>CAJVRI010001220.1:0-10000000 GCA_911649635.1 Poeciliopsis gracilis
AGTTACGTATTGCTGCTTTTGTCTTATTATTGTTATTGTGAAATACTTCTTATGATTATAAGAACTTAGATTTATTGTAGCAGTAAATTTCAGTCAACAATGTCTGAAACTCCCAAAACTGATGATTTTGCTGGAATTATTTGTACCATTTTCTCCACTGATGGCTCCAGTTTGAGAGCATCAATAAACAGCAAATTCAAAAACATAATAAATTTAGTTTCTGTGTTTAAAAGGTTGCATTTGGTCTCTGGACTGGTTTACTGCCTAAAATGGATATTAGACAATGTGCAAAATCTGGTCTTTCTGGAATAAACATGAACTTTGCTGAAAATGGGATCTTCTTAGGTTGACTCATTACTATCTTTGTCTCTAAGAACTGCTGAGAAGTTCCTGAGGTGTTTTAAAAACCACCTGGGGGTGAAGACTGGTGAAATTTTCTATTGCTAACTTTTTAAGCATTTCTGTGTTTGTGGGGTGCTTTTTTGTTCAGAAGTTTTTCAACCTTTCACGGAGAGTTTTCTGATTTTTCTTCAAGCATTTTTTCCGTTATTTTCTCACACCCTTCCCCAATGCGGTAGAAAACAAGTGTGGGTGTTTTTGTTTCACTTTTACTCCAATCAGATTTTCTAATCACTACATTCAGTTACATTTACATTTCTTTAAACCACTGCAGCTTTCTGGAAACAGGGTTGTCAGTGAGAAAACATTGATTTAAATAATTTCAAAGATGCCTGCAGAATGGAAATAAAGAGTGAAAAGAACTAATATTCTGGCAGCCATATTGCTTATTTACCTCCTCTTCTTCAACATGGTTGCCCACTTCCACATCAGCTTGCTGAGATTCAACCTTATATCCAGTTTTATAAGAAATTATAATATAACTTTTGCACCAGAAGATTTAAGAAAATTAAAGGAAATTTTATTTAACTATCAAAAAGAGAATGGAAAGCCAAAATTGAGAACTATTTTTTGTTTACCTGCACTTTTACAACATGCTCTGGTGCCTCCACTGCTGTCTCCTGCAGAGTAAAACTGTTTTTATATTCTGAACCATTTACATTAAGATAAAAATTTAAATACCCTTAATTAAAGGATGATTTCATTTCAGTGAGGTATTAACTCTAATATACAGATTTTTATGATTTTTATACCAGTCTCTTAAGTTACCTGTACTTCTACAACTGGCTGTACCTCTACTTCAATAGCTTGTTCTTCCTCCTTGATAGTCTGCAGGACAGTGAAGGAATTATTAGTGAAATCTTAAAGCGATAAGAAAGTTTTATCTTACAATAAAATAACACATTTGCCAATGGCATTCAATTTAAGTGCATGTGGATATAGGTATACCTGAATTTACATCCAATCCTACATTAGACCACACTTTCTGGTAATCGTCACCATTTTTCACTTCTGGCCCTTATGCCAGTTCATAGGAATACAACACCTGGTGCAAATACTAATTTTCAATCAAGCTGTAACCATTGGGACCAAAATATTCACACAGTGCCTCATCACTTTATAGAAAAACACTTTTATAATTAGAGCTTAATACATTTTGTTGATCAAAGTTAAAGGTCCCTTTTCTCATTCTAACAAATCCTGCATATCTGAAAGAGTGACAAGTAAACAAGTTTTGTTACAGAAGATAAAAAAAAAAGAATTTAGCTACCTTTTTTATTTCATGTAAATCTAGATTTGTATACATATACATAAAGGAGTTTACCCTTGTTACCAGAGCATTGTTAGGGATCTCCTTGATGCCTTTAGCAAAACACAAGTAGCTGGAACTTGGGCGCCTTCTGGCTGTCTATGAGTTTTAAAACTATCAAAGTGACATGAAGTTTCTTGTAAACGTGTTGCTCCTAGCACTCCTTGTGAAACGAGGTAGTGACAGAGCCATAACACTTGATTTATGAAAGGGCAAGCAAGTGCTGTGGCTGGAGGATGTGATGAAGAGAATACGATATCAGTTGGTCGTAGGATTTACTGCAAAAATCTGTTTTTATTCTAGTCATTCACACTTTAGAAGGACCAGATAAATTCCACTGTGGGACGGTCAGTTGGGGTGATGTTAATATTTAAAACAAAATGTAACCACTGTGGAGCAGCAGTGAGAGAACAGACCGTCACTGAGTGAGGTGTAATCCAATTGTATTTTTTGACAAATTTTACAAACCTTCAATGTGTTTTGGCTTTTCGACTTTGAGATGCACAAATTTAATGCACAGCAAAATGTCACTGCTGTGTCTCCTGTCTCTGGAATGTCGACCTTCATTTTTCATAGCTGCCATCTGAGTGGGACTTGATGATTAGTGATTTATTCACAGCCAGAGGCATTGTGAAGAGCTGAATTTTAATATTTTAACTAACATCCATTTTTTAGTCTTTAGAATAAATATTTATTTGTGACTTTAATGGTCCTTCAAAGAACTCAAACATATCAAACAAAATGTTTGAAGATCAAATGTCAAAAAACCTTCAAAATGGCCTGATGTAAAGACATTTATGTTATGAATAAAAGAGGCTTTGTATTAAATTAATCGTCACCAGAAATTGTATTTTTTACACTACAATATAAGAAAATTAGAATTTTTTTTTTCTTTACATTACATTACATCAGTTTTGTTAAATTTTAAAGGCTGTCCTGCTTCTTTCACATAAGCAAATTTAATATAATTACTGCAGGGAGTAAAAATAGTGCACTACAGGTGAGACATGCAATATTTGCATTGCCCTGACAGAGAGGGGCGAAATCACTGGTTGACTCTGAAGTTGGTGAAGTTGAAATCTTGCAGATCAGGTCAATACAGTTAAGTTGTGAGTCATTTATGCCTTATGCCAGAACAACCTAAACCTTCTTCAAAAGGTTTGTCGTTAACAGAAACTAAAAGAACACAAAGTTCATGGCTACGCTAACCTTTTCTACTTTATCTGCTCACCTAGATGGCAATCTGAACATGAGTATTTATGGTTATTCACCATAATTCTTAATAGCCAGTAGTTTATATTGATGCATCTCATAATTAAAGGAGATGCTGGATGGATATTTTTTAGCCATATAAGCATTTTTATGCTTACTATTTGCAATTCCTCTGAAAACATTTCATTACATGAAAGAGGCAACTTTACTCAACTGCTGCGTCAGCTAAGATACAACACTTGGCATCTTTCTGCCACTCCCAGACAAACCAGCTTCTGTCCAATTGGGAGCCAGATGAGTCATGGTCAGTGTGAGGATATAATAATCTACTGTACCACCTCTGTACGATTGGCTCTGCTAGCTGAAACATTTCTCCTTGACCCTTCTCGCCTTATATCAGTACCTTAAGACAACATCTTTTACACTATAGAATGCAGTGCAGGTGAACTTGTCACATTTCTTTACCTTTGGTCGGAAGAATTTACTCAGGGCATCTTTTGTCGACTTTCCTTTTGCAGACTCGGGTTCTTTTGCAGAAGCTTTTGGTTCTTCTTTTTGTGTCGGCTTTGCAGCTTTGGCAGATGGTTCTCCTTTGGTCTCCAGTCTCGGAGGCTCTGGGGGTGGTGGGGGTGGAGCAGGCATTCCTTTGGGTGCCGCAGACTGTTCTGACGTCTGTGCAACCCATTCAAAACAGAAAAATGACAAATTTATGCGAAGGTAACAATACAATAATGTTTACCAACGAGCATATTTTCAAACAGCAAGCTTAGGTTAGATTTTTGTCTACTTTAAATGATTAAACAGTCTTATTTTTGTAAAATTGGTACATAGAGTAAATTTTGAAGGTGGTTTCTTTTGAACTTTAAGATGCTGCATTGGGTTATATGCTCACAGTGGTGGGTTCTGCAGGTGCGGTCTCCTTCTGGGACTATTTTGCAACAAAAAAAGGAAGCAGTTAGAAATACACGGTTAAAAGAAGCAAATAAAAATCAGCAAAAAAGCTCATTATGCACCACTATAAGTAACAAATTTGCCCCACTTTTAGGAAACAAGACATGATTATTTCAAAAGGAGGGCCAAAAATAGAAATATACTGTATCTAACTACAATTTGAAGCTCATATTCCCAGACTGGTAGAAAGCTTGCTAATTAGCCCTCTGCATTTTGCAATCACTTCTAACAGCTTTGGGAATAGAAATGCGGTGGGATAATCAGCACTTGTAAGAAAAGGAAAGAGGGTCGATAATAAATTCAGCACTGAACATCTGTTCACCTGATCTTTTGCAGCATCGGGAGCAGCTGTTTCCTTTTTAGGTGTTTTTGTGGGAGTAACCTGTGATAGAACAGAATGGGAAAATAAATTGACCAGAAAAATATTTCAAGTGTAAATGTGTCCTGATATCAAGACACATCGGAACTGATGTGTTGATATCAACTTTGAATTGGACTCTTTCCAATTTATCAAGCATTTAAGCATCATAAAAAAACCTCCCAGTCAGAGGATGTGGTTGATGCTGCACCAGCTGGCAAAACTAACTATTATTTCTATAAAACCAAAGTCTTTTTTAATGAATTCAGCCTTTATGAGGAGCTAACCGAGCCAGACAGAGTGCACACTGAGGTCTCTGACAGAGCGCATACAGTACATGTGCTGTCATTGTGACGGCCATTGTGCTCCGGAGATGGCGTAGGCCTGCCCGCGCACTATCTGCACAAATCTCAACTTCCAGCGGCACAGGCCTCTCTTGTGAGCTCACCCTATGGGACGAACAAAAGGCCACCACATTCCCGCATGTTCAAAGACTTGATTAGCATGGGGCTGGGGTAGTGGTAACTCTTTAAAACACCATGCATCCAAAAGACAGCATGATGAAGAGGAAATACAATGGCTGCTTGTTGTAGGATTTCCCTCAGGCAGTCATCATAATTTCATTTACAGTGAAATACTGATGTTAGAGCTTTTACAGACTTTCGGATTGTAGTTATTTGAAAAAAATATATATAATTTTTATATTTCATATATATATCAAATTTACATAATTTTTGTTTTCACAGTTTCACAAGATTAGATTCTTGATTTTAATTTAATTTGATTTAATACACCTTTCCTTCACAATACAAACAACTAGACATTTCAACAGTGTTTAAACATGTCCTAAATTCTCACGCAGTGTCACTTACTAGTGTTTTGAAGAAGTTCATAACTGGATTCTCCTCAGGCTTATCGTTTCCGTTCTCGCTTTCAGGAACTGTCTGTTCCTCTGGACTCGACTCTGTAGTCGCTCCGACCTCTGGCTCAGTCACAGGTTCCGACTCTTGCTTTACGTTTGCCGACTCCTATATGCCGCCAGAGAGAATGGGCCTTTGAGGAGGTTGTTGGAGCAGCAGAGCTGATATGCGAGCAGTGAGTGTCTTAATCGCAGCATTGAGATGGGAGCACAATTCCAACCATGCCTCTGCCTACTCGGGGCATTGTCAACAATCGGGCCTTTTATTAATGTGTGTGTCCCACCCCTCACTCATTGATATTCAACAATGTGTGAGAGTTATGCCTTGTGAGATGTCAGGAAAGCCAACTGTCTTGCAATGTCCATGTGGCTGGTTGATATAATTTAAAATGACTTGTATTTTGCAGTTGTTTGGATTTCACAACTTCGATCTTGTAATGCAACCACTATTATGCAATGTTAAAGTAATTTATTTCTTTATTTATTTTTTTGAATAATATTCATACAATATTTTTTGACTATTTTATTTTAAAAAATGTCATAATTTGTGAAAAAAGTATTATTTGTGAGTACACTGTCTAGGAATGATGCTAGGTATTTAAAACTAGCCACAGATTCAACAGGCTGGCCATCAAGTTGAAACTGTGTGTATGTTAAAGTTAGCTAAGAAGCTAACATCATCTAAAGTTCTGTATCGTGTGGGCTATTAGTAGCATATTGATCTCCAATAACACTGATTATCTTTGTGTGGAACAGTGGCAGACTGTGTCACTGATGCACACAGGAAGTGAAACCGAGCTGTGTCTTTTCTGATCCAGTACACAAGTTAATGGAGCTCAGATTTCTTAAAAACTTTGGGGCTTCATAGGAGGTATCTTAATGAGGTTCTTTAGTTTTTGCAAGTTCAAATAAATCATCCAGAACCTTTAACTTCTGCCTTTGAGTTCTTCATAGGCTCATTTGTTGTTGTCAATAAATTGAACGTTTTGCTGTTTTATTTCCACAGCCATTTTGGCTGTGGGGAATATCCTCAGAACCATATAACCAAGCATGGGGAAGCAGCGTTCAACACTTATGCTCTTCTAATCTGGAACAAACTTCCAGAAAATGACAAAACATCCAAAACAGCTCCTGAAAATCAGGGATAAAAATCCACATGCTTAGAGATGCATATCATTCACAATAACTGGAACACTGATCAGTGTATTTGATGTATATTTGCTTGATGATTGATGAGTATTTTGATGAGTATCAAAATGGTATTTTGAATGGTATTTTGATAATGGCCCAATGGAAAGCATGTTTAAAGCTGTCCACTGTGTTTCATGGTGTAAACCACTTTGAATTGGACTAATTCCAAGTTATGAAAAATTTCTAAGCCTAATGTTTTATAATTTTATCTGAAATCACAAAATACATAGCATCAAAACAGTTTTTTACTCATTTATCTGTAACCATTGTAAGGGTTACAGATAAATTCATATGTGTTTATGAATCTTGGCATTTTATATTTGTTTTTTAATGTAATTTTATTTATCATATCGTAGCACAAAAATTGTAGGTTTGCATTCAAACGATGCTTTCTTGACCAGATATTAAATCATACATTCTTTGTATTTAAAATATTAAATAAATAATAAATAAATATGTTTTGCAGCTTTTATGGCAAATTTAAATTATGTGTGATGTTGTTGCTGTTGTATAATTTGGCATTATAATATAATTGTGAATACAACACATTTCTAGAATTTGCATTGCTCTGTGTATATGAAATTATATGCAATCATGACAGTAAATATCTTAATAATTTCAGGCATAAAAATGTTTTCCATTTATATAATAAATGTATCAAAACTAAGAAAAATACCATTGTAATGAAATATGCATATTGTGATATGCAGTACAGAAGATGAGAATATATGCAAATTCCTATTTTGTTTTGTTTTTTTGATTTTTAAATTGTTTTGCTAAAGTGTATTTTTGTACTGAAATTAAAAACTAGATTTGCAGACCTTTAGCACAAAATGCTTGTACCTGTTTACATTATTGTGCGTAAGATGTGTTGATGATGATTAAATACATTGTTGTGAATACAAAATAGTGGACTCTTGCACTCACCTGCTGAGGCTCAATGTGAAGCTGACTTGCATCCACTTGTTCCTCACTGGAGACCATTTCCTTTTCCTGAACCTCAGTTTTCTCGTCCGCTTTACGGTCTTTCTTTTTGAAGAGTTTGCCAAAACCAAGACTTTTCTCTTTGTGTTTCTTGGCTGGTTCCGTGTCGGTTGGTGGAGAGTCAGTGGTTTCAGACACACTTTCAGTCGGTTCTAGCTCTGGTTCAGGTGTCACATTATCCGGTTCAGCTTTTGTCTCAGGTTTTGGAGTCTGCAGCTTGCCGTTCTGATGAACTGTGATGTCACTCTTAACTGTAAAAAACAGAATACCAGACACAATGATGATTTATTGTTGAAAATATAACTTAAACAGACTCTACGAAAGTCCTGTTTAGTGTAAATATGGAGTCTGAGATGATCTTTTTTAATAATTACACAGCTGCTTCTGCTAGGCATCAATGCACATTAGGATTTTAATCCACTTGCATGCAACATTCAATTGATATCCTAATGTCTAATTCGTCATGAAGTAAACATGGGCTAGTCAGTGCAAGAAAGTGGCATCTTTATCTCCAGGGTCAACATTCCAGCTCTTATACAAACTCAAGAGCCGGTGGGAATTGTTCAGCACTTCTGTCGCTGCACCGACACGAACCTCACTGTGACAGATCAAATAATCGCTCCTTGTCAGAGTTCCTGAGACTACGCCCCAAGTTTACATTAGGAGATCCGACACAGGACCCAGTTGGGAGTCTCTGTATTTGCAGAGACTTGTGAGTCTGAATAGTAAGTCAAACAGGGACATTTAATAGGTCAGCTGATTTAGCCTGTGATATTTTCCCAGAAAGTGGAATTTGGTGAAAGCTGAAAATAAGAAGGGTAAATATTTTCAGCGCATAGCTTTGCCCCTTCTGCCAGTAAACCAAGGTCTATTTTGAGTAAGAATAAAAAGGAGGGAGAAAAGTCACCATCAGCCTCCAATCCATTGAGTGTGATGCTTGCAGAGATGCCATTCACTGATCCATTTTCATGTTTTTCTGGAATTATCCCATTCTATGGACAAATAAGGAAAACAAAGCATCTCTATAAACTTTAAAAATAACGTTCCTACATCAGAATCACCAGTTTTAAGGCATGCTGTTCTCCTCTCTGCATTCTGCTACTGATGTGCAGTTATTTGTAAAGTTCAAGATTTGTTGTCCAGGTTAAGTGGTTACTATGTAGGATTTTTACCTCAGTTACTTCTTCAGGAGCTGACTGTTCATTTCCCATGTTGGTCCCAGTCTGGGTTTGCCACCCTTTCTTCTAAAACACATCCAGCACAATAAGAAAACTTTTGGATATGAAATGTTATATAGAGAGATAAAACAAGTAGAGAAATAAAATATTTGAATCATTAAAAGTACAGTTAATGAGTATTGTGAGTATGGTTAATCAAATACTTTACCTTGTGACACTCCTGTAGGTCAAGTGACTCCAGAAAAAAAAGAATATATGCCTGTCAGAGAGATGGATGCACTCCTCCTCCTGTCTTGCTGCCTGCGTATAAAGGCTGTTATTGACAGACTGTTTTATGTATGCTTTTAAATGGGTGTGACTGTTTTGAAGCAGCCAGCTGGATTTCCTACAGTAAAAAAAACATCTTAATCCATCTGAAAGTTTGGTGATCTCTACGTTAAAAAACATTGCAGATTTTGTAGTGAGTTTACTGGGGGGGAATAACGCAAACACATATTTTCATTGAGTTTTAAGGTCTACTGCACAAAAATGAGGCAGTGCAGGACAGGTTGTTGATGACTGTCACCCAGAATAACAGGATACGAATGAAGGATGTTGTTTTGGCATGCATGCATCCATTAGTAACTTATTATATATATATATATATATATATATATATTTCGTATCCTGTTATTCTGGGTGACAGTCATCAACAACCTGTCCTGGATGCAGAGAGAGAGAGATGTTTCCCCTAATATTGCTTAATTTTCTTCATTTTTAAAGGAGACTCATTATGGGCGTTTTTTGTTTCTTAATTGTATAGGATTAATCAACCCTTGAATTTTGACTTTTTTGTCTGCAAAGAGATTCTGCACTCCTGCTTAGTTTAACTTTCTAGATACATAAAAGTCTTGAACTGAGAGCATCTGCTTTCTTTTCACAACAACTCTACCATTAACTCCTCAGTTTGCTTTGTTAAATACGATATCAAGAATTCACTCTGTTTCAGTGGCTCTGGTTATACTTAGCTTTACACCAGCTAATTAAGAGTTTGTATTTTTTTAAAGATGCATTACTTATTGAATTGAAATTCTTATGATAAAACTTGTCATCCACAAAAACAATGCCTCAATTGTAGACTATAGTCTGCACACTAAGGTGGGAGTTGGATTCCCCTGTTTGGCCAGTGCACTTCATGCAAACGCTTCATGGCATACCAACGCATAGCAGCCTACTGGTTTTATTGGAGGCAGAGACCTTCACAAACAGGCCATTGATTTTCAGACAGAAAACTGGGATATTTGCAAAGGTTCTCATGACTATCCCAAATCTTTGTGTGGAATAGCTTATTGTGGTGTTGCACACAATTAGCTTAATGGTGCTCTTACCTCGCAGATGTGTTTAGCAAATATTTGACCTTGGGTGCAGTACTGTTTGCTATCCAAATACGAGCAAAGCAGCAGTTCCGGTTGATGTTGGATCTGCTTCGGAAAGTTTGCAGATTCTGGTGTTGTGATAATTGTTATATGTTAACATGTTGTTTAAAATGTTTGAGCAAAGCATGTCAGTGCCATGTGCATTTAATTAATGTAAGGATGTAATTCCAGTTATAGACAGTGCAGTGAAGAAAAAAGGCATAATAGTCACTAAATGTTTTCTTACCTGTTGTCTGTTTATTTCAGTTCTTGGACTTTCTCGTTGTTGTTGTTTGAGACAGTTAATTATTCCTAAATATTTGGCTGCTTGAACTGAAAATGCGTAAGAGTTAAAGATAGGAAAAACAATAGCTCTGTGCAATGCTGTGGTGAATTCTTAAAGAGAATCACAAACGGATAAATAGAAAAAATGTGTATTGATTACTGCAGTTACAAAGTATCAGGTTTTGCACGGCATGGCACAGCAAATAAAGATTTCAGTCAATGTATAAAAAACAAATTCTTCTCTATTCCTTTTTATTAGAATAGAAATGGTTTGTTTTGTAGTACGGTTTTCTGGAGTTCAAATATGTAACTAATATTTTAAGCATTTAAATATTAGTTACATATTACATATATTAGTTACTAATATTTAAAGCATTTAAATATTAGATACATATTTGAACTTCAGAAAATACAAAAGCAATAACATAGTAAGCGTTTGGTGTTTATTTCATTTGTTCTGTCCAGTCCCAAATTTGGTTGCAAAAGTCCTTGCAAAAACTTAAGGAAAAAGATGGTATAATATAACTACTCCAAAGGTAAATTGTTTTCAAAAAGGTTTCTTAAGAAATTGAACTGAGGAAATAGAGCTCGTTACTACTCACTTCTGTCATGCATATCTATATGGGTATAAATGTGTATGAGTGCAGTATGTTTGAGAAAATGTGTATTCGAGTGCAATGTATTAGTCCCCCGGTAGAAGGCGGTGCTGCATTCGTGTTCTGCTGAGCACCGCTGTTCAAAAATAGAAGAAGTCAAGATGGCAGCCGCCACCATGAAGGGACCTGTAGTAAGTGATGTTTTAAAGAAATTCTGTTGTTTCTTGGACATTTATACACAGTATGTATTTGCGGAACAAGTGAAAGATTTGAGGTGTTGGCGACATAGAAGTCAGAATTATTTATATCAGGAGCATTTTTAAATTTATGTTACATCCTCGTGCAGTGAGCTAGCAGGTAGCTAGCTCCAGTCCCTCAGTTGCTAACTCTTATTCTTGTAGTTCAGGTCTTCAGATGTGAAGAATGTTATCACAGTCCAAACAAGAGCAGTAAAAGCCAACAGGACCCAGATTTGTGGTTATATCTGCCATATTTGACGTATATATTTGGTGAACCTGCTAACGGGAGCTTGGTTACAGGCTGTTGAAGACGTTGTCGTCACTTTTGAAGACCAACAGAAGATCAATAAATTTGCCAGAAACACGAGTCGGATGGGGGAGCTCAAAAACGAAATAGAGTCGAAGAAAGTAAGTAGCACAACAATTTCAAAACTCCAGTAAGTAAGTAGCACAACAATTTCAAAACTCCAGTATTGTGAACATAAAGACTGACCTATACTGAGATGACCAGAGACGCATCTCTGAAACTACTGTAACATAACATAATATTCCTGCTGTCATGACGCATACCAGTACGTTCAGGGACAGTGGAAATTTCCCCACTGTAGTATATATATATATATATATATATATATATATATATATATATATATAAACTACTTTAAAAAAACTTTGCAGAAGAGAGACATTTACAACATAAGAAAATACAACTTCTCAGTCATTTTTAAATTGCATAGGATAATTTAAGGTTCACAAAATGTTCATGTGTATATGTATTAAAAAGACGTGTATAAGAGGTGAAGAAAACATGCAAAAGATAGGAAGAAATTTGAAATGAGAAAACTACTAATAATAGCAGGGATGTAGACACTTTCTGAGTTTGATTCATTTGGGAGCAGTGATGTTTATAAACTCTTTATGTTGCTGCAAGAAAGGATTTGCGGTAGAATTGTTATATTTTTATTTTGCATTAATCTTTGAACTATAGATTGATGTATTTGTTTGCAATATTAAGACACCAGCTGGTACACTTCATAACATTTATTGACAACATTTTGATCATATCAAACTCATCTACGTAACTGTTACTTCATTATATATAGTAATATCTATTTATGTATAAATATTATTAATAGTGGTAGGTTTTTATTATTTTTATTAAGGAGTTTTACATCATCCTGAAAGGTTGTTGAGCTGCTAAATTAATGCCAACAGTTAAATTGCCCTCAGCGTAATTGTCTGCTAATATCACTGTGCAGAAAACGCTGCAGAACCTGCAGGACGCCAGCGATGAGCTCATGATGTTGGATGACGATTCCTTATTGGTCCCTTACCAGATTGGTGGTGTTTTTATTGGCCACTCGCAGGAAGAAACACAAGAAATGCTAGAAGCTGCCAAGGTAAGTGTTTGTCACTTAGCACCTGTTCTTATTCTGTCTCCTCTAAAAGGTAAATAAAATATGCTGTTTTGTTGGAGTTATATTCAAGAAGCTTAACATTATAATTTTTAGCATACCTGTATTATGATGACAACCCTATTGCTGTCTCTTCTGTGCGTTAAATAATTGAGAGTCAGAGAGTGTACCTAGTACATAGAAGAAACTAAGGTTCATTTTTAGAAAATGCTTATCAGTGTTTACCCCAGAAAACCTGCTAACCTGGTGGTTTTTAACCCCGTGTTTTTTTTTTAATTTTTATTAAAAGATGTTAAATAGACAGGAAATGTAAAAATATTACTGGGAAATTATATGTTTCTGGAAAACATCGCCAGTGAAAGACTTTCTAAACCCTTATAGTATTAAAAACAACAAATCAAAAAATACAATGAAAATGAATATCAATTATTTGCACTTCTGTTTAATCCAAATTAAGTCAGCAGCTCCATAAGGCCCCCAGGGCTTCAGGGGCCCCATAAATGTGAATATTTTAACACAGACCACAGATACATAAATGTACCTGCTGCTACATTTACTTCAATGGTTTCAGCATAAATGAATTAAAATAATTTAAATTGTTTAACATTTACATGTAAGATTTTAAGGATCTGGCAAGTTTACTTTATAAAAGTTCAAAGAATAATACTCATAGTTAAATTGTTTTGTTACCATAGCAACAATCTGATGATATGAGTTTAATCTTTTAGTCTGAGCTCTGTTTGTTCACAAATGCAAATTAGTATACTCCAATTATAAGTTGTTGCTTTATATGTTGGCTATTTCAACTACTCTCCCCCCAGATTTTACTAAATATACAAAGCTGTTAAAGGTGCTGATGTTTTTAGCAACAAAAGGTTATGTTAGAACTGTCACTAACATTTTTAGCTCTAAATTGAAATGTGTTGTTTTATTTATAGCTATGACTTTTTTCAACATCTCCAAACATTATGTCTGACCTCTTTACTCTTGTACTGTAGGTGTCACTGTTTCACTTAGACAGTTGCCTTTCAAACAAGTCAAAATTTACAAATATTTAAATATTTGTGTTAATCCTTCTAAAAGACTAAAATAAACAAACCTTTTTATTGGCGTAGTTTCAGAACCTTTTGATAATAACAAACCATTTCCCATCCTCTTCCATTTTCACAACCACTATAGGACTAAATATTAAAGTCAACATCTTCTGCATTTTAACCACTAATTGTTCAACTTCATTGTGTTTTTCTGGTAGCTTCATGCTGGACTTTTGTTTGCAGTAAAAATCCTGAATCATTGATGGTTACTTGACAACTTCCTGCAGACCACAAAAAGTTGCACTGAGACAACATGCTGCTCACAAAGGGCAGCAAGAGCAGGAAACACCAGCTGAGGTTCCGGTGTCAGATGGATTAGTTTGATTGTTTGTGGTTCATTTACAAGAAAATTCTTGATAAGTGTCTAAGAAATATATTCAAGTATATCAAATTTAGCATTTATTTTAATATGCAAAACACTGGTGTTTGTTGTTTGTCTTGATTTATGATTTATGTTTTTCTTGTTCAACAACATTAATCAAATCCATCTCCATAACTGACTACTGATTAGCTAATTAGTCATTTCAGTCAGCTGAAATGACTAAACTAGATGGTCACATCGAAAACATGCAGAGTACCGCCCCCTGGAGGCTGAATTGAACACCACTAATATAAACCATGAAAAACATAACTTAAGGTCCTATTAGATAGATTTATAGTAATTATTTCAATAATTTATTTGGGATTCATCGAACTATTTAATTTTTTTAATTGATTGCCAGGAACCCCACAGTTTGTTGCTTACTAATTTTTCTTTTTTTTCTTTTTTTTTTTGACTAATATAACAATGGTGTCTTTAGTCAGAGTTCTTCAGATTTACAGAAATACACACTTCTACATAATATAACGTATGTCCTGGCCACAGCATTTGGTATCTATAACGTATTTTTGAAGAAATTTGAATAATATGAGTTATAACAACATAGAATTTTCCTCTAGAATTATTAGTTTTAGAACTACTAGAAATCCTAGAATAGATTGTTAGATTTGGTAATCCATTATGTAGTTTTGAATAATCCAGTCATATATTAGAGGTCCTAGCTGATGTACTGTTGGTTGGACTAGATACTGAAAATATAGAGAAATAACACTTTAATAGACTGGAAATTGGAAGACAGTTTGTTTTCCAGAATACAACAATAATATAGTGTAATGGGGTAAATATTTATACTCAAAATTGGCAGAAAGCCTGCTGTTTACGGTAGGATTCTTTGCATAAGAAGTTCTAAGGGCAAACTGGCTACAAGACTTAATTCATGAATTCACTCAGGAAAATCTGGCTCACAAAGAGAATGTTAACAGGGGCTCCCTGCCTTTCTATAATGGCTGTTTGTTTTTGACCTCTTCACATCCAAGACTTTGAGCTACAGGAAGGAATAAAAAAGTTTTTAGAAAAGAAAATGAAGCTCCAGCAAAAGTTTGAAAAGCTTCTCTCACTTACAGCCCCTTCTTGCAGGTCAGGAGTGAAAAGAAATGTTTCCAAATGGTTGATTTTTCAGTAACTTCAAGCTGGTTTCACTCACTGAAAAAGATACATTCATAAAACACATTCAAGAGTTTCATAGTGGATTCTGCCTGTCTTATAACTGGACTGTCCACTTCTGTTGACAGGAAGCCCTGGAGCAGGAGGTGAAAGGCCTGGAGGAACGCGTTTCAGAGATCCAGCAGGTGCTTGGTGACCTGAAAGTCCAGCTTTATGCCAAGTTTGGTAACAACATCAACCTGGAGGCAGATGAAAGCTAAGCTGCCAAACGGAAACCTGAGACTTTTACTTTTCCTTCCAGCTCATGCTCCAGATCGTTGATGATGCCAACAAAAACATGAACGTGGATGTTGATCGTTTGTAGGTTCTGGCCTGCGTTTACACTGATGCAGAAGTCCGTGTTTTGTTATCGGAAAGCATATTAAAAAGGACAATAACTGTTAAGATTAGGTTATTAAATGAAACGATACCGATAATCCCACATGCATGTACTCCTTAATACTTCTTTTTGTGTTTTGTTACTGTTGATAAAACAGAAGTAAAGAGGTGGAAGTTAATTTAAACTTGTTGCAAATCTTACTGTCTCTAACAAGACCCGCGTTAATCTAAAAACTCTGATTTTCTGCCATAAATGTTGGATAAAATCAATGCACTTCCCTGATGCATTTGGTTTAAATATGACTCTACGACAGTAAATTGAAAAAGAGTGATGTGCAGAGTTGAAGAAAAAGCGAATTTATCAAGTGTCTTGACTGGGTCACGGTAAAATGCTCTGCACTCATTCAATACTAAAATGTAGCAGGTTCAAATGAGTGGTATTTTATGGTTATACTAATATTTCAGATGGATATTTTACATATTGGTCCAAGATTTCATTAAGCTGAAATACAGAAGCAGTGAATATAAAAGCACCATTAAAAATTTCCTGCCAGCTCCAATCACTATTTTATCTGTTTAAGGTAAAAAGCACTGAGTCAGGATTATTAGGATTCTTTCACAAAATCAATGCAACCAGTGCAGTCATGCAAGTTAGCATGACTGCCAATGGCTGCACTCCTCTATTATGATGATGATGATGATCCTGACACAGTAAGTTGTTTCTTTTCTATTAGCACCTTGAGCTGTGTGTGTACAACAAATGTCTAACAAACTTATTTATGTTTGAAGTTCCATACTATGACTTTAAATATGGACTAATGCGATCTCAGAGTGAACTTTCTGGGGGAGATCAGCAGCTGCCCTGAACATGTAAATTATCTGTTGATTGATGGACTCCTAAAAGTCCAACTGAATTGATTTTTGGCAGCAACAGTTTTCTACAACAGTATTGCTGATGTCTTCCCTCTGGGAATCTGTAAATGCCTCATTATCCCTTTTTTGCTGTATTTATTTAGCAGTTCCTGACTGCTGCTTAGCTTTTTCATTTCTATGGATGCTGTCTGGAGGGAGAAGTTTACTCCTACGTGTTTTTATATTTTGCCTGTAATACAGTGTAATATGTGTTGCTGGATTTGTCGAGCCTTAAAACTGAAAAATTGCCGACTTATCTAGAGTCGGTTGGTTTCTGTAAAGAAAATGGCAAATTGGTAATTATAGATCATTTGGTAAAATCACTCTGAAACTATATGCATGTAGAGCAAATGAATAAGAAAGCAACAATTTGGATTTATCAAAACTATATTAAATCTATAGCACAGATTCAGTTTAATTTAGAGGCATAGATTGATTTTCTATGCTTGTCTAATCCTATGGAGAGTCAGTGGAGACGGGGGCCAACTCCAGGAATCAACAGGTGAGAGCTGGGGTACACTGCAGACAGGTAACTGGAGAAAAACCTGCCCTCATTCAAACTGCGCAAATTCAAGTTGAAAGTAGTTCTCACAGATTGTTACCTAATTTATTGCAATAATAATGATTAATTCTTCAGCCCTCCCCTTCATCGTGGGTAAACAAACCAAAAATAAAATGTTCTGTATCAGTGTCCCTGCTGGCAGTGGCTCCCTGATGTTTGGACCCTTTGAGTATCCATAAACATTATTTTTACTCTGCTGCAGAAGGATGAGGTATGCACTCAGTTGTGAAAATACCTCTTGTGTTTCCCCCTACATCCCTTTCAGACAAATATTGAGAATTAAACCTATGAGAAGCTTACAAATCCTAGACATCTGGACAGGCATTTTCCCAAATTACTTAAAGATGTAGTTAACATCTGAATTTGTTACTTTATATATTTAAAAATTCCTATTTCTGGCTTTTAATAAATGCTAAAAAAAAAATCTGGTAACCCTACCTGACCTTGAAGAGAAAAGGTCTGATGGCAGACAGCAAAGGAGCAATGTTTACATGCATTTTTATGCAATGTATAAAATGATCTGTTTCATGTTATGTTTTTGTTTTAAATCAGGTTTAAAACATATGGGTAAATTCTGACACAAGAAGGACGATTTTCTGACGTCAAATTAACGTCAGAATATAATACCAGCCCAAATGTGAATATCTGATCACAAACCAATTTGAGTTTTAAAAGTTTTCTTTTTATTTGGGCCTTCATGGCTCCAACTCTTCCTATAGCCATAAAATGAATGAATTTCGGGTGTAAATTTAATTCCTTGAATTGCTGTTAGGACACATTTTCCACTCCTTTTTTGCTGGATGCTTGGTGGCCCTCTCAAATATCAACAATGCGCAAACCTCATTAAACTGCATCCTGGAGTGTGGCCCCCGTCAGCTAATAAAACATCTAAAAGAAGAACCGGAGAGCTTGAAATCATAGCAGACACCACTGGAGGATCAAGATCTCAATTAACAAGTCTCTCCTCCCGGTAGGTTTTTCTGCTGCAATGATTAAGAGGAGCTGCACCCACACAGGCTTGTCTTTATGAACAGCTTGTTAAACCTCGGGCTCAGAGGAACACACATGGAAATGACTGGACTTATTTCCCCGATGGCCTTGTTTATTCTCTGTCTCTGTCCCCGCTCTTATTCTCCTTAGCTGCTTATTTCCTATCTATTCTTTTACTTCCCTGCTTCCGTTTTAACTATAAGCACTGAATGCTGATACATTCGAGCCCTCCGGCTGAACTTCAAAAGCTCTTTGACAGTTTTTGCATGACCTTGTTGTAGTTTATTGTCAAATAAAACAAATTGGATGAATAATAATTAAGCTAATATATTATCAAAGTCTGCTGGAGGGCTATTAAGGCCCTTTGCTTTGTCAACTAACACATATAGACTACCTTGAAGGAGCACCATGTGAAGTCTAGCTAAGGTATACATTTGATATTGCCTGAATATTTTTCAGGCTTCAAGTAACAGCTGAAACATGCCAGTGGGTGTCTCTGTCTCTCCAGTAATTTTACAGTGAATCAACCGCTTTGACTTTAGCTGTAGGAAAAACCTTTTAAACATGTCTGCACATTGCAGATATTTAAGAATACGCCTATAAAGTTCACGTCACAGTTCTGGCAGAAGAATCCTGACTAAGTGATGGAGAAAAGCTCATAAATATTTTCATGTGAGAACAAAGTTGAAGCAGAATGAATGTGTGTATTTTGAGTTTGAAATGCATCAAATAGAGCTTGATTACATCGTCTATTCTTAATGAGGAGATCTGTATTCTTTGCAGGTCTGGAAAGCCAGTGCACAATCGCCTGCTTTTAGTTCAGAGTTTGTGAACGCTTCATTGTTTTCTGCTACGGTTAAAAATTGTTTGCTCACTGTCTCCACGCTAGGCTAAATGTCAGGAGAGTCAACCCAGATGGCTTGAGGAAGCCACAGCCGTTCTTCATCACCTCCAGCTGTTGTGTCTCATCCAGACCCTATTCATTACACACCATCTACTGCCTCTCAAAAGCACAATGCAGCACCTGTCAAACGGCAAGCTGAGCCCATCATGGACAGTAATGCATGTATTTGTAGAACTGAGAGCCCAGCAGAATGGAGCAGATTGGATGTTTAGCTTGTTAGATGGTGAGGATGACATGTTTATTAATGTTTGACAACTTACAGTTAAGTAGAACAAAAACAAGTGAAAGACTGAAAGGTTTTTCAGGAATGTTTGAATTAAATATTACATAAACACAGTAGTTCCATAGACAGTTAAAATAGACAGTAATAAGAAATCAGGCAGTTTACCTTGTTAGAAAAGCTGAGTGCAGATCCGTTCCTCAGAACCGTTTTTTGGAAATCATCATTTCATCTGTTACTTTTGGACTCATAAAGTTAGCATTATGAGTTTTAATAATGACATCATTAAGATTAGACAGGCATAGATCTTACAAAACTGTTTGCTTCTGGAATGCCACTGTGAACCCACCATGTTTCCTGGAGAAGGTTCTGAAAATGGGAACTCTTGAATTGGTTTGGCTTGAATTTATTTTATTCCTGCTTCACAGTTCTCATCTTGTTGTCACACATAAGTTAGCAACCTTGGAATAGATTAGTTAACAGGTGCAGAGGTAGTAGCATTCTTTCTGGTGAGACTGACCTCATTTTTTTCACTTCTGAAAATTGCCTACAAATACCGTAAGCAGAAAAAATCTACTGTGTGGAAATTCTGAGCGTTAAAGGATTTGTGAATTTAAATCAAGATGATTTGATATTCCAAGTGTTTCAGAAGGCTATGAGATATGAAAAGATACAAATCTACTTACCTTCAATAGCATAAACATGAGAGATGATGTTCTGAAAATATTAGAAGTCTTGAAGCTTCAAATAAAATTGAGTGTTGTGAAGAGAAAGTGTGCCAGAAGTCATCAAGGACAGCACAACACAACTCAGAATGCAAATGATTGGAGTCGCTAAGCTGTATGTAACACACAACTGGTAGAAAACACTGAACTTACCAATACTTTGTACCTCTGATTGGTTCAATCCAATTAAATTGTAAAATTCTGTAAATTTTGACACAGATGAACAAAAAGCTGTTGAAGAATTCCTTCACTCCACTTTCTGTGGTTGGGGACTTTGTGTGTTTCTGTGAGTGGAAGCACAGCCCTGTGCAGGAATATATTCTGTCATTCATTTCATTACTGTCCATCAAGTTGATCAGCTCCGACAATAACGGCCCATTTCCACAGTGGCAGCCGATGAATCATCTGAATGATGAAGACAAGTTTGTATGTGAACCGATCCCTCGGTGAGCATCTGGGAAGCAATCAGGACTTTTTAAGTGCTCTGAAAACAAATTAAGCATCCCAGAACCAGCATCCAGTAGTTTAGTTAAACATTTATTTATCTTCCATTTATGATTTGCCAAATTGGAAATGGAAATATTTAGCCCTGCACTGTTAACTCTAAATGTGTGGGAGTGTGAGCTTGTAAGCTTCCGTCTATTATTTGTGTTAACCAGGAGTCCCAGAAATATATTTTCATCACACATGTCTGCATCTGTCTTTAAATTGTTACCTTACCATGTGATTAGTGATAGAAACTATTAGAGGACATAAACTGAAGTTTTCTAACAAATTAGTTTATTGAAAGACATGGAACTGTCACATTATAATTTTTTTATTTAATTTGATCACTTGTTGTGTCACTAGAAGGGAAGAAATCTTAATCATGTTAACTTCGCCCTGATTGAGTCTCACACACTAGTCAATTGACGTGACAACTCTCCAAAGAAAAACGACTTAATAAACTCTCATAAACTTGTCATTCAGTTGTCGGTGGTCAAAACTTCTGACTTCACAGTGAAACAATGCCTTATTCATTTCCCTTAAACTGTTCCACATTTGTTCAATTATAACCACAAATGTTTATTTTATTGTGATATTTTGCAATAAACAAACACAAAGTAGCATCTAAAATTCGAAGTGGAAGTGAAATATTTTTACAAACAAATATCTGAAATGTGCGATGCGCATTAGATGGAAAGTTTGTCTCTCTAACAAAGAGCCAGTTCTTAACTTATTATTTGTAGTCTCCTATTTAGCTCAGCTTGGCTTGTTATATTACAAAACATCCATTATTACTTTCATTTAATATTTTTAATCAAACTTAAACAAAAAGAAATGATCAAAACACTAAACTAGACTAGAACTAGAACTAAACTTGGAAACCAATCTGTCCTCAGTGCAGATTGGTAGCTCTTGAAGCTCTGACTCCAGGTGCACTCAAGATTTAGTGAACTCTTTTTCCATAAAGAGAGAACATGGAAGCTCCACACAGTAAAGACCCAACTAGGATTTCAAAATCAGGAATAATTTGACTTAAACATTTGTAGCGATGGTGCAGGATTTGAGCTGAGGAAATTGAGCTAACTGTCCATGACCGTAATTGCAAGGTGGATGGTTTCGTCTTCGCCGAGAATCTTAGGTGGCAGTCATACGATTGTGCGGGTGAATGAATGAATGTGAAATTCACAGTAAATCACATTAAGGAACCTGGCTGGTGTTAAAAGTTACATGTGCAACAAGGAATCTCACAGCTAGGTCCATTTTCCAGCTGTGTGTGCGTGTGTACCATTCCACTAATGGCATTCACTCAGGAAGAATGGCTTTTCCCCATTTACTCTGGCAGGATGTTCCCAGAGTAAAGATTTCAACCAACGACCCTTCAGTCATATTAGAGTTGCACCGAGTCAGCTCTACTGTCACCTAATTAGTTTCAATTTATGGCATAACAACAGCACTGAGAGGGTTTGTTGTAGTTGTCTCCATAGCCATAACTCCTCCAGCGTGCACGTTTCCCTTCTTCAGTGAAACATATCCTAATTAATGGACTGAAGTAAAAGTGGGAAAACAAGGATTTATTATAACTTGTCCTTCCCCCCCCCCTCCCCCTTCCAATTAAATGTAATTGATGAACAGTGACCCCAATTTTAGCACAAACATGTGCTTTTTGTGTCCAAGCAGGAAAAGACTCAGCATTATTGTTTAAGTCCAATAACACCCTGATTCATGTGTTTGGTGAACTCCTCTCAGGTCCAGGTGCTTTTCACCTTGCATTCAGTCCTTCTGTTAACACCTCAGCATGGTGCCGCGGTGTGTTTTCACTTCAGCTCCGGTTTCAGTGCTTCGTTCAGCTCCAACTGGCGGGTGGAAGTTCGATGTGTGCCAAGAAGCTCGTCTCATCCTGCCAGCAAATTGTCTGTTGGATGCTTTCAATTAGGCCACTCGACCAACTCAGGAGAGAATATCATGAAAAAGGGAGGCAGAAGGATGAGAAACGTTGCAGCACAATTAAGACTGGCTTTAATCTAGTTGGCCAGAGCTGAGAGGCTTGTTCGCTTTAACCGCTGATCAGGCATGTAGGCCATGTCCAGATGAGGAACTTTTGGGTTAGCATATCCAAAACCCAAATCATAACATGTTTACAATGCGAAAATGCAGCAGGCACACAAACCGATTTATGCTTTCTTTTGTCAACTTCAGCATCAATTTCTGCATTTCAGTGCTTTTTACATTTGGGTTATTAGATCCAGTTATTGGGTAAAATGACACAAAGCACTGCTAAATTATGTTGACAGCTGATTGCAATCATGAGTTGGTGCAAAGGAAACATGTCTGAGGAGCCGGAGATAGACAAAGGCTTTCATTTATGTCAGCAAATGCATCACAAAGGAGTTTAGCTGATTAAAAAAAAAAACAGTGTTTGAGGAAGAAAATTGGAAAGGGTTAGCATATTTCTTATTATTCAGCACACGTTACTATAACAATAGTAGTAATAAATGTCCCTTCAATCTGGAAGAAATTCAACCTATAAGGGAGAACACGTAAACTTATCTCCTTATTTATTATCCAAAACAACAGCAAGAAACTTTGCTCATTATTAGTTGATTTCATAAAGGATTACTCCAGCTCCTGTCACACTGTTTTCTATCTCGTCTTATTTGCTGAATGTTATATTGATCCAAACATTTGAGGAACATCAAATCCAGTCAGGTTTTTTGGGGGTATGTTTGTTATCTGTAATGAACTCCTGTTTTGAATAATGCATGTGTTTTGGGATGAAGGGTTTTGGAATTCATAGCGTTCTGCAGTATCAGGAAACAGGACATCGTACTCTCAGCTTTGGGGGATCATCTCCACTCAGGTTTTGGGGAGGAAATTTCAATGCTCTGAATGTCCGGCACTGGTCAGGTACTAATTGACCAACATGGCAAGTTTCAATTCTATGGTAAGAGAATTTGCTAAGAAATAGTGAGAATATCCCATGAATTTTTCATGCAAAAAACACATGTGAAAAAATATGTACCGCATGGGAAGTGATTTGAGTTGCATAAAAAAAACATTTTACTCTGTGATGCTACTGTTACTTCCCCCTCTGAAGGAGAATAAATGCTGTTTCTATTACATGTGGATTTTGAATGTTCCATCATAAAAAGAAAAACAAAACCAAAAACAAATAAAAATATGAGAACTTGCATCTTCCACACGTGAAAAGAACATGAAACATTCCCTGCATGTAACCCACATGTAGGCAACATGTGAAGACATGAATTTCATAGGATTTTCCGGAAGAGTTGAGTCAGAGGTGTATCAATTCAGTAGCACATTACATATCCTATGGGCTGTTAGGCTTTGGATAAGGTTGTCTGGTCAACTGCTTATGAATCTGATATTCAAATGATTGCTTGCTTGTTTGGTAAGGTTTGTAAATTTTAACACTTCAACGCCTGCTCTTTCATTCTTTCTCTCTTGCTTTTTCTTTCTTTGTTTTACAGAATGAAACATTTGCATTCTATAGGATATTATTTTTGAAGACTGCTGCTAGCAACAAAGTCTTTTGGGTTTGGTTTACTTATTGAATTTTACATTACTGAAAGAGACATGCAGGCCACTAAATCAGCTTCGGTCAGATCAGCTCTTCCAGCCCTCGCCCTTGGATGTGAGTCAGGGAAGCTGCACATGTTTTATAAAGATATGCTGATTGAGAGTCATCACTAGCTGGAGTTCATGCTGATTTTCCCTCACTCACCACTTAGTATTTCAAATTTGGCTCTCACTTATGACAGCTGTAGAAACCCCACTGGGCTGTATTATTTCCATTCTAACTAATAATGCAAAGGCTGCTTTGGATGCATCGACGCAGCTTTTAGAGCCGCAGCTTCCAGCGACGCCACAGCTGGAGCCAAGGGCCCGAAGTGATACTATAGAATCACTGTGATTCCACAGCTCACTAATACCTGCTTCAGGTGATGCTGGAGGGGTGAATCTCCAACCCAGTGGAACATTTTGTAGCAGATGCCTTGGGAGTCTGAGTCCCTCATTTTTACCTTGGTCAGGCACACTAGATAACTATTGCTTCAAGTATCAAGTCTCCATCAATTCTACACTTATTTCAGCCACCTTTTGACTCATTTTACAAAATAATCCTGTGGTTGCAGTGAATTTGTAATGGCCATTAACATACAGGGAGAAGTAAGTTTCTGGTTTAGACCAAGAGCAAATATGTATTAAAATAATTCAGTCCAAAATATCACACTATTGCAGCTCTAGTTATTGTGTCACTAGTTGCGTTTCTGTTGACCATATAATTATGCAAATCAGAATCACGAAAATAAATTTGCTTAATGGAAACATGCCAATTTAAAAAAAAAATGTAATCAAATGTTTTTGCTTTTCCTTTTGAGTGTATCACACTCAATTAGGAACACTTTTTTTTGCATCACATGAGTCATGTAATCAACAACTAGATGTTACTACAGGAGGAAAAGATACAGAAGAGAACAGGAAATGGCAGGATGGCACATTATGTGTCTTAATGACTGAGCACATGCACAAACGCATATGTGGCACTATGAAAGTGAGTCACAAAACTAGTAGCCCAGTAGCCCCCAATTTTGTTTTTGTGACGATCAGTCTCAGCCAGAAACTAGCATTAGAATTTATTAGATGTTACAATGTTTGTATTCCACCATCGGAGGGCGCTGTGTGCGGCAGCGGGTGATGCTCTGGCGGGCGGAAGAAGTTCGTCAGTGCTTAGAGAACAGCTTGTTGCAGCAGATGTTCGGAGCAGATTTGTAACCGCTGTACTTTCTTGTTGCAGGTAAGCTGAGCATTAGAATGCATAGCTCATAAAACCAGTAGCCTCTAATGGGTACGAAATGAAAGAACAAAGGTGCTTCAGTATAGTTGCATTACCGAACTCGATGTAGAGCCGCAGTTAGCACCAGGCTAAAGGAGATAGGCTAAGGAGCGAGGCTAACGGCTCGCGCTTGGCTCGCTTATGTAGGCTCAGTGGGTCGGCTTGATGTGTTCTAAAATGTGTTCGAAACTTATATATTATTTGAGTTCAGTGAGTTAATGAAAGTATGTTTGTGTAGTTGTACGGTGATGCTCTGGCGGGCGGAAGAAGTTCGTCAGTGCTTAGAGAACAGCTTGTTGCAGCAGATGTTCGGAGCAGATTTGTAACCGCTGTACTTTCTTGTTGCAGTTTAAACTAAATAAATGTGCTACCAGAGGAGTGATCCGGCTCATCATTCTCATCAGTGTAACATATTTTGGCGAGCCAGCCAAAAGGTGGCGCTAGTGAATCAACCCCATCACCAACCACCTCCCTTCCCAAGAGACGAACCAGAAAGGAAAAAATGGAAGCAGCACAGCTTCTGCGCGATCAAGTGAGTGCAACCTTGTGGCAGTTGGAAAGAGAGCATCTCGTGGACGTCTGCAGGCGACTGAAGTGTTCCGGCCTGGACAGCGGAGAGCCTCAAAGTAAAACCAAAAGGACACTCATCAGGTTGGCAGAAGACATGTTTGATGAGATAGAGAAAAGTGAGGAAGAGGATCAAGTGGAACAGTTTTATAAAGAAACAGCCACATATATCCAGAGACTAAGTAAAGTAATGTGTCAGTCAGAAGATGAAACCCCATTTAAAAGGTCTGTGCTACAGATGGACCTGGAGGACACTATCCCATGCACCACTTCAGTTCAGGCAACAGATTATCCACTCAAAACCCGACCGGAGCCAAAACAAACTCTGCAGGAGGTAACTTTGAGGAGGGAGTTTAAAATCTCTGGGCAGATTGGAGAGAGTGGGCAGAAGGATAAGCTGTCCTACCTCAGTTTAGTACGCCAGATCGAAAATGGGATTGAAAAAGGACACTCAGAGGTTGAAGTAGTTGAAGCAGTAATTAGGGCTATCAGTCTAGGAATGCCCCTAAGAGACATGTTGGAGATAAAACGTGGGTTAACCCTTAGCAAACTGCTCACCATACTAAGGGGACACTACAGAGTCGATAGCCCCACTGAACTTTACCATCAGCTTCTCAATATCTCCCAAGAACCCAAAGAAACTGCCCTAAACTTTGTATTTCGTGCTATCGAGCTCAAAGAAAAGCTTCTATGGAAAGCAGCAAATGAGGAGACTGATGAACTGTACAGCAGGACCACAATTCAGCGTAAGTTTCTCCGCTCCATTGAAACTGGGCTACTCAGTGACTCCATTAAGTATCAGTTGCTGCCTCTCCTAAGTAATATGACTATAACAGATGAAGAACTGATTGAGAAAGTTAACGAAGCTTCAAAGCTAGAAAATGAAAGATTGGAGAAACGAAGAAGGTCCACTGTAGTTAAGATTCCCAAGGTACAGGAGCTCCAAACAGCGTGCCAGACAGCCCTGACACCTGTTCTAAGCCACCCAAAACCCAAAGAATCCCCCATTACAGTGGCTGTGAAAACAGTTAAAAATAAGGAGACTAAAACAGACCCACAGCAGATCATAGAAGAACTTCGCAAA
Organism: Poeciliopsis gracilis; assembly: GCA_911649635.1. Lineage (NCBI taxonomy): Eukaryota > Metazoa > Chordata > Actinopteri > Cyprinodontiformes > Poeciliidae > Poeciliopsis > Poeciliopsis gracilis. Next base: position 26,688 of record CAJVRI010001220.1, read on the forward strand.
GAAATGAAAGAGATGTTTGTGGCTGCTATGGAGACCAGTTCCCACACCATGGCACCAAAACAAAGACAAAAAGGCTGTAAGAAGTGCCGAGAAGAGGGTAAAGGAGACAGCTGTATGCACTGTTTCAAATGTGGGCGGGAGGGCCACTACTCTCGTGGATGCCGGGCACCGAGACCGTTGATGGGAAACGAGGAAGGGCTACTGAGGTGGGACCAGCAGTAGTCCAGGATCCACGGTCCCATAATGAACAGCCAAGCCCACCACCATCCTCCAGTGAAATGCCAGTTGCTGCCTTATCAGCTGTAACTGAGGTCCGTTATCTACCCCCTCAACACAAGTCAAGGTTAGTGAGTCTGGTGGGAAACCGCTGTACTGTTAACTGTTTTATGGACAACCATCCAGTCAAAGTATTGTGGGATTCAGGGGCACAGTCCAGCATTGTAAATGAAAACTGGCGGCAGAACCACCTTCCTCACACAGTTGTCAGACCTGTGTCAGAACTGTTAGATAATGAGACACTCACAGTGTTTGCTGCAAATGACACAACCATCCCCTACACTGGCTGGATAGAAGTCAGTTTCAGACTAGACAGTGATTGTTTCCCAACCAGTGAGTTGCAAGTGCCAATATTGGTAGCCAGTGACCCAGCCGTGGCCAGTGACCCCATCATCGGCTACAATGTTATTGAGGCGGTTGTCAACAGAAGAGAAGTAAAGACCAAAGGTGGAAGAAAACAACTTGCACACTTTGTAAGTAAAGCATTTGAAATAACTGTACAAACTGCACATGATGTTGTCAGACTGGTGCAGAACAGCAAAAAAGACTCAGAGGCAGGTGTGGTAAGGACTGGAGTAAAAAAAGTGCCTTTGAGAGCAAACCAAGTTACCACAGTCTATGCACGGGCACATGTTAGTCCACATGCTCTGGGTCAGGACATGTTTTTTTTAGCTGACGTGGTTGACTCACCACCAGAGGGCGTCATGTTCAGTGATGTACTGGTGCAAATTCCAAACAGAAGGGTGCCATATGTGCCCATCCCAGTGACTAACACCACAGACCATACCATTTATCTAATGAGTCGTAAAGTGATCGGACGTCTTGAACCAATAAAAACGGTATATGCAGCAGACATCCAGGCAAAAGTAAATGAGTGGACACAAGAGGAAAAACAGAGTTCAAAGTTAAAGTCACACATCCCAAATCACACACAGTCAGACAACATTCAACAGAGACCAAAGTCATGGGATCCACCAGTGGATCTTCAGCACTTGACAGAAAGTCAACAAATAGCTGTGAAGATGATGTTGCGGGAAGAATGTGAGGCATTTGCATACGACCGTGATGATGTGGGCTGCATCCCTTCCCTGAAAATGCATATAACCCTTCATGACACAAGTCCTGTAAAGAAAACCTACATTTCAGTCCCAAAACCTCTCCACAATGAAGTGAAAGAGTATCTGCAGGATCTACTTAACAAAGGCTGGATCACACCATCAAGGTCTCCCTACTCATCACCTGTGGTGTGTGTCCGGAAGAAGGATGGTACTCTTCGGCTTTGTTGCGACTTCAGGGAGCTCAACCGCAAGTCAGTTCCGGACCGTCATCCAATACCAAGAATTCAGGACATGCTGGATGCACTGGGTGGGAGCTCCTGGTTTTCAGTGTTAGACCAAGGCAAGGCGTACCACCAGGGTTTTTTGGATGAGGAGAGCCGCCCCTTAACCGCCTTCATCACACCCTGGGGGCTCTACCAATGGGTGCGCATTCCCTTTGGCCTGAGCTCTGCACCCGCTGAGTTCCAGAGGAGCATGGAACACTGCATGGCAGGTCTCAGAGACACTATTTGCCTTCCATACCTGGACGACAACCTTGTGCACAGCAGCAATTTTGAAGAACACCTAGAGCACATCCGCCTGGTCCTCCAGCGTTACAGGGAGCATGGTGTTAAGCTGACTCCAAAGAAATGTGACCTGTTCAGGAGAAGTGTCAAGTTTTTGGGCAAGTTAGTTACAGGCCAGGGTTACACAATGGACCCAACGGAGCTGGCCCCGGTGATGGCCTTAAAGGATAAAATCCCTGCAACCGTCGGAGAGGTACGCCAAATGCTTGGTTTTCTCTCTTATTATAGGCCTTTCATCGCCAACTTTTCCCGCATAGCCCATCCACTCTATAGCTTGCTGAGTCCTCCATCCTCTGGGAACTCTGTTTCAGTCCCAGATGACAAGACTAGGAAGGGCGTGAAGAAAAGTAGAGGCCACTTACCTTCACGGTCACCCATTCAATGGACTAGCGGCCACCAAGAGACATTGAGCCAGCTCATAGATGCACTCACCAGACCTCCTGTCCTTGGGTACCCCGACTTTACAGAGCCCTTTGTGTTACATTGTGATGCATCTCAAGTTGGGTTAGGTGCAGTCTTATACCAGCGACAGCAAGGCAAGATGAGAGTTATAGCGTACGGTTCCCGCACCTTGAGTCCAGCGGAGAGAAAGTACCACCTGCACTCTGGCAAATTAGAGTTTTTGGCAATGAAGTGGGCCATATGTGAACGTTTCCGAGATTATCTGTACCATGCACCATCATTTGTGGTGTACACAGATAATAACCCGCTAACATATGTGCTCACTACAGCAAAGCTCAATGCCACGGGTCACAGATGGGTCGCGGAGCTGGCCAGCTATAACTTCACCATCCGCTACCGTCCAGGCAAAACCAACACAGACGCTGACGGCCTGTCGCGGATGCCGTTGGACATTGACAGTTACATGAAGAGCTGTACAGCTGAAGTGGGACAGGAAGCCATAAGCGCATCTATGGAGTCTGTGGTGGTGGAGCAGAGTTACCCGTGTCAAGGCATTGGTGTTATCCATGTTAGTGCTCTGAAGTTGATCAAAGATTCTAACACCAATCAGCCCCTTACACCAGTCGAGATCCGCACAGCCCAGGAAGCAGATGAGGTCCTGTCGAGAGTGCTCTGGTACAAGTCACGGGGTAGGAGACCAAGTAGGATCGAGGTGAAGTCTGAAGTTCCTGCAGTAACTACATTACTCAGGCAGTGGTTGAAGCTTCATGTCGACCAACATGGTATCCTGCACCGCAAAACAGCCCACCGAGAGCAGCTATTGGTCCCTAAAGCCTATCGTCCCCTGGTTTTCAAAGAGCTCCATAAAGACATGGGCCACTTAGGAGTGGAAAGAACACTTGACTTGATCAGAGATAGGTTTTACTGGCCGCAGATGGCAAAAGACATTGAACACTTTGTTACGGAAGAATGCGAGTGTCTCAAGAAGAAGAAGCCAAGTAAGCAGAGCTGTGCTCCTCTGACCTCGATCCAGACAACTTACCCGTTCCAACTGGTATCCATAGACTTCCTCCACCTGGAAAAGTGCAAGCATGGCTACGAATATATACTAGTTGTCATGGATCACTTCACGAGGTTCGCCCAAGCTTACCCGACAAAGAACAAGGCAGCTAAAACTGTCGCTGACAAGCTCTTCAATGACTTTGCACTCAAGTTTGGCTTCCCGACCAGACTTCACCATGACATGGGTAAAGAATTTGACAACAAGCTCATGGCACGGTTGAAAGAACTCTCAGGTATCCAGGGTTCTCATACTACACCCTACCATCCACAGGGTAATGGACAGGTGGAGAGATTCAACCGTACCCTGTTGTCCATGCTACGGACCCTGGAGGACAAGGAGAAGGAGGATTGGAAAGAGTCGTTGGCTAAAGTTGTCCATGCATACAACTGTACGAAGAGCGAGGCAACAGGCTACGCCCCATATTACCTTATCTTCGGACGTTCCCCTCGCCTGCCTATCGATCTGCTCTTCAATCTAAGAAAAGATGAAAGTCATGTGGACTATGATGACTATGTTAGCTGCTGGAAGAAGAGAATGCAGGAGGCTTATACAGTAGCTTCCAAGACGGCTACCAAGGAAGCGGCTCGAGGGAAAACATACTATGATAGGAGAGTGAAAGGGAGAGATCTTCAGCCTGGTGACAGAGTTCTCCTCCGAAACCTCGCTCCCAGGGGCGGACCTGCAAAGATCCAATCTTATTGGGAGAACCAGATCTACAAAGTGGCGGAGAGAAAGGCAGATGATAGCCCGGTGTACCGAATCTGCCCTGAAACCGGTCGAGGGAGAGACAGGGTGGTGCACAGGAACCTCCTACTGCCCTGCGACTTCCTACCACTGGAAAAGCCATCAACACAGACTGTTCAACCCCGAAGAGATGCTTCGGCTGTTACAAAGAAAAAGCTGAAACATCCACGTGTAGAGCAACATCTAGGAAATAGTGACACATCAGATGATGACTACAGCGGCACGTACCAGTGGTACTTCAGGGATGTTCCAGGGAGACGGAGGAAGACTCCACTCAACCCTTTGGCGGAGCCGTTCCAGCCTGAAACAAGTCTTCACGTTCAAGAAGAGGATGTGCCACTACAGAGCGAAGAGGATGTGCCACTACAGAGCGAAGAGGATGTGCCACTACAGAGCGAAGAGGATGTGCCACTACAGAGCGAAGAGGATGTGCCACTACAGAGCGAAGAGGCATGCCCTGACAGTGACCTTGGAAGGTCGGAGAGCGGTGAGGCAGGGGTTGGCGTTTCAGCTGCCAACAAAGGTGAGATGGACTCTGTGAGACGGCGACCCCAGAGACAGAGTCAAAAACCGCTGGTACTGAGTTATGACACTCTAGGTCAGCCGACTTTGGTTCAGAGGCGCTGCCAGGTGACTAAGACTCAGGTTATTGAGAGTAATGCCTTCTGGAGACCATGGGCTGTGGGACTGTGTTAAAGCTATGGTTTCATGTACTGTGCAACCGGAAATGTCAGGAGACATTTAATTTTGTGGGGGAGAATGTGGCACTATGAAAGTGAGTCACAAAACTAGTAGCCCAGTAGCCCCCAATTTTGTTTTTGTGACGATCAGTCTCAGCCAGAAACTAGCATTAGAATTTATTAGATGTTACAATGTTTGTATTCCACCATCGGAGGGCGCTGTGTGCGGCAGCGGGTGATGCTCTGGCGGGCGGAAGAAGTTCGTCAGTGCTTAGAGAACAGCTTGTTGCAGCAGATGTTCGGAGCAGATTTGTAACCGCTGTACTTTCTTGTTGCAGGTAAGCTGAGCATTAGAATGCATAGCTCATAAAACCAGTAGCCTCTAATGGGTACGAAATGAAAGAACAAAGGTGCTTCAGTATAGTTGCATTACCGAACTCGATGTAGAGCCGCAGTTAGCACCAGGCTAAAGGAGATAGGCTAAGGAGCGAGGCTAACGGCTCGCGCTTGGCTCGCTTATGTAGGCTCAGTGGGTCGGCTTGATGTGTTCTAAAATGTGTTCGAAACTTATATATTATTTGAGTTCAGTGAGTTAATGAAAGTATGTTTGTGTAGTTGTACGGTGATGCTCTGGCGGGCGGAAGAAGTTCGTCAGTGCTTAGAGAACAGCTTGTTGCAGCAGATGTTCGGAGCAGATTTGTAACCGCTGTACTTTCTTGTTGCAGTTTAAACTAAATAAATGTGCTACCAGAGGAGTGATCCGGCTCATCATTCTCATCAGTGTAACACATACATGTGTGATTTTAATTGTAACTTTTAGATGCATTTGTTCTCCAACACATCTGAATGAAAAGACTGAAAACCTCCCTGGCATGTCAACAAGTTTTGCAAAAGCCTGATCATGAACCATTCACTGAATTTGGGTGTATTAGAGCAGAAATGCATCCAAAACATTTAAGACTCAAGGACTGGTGCTCTATAACATCACATTTTCCATAAAGTGGATTGAAATTTGAGGTTGTATTGAGAGAAAAGCTGACAAAGTTGAGCGGGCATGAATATGTGTCTTTGGCATTCCACATATTTTATTACAGCCCTTCCACCTGCTTGTCAGATCAACACAGATTTCAGAGCATAAGACCACAGAGGAAAACGTCTCCATCCTCATTCATAAGCTGAAAGCAGCAGACGAGAGGGCCGGTCCTAGTCTGTGGAGTGCTTTTCCTATAATAGAATATGTGCTCAGAAGAGACGTTTGGCATCTCTGACTCCTTGTATCAGTGGAGAATCTGTTGTGGGCACCTGACAAAACACAAAGGGAAGATGAATGAGACTGAGGCTTTTTTTTCTTTCTGTTCTTCTATTTTTTGTCACATTGCTGCTCTTAACAAGAAGCTGATTTTTTGTGAACAGTCTTTCGGTCTGTTTGTGCTCCTTTTTGTATTTTGGCCACTTTCTGCTTGACATTTAGGTTTTTGAAGGAATATTAAAGGTGCCCTTTTCGGAAAATAGTATTGTACCAGAAAACAAATGACAGTTGTCAGTAAGCACAATAGAAGAGTATTATATGGAGACAACACCTGTTTTATCTTTTGACAATAAGAAAGTTTGCACAACTTTGCACTGAAAAGAGTTCACTCTGTGGAGATATAAAAATGGAAGACAGCTCCACTTTTAACTCTGATGTGAATTATCTGCTTGGCAATCCCATTCCTGAATGTTAAAGCAAATTATGTTATATTAATGTTCAGTGGAATGAAAAACACAAGAGACCTTTGTGATGTGAGTGGAGGTTGGAAAAAGTCTCTGCTCTTATCTTTGATTTATTACTGCATAAGAATTCTGTGATGGCTGATTTGCTTGGACCAAAATAAAGTAAAACATTTGGAAAAGTAATGGGCACTGATTGTTCTGATTTCACCTGAGTCATAATAGCAAGGTTTGAAGGGTACAGTTATCAAAAAACACTTTGCCACATCACCATCTCCTCTCCATGTGCTTTTCATTTTTTTGTCGGGGCAATATTAGGCATAATTGCTTCTCAATTCTTGCATGTTATTCAAATCATTCTTTCTCTCAGTATTTCTGATTCAAGTTTCATTTTTGGTCAGATTGTACTTTTTCAGAGACAAAAAATTGAAGCGGTATAATCTTTTGAATATATTGCATGTTTTAACATTAAATGTTACGTTTAGATCACACAAATCACATGCAGTCCAACAATTTAGAGCATTTAAATCTCAGAATACGTTCACTACCCAGGCAGCATTTAGAAACTGTTTAAGAGCAAAATTTGCAGAGTTTGAACAGGAATAGATCCACATCCAGAAATTCACAATAATAGCAAGGAAGCAGCCACAAGTGACTCTGTATAATTTTAAACATAGGATTATAAATGGACCCTTGTTAACAAAGTAGATATTTTTCCTTCCTTGTTGTAAACATTTAACCAATATTATGTTACTGTAATAAAGTCACCAAGACGTTAGCCAATAAAAAATATTTTGAGTACATTTTTTGTTGATTTAAAGGTTGAGGTCAAAACTGAAAAATACCCTGGTCACTAACAGAAAGCTAACTCTATAGGAAGGATATAGACATAAAATAACAAGAATATGTGATAAGTCAACTGTCTACATTTTCAGTTTCTGTCGAATACGCAAATAGAGAAGGTCCCCTGTGCTGGACTGAGAGCACACAAAGTAACTTTGACCCTCCTCCATGTTCACCATCTTCCCTGCTGTGACATTCTGCTAATGAAAAGTCTGTGGCTGAAATTTTGTTTATTGCAGACGAATGGAAACCTAAATATCAAATCAATAGAGATAATCTATAACAGGTATTGCTGTCACTGTGCCGTGGTAAAGGAAATTCAAAAGTTGGGCAAAAATGTTATGCTATCATTGCTATGATTGAACGCATAATAAATATTTTTAGACCCACAAATTGAGAAGAAACTTTCAACAATTATACATTTCCTAACTTAGATGACATTCCTAAATTATGATTCACGGTTGACTTACTTAGCTTAAAGCTTATTAAATGTTAAAATAAATGAATGGTAAGCCAAAGTATTGATACTTCTTGAAATTTTCTTTTCAATTGTGTGATTTTACATCCCAAATATTCCTAATTTGCGATTGAGAAGTCTGACTTTGTTTTATGAACTGTATTATCTTGAATAATTATTGAGGTGAATGACTTACTCTTCACTAATTTCGTACTCTATCATTTAACATGGACTGAATATAATAAAAAAAAACACTTAAAACACTTGAAATAGACAATATTCGCTCTTAGGCTGGGGCCTAATCCTGTTTCTTTTCTCCAAATTTTCCCATGTGTTTAAGAAGAAAGTGAACGTAGAGCAACTTCTTGTCATCACATGCAATTTATATTTTGATATATCTACTGACTAAGAAAGAGCAAAATCAGCATCAAGCACAGCAATATTAGATGCTTATCACAGAGCCCAAAAGTGGCTGAGAGCATTTTCTTCATAACAAGCAACAAAGTGTTTTAAGGGGCAAGGAGAAAGTACTGAGACCAGGTACTAATAGACCTGTGTTTTTTTAGATCTAAATATTCTTGCTTTAATATGTCTGTGTCCTAATATTTTACATGAAATACAGCATATTAAAAATGATTATAAATGCTGTGTCATCTAAATATATGTAGATCACAGGCTGGAGGAGCTTAGTTTTAAAACGAGCCCCTTCTGAGTCTACAGATCTAAAGATATTACTGATGCTCTGCAACAGTCACACCATATTAACAGGGTGACCTGATTAAAAATGAGGAGGACTATTTTCCACCTTAGCTTTGTAAGGATTAGACAAGAATCCTGCCATCCTTCAATGTGTCATACATCGCTGTCTTTAACGGTGCATCTCTGAACCACACTGTATTTTTGACAGCGTCAATGTTTCTGCAGGGCAGATGGCGTGATGCATAAACGTGTTGCACCACGCAAACCACTGCATATTTTAAACTGTTGTCATCTGTTAGTGGAAAATAAAATTAAAATGGCAATTTCTGTCCTAACTGCTGGGGAGACGAACATCAGAACATGGACATGATGGCAAAAGAGAATGTCCCAGACTGAGCAGATGCTGCAACAAAGCTGGCAGGAGCTGGGTTCGCTCGGACCACTGGCGCCTGGGGTAGCAGCTAACCTCGTTTATTTTCAGAGCGATTATTTCTGTCTCATTATTCCTTTGATATTTTCATAGTTTTTCAAGTACTGTTTGTCCACCTTAAGAGGAAATTACAACTTTGTGATGAATAGTGTTGAAATATAAAGAAGGTAAATGAAAAATAAAATGTTTCTGTGCTTGTTGCCTGCGACTGTTGGGAGCATTAATGAGGCATTTTAAACCCGCTCTGCTTGGCTGCTCAGTCACTTTGTCATGAATCTGAAACCAAACACTGGAAATTATCTACCCACCGATATCTCTCAGACAGTCCATGAATAACCCAGCTGACATTTTCATTGCAGTTCAGTGCTGCTGTTTCCTGTGTGGCACCACGCCCATCTGTCTTCCTCTTTTAAAGTACTGTGCCATTAGTTATGGATTAGTTTTTCTCTGTCTGAGTAAACGGGTGATGACAAGTGATAGGTGAATGGGTAACTGGCAGTGATAGCCCTTTAGCCGGGCGAATGGAAAGCTAAATGTTGCTATTTCATCAAACACATGACTCACTCTGTGAATGTTGATTTTTTTTTTTCTTCAGTTAGAGCAAATTTGCACCTCTTCAGTTAAAAAGGTAAACCAAATGTTTGATCAAACATCATAAAACAAACTAAAAAAACAATCCTAACAATCCTAAAACTTTGCGTTCAGGTCAATTGTGCCATGATAACAACTGTTTGCTTTTGCTTGCTTGTGTGTTTATGTTCTGATCAGTTTGGGGGTTTATTCTTGCCCCATCCAGTTCTTTCCTTCATATATATTTCAAAACTGGTAATCTTTTCCAGTTTTGATCTGATTTCTGTGTTATTCTCCTCTCTTCAGTCTCTTCATTCTCCCCCATTCATTCTCTCTTGCAGCTGTTTCGATTCCCTCTACTTAGGTTCACCTGATTTCAGTGCAACTCTCCAGTCTTTCGTCTATGTTTAAGTTTCTTGGCTTCTCTTCAGTTAGATGCCACATTCCCTCCATGTTATAACTGCATGCTCATGTTTTTGTTCCTCATTAAATCCTTTTTTTTCACCCCGTCCTGCTTCTATTCTGCCTACATTACACACAGAACCACAATACTTAAATCCTGCACTAAACACTTGAATGAATAATTCCAACATTAAATGATTATTAAGACAATAATAATCATTATGAAGTTTTTAAGGATATTTTTTCATTAGACCCCTAAGTTATTTTGTCAATTAGGTATTTTGGTAAGTAATCAAAGTAGTAATACTGAAGCTAAAAGGGAGTAAAAATTAACTAAATGATGGCAGAATTTCTTTATTTTCCATCTACTTTGTAAGTCACAAGCTGATCTCCCAACTGACTTTCTGTAGTTAGGTTACCAAGATTTTTTCCTCCTTATTGAGAAACATTACCATAAAAGTTCACCTTAGCTTCTCACATTGGACCTGAGGATTTTGCAAATGCTAATATGTTCCTTAAGGATATTGTGCAATGTGTACTTGCCTGAGGCCAATGTTCTGTTCAAATATCACATCACAATACAATTATTTCACAGATGCTAGCTTCAGTTTGCTTGTATGTCTACTTCCAAACTTTTTTTTTTTTTCACACACATTTTTGTCAGTTGTGGAAACAAATATGATTGGTCTGTGCTTTTCTAGGAAACCAAAGAACTGTTGATGGAACAGTTGCTGAAGGTAGTTGAATTTTATCAGTTTGATAAAATTATACAAAAACTATAATCATAGAACTGATTACGTTGTTCAAACTAAATTTAAGTAAATGAGTGATACTTATAAAATCAAGACACGATTTAAATACATTTAGACTTTCTTTTCAGGTGTGTTGATGTAGTTTCCTAAAGCCTTCAAAGTGCCTGTTTCAAACCTCAGCAAGGAGATGAACTATTTAGTATTTAAAGTACTTTGAAAGTTTGAGCTGTGCAGAAACTGCTGACTTCAGTCAATTTCTTTAACTTTCCCTGAAGATCAACAGAGGTCTTGGGAAATTTGCTACTTCTAATTTAAATTAGCATGTCACACTTTATTTTTATGTAATGCATATTTTTTGTATCCTCTAAAGGTATTTAAAGTTTTAAATACTTTTTATCCATTCTTCTTAAACTGTAAAGCTGTTTGAAATACAATGTGGATAAATAGTGCTAGAAAGAAAATTGCCTAATTTTTTATTCATTAGATATGAATCTGCAGCATGATGTTGTTGCAGACGTTTGCTTATCCAAAAATTTCTGAACAAAGACAAAAAAAAAAAAATGTTTTTCAGATCCAATCTGAAATGAAATACGACCAGTAATCTTGGATGTGTGAAACCATTTGACAGCTTGATGCAGCAGTTGCTTTCGCATTGGTTTCACTAATTATACCTCCACTCTGCGGTGGAGATGTTGGAATTGGCTGGAGCAGAGGTCAGATGGGGAATCTTCAGAATACAACACAGATGAGCAGCAGCTGCTGATCATGACTCATTTTTGTTTGTTTACTACTCTATCGTCTTGTCGCTGCCGCCACCGCACAGTGAATATTAAGAATATGATTATTTAAAATTATTTTCTTTGTTCATCTTTTAAATTCCACAGTTCCATTTGTATTTTCAGAGCTGCTACCTTATCAACAAAGAGCCAGGTTTTTATTCATTGTGCATTATGGGATGTGCATTTAAAATATGCTAGATCAGATAATTTGTTGCATCGATAGATTTTTACACTTGAATACTTCCTTTATCTAATCCGTTTTTAGAAAAAAGCTCAGCAGAATGCTGCCTCTTGCTTGATAAAATCCCTTTTATCAAACAAAAGGCTGTTTGCTTTTAAATGAACACCAAGCACAAACAGGTAAAAGAAATATAAATAACTGAAAGGGCCCATAATGGAAAGTGCCTCTTTGTTTAAACAGAGATGTAAAATTTACAGTTGCATTAAGTCTTTAAAATCTATTAGTTGACAAAAATGTAAGAAGAACACTCACATTGTTTTATGGGAGCAAATGTCATAATTTTGGGCTTTTAATAATTCAGTTGAGCCGTTCTTTTTTTTTTAAAGAAAGTCACAATTCATTTTCCGCAGCTGTGTCTTTTTTAAAGACATGGCTGCTATTTCCTCTTAATGTGACTTTGCATCAAATTGCACCTTCATCCATTTCTACTTAATGTTTTGTGGCTCGATTCCTAAGTTAATTAATCTATGATCAATTCCATAATGTCCAATAATTAAATAGAAAAAAATAAATAAATAAATAATTATAATTATTATTATAATTATAATAATTAATAAGCCATACATATTTTTCATCCAATCTGTCTGTTTTTTCATTAAGATTGAAAAATATACAAGTTTAACTTTATTTGTATATAAATGTCTTCCTTCTTATTTCTGACTGTTGTAAAAATTGCACTTATTTAAGATGGAATAGAATAAAAAAAATGCTTGCCTTTCTTTTTAAGTACAGCGCAGATAATCGGCAAGAGAACATTGTACAAGAACAGTAATATTCTGACTGTATTTTTTATTTTTGCAATTGTTTTGTGTCCTTTCAATGTGAAGAAGAAGAGCATTGTACCTTTGGGGTTCAGCAGTGCCCCCTATCAGTGTGGCACAGTACTTTCTGCCTCAACCTCAACAAAAGTTTCAACTTCCCCTCAAACCGGCACCCAGTCAGACAGACAGACAGACAGACAGACAGACAGACAGACAGACAGACAGACAGACAGACAGGCAGACAGACAGACAGGCAGACAGACATAAGTTGAAACAAAAGAATGTTCCCACAAACACATCAAAATTAGTTTTGGAGTGAAAAAAGTGGGTGACTATCAATCATCTGGAATGGACCTTTTATGTCAAGAGAATTTGTGTGCTTTGCCTAAACCTGTGCAAGGAACCAAATCAGTTTGAATGAACTCTGCCAGGTTGGCCAAGAAGAGTGGTCAAATATCTTGTCAGAATTAAACTGATGTGTCCTAAATGTATGTGAATTTAATTGAGTACTTCTTTGGTAGCGTGTTGTATAAAAATGAGCATTAAATGTAAAAAGATCAGTTAGGTCATCTCACATTATTTTAGTAATAATCCACATTCAATATAGGATTTAAAACAAAACTAGAGACTGAAGTTAATTAAAGGCATTTTTTCTGCAACATCTACAAAAATAGCTGAAGTTCCTAGTTCTAATGTCTGATAATCCATCTGTGACGCAAATATCTTTAATCCATCCATGTAGATGATCTAAAAAAATAAGTAGAAAAGAGAGAAAAGAACAAATAACACTTGCTTTGATCAGGTCTTCATTTTAATCACTTTAAAAGAATTCTTGCATTTAGAATCTGCATGATAAAGATAAGTGAGCAGTATTGTAGAAGTTTCTGTTTCTCAGTTTATACCTCTGTATTGCTGTGTGACTCTGGATGAATTAAGCATCATTTCCCTGTTCACTTGATCATTTACAGTTATTCATTCTCAACATAATAATGCCTCTTGTCTTTAATCAGGGATTCAATAAGATGTTACACTTCAAAATATTCCTTGCTCCAGACGAATTGCTTGTTTAATTTAGCCTACAGCCACCTCCCCGAGACTATAATTAACCTTAAACAAAATCAGTTTCTCCTTATGAAAGAAACAAGCCACCGGTTATTCATAGTTTTATTCATCTGCCAAATCCCTCCCTAATCCCCCTTTATGTCTCCTGGCGTATCGGTTGGCTAGGTGGAGGTGGGCAGCTTTTTAAGTGAGATAGATGGAGTTTAGTTTGAGGCTGCTGCAGTTTCTTATTCTGACCTGACCATCCCCTGTGGGAGACTGGGATGGATCTGAGCCTCAGTACAGTTCTGTTCTCAAGCATTTTCCTGATGTTAGATCTGTTTTTAAAAGATTATTCAGCAATCTGGCCTTCTCTGCTCTTTATTTGGTTCATTAGTTCTCCGCTAAGCCGCTTTCTATTAACATAGATTTAAGGACAAGTTTTACAAATAGAGTGTGTTTCACTTGACTGTTACATGGAAAGGGTTGGGACCCAGGAATGTTCCAGAAAGGAGATGAGAAAAATATTGCTATAATCCAAGTGATTCAATAGGATTTAATGAATTGTTCAGTCAAAATGCAAGAAGTGGCAAATATATGTTAAAAATAGCTTCTGAAATGGAAATATTTGGTCACCAAAATAAAAAATCAAAAAAACTTAAAAAAAAGTCATGCTCTGAAAATAAGATATCTAAACGTTTTTAAATTATGTTAATATTATTTTAATTTTATAATAGTTGAAGGAGCACTTTGACAATCTCTTGATTCTAAGTCACCATGCTGCGGAGGAGATAGAGCCTAACGACCCAGAGGTATCCATCATGTTGGTTGAAATTGCTGAGGTAAGTAAAAAGTTACCAGGTATAGCAGGACACCAGGGATGGAAAAATCTGCTCTGGGATGCTCAAAGTGATGCTTAAAGAGAAAGAAAATTTCTGGGTCAAGTTTACTGACATCAAAAGAGCATGAAGAGAGAAAATCTGCAGGATTGAGGAAGTTCCCTAAAACTGCAGCATGTAACTTTTACAAACAATATGCTTTTTAAAAAACATATTTCATAAAACAGAAAAACAAAATCCAGTAAACCAAGAACACAGTTCCAAATAGGGTGGTCAGTTAGCACGTCTGAGATTTTGGTTTATTAATGCTTGAATCTGTGATGGACCATTTTGATTGCCTTTAGGATTCATGGTGATTCATGTCCTACATTGACAGACAACAGAGAAGACAGAAAAGACTTGTATTTTTATGTAAATGGAAACAATTATTTGAGAGAAACCAATTTATTTAGATGTGTAATAATGACACATATCAGGTTTGACCAGGTTTTATTATATTATTTATGCTAATAAATCTCCTTATTAGAAAAAGAAAAGAAAACTTCAATTAATTGGAGGTAAAAACAAAATACTAAAATATGTGCTTTGGAAAAGTAGTAAAACTTTGACGTTGCCTTCCTCTAGCAAAGCCCTGAGGCCATTTGTTCCCTTTTGTTTGCTGCATGGACGGTTTAGACAAGATGTAACCTTCAATTCATCTATCCATCTCTGTTATTTATAAAGTGAATGTCCACTTCAGGGACAATTACTCTTAAAACTAATCTCTGTGGGATCCAGATTTTCCACTTGTGGCCAAGTGAGCTGATTAAGTTCTGTAATGATCATAACTTATTCAGCTACTGTTTGCTGATCCCATCAAACCTCTTTAGATCAGAATTTTAAAAATACTGCAGACTGTTGCACCTTTACTGGGTGCAGTCTCTCAGACAGAATGAAAATTACCTAGATTCCTCACTTAAGGTGAGACAGACGCTTTTGTCTGAGCGCTGTGAAGTGTTTTTGCACTTACAAGAAAACGAGGCATGACTTGGTTTGTGATAAAGCAAGATAATGAAGCAAGAGTTGAAAGAACACGTCTTCCATCCCCTTATGGGCCTATTGCCGTTTCTGACTTTTATTGTTCTTATCTTTTACAATCAGATTGAGAGTCATAAGAATACCAAAGCATAACAAGCTCCCATTATTTTTTTGATTTATTTACTTTGTAGTGTGTCATTAGAAACAAGACATAAACTAACAAATTCACATTTAGACCAAGGCATAGAACTTGGTCTAAATGAGCAAGCGTTATTCATTAACACCTGATCATGACCAGCATCCTTCACCCTAAATGGCACCTTTGGTTAAAAAAAAATAAAATAAAATAATAATTAAGATAAATGAATCTTTCACTGCAACAGCATAATTTGGTGCTTTATTTGACAGAACTAAATTAGTGATTAACTAAGAAGTTTTTAATAAAACATGTAGTGGGAAAACATGCAAGCTCCAAAGTAGATTTGAACCCAAGATCTTCTTTCTGCAAGCCAACTACACCACCATGCTGTAACTAAAACTAAGTTTTCTTTGGGTTTTTGAGCAGAATAATAATCAAAATAGAATGGCCAAATGAACGTATTCTTTATTATTTATTAGATCATTAATGAGGGACATTTGCCCTATTAAATAAATTTTAGCCAATCAAACATTATTACCTCTATACATCATTAGTATGTGATTAAACCAAATGAAAGTTCTGATATCAGCTTGAATCTCAACAATGTTCGTAATAAGTTATTAAACCATGATTCTTAGCCTCTTTTGATCCCGATATATTTCAAGTACAAATTCAAAGAAAGAATCAGTGGAGATGCTTTTATAATATTTGAATCTCAATGGCCTTTAAACAGCACTTGGGACTGAGATGCGTAAAAACCCAACATAATAGTAAATATCCAAAAGAAATCACATATTATATTTGCCTGAAGCTGTGCATCAGCTGAAACACAGAGAACTCAATAACAGCGGGTTGCTTGCAGTATGTCTGCTGCTTTTACCACATGACGCAAATACATCACATGAAAATCCTACGATTGCAAATTTCCTTCCCTTTTCCAAAGTCTTTGTTTTATTTTCTACATTTTGATAGATGAAAACAATACTGTGTTGTTGCTCTGTCAAAGTGAGGCTAAAACAGACTTTGATAGTGTAAAGGTGCTTTGAATAAGCTTGGAAACTCAGGAATGCTCTGAGGAATGCAGTCTTTGGATTAGCAAGGAAGGTCCGAATTACAGGTTGACCTCCCTGAGACTTCACACACTTTGGTCATGTTAAAGCATTCTGAATTCAGATTTATCATAACCAGAAGTTGGGAATCCACAAGCGTCTGTGGAATAAGGGGAACACAACTGAAACCATACTTGTGGATCACATAACAAACCCGGTGTATTGCAGAAAGTACCAGAATGTAATGATTCAGGGAAATAATGAGCACTGTGTACTTTTTTGACTATATCCAAGTTGAAAAGATGTCTGTCAAAGATTCATCAGACACAATTTCCTCTCAAAATGCACAAATTTACTGTACCCTGAAACCTCAGTGAGCTCTGTTTTGCCTCAGTAGTTAGATCTGATGAATGCTGAAAGAATTTGATCACTAGGTAGCTATTCGTACTATTCCTTTTTCTACTGTCTTGGCTCCGAAAGCTCAATCAATGCAATACCGTAATAGAAAATAAAGTTGCTCTGGCTTGTCAAGTTACATATAAATTTGGAAAATAGGTGTAAGGGAAAAATGCCACTGTATTGTGCATGTTTTTTATTTTATTTTTTCATTTATTTATATTTTTACATATTTCAGCTCCATATTATTGTGTGTTTTAACTGCATGGCGAGTCAAGTGCAAATCTTCTGTTGTGTGTGACTGATAGGAGCAGAACAGGCCGGGTCCTTCAACAGAGTAAACTTCTCTTTAGTCTATGATAAATACATTAACAGAACTTTATGTTATCCATTTGAGTTTAGTTTATTAATTTATTTTTTTCTGTGGTGTGTTTTAGACTTATTAAAAACACATCATAAAAACCCAACCATCAGGCATATTGTTTTTGCCCAACAGATTATAGATCGAATCTTCACTTAGCGTCACTCAAGAAGGCTAAACTGAGTGTGTTTTTTTATTTGTGTGTTTTAATAGAACCAAATCAGATTTATATATATATATATATATATATATATATATATATATATATATATTTTGCTGAGGAAGACACACCTCGATCTGCCCCGTATCAAGGTGCAGTAGCATTATGGTTGCCTTTACAATAAAATATTATTTGTAAATATGCCTTTATTCAATGACATAAGAACTGTGATGAAACGACTGGGGACCGTAGATTAGTCCTAATCAGGTATGCAGGAGACTTAAGCTATTTACTGATGGGCATGCCAAATGTATTAATGCCGATAGACATTATTTGTGTGTTTTAATAGAACCAAATCAGATTTTTATATATATATATTTTGCCAGTTTCATTGCTAGCATGCTAGCTTAAAAAATATTATGTTTAACTTTGATGTCCAAAATCAGAAGAAATACACTGGTCTAGCAAGCTGACAGCAAGATATAGTTTTTGTTTGTGGTCACTTGACTGGCCGCACACTAGATTTGTTTCCAAGTTTCTGGGAAAGTGGTGAGACGGGGCTTGAACAAATGATGTCTTGCCACTGGATATGAAGGGGAAATTACAATTTTATGGTTTAATCCCTTAATGTCAAAGCATTATGGCAAACATACTAATCAGGCTTTTGCCCTTTTAGTCTTTTTGGAAGAATACAACCGCGAATAAAATTTAAGTTCAGTGGTTCCCATGTTCCCACTGTACTTTTACTGAAGCAGTTTAGTTTTTAATTGGTTTCCAAGGCAACTCAGATGTTTCTGATGACTTTCAACTTCAAGACAATGGGCAATCAGCTCAGAAAAACTCTTAACTTATTTTATAATGAACTTGTAATGATGTGCTGAAAGGACTTGTAGTATATTTCTTATGATCATCTGTGTCTTGATTATTTCTTCAGTTTTAATCTTTATTGATGCCAAATCCCTTCAAAGCTTTAGCACACAATCTTTTCAAAATAGATCAATAAATTAAAAATTATTTGTAACTGTCTTTTCAATGGACCCACAGCCACATGTAGGTGTTTGATTCTGAATTATATCAATGTGTTTTCTTGTTGCAATACATTACAATACTACAAAAAGAGGCTAATAACAGCCTGCCACTTTTCTTTTTGGAAGAAAAGTGGATTAAGTTGTGTGTGAGTGAGAGAGAGTGAGATGATGATGATGATGATGATGATGATGATGATGATGATGATGATGATGATGATGATGATACGCTAAACACAGCTAAGAGGCTTTTATTTTGCTAGCAGTTCTGCAATCAATATAACATGGTGGCCCAACTTGAAGAAACTTAAAAGCATCTGAAAGGAAAGTAAAGCAAAGAGTCAATATGTCTCTATTTACATTTCCTCAGATAAAGGCAAACTATTTTAATTACTTCAAGTATTATAGACAGGAGGACTTTATTAATGAGTCTTTATATGAAACAGGGTCTGCATTCACATTCTCATTATTACTTGTCATTTCCTGCCTGACAAACACCCAACCTGAAAATTTCTAAAACCCTGGGATTTTCTGTCTGAGGCGAGGCTGGCAGCCATGAGAACAGCATCAAAAATTAAAACCTCTGTCTCAATGTTGTCAGATATAAGGGTTTTTGAGTGAAAAATTTGTCATGAAGGATCAGTTCTCACGAAACTTTCAGGGTTCATTAAAACATAAAAGTGCATTGTTCGTTTTTACCAAACTACACTTTGCTTAGAAAATCCGATTCATTTGGGGAAGTGTTCAGTTGAACTGAACTCTGTTCAAATGCAAATGTGAATGCCAAACTAGACCGTTCCAAAAGCAGGAAGCAGACTGCAGTGCAAGGGATTAAATGCAACCAAAAATAATATTAAAAAACACCAGTGTCTAGCATTATGGGCAGAAATAACTGAAGACAAAGGATAAATTATTCAACCACTAAGATCTGACACTCCATTTTTTTTTTGCATTTCTCAAAGATGGAAGTTGCAATCAGTGTCTTTTTCAGAGGTTTTCATGTTGATTCCTTCTGTGGTTCTTGTTCCAGCTCCACCACAGTCAAGTGGGTGAACCGGCTGTCAAAGGATTTGGTTTGTTTGACAGTATAATCTGAAATTGAAGCAAACCAGTTATAAATATAACTAATGTTGCCATTTTCATCCCCAATCGATCCAAATATTCCCTGAAAGTCAGTACTTTCAGTAGTTATAATAAAATTGAAATGTTGTGACTTCTAATGGTAGTTATATATTTACAGACACATGTAGAAATACACTCCCGCAATGTACTGAGTTGTAGATTTCCCCTTTCCAAAACAGAGAGCACAACAGGTAGCACACAGCTCTGCACTGTTATTTTCTATTTCAACCATCCTTTTATGTTTTGCTTATTGCGTCTTTGAACTGTTCTGTATTCAGCCAGCGATGTATTCACTGTGTAATTATCTCCAGAGCTCATAAGTTAAATTATGGACGATCATAAAAGGCCTGACGCCTTTTATATGTTATATATAAAAACATATATATATGTTTTCCGTAACAATATTTAATACGGAAGCCCTCAAACTGCCCTGTTGTGGTCTGAATATTTCTCAATCATATTTTCAAGGCTATGTTAGTCTTGCTTTTGTCTGGTATTGTTTGTTGGCCTCAGCTTCTTTGTTCCCTCCAGGCAAGATTCCATTATCCTTCCCAGCCCAAATCCTGCACATCAATGTTCTCACGTAATTTTCGATCATTGTTTTGTTACTTGTCATCATTTCAGAATCTGCAACAGCCAAACCTCACATTAGTGAGAATGTACAGTACAGGGGACTCATGTCACTCTGTTTCTGTCAGATTTTTCAGGAGGTGATTATAGGTAATCTTGTCAAAACAGTCAAATATAGATTATTTTTAAATTCATTACCCTTCATTATTAGTGATACCTGTCAGTTGTATCTGTTGCCATGGAAACATCCAAATTGTAACAGGGCAGTTGTGCATTTAGCATTTCTATTGTTTCTGGTAAAAACAAATTGCACTCAATGGTTGTTCTAGCTATACAATGTCTTTGTTAAGTTTCCTCACTTAATGGTGTCCTTGCTCTTTATATAGTATTTTCCTCATGCACCAACGAAGAAGCTGTGAGATAAAATGAGAAGAAATTTTAGAGAAAGTCACTTGTGATGTTTTGCTCCATGTTATTGAGAAATTCAGTCATTCTGCTGGTGAAAAAGAGACAAATTAGTCTGGCTCTTTTCTCTTTTTTTCCTTACGGAAGATAGAAGAGTTGCGCACGTCGAACCTTATAGTCCTAACTCTGATTTGTTTTGTTATAATTATTCTATAATTGAAGAAATGTTACTGAATAACATTTTGAGGAAAGTAGTGAAGTGTGAGCCACAGAATGTTCGATTTAGGAGAACAGCACAATGCTGGAAATTCTCAGGGACTCAAATCAGCTGAACCGAGTGTTCATACTATCCTTGACCATCTTGCCAGTTCAGGTGGATGGCCATGTCTTGTTTGCTGTGAAATTGTGCCATATTGTCTTCATTTTCAGTTTATAGATGGGAGAGAAATGTCTAAATCTTGGAATATTGTTCAAAACTTAATTCTGCTTTAAAATGCCATCCCTGAACTTTAATACTGATAGAAACTAAAGCAATATTTGCCCTCTGATATCTTGTCTACTATTCTTTTCACAGGTTATATTTTTTCTCTGTTCTAAATTAAATGTAGGCAAGTCAAAAGCTTTAAATTTCTTGTGGTGAAACCATTACTTGAACTTACTTAATGATGAAAAAAAACAAAAAACAATCTCTTTTAACCCTTGTAGCAAATATCTGAAGGTTTTGAATGAAAATGGGCTCGTATTCATGATTTCAACCACCTTTACAAATACCACAATGCTGTGGATTTAGTTGTCTTACTTGAAGGAGCAAATTGTTTGTGTACTTGCAGTTGTAAATAATCTGTCCCTGTTTTCAAGTCTTTAATATGTGCAAGACTTGGTGGTGTTTTTCATGCAGGTTGCTTCTAAGCTCTGGTCGGCTTATGGCTGCTGCTCAGCCTTATTCTCCAAGCAATCCACATTCCATGTCCCTTAACTAGGCCAACATGGTCAGCTAGCTCCCTCCTCAAAAGTTGCTCATGCAACTCCTCACTATAACAAGCAGTCTATTGTCTTTTTTCAAAACCAACAACAGAACCACACTTGTTTTTCCAGGAACAATTTCTGCCCTATCCTGCTACAATTATCCATCCATTTATTGTGTATAGCTGCTAATCTTTGGAGGGCCACAACAAGAGCACTATCTCTAATGGTCATCAGGCTAAAGGCAATGTACACGCTGGACAGGTCACCAGTCTATCACACAGAAACAAGAAAACACAGAGGAAAACCATAGGGATTAATAACCCAAAAATGTATGTTTTTGAAATGTGGGAGGAGTCTAGAAAACCTGGGGAAAACACATGCATGCAGAGAGAAAATGCAGACTTCATCTTTTGTGCATCCTCTGTTCCACCATGCTGTGATTATCTGAGTTCAAATATTTCAGTTGCATTAGTACTCTTTTTTTTTTTTTGTCAAATCAGACAATAAGGTCAACTGAGAAAGTTATCTTTTTACTTTAACAAACTGTATTCATCTAAACCTTTTCCTGGATGACTCATGATGATTAGATTGCAATACTAAACGTTTTGTGTCTACTCTTAACAACACCAAAACATATGTGAAAGTACTACCACCAATAAATGAAAATCAGCACATTTGCAGCCTTTAGCCATTATTAAATTAATTAATTCAGTTTAATTAAGTTTTCCACAGAACGTGGGAATTAATTACTTTGTGACGAATGTATCAAACTGAGCTTAATCAAACCAACAATGATGTGCTTTTAATTTTCCTCTGTTTCTTTAATGTTGCTGAAGCTTTTAGATTGATCCGATGGGATTTAATTCAGACTGAGATGAAAACGAGAAAGGAAGACTATTAAGGGGATTTGTCCTCACCAAAAGAGATTTCAGTGTTGGTGAGTTTGGAGGTCCAGGATTTAGAACTTGCATGGTGGTTGTGAGTCGGTTCCAGAAGCTTCCGGTACAACTCGACCTTCCAGCCCTTATGGATTCATGAGACAGTGCTATTGATTTAAGCAGGTGTAAGGGCCCTTCTCCTGCCAACTAAGATTAAATCATGTCCAAGGGCCACCAGATTATTGCATAAGACACCAACAGCCTCAGAAACCTTTATGTCAGAGAGGCTGACAGTATTAATTTTATTTTAACCTTCAATAGCAGAAAATAAATACCCAAAACTTTTCCAGACTGTGTTTACTCTCAAAGGCTTGTACAGGTTCATAAATCGATCACCCAGAATATCATCTGAGATTAAATTTAGTTTATTAGAACAATTCAAAAACTCATGTTATGTAGCGTCATTACACATAAAATGCAGGACTTTAAGTTTATTAAATTTAATTGTTGCTCAGAATAGCTTAGAGCTAACAAAGACCAAGTTTTTCAAATATCCAGTAGAGAGTCGGTGACAAGGAAGATCACCCACAAAAGTGGTGTATCCTAGCAAAAATAATTTAGTGTTTGGGAAAACAGTGATTCAAATTTATTATTGAGTGGATAAAAACAAAAAAATGAAATAAGTGAAATGTAGAAATTATGGTTCCACTGTTCTTTTATCAGCAACCGAATTCACCTGCCATAAACTCTTGATGTATAAGCTAAACTCCAGAGGAAAATACTAGACCCAACATAACATCATCTTTGTGCCTCACCCTAGTTACGTGGCAATCATACAAAAGCAGCTGCTAATTCCTGAGTACATATACCGTACTATATGTAAAGTGAACCAGGCTGACATTTCTGTATTAAAAAAATCAGTATTTTTGGTCAAGTTTAATATTCAAATTATGAATTCAAAGAAACATAATTGCTAGTTTTCATTTAAAGAACATTTGTGATCACTTTGAATGTTGTGAATTATATGACTTTCACTAGTTTTCAGTGATGTTCTGTTTTACTGAGATGCACCTGTATTATGAGTATGATTATTTTTGGCTGGGGAATGTCGATTAAAACCTCAATCATGCAATGAATTTACATTCTGCTCAGTTTCCCCTCTCAATTTATTCAGGATCTGTGCTCATCCTCCCAAAGAAACCCAGTGATTGAGTTCTTTACTCTGTTGACTAAGCTAATTAAGTTTATAAAAAGAGTCTATGTTTCTTAATCAAATCATTGCTGTGAATAATTTCAATCAAACTTTTAGCACACTTCCACAAATTGATATCATCTCAATTTAACTGTGTGGTTTAGTATAGTCATTGTTCAATGCTTTCAGCAATCATTGGTCATAAGTCGTCTAAGGTCTTCCTGTTGTGTGTGTGTATGGTGAGCATGCTCAGACCAATTTCAATCCCTTTCATGAACGACTGATTATCAGAATCTGTAGCTTAAGTCCAGGCACAGCAGCAGCATTAACTTCTTCAGTGCAAGCAAAAGACAAGGGGAAAGAGTCGGCATGGCCCACAAAAGTGACTGTAAGTTAGACTCTATTCAGCTTTTTTTAAATATAAATATATATATATATATATATATATATATATATATATATATATATATATATATATATATTTTTTTTTTTTTTCCTGCTAGAGGAGTTGATTATAATTGAGATTCAGCTGCTAATATGAGAGAAAGAGAGAGAATGAGTGTCACCAATTAAATGCCTAAATGACATATAACAGCACTCTGTGAAACCGGAGACTTATTGTTTGTTGCCTCAAGATCTCACCTTGATTGGATTTTTATCAGCAGTGCATTTGAGACCTAATTGTATTCCATCCCACAATGACTCACGCTTGGAATGTGAAAATGAAATAATAGGCTAATAATTTCAATTGTGAGTTTCACCTCGGGTTCTCATGCAAATGGAGGTTTTGTATTAAAGTTCAAAGACATTAATTACAATGAAACCTGTAAGATTCTGTAAGAGGTGTATTGATGGCTGTATTTTTTAAAAGCATTAGGTAAGCTTACTGAGCCTCTTGTGAAATCCATCAGGAATTTATTATTGCGACAACAGGCAGATTAGTCTCACTGAAAACTCTTTTCCTTCCCCCTCCCTTTCTTTTTTCAGTCCAGTACTCCATCAGGAAATACAAACCCTCAGATCAAGATGTGGTCATGTCACTCTTTCACGATGGGATACTTGAACATGTTTACCCAGCGTTTTTCAAGGCAATAAGCAATCCAGACCATGTCGGGATTGCTCTCAGTATTTCCATGGCTGGCTATGTCCTCGGAGGTAGCTCCTATTTCCAAGCATTGCTCTTTGGGAGCCTTTGGGCTGGCTTTATTTATTACTGCTGTCATGACATCTATGATAGCTACATGATGGGGAGGCTGAACACAGACATGGCTGACATTCAAGCAAGCTACCTGGAAATCCCCAACAACGGCTTTTGGGTGGCAGAGGCACATGTCAACGGTCAGACCAAGGTGGTGGGAATGGTGGCGGTGACGGGTCAAAGGGGGGTGGAAGAAGGCGAAAGGTTTGACGACTTGAACGGTGGAGTGAGCGGCACAGAGTTTGCTCAAGACGCAGGAGACGGAAGTTACGCCCGGATGACTCATGTGGTCGTGGCATTCCCGTGGCGCCGCAGAAACCTGGGCTCACAGCTCACACGGAAGGCTCTGGATTTCTGCAAGGAGCGAGGCTTCTCCCGCCTCGTTATGGAGCTTAGCTCGCCACAGACCGCGGCCATTTCTATGTGTCAAAAACTAGGCTTTGTTCAAACGTCATCCTACCATAACACCCATGTTAATCCCTGGTTCTCCAAACTAGCAAGAATAAATGTGATTGAAATGGAGAAGTTAATTTAAGAAAAATGGACTCTAGTCTGACCTCAACATCTGAGACTGAGCAAATTGTTCAGTAAAGCAAGAATATTACTACTAATTTATGTTCTATGTCATTTTTAATTCAAACCATTTTCTGTGTGCGGTAGCTAGTTGCACTTGTTAGCTTGCTCGCCTCATAGTTTCGATGAGAAGAATAAATATTTCTTTTTCTCTACAAAGCGGCATCAATATTCACAGTTTCTTTGTATTTTTGTTTACTGTGATGCATTATGCATACACCTGCTCTCATTTCAGTCCATTGCCCACAAACCTTCAGAACAATGAGACAAGTAGTCAAATCTTTCGCTTGGTCAAATTAGCTTATTGTTTGCAAATGGGGGAAAAAAATGAATGTATATGAAGCATTGTTAAAGTGATTATGGAAAATTAAACGTAATCAGAATTAATTAGCTATTCCTTAGCTGCCCAGAAAATGAAATAAAATGTTTGTGAAAATGGAGAAACACTCATTTGAAAGCAGGAGAACTTTCTCTTAAGCTTCTTTCTAGGGGAAGTAGAATCCCTTCGCCTCAGAGGAATTAATGCCAGCTGACTTCTAAGACCCTACAAGTCTTTGCTTAAAATACCAATGAAATGCAGTAGTATCAGGACATTGGCGGGTTTAAAATTCTTTGGAGATAAGGTGTGAAGTGTGTGTATGTGTGTGGCATAAAAAGAAGATAAAGACTTCTCAATACTGCAGAGAATTCCAGTGAAATACACAAAAAGAATCCTGTGTTTGATATCAATCAAAAGGTTGACATTTTGCAATAATATTTGCTTTGAACAGGATACAGGACCATGAACAGCCATGGGAATTCAACAGTTTCTTGAAATTTTGTTAAGCGGCTCTGACACACCCCAAGATTCATTAGGTAAACAACATGGAGTTACAGATTTTTCATCCTACATTGCATCAGAAATCCCCCAAAGGTGATTAAATTTCCCAGAAATTATCAGTGCCACCCAGCGTTGGTTTATCTTGGAAGTATGAACGTGTTACCAGGCAATAAGCCTACAAGCAAAAACTAAAAAAAAAAAAAAAAACATCGAGAATCAAAGCGTGCAAGGACAGGTGTGGCCAAAATGAGTTTCAAGAGAGAACGCTGGCTGGATAGAGCAGCTTGGCAGTGAGATGCACTCACCATCAGAGACCTTCAGGCATCAATCATTCCTGCTGAGCCTGTCAGAAAAACATTCGGCCAGTGGCCAGCAGGCAGGTGCTGAACCCGCCAAAGGAAGATGAGAGTTAATGCTGGCCAACCTGTTGTCATCCTCTCACAATTACTAGCACAACTGGCTTCAAGGTGATGACAGCTTAATTGTAATTCCACTCATACCCATGCAGCCCTGAGAAGTTTCTTGCTGTTTGGATCTGGTGACAACATTAGATGAAGATGCATCACAAATCTTGTGGTTAGGCTAATCACCATAGCTAAACTTGTGCCAATGTATAACAGGAAAATGGTGAATGGTTAAGTAACAAATTACATAACTTCAGTCAGTTTTTTTTTTTTTTGTTTAAAAATTTATTTAGACTTTTTAGCTCCTAAAAAGACTTACATGTAAGTCGATGGGTTCATGAGGCCTCTGGTGTCTTCATGATAGTTTAAAGTACTTATCAGCTTCAAGTTTCTTTCAGCTTCAGCTGTGGCTTGCCCAATCTTAAACATTAATGTTTTTGCCACCTTCATCTCAGGATTTCTTAGGAATTTCTTTGGAATTGAATTGAGAGACTTTTCTATCAGCTTGTCATTTTAGGATTGAAGATTCCCAATGTGAGATAGCTTAAGATCAATAAAAAACAGGCACAATATCTTTAAAGGAAGAGATCAAAAATGCAATTGGAAAACATTTTTTGTCTGCTCTTAGAGGAAAAGTGATGGGTTGGTATTGAATGCGTGCATGCGTGTGTGTGTGTGTGTGTGTGTGTGTGTGGGTGTGTGGGGGGTGTGTGTGTGTGTGTGGGGGGGTGTGTGTGCGTGTGTGTGTGTATGAACTTTTTTCAGCGTAGCTGGAGATAATATTTTGTCTTCCTGCATTCTTGCAGTAAAGTATTTTTCCTTATCTTATAGATCAAACTGCTATCTTGATCTAAGCGTTTTTGCTTATGATAGAAAGAGTTTATATGTCTTTTATAGGCAAACTTTTGATGACAATAACAAAGCAAGTAATCAACATTACAAGCAGCAACTGTGTGTAAACAGGGCTGTTTCTTTTAGTATACTTATTGAATAAGCAAACATTATGGTGATTAATTGCTTAAGGATACCAGCTCGCTTTGTGCTGCTGTACTGGAGCCAAATGTAGATTGTTAGTATCATTCATCATCATGTGTTGTTCACCACTGTCTTGAATAATCGCATTTCATCTTCATTGTCCCACTACAGGAAGTAAGTTCCTTTTGGTTCATTCCCTAGAGCTTCACTGCAGAAGAACACCTGGCCAATTACGTTAGCTGATAAATCCAAGAAACATTGCAAAGCTTTTCCTGTCGACATTTTCTTCAAACTTTTGTTACTACATCTAAAAAGCTGAAATTATGCAAAATCTGCCCCTAATTTCACTGAATGATTGGACATAATCCTCTTTCAGAGGAGAGGTTAAGACCACACACCAGATTCTCACAGTAAAATCAGTAGAAATTTGTTAAATAGGTCATATGAATCCAAGCTAAGGAAGGTGGAGCATGTGGGAAATTATTCTCATGAATATTTACGATTCAAAGATGAAATATTAGATGAATGTGCAATTTGATGTATTTTATATGCATGGGAAAAGAAGTGGTGCCCATTGAGATTTTTATTAGTTTTTTACAACGTATGTCACCACATTTCTCATGTGGACGTTAAAGAACCACATGAGAAATGGTTTTAATTACAAGAACAATAAGATGTTTTTGTAATATCCACATGGAACATACACAACCGAAGGTTCGTCGTTGTTCCAAGCTGTTAAAATTAATCTTTAGATATTTTGTTTCACACTATGTGCTTTTATATTTAAGTGAGCTACCTATCTTTCTTTATTTCCCATTCCTATGGAAAATGAAGCTAAGCTAGCCTCACTCTTCAAAATACAATATTTTGTTTTCCTTTGTAAAACTTAGATGATTCATTTTGTTCTAAAATCTGAAAATGGTACATTTTTGTTTCATTTTTGTAGTGCATATTTCTAAAATCTGTATTGTTGTTTTTGGGGACACAAAATAAACCTTATTGTTTTAGCATTGACTGGGAAACTGCTTTAAGGTGATATGCAGCATTAGTTTTCCACCACGCATTGTGTTTCATTCAACACATGAATGGAAAAGTTGCAAACAACATCTCTTATGACTTTGTTAAACAATATCTACCAGTCTTACATAAAAGCCAAATTATGGCATGAACAACCAATGGTTTTTAAATGTTACTACACTTCAGAACCCACATACAGTTTCTCCTACCTGTATGTAGGTATATGCTGCTCTTCTAGACCTCCCATGATCCTCTTGGATGCTTCTCTTCACCTGGACCACCCCAACTTGGCAGATTTATAGTTCTGCATAATCTTTCAATTTTGGATAATGGATTAAAAAACTTCAGTAATAGTTTAACCTAACTGGGTTGTAAACTTCATAACTTTTCCCTGACTTGTCTGCGTTGCTCCTCGGCTTTAATACTGTTTGTTCTCTCATGTTCTCCTTTGAGTCCTTCACGGAACAACTGGATATATACTGAGATTAAATTATACCTCGGAGCACTTTATTTGTTGATCAGGTGAATTCTGAAAGCAATTGTTTTAATTGAATTTTTTATAGGGTTGTCAACGTAAAACAGAACGTAACATCTTTCTCTCACGTTACAAACTATTTACTTATTCTTGTCCTCAAAAAACTGCACCTAACTGTTGGGGTGAAATGTGATTAATATAAAAAAAATGTAAAGAAGTGTGAATACTTTTGCATGGCCCTGTGGCTGATAAGTGTTTTAAACAGGAAACAGCTGCATGGTGGCTGAATGTCGCAGAGGACGAGGCTCTGCCTCGTTTGCTGAGCTGCAGCTTCAGTGGAAGAGGACTGCGGGGATTTGTTCAACGAAGTAATTGGACACAACAACAACTGAGAAATTGATTGCAGCTGCTGTAATTACGAGAAATATGGGACAATCAATTTTTATTACAAATCCGATACAGTGAGGTGTAAAAGTTCCAGAGTGATCCTCCTGTGCTTAAAGTGATTTTGGTATATATTCTTTGAGCTAATGAACTGAGGGACTCGTAGCGCGGTCACATCTCAATCACAACAGTGACTTACAAACTGCAGTTTTCAATAAGGTACTTCAAGTAGCTGTGACAACTGATGGAAAATGGGAATCAGTTTTTAATTTGTCTTTTATAAGCACTGACTGAGAAAAGTGAGCAAGCACTGTGCACACAGTAGCATTGATAAAGACCTTGCACAGTAGAAAGGAATTGCATTAAACATTTGAAATCTGGTTAGTGCTATTTTATTATATTTGGATTCTAAGAGTCAAAAGACAGAAGTATGAGTATGTGTAAATCTTAAATTATTTGAAATGGGACAAAGGTTTTTCAATTACTCCAAGTAAGAATTTAACTTAGCAGTTTGGATACAGTTAGATTGGTATACAAAGCAACAGTCAAGGTCAGAGTTTTTGTTTTTTTGTTTTTTAATATTTTGGTATTTTGAAGTAAAGCTTCATTTTATGAAGATTAAAATTACTTTGTCAATAACAAGCTTTCAGTAATCACAAGCTTTTTCTCTTGAAAGCTTACTTTTGGTGTTATTTTCTTCATATTGGAATGTTTTTAATCAAATTCATTTGAATACTTTCACTAATAATCATTATATGTTTGCATAGATTTAAGCAACATTTGGCTGCAATGAAACACATGGAGACAGAATTTGATGGAGACCGGAGCCTGAATGTAGATGTTAAAATCTGTTCATGGCAGCTCATTAGCTAAATTCTTCAACCTTTTATGACGTCAAAGACTTCAATACATGCAAAATAGAATATTTTTTTTGCCCCTTTGTGCCTTTTTAGACCTTTTGTGAAAGACTGCAGAGTAAATCCATTTTAACCAAGTTTTTACTGTCAGAGTAAAATTGTTTACACCACTGGGTGGTTTCTATGAAGAATCAAACTGTTGCATAAAAAACACAATTAGATGAAAGAAATGAACCCAGGAAGCAAAGAAATTATACATAAGGTTTTCTTCTCATTAAAAGCTCTACAACATAATACAACAAATTCTAATTCAGAAACATGTGATTGCAGTGGTGAAATGAAATGGCAAATTACAATCAACACAACAAGGAGTAAAATATTCCAAAGTTGGATAAATGCACTTTGGGTTGTCACATAGAGGGATTGCAGGAGGTCAGTAATGATTTCCTGGGTTTTTCACTGGTTCAAAATGATGAGTGAGTCTGCGCTTCTGTTGCTGACCAGCATGGAGTGGACTTGGAGTAGTGTCCGCTATCGCTCTTAACTTAATCAGCTTTCTACTCTCCGACATAAAGAGCCGAGTTCCAACCCCAACAACATTACCGGCCTTGCAGATCGGTTTATTCAGCCTATTGGCATTCACTCCTCTCAGTCTGCTGCTCCAGTTGGAGCTCTGGTGACCACAAACTCATAAAACATCCTGAGCGTTGTCTGACAGATGTTGTGAGACAAAAGTTATCTTAGAAATAGAAATAACTTGTTTTAAAAGTGAAGTAATGGGCTCTGCTGCAGTATAAATTTGTATTTGTAATGATTCACTCTCAATGAAAAAGGAGCTGCAGGTATACTGGTCCTCATTATATTCACCAACAATTACATTTTTTGTTGCTGGGAGTTGCAAATGTTGCAAATCTGTTTTCTTAATAGCTACTCTATCACTTTATTCTTTCACTAACATTATCCAGCAAAATAAACCCAGTTATATCATTTTCTTTAGTACAGTGACTTACAAAAGTAATAGGAAGGTCTAGTGTGGTCAGGGATTGCAGGGCAAAACTGGATGAAATCTGTTAGAAACGACAAATGAGGCGAGTGCAGATTTCCAAAAATGTCACTATTATTTAACCGAAAATCTACAGAAGGAATCAAAGTGCATGAAAACAATATCCAGAATGTTCAAGATTTGAAGACATTATGTGTCTTCAAGACATTATGTGTCTTCAAATTGGTCAAAATTTCTGAGCAATGAATGTTTTGCTCAGAAAAGGCTTTTCTATTAAATTTGGAATCCATTTGTAAAAGTGTACAATGCTTTTTCACAGTGTCTTTTAAATTGTTACTTGCTTTTTTTTCTTAAGTCATTGGCAAGTTCTTAGGTTGTAACCGTATTTTAAATGAGCTACATTGGATTGTTTGCTACATGATTGAGCTTGTGAAAAGCCAAGACTGTTCACAAACAGAAAACAAAGGAAGACATGCATTTGCAGGTCTGTGAGGTGTGAGAGATAGACAAGAATCAACAAGTCTGCTGCTCCCCCAGCAGTTCCCAGATTTCACATTATGCTGTAACAGTTAGAAAAAGACTGTCTAGCTAATAAGCCATAGAAAATTGACCTGCAACTACTGCAATTAATGTCATCTTCTGCTAAAGACAGATAACGCCGGGTGAGTTTCTGCCCAACTTGATTAAACTCACATCCACACATTGATATACAGAAAAATTTAATCATGATTCCAAGTTTTCAAGGATAATGTATTACATTCCTCCTTTGATTGAGCTACATGTCATTCTAAAGGTTTCTGAAGTTCCATGACAGGAGTTGGAGGACAGTTTCTTATTGTGCCCATTCAGTGAAACATACACTATGCTGCTCTGCGGTGGGGATAGCAACATAGCAACAGATTATGTTCTCGTACAGCATATGTTGCTGTGCGAGGACAATGTTTCGCTCAGGCGTGATGAGCCTGCAGCTCTGAGTGAGAGAAATAGACCTGTTAAGGTCTTCGATTTCTCCTTAAGAAAGTAAGTGACACTGGCGTAGTTTCTGCTATCAGTTATGTAACAGCGGACATGGTGGCTGTCATATTAGCACAGATTATGCTGCTGCTTGTATAATACGCTATAATTCCTGATGTCTGGGTCTGACCTTTCTCTGCTTTCAAAACCTCTGACTTTTTTGGGGGAAATAACTCATAAATAGTTCAGCAAACGTCCCCCATTGAAATATAACAACTCTTACTGTACACTTCAGACAACAGAATATTTATCCAAAATAAAATTAAGGTCTTAGGTCTAAGACTTGATGGTTGCAGTGTGAGATATCCTTCTGTAACTTCCATGGTTCAATACTTTGACTCCTATATAACAAGCAAATATTGCTGTTGTAAAATACTATATTTTGTTTTGTTTCAGTTATTCAGATTTAAATTGACAATAAAATAAAGCAAAAAAAATTACAGTAAGGTTACTGTATGTTATTTTAATTTCTTTACAGTAAAAATTGCAGTAACTGGCTGGCAACCCAGCTGCCGGTAAGTTACTGTAAATTATACGGTGACTTTTCTTTACAGTGTACTAGATCTCTTGTACCTGTTCTTGGAAACCATTTTCCTCACCTTTACATGCTGTCAGTATTGAGCTGTGAGACAAAATAGTGTGCAAACGTGGAATGTGCAAGGTGAAACGCAAGCTCTAAGGTAAACCAAATGGCTCAGAAGCTGATATTGACTGCTTTGGAAGCTTAATAGAGGATTTAATAGGTCGAGACAGAGAAACAACGTACATTTTTCATGAAACTGTATCTCTAGAGTATTAATGTTTGGACAGGCTGACAAATATATCTAAACAGTGTATTGCGCTTGCTGCAGCTCCGGTGTCTCTGAGGATCATTTTGAGGTGGATTCTTCCTTGCAAAATGGATTTCTTTCTAAATGAAACACAGACCTACCTGCATGGACAAAATGGACTGTACAGTGAAGCTGTTTTAAAATGGATCTTGTTGGATAAATACATTTCCAGCAATCTGACTACTTGCACCATGATCATTAAGTGTTTCTGGACTCATTTGAGTATAATAATCTTCTGTAGAACAGTTACTTCGTTTGAAAGTAATTGAACATAATTACTGAAGTATTTCTAACAATGAAACCAAGGAATACAATTTTTTTCAACGGATAGATTTTCTTTTTTCGGGATTTACTTTTCTAAAATTCTGGGGTAAGTGAATTACTGTCTGTCTCAAGATATATCTCAATAAAGTGAAATTTTTATTGCTTCAAAATCAATACAACCCCATATCCTAAAAATAATCCCTTTTCTTCATTAAAAAATGAAACAGCACCATTTTACTGCTGCAACATCAGGACACATTCTGATTTTTTTTTGTCCTAAGAGAAGTGAAATCAGCACCACAACCAAGGAACTTTTCTGTTCCTTCTAACAATTATCGGGCAGATGTGTGTGCTTTCTTCTCTCTTCCTCCATCACGGTGCACAAATTAGGAATGGGCAGTCTGTCTGAAACCACCGAGGTAATGTGAAGCAGACGCTGCTTGGAAAAACATAATTTGTTTGCAATTTTGAACAGATATATTTTTTATTTTTTTTCCAAAAAGGTTTATATTTGCTTCTTTTCACAACTGCTGCCAGAAGAACTGCAGGTTTAATCAATGCTGAAGCTGCAACTCCATCATTTTCACCAATGTGTTGATAAAGTTGAGACATCAAAATGTACATTTACATTTTTGTTATATATTCCGTTTCAGAAATGTGCCATAAAATCATTGATATGGAAGACAGAAAGAACAGTTTTAACTAGCAGGGAAAGGTTTGTCTTCTATAAACTCCGTCTTTTCCTTCATTACTCACAGAGAAAATTTAAAAACGGCTCCAGATTCTTGTTCATCAGCAACACTGTTTTAAACAACAATATTCAGTTTTGTTGTTTCACATAACTGACTTCTGTTGAACAATGTTTTTAATTGCTCCATGATACTGCAATGCACTTTACAGAGACTCTTTCATTCACACACTTTCCATTGAGCAACTTCTACAAGTTTTAATTAACTCCAGCCTTGACTATTG
Source organism: Poeciliopsis gracilis (assembly GCA_911649635.1). Classification (NCBI taxonomy): domain Eukaryota; kingdom Metazoa; phylum Chordata; class Actinopteri; order Cyprinodontiformes; family Poeciliidae; genus Poeciliopsis; species Poeciliopsis gracilis. Next base: position 61,067 of record CAJVRI010001220.1, read on the forward strand.
TAAAAGACTTTAAAAATGACACTATGTACCTGGAAAAAAACATAATACTGCCCCATTAGAGAAAAATATGTTTGCAGTCTCTTTTCCTAATGGTCCCATAACATTTATCAATAAACAAGGGCCTAGCGGAAAATCTGTTTTCTTAATAGCTACTCTATCATTTTATTCTTTCACTAACATGATCCAGCAAAATAAAGATTTAGAAACTACAGTTTTGTTTGCAAAACCATCCTGGATTGTAAATATTGTCTCCAAACCACAGCAATAAGTTTTATTTTCCAACTGGGTGAAATCCCACTCATCCATCCTCCCACAGACAGACTCACTGTCACCACTGTGCCACACACACAAACACACGCATCCAGACAAACCTTCATCCTTCATTTGCTGGCCCTGTTTCTGTCTGTGTCCCACTGTACGCCTGAAAAGCCACACTAATATCGCTAAATTTGACCAGGCTACACTACACCTCCAGGCCGCCTGCCTTGTGGCTCTGGGGCAAAACGACTTTTACCCAGTTACAACTTCCTACAGCCCAGAAGCTTGAACATCAGCTGCAGAGGAAGGGTAGACAGATGGATGTTTATTAATTCTGTGTGCTGCACGGAAATGGCGATGTCTGCTGTGGGTCGCTTCTACCCTCAGCTAGCTTAGATTCCATAAATAAGCACATCCATCCGCTCCTTTCTCAGGAGATTTAATTGTTGTTGGACAGTATTTGAAAATCCCTGCTAAGTTGTCATAAAGTTTCCATCTTTTTCAGCTTTAGCTGCTGGTACACACCAGGGTTCCTGTGCTGTATTCTCATCCTGTTGACTGATTCATGGGCAGAAAAGAAGCTGATGAGACCAGAATAAGCATCACATGAGGGGCCTCATCAGTCACATCACCTCCTTGGGGTCAAACGCACAAACCACACAGGCCTAATCATGCCTGCATCTTAAATTTGCTTGGATTTCTCCATGACAGACTGATGTTTTATTCTGTTCCTAACTGGCAAAACTTTGCTGAACTATATAATGGTGGTGATGTTACAGCTTGTGCTGTTAGGATCTGAGAAGAGTAGAAAACTAGCAGATTTCTTTGCTCATGTGAATTACTAATTTATTATCTTATAAATTAAGATTTTGAACTCCAATCACAAGTCTAGATCCACTCATAATTAACTGGATTATTCGTTCTTTCCTTGGGGGAATTATTATACAGCAAACAAAAGATTTTTCTTGTTCAACAAGAATTCAGTGTATGCATTGTTTTTTTGGCCAGAACTGTATGCATTTAACCCGAACTTATTCAGTATTGAGCTATTTAGTAACCATGACAACAATGATTGAATGAGTTTTGGTGAGACTTTTAAATACGCTGTGAAGCATGGTGGTGGCTGCATCATAATATGTTTCACTGCCACAACTAATGATGCATTTTACAAAGTCGATGGAATAATGAAGTTTGATGTCATTCGTTGTGTATTTTTCAATAAATTGTTCTCAACCTTCAACACCGCAACATCAATGACAACTAAAACTATTTTTATTCTTTTTTCAAATTAGATTTTTTCTTTTAATCCAATTAAACTTAGACTTATTTTATGAATTATTTATTTTTTTTGTTGAATTGAAATTAACCGGTTTTTAAAAGGGGCATTATTTGAATTTTCACTTTATCTGATTAAGTTAAAGTGAATTGAAAAACCAAAAACATTTTCCTTTTATTTCTTGTCAAAATACTCAGTGAGAGAAAATGTCTGGATGTATGCAATGCTGCCCAATGTCAGTGTTACACACTATGGTAAACAGAAAGCTATTTTGATGTCTTATCAGGATTGGTGTTTCAGTTGTAAATTAAAAATAATTGAGGCCCATAGTGAGCCCAAAACACTATTATCTAATCTCATAAATATTTCAGTGAAGAGGAAATTTACAACAGTTCTCAACAGGACCAAGAAGAAGAGCAAAAAACCCTGCATGCATTGGCTTTTCTCAAGAGTTAGAAAGACATACTTGTTCATTTTCACCCTATTTCTTGATATATTTCTGGATGTTTCATGCATTTTTTAAATAATTTGTTTTTTTAGGGTATGTGAAAACACTTCAGGAAGACCTTTTGGAATATTTAGTATGATTATTTTAGGGAAACTACCATGTCTCCAAGTAAAAACCCAATTAAGAGCCTGTTATTTTTTTCACCTGTATAATAAAGCTAGAATATTACATGTAATTATGTTAATCTTTAATTGTCAAACAGAAACATAAAGGGACCATTTACGTGTTTACTCAATAATGTTTTGATTTATATGTGATTAAGAGCTGAATGATTTAACTCGTATCTTCCACACTGTGTAGCATGCTCTTCTCTTGCTATTGTGTCCTTTTAGCAAAAGATAAGAGGAACTTTGGTGGAGTTCCTATTATTTTGTCTCACTTTTTATCTTACAACCAAACACACTAATGTCCTAAATTAAAATATGGATTGCTCTAATAACATCAAAGTGAATAATAGTGAAATGTCAGAGAAGTAAGTGTTAGTTTTCACAAATCTTTACAAATAAAACCCTAACTCTGTTCTGTGTTCATATTTAGCCCAACTCTAATACCCCTAAATATAATTATGCGCACTCAACTAACTTCATATAATACATGAGAGCTGAAAAAGAGTTCACTTCTCTGCATCTTATTCTCAGTTTATGACTGGAGCCATTCTGTGAAGGATGTTTAGAGAATATTGGTGAACAAACAGCATCACAAAGTCCAGAGCTAATTCCATTAGAGAACCCGTGGCAAAACGTGAAAAATATGTTCACAAATGCTTTCCATCCATATTGGATATTGCAAAGAGGAATTGGCAAAAATGTTTGTCTCTAAAACTCCCAAAACTGGTGGAGACTTACCCCAAAGGAAGCGTCTATGATTGAAGTGAAAGATGATTCTGGAACTATACGACACAGTTTTCGCCTTTTTTGAGAATTCTGTCTATTTTGCTCCACTTCACAAATGCACTACTTTATTCCAGTGCTTTAGATTTAACTCTAATGAACTACAGTGAAGTTAGTTGTTGTAATGTGACAAATTGTTGAAATGTTCAAGGGGAATGAATGTTTGAAAGGGACTGTGCAGCCGTCACTATACATTTATCAAAGAAAATTTCTCCTGAAGCCTCTTTTGCTGAATTTTTATAACCACAGCCTTTCTGCCTCTTTTTGCCCAGATCTTTTTATATTTAGTACAGCCTCAAACAGCAATAAAAGACACGTGCAATTCCCACACCAAACTGCCACTTAGCACAGTTTCTAGTGGAAACCAGTGTTAGCAGTTATATTATGGACTATTTCAATGTTTTCGTTGTCAATAAACAACCACAGCTGGAAATGTGTAACTAAAAGATGTAGAAAAGTCACTAAATGCATTTTTGTTGTCCCCTTGAGATAAAAAGGACAGCATTTCTTCTAAAACTTGTCAAAGCTCCAGCAAAATCATTTTCTCTATTATAAAAATGTGTAAACACTGGCAGCATCTGTTGTTTTCAAACACTTCATGTCTAAATTAGTGATGGAAGCACGTGACTGTGACCTGTTTTTGTGATTTGCTGGGTAAGTTTTGTCCCCATTAACAACTTATTTTCCCATTAGTGTAGAATTCACTGACAATCCTTTTGATCAATCTGCTCGCAACTTTGTTTTCCTTTACCTTGAAGGTGTGACTAATTCTACATTTTCAAGCATCTCCAGCAGTAAATGAAATGAAATATTTGAATGATGTCCTCCCTCTCAGCAAATGGAAATGGGTTAAACACGGGATCTCTATAGCATCAAATTTCCCAAGTCTCAGCACTCAGGGTTTACATTCACATGGCTGCGCCTTTTCCTGCCGCCAGCCTGCAGAAAGTTGAGTTTCTCTGCAGCAGGAGTCAGTCAAGTCAGTGAGGCTCATCAATCTTACTGTGTCAGTGGTGAAAAGTAAAGGATTCATAGGATTCACTGAGTCAGAAGTGCTGTTTAAATACTTCCTCATGAAAACTGGCCACTGTGACAGTTATCAGTCTCCATGTTTATTATCCTAGTCAGACGAAATCAACATATCAGCCTTATTTGGAATGTAGTTCAGTTATCTTGAAAGTCTGTTTGGTTTGAGGTGGTGTGAATCTGCACAACCCCCAATTGTAACGTCATCATAATGACAACTTCACATTAACCAAGAACTCATGATCTGACATGAATTTGTTATAAAAACCCTGAGCCTGCTGTGTTCAGTCTGTATTCAGTCTGTCAGGTTTATGTTGTATAAAACCTCCATAACAAACTGTGTGATCACTTTACAGAGATATTTAACCTGTCTCTCACTCAGCAGGGGGGCTCCAAGCTCTGGAAGGAATCTATATTTGTACCAGTGGCAAATCATTTAATGATTTCTGGCCAGCGACCTTGACCTCTGTTGTCATGAAATTCTGGGCAAAGTTGTTCTGACCGATAAAGAACGGGACCAGCTTGACCCATTGCTTACCAGGCACACAGAGCAGTGGCAGATGCTACTATTCCTCCTTTTAATTATCTAATTAAGCTTCTTGAAGGCACAAAAACCCATGCAGTGCTTTTATATTTTCTGGTGTAAAGAAACAACTAAACATTAAAATCAAATTCATGTGCTGAAGGTGTTTTATATGAGAAGTCCTGTGCTTGAGGTTTTTGTCAGAAGAGACAAAATTAAGCAAATCAATGCAAATATTTATAAGGTTAATGAATACCATAAATATGTATTTATTGTATAGTTAGTTGGACAATAACCATAAAAAGTGCTGGCTCATGAAACAGGACAATAAAACTGATTCTAATTCTATTTTTACTAATTAATTCAAGATAATGTTATAATATTCTTCAATGTTTCTCCTGCCAGAGCATTCATTTTTATAAAATATTTTTCCTGTCTGGCTCAATTTCGGCTTTGAAAAATGTTTAAGAAGTGTTTGAAGCTGTTTTTTTTATTTTTAGCAACGTTGTTTTGTTCATTGTTTTGACTATGATGTAAATTTAAAAGTTATTGTACTGCATAGTCATTGTCTGAAAAGTAATTTTAGCAAATATGAGCTTCATTTTATCAACCATCACTATAAAAAGTAACAACTTATTTAAAAAGCCCAGCATCAGATATGGCATATAACAAGCCCAATTTAGTTTTTGCTTGTATTGCTCAATGTAACCATGACAACAAAGCTCCTGTTCATCTTTCCCAACTATTGGGATGTCAATGGTGAACTTCTGGACTGCATTGATTCATCCTGATGTATTTATTAATTTGAAAACATTTTACCTCCTTGAACACAGAACATGGTTTCATCAGTTTGAGGTCTGGTTTTTATTGCCAGATCTCTAGAAAATAAGCATAAATCTGGAGCTCTTCAAACATAACACATCTGATCACGAATTAAAACAAAACTCTCAACAGCTGCTTCAGTTTTGTCCAATCTGCCCTTCTGTCCTTCCCTTCAGCCAGATCCCCACCTCTCTTTCATCTCTATGAATCTTTGTGTTCATTAGCATTCTCCCTGTGCGCTTTGCCACCTTTGCTGGTAACTTGACTCCTGTATTTAAAATGCACACCTGTTCATTGCTCTTCAAACACTCTGAGTATCCAAATACAAGTGAGAAACATAACAAGACAGATGTCCAACATTTTAAAGAGTTTGTATTAAAATAAACTTTTTTTCACCTATTTTCAGTACACAATCACATAGCAGGCAATGTAGTACTGTGTATTTACAAAATAAATATCAAATCATGTATTTCTGTGAATGTTTGATTATACTGTAAAGCGGAGTCCTTTGAAAATAGGTAAATAAGTAAAAGCCCGTTTAGATCAAGGCTTTTTTTACGAGGTTGAACTGACTTACAGGTCAACAGCCACACTTGACAAACACAAATAAAAAATGATTACATTTTACTGTCAAGGAAATACAATTTTACCTGTGGTAACAAGTACGATTGTAGACATATGTCTTTTACTTGATAGCTGTAAGTGAGATCAATTAAGGGGATTTTGTCCCTACTATCACATGTCTTCAGTCACACTGGTCTTGCATGTTATCTGTTGCAAAAATCTCAATCGCTATGGTCTAGATGTTTTCAAAACTGTGTTTTACTTCTTTCAGTCCCTGCATTATAGTCATGCATTAAAAAAAATGAGTATTAAAGTCCAGTTTGCACCAAATGTCTTTAATCCAATCCATAGATTCTTCATAATCACAATCAGGTAGGCAATCTGTTTGTAAATAACACTGCAGAAATAATCACTGCAATCAGCTCCAGCTGAACAAGTGCTATTATTATGCCGACTGTGTAAGGGCAATCCAAGCTCATCATGTGAATGACCTGCTGCAGAAGCCCAGCAATTAGGTCTGTGACACCCTGTCCAAACACACTCATGGAGCAGAGTAATCATATGTTTGCTTTCACACTGATCTGTTTACATTTTAGATATAAAGGTTTCTAAAAGTTAAATCAAACTGAGACCAATATAACTGTATCAGCTCTATGAGTCAGCAACAATCTGCACAGATAACAGCCACCAAATATCCAAGAAAAATAGCAGAATTTTCTTTTCCCCTGGGTGTTTAACAGGGATCAGACTTCACATCTCGTTCAGCTTCAAGCATGTTTAACACGTATTTGTCTGATGGATTGGTGCTTTTACGCTTTCGTCATCCTGAATATTCATTTTGAGGCTGTCTCAAAATTGGTCTTTTCTTGCTGTTTGATGCTAAACTCACATGCCTATTGTCAATCACAGCCACTAATGCACCTTTTATTTTTGACATTCCTAAACTGCCTTTGCCAGTAAGTAAACCATCCCTTTCTCCCTGTCCTTTCTTCTGAGGTTTCACAGACGACAGTTGACAATTCATCTTCATTGTGGCATCCACATTACCATTAATGTGCTTTTTCGTACATAATGCATCTCATCTCCCTCAAGAATGCAGTCAAAGGAAAAGTACAATATCCTGAGAGATGAGCTTGTCATTCACGGTTATTATCACCAAGTCATCAAGGAAGAGCAGAGTGACTGATGACTGAGCTGAATTTACCAAAAACACTCAAAACAAAAGGCTTAACATATTTAGCTACCCACAAAAATTATGACATTGAAAAATGGTTTTCTTATCTGTGGAATTTTGTTGGATTTTGTCACATTAGAAGCTCAATCTCCAAAGTATTTTGCTGGTATTTTATGTGACAGAGTAACACAAAGCAGTGCATAATTGAGTAGTAGAAGAAGGACATATGGTTTTACTTTAAAAAAAAGAAAATCTGAAAACTGAGGCATTCATTCACATTCAGCCCATTTTAATATAACATGCCTGAATTATAAAATATAGTGCAACCAGTTGCCGATAGATGTTCCAGATTCATTCTTGTTTTATAAAATAATATCACAAACTTGAACTTATCACGGAGGACTCATTTGTCCATGTGTCATGAACACAAATGTCTAACTACTTGAAGAATACCTAGGAGTTGTTACCAAACTTTAACATAGTTGTCAAACTTTACTCAACTAAAAGCTTGCAGAACAGTCAAATACATTTACGCTTTAGAGTTTATTTGGAAGGTACAAAGGATTTTTTTAAATTTATTTATTTATTATTTATAAAAGCCTATTCAGCAGATGTTAAAATGACAAAGACTAAGTGCGGACCGACAGTAGGTCCAGTTAGAAATAACTGCCAAGAACTGACAAGCTATCCAATGTGACAGAGATGGAGCTTTTAGCAAAGAATGGAAAATGTTTTTATATTTAGATATATGAAAGACTTGCAGCTCTATTTGCAGTAAAAGGTGATTTTACAAAGTACTGACTTGGAAGAAGGCGATAGCTAAATACAACAGCACTTTTCAGATTAAAAAACAAACACATTTTCATTTTTATAACCAGGTTTGCTCTTTCCTCCAGTTCCTTTACATTTTTTTGTGTTAGTCAATCACAGGAAATCTCAAGAAAACACAATGTATTACATTTCTGTCAAAAACTAGATCATGATCGACAAAATTACTTTGTTTTCCTTGGCAGCAGTCTTTTTCCACTGCCCCCGTGGTCATGGTTTTCTTATCTGTGGAATTTTGTTGGATTTTGCTCAGTGCTTCATATTTTAATGTGTATGTCAGTTTAAATGTGGGAAATTCACTGATGAAAATCGCTTCACATGATTTCTTTTTGTGTAGTGGTTTGTCTAAAATATGTATCATAGCTCTTACTCCCTCTGGATCTTGACAATTGCATTGATTACAAAGGTATAAATGTGTATAATGATCCAGTTCAAATATTATTTCAGTGTCTTCCAGTTACTCAGCGCAGCCCCTCTGACCCAAACCCGCAGCGTCTGAGCCTAACCAAGCGAGATTTTTCTGAAGTGTAGAAATCAGAACGAGGCCTGTTGTAAGCACAGAGGTCCTCTGAAAAATTGCTCTGCATGCAAACGTGGCTGCTACGATTTCTAAGCCCAACAATCAACCGTTCTGTTCCAAACCTATTTGCATACAGCATTCACATATTCAGCATGGCAACTCAAAAGAACAAATTTCACAGCAACCTCGTCGCTTCATGCATAAATTTGTTTGCAACTCAGTTTGAAATGGCTCTGAAAAACTGCTTTCTCCTCCTGGCTTTCATTTCTTGTCTTTGGATCAAAACACATTATTATTTAATGACCAATACTTTGATCTTCCTAATGCATAATTCACCAGTATTAAACGTATCATTTAGCCAAGCTGACTGGAAAAATGAAACACTATCAAATTTATGGTTTGATTGAAAGAGTCTCCACTGGAAAGTGGCAGGTTCAAGGGAAGATCCTACAGAGTGTCTTTGGTTTGTGCACAGAGTGCATGCTGCTATTAGACAACTTAAAAAAAAAACTGCAACGGTCGAGCCCTAGATTTGGGAGGAGTAGTATGGCATGAGTTTGATTACTAAACATATTTGCCTTCTGAAGGTATTATAATGCCGCTTTAGTATCAGCTTTGTTTGTGCTGTTTGGATAGTGCTAGACGTGTCACTAGAAAAAAAAAAAGTGCTGGATGTTAAAATTTTTCCAGAAATTATTGTTCCTTTGAGACCATTTTCAACTAAAAAATGACAAAGAACAATATGGTGGAATTTCTAAATAACATTTAACGCTGAAGCTTGAAGACTTTTTGATTATTCAAAAGTAATAACAAAGCAACCAAAAATAATGAATAAAATGACAGTGGTCTCATTCTTTCCATGTTACAAGACCATGTAACTGATGTGAAAATTCTCTCCTCATTACGCTAAAGAAAAAGAAATGCAAGGTGTCTGTTGCACCGACTTAAACCTTGTGTTATCCAGTCTCCAGTCCAGTAGAAAAAGAAAGGGAGAGGAGGAACGTAAGCAAGCATGCAATTAAAAATTATCTTCCTCATTTTAGCTTATTATCTGATTAATTGATTTATTGCTTATTGAGGCAGCCTTAGAAAAAAAAGTGTGGCTTTGCTCAAGTACTACTTTGAAATAATAACAAGTTGTGACTTTTAGAGACCTAAACTTAAATCTAACCAAAGTTTGAAGGAATTTTAATATTTGTCCAGTACAGGTTAAGGTCGAGTGGCTGAGTTCTGCTTTTGATATCGAGCAAAGAAGCTCCAGGGGGAAATTTGGAGTGGAGCCGCTGGTCCTCCACATCAAAAGAAGTCAGCTGAGATGGTTCAGGAATCTGATTACAAATGTTAATGGATGGCTCCCTTGTAAAGTTTTTTCCAGAAGAATGGATGGATTGAATTATGGGTTTATTCTTATTTATCACAGTAAATTGAACCAATTTTTGGCCAGCATAATTTCCGTGCACTGATGGGATAATCACATATGAATATTTTACATCTAATGTTTCATTATACTTTGTCTATGTAATTGCTAATTCAGTCTAAAAACTGCCGTTAGGTTTATGCATCATAGTCATTATCATTATTACAGTTCCTGTAGCGTCTGAAATGTTTGGAGCACTTTGATGTAGAAAAATTGTTTTTGAAGATTGTTTTTGTCACGGTTTCATCTCTATTCTTTTATTCCGGTGCTCTACATGTTGAGGTTGATAATAATCCCCTATGGGATTACGGTAGTTTCTGCCTTACCGTAATGGAAAACAAGGGCTTTAAATTTCACAAGTGAGATGGTAACTTTTCCAGCAACACAAGCTGGACGACTCTGGCACAAGCTTTATGTTTATCGCAGAAAAACTGCAGCTTAACGTGTGTTAATGATCCGAGCGAAGACGTTCAGTGTGATTGAAACTAACCGAGACACTAAATTCAGGCTTTGGGGCCTCATTCATAATCACACCTCAATAAATACACAGCCCTCAATCTTGAGCAGCCCCAGGTATTAGATCTAATCCTGCATGTTCAATTCTTGCACATGACATCAGCAAAACCATGAGGAATGGCTTTATAAAGAAACGGCTTTGTGCTGAGTTTTTATATTGAATCACAATAAAATCTATTTTTTCCCCCATTCTTTCTGCATGGTAGCTGTTGTGATTTCCCATTCCAAGTGGCAACAGGCTGATTCTGATCTCATGAATCATGTAACTCTCATATTCTGCTACCTGAAGCACAAAGCTGCCTTATCTCCACACTTGTTTACTGATTCAAGATGAATGCTGCCACTGGTAATATAGAGGAGAGGATTACAAGGAATTAACACCTTTTAAGTAATAGTAATTGGATTTTCCTTTTCATTCATTCACTGGGCCAAATTGCGTTGGCTAGAGAGAAAGCAGCTCCCACTGTGATTTAAGCTCATTTTAAAGCTAATAACTCCCCCTTCATCATATGTTAGCTTAATATTTCAAAGTAGAAGCACGGACTGGAAATCCTAGTAGTTTATTCTTTAGTCTTTACACAAATTTAAATCTGTTTAAATTTAAATAAATTTATGCTCTGATTTTTTAAAATTCATAACAAGCTAAATCTTCCCCCTGTTTCCAAAAATAGGATTCAATAACTGGATAATCAGGTATCCAGAATAGACTTTATCAACTGAGATTAAAATTTTCTTGCATTCTTATTCATGAATGAGTTGTAAAATTACAGGATAGTGGAAGTGGAAATCTGATGGGCCAAAAAACTGCATGTGAGTGTGTTCAACGATCTCTGAAGCTGTACAGGACCGGTTAGAGTAATCAAAAATCTAGATTCTGTTTTCCCAACTGTAATTTGTAAATTGAATCTCGAAATGTTAGTCCACAGCTTATTTTGCATATTTGTAATAAGAAAGACATGCAGAAAGAGTAAGCAACTACTATTTTACTCCCTCTTTCAGTGACAGTTCTTCCATCAGTATGGGTTAAGAACCAAACACTCCTCTGTTCAAGTAATGGATCCAGCTGTGTGGATGTGTTTTGTCTGTGTGTGTGTGATCTTTCCTGAATGGAGGATCTTTACTAGAGGGAGTGGCCATCCTGCTGCAGAATCCACACCTGTCTGCAATCATCACATAATCTGCTGGAGGTTTGAGAAGCTCTTGGAGAGGCCATCTTTTCCCAATGACCAGCTTTTACCGATAGAGTTAAGTAAAGTGTTATTGCGTTAACTTCTTGCTTTCTAAGCTCATAATTCATTGTTTTACCCTTCTCTATGTTTACCCCTTAATGTTGTTCTATTTTCTTGGAAACATTACTTATTTTTTTTAACTGCCCACAACCTGACTCCTAGGTTTAGATCTTGGTTTTGGCTTGGAGTTAGACTATTGTCAGAAAGTAATTCATGAAAATAAAAGGACTTAAGTATGCATTGTAAAATGTAAAAGTCCTTGTGGAGAAAAAAAAGACACAACCATGTGAATGTGTGTGCATTCAGAAGTGACTCATGTTTTGTTGTTGAATTAATGCAGACTTGTTATTCTGTTCAGGTGTTGTTTTGTGCTGGATACAATCAAAGTGAATGGTGTTTTGTAAAACTAAAACTGAGAGCTGAGAACAATCAGCTTTAAGTGCTGAAAAGGTAAAACAAAATGCATTCAAATGTACATCAACGTTGCTCTCAAAGAGACCTGTGGAAAGGTCAAAATTAGTTTAGAAATTCAAAGCGCACCACTGCTTTTTGAATTAAGTGGCTTCAATCTTCATACTGAGTTTTGTGCCATTGCTATACATCCTAATCAAGGCTGCAAGTTATAAATGAGAGTTTGATTGATACTTCTGTGTACTATCATCTTTTTTTCTGTGATCACATCCTCAAATTATCAATAAATAAATCATAAAATCTAAGAGCGGTTCTGAATAAGCTTGGTTTTATAGTAATCTGGGAAAAAAAAAATGGAGAAATACAAACTTTCTCATCTCCTGAACAGCATGTTTCATTGCCTGAAGCCACATGTTAACAAATTAGACTTCAGTTCAGAAAATTCACAAATATCTTTAAGAGCAAAGTCATTATGGGATGGAGATTGTTTCAACACTCTTTAAATTCAGTACACCTGCTTCAACTTATTTTATTATCTAGTTGTTTTATAAAGCAAAAAGACAGAAATGCACCATGTTTTTTACTAAAAAACAAAAACAAATCTAAAATTAGAAAGCTGTGTGTGAAAGCTCAAGAATAGTGTTGGTACTTTCATGAGATTTGATGAAGAAGGCAACAACCGGGTGGCGCTAATTAATGCACTTGATAAACAGACTTCAATAGTTCTACTCTAATAGAGAGGTTTTGGCATAATGTGTCCTCGCACTACAACAAGGAAGAAGAACATCAGTAATGACCACCAACTGTTGCTGACAGTCTTGAATTTAGGAAAGGTTATGAAGCCATTCACTCGCTAATTTGCTAGTGAACGGCCAGCAAATTAGCTAGCCATTGCTAATTTGACAATTAGTCAAATTAGCACAATGATTGATTGTGGTCGGTCATTAAACAGAAAAAAAAAAAAAAATCTTTACAAGTGGAAAACATTTAAGAGAGCTCCAAATGTTTCTGGTAAAACATTGGAAATGAGAAAAATTATCAGAACCTCCAGAGCTTAGTCTCAGAAACCACATGTCTGTTGAAATATCAAATGTTAGTTTATGACAGCACAACTGGTAAACATGGAACACAGTTCATCTTGTTTGGAAGGAAGTGTTACAAGAAGAAAGCATCTTTACACTAAACAAAAAGGGCAGAATTTTGCTTTGCAAAACTGCATCTCAGCTTCTCTCAAACATTTTTATGATGTACATTACAAAGAGTCTGAATGAACCTTTCAGATGTCTGCAACAACATCCTGTGCACAGAAGAGAAAGTAGAGCTCCATGTTTTGAGAAAACTAACCTTAGCATATCGGTACTATGGGCTCATTACCAGCTGTCAGCTGGTGTAGGTCTTATTTTTGTGGTCTTTGAGTAAATCTGAACCCCTTTATACTAAAGTACCTTCGAGTTCAATGTGAGACAGTTTGTCCAACGGCTGAAGCTGAAAAGAAATGGGTTAACGCAGCAGGACAATGACCTCAAACACAGCAGCAAACCTACAAAAGGAAGGAGGAAAAATTGCAGTGGCCAGTCAAAGTTCAGAGGTCAACATCATTAAAAGACACTCTTCGGTCAGTTCTTTACAGAGTTGTGCAGATCCATATGTCTACAAACTCAGTGAACCATACCAGTCTTGAAAGTCAGTAAGGAAAGTTTAATTTAAACTTATATCCTTAGATAAGCATGAGAGATAAATCAACATAAAAACTATAAACAGTGAGTAAAAATGAAAAAAGTTAAATAAAATCAACATTCAAACAAAATCAAAATGAAATGAAGGCTTATTCATGTAAACAACTTCAGTTTGAGATTAATTCACTCTCCAGGGCTTCAATAGGAAAATCAACAACCTTTGACCTGATTATCTAGAGGAAGAGGAAGATAGCATATGATTGTCAATTATATGCCACAAATATTTTTCTCATTGCTTGGATATTCACATTTTTCATCATTCTGAAATACTTATTTTAGATTTGATATGTATGAACAGTACTTTTATGTCATTAGAAAACTATGTGCAGATGAATTTTTTTTAAATAAAGTTTATTCCACTCCCCATCTTAGATGGCTGACTCAGTGTCCAGATACTAGAGTCAAAAAGAGTGCATGTTCTTTTTTCCCATTACTGTATGCATGACTAGAAATAACAGTATGCATAATATGAATGAACTATATATATATGCATATATATATATTTATTTATTTTTATTTTTTTTAAATTCATGATAGTTTAGTATTCAGCGCGCTGCAGCACTACAGTACTTCTATCCACCAAACAACTCTGACTGGCAGTTTAATAAATGTCGAATGACTCACTCACAGCTAAGCTGAGATGCTTTTTAAATCTGATTGTGTTGAATAAAAATGGTGATATTTTTCCTTTAACTAGTAGCAACCAGACCTTTGGCTCTGACTGAATACACATAGCATGCTTTTAAGACGAGCTATCATTACCCAAAATCTGCATCATATTTGATAAAGTAATGTCCGGTAAGTCTGTGTTTTGCAGTGAGAACTCTAGGTCACTACCATGTTGTGTGTGTAATTGAAACACTGACAAACATTAAAGAAATCCCTTTAAAACAATGAGACGCTTCATGATAAAATAACTATTTTGCACCTATAAGCAAAGGGTAAATCATCAGCTTTCACAAAGTCTTAGCCTTCATAGTTATTAATCACTTTTACACCAGATATTTCTGAGAAAATATCTTCATCTTATTAATAGGAGATTAAAAGGCACATCGAGCATTTAGTAAGATGCTGAGGATGTTTAACAACAACTTTTTCTTGGCTTTAAAGCCCTAAATGCATTTGGACAGCATGCATGAAGATTGCAACATCCCAGGGGTAACATCCCAGAGGAAATCACCTCTGAGTTGAAAGCCACACCTCTTTGACTCTGCAATCATGGCAACATGAGCTGAAATCTTACACAGCTGGGGATCTTACTGGTTCATTCTGTGTGACTGTGGAAAGTCAAAGTATACCTTAATGTCCATTAAACCTCCTATTGAAAACTGTCTTGACACTACCGTAGGTGATAACATCCACAGTGAGTCTTTCTTATCTTCCCTCTTGAGAACAGAGCCAATCAGCAGCAGAGAAAATGACTGCTTGATGTTGCACTGGATTTAATCTGAGGTAAAGGAGGGCAGGTGAAGTTGTGCCACACGTTTCTGGATTTATTTTAATATTCCTTTTACCTTGCATTTGTATGTGTTGCTAGAGCACATGAAGTTCCAAAACAATAAAAAGATTTGTAGATTTCAAATAAAAAGATGTCCAAAAAACTTAACGGTATAAATGTTTTTCCATGCAACTTAAGCTTTTCAGATCGCTATAGATAAATGTTTCCATGACTCCCGTGAATCTGAACTGTGATAGTTTCACCAGTTGAATTTGGTTGTTCATTTTTAGTGAAACATCAGGAGACCCACTGACTGTTTGCTTGAGATTTCTGTTTACTGGCATATTGTATATGGAAGTAAAATCTGACAGTTTCAGACAAATTTAATTCCAACTGTGAACAATTTTACTGATGGCTTTCCATTTCTATTTAAATAAATAGCACTGTTGTCAGGTCTAAGCATATTCTTAGCTGAGGAAATTGCTTTAAAAGATTCAATGTTTAGTAATGTTTTTTAATAAAACCTTTCAGTAACCATCTTTCTAATCCATTTAAAAACAATGTTTATTCATCATAAAGTGTGATTATTCTTTAATACATGAATACATTGATGTATACATTTACTGAAAAAAATTATTTGTATAAATATTAAAATAATCACCTTCTGAAGCTACAGGAGTTTTAGCAGCACTGTCAACCATTAGCAAGGAATTTCGCTCCCATCAGCAAACAAATATAATTGAGTTGATTCAGATTTCATTTGTTTCAATTCTGTGACAATTAAAATCAACAAACCAACATGAAACTCTACTGAGGAGTTTGATAAACGCTTTAATGTTTTGTACTTTGGAAAGAACCTTTTGGGACAGAACCTTATCAGAGAATATTCTGGATTTGCTGTTAAAACCTGTCTTATTTCCCTCACAGTGTCACTGTAAACTATCAGGATGTCTGCTAAGATAAATAACACCTTTTACCTTACAGTCCATCTCCTTGTTTTGTAGCTTCTTACAGAATATGATTGGGATATTTAGGATAGTTCATCATTCAAAAACAGAAAATAAAGGAACGATGCACAAGAAATAAGAACCATTAGTTTAATTAGTGTAAGACAGCATTTCACGTGAGAAAGTGGGCTTTTTTTTTCTGGTTGAAACAAAGCTAATTGTGAGTTCTACACTTTACAAAAGGAGTAAGTTTGCTTCTATGTTTGCAGAGAAGCCATCGCACAATGAGCTGAGTAACAACATTTAAATTTTTAAATTCAACAGAAGTTTTGTTATAGTTAGGCTGCTGCAAGAATTTACAAGTTAAATTCATGTTCACCAGCCTTTTCAACTTTAAGGCTCATGAAGTACAAGCTGATTGTGCAAAAAAGGATGCTGTTTGCACACTTAAAGTTATAATAAGCAAGTTTTATTGGAAATTAAGTAATCCCCAGAGCTAGATTATGATGCCAGGAATGTGAAAACATAGTCGCCTGCTTCATTTGCCAACTGGATTACACGGCACCTGACCTTAATTACAAACCTGCTCAATCAGGATAACACCAGATGGATGGACAGGGAGAGGAATATGGATGGAATATTACATATGATGTTTGTGGTTATTTTGCATGCCTTCTGCCATTTATTCAATGTTTGTCTTCTAATTTTATGGTTCCTAAGGTCACACATAACACAAATTTACAAAATGACTCAGCAATATTTTCGAACATCAGATTTCTGAGCACCTTATAATAAATTCTTTATTTTAGAATCCTTTCTTTTCCTCTGAAAGTCTAGTCAAATTAAATTAATACCAAAAGTTGATTTAGAATCTCTGTTAGAAATAGCAGCCCACGCCCTAACATTTATATTTTAACAAAGTACAAAACGTGTACTGGGCTTAGTTCATTTATGTCTTGAACTGGTTCTAAAATAAGTTACTGCTCCAACAAACTCAGAAACCAAGCATTTTGTGTTACTGATCTAATTAAGATTCATTGCTCTCATGTTCTCATATGTATACATTGGTCATAGTAGTTGATACAGCCAGCAAATACAGTTTACACCAACAAAAGCAGATGAAACTAAATTCCATAATCGTGGCACAAATAAATAAAAAAATCACAGGATCCTAAGCGTATTTCAGTTTGAACTGTGTCTTTTGTTTGTGTAAGTGCTCTTCTCAGGGGCTGCTTGAGTGACAGAAACACATGGTAGCGATTAGGAATATTTCAAGTCTTTTTGATCCAAACCTGACTTCTCCCCGGAATGTGAGCATTTTCCAGTCACTTCCTTTCCATGTAGTGATGTATTTATTCTTGTCATTTTTCAGTCGTTTGGCTGAATCCAGCAGATGAAGCAGCAATGTTTTGATTATACCGTGACAGCACATTATGAAGAAGTCTGTAGACTTACAATTGTCCTTTCTTTTTTCTTGCTTTTTATTTTCTTCTACAGAGGGAAAACAAGAAAGCCGGAGAACGTTGAATATTGCCATCCGCCCACTAGATTTCCCTTTTCCAGCTTCAGATAAACTTTGTCCTCTTTTTCAAGATAAAGTAGAACTCCATTGGTGGCAGCTTCACGAGTCACATCTTTGTCGCCTGCAAATGCAGAGATGACTGGTTTTCCATTTAGCATCAAGTTAACCTGAATAATTCACAAGAAAGTAACAATTAATGAATGTGCAGATAAAAGGATGACAATAAGGTGCAAACAACAAGCAGAAAACTGTAACCCAGACATTTATTAAAGTTAAGACAAGTTAAGACAAATTAAGACAAGGTGTGCTGGTAAATATCGAATAATATTCTGTCACTCTGAAGTTTGAGCTTTTCAAATTGGATGAACTTTCAGGGAAACCACTCACTTTTGGTTGTTTTGAGACTAAGATACCAGAAGTTGAGTATTTGTGAAAAAGTTAAAAATGTTTCCTCAACCTTTTATATGTTTGCCTCTGAAGAACATGTAAATGTGAAGTAAGAAAGCGCCTTGGGAAAACCTTCAAGAAACAAGATGCTTCCCTCTGTGATGGAGACTTTTGGATACTTGAACAACAAAGGAGCCCAACTTCCTCTCAGTCTAAAATTTGTTTGCTACCATTTGTTGTTTTTCTTTGTATTAAATAATTATTCAAATAAGTATACTTCAATTTATCATGGGACTATTTTTATTTTTGATCCTGCTTTTGTAGATTTATTGCCTTTTGTCTGGACCGGAGATTTCCAAACTTTTCACGCTCTGAGGCCCAGAGTACTGGTGGAAAAGATCATCATTACCAGTTAATCACACCAGAAGGTCAATTAAACAAGAGTGTTCTGATAATAGAAACATAATCATGAGCAAATATATTACTTTTATCTATTTAACATTGACATATAACATTTACAGCATAAGTGTGCTTTCTATTATCAGAGTTGTGCAGAGGGGTTCTGGACTCCACACTTGCTGATTCACAAACCCCAGTGGGGTTCCAACCCCGAATTAGGAAACCAGTGGTCTAGGCTACTAAACCAATTTAATGAGATTTAAAGGAGCAGTGGGGCAGTGGGGCATTGGAAAAGCAAAAATCCAATAAAATCCAAGGTGAATTGCTACCACTATTAAAACCACTGCAATAAGAACGGCTCCTTCCTGAGCTGACAGAGCTGTCTTGTGGTTGATATGACTAATGCCTGGTGAAAAGATTTTTTTTATGCTGGTTAGCTAAACACCTATTCTATTTGTTTGGTTCTGATAGTACTGTTTGTCTGATTTACCAAAAAATAAATTCTAATAAATATATCTTTCCAGGATTTGCTCTGGTCTATTTTCCTCTTGGTTTTTTAAACTAGTTTTACCAAAAACTGCCCAGAGTCCAAACCCTTTGGTGTGATGAATGTATAACATTTTTGATTGAATGATTTTATATTTTGGCTTTATTGTCTGCTCCACTACATCAACATAATCTTTCAGTTAACGACTGGCCTTATTTCTTTTCATTCCCATGAAGGCAGTGAAGGGAATATTCTCACACTCTTATCAGCTTAGCTATTTCAAATCTTTTGGTCAATTAGTTATAATTATAGAGAAGTCTGCATAAAGAGTGAGTGATGTTGAGAAAAGTGTGCCATCAAATAATTATCAATCTGCAAAATGGCTTTTTTTTTTTTTTTTTTAGATAATACCACACTATTTCCACTAATCATTTTAAAATTTTTTCTGCTTGTCATGGATGCATTATTACCAATTCCACTGAAGGGAAACATCCTGAAATGAAGGTATCAGATATTTTTACTTCTGTATCATTTGTGCTTGCCTTGAGGACGGCATAGGTACAGTATAAAATGCATAGATATAAAATGCTAAATTCACCTATATTTCTCCTAAACAAAATTGCTAAAAGTGATATTTAAAGTACATTTTTTAAAGTTTTTGATGATTACAAATTGTTAAAGTTGATATAATTGTGTAAGTTAATATTTTTTGATGAATTACTTTAATACATTTAGGCATTTTTACAGAAAATGGAGTGTGAACTACATGAAGACGGTACCTGTATAGTTTGGCTCTGGTACACTTTAATGACGTGGAAGTTAAAACTGTAGACTCCTTTTCTTGGGGAAAGAAAGACAGACTCAAATGTGAAGTAGTTTCCTATATTCACAAGAACCTGGGAAAAAAAAAGAAAAGGCAAAAACAGTAGGTATTGTGACAACAGTCCTTATTTATTCAATACTTCAATAAAAGCCTTATTTTAAATGGTTTTGTGATTAAATAAAAAGGGTTCCTTAGGGTGAGACACTGAAATTACGCAATTTGCCAAACATTCAACTGTTGTTTTAGGTGGATTGAAAAATGTATTCAAAGGTTTCAAGGTTTTTTTTTGTTTTTTTTTGGCTTTTAAGGCCACATCACATTTTCCATTGCCAACCCCAAACCTGAAATGATCTGGAGACTTTGTCATGTCGTATTATATACAAAATAATCTACTGACAATAAGAAAGTAGACAAATATTTTTTTCAGTCATTTGCATATTGAAATCTATGTAACCTGAATATGCCCATCAGCATCTCCAGTAGACCGTTTACAACCATCTCATGGTGTCACTAAAAGGTTTTTCTGCACACTATAGTCACATTAGAGCCACTGAAGCAAAACGAAAAGAGGTTTGTAGATTGTAATTAATGTAGGCAGTAATTCTCTTCCTACCTGCAGTTTCACACCCTCCTGATTTGCATCTGCTCAAAATCCAACGTAAGGTGAATCAGAACATTTCATAAATCTAGTCATGGGATTCGCTGAATTCACACACCAAATTGTTATACAGACACGTCAAAAGATCACGGTGTGCAATTCAGACTAGAAGGCAGATGACTGTTTCAGGGATCCCAACACTTGATGCTGCCAATGGATGTGTAAATTTTCTGATTTTTCATGGTTGGGTTCTTCTTTCATGCTCAAAGGAGACTGCAGGGACAGTCCAAGAATGTTAAGGCAATAAGCTGTATCTGCTTCCAGTTATGCCTGTCACTAACCACAGAAGAGCTTTTTAAATTGTCAAGTCTGTTTTGGTGTTGTTTGACATTTCTTGTCACTATAATTACCTTTAATACTATTTTCTTGTCCTGAAATCCAATTGGTCTCACAAAAGTGACGCAAAATATGAAAAATACAATATTTATACCTCCATTTCAAGGACTAGAACCAAATTGCACCAAAAAATAGTCTAGTGAATTCTGTCGGAGATAGGAGCAAAATAGAATGAAGTAGAAATCATGCCCTCTATTCAGATGTGTATGGTTTTTCTTGTAATTAATTTGTGTATTCAAATAAACATGTATGTAGTCTGATCAAAAATCATTTTGCTTCTTTAAAATACAGCAATTTTTACATTGAAATACACATTCGAATAGTTGCTTTGTCTGCTCAGCGTAGGGAACAAATTCAAAATAACTTAATGGTCTACTGTATATTTTAGCTTACTCAGTGAAATTACTATTTCTTTATTTCAATATAATTGTTAATTAAATAAATATTTGTATCACTGTCCTGAACTTTTATGACTTGTGATTTTGACTATGTTTTAAGAAATATATTGATATGAGGAAATCCAAGCTAACAGTATTAATTTAGTATGTTTGTATACACTTTAATTTGTAATCTGAACAATATTTACCTTATCTCTGAAAGGATTAAATAAAGTGAAGTGTCATTCTACTATATTAAGTCTCAATCATCACTTACTGATACAGAAAGTCCATTTTGTGATTTTTCCACTTAAATTACTTTCTTCAAGTTAAATCCGAGTAAAGCCTCCAAAAGTCAGTACTTGGACTTCTCTGATAATCTGAATGATAACAATAAAGTATTTTCTTTCAATCAATTTTACTACTTCTGTACCAGGTGTATCCACTGCTGATGATAGAACAACTGCAAATGGATACAAAGTTAGAATTTCTCACATCTGCTGGTCTTTATGGGATGATTGCTCCAGCATCTACTTAATGCAAAACAGTTGCAAAAACTCAAGGAGACTCATTGCTTTGTAATTTTCCCCCAAAAGCTATAAACTCAAAAATGAATTTTAGAGCCAGTAGTGTAGGAGAAACCAAGGGGAAAATGTCATTTTAGAGAATCTGTCTTGTGTGTTTCCACCGTATTTCTCCGGATTCCTGCAGAGACAAGCATCTGCTTGTTATTTTTAAATGCCACAAGAGAATCTAAAAAGTATACGATTGAGTTTGTTTTCTGATAATTACAGATAGCTGTAAAGAGGTTTTTTTTTGTGATATAACAGTGAGGATGTGCCTTTTGTTTGGCTAGAATGAGTTATACATTATGTCCCAGAACAGTTCTAGAATGTAATTTCAGTTTTCATCTTCAATAAAAAAGTATTTGAATCTTTAATCTTATGTCCTCTTATGCGAGGTAAGCCAAAGCACGGTGGGTGATTTCAGGCATCTTTCTTTCAAAACAAGTCATTAAGCTCAAGAAAAGCAAACTGTCCATCTTCTCAGACAGTTTGGTTTAGGATTAATTATTCAGTTTTTATTGTCAAAGACTATTCATTCTCAGCAAATAAGTAGGTCAACATTCTGTGTAGACTCTTATTAGGGAATTGTTACAATGATAGTTTAAACACATTAAACATGGGTTAAATTAATTATATCTGAGAGTGTGAGTTGCTTGATCTATGTTGTTCTCCTGACATTATTTCATACAAATAGAGAAGTAAACATATCACAAACTGTGTTTTTGCTTTTGCCTACTTCTTTCAGTAGGCCTTAAGTTGGGAGCAATAGGCTATTTAAAATGTTCTTCTTGGAAAAACATAAATAATTCTCATTTAGACATTAATTTACTATAACAGCATGCATTAAATGGAGAGCTCACCCAAAGTGTCTCTTCACCATTTGATTTATTGTTTCATATCATTTTTAAAAAAATATTTTTCCAATAGGGTTTCCAATGTCTGTCACTATCTCCATCAGGAAATGTAAATATTTCATTCCTCACTGAATCAACTGCTTGAAATAAATGTAAATACAGTATTGTACAGTTCTACTGACATAAAATAGTTTCATTGTACATATTGAGTATTTTATGAGTATTAAAAAACTATAGTTAATTAAAAATACATAACTACAAAGACATAATTTTCAACTTAAATTGTTTATGGTTACCAGGTAACATGTCTGATATGTTGTCAAATAAGCTGAGTTATAAACTTTTTCAAAGTTTGAAAAGCTATAGACGTGATCATTTCATCCAGATGGTGACTGTAATATCCTTTGGCTACATTTATGGGACTTGACAGTAGAAAGAAGTTGGCATAGCATCACTTGCACTTGGGGAGCAAGTGATGCTAAATGAATGGCTAAAAATATGGATAGCCCTTTGTTGTGACTCCTATGGAAACCACGCTGGAAGAATCAACAGGTCATTTGAAATTAGGTCCAGGATTACATAAATGCGTCACTCTTTTGCTTTCGCTCCACACTACTGGGATCACAAAATTTTAACAAATGTTTTATTGAACTCTGAGTCACAACATGTCAATATCTCAGTCACATATATCCATGATGCCTCCCGTAACCCAAATGGTCAATAGAAAAGCCACCAGATGTAGACGATTGGACTGATTTTTTCTGTTTAGAAGTGTGCATACTATATGATTTCATAAGCAAACTACTGCCACCTTCTGGATTAAATTTCACGTTTATTATATGTAATATCATTATTATTGTACAAAATAGTTATTTTGTTATAACATGATAGCGCTTAAAAAGATGTTTTCTTTGTGACAGCTAGATATTTCCATAGGATGTACTTCCAGTGAAATAATGATGAAATGAGGTTTGGACATTCCTGGTTTTGTTACAACACCACAGCAGAACATTCATCACGCATGATGAGCATCTACAAAGGGAAATTCAGAAGCTACAACAATAAACATAAAGTTTTTGTTTATATACAGTTCAATCTAATTGCTAATTCTGAATACATTTCTATTTATTAATATGTAAATAATTTGCATACTATCATTTGGTGTGGAATAAATCCTCAAGCACTAAAAAATTGCATTTTAAAGAAACCCGTCCTTTAATCTGAACAACTGATAAGCATTAAAAACTTTAAATTGTGTGAAAAGTTCAAACTTTGGGGCCTCTTGCTGGCGGGTGGGGCTTAGCTGCAGCTTTGTTCGAGCATGCCTTGGACCGGCTCTGGGTGAGCGTTACGCGTACATGGCGCTGATGGTTGAAAGCACAGGTGTGTGTGTGTGTGTGTGTGTGTGTGTGTGTGTGTGTGTGTGTGTGGGCTCATACAGGACACAAGATCCGGTTACTCTTGGATCTGCGTGCGGCCAACCACATAATCTGCGTGTCAGCTGCAACCACCGTCTAAACTAAACTCCAGGTTGCAGCTGCGTTAAAACCTGCAATGATATTTTAATGTTCTGCATCACGTCAGAGACAAGTTTTACTACTAAGAAAAAGCCGAAGGAGTAAAACTGGGTTGAAAACATATCGACAGAAAATTAAAACTTCAAACACATTTTTAATTACATTAATTATCACAACAATAAAAAATAAATAAATAAATAAAAAAGTTTTAACCTGATCGAAGTAGATTATTCTTGTTTTGTTGCTCATTTCTGACGGCTCGTGATTGTTGCTCCGGACTGCAGAAAAAGCCACCTTGGAGTTGGCGGCGCGCACGGAGATGCCGAGCGGAGAGGACGAGGACCTCCAGTCCGTGGCCGGGTTGGAGTCGCACACCACCAGGCATTTTCCCTCCAGGACGATCGGCTCCGTATCATTCTGAGCTTTCGCAACCCTGGAGACCATCGTCCAGCTGAGCAGCAGTATGAGCGAGTTCACCATGGCGCTCTTATTTCTGTTGTAATAGCTCCGATTTGAAGAGAGGAAGAGACCTTCTCCTGCGCGCCGCGAGTTCTCCAGTCCCACCACCGGTCTTCACCGCCGCAGACGCGTCTGACGCTGTGAGCTTCTCTTACTGGACCCAAAAAAGAGCCATAATCGAGCGAAACGTCAGTGACAATGAATCCTTATTATATCTAAATCACGTTCCGCAGAAACAAAAGAAACAAAAATGTTAACATTTTCAGTTAGAATTCATTCAGGAATCGTGGATGAGACCATAGTGGACCACCGTGGAAGCTGGATGAAGAATGGTTCCAGTGAAATCAATCGATGAACCGTCCATAGCCCTCACTCCTACTCCGAATAACGCATCTGGTAACAGCTGCTCCCGCAGTGATGTTCCGCCTTTGTGCGCGCTCAGACTTCCACTTTACGCACACACGTGTGCCACAAGAATAATTAACTATCTGTGCGTAAATGTCCCAAAGCTTACACTACATTTTCTCTTCTAAATTTATTTGATCTTCACAATCTGAAAGTGCACTCTCATCCGCGGATAGTAATAAGAACACGCATTGGATGAAGGATGAGGGGAAAAAAAAAACAATCTTCGAGAAAATTGTTCCCAGGATATTTTCACTTTCTCTCTCTGCTTTGGGAGCCTGAGTGCAATAAAGGACATTTCATCAAGACATCTGCATCTGTCCAGATTTGTCCAGACTAGGACTCTAGTTTCAGTGTAATATGGTGATTCGTCTGAGTCTCACCGCGCGCAGCTGGACTGGACATTTTTCAAAGTTAATGCGTTGATCTGTGGTTTTTCAAAGGAATCTTCATGGCTCCTAACATCACAGAATCTACTGTCAAATTATGAATATCTTCAAAAGACAGAACTTTTCATAAGATGAAAGAATTTCTCCCCTGTTATCAACTCGATTTCTTGCTTTGTAATATGTACATTGTAATAACAATATGAAACTCAAACGTATACAAGTCTAATTAGTCAAAGCTGATCAATAAAATAAAATAAGTGTTCAGCTCATTTGGCATTTAGATCTTTATTCACTGCTAGTTGAAAAGTTTGTTTCAATCTAAACAGCAGTGAATTTTAGTTCAGATATTTTTTCAAAGACATTTTATCAACTGCTCCTGCTGAATGTTTTAAGCAGTATTGTTAGAAGAGTTTCCAAAAATCACTGCAGAATTAGATCAAGATACAAGCTGGACACATCACCAGTTCATACCAGGACAACAAAGAACCATACAGGACAGAGAAACAGTTGCTGCGAGACAAAAATACAAACATGTCTAGAATCTTAATAATTATTCTGTAGAATGCAATGCAGTTGTTACCATCATTGCTGTGACGGGATGGATGGACGGACGGACGGACGGACGGACGGACGGACGGACGGACGGACGGACGGACGGACGGACGGACGGACAGACGGATGGATGGATGATATCATTGATAACATTTTTGTGGTGAATACATTACAGTATTTCAGATTGTTGGAGTGAAGAACTATCCAACAAGTCTGAGGTTGCATTTCATTTTCAGATTGAAAGTGTAAAAATAATCTCATTTTGGGGAGTTTAGTAAATGCAGCAGTGATCAGGTTTTCTTCTTCTTCAAGTAATTCCTTATTTCAGTAAACAGTCAACATAAAAGGAACAGGAGGAGCTGCACAGAGAGTCTAGTGATGACGGACAGTTGTGTAGCTCTGATCATGTCAACACTGTAATTACTCTTGCTTCACTGCAGGAAGGATCTTGGTTTGAGCCTCATTTAAGGGCTTTTTATTAGATGAGGTTTTATTTACTTTCCATGCCTGTCTGGGTTTTTCAATATGAGTTAAAGTTCTAACCCAGATGATTGCACACATCTATTTATTTACCCATTTTGCTCTTTATATTAAGTTAATTATGTCTGTACCTTTCAAAGGTTTTCTTTATACCATCAGGAGTCAGAGTGATTTAATAGTGTAATATAGCAGCCTGAGATGATTAGTTTCTGTCTTGAGTTTTATTGAAGTAAAGGAGAGCCTACATTGTCACCTCATGACTCTGTCTATTGTGAAGTTGTTTGTCTCACCACCCAAAGAAACAAACTGCTCCCTAATGAACAAGCTCATTAACATGGTTACTAATGAGTCACTCTCCGATAATCATGTCCCTTTTGAAAAGCTTTCTCACCTTTTCTCTTTCTTTTGCTACAGTTATGTTTGTGTCTGACGCAGATAGCAAGGTGCTGTTGTTGGTCTCACAAGTTAAAAAGGCAAAAGTCTCTTCAGACGTCTCCACACAAAAATGTGGGAAAGTTAAAAATACTCAGTTTTTAAAATTGTGCCTGAAACTATAATTATAAAATAATCAGCAGGTTCCTGGAAATACCTTATTTAGCGAAATACAAAGACGACTACTTGCTTGCTAAAAAAAAGATAAAAACGTTCCTTTTTCAAACATAAGACAATTAATATCATGGCTGCAGTCGGCACACTTAGGTGACACTTCGCTGATGTTCTGTAAAGTTATAACAAATGTATCTGTCAATATTTAGCATCTACTGTTCTGTAATAGACAATTGAGCTTGACTCTTTTTTCCCACCCAAACAGGCAGTCAGTTCTCTCACTTTATTTAGTTTCCAAACAAGTAGAGAACTGGAAAGAATTTTAACAAACTGCAGGTCCAACCTCCACATCTCTTCACACTTCTTCACTTCTCAAATGAAAGATACTGCCACTGATTTAGGTTTCACAGAACCTCATATCTAAAAATCAAAAATCTCCCTTTAACACATCACAGTGTAAAATTTTAAGTTTCTGGAGTTCTTTTTAATTAAAGCTTTTGATTATAAATAATGAATGTCTTTGTATTTATTAAGTCAGGGAGGTCTGTGACATAAAGCTCAACCTTCTATTCATAAGCTCCACAAAAACAACTGTGCAAAGATTTTAAGTGCCTTTTTATTTCTTTGAAATTCTAGTCAAGCAGCTTTGGTAGTAACCCAGAGCCCCAAGGTCAGGTGACTCACACCTCTTTTCTTTCTCTGCAATGCTATGTGAAGCCTCCTAAAGAAATCAAATTTTATCAAAAACATCTGAGCAACCTTTAGGATTTGTTACATTATCTGCAGGGTGAAAATTAGCCTCTGCTAAAGGAAAAAAGAAATGACTTCAAACACTTTACTTCATTATTTCAGCTTAAGCTTAAATTAAAACTGCAGTGTGTAACTTTTATTTTAAAAAATAAATGTTTACATATTTGTTGAAACTCTCACGCAAAAATCAAGCTCCTTTTTTTCCAGTGCTGATAGTGCTGACTAGAAGCAACCAATCACAGCCTAGAGGCGAGTCTTAGCGCTGTCGGTCAAGACTGTGTGCACCACACACCCCCGCCCCACTTCCTCTCTGCTGTGGAGCGGCTTCTTTCCATTTGCAAAGCCTGTCGTGAATGCTAAGGCTAGTTAGCATAGCCACCAATAATCAGTTTTCTGTAATGCTAAGTTGTCTCTCCACTATTAGCACATTTCGCAAGATGTTCACCAGTTTGATTGACAGCACTAAGATGCTCCTATGATTGTTTTTGACAGAAGCAGTAAATTTCTTCAGATGGCCGTAGTAGCACAGGCAGGACATGTAGGAGCTCAATCTTTTCAGAATGATGGATGTAACACAAGTTACATATTGCAGCTTTAAAGGATATTGACCAAAAGGTTGCATCACATTTTGTCAATAGCCTTCAATTAAATTGCCCTAAGAGCAGAATTTTGTTCTGCAGTTTAAGCATTTATGTTTAAAGAACCCAGTACAAAATATAAATATCTGACAAATTATTCTAGATGATCCACCAGTGAAGTTTGCAATGCCATTTTCCTGCATCTTCTTCAACCTCACTGTGAGAAGTGGCACCAGCTTGGAGAGGAAAACTGTAAGCCATCTTGACTAACTAAGCCAGCCGTAAGTGCTGTGCTGCCTGTGTGTCTGACTGACATCTTCTCTCCTGCCCTAAAATGTTCAGTTTTCCATCATATCTTTAGGCTAGCATTCTTTCAACATGGTGAAGCAAGCAAGAATTAAGAATGCATGTTCTCCACAATTCATGCAGCAATATCAGACTCTGCAACACAGTAATAGTCAACACATCTCTAAAGCATAATTCAGTAATCAGGTTAAGATAAGATAGATAAGAATCAAGCCAAGCCAGGCTAAAGAGAAGCAGGATACCTGGATATTAACACATTTTCTTTTTACCACCTGCAGCCAAATTAAACCTCTGCAGGTATCCCAATATTTTAATTGTGAATAAAAATTCAAGTAAACAAGTAATATTTTATATTCAATCTGTTATTTTGACCTATCACACAGCAGTGATTGGATCTCTGACCCTGGTTGGGTCATGTCAAAGAGGTTAAAATCTCTGCATTGATAGTGCTGTGATTTCAGTGGGTGGTTAGAATGATAGTGACCTCTGATCTCACTCATAAAAAGTTGTTTACTGGTAGCCTGCATCTTTAGAATGAGACTTAATTTTAAAAAATAAAAGTTGTTAGGCCGTGCTTCTCAAGAGACGTATTGTATAAACAAATCTATTTCGTTATGTCTTCACATAAATTCGAAGCTGATAGAGGAAACATTTGCAATTAAAACAAAACATTTAAAATGGTTGACAATGTCTATATAGTATTTAATTTGAATTTTTTGTTCTGCTTTAGAATGTTACATAGTATCTGCTCTGATAATACAACATTATACCAGGGACAAATGTTTTATGATAACATATACAGCTTCCAGACAAATATTTGCTCAAAAGCTGCACATGAGCTCTATAATTATTTTAATGTTAATTAATAGTTAATTTTCCTGAGTAGCTTGTATCTTCTAGCCTCATGTTTTAGATATAAAGTACAGCTGTTACTTCCACTAAATAAAAGCAACTTGATTCATGATACAATGAAAGTGAAGTGGTGTTCAAGAGTGGAATTGTTTTATTAACCATTTAATGCTTGTTTACAAGGTCCATTGTTATTTTATTGTCAAAGTCAAAATCGGCTTTATGGTTTATTCTTCACATGTCCCAGGCAGAGATGATAAGACAAGACATTCCTGACATTCAATAAAGCAAAGTGCACAGGCACAATAAAACATATTAACCTATTTTGCAGTTTTGTAGATGCATATAATATTCTATTCTTCTAGTTTTGAGTGAATACAGTATTCATGTTGTGAAGATTAGTTTGAATGGTAACATTAGCATGTGACCCACCAAATATACACCCAAGACAATTATTGCCCAAAATACACAGAAAGTTCATAGCATACTTTTGTACTCTCATCATTTTTTGTTCTTCTGTGAAACTGTTTTACAACTGTTGTATCAGGAGGAGAGGTGTGTAACCTTATCCAAGAAAAAGTGTCCAATCTGTCAGCTCTGGCAAAGTGGTCTTATTTCTCTGTAGCTTTTATGTTAGTTTTGTAACTTTATTATTATATCCTCATTTGTTAGTCGCTTTAGATAAAAGCGTCTGCCAAATGAATAAACATAAATACATAAACAGGATATGATAAGCCTCAGTTGTTCAGTAGTAAAAATCCAGTCAAAGCTGAACTCCTCATCAGTTTGTACAGCTGTCCAATCACTCTGAGTTACAAAATACTCACAGTTTTTTATCTGACAGAAGGAAGCAAAACACATAAAATTAAAGTTTATTACTGGCTGATTGTAAAAAAACAAATGGACATGAAAAGATGATGATGTAATCTGCATGTACCATATTATGCATGTTGTGAAGGGTGAACACTGTCAAGAAAAAGGAGCAGAGACACTTCTACACCACGACTGAAGTTACATTTACACTCATGTTTTCTGAAACATACACAAAGTGTGCGTGTCTTTTCGAGCCTGGAGGTAAAGCTAAAGATTAGCAATCAGTTAGTGACGTTGGCAACGGTTAACCATCAATAATATTTTCACACTTTACTGAGGAAATTTACTGATCCTGTAAGTCATTATTATAAAAGTTATGTAGAGACCTCTGCACGTAATCATTAAGTTATTATCATTTGAAAATCTTAGTGCTTTAGTATAGATAAAAGTCAAACCTTTCCTACAGTAAAAATCCTTTCTTCACTGTTTGCATGCAAAATATTTTTAGCCACCCTTTTAGTTGTTCAGAAGTCTTCACAAAGTTTTCATCACATCCAGTTTATGTGGATATGTTTACATTGGTACACAGACATGAATCTTTGGCAAAAGTTTTTCAGCTTCACATAAATATAAGTCAAACAGAATGAAGAAAAGGATGTTGTTAGAATCTGTATTTTTCTTTCAAGTTGTAAAATTATTTTCTTCTGTGTTGGTGACATGGTGCGGTAAACGTCTCCTCGGCTTGTCTGAAAACACATTGCTTATAAATCAGCTGGCCAGAGCTGTTTTCATTTCTGCCAAACATCAGAGCCATGTGTACCTGAAGAAGAAGCTAGCTTTTCATTTGTAAAGTGAAATCTCCAACCACACCGACATCCCAAACCTGCTGAAGCTCTTCCAAACTGCCTGATTAAATGAAAACATTTTTTCCCACATTCTGATGTATCACCTAAAGAAAACAAGCTTGTAAAATAAACACAAAGCCCCCTGAGGTAACACTTGGGCTGGAGAGCACTAAACTGTTGACACTCAAGTACATGCAGCACTTCATTAATGGATGTAAACGGAACCCGCAATACATATTGATGAGTTTGTATATCAGGTTGATAGTGAACAAATGTTCTGTGGCCAAATAAATCCAGGTTTACTTTTACCTTTTGAATGTTTGGAAAAGCTGTTTTTACATTGTTCTGTTAGCACAATCATATTTCCCCAAGTTTAGATTAGTAAGGTGTTTTGAGGTGAAGTTTAAGAATTTAGACAAATACCTCTTTATTCCCTATTGTATGTATTTTCTTCAATACCTAAGTACATATGGCTGCAAAAACATATCCTCAGCATGACACTACCACCACCAATTTCTGATGTTTATTACAATCCTGTCTTGTCTTTGTCAAGGTTTTTTCCCCATCAGTAATATTTATTTGGCAACTTTTCCAGAGGGCATTTAGCTTGTCAATATACAAAGCTGTAAGTTTCAGCTGAGCTTGAAGGTTTTGATTTTGACATTTCTTGCCTGGTTGCCACCCTCTCTGCCATTGATGCTTCACTGAGTATAATGTGAGATTGAAGCAGCTGCACACAACAGCAAGGTCAGATGGATTACAGCAGGGTTGCTATGTTTGAGTGACTTTGTTGAGAATGGTTAAATTACAGCTATGTGTGGTTTCCCATATCTGAACACCACAGCTATTTGGTCTCTTACCATTGTAAAAACCTCGACTAAAACAGCTTCCAAAAATTGGAAATGCAAAATAACACTGCTGAAAATGTACCCTTGATAGAAGCATAATCAGTTCTATGAAATCTGCCATAACCTTTTTACTACACAATCAACTACAGTGATTTTCACAAAGGATCTTAAAAACTATTTTATATGCTCATGCTACCTCTGAGTCTCCAAAGTGTTCTTGCTTTGGATTCTGTGTTTCATGGGCACTGAGATTCATCACAAATTTAAATCTCTCTAATCACTGTCCGCTGTATACTCATCTCGTTTGCCGTTGATTCACTGGCATTCTTTTTTTTTTTTTTACGTATAAGGCAGTATTGGGGCTCCGTCTTCCTTACCTGAACATTTATATCCACCAAAGGCCTGCAGGGATGTTTCACCTGCACTCACAGGACCTGCTTCTACTGACGGTTCCCAGAGTCTGCACTGATTCTGGCAAAAATCTGTGTGTCATTGCTTTTAAGCTGCTTTAGAACCTAGGTTTTGAATTTTTAATGTAGATGTTGTTGTTGATCAGTGAAAGTGTGTCTATCTCTAAGTGACTACTTAGATCTGTGCTGCTGCCACTTGCAGGATATTCTTTTAAAGAAGAAATTTCTCCTCCACAAAAGCTGCTGTTATGAGCCACAGTCTGAAACAAACCTGAACCCTTGTTTTTCTACAATAACCTCTGTACATGTTTTGCTGTTTGTCAATGACTTTCTTTTGCAGGAGAAAATAGGTAAAAAGCGAGTCAATAAAAAAATACTGAATTTTAGATGACTTATGCATTAAATATATCTTTGGACTTTAATAAATATCTGACAAATCATCCCCAGACTTTACCTACAGGAGTTTACATTCATCACCTACATCCCAAAATACAGATCATGTTTAAAAGAGCCATAATCTTACAACTGGAAGTATTGTAGATTGGTGTTTTGATCTTGAAAAGGGAGAGTGACAAGATGCAAAAATAAGATGTGGAAACCTGTTGTGTTTGTAACACATTAGGAATATCAAGCAGGGTGCTATTTCACTCTAAATATTACAGTTCACATCGAAATGCAATCTAATATGTCATGGCGATAAATGAGGAGAAAGCAGTGTACAAGAGGTTCAAATTTGCTGAAGTCAACCACATTTGCTGATGTTTTCAATGACATTTGAGATCTTGTGTTGACTGCTCCACAAAATCCTAAATCATCTTCACCAGATCCAGATGAAAACTGTCTTAAACAGTCTTAGTCTGTAAATTAAAGTGTTTTACATAAATTTGAATTGTTATAAGATAATGAGGAGTGATGTGTTGAGGAGTTATCGCTCCCTGCCTCTGGTGTGTTTGGGAATATAACCCAGATAAAGCTGTGTGGCTTCAGCATGGAAAAAAGGAGCTTCACGTTATCTGTGCTCTTTCTCTTTGCAATTTTCATTCTCTCATATTAAGAAAAGGTGTTAAATACACTTTGCAACATCTTGCTCGTAAATGTTCACAGTTTGTCCAAAGTCAAATCCTCTTTTAAAATTTTTCCAGATTTTTACTAAATATTTATTATTATTGGCTGTGAGATGTGGAAAGTCAGTGTGTCTGTGCACACTACTTGGACACTTCCTTTTCACTCTGTCACCAGATGATTGTATGTATTATGTATACAAATTGTTGTAAAGCATTATTCCTATTTAGTCGAGAAAAATATATTTAAAATGTTACTTTTTGTTAAATGTTTTGCACAAATAATCAAACATTGTGAAAGTCTTGTTCATGCTAGTGGATATTATCCAAATTTGAAAGCTTTTCAACCATTATTGTATAAATTTCAATGTTTTTGTGTTTGTCCAGTTTTAACTTTTCAACTGTTTTTGCAATTTGACAAAAGGAAAGAAAAAACAGTCAAAAGTTTACTTTTGTTGCTTCATCTGTTTTTTGTTTTTTTTCCTGATAAATAAATAATTCACTTGTGTTGAATCTCACTTATTCCAAAAGCAAGACATAAAAAAAAGCTGTCACCATGTCAGCAGAAGAATCACATTTAATTAGCCGTCTGGATGCCAGTTTAACA
Source organism: Poeciliopsis gracilis (assembly GCA_911649635.1). Classification (NCBI taxonomy): domain Eukaryota; kingdom Metazoa; phylum Chordata; class Actinopteri; order Cyprinodontiformes; family Poeciliidae; genus Poeciliopsis; species Poeciliopsis gracilis. The sequence goes on from CAJVRI010001220.1 coordinate 94,974, forward strand.
CATTTAAAAAAAATTAAGTCTTAAGATAAATATCGGTGAAAGAAACATTTAATGATTCTTTTTTTCTGACATTCCTGCTAATGAACTGGCAGTTTTTGCACACTGAGTTTTAATTAAAGTCGTCATTTTCTCACTAAAATAAAAATGTCAAACTTCTTCTTCTAATTAAAGGGTTCCACTCATTATGCCATCAGGTCTTCTTTTTCTTTCTTTTTCTCTGATCAGACCCATAAATCACATTCTACCATCATTGGAAAGACAGTTCTGTCCTTTAAGGAAAAGTTCGGTGTTGTTTCTACAGGAAAGCCATGCTCTAGACTCACTGGCAGCCTTGGAGCTTCCTTTGTAGTAGTAGGAGAAGAAAAATCCCTGAGCCTGACTAAATGTTCAAAATAATCACACCCACCACTGAAGGTTGTCACTTTCAGTTTTCATTCTATCAAAGAACTGGTGCAGTTATATTTGATATGTATGATGCAATCTTTTAATTATCTCCTACAAAGAAATACCAATCTGATGGTGTCTTTGAAATCATTTGAGGTGAACTACTACTGTTCTCTGTCACCAAAGTAGATGCATTTTGTGGAAGTACTTATGAGTCTGTATGAGTCTGCAGAAAATAAAGGTTCCATAATAAATTATCTACACTGAAACGTTTGCAAGAATGCGGTTAGTCACAATGTTTTTTCAAAGAATAGTGCCATGTTGTTAATATTAGATAAGAAGTCACAAGAAATTTGAAACTTCCTCTGTGATATCATCTGTGGCCCTATTGAAATTAATCTAACAAAACCTGTTTTGTAAATGTCCTACTATTCCTTGAAAGGGCATTCAGTTTGGATAAAAACAAAGTTCATTACCAATACAAAAGCTAAAGTCCAGTTAGCCCTAACCTAGATTAAGAAAGTCTTCCTCCCACTGTAACTTATCTTGGTAAAAACCATCCCATTGTTCAACACTTTGATGTAAACAACCATCTCCCACTGTGAAGAGAGATGTTGCGATCAAAAGCAATTCAGAAAACCAACGTTATTGTTCACAACTTCTTCTGTTCTCTGATTGACCCCAGGTTAAAATTCTGTTGCATAAATCCATCTCAATGGGAGAAATCTCAACAGAGCACTGATGGGAGATGAGAATCGAGTGGAATTGCATAGCAAAGCAATGACCAAGCTATGCATTATTTTTATTGACAATAGACTACTTCCCAAGGTTTTCATTGGTCTCATTTAAAGCTTTTGTTTTAAATCTAAATCTTAAAATAGGTCTTCGATTGATAACCTCCATGCTATAATGCTTGTTTAAAATGCTACTGACAAAGTTCTGAGATTTAAGTCTGACTCCTCATTCTTTGTAGTAGTAATACTTTGGATATTCTCTTTGGTTTGGTGCAAAGATAAAAATAAATAAATAAGAATAAAAACTGGCTTATTCTTATTTAAAAACAAGTTCTGGCCTTCTCCCGTCCAAGGTCTGAAAGATTACTATGATTGTTCAGATGACCTGCACCCACTCACTCTGCCAAGGGCTCAGACTGAGATGGGAAGAAGTTTTAAATGCTCTGTCTCTCATAAGCTGAATCATCAATTTAGTCTGAAACTTTGTGTAGCTATTGTCGATATTGGATGTTAATGTTTTGATTGATGATAAATTATTTTGTTTGTTTGACTGGATCATGGTACATGTCACTGCTCTCATTATTAGTTTCTTATGGATTTTTAAGCTGCTGTCACCACTTCAAATGGGCCTCTAAACTCTGTGGGTCTCTCCTGGTTAAATAAAGAAAGAATATATATTTTTGAAGTTTATTGTGCTTGCACAGATTGGTATTGAGGATGATATGAATATTTTCTTGAGCATGTATACTGCAGAAGTATTGCACAGCATTATGATTATTTCATTACACGACATAAATAATCGTACTGCCCCGTTGAGTAAATACAGGCAAATACTGAATCTTCATGTGTTCTCAATACCAGAAGTTAATCAAGTTATGTGGAAGATAAACAGCACCTTTGAAAACTAACTGACCAGTTTTACCTTCTAATGTTAATTCTGATGTAGTGCAAAACAAAAAAAAATAATAATAAAATATATGAACAGTGTTTTGTTTTGTTCTGTTTTGAAATACATGTTTCACCTGAAGGACTTGCACCATGGAGTGACAGGAAGCACTGTTGCCTCATGGCAAGAAGAAGGTTTGTTCAAATCTCAGCTGGAGCCTTTTTCTCTCAAAAGTCTGCCTGTTCTGCATGTGAATGAGTAGAGAACATTAAAACTAGCATGTCAGATTAAATCGTCCCTCTAAATTGACCTTAGTTGTCAGTGTGGACGTGTGTGTGTGTGATGTGATGGAACTGAGTAAATCCCTCTCCAATGTAAAACTGCATAGGGACAAATGACTAAAATAGACTAAGATATGTTTGGAAAATTCTTGCTAATGGATGACAGAACAACTTGTGTTTTAATTTGAATCACTTTTTATAGAAATAATTGTAGAATTAAAAAAAAATAAGGTAGTGTTAATTACATTAAAAGCTATGAATTTTCTATTTTTCATGATTAAGGTTGTTTTAAAATGGAACTAATCTGTTTAGGAATCTGCTCCACTCTGACAAGTTATTAGCTTGATGGTCAAAAGGCCAGTTTATCCAGACTAAGACTCTTCAGAGTGTCGTCTGCAGCAGGTGAGACACTGACTGCTCCACATAGCCGCATCTTGAAGAAGCCGAAACATTTTTTAATGTCACAATGAGTAGAATGTGGAGGGGAGTCAGCGTGACATTGACTTATTTTAGATGACAATTCTGTTTTTAGGGATCATTAAAACTTAAGTCTCTTCTTTTTGCATTATTTATTTTTGCACTACAGGCTTAGTGCTTTCATTTATATGTTTACATTTAACATAAGTATGAAAAAAACTTGACTTCATGGCAGAGATGCTTCCGGCTGGATTTGTATCGTTGAGGGCTTTTACTAGTCATATTTGACCAACTTCAGCATCTTAAAAATGTCCGACAAAACTCCACATTTTCTGAAAATCCCTCTTATGGTCTCCTTCCAACAATAATCCCTGCACAAACATTGTCAAAATGTCTTGATAAGTGATTCACATGCTGACGCCAGCCTTGAATATGATTCACTATTTTCTGCTATCACTAAGCTACAGAGCCCTTGAATTTTCATCTTTTGACAGGTTTTTAATCTTGTGCGCACATGATAGAAAATATCACAAAGGGAACTTAAGGATCTCTTTAAAAAGCTGTAACAAAGAAACGTTTCTCTCGGCTCATGATGATTTGAAATGCTGCAGAAGAGGTTATAAAATTAAAATATAATGTTTTTATATTTCTCAAGAGTCTTCTTCGGCATTCATTTACTCTTTCAACTTTTAAAGAAGACGGTATATGACCCTTAGACTTTTAGAAATCAGCAATCCAAACTGGTGGTAATTGTACAAAATCAGCTTTGACATCAATCATACCCACCACAATGGGCTTAAATAAAACCCGGAAAACGTCCGCCTCACTAATTTATGCCCTCACAGTTTCAATTCAAGCAGTTTCAGCGTGCACCCTTTGAAAGTCATGGAGGAACTGACAGATCACCCCGAACAGCTCCTGGGAGTCTTGATCCTGTGGTTCTCCAAATTTAACCTACACATAATAAAAAAACAAAAAAAAAACAAAACAAGATTACTTCCTTGAATATTCAGCTTGACAGCAATTACACTTCATGAGACCTTTGGGTCTGCAAAAACAGTTTAAGAATTAATAACTACATTTACTTTCATTAATGATTTGGTGTCTGAGCAGAGCATGTTCTTTCTGTGCATGGCTTTCTGATGTAATTAGCTCATACACTGCTTCAGCATGCATTCCTGTTCTTGAGTGCACTCGTACAATGAGGAAGTTATGTACTGCCTAATTAATACTTACCCTGTGGTGGTTAAGGGTCACTGGCATTGGAATTTCCTAAGTCAAATTTTGTCCTGAAAGGGTCACAGTAGCAAACCCTGCTAATTGACTTATTGAATGCTGTTGCAACGACACAGACTGGAGTTCAGACCTGAACTCCTCTGATATTTATTGTACTTTTCCCTCTATTAACTTTTAGAAATTAAAAGTAAAACTGAACTCTTCATAAAGGAGATGAAAATGTATTTAGTTAGCATGCTGACTGTCTTGCATTAAGCTCAAGAAATGCTACTGCAGAGACATCATTCATTATAAATACACACAAACAGTACGGACAATATCAAAGATCATTCAACAATGCTGGATTCCTTCAGAATAAGATCCTGCTTTGTATTCAATAGACTATTAATAAGAACCTGCTCTATCTTTCAGATACATAATCCTCAAAAAAACAAATTGTTACCTCTTTGCCTTTAACGTTCAGCCCTTTAACAATGTGCGAATGGATAAATGTTACAAAGACAGTTTCTAAATTGTGTCCAGAGTTCTTGTACTATTTGTAGTGGAATCATTATCTTCCTCTGTAGAAGAAGGAAATATTTTTTCATATACCACATATTTCTGCCTGATTTTATATTTCCGGTGGGAAAAAACAACAACTTATTCTTGTATAGCACTTTGTCAAAACTCTGTTCTTTATGTTAACGTCTTTGGACTCAGTCACATGTGTCCCTCGCATCTAAAGACAGGTATATCTGGTTATTTTCTTCTGAAAAAATATTAGATAAGATATTAGATAGAGAACACCTGTGAGCATCAGCTAGCACGTCTTGCCAAATATATCTTTGACTAGGCCATTCTAACACATGGATATTCATGTTCATTGTTGACATTCTGGAAGGAAAACCTCATTTTGGAAAACCTCATTTTCAAGTTTGTTATGGCATCTAATAGTATTATGGGGAGTTTTTTGCCTTTGATTTTAAACAAAAAACATTTTTGTGTTGTACTTTTTATTAGCCCATCAATGTTCTTTAGAAAAACTGCAGACAAGAAGCAAGTCCATCCACATCATGACTCACGTTTCCTTGACATTTTCTGATTAGTATTTTAAACTGCACAAAAACCAATTTAATGTGTTTTTTCTGAATATTTTTGTACACCATTTGTTTAGGAGATTTTTGTCCTTTTTCTTAAAAAAAATGAAGTTCTGCATATTTAAGGTAACAAAGATGCCAAATACAAGACATTTTGCAGAAGTATTAAGTAGACAACTCATTTCAAATTGATGAGGCCTTTATATTTTTGGACAATAAATGTTTCAGATGATCATTTCCCCAAATAAATGCATAATAAAACAGTTATTTGATGCTGTGTAAAAGCTTCTCCATTTATCACATCCCTGTTGTCTGTGGATACCAGAAAAAATATACAATATTTTTATGAAATGAAAAAAGAAGCACAATATCTTTATTTAATTTAAAGTGGGTTGTCTCAATTTACTTTATGTGATAATTAAAAGAGAAGATTGCAAACTTATGCTCACCTGCTAAAAAATGCAATACACTTTATGGAGATTGCATCCAATTATGTATTTTATGTCACATTTAGTGTCAATACAACCAATTAAAATATATATATTTCTGAGATTTTTTTTTTTTAGTTTATTTGTCCCCAACTCCCTGTTGACTATATCCACTATTATTATGCTCACTATAAAAGGGCAATGACATGTGACAGTTTTTCAGATTCTTCTTTTTTCTGAACTAAAAGGTGCTTTCCACACAAGTCAGGGTCTCCTACAGCCTTTAGACTTGTCCTCATCCTCAGCTTTAGCACACAGGAAATACTAATGGCCAATGGGAAAACAAATCAGCTCCTAGGTTGCTACAGTAGCAAAAGTCAAATGTTAAAGAGACAGGAGCATGAAAATCTATGAGAAATTAGACAGCACTTTTCAAATAACAAGATTCCAGTGGCAAATGCTGACGCTCAAACACCAGCAGGTATGATGCCGTATTTTGGCCACTCTCCCTTGTGATCAACTCATAACTCTTTCCCTGAGGAAAATTTTACAGTTAAAGGTCAACGTGTTAAACGTTTTAAATGTCACAGCTATTGTGCCTCCATTACTAACATCACTGGGAAAACAGATTCAAGATAATGCTGATGTAGCACTTAATATTATATTTTAGTGTGAAAAGTTTTGAGTAAAGGAAACAAAAAATACAGTATCTTGTTACCATTCATGCATTGTACTTTCTACTTTTTTCAGCAATCGCTTTATGATTTTTTTCCTACTGCTATTGAATATCTACCTTGTCATTCAAATGCATCAACGGAAAAGCTGTCTTCTCCAAATAATGTTCCACCATTATCTTCTTATCTAATAATAATAATAATAATAATAATAATAATAATAATAATAATAATAATAATAATAATAATAGAGATTTACTTAAGTTTGCAACTTAAGTAAATCATAGCTGGAGACACAAAGACGCCAAAACTTATTAAAGCCGATTTTTGATTAAGATGTTACAAACTGGCTTCAGTGCTTTGTTAAAAGCATTACGTGAGAAAAATTAGGGAAAGCTGGTGCCTACTACAAACTGCTACTCGTCTTCTTTTCTACAAGCTTGTTGAGTGCTACTCTGAGCTCAATTTGCTAATTTGGCTTTTGTGAAACTGCCACTCTGTAGATTTTCTTTCACATCATTAACTTGCTTCAAATGTTACTGAACCTAGCTTGAAAAAGAATGAAGTGGCTGAGCAGGAGTAGCATTGAAATTATTTAAAAGAAAAGCCTTATTAGGTACGCCTGTGGTGTCTTAATTAAAAAATATGTGACCGTCCACACCTGTGAAGTTTCACTGTGGTTCACTGCTTTTCCTTTAGAAAGTCTTTGTAAAATGATATTTTCATATTTTTGTAATTTGCTTTCTAATTTAACAATTTCTTTTAGACCAAAGCAAGATGTGTTGCTCTTTCAGATTTCTTTGGGGCTATGTCATGTTGTCAGGCAGATTTTTTTTTTAATTGTGATTATGCAGGTGTGATTGTAGCTATTGACAATCCATAAAACGGATGTTGCCATGTTATTTTATGGCAAAAGTAACACTAGACAAAGTTTTTTTTTAATAGATTTTTCAATGATAAATTAAATAATTTCAAAACTGTATTTTGTAAATAACTGAGGTTATCATTGTCTAAATGAAAAGTTCCCTGATGATCGCCCTAATCCTGTGGCAAAACTGCCATGATGTGCAGTAGTTGAGTGGTAAGGCAGACGCAGAAGAACCAGGTTATGGAGCATCATCATATATAATGATGAACAATGCAGAAATCCAGGCAGTACAGAGTGAGCAGGGCTAGTAGCTAATCTCTGGTAGCAACTGGTAAAAATGGAAACTGACAGCAGGCAAGACAACTACACACAGCTAGACAAAGACCCGACAAAGAACAAGGAGCACAAGTGGGTTTAAATACACAGGGAGACAATCAGGGGAAACAGGGAACACTCAATCAAGGGATAGACGGGACAACACAGAGACTCCACAGAACACAGAAACCTAAATAAACACACAGGAAACCCAAATCTCTACAAAAACTAAATGTGGAAAAATGCATTATACATTTCCTCTGTTAAGTCCCTTTTTTTGCCTAATTACATTTCCTCCAAACTCAGAACCTCTCTAAGGAGTCTGCTTTTAATTCACCTAACCTTCACTCAGTTTATGCAAATATTAACCTGCTAACCTTTCCAAAACGGAAAGCTTGCTTGCAGGAAGTGTGATATTTGCACCCAAATTCACCAAGTGGTTTCTGAGCTTTGCTCTGTGATTACTTTAACTTGGAAAAATCCATTGAACCTTTATGACACTGATTAAGTCCTCATAACAGATCTTCCATGTTATAGCGAAAGTGAGCACTGGCTGTTAACTCTATTAAGACTGGCCCTCACCCTCAAGCACATTTTTTTAAAATATCTTTTAATTTGATCTAATTAAAGAGTCACAACAACTCATGTTTAACCCACATGCATGGCAGTAAGTAGGTCTATCAACTCTCAAACATCAAAAATGGACGCAATTTTTTTGTTGTTGGTTTTTTTTCTAGCAAATGTTCCTCAGCATTTGACAGGCAGCTTTGTCATTCAAATGTATAACAGAATGGAAAAAAACTCCCAGAAAATCTTAAGTTTTCCGCTGACTTGAAGGACTTTTCTTGTAAAGTCTCAAAGCAGTTCTTAGAAAACCAGCAGCATTCACATTGAAAAATAATTCTCTGCATTAATGACTACAGAGCAGAAGTTTGGCATTAAGTATTGATCATGTCATATTTTTATGTCCTTGTATATAGTGATTGTATGCAAGGTATATGGAGAATTTCAGTGAATGTTTGATGATATTCGACTGTTTTACTAGCTCAGGGACTGCAGATGGAAACTAGCTAAATCTGGTGCAAAGCATCTGTCATTAATGTTTTTTTTGCACGTTGTCCTTGTTTTTGAGAAACTAATAAGCTACACTAAACAGTCAATATGCTGTACACTTTCTTGGGTAATGATAAGAAAGTATAAAAACCTGTTGTCCTGGAGTCAAATAGCTTTTTTCTTTCTATTTTGTTCTGTTGTTCTGGTGTAGTTTCTAGGCGCTGGTACACTAATAGTTTGAAAGACCCAGACCATGATTTAGAAGCAATCTGAACTCAAAAAATGATCAGAGGATGATTTTGCCCAAGTTTCCTGATGAGTTTTGTGTAAAAAAATGCATAACTCAATAAAGTCAGAAAAATGTGTTGTTTACAAACTATTTCCTGTCGTTGTGCTGAACTGAGACATCCAGGAGCTCATGGTTTTTACCATTAAATCCTAAAAAGCATGTTGGAGCTCAATGATCTATTTCTTGAACTTGCAAAGGTTTCAGAATTTTTTGTTCAAAAGCCACCAAATAAGCTCATCCATCAGCAGATAAAAAGAGCTATACAGAGAGATGCTGACAGTCCCTCTGCACTCACGTCTATGTGACTGTTTGGAGTGCAGTGGAGACTTTCAGTGGGTGTAATAATAACACAATTCCCTCGCAGGCCTTAAGCTCCATCTTGCACTATCATATCTCAGTGTTGAAATACAGCAGGAAGGGTGAGTGGATTCTATGATGACAGATTGTCCTCAGACATACAAAAGTGATGAGAAACTTGCAGCCACTTTTTGTATTGATTGGTTTTTGTGGGAACTTTATAAGAAAAAGCCATACCACCAGTTAAGGTGTCAGAAATGGGAGTGAGCTGTAGAAGCCTAATTGTGACAGTTTAGTGTGCAAACAAAATGTTCTTCTTAAAAGAAGGAGTGATGAAAGAGTACAAAGGGAGCAACGATTCCACTAAATCTGATATATGTGACAGGGGAGTTGCTTTAAGGGAGATTTCTTGTTGAGATGAATGTTCAGAGGAGACGGCGGTCCACAAACAGACTTATGAGATTTCATTGTTTCTAGAGGCTGATTCACATCAGAAATACTTTACACCTCGATAGAGGCTTTTTTGGAAATAACCACTAAACACATTTATAGCAACATGTGAAGTGGCTTAAAACACCTATAGTATAAAAAGTTTGAAAAGTGTGATTAGCCTCTTTTACTGTAACACTTTGAAATATAATTCAGTGCAACCCACTTCTTTTACAAAGAGATGGGAATCTTTTAGTGTCTGGTGATTTGATTCCAATTTTCAGGGTCATGATTTGATTCAAATCAATTTTTATTTTATGCATAAAATTATTGTCCTTAAATTACCTGTACTAGGTTAGCTTAGCTTCCTGACTTCTTCTTAAATGACAAAAAAATCTAAAAAAAATTATTCAAAATAATTTTTCAATAATTAGAATGTGCTCAAGTGACCATGTGGGGACAAAGTTGTGAAGAAGTTTAAAGCCAGTTTAGGTTATTAAAAGAATAGTATAATTGCAAACAAACAAAAACAAGGTTGCCTTTTTAACCCAGCAGCCTGGGTGAGGAGAGCATTAATTTGAGAGCAAGTCAAAAAGCTGATGGTAACTCTGGAGGAGCTACAGAAATTGAGAGCTGCCCAGTCCATAAGTCCTTCCATCCAATTTCCGGTCACCCTTCTCCCTAACGGGGTCGGGAGGTGCTGGTGCCTATCTCCAGCTGTGTTCCAGGCGAGAGGCGGGGTACACCCTGGACAGGTCGCCAGTCTGTCGCAGGGCAACACAAAGACAAACAACCATACACATACACACACACTCACACCTAAGGAGAATGTGGAAAGCCTGATAGTCATGTTTTTGGACTGTGGGAGGAAGCCGGAGAACCCGGAGAGAACCCACGCACGCACAGGGAGAACATGCAAACTCTGTGCAGAAAGACCCCGGGCCGGGAATCGAACCCAGGACCTTCTTGCTGCAAGGCAACAGCGCTACCTACTACGCCACTGTGCATCCCAGTCCATAACTCTGGTCTTCATAAAAAGTTACAATGGAAAGCCATTGTCAAAATAAAACTATATAAGTCCCTTTTGCAGCATGGCACAAGCCATGAGGGAGATGCTGTGACAATGACAAAGAAACTGCTTTTCTTCAGTGGAGACACAGAAGTTGGTCAGAGTTGATAGGAATGATAGGAAGAAGGATGAAGCAAACCAACAGTTTATGCTGGAAGAAAACTTTCTATAGTCTGGGATGCAGGTTCACCTTAAATCCCAACCTAAACATCCAGCCAAAGCTAAAAAAGTTTAAAGTATTCAAGTGTTTCCTTTGATCTAATGATTCAAGTACTAAGAGGCTGTTGCAAATGCATTCCCTACTTTATGTTGATCACTCACAAAAGATCGCATTGTAATACCAGAAGTCTAACATGACAAAATGTGAAAAAGACCAAGGGACATGAATACTTTTGCAAGGCACTGGAGATTTAACGTTACACGAATGCAGTTACAATAAACACCATTTAATATGCGTCATGAACATCTGGTGTTTAACCTTCGCCCCTTTGAAATATATATTGCTGTGACAGCATAGGATCAGGGAGATGAGGTGTCAAATAATTGAAGACAGCAATCTAGACACTACCAGGACGGGGGCGCCCAGGGCATCCATCCTTGGAGCTGTACAAAAGAGAGACTGAAATAATAACTCAGGGATTACCAGTATGACAGAGTAGAGTTTCTTCATCTCCTCACAAGTCTTCGTCAGCAACTCGAGTTGCACGTTGTACTTCTCTATTGCCATCTGCGACACAGAGGAGAGCCCAAGGAGTTTGTGAGCAAACCATTCACACCTCTATTCATTGTAAAACTGATGTGATTAAAAAGCGAAAATTTAGCAAAATTGAAAATCTAATAAAGATTCAATGATTTAAAGATGTTAGGACAGAATGCCGAGAACTACAAAAACTACATATTTGCTTCTTTTTAAGATTATATGAAAAACTGGAAATAACTCCAGTACAGTGCATCACATTCAATAAAGGAACTTAAATTAATTTATATTCTCCAACATTACATTTAAGTAACCATCTACTTTGACATTTGTTTGTTCCATTTCTTAATATGTCAAACTATTGTCATAATTAAAAAAGGGCGGAGCTATTGGGATTACATAGCCATTTATTTGCATTTAACACAGTAGAAACAAATTCTTGCAAATTATACCTGGAAGAAAAAGTACAGAATAAGAGATAAGATGCAGGGCAGAAAGATGCAAATCAACATCACATCATGATGCTTTGCCAAAGCTGCCTGCTCAGCAAAAAAATACATGGAAACAGAATTAGATTTTTGTTTTTTCTGATGTATGGTTTCTGACAGCAGGTCTAGTCTGCTGCCACATGACTGAAGCAGCCAGTAATACTCAAGTTTGTTTTTGTCTCTCTGCAGAAATTATTTAAAGGAGTTTTAAAGTTTCACCAGGAATCTTCCTGTCCCCTTTCCTAGCCATACAAACTTGTGCTAGTGACAAAATTCAACTTGTGTTCACCCCCAAAGAATAAATACATAAATCTCTTGTCGACTGAAATCTGTTGCAGCTTATTTGAATTGCAAGATGCTATGCATATTGCTCTCATTTTCTGAATAAGTCATATTAATATATAATTTCTTGGTGCCTGTCGATTTTAGAGGATGTTGATGAAACTGCACAATATGTGGAAAACCACAGAGCTGCAAAATTTTGAGATGCTTATACATGTAGAATGGCCTAGCAAATCCTGCACCAAAACAGTTCTTAGAAACTGGGATACTGTAAATATTGATATTTCAAAGACGAGTGAGATTTAATGTATAATGTAGCTCTAAGAAATTATGGTCCACCAAAATGATTTATATTTTAATGGTGATATTTTCCTATTGACTGTAGAGGTAACTAGAAATGATAAGACATGTCTACCTCACCTTAAGCTCTTTAGAGAAGTTTGGGTGATGAGCTCCAATGTTTTTCTTCTTGATGGTTTTTCTGTACTGAAGTACTTTCTGCACTTCGTTCTTCAGCACTGTAAAAACATAACAGCCTCAGCTCAGACTTCATCATAATGTTTTCACAAAATATCCTGAAATACAATGAGAGATGTAATGCTTTCTCACAACTCAGCATAGTGTACACCAGACTTTGGATATTGTAGTAAAATGTGATCTACTTACCATCCACTTCTGCGGTCAAGCCTTTGATGGAAGCTTTCCAAAGGAGAAGGAGAGAAAAACACCCACAGTGGTTTTAAATATAAATGCATGTTTCGTTTAACAGCCCTTAACTCAAAAGAACCCCACAGATTTTTTTCTTCTGCTGTTTTGATCAAATCTTGACGAGCGAATACCTCCAGGGACAGTTTCAAATTCTGCCAAGTCCTGGGTAAAAGTGGCCAGACCCGGTTCCTGCAACATGATCTGCTCCAGAAGGGCATGAAGCAAGGTGAAATTCTTGTCCCTCCCACGCAGCTGGGAAAGCTGGAGATAAAGAAAAAGCCGACTGAAGCTTGGAAAACATACAGGCTGACTAAAGGTTATATATTTGTTTTTTGTTTCTGTAATAATTTGCCTTCTTTATCTTCTTGTGTGCATTTACAGTGTAGTGAAAAGATAGGCACATCCCACTGCATTTGTAAACACTTAAAAGCAAATATTTGATTAGAGGGCAATCTACTTTAACCCTACCCAAGAAAGTAAAATAGCTGTTACATAATAAATTCAAAAATATATTTAAATATAGATACAAGTATAACCAATGCAATATTCATCTGTGGAATAATTAAATAAATTCTCCATCAGAAGCTGGGATCAAGGACAATATATTTATATATATTGCATAATTATCAATCAGTGGAAAATACTGTAAGGTAAAATGTTGATTTCTTTGTAGATTTGCCAGTGTGTTAACATCATTATACTGTTCTAAGAATGTGTTGTTTTGAGAACTATGTTGAAATAAAATGCTTCGAGATATAAGAGTGGATTCGAAGTTGATGGTGAGACACAAGGTGTCCATATAAACACATGCGGCACTGTGTTATATTGTGCTCACACTGAAATAATTAAGAAAAATTCCACCTCGTTTTAAGTGCATTTATTTAGTATGGAAGAAATCCAGCATTAGAGAACATTTGTTCTGGAGGCACATTTATTAACATTAGCAATTTCTATCCAAAAACGCATCCGTAACTCTTTCTTTATTTAAACTTTTCTTTAATTTGATTAGTGTTTCAGAACTTTTACTCTACAATTAATGAATTCATGTTTCCCCGGTGTTTTAATGTGATGTAAAAAAAAAAAAAAGAGGCCAATTTTTCTTAATCACAATTAAAACTAGAGAACATGTCATATCAGAAAGTGAGTTGATCTATAAAAAAATCCAAAAATGTCTACTGAAGAACCGTTCATTTCCTGAACAGTTCATTTCACATCGAGTCAAAGAAGAAATGTAGATGTTTAAGGCAACAGGAATTATGAATATGTGAATACTGATAATTAATAACCTTCATACTTAAAGGTTACATTTGTGAAAAATGTTGTGTGAGAGTATGCTTTTGTCATGAAAGAACATGTTATACACATATTTGCCAGTAAGAGTGGAAGTGTAAAACAAAACAGATGTCACAATGTCCTAATATAGATAAATAAGAACCAAACTTGATGTGAATCATATAATAAATTAAAAAAAAATATATGATTGTGACATTCTACACATTTTTTTCAAATTAATGGTAGTAAGTTTGATAAAATAATATTGATGATACAAATTCAGCCATGTTGGTTTGGCAGATAATTGAAATTCCTAAGGTAGCTCCCTTATCCTTTAACAAACTTCGTCCTTTTTTCTTTCTAGGTTATGTTGTTTACCAGCTTAGGCCTCTAAGGGCTACATATGCAAGACCTGCAGCAAGTATTGATGCTCACAAGAAAAGAAAAAAAAAGATCTGAGATAACCTCGATGCATTTTCTTGAAAGCGGCTGGTCATTAATTTGAAGAGAGTCTGTCTTTAGCAGCAACAGTTTACTCTTCTCAATTAGACCTGGAAACACCTCTGAGGGAACACAAGGTCTCTGCTTTATTAAACGGAGCCGAGGATGCTTTACTTCTGTGCCCAGAACCCTGGTCCTCAAACTCCCCCAGCACAGAGTCAGACTCCAAAGAGCAGACCAGTTTAAATGCAGAGGAATTAAATAAAAAGAACACCGGCATCACGTTGTCATGGAGAAAAAAATGTGCATAAATTAACTAAATCAACCCTAAAATACAATTAAGGTAGATGAGAAGCTGATTAATGTTTCTCAGGCAATCGACCATTCCTTGATGTGACAAACTAAGAAGGTCTCAGTGCAAATCAAAAAAGGTGACTTGCACTGAGATTTGTTCTCAACATATTTTGGATGCTTTTGACCTTTTTCTTGAACATCTAAATATTTATTCTCTTTTCACCTTTTAATTTTTCTATTAACAAACTTTAAAATTGTTTAAAACTCAGGATGTTTGAAAACAATATAAAAAGGTTTTCAGAGCAACAGCAGTGGAGCTCAAGGTCTCTTAAAATTGGTATAGTGGTCAAAGATCAGATTTCTTTTCTTTTTGTAACGTTTTTTTTTTTTTAAGTTTCAGAAACATTTATCCACATACTTTGATAAATCCAGGAAGTAAGAGTACCACGTAAAGGTTTCTTGGTGCAAAAGCGAAACCATGATGTAATAACTATAACATTTTTACTTGAATCCAGACCAAGTAAATTCATTTTTACGTGATGTAAAGATCCACTGGCTCTTTACATCACAGGATCTTATGCACCAAGCCACTCATGTTCTCATTTTGTGCCAACCAGGCAGCGACACATTCACAGCCCTGATTGAACCTACCTGGCCAAGAGAAAATGGCAAGATGCTCAGGGAGCAGGCTGTGTATGTCAATGAGCAGAGTTATTAGGCAGAGGCGAACCTCAATCAAAGGTCAGACGAGAGTGTTGGAATCGTACTTTGGTTAAGGACGAGAGGCGGAATCCCTTGGCCTTTTCCTTTCCGGCGTTCTCATTCAAGTAATTGCCTATAGTGAGAAGGTACTCCAGCACAGAAACAAATGACCTGGAGTTGCACAGCTGCTTGCACATTCTGATCTTCTGGTTAATCAGCTGCAAGACAAACACAAGGAACACAGACTAAAGTCATTCATGTAATTCAAGCTCCTATGTCTCACTCATGCTCCCTCGTTCATTTAAAAAGAGCAGTATCAGGCTTTGTGGACGCTATAGTAGTTGTGTTTCTGTTAGAAATTCTGTTACAAAACCACGTTATCTTAGCACCACAAGACAAGTTTGTTTGAAATGTCGTGTTTCCATTAAACAAATGCATTTCCAAAATATCAAACTGTGCAGTTATGTAGTCAATGGAAGTACAGTTAACAAAAATCATTACACTACAAGCATAAACAACCTCATCACAGCACCTCAATTGATCTCATAAAATTAATAATCAGCTTCCTGTTGTTGGGTAAGATTATTATTTGGTATGCATTTGTGTCAAGTCCACATATCCCCCAAGAATATTACACAATTTCCATGTTTAACCATCTCTGAACAGATCCTGTTGAATATGGATAGAAATCATGCTGGAGAGAAATCAAAGTGGGATTTTAGGTTTTGCCAACGGTTTATGAGAGGAAAAGGGGAGTTGGTGTTGTGGGAATTATGCCACTTGAAAAACTTTCAAACATGCCAGCCAGCAACAATCGTGCCATATGTTTCTATTTCAAGAGTAACCTCCCTATGCCTACAATTGGGACAGTCTCAATTAAACTGAGGGGAAATCAGATATCCAGCTTCAACATATAAATTGGCTCGAACACAACCATCTGTGTAAATCCTCTGTTAAAGCTTAGGGTAATGGGAAAGAGGCCTTCCAATCCCAGAGACATGGACCTCGTCACCAATTATAACTCATCAAAATAAATAATAGTGGAAACATTTTTAAAAATGCCAGTCGATAGTAATACAAAGAGTCTGTTGTAATGTCAAAAATAATACTTACATTGATTATTAGGGAGGGAATTAAATAATTTTTGAGGAGTAATTTTTAATAAAATGTAAAGAAAAAAGCCTTTATTTTTTAACATGGCAGCTACATAAAAACAAATATAGATGCTCAAGCTTTGCTCTTTTCTGTGGCTCTTAATACATTTCTCCATTCATTTTCTGAAATGTTGCACTTAGTTTGCCATGCCGTGCATCACAGCTTCAGGCGACACCTTACTGTCTGCTGCACCATCAGCTTAAGCTGTGTGCCTTTGACATTTTCTAATACATTTGGCATCAAACTGGGCACATCAAATGGTTTAAAGAAGGAGTTACGTCCACAACGCAGAGTAAAACCTGTCATCCTGGAAACAAGGAAAAAAAACGTCCCAGGTGAGAAGCATTCCCCTGGTTGGCGATTCTGTTCTCTCTCTGACAGGTGGTATGTAAATCATCTTAGTGTTCAGGCTTATGGACGTCAATCTACGAGGATTCAGGGATTTAGAATATTTTTCAGCTAATAGGACACTAAACTTTGAGCACAACATAGAGGAAAATGTCGAAGATTAAGGATCAGGGTTATTTTTCCCCAAAGCACATGCATGCAAATCCCATACTTAAGATTGAGTGACCTTTCTCAAACAAATCTGAGGGAGGAGAGAGAAAACAACAACAGGAGCAAAGAGCCAGGAGTAAATTGAAACTTAATGAAATTGCTAATCTTTCTTCTCGAGTCATCTTCCCAGCACACAATATGTTTGTCTCTGTGTGTAAGACAAAGAAAAATTAGTATTGCAGAGAATGGATCACAGAGCCATCACTCTTATCTGCTGTTTCTCTTCATTTTCAGGCGGTTAGCAGACAGGAGATTAGGACTGAATCAGCAGAGCAGAAAGAAACAAAAGCTTTTGAGAATCAAATAAAAAATAAAAACGCAGGAGCTGGGAGGTATTTTTGTGTGACTGCAATATTTTCAAAGCCTGCGGACCCCAATGCCAATAACAACAACCCACTATGAGAATGTTAAAGATTACTTTGACTAATGATAAACTGGGAATGTCCGTTTACTCCTATTGAACAGGGCTAAAAGATTTTGTTTTAAAGAATATTAAGAAATATGTTTGGGTTGTAATTTTTTATTTCACTCTGCCTGGATTAATTTAAGTTTTCACTTGACCAGGCAGCAGCAGTTTGCAGACAAAAGTAAAAGTTTCCACTTTTCCCACAGTTAAAACTCCAGAGTGGGTTTTTATTGAGTTTAAAGCACTTTTCTGCCAACCACAGAACAATTGAACCTGATTTGATTAAGATCTATCTTTTCTTTTTGATCACAGAAGTGTCTGAAAGTGCCCCTCATACCTTTCCACTTTCAAGACTATTAACCAGTGAATAGAACAAAAACATATTCTTAAATGACCCCTTCAAACATAAAAGACAAAGTTAGAAGAAAAGCTTTCATGTAATAATTTCAACTGCTCCACAGATGTTTTTTTTTTTTGTTTTTTTTTACTTGTATCCATTTATAAAGTCATAATTAAGGTTTGCATTAGGGAATAAATGAGCTTTGTGTGGGTGTGTTTTTGCAGAGGAGAAAGACGTTTTAATTTTCACCTGCAGCTGCGATGCAGATCAGAATATAAAGCATCTCCTGCTTGTTTTACCCTTAAAGCTGAATCCTGTTTCACCTCATTTTTATCCGTCTCCCAAACATTTCTTCCTTAGAAACTGGTGTTGCAAGAAAGGGCCAAACAGAAAGAGGAATCTGGCTCATAAAAACAGATTTGTGTTTATGAATGGGTAAGATTTACAAATCTATTCTCAAATGTTAATACTTCTCCAGCTAACGTATTTTGACTGCATCATTTCAGATGTTTCTTTCTTGTTATAGACTTTGTTTCAATAATGGCTACTAGTAGCTTAATAAAACAAAGGTCTGAAAAAAATAATAGGAAGATATGAAGTAAATTGTGCAGGGGGAATCAAATCAACATGTAAAAGTTGATAAAAGTTATATTTTTAATCAGTTTTTATGTATTTTAGACATTCACTTCTTTCCGTTTTGGATGAAAGACTGTTTTATCTTTATTTATTTCCTACTTAAATAAACTATCATCAACATTAATTTGATTAAAACACATTTAAGTCTTGATTATCTTGATTAGAAGGTCTGGTTGTTTTTTCCATTTTAATTGAAGTGTAATTATCATTGATTGAGGCTGAATTAAATCTTGATAATGAGAACTATAGAGCAGTTTGCTTTTTTTTCATTTGTGAGAAATAATTTAATTAGAAGGAAACAATTGATCCTTCAGACTTTCTTTTGATAGATGATGAAACTGACTTATGTATACTAATATTTGACACAGCTTGTCAATGCTACACTATTAATTATTCCTATTCAGTATTAAAAATACAAAAGGTTAATTATTTCTCAATTCAACATGTTCCGCCATTACAACAATGACATTAAGGTGTGTAATTTAAACAAAACATGTTTGACTGTGTTCTTCTCAACAAGCAATAAACAAGAAAGACATGGCATTTATCTGTTCACTATACTGTGACAATAACCCAGATAAGTTACTAAAACTCTTTGTAATATGTATCTAACATTTTGACATCTGAGCATTTCCAGTCAAAAAATTACAGATGAATTGGTGTAATAAGGAAATCAAAGTCGCACAGTCAGGAAGAGGCTCACAATCAAAGCTGTTTGAAGTTCAGTGTGAATTTTCCAGTCACTGATGATTTAAGGAGCCAATAAAGATGCTGTTTTCATTTTCCATCTGGATTTGGCACCTGCCACCCTGTTTTAATAACAACAGTATCACTGTGTTTGATTGTCTGCCTAACCGGCCAGACCTGAACCTTAAAGTTGGTATCATAAGGAAGAGGAGAGACACCACACCAAATAATTCAGAAGAGCTTATGGCACTCTTAAAGCAACAGTAGAAGGATTTCCATTGCAAATGCGTTAAACTTTAGCAATGTTCTGCTAATGTCGGAATAATACAGTTTTGCAATTGAGACGTTTCCATTAAACAAGAAACGCAAGTCACATGTGAATAAGTTTGAGAAATCCTTACAAAACACGCCACGCCCATCATCTTCCAACTACATGTCATATGTTTCCATTCTTTAAGAAGCTGAATGCTGGGTTTTTATTAGCTGGAAATGCAATCATCAAAATTCACAACAACACTTGAAATCCATAACTCTGTATGTAATGAGTCTTTGCAATTTATTAGATTTTTTTTATTGAATTACTGAAATAATTTAACTTTCTGACAATATTCAAATATCTTGTGTTAGATTACTTTCAACACATTATTGAAAATGCAAATTGACTGAAAAAATGTTTTATTGTTAAAATACTCTTGGCTTTATGTATTTTGTTCTTCAACAAGCACATAAAATAATACATTTCTACATCTGCTGCAGAATTCATGCCACAAATCAATGCATACCAGCATGTTTATTTATCTATGTAGTAGAAATCAGCCTTCTGACAGCATCCAATAGGATATTTTAAGCACTACCTGAATTAGCTGTCCAGGAATGAGGACATGGGATTTACAGTAGTTAAAGATTTGACTCTGGATGATGAAGTGAACTCACAGGCTGCAGGTCTTTCATGCTGATCGGGAGCTCTCTCAGCGTCAAAAGCAGGTCGAGTTGCGTGCTCACGTAGGAGATGTTGCACATCTGCAGTAGAGAAAAAAACGTAAGGCTAATGAGTGCATGGGGAAGAGTCCAATTATCATACCATCAGACAACGCATTTCCATGTGATTATTCCAAATGATCTAAAACAGCTGCTGATGCAATTTACACATGTTTTTTCAGCCCATTCCTGCTGTGCAGCAGGTCTGTTGACAGGCTGATTTAACAGACAAACTGAAAGCTTGACACTTTGAAACGATTGGCTGGACCGCCGGCTTGACCTTTGTGTCTGACCTAACCTCTAATAAATCACTCCACATTGTCAGACCGTCTGGTTGATGCTCACGTATCATCTCCCCAAAGCCAAAGGGCAGTTTGTCTGACAGATACTTACGGAAAGACATTACGATTAGAGCTGGAAATCCCAACCATGTAATCATATGGATTTATTTATTTTTTTTTTTTTTTTTTTTAGTTATATTGAAGTGTGAATTCCTCCTCATACAGAAGTTGCATTATCTGCTCATGCTATGCTTTTTAAAACATTTGATATTCCTGATTTGAACAATGTGCAGTTGGAGAGAACAAATGACAACCTTTTAAAATAATCGAGTTTTATGCCTCAGTGTGTGTTATTTGTTATTTACATTTAACCTCCATGTCTGTGTGGCCCTGTGATGGACTGCTAATTTATCCATGCTGCATACTGTTGTTGGCTCAAAATAACAGCACCATTTTTGTCAAGCACGGTAGTGGAGGAGTGATGATTTGGGCTTCTTTTGTAGTCAGTGAACTTATACATCTTTCAGTCAAACGGAAAAACCATAATTCAAATTGGGTCAATAATCTTACATTCAGTAGCAAATCTACAACAGAATAGTAGAAAACAAAGAATCTACTTAGACTGGGTCATTTGGACTTTGACTGGACAATGGCTCAGTCTAAGTGGGATTTCAATAAAGAAATTTATTTATTTATTTATTTATTCATTAGGACCAATTTTTTATCATTTTGTGATATGTTAAATATTCTAATTCTAATAAGGTCTAATTACTTTTCATGATAACTGTAAAGATAGCTGCTACGTATTAAACATCTGCAGAATTTAAACACGTTCACACATGAGAAATATTCTGTAGGGAAATCACACCTTTAGGTGTTAAACTTTTTCTGAGCTCTTGTTTTGTCAGATTCAATTATAACAGCACAAAGTTGTTAACAATTGCTATATACACTTAATTTACACGCATTTTAATGTCACTGCATCACACACACAGTGTGACATAGGGCAATTATGCAATGAAACAATTCCAATTATATACCTGAAAATGTGATGCAGAAATATTTAGGAAGAATTGTGATAATGCCACAATTTCCATTAGGGCTAAAACTCTGCAGGTTATTTTTCTGCTGGATGAGGATGCATTTGAGCAAAAAATAAGGAAAAAGTTTTCATGTACTATTTTTCATACTCTGTGGTGAAAGCCCCTAAAAATAATATGTTTTTGTTTGGCAGATAGTGAAAGCAAACATAGTCTTTCAATCAGACAGTGGAAACATTCCAGCTGCCAGATTTTATGATCCAGTACAATATAAATCACAAAGATTTTATTCATTGAAATTCCTGACATTGAATATTTTATAAAGATAACCAGTCCTTTCCAATGTGTGCAAAGTGGAGTTTAAGTGGGGACATACCCAAACATTGAATATTTTGTGAAGATTTAATGTTAGGCCTGTAAATGTGACATTTTTGCTCTTTACATACAAATATGTTGCACAGACCAAATAAATGCTTTACCTTTAGAAGTTCCACATGCAACTTAGTTAACATGTTTGAAACAAATTTCACATTTAATTTTAATATATTTAATGACATTTTCACTTTATAAAACAAACCCATGCATTTAGAAGCGACTCAATTTGTCATTAGTTTGTCACATTATAAATGTCAACAGCAATTTAAACGTGATTTACTTACAGTAGTTTCTTTTATTTCTCTTATATCAGTTAATTTAATGTGAAATTTTATAGTTGTTCACAGTATTACATGAATCTGTTCTACTCAATGCGATTTAGACGCCTGACTGATAATGTGTTTTAGTTGTGATTTTATGTGATAGACCAAAACAAAGTAAAGCGTAGTTGGTGTTTGCATCCCCTTAACTATGATACCCCTAATTTCAATCTCATAAAAGTCAACACTAAAACAGAAAATGTCATGAGAGGTTTTACAACTTCTCCTGATTTCAGGTGTCATCTCCTTCTTGAGATGTATTCATGCACTTTTCTAAGAGCGAAACTTAAACCTCCATAGTGCACACATTACAAAGGATTGGTAATAGAATAGAAAGCTTTGACACAAATTCAAACAAGTTGGTTCAAAGTTCTCCATTTTAAGGCAATTTCCGACTTCATCATTTCCCTCTATTGTTGCAATTGCTGCCCTGCCTCTTTCAAAAATGTTTTTCTGGCATGGAACTAACAAAAAAACTGTTTAAATCATGAGAACTAAACTGTATGTACCCAATTGGACTTCCACTCCAATCTACAACAGGTCTCCATAAGGACTAAACCTGTGTTCTGCATTTGACAGCCCTTGTGTCAAATGTCGGATATTTCTTGGCAGCTTTTTATCCTCCACATGCAGTCCAGGTGATCTGCTTTCCTGGAA
Source organism: Poeciliopsis gracilis (assembly GCA_911649635.1). Lineage (NCBI taxonomy): Eukaryota > Metazoa > Chordata > Actinopteri > Cyprinodontiformes > Poeciliidae > Poeciliopsis > Poeciliopsis gracilis. Next base: position 117,727 of record CAJVRI010001220.1, read on the forward strand.
GGTGATTTCCAAATGGAGCTTGTCATAACACCCACTGTGTGAATGAGGAGGAAGGTGAATATATTCAAAAAGCGTTCCTACAGAAAACGCTTGCTGCCTTAATTATGGCAATCATAATACTAAGTAATGCAGAAAAGTGGGGTCCTGTTTAGATCCTCTTGGGTGTTTGTTAAGAACGTTTTGGGAATTAACTTTTTCAAGTTTCTGTGACAAGTTTGCATCTTTACTCAATATGAGCTGAAATAAATGGGGGTAACAAGTTATGACCATATTAACACTTTTCCTCAATATGTACATTTTACAGAATTGGGCTGCTGAGATGAAAACCACATACAATGTCAAAATACCCTCAGATAAAGCAAAACAAAGACGTGCTATCATATGTCCATGAATTCATCTAGTGGAATATAGGGAATTGAAATGGATCAATGAAAAACATCAAACATAGCCTTTAGACACCTACCGAATAGAAAAGTTGCATGGATTGCTTAACATTAACATTTATATGTTTGCTTGGATCATGAAGGTGTTTGAGGATGAGGATGCATGTTGCCTCTTCTGTGCACTCAGATGTTTTTAGATTGATCAAAATAAATTAAACCTTGAACAAACTTCATTGGTGGAGTCTTTTGAAATGAGTACAAATAGAAGTCATGGCATTCAGCACTTGAATGTGTTTTTGTTTATTTGAAACAACTGCAGCTGCTATTTTCAAGTTTCTTTGTAAGTGACCTTTTTCTGATCAGCGTTTTGCTCTTTAGTCAGAAATGCTGTGGCGAGCGCCTTGTTTTGACCTGGTTTGTAATGAAATTATATTGTTTTACTTCCATGTTGTGGCCAAAAAAGGCTTGCATGAACAGCCAAAAGTTTACAATAAATGTTTTAGCCAGTATATTTTAAATAAGGTTGTGAAGATCTTAATAGAGTTCTTTCCTAACTATGTTTGTTTTGTGATTCTTTGCAGATGAGAAGGCTTGTTATGGACTGTCAATTAGAGCTAGATCAACTGATTAATTCAACTGCATTAAGAGAAGACAGGATTGCTTTCCAAATGTCGACAGAGCTCTGTGATTTGTATTCCCTTTCAGTTCTTGTTTTTGTCATGTGTTTAATATTTCTTCACTTGTCACTCCATTTTATTGCACAAAACTTGATTTGTGGCCTAAGATATTTACTGAGTCAAAACATGTTTACTTCCTTTCAGTCCCCACATCTGTAAAACAGTAAACTGTACCTCCATCATGTACTGGTCCACAATATGCAGCTCTGAAACTGGACCTTTGTGGGATTTATACATTTCCACATCCTCCAAAGTGGGGACGTACCTTCAAAATAAAAACAAACACATTTCAGTTTGGATATGAAGCGAATCTTGAAAACACATCAAATAATTTTCTGTGCAGATAAAGTATACAAATCAAATTTGATTTGATTTTGATTTATTACAACGGCCTTGAGAAATGATTCAGAACCAAGTTGGCTTGATGGTTTTTGTCAGCTTCTATAAAGCAGCAAGACACTGATTGGAGCTGCCATCTCACTGAATCTGAACTCTCATTTGGAGTTCCTTCTCCTGTCGTTTCTGAACGTTCTGACCCCAAAACTAGAGGGATTCTCTTCTCAACGAGAAAAGTCTTCCGCCGTGCCGCTGGAGAACAGCAGTGTCCATTAATATTGCAGCACCTGTTGGGAGTGGTTCTTTCCTCGGGCCTATGCCAGAGCGCATTAAAATATATATTACGTTTTGATAGAATAAATAAATGCACCATAGGAGAGTACCTTAGATCACTTTTGCCTTCCAGGAGGAAACCTTCCCAAGCTATGGAGTAAACTGCAGGTAAGAGCCAGGAAGTGTTCTACCTCCTTTCAGTGCCTTACTCCTGGGGGCAAGTCAATAGTTTCCATCTCCGCAAATAACCAGAAATAAAACTTTTAGTAGTAAGCCACTCTGATAAAAGCTTATTTTTAGAATTAGAAGATTGTGAAGGCTGCTGTGTAAACTGTGTCTCCTGTTCACCATCAGGTTCTGGTTATGTATGTTTCACATCATCCTAGATATCTCACATCTGCATACCTTCTTGGGTGTTTGTTGAGCTGCTAGTTTTGTTTACACCCACTCAAGGAAGTATCAAACACACTAAGATGAGGGCACATAATGTCATTTGACTCTCAACTTTTGCGTATTATGCGAAAAACTAGGGTTTGAATACAAATTAGCACTTTTTTTGGCACAAAGTCATACCTTCTCAGAGAGGTGATGTGCTCATCAGACAGACCTCCATCTTCCTCATTAATAATGAACAGTTTGTCCTTCAGCTCTCCTGGTTGCACCGGAAAACTTTTGAGGAAAATGTCTGGAAGAACAATAGATTAGAAAAAATCAACACACTCTATGGTACATGAAAGCTTTCCTCTTGACAGATAGTCCTCTTATCCAACGATGAAATGAATAAAAAAAACCTTCCGAAGACAAAGGGACCTTTACTTAATTACTTTCTCCCTGAAGCCTCGGGCAAAAGCACAAATTTGCATCCTATCAAGTCGAAGCGTATGGGACTTTTTTTCCTTCATTTTGGGTAAAACGTCTGGATGATTCAGGATTCAATGTAAAGATTCTCTTAGTGTCTAAGACTTCATTTCTTCCCCTGAGCTCTCAATTAATTTGATTGAACACTGGAAACAACCAGCTCTCAAGCAGTGGCTTTTTGTGGTTTACCCTTCATGTGAAAAGCCAAATGATGTTTACATGTTCTTAAAACATTTGCATTTCTAAAGCTGAATTTGGAACCGATCAAATATGCTGACAATATTTCACTTCCAATGTCTTTTTTATATAATTTTGGGGGGTAGGATTTGTCACAACAAATACATATATGGTGAACAATATTCAGATTTTAGTGCATGTTTTCATGCAATAAAGCAATAAAAATATACACAAGGATGTCTGGTGTTTGGAGGATGTCATCGTTATCTGATCTTCTTTCACTTTCTTTTTTTTTAAAGTTAGCCAAAGATTTTTTGTTACTTCGATCATTGTTACTTGTACATTGGTGAGTTCTTTGTAATTTTTGCCTTGTTGTTGGCAAAACTGAAAACAGACCCATTTCTTTAGTTTGTCTTTCTAATGTTTGCTCCAGTAGATGTGCTCATAAGACAGATTATCCCCTTAAATGAACTCATTGTTGAAAATTCTCTCATGTCTGATTGATAAAACAGTGCTAAACTCTTCTCTCTTTAGCATGATTTTATTCTGCATACCTCTGGGTCTTTGACATTGAAGTTGAGACAACAGTTTCCTCATGTGGGCAAGTCCCATTTTTTAGGACATGAAAGACCCAGAAGATAGGTCTTTCATGTCCCATCTTCAAATGACATCAAACATCCTGTATCATTTTTTGCTCTACTCGTAGACCATTGTGTCCTCCCAGCCAAAAATCCCTCACATGCAAACATGTAAGTGCAAATTAAGCCCTTTGTCGACTGGCACTCGGACAAACTGGGCATTGTTCTGGTATATTGAAGCATAGAGACAGAGAGGGTATCCCACTGGGGGCAGGAAGCCACAGGTGTACTTTTAATTAGGACTGCGACATTTCCTGCCATTAAAAAGGCTGCATGCAGTGGAACTATCAAGGTAAATGTTCATATGGGTCAGGCAGACATTCTACAGATAAATGCACTTTGCTCATACAATTCTGCATTGAATTTTATTTAATTATTATTATCAGGAATATTTACCCTTCTTTCATTTTTGGTTCATTTTTTTTATCTGTTGCATATATAAATAGAAAAACTGGATTTTTTAATTTTTTTTTTAGTAAGCTATGTTCTGACATCTGCGCTTTTTAACCAGAGTGGGATTTAGCTTTAAAATAATATGTGGGTTTTCAAAAATGTCAATCAGTTCCTGGCAAATTCTCACATATACACTACAGAGTCTATTTCTTTCTGAACTTCCATGACAGCTTCATTTTGATTATTTTTATTAATTTTCTGAGCAGTGATTGTCAATTACAGCTGCTAGAATAACAATTCAGTTGAAATGCAGAAGAAAGGAATGAGTTTAAAAACTGTCAAGCATGGAAGTTTTTATTCTGAAAGGAGAATGTCATGTCCTTTTACACCCTATCATCATGCATAAAGTCAAAAGACAGCAAGACCCAAATGCTGTCTATGCCTTTGAATTGCACCTGACTGATTTAAACGTTAAACACGATGGAAGCAGGCACAGCCTTTAGAAATGCTGGAATGTAATGTACAGCAATCCAAAGGAAAATCACACAAAAACGTCCTGTCATCTGCTCTGTAGGTGTTTCTGGCTGGCTTGCCACCCTCCAAACACATTTTACTGATATAGAGATGGAATGACATAACGAGTAAGCAAGTCAAATACAGGAATTGTAGCTTTTTCTAACGTAAAGGGAAAGGCAAGGAGCAGAAGCCTCTTAACATTTCAAACAGTGTTGCTTTCTACATTTCTCTTCAGTTTCTTTTTCTTTTGAAAGGATTTATGAGTTTTTTTGGCTGCTGTGTTGTTACTGTAATTTATACCATAAATACGTGTCATTTAAGTGAAAAACTGCCAGGGCTCCTTTTCTAAAAGGCTGCTTTTTCGTTTGTTTGTGTTTTGTGATGAAATCGAATCTTTTGCAATTCGTTACACAAGTTTTTGTAGCCTTAAACTAATACTTTGCTGAATCACATTTTATTCAACTTTAGAACTCATCTTTGATAGGTATCTCTTAGCATCCTGCATAATCTCATGCCAATATTTAGCTTCTTTACTTTTCAAATGTTTTCCAAATTTATCAGATTGAGATTTTTCCACTTCCCTCTTTAGTCACAGATTTTTTATATAAAATTTAGATATTGATTCTCATATGGTAAGGTCATACAAAACTTTAATTTTATTCTGGTGAAGACTTCATGTTATTGCTCTGGATGTATTTCTGATACCTAAGTTCAATAAATTCCAAGTTCCTTATAAAACAAAGTAAAACCTGGCTATAGTGATGTCATGTTTTATTTTAGATTTGGTGATAATTTGTTGCCCTGCTGGGTTGTTTTTCTGTCAAACACATCTTTTGTAATTGTCTGATCATTGCACAGAAAATCCCCAGACTTTGCCAAGTTATTTCTAGAAATCAGTGTTTAGGGGTTTTTTTCTGAGCAGATGTGATTATTTGCTCAGACATACTTACAGTATTGTTAGTATTGCTTTCACCTGGTCAAGAAATTTGTATTCTTTTCACTGGATCACCCTAAAAGTTTCAATGAAAACATCATCTTCATACCACAAAAACAGTCTAGTGCCACTGCTAGTGTTGAAGAAATACATCATAACAAACACAAAAACACAAAGTCATCAAGTGAGGGGTTCAGTAAACTCAAGTTTTCAACACAGTGAACAACTTTAAAAGTAATATTTTTGTGATCAATATTTCAAATGTGATGTAGCACAGACAATTATTTCTTCTCAAGTGAAACCAAATGTTATTTTGGTCAATTTGATCATTACTAGAAACATAAAAATATATATTTGTGTCCACTTTTTAAGTATTTTTAGAGATCTAATCATGAATTCCATTTGAAAAAGATCACAAGATTTGTGATGATGAAGATCATCAACAGTGCAGTGCTGGGGGAATGCCAAACACAAGTTGTTTTGCTTCATTTATAACCTTTCGTACCTGGATATTGATATAGGCAGTGGTAGAAGAAGAACTCTGAACATTTTCGTCTATGTAACATTAAAACCAATTAAATCAAAATCAAAACAGAAAGACGTGTGGTAATATTCTGTTTTGAGGTATAATAGTCTTCTTGCCCAAAGAAGAGCGTCGTCATTAATCAGTCCTTGAAGTTTAACCTACATGAGCTGGTAAGATAGTCAACTTATAAAAGATTCAGTCAGGAGTCAAAGCAGGAACACCGGCCTTGCAAAACAAAACAAGCAGATGCTTTATGCTGTATTTATTTTTTTTTTCTGCATTGTTTTTGTTGAATTTACTCGAAGATAAATCAATTCGCTTAAATATTGTGTTAAAAAAAACCTTTTTGCTGCTGATGAACATTGAATGCTGTAAATCTGCACATAATTATAGGATTTTCTTCTGGATACTTAGTTGCAACTGGTGTTCATCCTGGCCTGTAAAAACAGATTTGAGATCAAGCCACTTAAAAATTCCATAATTCAATGTTTTCTTAAAGTGATTATTTGTTTAGATTTGGTCACATTTTAGTCATAAACTTAGAAGATATTTTATGTGATAGGCTAATGCAATACAGTTAAACTCAAAATTATTCAAAGTCCTGCCTGATTTAGTTTAAAAGTATTTTCCTCCCAGCAGAATCTATTATAAATAATCCAAATCATGTTTTATGTAAGTTTAAAGACCTTGCCAGAAAGTGGTAAAAATATTCTGTACTGCAAAACACTCAAAGAGATTAATGTAAGTTTACTGTACCAAAGGCTAAAAGTGCTAAAATGATACTTATTCATTGTTGTAGCTCAGTTAAGTAATGTTAGTATAGAATATGTTATTCACTATTTCTTTTTAAAAAGAAAATTTCAGGACTGAATGAATGTATTCAAAAAAAAAACTTTTCCTGTTGTATTTTTCTTTTTGTGATTAAAGGCATGTGAGCTTTATGTTCTGACCTTTTGACCTTTTTTTCTCTTTTGCTTTCTACCAACTGCCCTCAGAAGTTATCTAATTTGTAAATACTTAGTGGAGCTCTGCTCAGTCCGATGACAGGAAGTACAAAGAGTATGGAGGAACTTCAAACCTACTTGGACACGGCCAAAGAAAGTATGAATCAAAGAAGCTGCAAAGAGTCAAGACTATTGGTCAGGTCATGCAGGGGACAAAGTAAATTAGTAGAAAAAGGTGTTGTGGTCAGATGAGATCAAAACTGAGCTTTTTGGGCTTCATGGAAAACTAACACTGCACTGCTGAACACTGCACTGAGTTAGAATGATCTAACTTTAGCATATCTACATACAAGTGATATACTTAAAGAATAATGGGTTAAATTGCAATTTCAACATGTGCAATGCTGGTAGAAACACATCTGAAAGGAGTTGCAGCTGCCCTTACAATGAAAGGTGACTCCAGGGTCAGAATGGAAGTACAAACTATGCTTTTCAAAAATTGATTTGAGAAAAATAAAAAAGAAATGTCTCTTTTTGCTTTTGTTATGCCCAATTTTGCTTAAAATCCTAAAGAAGTACATTAAGGTTTCTGATGATAATCAGAAAATTTGTGGAAAAAGTTTAAGAGATAAAGAAAATACTTTGATCTACAGGCAGTGTAAGACTTCCTCCTCTTTATCTTCACACTCTCTTGTCTTTTAATGTCACTTTGAGTGCAATAGGGTTGAGACGCTACATACTTGTACTAATTATAACCTTTTTTTTTAGTTAATTATTAATTGCATACTTGTAATACTATCTGATTAAGATCAAGTCACTTATTACCCTGTGTGTTTCTGTAAGTGTAAAACAAAAACAGAAAAAACTTGCATTCAAGGTTCTCAAGTGTGATGAGATCAGATAAAGTAAGTGTGAAGGAATGAAACCTAAACTGCATGAACAGCGCAAACTTAGCCAGGTTTCTGGGTAATGAAGATGCAAGCAGAACCAGGGACTGTGTGTGAGAGAGTGTGTGTGGAGATTGTCAGGACATACAGAGAGGAGGAGAAATTAAAGTCCTGGTAATAATTTATATCCTACAATGTCAATTGTATGTACACCACTAGAAAGTTTTTTTTTGTTTTTTGTTGGGGTTTTTTTTTGTTTGTTTTATCATGTTACAAGCATAAAATCCCAATAAAACATACTGAACTTGGTGTGATAAATGGGGAAAAAAATCAAGGAGTATGAATCCTTTGTACAAATACACAACTATTGCACTCTAGAGATTTATAATCATCTAACCCTAACCCAAAAATCACAATACCGGTAAATGTTTTCATCCCTGCTGTTACAAGCAGTTTTTCATTTCTTGTAAATTGTATGTTTGTCCTGCATAAATTAGTATTTTTATCTTACTTAGTTATACACTTCTTTTAATTTGGGTGTGCTATTTTTATTAAGTGTGCAGTATTATTTTCTTGTGTTGTAAATTTGCTCTTACTGGACAGTCTCTAGCTGTTATGTTTTGTTTCAATATATTAATATTTTTTTTTAGCATGTTTGCTTCCATTTGCCTGTCACTTTGCTGCTGTTACACTTTAATTCCCCCACTAAAGAACAATAGTTCTGTTTTATTCCATTTAAACTTTCTATGAAAACATTATACTTTTCATTTCAGATGTAAAGGATACCATAACCATGCATTGATATTTTTTGCATTTTTTAATTTACTGCAACTATAGAATGCTTTTTAAACATTAACAGTTCAAGTTGCGGTATTACCCTATTCATGTGTTTCTTTCCTAAATGAATGACTCTGAAAGTACTGTAACACATCCAGTTTACTCAGATTTTCAGTGCTGTAAGCTAACTTTTGCAAGGGTTCATTATGCTTCAAAGGAAAGACGTGACTTTCTGTGCTGATATAAAGAGGAACAAAGGAAGGAGGAACATCAAGCCAGGCTTACTCCCTTGTTTATCAAATGTCAACATTTTTCAAAAAGCTGGAAGCAGAAGGATGCATGGCCCCAGGTTGCCTGCAGGCTGTCATCGCTCAGTTTCTGACACAACCAAAAGTTAACAAGTCTAGGAGCAGTATTAGTGTGTTCTGCACAAGGGCTGGAAATCTCTGTTGCTGTCTCTTAGACTTGCTCCTATTTATATTTTATGAACATGTGAACTCGAATTATGTTGCCAGTCTGCACATTCGCACTGATTCCATTTAGCAGCCGGCCACTACCACATCTGTATGTCTTACCAGCTGGGACTGAGCTACAAGCAGGACCTCTGAGGGGAGGTTTTGGAATTGCTCTCCCTCGGGTGAGGTCTTGAAATGTACAAGCCTCAGGTAATCAAAAGTGAAAAGCCATTAGATGCGAGATAGAATGTCTTACAATCAACTGTGGATCTCCCTCAGGGGCAACCGTGACCCTAAAGATTGGTACAACACTGTTCCCTGCTGGCAGACATAAAGAACAACAATCTGTTTGCTTAGCAGCCAAAATGTCCCAGTCTTCAATGAGAAAGCGAGGATTTGCAGAATTTCCATTTAACCTGTTTTTATTTCACACAGGTCCTCAATTCACCTCCAATGTTTGTGTGCCATCTGTTGCCTTCCTGTAGAAATTAGTTTCTGTTTGTGTGGTGCTGCCATCTACTGGGTGGAAACAGGTAGCCTATTACCACCCATGGAAATTAGCTTTTTTATTAGACTTAATCCGGAAGAATTGGTTTCGCAGCAACAGGAAATGAAGATTTCTAATCTTCCTAATAATGTGTTAATAATTGCCATGCTGCTGCAAATGCTATTAAAAATTAACTCAGAAATGCAATCAGAGAGGAGTTACTCACTAAAGTTGTGTGCAATCTTCTTGTTGAGCATGATGTTCTGCGAACAACTCGAGTCTGTTGTGCCAAAAGATCCCAGGTCTTTGACAGTGAACTGCTCATCCAACCGTGATGTGTCGATTTCAGGCTTCTTGCTCTTTTCCTGAACCCAAAATGTTTTTGCAATCTGTTGGAAGAAAAATATTATAATCCAGGGGAAAAAAAACACATACACTCTATGCATTTGTTAGTGCCTTTGGCAAAGTAAAAAGCAGACTTTTAAAATATTCTTTCATTTTAATAGGATAAATACAGGCTGAAAAATGCACCATTTATTTGAGTCAATTTATTCAGTGGGGATGGGAAGAATCCTATGCAAAGAAATAGAGCTTTTGTAGAATCATTGATGGGGGAAAGCTGCTCCAAACATCACCAATAGCTAATTTTGCTAACAGAACAGAACTTTTATTCTTCTCCTTTGACATTTTATGATTGCAGCAAACAGAAAAATTGATAACCCCTCCTTGTGTAGGTTTTGAGAAATTAAATTACTGAGAAAATGTTCACTATTTCTAACCAACTCGTATTCCAACCCTACTTTTAACTCTAATTCCAATTCCTTTCAAGAATTTTGTAAGGAAGAAAATATGATGTAATTCTAACTGATAATATCTATTTTTTTCCAAATTGATGATATCAAAATGTTATTTATTCAGTATCTTCTGGAAAGAAGGTCAACTAAAAAAGATGGCTATACCTTCTCATGCCCAATGAGATCCCAGTGGAAAGCCTTTGTCCGGAATTTTTTAAGAGTACTTCGTTTAACAGGCAGAGGTGGTGGAGGCGGGATGAACTGTGGTGGAGGTACATTCACATCTGGCGAGGCTGGTTTTTGAGACTCCGGGCCTGAAGGAAAGGACATGAGGCCAGCATGGCAGGGTGAGGGTGGGGGGGACAGGGGTAATTTTGAGGCAGTCGGAGAGGTTGGAGACGGGAGGGGACTCAAATTGTTTAATCCAGCAGTCGGTTGAATGGCAACCTTGCCAATGCGGGGTCTTGGGACTGGTTTTGTATCAGCTGAGGGAGAATTCAGACCTTCCTCAGATAATGAGCACTCTCTATCTCTGGATGTGGAATCTGAATTTTTATCGTCCTCTTTAACAAAATCTCCAGCAGCAAATCTACCACTGTGCTCGGGATCAGTGTCATTGTCATCATCATCTTCTGGTATACTGAGATGTTGTACGCTATTTGATTCTGCAAACATCTGTTCAGATCTGGACTTCCTTTTCCAATGTGAACACAGATTGTGGATGGCTTTGACCCAGGCGTCACGCTCCTTTTGCACAGCACCCGGAGAAACTGCTTCCTCTTGTGCAGGGACTTTAAACCTGCAACATATCAATAAAACGTCACCCAACTTCCCTTTTTTAACTGAAACATTCTGATTAACTCTAAAGACATTATATTTATTACACTACAAATCAAACTAGGCTGGACAATAACTGATGTGAAAAAAAAAAACAACTAAAAGTTTGGTATTAACATGTCAGACTGAAATGAACACATTCTTACTCACTGGTACTCATTTCTGTGGGTGATAAGAACAAATGTGTCATTGCCATATGGTTTCTGTACACTGGTGTCACCGTCTGATAAGTGAATTACAGTGGAAAGAGGAACTGAGGATGTCACGTCACCATCTTCGTTGCTTCGCTGCCTGAATGAGACCAGTGTTAGCTCCCCTGGGTGGAGCTGAGCTTTGTATCTGAAACCAAATAAAGGGGAAATATGTGGTGCAAAGTGAAGCAACCATTTTAACTGTAAGTTGTACATTTATACAACCCACAAGATTTATTACCTTGTAGGAACTGCTGCACATTGTTGGTGTAGGTAACCCACATTAACATCTTCATTGTTTAAAACTATAGTTGTGCAGTTTGAGTCATTTATTTGTCTGCTCTGATCTATAAACTTTAAATTTACTGCAACATGTAAATGTTGCAGTAAATGACTGCCATACTGATTTCTTTTGCTTAAACTTTGCTTAAACTGTCTTGGCCCTGAAGATTTTTTTAATAATCTATCATTGAATAACTTTGGTTTTGGTTATATGAATGAAATAAAATGTGTCCTTGAGTATTTTAGAGTTTTTTCCAAGTCAAAAATAGCACTTTTAAGTAATTTAGAGGTGTCTTTGTTGTCTTAACCTTTTCTATTTTTGTTGTCTCCTTTAAAAAGAGGCATTTTGTGTATACATATGTCCAGTTAGCTCTGACTATATCAAATAAAATAAGTAGCCTTATATGCTGATGAAGCACAACTCTTTACAACAATGTCAAAAGTTGAAAATAAACCCATTCAAGCATTGAGTAGATAGATAGAACAAAACAATGCATGGATATGCATCACATTTTAACCCTCTTCAGGCAGATGTTGCAGATTTGCAACAACTAAATGCTACTTTGCTAGTCTTTGCAAGTAATTTGAGCCTGAGAGGGTTAATGATAAACTTTAAAAAGTATTTATTTGTACTCAATGCAGGAGAGACTCAGAATGAAGAGACTCACAAGGATTTCACTAATGTCTCCCCTGTGATCAGTTTTATTGTATTTTTTAATAGTCAGTAACACAATTACAAAGCATAAAAAATTAAAGGGAGACACAATAATAGGAATTTCAGCAACCAGTTGTCTCAGTTTGGTCTAAAAAACAGACTGATAGACAACATTAAAAAGTTGGAGGATGCAGCTCTCGAGGACTAAAGTTGTCGTAAATTCTCCCGTAAAGCAGAATTACCGTAAACAACTGCAGACTGTTGAGCAGACTGAAGTTCATTTATATCATTGTGGCATTATTCATGTAAATAGTACAAGACTAAAGAGAAACTAGCCAAGAGAGAAAACAGATAAGATCCAGTTTATAGTAACTGTACTTGAATAGATAATAACTACGTCTTTCAAATTCAGGGAATTGATATCAGGGCCTGCAGGACTTAGAGTCTATGGTCAAGATTTCTTAAATTTATCTCTAATGATATTTCCATTTTTATTACATTTTGTTCTTTAAACTATAAAGTTGAAATAAGAAGGATGCATTCGTACTTCACCCATTTGAATGATGCTAGTCCTCCTCTGTGGAGTAACAATACTCCTTCTTTAAGGCTCTGTGATGCCTGAGGCTCCTGCTGCAATTCTGAGTTCTCACTTTCAGAATCGCTGTATATGTTTCCATGAATTATCTGATTCACAAGCTGCATCATCTACACAACAAAAGAACGCTGTAAGCATGAAAAGTCTCAAAGCATTCAATTGTATGATGATTTTCCACAGCTTTACCTTGTGTTTGTCCTCCAGCGATGTCGCCTCCAGTTCATAGTCATGGTGTCCTTTAAAAGAAATGGAGAACCTGGAACCAACCCCATCATCACAGCTCTTGACAATGGAAAAAGGCAGCTGGCGTTTGACAATGCCTCTCTCTATGCTGCACAGCAGTTTGGTCTTAAAATCAATCTAGATGCACACAAGGTTGAAAAGTTAGTGGATATGAGACTGGAAAAAAGTGTCATGGACAAAACAGGAAAAGATTTAAAGAGGAGCAGCAGAAGCAAATGAGGTGGATAAGCAGTGCTTTCCAGTGGCTGACTGTATATCCAGGACAAGTTACTATGAAATATTGTCTCCACCGGCCAAAAATTGAGTTAACATGTAGTGACAGCCATATATCAAGTCTGCAGTCAGAGGCCTCTTCAAATTTGCTGCTACGCTGACAGCTACTGGAGGTCCTCCCTGTCCAAATCATCACCATCCTAATTATTTAAATATACTTAGAAGATATAAATTATGCCAGTGTTTAATTTTCCTTTGGGATAAATAAAGTATTTTTGAATTAAAACTTGAATGAACAAAAACAGCTTTGATAGGGGTCGGTGATAAATGCACCAAGCTCAATTTGGATTTTTATTTGTAAAACATTTTTCAAAAGTCATGTCAGGTTAGTCTATGATTTAGAAATATGCATCTGCACTCCAGTTTGTGTTCATAAAATGACAAAGTGTGATAAAGTTCAGGAGATAGGAAAACCTTTGCAAAGTGCTTTAGCTTAAACTTGCAAACCATGTGGCCTTTTGAGCTGTTAATAGCCCTGCTGTCCTACTGCAAGTGGACGAGCAGCTGTTCAAACTCACCTGTAGAACCCGCTTCTGCCACCTGTAGCGGCCATGTTTATGGACGCTGAAGTTGTACTGTTGTGTTGGACTTTTCTCAGGCTGTTCCTGTAACAGCAATTATAGATCAAAGAGGAAGTCACTTTTAAAAGACAACATTTCAAAGAATAGCATAAACTATTCATTGTTTCCTCAAAGGACATTCTTGGCACTCCTTAATCCAAATGCAAAAATAAGTTTGGCTACAGGAAACTGGTCAAAAAAACGGCCTGTTTTCAAACTGACTCTGCAGGCTGAGCAACATACTAGCAAAGACAACGTTAAAAGCTAGAAGCTTGTAATAAACAGAAGCAGTTTTCTTCAGCTTGGACTTTGTAACTGAGACAGTCAGAAGGTTGATGCTCTTTTGCCTGAGATAACTGGAGTGAGTTCTGTGACTAAATGCTAATCATGAAAATAAAGCTAAGAATGAACCTGCAGGTAATTTTAGCAATCTAAGCACAATCAGGACAAATGTACCCCAGGCACATATTTTAGTTTTGCAAACATTGCAAAGCTGCTTTTTATGAACATATTCAGCTGCAGTAGAACAATAAAAGTTGAACTTTCTCCTCTTTGTGTAATTGCTTCTCAGACTCAGTTTCTTGTCAGTGCTTTGTTTGTTCTCTAACCCCTTCTTTTGGTGTCATTATAATCTTCGTTTCTCCAGCATATTAAGACCTAACCTGAAATATGACTCATCCTTGAAGGAGTCTTATTTCAGTGCTTTCTGTTTGTGATTGGACTGGACACCTACCTGGCGGAGCTGCTCTCTTTCCTTTCTTGCCTGGTTCAGAGCGTCATCAATGGATATCTCTCCATTTTTGACCCTGTTCATGATGCTAAGCTGCATTTCATTGCTCAGCTGAAATAAATACACAGAGATTAGAGGTTTGACTAAAAACACATGATATGGATATTTATGCGGATGGCATATGAGCAAAATTTGGTGATTTTCCTCTTTATTTTGAGACTTTCATGACTAATTATAATTTTTATGTAACAAAAAGTAAGAACAAACAAAGCTGTTCTTACAGAAGCTCATTGTGACTGATGGGAGCACACAAACTTGCACTTTTCATATTTGGTCATGTTTGAGTCAGCACTCAGTGGAAAATCATCATGCTGTAACATGAATCATAAATAATATGATTTATCAGGAATCGTCCCCAAAAATGTCCTCATGTGACACATTTCTTAGTAAATAAACTGTCCCATTGTGGGAAAGTACGAATCTTAGGGAACTGAGGAAGTGAGAAATGCTTGAAAGAGCCCCATAAACTCAACCAAAGCTCTCTGTGCTGATCTGACGTGAATGAAAGTGAGAGGGCTGCCTTCTGTGGAACAAAGATAAAGTCAGGCTGTTGGTATACAGTAGTAGTAGAACAGATACAGATGCAATTGCATGGCAAATGACCTGGTAGTTACTGTAAATAGAGCTGTAGTCATTCCAGCCTTCCGCTGTAAATTATGAGTCTTACCTGGGGCAAGTCCCCGATGGATCTGTCCGGTCTGGACACATAGTCTTTCTTCTTTGATCCTAAGCCAGGCATTACAAACAAATATCCATGCAACAGATCACGGTGCTGCTTCTCACATACAGTGCTTGGCTTTGTTTTGATTGTCATGCAATAACCCCAGAGACATCTGTCTCACTAGGCGAGAGGGAAACTGCACTGATTTGTGGCTCTCTTGTTACGACCGCCCTCTTTCAGCTCAGGTTACATTTTTTTTGTTGTTGCTCTTAAAAGGCTCTGCCTGGTCAGCCACACCTACAGAGCAGAGGCTTTCTGTGCATACCTGCAGAGATTTCAGCTGATATGTCTTCACTTGCATGACAATGTCTTTATATTCTCCTTGAGCCGTTTTGTACAAAGGTGGAAGTCAGGACATTACTTTAGATTAGACTTCATAACTTAAAAAAAGATTATAATAGAAATTAACTTTATTTATTCCAAAGGCAATAATCATATTATCCAGTTAGTTTTGCATCAAATCTGAAGAGGGCTCTGTTGCTATATTAATGCTAACAGCGTAATTT
This sequence comes from Poeciliopsis gracilis, assembly GCA_911649635.1. NCBI lineage: Eukaryota > Metazoa > Chordata > Actinopteri > Cyprinodontiformes > Poeciliidae > Poeciliopsis > Poeciliopsis gracilis. The sequence continues at coordinate 133,435 of CAJVRI010001220.1, forward strand.
CTGGCCAGCAGAGACAATATTTCACAGTGACGTGGAATATTATGTTACTGGTTGACACCATCAGTTGTTAACAAGCACTGCTAATCCACTTTATTTGCTTCTGATGCTCCTCTTTAAATCTAAGAATAAATGTAAATCTTAAATCTTAATATGCCTGATTTTGAACTCCTCTGGGATTTGGGGTCAAGGTTCAGCATGATTTAAGATTTTGAGTTGATATTTCACTACTCCTGTTTATAAACTGTCCAAAAATAAAAAAGAATGACCAGAAATCCTTAGAGCTGCACAAAATTCAAAACCAGAAGGAATAACTGTCCAAAAAAACAATGTCTTAAACCGAAAACTTATCAATAAAAGTGTAGAAAAAGAACAACTTAGAACTAACTTGATAGAGCTTCTCCAAAATGTTGCTATGTATGAACTATGTAATACTGTACAGCTTTAGGGAGAATCAATTCTGACTTTAAATGTATAACTTTTTACTTGAATGTTTGAAGAATGATACCTGCTTTAAAATAGTGCAGATGCACAATTCAGATAAAAGTATTTGTACGCCTCAGACTTTTCATTTTCACCTTTTTGCCGTCATTTTGCAACTATAAACTTCAATGTTATTCATTCGAATTTCATATAGTTGACCCATTAAGTAAGACATAATTTTGAAGTTGAATGATCAAAAATCATTTCTCTAACAAATTTCTGAACATTTGTGAGCTTTTTGTATTCAGCTGGGGCAAGACCCAATAGATCTGTCCATCAGCTGTCCATCAGCTGCTTTTACTCCTCAGTACCCTTAAAATAAAATATCACCTTGTTACCTTATTAATAAGAAAGAGTCCACTACAGGATCCTAAACCTATACTCTCATATGTGTTGCACCACTTCAACCTATTTTTCCTCAAGTAAAATGAAAAAAAAAAAAAACTGTCCAAGAAATTACTTAAGAGTAAAAAAAAGTATTTTACTTAAAGGCTATTTGAGTGCTGAGTAACTGAGTGGATTATCTGATGTAATATTTATAAATGATGTCATCAGACAGACAAAAATGTACAGTCATGTACAGATTGTGGTATTTAAAAAAACTCAAATTAATACAAATAAATAACATTATTATTTATAATGTAAGTAATATAAAATAGCAGATTGAGGCAGAAGAAACATTTTCCAAATCATAAAAAAACTATGAAAATAATGCTTATAGTATTAGATACATATACTTTATCTATATGTTATGTAGATAAAGTTTGCTTTTTGCAGTAAAAAGCTAAGTATAGTAAAACTGCTCCTAAAACTAAGAATTTTCCCCAAAAAGTTACTCAAGTTGGGAGACATTTTCAGGAAGGAATGATAAAGAAACACAAAAATGCAGGAAGAAAGAAACAAATAATTAAAAAAAAGAAAGAAAGAAAGAAGGGGATTTTATCTCCTCACTTAGTGTTATTAAAAAAACAACAACAACAATGTAATGCCTCCTAAAAAAGTACAAATCTGATTGTGTTGCTATTTCTCGCATGATTTTTGAACAATTACTAGTTGTAACATACAGCCAGACTAGGACAATAACTAGGAATTTCCATATCCTGAAAAAATGTTTCCTCCCACTACATTACATAATACTACAAGAAAATAAGGTAAACTCAGACTCTCAGCCGAGCTGGTAAAATGATCAGAGTTTTTACGGAAGTGTATTTTGAGCAACTGAGGGGAATCTGCCACAGCAGTTAGATGGGAAATCCCCCTGATAAAAAGTTTTTGGGGAATCCCTTTGCTCTACAATCAATACAGATTGTTTCAGGACACAAAAACAAACTTTTATCCTGTATTTCTCAGGAAATACAGCATGTGGATAGAAGCTCTATTACTTTCCTTATTGTTATCCGTAAATCCAGTTTAAAACAAGGAAACAAACTTTTTTTTTATTTCACTGCAAGTGCTTCAGCATTTCTTTGATGCATTTCATAATATTTAGAATACAATACTCTGACATTTAGAATATGTATATATGTTTGTATATATGGAAATATGTTTGCTGAAGACAAATCACACAAAGGGAACAAATATGAGGAAGGAGGAACTTGTCATGACATGTTGCATGTTGTGTAACAGAGTGAAGCAGCTGAAACTGAACAAAATCTACTAAAATATAAGCATTCATATTTTAAAGATAAACTAGAATAATCCAAGTCATTTTATAAGGCTTTTGATAGGTGAAAAAGATTCATTTTATCCTTATATTTGCAAAATAAACCTATTTAGATACTGAAGGAGGGGGATTACATTCCATAATTCCCAAAACTTTTCACGTTTTGGTTGAGAAAATACTGTGAGGAGGACAAACTGGGATGGGAAGGGGAAACTACGAGGTACTTACAGCTTTTACAGGAAACGGTCAAGAATTGAAAAATCACGTGGAAAACCAGTTTCAGCTCCTCCCACTCTGTAGTACTAGACCATGAACAAACAGGCAGGGCTAGAGCTGCACAGTTGGTCTGAAGGAGCTGCAGCGTGAGAGACTTCATCTGTTTCTATCATCATGTTGGGATTATTCCTGCTGCTTCTGAGCGTCCGTATGGTGAGTAATAATCATAATTTATGTGTACTTCTGTATTGCGTAGTTGAAAAAGCGGAAGGTTATAAACCGACGACAGCTCGAACAACATTGTTTCCCCGGCTTTATTTCAGATCTGGTTTGAAATGATGTTTCTAAATCATTATTGAACCTGAACGCCAATGCGTCGCTTTAATGTCGGTAATTTAGGCTGATTTGTGTCTATTCACGCTGAAGCGCTCCCTGGAGGAGGAGGAGGAGGAGGAGGAGGAGGAGGAGGGGCTTTTAGTTTCACTTTCGACGCGGGTCCATGAGTGAAACCGAACACGTAAAATAACGTTATAAACGGCAAGAAAAGCAAGAGAAAAACCCTGCAGCTGCTTCCCCTGCAGCGTTGAATGGGTTTAATTTTTGGGACTTTCCAGCCCGGCCCCAGCAGTTTGGACTGAGGAAGTGAAGCTACAGTCAATTACCCACAGAAACTGCGCCAGAGATCACATGAGGACACGAGTTTAATAATTCATCATTACAGTGGGGTTTTTTCTGCTTTGCAGGGCATGAGCGCCGCTCAGTCCTACTGCGACCCAATAACCCAGTATGAAGACAATGGAGAGTGCTGCATGAAGTGTCAACCAGGTATGTAACCAGTCTGGAAACATCGTTTCGTCTCGCCTTGTTGCTCTATAAGTTGGAGTTCATGTTTGATATTTATACAGTAGATGTGAAGAGGTTCTGTTCACATGATGACGCCATTGCACCAGCTGCAGATCCCCTCCCTTTTGCTTTCATTTACTTTTCCTCTAGTCCTTCAGTTTCACTTTCCCAGCCTTTGGGAATTTCCACATCCTCCCTGTGGAGTTTGGTTCTGAATGTTTCAGACTCATCCTTAAAGATGTCTGAAAGAGACAGTATTTTTTTCCTCCTGCATAGTCCAGTGTGAGGTTCCAAAGTTCTCCTATGACACAATAGCCTTTAGAGAAAATACAAAAAAAAGTCCATCCATTACTTCACCCATCCATCTGGTTCACATGTCCTATGGCAGTCAAAGCCATATTAAAAACAGAAATATTAAAAACCACATTCTCTCTCAGTCCTTTTTGAGGTAATTAAAACAAAGATGGAAAACTCCAACCATAGAAGATCAGCATCCTACGTTTTTGTTAAATGCATCCTGTTGACAAAGTTGAATTATCTCCTCAGTCTGTCATCAAGGACCATATTAATGACCCATTTGTTTTAAATTAGGTGGGTTCACACAGGAAAAGCTTAGAATCATGCATGACTCTACCATATGGCCAGAAACCCCTGGTAAATATTAAGAACTATTACAGCTGTGGTTGACTTGAAGCCAGCTGTATGAAAACTCAGACTCAAGCATGTGAATTGTTCCCTCTTGTTGTACTTTGGGGTTGATGGAGTTGCACTAAATCCAGCCAATACCACATGTATCTCAATAATAGCAGATGTGGGTCTCAATGTTATGCTAATATAATCAGAATAATGCACTGGAAAAGCAAGGATTGCTAGAAAATAAGTTGCAGAGGATATGTTGGGAGTTGTTTGTCGCTATTGGGTGGGGACAGGTCATACTGATCCTCCCTGTCAGAATAAGTTGATTTTTCAAGTGTGGTTAAGGAAATAAATCACTGTCCCATAACATGTTTTTCAGGAACAAAAATGACAGTGAAAGACTGTGATACTCCAATATGTGAGCCATGTGGTCTGGATGAATATCAGGAGGCATACAACACTGAAAGCAAGTGTGAAGCCCAGCCATATTGTGACCCAAGTAAGACCTCTGCACATTTCACACATATTTGTATTTTCTGTCGCTGCATGCCTTTTAAAAGTGTGGCCCTTTTTCTTTCAGATAAAAACATGCATGCTGGAGTCCATGACAGTAAGAAGAAAGCTGTCTGCCTATGTAAACCAGGGTTCCACTGCTCAAGTGAATACTGTGAGACCTGCACCCCACACAAGCAGTGTGGGCCAGGAGAGGGAGTTACGTCCAGAGGTTCGACAGAAATGTTTAAATTATGTCATTTTTTATAGAACAATTAACAATTTTCTTTTCGTCTTGACACTATTTTTTTAAAAATAATCACCCTTGACTTTCAGGGGATCAAAAACATGATACAGTGTGCCAACCATGTGTGAAGGGAACATTTTCCAATGTAACCTCCATGTATGACGACTGCATTGAACACACAAAGTAAGTGCTGATGCCCACAAATTGAGACAACAACACTTAGAATACTTTTCTAATTCAGTGAGGGTGACAGAGTTCATTTACTGGCTTCTTTGTTTTGAATTTTGACTGTGGTGACGACTGTGATCTCTCTTTTTCACTCACTATTTTAATTATTTAATCATTTAGTGTCAACTTTGAGCTAATGTATCAAATATAAGTGGCTCCTTTTTTATTTTACTATAAAGTTGTGAATGAATTTGAACCACCCGGGTTATAAAACTGCATTCCAATCACTGAACATTACACAGAGCTCCCGTCTGAAAATTGAAAGAGTGTGACACAACCAGAAAACAGAAACATTTGTTTAAAAATGCCATTTGAGTATTGCTTAATGGTTACAGCAGGCATTGCATGATATTTGGAAATTGAATTATTTGGATTTCATGCAGCATAGTAAGTTGCTGCAAGGTCCTAAAGCAATATGCTGGGCTTCTTCAAAGCTATTTAATGTCATAATTTCAATTTCACTGTTTTGTATTATGATGCAACATGCCCTTTGTGAGACACAGTGGTAGTGGCAGCATAATGCTGTTGAACTGCTATTATTTGGAAGGACTTGGGGAAAATAAAACAAGTATTTGGCTATCCTGGAAGAAGCTACAAAGACTTGAGTCTCGTAAATGAGGTTCACCTTCTAGCAAGAACAATTTACTGAAATATAAAGAAGGGGTAGTTGAAGTACAAAACTAAATCCAGTTTGAAATATAAAGCAATATTTTACTACTTTGTGTTAGTCTGTTATATAAAATCCCAATAGTTCAGCATATACTGAACTTATGGTTCATGAGTTATGACTGTGCATACAAAGAGTAAGGATTTCACACATTGGCCAGATATTGATGTGACTCACAGTACGAAGTAGGTATTAAACCTTAACTCTGTAAAACTCTTTCCAGATGTGCCCTGGATTACTCTGTTGAAAAAGCTGGAACCGACCGATCTGACACCGTATGTGGTGAGTTTTTTGTGACTCAGAGGTTTCTCGCCTTTACCTTACATTTATCTGTTGCCTCTGTGGTTAGAAATTTTGTCAAGTTGCTCAGAACGAAACTTTCTCACTGACACAGGCGTGTAGATCTGTTAGTAATGCGGTCCTGAGATTGGGAGCAGCAGTGTGTTTTACTAGTGCATTGTTTAGATTACTTCGATGTGTGGAACAGACGAAAAGTTAAAAAATACCTCTGCCTGTTCATTCAGGATTCAGGGATTTTTCTGTGGCATGCAACTCCAAATAAAAAATTTTTTAAAAATTCTCCTTGGGAGACTACAGGGGTTCCACTGCATGTATTTTTTATGAAATGGAAAATAATCCTTTTAACTTCCTACGTTAAAAATGTAAGGAAGTAAGATGTCTGACATTGTTAGAGATGACTTTATGTGTCAGTATGTAATTGTTGCTTTCTCCTGTCTGCTTCTCTTACAGTAAAGAACAGCCGGGTCCATGTCATAGTTGGCTCTGTGATGGGAATCTTTGTTTTTGCATGTTGTATATTTGGAGTGTTTCTGTATTGGAAACGTAAGCTTCACTCTGAAAGTTCACATAGTGCTGCTAATACTGTTGATCAACCATTTAAAATGTTTTTTTTATTTTGTCTCGTTTTCATTCTAGGTAAATCAAATTCAGAGAAGGGGACAAAATTGGTAAATATGAGTATTATTTCAAATTGCTTGTTTGAATAAATATTTGTATATATTTCGGTGGTAGATGACTGCTTTGTCTGTTTATTTAAAAAAATAATTGGATGCACTTTAAGTAATGGAAATATTATTTGTATTCTCTAAGTATAATGATTATAAAATAGACTGGGAACCACTAATACCCAACAAAAACACATCCAGCATAAAATAAAGAGAGAATAACAAGTGACTTTCATAATATCAGAGGAGAATCATCATAAAGCAACATTAGACACGTGGTCAAGAATGTGGAAGCTTTTGATAAATCAGCAAACTCCAAAATTACATACATAAAAAGCTTAATGAAATAATATTTTTTTTTTATGCAGTAGCATAATCTCACACTGAAAAATCCAAAAATGTGACTACATTTACAGTTCCTTGCATTATTATGCCTTACATGATAGTGAACATGCATTATTATGCCATTGTCAATATGTTACTTGAAAATGGTTTCAAAATAACAATATTACCGTTCATCACAATAATTACTCGGACATGTAATTGTCCGGCAAAATTTGCTATTGTTTAAAACTATCAGTGTTTTGTTTTTTTTACTTCAATGTAGAAAATTGTTTTACCTTTTAGATACAAAAAGTGTATTTTTAAATTAAACAATATATAACTAAACTTGTACTTGTTTTTTTTTTAATTAAAAACAATTAGGCATACAGCATTGAATCAGTTTAAACCTGTGAATAACCCACATTATCCCATTTTTTAACCAAAAAGAAAACAGAAACATTTTAATGCTATTCAAACTAAAATCAAACATTGATTCAAACTCAGAAATAGCAACAGTTTTGGCTCGAAGCACATGTGGATTAAAGGTTACTTATTCAGTAAATGATGGAATGTACTATTTTTCTTTAAAAAACAACTATTTGATTTTCTTTTACCTTCTCACAGGACTGTATTGAATCTATCGGACCGACGGCAATATACACGCCAAATGAGCCACATGAAGAAGCCTCGCTGTTTCCTGGACCACAGACTCCGGTGGAAAACGAAGACAGAAGCATCCCTTCTCAGGAAGATACAAGAAGCTTTTCTAGGATGTCCTCCAGTTCCGCTGGGGAACATGGAAGAAGTGAGAACGGAAAAATTGTGTGTTCTGTGGAGGAGGAAGGAAAAGTGGCTCGTCTCCCCCGTCAGGAATCACAAATATCGAGTTCCTCTACCGTCGGCTTCAGTTCGTAATGTAACTGGGGAGAATTGGTTGTGTCATAACGGACTTTCTCAAAGACAAAGCTGTATTTATTGACCCTAATGTGCCTGTAAATTTTGCAGAATCGATGTACATGATGTACAAATTTTGCTGAATCATTTGTCGCTGTTGTATAATTGCATGTTGTACTTAGATGTTCTACTTGTTGCAATGAAACACATTATTGCTATTCATGTTTTTGGTGTGCTGAAGAACCGTGTGATTATAGTAAAAACTGCATTAAATTTTATTAATGTTTTTTAAGGACGTGTGTACTTTACCCAAACTAAATACAAATAATTTCAGCAGACATATTTTACCTTAAAAATGTAGGGTTAACTAAGGAAATAGTTTGGCAACAACAACTTTGAGCAAATTTGTTGGCGTAATATAAATTTACCAAATTAACTATTGGTTAATTTTGGTAAATATAATAGCTCAGTAATTAGACTGAGCTATTATATGTTTTGAACTAACAAATAACAATGCATCTATGCTAATCCTGCAAGTAACTGTTGCATTATGGTCACTTTCAGGATTTACATAGATTTATTATTTTTTTTATGGATATTTGGTTGTCATGATAACATTATTAGTTGCAGTGCTAACAGGGAACATTAAACCCCCAGATAAACATACTAAAACAGGCCATCGATCAAAAAACAAATATGTTCGTAACAACAAAGAAATGAGACACTCAAACATGAAGGATGCTTTTCCTGAGTGGCAAAGACAGAATCCTGACTTAAATCTGAAGGGAAGGATTGGTGGAAGATTAGGGTTATGGCAAAGAGCTTCCAACCAAAATAAATTCTGATTTGACGTGAGAGCTTTAGGCCCATCGCTTTAGTTACTTCTCTTGCAGTTACCTCTTTTATCCTCAAAGAGGCGCAAGTGCGTTGCTATTAGCTATTAGCAGTGGTCTTGCTGCAGCTTTATATGGAGCGCCACGGAGACAATAATCTGGCTTAACATTATGACCACCTACGTATGAATTAAATTAGATCACACGTCAGTGAAAAGGTAATAGTATATTCTTTTTGTGAATTAACCCATTCTGCCACAACTGGTTCAGAAATGGTTTGATGATCAGAAAACTTTGAAATGTTGATTTTGTCTCCAAACCTGTCAGATCTACGCCCAATCAAGAAACTACTCCAAACACCTGGGTGTCATGTATCACAGCAGTTTAAGTAAGCCATCTTTTTTTTAGTTGATTTTTTTTTCCAAATAATCTTATGATGAAGACATTCCCTTAAATGCCTAATATATAAATTATATTCCCTATATATTAAAAAAAACAAAGAAAAATTAAGATGTTCATAATTTTCTGACTATTGTTTCTTGTATCAGACTCTGAAGCTACAATAAAATGGATACTGATGTCCCAGTGAAACACGTCTTTTATATTATGCTTTTATTCATAAACTATTTTCTATTACTTATCTTGATGTTCGTGTCAGAACAAATAAAGACACCTTAATTTTAGAATAAGCCAAAGTTTATTTTAACAAAATACTTATTTATGGTTAGACTAAGGAAATATAATTTACATCATCCAGGTGGAAAAATACATCTACATTTATTTACAGTGACAGAACATCCTTAGTCTTTGGTCTCTCAACAGATTTTATACCATAACAAACTTCTGGAAATCTGTGAGGTTTCAAGGTTTAAAGTGCAAAATGTTGTTGTTTTTTTTTTTTTAACTGTCTTCTGATCAGCTCAGACTATTTCATGAGTGGTGTAGTAAGCTGGAACAAAGAGTCCGGTCCGTGAAGCCCAGTCTGCCCACAGCTTCCCAGCAGGGTGGTAAAAACCATCCACAGGTTTCTTTGAGACCTCTGAGGTGGCGGTTTCTGCCAACGACCAGATTTTGGGTTTCTGACTGACAATGTTCTCTTTGCTTTCTGAAGTGGATGATGTGTGGTTAGAATCGCCGCTTCCAGCTTTCTTCTCCGATCCAGCTTCCTGTATCTCCAAACGCTCCTCTCCATTTGCAGAACGCTCTGGCTCAGGTTCATCTGCGGCTTCCTGCTCATTATGATGCTCTGCCTCATTATCTTGCTTCTCCAAGTTGCACTTCTGCAGGGCACCTTCCTCTTCATCACTCTCCCCCTCCTGCTCCTCATCCTCCTCATCCGATTTGCTTTTGGATGCCCAGCTGACCCTGTTCTCCTTCTTCAGGCGCCGCCTGGCGTTGGCGAACCAGGTGGAGACCTGTGTCAGACTCATCTTAGTGATGATGGCTAGCATGATTTTCTCGCCCTTTGTTGGGTACGGGTTCTTCAGGTGCTCGTTCAGCCAGGCCTTCAGCGCGCCAGTGCTCTCACGTGTCGCCACCTTGGCAACCCTGCCAAGATCCTCTGCAGCACCTGGACGGTAGGAAGGGTAGAGGACCCCTCCGCGGGCCAGGAGGGCGTGATGATATGAAGAGGCGGCCTTCAAGTCAAAGCCACCGCTCTGGAAGACAGAGAGACGGAACATGAGAACAAGCTAAAGAACATGAAACAAACCGGGGTAGGCCAAAAAGAGCAAGCAGGATTTGTAGTAGCTTCTTCTCCTGTTGGTGTAGGCCAATAGGACACCACTTGACTTTACACAAACCAGGTTTAAAAATACACCAAGTGTTCACATACTAATAAAATTCCTCATGAATCAAATCTTAATGCTCATGTTATCATGTTATGTTTTAGCTTCTTGTGTCTGAGCCAGCAGACAGATTTTATGTGGAATTATTTTTGCATAAATTGAGCCGATTACAAACTTTTCTGTTGTTACTTATGAACAAAACATCAAACTTTTCCTCAGCTGCTTGAATTGAAGTTGAGGAAAAGTTTCTCCACAAAATACCAGACTAATTTACGTTCAGCAATTACTGGGAAATATGATAATGTAAAATGGTTATCAGGACACCTTCACGTTGAAACAGAAGCCTGTACCTCATGGCATGATTCTTCAGAGTACCAGAAGAAAAAATATATATTAATTAACCGTACAGCTTCTTAACATCACAATGAACACCAGAGTCTAATGACCAGATGACTCACTGTTTTATTTCCACATTATTTTATTGACCAGCTGCATGATGTAAAAAGAGTATTTTGATTAAATCAACAATGATAATTTGCAGGTCAGAAGGTTGTGTTTAAAATGGCAGGCGTTTGATTAAATTAAGTGTTGGAGTTTTGCAGCATCCCAACTTTTTAGAAGCCCCATTACTTGACATTACATGTCCTTCTTATGGTGGTTTTGATCATTTTTCATAATCCCAACTTAAAAAAAAACAATTTTTTGCATTATTTCCTCACCAGACCAGTTGGGAAAAGTATCGACTTTTTGCACTAATTGCTTCCCATGTTAAACTGGTTAGTTTGGCAACAGGTAAACGAATGTTCATTCAGAGCGCACGTATGGGTGCGATTGGAACAAGTTTTTAAGTAAAACAAGAAGTCTTAAGAGAATATTTTATAAAAGTTGAGCTCACCATGTGCGCGATGTGCCTGTGGTGTGGATAAGGGACAAAGTTGTATCCCTGCAGTCCTGAGTATGTTATGGGAACTCCAGCTGCCATCGCTGCCAGATGCTGACCCTGTTGCTGCTGCTGCTGCTGCTGCTGTACACCCGATGGACACCCCAGGACCGGGATCTGATATCCAGCCGGCATTACGAGGTTCCTCTCTAAGAAGAAGTTTCCAAATCCAGCTGGCGACGCGGGCATCTTTCCTGTTTCCCCAACTGTTCCTTAAAAAGTCTGTGTGGGACTCCAGCCTACCGGGTCTATTTATATACACAACCAGCTGCCCCTGTGTGTGTGCAAAGAGGAGAGAAGAGAGAGGCGGGGGGGCAGGTCCCACTGGTATTGACTGACAACTGCGTTCAAAAGACCTCCAGCTTTCACTGGCAGCAAATCCCATCAAAGCTCTCCGCTGTTCCTTTTATCGCTTCTTATCGACAATTTCTGCAGGGAAGTCGCCCTTCCAGTTGAAGTGCAACACTTTTTCATGAATGTAAAAACACAAGACATTACATAACTCACAAAATTATCCGTTAGTTAAAAATAAATAAATAAATAAAACTTTAAACATTTGCAACTCCAGCCTCCAGGATGAGTTTACGCACAGAATCCCCACTATTTGCAGGTCATGTCTTTTCTAAATGCATAATTCGCTTCCCAGACCGTTTGATGTTTTATGAGGATTTTAACACATCTCATGTCTCGCACTGATCGACGAACACTTAAGAAAAATGTTTCCAATTCGGTTAGCAAACCCCTGCCAGTCTCTGCTGTGACACTTTCGGCGCCCACGCATCCCTCCTTCTGGGATTTTGATTCAACAGCGTAAAAAGGCGTCGCACTTGCGCAAAACAACTAATAAGACTGCGCTTTTAGCACAATGGAGAAGTGTCACGTATTGCATTAAGAAAATGGTTTTCCAATATAACTTCCTCTGTGCGTAAAATCCATGCGCGAACCACAACAGTCTGCTCCTTCTGCATATAGATGGCGCTTAGATTGTCCTAATTAAAACAAGGTTATGGTAAACAGGTGTTGACTAATGTATGTGAAAACTGTGAAATAGCAGATGCAAAGTGTGAGTGTGCGTCAGAGATAAGAAAACAGATTACTCGTCTTATGGTTTTTCCCCTTCAAAAGAAAACCGGTGCATTAAATCTTCAAATAAATAGATAAATATGTTGGAATTTATGCGCAAGTTCATCCGCCGAAGATTTTTTAGGTTTATTGTCATAAATATTTTTATTCTGATTGAAAATTAGCCTAATAGAGATTCCCATTTGACAACATAAACGATTCAAATAGAAAATAGTTATAATTATCTACTTATTATCACCCTGATATTTTTGATTTTACTCATCAGGAACTGGCTTTAAATTAAGTAAATAAATGATTTTGTTTTTTGTTATCTTTAAGAGGATTTCTGTCTGTTGAGCTCTTAAACTTTGAGAACTTTAATGCGTAGTGTGTCTATTTAAAGTGCATTTCGTTTCTGAAGTCAGAAACCCTTGAAGTTTCCTTTTTCATGTCTGCAGAATAACTGTCCCATTTCAAAGAAGCAGTGATTGCTTACTGTGCTTTGATGGTGCAACATTTCAGAGGAAAGAAGCCACCTTTTAACTTCATGACCTAAAAAGTCACCTGAGAAATAATTTCTTAATGTCTTGATTTCTAGTTAATTTGTTGTGTTTTGGCGCTGAAAGTTCATTCCAGTTAAAGCTGAAATATTTCTCTTCTGATTGTCCTCAAAGTCTGGATTCTTTCTACTGATTTCCTGATTAACTGATGTTTGTATAAAATTGAATCAGTTTTTTTATTTTTGATTAGATTCCTTGAAAAAAATTCTGCTGTTAAAAGCAAATACAAATGTTACACATGTTGGTTTTATTAAAACAAAGTAAAGAAAGTTGGCATAGCAATTTGAAAGAGACTGAAGTAGCTAAAAAAATAAATATTTCTTTTTCCAGAATATCATTAAACTGGATTTTATGTGAGGAAAACAAAGCATTTTCATAAAGTATTATTAGGTGTGCTTTATTTTAAACACTATACTTCATTGGAGGACAAGTTCTGTATAAAGTGTCTTAAACTTTAAACAAAATTGTTCTGTGTTTAAATATGTTTGGACATCATTTAGGGATTTCTTTTTAACGTCTCGATATTGGGGTTAAATAAAAGCCTCAAAAATGAAGTTAATTTATATTTGTGAAGAAAAAGTGGAGGGACATAACATGACTCAGCTAAAACTGACTCAGCTAAAACATTTCACAGATTTCTCATGCAAGAGTTTTATTAAAATGGAAAAAAGTGTATTTTGCTCAAGCTCCTGCTCCTCGTGGTGACCCTTTCACATAGTTTTTTTTGCTTGCCGTTTCAGATTCTTAAATTTGTTTTTCATTTCTCTGACCTCTCACAGACCAAACAGGAAGGTAAGGCTGTGACGCAAGGAGGAAGAGCTGCTGTGGTAGCAACAGAAAAAAAGTGGTAAAGGTAAAGGGAGGGGAGGAATTTATTAGGGTGGGATCCACATAGCCCAAAGCAAATTTGTACAAGAGCAACAATGGGTTTGACCAGAGAGCAAAGAGAAAGAAGGCTTATGGCATTGCTAATCTTCATCTGCCAATCCAAACAGCTCAGGGCTGCAGCTTTTGTCCTTCTTGTAGAACGTCTTTCATTCTCTTCCTCTTTTGCCAGCTCTGCCACAATGCAGGTGTTGGTCCTGCTCCGACAGGTTTCGGCTGACCTGTTTGCTGTTGGGATGTTGGTCGTTTACAGGAGAGGAAAAAGTGGTCAAATGGAAGACGGCTGTCTTCAGTGATTGAAGAGATCCTACGAGATAGCAAAGATGATGAAATTAGCTTTATCTTTGTAAGCCGGCGCTCTCTGTTGAACCTGTGCTTTCTGTGACTTTCTTTATCTGCAAATCCTCTGCAGATTCCATGTTCTGATCAACCAAACAAAGAGCTGTGCTTTTGGATGAAATGCTGGATGATAGTGCAAGCAAACAGATAAGGACAATAGCTGTAGGTGTGAGCTCAGTTGAAGGCCATCCGCTACCTGCAGGCTGACAAAAGGAACTAAACATGCAATTAGAATAACTCATAGGTGGGTGTGAATGAGACAACAAAAGCTGGCGGTGAATCCACACCGTCTTTCACACATTTTGCTTGTTAGTTTATTTTTGTGGGACTTGATTTTAAATCAAAGCAACATGACAAGGCCTCATGCATTTTAACTACAGGATGGGACAGGGTTAAACAATTCTGATCTGAAGTAATTCAATTCAAACGTAAAGCTGTTATATTTTATACATTGATTGCAATGAGTGCAATTTTGATAATTCAGTTTCAAAGATGACTAGACAGTGATTAACTGCCTCCACCAGGGTGGTAATATAAAAAAGCTGAATGTTTATAGAATGCTGTATCCAAGATTTTAATAGAAAGTTCAGTGTAAGGAAAATATAAGTCTTGGAAAGTTAGAAAACAAGAGACACTAAAGCAAGAATGCATCCAAGCTGAAGACATTATACTGCACTGATGCTGTAATTTTTGCAAAAGGCTTCAAACCCAAATACTGAGTTTATATGTTGTAAAATATATACAGATTGTTTTGAGCATACTGATATTTCTGTATTTTAAAAACCCTTTTTCTATTTGGTCTTCAGTAATATTCTTATTTTCTATAAAATCAGATGATGTTTTTTCATGAGTAGCTCATAAAAAACAGAAATAAACACAGGGAAATTATTATCATCAGTGTGATTAATCTATAACATATATAACATATTTAGAATTAAGAACCAAAGTTGCTAATTTATTGAGCTGCATTGTGTAAAATCATAAAAGCCTGTAAAAAAAAAAAGTGCACATTTGGGGAGAATTTCTTCACTGAGAATCATCTGACTCAGTTATCTGTAATTACATGCTGCTCTCCATGCAGCTCCCTTGTTCCTGCCTAATAGGATTTTCCTGGGGTTACCGACACAAATGGGAGATGTAAGCAAAGTGTGAATGTTATCAAGCTCTCCCACCTCTTTACTATCTGACCCCCCTCTTTCCAGACCCCCTTCCACTCTTCATCCTTTGTCATTACTCTTATCAGGGCAACTCTATCATTCTTTGAAAATAGTAGAGGTCCTGAGATGTAAGTATGTCTTTGTTTAAGGCTGGCCGGCGGCCCACCTCCCTGCTCCCTCCTGTGTGCAGGCTGATTGACGGCCCTCCGCTGGGTGAGTGACAGCCAGCGTTGGTTTGGACTGGAAGGGCCGCTGTGACAGCTGGTCCTGCTGCCTTTAGTGCGGGACCCCGCCTGGTGGGGCCCCTACACAGGGCTCCACAGCTTGATTCCTGTAGCTCCGGTCAGTGCTGATACCCCTGGTGTGTTTGTCACTACAGATCAGCTTGTTAGCTCCCTGCTTCTTCAAGCAGATGTAGGTTTTTCTTGCAAATATGCCCAGTCTGATTCCTCAAAATACTCATTTTGTAGTTTAATTCAACTCAAAGCTACTTTATTTATGAGGGCAAGAATCTCACGTAGCAGTCAGTCTTGGAACAAATCTGAAGAACCCTCTGACTGAAGACTGTCATGACATGCTGACAGCTCAGAGGAACATGTCCTGGATGACACAACTAATTATTAGTGAACCATCTCAATAAATTTTTAAAGAGAAATAGATCCAATTTTCACATACAAATAAATGACTAATCCAATAAAATCCAAATTTTTAGACCAGGGGTCTTCAACCTGCAGCTCTTAAGCTGCCGGTTGCTCTTTTGCTACTTAATAACTTATTAACTTTGGCAAAAAGTAAGAACCAACTAATGTTTTCAAATATAGATATTTAGATAAGTTAAGTAATTGGAATCAACTACTGCAGATAAATGGAGAGCAGTAGAAGAGAGTAACAAAGTAAGAAAAGCAAAGTAAGTGTGGCAATGAATTGAAATTTTTCAATTTCAGTTCATTTATTTCAATTTATTTATATTATAAAAAACATAGAAAGTGTTGTATCATAGAACTTTATAGAATAGAAAAGAAAACAGTTATATGTATTCAATTCAGCTCAATTATATTGACTAAATTGATCCTAAAAAAATAAACAAACAAACAAAAAAAAAACAGTCAAGTTTAGTTTATAGAGCGACAGAGCAGGATAAACTCTAACTCCTCTAACTAACTACCTTAACTGCACTGATCTCTTTCTCCATCTATGGAAGGGATTTGAACCATCCTGGGTATCCTTGCAGCAAGGCAGCAGCCACTGCACCACTGTGCAACCAGGCACTGATCTGACATCCTGTAAATCTGTTGGATGTGCTAACTGCTGTACTCTGCGTTCATGCAATAGTAATAATTTCTCTGCAGTTTATCCACTCAAACAATAAAGGAGCATTTACATTACCAGATGTCTTACAGGACAATGTTTAAGATTAATTTAGGACAAGATGTCTATAAATTAAAAAAAAAAAAATTACTTTAAAAGGCAATAACTTTTAAAGTAAACAATGTATTGCCTAAAATGCAACAACATAAAATTTATTTGGTGTACAATTGACCATTTCTAACGAATGAAGCATCTGGATCTCTTTCTGCCATATTTAACATCAATGCAGTGTAGGGCCGATCTGCTAGCTATTTTTTGGACTAAACAATTAATTAATTTTCTTAAATAATTTTTTTTTTATTTCCAATGCAAAATGTAATTATTTTTGGTACAGTTTGGCTTAATTACTGCTATGAATATATTGTTCTTTTAGAAATCTTTTACTAAATTAATTGACAATTATGATTAGTCATGACTAATAGTTTCATCACTAGTAAGGATTGCTCCAGCACTCCAATTTAACTCCAACTTTAAGAGGACGTCCAGTGTATTTTGAAACTTTGACATCCTGACTTCTGAGCAGAAATTGTGTGTTTTAAAAGTACACAACCCAAAGTTTATAATGTAAGTTCACAGGAAACCAGAACATTATTAGATTTGTATTACCATACCTGACTCCCGTGAACAAAGTGAAGTTCGTCCATCCATTATTTTCCATCTATAGCCTCACAGAGAGTAGCTAATGAGGTTATTGAGCATCTGTAACGTGACATCTACATTTTGGCGATTTGTAAAACAATAGCAACAAGGAAGCCCGGGACATTGGGCCCAGTGCTGTCCTGACTCAAAAAAACAAAGCTGAGCAGGCGCTGGTGGGAGGCTGCGCTCTCATGGAAATGAGCAACCAAACCAACAATGTAGCGCCTAATCTCCTCAGAGAGGGGAATCAGTTACACAGCAGTATGCACCCCTCAATGCTTTTCATTAGAGACAGCGTGCTACTGAAACAGTCCCTCTGCCCTCCCGCTTCGCACATACACACACACACACACACACACACACACACACACACACACACACACACACACACACACACACACACACACACACACACACACACACACACACACACACAGACAGACCTAACCCTCATATGTAGTCACAGAACTTACACATACATGCACTAGAAACAAGGTGCCATCCCCCCATTCTCCAACACAACAACAGAAGGGTTAAAATAAGTGGGGCAGAGGCCTGGTGTGGGGGTGCAAGGCCTCAAAGCATGGGATTAAAGTTAATGTGCCCTCCCTGGGTTATAATCTCTTCAGAGGGGGACTTTGTTTGAGGGGCTTGAGGGCAGTGAGATAAGTATCTATTACAGAAACTCCCCTCTTATCCCTCCAACATCCCCGCTTCAAAAATGAAGCACAAAAACACTTGCCTCTGTTCCCCTCTGTGTTGTCTGATATCTAAGATCTAAAAGCAAGTGCTGCCCCTTTTTCAGCTAATCAGGAATTAGGAGTCCAAAGCTGTATGGAAGGTCGGAGGGGGACATATTTACTCCATCTGCAGCCCCCAAAGTCAGGTAGTTAAAATGAGATCAAAGCTCCTCTGAATCTCAGGTTACTGGGTAGAAACGAGGGAAAGAAAGTAACAATACAATCTGAAGATGCTGTAGATTCCAGGAACTTCAGCTTCTATCTGGTATTTAAAGTGAGGTATTTAAAATAAACTATTTTGATGCATCAAAGTCAAGAATCACTAGAAATCAGTTTTATATAAAAGAAAGTTTAATTCAAAAATAATTTTATGATATAAATATGGTGGACAAAAGTATACAATGTTCAGATTACACAACTTAATAAGGCAGACTGCAAAAAAAAGGTGTTTCAGTTTTAAAATAAATTAAAATAATGAAAATCAGAATAGTGCTTTTTTGTTTTACAAATGTTGACAAGAACTTTAATGTACAAAACATGGAAAAACATTTTTAGGAAATCTATTTCTAAGTAACAGAGAACAATGCCATAAAATGCTAAACATGCAAATCAATGACTGAAATGCAACACTGTCATTAATCTTGTCTGAAAACTCTGAACTACATGTTTCTTTGCAAACATTTGCAAAGCCAGAAAAGTTTTCCCCAAAATTGTCCCAAAGAAAATGTATTGTTTATGAGATTATAATAATGACTGCAAGAGCAGAGTTAGCTTCCTCACTGTGCCTGAAGCCAGATTTGTTAGGATTGTTCTTGTGGGATATTTTTTATTACATTGTAATGAAAGAGTACATTTTAAAAATATATTTAGAATAAAGTTTAAAATAGGTTAAGTATTAAAGTAAGGTAGGACTGAATTTTTAACACTTTTCCTTTTTGCGTTAAATTGATGAAGAAGTTTTCCTTATACCACTTCAAAGTTGTACTGGTGCTCCAAATATTTTAACTCTAATACATTTTTGCCTAATAAAAACTGGAGAAGTTTAATCCTTGTGACAGCAGAATTTTTGACATGTCACAAACCAAACAGTTTATTTTTTTTAGGTTATGAATTCCTAACTTGGCACATTGTAAAGTTAAAGCTGTAAACTGATACTATCTTTTGCAAAATGTTCACGTTTTTTTGGAACAAAAATTTTAATTAATGACTGAAATAGCAACAAACCTATTTAATATACATTTTAACAGAGTGGTGGGTTCGTTTTCTCATAATTCATTCTGCTATCCCTAATTCCCTGCAAATTTTATCTAAAAAATACATATATTGAAATGTTTTCTTGTTCAGATTTTGAACTCAGGACACGCTAAGAAACTAAAACACTGAATTCCAACTAAATTCCAGAACACGATCAGTAACTAAATGTTTTCCATTCACTTCCAACTTCTCCCAAATTACATTAAATGAAAATGTTAAGCTCTGAGAATTCTGCAGCCTGAACTGATGTGACCTTGTAAGACGATACATCGTAAGTAACATTTAGTAACATCATTAAAACTTTGCAAGCTTCAAAAATACTTCAGTGAATATCATAATGTACATAGGAATAAAGCAGCACTTTCAAATTTGTACTTAACGTTGCAGCATCTGTGTTCCATATTGCCTTCTAGTTGTGTTATTAACTGTTTCCAGGTTATGTGTCTGCTCATATTATATGCAGTACTGTTTGGTCTGTGTGTGTGTGCGTGTGCGTGTGTGTGTGTGTGTGTGTGTGAATAAGGACAGTTAAATATGTGTTTTTCCTCAGCGGGAGAACTTTCTGGGCCTGAAAGGAGGAAGGGCGAGCTGGTGCGACGCCGGCCTTTCCTCCTCTATCGGAGCCAGCTCCTCCGCTGAGCCCCACTTCTTCTTGGAGTGAAACAATGACACCAACTTCCTGTTCTTGTTCCTCTCCCTGGCCTGAGCAACTTGAAATTCTGCAACCAAGAAAAGAGAGATCGTAGTTGATGGAGATCCACAGTATCAAAACAAACTACCATCCGTCAGGATTCTGAATGTGACATTATTGAAATGCTTCATAATGGTTTCTACTGGTCATACTTTCAGAGAAGAAACATTTTTACCAAAGTGGAATTTATATAATGGATATTATGAACTCAATCAAGAGATTATTTTTTTCTGCTCAGTGTTGGAGGTTATTTTGTAAATTTTCTTAAACAATGCCAAATATATCAACTCAAAATGACGTCTGCAAAAAGTCAAACTGGAAACTTCAAAATGATCAAAATCAGGAATAGATATTCTCTGAGACATCGGTTTAGATGTTTTCTATCTTAAATTAGTTTCGTGTAATTATCTTGTTGTTTTAGGTGAAGTTCAAGATCATTTCACGAGGTTCACTTCTTAATTAAATATAAGATATAATTATAAGAAAGAATTTAAACATCAGGTACAAATAATCTAGTGGATTTAAGTGAGTTTCCCAACACTGAGAAATCAGAGTGACTTTGCAAACAAAATAAATTTAACTGTAAACAACAAAAATTATCTTAAATAACATCATTTAAAATAATACCATTATGTGGGCAGGGATCAATTTCTGGTATCTAGACAGAAAATGCCATGGTTTCAAAATCTAAGAAAAATGTGTTCCACTTTTATTAAAATTCCAGTTTCTTTTAATAATATTTCCTTACATGAGGACTTATAAGTCAGTGATTCCCCTCTGACACTATGAGCTGTTATTCAACTGGCAAAGGCAAAAAAAATCTCACAAAACCATCAGCTTTGTCTGAAGTTTAAAGAAAAAAATACAACAAAAAATTATCTTTCTTAATACTTTTTTAGAAACAAATATTAAGAAAAACTTGAGATGATCTCTATAAGTATTGAAACTCCAAGCTGTTTTAGTTCTAAGAGTTCACCAGGAAGAAGGGATGAAACACTCACGCAGGTCGCAGTCCTCCTGGGGACCTTCAGGGTCTTTGATGTTCAGATAATGGCCGGGAAGACGGCCGCTGTAGTCTCGGACGTTTTCTTTTGCCCCTGATAACATGAGAAATAAATCCCCAAAACACAGAGAGTGGTCAGGAAAGACAGGCCACATATAATCTACTTTACTGACACCTTACACCAATGGCTTATCGCGACAATCTGAGAGCTGAAGGTAAACTTCCTGGAATCCGATGCCGAGCAGCTGGTAAGGCAAAACTGACATTGTAGAGAAATGTAAAAACTGCACAATTTAGAATGTGGTTAAATGTTTACCATAAGTTCGAATGAGTAGATCAAGAATGTGACGATGACCATGCAACGCTGCAATGTGCAGAGGTGTGTATCCCTGCAGGAGAAGAAAAAAAACTCCAAAATGTTCATGAGGAAGCTTTAAATATGTAGTAACTCTAAATGCAGCAGACACAAAGAGTTGGTTAAAGTTTTACTTTTAGAAAGCAATTCTGCTGAAGTAATGGAAGGTTTTAATACCTACCCCCTTGAGTTTCCCATGTCCAAATGCATCCAATGAAAACATCATGGAAAAAAAAAAGATACAAATTAGGAAAGGTTATGGAAACACCAGATAATGATAAAAACATAATTGCTCAGTAATTCGCTGAAAATTGCACAGCCGTGGACTTGCATGCTGGCAAACAGGCGCTCTGTTTTGGGAGACAATTAACATGACATGACATGATTTATTAGCGGCGTCCTGCTGCGGCCCCACCGCTCTCTGCTGTAATCCATTTGCACAGCTGGATCTTCACAGAGATTTTTAAGGAGCATTACATCACACAGGTGGGGGGGCAAAGTGGGGGCGCCGCAGCAACCTTTCAAGTCAAACGTCCTACTGTACTGCACATCCCTGTCACCGCCAGATGAAAGGCTGGTTACTCACATGCTGCAAGAGAGAAGAGTGCCGCAATTAGATCGGTACAAAGAGCGCAAAAATAAACAAACTGCGCACATTTTAAATGACAGATACAAACTGGATGAAGTGAATATTTAAAAATTGTAGATATTAATCTGCAACAGCAGAATGAGCTATGGTCAGTTTTTAAACATAAAGGTCTGTGTATTAATTGCTTTAAATTTATGTTTCAACAGGGGAAAAGGGGAAAACTGGAGCTTAATTTTACCAATTTTATATTTGTCTTGGAGAAATTACAACGCAAGATTAAAAGAAGCAAAAAATGAAAGAGAAATCTCATCTAAGCTTAGGTTATTTAATACTGTGATCTTCCAAGAACTTTTGGCTTTATGAGTGCGACTATAACTAGAAAAGATATCTTTTACCATCCTGTTAATTTTTGATGTAATAAAGTATATCTCCTTTCTTTTACTTTACTTTGACTTTACTTTTGGTTTTAATTAGCTCAGATTTGGACATCTTATTTAATGGTATTGGATATGTAACTGCTTTGGCTTGATAAGAAAAAGTTCTAGTGACTCTTTTAGTGTCCAAAACAGCAGACTTTCACTTGTATTTGCATGTTTCCATTTGATAAAATATTAACTAACTATAATAAAGAGTGAATAGGACCAATCAGACCAAGTAAAAGAGGATAGCTGTGAGGAGCAGGAGGTAGAGAAACGGTTCAGCCTGGACTTGACTTTCTTATTTGAGGTGGGAAGCAGGAATTAATGTTGTACAGTCTGACCTCAGCAGAACACTCACTATATTGTTCCAATGTTTGAGGAGATCAAGCATGTTTACCAAGGAATCTGTTGCGGACGTGTGACTAAGTGCATGTTTGGAGTGCATGTACATGTTTGGAGCCTGAAGGCTGTTGTGCTGTCAGGAAATATCCACCTAATACAGTAAATACAGTGCCTTGCAAAAGTAAACACATCAGCTTTTTTATATATAGCTACATTACAACCACCATGCAATTAATTGTGTTTTATGTGATCCATGCAAAATACAAAATGTGGATCCAATTGGGATTTTTTATTTTATAACCACATTTTGCTGCAATTGTAGAATCAGAAAGTCTTTTATGGTGCATACACACCAGTCCTGTTCAGTCCACTTTAATCAGTGTGTTTGTCTAGAAAGTCTGGTTCATTTTGGGAGGTGTAATTGTGCAATCGAACTCTAATATGGACTCAAAAAGAGAATAATTTTTCTTACACTTCATGATTATGTACTATTTTGCATTGTTCTACCACATAAAATTGCAATAGAAGACAGAAATTTGTGCTGGATTATGTTGCACATGACCTATTAAGAGCAAAATAGTCTTTGTTTCAAAAAAAGCCATTTACTTTGGCAGATTTACATTAAGTTTAAAGAGATCCACCTAAAACCTCTCTTTAAAAATGTTACTTACAGATTTAGTGTTGACATCTGCTCCAGCGTCAGCCATTAGAACAGCCATGTTCTTGTTGCCGTGTTTGGCGGCCCAGTGCAGAGCGGTCTGTTTGCAATAGGGGGAAAAAAAAAAGGTGTTACACATATAACAACTGTTGTAGCATTTTTACAAGCTGCTACGCATCTTATTGGCTGTCAGAGGTCAGAGGTCCAGGTGTATGTAGAGAGGAGTCCATGCATGGAGGAGCGGTAAGAAAAGGGGAAGGTTTCCTGCCATCTAACGCAGCCTAATTACAAAACAACACAGCACTGTGCTCACAGTTGGAGGGCCTGGCCGCCTGTCACCACATGGAAAGATTGATGATGTTAGTGTGACCCCGGGGAGGGGAAACCTACCCAGACATCACAGCGCTACTGTCAGCACACGTCGAGGACAGAAACCCGAGCCACCATTCGCACAACAGACACACCCACACGGCGGCATGCAAAGACGCTCGGATGTGAAAATAAAAACACACATGAACCAATAAGGCAGAGTGAAAACACGAGTTCCACCATGTCCACCTGCTGGACCGCAGCTGTGCTCCCCTGTTTCTCTTACACACTCAGAGATGTGTAATTATGGGCTATCAACAGGTGAAATCTGTGTAGGCGCAAATGTCAGCTCAGTAACCACATCCATCCCTTCTGCCATCTGACCCTTCACACAGCAAATCAAACAGCAACCATTTCACAATTGCATATTAACAGTGGATGGATGAAACAGCTTTGACCTCTAGTTGTTATTGAGCATGTGCTGCTGAGAAACAGCTCCACGCTTTATTCACCAATCAAGATGAGAGCAATAACTTTTTTAGAGGGGCAGTGTTATGTATTTTCCAGACACATGGAGCCATTTTATAGCACAATCAAGCAACTATGTTCAGTTGCTATAAAAGAAATGTGAGTATTTTTAATTTAATGCCTTGAAATTGAGTCTTTGTTTCTTTAACCTGAGAGTACATTTTTAGGTTAAAGAAAACATCATACTGGCATAGAAGCTGAGGTATTAACCTTCAGGACAATTACAATTTGCTTGTTTTCATAATCCAATGATAATATTGTACAACTGCATGCTGTTCATTGTTGTAGACTGTAAAATATATTGTATGATCCCATGCATAAAAAAGTATTCACCCCCTTGATTCATTTGTAAAAGCAATAAAAATGGTAAAACATCCAGCAGGGTAAGAACTTTTTATAGGCACTATGTGCAGCTTAAAGGGATAAAAGCTGAGGCGACAGATGTTTTTCTCATTTTACCTTCCTGTGTGTCAAACACAAGGCAAATAGTGATTATTTTATTACTGTCTGAATGAGTATTTTTCTCTTTACAACCTCTGATCGCAATAATGTACAACAGGCTCATCCAGCAGCCAATAACAGAAACATCAGTTTTTCGTATGGCTCCATCTGACGTGTCAGAGGCTCAGATTGTGACAGACGCAGGGTGATTGGAGTATCTCCTGATCTTCAATGTCACATCAGAAGACAGATCGTCCAAAGTGCTGCTTGACAGGCGGCTGGCTGGGCTTCCCGGTGAGCAGGAATGATGTATGAGCCCCAAAACAGGATGCTTGTTCCCTCGTTCCTGTTCCCCCCACTGCCACTCCCACCCAGCTGTCGGATCACTCAGGGGGCAGCACTGAGTCTCCCAAAGAAGAAAGTGGTGGCCAAAGAAGACTCATAGTGACAGAAGTAAAGACCTGTCTGGTCTGGATGTGGAGGAAAGATGGAGAGGATTGATGGGGAAGTGATGCACTTACAAACTGTTTGTGGGAGGAAGTCCGTCACAGCAGGAACGGAAGCATGCGTCACATGGAGGAAGAGAAAAATATGGTGAAACTTTGATGAGAACTAAATTCAGATCAGATAAAGCCTTAAATGTGCCAAAATATATCCATGCTCATTGAGGTTTTTCACATTTTACTACAAAATAACTCCAAACTCTAAATTTTCGACTTTTGGACCTCAGATATATTTCCCCGATTTTTCCTAGAAGATTTCTGAGACTAATTGCAAAATGTCAGTTTTTTTGGTGGAAATTTACTCCATCTTTTTTTCTATCTACAATGGCCCCAATAACCAGTGTTATTGGGGCCATAGATTTGTCATAGATCTGACTGAGTTTTAGAGATTTTGCAAAGAAGATTGATCAAAAAACAAAGTTCTTATCCCCAGAGTCCCCAATAGACTTATAGCTGGGAGATTTGTAATGAAAGCTGGATCTATAAGTATTGACTCAGGTGAGCTGAATATACATGTATGACAAAAAGTAAAATAAAAACAATATATTCTGCTCTTTTTATTTGACAATTATGTACAAGTTTGTGTTGAATTGTTACTCCTTCCTATAAAACTTAGCAGCGATAGCATCAGATCAAATGTTCTATTTCTTAGTTTTTAGGTTCTGTTCAGGAGAGTTTTGGTTGCTGTTTTGATTTTCGGTATCTCCCTGTGTTATCTCCACCTCTGCTGAGCAGTGTCAGGTTGAGGGCTGCAACATCAAAGAGCCTTGAGGGGGACTTAGCACCTTCCCAGAGACACATGCAGCATTGTTCTACAATTAATCCCAGCCTGCTCTATTACTTTCAGATTATCTTTAAATGGGCAAAGTCTTTGTGAGGCATTAAGACTCTCCTTAATCTGCACCCCGCCGCCTCCCCAGCTCCCAATACTTCAATGGCAGCCAAGCTATCTTGTCCATGGTGGAGATGGCAGAGGCTTAGGGCGACTCTTAGAAGGTGGTCTGCCATGGCCACAGGACGGTGTGAGAACTGTGACACGAGGGGAGGGACAACAAACATGAGCTCAAATCTCTTAAGCGCACTGGGAGACAAATAAAGGGATTTAGGTTGTCAGGGGGCCACAGGAGCTAAAAAGCTATCTTTCATAATCCTTTTGATAGTGGACCTTTGAAATGCGTGATCTGGATGTTCTGAGAAGCACTGAGGAGAAAGATTGTTGGCAGTGGATAAGTAAAGAGCAGGTTTGAGACTGGAGAAAAATGTTAAAGACAGTAGAAAGTGAACTTGAACAGATGAGGCCTTTTTTTAAAATTATGGATGGAACTTACCCCCTGATACCAGCGGTTATGGTCATAATCAGCAGCCATTATGCGTCGGAATGTGGGAGTGAAAAGCTTCGGGTTAAACAAGAATCCAGAACAGAGATGATAATAACTCTGCTAAAAGTCCCTCAATATACTCACAGAGGTGAAGTCCTGGTTTCAAGAAGCAAAACAAACAAAAAAAACAACAACCATGAATTAATCAAATCACACATATTCACCAATTTCATATTTTTTAAAGAGATATGTATGATCATTTCAGTCCATCTGTACTTCTCACATTTGCAAGTTTATCTGTTTCATACCCAATTTGTTCAGGCAGGAAAAAGAGACCTCTACCAGTTTATTGGGACATTTTGTGCCTATTTTAATAACGAATGACCTAAAGACACTCAATAACTGGTTTTCATCAAATCACTTGAAAACCAGAAAAAACACATAAATCAAATATATTAAACCTTTATGTACTGAAACTTGAGAAGAACGCAAATCTATAAATATAACTCTACAAGGTAAAGTAGATGCATTACACTTTCAGTCAGAAAAGGTTCACATAAGCAAGAATTTTGTTTTTCAAGTAGAAATTAAAAATTTAATGTTGAATAGAATGCCCTCTATTTACACAACAGTTTCTGAGCCACAGCCAGGCTGGTACGTAATTAAAATGCACTAGTCAGTCCCTCCTGTTATTGCAAATTCGCTTATCAGTCGCAAAATTTTGCACAAACATTCAATTTTCACAAGTCATTGTAACTTTTCTGCAAATCTGGCCTATCACCTCAATGTTTTCTGTACATCCGTCTTGTTAGACCAATCACTGCAGCTTGTTATCACAAAATTTGCTACCTTGCCAAACATATTTGTGACAATCATTATTCCAAAACAAAGAATCCCATTTTTATTTCTTTGATTTATTGCAATTGCTCTTTATAAGCCAGGCCATACGTAGGTGCTACCTTTTTATTTGCCAGTGAGGGTTCCTGCATGAGCAACTGCGAGAGGTCAGGCACTCGAGCACTGGCAGCATGGTAGATCCACTCTTTCTCTGTAGGATCCAGCTGCAACAGAAATACATCCTGTTGGGGACTCTTTTTGACAATGCTGAGACCATAAACCTCTAATCCATTTTCTACAAGCGGCAGAGTCAAATGACACATAGTGGGAGACACCCACGATCACGCTCTGGTGAGTTCAAATGTTTTACTCCTCATATTTGTTTAATGGGGACCAACACCACAGGCAAGGTGGGTTTTATTTGCAAGAGGCAAACCTTAAAAAGGTCATTCTGAATGTAGACAAAAGTAGAGCAACTTTGACTTTGTGAACTGTGCTGTTAATATGTTTTACCTCTTTGGTAAATATTAAGCAAAGGGAAGAATGTTGGAAAAGGCATTACAGGGACTTACGGCGACAGAAGCGGAGCCCATGCTGCCAGTGGACTCCTCGTCATGCTCCGACTCGGACTGAAAACACAAGCCAAACCAGAGCATTACTCATCTGTGACAAAAAAAAGCTGATCTCTGACACGGCTCAACTGTCCTGGGGCAGACACACGCTCACTGGTCACACTGCTGTGATGTTTTCCAGCTGATGTGATGCGACCAAAGGGGTGTCAGACAGATAGGGAGGTAATAACAGAGTGAGACAAAAGTGATGCTTTGACACATAGGCGGTAATAAATAACAACCCGATTAATAATTAACAAGAAAAAGGAAGGCAAAAAGATTTTTTC
This sequence comes from Poeciliopsis gracilis, assembly GCA_911649635.1. Lineage (NCBI taxonomy): Eukaryota > Metazoa > Chordata > Actinopteri > Cyprinodontiformes > Poeciliidae > Poeciliopsis > Poeciliopsis gracilis. The sequence goes on from CAJVRI010001220.1 coordinate 161,546, forward strand.
ATCCATTTAGAGTTCAAGAGAAAACGCCAGCCGTTTATAAAACTGTCATTAGGCTGATTTATGGGAAGTAGGAATTTTCTCTTTCTCTTCTCTTTTGAGGAACTCGCAAATTGTTCTCAGATCACACAGACGCATGACGGTAAAACAGTGAGTCCTTTAATGTCTGCCACCCCAACTGCCACATGTCAGCATTCTGAACACGAAAAGTGGAGGCTCGGTATTTATCCAGCCTTTTCCAGTCTGACAAGTACTTTTTTTCATCCCTTCTTTTAGAGACCAGTAATAACAGGCAGAAGAAACAAAATAACACTGGTGGTCATGAAAGGATGGAAAGAGAGAGAGGGCTCAAATTTTCTCTCAGCATTTTCCCATTTAATTTAAACCACAACAGCTTCTGGCCTAAAACTAGAAATTTTGTCATCAGCCATTAAGAATAACTTTTGCTCCTATTTGATGCAGATTGTCAAAACTAAAATAATCCATCACACTTTTCCAAGGCTCAATGTAAAATATTTAGATGATTTCTTGACACCATTTATGTTCATAAAAAAACTTGAACTTATTAAACAAGGGGAGCATTATGCATTTTCAGGCACTTAGTGCCATTTCCTAACATAATCAAGTTACTATTTAACTTTCAATTGTTATGGAAATGCTACATATAAAACATGACTTAAAAGGAAATTTGACATTGCACTTTGACCCCTTTATTTGTCTGCTTAAGAGCCACCTCTTTTTCAACACTGCAATGCTCCTCCATTTTTGTTGTTTACAACGTTTCTTATGAGCACTGGACTGAGAAGTAGTTTTTATGATAAACTAATTAGACTCACGCTTGCACCAAGCATTTGCTAATTGCTGCTGCCGCTAGCTTAAAGGAACTGTGTAGGTGTGTGTGTGGTGTGTGTGTTTATTATGGCACTGATTTTTGTCAAGTTAATGAACTCAAAATGTGTGTTTTAGATTAATGTGTCCAGGATTGTGTGTAATAGATTTTATTTGTTGTGCACTCAAAAGGTCTCGAGAATGAAAACTCACAAAAGAACATTGGTAAAAAGAATGAAACAAACATCTTTAAGATTTAATTTTTTGGATTTAGTTTCGTTTCAACCTTTTAAAGTCTCAGTGACAAATCTTTATGGAAGCATCTATCTTTGTTACTTTTACACAATGTTGTTACTGAACAGGCAAAACATCCGATGATATGTTTTTATTAGTAAATTTGAACTGTGTTGTATTCCTACTGATATATATAAATGGCCTCAGTCTAAGCAGGGTTAGCAAGTCCTAAAACAGTTAAGGTGGTGAGTCATACTCTTGATAAACACACTTAATCCAGTTTAAGAGTTATATTAACAAAGTCCAGCATGTTTAATGTTTCCACTGTGAAGGTCATGAGAGCCACATGCTATTTTTCTGTGGGTCAATTCTCTTTGCAGTAATGAGCACAAATGGCTATTATCTTTCTAACGCCTTCCACCAACGCTCCTGCTTAGCATAACAACAGGCAGCTTCATTTAAATTCAGTTTTTATCCACACTTAGTCACCTCACTTTCTGCTACAATCTCCTGAAGTATAAAGATCTGGGTAATTTACTTGGCACCACCTGGTGGGTAAAACAAGGAATCACTCAGGGCTATGAAGGCTTTTCTTGCCTCAAATATGTTCAGACTGATGCTAGAAGCTACCAATGGATTACTTTTTTAAGTTAATAATAGAAGCACTATAAAATGGAATCACCCAGGATGTACTACCCTCCTTATTGTTTTTACAAATCAATCAACAAAATGTTGGTTTTAGAGAATCCTTGAATGTCAAAGTGAAAATTGATTTCTGTAAAATAATACAATTATATACAGATATGCAACATCAAGTAAGTTATTAGATAAATATTAGTAGCAGATGCAACTTTAGTCGCAATCACAGGCTTGCACTTCTGGACATTGCAATTTTACTCCTATCTTCCTGAGATATTTCATGGGGGCCAGCTGTGAATAACCCTATTCAAGACCAGCCACAAATTATCTATCAAAATGATGTCTGGGCTTTGACTGGGCCACTCTAGACTATTAATCCTGTTCTCTTCAAACCATTCTGGGTAGCTTTAGTTGGATGCATCAAGTCATTGTCTTGCTTCTCCGAAGCAGTGCAAATGGAAACAGGATTCCTCCAGGATTCCCAATAAATTGCCAAATCCATTGTATTTTCTGCCTTTCACTCATTGTGAAAACAGTAGCACCAATTATCTGAACATTTTTTCAATCATTTATTTTATGCTAACTCTTTTTATTTAATTATTTGATTTAATTATTTTTGTTGAATACAGTTCAATTTGACATTAAAATTTTTTTTGTCTTTTCATTTGCCAAAAAAGACACATTTTGCTAATCATGATTAATTTGAATAGAAGGGTAAACCATCCAAAGGGACGAGTAATTTTTAAAGTCACTGTATCCTTGGTTCCACCAACATCAAGCAGTCCAGCTGTTAGGTGTTTGGACATGTGCACTGCAATCCAGAAATTTAAGAAAGATGATGAAATCTCATAATACTTCCAAGAAATGACGTAATGAAAATAGTCAATCATCCTGTAGAGCTTTCAGTGCTCTACTGACATGTTATGTTGTTTTCTAAGATGTTTCTGAAACATTTCACAGTGATATCAGCATAAAATCTATGAAAGGAAATACACCACATTTATGCGCATATCTGTTTTAATATTGCTTAACTCTGAAGTGCATGCACCAAGACATACACTCCATCTAATAAATTTAGATGCCCAGGCTAATAAATAAAACAAACATCAATCAAAAGTTCATTTTAAAGTGTGATACTGCACATAAAAACGTTTGAAGGTAAAAAATGGTTCCAATCAGAGACAATTCAGCATTTGATCAGTTGTCATTTAGTGTTAAGTACTAATCATATTTTAAAGGGAGTTTTGACAAAGATTTAACATTAAATTAACAAAGAAAACCCTAGTAAAAATGTTTACAGATTAAGCATTGAGTTCTTTTCAGATTATTTGTTCTGAGTTTTTAGAAAATTATGATCAATTAAAAGGTCTCGACCCAGAATGGGGGTTGAAGTAAGCCACCAGTACCCTGATCCACCTTTGAAAGTAATCATAAAGCCATAATCACTCTGAACTTTACAGGGTAGTACAGGCATGTGCAACAAATGCGATGTATCCAAAGCACTACATTTCTCCCGTAGGAAAAATCCCACACAATTTTGCACAGATGAGGGCTCCATGGTGTAGGCCACGCCCCTTTTGTTCTTATTTAGTGTGAAAGCACAAAAGATTTGTGGTGAAAGTAACTTAATAGGGAGGCTCATAGTTACAGCCAGCTGCATTATGTCAGTTAGAAACATAACCTGAAAGTGTGCTTGTAGTGTACATGGAGGTAAAGCTGGACCTCTCAGTCTGGCACAAGCTCCTGTTTCCCTCCAGGGACAATTGAAGAGAACCACAGCCAATGAATTCTGTTTGTGCCTACTCAGCCACCACAGGATCTATTTGACACCACATGGAAAAGTAGGATCTATGGGTTTCTGCTAGGAATAAAACTGTAAAACTTGAACTTAAAAGAACTGATAGAAAGACATCACTCGGAGTGAACCCTGGGACTTTTTGAACCCAGGATGGAAAACTTCACCGGGCTCGGACAGATTGATAGCGCTATCTGGATACTTTAATGACTGCACTTAAAGCAATACCAATCCTATTTTTATGCCCTGGTGTATCATGTTCCCCCATTACTGTCTGATTCTAAAATGCACAATAGTGTTGGGATCAAAAGCTTTGCTAAGCTAAAACAGGCTAGATTTTAACCACACAAATCGGCATGTTTTTCACAGAGTGAATCAGAATGTAAAAATCGACTTTTGGGGGTTGTTTTGCTGTCTGTAGGGTTAAAACACCATTTACTTTTTACCTTTGATGTTGAATCTCTGTCCAGCTCATCCTCTCCGTTATTTAGTGCTGAGGGATCATTGATGTGGGCAGGAGAAGGTGGGTGTGAAGAGTGATGAACACTGTCTGTTCCAGCCTGCTGTTCCTACATTAGAACACAGAACATTCAGCGTAAACAATGACGCAATGCAAGAAAGCAAATCTGCACCACAACCACAGACAACTTTTAGCATTTAAGAAGGTCAATTAAGGCTTATTCTGTGATCTTCAAAGCAAATTTATGTATTTACTACTAACATGTTTCTGTCTTGCAGGGTAGAACTAAGAATTGCTGTCTGAGAAGAATCCCAACAGATTTACTTTCACAAGTGGAGCATTATGGCTTTAGCTATAATACTCAGCTGGAGGAAAAACAAATTATTAGAAAATGTTTTGACTTTATTTCAAATGCAATGAACATGGAAAAGAAAAATAAAGGGAAAAGGACAAAGGAGAGAGACAGGGCAAAAGTTAAAAAGGAAAAAAAAAACATAAGAATAGATGAGAGAAAGAAGGATGAAGAGAGTTATAAAAAACACCATATGTGTCTGCTTCTTCACTTAAAGAAGCAGACAAAGAGGAAGAGGAAGAAAAAAAAGACCACCAAACGAACAATACACTCCTACTCCACTGGTGTAGTGGGAACATGTTTATGTATTTGAGCTTGTGTGCAGAATGCTGAACATTTGTGGGGTGGAGAGAAGCTCTAATACATTATTTTTTGTGATTAACTGATTTAATTTAAAGAAATGGCGTAAATGCATCTCTAACTGCCTAGAATTGATGACATCCATGCAGTGTAAAAGCATGGTTGGCTCCGTTCCGCTGTGTGACGACAGTGTTCGCTCAATTGGATCAACGTCATCATTTTCATTTGCTCTTTCTGTAATATGAAACTGGGTGTGGCCAGCAGATGTTTGCTTTGGTTCTGGTTTTGAACAATCATGTGTGAAGACATTTTACCGGCAGCACACTGGTGGTTTGATCTTCCAAAATTATGATGAGAGTTTGTCGGTACTCCAAAAATAATATGCAAAATACTTTCAGGGAACAACTGTGAATGAAACCTTGTTGAACAAATCCGGTCTTCATGTGAAGGCCTACAATCTTTGACCCTGTCTCTTCTTTGGGAGGTTGTGTTGGGTTCACCACAGCAAACTAGCTTTTCATTTTTCTCCATCAGTGGTTGTCAATGCAAACATTCATTCATTAGGCTGACACAGGCTGGAAAGGAAAGGCTGAATGCACCAACAATGTGGACATTGTTCACACTAAATGCATAAAGAAGACACATGCAGAGCTGCACCAAAGGCAAATTCAAAGCACATTTCAGAACCCAGTATTGCTCCTGCATCGTAACGCCTCATTCATTTTATGTTTTAACATTTTAATTTAAACGATAACCTACAACTCACCTCTTCATCAGGCTCTCCACATGACATTGGCTCGTCCTGCTCTTCTCTCTTGGAAGGAGATGATGTCAGAATGCAAGTCGCCTCCCGCTGCGCAGCAGCTGTGACTCTGGCCAGGCTCTGATTTCTCTGAGTGTTTCCGTCTGTCTCATGATGTCTGGTGTCTCTCTCCTGCAGCAAGTTTCTGTACTTCTTCTTTAGGACGAGATATTTCTCTCCCTGAAGGTTAGACACAGCAAGAAGCCTTTAAAAAGGATGATGAGAAGCCTTGTCTGCTGGAGGCTCTGTCTCTTGTAGCAAAGACACAATGAATTGTGACTGATGTAATGCAAAAATTACACATCAAAAGTTGTGCTCTTTCTGTAATGTTGGAAAATTCTGTTTTTAGATAAAATCTCTAGACCAGAAAACAAGCTTCATATATAAACAAATCAGCACAACAGTCAAGCATTTCCATTTGGCAGTGCAGTGACCCATTTTTTTTAAAATAAAGGATTCAGATAACTAAAGGTTCGTTTGTAACAAACATGAAAGATTAGACTTGCATGATACTGTAAATTTGTTAAATTGCAATAACAACATTTGTTGCAAATTTAAACACATTTTCTTTTTTTTTTTCTTTAATCCTGCTCCTTGTGAGGTTTGTGATCCCTCACAAGGAGGGGTTTGTGATCCCTGTAAACAAAATCAATCTCAACTGCAAGGCTGAAAAATATTTGGAAAAATATTTACTTGCAGTACTAAACATTAACATACTTAACACCACCACCCTACTAGATTCGGCGAAAAAGTGTTTAGTCCCTTTGCCTGCTGATGTCAACAACGTTCTCCACATATATGTGGACACCTGAAGAGAAAACAAAGTTATGGCCTAATGTGACACATTTATGATGTTTAGAAATTCTGCTTTATGTCTTCTGGACACTGCGACAGACTGGCGACCTGCCCAGGGTGTACCCTGCCTCTCGCCCGGAACGCAGCTGGAGATAGGCACCAGCACCTCCTGACCCCGTTGGGGAGAAGGGTGACCGGAAGATGGATGGATGGATGGATGGATGGATGGATGGATGGATGGATGGATGGATGGATGGATGGATGGATGGATGGATGGATGGATGGATGGATGGATGGATGGATGGATGGATGGATGTCTTCTGGACATATAGGACTAGAAATCAGTGGTGTCAAACTTTTAAATGTGCCTCTGTTACACCACACCTGAACAGAATAATTAGGTCATTAGCAAGATCAGTTCTGGAGAACTGATGTACACAAGAAGGAGGTAATTAAGCCATTTAATTCCAGCGTTTTGAACCTACGGCACATCTAAAAACTGTAGACACCGGCCCTTCAGGACTGGAGTTTGACACCTGTGGACTAGATTAACCAACCACTTGTACCTAAAAGTTGTCCTGAACAAGTAAATTGTGCCACTTGCTGTTTTACTGATTAGCTTTTTGTATGTTGTCTATTAGGAATGTGAAAAATTAAACTATCTGTTTAAATTAAAATAAAACTAATTAGATATTGCCAGGAATGAAACAAACCTATGGTTATAGATTTATGTGTATTTAAGGCTCCGTTATTCACAAAGAGATATGACAAGGGTACTATTTATACAATTCCAGAGAAAAAAAAGTACAATAAAGCAAATAAAAGTAAAAACTTAAAAATAAAAATTGTTTTTAATATAACATACATATAATAACAAATCCTCCTGATTTTATTTGATCAGCAAATAAAATTGTCATTATGGGAACACATTAACTAAAAAGTAGTCTTTCTAAACATAAAAAAATGTAGCTGCAGTCTCAAGAGGAAACACTTGGGATAAAACTAAATCCTCTGACTCCTCGGTCGTAACATGTGCCAGTTCTGAGTCACCATTCCTCACAAATCTAATGGGGAACTTTTTCCTAGATAGACCTTTTTCCACAAAAGGTAAAAATATTCACTTACATTCTCTGACTTCACCACAGCGATTCGGTCGATGATGAGCTTGAATTCCTCTCTGTATTTAGCTGCAGAAAAAATATGAGAGGTCAAAGAGATTGAACCTGCACGGATGGTTGAGCCATTCTGCACACACAGTTTCATGAGAAAGTATTCCCATTTACTATTTTTACTTTTTGTCATGAACTGCAATGTGTTATTTGTTTTTTAAAATATGGTGTAGAAAGAAAATAATTTATGGTTTTAAAAATCTGAAAAGATGTAGCAAACAGCAGTTTTTGATACCAATTCTACACAACAGTCATGATCTTTGACTGTGCCGTTGTTACACTAAGCTACTAAATATGCATTAAACCAGGTGTGTGATTTGTTCGTCTTCCTATCATGTCAGATTGGCTTTCAACTACTTAATTGCATATTTTTTTTGTTTCTCATGGGACATTTCTGCCAGGCAAACATTTAAGTTGCACTCATCTTTGATGTATTTGTGACTCAAGGTGGTTGAAGTTGAAGATAATTGCCTGCTAATCAAACTCTTGTTAGCTTTTCTGCAAGAGGATAAATTTATAGATACATTTATTGCCAGTTGGCTGAATGACGTTTGTTTTTAAAACTGGCTCACTTTTGTTGCCAACCCGTATTAGGCCAGATGCATTTGTGCAAAAACAAAACATTTAAACTTGGCACTATGGGGTTAATGCTGTAGAAAGCCAAATGTAGTGTATTATAGTAGGATTACACAACCATCCCCTATATTTGTAGTTTTTTTTTTTTTTGTCTTAAATTTCATTCAAGGTGGCATTAGGAAGGTCTTAAGAAGTCTTTAATTTGACTTGCTGAAACCTGCAGATACCCTGGGTGTGTCGCTTTGGTCTTCATAGTGCTGCTTGTTATCTAAAAAACATCCAGCTGTAATTGCAATGACTAAAAAATATATATCCCACATGTTTATTACTAATATTCTAATGAGATGACTTCTGAAGGCAATTGGTTGCACTTGTTTTCATGCAGGAGTGTCAGAGAAAACATGGTGTGACTTTTTTTTACAAAAAAGAAGTTTGCAAAGAAACTGTATATCATCTGCCCATGTGGGTTCACAACCCTTAATCTAAACAGAGAGGGAGTATCTTCAGTCTTTGTGCAGCCCAGCGGCAAAAACCTGAGTCATTTCAAAAGCCTCAGCTTATCTGTCCTGTGGGATAGAGCCCATCAGTCAAAGTTTTTTGTTTACCTCTCAGACCAGATATGTCTGGCTTGTGCAGGATGTGTGATTAAGAGCACGTTGCAAACATAGGTATTCCCTACATGCCTGTGGTAAACCGGGGCTTCCATCTCGGGACATGTGAAGCATTTCCTTTTCTTGGTGAGAGCTATGCAACAAGACAGTTGGGCAGCTCTCACAACAGGAAATCCAGAGGAAGCAGCTGTTTACATCTGTCCCAACAAAAGAACCTCCTGCCCAGCGCAGTAACACAGTACACAAACTAGTCATTTATTAGCCAAAGGTCTCCACAAACAATCCAACAACCCCCTCCTTCACATATTTTCCAAACCATGTCCCAGTTTTAGCAAGCTGATGAAAAAGCGCCCACATTAAAGGGTCTATATCCAGTCATGCATGCATGGACTTAATTATGATTAAAACACTATCATTACAATTACAACATAAAATGCTGCAGCCACATGCTACGACAGACTTAAAATGTGTGGGAAGCACTTTTTCTAATTGGACAGCCATGTCAGATGGCAGCGCTCAAAACCTCTGTCAACAACTGCACTGCTGACACGGCATCTGGACTGTACATGCTGCAGACACAAGGTCACTTTAGATAATCATTTAAGAGAGTTAAAACACAGCATGTCTTCATTTCAGCCTGTGTGGAAAGTAAAGGCACTGCAGAATTGGAGCTAAGCGCCATGTGTCTGGTTTTGGTTGATAAAGCAATACATCCTGGACCATCTGTTTTATCTAATTCACTCTTAGACAAAGAAAAGAATCCTTCAATTATAGGTTCAACCTGTCAGAGTGAAATACAAAATATTAAATCATTATCGAATCATCTTTAGCAGCCATAACCTTCAGTAGTTGTTCTCTGTATAAACTTACGAGTCTCACATTGCAGAGGAATTTTGACACTCTCTCCTCTGTCGCTTCAGTTCACTGAAGGTTTGCGGGCATTTCTTTTAGCACACTTCTCTTAAGGTCACTCTACAGAATTTCACAGTTTGAGGTCTGGGCATGACGACACTTTGATTCATTGCAACACCTCATTTTTTCCTCTTTTTAAGTCTTGTAGCTGGTGGACTGATTTTCATAAATTTGACTTTGGATTTACTTTCTAGGACTGAGCAAGTCACAGTGACAGCATGTAGTAGATCTATGACATTAATTCTGACTTGGTCTTTCTGCAGACCTTTGATAAGTTTTGTTTTTGGTTGAGGCATTAAATGTTTGGATAGTTTCTCCTTCTGTCTTTGGATGCTGTGCAGCTGGAAGGATTTTTGCTTGTTCTTGTTCTCTTCTGCTTTTGGACAGTTTTTATTATTTTGTATTCCTTCCAAACAAGTATCTTTAGTATTTTTTTAATTGTCCTGACACAATTAGAGAAAAAAAAAGATAATATGCCGTTTTATACAGTTACAGTTAGTTACTACTTGTTTCAGTTTTATGTCACATGTACAAACTTGCACCTTGGTGGACATGTCATAATCTTTGGTTGTTTTGTTTTTGATCATTATCTTGTTGTTCGTTATGTTCAGTGGATCCTGCTGTTTTCAGTTCTTTTCTATGAGTTCATTATTGTTAGTACGGTGTTGCCACATTAGTTGATTCCTTTAGTGTTTGGTTTCTCACTTTGTGTTTGGATTCTGTTTTTTGTGAATTTAGTCTTACTGGTCTGATCATTCCAAGATTCCAGTCTCTTGATATGTGCATCCTGTCCTCATACTTCCCAATAAAGTGTAACTTTATGATGCTTCAGCTCCGTCTGATAAAATCCTAACAAAGCACATTGAGCTTCACTGATATACCTGTGACAATTTGGGAAAAAGCTCAAGCAATGTGAAGCCATTACATTGGCTCCCACAACTAACGCAGTCATACCAGACCCTGGAAACTATTTTTTTAGCTGGGAAAATTATGCTATTACTTCAACTGTTTCTGTTTTCGGGAAAAATCCAAAGAGTTACTCAATACCCATTAGTCACTTGAGACCAAAAATGAATAGAACTGCAGTGCTAGCAAAGAATCAGGTCGATCTTGCATAATCTTAAGATATGTGCGTGGACAAAAACAGAGATTTTATCAGTACTCTTCGTAATGATCTCTGAGCTGCTCCTGGCAGGAACTGGGGGGGTTCATGTGACACTGCATTTCTGCTGATGGGTCTTCAATGTTGTGACCAACGAGCTCGTGGAAGGAAATGACACAATTCCTGCTGAAAGGAGTTGGGGGAGTGAGTGGGTGCTTTTTAATGCTAACCAGATGTTGGTTTTACAGACAGAAACAACGCAAAGATCGGAACAAGGCTGCCTATTACAGATAAATGTGATAGTGTATCAAAAATGGTCCCAGATATAAACTGAACCTGAATAGACAGACGCACGCGGGCGGCCGATTCTTTCATCCTCACCGACAAGCCGCGCGACCGCATCACGCAGAGTAATCACCCCGGTGGTCTCAGCTTAGTAATGTCATATTCAGTCTACTTACCGCGTAATTGCGGGTCACTGTGGCCAATGAAGGGCTTAAACGTCTTCAGCATATCTGCATTTTTCACTCTGCCGGAGTTCCCACCAACAGAGAAGAAATAATGTAACAGCGACTCCTCAGTCACATCACCCATCATCTCACTGCCTCTTGTTCCTTTTTCCCGCGGATATTCTTTGTCTTTTGGAGCTTTTGCTACTCTGCCATAACGTTCTGTTGGGCTAATTAGCTCTACTACATGTCTAAAGTTCACTCCACCCAGACGAGCTGACCGCTGCTGCGCCTCCTTCTGTTTAACCCTTTAAGTGCATCCCCTTTATGGGCGTTTAAGTATCACCCCACACGTAAATGTAATCAAAGAATGAATTGATGTCAGTTATTGAATTCAAAAACTGAAACTCATATGTATGCGTTCATTCAAACATTTCTTATTGAAATTAATCCCTTTTTATTGTTGTTTCTATTCTGTGGAGTTGGTTTCCCTAAAAAAAAGAGATTTTATCTGAAGAGTCTTCCTGGTAAAATTATGGTTGAATTATTATAAAGCATATAGCTTCATCCATTACACAGGTTATTTCAAGTCTTTGTTTCTGTAGATGTTATTGATTATGGTTTACATCAAATAAAATCCAATCCTCTGTTTGTCAACATAAGAAATTTTAATCTTACAGAAGATTAATTAAAAACATTAGCCAGCTGAAAAATATGTTTATGTACCATGTTGTAGGAAAAAGTGAACTGAGATGAGCCATCCTTGTTGCTAGGAAACATAAGAAAATATTGACATCATAAAAAAACCATGAGTAAAGTGGTTAGACCTTTATTTCTAAAAAAAAACATTTCTGACTCTTGAAAGTAAATTTAGTCTGTCATATGTTTTGAGAGAATTAGGTTTTGACTATAATAGATATTTTAAATTAGTTGTACCCAATAACTGCTTTATCTATGAGCTCATTAACCGAGAACAAAAATGTAGCATTTTAGTTGTCATCACAAATGGTGGCCTTAGTTCATGTTGGTTGTTGAGTCTGATGTGCCTTATCTTTTTCTTAGCTATGATTTATTGGTTCTCTTTTGGGTTTATAGGTCAGAAAGCTCTCTGGCCATTAAAACAGTGACATTGTGGAAGCCGCCACAATATGATTATTAAACAATCTGTCAGTATATATGGAGTTTTATGAGGGTGTCAAATCTGGTGGAAAATTAAATCAGCATCTCCATAAACTTTGTAAAGTTTGTTGCTTGTGCCCCTTTTTCTGTACCAAATTTTCTTTCCATATAATCACTTTCCTTTTGTGTTTTACCTTCCTTGTCAAGTCAGCCCTCTATCCCCCTATTTGTGTAGGACTAAACATTGTCATAACATGAAAAAAAAATCTTTGTTAATAAACTAATTTTCCTAAATGGAAGTCTAAACATTCTTTATCAAAGGCATCTTTTATATCTAGTCATGCACATTTCTGTGCATGACTAGATTTGAATTATTTTTTTCTATAATTTACCGGTACTGCTCAGCATCGAGTCTTGCAGTTTTTTCACATTTTGTCTCACTACAACCACAAATTTTCATGTATTCATTTCGTATTAGGGGTAATAGAAAAATGCTAAGTAGTTCAATGTTATTAAGATGAGAGGAAATTAATTAATACGCTTTTTTATAATTGGGTACTTCAAATACAACTTGTGGCATCTGGATTTTTATCGATGGCTATCAGAGAAAAGAAAGACAATAAATATGCATACCACATTTATTTTAATAAAACTAAATGCAAATCATTGTTTTCTGTGATTATACTTCAGGTATGTTGCATTTGGGTCACTGTTTTGAAACCACTGGCTACCCCCTCCACTGTGCACACCACTGATAAATCAGGACATCCACTCAGCTCAGGTATTAAGCACAGAACACATTGTCAGATTAATTGAGCGATTGCAGTGTAAATATTAAATGTACCGGACTTACACGTTAATCCCTCTGTCCTGCTCTTGTATTACTCGTCTTCCAATGAGGCTCCATTTAATTTAGAAAAGACAGATTTATGTTTCATGTTCCAGACTGCTGCCCTAAAAATACAATATTGTAATTACAGTAAGCTTCTTATACACTAATACAATTACTGAGGTGAGGAGTTTACACTGTTGTGTGAAGGTAAGGCCTTATGCTCTTTTGATTTTCAGAAACACAAGTTTTCTAGGGATAAAGACAATTGATCCTCAAGCATATGTCACATCTTTGAGGGATGAATTTATGCTTCCAGCAGCAGCTGGTAATACATTCATCAGCTTGGTGCTGTTGGGGAATTGTGGGGTCAACACTGAAGCACTGGAAATCCTTTATTTAAACAACACCCTAATGCAAAATATTGAGCAAAGGTAAAACTTTTTCACTGTTAAACTACACCCAAAGAACCAAAAAGGGAGTTGCTGTTTTTGCAAGTGTAGGAGTTTAAGTTTGAAATGACTGCACCATTTACAAAAGCAACATAATTAAAGCATCTTGGTAGATTGAAATTCAATTATGGACCCAAATGTGCTTGATGTTCAGCTTTGATGTGCAGTGTTTAATGTACAACAGTAAAAAAAAAACAAAAAAAAAAACGAAGCTTCACAATATCAAGCATCCTTTTAATTTTATTTTTGATTAAGACAGTAGGAGTGTAATCAGTAAACCTTTTATGGGTGGAAAGGCAAGAGCCCCCAACTTGATGACTTTTTATTTTTGTGTTTGTTATGATGTAAAGCACTTTGAAATGCCTTCCTGCTGAAATGTGCTATACAAATAAAATTTGATGAATTGACTGAGTATGTCAATCAGTGTTGTCCCATGCTTCCTTGCAACATGTTTAAAAACTTCAGTCTGACATCATTGTTGCCATTTGCCTGCTCAATGTGGTGGATGAGAAGGAAAGGACCCAGATGTTCCCATGGTCTATGTGAAGGTCACCAGTCTGATGGCTGATTGTGGTTGTGATCGACGGCAGATGTTCCCAGAGTTAGCCGCACCATATGGCTTCCACTCATCCACAGGCCTTTTCACAGTACAGCCCTTGTAAACACGATTCACTGAGCTCTTCCCTTTTTTTGCCCCTGTAGAACATGTCCTAAATCCAATCACATAGTCCCTTTAAAGGGGATGAGGTTGATGAATGGGAATGTGTAGCGGTAGTAGTGACCCATAAGCCTCTGCTGAGATTACAGGCAGCCAGTCAGCCTGGCCTCGTCGGGGCACCAGGAAACAGCTACAGCTTAAAGAGGGATTGTTTAGAAAGACAATAGTGTCTACCTGGTTTTAATCCCTTGCTCTAAAACAGTCCAGGGGATTGACAGAGTTTAATAAATGAAAGTGCTCCTTTAATCAGGATTTGACAAAGTGCCCCTTTGTGTTAATCAGACATTTTTTACAGCATGGTTTTTGACATCTGCCACAGTGAGTGGTGTTAACCCTCCGTTGCCCTGGTTGCACTGAGCAAATATTTCCACCTCAGCAGCCATAACAGGGAAGAAACATTGAGTACAAACCCTTGTTGCTCACAACAACATCTCTCCTTGGGTTGAATCATCAGCATCATCTGAAATATAGGAGTTATTATCAAAAAACATAAATGTAGTATCAACAGCTTGTTTTAGAGTTAACTTAATGCAAGATACATTGCCATCTGCATAAAAGTGCACTTTAGGTAGCTGTCACAATGTTATTCAAAACCAAATGAAAAATACATTTTCAGTGGACAAGATCCTTAAGAACAGAGTGGAGGGGACACTTTGGAAAAAAAAAATAGTCAAAATGTAGGTTGATGCTAAGTGAAACATACTTTCACATGTTGTCCTGTTATTTTGCAGCTCATATTTTAAGCATCAATCCAAGATATGTTTTTCAGCAATAAAGGAATGAAAGCCATCACTTTTAACAGTTTGGGGTGTTTAATATATAATTCCAAAGTCTAAAGATCAACCTCTCTAAGAAATGTATATATATTTTTCTGTTTCCCGCGTGCAACACAGCAGACTGTCATTACATCTGGCAGCATGTCCTTATTTATCTGCAACTAATCTATAGAGGCAGCTGGCCCAGGGCCATATTGGGGGGACAACCTCATTACTTACTTAGCAGAAGCTAATCGAACAAGAATGTGTAATTACATCAAAACTAAAATGAAAATCTGCATTTTAATAATTAAAGTCCAGCATATCAGCAGTGAAGCATGATAAAATAGTTTCAAACCCATGGATTACAACCGTAAATCCAAGCAGGCCAGATGTGAGAGCAGGAGGGGCCACATGCTTTCTGAGGCCAGATTAAGGCAAAAATCCCACAGCAGCGCTCCGTCTTTTTTCCACCCCAGCTTAGAGGCTTGTGTCGACTCAACATGCTGTAATCCACCGATTAGCTGATATAATCACCTGTAAATACACCTTGGCGTTGACGTTACCCGGGGCCAGCAAGCTCGGCTCCGACGACCCGAATGCATGCTGAAAGCAGAGATGAGTCGGATGAACTTTGTGGGAAGCAGACGGCGGTTCCAGACAGACAGCTGTACTCGATATGTGATCCCTGATTTTCCAGAAACTCAGATGAATTATCTCTAGCTCTAAATACTCCAAATGAATTGACCAAGTGCTTTGACAGAACTAAAGTAATGTTTTACCTCTTCTCCCACGGATCAGCTTTTAATAAAGATTTAGAACACATTACATTGTTGTTTTAGCAGATGTGTGGACACAACAACTAATACATTCACTGTGCTTAGCAAGATTAACTAGACCCTTTGAACATTTTCACATTTTTTTCCTAGTTATATCCCAATATGCATGAAATAAGAACTTGCAAATAACTTGTCAGCAAAAAATAGGAACTTGTTTAAAGTCAAAAAAGGGCTAAAACGTATTTGTGCCACTGCAAAAATACAAAGCATTTGTCCTATTAGTGAAATAATCCACCAGTGGAATTAATACTTTTTCATTGATATCAAGAAATTATTGACTCCAAACAAGCTTAGATTTTATTTCTAAGCTTAGTAAGATATGCACCAGTTTAGTTAATCCATAGGAACAATTTCTAGATGCTTGAAGGCACTACTTTCCATCTGTTCAAATAATTATACCAGTATAGACATGATGAAAATGTCCAGTCATCAAGTTCTCAGGAAGGAGAAAGTTCTGTATCCCAGACCAGAGATGAAAGAGTTTGATCCAAAAAGTGCAAATCGACTCCAATAAAAAAAAGAGCAGGAAGTCATTCCTTCAAAACAAACAAAAATATCAGAATACAGTTTGCAAGCAAACAAAGGAAGAAAGATCTTCATTTTTGGAGACATATCTTGTGGTCTGATGAAAGTAAAGTGGAAACGTTTTGCCAATACAAGCACAGCTACTTTTGGAGGAAAAACCGGGATGCTCTGAACTGTGAATTTTGGTGGTGGCGGTATTATGTCATGGGATTGTGTATGCTGGAGTAATAACTGGTACACTTTATGAAAGAAATTTCATCATCAGAAAAGAACATTCTGTGGAAATATTTATCAGCCAGGAAGTTGAAGTTTAGGCGCATATTGGTCTTCCACCTGGGCAACAATCCTACGCATGAAGCCAAAGTGTTTACAAACTGGCTTAAGGACAACAAAGTTCTCATGGAAGAGAGGCCCAGAATTTTGTTCTGAAAATTTTGAAGGGTAGTCCAATTTGACATTCTCTCATGACTGTGGTGATTAGAAAATATTAATTACTTTGGTAATTACAACTGATCTAAAAAGGGAGGTTTGGCTTTATTTAGCTGCTAATATTGAGAAAAAATGTGTGTTTATGTATTTAAACTTCTGGTTTCAACTGGTCTGAAAATGTCCTGTAATACACCAGAACATGCTAGTTTTCCCCTTAAAACCGGTCTACGGTAAGCAATCCAAAACAGACAGGTGGATTGATAAAATTGAGTCTCTATTTCAATATAAACACAATGACTGTATTAAAAACAAAAAAAATTAAGGTATTTTGTAAGTTTTTTTTATTATTTATTAAGACACTTTGTAGTCATTCCTGAAAGAAAAGACATGATTTTGGTTCTTAGCATGTTAATGCCTGACATGACAAAAATAACCAAAATATTAACAAAAAACATTTACAAATCCTGAAAGCAAACATAAACAAAATCTTATATATAAAACATAGCAGGGGTAATAAATATTACACACAAACAAAAAACAGAAGTAAACAATTTCATTTACCTATTTGGTTTGGGCAAAAAAAAAAAAAAAGTTACTGATCGGAAAAACTTTTTTTAATCTCCTAGAGAACATTATTCAGCTAAAGCTCTGCAGAAGAATCACCACAAACCTCTTTCTTCAACCTGCTAACGTTACTAAGAAAGAAGCACATGCTAGTGAGACTTTCCTTTCTTCTTGTGAATCCATTTTAATTTTTTTTTGTGTGCGCGCCTCAAGCCGGAACATGTATAGTGCAGGAAAAAAAATACCAAAATGGCTTCAGTCACCCATTTTTAGTCATTAGTTCAGCAAAAAACGCAAACAGTAAACACAAAGTTGAAATTAAGCTGAAATGTGATTGGCTTATTTGGACTGCTTTCTTGTGGTTGTTTTTGTTTTTAGTTTTTGCTCTCACAGGGTTACACAGGCCTCCCATATCTGGGCGGGTTTGCATAATCAAAGGAGATGGTGACCAGTTTCGGTTCAGTCAAGAATCGGAAACGCATCATACGCAAGCGACTCATTACATGGCTGAAAATTTCACTCCTTAGTTTTGTTCTTAAAGAAAACTGCAAAAATTTCCTTTGTTGAAGCAAATCAGGAGCAATACAAGTGTCCAGGTGTTTTTTTCTTTTTTTGTTTTTTTCTTGCTGACACACAAGCATATTCAAGATTTTGTGTCTCTTTCTTCAACTCATGAGTGAGAGGAAGAGAAGAGTTCAGCGTCTCCTGTGTGGAGTGCAGGGACGAGGTTGTCGGACCTCCGCCTGGACGTCTCCTCTCTGCAGGTTCCAACCCTCCAGTGCTACTTCTCTTGCAAAGTGCAGGCAGTTATTGTCCCCTCCCTTTTTGTTTGAGGAATTCAAAACCCAATGAAACATTTTTTTAAAAAAACTAAGTGATTGTTGTTGTACAAATAAAAATGTCCAGAATAGCAACTGCAAGGGAGAGGGCAGTGTGACAAAGATTGCATCTGTGTCTATAGAAAATCAGTCCATCCAAACAAAACAAGCGCCAACCCTTGTGATGTTGATGCCGCTCTGCCATTTGGAAAAGTTAAACCTCCCTGGAAAGAGAGAAATAAAGATCAATAGGCATGTTGCTGTAGATGCAAAATGATCTAATATCTACAGTTTGAAATTTCAAAAGCAACGACTTACGATGCCGTCAGCGTGGAGTTTAGAACAAGAGTTGTGCGTATCTTGTAAAGCTGAGCTAATGTTAGCTTCTTGTGCTGTTGGGCTGGAGATTTCCTTTTTTTGTTTTTGGGTGAATTCGTGTCCACTGTCGTCATCGTCGTCGTCTCGCATTTTCTATCTGCTTTGCTAGACGGGGCCGTCTCCCCATCCACCTCTTCTTGTGTCTTATGGTTGAGCATGGCCTCGGCCCGGCTCAGGTTGGCCTGCAGTTTGTCGGAGGGCATGCTGGAGCTCAGGCAGTCTTCGGAGCGGTTGAAGCCGTTCCGCCGCAACTCCGACAGGCTCTTGCTGTGAGCCAGAGAGGACGGGTCTGCATCCGTGCAGTCCAGTTCCTGGGACTCAGAGTTGAAAGAGTGTGTGAGAGACACAGGGTTTTCCTCACCATGGACCCGCTGCAGGAGGTTGTCCTCTGAGCGGGAGAAGGTCAGAGAGGTCAGCCTCTGCATGCACTGAACCTTGGTCTGCACAGGAGGCCGACGGCGAGGTTTGGTTGACTGCACCACAGACAGCTGGGACCCTACAGATTCATTCTCTTCCTCCTCCTCTTCTTCTTCTTCTTCTTCCTCTACTTCTTCCTCCTCTTCCTCTTCCTTCTGTTCTTCCACTTTCCCATTTTTGCCAAACTCCACCACCTGCTCTTGCACTTCCTCCACCTCCACCTCTTCGCCCTCACTTTGGATGGGCTGCGGCTGCAGCTCTCGCTGAAAAGACTCAGGAGAGAGGGTACCATACGCACTGTCCATAGAGAGCGACCGGCGCTGCGGGTCCAGCTCCTCGTTCTCCTCTTGAATCTGTCCGATGTAAACAATGGGATGCGCTCGGTAGGTGGGCTGCTGGAGCTCGGACCTGTCTGACAGGAGAACTAGGTCGGGCTCTGAGTCTCTGCTGGAGCATTCCTCGAAGTTTGTGCTGGATGTAGGGGATTGTTGGTTCTCAGACGGCTCATCCACATCCATCACAGACAAGGTCTCGGTCGAACCATCTGACTGGCTGAAAAGACAGGATTTTGAGCTTTAATAAAAGTGGGAATCAAAAGTGCTAAAAACAAGAGTGAAATCAGGGGTGACCAAAGCAAACCTGGATTAATTCTGTGCAGCCATCAAATGCATTTCAAAAATTACACAAATTTGCCCCGTCCAGCACAGATACAGATAAATATTTTCTTTACTCAGGGTAAAATTATTACAAATATAATTGCCTTACAACAAAGTATTCATTTTTTAAAATAAAAAACAAAACAAAAAACTAATTTCCTGCAGTAGGTATTAAAAAAACAAATTATTTTATTTTGAGGAGTCATGTTCTGTTTTTTTTAAAAAAAAGCACTTGGCTGAACTGAAGGCAAAAAGGCTTTTAGGGTTGTAAAAGTTGCCAATCCCTGACTTAGCCAGAAAACCTTTTATACATTGTCCTAATACACTATACATTGTTTTAATTGCAGTACTTATTAACTAGGGCTAAATTTGAAAGAATGCAATTGACTATGAATCTGCAAGCTCTATTACATTGAACTGTGTTTAAGTGCAAAATTGTTTTGAACTGGCACCAATTAAACTGGACTGAACAGAATTGGCTGAAGAATGAGACCAACAAGAGGAGAAAGTCAGTGGGACATCACGGTACCTGGAGTTCTGCTCTTCCTTGTGCCGAAGAATCGGGGAGCTGGTAGCAGAGTTGCTGCTCTCATCTTCCTCTTCCTCCTCATCCTCGGCTGTGCATTTCTTCTTAATGTCCTGCTGCCGGAGGACTTCCTGACTGCGGAGCTTCTGCAGCTGGTTCTAAAAGAAATCACGTAAAGTTTAAACAAAAAAAAAACACCAAAAAATAATCACACCATCATATAAGGATTGCAAATCTCTCAGCTGAAAATGGGAGAACCATTACACCAACCTGTACATTGCAAATTGCCTCAATCCAGCTTCGCCCCTGGGAGGCGCTGTTGGCTTGAAAAGTGTAAGCTGCTACTGCACTCTTGAACTCGTTGAGGTAGATAAGAATAAAAGAACCTAAGAACCCAAAGAAATTCATAATGTCAGAGCCACAGACAGAAAAAGATAATATTTTTATGTTACTGCTCATATTTTGGCATTTTATGCAGAACATTGTTACAGTTCCTCCATGTTGCGGATTTCCTGCTTTCCTCCACTTCACATTTCCAGACAAAACAAATCACTTGCATCCTAAATACTAAAATCTGGCCAAAAAAAACAAAAAAAATCTTGCACTTACCAGGATCCTTGAGCTCCTTACAGACGACATTGTGAATGAGGAGAGGCTGCCTGATAATTTTAACCTTTTCAACTCGTTTCACCGGTTTGGTAATTAGCAGCAGGTCGGTGAACAGGAAACAGTAGACCTCCATCTGCGGGGCAAAAGACAGAAACCAGGTGTGACATCAAAGAGCAGAGCGCGTCGTGCATTTACAAGCGGTCGTGTGACTCAGTCTTACCCTGCTGTCCTTGCCTTCTTTCATCCTCAGAGCTCCCTCGAGGTGCAGCTGTCGAGTCTCCTCTGGTGACGTTTCCCTCATGGGAGTCATTAGATTGAAGTGGTTGTACTCTTTCAGGATCTGAAGAGGAGAAGACCCAAAAAGAAAAGAAAGCGTGAAACAAGAGCTTACATAAAGCCTTATAACTGACAGCTCTGTGGTGTCATAAATTAGCTTCTTGCCTTCTCCACTTCTTCACTGCTGCCTTCCACAGCCTCGTAGGAGTCTATGCGGGCGGAGATGGTGGCCAGCTTCTGCTGCTCCTGACGCTGTCGCATCTGCGAGTCCACGCTGTTGATGAAGCTCTCTACTGTGACCAACTGAAACACACAAAAATACTCATGTTCAAACTTGATGCAGGGTGAATAAATCCCAATAGGAACAGTAATGGTTACTGGGATCCTCACCATGCTGTTAACGATGTCGCGGGCTGACGGCTCGTCAGTTTTCTTCAGTATGCTCTTCAGCAGGAGAGGATACTTGGTCAGTCTCTGATGAGGCTTTGCCAACATGTCAGCCAGCTTCAGACGGTTACACTGCTTATGGGTCTCTGCCCACTAAAGACAAAGGCAGGAAGCGTCAAAAACACAGGAGAAGGATGAGTGTGTCCGTTCAGGGCATGTTGAAGGGATGTAAAATTAGCTTTATGGCTGACAGAGAGGCGTACTAACCGTAACGTATGTCCTGAAGGGTTCATTGTCCCTGAGAAGCGTGCGCATGTACTCCATGCAGGTCTCTTCTTCCATGCAGTAATGAATGTATGGCTGGAACCTGGACCCAAACTGAAAACACAAAGGCATAAAACAGATATTACTACATCGGCAAGGGGGGACTCCTAATTGCTTCTTTAGAGCACATCCAGCTCCATTTTGTCGTTTGTTGTAGCAACAGGATGAGTCAGGTGCAAATCATCTGGGTTGTGTGATTAACGGGAGCAGAGGAAGGCAGAGCAGGCCACACATTTAGCTGTGCAGGACACTGCACTAGTTACAGGCTAAACTTATGCACCTTACTTTGTTTATTTTCTTAGCAAGGTAAACTACTTACTCCCTATTTAGATTAACACAAAGCCGCCTTCTTAGTTTTCTCTGTTCGGTATGTTTTGAATCCTTGCCAAATGCTCCACTTCAAAGTTTTGAATGCAAATTTTATGCTTAATGCTCGGTTAGCTTCAGGTACATGAAGCACCTGAAATCACGCTGTTGTCATGTTTTTCCATAACTGTATGTGAGAAACTTGGTAAATTTTAAAAACTGAACTCATTTGTGTTCTGTGTCTTTTTTTCCTTTACTGTCTCTGTCTTTTGGTCATTTGTTGTCGATAGAAAACACACTTTTCCAGTATAGTTTAAAGACTACTGACCGTCCTGAAGCCATCATGGAGGCGAGTTGGGTCGAGCAGGGCCCGGGCCTCCCTGGCCTTCTTCAGAACGGGCAGCATGACCTGGTTCCACAGTGAGATATGGAGCCGGACTATTTCCTGGATGTTGCTGAACAGTTTGGTGGGTTCCACATCCATCAGCAGGCCGCTCTCCTGCAGGTTCAGCAGCCCACACTGGAACAGCTGGAGGAAATGGCATTCAAGTTTAAGGTTTACTACAGAGACGGAAATACATATTATTGCTTCGAAATCCCAACAAGGAAGTTATCTGCCAAAATACAGCTGCATCTTGTTGCACAACACCCCGTAGCAGTCCGTGAACTTTACGTGTGGCGGCAAATTACAAAAGCTTTCTTTGTACTTACATCAGTGATGACTCTGAGTTTCTTTATGTAGGTGGCCTCTGTATTCAGCAGCTCCCATATCGCCTCCTGCTGGTGGAACTGTCGCTTCGTCAGCCCCTACATGAAAACACAAAGGTTTTCTTGAGTATGACACATTGGCCCACACAACTGACTAGTTTACCGACAACCACCATAAATGAGTTTCAGCTAAGTTCCAATGAATTTCTTGGTAAAAAAAAAAAAAAAAAGTAGAATAAACCTGTTAGATATTAAGCAAAGAATTGTTTTGTTTTTCATTCTTATAAAGAGATGAGCAAATGTTTGAGCATTTAGATGATGTTTTCTAGGTCTGTGTTAAAATTTGTCAGCAACTTCTCCAAATAAAAGTTAACTAAAGATTAGAATAAAGGATGAGATTCTAATTTAATAGCTTTACATATCTGACTTGCTCATAAAGACTAACATCTCTTGCTTTTAAGAATATACAACAGAAAAATAAAGAATCCTGCCACTTAGGACTGAGAAAAGTTCAGTGACCATATTAGATATGCATGGAAACTATGTGTTAAGTTTTTCCACACTGAATTATCAAGCAACTTTATTTTCGTCTCCTTCCAGCTTTAATTTAAAATCGTGCTGCCTTCCATGTAACATGGAGGTCGGATGTCAATACTAACCCTAATCTCTGACTTGCAGGTGAAAAGTTACATAATACTCAGTGGTTATATATGCAGCATATTCATAAGTAAAGTAAATGAATGCTAATATGATTCTCTGTACCAAGCTAAAGCAAAAAAAATCAGCTTTTCTGATGCACCCTTGAAAGAGCTACAAATTAAATGTCAAACATTAGTTTTCATAGTAAATCTGTTTAATAAAAAGTTTGTGTTTGTGTTACATGTTACCAGGCTTTTAGATCACATTGGCTGTTATCAAAGACAACAGAGTGTGGGTTATAGTCTGCAGACATTGTTGCACAAGACATGAGATTGCATTTTTCTGCATCCCACTGACTACGAGGGTTGGACAATATGGCTTTAAAATAAAATCTCAAATTTTTTCACACCACATCAGATTTCCAATGAATTTTATTCGAAAAAAATAAATATATATATATATATATATATATATATATATATATATATATATATATATATATATATTCAAAGTCTTTCCATCATTCCATATGGGAGATGGTCTGAATTTAAAGTTCAAATAAATGCAAGCTGTGGAACATGATGGCAGACGCTGGGTGGGCTGACATCACTCTACACTACAGAAACCCAAAGAGCAAATTGGTGAAAGAAAAACTTCCAGACATTCCAAAAATTAAATCTTCATGAACAGAAAGTTTGATTTATTGTCCCCCTCCGAAATATGCAAGTCTTAAATGTTTCTTCCACTGCCCCCACCGCCTAAATTATTTTTTTTCCTTCTGAATTAATCATCCAAAAGTGATGTACTGTAGCGATTTGGAGCTGATTTTATTTATTTTTTTATCTAAAACATTAAAAAGGGTAAATCCTATCTGCAACGTGACAGGGGGGCTAAAAAGGGCACAACCAAAGAGAGTAGAGCTAAAAGTAAAAGTGGATCACTCAATCCCACAAGCCATAAAAAATTAAAACAAAAAATCTGGAATTTGCAAATAATATTCTCCTATTTTCCAGTGTTTTCACTGAGCAGCACTATGACTGAGCTATGCAGCTTATATAACCAGCCTTCAGCAGTAAATCTATAAGAGGGAAAATACAGCAACCAGGCAACAATCTGATTAGCCATATACACATTAACAGGTGAAAGCAAATGACAGTAAGAAGGATGTTATCATTTCCAAAGAAATTTACAGCTCTAACTGCAATATGCTTTGTAAGCTTTATTGCTGGAATACAGGTAAGAGAGGAACAGACAAGGATGGATGATAAGGAGGATACCAAGAATTTGCTCATCAGCATTGTTTGGTTGAATCACATAATGGAAAATGTTGCTCAGAGGTTGAGATTTATCGCATCCTTTATAATTCATTAGAGACAATTTTGTTGTAGGAATTTTGATTTATTGTACATTTCAACTAGTGATGGTAAATAAAATAAACTGACAGAATGATAAAAAGCAGAAACATATCAGTAAATTCAAACGATTAAATCTAACTATTGTGTGCAGCCTAGTGATATAAATCACACTTTTTAAAGTAAAAAAGTCTGAAGAAGAAGCCTGTTTTAAATGGGATTTTTTTCAGGAACAGTATTTAGGTTTGTGGCATTATGAATGCTGTCAGACATGCATTTACATTTTAAAAACATACTTAAATTGTTACCACAACAGTACAATTGAGTATAAAACAAAATTACGAGACCATATGAGAATAGAAGTCACAATATATAAAGTTTATTCTCATGTTATTTCAACTTTTTGTAATTTTATGACCATTTTTTTATTGGTATGGCCAGCCCTAATACTTAGTCTTACAATAGTGCCATAAAATATTCAGATAAAATTCTGAGTCCATATTGAACCACCTCTACACAGGGAAATAATATTAGTACTCATGGGAACAAATAATGGGAAAATATTTTGCTTACAGTTATTCTAGATGTGAACAAAGTGTTCGTACCTCAGGATCGTCCAGCAGCGTCTTCCAGCTGTCCTCCAGGCCCAGGTTGGCCTCCTCCTCTCCCTCCCAGGAGTCGTGGTGGAAGGAGAGCTGCCGCGGCACCTTGGGGAGCCCAAATAACGAGTAGGAGTGGAGTTTGCTCTGGAGCTGCTCGAGACGGTCCAACTCCTGCAGCAGAAAAGGGTCCAGATTAGGGCCAAGATTACACGCTGAACTCTGCTTCTAATGGCGCCTTGATATTTAAATCCAAATTCAGCTCTTTGTTCAAGCTGGCAGCCTTTACACAGTTATGAAAATGAGCTTTGTGCATTGAGACCACTTTAACAATAGACGACAGGGGTTGTGGGTGAAGGCTACAGTTGGGTAAAGAAGCTAATTATAAAAGAGTCAGCAGTGAATTTAGAGAGAACATGATTAGATCTGAGCTTATTTGTCTGGTTTTCAGACAGAATAACTGACAGCTGCTGAACCCTGCATTAAAAAGGATGACAGAGGTCCAGGTTCTGGTCCTGAGAGAGCAAAAGGGGCCAAATCAGCTAAAATAGATACGAGTCTGGAACTGACAAATGACTGATTGTGTCCCTGAACGACGTCTGCAGATGTGCCGGATGTGACCGCAGGGTTGGGTTGGACATTTTTAGACATTATAGCACAATGCTCTTCATTTGAGTCAAGTAGATTAGACATGTAGATAAAATGAGGCAGAGGTTTGAGCAACCAGGGAGCTTTAAACCAGAATTTCTGCTCAACTGTTTTATATAGATAAAAAATAAAATATACAAGAATAATCTGGATAACTGAAAGTAATTTTAAATTTGATTTAGGGTTGAAACGATTAATTAGATTAACTGATGAATCAACTATTGAAATAATTGTCAATCACCTATTGACTGTGTGTTTTATGACTTTGTATTTTTGTGGGGTTTTTTGTGGAAAGCACTTTGAACTGTTTTGTTGCTGAAATGTGCTATGCAAATAAACTTAATTGATTAATCAATTAATCTCGAGTATACAGACAAAAAGAGGCCATTTGCTGAAAGAACACACGCAGAGCAGTAATCAAGTCGAAACTGTATAAAATATTTACATTTGGCATAGTTTTAGCTTCGCTCAGTTCAAATTCTGTAAAATAATCTTGAGATTTTATGATCAATCCGTTAATCAAAAGTTATTAAATGTACTGGTGTTAAGCACAGCAGACAGGGTTAACCTTTCACATTAGAAAAAATTTAACTGTAGATGTATCCTTTGCTACAAATGATAAAGATTTCACTGAAGAAATGCTTTTATTGCATTTTGATCAATAAAATGTTTATTTTCATTACTGAAAAAGGATTTGAAATATTTGTATTTCTAATGTACTTCTAATATTGTATAAAATAAGCTTAAGTGCTTAAATGAAAAATCTACAACAAGCACAATTTTTTTTATCTGATTAATAGTTAGTTAGTTTTCTTTCAAAATCTAAGAATCCTCTGGATGAAACTTAGTGAGTAAAGGCTTTCCCTTCCACCTACGCATTTCCATAGCAGCTGTGAGGAAAGTAAGTAAGCCAACAAGTCAAGAGGCTCCGAAGGGAAATGATTTCACCAGTGCTGGCGGGATGTGGCCTTCTGACCTCCTCCCACTCCAGCCAGCTACTGCTTTGTTTGCTTCTGAACGCTTTCCTAATGTGAGACACGTCTGGGCAACAGACATGTTCCCCACAGCTTTTAACAACTCAGTTCTGGGGTAAGAGAAAGCGCGCTGCTTTGATCGAACCAGCAGGCGCACCTTCTTGGGTTTCACACTCTCGGCTGAGCCTTACCTTGCCGAAGGGCCCCGCTCCAGCGTTTGAGCCGAACAGGCCGCTGAAGCGGCTGGCGGCACGGTTCTTCCACCTGTCCGGCCCTGCCCCGACAGCGGGCAGCGAGCCGCCCAGCTGTCCCAGTGCATCCTGGGTCGGAATGTTGGTCTCCCCCAGGAACTCCGTCATGTTCTTCCTCCGTCGAGCCTGACCCTGACAGGAGACACAAACCGATAACACTTACATGATGTACAGTAACAAAACAGAAAATGAAACAAACAGACCACTTATCAGTAATTGTGTCATTTCAAGGGAAAAAAAGATTCCAGTCAGGGAGTTGGAAAGAATGGAATGAGAGAAATATACAAAGACAGGATAAGCAGGAAATCGGAGGGGATTTTCATGGCGGATTTTCATGACATCAACTGACTCGTTAAAGTCATCCTCTTGTTGGGACACAAACAGGAGAGGGAAGAACTGCCACTTCCTCCCAGCCAACGCTCATGACATCACAAGGAGCAGACAGAAGGTTGTTCCATAGGAACAGACGATCAAAGTTTGGCCATTGTTCCCCCGTCCATTGTTGCCCTGTCAGCAGGCCCCGCCAACAAACTCTGTCCACTTTACGAGCCGCAGCAAAGCAAATAAACAGGGGTCACCTCGGTATCGGAGGAAGCAGTTGTTTTTGTCGTTGGAGTGTCAGTGCTGAGGAATCTGCTGTTGGTGGCAGTGTGTGTGTGTGTGTGTGTGCGTGTGTGTGTGCATGACGGGGGAGTTGATGACCTTCACCTCATCAAACAAGCGATGGGGAAACTTTACATTCCAGGACACTGACACCGTTGCTGAAACCGGCCGGCCGTTCCGACAAAATTCTTTAACTGATCAACCCCCCCTTAACTAAGCAGAAACAAACACACACTCTGCAGTCAAAACATTGGAAACACCCCTCCACCACCTCCACTGCACACACAAATACCTTTGTTTTTAGCGCCTTGGCCAGACTCACAATAAAGAATGTTTTTTTGTCGTTTTAATTATGATTGAGATGCACATATGGAGTAACAGATAACTTGGATGAAGCTGAAAGGGTACTGATTTGTTTTTGTTTTTTTTGACCAACCAATCCAAATTTTTTTTCTTTTAAAAAATAGACATTTTACTGCAACCAGTATTTGAAAAAAATACTGCAAGCTCCTTGATAGAGGCATCAGTATTGACTGACATAAAATTACAAGATTAATTTTATGCCTTAAAATTAATCGCTGGAATTATCCCAATTCCAGCATCAAAGCATGGACTCTTAACTTTCACTGCGCTCCATACTAAGTGGAGTAATGAGCTTGCAGAGTGTTGATGCTTTTACTAAGTGAGAGAAGGTCTTTTCAGCAAGAATTGGTGAAGAAAATTTAAATTATATGTTTGATACATTTTTCACCATATACAGCAAGAACTCCAACACACACACACAAAAAAAAAAACACTAAAGAATGGCTATCATGTTCTGCATTACCAGACAGAACACGAAATATCTTTTCATATATAGCAATCTTTGAATGAAGAAACTTTTTTCTTTCTCAATAATAACCAAAGGTACAACACCTTCCCTAGTTATCTGTTTTGATGCCTTTCATGAGTCAGATACATGAAATCTGACTTTTAGTCTGTATGGTCAGAGATGCTTAGGGACACAGAGTGAATTTTTTTGATTTCCAGCATTCATTTTGATTTTCTGATTATTAACCAATAATTAAGAAATTCCAAACTCTGATTTTATGTTCAGTGAACGAATCAACCAAGTTACAGTAATTGCTACATCCTTGCTGTGGATGTCGTTAATGAGAGACAAAGACTTGAAGCTGATTCCAGAATCAATAAACGCTTTGTAGTCGGTATAGAAGAGACATACAATATGACATGTTCAGGCTTGTCTGAGGATCATTAATGCTAGAAGGTAGTGAGAGATCAAGACATGCAGCAGATAACCGGAAGCCTAGTCAAAGTGTGAGAAAAGGGCTTTGTTTAGTCCATCTGAACTATTGGCCTCTGTGTGTCCTGGATAATGCTGGAGTTGAAAATGTTAGGAGTCTTTTGAAAATCCAGCATTAATGTAAAGGTCTACATTCTCCTGGAAATGCAAAATTATGGTAGTGATAGCTGCTCTAATCGCTACAATAAGATGGGAAAACCAGTGGGTAATCCTTCTGACTTTGTTCTAAGATAAACTCTCGGTCATACAGTGTGAAGCTCAATCTGCTCCAGATGTAAATAAACACCACCAGTAATGGCAGAGATACCAGAGAAGGTACTTTGAATGCTGCTTTCTTCTTATATTAGTCATAAAAAAATAGAACATGCAAAATAATGGCCAGCCAGAACAAAATTTACAGAAATTAGTGATAAACACAATAATCTGGATGGTGCATCTCAAACACACTTAAATCAATGGCTCTACAAAACAATCTCATGTTTTATCTGTGAGGAAAAAAATTTCCAAAGTAGATTAGGACTATAACTAGAAAGCCCATCCGCCTTTCAGAAAGTAGTGAAAACGGGAAAGTTTGCATCCATTTCAATGAAAAGGAAACCAAAATTGAGCCACTTTGGGTTTCTTTCAAGAAGTGGAAGAGGATGCAGGTGTCAGGAAGTCCTTATGGTGAGAAACAAAAAATCTGGACCATTTCCCAGTTAGAGCACAGCACTTAAATCCTCACTCAGTACAGAAAGTAGACATGAGAAAGTTTTGAGCTAATTTTCTTCCCGAACACTTTTAGCAAAACAAAATGTTTCCGTAGACTAAACCAAAGTCTGGAAGTTGCAATTAAACAGAGGATAAAAGCTATCAACAGTTTCCCACCATAGTAATGGAGCTTACCATTGAAGCCAGAGGCATGTCAAAAGTAACAAAAACCATTCTAATCCTTCAGAGGGGTTCATGGACCGCAGCCCATCCTCATGCCAGCTGCTGCCCTCACTCAACTTCTCGCCTCCTCCTTTTCCACTTCCACTGGTGGGACTCTTGTACATCCACTCCTTCACCCTGACGGTTCTTATGAAGATGACAAACCACTAATGTTTCCCTAAAAGTACTTCAGAAAGGCTCCGGCTTACAAGATCCAGTGCCTCCTGGTTTAATCTGAGTCCTGTCAAGTTATCCGGCTGGTCAGATAGCGGACCTTCTTCTGATGCGTCCAGCCTGCTTACATTTCACCCGAACACTGGTCTGAAGTCATAGCAACCAGGAGGATCCTGCCTCATTGTGCTGGCTCTTGAGGAGGCTGATCTGAATATCTGGAGGTGGAGTCAGAGTGTGACAGCTTGCAGGGAGGGAGTTTCTCTGTCGAAACAGCCGTCCTGGTGCTTCTGACGATGACAAATGCTTTGTTTGGCACTTTCTTCAAGCAACCACACCGCTCATGTCTTGCAAAACACACCCGTTTCCATTTTTTCAAGATGAGTATTTCTTGACAAGGAAGAGGCTTACTAAAAAACCTGGGGCTTTAACTGGGGCGAACATGTCATTTTCATGACACTTCCAACCCCGAGGCACAGTCTTTGTTCTCAGAAGCGCCTGTTTTTCTTAGAGACCTTTGAACAATGCCAGGCTAGATGGCAAAAACAAGGAAAGAAATTTCCAAAGAAATGGCCAGACAGGAAATTCCCTTTGTTTACTTGTTTCAGTACATTTAATCGACTACTGTCGCACAATAGATAAGCACATTGAGTTCCCTGCCTTTTCATAAGCAGCAAAAAAAAAGTTTGAAAGCCTTCCAGAGCTGAGAACTATACCTCAAATATAAACAGAGATGTTCTGTAATTTATTGAAGATATTACTTCAGGTCAGCATGCTGCCAAGTAGCCCATGAGCCCCTCTTGAACTAATGTTAAGCAGCTGTATTCATGTCTGCCTGAATAACTGTGTTTACAGGGTCTTTGTTGAGTCTACTATCTAAACTTGTCCATGTAGAGGGAAGCAAAACACTGAGGCTTTCTCCATTTAAGTCCAGTGGCTCTTAAAAGATCATAACACCAAGTTGACTGACATTTTTACACAATAGTTCAACACGATATGGACTTTATTGCTATCTTATGTCATAAAAACAAATGGTGAAACAGAAAATAATAACTTTCTATCCATGAGCATGGAAGATTGCATGAAAGGTGAGATTTAATTCTGGATTAAATTTTTTACTAACACACACAGAAATGTTCCCTGAAGTCGTAATTCTGAGTGAAAATGCAGGTGGTTTCTTACCAACATTGACTTCAAAATTCAATATGGTTCCCATGCAAATAAAACTCTGTGATGACTGCAGACAAGTCATTTCCTTCTTTTTAAGATTTATCATAGTATATATTTAACAGTATTATGCAATCTTCAGTGAATGTGTTGGATGTAATGTTTGAAGACACTACATGAGACTTCCATCTTAATTCTTAATTAAATCCATTGATGCTTAATTCAAAATTTCTTATTCAACCTAAATAATCTTTCACAAGCATACTGTATAACCACATTAGTCACATTCATATTGTGTTTTAATATATATATATAAACATTGGAAGCATGCGCTTAGCTTGTTAGCATGCATTCTTAGCTAATAGTTGTTAGCATGCTTGAGTACAACAATGTCTTGATCTCAGCAGATTTACAAATTGCATCTTGATAAGTGTTTATGTGATTTTTTTTGATTAGCTTTCGTTTCAAGTAGATATGTGTGAACAACAAAATTTTTGTCTTGTATGTGCTAATTTGCTTATTTTACAATTGGTATCTTTTTGTTTACGTCAATTGCTAATACCAAAACTTTTGAACACCTCCACAGGGAATCATGAAATTAGCAAAATGCTGAGTTTGACTGGAATACTTCAAGTTATTCCTGGTAAAACACGTTATCTTGCAAATAATTGTGTGAGGTTTTCATTTTGATACCATAAAAGAAGACCTAGTATCACCATAACTTATTGGGACCCATGGTTCTAGCCTGTTGGTTAATGATATCAAACTGAGCTTAGAGTTTTATCTTATCTGCTATGGCTTGAAGCATTAACCTCTGGAAAAAGCACTCTTTAAAAAAAAAAAAAAAAACTGCATAAAAATAAGTAGTGAAAATAAATTCACCTAAACCCCCACCTTCAACCTTTCACTTTTCTACTCTCCTGCTATGATGTCTCCCACCCCAAATAGTCAACTGATAAAAGCTGGCTTTGATCATGTGAGAGGTGATTGGATCGGAAAACAGTGACACCGACTTTCCTGAGAATCTGAGCCCACATCGATCCAATCAAATATACAGTAAATAAAACACGTGCATCAAGAGAGGATAACCAGGAAACAAGAGCCATAAAAGGCCTCAGAGCTCTGCATGTGCACAAAACAAGCAGAGCAGCACATTAAATAAAGCAATAAAGCAAAACATAATCTCAACCAAACAAATGTCACAAGCTCCCAGTTGTATTCATATGAAAAACCAAAAAATACCAAGGACAGAAGAAACCTTTTTTATATTTGTCTGTCATCAGTATAGAGGCATTTACAAATTGGCTGTGGGACAATTAAACTTTACTACTTAAATTGCTCATTGAACTTAAGACCCATGTCCTAAGTTCGTCAGTTTCATTTCTTTGTAAGGATTGGGTTCCATGAATTATGATAAGTAGCTCAAAGGTTTCAAAATTTTAAGCAGATGCTAATATTACATTTATCAATACCTTTGTTGAAACTTTATTTTCATTGATTCTGATCAACATTTGCATCAGTTGACACTCAGATCAAAATAACACCCTAATCAAAATAAAAATCATTAAAGAAAAGTTGACATTAAAGAAAATTGTTTTAAGTCATCTGCAGTGAAAGTGGGTAACAACGAAAAAACACTTGGGATACAATATCCGTGGAAAACAGGTACTTTCCATATCAAAAAACTAAAGGTGCGAATTGACCAAAACTGCAATGAAATGAAATTGCCAAGAGGTGAAATAACCTGCATCCCTGCAAGTTTCTCACCTCAGTGTAATTTGTCGGTTGTTTTGTGTCGGGAGGCGGCGACTCGGGGATCTCTGGGTCCAGGTGCAGCAGGTCCCAGCTGTGCCAGGATGTCAGACGATTAAAACGAACCATTTTCCACAGAAAATATGGGAAATCCCACCAATGCAAAGATTTAAATTTAATATTATCTTCCGAGGGATCAGAAGTAGATCAACCTCCACAAGTCATGACAGACCCATATGGCCAAGTGGGTAGATGGGAGAGCTCTGTGAAGCATTGCCGTTTCTTCCTTTGTGTGGCTTCTGGCCGAACTGAGCCATCAGATAAGGTGTGCTGCAGGCCAACGGTCACACAAACAACAATTATAAAGGTGTGTTTGAGCCTTGCAGTAATCTCCACCTTCAGGTGTAGAGGGAAAGTCTTTGTCT
Organism: Poeciliopsis gracilis; assembly: GCA_911649635.1. NCBI lineage: Eukaryota > Metazoa > Chordata > Actinopteri > Cyprinodontiformes > Poeciliidae > Poeciliopsis > Poeciliopsis gracilis. Next base: position 194,998 of record CAJVRI010001220.1, read on the forward strand.
TCCAGGCTCTTTCTCATCAGCAAACACAATTTTTATCTCCACCTATACCGTATGGGGAAAATTCAGTTTTCTGCTAAACACTAATATAATTACTAGGTGCTAGCGGTCTGAGGTAGTTTCATGCTTTTCTCATTATTAGCGTAATGAAAGAGCAAGTTACCAAACATGAGTCATTAAACTGTTCCCACGCAGGCACTGACTGGACAAACTGGATATTGAAAGCAGAAACTATAGTGAAGGTAATCCAATTTTAGATGCAAACAGAGAAGATGACGATGGGTGATTCACAATGTTTTGGAATACGAGCAAATTATAATCTATTATTCACAAGAAAGCAAAGATTACAAATGTTAATCCAAGTCTAGAACTGACAAAGAACAGTTTAATGCCAAAACATGCTGAGTTTAATGCTACTTTAAAAAAAAACGCAGTGGATGGTTTTACACAAAGTAGAGCTGACGCCATGGTTAACAATTATACGTCTTTCACTGATGTTTACCATGTTAAACAGCGTCTGCCCATGACGGATTTCTGTTCAGCTTCTGTTTTTTTTAGGTCACATAAATATTTGACAGATTTTCACCAGATGAAGATGCTTAAAGTTATTTCAAATATCAGTTTTCAAATGATTAGTTTTTGAGGGGAAAAAGGCTTTCCAAGCCAACCTGGCCTTTGAGTGAAAAAGTAGTTATTCCTTAATAACTGGTTATGCCATTCTTGAGAGCAAGAACTGCCATCATGCATTTTGGATAACTCCCATTCAGGTTTTTACATCATTGTGGGGGAATTTTTACCCACTTTTCTTGGCAAAAATATTTAAGTTCAGCCACATCGGATAGTGTTTGAGCATTAAAAGCTTCTCTACGCATGTTGACTGGACTTTTGTCCAGACCAAACTTATTATTTTAGCCATTTAAGAGAAGACTTGGTGTGTACTTTGGATCATGCTGCTGCTGCACTAACCAAGACACAGTCTGATAGTTTTTTCTTCTTCAGGACTTTGATAGACAGCAGCATGGCTATATCACTTTAATCTTGCAGAACCAAAGAATTCAAGACCATCACCTTATTAACACCAAATTTAGTTTGGAAAGTTTTTTTTTGTTGCACTTTTGTATTTACCCTGATCATATTTGTCTGATACTGAATGAATTTGATGATCTAAAATATTTCAGTGTGACAAAAATCTAAATATGTAAAAGTATTACATACTTCAGTTTCACACTACATCTTTGTTAAATTGCAGATGCAGCTCAAAAAAAAAAAAGTCGATGCATTTCAGATTGCTAATTGAACCTATAATGTTAATTCATAAAAAAATATGAATTGATTAAGCAAATGTCATTTGAATCAATACTGTCAATAAGACAACCATCCTAATAATTTTAGGTCACAGAGTGAGTCACATTGCTGACCCACATGGTGTAATGTATAGAGTAAAAAGATTCTGCATTATCATGTAACAGCAAACAATAGATAAATTACAAAAGCCAGGCTAAAACTAAAGGTGACAAAAACCGAGGCTGCTGTCAAAACCTGAGTACAGCAAGTCATTAAAACAACACAACCATAGTTTGTCATCTGCTGAAGGCTTTTGGGCTTTTTCCTCTCATTGTAGATTTACATCCTTTAAGGCTTTTAGGTGCTTCTGTGACAACTGACATACTTCCACAGAACTGAGTCATCTAAAGAAACAGTATCCATCTTACCGGTATGTTACATAGCAAACTCAGCTAACCCTGAGGCAGATCGAGGAGTATCAGTTTATTTTAGTTTGAGGAGGTAACTCTTTACTAATCACCATCTACTGTTGACTTTTTATATTGTGTCTAATTTTTTTTTAAAGTGAGACCAATAAAAACAGTTTTATAGGAACAACAAATATTTTAGTACCTTTCTCACTTTCTCAAATGTTTCACTGTCCAACTTAATGCAAACTTTGTTTATTTTGAAAAGTTAGTCACGGAAGAAAGAAAGCTTTTGGCCCTTAGTGTAGTCATTTTGAGTAAACAATGGATGGTTTCACATGATTTAAGAGACAACACAGAAACTGATCTGAGTGTTTGCTACTTTGGCCCCAGAAGAAATTTAGCATAAAGTGGGGAAAAAAATACATCAGAAATGGCCTTAGAGAAGCAACTGCTATTGGTCATTTCCAAATAATTTAGTCTAGTAAAAATACCAACATTTCAAACACTCCACAGGAAAGGATCTCCCAGGAGGGACAGACGATGCAAAGCCTGAGCAACAAGAAAAAACAAATCAAAACCAAAAGCTGTTTCTTAGACGTTACAAGTTACAGTCAAGCATTGCAGCTCAATCAGAGGAAGTGAACAAGTTTGGCTTGTTTAAAAAGGCTGCCTAGAGAAAACAGTGTTCTCCAACAAGAATATGATCCACTTAAGTCTGTTTCTCAATTAATCACAAGACAAGTAGAGCATACTGTTGTGGGAAAAAAGGAGGTCACACTATAATAAGTATCATTTTGGACATAAGACAAAGCATGGTGGTGGAGGGTTGATGATTTGGCCTGGTTTTGCACGTCGTAGCCATTTAGCTTCCCATAAACATTTCTGTACATCAAAATATTCTAGAAAGAAATTAGGTCAAAGTTAATCAAGAACTGGCTAATTAACATCTCAACCAAAGTATTGAATCCCCAATATTGGCTAACAAAAAAAGCAAAGAATCAAACTATTGCAATGGCCCAATCAAAGTCCAGATCTCCACTTTCCTGAAATGATGTACCAGGCCTTCAACACAGCTGGGCATAAACAAAAGCTTATTATCCTCAATGACTTGAGGAATATGGGAAAAAATCTCTTCACGGGAAGTAAAACTGATGGAGACATGCAGGGAAAGAGCTGCTGCTCATAATGAATCATGATGTTTTCGTTTTTCCCCAAAGACTCCATTAACTGTCTAGATAGGAGTTTAGATGTTACTGAACAAAACTACACAGAGATTCAACTGGCACCAAAATGTATTAAAGCTGTAACGAGCCTGCAATGCATCTTGTGGTGTGTGTGTGTGTGTGTGTGTTTGGGAGACTGGTGATTTATTGTGGGTCTGAACCTTGACACACACATGGAGGATCCATTAAATGACAAATCCACTCCTGGGAAAGCCAACAGCCTCCAACTGAACCCGTAATGCGAGCCTAATCACAGTGATTTGTATCTCTGGATCAAATAATGTCACTGTAAGTTTACAGATACCACCCTGCAAAATGCCTGATTCGCATAAGCCAATCATGTTTTTGCTAACTGCTCCATGGCAACAGATAGATGGGAGGTTTTATGACCCGGCCACCTGACAGGGAGCAAGGATCAATGTACTGCACACGCTTATACACCATCCCTGGGCTCCAGACGACAGAGCTAACTTTATGATGACTATAAACTGATCTCAGTTTCAGTTTGTTGAAACAAGGACAAAGCAGCAGCCTCGTGCACATTTTCTGGCATAAGTAATATAAGTAAAAGTGATGTAATTTTAATCCGACATGGAGCAATGAGAAATAATTAGTGGCACCCTTCTTAGATCTCACAACAATTCCTATAAAATTTATAAATGTAGGCTGCGGGTATCTCTGCCTGCTTTGTAGCTTTTTCTATCATACTTTTTCCTTCCACCTGATTTTCTATTAATATCCTTGAGTACCATAATCTGAAGGCTTATCTTGATTATGGCATATAGAAAATGAAATTTTAACTAGTACCTAAATTTATTAGTTTTTGTGTCATGTGCCAATAACAAACTTTAGCTTTAGGACTTCAAGACCTGAGATATCCATTTTTTGAGTGACATCTTAGTTTGAGATGTCATTTAGTCCTTAAGTTGGTCATAGTGTCAAACTTGAATTTATCTTATCCTTATTTAATTTGATTGTTATCACAAAATTGATCCCCTGAGATGAAGGTTAGGCTTTTCACCAACAAACCGTCCATACATTTAGCTTAAAATAGCTGAATTTGAGTGAAAACCTCTGTTCACAAATTTTAAATATGGTGTATGGTATGCGGTACTGTGGGCCTGCTTTCCTTTCAAATGCCTGCAAAGTCTCATATCATAACTTTTTTTTCTGCATGATAGTGATCCAACATTATAAAATACCAAGAAGTCCTCCCTCTCCTACATAGATCGGTGAAGATTGTGCAAAGAGGAATGATCAATAATCCCTTTCTCAGTGTAGTCCAAACTTGTGAAAAATGTAATTTTATATAACATTAACAGCAGGAGTGCCAGTTGTGACAATAAATATACTCATAACATTGGAGTTTTCAAAATATGTCTGCGTGAGATTATCTGCAATTCAGAACGCAGATCCACAAATTATAGATTCACAATACCTTCCAGATGAGTGTATAAACTGTTCCTTTTGATCAAACAGTGTAAAGCAAAAGTGTTTTACCAGATGTGTTGCATCTCCTGCTCTGTGTCTGGAGAGCTGGGACTCTACTTCTCCGTTTGGCAAAACTATGCGACCATAGCCAGTCGCATTAACCCCTTTCCCTAATGAATGCGGGGGATATTAGTTGAAATTCCTGTTAAGTCTTCACTGTGACCTCAGATTCCACAGAGTGAAGCTGTAAAAGTTCAGATCTGAATTTATTTTATGTGTGGATTAAAAATGATCTGCTAAAGTACAAATACTGTAGAAGGATGGAATATTTAACAACAACGTGGGACAAAGGGTCAGCAGCACTTTATGAGGTCAATCAGCAGGAGAGGAATGCATCTTTGACCAATCAGAGGACTTGGCTGAGTGTCTGTTATAAAATAATCTTAATCAACAGAGCTCTCAGCAGCCAATCACAAAACTGCCAAAGACTGTAAACTAATATTTATGCCATAAAAAAAACCCCTTGAAATTCCAGTTCCAAACAAAAGAATACCTGAAAGTCGGCACATGTTGATTTCCTGCTGAAGAAAATTCTTTAAGGCTGCTGAGGGAGTGGTGAGGAAAATCTGCACAAAAATACAAACTTAGTACTAGATTTTATCTGTTTTGATTTCATGAACTAATCAAAATAACCAGGGAATAATTTGAACAAACAGCGTCTCCTGCTGGTCAAAGAAGTAAAAGCATCTTAGAGGTTGAGCTTTTCCTGCTCCATTGATTTCCAGTGGAGCCATTTGTTTACGGTCATGTCTGGCTGACATTTTAGTGCTTTTCTTCTTCTTTAGTGCTTTTCTAACATCATGCGTCTCATGATGTTAGATCGCAGTTTTAGTCATCATGAGACACATGATGACTAAAACTAAATTTTCCTTGGCAAAAGCACTGCTTATCTAACAAGATTATTTAATTTTATTTTATTAAAACCTTACAGCAAATTATGTAAAGTGCTGGAAATGTTAGGAATGTGTAAATTAAAAACGTCTAATATTTTTGAAGAAAAAATATTAGTTTAATCTTGATTAAAAGTTTATTGATCTTGCTGAAATGTCATCTAGGTAGCTGTGTCTTAGTTCAAGTGTTCTAAAGTATTTGCAATAGAAGCTAGATGAAAATTCTAAAGGTTTTGTGCTTTTGCAGAGTTGAACAATGAAAATTAGTTTGCTGTACTCCAGTAATCACCACAGTGACCAGATCTCATGCCAACAGAGCACTTTTAGAAGATTTCTATCATGGATCTCCATCCAAAAAAATGCAACAACTTTGTGACGTAGTGCTACCAATATGGACCAAAGTCTGAGGAAGACTCCTTAATAAAATGTTATTTATTTTTGTTGTTTTAGTTGCAAAATGGCACATTTACACACCTTTAATAGAAATGGATTCATAATTTTATCCATTAGATTCTTGCCACTTGATTTGTCTCTTCACATCTTTTAACAAAGTATTTTAATGCCACCAACAATTGGACACAGGTTAACAGTTTTCTGTTATAGCCAACCTACCGCAAGAAGAGCACCAGTGCCACCCTGAGGAATAAACTGGGATTATCTCCAGTTTAAACTCCACATTCATCGTCAGTAAAGCCGACGAGTCCTTACATGAACATCAGGTAGGCACATTGACATTCTTTGTCTCATCAAGGAACATGTAGTGATTTTGGCAAAATTAACAAATGAGACACATGATGACTAAAACTAAACTTTCCTTGGCAACTCCAGTGTTTATGTCTCAGCCTTTATGACTAACCTTGACTATTTTGCTCCACAGATGGCAGGAAAGTGCTTTTACCGAGCCCCCACCCGCTCTCCCAGAGCAACAGACATCTGGTTTACAGCTTGCACACGTGAATGCAAAATCCAGCTCACCTGTGGTTAGGTGGCTCTTGACTTTTGAGAAAGGTGATTAACAACTTTGTTTTAAGCACTTAAAAGGTCAGATGACAAGCCTGATTAGCCTGAACCTGTGCCAAACATGAGAGAAGTGAGAAGTTTGCCACGGTGATGGATCGCATAGGAAGAAACAGAGAGGGTTTGGGTTGAGATTTCTGCAACAACAGGTGGAAAAAAGCTATGCGATTGATGTAAAGTGCATTTTTTTCCTCAACAGGGTTAATTTAAAGAAACCTCTATGAAACAGAAGTTTCTTTTTGTGGCTTAAAATGGGTCAGCGATTTAGGAATCACAATTCAGGTCTTGGTGTCCCTACTTGCCACAGCCTGAACCTGCTGGCAACCAGCCTCATTTCCAACCTTTATGTTCTGCAGCCAAGTAGATCAAGAGGCCTCAGTTAGCCTCTTAGAATCTCTCATTAGTTACAGAACAGCCGCATCCTGTGGCTGCAGGAAGCGTAGAAGTACCAGTGAGTGTTTCAGGGTGCACTAATCACAACAGCAGGCGACGATGAAAAAATAAAAATGAAAAACCTCCATCATCCTCATCCATGAAGGTGGAGAAGGAAGAGGTTTTATGGGACAGAAGGAACAAAGGGGAAGCTATGGAAAGTCGGGAAAAAGGTGTGGTAGAGCCAAACAGTCTGTGGGAGTGTCTGTGTTTGTGTTCAAAGTGTGTTTTTGAGAGCTGGAAAAGTTAAAAATAAGGAACCAGAGGAGGAGTGATGAACGGCAGCATGGCAGAAAATAAAACATGAACTGACCAGCAGATCGATGCTTTCACGGCGCCCCAGAGACTCGTGTGCCACCTTCTCTCTCGGGGTGAGGATGTAGGGGCTCTGGCCATCGGGGGGCTTCATGATGGGCAGGCTGTGCGATCGAAAGTCCTTCACGCCCTGCGCCACCTTCACCTCGTCACCAGGACGTGCTACGCAAAAGAAAATGAGAAATAGCTGTCTCAATTTGTGAAAATTTTAAATATATTCTTTGTTTTGAAAAGAAGCTCTATCTTCCATAGTTTTCTGTAACAGAAAATTCTACATTGCACAATAGCAACATTTTCTACTTCTGACCACAAGCTGGAACTAAGACCAAGTTTCAAACATAAACAAATGTTTATCAATGTAAAAAGTCCTTTACAGATTTTTTTTTTCTTAGAAATGGCAATCATAAGTTGAACTGTCTTCTTTCCTTGTTTAGCCAGTTATTTGTTATGACCTGTGAATGGACAGAAGTCCAGTGATGGACAAAAGATTGGTTGTTAACAAAAGGTATGTTGACAGTTTTTACCTTTAACTTTGAGGTAGTGTCCTCCTAAGCGATAGGCCTCGAAGTGGAGGGACAGCGGCGTATTGGACTGATCAAGGAACAGATCGACCCGCGACAGCTCGATGCCATTCCTCTCAAACACTGGACCTAAAACCTCTCTGACAACACAAGACACAAAGACGTTTTGAAAAAACACTTAATGCAATTCATTTTGCTCCTACCATCATCTGACTGGTCTAACCTCAGCGTTTTCTTTTTCATAGCCGGTACAATCTCTGTGTTGATGTCGACGTTGAGGTCAAACTTGAGGCTGAAACACTCTTTGCTGGGGTCCTGCAGAGAGCAGATGGACTATTAGGACACAGCGGTGTTTGTTCCCGGCTCATCCACAGGGGGGCTCCTTCTTTTTGAGCGGTCTGACTTGCTCAGGTGAAGGACAGTCGTGTGGAACCAGAATGAATATTTCATAAACTCCCGTTAAAAGAAAACTGCTGTTCCATTAAAAAAAGACCAGGAGAGTTACTTACATCAGTATGTCGTCTCCTTGGCTTCTTCTTTCCCAACTTCATCCCCACCGTTTTACGCTCACTGCAAAGCAATTGCAAAGACGAATCATTATAAAAATCAAGCACGACAGTTAAAAACACAAGACACACTTCTCATGGCTTTAAGAATTGCAAAGAAGTGCCTCCAGTAAGAGCTCGGCTCTTACTGGAGCCTGAGAGGCAGGAGGCGTACACAAACACTAGCAGGACATGAGAGGAAGGTTACCGACCCGCGGTCGTTGCTCCCTTCATCCTCTTCCTCCAGATCGGAGGGGGGGCTGGTGCGTGGGGGGCAGGAGCGCGTGGACACGTTCCGAGCCAGGATGGAAGCTGGAGGTTAAGAAAACACAGAAGTCACTCCCTCTGTTGGATCACAACTCATTTTACCTCAAACGCTGCACTCCACAGAGCTGACACAAATTACTAAAACACACACAAAAACAAACCATGTTAACCCTTTAGATTAGCACTCTGTGGTTCTAAAGACAACCTGCTGTGACTTAAAATTTGAGTGTGGATCCTAATACAGACAATACAGCCTCAAATAATTATGTGGAGGCTGCAACAATTATTTTTGTAATCAATTATGACAAATGAAAGAAATTGGCACATTCTGTACTACATCATTTGAAGAGTGGCTTAATTACTGCTGAGTGTGTTCTTTGAGCAAATATCAATCGATTCATCCATTAAGCTGTTTCAGCCCTAATTTTGTGTGTGAGTTAAACATACTAAATCTTACTTCGTGAGTTCAAAACGGTCAACATTTTGTAACATCTTTTATTCAACAAATATGAACTTCTGGAAAAATCACCGTCGTAAAGTTGCAACAACGTGCAGCTCGTGGTAATCATTTTTATTAACTCGTCAGGAAATGTGATCATCCCTATAAAAGGAGGAGCTCTGTCTGTTTGATGCTCCAGGGCACACAGGTGGATGTTAATACAATGCCAAAAGGGAAAGACAGCAGCAATGTTCTTAGAGAAACAATAGTTGCTGCTAATCTATCTGAGAAAGGTTAAAAGGTCGTTTTCAGTAGAGAAAAGAAAACATTGTTCACAAGAAAGAATATATTATTGCTTATAATCTTTCCGGGAGTAGACATCTCAGCTAATTGACCGCTTACATCCTGGACTCAGTTTTAAAGATAGAGTAAGGATTATTATGACTATTATTTGGGGAGAGTTCAAAGTAAAGCCACTGCTTCTCCGCAATGAAAGGAGTAAGTTGAGGTGGTTTGAACGCCTCATTGGGATGATCCCTGGGCGGGACATCCCAAATATTTTTAGGAAAATATTTTGGGAAAGTTGGAAGATTTTAAAAAATGGGAAATAAATATGTTTGTATCTGGAAGAAAAACTGCAAAAATCTAATTTAAATTTCCAGAATCAGAAGTAGTTTTGTCCAAACAGCAATAAGATGAAAGCAGAAATGTCCTAAATATGTCAACACCTGGAGATGGAAAAAAATGAAACACCCTCCGTGGCTAGTTTGCACAAGCCCCGGATCCTCAGATTACAGCCCACCCCCTGTTGCTCAGAGGTTTAGAAGGGAAACTGGGCTTGTTTCTGTTGAAGATTTAGTCAGGGTTTGAAAGTCACCAACCAGTCAGAGCTTTGTGTGAGTGAGCCAACAGCGCCATGCGTCAGGTTTGAAGTCAGGCTTCTGTGGTTTCACCTGAAAGTTTACTGCATTTGCTGCTTCTTGCCAATCAGAATATCCTCAAAGTGAGTGATCAGAGTGCTTAGGCACAAAAAGAAAAAATGATTGACATCATCTGCCTTATATAGACAACAATAAAGACCTGGCATGCGTGATATTTACACAGTGAAGGTCCTGTCATGAGGTAATGGGGGATGACTTCATCCCCCTACCAGGCAGAGGGGGAGGGGAACGGAGTACCAAATAAAGAAATCATCTACCTTGAGGTTGCAGGTCGAATCGGGGGTGTCGGTCAAAGTGCATGTTGTCTGCGCTCTCTGGATGGCATCGTGAGTCACATGAATCACACAGCTGAAGGGGGCTTTTGCTGTTCAGGTCCTGGCAGTCTGGGTGGTGGCAAACCTGCACACAGAGCAATGCACAAAGTCTTTACATCAAAATGGGGACACGTTCAAAATTAAAATAAAAAAAAAAAATAGAAGGGCTGAGCTGGAGTGAAAATACCATCATGGTCACACACTTTTAGAATAAACAGCTCCCTGCTCCACTATTGTTTCTGCTACAATTAAACGACCGCAGAGGCCGCCACAGGCAGCCCTGAGGTTTGGCGACTCCCACCATCTGTGCCCCTCCAAAGTCACCTCATGTGCTGGTCTGGCATCTGCTTACCCTGACATAATCCAAAACTGTACCACCTACACTCAATCCACAAATCTGAGTACAGGTCAGCAACTGGGAGATGCCGTGGTTCCAAATTAGGAAGCTTGAGAGCTGCAGGATTAAGTATCTGTTCCAGACATATCAAACCACACCCTCCAGCTTTTACGCCACCTTCAAGACCAGTAGAGCCTTCAGAGTGTCGCAGCAAGGCAGCACCCACAGTCGGCTCAGGAAGCAAGGGGAGATACAATGGAGGTCCTGCTAATGTACTTCCCGACATTGTTTCCTTGTGCTCGGGAGGAGTAGTGTGTGTCTGTGGAAACTGCATGTGTGTGCGTGTGTGTGTGTGTGAACAGCAAAGATTAGAGCATTACACATGAAAGCAAAAAGAGGTAGAGGCTAATCACACAAAACCAAAATTGCAACATTTGTGATATTTCCAGTTGATGCGTTTTGCTTTCACAGCACTGTGTCAAATGAAATAACCCTTTAAAAAACATGTGTGTCCTCCATCGTCTGTGGTGGCACTGCACAAGAACCACTGGAGACATGAGAGCAACTTACTTTTTCACACAAGTTTATCAAAAATGAAGTGGCAGATTTTATTGGTTGCAGGACTTCTCTTTTTTCCATTGGTAAAAGAACGTACTTCTTCCACAAACTAGCAGGTTTGTTCAGGTTATATTTACCCAGAATTCCCTGCTCTATAGTCTACTTCCTGCTTTGGAGCAGGAAGTAGACTTTAGCAGAAATTTGAACCACACCAGAATTTACTTCAACTGAACAAAGACCTGGGTTTTCAGTTGGACCAGAGTTCATTTTGTTTTGGTCCACATCAATGTTTGATTAAATGTTCACACTTCCCAAGTAAACTGGACTTTCTAGTCAAACGAGCTGATGTTATAAACAAGACTAAATGGGGTTAGTGTGAATCCACCCTCAAAGAAAAGACCAGAGGAAGAACAAATCTCCTAGCTCAATCGTGCAACCTAATTGGGGCCTGCAGACTGTCAAAGCCTTCTGACGGTCCAGCAGAGATTAAAGCCCCGCTCTGCGTCGCACGAGCCAGTCTTTTCCTGCAACACAGACTCCTCACTTCCTCCTCTACACCCAAGGTCGCTGGACCCAGGTCGAGCCACTGTCAAGCTTTAAAGCAAGAATAGATCACACTCTGAGAAGAAGCCCTGACTCAGACTAAAACTGAGGGAAGGTCAACATTAAACCATGCAGGATTCCTGTTTGTACTCACTCACTCATTCATTCCCAGATTTTTGTCCGTCATCTCCATCATTTCCATCTGAAAATGCCACATATTAAGTACTAATTATGTCCGGCTCATTACTTTACTAAACTGGTGCAGCAAACTGCAGGTAAAAATGATTTTTGCATCTCTCCTTCCACTGACTCACTGATGTCAGATCATCTCCCAGAAATTAAAAAGCAGACATATGTTACATCTCCTGACGTTTCATCAAAACCACGATTCTTTTAGTGAATTTCCCATCAGACAGAGTTAGAAGGGCAGAGAAAAGTGAGCAAATCAAACAGCAATCTAAAAAAGCGTACACAAATAGGTGAACTCTCCATAGCACCGCACTGAGGGGTTCACATTCCTGCCATGACTCAAACAGCTGAGGAAAAAGAAGATTTTAGCCAAAATCAAGAGTTCAAAGCAGGAAAAAGACTTACTAAACTCTGAAAGATTCTGCTGTCAGGGCTGGATTTTAGTGTCTCAAATACTGAACATTCCTATCCTTTTAAAACTGTGCATATGCAGATCCGTGGTTTAAATCCCTGGAAAGGGTTATGTTATTTTGGGAATTCTAAAAAAAAAGGAGGGAATTAAGAGTTCCCGAGAATTAAACCACTGGTAAGGTACATTAAGCCAGGATTGTTATAGAGCTCAGACACAGTCGAGTTTGATGATTGGATGCAGGTCATGTATAAAAACCTTTTATGCAACCAGGGTTAGAAAAATTGTATGTTGGGAAAAAAAGTCAAGAGCAGAGTGGCCTTTGTCCTGATAGTGAGCCTGGTCTACTGATGGGGGTTATGAGAACTTTATTTTGTGGTCTACATGTGTTTTCTAGATCAGGAGGAGTCTTATGTCCACGTCTCTAGAGGCATTTTGTGGGTGGGGTGTTGTAGGAGTATGGGGCAGCTGGCTTATTTTTAAGAGTGGTCTGGTTCTTGGTATTACCAAAGCAAGTTGTGCTTGTGGCCAGTGTAGTTTTTCTCCACTAAACCTGCCCCTCACTGCAATCACTACAAAAGTATTCATGGATATTATCTCATCTCTGGGTTGTTGAACCTCAAGATTGACATGTTTGTATTTGACAGATTCTTGACCTTCATTGTGAACTATATTGGTTCATAGTCTTGTATTGACATGGCAGGACTGACAGTCAACTCCTTCAAGACTGAGGTCATGATTTTCTTCCAGAAAAAGGTCAACTATTCCCTCTGGAAACAGAATGAGTCTCTGTTTCAAGTAGAAAAATTCAGGTAAGTTCATGTAATGTTAGGCTGCTGCAGGAGATGGCAGAGAATTACATGGAACATGACATTTAAAAACGGTTTAGAAATAAGACAAAATTACCTTACAAGTAACTTTTTTACAAGATAGAAGTTTTTAGTCAATAATTCTTTAATACTGACAAAAGGTACTACTTCCACTGGGAAATTTGCTTTTGCAACGTGGAAAAAATGTCTTCTTACAAGTTAAATCTGCCAGTGAAACGGGTACTTTCTTTAAAAAAATCAATATTAATTAATTATTGACTTAAAACAAGCTCCTATATCTTGTTGAAAAGTTGCCTGTGAGTTAGTTTTGTCTCATTTCCAGTGTATTGCGATAGCTGCACTAGAAATTCAACGAAAAATGCTGGGTAAGATGTTGAGGTTTTACAGAGTTACGGTGAGAGACGTGCAGGACAGCTGGGACTGTGAAGAGCTGAATGTGCAAGAAACAAACACGTCATGTGATTGTGTAGTCTGTGTATCCCTTTGCGTGCCAGTTCTTGGATCTCCCTGGATTAGTGGGCACACACATACATCCTCTCTCAAAACAGCTGAGAACACGAACACACGCGCACACACACACACACACACACACGCACACAAGTGATGCCACTATAGCTCTCATCTTGGCATAGCAAGTCCAACGCCACGTGGCACCTGACTTATCAACCCCTGTTTCAACACATCCTTCAGGCATGCCCATTTAACACACAGACACACACAAAGGAGGACAGACAGAATGACTGTATCATCCTGAAGCACTGGATGTGATAAAGCTTGACCTGTTTGAAAGGAGATGGGTATTGTGGTGAATCAAAATTATTATTCAAATAAAACTAAACTTTCCATAAGCACACCAATGAGAGATAATTCAGTCATCCTGCAGAGTTTGATCTCTTTACGGTCCAAACTAATGGACGCTTACACTAGCACTTGCATCAAGTTGAGATTCAAAGAATAACTTGGATTCATGACTATTGATGGTTCAAAAATCCACCAAGTGGTGGAATTTGGTAGCAGTTTCCTCACAGCCATCAAATCTTTGGCTGAAAAGGAGAATTTGAGGTGAGTTTGTGCAGGCTGTCACATCCTCACAAGCTTTTAAGTCGGTTGCCAGGAAGTCTTCAGATCTACAGAAGGGTTACTTATAAATTTAAACTTTCACCGATATAATGTCAGAGATGATGAGATTTGAAGAGAATGTGCTCAGTCATGCACTTACAGACCTTTTTCTTCCAGAAAAAGCAATCCAGTTTTCTGTTTGTCTGTGGTTTGACTGAACTTCCTCTGAGCTCACTCGGGCTCTGGAACAGCACGTCCTGCCAGAGTTCACCTAGCACTTATGTAATATCACACACAACAGAATGAGTGTGCATCATGACAAAAGAAGGTATGAGACCCATTGGGGTTGATTTCTTAAGGAATGCATCTTCTCGGAGATAAGAAAAAATAACTAACTCCTTTCTTCCGATTTCCTTCCCTGCAAAGAGTCCATAAATCTGAGGTGCACTGGCATCTTTTATGGCTGATTTAAAAGGCCCACTTCCCTCAAAGCTGGAGAGTTTGCTGATATAAAACAAAATTCTCAATTCATCAGAGAGAATGTCAAATCAACACTTTAGAAAACATTACAGACTTTTGGTAGAGTTATAAAGGGGGGTCACACTGTGGTTAACATGAAGTTGGGTGGTTTTTATCCTTTCACATGTACATGTCATGAGTACATGTCAAGTCAGGCCACACCAACGATGACGGAAGTCATCATTGGTGTTTTTCTCAGATGTTTTCATGGAGTAGATTCAAAATATTCCAAAGAAAATGCATTAAGGTGTATTTGATGTTTCAACTATTTAAATATGTAGTTATGGGGATTTTTAAAGTTGGTCTCAGTATTTGCAGATCTTACATATTCACAGCTGTCCCTAGACCCAGTAGGTTCACTGCATAAATACATTTTTGCACAACAGAAAATTAAACACTAGATCCACAGAAGTGAAAATTGTAGTTTATAACAATATTCTGTTATTGACTATCAATATTTACCAATACTATACAGATATATACATTTTCCTATCTTGGACATATAAACATGCAAGTAAGCATCAGGAAATGTTTGGGATACAAATCACATACATATATTTCAGAGAGGGTTTATTACTACCGCTTGTGAGATGCCACCCTGGACAAAGTCGCATCACACCTGCGACCTGTACTAGACTATTTACAGCACTGTAAGGGCAAGCACTACCCATGAGCACTTCAATCATTTATTCAAGCAACATCTGTAAAAAGCAAAAACAATGACCATTTTGCCATTTAAATCAAAAATTCAACAACTACTTGACAACATGTCAAGAAAGGGTAATTGTATTTAAGGACTAAGAAGCCTCCTGGATGGCCACAGATCTTTCACCTCTATTACTGCCTTATTGCACTTCAAGCTGTCACTTATTCTTAAGGGGGGGTTCTAAAGTGCAACAAAACCATAACTTGATAAAAGCTACATTCATTAGTAATAGTTATTTTTAGAAATCTGCGATTTGTTTCCAGGAACATACCAGGACATGAGGTTCTATTTCCGAAATTAGTTTGACGAGTTTGATGACAAGCTTATTGTGAAATTGCTTTCTCAGCTGTTTTGTTTTTCTTCCCCTTCTTTTTCTAGTAAATTCTGTGGGAAAGCGATAACACTGTCCAGATGTAATAAAAGAAGAGTGATGTTCCCTGGTGGAAAATTTAAAACAACAACAAAAATAACAATATTCAGGTTTATTCACACTTTGAATGTTTTTGTCTGTTTTACTTTTTAAGGTAAGTGTCAGTAACAAAAATTATAAACTTTTAAAGTCATCGATCCTTAGATAGTTGTCCATAAATTGCTATTAAAATATTTGCAAAAGACTTATTTATGAATGAAAAAGCTTTTTGAACCACTCTGGCTCCATGTAAAAATATAAATATCCTACTTGGTAAATCATACATAAAGTGTGATTAACTATAGTATCTTGATCGTGCACCCCGGTCTGATTTCTATCAGATCTGCACACCAACACAGAACCTGTTTGACAGCAAACCTTTAACTTTTGGTAAGTTAAAGATCCCAAAAGCCAATACATCATGCAGCAATCTAACTAAATTCAAAGGCAGATCAGAAACAAAGTTTCTAGACTTTAATAAAACAAAATTGTAAAATAGTTATATAGCTATTTTAAATGTGATAAAATTTGAATATATTTAAATTGTCATTGTGACTAAGATCAATTAGACTGATATTATATCCAAAAGTGAATTAAAGCTGTATATTCATATGTTCTTAAAAACAGGCTTTACTTTAAGTAGGAAAAAATGTTGAAGCATAAACATGTGCTTAACTACATCCCACAGCCTGACTGTTGGAAATTACATGGAGTAAGGAAAGCTTAAAGTATTTAGTCAATATTTCTGTTATGCTCTTTTTTTTAAATAAACAATGTTTAGACATTGTTCATTAAAAAAATACAATGACTATCACCTCTGACAATCACTTTTCCTCCTGAAGAGGTGAGGTGATTGTCAGCATTGCTGATTCAGGCTGGAGGTGAGTGTTTAACGGAACCAGGCAGAAAAACATGGAGCAAAAGGTTAACAAAAAAAAAAAGAAAAACCTTATCTGTGGAAACATGACCTGTCATGCATTATACCTCTGCATCAAAACACACACATGCTGCCCACACCCATAGAGCAAAGTCATATCTCAGTCATTGTTTTAAGCAACCATCTCCAATCTCACGTCCACATGGGGCCTAATCTCTGAAAGATCTTACAGCAGATAAAATCCAGGCAGTGTGTTCAATTGCATTGGCCAACATTAATGTTGCTCATCAACACATTGAGTAAAAAAGAAAAAAAAAAAAAAAAAAAAGATGATTTCAGTTCCTGTCCCAACATGCAAGTCGACACCTATTTGGCGGTCGTTGCTTGTTATAACAGCGTGAACTTCTCGTCTCATCAGACATGAAGAGCTGATGGAATGAGCTCCTTTATCATTTATTTCTTATTACAAGCTTCCGCTCTTTTTACCCCCCTACTCAGTTCATGCATATAAGGTAGAAAACACTCCAATGAACTCCAATAAAACACACACCCACACACCCGCAAATGATTGGTTAGCGTTAGAGCAGCAAGAGTCATGCACGAACCTGTTTAAACAGTGACTTGCGGGTAAGTCGGTGCAACATCCAGACAGACTTTGGTCAGACCAACTCACACAGTCTGAAAGTCAAACTAATCAGAAAAGCCTAAACTCAGACGCACCGCCACCTCATCAACGGTTCATAGTCTACAGGAGACAACTGCTGTCTCCTTTCACGGTCGAACACACTGACCTCTGTCTAAACCTAGATCACTCAAATACAATTCAGAGCACATGAATAACACTTTAAACATTTTGAATTCTCATTAATAACTGAGAACCCTCCAGATGCATGTACGTCGTTAACCACCATACCTCGTGCATTCTTTTAAGTCTTCCAAAGCCGATATTTCAATTGTCCAATGTCAAAAAGCAAAATATGAATGAAAAAATAAGTCTTAGCACTTGCCTGTTTAAACCCTCATAAAAAATAATCAGATGTGTCATGCAACAAGAAATGTTGCTTAAACTTCATTGTTTCACACGGCGCACTTTTCAGGTCATTTTGATGTGAAAGCTATACTTACAATGAAATGTCGTACTGTTAAGGGTGCAGAGTCTGGATGCAAAAATTATAGCCAATTTAAAGGTCCATCATTTTACCACATTAAAACCACATATTTTATGTGGTATATCAACGAAGAGCAAGTTCAACTGGAAGGAAAATTATGCTTTTTCAAATAAAACAGATAAATAAAAACGATGGCATGCATCTGCACTTTAAACTAATGTGTACGTGAATTTGTGCACGTTGCACTAAGGATTATAGAACCATAATACCAGCCAAGCACGGATGATTGGCTCGTTACAACACAGTGCGGCAAGACACATTTTATGCTGGTACCTCACGTACTTACTGCTACTATGATAAGTCTACGCCCTACTTACTAGCCAATAGCATGAAATGGACACCAGGATGCATGCAACAAGGAGATTTTACAAAACTGAGAACCTTTGTTGTACCTCCTCCCCACTTGCAAGCAGATTTGGTGAAGAAAAAAAAAAAGAAAAGTTTTAAAAATACAGTTGTCCACTTTGTGCATTGCACTGTAGTGTTTTTAAAGAAGAAAATATGACAACACTGGAGACACTTTTATATTCTTCCTATGACTGGCTCACTTTCTCACTCTGTTACTAGTAAACTTCAAAAAGAGGGAAAATGTATATCTTTGAAACTAGCCAGACAAGGTCTAAGTCAAGTTCTAAGGTAACCTAAATGTATTTATCTGTTTTTATTTGAGATTTCAGTTTTTGCCCAGCTGATGCATCTGACATCTAGAAGCTTTTCTGTGGTCTGGATGTTTTTTTGTTTTTTTTTGGGTCAAACCTTTTGTGCAGACAATTTGCAAACACCAACCAATGAAGATTTGCAGGTGTTAGAACTGAAAAAATAAACAGCAATCAGCTCACGTCATTATCTCATCCTCCCATACAGGCTTTGTTTTCATAAAGTGTTTTGCTGAATAATTCTACACTGCAGCACCAAGCCAAAGAGTTGTGCTGAGTTCAAGGTGTGTTTTAGAAGATCATTACAAAAATTGTATGTAATGGAAATTTTCTAAAATTTCCATTACGTCATACTTGATAAAAAGAAAAGAAGAAGTTTGTTTTTCAGAAATCCCTCAATTAAAAGGTAGAATTATTATTTTTTTCTTTTTTCTAATAATTCGATTGATTGTGTGACCATCTGGAGTAAAAGCTTTATTAACCATATAGTCGCTAAGGTTTAAGGTGAAGTAGCAGATCATGAGTCTGCTACAGCTTTTGATAGATGCTTCATCCAAAGACCTATTTGGTATTTCTTTGAAGGTGTTTGCCTCTTTCCAGATGGTTTCTGTAAAGAAGATTCCAGCAACTAATCAAATTCCTGATTCACCTGCCAGAGATCAGTCAAATGATTTTAGAAAACAGAATCTCTAAAGAGGTAAAATTGCTGAATGAGTCCACACTTTTCCCAGGAGAGGCATGTTGTCTGTCTTTTAAATCCACCGTCCAAAATGCAGCTTTTTCTTCAGGCTCTTAATTGCTAACTAAACATACAACATCAGCTTCTGTATTAAATGTGATGGATTGCCAGAGGACAAAAAAAAAAAAAAAAGAAGAGAGGGGAATGCTTGTAAAGGGAAATGCTTGCTTCACGTCATGGAGAGGGACTCTTATGCTGCCTTTTTCCAACAAACTACTTTTCATTGTCCTCTTGGAGAAGAGCACATTACCCCCCATGAATGCTGGAAGGAGCCCACTTTCCTAAACTTTACAAAGAGCTGCCATTAGCTGTTGCCTGGTAGGTGGGATTGAAAACAGTGCAGAGGAAGACTGCAGGAGATTAAAGTGAGGGGACACGCCTTGCCCATGTCTGATTTATTTTTTCAATAAATAAACAATGCATCTGTTGAAGAGCCCACTCGCTTGCTTTCTTCTCCTGCCATGTGTCCTCTGGCTGAGCGGGGAGGCAGGAGGAAGAGAGCCAGGCCCTGGGTTTTACTGCGGACCTTATGCAACTGCACTGCCTTCCCGTCTGTAGGTCTGTTCTAGATTAACAGACTTGCCCCCACTGCTCTACAGTACAGTACATATGGCTTCACTCAAACAGAGGCACTTGTTGTGGTTCATACCTCCTGGAAAAGAGTGTATGAGGAGAGTGCGCATTTCTGAGACATACGTTAGGCACAATTGTAAAGAGAAAGTGGTAAAAATTTCCTCAATACATCAACACCAGGTTAATCTGTGCCCATTGTAAAATGTACTCAAGTCTCTTTTTTTTTTCTTGAATTCAAATATTCACAAATTCTGGAGATAAAGGGCTTTCACTTGTGATTTTATCGATTTATGTGCAATTTTCCAGTGAATTTGTTTAACACGATACATCCATTTATTTTGGATCTAATTCATGTTTGGGCTTTCTGCCTCTTAAGACAGATTATGGCCTGTAATAAAGCAAAAATAACCATTTATAACCTCCTTTAGGTAGATATAATTTACACAAATCTGCAGTGGACCCCCAGAATTTGTAAAGGTTAGAGACCAAACCTTCAACAAAGAGATTAAATCCGCAAATAGTTTAGACCCCTCTAAAATGACTATAAATGCCTAAAATAGGCATTCAACCACCAAATATACCTTTACATTAATACACACAGAGGAGACTCTCTTAGCTGAGGCTAACATCCACAGTTGTGCTCATCTCCAACTCGGGGGTACAGTCAATAAGAACGAAGGAAATGAATGTCGATCCATGATTGGTTAGTACTGGCCAGTAGTATGTCAAGAAGCATTGAGTCCAAGTAGTTTAGCTTCCCAAGCCACAATTTCTTTCCTCTGTCATCCAATCTTACATACACCCAAAAGAAACCTCTTCAATTAGGTGATTCATGTGTGAATAATTTGGAGTTATGTTTCATAGATTTGGAAAATTAGGACCAAAACTACAAAAGTGTAAAACAGCCAAGAGATAAAATGACCAGCACCGGTCCCGAATGGCGGATGACTCTTATTTTTAAGTGTTAATTCAACAAAGCTTGCAGTGCAGCTTAGCTGAGTCACTGACTATTTGAGGAAGTTATTCCAGGTGACCTGTAAACTCTGAAGTGCCTGGATTTAAAGATCTGGAATTTGATAAGCTTGCTCTGTTCGTGTGGAGCAAAGCCAAGTAATGACTTTTTATATCTGGTAAAATCTGAGCATTCGGTGAGCCAATTGAGAAAGGCTGGATTGTGCAATACTTTTATTGAAGCCTCGAGGAAATCAACAGCTGTGAATGTGACATCCTGAGCTTCGTAGCATGAAGTAGAGTAGGAGTAGATTTATTATCGATATAAATAAGAACTGCACCAGACTGGGTTAAAGCTTAAGTGTGAAGAATGCAGGTGTGGACTGAGTGTGCATCCGCATTTGCCACCGGCTCGGAATTGAAGGGTAATATTAGAGAAGTATTTCATTACATTTATTTTATGGCATTATACTGCCTCAAGGATGCTTATTCATATGCAAAATATCAGTTTTTCTCATGCTTAGGTTGATTCAACTGTGTTTTGATGAAACTGCTTAAATTAAAAAAAAAAAAAAATCATAGTTCTTTCTAGGTAACATGAAAATAAATTCACATGTTAAATTCATCTTTAATGCAATGGAATAGTCTCACACTGAAACATCTGATGCAGTTCTAAAGTAGAAATGGCTTTAGGTTTCTTCCCATCATCACAGTCTGGTACGATGAGCTGGTACGATGAATTGGGTCTTTGCTCAATCTTGACTGTCACGGTTGCAGCCGTTTTAACCGTTTTAATCACAGATGGGCAGAAATTTTTATGACACCATTTCCAGGCTTGTAAAAACAGCAATCTTCCATACCTGAATGAGTCATTCGCTTAAAAATGTTGTTTCCAGGGAAATAGGTCTCCAAGTCCCATTACAATCAAAATTAATCAAACATTCACCCTAAGCAAATGTACATTCAAATATTATAAAACTATTTCACTTGCATTTTACAGTGGACCCCAAATATTTATGGGAGTTAAGGACCACACCGTAAATACTTGAGTCCCCTCCAAAAACGTCTATAAATGTATTTGAATAGTTCAAACACAAAATACACCTTAATATCAGTTATTAAGTTAAATGGAAACAGGCCTTAATCTCGCTTTTCGGGGTCCAGCCAGTCAGCGGAGAGTAAAATAAATGGTGCACCTGGATTGGTTGGTTTGCAAAGGCCAGCCATTAGGTGCGTCAAGTATCATTGCGCCTCGGTATTTCAGCTCCTCAGCTATTTTTCAATTATTTGGCATATGCTTTACAAAGAAATTCGGGATTAGGCAACTGTTCCAAATCTGATTTTGAGTTGCATTCCACGGAAAATCTGGAACTGAGTGCATCAAACACTGAATATTTATTATTTGTTTCATATATATATACATATATATATTTATGTTGTACACAATTTTAAGGCCTCTTCCACTTTTTCTTAAAGCAGAAACCAGTAAGCAGAGGTAGTGGAGACTATTTTTCCTGAAATCATAAAAAGTAAAGAAAAAACATAAAAAAAAAAAAAAACAGGTTACTGCACTGAAATGAAAATGAAGACTAATTTATGTTTAATCCGTTTTAAACCCAAAACCTGATGTCTCCACAATGTGCATTATTTCTAACTGCACATGCTGACATTTGCAGCTTTCACTAAAACAGATAAAAACGGATCTTATCAGCCCTTGGCATTTGTCGTTTAGAGAACTGCTGTTATCACATCTTCATCAAGTTGTTGTTAATCCTAGAAACAGTTGCCAAGTTGATGTTAGACAATCGCTGTTCAGGTATGAGGTTTATGGAACGGTCAATCAGCAGTTTAACCAGTTTATCAAAGCCACTTGAGATAAAACCAAAAGCCATAATGTTAACAATCTGCTGGAGAAAAACTGACTGTGTCCACAGATAAGGAAGCTACAACAGATCCAGGTTACGGCAGGAAGTGTGTATGTAAACTCTGCTGGATGTTTACAGCTAAGGTCGATTATGGTTTGAGTTCTCCCTTCGGCAAAATTTGCGCAACTAACTGACCTTTTGGGGATTTTTAGAACGTGTTTCTGGATACAACAGGCAACAAATAAACCGTTCACAGAGCCAAATAAACCCCATAACTGACAGACCCAGGCCAATGTTTCTGACTCACGAGTGTCCAGATCAGACTGCCTGACTCACTCGTTGTTTTATAGGATTTGGACACCAGACAGACAACAGTAACTGTAAACAATATTTCATAACATCATCCTCCGCTCAGTGACACACATTTGAAGAGGGAAGTTATTTCCCAGATTACATACAGGCATTCTGAAGAAGTGGGTCAATTTGCTTGTACTAGAACATTCTCAAAGTTATTGAGTAAGCAAAGGTTTTACCATTTCATTCACCTTTTGCACCGTTTTCATATTACTGCCACAAACAACCATCTATTTATTGAAAATTCAATACATACAGGGTACAAAATAATAATGATGAAAATTCCTTTTAACATTTCCAAATAAAAATCTGACAAGTGTTGTATGCATTTATGTTCTACACCTTTATTATAATGCACTAATAAAATCACGTGCAACCAATAGCCCACAAAAGTTACCTGTAACTTTCTAACTTTCTGCAAATATTTATGTTGAATGATACTAAAAATAAATGATTGTCATTTATGTTGCAATGATTTTTCTGAACACGAATTCTTCTTGGTAACTATTTTGGCTTTTTTTATATATATATATATATATATATATATATATATATATATATATATATATATATATATAAATGAGTGGAATGATACAAACAAATTAAGAAAACTTTGAGAGTAGCTATACGATTAAAACATTCTCTTCAGAACACAATCTAGTTGCATCATCTAGTAATTTGAAATCTATTGTGAATTTGCATTTTGATTCTTTTAGGAGTATTTGCAATTTTTGATTTTCCAATTGTGTTTCGACCATCATAATTATACATGAAGTTTTACCACATCAGTCTTTTTCACAGGACAGAACAATCAGCCTGAAGCAAAGAAAAAGTACATTTACAAGTACATTTTTAGTAAATTAAATATTTAATATTAATTAAAAGCTTTGTTTTTACTAATGATTGAGAACTAAATACAGGGGACAGAAGCTGATTAAGGTTGATTCATTGGAACTAAACTCGGGGAAAACCTAAAAGATGCTGCAAAACACCAACAGTTTCACCTAATGTTAGATAATAAACTTTACCTACTTCAAAATCTGATAAGATGAAGATGACAGCTCCCCTGAAGCAAACTTTAAAGACACATTTTGGCTTGTGGCCTTACTAGTTTCCAAGGTACACCAGAGGCAGCAAAGCATTGCAAATCTCTATTTCCCATTTTCCCCAGTGTGTAGCAAAGTGTCAAGCTTTGTCTCCATCCCCATTAACCCTTCATACTTTTTCTCTTATCACAGAAAGGTACACTCAACCTGCAGTGAAGAGTAGAGTGAACCTTTTATGTACTGCAACTATGTATTCCAATAAGAAAGGTATGATTCAACATGCAGTAAAGTTTGCCAAAGAAAAATATTGCCTCCCCAGCATCTTTCACAATTCATTTTACAATGCAAAAAAAGAAAAAAAAAAATAGAACCCCACCTCCTTTTCCAGAGAGCTCTAAGCCAAAAAAAAAAAACTTTGTGTCATCACAGATTGAACAAGTTTGAGAGAAAGTCTCTGTGAATGTCTTGAATGTTCAAATTGCTTTTTAGAAAAATGTTGACCCAGGTAACGGCGTCTAATGCTTATATGGTGCCTACCTAGGACACAGTCACAATATCTCCAAGAAAGCAACAAATTCCAACAAACATGAATGAAAATCTGGTTTGTTTAAGGTTAATTAACAACTATGCAAGCAAGCACTCACCCGTATCTGCTTTTTTCTTTCACTCCCTCTACTTCTACAATGTCAAGTGTATCAATGGCTGTTTGAGGCAACACTGTCTGGCTGGACTGTGACGCAACCTGCTTTTCTATCCATAGCTTCAGGGCAGAAGAAGGAGGGATAGATAGGAAAAAGGCCAAAAAAAGGAAGAAGTGAAAGGAACATAAGTGTATATTCCAGGTCAAATTAGACCTTACAACTGAAGTCGATTTTTACTTAAGTTGCTCCCATTGTTGGTTGGAAATTGATTGGAAACCTACTTCCAATTTGCTCCAAAGAATATGGAAAAGGGGAACGAGAGAGAGAAAGGAAGCAGTGGCGGGTGCCACACTGGTCTGTTGATATAAGAAGCAGATGTGAAATATCCAGACGCAGAAAAGAGGGAAGGGAAAAAAAGTGTAAAAGTGCCGGTCTGCTCAGTTGTAAATGTGTGTTCCCTTTAGAGTCTCAGACAGCCAGACTGGAAATCATAACAATCTGTGAGAGGTTGTGTATTATGATAATGAATTATTCACCTAAATAAATCAGAGTTGTCATTTATTTCTAAGAAGAAAAAAAAAGCTGGACATTTACAGACTCCCAAAATGTTCATTGTTTCACCACAATGAGTTTTGGGCAAACTGAGTACGTTACAAAAATAACTGATAATATAGAGCCTCAGATAAAGATAAAACATCAACATATAGTAATTAGTGCAATTACTTACCATAGAAAATAGCGTCCCAGGATTGGAGACCTCTCTGACTTTCAGGGGAAAGAACCAATCAATGTTTCCAGGGTCAAACAGGCAGCAGGTGGTGAAGGTTTCCTAGTCCCAGGCTGAATCAAACTTTCTCTTTAATTTCTGAATCTTAGCTTTAAGTAATCCTGAGCTTCTGTGTGAGAACACCAGCAGCAGTCAAAGAGGCAGACTGTTGGATAGAAAGACGTTCACCGTGTTTACCACAGCGATCTACTGATGAGGTACACTCAGAAGCGAACAGAAATAAAGGACCCCGCCTCCGTGCTCAAGCCCCACAGGCTCACGCAGCGCGGCTGACTCATGCAACGCGCAACAGAAACGGATCCTTTTTTTTTTTCCTTCCCTCCTCCTGAAGAATGTTTGAGGTTGTCCACCAACTTCTAAACAGCTTAATCAAGCTGCAACTCTGTTTCACTGGGCAAACGAGAAATGGCTTCCTCTGCAAGTCTGATTTCAGCCTTTGGCTGATTCAATGCTTCATTTGAACTTTAACCCTGCTGGGAGCTAAGGTTGGATGAACCATTACTGACTGGGGAAACAGTGATGAAATAAATCTGTCAACATTGCCTTTCACAGAATAATGAAACTACATTTAGAGCACCTTCTGTTCAGTCTGAACCAGATCTTAAATAGTGTCTTACACTGCAAAACTAAAATTGTCTGTTTTTTATGTGGTAGTTTTTAAAGAAATCATCCAAAAAAAGTCATTAATTGAATTGAAGATTGATTTGATGGGAATCTATTTGATTCTTTCACTACGTTTATTAAGATTTTAATGCAAAAACAAAAAATATCAGCTTTCTCAACTCAAAAATGCATCCCCTCAGTTATATACTGAGCATATTCAACATTATGTTGAGGGAGTGAGGAAATAGCACTAAATAAAAAAAAAAAAACACCTATAGATTAAAAAAAACAACAACAAAACAACATGGCGGCTTTGGGTCAATTCAGCTAAAGAGAACAAGCACATTGCCATTTATTTCCTTCCTGCTTTCACTTCCCATCTATAAATTGCAAGTCTGTTTATTCATCTTGGTAGTAAAATCTTTGTCTCATCATTTTCCATCTTCCCATTTATGGTAGTGTACTGAAAAGTGCAAGTTAGACCCGTCTAATGTGAGGAAACTAAAAGGATTTTGTGCAACATCAAGTTCTTTTTCTACCCAGACAATAGACGATCACATTTCCCCCTCGCCCCGTTTGTCCAGACACAAGAAGGTCACAGTTATAACTGCAGACTTTTTAAGCTCCAACCCAGCAACGCCCTCAGCTTAACTGAGCTGACTACTTGCTTACAGCAATATGTGGTAAACTGAGAGCTCATCCAAACAGATTGTTTCTTAGCTGATGGCTCACAATAAAATTACATCTAAAGAGCCCAGTTAAAGTTCTAATTTTAACAAACATCACAAAACCACAGTATTTAGCTACAAAGCAGACCACTTAAAAGTTGTGAAAGCTAGATTTAATGTGAAAACCAAGACTGCTTTCAATATAGCCTAGCAAGATGAGCCTCTGAAACAGAAAATATACGTTTTATTGACCAGAGATGCTTAATTTACAGAAAATCAACTTTTATTTGTTTACAGTAAATCCTGCCTCCTGAATCTTCCATAAAATAAAGGGGATTACTTTGATAAAATCTTGATCCAATGAAATTTGGAGATGTTGCCACATCAGACGTTTGCGAATTTTAATTTCAAAGTCAAGACAAGCGAGAAGTAATTATTATTGTATTTTACACAGAGAAAATATAATTTTTGTCCACTGCAAAATAACCTCATCCTGTGGAGAAACGATGAAGAAGAGCAGCGTATCTCCACCGATCGGAGGTACGCCACAAGACTGAACATGGACTTGTGGATAAGCATCTGTGTAATGAGTTACACAGATGTCTTGGGCTCACCTTACTGTCTGGGGTCCTCAACAAAGAAACTCGATTTCCTACTTCGAAGTCAGCAGTGACCTCTAGACATTGCTGACTTGTCACTGCTTTATTGTAAATTTTGAAAGTGAGATTAAAGTTTGGTACTTATTGTTTGTACTTTTTGTCTATTGCACAACACATGTACAAACTGAAAGAACCATTTCAGTGACATTTCTGAAATCAGATTGTAATGGAAACAAACATCTTAATTTAGAGATGGCATCATAACGGTTGACATATAAAAAGGCAAGACAACATCCTGAGTCTAGACTTTAAGGCCAAGTTCTAAATAACTTGTTCTTTAGATATCACACCAACTTTAGTTCTGTGAAATCATTGTCAATAAAAACTTGCATCTTTGTAAGATAAGGCCAGCTTCACCAGGGATGCATTAACATCTAGAGAACGTATCCACAAAAAAAGTTCCTAAAGACCCACTGCTTCAGATTACATCAACATGGATCAAAACAACAGAAGTATTTTTATTACAACAGCAGAAAAATCACTAGAATACCAAAAGATTTGCACCTCTGATTTACAAGTCTGATTGAAATCCTTCAGATCGTGCCAAACCAGATCACTCTGATTACACATGTTCGGCTTGATCTTTTTTTGATTATAGTATTAATCTGATTATAAGTGACCCACAAGAGCGCATCTAGTGATGTCGTCATCCATAAACAGTTTACGTTTTGTACTGACAGTTTTTGTAGCGTCACTACTTTGGACTCTGCTGGGATTTTTCAGGCGTATTCAGAGTCTAAAAATAGTCAAATGATGTTATGGTTTGTGGGCTGGATATCAACCCTCAGACTTCTTTAGTCATTCAGGTTAATCCAAGATGAGCCATCTTTAAATCCTCCACAATTAGCTAGATACAAAAAAAAAACAACTATTCAGACCCCCGAGGCAAAGGGGGTCTGAATAGAACGGGGGGCATGCTCAAAAACCACCAAGGCAGCCTGTTGAATCCCTGCCTGCCCCACAACCCCCCACCGCCAGAATTAATTAGGGGAGGCCATATATCAAAAGGGTGGTCATCAGTGGCGCTTTTACCCTGAAAGATTCAATGAAAATGGAGCTGCCATTGTTAAATCAAAGATAAGGGGGAGTGAGGAAGTAAAAGACGAATAAACTGTGTGACCCTCCCTGCCTGAACTTAGCATTAACTCCTAGAGAATGATAAGCTCCAATTCGTCGAGGGAGTGTTTTAAATAAAGGTGAGACCAAGAGGAAACAATAGGACTTAAGATCAAATAAAAACTGAAGGCTCAGAAGTGTGACGAAAGTAAAGAGTTACATCTAGAATGTACTAGTGATGCAACTTGAAGTCCTGTACATTCTGAACCTTTTTCAGTTCTGAACAATCAAAACAATTAGGATAAGCCACAAAAGCTTCTCCAAGAGATTATACAGCTAGATGTTAGGATTTCCCATGACAGGACTCTGGATGTAGAGAAGTGAAATACGAGTGAAAGTGAGCAGAGTGGAGGTCTCTTTTTCACTCATTGAAATCCACTCAGAGCAGCTGAAATATAGCCGTTCCCACTGCAGTGTCAGTGAGGTACCCCCTTCCTGTTATTCTGCTGTCTGCCGCTTCCTGCCTGAAACGCTCCTGGGGGTTCGCCTGCCATCACCAGCTCATCCACTTTCAATGTTTACATTTCCTGGTGAGAAACTGTATGAATTAAAAAAAGAAGCTGTGACAAGCTTATTTGTCATTTCTGAATGACCTAAAACAATTTTCTTTCCACTGTATTTGATGGATAGATGCATCCGTTCCACATTTCAGCCTTATTTACTGAGTACTGGGTTCATTTTATGGTTTTAAAGCTTCATTTTAGTCTGTGAAAGATAATTTTAATAAGTTTTGGATTCAAAAAATCCTGAAATATTTTGTAAATGTTGCAAGAGTGAAATATAATTTGAAATAAAAAGAAACCAGCCCAAGCTGATCAGCTGATACATGTTTAAGAACTATATAAAAAAAGAGCTCTACTTTCTCAATGACTTAAAAATTAAACCGACTTTGATTTTGCTATAAAGATTAATCTTAGTAAAATCTTCTGAAAAGGATGAGTATAATTACACCTGCCCAAAAGGTTCATGAGAAAGCTCTGGTCCGGTTAAAAGAAGAAAAACTCGTTATGGATAAATAAGCAAAAACTAATGGGAAAAGACACAATTTGGTCATCCAAGACAGAACACACCAAGACAGTACTGCTGCATTGTAGAAAAGCGATTAAATGACATTCTGACATATACACCTGCCTTCTGGAAAAAGACTCTGGATATGAAATATAGCTGTATTTCCAACTATTGCTCAGATCTGACCAAGACACATAACTCCAAAAATAGTTTTCAGGTGTTGTTTAGCTAGCTTACAGTACTCCTACAGTTGAAGCACTAAATGATGAAAGAGATTTTCCCAAATTACATAACAGATCATGGCTCACGCTTTGATTTGGAATCCAGTATCCTTACTGGCTTGGCTCCCTTCACAGTTTCGTGACAGTAGCCTGATATAAAATGAGTCACTGGGTGAGAATAATCAGTTTCTCTTTTTGGTATGTCATGTTAGCAGTGAAAAAAAAAATGGAGATCCAGGAAGAAGACCTCCCAGTTTCGCTACACCAGATCAGATCCTTGTGTGTGTCTACACAAGAATGAGCTGCTGTAGGCTGTATCAGTGGCAGGAATCCACATCATAACTTCCTCCTCCACTGGAGAAAAATGTTCAGATAAACATTTTTAGCATAAGTAAAACCAAACGAAGAATGTTTAGCTGTTATAGGAATAAATCTGACTTAGAAGAGTTTATATACAAGTGAGTAAACAGTTGGGATACAAGAACACATTAAATACGCCAAAGCTGCCATTCTGGTTTAATGCATGCGTTGATCTTTTTATGGTGGTTGAAAGAGGGCAGCCAAAAAAGTTGGTCTGAAATTTCTCAACCAGCCAAGAGTGCTACACTTACAGTAAAGCTCAAATGTATTGATATTAAAGCTTTTCTGAGAAAAAAAAACAAACTACCTTTAACTTGTTTCTATTATTTTGATGAGGACCTCCAAGTCCTTGAGGTTGGAAGGTCTAATTGCCATCAATCCAATGTATCTTTAGCTCTTCCATAGATTCTCCATCAGATTTAAATCAGCACTCTAGCTGGACCATTTCAAACCATCATTATTACTTTGTGTCAGCAGAAACCTGCTGGTAAAATTAAATGATTACTTTAAACTTGTCAAGATTATGAATAATTTGGGGCACAGCTGTTACTGAGATCAGCAGACTGTGATTACCAAAAGATTTGAACTATTTTTATAATCATTGACCTTTGCAATCCCACAGGTGCCACATCAGGATTAACAAAAAGGTTATTTCTATCATAACCTTCGGAAAAGTTTAATAGCCACCAGATTCTCCCACTGAGGGGCTAACTGAGCAGTAATTTTTCTTTCAAACGTCACTTGCTCTCAATTCCCAATACCATAATTGTGAAAAAAATAACCATAAATGTGTATAAATTCAGAAATATTACAACTATTACCTTAGATTCCCTGCAGGGAGTCATACCATAAACCATCTACTTAAATATGCAGTGATTTCACATTCAGACAAGTTAACTCCGCAGTCTAAGGAGTTATTTTGTTTTGTTTTTAATGTAAGGGAGTACAAGAATTAAACTAGATTTAAAATTGCTATTGCATAAAAACAAAAGGTACATTAGGTACACTAGTAGATGTTGGCCTCATGAACAGTTTTAACAACACAGAATCCCTGTTGAGCTCAAGCACAATTTGTCATTTCATCTGCACATTCTGTAAACAAGCCTGATTCCCAGTCAACATGTATTAGTTGGCCCCAGATGGATTTTAATCAAACTAAATTCATCCAAACTGGACTAAGGCTTCCATTGGCTTATAGGTTAGGTCTCTGTTGACTAAATATAACCTGTATTACTCTATCGTATTGATGATTAAAGGCAACTGTTTATGTTGACTGTCCTACACGAATAAGCTGACAAAATATTTATATTAAAGCACTGCAGTCCAATTATAGAAACAGAGGGTGATAAGGAAAACTTAAAAAACCAAAAAGAAGAATATAAAAGGAAAAATAATTTACGTAAACTCAAACTTTTTTTTGAAGATGATCATCAACATCATGATTCACTCTCCTGGGCAGTAGATCTAAAAAATCTGTATGAACTTATTCAATCTTAATTTAAGAGCAAGATGAAGAAATGTTGAAAAACGTCATGCAGACTTATCTTTTCCTCAATGAGCAAAATAGTTCCCATATTGACAGTGAAGATCAGTGCAATAAAGTGACATATGCAATCTCCAAATAAATGCAAAGTTTCCAGATTACAATGTTCACCACATGGTCTCCTTTAGTGTGAAAAGAAGCTGAATTTTCCATTAAGTTCACAATATTCTATGAATAGATTGGTAAAAATCTGTTAATGGATTTTGCTGCAAAATCCATTAACAGAGCCAGCAGAAGTCTGCCAAGTAAAATTAAAAAACAACAAAAAAAGGTTTTTCACAAGGTGGTTAGAGACTTGAGAGAGCAAAACACGTCAAGCAATGATAATGATTTTGTATCCTCTCAAAAATGTTCTGGAGTGGATTTTGTTCATCAGCAGGACTGATGAGACTCCTCTGCATTCAGAATATTGCTGAATGAGAAGAAGAGAACATCCAGGCAATCAGAAAAAATAGATGAAGCACCAAAATCTATCCCCCAATATAGTCACTCTTGGGGATTAGCTGTTGTATTCCCACTTAAAGTCATTGGTTACTTTGCAGACAGTAAGTACATGGGCAGGTAATCTCTTCAAAGAGGTCAGGAGCAACTGAATCTCAGTAAACTGTTTGGCACATAAAACAATCTGTCTCTGCCAAGATACAGCAACCAACACACTAAATTCCTGAGCCTTTGACAAATACAGAAAGAGGAATATCATGTTTACATCGCAGCTTCAGCATGTCCCTGTGAGTTTTAGCAAGGCAGACTTGTCAAATGAAAAGATCTGGAACAGATGCTGGAAGAACCTTAGGGCAGACATAGTTGCATAGTGTGTAGAGGTTGTCTAATAAAATGGAAAGTTAACAACTCTGAACAAGCACAATGTTAAAAGAGAAAATGAAAATCTATTTCAAGCATTATTAATTTTTTTGAAAAAAAAAATCCATGATGATAACCTAAGAAATCTCGAACTGAAGCACCAAAAGTATCCAATTAGCAAACCCCTGCTTTATAACTGGAAGTTGCAAGTCAGTAGTTTATGTTAAACAATTGACTACGAGCTGGGCTTTCTGTCCAAGCAGAAAGCCTGACTAAAAAGCTAATGTTATCTTGGTAAAATGCATTTTTATTTTTTCTTAAATAATAAAAGAACTGCCACACTTTTCCAGACTTCAACTCTGCATTGAGAAGGGACAATGTAAAAAAATAAAAAATGGAGGAAGAAAATAATTATTTTCAAAGTAATTCAGTTATTCTGGTCTGGATGCATTTCCATAACATTCTCAGTGTTTCTGTGACACACAAGAACCTTTTAACCTGAGATAAATATAAATCTTTCTTTGAATCTCCCACTATTTTTTCTTTTGGCAGAAACCGAATTGAGACGCACTGATGACGATGAGAGAGCTAAACAGCTGACTGACACATTTCCTCATCCTTCCTTTCTTCACGACATTCCTTTGCCTCCAGCTGTTTGGAATAAGGAGGGGTCCATTGCCATAGCGACCCACACCTTTTTTTTGGTTATCCTGTCTGGTCCTGTTAAAGCTGTGGCTTTCAGATCCAATGTGTAAAGCTTGGAGGTAATGAGCTCCACTATGTGCGAGTCTTGAATCAGAAAACAAGCCCAAACCTGCACTGAATGATAACCAGTGTAATCTGAAATCATTCCCAACGCAAATCAGAACCAAGTTTTATTTTTCTGACACGTGAATTGAAGAATGTCACCATTGGACCTTCTGAAAAAGTATTAGTCACTTCTAAGCATTGGGTTGCGATACGGAGGAAGACACCTGGGAAGATTTCACGAAATTATGATGCAGGTGAACTCATCAAGGTTACAGCCAGTCATGCTGTGACTAGAAGACACAGAGTGCTGTTGGGAGCTAATATATGGTACGAGGAGACTCCAGGCAGGCCTGTCTGGAAACAAAAGGGTTTAAATGGAGTGCAGGACTGGCCTGAGAGTCTGCCTGTGTGCAGCTGCCAAGGCACCGACATTTCAAAGGGAACTTTTGGAAAACTTAAAAAACCAAAAAGAAGAATATAAAAGTTTTTTTTTTTCCTTTCATTTTCTGAGTTAAAATTCTTCCATGTGTTTAAATCTGTTCAGCGGGTGGAACGAGTGAAAGTCGAGGGATATTTATGTCCTTTACTCGAGTCAAGCCAAGGTTGACTAAAGGAGTTCAGGGAAAGAGTAAACAGCAGTCCTGTAGGTCAGGATTGTCATGACATCGCCCCCTGCTGTTTAAAGCTTGATACAGATAGTACACGTGAAAGCTGGTATCTACAAACTTGCACCATTGCACAACGGAAATGATTTTTCGTCAACTGGAAACAAAATTAATCTGACTCAACTTTTACAACTCCTTATCAAAGTAACAGAATTTCAAACATTTTATGAAGTTGCAACATAATGTAATATCCTTTTGATGAGTTTAAAGTGCTGTTTTACTTAGGTTTTCCCTTCTGCTCTTATAGCTTACAACATTGAAATGTCAATGGTCCTAACAAGTCTGTCGTCTTAAATTTTTTAATAAACACTCCATCTAGTCAATAATATTCATCAAATATATAGAAAAATATCCATTACTTTAAACAATGCTAATAGATATTTTTATACATGTTTTTAGGGATATCCATCACATTATTCAAAAACAAAAACTTCTCTATAGAAGTTTTGTCTTGGTACTGATGTTGATGGTAACCTGACAAGAATAATACTGATAAGGTATTGTCATATTCAGTAAATTATAATTGAAAAGTTCATTTATTTACTAAGGGAAAAACATTACATAAACTTATTTCACAGTGTTTTAAGTCGTGCATCTAAATAAAACATTTAAGATCAGAATTTGACTAAAAATGACATTTATAATACAGAAATATGGTTTTAATGAAAAACAGTTTCACTACCTGACAAATGAGCTGCACCAGAATATATTGAAGATGACTACAGCTCATGCTCTAACTATTTGGTTTGTCTTTATTTACTTTAGAGACCATCTTAATCAGGCTTTAATTTGCAAATAATGCATTGCTTTTCTGTGCTTTGTTCACCATTTATTAAAAAGAGAGTATAGAAAATCAAATTTGAGGTTATGTCGTGTTATAATGTCATCAAAAACATACTTTGAATGTAACTTGGACTCATTTGTGAATAATGGTCTTGAAATCTTTGAATCTCCCATGGCAACCAGTAGCCAATGTTTTTAACCAACCTTGTCAGGCACTATTGCTGTGCTTCCTGCAACAATTAAAGATGCTGGAGGGTCTTAGCGGTCTCAGTCAACTTTGTGGACGTGATATTAAATGTGCCAATGGCAGAGAAATAAGTCACCGTTACAGGAAAGCAATTTATCCGCAGTCATTGGTGACTAGGCTAAATAGCCTTAGAATTTATGACTGATTCTGCAGCAAGAAGATTTATCTTAGCAAAGCAAAAGCAAGGTGGTGAGCACCACGCAGACAGGCATGATTGACAGCACTAAGGCCTTCCTCTTGGCTCTGATTGATTGTTTAGCATTGGATTGTCTCATGCTATACTGTCACTACATAGTGACAGTTTTAACAAATGTATAGAAAAATATTTTTTCTAAAAGTTACATACTATGGGCCAGAAGGCCGGAGTAGTCAGCGGCTAATCTTAAATGAAAATCTGCATAGCTGTCCCTCTGTGCTGGTGCACTTTGTTCATTTCTTTAACATATTTCTTGTTCTTTTCTTAAATCTCTAAAGTCTGCATGTGCTGTAAGCTTATGAAAGCAAAGTAAAATTCCTTGCTTGTTCGAACAAACTCGGCCAATAAAACTTATTTTAAAAGTTTTATACTGCCCATGATCTGAACAAGAAAACAAATCTTTTCCAAGCATAGAGTAGACTGGCAACTTATTGTTTTGAGTACCCAAATCTAGTTAAAATCAGGTGATAATTGCCAACAAGAAAAATGGTCTCCACCATCTCCCAGTAGATAGGAATAGTACTACTGCAAAAGAGTAGATTTTTTTTTTTTAATCAAGTGTCTCATTAAATAGTTTATGCCCAGATAAGAAAAGAAAAATTAGATAAATAGAGCAGACGGATGAGACGCCAGGAGTCTTGGAGGGAGGAACAGTAGGGGAGTCTAACCGCCATCATACCGACTGATGAGATGCAGCATTCACCGTTCGTCCCCTTCCCTCTGTCTGCAGTCAACACAGGAAAATGTCTTTCCTTAATCTCCTTACATAATAACATCCACCCTGACCCAGACCAAGGAGAATGTCCTGCATCTCATTCACAACTCTCCACAAAAATTTTTTAAAACGCAGGGAATCTGTCAAGAGGGGAGGCTGGGGAGTCTGAAGTGATTTCATCTTTCAGGAAAACTAGATTTTAGTGTGTCATTAATGTGGAGAACAGAAAAACAGGCGGTTCAGACCGAGCACTTTGTTTCTTTTTCCTCCCCTTTCTTTTTTATTATTCTTAGTTGCCATGGAGAGAAACTATATATAGCCAGCTCTCTCCCAACAGGCTGTCTCAATTCAAAAATTTTTTTCTCTGTCATCTTCTCTTCCCATTGTTCCCGCAAAGAAGACAGCAGGAGACAACATCTCGATTCAATGAGAAAATCCTCCCAACGCCCGGTCGTAATGGCAGGAGGGGGACGTCCAGGCGGAGCAGACAGACCAAAACAACCCAGACTGACGGACAAACCAGACACTACGGCGGTTTCCCCTGGCCTTCTGGCCCGTCTCCCGTTTTCAGAAACCAGTGGCTTCAAAGGAATAATTCATTTCACAGTCTGGTGGCCAGACACAGAGCCCCAAGACTTTCACTCTTTCAAACACCTGAAAGAACAAAAGCAGTGTTGGGACTCTGCTTCACCTTTTTCACTGCTGATAGAACACACTGTGAAGAGGCCAAATCACATCTGCCTCCATCCATCTTTTCCTATCCGAACCCCTAATCAGTGTCCGATCCAAACCAAAACAAGTTTTACCATTAAAGTCTGGTTCAGTGCAGACTTGAACAGAGTCATGGAAAAGTTATGGTATGATTTTAAAAAGCTGGTCATTACTTTGTCCATTTTTAATCAAGGAAACCACTAATTATAAAAACAGTGTGCAACAATTACAGAAAATATGCAACAATTACCGACATCTAGTGGTAAAGAGGAAGATTATCATCTAAACTTACATTCATCAACTACCTAGAGTAGACAGAACTTATCAGTAGACGGATGTGACGTTTTACTAACTAAATGTGTGCACAAGCTGTTTCTGCAGTCAAATGCTTTACTCAACAACAATGAAGGAAGATGTGTAGTTACTCTTAATAAAAGAGATTGAAATTTACTGCAACTTTTTTCCCCCTCATTTATCATGTAGCTATTGTAAGTTATTTTTGTCCTTCAGATTCATCTTTGTATTGAATATGTAGCAGTAAATACATCCTCAAATATCTGTCCCCGACCCCTTCGAACATTTATTCCACATTTGCTTTTTTGGAACACTTAAACATCTCAAACACTGCCAAAAACACAAAATCTTACCAAGATTGGTCTGTTTGAGGTAAGGCAAAAACTCATTTCACAAATAACCTTTTAGCAATATGTAGGAGTTTGTTTTAAGTCAATAATTCCTTGATATTTATGAAAAAGTATTAGTTCCATTGGGAGATTATTTCACTTACGGGGAAAATATATTGTTATTGAAATAATATCCCAATGGAACAAGTACTTTTTCATCAATATTAAATAATTACTGACTTAAAACACAGATTTCAAATGGTAAAAGCAAGCATCATCAGATTATTTTCAAGGATCATTTGTACTACTGCTAGTAGCCATGTTGATGTTTACCTGCATTACAATGGCCAGTAATGGTATTATGGATGGCAGCAAAAGGTGTTTTCACTTTGAATCGAAGACAAAAAATTCACCAAAAATTAGTTTTTGGTCAAAGACTGAAAACCTGGGATGTCATGGACTGATTAATACATAAAGAATTTAACTGTTCATTTCTTAAACCTAAAATATATACATGTTTTATCTGCCGTTAGTGGCACTGCTTACCTTTTTTCAAAAAACATTTCTTTTGTGGTGTTCGGTGCAGCCCAACTTTAACATGGGTAAGGATTTTCCTCCAAAGGTTTTTTGAGTGAAGGCAGATGTACACAAAAAATTTTAAACTGAAAGGAACATCTAAATACAATTCAGTTTCCATTGTGTTAAAGAGCTAGTCAACAAATTTGGTTCATTTGCAAGTGTCACAAGTTCAAACCACAGCTAAATTGCAAACCAGTTACACAGTAATTACAGAATACAACACACCATTAGTCATCAAATTAAATCTCTAAACTTACTTATGCTGCCTTTCTAGACATTGGACCCAGAATCTGCCCAGCATCAACACAAACAGGTGTGTTGCCTCAGTTAAATCTGAGGTCATAGTGTTAGATTAGCATGAAAACTAAAAGCTGATAAAAGCTGCTTTTAAACTGTCCAAACTGCAACCTGATTCAATCCCCTGAAGACAGTCGTTGGCTCCAGATAAGGGACTTCTTGAATCATTAAGACATTCTCTCACATTGACAAACTGCTGCAGTTTGTCTGTGTTTGAAGAGAGACGGACCAAAGATACAGTCTATATTACATACAAAGTCAACAATTTTCCCACTCCATCTAAAATCTTGAAGACAAAAATGCCACAGCATCCAAGTGAAAGGTTTATGGCAAACGTCTCACTGCCATGCAAATACGCTTGGTAGATTTATGTTTTTGAAATTTAAGAATCTTACCTTAGAGGCCCTTCGGTGGTCAGGACACTCGGGGTGCTGACAAACCACCCAGTCTTCCTCCTGGACCGGTTTATCATCTGAAAGAGAACACATGGGTCACTCTGACATTTCTTTATGAATTAAAAACACACTAAAATCAGTCACTCAGCAGCCTCAACTTCCACCAACACACCTTTCTTGGTAGGGATATAAGAATACATTGCTAAGTTTAAGACTAGAAATGTGTGTGTTTATACGACGATGAAGTGAGTAGTGAAAAATGGAGAGCAGTTGTAAGCACAAGAAAGTCATCAGTTAGTAGGAGAGGCCGAGTGTATAAAAGTAGAAGAAATTGGCTAAAGAGATTTCTTGATGGAAAGGTAAACAGAAGGAAAAAGGACAGGATGTTTTTTGGAAGAACATCAAAGAGAAATAATGACTAAAGAGACAGGAAGCAAAAAGAGTAAATGAGAGGAAGGCCGGTCTGCTCATTGTAGGAAAGTGCCCTCATCATGGGGGAGCTTGCTGCTTTCAACTGCACGACAACAAATCACCATTGTCAAATAAACCCCTAACATCGATTTGACTGGCTGCATTGAGGCCATGATAAAAGGCAGTGTTTACATCTGCGTCTTCTACACGTACACAAAAGATAACAATGTCATAATAGAGACCCTGAGTGCACCGGTATTTATTGGTCCACCAAATGAGCAAAACATAACAGGGGGAAAGGAGAAAGTAAGAGCAGGAAAGTGAAGTAGAGATTGGCATGGGACTGGCAGTAAAGGTACCAATTGCAAAAGTTCTCAAATTTCCCAAAATTATGACAAAAACCCTTCCGGAGTGCCAAGCTGGCTGGTCATTGAAATATGAGTGGTGGAACAGCAGTAGATCTTCTGTAATGGAGATGGAGCGCTTTGAAAAAATGAAATCCCTTTGTGGCTGATCTCTAAGGCCAAGAAGAACAATAATGCATCAGCAAGAAGTAAATGGTCAAAAATCTGTGCTGCTGCAAACTGAAAATGTCACCTTTAGTCATGCAGTCAGATTTAACAGCCCTTGTAGGTCAGGGGGAAATGGAAAAACCCTGTAATTGGTGCATACCTTTCAATCCTTGGCCTCCCCACAGGAACGGGTCAGCCAGCCTCCATGTTAACATGCTAAATAACAGTAAAAACTAGACTATGTAATAAAGATTGATTTGAAAATACAGCATATGAGTTACCTTCTAATACAAATCCACTGAAACTTTTTGTACGCCAACAATTCCAACCATTGTTCCATTCTCAGCACTTACTTTCACAAACAAAATCTTTATTTTGTAACCACAAAAGTCAGTGTAATTTATTTAGATTTTATGCAGTGGCCAGAGTGTGACATTTTTTTTTATTTTGACAAGTTTTGTCAAGTACAGCGGTGAAATTAGATGGAATATATCTGAAAACATTAGTTTTATGCATTTCAAGACTCTCAGCAATGATAGTTCTAGAGTTTTGCATTTGGAATATTTTCTCCATCCTGACTTTCCTTTAAGAAAATAAAATGACAGATGGAGAATAATATGACACTTTTTTTTCCCCAAATAGACTAGAATGAAACAATGAATGCTTTAGTAATGAGGCATGCGTCCTGACTGTTGGACAGACACTTTTACTTGCACTGTTATACTAATATGGTAATGTTCAGACACTATTCAGTAAATTGAATTGAAACACCCTTAAAGAAGATGAATTGTGGCAGGGAAGTTGTGCCCAATAACCGTCATGTATACAAGACGATTCATCCTCATTTGACATTAGAGTCTGAACATCAGCCCATTAGACAATCACTGCAATCATGCAGCTTAGACCTAAACAGAAAGTTGGCCAAACAGCAGATCTAGTCTCAGATCCCTGCCAGTATATGAGCTAAAAGCTTTCTTTGAACACCTTTCAGTAATCCAGCTGAAGCAGAGTCTATTTTGTCTGACTTCAACCACCTTCTGGGAAGAGGTAAGGGGGGGGGGGGGCAAATGTCTCTCCTGTGTCTCCACTCTGCTGGAAGAAGGCCGAAATGCACTCTCAGTCATGACTATGGCCACTGCCAGAAGGCTTCAGGGATAATGGTTCCCTGTGGGTTTACAAAAGCAGCTGGCTGTAGAAGGAGCCTCCAGCTTTTATGAAGTGTTTCCCAAAGATCTAGACCCTTCAGTTTCACAGCCAAACTTCACAGCTAAACTTCACAGCTATGCACGAAACAAATGCTATTTGGCCTCAATGGTGACATATCAGATCACAGCGATCTGGAAAAGTTATCACCCTGACAGTGAAGTATAAATGTTCAGAGGCCATGCTATGTTTCAGATCAACTCAAAACCTAACCATGGCTAGATGCAGAAGTTTTTTCTTTAATCAGAAATTTCTCAACCATAAGTGCAAAAAAATAAAACAGCTTGAGTGATGTTCTTAACTCAAAAATTCTAAGAATTTACCAACTCGAAGCTTTTTAGTTTTCCAATGTTATGGTATGTTAACACTGTAGAAATAAGAGCTGCATAAGATTTAGAATCACAATTGATATGTGCAAAATCACTAGAAATGATGCTTGGATGCCATATTAGGTATGCTTTTAATATTTCAGGTGCCATGCATATACATTGCTGATATTTTGGTTACTTGAGTCTTTATGTTTTACACCAGTTGCTAGTGGCCCATTGGGTGCCATTTGTCAAACATTAACAGCAATTTGTGTTTAGTCTGTAAAAAAAACAAAAAAATGGAGGATTCATATTTTCATCCTGTTCATTTACTAAATATTTATTTTAGGTATAAATATTTGGTTGATAGAATGAATATTTACCTTGTTAATTAAAAATTTTGTTTGAAACTGATGGAAATATAATTTTTAAAATATAAACCCTCATTGTTTTCCATAATAGCCTCAATAAATTCAAGGTTTCATAAAATCATGCAGTTGTAGTAGAGCTCCACCATTGCATTGCTCTTAAGTATCAGCCTCAAGTAAAGACAAATCTTATCCAAAACCATTTCAGAAAAAAATGACTGAGAATTATTTAGTGCAGGGAAGCCACTAACTAAATGCTCTGTGCAATCCCACTTTGTCAAGAAAAAAAAAAAAAAAAATATTAAATACACGCCTACAAACAGATAGTCAACCTCGTCAAATCTCGTTTAGAAGCCCAAATTAAAAAAATAAAAATATTTTAGACAAAAGGTTTTTGCAACATGAGTTGTTGAAAATATTTAAATTTATGAAATATTGATTTATTTAAAGACAGCAATATAGGTAAACATTTAAATATAACCTCAGAATACATTTTAATAAGCATGTTAGTGAAAGTACTGTTTAATACTGTTGTAAGAAAGCAATCCCCATAACCAAGCTCTGTTTTTGATGAAAAAAGACATTTCCATTTCTTGATAATTCAACTTTAGGTTTGTCTAAATTAATAGAAGATTGGCAAATGATATCCCTAAATACGTTTCCCACCCTAAGTGCCAACTTTCCCTCAACCCTCTCCTGATTACTTGTTTCATTGTAAAACACAGCTCCATCTGCTGAACCTCCATCTTCTCTCTTACTTGTTCATATCTTGCTGACTGTCCTATTTTCTCTCTCTGATGAACTGGAATCCCTGAACTCAGCAGTGCTGATTAAGCCAAAAAGCAAACACAAGCACACACAGCGCACAAACACACGTGACGGCGGACAATGAGTCTGCACACTAAAGAGACGGTTGTGTGTCGCGTCCACACAGCCGCAGCGCTGGCCTGCATCAGCTCGAAGAGACACTGCCCAGGGGAAAGATCCTTTAGGTGCCCATAAGTAAGCAACAGCAGTCAAGGCCAGCGTAAAGCAACCACGTCGAGCGTTCCACTATCCGTTTCCATTTCCTTATTTTGCATTCTCTTAATCCGAAATCCTTCCTTCAAATTAGGGATTAGATTGCATCCTACAAAGGGAAAACATAAGTTAAAATGTTGAGTGAGATCTGAAATTTTAGTAACAAGTGTTCTTGTTACTTTAAGCAAAAACCTTTTATATCTAAAAAATATTTAGATATATTGAACCAAATATCCTTGGGCTGCAGAAAATTACATTTACAGTAAATTCTAAACAATAAAAGCTTATTAATTAGGGAAAACGCTAACAAGGCAAAAGAAAGTCAAGAAATGTAATTAAAGTCATTCATAAAACATGTACATTCTGATTTTACTGTGATATTCTACATGAAGCATGTCTGGAGTCCAGGGTTTGCAGCTTCATTGCTTTTTAAACATCACATTTGCCAACTGTGCACTGCCTAAAATCTGTTATTACTGTGACTCACTCAGGAAAACTGAGCCCACAGCGGTTCCTGTGCTGCACTGTGGAGCCTGTTAGCTCCTGTGATGAGAATATGAGGTGAAAACACTGAAGTTCTACATTTCATCTCAAGATTTTTTTCCAACTGCTCTGCTTAAGCTGCGTTTAAATTTGTATGCAAATTTTGTGGGGAAAAAAAAAATTTGAAGATGAGAAATTTATGAATCTGACAACTAAAGACGATATTATGGGAAAGTCTAAACATTAGCAGCAAAGAAAAAAAATGCTCCCACCATTGAGTAACATTCCATATATGAGAAAATGTGATCAAAGTTGTGTATAAATAAGAAAATTGTGTAAGTGGCATCAACTATTTTTTTTTTCCTTATGATTAATACATTTGAATACCCTTTCAAAAATATGGCAAATTGAACAACAAAAACAAATAACTCAAACAAGCTGTAAAGAATGAGAATTTCATCAAGTGTTATACTTTATGGTATAAAGGGGGGTGACTACTAAAGGCAATAAGCTACTTATCAATAGCGGATTACATTAGGGTAGAGGAACAGACTGCGTAATCCAATCAGATTGGCTTTTATTTGGGATTTTAAGCTACCCCCCAAGGTTCGCTGGCACTGAACATCATTCCTGTTCGTCTTCATCAGCAAGGTGGTTACAGTTTGGCAGGTTAAACGTAGGTTAATAAATTGCACACTTTTGGATGAAGACATTGTCTGAATTTTGCCAAAGAAAAACCTCTCCCTCATGCCCTGAACTCTTAACTTCATAACTCCATGTTAATGAGAAGAGGCTGAACAGAACATATTTAGAGTTAAGCCTTTTTTTTCTAGGAATGTTAAGAATGTGAGGCACCGACTTTAGTTAAATGAGGTCTCGTCATGGCACATGGAGAAGAGCAGAGCTTATGAGTGCCTTTGTTAGGGTTTAACTCTTCTCATTTTCACACAGCGTTTCTATTAGTTGAACGCAGTTCCCCTACCCCCAATCCTCAACAAAAAGTAACATACACCTCCCTGCAATGGGATAGTAGGGAAAAGGCTGGTGCAGATGGGAGGCAGGTGGATGGCATGCAGTCAAGAGTGCTGGCATAGAAACAAACACATCAGCACAAAGTGGCAAGAAAAGCTGTGAAGTAAGAAAGCAAGATGGCAAAGATGAAGATAAATGCATAATAAAATGCTTCATATACTTTGTTTCAAAAGTGTTCTCTATACACTTCTTTTCCAAATCAAGCTGTTTCAAAGTGATTTTAAAATATTCTTGAAGCTGATCATGTTCAAAATTCA
Organism: Poeciliopsis gracilis; assembly: GCA_911649635.1. NCBI lineage: Eukaryota > Metazoa > Chordata > Actinopteri > Cyprinodontiformes > Poeciliidae > Poeciliopsis > Poeciliopsis gracilis. The sequence continues at coordinate 238,835 of CAJVRI010001220.1, forward strand.
ACAATTCTGCATTAAATTTTTGAGTTAATTTAAAGACCACATGATGTTTCAATGTTGGTGACCTTATTTTACGTTGCATACATTTCGATTTCAGTATAATACGACCAATGATTTCCCCCAGAAATCTTGCTAAACCCCTGTGACTTGTCACTTAATTTGCTGAAGATGACCAATAAAGACAGGCAATATTTACAAAGTTCAGGTGAATAAAAAATAAATAAATAAATAAATAACTGACCTCAGCCTCCCTGTGTGGTCACATACTGACCATACTGTGTTGCCATTGCACTTTCAATTGTGTCAAAGAGACTCTAGCCTGTCTTTGCCATCACTGTTACTGGTGTATACAAAAACCCCTATAAAACAATAACGCTTAGCCTGGTGGGGGTGCAAGAAAAGCCCAGTGGCCCGCCGGGCTAATAATACATTGGGTGAAACCTTGGAAATATTGTGGAATATTTTGTACAGACAACTTGACTTTTTGCACCTTTTTTAGGATAATGAAGTCATTTAGTGTGAAGACAGGACGCTAGAACATTTTCCCCTACAGTACAGGTGGAGGAATCAAGCTGAACACAGCTGTTTTTAATGCCGAGTATTCAGTGGCAGCGGGGGCAGCACCCTCCCATTTAGCAAAATGTTGTTGGTGAAAACACATATGTGCATCACCCACTCTCCTACTCATTCCTTCCATCCTTCTCCCTCGTCCACCACATCTGAGCAAACCTGGGGTCGCCACGTTTAAGACTGAAAACCACAGAACAAGTGCAGATGCTTCCAAAGAAGGGTGGAGGAGCACTCAACAATTTACAGTTTACAACACAGACTGCAAAACAAATTTCTGAATAAGTACTGACTCATTTAAAATTTGTTTTATGACAATGTGAAAACACAATATTCTTCTACCTCTATAAATATCCAAGGACAGTGACTCCTACACTAAGGTCAGGTATTAGCCAAGACCTTAACAACCCCTCTTCATATTTAAGAGGAGTCATGAGGAGCTTAATGCATTGCTTAAATTTCTGAGACATTTATGTTAGAAAGTACAGTGGCTGGTCTTATATAATACATTATTTGATAGAATGGCCTTTGGAGACAGGATAGTCTTTTTATAGGCATCAAGAGTAACAAACCTTAAGGAAAATAACCATGTTCTGCTCTTTCTTGGGAAAATACAACTTGAGATATGCAAGCATGTGCTTTAACATGGCTATAATGTGCTTTTAATTTGTGTTAAAAGTACTTGAGTTAACATAGCAGGGTGCAGGAAGGAAGACAAGCAAAATTGTTCATGTTAAAAAAAAAAAAAAAAAAAAAACTCATTAAATTCCAAATGATATTCTAAAAATGTGGATTTTGTCATAAGCTAGAGTTGTTGATACTTCTACTCCACAATAAAACAGTCTCATAACAGTGAAAACACATTCATAAGAGCAATAAAAAAGAAAAACAAAGTATATTGCACCACCCGGAACAATGCAGCTGACCAATCTAAAGGAAATATAAAAGCATAAATAAGCCTTTCATAGTGCTTAAGAAAAAATGAGGTTGTAGCTAAAACACAAAACTAAAATCTGTTCAGTTTTCACAACTGAACAGATTTCCTAAGTTAATTTAAGGGAGATATAAAAAAAAAAACTATACCATGATTTTAGCTAAAGGGCAGCCCTAGGAAGTAAAAACGTCAAAAGGCTATGGGGAGAGTCTAATATTTCAAATACAATAACTTCTGCTTCAACACTGTCAAATGCCTGTATTTTTAATTTATCTATGTATAAGGAGTTGTTTGTTTTTCTATGTGTGGGTAGACATTTGGATATTTTTTGCAAAGCAATGGGAGAAAAACTATTTATACATAACCAACCCCCAACAACCCAAAAAAACAAAACAATCATAAAGACATAATGAGAATAGGACAGGACCAAGTATGGAACCTTGAGCAACTCGACATGCAGGTGTTGGAAAATTGGCTTATTCTAATATAACACCTGGCATACAGGACAGAAGAGCGTTTCAGTACCCATCAAATAAATCCAATTCCGAATTTGGCTCCAAATGATCACAAAAATATATTTAATACAGAAGTTGTTGTTGTTGCATAATAAAGGATGAGGTTTGATAGCTTACAGTTCAATATGTGCCATTCCTCTTGTTGAATTCTTCCAAACAGTAGCTAGAACACAAAGACTAGCTGGCAGAAAAGAACAGGATGAAGGACATTCCTGTCTAACTTTTTTTTTTTTAAAGTAATTTCCCTTTTCCTAATGGCATGAACTGGGCAGCACAGCGGGAAGTGAGTGCCCCTGTACCACATCAAAAACGTCTGAGACGAGACGAGGAAGCCTTTTAGCTTCAGCCATGCACTTCTTCACCGGTAAATATTTCATGTGTGTCGAATCTCACTCCAAATTTCCTTCATATTGCTATGACCTTATTGTCCTGCCACTTTTGTGAGTTCACTCTACAAAAGAATAAAGCAATGAGGAAAAAACTACCGGTACTTTATATAAAGCGATATCAGACTTGGCGTGTGATGTACCATGGAGCCCTATCTATTTTTGGATTTATTTAGGAATATAACACCAAGTTAGTCATGGAAAATCCTCCTAGTTGCAGAATTTTACATAGAACATATCTAAAATATTGGAAAGAAAATGTAGGTTGGGAAGCTTGAATGCTTATCTGGAATGCCATTTTACACAATATTGGCTGGCATTTGCAGAGCAGCCAATCCAGGAATTGCATTTATTTTCCTCCATGCTGATTGGCTAATAACTGACACTGCAGATATTAGTTTCTGCAGTAGTGAAAACAGTTTCTACAGAGAGTATTAATGTGCATGAACAAATTTTTGGCTATTAAAATAGGCAGCCATAAGTGTTTTGATTGGGAGTAATGCAAATATATATATATATATATATATATATATATATATATATATATACATTTGCTGCCAAAAATTGTATATTTGCATTACAATTTTTGGTTTGTATTTTTCCAAAATGGATTCTCCTTTTACCGTTTAAGAGGTTGGGGACCCGTTTTTTTCTTCTCGGTTAAATTATTTTCGGCTTAATTGCATTGCAGAATAGCAAGAAGCGTACAACACTGGAAAATCTCAAAACAATTTTAACCTCATGTTTGTCCTAATAGTTTATTCTCCAATTTAGCATTAGCCTCATCACCAAAAAACAAATAAATCCTTTCAATAACTCTGACTGAATCCACAGACTCATGCTGCGTCCTTTACAGAGACTCCTGTTTCCAGATACACAAAGTCTGAGGAGTTGATCTTCCCATTTAGAGATGAGCTTACCAGACAGATCATATATGACATCCAGTGATGACGACCATGAGTAGCGCTCCATTGTCATTGGTGTGATGGGAGGCATCAACGCCTCCAGCTCATATTCACCTCGCTTCTTCCAGTACAGAAACATCTTCAAGGAGTGGCTCCTTTATACAGTAATGAATATCAGGTGTGTGTTTAAAACATTACCTCAAAACTGAGCTTCACCTGCACTAAACAATAATTATAAACCACCATCTTCACTTAAAACACAAGGAAAACCAAATGTTTTACATTAAATCCATACAATGTATTAGAAAATCAAACCTGGCAACTGGTTTAACCGCCGTCTGCATGTCCTGCATCTTTATCTCATCTGGTACGCACTTGCTTAAAACTTTCTGAATCTGACCTGTCATAAATGTGTAATTAAGTGAGCAAACTAATTCAATCGATTACATCTCCAAGGTTCTGAGCCTGAAATCACCTTCTCCAGTGCCACCAACAAAGCAATTACCAATATCCATCTATGGTTCTGTTTCAGATCCTCTTCCTGTTGATCCTATGGACCTTTTTAGGTTTTCCACTAATCAGTCACTGAAAAGCCACCCACTGGGCGCTGTCAAGCACCAACTGCTGTCCTCTTTTAATCCATTTAAGCAGGCTATTTCTGACTAAAATTACAGATGTCCAGCTGCTAAAAGGTGTCGCAATCTTATCTCCAGGAGTAGGTAACGGTTCCTTTCCTGCTGCTGCCTTTGAGCCTTAATTTCATCCATGGTAAAGTTTCCTCAAACTGCACAGAACTCTTGTGAGAGCCAAGCAGCTCATGTGTAGGATCTCCTGGCGATGAAGGGGGGGACTTTCTGCCCACTCCATCGGACAAGTGTTGTATTCATGCTGAGGTGAGTTGCATGCTGGGATGGGCAATCTAGGCCAATGGCTTTTGGACCGGGTGACACAAAGATCTCTTTTTGAGCACCCTCCTACATCGAGAGGGGATTTTCTTTATGTTTTGCTCAGACTGTAAACGACTGACATTTTTCTGCATTGATTAGTGCCCTCGCCCTTTATGGGTCTTGAAAGATTTATTTCCTTCCATGAAAGCACCAGCTCTGTGCAGAGGGAGCTCAGTCATTTCTGTGGAGGTACAATGAACACATTGGTCCTGTTGGATGCGAGAATGGGCCACAGAAAGCCTAGTTACAAAACACTCAGCTGAGACAATGCACTCCACTAACTCGATATCTTTGAAGGGCAGCTGAAGGGGTTGAAGCAACATGAAGAGACGTTTCCAGTCAAGCATAATATTTTCCGCCAGTGTTGCTGAAATGTTCAAGCACTGCTATTATGAGTCTAAAACTGGAAAAGAAATACTGTGAGAACGTACTGCACCGGCCGGGGGAAGGGAGGGACGTTGTCACACATAGCGACCCACATGTCCAATTTTGGGATAAGAAATTAGAGGGTAGGATGAGAGCTGGTTTGCTGCTCAGCTCCGGGCCTTGCAGACATATGGTAATAATCTGAAGCAGCTTTGAGCGCGCTGCTTCCCTTTTAATGAAGAGAGCAGTCGTGCAGGATGAGAATGCGGCTGCAAACACAAGGGCCAATTTCCACCTACTACAGAAACAAAGCGGGAAGACGAAGGGGAGTGAAAGGGGGGCAGAAGAATCGGACGGCCTGCCTTTTATCTTCCTTCTTAAGATCAGTTTTTAATAAAGGGGCCCTTTTGTAAGCAAGCTGAAGAGCAGAAAATACCAAGTCTGTTGTGTCAGTAGTACCTACACTGAAAAACATTTTAATCAGTTTTTCCTTAAACAATATGTAGACCATCATAAAAATGGAACTGAAACTTCTCAACAGAAAAAAATATATGCCTTCAGTCAATAAAAATCTCAGCTGATGTTTTGCCTCTGCCACAGCCTCTCTATTGTATTCCTCCTAATGAGGCTTCCAGTGTATTTTACTAAAAACTAACTAAATTCTGCATCAAATTCTGATGAAGTCTTTTCTTATGCCATTTGTGTCAGCCTTACACAGAAAAGTATTACAAAAAGATAACACTGATTGATTATAATGCTGAAATGTAAAGTTTGTCGAGTAAATAATGTGGTATTTTGTAGGATAGAATATTGTAATTGTCACAAATTCCAATTCTGCAGGTCAGAAAATGTTGGCTGTTGGATCGACTTTAGCCATCCTTAACATTCATGGCTTAGGTGTTAAAGCTGGCAACTTTAACACCTAAAGTTGGGTGGGGGCATCATTTAGAAATTGATATAAACAGGAAAACATGAGTAAATAACAATTTGTTTAGTCATTTAAATATTTAGCAAAAGTATTGCAACTGCTTGCTCTCTAAATAAAAGCCAACCCTGCTTCAAAGATTTTTTTGGCTTGATAATTTTGGGGGGAGATTTAACTAACGTAGATAATCAGTGATTTTCTATTTTCCAAAATCCTGCAACATCTCCTGACCTCAATGAGTCTGTACACGCTTAGTAAATAGAAAGGCAAAATTTAGCCAAGTCTGGATATGAAGCTTCTGAGAAAAACGTCCATTTGTCTAGGCCATCCTGAGGCCCAGACGTAGGAAGAATACAGTAGACAGTTTTCACATGTGGCCAACAAATTCCTGCAGCTTCTTTAATGTTGCCCAAGGCCTCCTGGCAGCTTCCTGGACTAGCCTTATGAATTCTGGAGTGATGCCCTGTAGTACCTCATTGCCTTTGTACACTATACTTGATTACAGTTGGACTGGTGTACGAAACATGTCATTAATTTCTCGTAACTCTCCTCTGATTAGCTAAATAGAAAGCCAACTAGTCTGATGTTGCTGGTGGTTCATGAATATCACAGTTGGAGCAAAGGCTAAATCTAGAAAACTGAATATATATATATATATATATATATATATATATACACTTTTTTTTTAATTATTCTGGTTCCACTTCTCAAGACAACTGTTGCCTTCTTTTCCACATCAAAACAATGTACAACTTTAACAAGACTGTGGAGCCTGTTTATAGAGATTGTAAAACAAACAAGTTGTGGTTTTATTTAGTCTACTGTCTGCCTGAAGACATCTCGGTGACAGTAAGACTCAAAGAACTGCACACTCGTCCAACTTTTAGCACTTTATCTGGTGGATTTTAAAAATGAGAATAAACTGAAACCGATTTGTGTTTTTTTTTCTCAACATGTGTACAATGCTCTACATAGAAGAGGGAGATATTGATTTTCTAATAAAGTATTGAAATTTTTTTGTAAGCCAAACAAATGTCTTTGAAAATAGGCAACTCGGCTGCTGCTAAATTATTGCAGTTAGACAAAAAACAGGAAGAAAAAACTGTTTCTGTATGACAATCATTAATGAACTAGATCTCCATTAGATTCCCACTCAGTGAAGTATCAATGGTGCACTGAGGAGAAGTGCGTGTGAAAGTGGCTGCAATATAACAGGACTGTAAACAAGGCCTTTTGGAGTGTGTTTGCGGCAAGAAGAGAAGTCGTGTGAAGCTGAGTGTCATCATTCGTGGTGTAGTTAAAGGCTTCAGCGTGGCCATGTGAGTGAAGGTTGAATGTTATATTTAGCAAAAGCAGCACATCACAGAAGCTGAAGTTAACCCTTTACCAGAAAATTAGGATTCAGATCCTGAGACTAACAAACATATACCTGATTCACGTCATCTCAATGTTCTAATTATGCAATTATGCCGCAAAAGGTGGAGCAGCAAATTTAAATGTTCAGTTTTCTGTTATTTTGGTCACAGCTAAATGCATTAGCGTCAGCCTAAAATCCCCTTCTTGTCGTTTTTTTTCCAATAAGTTTTCCAGAGGTAATCTGATCAGGCTGAACTTAGTAACCTACAGAGTCCCATCAAGTGACACGCATAAACACTGAAGAAAGTTCACCTCGATTAAGAAGTTCCAAGGAACAGATAGCATTATCAACCAAACAGTGCTGTCCAAACTTTCTTACACCAGAACTTTCTGCAGCACCAAATGACTCCCCACCCTAATCACACTTACAGTTTTATCTAAAATATTTCAGATTGTGTTGGCAACTCCATTTTGACTTTGGTCAACTTTATTATGCTTCTTTTTTAATAGCAAAAAAACTGGACTTCAAGAAAAAAGAAAATCCAATTCTTTTGAATTGAACATGCAAAAAAAAAAAAAAAAAAAACTGTTGCTAATATTTACAACCTCCACAAATGAGCTAGAGTATTACTTAAACTTTTTCCAGCCTTTTTTCCCTCAAAAGACCACTAAATGTCATGTTGACATTTCAAAAGTGCAAAAAACTGGACATTAAAAAAAATAAACACATTTTTCCTCGATGACAAAGACAATTTGCCTTTTCCAAGACACACAAGCAAACAAATTGTTTTGAATCTCACATGCTTTGCTATTTTTTTATTTACATTTCAAAATATGATTAAAAATCATATTTGAATTCCCACGCAAAAGCTGACGCAGTTCAGTTCTCTAAAGGAGGAATGGGCCAAAATTCCAGCAAACTATTGTGTGCCACTTGTGAAAGAATTTGACCCAATTTCTACAGTCTAGAGCTAGTGTGGCTAGTTCAAAAAACAAAACTGAAAAGTTTTGAAGAAGTTGCCCAAAAAATATCAAACCCCCAAGTGAGATAGTTTTAAAAGTTCATGGAAAGTATTGCAATGTACTCCCAAAAGGTACATTTTGTTTAGATTGCAATGCAAAGAGACAACACATGAACCATCTGAGTAAAAGGGACTATCATCTCTGACAGAATCACCCTAAAGCACTGTATAATTTAACAGTCCATCCCTGAACCAGTAGCTCAGAGGAACCAACAATCACTCTACAACTTGTTGACAGAAATAATCCCATAATTGAAAAAATCTGGCTGAAATTGCAGTGGAGGTTATACCTTTGAGAGACCAATAACAGAGTCAATGGGAATCAAAAACACTTATTCGCTGAAAGTACAGTTATTGTCAGGTGGAAGGCTGCAATGTTCATAAACAGTCATTTAGCCATGGTGGAGGTTAGAAGTGTGGAAGGACACATTCAGAGATAAATGGTTGCAGTTCTGTTTTCCCCTCAGAGAAGGTGTGTGTAAGTGTGTGTGTCTGACCTTAACTTAGTCCCTTTAATTATCTACTGCTTACTTTAAAGAAAAGCAGCTCACCATTGGCCTTTTAACACAATGAGATGCTGGAAGGCTCTTTGATCAACTGAAGTCGTTTCAGGTTCACTGCCTGACTTGATTTTAAAAAGCAAAAGTAGACTAAAGTTGTGCATTAAAAACAGCTCAAACAAATCCTTCTTCAGCACAATCAAATATAGCCAAGAGCATGCACAGTTTTAAAGTTCCTTCAAAGGACAATTTTTTTGAATAAGGGTAAGCAGAGTCAAAGTTAAGGCACCAGGAACAGTTTGGGCTTCTGTTCTCCAATAGCCAAGTGTTCTGGGAGGGCGTAAGAGAGACGGATGGTAGGAAAACATGCGTGAGGAAAGACTGAAGAAAAATAAGCCTCCAGCTGTGGGACGTTTATGCGAATGACTTCATCCCTGACTGCAAACTGGCTGAAACTGCAGTCACGTGTGGAAATCCCGCAACACCTGTTTCTGTGTAATATGATATTCACCTTTGCTGAGCAGGAAGAGCCAAGTCAAAAGACGAACCTCTAGATTTGCATATTTTTTTGTAAACAGTATATCGACCTTTGTTTTGTCTGGTGTGCCTTAAGATTGCTGAAAGAATTTTCTAATTTTTGTGCTTTTATGAACAAAGAAATTATTTCCTTCTAAATAAAAGCTATGAAAAACGAATACTACTGTCGATCTTGCATTAAAAAGCTCACCTGTTGATCAGGACTTACCAGTCAAAGAAATAAAAAGTACTTCCTGTAATAGCAAGTTCAGTTGGGTTATACTCTAAAACTTTTCATCTCTGGTATCTGAACTACCAATCGGTCTCAGTCTGCAAAACAAAGGCTTTTGAGCTTTAGCCAAACAGAAATTGCTAATGGAGAATTTGGTTGAATCCTGACTATGCATGATCTACTCAAAGAAAGACATCTCAGTGTTGTCTAGCAGAAAATCTCTCTGGTTTGATCAATCTTATTCAAAACTACAGAACGTGCAACAAACTGCTCAGTTACTTTTGGAACAGTATAATAGTTCAAAACCTTTGTTTGCCAATATATTTTTACAACCTGTCCAGGAGACAAACTTCCACTTGCTGCATTTCCATTGATTAAATAATTGCACATTTTGAGAATTAAAAAATAGATTTATGAAAACTTTCTTTTTTTTTCAATTTCAAAAAAAGAAAACATTTTTTGACAAAAAGTGTTGGTACTACAATATGGTGGATTTTTGGCCATATCACAATAGATTTTTCACAAAACTGCAATGGAAGTCAGATGATCAACAGCCGGATGATGGCACTGGCACAAGCCATGAAGAAGAAGACAACAGGAAGTACTTGGATGATCATGACACAGCATGTTTTTAATAACTTGTCATGTGAACAAACTTATTCACCTAAGATTTTGTTATGTTTCTTATTTGATGGAAACACAACAATTGCAAATTTTGTGTTTCCTAAACATTAGCGAAATATTGACAAAGTTCTGCACACATTTGTTGTTTAAGTGCAAAACTGAAATGAATCTTTGTGACCAAAACGCCAGAGCTCAGGGAAAGTGCTGGTCTTACGGCAATTATGGAAAAACAATATCACCAATGAAAGTTTTGGTGATATTCGGGATATTTGGGAAATTGCAATATTCAACACTATTAATATAAACTGACTTCCTTCAGTTCATACGAGAGAATATTCCAAATGGAAAGTTGGTAACATTCTAGTGGCCAATGTTAACCAACGACAACCTAAATTTGATGTAAATATCTAAACTCAATTTCCTTTCAAAGTTTTAAGTTGAGGAGATGGAGTTCTTAGAAGATTAATTACTTTAACATGACAATTTTCAAAAATAAGACAGAGGAATCAAAATGGCAAGACAGAAAAGATTCAAAGGGGAATTCCTATTGTGAAAGCAATACGGCCCTAGAAGATTTTCAAAAATCAAAACAAGTTTACACTCCCTAATTTTGCCAAAAGGGAATTTTTTTTCCCTTGATAAACATCTCTAAATACAGTATAAAGCTCTGACAGAGTAAAATTCACATGCAGCAGTACCATAATACTGAAATCCATGAAAATAAGCATGTTTTCTGTTGGACACAATAGAGAGGATTACTGTGTAAGTGCATGAATAAACTTAATTACAGACTGTACCACACTTTACACTTAGCCAAGAGGTGGAGACCAAAACTACTGAGTCAGTTTTGACCAGTTCTAACTGTGGAGAAATGCAAAGTACTCTACTGGATGATTTCAAACAAAAGCATTAAAAAAGAAATGTCTCCAGGGTCACTGGTGTTAATGAGATTGAGGGCAGATCAAGGCTTTCACAGAACAATTGTGTTCGTGCAAAATACATATTAGAACATGCTGCAGCATAGCATGAGACTGAGAATTTTACTTATGAAAGCTGGAGGGAAAAAAAACAACAAAAACAAAAAAACTGTGACCTGGTATGGCATCAGAAAGAGAAATGCAAAGAGGGGAAAGAGAAAGGAAATCACAATGAAACAATGGAGAGACAGTCCAAACACAGAAGTTTAGAATGCCAACAGGCCTTGTGCCAGGCTAAAAATCTAACATGTATACAACACACACGATGGCACACACGCCCATGTTATGCCAGACTCCAGCAGAGAGACTGAACCCTTCTCCATATGCTCCCTCCGCACTGAGGAGTCTGTGAAGATTAAGTTCCACGCAACTCCACTTAGAGAATAATCTCAGTGTCCATCTCACAGCAGTACTCCACCTTACTGTCATCATTATAGCTGGCCCAATCTCTACTTCTATTTAGGTCCTTCACAAGCCAGATCAAGATTGGGATATGAAATGCAATAAACGCTCTGCCAATGACTGTTTCCAAGTATAGAACTGACCTCATCTTTTGAGTTAACTCAGTAAGGTCATCTTTATACGGCACAGAGTAAAGACTTTTGGGAAATTGACTTCCTGATGACCGGGTGAACCTGCAATGCTTTGCAAAAACATTTATAGTTCTTGACCTTTTTCAGTTTGTCACATTATAGCTGTAATCTTCTACACATTTTATGTGATTCAAAGTTTGTGATAAACCAACACAAAGCATCAATTCAAGTCCATATAAGGCCTAGATGTAAGATCACGATCCACTCTTCTGGTTCTAGGAGAAACATATCAATGTGTACATCAAATATGCTTGATGTATCGTTTGATGTATAGTTTCTTGATGATGGCGTTTGATAAAATGTAATGTTTATTGCTCATTGTTTTATACACTTATGTAAAGCACTTTGAATTGCATTGTTGCAGAAATGTGCTGTTTAAGCATACATGCACATTGAATACTTTCTCTTTAAAAAAAAATCCACATAATCCAAGTAGCTATGTTTAGAAACTGTACAGTATTATTTATCTTATGTTGTAAATTTGCCCTTACTCTGCAGTCTTATTCTTATTTGTATAAATGCGTTTACCTTTGTGTGAATCTCAAACCTACTGCTGTTACACCTGATTTTCCCCACAGAGAGATATTAAAGGATATTCCTATTTCTATGCTGTTTTGTTTTAATCTAACCCTGGTTTAAACTTCCTCACAACTTTATCCCTGACCTGACAGCTATATTCTTTACTCTTCACGGTGATGTTTGCTCACTAATAATCTCAACAAACCTCTGATGTCTTCAAAGAAGCAGCTTCTTTTATCCTGAGATTAAATTTCATGAAGACGGCTGCACTTGATTTTCTTCAGGTGCGTCGGAATAAAAGGGCGGGGGTTGAAAACAAACACTCCTCACAGTTATGCACTAGTTTGGGTTGATCCATCATATAAAATCCAAATAAAATATAGCTAAGTTAGCAATATGAGAATGTTTAAGGAATGTGAATACTTTGGTAGGGCTCCAGTGAATAAGACAATCCATTGCAAAACAAGGAAATTGGTATAAGGACTCAAGGTAAGGAGGTTTGGCTGAAATAACTTCTAAAAAAAATACATTGGACATAGAAAACTGTATTTTAACATATTGAAAAGTTTTTTTGTTTTTTTTTAAACACACACACACAGATATATATATATATATATATATATATATATATATATATATATATATTTTGAGATGAAGGTTACACTACAAACAACAAATTTGTTGGCATACTTCTTTAAAGATATGCAGTAACTTAAACCTTTGTAACTTTATCATTTCCAGACTCAAATTCACACAGTTTGAACTGTCAGAGCATCATTCGTAAAGCAAAAAGGTTTAATTGTCCTGAGAGCAAATCACAGTAGACAGAGCTGAGATTTCTGGCCTGGGCTCCTTGTTTTTCAGAAGAGAACAGAGACCAGACAAGACATCTGGTCCCAGATTAGACCTGTGTGTTTAAGACAAGCTTAAGACTCCGGTGGCCTGGAACACTGAGGGGTTCCAGACTCAACCAATTAAGACCGCTAAACTTTAAACTCAGCGCTTACTTTACTTACTGCGTGAACCCATGAACTGCCAGAACTGCGTGTATCACGCATGAACATGCACCATCAGGCTGATGGAACAAAGCACTTTGAAGAAGAGATAAAGAAAATCTTTGTCTCTTATCCTTTTGTAGATTCTAAACTTTGAGTTATGAGGTTTTTGTGCTTCGTTGTACAGAGCTAATCTACTTTGGCTACCTGTGCCATGTATTTTGCTAACTACCTCAATACGTAAAACAGAAGCAGTCAGGGGAAGTCCGCATACATCTGAACTATAGGTGTGAAAGAAGAGAGGAGTAGAAAAACGGTGCAGTCAATGGGATTGGGGTGCAGAGAGTGGGGATCCATCATCTGAATGTTGTCCCACAGCAGGACTTCGGATCAGCCAGTACTACCTCCTCTGACTCTTCACAAGTCTGGATGACTGCTTAAGGTTGCCAAATCTAGCCATTAGCTTTGATGCTTCAGAATTCCTGAGCAAAGTTCATAGAAAAGTTTGGAACTACTATGACATTTTCCAGATTTGGACAAGTGCAGAAACAAAAAAAGACAAAAAAAAAGACTTAATATCCAATCACATTGTCAGAAAATCAATGTGAGATCCACCTTGATGTTTGTTGATCATCCATTTGTTTGTCAGCTGTCCATCTATCATCCCAAAATCTGTCCACCATTCCAACATCCATCACCTTGTTCCATCCACCAATTTCATTGTCCACACATTTCCTTGCTTCACCCATCCATCCATCCATCCATCCATCCATCCATCATCTTCATCATTTATCCAGTCATTTCCTTGCTCGTCCATTCATCTTACAAACTGTCCAGCAAGGTTTGTATTCAAAGCATGACCTTGACAGAATGCCTGCAGTAGACTGTGTCAACTCCTGCATTTATAGGAAAAATGTCTAAAACTGGATTGAAAACTTTGTTGTCAGAGTCTGGTAAACTCTTGGTCAGGAAAACTGACCAAGAGTCAGGAACCCCGGGCACACAGAACTAGTGGATCCCAGCCTGGAGAATTGCTCTGTTCCAAGTAACTTAAGCTTGCCTTTACACGCTGACCTGTCCACTGACCCACTGGTACACTAACACATACAACAAACACGTAGGCTACTCACTCAGTCTTAACCGGAGCCCAAGCCAGCTCTTTGGAGGCGATTTGTGCAGAACCGAATTCATGCTCCACTTGTTCGGAACCATCAATCCCTCCTTGCAGAACCCTCCTCCTCCGCCGCCGAACACCAGGTACTTCTCGGGTCTTTGTCGGCGCTTCGAAGCTCCACGCGGATCGGACTCTACTGTTTGTTCGGCTGTCTCATTGTTGGGGCCATTTTCATTTCGCTCCTGCTACCACACTAGACGGATCGGTGGGCTCGGGTTGCGCGGTTCAGATCAGATCGGCTCGGTGTGGAGCACAAGGCTGCATGCAGCTCAGATCGCAAAGAAAAGCATCGCTCCCGCACGCAGCAGCAGAAAGTTACCTGAACTAACCAGCGCTGGAGATCAGGGCTGGAGGCTGGACTCGACGCACAGCGGCAAATAACCTGTTGCAGGAAAAACAAGGAGAAAGACAAGCAGAAAGAGCTCCTCGACGTCGGTAGTTGGGGGAAACAATAAAGCTCAACTGGTGAAGCTCGGTCTGTATGGGAATGATGGGATTGTGGAGGAAAATCTTGTCCGGAGCCCTTTAAAGCCGCAGCTCCGAGGAAAGCTTTCCTTATAGCAACTTTACGCGACGCGCACAGCTGAAGCCCGGTTTGCTCTGTGGAGTCTCCGATCGACCATCCGACTCTCCTCCATTCATTCACACTGACTGGACTCTCAGAATGACTCGCTGTACTTTGTCGCTCTAGTGGCCAAGAGCGGAGGTTCATTCAGGTTACACACTTTTTCCCACTGAACATTGTTATTTTTGATTCTGTGCACACACTATTTCTTATAAAATATGAAATGGGAAAGTGGTGAACCTTTGAAGTTCACTGTCATGCTAAAAATCAACATTTCACACATTTGAAATCAATTGAAATCCCTTTGGGCCTTATGAGGATGGATAATTGGAGCAGCCTGATGACCTCCAGATTGGGAACAGGTGAGGACGGTCCTCTCTGGTTGGCTGGAAGTCCTAGTTAAATCAGATCGGAACCGTGACCAATTTAAAAGACATAAATAAAAGGTAGGTTAGAGATCCCATCGCCCAAGAGGTATTCCACTTTAAATATTTGACTGATTTCCAAAATAAAAAGATGAGCAGTTAAAACACAAACAGTATTTAAACTGTCTTTTTTTCTGTTCAAATTGAATAAATTCCACCCAGAAAAACAAAAGCTTTAAATGCATCATTAAAAGAGTGAATATGACTGAATGTATGGAACTCTGTTAGTAGAATTTCAATGGTTTTCTTGTTCATTTTAATTCCATCATAACACCTGCAGTTGACTCACAATAACAAATTGTAATTCCTGACATCATAGTAACTAGAATTTAAAAACATCCTTAGTTTCAATATTGAGTACTCAAAACAATAATCAGTCTGTGCCTGGAAATTGACCACATGAATATTTGTCATAACTATTCATTTATTTTTGATGACAATCCTGCAGCTGGATTTTCAATCTGGTTTGCATAAAATCTTTGTGGAAAATATGATACTGGCAAAGCCAAAACAAAGGCTCCTCCAAAATGTATTTGTGCTCTCCCATCCTCAATAAAAGAGCGGTGAATAGTAAACAGAGAAGCGAGTGGGCAGATGGGACTGTTCAAACAGTCCACTTATATTAGCAATTCTGTGCACTGAGTGCTTTTTCATCCGAGTTATTTTCAAGACAAAAAAATAAAAGTCTCAGCTTGCCTCTGAAAGGATAATGCAGGACTATTCTACATTAATATTTCACAGTGGTGTCTCGACTGCTTTTCTTGTGGCTTTCCTGCCCTTCAGGCCCAGTTTGAGTCAGTTAACATATGCTGCAGTTTAAAAGCAGCATATCCAAATATCTGCTGCCCCCTTCGGGAAGAAGTGAGAATAACTGCATCTTGCTTGGGAGTTCCTGCGCATTTTTCATGGTGAAATTCAGTGATTTGCAAATCTTGCAAGCCTGAAAACATCCAGCTGTGAAACTTGGAGGTGGCAACATCATGTTGTGGGGCAGATGTGCTACAGGAGGGACTCGTACACTTTGGAAAATAGATGGCATCAACAGGAAAGAACCTCTGATTATTCTGGTATGAAACCTGTTTAGTAATCCTGTGACTTAAAGTAGGAAATATTTAGTCTGTTTGTTATGGGACAGAAAAAATGTGTGTTTTTATACACTGTACAGAAATATCTGGTTTAAACTATAAAATATGATCACTTCTAATAAGTTGGATGACTGATCCTAAAACAAGGATGAAGTCTCAGCAGAAATTTTTTATTGTTTATTATGTGGCAGGTTTTTAGATCAGGAATGTGACAAACAAAAACTAAAAGAAGGTATCATGTCATACATCAGTGTCCATGTGATACGCAGCAGCTTATAACTCCTTTCCAGAGGTACAGTAGACAACTGTAAGTCTGTTATCCAAGCACCTGAATTTGCCGGAAATAACGTTCACTATAAAAGATTGCAGCGAACGCCTCCTGCAGGGCAACTCAACTTCAGTTCTGCACATTCACAGCTCAGCGACGACCTGTCTGATTCAAGACAAGTCAAGAAATGTAAAGGCTAATAAACTGATTCTGCCAGGTCACTTCACTCCCATCAGACTGGGCCTCATCAGGCCCTTGAAGACTCGTATCTTCCCTGCACCTGTCAGATCGAAGCTGTAGTCTGCAGTGACATACGGAATCTCACCCTCAAAGCCGGGCTGAAACAGAGAAACACGTATCAGTTAAAAGAAATACAGACACGCATGCATTACTTTGATAAGTATGCTGATTAAACCGGCCGCAGACCTGTTCAGTTAGGATGTATGAAGGCAAAGAAATCGCCCCCAAGAGGAGGCAGTTGACCTTTCTGAGGACGGAGGGATCTACAGGAGTCAGCAAGAAGTACAGACCTCGTGCTGTGTCGATACCTCGAAGAACACCTGGAAGATATGACACAGACGTTTAATGCACAACCTAAGCCTTCAACTTCAATCGATTTGTCAAAAACAGAAGGGCCAAATGACATTGAATGTAAAAAGTCAAGATAGAAAACATACCGAACCCCACACATGGGCAAAGCGTCGCCTGGGACAGGATGACGGGGCCTCCTTTGCTTGTTACTTTCTCTGCCAAGCAGCAGAGTCCCACCAGACTGGCGTTGACGGCGTAAAACATGTGAGAGGGTGCCACCTCACAGTGGATAACACCCAAAGCCACTGCTGTGTTAGGTACCTGCAGGAGAGTCAACAACTGTGTTTAACATCTTCAAACAAAAAATGGTATAAAGGAAGTAAAATCTTTCATTGTTATTGCAATGCGCAAGACAAATTGACCTGATCTTTATAACATTGTAAAATATTGTAAATTTAACTCATGTCCAAAATCAAACAGATCAATACTGCTATTAAAGGATTGGTGCATCTCTAATAATTTACCTGGTATGGGGTGAGGGTGTGTAGTGGTCTAACTGGTCCAGGGTCATCAGATTGCAGCCGACTCAGGTAACCCAGCAACAACAACTCTCTGTGCTCATTAGACCTCTGGTGTGTTCTGTAAAATACATCCAGAGGTTACTGAACTGCCTCGACGCGTCCTCCAGTCGCCTCGCGTAGAATTTATATTGTACTTACGCTGTCCCTTGCCGTCCCACGCCTTGAAACTCTGACAGTACGTTGAGGTGTGTGTACGTTTTGGGGGGACAGTGGCTCTTCGTGAACTCATCCAGGGCAGTCTGAGTGGGCGGGTGCGTTTGATAACCCTGTGCCGTCCTCAGAAAATCCGGCGTGAGGGAGGAACACTGGGTGGAGACTCCGTGGCTGAGCTGGACAACATGAGTGACGGGCAGGAAGCGGATCAGGTCTACCAGCAGCTGGAAACCAAATCCTGCAAAAACGTGGTTTTAATGTGGATCAAGAGCTTAACAGCGTTTTGTTTTCATTATGGTGAAGAGCCTGAACTGACCTTTGACCCAGCCCATGGTGTTAATGATGACGGGTATTTCTCTGCTCTGTGGACGCCTGCGCCATAAGGACTTCAGAGACTCGAGGTATCCGTCGAGGTCTGTCTCGCATGAAGACTGACCATAGTAGATCATGTGGTCCGGAGTGACTTGGTGTGTGAATGGAGGACCTAGAAAGCAGCAGGAGGCGAATTCACAAATCCCTCCTTGATTATTAGTACTGGACAGACATTTTTAATCCATATTGGAAACAGTTTCATTCACACATGTGCTGGTTTTCATTTCTCAGTTGGCTACAGACTGCATTGATGGATTTTCTTTAAGACTTTTAAGTACAAATAAGGCAAAAAAACCAAATCTTTAAACCCTTGGTAGTCTGGGTCGTAATGAACTAGACTAAATGTTCATTGGGTTTGATTCACTTTTGATTTTAGGGTTTTGAAAGTGCATCAAGCTGCCTGGACAAAAATCACACAGACGCAACAGTTGATTGTTCAGGATGCGATCACAAGAAACTTCACAGCAGGAGCAGCAAGTGTGTGGCAAGTTTTAAAACATTTAACAAATTCATTAATAAAAAATGTTAAAAAACTTAAAATTCATCTGAATCAATAAAGAAGGTAAATAAAAGATTATCTGGTCACAGAAGAGTACAATAACACCAATTTTTTATTTCTCCTATTCACAAGATATAACTTGGAAAAGTCAACATTTCTATGAAGAATGGGCAAATTTACCATGTTTATCGAAAGATTATTCCAGAAATTGTAAAATCAGCCATTTTACAATAAGTAAATAAATAAATAAATATATTTTAAAAATTTATAAATAAAAATAAATAAATAAATTCTGATTATAAAGTCAAACATTCATCACAAAAAGTGACAGAAGTCTTCTAAGGTGTAAGTGGTAAATTTAGAAGATAAGAAGCTGGATGTTTTCCAAAGTTTAAGTGGTAGAACCGGGTTCTATTCTAGAACCGGAGCAACATTTCCCAGGTACTGACTTGTCATGAATGCCTAAAATGGGATCCAAAATACACATCTGAAAGGCAGAGGAAGATGCTGCAACATGGCTGCATCGAGACTGGATCCGAGAAATGTTCTGATACTGGGAAAGAGCCTGAATCTTCCATTTATACTAGAAAATATCCAGATATACATTTCTTAAATTTTCTGCACTTTTTATGGAGACAAGTTGGCTGTTCACTCAAACTGTTGCTTTGGACTTCAGCAGAATTTAAGAAGCCAAATGAAGCTCTGATTCACTCCATTTGAAATAGCTTTGTTGCTAGGTCCTTTGGTTAGGAGATTTTTAGGGCTAAATTAAATTGTTTAATGTTGAAAATCAGTAAAGAGGAACACAAAGAATAACCAAAAATAAAATCAAGCAAAAAGAGATTATGGAGAAAAGATAATCTTACCCAGAAGTGGCTCTTTGACAGTGGACAAAGACAGACAACCAGGAGGGGTGAACTCTGTTTGACCAAGATCTCCTTCCAAATAGTCCACATTGGAAGTACTATAATTAACAATAATATGACACAGTTATCTTTTAATTTTAATGTTATAAACATAATAAACCTTTTAATAGAAATTATCGAGTCGAGTACGAGTTGTGTGAACTCACTGATTCAGTAACGTATTGATGAGGATCCGTATAAATGTTGATTTGCCCACATTCTTGATCCCACACACAAGAATAACAGCACAACCGTCTATGTCTCCTTAACAACAGACCAAAATAAAAAGAAGACATTATCATAATGAAGCTCTTCATTCATTATTTATTAGATAAATACACATAACATTAAATTAATAACTTTTGTCAAAATCTAAATGTGTATATAATCTAATCACGTGTGAAGTTCTTGCATCTAAAGAGATATAGTTAGAGGCAAAATGCATAAACAAGACAACACAAAGAGAATACAGTGAAAAACTAAGCAAAAGCTCAACAAAGTAATGTGAACAAAATTCATCTCTAAGGTGAGAAAAATCACTTTTGAAAATGAGTGTGAAGAGTTTTTCAAACAATGTTAACCTTCAGCTGCAACAAAATTTAACAGATTTCTTAGAGAGCATTTGTGTTCTGTGTCTGAAAGTCCAAAAGGACCAGGTCAGAAATAGAGCCAAGACATGTAAATGCTCACCTTTGCAAGCATTGATAACTGTGCCGAGAGCATCTCTGCAGCTCCTGGATATTTTCAGTCCCTCGATGTTGCTGGAAAGTGGAATCACGCCCAGACCGTTCAGTGGAGTGTCAAGAACAGACGACATTACTTCACTCTACAAACCCACAGGAAAGAGAATAATTAGTTATATCAAAATTTTTCTAATGTGCCCAAAAGTCTACACAATCTCATAAATTAAGAAAGAAGAATATCCACCAGCTTACCATAGGGGGACTGAACAGTTGACTGAGGTGTGTAAAGCTCGACAGAAAGCGTGTCAGAGGAGTCTCTAAAGGATCCAGGAGGATGATGGATGATGTTGGTGTTACCTTTTTTACCAATTTTTTCCGTGATGCTGCAAAAACAAAAAAAACTGTTCAAATGGCTTAGGGCATTATGTAAGGTACTTCATGTAAGGTACTTTTGATTTTCCTCTTGCTGAAAATTTGCTATATAAACAAACCTGCCTCGCCTAGGGAGAAACAGCTTTAAACGGCCCAACCGTTTCAGAAAAATCAACACAGTGCTGAATCTCACGATGAAAATCCCCACTTTCAGGTGCCTCAGAAAATCTACTTTTGACCAGAATCAGCAGATTTTGAGTCTGAAAAGCCAGAAGCTCAAAAATCCAACTGTGTTTCTATCAACAAATGTACCATACACAAGTTCTACTATGAGCTGAAAATAATACTGTTTAATCTGGATGCTTGTTAGTGAGATAAAAAAGACTCCAAGTCAGCTATTTTTACGTTATTTATTGAAGCTGTAACTTTAATAGATTTAAAACAAAAAAAGCCCAATCCTGTTATATCTTTTTTTGTAATTCCAAAGGAGAAGTCAAAATTGGTTTAAAGTCTTTATTGAGGTCAAACCAGAGATTGGAAGATGAATACGGGTTCATCTTTCGTTTTTCTAAAACCTTAGAATTACACTAGCTACTTCTCACAGAAGACCTGCAGTTTACCTGCTGAAAGATAATCTTCAAGGATGTTGGAAGCCTCTGTTCTGTCATCTCTGACATAATCAGTGTGTCCCAGAGCTCTGAGTGTGAGCGGGCAGTGTGAAGCTGGGGAGAAAAGGGGGTACGACTTCTGCCCCTCATCAATAGTAAATCCCATCACTTCAACACGACCGTACAAACAGGTCACAATGCATTTCCCACGGAAGCACAGCGTCTGCAAGAAGGTCAACAGGACGCTTAAATACAGAAGTTGTTAAGATGTATCTGTTAATTAATCAGGGATTATTTTTGGTGAAGCATACCTGATTTTTCTGCATGACCAATACTGCACGGTTTTGCCGGTTGCCTCTTTGTGCACAGTGATGAAGAGCCTCCCCTTCCAGTCTGCTCCCTGGGACTTCCTCTGACTTTTCTGAAGTTTCCATACCATTTATATGAACCAACTCAGAACCCGCCGTAAAGTCTGGAAGGTCTTCTATCTTGTCTTCCAAGGTGAATGTTGAGCACCCATTAGTTTGAGACTCAGGTTTCTTAAATCCAGATGGAGAGTTTTTCTTCTTTTCAGAGACAGTTTTTGGTTTATTTTTTAGCCTCTTTACAGAGGGTTTTTTCTTCATAGATGCCTGGTGCTCCTTTACCATCTTAACCATGACAGGACTAGAATTGAGATCTGAAGACTTGATAGAGGATCTGCACCGTTTGCTCCTCACATCTTTCCATTTTTGAGGTTTACCTTTTACCTGGATGTTTTTGTTCACCTTCATGATCTTGTGATAAACATGCAGTAATGTTTTACAGAGGGAAATCAAAGTGGGGAACCTGAAAGTAAAGAGATAGAGAAGATATTTAGTGAAAAATATTTTAAAAAACAGTTGTTGCACTAATTCTTCTGGAGTGAGTGACATTTTTTTTCTCAATATTACTAATTCTGTTTATATAAATCTCACTCTTTATAAGGCATTCGAGAAAAAAAATGTTGCATACTCCTGTTGGCCATGGTGACTTTTAATACTTTTTATATATTTATAATATCAAACATAAACAGATTGAGCACAAGCTTATTTAGAATGTAAAATAATTATTTAAGTTGTTGTTTGGTAATAAAAAGAGAAACATATATTAAATAAGAATATTTTAAACTAAGCCATTTTTGTTATTTTCTGTCACAACTTTACAGTAAATGGAGAGACACAAGTTACTCCAAAATTTAAGTTTTCGTAACACTTCGTCAATTTTAAGTGAATGTTTTATCATACAGCCTTTAACGGGCGGCTAAAACCGGTTTTTATGAGCGTCTGAATCTCAGTTGAGTTTGTGAATCTTTCAGCCACCATAAATGAGACAACTTTTGTGCCATTTATTATTTTCAGAGTGCTCCTATTCTGACTTGCATTTATTCATCTCACTTTTTTTAAAGATCCCAGAAGGAGCCCGAAGTTACTGGAAATGTTTAAGATGTTAACCTTGTTACAAATCTTACCATCAGAGCAAGTTAGCCTCAGCTAGCTTCAAGTTGCAAAACATTTAAGGAGGCAAGATTAACACACTTAACCTTAATTGAGCTAGTTTTTAACATAAAAAGCTCAAATAAAAGAACTATGTCATCAATAAACATCCTATATTTTAAATTTGTTGTGAATTAATAGTTACTAACATTAACGGAGCACAACCTGTGCACAGAAGCATTAGCCTGAAGCTAAAGCTTTCCAAATAAAAAAAGATTAACTCACCACCAACTACGGTGAAAACGATGCCAAGCGAGGTCAAAAACACCTCTCACGCCTGCTAAATAGACAAACTTTATAAAACAAAAATGTAAAAAAACTAAGGGACAGGAGCTCTGCTAATTAGCCGCCGCTAGCTGGCTAACTTGCGTGTGTGAATATCCCACACTGCATCAACGCGCTGTTGTGATTGGTTGTCAGGCAACGAAACGTTTAACGTCGGTATATGGCCGTCAAAAAATTTCCAGGAGTGTTTACATTTGAAAATAACAAGTGATAAACGGGAAAATATATTTATTGCGTATTCTCCTGAGGTAAATTGAGGATTTCTATAGAAGCATAAATCGCAATGAACTCCTTTGGATGAGGTTTCTTTTCATAATATGTAATCTAAGCAACAAAAAACTTCCCCGGAGTTAAACGGCGTCACATCCTCTTCCTTTTTCATTTATGGGCCTGCGAGTATAGAAAAGAAGGTTAATGTAGCTGCGTTTTTCTGTTACGCTTAGCTGTCCCCATTATATACGCCGCATAACAGGGGCTTCAGGCTAAAACTGGCTAAAAATGTCGTCCTGCAGATGCAGGCGTCTGGTTTTTGCAATTTGAGGCGTTACGCGCTAAGGGAGCGTCTTTAAAGGTATGTGCTAGAAATAAACGTGTAGGTGCGCAGTTTGGGAATGGTGTCTATTTATTCCGATAGACACTCAACTGCTGAATACTAGCCAATTGAAAGACTATATGAGTGCTTTGACGTGTAGGACACTGTTCAGTTATCACTAATTCAAATTTATGTTAAATCACAACAATAATTTTCATTGTGCATTTTTATAAATCTATTAATTTGGAAATGTATGCAGTGGGTTGAAAAATGTATTCGCAATACAGAAAGCACAGTGCCCAAAAATGTTCATGGCTCCTGAACTTTTCCACATTTTCTCACATTATTACCACAAATTTTAACGTATTTTATTGGGATTTTATGTGATATGTCAACACAGAGTGGTGTTGAAGGAAAAAATAAACATGGTTTATATTATTTATACAGTTAAAAATATAAAAAGTGTTTTGTATTCGGTTTTATTTATATCGGTACATTTAAATAAATCCAAGAGAGACATGGAAACATTTTATGTGCCGTTTGCGGAGAATCTATCCACATTACAATTCATAGTAGTAGTAGTAGTACACTCCACAAATCTAGCCATAACAAGCATCATGTCTCTTTTTCCACAAGTCATGCAGTAACACAACCATGTGAAAGAAAGCTCTCTGGTCAGACCAATATTGGAACCTTTTGACCTACATGTACAATAAAATTAGATTTGTAAAGCTAAATTCATTGCTTATGAATATTTGTGCAAGGGATTGTAGGTGTAATATTCTCAAAAATTAAATTTCACTGCCATTTGTGTACATTGTAAATTGAAAAGTGAAGAAACAAACAAGTTGTTGCAAATGTTTTACTGATGATACTATATGTTAAACGTTTATCCTCTTGTGGTTGCAGGGAAGCAGAAAGGATGCCTGGTGCAGAAACCAGTCATGCTCATCGCGTCCTTTCCTCCCTGAACCAGCAGAGGGCAGCAGGGAGATTCTGTGATGCTGTGCTTAACTTGGGAGATGGGGTGCTTTACCAGGCTCACTGCAACGTCCTAGCCTGCTTCAGTGATCTGTTTAAAGTGTCCGTCTCAAACCCCACTCAACACACAGAGTTTGAACTGCAGGGTTGCCCCAGCGATGGCCTAGAGCTGCTTCTGACCTTTGTCTACAGTGGAGAGCTGAAGCTGGACGTAGACAACCTGCAGAAAGTGCAGCAAGCAGCAACCAGCCTATGTGTGCCTGAAGCCCTCGCCCTCTGTCAGCAGTTCCAAGTAAACTCTGGAAACCCTGTCCCTTTGAAACGGAAAAGAGGTCGACCCAAAAAAGGTCAGACAGATGCTGCCAAGGAGGAGAACTCTCTGATGGTCCCAGCAGAAGAGTCCAGTTCTGCAGGCAGTTTTAGGTTAGTGGATGCTACTGTTACTCCCACAACCACCACTACACGCTCTGGTCGAGTAGTGAAGGGCCCTAAGAGGCTGGTGACCGCTGATGCCAGCCCCACGTTGGATCCCAAAGCTGTTCTCACTCCTGTGGAGAAGGAGACGTCTGAAGGTGTTGAAAATGTAAAATCAGATCAACCAGCTGCTGAGTCTGAGGTACAGTACATACACATACACATGATTCTGAAGAGGGAAGAAAAGGATACATGGGTTAATTTTTTATTTTTTTTTTGCACAAAAACATTTTTTAAAGTGAGCCTTCTGTTTGTATTTTTCTGTCTTTAGTCAAAACTTTGCAGAACCCATTTTGCAGCAGAACCAGTTGCAGCGCTCAAATGTATCTCTCAATTTTGGGCATCTAGAAACTTTAATATTTGCTCATACTTCTTTGCATCTGTAAACCTCCACTAGATACAGGTCTGGACTTTGACTTGGCCATTCCAATGCCTTGATCTTTAATCTAAATCAAGGGTGTCAAACTCAAGGGCCACTGTCCTGCAATTTTTAGATGTGCCACAGGTACAAAATACTGGAATGAAATAGCTTAAAATTGTGTTTAAAATTAGAAATTGAATATAGTGTCATAAAAATTGGAAATTTTATCTGTAAAACATATTGCCCAGCCATAGTTTGGGTAAGTTTTACTGCTGAAGGTCTCAATTTTTTGCAGCCTTTAACAGGCTCTCTGTTAGGATTGTTAAGTATTTAGCTCCACTCATTTTCCCTAAGTATCTTACCTGGTCCAGGCCACACAATTCACATTTTTATTTTCAAACAAAGTTGAAAACCATGCCATTCACTTCACTTGCTGTATCACATAATATTCTATTACATTGAATACAGATGTAATGCCACAAACTCTATAAAAATATCCATCACATGCATGCATGTTTAGCTGTATCTGATTTGTGTTAATTGCAGGTAGTAGAACTGAAGATCAACACAGATCCTGGTTGCCAGGAAGCAGATGAAACTGCAGCCGAGGTGGAGGAGGCAGGAGATGATGACGGGGGTGAACTTGAAGGTATTGATGACACAGATGAGGAATATTTACCTCCGGCTGAGTCCGGCTCTGCAACGCCGCCTGCATCTACAGCACAGAAACGGAAACTCCAGAGTAAAACAAACAACAGCAAGAATAATGATGGCGTAGAGGAGTGCTCCAACAAAGGCTCAGTGCAGTGCCCTGTCTGCCTGAAATCCTTTAAAAGCAAATATTACCTCAAAGTCCACAACAGGTACAAAGTTAATATGATTATTTTCCAGGAAGTCCTGTCGAGACAATATCCTCTTACTTTTGTTTTCTGCAGGAGGCATACAGGGGAGAAACCCTTTGCTTGTTCTAAGTGTGGAAAGAGGTACTTCAGGAAGGAGAATCTGTCTGTGCACGAGAGCAGAGGCTGCGCTAGAGTGTCAGTAAGTGAACACAGAGAGCCTTTTCAGGGCGGTTCTGGTCGTATTTGTGTCATTGTTTGTGATTCTGTCATTTCAGACGTACATCTGCTCCACATGCTCCTTGAGCTTCAACACGAAGGAAGAGCTGCGAGTGCATGTCGTCTCCCACACAGGAGAGATGCCACACAAGGTGCTGTTTACGTATACCAGTTACATGGTAAACAGGATTTATATTAAGATGTTTTTCTTTTTTTAAAGTGTTCGACATGTAACGAACAGTTCATGTACAAGAAGAACTTGACGATGCACCTGATGAAAGTCCATGGACATCCCAAACCACATGCAGTGAGTATAGACCTTGTGATACGTCACCTTCAACCAGTAAACTCGTAGACTTTGTATTTAATTGAAACAGTAAAACTGAGTATTTGGAATGGAGTGATTGAAAGTTCTGTGATCCCAACTTTGCTTTAAAAGTGACATAATTAACTAAATAACAACAGCTACAAGTTTTCCTAAGAACTCTTTTCTTAATCATACCATCATCTGCATGTTGTTTACAAAATTGTCCAGGGAATAGAAGCAGCACTCTTAACAGCATACAAACGATGTGTTTAGTGTCCACAGTGCCCCAAAACCTTCCTAACTCGGACCGAGCTGCGAGTCCATGAAGCGGCCAAGCATCGAGGCGAAAAGCCATTTGTGTGTGAGGAGTGCGGCCATCGAGCTTCCAGTCGAAATGGCCTGCAGATGCACATCAAAGCCATTCACAGGTAGAAACGCTGCAGATTTTACCAGCCACCCATTTTTTACCAGAGACCAGAGACTCACAGCTCATCGTGGTCCTTGTTCTGCTGCAGGAACGAGCGTCCCTTTGTGTGTAACATATGTGGCCACGCCTTCTCCCAGAAGAACAACCTCAGCATGCATCTCCGTGTGCACAGCGGCGAGAGGCCTTACCAGTGTCACCTCTGTGGGAAAACTTTTAGGACGCAAGGTTAGAACTACACAGACGCCATCTTTACTGAAAGCTACAGATGCAGTGAGAAGTGACAGGAACGACTAAGCAGTCGTTATTCTTCCTATCAGAAACATAGGAAGAATAACGTTTACTACTTGTAAACATTCAGATTACTATTTCCTGATCAGACGTCTTAACTTTAGCAAAAGATATATCAGAGACATGATACATCTAGGGCTGCACAGTGGCGCAGTGGGTAGCGCTGTTGCCTTGCAGCAAGAAGGTTCTGGGTTCGATTCCCGGCCCGGGGTCTTTCTGCACGGAGTTTGCATGTTCTCCCTGTGCATGCGTGGGTTCTCTCCGGGTTCTCCGGCTTCCTCCCACAGTCCAAAAACATGACTGTCAGGTTAATTGGGCTTTCCAAATTCTCCCTAGGTGTGAGTGTGTGTGTGTATGGTTGTTTGTCCTGTTTGTCTCTCTGTGTTGCCCTGCGACAGACTGGCGACCTGTCCAGGGTGTACCCCGCCTCTCGCCCGGAACGCAGCTGGAGATAGGCACCAGCAACTCCCGACCCCGTTAGGGAGAAGGGTGACGGAAAATGGATGGATGGATGGATGATACATCTACAGAGAGTTTTACTTGTGAATCTCTCATACAATCTTTGGAGGGACTTAAAGATTAGAGTGATGACAAGAAGGGCTTCCAGTTGCACCATAAAGCAAAAGCTTTAGATGAATTTGAAGCTGAATTTATGAAGGAAGGCAAATTCCTTCATAAAAAAAAAGCCTGAGTGATAATGTGTGTGTTTTAATACCAGCGAGTCTGGATAAGCACCACCGTACACACACCGGCGAGCGACCCTATGGCTGTGACGTCTGCGATTGGCGCTTCACCGAGAAAGGCGCTTTGCTCCGACACAAGGCCAGCAAGCACGAGGAGGGCCGGCCACACTGCTGTTACATGTGTAACAAAACATTCAAAGGTAAGAGGACACATCCTCATCAGTCTGCTACTGTTCATGAAATGAATAGCATTAAGAAAAGTGGCAACTGTTGTGTTTCCTTTCATCTATTTCAGCGCTGCAGCAACTGCGTGTCCACCTGCAGCGCCACAGAGGCATGAGGAAGTTTGAGTGCGGTGACTGCGGCTACAAGTTCACCCGACAGGTCGGCTTATAGATTAAACTCAAAGAGACACGGCTGGTTGGTTGACATATTGACACAGATGGGAGATTTGCTTTTAAGTAACAAAGAAAACTACAGTGGTGAGCTGTGGACTAGAGAAATTAATTAACAGAACATATTTAGAAGACATGTTTTCTTAGTTGTTTAGTTGAGAATAAAAACTAATGTAGCATTCAATAATTTTACACAGATTTCCTACAGTCTGCATTTATGTAAAAAAAAAAATATTTCCAGATTTTCTTCCATTTAGCAATATCAAATGATTTTTTTTCCTTCTTTCTTTTTTCCTTTAGTTGTCGACAGGTCAATAATTCATTTTATGAATTATTGACCACTCGACAACTACTTGTAAACATTCAGATTACTATTTCCTGATCAGACGTCTAACTTTAGCGCAAGATTTATCAGGCTCTTCTCTGCAATGTAAAAAGCAAGATTTCACACTGAATGTGGATTTTAAATACTTGACGAGGGTCTAAATAAAGATTTGAGGGAAAAATCTAAATTGGAAATGTCTGGCAGGCTCTGAAGACAGAAAACACTTCTTTGCATCCAGATAAAGAAACACCTTACTTCTCCTGAACCAATTGTTCAACATCTCCCATCCTGCAGGCACATCTACGACGACACGTTCAGATCCACAAACGCACAGAGAACTACAATCCCAGGCAGAGGAAGCTCAGAAACCTCATCGTGCAGGAAATCGACGGAAATCCTGATGAGAGTGAAGTCACCACCGAGGCTCATGTCACCGAGTGCAGCTCAGAGCCGGCTGCCAGCCAGCAAGCCGCCAACAGCGACTCATCTCCAGGCGTCGGAACCTGTCAGGACACCGTGATGGAAGAGGTTACATCCAATGAGGAGAGGGAGCACAGTGAGACGGGGAAGACTTTCACTGAGCTGCACCAAACTCAGCTAGTTAGCGAGACGTTTGAGTCCACAATAGACATGGAGTCTGTTAACACACACTAAGCCAGACTGAGTGTTGTCAAGGTTTAAATGCCATGAAAAATATAATGAAAGGGGATGTGAGCCTTAAACCAGAATCTGTTCAGTAAAATGAAAGTACTGCATGCATAACCAGAGTGTTGGCCAATATTTTAAGGCTTAAGCATTATGACTTCATGATGTAAATCATCATGGATGTACCACTGAGCAGACATGTTTTTTATGTTATTTGTACATCATTAAAACGATTAAATTCCACATGAAAGAAAAATTGAAATTTAATTAGTTTAAATTTATCATGGATTTGTGTGAAAACTTTTCTGATAAAACCCTGGAGATTATCCTAACAGCAAGGCAGATGGTTTTCCTTACTCAGTTTTAGTACTTAGTACTTTGATAGAATTCCTCAAAATAGTTTTTACTGATGAACATGCTACCCATCTAAAGAAAAATACATACAACTCCTTTCATTGTATTGATTCAATTTCAATGTTTTTGTGTGATAGCTCAATGCAAAGTAAAACATAATTGTGCTGCAGAAGGAAGATAATTTATAGTGTCTTTTTTTTTTTTTTTTTCAAAATAAAATGAGAAGTGTGGTGTGCGTTTGTGTTCAGCTCCCTTTACTCTGATACCCCTTAAAAGTCCACCACAATGAACTACCTTTATAGGCCACCTGAAGAGTAAATAATCTACATGTGAGAAATTCTCAGTATAAATCCAACTGGTCTGGTTTTTACAGAACAGAACAGATATTTATCCTAATGTAAATTAGAATTTTACAAATAATAAAAACACACAATATATCTTTAAAATATGCTGTATTTACAACACTGGTTCAACTTCACAAAACTATGAGAACTAAAAACTTTTACAACACAAAAACACTTCAAAAACTGCATTAAAGCAAAAACATTTTTTTCAAACTGAGATTCATTTGTACTTCCAGTCAACATTGCTGGAAACGCATTACAAGCCAGCACAATACAACTAGATGCATAAATAAGCACAGAAACCAGAGAATTATAAATATATATATACATATATATTTATATGTATTTGGTTAAGGAAAGTTTTTCATGCACAATTCACCTGAACATTCGAAGATTGATGTACAACCAAGAAACTAGAATCAGATCATCTAAATAAAAAGTCAACCCTGCAAGCTGGAGTCCTTCAGACCATTACTAATTTCTCACACTAAACAGAAGAAATGCAAGTCTGTTGTGAAACTTAAGAGCAGTTAGGGAATGTAAACATTTAACAGCAAATCTCTGATTAATTTTAACTTCCATGTAGAAAAATGCTGCTAATTTAGAACTGCATTTAAAACAAACTGAATCAGCAGCAAATCTTCTCAAAATCCTGCATCAACCACAACATACCCCCACCCTCAAAGTCCCCAGATCTTTTTAACAACATGAGTTAAAGCTTTTGAACTGTAAATGGAAATGCATCTGAATGCAAAAGAAACCAAAAAATCCTAAAATGCACATGGATGCTTTGGAACATGAGATATCCAGGACAGGCTAGACTTATGCATCGTGATCCTTCAATCAGTTAACCACAGATCAAAATTAGCAAATTTTTACTTAAAATTTCTCTGGGGAAAAAACAAAAAACAAAAAAAAAAACATAGAACTTCTTTCATTACCTTTGGATTTTCATAAAAATCTGATTAATATTTAGAAATGCATCAATGGAGATATTCTTGCAAGTTCTTCATTTTCTGTTGAGGTAAAAACTACTATCAGGCTTAACGGAAAACAACTTGCAATATTTGAGAACTGAGATTTTCCACACTTCTACATCTTGTTGCTATAATCACATTTGCCCAAACTCCTGTTTCAAACTGTAGACATCACCATCAGTTAAAGAAACAACAAATATCTTCATGTAGGTCATTGGTTTTATGTGATTCCATGCAGTTGTGATCTTGAATACTAGGGAGCTGCAGTGAAAACATATCTGCAGGTCAAAGTGAAAGAAAAGAAAAGTCCAATCTGTATCTTTACTAGAGTTTCACCCTTTTATGAAGGCATACAAACAGCTTATCTAAAACTCAAAGTTGCCTATCAATACACAGAAAAGAGTAAAAAATATTAGACAGCGCAAATTAATTGTCTCTAACCCCAGGTAGTGACGAGGAAAATCCACAAGAGGGCTGAAAATCACCAGAAACCCATGCATCAACAGAGATTAAGCAGTTTTGAACAATGGGTAAAACTACATATAGGTTGGATGTTACCCAATTATTTCAAATCTTTTCTGCACATCAAATGATGCTAATGTTAGAAATCTCGACCTATTTCCCTAGCAGATGCACACTGTGATGACCAAAGGTAAATAAAAAACATGTAAGGAAAATAATATGGATTATGTTTTTAAACTATATGCAGTCTTCTCTCATGCAGTAAAGAAAAAAAAAACTCCAGGTATCTTAGAGTGTGATGGTACACACACCATGGTCTAAATAACAGAGATTATTTCAGCACTTTCACAAGAAAAATGTTTAAAATTATTTGGAGCTTATTGAGAAAATAATATGATTGTTAAAAGTTAAAGTGCTTTTAACTGTTTTCACCGTCATCCTTCTGCTGTTCCTTCAGTCTGTCAGAGCCAAGATGTACCGGTAGAAAGGTTCAAAATCTACTTTAAAGCAAATAACCCATCTCATAGTTATTGAGCAGCAATGCATCATATCTAATCAATACCAAGCAATTACATCATTCCCAATCCAGATTTCCCACCAATCCTTGCAGCAACGACGTAAACTGAACACTGCAAAATCAAAATCTTCCGAAACATCTTTTTGGTTTCATATTCTAAGGTATTTGCACTGACTAAACTAACTTGGAAGTAAATTTTCAGCTTGTTATAAAAAATGTTGAATTTATACTCGTTACAACATTTATTTCCCTTTGGGATTATTAAAGTGTATTCTAATTTGAATAAGAGCTAAGTCAACAATTCGTTACTTTGGATGAAAACATACTTGTTCCACCAGCAGATTACTTCTATCATCAATATTAAGAAATTATTTACTTAAAAGTAATATCTTGCTGAAAGGTTATACTTGTAAGTTAGTTTTGTCTTACTTCAAGTGTAATAAAATATTTGCACTAAAAGCTAAACTCAAACTACTCGGTAAGATTTAGTACTTTTGCAAAGAGAGAACACGGTGAGCATGTATGACCGCATCAATGCGCTGGGTTTACATCCTGGTTCTGGTTCAGATTGTTGTTGAGGTTGTGGAGCGCTTGGTGCCGCTGGTGTCGGTGGAGGTGTATGGCGTTGGACTCGGGTGTGTTGGTGGGTTCAAACGAGCTGGCCACCAGCGGCATGAACTGGCGGAAGATGCTGACGCTGCCGTGCCAGAAGGTCCGCTGGGGGAGCCGTCCGGCCGCCGTCCAGGCACGGTTTGTCGGGTCGTACGCCTCCACGACATCCGACAGCTCGAACGTGTTGTCGTAACCGCCAGATACGAACAGTTTACCACCCAGGACTGCCACACTGCCTCCGACGTGGACCTGAAAAATACGAAGTCGAATCAGCTTGCTGGCATCTTTATTTTGTGCACCAATGTGTTGCAAAGTTTCCTTTTCTTCAGTATTTCTAGAACTTCTGCTGTGTTTGGACAATAACTCCATTACAGACAAACTGCAGCACTGGGAGCATCAATTCCTGCTTGTTTTTATTGATCTCGTCCTGATCTGTGTGTCCAACCTGTTTACTGTACAACACTAGAGGTCACAGAAGACTATTATTAAAGCAGGGCAGCACACAAGCATCTGGTGTGAAATACAAACCTGGTTCATGGGGCTAATTTTGTCCCACTCGTTCTTTTGTGGATTGTAAACATCAACCTCCGCCGAGTCATCCCTGCAAATAGAGACAGGCTGTTACTGGCCAAATACCCGATGCGTCACATATATCAGAAGCTCTGATGAAGGTAAATCCTTCTATTGATTAATATTCAGCCATTTTGAACATAAACACATCCCCACCCAAATTCTATGGAAATATTAGAGAAAATTTTGAGATTTTTTCTGTTAGATTAAGCCATAATGAACAAAAGATTTCACATTCTTTAAACTTTGACTATAACACAATCATTAGTATTAACAAAGTAGTAAATCAACATAGTTTTCTTCATTTTTTAAAGCAATAAACATTCTATTGCCTAAAATACACTAACATAATATGTTAACGTCAATGTAATGCAAGGATGATCTGATGACAATTATGGGATTAAAAAAGCAGAAGGTGCTTAAGAGATATTTTTACAGAATTTGAAACAGGTGAAGCTAAAACTGCCACTTGTGAACAGATTTACAGGTAAAGTTTATTTTTATATATTTTAAATGCAAAAAACATTTTTTGTGCAGTTTTGACTTAACTATTGCTCTGACTACATTGTTCTTTCAGTAAATGACATGTTTTAGTCTGTATACTACAGTTAATTATTAATCAATTACTAAATTAGTTGACAATTACTTCAATAATTAATTCATCCAGATTAATGATTTCATCCATACTAGTGATGAGAGATGTTCAAGAAGCAAATTAGTTAAAGTCACAGAAGAACAAGTTGCCATCTTATAATAATCTTTACAAATAGCTTGAACTGTTTATTTACACTTAAAAAGCACATAAAAGAAAAATCTTTTGAGTGAAATAAATAAACCAAAGGCTAGCCTGTCTAAATTGTTACCATAGTAACAAAATATACAGATCCCTCACCTAACAAAGTAAATGAGGCCATTGAGGGTCACTGTTTTGGGAGTGAAGGACCAGGGAGGCAGCTGTCCACAGTTGACCATGGTCCAGCGGTTGGTGTCGGCGTCGTAGCTCTGGATGGCCATGGTGTCCTCGCCGGTCAGAGAGCCTATGGCGTACAAGCGGCCGTTGCACGCCGTCGTGGAGCAGTTGTCCATGGCGTGCAGCATGCCTGGCAAGGCCTCCCAGCAGTCCAGAGCCTGGTCGTAGCGCTCGGTGCTGTCCGACGCCACCACGTACAGCTGGCCTTTCAGCACGCACGAGCTGTGGTACTCGCGGGCCTTCAGCATGGGCGACACCTCCGTCCACTCGTTTACACTGGACTTGTAGCGCCACACGCCGTCGTACAGGCGGGAGCCGTCAGAACCTCCTGGAGAAACATGCAGAAGCAGCTTTCAGCTTCCACGCACCAAAAATATGGAACAAACTTCCAGATAACTGCAGAAATGCTGAAACATTGACTTTCTTTAAATCAAAGCTAAAAAAAAGACTTGTAACTAAATGGAACATCGATCAACGTATTTTACAGAGAAGTTACCAAAAAACAATAAATATAATGGATTATGATGTCTCTGAAAACAAAATTGTTCTTATAAATAAATATTAATCATCAG
The DNA here is from genome assembly GCA_911649635.1 of Poeciliopsis gracilis. Taxonomy (NCBI): domain Eukaryota; kingdom Metazoa; phylum Chordata; class Actinopteri; order Cyprinodontiformes; family Poeciliidae; genus Poeciliopsis; species Poeciliopsis gracilis. The sequence continues at coordinate 273,585 of CAJVRI010001220.1, forward strand.
AATGAAAATTATTTACCTTACTTTAATTTATACGACTAATTAATTGGTTATTGCAGGCTAAGTGTAAATTACTTTTGAAATGAATTATGCCATGCAAATATACTTGACAAGAATATAAGCATTTTTAGCTCATAATTTCACCAACATCCTGAGCTGAATAATAGTTTATCTAAACAGATAATCCAACAAAAGTTGTATTGATTGTGTTGGGAACTCAGAGAGTAAATAACACCCAGATGTGAATCTTCAGTTTGCAGACAACTCTCTACATGTATGGTGTCTTTAACAAATGTAACACCATAAACTAAAGAGACATTGCAAAGCACAAACAAAAATGAACATAATGTAAACTTATAATCTCATTGAACAAATGAGATCGACAGACATCTGTTCAACACCCCACTATCCCATATTTCACAAGTCTAAACATAGACTCCACTAACTTAATGCCGCAAAGCCAAAATACTCAGCTGCAACTAAAACAGCTCTACAGATGGACTTTACTGTGTTTCTCTACAAAGGCAATAAATTCTTTGTCAACCTTCTTTCAAAATGTGTTTTTAATTGAGTTATGTGAAGACATATTACACAGATGCAGATTTTAAATGAGTAGTTTGTAAATCACTTGTCTAGTCCACGTTTGTACAGTTGAAATCATTTTCTCTACTAAAAGACATTTTTTTCAAAGCGTCTTCTTTTCCATTAGGATTTACTAAAATTATTTTTACCTCCTTAATGTCAGAATAATAAGGTGGATTTTCTTCAAATTCAGAAGAAAGGATATATTTCCTTGAAATGCCATTGTAACTGCATGTTGTGTATTAGACATTAAGTCCTTCCATAGATATATCCTTAATCTTTTTTCCATGCTTTTCTGGACATTAAAAACATTTTAAACCAGTTCAGCAACTATTTAATTTCAGTTTTATTCAGAAAAAGTCAGTGAGTATGTTTGGCTGTCCATTTAAACCAGTTCAGATGAAAGATGCGTTAGTTAAAATTACGAGCTGTATTTCAGTGACTGATGTGGCAGTTGAATAGATTCATGAAGTGTACGTCTATGTCTATAAAACAGACAAAAATATGTTGTAAAAATAGAATGTGACTGAAAAAAAGTCATCAAATAATTTGGAAATGTAATGGCTTTAAATAGTAATATCAGTACATGGTAAAGGCAATCAGGATAATCATACTCAATCAGCTAAAACTTATTATTTCTGATTCCCTGCAGCAAATGGTAGATATATACCCAAGAAGATCTGGTACATTTTTGTTTAATAAATTGGTTTGCTTCTCACTCTGATTCTATAGAAATCTGGGAAATGATTTGTAATTATTTTAGCTCACAAAAACAGAAGAGTGTTCAATTTTGAGCACCAGTGTATATCAGAAAGAAAGAACCAAATGTAACAAAACTGGGCACGTCAATGTTATCTAATTATGCATTGCTGCTATTTCTATAAATAATGTTATTAGCTAATGCTGCTAAATCAGTGCATCATCATAAATCCTCTTCAGGAGCCAGGAGATCAGAATAGAATATCTGACACCACATCTCGAATATACACAGTTAACGTCTCTGTGTCGTATCAAACATACGACACAGAGAACCCTATTCCAGTGCTAATAACAACGATGACAAGGATAGCCCAGCTGCCCTGGTAGCATCTGCATTGCCTCACTTGCCCTCCTCAGGCTCAGAGAATAGTAAAAAAGGATGTTGATTATTTATATTCTAGAGGCCTTTTGAAAAAATGAAGGAATATAAATGGAAATCACCTGATAGTCCAGTAGACTCAGTTCAACTGAGGACCAAAATTGCAACATTTGTTACATTTTCTGTCTCAAAAGAAGCAAAACCTTTGAAAAACTTGTTCCCTCTCTTTTTCCTTTGTGGTGGCGCCGCACCAAAAATCACTAAAGGAAAAGACACAAAAACCTCTAAAGAAGACCAGGAACGCAACTTCCTTCTTCACCAAATATAAACAAAAACGGAGTAGGGTCAGATTTTAGTGGGTGTAGGATTCTCTTTTGTCTTTGGTAAAAGATCACAATTTATTTCTTCCATTTAAGCTTTTGGTTGTATTTACCCAGAATGCCCTAATTTTGGAACGGTCTCCGGTTCGCTCTGCGTTTACATTTGCATTCCAACCGCAATGAAGTTCATTTCAACCGAACTGAGACCTAGGTTTTTAGGTTTTGCGTTTTTGCATCAAACAATCTCTGGAAACAAACTTGAGTGACTGAAACAGACTAACCATGGCTGGTGTGAATGCACACCAAAATACATGAATCTGCCAAATATCAAATATGTGGGATATTGGATTCAAATGAGAACTGAAATATTTGCTTTATTTACCCAGGGATTTAAAAATTAGCCCTCAACATAACACAACCAGAACTAGATCAAAGCTGTCTGCTGAAGGTTTGTTTGGGTTTCTTACCTGTGACATACATATCATTTCCGAGGGCTGCTATGCTGTAACCTCCTCCAAGGTGGTCGGGGAATTCGGCCAGGTAGCGCCACTGTCCAGTCTGAGGATTGTAACAGTCCACAGTGACCAGTTCGTCGCAGTCCTGGTCACAGCCTCCGACCACCACCAGGATTTCTGCCAATCCCGTAGAGGGCCGAGGCCGCATGCGGTGGCACGGCCTGTCGTGGCGGTCGTATTCACAGGACTGGAAACTGCGGGCTTCGTTCACCATGCGGAGGCAGGTGGGTGACAGGTAGACAAGCGGGTCACTCTCCACGTGGGCCAGGAGGAAGAACCGTCTGACGAATGGGAGGCGGACCTGCTGGAGGAGTTCAGGCCAGTAATGGAGCCGTCGCTGCAGATCAGCCTTTACCCAACGTACTGCAATTTGGTAGACCGTCTCCTCCTTATCCACGCAAAGCTCGTCATCAGACACAAACTCTAATAGACGCTTCCATGGCAACCGCTCAAAGTCTGTCCCTTTCGCCAACTCCATTATGTTTTTTAGGACAAAGCGGCGTGCACTAGTCGCCAGCTCCCTGCAAGCATAAGCCTCTGCAAAGTCTTGTATCTCTAAGCAGTTGGAGACATCCAGACGCTGCTCCAGAAACGCACAGCAGGCCTCTTTGACCGAGGGGAACTGGAACAAATCGGCCGTCTTCAGCAGGAGGTCCACGTTGTCCTGAGTGACCGTGACCCGACCCGTGTAGCAAAAGTCCACCAGTAAGCCTAGAAGTTCAGCTGACACCTCGTGTAGAACCACTCTGTCCATTACGCTTTCCTTCAACGTCCCGGTGAACATGGCACGGAAGTAGGTGCTGGCAGCAGCCAACACCGTGCGGTGGCAGTGGAACTCCCGCCCCTCGGCACATAAAGTCACATCGAAAAACTTCCGCTCAGCTCGAAGCTCATGGATTCCTCTCAGGAGGTTGAAGGCGTGCGAAGAGTCAAAAAAAGGTAGGGTGGACGGCTGCGTCTGGAGAACTGGTTTCTCCATCTTTCCTCTCACTGTGTCTCACTGGTGGTCAAGTTCAGAATGAGGATTTCATCTGGAATAGACATCAAAAATACTTGTTAAGCATCAGGTGAGCTTAGCAGTAATTCTGCTACAAATTCCTACCTCATCAGTCAAGTTCCAAAATGTTTCCTTATGTAATAATTAAACCATAAAAACTTGCCAAACAAGATTACTAAACCAAAAAGGATTTTAACAGTTGCTTTCAAAATAAAACAAAAAGTTTCAGACTGTAGTTACAAATCAAAGATGAGTGGTGGTTGAAGTATGAACCCTGAAAGGATCATTATTACAGAGTCAAAGTAGCATTTTTTCATACTGTCAAACATTTCTCATCAAATGCTACTACATTTAAAATTATTCATTAAGAATGTATGAATTTTTACATGAAGAAAACATTACTTCAGTAAAGCATTTTTAATTGTCTTGATGTAATGGCAAAAAAGACAAACTATGAAAGCCATAGTAACAATAGTTAAAAACTTTTTCAGTTTGTTTTCCTACCTGATAAGCCCTTTCAGGCTGGTTACATAAGTGAAAAAGTAAAACCGTCAAGAGAACACAACAGTGAAGCTCAGTCCGTCTCTGACGAATGCGACCAGCTCCTTCGACGTGTTTAAGAAAGAGCTCGCTTGTGGTCTGCAGCTATAAATACGCCCACAGTATCCATTTCCAGACGGGAGTGGGGGTTGGATTTTAGGAAGAACACCTCACAGGCAAGGGAACTGATGCTAACAGTCAGACACCCCCCACCACAACCTCTGGTATGTCTCTGTGGTCACTCAGAGTGAGTAAGGAGTTTCTATGGGAATTGCCAGTAGAGCCTTGGCCTCCTCGCCACCTGTGGGTTTGCTTCCTGTTTGAATTTCCAGCAATCTCTTGGCAAAACATACATTTGCTCTGAACTTACAAGTAAGGCAACACGATCACCAGCTTCGGTTTTATATGAAAACAAAAACCTTCTAGGAATAATAGTATCACTCCAGACTTTATTTGACAACCATGAAATTCAAACTATCAGCCTTATGAGAAACACATTTTATTTTGACATTTGCATTTCAGCTTAGTCAAATCACTTAAACAAAACCACTGATGACAACCTTCTCTGAGAGTCATCTTAGGAGAAGATAACTTCTTAAAATACACAAGTGTCTGTTTACAGGGATTTGTATGAAGGTTGTTGTAAAGCCCACCGTCCTCTGGCTGAACGACAGCGCACATTCCACACCAGGGTTCAACAATGCAGCAGTCCAAAGATCTGAGCAGGGGATCAATCTCCTCTCCCGAGGGCAAACAGAGCCCAATAACCCAGAGAGGAGATAAAAATAAATGGAAAACCCACATATTAATATTCTTCAAAAGGATAAAATATCTACTCAGAAAACAATGTTATGAAGGCTTCTACCAAAAACTAGTAAGATAAAGGACATCACCCCAATTTCAAAGACATAGCTCAATGTAGCTCAGAGAATAGACTTTAAAATATTTATTTTAATTTATAAATCACTGAATGGCTGAGCACCAAAATACATTAAAATATCTGCTGCTGTAGTATCAACCTTCCAGAACACTCAGGCTTTCAGGTTCTGGTCTATTTTGAATCCCCAGAACCAAAACCAAATGTTCATTTGGTTTTTATGCTCCATTAATCTGGAACAAACATCCAGAAAACTGCAAAACATCCACAACACCGAATTCCTTCAAATCAAGATTAATGGTTTACAAAGTTATCTTTGATTCACAATTGCTGGGTTTCAGTCACATGACCAGGAAGACACGCGAAATTCAAATGGAGGGCCGGAATGGGGATTTCAATTTCGAATATACTTCGTATCTAGACATGAACCATGCTCACAGTGACTGTATGGCGGTGTGGGTTATATTTATTTAGCTTTTTTAGCATGAAAATCCCACTGAATAAACATTATATTTTCTGTCCAGGACTTGGCACTGAGCTAGCTGCTAATAATGTTAACACTCTGAGGACAACCACGTTAGGGCATAAAAATAACATCTTTCCTTACATATGAAAGCTTGTCTTTCTAAGAAACTGTCCAATGAAACATCTGAAAATACAATTTAAACAATGCCATCGTTACATGTTAGAAAATGGGCGCTTCAAACTCTGGCATTGTTAGTTTACGTGCCTCATGTTTTAAGCTGTAGATTGCTGATCCACTTTTCTCCTCTTTTTTTGGCAAGTTTTTTTTTTATTAACTCCCTTGTGACCAACTAACTTCGAAACACAAAGATAATGTTTATCTTTCTCTCTATTAGAATGGTTGGAACAGATGTACAGGACACAGACTTTAGGCATTTTGATTTTGGATCAACAAAAATAAATGGGCTCCATTTACTTCCTGCCCTCCATCTGAATTGGGTATCAATGCTACATCATCTGAAATCCAACAATAACTGGAACATCGATTTATATATTTGATATATATTTGCTTGATAATTTTGCTGAAGCCTTCTGACAAAATGTAATGCTTTTCATAATTAGTTACTAAATTATATTTTCCTAATGTAAAAAACCTTGAATTGCCTTGCAGCTGAAATGTGCCATACAAATAAACTTGCCTGACAATTTCTCCAGGAACAACTTGAAAACATCACCAACTACAATCTGAATGTGTTAAATTATTATTTTACTTCAGTCTGTTATGGTCTGATGTTGTACAACATTAAGTACAGAATACATCTGAATCAGCTCTGAAACTTGGACACAAAACAATATGTGCCACATCACCTTTTCTAGAAAATTTAAATAAGCACAATGCTTCCTGGAACTTTGTGTCCTTCAGGAGTCTGATTCATCGGAGAGGTGGGAGGGTGTGGGGAGTGTTTATATGGAAGCTGCTGTGTGGATGTGCACACAGTAAATCAAAAACAGACTCAATGTATGTGAAGGTTTATGTACCATGTCTTCCCCCTGCTGGCATAACTTTGTAACAACAACCAAATATATTTTACAGTCCAGTCCATAAATATGTGGATGAGACCATTTCTCCCCAATGGAGGTAACAATTTTTTTTTGCTGTTGTTTTTATTATCTGAAATATTGACAAACAAGAGATGTGACCATTTTTTTTATCCAGTTCCCTCTTCAGTTATTTTCTCCCTTCACACCACAAAATTGTTTTTTTTATTATTATTTTTCAGCAGATAAGAGGCACAATAGTGAAACCTGAAACTATTGGTGCACCTGTTACACAACAATTTGTTGTTAGAAAACCAAAGAGTGAGTTAGTAGATGCCACCCACATCGCTTAGCTGGCCTTGATATATGTAATATCGCAACTGCATAAATTACATGGATGCAACATATGGTTGAATATATTTTAAGCAACACACTCTCACATTCTGTAAGCCCATTTATTTGGCTAAATGGATGGAAAAGCTGCTCACCATATGTCAATTTTTAGTGGCTGAGATGCTGAAGCTGACAGAAAATTGTGAAATTCCAAAGGTCCAATTGCAATTTGGATCATTGAGAAGAAGGAAAAAAAGGAGAAGAAGAATCAGGTCAATGTAGGATCATTGATATAATCATCAGAATATTCAGTAATGGTGTCACAATAACAAGTTTCCTGTTCAGGTCCAGCCCTAATTTTCACGTGAGATTTTCATAACTATTTTGAACTCGAAGAAAGAGAGTACATTGTTTTCACCAATTCTTTTATTTTGGGCTTGGACACTCCTGATCTGAACAGAAACTAGTGCAAACATCTTCCTTAGGAAGTGTACAGATTTCACTACAACCCCCCGCCGCCACCTCCCTCCTGTCTGGGAGAAAGGAGCTCTACGGCAATCAACTGATTCTGCATCACTGCTTTTTGATTAAGGATTGTGAGAGTGAAGACAGCTGCTGAGCCCAATGTAACTATCCAAGTGGAGACACATAAACCTCCAGTACTCCTGAGCTGAGCCTCTCCTGCCCTTAAAAAGGCAACCTAACTCACTCATCTCATTCCCATCTCAGCTGTGGAAGGCCAACACAAACCTAACAGACATAACAGTGAGACGACAACAGACCGGATGTGATCTTGATATTTTGTCGTGATCGGTCATGATTACCGATTTAAATAGCATGGTTTTATTTGAACCCATCAATCCCTTGATAATATGGTTTTCTAGTTATTTAATTCTGGGACTTTTTAATTGCTTTGAAGAGTTTTACGGAATCTCCTTAATGGTTACAAAAAGAAAAAAGTTATAAGGATGCATTACAAGTATGCTACTTATAACAAGAAAGTCCACATTTGTACTGACATATCAAATCGCATTGCCTGATGCTTCATTATGCAGCTGCAGAAATACTATACATCTTTCAGTAAGATTCACCTAAATGGAGTTCCACAACTCATCAAATCACAGTAATAACCCGAATAACAGGAGTGGCAAAAGCAAATGATGCGAATTAGCAGACAGTTTTATCTAAAACATGTTTCTGAGGAATATCATCTCCACTGCCCGGGTATTGAGCTGTTAGCATGATATGTCAGTCTTGAAACGTTCATAGAGAAACAGTGTCTGTAGTCAGAGGCCGTTTTAGATTTGTTGCAAGACTGACTGCTACTGGAGATTCTTACTCTCCACAGCATCACCGTCCACACTAACTCTTACTTAGAAGATGCGAGTTGTGACAATGTTTGATTTCCGTTTGTAAATTTTTTTAGTTAAGCTGAGTTTTACCAACCACAGGCCAATACTAAAAATAGCAGATTGCCCCAAAAACAAGAAGAGAAATCAGAAGGAACCAAATAAGTCCTCCAATATTCAGCATGTATTGATGTGAGCAATGGACAGAGCAATAACCCATTTATAGTCTAATATTTAAATGTGAAACATCCGATTAAACTGCACTCTGTGCAGCTCCGAGTTAGGAACTATCTGCAGATGTGTCAAGAAAAGCTAACAAAAGTAAGTTACACGAAAGCTAAACATGTGGCACTCTGCTTAATCTGTTGATTCGTATTTCATCATAGTTTTGTTATTAATACGCATCCATGTAACGCTGTTTATCAACAAAGTAAAACCCCGCACTTCGCCAGTTCAACACCAACAGGCAGCATAAAAGTATTTTAGCTAAATTAAACAGACCTTTCGGTTAGGCACAACGTTCAAGCTAAAATCAAACAGTCGGTCAAATAAATAAACGGGGCAGTCATGTTGTTAGGTAACTCACCAAAGCGTGCACTCGTCGAGGAAAGAAGATTTTAGAGAGCAAATATAAGAGCTGATATTCCAAATCGAGCCTAAATTAAAGTTTGACGCCGCAGAAGTCCTCGGCCTCGTCAGCGCCATGACAGCCGTGCTGGAGAAAGTGATGCCTTCAGGTACCGTCGTAAATGTTAAGATTAAACTGAAGCAAAGCAGTATTATAACACTTTAGTCTATGAACCAGAATTATCTACTTCATGCTAAAAATACTGGTCTGTAAATCTAACTGTATTTTTATTTATTTATTTATTACATTCTCTGCTTGTGATATTTAGCCTAACCGAAAACCATGCTTTATGTTTTGTCTTTACATAAAGCATGATGTTTTTTGCCTTCCCACCATGTAATAGAATTTTAGGCATCTTTTAAAACGCAAATGCGAAAACACTAACAAGATTAGAGCATTTTTTTTATTTTTGGGGGGAAAAAAAACTTTCAGAATGAGTGTAAACGCATCTCAAACCTGGATCATTGCATAAAAAAAGGCCGGTCTGTTATTGGATGTTGTAAATGAATTTTGGTTTCTATTTCTTTAGACTCTCTTTTTAAACAACTTTATCACTACACTAGAATTTTAGAACCTAATGTATATTAAGGTATTTTGGTGTTTGAACATCTAATATAGGCAGTTATAAGCATTTCTATAACTGTGGGGAGTTGTGATCCCAAACCCCTGCAAATACATGGAATCCACTTCCTTATAGTAATAAAAAATAAAAACAAATAAACATATATTGTATAGCAACAGGTGATTCTGTACTTTTAAGAGTGATAAAAGCTATCATTCTTCTAAACTACAACACCTTTAGAGACTTCAAATGAGAATCTCACATAATCTAAAGGACCTTGGCAAGGAGAGTTTATGATGGCGAGATATAGAGTCAAAACTCCAATAGTTGATGCACTAAGACATTCTGTCAGGGAGCTTAATGTACAATGTGATATGTGCACAGCAGAGACAATGAGGTGAGCAATGACAGTGACAGTAATAGTTGGAAACAGGGCAAGTGAAGAGCTAGTGAATGGAGACCAGGGTGAAGTGAAACTGAGAATACAAGAGTTGTCAAAGAGGCAAAAAGTGCAAACCAGGTCTGAGGTCTCAATAAAACAGATCACTCCTTCTCTTCTGCTGTATAAGAGACTATCAATGCCCTGGTGATTTGAAATAATGAGAATTCAAAGGAGTTCTTACATGCATTACTGATTTATATTGATTGTGGACTTTTCATTACAGCTTTAGCCGATTTGTAGCCAAATACTCATAAATCTTCTTCCTATTGGATTCATTCTTCTAGGAATTTTGTTAAATTCAACTAAAAATGACATTGTGGTTTAATTAGTTTTGCTGTATGCTGTAAATTACATTTCGACTTTAAACCACCGTTTAAGCGGTCTTTGGAATAGCGCTGTGTTTGCAAATATACTCGCTGCATCCGTGAGACAAGCTCATATTTCAAACTGAGGGCTTGAAATGAGAAAAGTCCCACACGTCTTTCATCATTCTGCACAGATTTGTAATTAAAACTATGCACCTAAACCCAGGCATCAACTCTGCACTCCTCTCACCGTCTGCATACTAAAAAAATTATTTTTGTACAAAATTGCATCAAGAAAGAAACAATAAGCACTCTGTTAATTTAAATGTTTCAGTTCATGCCATCTAAATGCACAACGGTCAGCCTAAGCAAACAAGATTAAAAGGTTTGAAGTGATAAGCTTATATTCATATTACTGCTCTTATAAAATAACACTTATTTATTCTCATAGCATTGTGTATGCATTCAGGTCTTTACAATGTCCCAAGAATGAGAATTGTTTCCTTCAGTAAAACTGAGAAAAAAATGCAGTGTTTGCTCAGTTTAAAATCACAAACTGATACAGACATTCTTCTTTACTCCTACGTAATTTCATAAATCTCCTCTATAGCAAACTGACAGAGAGCTAAATTCATGGTTACATTAACTATTGCAAGTGGTCCAGAAACAAAGTCCCAGACCTTCACCATGTCTGACCAATGTTCTTTTTCCTGAAATGCTGCTAGCTTATGGCTGACATAATGGGATGAACACCTCCAAAAGGTGGATGAACATTACCTTTTGGAGGAACAAATTGGGGTTGTCAATTTATTTTTTGGCAAATGTGAGATGAGACTTTGTGTTCTTCTTGGTAATAACTTGTTTTGGCCTTGAAACTTTACTAAAGACGCTATTTTGATCCAGTCTTTTGTTATTGAGTCATAAACAAGAATTCACCTCAATTGAGATACATGAATCCTGTCATGCTTTCAATGTTTTTCCTCCTGACCTCCTGTTTGAGTTGTCAGCACCTTCTTTGAGTAATTCTGATACTCCTTGGGCCACTCCTAGAAAGGTCCACCACTGTTTCACATTTCCTCCGTATGTAGGTAATTTTTTCATTGTTTGCTGGAGTCTCAAATCTGAGAAACTACTTTGTTACTCTTTTCCAGACTAAGAGATATATTACTTCGACGTGATGCCTTTGGAAATGTTTAAGTCTACTTCTTGATGTCAGACAGGTTATTTTAGGTTTTACAGATCTGGTAGTAATCAGGTGTGAGTGTGACTTTAAACTTGGTTTTAAAAACCTGATTGATTATTGGTTTACAATGCTTTTTTCTCAGGGGTGAGGTTGGATATCTTAATTTTTCACTTAAAAATGAAATATTTAGCAATCACACATTATATTTCCTCATATTTACTTTTTATGACAATCTGAAATGTCTAAGTGTAACAAAGCAACAAAGAAAGAGAAATCTAAAATTCGTTCTCATTGCATTGTGTGTCTGTTCCACTTCGATGGGAACAAAGAGTGAAACATCTTTTGCTGAGCAATTAGAAGGTGACCTGCCGTTGAACCGATCCTTGTCCTTACTGCTTCCCTCAGGTGGTGAAAATGGGAGAGCTACCCAAGGAGCGATGGGTGAGAATTCTGCTAAATTAGGTGCTGAGAGAGTTTTCCAAGAAACCATTTTGGCATTTAACAGCACTTCACTCAAAGTCAGAGATTAAATTTGTCTGTGACATTTGGTTATTTTCCTCACAGGGAAAATAAATGTTTTCAAAGCTTTTATGTTTATAGACACAGCTAGGGTGTTTCACAATAGAGAATAAACCATACTTATTAACTTCTAAAGTTATGTGATCAACATGTAGCTCAGTATGGTCTAGAGTAATGTTCCCTCTGGGAAATATCTCTGCATTCTGTGAAATATTTTATAGCGTGTAATTGTGTGCAGATGGAGAGACAGAAGGGAGTTCAGCGATTTCTCTCTGGCAATAGATGCAAATTTCCATCACACTTTCCGGACACAAATGGTGGGAAATCTTTGAAAAATTAGATGACTGTCACACTGAGATGTGACCATTCTTATGCACGACTCCTGTACCTTAATGAGAGGTGAAAACGAGGCTTATTAAAAATGAGAATACAAACGTTTTTAATGTGTCCAACCACTAGATGGAGACATTTTATAACTTGTCGTACATCTGCCGGGCTAAAATAAAGCACATGTTGCTTTATTTCAACCCAGGTTTAAATGCAGCAGCTAAACTTCAGTGGCACACTGGAATTTAAAATACAGTTTTTATGCAATACTATGTTCTAGAAGTTGAGTGAAGCATATTTGTGTAGGAAATAGTCTGTTTTAAATCTATTTCACCTTGATGCAAAAAATATGCCTCTCATTCCTGTCAAACTCCTTTAGATGTGTTGATGTTCTGTTTTATTAAAATACAGTTAACACCTTCAAAATACACATCTAGAAAAAAGTGTATACATTTACTTCAAGTAATGCCAAATGCATTAAATAACAATGAAAGGGTAAATTGTAGTGCAGTTCATGTTGGTAATTTAAAAATTTCCGTCCACACCAGTGATTACACTCAAATAGGTGTAATCCCCATGTTAAAATGTCTGGATTTAAAAAAGGTAAAAAAGTTAACGATTAAGCCTTTTAAACAACTTTGTTGGGTGTGGCGGTAGGATTGAGATGGAAATAATTGCTGAAACAGCCTTTCTATTCATTATGTTCCCTACAGTCACAGAGCCATTTCTAATATTCGCCAACTCTACCTTGTAAAAATTCTCCAAATATGCATGACTCCTGCACATATCAGAACATAAACATTCCTCTTTTTCATAGCAGTTATGTTGACCTCAAAGATTTTTCTGCATTAAGTTATATTTTGCAAATATTGAGTTGAAACCATATATTTATATCAAGTGAAATGAGAACCTTTATTCATTTCTATCTGGTATGAAATTGAAATAAACTCTTTTTCTTTTAGTTTATTTCTTTAGGTTAGGATAACCACCATTTCTATTTGCAAAATGCCAAAATAATGAGCAAGATGACTGTATTTTTTTCGAGGGGAGATTCAGACCTTTAATTCCCTTCGCATTTGGTGAAAATTGTCTATTCGTTTTGCTTTTCTATTTTTTTTTTTATCTTTTTGCCTCATTCTTCCTTACAGAACTGGTGTAGTAACTGGATCAAGTTTATAGATCTCTTTAATCTCACAGACCTTTCAGTTCTGCTAACCTCATGACAAGAAAATCAGATGCAAAAGTCTATTGCTGGCACTTTTAGTGTCATTCTTTGTAGAAATTCAACACAAATATTGCAGGAAAACAAGAAAATCTCTTAAAAATCTGCATTTGTTATATCTATATTTGTGCAAAATGTTGTTGACTGTACGTTCTATGACTTTGTGTTTTTATGATGTAAAGCACTTTGAAATGCCTTGTTTCTGAAAGGTGTTAAACAAATAAAATAGATTTGATTTGATATTTAAAACATCAGCTGGTTCCTTTAACATTTTAGCAGAGGCTACGAAGGCCCATTGTCAAAGGTCCAAAGAGTCACTGCAGCTCCAAAGCCACAGTTTGTAGATCCGTGGGCTAATGTCTCCTTCCTCGCTGAGTGGCATTTTGCCTACATTTCTGTACACAGCTGAATAATGAATCTTTCTTATCAGTGTTTGTAGAAGGGTTGATATGCACATTTCACACCAAAACATGTTTTCCTCTTGGACACAGAACCCATCTTCTTTTTGAGCATTATGAAGCCTGGACATTCCCGAGTTGCTTAAATTTGCTTATAATAGCTTGAACAGATGAATGTGGCATCTTCACGCATCTGGAAATAATATTTAACAATGAAGTAGATTTGTGGAGGTTCACAGTTCACTTCCTGACATCTTCAATGATTCTTTATGATTTTTCCATAAGGTCACACAAGGAAGCAGGTATTTTTAAAATACGTCCACAGATGTGCCTCTATTTATCTCAGGTCAACTCAAATACTGCACACTAAGCCACAACAAAAAAGGCTCTGACATCATCATCTGAGTTTTCCCAAATTGTGTTAAGGGCATAGGCATAGTAAGCTTCTGTATTTGAAGAATACAATTTAAAATATTTCCCCCAAAATATCTTTGATCTCATTATTCCAGCAATTAGTAAACTGAAATATATTTTAGTACATCAAGCTAAACTTAAAAGGCAATACAAATTTTTTCCAACAATGGAAAAAAAAACAAACAAACAAAAAAAAAGGGATATATGTCTTTTTATGCAGTATCTGTAAATATCTACTTTTGACCAAAGTTTCCACTGGTAAAGTGCTTCACAAAAACAGTCTGAAAATAAAACCATGAGTAAAAAAGTAAATAAATGATGTTCAAAAAGATCTGATTAAAAAGGTTCACAGCTGCTTTTTAAAGGAGACAAGACTCAACACATTGTAAAATCATAGAAGGCACTGTGCGCATGAAACAGTCTGTAACAAAGGATTTAGTTTTATGTCTTCTTGGAATTAGATCGTTTGAACTCTGGAAATTCTGAGCTATCATCAGATTTTTAAAAGTCCGAATTGTTTCCAGAATTGTTACCTAATGGACAGGAAATCAGCTACCACAAAACCAGGCACATACAATCTATTTTCCTGGTTTTATAACTGGTTTTGATTGATTTTTAGGCAGAGCATTAAATGCACTATTAGAGTAATCAAGTCGAATGAAGATAAAACTATCGACCAGCTTTTCCTTTTCTTTTTCTCAGACAATAGGTATTTTATTCTTAAAATAATCTTAAAGTGAATTTGTTTTGACTTAATAATTTAAGTAATATTAGTGTTGAAGTTTATTTCTATCTCAAAATATATTTTTGTCCTATGACACTATGGTCTAGTACCAACAATAATCTATTCCTAATGTTTAAGGGCAAAAGTTAGAGTTGCAGGGCTTTATGGTGGTGCAGTCACTAGCACTGAAGCCCAATAAGTGCTGAGCCTGAATCCCAGATGGGGCCTTTCTGCATTGCATTTGCATGTTTTAAAGCAAGAGTGAGTATTCTCCAGGTATATAAACTCACTCCAGCATAACACAAGCCTGTTAGGCATTTGAAGGATTGACTGGTGGGTAGTTGAATATCCATTTCATAAAGACATGTCTTTTCTGTAAAGTGACAAACAGAACTCTGTTTTTAACATGTAGTATAACCCCTGGTTCTTTAAGTTTACAATTTTATCTTCTGTTAAAGAAATAAAAAACAGCACAGAAAACTGGGACATGTTCTTGCAGACATGTCCTGGTGAAACACAGAACATTGCATTCCTTCATTTTTCAAAAATCGTTCTGAATAAGAAACTTTAATGTTTGATGTTTGCATATAATGTAGGGCTATATTTAGAGTTGTATTTGGAAAGCTCAGTCAGTGTGAGTAGCTTTCCTGTGGGTGTGCTAATGTGTCCCAAATGATGCTAAAATATTCCAGCAGAAACATTAAAGAAGCCCAGCATCCAAACAACATTAAAAAAAGCTTCAAACATATTGGCTCTGACAAAAACCCCAACAACCTCTGAACATACTTTTTCAATTATTGTCAAAATATATTTTTAAAAAAATAATGAAATCTCAAATTCATCAAACTGCTCTGCTCCTTAAGCTAGCGTAGCAAGGAAGGAAAAATTCCTTGCTGAGGAACCATTCAGTAGCCGTGATGTGGAGGACACTGCTTCAACAAAAAAAAAGCAATAACTCCTGGCCAACTACAACCAAAAGGTATAAGGCAGACAATGGATTTGTAAATCCTCTTCTAGCACAGTGATAAATCAAATGGACACAATAGCATTGATGCTTTTTGCATATTCGTCGTTGTGATCTTCTGTTGCATGCTGATGGAACAGCACAATCACTGTGTAAATTATTGATACGACACACTGCCGCTTTGAATGTCAATACATCTCCCCGGAGACAGGAAGAGATACGGAATACTGATCAATAGAGACAGATGGGCGTATTCAAAGAAACTGAACGAAAAGAGGTGCACAACTGACAAGGAATTAAACGCAAAACTATCAGCGACATGTACTGTATTATGTTGTTTTTCCTTAATGTTAACGCACGGTGATAACTACCCTCTTATGTTGTTTTACAATATCAAAGGTCAAGATGTGCTTGGGTTAATTGAATTCCAGATTTATTGCTGCACAGCGGTGCCTCTCCACGGGGTGACGGCTCTGAAGGGCTCGATAATAACACTCAGTGGGTTTGCTGAATCAGTGTGTGTATTATTAGTGGATCAGGGAGTCCGGGAAAAAGCCAAACATTACATAGCAGCATAAAATATTGAAGAAACTCATCTTTATTGTATTCCTTGGGAGGATGCCGCTAAAGGCTTACTCAGCAAACTCTTACGGCTCGAATAAAGATCTGAAGCCTTTTAATGTGCCTTCTTTTAAACGGTATTTTAATTTTTGCTAACAGTTGTGTATTTAATCGCCTGCAGCGTGTCATAGATAGTGGAAACATTTGTTAGAATTTTGGTAAAAGTAAATCAGTGTACATCAGATATTAATAATATTGATTTATTCTAAATAAGAAATGTTTTGGAGAACTCTATTTGGACCTTTGGGAGTCAAAATTAAAATACAATTAGCAGTCTTAGCAAAGCAGAGCGGCCCTCAGTTTCAACCATAGCACTAGAAGATGGCACTTAATATTAGACAAGATGAACTCAACTCAATATCTCAACTCAAAAATGTAGATATTTTTATTGGACCACTTTCTGGTCATTTAACGTCCTAATGCTGGTAATTTCTCATTTTTTTTCTTACACCGTGGGAAAAACTTTGATCATTGAGCAAAGGGAACTTGCTCAATGATCAAAGTTGATCAAAGTTGATCAACATTGATCATTGAGCAAGTTCTTGAATTTTAAATGATTAAAATTAAGAATTTAGGGCTATAATCAGTTCCTAATCCCATTTTAACCAGATTTAAAATGGGTTAACGCCTTTGAGTTGTGGTGAGGCATTTCCCAAATCCACACTCATGGGAACAATGAACAGGTGATCTTTGTCCAGGGCTGCATTCCTTTTCTGGGCTTGCATATAAAAGGCAAGCCACTTTTGGTATCTCTCCCTTTCCGTTACGTTGGCGAAGGATATACTTTCTGAGGGGGAACATATCCCATGAGTCCACTTACTGTATCATCATTGTTATATGATGATGATCGTCATCATCACAATAATAGGGAAATGTGGTTTCTGAACCACATTTCCCCATTGTTCAGACATAAGGAAATATCATGTTTTCTATTTATTTTCAATAAAATCTTTCTTGCAGGGCAGCTATATTTCATTCTGCTCATGCAGTGATGCCAACTGTATAGTAAAGAGCCTTTCTCATTCTGACATTGCTACATTGTGTGTGTGCGCACGCATGCATGTGTGAGCAGGGGTGATCACGATTATTTCCATGACTCACATTTAAAAAAGGGTTAATGCTAAACTACACATTGAGGCCACTCTCCTGTGTTCATCCTCCCTTTTAATCAAGTTTATGTTTGCACTCCACAAAGCGATGACAGCCAAATTGGAAGATCCAAATGTCACATTCAGGGTTATTCTTCTGTGAATTTTCGAATGTCATCTTTACGCTTGCTGAGCAATTCTGCTCACTGAGTTCCAGACACAAACTAAATTGAAAATCATAAAAAGCTGTCAGCAATGTGTGATGGAAACAGAGGTGGAGATGATTGATATGTGTTGCTTTGTGCGCTTTGAAGATCTTACAAACACGTTTTCTGCATCCATGTCAACAGCAGCTATGCTCTGCTGCATTTGCTGGCATGTCCTTTGTAAAGTACTCTGTGGGGGTGAAACATTTCAGAGTTGTAATTAATAACTTCAGAAGGCATGCCTATCTGCTTGGCCGCTACTCTCATCCTACATGATAATCTGCGGTCTAATCCAATCATGCGCAGCAGATGAGTAGAGGCAGTACTTCGGGAAATCATCTCAGCTTGCACATTTGGATTTGCTGAGTTCACAGTAAGAGAAATATAGTTGGAATTTACAAATCCTCTATTCTCCTGGTGCATTTACACTAAAAATCACCCTTTCTCTTTCTTTTAAATTGAATATGGCAGGGATAGTTTATGCTTCTATTTCTGGCACAATCACAGTGCCTAAATGGAAGATTAAAACCCATTTATCCTTCTGAAAAATATATTGTCTTGAAATCCCAGACAATTTGTTTTAAACACATCAACAGGATGTTTCTGTGCTTCCATTTATCATCATAACAGTCCCTTCTTCACATTAAACAGTTACTTATTTTCCACTGCTGAGGAATCCTCACTTATCCGTTGGCCAGCTTGGTTTGCCTCTGAACTAGGCACAATTAATCATACTGTCACACTTTTTATGCACGAGCGCTGGATGGCCTACAGGTTACCAGGTAAAAAAGATACAGATAAACATAGTGGAGGATGCTAACCCCTGTTTTGCATTCAAAAAACAAACTCTGAATACCATTGTGAAGCTAACTTCTTTCTGTAGACTTGAATTGAATACATTTGAGAAAGTGTGGAAAGGATGATTGAACTATATCAAACCAATAAGATCAAATTTTGTATGAAAAAAATGTTTTGTTCCTCC
This sequence comes from Poeciliopsis gracilis, assembly GCA_911649635.1. NCBI lineage: Eukaryota > Metazoa > Chordata > Actinopteri > Cyprinodontiformes > Poeciliidae > Poeciliopsis > Poeciliopsis gracilis. The sequence goes on from CAJVRI010001220.1 coordinate 292,261, forward strand.
CATCTCCAAGGGTAAATTTGTATTTTTTCTGGTACCAATTTTTGGTCAAATTATAATATGCCCCATTTTTGTTCATTGTTTGTTTGTTTCTTTTGATTTTTCTCTCTTGATTCCATTTAAAAAGAAAAAGAATTGGAAATCAGCAGTTGTGAGACAGGAACATAATACGAGTACTAGACATTGTATATGATAACTGTTACATGAAGTTTAATGTCAAGATAAACTAAAAGAGAGAGATAAAAGCATACTCATAAAGTTAGACATGTTGCTAGGTATGCCAACTCATTTACAAGACTAGAAAGCCTGAGGTGCTTCTATTGTCACATGTCAAAAAATGTAATAAAAAAAAAAAAAATGTCATTAGCCTGATTTAAATGATTTTTGTTTTTTTTTTTTTCCAAACTTGAATGTCTGATGATATTCAGGTTATTTGAGTTCCCTGACTGACGTAAATAATTAGGTTAAAGGGAACAAAGTGTCCTAATCCAATGAAGTGTTGCAGGAGAGCTACAGATGTGCTGACACTCCTGCATTGCTACAGTGACTGAAAAAAGAAATAATGAGGTGATTCTATATTTGGCTCTGCTTTTGAGCATCCTGATCCTTTCTCCTATATAATTCGCCTTGAATACATGACTGATCCTATGAAAACACCCTCAGATGTTCGATTCCAGCTAATGACGCAAAAGTGACTTTCTACAGTTTCCCTCATTCCTCATCCTGCTCCCCCCTTGCTGTGCGTTTAAAGGAAGTGACACAAAGACAGCGGCGTCCCTGCTGACAAAACTGTTCATTTTGTTTCTGTCTGAGGAAAATAATAAGACATTAAACCCTGGGAGGGCTCGAGAGTCGTATGCTCCACGCAGCCTGTCTTCAACGAGCAGCTTCTGGCTCGTTTTCACCAAAGGCGCTGAGGTTCGAGGGGGCTCCTGCCACATTTCTCAGGCAGCTGTGTTATTATGGACAGAGATAACTGAGTGGTCGTGGGCAGAAGAAGACCTTAACTGATTATTAGGAGAAACAAAGGCTGCCCCCTACTGAGGCTTGAGCGCAGTCATCCAGCCATCCTAATGATTCTCCAAGGCGACTGCAGGATGGACCTCTACGAAACCACAAAACAGTTCAATTATCGCCAATCTGGAAAATTGCAAGTTTAGGAAAGTTACATTGTTTGTGCAGAAAAGGTTTGTGCTAAAGCACAGAGAAAGACAATGCAAACCCTACAGATTCAAAAATCAGCTTTTTTTTCTCAAATCGAATGAGAGTTTGTATTTTTCTATATACAAATCATTTTCTAAGGGTGAGCAAGTAGATATTAGCAGTTCAAAAGCAGATAACAAATTAACAAAAGACTGTTCTATGATCTGCACATTTACGGACATCAAATATATAAGAACTGTCGCTGTTTTAAGGGATAATCAAAAATTATGCATCAAAGAGACAGACACTATTTTGGGTCATTTAAACAAATATTATAATAATGAAAATTTGTGTGTCTGTGCATTTGCAAATGCAACACAAATCTTCTTTTCAAGTATGATCCAGGAAAATCCAGGATTGAAAAGCCATAACCTCCACCTATTCGCTCTTTCCTCGCATCATCAAAGAGATTAGGAAACCAAAATTGCATGGAATGAGTGGGCAAAACAAAGGCAAATGAAAATTGGAAAAGGGTGAAATAAAATTAAAAGAAAAGGTTTCAGCATCTAATTAGGGAACATGAGTCAGACGAATGGATCACACCACTGATGTCTGACTTAAAGGCCAGCAACTGCAATGCTGCTGATCTATTTCAGTCTCAACAAAAAAAAATCTATTAAAAAATATTGAAATCTTGTCACTCCTCCAGCCAGAATGTGAAAGATATGGGGAAATCTATGAAACTATTAACATAGAGTTTACCAGATCCTCTATAATTCTTTTGAAAAAACATTGCCACCCATTTCTCCCGCTGCATCTCCTTTACATGTGTGGCTCCAAGCCCAGGATGAGACTCTGGTGACCAGTGTTATTTTCTGTTGAAGCTTCTGCTGTGGTGAAAACCTGTGGGAGGACGACATCAAAAATCTAAATAATTGTATTCAAAATAGATTCTTATTCCTGTGGGTGGGACTGACCAATCTGAATCAAACAGAGAAGGGAAGCATGTTGTCAAATCTCCTTATCGTCATGAATTATATCCTCCATATTTAACAAGAGACTAATGCAGAACATGCTCAACTGAACATAAAAGGTACCGCCTGCCTGTGGCCATGTTTATGTAATGTCTTTCTGTTGTATATTCTCAAATTTGAATTGCTTTCTATTATTTTAATATTTTATCTCAGTTTGTCAGCCTTCTTTGTCTTTTGCTACTTCCTTGGAGAAATTTTAAAGTCAGAATTACCAGAATGCACAAAATAGAATAAAAAATTTGAGCTGCATATGTTTATGAGTATTGCTGCAACTGTTTTACAGGATTTTCTGCAACAGCATTGATGCTTCTGGTTAACGTGACTTCTTTTTGACTGATTTTGTTTGTGCACAAGTTTTGATGTGACTAAGTGTGTTGGGGAGAGGTTCATGTCTCACTCCAGTTGGCCTTAAACAAGCTTTGATGTTCTTCTCTGCAGCAATGATCCACAAAAGCATGTCCACCTGTCGCACCACGTTGTGTCCACCTGGAGGCATTCTCAGCAAGATGTTGAACAAATCTAGTGTTTGCGGTACACTCCTGTATGTGTGCATGCACTGGGTTTAAATATTGTGGTTTAGATGTCATGCTTTGTCCTGTTTCTGTCATTGAACATTCAGTCAGAGCATCACCCAAGGCTTTGCACTTTAAAGGAATCTGTTGCTACAGACTTAGCAAAAATGACTAAAACTGTTAAATAATTAAATTGCTAATTAATTTTAGTGTTGTATACAATGACACTACTGCATGACTGTCGCCACTAATACCTCCATGTTTCTAACTGACTTTTCCCGCTCAGTGATGTTCCCAGTTTTATATTTTGAGCAAGATATTTTAAATAAATGTAATTTGACTTTGGCAAACTATTATAGCATTACTCTTCCGGTCAGATGCTTGTCTAAAAGTTTTTAGCAACACCAGGTCAGGTCAGTGCCTAGTCAGCATAGCTCTCTCTCCTCTCATGTAAGCTTCTTCATTTTGTCCTCTGCCTCTGTCCCCTGGGAAAAAATTGCCGTTGAATGATTGCCATGAAAATATTATGCATTAAAATATTTTTTGCATACTTAAAATTCACTTGTCAGCATAATTAACTTTTAAAAATCTCCTCTTTCAAAGTCAATCATAGCAAGTAAAGCCTCTATTTTAGAAAAGCAAAATAAAAAACAACAAGCAGAAAGTTTTTTTTTAAATCCTATGTATGCAAATTGTTATATTTACAATACATACAAATATCAGTGGAAAACAAAACATGAAATTAGCTAATAATACAATTAACACCGGAGAATGAAAACAAAATAAAAATTTAAATGACATTGTAACAGTAGTCAAGTTGAACATTTTAAAATGGAGTCAGCAAGAGAAAAATATGCAACAATGCAGCTAAAGTTAAGCAAAAAAAAAAAGAAAAAATTGTTAAAGGATCAAGAGGATTATTTATAGTGAAACGGTTTCTGCTTTTTTTTTTTTAGCATCCATTGTGTTTGTGGTTGATAAAAATTGATACAAATTGCTTCACATTTGCATGTGTTAAATGCAAATCCTGAGGAAAAGTAAGGCAAATAATGTGAGCAAAACACAAGGTAGACCTTGATGGAGGACACACCTAATTCCCAAAACCTTTTTTTCTTTTTTGTAATGCCAGCAGCATAAGATGTTGCTCATTTCTTTTTCTGTGTTGCACAAAAGTAATTTCCATCCCTTATTGGCACCATATGAATAAAACATACAGATTGGGTTTTGGACAGTGAAGAGATATTTGCTCTGGTTGATGTATATGTAAATATATTGCACATAAATACAGGTCATTGCATCTACCTTCAGAACTAGGGTCACACCCAGATTCTGACTTTGCATCTGCCCCTTCCTTCTTTTAGCTCCAGTCTTTGTGCTGAATTACTGTAGGATAGTTTCTGAAATGTTATCATAAATGAGAATAATGAGACAAAAAAACACAAGCTTTAAATACCACATGTGGAGTCCATACCAATACACACGCTAAATATGAAATTTTAATGGCAGCCGTGCATTGGTACCACAGGTGCATTCTGTGCAGAGTCTCATTTGAATCCAAGCCATAAAAGCTTCATCTTTTTAAAATAAGTGACAGCGCTCTCCTTTAATAACTTCTCATGATTTATATTGTTTGCTTTCTGACCTTATCTCTGTGCAACACATCAGCAGCAGCTTCTAGGTTACTAACATCATTTCCAAAAAGCACAGTGCTGTGCTGCTGGTGATCATTCCCGATAGACTGCACATTTTACTGCAGAGCCTGAGAGAATCACCCACTGCAGGAAAAAAAAGAAACAAGTTCAAGGAGTGACTTTAGCTTGTGCGATAGTAACAACTTTCAGTTGCCCTTGTGGTTCATCAGTAAAAAGTTGTTGACAAAAATCTCATCTACATAACATCTCCTCAGAGCAAACATCCTTGTTTCATTTCTGCTCTTGATCATAATCTTTGTTGCCACTGTTTGAGTGGGAGTTCAATTTTAATACATGTTTTTGGGAAACATGCCCTGTCCCCTTAATTTTGTCCAATGACGGGTCATCTGTTTGGCTTTGATCTCATAATAACACAGGCTAGAATAATAAAGGACGCTGGGAACAATTGCCTGGTTGCTTTTGGCCCAATGCAGAGTTAGCTTACAAATTCATCAGCAAGTATGTAAAAAACACACAAAATAGGACAGGGAGAGCTGATTTGTCAAAATCATTAAGCATAGAATTTGGTTAAAGCTTTTAAGCGCCTTCAAAATATTTTAATGTATTAACATGATTTGTGTACAACATTGAAACATTTCTTGTGGTAGAGTTGAGAAATTTCAAAATAAAAATAAAATTAAAAGTGTGAATCTGAAACTAAAGTATCAATCTTACCACTGTTGAATCAATCCAGTACTAATTTGATGTTGATATTATCAATATTTTTGATTGATCCACTCACATTTACTATAAATATCTGTACCCAGGGGGGAAAAAAACTGTTATGCGATAATTTGCTTTTGGTCAGGCAGGGGCTCCTTCAAAAATATTATTTCAACTTGTTTATAATATTTCATCAGCAACAAAATAGATAATATTTCTCCCCAGAGAAAACTGGGTCCTCGATTAGGAGAATCGCTGAGCCTTTTTGCACTCCCTTATCGCAGAGGCCAACAATCAACAACGTTTATCTACAGAGAAACAAATCTTGGGCTCCTGCGCACCAGCCTCACACCCTGTCATTCTGCCCAAATGATTTCATGCTCAGTGAGCTGAGCGAAGGGAGAATCTATCAGGTAAGACGGGTCAGAAAGAACCAACCAGGCTTTGGCACCTTCTTAGCACAGATAAACTAATTTTTCCTGGCCAAATTGTAGCACAGTACAAGTGTGAGTTCTGCTGGATATCTAAATTATGTTTGTTTTTGTACTCTAAGCTTGAAAGGATCCACAACCAATTAGATTACACCACTGTCCTCTCAACTGAAAAAAAAAAATAAAATAAATCTAAATTATTGTTCAATTTTCATGGAAAATTTATCCAATAAATGTTTCTCTCAAGCTGTCACAATGTTTGTTTAATAAGATTATAAACAACAATCAGTTTAATCTGAGAAAGTGACATCGGAACGCACACACTTCTGACACACTCATAATCATTTCTTTTTGTTTTCATTTTCCTTATGTGACATCTTGTCTTTAATTTCTCGAGTATTCCTGAAACCGCTGGGCTTGGTTGCCGTGGCGACTGGATCACGTTTCCTCCTGTGGAATGAAAACAAGCTCATTTAATTTGTCATCTCCGTTCCCCGTCTTCCTGCACCTGGTCAATACAGAGATGTAACTGTCTTAAATTACTACCAGACGTATCACAGCAGAAACGGCTAACTCCAGGAACTATGGGCTGAGATTCTGGGGTTCACAGACAAATTGACCAACTTTTCTTGTAATCTTTTTATTTTACTGAAATGTATTTATATTCATATGTAATTATTTTAACCCTTTTTTAAAAAAAAATAAATAAATAAAAAAAATAATAATTTAGGATTTTCTAATATATGAGCTAAAAATTCACAATGTCGTAGATATTTCTTTGAAAAACAACTTTTCACAAGTAATTGTTGAATTACGTTTCAAATGATCCCACAATCAGCAGACTAATGTAATAAAAATATGAATTTCCCCCTCTATTCATTTAAACCTTTTAATGATGATATCTACTACAATCGAACTGCTTCTGTTTGTTTTGCAGATAAGCGTTTGATTCAATTGTAAATCAGAGTGGAGACATGCAGCAAATGATGAATTTCTGGCCATATTGATGTTCTTGATGAAGTTTCTAAATTTTTAATTTTTTGCAGATCCAAGCATCACCTCAAGATTTATTTATTTATTGTTATTAATCGTGTCTAACTGCCCTGTGATTGTTCCTTCTTGTTCTTCTCTGCTGATACCAGACAGTAATAAAGGACACTAACAACAGTGTCCTTTATGTGAGATACTTTCTTACTGTACTGCAACATTTATTTTATTAGCTCATGTAAAATGCATCTTTAAATTAATTAAACTTACAACTCATCCCTGTTGTATATGGATTTTTGCAGATAAAAAAGAAAGCTCAACATAGCTGCTGGCAAACTTTCTGATCCATGTACGAATAAACTTTCAAGAAACAACGGTAAAAGCTTAACAGGTTTATTGCAATTCAGGAAGTGGTAGGACATGTCATGATCCAGAGGGTTTCCTTTTAATGTGGAGGAGTGGAATCACGTCGAGGAAGAGGCTTAGCAGGAGGAATAACAAGAACGAATATTGCTGAGAGTGAGATTTGAGGTGGGTCTTACTGGTTGGAGATGATTAGTTTAGAGCCAAGGAGGAATGTGCATGAAATATAGTCTCATTAGAACCAGACACTTTTTTAAACAGTGAATTTTTACATTGTGCAATTATCAGATTAGTTTACTTCACATTTGCCTGCAAAAAACTTAATCTGAAAAAATATAAATTACCTTTGAAATTTTACCTGCTGAAAAGTAAATGAGTCATCTGTAAATGTGGCGCCCTTCTGGTGACACAAGTGAAAACAATCAGTACTCGATAGAGTCCAACCAATCAAAGTGTAGAACAATTACAGTTGTAGTTGCTCTAGAAAAGCGAACAAACAGAAAACCATTGTTGAAAGAAAATCAAAAGAAGTTCCTTAAAATGAGACACAAACCATGACAGAGATGTAGAAAACATATGGAAGATGTTCTGGTCAATGTCTGCCAGACTACACAAACTTTAGATCCTTGCCTCTGAGAAAAATTGCAGTCTCACAGCTCAACCTCCATTAATTCGTTCACTCCTTTAGGTACCTTAATTACCATTAATTCCCGTCATTACAACTGGAGTAATTCAAATCATCCTGCTCAGTCTGTCTGGCAGCCTCCTTAACAGCTTCAACCCACAGCCTGATAGTAAAAGGTTGGCAGGACACCAGTCTGCAGGGTTGATTCTCAGTGAAGATCCTTTCATTGCTCTTTTATCCCCTCGGCTCCCTGAGTTCTTCCCAGATGAGCAGCTTCTACACCTCCAGCTATGAAACTTATAATGAAATTCTATAGGCTGATTCATTTTAAATGCCTCCCAGCTCTCTGCACGGAGAAAGTGACTGTACTGCACTACTTCGATCATTGGGCCTGTGAATAATTGATATTATTTAGTAACGTGTGAAAAGATTTCATCATATTTGCAATATTTTTATAGAGCTGATCAATTTTTTATGGCATCTAAATATATAACATTTTGTTAAATTATTTGCTGAGCTTTTAAAGTAACTGAAAAATAGTTTGTTTTAAGGCAAAGAAAGTTGATGATTTATTGCCCATTTGCCAATTTAAACTCTCAAAGCAGAAGTATTATGTATTTTCCCCGAGACATAGTGCTATTTTATAGCACAAACTATGTTACCTATAGTTGTTATAAAAATACTATATATATATATATATATATATATACATAACAGAAATTTGACTTTGCAACTGGACACATGGAAAATGAGCCTCTGTCTCTTTAAGAAGTTTCCACTCTTTCCGACACTCGCGCCTTCTGCACATCGTCACAGTGCTTCTTCACTATGCTGTTTACAGCCGTATTTTGGAATGTTGTTGGATTGAGAAGTAGTAGCTCAGGAATCTTGCAGTTCCACCATATGTTTGCTAATTGCTGCTGCTAGTCTGGAGGAGCACAGGGAGAGGAATCAGGAGATTCAAAGATTTGTCAAACATGCAGGAATGAGTCAAAGCAATACTCCAGCTTTGCTTTTGATGAGGAATAATATGATATAACAAAAAAAAAAAAATTACACTGTCTTCTATTTAAACAATCAGCTGGGAGGATTCAAACGGAAACCCAACATAAAACATTAAAGTGCTTCTTAAAAAAAAAACGCCCGTCTTTTGGAACCGAGAGAATAGATCAAAGACATCATTGATCCTTTCTGCCTTCATTTACTCTCAGATCTGAAGACAAGCACTCTGCACACACCTGAGGAGCTGCTGTATTTACTGTACTAAAACATTTTCATTAAACCTTTGATTTACTTTTCTTGTTGACAGACCTAAAAATTGCATGCAGTTTTACCCATCAGGAAACACAAATAGTTAAGCCTTGTTTATATAGAAGGCTGCCTGAAGAGTCCTGAAAGGACACACACTGATCTAATTAAAACAGCAACAAATTTTATTAAAAATAACTCGTTAAAGCTTAAAGTCTCTCAAAGGAGAGCGCGTCTCTAATTCAAGCTGTCATTTCACTAATGAGTTGCCAAACAGTGTAAAGCAGCCTCTCCCAGTAGATCAGCGGTGAATTGAGCACCTTAGTATGTGATCTGTATATGAAGTCAGCAGTGGATGTCAGACTTCTTTCCTCATGAGCGAGGACACAAACAAGCAGACACTTTCCAAACACCACAGCTGGCCTGAGAACCTTTTCATGTAGCTCAATAAGGTGAATGTGGAAGCTGTCAGTGGAGATGAATCGAAGGGCTCAGCGGCAGACTGCCCCCACATGTTGCTTGTGTTGCTGTGAATGGCAGCAACCTCTACTTAATATGGAAACAGTGTGGCAGGCTGTATAATGGTTTCCCTGCTTTCAAAACGGGAAACAAGCTCCAGGAGCTGGAGAGACAACATGGATCTCTTTCTGTTTCAGACGTTTAGATTGTCAACTATTGTACCGAAGCTGCTACAAAAAATAATGACTTCTAGACATTTGTGATGTAATGATACATTCACAGTACATGGCGAGACAAAACTACATTGGGATGTTGTTTTTGTCATCCTTAAAAAGTCAAGATTCTAAGGAAGTACTCTGGTAAAACTGCAAAACCATTTTTTTGTTTTTTTTGGGCAAAATAGATTTTTTGATAAAAAGAATTTGAAATAAGCACAGAATATGTCTCTGGTGTAGATTCTCTGCCATTCATGGGCAAGAAGGTCTATACCTTCTTGCCCATGTGGGGTCATAGGGGAGCTGGTGCCTATATCCAAAGGTCAAGAAATGAGAGTGAGGGTAATGTAGCTTGTAAGTTTTACCTTAAAAAGAAATACTGAAGCATCTTTATATTACTTGTTTGGAAGTTGAATATGTTAGTACCAGAATGAGATTATAAGAAAATGAAAAATGTCCACTTACTTTCATCTATCCATTTTTTAAAGATATTTTTCTGGGACCTTTAATTATATTATGCAAATCTTCATACTTGGCAGAAGGCTTTGATATTCATGGCAGTACGTACAGATCCCTCTGGAATCTTGTGCTAGTTAACAGGAGATTAATTAAATGCATCACTTCAATAACATATGCACATGTGAATGTATACACCTTGGACGAAAAATTGTAATGCTGATCCAACCTGCATTACAGGTGTTACATTCTCTAGGACTGAAACGATTAATTGGAGTCAAGTGAATTAATAATCGTTTAATCATTACCTAGAAAATAAAGACTTAAAAAAAGTAATTTTAATTCAGGCAGTAATTAAACCAAAGCTGTTTAAACTGTATGAAAATATTTAGATTAAAAAAATAATAAAAATCTTTGCTTGTAAATGTGTCCTGTCCAGAACTCAAGTTGCAAAGTTTTAGCTTTGTCTAGTTCAATTTTTTATCCAATCAATTAATTACCAAAAGAATCATTAGTTGCTGCCTTACTATTCTCCATAAACCAAATTGTAAAAAGATGTAATTTAATTAAGCTAATATGGGTCTGCCTTAAAATGGAAGAAGAGCATTCTATTGTGTTAATCCCATTCATTTGGTTATCTATTCATTCATTCATATACTATTAGCAGGTACAAGCTTGATCCAAGTGCTCTTAGATAATTTAAAGCTGATTCCAATTAACTACAAACTAAGGTAGAATTATGTAGTTCCTTTGCAGCATTGCTGATTATCAGTTCTTAAGCTAAAACTTGAACACAGCCAAGAGCAGAAATTTTGCAACGTGGCCTGCAGGACAAGTCCAACTCATGATGATTAGCATAACTTTGAGTGAGCCAGCAGTTTGTCATGCATCCGACACGATGAATCAAGTTCAGCGTCTGCGGCCACTGGGCTGCCATCCCTAAAGATGAGAAGTATTTGCATATCAAACTGAAATCCTATAGGCTCCTGCCCTTTCATTCCACCTGCTATAAAAGTGCCTGTGCGGTCATTCTGACATTCCTAATTTAGTTGTAGCTTATAGGCTGAATTCCTAATGAGATCAGCGAGTTTTAAATCTGTTGGATTATTAGTCCTACCATTTAAAACCGGCTCTCTCAGCATTCATGTTGATTACCGTATTTGTTCACCATTATAAAGCAGTGGGATACTTCTTTGTTTTCTTCTCAGCACTTTTCTATGCACTAAATTATTTAAAAATGGAAAACACTTTTATAAGAGAGACAGCACTGGGCCTAGTGAATAATTAACATGGATGATAAAATGTTCTTTGTAGGTAGATCTAAGCTGTTTAATCAATGTTTTATTCTTTTAAACTCAGCCAAGGTGGCCGTCTTACATACTTTACACCTCAGCAGAATAACTGTGTGGCACCAACTGTGGTATTCAGCAACAGTCTTCCTTTACTGATTTCTATCTGTATAATATATAGTTCACTTATACCTGTGTATTGAAGTATAACTCAAACAGTAATGTATAGATAAGATTCTAACTGAAGTCGATGAGAAGAAGAAAATTGGAAAGTTTTCTTGGTGATGGTACATTATCCATTTACAAGGCAGGTTATTTCACAGCTATGCTAGAGTAATGGAAGACACGCTACCAAAGAACATCTGGTCTAAAAGTCCAGATGTGTAAAAAAAAAGTAATCAAAGTAATGCAAGTGATTATTATTTGGAGGGTTTTGTAATTAAGCTTAATTGATTTTTTTCCACGGTGGAATGATCGCACAGCAACTGACTGAGGATTTTTAAAAACAAGAACTGGGTGGAAATGTCTGAATTTGTTGTGGATTTTCTCTCCAGCACACACGTCCTTGCACTTCTATACAAACTGAGAACTTTGTGTTGACTTTTCATTTTATTAACTGAATTAATGCATAAACCAGGCATTTTCCCTAAGCCTAACCAGTACTAGTGTATTTTTATCCTAACCTTAACCAGAGCTTAGGTCACAGCTTACCTCTAAAATCCAACTAGTAGAGCAGAGTAAGTTTACAAAAAAGTGAGGACACTTTCTACAAATGATCTCCCTTTGTTGGTTAATAATGAATTAATAAACAAAGGATTATTTGTAGTCTTTTCATGTAACACTCACACACCTTTAGATGATCTTGATATCTTTACAATTACGGTAGCAGAGAAAAACTAGCAGCACAAGAATAATTTAGGTAATGTGTGGAAGTTGGCAAACCTTTGATAACTTCTGTAAATTTATTGCATTATGTTTAGGATAAGAGCAAAAACAACATTAGTAATTAAAAGTCTTATGGAAATATCTTGAAAAACTTGTATGTAGTATTTTTACCCAGTTTGCCCCCATTTTCCTTTTTAAATCATTTCGGTTATTTATCTGCTAATTTCTGCATCATTTTTTGTCATCTATGGACTTGTAGACAGACAGCACAGCAGTACTGATGATTGAAATTTGTATTAGTGGCATCAGAAGATGTTCTGCAAATGACTCTTTTGAAAAGCCACAGTCAGAAACAATCCATTAGCCGCTTGTTAGGATACGCCAAGAAGAGTAGATCCAATCTAACAGTGACAGGAAGCACAGCAGACCCCACATTCAACCTTTTGGAAGACAGGAAGGGGACTCTAATAAGCTCTTCATTATCTAAGCGATTTATCAGGAGTAGCCCACTCACATGGACATCAAAGTATTTACATCCCAGTTAATCAAATTATGGATGTAGTCAAACTGCGGCTGGCTAAGCTCAGTATAGTTTTTGTAATTACATAGACATGATACTTTTCTCTAGGCAGTATTCATCACAGTTTACAACATATAGTCAAAAGATATGATCAGATGCACTTTAAAGGAATGCAGACCTTCCTCAGTTAAATCTTCACTGAAAAATTACAATCAATCCAATAATTTTGTGCCCAATGAAACACCTAAATAATTCCTGCACCTTTCTGATGCAACAAAAAATATAAAAGTTAGTTGTTTACAGTAGCATTTCACTGGCTGGATCTACAAATTTGTTGGTACTCCTGTGTTAACGAACAACAAACACATTGGCCAGTGAATTAACTTGAAGCTGAAAGAAGTGACTAAAACTTGGCCAATGAAAATCAAACATTGCTGTTGCAACAGAATCCATTGAAAAACAAACTAAATGAAAAACACCAGGAAGAGGTAGCTACCATATATGACAACAATGCAGTTGTGACATATCAGCAACTTCAAAGTATTCTTTTACACACCTCGGGCCTCATGCATAAAAGAACGCGCAGTTTTCAGACTAAAACTTTGCGTACAAAAAATTTTTATAAAAGTGCTGTACACAAAAAGAAATTGGATGCATAAAGCTGTGTGCACTCATGAAGCTGAGCATCTTTCCTTTATAAATCCTAATTTGCGGGAAATAGAGAGATCCTCCTCCTACATTTGGATTTCTATCTTTCCGCTGTACTATATATCCATTAAGAATAAAATTAAGTGATGGTTTTAACCAGGTTTCTTGAATACAAACTGTCTTCAATAAAAAATCTTAACTCTTTGCCATTAGCAATTAAGCTTCTTGCATTCCACTGATATATTGATAACACCACCAAATTTCACCATTACTAGACTGTTGACTTTCATTTATCCCAGTTGTTAAAACTGCACAGATTGACTCAAAAGACAAGGTATTTTTCTGCTGCTTTAATTATTGTTTTAATTCGCTCTGTGCTTTCTACTATCTGTCTATGCTAAACAATTTATTACTTCCACAATAAATGAAACACATTTCTTTTTCTCCACAATGTTTGTACTTCCTAAGGTTCTCTGGCTCTGCATTTGCTCTGTTGTTTGACATGGAGTTTGGTGCACAGAAATGCTCTTAGCATTAACATTTAAATTACTTACCAGTTTAACTGCATCTGCATAGGTAACGTTTTCCTTTACGCATATATTTTGTACCTGCTCTGCTCTTTTATGAGCTTCACATCCTTTAAATGCAGCACTATGTTCCCCACCCACCTTTCATGTTATTGCAGCAAGGATATGGACAGCTGTTTCCAATAATAATGGGGCGATTTCCAGTGCCACCTGACACCTAATAATCATTAAAAGCGCCACCCACTGGTGTTTATTTAGCACCAAAACCAGCCGGTGTTCAATAAGTGACAACTGGCATTAATTAAACACCTGCTGACAATAAAATGTCTGGTGACATAACTCTGTCCTCTTATTTTGATAGCCAGGAGTTTAAAGAGTTCTCATCCAATGAGTAAGAAGATGAGTCTGACAAATCTTCACTTTGAGATATTCAATAAAGGAAACGGTATGTCCAGTTTTATTGAAAAAGGTGACATAACCTAAGAGTTTTGCATCGAAGTCCAAAATAGTCGCAATTTAAATAAGTCACTAAGTTAGAATCAGAATACAATTTGTTGGCCAGTAATGTGTGCACAAATAAGGAATTTGATTTTGGTTGCAAGCAGTCACAACGAATAGACATAGATCAGAATTACAAGATTTTTACCTGTAGCAATCAAACTATACATTGCCTAACGCTGAAAATTTTTATATGTACTTATTATTGTATTTATTTTATATTCGGTCAATTTTAAATTACTTATGATTTAACGCTTTTTAGTAATTTTTAGTTATATTTTTATTTGCTAATATTTAACATTATGAATGGAGCAGCTTGTAAACAAATAAGCAATTTTCCTTTGAGGATCAACACAGTATATTTTCATTTTGATTTAGAGTAACTGAAACAAAAATAAAGGGACAAGCTGTACATATATTTGCAGCCATTTTTTAATTTTGTATTATAGGAGAGAAAAAGGAAGAATTGTTGTGACAGTGCAATATGCTTATTTTGCGCCATAGGCAGAGGAGCTGTCTGCTCAGACTGAAAGGTGTTCATTGTGTTCATCACAGAGACACTCTGGGGGAAGAAACTGTCACTGTGATGGCTCGTTTTTGCAATAAGCAGATGTATAAAAAATGTTTATACATGTGATAAATTAAACTAAACTATAGACATACATTACATTAAATAAGCAAACACATGTCAGATTTTTCCTAGGTGACATTGACTGATTTAGATTAAACTCTCCTGAAGTGTACACCTTCTTGTTGCCAGGTATATGCAGCACATAGGCCATGTTAACATAATAGTTTATGAAAATGTATATTGTTTTGTGTGTGTTCTTTACTAGCTAGGTTTTGTTTGGCGATTATGTCAGTAATTCCCCAGTAGGGGTCAGTATCGCTCCACCAATGACAGAGACGTAGAGGGAGAAAAGGAATTCTTAGGGAATTCTCGCGCTTTCAGACAGAGAGAGCTAATCCATTTCTAAGATGGATGTGTATGAGCGTTATGTATAAACTGTACCACTAAACTGAGATGTTTTTTTTTTTAATTTCAGGTAAGCTGATAACGTGAATAATATGTATTTTGTTTTATTATTGGGTCCTGTATAGTATAAAGTACTGTTGTACTGTATTATATGAGTGCTGTGTAGCTACTGTACCACTAAACTGAGCTTTCTTCTCTACCAGGTCAGCTAGTAGAACTGCTAGTGCTGCACATAGCTCCCATAGTGCCAATTAGAATCAGGATTATCAGTTCAGTGTAACATATGAAATATGTGATGAACGTTTATGATGTGAACACTGTTTCCTGTGTGAGTCAGTGCGTCACCATCATAAAAGTTTATTACCTTTGTATGGATGTGCCCAGGAGACAATCTCCACTCAACAGGTTGTTGCTAAGTAACCAGAGAGCAAGAGTATTAGTTGATGCCACCAGCCTTGCTTAAATGGGCAGTGAGGTTGAGCTGCTAAAGGGTTTCCTCTGCCTACATTCCCCAGAAGGCTGTGTGGTTCTGGATTGGAGTTCAGTGGAATGATTAACATTGTAACAGAGGTATTTTCCATTGATTTTGATCACTTGTCTATCATGATGGATGCCGTTATTGTTTCAGTGTGCCTCACTAGCACCATTAATCATTTGGATTTATGAATACACATCCATTTTCCTCTCTCTTTTTATATCAGCAGGAAATGTTCACATAAACGCTGCTAAGGAACACACAGCTTTCTATTATACCTTCTTCTGTTGCCATCATCTTTGTCACACAACCAATTCAACACATGCTGTAAACAGAGATCACATCTGAAGCTCTGTCGGTGGGGACTGGGAGACCCAGCCGTCACAGGTGGTTCATCTCTGGGGAAATTTATCACATGAGACGCTCTGAACTCCAGAGACCCGTCATGTCAGGCGACCCGTGAAAAACAAGTGGACATTATGGTGGGAGTTTTTTTTTTTTTTTTCAGTTTTGCACAGGCTGGTAAGGGTGGAAGGATTGACATTTGCAAATGTATCAAGTCTTGTCTGTGATTTTTATGGTTCAAGTGAGTTGCTTCATTAAGATATGATGCAATAATTCTATCCTTACATCACCTGGGGACAAATGTGATTCATGTCTGCAAACAGTGTAAGCACTGCTGGTGAATAGCACAAACAACCCACTCATGCACAAGCACACTTGAGTGTATCTGTGTGTAAACGCTGATGAGAGAGAGCATAGATGAAGGAGAAGAATCAGCCGTGGATGGAGACAAGTTGCATTTATCTTGATGCAGGGCTGCAGCGTGTGTGCTTTTGTGTTTGGATGTCTGTGTGGGGGTGTGTGCGCTAGTCCCCTTGGATGAGCACACGCGTCTGAGGATGCAGCTGGGAGCATGAGTTCTGACCAGGAGGAGTATGACATGGTCTGTCAGAAAGCTGTGACCCTAATTGTTGACCTCTGCCTGCACAACAGCACCCTGTTGGATCAGGAGACCTGTCAGGATTTCCTCTTCGTCTTGACCAGCCAAGGCTTTGATCACAAAGACGCAGGTAAGTAACCACCCTCATGTACTGTATATTGTGTGAGAGGCAGCAGCTTTCCTTGTGTGCTTTCTAAAACTAACTGCAAAGCATTTCTAGTTTGGCTGTTCTTTTTCTTGTAGGGTCACAGATGGTAGTTCGGTCAGTTTCAGCTGAATGCTCAAAGCAATAACTACACCCTTAATAAGTTTTGTGACCCTCCTATTGGAATAGAAGGGAATATAGGTGCACGCAAAAAATTCATATTGACTCCCCAATTTACTCCAGAGAGAAAGCATGTGTATGATTAATAGATCATCTTGAGTCGAGTCGATTGCAGCTGATGTTGTCCAGACCACTAAACAAAAAAAAGAGATAAATGAATTCCTGTTTTGTGCCTCAGGAGATAACAAATGGACACAAGTGTAGCAGTTAGTGCAACACAAAAGACTTCTGTGTCTAAATCTCAGCATCCTGAATGGGTTGTCTAACTTATTCATGAGTTGATGTACACGTGTATTTAAGGCGTGTAAGCACATGTTTTGAACTCTTAAGGTAAATTATGAATCAACTTCTTCACTGTTAAACTCTGACTCCCTGTCTAATCCAGACAAGATTGATTTTACCAGGCTGAGTTTTCTTCAAGCAGAAACACTTAATTTAATTTCCTTCTCACATGCAGATAAAATACAATAAGATATTATCAAAAGATGTTGAAAGTATTATTGTATTTTCGACTTAGAAGACTCATGCCTCCATGAGCTTTTATCAGTTCGAGATTTGGAGATTGCATGAGTTAGATGTTAAACACTTCCTTGCAGCATGAAAAGTGATTCATTTCCATCTGATCTCATGAAAATAACTACTGCACAACAGCTGTTTTAGTAGCCTGCCAGAGAGTACAAGTATGCCCCAGTCTGTGATTGTTTTCATAGATCTAATCTGTAATAGTTTGCCAATCTTTCCCTTTTTACATTTCTTCTCAAACCAAAACGTATTGTCCCCCATAGTGCTGATTTGATGTGCCGTGTTTATCTAAAAGAAAAGTTTTCAGCCTTATCCTCAGGTGCATGGCACAGTGGAAATATTATTTCTGGCTGCTTCTTCAAGAATGCTTTCCTGCTCACAGAGTGCATGTCACACCAATCCTGACCAAATACACTGTCACCTCAAATCATTCTCAGCAGAAGCATTGAACGTACATCACAGAGCCAGTGGCGTCCACCACTGAGCTGTGGGGACACTAAATGCCATTGCATGTTATGTGGTCACTGATGTAAATTCTTTTTGCCACATGGAAGCTAAAGACAAGCTGCTTCTCATAATGTTGGAGGATGTCTAGGCTGGGGGTTGTAGAAGATGTCGTCTTGCATGTATTTTCTGTGCAACAACGCAGGACTCCTGCAGTGAGGACCCAGGCGATAGTATGGAGAAACCACTACTGAAATGAATTATTTAATTGAAGATTAAAGAGATTGTGACCTCCAGCTGTGAAGTCTAAAGCTTTATTGTAATTACAAACTTAACACATTAGTCACAGACAGACCCTCAAGCACATCCACTATAGCACTGCCTGGTCACTTGCAAAACAGTTGCAATACAAGATTTATGCATCTATTTAAGCCATTGCAAGCTGAAAGTTGTATCTAAACTGTGTGGCCAATAAAGGCTTCATACATTCATTTCTAAGAAATGCATTCATAACTGCTGATATGCTTGTAACCTAGAGCAGAAAAGAAAAACATCAGATTCCTAAACATAACTAATTGCGGCATCTAGTTAGCATTTCATAGCTATTGTTTTCTGAAAGGTTGTGGAACTTGTGACATAAGAGAAAGAAAAACAAAAACACTAATAGAGCACGATAGGTGAGAACCATTGTTGAAGATGGTTTAATTAATAAATATTCTGTTTTAACAGAATGTACAGATTTACACTGTGTTTCAAATTATTATGCAAATTGGATTTAAGTTTCATAAAGATCACATTTTTTGTTGTGCTATGAAATTTATAGTTGGTATTGTGTGTCAGGGCTCTTTGAATGACTGTAATTAATTTCAGAGAACTGGGTTGATTAGTTTGTCTGGTGAGCTCAATTAAAGAAACTCTACTTAAGAAGGATGTTCCACAATATTAAGCAGGCCACAGGTGTCAAGCAATATGGGAAAGAGAAAAATCTCTCTGCTGACGAAAATCATCAGATAGTGTAGTGACGTATGACGAGGTATGAAAACATTAGATATTTAACAAAAACTGAAGCCTTATCGTACTGTGAAGAGATTTGTGGATGATTCAGAACAAAGATGAGTTTGTACATATAAAGGCATAATGAGGAAGTTTCTGTTAGACAAATTCATCGGATTAAGAGAGCAGCTGCTAAAATGGCCTTACAAAGCAGAAAACAGTTATTTGAAGCTGCTGGTGCCTCTGGAACCTCAAGGTGGAGGATCCTCCAGAGGCTTATGGTACAGGAACCTACTATTGGGCCGCCCCTAACCAGCTCACAAGCAGAAACGGTCGCAGTGGGTCCAGCCTTACAAGAAGATTAATTTTCAAACAGACTTGTTCACTGATGTCTGCTGTGCAACCCTGGATGGTGCAGATGGACGCAGTAGTGGATTGGTGGTGGATTCCAACACGGCTGTGACGTCAGCAAGGAGGTGGTAGAGTCATCTTTTGGGCCAGAATCATGGGGAGAGAGCTGGTCGGCCCCTTCAGAGTCCGTGAAGGTGTGAAAATGACCTCAGCAAAGTATATGGACTTTCTGAATGGTCACTTTCTTTCATGGTTCAAAAGAAGATCTGTACCTTCTGTAGCAAAATCATCTTCATGCATGACAATGCACCATCTCATGCTGCAAGGAATTTATATATATATATATATATATATATATATATATATATATATATATATATATATATATATATATATATATATATATATATATATATACTGGTCTGTTTTTGCCAAGCTTTATAAGAAAAAAAACAACTATTTATGTATCCAAGGAAGAAACTAATATATAATTTAAGCATGTTGAAGCACCTCAGTTATATTTCATGCATCAAAGCCTTCATAGCTCCCTGCATTCTGTTGAGAACACACTTTTGTCTTTGTTTGCATCAGCCTGTTGGTTTCATGTTACAACATCAAAAAGGTTACCTAATTCAGACACCAAAGATTGTAAAAATATTTTAGATGAAACTTTTATGGTAAATATTGCAACGTTTTTAAATAGACACATATCTTTGAAATGTGCTTTTCTACCCACAAAATCAGTTCAAGCTTAACATCTTGGTTTTTAATCAATACATCAGAATTTATGCATTATGTTAAAATATTTAGTAGAAAATTAAATGGCAGCTTCTTTATCTCAACATTTCACACAAGATGTTTCAGAAATGTTCTAGTCATCTTGTAGGTTATTTGATTATTAAAATAATAAAGATAAAAAAAAACATGAGAGTAAAACTAAACCAAAATGCAGATCAGTGTGTAAAAAAATATGCAGAAGCAAATAACTCCTGATGATAGGTGAACCCTTTTTAGCCACATTAACTCGAAGTAATGACCTTGTCACTCCTACAAATTGTTTCAGTCATTTTGGCCCACTCCACTCCCACAGTTTAATCATTTGTTTATGCACAACTCTGTCAAAGCTTCACCACAACATTTTAATAATGTTGAAGTCAGGACTTTGGGCCTTTGCAACACCCTTATTCTTTTCCATTTTGGCAGGATCTATTTTTGATTTATTACTTTGCATGATGTCAGTCTTGCTACACTACCTAACCTTTCAGTACTCGTCTAATACAGTTTTTCAAACATAAATGTTCAATGTTACGTCCAGCTTCCAAAAGGCAATATCAGATATTGAGGTTAATGTGGAATTTTTCTCTCCACTGTCACCATATGCAGTGGGGGATTGCTCCAAAATCAACAACACAATGCAAATGATTGTTTATGAGGAATGAAGTCTATAAGTGACTTAATGCAATCTACTGGGTTTTCTTAGAATACTTCTTAAACCAATTTCAATAATGAACTGAACTTTATGCATTGCATGAGCATATATTTTTATTCCATGCCATTTCTAACTTGGTATAACTTGGTAAATCACCTCAGGGCAGATTTGGTTGAACTCTATAAGAACAGTTTTATTTCACATGCCGGTTTTTCTTTCCACTTGCAGAAAATCTCAGCAACAAAAATCTTTTTAATTTCTTTCTATTTGCCTTATAACCTTGTGAAAGAAAAACAAATTATGACAATGGAGATTATTATATTAATCTGTGGCTAACTTGTTCCCAGCAGCACAGTGGAGTCATTTCACCTTGCCGTATTTTCCCTGGTGTTGGATGAGTAATCCACTCAGTAGTTTTAAACCAATTACAATCAAATGAAAACAAATAATTAGAAAGCCTTAGGACTTCAATTTCCCCATGTTGATGTGGCAAAGAGATAACAATCCCCTGACTTCAATGACCAATGTGTTTCATCCAGACCTGATTGATTGTATCCTAATCAAGGCATGATGCTGGACCCACCTGCTGTTAAAGGCAAAACTTGATGTTTTTAGGAGATAAAAGCTTGAATCAGTGTCTCACACTCTGCTGAGAAAACGTCTCCCACAGATCAGGCGCTTGTCTCACTTATTGATATCCACTCCGTAGCCCCAAAGAAGGTTACAAAGCATATTCCTTAAGCCCTGCATAGCTCCTAAATGGCTGAGCACACGTTTCTCCCCCTCCTCCTCTAGCTTCTCCACCTCATTGCAGATTCCTCTCTCATTATCAACCGCTGCTTCAGGTGTGTGGGCTTGAAATGACAAGGCTCATATTTGATCATGGCATTTCTCTCAAGCTTGTCTCATTTCCAGGTTTATTGAGCAAGACCTCGGCCGGCGGAGGACATTAGCATTGGTGGATCATTCATTTGCTTCCCACTGATCTGCTCCTCTCTGTTTGTGATATTTGCAGGGATAGATGGTGCATTGCAGGTTGAATCCAAACCAGAAAAAACAAGAACATCAAATTAACTGCGCTGTGGAGATTAGCCTGAACCATGGTGGCTTTCAATAATTCATACCCACTTTCTACTGTCTTGGCATTTTATTGATACAACATTTCACTGTAGACCACAAAAGAACGCAGCAGACAGCCCGTTCCTGTTGTGAGAGATAACACATGGAAAAATGTCCGTCTCAGCTGCCATGAAAAGACCAAACGCCAGTCCTCAAAGGCTTGTGCTATTATTGCTGCCACCATTAAAATATAAAATCACATTCCAGCATTTTTTTGCTAGTACATTCGGTTTTATTTTCACACAGCATTTAATTACCTTTGTAAACAGAGCTTCAAAAAACATAAGCTAACCCCAGCAGGGTTAGCTTAACAGATTCTTCTGTTTTTGCTTGTTTTGTTAGCTGAAATGTTTCACTTCATCTCAGGGTTTTGATTATTAAAGGAAAAATAAAATTCTCAAACCAACTTGTGAAATAGTGTAGTCCCCTAAACTCAATTGTGGCTACTTTTGCTACTGCAATCAATTCTTCTTTTCAGAATTGTTTGAGTTCAGAATGGACGGTTTGGAAGCAAGATGAACCTACTTCAGATCTGTTTGTGTTTTTTGAGACAATTAGATGTGAAAACCTTCTTATAATATGATTGTTGTTTTATGGCAAAGGTGTTCTGATTCTTATGTGATTTTCCGCATGAATCGTAGTAATTACTCCAATTACTCTTGGAGTAATTTTGGTAGGTTCACCCACCCAGTGCTGGGACGGCTCAGCAAGGTTCCATGTTTTCTTCATTTGCAGAAAATGGCTCTTATTGTCTTTTAATCAGAAGATCATTCCTTAGAAGTAGCTTTTGTTTTGGAATATCTTTTGATTGGGACATGTTGGAATGCTCATTAAGATCTTTTAGTCTACGTCATTTAGTCAGATCTTCATCTGATTCTCAGATTTTTTTCAAACTATTGTAAAAATGAAGTGCGACAAAAGCATAAGACATTAGTAAGAGGGCAAATACTTAGCAATGGCAGTGTGCCTTAAAGTTAGGATTGATAACAAGACCTGGGGTCAAAAGCACGGCACCATCTTCGGAGAAGCACTTCAAGAGAAGGAGGAAATAAAGATGTTCCATGTCAGAGTAATTTTTCATTGAAACAAATGATCCAAAGACAAAACTTCAGCGGTGGCTCGAATACAAATCACCATCTCTATAAGAACATCTGTGAACAGCATTATAGACGGAAACACATTTATCTCTTTTTTCTTTTTTTCCGGAGAGTCTTCTGGTGCTTCTTCCTCATTTTAATTCTGAAGACTTGAAGGCAATAAGGACATCCCTGAAGGTGATAATTTGATGTAATGTTAGCTGCTCCCTGGTTGAACATATGTGGAAGTGCATTGAAATCCTGTCCATGATAAGAATGATAAAAATAGTTCCAGAAAGCTCAGGGAATAGCACTCTGTGTTTTACTATTCAGTGCTCTTCTTGGGGTTGTCTCCTGCAAAATATTCCAGTGTTATTAATAATGAAAGTGTTGGAAAGATCAGTATTTTAGACATGCTTGTCCTGACTCTGCCCGAGGTCATATTTTCTATCATGCTGCTGCACACTCTTCTTTTGCTTAGTTCAGGGAGGGTTTAGAAACCTTAATGTTGCACTATCAGTAATGTTTCGACATTACATAATGGGGACTCGAATCTGATTGAGATGCTGTGACATGACCTTTAACAGATCTTTCATAATCAAAAACTCTCCTCTGTGGTAAAATTAAAACTTCAATTTTACATTATAGAAATATTACAGGTGAGTGGAAATCTTGGTGAAAACACTCTCAGTGTAGAACTGCACTTTCTTATTGAGCTTTCTGGAGATGCAATTAGCATTGTCCAAAAGAAGTGGATAATTAACGTCAATCCCAAAGTTGATTGGATTGAAATTCTAATTTTTGTAAAGTGCCTTGAGATGACATGTGCTGCAAATTGGTGTTATCAAAATAAGCGGAATTTAATTGAAACTGAATCCAAACCTGGTGATAGGAAGCATACTGAGGAAAATCTTCTTCCTGAAGACATTCAGTTTACACCAGTCTGACTGAATCTTCCAGGAACTAAAGTGCTGCCCAGTTTAGAGAACAGGGTGAAGCTCTGCAGGAAGAGCAACATGGTGATAAAAGTATTTCCATCACTGGCTGCGTTTCCACTACAAATGTGCACAAAACATCCTCAAAGTTGAAACAACACTATTTAGTTTTTGCTGTTTCCATTAAGTAAGAAATGAAGTTAAAATCACACATGTATAAGCTTGCTCAGATGATAAGCCTGTGGAAAGCCTGTTAATACTGTTGTAAACTGCGAGATTGTGAGCGTGAGTGGAAAAAAAAATACCAATAAGTATTTTGTTCCATATAACACAGTAGGAGTGTAACCAGAAAACCTTTTGTGGATGCAAAGGCAAGAATCCCCCACTTGATGACTTTGTGTTTTTGTGTTTGTTATGATGTAAAGCACTTTGAAATACCTTGCTGCTGAAATTTGATTGATTGATTGATTGATAGTTGTTAAAAACACAGGAACAGAATTAATCAGACTTTGGTGCTAGTGCTCATCATCTATTGGTAATCAGCGGAGACGTCTGTATCTTATTCAGGCACTGGAGCGATAAGCCTGATAGTTGGGAGGGCTCCGTATGCAGTGTTTTGGGGAAATTGTAGTCGGCGATTTTACAGCACAGCTGTGGATTCAACACGTTAGAATGACACACAACGTTTTATGCACTATGCGATCCTGTGAGAGCTTTGATGGAGAAAGCTGCACATTCATTGCTCAAAAGAAAACAGAAACTTAGTCATCTTTTACGTCGTTTGTACCAATAGTAACATCCGACTTTTGATTATGTGATTGTGTGATGCTAAAAAAAGTGGGGTTTTTTTGCAGTTTTGTGATAAAATAAAATGAAGGCCTAAATAAATTCTTGTGCAAAAACTATTAAAAAAAATGTTTTTTAGCATGTTTCATTAAGCAAGTTTTTTATAAATACAATTTGCACATTTTTATTGTTAATAGAAAGGCAGCTATTGCTGCTTGACATTAGAAAAGTTATCCAAAGGAATATTGCAAAACATATCAACAATTCTGACACTTCCTGTGAGGTGTAAACCGTGCTTTTCAAGCCAGTCAAGGTCATATTGGGGTCGAGGACTATTTCAGCTTTTTGTTGGAGATTGCAAAATTCCCCAATAGCACCTGTGGTGTTGGCTGGAGTGTTGCTGATGAATCTACTCAGTACCAATGTTCTCACTAAGTTTAAAAAGAGTAGAGGGACGAATAATGTGGACTTTGTTGCAGAACGTGACAAAACTCTTGATGGGAAAAGACTCCAAACTTTACGTGAAGCTGTTGTAAACCATTATTCTGGGGTGAAGATTTCCAACATAAAAGTAGCAATCAGCTGAAGAATTAGTGAGCTGAGGCATCAAACAAGCAGAAGAAAGTTCATGACCAAACTGATGAGAACAAAAACTCATTAGGACTTGTTCAAGTTGTTGCAGAAGATGAGTGAAGGGAAAAAATGTTTTAAGTACTGCAGAAAAATTTGACTTTTTTCATGTATACATGATGCACTTCATATGTCATAGTTGGTAATGTGCTACTGCTCTTGAATGTTTATCGTCTATTTCTAAAATGAATAAACAAGTCTTACATTGGAGTGTGGAGAATTCAGAAGTATGTAAGAGATAAGGGCAACGACTTGCATCAACTTTAAAGTGTGCAGTACACGCTATAGCAAGATTCATATATTTCTTTCACCCAAGGCTTCAAAGTATAACAGCATTATGAGGTGGAACCAACCAAAGGTATTTGCTGAAAATATGAAGGGGTCCTAAAAGTAGCTGGCCTTAAATAGAAACCTGCTGTGTGTTACCTAGATTGTCACACGAGGCAAAAGCCTCTGCTGAGTTATTGAGAAGTAGCATTGGTTTATTGATTTAGCAGTTCAGCCCCAAGTGAGCATAACAGAGGGAGCCAAAGAGCCCGGAGAGAGAGACAACAAAGCACGAAAATAATCTTTTTCGTTTCTTACTCCTGTTACCCTGCGAGAGCTCCACAATATACGACAATTAGAGGGAAGCAGTCCTCTGTAATAATGTTGAAGCTTCCTATAGAAGGTTGTTTTCTCAAACCAGAGAATTTACCATCAAAATTACACTTGCGTAGTTAGAAATTTCTGGCCAACAGCTATCGATTTATTCACAAGAGCCTATTAGATTCATAGGCTAATGTGATGAAGAGCCCAAACCTCTCATTATCAAACATCAGGGAGGCACATTTGGTGACCACGCTTTTGCAATCTGCTCCTAAAGAGCCAAAGGTAAACAAAGAAGAAATATAAATGGAATGATCTGAGATGAAATTGTATTTTTCAGTAGTATTGATTAAGGAATACAGCACCATCATCATTTATTGGCACGTCTGATAATGTGCAAAACAGCAACAAAAAAAATAAATGAATCCAGCTTTTTCTGCAGTAGCCAAAAATTATGTTGAGTACCTTTATTCAGTGAACAATATTTAACATAAGTAAATATTTATACATTTTCATTTACAGCCCTTTCAGTTCCTAAAAGTCAAATGTAACTAACTAAGTAATGTGTGCTTTCTAATTATGATCAGATAATTTAATTCATAAGTCATAACCTTTTGTATATGTTTAAATAGAAATGGACACAAGACAAAGGCATCGTCACCCACTTTTGAAGCAATTTGAAAAAAAAAAAGAATTTGAACCTTTCTGAAGCCTCTTTCTCGGCTCAGAAGAAATTAGATTGAGCCTTTCTGCTACATCCACTCTAGTTTGTTGTGGCTTGAAACAAAGGCTGAGTGTGAAAAAGCACCTCATGTTCATTGATAAGCATGGCAGGGGTTTTATGGTGCTGTGGGTCTGATTCTCCTCCAAAGGCTGTTGAAGGCTGTAGTTAAAATGGAGAATATCATGAACTATTTGAAACAGCAGGGGTTTTCAAATTAAAGTCTGCAAGAGGCATAAACTGACTTCTTTTGATGTGGAGAAGCAGCGTTTCTACTTTGAGTTCAACTTGAATTGGTATTAATATCAAGCCAGGACGTAAATCCTTCGGGGTTTTTTTATTACTTTTAACTGGAATGAGCTCAAGTACTAACTCCTAAAGCAGGACCAATGCAGTAGATCTCATTTCTATGACCAAAATCAATGTAACTAAACTATTTTATATTATCAAAATGGACACACTCTAGATTATCAGGGTGAATCTCAGTGCAAAAGCTGAGGGGAAAAAAGGGGACATTTTATATTCTGTCTTTTGTATTTTTTTCTCCCATGATAGCCTTGCTTTGCACATGTCAAAAACTTCTGCGGCCATCTCCAACTTCCACAAGCTGAATCAGTTCGTGTAACCGTTTTGTCATAATGGCCGTAGAGCTGTCTGTCATGGTGAAAGCTTCGGGCCGACAGGGTTTTCACGCTCATCGGGTTGATAGTGTAGAATCAGACATTGGGCCAGCACACTTCATCACACAGATTAATGTGCAGCCTTACAGGCCAATATCACTAAATGCTTGATTGCTACAAGTATTATATTGTTCCAGCAAAGATTGAAACAAGAAATGACAATGCCAGCACTGAAAGATATATTTTTGTAACTTTGTTAAAAGTAAGAGGAGCAACATGGTGGCAGATTTTTTTCCACCAATAGACCTTATGCTCCATATAGTGGCATAAAACTTTTCACTTTAGAGGGAGGAAGCATGTTTTACTGAACAACTGCACATTTTTTATATAATTAATGAGAATTAAAACAGCAGGTTGTAAGAGGAATTAGCTTTTTTGGTGTATAATTAAATGAAACAAGAGATGCAAGAATGATTTTTCATGATGATGTACCCCACTGTGTACTCTAACACACCCCTAATTTCTTTAATGCCTGCAAACAGGGAGTCAAACATTGTCATCTTTCACAGCTGACTGATCAATACTTCTCCAGGCATTCTGAAGCCCTGCTGCTTTTTCACTCCATTTTCAGGCCAGGCTGAAAACCCTGAAAAAAAAGCTAGCTATTGCAGATAAATATGACGTGAGAGTCATGTTTTTATAATATAGGATAAATTATTGTAAAGGCATGACACAGGAATTTAAAGATGCATCATCAACCATGTATCATCTAATGTACATCGAGTTTTTAGCTACCAATTCAATAATTCTCTATCTTAACATTAACACTCTACTTCCTGCCTCTCTTGAAATTACAAACAGATCAAATGTACATAAATTGGAACAAAGGCTATCCGACATGCTGCTTGAAACAAAGTGCCTTACAATATTTAAAAAGAGTTCTTTAAGTTGTCAGTTCTGTGTTGAAACCCTTATTCATCCCCTGTGTTTTACAGGCTATTGTATGAAGGCTTCACAGGCAAGAGTTAAGAGGCTAAGCAAAGAAAAAAGGCATTCTTCCGGAACAGGAAGTGAAAAGAAAAAAACATTTATTTTGGAAAAACGTTTGTGTGTATGAATAAATATTGTCCACTTTAAACAACCACCGTTAAATCTGGCTCCTTGGAAGAAAAAAAAAGAACAAACAAAGAAACCAGGTTAACTCCTAACTCTTTTAGTTGTTAGGATTTTTTTTTTTTGGTTCATCTACAAAATCTCTGTCAAAAGTCATGGAGTTCTGTTAGTGGGGTAGGAGCATATCTGGGTGCTGATCAATGGCTTGCTTGCTCTGTTATGGATCAGATATTAGAAGATTGATTAAGTTATGGTGAAGCTCTTGGTGGCAGAGCGGTTATGTACACTGTGTAACAAAAAACATATCCACAATTTTTATATAAAAAAAAAACGACTTCACCCGTTAAACATTGTGATCAGTATAATCTGGGCTTCCCATAGGAAATGTCTTTCAGATGGAAATAAATGCTCACACCTCCATATGTACAATGCTGTGATAAATTATTTAACCCTTTAAGGGATTTGTTTTTTTCTACACTTAAATGTTTTCAGCACAAATTTAAATATTTAAAGGATTCATCCCTGTCAGAAGATGAAATAACAGATTTTATTTCATTCATCTGACTCGCATTACAGACTAGTTTGTTTAAGAAATCTCTTCCTAAAGATTTTGGGACTCCACTAAACTACGGTCACAGAAACACTTCTAGCCTTACATGCTTTAGCTAAATCATCATTTGACATGATTTCAGCTTCAGAAAAGATCATGTTGGTTTGGATGACTTTTTATCTTTATCAAGCATTTGAAATATGTATATTTTATTTACATATTTCACATTTTATTTATATTTTATTTAATGTGGTTGTGCGACTGTGGTTGTGTGGCAGAGTTGTCGTCTTGCAATCCAAAGGTTGTAGGTTCGATTCCAGCTTCCTCCGGCCACATGTCGATGTGCCTCTGGGCAAGGCACTTAACCCCAAATTGCCTACCGGTCTCCGTATCGGTGTATGAATGTGTGTGCGAATGGGTGAATGTGACTCTAGTGTAAAGCGCTTTGAGTGGTCAAAATGACTGGAAAAGCGCTATATAAGTTCAGACCATTTACTTAATTTTTCTCCAACCTCATTGTCTATGTCCAGTGTAAGTTTCATAATCTAAACCTTTGCTGAAGTTTTGTATCTGCTTCACCAAATTAATATTTCTCTTCACAGAAGTGTCATTAGTTTAATGCAGCTAATGACAAGTAAAAAATGTGGTATTTTCTCTTTGCAGGTCGAGGTGCAGAAATCTCTATTATTTACAGAAAGATTTGACTGATCCTGTGGGAACATCTTAATATATACCACTATGATTGGTGACATTGTGATTTCTTTTATTGCTCTTCATCCACTACTGAATCTAGTCCCTCACTACTTTGATATTGACTCCTGCCGCTTATAAATCGCAGTTTGTCACTTGCTTGAAATGAAGAAATACAATCATGGATTTTTAAAGTACCAACTTTAGAAGAACTGATTAATGGCTTGTTTTTGGAATGTGGGAGGAAACCAGAGCAATGGAAGAAGGTCCTCACAGACACCAAGTTTTCAAGTTGTTTTATTGATTCCCCTGAGGTGGTTGTGCAAAGAGTTTTCTCTCTTTATCAAATCTATTATCTCCAAATAGCTATGACAAGATAATGAGGTTGAGGTCTACCACATTAAAACTTTACCCACTAATTAGATAAAGACACTGCACGCATGAATGTCTAAATTAAATATATAATACCAGAACTCTAGGGACAAAGCAAGGGACAAACATGCAACACAGATGTGTGTTGATATTTATTTATTTATTTTGCGCAGTATTGACAGTGATTGAAGATGCTATTCTTAATTTATTTAAGGTCAAATTGAAGGAGAGGAGCGGTAATTTCTATATTGGTATATGAAATACTCTGCTACAGAAAGTGCAGAGGACCATTCTTGAGTTGAGAAACCTTTTGTGTGCAGAATAAACTGCTGTTTTTAGTCACAGTGCACCTACAACATATGGTGCCTGAGGCTCTCCTTCTGTTCAGACCACATCTTTTCCATTTCTTGGAATCTCTGCTGCTTCCAATTTTCTGAGTTTTCATTTATACTGCCATTAACAACGCCCTGAGGAAACATGACCCACACATTGTACAATCATGGAGTGGGAGGAGGAGAACACACAAAATTGAATAACAACCTCATCACAAAAGACTCAGAGGGAAATAGAAAAGTGACTTCATGTGTCCAATCACAGAAATCTATAAGCAAGTTGATAAGTATGCACATTTATATACATGCACAGGATAATAAAGTTTATGACCGCTAAAGATAGGGTTTGAATTCTTTGGGATGATTTTCTGTTTCCTCTGCACAAACACAGCTGTTTTCTGAGGTTTGCAGTGACATTTCATCCTGTGATCATATTAGCGCCTGCTACAAAGCAGCCGCTACCCAGACTTAAATGATGTTACCTAAGCTGACAAGAATTGATGCAATGACCTTACAGGTTGTCCACTCATGAAAAATTACCCATTGGCTTCACTATATGACAATGAAATATAAAGAAGCAGTTCTTTGTTGTACTTGAAAAACTTTTAGCATTTGTAAGAAAGCAGACTTGGAAGATAAGAGCACAAAATAGCTTAAAACTTATATCTGGTTTTACATAAATCATGTCTTTGGTAAGAAATATAAAAGTCTTGGCAATAAAAAAACATTTAAAAAAGATTTAAGAAAAACTCAGATTAACCCATAAAACTCATTACTCCATTGACAAATGTATTACATGTTTATAGAAAAAAAGTACTTGAAAATAGCCTCAGCAGCAGAGGTGTCATAAAATTAAATTTTTGGGTCGTGGTTTAATGCAGGGTACTGTAAAAACACTCAAAACATCTTCATGTAGTTTAAACAATTTTGTCTCGTGCAGATCATATCTATGACAAAATGTTTGGCCCTAAGCTAAAAGTTATCTAGTTGTGTTAAAAAAAAAAAAAAAAATCACATTGTCCATATTTAAATTCTTTCGAATTTCTATTGCTTTAAAAATAGACTAAGCAGTTACAAAAAACAAAAACATCCAGCCAGTTTTTGACAATAAGTTCATGTTTATTGGTGTATAGAAAATTATCTATTTCAAATACCTATGGGATGTAACATAAATAGGCAGGCTCTTCTTGGATTCCCTGGGAATCCAAGAAGAGCCTAATACGTTACCTAGCAACCCAAGTTGAACTCTAAGGCATTTAATCAACTGGTTTTACCGCTCTATGTGCTGTACAATAGCTGCTGGAAAAGAGAAGTGTTCTGTTGTTGATTTGCCATCCAGAAACCATTTGTTGCATTCTTGTTGTGCAGTAGGTTTGACTTCTGCTTTTCAAAGATATATGGTTGTATAGTTGCACATCTGTTTGCAGCAATTTTCATGTGCAAACTTAAACATTAAATGGGGGGGCGTGGCCAGTAGCGGATAATTTGGATTTAAAGTGACAGAGGCCCGAAAACAGCTGATTCTGAAACAAGCTCAAAATAGACAGATCTGACCAGAAAGAATCTCATTATCCAAGAATGATATTGAGCAAAAAAAATGTGCTGAACATATTCTGTGTAGCCCATCCTAACCTGTTCAAGGAAGCATAATGGATCATCTTTAAGTTGATTCTGCTACTTAAATTTGTTAAGTGACAATTTTCATGAACATGGTGTGAGCAGGAAGACGATTATCACAGTTGCATCAATTATCATTGCAGGTGAAATATGTTGGGAGTGTGACAGAAACAAGACAGACCAATTTAACGCTTTAAGTGAAGACCCGGAGGTCAGCCATGGAAATTTCTCCATGTACATGGCTTTTATTGATAGTAATTTGTCTCCTGCTAGATCGGAGCCTCCCTTTGACCAACTAATCTCCACCCATGCATGTAATTTGGAACAGAGTTGGGTATTCAGGGAACATGTTGCATGAGTGTGACATGTCAGTGAAGAGGCAGTTTGTGCTTTCAGTTTAGCAACTGATGAACTGTCACTCAGAGTTACTGACCAGGCAGGCTCTAATGCGTTCTCTGTTCGAGGTTTGAAGAAAACATGAACGGAGCATCATTATAAAATCGTTCCTCTTACAAAGTCAGTCTGTCACATAGGGAAGATGTTTCATCTGCATAACAACCCTGAATATGTCTTCTAAAGTGTTATAGGAAGGTTAGAGGGAATAATGAGGGTTTGAAGCCCCAAGCATGAACGTATTACAGTGCTGGATCTGTAATATTAAATCACTTCACTGCAGCAGGAATCCTCAGGGTTTTTTTTTTACTGAAACCAAGTCAGCAGTTTTGCTACTTTGCTTCTCGGTCTTAGAAATTCTTGATCTGGTTTCATTCTAAAACAATGTTTCATACATGAAAGCAATTATTCATAATCTGCCAGCTTACTGGATGAAAGTTCCAATGCAGAAAATTTTCTAACAATTGTGAAATTTTGGCCAACATTGTTGTGTTTGGTTTGATTGAAGTAAGGCCAAGGCCATTAGACAAAAGCATTTTGAAACTTTTAATTAAAGCAGAAACATGGACTTGAAAAGAGGCAAAGGAATAGAAGAATCCAACAGAGACAAAGAGATAAACCAGGAGCTTAAATACGGATGAAGGGTGGAAATGACAAGGAAACAGATAAACTAAATTGAGGAAATCTGGTCAAGCTATAGCAGGAAAGCAGGTGAACTGAGGGAGGAGATTAACACAGAGGGATCTAAACTAAAACTCCAGGATCTACAAACCAGATGGTAGAAATGTTTAACAATAATCTAAGCATGGTTAAATAGACATTTGAAATAATGTTTTAAAACTATTCAAATATACAAAAATCCTATAACAATAATGAACATTAACAATCAAAACACAAAAGAAAACCAAAGGGATCGTAACAAAATGGTGTCTGTTTATCTGACTCTGGATCTGGGTTATAATCTATGCAAAGAAAAAACAAAAACAAAAAAACAAAACTCTGGACCATTTTCTTGTCTTTTACAGGTTTTAGGCAATTTTGAAAACCTCCTTCTATCCAATTTACTTTAATTGTTCAGGAAAAAACTTCTATTACCCTTCAGCAATGCAGAACAGTGTCAAAAATGGCATTAACTTCAACATTGATCTGTTAAACACAGTTATTTCCACTGTAGCTTGAGTTGGATCAATTGAGACATAATTGCTTGCACGTCAGAAAAGTCAGCCAGCTTCTGGTTGACTTGCAAAACATGCAA
Organism: Poeciliopsis gracilis; assembly: GCA_911649635.1. Taxonomy (NCBI): domain Eukaryota; kingdom Metazoa; phylum Chordata; class Actinopteri; order Cyprinodontiformes; family Poeciliidae; genus Poeciliopsis; species Poeciliopsis gracilis. The sequence goes on from CAJVRI010001220.1 coordinate 325,707, forward strand.
AATGATTTGGAACTACAACAGTTGCTCGGCTTTTGCTGTTGGTGGACTCTGCCTTGATGCTTGGCAGACTCCACATCACAGAGTATGAGTCAATCAAATGACCACCATCTGGAGCACACAGAGAAAAAAACTAAAAAAATCCCTGGTAAGTTATTCCATTCAAGGTCAAATCACATAAAAACTATTCTCTGGTCTTACTGTTAACAAAAGCAGAGAAAAGCAGAATTTCTTTGCAAAGCATTTAAACTAATATCTAATTTTTGTCATACTGAGCAGTACGACATGGTTTGATGCACCATTTGCATGTTTCATTGTAAAGCAGCCCATGGAACCAACCAGTTCTGCACCATTCCTGGGTGCCCTTCAGTTCCAGGTCCATAGGACATTGGTACTTTACAGTTAGAGTGACGCTACAGGCATCAAAACCCAGCGTATTGATCAGGGAACAGAGTAACATTCTGTTAATGCATCATTCTGTTGCATGCTTGCATCCTGTTGATGCGAGCATGTCTCCTGTTTGCATCAACAGGAGACATGCCAGTGCGTCGTTGGTCTTCCAACGGGTGGTGGAAACTTTCCTGAACAGCAAAATTATTTGCTGTTCTCCTGATATCCCTCTCCTCAGTAAATAAATTAGCACATAAATCTTCACCTTCTGAACTCAAATTCAAGCTGGAGACTTTTGCTATCACTACTTTTATTTTTGTTTGAAGTTTTAACTCTACCAATCAGATGTAATGTCATCACTCGTTGGCAATTTACAACTGTGGCCTTCGCAGCCAGTCCTTTATTTTTTCTCCGGTTTTTATATATGCCGCAGTTTGGGTTATTGAAATCAAAACAATACAAACAAAGAGGTAAAGTACATAAACATGCAATTTTTTAAAATAAATGAGAAAATTACTCATTTGTTTGTTCGCTCTGAACCTTTCAGAGTTCAACTAATATGAAACCACAAATGTTTTTTTTCTGTGCCATCCATTACCTTTTATTGCTCTAAAGCCACTAGCACGTTTTACAAGCAACATTCAATCCAAAGTGCAGCTCTAAGCATTTATAAAGTGGCTTGACAATGTTTTTTCTCCAACATTATTATGCAGCCGACAGTGACTGAATTCCTTTTCAAGGTCCGCTGCACAAAAATACCCATCAGAGAGAGAAGGCCCTGCATACCAACGTGCTCTACAGGGTAGTGCATCTGTCTTTCACAGTGTAAAATAATATATTCAGTCAGGAGGTGTTTCTATAGGCACAGCCCCTGGGCTTGTGTGGCATTCGGCCAGGATTGAGGAGAGAATGTGTCAGTGTTTGAGAACTGCCCTGCATTCAGAGTGGAGCAGGTCAGTCAGAGAGGAAATGGAAACGCTCTCTGCGGACTGCCCAAGCCACTGGGCACAGAAGTCTCGCAATATCCGGCCTCTGCTGGGCTTGATCTGGTGCTGATATGTCTCCGTGTGGCTCTGCAGAGATCTTCAGAATTAGTACTGGGGAAAACGCCAACCGGCCCCCGGGGTTAATTGACCGCTCTCTAAACACCGCAAACTCTTAGTTACTGCTGACATTTTCAGCCTGAGATGATGCAGCTTGCAGGACAAGATGTACTGTTGCAGAGCAAACACAAGCGAAGATCTTTATTTTTCTAATAAATAAATTACATACCTGTGGAGTTAGTGATGGAAATTCAAAGAAACCAGCCTAGCTCCAGAGTTAGAGGAGAAAATGGACAAGTGAACCTCAGATGCAATGAACAACACCTAAAGTGCATAATTTATTTTCTTGTGTTTTGGGTTTCGTTTTTAATTTTATTCTTGATGATATGATGCTTCTTTTAGGAGTTTTACATTTTTATATGGTATTCTCTTAACAGTATTTTAGCAACAAACATAAAGATGCACAGTAGGTTTACTGTTACCTTTTACTCTAAATTAGTCGTGTCCAATTCCAATCAAGAGGAGCCACCTTTGATTGTTTTTCTTTCTTTTGAAAATGCAACGTAATGGTTTCTGGCCGTTTGTACTTTTATGTAAAGCATTTTGGATCACATCGTTGCTGAAATGTTCTTTACAAATAATCTTGACACGTTTCCCTCATCCACATCACTGAATCACATGAATGGTTAATCGCCTCACTGACGAGCGATTAGTCAAATTAGTTGTGTTGAAGACATGACACGTCTAGTGTGCAGGACATCTGCCCTTGCGGACCTTAACTGAAAATCACTGGTTTTCCTACATATCAGGCCCTTCTGTCAAATAAAATAAAAAATGTCCTGACATTAGGAGGTCAGTGGTTATCAAGGTAACTCGTGTATATACCCAATTTTTTAAACAAACATCTTTACCTCAGATCTGCTGACAGGAATATAACTAATCTACAGGCTAATTTTCCCTCCAACCTACATGTACTAAAAACCGCATGAACCTGATTAACATATCTTAACTGATGAGAGTGGAATAAACTCAGGAAAGCTGCAAAGGAAATCTCAACAGACCGCTTTCAAGATGGAATCTAATTTTCAAATGGAATCCAAACAAATTGAGAATATTTCTTCCTTTATTGTCCCTCCATCAGGCGTAAATCTAAAAGTATTTTCTAATTGCTCAGATTGTTTGATGTTTAGCGACTAAGAAAGGCTGCTTCTAATCTTTTGACATGTCAGTGAAACTGTGCAGACAATGTGGGTATTTTTCACTAACATCATAAACTGGTGCAGTCACTCCCTCCCATTATATGTTCTCAGTTTTCAGCTCGCCACATTTGCCACTCATCAGCAATCATCACACCTGCCACTCATTCCGCAGCCATCCTCCCCTGGACTTACACTCCTGTTTTCTTTGCCAATATTCACATCATTATGGTACTTTAATGGTTCATACACAATCTTTTTGAAGGTCTTTTTGATTTTTATGTTGTTAACTACCTCTAGCCAACAGGCTATGATTAATTCAGCTTACTATATAAATACTAAATGCTATTTGTCTGGAAATATTTGGCTGGTTTAGTTTATTGGATATAATCTGAAGTAAGATGTCACTAATCCCAATATTTTTTTAACATTATGCTATTTTCTTTTGATGTTTTAATTAGTTTTCATTAAAATTAGCTATTGAATAATTGGAGAAATCCCTTTTTATTATTATTAAAGAAACCAGAAATCAAATGGATGTGAGGAAATGTCCTATTAGCTGTGATCTTGAAGTGGTAAAATCCAACAAAACCTATTTTTCTAAGTCTGTATCTTATGAAACTAAAAATTGAGATTTGTATAGCTCTGAGTTTCAGATGATACAAAATAAAAGACTTTCTGATTTAATCTTAGAGTAGTTGTTGTCAAGCATTAATTCATTCAACATTGGGAGTAGAGATTCCTGGTCAATATTTTCTTTGTAGAAGAACCAGTCTGCTGTGTTTGCACAACAGTCTATTGGCATCGAGGCAGTTAATCTTCATCATCCATCAGTCTATTCAGCAGCTCTGTATACCGTCTGGTATCCACAGCTCACTGGTATCCACAGCTCACTGACTGGGACTGAAGTGATCGAAGCCATTCCTGTAAACAAAGCAGCTTTCAAATGTCATTAAAGGTCTTCAGAAAAAAAACAAAAAAATCAGACAATGTTTGGACAACGTGAGGAAATTTCCTGTCTTTTTGCTAGAAATCATCCTTCATTTCTGGCCTTGTTGCATTCTGTTTGCTTAAATGATGTCAGAACTTTACATATAGCCACACATCATTGGCATGAACAAATTTACGCTTTTGTTTTGAGGTTATAGTAAACAATAATACCAGTATATACTTTTTAACTTTGGATGCCGAATTTTGAATTCATTATGGATTTCCTGTAATCCAAAGGGTCAAAATGATCTTGAAATGTTTCATTTTATTTGTATAACACATTTCAGCAACAAGGCAGTTCAAGTTGCTTCACATCATAAAAATATGTCAAAGAACCACAGTCAACAATTGACGCATTGCTTTTCAATGGGTTCCTTTAAATTTTTGCATATTCTTGTGACTGGTGAAAACACTGCTCTATAAGCTCAACCTTTAGCCTGTCATTGAATCCTGTTCAATGACAATAAATGCTATCTATCTATCATGCCTCGCAGATTAAATGCAACCAGCACATACTGATTGCAAAATGTTTGAAACTGACAGCTTGCAACCATGTTGCTCAGTTTAAAAGACTCCACTTCACTACATTAAAATGTAGTTCTTCACGTTCTCTCAAAATAGAACAGTCTCTGTTCTGTCTGGGCATAAAACAGTTTTTATGCAAGCAAGTGTGCTTTCCTTTCTTTTTTAAATTGCTATAAAAGTATTTTGAAATAAACAATAACCTAAACAATGACCACATGTGCAACAGAATAAAGTTTTGTTTGTGAAGATGCTTCCTTGCCCTTTCGCTGTGTTTTCCTGCAGCTCTGCGGTAACTCTCTCATTTAACCTTCTTCACATTTTATTTCCCAACCTAAAGCTCAGTTCCAGGTCAACCTTGCTGATGCATAGAAGGATTTCATGGGGGGCTCTATTAAATCTCCTCAGGTGAAACTGAAAGTGGATGTGGTTTCATTTTGTTCTCAAGGCTTCCGTCCCTGGAGGGAAAACAGTCGTTCAGCCTTTGGAGTTTTCTTTCCTTTGAACCCGACTCAGATTTTCTCACGGAGCTTCCAGCCGCAAAAGGATCCAATGTGTTGTTAGGGCGGAGGAGGAAAAGAGGCTCTTGATTTATAGCACAGTAGGGAATTAAATCTGCTGAGTGCATTTCTGTTGACCCTTGACCTTGTGAGACCGTGATCTGAGCTTATTTATGAGTTCAGTCTATTGGTATTTTCACTTGAAGAGCGAATCAAATCAATGTTTTCTCAAGACAGAAGTCCAACTGACAAGAACATTTAACCTACCAACCGATTTTAATAAAAATAACTAAATAAAGACATTTTCATTACCTAAAATAAATAAAAATGGTAATTAGGAAAAGCTATAGCTAACTGGAGCAATATCATGTGATTAGAAAACTAAAACATGTTGAAATTCTAGATATAATACCCTTTGCTTTCGTATTTACATATCTATTTATTTGTCTTTCAAATTGATGTGAAATTGATTATTTCCCCACACAATCAGTTAACCCTAACCCTAACCCATCAGCATACGGATGGTCTCCAAACATGGAAAAACAGACATGAACAATATATATATATCTATACATATAGATCTATATATATATATATAGACAGCTGCTGACCTGAGAGAGAGAATCATGACCCGAATGACAACCAGGCCTCCCAGGCGCCAATTACAACGGCTGAGTGAAGTACCATCAGAAAGTCTCATTGAGAATGTGAATGCAGCATTGAGAACGATCCCTACCAATACCATAACAGAAACCAATGAGCTGATCTACAACTCAGCATCAGTGATCCTTGAGATACTTGGCTATAAGAGCAACCATGAGACCCAATACCCACCATGGAAAAGACGGTTAGAGGCTAAAATCAAGGTAACAAGGAGGGAAGTGAGCCAACTGTCAGAGCTCCACAAGGGTACAATGAAAAAAAAAAGACCAATACCCAGAAAGTACAGACAGATGCCCATACCTGAAGCACTCGAAACTGCCAAACAGAGGCTCCAAGCCTTGGCCAGCCGCCTAAAGAGATACACAAGGGAGAATGAATCCAGAAGGATTAATCGGCTCTTCTCCACTCAACCAGCTAAGGTGTACTCTCAATGGCAGGGTAATAATAACAGAGCAGACCCACCAAGGCTGGAGACGGAACAATACTGGAAAGGCATATGGGAAAGGGAGGCGTCCCACAACAGCAATGCACAGTGGTTGATCTCTCTACGAGAGGACCATAGCAACCTCCCTGAGCAAGCCCCGGTAACCATCACTGTGACAGATGTCCAAGAAAGAGTCTCAGGTATGAAAAACTGGACAGCACCAGGGCCTGACATGATCCATGCCTACTGGCTAAAGAAACTCACTGCCCTCCATGAGCGACTGGCAGGCCAAATGAACCAGCTGCTACAAAGTGGGACTCACCCTGAATGGTTAACTGAAGGGCGGACCATCCTAATCCAGAAGGATCCATCAAAGGGTCCAGTCCCACCCAACTACCGACCAATAACCTGCCTCTCCACAACCTGGAAGCTCATGTCAGGCATCATAGCGGCCAAGATAAGCAAACACATGGATAAACACATGAGCATGGCACAGAAAGGTATCGGTGTAAATAGCAGAGGAGCCAAACACCAACTCCTCATAGACCGCACAGTTGCCCGAGACTGCAAAACCCGACACACCAACCTGTGCATGGCTTGGATTGATTACAAGAAAGCCTATGACTCAATGCCGCATACTTGGATCATTGAATGCTTAGAGATGTATAACATCAACAGGACTCTGAGAGCCTTCATTGCAAATTCGATGAGGCTATGGAAAACCACCCTTGAAGCCAACTGCAAACCACTTGCAGAAGTGTCCATCAAATGTGGCATATACCAAGGAGATGCTCTATCCCCCGCTACTGTTCTGCATAGGCCTGAACCCCCCTCAGCCAAATTATCAACAAGACTGGCTACGGATACCGACTCAAAAATGGGGCCAACATCAGTCACCTTCTCTACATGGATGACATCAAGCTGTACGCCAAGAGTGAGCGAGACATCGACTCACTGATCCATACCACCAGGATCTACAGCACGGACATTGGGATGTCATTCGGACTAGAGAAGTGTGGTCGGTTGATAACAAAGAGGGGGAAGGTGATCCACACAGAAGGGGTCTCACTCCCAGAAGGAACAATAGCAGACATAGAGGACAATTACAAGTACCTAGGTATACCACTAAGCAAATGGCAACCCTCGATGAGGTCACAAGGAAAGGAGCCACAGCTAAATACCTCCAGCGAATAAGGCAAGTCCTGAGAAGCCAGCTCAATGGCAAGAACAAAAATCCGTGCGATAAACAGCTACGCCCTGCCAGTAATCAGATACCCTGCTGGAATAATTAGCTGGCCAAAGGAGGAGATAAAAGCCACAGATATTAAGACTAGAAAGCTACTAACAATGCATGGAGGGTTCCATCCCAAATCCAGCACCCTGAGACTGTACACGAGCCGCAAGGAAGGAGGCAGAGGACTAGTGAGTGTGAGCACCACTGTCCAGGACGAAACAACTAAGATCCATAAATACATCAGGGACAAAGCCTCAACAGACAATGTGCTCAGTGAATGTCTCAGACAACAGGGAACGGAGGTTGAGGGTGCCAGAGATACCATCATGGGAGGACAAGCCCCTACATGGGATGTACCACCAGCAAATAACCCAAGTGGCTGATATCAGTAAATCCTACCAATGGCTGGAAAAAGCTGGACTCAAGGACAGCACAGAGGCCCTCATCATGGCCGCCCAGGAACAGGCCCTAAACACCAGAGCAATAGAGGCCCAGATCTACCACACCAGACAAGACCCAAGGTGTAGGTTGTGCAAGGAGGCCCCTGAGACAGTCCAGCACATAACAGCAGGGTGCAAGATACTGGCAGGAAAAGCGCACATGGAACGACATAACCAAGTGGCAGGCATAGTGTACAGAAACATCTGTGCAGAATATGGACTGGAAACCCCGAGATCAGTGGGAAACACCCCCAAAGGTGGTGGAGAATGCCAGAGCTAAGATCCTGTGGGACTTCCAGATCCAGACAGACAGAATGGTAATGGCGAACCAACCAGACATTGTCGTAGTGGACAAACAACAGAGGAAAGCTGTTGTGGTAGATGTAGCAATACCAAGTGATTGCAACATCAGGAAAAAAGGAGCATGAGAAACTGGAGAAATACCAGGGCCTTAGGGAGGAACTGGAGAAGGGCCTGGAAGGTGAAGACCACAGTGGTGCCTGTGGTCATCGGGGCCCTCGGGGCAGTCACCCCCAAACTGGAGCAGTGGCTACAACAGATCCCAGGAACAACATCAGACATCTCAGTCCAGAAATGTGCAGTCCTTGGCACAGCCAAGATACTGCGCAGGACCCTCAAGCTCCCAGGCCTCTGGTAGAGGACCCGAGCTCAGAGGATAACAACCACCCGCGGTGGGTGAGAAGGGAATTTATAGATCTATATGTATAGATATATATATGCAAACAAAAATAAGAATGTTGTGAGGATAATATTGGACCTATCCTTCATCCTTATCTCCTATCTAAAATCAGAGCACATGGTGCAATTTCACTCCAACATTTTCAGTGTAATGAGCAGTAAGGCGAGGATTGAGCCTCATCCCCTTGGAGAATGTATAGGTTGTGTCTACATGTGAGAGCAATTTGAAAAATCTGAAACTGAAGTCCAGAATCCTGTCTTTCTCTATGCCTGCAAAACCAGTGCAAGAAATTGAATGTTTGTAGAGTGGAATAGCTGAAACAAAAGCTTATTTCTGCATCAAGTCACACGTCAAACAGAAAACTTACCTGACAGAAGAAGAAAAAGCCAATTAAAACTTAATCCATAAAGCTATTTTGTTACTAACTTTTACGCAGTGGCTCTCATTCCATGTAATTCTCATTTTTTCTGAAGGTAGCAGATGAATAGTGTCAAAATGCCTCACGTAAATCAATAAACGCTCTCACTGCAAGATGTGCCTTATCAACAGTTGTTGCTATATTTTCTACAAATTCAATTACAGCTGAGGAGGTTGATTGCTTTTTTTCCTCAACTCATACGGATGGTCTCCAAGCAATTCTTGTTTCTCCAAATAGTCATGAACTTTATCACAAATCATTTATTTAGTTTGTTTTGAAAACTAAGGCAACAGGAAGGCAATTTTTAACTTGACAAACCTCTAATCTCCACTGATTAGCGATGTTCAAAGTGCAGCACCATTTGCAGATCTTTGAGGATTTTGTTTGACCTCTGACCTCAATTCAAGAACAAATTTGGTCATGCAGCACAGGCATTTTGTGCAGAGAGACACGGATTGCAGCTTTTTAGGGTTAGACTTTTACATAAAGTTTTTAATCTTAAGTAGAAAATTTTGTTTGGTTCAACTAATTTTTTTTTTTTCTTTTGTCTTGCCTCACTTTTCTCTTACGTTTGCTTTGATTTTAAGTTAACAGGTCCATAAACAAGACTTGGACACAATGTATTTTTTTAAAAGTCTGCAAAATATAACTGTTTTTGAAAAAAGACCCAATCTGTAGTTCATTCTAGAAATATTGAGAGAACAGAGAGACAATAATTAGAAAAATGCACGCCTCTCTTTACAAACAAACCTGTGAAGATATATAATGATTTATAGATATCTGTTCTACAAAAATCAGAAATTAATGTCTAGTGATGACTCTGTCACTGTCTGTAAAAGACTGTTTTTAATGGGAGTATGTGAAATGGATATGTAGCTGTTTGTTGTTGACAGAAAAAGGATAAAACAAAGGTAATAGGTGAGGTTTGTAGAAGGAAACACAGGCAGGAAGGATATTTATTTCCTCGATGACATGTTTTAAAGGCATGTCTTTGTGTATGTAATCTACCAAATGTGAAAGTTATGCAAGATTCTCAAAAATAAACTTATTTGTCCCATTATTCAGACTTTTAGCAAATGCTTAATCCTAAATAATAAATCAGGAAATGCAAACTGATGTAGTGGAAAAAAACTATTCCCAAGCACTGTCCAAGTAAAAATCACTCAATCAGGTTTATTCATATATTGTGCACAATACACAGAGCTCATAAGACAGTCAATAATCAAGGCAGTCTGGATGCAAAGCTCTCCAAACTTACAAAACTCCCCAAGCTCTGCCAATGTAAGTTTGTATACAGTGATAAGGAATGAAAGACAAGGGGCAAGACGCTCTGATCTGATGCAGTTCTGGAAAACAACCTTCCAACCTCGTACATGTAACCCAAATAGCTCTTTTGGTGAGAGTTTACAAACATTTCATATGATTTGACAAGCAGATGTGACCTTATTGTAATCTTTTCCATAACACCTAAAAAATGAAAGTTGTGTCTGAATTAATGTGATGAAAAAACTACACAGATCTGACTATATATCTGAAAGCATCACAAATACTTAATTATAAGTAAAGTTCTACAATGATCCCACACTGATGAAATGTATTTTCTGTGTGAATAATTTCTAAAGTAACTCTGAACATGCAGATTATTGAGGTTAGAGAGAACAGCTTGTCAGTGTGACCCAGAAACAGTCTCATGGGAAATGTTGAAAACATCGCCAGAAATGTCACGGGACTGATAATCAAAGCAAGATCAGCCTGCTGATTATGACATGAAGTCATCATCTTCAATTAGAGTATAGAAAGTGAAGTAAAAAGTTATAACTTTCACACTGTTGCATCCTTTTTCCATATGGCTTGAGGGAGTTTTTTAATATTAGATAAGCTTGACTGGAATGTGCAGAGGTTTTAGTTGCACAGGTATGACCTGATCTAGTAAATATCGATCTTCCACATATCAACCCGATCATAACAGAATATTTTCCACTTTTGTAGACGTATACACTGAGGTGTGAAGAAAAGCCAAAAAAAACCCAGTCATCCAAAAAAGCTATTAAAGGGTATTCAATTATTTGGTGCTGATGTACTGATCACATCTGATTTATTGTTATTCCTGTCTTCTCTGGTCAGGAATGGACTTCCAGAAAACTGCAGAAATGCAGAATTTCTTTAAATCAAGGCTAAAATCCCATTTGTTTAGAGTTTTGTTCAATTAATAGCAACAGTAACACAGATTACATATAGTCTGGATTACAACTTTTTATCCTCTTTATTTCGTCACTGCAATGTAACAGTGATGTTTCCTTTCTGTTTGTTTATTGTGTGGTGCATTAATCTAATGAAGCATTTTGAGCTACTTTGTTGCAGAAATGTGTGGCACAAATAAATCTGACTTGACTTTGAACAATACATGGACTTATAATTAAGGTGCACAACATATTGTCATCCCCAAATCATTTTCTGCATTATTAACATTGCAAAATGCAGTTTGAAACTCATTATCTGTTGGTTGTTACTTACACACTCTGCATGGCAATAAAGAGGTTCAGATTGCATGAAATCTGTTTGCAGTAGATAACAGATACACATGAAAGATGCTAAAGGTTAGATAGTTAAAAGTATGATCACAATCAATTCCACTAGTTAATGGTAGCATGGCAGACCTCTGATCTTAGTATTGCATCCCTTTTCCTAATGATTGGCAACATTTTTTTTTCTTTTTGTTGAAAATAAGCTTTTTTATGCACCAATTTAAAATAAAATGTAATTTTTTTTAGATATTTTTAATCAGTTACACTGACTACTACCATTAGCAGCTGCTGTTTCACCTTTCTGTTGCTGTTATGACCAAAAGCAGCCTAAGGGAGATCATTTAAGCCTGAAGTAAACTCAGGCAGACATATTGATTTCAAGTAGGGACTTCAAAGCTTTACTATATGTAATGATACTGAAAATACAAACATATACATAACTTAAATCTAACACAACTTCCAAAAAATAACATAAATAATTTAAAACAATAATGCTATTGAATATTATGTGCAGAGAATTACATGTTTTAAGGACTAGTCTGTTTGGTTTGATTGCAGTATTGATTTGTTGGTTTTGCAGATTTTACAGCCACTGATTGAGGGTTGAATATTTTTATTTGCCCCCTATACTGTATACTTTCATGCAAGATGCAAGATTTTTTTTCTAGCCCTGAACATTTACTGCATGACATCAAACCTGAACCATGTTCCTCCTGCAGACTAACTTTAATCAGTTGTTATTCCATGACTCTGTATTAGAAGCTACCTGCATTCAGCTGAGACAGAAGTTGGAGATTCTGCTTGGTGGCCTTGCACAGTACTCTACGACTGATTGCATCTTTTTTGTGGCTGTTTGTTGCTGCTGTTTGTTAGCTATTTTTACCCTGTAGTGATTATGCTTCCAGTTATGTTTCATGCTGTGCGGCCTTTTGTTGCACAGGCGTGAACAATTGTATCATTGCCATCTTTTTCTCTACTAATCTTACCGTCACAAGAAATGAGGTTTTCTGCTGCTGCATATGCGATGATGCTTTTTGCTTTTCCTCAGATATTTCTCAGGGGAATCTTCTGCACAGACACAATGACAATAAAATTCTGGAGTTTGGTTTGTTTTTTAATTTTTTTTGTGTTAAAACTAGCCCTCTATGATTGTTTAGGGGTTTCTTCCCCTTGAACAAGTGGTTCCTGTGTCTCTGTGTTAAATTAATGACTTAGCTGTGACAAAGGAGGTGCTATAAAACATCAATATGAAACATGGAAGAACCATAATAGTTTTGTTACCTCAACCTCAGACATTTTTCTGGTAGTCTTTTGGAGCAAACTTGGATTTAAGTGCTGTGAATTATTAATTATACAGGCTTGAAGAATGGAACTCAAACCTTGAACATAATTTATCTGCTTTGATTCATGTTGTTTAGGTCGAGTTCTTCTTAATTTATTTAAAATTTGGCTTGTTTGTATATTTTTTTACAGTGAGTGTTTTACTTAAAAAGTGCTTATTATTTTCTTAGTACTTTCACAGCTGGTAGTACTATAGACTGGGTTCAATTGGGAACCAAAACTGCAACATTTGTTCGATTTCCAGCTGGTGCCATTTGCTTTCACATGACATTGTGTCAAACAAACCAAACCCTTTGAGCAACCTGCTCCCTCCTCCTCACCTATGGTGGCACTGCACCAAGAACTACTGAAGGAAACAACACAAAAACGTGCAAAGAAGACATAAACTTCCTTCTCATGTAATGCAAACAAGAAAAGGAATGCCCTCAAATTTTAGCGGTTGTAGGATTGTCTCTTGTGTGTTCTGTTTTGGTTGTATTTATTGACAATATTAATTTTTTTTTTTTCAAAATTTTCATGAAATTTGTACCTCCAAAAACACTCCTTTAAGCACTGAGATGAAACAGGGGTCAATGCTTCACAATTTTTTCAGAATAAATCTGTATGTTACTTTTGTCAAAGCCCAACCCAGTTCTTGTGTCATGGAGTTTTTGTACTTCTTCCACAAACTAAAAATATGTATTATATGATTATTACCTTACATTAAGAAAGACCGTATGCATGGCTGTGGATGAACACCCCCAAAACTCCACCCGGACTCTGTCCAAAAATAGGATGTCTTAAACAATCCTTCAATGGATTGTCCTTCAATGTTGTTTACATCTTTACAGCTATTGCAAAATTAAGACCATCTGACAAGTTGCTGGATAACTTCATTATAAATAAACCTGGAGCAGTTTGAAACAGCGACCAGGTCAGACTAGAACGGCCAGATTCCATCACCTCAAAACAACAAAGGTCTATTTGAGACAAGCTGTTATGAAAGCTATTAGGCCTGATTGATGTGTTCGGTGAATAAGCTGGAAGTGAAAGATTATCTTGAAGTCTAAACAATATATCCTGTCGGGATCTGCTGCATCTCCTGCTACCTTTCCTTTATGTTGATTGCCAAGGAGACAGACGTATCCTCCCAGGTAGCTCCACTTTGATGCACCTGCATGTCACATAACTACTTCGCTTAACCAGCTGAGATGACACAGACAGAATATATAGAGAGAACATGTATGGATTTCAAAGCAGAAATTTAAGTAGACTTTTACCAGCTTAAATTCCAAAAGATTGTAATTGTCTTCCTCTCTGTTTATTCCAGATTTGTCATTTGTAGGTGTATCAATCATAGCTTGGAGATCCCAGGAGACTGTGGCTGAAACGAAAGACATCAAACCCCCTCAGTACTCAAATGTTTCCTATTTCTGGTCTTTATTGTCATCCATCAAAAGTTCTTCAGCTAATGAGCACTTCCTAGAGCCATTTGAATTCCTCAAATCTTGCTGATTCATTCTTTTTGTTCCAAATACACATGAAAGTTTCTTTAAGAAATGGTTGACTGGAATGTGCAAGGCTGTGCTTTTATTTTTAATTTTTTTTGCCTGCTAGTTTCTTTTCAAAATCTTTACACATTCTCTTTTTCAGGCAAGCTAAGTCTGCAGACAGGCCTGCAAAGTACCTCTACCTTCTGTTTCTTCAGCCATGCATTTTATACATTTTTGAGGTTGTTTGTTTTGTTTTGTTTTTTGTATATTTTGCATTATTTTGCTGAAAAATGCATGGACATTTGTGGAAAATGTGGTCTTGAATACATATGTTCCCTGCTATTTACTTTTCCGCATTAATGCCGCCATTATAGAAGTGGAAATGAGACTTGCTGAAGGCGCTGATCCGACCCCACACCATCATTATATTATTCTAAGACATTCCATCTCTTCTAAAATATATCCCCACCTTCTACCACTCCCTCCAAATCTAAGCGATCAGCAGAAACAACGGTGGCTTTTTTAAATCGGTGAAAAGTCTTCTGAGCTGGTGTTTGCTTTATTTGTTCTGTGCTGCAGGAGAAACCTGACCATGAGACATTGCAGTCTTAATGGGTGGGAATCTGTGTTTTCTGCAGGCGTGATAAATGGCTTGGCTTAACTGAAAAAAACAACTTCAAATTCATATGTGATTAGCAATGCTGTAATAAGTAGCAGTATCATAATACATTTGCAGGAGGGTTATGCACTGGAAATGTAATTGAGATCCTTGACCTTTATTATTCTGACAGTCCAACGTTTTTTCCCCAAATACTAAGAATTGCACGGTTTGTGAATTTTTGGTTATTGCGCTAATACAATATTCAGGTCATTTAGAGCATAGATGCTATTACCTTTGCTGTTTATATCGTTCATTATTTTAAAATACTTTTGTTTTGTAAAAATAGTGCCCCACTGAAACTGATTCTGTAAAACTTTGCGCAACTTAACCTTTGTCGCATAAAACATACAGCATAGATTGTCACCAAAGGTATGTTCTAACATATATGTTACCCTCAGTGAGTAATATTGTTTGGAAAGGTTAATTATAATTCCTAATTGTTTTTATAAGTCAATTTTAATTTGATAAAATTTCATAAAATTATAAACATTCAAATAAATTTTGTGTAATTAATTTTAGTAACCAAAAAGAAAATGTGCACTTAATTTTATATTATTGTTTGTCTGATTAAATAATTTTTAAATATTAAATAAGGTGATATAATCAACTGTACTGTTGTACTGAGGATCTGTATTGTTTACTAAATAGTATTTTATTCTTACTTATGTCATATCTTGGATGACTACTTTCTACTTTTCTACTTTTAAATGAGTGTTGAAGTAGTGCCACTCTCATTTGAGTTATGTTTTTGACTACTCTATCCCACTTAGGTCACAATATATTGAGTTTTAACCACTTGATTTGACACTTTACTTTTTTTTTGTTTTGTTTTTTATCCTATTTCTTTAAATAAAAACACACACACACCACAAGTTTCAAAGCAGAGAACGTAACTGAAGGATTCAAATGTAGTTTTTGGATGAGGGAAGTTTGAAGTTTTCATCATGTTTTTTAATACTTTCATAAAATTGCTGCTGGAGAAAGCTCATTTTCTTTCTCTAGTTTAATATTTGTTATAGTTTGAAAGAGATGATTCCTCGTTGTATTCATTTGCATATTTTAATTTTTGAATTTGCAGTTTTTCCCCATGTATTTTGTATGAAAACAGCAACTGAGAGTCACCTTTAAACTGTGAAACTTTACTTTTTAGTGCCATCAAGAGGTCAGAAATAAATAAATAATTTTCTAATTAGCAAGCCTTGAGGAGTAATCAGAAGAAGCATTTTGCAAACGCAGTTAATGTTATATGGAACAGAATAAGGTTACATTGAGGAAGAAGAAGGTTGAACATAAATGAATAAACAGTACTCTAAATTATTGCATTAATTTTTCCCCCTGTAATTATCGCACTGTAATGAGATGGGTGCATATAATTTGTTAAGATATGTGTATATGTGTGGCAATTTCTGTGTTATAATTGTACTTAGCTGTGCTGGTAACTCCAAGTTATATTTGGCTTTAATTATTCCGCTCTCAGAAGACACTTCTCTGTAATTTTAAATCCAGGACACGGTTAAAAAAAAAAATCCGTTTGAATTTAATTCAGATGTGTCTGTCTGGATCTGTGATGTCATGTCAGAGTTATAAAAATGTTAATTACATCACCCTCAGTCTATCCTTGTCTCGGTACAAAAGACATGTTTGGGACAGCATTTTCTTTTTATCTGACAGTCCCACTCATGCACATTGTGTGTTTGCACGTCTACACACCGACATTTGCTTGGCTAATACCCATCAGCAGTTCACCTTAAGCTGAGGCATCACCACCTCCTCGCTTACACCCATCATTGCCCCAACAAGAGCCTGTCCAGCTGCTGTCAGCTGATTGTCATGCCGTTTGCTACTTATAACCCAATCTGTCATGCATTGTTAATGTTTTAGGGATGTTGATATGTGTGTGTGTTTGTGGCAGCTCCATCAAAGGAAAATGGATGATGTGATTGGACAAGAAGGCCAATAGATAATGGATGCATCTACAAGTATCTTTTTTTACATGTTTTGAATGTCTGGTTGTTAATAAAGAAATAAAATCACTGAGTGTTCAGTCTCAGTCACCGTGACCATCTTGGTAGAATTTGATGTGCTTTGACAATGTCAAGCCAAGAGTATTATATGGGTCTATTATACAAGCTTAAATAAATCTCATTACAAATGCCAGGAACTCATGTCTGTGAAACCACTGATTCACTGATTCCACAGCTTCTTGAAAATGCAACTAAGATCAAACAGATAAAATGTGCCATATGCCAAGCAAAAAAGATTTTCTCTACATATCTTTGACAATGAACAGTTATTGACTTTGCAACTTTTGCCTGTTTTTGAAATGGTAGCAAATAATGAGGTAGCTGTATGATTACCACTTTTTTCCAAAGCATCACAGTGTTTTTCCCAGTTTTGTCACTCTGATGTGCACAAATGTGCCTTGGCATTTTTCTCCAAACGAGTGTGTTGGAAGAATACTGTTTCTATTGTTTAAAGCAGCAGCTGAAAGTTTTATTTCTCTACATGCAATCAGTCCATGTTTTATTAGTGAATGCTTAGCTATGCTACAGCAACTTATATGTTAAAACAGTATTCCAATCTACACGGTCATGTCATTTACATTTTTTAGATCTAGATTTTACAATTACAGTCAATGCTCACATACAATCAGCCACGACTAAAACTTCATTTGTTCAGACACTGACTAAAACTCCTCACTTCTACAGCTAATTTCTGAGTGAACACAGAAACGTTTGTTTCAAAAGCGTGATTATCAATAGAACTTTAAGTGATTTGCCATCAGCATAATACATTTTATGCTTAGAGAGTGACAGAAAGTTGCCAGAACTTTCTGTCACTGATGTGGCATTAAATTTGCCCCAACCTATTCGTTTAAGTTCCTTCTTGCCTTGATGAGAAGAAAACTGAGTGGCAGCTTTTGAAAGGTTGAGAAAAATGTTCATCTCATCCACCAGTTTAAATTTACAAAGTTTTCCCAGTGTTTCTGCACAGAATATGTTCAGGGAGAATAGATTCACTCAATCTCCTCTGTGTTACTAATTAGGTGGTACACAGGCATTTAACAAATTCCCATTTGAAATCTTTTTTTGTCCAGATATCAATCTGTTTTCTGTTCACAATAAACAATCTCAAGGTGACATGCCAGAATTGATGACACAAAGAGAATTTCAGCTTAGAAAAATGCTACTCCATTTCTGAGAAGAAGTTTAAAAATAGCTTTTTGCTGTGAGAAGCATTCAAAGGAGGATAATTGTAATTTACTTAATGTTAATACTTTCAAGAGTCTTAGGTTTCAGGGCTTTAAAATATGTTTGATTTTTGACCACCTGTTGATGTGTATTGCCAGTCAACAGGTGGGGGAGGGGCACTGCTGTGAGCCACAAACACATTTTCTCTGCCATCTTATTAAATTAGGACTGCAGCTGAATCCAAGCTACATGTCTACAGCAGTAATATACTTATATATCCCAGTAGCAATAGTATTTAAGATAATATAAATATAAAAATTTGTCATCATAATAATGTTAAAATGATGGTTTAAAATGAGCAATCTTGTTTGTTAATTTGACCATCCAAGCCATTAGAAAAGTGAATTTACCACCTCTCAAGTGTACAGACAATCTCTTCTTATCCTCATTATAAACATTTTCTCTGTTTATTCGCTCTATTTTCAGCTCGGTGAGCTGAACACAGATCTGCTAATTGACATCATTCCTGGAGAGAACAAGGTAATGAGCATTTCAGGTTCAGTGAAGCTCAGAAAAGTTGGACAGATTCCCACTTCCAGGATCAACACCTTCATAAACTGTTGCTGAATCACAAACCTTACCTCCCTCCAACTACAGAAAATTGGATTGGCAATAAGCTACAAATAGTTAGGAAAATTCTCATGAACAAATATTAGTAACTTTCTGAAACCAGCTGTGACAGCAGTTCTTGTGGTCAGTCTAAAAAGTGTGACTTTTTCTCTAATTTAAATGCTGTGGAGGCATCAACAGGATGAATAACTACTCCAGTCAGAAACATTAAATACAACTTTGGTAGGTGTCAGTATCTGAGATCTTGTTCAATGATGGGAGTTTACTGTGCCGTTACTTAGCAACCTTAGAGAAGCCCAGCCTGTCACCTGGCAACCCAAGCAAAGCTCCAGGACTTTTGGCTGGTTTTACCACCAAATGGATGCTGGAAATACAATGGATGCTGGAAAAGAGAAGTGTTTTGTGGTTGACTTACCTTCCAGAAACCATTTGCCTCATTCTTCCTGGTTGAGCAGGAGTCTCAACTTTTGCTTCGGAGACATACAATTATATAATGGCACATTTGTTTGTAGCTATTTTCATGTGCGAGAGTAAATGTTGTGTTGGGCGTGGCCAGCATTTGGATATAGAGTGACAAGAGGCCCTAAAACAACTTATTCTAAAAAGAGTCAGAATAGGTAGAAATGAGCAGACTAAAGTCTCATTACTTAAGAATGATTTTGTGCAAAAAATATGATAAACATGTTTTTACAGTTCACAGATATTCAGCTAAGAAATCTCAAAGACAAACGTATCTGTTAATATAATGTTTTCTTCTATTAGATTTGTCAACAGGGACAAATGTTACAATCATTCCTTCATATGGAAAACACTAGCTGGATGTCATGAATAAAGATTTTGGCCAATGAGCCAAAATAAATTTCCAATCCCTGAGTCAGAGTTTCAGCCAGTGTTTAACATATCATTAAAACCTTATTCAAACTAAAGCGCAAAGATTTCAACTTTTACAGTTTGATTAAGTCTCCAAAATGCCTTTAGCCTGACTATTCTGAGAATTGTACAAGAATATTTGTGTTATAAGTAAGGAAACTGTTACTTATTACTTCCAAAAATCTGACAATCCCTTTAATGCATTCTGCTGCTGTTCTAGAGACCACTGGGATACATACACAACCTTCTGTGCAAGAATCATCCAACAAAAATGACAAACCTTCAGTTGTACTTACAGTAGGTTTAATGCATAGGTAGCCACACGTGTTATACACAAATGCGTATGCAACAGTCAAATCGAATGGCAAATTAAATAAGTATTACAGCGTTTCTCTGGACGAAGTTGCAGAGGATTGCCTTAAACAGAAAAGTGAATAACACTCATTCGAATGCATTCGGAGGCAACCGACTGCCGAGAGCGAGGGTTGAAAATTTATACATTTGGTTTATAAAGTGAGAGAACAGATTTTTCTTGTTTCTGTTTATATTCAGACACTTGCAGGCTCGGTTTACTCACAGCCACTAGAGAGCTTCATCATTTTGCTTTACGCTGCTGATACTGGGAGGTCTGTGGTGTCCTTATTTCACGCAGGATAAAATATGAATCAAGAACAACCCAACACTTTGCACTACCAAGCTGGGTTTGAGACTAATCTATAATGCATTGGTTAATGTAACAGTTGGCAAAGAAAGTGTTTACCTTTCATAGCTGTTATTCAGAATGCCTCATCTTAACTTTACAACTTCTTATACTTCTATTTCAGGTAACTATATAAATATATTTTGTCAGAGCTGCTCTGAAAATTGATTTTAAGGAGCTGTAGCCAGAAAATAATTCCCTTTTGACAAGAAAGTGATGATTTTCCAGATAACGGGTAGATGGGGGGTAATATAACCTCTTGCCCCCTTGTTTCCGCCTCTCCCTATCTCTCGTTGCTGAAGATTGTACTGATTGTGCTGCAATATGTCGCATGACCACAGTTAACGCTGCAGACCGGGGGAGCAGTGTCCCATGCTTATTAAATCAATGGTGTGTGTCTCTTGAAGCAGTGTGTGGCATGGATGCGTTCATCGCAGCATCTCACTGCAGGCTCTCTTCACACAGAACAAAGCTCTGGCTCGCATTTGTTACTCATCAAAATAAAAATGAGGGGGGAAAAAAACGACTCCCTTTTGATCCTTCGTTACACATTTGCCTAATCTGATTCTGTGTAGGAATAAAACAACTCTCTGAATGTGTTATCTGGACATCTATTCAAGGAGATTCTTTGATATTTATGAGGATACCCTCATCTATATTCATTCACTCTAACTTGTGCATGTTGACTTTTTTTATTTGCTGCATAGCCTGCATTTGTAGGAGCCATGAAACCGCATGTTGAGTCTCAGCGGCGATTTAAGCCGAAGTTAAAGTGGCTTGTGGGTGTTTGAGGACAACAGGACTGAAGTGAAAGGCTATTGAGCTTGTTTGACTGTTCGTTGGGCTGAGTGAGGGATGTGCCCCCTAGACATTTGCACTACAGTATCCTGCTGACTTGCTTTGCTTGCTTGCACTGCCATAGAAACAGGGTTCCAGAGTGCAGTGGAGGCTCATTCTGTGCAGGAGCAAGCAAGGGAGAGGATCGGGAGGAGAGAGTGAGGAAGCGTGGGGGAAAAAAAAAGATAGAAAGAGAGAGAGAGCCAGAAAGGAACAGCAAAACGGGGAGGGAAAAGTGAGAGTGAAGGATCAAGAGAGGGAAAAGTGAAAGGCGCTGTCACTGGTGAGTACACAGCTGTCACAGGAGATTGAATCACAGGGGCAGATCTGATGCTTTGAGTGCTCCTTTTTTCCTCTTTGTTGGCTTTTGACGATTGATTTCTCCAGCTTTGGTTCAGTGGTGTGAAACAGGTTGCACGTTGTCGTTGTGTTTGTGCTCCGATGCAGAGCAGCAGTAAAATTTTTTCATACTTGTCTTGTAACCTCTTGTTTGGTTAGTCCAAACAAGAGGAATTATACTTTTGAATAATTCATACCGAGGTAAAAAACTTCTTTTTTTGGTAGTCATTACATTCCTCTGTATCATTCATGAAGCATAGTTTTAATATTTGATTAGTCTGGATGTCTGCAGCAGCACTTTCTTCCTCTGTCCTACACACCTTTTGTCAATTAAATCAGTGTCAGAGCCACAGGGAATTTATTTAAATATTGACTTGTCTTCTCTGCCGCTTTTATCAATTATTGAAGAGCTGAACTGATGCCTCGTCCCTCTACCTGTACGGTGGAGGTGTGGAAAGTCACTCAGCTGCATAGCGTAAAATGTTCTCGCAGGTCTCTGCTGTTTGCTGGTGTGGATGAGTGTTTTGTTGCGTTCACTCCCCTGTGCACACTTTTTTTTCTTCCGCTGTTCTCCACATCACTCCTGCTGGGTTTGATCAACTTGCATCATGACACTTTGATGAAGCACCAGAGCTGTTGGGCTAATATGGGAGAGATACCGCAGGATAGCCTGTGCCTCCTGTCAGTCTGAGTAAGAGGAAATTGTGTTATCCTCATCACTGCTAGCCTTGTTGTCACTTAGGATTTAAAGCGTGTCGGATGTGATAATGGGCTAAGATTTATCTCGGAGCAAATATCCGCTACAACTTGTTTCTGGCAGAGTGGTAATTCTGTTTACATTTATCTTTGTGGCTCCCTGCTTGTGTTCACCTGTTCCTGGAGTGCAGTTTTATGTTTTTTCCCTTTCTACCCTCCACCTGCAGCCACAGAATTAAACAAATCCAGCCAGTCTTATCAGCTTCCTGCTGCCTCCTGGCATGACTGGACCCAGTGGCCTTCCTGCAGCATGTGTGTGTTGGAGTTTATGGACGCATGGGGACATACATGGTCGCAAAGCTCATGTGACCGAGTGCTTGGATGCGTGCGATTGTGTGTGTGTGCACACCGTGACATGATTGTGTGTGATCAGGATAGCCGCAGGGGTCGTTTGCTCCCCTTTTGTGGGCAAATTCAGGGATCCTGGCATTTTGTCTTGCTTCTCCGCTCCTGTGACACGTTTATGACTTCTTGTTAAAATGTCACTCACTGAGACTGGACTGTAAAATACCCTTGCGCTGTGGCTTACTGTGCGAACAATAGAGCGCCTTGGTGTGATAAAGCCCGCTAAAGCACACATCTGGGAGTACAAGGCTGCAGGATGGGTGAGATAACGCTGAGCTCTCTCTGGGGTTGCCTTTTACTGGCAATGTTTGTTTCAATGCAATATAAAATTGGGTTGAAATTTGACAGCTTTGCAGCCTGGATCAATATGCTGTTTGTTCATGAGAGGAAACACCATTCTTGTAAACAAGATGATTTCCTGTGCTGACAGTAATTTTCCTTGTTTAGAGAAAGTAACATAAGCTAATGTTAAATGAGGTACCTGAAAGAAAACCAGACTTTTGCGCTTATGGGTTGACCAAAATGGTGCACCTCAAAGAAAAGCTGCAGCTAAAATAAACAGTTTTTCGGTAAATAGAGACAGATTCCCATAATGACATTCCTCTTGGTGAATTATCTGGATTTCTTTAGCTCAGAGGCTAAGAAGTCTTCAACCAAATTTTTATTTCACACTTAGGAAAGCCGTTTTCACACATGTACTGCCGCAGAGTTTTTTCTTTTTTTAAACATCATCTTTAGGTAATCCATGTAAGAGGCTCCAGAGGGACTGAACATTTCTATTTCATATTGCTTTCAAGCTATTTGATTTCCTTAACCTTATAAATTTTAAAGGTTTCTACTGAGCTCCTATCTCTTCAGAGAATAAGACTCCTTAAAGTTACATTGCACCCAGCTTAAATGTGTTCAAGTTACAAATTGGAAAAATTGCACACACGTGTGACGCTACAGCTAGCTCACAAGACAAGATACCCCGTATGGAGTGCACAAGAATGACGAGACGTTTTTGTGGAAAATAAAGAATGACAATTTCTTTTATTTTTAGAATTGAAATATTTACCACTGAAACTGTATACGCACTGCACACCGATTCACTCCCAAATTTGACAAATCCATACTTTTAAGGTTTTGTTTCCTTCATTCCAAGATGGTCCTTATGCCAAAACAGGATTCAAAATTCTCCCTTTTGTGTTTTCACAAGATAAAGGCTTCAACATACTCAAGAGCTGATAAAAAAAACAAAAACTAGCAAGTATTAAATACAGTACTAAGTCATAAAAAAAGTGAAATTGCTCTTTAGTGTATTATCAATAGTGAACTTAAATCATAGGCCAACTTTGATATCATCAGCAGCTCATGGTTAGCCACTCATTCTCACATTGCTCCATGTCTTTGGTTTTGAAATAATTACGAGTTAAATTACTCAAAAGATGAGGTCAATTTCACTGCCATCTGAACAACTCCAAGCATGTGGCATGCTGAGGTGAGTGATTCTCTATCAGTGCTAGTGAGTTGTAGCATAAACATTTCTAGATTACTGTGGAGTTATTTCCACACAGAAATAATGTTATATATGGTGTCTCTACGATTCCTCCTGCATATATCCAGACAAACAAGTTGATGTAAACAGTGTATTTAGTCCACAAACTTTATGAGGAAGGCTGCTTAAACAAGCTGAGAATCAGAAATGCAAGTAAAGTAACATCAGCACCGTCGGAGCCCATCAAAGTTTTAATTTCCCTCTTTTACTGTCTTGAAGTTAATCAAAGTTCTCCCTAATTAGCTGTGCAGTGTTGACTAAAGCAAATAACAAAAATGCAACACACAATTGTGTCCTGTTTGCCATCTTCATCTGTCAAGAAAACACTTTTCATTCATGTGAGTTTAGGGAGAGTGAATAATAGACATTATTCCAGAGAAGCCAACATTTTAAATCTTTTTGATCCTAAAATATTTTCAGAATCAAACTAATTTTAGGCTTATCATCTTAAATAAAAGTCTGCACCCCAGAGCACACATCTCATTGTCCCTAGAGTAATCCAATTCTTACTTTTAATACTCAGAGAAATGACTTTAATTAGAAACAGCTGACAGTTTTGTGCACCAGTATGTGATGATATTAAGAAACTAGAGTTTATAAAGTTGCTGTGATATTGTTTTTGCTTATCTGATTCTTTGCATGAGCTTCAACTGTTTGCCGATTCAAGTGAAGACCTGCTGTCACACTTTTCTACCTCAGATATTACATCTTATTCCTCAAACCACTGGATTTTTTGACCAGCAGCAGCACCAATGTCTCCTCACCTGATGCTCGAAACCAGCATGACCTTTTGGACACCACAGTTCGTTCAGGTGTTTCATAATGACTTCAAACTACATTAATTATGATTTGCACTGTGCTTTCTTTAATTTCCTTTGCTGCTTTCCCAGCCGCAGCTGCGAGGCTAAAAAAAGAAAGTGTAAGGACAGGGTTAATGAATGTCATAAAACAGGAGAAGCCTGACTTCTTTCAGCCCTGCACAGTCTCTTACGTTTCAGAATATTTCAGAATATTGCATTCATAACCGAATGAACTTAAACATCTTGACATGGAAAAGATGACTGAAATTCCAACCCAAAATGGGGAAAATGGATTTAAGTGACTTTGAACATAGAATGTTTGTTAGTTCTCGCGGTATTTAATACACTACTGATGTTATTGGATTTTTATGCACAATTGTCACTCCTGTTTGCAAGGAATCAGTTAGCAGTTAGCAATGTGGGCTGCGAAAAGAGACACAAATGTGGAGGATTGTAGTCTGGATGATGAAAAGCACCGGTGCCAACTCAGGAAATTTGTCGCTATATCTAGCTACTTGTCCAATCCCTCTTGTAATTTTTTATTTTTATTTCAAAAAGTGGCAGATATCGGACATTTTTTTCTTTATTGTGTTGTTATTCAAACGTGGTTCCCACTATTCACCCCAAAGAGGGCAGCACTATCTTGACTTCAGGTGAAGTATTGCAGAATTAAAAAGTTCAAACAAAATTTCTCACAGAACAAATTTATACAGTTTATCTGCATAAATAAGTTGATTTGGAGATTGTTTATTCTTTAAATTGATTTTTTAGTCAGCATATATGGTGACACATTTTTATACATTTTTACTAAGATTCAAGGACAGGATCACACTTGGGGTAACAACATCCATCCTTGTATCAATGCTATCGGCTCCTGTTGGTATGATGGTTATCAGATATTTTACTTGACACACTTGTAGCCCATTAGTACTAACTAAATATCTACTTGAATATTGTTGCTCTCCATCCTTTTATAGCCACAATGTAACAATAATCTAACGACTACTTTCAACAGGGTGTTTGAAATTTCACTATAATTGTTTTTTTAAACAGGTCACGTAGTCACAATCACCGGATCTCAATCCCACAGCACACCATTAGGATGTGATGGAACAAAAGATTTGCTTTATGAATGTAGAGTCGAGAAGTCTGCAGCAACTCTCTAATGCTATTATGCAATTATCGACCAAAACTTCTGCACTCTTCTTCTGGGAGAGAAGGAAGGTCCCACCTGGTACGAAAACCGTGTACATAATAAAGCAGCTGTTTAGTGTACACACACTATCTGGGAAATATCCGGAAAATCTTGACAGCCGTGAGTGGCAGATCCGAGGAAAGCCATTATTTTATTACAGCTCAGGTGCCGCTTTTTACTGGAACTACACACCAAAGCTTTCAGCTCAACACATTGTTACTGTTTAATGCTGATGCTTTTTCTGAACCATCAACACAACAATGAAACACCCTGAAAGCACTGTTTGGATTTTTTTTCTGCTGGTATAAAAATTCAATTTTATATGAGTTTGCTCAAATGGTCAGCCTTAAAAGTCAACGTAGGCACCTTCTGCTCTGTGAATTCAATTCAAGAAAACTATGTAAACAATCATATCCTTTCAGTGGTGCCACTTGGGTGTGGCATGTGAGGTAGGAGGAAATTATCACGCCTCCTAGCTAGACTGTCTGACTCCCTAGCCAGACAGTCTTAAAAGCATACTGCGTTTATGGGTAGGCATTAAGGCACGTATATTGTTGATATTTATCTGTATGACTTGAAAAAATGAGAGGACAAACTTCAAGGAGGCACAATCAGAGATGGAAATCAGCACCCGCCACAGGCCAAATGCAGGTAAAAGTATAAAGTGGAGTGTAAATTGGAGCAATGCACCCGCCACTGTGGCGGGTTGACAATTTGAATGGAAAAAAAAAAAAAAGCTGCATTCAGTTTGAACTTCTGTCCAGGGGAGGACTGACCGTCCGGATTCCAGACTGATGCATTTACTGTCTATATGGTGGCCCTACACTGTCGTAATTTAACAAAAAAATTATATAAAATCTAATTTTTAGAGACCGCGACAGCCCATTGGTTGATTTTATTGACGGACATTGGGCTTATCCAACGAAATACCTAAATTCTCCTTGGCCCGCCCCTCCCCTCTTAGTTTTGTTAGGGGCTAAACAAACAATCCATATATTGGATTGAATTGGTACAACCCTATGATAAACCGTGAGGCATGTTAAAGGGGGAGTGTTATGTAAAATTGCCTTTCGTGAGCTTTACATAACGTTATAATATCATTCCCTATTCAAAAACATACCTGGAATGTTGCTTTGATTCTTTCATGCTTGTTTGAGAAATCATTGAATCTCCCATGGAAACCATTCAGCTGGGTGTACCTAGCACCAGTAGGCTGCAGATTCCACTCAGCTCCTTCAGACTAGCCAGCAGCAATTAACAAACACCTGTTAGAACTGCACATCAACTCAGCTCATTGTGCAAGACACTTCTCAGTAAATGCTGGTAAAACGTTGTTAAAGGGTTACTAGAGGAGAGATGTGAAGACTTACTGAAAGTGGAGTTTCAGAAAGAACAAGAGTTTTAAAGAGACAAATGCACATTTTCCAGATGATAAAATGCGATGTTAAATTTTAAGCCATACTTGATATATATATATATATAGCACCTTTATAAAAAGTGAAGTGAACATAGTTACCTGATTGTGCTATAAAATAGCACTATGTGCCTGAAAAACACATGATATTGTCTTTTTAAAGAACTATTAATATTGTAGACTTTTCTTATAGAGAGAAAAATGCAGTGATTACTTCTAAATAAATACGGTAATAGTGCAGTGAGGACAAAAACTCCTTTCAATAGGAAAAAACTTCCCAATAGGACTGGAAGCAGGAAGGGTGGAGAGCAGAGGGGAAATGATAAGCACTAAAGAAGGATTTACCAGTAAATACTGGGAGGGTTATTCTGGTCTGTAACCAGAGCCAGAGGAGCTCATTAATCACAACTATGTGGAGGAGATAAATGAGTGAATTCAGCTGCTTCGCCGAGCCGTGCTGGAGCTCATCTTGGTCCGATAACACCCTCATCATGATGAAGCCCCCACACTCTTGCCATTTTTCTTGCTATCAGCTGAGCTATCATGCATCATGAGGCTGCTTGCATCTGAGCACACAAGGTCCCAAATGTCAGGCCACTCATGATTTAGCAGCTCTGGAGAGATGGATGCATCATGTCCTTGGACTGAGTAGTTATTTCCGCAATCATTCAGGGTCCCAAGGCCAAAGGTCTCAACAGACCAGAGTTTGTTGACCCCATTAAGAAATCTGATGTGGTGGCACATTTAAGTTAATGACAGTATAATTTAAATGTCCCACAACTGGACTTTGCCGATATTTAGGACAATAAGGTAAATTAGTGATTGTGATAAAAGACACTTTATGTCAGCAATCAAAAAACTCATTGTCTCACATTTTAAAAATACCATCTTCATTTAATTTAACTTTCTTAAATTGCTTAATGTTTAAGAAAGTTTGCATCTTAGCAGCTTATTTAAAAGTTTATAATTTGCTTTTAACACCTTAAATTAGCTATAATGAAAAAATAAATGTGAAAAACCCAAGTGAGATATTATAAAGAGATTACTTTGCATCTTTTTTGAATTACTTCAAATGTTTAATCGACCCATTCATTTTATTCTTAATTTCTGTGGAGGACTGCATTGCAGGAGGCAGTTTAATTACACAAAAGACATTACACATCTCAATACAGCTGCAGACACATGTCTTTAATATCAATGGCTTTATTTCTAACATAAATGGAGTTTGGAGATTGAGCATAAAGTTGGATCAAAGAAGCAAGAATTTTATTAAGCCAGAAGCCAGACTGGTGCTAAGCAAGCATTAGCAGCAGTTTAGCACCAATGAAAAGTGATCCATGCAGCTGACCTGTTATACACTTTTCTTAGCTCCACGTCAACTGGTGGAGAAAACGTTTTCCTGAATATGGTGGACCATAAAATAGATTACTGAGCTAATTTTCTGCGCACAAGTAAAAGACCAAATGGCACATTGATCCATGCTTCAACAGAGCAGCACCGTATTTTGGTCTGTGGAGTTATTAATGGTTGAGAGTGAATCAGTTTAAAAAAACAAATGCTTAATTGAGATTTTTAAAAAACTAATTCAATATAGAATTATTCTTATATTTTTTCAGAAGTAGAGAATTCTGAGTATGTAGAACTGAAAAAAAAACAACTAAATTTAATAAATTTGTCTCACTTTGATTTTCTTTTTATTAAGCCAACCAGACATATTTTAGAGTAAATAAGGCAAGATAAAATCATCTTTTTACTTAAATTATTTTCTCTAAATCAGTTTGTTGATGTAAATTTAGACAAATCTCACTGGTATAAAAGCTAAAACACAGATATAAATAATTTTGACAAAACCTCAATTACTAACTTATCCAGTAAGTCAATAAATACTTGAGAGAATTTATTTTGAATTGCTTCCCTGCATTTCTAGTGTGTAACAGAATCTTGTCATTACAGGATTGAAGAACAAGGTCTTACATTTTTTCTCTTTAAATGATGCATTTGTATTTTCCAAAGATTGATTTTGTTTTTTAATACTACAATCCCAAAAGTGAAAAGAAATAAAAGTATTGGTTAAATTTCTTTTATTTTAACTTCCTCTCTCCTTGAGAGGCTTGATTTAGGCTCTCATGGAAATGCCAAACTGTTAATTATATTTTTAGTCACAAACGTTTCCAACACAATAGGAAGTAGTATCTCCTTCATTCTGCCTGAATATCCCTCAGATTATCTCTACATGCATGATGGTGGTATGTATTCATCATGACTAACAAAGCAATATTTCAAAGCAATGGATCATTTTTCAGAAGATGACAAAGCTTTTATCAAGCAATATCAGGCTCAACCTCTGCCTCTAATGGTGGTTGTGCATCCATGTAAAATCCCTGGCAATGGGAATTTCTCAAACTGAAAATGAACTTAAGCTTTTACAGTGGTGGATTTCAGCGGGATATTTTTATTGCCATACTGTTGCAAATTAAAACATCCACACAGCTGTATACAGAAAGCAAAGGCTAAATCAATAAAGGTCCTCCAGCCTTGTAATGTCATAAATTTGCTAGCCTTTATTATCTGATAGCATCATGCAATCCACCTGCTTCTCTGGTCTCTGGAGTTCCTATATTGCCAAAGCACTAACTAGAGTTTCTTTATGACATTTCCTTCCTCTACATCTCATATAAAAACAAATTATAATGCTTCATATTGGATAGAATATTGGATAGAATGCCGTATCTCTCTATATGGTAAAAATTCATTACTCATATAGTGACAGGGTAAGTCCCTGAGACGAGGCTTGGGATGAATGATGAATCAGACACGAGGCGGATGTATCACAGGTCAGGTGACTTGGGAATGAGGCATGCGTCTAACCGACAACAGACGCAATGATGAGTCAACTCAAGGTCAGGGACTCATAATGAGAATGACAGGAACACTGTCCAGTATTTCATGCCTTGAAAAATTACCCAAACCAAAAAAAAAAAAGCCAGCAGAACAGAGGACTGGCATTTAAAACAGCTTTATTAGATGGCGTATAAGCTCAGAAAACTATTACTAAAACCAGTTTGACATAGCTCCACCTATATTTTTTTTAATTTATTATAGACATGCTGTATTATATCCACAATACATTTTTGCAGAGGTAAAACAGTTACTTCTTCCAAGAGTGAGAAGTAAAACAAAATAGAAAATCCTTGTTTTGTATGAATCACAAGATATATTGCTACACATTTTTCTGTTTCTGATGATACAGTTTTACTTGTAATAACCATGTGTAACAGTAGTGGTCAAAAAACAACTTTATTTAAGGCTTTACCAACTCAACCTCTCACAGCCAGCTAAGCAATGTTGGTGGCATCAGTTAAGTCACTCCTATTCAAAAACCATGTAGGAGTACTTAGCAACAACTTGTTGAGTAACTGGCACAGCAGCAGTTTAAGGTTTCACCACTGTGCCTCATAACGGCGGGAAAACTGGATAAAACAAAAAAAGGTCATGCCACGAGTCTGCCAGAATTTCAGATGTTTGAAACAAAAAGCTAATCAATAATTATCAGTATCTTATATGAAAAACTTATATGGTGATACATTTTTCAGCTATTCCATTGATCTCTACCACATCAGATTGACTTTTAGTTTCAAGGAAGCCAGGGTGAGTGAAACATATATAGAGGTAGTTTAATATTGCAGTATTGGATATTTATATTTGATTATGTAGCTGTGGTGCATATTCTGCAATATTCTGCATATTGCAGAATATATTGTATATTAGGGCTGGCAGTCAAGGTTTTCCCCCAGGTCTAAACCACTGTGTAGCGGTCTGCCTTTTCTAGAGAAAGACACTGTAACAGTAACAGAATGTAACAGTACATGTTTTATGCCAATGAAACAAAATCTCCAACCACATAACTATGAACTGAGTGTGATTCATAACAATGAATCTTCTGGTCACTTTCTATAAGTACATTTTACATTTATGCCCCCAAATTGCCTGCTTTAAAAAAAATAATTACATCCTCTTGTCTTCTCTCCGAGACGGAAGAGAAGGAAGAGAAGGAAGGATGTGTGAATGACCCCCATGTGTGACCCAATCTCAGCTGTGTGCAGATTGGGTCCTGCGGTCAACAAGCGGGTTAATTGTGTGATAAGACCAGGTGTTAACACTTAACTGAACTTGACTCTCGCATCCTCACGGGATTTCCTCTTGTGGTCTCCGATTAGCCAGGGAAGACAATAATCAAGTTTTATCAGAATGAGGAGCGTTTTTAAAGAGAAACGTAATTTCTGCTGTAATCACTTTAATATTTCAGGTTTGCTGTCTAGATTATAGAGTTTATAAGCAGTTATGGGACTTAGAAAGAGAGGAAGCTGGTAGCCTGTGCTTGGATAAACTTCACACTTTCAGAAGAGATAACCGCTCAGAGTCTCTGCTGGTGGATTATTGAGTGCAAGTGCTGGCATCACTTAGGAGCCCTCTTAAGTCCGAATAGCAAACTTGAGTTTCAATATGGCAAGGCAGTGGTGCCAGAAGCAGTGAAGCGAAGGATAGGGATTCTAAGTTCAGAAAGACAGATTAATATTAAACCTACATTAAATTTATGATAAGGATTATTATAATGATAGCCACTAGCAGCTTGGTGAGTACAGTTTTAAGTTCCTGTTGTCAGTATGTTAAACTTATCCACACCACTTCATATTATTGTGAATAGATCCAAGATGGCGATAGTGTAAGGTTTATTTCTATTCCTTAAACGTTTTAGGTGAACCAATACAAAGACAGTTATGCAGGGAAAGAAAATAGTGAGGAATGGAAATCATGTTGACTGACGCAGAAACAATTTACCAGACAAACAGTGACGCGTAAAACAACACAACTCTAAAATAGATAAAAGATAGAAAGGAGTAAAAAACCTGAGATATTTTGCCTCAAAAATATATTTGTTACACTGCCCTTAATCTTTACAGCTATAAATATATATTCAAAAACCTTGTAGGAGTAAAGAGCAATGATTTTTGCTACCACATTTATAGCAAGTCTAGACTATTTTCATACTAAATTTCTAAATAAAATTGAAAACAAGATGGTAAGTTAACTTTGTTAAATAGGTTTGTTGTTAACTAGAAAACTATTCTGTAAAATGTTATGTCACACTGATATAAAAGACAGACTGTCACTTGTGTGGGGGGAGAGTCTGAAGTAAACAGATCCTGCCTGTATACGGATGAATAAACAACGCATTTAGATAACTTATTCCTGCTAATGCTGCTGTCACACTGTTTCATTTCTTTTTCCTTATGTTGAAATATCTTCAGACACAGTTTTATGTCATTCCAAAACAGTAATTGAAGCAACTCGAGTCCTGTCACATTTATAAAGTATATGCAATATAAAAGTTATAGTTTGCTCATCTGTAATATCAAAGCTACATTTTGTTCTAGCATCACCATCTTGTTTTCAGAATTGATTGTCTGACTATTTAAGGTTGAATATTAAATATACTACACTCAATCTTTAGTGGCTAAGTAATTATCTGCTGAAATGACAATGAAATAATTGATTTGGGGGTTCCAACATAGCTTAATCTTCATCAGTACTGATAGAGCATATGCACTGCATAGCATGAAATCTAATTGTCTTACAGTATCGCATATATACCGAAAATGTGATGCCTAGTAGTTTTGCTGCAAAACCTTCTAATGTGTGCTTTTTTTTTTTGCTAAAAAAAGCATCAATGTAATTTCATTCACTCGATAAGCAAACATCAGATATTCAACAGTGTGACAGGAGGATTAGGAAGTAAACATTCTCATGGAATTTTGAAGAAATTAAGTAAATATATGACAAAACTTAAAAATTTTGAATACCTATCACAATAGTAAGAATCCAACTTGCTTTTCAGTGGCACGGATGGACATGCCGCCTCCAGCGTCACTTTCATACGCCTTTAGTCCTGAGGTATATGTAATTTGAAGAAGCACAGAAGAAAATTCACTCACATTGAGGTGCTGAATGCTTAAAACTGAAAGTGAAACTGATAGCATGACCTACCACATCAACACCTGTTGCACAAATACATGTATTTTAACAGAATAATAAAATCATTGAAGTTCAACATAATGGTTTCCTCATGACAGGTTACTAGTCTATATTTTGTCATATATCCTCATGTAGTTTATTCACAACAGTTACAAAGTTCCTAAACCAACTCTTCAAGCTCTTATTAAAATTTTAAGTTAAGAAAACTTGTTTCAGAAAAGAAATTTATCATTTTCAATGCAGCTAAAGGCCATAGAAACCAGCTAGAGACAAGTTAACATAGATAAGAAAATAGATTAGGTCTTAGCGGTGGTCTTGCTTTTTATAAATAGTCTAATTCTGAAGTGTGAATAAATCAACCTTGAGGTGTGAAAGTTAGAGACGCAGTGAGAATTTCTCACATGGGGACCTTAAAGAAGAGAAACACCAAATCCTCACTTAATTTATCCAATTGTTGAATTGCAGATGTTTGGCCTTTTCAATGCAACAGCTGATGCGTTGTTCAGCAATGAATTTCCAAAAATAAAAGTGCCAGAAGTTGTTTAAAAGTTTAAATTCTTGTTTTTTGCATTTTGAGATAAAAAAAAAAAAGACAAATAAAAGTTGCATGTCTTGTTTTGCACAGGTGCCTACAATTATGTTTTGATCTCTATGGGTGTTTTTTTTCCTAAACCAAACAGTTTTCCATTTGAAACTGATCAATAAGGGTTATTTGGACATCTGCCCACGTTTTATTCACCATTTAATTAGTCAAGAAAAACAGATAGATGTAAATTATCTGCTTGTTTATGCAACAACAATAGTGGAATATTTTTCTTTAAATTAACCAAATACTATTTACTACAAAATGCACCCAGCTTGAAACAGTGAGGAAACATAAATGTTCTAAAAATAACTAACCTTGGAAATGTTTGATATTTTGCATTCCAGGGACAGAATCTGTCTGTCTGCAAGCATCCTTTGGAGCCGAGTTTGAACATCTTCACAGTCACAGCTTTCTGGACAAGACATCTCTGTGGCATATTTTGGCAAAACTCAGACAGAAAACACACCAGCTGCTGAAAAAGACAAGGCTAAACTATTTGAACAGCCGTCTTACAGGATATCTCGGGACTCCAGGTTGAAGGCAGATAGAGATTGAGCTGGAAAAAAATAATAAAAGAAGTTCACAGTTTAAATTTGGACTGAAGAAATTTTGCATTTGAAATTGAATCCTTTTTATTTCTAAGATTATTCACCTAATGGCTCTTCAATAAGTAATAGAAAGACTCTTATTTCAATAAATGCCTTCAGAAATGGAGATGTAATATATATTATCACCTTGTTAGAAGTGTGGGAGTATGTTTTTCCCCTCCACTTACAGATTTCCAGTCTCACTTCAGGCTGATTTGCTGGGCTCTAAACCCCTCTTTGCATGTGGTGGTGGTGAGGGATTTGGGGATCTGAAGGATTATGGGATTTGATGATTGCTCTGGAAAGAAAAAAAAAGACATACAGAGAAATCCAAAAACAGCTGAGGTACCCACGTCAAGATTAGGGTGTATTATTTCAGACGTTTGGGAAAACGGCAAAGCCACAACTTACAGCTCTGAAACGAGTATGTTTGTAAAACATGCTTCATTTGCATAGGTGTAGGTTAACATGCACATTATGTGGCAAAAAATCTGATGCATGCTGGTTTTGTAAGGTGGACTTTTCTAAAGTTATTGTAAGCTTCTCTGACGCTTTTAATGGCAGCCGTTAGCCTCCATGCTTTTGCTTCAGACTTTATGGGCCTTGTTTTTATTTTAAAACCAGAATTTTGACTAGGTTTTATGGTTTTCAATTATCATAGCCATTTCAAACATTTGTTGGAAGGTTTTATGCTCATTCATCTTTACTGCAACTGAACTGCGTGGGACCCTGGTCCCACCAGAGAGCATCGTTGTCCACATTCCACAAAGACATAATCCAGGGTGTTTCTTTGTGTGCTGCAGTGTGCAAATGACATGACCTCCCTATGAATAATCAGCTGCATTACCTGTAAACTCCATAGCTCTGAAAGCCCAGTCTTTACTTTATAATGGCTGCTTAATGGACCTCATATAGACAACGAACATTTGGATTAAACATAAAATTGTGGCCCGTAGGACTGTTGGGAGCTTTTATATTGTGCTTTTTTTTTTATTTATTTGTTTATTCTATGTCATTATTTCATTTGTGTCAGTCATTGAGGACCGATTTGTTCATATTAATTATTTTTGTGGTAAGCAACAACTACTGTAAAACTGCAATGAATCGTGTTTTACTATTTTGGGATCGACAAAACTTTTTTCTTTACAGTGAAAGCTGTAGTTTGTTTTAATAGTGGATAATGTCATTACTGCTTTCCTGCCATTTATAGCAAAGTTCACCCTAATTTTCAGTCTTAAAGCCATTATTTACACCAATATGACCTTTTTAACAATAGGAGCGGCAAAGGTTAACTGAAAAAAAAAAGAAAAAAAAAAAGAAAAAAAAAAACAGAGGTCAATACACAGAAATGTTTCCAATTGCATTGACTGATTAGTTCATTTACCACATTTGAGATTGTTGGCCAGAATTTGTGTCCTAATCAAAATGTATAAAAAACTCACTCTTTGTGTGTTTCTATTATCTGAGCGCTATCTATAATGGGATGGAATATTCCTGCCACTGACAATTCAATTCATCACAGCGGATAGAGTAAACACTCCCTGGCTATAATGACTATGTTACTATGGAAACCAGGTGAGATCTGAAAGAACATGATTAAAAAAAAGCAAAGGACGTAGTTTTCACTCAGACTTCAAAACAAATCTTAATTAAATGTTCATGTCACCAGAAATGCCGGATAAGATTCAGATATTATGCCTGTGGATGAGACCTGAGCGACGTGTTGCTACTGGTTGCCTGCCACATGGCACCAGTGTGGTTCTGGATATATTTTATAATAATGCATTTATTTATGAACCTCTTTGACTCAGTGGGCTGTACAAAGGAAGCAGCTCTGGATCCAGTTGCAGTCGCTGCCATTTGTCTGCTTCCTGTCTCAGTTAGTTACCCTAAACAAATTATTTTGCTGCCACATACTTCAATATTGCATATTACCTTGATTCCCTTGTTATTAATCTCCAAATGAATTGTGGTAATCCTTTCACAGATCGTTTAAATAAAATGTTTTCATATCTATTTTTTTCAATACTACGTAAATAAGAATAAATAAAAATTAACTGAAATCCACAAATACTCAAGACCCCCTCTAAAAACTCAAAAGATGATCCAATGGCTATGATAACTGAAAACCTCTTTTGATCATTCAAACACCAGATATTATTTTGTATGCACTAATATACACAGTGGAAACCTTCCAAAAATAATCCAAGTATCAGAAAATACAGCTTTTTTTTTTCTGCCAATAAGTTAATGTTTTTTAGTGTCTGGAAACAAACTGTTTCAAAAACCTCCCGATTGTTATGTCACAACTCTGAGGCATTGCTCCAATTCCTTTATCGAGCAACTATTGTACAATTGTTAAACCATTGTTCTGTTCTGACCCAGGGTGAAAGATGTACCATTTTCTAGGTACAAAGTGTAAGCTCAGAATTGGCACAACTGAACAAGGTGAAATTTTATTATCTGAAAATGACTGTACAAAAAATATAATCTATAATATGTTATTTACAGCCCATATAACCATAACTTAAATTTATCACTTAAAGCTCAGGGACTTCTGTCACTTTTTCTTGCAAATGTTTTACTTTATAATGTCAGCAAACCTTTTTTCTGACAACTTTTTGATTTTATAATGTCAGAATATTCTAAGTTAATTTTATAAATTCATGCTTTTGATTATGGAAAATGTACCTTTTTTGCAAATGTCTGACTTTTGACATTGCAGAATGTCCAAATTATTATTTGGAAATATTTAATATTAATCTAGAACTTTCTGAGTTTTTTTGGCACAATTTTACAAGTCTTTTCTCAGGGGCAAACTAAGAAAAGACTTTAAAAAAATTACTATGAGAATAAAGTCACAATATTATGAGAATAGACTCATATAACAAAGTAGCCATAATATTACAGAAATAAACCCATTATGAGAATTAAGATATAATACAAGAGAATATGAGAATAAAGTCATAGTATCGTGACTGCATTCTCATAATTTATTTTTTTAAATTCTCTTAGTGTGGCCCTAATACTTTGTTGTTAAATTTTTTTTCCCCCTCACCAATTATTATTTTTTTTTATCTACAACGGCACTAATACCCTGTAGTACTTCCCTAATCCCCCACTTCCATCCCATGCAACCTACCAAGCTGGGAAGCTTTACAGCGACACTGATAAATCCTTAGTGATGGTTTGAAGGTTCTTCTTTTTGATTGACTGTAGAATTGAGATAAACCACTCCACCGTGGCATGGGTGTGATCATTAATAGAGTGCTAAACCCTGAGGTTGGTGTAGGCTTGCGCTGTCGGGGGAGATTTGGTCCGGAGGTACTAATATGTTCACACGGCTTTGCTTCATTACCCATCTGTCTAGAGAGGAAGAACAATGGCTTTTTCAACCATGCTCCGTTTCTCCAGCACTTTCACCAGCTCTGTGACTCACTGCATCATTAGCTGTCTGCATTTAGTTC
Source organism: Poeciliopsis gracilis (assembly GCA_911649635.1). Lineage (NCBI taxonomy): Eukaryota > Metazoa > Chordata > Actinopteri > Cyprinodontiformes > Poeciliidae > Poeciliopsis > Poeciliopsis gracilis. The sequence continues at coordinate 363,510 of CAJVRI010001220.1, forward strand.
GTCTTCTCTCCTCAACACAGGAAGAAGGTGAAAAGGATGAAGAAATTAACAGCATTTCACCTCCATCACCTCTATTTTTTACGTTTATTGCAGCAGAAAATCCTGAATGTAATGTATACACAAAGTCTCATTAACCTCATCACACCTTTTCTGATAGGATTTAGCTGCTGTAATTACTGAGAGGAATGTATCTATGATGTAAAAGGTGACAAGAATTTCTTCTACTTTTTCTCCATTAGGTCAGGTTTAGAAGTGGCAACTTCTTTGATGTGCTTTTTTCAGCAGGATTGTAACTAAACATAAAGGTCCAATTGGGTTCCAACCCCACATTGCTTGAATATTAAGTACTTTCAAGAAAGGCATTGGAAAGTACTTGAGATAAAAGAAAGATATTCAATGTAGGTAAGGTCTGAGAGGAAGCCAATATGTTATTTATCAAAACTGAACCACACCCGAGGAAGAATTTCCAAGAAAAAACAAAACATGACACACAGACAACAACCAGAAGCAACCACAAGCAACTAGAAAGAAGGTCTGACAAGGAATGACAGAAAATCGAAACTGGAACCAGATGTGTGGGAAGAAATTTAAGATGAACTAGAAAAGCATGCGGTCAAACCATGTAGAACAAGAAAGCAGGTTCATCTGGGCAACAGGTGATTCTAATAATGACTGAAAGCAAACAGGAACTTAAGTGCTTAATTTTCAATTTTCATGCCAAAATTGTTTGGCATGAAAGCCCTTTATTGGCAGTTATCAAACAGGAAATTGGTGGAGAGAGGACGATAAGGACTAGCCTCTGTTTTTGTTGAGGTTGCTTCACACCATGCAGAATCCCTAGTTTCTAAATATTTTATGTTTGCTTTTTCTACTATTTTCTGAGTTGAACTCCCTCCATGTCAATATCTATTTACTATTTACTCTATTGATTGAAGTTCATGAAATATTTGGAGATTTAAACATCGTCTGAATAATTAATTTGATGTTTTTTGGCGGGCCAAGCACACTTTGCAGATCACACTCTTCTTTTTTGTTTTGTTCATCATCAACATACTGGCTTTCTTTTTATGAAGCCTTACCTGGAGCAATTAAATATACTGCATCACCTTTCCTCTCTAAATATCAGAGTTTTGGAGTGAGAACAGCTGCAGAGTTTAGGCCAAAGTTTGCACAGCAATCGGCAGATGTTGAAGAGCTGATGGCAAGCTAAAGAGAGGAGCAGGCGTTTTCTCTTCTGGGTGTGATGGAAAAACTCCAATCTGGCAAGAGATCAGTGGTTCATCATCACAGCACGTGTTAAGCTGTGGTGACTGAGACTTAAAATTTGCCTATGAGGGTGGGTAATCCAATGAGACACACTTGTGAACAAGATTTTAGGTTTTATTCCAATAAATGTGTTTGTAACAGAGCAATTTTAACATCTTTCAGGATGACTATAATGACTGTGTGCTAATGAGCTCACCTCTGGTCAGCTGGGAGAAAGATATAATCTAAATACGCACAGTTAATAAACATTCATCAGTCATCCCTGAGCACAAATGAGATGAGCAGAATTTCTATCATTGCCTGTGAGTCTCAAATGACTTCAGAAAATAGACTGTATTGGAGTATGCTGTGAAGTTGCTGCTATTTCCATCAGCAGGTCAAGGTGGCCAATCAGCATTCTGCATCAGATAATGATTTGTTCAGAAAATTACAAAAAAAAGGCCTTGACTTCATCATGTAACAAAGAAAACAACATATTTATCCATGAAACTGGAGTCTACTCCTTCTACAATTCTACATTTTTGTGTAATAGGCAGCAGAATTGTTTTTGTGGCAAGCAGATCTACCTCAAGGTTTCTGGCAACAGATCTCTAACATGTGAGATGGTGCCTTGCAGATGTTTCCTCAAGCTGGGATGTGTTTTTCACTCTATGGGAGGACATGCGTGTGTCCAGCCAGCTTTAGTGGGCAGGTTTGGAAGGTGTGTCGTCCAGCTGGAGCAAATCTGATTCTGTTGGGAAGTTCTGATTCTCGGGATGGGCATGGTTTGTCTGAAGCAACCAGAAGATTATTGCTTTCAGTTTTGACAATGGTGCTTGGAAAAAGTATTTGTATCCTTTGAATCGATTAATGTTTTTTTATAATCACAAAAAGTGTTTTCTTCAGCTTGTGTAACATAAATCAACACAAAGTATTGCACACTGAAGAATGATACATTGTGTTTTATTGTTTTATGTTCTTGTGGGTAAAATAAGTATTGAACACACTGATATTTATTTCAAACTTTGTACAGAAATCTGTGTTGGTAATGACAGATTCAAGACGGCGCTTGTACAGAAAAGCTTTTGTCACATGTATTGTTCTATACTTGTTTTAATCATTGTATGTTAATAAGTCTGTCTTTCCTGCTCTTTTTCTTAGTGTTCATGATGCTGTGCCCAAAGTCCTCGAGGGCCGGCATTCTGTATGTTTTATTTCTCTCCTGCTTTAACACACCTGGATCAAATGATGGCTCGTTAGAAGCCTTAAGAAGAGCATAGACATGCTGAAAAGGTTGTTCCTACCATCAGGGAGAGAACTAAAACTTGCAGGCCGCTGGTTCTCGAGGACCGACTTTGAGCACCCTTGGTCTAAATATGGTTGGACTATAGTTAATTGTATTAGACTAGGATATACTGAATACAAAGGCATACCATACTTCAGGTTTTTGTTAATAGAAATTATGCTGAAATTATTTATTCTTTTCAGTTAAATTACAGTTATCAGCTTCTTTGTTTTGCCACATATAATGTGGTTGCAATGCAAAAAATGCGATAAAAAAAATCTGACATTTTATTTTATCTGACATTTTATTTTATCTGACATTTTTATTTTCCATGAGCAATTTGGTTGCTATCAGGAAAAAAAAACAAAAACAAAAAACAATGATATAAACAGTCTTTTCATCTTCTGGAAGCTGTTCACTGAAAGATGAATATGTCAAGGTCAATGTGCCAGGTGAACAATCACAAGGATATTAACATCACATGTCTGGGAGTCTGCTCACACAGTCATGTTTTTTTTTCTCCCAGATATTTTCACACTGTGAGGTTCACCTCGAGTTATTGCATGAGAGGAGAGGGACCTGTTAAAAGGCTCTTACCTCTCGAGCTGCAGCATCAAAGTTCAGGCAGATGCATTCAAATGTGAACACACAGAAATGATTCATTCTCATACAATGGGACCTTGAATGCCACTGTGTCTGATACACAGCTACATTTCCATAAGTTTGGGCAATCACAGCAAACATGCATGAAAATTGCTGTGTTTGTTCGTAACACAATAATCAAGTCAAGGCTGTTTGTACATCCTGTGAAAGCAGTGACTTCTACAGTTAACAAATTTACAATGCTTTGATCATGTCAGCTTGAAGAAGTGCAAATGTTTCAAATGTAAACATGAAGCACAGCAGGTGTGACAAAATGTATTAATGAATCCACCATTACTGAAGTTCAGAACGCCTTCCCATAAATCAGGCTTGGGTTGTTTTTCTGTTTGTGTCTGTCACACACCGTTCAGTGTCAAAGATGTCCCTGCAGTGGAAACCCATTAAAACTAGAAAGAATTACATGCTCAGCTTGAATTCCCATCCCATCAACACATTTTTGTAGTGAAAGACTGAGACGTACGGCAGCGTGTCTGAGAGCACAGTCTGGGATCAGCTTCGATTTGCTGTGACCAAGGATGAAGACTGCAAGCAACAGTCCAGTCCGGATGAAGCTCTGTGGAGAGCCGTGTGAAATTTCACATGACATGTGGAGGCCAGGGCTGTGGACAGCTGAGAAAGCCTCCTCAGGAATAAATCCGTGAGACTTGAAATCTGGTCTGTCGCATAGCTAAGCCAAAAAGTTTCCTTTATAAGGACTTTCCAATTAGCTCAAGTTCAAGTTCCCTGTAATGAATCCCATAAATTTGGGCACATTGTGATAGGAAACTTAAAAAGTAGCCCATTGACATATTAAATGAGTTCCCTTTTTAAATTAATCAAAATTATGTTCTATTGTATCTTCACTCTGATGAGTTTCACAGGATAATCAGAGAGAAATAAAGCTCATCTTCCACTACTTTTATGTAATAGTTTCAGGATGAATGTTATAGATTTATGTATTTAAGCGACCTGCTGCTCATCTAGGAAAATTTTCACTTATCCATTTGAATTCAGTTCAATTTAAATTAATTTTATTTAGGTAAGGCATTTTAAAAAAAGCTAATATAAATCAAGTTACATTCAGTCTATTCATTTTAATCAGTATTCATTTTTATATCCAGTTAAATACAAACAGTGGAAATCTATCCAGAGCTAAAAAGCAAATGTTAGTTTAAGGAAACCTAGGTTATCATTTCTTTTGGGATTTCCCAACAAGGTGATTTCAGTGCCAAACCAGAGCTGTTCTTTACGTAGAACCAGAACCAGTTCTTTATGTTTACCACATCTCTCCCAAAATATATTCAAAAGATTACTTGTATTCTAAATTGTTGTAAAAGATCACAGTGCAACAATTTACACAAAGCACCATATTTGACTTATCATTTTCTACAATTGTCTTTTGATCACCAATGTAATCTTTAATGCTAACATTAATGAGATTTGATTATTTCAAGTTCAAAACAACAAACCTATTCCGTCATGCTCTTCCTGCAGTTTTTCTTTACATAGCAGTAATAATTAAAGAAGCTAAAAAAAAAACTGTGCTTTGACTCAATTTCAAAGTCCTGTTTCAAGAGTAATAATTGCTTTTTGTTTGTTTAATTGTCTTAAAACTATGATCTAAATCTGCAAAAATATTTGTGTGAGTTGGTTTGTTCTTCGAATAATGGCAAAATTATCCTCTATTTCCACTGTTTATGTAATTCTAGCCAAGACCTATCCAGCACTGTTGTAAACAAAGCTCATGATATAACCTGGAAGAACACCAGCAGCAGGTTTCTGCTCATGTCAGTGCTCATATTTGAGTTTTGGTGAGAAAAGGTCGAGTCAAAGCCATTCCCACATGCATTTGTGCAGCCTTTTGCTCTTTCTCTGGTGCAGAAGAGGAGTTCAAGCATCCTCTAAGTGGCCACTAAAACTCTCCTCTGCATGTAATTGTAGATAAAACTGAACAATCAAAAAGGAACACTGAAGCAAATTTTTGATAGCAGAGTTTAAATTCCCTGTGAAGAGCAGGAGAAGATACTCTAAGCCACAGGTGCTGAGTGTAAATTTAAAGGGAAAAAAGGCTGCACTTGCAGACTGAGTACACTTCCCTGTGGATTTTGTCCTTCGCTCATTGTGAATCCCTGCAGGGTGCTTGACAGCCTTCTTGGTGAATGTCCAGCTCTTTGTGTGCTACTCATGTAAAGGATTTTCATAGAGAGGAAAATAAATGGGCTTGCCTGTGCATTCATTTTGTTTGTGCCTGACTGCTAAAAATACCAGAGATATTTCTGGTATCTTTGTCGCTTTGGTTGTTTTAATGCAAATTCTGAATTTGTTTGTTTTATAATAATAATTTGTCACATTTGGAATAATACATTCACAGCCAGGAACATGGAGGAAACTAAGAGCTAGCTACACTTGGATTTAAATTATGTTTATTTTGCATATCCCTTGGCTGACTAATGGTGGTTCGTTTTAAATATTTATGAAGCACATTGCACACTGTACTTACACAATGCTCTCAGTGTTATATTGAAACTACTGATGCAGCAGCAGACTGTATCAAAAACCATGTTCTAATAGACTCTCTCTTTCTCTCTGTGCGTCCTCTCTCATCCTTGTAATCACCATCTGTTTGTCCATATTGTGTGATCCTCTGCTTCTGGTCCCTGCGGCTCACCACCAGACGCTACTTTTGGCCTTGTGCTCGCTGTGTTTCTTGTTTGCGGCCTCGCTCTGCTGGGCCTTCTCACATTAGTCTCCTGGAAGCTCTGCTGGGTGCCTTGGCGGAGCAAGGCCCAGTTCCCAAGCCCATCTCTCAGCCCGGCCTGTGGCCCGCAGCACTACCCGCTCCAGCCATCCCTCCCTCTGCCCAGTCCCCAGCAGCAAGCGATCACCATGGCGACAGAGAAGGTGAAAGACCCTGTGGGTTCGATGGGCTTCCTGGAGGCGGCCGTGAAGATAAGCCATACTTCCCCCGACATCCCCGCCGATGTGCAGCTCTCCATGAGGGAGCACTTCCTGCGCCGCACACAGCGCATGCAGAGGCAAACCACTGAGCCGGCCTCCTCCACACGGTTAGTGTCACACACGCATGCAAATGTAGACCTCGCTACATATAAAACTGTCAGGTATAGTTTGTTCATATAAAAATATGTCTGGGGTTGTATGCTGGCTATGAATGCACACTGCAAAGACATAAAATATTATCAACTATTTTTGGTCTAGTTTATAGAGCAAATGTCTTAGTACACTTTAAACAAGACAAAACAAAGAGAAAGAGAAGAGAGAGAAAAAATACTTCAATATTGATGAAAAACTACAAGTTCCTTTGGCAGATTAGGATGCATGGAAAAATGTCTTTTCATACTGAAATTATCTAGTACCTAGTAGTTTTTCATCAATAGATCATAGTAAGGAATTATTTACTTAAAACAAGCTTGTACATCTTATTGTTAAATTACCGTACTTGTAAGTTAACTTTGTCTTATGTCAAGTGTACAAATACATTTTCTTTAGAAACAAGACCAAAGTACTTGGTAAGATTTTGTGTTTTTGGAGTTAGTCCAACATAAAATATAAATAATGCAAATTAGAAGCAACCTCAAGCTGAAACACATTTTCACAGAACAGTCGCTGTGTAACTAATATGAGAAAATTACATTTTCAAAGCAAGTTGGTTCTGCAGAGATTAACTTAATATATATTGAGGTTGTTGAACATAATTCAGCCGCAACTCTCTGTAGGTCATTCTCATAAAGCTGATATGAGTCCTCAAACTAATTACCATGATGAAACAGAGTACACAAACATATGCTGTACCAGAAGCACTTTGCAGCATATTTGGAGCAGCTTAAGAAGCCAATAAATATCAGGGGTTTTTTTTTGTTAAGCTTGTTTTATTGCACCTTCCACACTTATTAGCACCCCAGGTGAAAATGTGTCAAAATCCTTGAAATAAATTTAACCTTTATTAAAGCCGCATAACCTCTTACTGAAAAATGTAAAAAAAAAGAAATCTCACCCTTAATTTGAGCATTTTCATGAATTGTATTAAAGATTCTAATAAAATCTTTGTTGCTACAATGACTGGACAAATTGAACAAATTCTATTATATGCTGGTAACACATTTTCATTGAATTCACACTTTACTTTTTTTTGTTTCATCAGCATCAGTTAATTGTATTAGTAATCCACGACTTTCAATTTACCCGGAGCACAGAAAGGACATGACACACAGACCAATTTCTTTTAATTACTGACCATGGTCACAGCCTGGCCATGCTTCTATATTGTGGTGAATAATCAAATTTAAAGCTATGTTCTTAAAAACAAAATACATAGAATTCCACCAGACACAGTTTCACTATTCTTCCAAATGACAAATATCGATATATTATGAACTGTTTATGATCTGTTTAATACAAAGGCTTTCTAAGCTCCTGTAGCAACAAGCTGTGTTACAATTATTTTCATTCATTGAAGAAGTTTGTTTCTGATTTGAAAAGGGATAGCCATCTCTCAAAAATGTTTTAAAATACATAAAAGACTATCAGGGCACATTCACACCTGCTCTGTTTAATCTGCTTTAATCAAGCACTACTTCATTTGCATAGAAAGTCCGACTTTAAGTGAACTCTGGTGCGATTTGAATACATATGTTGATGCAAGCAGCCCAGAGACCACTCCAAAAGCAGGAGTGGTCTCTGGGCTAAAGCTCAGGGGATTCTGGTAAGTACAACCAAACAAATGCAAATGTCTATCGCTAGACGGAGAAATGCCTGGTGGACTTTAGCCAAAGACAAAAGAGAAATCCTGCAACCGCTGAACTCTCATGCTTCCTCCAAAGAAGGAAGTTGGGTTATGTGTGTTCTTCAGAGGTTTTTGTTTTATTTCCTTCATTGGTTCTTGACGCAGCCCCACCACAAGCGAGGGGGTAAAAAAAGTTTTTCAAAGGGTTTGGCTTTATTGACACAGTAGAGTGTGAAAATGATCTGCACCAGCCGAAACAGTAGAAGAATTGAAGTTTTTAGAGTCTTTTGTCTCTATTGACTGTGCTCTATAAACTACTTTCTTTGTATCAGAGAAAGTAGTTTTCTGGGTCTCACCATTACCATGAGGGTACTGCCATCATGCTTATTATTATTTAGAAGTTAAAAGCATGCTTGTGACTTCACCAGACATTTTTCTTGGCGCTGTAGTTCGATCACTCAGTATTTGTGTTGTCTGACCATAAAAGCATTTTTCAAAGCTTGCTAATCTGGACAGCATCAAATTTTAGTTAAGCTAGTCAGTGATAATTTTGGATCAAGGATTTTTTATTTGGTTGACACCATTTCCAGTTGGAAGTTAAGCTCATATCACTGCGGACAGTTCCAGCATCTTCCAGTTTACGATAGGCTTGAGCTTTGGTGGTTCCCAGGTTGCTCTTCAATCTCCCAACCAATTTCCTTTTTAGCTGAGGCTGACACTTTGGGTGAGATGAGTCAAACCTTTCAACACAGTTGGACGTTCCAACACATCAATGATCTCAAACTGACTTTTAGAATCAGAAACATTAAACTTGTCAAATGGCCACAAATTCAACCTTCCAAGAAACCAACCACTTTAAATAAACATGGTCAAATATCAAACCAGAATTATTTCTATTAACCTAATACCCATAAAAAACATTTGATAAAGCCATGCAATGTAACATCAGTGGGCCTGTATGTATATATTCGAAGCTGTATTGATAATTTTATTATTCATTAAACTTATTTGTTGTATACCACACCAAAAAAATAAGAATTCAAATGCATATAAAAAGTCAAATGTAAATGTTACGTCATGTCAGTGGTAGGTGAATGTACTTCTGACCAGTACTATTTCAAATCCTTTTCTGTGTGTGATTGCAGTCAAGAAACATGGTTATGTTGTGTATAATTGCTAAGTATATTTAGATTTTTTTTCATCAGCGATACATGCGCCAGCAGGATTGTTAGTCTGTTGCTAAGAGTGAAAAACAATCCTCTGCCCTTTGTCAACAAGAGTGGGTCTGTGCCTGTTAATTAAACAAATCCCACAATTATTCCCTGCATTCTCACTGCAGCTGTTTAACACAAATGCCATCTAATCATTTCTATCTCTTCAGGCACAACTCGTTCAAAAGACACCTCCCCAGGCAGATGCAGGTGGGCAGCTTAGATCTGGGAAATGACTACATGGTGGATAGGGAAGAAAAGCCAACCAGCCTGGGTCGCATCCAGCCAGAGCTGTACCAGCAGAAGGCCTCTGAGTCAGAGGAATCGTCCAAGAATGGCGGCGAAAAAAACTGTGGCAGGATTAACTTCTCGCTCAAGTACGACTACGAAAATGAGGCATTGCTTGTCAATATTCTCAGGGCCGTTGACCTACCTGCCAAGGACTTGTGTGGCACGTCTGACCCTTATGTGAAAGTCTACCTGCTGCCTGACCGCAAGAAGTTCCAGACGCGCGTCCACCGGAAGACGCTCAATCCCACGTTCAGTGAAAGCTTCCAGTTTCCTGTGCCTTACGACGAGCTGCCCGTCAGGAAGCTACACATGAGCGTCTTTGACTTTGACAGATTTTCCCGGCATGATATGATCGGGGAAGTGGTGCTGGAGAATTTGTTCGAGATGTCGGACCTGTCGAGGGAGACGAACATATGGAGGGACATCCAGTATGCTACAAGTGTAAGAATTAGCTTTGTTCTTTTTCTTACTTTTGTTTCATCAATCTATTCATCCATTGTCTATAACCACTTATACACAAATACATTTTTGCTTGACGGCTAGTAAATGAAATGTTCACATTTAGCATATTTTTATACTTCCATTTGGCTTTCAACTCCTTCTGAAAACAACCATAATGCTTTACAAAAAAAAACACCAGCTGTTTTTTGACAATAAGTTAATGTTTTTTGGTGTCTGGAAAAGGAAACCTCCCGATTGTTAAGTCACATTTGAAGGGGACTGTGCTGAAAATGTTTTGTAAAGCCCATAGACTGATCCTGACTTGTTGAAATAAACACAATGGGTTGACCTTAAGTAAAATCAGCTTTGCTGCTGTAATATAGCAAAATGGGAAACAGTTTAAGGTCCTCTACGTAAACTGAGTTAACTTGTATTGCAATTATTTCATTAGTTATATTCTGTACTAATGTAAGACACAGATTAACATTGCAGATATGTCTTTCCTGCTTGAAGCGTTGAAGTTCTTTTTGGGTACTCCAGCTTATTCCCACTGTTCAAAATCGTGAATGTTAGGTTAATTGCGTGTACATGGCTATGTGCCTCCGTGTTGCCTGTAGTGGATTGCCAAATGATCACTAGAGATACCAGCCCCATGCAACCCTGCAAGGACAAAGAGGTGTAAATGATGAATGGGTGGATTTTCTCAACCAGATAAGATAATATTTCAGCTGCCTCTAAGAGCTGAGCTCATTAACTAACGAAGCTATCTGATTAGTAATTCCTACACACAAATGCTCTTCAGCTGCACATCGATATTTCTCAGAGCCTTGAGTTTTACATGAAAGTCAAAAAGGTACATTTATCAAAAGTATCTGCATATTTAATTTACTTTCAGACTGTAGGGGAACATTCCTTCCTTTCATTTCCCCAACTCGTTTTCACTGCCAGTCATTGTGATAAAGCTAAGCAGAAAAGCACAGGATTATTAGGTTATTGCGCTTCTTGAAAGGATTATAAAATTTTTTAGTATTTCCTCTTATTTCAAGGTTGTTATAGTTTGTATTTCCTCCATCTGCAATTTTGCTGCCAACCTTTAAATTTACACTCATGATGTACAGTAGTATTTTGATGTTCAGCAAGCTCTACACATCTCCTCCAGGAGATGAGGAAGTGTGTAGATATCAGTAGTGCTGAGATGGTTTCCAGTGGGAAAACGACAGCACATTAATGTACACTTGGTGTTTGAAGTATTAAAATAGGTAGTAAGAAGCATTTTTAGAGGGATTCTCAAACTGATACCAGAGGTTCACTGTAATTGTTTTTATAAACAATTTTATAAACATCCCAGGTTTTTATAAAACCTGGGATGCCATCGCATCCCAGGTTAAACATTGACGAATCCACTTTTGCTAGCTATATGATAACTTGTGTTTTATTGTACAATATTGGAGCATGCAACTTTAGGCCTGGAGGCAGCAATGCCCATGGAAAATGGTTGATTTGGTGTTTTTTCTGGTAATTTTATTCTTCTGAAAGTTCCAGTGAGGAGCTATTTTTAGTCTATTTGGCAGAAATCACCAGACTATATGTTGGTATATAATTTGCTTCCGGGGCCTTTGGAGGAGAAATTGAATGCAAATATTCATCCTCTGTTTTTCATCAGGCACACAATCAGAAGCATCTAGCAAACTCCACTTTTACTTTTGTGATGGTGGGGCTGAAAAGACTTTGTGTCCCAAACAGACAGCCGTTTTAATCTTTTTAATGATTTGGTTGGGTTTAACAAAAAAATAAATAAATCCGTCTGGGATTATGTGACTGCATATAAAAGCTTTTTGTAGATTTTTACCAGAGGTGCCAATAAGATTGCAGAGGGAGGAGAGGACATGTCTTACACTCATAACTTTTAAAGTAAGTTTTGTGGCTTCGTAACAATTTCCAGAGGCCATTTTCAAGAATGACATGTTTACTTGTTGGCAGCACATTAGGCGCCTCAGAGCCCTTGTCACTTTATCACCTCCACAGGGTGCCATTATCTGACAGCTCCCCTCGCTCCTGCTGTTGAACTTCTTCAGGGTTTGTTCAATAATCTCAACATTATTGCATTGCGGGCAGAAAAGCAGGCATCCTTTCTTGGCACACTAACTTAATTGAACCACCGATTGATTTTATGACAAAACACCTTGCTGCCATCAACTCCAGGATAGGTAACATAAAGAATGCACAGATGGTGAGTGTTCAAAAAGCAGATGTACGACGGTGAAAGGCTTAATGAGTGCAAAAGATAGCAATATTGAGGTATCTTTTGCCCTCTTGGATTATCTGATTAGAGGGAGATATTTACTGATATTCTCAACCTTGAAGATAAAGATTACAAGCGCTGCAGATAATAGAAACATATTGATGTCAAGCAATTTGTCCTGTGCGTTTGATCAATACAAAGTATTATCAGAACGATTTCACTGGCTAATCGCATGCATGAATAGAGGTGACTATTGATCAGGTAGTGATGAATACTAAAAGTGATGTATATTAAATGAATAAAGACATTATAAGTATGTAGTGAAACAGAAAATCAATTCGATTCAGAACCTGTTTAAACCCTTTAGATTTTTCAAATGATTTTTGAAAATATTGAAGGATCTTAAAGGCTGTATAGCTTTTTCCAGTTTACTATGGTGGGACTAGTGCTAACGTGTGATTCTGACGGATCATAAAGGCCACACAGATGTGATCCAGGGCCTGGCTTCATTTTTAATTATTCATGGGACTTTAGTGGAGCTCCAAATGTCAAAGATACACAGATCAATATTAGTAGGTCACCAATTCCCCTTCAGGTATATTTTCAGGTATTTTTAAGCAAAGGACACTCTATGAATGGTCCAAAAGTGCAATAGTTAAAAAAAAAAGTGCAATAGTTGCAACAGACTGGTGACCTGTCCAGGGTGTACCCCGCCTCTCACCCGGACACCAGCACCCCTCCTGACATCCCAGGGACAAGAGTGTACAAAAAGATGGATGGATATATATATATATATATAAAGCTTTTTGCAACACGCCTGGCTCCTAATTTTAGTATGTAAACCCCAGTGTTCCTAAGAAAGATTCATGCTGTGCAGATGTTACTGACATCTTCTGATATAGCCTGTGATTCTACACAGACAATCAAAGTGTCACTTTATGTTTTATAGCTCTTGATAAACTCCTGATATATTTGCTGTACTCCCACATTAGGGGAGAACCTTCCCACCCGTTGAACAGAATCCCAAACTGGCACAGTGGAGAAATCCGGATTGCAGCTGTATGTGTGGCGTTAAGACTCCTGCTCTCTGACAGGAGGCTTATGGATTTGCCAATCATCAGAGTTCTTCCGAAGCTCATTCAGTGTGATTAGGGCTCTGTGAGACCTTAATAATGTTGATGGGGCTAAGAGCCCACATATTGCAGATATCAGGACACTCATTCCACTTAATAGTATTAGCTCAGGAAGGACTCCCGTAGGACTTTCTGTAAGTAAGCTAGAGTTAATAGGAATGTAGGCAGGTTTATAGGAATATGTTAGATAGAAGACAGCTAAAATTTCAAATATCCATTGTCTTAAACACATTTCACCGTCGATTACCAACATTAAGGTATAACGCCATAGCTTTCATATTTTCTGCTGAAGAGCCTTGAAGGTTTAAAGTGAAGCTGTCTGCTATCTGGTTTGGTGTGGCACCCTCAGGCTTCTCTTTATCACTTTCATGGCTACCACATATGCATGACAAATGGAGCAACAGCTTTCATGGACTCAAAAAATTATTTCCTGCAAGTGGACATATTTACTAAGTCTTGTTAATTGTAATTTTGCAATTGTTGTGTTTCCATTAAATAACAAACGTAACTAAAATCACATTTGGATGAGTTTATATAAGCGGGAGGTCATTGAAGACCATGCTGCGCAATGATCCTCCAACTATTTCTTCATGGTTTGCTCCAATAGCAACATCGGGTGGTTGATCATGTGACTCGTGATCAATGGAAATGCTTTCATTAGCGTTTTGCAAAAATAATTATTTTGATACGGCCAAAAAAATTCACCTCATCCCAGGTCCAAACTTGGTGATACTTTTTCCCTATCTTACTGACTTTGCTGCCAAGTTTTACAATATATTGTGCATAATATATTGTTATGCACAAATTATATTTATCCCATAGATTAACATTCACATCCACACAAAACTAGAACATACCTGAGAAATAGGTAAAAAAAAAAAAGATTCACTAACCTCTCAGCAAGATTCTCAGTTCACAGTTAATTCTGAACCGCTCCTCATTAATGAGGTACCATTCATTAAACTGATGATTCATTGATTATCGGATCATTATCGTTCACGTGATTCTTCTTTTCAAAAATACATAATTTGCCTAAAAATGGTGGAGACATTAATTCCGATTTAATGTCTAACACCGTTAACTAGTCATCAGCCCTTGTAGTTTATAGAAACAGAAACATAAGCGTGCCTCTATAGGAACATTAATACCAGACATGAAAAATATTCATCTGAGTCAATGAATCAAAATAAATTGGGGAACAAAAATCTGTTTTCCTGCTCAATGCATCAAACCTGACAACTCCCACATTTTTGCTGTGTAAAATAATTCTGAGTTTAAGGGAGATCAGATTAATGTTAAAGACTCTTGAGTACAAAATTGATAATAATCTTTCTCAATTTTTATGTTTCATGTGTTCCTACTATATCATCTTTGAGAGTTTACACAAATAAGTTTGCATTTGTAGTCATCTCTAATAATTACCTAATTTTTCGTGGAGACATCTTGCCATGAACGACAGCATGTGACACAAAAAACAGGCAATAAACTGACTGATTGTAGCAATTCAACAAACTTGTTTTGTTTTTCTTCATAGCGGCGTATTGTGAGAAAAGGCTTCATACTGCGTGAGTTCCTTGAGGTCCTTCTATTTTGATTTGTTGATTCCTGTTGGTGTTTTGGTAGGATGTGTCCAGGAAAAATCTGATAATGATGATGTTTTTCATAAAAGTTTTGGTTTCATTTTGAATTTTGTTGCATACATTACACAGTTCAATCCTGGAAAACCACACATTATCTATTTTCAAGCAGCTGGCATCTTCAAAATGAAGGGGTGTGCATAACTTAGCAGCATTGATGTGCATCAAACACTTTCCATGTAGCCAATAAAACCTGTGTGTTGCAGTCTCCATTCTCATTATCCAAATGAATGCATGAGTTTCAAATGCATAGAAACGTCATGATCCCTAGGAATTTCAGCTAAATTCTTTCACAGCTGTTTCTCATTTGTTCACTTACTCACCTGGGCAGCATTCAGTGATTAAACTGCCCATTATAAATACTCTTTGGATCAGTTACTTCATCATCAGCTCATCTGTAGTCTACAGGCTGCTTTTGCAATTTCCATTCTGGTCCTGATTTCTGAGTTGTTATGAAAATCATTTGCTCACCATGCTTCTGCCTTAGCCGTCATCACAGCTAAAACATAACAAATCTGTTGCACCCAACAGTTTATTCACACATCAGTATGACTAGAAAGACCCCTTAGCTTTTATTCTTATTTAGATATGTAGACTAAAACAGAAATGTAGAATAAAGTCCCCTTTATTTAGCAGTAATCCTTAAATAAAAAACTGATTTCATGTGTAATTTTTGTCTTTTTGCTAAATGATTCAATCCATCCATTTTCTTACACCCTTGTCCCCAGTGGGGTCGGCAGGTGCTGATGCCTATCTCCAGCTAACGTTCCGGGCAAGATGATTCAAACCCAGTCAGACTAAATAGAGAACATCTCTGAAAACTCATTTTCAGCTTTTTCCAAAGACTGTCTGTTAGCATTCAGACTGAACTTTGACTGGGCCTTTCTAATGTTTATCAGCTGGTCAGACTTCTATTTCTATTGTTTTCTAGTTTTATTCTGCATGCATGCAGCTCCAAAGTTACATTTTTAGTCCTCTGTGGCCAAAGTTCTGTGTTTCACATGTTTTCTATGAATGGGTTGTGGCAATCTGCAAACTACACCTCTGTGTGTCTGTTTCTCCAAAGTAGTGTTTTTCTTTCCGTTTTTCCTTCAGATTTATGGAGAGATATTCACTAAACTCACAGAACAGCTGTATAAGGGTATCATGTAAGAAATTTCTTTAACAAGAGTCTGGATGAGAAGAAATAAGAAATTTATTAAAACCTTGCAAGGTGAGAACAGAAATACAGAGTCATAGGAGTCTGTCAAGTCTGCTCTGATCAACAGTGGATCTGGCTTCCTTATACAGGTTCTGGCCAGAGAAGAGAGACTTGGTTGGACTGTAGGTGTGAATCCCAGATTGTGATGCAGCCCAACACAGATGGTCTGGCCATTTGTCTTTTATTGTTAAGGAAAGGAGAGTGATCTCTGATGTTAAAGAGGGCAGATAAGAGCTACGTTGGGGAAGCAACACTTAGTCTCCAGGATCTAGGAGCTCTCTCCTGCTGTTATTATTCGGCTCTGTAGAAGTCTATGGAGGAGCAGCTTGACCAATATCATTATGATACTATACAGAAATACCAAAAGCAGAAGAGGGGTGAGGAGCATATTATAAAGTTTTCCATTACAAAGGGACGTTTCATTTCTCATTTCATTCAAAAGGCATCTGAAAAAACTACATGGGTCTTGGAAAGCCAAAACTGTCAACGTTGATTTTATTCAAATATGTAAAGTTATTTTATGCATTTCCTACTCCATGGTGTTATTTTGTGGTTTTTATCCTTGTATTTATTATATGCTTTTAAAATCAACTTGCCAATGGGAAAAAAAAAAAGGAAATTAGTCACCTGACCATAGATAGGTTCATGTCTGTAATGTGATTAAAGTATAGGGGTATGCAGAGTTTATTAGGGTGATGTAATTTGTATGAAGAGTTAAAATTTTGGTGAAAGCTGCTGTAAAATCCAATATATAAAAGAATTCTTCAAAGAATTTGTCAAATCCACGCAATGTGAAGAAAACATGAGGGCTGAAAGTAAAACAGTTTTTTTTCCCCTTTCTGTTTTGTGTTCTGACAGGAAAGCGTTGACCTTGGGGAGATCATGTTCTCACTCTGCTACCTGCCCACCGCTGGCAGACTCACACTAACCGTCATCAAGTGCAGGAACCTCAAGGCTATGGATATCACCGGGTACTCTGGTGAGCCGTATTCTCTTTGTATGATTCACTTACAGTGACAGTGAGTCAAAAAGAATGGTCCTCTTCTGAATACCCATTTGTAGGCATGTCAGGGAGAATGAAGAAGCCGTGGAAGATGGTCTGCATGGGTGAATTCTGATTATTTCAGCAGTTATTAATACTCTGCACCTGCAAGATTGAAAATTTGTCAGCAAATAGTTTCAGACAATCTTTTATTTTAATGGAGTGCCATCCTACTTCTCTATTAAACCTTCCCCTTCGATTGGGATATCACTTGTAAAATGTGACATTTATTATGCTTTAAATGCCAGAGTTCAGGTGTTATTTAGGATGAATGTGGTACTTTTCTCTCACACATTTAATGACATTTCACAGGTCTTGATGTGACTCACAATTTTAATTCCCCCGAGTTATCAGAGCTTTTGCTGTCTGCCATTATTTCAGTCTG
Organism: Poeciliopsis gracilis; assembly: GCA_911649635.1. Lineage (NCBI taxonomy): Eukaryota > Metazoa > Chordata > Actinopteri > Cyprinodontiformes > Poeciliidae > Poeciliopsis > Poeciliopsis gracilis. The sequence continues at coordinate 381,006 of CAJVRI010001220.1, forward strand.
TGCATTGTAAACCCAAATCTATTGAATTGTGCCTTCCGGCATGTCCAACTGTTTATGGATCCGGAGCAGCTTACAAATGACTAAAACCTGGCGTGAAGTGATTTATCACTGAAATGAATAGGGAAATCAGCATTCAGAAAGCTTTCTCAGTGATGCTATTTGGAAGTTATCTTTGGCTTTCACATCCATTTTGTTTACGCATGGTGATGAGTCACTTTTATGCACGTTACTGATGCCATGTCCTCCAGCACTGCCTTCCTGTTTGAGTAGAAACACTCACGCACTAGTCTATGAAATCCGGAAGGGATGCTTCTTTGTTGACAGCAAACATTGAAGCTTTATCTTCTTAAACAATGATCTCAGATTGGTACTGCTCTACTGGAGGGAAAATGAGTTCAATAAGTGGGAGGATGTACAAACATGATGAGTTTCATTTTCTTCTCTTCTTTTCTTCTTCTTATTAGATCCCTATGTCAAAGTATCGCTCATTTGTGACGGCAGACGTTTGAAAAAGAAGAAAACGAGCATTAAAAAGAACACCCTGAATCCCACCTACAACGAGGCCATCATCTTCGACATCCCTCCAGACAGCATGGACCACGTCAGCCTGCACATCTCTGTGATGGATTATGATTTGTACGTTTGTGTAGAGCTCAAGTGATTAGTCTTGTTTTTAATTGGGGATTTAGAATTAATTAAGAGATTTAATAGTTACTTCTTGCAGAAAATGTTAATATTGGACAAATACAACCTGAATAAATGCAAAACACAGTTATAAATTCAGATTTCATTTTCACAAAAGCTATCCAGTTTGTGACAAGTCTGGTCCTATGTAAAAATACACTTTAAGCTCTTTAAAATCAACCTAATCAAAGTCTGGACTTAAATCAGAGTGAGCTCTCCTGCTCATGTTCGTAGATCCTGGAGTGGCTTTCAATGAACTCAATTCTTTAAGGGAGAATAAACCAAAGCTCCTTCACATGGATGCAAAAAATAAATTCCCAGTTATCACAGATGGTCGATGGCAGTTAATGCTGCAACCAGAGATAAATCATTTGCAAAATTATTACCACTAATATAAAATGTGCATGCTAATCTGAAACATTTAGGTTGGAGATAAAAATAAAAACAAAAAATCTTTAAGAGGCAATTCTTTCTCACTGCACTGCTTGTCATGCAGAGAGAAACATCACACAGAGTAAATATATCATAACAGACTAGACAAGTTGGACGAGGCACACTATGTAGATGTAAGAATCTGCTGGGTAGGTAATTACAATTTGCTGTAACAAACACTGAAATTATATTCTTTAGATAAAGATAAGTGCAAAAGCAGTGCAATATGGTGCTTTGTGTTTATAGAATGTGACTCTGTCCAAGCAATGTGAAAAGAACAGCTCCAGTGCAGACAGCTGACAGAATGAGAACGTGCACGTTAAAGGTCAAATTCTGGGTATTTTTCTTTTCCTGTTCCTTTTGTTGTTAAAAGGAGAGGATACCTGCAGAATTAGATTCTTAGTTCTCCATGTTTTATTTACACCCTACAATCCTAAAGGGGCCCAATCAGGTTGTCTTAATAATAAAAGGAGTTTTAGATTAAAAGAAAGTCTAAATTTATCCACTGTTTACTAAATTGTTAACAAACATCAGCTGTAATGCCTTCAGATCAAGTCAGGGTAAATGCCACAGAGACAACCAGCTGCATCAGTTGAAAGGGGATGGGCAATCAGAATTGTGTCTCCTTTGATTACAAAATGGTCCTCACGCAATTATAAAAAATGGCATGTATGAGATGTTGCTTTGAGTTAAATCAGATTTATTCACCATATTACGTGCTTGTGCCTCCGCAGGGTGGGTCATAATGAGATCATTGGTGTGATGAGGGTTGGAAGCCATGCTGAGGGACTTGGCAGGGACCACTGGAATGAAATGCTGGCTTATCCACGGAAGCCTATTGCACACTGGCATCCCCTTGTGGAGTCCAAGAAATCTGAGAAGGAGGTGAGTAAGATCCTAGGGGCTCTAATGGAAGAAGTGGAGCTTTCCACTTGTCGGATCAGGCGCCCATTGATGGACAAATCTCCACCATCTGGTACATCTCAAGCCAAAAGCTGGGTTGAGTATTTGTACACGCCATGTCTTTTGCATCAGTTATTTTCGTAATAAATCAAAAATATAAGTTGCTATGTAGTATCCAACTCCATTCCGCAATTCACAAGTGAACTGCAGCCATTCCAGACCTGCCCAATTTATACTACTTGTGTCTCTTCTCCATTCTGCACAAGTGCTTCAAGAAGCATGCGTGGAAAATCAGAACTTTCGATAAAGAAAGTAGTAAACATTTCGAGTGGTGTCATAAAATACTCTACTTCTTCACTTCCAATTTTAATGTTTTTTCCCTTCTTGGTGAATTATTTTGAAAATACGAAAACTGTGCCCATGTATTTTCCTGTTGGGAGCAAGGTGGTCTTTGAATATTTACTCTGGTGTCAGGTCAAAGCAGAATCGGTTCTGCAGAAGTGTGACGCTGTGCGGACTTGGTGTAAATGCTCTCATTAATGGGTGTGTATTTACCATAGCACAAGAGTCTCTTGAAATGTAAATTAGGGATAAAAGTAGTTTTCGAGCAAATTTAACAGAGAAAAGGTAACTAGTTTCTGTAAATAATGAAGACAAAGTTCCTTGATTTTAGGTAAAAAATATAGTTTTGTTTTTTCACAGCACATTTTGATTTTGAAGTACCTCTCAGTTTGCTCTACACCAGAAGTGCGTGTGCCGAATGGATGACTGTCTTGTGTTTTGTGTGTCCCACAGTGGAAGGCGAGAACTGCCAGCTTTGACAGCCAGGGCTCCTGCCCCTCACCGAGGCCCCCTGCTAGTCCCTGAGATGAGCTACCTGTGACCCAACGGCCCAGAAGGGGTTTCCTCCCTCCTCTCGATCCACTTCCTGTCTATGTGGTTGAGGAGAAACACAATCCCACTGTCTCTCCCTTCTCCCACTCTCTCTATTTCTCACTCCCAAGCCCTTCACTTCTAGTCCCAGAGCACTCCCAAGTACTGAACTAGGACCCGCTGTCTGTCAGCTAAGAGAAGCTCAAACTTTTCTCAATGTGGCTGGTGTGATGGCCTGAAGCTAGCATTGTTTTCAAGGAGATTGGCTGGAAATCCTGTCTGCAGACATTGATTGTTGATTTGTCCAAGCTTAGTTAAATCGAGCTTGTTGGCATCACAATGGACCTGGACAAACAGAGGTTTTAACTATGAGCCATGGAGTCTCTTTGAAGGAAAAAGCCCTGTTGGATATCACTCCATGAAAGCAGCAGATGTCTCACAAAGGGAAGCTGAACACATGCATTGCCAAGGAAGGGAAAAAAGAGATGATTTTAAAAACAAAACATGTTTTAGAAGTCTATGGCTCACTCATGTTTATTTTTGCAGTCCTGAATTAACATATATTATTCCTTTTTTAAATTATTTATATATATATAATTAGCTTAAAAAAAGTATTTAGTTTAAAATACTATCTATTTCATTAAAGTTTAAGATATCTGTTTTATTTATGAGAGGAAGGGTCAGGCTGAAACCTCAAGTATCTCTTCGGTGTAGCTTTCAAAATCTGAAAAGAGAAACAAAAGGCAACAGAAATTCAGACTTGAGCAACCTGGTTTCCACTGCAGTTCGAAAGTTCAGGGAACTCACAAACTCCACGAAGGCACAGGAGTTTGACACTGTTAAAAATAACTATTAAAATGCTTTGTGTTAGAAGAAGTGAAGCTGTTAATGAAGAGAGGTGCAAAGATCTCCATCAAGAGGGACTTTGAAGCACACTTTTAACACCGGAACCTTTTTATCAGCTTGGTGTTCAGTTTCTTCCAAAACAAAACAGAAATGCTTGATTTTTCTTCCAAAATACACTACAAAAAAAGCACTTTTGTCTCCTTGTTGGGTTTATTTTTGTTACTTATTTTGTTGGATGTAAATATATTTATGTACAGGTGCTCTGCTGTTTGTTTTCCTTTTCTAAATTAAAAAATATAAACTGAGAACATAAGTAGAATTTTAAAAAAGGATATTTTGAGTTTTTGTGGTATTTTTTGTGGTTTGTGATCATAATTAAAGAAACAAAAGAAAAAATAAAGTGATAATATTCCCCCGTTTTTCTTTTTCAAATGCTATATTTTTCTGTTTATTTTTTCGCTAAATAATAAGTTAGCTCTGTGTAGGGAAATTAGCAGTAAACTATCTTCCCCACAAGGTAAAACGAAAAGGATATAGTATGTTTTACGGAACAAAATACAGTTATACCAAACCAAATAGAGTGGAACTTTTCTACTTTTCTTTTATGCTAGCTAGCAACAGTAGCTAATGAGATTATCAACATTAGCTCTTGTCGTTTGGTGTTTTGGTGAGAGCTCTATATTGTGTTGAAATTGGGAACTTTTTTTAACTCTAAAGGGTAAGCAAGTATGTTTTTGTTTAACCGTTTCACATTGATGTTTCTGTCTTCCTTGTTTGGCATTAAAACTTTCTGTAAACATTTCTATTTCTGCTAGTGTTTATGTACTTACAGTAGCCTGCAAAATCTGTTACATGATGTAGGTCTCTTCCCAATTTGAGTCACGTTTACGGTTTCACTATCTAGTAGAAGTTGCACATATCCCAGTTGCCTAAATCTTCACAACATGAAAACAATATGGCTGATCTTTCCAGTACAAACAATTTCTTTTCAGGGTCTTTAAAATTTACATTTCCAAAATAGTGAAAGATATTTCAATAATACTCTTCATATGATTTTAAGCCTCTCTAAAAAGATGCCATACAATTAATCGAGATTTTTCCGGCTTTTCCCATTGATGAATTCTTTTGAATCCAGCAATGGACCAAAGGTATAGCAGAAAGCATAATTCTTACTTTTGTGTTTTCAATAAAAGTAACTATACACATTTTTACTTATTTTTTTATTGTTAATGCATTTCTAATTTAACTGACAGATTGTTTTGTTCTGTCTTTGCATCTAGAAGACATATGCATTTGCTTTATATACTTATATAAAATTTTATGTATTGAAAGTACCATTTTTAAATTTTAAAAATTGAAAAAATACAGGTATAACTACATTATATCCCTAAATAACTACTACAACTTGTAGATTTCCAACTTTTAGAGATGAACAGCAAAATGCATTGTTTATTCACATCTGTAGAAAAGTTTTCAAAATCTGTTTAGAATAGAAAGAGTAGCATAAAGTGTGGTTTTAGCTCACCTTCTTCATGTTAGTGACTCACATCGGGCAGCGACTCATATCGGATAATCGCAGTCTTCACTTTCATTTTTAGATTCTGCAAACAACCATCTGCTGCAGCGTCTGCTCACTGTGTAATCTGATTTATTGTTATTGCTACAGAGTCTTTTGTTAGCAGACATAAAAGGCAGTGAATTCTAAAAACTTTACAGTTGTAAGATAAAAGCACATTTATCTTGTATTTGTATCAATTTATGATTGTTTTATGTTGTAATACTGAAATTATTATATTGTAAATGATCATGACATTGTGAGATTTTCTGTTTTGTGTTCTCAGACATTGTTTCAAAAAAAAAAAAATCATAAACATGTTTGTTTTTTACCAAAACATGTTATTCAGGTCCAATTTTCTGTAGCGTCCCGTTTCAGTTTGTGTTTCAGTTTGAGCCTCCAGATGCAGTAATTGATGTCAAGCTCCTTATTAACACATCTAGAACACAATATGAGAAGCTGCAATCTGGAGATGATACCAGGCAGGACAGCAGCTGAACATCAATCACAGATTACAGTTTGTACAGACGCATTTTATTTTGTGCCACAGAGTATGTCATGGGAAAATCGGAGGGAGACATGAAGACACAAGCAGATGGATTCAGCAGACCCAGAAAGGTCTGTTTTAGACATTTCCGTAGCGGATAAATTTACCTTCAGCAAATCGTTTGGCACCTTGGTGTTAAACTGAAAGCCTAAGATGACAGAGCGGGGGAAGCTGTTAGGCGGACAGGTCAGCATCAACAAAACGGTGGCATTTCTCCAATTGGCACTTGTTAGAGCAAGAATGAGTCAGTGCATTGTTCATGCTTGACGTATTCTACCATAGCATCAACACGCTGCTGTAATTCAGTTATTTGAATGTTGAAGTTCTTCTTTAGACTAATGGCATTATTAGATTTCTACTATCTAAACAAGTGAGTGAATTATTGTGTTGTTTCTGCTCCTTTTTAAAAAAAAAAAAAAAAACAGAACAATGTATTTTATGATGGTCATATTTCTCTGATGTGATGTGTTTTCATCGTCGGTGGAACCTGTTGGGTCAATTGCCTCAGTTCATGGACTGTTTTAAGACCTTCTAGCTTTGCCTAATATTGTACTGTTTGTTGATATGATCTTGTAATCCTTTCCAAATGTTAAAATGGCTCTAAGGTTTAAATTTTTTATGAAACATTTTGTATTTGTAATAATAGAGATGTTGGTTAAGACAAATGGGTTCTAGATAAATTCAGTGATCCAGTGTGTAATAAAGTCAAACTGAAATACAAAGAAATGAAACCAGTTTTCATTTCTCAAAAAAAACAATTACCAGGAAAATAGCTTGATATGCTTTTTCCCTTTGGGCGTGACATGATTTCTTTTTTCTTTGATTAAAAGACTTATACAAAAAGAAAGGGGCTTCTGTGAAGCAGGTTTCTGAGCGAAAAATACAAACAACATCCGCAGTGGGTTAACAAACTGGCTGAAAATGGTCAACATGAATTAGGGTTGGGCTTTACTTTTGTCTTCCTTTTTCTGTTCATACCAAATGTAAGAAAACATGAACAATGCTTCAAAAGCTAGTTAATTTATTGTAGTTGCACATTGGAATAATTTAACCACACTGATATTTACATAAACAGTGTAGTTTATGTTTAAAGGTAATATCTCGCCACTGATAACATACAGTACATGAGCTGCATGTTGGTCTTTATATCAACATACCAAGTTTTTGTAATTTTCCAAACATTTATTTTGCACTCGTTTTTCTTGCTTAGGTTAGGTCCACTCACTTTACTTCCTTCTAATGGGAGCTTATTCATTCTCAGGCGGTCTCGCCATTCAGAGGGAATCTTTGTGCGTTTTCCATGTGCACATAGTAATTGAACATTTAAAATGATGAGCTAAACCATGTTGTGACAAAAAATGTAAGTTAAGTTTTTGCTCTCTTTCCATTTAACTCATCCAATAAAATAGCACTAGACAATGGCAAGAACAAAATGCTTAGGAATCTGAAAACTATTTACTATTTACCACTAAGACTGTTATTGCCTTCATTCATAATTTCACAGTTGTGTGTCTTTCACAATTTTCTTACTATGCATATAATATTGTAGTGTCATTTGATCTCAGGCTAAGGCAGTGGCTCCCAAAGGTTTTCTTCTGGGCCCCTTCAAGGATTACAATAAAATCCCCTCCACTAAAAAAAAAAGTCAAGTGGACACACACACGGTTCAAACAGACATAAACCTTTACACATATTTTCTTTTCAAACTCCACTGACGTTTATTTAACATTTTTTCACTTTTTTTTCATTCATGAACTCTTTCTTTTCCCTCCAGAGGTTTTTGTGGGGTCTTGTGTCCCTTAGATGAAAGTAGGCTGACAGGAAGGGGGGAAAAACATGCGGCAAATATCGCCGGGTCCGGGAATCGAAGCTAAAACGGCTGCGTCGACGACTCGCGGCCTCCAAACCTGGGTCGTGCTCAACCCTCAACCCATATGCCCTCTAACTGAAGAATCGCAAACGTTTCCAAAAAATAATTTATGTAACTTCGCACACATTTTTATTTTATAGAAGAAACAGAAAGTGGAAGTGAACTTTATTAACTTATATGCATTTCACAGTAAATATGACCCAACTATGACAACATATATTTCTGTTGTCTTTTACTTTACTGTACATATCCTTTATACATCAAAGAAGACACTTAGATTTACTTCTTCCAAATGTTCTCTATGTTAACACTAAACAGAGGAGTTGTCACTAAGGATAGCCAAGAAAAGTGATATCATGTTTGCACTGTTTGGCCATCAGTTTGTGCGCCGAAGCTCACAGCACTTGGGTTTTGAAGGTGGACACAGACTCAGAGCGCAGTGGAAGCTCACATTTAGAGGGGTAAAATTACTTAATTTAATTAATTTAGTCTGGATCTTTTTTCCATTCAACATGGCTGACTAAGACAATTCTGGTAAAGAAGACCCGGCGGAAATTCCTCCACAGTGATGTTGAAGAACCATTGTCAAATATTTAATGGCACCAAGGATGTTTGGCCAGCTGGTTTTATGCACAGTACAATGGCTACTGGAAAAGACAAGTGTTTTGTTTCAGAAACAACTTGCTGCATTCTTGTTTATTGTACAGGAGGCTCCACTTCTGCTTTTCAAAGACGTAGGGTTGTATAATTGAGCATCTGAGTTTGAGCAGCCCTAGCTCACACCTGAAAAGAGCTTGAAATAGGCAGAAGTGAGCAGACTAAAATCTCCTATATCTAAGAGAGACTTTGTGCAAAAAAAAGAACAAGTTTTGTTTAGCCAGTACACCTGTCCTAACCTATTCAAGGAAGCATAATATGTCACCTTTACGGCTTCCATAGCACTGCAACCATATTTAGAAAATATGAACATGCATTATTCTTCTCAAAGCAAATCTATGTGAATGGATAGAAGAAATTCACTGCTTCTGTCCTTTAGCTTTTCAAACATGAACCTATTTCCCTTCTGTCAAGCTAAGAATTTCGTCTTTATAGTGAGTCTGTAAATTATTTGGTAGCCGTCATCCCAGCCATAAAGCTGATTCTCCTCGGGGTTGTACTTCAGACTGGCATGAGCTCCGTACCTCCTGGGGAAGTAAAGCAGAGGAGCCTCTTCAGTTAGCATCATGTCATTCACGTCAAACACACACTGAACTCGAGATCGGCTGGCCATGCGGGTGTTGTAAACGACATAGACTGTCCCGCACACTACAAAAGCCGCCTCTGCGTTCCCCCGTGGGCACCGGGTGTCCCAGATTTGTTCTATGTCAAGCGTGGAAGTGTCCATCTTAGCGAGGCTAATGTTTGGTTCACTGTCTGTGGGGGTGAAAAGAAGCCACAAGCCCTCATCGTCGACTGCAAGGTCTGCAACAGTCTCAGGATTAAGAGTGTAAAGACTGGCATACCTCTCCATGGGGAACATAGCGATGTCTGTCACTGAACCACTAATCAGGTCAAATTTAACCACCTGCACATCTGTATCAGTTTCCTGATTTATGTAATACAAATAGCCATTATAAACAGCACTTCCAGGACCAGTCCACTTAGAGGGAAGCTGGATCATTCTGCTCCCAGCCACGCCCAGGGATCTGGAAAAGTCACGGACAGAGTTGAACTCGTAGACTGTGTCTCCTGATGTGCCATTGAAGACGTAAAGCTTGGAGGATTTGGGATCTCTGGTCCACATTCCCTTGGGGCTTCCTATTCTCTTTAGGATCTTCACAGATCTGATGCCAGAGATGATTTCCATACAGTCTGAAGGTGAAAAAAAAAAGCAAACAAGTAACCACAAAGAAGAGGATTAGGATTTTGCTTTCACAGGAACATACAAAAACAGTGAGCATGTGTTTACAACCATTCTTCTTCTGCTTCATATTCATCTTGCTTGCACCGCTTGTAATGAGATTATGGAATGAAAGGAGCCGCTGGCTGCACAGCTGCGATGTTGCAAAGGTTGGGCATTTCAACCGTTAGGCAGATAGACTTTATCACCCCAACTGTTTTTTACAGATACAGTGTTATCATAAAACAGGTATAGCAGTCTAAGTCATGTGGCACTAAAAAACTGAAATTGCTGAAGTTGCTGTGAAAGAAGTTGCTGCATAATTTGAAAACAGGAGAAATAGGAAAAAGGCACCAATGCAGATATTTCACAAATTTAGAAATATAAAAGGATGGTAACTAATCAGGCATACTTTTAAACTTTCTTGACAACAAAAAACATTATATTGTAAAATGATTAAGAAATGATTCAGTTATATTTATTTTAAAAACATTATTCTGAGCAGAAATAATTGTGACACCTGTGATAAATGCGGTTAACCAGTTACTCTGGTCTTATGATACTTCAACAAAAATGGATTTGCATTAAGTAGTTTTACACATTTTTACCAGATGTACCAGGAGGCATGGCCAACAGATTATGTTCCCATTATAATAAAGAATGAATTTAGACTCCAGCTGTCTGTCTGGATGAGGAGAAGTGTCGTTTCTCAATAGGAAATGTGGGTTTCCAGCCTGCAGCCACTGATATCTTGGCTCTAGTTCTCAGAACTGGGTCAAGTTCAAAGTCGGGGCAAAATTAGACACAAACTCATCATGAGATGAAGGTTGAGCACAGCTCATAGACAGATGAAATATGCATCAGTAAAAGAAAATATCGTAGCACAATGCTTTCTCTGAAGAACCACAAAAAAGAAAAGAAAATTCCCAGCAGTCGTCACCGACCATCACCCATCCTCGCCCTCATTTGTCCCGGAGCCACATCAGGATTAAGTTTCCATATCTGAACTGGCTCTTCTATGGAGAAAAGATTGTTCCGGATCACTTCACAGACATTCACAATGGGTCTCTATGTACAAAGCTCATATCTGTGAGCATGAGCATGGAGAGCAGCGCCGCTGACCTCAGGGCAGTTTTCTGTCCTTCTGCGGCCACTGACAGCAAATAAAAAGTAATAGAGAGGGATTTCTCATCCCTGCACCATATTTGACTTCAGTCTTTAACAAACATGAAATTAAATGTCAGCATTATAATTCTGAATGGAGGCTTGGTAATATTTACGCATAACCCTTTCATTATGTCTTATTGATTTTGCTATTAACTCAGTTGGTGTATTAAAAGAATCAATATGTCTTCATTTGCTATAAAATATAAAATAAAAAGTAATTGAATTATTAATTTAGCACACATTAAATTGAAAAACATCACATATCTTTGAAGAAGTACAATGCTTTGAAAAAATATTCATACTGCTTAAACCTTTCAACATTTTTATGAAATTATAATCACAAACTTTAATTTGGATTTTTCTTGACACATCTAGAACAATAAACCTATTCATTTGTTCAAAAGTATTATTTTTATTCCTTTATTATCCATATTGCATTTTAGTAGAGTTTTAATATCAGTAGTTTTAATTTGCTGTGCCATTTTTGGCCAGGTCTCTCCTGAAAAGGAGATTTTTAATCTCAATAAGACATTCCTGGTTAAATACATGTTGCTCATGTGCATATATTAGTCAGTCAGTGAAAATCCAAACTTCAGTCCAATTCAAAGTCAATTCAAATACTGAATGAGGAGAACTACTCCTCATCCAATCTTACTGAACTATTTTAAAAAGAAAATGGGGCAATATTTCTTTTATCTCTAGCAATGCGACGCTGGATTTGCAGTTGAAACAGCTACAAAGGGATAAACATGCCCTCCAAACTTTTATTTGTTGAACCATTTATCATTTTCCACTGTTTTATGTTAGTCTATCGTAAAGTCCCATTACAATCAAATAAAGTTTCTGCATGACAAAATATGGAAAAGTTTAAGAGGTAAAACTGCTTTTGCGTAGATATTCGTAGAAATTCAAAGCCCTTCTCTCAACCTTCTTCATCATGATTTAAACTAGCTTTAATTCCTTGAATGAAAACCTTATTGTAGCAGCTGTGAAGCAGCATATCTTTGGATGTGAGGATTATGATGATGAATACCTTCCTCAAACAGGAGAGTATTTGAGCAGAAATGAAAGACTTGCATATGACCACTCTTTGGCTGGGAAACATGACTCCACACAGACTCAGAAGCACTTGTTATGGTGCTGTTTGTCTCTGTTTTCCACGGGTATAACTTTTCCAAGACAACAACCTTGTACAATGTTTGATGTGATGCCTGTGGGATGTGTAATGTGGGCAATACAGAGCACAACTCCTATATAACTTATGGGTTTTGACTCTTCTAGGCTTCTTGCCGTGAATAAATTTGAAAGATTGAATATCTCTAGAGGTTGTTTGGCTGAAGTATGAGCATACTTCTTCAAAACTCACCAGAGACTCTGGACTGCAGCTCCTCCCAATCTTCCTCCTCCACCTCATCTCTCTCCTCCAGACCCCAGGCCTCCTGCTCCAACACTTTTTCAGCCTTGCTCGCACAAGCCCGTGGTGAATTCTGGGTCTCCACATAGTCCATTTCCCTCTCTACAAGGTCCACTCGAGCAGAAGCACCTTTCAGGTCTTTGAACATCATGCTGTGGTCATTTTTTATCCCCGTCATGGCCTCTGATGTTAGCTTTTTAAAATCCAGCATCTCTGTGCGGTATTGATGGGCTTGTTCATGCCACAGCTGCATGCGGTCCTGTGAGTAAGGAGGAGTAAATGTTAGACTGCACAGCAGGGGAAGGTTTATCTTTTTTGTTCAGGTTTGAACAAAAAAGATAAACCTTGCTGCACATTGATAACAGAAAAAGGACTGTTTCTCATCAACTTTTCTCTATTCCACATCAAAAAAGACATTTAATGACATGCAGCCACTGTTGGCTGTATTCCATCATATGGCACAAGTTGTCTTTGTAGTTTCTCACACTTAAGGCAGTAAATATTTGGATGGACAACCTGTACTAATTTTACTATCTAATATATTTTAACATCTGTCAAAGTTTTCTAATCTTCAAGAGAGAGAATGAATCATTACAATATATTTTATGATCCACCATGTTTTTCCAAGAACATCTGTAACACTTAAAGAGATTGAGACAAAGTTACCAGCGTGATTTTAGCCCAGGGGTCTCAACTTCCAGCTTTGGCCTGCCACTGTGGCTCTTACAAAGCCAAAAAGGAAACGTTTTTGTTGAAGAATGCAATCAGAAATTGCATTCTTCATTTTATATGTTTTTCCATAAGTTCTTCTTCAAAATCTGCTTTGAATGGCTACAACAGGCTTGTAAAAGCAACTGGCTTCGAACTAGCTACCTGTTTTCATTTTCCATATTTGCTGAAAAGGCTCAGTTCATGCTACAAAATTGTTTTCTAATTCTGTAATAGAGGCTTCATTTTGTTCTAAAATCTAAAAGTATTTAGTTTACTTTTAGCTTTGATAATAAAACACTTTACTGCTTCTTTTAGCAGCTCTAGGTGAGAGTTATTTTATGTCTCTGTGAATGGAAACGGCTGCTGACCCCTGTTCCAGTCTGACACAGTTATGATGTTAACCTTTTGAGTGGTGAAGCCTCATTCATCAGAGGTTTAAATGGCTGCAGCTGCTCAACTTGATCGATGTGTAACTCTGTGTTGTGAATCCAGTGCAAAAATAAGAAAGAGTGTGCAAACGGGGGAAAAAATGGAGCAGATTGCATCCCATTGTGTAACAAGTCCCCCTTCAAGTGTCTTAGGAACCTTAGCATTCACCTGAAAGACTTTGGCACCAGTGCCACCTTTTTTCACTCCTCGTCTCGCTTCCTAAAATAAATCTCCCATTGTTGGAAGTTTCTATTTTCAATCTACCAAAACATCATCGCCGACTCAAATGCAATACAGTGATGTGGTTCCTCACACAGACACTGACACAATGAAAGTGACAAGTAAGTAATTCAGAGGAAGATGTAATAACTGCCATCTCTGTCTCTTTTTTTTTTATTTCCTCAGGTTTCATTTTCCACCTTAGCTCGCTGTCGGCCTGCTGTCGACTGGAAGGGAAAACACATTTAAAGATTTCGAATGAACTGCCGGTTTTATATAAAAGTAAAAGGCAGCAGAGAGTCACTGAAAGTATTTTAAAAGGAAAATGCCAGGAGCTTAACTGTTGTACATAGATAATGTATTTTTGCATCACAACCATATTTGCCAATGTTCATTTGAAGAGTAATTTGAAAGATAAGCAGAATATATAAACCTCTTTAAATACAAGTGCGGGTTTGCAGAAGTGGTTTCGGACAAAGCCATTCTTTTTTTTAAACTGTGCATTGACCTGGGTTCTACTTTACTCTGAAACCCTATTTGGGAAGATGTTTAAAGCAGGTTTAGTTTTAAAGAAACAAATACGAAGCTTTGGACATTTCTTAGATCACTGTTCAACCAAATAGAACAAATGGACTTACACTAGCTTTATACATCAACATAAATACACAAACACTGTAAGAAAACATAATGGTGGCAGCATCATGTTATGGGAATACTATTTCTTGAGTTAGAGTAGCACAAAGTCTTGAATTACATACACAGAGGCTTTCCATTCAGTCTGAGTGAGCTTCAGCTGTTTTGCAAAGAAGAATGGCAAAAATTATGTTTCTAAATACACAAAGCTGGTAGAGACGTATCCAGAAAAATGTAAAACAATTGCACACATAGTGGAGCCAGTGATAGCGCTATAGTCTTGCAGCAAGAAGGTCCTGGGTTTGAATCCTAGCCAAAGGTTTTTCTGCATTGACTTTGCATGTGGATGGATGGGATCCATCTGGATACTCCAGATGAATGGATGGACATGCAACTGAAATTGCAGTGTAAAGTGTAAACCTGAATTCCAAATTTATACCATCTTACAGTTTTTTGATACTTTTTCTTCGCATCAAAAATTCAAATGAACTATATTGAAAATTGCACTGTGACACAATGGGGAAAAGTCTAAATGGTGTGAATACTTTTGCATTGTACATGCCCCAGTCAAATCTAATGCATTAATGTTGCTTTTTAAATGTGAGGTTTTTGTGAGTTGTTTGAAATCAGACAATGAACCGCTCTCTGCTCAGTAGCCGGACTTGAACATTCGTACTTTAGATGTTGGCTAGCCACACAAACCCCACAACACTTGACTGGTGTCCCCAGAGGCTTTCTCAAAGTACAACAGCCAATGGGTTGTAAGAGTGGCTGACATATAATCCTCTTGTGTTTCATATCACACTCAGTGCGCGCCAAGTCTTCCCTAACACAAACTGAGCCTTCTCTTATTTCTGACATACTGCTGCATGTAACCTCACTTTTAAACTCTTTGTAATCGGATCCTCACCCCGAGGCTGCTCATCGTTGCAGAGCTTCATTTTACCTTGGCAGAGCAGACTCTATTAGACTGCCGGCATGTTTGATGCAACACCAGCAAAGGTCGAGATTGTACTCATTAATATTGTGTCATTGTTTTAGACGTGGAAGATGTTGTAATACTGCCGGACAGAAGCTGCCTGTTGCATGAGAAGGAGAGCTATGCATGCATGAACTGTTATTTCTCCCAAAGCCTCCAGGGAAGTTGATGAGCCTGCCAGAGATTGCATTAATTAGTTTGCATGAGTTAGGACATTAAACTCGAATAAAAGGAGGAGGAGAAGGTTATCAACTGGTGTTTCTAATTTTTAATGACTGCAGAGAAATCTCTGCTGCCACTTAAAGAGAGTCATTTGTCAAAAGTCATTTTAAAAGGGGGGCTTGTTTCTTACCTCAATGGCCAACAATCTGTTCTCCAGATAATCCATCAGTGCCTGGTAGTAATTCTGGGCTCCAATTAAAGTCCAGGCACAGGAAACGAGGAGGACGAACAGCGGCTTCATTGTGAGCCGATCAGTGGGACATCTGAGTTTCTTTGTCTTCACAGATTGAAGAGGACTCCTCAGGTTTCTCTCTCTGCCGTGTTCCACTGCTAAACAGTCTATACTGGTCGCACAATGTCTAAACACAATGTGCCATAACAGAAGAACTGTGGAAAAAGGTGAGAATGATAGAGAAAGTAGGAGGCCACTCTGAGGGTTTCCGATTCTTTGACCGCTCTGACTTTGCTGGAATGTTTTCACAAACTCTCAGGGAGGAGCTTTGTGCCGCTAAGCCTGCTCTTTCCTGAGGAAAGTGGACTCAATTTGTGCATATGGGCTTGTTTCATGTGGTACTGTTTCAGGTGTAAAAGTTGGCTTGAGCATGCAGAAAATATGTCTGACGTACAGCTCATTCTTTCATGATTCATGCACCAATTGACATAAATTACATATTACTGAAAGTATCATATTGTTAAATGCTACCTATTTGGATGTCCTACAGGGTTCTCCTTGGAACAACAAAGCTGAATCTCACTAATGCAAGTACTTTATGGGCAGCTCATAATGGCCAGTATGTGAAGCCTGGAGATGGAGAGGCTGTAGGGAAGGAAGTTGTGCTTCTAGCTGGCTTGATGAATATTCAGCTCCACTGAGGCTGCAGATGTTAGATGCTGAATTTAGCATCAACCGCATGAAACAGGAAAGCAACCCAGAATATTGCTCTCAATAAAGCTCTCAGTGACCATGTGCATCATGTGCAGCACTCTCCTTGCTTTTTTTTTTTTCTCTCTATGGTAAATATGTGTAAAAGGTCTTAAAATAAATTGCTTTTTAGTGCAATCACAAACTGAAAAATTGAAGTTGAATAAATTTCTGCAGTAGGGGAAAAAAGCTGGACTTTTTTCTATCAAAATTACTGCCGCTTTATTTAAAAGACAATGCTAATTTAGCTGAAGCATGTTTTTGATTTATACTTTAATTTCAGAGGCTGATTCAAGTTTAATTAAAAACATACTTTAATTAGACTATTTAAGGACTTAAAGTATTTCATAGCCTTTTATTTCCATGGGGTACAAATATGAAATGACACACTGGCAGTTGGCAGCTCTTCATTATTGCCAACATAAGAAATCAGCCTTATCAAGTATTGATACTTATAAATGAGGAAATGTCTTCATATTGATACTGTGGACTCCTGGTAGTAGTGAGGATTGGGAAACGCAACCATCTGTGAATAGCTGAAATACTTAAGATTCCCTTAATGTTTGTAACTGCTGATTTTATTAGTTCAAACACAAATTATGCCTCGATATGTTTTAATAGGCAGAGTCTCAGCACTATAACTGAAACTAATGTCCAATGTCAACACCACGAAGCATTACACCAAAGTATTTAATCTTCCCAAGCTGTATCATCTATTACATCGTGTTCCAAATTATTATGCAAGTGATATTTTCTTAGATTTTCTTCAATTGTCAATGCAAATGATGGTCAGCATAATTTTCAAGTCATGAACTATTAGAGTATAAATCAAATTTTATTGAACAAAGCTCCCCTCGAGAACTGTATTTTTTCCAAAAATAAACTCTTAATGCACTGCTCCAAATTATTATGCACAGCAGATTTTTTTAAACATTTTATGGATTATAAAGACCTGCAAACGGTCATTCTTTGAATGTGCAGCACTAAGTGGTCACAGGTACTAAAATCAAAAGCTATTTCAATCAAAAACATCTTACCAGACTGAGTTACATGTTAACATAGGAGCCCTTCTTTGATATCACCTGCACAATTCTTGCATCCATTGAACTTATGAGTTTGTGGAAAGTTTCTGCTTGAATCTTTTTGCAGGATGTCAGAAAACCTTCCCAGTGATGCTGTTTTGATATGAACTTCATTCCATCCTCAGATCTTCTGCTTGAGGAAACTCCAAAGGTTCTCAATAGGGTTGAGGTCAGAGGAGGAAGGTGACCACATCATGAGTTTCTCCCCTTTCATGCCCATAGCAGCCAATGACACACTGGTATTCCTTGCAGCATGAGATGGTGCATTGTCCTGCATGAAGATGATTTTGCTACAGAAGGTACGGATCTTCTTTTTGAACCATGAAAGGAAGTGATCAGTCAGAACAGAAAGTCCATATACTTTGCTGAGGTTATTTTCGCACCTTCAGGGACTCTGAAGGGACCGACCAGCTCTCTCTCTCCCTATGATTTTGGTCCAAAAAGTGACTCTATCACCTCCTTGCTGACCTCACAGTTGTGTCGGGATGTGGCCATCCACCACCATTCCACTACTGCGTCCATCTGCACCATCCAGGGTTGCACAACAGTCATCAGTGAACAAGTCTGTTTGAAAATTAATCTTCATGTAGGGCTGGGCCCACTGCGACCGTTTCTGCTTGTGAGCTGGTTAGGGGCGGCCCAATAGTAGGTTCCTACACTGCAAGCCTCTGGAGGATCCTCCACCTTGAGGTTCCAGAGGCACCAGCAGCTTCAAATAACTGTTTGCTACTTTGTAAGGCCATTTTAGCAGCTGCTCTCTTAATCCGATGAATTTGTCTAACAGAAACCTTCCTCATTATGCCTTTATCTGTACAAACTCATCTTTGTTCTGATTTTTGTTTGTTTGTTTTGTTTTTGTCTTTGTCATAATCACAATTATCAGGACCTGCAGACCAGAAGAAATGATAGAATGATAAAATGTTCTTGATCAAGGTTTTGTCCTCCTGGATGTAAATTTCAGTCAATATGACGATCAATAAACTCCTTTTGCATCTTAAATAATATCTAGTCAATCAGTCCCTGCAAAGCTAAAACTCCCTTTGGAATTTCTTTTCTTGTATGGCCCGAAAGTCGGAGACATTTTCAATTCTAATGAGTAATATGGTTTTTTTGGGGGGGGTTTGGCTTAAGACATTTTAATTTCAAAAGAATGATCAATCTTTGAGAAATCTCTGCTCTGTAATTAAAGAAAATGTGCAATCACTGTCATTGATCATGCAGGTTTGCAGAATTTAAAAACACACAGATCATTTACTTTATCAATAATGTTTGAAGTAGTTTACTTTATCTTTAAGTTTTGCTTTTTAAACTTTTAGAAAAATAACTGATTTTCTTTAAGTTTTATTGTTGTAGAAAATCTAAATAAAAACTCTACTGGAAAGAGAATTATTATTTTTTTTGTCATAATTATGGAGTGAAACTAGAAAAGGCAATAAATTACTATGATACATATAAAAAGACACCACAAGTGGGATTTTTTAATGTGAAGTGAGGCGCGAAAACAAACTATGCCACTAGAAAAAGATAATGTCTTCAAGTTGTACTAAAACTATAGTTATGTAAAAGTTGAGAAAAGAACAACATCTTCAGAGGATCATTTGCTTCATTAAACCAGAATCACATATTTCTGGCCTCACTGGTTTCCCACGGCTGATCTGCCTTATTGCTCCGATTATGCAGCTTCGCTCTGAGTTTCACAGCCAGCAGTAGTCAGGAGGACTGCATTGCTACTTGGAAGACGATTGCTTTTCCTCAACTAGAGCGAAATGTATGCATTATCGCTTCTGGAGTATTAGCGCATTACAAACGGAATGACTACAGACAAGCTACTGGAGCTTCTCAGTGTAAGTATTAAATTCAATAAATAGATTTCAATATATTTCCACAGAACATTGTTGCTTTAATATTTGATGACAAAACGTTAAACACACAAGGCCAATTTAAAAGAGACAAATGTTTATGGTTAGAAATCGTTTCTAAATGGTTTTTCGTGGTTTTTATTATCTTAGAGTTCACTAGGGTACACTGACAGTGTAGTTTTTTTTTTTTTTTTTAAAGGTTTTATTGGCTCTAGTGGCCTTTATTTGACAGGAAAGAGGGTAATGAGAGAAGGGGGAAGACATGTTGCAGGTTCGATTCCAGGCCGGGAATCGAACCTGCAACAGCCGCATCAAGGACTAAGGTATCTATATGTAGGTTGTGCTTAATCCCTGCACTACCACAGCACACCCCACAGTCAGTGACCTGGAAACTCTCTACAAAAATTTTCATAGCTTAATTTAAATATGGTGTAAACTTAACTCAATAAATCAGTATAATGACAAATAAATCTGTGCATGCATCTATCCAAGTGAAATTTTAAATCCCAGTGAAAGAGAAATACACTCAGAAGAAGGAATAAGAGACTCATTAATTTATTTAATTCATTATTATTTTTTAAAGTGTTCTATCTGGCAGTGTGACCAATGTGAAGCCCAACAAATTTACTTTCAAAGCAAAAGTTAAAAATTTTACTACAACGCTCTATTTGATGAACATACAAAACCCAAAAACCAAGAAACTAAAGCAACAAGCATATGCATAGCTAATAATTAGTACAAAATCAATAATATTTATTTGTTACATATAACATTATCCAACACTGCAGGATTTATCAGCTTAGTGTTAACTAGAACATTCCATCTAAAATGTGCCCAGTTAGGTAAACAGCTGTATACGTTCAGGCTGCACAACGTTTACTCCAAATCCTACATGATTACCCTTACAAATTAAATAGAGGTCTCTAAAAACATCTCATTTTGAACTTCTCCATTTGAAATGTCTTGTAATACTCATAAAGCATTTTCTTTCCACTTTGTGTGTGCAATTAGCTCCACTCATTATTGCACCAGAAGCAAAGGTTTATTTGCTTCTGGTGTGCACAATAAATGTTGTCACACCATTAACAGTATTTAAGTGTTGTCAATGGACCCATAACTGTAGAAACATGCATTTGCCAGCCATGACGTTGCCATGGAGCTTTGCACATTTTCACAGACATGCTATTACAGATATAGTAGATATTTTTCCTGGAAAAGAAAATACACCTTTGCATTTTTTATACATAACGTTTTAAAGTTATTGAAATCTGAGTTGCAGTATTCATAATGTCATAGATTCTTCCATTTCATCATTTATTAAATCTACCCTTACCAAAAGTCCCAGATACATACAAAGCATCTGAAGGTTAGAATTTTAAAGTGAAATTTTATGTTTTTTGCACCAGTTTGTAGTCCAGTTCTTGCAGGTTGTGTGCAGCTGTGAGGGGGTCTACAAACATTGACCTTTGGCCACCCAAGCTTCGTTGCCCTGTTTCGACACTGCCACAGCACATCATGCTGTGAGCAATTAAGCTGAGCGCACTTCAGGGAGCACAAAACAACTCATTGCTTCATCATCAGGGTTTGATTAGGGGGCCAGTGCCAGATACAGCATGATGTCTGTTCCAATCATGCTTTTTTTTTTTTTTTTGTTGTTGTTGTTGTCGGTTACCCAGTATCATCCCAGCGAGTCCTGAACTGAACCACAACTCCCCATCTATTTTTACGCTGCCAGACATTAGACCAGACTGCGAGTGTCGTCATGGTAACAAAGTGCAGAACGGCTGCATTTAGAATCGAAATGGGCAACCTGGAGTTTGATCTAATCTAGAACACGCTGCCTGTCTGCAGCAGGCAACCGACAGCATTAACCAGCAAAAGTCTGCAAAACTCATTCTTGGTTCAATGCACCAAAAGTTACAGTCAAAATGTACTTAATTTCATTTTTAAATAATTTTTATTTATTTATTTTTAAAGCTTCACAGAGAGCTTTGGACTCAGTCTTAATGACATGCCTAATTGCATCTTTGTGTCCTGTCATTTAGGATTCATTAGGTTCCAAGTATTGGCAAACTGTGCTCTCATAACCTTTTCAGAGACGCGGTAAATGAATTACAGAAGGATGCAGCTGTTCCTTTTGTTCAGGGAGCGTCTTGTTGATTGAATTTATTCACGCAAAGGAACAGAGATCCTGCAGCAGGCTTTTTAAAACCTGCTGTTGCATTTGTGACCTTTTTTTAAACTTGACCACAAGATGGCAGCATCTCACTTATTGTGAATAGTCCAAACAGATTCTCAATTCAAATTGAGAGTTGCAGTGTAAACAAAGTGAGCATCATGGGAGCTTAATCAGCAGGAAACTGAAAAAAGAACTAGATTAGGAATAAAAAATGGTATTAATTTTGCTAATTTGCTAAAGAATTTCATGTCCTTTTCATGTATTATGAAAAGGGCATTTTATTAAATTGCTTGCAACAAAGATTTTTGCCTTTTATGTGTTATGTGTTTTTAAAAATAGTTCAAACTGGGGATGTCAAAGCCTCAAAGAAAACAGAAAATTAGAATGCTTAAAGAAAATCCTGATTGGTGTTTAATAAAAAATTATAATCATATCGTTATGTTCCAAATACAAGGTTTTTGTCTTAATAAGTTAAGCAAATTATTTACCACTATGATAATGGAGAGAGAATAATATCTTTAAATGTGTACTGCACCAAAAAGGTCCTGGGTTCAAATCCCAAGAGGGCCTCCCTGGATGGAGCTAATAGTTTACAGAAACTTGCAAGGTATAGATAACAGATGGATGAATGAATCTTTTAAAGTTCAGTGATGTTTAGCTGAAATGCTGCATAAAAACTCCCTTTAAGGAACACCTGAGTTATAATGTAAATACCATCAATTTTCCATCTCATTTTAAACAACAAGACATTTTTCTCAGATAAAACACTCTGTCAAAACATGTGAAGTCATGTCAGAGTACACAGAGTCTTAATCTGCAACTACATCTTTAAAACTACTAAGAATGAATAACGAGTTTTACAAGAAAAACCGTGAATCATTTCCTGTTTTATTTATCGCTCTTTGCCATAAAGGAGGAACATGTGCAGCACATTGAAGTGACAAAATAAGTAAGGTTGCTGTAAAGGAAAAAGGATTTATTGTAGTTTTTCAAATATAAATTAAAATGTAAGTTAAGCTCAGCATCACAGCATTGTACTCCAGCACAGTACCTGACAGTTCGGACAAAGTGATAAATCATCTTGCTGACACACTCAGATACTTTTGTCATTGTGGCAACAAAAAAAAAAAAGGTCAATCGTTGTTTTGTCTGACCTTTCAGTTGAAGCTGATGGAGTCAACTTCAACTTCAAAAAGCACTGAGATCTTTGGTCAGTGCTCTTTAAGTTCATTAAAAAGAAAAGCAAGCTTTCAGTAAGAACAGGTCAGCTTGTTGGTTCCTAACCAGTTTCTTTTCATGTAGACAGTTTCAGACATTTTTTTTCCAACGAGTGGTGACACAGATTAGGTTTACAGTCGTCTGAACTGAGGATCTTGGAATTCGGAGTCATTAATAAAACTTTGAGTGGGTTTATGCACGCTTTGGATCACAATTACACCTGTAATAATTGGATAATAAAGCTTAGAACATAAAATGTTTATAGAAAATTACTTTTTAATGAGGTAACTGCTCCAAAGCTTTAGCCATTATGGTAATTAAACTGGTGTGGATCTGTGTGTGGTTTTTTTGTCTTTGTGTCAATGTGTGGGAGTGACATCCAGCAGAGGATCTTATGTAACCTTGCATCCCTTTCTGGCTCCTGATGCCTGGTGCGAAGTCAAACACAACCATAAAAACCTCCTTCCTCTGCAGCTAAACAAAAAGCTAAACACCCGTAAAGGCAAAGTTCTTTATTACCCTTTCGTATTGATTGAGAGGGTCCGAAAAACGCACCAGCACTGTGCCAGGTCATATAAAAGCCCAGACCAAGAGGGTGAGGCCATGTAAATCCCTTAGTCTCTTGTAAAGAGCTTTAATACACCCAAGGCGCCAAATCACTTGACCTGCGTTAGCCCTGCCGTTTGGGGCCTTTCTGGCTGGCTGAGCAGTGTGGAGCCAGTCCTTCTCCTCCCTTTCTCTGCCTGTCACTCCAGGTAATAGTCAAGGTCTTATTAGTGACATCGTTGCACAGCATGGCTTCAAACCTATAAAAGCTGGATATCAACGGTAAATGGCCAAGTTTTTTAATCCACCCTGTCATCATCTAAGAAAAACAATCGAAAGATGATTCAGACGCCACTGAAGGAGCAGATTTTCTTCGTTTATCACTGCAAAAGTTAAACAGCTTTTAATGCGTTGATTCACCAAAACTAACACAAAACTAAACATGAGAGACAAGAAATTTATTAGGAAAAAAACAATTTGTCTAAACATTTTTGTTAACTTGCCGGATGGTTTTAAAGCACCATGTTCTCTCTGTGACTCTGTAGGCCAAATGAGCTTTTCTGTGGTGAAAAAAAAAAAAAAAAAACTCTTTACACTGCAGTGGACCCCAATTCAGTATGCAGATTCACCAGTCCACTGATTTTTCTAAGGAACATTATGCGTAATTGTTTGCAGAATTTTTTGTGGAGCGTATCTAAGACAGTTGAAAGAAGGTGAGGAACATAACATAGTAGTTGCTTTCCTACTTGACACACTATTGGCTGGCGTTTGCATACCGACCAATCCACAAACCCCATTCATTTTCCTCTGAACTGATTGGCTGTACCCCAAGAACGGAGGAAAGAAAGACTGAAGATGTTATCTGCTGCAGCAGAGCCAGAATAGTTTTGGTGCTACAAGTATTAAAACAGGGAACTATAAGCATTTCTAGAATAATAGAATTACTGAAGCAAATTAATTTGTCAATTATATTCAGATTTATAGAGTTGTATGATGGAGTATTAGGGCTATAAGAAGGAAATTTAATTTAAAATGATGAGAATAAAGTCAGTATTACGAGAATAAAGTTATAATATTATGAGGATAAAGTTGTATCAGAATAAAGTTTTGTATAACTTCACAAAAATAAAGTTGCAGTACTACCAAAATAAATACATAATATATTTAATATTGTAATATTATAATTCTCTTATTTTCATTTATTCAGTTATTTTTTTTTATTGCACCTGTGTGTGGTGCAAACTGATAGGAAAATCAAAATTGAAAAATTATTATACTGGTGATCTTATTCCTCCATCCACCAAAGAACAACATCAGAACCCGTCTCATAATTTAAAAACCCAGTTTCCACTCTGCACAGACAGATTGCTAACTCTGCACCAGTGGAAGGTGGGTCAGTGGAAGGTATCTAGGGAACAAAAAAATGTTTAGCTGAACACACCTGGATCTATCAAGTCTGTTTCTTTTTCTTTTCTTCTTCAAGAAAGAAAAATTTCCATTTCCCATAAAGGTTCTGTCAGTAGTGCCAGATCTCTGTTTGTGTTATTGGCCCCCGTAATCTTGGAAAGTTAGCGGCTTAGTGCAACTACAAACCAACTTTGGGAACGTCCACAGAGCATCAGTGAGTCATGTAGTTACCAGGAATTGTGAAATGGTTTGAGGTATGAGGTGTATCCAAGCCAGATTTCAGTGAGGTATGCATTATGTACACAAGTCAAGTACTCACAGAACACAGGTGTGTCTGGTTTTTATTTGGTGCACAGAGCTGCTTCCTGACAATGTGAGCCTTTTTTTAAAAGCACAATCTAAAATAAGTAGTATTTATGAACATAAACTGACTCTCGACTTAAACATTTGCTGTCTTTGTGGCTGCCAGCGAGCACTTGCTTGGTCGCTGAACATACAAGTGCCTGACGGGCTGCGGACAGCTGCCCCTGAGGGGGAAAACACTTGACAAAGCAGCATTTATCCGTAGCCGAAGCTGTGTAGGAGCTTGACCCCTGAAAATAAAGACACAGTATGTTAGAAAGTACCCAAGGAAATGCTGTCACTGGCAGTTGTCCTTGTATAGATGCATACAGCTGTTAGCCATACTGCTCCACAGTCTAGACACTGCTGTCGGCTGTGTGGCGAAGCATCCACGAACAGAACATGTTCACTATCCCTGTGAACTGAAAAGATTTAGAAAAGTAGCTGAGTTTGCATTACCGTTTATTCTGCTATGTCAAAAAAAAACACAATTTCACAGTTGCACTGTTTCCCCTAATTAAGGAATGAAATTAAAATCACATACTGAATAAGGTTGTTTATCGGATAAGTTGTTAAAAGTGAAGGCAACGACAAATGTAAACAGTTATATTTATATTTCAGACAAATTGTATTTTTATTGTTATTTTTCTGGTGTTCTAAAGTGTAACTTAAAGCATTACAACATGAGTAACAATTTTCGGTAATCAAGATTTAGTCACATAAACTAAACCACTACATTTCTTTTGCAGAACAAAGAAGGTATTTAAATTAATAATAATTTGAAAGGTGTCGTGTCATTAAAAAGAGTGCGCTGAGTCAAACCATATGATTGTGTTTGGTTTATACAGGATTACCAAACTTCCAGGATGGGCTTCATCATAACAATCAGAGTCACCTGGACTACCTGAACCTTTGGAGAGATGTTTGAAAATCGGCTTTCAGTTGCTTTGAATTTGGGATTTTAATATGCACAATTTATCTCTTTATAGAAGTGTGCCATTTATAAATCAGATCATATTGCCTACACACCCATTTCGTCTGAACTTTCCTACATGACATGTTTCAGCATTGTTCTTGTTGCTGTTTCTGCCTCTGCAGGTGAAAGGGGAAACATAGCAGGAGGTGGGTTTGCATACCATTTTATTACAAAGCACTCATTACGGGAGTGTCTCCCAGAACCTCTACACCAGCAGAACATGTCACCTCATGCTGCCCGGCCCATTGTGAAGAGACCACAGCGCTCAAATCCAACACGTCTTTGGCACTCGATCCATGACTCACCTGAGTGAAATGCCTCAAACATTACCACTGCAAAATTCTGAAGTGAACAAGTTTGCATGGGGTTTAGTTGCCTTTTCCTGTGATGTGGGGAGAGGGATGGTAATACTGCATGAAGGTGTTGCACACCTGCAAGCCTATTTTCCATCAAGAAATGTTTTGCAACCACCCATAATGAGGACATACACTCAAATTACTGTAAACACCATGCAGAGAAAAGATAATGAGGGACCAAAACAGTTGATCACAGTGAGTGTAATTGCTCAACTTAATTATATAGGCTTTGTGAAATGCGTTTCCACACTGATTAATCCCTATCCTGGCGGTTATCATGCAAAAATCACAGCTTCTAAATTTTCTAAAGCACAGATAAACATATGTCTGTCAAAAATAAATTACATTTACACTAACTATGTTTGGATGAGTGAATGTTCATTCTGTCGCCACAGTTACACATTTTTACTTTATAATTATTATAAGAATGTTCTGATACACCAATGCATTGCATAAAGTTGCAATTCTGGGATCATACTAATAAGCCAGAGTGCATGACTCCAAAAAAAAAAAAAGAAAAAATCAGTGTTTTACTAAGCTTACCTTTTTGTAGAAACATTTGGTATTTTTCTTTCTCCAGGCTTTGAGGAATGTCTCCAGAGCAACTCCTTGAGAAGTTGTGTCACAATCAGAGCATCCCAGCAGATCAGAGCAGGGCTCAGGAGAGGTGGGCTTGTCAGCAGCTGTTTCAGGCTGTCACTTGGTGAAGAAATGCTCTGTCATTGCCTAACTAATGATAATTGTTTGGAGCAGCGAGTCCAACCGTCCTGTCTGCAGACTGGTATCTCAGGGGTTAGCAGCCGAGACAACAGCAGTGGTAGCTGAGCAAATGCAGCATGATTTAAGGAATGAAGAACATTTCCTTAATGCTCTTCGTCTGGTGTATGTAAATTAACTTCTGGTCAGAAGTTAATTTGTTATCAATATTGGAATTAATATAGTATTGAATAATTTACAAACAAGAACTTAGTTTTCTTTGATATTTGGTTAATTTGCATAAAAACACAAACCAAATAGATTCTGGAGTAATTCTGGCTGGATATCTGCCTGCTCTTCTTGGCTGAATTAGTCAAAGATTTATTTAAACTGGTTGGTGTCCTGGTGTGGGGCTCACTGGCAAAGAAACCGTCATCATCATGCTGGGAAGTTGGTATAATATTCATGTCTGACCATTCTCCAAAAGGAGCCACCACCATCTTAGTCCAAGTCAATTCTAAATGGGCTTCACTGCTTAACAATAATGCTACATTTTTACGCCTACAGAGTCACTGTTTCTGAATTTCTAATCAGTTTTCTATTTCTTGAGGGTGACCGTTTGGATCTTGTGTTAGAAAAATGGCAAAGCAGAAACACATTTAAATAACTTGGATTATTCAAGTTGGTATCTTGGACTGAGCAACTGTTTAGAAATTGCTCCCTGTCTAAAGAATCATCTTGATAGTTTGATTGTTGTGTTACCATGGCTACAATACGGGTTGGATCTGTATAAGGCCCCATAGTACCTTGAGCCGTCTCTGCATGAACAGCCGTTGTGATGCTGATCTCTGGATTCAACCTGAATCCCCCGGTGGCCCTTATGTCAGTCCGCCGATGCTTTGGAGACATTTTGGTTCATTTCATTGTGACATGTTTGGCTTTGTGCTGCGGTTCTAATTATTGCTTCAGTATTTTCTCTGATGTTTATTTTGTCAACTCTAAATGCAATGGCCCAAATCTTCCTTTAACACTTCAGGTTCTGCAGTAACTTCTATTTATAGTCGCTCACCTCCAGCCCAGAATCCGTCAGCAGCGGCTTTAACCCGCTTGGCAGAAATATTAAGGAGAAGCAGAGTAGACAGTCAGCAGGTGGTACCAGGTGGTACCGGGACATTGAGAAGCAATGCAACTCGGGGTATTGTGATATCAGATATATCAGATATCAGTATATCTGATATAAAAACAGACATTGTTTCTACCTGTTGGTGGTACCGACCCAGACGGTACCACCGATTGCTTTTATTAAAATAATTTCAAAACATATATTATTTTTGAACAGATGTTCAATAAATATAAAACATTGAAGTGGTAAGAATACTTTTCCGAAGAAATTTTTAATTTATTGTATAAGGAGAAAAATCTGGAGAACTTATTTAATGGGTGACATTGACATTTTGAACAAGTCCACTGCTTTCAACCTGCTCAGTGAAGCTCGGTGTAGTAAGAATATGAATAACTCTGGGGAGTTCCTAAAGTATAACTTTAGGCTTGGCAATCCTCTCAAATCAAAACTGTATTATACAGACCTTCTGACAGCTGGGGAGGTAAAGAAAAGGGAAAGAATGGGAGACAAGTCAAGAGGGAGAAAAACTGTCAGTAGGAGAAAGCAATGGCATCTCAGACAGACTGTCTGGCTGCAGCGGGATCTCCAGCACTCAGCGTCATATGATTCTGGGGTCAGAGGTTATCCCCACTGATGAATATCGAGCCGAGCCTCGTCTTCCTCACAAAAGAGAGGGAGTTGTTTTCACTCCCCGGGTCTGGAAAGTTTATTCCAGGAGTTCATCCTGCCAGTACAGACAGTAAACTTGTCTAAAGGAAGAAGACTTCCAAGTGCACACATATTACTTTTTTAAAAGGTTTATCAGCCTGCCAAAACAGTGGGGGTTTTTTTTTCTTCATTCAAATGCTTCTGTGGGTGTAATCACACACAAAAGAATGTAGCACAAGTGTGTATTACTTATGAAACATACATCCATGGGATTTTGACAGGATTTGGAAGATTACAGTTTGCAGACTGTGAGCTGTGTGAAAGTTAGCTGATGTTTGCTGTTTATCCTGCCGAAAACCTGAACCTACTTATTGTTTTATTATATAGTTTCTCAAAATTGTGATGTAGTGGGATTTAGAAGATTTAGGTGACTTGAAATCCCAGGAGGTACATAAAACCCTCAATCTCAGATTGTTTTTCATGAAATTACTTTTCTTTGCATTACAATTCTGTGCATGTTTGATCTTTTCTATTTAAAGATGCATTTCTAATGATAATGTCTCCTAACAACCTGTGTGAGGTCATAACTACTTAGTGTGGTGGACACATTTTGCAAATCCTCTGATGTGCCAAAAGTGGAGCTAATTTTTCACTTAGAGCTTTTGCTAACTTTGAAAATGTTTAGCCTACTTCACTTTCTCTGAGTATTTTTTATTTCCAGCTAAATTCTAAAGCAATAATTTACCTGACATATATTTTGGAAAATAAATATTTGCTTTTAGTTACAAACTACTTTTAGTTTGTGACTATAAACATAGGAGTGAAAATATAACTTTGCAATATGTTATATAGGAAAACCCAGTTTTTTCTCTGACAAGCTAAATAAACAAAAATATTGCTGTTTATTTTTTACTGCAATTGAAACATAATTGTGTTTACATATTTCCTTCCATAATTTAAATGCACAATCTATGTTTGCATAACTCCAAATATAGATTATGTCATAGTGCGACAGATTGGTATTTATAATGTCACTAGATATGAAAATAAAACCATCAGAACCATAAAATGAAACTGTGATGCTGTGATTTCTTGACCAACAGCACTGTCCTTGTAACTGAAGAAACTCCGTTCAGTCACTTGTAGGTCTGCAATTACACACAACGAGCCTCATCCTTCATCAAGTTGCTTCCCCAGTCTTCAGACTCACTCTTATCAGGGCAGAGATTCAACTTGTCCCCCTCCATCATTATCAGACTGGCCACACCCGCAGACATGAGCTACTGGTCCAGGATAAGACCAGAAGCTCGGCTGAAGTCTTCCTCCATCTCCATCACTGCTATCACTCAGGAAAAACATAATGAGGGATATTTGCCCTTATTAGTGCCAATAGTACTATTAAGGTCCAATTATGTGTTATACAGATGGGTCTGGCATGTTTTTTGTAAAATCTAAGGCTTTTTGCTGGTGTTGCACAAGGAGGCCTGAGAACATCTTGCAGTTTATGGGCGACAGACTCCATTATTCATCAAATTATTCATCTGATTTTCAACATCTCATCACAGTGTACCCCATGTATTTAAGGTTGACCACAACCACCAACAAAAAGGTCATATAATGTAAAAAATTTTACAAATAATGAGAAAATAGCTCAGTCTCCAGAGGTGTAAAGCTGCTAAGCTACACATCCCAAATACCTGCAGCTATTTGTACTGAAAGTTGGCTCTACAAAGTATTCACTTAGAGACGCTGAGGAGAAAATCCTCTCTTTAGACTTAGATTTGTAACATCAAGCATCATACTGAGGCTTGAGAAAAGTCAGAGCAGGCATCTTCCAAATGAGCACAACGAGTTCAGAGTATGTCAGTGCAATTGTCCCTAATTATGACAATGATTCAAGGGAGCTCCACATTCCAGTGCCTCTTATGGTTTTGCTGCTATGTATCATGGAGCCTGTGGAGTCATTAATACGATACCAATCTCACCAGTGGCTCCAGTTTGGGTCTCTCATGGGCTCCTGGACCTGTCCGGCTCAGGGGAATTCGAACAACCGGCCGGTAACCCCACCGTGCAATCACACGCGTTTATGATGCAGAAGGTGGACGTCAGGACAAACAATCAATGCTAATGACAGATCCATGTCAGAAGGAAGACAATTATTGGTGTTCCAGCTACAACGGATTATTCTCCTGCTGTCTGTTTATGTGGTAAAGCGTAGCTCTTTGAGAGAAAATCAACCAGGACCAGCATTTATAATGTGAGCTGTGTCCCCATGTAGCTCTGTGTGTAATGGCCCTTGAGGATAAGCATGCCCATAGAAAGACAAGATTTAGACATGACTCTTTATATTAGGATCCATGCATGGACTGAGGGATGACAGCAAATGAACATGACAGCTGAGGTTTAAGATATAAATTGCTGAAATAGTCACGGCCGGGTGTTTAGACTATTCTCGACAATGTTATCATTGCAAAAGGAAAACATGAAAATTCTCTGGTTTGCAGAGAAACCTTTCTGACAAGCTTTTAAAACAGGTACATAATGAAACTTTCCTGCAGGACCTTGGATACTAGAGTCCTGGATCTTCTCTTATGAATCCTTATATTGGCCCAACCTGCATATTTTCTATAGGAGTCATATTCCATAGAGGTTTGGTTTTATGTCCATTTGTTAATTTGGTCAAATGTTTTAGATTATCGTCTTGCTGAGAAACACAATGATTATCCATTTTCAGCTGCTTCAGAGTCCATCAGAGTTTATATCAAAATGTGATGATATTTATTGACAAATGACAAAATTTGTCAATAAAGTGATGTAAAAAAGTACAACAGAGGATTAGCCCTATGCTAAGAATATAAACAGAATAAAATTACAGGATTAAAGTCAAAGTATTTTGAGGATAAAATTATATAACAAGAACAAAGTAATTTTGCAACTTTATTCTTATATTATTATGACTCTCTTCTTGTAATTTTTTTTTTCTCTTACAGTGGCCCTAACACTCAGTTGTAAAAACTTACTAGAAATTTCAGAAAATTATGTGTTGTAACATAACTGGGCTTATGTTTTTCACATAATGTCTAGATATGTGAAAAATCTAGACCTTATGGATATCTTTTCTTTCCCCCTTAATTAATAAAATCATCTCTAAGAAAATGCATTTTGTCTTTACTCAGGCTTTCCTAGTCTGATATTGAAATCATCTGATGATCTGAAATATGTAAGTGTGACAAAAATTGTAAAAACAGACAGAAATGTGTAAGGTTGCAAATTATTTTCTACAGCACTGTATTTGCTAACAGGCAAATATGGATTCCTGTAGGATAAAATCTACATGAGATTCTCTGGGTTATATATAAAAAGGACCATCCAGACAGTTATCAACAAAAAGGCCAAAGGTCAGTGCCCATGAAAGTAATTTACACTCCTCCTGTCATAGAAGCATTAAAAGTTTCAGGGTGCTTTTATCAGGACAAAATCAGTCTGAGCATAAAAAGATTATAAATCTTTGTTCTACTTTTCTTCCATCTGTATATTAGTGAGCTCCAGAAAATTGTTTCATGTTTCTAACCTTTCATAATTGTACCAGATCAGACAATGTACTAATGTTCTGTTTGGTTCTCCAGAGGCAACCCACTACATGCACAATTAATACTGTAATCAATCTACATACCTGTAGGAAGAAGACTAATTCTTCTATGCATTGCCCACTTGTGATTAAATGACAAAGAATAGCAAAAAAAAAGGCACAAGATTATTTTAAAAACTGTATATTTTTAGCTGTATCTGCGCTTTTTAAACTTCCATGGCAGATCAGACATGTTTGCCTATCTTAAAAAAAACCAGACAGCCTTCAGAGAAGAGTGGCAGACCAACCAGTTGTTCAGAAATTATCTGTTTTTTCTGATTTCATAAAAACTTCCTAAAAATGTTTGATTTTATAAAGGGAGAATGGAACTCTATGAGGTTTTAAGTGTGCAAATATTTATAAGACTACTTTAGAGAATAATTGGGATATTCAATAAACCACAAAAAATGTTTCAATGTTCAACAGACATCTGTGTTTCAAGGACCAAATTCTTTCCATTATTGTTAATGCTGACAGGTAATATCTGGTGATCCATGATCATCTAAATATCTGAATCTTGTCACAGAAACTGGGATTTGTGTTGTAAAAATTACATTTGGGTGTGTCAAATAAATATAAATCAACAAAATGCGAAAGAACAAGTTGCAGAAGTTTTCATAAAGTTTCGCAGGTTGAATTGACAACAATTAAGGTTTGTTTTCTGGTTTATTTTAACTACTGTTATTCCAGAATGATTGTGAAGCATAAAACTGCAATTATTGAGCTCATTCTAGATTATTTTTAATAGAGGGATGACAATTGTTGGAGGCCAAATGTGAAACAGATAGGACTCCGGGGTTAGCAGACAACAACATGTCCAGCTCAATCCTTTCTGTCTTTCTTCTCTGTTTGTCAGCACTTCCAAACATGGCTACCTGCAGAGAGCCGCAGACACAGAGACTCTCTCTTAAGGATGCCAGGCTCCTGTGTATTATGTTTTTAACATGCCTTGGATTTTTTCTCAGCAACCCAAGATACACCAAGCAAAGTGCAGCAGTCCAAGCCCTGCTGATACCAAGGCTGATGATTACAAACCGGTTGCTATGACACCAAGTTTTCAATTGGATAATGTGAATAAAAAAAAAAAAACATGGCAGCCTGTTAGGTTGGGTTTTAGACTCTATATAAAGTTTTTTGTTGAGGCCATGGAGTTCAGGGGAGAACTGCCCTCGTTATATTTACTCCTAGTCAGGAAACCTTATATTATATGAAGGATATTTTTATAAAATCAGAAAATGAAGGAGAAAAAGAAAAACTTTAGTGAGCTGAAAGATTTACAGTTCTGGTCAGTAGTCTGTCCATTTAATATGCACATGAATGTATTTTTTAAGAAATATTTCAAAATCAAACTGATCAAACTTATGAGAGAAGGCCTTAGATGTAAAAGATAATATAAGATGAGAGAAATTAGAGGGTCTCTATTGATGTTATGTCGCACATTTAACGTGGTGAAAGATTTAATTCCTACAACTGTCGACATCGTCAGTGAGAAATAAGCACCTCAAAGTTGACGCAAAAACACACACTAGTCCTTTCACTATAAATTCTTGGCTTGAAAAAGCTGGTCTTGTTTCAGTTTGCTCCTGACGTTTGGCCAGATGTTTTAAATCAGAAGCGTAACGGACTGTGACCCTTCATGCAACAATGCTCAACAATCAGCGAGACCAAGAACACAATCAAACTTGTTTTGGAATGGATAAAAACAGGGTCACATTGAGCTTGTGGAACTGCTCCATATTTAACTTATTGAAAATCTGTTGACCATGTTTAAAGTTTCTGCCTTTCCAAGGGAAACAGCTAATTTAAATTAACTTTAGCAATTCTACCACAAGGGGTGGTCAAGTGTTAAGCCAGAAGCTTTATGATGGCTACCATGTTGAGGTGACTAAAGTTAAAAAGGGACATTTAAGCAACTATTTATAGCGCTGTATGTATATATTTTTGTCTATATTAATATTTCTGACCGTATGTGACTAATAATTCTCCTTTTATCACTACTAATGACTGCAAGAATGAATTCAATATCATAAAGGAGAGCTATTATAAAAAATTCACATGCAAATTTTTGTTCTTCAATTTGTGTCTCATCTGCTTCAAAAAAACAGCCCAAGCATTCAGAACAACACCAGCTATGCAAGGTGATGGTTTTTTGGTGTCTGGAAAATAAGCCATTTCAAAAACCTTCTTATAGTTAAGTTACATTCAACGGCATTGCGGCATTATCTAGAGTTCCAGCACATTTGGTCAGGTGATTTTTGTCTCTGTGTGCTGTACAAGGGAGAAGACAAGTGGTTGTTGTTGACTTACCATTCAGAAACCACTTTCTGCATTCTTGCTTGTTGTTGTTCAAATGTGTATAGTTGTATACTTGCGCACTGGTTTGCATCCATTTTTATGTGTAAATGTAAGTATATGAGCTGGAGAGCATGGCCAGCTGCAGCTTAATTGGATTTAAAATGACAAGAGGCTCTAAAACGGCTCATTCTGAAAGATTAAATAGGCAAACTTGAGC
The DNA here is from genome assembly GCA_911649635.1 of Poeciliopsis gracilis. Taxonomy (NCBI): domain Eukaryota; kingdom Metazoa; phylum Chordata; class Actinopteri; order Cyprinodontiformes; family Poeciliidae; genus Poeciliopsis; species Poeciliopsis gracilis. Next base: position 415,863 of record CAJVRI010001220.1, read on the forward strand.
TGACTAAAATCTCATTATCTAAGAATAATTTTGTGCAAAAAAATCAATCAACATGTTTTGTTTTGCTCGTAGACCTATTCTAAACTGTTAATATCTCGATCACACCCACTTATGCATAATTTCACTCTGCCCTTTTGATATCAAACAGTCAATTATGAAATGTCAATCATAACGGTTAGCTAGCTTAAAAAATGAAAGAGCAACTTATAGATTGAAATCATTTAATAAATATGTAAATGTTTACCCACGACTTTTACTTTAAATCAGAGTTTTCACTTGTGTCTTTGTTTGGTATATGTGGGATTGGGTCCCACTGGATTTCATAAACTACACACAGAAGGATTTGCGTAAAGCCGTCACCCATTGAGGCAGTCGCTAAGGTGGAGGAATCTCATAATTAAAGCCTCATTAGAGCCATACAGCCCAACTATGTTGGTTTACGGGGCAGACAGGAACCTCAAAGATTCACAATGGGGCCTTTCATAATACCTCACTTGTCTAAGGGGAAAAAAGGGAAAAAGCAGTCGCTCTTAGCATTCAGGCAGATGTAATTGCGATCACTCAGCTTGTCTGATACTGATAATAGGGCAATGGGAAATTCCTGTCAGAGTCAGTGGCGCAGGGTGGTTTCGCAACCACTTTGGCAGGCTCCACGTTCCACTGCAGGGCAGCGAATGCGTTACAGCATGCACACATAGCTGTCATCAAACACATTTAGGGAAAAAAACTTAAGACAATCAAAACACACAAGTGTGTGTCACTTTCTTACTCCTGGAGCAGTAAAAAGGCAAATATTATATCATCTATCATCCCCGCTCAGTTGAAGATGTTGAAAGATTCAGCTTATGAAAAAATGTAAAGTGGCTACGCTCCGACAATCCTGCTCCAATAATACACTGTAGATTTTAAATATGTACTTTAGCATCTATATATGTTCATGTCACTTTTTTTACTGCTTGGTTATGTGGAAAATAAGCAGTGAAAAATAAGGCTATAGTTTAAGTGGCGCCTTAAAAACACTGGTTAGTCAGCTTATAATGAATAATAATGTTATGTTTTCTTTACAAATTATGGCTGGATCGTTTAGCAAGCAGCCCATTCCTACCAGACAAATGCTCTACAGTAGGTGGCTGAAATAGCACGTGGGTGTGACGTTCTTGTGGTCGGACCTCGGGTACAGTATGTGACACTTGGCATCTGAGCAATGCCTCCCAAAGAAGCCGGCAGAGGCATTCATGCAATGATGCTAACAGCTTATTTTAATGGGTGAACTAATGATCAAACCATAGAGTCCAAACATTGTAGTGCTTTTTGAGACCACCCATGAAACTCTGAAACAATATTAGTAGCTATTAGCAACCACAAGAACAGCTATATAGGCCAAGGTTGCAATATGGTCTGAGGGACAGCAGCAATCCAGTTTTAATTTAATTAGTGAAACATTTCATCCAGATGGCAAGCAGAGGGATTTGTTATCTTTGATCAGTATGTTCAGTTTGTAATCTATAATCTTTACATGTATGCGAACAGTCTCTTGTCGAATACAGAAAACCTATGTTGGGACATCAACATCGACATTTTGGTGTCATCATAAAACACTCTCTGACTCTCAAAGATTAGGCTGGTGAACTGAAAAATCTACTCAGCAGACAAGAGCAGAGGTAAAAATATAATTTAGCTGAGGATTAATTTGGTGTTTTGCATGCTTTAAATTACAGAGAACACATTAATTGTGTATTTACTATGGTTAAGTGGTAGTTTTCTGCTGTAAACTGAGAATGCGGTCAGGGAAACCAAGAGATCATGCCGTCTGAATCATTACAGATCATTAAGGGATGCAATTACATTACCTCTAATTTTTTCAATTTTACCTCATCTGCTCTCTGCAGCATTGTTAATCGTTTCAGAAGCTGACGAGTCTTCATTGGTGATCAGTTGTAGTACAAGAAGTTAAGCACAGATTATTGCCCTCCAGGGCTTTTGCCATCATGCAGAGATTTTGGTGGTAGCTTTAAAGTTTTGAAGGAGGAGGGAATTTCAAGAAAAACATGCAAATCTATCTAAAATCTTGTTGAAGACCATGGTCGTCTGATGAAATGAAAGTGTAACTATTAGGCTACAATTCCAAAATACCGATTGGCATTAAACATAAAACCAAAAACATCATGTTTGCATTACAGTGAAACATGGTGGTGGCAGTGACATACTCTGTGCTATCTTTCATTTGATGGAAATATTTTTTTGTCAAGGTGGGTGAAATTAATAATGGGTGAAATATTAGTTAGTTTAGACTCAAAACCTTCAGATGTCTTCTTGAAATCTGGAGAGATGGAGAGAGTTTTTATTTTTCGTCTTAACTCTAAATACAACTATTTAGCCAAATAAATAAATAAGATGCATTCCCAAAAAATGTTGAGGATGTATTTCACAAAAAAAGGTGGACAAAGTTTTACAAACTTTTCAAAAACGTACTTGAACAGGTTTTTGTATACTTTTGAGAACTTCTAAAAATATATTTTCTGACCATTGTAAATGATTGAGAAAGGAACTTGTTTTATGTGTTAATTACAGGTTCTGTATTTAATTGTTATTGGGGCCTACTACTGTTGTAATTTTCCTCAGGCTTTTGCTGACTTGACTGAATGGTAATTTTATTGAGTTCCTGCAGCTTGTAAAAAGTGTCTCAAGGGAATTTGTTGACTTTCTGAACAGAAATTCAGACTAAATTAAAGAAGTACACAGGGTACATTTTCTATTTTGTCAGCACAAGTGTGATAGTGTGATTAAGATTTATAAATCTAAATTTTATCATTGCTGACTTCTTTTTACAAATAACAACAAATATCAAAAAGTAGTAGATGGATGAAAGCAGCTTTATTGGCAATTTGGATGTATTAAGACACAATATATGTGAGCAAAGGAAACAACTGAGATTCAAGAGAATTTAAAGGTTGAATATAAAATGATGGTTTAATGAATATTGTCATCAGCAACTGATGTCGATAACATTTAGCAATATAGAAAAAACTTTTTGGCAAGTTTTTGCTGCTTTTTTGTTGGAAATAGTTAGCAGACACACATTTTTTTGTTGCACAGAAACACAAAATGCAACATAAAACAAGAATCAAGAAAAACTGCTTTTTGATGTCAGAGAATTTTAGTTGATTTTTTTTTACTGATTGGTCTTCAAAATTTCAGTTTTGCTCGAGGTTTAAACAAAAATTAAGGGGACATTGCCATAATGGCACATCTACAGTACATGGCAAGAACAAAAATCATCCAAGGTTTCTCATTCTAAAAACTGGACCACGGACATTTACAATGTAAGTTAGAATGGAGGCCAAGAGAGAAAAAAGTCTGGAAACAACAATAAAGATATTTTTTTAATCTTTGGAATGACAGCAAAGTACCCCCGAATCTCACATAAAAACACCACCACCGTCTCCTTCTCCTTCGTTGAAATAGCTGGTCTTCCAGCTGAATTTGATAAGCGCACTCGTAAACTTCTCCATAGCCTTTTTCATGGGAATACCAATGCTCGTAACCATAGCAACAAGCCATTGGAGAAAGTATTATTACCCACCAGATTTTGTTTGATAATTCCTTTGTTTGAACATCTCTATTTTGGATTATTACTGGTAAATCGCCTCACCTCATTTAATTGTGTCTCGTTCAAACTGTCCATAGACCTGTTTCATATAAAAAACGTGACACCATTTCAGAAGCAGTGTCTAGTTATTGCTGTCCTCCTGCAGTGGAGGACAGCAAGTTTGGTGATGTACAATTGGAACCATAATATATTTTGTATGCACAGCAGCCATATTGGATTTTCATAATTAGTATGAAACCAATAACCCTACTGATTATTCTGATATGGAACTCAGAAATTTTAACTTCCAGATGAAAATGTAAAGCACAATTTTGCCAACACAATAGCCCTGTAAAAGTTTATTGTGTTAGCATGAGTTATCATTCGCTAAATAGTCTTCTGAGGTACATTATGCACAATGTCATAATATATGTATAAGTACTAACTAATTTTTTTAGAAAATGTTGCCTGGGGACAAACCTCATAATCCGTTCAGTAGTTTATGAGTATTTTCTGTGATTGCAAAAAAATTATAAAAAGTCACTGCCTTAGGAGAAACTTGTAAATATTGGAATTTATTTCCACAAGTCTATGTTAAGCTAAGTGGAGAAGATTGATAAATTGCTAAGAATGGCCAATGTCTGGGCAACTCAAACTGTTAAACACGGTAGTGGAAGTGTGATGTTTTGGGTTTTTTCTGCATGAACTGGGAACCTCACAGACATTAATCTGACCATGAACTCTTCTCAATGCCAAAATATTTTGCAGGCAAATGGAAAACCATCTCTCTGACACATTAACATGCAAATGCTCTCAAATACAACTACAGAAGACCTGAAAAAGAAAGTGATCAAGGCATCAAAACTGAGATAAATGATTGGCCACAAAACTCAACAGACTGAACAAATGTTATAAAGCAGAGTAGACAAAGTGTCAATACATGAAAAAAAAAAACTGAATTATTGCTGCTACTTGCTTTTCAATTACAAGAAATATGGGGTTCTGCAAGCAATTGACTTATATGGGTGTACTTAGTTTTTCTCTTGACTTTATGAGGCCAAATTATGAGGCCTATCCAGCATCAATCATCCAGTGTACTCACAGAGTCTATGCACTATATAATATACATATATTTATATAAAATTGTGAATTTAAATCCCAAAAAAATACCATCTCACAAGTGTGTAAATGACAAATACTGTAGACAAAACAATTACATATCAATATATATTAAACAGATGACTGTGATATTTTATGTTCTTTAGCTTTTCCACCAACAACAGTGAACAAGAATAATGTTTGGTTTACTGCAAAGGTCTTAAAAAGCCTTAAGAATATATTGATGCAAACATAATCTCCATTTCATGTTCAGGTTATTTCATACGTGAGGCAGCATGCATCCAGGTTCCCCATGGAAGTGGCAGTGCATTGTGAAAAACAAACTCAGCCTTGAAGTTCTTCACAGTGTCCTTTCACCAACTGATGGGCAGTAAAGTCAATATTAGCCATTCATCTTTCCTTCAAAAGTCCTTTGTGGTTTTTGTCTTGTGTCATGGTTTTAAGAGGCAGTTCATTCAAAGATACAAAGAACCATAAGACACCAGTGGATGGCTTGGGGATGCCCTTTTCCAGTGGGAGGCTATTCACCAAGCAGTATGCCCATGAAATCCGAACCGCTTTGTATTGTAATGGAAGCACCAGCTGCATTATCCACATATATGGAAGTGTATTGGCCAACCTGCAGAGAAATGCATAAAAACTGGCATCAATGAAAGACTGAGCTGTTTTATTATGTGCTTGTTGGGCTTTTCTCTCACCTGTAGCTCCAGCAGACCCTGAACACTCACAGTGAATATCTTGCTGTTGCTTTCTAATCCAACAATCATTTCAAGTGAACTGTAACGAAAATATCAGGAAGAAAACTATTTACAAATATCATAGTTTTAATGCTCAAGGTACAATTTTTATTGCTATTATTAGTGTAGTTTCAAAAGGTGCTAAAGTTGAACAAATCACTCTATCTATGTGGTCATATAGTGGAAAATGTTATTTTAATATTAAGTGCCTTATAAGAAAGCTTTTGGAAAGCTTTTTGGATGAAGCTTTCCAAAAATATCCCCTTTCTGTGGCCTTTCGGTCTGTTTGTATTATCATCAGAACATAACATAACAAAAGTTGATTTGTTAATCTTCTTCTGGCTTCTTCAAACATATCTACAGCATGTGAAAAATGAACCTAAATGCAAGTTACTCATCTGCTATCACATGCATAAAAATGCAGATTAAAGTATATAAGCTTCTGAGCAAGAAATCAAATAAGCCAGTTTCTTAGTTTGGCTTTGTCCTTCATAGATGGTTGAAACTAATTCTCTGTCTTTGACCGCATAATGAAGGAACTGGCTTGTGTTAAGTGGAAAATGTGAAATTTTTATTGCAAATCAATCTTATTTGTCTTTGCTCCAACTGCCATCCCAGTGAACCTCATTTCACATTCTCCTCATTTTCATGTGTGGGAGTCGGAGACAGACTGGGGTTTTGGCTCAAAAAGCAAAAGTTAAGTACTCTTTTGGGTTAAGCAACCCATCATAATAGTATTATTTATATTTTTCTCTTATTGTACCACACTAGAAGAGTGGATGTGGAGCTCTGGGGAGATAGTGGGGAGTAATTCATTTCAACCTTTTTCTCTGACTTTGTGTAAACAGAAATTTTGAAATACGCGAAAGAACAAAGACTTGCTCTGCTTTTTTTTTTCCACGCCACCCAACAGTATTTTGTTCTTCATTATCTGACTCCCAAATTCCAAATAAGGGCATTTCACTATGAGAGCTGTTGTATGTAACAGGCTCCCTAAAAGTGTCAAAGGTGAGTCTATAAAGATTAGTTTGGCGACAGGGACGACTTTTCTAAATGAGGGGACATTTCCCTTAAAGACATGCGCTGCTTTTATACAGGAAATGCCACACTGGTCCCATGCAAAGTGTAACAGACCACACCTTTAACAGCTCATAAATTCCAGTGAAAGTTGAGGCAGCATTAAACTCTGTTTAAATTTCACCATTTTAAGGCAAAAGTAAACAAACTGTCTGAGTAAGGGTGTTAAGCATGCAAAGTGCAATTGTTTTGCACGTTTTGTTAAATTGAATTATGTACTTTGGGGTTTTACTTACCATCAAATACCAAATGGAAATAACATACAATTAGACTGGCATTGCAAATTTGATTTAGATTCACAGATTAATCGAATTAGTCTTTATAAGATTAAATGCTTTTCAGGACACCTACGTGTATCTGTGGCAGAGTGATTCGATGCAGATCAACACCCGGACGTTGTCTCTGGCTTTAAGTTGACTTTTGCTCCTCTTCACCTCATTGTGATCTGCAAATAGGCAAACAGTTACCATCGTACAATCATAGAGGCTTATTTACACTGATTTTCTTTTAAAACTCCCCACATCCACTCTGCAGATACTGGCACACCTGATCCAGATGTGTAAAATCCTTGTATTTTAAAAAGATTACAGAAATATTAGAAATAAAAACTATAAATGCTATATCATAAATGACAAATATGAGCAAACCTCATAAAAACTTAGACAATTATAGCTTAACTTTTATTCACAGTGTAAAAAGAGTTCCATGTAAAGACATTTAATGTTTTTAACAAAATTATAAGTGATACTTTCATTAGCAGCATGCTGCTAAAATGTTGGGCAAACTCCTTTTGTATGGAGTACAGATACATCTGAAAAGAATTAGGATACCAAGAAAAAGTTCAATTTCAGAAAGTGAAGTTCAGACATTGCAGAAACCCATTATAAAATGAAATATTTTCACAAATACTACAGCAGATTTGCATTTTAAATGTCCTGACATTTTCACAGAGTTCCTCTTAGACTTTAAATAGGCTCTTAGGCCCTATGAAGGACATAGTATCACAAATTTCATCCATGTGTGGAGAACAGTGAGAAAGAGATACTTTTCCGCATATTCATCCTTTTCTATAAACCCGTTCCAATATTCTTTCTTTTGTGATGGGAGCTTTTACCTGGCATGTCTCCCAAACAAAACGTTTCACCCTCAAGATTCATAAATCCTTACATTGTAACATTTATGATTTATCATGCTGAAATAAATCTTAAAGCTTTTAAAAGATCTTCACTTGGGATCCAAAAAAGTGGATCTGCTTTTTACAACTGTTTGTAACAGGTTCACATCAGAAATAAAAAGTGTATTTTCTCACTTTTTTACCTCTGTATGTGAACAGGTAAACATAATCTGAATCAAAGCCGTTGCTTGGTTGTTCTAAGCATGTGTGGATAAAGATGATGATGTTTTAACATTTTCAACAGAATCCACATAAGTGCAAGGGTGAGGTCAATGTAAACAACCGCTGTCTCCTTATAATTTGCTTGCAAGAGTCTGAACACGTATATGGGTGTATAGGGGGCTTTAAGGCTTTACTGTGTAATAAATTACATTAAGGAAAGTCACTGTGACTTACCGATGTGGACATTAGCAGAAAACTGGTATATCCCAGTGATTTGGGCTGTGAACCTCCCTGTTGACTGGTCCATTCCTTTTCCCCTGAGGAAAGCTCCTTTAGCAGGCGGCTGAAAGCAAAGAAAACAACTCAACTGATATCTGGATGATTTATTATAGTGACACGCTGGTCCCTGTAGGACAACTGCCCCAGTGGTGACTATTCTCTCTTCATAAATGCGGAAAGAAAATACAAACTGCTTGTTTAAATGTGTCAAAGCTGAGTCTATGAAGATTACTTTGGCAACAGGGAAGAGGAATATAAATCAGTTGAGCTGCCTAAACGTAGCAATTTAAAATATTATCTTAAAAATATTTGAAAAGTAAGGAGAGTTTAATGAGTAGGACCAACATCGGGATTCATGATACGACATGATCTTGGCACTTTCATCCAATTGCTGAATAATCATTTTCGACCTGCCACCAAGCTTTGCAGGATCCTGAAAAGGCATAGAGTTTCACAACAGAGGTGTGCACAGACATTTTGGGTTGCAGGTTCTCAAGTGTTAAAAAATGGCACCTTGTACGGCGCTTGGAAGTGCTGGATGCCTTAGTAGTGTGAGATATTTTATAGTCCACAATGCACTGTAAAAAACAAACAAAAAAAACAACAATTTCAGAAGGGCAGTTTTTCTCCAGGGAAAGAAGTGCAGGTTCTCTCGCACCACTTAGTTTCTATCTGTTCTCCTCCCTGCATCACAGCATTTAAATGCATTTCTCCATGGCTGCAAATGAAGCCATCTTTTTCTTGCTTTTTTGCCGTTAACATCCTCATTTGAATCAGAGCAAGCAAGTAAACCCTTAATGGGGTTGGCATTTTGTTTTTTGACAATTTCATACTTTTGCAATTTTGGCCTAATTGTTTCAAGTTTCAGGAGCTCCCTTTCATAAAAGGGCAACAGTTTATGTCCACTTTGATGACATTTCAGCAAAGTGGGAATATGACCTGGAGCTGACTTCAGCAGATAACAGGTGAGCTGAAGAGGTCACAAAGAAGTCGCTTAGTTTTATCCATTTAATCATCCTGGACTTGGAAGAGTTGGCAGACTTAGAAATCTCAGACTTAAGTCAATGGATTTGCAATCATAAGTAGTGTGCCATGCAAAGAATTGCTACTTTGCTTATGTTAACTCCTATTGAAAGTTGCAAAAGGAAGTTTAAAATTTCAAAAGGATAGCTGGAGTTTGCGAAAAAATCTGTTTTCACCAAATTATATTTTACCAAAGAGGATTAATTCTGACCTTGCACAATTTGATCAAATGCTTTCTTTAAACTTTCTTCTTTTGACTCTGCAAAATTCAGAACTATAACTGTCTAATGCTGTCATAACATGTTGCCTTATTATTATATTAAACAGACTGGCATGTAATCGTCCCTCCTCAAGCCACAGTATGTCAGCCCGTCCTAACAGCCCATCGTTCTGCATGCTTCTTCTAACAGTCTCTATTTCTGTCCTCTCCACACATTATTCCAAGTCAGAGACAGAGTCTCCTTTGTGTGCTGCCCAGGGAGTGATGTGTAGGATTGAAAAAGGGGATATTTTTGACCAAAAAGGCAGTCTGAGTCTCAGAATGGCACAACATGTGTTGCCAATGCCATTTACCAGGGAGTGGGGTGGCAGGGGTTGATCCTTTCAAAATTCTCCCACATCCAAAGTAAGCAACAATTACCAAACACTCACTCTTTCACAGCTAAGACAGAAAAACAAAGCAAATAACAGTTCAGAGGAGGATTAGACACAACTCTACTTTTTCAAGTAGGGGAGCAAAGCTCCACTGATTCATAAACATTTACTTGGTTTTAAACAAACTCACTGTCTGAAAGTTCTGGAGCTCCACCAGCGTCTTCTTGTCCACCACCACAGGTCCCTTGAGCTTGCAGTGGAAAGCTTCTTGTATTCGGCGGTGGGAGGCCATTCCCTCCAGTGTCAAGAGGACTGTAGGTTGCTGGCTGGGGCTTATTTGCCTGTCAAGTGCTGCCCTCCTTTCTGTAGCCTCTGAGAAGAATACAGCCTGGTTGTTACATTGTAAAGTCACGTTATGATGTACGGCGCTCTAAAGCCCCCCAAAACCCCTTTGGTTTTTGGCAATAAGTTTATGTTTTTGGTGACTGGTCAATGAGTAGTTTCAAAAACCTCTCAACTGTTAAGTCACAATCCACATAGAACCACTCTGAGCAGCAATAACTTGAAGTTGTCACTGATTATGTTCATAACCTCTCAGGACAGTTTTTCTAGGTTAGCCAAGGTGTTGATGGGATCCATTTCAGTTCATGCAAATATTGTTGTCCTACTGACTTCAGTGCCTCCAATTGTGAGACCATGGTCTTGAGCCAAAGAAATGGTAGAGTGCTTTCTCTGGATTGGAGGAGCTTAAGTATTTTGGTGTCTTGTTCATGAATGGTAAATGGAATAGGTCATCAATGGGTGGACTGGTGCTGCATCTGTTTTGATGTGGATGCTAATAATCAGTCGATTTACTGGTCAATCAGCTTTCCTACCCATACCTGTGCTTTAGATAGATAATAAAAGAAAGAGATTGAAGTTAAAAGTGCCCAAAAATGAGTTTTCTCCATGGAGTGGGCTCTACTTTAGAGAGGGAGAGACTATGCTTCTTGGCTGGCATTGAAATGCGTTGGGATTCCTCCAGAGAAAATGTCTGACTGACATGGGAAGGAACCAATTGGTTGAAAATAGAAATATAACTTTTCACAGATTGATGTGTAGCAATAATTGTTTCTGTTGGGCCATTGTAAGTCATGTATGACAAGCTAGCAAATTGACAAAAATCTTAGTTTATAAAGGTGATAAGCACCTGACAGCTACCTTTACTTGTATGTAGCTTGTATGAATGCAGGGTTTTCTGTGTAGTAATGTGTTTACCTTTAATCATCTCTTTGAACTCCTGCAAAAGAACTTCCTGGGTAACTTCAGCCCCTGGAAAGCCAGGAGGTCCTTGAGGGCCCGGGGGACCTGGAGGACCTGGTGGTCCAGGCTATTCGAAGAGAAAAACAGTCATGCTTTGAAATGAAAGATTCAGCTATTGTTTTGTATAGATAATCAGTGACAGTAAAATTTCTTTTGAGAGACTGAAAAGACAGCTCAGTTTTACCAGAGCTGGTCTGCGTTTGCGGCACTTTCTGGGGAGGTTTCCAACTGGTCGCTTGACAAAATCCATCCATGACCCAAGTGGATCCACCCGTTGGTGATCAGAAGTCTGCAGCAAGGAGGAAGACTGTCAGCTATTAAGCCCATAGCTAGATTTGTCCATCCATTTTCTACAAATGCTTCCTTCTGTTTACATCTTTGTGAGAGATTTTCACACCCTATTAATGAGTAAGAGAAGTCCACTCAAGAGAGGATGATTAAAGTGTTTCAGGACTGGCCCTCTTTTTTGCACATTGATATTCCCACCCATAACTTCACAAAATCTATGCAAAAGCTGAAGTTAGCTTAATTTCTGCTATAGTTTTATATGTTGTAGCTTAGGTAAATTGTTAACCATTTTGGGCCATTCAGAGCCTTCTTATGAGGCAGTAGTACTATCTACAAGGCAACAATAGTGCTTCAATTTGGAAATAATAAGGCTCTAAAGGCACGATAAAGTAAAACATCTGCAACTTCTCCCTTATGTTTCTCAGCGATGCAAATTTATTTGAAACTTTATTTTTTGTCTTTATAGCCTAATAAGTTGTTTAGCTTTTTAAAGAAAGAATATATAAAAATGTTGTCAACAAACTAATCATTCATTTCACAGTAAAGTAATTCTTCCCAGTGGGGTGTAATGCAGAAGAGCCACAAAGATTTCTACAAAGTCATTATTGTTTCTTTTAAAACCACTTTTGGAAAAGCTCATGCTAAGACACAATTAAATGGTGCCAGACAGCAGAGAATGGTCAAACAAGAAAGCCTCTTCCTCTCCTCCTCTCATAACTCATCAGCTTCAGGGCTTTTCACACTGGCATTAGTCACTGTCCTCCTCATGTGCTTTTTTTCGTCTTAATTAATTCACACAGGAGCCCCGTTTTATATTGCCACTCGTGAAAAGATAATTACACCTCAAATGTTTTTATGTTCCGTCACACTGTAACCCCAAACCTTAATGTATTTGACCAGAAATGCAAAACGAAGTTTTGCAGAGTTGTGAAGTAAAATGAAAATAGCTTCATTTATTTCTGCAATTAAGCTTCATTTAAGTCCTCAATCTATTTATTGGACATTTGCTTTCAAGCCCCTTTTCTCAGATACCCACAAATAATATAATTCAGAGTTCACGTAATTTAAGATGAACAAATTTGAGATGGTTATTCACCTTCAAGCAGGACAGTAACACTAAACATACCAGCAGAAAAATGATTTGGATGAAGCCACATTCAGTTGTTCTGTCAGTCTAGATCTATGTCAAAATAGAATCTGTTACAAGACTTGGAAACTGCACTCCAATCTTCATCTAACATTTATCTAACATGTCTGTACATTCCTGTTTTACAAACAGGAATGTACAGACATGTTAGTCTGAAGATATCTATCGATAATTGCAGGAAAGAGATTATGCTAAATCAAAATGCACAGCCTCCTTTTCAGATTTCAATTTGTTAAAATGTTGTTCAAAACAACGTCTCATTTTCCTTCCACATCACAATTAAACACTACTTGGCATTTACTCTATCACATAAAACTCCTGGAAAAGGTCAAGGAAAATTACTGCATGTGCAAAATAGCCAAGGAGGATTAATGTAAATATACATTGTAAAGTTTGTGGAGTTTTTCCACATTAAAATTTCAATAAGCACCCTGCTGCTCAATGTGATCTCAATGCTGTACACAACAGCCTTCATTTACTGTAGTTTATGATAAGGAAAAAAACATTTTTCAATGTTTTTTTTCCTTCCTCTGAGTCAGAACAATGGTTTTCTTTTTTAGTCTTGATTTCAAGCCCTATGAAAATAACTGAACTCTAACAAGAAAGATGGCAAATATATGCAGAACGTGGATATATATGGATAAGTTAAACAGTCAGTTTTTATTACACTGGAATACCTCATTTATTATGAATTACAGCGGCAAACCGACTACGATCTGTTGGAGAGATAACGAAGCAAGAAGGCCTCTGGAAGCAACATTTTTTATGTCCAGTGGTGCAACTGGTTTATTTTCATTTGGGTAAAATGAGAGGCTGAATGAATTCCAATTAAATGGAGCTCAAATGTTACCCCAACTTTCCCCTGAACATCCAGGGGCCTTCAGTTGAGATAGAAGAGGAGATACAGACGAGGCATGGAGGTGAGCTGTGTGAAATGGAATTTGTTTAGGTTTGGCAGCAGAACACGGACCACTTATCTACTAAACCAACATGCTCCCTTCTGCTCTGCTGAAGACATGCCTCTTGTTGCACCGCAACAAAGTAACTCCTTGTTTGTCTTTGTAATATGCTGCAGGAAAAATCTTCCCTTTTTTATGTTTTGGGATTTGCAGCACTTGGTCCCTGTATCTCACTGACAGCAGACAAAATAAACAGATTCTGCGCCGGCTGCTGGCAGATTGTTGTATTTGCTATTTGATGTTATTTTCAGGTTTGGAAACGGATAAAAACTAAAAGCGATCAAGTCTCAACACAATTGAATATTAGGGTACATTTTCATTGAAGGCCTCTTTGAATTTTAAAGTTTAGAAAAGTCAAACAAAGAAAAACAATTAGTTTTTCAGTGTTTATAAAAACAGATGTTAAGAAATACAATTTTCATATGAATTAAGAATTTTTGGTAACACTTTATTTGACAAGTTGTGAATAAAACTGACTTGACACCATCATAAACATAACACCTTTCATGAACACGAATACGTTTTCATGAATTTTTATGACTGTCGACATAAAGTGTTATTTGGTAAATTATGACACTTTTAATACAAAGTTGACATTATTCAAAATGTCTTCGTTATGACAACTTGATATTAACCAAGAAATCATGATCTCACATAAATTTGTTATAAAAGTATTACTGATTACACTTTCAAAATGATGTAGCTTTATGTCATTAAAGCTGAAGTTGAATCCTTTTGTAACAAATTTATGTCAGATCATGACATACAGCACAAATAGCCTGCTTTGTCAGGTGCCAAGTGGTAGCCACCAAAACCCACGACAGTGAAGCCAACTTTTGTTTTAGCACACGTTTTCATTTTGCTAATTCTGAGACCTTTGCATGTTTTTTCTGCCATGTGTAACAAACAAATCCAACTGTTTCCTTAAGGGAACCCAGGGTGCCAAGAAGCTAATAGAGCTACAAAGTTATAGATCCAGGGAAAGCCTAGACTTTCCATATGCCTCCACTTATCAAATTTTCTTCACGACGCCATACACTGTGACAAGATTCCCCAGGCATTTGGAGGGGAAACAGGTTGACAGTATCACAGATCCTTCACCTTACCCAACATTTGCCATATGGTGTTTTGCAGTATGTCAGTTGAAAAGTTTAATCTTACAATTTTAGAATTAGCAAAAATAAGTCAGATCTTTTTTGGAACCATTGTTTGGCCAAAAAAATCAAAACGCCTCAGTTAAATTACATGGCCCCTGTTTTGAAGTGTATTAAAGAGAGAAGCAGAAATCTATGCAATAATTTCTTAATGTTCCTAGAATTTTATTACCATGTTGCTACACTATTGCAATAAAAATTATTTCAAGGCTATTGGTTCAAATCAGCAAAACACTATGGGGTGCACTTTTAGAAAAAATCCTATTAGATATTTTCTTCTGCTCCTATAAAAATTATGGCATGCTTAAACTGATTGTTGCTTTTTCCAATTGTGTCATCAGACAAGTCAGTCACCATGTGTTTGCAACGGCCCCTAGACATTAAAAATAAACCGAGAGCTCCCAGACTAAATTATATGAGAACATTTTTCTGCCAATCTTAAGGCTCTGAAATGAGCCTTGAAAAAGCTTATATTAACAATTCACATAATAATTTACCACAGAGTTCTTTAACTCTCAATAAAAGTAGTCTTTCTGACAACCAGAAAGTTTCATCTACTCATTTTATTTATTGAAGCACCGTGAAATCGCACTGTGTTCTTTTTGAGTTTCAACACTTTGAGAGTTGCCCCACATGTGCTATATGAGAAAAAAGGAGAATCCGTGCCAAGATATCAGTCATTCTCTTCAAATGTATGAAACACAACATTATAATTAAACCATTAAACTATTCCCCTCAGGGATTTTCTGTGCTCGGAGAAGAAAGGCTATAACTAAGGTAATTATTACCTTCATTTTTGAGCTATGGAATAACAGCAAATCACTGCATAAATAATTGAATCGTCAAATGAAGGAATGCTCAGTTTTTTTCCATTAAACACACCATGTTCCTGTCTCGTGGTTTTTTTTTTTTTTTTTTCGGTCTCGTTTCTACACACTATCAGAGAAATATAAGCCGTAGTGATGGCTGGGATCACATATACAATATGCCAAAAAAAAAAAATTGCTGATTCATTGTATGCAGGTGGGAGTAAGAACTTCAAAGAGTCCACACATGCAGCAGATCCAAAAAAAAGAAAAAGAAACCTTTCTACTGCTTGCTGTCAGGTGCTTTCCATCTCTCATTGGCTGCTTTTGACCAGGGTGTGAAGTGAACCACGGATTCCCCAACATTTCTTTTCATCTGCTCGAGCAAGCCGTGAACAAGTGAGGCAGCGAACGTAGGTATGAGAGCTCAGAGTTGATGAAGAACAGAGGTGCTCTGGCTTTGATCACCGCTGATGTGTGAGGGCCTTAAACTTGTCTCATCTATCAGCAGTTTCAAGCACACGCCCTCCCAGCACGGTGCATGAGAATGTGTCCGTTATCATGTGTAAAGGTGAGAAATGTCAAGTCCTCCAGACAGTTGTTATCCTTATTGAGGGGGTTGTTAAAGAAGGGGGAGCACTGTTTTCTCTGGTGGGACAGTAATCTTACTTGTACCTCACAAAAAGCCTGAGGTCAACAATTCTGCCGTAATCCTCTTGTATAGAAGGAAACCTGGTGAAAGATCCTTGATGGCACTTCTCATCTTGCTTGATAAAATGTTAAATCCAGCAGGCATTTAACAAAACAAAACTTGACAAACGTGAACAGGAAATATACAATATTTTAAAATCGGTATAAAAAGTGTTATTTCATAAGTTATAGATGAACCAATCATGAATTTTATTATTTTGGATCACCTTTAAAAAGAAGACTATCTGTTTTGGTTAAATATGAACACCACATCTCAGAAAATCTAAATGCATTTTCATCTCCTCCAGAAATGCTTACAGCAAAAAATTCAAACACCACCTATTCCTTAAAATACATAAACTAATTGTTTAACTATTTATTCTGATTAAATAAAAGCTGCAAAAAAATATGTACAGTTTAAACCATCTTAGCACTAACACAAATTAATATTTACTCTTAAGTATTCAGTGCAAGGGAAATAAATGAGCAATGTCCTGATCATGTTTTTCTCCTCCTGAATCAGTGTCAAAGTCATTTCATTTTGATTTGAGGATGAGTTGATACTGAATCCCAATCCGATACTTCAAAAATACATTTTAAAAAAAGAAGTCGCTATATAACGCCATCATTGTGTGATCCAGACAGTATGGAAATAAATATCAGCTCTGACAAGGCAAAAGTGACAAAAAGTACTTGAGACAGTTTGAATTACATATAAACTTTTAGGAATTTCAATTTAAGATTGTAAAAAACCAACCAAAAATAAATCAGTTTTAATATCAAATTTATTGAAAACAAATTATTAGAGGCATGTATTGTGGAGGAAATGAATCATTTCTGTTTGAATCAAATGCAGGGTTGTGGTTTCCTCTTTCTGCTTTTAGCAAGACTGAAGAAACAAGAGGAGAGCGCCGTCACTTTTAAAGAAATTTCATAAAAAAATTTTTGATTGTGGTTAAATGTGAAGCTAAAATAAAAACACTTCTAAATGAGAAGCTGGTAAAAGACAAAATAGCTGATTTTTAATGACTAAAACGTGAGACGCTTTAGTTTTGCTAAGCATTAACCATACACAGCGTATGACTGAATCTGAGAAAAAGCATTTAATTTCTCTTCTCAGTTTTACTCTAAGGTTAGTTATGTTTATTCTGGTATCGGAATGAGATTTGTTTAGCACTCTGCTAGTTGCAAAAACATCCAGAATAGTTTGTTTTCTGTGGTAGATTTTTCCAAAGATATGCTGATTTGACTCTGGTTTCTACCTTCCAAATGATGAGAATAGAAAATTTATCCCAGGAAGCCACACTGATTCCTAGAAATGTCCCTGCTGTTTATCATCATTAGACAGTAAATTTACATAAAACCAAAAACAAAAGATATCCCTACACCTGTACACGCAATAAACAGGTTTTTCTAAAGTGCCAGTTGTGAAATCTGACCCTGACTCTGCAGGATTAATTTCAAAATTTGTTGATTATAATTTTACTACATAATTTTCAGACCTTTGTTATCAAGCTTGACCCCAACATGGAAGAGAATCAAGCTTTAAGTTTGTTTATTGGAAACTCTCTAAACACAGAAAACATGTTTTTTTGCTGTTTTGTCCTTTGGGGCCTTTCTAAGGGAAACAAATGAATTTATGCAATGATTACAACAAGTTCTGCAAACAAAATTTTGACTTCAGTTTATTCATGTTGTCAGTGGTTGAATCTATGTTGACAGGTTTGTTGCAAAAACTGTGTTTTATTTTTCCTTCTCTTCTCCATGCTCTGCAAGATGTTAAAAGCAATTGTTGTACTTCATGAACTTTTGGATCTTTTCTGTAAAATCTTAATCATGGATGTTTCTGGCAGTCAAATAAATCAGGAGACAATGCAACAATGCTGCATCCTTGAAGTTTCCACATAAGCATGCTTTGTCTTTCCACTAGTGACTGTTCTGGTAATTATAGCGGACAATATAACAAATTTTTATTGTTTTATTTTTCATACTGCTCTCTGGCCGGGTGGTTTAGAGGTTTTGGATTATTTGGTGAAACAGTTGTAATCATGATAGATTGTTCATACTGGGCCATGAGATTTTATTACCCAGAGAAAAAGAGGTCTTCTGTGTTCACTGCTTTAAATGTGTTTTTCATGTAGTTTGGAGAAAATTAGGTAGAATTCATTTGAAGCAATAAAACGGGAAATATTTCCCTGGGGCAGCGTGCCACCGAAAACACAAACACAACTGTTAAAACATGTCTCTGGGGCCGCAACCAGATACTGCAATTCTACTCCTCTAAAGGCAGCTCCTGAATTCCTCCAGCTTAACTTATCTTGTTTTCACGTCAGTGTTATGTGTTTTTCTACCTGTATGTACACACACGACGACATGAAACATTTAGCTGCTGATAAAGAATGTTGCACACGAAGGTTTAAGGTTGAGCAGGATGATGGAAAAAGTCTTTTATAATCTCTTGTTTTTACATCGCTGCACTGCTCCCTGTGCAGTCATCCATGCATGAGTTGGAAGGGCCCAACGAGGGGCTGATGCCGCCCCAGCAGGCAGGGATCCCCAGGCTTTCCGGGATGAGTGTATCCTGTTAACCTGCGTGCATCCCAGCCATCATACATCCACCTCCGTGTTCCCCATCGCTGCTCTTCAAAGAGACAGATTACCTTGTGGATTTGTTGCGGGAGAGCTAAATAAGGATAGGCATGCAATGTTGACTCTGTGCTGTTTTCACTATTCTGTTACACAATGTGAAAACATTCTCTGCAGAACATAATCAGCCTGACACACACTGAAGTTTCTGTCAGTGGCTTCATAAATATTTCAGGAATACATTAGAAAGTTTGGCCGAAATGTGGTCCGACTGTGTTATTGACAATGTTATAGTGAGAGATTAAATAAATTTACAAACTGTAGCTTGCAAAACTATTCACAATCCATGAACACGTTCAATTTTATACTTCTATGTATAAGGATTTTAATACTATGTATTAGTATCTAAAAGGTTTTCAACTGTGGTTGAAAAACATATAGATATGATAAATTTTTATATAAAGAAGGCAAAGAGGATTAGGAGAAGTTTTATCTATTATCATACAATGCGAATGTTACTGGGATTTTTTTTTTTTTTTTTTCAGTTTCTTGTTATTAGGCTGGAAAACATTTGCTTTGTTATAGGCTTTGTCCTATTTTCTATAAATATAAAACTTTAATCTCAATAAACACTGCAAAAACACAAAAACATACCAAGTGTTGGACCATGAAAAAGTACTGGCTATAAGTGAAATAATCTACCAGCAGACAAGACATTTAACTTATAATATGGGAAAAATGTCTTGTTCTACTGACAGGTTGTTTAACCCATTTAATCCCAAATTTTTTCCTGCAAAATAAGTGCATGCATTTCAATCCTTGGACCTCCCTAACACATGATATTTATGAATTATTCCACTTTATGTTGGTTATGTTAGTGAATAATGTAGGTTTTATACTCTGCAACAATTGTTGCCGGTGGGAAACTGCCTTCAGAAGTCCCTTAAATAAAACTGATGTTTTATTTATACATCAGTAGAAGACACTTGAAAGAACATATGTAGTAGATACATGCTATTATTTGATTTAAAAACTTCAATTAGTTGTCAAAAATCAAAACAATTCTTTTACAGCTTCCAGAAGTTAGAAAACAATTGTTGCTGGTGGGATCAAACGGGTTCATTTACAACTAGAAATTTTTCAGCAAAAGTAATAGATTATTGACTTAATACAAGCTTGCATATCTTGCTGAAAATTTACTTGTGCATTAGTTTTGACTTATTTCAAGTGTACTAAGATATTTGCATTAAAAACTAGACCAAAAATATACACTAAGATTTTGTGTTTTTGAAGTGAATGTGTTGTAAGTGCTGCAAAGTTGAAAAGTGAAAGGAAAATGATACCTTCAAAATTATAACTGGAAAATATTTGCATATAATTTCAGACCCATTTAATGTGAGACCTCTAAAAAAGAACATAAACTTCTGACTTGCCTTCAGAAGTCCCTTAATTACTAAATAAATTACAAATGAGTCGAATCTAATCTCAGTTTTTGTGTTCTGTGGAGGCATCAGTGTCATCTTAAGTGAGAAAACATCATCATGGAGACCAAGGAACACAGCAGGCAGAGCAAAGAAATAACTATGGTGATGTCTAAAGCTGAGTTTGGATATAAACAAATTTTAAGGCCTTAAGCGTCTCACAGAGCTCTGTTCATCGTCATCTGAAAAAGGAAAGAGTATGGTACAACAAACTACCGAGACATGGCAGGCCATTTAAATGGCAAGGACGCATTAATCAGAGAAGCACTCGAGAAGTTTATAATAATCCTAGAGAAAATGCAGAGATCCAATCATTAGCTGCATAAATTTGATCTTGATGAATAAACAGCAAGAAGAAACCCACTGCTTACTTAAAGTTTGCCACAAGCCAGAACGATCCGGTCTACATGCAAAGCATAAAGCAATAACATTACACACTTTCACGTTCCTTATGGTTAAACACGATGGTGGCAGCATCATGCTGTGGTTAGAAATGATGTAGAGATGGATTCTTATTAGAGGCTGGAAAAAGCTGAGACTGCTTTGGAAAATTTAACTCCCTACAAGACAATGTTCCTAATTACACAGCCAGACTTAAAGTTGAATAGTTTACAGGAAACCACATTCATCTGTTTTAATGGCCTAGTCAAAGTGCAGCTCTAAATCCAGGTCTGTGGAAATACGTGAAAACCAACATTTTGATGTCATGATGATCTCCATTCAATAAAATGAGCAGTAACTTCTGTTTCTGGCTGTAAAAGTAGAGACATACCCAAAGACCTGCAGCTGCAATTACAGCTAAAGTTGGTTTCACAACGTATTTAGTGAGGGCGATCAGAGAAAAAATGAATAAATAAAATACATTGAATTTTATGGTTAGAACTTAGCAAAATGTGAAAATGTAAGGCTCTGAATACTATTGAAAGACACTGTATGTTTGCCTAATCACCAGTGAAAATCTTGGCCTTACCCTCCTAAAACTGGCAATATAACATTAAAAGAAACATGATTGCTGGCTAACATCTGTTGTCTGTACAAATTACAGCTCTATTGCCGGAGTGAGTGCCCATTTTCCCTGTGGTAGGTAAAATGAGAAGTTAAACGCAGTAGGTTCCTGATCCAGCCCAGAAACAGAGTTTACTCTGTGATTTGACTGTAGGCAGAACATCCATCTAAGCTCATCAGGGGCTTTGAATTGAGTTTGAAAGCATTTTCCTTTTTCACTTTTTTGCAGCTTTCTCTGATGGATGGGCTCAATGGATGCAAACAGGGCCTGCAGTGCGTTAAATTTCCCAAAGCAACGCTGAAAGGGATCTATTGGCAAGAAACACAGAGTAAAATTTCAAGCTATTTGTTTATAATTTAGGGCTGGGAAAATAAAGATTTTAATTGTGATAATTATGCTGCTTCCTGGATGTGCCATAAAATATCCATAAACAACAGATGTCTTTCTTCTGTACCACTTTAAAGCAGGCCGTTCTTGTTTAAAATTTTATGAATTTCATAATCAATTGGATATCATAAAATTTACTGTGAAATTTACAAAATGCAAAATATACTTTCGCATTTTAAATTTACAAATTTTTGCTTGCAGAAACAATCCTGGCCAATCTTCTCTTATATCAACAATGTTGCTAACGACAACTTAGTACACAAATTTTTTTTTTTTTTGAAGATCTCACTATTTTTCCCATGCATAGTTTTGTTTATGCATTCCTCTACTCCTCCTCAATTATTAGTCAGTATTTATAAATTACACTCATCTTTACAATGCCACATACCTGACTTAATCTCAAATGCACATTTTCTGAACAACAAAATGTCCAAATGCACATTCAATGTACATGCAGGATAAAGTTGTAATGTAGCTCTGTGTTTTTTTCAGATACATCTATTAATCTATAAAGCCACAAAAACAAATCTTGGTGCAGTGACTGATGCATGAGCAGAATCAGGAAAGATTAAGAGATTTCCATAAATCTAACATCAATCCAAACAGAACGGCTGCACTGTGTCTGCAGGGGGAAGACAAAACCTTTTGGTTTATTTTGCTTGCAAATCCCAGATGTGGTGACAAAAAGACTGTTTACAACTTGTTTCTTTTACAGATGACTTCATGGAGTCATTTTCTCAGCATTAAATAAGCATCATCTTTGTTATTTTCTGACACGCCAACACAATGCCATGCAGACTGGGACAGTTCTTGTTAGGCTGTTAGGCCTAGCATAAGAGCAGCACGTGCTCGCGCAGTGCTCTTGCTTCCTGTGGGACTTGGCCCTGTCTCCTATGTGTGGGCTGATTCTGAAGGTCCCACACGCTGTGGCATTAATCATCACCAGGGATGAGAGAAAGGAAACAAAAACCTTTGCTTCAGGCTAAACCCTGCTATTACTCAACACGCCAGGCGTGATGTTTGACTTGAGTCTCTCCATTACAGCCCTCATAGATTCCTCACTGCTCTGAAGCAGTGACAGATTCTTCTCATCTTAAGGGGGGGGATCTCTATAAGGTCTATATATTTGACATTGTGTTCTGAAACTGTAGAATACAACAGGTTACAGAGGTCAGGCTTGTCTGAAATGTTCGTTCTCCGCACGAAAGGATCCCTCGTGTTACAAAGATGACTGCTGGGTCCGTTTCAAACGGAAAATCTCCAGAAGAATGCAGCATCCAACTGGACGCTGTTAGCAGCCCACACACAGGATTGGTCAGATAGACATGCCATCATTAGAACGGTTTCCACTGGCCACAAAGGGGAAAAAATGTAAATGCGGGTGTAAATGTTTGGCCGGTCAGAGAACATGACACACCAAGAAAGCCGCAAATGGATGAGCTTCTTCTCTGAGACCTAGAAGAAGTGTGAGAAAATAAACGTACAAACTCGCATTAAAAAAAAGTTTGCCCTATTTTAATAATATGTGTGAGAGAGAATTTATTTCACCAAAATAATACTATTGCATGGTACTTAACTTTTTATATTCCTTCACAAATTACAATGCATCCTTGCTGATATTCAGCCACTTTATAGCCACAAATTTAATTTTGGTTTCATAGGATTTTAAAAGATAGACCAGCACAGTGTGATCTGTAATTGTGAATTGGGATGAAGCAAATACATGCTTTCTCTGGAGGAGCTGCAGAGATCCACATCTCTGGGGGGAGATTCTGACAGGAGAGTTACTGCATTTAAAGTTTGCTTTTGCCATAAACCATGCAGTGGATACTGTAAACGTGGAAAAGATGCTCACATGCACACATGAATCAAATGGGTTATTAGCAAATATCTGTAGAGTCAGGCAACATGCTAATAGCTTAAACAAAAGAATATTTAACTCAAAATGACCCAGTCAAATATTAAACCTACATCCAGTTGAGAATCTATTCTAAGGCTCTACAATGTGAGTTCAGAGATGCTGTCTGTTTAATTTGACTGATCCTAAGCTATTTTGCAAAGAAGAATTCATGTCAATGTCTTGATTAGCAGAGTCCAAACTGTTTGCAACAAAGGCCAGCATCCCAAAGTTGAAATTACTCAGGACTCACATTGTTTTTCCAACTTGAAATGCAAAATAATTTTGTTGTGACTCAAGTTTCAGCAATAAGTCAAACATGCAATATTTTAATAAATCAAAACAGAATTATTTTTGTCTGAATAAAAGGCAGACAGTTTCCCCACTTTTTTTGGAGAAAAAAAAAACCTTCAATTAACCAATTTTAATAGAAGAATTAATGTCCTCACATATTTTGTTTTTCAGTAAAAAGTAACTGGATGTTTATAGTCTTATTTACTGCTAAATTCAAGTCTATTGCAAGAATAATGCTTTAAAGAAAGAAAAGTGTTGTTATAATGATGCTTTGTTGGTCATTTTTATTACTTTATGCCTTTTTTTATTTCTTGATGTAAGATTATTGGGATTCGAATAAACCTGAACTGAACTGAATTGAACTGGAAGAAGAATTCAATTTGTCATTCAGATTTTTATGCTAAAAATGAACAGAAGTCCTCTCTGGAGGGCCATTCTTGAACAGCAATCGAGTCGAGCCCACAAAATTGTTCCAAGGGCCACTCTTTGGACATCCCTACACGTTTGAATTTTACTTGCAAATAATTAAAAGTAAATAATTTTCTTTTCTTTACACAGTTATTTATGCTTTGTTTTGGTTTGTCTCATAAAATTTCAATAAAATACATTCTGGTTGAGGTTCTCTAAGAACAAAATATAAAAACTTGTCTGAGAACTATTTAAGGTGCTGTCAGTTTGCCCAAAGAGTGATTATGTCATTAACGTCTGATTGTGAAAACTGAGATGAAAGGAAAAGAGGGAGGCACCCGGACCTAATCCTCACTGAGGTGTTCCCTTTCAGGGCCCTTTCTACGGGGCTTTGTGAGGGGCTTACATGGCATGCTGCCCGAGTTTTCAGGACCACGCCGCTCCTATCGGATATCCCAGACACAGTGGAGGCAGACTGGGCCCATGCATGACAGAATCGATGTGCTGAGAACAACATTGCCCCAGGACTTTTAGAGGTGACCTATTATGCTTCCTTGAACAGGTTAGGATAGGTCTGTGAGTTATGCAAAACATGTTTCTGATATTTTTGCACAAAATCAAGCTAATGAGATTTTAGATTCCTTAGTTCTGCCTATTTTGAGTGCCTGTCAGAACAAGCTGTTTAAGGGCGTCTTGTCACTTCAAACCCAATAAAGTGCTGCTGGCCAAGCCCCCCCAGCACATTTGAAAATAGCTGCAAATAGATGTGCAACTATACAATCATACATTGTGAGATCAAATAAAGTTGTTTCTTTTGTCTTACATTGTTATTTTGTAAGTATGTTAGTAATATGAATTATTTTTATTTCGGCCTGTAATATACCAAATACCAATACCAAAATAGCAACATCTTATATTTTGGTCTGTGTGGTGATACCTTTACTAGTGATGTTATACTTGGAAGGTTTTTTGAAACAGCCCATTTTCCAGACACCAAAAAAATATTAACTTAGCAACACAGAGCAACTGGGTGGGTTTTTTCAGTGCTTGGGCTGTTTTTAGAAGTAGCAGAGACCCAAATGGAAGTACAAAAGCATTCAAAATGTGAATTTTTCATGAAATTTTCTTTTTAACATCTTCCAACCTGACTTCCCTAGCCTTGCCAGGGGATACCTCACATCCTGTGAAGCTCCATGGTGATGGGGGGTTTGCAAAGACACCGCGCAGGACGTAGCACAGAGGTGAGACATCGCGGAGGCTCAATCTTCAACAGGCTGCAGGGCCTGACATAAGGTCATCCTTCATAGCTGCTGCTTTTACAGGGCTAACCAAGTCAAATAAACAGGGGTAGGCCACAGCCACCTACAAAGTGTTCTTAAAGATACAAAGGAGACCTCACTGTGTGGTTTCAGGATGGGAGGAGGGGTTACCACGAGACGTGACGACTGGTGTATAGGGCAGTAAGAGCTACATGAGAATGCCAACATAATGGGTGGGCTGAAAGCAAAGTAAATACCACACTGGAAACCATCAGAAATATGCAACACCAACAAGAAAAACAAAAATATGAAGTTGGGGGGCAACCGTTGCTCCTCTTTTTTCATTGAAGTGAATGCCGAGTTCATTTTTTCACTCAGGTTACAATCACAAACTTCACTGTATTTTAATGGATTTTTTTATTTTTTATTTTTTTGTGCAATAGATCAACAAAATGTAAAACAAAACTGCTTTCTGATTTCTTGTATTTTACAATTAAATATATGTAAACTAATGAGTACATTCATATTCTGCCTTTTGCAGAAATTACAAGACATTTTTTTAAATGTTTTGTAATTTCAGAAATGAATTAAAGAAATGTCTTCTTTAATTCTTGCCTAGTTTGCTTTGAAAAATAGCTCAAGCTCAATCAGAACTGAAGGTGCCTGCAAACTTACATTTAACTTTCTAAACATACTTTGACCTAAATCATTCCAGTATTTTCTGTGTATATTTTCTGGGTTATTTTGCTGCTAGAAAGTGAATTTCTGCCAAAGTCTCCACAGTCTCCAATGGGTTTTTCTTTAGGATTGTGATACATTAAGCTCCATCCATCTTTCCTTTTACTCTGCTTAGTTTCCCAGTTCTTGAAGAAAAGCTTTTCCACACCCTGATGCTGCCATGACCTCCATGTTTGGAACGGTTGTCCAGTCAACAGATTCTCCCACCTTAGTTGTACATCTTTCCAGCTCATCCAGACTTATCCATGTCTTGGTAAGTTGGAGTTATGCCATTCTGTTTCTATTTTTGCCTGACTCAACTGATTTCCTTAAGATATGTAAATTTCTGAAATAGTTTCTATTAAAATAGCTGTGCTTTAGTATTTTCCATAACTTTGTCCCTGACCTCTAACCTGTGCTACTCGGTCTTCCCGATGCTGTATGTTCACTAATGTTCTCTAATAAACCTCAGAGACTTTACAGAACAGCTGGATTCAAACTGAAATAAAATTACACACAGTTAGACTCTACTTAGGGAACTTTTTAAAGGCATTTGGTGAAACTGGAATTTATTTTTGTGGGGACAATATTAAAGGGGGGTTTGAGTACAAACTTGTTAATTTGAAGCTACTTTGTGCTCATCCATAAAATAACATCCCAATGAAATACATAGTTTGTAGCGCTGGTGTAAATACCTTTGGTAGTTCCTGTATCTAATGAATAAATTAGCTATTTTCAATTTCTCATTCTAATGGATAAAATATCTTGCAAGTAATAGCATCTTTATTTGTTCACTTGGGCTGGAAAATTGGACAAAGACACCCACAGCGTGTACTAATTGATGCACAGATCAGCCTTTAGATGTCCACATTCCTAGCATGCCTGCGGTAGTCATCCATTCAGGGATTCACACGTTTTTTTCGTCTGTCACACATCCTGAAGCTTGACCTGTAGGGGCACACCTGTCCTGTGATGCTTCAGCCTTTTGTCGCATTTTACTTCCTCTAACCAGACCTTCACATCTGTGGATTAACCTTAGACTCTCGTTTGAATTTGTCCGAGGGTTTTTTGACAAAAAAGTACTAATTCCATTGCCAGATATTTTTCCTTTGTTGTACGTGAAATAATCTTCCGGTGGAATTTGTACTTTTTCATCCACATTAAAAAATGATTGACTTAAAACAAACCATATGCTGTTGAAAAGTCACTTGTATGTTAGTTTTGAATTATTTTAAGTCCAGTAAGATATTTGCACCAGAAACTAGACCAAAAATATTTTAGATTTTGTGTTTTTGGAGTGTGCCAACCAAATAAAATGTTTTACAGTGCAGATTTAAGACCAGCAGTGTGAAGCTCTGCTCCCTACCTTGATGCCTCCGCCGACCTCCTCACTGTTGGACAGAGTCACATTGTACGCCTCTGTGTGTTGCGGCGCGGCCTCCTTTGGCCTCTTTCGCTCCTTCCTGGCTTCCACCCCGTCCAGAAGAATGCACTGAGTCCAAAACACAGCAGCCACCACTGCCAGACGGCCACATCCACACCTCATCTTCACACTTCAAATCAGCACCAAGGCGCCTGAGGAAAATCTTGCAGAGAAGTTGAAGACCAGAAGTGTTTTTTGACAGAAGGTGAAGATGCTAAATCCTAAAAAAAAAAAAAACCCGTGAGGAATTAAGTTTCTGAATGTCCTTGTCCACAAAGTTCTCAGACTGAGTGGTGCTGCTGTGTTTCCTCCTCTCTTGATGAGCTCCAAGCCAGCACAGCCTTTGCAGGGGCACAGCTAAGTCTAGCCAGACAGTCGAGGAGGCTTACTCAACTATGAAATGTGTGAAGCAGAATGGTCCAGGGGAATGACAGAGAGGCACAGAACTGACAGCAAATAAAGCCATTAGTGAGATTTTTCACGCTTTCTGCTCTGTTGGGGGGGAGGTGAGGTGACTGAGGGAGGGCACAGGGGGCAAAAGAGGAGAAGAAAGTGAGAAAGAGAGAGAGCAAGAGAGAGAGAGAGAGAGAGAGGAGGGGTGTCCAGAGCAGAGAGGGTGGGCTGTGAGAGCCGCTGGAGATGGATGGTTAAGTTCTCTTTTTTTCCCTCCTGCTGGTTTTTACACTGAGAAGAAGTTCCAGGATGCAACAAAGTGGTGCAAGATCCAAAGAAATCAGTTTCCTTAAAAAAAATAAAAAAAAAAAAGTTTCAAAAAGCTGCAAGGACAGCTCTTAAATCAATTAGTCTAAGGTCCAGAACTGCTCTTTTGATGCTTCTCCTTGAAGAATTAGTCACTCCTGTCTGCTTCCACAATAAACTCAACAGGTAGCAGATGCCTGACGCCGCTCAGGTGCTGCTCACTGCTCCAACTAGTCAATGCGCAGAGAGTCTGCTTCAGAGTCTGCTGGGCTGCTTTCTACCTGCTCCACTGCACTCTCTGCCCTTTTTTTCAGTCTGGTCTGAGTTGCTCCTTTGCTCTGAGCCTGCAGGAGGGCTCACTGTGGCGTTTTATCATCTCCCTTTCTCCCTCCCACCCCCTTGCCCAAGTCTCTCTTGCTCTCTCTCTTTTGCTTTGCCTCTCTGTTGGCAACCATACAAGCTTATTCTGCTCTGTTTTATCTCATAGATGAAATGGTCGAGTTGAGAAGGCTCTTTGGCAAGCGATAAAGTTATGTGTGTTGCTTGTATGAATTATTGTATCCGTCATTTTGGCTCACTATTAGCTTACTCTTTCAAACTCTTGTGTTTAGATCTGGGATGGAAATAGAAATAAACTTAAACTTTTAAGTGACCACAAGTTCAGAAAAACTTCCAATGTTTGGGAGCATATTCCATCCTGAGCCTTTATTTATTTTTAACCCCTAAACACACAGTTTATAAATTTCCCTGAATTTAATTCTAATCTTAGGAAATTCTGTGTGTTTTTCCAGATACAATAATCTTTCATTTTCGTGAAAATGAAATGTTTCTGGAATAATTTGTGTATTGGTTTTCACTTTCTAACTTGTAATTTCAGACAGCTTGGTCTGTTTGCTCCTTTAAATTAGAAAATAGTGACATCTAGAGGAAGCCAATGGAAGTACAGTCCGGCCACACTTTGCGTCATCTCTTCCTGTATTCGCTGGCACAGCTGGATAAACGTAGTAGGAAGCTGTACGAGGTACAATTTCAAGTTTCGCCTATGCAACAGAAAACCGGAAGTCGTTTTACATGATAAAACAAGAGTACCAAAAAAATGCAGGCTTTCACTTCTGAAAAACAGAACATGAATTGGACAAACAGAGAAAGAAAATGTAGATTTCAAAGATGTTTAAATTTGATACTAATTTTCATTCATTTTAAGAAAAGACACGGGTGTTATTTTCATTATTTAAAACAAAATTGAAATAGTGTGTTTTCATGTAACAAACATTGAAGAAAATAGAATAACTCCAACAATGCTGCCAGATTGTTTTGTCTTTTTTTAAACCTCAATAATTTGAATTTGTAGTGAGAATGACAAATTCGAATTTTATACTACTCGATAAAACTGAAAACGATACTCACATAACTTGAGGCCAGATCACAGTTGTCTGAGATCTTTGCCTGTAAACAAACATTTGAGCTAAAACTATCAACAAATTTTTACGTAAAGGATGTCTCGCAATCTTTTTTCATTGGCACATAGTTAGTTTTAATCATATTAACATTTATACGACCAGAACTCAAACTCACCATTATTTTGTTTTGAAATGCTGTTCCGGAAGTGATAGCGCCGAATACGAGTGGTTACATAATTCATTAGAACTGTGTTAGCGGCTAACCAGCGCAACTGAGCCACCTGGGAAATTATCGGGAAATCGACACCATTTTTCACCCTTCCTCGTGTGTGTCTTTTCTGTTGACGTGGACAGAACTGCACTACACTTTTTGGAGGGTTTGTGTCGGAGGATCACCTAACTCTGGGATCGCAGAGTGACATCTTGACTGACTTACCGCAGGTCAGTGGAACTATCAAACATCAGCGCTAGCTAGCTGCTGTTGTGTTTCCAGTCTTTCGTTGAAAGTCACTTTTACTATCATTGCAAATGGCAATTCAGTGCCAGGTGGATATTTGACACTATTTGCTGACAGAGAAGGCGCTAATGTAGTAGCTAATGACCACGGTTGTACTTCACTTACGGTGAAAGTAATTCGAACTGCGTGCTACAAAAATTATTTTGCTTTTTGTGTTTGTTTATAACTGCAGTGCTATCTAAACAGCAGGAGGACCAGTTTAAGTTCTGACCTTGTGAATTGGGCTGAAAACCCGTCACATCTCGAATGTTCAAAATCAATTATTGATTGTAAATTAGATCACAAACAAGACATTAAAGGCGTCTTTACTTAGTTTAAACCTTTACGGTCGGAGTGTTTAGGTTTTTAAATTTATTTTTCACGGGTGTTGCTTATTTTTTGTTTGTTTTGTTCAAGCTTTTTCCTGTCACACAAAGAAAGTCTGAATAAGGGTCCACAAGTGGGATTTTCCAGTGGGCGTGTGGAGATACAGGAAACTCCGAACCGACGTGAATGCGGCATTAAAGTTGAGGCAACAGTTTGATCAATGATGAATGTACAATCTACAAAAAATGAAATTATACAATTAACTATTTTATGAAAAGCTGAACACTAACTGTGTAAATCACCGTTAGAACAGTAATAATAATAATAATAATATATTGCTGTCATGAACAACATAAATGACTAAAAGATTTAAGGAAACAAAAATCAAAAAGAAAACTTAAAACATTTGTTTTGCACCTATAGCTTTTTGAATGTATAAAAGCACTTTTCAGTTTTACAGCTGTATATTTTGATTTGAATTAAATATGAATTCTTTTCCAACTTTCTGAAGGAAAATAATAATTTTAAAAAAAACTAAAAACCGTGGAGAAATTGAATTAATACAATTTCAATGTCTATCCGCAACTAGACAGAGATATTTTAGAAATAATCATCTGTACTGCCCCTATTCCTGAACTCTTGTATAATGTCAATGCCTGTGAGAATTAATTGATTTAGCTGTTTGATGCTTACATTTTGGAAAAATTGGTGTCCGCAGTTAAGAATGATGTCAGCTATACAAGAGCCCCTTTTTTGCTTGCCTTAATAATAGAGGTCAAGGATGATCTGTTGACTTTTTTGGATTAATAATTGGATAGCAATTATTAATTATTGTTAGGAGTACTTTTTTGTTGTTTTGTTTTCTTTTTACAGCATTTGAATCTTTATTTTTGTTCAGTTTTGGCCTAACTGCTGCTCTGCATATACCCCTTTTTGAGTCTGTAAGCTCCAATTTACAATTATTCGGTTACTAAATTAGTTGACAATTATTTCAGTTATTGATTAATCACAATTATTTCGTTTAACCCATAGTTTCTTTAAATTTCTGAGGCTTTCTAAAAACTGTATATATTTTTTTAATTTCTCAAAGCTGATCTGGTTAAGCTTTTGCTTTCATGTTTTTCCAGAAGCGATCATGACTCTTTGCCGAGATCTGTGGTCCAGGAACCTCCTGGCTCTCTCGCTGCTCCTCTACTTCCTGCTGACTTTGGATGTTCACGCGCGTCCGGCCAACATGTCATCCTCCAAGGATAAGTCTCCAGCCACAAAGGATGAGAACGAGATCCTTCCACCTGACCACCTGAATGGGTTAAAGATGGAAATGGATGGCCACCTCAACAAGGATTTCCACCAGGAAGTGTTCCTGGGGAAGGAGATGGATGACTTTGAAGAGGATTCAGAGCCAAGGCGGAACAGGAAGAAGCTCATTGAGATTTTTACCAAGTAAGAAATGTATTTTTGGCATTCTCTAGATCAGGGGTGTCAAACTCCAGTCCTCAAGGGCCACTGTCCTGCAGTTTTTAAACGTGCCACAGGTACAAAACACTGGAATGAAATGGCTTAATTACCTCCTCCTTGTGTAGATCAGTTCTCCAGAGTCTTGCTAATGACCCAATTATTCTATTCAGGTGTGGTGCAGCAGAGGCGCATCTAAAAGTTGCAGGACAGCGGCCCTCGAGGTCTGGAGTTTGACACCTGTGCTCTAGATAGCTTGGAGTTTCTGCATTTCTGAGTGATAAGATCAGTTTGTTTTAACTCTGAAGGTCAGGGCTGAAATTGCTAAATATTTCAACATTGAAACAAAAGAGTATCCTTTACCGTCCCTCATAGGGGGAATCAGCAATGGAAGCTGAAAGATAACTAATAAGATAAAAACAGCAGAAAGGTCAGTTATACAACATAAAAACTGTCATCCAGCCACAAAATGCTGCAAGGAATCTAATAATGGGTGTGTTGCAATATTCGAATTCTGCAGAAATGCAGTGGTTTCGTAAATGCAGAGTCACAGTTCTGCTCACTTCAGGCTTCCTTTATTTTGCACAGAAGATGATAGTGGAGAAAAACTTAAAGGACAAGTCCAGTAACCACACATGTAAATCTGCATTCCAGATAAACCTGCTGTGTTGGTTCACCTTTAATTGACGTGGCAACTTGGAAACAAAAAAGTCTTTTTAACTTTTTCTTAAATTCAGCTGAAATCATTCTACCAAAGATAGAAAAAAAATACACATTTTTGAACCGTGATGACATCTGGAGCCTAAATGGTTCCATGGATTTCTAACAGATGACGCCATTAAATGAGATTTGTGCATTTTAGCTGAAGAAAGAATTGTTTTGTTGGAGTGCAACAACGACCTGCAGAGCAAACAAACAGAGTAATGTTTCACTTCTGGTAACTACTAGTGTTTCTGACCTCTACAGTGTGAGGTGTGTCTTGTTTTCTTAGTTTGTGTTACACCTCTGCAAAACTGACAGTTATGACAGTTAAGTGATGAAATCTTGAACCAATGAAACTTTAGTTTAGGACCTGTATTCTTAAAAAAACTAAAAGTAGCTCCTACTGGCCTCTTTTAAGGACAGTTATTTGAATTTCTTGAATTATAATAATCTGAATTTAACTATTTCTAGGGATTTTGATGATGGCATTTGACAAAATACGATGTTTGTTGTGTGTCTCATAATTGCTTGTTCGGTTTTTAGCATGTAAAGCACTTGAACTGTCTTGTTGAAATGTGCTGAACAAATAAACTTGGCAAATTTCTCTTAGAGTTTTACCTCGATAAGGTAAAATTTATTCACAAAGCATCTTAGGCTTTAAGAGAAATCCTAATATGACAAAGTGTTTGGAGTTGTGAGGAGAACTTTTAGTGAATTTGTAGAGGGAAGACGGTGGAACAACCAACAGAAAGAAGAGACGTAAAATAGATAGGCGCTGCTCCTCCAGCTTGCTTGGTTCTCATGTCCTCTACTTAAAATTTTTATGTTGGCCATTTCGACAGAATAAACAGGTTTATACAAGCAGGCAAACACAGTTAATTGCTGACAGTGGAGAGTCCACATTAACGTCAAATATTTTAAGTAGTAAAATGACCAGCATGGAAAAAACAGCGACAAATTGCAGTAATGACTGTGATATAAAAAGGTGCAATCAAGTGAGAGCGGCAACTTATTCGATTTTATTCTGATGATTAAAGTAGACCAACCCTGCAAAGTTTTATTCATCTATGACTGGATAATAAATCAATAACAATATATATTGATATGAACATATGATGATGTCAATAGAATATTCACTGAACTCTGATCCAGAACCACACAGCATTCTGGGAGATGTAGGCAAAGGAAAATATTAGTAGCTCAACCTCTTATGGCCAGGTTGGTGGCATTAACTAACTCACTTACTCACTCTTTGGTTACCGAGCAACGCACTCACTCTTTGGTTACTTAGCAACAACCTTTTTAGTAACTGGCACAGCGGCAGTTTAAGGTTTCGCCGCTGTGTCTCATAACTACTTAAAAATAAACAGTGTGGAGTGAAAACTGTGGATAAACAGCAAAGATCATGCCGCCAGTTTCGCAGTATTTCAGATATTATCAATATAGACTGATATGAAACTCCTATACCTCTGACCCAGGAAGGGCATCCTATTTGACCTTTTCCGTTCCCATTGTTGCTATTTTTGTTTTATAAGCTTGAGAAAAAGTTTAGATTTCAAATTTTTTTTTGTGAATTCTCTCGTTCCAGAGTCGACGTCAACAAGGATCGGAGTGTGAGTGCCAAGGAGATGCAGCACTGGATCGTGGAGAAGACGAAGGAGCACTTCAAGGAGGCCATGGAGGAGAACAAGAACAGTTTCCGGGCCGTTGATCCAGATGGAGACGGTGAGAGTCTCAGATTGATAAATATTTAAAATGTGTTCAAGAGCTAAACAGGTGTTTGTTTTTGCTATTTTTAGGTTACGTAACATGGAATGAGTACAAAGTCAAGTTTCTTGCCAGCAAAGGTTTTAATGAAACAGAGGTTACTGATAAAATAAAGAAGAAGGAAGAGCTGAAACTGGACGAAGAAAGTAAGTAGGTTTAATGCTTTGGTGTTAAATGACGAAAGGCTTTAAATCTTTGTTATAAACTGTTTTTCTTGTTTTTATCCCTGCAGCTCAGGAGGTGTTGGAGAGCCTCAAGGACCGCTGGTTTCAAGCCGATAATCCTCCTGCTGACCAGCGGCTGGATGAAGAAGAGTTTCTCTCCTTCCTCCACCCTGAGCACAGCAAAGGCATGCTCAGATACATGGTGAAGGAAATAGTGCGAGACTTGGGTATGTTAACATTTTCTAAATCTTTGTTACATAAACCTTCTGTAAGTCATTATTGGAGCTAACACTGATGGGGAAATTAAATGTGAAAGGCTGTTTTGTTTTGGTATCAAGGAACCAGACTTGCTGCAATCTTTAAAAATGCTTATTTTTAATGTTCTTGGATGTTTTATCTTTATTACTTTGGGTGCTGATTGGCTTTAGTGCTGCAATTAAACCTTTACCACTAGTAAAGGATTGACTGGTTCAATTTCTATAAATAAATCAAGTTAAAATATTACATGTTGAAATGCTCTCTGGTTTTAGTAAGTACTGTATAACGAAGGGATCGGTATCGGCCAATACTAAGCCTAGATATTGGCATCAGAAGTGAACAGAGTAAATCAGCGAATCCCTGATTTAAGCTGTGCTGAGTGTAATTTAAAGGTGTCCTGTATTTCTCCTGCAGATCAGGACAGAGACTGGAAGTTGACCCTGTCGGAGTTCATTTCTTTACCCGTAGGCACCGTGGAGAACCAGCAGGGGCAAGACATCGATGACGATTGGGTCAAAGAGAGAAAGAAGGAGTTTGAGGAAGTCATTGACTCGGACCGCGATGGCATCGTAACCATGAATGAGCTGGAGGTGAGTCACAGAAGGAAAATAAAATGCTTTCATATGCAGTAATTCACACTATTGTTTTAACATTATCTTTCACTGATTACTATGTTGCTATAGCACTTTAGTATTGGTGCAATTAATGTTTATTACTAATGTTTCAGGGTTAGCATAACTACAATTTTAGGTCATGGTGGTCACCACCACTGTTTTCAAAATTCCTTTTCTATAATTTTGCTGAAATAGCTCAAAATTTAGAAATGATGTTCTAAATATTCCCGCCTCCGTTTTCCAGGAGTACATGGACCCGATGAACGAGCACAACGCTCTGAACGAGGCCAAGCAGATGATTGCTGTTGCAGACGAGAACCAGAACCACCGCTTGGAGCTGGAAGAAATCCTGAGGTACAGCGAATACTTCACCGGCAGCAAGCTCATGGATTACGCCAGAAACGTCCACGAGGAATTTTGAGCACAAAGCTTACAGACCCACCTCTACACACACACGCGCGCATACACACACGCACCTCCTAAATCTGATTCAGGGACAAGTCTGGATCTTTAGTCTGTTTAATCACATCACTGGCTTTTTTTCCCCCAAACATTGAAAGTTAACATGAAGTACTTTCTGTGCAACATCAGATGGTAATTTGGGGATTTTGTCTTCTCCGAATAAATTTCTTAAATTGTGAATTGTGTGTATATGATGAATTTTAGCCCAGATGGTACTGTTTGTGTTGGCTGGTGCAATCATTTCACCAGCATGTCTGTATACAGTGTAAATATTGACATTTGTTGCATAGCCATATGTGTGTTGGAGAGAGCAGAGCTAATTGGATGTAATTTAGACAGTTAGTCTCATCAGTAAGTCATTGCTTTGAGTATTTTTCTAAAATTGTTTTCTAATGCTCTTCTGTAAGTGTCACAGTAGGAATGATTGGATTGATTGAAAACCTGTTAATGTTCCTAAAAGCTGCGTCAGTGAAATATGTATATGTCTGTGCAAATAGATATATATATATACATCACATAGATCTTTATTCAAACTAGCAAATTACAAAAAGAATTAATAAATTAATATATTATTAATGGTTGTTACTTTGATGAACAGAAAAATAAATTGCATCTGAATGCAGTATGTCTATTTTCTTTTATAATAAAAAAAAACATGGGGATGCTGTTTTCTAAAAGCAGCTTAACTTTATACTTTTATTCATGTGGATGAAGATGGATTTTATTTATTGACCTGTTTAATTTTGAATGTTTTAATGCCTTGCACTTATTTACTTTGGGTGTCCTTGTGTTGGTTCCTCATAATTATTCAGGTTTCTGTGAAATTGTCTGGGTATTTTCTTTTATTATTATTATTTTTAAATGCATGAAGAAAAGAAAAATGAAAGTCCAGATGGAGCGTTTGGGATCCTGCTGCTGGTTGTGCTGTCCTTGATTCGATTGTAAAATAAGATTTATAACAACAGAATGTTTCGGCTTTTTCAAATGTACAACAAATAAACATTTATCAACTAAAAATCACAACTGAATATTTTTAATGGCTCTACAAAAGAAATGTTGAACCGTTCCTTTAAGTATAAAATCACAGAGGCAGATGAATATTTTTGCGACTTTATTGCATACATACAGGTCCAGGATCACTGTTTCTCTCTAATGTTGCACAGACAGCCATCACATTAACAAACTGATGCTTCGCTTTGAAATGGCAACATCTGAACATTAATTTATCTTTTAGCTAATCGTCAGGTTTGCGTCAAGTCAAATGAAGTTATCTTTTTTCCCCTCAGACTTCTACCCAATTAAGACGTTTGGACAGTTTACTTCACAGACACCACTTCACAAAACAAAAACAAACATTTTTCCCAAAAAATGGAACACTTTTGTATAAATTTCAAATCTGACTGAAGAACCAGGTTACAAACTAATGCTGAGATCTACTCCAATAATGTGGCCTCTATGGGACGTTGAAATCCCGAATTCATCCATAACACACATCTTTCAATACAATTAACCTTTGACCCCAAAGGTTGTATTCAGTCACATATAAAACACTGACACATCAGTACACAGCACGGTAAGTAACCTTTTTTTTTTTGTTGGTTTTGATTAAAATTTAAAATACATACACACTACATTCATGACTGGAACATCTTAATCCAACTTACCACAATGTGCAGACGTTACATATTTAAATAAAAAGGGAAGCTGCCCTTATAAGGCAGCTGAGTTTGTGAATAAAATACTGGTTAAAAAAAAAAAAGGCAGCATCAGTTTCTCTACAACATACACCTCTTACTCAATGAAATGTTGCAACTCAGGATGTTGGATAATTTTCGGTTGGGTTGCGGTGCTCGTCACAGTGATGCAGGAGAAATAAAGTGGAGCAGATTAAACTAAAAATGGATCCATGTTTAAAATAAGAGCACAGAAACGAGGTCTGTGCTCATCTCCACACCCAGTTTGATTATGGGAGAGAGCTGCTGTAGTCGTCACAGGTACGGGGGAAACTGGTTGAGTTTTCTCTGGTAAGCAGCACTGGAACGGTGAAAAGGCTGGGGTTGAGGGTTGCTGTACTGTCCGGCTGCAGACCCACCGAGCGCCAAACCCACGTTCTTTTGCAGCAGAGCCAGGGAGGAGTAGGCGCCGCTCGGCCTGCCGCCCTGCATTTGGTCCACGGCCTGGGACACCGAGGCCAGGGCGGCTGAGGCCGGATAGGTGTACAGGTTCGGCGTGGAGCTGAAAAGGGCGGCGTCTTGAAGGCGATAGGAGGAGTGAGAGGAAACGGGCGGCGGGTATGTGGGCTGACGGCGTAGGGAGCCACCGCTTCCTGTGTGACTGTGGGATGACGGCATCACAGACTGCTGCACCTGAAATTCATAAGGAACTGATTTAGATGGGAAGCTACTTCTCTCAGTAGGCCTCACAATACAAAATACATAAATTAAAAACGAGCTCAATAATTTCCAATTGTATGATTTATTGATTTACTTGTGTGATTTATTGTAAATTTGTTGCTTTTTATAATGTAAATCACTTTGATCTGCCTTGTTGCTGATATGTGCTACACAAACAAACACAAATAAAGCCTTCAGTCTGGTGCTTTAGTTTCAATTATCCCTTTTTTTAAAGATAATTTTGTTTACAGCGACTTCATAATCCATTTTACTTGTTGCTTCTGTTGGTGGTATTGTAAGCGCTGCTACCTGACTGAGGTTAAGAGGTTGAGCTCTGCTGGATGCTGCGCGCTGATGCCGATCGGTGCTGGAGTCTCCTGATCGGCATGACGACTGAGCCGACGCCTTCTTGGACTTAGCGGAGGCTCCGACTGCAGGATCTGTTGGTGCAGAGCCAGAGAGGAAACTGAGAGGCTGGGCAATATGGCTTAAAAATAAAATCTTTATATAACAGATCCGATTTAATCAATTTTCTTAAATCAAAAATATTTTCAAAATTCTCTTTCATTTCAATCATCCTTTGTGTGTTAGTTATCAGGATCTGACATGACTGCATCAGTTTGTGTGACATAGACTCAGATGTTTGCATAATCATTTCAAACTCCTTCTACAGGTAATAATTTGATGTTAATGTTTTAAAATATTAAGTATTATCTGTAAAACTTATACCAGAATAACATTTGAGTATTTTTATACTTTATTCTCGTATTTGAATTAAATAAATCTAATACTTTGTCATGAACTAGACCTAAATTAAAAATCCAAATAAATAGAAGCTGTAAAACATGCTCGTCATTTAAAAAAAAAAGTTCACAAAGGAAAAAATCCAGATTTTCCAGAAATCTAAAAATTTGATTAATTGATCAAATCCATTTGTTACCATAAGCTGATAAAGCTGTAGCTAGAATATTTAAAATAAAGGGTGTATTCTTAATAAATAACATAAATATGAGGGTGAAATGGACCTGGGGCTGCTGCTGGCTTGGTGGTTGCACTCTCAGCAGGCTGAGGCTTCACAGAGGGCATGACGACGGCCAGAGACTTGGAGGGCTGGGAGTTGGTCTCAGGGCTCAGAGGGCTGCTGGTGCTGGAAGAGTCGGAGTCATGGGAGTCGTGCACCGTCACACAGCTGATCACGTTTGTTCTCTGGCTCGTTCCGGAGCTGCAAGAGTGAAGCACCATTTACAAGATTCGTACATTTTTCTCACAGGAGAACTCAAGCACTTTTCAAGCATTTTGAAGATAAGTTTTCTAACTTTTCCAGCACCAACACTTTGGATATTAAAACAATTAAAATTAACTAAAGAAGACAGCTCAAATTCACTATTACACAACATAATTTGGTAATGTTATTAATCATGTCTTCTGGTTGTATTTGACATTCTACAGCAGAATAAACAAAATTGTATTTTTTGAAAAATCTCTCTCACACTCACATTATACATCTGACTGGTCTGACGACTAAAAACATTTTAAGCAAAAACTTCCCCAATTTCAATAACTTTGCTTAAAGTTTAAAACAAACTTTATTTTAATTACAGAGATCAGTAGGTTATTAGGAATAATAAATATTCTTTACATTGAAACAATCCAAATAAATCATGCTAAGTTGAATTAGCTTCCTTCTCAAATGTATGTTTAAACACAATATGCAAAGAAAATCAAAGAAAAAAAATGTCTTAAAAATGTTCTCGCTATATTCCAGGCTCCTAGCAAATAGAAATATTTTGGTAATTCTAACTCACCTAAAAGAGTAAGGGTTTGGCCTGATTTAAATTCAGTGAGAAGAAAAAGAATATTTTTTTTTCTTAGATATACACAACAGCATATTTGGGTCACCGTAGATAGAAAAAAAAAAAGTAGAAATACATTTCTGGCAAAAAACTGAAATTTTGAAATTAATCTCACAAAGGAAAAACCCAGCTTTTTGCCAGAAAGGTACTCCTTATTTTCTATCTACAATGATCACAATGTGCAGTTGCAGATATATGGTAATACCTGGTTTCAATCATAAATAAGTCTTTCTAATTCCCTGCAGTGACTTTTCACATCACTTGGTTTTGGAGTCCTAAACTCAAAATAAACAAATCTGTCTCTGGATATTTGAGGGTTCATGTCAAGCATGGATCTTGCAAAGATATTTGTGTTACATCTCAAGTTCAGCTCACCAGGCAGCCATGACCTTCGTCTCGCCCTCGTCCTCTGAGTCGCTGTGGATAGTGATGATACTGACGGTGGGACTCGGCGTGTCAGAGATGACGATGGGCTGAGACTGGTCACCGGGGAAAGAAGCGCTGTGGACGACTGTGGAAGCCGATTGCAGCCTGGAGGGGAGGATATAGAAAGCGACGTGTTGTCAACAAGAAAACTTTTCAGATACAAGGACTAAAGCTGTTCTTGTTACCCACAATGCAGCTGTTATATCCCTTCGATCTCGTTGACATTTTCTTAAAAAACAGCTGCATCAAGTAAAAACATTGCCTCTATACACTTTTTAAAAGCCATAAGATCTTAAAGCATCAAAAATATTTGGAAAACATTGTTTTGTTTAAAGCACTAAATTTGTAAAATCTACAAATTTTACATAAATCATGATTGAAAACATGAATATTTAGTAGCAAATGGGCTGCAAATTATTTATTAAAATAAAATTTTTTAAAAATACTTTATTCCAAAAGGAATTTAAACATGTAACATGTGATTGAGTTCCAATGAGTCTTATTAGTTCGATTAAAAGAACCTTTCAGAATAATTATTAAGCAAGTCTGAAATCCATTTCTATTTTAAAAATAGGTGTGGGCATTGATTTATCTTATCGTCGCTTTTATCGTTATGACAATAGCAGCTCAAAATGTTATGATAAATCTTTAAGCCCACATCATAAACCACCACTTTTGGGCTCATGTAATATTCATAAATGTTTTGTTTTGTTTTTTTATCTGTAAACAGAAAATCCTCATAATTAAGAATTCATTTGTGTGTAATTAATCTATATCTACTGATCGATAATATTCTGATTTATTGGTAAGGTCTTTATATATTTGTGAGTTTGAATCCAATAATAATCTCATTCTTCTCAAACACCTGGCTCTGCTGTCTGCATGTCGACCCTTTGACCTCTTGCTCTGCTGAGATCTGGCATGAGCAGCCCCTGAGCTGTGGTTCTGCACGCCGGAGTGACGGCTGACGCCAGAGTCCTGCTGGCTGACGCCATCATACTGGTTACCATGACGACCCCTGGGCGTGAAGGATAAAAAAAAAAAACATCTAGAAACAACTTATGAACAAAATTTTTTGTACATTGCAGAGTCTTGAGCTGAACCTACCTCCACCCAGCAGCCTGTTGGCTGTCAGGCACCTGAGCGCCCACGGGCGAGTCAGGCACCACGGCCTGGCCCGGGTTGTGGATGGACATGCCAGGCATCTGCTGCCAGGTAGAAGGGATGAGGATCTGCTGTGTCCCTGCCGGCCAGCCCTGCTGTTCATTCACATGAAAAAAACATTTAGTTAAATACAGATGTTCACATCGGTACTGGAAGGCAGGGTGACTTACTTGTGTCAGCATGCTGGGTTGGAGGTGGAGAGGCTGGGAGGCCTGGTTCTGAGCGACCAATGGTACCGAGCTGTCCATTCTTACTGGGTATCCAGAAGGCTTATTGGTGGTTTGGAGACCTAGGTGGAGAAAACAAGCATATCTCAACATTTCTTACTTTCTTTTCCAAAAAAAAAAATTACAAATGACCTAAAATACTTTCAAAAAGTGGCTTTCCAGTCACCCTTTCTGAGGCAGTATTAGAATCAGGCACTAGAATGTTTGTATAATTATAAGAATATAGTTATAAAAATAGCAGAATATAGGAAGAAATTTTATAAGGAGAACATCTTCAAATTGTGAGGGAAAAAGTTTCTCGAGTTTCACAGTGCATCCAGAAATGGTTCAAAAGTTAAAGAAACAAACTATGAATAAGATATAAAGGATTGTTTATCAAACTAAATGTTCGGATGAACATTACAAACAATTGTACTTCAGTTGTGCAAACTGAAGTACAATTCTCTCACCCTGGATGGTCGGAGGGCAGACGATGAGTGTCTGCTGGAACGGT
Source organism: Poeciliopsis gracilis (assembly GCA_911649635.1). NCBI lineage: Eukaryota > Metazoa > Chordata > Actinopteri > Cyprinodontiformes > Poeciliidae > Poeciliopsis > Poeciliopsis gracilis. The sequence goes on from CAJVRI010001220.1 coordinate 458,321, forward strand.
TCTGTCTGGGCGCAGAGCTGCGTGGGTCGGGTCTGCAGAGGAACGCTCTGCTGGGTCAGGCCCGGGATGTTGATGGTGGCCTGTTGGTAGAGACCCGGCTGATAGTTGAGCAGCGGGACGTTGCTGCTGAGGGACAGAGACTGTCCGCCTGTGGACGCCATCTGAGAGACACGACAGAAAATGCTCTCAAACATCAGCTGGCAACGCAGAGAAATAAATATTACTGCATGGATGGATGAGGACAAAATATATAGCACCTGCAAAAGTATTTCGTTTTTAAACTTTTTCAGCTCCACACTTTGAATTTACAATTATATGACAGAATTTTTATCAATTTCACAGTTCAGTAAGTTGAAAAGGAATAAGGAATAATAAATATTAATTATACTGAGACAATCTGAACAAATCTTATGTCAAATTACCTTTCTTCTCAAATTAAATTTTCAAACACAATATATCATTCAGACATATCAACATCCCTTTGAAGAAAATCAAATATTTCTTTATTTTAAAATAGTAAAATAGGAATTTAAAAAAATGGTTGATTAAAAATGACAAATTTTCTATAGTAGATATTTATCAGAAACCATAAATTGTCTTTATTTAAAAGGTCATGTAACATTTCCGACTCCAAACAAGTTTTCTTTAGTTGTACTTACAGGATTGTGGAAACAAAATGGCGTCATTGTGTGAGAACATGATGCAGATTATTGTGAGAACATGATGCAGATTAAAAGCTTGGTCGTTCCCACCTGATTGTGTTGGTTAAGCTGACTGCTGAATGTGACAGTTAGGTTGGTGGCTGCGCTCGGAGCGCTGCTGCTGGCAAACATGTTCTTCCCATTCTCAAATGCGCTGCATCTGCGTTTGCATATGTCCATGTTTTGGAAACAAGACTTCACACTGGTAAATGAAAAGAAAAAAAACAGAGCTGTATAAATCGGCAAGCAAGATAAGTTTAGAAAATATCCAAATTGATATATCTGTTTACTGTGAGCTGTGGGGGAAGTGCAGCAGATGTGTCATGGTAACAAAAGGATGGTTCAGCGTCTTCATGGGTGTGATCCTCTTGTCTGCGTCGAGAGTAAGCATCTTTTTCAGCAGGTCAATGAACTCCCGTCTGTCGGCCTTCTCTGCCAGGATGTCCGTGCCCTCCAGGCTGGTCATGTTCACCTGCCGGAGAGTCAATATTTGTAAAATATCCCACAGCAATCCTGGCAACCCGAAACTCAATGACAGTATCATATATTTATGTTTATACCTGCATCATATCATCCAGGCAATTGAAAATGTATTTCCTTGCCTCCTTAGACTTGATGCCCATCTCTGCCTCATGCTCAGCAGGTGTCTGCAGGGGAAGAAGAACAACTCCTAAATACTGCAGACAAATCTAAACTGTGCCGAAAAAACCCAGTGGAAGCACTAACTTTGAGTCTCCAGAGAGGGTAGCTCGAATCGGGGCCTCGGTTGAAAAAACGGTTTGTCTTGGTTCCTGCACTCAGCAGGTACTCTGCTGGGAGACCTTGAGTCTGGGAAATATATCGGATCTGGGGAGAGAACAGTGCAAGGAAGCTTTACACACATGCAGTCTTATTTTTTACATTAAAAGCTGCTCACACTGCAAAAACACAAAGGCTTACAAGGTATTTTTGGTCTAATTCCAAGTACTAATATTTTAGAAACACATTACAAGTTTTCCCCCACATCATTTATGCTCTGCTTTGAATTTGTTTGTCATGCAAAACCACCCCAATTACATGAAATGTGAAAAACTTTCCAGGGTGGAAATATTTCCAGGCATAGAACATTTTAACACTGTGCAACTGACCCATTCAGATCTGCAGAACGAACAGTAAAGCTCAACCCACAGGCTTAAAGGAGACTTATTATGCAAAATTCACATTTTGCATGTTGTTATACTTCTAGTTGGGTCTCAATTGCTTCTAAAAATAGACCAATCAATTTTTTGGTGGGTTTTTTTTTTTTGTGTGTGTGTCTGGAAACAAGCCCTTTCAAAAACCTCCCAATTCTTAGGTCACAATTGACGGGCACTGCACCATTACCAAGCAACCCAAGCTGAGCACCAGGACATTTGGTCAGCTAGTTTTTCAACTGTATGTCATGGAAAAGACAAGTGTTTTATTGATGATTTATCATCCAGAAACCATTTTCTGCTTTCTTGTTGGTCTACTTCCTACACAAGGAATCATGCAGAGATACAAATTTGTATAATTGTGCCTCTGTTTGCAGAGAAACCTTTTTGGATTTAAAGTGACAAGAGGCCCTAAAACAGAGTCAATTAAACCTGTTCAAGGAAGCATAATAGGTCATCTTTAATACAATTACCTCTGTCAACAAAAAACATCTATGAAGACCAAATTTTTCTGTTGATTATAAATTGATTTGGCCTAATCTTCCTCCCCCTGAAAGATTATGTAACCTGAATGATCTGAATGGATCAGGAAGCACATGAAAACTCCTTTACAGTGCATAGCATGTGCAGGTGGTGCAGACGACCTGGTCGTACTCTGATGCACCGGGATAAAGGGGCCATCCCAGGAACAGCTCAGCAATGACGCACCCCAAAGACCACATGTCGATCGCTTCGCAGAAAGGGAGACCTAGGATAATCTCTGGAGCTCTGCATATACACAATTACACCAAGTTATTCACACACAGACTGAATTAACTCAGAACTTAAAGAAACTTTTGGTGCGGATCAGATTCCTGACCTGTAATATCTGGACTGGAGGTAGGTAGAGCACACTGCTTTGGAAACATGGCTGGCAGAGCCGAAATCGATCACCTTCACCCTGTACGGCTGCCTCAGAGGGTCAACCAGCATGATGTTCTCTGGTTTTAGGTCGGCGTGGATCAGCCCCAGGCTCTTCAGCTTCATCAGCGCCGTGGCGACCTGCTGCAGGATGGGCCGAATGCACTTCAGCATCAGAGGGCTGAACTTGCTGTGCTTCAGGAAGTCGTAAAGATTCTGCTCTAGCATCTCGAACACCAGGCACGTGTGGTTCTTGTGTTGGAAACACTCGTACGAGCGGACGAAGTTGAACTCATCTGCGTTCTCTGTGCTCAGTCTACTGAGGATGCTCACCTATCGGTGGAAGAAAGATGGGGATAAGAGATTCATACTACAAAATAATTACTCGGACCAGGCTGTAAGAAGTTTGGTTTAATTAAGAGAATATAGTCACGATATCAGCTTAAAAAGTCTAAAAATCAAGAGAAAAAAGTTGTTTTAATAAGAAACAACCTCATGTGAAGATCTGACATAAGCAGCACGGTCTGTGTGGTTCTTTCTTCAAAATGGACAGTTTTCTTATTCTAATTGTTCAAATTGATAATAATTTCCATGCCAATGTGTAAAAGACAAAGTATTTCTATTAAGTATTATCTGTAAAACTTATACCAAAGCACAAAGCTCAACAATTCCCATTTAAATTACATGTTGTAGTTCTAATAAAATTACTACTTCTTGCATCATTTAGATTATTCTCTGTTACTTTATTCTCATAACTAATATAAAAAAATCATAGCCTGTATTTAATATGCCATACAATTGACCTAAATTAAAAGTCCAAATAAATAGAAGCATTAAAACGTGCTTGTGATGTTTTAATGCTGCCCTTAGTGGGCTGACATCTAAACTGTGGAAATCCAATGAGAGCAGTGGTGGAAAAATCTTTCCAAAAATGAATACTTCAAAAACCAAATATTTGATCAACCGATCTATCAACACTCCTAAATTTGAGAGATTCTGCACAACAAACTCACCTCTATTTGCCCCTGTCGTGCATAAGACGGGTGGTTCTTCAGAATTTTAATGGCCACTATCTCATTGGTGCCTCGCTTCCAGCATTTTGCCACCTGCCCAAAGGTGCCCCGCCCCAGAAACTCAAGCACCTCATAGCTGTTGGACATGGAGCACAGGATCTCATGCTGGACCAACTGGTAATCGCCCTCACTGTGGGAGTTGCTACTTTTGGTGGTGGAGGTGGAGTGAGCTATGGACTGAGCCGTGGTGGTTCCTCCTCCGCCGCCGGCGCGGTTCGATGCCACAGGCGCCGAAAGCTCCTCTAGTATCTGTACGCTGTCGCTGCTGTCCACCTCCTCGCTCTTCCTCTTCAAGCTGTACTGCTTTTGGTAAAGCTCGCAGTGTTGGGAGGAGGACCCTGCATCCTTAATGTGCCGGCTGGAAGAGGTGGAAGAGGAAGAGGAGGAGGAGGAAGCAGGTCCACGAACGCTTCCTGTGCTGTCTGCAGCTCGCACCACCGTCTGCTCTCTGGAGCCGGCTGTGGGGGGATGGACCTGGTTGGAGTTGTACACCAGGTCAAAGTTAGAGCCCGAAGTAGAGGGGGCAGCTGCCTGTGAAGGGCTCTGCTGATAGTAGCCACTATCTGCCAACCGGTTGGAGACATCCCAAGTGGGGTTCTCCACTTTGAGCCTCTTTGGCCGAGAGTAGGCGCTGGAGGAAACAGAGGGGGAGGAGAATACCTGGAGCTGCGAGGACATATCTGCAGATGGGATTGAGACAAAGTGGATACTTTTGAACAAACTCGGTTTAAATGTCAGAAAAAGCCTGAATTATTATATCTTTAATGAACTACAAGTACATTAAAAATACAGCTAGATACAAGAAAGCTATTGGCTACAGGGACTTAGGAGTTTGCCCAGGGTTTGCATATTTTTCTCACAGTAAAATTCAAGTACTTGCATCCTTTTACCAAATGTTTCCATTATGACATGTTGGAGATAAAACCAATACAAATGAACTAAAGGAGACAGTTTCAATTCTCTATTATATGACATCATTTATTACTGTTAATAATATCTTTTTTAAGTATTATACTAGTTTTATGCTAATGCTAACATAATACTTAATGTTCACTTTTGAAAGCAAACATTCTTATGTTAGCATTTTAGAATTTAAGTGAATGAGAGAAGGAAAGAGTTATAGCATATATTTTCCAAATATTATAGTTAGTGTAATAAACACTAATAAATGGAGTTAGGATTCCTATTAGTAGCACTTTAGCTATTGATAGCATAGTGGCCAAAGCTAACTTTAGCATAGCCCTGAACAGCCCTGAGTTTTGTATCCAATATGGCTGCCAGCCACGTCAATAGAATGTAGCACGGGTTGCAGATGTAAACTATTTATCTGGACTTCTGATGGTTTCTTTCTCATGCACATAGTATGAGAAAGAATTTACAGTAGTACAGTAAATATTAATTGGAAAGAATAATATTGTTATTGCCAACACAGCAGGAAGCACCAAAACAAATACCAAACCCCACTGTTACCTGACTTGCAAGAAGAAATCTCTAAACCTGAGTGATTTCTAACTATTAAAAATTTTATAAAGGACAATAAGCTGCTGGTTACATAGCAGATAATGTTAGTCACTGTTAAATAACATCATGGTATGCAATTAAGATTACATCAATTAATACTAGAATCAGAATCTTTAAATTTGCATACAATGCCCATTAATGAGAGTTAAAATGCTGACAAGCACATTTATTAGTCTAAATCATTTAGATTTTCAGCATTGCAGACAGTGTTAGGTACTATTATTTAAAATGCTTACATTACGAAGTTGACATTTCAAACTTATTTTCATATCACATTAAACTTTGAATACCGCTAGTGCTGTAGTGAACAATATATAAAGTGCTTTGTAATCAAAGTTAAATAAAATCTAGAGGTGTAGTGGTATTTGTAATAGAAACAAAGGATTGTTGTAGATTTTGCAAATGTCTGCCCAGAATTTCTGCTGTAATATTACTGCTGAAATCTTTTGATGTGATGTGGTTGATGAAAAGATCAGAGCTGAGGCCCAGAGAGTTCAAATTATAAATATGTCCTTCGAAAATACTATATATTGTGTTTGTACACAGTAGCCCACAGTATCCCTTTTAGACACAGTATCCACAGTATCATGCAGGGAATCTCTAGTTTTTTATATTGTTATGCTGACTTCCTGAGTGTATGTTTTAATAAGCTATAAGCCATTTATATCAAAAGACACAAGATTCATGCTCTGCAACCCTCTGCTTTTTTGCCTCAGTAACCCACAAGGGACAAACCAAAAATAATAAATAACTTATGTTTCTGCTATTCCACAGTAATGCACATAAATAAATATACAAAATTAAACTAAATGTTGCTATGCTCAACGCAAATGTAAGTGTAGATGAAAAGGTACTTGCAAAGAAAAGAGATGCACACCAAAACATTGTGTCAAGTTCAACCAGTATCACAAGAACCTACACAAATGTCCGCCTCCGGTGTCTACTGAGCCAGAATAAAATAAAGCAACAATAGTGCATGACATTACCTGGATTTGTTGAACGAGCACACCGTCGCCAATCTGACATCTAAGGCCTCAACATCTTCCAGCCGGAGTCTGTGCGCCGCTGCAGCGAATCAGCTGAGCCCTGCGCAGCGAGCGAAGCAGGGACTAGCTAAGCTAATAACAGCAGCCGGCTACGAGTCATTCCTGACCCGAGTCCACGGGCGCATCGTGCATCCAGCGAGCAAAACCTCCACGGTGACGGTGAAGATGTCACATATTTTCCCGGTAAGCAGCGGAGCCTGGACCGAGCACCATCTTCACAAATCGTCGGCCTGCTTCCTGTCTTGTGGACGAAACCAATTGCAAGTCGCACTGGAAGTAACCAAAGATTGTCTATTTTAGCCATATCAGTTTTTAGTGAAAGGAGTAAAACTGCCAAAGATCGTCTATTGCGGTCATGCGTCTATAGTCTAATATTGTTCGCGTACGAATCTATATTTTATCCTTTTTCTTTTTTTCTTCTTAGTTTGGTCTATCCTTCTTAATCATTTAGGCGAAAGCGTTGTAATCTTCACAAGGTTTTTGTCCAACTCATTATTTCAAACAAAAATTCAACATTTTGCTTGAATTAATAATGTCTGAAATATGTAAATTCTAATATTTTTTGTAAATAATTATTTCTGGAGACTTGGAAAATAATCAAATCAAATTCTATCTCTTGTAAGACTTTTTAAAGATGTAATATAAATACTTGGCGCTCTTTTTGATCCAATTTATTAAGCATTTTTAAATTAATTTCAATTTAAGAAATTATTACAGAATTGATTAATTTTTCACTTTCATTTGAATTATACAATTCATTTAACAAATGTAATAAAGTTTGTTTGGCTTTATTTATTTATTTAGATTTTTTTTTATGGGATCTACTGGCCTTATTGTGCAATAAAGGAGCAGGAAATAAGAGAGCGCAAAGGGAAATACATGCAAACTAAATTTTTGGGTTTCTTTTCAAAATGTGTAACCCATAATCAACAAAGTAACATATAAAACTAAATAACATCAGCTTCACTTTCTGAAACGAGTGACAAAAAACTGCACAAGTAGTCTTCCACACTGTAGAATGATAAACTTAGGATTTTCCAGAAATAATCATATAAAGTTTAAACCATCTGACACCAATAGTTTTTTCTTGACGTTCATTATTAATGTATTTCCATCTTGACACACAAAAGGTTCAGACAATTATTGTTTAATGATATCTGTAAAATGTTCTTGAAACCAACACTTCAAAATCTGTTCAATCTGTGTTGTAGTAATGGCCAATATGACCACTGAGGGGCGCTGCTGCTCACCAAATAAGAAAACGCACAAGAAGGTAAAGAGACAACTTCTATTTGTACTCGTCTCTCATTCAAGATATATTAACAATTTATTTTGCTTCTCCAGCATGCTTACAGGACAAAAAACAGACCTCATCTCATAGTGGTAAAGCAAGTTACATTCAAACAAAGATTTTACAAAGACTAGACCAGCGTAGTCGATGCAAAATAAAAGACATTTCTCATCAAAATAGACAGCACATTAAAATAACACTGCAAGAATATGATGATGATGATGATGATGATGGCTAATGTAACACTTCCTAACTGTATTTGAAAGTTTAAGTATGAAATGTAATGCATGCATGTAGAAAGATAAGGTAATAATGAGATTCCTTCAATGATCCAGACAGAATAAATTGGTAAATATTCCCGCTACAGGCAAAACAAGGAATTATCAAACCTTTTGAAGAAATAATAATGTTTTTAAAGTCATATTGAAGAGGAGAAGACCAGCAAATCCTCAAAAAAAAAACAACAACAACAACATTGTCCTACCAAAATAAAGTCTTTTCTGAGGCATAATCTATCTACCTTAAGCACATTTTTAAGGCGGGACAGGAAGTGGTATGATGAATGATGAAGAGCTTCAGATTCTTCCTCCAGGTCACTTGTTATTGAATCTCAAGTATGAAGGGGAGGCAGCCTTCCTCTCCAGATATTCAGGGAACTACCTGAAAGAGTGTCGGAAGTGCAAACTCCTACGCTTCAGCTTCTCCGGGTTGTGGGAGGCCATATGGGAAAACTCCCTGAAGATGTCAATGTATGTTGTGTCTCCTAGTAGAATACAAACAGCAAAGAAACATCAATGAAAAATCATCTCATGAGACCAGGATCTTTCTCTTTTATCTTTGAATGGCCACAAAATAAAATACAAGGGGAAAAAGAAGAGAAAGCACAGAAAAGAAGGCTTTGAGGCGCCCTGAAACTTCCTCTCATTCAGCTTTCCAAATACGGGGCATTCATGCCTCTTGTTGCTACAGTAACCATTGAATATATATATATACACACACAACAAAAACAGCCATGTCTGTGTCTGGAAAACCTTCCAGGAGTTACAATGTGAAAGAAAAACAAACTTGAAACTTTTATCAAGTTTCAAACTTGATAAAAGTTTGGAACGTTTTTGTGATTTTACTATTACTACCTATTTACCGCTCCCTATTTTAAACACACATTATCTGTTTCTTTTAAATTTAACCTCATTTTGGATGCTTGACCTCAGCTACTCAAAGCTTTCACTCTTCCACCCATTTCTCTCTTATTTTTAGTCAAACTTTTATCTTAAACTACAAAAAAATTATCAGATGTTTGATTTAACTTTATTCAAAGCTGACCAAAGTTGTATAATTAATGCATTTTCCATACTAAGTTATTGTTTTAGGTTCCCGTTTGGATCACAGAAAGTAAATTAAAAGCTACTACAAGCTTGTACAACAAGTGTGTCAAAACCAGCATACTTAGTTACAGCAATACTGTAATATAAGCAAAAATTATATAACATTTTTATTACAAGCTTGTAGTAGCTTTTAATTTCTTGTGATTAAGAAAAAGAGCAGAGCACTTTTTAAAGTGGAAGAAAGATGTGACATAGTTTTCAATTTATATTTATGAATGAAATCTGAAAAGTGTGGCATGCAATTGTTCTTTGATCTGAGGTCTCTAATTATAATCCAGGGCCACTAATCATTGTGTTAAGGCATCATATCATGGATCTGATTTTTCCTGCAGAGACAGGGAGGCTGATGCTTTATGGTGATCTGTCACATAAAATCACTATAAAAAACATGTTTGTAGTTTAAATTAAGATAACATGTGAAAAACTATAAGAAAAATTAGTACTTTATCAAGGTTCTATGAATTTTTTGTGGAGGCTTTGACAGATAACTGTGCATAGTAACTATGTCATGCATTTGAAGATAGTTCTTCCACTTTTATCAAAGAAATAGTAAGAAGGTTAGCCACAAGACAAAGAGGTTAGTGTTTAGACAGACATTGTTTATTTCCAGTATCATTTCAAAGGAAACAGAAGAAATACATATAGTGTTAATAAGCACAGGTACAGAATATTTAGAGAAACATTTCTTGCACTATTCAAATACGTTTTACAGATAACAGACAGAAAGCAAAAAGTTAAAAAATATATGTAAGGAAGTTAGAAAAAGAGATGCCAAAAGAAAGAAGTGTTAATAGGATTTAGTATTCACTACAGTCACTGTACATACACCACAATGTATACAACACATAATCGTTCATTGGCTTAATGGAAATAACTGTTAGTCACAACATTTTTCACTTGAAAACTATGAATTTTGTTGTGATACTGCCAACAAATTAGAAAAAGGCTGCATGAAAAAGTGCTTCTGGTCTATCAATAACAAGAAAGAGGAGAAAATGAGTGAGCTGCTCTTCTCGTCACCACAAACGCCTGCAAAAATATTTAGTGGTGGTAAATACAAACTAGGGACTGTGCAAAAAATATGGATGTGGTTTAGGAAAATATATATTCTCCATCTTGAACAGAAAGTAATAAGAAATGTCAGTCGAATAAAAAGTAGATCTTTCAATTTTTCACAGTTTTGAAGTTTATTTTTGACAGCTAGCAAACTATGTAAAACAGGACTGAAAGACCAGCAATGGGAGCTTTGTGGATCTAGCTCCCATTGCTGGGATTGTGGATTTTTCATAAAAAAATGGCATTTTTCTACTGTGCTCTAAAAAAAAGTGAAACGTGCTGGAAAAAATGAATTGTTTTTAAAGCTAAAAAGTGAAAATCAGCAGCTTTGTATGTAACATAAACACATCAGCATTGGCCTGATTATGCTAACTACCTTTAAGATTGGTTAACTTTTGTAACAGTTCAATTTATGAAAAATATAATTAGAAAATTTAAAATCAGTTTATATTAATGTAATCATTTATTAATTTCTGTTAGCTATGATATCTTTAAAATACATTTTTGGGGGGCTAAATTAGAGCTGGAGCAACCAAAAGCAACAGCATTACTGTTGTGCAGTGCAAAGCTCTTTTCTTTTGTTTTTTCTATACATTAGATGGCCACAATAAAGATCATATATAATAAAAAATTTTGAAATGATTAGCCAAATATTTCATTTGATGAAACTCTTAATATTTTTCATTTCTCCAATAGTAAGACGCTGTAAATAGAAAACTAGAAACCCAGCTAACTATTAGCAAGATTCTAGCTGGTGAACTATTTAACGTTAAACAAAATGGCAAATATTATATGATCATTGTACAATGCAATGGACTAAGGGCAGCATATTAGCTCTAAAGTTGATGAAACAACGTTAGTGTTCGTTTTTGATGTGAAACTTAAAACAGAGACAATTGGTAATCCAATATAAAGCAACAATGCAGTGTTGAAACAGTTCCATCTTAAAGTTCCAGAAATCTATTTCATAATAGCAAAACATGCATTTCAGCTTCAATATGTGCAAATTTTGCACCTCAGCTATGATTGTCCCAATGTGTCATGAAACATGGAATAAATAAATGTGGCATAACTCAAATTGTAGCCCCTATCCAATTTCTGTACAATTAAAAAAAAACACATTCATGTCTTACTAGAAATAAGAAAAAGGTGTTTAAAAGCTGCTGGCTTTTCTTTGGTCAAAACTAAACCCAAATAACTTACTATCCAGGCAGTAATAGCAGGAAAAAAAAATCCTATATGGAACAAATATTTAAAACATGCTCCACTATATTTGGCAAAAATAATGTAAATACCAACATTATTTAGCAATACTAAATGCATTAACTGAGAAGCAATGAGAATTTGGAGGACAAAGTCAACATTTTCTCATGCATTGGAAATAAAAACAGCTTCACTTGTTGTGTAGTTGTAATAAAGCATTTAAACAAACATTGGACCGCTTAACTTTTATACAATGGATTTTCTCTGATTTATTGTTTTAAAAATCCCATCTTCCAGTGCAGCTTAATAAGCAAAATAAATCCACCATCAAGTGAATGAATTAAATTATAAAGATTTTCTAATGACAACATAATACTGTCTGCGTAAGTGCTCATCTAACAAAATCTACCCTGTTTTAAATAAAGAAAATACTTCCCCTGAAACATTATTTAATAATACAAAAAATACTAAAAAAGTTATTGCACCATTGCTCAGAACGTTTTGACAAGAATAAAATTAGAGAAAATGAAACCCCCCGTTTGTCACAAAAGTGCATCATAAAAGTTTCACTTGAAGTTTGCTGATCAATACTTATAAACAACTCTGAGAATCATTTGGTCACAGTTAGGATCAGGTTTTACAGGTCTTCTCACTGCAAGGATGACAAAGAGCATGAATGGAAAAACGAAGATCTTCACATGGACTCACAACTTCAGGGAGGTTCATTCAGCCTGAGTTTGGTGGAATGAACCTCACGTTTGTTGACTGGTTGAAAGCTTTAGTGAATTTCTGTGAATTTATTTGTGTTCAAAAATCATCTGCGTTGAAATGTTTATTTTTTTCAATTAGTTGGTCAAGATTGATTTCAATGTTGGAGATCCACACTAAGTTCCAGCTGAAGTGTGAGACAGGAAATGACTTCGGAACGGTTTAAGGTAGAAAAACCCCTCAGACACAGCAGGGCAAGAATATTCACCCTAAATGCCAAATGACCCTGACTGAACCTGATTAGCAGTCTGCTATATGGATGCAGATAAACTCCTGAATGCACTTCTTATACTGCTGCTCGGTGGGGCTGCTGATGGGGTATTGACCTGGCTGTCCGAAGGGCCCCTCTGACTCCCGCATTTCATCGTTCATCCTGGCCAGTCGCAGCCTGAAAACAAAAACAAACAAAAACAAAACAACAGGATGAGCCGACTGAATTTTACACCAAAACTGGATCTGAAGTGTTTTAGTCCCTTAACATACAGTGTGACTATATCTGCGTTGGCTTGCTGCACGGCTATGCTCAAAGGGTCCTGGCCGTCTTCATCTCCATCATTCTGTGCAGCTCCTCTTTTGAGGAACAAACAAACCTGCCTGGAAAAAAAAAAAAAAAAAACTGGAGTCAAAAACACCAAACAATCACTGAGCGAATAAGACTAGACATTTAGTTTTGGTGAAACTTAAAATTTTTGTAAGGCAAAAAAGATGTAAGAGATATTATAAGAGGTTAAGTAAAAACTCTCAAATTATAGCCATATAGAACATGCAGATAGTAAATAAAAGTATCCTGAGAAGGAAGCCTAGGGGAACTCCATATATGATTTTTCTTCATTTAGAAGCTTATTGGTAATTTACACAAAGTAGCCAAACAGTCTCCCAATAAACATGTGAATCAGTTGAAAGGACCTTGTCAGAATCCCTCCTGCTTTTCCAGTTTATCAATCAAGTATCTTTTTGGTGCAAAGTGGAGTAGTACTCAGAATTTGTAACTAAATCAAAATGATCAAAACATCACCTCAATATTCAATGAATTATACTTTATGTTGTCATCTGTGTAAACAACATATCTTAAAGCTGTTTTGATATTAAAATGCTAAGGAGTCACATGCAACACATAATTTAAATCTTGTATAAACTGTGTTAAGACTAGTTATAAACTTGTCCACAAACATTTTAGAGCAGAGATGGGAAATGGTTTATTTTGACTCACCCTGTGTGTCCCAGATAAGTAGCGTGGTACAAGGGCCCCCTCCCTCGTGCATCTCTTTGGTTCACATCAGCAGCGTTCTGCAGCAGGAACTCGCAAGCAACCAGAGAACCCTAAAACAAAGTTAGAAGTTAAGCAATTTATTGCTAAAGACAGTAGAGCAAAAACAGCTGAACATATTTACAGTTAGGGATCATTTCAGTCACATTTTAAAATAAATTATCAACAGTTTGTCTAGACTAACTCACCCCAGTAACAGCTTGTATAAGAGGCGTCTTTCCTTCGTCCTCGTCGTTAGCCAAATTAACGTCGGCGCCGTGGGCTAGAGCTTCTGCCATGACGGGCAGGTTGCGAGCTTTAGAGGCTTTATAGAGCAGCGTTCCAGGATCCATCTCCCTTGTGTCCTCCGGGTCTGAAGTCTCAGCCTCAGTCTCACCGCTCGACTCTTCAGACACTTCGCACTCTGCAGATCATATAAGTATTTGGAGCTGCTTACCTAACCCCATAGCTGTTACATCATCCTTCTCAAACTAGACCTACCCTCCTCTGTGACGCTGTCCACCACCGAGCCAAACACCAGGATGTCCGTACTTCCGTCTGTGCTGCCTCCCAAGCCACTGTCGCTACTCAAACCTGCAGAAACAAAGTTAATTTAATGCATCCGCTTGCTCAAGACTTCTGGTTATTCTCACAATGTTCCCATATGGGTCTATGATTGAGTGTAGGAGTATAAAAAGCAACAAACTCACTTCGAGGACCAGATCCATTATCAAAGTAAGAGAAGAGAGAATCCAGCTCATCAGGACAAAACAAAGATTCTCGTCTGAATTTGGCCGCTGCTGTGATAGAGACAAATGAACAACGTAACGTTTCTAAATTCTGTAATGATTAACAATAAAAACAACTGGATTATTGGACTTTCCAATTGAGAGAGCAGAAGGGGAGGTGCTGCCAGGCTCTTGTCTGTATCTTCTCTGTGTTTTGGGAACAGTAGTGGCGCTGTTGTGTCTCCGGCATTTCTTCACACTCCAGTGCCTCCCTGACTTCCTTTCACCATTGACGAGGATCTCAGTGGAGCCCAGCTTCTTCAGGAATTTCTTCTCCACATACTTCGCTCTGATCCATGCTTCTTTTTCCTGCCTGCAGCAAAACAGGTTTCAATTCATTTTGCTGCCTCAGAAATAATATTTCAAATATAAGCTTGCTGCATTTTTATATATCTTTACCTGGAGCTGGAGGGTATTGGCTTCTTCAGACCTTGTTCTTGGTATGAACCTTCATATATGTGGTTGATGACGCTGTTTCCAAGCTCACACATCAGCTGCAAGGAAATAAAATAAATATTATTGATAATCTGTAAGAACAGAAAATGTCAAAGTATTTAAAGAATTAACCATACCTTTAATAACTCTGGTTCCCAGGAGTCAAGCGTCAAAGAACGGACTTTTGAACAGTGGACCCCAAGACTCCTGGAATGAAAACATTTTAACGTCATAATATGCTAAGTTGAAGCAGGAGATGGCCGTTGATTCAAGGAAAGAAATGCAGCCGTTACTCCTCTTTTGTACGGATGTGGAGGAAGGAAGGTAAACAGATCAGTCACATATTTTGTTATTCCAGACACCTAATGTGATGCAAATTACTGTCTAGTATCCGGGCAACAGTGGTATGCTAGAAAGAAAACTGTATTGTGACAAAAGAGCACGTCTGATCCCAACTGTGAGAAGACGAGCCTGGAGAGGGAGCATGCATATTCAACAGGTGGGAGTAAAAAGAAACTGGGTTTACTTCAAAGGAAAACATGCAAATCCTGCAGATTGTTTCTATTTTTTTTTATTTTATTTTCTTCTGACACTGAATTAATGTAATAAAAGTTCTCTTCTCTTTGTAAAAAAGAAAAACAAGCTGATTTAGGGAGCATAAATTTGATTTTGCAGCCATGCTACTCTGTTAAAATCAGCACATGAGGATATGCTTTCAATGTAATCCTGTGATATAATAACCTTGGTTTTTCTAAAAACTTGTACGGCTTTTGTTATGTTCCCTTTACCCTAACTATGTTTCCAATTGCCTACAATTGGACACAAACTGTTTTGTATATTTTTCTAGTCTGGTGAACAAAAACAGCGGCATTTCAAATTTTGAGAGGATTTTTTTTTGTCTTTATTTTTAGGACGTGCCATTTTTTTTATTTACCTTCCAAGTATTGATGGTGATCACTTTGAAATTATATTTCTACTTTCTTTAGGATAGGATTCCTACAAATTTTTATTTGAATTTACATTTTTCAGAGAAAAATCCGAGTTCTCATATTTTTGAAGTACAAATTCAACACTGACTCTGAATTTATGACAGATTTTCATGCAGTGGAAATGAATGGACGGACGGACAAACAGATGGATGGACGGACAGACGGATGGATGGACGGACAGACAGATGGATGGACGGACGGACGCTAATGTTTTTTCCCATTCTCTAACTTTCTTCTTTCAATCATCCAAATCATCCAAATCTAATAAAAGCCCTAAAATTTAATTTCTTTATTTTCCAGAAAAATGTTCTGCAGGTCTTTGACTAAGTGAATATTTTCAACATTAGTCAACCTCAGTCTGTTTTTTTGTTTTGTTTTGTTCTAATAAGACAGTTTGGGTCTTATTGCTCGCATGCTCCTCTGTTTCTCACCTGTGGATGCCGGAGCACTCGATGCACAGCAGGACGCCCAGGTTGATGGAGGCCCAGCGCGGGTCGGCCTGACCGCAGTCGCAGCACTGCTCGTTCCCCGGCAGGCTCTGGATGCGCTGCAGGATGGTCTCACCCCGGGCGCTGCGCTCCCGCGGCTCACTGGCTGAATCGATGCTGCTGGTGGATGGAGAGGCAGTTCTGTCCAGATGCTGAGATTAGATAGAAAAATCCATCAGGACGGCAAAATATGTCAAATTTCAGATCCACCCCAAAAGTGACCTGAAGGTCATTACATTTAAAACAGAACGAAAAGGAAAACCTGACTAAAACTGTATCCAATTACAATTATTAGTCATGTGTTTAACAGCTCTGAAACACAAACATGAGGTGAAATCTCATTAACAACCTGTAAACGTTGCCCTCAGGTTATTCATGACCAAGTGATGACTCACCTCTATGTAGAAAGTGTCCGGGCTCTCTCTGTACGCTGAAGCAATGCTGGCTTGAACCGCCTGAATCCAAGCCTGTCTCAGCTTCTCAGACTCAGCCTGAAGCATGCAGCTCCTGTAACACAAATTGATTGTGTTACAGGAATGTGTAGCAGTTGGTGTGTTGAAATTTGATGGTTGGTTGGGTTGTAAGAGTATTAGATTAATGATATGATGATTTCAATAGTTAGACAGCAAGGGGTCTGAGGACTAGTTAGACTATTTGTTGGCTGATTGGATTGTTAGATGTTTTTCTTGATGGTCCTTCCCCAAGACAAATCCAAGCATCCCCCTTTCAAGTATTCCTTACTTGAACGGGGAGACGACCTCGAAGCAGAACCTCCTCTCGATATCTTCATACGGTTTAACAGAACACAATCGGAGGTCTTCCACTACCACCGTCAGAACATCCTGTTCACACAAAACGACTCATTATATTTCTTAACAAGAAACAGTAACAGGAGAGGAGAACAGCTTTTCTATTCCTGATGTGCTTCCTGCAAAAAGGAAATCTCTACAAGTTCTCCATCTATTGAAATGAGTTCGAAGAGAGAACAAACATCTCTACTGGGATCCACAAATCCCCACCAGCAAAGTGTCAACAGATATCTGCTAGTATCTCAAATCTTTCTGCAGAAATATTTTTCACTTATCTCCTTGACATCAAACACAAAGATTTCAGAAAAGATTACTGCAACATCATAATATATTATTGCTTTTATCTTAAGTTGATGGTTTAAAGATGAATGGACTTGCCTTCAACTTCTTCTGATAGACTAGCTGATTGTTCTGTATGGAGAACCACCGTCTGTAACAGAAACAGAGAGGAAAAGCAATAAATTAAGCCATTTGAATGACTGTAAATATTTGACTTACTGAACAAATGGCCATTACCTGTTCCAGGTCTTGAAGGCATTACTAGCCCTTTTGAACAAGTAGCCCTCCATCACCACGCCACTCGGGGCATCCACGTTGAACTCCACCTTCGAGTCGTCATATGAAAAATCCTGCGGAGGGGAAAGGATTTTAATTCTGGATGTTAAAGGAATTTAAACGCTCAACAAAGGACAGAAAACCCGGCAAAGAGGCTGCAGGTGGATTCGTCTAGCAGACCAGCAGCTTTCACTGTGTGCTGAGCATTGTACACATTAGACAAACTGAATCATTTTAAACTTTGTAATCACGTGTAAAAAGAAAGATGTTTTTTTCTCTCTGTTCATACATGACATAATATTACTTGCCCATTTCCTCTGCAGGCACCACAATACTGAGCTATAGACTTAGCAAAATCCTATGAAGGAAATGCAGTCCTAAAAGATTTCAGAGGTCTAAATTATGGTTGTAAAATTATAAAACGCAGATATGCAGTAGAAAAACATTTACTCAAATTTTCATACATGCAAATTGTGACTTTTGACAAGAACATCTACAAAGAGAAAGTTTATTTGTTTATTTTTTTCCAAAGTTTGGTGAAATAGACATTACACTTTTCAGAGCTGTACTTAAAGAGATTTACGGCAATGCACTAATTAGAGCTGGTATGTCATATATAAAATCCTAAACAAAACAGTGACGTTAATGGCTTGATGTGCCAATGAGATAAAATTAAAGATGTCTAAACCTCTCACGCAAAGCATCATATTATGTCTATCTGCCTCAGAGACCTCTTGTTTTTATTTCCCACAACCTGTTTCTTTCCAGCAAAATATTTTTAGACAGAAGTTGAAAAAGAAATCAAGAACAATATTTCAGTGAAAAAATAAAGTTTAATCTGAACTAACAGCAGGGAATCAAGTAAATATGAATTAAAAAAAGGCAAATAATTCAGAGAATACTATCAAATGTCTTCTAGAAACATGAAAATGTTTAGAAATACAAGTCAACCTACCAAGATGCGATTCCACCGACAAAATATCTTCATTTTTAAACACTGGATATGTTTCAGCAACATGGAAAATCTTCAAAAATCTCCTATAAACTAGAGTCTGTGGAGTCAAAGTCTGAGAGTAGGATCATGTCTTTCCCCACTTTCTAACTGCAGGACCTCTAGGCTACCGAACTCCGGAAAGTATTTCCAACACTCACGTTTTGACCCTGCGCACTGAAGCCTGAGCCGTGGGATTACAACTAATTACCATACAGCTGCCACCGTATCCATGACCGCAAACATTTAATTTACACTGCAACACTTCAGCTGCTCTTGACCCAGAAACTAGTAGCAGGTCTGCTTGGTTTGCATTAGTTGCAGTTGTTTCAGTACGCCTCTCTTGCTGAAGGTTAGATGTTCATCCCCATGGTGACCCAGCAGGAATCCACCCTGGAGGGCAGCTACGACAACCAAACAAAAACCTCAGCAAGCTAGATTTAACATCGACAGAGACTCTGCTTGCTTCAAACTCTAACAGATCACAAAAAAAAACAACTTACCTCCACTGTCTTAAATGAAGAGCAGGACATCAGAAACAGAAAACGCACTGCTGTGCTGCTCTGAAAACTCTCTACTTCTACAACAAAGATCATCTATTTTTAACGGCCCAACGTCACACAGACCAAAAAGAGCTCGAGTGAATTATTAAACAAGCAGGAGACTTTTGAATGTTACGGGCAAAACATGTAAAATTGCTGAGTAGCAGGCGGGAACAAGCAGGAACATGGAACGGTGCAGTGAAACGTGCTGCGATGCGTCATCCACCTGCTGCTCCTGCCAGCCTACAGACCATGCTGCCGGCCTGGAACACCTCATGCTGCCCAGTTGGCAACATGTGTGAATCACCTGCAGGATCACCCTGGGCCTCATGATCACTGCAGATTTCATGTGTCACTGGACGTCTGCTCCTCAACAAAAATATGCAATATCAGATTCCATATTGATCGTGAAAGCATCCGCAACCTTCAAATCATTAACGAAGTCAAAATCATCAAGCTTAGGTTAATACTTAAATTGGAAAATGAGATTGTATGAAAGCCCTTAGAAGTAAACAGATTAGTGGCATCTCCTTTACCTGCCTAAAGAACAAGCACAACTTTCATCAGAACACATTTCCCTGGATTTTAAGCTTCAGATTTAGGAATTCATTGATTCCCACATCCTACTAGGAATAGTTTCAGCTCTCCATTTTCCCTCATCTTTCACACAACAGTTTTTGGAGTTGTGCTGAGTTGAGATAACGGATACTTTTGCTTATGTACTTAATTTATATATCTGTCGTGTAATTTAAAGGCAATCAAAGAATTTATCGGAACTTAGCCAAACCTGACAAGTATGTAATGTGGCTTTCCAAGTAAATTAGGCAAAATGATCACCATAAAACAACAATTATTTTTCAAAGTTTTGTTGGCTCTAGTGGCCTTTATTTGAAAATGCTCAGACAGGAAGGTCGGTAATGAGAGAGAGGGAAGACATGCGACAAATGTCCCCATACTGGGAATTTAACCTGCGACAACCACTATGGCCTCGTTATGTGGGTGGAGCTTAAATCCTACGCCACCATAGCACCCCATTCAAAGCATCATTAATTAGGATTTAAAAATAGTTTCTCATGACTAAATCAAACAGTACATATTTTATTTTGTTTGATCTTATGTTTTAATTTAGTTTATATTGTGCATTTATGTGCGCCTTCTTGCTTTGATTGGCTGTCACTTTGATGCTGTTGAGCCCAAATTCCCCATTGAAGGAAAAATAAAGGATCTATCAATTTTACTCACCCAGGCTCAAATTTCAAGAGTCTTCAATCAAATTTTGACATACTTTAAAAGTTTAAATACATGAGACACAGAAAAAAGAGATGGGAATGGATAAATGTTTGGATGTTTACATGGATGAATGCAACATTTAATGGGAACTTCGCAAATGTCTTGGGATCTTGTGAAGGGCACCTGGTCATAATATATGAACTTGGCAATTAAAGCTTCCCCATTTTCATTTAAACCAAACTAATTTTAAAGCCAACCAAACACAAACATAAAAAATCTGATAATTTAGAAAATTTTCAAAGTTGCCACATTTCCGTTTCACCATTTTACAACATCGGTGACAGCTTTGTATTCAATACTACAACTAAGTTGTCCTAGTTGATGAATAAATGAAATAAAGGACACAACATAAAAGCTAAAATATTCAGTCGTTTTTTCATTCCAACATCAGCATGCAGCTTCAGGCAGTAAAAATAAACCCAGGATGTGCAGGAGCAGCAGGTAGTAGAAGCAAAGACACTCTCCAACATGACTTCTCCATTAAAGCACAGATTAAAAATAAATGGTTCTGGCATTTGGGCCCTTTTGCTTCTCTGCATGCCGACCCAGCAGCTCTTTTGTTTTAGAGCTTAATCTTACTTTCTCCTTTCCTTATTTCTTAATGCTCTTTCACCTTTGCAGGTTCTCTTAGGTCTTACTGTCCACGGCTGAAGGGGATGAAAGTATAAAAACAGGAAAAAAAGTCCTTCTAAGAACCATTTCTGTCTGTCACTAAATGAACGTCCATATAAGAATAATTCATTTTGAGCTCCTCCTTGGTTATATTTGCTCTTTGAACTGGCAGCTCTAACTTTGTGACTCTATGTAGGCCACTCAAACTAGGTTTGGTTTCTGATTGTGCATTGTAAATTATTCAGGACCCACTTTAGCCTGCCCTCAAAACTTCTAAAGTTCAAATACAGCTTGATAAAGCACAGAGTAAGCAGTAAATGTTTTCAGACTTAAAGTTAAGACACAGGCCTGCATGAGCTAAACCAAAGTTTCCAGTGAAAACCCAGCAAAATCCAGACAGAAAAACAAAAGGAGGCCTACTCACCTGCATGAGAGTCTGAGGTGATGAACATGGTGCCATCAGGGAGACGGAAGAGACAGAAAAGATAACAGAGAATTAGTGTCCAGCAGCAGAAGAATGGTTCAAACTGGGATAATGGGATAATCTGTCAGGTTAAGCAAACTGCTTATTATCCTCATTACCAATCCCCAATCACGCTTCAGCAGCAGAAAACATCACCCATCAGATTCAATAACATCTTTATTCAAAGTTTACCTACTTCACACCATATGTCCCCAAGTGAAGGGTGCTGGTTAAGTGCCTAACAGCTCAGACAGAAATGCATCAATAACTGGCTACACATCTGAACCCCAACCCTTCCCACTGGATCTCTCCATATCAGAGACTACAACGCCTGGAGGGGGAACGCAGCAGAGCTGTCTGACAGATGGCCACTGATCCTGGGGTGTACATCCAACAGACATCGGCCTGCCGAAAATAACACTTTGTGCATTATTAAAGATGGAGATGCCAGACAACGAGGACTTCCTTTATGGATTCCATTCATTTCTGATAGAAATTTTTTCTGAAACCACCTGGTTTTGGTATTGCTAAAGAAACTATTTACATCCTTACTCAATACCTTAATCGATACATTGGTCTCTGCTAGAATGCAAAATAAGTGCTGTAGCTAATATAGAGTTGACATGAACATCATTTATTGAGTTTAAACCTCAACCACTAAGGGCAGGGTGATGGAAGGTCAAGTGCAGTATTTTTGACGCAATGGCATTGATATTTTACATTTTATATTATAACATACAACATAAGACATTGGATCTTTCATGGCTTTGCTATAGGAGATATTTTCCTTGGATTTGGAGTTTATTTTGATGCCCCTTTACCTGAGGACCACAGAGTAAGCAAGATATTAGGCCCAAAGGAGTCTGGTCAGCATTTGACAAAATATAGTACCTTTTCAGGTCTGAGGCAGGTTGGACTGACGGGGCTTAGACTTGTAAGGTTCGGACTGATGGTTTGGACTGTTGGGGTCTGATTTTAGGTAGTTTGGTCTGATGGGGATAACTAATGGTGTTCAGTTTTAGGCAGTTTAGCTTGTTAAGGGTTCAGGTAGTTTGGTCTGATGGGGTTTGGTTTGAAGCAGTTTGAACTGATAAGGTTTAATCTGACAGGATTCTAATTAAGATGGTTTGGCTTGATGGATTTCGGTCTGATGGGATCCATTGGGATTGATGGAGTTCAAAGTCTGTAGAAGGTCTTCAGTCTGATATTGAAAGCTGCTTAGTCTGATGTCTGACAATGTCTGCCTGAGACCTGACAACATCATAAATGGTGCACCGATTGGAAAGATGTAACTCTGTGTCCCTATTATTCTAGTGGCTATTAATTGGCACTGTCAAAAAACAAACATTCACAGCAACACCAGCCCTGAAAACTAATTATCTTCCTAAATTATACCCAAATAGCAGAAATGGTCCATGAAAAATGTAAACAATTTGTAATTACCCCAGAGTTAATATAATTTCTAATTCAACCCAGTCTGGGTTTGTCAGTGCTATTATAGGGCCACCTTACCAAAATACAAGTAAACTTTGCAGTCAGTAGCTTACAAGACTAAAAGTGCTTTGAAGCTCTGGCTTATGGATCGGCGCACATATGTGCTGACAGTTGCCAACCATCTACAGACGACAACAGTAGGATTAAAACGTCCTAAAACACTTAGTTCCACCTGATTTGAAGCTTAAATCAATGCGGCATACTTTGTTTGGCAGATTAATTAAACACCTCCCAGCTGCACAGCTCTAATCCTTTCCCGGTCACAACAGATGCTAAGGAACAAGTCACAACTGAAACTCAAAAGGAGGAGCTCAGCAGCAACCTGTCCACCTATTTAAAGATACAAACCTGTGGCAGAAACATCACAACATACAGAAGACATGCAAAGATTAAAATACTAGGTACAAACAGGCTACCATCATCAGCATAGCATGAAATTCTGTAGGCAGTTGATAAGGACAATTAACGAAAGGCAATTTATTATTTTCAACACAGACTTATTCAAATATTCAAGAGGAAAACAGGATGAAAGAGGAACTCACCCTTTGCTGAATAGTTGCATGTTTATGTTCCATTTCTCTCTTTTCCATGGCAGAATCAATGACCAGCTGATCGAGCTGAAAGTCAGTTCAAAATGGCAAATGTGAACACAAAGTACATCCTATATCAATTGTTTTAATCCTATAAAAACTTGTTTTTACAAGTTTATATTCATAATACGAGCTGTAAAAAAGGAATTAGTAAATCCAATTAGAAGTTTTTCAAACTCTAATGAAGAAGTGGAAAATAAGGAATCATGTTTAATTTAAGCCAAATAAATTCAGCTAGCCAGCTGGACCAAGAAAAAAGTGGTGAAGCTGAATGTAGATACAACTTTTAATCCAGTTTTACAATGTTTACAAAAGGGGGCATTTTAAGAAATATGGCCTCAATGGTTGATTCCTCAGATAAAACTATGACTAAACCAAAGAGCACCGAGACAAACATCAAAAGCTCTTGAACAAAATTATAGTGAAGAACCATAAATCTAACTTTGCACTCACAGCTATAAATGTTACGTTTGGAGAAGATGTGTGTCTTAAACTTTGTGTCATTGAGCCAATTTGGGGAAATCTCAAATACAAGTTTGACACATTATCATTCGAATGAGAAAACACAATTATTTGTTCATGTTTGTCTTCCCCCAACCACTAACTATGGTTGACAATAAAAAAAATATTGATGTTCTCAGAAAATTGTTTAAATTTATCTAGTTATGAGAACAGCTATATGTAACAAGCTTGTGGGATAAGAGACTAAATTAAAAACAAAAACCAATGTTCTCCTGCTTAATTCTCATGTTTATATATAAAGAATCTGTTCTTACACATTTTAAAGCTAAAGTTACTTACATTTCAAGAGTTAAACTCTCAGTGTTCCCAGTGTGTTTAAGCACATTTTAAGGTTTAACTATCATGTGCACTTATGTAGGTTATTTCAGTAGTGGAGCTTAAAAATCGGACTCTTCAAAATCCAGACTGGGATAAAGGAAAGACCAACAAATGGATTGACAGACTGTTGGATGGATGCAACAGTTTCCAGTTCTCATACTTATTGAGAACTGGAAAATATCTAAATCTAATTGCAGACTTTCCATTAATGACGGGGGAATCATGGATAAACCGATTGCCTTCTGTTGGCATCTGTGAAGGCACAGAGGCTTGGGACTCGCATTAACTTTGTTCACCTCAGCAGCAAGTTTCTTCATGTATGGGTCAAGCTCATCAAGGAGGTTGTAGCCCTGCTGGAACAACGAGAACTGGGCATTCATGAAGGACAGCATCTGCATGGGAAAACATTAGAGGTCAGCTTGAAGTCTCAGATCACAAGTGTTTATGTCTGCAAATTTCTCCTGACGTACCGCATCTAAGATCTCAAATTTCTTCTTTGCCTGAAGGACGTTAATCTGCAGAGTAAAACAAAAGACATCAGTGAAATCCAGCTACTGAAATAACTCCCTATACTGGAAATCCTTTGTCTCCTTTTTCAAAAAGTGCAGGAACACCATAAAGCCTGACTGGAGTTAACTTTGACAAAGACAATCCTCAACGTGCCCTCTTGCACATGTCCACATTGACTTTTTTCCCTTCACACTGTGGCAGCGAACACAGCCCCAGGGGGATTTCCAGAGTTAAAAGCTTTACACTGCATGTCATATGGATGCAAACCTAAAAGATATTTTGTGCTACATTTAATCTGTCACTTAGATGTTCAGTAAAATGCCCTGCAGCTTTGACCTTCTCTGCATAGAGACACATTAAATGAGGGGCTCAAAAGGGTCAGATGTCTAGGAGCTGCATAAGAAGGATGCCAGGAGACAAACTGAAGCAGAAAAACATGAGCAGAACAAGCCGAGGGACCACTCTGATTCAGTCTCCTTTATGCCCCGCCGGCTGTCATTTCTGGGGTTAAAATAAAGTGAAACAAACAACTGAAGGGAAGTACAGTTGTTGCTGCTGGCAAACAGACTGAACCATATTCTTTGTTGATGTAACTGGTCGATTTTCATCCAAGTGTCTGAGTGTCTGCACTGCTCATTTTTCTAACCTGCAAGACGTAGTCCAGAGCAAGGTGTCGGAAGCACTTTCGGGTGATGCTGAGCGCGCTGGTGGCTTCTTCAACCTCGTGCGGCTTGTTCCTGGGTGCCTGAGCATTCTTTACCTGCGCAATTTCCATATCCTCCCGCACACGGTCAAAGTTCTTCTTGGTCTCCTTGAATTTCCGAACATCCCTGTCAAAAATAGACACAAAAAATATTGCTGTATTGCTGATCATTTCAGATGTTTCTGATGCATAAGTTGTTCCCAGATTAGTACTTTAAGCACAGCAAAGCTGGTTTCAGAGTAAAAGAAGACATGTGCTTTGAAAAAGTATTTATATCCTTAAATTTCTTTACATTTTATCAAGCTAAAAATACAAATTTCGATACATTTTATTACAATTTTATATATTAAACCAACCAAAAGTAGTGCATTAATGTGAAGTGAAAGAAAAATTAGGCTGGGTTTTAAAATGTTTGCTGATTTTCTCACTCTTTCACAAAGTTGTGCAGCTGATGCTTCACAGAGCGCTGGGCTTGATCAAACAGGATCTGAAAGAAAAAAAACACAGTAAGTTTTAGTCACTTGTTAAAGAATTGTGGCGGGGAAAAAAAAGACTGATTACCATTTGCATCAAACACAATTAATGGATTATTAAATTAGTTTATCTTACATCTAGCTGAAGAGTAAAGCACAAAACTATTTTTAATTTAGTCACTTTGAGGGGAAACCACTTCTGTACGTTTTTACCAACAGGGGGCGCCAAAGAACACCTTTTCCATTTGGTTCGATATGATGCATACAAGTGATTCATAATTGATCAAGAAACCAATGGATGGGGGAATGCTGCTCTAATTTAAACATATCTACTCTAATACAAAAAGCAGACTGCTTTTGGATTTAAGTTCAGGCCCCCTTCAACATCTCCTGCGCCCCTTGAACGCACCGTCTGCTGCTGCTGCTGCTGTTAAATAGGTCATTCGGGCAGAGAGGGAGGGGAGGAGGAGAGACTTTTGGTTCAATGTCGCCCAGCAGTCACATCCAATGCAGAACAGAAGATCCAGCCCAAATCTACATGTTGTCATCCACCCATGAGCTGCTGTACTGCTCCAGCCTCAATCTACAGGACAGATTTAAACTCTATATATAATATGGAAGTGGTGAGCTTTAGTATATTTCTAGAAACCGCCAAGGGTGTCATTTTTGTGATGATTTTGGCTTTAAGAATACTTTTTACTGCCCTGTAAAACATCTGGATTAAAATAAGTATTCAGCATTGAGATTGTAGATTCCAACTACATTCTTTAGAGCTTGAATGGGCCTGTAACCAAAAATGTGGATTAACAGACTCTTTAAAAAGAAATATGGCTTGGAGGTGACGATGCAAGCCATCCAATGCATGGTGACTGAAAGCAAAACAAGCAGGGCAGCAGTAATAAACACCACATCGCAGCATAAGGTTAGTTTGAGCACGGAGGTGGCAGGTCTGAGGTAGATGTTAGCCACACACTAAAAGCTGACGGCTGACCCAACATTCCACAGTCTATGGTGTTTGTGCGTTAAAAGACTTCTTGGCTTTGCTAAATTTGCAGCTTGTTGCATTCTTAGACTGCTTTGTGGCAACTGTCACCAAACTTTCACAGGATGGAGAGAAAACAAGTTGCCTTTACAGCAGGGGTGTCAAACTCCAGTCCTCAAGGGCCACAGGTACAAAACACCGGAATGAAATGGCTTAATTACCTCCTTAATTACCTCCTCCTTGGGTAGGAGGAGGTAATTAATTAGGTCATAATTGCTAATGACCTAATTATTCTATTCAGGTGAGGTGCAGCAGAGGCACATCTAAAAGTTGCAGGACTGGAGTTTGACACCTGAGCTTTTCAGGATTTCTGTAGGTTTCACCAACTCAAACTTAAGACTTTTTAATACCATTATGAATGGACCTTAATATCAGGGTCTCCACAGATATGTCTGACTGTCATCCAGCTGACTGCTGATAAATTTGAAATGTCCTATGATCGAGATAGCCAGTTAGCAAAGACATATTAGAATCTAGTTACCAATAACCTCCACCGTCTTAAGTCACAGAATGCGATGAAGCAAACACAAACAAAAACAAAACAAAAAAATAAGCATACAAAATATGAGGTTAAATAGTCATGGTAAGACATTTAAGACTTGTGATTATTTAAGGCTGACCTACTTTTCAAAATTAATCTAGGAAATTTTAAGGCCTTCATTTTAAGGCCTTGATTTTGAATTTAAGACTTTTTAAGGATGGACAGACACTCTGCCGGTCAAGTTCTGTTAAAATCTGGCAGGTTTAGAGAAATGTGTTTTTATCCATTAAACTGTTTTGTCAACAAATAAGAGAATCATATCTTTGCTCTCAGATAATAAAATAGAAGAGAAATACAAGAAAAATATGGGACATAAGTAGAAAAGTCCTGACATCAAGGAAAAGTACTGTGGAGCCATGGTTGACTTTATAGATTGAAAAGCCCAGGATTTATGTCTTATCAACAATTACATTATTTTTAAGAGATAAGATCGTTTTCAAAAGGGATTCATGAATGAATGATGAGGATTTTCTTTGCACATCCATGTTTTTCAGGAATAAGTGATGACGGCTCATACGGAAGTCTTTATTTGAATATTAGAGTCAGTCTGCCCTCATTACTAATGCATGTGAAAGAGCCAAACATAAATCTATAATTAATCAAGCTCAAAGTACGCCAAAATTGATGAAAAAAAGGATTACAAAATATTTCCAGATATCTCTGACAATTATAGAGCTTAGGTTGTAAAGCCGCAGTATGTAACATTTATAAACAATTTAAAAAAAAAAAAACTGTGATTATGTAGTGACAAAAGGTAAATAATCTGTGAAAAAATTTAGCTGCTCTGGATTTACTACTATCTGTAGAAACACACCACCAGATCAGAAACAACCAACCAAGACTGCGTACGTGCTGCTCACACCCTCCTCCTTGCTCTCTGCTAGGCTGCAGCTAGTTTCCCACACCAAAGCCTGCAGTGAATGCTCAGGCTAATTAGCATGCCCACCATTAACATAGTGAAAATAATTTTCCTGTAATGCTAAGTTGTCTCCCCTCCATTAGGACGTTTAACAGTGCATACACGAGCGTGACTGACAGTGCTAAGCTTTCTCCTGGCTCTTCTTGCTCTTTCTGACAACGAGTTTTGCAACTGTTCACAACCAAGAAAATAAGCCTTTTGGTCCAAGAGGCTTATTTTCTTGTTGTGTCCCAACATACCAAAGGTGAGAAGATGCATATTTGAATGAAATGGGTATTTGAACCTTTGCATCCACTTTAATTTTGAACCATATATTAGACTTTAGGTCTTAAAAATCTCTTGACCCACTGGAGGTCTTAGTCTTGACTCTTGTGTTAAGTAGTCTTGGTAACAAAACTACCGTGTGCCTCTTTTATCTAAAAATCATTACTGAAAAACATATTTAATAAAATTCTGTTATTTTTTATATAGACAATATGACTGTAAGTCAAGTCATTAATAGTGTAGGAACCTTGACTGTTGCTCAGGTCACACCGTTTCTTCTGTCCTTCCGAACAAAAAACTCTCTGGAGGAGGAAGGAGCTAGACTTGGCTTGCTCTCCATCAACACCCCAACAGAGCGTGTTTGTCCTGGAGCGTAGTGCTGGACTGGAAAAGCCACCAGGAAATTGAGGCAAGCATGGGCCAAGACTCTTTAGCACTTCTCATAGATCAGTGCTGATGTCTTTGCAAGTTTATGCTCAACCATATGTGCTTTTTGTTTATCTTCCCAGGGTTTCAGAGCCATTTAAACGTGGGTGCGACAAGCAAGGCTGGCACTCAGAGGTCCCATGTGCACACTGCCATTTAATATTCTTGAGAGTGTGCTGCAAAAGGGCAGCAGAGCGTGCACAAAGAGGGAAATCCTTCTCCGGTGGCAGATATAACCATCATCATTTCTTATTCATTGAGGCACAGCTGGAGTGCAACACAGTTAAATGCGGATGCTGCGCTCTCTGACTGAAAACCGAGCATGTAGAAGAGGGCAAAAATGTTCCTCCACATTGCTGATTCCTCTCGAGGGAATCCCCTCGTCATGCCGCACTCGCATGCACACTCCCTGTTCTACTTTACATCAAAGAAACAAAGAAAACCTTTGATGAATTGTATTATTGTCCACTAAGACTGTCAGCTCTGATGTATTTGAGGGGAAGAAGAGGGAAAAACGAGAGGCTGAAAGCCCAGCTGAGCCAACGGTGGAGGACGCCAGCTGATCCCAGGCCAAGCCGCACACACCGAACCAGACAAAACAGAAGATCTGTCGGCCTGACAAAATCACTGACAGACGGATGGAAACCAAACATCTACAATTCAGACGAGCTGGGAAGCGGTGAAAACAAAAAAATAAAAATAAAAAAAGAAAGAAAGCATTTTTTAACATTAAAATTTCAAAGTCCTCATATTATAAACTTACTGAGTGCCAGGAAATCAAAAAACACTTCTACTTGTTCAATAAAACAAGACACCGGATAGCCTCAAGAAAAACTTTAACACATTGTTCTTAGTTATGGAAGTAATGCAGGAATCTCTTGGTTAAACAAAAAGGTTCTTTTCAAGGGCTTTATCTCACCACTTATCTCACTCTTTTCACTGTGTGAAGAATATGATTTTATGACTTGTTGAACTGTTAGTGTTTGGTTCTGAGGGGGGGAAAAAGACAAAATCAGCAGAATGCATGAAAAAGTTAATTAAAAGGAGAGACAGTGTATTACGGGAAACACAAGTTAATAAGTACAGAGAAAAGAGTAATGGCTTCCCTTGTCCAAGATAAAGTATTAATGTCTTATCAGTTCAGAATATCACTAGGATGAAGAGATCATGTTATTGTCAGGAAATGTTAGGGGGTGCAGCCGTTCATTTATGAGCCACAATAACAGAACAATAACTTGTCTGTTGACTACCAGAAAGCGGTATGAAATGTGAAATGAAGTTTGGTTGAAATGTGAAATGAGACGGTGATTTTGTCAGTGTTTAAGAAATTATTCAATTTTCTGTGGTGAATTTTTGCTTTAATTCTTTAAGTGTGCGTGCATGGAAGTGTGTGTGTGTGTGTGTGTGTGTGTGTGTGTGTGTGTGTGTGTGTGTGTGTGTGTGTGTGTGTGTGTGTGTGTGGGGGTGTGTGTGTGTGTGTGTGTGTGTGTGGCTAATGTTCCTAAAAGCCACATCTTGGCTCTCTTCTGAGCTACAAGTGATTTTAATTCAGCTTCAGTGCTTAACCACGATGTAAGTTTCCTAAATTATGTCTTTTTATAGCGAGTTTATTTTCCTGATCTGAGCTCCGCTGTCCTCTCCTTTCTCCCATAAATAGTCAGGAGTTGTCTCAGGGCAGTTCAATTATAATTCAATCTAGCTACAAATTTCCACACAGCTTTGGTATTGAACTATGTGGCTTTCAAACCATAACTGCACTTTGGCTGTTTTGGCTGGATTTTACAGATTTTAATGGTATTCTGGACTCTGCTGTAGTGGTTGGTGGAGGTCTGTGTTCCTAGTTCAATACAACACTCCCACACTGCTCACAGTCTGAGTACTTAATCTATGTAAAAAGCCTGGTTTTGGACTCTGGAAGTGAAATGAAAATGAAACAACTGGTGGATAAAAAGGTTCTGGGAAAAAATATAGGTTAAGAACTGGTAGATAAAAGAACATTTTATGTAGTGGTCATCACAGCAGTGACATAAAACTCTTTTTTGTGGTTACAAAGGTCACACAAATGATCTGAAAATAATGATTGTTGTTCAGTTAGTTCAATAATAAGACCACTCATGTGGCCCAAGCCCAACTCATCCCTTCATTATCTTAAGTTGAGATTTATTTCAAGGATACCAGGATGGTTTTGTAGAGCCTCATATTGTGCCAAACCTCAAATGTTAATACAATATTATTGAGGGAAGAACTCCCAGGATATTATTTTTGTAAAAATATTACAATTTCAGGGCTGTGCATGCAAATTTGACATCACCATTTATACTTTTGGCATGCTAAAAAGACTTTTGCACCAGTTTGATGTATATTTTTACTGGTTCTGATGCAAAACTTCTTGTTCTTGTGGTCACTGTTTAAAAAGAAGAAATATCACCAGTGTCGCATAGAAACAGTACCTCTGTCAAACAATTCTCTACTGTAACATCCACTCACTGCTGACTATGCATTTTCCACTCTCCACCCCCAAAAAATCTCTTCTCCTCCTACAAGTTCACACCAGTTTGTGTTTTTACAGGAGCTTGTCTGTAGGACTTTTTTCTTGGCAAGTCGCTCCAATTTCCTCATATGCAGCAGAGATTGAAACCGTGCAAACTGTTTAGATTAAAATAATGACTTTTTTCTTGCGTCGCTCCGGATATTAAGCCGCTAACTTCTAGTTCCATGCATGATTATGTTCATATGTCACAATTAAACCAGTAAAGTTGACAATATATGCTTTAAATGTCACAAATAATAGTTGGTTTCCTTCAGCGTGATTGAAATTATTAGACATATTCTAAGTTTTGAGTGCAACATGAGAATATCTTGAGAGTCCTGTCAAAAGATATTTCTCTCCTTACAGATTTCTTACATTTCTGCTTAGTGAATAGTTTTTTGTTTCTTAATAAATATAATCATAGTTTGAAATTTTGCTTTTTGCATCTCTTTCTGAAGTTTGAAGAATTTAAACATTTAAGTATAATAAAAAAAGTGAAAATGGGGAACATCTGTAAGTGGCAACAACTTGTTCCCAGAATTATATTCATTACAGTTACATTACATTTCATGACAATAAAAAACTTTGAATTTGCGAGACTTGAACCCCCCAAAAAACTAATAAATCCACAATTGTGAACTAGTGACTGTCCAAAGTCTAGTGTATAAGGTTATAACAATCTGCAGTCTCATTCAGAAACATTTTATGACTAACTTTACTGTCATGCAGCAGCCAAGAAAAATTTGAAATGAAACTGAAGTCTTTAACATACTTTCCAAAGCCCTTTAGGTCTCTAAAAGCAGGAACTTGAACCCACAGAGGAGCTCATGGGGTCCCTGCAACATCCATACATGCAGTTTATGTAAAGCACTCTGCAAAATGTCAAAACTGTGCAGGGTTACTATTGTTCAGCAGCTAAATCTAATCTATGCCTGTCAACATGACCTGAACAATTTAAGCTCCCATTGCTGTTCAGAACTCTGGCCTCTGTCCACATCAATAGATTGGGAGCAAATGGAAAGGAAGGAGTAGCTGATTTGGACTCCCAATCGTTGCAGCTTCATAGAGGAATGTCAGACTGTACACACAAGTAGCCTGAGGCTGGGCAATTTGCTGCACTATTGGTTAAAGTTAGAGGACTTCGAAGGACCACAGAGACCCACAGAGGTGAAGGAGGTCAAGAGTCTTAAAAGCGAGGAGGGAAAACAACACAGCAGTGAAGCACATGCTCTGTTTTGTGTAAAAAGACAAAAGTGGAAAGAAAAATAAAACACTAAAGCCAGAAATGAGAAGACTCCACATTTGGGATGTATTTTGAGTAAACACTGAAGCAAAGTTAGAATTAAAGCAAAATTAAAAAATATACAGCTTTTTACATAGCTCAAAAGCTCAATTTTTAGCTGTCCTTTCCTTCGTTAACTTAAACTATCAGATCAAAGCAGCTATACCAGCTGATGCCAAAACTAGAACAATGTTTAAACATAAAAATATTAAAATATCTTTAAAAATAAGTAAAAAAAAAAAAAAAAAAAAAATACAAAAACCTATAAAAACTATATTTTCTACAACCAAACACTAAAAAATTAGTTGACCAGAATTTGACAGGCCCTTTGTCAGTGATTGGTCAATCTGAAACCACAATCTTTAGTGTGTGTTTTTTTATTCTTTATTTGTTAATATTTTTAGCAGTAACTACATGATACCTAAACACTACCAGGTTGCACTGACAACACAGTAACAAGCTTCTAGAAAAAAAATCTACATATTTTCAAATGCACTTCCTCTAAGTTAATATTTAAAATGTCTTTCTGGAGAGTGAAGTCAAATTGAAGTCAATTTTCTTGTTTGCGTGCACAAACTCAAATTTGTTGTTCCTTCATGCTGCTATTTTCAAACCGGTCATGAGACTTCAGCAGAGAGCAGGAAGTTAAATACACGACAACAAGTTACATCAGTTACATCTTTTAAAAGAGTTCAATTTTGTCTGACATAGATCATAGTTGATTCTGTAAAATCTCACTGTTAAAAATGAACAGACTAGGATAAGTCTATGGGCGATACAAAACATGTGCAAATAATTTTTTGCACAAAATCATTCTTATATTATGAGATTTTAGTCTGCCCAGTTCTGCTATTTTGAAATTCTTTCAGAATGAGATGTTCTAGGGCCTCTTGTCACTTTAAGTCCAAATAAGCTGCTGCTGGCCACACCTCCAAACTCCCAACGTGACGTCCACTTTGGATCACTCACAACAGACTCCTCTGCAGCTAAAGTAAATAACTTGATGATTTGCAAACCAACACATGGCAATAAATCAGAAATTGTGTCCTCCCAACACTGTTATTTATCTTGGATGAACATCTTGTGATATGGCATACCACATTTTGAGGAATGCAAACAAAAAAATATTGAAAGATGCTACACAAAGCACTCCAGGCCAAAGCAAAGTAGAAGTGGCTTGGATATTGAGGCACAGGAGCTTCAAGACCAGATTGGGGGGTTTTTTAATCAGGATTGTAAAAATGTTTTAGTTACCAGTAATTAACAGCAGTACAGAGAGAGTATTGTATGAAATGTATGAAAAGCCAAAAAGGGAACAAATTGCACAATAATGATATACAAAATGAAAATTATGTTTTTTTTATTTTGAAAAGCAGATGAGAGGCTATCACAATCTTTCCTTGATTACATTTGTATTAGTTTATAAAGTAACATACTTATTTGCACTGGTATTTTTTTGCATGTTGTGTGGAGTATGATAGTGAATGGAGTCAGTTAAAATGTGGCCATCATATTGCACTAAATGGAAGACATGCTTGCTATGAGCGCCAGCTAGCGCTCACATTGTGTTGCTGTATTAGCAGTCCATTATAAACTTACCATGTGGTAGTTTATGATCTCTTGCAGGTTTCCCCCCTTTTCCGGCCTCCTGCAAAAAAAAAAAAAAAAAAGCACACAAAAGTTTTCTTACTTCTACCATTATTAATTTTGAGAAATAAAGAAGCAAATAAAAGCTGTCACAAAAAAAAACAAAACAGAAAACTAATTTATTTGACTTCCAGCTGGAGGAAAGTGATCTGGACGTCAAAGCGGAGGAATGTAACAGAGGTGTTTTTTAACAACCTACTGGAAATAGCTATTACTGAAGCTGATTCATGTCTTTTCCTGATTAATTCCTTACTTTATTATGGAAAGTGAAAACATGAACAAGAATTTAATAGGAAAATAACAATTAGTCACAAAGCAGAAGCCATGGAGACTTTTATTAGAGCTTTCGTCTTGAACCATTAAAACGGTCTGAAAGTCCAGCCAAATTCTTCCAGGCCTGATCTGATTCTCACTGACTAATAACTGTTAGTAATAACATTTGTTCACATAAATACAGAGCTGCAAGGCCAACACCCAAAACATTAGGGGATTTCTCATTCACTGACAACACTTTAAAGATCAAGTACTGAATAAAAGACACAGTTTTGTATGTTGCAGGTGGAATGGAAGTGAACTTGTCAGAACCTCACCGAGATCATCTCATCCTTTTTGCACTGCTGAGAAAGATCCCGGATGCCGTTGACAAACAGCTTGTTGGCACTGATGTACGCCTTTCCAGCCTCGATCATCCCGCTGCATAGCTTCACCAGCTGGAGGGGGAAGAAATGGTTGGTTCAATCAAACGACTACTGAATAATTCATGGAGTCCAAACAAAGTCGTATTTTTAATTTTTGATGATTCAGTTTTTGTTGTACTGAGTCTGGAATATTTTGCAAGTAAATGTCATCATAAGGGGGAATCTTACAACAAGAAGAGGGCGAATTCAAACCTATTTAAGTCCAAATGAAACTGATTTTGCCCAAAAATATCCCAAAATCAGCTTCAGATCATTCTGACCCTGTACTGCAACCAGCTGGGTGTTAAAAGGGCAGAATGTAGACACATATACACGCAGAAATAGTTGACCTGGAGTACTTTCTACAGAAGAAGCTAACGATGTTTTTACTGTCACCTGATAGTCCAGCAGACTTGGTTCATCAGGAACAAAGTGTTAATATTTGTTACATTTTAGCTGGTGTGGTTCCCTGTCAAATGGGCTAAACCTTCACCTATGATGGAGGAGGGAACTACTGGAGGAAACCACATTTCCTTCAGGAACCACTGAAGGAAATGACACATAAACCTCTGAAGAAGACGCTGGGCACAACTTCCCTTTTCACAAAATGTAAACAAATATAGAGTGGCGTCAGATTTTGTAGCATTTAGTTGTAGCATTTCTCTTTTGTCATTGAAGCCCACGAGCCATTTCTCCCAATCCAACATCCCTAAACATAAAACTTAAGTTCTTCTGACTTAAAATAACTAGCCATTTTAACTTGAAAATGTGAATGAAAATAATACAGGAATGTGTGAGTGCAGTTTTCTTGCATTTTGTGAAAATACAATATTTGGTTTAAGCTACACTATTAAGTCAAAATGTCTCACAGATATTAGAACCTAAAAAACAATGTTTAGAAACTTGTCTCTGGTTGTTAAATCAACTTTCTTATATCCAAAATTATGTTCTTATTGACTTTATTTGCATTCTCAAGGCAGAAGGTAATCCTTCATTTTTAAGTTGAACCACTTTCAAAATATTTTACAGTGTATGGTCTCAAAAGTAGACAGGGGACGGGCTTTATGGAAAGAAACTAGCAGATGCTTTCACAGGAAAGGAGCCAAATAAAGAAAGGATCAGCTTCACATTCTACTTTTAGAGGAAAAAAAATCTTCCAATTGACATCCAGTTATATAAAATCCAGTTGCGATCCAGTTCAGTCCAATATAATTCACTTATACAGTGCTCTGTTGGAAACATGGAAGAATAAGAAATGTATAAAACAGGATAGAACTGGGTCATTCAGAGCTTCACATGTAAAAATCATCATGATAGCTAATGAATAGAAGCTAAAAATGAAAAAATATGATTTCTGCCCTCTGATGAACTGCTGATCTCTCCAGAGTAAACCAGCCTTTCGCCTGATGACCGCAAGAGACCGCAGCAGCTGCCCTGCGATCCCGAATGGATAAGCAGGCATAGACGATGGATGGATGATCTCTCCTTTAATTTTAATATTGCAGCAACATTTGGGATCAGCTAGAAGGACTTTAACAGAGCTATGAATTTGGGAGATCCTAATACAAAACCTGAAAATGGTCCAAACACATGGACCAGTTTTCCTTCTACAATATATCCTTAGAGGTTTAAGTTATTTTACATGTAAAGATGGGTTTGAAGCCTGGAAATGATGGATGAAAGATTAGAAGATAAAAATCACAGAGGTTTCCAGTACTGATGGCATCAAAAGGCCAGCCTGACTAATTCAGTCTCCATCCAACATGCAAAGTCAGGCTCAGGGTCAGAACAGGACCAGATGGAGTCTTGACACAAGTATTACAGGAAACGCATCTGGCTTCCTCATTAAAGGGCAACTGGAGGCTCTGAAAGCCAATACACAATTTGATGACCTCTCACTGAACTGTTTAAAATGACTGAGTGACATTTGATGTCAATTAGGCAGAAACAAGGCAGCCAGCGGCGAAACTGATTAATGTTAGGCGAACTGGATTAAGTCCTGCTTGGATGGAAGTTCTGAGTCTAACAGGATCACTGTGCCTGATGTGTGCTGCAACATGCTGTAGCTTTTTTTCCCTTCTTCTCTCTTTTTGGTATTCTTGATTACGACAATGCATGCTTTACTTCTGATCAATGCAAGATTGTAAAAAAAAAAAAAAGACAAAAACAAAGTCTACATGTTGCAGGAATTATTCCATTTCCATAAAAAGGGACAGAGAATGTGGAATCAATCATGTGTATAAAATCTGGATGATCTTTCTTATACAGCAAATGAAGCCAAGACTGAAAGAGAATTATTTTAATCTGATCGATGCAGCAGCCCTGATCACCTAACATTGTAAACAGCAGATTTGAGACTGCTGCTTCAACTGTTAAAAAAATGCTTCTAAACTGTTTAAAAGTGTTTTACAAAATATAAAAGCTGCCTTTGCAAACTGCAACAATTCAATCAATTAATAGAGATTTAATAATCCCAAAGGGAAATGAAATAAGACAAACAAACAAAAACAACAAAGAGTCTTAACAACAAAAACCATAACACAAAAAAAAAAAGTCCCAAGAACAAACAGTAATAGACGCCGCAAGAAAACAACAAAAGCCACAACAGAAGCTGTGCTAACACAGACGTCATGCTAGCAAGTTCATCATCACTTCCCTTGTGGCTTGCGGCTGACGTATGCGCCAAGACGTGTGTTCACTAATGTTCTCAAAGGGTGCATTCACACCAGTCCTGTTTAGACAACTTTAATTGAACTCTATTTTATTTACCTAGAAATCCAGTCGGTTTGGGGAGGTGTCAATGTGTAATCAAACTCTGATGTGGACTGAAAAAGTGATCTTAGACCGCCTAAAAACAGCAGCCTTGGTTTGATTGAGAAAAGGTCTGGCATTCCAAAACAGGAAGTGGACCACAGCACAGGGCATTCTGGGTAAATACAATCAAACAAACATGAGAGTGTAGTGATAGCGGGAGAAATGGCTTGTGCTTTTTTACCAAAACCAAGAGAAATTCTACAGCCATTAAAGTATGATGCTACTCCACTTTTTGCTTACTAATTTTAAAAAAAGAATTTGTGCTCAGTGTATTTTTCAGCGTTTTTTTGTGTCATTTCCTCCAGTGGTTCCGGTGAGGGATGGAAGGAACATGTTTTTCAAAGGGTTTTGTTTGTTTGATATGTTGCAGTGATTTAGCAGTAATGACAGTATTTGTTTGTTTTTGTTTTTTACCTTATCTAGTTTTGCTTCGATCTCCACAACTTCTGTCTCCACTTCATCAATATTTGCCCTGAAAAGGAAACAGAGACGTGAATCACTCAATGCCTGAAAAGCAATGTTTTACCGCACAACTCAAACAAATTCCACGAAGGTCATTCATCTCAAAGGAAAACAGCCGTTTTCCAGTCAGTTTAGTGCTTTCCCACATTCTCACAGAGTTCTGCAACACTCCATAAATCTCCCAGTGACGGACCGGGTTTTTGTGGAGCAGCAGCCAGACGTGTTTGAGCTGCACCCGCTGAGAGAGTTGGGGCGAGACGCCGTTCGGGGAGCAGCGCGGATCTGTCAAAACACAGTGACAGACGTGGTCTCCGGACAGTGAGGTGAAACATGTCTGTGTCGGTTTCATGACACAAACCACCTACACACTGCTGAAACCGCCGCCACCACCGAATCCACGCCCAGCCGCATCTGGAGCCCCCACCCAGCCCCTGAGAGAGAGAACAATGTAATTTATGAACACATGCTGCTCCATGATGCAGCCCTTACAAAAACACTGCTGACGTCAGAGTGGGGGGACCAGCAGCTGACGTGCAGAGGAACCACATGGATTTTACAATACTCAGAATAACCTCTGAAATAATTAGTCGTGATTAGTCACGGTTAATCAATTATTTAAATAATAATCAACTAATTTAGTAATCGATTAATTGCTAACAGGACCATACAGATTCAAAAAAGGCATTTTGCTGAAGAAAAAACACTCTGAGAGCAGTAATTAAGTCAAAACTTTTATCTGTGAAAATGTTCAGAATTTCTCAAGAGGCACCTGGTTCAAATTCTGGAAAAATTAAATCTGTTAAGCACATTTTGATGTCCAGTTATTAATGGGACCCTATTGTCTCCCGTTTGGTCGCCATGGAGATCAAGAATTGCAATTGTTTGGTCTTATTCAGATGGGTCAAAATATATTTTTGTTTACTGTTTTAGAATTTTGAAGCTGTGAAGATGTACATTAATATAAGTTTTACAAATAAAGAAATACCTAAACTTTTAATACATGCATCAAATTATCATCAGTACCAATAGATTGAAACCATTGCATAACCTGCCATTTATTTTGAAGAACTACACGGACTTGATGAGTCACGTCAGATCTTGATTTCTCTATTGGAGATTTCATTTCTCATTTAAACAACGTTTTTCTTGTAATTTTACAAATTTCACCTGGCAATATCACATCTTTATTCTGCTATTATTATTCTCGTGATAACAAAAAACAATTCTCTTAGTCTGGCCCTAATATTTCATTGTACTTTGCTTCATTTTGAGCCACCATTGTTTGCAAGTGGCCTGTTGAAATACTTCAAAACATTAATAATTTGCACAAATATAATAAACTAAATCCTGATTAACTGATTCAGGACAACAGAAATTCTTCCTAAACCTTCATCTGGAACGAAAAGCGTGACTATTTCTGGCAGCTCCTTCAGCTGCATTCCCTCACACACTTAACTGAGGTTATGTTGCGAATCATGCAGCAGTCTCCTGATGAGAGCATTTGTGGCGTATTTCGGCCACGGCTGGCACCAGACATAACTTGGACCTCATCTCTTCCCTCTCTGACTGGATTAGCCCGCTCGAGCCGGCTCAGGGGACAAAGGCTGGCACGTGTTGTCCACCCCCACAGCTTCCACCGCCTTCCATCTCCCTTTACATAAACCGGGAGAGAGGAAGGAGGAATCGTCCAGAGAGGAAATCCATGTCAAAAGTCGTAACTCAAAAAGACTGGAGATATGCATTACTTAAATAACCAATCCCATATTATTCCACATGTGGATGGTTGTTATAAACTGGACTGATCTCCCACTGAACAGCTTTGAACCAACCATAGCTTGGGATACGGTCACAGTGTGTAAAGCCGTTTTCACTGCTGAAGCATTTTTTTTTTTTTTTTTTGGTCAAATTACTGCTTTTATATGATAATGGAGAGCTTAGCAGCCACTGGATTTTCTTTGGACCCGTTGTCCTCATGCCTCTCAGCTGCTGCCAGCTGAAATGTCATATTCTACTTTCCAAATGTCAACGCTGGCTTTCAGAAGCTTTGCTATTTTCAGATGATCAGCGGTTTATCAGAGGCAGCTTAATATTGCCTCTCAGTAGCCACATCGTCCAGTAGTTGAAGTTCAATTATGCATGAAAAACTCCTGTATTTAATCAGAAGACATATTATTTTCAGATATAGTAGATATTTTTAAGGAAGGTTTTGAGAATCTGACTTCAACTCAAGATTTGTACTCAAATGTGTTCTTAAAGTCACAAGAGGTTGTTTTTGCTTTTGTCAGACAGATGCTTACATCTTATTTTGTAAAAAAAAAATAGAAAACTTTGAAAACAAGGAGTCTCTTTTCTACAGAAGAGGATTAGGGCTGCTGGAAAAATAATAATTTTGACTTTTTTTCTTAGAATTATGACAAAAAAATCTGAGATCTTCAATTAAATTCCAAATTTTCTTTTTTTAAGTGACTCTAATCCTATTTATACTTTTCTCTTTTCTCTTTTGCAAGACAATCTGAATTTCAAGATTATCAGTTTACTCTGTAAAAGAAAAAGAACAAGACTGAGAACAGCATTGGTTTTTCCAGCAGTGGCGAAGAAGGAGCCCACCTGTTAGCGTTCAGTGGACGACACTCGGTTCGGCCAGAGCGGTGCAGCAGATGTGTGCTCTCTGACTCACAGGACAGC
This sequence comes from Poeciliopsis gracilis, assembly GCA_911649635.1. Taxonomy (NCBI): domain Eukaryota; kingdom Metazoa; phylum Chordata; class Actinopteri; order Cyprinodontiformes; family Poeciliidae; genus Poeciliopsis; species Poeciliopsis gracilis. The sequence goes on from CAJVRI010001220.1 coordinate 499,544, forward strand.
TGCTGCCCTCAGGCTGTGTCCTCTGTCTCACTGCACACGCCTCCCATAATGGATGCACATGCTGCCCTGGGCCCGTAGCTATGGCAACCGTCTCCTAAGTGGGACGGAGATCTCCCAGCCGTGCGAGCGAGCTGAACCCCGTTCACACAAACTGCACAAGCAACGACACAATGATCAACAGGGCTCCTGTGGCAGGTGGCTAGTTAAAGCCTGTTACACTGCTCTACATCCTCCTGTGTTTCACACTCATATTCCTGCACACCCTCTCCTTAATAGATGATTAGGACTTAGATGGGATTAAAAGCAGAAGTGGCCAAACAAGCCTGCATGCGTGAAAGCAGCGAAATTAGGCAGCGTTTTAACAGCATAATAAAAATAGATTATGCTGAGCAAGCGGCAGCTCTGGTGGTTTCTGGCTGGCGACATGCTGACTGGGAATCCAAAGAAAAGCCTGGAGTGCTCAAACCTTCTGATCTGTTATACCTTAAGTAAACAGCAGAAAACACAGATAATGGAGTAGAAAGAGAAAGAACTGTTTTTTAAAAGAAGCCAAAACTCTAAAGTTTTTGCATGAGTTTATGCTGTATGTGAAGCAGATGTCTTAACAAATCCATCTGGTGATTTGGTGATGGGATTCTGAGCAGCAAGCAGACACTAGGAAGTGACCTCAAAAAAAATAAATAATAAGGACAGCAAAAACATTCTGTAGATTTCTGTAGCTGTACTCTGCCATTCAAATCAAACTAGCAACAGATGAGAGATGCTGCAGTGTAGGCCAGGATTGCAATAAGGAAGGTAAATAGAGCATTAATGGGTCCACAAGTTTAACAATTCCACAATTTCATCATCTTTCTGCTTTTTCCCCTTTTTTCCCTGAAAAAATAAGGGGGGAAAAGATCATATAATGAATACAAAAAAGGTTGAACTGGTCCTGTTGTTGTCTACATGCGGTTTGTGGATCCAGGAATGTCTGACGAGCGTTTACTGGCGAACGGAGGTTAATAAGGGTTGGTGAGTGAGTATGTGGTGCTTAGGGATGTTTTGACAATCCTTGTGGAGTCAAAACCTGATTTGTTTTTTGAATTCAAGTCAAGTTTGTTCCCAATGCGGGTTGGACTCCACCAGGGCCAGATCCTCTTTGTGGTGTTCATGGACAGAATCTCAAGCGTCTGCTTTGGAACTTCGTGAGTCTGTCACCACGAGTTATGATCTGTGATCTGTATTATCTGGTAAAACAGTATGTTGCAAGCTCATCAGAGAATGTATGAAATTGTGTGAGTGAAAAAACTGTATAAACGTACTTTTCTTTTGCAGATGATGTAATTCTGTTGGGCTACGTTCAATCAGCAAGTAAATGCACTTTGTGCCTGTATTTTTCACAGCAGTTTGAACAGTCCAGTTACGGGTTTTACATGTTTGATCAAGTTTGTGAAACTATTGGTATATTTAAATGTGTGGTACTGGTGCACAGTTATAAAATAAATTTGTAATCTATTAAATTCATGTCTTGTTTGAAAAAAATAAACATTTCAGTCAATTTAAAACTGTTTTTCTGAATCGGATCGTTATCGGCCAATACTAAACCTTAGATATCGGTATCGAAAGTGAAACAAATGGACGAGTGTATCCCTAACTATCACTTGTTAAAATAAGGGGATGAATTTGGCTTTTCAGCCATAGAACTAGGGTATAATTAAGCTTGGCATATAGGTGGCGCTGTTATCTATAGGAGTTAGATCCCAGGGACGACCACCGACCTCCCCAAGGGACCAAATATAAACACTTTGGGATCCATGAGGGGCTGGAGGATGATGAGAGGGATATCTGTTGTTTTTGTACCTTAAATGAGGGTGGAATAGAGAGCTGGATGGCTCACTGGAGCAGGTGGGTGGAAAAACTCAATATTCACCTTGAGGCTTGAGTTATTCTTAGTCTGCTGTTTGCTAATGCCTTTATGCTTGTCTTCTCCATGTAGAGCATTAGACAAACAGAGATCAAATTGGACTACATAGAGGACTAACTTTGCACTTAATATTTTCCTTCACGTCATTTTTGAAAGTTAATCCATCAGCAACTTCTTGGCAAATCAAGCAGTAGCTCTATTTTACTGCACGCTGCCATTACAATTCCCCCTGGTTTTCTTGAATCTTCTCACATTATTACCAAATAATAGCCTTGAACTAAAGACCTTAAAAGAAATTTATGCACTCAAGCAGTTGGCGTCACGTTACCACACCTCATAATACTGTGCACTCATGCTGCACTCTACTTTGAACTACCCCAATCATAATACCTTTAAGGTGGATGGGTTTTAAATTTCCTTGACACCCTCTTACTATTGTTCCTGAGCTTTTATTTCAGCTCAAAAGCTCAATCATGCCCTTCATAATAAAACTGCTTTGGATTTCTGTCTGGGAAGTGGGAATATCATATTTCTGCTTCAGACTACATCCAACATGAAGCAACATCTGCATTATTAATAGCTTTACAAAATTATAAATATTCATATTTAAGACAAAAATATGCATTCTTTGTTTGGAAAATTGCAGAAAAGCATCACTGTGTTATCACACATATCTAAGTCCACACAAAGGCAAGTTTTACTTATTTTAATTCTTTTATGAAACAATTGCATTTTTTCCCTACAATGGAATGGCATTGCCAATTAAGGATAGGCAATAAATAAATGTTTTAATTGATTCAATTTTATCTTTTTGAAGATAAAATTGAATCTTCAGTTTTTCACTCATCCATTCAGTGCAGATTGACGTCAGCACGCCCAAACTGTTCTCTCCCGTTTGAGAAGCGTGTTTTACAGCTTCTATTCATTTGGACTTTAAAAGTATTTTCTGTCATTTGTAATTTCTGATAAGAGAAAAAAAAAAACTAAGTCGGAAATCATTCAATCTTTTTTTTTTTCAGATCTATTTTTTTGCTATAAGCCTGGAAACAAATATCAGCATACCAGCCATTTAAAATAAAATCTTGATTTTCTGTTAAGCCACTTCCCCTTCTAAAATAGGAGTAAAATGGTTGTTCTTTAAAGGTAAGAGATTTCCTGTAAAAGATATTTATCAAAAATTATAAGATGCATTTTTTCAAAATGTCAAGTAGTATTTGTGGCTTCTAAACCTGTTTTATTTAGCTGGACTAAGTGCAAAAATGTGTCTTTGGAGCATAAAGGTTGCAGATCTCTGGGTTAGATAAAAAGCCCACCATTGGAAGTCTGCTCTGCCAGTTTGCAGTGTGTGTGGCCGAACAGCTGACTGGCAAGCTTCATTTCTACAAGTCCACACACTCTTCCACTGGGTTAAATATAGAGAACACCAGGGATTTTCTACAAGGAGCCTCAAGTGCCAGAAAAACATTCATAAATGCATTTCTATCCAAGACAATACACAATGTCAATATATTTCATATTCCGGTGTGTCTTTTTTAATTTTGTGCTTATGATTCCTGGAAAATAGAGAAACTGTTATTTTGTAATTGTTGTTTCTTCTCAGGGGGCATTGGGGTTGGGGGCATTACTTTTCTTTTCTTATGTACTCTGTGTGTAATAAGTGCTGCTCTAAAATATTTCATAACGACCTGACTTGCAAGGAAAGACAAGTTGAATGTTGAACAATAATTTAACTACCCTGGACTTTTCCTTTGACGTGAGAGCCTACTTATGTCCTGTATATTATTGGAAACATTCTTGGAAAAAACAATAAAAATAACGTTGAAAAAAATGTCTTTTTTTTTTTAATGCAGTCATGATTTTTCCAAAATCAACACTGCTTTTTTTTTTTTTTTTAATTTGAAGTGCATATCTGGTTTGTCAGCGTGTTAAGTGCTGCGCCTCAGACGGCCAGCCTGCCTGCTGAGGGTGAACTTTTACCCGTCTGCTCCCTTCACCACTATCGCTTCCTCTTCTCACACGCTGCCACACCCCAGCCACTTATCCCTTTTATTAGCTCATATGTTAGCTCTGTGGTGAATCTCTTAAAAGCCACAGACCACAGCTCCATAAACCCTATAGGAAAAAAGGAGCTTGGGGATCTAAACATTTTAAGAAGTGCATCAATAATCTCGTAGCAGAATTTAAAACCTCAAATTAACATTAAAAGTTATAGCACATATAAATTGCTTAAATGCCAACTGTAAAAGATTGATTAACATCAGTATGTGTGTCACATTTAAAAGTTCGAGCTCTCTGAGAATGATTTACTCTAAACTGTCATATGGAGTAGTAAATTACAGCTTAATTAAGCAGAAAAACAATTGATTAAGAAACAAATATGCTTCATTAAGTTTAAGCTTAAAATCTGGTTTAAATTTGGTCGGGATTAGATGATTTACATTTTCACTAGAATAACAGATTGCGCAGTACTCTATATTATCAAGAACAAAAGCAAATTTACCAAATATAGGCCAAAAACAAAGCTTCAATTCAGTGATTGTTACAAGTTACTACATAAAAATAGAAACATTTTATAATTTTGTGGCTATAAGTTGCATAAAAATACTGCTAATTTCATTTTAAAATAAAATGAGTAGATCAACTGGGAGATCCAGTGGATCTTTCAATACAAATACTTGATAATTGTCACAAAACATGCTGGATTTGGAAATGTTGGGCAACTTCCTGGAAACTTCAGATTTAAAGTGAAGATGTGTTTTTCTGATATCTGCACGAATGCTAAAGTAATTTTGAAATATGCTTTAAGTAAAAACACAAACTGCAGTCCTGAGATGTTATAGTTCACAAAAACATTTGATTATCCCAACTGAGAGGGAGAAGAATGAAAAGAAACACTTATGGTTGTATTCAAAACTTCCCCAGAGAAAAAGTTCAACAACTTCCCACACTAAGTGTGCCAAAATTGGAATTTTATGCTTTCTCCCACTGCAGGATGAGGCTGTATCACGCCGGACCTTGAGCAACATGTGCACATATTTTCCGAATTTCCCTCTGTGAGACATTAGTTGTGCTGCTGTCCGTCATACAAGCGTTTCACATGTGGTAAAGTAAGCATACCGGCCAGCGGGCAGGCAGGCAGGCAGTCAGTCCCCGAGCTGAGGATAACATTCCCACTTAGAATGAGTGGATGAGTCCAATTCACTCAACATGCAAACAAAGCAAACTGGAACAGAGACATTTTCAAGCAGAAACATTGTAAATCAAACCAAAACCTTACAGCCAAGTTTAGTCCAACAGTTGCGCCTGCCAAGAACTTTCTCTGATATATGCGAGGAAACTGAAGGAAATCTGTCAGTTTCGGAGCTTGAGTCCAAAATATTTTCAAGAAAGAAAATAAACTTTTTTGCCATTGGTTTGACATATGTCCATCAGTATTGATGAAGAAAACACACACAAACACTCACATGTTTCCTCCCATAGTGCTCAGATAGTGAAAAACAATCAGATAGTGAATAAAGCAAATTGGTCAAGATCTTTGTCTTTTCTCCTCATTTAAAATGGGAGTTAATCATCACATTGGAGGGGAAGGAGGAGACATTTTTATGTATTTAGAGCTTAGTCTATTCATTAAGTCTTTACCACCTGAAAGCTGTTTTAGAGATGTTACTTGAAATAGCAAGCCTGTCCCTATTTTCTTCCTCTGATGAAAGCTTATAACAACCTATTTTAATAGTTCAAAGAGTCAGCAAGTATACCATTAATATGCAAAGATGCAGCTAAAGCATCTTTGCTTTCTGCAGCTAATCAGTGATGTGTTGCAGCGGCAAAATGAGTGTCACTCCTGGATTGGCTGCTTTGCAAATACAAGCATGTCGAGTAACATTGTGTGCAGGTATTCAGCTTTCCAAGATGTAATTTCTTTCTTTAGATATTACATCTACATCATTATGGAAATACACATGAACGTTTTGGAGCTATGTATGTTTCACTGAAAAATCTGCGACACGGGAGTTTGACTGCACATATCAAATATATGTTCTGCTAAAACTATTTTAGAGCTGTAAAACAGTCTTGGTTGTTCTTTCTAAATTTAATTATAGTTCAACAAAAATATGTAAAATGCCTTTTTTCCAAAAGAGTTGCAATGGAGATTAAATTCAATTGTATAAACATCCTGACGCTCCCATTGGACATTAGTCTTCTTCTGTGTTCCTGCTCACATTTTTCCATACTCAGAGTATTAAGAAGACTATTTTTTCTCTTGCAAGAGCACAACGAACAACAGCACAGGTAACAGAACAGCTCAATTTGCTTTATCATAGAAGACAGACTCAAAAAGATCCCATGAGACCAGTTCATAAATTACATTTTCAGGATTTAGTGTCTGAACTGAATTTAGTGAAAGACATGCCTAAACGTCCTGCTGACACTGCTGCACTTCGGAGAAAAAAAAGCAAAAAGACATTGAAAGGGAACTTGACCAGCAAGTCCTGAGGGTCCTTGAGATGTTGTGGGTGAGCGGTGAAATCCTTTTGGGCATCTCGCAAACAGCAGGACACAAACATCCAGCTCTCACTCTGAGTCTCATCACTGTTTGCTCAATGAAAGATCAGTGTGCAAGCCAGTGGAGCAAAGCGATTAACAAGGAGAGCAGAACCACTGATGCAACAGCCTGTAACTACACTTGGACAAATTTCATGCTGTAAATATTGTTCTAACCACACTACTATATCTTCTCTGCTGAGCAGCAGTTTGGTTATACCAGACGTAAGCAAAAAGCAAGCAGACAGCTACTAAACATACAGTAGTGCAATTAAATGATCAAGGATAAAACATGAGAAATCAGGATTTTTTTTTTCTGTTTAAAAAGTATGTGATGACATAATTTATCATTTATTGACATATACACACAGTGTTAAAAATGCAATATGAAAACATCTAACATAGATTAAACCCTAACAAAATTTTACAAAGCTAAATAATTCTAAATACATGTCAGATAAATTCAGCATAAGGTTTCCAGTAGAACATATGACAATGAAGGGCTTAAACATCTACTTCTCAGTAATTTGACTTCGGCCTGAACAAAACTAAAAAATTTTATATTTTTCCAATCAGTGAACATGCTACCCACATGTGAAAATGGCTGCAAACAGATGCGAAATTAAACAACCATACATCTTTGAAAAGCAGAAGCAGAGCTTCCTGCACAACCAACAAGAATTCAGCAAGTGATTTCTGATGGTAACTCAACACATTCTTGACAAAAAACAGATGGGAGGCTTTGTTAAGTTCTTGGATTATTTTTAGAAGCACCAAGTGAAAGTAAAAAAATAAAAAATATGGTAAAATGTGAATTTTGCACAATAGGTTCCCTTTAAATTGTGTCTGTAATGAGTTTAACACATTACAAATGGCAGTTACAGTTCCAGTAATTCATGAGGTGCAGGAGGGGGGGTTGCTTGTACAATTAGGTCACCACAGGCAGTGGGTGAACAATAACAAAAAGGTTGTATAGAGGAAGTGTGACATAGATTAACCCTTTCAACACAACTGACGTGTATTATTTATACCATCAGATGGGATAGAGTTTCCTTTGCAAAGGATGCAGACTGAACTACAGCGTCAGTCCGTGTGTTTGTTATTGCATAGGATGTAGGCGACGTCTCAACAGCCACTGTAGGCTTGGGTGCGGAGGAGGCCCAGGCTGACAGGGCAACGACAGGTCAGAGTATCAGGGGTCTTTGCTGGCGGTGATGGTTTATATTAAGACAGGGTGGTCCAACTCTGAGATGACTGCAATGCACAAAAATGTCGAAGAAGACGCCCGGTGCGAAGGAGACGAAAGAAAGGACACACAAGAGGAGGCCTGGACTGTGAGAACCAGCCTGCACAATGTTCCATTGAAGGGAGGAAGACAATAAAGCGTACAGACATGGAGCGTCTTATTGCCTTATTTCTGGGCACAACACCAGGGCTGACTGTGGAAGAAAGCAGCACAGAATAGCTCCAGTAAGCCAATCCTACGGTGGAACCCTGACATTTTGTGAAGTAGCTGAATTCCCCCAACTGAAAATCCCTGAGCAGGCGTGATGTGTTGCAGCGGCGAGAGCTGGGAGTCTTCCCGGCATTTTTGTGGGTTAAACATGCAGCTTGGCTTGCACTAAAAAGACATACCAGACCTGTGAAGCATTCAGCTCCTTCCTGTCTCGCAGCTTTGGAAAAACAAGAATTTTAGAAACAGAAGTGTAAGCAGTGTGCAGCTTTTATGCAACTTTTAGATAACTTTAACTGGATGGTATCACATCTTTTGTGTTTTTTAGCCCAAAGGTCCCAAACTGTGTTAAAAAGTAGGCCATCACGGGAGTGTCATCATGTCTGATCAACTCAGTAACAGACAATGGAGGTATGGTCACTTCCTCCAAGTGTTTCCTCTGATCTGAGGTTAGCGGCATTCCCATTGGTTGTCATATCACTTCTGATTCCTCTCCATGACCTCTAACCCTTTCCCTCCAGACCGTGAACCAGCAAAGGCCTGACCGTATCGCGACACAGCCAGCAGGAAAGCACAACAAAAGTGTTCCAAACACAGCCTGCAACTTTAGATGCTGCGACTGGCAAAGTGGGGTCAAGCATAACTGCCTGGTGTCAGTCACCAGAGCAGAAAAATTGTTATCTAGAGGATAACAGCCTCAGAAGAAAGCAAAAAAAATCTGCTTTCACAAGGAAAACAACAGGAGGTGAAGCAGGTTTTGGTCAAAGACCTCAATCTTCCAGGAGGAAATCTGTTTTTGCAAAAACAGATTTGATGTCTGCCTAAAGCATTTGATGAACTTCTTGGCACCAAACCTTTTTCTGATACAGAACAGATAAAGTACAGGTTTGGGAGTGGCCCAGTCAAAGCCAGTACTGGATATCATTAAAACTCTGAAATGTAATGTGAAGAAGGTGTTTTTACAAAGGTAAGCAATGAGAGCAGATATGAAAACAGATGCTTCAACAACTTATTAGTTTATATTTGGGAGCTTTTTGTCCCTACAGTATCTCAGTGTGTATTTGACATGTACAGGACATGCGTAGGTCTAATTAAAGGTGAATTTTTTGACATTACAAACACCTTGCATTTTAATTGATGTGTGTACAGACATTTTATATTCACATTATTTCTAAAGCAATTAGTCTGTGAAGAACATGGAAACTGCAGAAACTTCAGACTGAAAGGAAAATGATGGATGCATGGATCGACACAGGGTTAAAAAAAAAACACAAAAATGAACTAATCGGAAAAAAACAACTCATGCAAAGTAGATTAACCCCTTTGTGTGTAGAGGTGGTCTGTTTCCAAGTGTTATCATTGCTTGAAGAGGTCAACAGGATTGATCTTGTGACTTAGAGCTGGGCGTTACATCAGGAGAGTCAGCCACTTCCATCGTCTCCCAGCGACATGTGAGCTCTTTAGTCCGAATCTGCTTTCAATACTGGAGCAAAGTGACGCATTTCCTGGCCCATCCCTAGACTTGTTTCTGGCCGAACCACGACCAAAAATCTGCCCCCGCACATCCAGAGGAGCGTAAGGAAAAGGGAAAAGGAGAAGAGACGGGGAGAGTGTGAGGCCGGGGAGAGAGGGATGGAAGGAATCAAAAACAGATGGTCAACCACGTGTGATTCAGCATTTCAAATCTCAGCAGAGGAGGAGACTTGGTGGCTGAACTTAAAGTCATTCTTTATTCCCCAGGTGGCCACAAAGGGCCACAGCTGAAGAGATGAAATCTCAACGCCGACCCACAACTTTTTCCCCCATTTTTTGATCCAAAATGTGATAGGGCAGAGGCTTTCCAGGCAGCTTGTTCATCAGAGAAGTCATTTCCCAGATATGATGCTAAACAAAGAAATCTGGTAGTCATAACTTTCTGTCAGTTAGATTCAGCATGCTGCAAAGCTTATTCACAGTCTGAGTGCAAACACAGGTTAACGTGACTCTGAAGACGAATGACACAGAAAACGACACCTCACATGTTTGCTGTTTTACACAGGAGGGATAGCATTTGAAAAATAATACAGTTTGGCTGAAAGATATTACTAAAAGGTGAGTCACAATTCAGATGTGATGTAGTGAAAAAGATGTGAGAAAACAGGAATAAAAAAGTAGATACAGTTGACAGGCCAGTTGGAAACTGAAGGAAATGTCCTACAGAGCTAACAGGTAAGGCCAACAAAAACATTCTTCTTTCAAAAGAAAAAAGATTCCCTGTTGGCTATTCATAGTACAAGTTTTAAACTATCTATGAATAGATGATGCCACAAATATTAAACCACAAATTGGTGGGACTCCACTGTGGATCCTAAAAAAGAAATCAGAATTGGCAGATCAAACCTTCACAAAACCAAAGACTGGAAACAGAAGCCTAACCAAAATCCCATTTGAACAGATAAAAGGAACATTTCACAATCAAGCTATGTGTAAAAAAGTGAAATATTGTGTTGGCCATAATCACAGTTTACATGATTACAGGTTGATTATTTTATTTTCTGTTTATTTCTATGTTTTGAGGATGCAATCAATAAAAACATTACATTCCAGATTTATAAAGAGGAGATCCAGCAGCTTCTTTACACTTACAAAAACCTGCACTTGTTGCTCTTTTTGACAAACATATAATGCAACATGTCCTGAGGTAATTGCGAGCATTCTGCCATGCATTACAAGAAAAGTTGATTTTCATCTTTGAACAGTATAAGACATTTGATTTCTACGGGAAAAAATTGAAATCATATGTTCAGCTTCCATTACCGTAATTTAATCTGCGAGAAAAAACTAAAACCAAGGTGGGAGGGATTTTCTTTGAAAAGAGACCAAAGGTTGGAAAAAAAGCAAGGAACTCAAAGACCGTATGCGCTCCTCACTAAAGTCAGTGTCATTTTTTTTTTTTCACAATGGGCATTGCAAGGAATACTAATTTAAATTTGCTCCAACATTCTCATCATTTAGGTGTTCAGATGTTGCTGCAAAGCTGATTCAGATCTACAAGCTCAAACTCTGGTAATAGCAGTTCACTGAAAGACACTTGAATGAGTGGAAACTGTAAAGTTTTGCTAACAGAAACTAATAGAGTCAATATTCTGAAAGTGTTTTCACACTGAAACCAGCTCCAACCCCTTAAGACGTCCAAGACTGTAGAGCCAAGTATTTTCATGGATCTTTGTGTATCCCGCCTGGAAAACGTCTTTCTATTCATAAATGTGAAAGGATCGGGACAGCCAGAGCCCCAGCAGAGAATCGCCTCCTTTTACACAAAAACAACACAAAAGGGTGACATCATCTCTGAACCCAAAGTTTTTTTAGAAGCAGACTTCAGGGAGACAGGATGAATAAATAGACCTACTTTATTTTAACACAGTACAGATGAGTTAGATAGCAATGTGGTCACCTTAGGGTCACAAATTTATCTGAACAACTGGAGAAGTTAAAACTCTACATAAAATGATGGGGCGTACTGGGATTGATTCCCAAATTGGATCTCCTCTGCATCTCTTAAGCCCATCTCTCGCTGCCAACTGAATACTGCAAATAAATAAAGCCTAAAAAAATCATTTAAAAACTATATAAAGTTATGTGGGTCTAATTCCTGATCAGTAATTATTTGAACAGTTTAGAAAAGTATGTCTACAGACGCACTGACTATTGAGCATAAACAATATTCTAATGATCTAAGTATGTAACTTTATATTCGACCATCTGCAACAAGGTTAGCTTAAAAAACCTATAATGTAATTAGTCTTTATTTATCAACTGTTTATTTTTATTGACTCTAACTATACATTTTATCCTTTTAATTTACTTTTATAAACTTCTTGGTATAAACTGTTTTTCTATTGTTTCATGTTTTGCATACCATTTTTTTACTTTTTGAAAATTTTGTTACAAATCCAATGCTACATTTTAATCATATAAAGTTTTGACATTTATTATGATAATTATAATTTATGCCCATTTTGCTCATTATTGTGTTGTGTAATGTAATTAATCCTTTTGATTTACAAAACAGCTGTTTTTATAGAGTAAATAAAACTTACTATGATTTGGAGCATTTTTTTGTAAATGTTTAAGTCTCTAAAAATAATTAAGCAGCTATTACCGGTTTTATAAAGAAGATATGCATCTTCTTCAGCAATAAAATCCAATCTTACAGTCCCTGCTCCAGAAGGCATTACTTCCCATTCAGAGGTGAATAATTGAGCTATTTTTGTTGTTTTTTTGTGCTTTACATCATAACAAACACAAAAACACAAAGTCATGCAACATAGACAAATTCGTAATTGATTAAATTTTAAATACAACTCTAAACAGGTGGAGTTTTATGCAAGATTTAAAGGCAGTCAGTGTTTCAGCTGTTTTACAGTTTTTTAGAAGTTTCTTCCAGATTTGTGGTGCACAGTAAGCTGAATGCTGCTTCTCCTCGTTTGGTTCTGGTTCTGGGGATTCAGAGCAGAGCAGAGCCAGAAGACCTGAGGGATCTGGAAGGTTGATACAACAACAGCAGATCTTTAATGTATTGTGGTGCTAAACCGTTCAGTGATTTATAAACTAATAACAGCATTTTAAAGTCTATTCTTTGAGCTACAGGGAGCCAGTGTAGGGACTTTAAAGTTTTCTCTTTAAGAAGAAAAAAGATCTGCTGCCATGTTTGGTAACTTCCGAAATAAAACTTTATGACTCATAATATAGAAGAAGAACATCTTGAGTTAAGGAAAAGAGTTGTGTTCTGTGTGTTTCAAGCAGATAAAATGTTGCGTTGTTCATAATTTTGGAAAAATCGCAGACTGTATTACTGCCTAGCCCAATTGCTTTGCAGCCTATACTGACTCATCTGCTGCAAATAGGAAAAAGTCCTTCACCTTAGCTGGTATTAAGTTACTGATGTTGTATTTGTTGCATGCCAATAGAGTAGAAACACTGTAATCAAGAAGCCATTGTTTTGGGGATCAATAAATCAATATGACAATGAGGTGTTCATCCTCCAGGAGGTGCACTTTATCATGCACAACAAGACTGAGGGAGCTAATGTAGGCCAATCCCTGATTAAAACACGTCGGCGCTCACATGCACTGTGCTGACTTAATACCCGTCACTTTCATTACCTGCAGTTCAATGAGTTCACCTACGACCTTTAAAAAAAAAGACATTCTAGAAAAGCTCAACAATAAGTTCACTGAGCTTCCACCGACATTAAATCAACCGAGCAGGAAAAAGCTAAAGGAGCAGAATGTTCTTTCAGTCTTAGTGAACATTTAACCTGAGCACAACAAAGACACCCACTAGAGGTGCAAATTACAGGTCATTAAAACATTTTTTAAGGTCCTATTTCATGACCACTATAATTTTAACTTTCGGTTCTACATTATTGGGTATTAAAACTTTAGTAAATCTCATTTAATTCAGGAGAAACTTGAACATTATGAGTTATGACAATATTTTATTTACATTTGGATAAAATAAAGCAGTTGAATTTAATACCACAATTGGTAAGCTGTCAGAGTCATGTTTGTTATGAACCCAACGGGTTAAAAGCAACTATTAAAACAGTCTTTGCCAGCCAAACTCTGCACTGAAAGGCAGAATGTTCTGTAATAAAGTTCTTTGGACAGGGTTATTAGCTTCCATCATGTGCTTTGTCACTTTGTAACAGCCACATTTCTCTGCAAGTTCAACATTAAGGTAGAAACCTTAAATGCCAGAGGTAAGTGGCATTTAATTACATTTACATGAGTAACCTTTGGAAATATATGCACTTCTGGGAGTAGTTTTACTGCATTACTCTTTTTACTTTCACTTAAGTATTATTTCTTTATGGAAGAAAAAACTGAGGTGGTGGGGTGGTCCTTTATCCAAGAGATACCTTGGAACAGAGCAGACTGTACTGCATAAACATAACACTTAGAGATGTAACTAAAATTTATACCTGAAGAGATTCATTGGCTTAATCGCTTAAAATAATCAAACAATTTAGTTATCAATTAATTGCTAACTGGAATATAAAGCCTCAAAGAAGACCCTTTGCTGAAAAAAGTTAAACATATTCAGAGCAGCAATAAAGTATTTTTATATAATATATAAAAAGGCTTAAGTGGTTAAATGAAGTCTCTGTAGAATCTGTCTTTTTTTAAAATCCGATTAATCATCAACATAATCAATAGAATAAGCTATTACCATAATAATTGTTAGTTACAGCCCTAAGCTAAATGTATTTTAATGCCTTTTATTAAAATCCTACACATATCTAAGCCTTTTTAAAACTTTTTAAGACCTTCACAGAAACTCTTTTTAAGCAGGAAAAGATTAAAAGTGAAAGTTGTCACTCTTGATCACCATCCCATCATTTAAAAGCTCCTCTGATCCCTACTGAACAAAGCAAAACCAAAGAGTGGCTCAGTGATCACTAATCAGTTCTGGTTGGCGAGCTTTTATCTTTCTCCCCAAAACCTTTGGAGTTGGCTACTTTTTTATTTTTTACCAAATTTCTAAGGGGACAGATGCAAGGGTGCTGGATAAAATCTGATTTTATCCAGCATTTATTCTGTGACAACAGAATAAATTGCTTTCTCTGCTGCAGAAGGAAACCCAATATAATTACTCAGGTATTTATTGTTCATCTAGATTAATGGTAAACATCTCAATGTGAAGCATCATTCTGATTTGTGAATAAAAGTGTCAGAGGCAACTTAATTTATCAGATGTAATAATGATGAATAATGATAGTGATGGAGTCAAAAGCACCCTTGACCGAACAGAAGGCCCATTGACACAGATTCAAGTTAGAAGGAGGTCAGTCTGAACTAGAGCAGAAACAACAAGATCTCATAGTTAAAATCCCTTCCAGCCTCCTGCAGCTGGAGAGGCAGATCCTCCATGAAGGCAATGATGATGTGATGAACGGTAACCTGAGGATTTCAGAGAGGACTCTGTTTAGAGTAATGTTTAAATCTGGTAGAAACCAGATTTCCTTTCTCATTATTTAATTCTGATAAGTGAAAAGCCCAGATTGCAAATTTGACCTCAACCTTATTTCTCATTGAACAATGGATCAATTGCTAAGCATGTTCATTAGTCCAACCATCTAAAATATGCAACCTTCCTTCAGCCTTTAATCTGAATTTGGGTCAAGAATTCAGAATGAGAATTCAGAAGCAGTAAGCGCCACAGGTCACTGGCCTGGGATCCGGCTCTGCTCCGTGACTCATTGTGTGGCCCTTCGTCATGACGGCATCATCCCTGCTGCCCCCACATGGGAGGACTCCCTGCCCAGGGCTATTCACACACAGAGACTGGAGTGTCTCCCAGCGGAAGTTACAAACTCACCGGACAATACTTATATTCAGCTGGAGGCTGGGAAGCTCAGTGGGAATGGAGCTGAAACTCCCGCCAGAATGAAGTAGCTCACCATATGGAGGGATTGGGAGAAGTTCTGATTAGAAGAAGTGGATATGACCTAATGTTGTTTACGTCTGTTTTTCATTTTATCTTTCTGAAAGAGCGTGACCTCTAATTAGCATGTTTGCACATAGAAAACAACTGCCTGTTCTCAGTGTCGTGCCACATTAAACACAGACCCAGGAGTCAGTTCAGCACAGATGAGTCCTACTGGTTCCAGCGACACATCTGGCTTTGACGATTTGGGTCAGTGTGCCACACTGAACAATGAAAGACATAAAATACAACTTCGCTTCAGGAATTTCACAAACAGTAACCTAAGCAGTGTGTGATGGTGTTACTGAGGGAAGTTGACCCAAATCAGACATTTTTATCATCCACAGTGTTCAAATATAAAATTAGAAGACACCATTTATGATGCCATTGAAACATATCAGTTGATCATTCAAGTTGGTGTATTTTTTGATTGGACTATTAAAGTAGGCATTAGTAAGCATTTTTAGAGGGGGGTCTCAGCTTTTAGTGGGAATTGAAGTTTCATTGCCTACTTCAACGGAAACAGAAGTAGGCAATGAGAATCCCCTCCAGAAAACAAGGGAAATACAATCAAATCTAATAAAACTACCTCATCATTTGAAAACTTGTATTCAGCACAGTTTCACAATCTAACTTCTTTCACTTTCCTCCCTGGGGAACTCAGTGAAGCTTACTCGTCACCCGTCACGCAGGTAACACTTCTGTCAGTTTTACTGTGAACCAACAGCTCTTCTAGAAAGCAGGTTAAGTAAGAAAATATGTTCTGTCTAATCCCAAAAACGACAACAAATATCTTTCTCCAAATTACCTCAGGAAAATTTCCTGAGGTAACGTCAAGCAGAAACACGGCTGACACATGTCCAACTGGTACTGAGCCAAAAGTGAAAATAAAAATGACAAGAAACTCTGTTGAATCTGGCAGAGAACCAAAACGGTTACAAAAAGAAACACGTACATGGAACAGATACTGGAGAGTTGTAAATATATCTCTTAAACCTTTATACATTTTTCACATTGTACCAAAACACCTAGGCGTATTTTATTGGGATTTAATAATCCCCACATGAAATTAAAGGAGTTTTTCAAGTTTTTTACCAGATAAAACTAGAACATTTTTTTTCTCTCATTGGGGCCCTGCCCATAGAAATGCATAAGGAGAGCAAGGCACCTATTGTTCTTCACCTAATACAATGCCTCTTGACCAATACACAATGCAATGTTGGAAAAATTGTTATATTTGAAATATAATAATTCCAGATAACAGTCTTTTATGAAAAGCGTCCCTTTACAGGTTTACCTGACATGCTACCTGTTAAAATATAATCAGGAGCAGCTAAAGAAAACAAAACCCTGCTGTTCTGCTCCAGCATCAAGTGCTTTAAGATCCAGCTGGAAACTCAATAGTACGAGACACAACTGCTCAGACCTGATTCCCAACATGTGTGGGAAATGGCAGTGTGTCAATCCCAACGGTTAAAAATCCAGATTTTTTTTTTCAACCTGTTTCCTTCTAGCCTTCCAACCTCCTCACACAACCTGCTGCAGCAGGTTGTGTGCCTGTCTGCCTGTCTATTTTAGCAAATTAATCGTAATTAATTGATTATAGAAATAATTGCTAACTAATCTAGGACTCACTTAATCATTACCTGGAGTATACAGACTCTGAAAATGGCAATTTGCTAAGAAAAAAACAAAAAAAACAACACACTTTAAGAAGTCATTAAGTCAAAACTGTACAAAAAATATATACATTTCACATTTAAGTAGAAATAACATTAATAGTCTGTAAATATGTTCTGCCCAGAACTCCTGGGCATTTATCTTCAGCTTCAAGGGGTTCAAATTCTGTAAAAAAAAAAAAATACAATAAAAAATCCTCGACCGCCTTTTGCTATCCATTTATTTGATTAATAATTCATCAATCCAAAAAATAATCAAAAGATTAGTTGACAGTATTTTTTTCAGCTCCAGATGCATCCTTTGCTACAAATGATCATGTGTTCTCTAAAGAAATGCTATGTAATTGCACTTCAGCCGATAACATTTTTATTTCTTGTTGGAAAAGCAGTTGAATTATTTAGTTACTTGCATCTTTTAATATATTTCTAATGTTACAATAATCATTAGTTGCAGCTGTCTCTTTCAGCTTCTCTTTGGGCCGCTGCAGATAAGAAAAACTCTCAACTTTGTATTAGCTGAAGGATAAAGTTCAAGCATGACAGCATATCTCTCTGACAAGCAGGGTATTATGAAAAATCTGTGCAACATCTAAGGAGAAAGATAAGACAACTTCATCCATTCTCTGATGACACGAAGAAGGATCTCAGCGCTTTAAATAATGAGTTAGGCGTCTCCTGAGCATGAACGCCCTTTGCTGCTCTGCTGAACATGTGAGACAATGAAAGAGTCGGTTGGGGTTATGAGCCTCTCTCCAGCTGCAGATGGCTGTGATTAAGGTGCTGCTGCCAAGTGTGGAAGTCTTTGATTTCCAAGTAGACTTTATCTGCAGGAGGAAACATGTGCTCTGTAGGAAAGCAAAGAAATGATCCACAACTCTGGACTTTCAGAACCTCATTGTATCACAAATGTTACATTTTTAGTCACTGCAATTACTGAGATTTAAAGGTTTGCGTTTTGTATTGGGCTTAAATGACTAATCATGTTGAATTGATTGTTGAAATAATTATTAAGTAATTTAGTAATTGATTAATAGTTAAGTAATCAGACTCAATAAAGTCTACTTGCTGAATGAACAGTACACTTATGACAGTAATTAAGCCAAAACTGTGCAAAAACAAATACATTTTTCATCAGGATGAAAATTTTCTTTTTTGGTTATAAAATGTTAGGTCATCATGTGGCAGAGTTTTAGTTTCACATGGTCAAGATTATGTTTTAAAACACTTCTTTTTAGCTTGTTTTGCTATCCAATTATTAATTGATTAATTTTAAAAAAAAGTCACTAGATCAGCCTTACACTGCATTGAAATTACATCAAGCAAAAAGGGCTGAGCTTTATGTCAGCCTTGATATGTGAAGGGCTGACATGTATATACAGTGTTTTCTTAACTATACATCCTTTGCTCCAAATGATAAAGTGTTCACAAAAGAAATGCTTTGTTATTACATTTTAGGTAATAAAAGTTTAATTCTCTTATTAAAATGTGTTTACTTGCATTTTTATTGTTTTACTAATAGTGTATGTAAAAAAAAGGCTTAATTGGTTAAATGAAAAATCTGCCAAATGTACCAATTTGTTTATTAAATTAATCATCTGAATAACTGATTAATTGATTACTAAATTAATTGTTAGTTGCAACTTAAAGAGAGAAATTAACCAAGAGTACCTAGAGAGAACAGTGAAAAAGTGAAAAATGACCCTATACCGGTTTTCGACCCTTGTTGCTGAATTATAACAACTTAAACAAAAAATTAAATTTTATTCAATTAATTAATCAAATCTTAATTTTATTCTTAAAGCTTACTTTTATTTGACAATATTTTTCTATTGGCTCTAAGTGGAAACCTTCATTAATATCATCTTTAATCACATTAACAGTGGGTGAATTCAAACTGTTCATTTTCTTTACCTTCATGAAGATGACCTGAGAGATCCAGAGGAACATTTGTGCTAACATATTTCTATTTTTTCTTTAAAGAGTACCTAACACCCTGACTTTTTAAATCAAAGCAATCTATCTATCAGGCTATCATCTTACGTCTATTTGAGATTAAATGCGCCAGTTCCTGGTCTTCCTCCTAGAATGATATGCCCAGACAAAAGCGAGGCGCAGAGGAAGGATCCTGATAAGATGCTCCAAAATCTTCGGCTTATGTCTGTAGATAAATTCCATCACCCAACATAATTAGGTTATTTTGGCTTCTCATATCAAGGTTCACATGCTTTTGGTCTGAACTGAATCTATTCCAAAAAAGATCACTCTATAATTATATAACTATAGATTTTTTTTTATCTTATTAAAACAATGTTTTTCTTTTAATTTTAATGTTTTTTTTTTTTTTTTTAAAATTGCATCTTTATATGGGTTTTTTGTTTGTTTGTTTTTTGTTGTTTTTTTTTTAGAAAAATTGGAAATCATTTCTGGTATGAAAAGAAGAAAGTCTGGACACCCCTTCAGTAAAATTGCAGATTTGACAGATTTTCCCTTCCACTTCAAGCAAACTGTGAATTAAAAGCTCCTGTACAAACAGGTTCATAATGTGGGATGAATGGGTGTAGAAAATGTATCTTCTATTTGTGAAAGCTTTAGCAGCTTGACAGCTTGGGACAGTCTGTCTGCGTGGAAATCTTCATATTTTCAATGGGTTTGAGCAGAAATAAAACAGAAATCAGAGAGTTTAAAGAGATGGAGATCAAGTCATCATCTGCATAAATAACTGAACTCATATAGGTTTGGATGAATTAGTGTCATGTGTTTTGTCCATGTGACAGCTCATCAATAACGCAGAGTGAACTGTCAGGAGACACGAGCCGCCACTAAAATGTGACTGATGATCCTCCAATCCAAACTTTCCTGCTCCACTAAATTCACATTTTGTTCCCGATCCCCGATCGAGCCATGTGTCCCAGTTCCGGCCGCTCACAGCGGACCCATGTGAAGCTCCGAGAAGAGTAATGTCATCCAGACCCAAGCAGACCGAGGCGTTCAACAGTTCAAACCGCAAAACACAATCAGTCTGGCGCGGTTATCCCCCCTCCATTCTTACCTAAATCGGGGAGAATCCTTGATGCAGTCTTCAAAATCAACCGTCATCTTGGATTTGGTGAGGAGTTTCCACTCGATTTAAAACACGGATTGCATCTCCCGAGTGGGTTGAAGTACACAGATGGTAAGTATCCGACAGAGAGCGATCCTCCTGCCCCTTCAGCGGCGGTTTACTCACTGAGCGCCACTCTGATGATCCGAAGCGGCTCCACTCAATACAAGACACTCTGCTGCGTTCACGACAAACTCGTATTTTAGAACTCCAACTTGTATGTGTTTTGTCCATGTGACTGCTCATCATTTACATACAAATTGTATGTATGTAAATGTATATGTTAGTTGTATATTAGTTGTAGAGGAAATAATGTCAGTTGATACAAATACCAACTTATTTTGAAATATTACAAATTAAAGTAAAATTTAAAATAAATATATATTATCAGACTGTCGGTATACAGATAAATTTATAAATATAGACTATGAGATTTTCAAAGTGTTGCTCTAGTTTTGTCTTAAAATAAAACTGATTTAATAAAATTAAAACGTGAACACATATTATGTTGGAAATAAGGTTTCGGATAGCATTTGAAAGCAACATTTTAAAACACTGACGTCAAACTCATTTGAATAATAACAATTTTGATTTTTCACACCTTTTAATAATAATAATTATTATTATTATTATTATTATTATTATTAATGATTATTATTATTATTAATGATTATTATTATTATTATTATTATTATTATTATTATTAAAAAAAGTCAGACAGTAAATGTATGCTTTGGCAGTTCATCATCTCCAATAAACAAAGCATGTATGCTCATATCCTTTTTTACTGCCTTACAAGCTGAGAAATCTTTTCTTTCACTCACTGTTCATATAAAGAGCACTTTATATGAACTTTTCTTCCCTCTGTACTTTCCCAAAGATGTGCAGTGATGTTATAGTGAATCATTTTCCCTGGAAAGATTACCTTTATTTAACAGGACGAAGGACAGCCAAGAGGAAATGCAGGAGCTTGGGATTTTATGGAAGGAGTCGCTGGCGTCATTTTTCCTTCCTGCGCCTGTTTGAGGTCATGAAGGGAAAGGATTTCATTGACTTTCAGACAGATTTATCATGGGCAATCTCTCCACTTGCACAACCATGTTTATGATGAATAACATGACTTTCATAGACAATGATGTTTTGTTCAAACAACAAATTATTATTACTAATTTAATTAAATTGCTTAAACCTTTTGATGGATCCTGAAACAAATCTCTTGGCATTAAGGAAAAAAAAAAACAAACAGGATTTTGTTGTTGTTGTTGTTCTCTTGGAAATGAATATTGCAGTTCTCAGATTCTTTTTTTATCAATTGGTGTTTGAAATTGTACATGAAACTATTGTATATTGTCCCCCCAGTTATTTAAGCTATTTCTAGTTACCCACTTTTCACACAGTCATGTTCAAGGATTTTTGTGCCAAACATCACAATAGACGTCTATAGTGACTTGTGTTAGTTTCTTAAAAGACAAAAGAAGAAGAACAGTTGGGTTTCTTTTCACAGAAACCTTTCTGAGATTATTTGTACACTAATTACAAATTAGTCAACTGAATCAATCAAGAACTAAATAAGCAAAATAAGAATCTAAGCAAACTTTTACTTTTTATGATAATAAACTTTTTATTACTATAAAATAATTTTTAAAAAAATGCTTGTAATATTTCCTTTACTACAAATCTATTTTGTCACAAGTATTATGTTTGTAGTTCTTTAGTTGATTCAACTGTTAAACCGTTATACTTCCGTTTAACTACTCTCAGCTACTTTTACAAATCTGAGATCAAAGCCTTTGTAGAAGTCTGTTGAGTCAGCAGTTGGCTGAAGCTAAAGTGCAAACTGCAGCAGAAAAAAACTTAGCTGCAAAGTTGGTTGTCAGCATTTAATCAACACAGTTATGGATTTCATTATCATAGTACATGATCTATGGATGTAACACATAGGAGCTCTGTGATGTAACAGAAAAATATTGCACTGGAGTCTGTGTATAAATTGCCACATGATGCAAACTACTGACAAAAAAAGGAACAGCTTTCCTTTAAAAAATGGGACATGTTTCGAGGATGTGCTCAAGTGATTTTGGCATCAAAGTAAATATTTTTCTAATTTCAGATCCATTTTAAGTAACTGGATGAGTACAATGGGTTGTACAAATTCAATCTTTCATCACTTTAATAGTTTGTTTGGGGAGGTGTGAATGTGTAATTGAACTCTGGTCTCAATTTGATTTGAAGTGAACTCTGGCACAGTTAGAATGCAAATGTGAATGCAGAGCAGACTGGACAGCGCTCCAATAGCAAAAAGCAGACTACAGTGCAGGGCATTCTGGATAAGTACAACAAATGCGAGTCTAGCACAACTTGAGACATTGCTCATTTTCTTTTACTGATGTCACTATACATTTTTGTTTACATTTTGTGAAAAAGGAACTTGCACTCATGTCTTCTTCAGAGGTTTTCTTATCATATCCTTCTGTGGTTCTTGATGCAGCGCTGCCACTGCCAAAAAGTGAAACAGGTTTTCTTATTAGTTTGCATAGGTTGACACAATGTAGTGTAAAAGAGAATAGCACTAGTTGAAAATGTCACAAATGTTGCAACTATGGTCCCCAATCAAACCGAGTGGGTTTGATTGGGGGGTGTAAAAAAAACCCCTAAGATTATATCCGTGGTACTATTGGTGTCCACCAATATCTGAAATGTGCTGTGTGCCGTAGTGCATGAGGAAGAAAGCCTTTGGATGTCAAATGTGCTTCCATCAGAATCCTGCCTCCTATAGCCATCCCAAGCACCACTGCAGCACTGAATCACTGAGAAAAACATATGGGCTTGGATGGTGACCTACTTTTGTTTCCTTCTTTAGTCTGTTGGAGAGAGCTGCAAGTCAAACTGCTGGCTGTGCAGCATCTAATGTTATCCCTTCTGACGGAAGGTGCAAGACAGTACAAGCCACAAATTAAGCCTGTACAAACGACAGATAAGTAGTATGCATTATGCATGCATTCCCCCGTCCTTTTAAAACAACATTCCTGAAATAGTCTTGATAATTTATGTTGATCTCCCGCCATGGTGCTCCCATCAGCTTTTGTGTGATGCTGCTTGGAAAAACAAATCAATTGGACAGGAAGGAAAAATGATCTCAGTTGCCTTGTGTGTGAATCAAACAGTAAATATGAAAACAGTCAAATGGCAAATATGCGACAGTCTTGTCTTGCTTCAGTCATTTCCCTATGATCTGCAGCCAGGCCAATTACTATAAGAAAAAAAAAAAATACTGCTCTGTTTTTCAAGAATTCAGATATGAAGGGAATGTAGTTACAAGTTGTCCAGTTCTGCTTTTGACTGATGTTGTTTTGAAACCTTCCTCACAAAGTCACAGTAATACACGTGTTTTTGCACTTTAAATCAGTCACACATTGTTCTGTACAGCCTCTTTTATTGAACAACCCACATATTGTCTGACTTGGAACTGGAGCTTCATTAATTTAATAAACTTTAATAAACTTTTCCAGATCCCATTTTTTGACTCCGAAGACAAGTAGAAAACATCTCCACACTTTCCGTAATTCCTCTGGTCTTGTATAACAGGGGGATGTTTCAGTTTACATCTGAAAAAAATGCACCAAACCCATAAAGAATAAATGAAGTACCCTTTTAAGGCAGGAGACCTCATTAACCACTAAATGAGCACGACAACCCCAGTCTAATGTCTTGATATTACTTATTTAAATAACACATTCTGCATACTGGGTCACACCCCGAAGGCAGTTGACACATGACCTTTTTTGAGGCTGAGACTGACATTGCCCGAAGCTGTTTGCGCTCAACGTAAGATCACTGCTGTCTTATTTAGCATTCCTGCCCAAGTGCATTAGCAAGAGTAGCTCCGTTAAACTACAGACCAAGACATTCCAGATGCAACACAACAGAGCTATTACCATTCAACTCTACAGCTCTTACTCTGCAGCTTCACAGGCTTTTTAAATTCATCACCTTTGACAGATTTTATTCACTTGTTAACATGCTATATAATTTTGACATGTTTATTTCATCTATATAAAAGAATATAGCTTTATCCTTCATAGTAAATGCTTCAAACCTTTTCCTTTTAGATCTATTAGCGTCAGTGCATTCAAAGCACTCAAATTAATCTCCTTTGACATTGCCCCTTTTTTCTAAGCAGAAGTACTTCAGCAAAGTACTTGTCATTCAACATTTATAAGCCTCAACTTGAATTAAGCTCACTTTCTTAACATGGTTCACATCAAAGCAAGCATGTGCAGTGAAGATCATTTGAAGGAAACAGAAAAATCTCAACACATTAGCAAAAAAAGAAGTGACAAATATAAATTCTCACAATCACATAAATCATGGGGGTAGCTTGCAGAATAGGTTAAAGAAGAGGTTTGTTACTCTATCATGAAAAATTAAAGGCCAAGAAGTTAGTATGTTATTAAATATAAAAGACAAATCAAAAGCTAACTTGTTAAAACAGTCTGAGACTTCACAATACAAATTGATTCAAACCTCCTAATGCTCTGCATTTGACTTGAACTGTTGGCAATCCAAAATTTTGTCAGGATGTCAAAAAGGACGACATGGAAGAATAAACAAAAGAAATATTCCTCAGGAAGCCTCTTATGCTACATCAGCATGATAAAACCGAACCGGCCCCAGAAAGCAGGTCATTCAGTCACAAAGGCCGACTCAGAGTCAAAATCCTGCCAGCAGGAAGTCTGACCTCTGCTGTCACATAAAATGCTCTAAAGAAGAAAGGATTATTTATAAATGACCAGAACACAACACTTTCTACGATTAAAAACGCTCTAAATTATTTGAAAAATAAGAAACACACCAAGTCAAGTAAATTATACTTTACTACAATTTATTCAGACAATAAGCTGCTAAAATAACTTATTGAGTGGGGCACAATATCCACAATACATATTTAAATTTTTATTATTTTTTGATGTATAACACAGGCAACTGCAGAAACCCAATTGAAGGGTTTCTGCAGTTTATGAATGGAACTTAAGGACTGTATCTATACTGAAATGTCAAAAATTGGTGAAGTCAACTGATGATAAATGACCCACAATAGACACACACAAAAAGAAGAAAAAAAAAAAAAAAATATATATATATATATATGTATAATATACAGAATAGTCCTAGTGAGCTGTAATTAATATATGTAAGGCCAACTTACTGCTTTTCTTTATTAACGTAGACACCTGGCATTAATGGATGAATTCACATAGCTTGACCAGTTTGATAGTATTTCTTCTAAAATATTACAAATTAAAAATTTGGAAGTGTTTTTTCAAATGTTTCTATGGTGTTAAAAAACAAATTAGTCTCACAACAGCTTGAGGAGCAGTCAGGAGATCCTGTCAGTTTTTTCAAAGTACTAAGATAATCGGGAAATTTTCTGTGTCAGTTCAGATGATGGAACATCTTGCTTTATGATTTGTCCAGTACGTCGTATTCATTCATTTCTGGTAAACTGGCCAAAGAAAGTCAACCACAGTTGTTTTTTCAGCAGATGTTATTTTGAGAGAAAGTAGAGCAGGAAGAGCTACAGGCTTGAGTTCCCATCTCCTAAAACAAAACAGACACACACACGCCATCCACGTGAACAAAGCTACATCAGAGTTTGAATGAATTCACCATATTATCATCACAAGATTTTCTGTAATTTATTTTTTACCTCACAGGACATTTTTCTTGCTAACCACTTGATGTGCAGTTGATTTATTCATCAAATGATACTTTGGGGACTTCATAGGTCGGATTTAAGATCAAAGGAGATGTGAGCATGTCTCGAGGAGATTACGGGCGAACACAGAGGCGAGCGTTGCTAGGCAATGAGACGAAGGAAGATCACAGGGCTTGCTTGATATTGGAGTCTGATGACTCCCCACAACCTTAGGGATCTGATATCTATGCCACAGTGGCTTTACTGCATCTTAAAATTCACGTGGCTGAATATCAGGCCCTTCACTGTTCATTCAATGGCTTGCCAAATGTTTGAAATCAAACTGTTCACAAATTGACTCTATTAACTAACACGTGGGTTCTGGGGGTAATTGGTTAAAAACTTTCACAGAAGTTGAAAACAAGGATTCATTATTGTGGATCCAGTAGTAGAGGGCTAAGGAGGAAGATCTAACCATCTCTTCCATCAATCACAATTGACGAATAGTGTACCAGTCCTCTTCTCTTTTGTAGTCTTAAAAGTCACAAAGCACAAAGCTTAAAACACAAATATTTAAACTGGATCTGATAACAGTCTGATGATGTTTTGTTTTGTCAAAATATTTTTTATAAATTTTAGAGCAAAAGCAAAAAAGGCACAAATTGAGGGGTAAAAATGAAGACTATACTAGGATGAGTGTTGATGAGTCTAATAATAGCATTAAATTACACAAAAAACAAGAGGGAAAAGTAAAAAAAAAATAAATGAAGCAGCAGATTTGACAAATTTATTAAAACTAAACAACAAGGCTCATTCAGGTTCAGTCTTTTTAACATCTTGGCACAATGCTGCCATCTTGTGGCCACCTATGCTGGTGCCATTTCTGGGTACAAGGTAAGTCTTCTCAGGCACTGAATGTTGAAAAATTGTTGGTTCTTCAAGCTACAGTCTTTCTTCTTTTCTTTTTCTTTTCTATGAACCAAAAACAAAGTATTTCATTACATTTCATGTAAGTGAGTATCTTGCCACAGGAGGGAGTTAGTTAAAGTTTGGTGGATTACTTACTGTCTGAAGTCGTACTGACACCTTGAAGATTTTCAGGTCCTTCTGTTGTTACTGGAGGCTTTGATGCACGTATAAGGTACTTAGGAACATGCTGAAAAATAAAAACATTTTTAAAGCAGTTTTACAGTTATATAGTTTAGGAAAAGATGGCATGTTTTAACAATTTTATAAACAATCCACAAATTTAAATTCCTATTTAACAACACATTTACTTTTAACCAGAACACTAAGATTTGTCAGAAATGTGAAATAAATCGGATTTAAATTTGTTGATAAATTTGCTCACATTTTTGCCTTAGAAGTTTAATCTTAAACTCAGTTAAGTAATTTATTTCTAAAGTCAAGCAGCTGTTATCTATGTTCTAGCAATAATAAAGAACATGGATAGTGATATCAATCAATCAATCAAATTTTATTTGTATAGCACATTTCAGCTACAAGGCATTTCAAAGTGCTTTACATCATAAACACAAAATACAACATAAAATAAAATAAAAATACAACATAAAATAAAATAAAAATACAACATAAAATAAAATACCACGGAATTTAAGCGCCTGTTACCGCCGGACTCCGCCGTCCGTTTATAAAAGTAAACAGATCAATGAAACAAATTTGCATTACAAGTTGTAGTTTTAACTTATGGAATAACCTAGAGGAAGAAATTAAAGCCAGTACCTTACATCAATGAAAAAGAAGCTTAAAATCCAACATAGTTAACAAAATATGCAGTTGAATAATATACACATTTCAATGCAACACATATATTTCAATAAAATATAGTCAAATTTGGTGTATTAAGCATGGCTCCTGTGGAACAGGAATATTTACTTCATCTTATTACCCTTAAACAGCCCACAATGTTTTTGGTTACCGTAGCTTTTTTCTGTCAATATATGCATGTATTATGTTTAAACTTTGTTTGCTAAATAAAAATTAATATTTTCATTTTGTCACAACAGTTTTCACTTTATTTTGTATTTCAATTTTATTTATAGGAATCAGAATGAACTGGGTTGAATACAAACAAATGCTACATGTTAAAAATTTTTATTTGTATTTGTATATATATATATATATATATATATGTATATATATATAAAATATAAGACATCTTGTAATAATTTTTTGTTCCTTTTCACAATGAGGCACTCTTCCTCAACAAAAGAATATACGTGAAAAATTGGTGATGATAGTGTAAAAAAGGGAAAAAGTTCAAGAGGTATAACTACTATTGAAAGATACTGTAAGCAGAAATGAGTCTCGGGGAAGCTGCAGCAGAAAAACAAGAAGGTGTTTCCACAAAATTTACCACAACCATGGGTAACTATGTGACACATGAAGCTTCACAGGAAATGTGGGTAAGCACCATGCAGCTGCTTTTATAGTCGCAGAGGACTATGCAGTGCAGAGGACGAACTCACTGCATTTCTGTCTGACTTGTTTGAATCCCGTTGCTCCAAGACGTTTAACAAAGCTAATAGGCATGCAAATATGACAGATGTGTACATCCGGAAGAACTTTTGCAACTTATTATAGAGAAAAAACTGATATGTGTGTGTATTAAAAATTACCTGTAAAGATTTTTCCAGCATCAACTGTCATGTGATGCTGGATTTGAGTCTCTTGACAGCTGCACAAACAAGATGCTGATTAGCTACTTAAATAAAGTTAGATCGGAGTCTGAGCTACCTCTTAGAAATTTCTCCATCAATATTCTATGTATAAGGAAACCACAGAATACCATTCAGTATGATGGGTAGTTACTGATGAACACTGATAGTAATAAAGTAGTGCGTCACTGATGCATCAGTAAGGAACAGCAAAAGCCCACCAGCACTTTATTGTAAACGCTGTAGCATCTCATTATCCTAAGATCATTATCATTATCATGAGATGCTACAGCTGGAGTCAGTGATGTTTTCAGCACTTGAGTAATAAGCCTTCACAGAGTAACCAAGACATTAATATTTTTCACCATTGTGTATAGATACCTTTAATTTTTTCTAGTTGTTAGGAATTTATAATTCTACTCAGAAATGTAGGAATTCATCTGTGACTAATGTATGAAGTGTGTTTTGGAAAATAAGGCTTAGAAAACTCTAAGCCTTAGAGTACTAAGTGTTTTCCTTTTCCCATACAAAGCGTTTTTGTTACTTTGTTAATAAAAACTAACTAGCTGACAATAATTCATACTGTTGGGACCACGATTGTTTTTAAAATACTGACAAACTTCAGCTGGTTTCTTGGCTGTAGATGTCTTTTAACACCTTCTTTTTTACTTTTCTATGCATTTGTCCATTTTATTAAATAGAGCTTAACAGACCACATTTTTATGTCTTTGTTTGTGTGGATAACTTGGATTATATCTTTAAAAATGTTTTAAATATATTTACTAATAAAAATGTTGAAGTGCTCAGTACTTATTTTAAGATAAGCTAATTTTATTAGTTTCCTATAGGAAAAATGTATCTTGGAAGCATGGTGCATAAAAAAGCCAAAGCAAGTACATTGCTCCATCCAGTTGATATAGGCAAGAAATTTATGCTACTGCAATCAAACAAGTAATCACATGTATCCACATCTCCCCTGGTTTGGAGGAGTGTAGTAATTCCCTATGATGTAAAAAGATGTCACCCAACTCTCCTTTTTAAAAAAGAATCAGATACTCTACATTTTAATGTTAAACTCACCCATGAAGTTTCGGGGCGTCGATATAGACGGGTGCTTTCTCCTCTGTTCTGGAGCCTCACACTCCACCGTCTTTCTGTGACGTTGCTAGGACGATTCACAGTTGATGCCCGGAAGCGACTACTTGTAGACGGAGTTTGGTCCATGTCAGCAAGGAGGTCTGTGACTTCTCCATCACTGATGTCTTCCTCCTCTGCCATAAAGCTCTCTGAACAGAGACATTTCATCAAATCATGTTTTTTTCTAGGTTTGTGTACTCTGATAGCTGCTGCTGACAATGTAAAATTGCTTTTGAAACCTTGCTGATATTGTGTATGTTCATAGATGTAACATCTACCAGAATAATATGAAGGCTAATCAAGTGTTTTATTATAAATTTATTACCACTATTAAAGCATGTCAAAATGTTTCAACAGCGAAAGCACGCTTGGTCCCAACTGGATCACTTAAACCTCCTATTATTCCATCATAACATTATGAAATGTGAAATGAGTAAATAATAGCAACAATAGTAAATTGGTGATCACCTTACTCATCAAATAAATACCTGTGTTCTTAGAAGTGATCACACACTCGGGGCACATCCAGTCTCTTTCAGGGACCATATCTAAACGTGGCGTTAAGCAGTCCATGTGATACCTGCATTATCATGGTAAACTAGCTTTTTATTTATGCAAACACAAAGATAAGAAAAAAACTATTCAGGTAATTAATGTAGTTACCCAGAGTCACAGAGTCTGCAAACCAGCAGTCGGTCCGTGCGGCCGCTGCGCCCACATTCCTCGCAGATTACTATGTTTCTCCAGTCCTCTTCAGGCTCGTCATTTCTGCATGGCATCACTTTTAACTATACAAAGGACCAAAAGTGTCAAAATCCAAAAAATAAATTAGTCCAATAAAGATATAGACTTCAAATTCAAACACAATTGGAAATATAGACTGAAAAAAACATTTGTAAAGTTATTAAAATATTTCAAAAATAAAATGCCAAAATTACTGTTTAAAATCTAATTAGACTGAAGGAATTTGAAAATATTTGTTGAATTATTTCAGAGTCCTGTGCAGGAGAACTTTGGAAAATAAGTAACTTAATCTCAGCCTTACCCATCAAATTCAACTGGTGCCCAAGTAAACTATGAGGAGGTAAACGATTAGAAAAATAGCTTAATACTGGAATGATTATATCATTATCAAATTAAGTCTGAAATCATTTGCATTTAATTGCGTTTAATAAATCACTGAGACAATTATATACATATTTTTATTTACTTTCTCAATACATTTCTTCATTAACACGCAAGTGCTATTTTTTAAACCCTTTTGAGACTTCAAAGCTTATGAATGAAATACTTCATTAAACACGCCTTCTTCTGAATGTCCCCTCCAGGACACCGTCTCTGGTGGATAAAAGCAAAGCTGATCCGATCTACAGGGCATGTGTTGGCTGTCTGAAATGAAAAACAAAACAGCAAAACATTATTTTACCTAATGCTCAGCATCTCGGCTTCACTTTAGTGACCTCTTTACCAGGTTATTAATTTTGGCATGGTGTTCTCTCGTGCTGGAGAGAGAACACCAGCACGACGGTGTTGCAAATATCAGCTGGAAAAATCCAGACATGCATATAAACACATAAAAACCTGTGAACAGTGATTATTAGTATTTACCTGAGACCACTGGTAGATGCACTGAAAACAAAAAAAGTGAGGGCATTGATCCAATGAGCCCACCGTTTGCTTCTCAAATGGACAAAGGCAGATGTAACATTTAGCCGCTATAGAGTCAACAGTTTCTCCATCAGCTGAGTTTAAAGCGACGAGTTTATCCATTATAGTTTCTTCAAGCGAAGTAACTGGCCACGAAACACAAGTTATATTTTACTCAAGACATTAAGTCCTTAATACAGAACTTCAATAAATTACTAGGACTGCTCGAGAATTACAAGAAAATACGATTTTGTGTTTTGCTATGATGCTAATGCTGGCAAAGTAGCACTAGTGATTAGCTATAAAGTTTGGTAATGCAATAAAACCATGAGATGTTTTTCACTTTTAGCTTAATGTTGTTGTACTCAAAGAGCACATTTTAAATATAAGTCACTTATATTTAGTTATACAGTTTTATAATAACGGGAAAACTGACCAAACGTAACCAACACGAGAACGAGAGGATTTAAATAAAGCATCTGCCGCTACGCTTTTGAAAACTTCCGGTTTCATTGTTCATTTTGATTTTCAGAGTAAGAGCATTTTCAAAATAAAATTCAATAAAACAAAAATAAAATAATAGCATAAAATAGTACCATAAAATTAGTACATGTCAAATCTAAAAAATAATTTGAAAAAGTAGCCAAACGTCTGAAAGTGGAAGATCAAAACAATACATGGTTTTTGAATTCTAAAACAAAATAACATACAACTATCAAAATACAAATAAATGCATCGTTAAGGATATTTTAAATCACTAAAAGAATAAGAAATTTGTTCAAGTGGAGTAATAAAGGTCACATGGTTCTAAAATAAAACATAAACTACCACCAAAACATAAACACATGCATTGGTTAGCTTTTTCTATGTTACCAACAAATAAAAGTCTGCAAACTTTGTGGGAGTAAAAGGAAAAGGATAAATATTTCCAACTTAAAATAAAAATAGAAAAATAGTCCCCCTGAGAAAGTCCTTTGTATGATTGCTGTTGAAACAGCAAATATTTTGATGTTGTCTGTGCCCACTTTGAATATTTAGACTTTTGTTTTTCCTTCCCAAATATTTTCAATTGAACAGAGATCTTAATGAAATTATTTTTATTTAAATTAGTTCAAAGAAACATGCAAAAAAGTCTGTCTACAAATTCATCCCGAAGCCAGACTCTTAGTGAAGTTATTGAAACTGCAGAAAATACAAAAGAGGTGTGCGTGCGTTATACGTCAGATCCCTCCTGTTAAAATGTTCAAGTTCCTGGCAATCCTATTTTTAAAAAATCAATATACTTTAAAAAGATGCATAAATATTGCCACTCCAATGATGAAGGAAAATAAGAGATATCCAAAAGAAAGTATGCAAGTTTCAAAGCAAAGTTATTTCATTTTTTTTTAAAAAGGTGGAAATGCAACATATTGACCACCAGTAAAACCATTGAAGATGTTGGGCTTACCAGAATGACAATGACCACACTGTCAGGACAACTAAAGAGTGGCCCAAAAACAAGCATTTTACCTGTTACCTAGTAACAGCTCAGAGACCCAAAAGGGTCTCCAGACCTTGTTTATTAAGTTCTGTTTTTCAATTGTATTAAATACTTACTTTTCATAGTAAAATGGAAATCATTTATTTTTTTATGATGAGAAAATAACAGAGCTTACCAATTTTATAATATGTCCTTGTGAGAAGAATTGAAGATGGTGCATTTGTTTGTTTTTTTACCATGAACTTTTGAATTAAATAACTTCATGATTGCTTTACTATGTTTAGTTTAACCACAAAGAATTACAAATGAAGATTTACCTTTACCAGTGAGCAAAAGAAGAATATATATTTTATAAGATAAAATACATAGAGGTTACAAAACAATATAGACAATTTTCTGATCAATGTTTTCTCAAAATTATCTTGAATTTTTATTAAATATGAACTGAGATGTCCTCTGGTCACTTTTAGAACACAGCAATGCTATAAATACCATTAGAAACAAAACACATGCCATTAAGCTGCTGTGGGTGGCTGACAGCCTCTTCACACACTATAATTTCCCACTCATCACAGTACATTTACACACTGAAACAGGAAGCTGCACCAAAAAAGAAAGCAGCAGCTTATGTTCACACTGCGCTTAGAGAAGCAGCAGGTCTTATCACGTTTTTTAAATCTACAGTCAAGCTTTATGGATCTGGCGGCTTTAAACATCTGAGTAAGTAACTTTATCACTCAATTCTCTTGATGTTTTAAATGTCACCTCAAACAAGTCAAGATGTTTGTTAAACACGTGATGGATCTGATAAAGTCAGTTAACTATGGGTTAAAGTTTCTGCAAAAGTATTTCAACATATATCTAAAATAAGACTGCTTATTTCCAAATAAGCAGTGTTATTCAGGAATAACATTCTGTCTTTTACACCTGTGGCTGGTGCTTTCCAGCCTCGTTTCACTTCATTCTTTACACTGCAAGTCCTCAAATGGACCTGAAAATACAATCGGATCCTTTTTTTTTTTTGTTGAATGAATTTAACCTTGACTGTATTTGTGGAGTCCATATAAGATGTTCTAAGAATAAATTAATCAGTAGTTTATATTTTTTCAAGGGGTTGGTTGAGATGTTGTGTGAAAGCAATAACGGAAAAACTGAATGGAAATAAATCTCTCGTTTCCCTTACAGG
Organism: Poeciliopsis gracilis; assembly: GCA_911649635.1. Lineage (NCBI taxonomy): Eukaryota > Metazoa > Chordata > Actinopteri > Cyprinodontiformes > Poeciliidae > Poeciliopsis > Poeciliopsis gracilis. The sequence goes on from CAJVRI010001220.1 coordinate 533,514, forward strand.
AGACGTTGGTTTCTGAAAATCAACCTGCAGTATTTTTTCTTTAGAAAACTGGTCTGAACATAAACAAAGACATCCATCACAATCTCCCATGATGAACCAGACAAACTGCGGCGACCCAAAAGCAGAATTCCAGTACTATCTCTTCCCAACGGTCTACATCCTGGCTTTAATTATAGGCCTTCCGGGAAATCTGGTGGCTCTGTATGTCTTCACCATTCGGATCAGTCCTCGAACGGCCTTTAGTGTCTACATCAGCAACCTGGCCGCGGCGGACATCATCATCCTCTGCATGCTGCCCTTGCGGATCCACTACCACCTCCATGAGAACGAATGGGAGTTTGGAGACTTCGCCTGTCAACTCACTGGGACTCTGTACTATGCCAACATCTACATGAGCATCTGCTTCATGACCTGCATCTGCGTAGACCGCTACATTGCCACGGTGTATCCACACACCTACCTGAGAATGCGGAACCCAAAGTGGTCTCTGCTGGTAAGTGTGGCGCTGTGGTGTTTTGGTGGAGTGGCTATACTGGTCTTCATTCTCATGGGTCCACTGGAGAGAGAGGATGACCACAGCTGTTTTGAAAACTTCGCCACCAGAGAGTGGAATGACCGATTGAGGACTTACAGTATAGTCAGTCTGGTTTTTGGCTCCCTGCTGCCCTCCGTTATCATCCTTGTGTGCTACCCGCTGGCAGCCAAACGCATTTCCATGATCGGCACCAAAACAGCTCAGAAGGCTGTGAGGGTCATTTACACCATCCTCGCCATCACCCTGTTCTGCTTCCTGCCACACCATGTGGTTTACCTCCTGCACCTTCTTCAGCGCCTGGAGGTCATACAGAACTGCTCAGTCCGGACTTCCATCTACATCGCCAGACGTGTTACAATGGCGCTCATCACCCTCAATACATGCCTGGACCCTGTACTCTACTACATAACCACCAGCCACTTCAGATGGGCGCACCTAAAAAGGTCGTGGTTTTGGGGGATAGTGAGCAGGAGAAGGGGGGTTTACACCATCTCAAGTGATCTGAAGGAGATAATAACGCCTGTACAGAGAATCCCGTAAAATGCAAAGACTTCATGATATAAAAATTAAAAGGCTTTTACACCTGATAGATTAGTAGACTTAGTCGATTGGAGACCAAAATAGCAACAATTGTTACATTTTCAGCTGGTGCGATTTACTTTCACCCTGCACTGTGAAAAACAAACCTAACTATTAGAAAAACCAATTTAGCTGTGCCAGTGTGTTGCTGCACTAAGATCCACTGAATAACACAAAAACCTCGTAAAATGCAAAGAAAAATGGAACGGTGTCAGATTTAAGTACTATCAGGGTTTCAATTTTGTTTTTGGTAATAAACCACAAGCCATTTTTTTCCTACCGCTAGACACAGGCAATGACCTACTTTTAGAGTGGTCTCCGATCCACTTAGCATTCACATTTGGACAGCACCACAGTTCACTTTCAACCAGTGGTCTGCATCCGAGTTCGATTGTGTATTCACATATGAACCACACTTTAGAGGTAAAAAGCTAGAGTATGATTAAATAGGACTAAACATGTCTGGTGTGAATGCATATTAAAACCTTTTAACTTGAATGTATTCTTTGAACTGAAAAACAGTCAACAGTGACCTATTGCATGATAAATTCTGCAAATCAGTCAGATCGTGAGATCTCTTATCCACAGATTTCCTTTCAGATTTAGTTCTACCCTTCTTCATCTTGAGCTTTCTGACACACACTTTTTGGTTACATCATCCACTCTGATGAACACTCTTGTTCCGTCTAAACAAAAGTAACCCCTGAGCATTACGATGCCACCACCATGTTCCATTGTGGGGTTTTGATTTGGCAATGTTTCTGCATCAAATCACCTTTTTAGTGATGACACATTTTTTGGACCATAGAAAATTCTTCCAGAGCCGAGATGTTTTCTATCAGAAGTAAAACAACAAGTAGTTGCTAAAAAATTCTGCAACTCCTTCTTTGTTGCTATATGCCACAGATGTTTATCTGCCTCCCTGACCCGTCTAACCCTTCTACAAGGTTAGAGACTGCTTAACATTGAAGGCAAGTAAATCCAATACAAATGTACAAACTTATGAAACACTGAACTTCAGCTTTATTTTTTTTTTTGTATTTCACAACAAATGGGTTTTTTTTTTCCAGTCGAATTGTACAGTGTGATACAACATATCAGATTGAAAGTGAAAGTATGTAAAAGCATTAAGGTCTCTTTGAAACACGGGTGTGCACAGATTTTACAACTAGTGTCGATGTAAATACACAACTCAAACACTGGATAAATAGGTACAATATTAAAAAATGAAGCTCTTTCTGTAAAACTGTATATAGTGGTGGTAAATTTCAAAATAAAATAATCAAAATCTGAATTTCCCTGGAAGCTTCAGTCATTTGCTCAACGGGAATGGAGCCTTTGTAGTTGTTAAATGTCTGCAAACAAAAAGGAAGCAGCTTTAGCTTCAGTATTTACGTTGATAAGACGACGACTGACATTTTCTGCACTGAAGAGCAGGCGATGGAAACTTTCCATTAAGAGTGAAATCTTTTCAAGTTACATTGCTCTAAAACAAACAAAAACAACTAAAAAAAAATTTAAGATGAAAAGAGTCAAGTTGGAAGGCCCTTCTTGAGCAGAGATGATAGGTAGCTCCCCAGATCTTCATCCTGCAAACAAAGCAGGCAAAAAGAGAATTTAATGTTATACACCTTTAAGAATTTATAGTCTCTTAAAATGGGCATCATAAAGGTTAATCTCAATTTCTATTAGTATTCAGTTTCTTAGCAGTCATAGTCTGTAAGCCTTAAATATCTAAATTTACAGAAATACGCTGGAAATATTTGTTATTGTGTCTAAATCATTCATTGATGAATCACTTTTAAAAAATAAAATAAGACAAATTTTTATTGCTAGTCAAAATTATTTCTTTGAAGCATAAATAAAAAATCCAAGAAGTAAACTTTTTCCTAAAGTACTTTTAACATTTAATAAAAATTAGTCAAGGAACCATCTTCATAGCAGACACCTACATACATAAGGTAGAAAATAACATCAGGTTTCTCTTTTTTCCCCTTGCAATTTATTTGCATTGTGCGCGGAACGCAAGAGACCACGGAAACTCCACCTTCTGGTTTCATTGTTTATTTTTTGTTACTCACAAAGCCCCCTGTCTCATTCTGTCCACCCACACAACTACTTTCACTCCATAGAATTAAACCCATCATCGACAGTACCATGTTTCCACAAGACTGTCATTTTCTTTCTGCATTATGGTCACAGAGTAAACTCAAGATCGCACATGGCAAAAATAAAACTCTGTTCATGTGGGTGACTCTTAATCTTAAGCTCTGGAAAGACTAATTAGATTGCTTGCCTACTGCTGCTGCTTTCATGACTATATTGTTTTCTTTGAATGTTCAGAGTCTTGGACAAATCTCAGCCTCTCCTTCCTCATCCTAACAGTTCATGCCTCTGAGATATATGTGCCTCAGTTTTGATTAGCAAAGGCGCAACCATCATTATATACATCTGATTCTTGACAATAACAGGAACTTTCCCCGAAGAACTGAAAAGAGGACCTGAATTAGATCTATATTTATTTCCCTCCTGGTTTAAACCACAATGATAGTGAGGGCCTCACTTTGATCATTTTGTATTTGTTCTCAAACACCAACAAAAAAAGAAAACATATTTCCTCTTGAGAAATGCAACATTTTGGAAAAATAAAACTGCACAGTGGAAAAACCAAAATCATCTGAATATAGTTTTTCCCATGACTGTACCAATTATAAATTGTGTAGGAGGGTGAAGGTACGTGCAAATCAGAGCAATCGCCTGCTGACTGTGCACCTCTTGCAACTTTGTCTTTGTTGTGCACTTCAGTGATCCATGCACTGTTGCTACATTAGCGCTCTCTTGGCATTAGCTATATAGATGATGGCCCAGGGGTCAACTTCTGGAGGGGACACTGCAAAAGATGTCTCTCAGAGTTCAATAAACTTTTCCCCACAATAAAATTCAAGCACTTTTCAAGAATTTTCTTTAGTTTTCTGGCATTTACCAAATACAAATCATTTCGATAATTCTAACTAACATTAAAGAAGAGAAATTTGGTTATATTAAACTTCAGAGAGTGGGAATACAATATATTTATATTAATAAATATGTTAATATTAACATATATATTAATATCAAATATCTGGTTTTAATTGTAAATGAAGCTTGACAAATGTAGGCTTTTAATCCAACATTACATTTTGAAAACTGCACAGTTTGAATATCAATCACTTTCAAGGAATTTATACTGAAATTAAGCACTGCCCAACTTTGAGATTTAAATTTAAATTCAAAGACTTTCAAGAATGTCAACCATCCAAACAAACCCTGCTCTCTTTTTGTACAGTCATATTCAATAAATTAGAATATGCATTTTGATGAGCTTCATTGGTCAGATTAAAACCTTTCTTTAAGCATTTATTAGACAGATTTTTCATTAACTCCACATTTCTGTATATTAACAAGTTTTTTTATTGGTCTGATTTAGGAATGACAAATAAAATGACGCAGCTGTACCTGATAACTCCAAGATAGCAGCAGGACTTTGGCATTGGCATCTTCGGCCGAAGAGGAGACTTTTATAACGATGGATTCCACCATGACTGTTCCATCAGGAAGGTGCTGGATGGTGTAATCTTTTAGCACACTAACCCCAGAAACAAAACATTCAAGATGAGGATGAAATCCAACATAAAGTAGAATGAGTTGGAGGTGGTAAGGTGAGGGTTGCTCTGACCTCTTGAGGTGTGTGTAGATTCTGTGGAGCGTGTCGGAGTCACTGTGCGGGTCCTGGAGTTGCACGCGGCAGGTGAAGCGTAACTGATGTTCGTTGAGGCCCAGTTCTTTCAGGGCCTGCTCTGATGACACCAGCTTCAAGCTCTGCAGCAAAAAGACACCAAAAAACAAAATAAAATGAAAAACACAGTAATGAGATGAATGCAACAGAATGTCATAAACAGAGCAACAACAGATGCACTCAGATGTCGGTTTAATAGGCAAGAGAAACTGACAGTCTTTTAATTACAATTTGCAATTAGCAGCTGTATCCTGATGACAACTGACATTTTAAATCTTTCAGATACAAAGCTTAAGCAAATTTATGGAAAGAAACTCTGGAGGACAGGCTGTGACTTTAAATCTTTCTGAAAAATTCCAACTTTCAAGGAAACTGAAAAATTAATTTTAGCGACAACAATATGTATGGAAACTGAGAGAACACACTCATTTTAACCTTTTATGCTTTGTATATTTTATCAAAAATTGTAATACTACAAAACAACACAAGGTGGTCTATTGTTAAATTTGTTTGAAATCCATCACTATTGTATGTCTTAATACAATATCATCTCCCTTCTCCAGGACACTCAACAACAGAGATCTTATTTAGGCTGATATAGCTGTGTTTGACAATTAAAATAAATACATTTTTAAAAAGCATTAAGGTGAAAACTGAATAGCTTTTGTAACTCATACGAAAGCAGGTTTTTTCTGCAGTTCTGCTGTGTTTTAGTGGTAAGATATACCTGACAAACCATGTGATCCAAAACTATGAAAACTTACATTTTCTTTCATGATGAGGGTTCCATGCATGGTGCGGGGTTTTTTAGGATCAGGTAGAGGACCTTTAAAAAAAGAAAAAATATATATATGTATACATAATAGAGTTTTAGCAAGTAAACTAGAAAAATCTTTTAAAGTATACCCGTTGGCTGCACCTCTACACCAAACAAAACATAACATTTTTCTATGGCTTTCAAAATTCTCATACCAAAAAGAAAAACTATAGTTTCTTACTGCGGGGTATTACACACTGAAAAATACTTAAATTAATACATTTTCAACATTTTCAGAGTGAAAATATGCTACTGCAGTATAAGAAGGGTTATTACATAAAAATCCTCACTAATAGTATTGATCATTTCTAATTAATAACTTCTATTTTTAATGCATTTTTTATGGACCTACTAGTGTCTTTAATAAGGGTGATGATTAAGAATAAGTGGAAGACACTTATTGTTGATTTGATCATATATATTACGTAAATAATTCAAATATATTATGTAAATTAATCAAAGAATATCAGTCTTTGATTCATTTCTAATCAAAGAATTACACAACCACAATAATAAGATGACATCAGGAAAACCATTTATGCATTCAACAAGTAAGCCGTTTCGGATTTACTTAGTCGACCTTATCATTCCAACTGATCTGGGTCAAGTTACTGTACGAAGGCGGCAAGAAGCGTAAAGTATGACAAAAAGCCAGATGAACAAAAACCACTAGATAACACTTAACCTCCAAGAGCCATCTCCCTCTTGAGCAGGTTGAGCGATATGTCCACAGGAACGCTGGGGTTCGTCGTCACGGCCGCAGTTTCCCCGTTGGCAGGCATGTAACAGTCTATACCTGCCATTTAAAGAGTTTAGAGTTAACCAGGCTGGAAATCCCTTCTGAAGAACATCTTCCAAAACAATAAATTAATTACAGATGTTTGAGGCTGTGACTTCAGCAGCACTTACTGAACTCCTGTTCGATCTTTCCCTTGAGAAACTCCATTTTTGCAGCCTCACCATGCACCAGCAGCATGTTGCGAGGCTCTGCCATGCGAATAAGCTGCATGATGCCCTTTGCATCAGCGTGTGCGCTGAAGGACATGTACTCCACCTGCAGCTTCACATCCAACTGCAGCGACCACAGACAGATGTGGATGCAGGAAAAACCGACCATAAGGTTAACCAACTTAATTATTTAGGGCTGCAGCTTATGATTAATTTTGTAATAAATTATTCTGACAATTGAGCAATTAATTGGATTAAAAAAAAGCACATTCTGCATATTTTTAATTTAACCACTTACATTTTTTTTTATTGAATTTGAATTAGGTGAAGCAAAAACTACTAATCGTTCTTTAGCTAATCTTAAAATAAAATCCTCTTTGCTACTGAAAATAAACAGATACATTATAATAATCGAATCAATATGTTAGTTAGCTGGAAAGAAAAGAAAAATCTTACCGTTGATCTTCCTTCCATCTCCAGTTTTCGTTGCCCATTAAGGATCTTATGACCAATAGTCCCTTGCACACAATACCCAGGCATGATCACCTTTAAAGAGATGTTTTTTCCTTTAATTATAATTCAGTAGTGTCAAGAGAAGGAGGATAGAAAACTCCTCAACTGTGCTATCATATACAAATAAAAAATAAGATCTTCTCATTTTTTTCAAAACAGATCATTTCAAACTGATGGACTGAGAACAATGATCAAAGCATTGGGAAAATTTTCATGTTTTGGTGTAATTAGGAAACAGACAACCATACTGCTGTCCTGTTTTAGAACATTACAGAAATCGATGTGGTTAAAATGTGCTTATAATCTATCTTAGTGTTTTAAAACTTAAAATGTATACAATTTCATTATTTGGTCGACTACTACATTCTGCAAGTTATATTCAAAATACGTAAGGAAATATTCCCAACACATCTGCAAAAAGAATTTATTAAAAGAAATAGGATTTATAATTTGAGATGATCAAACAGTTTAAAAACACCAAAAACCAGAGCAAAACAAATGGAACATTTTCTCTTTACAGGACAAATCTTGTCTGAAGAAACGAAAGACAATAGCTCAATTTTATTCTATATAAAATAAATAATTTAACTGCGGCAAATGTGTTGTTTGTGTCCTGTGTGACGTTGGACGAGAGAGGTGCGCTTGTTGTTTGCTACTTTTTCTTCTTAAGGACAAGGTTTCCAAACGGGATCATAAAATGTGTGAATGAAGTAAACTTTGTATGAAATTTGGAATAAGGACTTTAGGAACATAAAAAGATATTCCTTTGCATAAAGAACTCACCATGTTCTTGTCATTGCCAGCCCATTTCTTGAATATCTGCAAAGACTGGCCAGCATGCAGCATACCTGGTGTGGCGAACACCACCTGAAAGAACAGGCTTATCTTAAAGGCTTTGCAGCAGTTTGAAACTTTAACATTTAGGGAGAAAAGCCAACTCACCATTGGCCCAGGATTATCTGCATAGGAGCGATCGAAGGCCTTGATGTGTTTAAATTCAAACATGTTTCTCTGTACAAAGGTTTTTCGGATCTTCTGGTTGGTCCATGTTATGAAAAGCTTGTAGTAATGATTGGCTTTCTCTGTCAGCCCCGTGGAAAAGTAGATCGGAGCTTTTAGGTTCATTCTCTCCCTGTGTGGAAAGAGGGAATTAAAAGCAGCCCAATTAGTGAACAGAAAATGTTAATATCATGCAATTATTCTTTCAGGCCTAATAAAATGAATGCATCTTATATAATGAGCTGTCGAGACAGAAGCCTTGCATTTTTGTGTTGCAGTCAGGAAGTAATTGCTTCATGCTGGGAGGTTTTATTTTATTTAACTGGAATGTCAACAATCATTTGACAGAAAATGTTTTTTGCATCTGATATCAGGGAACAAGCTGCAATTACCTCCACACATCACTGCCTTTGCTTTCTTATTTTATTCCTTTGACATAAATGTGTAAAAATGCTTCAAGCTTTGATTCTAATGCTGCGTTTGAAAGTAAACTGTACCAAAATGTTTCCAGCAGGATGCAGAGCTCTTGTGCACGTCCCAGAGCAAAAACTGGAATAAGAACCTGGGGAATTTAAAAGCAGAAATGTCATGTCATGTTCTAATTCAGTAACAAAATATTAAATTAGAATAGATTTCATTTTTACCTTTCCTCCTCTTTCTATGGTTTCATGAACTTTCTTCAGGAAGTCTCTTTCTCTGCATCTTTTTGAATCACGGATAGTTGTGGCGTAAGTCGATTCAGATATTAGGATGTCAGGACGACATTTATCAATCCAAGCAGCACTACAAAAAACAAACAATGTTGAAAATGTAGCGGCTGCACAATCAGGAATCAGCCTCTTTTTTGTTTTAAAAAGTGTTTTCTGAGCTACACATCAGATGTGATAATGTGTAGATGCATAATTTCAGATTGCATATTTTGCATCACAACAGTTTCTCTTCCAGGAATAAAAACCTAATTTACCTTCCCTGCTTCTAGCTGTGCTACTATCAACAAGCCTGCAGCTGCCATTTGTGCTCCAGCCATTTGATTGGTGATTACACTGCTGATACAGTTGTGTATGTTTATAAACTGGGTCACAGTTTTACAAATGTCCAACCTTTAAACATTCAGAATTATTTTTTTTTTCAGTCATGTTAACAACATAGCAGGTGTTAGTTATTGCACAATGCTTTTTTGGGGAAGAATAGATTTTTTTAAATTACAAACAGTCTGCTAGCTGATGTTTCCCATTAATAAAATGAGAAATAATCAACATTTTGACCCTTTATAGGGTGCATTCCATATATCAAGGAATGCACTGGAAACACCCTATATAAAACACAGCACCATTTAGTGGTAGATTATGCAAATTATGCTTAATTAAAAGATAAAAGATAAAAGTCTTTATAGTCATTGTCATAGGAACAACAAAATTGTAAAAAGTGCCATCAGTCAGTGCATACGCTTAACAAACTGTCTCACAATTTACACACAATGTAAAAAAATAAATAAATAGCTGATACACATCATTCATGATGATTGATGGTTATTTTTTGATTGCATTTAGTTTTGTTGTTGCTTTCGGGTAAAAAACTGTCTCTAAGAGAGTTGGTTCTTGTTCTGATTGTTCTGTATCGTCTGCTTGAAGGCAACAGTGTAAACAGAGAGTGTCCGGGGTGGGAAATGTCCTTTATGATGTGTTGGGCTTTTTTTAGACAGTGGTCGCTGTACAAATCTTCCAGTGAGGGGAGAGGGTAGAGAATGATTTTTTGGGCTGTATTCACAACCCTTTGGTGAGGTTTCCTTTGAGCCGCAGTGCTGCTATTATACCATACGCATACAAAGTACCCAACTTTATATGTAATTCATAATGGCAAATATCTACCACTTGTATACTATCTGTTTGATAGCTAAAAACACAATAAATTGTTTTATCAAAAAAATACTTCACTATATTTAGGCTGTAAATGGTTCATTTCAGGACTTGCCTAAAATCCTGCACATAATATAAAATCAAATAGATAATATTTTCCCTTATTGCCAAGAGAAAAAATACTCTGAGTTCTTAACTGTAAACAAATTTGACTTATAGGCAGATTAAAGTCAATTTGGAAGATACCTATTCCCACCACTAAAAAGGCTAAACTTAAGCAATACTTTGTGAATTCTGATCATAACTATTGATCAAATTTAATTAAATTTGAGGGTCATAAATTCTCACAGAAATTCAACTTTTATTTTTTCCCCCTTTTTTACGTTTTTACATTGATATACAAAATGTTGATATCATTTAAGACTTATTTTAATACTTTAAAATTCTTTTTGCACTAGTAGTTCTTCAGTTTTTTTGTTTCCCTTTGCATTGATTGCGACAGCCTGATGCTCAACAAAAAAGCCCTTCATTTGTTGGGTCTGTCGAGACTCTCTGACCTGTATGACAGGAAAAACTGGCTCTCAAAAACAACTTTATCCAATAAGGCAGTGGACCCAACCTTAGGTTTCAAGACTCACTCTCCTGTTTTAGATGTTCCATTTTTATCCTTCACCAGATTTAAATAAATGGGTCATTAATAAGTTTAAGAACTTGAATCCAGTGGGTTGGGAGTATGATACATCAAAAATATAAAGAACAGTGTGCCCTGATAAACAAAGATGGGGACTAATGTTAGTGTAGAGTATTTTGTTCCAGTACATTACTTTCCTGGGGTAGAGAAAAATGAATGAAATGGCCCTAAAGTTCAGTTTTAAAACAGTGAAGAGAACACCAGCTTAAAAAAATTTGACTTAATGAGGATAAACTACATCTTTGGGATGTCATAAACTTTTGCAGAGGCTGGGTATTAACCCCAAATTTAACTAATGTGGGCCAAAATAAATCATGATTGACAAAATTAGACTTCTTCGATTTCAAAAAATTGTATAGAAAAAAATCCTTAAAATAAAAATATGTGCCTATTCATGCAACAGAATACTGTTTAATTTTTCTATGATAGTAATAAACTAAAATAAAATACAAAGTCAACATAATTTGGCAGATGTCTTTTAGAGAAAAAAATTGTGAGAAATAGCAGAGGCAACTTACCCTAAATGCCTGTCTGGTGTCATGTTATAGTCTCCCTAAAACAGATAAAGAGATTTCTCTCAGGCTGCAGTCATTACAATCACCTGCTGTGACACAGTGCAAACTTGTTTACACTCACAGTGTAGACCACAGACTCTGATCCCACTTTGATGTGCACCATAGCAGCTCCCAGAACGTGGCCTGCATAGTACGCCTTGATCTCCAGCTCATCATCCACCTGCCAGAAGCACAACAGAAACAGCTTGATTTGCCATCAAACGGGGCGAGCATCTGGCACAGAACAAGATGGGATTAGATAAAGTCATCCGAAAGAGTGACATCAGCGCAGCACCTGGACAGTTTGATGGAGGTTCAAAGGAATCACTTTCTTCATACAGTCCTTGATCATTTGCGAGGTGAAGAAGTTGGTTTCTCCCTTCTTGTCAACAGTGATCTTCCGGAAATCTTCAAGTAAAATGGGACAAATGGCCTTGGTGGGATGGGTCATGTAGATGGGTCCGTCGTAGCCTACCATCTCGCTCATGTAAGGCAGGGCGCCGCAGTGGTCCAGGTGAAAGTGGCTGAGCATCAGAACAAGGTGAGCACACAGATTGGTTGTATGAATGTTTTCGGAATGGAGCATTGAAGAATAGAGCATTGAAGAAAAAAAACAAACCTGATGATCACGCAGTCTAAGAAGTCTGTCAGACGGCCGTTCTGTGTTATGTAGGAAAAGTCTGGGAAACGCCTCTGGAATAAAAAAAACAGTCATTGTCCATACACTATGTACTTCATATCTATCTGGACATTTAACATGACTAAACAACACCCTTCAAAGAAGATAAAAGAAAAAACTTCGACATACAAAATGACTTTATTTAGAACACAGGCCATGAAAAACTATAAAAGCTATACAGAGTACTTTTTATGAATAAAAGTAAAATATGAATTTATTCAAAGAATTTGTACACACCTTTAACAATGGTACCGTACCAATAAGTGTTTTGAAAGTTTCAAATCAACATATGACGTTGACCTTGTGTCCGCACAGGCCTAAACTTTTACTAGATACACACATGTATTTATATTTTTTAGATTCACTTACATCGTCGTTGTATCCCATGTGCATCCCACAGTCCAACATGATGTTTTTGCCTCCGATGGACACGAGGATGCAGCTGCGACCGACATCCTGTCCAGCACCTTGGATAGGGAATACAGAAATTGAGAATCTACAAACACAATTCTGCTTAACAAAAAGTGAGTGAAAATGTTTAAAACACTTATTTTATTATCAATACACATGCACAAAAAATCCCGAAGCTTTGCTGGAAGAGAGTGAAACGCCATGCGCAGGTTTAAAGTTGTTAAATTGAAGTTTAAAATGTAATGTTGACGGAACTAGCTTAGCCTTGGGATAAGAGGCTACAGTACTCACCTAAAGGTGTTACTTTTATTTCAGGCATTTTGTATCATCTGCCCACTGCTGGATTCTGTAGACTAATGAGTAATGCCGCTAAATTTCTAATAATAGTTTATCTAAACACAGTAAATGGGAAAGAAATCCTTGTTGCAATTTCTGCATGCGCTTCATACAGAAGCATTAAGATATGGGGATACAACTGAACTTCCGGTAAGCACTTCCAAAATAAAGTCGACATTTTTCTCACAGCATCCTCCAAAATCGCAATTTGAGGAATACTTTAAAACATTATACCACTTCACTAAGTGTGATTATTCTTCCATATTCCTTGCATATGTGCGTTGTTTGGCTTGTAAACGAATTTAAATCAGGCGTCTGACTTAACATTCCGCGTACTTTTATCTTGAAGGCATTTCTTCAATTTCCGGGATTTTTCCGGTTCGAGTCTGCGCAGTAGGCATAGATTTAAGAACAGGAATAACTTGCAGAAAAACCACAATGACGAATTTTATTACCATCCCTTTGAGCTTTTCTCACCGGTAATGTGTTCCGACATTTGACTTGCTCCCTTTACACCTGAATCCTCTTCCAAGAGTCGGTCGCTGTTAAACAGCTATCTTTTATTTATTTTGTTCGCTTCCTGATAGTGGAAAAACCCACAATGGCAGATTCGGAGAACCAGAAATTCTGTCTACAGGAGGTACTGGACAGTTTTAAATCGTGTCTATCGCCAGAAAAAGAAATCTACATTGAACACTACGTTTCTGGATGGAGAGGTCTTGTGAAGTAAGCGATTGTTGAATATTTTGAATATTTTGTCGAGTTTTAATCCTCCATCGTAATGGGTTAGATTAAATTAATTGAAAATAGCTGGGTATTTTTTTTTTTTTTTTTTTTAAGAAAAAGTATGTTTAGTAAGGTACAAGGCTTGTGCTAATTAAAGTCTAAATTAAAAAGCATTTTAGGTAAAGTACAATGACTGGATTCCTGAAAGCTGACCAAACCAACCTTTCAGGTCTGGGGTTTTCGAGGTAACGTGAAGGTAACGTGCTCTGCAGGTTGGATCACTGACGTGTGGCCATGACACTGCCAGCCTTCTTCTGCTTCTTTAGACACTTTAGCTTCAGGCTCACTGCTGGTGAGCTTGAAGCCATATTCTTCACGTACTGTACATACAGTACTTTGTACTTTGTTTCCTGCTTACCTGCTTTTCACAAGGAGACTCTGTTTCAAGGACTGCGTCACTTCTAGTTGATCCATTTGCACTTTGTACTGTGAGTTCCTGATTTGAAAAATAAACCAGAACCCCTGCTTTAAGTAGGGCTGCACAATCCAGGTGCGTCTCAGTAAATTAATTTAGAACAGAAATAACCTTTATTTCCCCTCAGTGGGAAAATTCAGATGTACCAGCAGCAAAGAGGCAGATGAGATGAAGCATGTAGATTAACATGGTAATAAAAATATAAAATCTGAACTAATAAACCAAAATCAGAACCATACAGTGAGTAATTTATCACATAAGAAAAAAAAGGCAATTAATGAAAACAGCACACTCTTGATTTTAAGAAATGTGCAACTGAGTTGGACATTTCTTATTTCTACAATCTACAAGAAGTGGAAATAACAGTGCAAACAACAGGGATGTACAGATAATGGCAGAAATATAAATACATATTGAAATTGCCTAACAGATTCTAGGATTAATGGCCCACAGCACCACTCCATTTACTGATGAAGCTTTCCAAAGCTGCAGTGAAAAGTTAATTTATTTTGTTCTAATTTGATCAAAAATATGGGTCTCATACATAAAATATATCATTCCACAAGCAAAGTAATATTTCTGATGTTTATTTTCATAATATTGGTTTATGATCAGAAAAATATAATGGCGTAAACTGAAAAGGGTTTTTAACATAGAAATTTTATGGTCTACATTTCATAGGGAAAAGTGCTGACTGTTAAGTTGTTCTTAACTATGAGGATAACACACAAAATGTTACTAAAAAAACAACTGTCAACGAGCTGTATCCACTCATTGTAGAAGAAAGTTAAGTGAGAGGAAAAACAAGGTGGACAAGTAGCAAGGATAACTGTAGCCTTCAGAGGATTGCAAAGATGTCATATCTATTTATTCAACCTTGAGAGCAATTTAAAAACACAACAAAATTTTATATACATGTCTCATAAGGGAATAACTGAGTCTTAACAGTGCTTTTCAATATTTATGTTGGCTTTCTGATTATGACCCAATTAGTTGTCACTGATTAATTTTCTCACTCATATATAAACATGGGCCTGGAGAAGGAAACCCTGGAGGTAAAGTCTGATAGATTCTTACAACTCTTACCTGATCATGTTTTGGAGCTGGACTCCTATAAGCACACTGACTGCAGTAAGAAAATATAAGTGCTCACAGCGTGTGTCTGTTTGTCTTATCAACAGGCTTCTGAACAGTTTGGGAAGTCTCTTCGGTTTCATTTCTAAAGATGCTGTCAGCAAGACCCAGATCCTGATGAACTTCCTGAAGAGTGAGAACGGCCTTCACTATGCCACCGTGCAGTCCATGGTCAAGTTTGAGCTGGACAATCAACTGGTGGACGTGGACAAGAAGGGCATCTATCCTGAGTCAGGTTGCCGCACTCTGCTGAGGCTCCACCGTGCATTGAGGTGGCTTCAGCTCTTCCTGGAACGCCTGCGCACCAGCAAGGAAGATGACAAGACTTCAGTCATGTGCAGGGACGCCTACAACGAGTCCCTGGCCCAGCACCACCCGTGGCTGATCCGTAAGTCAGCCGGCATGGCTTTCTACAGCCTCCCTGCAAGACCGGCTTTCTTTGAAGTGATGAACGTCGGCACACCTGAGCAGGTCTTGGACGTTCTGGGGAAGGCTGTGCCTCTCCTTTGTGAGGTGTATCAGATCACAGAGGACCTTTACCAGAAACACAACCTGCTTGATTTACCATAGAAAGGGAACAAGTGCTCAATTTTATCTGTCTGTAAATTATTCCTGCTGGAGTGCTATGGAAACTGATGCTGCTGTATGATTATCCCAGCATGTGTGCTATATCTAAGAGTAATTTTTCACATTGATTGTACCGATATGCATTACAATATTAGGTAAAATGTTGCACGTTTATCTTGGACTCAATGTCATGTAACTTAAATTGATAATTTTACTGTTTCTTAGGTGTTCTTTAAATTAAAAAGTAGGAGGTATTTAATAACTGTGGGGACATTACTCAAATAATTAGTCTTAAAAATGATACATTTCCTAATACCAGTAGATAGCCAATCAGCTGTTCTACTTAAATCTAGTTTGATAGCATATATAAGTGAAAAACATTGCCAGTAATTTAATTGCTTTATGTTCCTTTTAAATGTAATCTTATTGTAAAAACAGAAAAGAATTAAACAAAAAAAAAAAATACTCCCATTTTAAATAAATTTCAGCGAAAGTAGTATAAATATTCCAGAAGTTTATCTGGTAAATAAAAAGCATAATACAAATGGCATTGTTGAATAAAGTCCATGCACTTGAACATTTTGTTCAAGTTGATTGGTAAAAACTAGATTGCTATATATCCAGCCCATAATAAGAGTTAATACATTCATCCTTTAAATCCACAAAAGTGCTGATAGGTTACTCATTGAATGTAAATTGTGTGTCATTTTAAACTGCATTGTTTGTAACTCCTTTTATTAAATAAACAGTGCAGAATGATGTTTTATCTGACTGGTGCCTCTGCATTCATCTTAACTGGGGCAACATTTTGTTGAAACACTTTGCTGCAATTTGCTTGGTACATAAAGCTGGAGATCTCTGTTTTTGAAAGTGGTTCAGTCAGAAAATTAAAGTGCTGCCCGAAATCCAATTTTTAATTGGATTTCGGGCTGGACTTTGACTGATGAATTTTAACACATGAATATGCTTTGATTTGAAGGAATCCATTGTTCTTGCTGGCTGTATGTTTTGTCAGTCTCCTGCTGAAAGACAAATATTTTGTAACCTCTACCAGGTTTTTAAGAATCAAGTTGTATTTAGCTCTATTTTGCCATAAAATATTACACATTTAGACTGCTCAGACCTTGAATATTTATTCAACCTTGAGAGCAATTTAAAAACACGGCGAGATTTTATTTTGTTTGCAGAAACAAAGAGTCCTTCTCCGTGTAGTTATTCTTAATGTTTCTAATAGTCTGAGTTTCATCTCGCGGTAGGATTTGCTCGTCCGGCCCTTCAACATGAGTTGGAGGTGAAATGTTAGCTGCAGTTTGCACGTTTCCAACGCCAGGTGTCAATCGAGCCTGGCCGGTTACCATGGTTACCAGATCGCCTGCCGACGCCGATAAAAAGTGAAAGGAACTCCTCCAACTGCGTGAAAGGTAAACGAGCCAGTTACGCCTCCTGTACATTTACTTGTTTTAATAGTAGGTTTTCATTCTTAGAAGGCCTCTCAGTGTGAGTCGTCGTGTAAACAGCGTTTTCTCGACACTTTGTAAATCATCAAGTGGAGCAGCTGAGGGAGGTTTTCAATGCATTTAACAAGACCAAAGTCTTCGAAAGGGAGGAGCAGACCCGCCGTTGACAGCTTGCTACATCCAGGTGGTTCACACATCGACCCGAAGCCCCCAAACTATCACCTCAGGGGCAAGCCGGACGGAACCGTCCGCTCCCTGTCCGAGCCTGAGCTTCGGCAGGCCCGGCGGTGGAACAGGGAGGAACTTCTGCACTTGCTACCGCAGGAGCATGATGCTGTTCCTAAATTATCTCTAAACAGGTACAAAGTCCTTCCATCCATACCGACCAGGCAGTCCAAGGAGAGGTCGCCGAAGAACTTGGATGAAATGATGGTTCACCTCAACCTGTCTGGAGAAGTGACTAAAAGCAGGACACTGGAGCAGGAAGGGACTAATGGACAGCTCAGTATCGGAGCCCGGTGTGAACCCTCAGAAACAGCACCAACACCTAATTCAGGCAGTTTGCTTCTGGCTATAAGGGCGCCGTGCGGTCGGAGGTTTGAGCAGTACTTTAACCCCACAGACACCCTGCGGGCGGTGAGAGCCAGCGCAGAGGCCCGGTTTGCTGCCACCTACAGAAAGGCTTTCATCGAGACCATGGACGTGCCACGCAGAACCTTTGCAGACATGGACATGACCCTGGAGCGGTGCGGCATCCTGAACAGATCAGTGCTGTGCATCTCTTACCATTTCCAGCACTATTAAACAAAGCGCTGATGCAGAAATACCACACTTTATTGCGCCAAATCAATAAAGTAGTTTTGAATTTGAATTAACCTGGTGGACGAGCCACGTTTTTGAGCAACAAACGCACCAATCAGAAATCGGAATAAAACGATTTTGTTCATTGTGTGGTATGTCAAATACTTTCAGTTTTTAAACTGCCAACCATTTTTGGTCTATAATCTTTTCAATGACAAAATTAAATAAAATTTTGTAACATACTGTTGCACCTCAAATTAAGAGTATCGGCTATACCTGCTTATTGTTGGAAGTAAAACCTGAACAGGTCGCCAATTGCATAACACGCAATCTGGAGACCAAGGTGTCCAAATATTAAAGTCGCAAAGTTTATATTGTAAATTTTACCTGCTTAATAAGTTAAGTATGTTATATTTAAACAGTCAAATAGTGTAGAAAAAAAAACAAAGCATTTTGCAGATTTGCCTTATTGAAATAAAGTGACAATTATTTTGGGCTTGATTGATATTTCTAATTCAATCTTGTAAATTTTGCTATACCAACAAAATGTGTTAACCAAGATTTTTCAAAGGAAACCAGAAAGGTTTGACATGGTAAGTCAGTCTTGATATGCCCTTATACCAATACTGATATATAATTTTGTTTAATTTTCAAGAAAATTTCAAAAACAGTTTGTAAAAAAATAATTCTGGCAATTCTGACTGATCTAAAATAAGATCTTTGGTCAGATTTCAGTTCAGGCAGGAAAGAAAGAAAAAAAATAATTATAATCAGTGCCTGTAAACTTCTGGTTTCAACTGTACAAGACAATGTCTCATCCTTGAAATAAGTCTTATTACATCTAAATGTCAAGACATTTTAAAGTTAAGCATTTATTTTTGAAAAACCAACACCCTCTTTCAATTTGAAAGTTTCTCTCAAACTCTTTAGTTTTTTCATATCAGCTAATCATTATTATTTTTTTTTTTTAACAATGCCAACTCTAAGTATGAAATTAGTCTTTTCACAATGTTGCACGCTATAATTTCATCAGACCCAAGCTTTTAAACATTGAGCTGATGAAGCATTAAAGGAAACAATCAGCTCAAAGTAGCTTGAGTTAATCTATCAAACATGCGTTAAATTAAATGTTTACATTTCATCTCTCTAAAAAGATGCACAAAATGAGCCTTACATGATTGAAACTTTAAAAGCTTTGCATCCACAAAAGAAAATAAAACCCCTTCTATTTGAACTTGCTGGTCACGCCGACAAATTTATTCAAATTACAAGAAAAAAAAAAAAAAAGAAAAAAAAAAAAAAGAGGATGGATTGTTGTACTTAATACAGGCTCAACACGACTGAATACAGGAAGCCGGAAACAGCAGAGAAGATTTTTTTTTTTTTGGTTTGTTTGTTTAAAGCAATATTGCACAGAATGCATTGTGAAACTGGCACTGACGACCCCACTGGGCTGAAACAGGTTTTTCAAACAACCACACACGTCATCCAAAACTATATACACTACATACATATATCACATAAAAACACTGATATTTCACTCATTATAATCAATGACACTGCAAACACACATCTTTTAGCAGCCTGTGGTGACTGTAAAACCTCAATGTTGAAACAACTCAAAAGAAAATCTGAACCCAAAGAAAAAAAAAAAAAAGTACCAGAAACAGTCTTTTATATAGCAAATTGGCAAAACAACAAACCATGTGACACAACGTAAACAGTGTCAACTATTGGAAAGCAGCAGAACATTAAATTGTCATCTTCTCCATTTCCTCAAGGTTGCTGGTATCGAGTTTTGTAATTTTCCTGTCTAGGACAAAAGGAAAAACTCAAATTAGGATCTGACAATATGTCATTATACTGAAAAATTGATCAAAATAAAGAAATCTCACTGAAATGCATTTCAATTTGCTTAATGATTTCCATGCTGTTTTTGCTGTCCACCATGTTGACAGCAAAGCCT
The DNA here is from genome assembly GCA_911649635.1 of Poeciliopsis gracilis. Taxonomy (NCBI): domain Eukaryota; kingdom Metazoa; phylum Chordata; class Actinopteri; order Cyprinodontiformes; family Poeciliidae; genus Poeciliopsis; species Poeciliopsis gracilis. The sequence goes on from CAJVRI010001220.1 coordinate 553,333, forward strand.
CTTCTGCCGAAGCGTCCTGTACGACCGATCCTGTGCAGGTAGGTCTCGTTGTCGGCATTCCCTTCCAAATCCACTGGGAGGTCAAAATTCACCACAAGGGACACCTGCTCCACATCAATTCCTGCAAACGGATAGAAATATGTGAGGGATATTATAAACACCCTTAGCATCTCTAAGTCTTAATTGCAGATCTACTTGCCTCTGGAACACACATTGGTGGTCACAAGCACTTTCTCTTTGCCGTTTTTGAAGCGTTCAATGACAGCAGCTCTCTGTTCCACTGCCATTTCCCCGCTCAGCAGCGCCACCTGATGGCCCTCTGTTATCAGACTAGAGGCCAGCCAGGCAGCCATCTTCCGAGTCTGACAAGAAAATCGAGCAAGATCAAGGCAATCCCCAAAACTTTAAAACAAAGTGGTGTCACTTTAATAGATTCACTAATAAGAATCTATTCGGTAATAGATTCTCATTAGTGAAAGTTTTCCAGATATTGTTAAGTGGGAGTTAAAATTTCAATATTTATTAAATTTTAAATTTGTGCAGTTTGGTTTCACACTGCAGCATCAAACAAACCAAACCCTTAAATAAAAACACCTCCCGTGGTGGTGCTACTCCAAGTATCAAAGGAAATGGCATGAAAACCTCTGACGACACTGTGAGAAACTTCCTTCCTCATAAAATGTTAATAAAAATTGAGCAGCATTAAGATTTTAGCAGTTGAAAGGTTTCCCTTTTCTTGTTGGTAAAAGACCACAAGCCATTTCTTCTGTTAGTTCTAGCTACACAGATTTGTTTTGGTTTTATTTACCCAGAATGCTTTGCACTACCTGCTTTTGGAGCAGTCTCTGGTCTGTTTGACATTCATATGCATTGGAACCTCACTAAAGTTCAATTCAATCAAGTCTTAGGCTTGTCAGCAGACCAGTTTTGGTTTTTTGGTCCACATAACAGTTTGATTGCACATTCACAGCTTCCCAAACAAACTGGACTTCTTAGGCAAATAAACTAGAATAATAAAAAAAACTGAAACAAGTAGCATTCCTTTACAAAAAGACAACCTTATTTCACAGACTAAAAAATAATTTCTAAAGATTATTTGAAAAATAACTTTCAACTTACATGGCAGAAAATCATTGCCTGTGCAATAGTCAGACATCCATACAGGTTACAGAGCGCTGTGAACTTGTCCTCCTTCTCCCTGCAGAGCACATAGAACTGCTTGATTGTGTCCAGGGTCTCCTCTTCTCGTTTCAGTCTGATTATATTCGGATCCGGAATCACTCGCTCAGCAAACTTCATCACAGAGTCCTCAAAAGTTGCAGAGAACAGCAGCATCTGACAGTCTTTGTTGAGCAGCCTTAAAACAGGGAAGGCAGTTATCAGATATGCTTTTTTCCCCCCCATTCAACGTCAGGTTTTTCAGGAAGAAACCCACCTGTGGATCCGGATGCTCTGGTCCCGATGACCCTGCATGGCGATCATCACATCAGCTTCGTCCAACACAAACATTGTGATCTTCTTTGGGTCAATAAGTTTGTACTTGGTGCACCAGTCAAGGATGGTGCCTGGGGTTCCAATGACAATCTGCTCTTGCAACTTGACACGTCGCTCCACTGGAAAACACAAAGAGTCATGCAGATATAAAACATCACCACTGATGTTCTATCAGTGGTGATGATAAACAGCAAACTTGTGTTAGAAACCTAAAATACTTAACTCCCTTCACCCTTTAACAATACATGTTGTTCTTCAAATAGTTTTTATTTTAGAAGGCCCAAGTAATTTGTTTTTAATTAAATGTAATTAAAAATGTATACAAATGTTATTTTATACATCACCTTTCTAAAATAATGGCCCAATTAATTTTTTTTGCCAAAATTTGGAGGGGAGGCAGAGTTAGTGTTGGAAAGATTCTTTTTTTCTTTTGACAAAGTCACTTTTGTCAAAAAATGACTCAAGTCATTATTTTTGGAAAGCGACAATACACAAAATGTCCTTTTTTCTTCTATAAGTGATGTGATAAAGCAGCTCCTCCTTGTTTAGATAAAGGATTTAATTCTTTAGACAGATTTAATTGAGTTATTGATTGTTTTGTGATACTTATGCAAATATAGTAGGTAAACACAGCCTATCCATCAACCAACAACAAACAAACAACAACAAAAAAAGCCATTTCAGGATCTTACTTCTATTCCCTCGAATGGCATAGGCCAGTTTCACATTTGGACAGAATTTGCCCATTTGTTCGATCACTTGGCCGATCTGCAATGCCAGCTCGTACGTTGGTGCAACACAGAGACACTAAAAGAGAGTTTTTTTTAAATCTTCGTTAAAGATGCCTGGCACTGGAGGAGTTGGATGCTCTGAAGGTGTTCTGCTCACCTGAGTCCAGGTATTGTCAGGGTTCACATGACTCAGCATGGCCAGAGAGAAAGCTGCAGTCTTGCCAGTGCCAGACTGCGACTGAGCAATCAGGTTCTGATGTCTAGACAGAACGAGAACATGCATGGGAAGAAGAAATGTTTTACATTTTAAATGAAAAACACCAACAACAGAACAAGTATTCACTTACAGCCAAGCTGATGTTACACCTAACTTAATGGCCTTGATTGATGAACATGCTATTAATGCCTTGTCAATATATGCATTTAACTAAGATGACAAAAAACAAAAACAAAAAAACAAAGCAAAAAAAAATACAAAAAACAAAAAGCCAGGGGACTGGCTCCATCAATTCATCCGTCTGCTTCCATATTTTGCCATTTGGTTCCCATAAATGAATAGTACCAATTTACAGGCAAGTAAATGAAACTACAAAACCTTAAGAATGTGTTTTTCCACTCATATCCATGCTCACAATTGACCCAAAACTGTGTCTGAGTGATTTAAAGTGATATTAAGCAGCATCTCTCAGAACAATGCCTGCAGCCACTTCACAGAGTGTTAATGGATAACAGGTCAGGAAACAGATTTTACTGATCATTGATTTTTTTTTTCTTATGAAATGACTGAGATGTTTATCTGTAAATTTTCTAGTTCCAACTGGTGAAAAAAAAACAAAAAATTAACTTGTGCAACAATTTGGTACATCAACAGTTGCCCAATAGTTGTGAATAGAGATATTCTCTCCCAAGAGAGCCCAAATCTCACTTTTCTGATTTTGCTCAAGTCTCGTCCTTGAGAGCTACCAACCTGCAACTTTTATATACATCACTGATGCCACACCAGAGTCAAAAGGCTGACTTCTCTCTCTAGCAATAACTCAGCTCTGCAGAGGAATAACAAGCCATTCATTTGATCCAGGTGTGTAAGAGAAGAAAGCCATCTAACAGTTGCAGGACGGTAGCTCTTGAATACTGGACTTGAGAAATCCAGATTTAAATATTCAGGGGTTGACATTCACAACATTATGGATTGACTGAGCGTACTGTAGTAGGAACAAGCCATACAAAGGAATTCATTTCTATGATGAATAGGAATTTCAGAAAAGCTCTGGTGAACCTTGACATCATATAATTCCTTTACAAAACAGTAGATGGCATTTTCGTTGATAAGGCAACCAAACTGGACTTCAACTGGAGATTGTACATATTAAAAAGACAATTTTATTTCCACAATACTTCCTAAGTACAAAAATGAACTCACGGTTCTGCCAGCATCAGAGGCAACGCATTCTCCTGGATCCTGGACGGTCTGTTGAATCCCATGCTGAAGACACCTTGCAACAATTCAGGTTTCCTAACATTGAAGGCCCTCAGGGTTAGGTTTCACAAAATAATTAAATAAGCAGTAAATCGAATGAAAAAAAAAAAAAAAAAAAGGCTTTCGCCAAAGAGCTCACAGTCTGAGCTCCTGGAAAGTCTTCACGGAGAACAGAGGAGAGTTGGGATCCGCCTGCTGGACCTCAACTTGGTTCCGGTTCTTCACCAGAGAGTGGCGGATCAATTTATTAAGCAAAGACTGTTCGGCCAGGTCAACTTTGTCGCCATCTCCTTCTCCCCCTTCATCTTGGATTTTGTTCTGCACCACGTTGGCTACAAGTGGAAACAGAGACCACCGCGGAAATTTAGCTCAAACAGCTAAAATTTAACGAAGGCAAATATATATTAAATTACCATTTACGTCTTCCTTCACGTTTAATGGACCTCGTATTCTGTTGATCTTTTTGGAGAACTGAAACTGTCGAACATGACCCAAAGCAATTAGCATCAGATAGCTAACACCGTATGCTAATCTGCTAACGAGCAACGAACAGGTGTTGTTATATAATGAGACGTTTAACTCACCTGAAATGATGGAGTTGTCGCCTCTTGAACGTCCACAGCTAATGCCCAAGAGTCTTCAGCCATTTTAAGAAATTATTTTTTTAAGAAGCGAACCGACCCTTTCACTAAAGTTTGTGGTCGCGTTGCCTTCTTTTAAATGTACTCAACGGTTACTGCTGCTTTCACAACCGTTATCATTATAGTAATTTTAAGCTCCAGAAAATTAGAGTCTATTTAAAAGCGTTAAATACACTCCAGATAAATTATCTACAAATAAAAATTATTCATGGGATTATACAGAGGTAAAATTAATATATATCTTTCTGAAAAAAGTTTTGTTTGATATAAATTGTAATAACTCGTTCAGTTATTTTCTGTTTTTGCTCTGAAGGACTTGATGTAAATATGGATTCAACAATTTTGTATTCATTTAAAAAATACGTCTAACTCATTAGCTTTATTGCTTTTAAATCTTCCAGAAACGCCCGAAATCCTTGTATAAAGAAATATTTACTCACTTTATTTGGAATACCTGAAGGCATCACAACATTTTATTTTCAAGTTTTGCTCAGCGAATTAACAGTGCGGGAAGTATGAGGCTGCCAAAGATGCCGTCTCCGCCTAGTGGTGAATGGAGGACATAGCAATTTCCCTCATCATTCAAAATTCCTATCAAGACTGGCATTGCTTACAAAATTTCCCATTCCTGACATCAGTAGAAAAGTATGCATCAAATTAATACTAAATTTGCATTTCGGCAAAATATATTTTTCATTAGAAAATTGTTACATTCCACATTAAATATATTTCCCTGTCAATAACTGTAAAGATATTCCAACAATAATAACAATGCCAGCTGCAGTTAGGACATTTTTTTAGTTTTATTTTTTATTTTCCACCAAACTCCTCCATTCCTGAGAATCTTTGTCAATAAAATAAACAAAATAGAATAGTACAGTTGAAGCTGAATCTTGATTTGTTACTGTAAAATAGAATTTAATCAAATTAATTTTATTATCCAACAATGCGGAAATTCCAGTGCAACAGCAACAAATGAAGAAACAGGAAATCAAAGTAATAGATTCACACAAAGACAGAATATAAAACATATAAAAACAGTATAAAAATAACAATACCGTACAGTAAGGGAAACATTTCAAAATAAATACTGTGCAGCATGGCAAGGTTCTAAAGGAAGTAAGAAAAGCTTACAATTTATGGAACACCATAAATTCTTTTAAGCCAAAACTTGTACTTTTTTTATTTCAGCTCCTGCACATGATGATTTCATTTTTGTTATATTCGCATCTTATGCATTATGAGAATAACTTTAGAGATACTGACAACAAATTGACTACATTCCCCTCTGCTGTTCCTTTGGTTGTGAGAAAAAGAGACAGCAAGGAAACAAGAGCGGCACAGAGGGAAGAAAGAGGGGGAGGACAAAGGGGTGAGTTCCATTGGCTGCAGGTTAATCCAATTTAGAGGCGGATGTTGAGTCTCAGCTACCCACCCACACACGCATACACGCGCACACACACACACACACACACATGCAGAGAGACCATCTCCACATTTACAACAGCACCAAAATGATTTTTCAAACACACATTAATTGTCATGGAAACGGCAACCCCCTACCCCCAAATGTATCAAACAAAGTGATCACGAAACCCTTAGACAGACAAACGCCCACTTTAGATTTAAAACGTTCCTGTGCGACCGCCTGCTTGTTGAGGTTGCATGACAGATGATGTGCGCTGTCTTCCACCCATCTGCTGCTGCTGTTACACTGCATGATATGCATGTTATTAAAAAGGATATCTGAATTGTTGATAGTGTCAACAAGAGCTTACAAACAGTGTGTGGGGATGGTGCTTTGAATAAGGTTAGGAGGGGAGGTTGCTTTGGATTCTCTCTCTCTCTCTTTGAACCTCAAACTCCTGCATCCTCCTCTCAAGGAGGAGGAGGATGAAGAGGAGGAGGCAGAGGAAGAAATAAATGAAACAGTTTCTGGAACCACATGTTGCTGGGTTTGACTGAACCACGGCTGGCTGCTGCAGCAGCATCTACCCTCTCCCCTCCTTGCATTGTGCGTCTGCATGTGTAGCTCCTGCCACCTGTGGCAGCACTCCTATTCCCTCTACGCCACCAAAAGCGAACAAAAAAAAAAATTGGAGAGGAGAGCAAAGGAGAGGCTGGACGAGGAGAGGATATCTTTCATGATAAGTAGACTTCTGACAGAAAGAGATCCACGGTGCACTTGAGACAAATGAAAGGTAAGACAATGGGAAACACTAATGCATTTTAATGCTGCTTTGCTTCCGTCTGGCGATTCCTGCTTCAGACATCACTGTCAGTAGTTTTAACTGAAGGAGGAAAAGGGTCAATGGTTGAATCTGTCAGCGGATGTAAACAGGTACACTGTGCCTCAACAGGTGGTGACACAGCATGCAGCTGTCTGTTCTGACCCAAATGAAGGATGTTGTCTGGGCTCAGGGTTGATGCCTTCACTGTGTTTTTGATTGGTAGGGTGAGCCCATCAGGAAAGAGCCCACTTTTGACTAAACTAAAACTAGAAGATATTAAAGAACAAATGTCACTAATTTAAAATAGTTCAAAACAAAACTTTTGCAAAAAATAAAACACCTATTGCACCATGTGTGGATATAAAGAAGTCCAGTTGTGCTTGTTTGCTTAATTTATCCAAGACTTGATTATGTCCAGATAAAGCTTTCCTGTCTGGTTCTCAGTATGAGGGTGATTGGACACATGATGGCAGTATTGAGATGACAGAAATCTCTAAGTGCATTAAAATGTCTGTTCCTTACAGTAAAAAAGCACCTGGGAATGATATTATCATTCATAATGAGTTTATTGCTTATTGACTATGCTTATGTCTATGAATATGAGACCTGACATTAAAACCTGAAGTTCTTTATTTTTTTAAAAGTGTTTTTTCTTTTTTTGTGAGAGGAAATCACCTGTTGTACGAGATAAAGTGTGATTAGTCTCACTGTCAGATTATATGCAGAGTTTGGTCATGCTGCTGGTCAGTATGCAGGTAAGCAGGAGAGCAGAGCTGTCTCTATGGATATTGCTTTCGTCATTACACTTCCCATCAAGCTCGTGCAGAGGGACTCTGGTTGTGCAGCAGACGCAGACCCCATGACAGCAAGATTACTTGTGCAGGAGAAGGCATAAACAATAAACCGGAGCAGTATTGCCGCAGCTAATTTTGATTTAGCAAAATTGAAGAAGCTTAAAATAAATTAATCTTTTATTACAGCAGTGTAATCTCAGACTACAAAAAAACAATAGAAAAACAAAACCAATTGAAATTCCCACTAAAGAAATAATTGATTTTTACGCTATTGTTGACACTGTTATCTTAAACTGCATGTTGGACATCGCAGTTTAAGATTCTGTTCGGTAGCGTTGGGCGACTGATTAAATTTATCCATTAATCAAATTGGCAGTTAAGAAAGATGAGTTTAGGAAAAACCTGGATTGTGTAGTGTTTGGGCTTCAGATTGAAATACAATCTGTTTTACAGGTTGTATTTCATTGGATTTTGAATTCATGTCCACTTCCAGAAAGGAGAAAAAAAGCTATATATATATATATATATATATATATATATATATATATATATATATATATATATATATATATATATATATATATATATATATATATATATATATATATATTATCTGAGATCTGTATTTTACCTGCAAATTTCTTGCTGGACAGAAATGGCAATGTCACCTTAAAATCTTTGTTTTTGTTGCCAGGACTTTTTTCTTGAATGGTTTTAACACCTTACTCCCGACCTCTTTGTTTTACATCACTTTGAGGAGAATTACTGAGGCTAGAGAACCAATAAAGAATGCTCCACTGACAGCTTTAGCTGTAGTGTTTGAATCTGTAATGTGTCCCTGGTGTGTGTTTAATCTTATTGGTGCTGGCCATGAAAAGTAATAAAAACAAGAAATAAGATCATTTCCTGTGCACAGTGCTCAATTTGAATGGCAATTTGGAGCCCTTAAATGATATTGGGAAGATATTGAGGTAGAGTTCTGAATTATTGGAGGTGAAAGTGTGCAAAATGTAAAGAAAAACTTATTTTTACTTAAAAAGACAGCAGAAGCACAATGGATGGAAGTTTTCACTGTTCATTACCTTAGTTTGAAACAGGTCAATGTAAAAGAAGAGCTTATCAGAAACATCAAGGCTCATGAAAACAAACTTCAATGGTGAACAGAATAAATTGTCAAATTCCCTTGGAAATGAAACGTATTCTCTGAACAAAGAAAGAGATGTTGTTAAACTTGTTACTGAAGCATCGTTTGAGAGCCAGCATCTGTTTTCATTATTAGAACTTCAAATTGTGCTTGTGAAATGATCATCTTGCTCATCTTGATCATCTGTGTAGACCCCATGTTATGCAGAAAGATCAAAAAGTTGTGAGCCTGAGAAGAGCAAGTCTGCATCTTTTTTTCTACAAAAAAACTTTCCTGATTTCACTGACAAACTGAGTGAATATATTCAACATGCCTGGAGATTTTTTGAAGAACAAGAATTGGGTGCAAATGTTTGGAATTTAATGGATTTTCCTTTATTTTTTCTAATCAGCATTGTATATACTTACATATAGTGTTTTCTTTTTCTTTTTTCTTTTTTTTTGAACTTTCCTAATGTGTGGCATATTTCAAATACAAGTGATCCTAACACTTGTCTTTGACTCATAAGAACCGGAAGTTATTAAGAGTTGGCAAACTTCAAGTGTAGATTAGACAAAATTGCAGTCAATTCTTACTTGCACAACTAATTATTGGTTATGAAAAAATACTTGAAGTTGTTATGCGATCAGCTGTGACATTCAGAAGAAACACTGTGCATTATGCAGCAGCCTCATCATTCAGTTGCAGCTTTGCAAACTTTGATATTTAACCTGATTGAGAGGATGACAGGTAGATGATGCGAAAATGTGTTTTTTTGTCATATGTGAACATTGCTGTTACACATGGATGTTATTCTGGGAAAAAGGTGGCAACAAGCATTTTTTTTTTTCCATTAAGTTTGATGCTGATGTCTTTCCATCTTGGCATTGTGTTGACACACATACACTGGCAAATAATTTAAAAATCCCTGCTTTTGTAGAAGTTGATTGGTTAAATAAACAATAAACTTAACTCTTAAAATGCCAAGCTTTGGTTATGTAAAATGAGATCACAACATTTTTTTTTAGAACTTCTTCCATATATAACTTCACTTTTAATAGCTAAACATGACATAATGACATACAAATCTGTTACATTAAATCAAAAAAGTGTAAGTGTACACAACCTTCAGCTGGTGTTTTGTTGAAGCATCTTGTGATTTCCGCAGCCAGTCTCCTTTGTCAGGCACCTGTCAGCTTCCCACATCTCCACTCTGTTTTATTTGACCACGTTGCCTTGGAAAAGATTTCTAAATTTACCAGAAGGTGAGAACATATCATGCGCACAGCTCTCCTTATGTGGCTTTGCAGATTTTCTGTTGGAAAGAATGTGCTGGCATTTTTGGTTTTAACTTGATAAATTATTGCATAAATTATTTTTTTGTTGATTTGGTTGTGGGCCAGGATTTTCATCATCAGTTAGATGATGAAAATGAAATACATTGATTTATCTGAATGTTTTGGCTCTAAGCTGGCTGGTATTTGGAACCGGTCATAAGTTCATAAGTTGATCAACTTTGACTAAAACCTCAGCTTTATCTGAAAAATGTAGCTCTTGTCTTAGGCAATGTTTGGCTCTATCAGCAGAATACAACAATTCTCTCACAAGGGTTTGGAAGATTTAGCATGTCATTTTAACTGGGAATTAAAAAAGCACCTTACTACTGTTTTCCATTACAAATCCCATATAAACACCAAAGAAGAACCTTTCTTTTGTTCTCACTGTGTGAAGTAAAAAAACAAACAAACAAACAAAAAAAAAACAACAGCACTTTTTGTATTTTATTTAATCGAATGTACTGATTTGGTTCTATTTGCTTTTCAAAGCAGAATCCTAAAGCCAGCAGGATGCCTGGACTCATTAACAAGGAGAGCCAGTGTGCTCTGCCCCTCAGTGTGTCTGACATCACCTGCTGTGTCAGGGGTTATACTCTGGCTCTGACGGCCTCTATGACCTACGAAAATATTGAGGATCATGCAATTGAGGGTAAGCGAGACGACTGCATTCCACAGTCATATTGATGCAATTCAAACCTCTGAGCATCAGTCTTTTCTTCTTTCTTCCCTGAAGGTATCTTCATATATCCACTGGAAGAAAATTCCATTGTTGTTGGGTTTGAGGCTATGATATGCAGTCAAATTATAACCCTGCAAATAAAAGGCAAGGCAAAACTTGATGATTGTTATCAGGACATCTGCCACACTGCTAACGGGGCTCTCCAGAGCGGCACCGGTAAGGCCGAAGTGACTCAGATCAATATAGTTATATGTGCTCTGCCCAAAGGCCTCTATTTGTGCGGCATATAGGGGGTTTGCTGTGATAAAAGCGCAGAACAGCACATAGCACATACAAAGTCTGAGGATCTTTTCCAGCTCTGTAAAGTGTTTATGTTGATCCTAGATCAGCCCCCAGTACTGTCTGGTTCAGTGTTTTTGCAGTCATAATCAATGAATCTACTGAGAGACATGGGTATTATTCATACCCATGATGTATTCCTAATGAATGCATTGATGAATATTACACTTCAAAATCCTTCTCGGTGAATATATTTCTGATGAGGCTTTTGACATGACATTTACAACAGATAAATCATCCACATGTACAATAAAATCATATAAGCTGATAAATTAATTTACATCTAATAAAATATAATGAGAAGATTTAGAAACATGAAAAAAAGTTGGGGAAAATTACATAAAAAGAAATGAAGAAAGGCAAACTATTGAGTATTTAGAAAGCAGTTCTACCTCCCTGAGCAGAAATTAATGTCAGGTGCTTTGTTTTTGTTTTTTTATCAATAGCCTGTAAAGACATTCCTCTTTTACATGGCAAGAGTTGTTGAGGATCCAAGGACTTCTTGCAGAGAGTTTTAGAAAACCCTGAACTTAATTTATACTGTTGATTAAAAAATAAAAAACAACCCAAGAATTAACACATTCCACTGCTGACAAGAAAACACACCGGAGTTCATTTAAAGTTTGCTGCAGTAACACTATTTGGTGGTGTGAAGATCATGTCACAGTGAATTTACTGAGATATTATTAATAATGTGAATCTGTTTCAATCTACCATAATTCTGAGGATGAAACAAGGAATATCTAAACAGAATATAGAATACCATATTGTGCAATAAGGACAACATTACAAAATAAACATTGTGCAGTTATTAAAAATAACATACTTTATTCCACATGGAAACAAAAAAGTATATATATATATATATGCATGTGTATTTGAGTATTAAAAAACAGACTACTGACAGTAACTGACAATGAAAATAGTGCAACAACAGATATGTGAGAATGTTAGGAGAAAGGTCATTTAAAATGACTACAAATGTCTAAATAACTATGCAAGTAATTGGGAGCAGTGATGAAAAGAGTCTGACAGCTGCTGGAAGGAGGAATCTATGATGATGCTCCTCTGTGCTCTTAGGATGCAGCAGTTTATTACGTAGTGACAGACTGCCTCAAGCAAAGCCAAGGAAAAATGCTCAATTGGTTTCAGAGAAAGAAAATAAAGCAGCTGAGATTTTCTACATAATATAATATCATCACAAACATAGGGGCTTCTACTATTTAAATTCAATAGGTTTTCCCTTTGGCCTCTCATTTTATTGCCAATAACATGAAATACTTTATGCATGAACAATGATTTTCTTGTGTTTTCTTGTAAGGATATTTTTGGATGTTACCAACATCTGATGAATAAGTGTCCTGAATATGTTTGATGAGAAAAATGTTAAAATTCTCAATACTTATTTTTCTGTCTGTAATTATAGTAATATACTCTGTCATGTCGTACTGAAAGAGAATAAAAATGGCAAATGTTGGATTAATTTTCAGACTGCAAGCACCATTAATAATTCAGCCCTAAAGGGTTTCTAAAAATTCACCCAGCTACTATTTTAAATTCATCATTAGACATATCTTTAAAGATCCATTTGCAGACCAATTAGTTTTTCTGTCTGCAAAAAAAACTGTGCAGTTACAAGGAAGTTGTTTGAAAGCAAAACAAAACCAATTAACCAAAGAATCCACTATTGAAGTTTACTTTAAAATACATCTACATTGGTTTTTGACAAAATAATATTTTATTTTTTCTAAACTGGAGTTACAGGGAACATACTGGTGGATGAGGACTTTGAGAGGACTGTGCTAGTGGTTAACCTGGGAATTATCCCCCCAATGGAGACGGTACATATCCTGGTCAGCACGTCGTCTGAGCTCACCACTTTGCCCAGCGGCGGAATCAGGGTCTCATCCCCACCGGTTTGTACTCCTCGGGTACAAAGGACCATCAACGAGGAGCAGGGATTGTCGCCAAACTTCTCCCGAACGTAAGAGATCAAAAACCAGATGAAAAGCCAATGTGTGTTAAGATTACATTCTACTGTGTTTTAAATGTAGGTTTAACAATTATTTTCAATAAGTTTGATTATAATGAGACTCGGATTAAAAGTACTTTTAGATAATAGCAATAGCCTATTTTTCACTAAAGCATTTAGGTTTTATGACCACTTAATATTCTAATCGTGAATGTTGTGTTTTCATTCACTGTAAGCAAAAAATATATCATACTGACAAATAGAAAAACTTCACTACATGTGCAACTAATTACAACACACTGCAAAATCTTGCCAAGCATTTTTTTGTCTAATTTTTAGACCAAATATCTTAGAACACTTGAAATTTGACTGAACTGATGTAAAAGTTACATTCAGTTATGTAACTATTAAATCAATAATTCCTCAATATTGATGTTTTTGTTCCACTGCTAGATTATTTTTCTTCTAATGTGGGAAAAATATCTTGTTATAGGTGAAATAATCTAGTGGAACTAGTACTTTTTACAAATCAAAATTATAAAATTGTTTAATTAAAACAAGCTCACATTTCTTGCTGAAAAATTACTTGTAAGTTAATTTTTCCTTATTTCACATGCTAATTTGTTAGCACCAGAAACTAGGCCAAAAGTACTTTTGTGTTTTTGCAGAGTATGCACTTAGTGGATTGAGTTACTGAAATGCATAAGTTTATTGAATTACATACATTTTAAATAAGATATTGAACATGACTGTTGTGGAATGTTAAAGTTCTTGAAAAATAATATCTACATTTTTAGTCGTGAAAAACCCACTTGTGCCTCAAGTCCTCACGATCAGAATCCAAACTCCTCTCCACTGTGGCTGGCAACCCTGCTGGAGGATGAGGCCATAAACTCCATGGATTATGAATTTAACTTCCAGCTGGAGATTCGAGCTCCTTACCTTCTCGCAGGTTAGATGATTTTTCTCTTTTTATATGTAAATATAAAAAAATGCAAACTGAAGAAGTCACAAGTGTGGTGACACTTTCCATGTTGCATATGTCTGTGCTTGTATATTTTGTCTAAAGTGATCAATTTTATTTTAGAAGAATCCTCTGTTACTTAAAAAATTTCAATTTTATGCCATTTTTCTGCCTCAGACAGTCAGTCAGACTTTATCCACAAGAGAAACATTCATATTTTCTCTTGAATGTATGTAAGATTATTATGTTTATTATAAAAACATAACAATATTTTTATTATTCGTGCAATAATAAAAATACAAAAAATAAAATAAAATACATGCACCTATCCTCATACACCTACACTGTTGAGAGTATCAGGACTTTTTCTCAATATTTGCTGAATAAATACTTTATTTTCTTATTTAAAAAAGGAACTGAATTATTTATTTCATATTTTAAAGTATTTTCGATACTGAAAAGGCTTAAATAAAATCACCAGAATTTTCCAATATTTTTATCTGATTAATTGGCTAATCAATAGATGAATCGATTGCTAAAATAATCTTCATTTGCAGCCCTTATTCTATCTTCTATGACTTTTTATTCAAACTGCACAGGTATGTTTTTTGAGTTGATGATTGTTAACGCTGCCTCCTCTGTGTGTGAATTCCTCTGGAAATGTGTGCCCAGGATGCTGTTAGCAACTGGAGTAATTGCCGGTATTTTAGAGCCACTTGTTGTTTGCTCTGTGTAGGAGTGGAAAGCCCTTCTCACGCCATCCGAGCTGATGCAGACCCTCTGGCCCGCTCAGCAACCAGCGTCGTCATCACACTGGCTGACAAGTACACTTACGACTGCCCTGTTGAAATACTCATCTACCCCAGCGGTAGGTTCATGATTTAAAACTCAGCTCTGCACTTAGTCTTTTATTCATTTACAAGTGAAATATTCTGAAACTGGCTCTTAGCTCTTTTTTCTTTTACACAATATGAGGCCTGTAATCAGATCAGCAGATTTTATCCTGACTCACAACCTTTCTTAGAGCACCTGTCCAGGAAAAAAATAAAAAAAATGCATGCCAGCAGAGTCCCTCTCCATGATGCAGGAGTACACTGCCAAGGTTTTTCCTCCTGTGGTGGTCTTTTTTTGTCCCTCAAGGCCATCTTGATCTCCAGCATGTGTGGGCTGGTTGTCTCCTGGAGGCAGGAATGAGCCGTGGACACACTGAGTTGATGGACCTCTTATGAGCACTTTGTTCACAAGCAGACCTGCGGTCTGGAACAATCTAATTCACAGCAGACTTGTGCTGCTGCTTCTCCCACAACAAGGAGGCTCAGCTTCAGCCAAGGGATAAAGGAGATAGAGCTGTGCTTCAAACATTCACACATAGCTTTTAGCAACACCATTGTGTTTCGATTATTGACAATACAATGTGAAAAGTAACACCTTAAAAGGCATTACTGTTGACATATATTATACATATTTCTAGTCCAGGTTTACATCTGATGATAATTCTTTAAATTTTCAATAGCCTAAAATTAAGAAAAAATGAAAATTACTTCCACAAGAAATTCTGGCCTCTATGCGGAACACAATGTTTACCAAGGCTAAAGTAGATGCATCAACGTGAATATTTGAGCTGATGAAGTGAAGATTTATATAGTTAAAGAAGGAGCAAATCAGAAGAAACATTATATAAGCGTGAATGTCTGGGAAACCGACAATGCAAAACCACAAAATCTTCTAAGTTTTTTAGTCTAGTTTCTTGTGCCATTATCTTAGTAGACTTGAAATAAAAAACTAATTTACAAGTAACTTTTCAGCAAGAAACAGGAGCTACATTTAAGTTAATAATTCCTCCATATTTGGTGAAAAAGTAGAAGCAATAGCTAATACCTTTTCAGAAATATTAAGAAAGTATTGTCTTAAAACAAGCTCATGTTTTTTTTTCCTGAAAAGTTACTTGTAAATTAGTTATGCCTTGTTTCAAGTGCACTAAGATTTTTTGCACGAGAAAAAACTAAAATACTTACCATAAAATCAGAAACATAAGGTGCACTGGGATGCATAAACATGTTCCTCCCAACCGAATGACCTATTTCCAAACTTTAACGAACTGAAGGAAAGAGTAGCCCAAAATTCATTCAAAATGATGTGGGAGATTTATAAAGTCACACAAAATAAAAAAGTTGCAGAAAAGTTCCTGCTTTCAGCTGGTGAATTTTCCATTTTGGCTTAAACTTCAACTGAGTGACAGTGTGAAATTTTAATTATTTTAAAACCTGGCAATGATCCAAATTTGATTTTATCCTGATTTGTAAAGTTCTGTAGTTGGACGAGTGTGCCGACTGCAGGCCTCACTAAATCTTCATCCTTTACCTCAGCAAGAAAGAGAGAAACTTAATCCTTTTTCTCATTTAGTTTTCTTTTCTTTAGCCCCACTGTGATACAATTAACTCTACAATCAGTGTGGGCATAATTCTGTGCTTTTGGATTATCTCTTAACTCCCCTGTGAAGCTTTCAGTCACAGAAACTGACAGTTTTCATCTTGATGTCTATGTTCTCCATCGCTGTGCCACATCAGAGCCCCATGTGCCGCATGTTCTCGTCGAGAATGGAGACATGACGCAGGAGGAGTACGACGAGTATCTTCACAGTCGGAGTGATTTCATCAAAGCAACCAAGAAGGACTCCAGCAATCAGAGGAAAGTGAGTGTGTCGCCAACATTAGCTCCCTCTACTTGAACTGATGACATCGATATTATACCCATTTCTTTTCAGAGAGCATCAACATAAAAGCTAAGAACTGCAACAGATGTTTTTTAAAAGATGAATTTATGTTATTTTAATTATAGTCTGCAGCAGAGTGAAATCTTGATATAATCATGAAACATCTGGGAGTTACTTGTATAGTTGAATATTTCTAAAACTGTAGACATTTCTATAAGTTTGTAATAAAACAATATGGATAATTCAGTTCATTCAGTGTCTCATAAATGTTATCGCCCTCATCATCTACATAAAGTTTCCATTAAGATTTTGTGTTTCTCCTTCTTGAAGCTAATATGTTATTTTTCTGAAGTAATCAAACCATTACTTGGTCTTTCTAATCTGAGGTCTTTGTCAAATTAGATCTGAGCCTTAAAAAATTTTACATTTGCTGAGACCTCTGTATTCAAAAGGTTGAATACAAATGAGCCTTTAAAAATACATTAGCAATAATCAATTCTCCCTTTCACTGTTAAACTTTAAAAGTCTCTGCAAATGAAAATTAAACTGTTGGAATTTATTTTGTCAAGAAATTAGACTTTATTAGGAATTTTAAAAAAAAATGTTTTTTGTGAACTCACAAAGTTTTTTTAGTTAATTTTCGACTTTGCAAACTCAGAGGGTTTTTGTAGAAAATTTCCAAATTTGTTTTGCGGAAATTTACTCATTTTCTTTCTATCTACATAACTCGTATACTACTGTTGATAGGAGCAGCAGCCATTTTGAAGCACGACATTCGCCTTTCAAGTTGTACCTGGGATTAGTTGTAGTTAAACCCAGTTTCCCTCTGGGAAATCTGCCTTCAGAGGACATTCCAGTTGATTTTAGTACGTTTAAGGGACAATCATTTTTTCTATTTCATATGGGATTTCTCTTAGCAAGTGAAATCACCATCTGAAAACTGCTTTCTGTGTTTTGTCAGGTTATCTTTGTCTGAAAATATTTTTTCTATGATCTGAAGTATGTAGATTTGACAAGCAAAACCTGGAGAATCCCTGTAATGGGGATAATCCTTTTTGACAGCTTTGTATACCTCAGTGGCATCGATGGAGAACACGCAGGAAAGCACTCCTCCACCTCCTGAAGTACCTTGTTTGTCGTCAAGGCTCCTTCAATCAGAGAGAAAGGCTCTTTAGGGAAGAAGGACCTTTAAAGAACGGCGTTAATCAGAAAGGGACAAGAAGAGTGGCTCTAATTTACAGTAACTTAAGAAGCTATAGATTTCTTCAGGCATTACACACACACACACGCACACACACCCCCCCCCCACCCACACACACACACACACACACACACACACACACACACCCCCACACACACACACACACACACACACACACACATATTTATATATATATCCAACTCCTACATATCTGCTAATCCACATACTGTACTGCAAATGTTTTCTTTTTAATTAGGGCAAAATTATTACAAATAAGTTAAAATAGTCTTAGAATTGAAAATGTTTGATGCAATACGAAGTATAGATTTGGGTTTTTTACTACTTAAATCTGCGGTGACATTTCTGGTTTTGTTTTGCTCATTCTGCTGTGTATTTTGTATTTACCTGTTGCTATGTCTTGTATATTCTTTTTCATCCTTTAAAGCACTTTGATCTTCTACACATTGGTTAAAAAGCACTTCATAAATAAATGATTGATTGATTGTCAATCATTTTTTGAATTTCCTTTTGCCTCATAGTTAACAGGAACACAACTATTCTGCAACCTTTACTCTGATTCAACCAGAATCTGCTTTTAATTTATTTATTAAACATGCCTAAATACACCAAAATTTGATCCAAAATGTGATCTTGTTTTATAGCTAACAATGAGCCTCCAAAACTTTAATTTCTATTTCATAAGGCATGCATGAAAATTCCTTTTTGATTTTTATGGCACACTTTACACTCCATTTTTTGCAAAAAAATCAAACTACTTTGTGTATTTAAATAATTGTATGCTTAGTTTGTTGCTATGCAGGTAAAAAAGGACAATATAATTTCTGTTGGATTGTAAATTGGTTTAGAAATTATAATTTTATTTGGTAATAATTCTGAGCTGACAATTTTGTGTACATCTAAGCTCTTTGATCATAAAAGACAGTCTTGTTGCTCTGGGTCAGGGTTGAGTTCTGCGATTATCTCTGCATGGGGCCATTCACATCAAGCTCTGATGATGAGACTATTAAGTGTCCAGCAGACCTAAACTGGAGGGGAAGCGCACTTAGCCATAAAAATGGGTTTCTATGGAAACACTCCAAAGGCGAGACTCATTCTGCCTGATTTTTCTTTCCCAGCACATTTTCAATAATTGATGTGTTTTGTCAATCTGATCACTTGTGCATTTTGTTGTGAATTCTCTGCAAATCCTCTCAAGTTCATTATCTCCCCAGTAATTTATTTATCAATCTGCTTCACTTCTTCATCCAGGTAGATGTCATTCACAGACGGCTGCATAAGGACATCCTCCACAACCCCGTGGTCATGTTGAACTTTTGCCCCGACCTCAAATCCATCTGCTCGGACCTGAGGAAAGTTCACGGCGAATTCATCTTCCTTATTGACAGAAGCGGCAGCATGAGCGGACTCAACATCCACCGTGTGAAGGTGTTATTACCTCAGCTTGACATGTCATCTTGTTTTATTAGCTGCTATTATTTACATATAAATACTTCCTGTGTCTCTGACTCTGATTTATCAAGGTTAATTTTGTTCAATTATATTAGCAACACATCATTTATTTTTAAAAGCAGCTTAACTGAAGGCTAATTTTAGGCATAAAGGGGGATTTTAGTTGTGTATAACTGTGATCTATGGATATAATATTGTCCATTCTTCCATCCATCCCTCCGGTTTGTTAGCAGGTTCTGTTAGGTTGCATCATGTTTAATGAATATTCTCAACCAGACTCGAGGAATTCTGCAACTTTTATTTATTTATGTGGTTTTCTTTAAACATTTATGTTATTTGACTGGTGATGGCAGCTGCTGTTTTCTCTCTCTTTCTCTCTCTTTTTTTTTTAACTCACATTTGATCTTTTATTGGACCTGTCAGAATCACACTGTCTGGGCTTACAGTCAGTCACAGTGGGTTTGACAGAGATTTAATGACAATTTTCCACAAATCTTTCAAAAGATACTTAAAAAAACTGGAACCTTCCTCTTTGAAGCTCTTTTTCTTTCCTTTTCTAAAAGCAATTGAATTCTGAGTGGTATTCATGCTTGAATCAATGCAGCCTTGGCTCTGCTCACCTGAATGAAAGTGGAGGTAAGTGGTATAATTTCTGAAACTGCCCTTGAGCTGGTGTAGAGGCAGTGATTGGTGAAATGACAAGGTGTGATGCTGCTCACTTATCAGTGCAACATTCACAGATGAGTGATGACAGTTTTTCGTTTAAAATCCAAATTGGCTCCTGGTGTTCTCTTCCAGGACGCCATGGTGGTTATCCTGAAGAGTTTGGTGCCTGGCTGCCTTTTCAACATCATTGGATTTGGATCCATGTTCAAATCACTCTTCACAACCAGCCAGAACTACGAGGAGGTAAAAGTATACAATGCAGGCACAAAGTCGTGGTTCAACTATTCAGGTGTGAACAGTTTGTTAGAGTATTTTAAAATGTATTCAGGATGATAACAGAGGAGACATGAATCCTAAAAGATTAAAACCTTGATAATGATAACCGGTCTTTTCTGAGAATTTGAAGAAGTGTACAATTTGGGGCTAAATTAAATAACTTAGAAAAAGGTTAAACATTTTCATGATGTACATTCTCAATGGAAGTCTTGCACATAATTGGAGTCAATTGCTTCCAATCTGTTTTATCGGCATGCATTTAACCAGGAGACTTTTGTTTCTTTAATCCCACTGACACAAATCTAGTCTGCAGAGAAGAGAGCAGATCAATGTGATTAACATCAGTGCTAAGATCTAAATCAACAAGTGCAAACTTTTAGCTTGGAGTACTCTATGCTAACATAGTTTTTGTTACAATGAGTGAAACGCTAAATTCAGGTTAGCTCAAATAAGACAGCAGTTTATGTAGAAGTGATTTTGCACCATTTCATACAAAATAAACACCTTGTAATTAGAGTTGTAGTGCTGATGGCTTATTTATTACATTTATGTTAGCAAGTTAATTCTCTTGGTTTTTATTTTAGTAATAGGAACCATGAATCAGCCTATTTATTTTTGCAAACCAACATACTGACTTTCCTGGACTGTTGTCAGTGTTCAAAATATGGTTACCTATAAAAGATGGAAAACTGGTACTTCTGTGGGACCCAAGTAAAGACTGTGGGTGGCCAACATTATGCAAGAGGGGAGCATGGCACCTCCTGCCCCCCACTTGGGGGCACCATTGTAAGATGCCATATTTTGGTTTATTAAAGTTAATTAATTATACTACTTTTACTGCTACAATGAATAATAATTTAATAATAATAATGATAGTAATAAACATTACAATGATACTAATAACAATCATTATTATTACTGTATCTAAGTGCATTATTTTATTTTATTTAGCATTTTCAATTTTTTTTATTTCTAATTTATTCCTGATGATTGCATTATTTTATTTATCATAAGAAACAACACACATACCATACTGTGCATCATTAATGTGTAATATTTTTGTCTCTCTTTTAGTCTGTTTATCTATTCTTGTTAGTTTTGTTTTCCTCACAATAAAGGAGGAAAAAATGATAAAACATCAGAAAGTGGGCCAGGTCTGTTACATAAAAGATGAACATGCTTTACCTGTTTACTTCTTCATGACATCAGTTTCTCTGTTCTACTTTAATGTGTTTCACGCTCATAACTTTTAATCATTAATGATTTGATGTTTTTAATTCAGTTAATTGAAAAAGTGCATTCGGTAGTATCTATTCGGTAGTATCTAAGGGAAGAGAGGTGTTTCTGTTTTGTGTTCTGTGAGAACAGGATTCTATGTTTCTCTCACTCCTACTCATTGTCATGATCCAGGAGGCCCTGGCGCAGGCTTGTGATTACATCAGGAAGATGAGAGCCGACATGGGGGGCACCAACATGCTGGCGCCGCTCACCTGGATTGTGAGGCAGCCCACGTTCAGTGGTCACCCCAGGCTGCTCTTTCTGCTCACAGACGGAGCCATCAGCAACACAGGCAAGGTTATTGAGTTGGTGCGCAGCCACGCACGCTGCATCAGGCAAGTATCACTGTCAACACATCTTCTTTTATGACTCAGATCAATAAGTTATGCTGTTGGAAATGTTGTCAATATTGTATAGCATCAGGCTTTCTTGTTAAAGTTGTCTTGGGCTGTAAAAAAAGTTGATATTTGATCAAAAATGTGCTTCACTCCTCGACACAACTTTGTACTTTCCCACATTTTCTCTCATTACAGTTACAAACTACAACCTGTTTCTTTTGGGATCTTACACAAAACACAAAGCTGTGGGTTGTCATATAATTGGAAGAAAGAAAAAAGAAAAAAACAATAAATGAATGTCAAAATCTAAGTGTACCCACAGCATGATGCTGCCACTGTTTAACTTCTTTGAAATGCTGTTAGCTGCAGAATTTTTGGAAAAATATACCTTTAGGACGACTTTCACTATGCTGTACTTTTTATTTTTGGTTAGGTGATTTTATTATGAAGTATTGTTACTCTTACTTGAGGGAAATTTCTGAATTCTCTACCACTGTAACTTGACTGGACGGAGAACAAACTTATTTTGACCAAACCTTCACACCAGACACACTCCCAGACATTTTAACAAAAACTATACATCATATCAGTTTTGTTAAAGTTTCATAAGTTATTTATTTATTAATTAATTTATTTTTAAGAAACTGTTTTGGAAAAATGTTCCTTATGCCTAATTTTGTTATTTTGTAATTATGGATTTTTTATATGAATAATATTCATTTTGGTCTTTAAAATAACATTTTGTAATTATGTAATTTTTTTATGTTAAATTATTGATTTTTTTGATCAGGTACATTTAAAAAAACGTGTGTTGTTTTCTTTATACTTCAACATTATGTGTTATTACTTAAAATCAACATAAATTATATTGATGTCTAAGTTGTAATGTGACAAAATAAGCTAAAGGGGTGTGAATAGTTTTGCAAGGCACTAGCTCCTCCATTTTGTAATGCTATTCAAAAATGTAGAGCTAAGACAGATTTAAATTAATTAAGACATGATCTTCTAATGCTCCACAAGACAAATCAACAGCTTATTCACAAAATAAAATCACTAGTGTGGGCTTATCTAGGTGTTGAAATGTAAACCAGGGCACAATGCTGTAATCCTCTTAAAATGAAATGTGGGAACATGGAGCCCGTCTTACCTCTTTTAAGCATTCGACATCACAAATCTGTCCTGGAGGAAACATCTGTGCAGCTTTCAGCTACAACAAAGCTGCGCGAATGCTAGAATGAAGAAATAAGAAACCAGCGTGTGAGCTCCATCTGTCAACTTGCAGATGACACAACAAATCTGGATCGCTCCAGGAAGTTGTTTTATTTTGCTGCTTGCATTTAAGACTCACGCTGTGAAATCCGCGTCCAGAGTCGTTTTCTGGAAATAATTGACTTTTGTATTCCCCTTTTAATGGATGACTGCCCCTGGATAATTGCATTAGGTGCGGAAAGCTCAGCCAACTCATCAACACTTCCCGGGTCATTATCGCTCTATGCTTACAAATCAGCACAGCCACTCAGAAACCAGATCAAACGAGGAGGAATCTCCAAAAGACCAAAGTCAGGATCTATACTGCCTGGAAAGTGACACACTCACTGTAATCAGTAATGCTTTATATCATTAAAAATTCTAAAGGAGAGTGTTGGTGCAACACAATTAGCTGACCCATCCTTTTTGAGATACTGACGGTATTATGCAACTAAAAACATATTTCACTCAATTGTAAGAGTTAGGAGGAACTTTAGTCCTCATGAAAGATGAAATTATGCTTTGAACTCCAAAGCTTTGCAGAAATATTCATACCCCTCAGGCATATTCACAAGTGAAAATGAGAATAATACATAATTTATTTTTCTTTTTAGCAAATAAAAATAAAGAAGTGGAGTCTGCATTCATTTACATTTACTCTGACAATTCTCACATCCCTTCACTGGTCTATAAGGAATTTCTTGCATTGGCCTGGATTGATTTTCTACCATACCAATCTGCAAAAAGAAGAAGTTGTGAACTTCATTTTTCAGCATTGGTTTGTAGTTTTAGCAATAGCTAACAACAAGTGAACAATTTTTTTCTGTCTGTGTCTGACGATCCAATTATTGAACTAATAATAACAACCATCTTGTTTGGCTCAGCACTTCTCCCTTACATTTAAGGGAGGATAGTAACTTCATCGTGAACACATCTGTTGCTGTGCTGAAAAATCTGTCCCTGAAGGTGCTGCCTTAATGTTTCTGTGCAGATGTTTCACATTCGGCATTGGACAAAATGCATGCCGGAGGCTGGTACAGGGATTGGCGGCTGTTTCTAAAGGAACAGCCGAATTCCTGGCTGATGGAGAGAGGCTGCAGCCCAAGGTATTCATTTCTGGCCTGGAGTGTCACTCATAATGACATCTATAGTTATTCTGAAGGCCACCGGAGAGCCATTATGCAGCCATTTCAATACTTCGAGTGCCTGGCACTGATACCCATTAAGACATCATATGTGAGACACCACCCCCTCTGTGAAACTATCAAAAGGAAGCTGTGTTATTTCTATGTTTTTACTCCACAGATGATAAAGTCACTGAAGAAAACCATGTCCCCTGTACTCAGTGACATTTCCATCGAATGGCTCTTTCCTGAAACCAAAGAGGTGCTGCTCTCCCCCGTTGGCAACACCTTCCTCTTTCCAGGAGACAGTCTGATTGGCTACAGTGTGGTGTGCGACACTACCCGTTACCACGACAACCCCAAATCTGTAAGACACCTGTTGAAGAGTAGCAATTAGGTTAATTTATCAGTGGGTCAGAAAAGCAACCTTTTCCGGTTTACAAACTGTCTTGTAAAATTGTTACTACTGCAAAAACAGTTTGAAGGTAAATCCCGAGTGGAAGCCCTTGACAAATATTTTCTGAATGGAAAAATAAATAAATGAAACCTTGTGAATTGCTTGATCAAATAAGCTAAAAACCACTCAACAGGATGAGTCACCTGCTTCACATCTCAACAGGATAAAAGGAGGCGATACAGCATGATGCGCTCCATTGAGTCAGCCAGCTCGGTGTTTTACCACTCACAAGAGGAGGAGGCGGGGAAGACGGGAGCAGACAGTCTGGGGTCCCACCGGGAAGCACCCTCTGGCACGCTGCATGACTCCTACCAGGATGCCATGACAGAGAGTGGCCTTGTCATCACAGAGCCAGACCTCACAGGTAAGAACTGCACAAGCAGATTTCCTTTAGTCTGTTAAATCTGTGAGTTTTATCACAAAGTGCAGGAATTTTTACTTAAATCAATAGTTTACTCATAGTCACAGACAGAGTACCTAAAAATTACACTCAAGTAAAAGTAGCACTACTTTAACATATTTTTACTCCAAAAGTTAAAAGTAGTCATCCAGGAAATTACTCAAGAGTGAAAAAGTATTTGGTAAAATATCTGCTCAAGTACTGAGTAGACATGAGACATGTACTCTTTATGCACAACTCAGACAAAATCCAAATTAAATGAGTTGTATTGATTTATAATATCAATCAAATAAGCTAAAAACCACTCAGCGGGATGAGTTACCTGATTCACATCTCAACAGGATGAAATATTGACATTTTTAGGAATATAAATAATATTAAAGTGTGAACTTGTAGTCAATTTCTTTGGGATCCTACCATGCACAAATTTATACCTGCTTATGTATGGGACTATGCATTAGTGTGCTGAAATTTGCATTAATACCCTGTAGACTAAATGTATTATTATTATTGGTACATAAGTGTAACATTGGTTTCTAATGTAGTGATAGTAAATTTTTTAACTTAACGTTTAGATGACACATCACCAAGGAGACGTGCATACAGCACAAACCAGCTCATGGACTACAACCCAGCAAAGAAATCCTTCACTCCCAGTGACCCCAACTCTGTGGTGCTCAAGAATCCCCTTAGGAGGAGCAAAGTCCAGGACCTGACTGGCCAGATGAGCCCTGAGCAAGAAATGCAGTGGAAGAACGACTGCCAGGTATGACCTGTCGCTGAAAGTTACCACTGAATCAGGTCAACCATTTTTCCTACATCTGATTAGTGTGTGCTGCTTGCTTAAAGACCCTACCACTGACACTCAAAATAAAGCGCTAGCATGTAATTAAAGCAGCAGATTGTGGATTTATCTAATGATAGAGTCGTCATACTGTCAAGTAGAAAATGATATTTGAATTCAGAAAGAGTTGGCAGCGAAGGGAGCTACCTGACCCCTTCTGGATTGGAGTATAATCAAGAAGAGACTAACGTGTCCTTCTCAGTAATTAAGGGCAAAATTAATGAATCGCAATTACGTTTGAATAATTCAGGAAGCAAGTTGCCATGACTAAACAGTATTAGCAGGAGGAAGCCGTATCTGCTCCAGGTAAATCCCATTGAAGAATTCTTGCTTAATCGGACTTAATGAATAGTTATAGCAAATCTTTATTTGAATTAAAGGAGGTCATAAGACATGGAAACCTTGGGGCATTTGAACTTCTCAAGAGGATGAACAATCCGTCTGTCAGACTGCCTCCGTTTATCTGTCTAATTTGTGTTTTGGTACACAGCGAGCTTCTGCTCTTTCTTTTGATAAATCAAGAAAATATTCTGCTGAAGTATTCATGTTCTGCATTTTGTCATGTTGCAATCACATCGTTCGGTGTATTTCATTGGACTTTTTTATGATAAACAATAGAAGAAATGCTGCATATTTTTGAGGTACTGAAAATATAAAAATAGACTGGCTCTTCAGATCTTATTATTAATATTTTAAATAAGTTTTTATTGTTTTTATAAACTAAAGTTTGTGAGTATAACAGGACAAAAACTGGAAAAATTCAAGTTACATGAATACTTAAACAAGTCTCTGTGAATTTCCAATTTTGGGCTTCAGGCTATTGGCATTTGTTTTGTCTTTAACTAAAAATTACCAGCAGAGTCTCCCTCTCAAACA
Source organism: Poeciliopsis gracilis (assembly GCA_911649635.1). Classification (NCBI taxonomy): domain Eukaryota; kingdom Metazoa; phylum Chordata; class Actinopteri; order Cyprinodontiformes; family Poeciliidae; genus Poeciliopsis; species Poeciliopsis gracilis. The sequence continues at coordinate 580,006 of CAJVRI010001220.1, forward strand.
TCCCTTGATACGATCAAAAAGAGCTTGTTGAGCTCACAGAAATGATCAGAATAATAGTGAGCTGATGTTGTATCTCGCTTTATCAACCCAATAATGGCACCTGGGTTTTCCGGTTTTAGCCACAGCTGGCTGGTCTGTGTGCCCCGTCCTTCAGAGGGCGATCTGGCACCGCTCATCAGCCGCCTCCACAGCAAGAGGATGACTCTGAGCTTCATTCCCAACCCCAGCTACAGGATGGCCCTCAGCCAAGCGACAGCACTGGGGTCCCTGTGGCTCGCAACCCTGCTGGGGACGATGGGTCCAGATCGTCCACGGACAGCCCCTCTGTCGGCAGCATTGGAGACACAGGTGACGACACAAAGACAGCCCTTCTGGTTTAATGGGAAATGTTTTCTTTATGTCAGATAATGTGTCAAAAACATGTTCACTTGTTAAGTCTGTCATTTTAGGGCAGAATTTATACTTACTTCTATTAAAAGCCAAAGTTTAGTACTCTAGGCATATCAGTGGTTGCTATACAAAATTTTAATCAACTTTGAAAGAAAAAAACATCTTTTCACAGTTCACCAAAAATTGAGTGTAATTTTAAAGTGCTATATCCAAAGCTCTTCTGTAAAATTGCAGATTAAAATTTCCCATAAATGGGACAAATATTCAGAGCCCCAAGTAGAGGGGGCTTGTTGCGCCAATGCCTCAATAACTCTACGTTGAGTACTTTGTCAATGTTCCACTGATGTTGAAAAAACACAATTTTGCAATTGTGTTTTTTCCAGTAAATAAGAAACGTAGTTAAAATCACACATAAATAACTTTATTAATGTGATAAGTCATTAAAAACATGTGGTCCCATGATCCACTTATGTCCTGTTGTCTTCTTCTTCCTGGTTTGGGCCAGTGGCAACATTTGGTTTTTGATCCTGTGATTTTTGTGATACAACAAAATGTTTCCATTGCAGTTTTGACCTCTGAAGTGCAACAATGAGTGAGAATCACTGGCTTGGCTCTTTAGTGGTTAAAATGATATTTATTCTCACTGAAATGGTCACATAAAACTGAGCTCCACTTCATCTTCTCTGACCCCTTTGCCATGAGGTGTACCACAGGGCTCTATCCTTGGGCCACACATTTATTTATTTTTATTTTTTTGCTATCTTTCAAAACCACAGGAATATTTATTTCATTAACTAAATTGTTGCTTCGCTGATATTTCAGATGGATATGGCCACCAGATGTGTCAAGCAGAAACTCCTCAAGAGACCCACATGTCACATCTGGGGACCACCAGCCATCACAAAGGAGACTGCAAAGCCGTGGTGTCGGGATTGTTGTGTGGGCAACCCATGAAGTGGGAGGTGGTTTTTGACATCGAGCCGTTTTTAAGCGGCCGGGAACGTGAGGAAAAGGTTCACGAGGAGCTGTGGAACGAGACGTTTCACCATCTGGCCGGTAGCTCCATCATACACGACTTTGAGCACATGGCCGATAAAGAGTCTGAGATAGAGCAAGGTGAGCTTAGAAACTTGTCTGACACAACTGGAAAACAATTTTAAATGTCAAAGAATGAGGTTTTCAAATTCTATTAACCATAATTCATATTTTTAATTTGATGTGTATATTTTGCACAATTCATTAAAGAAGTAAAACGTCATGAAAGATAAAATTGGTCAATGTATCATGGTTTTTGTAGTTACTGTATGCTTTTTTTAATTTCCAGGTTCTGGCAGGAAGTACCAGGTTTACGTTATTCACACTAGCAAAGCCTGCAATATACTGAGCAAATACACAGCATTTGTCCCCATTGACCTGGACACCAATGAGTATTTGCCAACAAGTGTTGAATGCATTAATGCGGGTAAGTTACATGGCTCTAATTCTCCTGGTTAAGTCACCTCCTCCCACTTTCTTCAAATTAAATGAAGTTGGTGTCAAGCATTTGTGCTGCGTTTGTGCAGCAAACATTTAGTTTCACTTTAAAGATATTCATAAATGTTTCCATTCGCTATTGAAGGTCAACCAAAATTAGCAACTAACATTTGTGATGGTTTGCAACAAAACATTTAGTTTGTGCTGTTATAATCTTAAAAATTTTTCTAGAGGTCACCAGAGATCAACCCGGCTCCAGAACAGTCAATTTGCTTCCAAATTTGTTTGATTTTGTAAATATGGGATTGGTTGAGGTCAAGTTGTTCATTTTCATGAGTTTTAACTGAGATAATCAGTTTGAAAAGAAAAACATGGATCTGCTGTGTTGATTGCACTCTGCAGAGCCAAGCAAGGTTATAACGACTTCCATTTTTCTTGAAGGTGCAAGACTGAAGAGGGGCTCCAGGTCTCGTTCAGGAAGCAGGAAGAACAGAGGATACTCCATCGGGCTCGGTCGTTCTCAGTCCGGCGGCATGTCAGAGGAAGCTGAAGATGTCCTCCTGCCTTACTGTATGTGGCTTTGTTTATTTTTCAAGGCTTTGTGATGAAGCATGCACATCACCATAATGAAGCACAGGCATGAAAGTGGCTGCAACAAATCCTTTTTAGTATGAAATGTTAAGCAGGACAAGATTCTAAAAATAACATCAATTTGAATGGTAGTATTTTGGCTAATAATCGAATGTGAGACTTGATGGAGAGAGAATCCTCAATAAAATACCTGAGAAGTGTTTCTCCTTTGTTTTGTTTGAATCACACGCCCCTCCGCTAGGGGCACTGTCATGCCAGGAGCATACAGTATGTTTTTGGGTTTGTGCTCTTCTTCTGCTCTGGTTGTCTGTTCAGGCGATGTACATGGCGGAATAAAGTTGAGCAAAGAAACAAGTTATTTTTACTGACTAATAAGAAGAAGTGATTGATTGTTAATTTCCAATTTGAGTGTAACAAACATTTTGTTTTCTGAGTTTAAAATCGGTTTTAAAGCACTAAAATTAGCCTTTGCAGTATTAAAAACCTGCTTCAACTGAGTAAGGGCTTGATCTATACATAACCGTAACATGAGCTTACAAATAAACATTTTCATTGGTGTCGTCATTAATGTTGTTATGAATGTGGTAGGAAGGCCAAAAATGACACTGTTGTTCTCATCTGACAAGAGCTACTTTCTGTCCTTGCATGCCTTGTGTAAAATGGAAATATGACTTCATATGGCTATTTCTCTACAATAAAATTAATGGACTGCATGCCTAATGATAAATGATTTTTTTTTTTTCTGCCAATTTTAGCAAAAAAAAGAAAAATTTCCTTTTGACAAAAATGACTTAGGCTATGACAATTTTAAAACCATACATAATTTTCTGTCCATTTCAGAATTATGCACTATTTTTTCTTTATCTTTCAGGTAAAAATGTAAGTGTGTAACATATCTGAAAATGTCAGTATGTTTGAAAGACACTGTATTTGTTGAAGTCAGCTTAAAACGGCTTTCACTTTGGAAAGAGCTGTGAGGTTTATGGATTTCTCAGAGAACTTTGTGAGCCGCTTTATAAATAACAACTTCAGCAGCAGGACACAACATTTTTAAAAGGATCCTCAGTGATGGCATAGCAACAGCACGAGGTAATGTGGGCAGGAGATGCTCAAGCATATGCTGGTTTTAAAAAAAAAAAAAAAACAGAAGGCTGAGATATGGAGGAGATTTAAGGTTTTAATGATTAAAACCAAAATGTTGGAAAACTGACAGTTAAATGAAAGACATTGTTTCATTTCTTGTTTTTGTCTTGCCTGACTTTGAAATTCCAATTTTTCGTTTAAGTAGCAAGCAAACTGAGTGAATGATTTCAAACCAAGGCCATATCAAACAAAGTGACAGTCTTAGTTGATGCTGGAGTTTTTGTAAATAAACTGACATAGAAAAAAATGTATTCTTCTGTAATGGTTCTTTAGAAAATGATTTCAATTCTTGTTTCAGATGCAGAGGATGGTGTCTCTCCATGCAGCACCCCTTCCTCTGCCGGCTGGGACAAGTGCAGCTTCACAGAAGGTAAGCACATCAGCAAATTTGTTGCAATTCCTCAATTTTCCCCCAATAACCTTTGACATGCAACGTCTGAGTGGATGTTGCCATTTCCAGCCTCACACAGCAGCATTTTCTACCAAATGTGAAATTGTAAATCACTGACATTACAGTTCCTATTCTTGTAGAGGTTAACCGAGGTCGGCAATTTTTATCTTGGCTCAAACTGACGATTTGTAATATGAGAATCCACTGGAGGCGCAAATATAAACGAGACATATTTCGCCTGGAGAACACAGAGATGCTGGAGTGTGTTGAATGTTTTCTTTCATCACTTTTGCATCTCACTGTGCGATAGTTTTGTTATTTATCAGAAAGATAAGTAGACCTCTGCTTCTTTTCTTTTCTGTCTGCCTCTTTATCTCCAAGTCGCCCCACAAAGGAGTCCGTCTGTTACCTCAGACCAATCACAGAAATCAGTGGAGAGTCTTTTTTCTGCCAGGTATGTGATAAGAGTTCAGCTGGTGTGTAAATGTACCATAGCTGCATTCAGTAAAGAGCACCAGTGATTATATAACTTCAATTTGACATTTAAAAATATATATTATTAATTTTGGAAAAATCTACTTTTTGATCAAATGTTCTGGTGCAAGAAGGAGGTGGTTTTCTGGCTGTATCAAAATTGGTTTATTTTTTGCGTCACCTGAGTCACATGATCAAGCACCAGATGTTGCCACAGACGCAAACGTGGGAGGATAATGTTTTTTTTAATGTCTTATCGCATGAACAAACTTATTCACATGTGATTTTAATTGTGTTTTTTATTTAATGGGAGTGTCTCAAATCATGTTTTATCAACATTTGTGGAATATTTATAAAGTTTTGTGAATATTTATGATGAAATGGAGCTGCTGAGAGACCATAAAATGCTCTAAATATGTGTTCAGACATGTAAGACATGCTCTCAAAGAATCCAGGAAATATTTTATCCATCACTAGTTGTTCTATGTAATAGAAAATTATTATGATAATTCAACAAATATGACATTCTGCTGATGTTTTCATCTATTTAGCATGAAATACTATTGTGATCTGTGCAGCTATGGTACAGTTTTCTTATTTTCCTCAAATGTAGATTCAGGAAGAAAAATAGCAAGAAATATTGTGACTTTATGACAGGTTTCTATGGCAACAAAGTGTATACCAATCATTTTAAAATACTGATTTTTTCTTTTTTTATGCAGTAATGATTTATGTATAAGTGAAAATAAGTAAAAATACAGCAAAAAAATTTAATGCAAAACTTTGAATTATAAAAGATAAATTCTTTAAAAAAATATAAACTCTTGGATTATTATTGTACAAATATGTTCAATCTTTGTATTTTTCTTATTTACCTATCTTCTTGGTCCTTATATGAAAAAGATAAATAACTCAGAGAAATATTCAGAGCAAGCATCTGAATGCACGCACAGAGTTTGCTGCGCTTTACCTCTCCTCCGTCAGGCTGGCCCTCAACAGGACTCGCCTCCTGACCCGAGCTGCAAAAGGATTCATGTGTCGAACGCACAGCAAGTCTGGCGATTCAACAGGAGAAAGTGAAAACGAGAACAAAGACTACATTCCCCTGGTGAGCCCCAGATCATTATTTCAACATGCAGGTTTGTATGTCACCGATATGAGTTAATGGCAGAAAATGTGAACAAGAAACATCAGTTGTTTGAATGATAAGGTGTACAGCATCTCTCCAAATCTATTCAGTCTTTGGTTTGCAATGTGCATCAACTGTAAAAGGAAACATTATTAAATTTAGACGATCACTCCTTCTTATTGGTGTAGACGCTGAAAAACAAAAAAAATACCACAATTGTTTCCCAACTATGATCCTCAATGCACATTGACCTGCATGTTTTGGATGTTCCCCTGCTTCAACAAACCCCAGTCAGATAATTGCAATTCAACAAAGACCCTGTTTATCAACCATCAATTAAAATGGTGTGTAAAAAAGGAAGTTAAATTAGAAGGGGGCTGAGAGAATTGGGCAAAATTCAACAAGTTGCAGTCAGTGGTCAGAAAAAAGGACACACAGAAAAAGTAAAAGTGATTGGTCAGATTTGTGGAATACCTGGACTAATAGTTGCAAACGTAACATCTATACTTCCTGGATGGACTCAGTACTGGCTGCAGTGTTCTCAGTTTTGTTCCCAACTTTTGATAAATTTGCTATCAACTTTATTTACGTCAGTGCAGAAAATATGACTGATTTAGCTTTTAGTGTTCCATTGTGGGCATTGTTATCATACGCATTCCACATCCACCTCTCAGAGACTTTGACTGATGCTTTAATTATGCAACACATGCTAGCCAATTCATTGCTATAAAAATTTACCGGAAAGAAAAAACACATTTTGAGAGTAAATACGTAGAATAAAAATATGCAGAAAGACTTTTTCCTCCATAACAACCTGGAAGCCTGTAATAAGGGGCTGATTCGAGCTGAAAACGACCATTGTTACTGGAATATATAAAACTGTGCAGATGAGGAGCATGCATGTAAATCAGGAACTCAGGTGCACCCTCTCCTCTTGTGTTATTGAAGCTACGCTTGAAAGCAAATATAATTGGGAGATGATTTGTAGTGTAAATACGATACACCACTTGAAAATTCCCTCTAGAAGGACTAACAATAGAGAATAATTTCACTCCCCTCTGTGCAGGTGTTGTTGCAGTTGGCAAGCGGCGCATTTCCTCTGGACTCAGCTCTCTGTGAAGCCATTAACGTGCCGATGGACAAGCTGAAGTGGACGTCGCCTTTCGCCAGCCACCGCTCCAGCCTGGGCCACCTGTCTCACTCCGGCAGCCGGCGCACTGACAGCACCGACGACGGGTCCAGATCGCCGTTTGAGCCAGACCTTTATCAGCCGGCAGCAGATCACTCTGCTGGCATCAACAGCCCCTCTTATTCATCCAGAAATGCCTGGCCGGACGCGGGCCAGTCCACCGCCTTTGAACCCCAGTTTTTCTCAGGGGGCTCAGAAATGGCGTCACCTGGCAGCGTGATGAAGAGGATGCAGGATCTGGAGAGCATGGTATGGGGGACGGCCATCGCCCTGGCCTGGCTGGAGCACAGCTCTGCCAGTTATTTCACAGAATGGGAGCTGGTGGCGGCCAAAGCCAGCATGTGGCTGAATGCACAGGACATCCCAGAGGGGAAAGATTTAGCCTCCATCAAGGCTGCTGCCAATCAGCTCTTCATCATCCTCAGACACTGGGATGAAAACCTGCAGCTGAACATGCTCTGCTACAACCCCAGCTCTGTCTGAGGCCTTAAACAAACTCCATACCAGAGTTTGATACTATGCTAACCAAGGCTGTACCATCACAGTGACGGTGCAAAAGTATTCATATCCCTTAAACGTTATTTTTTCACAACAGCCTCAGTGTTTTATCTTGCCATCTTGTGTGATAGACCAACACAAAGTACTGTTTTGTTCTGATGAGGAAGAAAAATGCAACATGATTTTCAAATTTGTTGCAAAAATTTGCAGAAAATATGTAAATAAAGTCACAACTTAATTACAAGAAAAACATTTAAAAAGTGATTTTAGTGCCATTTTGTTTTGGAAATTCAATTAAATTGTTCCATAAAATAAATTATATTTAGTTATTAAGAGTGATGCAGAACCTTTTTCCAGACCTAAATCAAACTGAGAATCTGTTCCAAAACCTGAAAATTGTTGTTCAGTAGCTCTCTGTTAAATCTGACTGAATTGAACTATCCTGCAAAAATTTTTCAGAAGTAACAGCATTATTATCTGGTTCTTCAAAGTATTAACTCAGGGGTATGAAATAAAAATGCTGTTTATCCCCCAATCAGGTGCCTTCCAATGGTAATGAATTGTATTTAGAGGAACAGAATTGAAGTGTATGGTATGCCTTTCAGATTTTTGCTTCTAAAAATATATTAATCATGTACTATTTTTCCTATTACACTACTTTGTGTTGGTCTGTTCCATGAAATCCTGTAGATATATATTGACCTTGGTGGTTGTAATGTGTCCGAATGTTGAAGAAAAAAAAAAAAAAACAATCCAAGAGGTATCAATGCAAAGCACTGTCTACAGAGCAGTTTGTGCTCTGGAGTCAGATTTTTCTTTTCCTGTTGCAGTGGTGAACAATGTGTGTTTTGCTCTGTATGTGCTGTTCCTCCTGACATATCACAGGCTCGTCAGAGACCCTTTTTCTAAGCTGTAACCTCGCCGGTGCCAATGAGTTTGTGGAGAATCAGTGTTAACGTTTTAGCATGTTGGACTGGTCTTCATCAACATGTGAGTAAAGCAACACTGCTGTTGTCATATTGATGTTCTGGCTGGAATGCTGCAAAATAGTAATAAGAGAAAACATTTTCTTTAATTTATTGATTCATATTTTCTGCATTTTTGGACTTAGCTGTGTTGTAAAAGCAAAGATTATTTTACGAGGAAGCATTTGGGTTCTCACTAGTGGTATTGTCCCTCTTTTATCTTGTGTCTGTTACTATTACAGTGCTATTACTACTTATGTTTTTGGTTTAAAGTGTAGCAGAGACTGAAAAATATGCAAACATCTAAGAAAAATTTTAAATCTCTATATATATGTAGATCTGGTATAAATGGAAGAATGTGCATGTTTTCATTGCTTTATTTTGGTGAATACTATGATTATTTTTCTTTGAATGATTTGAATTTACATGTGTTTCATATAAGAAAACATAATTTTTGATGTTTCCTCAAAAGAGTAGTGTGGCTGTACGTTCAAGATTAGTCCAGTTTAAGAAATTGAAAGTTTAGTCAAAGGTGATACTTCATTGAAACTTTAGGAAATGAGTTAAAAAAATTAATGCAATTTTTAAAATACATTTTTACTTATTAGGATATTCAAGGTTAGTTTCACTTTAACAAACTGAAGCAGAATATACTTGAACCAATTAACTTGAACATACACCATTAATACATGGCTTTTTGAACCATTAGGTTGATTTCAGGATTTTTGAAACACAAGTTAACAGCTCATCCTCTCATTTCTGTCTCATAAATGTCTAGCTGCTGAGCACTGTGTGCTAACAAGAGTGTGCCCCTGTTACTGTCTGTCAAAAAATCTGCTTGTAATGGTGTTATAATTTGCTGCTGACTGAGGACTCTTTAGTGCATTATGTGCCTCTAGGCCTGCATGTCTGACACAATACCATTAACATTTGGCAACCTTTCCCTTCTGTTTATCCCTTCATTGATTTTTTTTTTTTTAGTGGATGATATATGAAGTATTCAAAAGAAAATACAGTTTTTGAAGCTGAAATGTCAAGCTGCTTCACTTGCTACTGGTTTTGGAAATCAGCCAAACCAAACCACTGATTGGCTGATCCCCATGATAGCGCAGAGATGGAAGCCCATGAATGTTAGCTTCCATCATGATGCCAAAATGGTTTTCTCTGTGCATATTAATGAATATTAAGGTATATTTTGTGTTTGAACTATTAAAAAAGGCAGTTAAAAGTGTTTTGGAGGAAGTCTTAAAGGAGACCTATGCAAAATTCACATTTTGCATGTTTATATACTTCCATTTGGGTAACAACTGCTTCTAAAAGCAGCCCAAGCACTTAAAAAAAACACACCCAGCCATCTTTTGGCAATAAGTTAATGTTTTATGGTGTCTGGAAAATTAGCCATTTCAAAAACCTTCCAAATGTAACGTCTCGAATCAGAATGCGCTGCGCTGTCAGCTAGCGACTCCAGTGAAACCCCGCTTGTCACCTAGCTATGAGCTAGGTGACAGTCTTGTAGCTAGGTGACCCAGCTACAAGGTCTATTCTGTATTTGCTCAGCAAATATGCTGAGCTCCAGCATATTTGCTCAGCTGGTTTTACTGCTGGGTGCACTGTACAATGGCTGCTGGAAAAGACAAGAGTTTTGTTGTGGACTTATCATCCAGAAACCACATGCTGCATCCTTTTTGGTTGTGCAGGAGACTCTTCTTCTGCTTTTCATAGATGTATGAGTTCTAGTAAACTTTGAGTTGGGGGTTCTGATCAGCAGTAGATGGTTTGGATTTAAAGTGAAAAGCTCATTATGAGCTTTATTTATTCAAAACAAAGCTCATAGAGCTATCTTAACCTGTTCAAGGAAGCATATTAGGTCACTTTTAAGTATTTGTGGATTTTAATCGTGTGCATAATTGGGAGTCTTGAGCTCTGAAATGAACTAAAAGAAAAAGCTTTTCAAAACAAAATGTTTAAAAGTGTAATCAACAACAAACCTTGGCAGCTGCCCATGCAAGTGTAATCTAGGGCAGGCTGAAATGCTGAAATTAATGGACTGCATGCCTACTGATAAATGATTTTTTTTTTCTGCCAATTTTAGCAAAAAAAGAAAAATTTCCTTTTGACAAAAATGACTTAGGCTATGACAATTTTAAAACCATACATAATTTTCTTTCCATTTCAGAATTATGCACTATTTTTTCTTTGTCTTTCAGGTAAAAATGTAAGTGTGTAACATATCTATTAGGTCACTTTTAAGTATTTGTGGATTTTAATCGTGTGCATAATTGGGAGTCTTGAGCTCTGAAATGAACTAAAAGAAAAAGCTTTTCAAAACAAAATGTTTAAAAGTGTAATCAACAACAAACCTTGGCAGCTGCCCATGCAAGTGTAATCTAGGGCAGGCTGAAATGCTGCTGCTGCTGCTTCTGCTGTGTGGGTTAATCTTGTCAGAGTAAATGTCCTGATTCTAGTTAGTGAGCTTAGCAGGCTCAAAGCATCAAAGCACCAACATCAGAGAGGAATGTAGTTATTTATATGTAAGATGTTCCAGTGCAGGTAAGGAAAGGCTCTGCTCATCACACCACCAGCTACACACCTTCACAGATGGAAGGGTCAAATGTGTGGGTAGGTATAGGTTACAAACTCTGACTCTCTGCTGTAACTCTCCAATTACCTGGAAATGGTGAGCATTCATTTGAAATTCTCTGCAGACTCTACACTCTAATTTAGCATGAAAAGGAAGTTCTAATAGCACACAGAAAAAATAATTCACGCAGCAGCTCAATCAAATGTTCAAGACCAGAAGGTAAATGCTTAATTAACCTACAATGTTAACTTGAACACAGATAATTGTTGGGACTCTGATGAATTCAAAATAAACAATAGTAAATGATTACACAATCAGGCAAAATATTTCTTCTATTCTGTAATGCTCCTTCTGAACCCATCAAATGGATCAGACCAGGTGAGCAAGGCATTTTTTATAATAGGAGGTGAACTCCCACTCACTCGACTTGGCCTAGTATTTTCTGTGGTTTCACTTTGACAGTCTGGTGGTAGCTTGGAAAAGTTGTGTTGGAAATGTTCATAATAACTACAACTTTTTTCAGGCTGGGAGCAATACAGCTTCATTCAATACCAATTTAATTGGTCAGTTAAAAAAAATAAAACAACTAAATAGATCTGACTGACATACACAAAATCTTAAGCACATTTTGTTCTGCAACATATATATGTTATGAGCACAAAATTTGTATAGGCCTGTATACATCTGTATAGGCCAGATTGTTTTTGATGTATCACATTTCACAGTAATCAACATCAACCCATCTTGGGCTGAAAGTTCAATGGTCTATACAATCTATGAATGCCCCATAGTGTTTGAAATAATTATTAGCTGAATCAATGGGAAAATAAGCTCAACTACCCTGCTATGTCAGTCACTTTAAGCATTTACTATGCTGAGTTGCATTACCAGTAGTTGATTATTATAAAATTTTTTAAGCATTTTTGCAAAGTTTATAGAAGTGATGCCTGTCGATGGCATGCATGGCATTCTAAAGATGCAACACTGAATTTTTTTTAATGAGTAAAAAATGAATAATACCCTTTCTTAGTTGAAGATCATTCTAAGTAGGAAACAGTGTTCTTACATAGTCTGTCTTTGTAGACCACTGAATTAGGCAAGACTGATTTTGAACTTGTAACCTAATTACATGGACATTAATTAGTTCAAAAGTTGCAGGTACTGTCCAATCACTGTCCAATCCTCCAGAACACGTCCAACAATCAAGACTCTTTTCATGGAAATTGAAAAGCGAAAGACACTATTAATTATCAATGTCAAAACTCATTTACCACAAGTGCCTGAACTGAGTTCAAAGTCAGCAGAAAATATCTTTCAGCTTATACATGTTCCATTTTTTCAGCACAGCCGAATCTGTTTGCAGTTATTATCAATTCCAGTTAATGGGATTTTACACTGAAATCAATAACAATGCCATATGAAACACTTGTTACCAACCATTAAGTTCTGCTGATACTGATATTGAAAAACAATCTTTTTTTTTCTGTTTGTGAAATACACCAAAGTATGTTTTAGTCAGTGGTAATAAAATTTGCATATTTTGAAGTAGTAATGATTTCTGAATTAGATGAGTGATTCTGTGCAACCAGTAGAACCCACCCAGTGCATCTCAGCTCGCTAAATTCAGCTAGCGTATCAAAACTTTGCTGTTTTTATGTTTTTGGAATCGCTAATATTATTTCAGACAAATCATTTTCCTGAACTTAGAAAATGAAAAACGAGACAACTTTTTAAAGAGTTGCCTCTGCAGTAACAGCATTCTTCTTTTATAATTACTCTTTTTTTTTGGCATTCATATAGTACTTCATTACTCAGGTATGTTTATTTCTACTCAGGCTGAGTTGCATGAGTCCTACATGAACAAGAGCATTTAATACAAATTTTGATCATTCCTACATATTGAAGCCAGTGGTGCGGCGTTTTCCTTTCTGAAATTTAAAATATGATTTTGATGTTATAATGTAGTATATCTGTGCTGTAATTGCAACAGTAAGTGCAGCTGTAAAATTGTATTTTTCATGTACCGAGTCAATTGTATAGTGTATTGTCTTTCAAATTGCTGTTTGTGCCTTTATAAATGATTGTTGACCATTTGAGGCCATTGAAAGCTTCTATAGTGTCTTTCAGATTGTTGATGTTGTATTAAACTCTACAGGTGCATGAAATAAATACTACTACAAACAAAATGTATACATGTATGATCACAAGAACTCTCAGAGAATGGGTTGAACTTGGAAGGTACACTCAGGTTGGGTCTAGAATAAAATGCTGGCATGTTCAATAAATATGGTTCCTACTGTAGGTTTGCTTTGTGAAAATCTAACTGCTTTTGTGAAAAGATCTTGTCTTGCAGTATTCAGACCTTGAAAGTCTGAAACTTTAGTTTTAGCATTTTGCAAATCTCCTTCCATGGGTCTATATGGGGTAATTTCTTCTTAAAAACAAAATTAATCCTCATTTTATCTGCAGAATCTCTTAAAAAAAACAAAAAAAATTTTCATTAATATGACATCTGACAGTACTCTATGCTAAAAAATATTATTAGACCCTATTTTCCCCACCTACAAACATCACTCTAATAGGTTTTTTTAGATGGTATATGATTGCATTTTTCCTCCAAACATGATGAATGAAAACTGCAAAGACTGCAAAGAACCTATTAAATCTTAACTTTCTGTTTTTTGTCCCTTGGACAATTCTTCTGATTCCTCTTTCGACTGTTAGAAATTTTGCGAGGATCACCTGCACATGCTGTATTCATGGAGAAATGATTTTTATTCTGTTAAAAGGAATAAAAAAGAACAAAGACACAAAATGGCATGAAAGAGAAAATAAATGGAAGAGTCCACTTCTTTACCTTAAAGTGTAAGGTAAAGAGGAACAAATATAACTTAAATACTGAGGAAGAGTTGTAAAGTGACATGAGGACCATATGGAGAAATATGTGACAGCTGAGGCAAGGAGAAAAATCAGATGGAGGAGACTAACATGAAGAAGCTGAAAAGTGCAAAACCTGACTATAATCTCAAGGAAATAAATAATTACAAACATACAGGAAAGAGAACCAAACATAAACTAAGAAATTAAACATAATTAAGTATGAACTAATCTAGCAATACTTTAGAAATAAAAACACAAGGAATATGGGGCGAACAGGCTTTTGACACGGCTTACGGTTTGTTGACATGGTGCAGTGTGAACCAAATCAACTGAACATGTAATAAATGGTGAAGCGGCTTGTCCGGCAAGAGAGAGACCTGGGGGGTGAACAAAGGCAGAACAGGAAGAGTCACAATCGTTAGAACAGTAAGAAAAACGACAGCTCATTACTGAGGTGCAAATAACCATTTTCACCCCTACTTCAGAGATCAAACAGGGCTCGAACACCTCACAGTGCGCTGCTGTCAACAACACACACATGAAAAATCCACCTGATGCTTATTAGGATGTGAAGTGGTCAAAAGAAAAGTTTGTAACATCAACTTTACTGTTGCTAAGCTACTGACTGTAAATTTAAAACTGCATCGTGTGAACTAGTGTAAAGCAAGCTTTTTTTAAATGCCATATATAGAGAATTGTTTTATTACATGGAGGCAAAGAGAAGCTGCAGTTGAAATCGACTTGACTGCAAGCTGATTTTTCACTGAGGGCAGTAATACATCCATTTAGATTCAGGTAATTCAGTTGTGCTCACTAATGTCCGTCATCATGTGCTCTACCACACGGCTCCGGATCTGGAGTGGACGGTGAAACCTCAACGACAATTATTCTGTTTACATTTCAGCCGCTGAGGTGGCTCTGCCTGCATAATGGAGGCCGGTGTCTAATTTAATCGAAGGCAAGTATATTATGGAGTTTAAATTTGCACATAAATAGCACACAGAGAAAAGGAGGAAAAAAACATGAGTAATTTTACTGTCTGGCTGAAAGCTAGGCCTGCGGTGGGTTGTGGGCATCAATAAATGACTCCAGTTATAAGAAGATGATTACTGGTTGCTGTGACAACCACTTGTGTTTTTCACAAAACTGTCTGAGTAAAAGTTTTAACCTTTATTTAAATATTTGCTATATTTTAAAGCTTTGGACATGTATTGTTGAACACTGAGTTGCAGATTTTGTCTAATCTATTTTTTTTTGTAATATATTATTAGAGAAAGTTTTAGGATCACAAAACAATGGCATCATTTGAGAAATTAACAATTAGGAGACATTTTGGAATATTTTGATATTTAGTTCTATTCAATTCAAACAGTTGTTTAAAGTTACTGCAATACAATTTTCTACAAAAAGTTGTTGTAGATGCTGATGACTATAGCAGTTCGTATTACAGCAATTTTGATGAAGTCTCTGACTGAAGACACACTGTGGTAAAAGTCTCATTAAACATTTATCTTAGGGTTTATCTGTAATTTGACTTATTTTATGGAGAATCCTTCTTTGCACCATAATCTCAAGATAAACCAGAGAACAGAAACAACTTTATTTTTCAACACTTTTTTTAAGACAAAAAAGTATTCTGTATGTTTGCTGGATTAAAAAACAAAACAAAACAGCAGACTCTATGCGAAATCCATTTTCTTTTGGATTTTTTTGTGTCTTTTTGGCAACTGGAACAGGATGTGGTTCACTCTTGCTTCATTTAAAGTTTACTAACTGAGCTGCATATGAATAAAAACCTTTTGATGTTTTTGGTCTCCATTACCAATAAATTCAATTAAAAGCAAAAACCTGGATGAATACTTTGTGTTGCACCTTACCTGGCATCAGTGAACATTTCATTCTAACATTGCTTTTAAATGTTGATTTGCATCAACAGCCTGAACCAAATGTAAGTTATTCCACTCAGAATTGTTCCGAGGGCTGCAAGTGGCCCCCGCGCCGCACTTTGGACACCCCTGCTGTACTGCATAATGCTTGGAACAGGAGAAAGTCCTTTTTTCCGTTTTTCTGGGAAATAATCATAAAATCTCACTTGAGTTGAGGTGTAATTAGCTTTTAGAAAACCTTTGAAATTTTAGCAGCAATTTTTTTCAAAACACCAGCTCTTGAATATGTGGTTTACAAAGGAACATGAGAGAAAGGAGCATAAAGGAAACATTATCCTCTACATTGAACTGTACCTCTTTCAAATAAAAGAAACGAATAAGACTTTTTGTAGTCTTAGTCTCTACTAAGACTAAATAAATGGTGCCTGATTGGAGAGAATTACTGAGAATCTGGCTCAATATAAGAAACTACTACTAAGGTGTTCCAATAAAGCATTAAAGTGACTATAGGTTTTATTTACAGCTGCTCATTAATTTTGCCATATGAAGTTATAGTTACAGAGAAACCTACACATGTATGGATTTCACTTAAATCTTTAAATGTGGGACTTCCTGGACAATAATTGTCCAAAGCTTCACTCTGCATTCCGATTTTAAACTCTGCAGAGAGCAACACAAGGAGGAATGTCTTTTATGGCTCATTCACTGTCACAATGGTGACAGCTTCTTCTGCTAAAAGCAGGAATAAACCAGCGGGGGTTTCCATGGTGTTGGATCTGCGCCGCTGCTTTCATGTTTGCTGTGCACTAAAGAGGTTTGTTAACACACCACTATTGACCGAATAAGTGCTGTCATGGGATTTCATTGCTTGATTTGCAGCCACAGTTGGAGTCAAATGTTTGATACACAACTGTTAGCCCTACTGACAAAATTTGTGACATGTTCCTCAATGACACTATGCTACAAAGAAAAACACAAAATCTTACCAGGAATGTCTTTCCCAGTTTCTAGTACATTTATCTTAGTGCAAGTGAAGTAAGAAAAAAACCAACATGTCAAAACCAGATGATTTATCGCTCCTAAGCTGCTCTATGTATGTAACTCATCTACTATTATTAGCACCACTTGTAATTAGCTTACATCAAACGAGTGTTATTGTGGCTCTGGATTTCAACCTTGCAAGAATAGCAATAAAAAAATGAACTGTAGTTCATTTTGAAAACTAGAGTGGTATTTAACTGTGCCATATTGTTTTTGCTATTTGTAAGCAATGGCAACAGTAAATTTATGGCACACAAGTTGATAAGTTATATTTCCCCAACAGAGGCAGCAGCTAAAAGCAGGAAGATATTAACTTAACCTATTATTTGTTTAACAAATAAAATACTATAGAAATTGTCTTTCCATTTGTAATTGCATTTAGTATATATTATTTAAAATATATACTTTATTATGGTAGCTTGAGGGCCCCCATGTCATCCTAACTAGATGCTCATCTTACACTTTACTGGTGTTACATTATAGTTCATTAAGGCACAATTAGAAAAATAATGTATTAGTATAAACACAACAGACTAACTTTCAAGCATTACGATAATAGTTAATGGAGGTTTGAGCCAAATTTCAGGATAAACTTAATATTTCAGTTTGAATAGGACTCCTCTGTGGAAGTTTTGAACAAATTTTAGTTGAGCTAATAGACTTTTTTTAAAATTGAAAGCTGAAGGAAAAAAGAAGAAATATTAAGCTGAGACGAGTCAGTTGGCCTGGAGCCTAAGTGGGCTTTTGTTGGACCCAACTTGTAGCTAATCCTTTTCCTCCTGCTTGATTACACTAAATGTCTGACCTTTAGCTCAGGTTCTTTAAGGAACCAGCCAGCATCAGCTTGCTCCTGTAAAAAAGATATCCGGGGGGCGAGCTGCTGAATACTAATGAAGTGTTAACGGCAAGGTTGACTTAATGCTTAAACAATACACTGGAGGTCTCAGAGCATGACGTGGGCTGAAAAAATTACGTTTTTGAATGAATATGCTGATTTAAAAAATAAAACATTGATTTGTTTAAGCCAGATAAATAAAAATGCTCCAGTATGAGGTAGAAAATGCACTCCCTGTTGGTTTAAGCCTGAATCTGTACTGAAATCGCCTTTCTTCTGCCTCTTTAAAATTCAGTTATTTACTAGAGCAACAGCATGAAGATTAATAAATTATAGATCTTAGTTTTTAATCACAAATTTGTGGTTTAGGGATAAAACTGCTGTCTAAGTAATGCATTTTTATGTTCATTTATGCTCCAAAACTTTCATATTAATTCTCAATAAAACCCAACATCCCCCTCTCCTGGTAGAAATCGAGCGTCTCCTCATTTGACAAGAACACTTATAAGAAAAGTTCATTCAAAACCATACTTGCTTTTAATGATGTCTCAGTTGCCAATATAGTGGAGTGCTTTGCAGTTTAATTCCATGTGTTTTTTTACAAGCTGGAATTGAAGTTGATGAAAACTAATCAATATTTTTGCAGATCTTTGTTGTAGTTGTAGGTTGTAACTCACAATTATCCCCTCCTAAAAATCTTCATGTATGACTGCAACCTCATTTCTTCATGCTCTGCACTGCGATGAAGAAAACGTGACCTCAAGTATGAGTGGAAGAGCGCAAGTTAGGTCAGAAAGGTCTGAGCCGTCGCACTTCCAAACCAAATGTCAAGAGGCTCTTCTCTCTCAAAAGCAAAAAAGAGCAAAAACATTCAACAGTAAAATCATCATAGAATCCTTAAAAATAGCAATAAAGCTGCAGGAGGAACTGTGGGATTTTCTACTTCTATAGGAATTATGTTTCAGTTGTGAAACCGTGTTTTACTTGTTGAAAGATTGAAAAAAAGAGATGATCAAATATTGGTTAGAAAGCCGCTTTTATTTGCAAACTTTTCTCTTGACCACAGTCAAAACTAACCCAACCATGCAGCTTATTTTCTTTGTTATGAATGTCACTGATGTACATGAATACATGGAGTGAATGTAAAATGTACATTCTGATAAATAATTTCACAATTTCTTTGTAACTGTTACCATGACGGAGTTTAAGGCCAGGATAAGAAAATAAAAAATTGCAAGAATAAAGTCATAATATTACAAGACTAAAGTTGTATGAAATCAAAATCAAATAATATGATAATAAAGTCATAATATCACATTTTAGTAATAATTTGACTTTATTCTCAAAATATTAAGAATATTAAATTTGTTCTTGAAATATTTTGACTTTATCCTTGTGACATTATGATTTTATTCTCATATTGTTGCAACTTTATTCTCAGATCATGTCATTGTTTTTGTAATATCACAAATTGAGAAACCCAACATACAAATGTATTGGCAGTGAAAAAGCTGCAACAACCTGGTTGCTCAAAAAGGCAAACTGTTCAACTATTGCCTTGTTGAAGCCCTCTTTATTTCATATTAAAACATGTTTGTGCTTTTAAAACTGTCTATGACCTTGACCTAATCTACCTGCCAGAGCTGCTACATCAGTACAGACCCTCCTGTTCTGTCTGAGTGCGCTGAAGACGACGTGTAAACTTAGAGAAAGCCGCGGTTTTGCTGCAGCATCTCCTAAATAAAGGAATGACCTTTCTTTGGACAGGCTGTCTGTTTTTAAATCCTTAAAACCAATCTCTTCTCCTTGACCTTTGAGACCATCTGAGATGTTGACTTTTACTTTTATTTTTTTTTTAATTTAATTTAGTTTTTATATTAACTGATAGTATATCTGTTGTAGTTTTTTGAAAAAAGACTGTTTTTTGCCTTTTATTGCAGAATGAAGTTGTAGATCCTATTGTGTGCAGCATTTTGATCTTACAGACATTTAAAGTGCTCTATAAATAAAGGTGACATGGTATAGCATTAGTAGAAAATATAAGACAGCTGTGTCTAGACCTGGGTAATAAGTCAATCTTATCGATTTAACAAATTTTTGGTTTATGGAAAATCTGGATTTTTCTTTTCCACAATGAACTCCTCGGGTTTCCAAGGCCACCATCTTGTTTAACAAACTTTTTTTTATCTACAGCTTTTATATATTTGGATTTTGAATTCAGGTCATCTCCACTTTACTCAATTTTTTATGTTACTTAATGCCTTAATATTACCAAACCAAATTTGGAATATTAGGAAATGAGGTAGTCATTTTTGTCACCTCAAAAAAATTTATTTTCCAAGCTTTTTTTCTCATTAAAACATCCTTGTCTCTTTATTCTGCTGATATGACTATATTTTCATGATTAAACAAAAATTCTTGAATTCTGACCCTAATACTCCATCGCACAGCTCGCATAAGGGACGACTGAAATAGTTCTGACTGAACGTGAGCAAAAGAAATTTATTAAAATTGGAAAAGTGAAACTGCTCAAGAAGAGTTTTGTTCAACATGCCAGATGAAATGTCCATGTTTTCTCTCTGTTGTGATAAATGAGTAGGTCAGTAAAGCAGAAGCTTAACATCCAGGGCCTGAATGTGCTACAGTCTAATTAAGCTAACCATTACTCTAAACCCACAGTAAGACATGGAGGTGGCAGCTGGCGAGTGATTTTTCTTTAAATAAATCTGTTGACTTTATATACAGCTAAAAGACAGGAGTTCAAGCAGATATCAAAATTATTAATCACTGGAAAAAAAATTCAAGTTTTGGAATTATGATAGACTGAGCCCAGAACTTGACAGGAAATCTGCATTAAAAATCCTTTTCGTGTCAATGTGCACAAATAAGGCACAGCAACATTTAAACAAACAACAATGTCCCAGTTTGAATGTGAAACTAGTTCTATATAGTTACACATTTGCACAATTAAGCAGGTAAATTTGCCAATAATAGGTGGCTCCTACCAGTAAAGACTAAAGCATTTCAACCAGTATTAGTTGAAGGAACCATGTTATTACGATTTTAATTTTTGCGCTTCCCGCAAGCAGTATTTTTCCTAGCTTAAAAAGAGTTGAGTGCACATTTTATGTATGAAGATGACAGCCAAAATAGTCAGTATCACAGTAATTTTAACGAGAGTAAAAGAGTGAGAGGTGCTGACCAAATGTAAGGCTTTAATGACTACTAGAGTAAAGTCCCTCCAGTGTAACGTCCTCTATGCTGCTTTCAACAGATTGTTGTGGAAGTGGGGCCAAGAATCGGATCAATATTTGTAAGCCTGAGCACAAAGAGATTCAATTTTCTCTCCAGATGACACCATTTTTTAATCAATATGAATTAGCTTACAAATTTGATTTCAACATTCAACTCCAGTTCAGCATAGGTGACTTGTCACCATCATTGCTCGTGTAAAGCGCCCTTTTCAAGCCGGAGAAATTCCAACGAACTGCGAATTTAGCTGTTGTAAAGAGGCACCACTCTGTCGATAGTCACCCTGCAGATGGGGCATTTCTTTGGCTCCAGCAGGGCCTTGTAGCAGAGGTCACAGGCACACACATGACCGCACTCCAAAAACACCAACGAGCGTTCCCGACTCAGACACACCACGCAGCTGGTGGCGAGGACGCTGCTCTCCTCTATCTGGAGCTCACGCATGAGCCTCTTCTGCTGCTCCTTGAACTCCTCCATGACGCGCCGCCGCTTCCTACTCTCCCGGCACTGAATGTACCACTTCCACAGCATGTAGAGGAGCATGGAACAGGTGGCGAGCCCGAACACGTAGGACAGGATCCTCCACACTCTCCCGGCATTCACCTGTTTCCTCACCAGGAACTCGTAGTTCTGCCGGGTGAGGAAGTAACAAAAGCCCTGCTTGGGCGGCTGCAGCTTAATCAGATCATTGTCCAGGACCAGCTCGCCCACGCCCGTCACGCTGTCGCCCAGGCGCAGCATCTCCTCCAGTTCGTGGATCCCTTTGGGCTGCTCTCCGCTGATGAACTGGCTGATGAAGTTAAACAGGGACTGGTTCGAGGGGTGGAATTTCTCATAGGTGGTCTCCAGGTCCAGCTCTGCCGCGTTTAAGGGACGCACAACCCGCACCGTGGTGGAGATGTTTTCGTCGTAAGACCCGAGTGCGAACGGGACGGTGTTGGTGCGCTGGTGGAGGACTTTCTCTGTGCTATTCCTATTTGGAAATATAGTTCAACATTTCAACTTGATTTACATTAAGTCAACTTAATTGTTCACACTGCAAAAAACCCAAGTATTTTTATAGTAGTAGTATATATTAGTACATATTAGAAATATGTTAGTTCACTTGAAAAAAGACAAAACTACATAAGACAAAATTTTTCAGCAGCAAGAAAAAAGCTTGTTTAAAGTAAATAATTTCTAAATATTGATGGAAAAAGTACAAGTAAAATAATTGGCCAGTGGAACAGGACATTACTCCCATATTATATGTTAAAATGTCTCTTTCCACAGGCAGATTGTTTGACTTATAACTAGTACCAGTACAGGTAAAGCAACTGTTATTGATGTTGAACACTGACCAATTAGACACTAAATGTAAGCCGTCAATAGTGGAAAACTACTGCTAGCACCATAATGATGTCACGTCTAAATAAGTATTTTTATACAAAGATAAGTAGTTTACTATCTTCTCATTAGTTGAAATGTATTTTTGTTTTGGGTCAGTTTTGTTTTTCTCCATATGAATGTATCAAAGATAAAAAGAAATAATTTTCTTTTCCCACTGGCCTAGTAGAAATAAGACAGGAAGCAATCTGTGACATTTGGATGGTGGCATTTGCAGATTTGTTTACATGCCGTTCAATGTGTTGCAGCTAATAAGCGATACAGCGATGCCAGGAGTGCCTTTTCCCTTCTCCCCGATGAATGTCTGATGAGGTACATCACAAAAATGTGGACTCTGTGAATCTTGTGGGGTAAGCTGCTGCCTGCGTCAGTGTCACCATCTGTTCTGACTGACGTTACCACCTTATGCAAGATTTGAATAGTTGCATGAAGTCATGCTCCATCTGCTCGCATGTCAAATTCTGATGATGGTTCTTGGATTAGAAAAGGCAGAAACAAGCAAAATATAGATCTGATCTTCAAACGACTCACCATAAGTGAGTGGTGCGATTCCACACCAACTTCTCCTCTTTCAGAGTCAGCCTCTCGATGACGCCTTTGCAGTCATCAACAAACTGGCTGTTAAGAGTGTCCTTCACTGATTTCACCACACCTGTGGCACATAACCACTCTTAGTAAAGCAGGGAGGTGAAACTTATTTATTGTTTTCAGGCTTTAAAGAATGCTTTGCAAACCTTCTATGACGGCGTATGGGATGCATCTCCCAGGGGTTTCAGACAGGACGGCTTTTAAATCCTGATCAATGGAGACTTTTTGAGCTTCCTGCATTAAAAAAATACAAGCAATACAAAAACTGATCAAATCTTGCATGCAGTAAATTAATATATTTGCCATTTTGTGCCAAGAAAACATGTCTGACCTTTAAACGGGTTGCAGTTTTAGCTCTGCTTCTGTAAATGGAATAAAACACGGCAGTCAGCGCAGAGCTGGTGGCTAAAACCACTATCTCCGCCACTGAAGGTTTCCCATTCGACTCCATCCTGGGATTTGATTCATTTAGGACCACTTTGGGAGAAAGATAGAAAGGGAAAAAAAATCAATTAATTTCTATTTTGAAGTAGTTCCTTTTACTTTTATGCTGTAGTTTAACTCTCCAATATTTCAGAAACACATAGTACCTAAATTCTCTTTCCTGTCTGTATAATGTGATGAAACGTAAAAATATGCTTAAAGTAGTATAAACATTTAAACACTCAATAATTAAGCAAATCCCATGTTTACTGAACATGAACTACAAAGCCTTTGTTATACCAGTCAAACAAGAGTTTTTAGTTTGCAGTCATATATAACTACTGGAAAAGAAAGCATTTTCTTGTCCAAACTCAGTGTTTTTACATATCAAGAAATAATTTAATTTATCTGGTACTAACAAGGTTCTCAATACATTTATATCTAACCTAAAATTATCTAAGTGTACAACAACATACGACAAATCCAAATCAGTCATTTCCTATTTTTCCTATGACAACATAAACATTGGCAAATGTTCAGGAAAACTATAGACAAACAGGAAGAAAACATTTAGCCAAAAGTCAGAGTTTGTTTTTTTAAATTAATTCTAAGAATGGAAACATATTTGAAATGCATACTTCTGTATTTTAAATTTTAAAAAGTATGTGTCAATAAAATTTCACCAACGACTACACTAATTAATTAAATGCAAAACCATCTACGCCGAGCTCTTTAAACCATAACACACATACCGTCCCAAACAGGAAGTTAGCTTCGGTTAACACAGAGGCGATTCATTACAGTCAATCGAGCTACTGCAGCGACTTTAGCCTATTTAATAAATGCTATTTAGTCTGTAGCCTCCAAACCTTGTCAGTTATTTTACAATTAGCAATTTGAACATTTAACTGGCTATTGGTAACGATTATTAGCAAACAAACTAGCTAACACTTTTCTAGCCAAGCATACTTGCTGACATAAAACAAAGCTGTTTTCTCGCTATGTTTATACTATATAGGAGAAAACGGTTTGTGCGGTTTGATACGGTTTGTGCCGTATTAATAAAGTTGATAATGACTTAATGGATAACAGAAAGTTCGAACCTTTGTTCACCTTCGTTGACAGGAGCAGCTTTTGACCACTTCTGCACAGTTGAATACTTGCAGTTCTGCTGTTAACCAGCAGAGGTCAGTGAAAAACCGTTGAATAAGAGAAATGTGTGACCAGAAACTGTTCTGAATGAAATTATGCAAAAATGTTTCGAATTACTTCGATATGTCTGCCATGCCATAGCAAAAATCCCCTTTTATTTAAGAAGAAAAAAAATTATATTTACATTAACGTTGGTTTTGCCCAGATTTCTAATACCTTTAAATATGCATTCTTTATTCCTATTATATGTATTACACACATACTTCAATAAATTTGAAAGTCATGAAGCATTTAATTTGTTTAATTAATTCAGTTCTAAAAATCAGACGCAATCAAACATTAATCAGTATACTACAGAGATTCCTAAACTGATGATGTATTTCAAACATTTGCTTTTGTCAATTTTGATAGTTAACATTATATTTTTCATACAAAAAGCTCTGTCATAGCTGTGCTACAATCCACACAATTATGGAAAAGATGTCTTAGCAGACAGTTACTGACATCTTCCGTAAGAGGGGTAAGCCATAAAATGGCAATGCTAAAGAAGCTAGCTTGTAAACTGAGTCAAATTTAGAAAGCTGATTGGAAGGAACCATTGGTTAAGAAAAGTGACTAAACTAATAATAATTTTAAAAAGCTACAGCGAAATGTTTTTGAAGAGTCTTGTGTGCTTTCTTCCTACAGTTGGTTGTTTTTCATTTTTCCTCTTCGAGCAAGCATCAAATCGCTTTTGCCTCTGCGGAAAACAATGTTTGTGCCTGATATGACAAAATTAGGACCGATTCCTATTAATTAAAATGCAGCTACACACATTGGAGCTACCTAGACAGAAGCAGTTCTTTCCTGACCTGAGAAGACCCTTTGACTGCAACTGTATATTAATGTCATTTCATATCAATATGTTTATGCCAGAGTGATTGCATTTTTTTGTAAGTATTTTGAAAATGTGCTGTATCAACTTCCTGATGCATTTAAAAGTGATTATCTGTGTATCTGCTGGGTAATTAGGAGTTGATTGGGTGCAGAGGCATGAAATGAATCCTGATTCTGTTCTGTGTTTTTTATGATATAGATAAAACTGAAGTATGTTTTATAAAGTCTAATCAACTCCTACATACTTCAGTATATACTCGTCTTGTTCTGAACAGTTCTTTAAAAATATAGTGAAATAAAAATCTGCCAAAGCTAAGTCTACATGTTGAAACAGTTTGACATAATCAACCTGACATGTGAATAATGAAGCCAGTGTGTAAAGGTGAGTCTGGCTTTTTCCACCTTGTTTTCAGCCTCAAAAAGAACAGAAATATCCTGCAGGCTTCTGTTGAGGGTTAGTCATGCTCTTTTGTGGACAGTGTACGCTTTGCAAACCCAGTCCTCTTTTCTAAAGAGGAAAACCTTCTACTTCCTTTCTTCATTGTCTGTAACCAAATTCAACAGTATGACACATTTCTAAATGGCTTTCAGACAATTACATACGGAAGCTAAAGCTTTTTGTGAGATGTTGACTGAATGTGTTGTCTTGCTGTTGCAAAAACTAACAGACTCTCCTTCGACTGCTTCAGAATAGCCTGATAGTGTGCTTGCATGAGAAACATCCAGATCAAAAATAATGTTTTTATGTAAAGAAAATATTCAAGATTCAAAACAAGCAGAGCAACATTTCCCAAAAAGCATTGAAAAAGGCCAGAGTTGATGAATTCACCTAAATACATAGCAATGTGTCAAAGCCACGGCTCAGGAGCCAAATCCCAAGCCATGACATAAAATACAATTTATGATTTTGATTGCAAAAAAAAAATGTGGAACAAAGTGAAATTGAGTTTGATTCCCCTGCTTCATATGCTTGCTGGAGGCTGCAAAATGCTTTAGCTTGGGTCGAGATTTGCCTTCCAGAATTTTTTTTTTCTGGAAAGTTTGTTTAGTTGTAAAAGAATGGAAATCCTCCCTTCATTTTACCTCCATTTTGTTCACAATCAGTTTTTTGTTTTTTTTTATCAACCCTTAACATTTTTTGCAAACCACTTTTCATCTTTGAGGTCTTTGCATCCAACACTGGAGCAACAACCCAGCAGAAAATCTGCAGTAGATTTAGATGACTCATAAACTTTGATTCAATGAGTGAGACAGAGAAGAATTGCGGTGGTAATGAGAGCGATATCAGTGTGCAGTGACTTCTACCAGGACAGCCAATCTTAATCTCATAAATACTGAATTATTTCTAATTCCAGATGGGTGCATAATTTAGATCTAGATAAACTGCTGCTAATTAACATGCATCACTTTATCTGGGGTAATGGACTTATTTGTTCCCTTTCCTGCACATTTACTGCAGCACGGCGTTTTCTCAACTGTATAAAACAGGAGTAGAGGAGGGGGAAGTGGACCTGCAGGTCTTCTGTGACTAGTCAGCTCTCCTGATAAAGGACGGGAACGAAGCTTCTGTGTATAATGTTCATCCCCCTCCCTGGTAATTAAACTATGATTCACTTGATCTGCATTATCTTCCCAGCTTCTATGCTACAGTATTGGATCCTATAGTAGATGGTCTTCGATAAAATTGATTTTCATCTTCTTGAGGTTCATAGTTATTCTTCTTATAGGTAAAGAAAAATTCTACACTATATATATTTCTATGAAACATTCCCATCAGTTTCAGCAATGTCACTTTTGATCTGATGTGGGTGCTATGTCGATGGCACTAATCTGATATATGACGTGCACAGTAGCCCTCTCTGTCATCATTTGTTCTCTGAGCCGGGCTTCTCTACTGCTGCCCTCACGCACGACCATAAATCAACCATCTAAGAGACGGGGCCCCTCTCTGCCAGGCCCTTCTCATTGATTACTCTGTGCTGGGTAAGTGTAGCGTGATGAGGAGAGAGCCCAATTCAATTAGGTCTCCTTCTCGACAGAAATATGTAGCGTATGTTGCCCCGGATAAAAACAATCCCTCTGAGCTCAATGTGAAGGAACGAAGGATAAGGAGGAAGAATTAGGGGAGGATGACACAGAGATAAAAGTAATTGGTTTACACAAGATCCTCAGGCTGCTTCTGGAGGGTGAGAACTGATGTACATTTTCAGGAAATAAAAGGCAAAGTAAAGGCAGCAAAAGCAGAGGACACAGCAGAATCCACAATTTAACAATCCACTGTTTTAATTTAATTATCTGGAAGTATGACAGAATGAAAACTTTGCCTCTTTAGAAATAAGTTTTCTAAAGAGGCATAAGATTTGCTTATGTACAAATCTCATTTGTACATATTAACACACTTTAGGGTTGTATTGCACAACAATTTGACTAAATCATGTTTGTGAAATATCTCTAATTAGCTGCACCAACATTAATTCTGGTGCATTCTTGTCTTCTTGAGGATGAAAAACTATATGTGCTCTTATGTTTTCATAGTATTAATAACTCTGGGGTTGTGGAGAACTGCAAACTGCAGCTTGCATCCCAATTCCTACTTTCAACGTTGCTTTCCATAGCACTTGAATAAGCTAAACGAGCCACATAATGCAAAAGTAAGCATACTGCTCTGGAGAGAGGGCAGACAAATGATATTTGACTTCTGAAGCAGCACTAAAACTATCTTTGGAGATGGGGGTAACTGACTGTCTGCATTTTGACAATGGTACTGTCTCTTTGTGAGTACAAAAACTGTCTCTGAATGCTTTTTTGAATTTTATTTTATCTTGGATGTCTGCCTGACTGGTGGACTTAACTTCATTCATCTCTAGTCTTTAGAGCAGGGATGGTTTGAAACAGAAAAAATATTTTATTTCATAAATATTTCAGAAGCAGTGGTGTAAAGTGAGCTTTTTTTTACTTTCTGCCATTTCATACACCTTTTTGCTTCTTACCAGAAAATATTTGACTGGAACGTTTTTTCATAGTTTTTAGATTTTAACTTCAAACCATCCCAACATGCATGAAATCTTAACTATTTAATACTTTCCAGAATTGTTTTCTTTCCTCAAGAACATTTTGGTCAAACCAATGAGAGCTGAGCATTTGCATCACAATGCAGGAAATTTTAAGGTTATCACTTTGAGACAAGATGACTACCAAAGTCAGGACCAAAATAACAAAAGCAACAGAATTATAAAATACTGTTATTATAATGTCAGACTAAAGAGCCACAATGGAAGATCTTAAAAAAAAAAACCCAGTAAAGAAAGTCAGATTTACGTTGTCAATTACAAAACACCAACCAGATGTGAGCACAGAACATTTTCTGAGTGGTTTTGTGCTATATTTCTGTGCATTTTAGTGATTTGTCTTTCTGTTTCATCAATATTAAGGTACTATTTAACTAAAACAAGTTCCTCTACCACTACTTTTAAGTGAGTTTTATCTTATTCCAGATGTACTATCACCTACAAATGTTGTTTGATCTAAAGGATGATATTGCTTCATCTGAAACTAGAGAAACCATTTTATTTCCCTCGGTGTTACCATTATTTAGTATATTTTACACACAGTAACTGCATTCAAATGTTCCCTTCTGGGAAACAGAAGGGAATTATCCAGATTTACAATGTCATCTTTCAGCCAAGAAAAGTAAAAGCCAACCAACAGTAGTAGTAGCATAAACAGAAAACAGTGACAGACCTACACACTGCTGTGCTTGAAACAATATGAAACACACAAACACACACACGCAAAAAAACCCAAAAAACTTACCAATTCATCCTCACTCAAAATGTTTAACATTCACAATTTTGTCTGGCTGAGGCAGTAAAATATTTGCCAGGTAAAGAGTCTGGATTTGTGACATGAAAATCAAGAATCTCTTGCATGGAGTGATCATTAAGATGAGTCAATGCTAAATATGACCTTTCGTTGAGATAAAGGCCAAATTATAATGAATTTTATTTCAGTTTAGTATCTCAGAGTTTCAGTTGATAGACTTGTTTGTGTAAACGTTTTCAAAAATATCCATCATATTCTTATCACTTTCTCAGAGCACATTATGACCACAATGCATATGGAATATTGATTACCTCTATTGTGTCATATCCATAAATTAGGTTTGGTCACAAAACCTTTACTTGCATATGATCTTTTTTAGAAAATAAGTTCATGACAAAGACGCTGAAAGCAGAGCTTACTTGGCATTGTCCTTGAAGTAGATTTTTTTTTCTTCTTTTTAAGAATTCAGAGCTCATCACACCAGGGTTAGAGAAACAGAAAATACTTTTGTAATGCAGAGCTATTCAATTTTTCTTTCAGCAGAGACCTTGATACTGAGTCAGTGCTGCCTGGCACAGCTTACTGGCATCAATGTGCTCCGCCTGGATTTGCAAAACAAATAACTAACAACCTTCCTCTGGCAAAGTACTTCAGTGATCAATATGTCTCAGGTGATCAGTTATTCAGGAGTTGTGGAAAAAATACTGGATCTGCATCAATTAAACAAAAATGCTCAAAACACCTTATATGAAACATGGAATCTAAATCAATAGGGAATAATTTTGATCCTAGAAAACTTTAAAATTTGGAGAGACTCTCTAAAACACGAGCGGCAAAATTATCCCTCCAAATGAACATTATTCAACACATTAGAAGGTTTTAATGCTTATAGAGTTGTGGACTTCATCATCAAAGACATATACTGGCTCTGTGATATAAATAATAAGAATTAAGGTGATGTTGCAAATCTTTTTTTTTATTATTTTTCTGCCGTATTTCACAGGTAAATTCAGAACCTCCTCCTTTGCGCCTCTCCTGAGTGAGACGGAGCACAGGCACAAGGGGAGGGATGCAGCAGACGACACATTCAGTTCTGATTGTTTATGCTAGTTTAAGGCAGGACAGTGAGACACGCTTCATTACAGCTGACTGGCTAGAGAAATTTTTTAAAGGAAATTATTAATTTTTATGATAATACTAAGTAAAATGTCATGTTTTCTGGAAAAATATGTCATTAACGTCTTTGTCAAGACATGACTGATGGATGTTTGAAAGTGAAAATAAAAGCATTTTCACATTTACAGTTTAACAAAAAAGCATTAGGCCTAAACTGTGCAGCCTTTAGAAAACCATTAAGCAGAAAAATTAATTGAAACACTAAGCAAAGCTTCCATACACAATTTCATCAGTGCAACATTTCTGAGTGGGCTCACTCTTTTGTTTTTCAATCTGTTTTACTTTCAGATCCAGCATCTAATCAAGCCAGGGGTTGGATGCGTCTGTCTTTTTCACAGTTTCAATTTTCCAGGGAGCAAAAATGTTGCCTCCGGTGTAATAGAAAAATCTCACGTGGTCTGAGTGAAGATTGGCAGACACAACCTATTTTTCTCTGTCAAAGGCTTTACAAAACTGCTTTGCAACTGGAGTGACTCATCATTCAGGGTACTGCTATTCAGCAGTGATGATTCATCCAACTTTACAGATGAACATCAATCTGTTGTAAAGGTTTTCAGCAAAAACAGGTAAATGAAGAGAGACGTGGATCTGGACTTGTCCAGTGTAGATTATAAGATTTTTTCATTTGCAAAATCTGATGAACCAATATGTTTTAATGACATTACAACACTAGGACTGGGTGTACAGAAGTTGAAGAAAGAAATAACTTTAATGGTTCTTGTTGTGAGCAACTTTATTGGTATGCCGGTAGAAACAAATTCAATAAGCAAAAATGGAAAGCTGTATCCAATGTTCTGAGTTAATATTTCAAACTAAATAGCTGCTTGGGGCCATTACATCTACACATCTCAAAGAGTATTAGTAATCACAGAAATTGGGTTTAATGTTGTACAATCAGGAAGTTATTGTCATCTAAAACAAAAAAAATGCTGTTTGATGATTTTTAACATTTAAGCTTAGGGCTTACAACATTCCCAATTTTATTTTTATGTTTTTTCCTTTTCTTCCAATAAATATATAATTATATGTATGAACATTCAAAAACTTCACATGAACTCTGTTTTATAGATTTTGTGCTGCATTATTTTTACGTTGCAAAGTTTCCCAGGTTAGTGAAATCTGATTAGATGGCAGAAAAAGATTTTCTTGCTGAAATTCAGAACACTATCGAAAATACTTCTGAGATTAAATCGCAAAAAAATCTATCCAGAAAGAGACAAAAGTAAAAGGCAAATCACAGTGAAGAAAATTTAAACAGCACAGAAGAATGTTTGTCAAATGGCAGAAAAACACAATGATTTCCCTTAGAGACAAAGTTTAGGGACGTTTTATTTGCAAGAAATCTTCACTCAATGTTCTTTTTCTTGTATTTCAATTAAGTATTTGAATGGTGAATCAATATTTCCACTTTTTTATTAGAAGGCCAAGCAGTGACCTCCTCAACACATAAGGCATGTCTTATGTGCAATTTCTGAACTTCTTAGTGTGAAGTAATGGGACTTTCTAGTTCAAATCTCCTCCACCACAGCAGGTCAAACATATAACAATAATAATACAACTCTAGTAGTGGCTGTGAAACAAGTTTGACCTACTGCTGCTGTGGTAGCTGTTCAGATTCTGTATTGATGGTGCAAAGTGGCTGCTACCAAAAAGAAATATCGGCCATTCTTTGGCTCAGAAAAATATTAACTACAACTGTTAGCATTTAAACATTGAATCTATGATTTAGTAATGATATTTCTGAGTCACATTTTTAATACCGACATTAATTAATATGTTACATTATTGCTTGGCCTCCATTTCGCTGGACATGTTTTATACTTGTTGGCAATATTAATGGTTTTGTTAGATGTATATTGCAGATCCAATCAATCAGAGACAATATAATGTAAAATCAGTTTTGCTGAGATGGTTGGGGGTCCGTTTCACAAATCAAATTCTGCTGAGGGACTCAAAGAACTTTTTAACAAGCTTTGGCTTAAATGATTGAATGAGCCGACGCTTCTGGTTCTGCATCTAATGTTTTGGATTTTCCTTTAAATTACTACTGCTGATATGAAAAGATGTATAAGTAAGTAATTGTCAAATAACACAATGATTAAAAAAATAAAAAAATGAAAATACATTTATCAAGGAAACATTAAAACTTTCTTCACCAGTTTTTAATAATATAATTATAATCAATTCTTGCATTTGTAAAAAGCTTAGTGATGCCTCAATCTGGAACTGAGAAGATAAAAAGCACTTTGGTGGGAAGGACGAAAGCAAAACAATGAAGCATGGAGAGGGAGCTGATGTTGAGAGCTGGTTTAAGACTCCTGTGCTGGTCAGCTCTGCATGATGCAGACTAAAGAGGAGAGAGAAGGGGAGGAGAGAGAGGAGGAGCGAGAACAGGAACAGACTGCCTGAGCTACACAGCGCTCAGTCTCTTCTCTGAGCTTCGCAGAGCTGCTTGTCTTTGTGCTTTTTTTTACTCTGTCACCCACAACGCTGTTCAAACATTTTTTTTTTTGCTTGAACTGACGAGATTTAAAGAAGCAGGCAGAGGGTGTTACTTTTCCTTCTGTACCATGTTACCCTGGAGAAGGAATAAGTTTGTTTTGGTGGAGGATGATGCCAAGACTAAGCCCAAGAGTCTGGGGACAGGGCTGACCTACCACTCCATCCTCTCCTCTCTGCTGCGCTCATGTCCAGACTTGCTCCCTGACTGCCCCTTTGACTGGGTGGGCAGCATTTTTCACACCAAAAGGCAGAAGGTGGAACTCAACAAAGAGGAGCCCGTTTACAACGTGCGTTACCTTGGGAGTGTGGTTACCATCACGGCAAAGGGAGACGGCTGCACCCAGGAGGCGGTGGCCAAGATCTGGGCAAGGAGCAACTATGGGGAGCAGAGTGTCAAGATGAGGTTGACGGTGGGGTCACAGGGCATAAGAATGAGTGCTGACAAATCTGGGAAGAAGAAACCTATTCATCTGTACTCTCTGAACAGAATCACCTACTGCGCAGCCGACCCATGCCGGCCCAAAATCCTGGCTTGGATCTACAGGCACCAGGTGAAAAACATGGCAGTGGTGCTCCGGTGTCATGCCGTGCTGGTAAGCAAGTCAGAGAAAGCCCAAGCCATCGCCCTCAGCCTCTACCAGAACGCCACCTCGGCTTTCAGTGAGTTCAAGCGGCTGAAGCGTCAGAGCGATTTCCGGCACCGCCAGCAGCAGCTGCTGGGCGAGGAAGCGGTGCCCCTGATGCCACTTAGGAGGCTGCTAAATGGGCAGTGCCACTACAGACCGCCTGCTGAAAACCCGGGCACCACCACCCGCCTCTGCTCCATCACAGAGGAAGAAGAAGAGGAGGCAGAGGAGGAAGAAGACAGCAGAGATAAAAACAACAAAGAGAAAGAGGTGAAGGAGAAACAGAAGGTCCTGACAACAAACACAGACCCGACTCAGTTACTATCAGAGCTGGACATTGGGGACATCGCCCGACTGGAGCAGTGCCAAATCAACTTTGTCAGCGACAGCAACAACAACACGTTTACATTCATAACCTCTCTAGTGTGACTGCAATGTAGTTTGCGGAAAGCAGCTCTCTAACTCAGTAAGACATTCCTCTCTTTGCCCTCCACCGGCGCTCCACTCAGGCTCCCTCCGTCCACGTCTGTGCAACGTGAAAGTGTTTTTACCACAAACTTCTCCCACTGTCGAGTGGAGGCGACGGTGCGATCCTTCAGTGGGAGCGATTTTTCTTCCTCCCAGATGGCTCCGAGGTTTGGCTGTAGCAGTTTAGGGAACTGCTTGTTTACACTTGAAGGCAAACGAACAGACCGACGACAGCACAATGACGAACGAGGACTGTTGTTCACAAGAGCACCAACGATGCTGAGATAGCTGAACATGGGTCTCATATCGAGGAGAATTTTCTTTTCACTTTTATGGGAGGAAAATTAAAGCCGCGTTTACCAGCAGGGACTTGTAATAGTTTTTTCAGGGAGGTTTCTTTGTAAATTTGTACATTTTTCTATTCTGACTGAAGTATTTATTATGTTTTTACAAATGGTCAAGGACGATTAACAAACAAGGCTATAATTC
The DNA here is from genome assembly GCA_911649635.1 of Poeciliopsis gracilis. Taxonomy (NCBI): domain Eukaryota; kingdom Metazoa; phylum Chordata; class Actinopteri; order Cyprinodontiformes; family Poeciliidae; genus Poeciliopsis; species Poeciliopsis gracilis. The sequence continues at coordinate 614,232 of CAJVRI010001220.1, forward strand.
AGGAGGGAAGCCATTGAGTTGAAATCTATATTCTTGCCGTTTGTTACCGTGCATGGACAAGCTTCCCATCCTCTGTTTTTGGTCTCTGATCCTTTAGCTCTTAAAAATCAACACTGTGATTACAACTGTATTACCAAGGGAACATCCTGAAATATTCATGCACCACTTTACTGTTTGTGTCTTGTATTTTCAACACACCAGTATATCAGTGTTTTTCTGTGACATGGCTTCACCTTGTTTGAGTTTTACAACTGTGTTTGTTTATCCACGAGCCCTCGCAAAAACGGACACAGACCCACCATGCATAACTCACTCTGTTTTCAAAGATTAGCTTTCTTAACTGTGCTCTGTGTGTGCTACTGTCTCTAGATGCTTTGTAATAAATATAAGATGAAACTATTTATTTTCCAAATGCGCTGAATAAAAGTTGCGCTCACTTGGGTTTCTTTCTTGAATTCTTGGAGGAAGAGTATTTCATCAAAGAGATTATTCAGATGAATGCAGCAGCTCTGCGTTGTTCTGCTGTGCATTTGCATGTTTGTGATGTTAAAGTGGCAGCATAGCCACCCCTATTTTTATGCATGAATTTAAGATAAGAAAGGCTCATGAGCCATGAGTTGAAACCTTAATTACAAACCCATCTAAAACTAATTTCACTATAGCTTCCTGTAAAAAAAAAAACTGAAAACATTGAGTAAAAGTATCATTGCTTCAGGTTTTCACACAAGAATTTTCAGCAAAAATTTGTTTAAAATTTTTAAGGCAATATTTACATTGTTGCTCCTGTAAAAACATTGATTATTAGAGATATATTAATGCACTCTATGATATTTATTTAGCCATTTCACGTACTCAGAACAGCAAATTAAAAACTTTGTTCCCTTCTTAGCACTCCTTCTTCAAATAAAGACGTTTAACAAAATCATGAGTTAATTTCTACTTCAGTCACTTAAAGTGGAATAAAATTTCATGCAGGGTCAAGTAAAGACTGGTATTAAGATATATTAAAATATGGATTACTGTAAACACTAATTGAATTTGATAGAAGCACTTACATACTTATTATGTAATTAAATGACTAATTAGTCAGGCTAGGTCAGCTAGCCTGACCTCTACTTATCAGATGTACTCCTATTGACAGCTTTACTTACAAAAGAGCAATCCCTCAGCAGGAGTAATGGGTGCCGTCTTTTAGTTTCAAGCCCATGGCTCTCTGAGAAATGAGAGTGACCTGTCTGGTAGAGCACAAAAACAGGGTAGGGAGGGGCAACTGCTCTGAAAAACTCTGGAACGTTCTCCAGCATTTTATTAAATAAATTTAAACCATAGTACGGAAGGCTAAGAAGGGAACAAAATAAAAAACAATAAATAAAAAAAAATACATCAGTAAATAATTTATTTGACAGTTAATTATTTAAATAGGTCCTTACATAATTACATAATTAGATAAATATATATTTTAGTTATTCCATGGTTCCTGTTTCTGCAGCATCACCATGAAATAATTCAATCAAGGTAAAGGGGTGGGCAGTTGCTTTAATTATGTATTTATTTATTTAATTTGTCCTTTTTAATCCTCCATATTATAGGACAGGCATGATATGAAATTTTAATGGTTCTGAAATCATAGCACGTTAAAACCATGGCATAACTTCAGACTAGTCCATGACTTATTTAAACACAACAGCTGCAATAGCATTCAGATTATTTACTACGAGTCTTAAAATTCTGTGATTTTATTTTTCATTATTTATCCTTAAAATAACTCCAATTTGACTGAAGACTCCCTTTGATTAAGAAGAGAATACAATATAAGCTTGATAGCATTAAACATCATGAAACACAAGAGTTAAAAATGCTGTGAAAGAGTTAAGAGAGAGGTGATGTTGTGATGACTTTCTGAAACATGGGTTTCAGAAAGAGCAAGAGTTCTTGATGCATTTAATTGCAAAGTCAGATTTCTTTTAAATCATATTTTGTATATCAAATATTTTCATACTATAGCAAATCATATATAACAAATGTAACATGTTTGTGTCATAAAAACACACCTGTAAAATATGTAATGCTGCCCTGTAAACACCCCAAAATGTCTGTCTGTATTGATTCTTCTTATCCATCCTGACTGAGCTAGAGAGAATCTGCACAGAAGAATGGCAGAAAATCTTAGAAAATTATGTTTATTTAAACCTCAGGTTCGTGCCAAAGGTATGTCAACTAAATATGAGGTCAAGGACCCCCTGGCGGCCCCTTACAAATCTTTCTGAAGTCACACTTACTTCACGTCTAACATAATTTCTTTAAATATTTCTGCTCCTATGAGCTTTTAAAAGTATGTTTTTTTGCCTCTAGAAAAAGAGATGTTGGTGCCAAGCTGCCAGTCACTTTCAATCCATGTTAATGTCACTTGAGAAATTTCTGTAGGCCTTGTGCTTGCTTTCTATTGCTTAGCTGTGAAGGCAGCAATTAATCAGTGCTCTGAAATGTTCGGGGAATGAACATAAAGCACCTGCCTCAGCAGGACTGTTGTCAACCTCTGCGACTGCACCAAGTGATCCAAAACGGGGACAAAAGGAGCTTCATTCACCCCCAACCTTTTTTATTTCCAACATCATCCATTTTAATGAAGAGGGTCTTTAAGCTGACTTACAGAAATAAAGATGAAATCTGTGCAGTGTATATATGTGAGGTGGATTTGTGCTGTGGTGTTGTGCCCCTGAGGAGTTTATTAGCATCAGCAGGAATAAATGAATATTTCATGTCCCATATTTCAACATATCAGCACATATTGCATGGTAGTAAATATCTATGTTCTGTGAAGTTATTTTAGTCCAATCCAATTTATTTATAAAGCACTTTTAGAAACAACAAATGACTGTCCAAAGCATTGTACATTCCAGCGAATAAAGTAAACAGTATACAACTCAACAAATTTGGTAGAGCAATGTGTTGAACATCAGGGACAAAGTCTTCAAAAATAATTTAAATGGCAACAATTAATGCAAATTCATCATTTTGAAAATGATGAATGTGCAATTTTCCTCAATTATATACCACAAACATGACCCATCGCTCTAACATTTAGCACATTTTCTTCTTTTCTGACAAATCACTGCAATCCTCTGTGTCCCCTTCTAATTTTACTTCCTGTTTAACAACATTTCTTGAAATCCAGAGTCATCTTTAAATGCACCACGAGTGTAAACATGGTGACCTGTGGACCTGTGGATCTGATAACCAACCTCAGTCCTGCAGCTTAACTGAGTTATTCTGTCGTTATTCTGCTAAAGTAAAAAAAAACACAATTTCGCAGCTGCTGTGTTTGCATTAAATAAGAAACGCATTTAAAATCACACGTGAATAACTTTGTTTGTGGAATAATTTATTAGAAAACATGCTGCACCATAAACCTTTTACCACTTTCTGTCGTCGTCTTCGTCTTTCCCGCCTTAGTAACATCTGATTGTTGATCACATGACTCACGTAATAAGTGCTAAAATAAAGTCAGAATAAAGCTAAATCTGAGAAGCTGTGCTCATTGTTGTCTTCCACATATTTGAAAGAAAACTTTATTTTCACAATAAGGGTCAGGAAGGAGAACCATAGACAAGAAGCAGGACAACTTTTAAGATAAGGAGGATTTATAATTCAGTGCGAGGAAAAAAAAGAAGGAAAGGGAAAGTTATGTGCAACATTGTCAACATTTTTGTAAGACCAAGTTTTGGCAAAACTTCAGCTAAAAATATTGCAACTTTGATTATGGCTTTTTGGAAAAGGTCCCACATATTCAGTGATTTTAGGCCGAAACAATCACAAAAATCATTGCAACATCCTGCCAAAGGACTAATTAACCTAATAATCATGTTTTTGGTCTGAAGTTCCCAGTATGGATCTGAACCCAGGTTGTTGGAAGGCAACAGAGTTAGCAAACACACCACCATGCAGGCCCCATTTAAAAACAAACCAGTGCTTTAAAAAAAATCAATTCTTCAGCACACAGGGAGCCAGTGCAGAGCAGATAGAACAGGAGCGATGTGTCTTCGCCTGTGTGATCAAGATAGAAGACAAAAAAATTATGTTTCATAACAGAAAATGAAACGCTGTTTGATTTGACATTTCTTTTTAGGAATGCAGCTTTTGAAGAGGGATAGGTTCTGCTTTGTTGATGTGTGAGACAGTGAGAACATGTTTGGTTCAATCCAGTGAGAACAATCTGGAGACAGATTGTTCCGAGGGAATCCTTTGAGCTGGAACTTGCCTGATCAATATTTTTTTTCTGCTCGTAACACACTGCTCCTGATGGAGGAATGAATCAAAAGAAACATAAAAAAGGATAGATTTCCATCCGCCATCTACCTATCCAGACAGTGGATAAGTAGATGATCTGAATACTTAGTTTTATGCATTTTAATCTTCGCCTCTGTGATATCATCCTGCAAACATAGTGCTCTAATGGCAGAAATGTGTGCAGCCACCTGCAAATATTATGTTAATATGGTATGGGGTGGTTTGCAGAGAAGCTACAAGGATTTTATGCAAACATAAATCAAGAAGAGGGAGCAGATGGCAGATTGAAGTTACATCTCCCAGAATAACAAGGGGCTCAAGCCCAGATATACAGCTTGTTAGGATTTTTCCCCATGTCAGCTGCAACACAGAAACCTTATCAAACGACACAACTGCATACAACCATTCTGTGACAGTTCAAAAAGGTGAATATTTTTGTTCATCTGGCTGCAAGCATACATCTGCTCGGCAGCCTCTACATCCTCACACAGCGTCTGTACAGCTACACGAGGCTGTGAGTGACAGCAGCACAGGTCCAATTATCCCCATCATGGAGGGAAGAAACTAAATGTTTTCCACAGCTGCTGGCAGCAGGTAAAGCTCTGATTTGTTCCAGTTAGAATTAAGCCTGGGGAAAAAAAAAAAAAAAAAAGATTCTGCAAGCTGTCCAAGGAAGCACACTGAGGATCAGCTCAGTAACTGGGCAGATGAAATTCAGGGTAAAAATAGAAAAGAATGTGTGTTTTCAGAGTTAATGTTGCAAACTGGATGTAAACTTATGTCATTTCTCTAAATATTCAGACAGTTTTGTTTGTTGTCTTCTGAATGTCTGTTGAAGTAGAGATATAGGGGCCAAGATTATATTTACTTCCACATATTTACCTGCAAACAAGTTAATCCTGAAGATAAGAGTTCCAAGTAAACAAAAAACTATGACCAGATATGTTGAGGTGGTTGATGGACACACAACGATTTGCTGTGAAGAAAAGCAAAAAGCAAAATGTTGCATATTGTGCATTTTCCAAATAGGGCATTTTGAGTGAAAATTTAACTGATGCAAACCAAAGTCAAACACTCAAACTGTAAACTGTATGTTTGGGATTCTTCTACTGTGAATTATATCACACAGCATGTCAACACTGACATCAAGAAATGGCAGCTCAATGATTTCATTGACAATCTTCAGTTTCACCCTGTGCCACTACATACAACTACACACCATTTATCTAGTGAGAATAGGGGAAGACTTAATACAATAGAATGTTTATTGTCTTGCTAAAATCAGCACAATTAGCAATGCATGAAATTAAGCAAAACCTTTGAGATCTAAAATCAAGCCTTTGGTCTTGTGTGTGACTTTTGCATTATGCTTCTATTGGTAAAGGTAAATTATCACCCTGCTGCGTATATACACACAGGAGAAGTGCATTACTTTTTTTTGAAGCTACTCAAGTGCTGCTGATAAATTTGTGATGATAAAACTACAGTGTAGAACAGCTTTACTGCTCATCTCCACACTCCTTTCTGCTGCAGATTTTACTGAAAAGGAAGCACACAAAACATCCACTGCTGTTTGAAACACTGGGTGTACTATTAAATCTGCCCAAATGACCCTTTATGAGATGAGAAAATTTTCTTTTCCTCATCACTTTACTCAAAGCAAAACCAAAAAGAGGAAATATAATGACCCCATCAAACACTTCCTGAGATTTTCTACACAATGAGAGGAAAGCAACAACCACTCGCTCCTTGACGTCACTGTGGGGCCTTTAACCACATTAATAACCAGGAGCATAGGTTTAGGTTTGTGTTCCTAACACGTCTTTAAAGGGACTGCTGATTATGTCCTTCTGTTGTCTTTGTAATTTGTTTTTTTTTTTTTTTTGCAGCTGTGGTGATGCATGTGTCGCCTGCTTTGTTGATTCCAATCGCACAATCCAGTTCCATCAATCCCGCCTGTCACCTTGGCTGTGTGCTGACTGAAGTAATTATATTCTGACGTCAAGAGCCCAGAGCTAAATGTCAAGAGTAAAATACATAGGTCCAATAAATAAGCTCATGTCAAAGGGTAGGCTGGCAGATAGATTGATAGGGTGTAATTTAAAGCTTGCATTGAGATTATGCTTAGGATCGTTTTGTATTTAAAGATACTTCCACATGAGATCCTAGCTATTTACAACAAAAGTACTTTTTCTGTTTTTGGGCTGGTGTTATTAATTAATTAATTTTTTTGCAGAAAACACCATTTCACCACACCTGCTACTGGTTGTAACATCTACCTTATGCCATTTTTGTCTTGGTAATAAAGATGTAATAGCAAGATGAACAACAACAACAACAAAAAACACAATCCAATTAAATACATATAATGTCATGTGAATTTTTAAAATGTTGTGAAAGAGTACAAGCTAAGTAGGTGTGTTTTCATCTACTGGTTTGGAGTGAATCAAAAGTCCTCCCTCATAAAGACTCATAATCACAGCTGAATGCCAAATGACTAATTAGAAGTCAACCACAATGTCAATGTCAATGCTGCAACTAACATTCATTCAGTGAAGCTGATTAATCAAACTGAAATGTTATCATATTGTTCAAAGAGCAAAAAAGAAAGAAGGTGATCATTTCTGAAGGAAGGATAAACCGATATGGGGAGGTTGTCTAAACCAAAGAGAACATTTCTGGCCGGGAATGGAGTTAAAGATTTTTCTGATGCAGATGAATAGCTCAGGTAATTGCAAGTTTTTCTTGCAGCATCTACAGTGATGCATCAGCAGATACACTTGCGATCAGCTTCTGACCAGGAACTTGAAGCAAAATGTTTGAAATAATTTGTTTGAGTCATTGCATTGTATTTTGCTCTGTTACCAAAACTTTGAAAGACAAAAATATTGATTAAAAAATGCCGTCGGAAATCTTAAATAAAGAGAAAAAAGAAACACATTTCTGGCTGCCGCTTTGAATGTAGCAGATAAGAATTGCACCCATCTTATCTTCTAACTCTCACCGGGAAAATGTCAACATGTTCCTTCCGGAAACGCAATCCATGAGAGATTGTGTCTCCCCTTTAGCTTTTTCAGCGTCAGATTAATAACATTCACCAGGTAGCATTAAACATTATCTACTCCCCCGTATGTCTGCGTTTCCGTCTATTTGAAGCTACTGCTACAGATGTCATTTACCTTCCTGCAGCAGCCTTTCTTGATATTTAGCTCTTACAAAACAACGTGGAGCAAAAAGAAAGTAATGGGCTACAATTATCATCACCCAGTGTTCGCAGGAGCTGTGGAGGTGTGCTTGACACTGAACCTGTGGCTCTATAGGTTCAGTTTGATGTTCTGTTTTTAGTTCAGCAAAAGGTATGACTAATATGATGACCAAACGGAAGCACTTTGAAAGGAAGTTTTGCAGAAAAGAAGAAAACAAGGCTCAACAAGGAAGGAAAGAAATGGTCCTATTTACCCCTGCAGCATTTCTTTGGACAGAAAGGAGGCAATCAGTCCTGCATCCGTTTGTTTCCCAGCTTCCCATTACCTAGGGAGCGCAAAACCAAGACTCGAGAGAGCAATCACTTAGGCATACAGACGCACAATCAGAAAAAAACTGGGACGAACTATACACGCATATGCACATAAAAGACTGGGGGCATCTCATCTAGTCTTTTGAGAATGAAATAAGTGTTTTTTCCCCATCTAAAGATCTACAGAGAGTGGCAGGTGGATAAAAGGGCAGTGGAGTGGGTGGACTTGGCCAGCATGTGAGTGGGTTGGCACATGCTACAGAAAAGGCCTTGTGTGGACAAGAGCCAGTCACAGCCACAGTTCCTGAACAAACAAGGATGCACAAAACACTCAGTCTGGTCCTCTGCAGCTTCACACTGCTTCATATTGATGATGATGTATTTTTTTTGAGTGAATCTTCAGGATTTATTTTATACAGTTAGTTATTTGTAGCATATGGCCTATCCATAATTTTGACGGGTTTTGCATACAGCTCATGAAAAACCAAACCACTTTTTTTTTTTACTCAAGACCAATAAAAAGAATTATTTTTCAATGCAGAAATACTATGTTAACCAATCATTGCAGTCAGTCAAAGACTCGGCCATTGACAATCTTCAGATGGAGAATAAGCTGCAAAAGAAAACCGGCTGTTAACAGAAAATATTAAAAGTGCTGTATGTAACTTTTATAAACAATAAATGTAAAAAATGTTTTAAGGTATTTGTTTAAAACTGTCATCATGTCATGATCAAGCTTTGAATGCTATTTCTATCTGAAGAAATGATACAGATACAAATGATGCAGATAGAAATGCTATCTGTATTTCTATCACATAGCATAGAAATACAGATAGCATTTCTGTATTGTATCTGTATCTAATGAAATACTTCATTAAATAGAAGCATTTCTTCAGATAGAAGAAATTTTGTTTGATTGATGAAAAACAACCAATCAAATACGAATCATAAATAACTAAAGTAAAATCTATTCTAGTTAAATATTTTTTGTGGACACTAATTTTGTACAACGTATGCTTTCTTTCATAAATCTTGAAAATGTTTGTGTTTTCATAGAGAGCTGTTGTTTTGTCTGACCTCCATTATAATGATTGCAAAGCTTATTATCCTACAACAGATAGATGTATTCCACTGAATAAAAGATGGGACTGGCAGCCTTCTGCCTAATGAAGTCAGGCGAACAAGAAAACAAAGAGTATTTCAGTCTAACAATAATGCATGTTATGGTCTGTAAACAAGATCATAATTGGATTAGCATCCAACAGCCAGATTATGTTTAAAACATGCACATCCACAACAGTTGGCATATACTTCCGTTGGAGAGCTGCAAGCTGAATAATCACACATTTTTACTTTTGTCTCATTTAAATTAAAAATGTCATTTTTTTTGCTGAATGCAAACATCTAATAGAAATCATGTTAGAAAATGTTCATTGCTCTGATGCATCTAATTGCCTCTGTAAGAAGATTTCTGCTGTTTGTTTCTGCTTTGTGATGTAGGCATAAAGGCACAAATAGTTCATCCTGTGGGGCCTGGTCTTGTGCAACACACAAAATCAGCCTTGCAATCTGTGTTAAAAAGGAGTTGCTGAAGTCCAAACAGGTGAAGCACAAACACAAAAACAAATTCACAGCATTGGAAAAAAAAACCATCTGCCTTTTGGCAGATGAGTTTTCATCAATTTAAGAAAAACTTACATGATCTAGACAAAAGTGATCATATTCTAATGTTTTTCAATATCAATATCCATAAAGGTTTAATTTAAAGCCTTCTGCTATTTTGAAGAGTTGATTTTCTGACTTTATGTTTCAATTGGCCAGTATGATAACCCATGATGGCACACAATTTTATCAATAATAACTAAAGAGGAATGCTTTAATTTGCTGTCATTTTGTCCAAACTGTTTTCTTTAGTAGAATAGAATGGTGTAGGATACGTGTAACAATAAGGGTGGACAAAAACCTGCTTGGTTGTATGTAAACTTTCAGTCAAGCCTTTTCCTTTTTCTTGGAGATAAATGCCATGGTATCCATTTTGTCAGTTACGTTGCTACCACTGCGTGACATGCCAACGCCACTCTGAAACGCTGGAGAGGGAAAAATGAAATGGTCTCCCAATGAACCTGATGCAGTCTCACACAACTGCAGTGTACACACAGGCATTGTGCCTGTGTGTACACAGGCACAATGAGTTAATTCTAATTCTAATTCTAATTAACGATGAGTTAATTCTAAACTCATCGTCTCCCATATCAGCATTAGGAAAACAGACAGCCATCCGATTGGATAACTCAAAAACAAACTAATAATACCTTCCAGCCTTCTGAACCTGCTGTGCCTAATTATTTTCATCAAGCCTAGCCATTACCACCTGCAGGTAAGGACAAAAAGTATTCCATTTATTGCCTTGGTAATTATGTAACATAAACTGCTGTTTTCTGTTTTGGAAAGAAAAGTTCACTTGATTGTTCAGTGAAATGTTTCAACATTACTTTACATTTAAACACAGACTGTATGTAAACTGTCTGGAGAGATAAATTGTTACTAATGTATAATGTGGTTCAGTATGTCATTGTAGATTCTCATTAGGCTTTGTGAGATGGTCAAATTGGCTGGACCAAAATCATTTTGTTTTAAACCACATACCATAAAAATGTACAGACCATATTATGTCGATGTCATTCGTAATGAACTCATTTGTCAAATTAAAACTACAATTTGGCTATGAGCTCCTTCAAGAACTATTTATAATTTTACAGAAGGTACTCCTCTAGAAAGATAAAAGGAAAAAATATCAATTTCTCATGCACAATTCAACATTTGTCTTTAGGTATTCAACACGGCTAGGATGAAAATTGATCTCTTGGTTAATTCACCCTTACAAGAGCAGACTTGTCAGTTTTATCTGCTTCAGCGACACGAGACAGATGAGTTGGATAGGAGCCGAAGAATTCAGTTGGGTACATATTGAAGGGTCGAGCTGTTTAATATTCTGCTTCAGAGTACAGAGAACAGACAGTGCCAGTGTCTGTGAGTCTCAGACAGTGAGTCAGTGGCAGTTTGCCTACATTGAAACTAAATTAGAAAAGATGCTGCATATTCTGTAGGTTTCAAATCAAATTTATGCATATGCATTTTTCCCAGATGCAGTCTTTTACCACGCATTTCGCTCTGTCAGGCACACTCTTTCTGTTCTTTGATGTGCGAGCGTTAAAGTATCCAAACTTTCACACAGCCCTGCCCTTCTGCAGCTCTGTCCTTGCACAGAGCGTATAAAAACCGTAGTGATGAACAGGTTTTCAAAATTATTTGTCATGGCTAATGAAATCAAAAGAAACCAGGTCACTTATATAATCGCTAACTGTTGCAAAGGTGCTAATTTAATTTGTCAGAGTTTGAGTTTATAACAGGAAAACCTACAGAACGATAAATAAGAGGAGGCAAAAGGTTTTGCAAACACATCATCCAGGAAAAATTCTCACATAAAACATAATTTATGATATTTATTCTGAGCATCAACTCTCTCCAGTTTGAACAAATTAGATGTTGATTCAGCTCGGTTGCCTGGGAGATTTACTTTTGGACCCTAAGAAAAGACTGGTAAAACCAAGATAAATGGAGATGTTGTGGGAGAATCACAAATATGAGAGGGGATTTGCCTTACCTTGATTTCAGAACTTTTCTATTGAAGTTCATGAGTAAGCCATCTCTATGCTGCATTTATTTATGTCTCTGTAATTTCATTTTCAGCCGTTTCCAATCTGGTTTCAAAGCACTCTCTCAATTAAATCTAGGTCTGGATTATTACTGAGCTTTTCTAACATATAAAATGCTTTGATCAAAAACCTTTCTTACTTGTCATATAAAGACTACATTTGTTTGTCAAATAACTTATTAATTTCATAGTATATTTTATGTGCCATATTAAATGAAATATATGAAATTTCTAAGTATTTATTTAGAAAGTGCATAAAATTTTGAATTAGGAGGCAGAGCAATATCATTATGGCCATACAATGCAACCCTCAAAACTATCAGGGTTTTTTAGAAACAATATATTGATTAGTTTTCATGAATCATTTTCTCTTTTAAATAAATAATACTTTGTTAGCCGTTCTAAAGCAACTTCAGAATGAATGAAGATGAACGGGAAGTTAAAATTGTGATTTTAACACATAAAGTTGGGAAAAAGTTTATGGATTTTGAATACATTTACAGATTACTTTACATCTCTTGTGCATTAAAATAAAAACATATTAACTCTACTACTGTTAGCTAGATTAGTCCATTTCTTTCTACATGTTTGTACTTGTCCACATGCAAAGTAGGTGTCTGGTTATAAAAATGGCTGTAACAATTTCTAAAAATGTAAAAATGGTCTTATTGCTTTAATGTTTAGATGTCTAATCTTTTCTCTGATATTTGCCTGTTAGAATATTAACCAAATGTGTGTTAAACTGTAATCATGTAATCATTTTCTGCAAAGAAAGGCGAACGTAAATTATTTCCTGTGCTGCAGAATTACCATAAATAAACATAATATTATATAATGTGTTTACCAATCTGAGATTTTAGTCACAAGCTACATGGAGTCAAATAAAAATAAAATTTACTCCAGTGCCATTTGATTACTCTTCCTGTCTACTGTGGTCACTTCTGTCACATTGGCAAAGACTTATTTTTTTTTTTGTCTTGGTGGATGAAATGCCATCTGTGGAAATGTGATGCAGAGAGGAAATACAGTATGCCAGGAAGGTTGCTATGGAAGTTTTGGATGGCCAAAATATAACTCCATTCATGCATGAACTGGGCTTTGCTCTGCAGTTTTGTTTTAACGGTTAGGGCAGCGGACCTCTTATTGACCAGGCACATAATGAGCCACCCTAATATTAACCATGTGAAGCAGAATAAGTTCATTTAAATTTGGCTGATTTAATTTATATGAACTTAGATGTTTTCAGAAAATACTAAATTTGAACTCTGAAAGTGATCACCTGTGTTTTTAGCATCTTCATGTAATTTTGTTTTCCAAGGGTAACAAAATAGATTTATATTTTTCGAATGTAGGAAAATACATTTCTTCATTTTGATCTTGCACCCAGAAAAAAATCTCTTTTCAATATACTCTTTACTTCAGGTAGAAGCACTGTACTTCAATTTTGTTACTTTTTATTTAGTTAAATAAATAGTTATTTAAATAAACTATTTCGTTAAAATTAAACTTGATTTTTTTTGTGTTTTTCTAGGGAGGGTAGGCAGGATAGTCTGACACAAAAGCAAAATCTAAGTGTAGAGAGGACAATAACGACCCCATAGATAAAAGCCAGCAACAACCAAGAATGGTAAGAAAAATAAAAACACTTTATTTTATCAATGATGTCAGCACTTTGCACCAGCTATGAAAAACATGTTTGTAAAAGAAACAATTATAAGGTTTTTGCTGAAAAGATGGATTCAATTACACCACAAGCCTCATCCTTCAAAGTTTCTAACTTATTTTCCATAATGTATTTAGAAGAATTTTTCATCCAACAAAAGTTAAAGAAGCATACATTAAAAATCTTTTAAAAACACATTCTAGTCTGAATCAAAAACTGTTGCACACCAAGTTGTTAAATCTCTCCTGTTTGAATATTCATCAAGAGACCAGGCTTAGAGCTATTTCACTAATAAATAATGCAGAGAAGGATTTGGGGGGTGTTTTACATCCAAATTAGCTTTTATCTCCTTTTGTGACCATGGTCCTGGAGGTTTTTGTAGTGGGTAGGCAAGAAGAAGCAGTTTCGTCCAACACCTCATTGTAAAAGCTCTTCGTGTTCAAAATACTAAAATCCTCACTAAGAAACGCCTGCTTCCAAAAAGATATGTTTTTATTTTTATTTCTTTGATCATGAAATCATAAAATTTAATTCAGTTCTTTCACAAATGCAAATTCTTGTCTTGTTTTTGCAACTGATGAAGAAATGAAAGCCTTTAGAGAAGAGATGCAACATGCCTCTGTGCTTTAATGCCATATGCTGAAATCCCTCAACATATGCCATTAAATTTCACTTTTCCTTCAGGTGCTTCTTATGAGATTCATTTCGAATTCCAGAGGCTTAGTATTTTCCACTGGGAAGCGATGAAGACTTGTCATTCTTCAAGACTAATTGCATTTACTGTAAGACATCAAAGAAGAATGAAAAGGCGGAGGCTAATATTGAGGAAACATTCTTCCTGAGCTTTTCAGCTTATCTGGAAATGTGCACATTACATAAGACCAATAAAAAAGGGATTTTTAGTGCACAAATATGAGCTTCATGAGAAGTAGCTCAATTTACTGAGCAGTTCATAAGCTCCATGCTTGGTCAGGGCTCCTTTTGCACGAATCATGATGGGGTTTGATGTGTCTCATCTTCCTCTTTACAAAACCCCAAAGAATCTCAATGTGAAGTCAGGTCAGTTTGCAGTTTGATATTGTACTATTGTCATCACAATAGCACCACAAAATATCATGATAAAACTTTACATCCATATAGCCAACTCCTACTGTGAAATCATGAGGCTCTGACTTTGCACATCACAATCCCATCAAAGTTACTGTTCTTCCTGCCTTGTGGGATTTATCTGTCCCATGTTTTCCTTCCACCAAACTTTCTGTAAGTATACATAAAGCAACATTTTCTTTAGCATCTTTTCAGCAATTAGCTTTTGTAGATTACTCTCTTAAAGATTGTGTTAGGGACTACCAACATTCCCTGTTGTTACGTTGGTAGATTAAAATTATGATTATGCATCATTTGTGACTCAGTGAACAAGATTATGAGCAGTGTTTTTTTTTTTTTTATGAGAATCTATTATTTTATTTATCTTTTTGTATTTGTTTCTCTTTTTTGCAATGGGCCCTTCTTCCGCAATGGAAGAAAGATAGATTGATATGGTTTATTGAGCAACTACATTTGTGTTTTCATTAACCATGAGGCATAATTAACACAAATAAATAAATCTTATCCATCTACTGCGACAGCTGGAGATAGGCACCAGCACCCCTCCTGACCCCATTGGGATAAGGGTGTAAGAAAATGGCTGGATGAATGCATATACAGCTATCTATCTCATCTAATTTAATGATTTAACAGTGCATAAATAAATTATAAGGGTTTATACTGAAAACACAATAAGTGAGGTCTCATTGTACTTCTGACTAAGCCACAGAAATTAGCCTTAAACTTGGCGTCAAAGTGTGAATTTCATTAAATCGTGAAATTGAACAGATCACGTAATGGTCTGGGTTGCATAAGAAAATAATTACCCTGATAATGAAGGAGGCACCCTGCTAACTTGACTTGATTTGTTTTAGCTGTGTGTCTCCGAACTCAGCCGTTGTAATCAGTGGAATCAAGGTGTGGGTTTAAGTCTCAGCTGGGGGGACCTGCATAGCCATTAGCATGGAAACTCCACGTCAGCTTCCTGACGAATAAATTGCATCCGACGGATTTACAGCACACTGGATTGCAGTAGCCTGTAGGTGATGAGAACCTTTAAAAAAAAAAATAGATTGCCTTTGGGTGGGAAATTTGCTGAGGGGGTCTACCCTGGATCTCTATCCCCTCAGCTCTAACAGCATTGCAGATGCTTTCTATCGTCACCTCTAGCTTCCACCTCTATGATGGAATAAACATACCTCCCTCTGGTGGCCCCCAGAGACCCCAATTCGCAGTTTTCATTCGGCAAAGCTGCTGTGAATTTGTTAGGAGTCATATCACAGCCTGGCAGTTGCTGGAGTTCAGCTAATCTTCTGAAGCTTTAAACAATGTTTTTGTCAGAGCCGATGCGTGCCAAGCCCCTCAGCTAAGCGGCTCTCAGAGAGGCAAATGATTCCCAGGAACTCTCGTGTCTCTCTGCTGTTCTGCAGCCAGATGTTGGAAGCTGAAATATGTGGGAGAGCATCAATGCAATGCAATGCAATGCCTCAAGCAGAAGAACCACAACAAAGCAGTTTATTTCTCTTCGCAAGACATGCTGGTTGCCTCTACAGGAGTCAGTACTGGTTAGTCAAATGTAAGTATCAGCAAACCTTTATTGACTCTAGATAATGTCGTTGGAAGTATTTGCAGTTCTCATATAAGAAAAAAAAAACAGAACACTTAGAAATTTGCTACATCAGCACCCTAGAAACATTGGCACATCTTATTAATGGGTAAAAGATTTGATTTAATTCTGAAGAAATTAGACAAAACACACCATCTGAGGACAGTTGGGAAATAATTCCATGTGAAGAATGATTTATTTATTTATTTTTGCCATATCATTTGTATATGGAAAGAGGTTTAGGGCCACTGATAAATGAAAATTCAAAAGAAATTTTTTCTCAAAAGATTAAAGTCAGAATTCTGAGGAAAAAAATCCCTTTTCTGTACCTGCGCCACGATTATTGTGGCATCAGACAATTTCTATTAAAGGTGTCAAACTCAAGGCTCACAGGCCAAATCTGGCCCACCATATCTCTTTATGTAGCCCGCTAGACTCTAAATACACTCTAAATTTTTTTAATCAAGTTTTAGCAGCTTTTATCTGTATTCTACCAAAGTAAGTTACTGTGAAAAGATTTTTACTTTCATTCATTCAGTGCAGAAGCACCTACTTTTTAACAGTTTAATGGGAAGTTTTACCAACATATTTTGTCACAGCTGATCATTTGAGTACGCTTGTTATCTTGAGTTGGCCCAAAATAAAATAAGTTTAACAGCCCTGCTATAAAACAATGTTAAATGAAAATTTTTACTTTCTACAGATTACTAACTTTTATTAAGTAATATATTACTTATGCACTTCCTGCGTTCATATGGGCGTCTTAGAAACCCGGCTCTTTCAGCAACTCTTCAAAATGAGAAAAAAAAGAGAACATGCCATCAGATGTTTACTGACCTTTATGAATCTAGAAACGACAAGAGAAAAAACAGGTGAACCTCCGAACGAGCTCACATCTACAGTCAGAGCAATGGCTAAAAAGTCTAACACAACTGGAACTGTGACAAATAAAGCTGAATGTTTATCTGGCCAACATGCACAATGAAAAGGATGGCTGCTGCTGGTTTTGGAGAGCTGCAGAAAATGTAACATCTTCATCTCTAACTGTACATTCTCAGTTTTCTCACCGTCACCCCGGCCACCTCTGATGGAGCGCTCTTACTTCTAAGTAGGTCTGATTTTAAATGCAGTTTTAAATCCGCATGTGCAAGACACTTTGGATAAAAGTGCAAAACATAAACATCTTCAAGTCCTCAAGTCTCCATAGCGACATTTAGACAATCCCTTTTTTTAATCTACAGTGGCCCAAAAAGTGGTCGTACAAACATACACAAAAATGTCAGATTTGGGACAATTTCTTCTGAATTAAGAAAGCAGATGGAAATTTTAGATTTTCACCAGGTGACTGACATAAAATGAAGGGACTAAAATTTCTTATTGCATTAAATTAAAGTATTTTTTCTTGGATTTTCTAAAACAGTGCAAATAAATAAACTTAAGTACTTTAGAAGCAATATGATAAAAGTTTAACTTAGATAATGACCTGAGTGCACATTATACCTGTTAGATAAGACCTTGTTAACACGCTAATTGTAAAAATACTAATCTTACTTAACTATTTGCACATTTGTCCTCAAATTAAAAAGAGCTGCTGGGTTGGTTGCAGGCACTTAAATATCGGGCAAAGTCGTAGTGCTTATTCTTTTCCATTTGTTCTTCTGAAATATAACGTTTCAGGTGAAGGGTATACAGAAGGTGGCTGCTGATGATAAAGCCAACAGATAAATAAGATTAGGCTGAAATCCATGAGCAGAAGGCCATGGTGTAAATATCCCAGTATATTAAAGCTTTGCCTCCCACACTTGACATGGTTAATCACGCAGCTCTCACTGTCATCTGAGAATAGCCTCGCATTAGTCAGTCCACACCGCCTCAGAAGTCTCTGCGGGACACACAAATGACACAACAGTTACCCCAAACAAACATGGCTGCTTCTTATTTCCTCCCACAGAGGACATCCACATTCATAGCTAATGCACTTAAATTATTAGAGTTTGATTGCTTCACCTTTCCACTGGCTGTACATACTTTGTAAAAATCTATATTAAGGAATTATTGACTTAAATCAAGGTCATATACAAGTTACTTGTGAGTTTATTTCAAGATATTTGCACTCGAGACTAGACAGAAAATACTTGGTAACATTGTTCAGAACAAATAGTTGTGTCAACAGATACTTGAACCTGAGCTGTGACTTCATACATAATGCAATTAAAAACTGTGCTATGATGCTCAGATCAATCATAAAAGATCCCTACAGACAGCTGAACTGCCTTATTAAATTTTCAAACACCACAAAACATAACTGACATCCAAGACACATGAAGCAATGGTCCTGTTAAAAATGAACAATAATACAAGAGCAGAAAAAGCATGTGGGGATAAGCTCTATTCTTTCCTTCAATTTTCATTGCTGGGATGAAAGAAGTGATTTAGCAAAATTTTAAAATGACAGGAAGATTCAAACAAAACAAGCACAGATTTAGAAGCCAGCTTAAAAAGCCCAGCGTTACATAAAGAGAAAATAGGTCAGGAAAATTGAAATAAGTAGTATGAAGATTTCCTCTGAGCATGCATAGTGTACGTCCTTCTCTTTAAAGGGGTAAAAATGAATTAATGAACCTCAGAGTTGTTTCTACCAAACAGGACAGAGAGACAGACTGAACTGAAATGTGCTAGATCTAAAGCGCTATGCATCCACTGATAATGACAGCCAGAAGCAGAGATCAACCCTTTAACCATATTAAGTATTCAGATGCAGTCATATCAGATTTCTATCTTACACAACCTGTTTTGGTTCCCTTCTGCTTTGCATAATCATGCATAGCTCATATTTATAGCAGAGAGAGAAAAAAAATACAAAGTCCAGTTGAATTCATATGGAAATGTGAATATGAAGTCACAATTCAATATATCAGCTTTAATTGAAGAAAAATAATCTCAATAATTCATATGTGACAAAAATATGTAATAAAATAAGGCTGTGTCACCCCTGTCTGGAGAATATTAATAGATTAATGTCTTATTTCCTGTATACATCAATCAGCATTGGGGTGGGAGGAAAATGTGTCAAATGTCTTGCTGTAAAAGTTACTAGAGGACTTCTCATTCTGTCACAATATTACATATCTGGCTCACATTTCTGTAGAACAGGAAGGGATAAAAATAAAGTTTTCATGTCAGCCTTACTATATTTTTGGCACTCCCCAGACATGCTGGATGCTTGAAACTGAAGTGAAATTGACAGTTGATCCCCACTATATAATTAATTTAGCTAATAATCATTTACCAAAATAAATAAAGAGCTTTTAATTAAAGTAGCACATTTGGGTGCACCAAAGTCTGCTTTTGAGTAAAAGGCATCAGTAGATGTGTGTTTTAATTAACCATAAAATGAAAGATAAAATTAAAGAGAACGCAAAAATAAAGTGAATTAAATATAATTTACAATGAAATTTAAAATATGGGGCAGTTCCAGTCTGCTGCTGACAGGCATCATCAAGCTGAAATATCTTTACTTTCAAGTTCTTTTTGCAAAGAACCAAAACTACATTCCTCACTTGCAACTCATGCAGTAAAATTCTGCTTTCTGAGATATAGTAAAATCAAAGCTCTATTTGCTGAGATTTATTTCTATATTGCAAGTAGAAAAATGGAAGATGGAAAATGTGAGAAGAGATAAATTAAGCGAACGAGAAGAGCATAGAATTACTACCAGTGATAATAGATTTTACCCCTTCATGCTGGTTTCTCCCTGCTATGTGGTCACTGCTAAGCACCACTTTTATAATCCAGAACAAGCTGCCAGACTTAAAGGAGACCGAAGGGACATCAAGTTGGAAGGTAAACTTTGTGAACCAAGTAGCTCGAGCTGCAGAAGGAAATTTCTGTATGAAGCCCTCTTATCTCTTTTTTTTTTTTTTTTTACATTTTCCATGTCCCACTCACAAATCTCAGTCTATTTTATTATATTTTTATCTGACAGATCAACGCAAAGCACATCATACATTGTAAAGTGGAATATTCCTTTTTCAGAACTTTTTTTTTAAAAAGAGTTTTTAAAAACTATGCATGACTATGCCTCCTACGAAAGAGAATTAAGGCCACTAGAAATAGATAAATAAATTCTGACTTTTATATTCTTTAATATAATGAGATCACAAGTCATAATTCTGAAATTAAAGCCAGAATTGCTTCTTCTTTTATTCTAGTGACCCTAATTTTCTTCCCCCTTTTTTCTGATACCCATAAATAAATTTTTAGAAGTCCCATAATTACATCAATTTTTTTATTAATTGTTTTTTTTTCTTTGTGGCTGTTGAACATGAAGAGATATTATCTTCAGATTCTTTTTGTATGGGTAGTTGTATATAAACTCGACCACAGCTGTTGTCGTTGTTGTGTAGTTGGCTGCAGGAAGACCATAAAACTTAAAAGCACACTAATGACTGGGTCACTGACTTCGAATGGACAAGGAGAATGAACTTTATGAACGTCACACGCTTTGACTTTCTTGATGTACAAGCCCAGCAGGAGTGCTGGTCTGGCTGCTAAATGAGCCTCCATGGAAACCAACTGTCCAGTTCCATAGGAGAGGCTTCTATTAAAAAGCAGCAGCTGGAAAATGAGCAATCGGAGCAAAGCTGCCCAAGTGAGACATTAATGTTGAGGGCGGGAAAGAAGAATGGTTTGCAATTTTCTCCTCCCACCTCAGAGACACACACACACACACACACACACACCCCCACACACATATCCAAACCAACTGTGTACCTACTAATCATATCACAGCCTGCAGAGGCTGAACCATAAAGAACAAACATGCAGTAAATGCATCTACTGAACAGACATTCTGCTTCCAAGCGGAGAAAGAAAAACAGTTTAACAAGATTTCTGGCATATTTGTTTCATTGGTCATTTAATGTATTATTGTAGACATTGAGGTACATTTTTGGGAAGGTACAACACCAGCGTAGTTTATTGACACCGTTTTATTGTTATTGTTAAAATTGTGTGAACACACAGTAAAGTCTTTATTAGTGACTAGATTGTGATGTGATGTTTCAATAAACACCTGCAGCTTCCAGGTTTGTTAGAAGCTTTTTATAATTAAAAAACAACAACAACGTAGCTTCTATTTTTTTTCTTAACCATACAGAAATTTTTTTTTCTCCTTTATTTATTGGCATGAGTCACTGAATAGCAACATGAAGTACTGCCTTGAGTTATAAAGATTTGTGGTAAAATGTCTAGGATTTCTCTTTAGAACTGTACTGAATGGCACTAAAATGCAAAATCTATTCTGGCTGATCCAAGTCAGTCATTTAGGATATAACTTGTTTTGCTCCCATCCAGGCTCAGATATACTGATTCACTCAGAAATGCTGTTTATATCAAACATTGGTAATGCTTTATTGAAGGGGTGTGCATAAGACGCTGTCATAAACATGTCATAACAATCATAAACATGAATGAGTCTTTATGAATGTTTACAAGTGTCATTTGGCAAATAATGACACTTAATGCCAAGCTGTATTAAAAATGTAGACTTTGCATTACTTGGTCAATAATGACTGTTGTAACACAAAGTTCTCTTAAAACTTGCATTAAAAGTGTCAACTTTCATGAAAAAGGTCATTATTTACCGAATGACACTTCATGGCATCAGTCATAAATATTCATGAGGACTCCTTCATGTTTATGACTGTTATGATATCTTTATGATGGTGTCACACCAGTCTTCTGCACACCCCTTCAAAAAGAGTTACCACTAACATTTGACATTTCGCAATTTATCACCTTGAAATTGTGCTTCTCTAAGATGCTCCTGCTTTTTTCAGTTCTCCCCTTAAGCAAGTCATCACAACATTTCTCTATTAAGCCATTTTCAGCAGTGTTTCACTGAGAAGGAGCTCATATGATAAACTCAGCAGATGCGCAGTTTCACCAGGTGTTTGCTCATTTTTGCTGTCGCTAATCTGAAGGAACTGTGTGCACTGCAGAGGAGAGTCAAGGATTGCAGTCACACATGCATGAAAGAATCAAAGCAACACTCCAGTTACGTTTTTAGTGAGGGAGTAACATTATAACACAAGGTAAAGCTCAAATAAGTCAATTTTATAATGTTACCTCTTGCTTAAGGGGAGAGACTAAATTGAACTGTAAAATATATTTGGTCTTTTCAAATAGATTGGGTTGGAAAGACAAATGGAAACCATGCAAATTATGTTGCAAACTGAAAACGATAATGGCCATTCAACTTTATGTCATAATTATTAACAGGCAGCTGAGGACATCCATTTGGCCATCCCAATGACGAAAACATGAGAAAATACGAAAGTGGATTAACACAAAGAACTTGAAAGAGCATGACAGGGAAAAGACAACAGTAGTGTCATTGGAGCACTCGGGACAGACCATATTCCTGAGTATATGATATGTTTTGGATTTTAATTGTTACATAAATATCTCATTATACTGAAATGAGACATAATGAAATTATCTTTTGCCAAGAATAAAATGGGATTGAACTGAAGAGCTCTTATGGTGGATTTGAAAAAGGAAATTGCTTCTACTTACTTTGAGTTATTGTTTCAGTGATGATGTATTGTCTCTCTGACCCAAATGTAACGGATAATATTTCTAAAATGAGAGCGGGATCATCGCCAAAAAGCAAATTTTTTCATCCATTTTTGGGGAAATGTTCTGTGATTGGTTTCCTATTGAAAAAGGTCACACAGACAAAACGGATCCATTGAAAAGGCTGAAAACGCAGGAAAAATACAAGGTTACTCTGAAAAGAGTGAAAAAGAGCTATCTTCAGTCTGTGTTGATGACACAGGCTGCTGTTCCTGGCAGAAAACATCCTGTTCACAAAATTAAATACATCGATCTCTGTTTTGGACGGCAGACTAAGGCTTATTTTGAGCTCACTCAGCAATGCCTTTGTCATGAATAAGAATCAATGGAGCAGTATAAAGAAGTTTCTACTGCAGATCATCAGCCTCACAGATTACATCACTATAAAAAATATTTTTTGAATCAGTGGACCTCTTACTGAATTTCAACATATAGCCTTTTTTCCATTTCAGCACATTCAGATCTAAGCAGATAACAACACTATCAAGGTTTCTGAGTGCATTCAGTGGGGGAAGCTGAAGCAGCAATATTCCTCCAGATTCATGTATCAGCTCTGTGTCCAACATGTTGAAACACTATAGTGGCTCTTAACCATCAGACAGCTTTTAAATTACAAACACTGAAACCAGCATGAGTTGGTTGCTTGGGTGCAGATAAATTAAGCTGCCAGAGGTCATTCGGGGTGTTGCACAGGTTTATGACTGTGTTTGTACCATCTGATGGTGTTACTCTCGAGCAGGGCTCTGGAAGCACACGTAATGGAAAACCTTGGGGGAGACACAGCTTGAACAGAGCATGATGAAAGGACATGACAGAATCATGGGGGTTCCCGGAGGGTATTACGGTTTTTCCCCACTTCATGACAAGATTCCAGCAGCCGGCAGTAAGCATTGGCATGACTACACTCCGCTCAAACTCCGCTCAGCCTCGTTCTGAGAAAATGTGATGGACACGGGCATTCAGATATGGTTTGTATGAAAGGGAAACATTTTATCAAAACAGTCAACTTGTTATTAGCTAAATGGATAATCCTTTGGGATTATAACTCATAATCCCATGGAAATTATAGCAGCTTCATTTAAAGCTTATGTTTGCAAGTTACACTTTGTCGCCTTATTATTAATAGTATTACATCAGTTTACAGGTCGACATATAAAAGGGCGTCAACCTGTGAAGGGAATCGTTGTTCAGATTTATTTTACATTAAGACAATCAAAAAAATGGGAAAATTAAATATGAAGTAATCTGTCCGGTTCTTAAGATTATTGTTTTTATTTTGTGTTTTTTTTCTTGTTTTCTGTATTTCAATTTTTTCTCATCATTTTCAGGTTTTCAGCTTCCCTCACCTGTAATCTGTGAGATAATCTGCACATCATAACGAGTAATAACTGTCATGCTGCGGTGGGTAGAGGAGTCAAAAACCGTACTTAAGAAAGAGAAGCTCTACGTCCACATAGTTTCACTCAAGTAAAAGTGAAAAGTGGACAAGTAATTACTCAGGTAAGAGTAAACAATGTATTTGGTGCAAAGGCTACTCTGAGATCTAAACATCAATCATTTAATATTTAAAAACCACAGAAGAAGATGTATATCTGTCAAGACTCCCGTTTTGGCCAGGAAGATGCCGTTTTTTACCCCCCTTTCCCGCCGTGCTCGTGTATTTTTATTTTTCCGTAAATATCCCGTATTGTGGAGCCCATTCTCAGGTTAGTTGCTCTCCCCTCGAACTCCACAAGCTATCACCTCCTTTGGTCACAGAAAATGATGGATCACAAGTTTCGGGGTGACAAATTGCACAAATCCAGAGCTGCTGTTTCAAGCTTTTGAACAGTCTAATTGGTGTGATTTAAACTTTTCTTTGTTTTTCTTCACTTGTTTTTATTAACTTAACCAGCTACCATGTTTTTTGTTTATTTTCTAATTGTTATACAGATATAACAGTGTTGGAAGAAAACTGTAACTTTTTTTATATCATCGCCTATTTTACTTGATTTAACGTTCAATATGAAATATGGCTCTTTTCTGCAGTTTCACATGCATGCTTGGATGAAGCTTTGAGGCAACAGAACAGAAAGAAAATGAGTGATGTGTGCCTGATAGACTACTATGTCCCAAACTGATTGATGAGCCCATTAATATTTCATATCTCATGTTTTAAAAACAAGCTTTTGTGAAGTCTTCCTCCTATAGCGAACATCCCAATAGCTGACACAGATGGCGGTTTAAGTGTAGGGTTGTTCAGAAGGCTTGTTAATCCTAATTATCTCCCTTCACTAATGAAGCCATTAGTCGTGTTGAGTTGCCAGAGGCCTGCAGGGCTACACTGTTCCTGCTGCTGCTGCTGCCAAAGATGCTCTTGTTTTCTGCTTTAGCATTACAAGTGACTTCTCCTGAACAACAGATCTTATTTTAATCTGGTAAATAATGCTTGTTATCAACAAAACTGATACAGATGCTGCATGTTCATCTTGACACAGCAGGTTGAGATTGTCAAGCTTCAATTATGCTTCGTCTGATTTAATTTCACATACCGTTCATCTTTTTTGTTTTTTATTTTTTTAACAGCTGCAAAGTGATTCTTGAATGAGGCAACTTCTATAGCTGAGGTTTGCCAAAATGCTGTACTTGTGAGAAAGGGCGACAGTTGGCCTGAAGGCTGACTGCTCAATAATGCATGTAAAACCCTGAAAGCTAATGAATAAAAGGCCATCTTGGCAGAGAATATGTCCCCACTGCATGAAAGTCACTGAATAAATTATTTGGTAATCAAACATCATCATGAAGTTACGAAGAGACGCCGTAAGTCAGATAACCGGCCAGTAATTAATTTAGTGATCCTTATGTAACCTTATTCAAGCTGATTCTGTTAAAAGAACAAAAAAAAAGAAAATGGAAACGAATAAAGCACATTTTCTTAGAAACATCCAGGAAAAACAAAATGTGCGGCATATTTTTTTTCTACTTGAACAATAGATCTCATTTACATTTTAGTTTCTACTTGATATTACTGGCAGAAATATTCATAAATTTTAAACTTTTTTCCAATTTGTAACCTGGCCATAAAAAACTTACTGTAGTTTAATGTGCAAGATCTCAATGTTTTTAAATACTTTTGGTAAGCTATTTTCATACAAAAAAATCTGAAAAAATGTGGCATGTTTACTCCCCTTTTACTTGGACACCTATAAATAAAATGAAGTACCAGAATTCAGTAACATTCAGTAAAATCATTGCTTTTGTGAGGCACTTAGCTTGGACTTGTAATGTTTCATCTTTAAAATTTCCTTTCAACTTTTACCCAATGAAAAAAACAACTCCCTGTTCTCCATTTTCTAAGCAGATTACACTAAACTAATCTGGCAACTGTGTTTCTGATGTTTTAAATATGCTCTCTCCAAAGGAGAATCATGACCTCAGTTGCTGTTTCCAACAGGTTGCTCTCAGTTTACCCCTTGATATTCAAGAAAATCTATTATATATGAGCCTTTAAAACTCTTTAAAACACCTGTTGCTGCTTTCTGGCAGCAATCTTAACCTGTGCACCCAGATACTCAATCAGTCTCAGTGTTTCGCAGTATTGATTCCCCCTCCTTCCTCTTCGAGGAGTAATCAGTGGCAGGCAGTGAAGGAGGGATGACAGAGAGTCTTCCTCCCTGCATACGGATGAGGTGTAATCTGTCTACTATCACCAGCTTGTAGCATCCATGGGGCAGAGGAGCGGAAATGACTTGCTCTGTGCATTCTTTGTTCTCACCTGGAGTTAGTTTCTCTAACAGAATTGAGAACTGAACACAGAGAAAAGTGAAAGCTGTCTCCTTGAGGAGCTCTGCCAAGTTGGAGTGCAGAATTTAGGCTTCCCTCACTTTTGCTGTCCGTTTGTTACTCTGCTTTGTTTTTTCAGCCATGGAGATGAAGAGCTATACAAAAATAGTTGTTCCTCTTCAACTTTTTAATGGATTTTTTTTTAAAGTTTCGAATCAGATATCTAAGATTTAGTATCAACTAACTCAATCCGATGCAAAGAAAAGTGTTGAATTGACTTAAAATGTTTTCTGCTTTTTTTTAAACACAGACATAATTGGACTGAATTGCTCATTTATTTGACAACTCTGCAAAAGTACAGCAGACTTAAAAACACCAAAAGCTCCACAATCTTAGTAAAATATGTAAAAACAACATGATTTTGTTTTTAATTTGTTGAATCGGTGCAATTAGGAGTATTGATACAATAAATAAATAATGTATGCACCCGCCCTGAATTCATTCTGTATCGAATACCTATCTATGCAGTTAAGTTTTCTGGACTCTTGTCATCTTTACACATCGCAAGATCTCTCAGAAATAGCTTAACCTCAGTTAGATTGTAAAGTCTGACTGACTGGCATCAGATAATCAACTGGATTTATGTCTGAACTTTGACTGGACCATTCTCACTCCAGAAATATAGTGGAAGACAAACCTCCACCCCCAGTCTCTAGTCTTCTAGAGCCTCTACTCACCTTCGCATTACCTCTGACCAGGTTTCCTGTCTCAGCTAAAGAAAAACATTCCCACGTCATGATTCTGCCACCACTGTGTTTTTCTGTGGGGATAATGTTTTTAGGATTTTGTTTTTTCTATGCATAGAATGTTTTGACCTCATTTGACAAGAGACTGCTTCTGTAATTAATGGGGGTTTTTTTGGCCCATTTTGTAAATTTACATGGATGCCGATATTTTTTTGTGATTGCAGTCTTGCCTTGCTCTTTTCATTTTAAGATGATGAATTGAACAAAACTCTGTGAGAGCCTCAAAATGTGTTGTATTGTTTTATAACCTAACCTTCATTTAAACCTTTCACTGTCAGATCTGTCCCCTCTTTTACATATCAGTAATCTGCATGCTGAGAGCAGCCCAGGCTTTCTCACACGGGATCGAATATATTTTTTCCAGTATCACTAAAAATACTTGTTAAAGTTGCTTCTCTGCTGGGTGACTCCCTGAACAGTCAGGGCTTTTCGCCAACTACATTTAGGATTCTGTCTGAAAGGTTCAACTTCAAAAAGAAAGATGGGGCTAATCCGCAGCACAGCCCAGCAATCACTGTCAAATCCCCCCTCCTCACCCTCCATGCTTTACTTTGCACAGCATCTTTGGAGATCTCTTCTCTTTCTTCTGCTTTTATTTGAATGGGTGTGTGGTTATTGTGTTTTCGAAGAGACTGCATAAGGATTTGCAGTACTTACCACCTTTTTCTTACATCATTTTAACCTTTTAAAATATCCTAAAATATATTTTTTATAGCTTGTAACTTAAAATTTTGATGTTTTCACACTTTTGTCCATCTTTTCAACACCGCTGTCCTGTCACCACATTTTATGAACTGTCTGAACCTTCAACTGTGGTGGCATTAATAAGTTGTTAGACTTTCTCTTCTCTGCAAGAAGCCACAGGAATGCAAAACACTGAGAGACCGGGTTGGAAAGTTATGCAACCATTACAGTGTTTTGCTGTATAAACCAAACCTCAGAGACAGACAGGAGGTGACAAACATATGTGTTTAAAGTACAAGCAGTGGCATGCATCAGAACACAAACACATGCTTCATGGCTTGTTTGAAAAGATCCTCTTTGCTTTGATGTGATTGGACAGTTTGTCCAATCCCCTCACACATCGCCTCTTCACACTCTATTCCCTTCCTCCCACGTCCTGTTTGCACTCCAAATGTCTTCGTGCCATCTGACAGTGACGCAAAATACAAGCAAGACAGAGTTGTCACTTCTGCTCTGTCAAGCTCCAATGTGCCCAAGTACTTCAGTTATAATGATCTTTCACTGTTTGGACCACAAGCAGAAAGATTTGTTGCACTTTTTTGCTAAGCTTGTATGAAGAAGGAAGATTACAGTAAAGTTACAGTAAACATCTACACTTGCTATAATGCTAAATGTTGATGCATGTTTTCACAAAACTTCCATGTACTGAATATATGATCATTTATATCTGTTTTTGTTTTTTTGTTTTGTTTTTAAGATGCAGCGCTGCCATCACTCTCATGAACTTGCTCTAGTTCACATAATTGGATAAATAACATCATAAATAATTTCAAAATCAAAAGCCTCGTGAAGGATCAGTGTGGGTTCATGGCCAACCGAAGCACAGAGGAAGCACTAGTAAGAGTTGTAAATAATTTTAGATGCAGCGTTGATGGGAAAACGCTTTCAGTTCTTATTCTTTTGGTGGTTTCATTTGATTTCCTTTTGACTTTGTGTTTACATTTATCTTTTCTATGGATTTATCAGGTTAAAATATTGAGCAAAATAAATGATCGGCATGGAACAACACTGGAAACTTCGAACCTGTTTTCTTTTCCAAAGTTAGAGAACTGTTAGGTTATATAAATCATAGTTTTATTGAATCTGTTTCGCAAAAGTTTTGGTGTAGAAACGCAGCAATCAGTGCAATATAATCTGATGCTTAAGGCCCTGAAGGGGTTTTCAGCCCTTTGTTTCTGTACAGACTGACTTCCTTTGATGGCATCCCTAAGTTAGGAAACATGATTAAAGTGCTCTACTTTCCGCTAATACTCTGAGGCGAAACTTGATAAATCACTGAGCATTAAACCGAACAAAAGAGAATGGAAGGATGTGTGCAGCAGCAGCAACTTTTCATTAAGTCCTTACAAGTTAAAGACCAAAACCAAATAAGCTTTCACTTGTCTGTGTTTGATAAGCGATGACCTACGGTAATAAGTTCACTGAAATGTTGGTTTTTTTCCTGAGGCCATCAAGAGGGATAAGATCCTCCTCATGCTTCATGGTAAATGTGTGTCATGGAAACTGAAGTGCTGTTATTGGCTATTATTATCCTCATCATGACAGTCAGTCGGACTCGTCATTCTGCACTCTTCCTGCACCTCAGAGCTTTCCAAGCTGTTTTGATCAGACGTTTTCTTTGCACCAAAGTCTCAGGGTTTGCTTGTAATTGGATTTCCATCTTTTCAAAGTGAACTAATTGGTGTGATTGATGGAGCTGAGCTTAAGTCTTTTGTCTGTGTGTTTTTGTGCTGCATAGCTAAGATAATCTCCACATGTGGGTGGTACAGATGGACAGCTTGATGATGAGCTACACCTGCCGTCCTGCTGAGCTGCTCCCATATACCAGCATACATTTGAGTTAAAAATGCTCAGTCCTTATAAAGTGTCTGTTAATGTAATTGCAGTTATATTTCTCTCAAATAACTGCTGGTAGTAAAATGTTTTAATCTCTTTAAATGTGAAAATGTATTTCTCACTTCATAAACGTTTTCAGGTGCTGCTTCACTAGATCTGTCACGATCCACCTGCTGAGCGCTTCATCTCCATTAAGACCCAAAACTCTCCTCAGTGAACAGAAGAAACAAATGGCCTCAATTTGGGCGTAATGGATTTAGGCGCTTTCAGGTTGTAAAATGTCACAGAATGTCAGCTGAATCATGGGCTAATGGTTAAGTTGGAAGATTTTTTTCAGTACAACTTGAATTTACAGTGTTTTCACTTTTTCACATTTAGTCATTTTTTATTGGGATTTATGTGATAAACTAATACAACAATGTAAGTTAGAAATTATGCTTTTTTTTGTAATGATTTCACTAGAGTTTATTTGTATTTAGTAATCTGATTTTTATTAGTGGTGGGATTCGATTAAAATGTTTGAGTTAACTCCGTAGCCTGTAATTAATTAATCACAATTAAAATCATTAATATCATCGTAGGTTGTTTGAGCAACCTACGATTGTTGCTCAAACAACAATGGAAAGAGTATAACACAACTGCAAACCTAATAAAATATGGCCACCCAACGTAAGCTGAACATTAATCAGGCAAGAATGTCCCACGATAACTCTGGAGGAGCTGCAGAGATGCACAATTCAGATGGGACAATTTGTTGCATTTCAAGATTATATAAATAAATTATATTTATCAAATATAAATGAGAACCATATATTATTTTTCTTCATAATAAATAATAATAAGATAATTATGTCTTCAGTCAGTTTGTTTTAGTCAGTAAAATACAATCCCAATATCATACATTGAAGTTTGAGGATTGTAATGTGATAAAATGAGATCAAGTTCAGAGTGGATCCCTTTTTAGATCCACTCTCCTCTTTGTTGTGCTTAACAACTGATGCTTCCTTCCGTCACTATTTTAAGCTCCCACGGATTGACTGCGTGTCCTCTGGACTGGAAGTAGCCTAAAAGGGAATGTCTGATTCAGTCATTCAGCCCACTCATTATCATCTGAATTTGTTTTCCAGAGAAACCCAGCATTTATTTTTTGCACTTTAAATGGTCAGGAGGTGGATATCAGGTATGACTATCTACTAAAATGGATTTGAAGGATGTGATGATGATTATTCTTTAAAAACACGAGCAAAAAAGTTATAATTCAGACTTTGCCTCTAGCCAATTATTCCATCTTCTACATATTTTACACATCCCAGTTGTCCCAGTTTTATCAAAGAACCTCCTGGCTGGCAGCATAAAAATAGTTATGAAGAGAAATAGTTAAAAAAAAAAAAAAGTGAATAAAGTGCATTCATCTCTGCAGGGTCAGCAGACAAAGAAAATACGTAATGGGGAAAGAGAGAGAGGTTGCTTTTGAGTCTGAATGGCTCTTTGGTTTTTAAGAGAGCTGAACAAAATAATAAATAAATGGAGAAAAACACAGTCACGTTTTCATCTAGGTGTCTGTTATGCCCCGAAGCCTCCCTGCGTACCTCTTAACTCAAACAGTTGTCCAAGACTCTGCATCACAGCAATATTGAAATGGAAGAGCTGGGACACTGAGCCAACTAAAGCTGTCCCCTCTCTGTTCTGCTGGGTCACCCTTCTTCTCATACCTGCCTTTAATGAAGCATTCTCAGAAGAACAATGACTGCCTTTTACTGTCGCACACCGAGGCATGATGTAACATTTTCATGTGCAGACACAACTCTTCAGAGGATGGGGTTGTTATTATCAGAGAGGAGGAAGTGCCAGCAGCCCTTTGCTTTATTGTTGTTTTCATGTTCCTCTTGCTTTAATGATCAAATGCCCTCTGGTGGCTGAAATGAGTCATGTGCATTTTAAAAGTCCAGCAGTACCCTCCAAACAATTACTCCTCTGCTTTGCTCTGATTTTCTTGGGATCGGTTTGGTTTGGTGAGAAGCAAAACATAAATGACTCATGCATTTCTGAAAATTACTCAGCAAGTTTAGTTCTTTAAAGTAGAGCAGAGTTTCTTGACAATACATGTTAAATAATAACCAATTTTGATTTGTTGACAGTATCAACTCATTTAAATAAGCCTTTAATCATTTAAAATGATGTTAATATGAAAGCTTTCTCTCTCTGACCATGTTTAAATAAACATTTTGCAGTGATTAAAATAAATAGTTTAAGTTACAGACATTGCTGAGGTTTGAGGGAATCTTTTTTCTGCCCGTTACAGCAATTTAACGAGTGTAAAGGCCACTGAAAAACCCGGATTCTTCCCTGGTTTTCAGCCTTTCCACTGTAAATTTGTTCCTCAAATTCACTCAAGCTTTTGCTGTCAGACGGATTTCTTGACATTTTACTTCGGAGTATTTTGGTATCCTGAGGAACTCATGGTTGACTTAATAAATGGAAAGTGCCTTTAGGTCCTGTGGCTGGAAAACAAGACTAAAATATAATTTCTCTGCAGCTACACTTGATAGATGGCATGAGATGGTTTTTGCTGATATGCTGTTTGTTTATTTTCCAGAAGTTGTGCAGTGCATTGTTATCCAACTTCACTTCCTTTTTCTCATTTCTCCAAGGGAGATTGTTCCAGAGCTCTCATGAGTTATAGAAGCAACTTTGCAAACTTGAGCTGAGATGCCATATTTATTGCAAGCATCTGCATTTCTTCCACATAAACCACACCTTGTCACTATTTCACTATCTCTGCTTATGTATGATCACTGATAAAAGTAGTAATTGTTTTAAAATTTACCATAACAACTGGATAATCTTACATGAAGGTCTTTCAGTTTTCACAGTTATAACCATCTCTGGATAGAAATCAATAACGACACCAGAATTGAATAGACTTTAAATGACACACAAGAGGCAGGTCAATGTAATACACATCCATCTCACTCAAGGTGCCACACAGGAAACAAAAACATGCCGCTAAGCAACCTGGGAAATATGGTAGACTGTCCACTCCCAGCACACAATGTTGTGCAGATTTATGGACATTAGCATTTGAAGTCTTTCCTAGAAAACCTTTTGTCATCACACAGCTGTCTCCTCTCAGATCAGCTAACTGGATGAAACAGCTGCTGTCAGAGAGGTGATGATTATCAGTTAATCAAGTGCTCCAATTAGCAGCACCTTGCTGTTACTTTCCCTCTTCAATCTTGTGAGAGGGGTAAAGGTGTCACACACAGTTTTACCATTGAGGATTTGTTTTTCTCTAATAAATACAAACTATGGGGTGATTTTTGTAATCTAAATGACATATTTAAAACAACAAAATTTATTTTAAAAATCAGATAATTTGTAAAACCCAAGAAATTAAAGCTGGTACCCCTTATTGTTGACATTACTGATTTGTATTTTTGGTGCTAGTTTTGTTTCTGCATGCAAACAAACAAAAAGACTACATTCAGAGTCTGGGGTATTGTTTTATAACCTAACCCTGTTTAAGCTTCTCCACATCTTTATTCCTGATGTGTTTGCTGCATTTCCTGCTATTCCTGATGCTTTTTAAAAATTAAATAATAACCGCCAATGAACCTCTGAGGCCTTCATGGAACAGATGTGCAACGATTAAAGTACACAAAAAATATTAATTGTCAGGAGAATATTTAATATAGAAATGGGTAATCTGAGCAGCTCTTTCACCTTTACTTAAATGTCAGACATGAAAGGAAACATTGTTCTTTAGATGAACGCTTAGTAGAACTCAGGGAAGTTCAGAGAAAAGAAGCCATTAATACTGTGAAATTATGTTTTGTTTTTTTTAGCTGGCACAAAGCCCTGTCCTTTGGGAGAAGCTATTCATGTAATGGTCACGATGTGTTTTCGTCAATCAATACGTTTCCATGCAGCACAAAAAGGTTTATCTCCTTTTGTGGCCCTGCAAGCGTATAGAGGGTTTAGCATGAATCATGTCAGGGGACAGAGAGTAAGACCTTGTGGAAACGCTTTCTCATGCCACAACAATAGGATTCAGTCCCCATGTAACCAAAACTGTAAAATCAGAAACATAAAAGAACTTGAAATCCATCAATCAGCTTGGCTGCTGACACACCCTTTAAAATAGAGCAAACCGGGCCAAGCAGTGAAACCAGAGCTCTCTCTGAAGTAGGCCATCAACTATTCATTCTGTTGTGGCGGCCAACACCTATCAGGTGTGATGCAGTGTGTACTGATTTGAGTCGGCTTTATGACCGCTCGTGTTTTACAGGAATCCCAGCTGACTGTGGCTGCCGCCTTGCAAGGGAGATGAGGAGGCAGAAAGAGTCAAACGACTCTTGGAGGCCATTACACAGATTGCTCCAAGGGACGACTGGCGCCATGCATATTTACTGATTGTGTTCCAGTTTTTTATCATTTATAAGTGTTCAAGGAAAACCAATGACGAGCCATCAAATGGCTCACTATAGATGAAACAGATGTGTCAAAGTTTTTAAATATTCATCATATGACTTATTAATTTTCCTCATGCCTTATATATTTGAATTGTCACTAATGATGGCAACTGAGTTTTTATCATCAAAACAACCTGTGACATCGTTGCTTAAAGGTCACAGAACAAAAACTGATGACAAAGCTTTTGAACTTCACATTAAGAAATCAGAGCAGTGTGAGTAAAGCAGAATGAGTCATTTATTTACGTGTATAAAACAAGGAAACAATACAGTTATTCTATGTGTTCATATACATGAAAAAAAAATTGTTTTACTAAGGTTCCCTGAATTTGTTCACTTCTCTGTCTCCATGGTGCCTTCTCCATATTTATAGGATATCTCAGCCTCTACTCCATAAATAAATCACCAAGCACTCCAGGTAACAGTTCAGGCTTGTCAAAAAAGTTTGTTTTTCCAAGTCATAGTGAGGATAAAAAGGAAAATACACTCTTTCTTTGTTGTAGGGATTTTACCAAAGATTATTTGGAAACTTAATTAAACCTACCCATATGCATATGTGGAGGTATAACTGTTGAAACGCAGACTTTCAACAGTATAATGCCAATAGCCATTGTTGCAACAACAAAATAATCTACCGGTTTGAATTGTCACATTTGTTTGTGGCAGGTATACAAAAATCCCTAGAACTTGAGGATGTATTTTCTTTTCACCATGGTTGTACATGCACAGTAAAACAAACACCATACACTACAAATAGTTGCGTTAATTATTTATAAAATTCATATATCCATTTGTAATGTAGATTTGTAGCACAATGTAATACAAACCATCCCTTTTTTAAACTTTGATGTCACTGTCCAGGGATATGTTAAAAAACAAAAAAAAAGGTAAAACCCCTGTGGAAATTACACATGCAATCTGCACACCCCTTAAAGATGAGTTGTAACAACAGTAACAAACCCAATGCTTGCTGAACTTATTCATTAAGAATAGATTGTCAAGATATTAAGAGCTCCTAAAAATTTAACAGAGGGCTCATTACTCTAAATGCCATGAATCAGACAAATATTGCTTTGTTGCTCATAAGAATAAAGTTAGTGAATTAAATAGTAACTTTAGCATATCCATCTTTAGAGATGTCCGTTTATATTATTCATATTGATCTTCAGATAGATGGATATTCATAAGTGCATTTATTTGACGCATGTAAATGTATCTTTGACTTTAGCCTTTCAAACAGTCCACATAAAGCTGGTTAATGACAGTATGGCACCTTTTACCTGATGTGAAATCGTGGCTACATTGTCGGAAGCTGTTTGATAGATCAGCTATCACATATTTAAAGGTTGAAGATGTTTACGCTGTTCTTATTAACAGAGAACTTGACTGGCTATAAAGTCAAAGAAATTCGTCCAACATATGGAAAACTCGGGACCCCGTTAGGGAGAAGGGTGACGGAAGAAACTTAAAAATTGTTACTTGTTTTTTTAGTTAGCTTAGCTTGGCTTAGCTCGGTTTAGATTAGATTAGATTAGTTTAGTTTAGTTTGGTTTAGTTTATCTAAGTTTAGACAATAACTTCTGAGATTTACTCTTCATGTTTGAGTGTATTGTCAAGGATTTTCCTGGCAATACCTTTTACAGTACTGGGTAACCAGGAAAACTCCCCTTATAAAAGCTAAGCTCTCTAAAGGTTCTTCTAAGGTTACACAGATCAAAACCTACAGAAAACTTCAGAGAACATCCTCTAGGGGTTAATTTTTTTGTTCTGGGTTATGGAACAATAAGAAATGCTCCTTGAATGTTAAATTTGGGTGGGAATTGAAAATTAACCTTGGAGATTTGCTTTGTGAACTTGGTAGATCTTTAGATTTACTGCCTATCGTTTTACAAGGTACAATTTTCTCCTTTGCCATCATAACCACTTTTATTCTTCTTGGTATGGATGCAACAGGATTCTGACCCTACCATCTCAAAAGTTGCTATTAAACTTTTCAACAGACTGGGCAACATTTTCCAATCTGACATTTTCCTGTGCAAATTACAGCAACAGTTTTCTGTTCCTAGCTAACAAAGGTGACACTGAGGTCTTGGTTTCTGAACCCACACACATTTGTTGTGTATTCAGAAATAGTATCCATAATCCTTTGGCGCTAACAAAGCGTAACTAAACCAAAGGTTGCTATTCTATTATCTCGAACCAATCTATTATTCTCCTTTGACGTCAACATGGCATTTACAATCCAGATATCAGATATTCTCTGACTATTCTGTGTAAACGCTGATATATGATTTTTTTTAATGCAAAATCCAAGGAGATCACTCGGTTCTAAATAACTCACTTATGCTCTTTCTTCCTTATGCTGATGCTCACTTCAAAATTCAGCAAGTCATTCAGCATGTCCAGGTACCTTGTTGCATCGAGATGCTTTCATCTGATTGAATAATTCCCTACACAACACCTATCAGGCAATTGAGCAAGTGCATTGAATAAAGTGGCTGGTGAGTTTATATTTAACATTAATCAGCCATAACAATCAGTCAGGTCCGACTTGGTGTTGATTTAAGATGAACAAGTAGAAGTTCAATATCTTATAAGGATTTGGGTTTTCTCTGTTATTTACTTGAGTTTTTCAGTGTGTTTATTTTGTGTTTCTGTGTTTTCTGAGTCTCCATCTTGTCCTGGCTTCCCCTTGATTGTTCCCAGGTGTGTCTCGTTCCCTGATTACCCTCTGTGAATTTAACTCCACCTGTATTCCTTATTCCTCGTTGGGTTTTTGTAAATGTTTTCTGTCCATTCGTTTACCCTGTTACTACTTGTGTTGAGCCCTGGTTTTCTGCTCAGCAGCGATGCCTGGGTTTTGGACTTTTGGAGTATATTTTGCACCTACTTCTTCATTAAATACAATCATTCATCTCAGCGGGGTCTGAGGGTTTTCTGCCTCACCGCCTCTTCACCCGCACCAAATGACATATCTGAGGTGCGTATCGTAGATTTGAGGTTGAATTTCTAAAACCATATTTCTAATACTGGGATACTTGAACTACTAGTACTGCTACTAATATAGTGTAGTAGTGCACTTACTTAGGATTAGCATTTTTGCTACCATATGCTGTAGTTTTTAGGAAGCTCAAGAAGTTTTGTGCAACCAGTTTCTTTCGATTTGGGGGCTGGCAATTTTCAATGAATCTCAACATTATTAAAATTATGCCTTTTTTTCACCTTGCATTTTTCATAATGTTATGGCTGTCTAGTGTAAGAAACTAGCTCTCTGCCCAAAGGCTACCATGACTGTTTCCTAGAATATGGAACCATCCCTGAAGGTATCCCCCAGTGTTCACCTGATATAGTGCATGTAAAATTAGATCAAAGAAGGCAACATTGAGGAAGTTATGTCTCCAATGAATTAACACTGAGCTCTAATCCTTCTTACATCTGCTGTAGTAGCTAAATATGGTGTTGTCTATCCAGCGGCGGAACTTGGACACAGCAGTGTAGACTCCAGGAAACTGAGCGTCAGCACATCCTCTTCCCCATGACACCACTCCATAGGCCCGCCCGTTACAGACAAGTGGGCCACCTGAGTCTCCCTAAAAGAACAGCATAAAGGACCATCAGGGGTTATATATTCGCAGCATAGGTTGATTTCTGTAGAGAATCTAAAGGAAAGACATCTGATCTTCATCAGCTCCCTGTTAAATCTGGAAAATGATTTAAAATTCACCCACTTGCATATTAATTCTTTGATAATTAAGTTGCATTATATAATAAAGATTTGATTGTTTCACATGTTCCCAACTGAACCCTTTGCTTTCAAATTGCAGGTTTACTGGTGGCTTCTATAATTTTTAAAACTACAATGGAACAAAAGAAACTTTATCAGGCTTCTGTCCAGTGGATCCAGCTCCAAGTTTTAGACAATAAGCCAGACACATTGTCTACTTCCAAAGACCAGACTTGAAACTTTCCTTTTTGATAAAACTTCTAGCCAGTCATTATCTGCTGTTATTTTTGCCATTAATTTTATGTTCCCTATGTGTTTTTTTCTTTTCATACAGGTTATATCTGATTCATTTCTGCTGCCTTCTTTGAGGGGGCATAGGCTGAGCTGTTACTGCCAATATTCTCTCTTTAGATCATAAACTTGGAAACTTGTGCCCATCTTTCTATGCTTAAACATTTCTCTCTCTTAAAGTAACTATTTGCAATTTACTATTTATCATGTTTCCAGGAGAAAACATTTATTTGTTTATTGTTGGACACTTTTAGAGGAACAAGAGCAGTACAAAGACAGCATTGATTTTGACTTTTTCATCAGGACTGCTGAGAGCAATAACACCATTGTATGTAGCTTGTAAAGGGAACGTGATTTCCCCCATGTATCCTTTCCTGGACAAAACTCAATTGTACTGACTGGGAAAACAGTAAAAACACTTACAGTGTATTAAACAGTCTTTTTTGAAGAATATACAAAATAAATTAGAAACGTGTTTGACTGACCAACCAGAAACATGACCACACAGAGACCTCTTCACTTACCTGCTGACTTAATCCAATATTAAGCTATCTTTTATTGTTACAAAGTAACGGCTTCCACAAATATTAGCACCCCTAATTTGGATAGTGAAGACAGTGGTTAGGAAAGGGGGAAAGTGATCTAAATATTCCTGTTTGAGAATTGTTTCTCCACACTAACCATCATTTATTTACTAGTTTTTTTGGAAAAAATGCCAGAAAAATCTCCTTCCTGTCCTACCATCACAAATAAAATACAGGCCTTGAGAAAGTCATTGAGACTTCAGCCAGATGAAACTAATATTGAATAATTTGACAATGTAAACAGTCCATGAAACAAGGGATGAAGTTGAGCTAAATGCTTACTGGTAAGTGTGGTGGTGGATCTGTGATGATATGGGCTTATTTATATTACAAATATCTTTTTGGGCTTCTTACAAAGGGCTTTTTGAGATCTTTTAATAAAAGTTTGTAAAAGAAAACTGAAAGAAGGGTAACGATAAAACCATATACTAACAAAAAAAATGGCTCACCAGACACTATATCATAAATACAACTCTAGTCGATTCTGTCTCTGTAAAATGTGGCCATTTCAATCAGGAATATTTTATTTACACACTGGATAAAATAAAAGAAGACCTCTCACCTGACAGGCATCTTTTCCACCAATGTTGTAGCCGGCACAAAGCATTCTGCCAGTGATACGGCCATTAAACGACTCAGTGCTATTACATTTCTCTGTAGACACAATAGGAAGTGTGACAGTCCGAAGGGTGGCTGGAATCTGGCCCCCAGTGGGGCTGGTGAATCCCCAACCTGACACTCGACACATTTCGCCCTCTGCTATGGTGGCATCCTGCCTGGGCAGCAGAACAATGGACACGTAGTCGTTCAGGTAGATGGGTGCCCTTAGCTAGAAACAGAGTAGAAAGTGTTTTTTGTTTTGTTTTTGTTTTTTTTGTGATCAGGTGAATTCAGGAAAAGATTCTGCCAGTTAATTTGCATTCTGTACCTTAATGAGCATGATGTCACTGTTGTTTGCGGTGCTGTTGTACTCAGGGTGGGGCACCAAGAAGTGGGGTAGCACTTCCTGCTCTGTGCCTTCATAAATAGACAAAGAGTAGTCTCCTGCTACTATCACCATTTTGCTTATCCTGTAGGCAAAACAAAGTATACTGCATTAATGCCAGGAGTTGTTCATGCATATCTTAAAAAGGTGTGCCCAAATACTATAGTTAGTTACAGTTACAGAAATTGTTTAATTCAAACTTCAGGTGTATAAGAACACACATCAGATTCCAGACTGTCACAATTCATAGCAAAAAAATAAAAGAGAAATGGAAATGCTTTGAGTAAAATCATACACCTCTGATGATTCAGTTTAATTTAGCTTGGAAAGAAACGGGCAGTGTAATTAGGTCAGTATTAAAACAATGTCAGGAGAAAAGGAAAAAAAATACAAATTTAGCGCATCAACACAATTGTTGACGCACATCAATCTAAGAAAGCTTATATGGCCATTTCCAAATAATTTGAAGCCTGTCGGTATACAGTGACTAAGGTTGCTTAAAAATCGACATTAAAACATTAAAAACTATTGACCTCTACAAAAAGAGAAAACTACAGCTAATGTGGGAGGATTGTCAGGAAAAAGTATATCACATTTTCAAAGTTGCATATGAATGACTGAAGATAGAAAATTATATATTACTGGTAGAATAAACACCTCATGTCGATTGTGGTGTAGGGGGCAGTAATTTCTGATGGTTTAATTCTCATGTAAACTAAAGCCTGGAAAACCAACTACTTATACTTTCTTTGATTTGTTTCATAAAGAAAACATATTTTTCCTTCTTCAAGCTTTACTGACTCACTGCACAAAACAGTAATGCTACACTTCTCAAACCTATTGACCTCACACTGGCATCCTAGATACAAAAATGAACCAGAAAATGATTTTCCCCTCACAGGTCTGCTGAATGCCACACCTGGCTGATGGAGAAGGGGTCATACTAAGCGCAGAAATGTTATAAATGCCCATTACAGAATGATTGAGCTGTCTGTAGAGACGGTAGAAAGCTGCTGGGAAAGCTGCAGGCTGGCCTGAACCAGGTCAGGTACTTTTCATCTGTTTTTTAAGCCACATCACAAAATGGCACACCAGACAGTGAAAAGAGACATAGTTATACTCTTCACTGTTTCATATTCTTTCACATTACAACTACAAATCTTGGTGTATTTTGTGGGATTGTAATTAGTTGACATCATGTCAACGAATTACTCCCATTAATTTTTTTTCTTATGTCTTTCCATACCAGTCTGACCCTGGGTTTTGATGCAAAGAGAAATGGGCACAAATTTAAGACTTGCACTTCCATTAGACTGGCAATCAATATTGTTACATTTATTTCTACATAGCATTAAAGTCAGAAGGTTTAATACAAACTAGTATAACACTTGAAAAATGCTTCTTGTAAAACATAAAGAAATATACAACATTTTAAAGTAAGCAGTTTTTTTGTTCGGCTTCATAATTATGCAATACTTAGTTGTTGTCTCATAAAATCCTAGTAAAATACATTTAAACTTTTGATACTAATGTGACAAAATCTGACAAGGTTTAAGTGGAGTAAATACTTCTTCAAGACAACGTAATACATAAACACATAGGAAAAACTGTGGAGAAAGTGTCTGTGTTTTGTTTTTCTTAGGTGTCTGGAGCTGTAATCGGACCTCTGATGTTTTCTTATTATGGATAAGAGAGCGAATTTGGAAAATTCTAAAACATTCACAGTTTTTGGTGAAACTCTGCTCTTTGTTAACTAAAAGGGAAGAAGAAGGCAACACAGCTATCCGGGATCCCTACAACACTTACAGCCGCTCACTGATTGTCATTTAACAATAGGTACTGTTCAAAGTATCAGTTAGCTGATGTAAAACATTATCTGGATTAAATGCCAAACATTGTGTGAATTGATTGCCTCCTTGCAGGCACATTTATTTGCTTGTAATCCGTATAAAAGTGTGTTGTCTGTGAGCCTTGACACCACTGCATGTGTCCGATTGCAGAAGCAGAATGCGCCATTGTGTGACGGGTATCATTTTTCATTTGCTTTATTTCAGCCGTGGCATTAATAGAACTTAGCATCTGATATGGCTGGAGATTCCTGGATCCAAGAAAATAAAGCCGAGAACTTTTTGTACCATAAGACTTCTCTGTTTATTATGACTTCCTTAAAAAAAAAAAACAACAACCTGAAGCCAGACTGTGACATGGGATTTATTTCATCTCTTTATTGAGTTTGTGCTTTTTTCAGGAGGTTATGCAACATCTATTCTCTGCAGAAGCATACCAGAAGAAGAAAACTAGCTCACCCAATGTTACAGTGTGCTGCTGTGACTACCCAGAATCTGTTAATCAGGAAGCCCCCGCAGAAGTGCTGGCGGTTCATCGTCTGTAATGATACAATGTACCTGATGGAATGAGGAACCGGCGCATAGCCTCCCACTATGCGTTCCTGTGCAAAGCCCTGACCTGTGACACACAGAGACATACAGAAGGGAATTAATTCTGACAGGAAAGAAACACAGAGCTGACACAGTTGTACTTTCATTTGTCACAGAAAACACACAAATCTTCGCCGTGCAGATTCCTTTCACTCAGCAGATCGATAAAGGACGATCTCATCCCGGAGCTGCATTGATTCCCAGCAAGGATGAAGCTCAGCATCATTATCTGGTGTTTGTTTTGAGTAAGCCAAAGACACAACTTGTTCTTCAGCTCCTATCATAATGTGAGAATTCACAATCAGAAACACTGATTTATTATTTGGATAGGTGGCAGAACAACACAAAGACATGACTTATATGCCCAGGAGTTGATTATTTGGTTTCAGTTCAAATAAATTCATGTAAATCTGACAGAAACATAATTATTGGTTTGTACTGGTAATGGAAATTAGCCTGGTCACACAGCAATTATCAAGCAAACCCAACATTGAACCAAATGGAAAACAATATGAGATAACGTTGCTTCAAACTGATCTATTATGCAATCATAGATAATATACAGTATAGTCAGTAATTGTCAGAGCTGCCAGATACTCTGACTGTAATTTCAGTGAACACATTAACATTACCAACACAGTAAACATTTTCTAGCCACAAACTAGAATCTGCTCACAGTTGTGCTCAGTGACCAATACAAACCGGTGGGAACAACTGAGATATTTTTATATATTTAACATAGAAAATTTGAAACAATCACAGTTGCATATATAGCCCTGCATTTCTGCAAAAGGGCAATGAATCTCAAAACTCCATTTGCCAAAGCTAATCTATCATTGTATTTATTTTAAATCATGACATTTTAATCCTGAGTCCATGCTCAAAAATTACAAGACGTAAAATGTAGCTTGGGGTTTTATTTGGTTCACAATTTAACAGAAGATTCGCAATTGTTTTTTCCAAAATGAACAAAAATATGTCATTAATTACATTTATTTAAGTAAGAACGATTTTAAAAAGATTTCTATCCCTCCCTCCATCCATCCACAGTGTGGTGGTGTAATCTCCTTCTTAATTCTTAGAGTTAATGAACAAAACCAGAGGTGTAGTTCACAGCGACTGAGGGAAATTGATCAGAAGCTATTATTAGAAGCTCTGCTGCATGTTGAGACCAACATAGAGACCATCATACAGTGCATGAATTATAGACTGAAAGCTAGAGAGCATGATATAAGACCTTGGATCCTTACCTTTGGTATTTGCTTTTAGAAGGATTACCAGAGAACAA
Source organism: Poeciliopsis gracilis (assembly GCA_911649635.1). Taxonomy (NCBI): domain Eukaryota; kingdom Metazoa; phylum Chordata; class Actinopteri; order Cyprinodontiformes; family Poeciliidae; genus Poeciliopsis; species Poeciliopsis gracilis. The sequence goes on from CAJVRI010001220.1 coordinate 657,675, forward strand.
GAAGAATACTGATGTGTTAATACCAGCTTAATAGGAGAATGTAGGAGTTTTAAAAACTTTTCACTTCATAGGTTAAAACCCAGAGATATCCCATTTTACACCAGCTCTAGTTCCTTATCGCATTTCCCAAGTATTTTTGGGGGTTGTGACACATTTTCTTGGCACAAATCAGGGCGTCAGCCTCATTTACTCGTTTGATATTGTTGCTGTGAGCTCTTGTCTATTGTTGCATATGGTTTCAAGTTGTTTTTGTGAACAAGCTCACTTTCTCTCACCTTTTCTTTTTGGAAATATCTATTTTATATATTTTGTTACTTCATAACCTTCAAACATGCCTCGTCACAGATCGTTAACACCCATAATATAAAGTTTCACATTCATTAATTTGGTTTTGAAAATATTCAAAATACATTTCTAATTCCCTTTTCTGAAATCTCCCAAACTTTTGTGTTTCAAAAATCTCTAACCTTCATTTTCTGCTGTGTTTTCACTCTGCTTGTAATAAGATCCTCTATCGTATTCTGATGTAAAAACCTTTGAGTCACACTTTTGCTCTCAGTGGAGCATCAAAGCTGCTAATCTCAAAATGTGCTAAAAGGGATGCTTTCAAAAATTCATCAGGGACACCAGTAATACATTAGGCACACATCCATCCACACTCATTTCAAGAACATGATTATGTTGGATAAACTCAGACTGTTACGTTGCAACAACCTCTCTTTCCTCCCAATCTAATATCACTTAAAGTCATTTGATTTTAATTTATTTAAAGAAGTGTACTTACAGTTCACAGCCAGGACTTTCAGCAATATACAGAGCAATAAAGATTTCACGTTCATGATGACTAAAAAAGAAAGAGCAGTCTTCCCGCAGCAAGAGGCTTAACCTGTGTGATACCTGTCTAATTTAAGGGGAAGGCATCTCAACTGCACTCTCAAGTTTCCAATAGTTTCTATTTCCGTTTCCATGGTCACGTCCTTCTCAGGCCAATATATAATTGAAATGTCCTTAACATTGGTCTTTGGTCTCACTGCTTCCATGACCTAATCATGCAATAAGTGTTTGTTGTTGTACAGTTTTACTGCTGGTTCTTTTCGTCTCGTGTAAAATGGTCTGCAGGGACCATAAGCCTGAAAGTCGCAGCTATTTGTTAACTTTAATGTGTCATTTATCAACCTCTCTGATGTTTGACATACTGTGTCCAAAGGTGGCTGCAGCTTGTAATATGGATCAAATGTGCTGCTGACTTGATGACTAAAAAAGTCATTAAATGAGAGGAGAAAGAGGAAGGTTCTCTGTTGCTGTTCATCACTGTCCAGGCTCCTCTCACTGATTTCCCCAGGAAAGATAACAATAAGGGTCTTGGCAGCTAAAAGCTGTTGGATCAAGCCGGGTCAAGGCAGCATGTCTGAAGCCGGCCGTCATTAAAAATGGAGCAGGTTTCATCTCATCTGCCGTCCCTCTGAGGAGTTCCTGACCTCAGACGGGTAATAGCCCTCCAAGCTGCCTTTGCTTGTGCTGAGAACTGCAGCTGAGGTGCCTGTCATCCCCTTGGAAGCAGAACTCTTGTCTATTTTCTCCGCATGAACCTCTCCTCAATTCAGGAGCTGCCATTACTGCACCAGGGTGCCTCTAAATCAATTCAGTTTGTTTGTGATGCACAAATTTACAGTCAAAGTGATGTCAAAGCACTTTACAAGTCAAATGGATCCAATTAATTCCAAGTATATGCAATCAAATTATGTCGTAATTGTTTCTCTTCATCTCTTCTCTTTAAAAAATCTGAGATTAAAATCCTTCCTTCTGCTTCTGGGTAAAACATCCCCACTGGGTGCTTAGCTTTTTGTTGTTTAATTATTAGTGAAACCTTTGTGATTGAGTGCTTATTTATTTATTTATTTATTTGTTTGTTTGTTTGTTTGTTTGTTTGTTTGTTTGTTTGTTTAATTAATTTTTATAGCTGAAATATGGCAAAAAATAAACATAAAAAATAAAAGATCAAGTCAAGATCACTGAAGAATCAATTTAATCTCTATGTAAAAAATTGGTTTCAACTTCAACAAAAAATTAGTCAAACAAGTTATATAGATTATTTACACTTGCAAATTTAGCATTACCTGATGCAAGAACCAAAAGAGGTCACTCAGTGCATTTTATAGAAGTAGCATAAGCATTTTATATAGAACACCTGTGTGTATTGCTTAGTTGTTCTCATGCCAGTATTCCATTATTGTGGATCTGCCTTCCATACATAGACAGGACTTCAGTAAGCAATCTCCCAGCATTGCCTTTCTGTGATGAAACTGTAGCACATGCAGTTTCAGAAAATTACGTGGCATCACTGTCAGAATTTGGAGAAACAACCAGACACCACCAGATGTTGGCGCCACTTCTTTTTTTATCCAATCTTTTTTTTTTTTAGGAGGAAGTCTCTTGAGATAAAATCTCTTTTTTGAAGGAAGCCTCATATACAGTATTTATAGGAATGCTTTGTAAATACTGCAGAAATTACCTGATAGTAATGTTACTTCATTTAATGCAAAGCTGTCTAGACACTTTGCACAGCAGATGTTTAGGAGATTATTAAGTTTAAAAAAGAGAAAAAACAAGATCCTGATCTCATGGTAAAAGTAATATAACTAGTGGTAAAGTAAAGCTATGAATGATTTTTATGAATTGTTCAGAAAGGGAATTTATCATAAGCAATCACATATTTTACACATGTGGCAAATATGATGATTTCCACAATCTTTATTTACTCATGTTTAGGTCCGGATAAACATGAGGATGAAAAAAGTGATAGCAGTTTCTCTGAAGCAAAAAAAAACATTAATCAATATGAAAGCAAAAACTTTCTTTTGACAAAACATCTTAACCACAAAGAAAATGGTAAAAATATTTCCAAGTCAGAAAATATGGAAACAATATGAACATTTTGAAATAAAATAATAAATGTAACACAATGCTAAATGTCTGTAGTTTTATGGGTGAGACATGTAAAAAAAAATTTTTCTTTGTAATGGTCACAATGTTTGTGGTAGTTTTTCAACAAGCTTCAATTGGTACAAAATGTTACTGGCATAAAAGCTAAGTCTTTATGACTTTGGTAAATTCAAATGCTGATTTACAATAACTCCGGCTTATAAAACCGGAGTTAAAACATAACAGTAGACAATAATAATGGCATATTGTGATGAGCTGCTGTCCCATACTCCCAAACAGGTTTTTGCAAAGACAGGAGTCATTTAAATTCACATTTTGTGCATTTCCAGGAAAGCCACAGGAAACTTTTCTTCCAATAAACAGGAGTCTAATATTTTATTTTACCTGTAAACCCAGTGAGGATTACTGAAGATTGAGGCGTTTCCAACCTAAATACTTCTGGACTAAAAAAACTTGAGCCAACAAAACAGAACAACACCTTATCTTTGTCATGTAGTAGGTCAGAGCGTGAGATTGTCAGAGGACCGAGAACGATGGAAAGATAAATTTAACAAAAGATTCATATAGGGATACAGTTACACTTAAAAAGCCAGCAGGAGAACACTGGTCTCACCAGAAGCACAGAGGGGTTCAAGCTTTTCACCTTACGGTAAGCAAACGATAATTCAATTAATCATCACTGATCTGACACTGATTTACAATTCATATTTAATTTATGTAAATTTGCAAAGAATGCAGCTGTCATTTTGAGTCAGATGAGATTCAAACTGTTAAACTGTTTTATATGTTTGTTTAATCATGTTGAAATGAGAACAGATGCTCCAATATTTACTGTAATAAAGCTCCAAAAATACATGCTTCTCTATTACAGATTATTTAACGTCAATGATGTCTCCTCAACAAATTGCAACAGTGCTGTTTATTCTGTCTTCAAAAGTATGCTCACGTAAGTTCTTTATTATATTTTAAAAACATAAATCTTTGAACATTTTAAACGAATACGTCACCTCAGCTGGTGAGCGCATACCTGTGTGTAAACATAACTGTGTCGCTTGTTATCTTGTTTACAGTTAAGCCCTAAAAAGATTACTTTTTAGGTGCAAAGTAATCTATTAATTTGAGCAACACATTTCTTCTTACTTCTTAATATGCAATGAAAAAAAAATTAACTGTAAAAAGCTAAAGATTAAGAAGGATTTCCCATTTTAAAGACTTGGACATTACCAAAGCTAATATGTAAAACCGAGTGGAAACTTGAAAATAAGAGTTTGATTCTTGTAATGGATTATTGAATTGGGTATAATTAAGTTTCGAAATGCATATTTAAAAAAATGTAACTAAATTTGAGCGCTTTTAGAACTGACACCAACTTTAAATTGTTTTACTAGGTTTTAAAAGATGTCCTTCTCACTTTCCTAAACTGAAACAAAAGAAATTTATGAACCAGGGTATAAGTAATTGAGGGCTCAACCGAGTGTGGTGCGCATATGTGTGTGCACCATATGTACACACACATATGGTGCACATTGTAAAGACCAATGCTCAGGGCCTCATTCAGAAAGATGTGACCCCTGGGTCTCAGTGGGCCTGGTTTTGGTGCCCCACCAGCACAAGATTCTGTTACATGCGCTAATGTATATAGCTGATCACCAACTTCAGGGGTTTTAGGCCTCATCTACGTGAAATATATTTTTATATGTGAAATTTATCTTTGCAGTTCGACTTTATAAAAAGTTGCAAATAAATATGGCATAATTTCAAGAAATATTTTTATGCATTCAGACCTGTATGCATGAATAAAATTACTAAAATATCCAGAAGAAGATGTGGAGCTTTTATTAAAAAAAAAATCCACTGTTCTTCCATCTAGTGTCATTAGAGTTGAAAGTCAGGTTGGAGGTGAGGCTGTTTTTTTTAACAGTATCTCCCAGGGTTTTCTACACAGTTCGAAACATGATTATGATGACTGTGCCTCTGTCTCCTGCGTCAGTAAGTCTATATGTGAACAGCCACCTGATAGGCTGAATTGGAGCTCAACCTTGCTTCTATGATAGAGCATATTTTTTTAAACTTATGGGTTGAGATTAAATTTGCGCACAGCTACCAAATTTTTTCTTTTCTTTCTATTAAATGTTACAAGTGCCAAAACCTAAATACCCTCCTGCTCACTGCTGTGAACAGAGGACCTTAAATCAAGGATCATCGGGGGTCAGGAGGTCCAACCGTACTCGATCAAATACCAGGCCTCCCTGCAGACTGAGAAAGGGGAGCACTATTGTGGAGGAACACTGGTGGACAAAGAGTGGGTGGTGTCTGCTGCCCACTGCTGGAGACCGTAAGAACTGAAATCAAAGAGATGTTTGATTTAAATTGCATTTAGCCTCAGTTTTATTTTCATTTTATTTTTTTTATTTCATTTACTCAATAAATAGTTCATTAAAGAGATCATGAATAAAAAGATAAAAAAATTAAACTTGCCCCCTATTCACATAAATAGAGAAAATAGCTGGAATAGCTTCTTGACAGTAAGACTAATACAAACAAAACATTGCTTCATTATAATGTTTTTCAAATTTCAATTTTTCTTTTTATCTCACTATAAATATTGTTTGATAAACTGACACTTTTTTAATACCACTTCCTTTCAAATATTCAAAACAGATTTTTACAAATTTGTTTTGTAAATCTGATCTGATTATTGATTGGTAATTTTTTCACATGTGATTTGTACATACATCTTAAGATAGACTACTAAATTCATTAAGTTTCAATATGTTTATCTGTATAAATATTTGGTTTATGTAATCTCTATGTCCACTTCCACTTTTGACTCTATCAGCTCTCTCCTGTAAAAGAAAAATCAAAACTATAAATGTTTTACAACTACTACCCCCCACTTCCACACAATATGTCAGCTGTGGAACAAAAATACAAGGCCTTTCTGTTTAGTAATTTCTTTACCTTATTTAAAACAGCAATAGATTTGGATATTCTGATAATTGGACAATTGTTGCTTCATTGATAGATTTGGGGGTTTGAATGGGACTGTTTGTTTTTGACTCCTAGGAGCCACTTGATGATTGTAGTGTTGAGTGAACACAACCTGCGTGAAACGGAGGGATTTGAACAGACCTTCGGTGTCTCAAAAATATATGTGCAGAGCTACAACTACAAGACATTCAACAATGACATCATGCTTATTAAGGTGAAATAATAAATACCATGTAACAAAATTGACAAGGACTGGTTGCTCATCATTTCATTGGTTTGTGTTACAGCTAGATAAGCCAGCAGTGCTGAACGCCAACGTCCAGCCAGTGAAGCTGCCTGATGAGAGCACCCCCCCATTAAAAGGGGATATTTGCACTGTGAGCGGGTGGGGTGTGACACAGGTTTATAGTTACGTGCTGTCTCCGGTGCTCCGAGCTGTGGACGTGAAAGAAATATCGATGTGCTACTGGTACTACTGGGGCAGGATCACTGAGAACATGATTTGTGCTGGATCTCCATATGGTGGCAAAGATTCCTGCCAGGTACAAAAACCATTATTCTTCAAGAGTACATGTCTTTATGATCAACTTTTCCTACTGCTTTACCATCATGGAAGAAAGTACACCCTCTTTAAACTATAGTTTCATGTCAATTCACTTTAAAGTAAATTTTAAGCTAGATAATCTGTGAAAAAAACCCTCAAGTATCCCTGCCTTCTCCCTGCAGGGATACATCACTCAGTCAGAAATAACCAATCAGAGCCAGGAGGAGGGTCTTAACGCTATCAATCACTCTCATGCTCATCCCCTCCCTTTGCTCTGTGCATCACTACATCTGGTTCATTACTGCCACAAATGTTAAGGCTTCTCTGTTCAACAATGGCTGTACATGTGAAACATTTTTTTATATATATTTTTTTTTCTATGTCTAAAAAGTGTCAGTTTGTTTTGTTTTTCAGAGAAAGATATTTCTGTGCTGTCTGAAACAGGTGTTAACATTTTGTTGCCAAAAAAGAAAACAAACAAAGCTTCCAAAGATAGAGAAAAACACTAGAGTCCTGAACAGAACTAGGATCAATCACTACATTATGAAAAGCATCTGAACAAGACAATAATGCAGTTTCTGACACAGCACTTTTATTTCAGGTCTGACTTAGTAAGATAAGCTAATCATCCTGTGCTTGGTTAACCACAGGGAGACTCCGGCGGCCCACTTGTCTGCAATGGCAACCTTGAGGGGATTGTCTCCTGGGGCATCAGTTGTGCAAATGCATATTTCCCCGGTGTCTACACCAAAGTGAGGAACTATGTGCCATGGATCAAATATATCATGAATTCTGATTAAACATCAAAACTTCTAACGCATAATTTTGCCTTCATATCTGCATCGTACTATAAATAACTTTTAGTATAGCATAATAGCAAATCATTGTGTGATTTTCATGTACTCATTTTTCCATGCTTTATATAAAAGTCTTTCTTGCTTTTGTGATTGTTTTGATGAAATATTGTCTTAGAATCAACTGTAGAACTACTTCTCTGAATGTCAAATAAATACAACTGAATTATTTAGGTGGTCACAATTAAGTAGTAATTTATTCGTAAAGAGATTTCTAACATATTCCTAAATAAATGCATTTTTATTTTATTTTGATTTACTTTATAAAGAACAGCATTTTTGTTTTAATAGTTATTGGATCACAATAAACTACATAGTTAGCAAATGGCCTAAATGAGCTCACTCAATTTTTCCCCCAGAAGTTATTTCATGTATAATTCATTACATCTCAGTTAGCCCTAAATTATCTTTGGGGATGAAAAATTTGCAAATTCTTGTCTTGAAGACTTTTGACAATAATGTAAGGCTATAATTCATACATATTAATCAAAGTGAGACAATCAATTTCAGTTGCAAAATTCAACATAAAAGCATATATGTCCTGACTTAATTCAACAGTTCATCTGCTTCTGTGTTGAATGTATAAATCAGTGTAACAATTTTTTAATGTATATTTGCATTACTTCAGTGCTCCTTAAGACATAGCTCAAATAATCTCAAAAAGTTGTCTTTTACATGAGAATTAGTTTACTGTACTCCAATGGCCTCTACAATCCAACACACACCTTCAGAATGTGGCGATGGGGGGAGGAGGGCGAAATTGCATAATATTTTGTAGCCAACAAATCTGAAATAATATGTGATGTTTATATCAGTATGAACTAAAATCTCTGTGATATTATTCACACTTGTTGAAACTAAAAAGAACTTAATAAGGTACATTTTAAGTAATAAAATTTATTTAAGTAATAAAGTAAATTTTCTAAACTTACAAAAGGAATTTAATAATTGGGTTTTCTGTATTATACTGCATTTTATTGGTCTCCAGTTAAGGTAGACCCACTCCTGCAGTTTGTCTTTTCCACCAGTTAACTGTTTTTCAAAATTAAAAAATCCTGCTGTTGCACTTTTTCAACGCCAGATGTCACTAAAAATAATGCTTTATTGCTTCTGTGGCGCATGCGTCGATGGTGTTGTTTTTTTGTTGCGCCAACAGTCCGCTACCTTAGAGCAGTAAACTCGGGACAGAAGTTCACAGAAAGGGCTATTTGAAATTCCTTTTCTGGGTTCATCATGTCTGTGAAACACGCCATTAGCCGAGGGCTGGAGCTCGGCCGGTCCTTTCTTCAGATTGGTCTCCTTAAATCAGGCGGCCGAGTCGCAGCAAAGCTCCGAGCTGACCGTTTCCGTGTAGGCCCGTCGGTCCGCACCGTTCAGCCTCAGGCTTTCCTGCCGGCCCGGTACCGCTATTACCGCACCTCTCTGAGGGGTCTGGCGGCTCAGCTTCAGTCCGCCGGTTTTAGAAGGAGGTTTACCGGCGCGTCGCCTCGGAACAGGGCCGTGTTTCTGGCTTTTGGCCTCGGCGTGGGGCTTATCGAGCAGCAGCTGGAGGAGGACAGACAGAGCGCTGCAACATGTCAAGAAATACAGGTATGGTGACCTAAAGTTAGACTCTGATTCAGTACTTATGTTTCAAAGTCTTCAAGCAATCTTCACTGCTTTTGAAAATTCATACTTGGTTTGGTCAGATCTCAATAGATTTATTATGCATTTCCCACACACAGCATATTTTATTTTTAATCCAAAGGACAAATAAATGTTACTCTGTCCTCCTGGATGTTATGATAATGTAAAAAAAAAAAATCAGCTGTAGCGCCCCCTACATGTTTACTGCAGCGGTGGTTCATGTTTGGTTTGGAGATGATTTTCCCAATATAAAGTGGAAACGATCCAAGTTAGTTAGAAATGTCTTTTAATCTGTTTGTCCTCCTAACGCGCAGGCTGTGTTTAAGAAGAAAAAAATCCAGAGCACACTGAGACCTTTCACCTCTGGATTCAAACTAGAGGACTACATTATAGGGAACCAGATCGGTAAAGGCTCCAACGCGGCCGTGTACGAGGCTGCAGCTCAGTTTGCGCATCCTAAGAAGATGGAAAGAGACTCCACGCTAGTGGAACTACGGGACAATGAAGAGGAAGTCCAGACTGTGCGATCTCCAGCATGCTGCTCCTTAAGAAACTTTCCCTTTGGCTATCAAAATGTTGTGGAACTTTGGGGTGAGTGAGTAACCTGCAGCAAATGTTGTTATATAGTGATGAATGAAAAGCTTTTTAAAAAATTGCTTAAATTATTAGAGGTGCTGTCTGAATCAATTGAAAATGCTCAAAAATTGATTTTATTTCTTAGCAAAATTATATTATTTATTTATTTATTTTTTTTTATTATTATTATTATTATTATTATTATATAAGAAAACACTAGGAAGCTATGCTATCCTAATACAGGTAATTTTGGTTCCAGAATTTTATGCCCAAACCTATTTTTATTTAAATGTAAACTGATGGATCGTTCTAATTTTTGCTGTTTTTTGTACACAGGCTGGATCTTCAAGTGAGGCGATATTAAAATCTATGTCACAAGAACTTGTCCCATCTGGTCCTCTGGCCTTAAAACAGGAAAAAGAGCAGATTACCCTGGATGGGTAAATATTATGTGTTCAGATTCTTGTAATCCTGGTCTGCTGCACAGATCAAAGGACTACAAACATGCTGATGAATCCTTCTGTAATGCAGACGTTTTGGAGTGCTTCCCAGAAGAGTTTCAGCTCACCCAAACGTGATCAGAGTGTATCGGGCTTTCACCGCAGACGTGCCGCTGCTACCAGGTGCGGAGGAGGAGTATCCAGATGTGCTGCCAGCTCGGCTCAACCCCGCAGGCATCGGGAACAATCGCACACTTTTCCTAGTTATGAAAAAGTATGGCTTGAAAAAGTTAAATATGGCTTGCCATATCTAATCTAAAATCTCCCACTGGTTTATATTATCAGGTTTAACACATGCGGTCCTTCATTGAACTCCTGTTGTTTTTGCTTTATAGTTATCCTTACACACTGCGGCAGTACCTGCAGGTTTCCACACCCAATCGCAGGCAGGGCTCTCTTATGGTGCTGCAGCTTCTGGAGGGGGTAGACCATCTGTGCAGGCAGGGTGTTGCTCACAGGGATCTGAAGTCAGACAACATACTGCTCGAGTTTGACTCAGGTTAGATGTAAAAACACACACACACACACACACACACACACACACACACACACACACACACACACACACACACACACACACACACACACACACACACACACACACACAATAACCCCAGGTTAATCATGGTTCTATAATATTGTGTAATATTTTGGCCCTCTTTCCTTTATTTTTCTTGTAGGTGGCTGCCCCCGTTTAGTAATTACTGACTTTGGCTGCTGCCTGACCCAGAATGACTCCAGCTTACAGCTTCCATTTAACAGCATGTGGGTCAGCAGAGGAGGAAACGCTTCACTCATGGCTCCTGAGGTGAGTCTAAATACTTCAACCACAGTAAATATTCTTTGACACAAGTGAAATATTTCAATATGAAACTTCAGGAAGGTGACAAAATTGGCCATGATGTACGTTACCTCTTAAAGTGTCACTTTGTTACATTTTGTAATGCTAAAACTGCAAACCTCAATGTGTTTTATTGGGATATTTTGACTGTTTAAATGAAATTAGAATTCATTTCGATATACTGAATCCATCTGTGTGTAATCTAAACAGTTTGGCAAACCTGTCTGTCAAACTTGTCATCACAGTAAGGCCACAAAATATTGTGATAAAACCGGAAGTCTGTATTCCCCATGTGTAAAATTAATTGACATACTTTGTAAAACTTAATTTTCCTTTTGCTTGACTTTGTGTTGGATTATTGCATAAAAATCAAATAAACACACTGAAGTTTATTGCTATTATGTAAAAAAAAAAAAAAAAAGTGAAAAAGCTGAATTGCCATAAACATTTATGTGTTAAAACTCATTAAAATCTTTTATTCTTGTCTCCAGGTGGCGACTGCAGCTCCAGGTCCTGATGTGGTGATTGACTACACCAAGACGGATGCCTGGGCTGTGGGGGCAATCTCCTATGAGATATTCGGACAGCACAATCCTTTCTACGCAGCTGTAGGATTGCACAGCACAAACTACCAGGAGATGCAGCTACCTCCTCTTCCTGCCTGTGTTCCAGCAGATGTTCAGTTGGTCACTAAACTGCTACTCAGGAGGAACCCAAACAAGGTAAAATCAGACTCCTAACTGAAGGACAAGTTAGGACCAAAAAAAGTACAAATAACTGGAATCTGCACTGAATGCATTTTTCTTCCTCTGCAGCGCCCCAGTGCTCGTGTTGCAGCTAACATGCTGCATCTCAGCCTCTGGGGTCGCAAAGCCCTAGCCAATCAGGACAGCGCTGGCATGAGAAAGCTGGCTGACTGGCTGCTGTGCCAGTCAGCTGTGGTTCTCCTGCAGGGCTGCAGCGGTCCCAGTGGAAACAGAGTGGAGGCGGAGCTTCAGAGGAGCTTCCTGTCTAACCTAGATCTAGAAGAGCTGCGTGTTGCTGTGGGCTTCCTCCTTTATGGGCAAGATCAGAGCAAGACCTGCATCATGTTTCCATAAATTCACTGAAAACTCTTGTGTGTTTAGTTAATAAGCTAGTATAAGTGTTAGTGTTATGAATCGTTTCTACAATGCAGTTGGAGCACTTTTGTGGATTGTATTATCCTTCTTCTGTGCGTTATACACAATATCCCACACAAATCTTCTGTTGTGTTTCACTTAGCACATATATATATTTCTAACTAGTGTTCTGCATTTAAATCTCAGGGTAAAAGACATTTGTGTCTCTGCATCTGTTTTTATTAATGTAATTCCCCCAAAATTAATTGTTGATGATACAGAATACCGATGGCTACATGTAGCAGGGTTGTCAAAGATGCGAGATCTTTTATTTTTTTTAAATATTTACAAGGAAGAACCACTACAGATACAGTCATTTTTAAGCCTACTACACAAAGTTGAGGCCAATGCAGATTTTTTTAAATTAAAACAATGCATTGCACTTGTTAGGCTCTACTGTGTAGGGTAACATAGTTGCCATTCCCATTAAACACCTGGTTACCATTAAATGTCTCTATAAGGTTGCAGATATTTATGCATTTTTCTGCATGCTTTTGAACTCAATACATGTGAAAATCTAAAAAAAAATTGTTTTGCTGTTTGCACTTTATGTCCAAGTTTGCACATTTGCTGAACCCTAACCAAATATTACAGATGGGGGTGCCAGGGAAACTAAATGAAAATACTTAAATTTGTTAGTGTTAAGAAAATGTTTAAAAATAAAGGAATCCATAAATCTGCAAGTCTGATTTGTGTGTGTGTGTGTGTCTACAGAAAAATTTAGTTTTGTTCAAAGAGGGAAGCTGATTTGATCCTTGAATTCCTTTGCAGATTTCCTATGAATTTTTTTTTTTGCATTTGTTAAAGAATAAAGCAATGAATAACTGCATCTGTTGGGATCACAGAACCAAATAAAAACAAGAAGACTTCAGTTTAGGAAACTTTATTAGAGATCCAATCTGGCAGGAAAGAATCTTGTGGTAACCTAATATTTAACTTCAGAATTGAGAACATGTGCTCATCTTAATTCATCCTCGCACTACATTTAATACTCCTCTCCTTCTTCCTCTCCCTCACCCTCAATTGAGTCGACTCCCACCTCTTCATAATCCTTTTCCAGAGCCGCCATATCCTCCCTGGCTTCAGAGAACTCTCCTTCCTCCATCCCCTCACCCACATACCAGTGGACGAAGGCCCTCTTGGCATACATCAGGTCAAACTTGTGGTCGAGCCTTGCCCAGGCCTCTGCGATGGCTGTGGTGTTGCTCAGCATGCATACCGCCCTCTGGACCTTAGCGAGGTCACCACCAGGAACCACAGTGGGTGGTTGGTAGTTGATGCCAACCTTGAAACCAGTGGGGCACCAGTCCACAAACTGAATAGAGCGCTTGGTTTTAATGGTGGCAATGGCAGCGTTGACGTCTTTGGGAACAACATCGCCACGGTACAGGAGACAGCAGGCCATGTACTTGCCATGACGAGGGTCGCACTTCACCATCTGATTGGCCGGCTCAAAGCAAGCGTTGGTGATCTCAGCCACTGAGAGCTGCTCGTGGTAGGCCTTCTCGGCAGAGATCACAGGGGCGTAAGTGGCGAGGGGGAAGTGGATACGAGGGTATGGCACCAAGTTGGTCTGGAACTCCGTCAGATCAACGTTCAGGGCGCCATCGAAACGTAAGGAGGCGGTAATGGAGGACACAATCTGGCTGATCAGCCTGTTCAGGTTGGTGTAGGTGGGGCGTTCGATGTCGAGGTTTCTGCGGCAGATATCATAGATGGCCTCGTTGTCCACCATGAAGGCGCAGTCGGAGTGCTCCAGGGTGGTGTGGGTGGTCAGGATGGAGTTGTAGGGCTCCACCACTGCGGTGGACACCTGAGGAGCCGGATAGATGGAGAACTCCAGCTTGGACTTCTTGCCATAATCCACCGAGAGACGCTCCATCAGCAGGGAGGTGAAACCAGAACCGGTTCCACCCCCGAAGCTGTGGAAAACCAGGAAACCCTGCAGGCCTGTGCACTGGTCAGCCTGGAGTAACAGAAACATAATGTGAGCCTGCTGTATAAGGTATAATATTGTATATTGTAACTGTAGTCATACTCTTTGAATTGTGTTTGTGGTTTGAAGTCTCTACGCTTCAAACTCTTCATCCTAGTAAAATACCTAGAGGTCAGCCAGACTGGATGGAAAATATCAATTTTCCAGTCTTAACACAAATTCTTGTTTGGATTTTGTTCTCCACTTTGAATGGCTTTTAAAATAACCAAAGGAGTTTGATATACTGTAGCCAATATAGAAGTGCATAAAATTGACATTGTGGGTTTTTTCTAACCCTGCGATATATGTTTAGTGCCCAGTGTTAACATCTGGTGTTGTGAGACTCTGGCTGAATATGAGATTAGTTTGAAAATACAGGTTAATGGTATTCGGAAGATATTAGCCAAAAATGATTGGGCTCCACACAGTCTTTACAATTAGAATATTGCACACACTGCAATTGCAATAGATTTGTGATAAATTGTGCAGCACTAAGCCCATCCTGTGCAGCATGGGACTGCCATCAACCAAGTCATTTATGAGGATTTTGGATTCAGGCCAAAATGTTTAGCTTTAGTCTCTCTGACCAAAGGATTTTCCCTCCTAAACTGTGGAATTTGCAACTTAGGTGGTTGCTTCTCTGATTAATGCTCTCCTTGTGGGATCTGTCAGTTTTGCACTGGGATCATTTTTGGTGAATCAAACTAAAAGGGTCTGAACACAAATGCAAGCCATACTTTCAAAATTTTTATTTGCTAAAAATGTTTTGAAAATAATAAATTATTTCCTGCGAACTTCGCACTTAGGTGCGACATCAAATTCAAACAAAATGCTTTATTAAATTAGGGAAATTCAAGGATTACTTTGTCAAGAGCCTGTTTTGTAAAATTGACCCACCAGTTTGCGGATCCTGTCCAGAACCAGATCAATGATCTCTTTTCCGATGGTGTAGTGTCCGCGGGCGTAGTTGTTGGCAGCATCTTCCTTCCCAGTTATCAGCTGCTCAGGATGGAACAGCTGGCGGTACGTCCCAGTGCGGACTTCATCTAAGAAGATAAATGCAATAAGATCAATTCTTCAGTTTAATCAGTAAATAATGAGAGATTAATACTAATATTTGTGAAATTTACCAATGACTGTGGGTTCCAGGTCCACAAAGACAGCTCTTGGGACATGTTTTCCAGCTCCAGTCTCACTAAAGAAGGTGTTGAAAGAGTCATCTCCACCGCCGATGGCTTTATCGCTGGGCATCTGTCCATCAGGCTGGATCCCATGTTCCAGGCAGTACAGCTCCCAGCAGGCATTGCCAATCTGGACACCAGCCTGACCAACATGGATGGAGATACACTCACGCTGGAAAGACAAACAAAAATTTTCATTTTTACCAAAGGAAACAATTTTTCAGAGAAGATCAGGTCAAGGACAAGAATGGTAAACTCTTCTTTATAAACCCATGTACATATTTTTCTCTGCTTACTTCATTTTTTTTTTTTTTTACAAAGACAGCAATTCATTAAAAAATTGCGAGTCTTTGTCCTTTGCTTTAAATAAAGCAGTGCGTTTTGTGCTGCGACACCAAACTGCCAGTTGCTCAGAGGATTACTGTAGAGAGAGGATTATCTAGGTCAGACATGTTGCAGTGGGCTGGCTGGGAAGCTCTGCTCTGCTCAGCTCTGCTCAGCTCTGCTCAGCCTGTTTGCCATTGGATTCCTGCTGAAATAGATTTTATTTCTGGTGAAGAATATATAAATACTTCACTCAGTTTGGTATAACTGCTTTTTAATTTTAATGGATTGCATTTTGCTAAGTGTTAGATTTATTTGGTGTACATTTACATAAAGACGCCTTACAGGCACAGACAACCAACCTGATAACCTGCTAACTGGTTAATAAAGACATGATGGTTAAAGAAAGGCATGCACACTGATTTAGAACAACCCTTATGTAAGTGAAACATTTCACACAAAAATTGAAATA
Organism: Poeciliopsis gracilis; assembly: GCA_911649635.1. Classification (NCBI taxonomy): domain Eukaryota; kingdom Metazoa; phylum Chordata; class Actinopteri; order Cyprinodontiformes; family Poeciliidae; genus Poeciliopsis; species Poeciliopsis gracilis. The sequence goes on from CAJVRI010001220.1 coordinate 673,662, forward strand.
ATATAATAATACATTTATTAAAAGGATTTTACCTATTTAGATCATCAGCAGGTTGAAAAATGTATCAAGACAAAACGCAATACAGAAATGACCCGCTCTTCTTAGATTAGACTTCAAAAGGAGCAGCTTTTCAAATAAAACGTAAGACATGCTTACCATGTTCTCTTGTCGATGTTATGCAATGTATTGACACGGGTTCGGAGGAGAGTGTGCGTCCGTGCTGCTCTGTGGATGAAAGCTGCTTTGGTGACGCACCGCACGCGTCCTCAGGGAGGATACAGAGGCGCGCGCACCATCCACCACCACCCACACAAACCTGACATCAACCTGTATGAATACGCAGACAGAGAGATGCAGCTGAGCCAGAGGAGCGTATCTGGTGCAAAAAAAAAAAAATGGCATGGAAATACATAAATCAGAAAATGGTGGATGGGCTAAAGATGAGGAGGTGCGCCATTTTACTGGGAAATTAGGGGACATCAAGGGTGTGGACTCTTTCAACACATTGCCCACATCCTGTCTCAGATTCTTTAGTTTTATTATTATTTTTTAACGTCAGTCCAAAATGACTGAGCCCTTTAGAAAACTGCTTGTGAAACCTTTCAAGCATTTAGACATTTCTTTTCTCCCATGCTTTTTTGCAGAATGGTTTCAGCCAAATTGGAAGACTATTAAGCACGAACAGCCTGTTTAGGGCTCTTCATGCCTCCAAGTACCATAATCATTCACTTGTATTTCAGAGTTTAACGAGGCCACCCAAAAACAGCTTTTTTTAAAAAACATGATTCTCTTGACGCTTAGACTGGGCAATAAAATGATTTCCGGCCGCACTCCATCGGGCTTTTTTGTAGGATTGAATATTTATGGGAGTACGGCACGGTACATGTTGACTGTTTTTTTAATTAGCACCAACCTAAAAGTCACACACGCTGTTCTGTAATGTTGAACTCTGATCTGTTAAGTGAGGCTCCTCCCACAGCACGCCTCCCTTCTTAAGAATATTAACTTTTGCTGCGTTCAAGCTTCCAAGTGCGTTGTATTTTCAATGCTCACAAGCACAGGATTAATGAGAAAACATTCTATCTGCCAGCTGCTGTGACAGACATTGTGTTTCTTTATTTGGATGAATATTTCAATACCTAACATGTACACGGTCAGTTAAATATAACTGCATATAGTACAAATTCCAGTCCTGCGGTTTGACGGATACATGATTACGAGCTCATAAACGTCGCAGAGTAGGTTGCCTTTTCGCACATACCTTTGTTGTATTTCACTTAAACAGCAGACATGTTTTGGAGAAACTTAAGTTTAACTCGAGCAGCAGTGACTTTCTTTTCCTTGCCGCCCCGACAAGCTTTGGGTCACTGCAGCAGCCGAACCGGAGGGTGCTTGATTCCGAGCCGAGAGAGCTCCGGGACCCGATACAATGTTCCACCGAGCGCCGAGTTTGTTGCACGGGTGTCTGGGATCTCCACCATGGCCAAGTTACCTTATCGGGAGACGGCCGACGGGCTGGACGCGGCGTTTGTTGGGGTTCCGATTGATAGTGGGACTTCGAACCGGCCAGGAGCAAGGTGCCATTTTTCCTCCCCTCAGTGGTCAAACTTAGAAAGAGCGTCATTAGTGATTTACTGTAGTTAAAAGGCATATCCTTTCATGCAGCGGACTCTCCAGCTTTATGCATGAAGGTGTGCAAGACTGTGAAAAGTATTTGCCCCCTTAGAAATTTCTTGTTAATTTCACTCACAATCAAACTAACCTGAGAGCAGTTTTCAAATAATAATTTCCCAAACCAGCCAGGTCCTAATAACTGCTGGTGACATTCTGGGCAGCAGTAAAACCCATAGATCTGATAACTGCCAATGAGATGAGGGATTCTGACCCACTTCTATTTGCAGAATTACTGTAAGTCAGCTACCGTGGAGGATTTTAAGCAATGGACAGCCTGTATAAAGTCGTCCCAAAGAATCCTAATTGGAAGTCCAGACATTGACTAGGCCACTTAGTGTGCTTCAGATTCAGTTTTCTCAAATGGCCAAGTTGAGCAAGAAAACGTTTGTCCCCTAATCTTTTTGCACTTTCTCAGACTATCTCTGTCTGATATTAAAGTTTTCTTGATGATTTGAAACAATTAAGTGCAAAGAAAAACAAAAACAAACCAAAGCAGAATGTGCACGGGGTTTTCAGGGTAACAAATTTAACTGCATGTATTAATGTCTAATCTTTATACACACTCTACAGGTTTGGTCCTCGCCAGATCAGAGCAGAGTCTGCCTTGCTAAGGGCTTACAACAGTGGCACCAGGGCAGCGCCTTTCGAGTCAGTGATGGTTGCTGACATTGGGGACGTAAACGTTAACATGTACAATTTGAAAGACACCTGCAAGCGCATCACGGAGGCCTACAGAAAAATCCTGGCCACTGGCTGTATTCCTCTGACTATGGGTGAGAGCAGCTGAGATCATAGATATCAACTGTTTGCTCAGGTTTTGAGAAAACAATAGCTCAGTAAATGATTTGGCATCTGGAGACAAAGTCTGACACATGTGTGCAATAATTAATGATCTAGTATGCTCTTTCATAGCTAAGATGTAAAGCAAGTGTTGATATTTGCAGGTGGTGATCACTCTATTACGTACCCAATACTGCAAGCTGTTGCAGAGAAGTAAGTATCCATCATTAGAAAAAGGTACATGATTGAGATGATCAAAATTCAAGATTGTTCAACCAAAGTGTACATATAGTTTTTAAACAAAAATTGAGGATTTAAACCCTAATTGAGCTTGCGATTATTTATCTTATTTCCCCCTCCCATTTTAGGCACTTAATAGAAGAAAAATAATTTTTCTATGCGGGTTTAATACAGAACAGAAGCAGCCCAGTGAGTTGTGGTTCTCATTGGTTATACTTTCATTAAACATAGTCTTTTATGGTCTGTATTCTGTCAGGTAGATATTTCACTCCAGGCATTTCTTAGAAAGGACCTGGCAGCATATATTGTTCCAAAACCTTGAATCAAAATTACTATTGGTGTCTTCGCAAATATGTGTCTTGGCACTTCATCCACACCATAAAAGTCGCTGAACGTCTTCTTTTCTCTTTAGCTAAGTGGACTCACTTAGACAAAACAAGGGCTCGGTCTTGTTTGGATCAAGAAATGAATTTCAGCTTTTAGATTAATCAGTGAAGATTCAGGTTTGTTTTTCCAACTCCAAAAACGTGTTTAAATTCCTTACTCATATGTAGCTTTTTCTTGGCATAGCAGCTGCACAACAAACTGTGATTTCCGAAGTTCCCCTGAACCAGTCTGTTTTTATTAAAAAGCTAATGATAGAGGTTTATTTTAAGCAGGTCTGTTTGTTTTTGAGGCAAAACTGTCCTACTAGTAGTTCTGCAGAAAGAAAATCTGAAAAGGCAAAGCTATGATTCTCATTCGAGTCGTAGACAGTTCGAGAACAGAGATCTATAACCTGCATTTCTGCCACCAGTTCAGCCGATTAAATCGTTAAAACTGCAAATGATACAAGACCTTTTGAAAAAAGACAATTTATAATTTTTGATAAATGTTGACAACACAAAATGTTTTTATTTTTGAAGAACCACGATTGTATTTCTCTTTGTAGATGTTAAAATAAATAAAAGCATTAAATGTTTGCAAACAAAAGAAGAATGCATAGGAGGAGAAGGGGAGTGTAGAATAAGGTTTGCAACATAGAGATGTTGTTTTTAGATCTGTTTTAATTTCTGGTGTGTGTATGACCATGTTTTTGCATAAGAAAATATATACTATTATGGAATCTGCATAAAAGTTATAGAAGCTGCTTTCTCCTTACTACAAGATATAATAATTTTCTTACATTAAAAGATCCACAGATTGAATCATGCGACCCTGTTTGGCACCTAAAACATTTTCACTGTAAAATATATCTATTGGATCCTCCACATTTAGTTGTCTGTGTAATAACTTGTCAGGCATGGCCCAGTGGGTTTAGTTCATGTGGACGCTCATGCGGACACCAGTGACGTGGTTCTGGGGGAGAGGATCAGCCACGGGACCCCGTTCAGACGCTGTGTGGAGGAGGGGCTCCTGGACTGCCGGCGGGTGGTTCAGATCGGCCTGCGGGGGAGCGGGTACTCAGCGGACTCGTACGAGTGGAGTCGGGCTCAGGTACAGTCTGGGTTTCTGCATTGTTAATGGTTTGAAACCTGTAATCAGCCAGTTCAGGGCTGCACTGTGGTGAAAAGTGTTTGGAGCTGAAATCTTTTCTTCTGTTATTTCTTCCTTCCTGTTATTGTTGTTCCTTACTTTCTTCCTTTTTTAAATAATTTCTTGTGTACTTTCTTTCCATTCTATTTTCTTTCTTTACATCCTTCTATTTAACAGTGTTATTTGGGTCTTTCCTGTCTTTCCATCCTTTCTTCCCTTTCTTCCATTATTTCATTTTTTTCCTTTTTTTCTTCCCCGATCCTCTTCTCTTGATTGGTTCCTTTTCTTTCTTTCCTTCTTCCCTCCCTAATTCCCTTCTTCCCTTTTTCTAACCTTTTGTGCTTCCTTTGTGTTCTTTCTTTCTTATAGCCTCTACAATTCCCTCCTTCTTTTTCTTTTTTCCTTCCCCCCTTTTTTTTAATTTTTTTTTCTCTTTCCTTTCTTCTAGCCTTTCCTTTGATCTAGTCTTCACCACTTCCTTATTTCTTCCTAACCTAAAATGTTTGCATTCCTTTACAACATTCAGGTTGTAACAATCCTTCAGCACATTTAAGTCACAAAGCAATGAAAATAATCCCTCGTCTTCCCATTTTTTTCTGATCTGCAGGGTTTTCGTGTGGTCCAGGTGGAAGAGTGTTGGTTCACGTCTCTCTCGCCTCTAATGTCTGAGGTCAGGGCTCAGATGGGCGATGGCCCGGTCTACCTCAGTTTTGATATTGATGCTCTTGATCCAGGTTTTGCTCCTGGAACAGGAACACCGGAGATAGCAGGACTCACTCCCATACAGGTAAACACAAGTAGCAGTCATTATAACTTGTCAATGAAGTGCTGATTTAAACATTATTGTCTGGATTTTACCTGTAAGGAGATTCTAATTTATTAGATCTAATACTAATTTTAAGAAACCAAAGATAATAAAAGAAGGCTATATGTTAGCCCTTTAATATTACACATTTTCCTTTCTTTAATTGGATGGATAAAAGTTTGATCCATCTATATAGGATCATACAAGTTAACATAAGTATTTTTCTCATAAAGTAACTGCTTGTTGACAGATGGTTTGCTATGTTTTTTTTTTCTCAGACACTAAAATTTTTTATTTTTTTTTAAATTGAACTTAGGGAGTTGAGATTATCCGAGGCTGTCGGGGTCTTAACCTTGTCGGATGTGATCTCGTGGAAGTTTCTCCACCTTATGACACTACAGGTACTTTCCACAATTGATTCTTAAAAAACACTGTTATTAGTTTTAATTTATTTTCTGTAGCATTTTTTAAATAACCTTGTTATATCTACTTTCATTCTCTTTAACAGGAAACACCGCCTTGACTGGGGCCAACCTCCTTTTTGAAATGTTATGTGTCCTACCAAAAATAAAATACTACTGACCTGGATGTAATATTTGGTGCTACTTTTTAAATTTTAAATGTCATCAGGGTTAACTTGTGTGCAGTTCTGTTTTAAAAATACATTTTCATTTCCGATCCATTTTTAATCGACTTGTAATTAAATGTTGTACTTTGATAATTACAAATATTAGCAATTTAAGATGAGCTGAAGCTCTTTCTCCTGTAAAGAACTTTAAGGTGACGTTTGCTGGGAATTGACTAATAAAATAAACTGGAGTTAATAGAGATGTTTAATGTTAAGAACTTTATTTATATTAATTTATTTCTGAAAATGATGCACAATGTGACAGGGTCAGTGACATTGACAAAGTCATAGTTACATTCTGTGTTTTTTTCTTTTCTGAATTGAAAAAAAGATTTTACATACCAGTAGCTACAGAAAACGTTTGTACTTGTGGAGCCAGAAAAACTTAAAAGCAGAGAATTTCAAAATTAAGAGAGTGTAATTTGTTGGATTTTTATCTGAGCAGCAAAATATACACATAATTTTATTGCAGTCAAATAATGACACAAACAAAATACAATTTTACCATTCTTATTTTGACTCATGCTCACCAAAGATGCCAATAATTGTGGGCTACATTTACCTACTAATCACTTATTGCCATTTCATTATTAGACAGCAACATACAAGAAAAAACCTCTTGGGTTGCTTAAGGGTTAAAACACTTAATCTTATGTATTTGAAACACTTACTTTGTGTCAATGTGCTACAAAGCAATAACAGTTGGTCCTCTTATTCCTTTACTTAGCTCTAGATTAGAATTAACACCATAAAAAATAAAATTATACAGCATTCAGCATAATTAAATGTGCATCAGGAACCAAGGGCGTTGACCTTGTGCGACAGGGGAAGGCAATCATTCTTTGGCATGCTTGTTTTCTACAGCTGCACGGGTTGGCAACACACACTGTGCTACAGTTACATTGACTGCATTCGGGTTCTTAGCTCTTAAAACTCAACATCATCTTAGACAATTTAGGAGCAAGAAGGAACAGTAATTTAAATAATATATTTAGATTAAGCATCAAATAAGGTGCTGCAATTATTAGCGACAATGTTTCTGTACCATCAGAGGAGCTTAGACAATGCTGAGAATAATTGCAAGCAGAAAAAAACAAGCAGGCGGTATTGTTTATCCCAGAATTACCAGTTTACTTAACATTTTGGAGCATTTTTCCACATCTTTGCTGCCCGCTGAAGGCAAGGGAGGAGTCTCTAAATCAGACCGCTGTGGTCAGAAAGATGCTTTAAGAATGCTCTCACAGTCAAAGAAAAGTTCACTCCAGAAAAGAACTCTCTCAAATGTCCAATAGGATTCTGAAACAGGCAAACAGGAATTCCAGCTCTGAAGCATGCAGCTAACTTGACTCAAGATACAATTTATATTTATACTTGGCTTCATGTTAAAAGCAACATTGCTCCAATTATTTTTTGCAGAAGGTCTTAAACTCCTGTGATATGACACTGTCTTTTCATTCAAGATGTATAAACTATGTTGTGTGATATTGGAAGCATTACGTTTGTACTTTGACTATAAAGCTAGTTGGTGGAACACTGACTAAATTCCTGCCCAAGTTGTTATTAGCCTTCTCTGTTTTTGTTTCACCTTACTTAGTGAGCAGAGAGTGACTTCTATTGAGGGCTCCTCTTAATTGGCAGCAGCTGTCCTTTTTGAACTTCAGAGTGATTCAGTAAGCTTCCTTATACAACAAAAACAGATGCAGCCATCCAGCTGACAGCACCCAGCAATTTTTACTGCAAGTGGTAAATGTTGAGGACATGCAACACAAAGCCCTTCATTGTTCCTCAGTTTTTGGAATTTAACTCTTCCCATTAATATTTAGCTGCACTGTAATGAGTCTCAGCATAACGTCATGCCAGCAGAGGGCGCTCAAAGCTCAAAGTACTCTGATCTTACGATTTTTAAATCCTACTGATATTACTAGTCAAACTAGTTTTAATGACTGATTTATTTAATTGTTTTTTTTTTACTTTATGAAGCTTTCAACAATTTAAGACTAATTTAAGACACTTAATTTGGATGGCTTGAGGTGACTTTAAAAATATGCTTCCAGAGGGTGTAGAAAGCATGACTGAAAGTGAGGAACAGGTTTATCACATGTTGTAAAAGCTGTTGTGGTATGTTTTGGACAATGCTGCAATGTTTGCTTATGTCCCACGGGAGAACTGCTACTTCAGACAACTTTTAATCACTATTGCTTAAATATTGGACAATCTATACATAAGCTCTGCATTAATGCTCAACCTTACCTCTGATACAAATGAGTCTTAATTTTTACCACGGTAAAATAAAAGAAGAAATAAAGGAAAACAGCTCTATTCCTCCATATATGTTAGAATTATTGCAATTATTCCTCTATAACTGTTAGTATTATTTCAAAAGTAATAGTAATGAAAAGTATTTCAACAATATTAACAACTATTTTAATTGAGTGTTCTCATCACTGTCATTATATTTATGCACAGTAACACAGTCAAAGAAGCAGCCAAGAGGCCTATGGAAACTTTAAAGGAGCAGCAGAGTGTCGCTCACCAAACCTCAGGTGAGCGACACTGGTGATCCACAAATCCAGCTGATTAGCGTCTCAAAAATGAAAATAATACTTGAAATCTGACCCCAGAAAAATGAAAATGAGACTTTATAGAGCAAAGAGAGAATGAGGAAGTTCATACTACTGTATCTCTTCATAGTGAACAAAATGGGCAGGGATCATGTCCCCTACTTCAACATCTCTCTGCTCCGCTTTTTGCAGCCAGACAGAGATGTGAAGAGGAGAGGCAAGAGCAAGCAAGGTGGATTAGAAGTATTTGCACCAACTGATGGTGTCACCCAAGACATGTTACTATGAAATATTATCCCTGCTGCCTGTATATTGAGCTGTTAGCATATATTGACTGTCAGATTTTGTGCAAGACTGACCACTACCGGATATCCTTCCTGCCCACAGCATCACCACCCACGACTCTTTGAAGAACCCTGGCTTATGAGTTACAACATTTAATTTCCCTTTGGGATAAATACTCCAATAAAATCTGACAGAAGTTGAAGGATTTTGCAGTGGAGGATTGAAAACTTATGTACAAAGCTGATAGAAAATGTAATTGCCCCAATACACAAGCGTCACACTTAAATATTATTTATGATGATTTGTGATATAAAAAAATATAATAGGCATTCACAAAAGGTTTACGGGTCTGAATTGTGCAAGGTGGGGCATATGTGGACTGGAGTTTTCTTATGACTCCACTCATGTGAGAAGAGTGTGGTCACCATGCAAAAGAGCCAGCGTGGGTTTAGGTGGCGTCTCCCCCACGCTGGGATTAGCTGTCCTTCGCTTTGCCCTCCCTGAATTCCATTCCGCCTTTTACTTTCTCGGCTTCCCTCTCTGCGCTCCGGAGGACTTCCCAGTGACTTTGCGTGGCCGCATTCAGCCCCACTCTGACTAACTCAAAGTCCCAAAGTACTGCTGCTGCTGCTGCAGCGGAGAGTGCGCAGGAAGGAGAAGAAGCACGTTTGGAGGTCTCGACATTTGGCGTGTTTCCGCAACCTTTCCCCCCTCCCCTCTTCCTTAGGGAAACGAGCGCGAGCAGGGAAGAGTTTTTACCTGTTGATGAGGTCCCACGGCTGGCAGAGGAGCAGGCGCATACGGTGTGAAAAAAACTCGCTCCAGCAGCGGACCGCGGGCAGCGAGTGAAGAACCCCGGGATTTTTCCCCCCCTTTTCCTCCAGCAGAAGCAGCCTTTGCTGGGTTGGTGGAAAAATGGGCTCTCCGACCTCCTAGGAGCTGTGGACTTATGGTGTCTTTGATACTCGCGTGTCAGCTTGTGTCTGTAAGTGAACTCCAGCTTTTATCTTTTGCACTTTTAAGCACTTCGCTGCACAGATTCAGAAAAACAAAACATATTGCCCTCAGGTCAAAGTAACAAATTACTTCCTTTTTTACCCCCTGCAGGGAAAGAAAATGGTGTTTGTGATTTATCTTTGTATTTATGTCGTGTCAGTGGTGCATGCAGGTGGGCTGTAAACTCTTACCAACATGTTCTGTAGAGGTGCGTTTAAAAGTAATGGGACGAACCAGAACCCGAGTGAAGCCGGGCTAAGTTTGTCCATAGAAACAAGCTATTCATAGTCTCCCCTGGAGTGCTGGAGCTTCCCAGACTTTCTTCAGGCTACACTTTCTGTTTTCCACTACTTGAGAGAAGATTGTGATTTAAAAAAGCATAAACTAATCAGATTCCTTAGGGTTCTTTTAATTTTGGTGCCTGCAATATTCCTTCAAAATAAAACTCATGCAAAGTATGGAGAGCCATACGTGCCACAATGTAATGCATGATAAAAATATATATTTTGTAATTAGAGGAGAATGCTTTTGAATGAATTAGCATTTATGTTATTGCTCATTTGAATTTCCATAAGTAAATCATAAAAAGTGAAAATCTTTAATGGAATTAAAGATTTTCATTCATTCATTCATTCATTCATTCATTCATTCATTCATTCATTCATTCATTCACTCATAATTATTTTTGAATGTTTTACCATTTAATTTTTGCTGAAGTATACCTCAGAATAATCTAAACTAGGTGCAGCTTATCGTGTATATCTGAATATTTGGGAAAATAAATGTTCAACTTTAAGTTGTTGACTTATTTTTGGTGTTTAAGGAAACATTTTTTATATATGATTATTCTGTTTCATTGAATACCTCCTGCAATTTCTTACAAATTATTGCTCCTCCCACCCTGCACATCTTTAATCTATGTTTTATTGATACATCTTCTTAATTCATTAATCTAATCATACATGTCTTGCACAAGTCGGAGCAAATAAATCTGATTGAAATTTAAACTTGCCAAATGAGCAACTGCTTGAGTGAATAATTTTTTGCTTCATTTTTAATTACGGAAAGTACTAATGAATCAAAATTTAGACATACAGTTTCACTTCCAGTGGCTGCCTATGCACTGTGGAGTGACTTATTCTTGACAAATCGCTGACATTACAGTCTAAGAACCCTGCTGTCTTCACTCCTCTATATCTGTTGTATGAATCATATAGCATATGACCATCACCTTGCAGTTGAGAATAGCCTCCCCCCCCACTCTTTGCAAATCCCTGTCTGCTTTCTCACCTTTATGCCCTCTAATAAAAAGAGCTGTCATGAGGCGGTGACCGTGTCATCTCTGCATCGATTTGATCTGATATGAAGCTTTTCTCAATGATTTGATGCCATCTTGGTGGCAAGCATTCATACATTTTTCACATTCCTGATCGACAGCATTAAGCCACTGGTATGTCCAGAGTTGAGAGGGTACAGTGTGGTGGATTTAAGTGCCCCAGTTTACCTGCACAAATGAAATGCTCCTCTGCAAGCTATGTATCTTCTAAAATGTCATCGGACCAGTCAGATTCCCCAATCTCCACAAGTCTATCATCATGTGCTGTGTGCTGACAGTAGAGGGTACCACAACTGTGATTAACAGTTTGGCCAACAATAGCAGCTTAATTGAATTAGCTGGAACTGCAAGCATCTGTTTCTTGCATTAGGACTTTGAACTACAGCAGGCTGACTGCCTCTTGATTCAATTAGGCACATGTACCGGTGTTACTACAGGGCCCTCCTCTTACTCTCTGCTGGAATGTCACGGTCATGTGTATCAGCTCAATACAGTCTGACTCAATGCAAAGTCCCAGTGGGTATGAGCTGCACATCAAATAGGGTTCCAGAGTCGTAACTGAGAACCACTCTTTAGCACTTGCAGATGAAGTTGTTCTTCATGAAGGCTCATTAGCTTGCTCTTTTAGGTCTCACGAAATGCTGCTGTGGGACAAAAGTAAATCTGATCAAGCTGTTATGCTGGTTTTCATGAGGAATTTATTTTTATTGTGTCTTTTCTTCTGCTTCTACTTGCTGGATACAAACCTGAATCAATCTGAATTTTGTGACTAAGCTATGATGTGCCTGCAAAATTATGGTGAGAGGACATTTTAAGCTATCAGTAGCATCTTATGTTGGCCATTGTTAAGGTTATCTGGACTAATGTTTATTAAACACTAGCCTCTGTTGGTATTCTGTGGAGCATTTCCGTCAGTTAGATATCCAAAGACTCCCAACATAAAGCATCCAGAATGTTTCATGACATACAAAGGTTGCCAATCTCTTCTGCCTTCCAGTTATTTACTAAAAGTCTCATTCTCAGCCATTGTACAGTGTGTGCCCAGTGAAATCAGCTGACCAAACTCAGCTAAGGTTGCTAGGTGAGGAGCTGGGATTGCTAGTTGAGGGGAAGTCCCTGCTGATTTGTGATGTTACATTCCGAAGGATTTTGAAAGTGCTCTTTTTCTAGATACGAAAAACCATTAACTTGTTCCCAAAATATGGCTGGGTTTTTCTAAGTGCATTAAAAAGTAGAGCTCCAAACTGAAGTACAAGAATGTGCAAAATGTTAATTTTGCATAATAGGTCCCACTTAATAACTTTATATATCTGTTTGCTTCTTTTAACTTCATTTTAAAAACCTAACTTGTACTGAAATGTCAAACTTTATGTGTTCATTGCTTAGCAACGACATTCACATCAAAGACTTATTATTATGACCTGGTTGTGTTTACTCATGGTGTGGTCTCTGCTTGGAAAATTATCTGAGTTTTCAGGGCTTGTCAAGTTAAAAATCAGCTGACTTTGGTGATCAGCTGATATATTGGTGCATGTTTAGTTGTTTCAAAGCAGGTTTTGTCTGCTTTGAAACAACTAAGCAGACAAATAGATCCCTATTACACCTACATCTAGGGTGTAAATAGGGATCTGCAATGATTGACCATGAATCTGGAAAATAAAAGGCAACAATCTTAATGTGGATGTCAGAACCTGCTCAGATAATCTGAAAAACTAATACCTGCATTTGGTTTTAGATCTACATCTAAAATGTTAGTTAATTTTTAGCCAAAGATATAAAAAGCTATTGTGGGAGGCTTCACTTGGGGCTCTGGAGCCTCAGGTTGCAGACCCTTGCTATAGATGTTCCACAAGGAGCCCTTGACTTCATTGGGGATGGAATGAAATTGGGGGAAGGGTGACTTGGATTTCTACACAGTAGTTTTTGTCATTGACGCTACTGGATGTAGTTGAATCTCTGACCCCTTTGAGGGATCTTGTGCTGCAACAGTTTGAGTTATTTAGTCTGCGATGGGTGGTTGGTCTTTCAATGTCTCTGTGCCGCCTCTGATCAAGGTGCCACACCACTTTAATTACTATTCAGAGTTGATGTGAGTGGATGGAGCAGCAAAGCACAGCTTGGCAAATACTAACTCCTCTCCACACTTTGAACAGAAGAAGATCCTCCTCCTCAAGACCTACTAGCATAATTACTGGCTTTGGTAAACATTGCAGGGTTGAAACATAGAGAGGCCATCTTAGCTGATAGAACAACACTGTTAAACTGACTCGGCCCTCTTTAAGCACATCTGTACATATGGAGTGCAGACTGTTGACTCTGCAGAGAGGTGTGATGTGGGCCGGTACAGAGGTCAGGGGTGAGGACTATGAACCTGACTATTTTTCACAGTTCAGTTAAGGTTTCTCATGAATTATTACTCTGGTGAGACTGACTGACCATGCTGTTTCCTGAACCTTTCATTGTGAACATGTCTCTGCAGTCATTAATGTTGTTCTGTTTTAAATCTACTTACAAATTCACTTTCTATGTCAGATGTTTCACAGATATTCAGTGAGAAAAACATTTTAAAACATGCTTGGTGGTCCAAGAAATAGCTCTTTGTTTCACTGGAGCTAATATGTGCTTAATTGATATCGTAGAGCCAGACCTGCTTTAGTTTACTCCCAACCTGGACTTTTTACCACTTTGAGAGTAACTAATTTCTTCAGAAAATATTTAAAATCTCTAACATTTAGACATTTGTGTTGATTTTCTCTTTGACTCCACCGTACAAAGGTTAAGTAGAAGCACATGTTGCTGTTCACACTCTGTTGTGCATTAGTGCCTTCCTCTGTTTTTTTCTTTTACTACTTGTTTTACTTTTATAGTAAATATGGAAATAAATCACCATCCAAAGGACAACACACTATGTTTTTAAACTCAGAAATATGCAAAATTGCCACAACCATAAGTGGATTCTTGCAAAATTCCAGTGTTTCACCAGGTCACCTATGAATTTTTTATTTCCTAGTGGAATTCAGTATTCACTTTATTCACTGCTCTATTGCAGCTTCCTTCTCATTTATTTGCATCTAGGGTGAAGTTGTGTGAAAATTGGGTATATTTCTACACAAATTTCACACTTTGTGTGAAAATTGGCCATAAATCCACCAATCACTTGATAATAAAATTTAACTTGTGTCTCTCTCTTGAGACTTGATGACAAAAGGCTTCTTTTGGGTTCATCGGTCTCGACTGATCCCTCCTCTTCTCATTTCCTTGGAGTGAGGAGAAGTGAACTCTTGCACCAGTTACTTGCTAGGTACATGGTCTTGTACCACAAAGTGTAGGATGGGAGTTCTGTGAGGCGTAGCAAGCCAGAGAAACTCTAGTTGAGATGTAATTAGTTTTGAAGCCAAATGCAACAGCTGCAGAATGCGCTTTGGATTCAAACTGAATCACTGTTGTGAACCTTAACCTGTGTGAGGCAGTATGTTCCATTTGCTGTAAAACAATAGAAACTAAACACAACAATACAACAAACATGCCTCTCCACCTAAAACATAATCATCTGATGCAGTTTTCCCAGCTGTGAAAAATAACTACAACCTCACTCAATGAGTTTGGTGTTTAGCTGACAAAGAAAATACAAAAAGGTAAAGCAAAAAGATGCACAGTCACAGACAGTGGCGTTAGCTCATCTGGCAACATTGCAACTCCTGAGAAATCCTACCTGGAGTCACACAAATTCAACATGTTGGTAATTCTTGCTCAGAATCTGCCTGGCAAAAGTATCTATTAGTTTGATTATGCCCCTTTGAAGCATCGGCTTTTATTTAAGTGGAGTGTTTTTGTTTTTAGTTTACCAATTTTCCCTGTCTGAGATAATCTTAATCTCAGTTTCACTTTAACACAGTATTAATAAAAAATGTAAACCCACTCCCCCCAAAAAAGCATAAAAAGCAATCATCCACTACACCAGAGGTAGTGGATTTTGTAGTTTTCTTTTGTTATTTAGGTTTTGAAATACAGACCTAACAAAAGCAATGTCAATTTAATTTAAAAGAGCCTTTAAAGCCTCAGTCAGAAGCATAACTGACACTCCTGTAGTTTGCACACACTGACTCTGTTGTTCACACCTCAAACTATTTCCACTTGTAGTTGCCTTTCTTGCAAGTTTTAGGAGCCGTCTTTCAGCTAGCAGACCAAAAGTATGGAGCAAAAAGGCGAGGTGGGTGGATAAATGTGCTACTCGATGCGTCACGCAACTGGAAAAACTCTGGTCACTGTGGGACTTTCTCTGACCCCGCAATGAAAGAACATTAAACCACAGGATCTGTATAACAGAAAAATGTTATGTTTAAACCATAATTTTTATATAATCTTGCTGTACCACCATACTAGCAACTGGCTCATGGCAAGTGTAAGTAATATAGGTACATTCTTTCACTGATTATTCTAGTGATTTAATTTAAAATAATTAAAAACAACCTTTTTTAAACTTAAACTAAAGAACTGATTTTTCCTCTTTTTTCATAAGAAATTACTACACTAATACAATCAGATTTTATTTGAAGGCTTTTTACACACCAATATCTAGGGGGCTGTTGATATCCTGAATTTATACACCTTGCAGTACAAATCATTAATTTACACTAATGTGTACAGATCTTTTAAAGCCTTAAAGAAGAGCAAATCTGTTACAGTTTGGTACCTGATCTTTCCTTTGTGACTCACCTTTACACACACACACACACACACACACACACACACACACACACACACACACACACACACACACACACACACACACCACACATAAAGTACTTTGCTGTGCTTTCATGCCAACTTTGCATCCGTGTCAGACTGAAGAGCCAACTCCAAACACAGCTGCACCCTGGCTGGTACATCAGCAGACTGCCCAGCATGTGCTGACATGAGCACACATTCTGAGGATGGCCTGTTGTAACTAGAGTCTTACTCTTTCCCTCCACATTTCTGCCTTTGAAGGCCTCATGTGCAGTTGTTTCAAAACAGACTCCCGTAAATGTATCGTCGTCGGATCAGCCTGTCTCTTTTGTCTGGCAATTCCCTAATTACATCTTCAAAGCTTTTTTATGGAACACAGTTTAAAGTTAATCTTCCTTTAAAGGAGGGAGGGCATTATTATCTCATTAAGCTGTCGTATTTTCACTTGGATGGAACGCCGTGTTCAACGGACCTTCAAACAAGATGTAGGAGAAAATGTCACAAATTATTTCATCCAATGTTTACTTAAAACAGAAAAGATGTACTAAAGAGTTCAAAATGCAAAGGCAACAATGCTGCTGATTTTTAAAATCTCATTTGTTTGGATGGAGTGTCTTTGTAGATTTAAAGATGCTGCTTATGTTTTGTTTTACTTGCAAATGTACACTGATAGAAAACAACTGTGCTGGGAAATGAACTGCTGCAGGATGTCACTAAATTGAAATTTTTTTAAATCAAACTGAAGAAAAAGGTTCATTTTTGTTTTTTTCTTATCTGGGCTGATGACATAGCAAAATGGAGCTGATCAGGTGATTTTGGTAATAGATATTCTAAGCTATTGGATTTGCATGTTTTCACTCTTGTGACCCCTCAAGCCATTATGGCTTTACCTTGTTCATGCCATTATGGCTTGAAAAAGCAATTAAGAGTTATAACTGGAACAAAATTGTTTATTTTCCTGATTGAATTTTTTCATCTGATTGTTTTTTGAGACACACAAATGCAGTCTGGGTTATATGTGATTATACGTCGAGTCATTTTGGTCGGATAATGCTCATTTAAAGTCTGCCTGTGGGTGAAGAAGGTGACAAATGCAGAAAGAAACTTTGTTGCTGTCAAAACCAAACGTTAACCTGATGATATGACTTAAAAAATGGATAAATGAATTTGTTGAAAGGTGCTCATGGACACAGTTCTTTTACACATAAAAAAATGTATAATTAAATTTAATCTGCAAAAACTAAAATCTTTGTTCCTGAGTTATAGAGCCACAGGTGCAATAAAACCAGTAGCTCACAGGGAGGTCATGGGCTAATGAATTAATAAAAGGATTTTGGCTGGATCTGTTCATTTTTTGGGCTTTACAATAGCACAGTTTACAGAGCGGATGGCTCATAGTTTGAATGTCTGGGACCAGTAATGGACTGGTTGGGAAATTACAAATCATTTTCTCTAAGTAAATTTCTTCAGAAGGGAAGCTGTTACTGAGGGAAGAAGACTTCGAAGTCTGCCATTTTTAGAATCTATTAGGTATAAAATTAAAAAATGCACAAAAACTACCGAAAAGAAAATAGTATTTTCTATGACATATTGAGATGATTGAGGTTCATTAAAGCTACAAGAGAGAGCATAACCTCTCTCTTCATGATGGAGAGAATAAGAACAGCAACACATTGCCAGGTCAGAGCACTATGAAATATGGAGATAAGAAATCAGGCACTGATTTCTGATGGGTGTAACACAAGTTAAATGTTTAGAAATAACCAACAGTCTTAATCTGGAGATCTTGTTTAAGCCTAACAAGAATCCTTCCACTTTTTGAAAAGAACAAAAACCTCCAACTTTTTCGTCACTTTGAACAGCCTTTGAATCATTGAAATGTTAACTGAATTGCACTTCTCCATTGTTGGTGCTCAATCTTCTCTCTGCCCTATTGAGCCAATCATTGTCTGGAAGCATTGATGTGGAGTCACTTCTGGTGTTTTTCATTTAAAAAGCAGAATCATTGTCTTGTAAAGTCCCTCCTACTGAATACATCCACTCTCATGGGGGTTGCTGGCTTTTTCTCCAAATGTGTTTTTTTTTTGTGTCGAGAACAGAGAGGAAGTCTTTTCTGGGACACTTAGGGTCAGTTCTTTCTGTTTCTTCTCTGGTTTTACTCCTTTAAACAGGATAAATGATATTTTATCTTGGTGTTTTATCGGCTTTGATAATCTCCGAAGTTAGTTGCAGTGGACATCCCCTCACTGCAGAGCAAGTTTTTACCTGTAAAACAAAAAAAAAGAAGCAACATCCACCTCTGCAGGACTTGCTGAAAGAAGAGACAACCTTAACAAAGATGCTGCTGGAGCCTTGATGTTTCACAGAGGGAGGCCGGTGTGTTTAGTTCTGCTGGCCGCAGGGTGTGAGTGACTCAGTGAACAGTAAATACAGAGCAAACACTGGCTTCCTCTCTGAGCTTGCCTTTCTTTGATTCAGCACTCGGTTTGGTAAAAGTAACACAAGCCTGCTGCTGCTCAGTACCCCGTTTACTGGATACTTTGACAATTTAGTGTTGTTGTTGTTTTTTTTTTTTTGGGACACCAGCTAAAGGAAAAGCCAAACCCATTTGATGTTTCAAATCCCAGAATTTGTTTTAAACCAAGACTAGAAATCTTTTTTTTTTTTATTTTTACATTTAAAATAATACCAGAACCAATAAATCTACAATCACCTTCTGAATGAAAGTCCTACAGAAATTAGTTTTTTATGTTCTATAAGGAGTCCTGATCATTTTGACATTTACAGTTTTTGGTGTTTCATACTCAATTTTTGAAATATGAAACCTTAAATTGTTATGTCTTTGAACAATTTGCGTAAATCATAAGTTATTTTCCACTCCAAAAGAGGATGGTTTGTTCCACTTGACAACTGCCAATTTAAAATAATTTTTCTATAATCTACTCGTACAGTCTGCTATTATTGGTTTCATTACCCCAATGAATAAAGTCAGCTGGGGTGATAGACATTTATTTTGGCTTCATTGGGAATCATTATTTAGAATTTTACGAGTCAGTCCAAACACTGCAATATAAACCGGAACAGATCAAGGCTTGAAACTTAAATTACAACCAGAAATTGGTATCAGGCTGTAAAAGCCTGACTGATGAGCTTAGAATTAGATCAAACTTTTGTATATAAAAACATTTGAGCCATCTTCTTACTTGTTTTTGTTTCTCGTTTGGTCGGGCTTATCATTTCTGTATTTGGATTTTAAGAACTACTGATTCAAACATCAACCATAGAAGGAAAAGAAATGTTCTAGATTTATTGACAGTCATTTTGAAACCAGCGGATACAAGACAATTTCCATTTTTACATTAGAGCATCTGTTTCTAACATTTATCTGATTTTGAAAAGGTGCAAGCATATGCATTGTTTATGTTTTTTATGAACTTAAAATTAAAAACATATTTTCGGTTTTCATGCAGTTAACGATCAAAGGAAAACCTCAGATGTCAATCACTGACCAGTAAATCAGCACAATATAATGAAAACGTATAATTACACCATTTAATCAAAAATAATAGTCTAATAAATTACTGAACAGTGTCTTCACAGGCCTCGCTAAAATATCAGTCTGGTGTTGCTTGCGTTTTCACCAAAACTATGAAAACAGAGCGCATGGCCCCAGTTTTAAAGTTTTTACAGTAAATCTATGTAGCTCAGAGAATAGACTTTAAAATACTTTTTTCTATCTTCTTTTTTGAATGTAAATTTTTATGATAGAGTCACAGCAGTCATTGGCAGAAGCGAGGTTAGCTGTGAAAGCTAAAACATAAAAAAAGAATAACATTTTAAAACTGGTGCGATGGAGGCTGGAGTCACTTCATGGAAGGATAGAGATGAGGCAAAGCCTGGATATTGTAGAAAGCCTGTGATCCAGGAAGATGACAGAAATATAACAGTACGTCTTCTGTCTGTTTGCACTGGAAGACGACTTTTGGACAAGCAGATTCTGAACCCATAACTTTTTAGTTTTTAAATCTTTAGACACAGACTCAGACTTCCCTTCTAGCGTGTCTGCACTGTGCAGGAATCTTAAAAGGACAAACCTGTCAGCTGCTCTCCAAAGATCTCACGATATCATTTCTGCACACAGGACGTTTGCCTTTGAAGCTGCATGTAAAGTATGTGCCATAGCACCTGTGGTTTACCGGGTTTGGATCCTCAATGCTAAGGCTCTGCTTTGCCCTTATTGTGAACCAGCTGAAGAACTGCAGAGAGCTGCAAAGCTCTGGTCTGTGTTATCATGTCAGCTTCTGTCCCACGAGACAAAACACACACATGGTGAAACTCCTCGTCTCTAAGGAATATTCTCTGTTGTTTTTACCTCAACTCTATCTATTTTGCATTAGAAGCTTTTACTGCTCTTTTACTAGTTATGTAAGTGTAGACCTCTGATTTTGGATTTGGGGAAAGTGATTTGCTGCATAATCAGATGGCCTCAGTGTAATTCTATCAAAGTAAACTGGTCAGTGGTTGAAAGGAGGAGCAACAAACCATAGTTCTGGTGCATCGGTTGCTGATGGTCTGAACCTTCTGCCCGTTGCTCAGTCACAGCCCTACTTGGGAAATGAAACCTGGAATTTTCTGCAGGACAAGACGACCTCATTTCCCCCACAGCAAAGTTTATTCAGGCTTTCCTGTGCACACTTCAGATGTCCTGTTCCGACATATGTTGAAAGAAATAACTTGTTTTTCAGCCTCCACCTATTTTATCCCAATTTAAATTAGTTTTTCTCTTGTGTTCATATTTTAAATCCTGACAGATCTCACTCTTTGTGGTGGTTCTTGTTAATGTATGTCTCAACAAGTAATTAAATTTTTTCCTTCTGAATTTTGAACCTTTGTGAGGTACAGTTAAGCCACAGAGGCACTCTCAACATTTTTTCCTCTGTTTGCTTCGTTGAATGTACTTCACTTGGAGTGCCTGGCAGCGAGTCACAGAGTGTAGCTGCAAACTTGTTAGAAGCTTTGACAAGTTTCCATAACTTGGCAAGTCGTGCACTTAAAGTAAGGATTAATGAATTCCCTTGGACTTAATTATGCCAAAGCACAAGGCCTTGTTGTTCCTATTTTTCCTCTTTCAGAATATGACATTTGAATTTCCATCGGAGCGTGTTTGAGCCAAGTGAAGCTGCTAAGCTGGAAGCTTTTATTTCCTTTCAGGTTTGGTTCTGTGGAAGATGGACATTCCCTGGCATTTTTCTCCAAGTATTCTGTCATGGAATAACTCTTTGATTAACAAAGCAAAAACCAAATACTTCTTTAATCAGAGTTATGTGGCTGTAAGAATAAAGCAGAGAACTTGCCTGTCTGTGCAGTTCTGCAAATGAAAAGTTTGTTGCATCTAATCAGAATGAATTATAGGGAAGATTTATTTTGATGGAAAAATAAAGGATCTTTCTGTTACTAAGCAACCTGGTTGTTACCATCATTTTGACTTGTTAAGCTCTCTGCTACCAGTTCACTATAACAACAAATCAAATGAGTGATTTTGAGAAGGGGGAAATTGTTGGTTATTACTGAAACCAACAATTTCAGTAATATGTTGATGTAGTTGATGTTTGACAAAACACAGGCAACTGTCAAATGTGGCTGTCTGCAAAACATTTTTTAAAAAAACATTTTCATTTAACTTACAACTTAGAGATTTCAACCCTTGTGCTCTCTATTAAGTCAGGCAATGTAAATGTTTTACTTAAAGGTGTACTTCCATTTCAGAAAGGTTTTGCAGGAACCAGAGTAGTTTTTTTGGGCTGCCTGAATTTCCACTTCATCTACCAAAGCAAAAAAAGATGAACAACTTAGAGACGACTAGTTCAGACATTGCATAGGGAGGTAGTTCCTGAACCTGTGGGGTGGAGAGAGTTAGTGGAGAATGGCTTTACTTTGCAAAAAGAAACAGTAAAATATTTGATTTTGACTGAAACCGAATAATTTTCCGTTCTTGTGACTCATCATTTGGAAAAATAATTTTTTCCAAATTAACTCCCCAAGTTAGCTACCAGTGACTAAGTTACCAATGCTTAAAGATGAATTCAGAGGAAGAACATCAAAGTAAAAAATAATTAAAATGGAAACTGTTGTACTTTCTGAAGACATATCTTTATTCATTCAGATGGTGAGAGAGGACATGACCTGAAGCGGATAACAGGAAGGTTGTACACAGTATAGAAAAGGCATTCTTTTTTTTATACTTTTGAGCTTTCAGCCTGTCTATTATGAAATGTGTTGAATTTGGCAATACTGGTAGCAGTTTGGAAATCTCAGTTGAGGTAAGAGTCTACTCTCTTTAGGCAACACAGGAAGGCGGCAGTTTCTGTAACACAAGACATGCTTATTAGGGGTGGACCAATAAATTGGCCTTAATTTTCCTAATTTTGGGTGATTGCAGATTGGTTGATACTGTTCCTATCTATCTGCACAAAGGTTTGGAAAGTTTTAACTTTTCAGACAAAATAAAATTGGAATCTGCATTTTTATCTTTTTAAAGGTCGATGATTGGGCAGAAAACTATCATCAATGCACCGCTAACCATGATAATCATTGACATAAGGGGTTAAGAAAGTTCAAAATTTCACCTTTAAGGGATTAATTTCTATGATGGGATGTTTTTTTTTTCTCTGAGTGAGTTGAGTGATTGTCCCATTGTCATAAGCAATTCCTATATTGGAAATTCAAACATCAAACACATATAGGGAGAGTAAAGGTCCAGGGAAACCAAGTTCAGAGGGATAAAGGTGTAGGGTAGTGTAATGGAAACATACTAAGGTGCATTTTCTCCTATTACCTCCCCAGGCCTCTGCTCCAGTAAAAACCTTAAAGACAGTACATCAGGATTATTTAAGATCCTGATATACTAACCCAACAACAGACATTACAAATCTCTCAGGTGTCTGAACATTTTTCTCTCGTGTCTTTTCAGCGTCTTCTGCAGTTTTCTAGTTGATTCAGCATGTTGAATCTTCTTTGAGTCTTTTGGGACTTGTTCAGGCCTGGCATCACCACACATCATGTCTGGTTCAGATTTAAGTGAAAAGCTTTCAAGTATGACTGATCACACTTGGTATTAAAATCCTTCTGAGATGATGATATCCTTCCTAACTGTAGGTCTTTGTGTGGAAATAAATATAATAATGTTGAGATAATGGGCTTTATGCACAGCCGTCATGAGATATAAAGTCAGGAATGACTTAATTTTGCTATTTAGATGGAAAGTGATTGTGATTCAACTGAATCTTATTTATTTTGATTTATTGACTCTAAAACTAAAATCTAAATGTTGTTGGTTAAAAGGCATAAAATGAGAAAATTAATATAGAACAAATGTTAAATATTTCTGATCTGATGTTTTAAGTGCATTCACTTGCATTTACCGTCATTATTGGATCATCCTATAAGGACCTTTTCTTTGTATGGTCTGAAATGAGTCGGTAACCTCATAGAGGAAATGGATATGAACATGGACATGATGGTATCTATCACTTCTTCATGAGAAGATACAGGTCTGAATAAATCAACTTTTTGTGTTATGCGAATTTGTCAAAGGTTTTTGCATTTTTCCTGATTAATATTCCAACTTGTAGCTGGAAACCATTAAAACTGAACTCACTGATTATTTCCGAATACACTTCTCTTGAAGTTGTTCCAGATCACCACCCTGGGGACAGCCCAGTGATGAAGTTCATCCTGATAATTTCATCTCGGTTCATTGAGTGTATTGGCTAGCAGCTATTAAAAAAAATCAAGGAGGCTTCTTAATTGTTACTTTGCCTAATGCGGGTTGACATGCATCATGCACCCAGAAGCTTGTCAGTTTGTACCTGGCAAGACATTTCAGGATGAAGTTTGGGCCTGAAATACAGCTGGGCAGGCAAAGGGAATGTGTGGTTTTAGGCTAAAGCAGTTGTATGTAATTTTCTCTCCACCCAAAACATCTGTTGATTCCACAGAAGGAGAAGTCATCCAAGTCCTCCATCTAGGAAACCTGTGTGCGGGTTTTGAATGCTGCAGCAGCATTCATCAGAGATCTGCAGATATAGAAACTGTCCAGGAAAATCTGTGTGTCCATTTATTTTCTATACCCAGTAATCTGTGTAGAGTTGACTGATGCCTATAATAAGAAACAACAACTGTACTTTGAAGAACAAGAAGTAAAGTTGATTTCTGACTATGCTTAGAGCTAAACACGGATACATGAACATCTGAATAAAACCCCAAAATAGTGGCAATCATTAATATTCAAACAAATTTTAGCATGGACAGGTTGCTGGTCAATCATACGCACATACACATATACAGAAGCACCTAAAGGAATTTAGTGATCGATTAACTTGAAATGCATAGGATTCTTCTTTGAAGAATTGTAGTTTTAAGGCAACATTTACACAGGACTGCTGCCTCGAAACTGCCAGTATTTTCTAACGTTGATTGGGTGAAAAGTTCTACATTTAACCGCCAAGACACATTGTGTCAGCGGTAAATGTCATGCCAATCCACTAGGTAGTGCTGTGATTTTTGCATGCCATCAAACGCATGGGCTTCTGACCCTTAGCTTGCACATCATTAGCTTTCACCTCATTGTGAAGTGCTCATGTCACACATATATTCCTTATCAGAAATTGTGCTGAGAATTTTCTAGCTCAAAAGGTCATACATAAATTTTGAGCTTAATCAAGTAAATTTTCTAGAAAAACTTGAACATTTCTGAGTTTCTAAAGTAACTTTTTTCTAACAAAATCTTGAGATTAATTTCAAACTTTCTGAATTATTTTTGGTGGAAATTTACTATTCCTTTTTTTCTACCTATAAAGGCCTTAATGCATCGTTGCAGTTAAACAAGCGGTTAGACTTAACTGAAGAGAAGTTCGGTGTAAAAGTGATTGGAGGTTTTCTCAAAGCTTTCCTAAAAGTGGAGTTTAGCCTTTATTTCCTCCGCTGCAATGTCTGTGATGTTTAAAGACAATAAGGCTCCAGTTCGCCATCTGATTTTCATTCTTACAACACCTCCATCAAAGTGATGCAATTATTGCTTGATAAGGGGTAATTAAATCGTTCTTCCCTTGAACTTAGGACATGTCTGAGCTAACTGCTTTAACTGTTCATCTGCAGAGGATGCTCCTTCAGCTGCAACAGGATGATGAAGGCCTCACCCACTAAGGCTCTATTACGACTCAGTCTCTGGTTCAAGATGTGGGAGTGAGTGGTGGAGGGGGAGTACAGTTTGGCACAAACATCAGACTGCGCTCAGATCATCTGGCACAGACATCAGTCTTGCCTGCGGGTGCATTAATAACCCCAGACTGGTGTTTCATCAGGGCTTTCTCAGTGCAGGAATAATGGAAAACAAGATTTGTGTGAGATAATAAGGGAGCGAGAGCAGAGTTGTTCTTTCATGCGGATTTGTGTTTTAGACCAGCCCAGCCAGACGGGCTGAGATTAGGGCTTGATCGGCCTTGAGTAGAGTGTCCGCAGGTTTTGTAGAGAGGAGGTCTTTCTAACCTCATATTGGAACAGTTCACAAGAGCTTAGATGTTAAAATGCAGGTGCATTCTATCCAAATATTTAGCTAGTTCAGTAATTCAGTTCAAAAATTCAAACTCATCTGTTATACTGATTTATTCCTTTACATTTTTACTCCGATTATGTGTGATTGTTGTAATGTACAGCTAATAAATGCTCAATTAATTACTGCATTAAAAGCATAGAGCTGATGAGCCCTCTAAGTTGGTATATTAATCCAAGTTGCTAGAAAAGTGGACTTTTTTATTTTTGGTTCTGGTGGCTCATCATCAACTTGACCCACACCAGCAAATTACATTTCTCCCTAAATCATCACTGACTGGAAATTTCACTCTGGACCTCAAGCAGGTTAGATTCCAATCCTTCGAACCTTGATTTCTAAATGAAATCCACTATTGGCTTCCATCTAAAAAGAGGGAGTTTGACCACAAAGCAAAGTCCAATCTCAGTTAATCTTCCCCAGATGTTAGAATCTCCTCAGTGCTGTGCTTATCTTTGTTGCTTGAGAACCTTTTCCTGCAACATATTTTTCTTCCACTCAATTTTCTACAAATGTACTTATTTGCAAAAGTCTCTGAACAGCAAGATTAACCTCACTGTGTAGGGTACTTATAATCATCCAGTGGACAGCTGATAAACAGCTGAAATTAGAATTTAGATAACCCATGATCCTCAAAATAAACTCAGACAATATACTGCTTTGTGGAAAAGATGCCTTTGATAATGAAGGAGTTCCATTTTTTTAATGAGAATCATTGAACTTTTGATATCGTAATTCACTGAATTGCTCTTTTACTGTAATTGGAAACAAACAATATTCTGCATCTCAGCACTCTTGAACTTGATCATTGTGTCTTGTGCTTTGTCTAAAAATATTCCTGTGGAAGTTAAAATCTGCTGCAAGTAGTTTATTTTGCTGACAAGCTGAACAGTTGGCATTAGTAGTGAGGACTAAGGTCACTGGAAAAATAGAACTGATGAAGAAAGTTGTGCAACTAACTGTCTGGCAGAATATGTCAGATTTTTTTCTGTTACGTGGCTGAGGGCGCCCCAAATTCAGAGAAGTCTGAGGAAAGTTGAAATTCCAGGAAAAAAAAAGTCTCAATTCTTGGATTAACATCAGAGTTTTGGGGCCAAAGTCTGAATCCTGAGAAAAAACAGTATTCTGAGATTAAAGTCAGAATTTTTTTTTTCAAGTAGCTCTAATCTTACTCCATATTTGTATGTGAAACATTTTAAGAAATTAATTCTCATTGAAAAGCAGTGAGTGATAATAATATTTATTTTAAAAAGCCACATTGAGCATGTTTATCTGCTAAAGCCTGCAGATGGGTGTTGCATTTCTCATCAGAAATGCCTTGCTTCTTGCCTGTTTATTCATATAAACGCCTTTTTTGCTAGAACCTTCAGGTATAATTGGTCCGAACCATCCCAGCTTCTGCTCTAAACTGTCACAGATTTGGAGGGATGTTCTCTCTGGTGAAAATGCCCTTGAATAATTGCCTTTCCTTCCACTTTTTCTCCTCTGAAAGGTCAACTGGCTTGTGATGGCATGTGCATCAGCAAAGTGATGAGTCATACATATGGAATAGCCAAGGGTTAGTTTCACTGGGCTTTCGCAGATACCTGCAGGGTTTGCCCTGTCACCACACCTTGGTGGATTTTCAAACAGATGCACTGCTCCCCTTGCCTGTAATTACCTATTATTATAGAAGGAAATGGATCCCTTGCATCTGCTTTCAATGAATAGGCAGGTCACCCCTGCTCCTGCTTTCTTATATTATTGCATAAACTCAGGGCAAACAGATGTCTTTGTAGTTGTGAGCAAATTACCAAATGAAGGCCTGCATTCTGAATTATGGGGACAGGTGAAGAAATCTGCATGCCAGCTGTTGAAAGAAAGGTACGTCCAGACTTTGTTTATGTCTCTCAAATGTTGATGTTTTGTTTTGTCATGCAGCTTGTACAAAGAGGAGCACATTGTCATAAGCTTCTTGGATCTATTTGAACCACATTCAGCATTGATGCACAAAATCCGAACAATTGTCTTCCTTTCTAGGTCAACATACTGTTTTATAACACTCTGTAAACAAATGTTCTTGGGGTTGTTTTTTAAGTGTGACTGCTTCAGAGTGTTTTATTTTAATTGGTTAGCAGTTGGTTACTGTGAAGCAAAAGTTTTCACATGATTAATTAATCTTAAAGATATTAAAATCAGAAGGTTATGTCCGATAGCTGATATTGTTTATAAAACTTTGAATTTCTCATACTGATTTTGGCTGATTATTATTTAAGAAAATATCATTCAACATAATATTCTAAGTACTTCCTGTTGTGATGTCATTATGTACATCAGAAGCAGTGGAGAACTCACGTTGTCTGTGTGTTTTAATTTATGACCTTGTGTTAGCAGTTAGTGAGAATGCAGAACCTTACTTAAAATTTCCAAAAGGCTGCAGACATTTTTAAATCCAGTATATTCTATGACTATACCAGAAGAAAAAGACTAAAATTGCTGTACTGTGTGTACTTCCGGTATCTCTGGGAAATTTTCTCCTCTTTTCCTGTCTTGTAGATTAACTGCAGAAATGTATCATCATTTCGTATGAAATACAATTTCCTTTTATAAAGCTACAATGTCATTCTGCTCCCTCTAATTAAATTTCTGAACCGCTCACTAATACTAAAACTAGTTCACTTTCAGTTGTCTTCATTCAGTGTTGGCTTTCACAGCTGACACCTGGTATTCCTTTCATTCACTTTATGTAGAAAGTTCAGATTTATTTATTTTTTGCTGACTGACTCAGAGCTGATTGTTCTACAAATACCTTGTGTCTCTAATAAGCGAGTGAAAAAATATGTTTGTATTTTTACACATGGACGACAGCCTCCATTTTCCACTGGAGGAACAACTTGTGAGAAAGCAAATGTTTCTTTTTTTTCTTCTGGACTTATCAAACCAGATGCTCTTCTTCTTGTTTTTTGTTTTTTGCTTGTTTGTTTTTCAGTGATCATTTGGTATTAATTTAAGCAATCCAAATCAATACATTCTTAGAGTAAAAAAATCTTTGAAAAAAAAAAATGCCCTCATTCTTCAGAGCTTTCCAGTAATTTTTTTTTTTTTGTTGTTAAAATGGGCTTCTTTATTTTCACATCCACAAACACTTTCACATGCCCACATGACCATTAAGAAGCCATTTTAGATTAAACATTTACACCCGGCTCCTGTCTGTTTGTACTCTTTGAAGCCTTTTATGATTGATAAATCAATTAGAAAAATATCAGGGTTTCAGTTTGCATTTAGCAACTCCAAAGTAAGTACCCAGTAATTCAGCCTTAAATGTCAGAAAATGTATATTTTTAGCTTCAGTTTTAAGATGGAAAAAAATGACGTTTAGTGTTATGTGCCCTTGAGTATATGTCAAGCTATGCAAAGCTTACGGGACATGAAACATCTTCCTCCTCAGCTTGCACCAGAAAGTTCTGCATCATCACTTGACATTTAAATCAGGCAGAGACTTGAGAACAAGGAGTTTATTGTGTATTTCATATGCTCTGCAACATGAAAGACAAAGCCCATTGGCAATGAGGCTCTCAAACATAAGACTTTTATTTTTTTAATCAAAATTAATTAGATCGAGCTTTCATCTGTTGATGCAAACAGACTCCCACTGAAGTTCAGTGTTTAAAAGTTTAATATTTGCATTAATTTTAGCATTTGGGCAGCAGCTTTTACTACTTTCTTCTTGTGTTTCCTGTTGGTTGAAATGAATAACAATGTAGCAAATATATGTTCTTATATACAATAAACATCTAGGTATTGTTCTCCTCTGTTTGCAGTGTGTTATTTTTGAGACATTCACATGGAGGAAGGGTAAATAGAGTAAAGGAAGTGTTTAATTTAGCTTAGGGATTTTATCTGGCGCTCTAAGCATAAGATCCAGCAGGCGTGGTCCTGTGTGGGGGAATTCCTTTCCAGAAGTTCATCAGGGAAATGGGATGGCTGTCAGGCTTTCCAAAATTCTCTTTTATCACCCGAACTTCCTTGTACTGTTTTATGTTTTTTTTTCTCTCTCTTGACCCGCTGTCTGATCTGATCATTGGACATCTACTCCCTGAGGTGCATGAAACCAGATGTGCACGAAATCTATTACCTATATTTATAAATCTTTTTGAAGGAGATAATTGTCTTTGTTGCTACCTGTTCCTCAATCATGTGAATCATGACAGGTGAGACCAAAACACAGACTGCTGTTCTGTCTGTGAGATGGACTGGTGAGGCATCCCTGCAGGGAAGCAGTCTAGACAGGAAGATTCCAGGAATTGGTGATTTAATATATTGAAGGTTGCATTGTTGATACAATCACTAAACAAATACATATTGTCATGCCTTTAAGTGTGACTCATACTGACATGTTTTATTTTGGGTTAAACAGGATGAGAAGCCTAAAATGGGGAGAAACCTTTATGGGTGAGAAGAGGATGCATGCAAAATTCATTCCAACAGCAAGGTTCTGCTGCAGATTAAAATGTAATTTAAAGTAACAGATAAAATGAGGAATACAGTTACTTCAGTGAATGTTATGAGACAGATCAACAAAAAGCAGTGGATAATTTTGAAGACAAAAGAAAATCATGCATTTTTAAATGTTTTTTATAGATGGCAATCTGAAATGTGAAGTGTGCTTCTCCGTTCAACCCTCCTGAGTCACTACTTTGTATAAACACCTTTCCCTGAAGCTACATTGCTTACCTTATGCTAGTTTTAGTTCATTTTTATTGGCTTATTCAGCCAATTTTTTCAGGTCTTGCTGCTGGTTCTAAGTTGTATTTAGGCCTGGGCCATTCTTATACCGAATTATACATGTCTCTTAAGTTTGCAGTAAAAACACAAAATCTTACCAAGTACTTTTGACCTAGTTTCCAGTGTAAGTATCTTAGTGCACTTGAAATAAGACAAAACGAACTCACAAGTAAATTTTCAGGAAGGAATATGAGCTTGTTTAAAGTCTATAATTCTTTCATATTGATGAAAAGTTACTAGCAGATTATTTCACTCATAACAAGACACTTGTTCCATGCTATAAGTGAAATAATCTGTCAGTGGAATTGGTACCAGTACAAGTCCAAATGTACTTGGCAAGATCTTGTAAAAAACATTGAATCTGTGCGTCATTTGCTTTTCATTTTAAACTATCAGCACTGATGTTTACAAATGCTTACAAATATTTTAAAATATATAAAAAAATCCAGGGGTATGATGAATACTTTTCATGGCACTGCATATGTTTTTTCTCTGTGTAGTAAACTAGTAAGTGTATTTTCCCATGCATTGAGAGGTCAGCTGATAAAAGACGGGGCTATAAAAATTGTAAATGACGCAAGAAAGCTCCGAGGGCTCAAGAAGCTTTTGTTAAACCCCGTGTTGACCTTGGATAAAAGTAACGAGGGAACCACTGTTTATCTCCCATCCAACAGCTTTTCCCTCAGCACTCATTCATTACCATATCTTCATCCTGCATTCTCTGTTTGCTTGTCCAAAGTCTGCCCTCAGACTTGCTCAAGTTTCTTTCTTTTACCAGCTGAGATCGTATACATGTTGCAAAATAAGTCGAACAAATTGAGACAGAATAAGAAACCTATTGTGCAAATGTTTAACTCCTGCCAAAGGGCTTTTGAATTTTCTCCCCCCAGGGGACTTGTTCTCCTAAACTCCTATTTCTAATGGTTCTGCTCAATTTTATTGAATTAAGAAAAGCTTTCATAAAGTGAATGTTTTAAGGTCCAGCTTCCAGATTTTCTCATGCTTCTTGTGAAACATGCTCTATTAGATAATCCACTTCTTTGCAGTAGCCCGGCCTCTTGATCCTTTGTTAAGGGTGACAGAACATGTTTGAATCATGAGTTTAAAGCTTTGAAAGGAGGAAGAACAAATGAGAAAAAAAGGTTTTACGTGAAGAAATTGGGTACCTAAATCCTTTTCTTTGTCTGATCCTGATAATTCCCATCAGGTATGCTCACTTCTCTCCTCTTTTGGGGTGCTGCTAAAGAAGTAAAGCTCTCTGGCTTTTTGGAGGGTGGTTTAAAATTACCTTGATCTTTGGATTGGGGTAGATGAATGACTTCCCTCACCAAACATAGTAGACCACCAACAGGAAAGTTCCTTGTAAGGTGTGGGCTTTAGGCCACATCTCTGTAAGACAGTCTGTGGGTGGATTTACTTCAAAACATTCAGGGCTATTATTAGGCATTAAAGGGATCTATTATGCAGAATTATCATTTTGGAAGTTTTAACACTTCCCTTTTTGTCCCAACCTCTCCTAAAAACAGCCATAGTGCTTAAAAACACACTTAGCGGTTTATCAGCAATAAGCTAATGTTTTTTTTTAGTGGCGGGTAAACAAGCCGTTTCAAAAACCTTCCAAATGTTAAGTCACATATAATAGACACAGGTTATTTAGCAATCCATGTGAAGATCCAGCACATTTGGTCAGCTCATTTTGCCACTGTATGCGCTGTACAATGACTGCTGAAAAACAGTGTTTTGTTGTTAACCTACCATCCAGAAACGTCTGGCAACATTGCACAACCTGTTGTTGGATGTGCAGGAGGCTCAACGTCTGGTTTTCAAAGCTGTATGGTTGTACAGTTACACTTTGAGTTTGGGGGGGTGGGGCTAGCGGCAGCTTATTTGGATTTAAAGTGACAGGAGGCCCTACAACAGCTAATTCTGAAAGAAGCCTAAAGTAGGAAGAACTGAGCAGACTAAAATCTCATTAGCTAAGAATAATTTTGTGCAAAAAATGTTATGAACATGTTTTGAACACATTGTTCAAAGAAGCATAGCAGTTAATTTAAAAAAATTACAAACTGTCAAAATAAAAATGGCCAATGCCATAGAGCATTGTAGAAATTCGCAAGAGCAAATAAAGA
The DNA here is from genome assembly GCA_911649635.1 of Poeciliopsis gracilis. NCBI lineage: Eukaryota > Metazoa > Chordata > Actinopteri > Cyprinodontiformes > Poeciliidae > Poeciliopsis > Poeciliopsis gracilis. The sequence goes on from CAJVRI010001220.1 coordinate 705,710, forward strand.
CCCACGATCACTGAGGCATTTGAAGATGCTTTGTGTCAATTTTCATGGGTTAAGCTTTGTAGGTGTGCCTACTTGCTTAGCAGCAATTGGCTCTGCCTCCTACCGCTCACAGTTCTCTATGAAACATGGCTTTCTTTAGTGTTTATTGGATCCCGTCCGGCCCTAACCTCAAATAAGGGAGTTGAGGAGAGCTGCCAACCCCTGCAGAAAACTGCCTCCTGTACTCCGTTTCTCCAACAGTTTGAAAAATGCATGTGTCAGGTTCCTGCGTAGGTCCGGCTCCTGTACAGAAGCATCTTTCAATAGCTCGCCAAGCGTAATAAAAACAACCTCTCACAATCTTTAAAATCCATAAATGGTCTCACCACTGTGATGGCAAAATCTGAGGAATGTGCAGAAAAGTTCAAATCCTGCATGTGGCAGGTAATAAAACTTTCAGTGAAGTTCTGCTTTGAAAGGTTTAATGAGCAAGACATTACAAAAGCTAAAGCAGGATTTGGATATATCTCCTCACAGGACCTTTCCCTCCGTCCTGTCCAGCAAGGCCTCTGGGAAGGGTGTAATAACACCTGCAGCTACGCAGCTTCAGAGGTATTTTTATCTCCTGCTGGAATTCCACCTCTGTTCCACCTCTCCCCAAAGAGCTCCTGTCTAAACCCATGGCATAATTAAATAAATAAATACAACAATTAAATATCTATATAAAATCCCTAGGGCAAAAGTTTGTGGTTCTGTCTCTGTTAATGCTTTGATGAACCACTTTTTTACCAATAAGACAGCAGTTAACAATTAAAAAAAAAAAAAAATGTTTAAATCAAGATCCATGCATCCATTGACTTTTGCTTAATCCAGCTTTCCCATACTTCATCGGAGGTGTTGAAATCGACTCTCATTGATGTAACAGGACTTGGAAAAAGACATCATCTTGTTTGGAGAGGCATTCTTCCATTCTCAACACAAACTATTTCCACAGAGCTCTGTGTGAAGTATTATGTGATTGATTGATCAGAAGTTTGTGAACAACATTAATGAACTTTTTCCACTTGTACTAATTTTGTTTTTGCCTTTTTTCTAATCCAGTGGAATTTGGAACTTGACATCAGATGATCCACTCAATAACTAGAGAAACTTTAGAACAGTCTTCTTAATAAAAGATTTCCATTCTATTCAGATTTCGCCTTGCCTATGACTGTAGGCCTTCACTATACGACACCTAGATGTCCTTTTCTCTCGGTAATCTAATAGTAAGGTTGAGGATGAACTCTTTTCATAGTTATTTCAGTCGACTGCAATTCAATTCAAATCTAGCCTGTGGATATTAGTTATATTAGATATGAGTACAAGACTTGCATGCATTCCCTCCATATAGAACACTGACTGAGTCACCCAGGGGTATATAGTGTTGTTCTAAAAGATTTGCTTTCTTTTTTAAATTGTCCAATAGTCACTTTGTGTGTTGAGTTTTCTGTTGTGCAAGGTGTTTGACACAAGTGCCAAATTATTCAGGTGTGCTCATTTTTGTATTCATAGTACAACAAATTATTTTTATTTTTTCAAATTGATAGAGAATATTAAAGTTGATGTTAGTGTAACCCCTGTGAATGCCCTCAGTATTCACATGGGTTAGAGACCACAACCGGCCATAAATAGCTAAAGTACAAAAATACTTAAGACTCCCTGAGTAAACACTCAAAATGGCCCATTTCAATAGCTCAAACACCAAATATACTTTCATATTTATTAGTAAACAAAATACTGCAGATATCTACAGATGCTAACATCTGAAGTTTTCCTTTTCTCTTGTCTTGGGAGTGCCAATGAAAAATAAATATGGCTCCCGGATCAGCTGCTTTGCAAACACCAGGCAATAATGTGTGAAGTAGCATTGCACCGAAGTATTTCAACTTCACAAGTTGCATTTTCTTTCTAGTATTTTAGACATATTCTATGAAAAAAATCACAATTATGCGAATATTCTGTGAACACTTTGTCGCTGTGTTTCACAGAAAAGTTGAAGTAGTTCCTGACATTTACTTTGTTTTTACAAGGAGAACCTTGAGGAGCCATGAAAGCCCAAGTGACATTAGTTGTCCAACACTTATCTTAGGTCATATTGCAGAGGTAAAATGTCCAGGACGGAGACTCCTCACATCGTCTCCCCAGCAACACTATCCAGCTCATTATGTGAAATCCCAAAAGCATTCCCAACCCAGAAAGGATATAGATCCTCCAGCAAGTCCTGGGTCTGCCCTGGGGCATCTTCCCCGTGAGAAACGCTCAGAAAACCCTTCAGGCGGCTTCCTGATTAGAGGTCAAAAATGATTCTGCTCATGCTGAGGAGCAGAGGCCAATCTCTGAGCTTCTTCTGGATGATGGAGCTTCTTATTCTCCGAGTTTAAGCCTGCCCATATGAATGAAGCCCATTGTGCTTGTCTCTATGAATCACAACACTCAAATTGTCTCCTTTTTACTCTGCATTAAATATGATTAAAATAAAGGCCTTATTTTTCTACTGAAATAGTTTGTATAGTTGTATAGTTGGAATAACAAAATTTTTTTTAAATTTCCATCAAAAGCTACTTTACTGGTATTTAGTCAGCATATTAGTGGTTGGATTGAGGGGATAATTTAGGTTTTTTAAATACCGCCACCGTCAAGTTTCTATTAAGGGAAGTGAAATAATGTTTTTGATTTCTCAACTGCTCTTTTCTTTTTGCCTTGGAAAAGCAAACAGATCTGTAATTAAAATAAATGTAAAAAAAGAGGAGCGCTTTGATGTGCAGGTGCTGCCCAAACAAAATGTTCTATTCAGATAACAGCAGGGTGTGTTGTGATGGTTTAGCTCAAAATATGTCTTGGGTCAGGAAATACAAAACATGGATCAAAAAACTCATGGTTTGACACGCTCAGCATGTTGGAGCGCCCACAGGAACTTTGCTGCTTCTCCCTGAAAATTCCAGCGTTAGGAGATAACATGACTTTGGGAACGGTCAGAAAGTAGGCTTACCAACAAGAAATTACTCCCCACGGCCAGAACACCAGGAGGACATGTGATTCCCCGGCCAAGAGGCCTAAAGGCCATTCTGTTCTCACAATTTCAAAACTATTATTATCTGGATGCACTTGATTGTTTCCTGTGTCTCAGGGTGCAGATTTGTGGCAATTCAACCGTTCAATTTGTTTCAGAAACTCGTGCCTAAGCTGTTCCTTTCTTTTGTCCTTTTTAGACTTTTCCCAGTCAGTGTAGCTAATCGAGTATGATAAACGTGGGGGGTTCAGGGAGTGGGCTGACAGACTGAGCTGGTTCTGGCCTGTGATTATATGGGACAGTGTGAGTGTGGCCAAGACAACAGGTGGTGTCAGATTAGTTGGTCCTGAAGCGAAAGCGAGGCGGGAAGAGGGGAGAATGAATCTGTTGCCATTTGGAGAAACCAAAGCCATCAAACAGCTGTTTCTACTTCCTTCTAAAGCTTAACTATGCATTTAAATCAACACAGCAGGATCTGTCATTAGATCATTTGGTTTGGTAGTAATGTAAAATGATATTGAAAAATTAAACAAAGAAGTACAAACATCAGAAATGGTGATTCTTTAAACTAGATTTAAAATAAATGTGTCAAGTTTCATCTGCATTGAATTGCCTGAAATATTCACTCATCATCTTTCACACATATGATATTGAATGACATCCCATTCTTTAAGGTGATGTTTGCTCATGCTAAGATTTTAAGACATCTTAAAATCTTCTGGTATTTCATTCCAAAAAGTTTAAGACTTTCCTTAAGCCTATTGCTGAAGTTAGACGCTGATGTTGGATGAGAACTGCATGTAATTCATCCAAAAGAGTTGCCCACTAACTGGCAAATATATGTATTTATTGGCCTTGCTTTGGTGCCCAAGTCTTCTTGGAAAAGTAAGGGACCATCCCCAAATAATAAGTTGGAAATTATTTGAAATGTGGCAATCAAACCCGAGAAAAGACATGGTATAATTTTTAGCGTGAAGAAACTTAATGACATGTGATTTTAATTTTCTTATTTATTAAAAACACCATAATTGCAAATTGTGTTTCTTTTCGATACTGACGGAATATCAACAAAGCTTTGCACGCATTTGTAATGTAAACACAGTTACTGACTAACTGGGTGACAAATAATTAACTTGGCATTACTCCACATGCTCTACTGAAATTTTGAACCACTGTCGTGTCCTTTTAAATCCTTCCTTATGGACTACATATCCTTCCTACGTTGGCTGAATTTGGATCAGATATCGGAAGATGTGGATGTATTAACCAGACACCAAGTGTTTGACAAGTTAAAGCTACCTTGTGGCTTACAAAATCCTGGTTCTTTTATCTTCACTGATTGCCTTAGCAGCTTAAACCAACATTCCAGATTGATTTTGTTTAACTCTTGTTATTTTCCCAGCTGTCAGGTGACAATCCTTTTTATCTTCTTTTTAACATTCCTCAGTGATTCTTTTCATTTGTATTGTTTTAATGGATAAAAGTGTTCATGATTACCAGAGACTGGCGAAATATCAACAAAATGCTTATGCTTCACTATGAACATCTGTTTGGTGGATTGACCTCATTTGCTCCTCTCTGGCCAGTTTAGTACTCACTTTTTCTACTGCTATCTTCCTGTTCAGGTGGTATCAGTGTCAGATAAACGTCAAACCAGTTGAGATTCTTTATCTCTCCGGGTGCTCCAATGGGAGGAAAAGCAGACGTCTTAAGTGACACAGCAGGGCTTCAACAGCGACTCTTTCTGTTATAAATAAATAAGAGAGGACTGGAAAAGATGGAGCGGCACGGCTCCTCCGAGCCGTCGCAAGTCTCAGCACCTCGGCTGTCAGCTGTCGTCTGGGGGTTACTGGAATCGGCCCCCCTCAGTCCCTTCCTCACAGTTCTGTTACCGGAAACTCACACACTGACACTATTTACAGACCAAATTACTCGTACAGTGTTTATGTTTGCTGGGACATTTAGTTCAGGTTGGGAAAAATCTAGATTTCTATATGTGTATTGAAAATCTTACCAAGTATTTGTTGTCTAGTTTCAAGTGCAAATATCTTAGTATGCCTGAAATAAGGCAAACTAACTTACAAGAAACTTTTCAGAGAGATATAAAAGCTTTTCTTTAAGTCAGTAATACCTTAATATTTATGAAAAAAGGCCTATATAGAAGAGAAGCAGTCAGACTGAGGGACCAGTACTTTTTTTTTTTTTATCTATATGAAGTAATTATTAACTATTAAGCTATTCTGTTATTAAGCCATTCAGAAACATGCTTTCTGAATGGTTTTCCATTCAGAAACACATGGTCTGAAAACCATGTGTTTCTGAATGGGTCTTAATTCCATGCATTCCTTAATACCTGCCTGTGTAAATAGGGGGGCTTAAAGTTTCACCAGTGAAAGACTGGTGACTGGTGGTCTGTAAGTGTTGAGTTCCACTGGGGCCCAGTTGAGGTAATAAAAGAAAAGTTGGTGTTTCTGTGGCTGTCAGTTGGCCTTCACTGTTTGAGACGTTTGGGCAGAATGTGGTCATGCTTCAAAATATATTAAGCAATGGCTTCTAAAGGAACTTGTAGAACAGAATACTTTTGCTTATCTGGTATTTTAAGTATACCAGATATGCTTTCATTTGATGGTTGCAGCTTTATGATAACTTGTTATTTCTTTTACCATTTGTGTTTCTTAGAGCTGCAAATTTGCCATAGTAGATACCATTACGTTGAGATTCGGGCTCAGGTGTCTTGTTTCACAGCCGGATTATGATCCCTGGTTGCTGTCTGGTCACCGTGCCACCAGCTTATGACCCTGGAGCTGAAATACATGACAGTGACTCAACAATGGTTTGCAAATTATAGGCCTGATTTGTCTGAAATTTTTCATTATTTTTATTTTTACTAAAATGAATTGTCCAATGAAAGTTTATAGGTGAACTAACTTGAGATGGACACAGAGACAAGCGCTTGGAAAAGGTTCCATATCCTCTAAGCTTTTTCACATCACCTCAGTATATTTTATTAAGGTTTGCAGCAATCCAGGATTTTGGTAAATAAAAATCTTAAGTGGCATTCACTTGTGTTTAGTATTCTTGAGTCACCTTTTGCAAGAATTACAGCTGCAAGTTTTTTGGTGCATATTCCTACCTGCTCCTCACATGCAGAGAAATACATCTTGGGACATTCTTTTTCTGGACTGTGGGAGGAAGCTGGAGTACCTGGAGAGAGCCCAGGCATGCATAAGGAAAACTCCATGCAGAAAGACCCCAGGCTGCTTTATTGCAAGGACCTTCTTGCAATAAAGCAATAGTGCTGTGCAGAATTCAATAAGTAAAAAACTGAAGTTTCTTAATAATTCTCACCCCGATGACTGCTGGAGATGGGCACCAGTCCCCCCTGCAAGGACAAGTGTGTTAGATAATGGATGTATGTATGTATATATGGATACACTTGGTCAACAGAATATAAAAAAAGGCCTGGGACATCTGCATTTTATCTCTTTAAAATGTAGTCTGTACTTGTCCTTTCCTACAGATGTGTATAGGTGCACCATAAGCACAAGTCTGCACAAGCAAGATTTTGCCTTATTTTGACAAGACTGAGTGTTGGTGTAAAGAGGGAAGAGTGTGTAAGAGCTTGTGTATCTGATGCTAACATGCTGGAGGCATTATTTGTTTGCCACATACCTCACATAAACTAAAGGAACAGACAGCAAATCATGAAGGTGTGGCAGACTCAATTTTTTTATGTGTCTGACACACATGAAAGCATTTCCACTGGCAGAAGTGACTTTGAGATTTGTTGTGTTAGCTTAATAGACTTCTTGGCTTAAGAAAATAATAATAATAATAATAAAAAATCATAGCCTACTTTTGGAAAAGTACTAGGCCGTTGAATATATTTTTGTTGGTTATAAATTATTTGACTACAGTAGATAATTATTGGCGTGTATCAAGCTCAAAAAACTGCAAATGGATAGATAAATAAAAAAAGGACACATTATTCTATATATTATTAGTTGAATCAGTTTTCTAATAAATTGATCCAACTAAACACAGTGTGACCTGTTTTATAAACCAGGCAATGCAACTGAAACAGTTTATCATCAAATCTTACAGACCTTTGGTGGAAAGGTGGAATGTTATTTAAACTTTTAAGCTTCAGAGAATGCTGATTTGTTTCCATTCACATAACGACAAGGTGGACATAATTTAGGTGACTTGAAAAGAAGCTTCACACCTCATTCAGTGCTTCTTCCTGGTAGAAAACTAAACTCTTTGTAAAATGCCTGGTATGGCTGCTGTGTGGGAGAATAAATGTCCTGGGGGAAGATGGCCAGGCAGGCACTTGAAGCATGCATTAAAAAAATGTGGGTTTTTCCTTCACTTTTGGCTCCACTCTTCTGGTCCAGTCTTCCAGAAAACAGTGAGCTTGTTTGTGGCACCCACAGATTTAGTCATGGAAGACTTTGAGAAGACAATTGCAGACAATGTCAAACAGCGTTTGTCTTCCATGCCCAGTCATTTTGGATTACAGTTTTTGTAGACATGCCAAAGAGCAGTAGAGAGCAAATGGGCCCTCAGCCCATTTGCCAAGGCTCATGCATCAAAAATGGCAGTTTGTCAGTTCAAAAACCACTCAGAGAGATTTTTTCCACACATATTTATATTTTACCTGTTACCAAAGTATTGTAAGTGTCTACCTGGATTTGTATAAAAAAAAATAAAATGTCTCTAAGGGGAAAGAAAGCTTAGTCAGAAAAACAATGCAAAAGACTTTGATGCCTGGTCAGGCTCAGCTTTCTGTGGCTCATTATAGTAAACCTACAAGATGTACGGCACAGAGAGAACTAAACAAGAATACACAATATAAAGATGTGCTAATCTACTTATTGTTTGAGTAGAGGAGGTAGTTCTGTTGAGAAAAGAGAGAAATTAAGGTACAGAAGTTGATCAGGGTGTAACAAGCACAGCACATTGCATATATATATATATATATATATATATATATATATATATATATATATATATATATTGCTCCGTTCTGCACTGCTCTTATCAATCACAAATCCAGGTAGATTAGGAATTGATTCATCTTGTGATTACAACAAGCAACAAAATGGAGTTGAGAGAAATTGTATCGGGCTTGGGCCCAGGTGTGGCTAATGCGGCTCATGGGGTATCTTCATTTTTTCCAACCTACCACTGTAAGAGGGTAGGTTGAGAGACATTTTTGTTTATGTAATACAGCAACTAGTGAGAGTTTATCCCACTGTTTTGAAAGAATCTTTATATCTTATGTATACAGATAATTTAATGTGATTGCTATCCTGTAGTGGACATGATTTACTGCATTACAATTAATACTCATAAACTTTTATCTTATCAGAATGTAGTTTAGGGATTGTGCAGGCCCAACAGTGGCTGGCAGTGCTTGGAGGGAGGATGTGGGCTTTTTATTTTAGTATGTGCCAGTATTTAAGGAAAATATTATCAAATTTTTATTCAAATATTTCTTGATGAACTTTGCATTCCATTCCTGTTTAGCACATCCTACTTCTTTCAGTTCAAGTACATATTGTTGATCTGTAAGAGGTATAGCACAGTATAGAAATGTGGTTAGTGAAGGATGGAGAGGCAAGATTTATATTTATGTATATATGTTTTTGTTTTTTTTACTTGCGTTCAAGGCCAATCTCTTGGACTTGCATCAGGTGCTTGCAAAGGGAAATATAATCTTTTTCATCGCTCCACGCTCCTGGTGGGTGAGATGAGCTTCTGTTGCTGTTATTGCCATCATGCTCTCACAAGAGAGCATTGTGTGTGAAAATCCAAGAAGTTGAGCTGAGTCCAGTTTCTCTGCTTGTGTGACACATCGCCTCTGCCTCCAAGATGTTTCTCACAGATTGTCCTTGCAGCTGTATCAGAGGGTTTATGAGCATAGTGGGCGATATGAAGGCCCCTGAAGAATTCTTCTCACGCCTCCTCCACCAGGCTTTGAATGTCTCCGAAATTTTGCCAAGTTGGGGTTGTCTATGTGTGACTTACAGATGTGGAACTAAAATCCTTTTATGCGTTTCATTCTTATAATACTGACAGGAGATATTTGTATTTGCTCACTCCAAGCATTAGTGGGAACAGCTTTCCAATATTTCTGCTTTACTAGATGGTAATCAAGAAGAATTACCATCTAAATTTGCAACACCAAGTCTTGCAAAAGATTTTCAGCCAAAAATGCTGGACATTCTGTCTGAAATGCCTATAACCTCCTATTTTAATAGTTCAAACACCATAATCAATCATGGTGAAATGGTGGAATCCATGTTGGCACTAGCATAGAAGTTTACATTAATGGTCTTATCTCCGCTCTTAGGGTGCAAACAATTAGCACCAAGGAAAATGAATGGTTCTCCTGGACTGGCTGCTTTGGAAATGCCAGACAGTAACATGCCAAGGTATTTTAGTTTACCAAGCTGCATTGTCTTTAGAATACAATACATATGCTCTACAATGAAAACTATAAATAGGTACATCCATGAATACTGAACAGCAAATGGCCCAATCTCCATGTTATATAAACAAACCGATTGCTACAGATTCCCTGATAGATGTTTTTGTTTCATGTATTTTTTTTTTCAACTGATAGAGTCCCAACCCGCTACTAAAAAGACTGAGAGTCCTGACCAAGTTATTTCAGACCAACCAAACTACTATTTTCCCTATCAGATCTTTATGAAGAGTCATATCCACTATTTTGAAAAAGATCATTGGAAATTCATCTTTATTCAAATTTGTGTCAAATGTCACTTGCAGTGAAATGGAACTTGTTTCACCTTATCCTGCAAAGCAGTTAGGGTGAGTTGTGACCAGCCTTTCTCCTATGCGACCATTTGAATGTCTAACTGTCGGAATGTGGTAATCATGTTTGTTCTTGCACATGCAATTCTTTAAAAGTATATTCCAGGTTAGCCGGAGATAAGTTGATGGTAGAGCTGGAGGCTGGTGACCTGCAGGTGGGGTTGAGTTCAAACCGTTATTGAGGGCTCTTTATATTGATGGATGGATAACTTTAACACCACAGGCGTGACTCGCCCCCACAAGACTTGGAGTAAAGGTCAAACTTGTATGTGAACTTGAGTGCAGTTCCAAAGTAAGCAAAAACAGTGTCTTATGCTGTCAACTCCCTTTTACTTGAGATCAAACTGATATTTGCTGTCTTAACGTGTTAGCTTAATACTGACTCTCCAATCAAAGTAGGTTTGTGAAGGTTAGTGCCCAGATGGCATCCAACATGTCCAGATCATACCTCATCCCAACGAAGCGGGAAGCAGGAGATGATCACGCCAATGCTTGGTCGGCACAACTGAAAAGAATTTGGTTAGTCAGCAGTTTCCTTTTGCGAAAGGCCCGGGAGTGTTGTTGTATGGGTGTTCACTCAGGGGAGAGAGGATTTGGGGGGTAGGTTTAGTTATTTATTAGCTGGAGCTATTGAAACGGGAAAACTTGCATGACAGAGTATGGTGGAAATAGGAACTGGCAGGCCATGCCGACTGGAAATGCTTGGGGTGGCATTCTGCCAGTGGTATCTGAGCTTATGGGCAGAATATGGGCAGCCTGGGTGCTGAGATGGTGAGAGCACAGTTAAACTCATGCTGTGTTTCAGGTAGTGAACCACAGCATGAAATATCTATTATATCAAGATGACCAGATATGAGAGAGGCTGGCCAAGCTTTGTGCCTCCTCACTGAGTGTTGAAGGTGTTTGTTGGTTAAACCACAAGAAGATGTTTTTTTTTCCCTCATTGCTTTTGTATTTTTATGGATTTGTATGTTATTGCTTTTGAAACAGTAAAGTGAGAGAAATCATTGTTGAGGTTTCACTAGCTAGCTAAATGTCCTATGGACATTGCATATCGCACATTTCATTTACAGCACTGGTCTTCTGTTAGAATAAAGATGCTAAGCTAAAATGTGGCACCGAGATTATAAAAACTAAAGTGTAATATTTACATTGCATATTCAAGATAAAGGAATTCGTTTTGACCTAGTTTTAGCATTAAGTTTGGTGAAGGAATGTCTCCCAAGATGTTTGTCTTCCTTTAAGGGAAGATGCAGTTTTCAGGGCTTACCTCCACTCAAGTAGGTGTTATTAATATCTGTATCAATCAGCTGCTGATTTCTTTTAGTCTAAAATGTAATAGAAATATATTTTATTGTCTCACAGTGGGGAGTGCTTCTATTGTGTATCTGCTAACCGATACTGTGGTGACTGTAAAATATACTTTATACATTAAGCAGGAATACATTGTTTCAAAATAAACATGATTTTTGTCACCATAACTAAACAACACAGAATTATAGTTGCATACTTTTTGGTCCCCTATTCACCTTACTTTAGATTTATGTTTGGTATTTTGAGTGAAATGAGTAATCGGTAAAGTTATTAGCTTGTATGACATGATGCATGAGATTAATTTGGTCAGTGAGCATATGTTCTCACGCTTTTATAACACTGGCTTTATAATAACTGAAATGTAATGGTAATCAATTTTTGAGGATGAATCTCATATGTTTCCGTTGCTGCTCAAGGTGACATAATGCTTTAGCTGCACACCCTTCATGAATCCAGAATACTGATGTAGTTGTAAAGAATTGGGCTTGGTATGCTGGATATTTTCACTTGCCCTGGGGGCAAGGAGTTTAAAGCATACTAAGATTTGTGTCATTTGGGTCTCCTCTGCAGCTGCTTGTTCTGGCTTTCTGTCTGCTCATACATGAGCCGTCGTAATCAGCTGTTGACATCTGTTGCAAGAGTCCACACTGAGATGGAAAAATTGGATAACATGTTGGAATATGTCCAGTGACATTTTATTTTATTTGCATGCAAAGCCTTGAGGGTGACTTCAAGTGATAATAGATGGTAAAAATAAACAAGTCACAATGTCTGTTTTCCTGTCTCTGCTTTTGTTTTCCGTCCGCCCGTCTAGACCCCATGCATACAACTGGGTGTAGCCTTTCTCTGTGGAGACTTAAACCCCAATAAATCAAATCTCTTTGTTTGTCCCAGGTGAGTCAGGCCTCCAAGGTGTGGGGAGAGGTTACGCTTCCAGAAGATTTGGAGTCAGAAAAAGATGTCCGGGCATCTCCGAGTTTACTGGATGACGACGAGGACTTTGCAGCTGATGAAGCCTCAGGAGGTGGGCTTGCTAACCCTAAGGGGAAGAGTACCCGCAAACCACAGCAACAGCTGCTCTTAATTCAGTGGAGTCATGTTTTCATTAAGCTGTTCTTACTTAACTCATCCCATATTTTGTAAAAAAGGAAATGTTGCTTAAGGAATTATAATGAAACTTTTTAAGATTTTGGCTTTCTTTAAAAATATAGTCCTCCTGTGAAATTACACAATTAAGTGAAGAAAATGTGTGTTTTCCTGTAATTTATTTAACTGCTGATCTCATCCTCACATCTGTTTTTTCCTCCTTAGACCGGCCCAGTGGGGACGAGGATGGCAGCACTCCAGAGCCTGACAGCACAAGTAAGCATCCAGAAAATCTGATAGATATGTTAAAAATTACTTTTCTGAGTGGTAGATCAGTCAACCTTTTTACACTCCGGCATCTGTGATTCTGATTTTTGCAGTTTGTATGTGTGGGTGTGTGTGTGTGTGTGTGTGTTTGCCTGAGTCCTGAATGATGAAACCTTCTCTTCCTGATGCACCTTCTCCTCCCTCGTTGCCAGTTTGCCAGAGTCTGGTCATAACATGGGGCTCAGGCTTTGCCTCTGAGACATAAACACCCCCTCTTCTCTTTTATCTTTTTAACTCATGCCAAAGGTGACAGCAAAATAAAAAAAAACAACTTAACAGCCATATTAACAGACCTCTCCATAAGAGTCCCTATACTTTTCCAACTTGTTCTCTCCTTTGCCGCTTTTTTATGTCAGCTTGAAAAGTGTTTATTTGTGGGAAGCCATCACATAACGTCCTCCACGCTCACCAAAAGCCTTTTTTTTTTTTAAATAACAGGCTTGACGGTTGTCATCCTTCATTATTTTCCCATTTCTGTGCTACTTGTGCTCACAGTTTTGGACTCTGAACAGCTTAATGACTCAAACACAGACTGAAACAGATACTTCATCATGGATAGATTTTCATGTCATGCTTTGTAAGTTAGAGGTGAGAATCAAATGTGGCTTACAGATGAAACACTTTGTGAAATACAATGAGCCCCAAGTGACTGTGCTACAGTGGACTGTAATTACAGTACACACCAGAAAGAGCCATGGAGAGTTGGTTAACGAGCTCTGTTTTTGAGTTTATTGGGTGGATGTGCTAGCTTCTGCTTTTAGCTAACGATCCATGCAGATACAGGAGGTATAGTGTGATATTTAGCTTCTCTCAACATTTGAACGTCAGTAATTAGAAGTGTACCGTTATTAATATCTGTATCAATCCTGATAATGAAAAAAAATCTAGATTGGGTATCAGTGACAATGTGTCCGACCCATAAGAGCAGACCTATATTGTCTGTGTTGAAAACAAGAAACATGTTAAGTCAATTCAGGGCTGTTTTTCTGTCTCGGCTCAGTATTGGCCAATGCTAAACCTCAGATATCTGTAGTGGTATAGGAAGTGAAATAAAGTGGATCAGTGCGTCCCCATTGGGAACATTTTATCAAGTAAATTGTTCATTGTTTGTTGTGAATATGAGGAAGATTGATTTTTGCTTGAATTCCTCTTGTATTTATGTCTTAGATTCTCATTTTATAGTTAAGAAGCGGAGAGCTTTTTGTTTTGCTTTCTCTGTTCTGCGGATGTTTTAAGTTGTTTTTGGTTATAATGTACTAAATTGAGGTGTATTTTTAAGAGATTCAAGGGAAGTTCTTCAGGCAAAGATCAAAGAAGCAAACATGATGGGACTGCTTACAGAATAATCATTTATCAATAACTGATTGAACCACATTACCCAGCATACTTTGAGAACTGTTTATCATGCTGTACAATACTCAATTGCATTAAAGCCAAAAAATCCCTCAACACTGCCTCGGTTGAAGGGAAAATAAGTCAAGATACACCTTAAATGCTTTAATGTAGTATCTGTAAAGCCAGAATGGAAGTAAGTGACCATGAAGGAATGGATAAATATCAGTGTAAAATATTAGTTTCATACATCTGCAAGGAATTAAGCCCTTCACAGCAAAGGAGTTTGTGGTTATTGAGAAAGGCATTATTTTTTTCTTTATTAAAGAAAAATACCTTGTTATATCAAACATCCTGCTTTTCTTTGTTGGCACTTCAAGCTTTAGACGCTGATTACATCATGGTTTAAGATTTGTTTTGTTAGCGGCACTGGCAGCTGACATCAGAGTCACAGCACAGCATCATGTGCTTCGACTCTTAGAAATAGCTCTGACATGAGGCCTTGCATGAAGCTGAGCAGTTTAAAGAGCTGCAGGAAATTTTATCCTGTCTGACTTTAATGAGAAGGGTGCTGACAGGATGTGATTGTAACAGATGAGAATAGTAAGGCCCAGATTGTTTTCAGTCCCTCGGTAGGAAAGAAAACAGAAACAGAAACCGAAGGAGACCTGTCTCGTCAGCTGAGCTATTTAGTTATTTTCAACTTCAGGCAGCTCACCTTGAGAAGTGCTTTAGTGTCTGCTAATCTCAGATTAACAGTTTGTAAATATGAACCCAGTTCTTGTCAGTTTATTCACATTTATTGTTTTCTGTAAAACTTTCTGTCCACATGTAACTCAAAAATGCTTAAAAAGAGCAGGACTTTCTAGCAGAAAAGTTCTTATCTGAAGGGTGGCTTTCAGGCCAGCATTCTGCTCAGTGTGATCACTGCTCCATGATTGGAAGAGGCAGAATAATTCCATATATAGATCTGGGCTGCGCAGTCCTGGGAAGGAAATTCAGCTTCCGGTGCTGAATGTGGAATAATTTGCTGAGTGGCTCTGTCCTGAGGACTGACCACCGCTGCCCACCCAAGCCTCTGCCTTCCTTCCCTTTTCAGTGCGATAAAATGGGAGACACATTTGCCCCCATTATGCTGAGTTTCCTGTTTTGTGACTGTTTGATGAGGGTTAAGGCATGTCCATTTCCCTTTGTCTTTCCAAATCAGTGTGAAACATCTGGGATTTTAACTTGTCAAAATGAGGCTATTTTAAAGCATTCTTTGTTCATTGTTACTATTAGTCCAACGTAATCACAGTCTCCTCCAGAAACATAAAAGTAGTGTCTTGTGTCTTCCTAACCTTTCATCCTGACCTCCGATCCCTGAGAACCCAACAAGATTTTTGGACGACAGATCAGACTCCCTTCATCCGTGAGAGCCTTTCCTTGTTCCATAGTCTCTGAAGGACTTTCCCAGTGCACTAATAATGTTGGCCATTATTGTTGGAAATTTAAGACACAAAGGTTACCATGTCCGTTTATTGGATGGAGATGGGAACTGTGGGATTTGATGGATTTTTTTCTTGAAACAACACACTGGCTCTTCATTGCTAATAAGTAAGAAATGAATGAAGCTAATGCATAAACATGTTTCAAAATTTGAGTTAGTGTTTTTTTTTTTTACAACTATGTAGTCACAGAAAAAACACCTATTGCATCCATTGATTCAAAATCAGTGGAACCATACACTAATTGAACAAGTCAGCGTTGGTCTGGGAGTGGGGCTAATGACCAAGGCTTTTATGCCCAAATAATAAAGCTCATGATAATATCACTGTACAACATAGACATGCCTGCCACAGAGAGACTTACAAGCTTCACCACCAGAGAGTGACTCTATCATTCTGAAATACATAAAAAAGACATGAAGATAGCAAACCAACAACAGAAAAATCGAGCTATTGGTCACTAATGATGAAATAACACAAATTCAAAGCAGCTCAGCACCAAGGATGGCATCGAATCATTTCAATCACTTTATTAATTTCAACTCAGAGCCTGGACCAGCTAGAAACTGCTGGAGCTATAGGTTTATTGTTGATGCGTTGAAGCGGACATGCAGCAGCACGCATTGACCCTGGCGCATGCGTAGCCTGTCGCAGCGTCTCGTGCACCGCTCTCTGGATCTCATGCGCACCGCCATACATACCGACTGAACGATCTGGAAGATGCACTTTCAGGTGACTCCAACGTGCGCGTTAACTATAAAGGTCATACTGTTGGTTCATGCACAAAGTGTGGCCCTCAGACCACACTTTGAACACTCCTGATATAAAATGCCAGAAAGTAAGCCTACATAAATGTGCATTTTGTTGCAATCTAAAAAAAGAGCACAAAAAATATACATTTTTATTGATTTTTTGATAAAACATAATCTGTTTTCAGCTAACTAAAGAAGCTGAAGACCCAGATTGCTAAATTCCTAGTCGTCAAATAGTTTAGTAGTGGATTCTTCCTGACATAATGCAGCCAAAGTTTGGATTGTTCCATTATTTCTTAAAGAGAAATGTTACATTATGTAGTTGTCACTTTGACCAGGCCACCTACGTGGCCTTGTAGTGGGCAGAGAGGGATGTGTGTCACAGTGGCATTACATTTATGAGTGAGAGATTCAGGCTGGCTCTCGGGCAGCAGCGGGATGAATGGGGGCAGCTGCAGTTACTTTGGAGAGGTCTTTGTTGTTGTTCTGACGGGGGGCCTCAAGGTGGCTTCAAATTTATTTAAAATGCCTTTAGTCTCTACTGTAGACTAAGCAGACATAATGAAGCAGACCAAACAGAGTTTCTGAAGGACAAATTAGTGTTGCGTCACATCCACTCTTCACAAACAGCTGATTGGACGTATGGGTATGTACAGTTTATTCCAGCTGAATGGTCTTAGTCTCCAATTTGAGTCCTCAGTCTCGATCCAGCTTCATGATCCTCTTCTTTGTTGTGCCAACAACAAATCAGTTGCCGTGGAGTGGTTCAGTGTGCCACTCCTCATGAGGAAAAATATGTTTGGGGATCTGCTGCAGATTTAAGGCTTCTAGCTTCCAGCTTTTATATATTTAAGTATCTCCCACGTTATGATTTACAGTACAGTACAAACTAACACATGAAAACAGAGCACAGATTACAGCTTGTGGCTAGAATTTGTTGTTGTTGAGTGGATTAAACTCTTGTTTATCCCAAATTTTCAAGTTTATTTGGATAAAGCTCGACAGTTGATCAGTAGCTTCCTGTTTAAACACAAGGGAGTATCCATATCAAGTAGAGCCACCCATGAGGGTTTCAGGTGCTTAATGGGATTGGCAACATCTTTCTTAGTAGTCTGTGAAGTTATTATAAGTAATTAGGCTTGCAGTCATCAAATACTACTGAATGTGTTTTAGATGTGAATTACCTTTCTTCCATTAGGAACTGAGTTTGTAGAAAAGAGAAGAAATTCTCAGAGTGGTTGATGGTTAACTGGTAGTCAGATGGCATCAACTGCTTTAGTTGATTTTAGCTAATTTAAAAGTAATTTAACTAATTTAATTTGGGAGTCACGTTCCCCAGACAAAACTATGAATACATAACCCCGAAAAGATGAGTGTCCACCATATGAAATCTGTTAGTTGGCATGTTTAGTTTTTAAATACGTAAAATAGTTACATTGATATTGTCTTGACTACTCAGCACCACACGGATTAGGCAAAGCCCTCACTTTTTTGGAACGACAACCAGAAAGAGCCCAACTCAGGTATGATATCAATTGAGTCCAAGCTCAGACTTCCAAGAAGTCAAGCATTTTGACAGGGACACGTCAAAATTCAGGAACACATTGGGTGAGAAACCCACAGAAAACCCCTCGATTATAGTTTTCTCAAAGTTTACAGAATAAAAATTCCCTAATGCAGTGTTATATCACTTAGATATGAATCATTTGAGTATTAAGTAGTTTTAAAGTTATAAAACAGCTGTAGCATGTAACAGAAAAAAGAACCACTTATCCTTTTAAAACATTTCTGTTGGAAAAAAAGGCAGTTTATGTGCTTCCTACTTCATTGATTTGTTTCACTCATAAATGGTGTCCCAATGACCATGTAAATCAGTTAATAAAGCTGGTGTGCCTTATGTGGCTGTCACTAATTCTCAGATTTGCTAAAGACCACATTGTATAAGCAGACTTTAAAGTACAAAGGGGTCATTCGCTGTAATTAGTTTGGACCTCTGTTCTTGAGGCTTAGATCTTTTGGAGAAACCATGCTTTCTGTCATAATTTCTTAGATGGTCTGCAGATTTAAAGTGTGTGGCATTTAGTATCTTTGGTCTAACAGCCTTATCTTGACTTGTTGTTTGCAAAGGACTCGTGAGGTACAGTCAGTGTATAGTAATAATATATTTTTCTCAACTCACTTCCAAATATGTCAGTAATGAGCTTCAGAAGCCATATGGTTTGCTGCATGTGCAGTTGTGAAACAGCTGGATCCAACAGCAAACGAGCTGTTGTTTACTGATGTCTGTTGAAGTTTACGGAGTGGACTGCCAGACTCCGGATTGGAGCATAAACATCTGTCTTTACCGTGTCCCATTGTCATCTTTCTGAAGTTTTAGTTATTTAAAAGATTGAATAAATCATCCAACCATAAACATCCCTGTCGATGCGTCATAACATCGTCCTTTGTGCAAGTCATCTGACTTTCAGAACCTATGTTTCAGAACAACTCAAACCCATTTCAAGTGACATTTCATAGGCTCGCTCAATCATCCGAGTGGAAGAACCAGTGAGTCACCACAAAACAAAGAGGGGTCTTTGTTGATTGTTCCAATGCAAAGATTTAAAGAAGTTTGTTGGTGCTCAGTTCTTCCATCTGAACAGGAAAACAGGAAGTGCCTTGTCCTTGTGTGGCGGCACCATGTCAAGGTGGATGTTTGTGTCAAGTGGCTAAGATGTTGGAAGTGGTTTGATTTGTTTGTTGAATCAGACCAGTGATGCCTTCCAAGCTTTTCTCTTACTTCCTGGTGCACTCCAGACAGACATTTGGCCTATATAAGCCATTGTTCCTTTACTTGGCCTATACAAGATATCTTTAACATGTGGGTGGTGGTGATGTATGTCATTTTCCTGTCTTACCGTTTTTGTTTATCTATGTTGGCAATCCAACTTCAAATTCTTTATCTGACTGTCACTTTCTGTTTTCTCTCTTTGTTTCCCTCTCCTGAAACTTAAACTTTATAACCCCTCTGCAACCGCCTGGCTAACTTTGACCACTCCTGCCCCTGCTTTGCTTGGCTCATTCCAACCTTTACCCCCTGCCGACTTACCCCCCTCCACCAATTCCCTACCCTAGCTATTGACCAACTGTTGGAGTCTTGGTATCTGGGACACATACAGAGCCCAAATGAGGAGCAGTACAGTAAGTCTTCCACCATTTCTCTCTGTCTTTTTTGTCTTTGGCACACTCTACCAGTCACCTGCTCCCCTCCGTTAAGCTCACATTTCCAAAAGCATTCAGAGATGTTTGTATGAAAGCTCGGGCATGTTGAGTTCTGTTTCCGGCTTTTCTGTTTTTCCAAGTTCTTTTCTCTCCCAGTGACTCCTAATGCCAATGGAATAAATGATGAGTATGTTCCATAGAGCAACAAGGAGCTCATCACGCTCGAGTGACAACACTTTCAATCCCAGCTGTAAAAGATGTTTTGGCAACTTGCAAAAAAATGCGCTCCTCTTTAATTAAAAAAAGTGCTATGAACTATTTCTTTCTTGTCCCAGTGTGATGAACCAGCTGTTACTCTGTGCTTAAAAAATGTGCAAATTTTATGCACAGTGGTGGTTTTGCTTCCAATTGTGACACTGTGCTGTGGGAGAGCGCAAAGTCAGAATTCATCTCCAAAAGTCTCCCAAAGGGCACGAAGGAGAGTCTGAGACAGTTTTTTGGCTGTGGTCCAGGTTGAGGGTTAATAGTAGGGATCTTTTCGGCAGGAACTGAGCTAAGACAGAGCCAGCTGGCAAATTAATATGTGAGATGCATAGACTATGACTGATTTTATGACTTTCGATTTTAGTCAAGTTTTTGACTGATTCCCTTTGAGAACTGTACTATAACAAGAAATATGACTTGCATTCAGAATATTTTATTTTTGCCTTCCATTCATGTGGCTCTGTAATTATGTCTATTAAGAACTGAGGCGATATCACAACATGTGTGAAAAGTCTTCACTAAAACCTTTTTTCCTGTCCTTTTCTCTTTTTTAATATAAATTCCTCAATTAGGTTTTGGAGCCAAAAGGAAAAATTCTGGCAAATTTAAATGAATATTTAAATGTTATTTCTGGGTAGTCTCTTTTTTTTTGTAACAAGTAAGCTTGTAAAGCAGTAAACCATTTCTGTAGCTAGGGTGGGATCATTCAGTAGTGGCTTTTTGCAAATCATTTGTAGCCTGTAAGTAGAATAGTACACTGACCATTAATATAAGTCTATGTAAATTCCAAATGTATTCCTATTTATGCCTCCAAATTTCTTTCCATATACATTTGCATAACTTTGTGTCTAGAAAGTGGAACTGTACCTAAAATCTTCCAATCCTTTACAGTCCTGCTTCTTACATCCCTGTGCTTCCTTTAACTGTGTTTGAAACATCTGGTTGAGACTGAAAAATACTACTTTAAATGTTTTTCTCTTAGTAACAGGCTTTTCACAATGAAGGGTTTCTCACAGAACAACCTGGGACCTCTTACGTATGTAAGAGTATGATATGTTCACTTACCAGAAACAAATCTGATTTTGACTTTTCCCATTCATTGGATATTGGTTAATTACGGTAAACTGAAAATAATTTTGCAATACATGTTTGTGACAAAATCCATAGATTAAAATGTTGACTTTAGTTTAGACACTTAAAATTTAACTTTTTGCTTTCTCTTTTTTAAATGGTTTTACTGTTGCTGTGGGTTCTGGTGTTGGGGTTAAAGGTCAAGCCCCGTGTGGTTGAGCTTTAAAGGCCAAACTCGGCTTGCTGCTCAATCATTTCTTTGTTTTCTGCGTAGGCCTCTATGTGTTAAGAGGGGGCCCTTTTCACAATGCTTCCTCAGTTCGGCTGAACAACTTTAATAGCTAAATCAGATTCTGAATTAAAAGTGTGGAATGCTTCTTTTTCAGACTTATTTTCGCCCCTTTCTTTCTTGTTCCCACTCGTCACGTCTGCAAATTGACAGTTTCATCACCTTTTAATGCTGTTGAGGCTCAACAAGGGGATTTCTCTGTTAAAAACAGAGGGATGCACATAAGAGAATGAGTCTTGGAATAAAAGCACCGCTCATTAGCCGCGGGGCACATCCTGGCGCCCCAATCAAAGGAACCCAATCACGCTCACCAGTCTGTGGCGGTAGACTCAGAAAGAGAGGGAGCTATGAACCGCTGTTGACCGGGCAGCAAGTACCCACCCAAGTGATTAGATTATATGCGGGTCAAATAAAATGCTTTCATGACTAACTTTGATGTTGCTCGTCTTTCAGGACAACAATCAGGACGAACTATTGTACTATAAATCTAAAAGTTGCAGCCTGAGATGCAACTACTCAAGGCTGTGCTAACACTCACATCTCTGTTGATACATGTTCACCTCAGTGTGTTTTCATAGGCAATGCACCGTTTACCTTGCCATAAATGAGGCTTTTCTTCTCCTAAAATAAGGTGTCTTGAGGAGGTAATGCTGTTTTGGAAGAAAAACGGGCCTAGTAATGTTGAGAGACCACACAGTCTGCCTCTGAGGCACACAATCTTTTTAATTAAAACACTCTCCCTAGACGAGGTATATGATTATTTACAGTTGGATCTTCAAATATATGTTTTAAATTAGTGATTTTAATATGAAAGGTTTGATGCGTGCTTCAGCTGTAATTAGAGAATTCAGTAAACAGCTGTCACGTAAGCATATTGGATATCTTCTCATTATATTTCCAAACAATGTAGTGGGAAAAGGATCTTTATTTCAAATGTGGCATTTGCATTTGGGTGTCATCCAAGGAGCTCTCAGTGGATGCTAAATGAGCCATTTGAACGCTGAACAAAACAAAACAAATCAACAACCCAAACACTAGGAGTAGCCTAATTATAATTTTTGATTCAGTCGTGTAAAAAAAAAAAAAAAAAAGAATGGAAAACAATAGGGCTCTTTGGTCAAAGACAATAGAAGCCTTTTATTGAAATAACTCGCTAAATAACCCTTTCCAGTTGGTAGATATAATTTTTTTGAAACATTATTAATTATGCACTGGTCAGCGATTAGCAGTGATCAAAATTTGGCTCTGATCTGCAGGTCAAAACTCATCATTTAGTTAATCAAAACTGAACACCATATTTCTTTTGTTTAATCACAAATTTGTTCACAAGAAAGTACAAAGAAATACAGAGGCTGAACAAACTGTCCTTCTCAGAATCAAAAGGATCAGGACAAATATTTGATGCATTTTGGTTGAATGTTATAGATACCAGTTAAGCTCATAGTCCCTTTTAGGACTATGAGAGAAGACAGAGTACCCAGAGAGAATCACGCATGCAGGGGGGGAACATGCCATTGATGTACAGAAAGATGAGGTTTTGTACCTACAGCCTTCTTGCTTTAAGGCGATAATGCTGCCACCTGGGTCAACATGCAACACAAAATCTTTCCGTTCAATTAAAAAATAAATGTTTATACAAATTCAAATTTATTTGTTAGAGGCCAAAATTTTAAATCAGTTTTAGACCTAAAACAAATCTCAAAATGGGTATTAAACACAGAAAGCCTTATCGGTGCATTTCAATTTATTATATAGTAAACTTATGAGATACAAATTGTAAGAACATAAATGTCTTTCTTGCATTTTCTCACAAAGCAGCCAAACTTTTCGATAAACTTTTAAGGTGGTCCTTCATATTTTGAAATCTTTTTGGTTTCTACTTGGAGGGAGTCTGTTTTTCTTTTACATTCTGCCTCAAACCTTAACTTTTCAAGTGACATGTTCATTTTTTTTAAATAGGCACGAAAGCAGCATTTCTTTACACACTTTCTTTGTATGGAGATGTCGTAAACATACCAGTTTTTATACACTTTCTACACAAAATAACAATGTTTCAGAGACATAAACAGCCTTTGTACAAATGTTGGGTAATTTCCAAAGTCCATGAAATTTCTTGGCACATCTCAGTGTGGTGTGCTGTGATCTTTTATGAGCATACATAGATTATTGGACAAGTGGAAAACAAAAGGAACTGTAGCGTGCCTGAAAAGTATGTGCAGTGAGTAAAAAGGATGAAAGAAGAAAAAGCCAGCAACTGCCTGAATGACTTGAGGATTTACTCATCCTTCAATTGATGAACTATTTATCTGCCAAGATGTTGGCTCAGTTCTCACTAGGAAATCCCACTGCTGATGCAAAAATAATCTTTAATGTCAGTCAAACTGTTTTACCCTCAGCATTATTACATAACATCAACGGTAGAAGCAAGCATGTTTCAGCATCTCTAAAAATAAAGTGTAAAACACATTTTCATATGACAGGCTACACCTGATTCATATGCTGGAGGTTTTTTTTTTTCTTTTTGTGAATATAGAATCAAATAAAAAAAAGAAATATTGCATTAATTAATTTGTCCATAACTTTATGTGAATGTGAAATCACAACATAAGTAGAATATAAAATCTTAAGTGGCGCTTGTTAGAAATCTATTGGCTTTTATTTAGTGACTAACAGTGTCTTTATACTATTTAGTGGCATTTGTTGAAACTCTTTGTGTGCATGACATCGGAAAGGAAAGAATACCCACTCACCACAAGAGAGACTCACTTTATAAGTTTTAGCACAAAGTCACAAAATGGCCCAAGTAGCAGAATTCCTTTGTTGCTAAGCAACGTAATGATTTCTGTTAGAATTCTGAACAAGCTGCACATCCAGCCTTGTTTGTCAGGAAAATATCTTATAGTCTGCGTCATATCTTTGCTTCTCCGGGCTCAATTAGCATATCAGCTTCTTGGATGATGTGAACATTATCACCAAGTACTCTAAGGAGGAGACTCCTTCGATTTTGCTTTTGGTATTATTTTCCCAGACAAAGTCCCATGAAGTAATAATAAAAACAGGTGGTCATCTAGAACTAGAAAAAAAATATTCTTCTGAACATACAAAATACAAGAACTGAATCATTGATTTCTCAATAAAAAGCAGCACATGTTCAATTTAAGTGAGCTTAATAAACCCTGAATAAATCTGTTTTATGACTAATTTAAAAAGGTAAATAAAAGTCATACTTTAAAAACAAAATATAAACAAACAAGTGCTATAACGCTTATGAATAGAGACACCTTAATAAATTGTGTGAGATAATATTTGAAGCCTATAAAAAGTCATAGAAGTGTATTGATTGGTCAGAGGAAACTGACTGGAACAAAATTGTGCAGAAGTAATAAGTCATCTGTAAACTACAGTGGATAAATAAGAGAGGTTGACTTGGCGTTTTATGACATCCGGTGGCAGCATGTCAGTCATAATAATATTTATGATCTGAAAAGATCAGATGCAGATGAAAGAACTGAAGATGTACATGTGGCCTTGCTCAGATTTTGCAGCCATGCTAACTTGCCATGTAGCACAGATGATGAATTAAAGAAATGCAATAGTATACCTGCAGGTGATAAAATGTCCACTTGATGGGATCCATACATAACTAATTCAGAAAGGCCCCCAAACAAAGACAAACCCCATTATTTGCTGGCATCCATAGTTTCCAGACCTGTTAATGAATATGGAGTTGTTTATGCATGCTTGCTCTTAATGTCCACGAAGCTTATTTTCTTTTCTGACCCAGCAGACTCCTTCTCAAAATTTAAGTCCTTGCCTTTGGCTTGACAAGTTGCATGTCAATCCAAGAAGCAGCATAAATATTGCCCCTCTCCCTAATCTTCCTGCTTTCGGTCTGAATTCAGAGGCTGGACGGCCGGTCCAAACAAAATGTTGGCAGCTGACTAAAAATGGGGCACCCTGCGGGCCACTGGCTATTTTAAGTTTCACAGACTTGGCCTGTGACATTGGAATTATAATAGTACCGTTGACATTTCAGCTTATAATGAGCAACACATAAAACACATCAATATACATTATAGCAGAGATCTGTAGGCTTGCCTGTAAGGAGAGTAATTAGCTGAAAACTGTGATGAAAAGGTCATCGGGTCAACACAACTTTGGAAACAGTTAATCCTTTAAAATGCCAGGCTACATTAATTTGTTTCTCTTGGGGTCATAAAAGCCAACTTCGAGAGCTGGTTTTCCATTGAATTTAGAGAAATGTAGACCTTTTCACACTTTATCGTGTTAGAACTGCAAACTTAAGTGTAGTTCCTTGGGAAAAAGTATTTCTATATTTTCTAGAAGTAAAAAGCCAAATACTGACAAATACTGACTAAATAATTTGCACAATTACGTGCTACTTTCTTTCTGTCACGTAAATACCCAATATACACAGGAATCTTTTGTTATAGTTAGGATTGGACAATACATCAATAATATATATCGCAATAGTGTTTTTATAGTCATATCAATCGATAACTTGTCTATGGAATATTCAACAATTTCACCAAAATCCAGACTTGCAGAATTTGCTGCTCAATCTCTCACAGCCAGCTACGCTACCTGAATGGCATCAACCATAAGTCACTCACTCTTTGGTTACCTAGCAACAACCTGTTGAGTAACTTCAGCTGTTTAAGGTTTCACCACTGTCTGTCAAACTGCCTAAAAATCAAAAATAAGACAAGTGAAGTGAAAAACGTGGATAAAACAAGAAATGGCACGCCACTAGCTTGGCAGTATATCAAATATTTTAAACAGATAATAATAATCAACAATAACTGATATTGTAAGATATCAGTTGATTATGTTTTTCCGCTATGTCGTTCAACCCAAAATACTAAAAGGTGTAACTGGTATGAATAGCACAAAATTGATAAAAATTACTCTTTGATTCAGTTCATTTAAATCTATGTTGTGCTTCCTTAATATGAGTGTGTGAAATACAACGTTTTACTGTAATTGGTAATGAAAAAGAAGCTTTTTTTTTTTTTTTTTTAATCGTTTTAACAACAGTTACTGTGTGTAAAGGTTCACCTATCTGAAGCTAAAACTATCTTCCTAACCACCTCTAGAGCAGCTGGATCAATCTGAATTGTAATCCTCAAAAACCTCCCATTCTATGCTGCTTAAAACACAGGTCATCACAGCTATCTGCAGCCAGTGTTTGAGTTTAGAGTGCTTTAACCTACACCGGCTGACCTATATGTTCAATGACCCAGTCGTTCCAGCTAATAAAAAACCACTGAGAGGAATGGCTATAATCCCTGCTGCATTCCCCTTCAGTGCTCTCTCACCTTCCTGCCTCGTATGTTCGACTTGGTTGATGTGGAGGGAATGCTGAGGCCCTCTTCCAGAGGCATTCACAGAGGATTTACTTCTTCCTCAGTGCCGCTCGCACAGCAGCGATATAGACTTGGAAGTCTGACTCACCAACCTCCAGAGTTGCTACAGGCCTGATTTTATTGGCCACATTTTTGTCTGATTTCTGCCACTATTTAGGAATGTTGACAGTTTGTCTCCTTCTGCACCATAGAAATCAGAATTTACCTAAGATACCCTCTTACTATGCTGTGTGTGTATTCACTATATAGACACATACATACAGAAGTAGATGCCATAATTTGTGGCTTTCTAAAATATTCAGCCAAAGGGAAATAAATGTCAAACATTATGACACCACTTGATTATAATGTGTAAACTAGTAGTGAGTCTGTGGTCCTGGTTTGTTAGTGTGGTTTCATTTTCTCCTCCCCTCTCTCCAACTCCAGTTTATTACCGAGCTCTTGTCAACTTCACAAACTCCGTGGTTTACGGCCCTGAACTCGAAGACATCTTCTCTCCAGAGTATAAGGAAATTTCTGAAGCAGTGATGGACACGGTACGTCTTCTGACCATTGAGAAGTCCGTGCTTCATATGTCAGAACCTGCTGATTTAAATATTTGTGAGTTGATTGCTTACTTTTTTAAGTATTTTCTTTTCCCTCAACAGCTCGAGTCTGAGTACAACAAGATTCCAGGTGTTCAGACGGTTAATGTGGTCCTGATCAAGTAAGAGCGCAAACTTTCTGAATCCACGCTGCTGTCAACCAAAGTACATGTCCTGCTACTGCTGCTACCTGTTTGGGTTATTCTGGCCTGATCACTTTCTTTGTTTTCTGAAAAAAAAAAAAGAAGCACAAAATTGCCATGAAGATTCCCATATTCAGTAAAATTTCAGTTTTGGAGGAAATGTTAAATTAAGACCCTGAATGCATTCCCTCTGTTGCTATAAAGTGTGTAGCTTCATCAGAACTGTCTTACTTTGTACTTTGTACTGCCTTGTTGCAGAAAATGTGCTATATAAATAAAATTACCTTTATCTTTACTTTCTGCAGAAAAATGATAAGAGAGGATGGAGTTGATATCTTTGTGGAACTTGACGTGGGCTCTGAATACAACAGCAATGAAGAACAGATCCGCACCGTCCTCTACAACGTGGTGAAGGAAGGAGCTATTGCCTCCTACATCACATCAGTCCAGGGTTTTCAGTTCAGGCAGCTTGGGAAAGGTAAGAACAACAATACCTCCACGTTTTAGCAACTTACGGCCGACCGGGACAATAGGCAGTTTCTTCAATGTTTGCCTTTTTTCTAGTAGAAACTCTGCCATCAGCGGACCCCATAGCAGTGCCAGGTTTGTACGGTACCATGCCTGCTGCATGGTGAGGAAGCTGATTGTGCTGTAGAAACTGTAGAATGACTGTAGTGCATTTATTCTGCTGATATTTTATGATGCCCATTACTTCGACATGTACATGCGGTCTGGGGAATGTTTTGCATGGAAGCACCAAGGTAGAGTTTTGGCTGCTATCCCTGAGGTCCAGTAGTGCACAGAGAACATAAAGGACCTTTGCATGGCATGAGTTTGATGAAAAGATGCTTCTGTTCTCTGCAACGTGAGGCGGCATTCGATATCTGCAAGTTCCACTGGCCAGGAGAACAAGCATGACACCTGATAGGATTTTTACTCGACATGTTAATTGCTGAATGGGTTGATTTCCTGTAGAGCTGTTTTCACACATGAACACTGAAGATTGTCCAGAAGTTGATTTTGAATTCACAGTGAACATGTTTTATAAATAAAAACATTAATAATTAAATTTAAGGCCAATTTAAAGTCATATTCAATAAATTACAATATGACATCTGACAAGATAGTATTTCTGGATTAAAGATGTTTTTCTTTTTTATTGGTCTGATTTAATATTATGATGTTACATTGTTGTCTAATCATCAGTGTCTGTGAAATCAATCTGTCTGTTTCACTGAGCTGAAGAAATAAACTTTTCAATAATATTCAGATTTATTGAATATTACTGTACTTCAGAAATACCGTAAAATATTTCTAATTAATTCAAGGCAAGAATTTGGTCACAGTGGGAAGGAATAACACCATTTTAATAGGATGGAGCTTCCGTATGGATCTTTGAAAGGAGAGAAAGGGGTCCAAAACAGAGAATCACCCAGCCAGGCATACTCTCCATGGGAAATAAAAAGAAAAGAAGAACAGAGTTGACTGCAGCAGCAGTTCCATAAATGGCTTTGTCTAGGAATGTAACGCAGTTAAAAACATTTTCTATGAGGAGGAGGAGGAACAAAACCTCTTTCACAAGGAATTTTGATTTAATATTCACTTCAGCTTAGCAAGAACTGTTTTAGATTTTTACATGTTTAAAACTCTTAACAGGTGTTCTCGTGTGAAAATGGCTTATATGTATCTTATCTGGCTTTATCAAAGCTGTTGGGGTTACCCAGGAAAGTCTGTTATCTTGTCTTTCTCTCATAGCCTGGCCTGTATAGCCTGTCTGTTGTCCAGTCCTGTCTTTTTATGTTGGCCAGTCTGAACAATTTGCCAGATTTAATGATTTGTTTGTATTTGTTTACTTGCTTTTTGATCTTCAATTGTATGTGAGCATCTTTTATTTACTGCTATAGAAACCGAGCATTATGGAGAAAATTTTTTTAATATTTCCCATCTACTTTTATGTACTTATCAACTTGTCTATCTTTTTTTTTTCCTTTTTTTTGTCTGTGCATCAGGCCTTTCCAGGATGAATAATGTTTCTTGAGTGGAAATGATTTATTTTTTATTGACGCCACATATGGTTTGCTTCAGATAGTCTGTCAATGTGTATTATGTGCTTAAATGTGAAACTAGAATAGTCTGTTGGCTCTTTGCTGTGCATGTTTTGATCCTTGTTTGTACTACCCTTTTGCATTTGTCACAGTAACGCCCATTAAAAGGCCTTGCATGGCTGACGAGTTCAGGTGTGGTGATGGAACATGCATCCTGATGGACTATGTGTGTGACAACAGACCCGATTGCACAGACTTGAGTGATGAAACCAATTGTGGTGAGTGCTTTCGAGTGACTGGTTGAGCTTTGTGTTATGGCTGTCTGATGTGCCACACCTTCACTGATAAGTAACTTTATATTACACATATATTCATTTACAAAATTTAATTGAAAATCTGTTCTTAGATATGATGAGGTCCATCCCTGTGGTCGCCACAACTCCTGCTGCTATCACTCCCACTCCTGGCCCTGGACTTCCAGGCCCCGGGCCTCCCATCCCACCTCTTCGGTGCAAAGCAGATCAAGC
This sequence comes from Poeciliopsis gracilis, assembly GCA_911649635.1. Taxonomy (NCBI): domain Eukaryota; kingdom Metazoa; phylum Chordata; class Actinopteri; order Cyprinodontiformes; family Poeciliidae; genus Poeciliopsis; species Poeciliopsis gracilis. The sequence continues at coordinate 735,390 of CAJVRI010001220.1, forward strand.
CAGATGCCAGAGCGGAGAATGTATTTCTCGGATTTTTATTTGTGATGGAGAACGGGACTGCCAAGATGGTAGTGATGAACTGAGATGTGGTAAGTCAGATTTCTTCATAGATGTATTTGAAAACCATTCAGGTTTAGACTCGCCTTTGCCCTTTCATAACCCCATGACTTCCTCATCTTCTACCACTTTGCACTTGCTTGTAATTTCCTCCAAACCCATTGACCATGTGGTACACATGTACTTACCCTACTCTTTACCCTACCCTATTCCTACCTTACTCTAAATGGTTTATTACTACTGCCAATAAAAACATCTACATATGAAAATTTCTGTGTTTTTATTCTGAATAGTTATCTAAGCCCAGGGACATTTTTTTGTGTTATAAATATTAAGGCTTGATAGATACAGGTAGATATTTGGTTTAAAGTTATTTTAATATCTAGATTTGGTTTTAAACATTAATTAGAAGTTTAGTAGTCTAGTCAAGATTAAGTAATGTGCAAAAAAAAATAAAAGAAGATAAAATTAGTTTATAATGAATTAAATGAAATGACATTAGACTTCGTTAACAGTTTTCTAGATACTCAACGTTAAATCCAATAAAGCTTTTGGATTCATGCTTTCTGAAATTTTAGCATTTTAAAGTCTTTAAAAAGAGTATAAAGGTAGCCCATTCTTATTTATTCTGCTTTTACTAAAATCCTTAAAAATATTACAGTATATTTGAAAAGTTTTTAATTGTCTTTTTGTTGTGTCATGTTTAATCATGTTTAATTTTCTGTGTTTTTTCTTTGTAAACCACTTTTATTTGTGAAATGTGCTACATAAGATTTATATTGCAATGTATTAACATAGACAGATAAAATGTTCATGCACATGATCTATTGACTGATGGGTCATTGATCTTCAGATCTGAATTTGTTCTATCAAAATAACATGCTTGAGTAAAACTTGTTAATTTTATCCCTGATTAACAAAATTTTTCTTAGGCACGCCGTCTCCCTGCGAGCCCAATGAGTTCAAGTGTAAAAATGGCCGCTGCGCCCTCAAGTTGTGGCGTTGTGACGGCGACAACGACTGCGAAGATAACTCTGATGAGACCAACTGCCGTGAGTCATCATTACTTTTATGAGAAAAATATTCTGGTATTTAATTTTGTTGTTAAAAGGTTGGTATCGACCAGAAAGTTAGAAGTCATCCATCTTTTTTATTGCCACAGCTACCAAAGGTCCCAATGACAGATGCAGTCCTGAGCAGTTTGAATGCCGTATTGATAAAAATTGCATCCCAGCCAGTTACCAATGTGATGAAGAGCCAGACTGCGCAGATCGCTCCGATGAGATCGGCTGCAGTAAGTCGTACTTGAGCAGCCAACAATCTTTCTTTTGCTTGTACATATTTCACTTTTTTCTGTAAGTTTCTGAATCTTTATTTAGAGCTCCAACTAATTTGTTGGGAAATCTAACTCTCCTCCAACGAAACAGCTTTTCTCTAAGTTTTCATCTGTCAGAATTGTCCATCTGCTGCAGAGGCTCACACTGCTTGTCAAAGCTATCCATGCCACTCAAACGTTTTCAAATATTCGCATCAACTAAAATGTTTTACATTAAGGTATTGTCTGAGAGACTGACACAAAGTAGTGTATAAATGTGAAAAGGCAAACAGAAAATAAAAAAATAATTACAAATACCAAATACTGAAAACTCAAAGTCCTATGAATAATGGCAAATATGTCCTTCCTAAAGAAAACTAGCCCCCTTATTGGCCTGTCAGTTTTGAAGATTTAAATGTATTTGTAGTTGTTCACAACTCTTTCCACTTTCAGGAGATGAATTGAACTAAAATGAGAAAGCATGATTCTGTTGACCATCTGAGGCCTTAACAGAACAGATATCTGTCTTTGTACTGCAACTGACTGAGGCAGTCAACAAATAAAAAAAAAAAAGTTTTTAAATGTTTATGGATACAATATATACATAAAGCAAAATAGTTATGTGCTGTTTTGTATTGATTTAGTAATAAAATACATGGACGTTTGAGATTAATGACAAAATGTAAGCATATAAACATGTAGAGACATGAATATATTTGCAAGCTCATGATGACTTTCCTGGGTTCCCAAGCTCCAGGCATTTTTATGTGTGATGGCGCTTTTTGTGTGTTAGCTGCTGTGGTTTTGACTCTTTGCAGCCCCTCCTACTGTGGTGAGCCCACCAGAGGAGTCAGTCGAGGCAGCGCGGGGGTCCACCGTGACGTTCACCTGTCAGGCTGTTGGCGTTCCAACACCCATCATCACCTGGAGACTCAACTGGGGACATATTCCTAAAAGCGACAGGTTGGACTTTTTGAGACTCTCTCCCCTTCTGTAAACTATATTCGTTGTACCTTTGTCAGTCAACAAAAAAGCGGTACATTCCTTTGGGAATGTTTTTTATTGGTGCAACTGGCATGTTGCTAAGTAACTAACAGGAAGTCATTTTTTTCCAGCAGCAAACTGCAATTATGGATTTATTTGCCTGTTCTTGGTTTTTGACATGAACCCCTCCTACTTTTAAGTTTCATTGCTGACTCCATGCTTCAAGGCCTATGATTTTAATTAGTGAGAAATTTGCTGTGCACTCTAACTGCGATAGCTGCGGTTTCAGGCTGTTGACTTCCACAACGCCCTGCTGTGTGTGTGGTTAGGAAATTGAAGAAGAATTCTGGGGATTTTTTTCCTAGAACACTCCTATGTTTTGTTGATGTTCTGTGTGAAGCTATGAGTGGGAAAGCATTAATTTGTGCTCTTTATCCCAAGATTTGTTATGACCAATGAGAATGGCCGTGGTACCCTTACTATTCGCGATGTGAAAGAGGCAGACCAGGGGGCCTACACCTGTGAGGCCATCAATGCCAAAGGCTTGGTGTTTGGTATTCCTGATGGAGTGTTGACTCTCATCTCTAATCCAAACCCAGGTATAGAAAATGAACCACAATGAAATCAAAACATTTCAATTAAAAAGCTTTCTGCAAACAAAATTTTGTCCGGTTTATTCCAGAGAATTGTCCCGATGGTCACTTCAGGGTGAATGACCGCTGCATCTCCTGCTTCTGTGCTGGAGTCTCAAAGAACTGCAAGAGAACCGGACGCTACCGAAACCAGATCAGCCTGCGCTTCACTGAGGAGGATGACTTCAAAGGTATATAAGTTTATTATTTTTGAACCAATGAAGAACCTTGCCTATAGGTACTCTTACAACTTTAAGGTGTGCCATTATGCTTCCCTGATCAAGTTAGGAAAGGAAGAGGCTATACAAAAAATGTTCATTAGATTTTTTGCTCAATTGCAAAATCTGCTCAGTTCTACCTCTGAGCTCCTTTCAGAATGAGCGTTTAGGGCCTCACGTTAAATCCAAATAAACTGCTGCTGGCCTCCTAACTCAACATTTACACTTGAATATGAAAATGGCTAAAAACAGATGGGCAAATATACAAACATCTTTTAAAAACATTAGTGGAGCCTCCTGCACAACCAACAAGAATACAACAAATTTCTGAATAATAAGTCAACAAGACACATGTCTTTTCGGGCAGCCATTGTACAGCCCATACAGCAACAAACCAACTGACCAAACACACTGGAGCTCTGCTTGGGTTGCTAGGTAACAGTGCAGTGCCTATGGAATATGACTTGGCAATTGGGAGGTTCAATTTCCAGACACCAAAAAGCACCAACTCAAGCAGTGGAGACCCAAATGGAAGTATAAAATGTGAGAGTTCAGTGTGATGAATACTTTTGTAGGGAACTGTAGATTTTTTGCCAACTTAATTGCCTTTTTAAAGAATTTTGTAGATTTCACAATTAAATCTGATGTAGAATCTGACTTCTTCTTGCAGGAGTTAATGTCACCTACCCCATCAGGCCTGGTACTCCACCCCTCTCTTCCACTCAGCTCCTCATTAACCCCGAGATGGAGGAGTTCCAGCTTGTTGACTTGTCTCGCCGGTTCCTCAACCTTGAATCCTACTGGACCTTACCTCGGCGGTTCCTTGGCAACAAAGTTGGTATATAAAGAAGTTGTTTTTTTAATGTAATCAATTACTTTAATTTAATTTCATCCTCTGTTAGATTGACTCATATGGAGGATCCCTGAGATTCAAGGTGCGATACACACTTGCTCGCGGCCTTTCTGAGCCAGTGGCGAGATCGGATGTGATCATAGTAGGAAACGGACGCAGGCTTGTGTATCGCAGAGGCAATGGCACCCCTCCCAATGTGGTCTCCCAGAAAGAGATCATATTCACTGAAGTAAGACTGACTGAAAACATCCAAAGATTAGCAATCACAGTGAAATCAACTTGAAAGAGTAAATCTGCTGCTTAATGTTTTCCAGGACCATTGGCAGCACTCCAACGGCCTCCCTGTCAGGCGCGAGGAGTTGATGATGACGCTGGCTGACCTGGAGAACATCAGCATCCGCACCGTCTATGATAACCACATGGTCAGCGCAGCGCTCAGTCACATCGTCATGGATACCACCACAGTGGAGTTCAGCACTCTTGGCCATGCTAAGGATGTTGAAGAATGCAGGTAAGAAACAGAGGTTCTCAGATGAAACCTGAGTCTTTTTTTTTTTTACGTTTATAATTTTGCAAGCTGTATTTTGATGGTTATTTATTAATCATTTCATCTTATGTTAATTTGTCTGCTCTTCCCACACATGTTTCCTCTCTATCACACTAAGGAAGTTGTAACTGGCCTCATCACAGTTTGTTTCAGAAACCTTGGATGATGGTGCTTATGTTTCTCACTTCCAGATGTCCTCCCGGATATACGGGCCTGTCTTGTGAAATGTGTCTCTCTGGTTTCGAGCGCGTCCCCGGTGGTCGTTATCTTGGTACCTGTGCAGGCTGTAACTGTAACGGACATGCAACAGCTTGCGATCCAATCAGTGGATACTGTCTGGTAAGAGTTATTTCTGTAAGGTTGTCTTTATTTGAAACATGAAAGTAAAAATGTTTTATTTTGCTTAAGTTCATCCTCTTAAAACACACACAGGCTGTGTACATTAGTTTGTCTTAAATTAATCAAAATTGAGTCCCAACTCATACACTGAAGTCTTAATGAAAAAAGCTCTCTTAATCTTAATCTTTTGGTAATGACAGCCAGAAAGAGTTTTTCCAAATACAATATATTTTCAAACGTTTACTCACCCATTTAATGAACTGAATTCAGGTGTTTTAATCACTTTCATCCCCACAAGTAAATCAACTTGAAGAGGATTTAAAGCAGAAAGTACGAGCCAGAGATTCTCATCCAACATTAGTGTCTCACCTCAAACATCTGCTTCTTTAAAAATGGAGAACAATTACAATAAACAACATTAAACCTTGTGAAAAACATTTCTTTAACAATCGAGTGAATACTTTTGGAAATAGAGTTGATGTCATAGTGCTAATTTTAGGACACTTTAAGGGCGGTAGAAGTGAATGAATTGCACGTCTTCCTCCATCACAGAGCTGCCAACACAACACAGAGGGTCCCCAGTGTGACAAGTGTCGCCCTGGCTACTTTGGCGATCCAACCCGAGGTCGTCCTGACGACTGCAAACCCTGCCCCTGTCCATACACCGAGACATCACGGCGGTAAGCACTTCCCACAAAAACATATTGAGGCTACATCTAAAGGGACCACAGATGCATTAAGAGTATATTCAGACCTTTACTGGTTTAAACAACAAGCTGTTTCCACTTCATTGTTAAAATTCACAGGATGCTAAGCTCATTACATTCTCGCTTCTGCTAATTTTTCATTTATTACCCTCTCAATGGTCTACATAGGTTTTCCGACACCTGCTTCCTGTACGTTGACCAGCAGCCCACGTGTGATGCCTGCAGGCCAGGATACACAGGAAGACGCTGTGAAAAGTGAGGAAACTAGTGTCATTAATTCTACTGTACAGTTGAGACCAATTCAAAGAATAAAATTGCTTCTTTAAAGGGTCAGTATTATGTTGGATCAACTTAAAAAAAGTCCCTCATCAAAATCATACTTGTGTTGCCTTGATTCTTCCATGCATGTTTGAGAGATCCTTTAAACTCCCGTAGCAACCATTCAGTTGTGCAAAACACCTGGTTGGACCTCCATGGAGCTGCAGTTTCCAAACTTCACAGAGCATCCCTCTCCTGTGATTATCTCACTCAGCTCCTTCAGATTATCCAGCACCAAATAGAAAATACACAATGGAACTACACACCTGCTCAGCTCATTATACAAGCTAATTGTGTGCAATGCTGTTGAAGGGCTAATAGAGAAGCTCTGTTGTGATGGCTTCAGAAAGTGATGGAGCTTTTAAATAGACAGAGACCCAATTTCAAGGCGATTAATATCCTAGCAAAATTTCTTATTAATCATATTCGGTATGTAGTGTAGTGTAACTGCTGAATGTAGCTTGATTGTGCTACAAAATGGCCCTATGTGCCTGAAAATCACATACTACTGCCCCTTTGAGACTTTGAAGTTTTAAAGACAGATCATTAAGAAGGCAATTTTAGGTAATTGATTTGCTAAACTTTATGGTTTATCTCCTTTGATTTTTGATTTTTTTTTTATTTCAGGTGTGCTCCTGGTTACCAGGGTAACCCCCTCCTGCCTAATGGAAGATGTGTTCAAATTTGTGAGTCTAATTTTAATACCAAAGTGACAGACAAGTGAATGAACAGAAGCTGCTCAGGGAGTTGCTTCAGTAGAGTGACAGTGAGATCCTGAGTCTGTGTAATGGTTGCCAGGGTTGTGCTGCAGTCTTGTTTAGTCATTGCTCAGGTATGCAGCATAGCTGGAGCCCTACCAGGTGCACTTCAGTCCCCACGTCATCTTTCCAATATGCTCTCTCTGCAGCTCCCTCCACTTCCACTTGTGATAACAGAGGAACTATCAGCTCCAGCAGCAGGCCATGCAGCTGCAAGGTATGGCAGTTTATCTTAAAGGGAAGGACAGACATGCCATGCAGATGGATTCCATATGTGCAAGTCTTTGTTTTGTTTTTGTGTGTGCGTTGCAGAACAACGTGGCAGGCGATCTTTGTGACGAGTGTAAGGCTGGATTCTTCCACCTATCAGAGGCCAATCCTGAAGGCTGTTTGCGCTGTTTCTGCATGGGGGTGTCTTCACAGTGTGCCAGCTCCTCCTGGAGTAGAGACCAAGTGAGTTGCAGGGTGGAAGGCAGAACATTAATCATCTCTGTTTGATCATAGTGTCCACCTAAATGTTTACCTACTTTTGTGATGGACATGAGTGCCATAATGTTTTACATTGGCGGTGTCAAAAAATAGAAATATACTATAAAGATCCTTTATTGTTCCACAATGGAAAAAATTCTGTTCAACAGCAGCAAATTGACAGGCACTTTGCTGCTGCTGGAGCTAGTTACTGGTCCACAGTACCAGTAATTAGCTGCTAATATACTCTTGCTTGCCAGCTAGTAGGCATTGCACCAAGTAGTTGACTAGTCACCTGTAAATGTAGCTCAAGCTACATTGTAAGGATCTGACAGAGTCTATTTCTGCTGTGGTCTACATGTTGCTTTATCCTGCAAAATCATAGAGCCGCTGCTGAGTCAGCAGAGCATCCTGCTGCACATTGGGTTAGAGGAGCAACAGGTGGGTGCGCTAAATTTAATTGTAATCAAAGGGGATCCATTCATAAGAAGTTTATGATGTTCCAACATGCACAATTGTGGCCAACATCATCATTTGACTCCCGATATGTGCAGCTATTCTAGATGAGCATATTGATCATAAGTCCCAGCTGGTGTTGAGGGGAAATATAAATAAAATCAGACTTTTTGTAATTTTTTAGATCCACAGTGACAGTGAAGCATTTTCTCTCATGTATTTGATGTCAGAATGACTATTCAACTTTTATCATGTTGACATCAACTTTAAGAAAATATTAATTTACTAACTATCCAATTTTTTATGTCTGTTATGAGTGACTGCAATTTTTTTTTGCCAAAAAAAACTGACTTTGTACATTCCTGTCATAATTCTTAAAAAGGTCTTTAGAAGTCTTAAGTTATAGTTGGTGAAGGCTGCAGAAACTGGTATGAATAATATTGACCATGTGAGAATTAGAGAAAATCTACCATAAATTCAGTCCCGTCCACACATGGTTTTGCTTTTAAGAAATGTATTTTGGATTTTAGAATCATACCATCCAGGGAAAACAACAGGGAAATCTTAACATACATCCCTGAAAGCTATAATATGTGAATAAACATTTGAGAGGAGCTGGAGATGATTTCTGATATGAGTGTGTGAAGATCTGTGCTGTTTCTGTTTCTCAGGTGCGAGGAGGAGTGAATGGGCAGCTCTTCACTCTCTCAAACAGTGCCAACACCAAAACAATTTCTGATGGCATCCTCCAGAGGGGCTCCTCTGTCGTCTACCGCCCCTACTCAAGCAGCTCCAGTGATGTCTTGTTCTGGGTGTTGCCTGAGAGCTTTAGAGGAGATAAGGTAAGAGAAATAAGCTTCTCTAGAGGTCGAGGTCGGGATGAAGATGGACTAAATAAATCTTGGTTACTGTTAGTAGGGGTGGGCATTTATCATATTTATCATTTGGATAGATTTAGACTATGCACCTTTTCTACAAGTTTAAAAAGAAAGAGGGGAAAATTGCAGATAAGAATTTTGTTTTATTGCTATTGCAATAAATTCTAATTGATGATGTTTAAAAACCCACAAAACTGTCCATATTATCAAGACTGATATTTTTTATTTGTTAACTTTGTTCTAGGAAAGCATCAATAAATTATGCTTTCATTGTAGAGTTACTGTGTGCTGTTTAGTGATACAAATCATACTTCAGCAAAGAACCATATTACAAATGTTTTTTCAAAAGCATAATTTATGATAAAGTTTAAGTCCATCACTCACCCCTAACTGTTAGTCAGTGTTGTATTTTTCTTTGTCTCCTGCTCAGCCATTACCTAGTATGTAAAAAGGTTGAACATCTTTGAAAAGTCAATTCACTGTTAAATTATTGTGGGTGTCTTGTGACTATCCATGCTAAACCACAGGGTTAAATGCCTTTCCACCATTTAGGTTAGTTAAGTGTCCTCTCTGTTCTGCCACCAGGTGACGGCTTATGGCGGGGAGCTCAGCTACACCGTGACCTTTGAACCTTTTCAGCGCTCACGAGTGGTTGACGGACAGCCGGACGTGGTTCTCCAGGGCAACGACATCTTCCTGGAACACTACTCTCAGACGAAGCCCCTCCCACGAGTACCACAAGCTATGACTGTGACATTCAGAGAGGTGTGTATTTTTGGTAATTAATGTGAACTTTTAGTTAAAACTAAATGCTAACTCTAATTTTTTTCCTCCTGTTGCAATCAGTCTTCATGGCGTCGCTCTGATGGGCAGCCATGTACTCGAGAGCACCTGCTGATGGCGCTCGCTGATGTTTCTCTGTTCATGATCCGAGCCACTTATGTTGACAGCATGGCAGAGACCAGGTAAAAATAGAAGACTCATTCACATACTCACAAATAACCCAGAGAAAACTGATCTCGGGGCAAAGAGATCAGTACATCTTTGTGTTCATATATTTCTCTCATGTTGTGCAGCATCTCAGATATCAAGATGGACATCGCTGTTCCTCATGTTACTGGTAGTGAACGAGCCCTGGAGGTAGAGGAATGTGCCTGCCCAGTGGGATACAGAGGAGTGTCTTGCCAGGTAGATGTTCAGATAACTTCAGCTAACAGAATTCAGAGTGCATAAAAGAATGACATTGATTACAGCAAATATTACATTTGAACTATATTTTTATCTTATTTGCAATACATACTCTAAAAAAGAAGCTGGCATCTCAGTAAAACAACAGATGTAAGAATAAGCACTACAGGCACAGCATCGTTAAATGTCAGGACTTATTCTGGTATACTGGCACTTACAGTGAAGTCTGTTTGTGAACGTGTCAATGAGCTAAGACTTTGGAATTCACCACACTAAAATCGTCAAAAGATGAGCTAACTGTGGTTACTCCCTTAATGTCTGAGACTAAATTGGACTCTGTATGTCTGGGTCCATTTTGAGCCACAGAAACAAATGACGATTCCTCTGAGAGTGAGCTAATGTTAACAGCTTCTGCCTGATCTCAGTCAGATTACGGGATGCTCTTCTGAACTCTATGTAGGTTGTGGGCCAAACCAAGTCACATGAATGAACAAATTATGTTAGAAATGATCTTAGTGTTATTACAAAAAACTGTCTCTAGGTGAATTTCTAAAATAATGTAGATTCTAACCTCAACTTTGAGATTTCCATCAGGTAAAATGAAGCAGAGCATCTTTTTCTTCTCTGTCAGCTTTCCTATTACCTTCTGAAAGTCTTGCTCTCTCCCATGCAGTTGTCAGCAACTGTTTTCTTTGTGTGTCTCTTTAAGGAATCATGGTATTGTATTAGTCCTCTATCTGCTTCTTAACCCAAGCAGGGCACTGCACTGTAACTGACTTATATTAGTATCTTCCCCTTTGACGTGGATAGATTTACACTATGCAACTTCTTTACACAAATTTAAAAAGAAAGACGGGAAGAGTTGCAGATGTGCCCTTGCTTGTTTCAAATAAACCTTTGCTTTCCATTAGCTCTTGATGATAATTACCGTGTCTCCTGGCTACAGTGGCACAAAAACATATAACTGTGTTATCACACGTCTGAGGTGGTTTTTCCATATTTTTTGTCACAGGAGTGTGATGTGGGTTATGCGCGGACCACCTCTGGTCTTTACCTTGGCACGTGTGAGAGGTGCAACTGCAACGGCTATGCCAGCAGCTGTGACCCAGAGACCGGCAGGTGTCTGGTAGGTTCTGTACCTCTCTTCCTCCCTCCGAACTCTCCACTGGTTGCAAACATGCTTTGATCCCTCCGGTGGAATGTGCTAATGATTTCTTGGCTCATCCTGACATGTGAAAACACGAGTACTGTGCTGTGAATTGTTCCAACTCACCTCCTGTTGATTTGTGTGTGTGTTCCCTACAGCAATGCCTTCACAACACTGATGGAGAGAGATGCGAAAAATGCCTGTCTGGATTCTACGGAGACCCTACAAGGGGTGGTCCGGAGCCCTGTAAGCGCTGTCCCTGCTATGGAGTCACATCCAATGCTCAGTGAGTTTACATCTTGACTTGGGTTTGCATGTTTAAGTAGTTGTAAAAGTAGTCCTTAACAAACTTCAATGTATTATCCGTCCGTCCGTCACCTTACACCGTAGAGGGGTTGCGAGGGGTGCTGGTGCCTATCACCAGTGGTCAACGGGTGAGAGGCGGGGTACACCCTGGACAGATTGCCGGTCCATCTCCGGGCAACACAGAGAAAAACAGGACAATTAATCATCCAGACCTGACGAGAATTTAGAGACCTAAAAGATATTTTCTAAAATGGCCTTGAAGCTCCATATACCTTCCTATCAACTATGACCGTTTTCTCAGTGCAGTACTGTACAGTTTTGTACTGGTGTGTCATGTAAAATGGCCATAATTCAGCTGAAGTTTGTGATTATGTGAAATACTGTGAAAAACTAATATTTTTACTTTCAGAGTCCCGATTTCAGAAAAAAGGATTAGAACAAAGTAAACTTTGCAATAAAAGAGAACCCTGCAGTAATGTTTTATTCTCTTTTCTTAAAGATTCTCCCCAGAGTGCCACCTGGGCTCTGATGGTCAACCAGTCTGTGATACCTGTCCTCCTGGATTGACAGGCTTGCGCTGTGAAAGGTACATCACACTCTCTTTTACTTGTCGTCTCTCCTTACTTGTTTGTTTTCCTCTCAGTCTTCTGGATTCTATTTGTGGGGTTTGCTGGCTGTTTGGCAGCAAGGTGAACTTGGTCTGACATTAGCATCCGTCTGCTTCATTCACATGCAGGGAAAGCAATATGGGCATGTCCATATCTGCTATTTTTTGTGGAAGCTGTCACTGGTCGGGGGGATGCTGACTTGTGCAACCCAGAATTTACTGTACTTTCAGAGTTTTTAACTTTTCCACTTTAACTTTTATTCTTCTTATTTTTTTATGATCTATTTGTAGTTTCACAGAGCTTATTTTTCAATAGAATAATGTGTCTTATTATACACTTTTGGTGTTTTTAATAGAATTATTCAATTTTATTTTTTTGCTGCAAATATATTTGTAACTGAATTTGGCAATATATAGACAAACCAATCAAGGGGTTTGTGACCAAAGACAGACAAATCAATTTTAGTCAATTCTGATTTAACGTCAGGTACTGTTATTGTCAAGATCTAAAATATATTTTGTGGCCTTCCTGGTGTTTACTATTTTTACTATTTGAAAAACAAAGATAAAATCAAAATAGATCTTTTGTGTTTATCAAGCAGTCATGTGCAAAACAATCAACACTGCAAAACTGCAAACTGACATTGGACAAACTGGTCAGCTTTGGTCCAGATTTCTGGTGTAGCAGCCTGAATTAAAAGCTAATTCTGCAGAAAATACAATATTCTTTTAAACAGGACATTACACGTTTTATTCTTCCTCAGAATTGACTTTTAAAAGTTTACCTAGAATATAAAAAAATAGCAAACTGAATATCAATGATTAGCAGAATTAACCTGACCAAGGGTAAACGTCTGTCTCCCTGTGAACGTCCTAAAGAATGTAAAGAATGCACTGTGACTATGAGATTTCCAAAGGGTTGCTTAGTCTTCTTATTTGCTAAAGTCCGCCACAGAACAAACCTCCACTTCAGTAGGTGGTCATTGTAAATTCATATTCTGTGACATACGGGTCTCTTTAGTGCACCAAAAAAGTTGTATTCTTGCAGAATGTGCTGTAGGGCCCTGAATAAACAAGGAATAAACAGTTTCCTCTTTAGGAAACTGTTTGGAAAAGTTTCCTACTTCATTTGTTTTTCCTAAGTCTTCTGACTTAATTTCAAATGTTTGACTGGTAACGTAATGGGCTTACTTTGAGTCTTTCTTCCTCCATAAGAGTGTCCATAGCTGATAATGCTTGGGTATTTTTGTGTCTTGTGATTGACAAAAAAGATTTGATTTTTAGGTTTCCAACTGGTCTTTTAAGACCAGCATTGCACAGTTCAGGTCAACAACCAATTTCTCAGTGCATTGCTTACTAAAAATCTTACTTTTGCTTCATCCTGTCCTTTTACCTTCAATAACCTTTATCAGAGGATTTTTTTTCTGCTTCAGCTTTGCTGGTAGAAAAGTGTTGAGGTGAAAATTCTGTCCGCGCACAGACCCCATGTCCTGTGTCCTGTGGATCATAAATGTAAATGTGGCATTTATGAGGACTCCTGTCTGACTGTCAAATCTTTGCCACAGCACAGGCAAAGATGACCAGGTGACATTGGGAATAAGTAATTTATTTTTCACTTGACGTCTCTGCTTGCAACGCGCCTGATTTTGCTGTTTTGATGTTAAGAGAAGACAAGCCGGCTGCTGACAGTTGTGGGGATCCTCTCCTGGAAGAGCACATTGGCAGCCTCCTACCTGCAGGATGTGGAGCAGAGCCAGTATTCAATTTCAGCTTGGATAAAGAGATAGAGCCCTATGGTAGTGGGAATGATGATGACGATGATGATGATGATGATGATGATATTTATCATCCAGAAAAAGGCACTACTGCTGTCCCTACTCGGACATTAATGTGGACTTCATCTCTCCATGACAGATCAAAATTTACTGAAGGCATTAAGGTCCCAGTCAATTCGAACAGGTCATCTCCCAGACTGCCACCCCGTTTCACTCCCAGCCCAGAAATAAGGCACTCCAGCTTTCAACACCTGCTCCGAATTCACCTCAATGCCTTCAACAAGCGCTTGAGCATGCTAGAAAGCAACACACTAGATATGAAGGAAAGTATTCGTAGTATGGAGAACCAGCAGAGTCGCCTCAACACCCATCTGATGAAGCTTATTGCTGTCCATTCACTCCAAGATAAGGACAAGAAGATATCTGAGCTGGAGAGAAGCTACACAGACATGGATACTCGACTTAAAAGACTAGAGGGGCGGCTGGAGATTTTAATTGATGGCTTCACGGCACTCGCTCAACAGATGAACAAGATGAAACGTGCAAGACACGTATCCCGTCGACTCCAAGAAAAGAGGTTTCTGCCTCCATTCAGTACAGTCATTGCTGTTCCGCCGTATTCAACTCCTCGGTCTGTGATCAGAGCTGAACCCACTGAATCGCCACTTGCTGTAAGAGTTACAGTGCCCCAAAGCATACCCACTCCAAGTGTTGTTTTAACCAACCAAAGCCATCTAGTAATCGCTCAGAGAAACAGAAAGCTGAAATCAGGAGTGATCACTACTACCAAGTCCCTAGCTGTAACAAAATCAGCCAAAAGTCATGTCCCACCCAAGCAAACAAACAAATTTAAGACCACCCTTGGTAAGGAGAGCAAGACTGTTCCAAAGTCTACATTGGAAACTCCAGTAAAGCCTCAAACCAAAAGGCCAAAGGGTAGCAGGTCACCTGTGACCGCTAAACATATTTCACAGCCAAAGCAAACAAAGTCCAGGAAAACTAAACAAGAGGCAGCCGTCACTAAATTTCAACTTGAACCCCCAGCTCACAAATCAAAGCCTTCAACGACCTCTCAGCTGCATAAACAGTCTGGCCAAGCCAAGAAAAAAGATTCTTTGCCGCTTATCAAAAACAGTGGACGAGACAAGACTGTAAGATCAGATGCACCTGTCCAGAAAACGTCTAAAGGCAAGAAACTCTCAGAGCCACACAAGGGAAACTCTAAGCAAAATTACAAAATGACTAAAAAATCTTCCAAAAAAGTCTCCACAAACACACAACAGACAAAACCTTATCCTGTCAGGAAGACCCAATCCTCAGCAAAAAGGACGAGTAACTCTAACAGCAAATCTATTTCCCTTAAGAAGTCTGACACAACAGTACATAATAAAGTCAGGTCTTCCATTGTCCACAAAACAAGCAAGAAAAGAGAACCTAAGAAAAAAGCCAACTCAAAATCGGGAGTTATGGATCTGCTGAAGCTCTTAAATGGAGATTACAAGTCTTCAAAACGAAGAAAGGATCAAGAGGGTTCTCTTCATATTGTTTTAGGAAAAGTTGCTATTCCTATAAAAATCATCCCAGATGACTAAGCAGCACTACTTTTTGTTTTTTATTTTTATCCAAAGCTGAAATCCTGGATCTCATGTTCATGTCCTCACGCCGTGAATAGTTATTAATGAAGGGGTTTTATTTTTACCGTGTTGATAGAGGGACACATGCTTAAGATTTTGTGTATTTTGATACGTTCTTTAAAGGTTTACTCTCTAGCAAAATATTGGCATAACTGTTGCACAAAAATATGCTATGAAGAAATGGCAAAATATTCTATTGTTACTGCTTGTGACTGATTTTTGTTTTAAGGTAGTCTACCTCAGGTCTGGCATCATTGCATTCTTTCATCCTCTACATCTTCTGTCATTTGGTTTCTGTGTGATATTGTGTGAGTGTTATTTATTTGATGGTCCAGACCAGGGGATTTAAAATTCAGGCCTTGAGATATGGTGTTGTGCAACTTTTAGATGTGTTGCTAGTCCAACGTACCTTAAACAAATTACTAATTACTTTTTCAGTATGCAGTCAAGTTCTCCAGGTCCTGCTAATAACCTCATTATTTAACCTCAGGTTTGTTGCAGCATAGACATTTCTAAAGATTGCAGGATCCTGGCCCTTGAGGCCTCGATATGAAGACCCCTGATCTTGTCTATGCTCTAGAAAAATAAGATTTTAACTTGTTGAATAAAGGTAGAAGTGAAGAGGAAACATTTCTCTGAAATATTATAAACAACATGTTGGAGCTTTTATTAATTTACATTAATTTGTTTCGTTTTTCGACTTAGGCAGTTAGAACCAAAATTTTGCAGACATTACAGTTTTTTTGTTTTTTTTTACAACTTCAGAATGGTCAGAGTGAAATATTTTAATAAACCTTGGTTGGTTTATTTGAAGGTTTTTTTTAATCTAGAAATAAAGCTAGGATCTTTTTTATATTGGGAAATAGCTTAATGTTTCTTGTCAGTCATGTTATATCGATCCATTACACACAGAGGAAAATATTTTATGCTGTTACTTATTATAATTTTGAAGATTATGACTTGCAGATAATAAAACCCCAAAATGTTGTGTTTCAGAAAATTAGAATACGTAATAGTATCAATAAGAAAAAGGATGTTTTAGACAGAAATATCAGGCTTCTGAAAAGGTTGTTTTTAATTCACAGATTCTCTTTGGGGATCAGTCACTTTGCTAACTAACACCAGGGTCATTGAAGCAGCTTTTGGTACTTTTGTCAGTGTGGAAAGGTCTAAAAAATCACTGACTTTCAAAACTTCACACTGGACTTAGATCAATAAAGGATTCTGTGCTGATTTCATTTTCTAGAAGGATTTGAAGACCTTTCCATATGCAGAAAGAGATTTTCAATCAAAAACTATGTGCGAGGAAAAGCAATATTTTCAGAAACCTTGCATTTCTGTTAAAAATTTAATTTATTTTTAATTGATCTAATGTAGTATTAAAATTTTATGAAATACTAAATTTTGGATTTTTATTACCTGTAAGCCCTAATTATCCAAATTTCAAGAAATAAAAGCTTGAAACATTTCGGTGTAACAGATCAATAAATTTTATGAGTTTTAATTTCTAAGATGAGTGGCAAGAAATATCGAACATTTCCATATTCAGATTTTTGGAGCTGTAACTGTACACCCATGTTTCCTCCAGGATGAAATCTTCGCACTTTAGCGATTTCCCCTCAGTTCCTTTAACATCATCAAATGTTAACATTACTGGCATATAATTAGATGTTTTAACATTTATTGAAAATATTATGTTGACTGTCTCAGTATATTCACAATATAATCCATTAGATTTTCTTATATTACCATTGTCAATGTAAAATGTACACTCACCCAGATGGAGTCATGGAAATTAAATTAAATTGTTGAGTTAAATGCTTATCTGACTATACTGGATGTATTATAGAATCCCCCACCTTGTTGACTGTATTGTATGATTAGCACAGATGGTTGGCATAAAACATGCAGTGATGTTCTCTTGGTGGAGTCTGGTTTCATCCAATCACACCCTTCACATGAGTTGTCATAGAAACACATGGAGGTTGTTCGACTTTGTGAGAAAATACATTTAAATAGTTGTTTATTGTGTTTTATTTTATTGTAGTGAAATACTTCCTGGGCTGCACAGTGGCGCAGTGGGTAGCGCTGTTGCCTTGCAGCAAGAAGGTCCTGGGTTTGATTCCCGGCCCAGGGTCTTTCTGCACGGAGTTTGTGCGTGCGTGGGTTCTCTCCGGGTTCTCCGGCTTCCTCCCACGGTCCAAAAACATGACTGTCAGGTTGATTGGGCTTTCCAGATTCTCCTTAGGTGTGAGTGTGTGTGTGTATGGTTGTTTGTCCTGTTTGTCTTTGTGTTGCCCTGCGACAGACTGGCGACCTGTCCAGGGTGTAACCCGCCTCTCGCCCGGAACGTAGCTGGAGATAGGCACCAGCATCTCCCGACCCCGTTAGGGAGAAGGTTGACCGGAAAATGGATGAATGGAAATACTTCCTTGTTATGTTATATGCTTACATTTTCTGACAGGTTGTAATTATGACATATTCACAATACAATTGTAAATGCACAATCCAACCATGCTTCATAAAAACCCACAGTCTAATAATGTACTGCTATTTCAGTCTTATTGTTGTACAAGACATCATCTGTGCTGAGTGATCTTCACTGACTCTTTTGGCTGAGTGTTGGGCTTTCCGCCAGCCATCCGATGCTAGGATTGGCATGCCAGCTTCCCGAGTTGTCATAGAAACACTTGGAGGTTGTTAAACTGAAAACTTAAGAAAATGCATTTAAATTCTTTTATTTTTATTTGAGTGAAATAGAACTTCACTAGGAATGTACTTATTTTCTGACAAGGTTTAATTATGATGTATTTATCATTTTCATACAGGCATGTTGCTTTTAAATATGTACTGTTGTTCTGAATGATATACATTTGTTTATAAATGTACAAAACACCATGAAGTGCCGAATGAGCTAAACTTTAAAGGCAGTTAGTTTTAAAAAAGCAAGTTTATGACATGGAAGCCCTCTTTGTTGACCACTGACCTGTGGACCTGCCAGAGTACAGGTGAGGTAAGCAAGACTGCAGCGCCGAAAGTAGCAGATTCAGGTTTACTTTGCTTTGGTTGCAGCACAAA
This sequence comes from Poeciliopsis gracilis, assembly GCA_911649635.1. Taxonomy (NCBI): domain Eukaryota; kingdom Metazoa; phylum Chordata; class Actinopteri; order Cyprinodontiformes; family Poeciliidae; genus Poeciliopsis; species Poeciliopsis gracilis. Next base: position 753,655 of record CAJVRI010001220.1, read on the forward strand.
TCTTTGCCTGGGTTCTTGCTGCATTTCTTTCCTACCTCAAAGTATCATTTTATTTTCAATTGCATTCTCAATATTTTCACCTGCAGTGCATACTTGCTATGCTTTACCTCTGCTTTGTTTTGTTCTGGTGTCAGTCCTTTACCTATAAAACCTGTAGTTTTATGAAAATGATGATACTTTTCTAATTGTATATGAGTCTTGTCATTTGTGATTCTGTGAAAGGAAACCTTTTCTGTTTCAGTTGTGCATTCATGTGAGAGATGGATTCAACATATGAGACATGTTGAACAGTTTAACTGCACCCATGCTTCATCCATCTCCAGGGCTTTTGTTTTCATCTTTTGTTTCATTTTGTCTTGAAAGCCTGTTGGGGTATGGTGAAAAGACTGTCTAACATTTATCTGGGGTCATTACTTTAAGACTACTGTAAGTTGTAGATCTGTACAAATTAGCAGTAGTTTGAAGGGGTTCTCCAAACAAACTCTGCACTCCAGGACTTTGCTAGGGGTCAGGAACCTACACTTTTTCCAGATTTTGGGCTATTGGTATTTAACTTCAAACCTTCAAATATATTTTATTGGAAATATTTTGTTTAACAGATAATTTTTCTTTAGATGTGCCCCAGGATATATTGGCAACCCACTGCGGGGACAGGAATGTGTGCCTGACAATGATGTCAATGGTAAGCCATTTGTTTTATTCCTGATGTTCCATTTTTATGGCACGACTTCTTTTTTTTATTTATTTATTTTTTTTTTTATTAAACTCTATTGCCTCGCAAAAATAATCACAGCCAATTGGAATTTTGAACATTCTCAGAGACTTGTTGGAGAACATAAAGAAGACCAAGAAGCCAAACAGACAGAATATTGAAAAACTTGTGGAGAAACAAAAGTACAAAATGACAAAATGTAAATTCATAGCACACTTTTTAGACTTTTATTTGTCTTTCACTGCTTTTGTTGTCCAATAAATGGACATAAATTTGTGAATTTTTTAGGTGACTAAATGGTACTTCACATCAACCCCTTAACTGGCGGTGAAAAAGTCAGAGTATTCAAACAAACCAGATTTGCCCCATGGATGGGATACAACCAGTTAAGGGGTTAACAAAGGTGTTGCATACCATAACCATGTTATTTGCTACCTTGTTACAGGCAATTGTTATAACTGTGACCAAGATGGCAGAGAAAGCTGCTCTGGTGGTGTGTGCCTGTGCAAGGTGATGGAAACATGCAGAGTATTTGTTTGGACAAATCTTTTCTTGTCTGACCTTGGCTGATTGTTATTGTTGCAGATGAATGTTGAAGGTCCATCTTGCTCCACCTGTAAAGCTGGAACCTTCTATCTCAGCCAGGAAAACAAAGATGGCTGCTTGTCCTGTTTCTGTATGGGTGTCACTCCGCAGTGCACCAGTTCTACATACTACAGAGATGTGGTAAGTTCTTTAACTTGTTTTACACACCATTTTGAAGCAATGCAGGTAAGAATCATCTAGTTTTTCTCAGATTCTGCATGACTTAATTTTAAAGTTCATAACAGTAAGTTCAAGAAATATTAGGTTGCCAAAAGAAAGCTTCTTATTGGCAAATTTCTATCTGAACTAAAAAAGACTTTTTGTGTCTGCAGGTCTCTTCTGTCTTTACTCCAAGAAACTTTCAGGGATTTGCTCTGGTAAACCGCCAGAGAACCAGTCGTGTTTCTACTGGTTTCACTGTGGAGATTTCCACCGAAGGCACTCAGCTGTCCTACAGCAACTTTAACTACCTAGGACAGGGGCCGCATTACTGGCAGCTTCCAGATGTTTACCAAGGAGATAAGGTTAGTAGCCAACAAGAGAAGTTAGATCAGTAAATCAACTAAAGTGAGATGTGCAGATAGCAGCAGCGCTGGTACATGGGACTTTGCGAAGCATCAGAAACTTGTAGACCATTTTCTGACCTGCAGCCTTTTTATGTTGCTCGCTTTCCTTGCCTTATGTCTCTGCAAGTCTTGAAAATCAAACAGCTTTTTCAGTATGTGTGCAGTTTCTTTACCTTCATTTCTGCATCAATCTTGCTGTTAAATCTTTGACAGTCTTATGACAAAATATGTGTAAATAATAACTGCAATAATCATTTATATAACTTTGATCTCCAATATTTGTTTGCATTTCCCTCCATTTTCTGTAGAAAGATTCTTACTTTTCTCGTATCAAACGAGCAGATCAGGTATAGTGACCACAATGAATGTCGGATTTTTGACCATCAAATCATCTAAAAAGATTAAAAGCCCCTATTATTAACTTTTATTTGATATCTAATGCATGCCTGTAGCTGGGTGATGGGTCTGGCATGGTCATGGTTGGTACATAAAGGTACAGTGAGTGAGCATGAGGCCAGTGAACCTGCATATTCCATTAACTGCTTTCTGCATCACATCACATGAGCCATGTAAATAGATTGGTCATTAATGGTCCATTTCAGAGATTCAAAAAGTTTAACTTTCCCTCAGTAACACTGCCACAACACTAGCAAATACCACGAACTCAGTGAAACAGACAGTGATCAAAGGGCTTCCTTCATCCACATCAATAGAGTGACTCGTATTCGCCAGAGGAACAGCTAAGGAAGGATGCCTCTGTTTGGAGCCTAATGGCCGCTGAACGTAAGGCCAAACAAAGACCCAAAAGAGACAGCCAGGTATTTGGTATGAGCTGCACTGTAGTGTAGACCACCTAACACTTCTAACCAGAATATAGCACCCTCTATACTTACTTACCCCCACAGTTCCAGTGGTTTTAAACTTTTGAATTTTTGTTCTGATGTAGACTTTGGCACGTTTATGGGTGTAACCATTGTGTTGGAGTCACTTTCTGACTTATGAAGATCAACACAGAACTGTTTTTCTTCAATAGCATGTTCTCATGTTTTCCTGACTTTATAAATTAGATAAGATTAAGGGTCCTCTAGTTTCACTTTGCACAATATTTACATTTCAGAGTGATGAGGTCATGAACTAAAAATGTAGAGTCCATGGACTCGGTTCAACCTAAAAAAGATTAAATACATTTTTTTAAATGTTTTTTTTTATTTTTAATATATTTACTTTGATTATTTCTTTTTGGATTACCAATAACTGTGGCTTGTTTTACAATGGAGCTTCCCTCCCTCCAAATGAAAATGCACAAATTAATGGTTGGATTTTTCCTCAATTTTCCTTGTGAGTTTATGATTTTCTGATAAAAGACTAATTACTTAGTATTTTATGCATCTTTAAAACATACATCTGTAAGTATATAGGGTGCTGTATTTAGCACAAACTGTAGATAATTTTTTAAGTGTTAGTGCATGTGTCTGATATGTGATGAGCTGAAGACGTGTTTGATGTTTGCTCTTGGTGTGACTCTGGATAGATGAGACTTTAGACTGTTTAAGATACTCAAACATCACAGGCTCCTATGACTGCATGCTCACTTAGTCAGTGTGTCACACAGTTGAGGAAGAACTAAAACTCTAATCTCCACCTTTTTCCTCCTAATTGTCCCACCATTACCTCTCCACTCTGTTTCTGGTGCCCTGCTTCCTCAGAATGATGTCAAAAAGCTGGATGATGATGTCTGGGCACTTCTGTCTAACTTCTCCAACGGACAAGCCGGTTTCCCTCCATTTCTCCCCCCTCCTAAATCCTCTTCATTTCCCTCCTCACGGGTCCCGAACTCTTCTTCTCCTCAATGGTCTTTGCATAACCTGAGCCCCCCCTCTCCCGCATCCGGTGTTTCTTCCTCTGTTAGACCAACCCGGCCCCAGTCTTACTCACCAGGCCGTGCCCCTCGTCTGCAGGTACACTCTGTCGGAGTCGGCCAGGGCTGTGATGTTAGGGTTTTAAACTTTTGAGTTAGTCGTTGCTGTTGGTGACTTTTTGGCTTTTCTTTTTGTGGTCTGGGTCTGCTGTGGGTGACCAGAGCAAGAACACTTTCAGCAAGTCTGCTGGTGCTTCTGGAGGCAGCAGTAAGGTAGATGGTAACAAGAAAGCATGAAATAATTTGCCACCTGTTTCTCACCATAAAAAACAAAAAAAAAATAGTAATGCAGTAGATTTTGAATAAAATCTACTTCACAAACTGGCCAGACCAGATTTATATTTCACAGAGGAAATCAGTATCAAAGGCCAGACACTTTTTTTAAGTCTGAAAAGACAGACTTTAAATTGTTTGTTTTATGTTTTAAAAAGAGCCAAATCTAACATATCCACAGAAAGAAATTTGATTTAAGGCTAAAAAGCTCTTTTTTAAATGTCTTTATTGCAGTTTTCAAATTGGACTTGATTTTTAGAAATCTGTAATAACACAAACCAAACAGTAGTTTCTGACTTGAAATAATTTAGGACTTTAACTTTGTCATGTTTGTCAGGCTTTCTCTGTGCCCTGCTTGCCTACTTTTTTCTGTTTGTCTGCGTGCTTGCCAGTTGCACTCCCTGCCTTTCTGTCTGTGGCTTATTCTCTAAAGCCTTTTTCTCCATCTTTGGCCTCTCAGTATGCTTTGGTCTACAAAGGTTTCAGCTCGCAGCAAGACGATGTGCTGTACTGGCAGCTCCCTGAGCAGTTCACGGGGGAAAAGGTAACTGGAAAGACTTCTGGGCAGGATTCAGCAAAACACTTAGACTTTTTTCTACTCCATTAAGCCATTGCCATTGTCCCTCCATGATTCATTTTGACTTCCTACACATCTGTCTTGCAAAAACAGAAATTATTTGCAGTTTTTAAATATCAAATATAATTTGATCTGACTGTGAAAATAAAAACTTAATTTAAGAGAATCCAGGAGAGTAATAGAACACATTTGTGGACAAGAAAAACACAAACGTAAATATAATTTATACATATCCAATTGAAGAAGTGGTAGGACTATGCTGATTATAACAGGGTTTCTGTCCAAACTATTTTTCTGCTCTCCATATACTTTGTGGAAACAAAAAAGAAAGGACAAATATTCTATGTCTAGACATTGTTCCCCATGCAGTTATCCACTTTCTGACTATTAAAAATTTCCAAATTAAATCACCCTGCACATTGTCCTTGTTTATGCATAATATGCACATCGCTACCATATGATTGTCTTTTTCTCTTCATCAACAATTAATGTCTTCTTGCACTCATGTTGCACATGTAAAGCTTCTATGTGCACATTGGGTAGATGATGTATCACTTGTGGTATCAAAAATGGTGACAGGGTCAATCCAGGATTTTCACAAGACAGATTTGTTGGGAAACAGGTGACAGTTTCCAGTTTTTCATACATCCATCCATACATACATCCATCAATCCATCCCACTCCCTTCCTTTACGTCAATGTCTGTATTTAAATATTTAAACTCTGACTACTGTAAAAATATCTTTTGTAATTTTATGATGAACTTGTTTACTTATGCCTAGAGGCTAAAAGGGATAGTATTTTTAACTTTTATGTTATAAAGACGTGCAATATATACACGAAACTACATTAAATAGGATATTTTATAAAATGTAATGATTGCTTTATAAAAAAAAAGTATGAATGTCCTAGTATGAGTTGTTTGTTTTTTTCCTGAAGTTTACATTAATATGTTATTTTGTGTTGAATCACACTGGATGTTTTAGAAGAGATTTTCCTCTGACACAGCTCTTCAAGTGTCACTGTGTACATTGCTGTTGCTCAAACAGCCATGCTGCAGCATTTAAACAAACTAACTCATCAATTGGTTCCAATGCTTCAGGTGGGTTCTTATGGTGGCAAACTGAAATACACCATAACCTACGTGACCGGTTCCAGGGGAACAGAACTCGAAGATGCTGACGTTCAGATCATTGTGAGTATGCCCAGCAGCTGATGTGCTGGTTTCCAATCACAACTCCAAACATTTGCTGGATTTACTCACCCGCCCTTGTTGTTCGTCATAGGGTAATGACATCACACTGGTAGCCCGTCAGGCATGGCAGAGGAACCAGCCGGGCGGCAGAGAGAGAAAACAATTTGAGATCATCTTTAGGGAGGTGAGTACATCCTTACCTCACCTAAACTACAGTAAAAACATTATTTAATAAAGTTAACTACAACATATTGTAGAATTATTACATGTGTTGTTAGCGATGGGTCTGCTAAACCTAAATTGGAGAACTGAAATGTTTTGAGAGCACGTTTCAATCATCAGAGATCTGTCCTAAATGTGTTGGCATAAAGCTGATTGAGTTTTTATTTCTGTTTCATAGGAATACTGGCGTAGACCTGATGGCATGCCTGCCACCAGAGAACACCTGATGATGGTTCTGGCTGATCTGGATGATATCCTGATCCGAGCTTCCTACTCCACTGAAATGCGCTCGTCCAGCATCTCTGACGTCAGTATGGAGGTGGCTGTGCCCAACTACAGTGGCTTGGCACAGGCCTTTGAGGTGGAGCAATGTCGCTGCCCGCCTGGCTACCAAGGACTTTCCTGCCAGGTATATGTAGATATATTTTGTATAAAAAATAAAGTATAATGAAACCTCTTCACCATTTTGCCTAAATGAAATGGATACAGTAGAATACTGTTGTGCAGAAACACAAGATCTTAGCAAGTATTTTTATCTAGTCTGTAGAGCAAATATCTTTGTATTGCAAAAAACTTTCCAGCAATGGAGGAGCTTGTTTTAGATTAGAAATACCTTAATATTGATGAAAAAGTACTGGTTCCACTGCCAGATTTTCACTTGTAACATGAAAAATGTCTTGTTTTAAGTTTAACAAGACAGTAGAACTAGTTCTTTTTCATCAATATTAAGGGATTATTGACTTAAAATAAGCTCCAATATATTGCTGAAAAGTAATGTGTAAGTTAGTTTTGTCTTGCTTCAAATGTACTAAGATATTTCCATTAGAAAGTTAAGATTTTGTGTTTTGCAGTTTATTCTCTTTAGTTTAAAAAAACAACAACTCCATTCCTCTTCCAGGATTGTGCACCTGGCTACACCCGTACTGGAGGAGGTTTGTACTTGGGTCACTGTGAGCCCTGTGATTGCAATGGCCACTCTGACTCCTGCCACCCGGAAACTGGCACCTGCACAGTATGGAGCACAAATTTATCATGTGACTAATATCAGTTTCTAGATTTCTCCGTTAACACAGTCGGCTTCTTTGCAGAGCTGCCTGCACAACACACAGGGAGATTTCTGTGAGCAGTGCGCCCCTGGCTTCTTTGGCGACCCAACTGCTGGCACCCCGGTAGACTGCCAGAGATGTGGCTGCCCTCACACTGACCCAGACAACCAGTAAGTGCTTGCACACATACCAAGAGCTCTTATTTCAGCTCCATTTATAGCAGCAGACTGATCTGTGTCCAGCTCCTCTGTTTACAGAAAATCGAGTTCAGCTTGTAGGCTTCTGATTCAACACCAGCAGATTTATCAAAGCAACTTGCATGTAACTGACTTCACACTTGCTGTTAGGATTAGATTGCATGCTGGGATTTCCCAAGCCCAGTTTCTGTAAAGCTTTGATGTTTATATTCTGAGTGGATAAGAGGCCTTGTTAAATGTCTTAGAGTGAAGTTGCAGTTAGACTGAGCAAAACGAAGATCAAAGGCTTCAAGTTCACATTTCAAATTGCCCACATCTTATGTTTCCAATTAGTTAGCATTAACCACAGAGGAAGTAGTACTTTACCTTAACTCTAAGATCTCCAAGGGGCTTCCGACATTTTTAGTTCTTGCACAAATCAACTGGCTTTTTATTTAAGCCCTCTATAATATTAAATAGTAATAGTAGTATAGTAATTTAAAGACATTTGGGTCAGGCTTAACATTTCAAGTTTCACCTGCAACTTAAGCTAAATAGGACTCCCACTGTTCTGACTTTCAGTGTGCCACCCGAAGATATTTTTTTCCTTTGAACAATTTTACTGCGTATTTTTCTTGTTCCACAAAAGACAAAAACAATATTGCAACAAAAAAAGCGCCCCAAAAATTATCACAGTAGAACACAATGACAATAACAAAAAGCAAAACAAACAAGACAACATTATATTCTGTATGCAACAAAATATCCAGAACATGAGATATTATCCCAAAGTACAATGTTTAAGCATTTTCAACAACCCTATGTTTGACTCCCATGTCATGAGGTTACAATTATCTTGTAACCCCAAGATAATTAGTGGCTCTTTTCATCCATTGAATATTTTTCTGGTAGTACCCCTGCTTCATGGTGCATTAACTGACCAGAAAAAAAAAAAAAAGATTTTTCTACACTGCTCAAGGCTGAACAAACAGAATCATCTGACAGTGATCAGATGATCAGATGATGTTTTCTGTTTGTGCATTTTTATACTGCATATGTATTTTTCCTAGACACAATATTTTTTAGTTGATTTTAAACTTTGTGTGTAACGTGTGTGACAGATTCTCTCCTACATGCGAGAGCCTTGGTAATGGAGACTATCAATGCACTTCCTGCCAGCCTGGTTATACTGGCAAGTACTGTGAACGGTGAGGCGGTTGTTCTTTCTATCATGGAGAAAATTCAACCAATTATTTAAATAGTCTAATATAGTTTCAATGAAAGCAGGTCTTTTTTGTGCCAAAAAAATCCCTGATATAAGTAAAAACTGTTTTTTTTTTCATTCTTAATAGTTGTGCTGCAGGATATGTTGGCAACCCACAAGACAGAAATAAATGTCGGCCAAATGACGGTAATGCAAAATGCTGATATTCACTTGAAAAAAGCCCTGTGTGGTGAAGTTAGAAAAATAGTGGATATTAAAGGATATTTTTTCAAAAATGTGTACTGTTACTATTGAATTTTACAGCAGCCCACCTGGAGGTGAAAGTGTACCCAGAGCGGTTTGTAGCCACACCGGGCAGCTCTGTCACACTGCGCTGTCAGGTCTCTGGATCTCCTCCACACTACTTCTTCTGGTCCAGACAGGATGGACGGCCCATCTCCAGCAGCGCTGACAGACGCAGACAAGGTGTGGGAAGGCAGCTTTGAAACAAACTTCATATCAACTTTCACTTTAGACTGTCATAAGGCGGGGGTGTTGAAATAATGATGTATGGCCCCTGACCGCAATTCAACAGTGGTCTAAATTTGTCTCTCCAGCGATAGGAGCTGATGTAGATGGACCCTTTCATAATGTTTTAGGCTTTTTGAAAAGAAATGTGTATATTTTTGGAAAGCATTAGGTATAACACATAATATTTGCTTTAATTAGCCATGCTTTTCATTAAGCATGACAATTTTTTTTTTTTGTTGTTGTTGCTCTGAAAGGCCAGAAAATGTTTTACAGATGAACGAAATAGAAAAAATTTAGGAAGATGTTATTTATTTATTTTACTTAAGTCAAAAGTCTGACAACCATATTTGGGCCTACAATAATTTGTTCACTTGTACTTTATTTGAATTTTTTTTTTTTTTTTCAATTTTAATGGAGTTTAATGGGAGTGTAATTTCAGGATTTGGTGCAAAATGTTTGGGTGCCACTGAACTGGAAAGAGATTGTTACAATATGATAAATCTGGAAAAAATTATGTGGTTTTACAGTATGATTGTGTCTACAACATTTCTAATTAGTTTTTTTTATTAAACAGCTTGGGTGAAATGGGTTATTCTTGATGGATGCCAAAACAGTACAAGCTTTGCTTTAACCACCTTACCAACAGTGTGCAGCAACAGGTGCAGGAGGGGCAGAACTGCACTAATCTATGAATTCATGGAGCCAGTGCTAACTGTGATCCCTTTGTCTCTTTCAAAGGCAGCTCTTTAAGTGACTTTTTAATTTAGGCACAGCTAAGCAGAAAACATTACAAGTTTGAAACCTCTGTATCCCTTTATGCCAGTTTAAGCCCATTCTTAGTTTGGCACATTTTATTAGTTGTAAAAAAAGTCCATGTGATGACAACTTTAACAGTACCAACTTATTTCTGTGCACAGGAGCAGAGCTGTATTTCTCCAGTGTCCAGCCGAGTGACGCTGGCATCTACATCTGCACCTGCCAAGACCAGCGTGGCTCCAACAGAAGCCATGCTGAGATTATTGTCGCAGGTGCTACTTTAATTTAAACAATTTCAACAATTTGCAGTTAATTTAATTAACCTTCATAGAAATCAGACGTCATTCAAACGATGTCCTTTTAACACAGAACTTTTGGACTGAGTGTTTTTTTATTTTCTGAACAATCATTGTAACTTGTTGCGTATTCCTTCAGGTGGCCCAACTAAACCCATAGAGGTTACAGTTGAGGAGCCTAAATCTCAGACCGTGAGGGTCGGCTCCACTGTCAACTTCATTTGTACTGCAAGGAGCAAGGTAACTCTGCTGTCTGGATGTTAATGTTCGTGAGTTTCTCCAACTTTTAATGTAGTGATTGTCAAGCCGCTTACCTTGCATTTTTTGTCAGGGACTTATTGGTAAGATTTGCACAGGTGTGACATCTTAAATGCAGGAAAGTCTTGTCAAACACAGTTGATCATTTCAGAACTCCATTGGTCAATTTTTTAGAATTTAAAATGATTGACTTTGCAACTTTATATGAACCACTAATGGGTTCCATTTTGGTTAAAATGGTATCCCCTGCAGACATAATCAGACTCTGTGATGGCACCAAGAGGCAGATATAGGATTGTAATTCAAACATTATAAGCAAACTGTAGTGCTGACTTGTCAAATGGGAATCTACAGTGAAGTCTTGGTGGCTCTGTGAGGGCATCTTTAATCACTGATTTAAACAAAGGCTTTAGGAGGTAGTGAATTTGCAATGTTTACACACAGCCTACTCATTGGATAAGACACAGTTTTACATTTTATATGACATAAAATCTTAGCTGCGAGAGACTCGCCTGTCTTCAAAATGATAAATGGCGCATAAAAATCCTGGAAGATGAACACAGAAAAGTCCTTGGCAAGACTTCTTTCAGACTTGCCAATGATGAAGTTTTAAGGTTATTCTTCAAAAGGTGAAAGCCATTTATTATACAGAATGATGTATATCAGGCATTATCTTTATATGTGTTGATTTTAATGAACACAGCTTACAGCTAATCAAAATTCAAAGTTTTAATTACGCAGAGAATTTTAATATTTCATAACACCAATAAATATATTCTTAATAAGTTCATGCTATGCAATGACACACACATTGCATAGCATGGGAAAGGCAACTGCCTTAAAAGTTGTCCATCAGACACTTCCCACCAATGAATATACTATGCTATCATATATATGCATTTCAGTAGACTGATGTTTCTATAATATAGTGAATCTGGATTTTAATGTTTTGGATTGAATTAGTAAAAAAGAAAGCCACTGACATCTGAGCATGAAATATAAAAATGTTTAATTTGTTTTTCAAAGAAAAAATAAAAATCTGGTATCAGCATAAGTGGCGAGGGACACTTTTAAAGCTTCCGGTCGGTCTACGTAGAGATGCCTTGGTTTGTCCGTCAGTCTTTTGAGACATCATCCTCCTTCCTGTGATGTCCGTGTCTTCTCTGGTCTCCCCTTCGCAGTCACCGGCCTACACACTGGTATGGACCAGGAAAGGCAACAGGAAGCTTCCCAACCGCGCCACAGACTTCAATGGCATCCTGACGATTCAGAACGTCCAGCCTGAGGATGCGGGCGTTTACGTTTGCACGGGCTCCAACATGTTTGCCATGGATGAAAGTAGTGCCACCCTCTACGTGCCAGGTTTGTGATCCTTCGGCATGGCATTCCACTTCCCATCATCCTCATCCCTGCTTCTGCACCCCAGCTTTTATAAGCCCCCTCTCTTCTGGTTGGAATGATGTATGCATGGCTGTTTTAGTGCGTTTTGCTATTGTGCGACATCAGTGCTGATCAATGGGTTAACAGCTTGCATGTCTAACTCCTAACACTTCTCTTGTCAGCATATATGTGTCATGTTTCACTAGCAAACTGCCAGACCAGCTATGTTCACTGGCATGTTATTATTCTAGCTTCTTAACATGTATATCTTATATGACTTGAGTTTCCTGGACTGCATAAAGAGTACAGCTTGTGGGTTTAGGCAATGTTCACACAGCAAGTCTTGATGCTCAATTCCGATTTTTTGTTGAAATCAGATTTTTTTCTTTTTAATTATACTGCTAATTAAATGTGAGCGCAATGAGAATTGTGTGTGAACGGGTTACGACCCCAACGTGACTCTCATGCGCAGAAGAATGTTGATGTCACACTTTACGGAAGTAAAAATGGATGGAGCCGTTTCTGGATCGCTTTTAATCCATAAATGAGAGCCGGCAGCATCATCACAAGATCATAACAACACGAAGAAAGCCAATGAAAAAAGCACTGCCAATAGCAATGACCTTATGTGGAGCATTCACTGGAATTTCTGTGGAGAAATCTGTTTTGATGTGTAGTCAGAACCAGAGTGGTGAGATTGTGATGTGATTCGCTTTAGTGACACAGACTTCTTTCATAAGTTCGTAATCATAATTTTCAGCCATCGTTTATGTTCTTATTTACCACGTCTGATTTCTTCTGGTGCAAATTTATGTTGCATGTCTCACATCACTTGCATAAATGTCGGATAAAATGCGACATGACTGTTCAGACTGCAAACGCTTTGAAAATAATCTGGTACCTATCCGAGTTAGAACCACTTATGTAAGTGGCACAGACTGGATTCTGGGGGGGTGAAAAGATTCAAACTGGGCCGTTCAGATTATATAAAGGCAAATAAGGTGGATTTGGGTGGCTTATGCCTGCTATATGAATGCAGTTTTAGGGAACAATTAAAATGTACAATGTGCTACCTTTCTGCAACATTTACAGTCAAGTACAAAGTACTCTCAAATAACAAAACAAAAAAACAAACCTCCTGCTTATCGGATTTGTAAGTATAGCTTTCTGCCAACTCTGTACTGGGAGCTACAGCGGGTTCTTATTTTTCATTAATTAATCGGTGGTGGTTCGGTCACTTCTTGATCGCTGATGGATCTTTGCCTTGGTGCTGCTGTGCCAGTTGCTGGATTCTTGGCTTTGTTTTTAATCCTCGGCTCCTCTTGCCTGAGTGGGGTGCTCCACGATGGGATGAAATGCAAATGCCACGATGGGATAAGTAATTGTGCACCTGGGACATCTTCAGTTCACCTGCAATAAGATGGGAATCAGAAGAAACATGCTCTTTCCTGTCTTATTTCTTATAGTTCTGTTATTTACAGTATTCCTTTTACACTCAAACGCCTGTTTGTAACTTGTTATTTTTACCTGAAAATGAATGTCAATGAACATGTTGGTGCTATTAGCCAGGAAGTTGTTATACTCCTGCAATGCAATGCCTTGAGAAATTATTGGTAGCCTTTAATTTTTGTCACTTTACAGCCACAAACTTCAAAGTATATTAATGGTATTTTATTTAACAGGCCAACCAATTAATCTTCAGGTGAAGCATTTTGAAAACAATGTGTAATTTTCCTTCCACCTCACTGAAAAATGCTACATTGTGTTGGTCAGCCACATAAAATTCAAATAAAATGGATTGATATTTGTGGTTTTAATCTCAAGAAAGTGTATGAGTTTAAAGGTATTAATATTTTTTCAAGGCATTCTCACTTACTTAAAGTCCGTTCTGTTTATACATTTATTTTCAAAATTCAATGTTAAAAGATAAAATATTATTTTAGATACAAAAAGTGGATGAAAGTATTTTAGTCTGTATTCTGTTAATATTCACCGTTTTTATCTGCAATCAATGTTTAGTTTTAAAGGACTGAATCATAATCTGATAATCTATCATTTACTTTGCTTTTAGTTATTTTATGTTAAATTGTCTGTACATGCACTTACCTTGTATGCTCTGTGTTTACATTAAGTTCATTTATAAGAAAATATTTCACCAGAAATATTCATATTCTTAACCGCACCTCATATTGTTAAACCATGCATTTTTTTATGTGTTCAATCCCATTTATTTGTATGATAGCGTACAGTAAATGGGATTTATTCGTCCCATTTATTTGTCATTGTTTCTGTTAAAATGACAAAAATGAAATGTACACATCATATTTTTGTGTATTTATCTTAACTGTGAAACCATTTTGTGATAAAGAAGCAATGGATTAAAAATATAACAGACTAAAATGAATTGTGAATTGGCCTGTGTCATCTTTAACAGTTTTCTTCAGGAAAACCACAAGCTGTATGTCTTGGTTTAGTTGAGATGAAATTACTTTTTTATTGTTTACAAGTGCTTTTTTCTACTAACCTGCATGACTAATATGGAAATGTTCTTCTTTTGTTGCTAAACAGCTTCCACAGCAAGTATTTGTGTGTATGTTTGTGCATTTCTATGTAGAGCAAACTGTACATTTTTATTGTGTAAAAATGTTTTACGCTTAAATATTTTGTCTATAATCGTGTCTGCAATACACTAATTCTGATATTTGTCAGTTAAACATGAGCTCTAAACCCATCAAACTCGGTTTGACGGGCATCGCTCTGAACACATTATATCGACAAGATGAATAGGAACTTATATACCACAAACAGGTCTTAATTAGAGTCCAGAGTGGTTGACAATAATGATTTCTCTGCAGTTTTATCGAATGTTTGAATCAAATATGACACAGCTACATTCTGTCCAATTTTATCCAAATCAAATAATTTGATTACACAGAGAGCCAAACTCATCATATCATTTCAGGAGTACTTTCTACATGAAATTAAAACAAAGACTGCTCAGATATAATTCCACAAATAGCTCTATCAATTGGCTACTTGTCCAGCAACTTAAACACAGTTATACACAATGATTGACCTAGGCATACTTTCTATAAAAAAAATAAATAGAGAGACATAGACCTAATGGCAGCAGTTATTATGCCAGTGACTTTATTAAGGTAAAAAAGCACAGCTTAATGTAGAAGATTGGAGCAGGTGTCCTTTTCGTGAGTAGAAGAAAGGCAGAAGAAGGATTTAAAAGACTACTCCAAGGTAATGACAGCAATTGGTCCATCAAAAATTTATCAAATGTGACAAGAAGTTTAACACAGACATCCTGAGCCAGATCTACTTTCTACATAAAGGTGAGGAAATGAAAAGTTAGTGACAGCATTAGCTCTATCTATGGCTGTGTTTAGGGAAAAAGATATAACTAAAAAAATGCCATGCCACAGAAGCACTGAGCCAGGTGAACTTTCTATGGGAAAGAAAAACGGAGAGAGCGGCATAGTAATGACCATAACTGTTTAATTAATGGGTTGAACTTGGCAAGAAACACGGCTAAGCACAGAAAACTATGATAGGAGTACTTTCCATGGTAAAAAAAAAAACAAAACCAAGACTACACAAAAACAAAAGTAATGGCAGCTATATCAATAACTTCACTTAGAAGCCACACATGGCTGAACGTTGAAACCCTGAGCCAAGCATGCTCAAAAATCCCTAAAACTAATGGTAGCAATAAAGTGAATGACTTTTTATAGGAAGAAAACTCAACTGAATACAAAAGTACTGGCTCAAGGGTTTGTCACATGAATAAAAACATCAGAAACAAAAGAAATGGTAGAAATAATATCAATAGTAATAGTTTTAAAACACTTGAATCAAAGCTGTGCCAAAGGTTCATGATTTAAGCGTGTTTTAACATGTGTGTGGTGTTTTATTGGGCCCAAATCAACATAAATCACAGCAGCCCACGTGTGGAGAAGGATGTACAGTAAACTGGAGGTACAGTAAACTGCTGTTGATTTGAAGAGCTGATCTGTCAGTTTACTTGTCCCCCTCCCTCCCTCCGTCTCCAGAGGCCTCACAGACTCAGATGTTTTACACAGCCTATGAAATGTTTGAAGGACACAGAAAGCGTAAGTCTGCGATGTTTCCTCACTGGTCGGACCCAACTCTCCCTCTATTCGTCATGCATGCTCTCATCTTCCACAGCATGGAAACATGTGTGGCCTGCTGATGCCCATGTACAATCAGCTGATCTTGAGGTCCAGAAACCAGATGAAACCGTGCTCAAGTCTGGAGCTCCCGTGTTGTCCAATATACCAGTCTGTAGCTCGTTAAAATTAACTTTTGTGGTTATGTAGAGCCAAACCTAATTGTACATGAGCATTACTTGTCACCATCTACCTCTTTGGGTTCATTGTGGTCCATCACTGCAGGAAAAAATGCATGTTCATTTTTATGGGCATCTCCTCACGAATGTCAACTCTATTTTCCATCTTTCTGAAAGATCACATCGGGCTATTCTGGGGGAACTGTCAAATTTTATGACTTTTTTTTCCCAAAGAAAATCCCATTTCTTGATTTCTTGATCTTTGACTCCTCTCTCTTCGTATCACCTCCTGCCTTTCAAGGAAACATGCTGTCCTCTGGGCTTCAAACATCATAACTGTGCTCAATACATCCCATTGCAATTTCTTTGCATCATTCTTGAATGTGTTTTTCAGACTGGTCTTCACACTTTCATTTATGGCAAAAGATACCTTAAATAACTCACCTTAAGTATTTTAAATGCTTGAATAAATAATTATGTATCCTGATGGTAAACCGTAGTAAAAGCATGAAAAGGTAAATTGCACCAAGCAGAACCATGAGAGTGCAACACAGGCTTAGTTTATTTCATATCACAGACAAGTCTTACATTTTTTTTTTATAATTTGTCACAAACCTTCAGTTTGAAGGTTTAATTTAAATATTTCCTGTTCTTTGATTTATGGTGTAATATGTTCCATTATTCAAACCCTGCTAGGTAAACGGGTAGCTTTAGAGTACATCCGTCCTCACATTAATGGCATTCCTGGTAAAGTTTGTAGAAATATATTTGTTAAATTGTTGCTTTTAGAAGAAACAATTTACAATTTCTTTACCTACCTAGAAACAAGTTAATTAATTAATGTCTAATTAATGTAGACTTTCTGTTTCCTTGTGGTGTAATTACTGCAAGTCCCAGTTTCTTCCAGCCAGGCAGAACAACGATCCATGTTTATTTTGTCACCTCTCATAAACAAGTATATTGTTAAAGCATCTCCAGAATATCAGAATATTCATTATGCTGTAAGAACAAGAGTTTTAATGTTACAATATTACATCAAGAAAATTTAAAATGTTCCTATTGTCCATAACTTATTTCTTACAGAGATAGAAACTAAAACCTTGCTTTTAATCTGGATTTTGCTTGCCTTCAGGGTCAATCAATCAAAGCTTCACAGAGACTCTGACAGGTTTTCAGCCTGCTTAGACAGCTCCCTCTGAACTGAAAGAGGTCTTTATGAAGCTCTGTCCACGCCAAATATTGAAGTGGACAGAAGCGAGCCAAGCTCTTGCAGAGAGAAATATGCCAAGAAGCAATGCCAAGGAGCGCCTCGCACATCTATTCTGTCTACAGAAACATTCTCTCAGACTGTCATCTTTAAGGGTGGGAGTCACAGCTCTGTCTTTCTGAAAGATCATATCCCAAAGCTCAAAGTGACTTCCAATTTAACAGGATTCCCCTGTCCCTACTGTTCAACTTTACTGCTACCCTGAAACCAGTCTGTATCATCTGGATTTACTTCCAGTTAACATGTCTCTGCATCAGAGCCATGTTTCATTACCGCATATCCTTCTGTAGCTGCGGAGGAGGCCCAACCCGTCGCAACCATCACCCCCTCGGTACTAAACGTCCGGCAGGGTCAGCGGGCAGAACTTCGCTGCACCGTGACTGGAAACCCAACACCAGCTGTAGAATGGATCGGTAAGGCCAGTTTAGGGATTGTTTGGATGTTGATTCTTCTTTTTCTCTAGGGAAAGACAGTATTTGATTATTAAATCTCTACAGGTGGTCCAGGATACAGGATGAGTCCAAGAGCTGTGATAAGAAACGGCGTCCTCACAATCGCAGCTGTGGATCCGGCTGATGAAGGGGAGTACACCTGCAAGGCCCTGAACACTCACGGCGAGCACACAGCGCGGGCCTCCCTCCATGTCCAAAGTATGCTCAGAGTTCGTCAGTGAGAGGGATTGACTCATGAATCATTTGTTTCCTTACATAAACGTCAAATGATGTAACTTAAAGCTGCTTTCTATCTTAAACAACAAGGTGAAGGTACAATGGTTAACAAAGGTTTTCAAACTCTGTGGAATTGTTCATATTTAATTCAAATGTGAACATTCTACTCACCCCAGATTCTCAGTTGGATTTAGATCAGAACTTTGACTAGACCATTCTAATACTTAAATATATCTTGATTTAAACCAGTCACATGCCTTGCACTGATCTAGACTTTTTCAAGTTATCGCTGATTGACTATCTAAAGTCATCAGAGCAAATTCAAGCTTTGGTAACAACACACGTTTCAGACTTTAAATTATAATTTTTTAAAGAAATCATTGTAAAATTTCTCTTCCACTTTACTATAATGCTGCTTTGTGTAGTTCTGCAATATAAATTTCCATTATTGATGCTTTTGTAAGGCACTTTGTGTGGAAATGTCCAGGTATTTTCTAAAAGACAAAAAAACATCTTCTGTGATGATTGTTGTGGCTGCCTTTTAGGAAACACCCCCAGTGGTATTGGCACTCAGCCCCAAGTCCAAGTCAGTCCTCAAAGTGTCGACATCCGTGAAGGGGAACCCTTGAGGTTGTACTGCAGAGCGACAGGTTCCCCCACCCCTAAGCTCACCTGGCTGAAAAATGGAGGACAGCTCCCCCCAGAGGTGAGACATCTGGTACCGACTGTGGACGATAAAATCTGGAACCATAATCAAAGCTTGAATGTTGTCCCAATGGAGTAAAGTGCTTGTAAAATGTAATGTTTCTGCATTTACATTCATCTGTGCTGTATCTCCACTTACGCCTCAGGGTTTGTCCAGTGCCGATGGTATTTCATCCGACTCTTCAGCATGTTGACCACTGACCTTTATTTTCCCCTCCCTCCCTTCTTGTTTGCCCCCCTCCTGCCCTGTTCTACCGTTTGCTCAGGCCATTCCCTCTCACGGTTTCCATCAGTTTAAAAGCAACAGTCTCGATGTGTTACACAGACGTATTGAGGAGCTGCAGGTCTGTCCATTTGTCTGCGTGTCTGTCCCCGTCTCATAGTTCAAATCCATTGTCTCCCACTGACCTCGTCCTCACATCACATCAACTAAATGCATGTCCTTCATTCACGCTCTGTAAATTTGTGGTAATGTCCCACAGCTGCTCACATTCAGTCCATGTGTCGATGGTGTCAAATGTTTAAACCAATAAGCTGGGTCTGTTGAACGTCCCGCATGCAGTCCCTGTTTCTGTGTAGCGTTTTATTCATTTAGGTGTTTCATAGTCTCTCGTTTTGTGCTGTCAAGAAATCATCCCTGACATTGGGCTTCCAGCTCCCGAATAAACCCCATCATTCCACTAAATGTATTAACAGCACCAAGTATGCAGATAGGAACTTTAGGTGCAGAGCCTCACAAAGGTTTTCATAATATTTTGACCCATGACAGCCACAAACTTCATTGCATTTTTTGTTAGTATTTAATGTGATAGATCAGCCCAAAGTCACATCCCATTGCAGCTTTAGCTGGATATTTATGATTGATTACCTATTAGAACAGGAATCTGAAACTTTACATCCTAAGGAGACATTTTGCTCTCAAGCATGTCTCACTTTTTTGAGCTTTAGATTATTTTATAATCTTATTCCCTCAAAATAAATCTGGAATGTTGCTTTGATTCTTTCATCCATGTTTGAAAAATTATTTAATCTCCAATGGCAACCAATCAGCTGTGCAACATCATAGCTCCTCCTCAGAGCTACAGTTTCGAAGCTTGTGGGCTTCCCTCTCACAGAACAGTCGTCCCTTGTGACTCCCCCAACAGCAATAAGCAAACACCTGCTGGACCTGTGCAGATAGTGAAATCATGTCCTTCTTCTCAGTGCAGCGCTGATTACTTTTAAGACATATTTGCATTGTTATCACTACTGAAGTTGGCATAGTTACTTCATTGTGCTATAAAATGCAACTATATGCCTGGAAAATAAGTAATGTTGCCACTTTGAAAAGGCGTATAGATGCCTTCCAAGGAAACAGAACAAAGAACGTGTTAATAATACTTTTAATGTCATTCTAAAATTGAACAACTTTTAAAAATCTGCATGTTATTAACTGGTTCCTTTTCATTTTTATCCAAAGTCATATAGAGCTGTTGTGGAATGTCTGAAGGAGATAAACCTCTGCCCGGCTCTCAAGTTTTTTTTCTTGAGACATTAGAATCAGGTTTTCTACCATGATGCTGCTACAACCTGCAGTGTCAGTTTTGCACAACTCATATTTTGTATAGGCAAACAAAAGTCAGTTCTGGTCTTGTCTGACATTAAAGCAGCAGCTTCTTCATGTTTGGCTTACCTCCTCTCTGGCTTGTGGAAAATTGCAAAATTGGACTTAATAACTGGATTGTCTCCTTTCTCACAAATATAAACTACTTTCACATGACATTCCAATGAAATACAATGAAGTTTATAATTGAAAGGTAACAAAATGTGAAAAGGGTTAAGAAGTACTAATATTTTGTGCAAGGACTTATATTTTGAGATATGTTTTACTCTGTGCGAGGCTGCAGCCCCAAACGGGTTTGTGCTGTTCTGGGTTCAGTGTGGCCCGTCTTTGCTCGACAAGGCCCGTTTAGTTCTGCCTCAGAGAGCGACTGGGTTGTGTCAGCCTTTCCCATGGGGAAGCCGGGCTGGGCGGTGCCGTGCGACCACGCAGAAATTCTGTATGCTCTAGCAAACGGCTTGCTTTGAAAACTCGTCAATGGGCTCAGACGCACATTGAGGCACGACCCGCCTCGAACACTGCTTGGTTTAGCGTCCTACACGGTTGATTTGGCTGCAGCTAAGCAGCTGTGTCCATGGATGCCACGACATTGGCCCCCTCCCACAGTACAGTAATCCGTCCCCAGACTGTGACCCTGCTGAATCCTTTCCACTCTGATGTGATCAAAGCTTCATAAAAAATTAACTGCAGCCACTGACTTGAAGTGGAGGAGTTCAAAACAGGTGTAGTTGTTCTTTAGCTTAGAAAGTTAATATAGTCAATGGACCTGGTTCAGTTTTTTTGTTCTTTGATGCCAAATATTTCCACCTGCTGCTGGGATTTTATTGCCACAACCTGCTCTGTAATGTTAACTAACCTTTGATTCAGAGTTCACCTTGAATAATCAAAACTGTCCTAATTCCTTCATTTAAAAAAAACAAGTATCAATCATAGATATACACATTATAAAATAAACAATTAATTACAGAGATGCACTGATCAGAGGTTTGTGGCTAATTTCTGATTTTCAGCTTTAGCCAATTTTGATTTGCTTAAAGAACTATAGCTGCCATTAAATTCTTGTTTGTTTTTTGTTTTTCATCAAATTTAGCATGTCTTTTTGATCTTTTCCTGGAAATCTGTAAAGTTGCAACTTCTAACTTGCAACTTTTCTGTACTGGTAATTTCTGCACAGGAGATGCAGTCCTTGCCTTAAATGTTAGATTTGCAAAATGCTGCAAGCATTTAAAAAAAACCCACAATGTTCTATGAGCTCATGAGATGAAACAACAGCAACTTTGCTGTATACTTTAAGCCATTTTGCTAGCTGCTAACATTACAGTTTTCTATGACATGTTGTCACATGTCACAGAAAGTACAGTTTCCTTTTAAACATATTTTATGTTTTCTCTAACTTGGTACTTAAATACATTACGGAAACTAGCAGTGGCTACGTTTGAGTCTTTTTCTTTTAATAACTTCCTCACAGAAGGGTGTTGCAGTTGCTAGAAGTTTATAATTTCACAGTTTCTGTACTTTTACTGATAAGAAAAGAATTATGAGTTGAAAATCATCTGACTACAGTCATAAGTCAATTTCTCAGTGCATCGCTGTTAAATTTAATTCTTACCATCACAAAGTAACTGCTCTAACCTCACCGATCACTGTGTAAATAATGGCCAGGCTTTATCAAATCCTTTTGTCACTCGGGGTAATGACACTGAAATCACAAACAATGATTCAACTGTTTCAATAACAGCTTCTGTCCTGTCTGAAAAGTCTGCACCATAGTGCATTTTATGTCGCTAGTAGTAGTTATCTCACCTTGTTGGCAATGTTATATTTGTTATGTATCCAGAGAACGGGAAGGTGAGTGCTTCACTTTCTGTCAAAACACAAAAACCCTTAAATATTTGTTTTTCACCCTGTATGTTTTTCTCCTCACAGGCCCAAACGGACCGCACCGACATTGGCACTCTCTTCATCCCTAACATTAAACTCTCCGACGCTGGCACTTACATGTGTGTTGGTAGCAATAGTGTCGGCTCAAACAGTGCTCCAATTCGGGTCACTGTTCTCAGAGGTGAGATGACTTCAGATTCATTTTGTCACATTACATTTTTCAAACATGTAACGTCATCAACAATGTTTTTATATGACTATTTCTGTCTGTCAGATTGGCTAATTTTCTTGTTTTTGTTCAAGCAGCAGAGCATTCCTTTTCTGTTGTCACCATCCAGCCGTCTATCGCTGATGTCCAAGAGGGTCAGACTCTGGAACTGAACTGCTTTCCTCCAGGAAATCCTCCTCCCAGGGTCATCTGGACGAGAGCCAGCGGACACTTCTCTGCCAACCATCAGGTTTTCATATCAATATCTGCACTTTAATTTGCCTAAATATGCCTTACATGCACAATCTTGTTTTCAACTTGTAGCCCAGCAGACTTTGCTGTCAGGTATCTTATCATTCATTCTCATATGTTCTTATTTGTGGGGATCAAAAAATTATATGTGATTTTGCGCCTCCCATCATCCCCCCCAAACATTTTTAAGTCTGACCCTTTAAGTTGGGTCAGACTTGTTTATCCAGCACCACCCACATATGCTGATTTAGATGGGAGAATTTGGCACTGGTTTGTGGTTTCTTTATTTCCAGTGGTGAAACGCTCATAAACAGAAGTTCACATGCTTAGAAAAAAAAAAAACACAACTATTTATTCTTAAAAATTTCTTTTTTACACTGCAAAATTGCATAGTTCTAATTTGCAACATTTGTTGCAGGCTAACAGTAAATCTTAAAACTATTTCAAAAACAGTTATAGCCAATAATAAATCAGTCTTTAACGCATAGATATTTCAATGAATTACATTTTTTCCAAGATAAAATTTTACATTTTGTCCATTTTCCATCTGCAGGTTGTTGGCAGTCAGCTTCGCATCCTTTCCGCCACTTCAGAGGACTCGGGAGAGTACATCTGTCGGGTACAGGGAGCAGGGAGCTCAGGCCCGGTCCATCAAGCCTCTGTCTCCGTCTCTGTCACTTCATCTTCTTCACGTAAGGATGTTTAACACTTAAGTTTTTCCTGCAGGGCATATATTTATTATCCTGCTTCTCAGGCGGGTAGAGGCTTTTTGATCTTCTCTAAGTGTTTATTGTAACTACACTTAACTGCCCTTGAAGCGAGACAGTTTCAATAAACCCAACAGACCTTTCTATTTGGAATATTACACAAGGCCAGATCAGTGAGCAGCAGGGAAAGTCGATTTAAGGTCAGGGCGTTAGATTGCAGGGAGTTGCTCACACATCCTCACTTCTTTTCCTCTTCTCACTTGTGTAACCTCAGGATTGAATGTTTTTCCTTGCTGCTGTCCCATGATCTCATCCTCATTCACTCCCTGAAGGAGCTGCCAGTGGCCCCGCTCAACATGGGATTTATTTCTCAGACAAACAAAACAAAAAACACTGCTTTTGTATCAAAGACAGTCTGTTTAATTAAAAATGATCCAGATTCCAAACTGTTGGTTTCTGCTGCAGGCCTACAGAGTCCCATCATCGGCGTTGAGCCCCACAGCTCTGCAGTGCGTGTCGGGGAGTCAGCCAGCTTCAGATGCCAGGTGTACAGTGGAGCCCAGCCGGTCAGGCTGGAGTGGAAACTTGCCAACAACCAGCCTCTGCCAGGTAACAACCGAGCCCACGCTGCTGGAAAAGAACAGAGCAGGTCAACGAAAGTACGCTCTCTTTCAAATCAAGGTTTTCTTGTCAGATCATCGAAAAAAAAAAGGCCTGGTCTGTAGCCGATTTTAAAGTTGTTTAAAATACGGAAAAATACACAACAGATTTCAAACTGCCAGTATTTATTAAACAATAAAGAAGCCAAGATGGAAAACTGTGTGGAAAAAGTCCACCCTCTTTGATTTTTGAAATATTGCAAACAGATGCTGATAATCAAATTCACTTGAGTTAATGATCATTAACATGTGTGACCTGCCCCATAAAAGCAGGAGATTTAGCACATTACTGGAGCAAACAGATGTGTGCTAACACAATGCCACAAAGGGTAGACATTGGCAATGACCTTAGAGAATCAAGAGCTGTTGCCAGTCTTTACTTTCAGTGAACATATCTAGAACATATCAAATCTACATTTCTATTTTAACCTTGTTTTAAATAAACTCAAGGTAGGGGCAGTCTTAAATGATAGCCTATTCCAGAGCACTGGAGCATAAAAACTAAAAGCTGCTTCACCATGTTTAGTTCTGACTCTCTGAATAGTTAGTAGGTTTGATTCTGATGATCTTAAAGGTCTCAGTGGTATATAGGGTTAAAGCAGATCAGAAATGTAGTCTGGGTTTCTATGAAGTGTTTAGTAAACTATTAAGGAGATTTTAAATTCTATTCTTTGAGCAACAGGCCGTCAGTGCAGGCATCTTCAAACTGCACTGCTATGCTAATCTATTTTTGTTTTAGTTAGGAGTCTAGCAGCAGCATTCTGGAGAAGCTGGAGCTGTCTTATTGCTTTTTATTGATAATCCAGTTGTACTTTAATTAGGCGATGGCCTAATTAAAGTACAAACCTTAGCCTAACTGGAATTAAAATGCAGCGCTAAAATTTTCAGGGAGCCGTAGAGTTGTGCAGGAACAAATGAACACAACCTCAGTGAACTCAACCAATGTTGTAAAAAAGAGTGAGGAAAAAGTTGCTGTAGTCTGATGTAATGTTTGGAAAGATGTCTCAGTATTTTGCGACCTCACTCTTGGGGTTAAAATCTTTTCTTTGAAATTCTTTTATTAAATTTGATTCTTTTTAACCTATCTGCTTTGTTTAAGTATTTTCTTTAGTTTTTTTGGCAGAACAAACTAGTCAAATCTGTCCTCTACAGGCTGACTGTTACTCAATGAGAAGAGCTGCAATTGAAAGGTTGTAGATTAAATTCCAGCATCCTCTTATCACATGTCGATGGTCCCTTGAGCTGGGCCGCAGATTTTCTATCAATCTGCATATAACTTGTGTGTGCTCGTTTGTGTGTGAATGTGATTCAAGTGTGAGAGTAATAAGAAAAGTGCTGTCTGAATTCAAATCCTTTTAACGTTTATGCCCACAATTGTCTCTAAATGCCTCCTTTTTTGGATTTCTGGTGTGTTTCCAGCCTGTGCTGTATCCTGTGTGATGTTTGGTTTCCGTCTGTTCTCTGTAGATAACGTCCGAGTTAACTCTGATGGCTCCGTTATCACCATCGTCAATGCTCGCCTAATAAACCACGGAGCCTACCGCTGTGTGGCGAGCAATCTGTTTGGCATCACTCAAACCATAGTGTCTTTGCTTGTTAAAGGTAACATTTCAGTCATGTATTCTTAATGGAAGGGTTCCCTCCAGTGGCCAAATACTGTATATTTGTACCATCAGAGTCTCCTGGGGCCATTGTTACCCCTGTTGGGCCCCTTCGGGTCAGGGTGGGCGAGCCCATTAACCTGGAGTGCCAAGCTTCAGGAGAACCCCGCCCTTCAGTGTCATGGCACCGACTGGATAACAACCGGAAGACGACCCTGACCAGTCCTGTACCCATGGACTCCAATGCAGTCATGCAGGTACATTATCATGTCATATCAAAACATTTTAAATGACTTTATTCTACAAGTTCATCTGGCAAATCGAATGAAATCAATGCTGATCATTGCATTTTGAATGAGCTTGGTCTTTAACAGGGCCTCTGGTTCCTGTTCTATGCTGTTCTTAACACATCCAGCTTTCCACCAATCAGCAAACTCCTAGACTCTACTGTTTGTTTCACCACTTTTGTTTTGATGTTGTAGATTCTTGTTGCCCGTCCAGAAGACAGTGGGACGTATGTCTGTGTGGCTCGTAACACTGAGGGAACCACTGAGACCAGAGTAGAAGTGATCATAGAGGGAGGATCTCAAATGCCCTCGGTGCCGAGAGCCTTGGTTCCTGAGCCACTCATGGTGGTGGTGGAGGGACAGACTGCGACTCTGCGCTGTGATGCCTACGGTAACAGAAACCCAAATTTTTAAATCTGTTTTGTGTGCAATTTCAGCTTTTAGTTGTGAAATAAAAAATAAATGAATACATAAACTAAAATAAGAATTAGTTTTTGTAAAATCTTTTTTTAGTTTTCTGTATTCATGTTTTGTAGGATTTCCCTCTCCGGTGATTAAGTGGTCCAAACTGCGCTCCACTCTGCCTTGGAGGCACAAGGTGGTGAACAACAGCTTGGTGCTGCAATCTGTCGGTCGACAAGACTCTGGAGAATACATCTGCAGTGCCACAAACAACATGGGAACTAGTGAAGTCACCATCATGCTAGAAGTGGAGAGTGAGTGCCTTTTGTGCTTCTTTTTTTACTTAGAAATATTTTATTGATCTTTAGAGAAATTTTTTCAATTTTATTGAAGCTTTAGAGAAACTTTCATGTTTGCTGAATTAACAGCATCTAATAAAGTTGTGCTCACCTGTAATAAGCTCTATTTGACAAATAAGTAGGTTTTCTTTTATAAGATGTTTGTGCTTTCTTGTGACTCAGATTTACTTTCATGCAAATTGATATCATAACATGAAAAGAGTAACTACATATTAAATAAAATACAATAAAGCATCAGTGCAAAATGAAATGCCATGCCCTTAATGTGTTTTTAGCTTTAGAAGTATAATATCAGCGTGTTGATAATCAATAGATTTCAAACTTTTCAAATGTTTCTTTTCTTTTTCTGACTTTGCAGCTCCTCCTTATGCCACTTCGGTGCCTGATGACGTGGCTGTGCGGGTCGGAGAGGTGATCAGGTTGCAATGCCTGGCCCATGGTACTCCTCCCTTGACCTACACGTGGACCAAACTGGATGGCGTCCTGCCTTCCAGAGCTCAGGCCAGCGAAGGCGATCTGCAGATCGACCTGGCCACTTCCGAGGATGCTGGGAGCTACAAGTGCGTAGCCAGCAACAGAGTTGGTAACAGCGAAGTAGTTGCTAAAGTCACAGTCAGATGTAAGTTGCTGCTTATTTCAATGCAGGATTGATTTATATCAACAATATGAATTCAACAGCCGATTCCACTCTTGTCTGTCTTTTCCCCCTTGCAGCACCGCTGGCGGTGCGCGTTTCCCCCCAGGTTGAGGTGAAAGCTCAGGGCAGTGCTGTGGAGTTCACCTGCTCTGCAGCTGGAGGAGTTCATACCAAGATCGAATGGTTGAAGGAAGGAGGAGCCTTGCCTCCAAACCACGACATAAAGGACGGTGTTCTCAGGTGACTGATTCTCCCTTAGTGGATAAGGCAGAAATTAAACTAAAGGTGGCCATACCAACACTGTATAGCATGTTTCATCTTCTCAGTTGATCACATATCATTATTCATTTAAAAAAACAAAAATATTCCAAATAAACTTATATATATTTTGTTCTGTTACAACTATAATTTATTTTATTAGTATTTTCTGTGATAAACCAAGAAAACATAGTACGTAAGTGCTAAAGGAAAGAAAATCATTCATGGGTTTCCCACATTATTTACAGATAAAATGTAAGAAGAGTTGTGCACATCTTAATTTACATGAGTTAATACCTACTACTCAACTTCCATAAATGAATGCTTTGCAGTAGACAAGCATAATTTGATTCAGTCTATTCTATTTTAGCCCTGGTGGTAAGCTTAAGGTTGTTGTCTTGCTGGACGGTTAACTTTCATTCCAGCTTCAGCTCTTTTGAGACTAAACAATCTGCTTTCAGGTTTTTCATGTCATTAGTGCCATCCATTTTTCCAAAATCAAAGTTTTATTCCAGAAGGAAAGCGAACTCACAAAATTATGCTGTCATTGCCATGGAAATGGTGTTTTAAAGGGGTATACTGGTTTTTATTTAGGGGTGTCATGGTGAAACAGCCAGAAGTCTATGTTACTTTTGAGATATCTACTGTTTAATGTTAAAATTATAACAATATATCTTCTACTTCACATCTATGTTCTACTTTGTAATAAAATATAAATGAAATTTATTGGAGTTTGTGGCTGTAACTGGGCAAAATGTAATTTTTCTTGCAGGAAAAGCACATGAGGTGTAGTTTTTTTAAGTGGATATCTGAAATGCAACTTCTGCTTGCAGAATTGAAAACTTGGAGCAGGGCAATGAAGGTGTTTACATCTGCAGAGCAACCAGTGCATATGGTCAAGCACAGGACACTGCAAGACTAACCATTCAAGGTTTGAAACATCCTACTGTTTATAAAGTTAATGGATAATGTTTGCCTTCAAGGTTCTGTTTACAGAAATAGCTCAGATAAGAAGACGCTATCTGGAATAGCTCAAAACCTTGAAGACAAAGTTTTCCCATATTCGTAAATATCTGCACAGCTCCATTTGCTCTATTTATTTAGTTCACATTTCTCTTCTTTTCCACAGCTCTGCCAAAGGTGATGATTAATGTACGAACCTCAATGCAGACCGTGATGATTGGGAACGCGGTGGAGTTTGAGTGCCATGCTGTCGGTGATCCAGAGCCCACAGTCAGGTGGAGTAAAGTTGGAGGCCCACTTCCATCACACATCATGGTGAAGGACGGCATGCTGAGGATCAGTCAGGTGACCGAGGCAGACGCTGGCCATTACCGCTGCACAGCCACCAACGACGTAGGCTCAGTTCAGTCTCAAGTGCTGCTGAATGTCCAGTGTGAGTAATAATAAACAATCTTTTTATCATAGAAACGTCCATGAAGATGCATTAACTATAAATTATTCTTACAATTCAGGTTCTTATGTATTCAGGGTGTCCACTCATTCTTAATAAGTCTTGAATTCATTCATCTAAAATTAAGGCCTTAAAATGTCTTGAATTGTTTCAAGAAAATGTTAGTTTGCCTTAAATACATTGATCACAGGTCTTAAGTTTTGCTGTGACTATGTTGTGCGGCTTTTGTGTCAGACAACTGATTGAGTTGCACCGCAATAAAATATTCTGTTTCTCAAAGTTTTTAAGGCTATCTATAACAAGCTGCTAATACCTGTTAGCTTTCTAACTAACCTTTTGCATATATCATGGGAAAGTATAATTTTATCAACAGCTGGTTGGATACCATGCAAAAAAACAATGCAAAACAGCTCTTTAGCTAAAAGACTACAGAAATTTAACAGTTTTGGTCTCCTGAAAAAGAAGTATTGTTTTGTACATTTATGTTGTGATATAAGTCTTACATCTTAAACATAGTGGTTTTTAAAGGTCTTAAGAAGACATATATATGAGTAGGTGAAGCCTGTAGAAATCCTGTACAATTATTACGATAATCATAGTTTAAGCATTGGTCTGTTTTCTCAGCTCTTCCGCAAATTTCTGCACTGCCAGAAACAAAGGAGGTGACCATTGGGTCTGATGCAGTCATGCCCTGCTCAGCGTCAGGATATCCAGTCCCTGATATCAAGTGGACAAAGGTAACTAATGCTATCCACCATTTCTTGTTGCCACCACTTTATTTGATCTGTTTTGGGACTTAGTGGTTTGTTTTATTTTAACTTGTCTTGTTATGATAGGGAAACATTTATTTCTGGCATTTAACAGTTTTTCCAGTGTAGAGAGGTGTCCAAACTTTGTGTCAGGTGATCTAAAATCTAAAATGACCCAAAATGTTTCTTTTTTTCTCTTTTTGTTACCTAAAACTAGGCATGAACTACTTTAATTAAACTATTTAAATTTATTTGCTAAATGAAAAGCAGTCAGTAAGCAGATTTTAATTTAAAAGTTGTAGTTTTGTCCTAATTAGTTTAATTTATTCTTGAGTTGTGGTTGGGGTGTGCCGCATAAAATCAGTTCAGTGACCTCAAATGGCTCCTGGTTCCCTTTAAATGCTCTTGACATAAAAGTCAACAGATGGGAGAAAAAACTGTAACTCAAACTGCAAACACATAAAATATTGCCAACTATTTTTGGTTTACTTGAAACTAGACCAAAAATGTAACATTAGAGATCTAAGCTATTTTATTTACAACCAATTTTTCCTCTGGAGAGTAAAACATAAATCCAAATTGATGGATGGGCTTGTCCATAGCCACCGTTAAATGGTTGAAAATTATTTATGTTGGCACAAAAGCCAGAAGAGAAGCTGCATTAGGTGTGATGGCAACTCAACTTCCTGTTTTGATTCTTGCAGATGATAGCTAAAATATTTTAAGAGGTTCCTTCCAGACTAAATCACAGTTGTTTGTTTACCTGTTGGATTGTAGCCCATCTGCATTTTTTTTCTTTCTTTCTTTCCTTTTTCAAGTCGGAAGGAGAACTTCCTCCTAAGTGCTTCCAGGAAGCCAACGTGCTGACAGTGCCTCAGGTCACCCAGGAGGACTCCGGCACATACATCTGCACCGCCTCTAACGAGCACGGCAAAGTGGCAGCTTTCACCAAACTTGAAATCCATGGTTAGTGCAAGAAGGGAATAGAGGCACCTTCAACTACAGGCCTATTGGCGTCTCACTGTGATGTATTTTTTTTCAGAGAGAGTTATGCCGTACTTTGCCCAGGAACCTGTGTCTTACCTCACACTGCCCACCATTAAAAATGCCTACAAGGCTTTCAACATAAAGATCAACTTCAGACCTGATAATGTTGATGGTAAGAGTGTACTTCTCTAAATCTTAGTATTTCAAGTATAAAATGTATTAATTTAGATTTTATAGATTTTTTAAAAATTGCATACTTGGTACATTTGTGTAATATGGTTTGTCTCGTATGTAATTTCACTGGATTTTGTGTTCCTCCTTTTCCTCCCTCCTGCCTCACCCCTGGGGTGGGAAGGTCTCATATTGTATGCTGGTGAGTCTCAGGAAGTCAAGGCTGTTGTTGGCAGCACTATGCTTTCTGCCTGCACTAGATTTTTTCCCCCCCATCATGCTCAGAGCTGATTTATGGGCTGTGCAAGAGAAATGCAACATGATGCATGAGCAATGTCTTCAGTCATTATTACAAATCCACAAAATAAAAGGAAAGACATTAGGGTCGAGCTGCTACATTTACGTCAGAGAGAGAGAAAACAGATTTAGAAATGTCTCCAACAACAAAAAGCAAAAATTTAAAACCACACATAGCAAAATGAACAAGTATTAATCATTTACCTGTTGTTTTTAGCCATCATCCTTACAAATGAGGGATTACTCCTTCAGAGAAATCCAGTGTAGAATTATAAGTGCAAAAACACAAATCATAAGTATTTCTGTTCTGATTTGTAGTACAAATATCTTAGTCCAAATGAAACAAGACAAAACTAGCTGCCCAGTAAGTTATTGGCTTAAAACAATTTGTCTTTGTAAAGCAGTTTGTCTTATTTAGTGCATATGTACTAAAATATTTGCTCTACAAAGTAGGTAAAATTTGGTGTTTTTGTAGCATTGTTTTGTGTTTTTGTTATGCGTGTTCCTTTTTTTCTTAGATGTATTCATTAAAACATTGTCTCACATTTTGCACATCAAAATCTCCTCCACTCCTACATGACAAGAGGGCTCCACAGATCAAGCTGGAGAATCTATTAGTTCAGAAGAAATTAAATTTAAAATTAAAATTCTTCAGGCACACTCAGCATTTCAGTGTGTGTGAGGTGACAACAAAATAGTGAAAGATTTCAGAAAAAAATTGTTTTTGCCATCTACTTGCCTTGAACAGATTTTTTTTCCTGTTGCAGCTTTTCTCCCTCCAGTAACAAACACAATGGATATTCATGCCTTCTCCATGAGAATGCACTGCTCATATATATTATGCATGTGAATTTCCAGCATGTGATGGAAGAAAAATAGCAAATTTTGCATTATGATTCAGCAGGTTGCATTTTGCAGCCCAGTGATTTGACAGCAGTTTTTGACATGGCTTTGTTTTGCTTTAAAGCTGTGACTCCCTGGCATGCTGCTTCACCATCCACCTGTGATGGGCAAAATCCCAAAGAATATCTATCCTAATAAGTCTCTCATATTAAATGTAGAGTATTATATTCCTTGAGCAAGAACAAATTTACAGTTGTTTTGGGTCAGAGTGTTTTTTATTCTCCTCCTAAAACACTTTGATGAGTTATGGACCTATTAGGATGGATGTTATCAAAGGGACACCATCAGAATTTATGCGTTTATTTTTGCTGATTTCTTTTGTTTCGCCCGTGGCAGGCATGATCCTCTACAATGGCCAGAGAAGATCAACAGGAGCCGACTTCATCTCTCTGGGACTTGTGAGTGGACGCTTGGAGTTCAGGTCAGGGCTCGAAATACTGCATAATGAGGATCGTTGTTGATGATAAAAGTAATTCAAGAATTATGTCTGATCCTAGGTTTGATGTGGGCTCTGGCATGGCCACCATTCGTGACCCCAACCCCATTAAACTGGGAGAGTTTCACACAGTGGAGCTGTATCGCAACCTTACTCAGGGTTACATCACTGTGGACGGCGGGGAGCCCATCGGTGGAAAATCACAGGTAATTTACAATGTCAGAAATAGTGGTGGGCAATATGGAGTTAAAGTTTTATCATGGTATTCTGTCCTATTATTGCAATAACAATAAAAGTGATGCTAGAAACAATTTTTTTGCTTCTGTTTTTAGGTAACTGTATTGGTGTGACTGACACAGCAATTGTAGACCCAAAAAACATCTCTTGAGAAACAGCTATTTTTAATGTGCTTCTTTTGGACACCAGTCACATGAAAAAGAGTGATTTGTACCACTAAACTGCACACAGTAACTGGACAGAATCATATTTTAAAATGTATTTGTCTTAGTGCACATTGAAAAATAATCCCAGCAATACAAACATTTTTGGGAGATTGGAGAAAAAATATTCTCTGGAGATCATCCTGACAATTCTGTATGTACTTTCAACTCCAACTTTTTCTTGGATGGACTTTTTACTTTGATGAAATCACAAGTCTCTTCTTCTTGAGCAAAAATAAACTGAAAACCTTTAAAATTAAATAATTTCTTGGGTAAACTTCCCAAGGAGATGTTGTTCTTCAAGTCAAGATGTCTGGAAGAATCAACCTCTCACTTTGCTGCCATTGTAGTTTTTACTGTAGTTTTTTTGGTAGTACTGCTGTGACAAAATGCATCAAAAACTAAAAAAACAAAAATGATAAAAACTTGTCATTTAATAAAAAATGTGGCAAAAAAAAATAAAAATAAATAAATATATATATATATATATATATATATATATATATATATAGAGAGAGAGAGAGAGAAAATAGTAGATAAATTGTACATGTGATAAGGAGTAGTGTATCATCATTACGCTATTCATTAATAATATTGAAAACTGCATGTTTTCTGATGTTGAACAGCCCTACCTTTATCCTTTCTTTTGTAAGATCAAAATTCAAAGAAAATTGAAATCTGCTAAAACTGAACGTACTCTGCTCGTCAGGGAAAGTTCCAGGGCCTTGATCTGAATGAGGAGCTGCATGTGGGTGGTTACCCCAACTACACATCAATCGTAAAAACAGCTGGCATTAAGACCGGTTTTGTGGGTAAGATATTGTTTACTGTCTTTGATTACCACAGGATGGAGAAGGCTTTCACTCGTGTAATTTTTTTTATTTTATTTATTTTTTTGATATACCGCAGGTTGTATTCGTCAGCTGGTCATCCAGGGAGAGGAAGTAATCTTTAAAAACCTCGACCGCAGCTCTACTGGCGTCACAAACTGTCCCACCTGCAAAGATTATCCATGCCAGGTCAGTTTAAATCATCTAAATAAATCCTCAACATTTGGTTACTCTGCATCTTGCAACTTATTTGATTTTATTTTGCAGAATGGAGGAAGGTGTAAGGATTCAGAGGCCAGTTTGTACAAGTGCACCTGCCCCCGAGGATTCACAGGCAGCAACTGCCAGCATCACTCGTCTTTACACTGCCACTCAGGTGGATGTGAATCACAAATAGAGCCTATTTGTCTACATTTTTAAAAGTTCAAACCTTCAATAAGATGGATTACTTGTGTTTGTAACATTTTGCAAATATGGCTCCCTCAGAGGCCTGCGGACCCGATGCTACTTGCATCAACAGGCCGAATGGTCTGGGTTACGACTGTCGCTGCCATCTGGGCAAGTTTGGAGAGAAATGCATGCAAGGTAAAACCAGCTGTAGGCTTCATCTTTCCTAATATGAATCCATCAGTCCCATCCATGAAAAATCTTTTCTTTTTTTTTTAAACATTTGTAATGGATTCTTACCAGGTGAGCTGGTGATGACTCCACTGTTTGATGGGGATGAGTCGTACATAGCCTACCCACCCCTGACCATTGTCCACGATGACCTGCGTGTTGAGCTGGAGTTCAAACCACTGGAAAGGAACGGCCTGATGTTCTTCTGCGGTGGTAAAAAAACCAAGGTGGAGGACTTTGTGGCTGTTTCAATGGTGGAGGGTCATGTGGAGTTCAGATATGAACTCGGCACAGGTAAACATGGACTATTGGAGGCAAAAGGAATTTTAATACTTTTGAAAGAACTTTTTGCAATTTTTTTTATATCTGAGCTTAAGAGTGTTTAATCTGCCTTGACATCCAGGACAGGCAGTCCTTCTCAGTCCTCAGCCGGTCTCCTTGGGCCAGTGGCACAGAGTTGTGGCTGAGAGAAACAAGAGGTCTGGTCACCTGAGGGTGGACCAGGGCCCAGTGCAAAGGAGGATGTCGCCAGGAAAAGCCCAGGGCCTCAATATCCACACTCCAATGTACCTGGGAGGAGTGCCAAGCATGGACATCCTGCCCAAACCTGCAAATGTCACTCAGATGTTTGACGGTTGCATCGGAGAGGTGAGGATTCTTTGTTTGGAAGTAGCTGAATGAAGGCCACTGGTTATTTTTCTAGTTGTGGAAGATCAGACTTGTTTATGTCTCGACTGTAGGTTTCCATTAACAACAAGAAGGTGGACTTGTCCTACAGCTTCACAGAGAGCAAATCAATTAGCAAATGTGTGGACAACAGCCCCTGTGACCGTCGACCCTGCCTGAACGGTGGGGATTGCATGTTCAATGCAGAGTATGAGTACCAGTGCCTGTGCAAAGATGGATTTGAAGGTCAGTGTTTTAAAATAAAACTTCTTAGATCTGTTCAGCAGTCAGGTTTTTGTGTCGGTAAAATAACATTCTTCAAATATGTAATTGCATTTTTGGCAACGAAAGGTTTATTTTCTTACTTAAAAAGGAACTGAATTATTTGGCTATTTGCATCTTTTTAAAATATTTCCATTGTACAATATTGTACAAGAGGTATTTCAATTGATCCTTTCTGGCTTCTAACAAAAACAAAAAATAAACTTGCAATTTGTCTCAGTCTGACTGGAAGTGTCTTTTGGTCAAGTGAGAGTAAGATTGGACTTTTTAGCAGCAAGCAACAGCAGTAGCAGCATCACCAGCTATATAAGACCACTTAAATTAAGATGAATTTAATTGTATATGTTTCGTAAGTGAAATATTATAGATCTAGAATTAAAGGTGAATTTTTTTCCAGCGTACTTTACATGCCTTTCCCAGGGGTTTCTTGGGCAGGCTTAAAGCCATAGTGGGCATGACTCCACTTTTCTCCTCTGACTCTCTCTTGGTCTGTGGTTCTGCAGGTGAACGTTGTGAGGTGGTGAAATTTGTGTGCCAGAGTGACATCCAGTGCCAAAATGGAGGAACTTGTGTTGAAGGCAAATGCGTATGCATGTCTGGACACACGGGCCTCCGCTGTGAGGAAAGTAAGTATTCACAAGACATTAACCATTGAATTATTAAATAAACCAAATCCAAGCCACTGGTATAAAAGTGAAATATGTTATTGCATGTTTTTGACGGTTTCCTGGAACCACAACACGTGTCTTTCTGCAGCACACATGTCAGCTGATCTGTAAATCAGCTGGAAGTAATACTTATCAAAGCAAAAAAGCCACGGTGGAAACTTGAAGCCTATATGGCCCGAATTTTCTCCAAATTGAGCTCTTTGGTGACTCCCAGCACTGAAGAGCATGCTGGGAGAGATAACCCTAAATGGCTGCACATGTCATTTTTCTGCACTCTCATGGCTGTATCCTGCACACAGGCCAGGTCTTCAGCTTCGCCGAGGCCCTGCGGAGTTCAGAAACCAGCGAGGCGAATGGTACAGTATCTCAATGTTGAGTCTGCCTGAAATGACCGAGACTAACAGGGCCCTGGCTTCAGTTCGAGGGCCCCGGTGTCCCAACAAAGCTCAAACTCAACTGTCCATTCTCTTAACACACGTGCGCACGGAAAGAGAAAATATGTGTCTGTCTTCAATTCTCAGCTGAAACTCTTATCTGCATTTCAAAGTTGGGAAAGGGGAATTGTGCTTTGCAGATAAAAGGGAGCAGACTGCGTACAGGAAGCAGAGTTCTCTTGCCAGTTTCCTACAGGAAAGGGCAGAAACATGGGATTCCCCTTTTTTTTCATGTCTGTAAAATGCCTACTCACAACTCACAAGTCTCGTTGCTTCGAACTGCCTGCTCAACTCTCAACTCTCGACAAACCAAATACTTGTTCTCTTTGAAGCTCTCAACGTCACGTCATTCAGTCTTCTTCATGTGGAAATGTTTTCAATCAAACTACTACTAATAACTTCAAGTGTCTTCTGGGGAAAAAACTGATTATTGTCAGGATGATTTAGCTGTACATGCATTTAGTTGTTGCAAAGTTTATTCCACAACTGTGGCCAAACGTTTTGAGACTGACAAACTTTACTGCTTCAGTGAAATCTGAACTTATGTCAGATATCTCTAGGGTAAACTGATGTCTAAATGTCTTATGATCAACATTTAATAGATTTAAAACAATTATTATTGGATAATTCATCAAGTTTTATGAAGTAGGTTCTCACTGGGATTACAGTCTGGTGAGTTTGC
Source organism: Poeciliopsis gracilis (assembly GCA_911649635.1). Classification (NCBI taxonomy): domain Eukaryota; kingdom Metazoa; phylum Chordata; class Actinopteri; order Cyprinodontiformes; family Poeciliidae; genus Poeciliopsis; species Poeciliopsis gracilis. The sequence goes on from CAJVRI010001220.1 coordinate 790,736, forward strand.
ACATAGTGGACATATAATTTTTATGTTTTTATCCCCAAGTCAGTTTTTCCTTGCAACACGTTGTTCCGTTGTGTTTAACACCAAATTACTCCTGGATTTTTCCTCCATTCTGCACTCATAGCAGTGAGGCAAGCCCAAACATAAATGCTTTTGGGATACTTCAATGTCTGCATGACAGGGATTTATGGAAATATTTACCGTTTTTTCCCTGGATTTTTGTCTATAATGATCTAAAGGGATCTCTTGAAATAAATTTTTTGCAATCCAGTCCTGGTACTTCCTGCAAAGTCATTATTCTTGATGAACTGTGTTAAAAGATCTGCAAATTTCTCCTTTTCATCAAGACCTCCTGCAAAGGCAGCACATCATATAGAATAATAATAAGAACATTATTATTAATCATTAGTCTTATATATGTACATAAGACTAATGATTTGCAGCACCGATACTTCTTAAAACATCGGTTCTGGCTTGTAAATCAATCAAAACTACAAAGTGATGTTTTCTGCTCGCCTTTTTTTTCTAATACTATAGACTCATCTTAAATTCCCACCACAAAAAACTGTAGCTGAAGCTGTAAAGTTTCTATCAGCATCAAACTGTTTGGCCAAGGATGCAAACCTTGTGAGAAGTCAAAAATGATGCAACCTGTTAGGAATGGTGATTATGTGCTGATGACTGATAGCTGCATCCTGGAGCAATGACATATTTCCATATAAATTCTATAAATAAGGTGAAATGCAGGATTGTGGTTTTGGATTACAAATACAGGTTTAACATGGGCCTTTGCAGTTTTTGAGAAAAGAAATAACTTGTTACCTCATGCAAATGAAAATTTGTGAACAAAAACCAACTTATAACTTGAATATTCCTATAAATGTACAATGGAACATACAAAATGTATTCTGCTCTGTATTTGTATGAGGTATAACATATTATTTGTTTTCCTAAAAGTTACACAGTCTTACTTTCAGCAGCATTAATAGAAAAAATTGTCTGTCAAGGGATTTTGATGGCATTATACATTTTGTCTGTAAATGTATCTAACCAAACCAAGCAAAACATGGAGTCCTCTTTCCTTTCACCACTAGAGGGAGCCATAACAATGTGAGTAAACGTTAACCTAAACATTTTTTTTTTATGTTTCTATAGATTCCCCCTATCAGTATGCAGCTCATTTCCAAAGTGACGGGTACATTGCCCTCCCTAAATCAATTTTCCCAAGAAGGTAACTTCATTTTAGCGCTTTTTATATGTTTTTTTTTCTCTTTTTCATAGATAATGTCTATGAAAAATGTATTATGGCTTTGTATATAAATGTTTGGGGTTTTTTTCCAAATGAGAAATTGTTAATATCATTATTTAATTTATTTTAGTGTCCATGATGCTCCAGAGACAATAGAAATGGAAATTAACACCAGCTCCTCTGAGGGCCTGATCTTATGGCAGGGAGTGGTAAGTCCTGCCCCTCCCTCACCTGATGCTGCACCTTAACTCTGACAACTTTCATCGGAATATTAGATTTTCTGCTCATCGCCTTCCCCCCTAACTTCGCCTAAAAACTCCTGCACTGTTAATCATAATGATTACCTCATTTTAATAATGTTACCGTCACAATAATTTTTTTTATAACATTTGATGTCAGTTTTCTTTGCATAATCCTTACAAAATATTGCATTTTTATTTATTTATTGATTGATTTATCATCATCATCGCATTGTAAACTGAATTTGCTGCTGACGCTCTGACCTTGCTGGGCATGCTGGCTGAGATCAACGGCTGTGTCTTACACCACTAAATACATGCATGTGCTTCAATTAACTCACCCTCCATTTTCCTCAGGAGACGAAAAGCGCACGAAATTTGCGAAAGGTGCATGCTAGTGAAAAGGTATCCACTCGAACACAAGACACTTCACTGTTTTTCTTATGGAAGATTTTGTTACATTTGGAGAATGTTCCCTCAACATGTTGCATCATGCTTGTTATAAGTAAAATACAGCCATTAATGTGGAAAGTTACTATAAGCCACTTTGTCAGGGGCCAGAAGTTCATAGGACTAAATAACTAAACAAATACCATTCTATTGACTTCACATGTTTGTTTTCAGATACCTGGAGAGCATAGCAAAGGAAAGGACTTCATCAGCCTTGGCCTACAGAACGGACACCTAGTTTTCAGGTGATTCTACACCATAATCCTTTTGTTTGGCTGAACTCTAGATGATGTGGTTAAAATAATTTTAAGTTGGTGTATTTTACAGTAATGATGATTATTTATATTATATCTAGTTACCAGCTGGGCAGTGGAGAGGCAAGAATAAGATCAACAACCGCCATCAACGATGGAAAGTGGCATAAGATCACAGCAGCCAGGTGTGTATCTTCTGTTTCAATGAATGTAGTAAGATTCATCTCTGATTTTTTATGAAATGCTTTGTCTGTCAGTTAATGCTTTAATATACCTGCGCTTTTCTTCTGTTTGTTGTCTGAACTCAGTTGTTTCTCTTTTCTTCCAGAGTTGGAAAAGATGGTTTCATCCAAATTGATGGAGGAGACAAACAGCATGGACAATCTAAAGGCAAAAGCCTCATGGTTAACACCAAAGGCAGCATATACCTGGGTGAGCAAACCTGAGCGTATTAATCCAGAGGTTAACCACTGAAGGCTTTTCAGTGGTTAACCTCTGGAAAGGTTAAAATGATTTGGCCGATATGTTTTTATGGGTTTTATTTTCACCTGTATCTTTGAGAATCACACAGTATTAGACTGAAATAGAAACAATGTCACTGCAATAATCTAGGACCAGTTCAATTTTGACATTATAAGTCAAATGTTCCATAACACCTTCAGATATTGTACTTTCATCTATGTCTGGTTCTCTACTGTCTATGTTTTATTTTATTCATATGTGAGGCAAGGTTTAAATCTGTGTTTGTTGTCACACACAGGTGGAGCTCCAGATATGACTGCTATGACAGGAGGAAAATTTTCATCAGGAATCAGCGGCTGTGTTCGGAACCTGATGCTGACGAACGCTCAGCCTGGACTGCAGCCTGGCCAGCCGATTGATTTGCAGACTCACGCTGCCCACGGCATCAACGTTCAGCCCTGCTCTTCATAGACATACATACACCAGGACACGCACTCACACAAGCACATGCACACATTGAGAGACTACGGAGTGATTACACATGCAGCAGACTCCCTCGGAGAGACTTAACACTCATAGAGCCTGAAACAAACTTGGTGCTTTGCTGCAACGAAAACAAAAAAACCACAAAATAAAAGAAAACAAACCATGATGCAACTGATGCTTTTCTCTGTGTGCACCAAAACCAAAAAGAGAGGAAAATTTAAAACAATATTAACAAGTCTTCTCTGTCTCAGTGTTGTATTCTGAATGAAGGACTGATAAAGGATGAGTAGTAAGGTTTTCATAGTTTCAGCAGTACTTTTAGCCATGAGAAGATTATTAGTAGAGCTCAATAGCCCTTCTACGATAGGTCAGGTCCTATGGAGTTGGAGATATTTTGACAGCACTGAATTTTTTTTATTTATATACATTTAAATATATATAATGTTTGTGGGGGAAAAACATGCAAACTAACATTACAACTGCTCTTTATCTTTCCTAGCATTTGTTCTGGGTTATTATACTGTGTGTCTGAGGCTTTTTACAGGCCTAGCTCTACTGTTACTTGAATATATGTAGGCCTTTTTTTCTTCACTTCTGTAGGGAAACCTTTATTTGCGAGCATGCTTGGCAAATTGTTGGGAGATGAACACACATGGTCACAGTCACATTCAACTCCAGTACACAACTCAGGATGCCAAATACAAACAAATAACAATTGTTAAATGTATGACTTTATTTGATTTTTTTCTTCCACTTTTAAGTAAGTCACAACACTTTTTTTTATGTCTTTTCTTTCTTTATTTGTTCTTTTTTTATGAACAGAAATGAAACTTGGTGCTAATTTTCACACATGAAGATGCAACGTGTGTCTCTGTTACATGCAGAGGTCTTTTTTTCTAGTAATTTGGATTTATTTGTAGTTTTAAAAAATTAAGAAGCAGTAGTTTATTTGTTGATATGCATGACATTTCACATAGCTCTAAAATATGGCATGGTTTGTTGCTTCACTTGCCTTTTATGATTGAGTAGATCTCAAAAAGCAGTAAAAACTTTTTTTAAAAAAGTGTAATTTTTTTTTATGTGTGGTTGTGTTAAATATGTTATTTTATGTGTTTAGATTATCTGCCAGCCAGGTAGATAACAATGTCATTTGAGGAAGTGCTTGTATTCAAAGAAAATATGTTGCTCAAGTATGTTTTGACTTTATCTGTTTGCAGCAGGTCACTCCATTTTAAGACAGTAGTGTGTTTGTGTCTGTATCCACATCCTCAGGAGGATCAACCCAGAACTGCCTGCATCAGGTTTTTAACCCTAATGTCAGGTTTGGTAGCTTTAAATTCAACATGGGAAGGTAAAAACCCCTGTTGGCGCTGTGGGCTGTTTACTCTGCAGACATAGATTCATCTACAGCAGCTCATATTCATGTTCAGTCAGAAGAAACCTCCTGCAGCGTGCTGTGATCTGTAGTGTAGCTCCGATAAGCATGCTCACACGCTTCCTTTCAACCACATGGCAAACCACAATCACAATTATTTGGGGGTTTGGATTTTTTTTCTTACTGTTAGCTGAAAATATTTGTTTTGATAATCCTAAAATGAGCATCTTTTCATTTTATTTATTTCATTCATTTTGTTCTGCTTTCTTGCCTGTTTTTCACCGCTTTTGTTGATTGATTAGCTTTTTAACATCTGGAGTTCTTGCCTATTGTCTCCAATACTCTATTGTCGTTCCCCCACTCTACAAATTCCTCTCAAATTGCCCACACAAAGTGCTAGACTGGAGTTTCCCTGTCACAGTGGATAAAAACTGGTCTTATTCTTTGAAACAATAAGTCTTAGGCATCTAGTGCATGAATGCATGAGATTGGTGTTATCATGAATGAGCAGGAATTATGGTCCAGCTGTGGTTGTTGCCTGCATTTTGGGTATCTGACCTTAACATGGATTGTTACATATATGATATCAATTAATACAAACTTGTCTAGAAACAGTTGCTGTTTATTGGTTTAGAGTTTTTATTTTTACCTTTATTATGTTGAAAAGTCCACTTTAAGTAATGACTGAAATTTTTTTGTTGGTTCCATGAAAAAAGGGTATTTTTTACTTCTGAACAAAATTTGGGAATTAACTTAATGAAAGTACTGGAATATAATTTTGATGTCATTAAGATCTGACTTTTTCATTACCCATGTTGGAAAGATTCTCCCATTCACTTTGTTTCCTAAATAAAAACAAAACTCATGTGCTCTTTGTAATCTTGGGATTTCTTTTTTTCACGCCACATTGCTGTGTTTTGAATTATAGTCCAGATTTCTTTAAGAGTTTCTTATTTAATTTCCAGAATCAATTTAAGCAAATATCCTCTTTGATCTTTACAAATATTGTTTTCCTAAATTGTTTTGGGTGTTCCTCAGTTAACCTGAATGCAGACTACTCCAAAACGTTTTACCAATCCCAGCTTGAGTTTTGACCTAAATGTGCCATTTTAGTATAACATTGTAACTTTGTAGGCTGAACATAACTGTTCAAATTACAAAGTAGGGTTTTACTAATATTGGTGTGTTTATGGGTCTTCCTGTTTGTAATCCTGTCTTTCTTTTAATGATTATTTGAAATTGTTTTACCGGCTCCTTGTCATGTTTATCTTAAAAGTTACAACAATTTACAAAAAGAATATAAAAATAGTATATCACTTAAAAAAATATTAATTCACTCTGAAAGCAAATTGAACAATACACGCCACCTGTGTTGTCTGCACACTGCAGTTACATAACAAGATTAGAGAGCATTGACCTCACTGTACATTATAATTGGCTATGTGAAATCCGAGCTGGAGACATAGAGCTTTTCACTGTCTGTCTGTCACAGAATGATTTTTAGACAGGGCTGCATAAAGGCTAAGGTTCCATGAGCATCCTGCTCACCTGAAGCTGCTTTTCAAAACAAGATCATGAGGAAAATCAAGACAATTTCCGATATTTCAACGTATATTTGTTTTGGTTTCTGTTGTCCTGCTTTTATTGTTTTGTTTTATCTGGGAGAAAAATCTCTTTATCAACCTCAATTTGGTCATAAGAGCAGGAGTTGATACAAGGGTATCAAGTATCAGGAAATGTAGATGTAATAGTTTATAAACTAACATAAGCCAAAATTAAAATACAACCTTCTTGTTTCTATTAAATTGATTGCCATAACTAAAGAAGTTTTTGCTGATATCTAAATTTCAGAAACTGCTGTATCTGTTTGGTTTATTTAATTTAGTTATTGATTTATTTAGGTGGCCTGATTTTACTTTTCATTTCTTTTCCGTTTTCACCTGTTTCTGAGCTTCAGCATCACCATTATCTCCCTCAGCATGCAGTATATAACTCTGGGTTTTGTTGGCTTTTTGTCTGCCCAATACATAGTAAAAAAAAAATCACAAAGAAACACCTGAAAAGTGTTGCCTCCATTTGTATTTAGACCTTTTGCTCTGATGTTCAAAGGAAAACTCAGTGTAATTCACCCTATTTCTAACTCTGCTGAAACGCATCAAATTCTTCTTAAGGCCTAACACTGACAGTGACAGCAGGGGAAGCAATGGATCCATAAAGGAGACAAAAAACATAGTTTACTGATCAGCGCTAAGAAAACACTCTAAAGGAAGCCATTCATGGTGCTGATAAAACTTGCACTTGTTTCTGCTGTGTTAGAAGTGACCAGATTAAGTAACAGCTGCAGTTCACTGGTAGCAAAAGATTCTAAAGTCCCAGTGAAATTCCACCTGCATCTAAGATTTGCACCACGTTATGCATTTCTTGCAAAACTAAACTACGGATTCACTTGCAGATTCTTTTCTCCAAAAGAGGATTATCAAGAAGACACAAACATATCAGATTCTTTTTGAACGTCTGTTGCAACAGAGATGAGGAAGTTTCCGTTCATTGCTTAATATTCCTAAATATCTACTATAATACAGTAAATATATTTTGGAGTAGCAATCGTGTTTATTTGGGTTTCTAACTGGAAAAATGAGAGATTACAGAGCAGCCCTGAGTTCAGTATGAAAGGGTTATTGCAGTATAATGATTTTATAATATTTCGATTAATTCACAACATCTTAGCTAAATCTGAAAAACACAACTTATTTGAGTGACATCATGGGAAAAAACTGTGGATGAGCTGAAAGTGTGTGTGTGTGTGTGTGTGTGTGTGTGTGTGTGTGTGTGTGTGTGTGTGTGTGTGTGTGTGTGTGTGTGTGTGTGTGTGTGTGTGTGTGTGTGAATGTGGCAGCCTATGAACCTGAATAGCTACACCAGTTCTCCAGAGGAATCCAGCAGAATTCCAGTAAACTGTTGTGGGAGCCTTGTAGAGTGATACACAAAATATTTAACCCAAGTCCTACAGTTTAATCAGCAAGTTTACCAAAACCAGGAATGAAAAAGCTAATTACAAGTAATTAAAAAGTCTATGGAGGTTACTATGATTAACTTGGATCATGTATGAAGGACAACCATTAGTACAATCTATTTTGAAACTTACAGAAGCTATGTGTTTTCTGAACAGCACAGGCTTAATAAAAAGGAAAAAAAAATGGTTCAGGCAAATTATTGAAAGACCAAAATTATTTTTCTGTAACAGAATGAGTAATGGAAACTTCAGAACAAAACTGACTCTGGCTTTCACTCATTCAGCCTCAATGTGTTTACATTTGAGGATAAAAGTCTCTACATTTTGCATGCAACTATTGAAGCAGCATTGGGCTAATAATTAACCCGGATGGATTCTGCAGCATGCCAATAGTAAGTATTGTCAAACTGAAAAATTTGACTCATCACCAAAACTGCTTTCTATTCATGATCTGAGAAATATCACAAGTTGCCATTTTCATTCCTTTTTCTCTTGAGATTATTTAGTTGGAGTGAAGCTATATATTATCGAAGGCATCAGAAAGGAGTTTCCTGCAATGTTATGTTTCATTACAGGATTTGCAACAGAGTTTGCAACTGTTTTTTTTTAAAATGCCATGTTTCTTCTAAGTACTAAATTGAGAGGGGTAGCTATTGATTAAATATTTTTTCTTTAATTATCATCATTTTGTGAAAATCTATTCAGTTTTACATAAAAGGGTTTTTTTTGTAAAAGAAATTTGTCAAAAAGCCTAATTTTATTGATCATGACTTTTTGTAACAGCTGTAAAAACAGTAAAACATTCAAGAAGTAAACTATATATTTTTGGTTTATCAATTGCTGAAAAAACTCATTAATATAATGTACAATTAAATCCAGATTTCATTATTTTCTTTCATAAAAGAAACATTTTAAAACATTTTTGAAATGGAATCAAGTTAATGTAAAGTCTGATAAGAAGCAGATTAATCTTAAGACTATTTTGCTTTGTTTTCCCACCAAATTGCTTTGAATAAATGCGTCAGCAGCTAATGCTTACAGGTGAAACAAATTCCCTGTTTTTGTCGCATTATCTCCCTCTTGCGTGTGTGGTGCTGTTATTTGATTTTGGAAATGTACTTTTTGTAAATTGTGTCCATTTACTCGTTTTATAAACATGAAGCACGATAAAACCTGATTATAAAAATATGATAGAGTAGAAGAATGTAACACTGACACTTGTGGGACCGACATATTCAACTTTGTTGCATTCTGTATTGAAAACGTTCATTGTTTCTAGAAAATACTACACTGGATGACAAACTGTAATATTTGTAATTCTGAGCAGAAGTTCAACTATAAGATCAACTCTCCTTTCTTATGCTTTCAAACATTAAATATATTCACAAACTGAGGTTATACAGTCCGTATCTGTTCTTCTGAGTTAATACAATAATAGCTGACAAAAGTGCTAATAAATAGTTTATATCACCAATTAATCTGATTTAATGTCAGACAGCAGAAAAACAGATGTTTCTTTTTACACAGCCTGGTTATATCTGACTGACTGAATATCCAGTTTTTGTAACTCACATTAACCTCACCAGCTTTGGGGAAAAAAACAAGTGGGGAGGAGGAGGGGGGATCTACGTCATTTCCGCTTGGAATATTCCAGCGGATTTGTCACTGCTGCTACTTTAAAAGGACGCGCTTAAATAGCGGTCACCAAGCACACAGACAGGTGGTCTGCTCAGTGCATTCATTCGTTTATTTAAAGATATTGACACAGAAAGCAAAATAATATTAAGCGGAAGGTATTTTGCATTGCAAAAAGAAGGGAAGAAGAAATAAATTAAGTAGCCTACAATAAATTTTGGCATGAAGTGTGCGCACATTTTTCACGCCTCCGTCATTTGATTAAAGTAAACTAAGAAAACTGTGGAGCTCCTTTCGGGTAAGATGAAAAACAAACAAACTTTGTTTCTGAATAAACTAGAACTGTTTTCTCACGTCTCATACGAGCGCAGTTTGACAGGATTTGTTATGGCGCATTTGTGCGTCTTAATGATGGAGTTTGAATGGATTTTATTTCCGCTGCTGAGGGAGATCTGGTGCACGGTGCGCGTTACAGCCTCCAGCAAAGCGGAAGTTTTTATTTACTGTCCGGATTTTTAAAAAAAAGTGTTTTTTTTTTGTTTTTTTTTTGTTAGTTTTTTTCGTCAGAAAATAGAATATTTGCACCTAGGATGTTGTGATGTTTTTCATCAAGCAGTTAAGATGCTACGGGTGATTGTCATTAGAAGCATTTTCTCTAAATGCTTTCTAAAGTATACCTATTTATCCATTTGAAACAAGTTCTTTATTGATTTTAAGACACGTTTGTTGTCTAAATATTGTTTAAATTTAATAAGCACGTATGTTTATGACTGCACAACAATAGCTGGAACTTTTTTTTCTTTCAGCTGCTGAGTTGTGAACCATGATCCTCCTGACCCCTTCCTCTGGTATGTACTCTATTCTCATCTCAGCTCCTAATCAGAACCACTGCACAGTAAACTTTTTTTTTTTTTGTAGGAGAGAATATAGTTCCACAAATAAATAAATAATGATAATAAATAAGTAAAAATGAAAAAGTCAGCTGTACAAAAATCTACTGGAGTTTTCACTTCTAATATTGTTAGATATCACAAGACTCGGCTAAATAACCTGATTCTTTAGCAGTGACCCCTTATGACTACCCTCTTTGCACAGGTTGCCAGTAACTTTATCCTGGATGTAAGTAAAGTCAGCAGCCCTCCCCATCATCATGGGATCTGCCACTGTAACAGCTTTTTTGTATAAAATAGATTTTCTATTGGTCTTAATTCATATTCTAATCATCTGAGAAGTTGAATTTGGAGGTTTCCTTACTTAATATTCAGAATTTATAGAAAAAAAAATGTTTAATTTCTTGCAATCAATCTATATATAATGATTTATATGATTTTCAGTTCTTCTGTTGAATTATTGAGATACAGAAACTAATTTATTAAGATACACCAACATAATGCATTTGATAAATACGGTCCTAAAATGCATTTAGTATCCATTTCATGGATGACTATTACAATTGTGTACTTCGTCTGTTTGTTACATTCATTAATATACAGAGAACAGTTTGATGGCAGATGCATAGAAACTGTAACGTTTAATATTTTTATAGTTAAGCCTGTCAGCTGCTTGATATGTTTAATTAATGAAACTCTTAGACGTGGCAATAGTGCAGATTAATAAAGAAAAGGTAGTCTGTTTAGTTAGCTCAGTAAGTTCATTTCTGTTTGTTCTGGTTGTGCACTCTGAGTTGAGAGTTTTTCTTGTTTTTCCATGCACTCTCTTTAGCTGTTACCTGGTAACATGGCTGGGTATTACATAACAAGGGCCTACCCATCATGCTTTGCACTAATTAGGCAAGAATCCAGAAATAGAGACCTGCTTCAAATTGGCACTGTTTGGTTCTGGATTTGTCTTTTGCTTTTAATATCCAGCCAAGTGATCACAACAAACCCCATTGATTTTTATACACCTCTGCTGGCATTCACTATGTTTAAAGATAAAATATATTAACTTCTGCTCTGCGGCTACTATTGTTCTGTTTTCCTATAAAAACAGTTATTTAACACGCCAAGTGGTAACTTTAGAATAAAGTCCAACATGAGATAGTGAAAAAAGCATGCTATCAAGTGAAAGTTGTTGTTGGCTGTGTGCTTTGTCTCATACACTGTTTTCTTTCAGATGCATTCGCCTGGCTTTGGAATCAAAGGAAGTTCAGGGAGAAAATCTCGTGAAGGGTTGCTACTGCAACAATAAAAAATATTTTAAAAAATGCAGGTCAATATCTGTGCATACTGTCTTGGATCAGCACCATGACTTGAGAGATTACAGTTAGCTTAGAAGCGAGGAGATTGAGGAAACAGAGTATTCTTTTACTTGATTTATGTAAAAAAAAAGAGAAAAAAAAATAGCATATGCATAACATTTCTGATGGTCATTTTTTGTCTGGAATCAGCCAGTCTTAGCAAATTTGTGTCTTACTGACAATAATTGTAAATGGTGAATCGTAAATATACATACTGGAAATTGATAGCAATATGCATTATTGCTCATTAACAAAAGATAAAACTGTGGAAAAAAGTTTTCAATTCCTCTGGCTTTCATACTTTTTGTATGCAATCACATGCTAACAGTGCCAATGTTATCAGGGAAAATGTAGTCAAAGAGCATTAATCAATTTTTTTTAAATCAAAACTTTATCTTTATAGTTGTGCTTGTAGCTTATGGTACGTATATTTATTTCAATATATGTGCGTACCCTAATTATGTTTCATAAGGTAAAGATTTATTTACCTTACTTGATAAATTGATAAAAGTCACACTAAAACAACATATCTTCTTGTCCATGAAACTGTTTGCTCACAAATAACCCCTGCAAGCTGTTCAGTCCAGTTAAGCATCACCCAGTGCAGTGGCATAAACAATGTTGTTTTGTATTCCCTCAGCCTTGGGTTGTTCAATCCCTCAAACCTAAAAGCTTAATAATCCTGTGGAAAAATGTTTTAAGAAGACAGTCAGTTTTTAAGGCTGACAAGAGGGTTGTCCACCTCATTTCAATGTTGTTCATTCACCATGTGTTGAGGATTTTTGGAGAAAGTAACAGTGCTCACTCAATCTATTTCTGTATTCCTAATTAGCAACCACGCAGCCATTTGAAATATTCTAGTTAAAATGTTTTTTCTCTTTACAAAAATGTTTTCTGTTTACAATATGCACTTCTACATTCAATGCCATCATTGATATATCATAGCACCCTTCCTATCTGAGAGACACATGGCTCCAAAGACCTATTTAGTGTGAAAATGACATATAAAAATCTGCTATTTGCTTTGAGAACAAATAAAGTTTGGACTTTGACCTACGTATGTAACATTTTTAGGGGGTTTTGGAGTTCCTGCACTAATATGTGTTTCAATTTGCTTTTGACTAAAGATAAAATGTAACGAACTAAAATGTTCAGTTCAACAATCTCTAGAGTAACATGTGAAAATCAGTTCAAGTTTTAACTTCAATCAAAAATGCTAAGAATTTCTCAAATAGATGAGAGTTTTTTGGCCTTCAAAGTTGCTGTCTGAGAAAGTTCACAAAGCTACACAAATCAATTGTTAGAAACAGTTTAAAAGGACCTAATAATAAACAACCTATTAATAAACATTTTTTCCAGTAAGTGGCCTAAAATCTAGGAGCCCAGCTTCGTACTACAGCAAAAAGTGGCACAAATTAATAGTAGGTTCACTGCATGCTGTCAGTGTAGCTTAAATCCAAACATAAAACACAACTGGATCTTAGATTTTCAGCACAAAAATAGAATAACTCAGGAGGAGTTGAATCCTTTTTCCACAGTCCTGTGTTTACCTACCCTACTGTCACTCCCTCCATTAAAGCCCAGGTCCAAGTGCTATTAATTGATCTAAACAATCAGTCAGCTATTTGAACCCTGCTGCCACATCCTTTTGGTAGGTCAGTGTTAACAGGCTAATCGATCTCATGTTGTGTATGTGTCAGTTTAGTAGGTCCAGCTCTCTGTAGTCAGATGTTTGTGCACAGTAACCCCCCACACCAGCATTTGGTCCCCAATATATTAATTTGTAAATGCTGACCAGTAACATCTTTCTACAAATTAGAACATGTTCTTGCATGTCATTGTGTTTGAAAAAACAAAAAAAACTTCTAACACATGCTGAGATTTTCTGAGTAATTAAACAAAGATTGGTGTTGGATGTGCAAATTTAACTGCGTGATTTTATGGTAACACGTGTTTTTGAACTGAAAACGGATGAATGTATCATAAGGTCGATGTCCGTCCAATAAACAAACAGCTTGGTAAGTCATACTTCTTTTACATCAGATGGGGTCATCAGTTTGGGAGTAATGTTTTTGTCCCTATTAACTGGTGTGTAATATCCTTATCTTGTAATGGGTACTGAAGTATTTACAGCACCTAACCCTCTCTAAGGTTTGATTCAGACTCAGATAAAATCAGTAAGCTATTCCCACTGAGAAGGTCGGCTGGTGTGCTCATCTGATCAAGGTGGGGTGTTGTTCATTCAACAAGAACTGCTACTAACTGCTGCTGTTGTTTGCTCTCAGATTTCTTCCAGTATGCCAACAAGCTCCTCCTGAGCGATCATGCTACAAGGCTCCAAATCAAGGAGTTTGCACGGAAAAATGCTGCTAATGCTCTGTCTATGGCCAACATGGTCATGGGCATGGCCTCTATCCTCAGCAGCCTGAACGGGTGAGCAAACACACCATTAATAGTCCACACAATCAAAGTGTGCTCAGAAGGACAAAAGCAAAACACAGTAAAAAACTGAACATAGAATTTAATGTGGGTGATTTTCAGTGTTAGTTTTCCACCTGACATGACCTTATGCATGTAAACTAAATACATGCATCTTTTTCCACATTTGCTCTGCAGCAAGATGAAAAAAAAAAAACTTAAGACCTTGGAGCACTTTGCAAGTAAATTGTCTTCACTACATTCACCAACAACATTTTGCCTACATAAACAGAATTAGCTTTTCAGACTTGGCATACATTTTACCTCTAGAAAAAAGGCTTTCTGTCAGCAAATAGAAGAACTTCACTCTCACTTGTTTTCTTCAGGCACCATCATGCGGCGTGTTGGCTGGTTCTGATTGGGTACCTGCTAGATTTGGCAGATGGAGCGGTTGCCAGGCGACTCAATGCCTGCTCGGCACTGGGTAAGTGGAAGCTTGTGGTCAATAAACTTTTACCAAAGATTAACTTCAGTTAGGCTGTTGGCAGTGTCTGTTGCAGTCTTTTGTCTGCACTTTTCTAATTTGGCCTCACAAAGGGATTCAGTGAAAGGAAACTCTGCTTGTGAAAACCTCTGGTTAGTCTTACAGAGCTTCCAAGATTAGAATCATGTATATTTTATATAATGTCATTTGAACTCCTTTTTAAAACCTCTCTACTCTTTTGGATAAATAAGCTCTTAAGTGTTTGAAATAGATGTAAATCCACATTTATAATTAAAAAATTTGAGTATTTTGAATAAACATTGTAAATGCTAAGTTGCTATATAAATAACACCTGCACCTGAATTGTGCAGGTCAATATTATCCCAAAGCTTAAAATAGCTCCCAGGTGCATCATTGTTAGCCGCTTTGTGTCTCAACAAGCCGTTTTCTGCATGACTTTGCAGGTTGCACATTGTTGTTTTTGTCAAGTGAACAATCACTTTCCGATTAAGCAGCCTAAGTCTATGGCATCCAGTTCCAATTGTCTGTTTTATCCTGTTGCTTTGGCTTCTCTGCATTTCTGAAATTGCTAAAATTGTTGACCCCGGGCTGCGGGATTCCAACGCGTTCATTCGAGGGCTACAGGCTGAATCACCTCATCGTCATCCGCTGAAAACATACTATGAGCTCCTGAGGGATAAAGAGACAAGCAAGCGGAGAATGTTGTTTATTGAACAGCTGTTTGTTGGGCTGACACTGATGTTTCCAGTTTGAGATTTTTGCATGCAACACATTACTATCACATGGCAGGAATGTTATCCATCTTCACCCTGAAGAGCTGAAAAAGTAGCTGAAGAGCCTTGCAAAAATATTTATTCCACTTGAAACACTGTTTCTCACATTACAACCGCAAACGACAGAGTATTTTGTAGAAATTTTATGTCAGAAATTGCATGATGAAATGAGGAATTTTTGTTTTATAGGGAATGAAATATACTTGTCTGAAAGTGTATTTCATTTTGACTGACATGACATAAGCAAATAATGTTGTGAAAGAGCAAATAATTATATGGAATCAATTGATGCATGTCCAAAAGGTAGGGGGTGCCTGGTGTCAAAATATGAATCCAAAAGATTTAGAAGAGAGTTCATTGATATCTAAATAACTTTTATCACTTTTATTACATTTAAAATAAAAGTGTCTAAAATCCGTTATATATTACCATTTTATAAAATTTTGAAAAATCTAAATGGTAAATCTAAACCTATTAAATCTAAATTTAAATATTCAATTTAAATCTGAAAATCAACAAAGCAATTGAGAAAAACTGTAAGTGAAGTCCCGGTGTCAGCAGTTCTGGTGTTTTGTTTTTCATGTCTAGGTGCAAAGCTGGATGATTTTGCTGACTTCACCACCTTTGGGATCGCCACATCTCTGCTGCTGAGGACTTCCGACTTGCTGGACAACGTCCTGTGCATGTGCTATGTGCTGTCTGTGTTTGTCCGTCTCTGTTTCTTCTCAAGCGGTGAGTTACAATAATCAAATGACTAGACTAGAGTCTTATCAAGTTCAGAATTCTTAATCAAAACACACTTTGGTTTTGGATCAGGTATTCCATTTGTGTATCGCGGACTCCCCTGTATCTACTCATCAGCCATCCTAGCCAGTGCCTCCTTGCTGTCAGGAGGAAACCTGAGCGTGCTGCGGGTCCTCACAGTGGCCATGATCCTATTTATGATCAGTCAGAACTTCTATCCCCATGACAAAATCCTGGAGTCTCAGACTTGGAAGAAAGTAGTGTACGCTGGAGGTAAACTCATTTAAAAATCATAACAGCTTCAAAAGAGTCAAAAAAATAAAAAAATAAAATGCTTGCAGACTTGTGGAAATTTGACCATATTAGTCCATTGTGGACTTGATAATGTGGCTCACTGCCCAGGGGAGCAAAACTTAGGGAGTGCAACAAACATTCAAATGAACAATATGTCTGTCTGTCTATCTATCTAGCTACCTAGTTATCTATCAAATTATTCAAGGGCTATTTTGCTATTTAATCTGTTTCAGACAGACAGAAAGTTAAATGAATAGATAGAATTTCTGACATCCAATTTCTCATTTTCCTTTACCTTCTCTGTTGCAGGAGTTGCTATGGTGTTCTGTTCTCCCTTCCCCCCTGCGTGTGTGTACTACCTGCTGTGGTCCTGCTCCTATATTTTGTTCCCCACATCACTTTGGAGCTGCAAACTGTAAAGTAAAACACAGGTTTACAGACTGCTGTTGCTGCTGCTCCTTGTTGCCATCGGAGTATCCAAGATGGAAAAAAACACCTGTTAATTCATGGGAAACAGTCTCTCTATTTCACCTTTTATTTTGATGTGACGCCTGACTGAGAGGACTTAGAAAAAAGAAACGAGGATGGGTTGTTTTTCAGTGTTATTGGTGAAAATTAACATGTATTCTGTCTTCTTTGTTGTATTAACACCAATCAACCAATATGTGGCAGGCTCTGAAAACAGAATAGTCATCAGGTTTGTCTCCTTGTTTTATCTTCTTTCATCAGTATTATTTATCATCAGTGTTGAGAACATGTAGCAGCAGGGGAACATCACATTCTTCTAAGGATGATAGAAAAAGAAAACTTTCTATAGGACAAAAATAACACATTTTCTTTCCTTTATGTTAACTAGTTTTATGTGTTTTTACATCACAAATAGTTCAAAAGGTTTCTCTGAAGAAGAGAACCTGCGACAGCAGATTTCTGCTGCATTTATTTATACATATGTGACTGGGAATTTTTTGCAAGTCTGACTTCTCGTTCCATTATAAAGGGATCATAAAGGTACGGTAGTTCAAAAGAACTGATTTAACATAATGGTTCTGTCATTCATAATATTTTATTTGCTGTTTGTACATATCCATTTGTTGTCATAACTCCCACATTTACACATTGCAAACATTTCTTTGCCTACAAACTTTCTACTTTTTCTTATGTCTATGAACTGCTGTGTTAGATCCTGCTATTCCTTCCGTATCTGCCTCTGTTTTAGGAGGCATCACAACAACACTGCATCATTCATATGTCTTTCTCTGAAAAATCACTGATTTCATTTTGAGAGCTTTTGGTCAATTTTCAATTGTAAATTAATTCCACTTGGTGTTGATTTACCGCTTTGAATTACATTAAAGGGTACGTTAAACACTGTTTCTGCTGCCATCTAGTGGACATGGCGCAATATTTCACCTTTGCAGAAACAGGTGAGAACTATTGCCAGTCTGCTTTAAGAGGTGGACTACTTCTTTAGTTTCAAAGTGTGTTTTTTGCCTTTGCACTGTGAGAAGGAAATTGAGAGAATATATTGTTTGTCCAAAAGCCTAAAATTTAAACAAAGTGTAACTGGGTGAAATGTGTCTGTTCTGAGACCTGAAAGATCTATTTTTTCTTTTAGCTTCCTAATTCAAATTACTTAGCTCAGCTTTAAGCCATGAATTGTAATTCGTTCAGTTTCTGATTTAGATTAACTTACAAAGGAATGGCTCTAATGTGGAGAATCCTGGCTTTTTGATTATTAATTTAAAATATTAATTTGAACTTACTGATAACCAGCGTTTAAAGAAAGTCTCCAAAAATGACATACAGACATACTGCAGTACATTCAGTAGTGCATACGGTTTTCCAGTGTGGATGTTTTTGGTTTTCAGAAAGTACAGGCACTCTAATGTACAACATAGCGGAAGGAAAAACGGTATATTTTGAGAAAGAAAGAGATCTTTTTGTGAAATGGGATATGTGCATTTGAGGTTGTATATTTGAAAATAAAAAATGAGAATGAAATTACTTTGTATCATCACGTGTAGTCATTATCATTTCAGTGAATAACATCTTGAGCTTTACTATTAAGTTCGACATTTTTAATTACCTGTAGATGAATTCAAAAAGTGCCTGTTGGGATATGCCTTGCTGTGTTAATCCCATTAATTAAATTTAATTCAATATCTTTTAATTTTTTGACAGCAGCGCTGGTTCTCTTTCACCTTTGTTGATTGTACATATTTGTTCATTTAAATCAAACAGTTTTGATAGATAATGACACACCAAATTAACATTTGTTAATAAAATATATCAAAAACAAACCTAGTAATGAAAAAAGTCAAATTTTCAACATTATTTCCAAAACACCGTAAAATAAACTCCTGAGAAAGCTCCAAAAATACATTCTTTGAAGTCAAATATATTTAATGTTTTGCATTTTCACAGTAAGAAGCCTTTAAAATGATTGCCTTTAGGTAAACAGAGCCGAGGTAAGGATGAAAGAAAAAGGAAATTTTGAGTTTGGGTGATTTGCTTTCTCAGCCATCCTTCTGCCCTTCCGCGTCGCTCCTGTCGATACTGAACTGCATCAAAATCCTGTCTGCAACCTGCCATTTGACACCCACCTCCGCTGCTGCTTTCTCCATCAATACTGAATCCATTCTGCATCTTGAAAATGCCATAACCACTGCAGACACTGAAACTCAGAGGTCTGCGCCAATTAATTCAGTTTCGAATGAGTTCTCGTTTATTTGCTTAGTTTTCCTGGCAGAATCAAGTTCTTTACAATGCAGGTTTCTCTTCAAAAGGAGAATGAATGAGAAATAAATGAGAAATGAATTCCCAGTCATTTGCTTTGCTGTGAACTTAAAAAACTGGCTCACAAAAAGGTTAATAAGATTTTGCTAAAGTCAGTATAAAGGACTTAAAGGTGTCTTACTCAAAGAACTACTAGTTGATTCCTTGCTGAAGCCATGAGTAGATGTTTCACTGTCCAACAGGGTAAAGGTTGTGCGTTCACACATACTGTCCTACACAAGATGTTAAACATCTTATATAAATTTGGACGATGCTAAACATAAGATGTTGAACATTTTATGTTGAAGATGTTCTTATATTGAAGCATGTTGTCTGAGAGAAGTATTTTCATAATTGCATAATTTCATAAACGCTGCTGCTCGCGTTCTTACTAGAACCAGGAAGATAGAGCACATAACACCAGTTTTAAAGTCCCTCCACTGGCTCCCTGTAGCTCAAAGAATAGATTTTAAAATACTGTTGTTAGTCTACAAATCACTGAACGGTTTAGCACCACAGTACATTAAAGATCTGCTGTTGTTGTATCAACCTGGTTCTGGTCTGCTCTGCATCCCCAGAACCAGAACCAAAAGAGGAGAAGCAGCTTTCAGCATCTATGCACCACAAATTTGGAACAAACTTCCAGAAAACTGTAAAACAGCAGAAACCCTGACTTCCTTTAAATCTCAACTAAAAACACACCTGTTTAGAATTGTATTTGAAATGTAATATGTATGAGTATGTAAGTTGTAGGTTGAGACCTTTTCCTGTTGTGGGCAACACAACAGGAAAAGATTGTTATTTCATTTTATTCTATGTTGTATTTTGTGTTTATGATGTAAAGCACTTTGAAATGCCTTGTAGCTGAAATGTGCTATACAAATAAAATTTGATTTGATTTGATTTTGAATTGATGTTCTGAAAAGTATAAAAGAATGAACTGTTGACAAAAAAGTTTGTTGACATTTTTCCCTTTCAGTATAGTTAATTCAGTAGTAATTACTTCACATTTATATGATTACAATAATAAACCTTACTGTGTGAAAGAAAAATTATGACGGTTGGTTTGTCGTACAAAGAAAATAAAAGTGTTATACTTTTGATCGTCTTTTTGTATTGTGTAACAAAAAAATACATGATAAAAATGAATTAAATTGAGTTGAATTGATAAATAACAGATTGTTTCATCGTGCAAAATAGATTTTGGATTTCAAAATCAAGTAAGCTGCTTTATTTTGGGGTTTTTGTTAGGGCGGGTCTTCTTTTGACCCGTAGGACAAGGGGAGTAAACAGAAAGTTAAGATCTCACAAGGGTTAAAGGAATCCCTCCTGTTTAACCTCTTATGAGACAGCTGGGAAAGAACTGAAAAAAAGTCATCAATGGGTCATAAAGACAGGCTGAACTTCCTGTATCTGTAAGGGTGCTGGCTGCAGAAAGTGAGCTGATAGGCTGTTAAAGATTAAGAAAGAAGCAGACATGACATAAAAAGCCATGCTCACACCTGCTGCTGCCACTCCAGTTAGAAAATTAGACTGGGGTTAGAAAACTCATGGCTCGCTCTTATGTCTGTGATTCGTTTAAAAAATTGACTCAGAATGAACTTGGACGAATCTGTCTTTACTTGCTGTTTGAAGCAACCAGTGGGACGTGAGTCTATATAGAAGCAGCTCTAATATCTGACCAGAACCAGTCACCGCTTTTCATTACTGCCACGAGATGGCAGCAATGTACAAAAAAAAAAGACGACATAAGGCATCAACGTGTTGTTTTAGCTTTCCAAACTGCTCTCATGAAAGTTAAATTAAGTTATAAAGTTTAAAACCGGTCAAAACGCGGCAGCTTATTGTTTCAGGAAGGCATTATAACATTCAACCAATTAAATGCGAGACTCTAAACTATAATGTTGCGCGTGTAAACACGGGCCCCAAGTGCGGGAATCTCCGTATGGACAATACTCCATGGAAACCAAACGCAACCTCGGCGCCCGCCTCTGGTCACCCGCCATTGGCCCGATCCAAAACTTGCTGAGTCCGCCCCGCAGGCTGCAATTGGACAGAACTCCCTGCCGTCAGGAGAGAAACGCGGAAAAGGATATATATGTATAAAAAAAGTTATGGAGCGAAGCGTAATCGGATCACGTCTGTGGCATACTGCTGCGTAGTTTTCCAGCATCAAAAAGCCTCCCACGGTGAGCGCGGAAAAGCAGCGTGAGAGTGCGGAGCGGGAAGAGGGGAGCCCGGGTGAATACGAACGGGTTCTGCTGGCCGATCGGGTCAGAAGAGGAGGGCCAGGTGTGTTTGCCCGTTTCCAGGGGTTTCCTCGTTGATGTCACCGTGGAGGAAGAGGAGGAGGGAGGGAAGGAGGAAGAACAGGTGCTCTGGGTAGTCACCTCTCTTGAGTTGAAGAGACCGATCTTTACGAGAAACTAGTTTTGGAAGTTTTCCTGAAATTCCTCTCCAAACTCCTTCTGGTAGGATTCACTAATCTCTTGGAACCAGAACTGGATTTTAGCATACATTTTTGGGGCGCAGGATTTACGCACAATCTGGGCTCACGGTGGGCTCGTCAGCAGTGGGAGTGCGCTGGTTTTTGTTTTCCAGGTGCTGTAAATTGGGGTGGAGGGGGGGATCGAGCCGCCCCAGCATCAGAAGCAGCGCTCTCCGCTCCACTGCGGCACTGACGCAGCTGGTGTCACGCTCCAGACGATGCTCCTGTAACTCAGAGGAAGGATCGCGCACACAGGGAGCTCGGAGGGGTTACACAGAGAAGGGTTTTTGTTTATTTCCCCTCCTGGAATGGAATACTATTCAAAACACAAGCTCAACTTCTCTGGTCCGGAATGATCGAGCCGTGCGTCAGAGCGCTCTGAGGGTCCAAATAGGATTTTGCTTCTAAGAGGACGCTCGTTTCCCGGGACTTCCAACTCCTAAGCGACCCCCCAAAAAGCCCATCAAGCGGCGATGTCCAAGACACTGAAGAAGAAAAAGCACTGGTTGGTCAAAGTGCAGGAGTGCTCCGTGTCCTGGGGGGGCTCCGTGGAGCTGACCGCTGTCCTGGAGGTGCGAGGCGGCGCCGAGCTCGGAGAGTTCCTCCACATCGGACGCGTGATTCCGGAGGCGGTGGTGTGCCACAGCGGGCGGCTGCCTGGCAGCGGGGACGTGCTGCTGGAGGTCAACGGCACTCCGGTGAGCGGACTCACCAACAGAGACACGCTGGCTGTCATCAGACACTTCCGGGAGCCCATTCGCCTGAAGACCGTGAGACCAGGTGGGTGTCCTCTCGTCATTTCTCCACCAGCTGTGTGAAGAGGTTGTCCAAACTGAAAATGGGACTGATGCTGGATGAATAAGACGCGCTCTCTCTGTCTGTTCGCCTGTTGCTGCTGCTGCTGGTGAATTTGCTTGCGTGTGCGCCCTGACTCATATTGCGGGAATAAATGGGGGCCGATCATTACAGTCAGAACTGTTTTCACTTTAAACCAAATACAATGCCTTGCCAAACATATTCTTAATCCTTAAACTTTTCCCTCCCTCCACATGTATTTTATTGGGATTTTATGACGGGTCAACATAAAGTGGACTACTGTGAAGTAGAAGTAAAATACAAATAAAACATGGTTTCAGTTTTTTTTTTTTCCTAGTAAAGTTCAGCTCCTCTGAGTCATGTTTAGCAGAACCACCTGGTTTAGTTGCAGGTGTTTTGGGGGAATGTCTCTATCAGATGTATAGCCTTCTATACAAATAACTTCTCTTTCTTACAGTACAGAAAACATACATAAACATAAATTGTTCATTCTTTCCACATTTTCTCATTTGGATTAATGTCTGGACTTTGACTAAGCCATTCTGTCATGGATGTGCTGTGATCCAAACCATTCTTTTGTAGTTCTGGTTGTTTGTCGGGTCATTATGCTGAAAGAAAACTCTTCACCACAGTCCTAGTGTTTCTGTTATTCTTTCTTATTATCAAGCTCTGTCAGGTTTCTGAAAAATCAATAAATTGGGCCAAAAGGTTCGGTTTTAGGGCTCAGCTTACCAGAGCACCTTTTCCACTTGTTTGCTGTGTTTGCAACAAGGCTTAACAAAGGAATGGGATTTCGTACATTTTTCTTCTTGATGCTCTTCCATTTAGGCCAGATTTGCAGAGGTTGTCCTCTTTATAGCTCCCACCTGGTTTGTGCAGCTCCTCCAGAGTAACTATTTGCTTCTTAACTGCTTCTTTGAATAAAAGTCTCCTTTCCCAGCTGGCTGGATGGTGTCGGTCTTCTTACTAGGTTTACAGTTGTACCATACTCTTAACTATTTTGAGGTGGAGGATTCAGCAGAGCTCTGCAGAATGTTCAAACCTCAGAATATTATTATTTTTCTCTGATGTTCTCCAACAGACCTCTGGGCTCTTCCGAAGAACAGCAATATTTCAGCGCGAATTGAATTACACACATGTAGACTATAAACTAGATGTTTCTGAAGGCAGTTTTTTTGCAAGGCAGTATTTTGTTCTTCATAAAAATGGACCAAGCTGACTCTAAGCATGCTCACCCTGTGAAATTTGTCTTGATGTAAAAGTGCCCTTCCTGTGTGTGACACGCATTTACTTAAAAATCCAGCTTGAAAGTTTATTGATCTCTCCCTCTTTATTACCGTTCCTTACTTACTGGCTTGTAATTCTTCCTACACGGCCCCACAGACAAGCCTAATGAATAGCATGGCACTAAATGTGCCATAGCATATCGACGGTCAAACTCCAGCAGTCATATGGGGCAGGAGGCAGGTGTGTGTGTGTGTGCGTGTGTGTGTGTGTGTGTAGATGGATTTAATAGAGGCACTGCTGAGTGCGGCACTTTGGAACCTCGTCCAGAGGATTTGCTAACGGTCGCCTTGCCAGCACAGACAGTGTTGAGGTGTCCAAGTGTAATTGAATCAATCAGGCCCATGTACTTAAATCCCTCAGGATGTTGCCAGCTTGGCAGCAGAGTTTGACACGTTCACTTCCAGGTATTTCCTCTTAGAATATTGTTTGGCACAATTTTGGCTAGAAATTTTGCTTTGATAGAAGATTTATAATTTTAATACAAATGCCCTGAGATATTATTCCTAACTTAATTGCTCTTAAATTCACTCGGCTGGGGGTCATTGATGTGTTTGCTCATGTCTGGTAAAGATCTGCTTGCTTGCAGAGCCTTTAACATTTTCTCTCAATCCGACGTTACATAATGTTAAGTTAAGCGGCGCTCAGAGGTCCCCAGTTTGTTTACCATTGGTCCCTCTTTTCCCACTTGAGACTGTGTGTTTAGATCGCTCCGTCTTCTCGTTCATGATTAATGCATGCATCATCCATCATTGATATCCGCCGCATGCCAGAATGATGTGGCTGGTGACTGGAGTGAGAGCGCAAAGCGGGGAAGTTGGGATAAAAGTAAGCTCAAGTGGGGAAGGTAGGCCTTTGTTGAAATGGGATTAACGTGACTCATTTGTATACTAGTCACAATGCCGTTACACTCACAAGGATGTTTCTGGAATTTTTCCTTATAATTCCCCTCAAAAACGTAATAAAATACATTGACTTTTATGACTGCAACATGAAAACAATAGAAAAAATTTTAGATATGGTTTTATAAGACAGATGTACCTGCATTAAGCCCTGTTGACTTTTCAGTTGGTCTCACTACTTTCATTGCTTTGTTGTTTATTTCTCTTTGGCTAGATTGTCACTTTGGTACATTTATTTTCTCTGTTTTGTAACAGATACCATCTGTTACTTTCTATCCTCACTAATTTTAGAACTTTATCTTTTATACTTATTGTTCTGCAATTCTTCTTTTTTTTTTTTGTTCAGTTCAACACAAAGCGTTTTTTTTTTGTCCAGCCAGTACATCTTTTACCCACCTTCCATTATAATTACACCTGCAGATTCAAAACCAGTCACTGTTTTTTTTACCTCCTATCGCAGCTGAGACCTTTTAACTGCTCAGTTGGGGCTGAAACCTGAAGTGTGTCCTGCCTGGCGTCGGACCAGCAGATGCACTCAGCATGCAGCTCTTATCCTGTTAGGAAGGCAAGGAAATAGGCAGTAACCTTGAGGGGACGATTGAGAGTATAGAGGCAGAATGATGGCAGGTACTCTCAGAAGCTCAGGGACCTGAGCAGTCTGATGATTGATGCTAGCACTGGATGCAAATCTGCTTGTTTTTACCCTGTGGAGCTTAATGAATGAATCATTTAACTCCGACGTCCTGGAGGACCCATGTTTTTTCACATTAAGTCTACAGAAATTCATAAAAAGTATTTTTTTCCTGTTTTGTGAGTCAAAAAGGATGTAATAAACTCTATGTATCAATCTCAGCACTCATTTCTGCAAAGTAAGAGCTTACCAGAGTAGCAAGTTTCCTCCTCTGCAAACCTTCAGCTGGGGAAAATGTTTATCAAATAACAAACTAAATAATTAACTGACTCTAAACTGTGGGTAGTGACTAACAGAATGAGATTGGGAGTTTCTTTTGAAGGATGGCTGGTTTCACCCTTAGGAATAGGAAAGAATTCAGCTGTTTGGCTTGTTTTGGCATCTGGCAAGAATGACTCCCAGTAGGCATTTTTAGTAAGAGTATAAGAAGCTGTAGCATAATAGTTTCCCTCAGTGACTTCATCCTGTCACCTTGTATTCTAGTCCTAAAATTGAAAAGTTTAGAAATTATGAAAACAGGGCTTTGTGTACTGACAATACCAAGATACACTCAGGTTTTTTTTAAAGCGACTTCTATTCTGCACAAACTGTTGTTCATGTACTGTTCCTATTTTTTAAACTCCCTTTACTGAGATTCAGTAATGCCCCTTTCCCACTTGTTGTTGCACACTGCCAGGCTTTTGGCCAATAGAAAGCTTGTATGTACTTCCCTCATTAATAAGAAAAACAGATTTGGCTGTTTGTGATTATTTCTGGTTGTGAAAGACCAGAAATGAATGCATTAATTACATCTTTCACCAAGATGGACCAATTAACAGTGGATGCTAGAGATTTATTTTTTTAAGTTTTTGTGTTAACTTCAAAGTTACATTTACAGACAATTTCACACTGGCTTTTGTGAAATCACATGCAAATTTGATTAACAAGACTGAGGCACAGGCAATCAAAACATTGAAAGGGGTTTGCATGTTGAGACCCTTGTGGTTGTGCAGCTGGAGGGTCTGTTTTGCCTCATTCTGCAGACTGAAACATCAGCATTCAGTTAAGCATGGCAGAAAATCATACAGTGCAGCATGCACCAGTAAGGTCTGCAACAGCATCCATCACATTCTCTGTTCAATGATATTTCCTTTTGAATCATTGACAGATGGAATAATTCCAGATTTTTTCTGAGCTCTGTCTCTCTTGGCACAGTTTGATAATATCAGTAACAAACAAGACGTCTGCCAGCACCTCTCAGCTGCTTTCCCCTTTGTTGGAATCTCAAACATTTCGTTTGTTTTTCTTAATATTCTTTTGCCATCTGACTTTTTTCTCCAACTAAATGAAGCAGGAAAAGGAATGTATTTTTGCATTACCCATTTTCATTGGTGGCTTACACATAGACCTATCCAATACAATGCAAACCATTAGCTAACCATTATCTTTATTTCTACTAAAACAATATGTTTCAGAACAAATATTATTTAATCTTTTCTAGTGTTTTTTTATTGATTGATGGATATGGTACAAAACCATGTATAATACTCAAATTTGAACACATTTTAAATCAGAAGTCTTCAGACAGCAGATGCACACCTAAAACTAAACGGTGGTAAAATAAAAAACATGCTAACCCCTATACTTTGTAGTTAGTAGTGCTAGAATTGGAAAAATAGACTGCATCAAATACAATATCAGTATTTAGTGTTAGATAAATAATGAATGATTATACTACAAAAAATATCATATTTTTTCTGATGGTTTCTGTCATTACAGAATGGAAGTTTTTCTTTTTGATGCACTCTACCTTACCTGTGTGTTACAGCCTAAACATCATCCTGTCATTTGCAAAGTTTTTCTATTTAAATTGGTCTCTCTCAGCATCTCTTTTCTTTTTTTAAATTTCCATCCTGGTGGTGTTATGTTGATGTTAACACTTTATACTTGCTATCTGCAGAGCAGCAGAGCTGTAATCTCACAGTTTCTGTTAATGTGGTGCCCCATGGTGCATCCAGGGCTGCAATGACTAAGCTGCTCTAAACCAGCACAGAGGAGCTGTCAGTGGGTCTCTGCTTAGTGGATTCTTTTCCCTTTGGTAATGGATCTTTTTCTGTTATCACCTCCAGGGTCACGTCACAATTTGAATTTAGTTTTTCTCAGAAGGTTTTTTTTTGTTTGTTTTGATATTCCCATGCAGATTTTAGTATATTTGCTAGGGGAAAAAAATAGATTTTCTTAAACCTATCAGGAGGATGCCTGCACAATTAAGAAGACCTCACACCCTTTGACATTTGCTCTGTTGCATTCTGTGTTTTTGTATGTCCACTTAAGCATATTACAGATTTCCATTCATGTCTTCTGGTTTATTTCGCCAACTTGTTACACTCCTTCTATGTCATGTTTCTCCAATAGCAGTGAACTCCTGCCTTTACCTTCCTTTTGTCATCATGCGCTGTCCTGTATATAATAACTGATTCTCTTTCATTGATTTCTACAATATTTTTAGTGTGACTAGCGGATGGCAGAGTTTTCCTCCAGATGTGCATCAAACACTACTGTACTGTCCGTCATTAGTCTACCTTATCAATTGGCGTCCTTCAAAGCCGCATTGCGGTTCGGAATCAGCCGGCAGCAGAGATGGGATCTTCGCATAAACCATGGCTCTCGCTGGCAGGCATCGGGGCTTGGCAGGCAGGTTGTTGGAAGACGGGTAAGATGAGTGTGAGTGCTGATTCACAAAGACTGCCTCTTTGTACTCGCTGAGTGGTCATGCTGCGATGTCAGCAGCAAGAGTGTCTCCGGGTTACTGCCAGTGGAAATGGACGTTGCAGTTTAGAAATGAAGATGTGCACACACACATACACACGCATGTGCGCGCATTTTCCCAAAGAATCCTTCTTTCCCCAGCTTGTCTCCTAATTGGCCTCTCTCTAAGATAGTCGCCTATGCAGCTGTTTATCCTTGTGATATAAGATGAGGTCAGCTTTCTAACGGTGCAACAGCATTGCAGGCACCACATCCTTGCTGCTGCCCACACTCAGCAGTTAGGACCTCCACTGAGGCATCCCACTAATGAGATTCTCTTTTTTTGTTTGTTTTGGCTGGGGGGGTTGTACATTTTCGCTGGAAGATACACATTGTTAAAGATGATTTTCAATGTTGCCAGGTCAACCTGCTCTCACACCCATCATGAAAATAAGGCTTGGTTTGGAGCACACCGAGTCATTCTTAAATCTACCACTGTGTCCTGGGTGTAGTGTGGTTTTTAAGGATGTTGACAAAGCAGAAATAAAGTACAGTTCTATGGAAGATTTACTTTTTGAAGTAAATTGCTCGGAGGCGATTGTGTAGACGGGTGCTAATCAAGTGAAAGATTATGTCATTCCGTTCACATGACTGATAAAGATTAATTAAATAGTAGTGGCATCATGTGTTGTTATTATATGATCTGCCCACATTTGTATTTGTAATTTGTGCCAATTTTAGTTTGTCTAAAGAGACAATAAACATCGAGATTCAAAATATTTTTATTTTACTTCTCTGCTGAAAACTCTTATGCAAAATATCTCAAGAGAGCATGTCTGCCCAAGAGGAAATATACAAAATTAAAAATATCTAATGCATTTATCTATGATCGTACCTCAAAACACAAACCCTCAGTATGAAAAGTTTTTTGTTCTACATGATCCATGTAAATTAAATATAGGACTGTCCAATGGGTTTGATATTGATATTGATATTGATATTATTGCATGTGGTAGAATGTTTAAGGAGCCAGATTATGGATCTGTGGTAAACGATCATTATTATTTATGTTAGAAGCAGAAGGGATGTTGCACTGTGAGAGTGGACTGCCTGTAAAACAGGCATTTAATGAAATTGGTGATCAGAATTTGATCATTTTCAGGTTCCTCTGTCATGGACAGTAATCAACCAGTGTGAAACTCAAAAATCTGACCTTTTTCTAATCAATGAAAGCTTAATATTTGAAACCAATTTTAAGCTTTCAAATAGCATCACAGACTCCTGCTGTTCAGTGATTGATCCGGTTGAAATTCCACCGAAGAAATTGAGGCTAATGGGAGAAATACAAGATGAAGAAATGAAGGGAGATGAGAATTAAATGGAAATGTGTTGGAAGACAATGGCCAGGCTACTTTTAACCAGGCGAGGGAGGAAAAACTGCTGAACAGGTTCAAAGGAAAGAAAATGGGGTCAAATAAGGTAGGAGTCTCATTGCAAGACTGAGCACAAGGAGAAAGAGGTAAAATGCAGGAAAACACAGGGAGGGAGGGATGTGAAAGCAATAATAATCTCAGGACTGAAAGTGATTATGTTACCATTAATCTCTATAACAGTATTGATTCTTCCCTGTAAGTGTCTTAAATGATTATGGTGGCAGTTCGTCAAACCAGCGGTTTCTATTTCAAACCTGGAGAAGAAGCAGTGTTTCTAATCATAGCTGCAAGCATGAAGGATCATAAAAACTCCAGGTAAATTGGAATTGCTATCCCTCTGTTTCAGTTCTGTTTCAGGCAACACAGAGAGAACAACAGCTCTTATTTCCACAATTGCTGCTGGGGCATCTTTATTTAAATTTTACTGCTATACCTGCCTCTGGCAATGAGAGTGGTAGCTGCTGTAGTGTTGTTTAGACTTCATTTTGGGAAGCATCCCAAGAGTTTGTTTTAGTGGGCATTTATAGGAGTGAGACAAATGGCCTGTCTGTGTGAATTGGACATGTGCATTCTTCTGTTCGTCCAGTTGGGATCTATCTTTACTCTCGCTGTGATAAATCAGCTGAGAAGACCTAATCTCAGAGTTCAGTCTTCCATTTGGCTGCAGTTCTTCAGACTTGGCTCTCCTCCCACACTTGATGGGCCTAGGTCAGTGGTTGCTCTGCTAGTGCAGCGCACTCTCGGGTGTTTTCGTTGTGGCGCTCCACCTCAAAGAATCGATTTCAGCCCATTCGGCTGGTGCCCATGACAACATCTCCAATCAAACAAATATTAAAGTCGAGCACTATCGTGTAACTACCTACTCCACCAGCTGCTCCCCTGGCCTCTTTTCCTTATCACGGTTGCATTACTACTCCTGCTTTTCTGTAGGAGAATTGCAGTGGGAGCTTTCCTAATCTGCATTGTGTGTTTTACTTCCTAAAATGAAAATAGAATATGCAACTCCTTGCAAAAGTAAGCAGTCGCATATTTAAACACTTTACGAACACAAAGTTTGATGTATTTTGTTGGGATGAATGTGTTAGAGCAGCATAAAGTAGTGCATCATTGTGAAGTGAAAGAAAATGATACCTTGACTATAAATAAAATCTCCACCATGATTCTCTGATACCCTAAAATAAAATCCAGTGCAACTAGTTGCCATTAAACGGCTATGGTAAGGGAAAAAAATGCTCTAACAATTCCTGTTTGAAATTTTCCAAGAAAACCTGTTAAATGCTGCAAAACACATTAGATTGGGATAGAGGTTCAGTTTACACTAGAATAATAACATAAAAATAATGCTAATAGCAGATTCATGTCTTAGTGAAACTCTACGTCTATATTCAGTGTAGAATCTGTTGCTGCTCACAGATAAAGTCCATAAAATCTTACTGGACTTGAGCGATTTTGTGAAGAATAAGCATTTGGTACAAGATTCTAAATATTTAGTCCCTGATTATAAATATGTACATTTTTTATGTTTTCATTTGTGAAAGATTGTTTTTTTATTATTATTATTTTTCCTCCACTTCATAATTAGGCACTACTTTTTGTTGTGCTGTCACAAAAAACTCCAAAAATGTATTGAGAGTTGAAGTTCTAACATTAAAATATGTCCAAAAGCTAAAGGGGTGTGCATACTATTGCAAGTCAACATATAGCTGTTTGTTGACAAGGTTAAAGCTTTAAAAAGTGCATTAATTAACTTAATTCCTCAGACAATTTTTTCCCTAGTGTCTTTCCCTAGTGACATGAGAGGTAGCTATTTTCCTATTTGGGTATGTTAGTAATGCATCTTGTGTGCTCTGTATAGACGAGCTCCATAAAGACTTCTCATTAGAATTCATGGGTGTCAGAGTCTGAAGCCAGAAAATTTAGATTGCTTTCCTTTCAAAGCTGCCCTAACAGGTTATTGATCTGGCCCAATCTCATCCTGGTTAACGCAGCGTCGCTTCCGGAGCCGCTGCACTCAGCCGAGGGCCCAATCCTTACAAGTAGCTGAGGACGCAGTGAGGACGTTTTGTGGACAGCATGCTTGACTCCCGGTCTGATTCACAAGGCTGATGCAGAGGGAAGAGGCTGTGCATTGGTCTCACCAGACTGCTTTCTGTGTTTGCTGCATCTGCATTCATGCCCTGTTTGTCTGGTAGTAAACTAGTTTCAGGTCACAAATGGTGAGAACATAAAAGGCTCTTACAATTGGAAAGTTTGTGATTTTTTTTTTCTTTTTTTTTTCCTTTTGGCCTTCAGTTTGCAGCAGGTCCTTTGAGCAAATATACTCAAGCGGTCACATGCACATTACTCACTGTTTAAAGAAAGCAGAGGGACGTGTGGCGCTGCAATCCTGACATTTTTGTGATGCAAACACTGGAGCATCCGCTGTTTCCATTCACTGAGACCTGTCACACCACATGCAGTCCGGTTCAGACAGGTTTCACATGAGAAGTACAGTCAGCACTCCAGAGAGGCCTTTAGGAAAACCAGTTTATCCTGATTGAGCAGAGGTCTTCATCAGTAGTGCTGCTTCCCAAGTTCAACAACCCACTGACCCTAAGACACAAGTAGAATCTGGCTAAATAAGAATATGTGTTCATCTTCAGCATTTCTTTATTGTTACAGTGTTTCATGTAATGTGTCGGCATGTTTCTCTCTTCTTCTTACTTTGTTAGGTTGTGAAATATTCAACCTCAGTTTCTATTCCCAGAAAGAAGCAATACTTTAAAGGAACAAGCGCAGATAGTAATGGTTTATTTCCTTGTACACTGAAGTCAATTACAAATGTAGTCATTTAGATCCAACCATTTAAGTCCATCAAGGGCATAAATGTTATATTATTTTCATACTTTAAAATATTTTTCTGAACTATTCTTTTTCCAGGATGGAATGATATTAAAACCAGAACCTGCATCAGAGTTTAAAAACAAACATTCAGTGTACAAACTCGACCTAATGGTGGACATAACTAACCATTTAAATGGTGAAAATTATACATGTGTCAAAAATGTATGGCATCCCCTCTAATATCCATTCCAAAGGGTTGAAACAGACTATTGTGTTATGATTTTATTTTGTATACCCAGCAGAAGCTTGTGAATGTTTTTTTGGTATTTTTTTTTTTAAATATATTGCAAAGTTCTTTGTTTTAGTTTTAAAATGAATACATAACCAGAACCAGACCAAGCTTTATAGGTGGATAAAAGTTTCTAGACAAACACATTTTTTTTATGTTATTTTGTCAGAGCATCCACATAGATTCCAGAATTTTAGCTAAAGATGAAGAATTTAGCTAAAATTCATCCAGTGAATTTGAAATTCACTGGATGAATTTGAAAGTAGACTGTTTTACTTTCCCACTGGCAGTGAAACAGACCCACAGCATGATGCCACCACCCAATTCTTGACAGTTTACTCTTCTAAGGTGTGGCAAAATAGCTGCTTATCTGTCTTATCTGACCACAAAAATGTCTTGTTCTTGTCCAAGTGGGCATTTTGTTTGCAAATTTTTTACTCCGGATAATGAATTTTATTTTTTTCCAACTGTTTCCAGTTCATGACATGCTTGAGCTTTGGTGGTTTCTTAGTTGTTATTCAACATCCTATTTAATTTGGTTTCATCTGATTTTGACTCTGTGGTTTTTCATTTAGACTGTAACAAAGGGGTGGCTCATTTGAATAACTTATACTTTGTTATAGTCTTTGTTTAAAATAGAACATGTGTTAAATGTTAAACTCTTAAGCCTGACTTGTTGGAGTCTGTAGCAGCCTGCATGGATGCAAAATTAGGAATTGCTGCAAGGTAAATTCCACAATGCAAGCGATTATTCAATGTTGCAGGTTTTACAAAGTGCCGTGAGATGACGTGTTTATTGTGGATTTTTGGATAAAATTATGAACTGAATTTAATTTGAATTGAAGACAACACAATGTACAACAAAAATGTTAAGCTAGTTTAAACTTTAATATGTCTCCTATAGTTTAAAGTTCCTTAAGACATTACATCACTGTTGTCAGGTTGCTGCAAGGGGAGTGGTGTGTTCGGAAGGAACGCTGAACGTTTTGGGAATGTAGTTATCTTAAATAAATGACACCTTGTTTAATAAGCTCCAGCTCAGTGCGCTGTCAGCAACAGGTGCTGTTTTGTCAGAAGTTTCACATAGTTTCTA
The DNA here is from genome assembly GCA_911649635.1 of Poeciliopsis gracilis. Taxonomy (NCBI): domain Eukaryota; kingdom Metazoa; phylum Chordata; class Actinopteri; order Cyprinodontiformes; family Poeciliidae; genus Poeciliopsis; species Poeciliopsis gracilis. The sequence goes on from CAJVRI010001220.1 coordinate 824,190, forward strand.
TGTTGCCTCTCCCTTTTTTTTTTTGCATAATTGAAACCTTGGCAGACATTTCAATTTCAGTGTTTTTTAGAAATGTACTACTTTTTTTCTTATTTTGCTTTCTGGCTTATTTGTAAGGAAGGTTATACATCACTATGCAGTTGCAGCACAGACGCAGGTAGAACAGATTTTAAATATTGATTCAGACTATGATGGCTTTTTTTTTTAAAGTTGTTGAACACAGAGTTGGCCTTGTTAGGGGACACAGAAAACTCTTGTTTGAATTTTTAGGTGTTTATTTGACTTCATCACCCTTTTTATTACAGAGATTCAACTGAGGTGAGTCACACTTCTCTCAAGGCTCACAAATTGTGTGCCACTGGTATCATATTTATGGTCTTAGTAAATGTGTTGAGTGAAAAGTGGATTCAAGGCAGTTCTGCTTTAGTCTATAATCTATTGTGAACACTGTAAGGTTGTCAGTCTGAGCCAAAAGCCAATCTCAAGTGGATGCATTGTCCTCATTCATTCAAGAGGAATGTGGTCCAAGTGTAATGCTGTACTGCAACCTTTTTCCTCTACCCTCATTGGTTGAAAAGAAGTGTATTAAAGCAAACCACACTTAATGAACAATGAAATTAAATTTCTGCAAATGATCTTAAAGGGGAAAAGGAAACACCTTGGCTTGGCTTTTGAAAAATAGAAGCACAAGCTTAGAGTTTTGGCTGTAAACAGGTCGAACATCTGGCTGTAGAAAAGGGAGCCGCAGCACTTTAATCTCTGAAGAGCTGTTGGCCAGTCTCGCTGTGCTTTTTATGACAAATTAGACTTTCTATGGACAGATCTGGGGCTTAGCGGGGCTGTTATGTAATGACACTGATACAACACTTATGGTGAAAGGCTGGCTAGAAAATCAACACCGATGCAGAGGGCTCACTGCTCACATACGACTGCACTCACAGGTATAAATGATGGATAAACTTCATATTTTAGCCCCATAAAGCTAAAAAAAATTTCATTTTGCTTTTTACATTAATTTAGGATCCCACATTTTTGCATTTGTTGTAAAGTTACACATTATTTGGAACGCATGCCATTAAAACAAATGCCATTTATTGTGGTTAAATGAGGTTTTCCTCAATCGTTTCCTTTATTTCCATGACTTGATGACCCTACTACTTCCTGTAAACATCACCACATCAGATACTGAAATCCATATCAGACTTGAGAATCAAAAGCATTTTGATAAATAACTTAACTCCAACCAGCTTGACAAATATTTTATTTGTCTGCAGAGCATGACTGCTGGCAGTTGAAATATAATAGCCTGCCAATATTGCATCCAAGCACTCCTTTGTGATTGCTATAAATTTCAAACTGAAATGTGATCTAGATTGCATTCCATTTATTGTGCAGCTAATATGTTTAGAGTAAAAAATAAGTCACCAACAAAAAAATGTCGGTCAGTAAACACACTCAAAAAATAAAGTCAACATCACCCTGCTGAATATTTCCTGTTTGACTAAAACTAGCGGAGGCAAGGAAATGTGAAATTAAAGACTTCACTGGTAGCTTGGAGGGAATTCTTGGAACTGAATGAGTGACCACTTCATGAAGGTATACATCTCAGTCATTTCATAGTCCCCTGAGTCGATTCTTGGACAAACTACTTGAAGAACCTATCATCAAAACTGTTGTGTTTTATGTCACTCACTCAGTCCAATGAAGGTTGAGTCCAGAAGCTGCTCTAAGTGTTGGTTCTGCATCACAAATGTAAAGAATAAGCTTGAATTCCTTTTCAGTTTAATTTAGTGTTTGACGCTTGAAGCACTTAATTAAAAATTTCAAAGGGAGATTAGCTTATAACACAGTTAGGTTCTTAACAGAAACTGTTTTTACCCTGGAGTTTTTTTTTTTTATTACTCAATAGATTAAGTGAAACCTTTAAAATCTTCTCTATTAAGGCTTTATGCTTGTTTTTTTTTCTATTATACATGTTACATACAAATGTGTTTTAGTTGCTTCATTGGTCTGTTGTTAAAAAAGATTAAATCTTTCACAGTCTTTGGACTAAAAATACATCAATAAACAGCATATGGGGCAGTGTGTGTATTGATGTGTCAATGCTGTGTTGAACTACACATAATGTCAAATTACAGCTCAATCCCATTGTATGCTACATCACAACTACAAAATACATATTTTGATTCAATACTTACTGAGTTATTTTATTTCAAATGAAATACAGTTACAGTAAAATATGAACAAACTTGAGTATTTGAATTAACGAGCCCTAATTCTGGATATCTTTTTGTCTTACTCAGTTTATCTGACTTGAAAGCAACAGCTTTTGTCTTTGGGTGTCCTGTTTGTCCTGCTCAGGTTGAAGGAAAACTGCATCACACTTTCTCCTTTCCTGTGAAACACCCAGGATGTTTTTTTTTAAAGAAATCTCCATGCCACGGTAACCTAGTTCGTAGCTCTCAGGAGTGAACAGAGTGGACCTGTTTTACGTTTTCTGTGACTTTCAGTGGCTGAGAAGCCTTTGTGGTTTTCCAGTCCTGCAGCTGATGACCTACTCATCTCTGTAATGAGAGGGAGGCTCTTGTGCAAAGACTAGAAGTTTGTGCACCATTGTGAACTTTAAACCACAGTGACTTACAGGAAACTGACATCACTGATGCGCTCATGCAGCTGCTTAGAGTAGAAAATCGTTCAGTGGGTTACCACAACACAAACTCATCTAACTTAAGGAATACGTTATTCCCCCCGTTTTAGCTCTTACACCACAAGACTTAATTTCTTACTGATTTGAGGCTGTCATTAGACATAAAAGACTGCCACTGGCTTCAAATATCATCACTGTGACTGATAAAAAATAAATTGGTTTGACTTGCTTGGACATTTTTTAGTCTTTATTCACTTCAATTTGTTTCAAAGTTGTGACCTCATGAAGTGGTGAGGCAGTTAAAAGCAGATTTCTGATGTGTTCAAAGATTTTCCAACATCAGACATTTGAGAGTCAGTCGCTGAGAAACAAAATTACGTAAGGCTGACTGTGTCAAAGCTGATAGAGTCTATCTCACTTGGTTTGGTCTTTTATTATTGAGAAAGTTCAATAGATAATCCTAACTATCCGGCACCAGATGTGGCGTAAGTGCAACTCAGATTTCTACACAACAAAAGTGGAGACTTATTTATTCTGCATCTTACACCTGCTTGTCTTTTGCAAAAGAGCTTTCATAAACCGATGAAGTTATCAAAGTTAATGACCCAAAACGCAGAAAAGCAATGCTGTGCTGTCGGACTTTAATGGTCTGTGCAGATGAAAGCTAAGACAGTGTGATCTCTAGTCAGTGCAGCTCCTTCATACCTGTGTTTTCTCTTCCATCTCGACCCGTCTGTTCCCCAACTGCTCTGTTTGCTCCAACCATCTGCATATTTACCCATTTTTATCTCAACACAGCAGCCAACTCTGCCACCACTGTATGCAAATACATATACGATGGGCTCCGTCTCTAGCAAATAACGGCATGATTCCAAGTTTGCATAAATAGCTGACGATCGGCTGTAATAACAGGGGTAAATATACAGCAGCGCAATCTGTGTTTGTTGTCTTTGCGGCTGCAAAAGAGATGATTCAAGTTTTATGCTTGACAAGTATGTCTTTACCTGCTGTTTTAGAGATAATTAAATCTTGTCCCTAAAAAAGACTGACGTTTAAAAACACATAGAGGGATATTTTAGTTTCTTTTTAAAGTGTGGTGCTGTGGAGAGGTTTTGAGCAAGCAGTATGAGTAAGAGTAAAAATCAATAAGCACATTTGTTTTAACATTTGTTTTAACACTGTATTACTTTGCATTAATTGCATGATTGTTTTTGTTTTCTACCATTCTCAACATCATTGTTTTGTGCCACGTAAAGGGAATAGACTTATATATAGAACATTGTCAGATATCAACATTTGTACTGTTTCTTAAACAATTTCTAAAATTTTAAAAAGGCAGAAATCTGCTGTTGTTGAAATAAGTGTCAGTAGTTAATATCAACCCAGTGTTACTTATGAGACCAAGACATTAATGCTAAAATATTGTGCATGCCTAATACTTTTTAAGTGAAAGTAAAATAATATGTAATGTTTAAATTCTTTTTACAAATAAAAATCTGAAAAAATGTGGTTAAACTTGGAGAGAAGTTTATGCTCTAGAGATGCTTTTTCATATTTTTATGAACTGCTCTGTTCTGGTGTATTATGTAAAAGTTATTAATTTTGACCTATTGTGATTCCTTGAACAGGTTAGGTCTACATTTTTTGCACAAAATCATTCTTAGATGATAAGATCTCAGTCTGTTCAGTTCTACCTGTTTTGACTGAGCCATTTTAGGGCCTTTTGTCATTTTATTCTAAATAAGCTGCTGCTGGGTGATTTGTGATGTTACATTTGGAAGTTTTTTGACACGGCTCATTTTACAGACGTCGAAAAACATAAACTTATTTCCAAAACACAACTGGGTGGGTTTTAGAAGCAGTTAATGCCCTGATGTAAGTACAAAAATGTGCAAAAAATGTGAGTTTTGCATTATAGATCCCCTTTAATGTTTGTGACAAAATATAAAAACATTGAAGGTGCTACACATTGGTCAGTGTTGTTTCCCCATCAATGGAAGATTTAGTAGCAGTGGGTTAATTCCCGCCCTTTCCATAGGTTACAGTACTTTCTTTTGTAATTGTGACAGGTAATTTAAGCTAGTTATTTAATTCTGAGCCTATTTAATTTTTGTAAAGTAATACAAAACTCTTCCATGTTAGCTGAAAGCAACAGCCTTGCCGTGTTGTCCGGTACATCATGTTCTTTTTCTAAGAAGGTTCAGATTGCTTTACCTTGTCACACTTGAGCTGTAATACCTATCTTTTCTGCTGTGGTTTAGGTCTTGGCAAATATCCACAAAGATAAAACTAGACACTCTTGTTTGTTGGTTTCGGTGGAGTATCTGAAACACTGCTGCATTTCCAACTAAGCCAGTTTTTCCAGATGGAAGGATAATTGTGTTTGTCACTGCAGGACTGCAAAACTATCATGCTGACCAGAAAAATGCTAGAAACTAAACTGGAAAGTTTGCCACGTCCTAAATTAGACATGATTGCTTTTTGTGTGTGACTCTCCTTGGCAACCAGGGGTGCACTACTAACAATATGGAGGATGAAAGTATCGAGCCACGTTGCCTAACTACCAACCGGTGTCAGTTACACCAGCTGATATGTAAGCCCTGGGAACGGAGGTGTTTTCTTTCGCTCTTTTAAAGATTTAAAGAGAACAGCTTGCAGTGCAGGGTTTAAAATGACACGGGAGGCTTCTGCCTGCTTTAACCCCGCTCACCTGAGAATAAGGTAAACAAGATCCTCTCCACTCAGGCCACCATCATCATGCAGGGTTTTAAAGGAGGGAGGCTTACAGGAAAAAAAAAATAATAATTCTCTTGTGAAAACTACACGTTCAAAGTTCCAAGTGAGTTCAGGAACACGGAGAAAGGGGTAGGACACTGCGGAGAGACTAATTAGCTGGCTCCTGTTGTGGTTCTATCTGGGAGCAATGTCTGACTTTTCCTCCTCTTGCTGCGCACAAACCTGCAGTAATTAAAAAATATCCTGGAAAAACACAAACTTCAATTTTTTTTTGTTTCTCCTTTTTGCTTTCTTCCTTCCTATTTGAAGTCTTCAGAGTTGAACCTGTCGAATCAAAGATCATTTGATCACATGTCTAATTTGTATCCTTTGTTTTCTCGCTGTTATTGCTGTTCTTTAGTTAAGAGATCCTATCACTGGCAAGTCACTTAGCAAAACTTGGAAAATGGCACTTTATTTGGGGGGCAGAGGGGAAGCAAATGTGAAACGCATAAGAAAGTGAAGTTTTTGTGTTTTCAATAGAAACACGGGCTGAGCGCTTTGGAAGCGCATGAGAAATGAGCACTTTTTGGAGGAAAGAAAGGGGGTTGCCTCGGGAGAGTCTGTAACGAGTGGTGGGGTAGGAGGGTGGAGGGCCGTTTGACATTTTCAGTCACAGGCTGTTTCAGTTCAGAGCAGAAGTCGAATAATGGAGTGAGAGAGGAGACTAAAAACAGCGAAGAGGGGTAACTATATATATATATATATATATATATATATATATATATATATATATATATATATATATATATATATATATATATATATAGGAGGAAGGATGAGAGGAGAGGCAAAAAGAAGAGCATCAGGAGGGGAGCGGGTTTGAGCTAAGCCGTACATCCCATCTGGAAGCAGATCAGCCATGCTGTCTAGTCATTCAGTCTGCATGTGTGTGTGGGTGTGGAAGGGGGGTATACTAAGCCATTGGCAGCTCCACTGAATTACAGCCAATTGTGGATAATGGCTAGTTGGAAATGTCACAACAATCATGTGTTGATTAGCATCTCCAGATACTTAGCGGTGTCTATCTGCTGTTGGGTCATTAAGCTGTAGAGCAATAAGAAGTGGACTTTGAACTTAGTGTTAGTGTGTAGTGTTGGTGTTCAGTTTGTGTTGTGCAGAGTAATAAACGGAGCACACACTGGCTGCAATAAAATCAGGTTAGTTGTGTCAACTTTAAAGCATAATTTTAAAATCAGTGCCCTGGTTTCAAACAGAGTTGTGCATTTATTGCCACCTCCCATAACCTGCTTCCTGCATGGTGCCTAAGTAGGCTAGTGTGTTTGTTATTGTTTGCCAAAGTTCAAGTGTTGCCTTTAATTTCTTCATTCAATGACAAGTAATGAAATGTAAATTTTTAAAGGGACTAATTTTCAAAAATAAGCAAAAAGACTTAAAATAAATTCATCTTTTAATGGAGTAACATAATCTAGGGAAAAAAAAGTCTTCACTGTTTAAACAGAGGCTTCATTTAATTATATGTAAAAATTCATGATTTTCTGTTTCTACAAGATAAGGTGACATGCAGGTTAATTTCTCCTAGCCAGTATAAATAAGATAAGCAGACAGATCTCAATTGATTTATCACAACAAATGATTGCAGGACAATTTCTACTAATCTTGTCCATATTTACAGTCAGACTAAACAGATTAATATTTTAAGATTTAAAACAAAATTTTTAAGTTTTAAAAAAATGCTGAAGATTGTCTTGTCACTTCTCATGAGGATGATTGGAGAGTGAAAAATCTGCAAAGTGTGCTGTTAAAGAGCTGCAGATGGTTTTGTGTAATAATGTTCCACCTTAATAAAAGATTTATTTCAAGATTTTTTGCAAACCTTTACCATGAGCAGCAAAAATTACTGATAACACTATTCTTTAACTATTGAATCTGCTATGAAATATTTTGTACTATGTCATGCAAAATAGTATTCACTTTCTGAATCTTCAGTTTGTTGTCAGCAAAAATGAGTATTTGGAAGCAAGTTAACACCATAGGTTCCTCAGAAATGTAAATAGAATCAATTAATCAATCAAAAAACTTTGAAGGTGCTCGAACAATCACATCATACACCATAAAATATGATAAAATGAATATGTAGTATAAAATCGTGACACATTTATTAATCATCTAATCTTTTCACACATTCTATTGAGTCACAACCAGTCATATTAAAACCTGTTAACCAAATCGCAAACATCAATATAGAGTCCAAAAAAAAGAATTCATCAACAGACCCTCAACAGTCTCCTGTATTCCAGCTCATCTCACAGTCTTAAATCATTTATAAGGTTGATTAACAAAGAGATAAATACAGTTTTACATTGACTGTATTTGTATAATCCTGCATTGTCCTTCTGAATTCAGTAGAATCAAAACATCAGAAAATGTGGTTGCACATTAAAGGTGAATACGTCATGCAACAATGCACCATTGAACTGTTGAACATGTATGTTTTTGGTCTGTTTTCAAAACTGATTTGAGTTTATTCATCTTGGCAGTGATTATTAAAGTCTACTCTTGTGACTGAACTTTGTCTTGTTGGAGTTGAACAGATTGAGGCCTTCCTGATTCATATGATCATGAATCTTTTTTAGATTAATCTACACTGCCTTAGCTCAGCAAGAGAGCAGCATGTGATTATAAAGCACGTCCCGTCTTTAATGTTTGTGCCAGTCACGACAGATTACCTCTGACTGGTTAAGCACGAGCTGAGCATGTGAGGCTTTAAGTCGGCGTTCTGTCGATCACATGCTGGGCCGAGAGGCTGAGCTTTTGCCCAAAGAGTGCAAAAAACAGGGTCAGTGTTTACACACTTCACTTCACAGTTAGCCATATTAGAACTGTACAATGTTTGAGAATCATCTGAGTTATTTCAAATCCCTTTGATGCAATAAGCCAGTTTGTTTCTGCTGTACTTTTAAATGACTTACAGAAGATTTGGCTCAAGCGGTATTGTATTCAATTTATAGATTTTCATCCCCCTCCTTTCTGCTGTTTGGTACGAGTCTTCTTGTTGAGCTAAAATAGTCTGACCAACAAAAAGCAGAGGAAAATAGTGGCCTGATGCTTTCCTTTTAAGTCGGCGCCATTGGAAATATGCTTAAGCTGCTGTCACACTGCTTCTTATCTTGCAATGTAAGCGGCTGAATAGAGGACAAATGTATTGTTGGTCCAAACATGAGGAAATGTAACAGATTTAGGAAAAAAAAATCAATTTCTGTCATGTTTTAAAAGCACTTTGTCACTTTTCAATGCACTTTCATCCTGAATGGTACATCAGTATTAGGATCAGAGGTGTGGAACTACAAGTTTTTCTGTTTCATAATCAGGTACATCATCTTGGCTGAGATTTAACTCTTTTTTTTCTGAGTGCTCCCATGTCGTCAAATAATTCTTAGTTGAATTATTTACTAATAAATATTATTCGTTTCAAGCTATTGGGTTCACTTTTCATGAGATGCACCAGGCATGATGAGATGAGTATTAGTGGTGACAGGTTTTGATATTTATTTTCCAAATTTAATTCAAGGAATTTGCTAGCAGTTTCAGACCTTTGACTTAATCTAGAAATCAAATCTGAGCCTCTGAACAAGATGTTCTGAGCTGCTGTTGGAGGCCACAACTCCAAAATGACTTGATCCTCTGGCAATCTGCTCATTGTGGAGACCAGGAGGAGTGACTCCTGCGCTATGGCAACCAAACAATCAGCGATGCTGCCTCTGAGCCAAGAAGTCTTCCTCTGGTCAAAGTTACACGCTTTTTAAACCTTGGGGGAGTTATTATTCATTCAGAGTAATTACTGAGCCAAAGGAAATGTCTCTCTTGAGAAAGGGAGGGAACAGAGGGCGGACTGGTGGAGTCTATTGTTCTCTTGATCCATGTTCAGACTTCAGGGAGAGATGGAGCACTTAGGAGCAGAGTGTGTGTGTGTGTTGATCGCAACACACATACGCCTATCTCCCAGCCGTGTCTTTAGGGTCAGAAGGAATAACATCCGAGTGTTATGCTGCTCTCTGCTGGACCCCAGCTGGGGTGTTACTTTTAACCGATGAATACACACACAAACATGCACACACGTATTCTCCACCCAGTCATACATAGTTTTCATAGTTCAGTGAGTTCCAGGTCATTGTTTAGTGAACAATAGCATGTTTGTGTTTGTGCAATGGAGGAGAGGGCGTAACTACGTGCTGGATAGACGTGCATAATTTTTTTTGCAAATATGTAGCAGCACCTGGAGGAAAATAGGTTTAAAAACATGTGGCGTGACTACTTAGATTGCTGACTGGATTTTTGATGATATTTCTGTGAATCAGCTAAAATGAGGCCATATTAGGCCAAAAATAAATAAATAAATAATAATAATAAAAAAACTTTTGTTTTCGTAGATTCGTAGATTTCGTAGATTCATTAAAATTTCTTTGCGTTCTCTTATTGCCCCAAAAATCCAAATGTTTCAATTATTCTCTTTTAATTCATCTTTTTATATAATTGCTCTATAGGTCCATTGTTACAATGTCAATAAAATTATTAGACTTTTTTAAGCAGTTTGAACTTCCATATAGTTTTTGTCAATACAGTTTTGAGACTACTTTAGAAAACCAATGCAGTCTAAGGTTAAAATTATCTCACACCCTTCTTTTATGCTGAAAGTGGTGAAATAAAACGTATGTGCTGTTAAATATAAGCTAACAGCAAATCTCTGTTAGATCTGCAGTCTCTGAAAATATCAATACGTTTGTATAAGTAAACCTCTGAGGGCAGCTAGGGCAGCAAACCATAATCTAATCACCAAAATGGCTAGAGCCATCTCTGATAAGTGTACACATCATATATTTGCTAGCTAAAAGAACAAAGCTTTAATCTTTGAGACTGAACCCTAATAGTCTGTCTAAAAACTTAGGGGGCCATCTTTGATGCAGACCAGAACCAGATCTAATTGTGACAGTTTTTGAGTTGCAACATGATCAAATCCCTCTTCTCTAACAAACATTTAAGATCATTTGGAACAAGATGCATGGAGAGATAAAATGGTAGTTTTAAGTCACTGTTGATGGAGACATTTTTTTCTTCTTTCCTGTAATATCATTTTGTCCCTGCCTTTGTGAAGAAATGCCAGAAATAACATGAGATACACTTCTGACAGACTTCCATTCCTTTGATATATTCATGAGCTTTGTGTTATTGTTGGAACTCTTTCCCTCTACCTCTGATGTTCCACATTGTTGTTTTCTGTTACATTATTGCGTCACTTTTGAGAATTGAAGATGATATGAGGTTAGAAATACTTCTGAAAATCATCTCAGAAGGGAGCCTTAGCATCTGCAGTTCGGTGCAGCATCCGCCTCGCGCGTACACATTCAGTGTAGACACATCTGATTGTGATTGGGTCATCAAAGACGCATGTTGATGCCATTTTCAAACAAGGTCAGGTCTTGTTGTATCCAGCGGCAGCCTACAGTTTGGTTCTTTCTCCCTTCTCAGTGTCTCCACTTCTTCCTTTCCACTTACTAAACAAACCCAGGCACCCTGATTATTTAAAATCATGTAAAGCTCCTGCCTTTCATGCAGCTTCTGTCGGTGGAGGCATGCATCCACTCTGATATCTTTATCTAGCTCTGCCCAGAGCTTCCCAAAGCTGTCAGCTCCCAGCTCTACCCACCTCTTCTCTTTGTCGTGCTGCACAGTCAGATATGAGCAAGTCACAGGGCTCAGGAGAATTTTTCTTTTCTGTAATTTGAACTTGTACACAGTATGAATTTTAACTTTATGAAGCTGTGGTCACTCTATGTTGCATGGAAACGGAGCGCTAAAAGAAACAATCAGCGGGAAAACTGCTCAGTGCAGGATTCTGAACAATGGTGCTTTATGTTTGTCCAAACTTCCCATGTAGACCAAGTGTTTTACAGGGAAAGGACGGGTATGGAACAGCATAATTGGGCTCTCATTTAAATATTTTTGATTAACCACAGCTCCAATAGGTGGTAAATGACTATTTGTAATGAAAGTAAATGAAAAAAGTATAATTATTTATCCATTTATTACCTGAACACTCGGTGGGCATCAGTGGCTCACAGATCGAGAAGGAAGGCATCATCTAGGCATTGATCTCTTACGCCTTTCATGCAGCTTCTGTCGGTGGAGGCATGCAATTTTGATAGAAACATTTTCCAAAAGTTACATTTCCAAAACCATTAAAACCATCACCTCCCATTACCCTTTATACACAGCTGCAGATTCATAAAAAAACAAACATCTGAGATCTTAAATTGGACTCAAAATCCTGACTCAGAGACACTGAGCATCAAGTTACAAAAATTCACACGACCAGTCGCCGTGACAGTGTGGAAGGCCAACGCATGGGGTGGGAACAGCGTGTTTGGCGCACGCACCCTCTTGCATGATTTAATTAGTCAACTATTAACCTACCTTAAGGCTACTACACTTTACATTCCAATAATGGCATTTTATGATGCCTGTATGTTTTTTTTTAAATTGCCATGTGTAAAACGCCACAATATATCACAAATGTATAGTCTTTCAAATATGAGAGGGTGCAGCATTTAGATATATTGGTTTTCCCAGGACGGTTACCATGCCCACTGCTGCTGAATGGACATCTGCTTTTACAGTTCCTAAACAGAAATCCTGGGTATAATTCCTATTATTTAGCCACAGTTTGCAGTTTGGTTCAGAAGCAGCTCTTATTATCGCAACAGCATCGTGTTGTTTGGACAGAGCTCTCCACACAGCACTGATTGAGGTGTGATGGGAACAAAGAAGATGAAATTTGGTATGACAGCATGTAGAAAATGGAATAGAGAACAGAACCAGTAAAACATTAGATGTTCTGAGTATTAGACAGTTGAGAGAAAAGTGAGAACAGATGTTGATTTGGGACGGTGCCTGACTGGTCGAGATCCAGGACACAACAGGAGGGACTCTGTCCTCTTCCTTTGTTGCTCTCTAATTACTTTCTTTCTCTTCACTTGAATAACAAAAACAGCATAAAAGAACTTTCACCAGCAAAACAACAAAAACTCAGGGTTTTTTTTGTGTGGAATATGCAGGTGAAAGCGAAGCTCTGTGGATGACTCAGATAGGGAGGATCCAAAGTCTCTGTTTTTATGTCAGAGTGAGAAAAGGGCAACAATCCAATTCACCGTCATTCCTTCTTCAACCATGACATACTTGTTTATGAAGAGCCCCTCCATGGCATAACAGCTTCACCTCCCACTACCCTTTAAACACAGCTGCAGATTCATAAAAAAACAAACATCTGAGATCGGAAATCGGACTTAAAATCCTGCTCCTGGTAAAACGTCTACCTGCTGAAAAAGAGTTTTAACTGACTTTGATTTCTCAGAAGGATTCAGTTAGTTGACGATTATTTCTGTAATCAATTAACCTCGATTAATCTGATTAATGGTTTCATCCCTATCTTAAACACGTCACTGAAATTGTTGATATTGAAGTCCTCTTCTTGTAGCATTAACAACTTACGCATGGAAGAGTGCAACCTGATTGTTTTGATGTTGAGATGTTATTCCTGTGCATACCTAGGTTTGATCTAACAGTCCAAAGCATGACTGTTAGGTTAATTGGTAACAATTTAGGTATGCAGGTTGTTTGTCCTATGTTGCTCTGTGTTGCCCTGTGACTGAGAGGCGACCTGTCCAAGTTGTACACTGGCTCTCACCAAACAGCAGCAAGACATAGGCTTGCCCCTGTGACCCTGCAAGGATAAACAACCATAAAGAATGGATACTTTTATTCCCATTTGATGCCATGTGAAGCAAAAACCTTAAGCATCCTTTCACTTTCATGCTGACAAAGGTTTATCAAAAAAGGATTTCTGGAGGTCTTTTTCTTGCTTGTTTTTCTGCTCCCTCCCTCTCTGTCCTCGCTGCTTGTGTTTCCACATCATCTGTCATCCACTGGCTGTGGCTGTGGGGGAGTGGGGTCAGGAGCAGGGGCAGAGGAGACGCCAGAGCATATGTCCTCTTCCTGATCCCTTTATGTAACAGGTTTTGTGAGAGAGGAAGTTCTAATATGTGTGGGTCATAAGCTAAGGCTAATTGGCGGCAAGCAACTAGGGTCAATCGAGGACGGGAAAGAGTTACCCAGGAGGGCAGGAGCCAACATTTGCACAATAAAATTGATTATAAAGTTAAATTGAAAAAGAAAAACATTTTGTGATGTATAATAATACAGGTCATTGTAAACAGTTTCAGAACTTCTTCCCAACTTTATCGTGGAAGAGGTTCTGCACATTTCAACCGAAAAAAAAAAAATAAAATAAAATAAAAAAAAAAGATTTTTGTAGTTTATATGAGACATTGTCTTGGCATATTTTCCACTGTACCTAAAATTATCAAAATTTTTATGAAATTGTCAGGATTCTCTTCTCTTCAGATTTTCGGCCAGACTTTATGCAGAATTATATTAGCCTTGAAAAAAACATAGATCCCATCCAAAGAAAAATAATCCTTGAGTGCTTTGGGAATGATGCCCAGGAACTGAAAATCAGTCATCACAAATACTTTTATGGCTCAAAAATATGAAGAATTGGTTACTGGTACTTATTTGTTTGTTTCTTCTGCACAGTCTTTGGGGAACTTTTGGTTTGATGTTTTCTTTGAAAGTTACTAATCCACAGTTGGACACTACTGGCTGATTGCTGTTGCACGTAGAACAAAAATCAAAGTTTGCTATGCATTCCGGCAATTTCTTCATTGTAGTTGACATCCTCCTGGTCTTTTTGCCATATTTGGAGGTGAGTCAGAATTTTTTTCTATCCTTCTGCTGACTAATACTTTTGTATACTGCCAATAATTACTTGTGTTAAAGAATGCAAATGATCAAATCTTAATTGGAACCACTGAGTTTTGCTTCAGGTAACTGATCTGAGGGAGACTGAATAGAGAAACATATTTCAAAAGTCCTTCAGGATAGAATAAGATCAATGTGTTAAACGTGAAAAAATTATCACTTCATAAAAGAAGTTACTGCAAAAAATCTTTCTGTAGACATGACTCACATAAGATATAAAAAAAAATGTAACATGGTTCTGTGCCATGAATTCACTTTCTGTGTGGAGGATTTGCACATTATTGTGAATGAATAAATTCACATTTTTTCCTGAACTGTAGTTCTCTATCCTGGAATTGCAGGGTAGGAAGCTTATGTTACGTAAACTCTGGAGCATTTAGCAGCCTTCATTGTCACAGCAGAAAATTCAGTTGATTCCATGGAGGTTTAATTACTTGAACCGTGCAACTGTCGTGGAGTAACAACATTCTTACAGGGAGTCTTAACAGAGCTGAAACTAACTATAAGGAAAGGCAGAAAGAGTGAGGTTTTAAATCACTATCCGCCCAGTTTTTAGACTTTAATATATTATAGATAAATAAATTTAGGAATCAGTATTACTAATCTTAGCAACATGGACATTCAAGCAGGTTAAGACTAACTGAATTAAAAACATTTTGTAGAGCACACATAATCAGTAATTTGAAAAATGTAAACCTTTGGGCTACTTTTACTTCTAAAATCAACAACAGCTGTACAAATTGTGTCATTCAGTTACTATCTGAGAATTGTTACTTACGTTGCCACTCTAATTCTTTTCTTATAAAGTTAATCCTACTTCGGCTCATACAGTACTTGGATTAATATCTGCAGGTCGCAGCCAGCGAAGCATGAGAATGAAGGATTTGTGTATTCAGGTGGTAAAAAGGATAGTCACCGTGAGTGATGAAGTGTGAGCGTACCCAACCAGATTTGTTTTGGATTAGACGATGTTCCTTCAAGATGCTGGCTTTAAGCCTTTTTCACAGGCTGCAGAGGCACAATCTGTTCAACATCGTTCTGCATTTCTGCTAATCATCCGGTTCACTTCATAGTAACCTAAGTACCTTAAATAGTGCTTACATTATGTACTTCCTTTGTACGTACTGTATCTTGTATTTAAAGAAAAACTATATCTCCAAAATAGGATCTGACTTTGCTTCACATGTGCCGACTGTTACTATTTTGTGTTGTATAATACCATTCTTCAAGTCATTTTAACATGACATTACACCTGTAGTATTATTTACATTTTCATGATGTGTGAAGACTTCTGTTTTCTTGGACATACTCAGCTTGAGTCACTTCCTGTTCTGCTGTTGCTCTCCATTTCTTCTGCCCACCTTGTCTTTATCTCTCACCCTGGCTGTCTAACTATCTATACATTCCCATGTCCCTTCTGCCCATGCAAACATCCATAATCCGTGCTTTGTCTGACACCCTGGATCAAATCGATTGAACATTTTTTTCCCCACCACAGCTTCCTGCACCTTGGGCCTGTCTTCCACACTCGAATCGATGCGACATCATAATCCTCCCCTTTTTCCTTCTGTCTTTCTCCCCCTAACCCTTCCTGATGTGGCAGTGGCACCTCTTCCACACATCTCTGTCTATCCCAAAGCATCTGCGCTTTTTTTTGCAGGCGAGTGAGTCTCTTCTGACAAAGGCCAGATTGATTTTTCCCAAGCCACGTGCAGTTCTGGGGAGCATCGATCTTGGCAGTGTTCATATAGTGCTACTTATTGAGATATGATTATATGCTAAATGGAGCTGTTCATAATGGACCGTTTAGATTTGCATTAGGCCACTGTCGTGTGTAAACGCTACATCAAGGTGGGACACTCTTACCCTAAGTTCTTAGGGGTTTAAAAGAGGTGCTGAATGTAAGTTTACAAATGATGCCGGTTCTAGTCTTGAGAAGATTTATGTTTGGATTGAGTGATGCACAAGATGTGCATCAACTTCAGACTGGTTCCTGGCTCCTGATTAATAGTGATGCGATAGTCAATTGGCCTGTGATGGATTATTTCTCGATTGGTGGCCTGGTGATCAGAAGATCAAACACTTATAAAAAATTGGAAGTATTCTTTGATACCAGTGTACACTGAGAATTTAGTAGGAATGTAGTTCACTTTCACACGGCACTTTTTAAAATGAACCAAAATTTCTAGACACTATGACAGAGTTATAACAGTAACTGCTTAGGTTGAAGAAGAACCAAAAACAACCAAAATACCTGAGCTGATTGAGGTTGTTAAGTTGAGCTAATATAGTGCAAATATGGCCGTACAACGGTTTAGTTGTCCGTGATTGGCGATATTTTCCATCAATCTGATTTGTCTTTTACGTATGCGATAGAAAACATTAATTTGCTGCAATAGGTTGGGGAGGGACAGGCCAGTGTTCTTTTATGCTCCATACTTCCTGAGAAACTTAATGTGTTGACAGCTAAAACTGTCAACACATAATTTAATAAACTATATTCAGTACTACCAATATTTACAGTATTCAGGATAGACTTGCAGGAAGTTCACTGTGCCACTTTCATTGTATATTCTCTCTCTTTACTGATTCAGGTCAGGGAAGACCATGGCCCATTTTGCAAGTAGCTTTCTATCCTTTATTTATTAGTGCACAGAAAGTAAAAAGGCCCAAACACACGACATGTTGGCTGATTTCTTTGACTTTGGAGCTTTCCACCACCCCCATTTACTCTTCATTCTTTGTCACCATTTGTCACCATTTACTGGCCTTTAAATTTCTTCCGATCTTGGGATATTCTATTGCCTTTCCAGGCAGGTCTGTGTGTCTCTGAAATTCCCTGAACTACTCCGTTGACCTGTTTTAGATGCATCCCCATACTCACCTGATAACCTATCTTTCTCAATCCCCTCTGGCTTCCACCTGATGTATTCTTCACCAGCAATTGTATGAAAATTCAAGAGATCCATGGCAATTCTGTCGACATCTTACACTGTATGGGACGCATCGTCAAATATAATAAAGTTGACCTGAATTTTGTCAACATTTCTTCTTTTGTTTGCAAAATCTGTGCTCTTTAACCTTGATACTTACAGACCATTCTGCAGATGGAAAATTGCTCCTAACATTTAAGGCATTAGGCGAAGATCAATACTCTTACAACAACCCCTTTCAGGCCTCGGTAAACAACTCCAATGTCAAATCAATCTTTGAATGGCTCTCCAGAGAACCTCCATTTCATTTTTGCCCTTTCCATGCTTCCAGAAAGTATAAACAATGTGATTTTCTTCTATTATTTGTGTTTCAAGGATATATGCAGGTCAAATCAATAGAAGCATTAAAAGTGTTTGTTTTTTCATTAGGTTATTATTCTGAATTGTTTATAGAGTTTGTTGTATGACATAACGCAGTAAAATTGAGATTCAGAACAATGTTTTTGTGGCATTATTCTGTTAAAAATTAATATAAGTATAATTTATTCATGTGAAATCATGTTTGTGTTGCAGAAGTTGCGTTCGTAACAAACACAGGAGCAATAATTTATATATGTTCTCATTCTTCATTTTCAGGTTGTAGATGCATGGTTTAGCATTTCTGAAACATGTCTTCCTTTTCCTCTCCTTTTCCTACAGCTGCTGATTAAAAATTTAGTTGAATCTGTGTGGAATGTATTATGTAGTTTCTGTTGAGTTGAGATTCAAGCGTAAGGATGATGTGTACCATAAGGAACTGTACAGCATTTGAGAAAGAAGCATTGTCCATTTTTGGGGCTGCATAAACAGATTTAATTTGAAATTAGTGAAGATATATGAAATCCAGAGAAGATGGAAGAATTCACTCTATAAAATTTGAACATTAAATATCTTTAAAGAGGAAGGTTGTTTTCATTCTCTGGACTGAAGAAACACAATATTTCCCATCATCAGTAGAGCAAAAACTTCGCTGCAGAAACACACAGTAGCAGCAATAATGTGGTAAACATAACACCTCCTAACTTCACAACACATTTTCGCTGAAAGCTTGATGCATGATCACCGACAGTGACACAACCTGAAAGTTGTTACCTTAGCTGTCTTTTCCTTCCTGACTCTGTCAGGAACTTTTTGTTTACCTCAAAGGAACACGGTTGGTTCCACATAAGGAGGGCCTGAGCGTCCTGCTGCCATCTCATTGTTGGTCTTCAATGATGAGTTTATGCTCACTGCTTAGCGGAGACAGATTTTTAAAAAGCTTAATAATGTCTCCCACTTTGTTGCAGTTGCACAAAAATTTCCCCATTGTGAGACAATAGAGGATATTTAATTTCTATTCTTTCCTCTGTGATTCAGCTGAAAAAGGACAATTTGTGCTGCGACATTGAAATAACTGACATCAATACTAACAATGTAAGGCCACCGAATCTGTGTCCTCAGTCACCTAATAGAGCTTCTTTCTGCTGCCTATCTGCTCCTCTTCACTCTGTCTTCCAAAGGCCACTGCGCCTCAACCTAATCACCTAAGAGCTGCTCATCCGAAACCTTCAGATCACTGGAGTGGGCTGAACCTTTGACGATCCAGTGACGGGTTGCTGCAGGAACAATGGCAGTACTTCCAATTTCATGAGATGCTAAGAGCAGAAATTATGAATCTGTATTCTGGAAAACATTTATAAAGCTTTTCAGACGATAAGCAGCACTTAACAAAGGAAAGCGCCTGGAATGATGCTGTTGGTGTGAGGGAATCTCTTCTTTATATTTGTCAAATACAGAATCTTGGTCAAAATTCTTTGGGGTTACAACTTTTAACAGCTTACACAATAACTCTGTAGGTGAGAATCACTCGAAGAGGACTAAAGGCTGTTTGATGGGGGAACTTACAGACACTTGAAACCACTTGATAAAATAAAACTCAGGGTTGTCCCTCTTGTACAGTTCTGTTGATACATGAATGCAGCGCAACAAAGAACAAAGACCTGATTTCTGTTTTCTGATGGCAGGGACTGAGTTGCTTGTTACAGATTGATGCTTTTAAGAATTCTGTTTCTTTGCTGCATGTTTTCATTTCACAGAAAATCCTGACATATTTTGACTTCTTTGAACATTTTAAAAGCCTTTCAGCCCATTTTTTTTGCACAGCTTTTTCTGTAAGCTTAGGAAATGGATTTGAGTCAGAGATTTGATACAATCTTTTATGTAATATTGTTTATAAATTAGAATTTGCTGATATATTTGCTGATAATACCACTTGATTGGTTAATTTGTGCTTAGTTTCACTGTTTCTATTTTAATGAAATAAAGAGATTAAGTCAATCCAGGTTTTTAAAGTTGATCACATCTGTCTGCTAATACTATTATTTTCCAATCCAGAATAATGTTGCTTAAACATTTAGAATTGTTTTTGTCATTGGCACCCATTAACCATTATTAGTGTAAGCTATTTTGCTGTAGGTTTTACTAATATTTTCAGCTATATTTGTAGTTGCAAAACTGAAAACATAGTTAGCCATTGATCTGTATTTCCACATTCTTGCCAGCTGTAAATTTTCTAAATCCAGACTAAAGATTGTAAAGATTGAACTGAGAGGGATAGAGGAGGATAAAAGTTGTTTTTGTTCATTTCTGGATTATTTTTCTCTTTTCTTAGGGGGGAAAATGTTCATAAAATGATATTAAGAGTTGCTACAATCGGAGACTAAATGACTTATTAATTGTGTCATTGTTGGAGCTTTTAATGACCTGAATAGTCATTAATTATAAATGATCAGAAGTAATGTTACATGTGTGCATATGAGACATTGAGATAAATCTCAATATTCTATTTATGTTAGAGTAAAATTTGTTTTACACAAGCTTTATTCACAGGTACCATTTTTTTCTCAGTTGGTGTCAGTGACTAAATATCAGTCTTCCCCTTTAATTTCTAAATTATAGATAATTCTATGATGTGTTAAAATCTCCCATTAAGATGGTCATGTTTCAGAAATTTTCGTGGTTCACGACAGACATAGGTCAAAATCTCAAAAATGTAAACAAAGCAACATTCCATCCATGCTAATATGGTTAGCATGCATGGAACTACAGTAGTTGCATGGAGATGGAACTCCCACCCTACACAAATACTTCAACAACCCCACCAAGCTGCTACAGTAATTTAAAGCTTCCAGAGGGAAAACCAGGGAAATTTTGCACATTTGGAAAATGAATCTCTCATGTCCAACCAGGCTTGAATAAAATCTCAGTTCAACACAAGAACTGAGATTCCTGCAACGTCGGCCTGCGGGCAGGTCTGATTCTGCATTCGGGTAAACACAAACAGAAACACAAACGGTGTTTCTGTATTCCCTTTTTGTGAATTTAACAAAAAGGGAATAAGTATGCTGCAAAGTCAGTCATTCAGATAGACTTGCTTAGATAGTTAACCAACTGGTATAATAAACTGAATTTGACTGCATTGTATTATCACTAACATTGAATGGATTGAATGCATACATTTGAATTTGCAGCTGTCTCTATGATTGGATTGATTTGATTACATCTTACTCTATATAAAACTGTAATGTTCCTCTGTCTGACATTTCTTGTGCATAAACTGAACTGAGATGAGAAATTGCTGAATTTTGGTTCTACTTTATATTTCTTTATCCAGGATGATTTGACCTCCTAATGCGCACTGGATAAGCCTGAGGTTTTCTGTCTGACTGACAGACACAATTCATATCTGTAGAGGTTTCACAGTGAATCAGTGAGTGAGTGGTCTTTTTGATCCTACTCTCCTGGCTGCATGCCAACTTTCTCCATCATCTCCATCAGAACTCTCATATCTTTCTTTAATATGATCCATAATCTTTCAAGCATTTCATACTCTCATTCCTGCCAAGTTTTGCTGCAGAATCATTATAAGACCTTGTCTTTTTTTAAGACGTTTTAAAGCTATGCTCCAGATCCTAGCATTTGCACATCTCATGCCCTTTGTAGTTTCAAAGAATTCACCCCACACCCGACTGTGGCGAGGCATTAATTACCGGTTGAGTGCACAATGTTGAGGCTTATCTCGTTCTGACACGACGACTCATCAGACACTTGTGACATTTTTGGGAAGGTCATTCCTCAGAGAACAAAAACAAAGACGGTGACACCTTGGTAAAGGCCGAGATCCACAACCTATGGTGACACAAAAGTGCTTGTGTCCTAATTACCTGCAGCTCTTTGGGGCTTTATTTGCTTCTTGTTACTCTTATGCAAAGCATGCTGCTGCCCTGCTTTATGCCTGACCTCAACTCCTTCTGTCCAAACACGTCTCAATGAGTGGTAAACAAATGCCCTAGACATAATTTATCTTAACCCATGCACTAGTGTTTCCATTAAAATTGAATGTGAGAGAGCAGCCTGGACAGTTGTTGACAAGGCTGATTAGGATAAGGGAGCTGGCAGATTACTGTTTCGCAAATTTTGAGGAGAGGTTGAACTGTTTAACAGTGCTGGTTCTACGGATGCAGAGTAGGCATTCCTAGTCAAGAACGAGGAGACCTGAGTGGTCTGGACAGTTGAAGCACCAACAGATTTTTAGTATATTTTGGTGCTAAACAGTCAGGGATTTATAAGCTAACAAACACATGCTTAAGTCTATTCTCTGAGCTGCTGGGAACCAGTGTAAGCAAGTGAAGATTGTGGGAGTATTTTTTTTTTCGGCTAGCTGACCAAATGAGCGCAGTAACAAGTGTGGGAGGGGCAAAGCTATGTTACTCTCTGCTTGAGGCAACTCTATTGAGGCCCATGTCTGGTGTAAGCTAGTAAACAGCTGAGGTAAATTGACAGAGGAGTACTGTGATGTATCAGGGTCCACACAGTAAGAGGAAGATATTCCTTCAGTATGGTTTATGTCATCTTATTTAAAGGGTATTAAACTATATCAACAGTGTGACTAAATGTTGTGAGTGTGATACTGTAACTTTAAGCCTTGAACCATGGTACCAGATTCTGGTTCCTGCTTCTTGACTTCATCTTGTAGACAACAGGTCCCAACACACAGTTATTCTGAGGTGAGCTCTCTCTTAAAAATGGACTTGATTCTTAATTGGTAATGAAATCTCTAATAAAATGTGTCAAGATTTTAAAATGGAAAATGTGGACAGGACTTAAAAATCACTTGAGCATTTTTATTAATGGTTGACTCCCATAAAATTACCATAATATTAAAAAGATTTTTGCATCTCATCATCTTCCTAAAATAAGTCTTTTTTTCTTGTCAAATGGTTTCCTCTCCACCCCAAGTCATCTTTTGAAAGTATAGAGGTGGTAATTAATTTTTTTTTAATTTAATTTGTTTTTACCAAACCACTTTTGGCAAAATGACTTAGACCATTATTTTATGAAGGTGGCGATAGTTATAATCTTTCTGTTTTCTTTGAACCAACTGCTTCTTTTGTCTTTGAGGGCCATTTTTTGTTATAAGAAACTTATTCATCATAACTCATTTTTATGTGAGAAAAACATTTGTTCTTTGAGATAAACATTTAAAAGATGGATCTTCTTTAAATAAGAGCATTTTTTTGTTAGTTAATTTTAACCTGCATTACTTTTATTTGTAAAAAATACATAAATAAAGGAACAAAATATTTCTGTTGTTAACCTGAAGGAACGTTCTCTGTTTTCCCTCTCTATCTGATCTAGATCTCTTTTGGAAACATTTTGTTTGCTATTGAGGAAGCTAACAGTGCTCTGAATCAGATTGTTATCTAAGGTCAGACTTTCCTTTGCCTGTTTGCCAGCTTTTGTTTCTACGTGGGTAAACGGGGGATATTAGTAAAGCACACCCACCCCTGAGTCAGGTGGGGAACAATGAGAACATTGTCCAGTAGTCCGGTTGTTGTAGCTCCTTTTCCCGCCACTTGTGCGTTTGGTTGCTGAGATTGCTAATAAATCTTGCCTTGTTACTGGAAGTCCAGATAAAGAGCTATAGCTCTAGAGTAAACACAGGGGCATGCTTTCATGTCTGCTATCAGCAGAGTGCTTATTGTTTTACCTTTGCCTCAAAACTTTGACTTATACCTCTCTGAGGGAGAGGCAGTCGCAGCGCCGGCCTGTGTTTCCACCTCAAAGAATCCATCAATTTAATTCGGAGAGTTGCAACCTTGAAAACAGCATTCATCTTTTTCCTGCATGGATTTTGTTCTTACTTGACTGCTCTCCAACCTTTTTCTCCACATAATGTTTTTTCCTCTGCCCACCATTTTTCTTCATAACACCAATAGTTGGTGGCAGCCAGGCATGTTGAAATTCAGACGGTAGATGGTCGAAGTGCAAGTCTCGGAGAGAGAGTGGGGTGAAAGGACTGGACGCCCATAGCCAAGCAGTCTTGTTGATAATGGAATGTTGCCGTTCAACAACATTCATAAATATGCAGATGAGGTGACTGAGGCTGCCCAAGAGATAGTGCACACGTTGTCAGCAGCATGCACAATAAGGAACAACACACTGTTGATGTGTACAGAAGAGGCCAGTATTTCTCTCTGCTGTATAGAAACTGTCAGAATTTTAGAATCCAATATTATTCTGGTAATTTCCTTTCACATAATGTGCTTCAGCCTGACAACCACAAAGAACAACTTCACCCTCAGTAACTGCCAAATTCTGCAATTTTAGCACATCTGTGGTGTCCATGTTGTGAGAAACACAAACTCTGTGGGTTCGGAAACAATTCAAGATTGCTAATATCGAAGAATATTTAGAAGTTTAAATTTGGACGATAAAAAGATAAGTCACTGCTAAGCATGTGCCACAGCTCTTGTTCCAAAGAGCTCAGTGTAGTCTTATTAATCAAACTTTCCTATATAATGGCATCCATTTCTATTAAATGGCACAATGGGGTCTATTTTCATTTGGTCTTCTGTACTAGGTATTACAGCTTTAACAGATACCAATATTTTATATTATACACTTGCGTGCTTCTGCAAAAGGTCTGATCGAGGGAGGTTCTTAGTCTACTGGTGAGAGAAACACTGCATGAGTAGTTACAGAGAATCATATTCACTGCTGCCTTCACAGATATGCTGGTGTTATGAGGGTTATTTAAAGTATTGCAATTTATAACAAAGCAATGCTATTTGTGTGTTCAGCTTTAATATTGTTGCTTAGTCCAGATACGTTTCTCCCACTAACACATTAATGCATTTTGTTTCAGTTTGCTGCTTGCAGGGATTCTCTTTGGATACACCAGCTTCCTCCCACAGTCCCAAAAGAGTTCGATAGTTCAATTTGTGTTATAATAACACCGTATGATTCTATTGCTGTGTTTATAATAAGTCAAATATTTGTGTTGTAGTGATTAAAGTTGTTAAGAAACCACAGTTTAAGTTAGAACACATACAATTAAGCAGAAAATTATTCATACTCCTGGCAGATTCAGATTATTTAATTATTTAAAATTAATTTAATCCAACAGAGATTGTGTGTGATTACAACATGAGACCAGTGTCTCTCACAAGATAAAAAGAGAGTAACATGAAAGGAATGTCAATTTTCTTTTTATTGAGAAATTGTACAATACACCCTGACTGATTATTGAATAAAACCCTAATTTATTCAGTAAAAAGGCTTTTATATTAAATACTTGATATTTAATATAAATATCACCAAAGTCTTTTGCTTCACTATCAGATTCAAATCAGGATTCTGATATTTTCAGTCAGAAGTTACATATTGCTAATATTTTGAGATTATTTTACAACTAAATCAGCCAGACATATGAACTTCATATGTCAGAAATATTAGAATATTTTTTAAATTGTTCTAAGAATTAGAAAACAGTGTTATCCCCTTTTGTATAAAGGCTTTTTAAATAACCGATTAAGTTTTTCCAACAACTCTTAAGCATTTCACAGTTGTGTTTCTTTTTGTAATAATAAAAAATTGCAAACACAAAATCCAAAGTAGAAGATGGACTTTCCAATTGGGAAATAAAACGTTGGAAAAATCTACTGGAAAACATCATAAGCTCCTAAATTCCGGTGAAAATATTTCCATCTGTTGAAGTACACAAAAGTCTTAGTGAAGACTTTCAACTTTTCCACATCAGGGTTGCAGTGAAGGCAGCATCATCTGAAACTAGATTTGAACATCTCACAGAATAGCATTAATTTAGTCATAGTTTTACTTTAGTTACTTCATGCACATATAGATATCATTATAAAAGTACTTGTTCCATTGGCAAATATTTTCTCTTATAGCAAGACATGTTGGTACGGTTTTGGGTTTTTGCAGTGACCTCTCCATTAATTTATTGTCCCTCTGACACATAGTTACATGAATTATTGTCACTTAATATTATTTAATGGTGTCAATCTAAGCTGGACACACTCATGCAAATGACTGAGGTGAAAAAATAAAAAGCGTTCTGTTTGTTTACGTCTCTGTATTCTCCTCAGAGTTTGGACCTCGAACAAGCAGAAAATGTGCTGCGGCCTGGATTCAGTCACCCTTAATGCAGCACATTAAGCTGTCATCAGACCTGGAGCTCGTGGAAGATTTAGATGTCCTAAACACAGGAAGTGCTTTTTGTCTTAAGTAGCTGGTAGGAACAATGTGGACTGTGGTGTTATGTTTTTGTGTGTTCATGGTTTTGTGACGCCGCTGAGAGAAATATTTGCGCAGACCGCTGCGGTGTGGCTGGCTCCCTGAGCCCTGCTGTTGATTATACGTTTTGTCAAAAAAAAAAAAAAAAAGAAAAAGCAAGCAAGAAAGAAAAACCTTTACAGCTCTGCATTCAGAATATCAAATCTTCACTCCAAGGTAAAGCTTTTGGTAAATCAGTGACATCAAAAATGTTCAAAATCTTATAAGCTCACGCAGGCAAATTAATGGAAAAGGAAAAAAAAAGAAAATCTCTCTGCTGCGTTTTAGTTTCAAGTTCCCCTTCATGTTGGACAAAGTCGTGCTGGCACTGAGATAAAGCAGATCAGCTGGCACTGATGAGGTCCGTGTCCAATCTCCCGGCTCTGCCTCCCCACCCCTGTTCTGCTTTTAACTATCAGCTCAGCCTGCTGCAGGCGGAGCAAAAGATCACAGAGAAGAAGGATGTGAAAGAGGAAAAAAAAAAATGACCTGCCAAGTGAGTCAGCATGCCAGTCCGTCAAGGACGCTGAATCCTCTGACAGAGGACACTGTCACTCAGAATGCAGTGTGTGTTTGCATCGGCCAGAAGGCGTCGGAGCTGTTGGGCCCTTCCTCTATTTTTATCTTAAGATCCGAGCTATTCCAACTGAGCAAATCCGGAGGCTTAAAGCATCAGGGCGGGGGTGGGGGGGAGGTGGGGGTTGGGGGGGGCAGTTTGGGAAAGGAGGGGGAAAAAGTGAAAGCATCTCTGGCTGGGTTTGAATGTGGCTTCAGCTGCACAATAATACTCCCTCATTAGCTAATGATGGCTATCGGGCTAGAAATTGAAACCCACTTAAAAAATTATTAGCCGACTGCACTTTTGACTGAGAGCGGCGATGTTTCTGCTAAATACGTTTAATGTCTCTGAATTCGTGGTAATGTCTCACCCATCAGGAGCCATTTATCAGAGCAGAACATAAGCACAATTTCCGACAATGATATGATGAGTCATTTCATAAACTCTGGCTTTCTCATTCAACAAAAAAAAAATAATTCAAAGAAAAGCTAGATTCATGTTCTCCCACTTGATTTCTGTACACATGAGTAAGGAAAGTTTGCCAGATTGAAGTTTAGGTGGCGTTTTCAATCGAAGGGGTGGGGATCTTTCATTGCAATGAACAAATAAGTGAGAATAAAAAGAAAATTGGAGACAGAAATAGGAGGAAAGGTGCGTCATAGAGGGCGCTGAGAGCTCTCGATGCTGCCAACAGCGTGAGCTGAAAAGCAGAGTGACAGCAGATCAGATAGAAGCTGGATCACGGCGCCCTGGCAGAACTCTTACAGGTCTGTGGAAGAGACTGAAATACATTTGTGCAAAACAAATGGTTTTTTTGTGTAAGAAACTCCTGTAAGATTGAGGAATAGTTACAGTTCTTGTTAGATTTTCACTCGCAGATGTCAATAATGCAATTAGCTTCAGTTAAGTTAAAATTAAGTTCATACACTTCTGTTCTTTTGAATTAGAAAGAAATCTGATCAAAGTTAGGGACATATGCATTGATGTGTAAATGGAAATAATCACATTATTCTATTTTCTGTTGGAATAGCAGAAAATGCGTCATTTATCTGTGTGACGCAGGTTCACAACAAATGTCACTTGGAGGCACTTTGCAAGACCAATTCATCAATCTATCCTACACAATCTAAACATAACCTGATGCAAGTTCATTTCAATGCCAGTGAAATTAATTCTCTGTCTGATCAATCTTTGCTGCATGTTTTTATTTCTTAGAAAGTCTGAATTCACCAAAGTTAGATTGTGCAGATGAGACCTGAAAGAAAACCCCCAAATCTGCATCAACGAGCAAAAACCTAATCACTGCAACACCATAGCAGACACAGCATATTTCATCCAAACTGCATTGCATTAGATTTAAGAAAATAGTTTTTGTTGCTAGTGTGGTGTGCGGGAATCGCATAGATCCCCCTGGGTCAGAAAAAGTATAAAACCTCATATTTACAAGAAACCCTTTGCTAAATAGCTGAAATGAGAGGAGGAGTTCAACTTTATCAGCCTTGCTTTATTCCATTTAACATGTTTATTGCTGTGTATGACAGTGGAGGGAGAGGTTGTTTTTTTTGGGGTTATTTTTAGTCCAGAGCCTTGGATGAAAAGCTGAGATTTTACCCATATTTAAACTTCTTGGTGGAATTGTGAAACTTTAAGGATCATATTGAATAATGTGACCTAGATACAGCAAAGAAGCCTCATGTAGGCCTTCAGTTCTTCTTTCTTTGCATCTATCAGTCACAGATTCACCATGCAGCCCATAAATGCTTTCTTTTGCCTCTTTGACTGTCGGCGTGCATCTTTACATCTTTCTCTCCTCCTATGTCGCCGCTCGCTTTTTTCCTCTGCCCTACTCTCTCTCGTTCTCCCTGATAAACTATTGACAGGGTTGAGAAAACAGTCTAGTGGTGTGTATAATTCCAAAATGGCTCCCGTAATTAAATAGCATCTTGACACTAATTAGTTCTAGCTGTTGATAATTCAGCCAGCCCAAATTATTTTGCGGTGCCTTCAATTTAATTAACCAAATGGACTTATAATTAAGGTGTTGGTTTCCAGCTGATGGTTGGCGAAAAAGAGAGCTGAAGGTTACTGCTGGCAAATTGCTTTGTCACCTTTTGTTTTTAAATTGTATTTCTCTGAAAAACAATTCACCTCTTGACTATTTACTACCAGCCTTAAAATCTCAAATTTTTGCCATCTAAAAGTATTTCTCCTACAGTTTTCTCCTCTTCTTGTCACTCTTGAATTCTTCAGCTCCTTAAACAGTTTTTAATATAAGACAAAGATGATTTGAGCAAACGCAAAATGCATTTTTTTTTAAATGAGGATTTTATTTATTAAGGGAAATTAAGCACTCCCATCCAATCTGGCCTAAAATATGATTGATCCCCTAAGCCTAATGACTGTGTGTGTCATCCTTGGTGGTAACATCTGCTATTGAACGTGTGTGTTAACTGCAATGAATGTTGTTTCACATCATCCACGCTTACATTGTTTTTTTCATCAAGTTTACTTCTACTGCACAGAAAGGTTCTTGAGCATTTTAATGTCTTACTACAGCATCTATCATATTTAATCCCAGACTCTGAATACTCCAATTAATGATTAATTGATTACTATTAATTAATTGTTTCAGGCTTTAAACATTTTTTTTCAGGACATGATAAATGGATGCATAACCAAAAAAATCAAAAACCAAAGAATTTTGTAAGGTACAAATAATTTTCACGGTTCTGTTCAATCTTCAAGTTTACATTTCAACTTAAAAATTGAACTCATAGTGAGCTCTGTGCTAAGTATCGCTCTTAGAGCTCCATGCATGACCTTTAAACCACTTGTCTCTGGAGAAGCTTCATCTTAAAGCTAAAAACTGTGCTGCAGTTTCTATTTTCAGATGTGCATTAACATTGCAAAACCCCCACCTGGCTGACACAGTTAGCGGTTTAAGAATTGAAACAACCTCCATCATGTGAGAAGATGAATGGTTCTCTTTCTCAATAAATAATCCGGAGTCAATTTACCACTTTCCCTGTAACAGTCAAGTGAAGTCATTATGGTTAGTTCCTCCTGTAAATATAATTAGACAAGCTGGGAAATCTTAATGTGCTATGATCTCCCCCTCTGGAGCACATGGCAAAGCAGGAGGGTTTCCTTAGGAGGCTGCTGGCTAACTTCTCACCTTGCTGCATAATGCTAAGAGAAAGCTTAACACAGTGAGGCAGCACCCGCAGCCTCTTTCTCTGAAAAGTAGTCAAGAGTCCTGCAGGCTGTCAGCTGCTGAAGGTAACTGATTTACAACATCAAACAATGGGCTTACAATCATTTTAAACCCGAGCACAGCGTTGCGGCAGCTCCCAGTCTGATTGATTGTCTTTGACAGGTGTTGGTAACACTCCAGAATGCCAGCCCAAATGTCTCACCCGCATGCCAATTGTCACAAGCTGTTTTAGGAGCATGTTTCGAAAGATAGCGGCCTTTATTTTGCATTTTACTTATTGCGTCACGGAAAATATCGTAAACGTAATAATTAATGTGGTCTAACTGGGAGTCCGATCTCAGCCATAACCTAACCACTGCATGATCCAGTATAAAGTTTGAAAACTTGACAAACCATAATAATAATGAAAGTCAAATACGACATCGAAGTGAAACAATGTTGAATTTATTTTTACCCCTTAATCTGTGACAACGCTGATCACAGAGCCGAGTTAGTGAGTGAGTGTGAAGTGGTTAATCATAATATATTAATCAAACATTCTCTTAAGTTACTTTTTAGACTGTGGGCCTATCTTTGCTTTAAAAAAATACTAAGACTTTATTGCTACATGATCATAGAAGGGGAAAAAGAATTCAGACTTTATAGTCTTCATACTCGAGAATCCTAATTTTATGTTAATCTGTGTCAAAATCCAAATATGTCAATTATGTTGTTAGTATATAAAAATAATCACATAGCTGTTTCATCGTTAAGCCTGTCCCAAATTTATTTGGAAGATTTGAGTTTTAAGACTAAATTGGCCAGATGGCCCATAAACAATTTAAACAATTCTGATTCTGAGATTAATGTCAGAACTTTGAGACAAAATTATTTTTTTCAGTGGCCTTAATACTCTTCTGTATGAATGGTATTTCAGAAAATGCACTGAAAAGTCTATAAATGTAATGGGATGGAATTTTGATTTGAGTGCAAGCAGAAAATAAAAAAAAGGATAAGACATCAGGAGGCAAAGTTGTAGCCAGGTTTGAATGCATACCCATCATTCCTTTCTCTTTGCACAAGACAATCTGACAATGTGATAGAAATAGCAGTTGTAAAGTGTGCAGGAAAATGAGCAGTTACAATTCTGTGGGTGATTTATAGCACGCACTATCTGCTGTTGACTTCACGCTGGCACAGGTGTGTTTCTCCCTTATTCATAAAGATTGCGTTTACAAAATGACAGTTCTTTGCAAGAGCTGTTGTCATAAGTCATTCTTTCCCCTTGTTAAACAAATGCTGCAGACAGCACTTCCAGTGCACCAATCTTAATAAAGAAAAAACAATTTGTGGTTCTTGCAGCTGAGTCAGACAGCTTTGCTTGGTTGAGATCAGTCGGATTCTTTATTTCTGCTCTTTAGTGAGTGGGAGTTTGAGGGGAGGGAGGACCATATTTGTTTTCCACTTTTTGAAATGTGTGAAGGCATGAAGAATGTAGAGAGGCTGGCCTGTCACGGTGCAGCTCCTTGCATGCCTTTCTCTTGTTTAGACCAGTTAAGGTTCCATGTGAGTCCACAGAGGCACATGCTTCACATCCTTTGCTCCCCGCTGACGAGGACAGCTTGATGAGACCGGTCAAGGATCGCTGCAGCCGTGCAATAATGAAACACAGCCAGCTCAGATTGCATCTGGGAAATCTGTCACGGTGACAGCCACGGGTGTCATTGAGGAAGTCATTGCACACTATAGAGACATATGTCAACACTACCTTTTCTATCTGAAGAACACCTCAAAAGCAGTGAAAAAATCTATTTTATCCCACAATGCCTTTGGCTATGAACATTGCATTACATTTACATTCCTATGTGTTCCTGTTTAAAAAATGCTGTTGCATGAAAGCAGTTCAGACTCATAGCAATAGGAGGGCAATAGTGCTAACAGTTCCTGAGCTTAGATTTGCATTGATTTACCACATGCTTTACCACTGCTGGGAGTAGTGTAGTAATCAGCAATGACAATATAACCAAATAATACGCAACTGGTGTGTCTGGGACTGTAAGTTTTAGAATGTAATAGTCAATCATTTATATTCATGACAATGTTAGACACAGTACAATATGGGTTTACATAAAAAAATTAAGGACAGAGCCAGACTTCAATGAACTGCAGGAAGATAATCCGGGCTAGCATTCACTCCGTGCTGAACTTATGCAGGTTTTTGGTTAGGAAAAGCTGACGTCTTTGCAGAACCCACACATTCTGTATACAAACTGTTCATTTTTAAAGTCAGTGCTACAGAGCAGCATTTGCTTAAACCAGCTACCACAGACAATTTCTTTCTGCTCCCTTTGACGAGCACAATGGAAACCTTACAGCCACAGTTTAGCTACTCGTTTGGGAAACAAGCATGTTTGCACTTTCAAAACCTGTCTTTCTTTTGTGACTGTGCATGCACACACATACACTGTTGATTTTATTCTTTATTCTATTTCCTTAACTGTAAAAATGTATACTTAATATGTGTATTCTTTGAGAGTTGGAAAAAGGAAATCAAATTCCTTGTTTGCCAATAAAGCTGGTTCAAGTCTGGCTTTTCTTTTTTAAAATAGAGTAGGACATAGCAAAATATATGTCTTCTGATCTAATTTTAAGTGTACCAGTCAGATTTTTTAGTTTCTGTTTTGGGGCCAATCAAAGGAAAATTTCTTGTTCCACTTTGTCTGCATCACTTTGATTACTACATTTCTATTTTTAACCCTATTGCTTGTTGGTAAACAACGAATGGACACAGTCACTGCCTATCTCTCCTGTACAACCACATTTAAAAAGGCAAATGTTCTTGGAAAGCTGGTGTTATAAATAGATCTTGCTGTTACTAGATCAAGAGAGTCTTGTAAGAATGAGCTTCGTACTTTTTGCAAACGGATGTCTCACTGTAGCTCTCTGTGTGTCACATTTGTCCTGATGAAAGGTAACTGTTGTAGAAGAAAACATCATCTGACAACTTGAATATGCTGGATTTTGCTCAAAAACGTCTCAGTCAGCAGAAATCCACCTTTCATGTGCAAAAGAGGCTTGTATGTTGCTGAATACGCTCCTTTTATTTGGCACTATCTAATCTAACACTCTTCGAAACCTGTTTCAGACTGACTCATTTCATAGTGAGAAGTTCTGAGTAGACAGCAAAACGTCTAATGAGTCCCCTTAAGTCTTAAAAGTATGGATTCCTAATATTCCGCAGCAGTCATCTTGAATACAGTGACATTGCATAACAGCTCAAGGGCTTGTTAGATCTGCTATGGTGAAGTGTAGGCATATTTTTTATTATTAATAAGGTAAATAAGCTCTGAACATTGCACAAATATAGTAAAAATTTTAGGAGAAGCTTGCATAAACAGTCTCGCTACAAACACCCAGATAATTTTAGAAGCTATGCAGAAAGTTGCAGATAAAAGTATAAAGATAAATGTCCATTAGTAGCTTAACATGCCTGCTTTATGTGGTTGCTGTAGTTTTTATTCTTAATATAACATGCAGAAATGACACTAAACCAGTTGCTACATACCTAGTTAATGAGATATTAACTAGTCCTAGTTCAATGAAGTTATGGCTAAAATGCAAAGTGCAGAGGAAAACATGCCAAAATAGCCATAAAATGGATGATCAAAGGACCTGGAACAGCGAGGAGAAAGAGAAATAGGATGAGTGGTGCTAAAATCATTCGGTCTTTAATGCTGCTTCATAGAGCAGAAAATGCTTTGTAATCTTGATGATATCTGTGAGCAACACAATTAAACATCACTTGTAACATGATGCTCCTAGTTGGACTTTCAGCTTGCCTAATGGCTCTTTAAAAACAAAGAGGATGTTTTGGGATGGCCTAGTCAAAGACATCTGGCTGCATTGGTCTGGTCATAGCGCATAATGGGACTTTCTGTAACTTACTGAAACAACTAAGACATACAGTTCAACGGAATAATGAGACAAGAGGATCAAAAATCTGGCAATCATAGGAGGTTTAAAATCATTTCAGTGCCTGCTGTGGTTTTCGTAATAAGACATTACAAATAGAAAATATGTCAGTATTAATTTCCTAAGGACACAGATTACACAGCTAGTTTTGTTGCACTGGACTTAATGTGGAATTTTTTCTTGCCTCATTTTCATCAGTCTCACTCCAAACCTTTGTTTGGAATGATCCTTTCTTATAAAAGAAGTGATTTTGGTTTCATATTTCATTAACAGAAAATCTTAAAGCCTTAAATGAGACTTTATTGAATTGCTTTCTCTGCATTACTTATGAAATAGATCATTTTGCATTAATATTTACATCCAATTTGTATGTGTTTTTTTTAAAATGTATTTTAGATTAATGGGATGTGTAAAAGGTGTCTCTTCACAACTTTTGTTTTTAAAGACTTTGGATACCATTTTTTCCCTGCGACAGACTGGTGTTCTGTCCAGGGTGTACCCCACCTCTCGCCCGAAACATTCGCTGGAGATAGGCTCCAGAACCCCTTCCGAACCCACTAGGGACAATGGTGTACAGAGAATGGATGGATGGATGAATGGATACCATTTAGATAAAACATACATACAAGAATACAAGCTACACCTGTAAATCTTAAGTTCAGTAACTGTATGTTTGCATAGATGTACATTTCTAGAGTAAGTGTGTCACACGACTGAATGTGATTCAACTAGCTCCATCTCTCTGTTATGGATGCAATATTCCTGCAGGACGATGAGCTTGAGCAACAGAAGCAATTTTTGTTTTTAATTTGAAGCCTGAATTTTTTTTTTAAATTACACAATTTCCATTAGAGAGATCTACAACCAAACATCGCCTTCCTTTGAAAAGTTACTGGTTTGCTGGCATTTGATATTTTGTCGTGCAGCCGTCATATTCAAACAGTTCCTTGCACTTAATGATTGAAAAGACACGTCAGTGTCTTCTTCTCTGTCTGTCTCTCTCTCTATTTCTCTCTCTGTGTCTCCAGCCAGTACTGAGCGGCTCAGGCTTCTATTTATTGCTGGCGGTTCGTCTGGGCTTAATCAAATTGCGACAACGAGCAGCCACCAGGGGATGGGCAGAATTAATGAGTGTGAGGGACAGCCAACAGATGGATGAGGGGCCGAGGACCCCGCTAAGATTGTGCAGCGAATGCATGCTGGTTTGGAAAAAAACTTCCCCACTTTGGCATCACTCTTACTATGCATAATGACTAGGAGATACTGTATGCTTTTCAACTGATTGGTCCTTTGTGTCCATATCACAGAGTAGAGGGACATCATAGATGTGTCTAGGATCTGGACAATGAAAAGGCACTGCTGAATAAAAATCAAGGATGCTAAAATTAAGACTATTAATGTATAGTCACTAGTAGTTTAGCAAGACCTTCAGCTCATACGAAGAATTGATTCATTCCTTTAGGTTCATAATTCAGTCAAAGGAATTGTGGACTCCGTTTTTATAAATCAAAACTGAGTTCTAAAGAATCTTTAATTATTGTTCAATCTTCCTCATCCAGCCCATTTTATTCTAAGGTGGGTCCAAGGCTAAAAACAACTCTGTAAATACCAAGTCTGCCACTGACCGTCATCTTACCGGGTCAAGTCCTGCAGCACTACAACAGGACTTGCACTTTTCTAGTTTATTTAATAAAAATAAAGCATTGCTTTTTATTTTACTAGATTCCAAGGAATCTTTCTTTTAAGACATTTCTGATGATGAATAAAGAAATAAAGATGGATGAATGATTAAAAAAAATTATCATTTAATTGACGGGGTGCTTATTAGCTCCCCGTCACATCTAGTTAGTTTACCCTGCAGATAATTGAGAAACAGATGCTAACATTAGCATCATTAGCGACTAATGGTTAGCCAGTCCTGTTATTAGGCTGTAAATATCTTCAATAACAATGTGTTAATCCTGCTGGCTAAGTGTCATTGTTTGTTTGTTTTTTTTTATTATTCATAAAAGTCTTTGTTACATTTACTGGGAAGCAGCTCTTCAGCAACATATTACTGTTTCAATAAAAAATAGGCCATGTGTATTTTCCTCCTCAACTAAGTATCAACTGTTTGGCTTGAGTTTGTTGCCAGGAAAAGAGCTACTCTTACTCAGCCAGAATGTATTTTTATGCAGGAGCTTTTATAGAGCACTTTTATTACTTGTGCACTCATGCTGTATGTGAATGTTAGGGCAGTCTGCCAGTTTATAATAATGATTATAAATGGTTCTCTTCTCCCATAATACCATTTATACAACCTGTTACATTCCTCCACGTTTTTAGGCAGTCATGATTGATATTCATTCAAACCAAGGGAAGGCCACTAAATCATTATGATACTGGATACAGTGAATACTAAATATATTTAGGATGCAATGTGTATAGATTTTTAGAGCAAAGTGGGTTGTCATTTTTCTGAATTGAATTATGTTTTGTTACATCATTTTGAGTGATTTTCCATCCTTTCTATGGAGCTGATTTTACTATACCCTTACAATCTTGTTGTTATTTTGGCCTTTTGACCGATTTTTCTTCTGTCATTTGTAAAACATTTCAGTCTACATGATTTTTTACTAATAAATAAAAGAGACTTGTTTTTACTGAATATTTTGTTCCATTACTGACAAAATGCTGTTTTTCTCTTTTCTCTTTCATGTGGAATCTCCTTTTCCATTGATTCAATATCGGCTGACCCAAAAACAGGTAAGATTAACAGTAATGTAATACTTTTCCTTATTCTATGGTTTCCTGTACATTGTTTGCATTTACAGAAAGGCCAGATTGCAGAATAGCTTGGCAGAATTTCTTTTATTCTCCCCTCTTCACAGTTTTATTTATTTGGCCTTTTTTTTTTTCTCTTGGCCAATTGAAAACCAACCAATGCTTTCCTGAAGCAGGTTAAATCGTCATGCTGAAATGACTATTTGCATGCAGCGATGTCCTTGTGTGGTGTTGTGGTGTGAAACACCTGTCGAGAGCGAAACAGTAACAAGCTGTCAAGGCCTTCCCCCTGAGGGAAAAATAGCTGAGACTATTTCTCAGGAGAGTGCTGGAAGGGACTGCCAGTTATAATAGAAGGTCTTGAAAAGGTGAAACTTTCTTGAACCTTTAGATGTAGGTAGAATCCAGCTATTGATTGTTGTGTATAACAGAGGAGCCAACTTTCAAGGGGAATCAAAAAATAACTTCATGCAGCATTTTGATTACAGCAAGATCATCCTCCAGGGAAGTCGTCTTAACATCTATTCTTGGAAATAAAGACATGAACTTTGTCACCTTGATGCTCATTTTTTGAACAAATTGAATCTATTCTTGCATTTTTGTTACATTTCAATATTAATATTTAAGTGTAATAACTGTGTGTGCCACCGTTGGCAACAAAGACAAGACGTTTCTTATAACCAGTAATGCCTCTTTTATTTCACTGCGGAGGAATTATGGTTTGGTCTTCTTTTCAGAAATAATTTAATTGAGACACATTGGCGGGTCACTGAATGACCTTCACTCAGAATTAAGTTCAGACTTTGACTAGGCCATCCAAAACTGTTCTCTTTATTTTTAAAGTCCTTCAGAGATGGGTTTGTTGGTATTCTTTGGATTGCTGTCATTACAAAGAACATTAATCTTAATCAAACATGGTTAAGCTTAATATCATGGTATTCTTCTTGATGGCTTTATGGTTCAGAAAACAGAATTCCTGGTTTCATCAATAAAATAAATCGTTTCGGTCCTAGAGCAACAATGCAGCCCAAGACCACCAGTGTTCTGACGATGCTGTAGTTATGACTCTATGCTGTTGGTTTGATAAGAGATTAAATAGGATGCAGAACTTCCAAAAAGTTCTTTTGTTGTCAGTTTACAGGACAATATACCAAAATGTATTTGGTATTATCAAGACATTTTTGGAAAATGTTAGCTAGGTCTGTGTGATCATTTTGGTCAGCAGTTGATTATGCCTTGAAATGTTTCTGTTATGCCATTTTTTGGCACTCTTACTTATTCAGTTGTAAAAAATAGCCTTAACAGAGGCAGAGATGATGTTAGATGTGGTTATGGGTCTTTTATTATCTCCTGACTGACTCATAGATACTCTCTTGCGTTAATTTTGGTAGGCTGGCGTCTGCTGTGAAATTTGACTCCTGTTTGATCATTTCTCCATTTGTGTGTAAAGGCACTCACTGTGGTTTGCTGAACTCCAAATGGCTCAGATATTTTATGACCTGGAAAAGAGGCAATTATATTTTCACATAAGCTCAGGTTGGTTTGGGTTGCCCTTTTTTCTGCAATAAATAAATGAATCATTTGAAAACTCAATTTTCTTATTACTGAGGTTATTTTTCTCCAATATTAAAATTAGTGTTATGAATTCCTTCTGGATAATCATTACTTGAAAGAAATGCCAGTTCTATTTGCAGTATTGGATTTTCTCTCTTTTTTTTCTGTCAGTGCTTCAACACTACAGTCTTTAGACTGAATCTCTGTTTAATGAATTTTCTGAACCTACTATAAAAGTGCTACCCTGACACTTTGGTCCTCATTCTGAATCTGCACTGCATCATTTTCATACTTTGGCAAATTACACCTGGCTCCAACAGAGACTCCTTTTTTACTGACTGAAAAGTTCCCTCCATGTCAATGTCACCGCTGCGCTGCGTCGCTCGACACGTTGACGTGTCGGTGAACTGGGTGATAATTCAGTAAATGAAAGCAGGATTTCATTTGACTGTTTTTAGTCTGGGTACGTGCTGTCTCTGTGTCATACAGCTATGACTTTGCTTTGACATTTTAATGAACAGAGTTTCAGTTAATGTTTTTAGGTACACCTATCCTTCTCCTGCTGTGGAAAGCCAAAA
This sequence comes from Poeciliopsis gracilis, assembly GCA_911649635.1. Taxonomy (NCBI): domain Eukaryota; kingdom Metazoa; phylum Chordata; class Actinopteri; order Cyprinodontiformes; family Poeciliidae; genus Poeciliopsis; species Poeciliopsis gracilis. The sequence continues at coordinate 862,654 of CAJVRI010001220.1, forward strand.
TGCACACAAAAGAGGAAATTCAGTGAGACGTTGAAGTGGAAAGGGCAAACGCATGAATCAGTCTTGGATTATATTTTTGCTCTTCCTAAAGAGAGATTCCAAACTCAAACTTGCACAGTGTGGAACACACCAGGGAAATTTACTGTTATAAAAATGTTTCCAATAATGTTTTCTACCTCAATAACTTTAACTACTTAAAGGTTTACAGTGTTTTGCGAGCTTCAAAGTGGCATTAAACAATAATTTAGGACAACTTCAGAAACTCCTCTGAACATTTAAAAAAAACTGTGTTGGAAGAGTGCCTCATTTCTGACTCAGGATGAGTTCAATAGCAGGCCGCTTTCAGTGGACTGCTTTTCCGTTAAATTATTTATTGCACACCTGAAATCGCCAAGGTTTAAACAGACTCCGATGTTAAAAGAGGTTGGAATTTCTTTTTTCTTCTGTCAGATGTTTTACTAGAATAGTGACAACCTGTGGTTTAGGGGTTCTGTGCCACTTTATGCCCTGCACAGTAGCTCTTAAAAAGATTGCACAAAAATGGCATATAAAATTAAACAAAAGGCAAATTTGATGTGTTTCTCAAATTTGTGCTTTTTAAAATATACCCTTAACAATTTCCACAACAAAGTGAGACTAGAAATCTATTATAGACATTTTTAGGCTCTGTAGCAACCCTGGCAACCAATTTATACTAAAATTTATTTTTGTATTCAGAATATAAATAAACTCCACTGAATTTAACTAAAAACAGAGAAAAACACAAATATTTGACTTAGGCCTCCTTTGGCAACTTCAAATGACGTGAATTAAATATCAATGATTTGTGGAAGGACAAATTTTCTCTCATTACATGTATTGGAAATATTTAGACGTATGGCAAGTTCTAACACAATATTGCTCAACTGAGAACAACCAGAAAAATCTGCAAATTATTGAAGGGAAGAAAAACTCAAGAAAAAACACTGAAATTGTTTTGCATAATTCAAAAAGAAATCTGACTTCTGGGAGTGAAGATATAATTAAACTAAGGAAGACTGGAGACTTCTGCATAGTCTCTTCTTGTGATATAGGTACATTGCCTCCCACCAAGTTTTAAAACTTTAACTATTAATCATGCAGCTGCATCTGACTGATTAAGATGTGTTCCAGAGAAAAAATATTCTGAAATATGCTGAAAAGCTAAACTTTCCTAACTTGTAACAGCTGTTGCTCCTACTTTTTGACTGTTTGAGAGAGAACTAACAGCAGCTCTCTACCAAACATCAATCGCTTTACATAGTCTCTGTAGACTGAATAACTGTGTCATTACTTCTTGACTTAAAAGCCTGTGCTGCGTAAGTGTGTATAGAAATCCCCACGAGGTACCAAGATGATTGATGCTTCTCTCTCTGCTCATTGTCTTACACTGTTTTTCTCCCTCCTTCTCCCAAACTTCTCAGTGACCTGAATGCAATGTGGTGAGGAAATGTTTGAAAGCACCCTGACACTAATCTGACATTAGGAACTACTTGAGGCTACTCAGAGCTTTTATGTTTCAGCTGTTGATTGAGAACTACCTGATCTCAATTACGTGGGCAGTCAGATCAGACGTGTGTGTGTGTGTGCTGATTTGCTCTGCGCTTTTCCATTCTTGTCCACATGTGTTTGCTGTTCCCCCAGATAGCTTTGCTTGACAGTGATCCTTTTTGCTTTGTGTGAACTGCATTTAGCATTTTTATCAAGGCAGATAACGTACCAGGCATATAAACGATCTGAAAGCCGCTGGAGTCGGATGCAACATACGCAGTGGATTTCACACACCGTGACAGTAGAGTGCCGTAGATGTGAATCTTAAGAGCGACTTGTGACCACTGTCTGTTTCTTCTGATTAATCTTATTCAAAAGACCTTTCTACAGCGAACTGATTTGGTTTACAGTGACGTCTCAGCATTCATCCTTGCAGAATTCAATTACTGTCATTTATTTCTGCCTCTCTTTCTCTCACTCTCATTCATCCAAAGCCTTGAAAATGCTTTTTATCATTTTTAATAACAATGTACCGGCATCATAAATTGAAGTCCCTGTTCCACAGTAAGTGACATCCATCAAACAGGTTCACTTGACTTGGCCACATGCACGTCACCTTTTCCACATTTTGTTGCTATGCAGCATTATTCCAAACTGTATTAACTTAATCTCCTTCCTTAAGACTCCACACATAAATACTCCATTATGAAAATGTGGAAGACAGTTTTATTGACAATAGAAAACCAAGAAATCATATTTATTTACAGTGGTTATGAAGCTCAAAATTGTTTCTACAGTTGAAATGGAGTTTGCATATGGAAAATTGAGTTCACTAAAATTTATAAAAATATATATGCAAAAGATTCAGGTTGCAGATTAGAATATTTGTGTAATATTTGATGAAAGTGACAGATTTATTACAATTTGGAATAAGTCTGTAACATAAAATGTAGAAAACGTAAAGTTATGTGTGTATAATATATAGGCTACACATATAAAAACATGTCTAAATATACTTGCTCTCTAAAGAGTATAAATGAATATTTCTACTAAAGGGCTCAAGCTGATGAAAGAAATTGAAATACTGATAAAGAGCTGGTGACTTTTTGCTGTTACAGTTCAATTATATGAAGAAACGCATCATTATGTCTGAAATTTATAAGAGAATTTATGACTATGCACTGTTGCTGTGAAAATGTAGCATGTCTGCCATAAATTATAGGACTCTTAAGTTTTCCAGTCCAAAGCTTTGATTCAGAGTTCAGTAAGTCTGTTTTGTTTAAATAGCTGTTCTGCAGCTATAGATTTGCCTTAAGTTGTTGAATTCATAACAACTTTGGTGATCATCATATTTTATTCAGATGTGCAATCAGAAGACTTTGTGAGGAACGACCAACTTTGAGGGCACTAATAATCATTAGCTTCCACACAGACAAAGCAAAGACCATAATAAAATTTTATGATTCCAGATTGGTATCTAGGCATTTTTGTGACATGTTGATTAAAAAGCAACTAGAATGGACAAAAGTCAGTTTGTGTACTGCAGAACTGCCTAATAATGATAATAATAGAAGGTAAGTTGTGTGAAAAAGTCTTCACACAACTTATGGTCACCATTTGTTTGCCTGTTTCTGTTAAAAATTAGCTGCCTAGGCCAATACTTTGCTCTCTAACAGTTTCAGTTGGATAATCATTGACTTCCTACTGTATTTACAGCCCTGGAATTTGTTGTATAATGTTTTCCCACCAACTTGGGCCTTAAACTCAAAAGTTAAAGTTGTTAATGTTAAACTGCCTGAGTTAAACAAGAAAGCATGTCTTATTTACTCTGGCACAAAGGCTCCTCCTCTGCCTAAACATATTCCCATGGAGTACCTGACTTTGGCAGGACTTATTTGAATGCCTGTGAAATTAAGCACTTCTGTGAACCACTGTGTTGGCTGCTACTCATGTGCAACAATCTCTTTTAACCACTGTCATAATATGAAAGAACAGCATGGTCTGTTGTGTCTTAATAGAAGAGCAAACTGCTGGCTGTACTTCTAGTCTCATATGAAAGTATGCCTTTAGCTTCCTAAGCTACTCTTTGTTCTTGAATATTTTAGATGGTTTCTATGTAAAAATCTGTGAACAGGTACAGATTCTTCAAATACTGAACTATGAATTGGTGGAGTCCACTGTTTAAAAATCAGTGAGCGTCGCTAATCATTTTACTGAGCAGCCAAGACAATTTACTGTATTTTTTGGATTCATATAGTAAAGGAACATGCTAATAACCAGATTCTGTACGGTATTGTGTAAATGACTGATTTGCTGAAATTTAAAATATTGTTGATAACTATGGCTTTTTATGCTGGGTAGCTATAATGGATTTAAAGTTTGCATTAGTGAGAAAACTCTGACTTTCTGAAATATTATTGTGGCACTCCATTTGATTATCAAGTTGGAAATTCATGTATCCAAGGACAAATTGAATGAACTATTAAACTCCGTTGTTTCAACGAAGGCCATAAATTAATATTTTAGCAAGTTTATCCTCAACTTAGTCCTTATATTTGGATACACAATCTGATTTGATACCACTGTAAGAACTGGATCTGATCCAATAGAACTAAAGGGTTAAAATAGATTGCCTATGGTGCTATGTGTAATTTACCACAGATTAAAAAAGTGACATTTTCTGACTCCTAAACATTTTCCCATAAAGTACTAAGAAACTCTACTATTGATTCATTACAACGACCACAGCAAACAGCTCCACATTAAGTACATACATACATATTTTAAAACATAATCTGTCTCATGAGAATTTTAAATGTCTAGTTTATTGTCTTCCCACTGCGTGTCCTTGATAAATGACTTTGAGGTCCTGGGAATGTTTCTCTTGTCTGTTTAAAGGTGCTGACCTCGTCTTTTTGAAAGACAGATTTCTAAGTTTCTGGTGGGATTATGTACTATTCATTCAACATTCTGCCTTCTATTAACCATTTGCTGTGGGAATTTAATCACCTATCTGATAATAATAATAATAATTAACAGCAACTTGAGCTTGATGTGGTCCATTGTTGTGTTGCAAAGTAAATTACGTCTCATTCTGATTTGCACATTTTTAATATGATGATGCCCGCCCACTTTTGAGTCAATATTTTGCTCAATAACCAGGCATGAATCTGTTTGGGAGAAGAGATGATCTTGGTTTGACTTGAATTCTGGAGACGATGTTTTGAAAAGACATGAAAAAAATAAGTTTTTATAGTCACAAGGTAAAACCTGAGAGGCTCGCCTTCTCTGGAATGGCTTTGGGGACAGTCACTTTATGAATGAGACGGTTGTATTTTTTTTTTCTTTTTTTCATCTTTCACTACCACTTTTACATACTCAGAAATCAAATGGTTCAACAGGTTAAAATCTTCATTTAGCTGCGTATAAAGTGGTGATAATAAAATGAATTTGACCTTTCACAAAGCTGTGACCTCTGTAAGTTCCTCTGTGGGATAATTACACCGGCTGTTCATAGTAGTGTTATGGCATTGATCTAAGGATACTGAAGACAGTCAAGCTGTCCTGACAATAAGGTAAAGTCATTAATGTGACAGTGAGTGATGCCTCAATCTAAGCAAGGCCCCTTGATGAAAACTCGCCTGCTCCTCCATAGTGTTTCTTTTAGTGCCTGTGCTCAGTTAAAGAAAATGTGTTCATTCCTCTGAATTAGCAACTGCTCTCAGATTACCCTCCTTCCTTATTAAGAAGATTGGCTGTGAGCATTAAACTTTGTCCACTCATAGGGGAAATAGCATGATGAGGAAAAACCCTCCTCGTTGGTGTGGATTTGTGTTGATTAAAAGTAGAAAGTCTTTGAAGTGTCCTAAGTTTAATTTCTCTACATGCGCCAGCTTTACTGGAGCAGTGGCTGCGTAGTGTAAGTTCATTTCAGCACAGCAAATATAGCTTCTAATTGGCTCCCTCTACTCTGCTTTTGTCTTTGTAGCTGATTATGCGTCAAATGGGGAGAGCAGTGACGACCCCGACCACTGAACCTTTTCCTGTTCGTCTTCTACTCTGACATATTTTTGGACAAACTTTTCTCATAGAAAGGTGTCCTCGTCACCTCATCTCTCCCTCTCAGGCCTACCGCACGCTGCAGCTTGTTATGTTAACAAGTAAAAGCTAGCATGAGGTGTGAAGTGGAACAGATGTCATTTTGCATGCTTCTGTAGATTAGCTAATCACAGGCACCACCTGGGTGTGCTGATTGCCATTAATCCCCTATTGTAATTGAAAATTATGGTTTGAGCAGCAGATTCATGCTGTCTACCCCGTCGACCCACATAGACTGCTTATGATTAGGTGTCATTCACACTGCGAGCAGCCGTACAGCTACAATAATGTTTTGTTACGTTTTCCCTGTCAAAGCCAACATTACTGCAACCTGTCTGCTCTCCTCAAGGACAGTGAATAATAATAGTTATTATTCACTAAAAACGTCAAACAAAACCAGCCATGGTGGTGATAACATCATGCTGAATGTTTGTTTGACACAATTTACTATCTCTACTATCTCCGACTTGCACAAATTGGAAGTAGCACTGGAAGAGACCAATCTCCAACTTCTCCTTAGTCAGATTAACAGCTGGATGTTTGAAACTTGGACACATTTGGGTGTTACAACATTAAGCTAATTCCAAAAGTTCTACAGAAAATTTGCTGACTTTTGAAAACCAAGCCCATAACAAGAAGCCAACCAATTGAAACAAGCTCTACCATTTAAACGCTCAAACATCTGTCAGGATTAATCCCAGAACTTGGCTGATGGCTACAAGTAGCATGTTGTGTATGTAGATGAACCTGTGCAGATTAGAAAAAATCCAAAATGCATTCATTTCATTTTTTTTTTAGCAATTTCTTTGGTATGTTGTACTTTTACTCATTTCTGAACAAATAGAATTTTAATACATTAAAAGCCCACCAACTGTAAACTTCATACTGGAATCTTCATTCCCAATAATCTACTATCTTCTGTCTCTATCCCTTCATCTGCATCCATTGAACTATGCAGTTCCATATACCCAGATTCTCATCCTGCTGCCAGCTCTTTGCTTCTTCTGCTGGTGATAATCCCGCTCAGAAATATTCTTAAGGAAAGCGGATTACTGCGCGGAGCTCTATGAATTCCCCTGCAGTTGTATCTCACAGCTAATTAAATTCATTATTGTCTTCGGAAATGGCCTGTATCCTGATTCTCTTCCCTCTCGCTGGGATAGAGGCTTCACTGAAGGGACTTCCGGTTTCCGTAATTAAGCCTATTGGATCCCCCCTCACCTGGTGTTCTTTATCTGATAATCCAGCTGTGCTCGTGTTTGTGTTAACGCCCGTCTCCTGCTGTGGATCATCACACAGTCAGTACCATTAACTTTAAGCAGGTTTTTTAAGTGACTAGAAGAAAAATTTGGCAAGCCATTTTCTTCCTGTTATGAAACTCAATACTTTCTAGAAAGATGTAGCTGAGTCAGCCCTCTTTGTACCAATCTGCTTAGCAATTTTTATGCAAGCATGTTGCTTTTTTATATGGATAACAACCCACATCCCTTCTGCGGGACATTTGTTTTCCTACAGATCTTCTGGTAAGGGTACATTTTGATTTTGTACTAAAATTAAAAGACAATACTTTTCTCACATGTAATGACAGTATCAAACTAACATTTTTAACAATGTGTCTCTGTTTTGAGGTTTTCCAGTCATTCTAGAAGGTCCTAAAGTCTGGGAGTGAGAGACATCAGTCAAATAGTATCCTCTTAAATCAATACTAAAAAGATGGCTGGTAAGGACAAGGAAGGCTTCTGGTATTTACATTAAAGTGGATTTTCAGCTGTCAGTCACACTGGCTCTCTCCGACCTCCTTCTGTGCTGCTCAGTCTAAACATAAAAATAGGATTTAGAACAAGAGATGCTTCATGTTAAGAGATGCCAAGCCTTTCAATTGTCAACAGGAGTACTAAAAACCCCATTAAAAGGTGTGTGAAGAGAGCCAAGAGATGTGACAAACACTAGTGCTAAACTTATCGGCGCCCCTGAGCAAAACATGGATGTCAAACAATGACAGGGATGTACACCTGCTTGTATGGTTGCTAAGCAATGCAGTAATTAAGCATTTTCAAAAATGCTTTATCACTAAAATTGAGCATTTTTCAGGCAGATACAAAATTTAACCAGAGGCAGAAAACTTGATTCCCCTTTTGTTGTGGTTAAAGAGGCAAGCCTCTTGGGTAAGTCCTTGCAACTTTTGGCACATTTTACCAGCAATGTTTGTGCCAGGTGCTCAAGGCTAAACTGCAGCTTTCTCAAATTGGATAGGTTCCACTTGAAATGTTCTGCAACAAGATTCCCAGACTGGGGATTGTCAAAAGTGGAGGCTGGATTGTCTCTAAGTGGGAGGTGGACCACCATATGGGGGACTCCAAACAGTTTCAGGGGAAGTTTGGTGAATGGTCAAAAGAATACTTTAAGTGTTGGTTATATGGTTGGTTTAGGAGACTGTTTTCTCCCCTAATATCAAGAACTAGTAAATACCTTGCAAACTATTTATGTCTGTTGATTTTTACCTGTTATACCTGTTTGATAAGAGAATAACAAAAATTGCTATGACTTCATTGGACTTTTTATTTGATGCTTGTTTTTTCCACAAATACCCCTGGGAAAGACATTTAAGTCTTTTCCCTTAAAAAAAAAACATGAAACAAGGAAGTATGTTTTCCACAGCACTAAAACCTGCTTCAGACTGAGGTAGAACATAATTTCAACTTGCTTTAAATTTTCTTTTGTATTACACCATTGTTTTTTTTTGCCAGGACACTCATAAGTGCATTACACTTTGAGAAGTTTAAAGTGGTTATTTTGACAGAATCTCTAGTATTTGCCCTGTAGCTTTGCAGCTACTTCAAAGTTACCCTTGGTCTCACACCGAGAGCCGCTCCAAGGGATTTGTGTTCTTATTTGTGTCGACTACAAATTTAGAATCGCCAAAACCCTGTCGTGAATGTTTTTAGGTCATCGGGGGTTAAAAACAACATCAAACATTAAAGTGTGAAATTTTCACAGAAGGAGCCCAGATAATTATACATTTTCTCACTAGATATTGGCATTAGATATGGATTTGTCACACTGTTTTGGTAATTCTAGAAATTACACTGTTTTCTTCAAAGATTTGCTTCCTTTGGGAGTGACCTTTCACTTTGCCAGCATTACTGAGAACAAATCTCAGTGAGTCAAGCGGAACAACAACATATTGAAAGAATCATCTAGCAGAATCCCAAATCCCTTACACAATGCTCCAATGGGCTGTTTGTGATTACATACTAATATCAAAGATCCATGTATCTACAGAAAGGGGATTCACCTTAATTAAATTGTCTTAGTGAGTCTTTCCCCTGCAGAGCAAAACACCACCATTCAGACTGCTCATCAAAACCATATTCCCTCCTGCTCTGTCCATTTTTAATTATTGAGATGTTATCAAAGCAGTGTATAAAGTTTGGTAGAGGTGGACAGGTTGCCAACTTACTGGCCAGCTCAAGTCTCAAATTTTATTTCCTCTACTTCTTCTAATATTTCTTGAAGACAGCAGCCTCAAACTGCCTTCCAAGGGCCTGTGTCCTGCAACTTTTAGATTTCTCTCTGCTTCAGCACACCTGGCTCCAACATTGGTTCATTAGCAGAACCCTGTAGAGCTTGACTTCACGCCAGTGAAGCGGTTTCACCATTTTATTCAACTGTGCAGACCAGGGAGCACCGCTACAAATAGCAGCACTCTGGCCCTCTAGGAATGCCATTTGAGACCACTGCTCTCCTTTCTACGTTTTTTTCACCTTTAATGTCTCAGCCAATATGATCTGCAATATTTCATGTCTTGAAAATGCAATGAAAAGTGTGACTTAATATTTAGTGTAGTTCTGCATAAATACAAATAAATATTTGAATCACAAACTTTCTATAGAAATATAGCCATATATCTGCTTTACATTCTACCTCTTCAAAATTGTCTTTTCCTTTAATTGCACACATAAAAAACAATCAAATAAATGATTAGATTCTCTATTTTGATTGATTCTTTATAAAATAAATTACCAACATATGAATTAGAGCAAGTAAGTTTCAATTTACTGTTTGTGGTACATTAAATTACAACATAATATTCATTTATGTTATGCACTTGGCACATAACAGCTGGATCACCATGGAAACACGTTTCAAAAGTTTTACTTTGATGTCTCCTGAGATAGCAGCAGATATGTCCAACAAAATGGTCTGGAGCTGAATATGTCACATGTCCAAGCGGCAGCTGGCACTTTAATTGGAAACGTTCAGCAGTGAAGTGAGCACAAGAGAGATCTTCATAAAAAATTAATTTTCCTTTTAGTAACACTTCTTGTGCAAATACCAGATTGTTTTTCAAACTGTTGACCAGTATAACAAATCAATTGAAACCTGGACAATTATTGTCGCTGGGCAACCAATTGGTGCATCTCTTTGGGCTATTTTTTATTGCCCACTGATTTAACACCAGGGTCACAAATAAAGGGGAACACTTTAAAAACTAACCTTTGTTTGACAAAAAAAATCAGAAATTGTTCTTATGGATCTCCTTTCAAGCTCATTTTTATTTGCCTGTGTTGAAAATCTATTGTAGAATAACAGAAAAATTTGATTGATCTGCCTCTGATGAATCTCTGAAACTGTAGTGATAGATAATTTTCTTAAGTTCTTTTCAACGCTGATGAGGCATAACAGATTAATTAACAGGACTACAGTTAGCTCCTTAATGGAGCAGTGAGAGTAAAAGCCTCACAGGCATGTTTGCATCCTGACGTCACACCGAAAGATGTATGCAGCTGAAGGTCATGAGGACAAAGAGTTGCAACAGACTCAGTCTTCTTATTTACTGTATTTTGATTCACCTCAACTTACTTCTCTATGCATTTCCTGTTAATCCATCACTGGTCATATCAAGGAATTATTCATAACACATAATTATCTGGTAAATACCCATGAAAGAATCCAGTGTGTTGGTTTATTTTAGGAGCAGCTGTATCAGGTTCTTACTCTGATTCTCATCATTTCTACTCTCTGGCGACTGGCTGCTAAAGTCTTTTCATCTGCTGTGAGTGATTGATGTTGTTGCCCTCTTTACGCTGGGCATCTGCCCAGATTATTAAACAGCCCCTTGTGTGTGCCCTCAAAGAAACGCTGATAAATCATGGACTAAATGTCTGCGTCCAGTGGCTGGTCAATGTCCATAAACTGTACTAAGCTAAAGTCTCAGATATGACCTTGTGGACTAGTGTTCAGAAAAATCTTACATTATAGTCATTCTCTCCCTACAGTGACACACACAGACACACAAAAAAGGATTGTAAAATGGGCAGTAGTCTGAAATGACTGGAGTCCAAGTAGCTGACTCATTTCAGTGATATGCGAGTATCCTTCCCTACTGCCAGAAGCTCTTACACATGATAGATGGATGCTATGTATTAGAGAAGTTTATCTTCAAGTTCACCCTGCCTGCCAACATCCCGAAGGTAGATTACAGAAATCAGGCTGTGAATGTGTTCGAGAAATGGTGGATATATAATTCCCCCAGTCATGGAATTGCTTTTTACTCGCACTGCTTGGGAACACAAATCGAGAATGAAATGAATGACAAGGCGAAGAATCTAATGTGTTTTTCTCTAGTCAAAAAAGTCCCTCTAGAGGTCATAGTAGGTATCATTTATATAAACTGGATGTTTTATGCTGCAGTGCTGTTCAAATATATAGAGATATTTACATCCAAGCTCACAATCCAAAAGGACCATTTCCAAAAAGTAGTGAATGCTACTCATTACAATAGAACTGCATACAAAGAATGCCTAAATGGGTAAAAAGATCTCCCACCTCCACAGTTTGAGATTTAGGAGAAGAAAGCTTAATCCAGAAAGATCCAAACAGCCTCTATATCCCAAATAATTATCTTTGTTATATTTGGGAAGTCCAATAACTCCCCAACTCAAAATTTATTAATCACAAGAACCTTTTATGTGAACCATGACTAACCTAGAGACACACAGCATAGCGTGTCATGCACACCCACACCTAAGATCAATTTAGAGTAACGAGTTGCCTAAACAGACCTATTTTTGTTATGTGCAGTTAAGCATATGCCATGTTTGCTCATTAGCGGGATGCAGAGTGGATGCAGCACCCGGGCCAGTCAGGAAATGAGAGATACACTCTTGTAATCAGCAGCTACATTTCCTGAGGCAATGCTTCCTAAAACAAATCTGCTCTGCTGTACATATTATAGCATAGAGGCCTAAAACATCACCACTGACTATCCAGGGTCAATGCAATCCAAACTGATATGCAAGCACTTTTTTAATCACACCAAAGCTTGTCTGTATTTTGAGAACAGCACTCAGATGCAACCCAGGCATTGTAGAAGTCAGTGGCTACGTTCTGAAGCATGAATTATCTAATTCCACTGCTGTCAGAATCTTCTCAAGTTTTAAATAATTAATATATAACCCTGTCACTCATTTGATTTTCATACCTTTTGGAAGAAATTTGTTTCAGAAAGAGATTGAGGGAAGAAGATAAAAAAGACAGGCTTTTGTGTCCCATGGGGTTCTCTGTGACACATCAGAGAGTATATTGTCACTGACAGCCCGAGTTATTGAGGCTAAGAGTCCAACACTTGACTTGATCTGTAGAGTCTGTATCTGTAGAGCAGCACATGCTTCTCCTGCTTGTCTGAAGCAAACTGGTGTGTCATATTTGTCTTATTTGTTTTATGTAACTTGAGAAAACTATACGTAGGCTACCTCTCACTATTAGTCAATCTGAAAAAATCCAAATGTGTGAAAGTATCTTGGGCAATGTGCATAAACTGTTATTTTCTAACAGTAAAGAGAATTGGTAAGGTGCAGAAGCTTTTGTGTTTGCCATGTTTTTATTTGACACTCCCTGCTGACTTTCGAGAGAACATGGTTTTAATCAGTAAGATTCCAGTTTTTCTGAAGGTCTTTCAAAGATTTTCTTTGAACATCAGTTACTTTTCACTCGTTCCATTATCTTTGGAATGTTTTGTCTTTTCAGCCACTCACCTGTGATTTATTCAGTCGCTCAGGCATAAAAGCATCTGGATGCATACTTTATTCCCATTGTTTTAAAGAAACCACAAAATATAAATAGGGCAAAAATATATCTATGCAGAGGGCTGCAGGAAATCTTTAGCAAATTTTATATTTTCTAAAGAGAATTGAAGCCCTTCGATTGACCTTGAAGAGTTTTTTGAGGGCTTTTTTGGTTATGCTTTTTTGTTGTTTATAAAAGACAAATTTTGTTGATCTTGATTGGTTTGTCAAAGATTTAAATGGGTAAAACATCCAATGGAGTAAATATTTTTTTTTATATGAAGTGTAGATCAAGACTGAGCAATGTGTTTTCTATCTCCTTAGCCTGAAATATGACACAAATGGTGCACTTTGGATGTATTGGCACCCGTAGTAAAGCTCTCACACATCTCACATAGATAATCCAACCTTTACTTAAATGACATTACTTCAGTAGATAAAAAAGCCCATGGTATGACGTAATAATAAAATCATACTGGTGCCAGCATTAATGAACATTCTAGACTTACATACAGTATATGCAGTGTAGTATGCAGAACAATAGACTATTCACAAGCTCCTATTTCAGAACTAAAGAATGCAAAGTGACTTTTTACAGCAGTATGTCTCACACTGACTCACACACGCAGTCAGGGTGCTGCAACTCTGCAAACTCTTCAGCTTTACCGACGACAATCACCAAAAAGCATTCCTATCTTTTCTCTAAGCTCCCCTGCACAGAAAAACACTTTTTCCCCAAACCCAGTCGGAAAACGTTTGTGTTGCTCTTTTCTCTAGCAGCTGGATAGACTCCTGAAGCTTATATGATAGAGTTAAATGCTACGTAACAATTAGTAGTCTAACAGAAAGCACAGATTTATACTGAAATTCCAATTTAGAGGATAAAAATCAGTATAAAAGTTTATTTTCTGTGCTGGAAACCTATGTTTCCTTCCAGCTGCTGTTTGCACATTAATTGGTGACATTTAAGAATGCAGCTCTTAAAACCATGACACCTTATTCAAAAGATCCAAACTCCTCCTCATTTGCTCCACAGAAAGAAAGTTGATAGCTTAGTCTTTTATTCCAAATTCCACCTCTCATCAAGTGACTAAAGAGGTTTGGAAGCTGGATGATTCCTTTCTAAGCTGGATGTGTGACGCCACCAAGCTGACTGGATACAAGGGATCCAGGTCCAGGTACACCAAAATCCACAGGTTTCTCTCCTCCCAATTCTTCCACGATTCCTTGTTCAAGCTCCCCGAGTGACGCATCTTCCATTCTTTCTGATCTCTGCATCACAGGAAAACTCTTTGTCTCCCTCTGCATGGAATAGGGGCTAAAAACAATTCTGTCATGGAGATGAAACAAACAACATTCAGGTCCTCTTTGATCTCTTGTTTGTCATCCAGGCTCTTTGGTAGGCTGGATGCTTTGTGATTGAACATGCACGTTTGCTCCATTGCAGTGTGAGTGAGGATTATTTGCCCGTGTTTTATGCTTGTATATGTGTGTGTATACAACAGGTGTGTGTGTGCCTGTATGTTGAGGGACAGGCAGATGTTTCAAACCACAATGATGTCAAACAGCAGGAGGGTTTTGATGACGCGCCTGCAGGGCAAAACTCTTTTCCCCTTCACATTTGGGTAGCCAGAGGTCCAGTGGCGTGAAAGAGGAGTGCGCTTTTTAAGGATGATATATGCGGGAGCAAACACGTTCCGCTCCATTTTGTTACCATTTTCTGCAGTCATTCAAGCAGATTTGCATGCCTCACAAAAGATTTGAGCTCACAGTTAAATGTTTGAGAAAGAACATTTACCACCTTGCAGCTGAGAAGATAAGAGCAAGAATATTTAAGGCATTTAAAAAAAAAAAAAATCGAATGTTTCAGTGCTTTGCTCCCTCTGTCCTCTGTGTCAGTCTGATGCCCGGTCATAATTCTGGAGGTGCAGAGTTTAGCCTGCAGTAGTGTCTGACAGGTTTTCATGGTTTGATTTAAGAGGACATAGTATAAAATATAACACTTTTCTGGGCTTCAGAGATCACATTTGGGCGTCTGAAGTCACCACCAAGTGGGGAAAAAATAGTAAAAACACAACTGTGGCTTTTTGTTTTGGGTCGTCTGGGTTTTAAAAATATTTTGTGCAGTGAACCATTTAGAATTGATTAGGAACGGCTCAGCTCAGAGGAGAAAAAGTTCAGCCTTTGCCTCTTTATCTCCGTTAAACTTCAACTTCAAGTCAGCTTGCATTAAGAGAACCGGAAAAGAAGAAAGCCAAGGCCTTTTATTCACCTTTTGCTTTGCAATGAACTTCAAACTAAAGTTTATTGCAGAACTACATGTGGCTATAAAATCAACATAAATTAAAGAAAAACATAAATGATCTTGTCTCTCCATGTTTTCCCCAAACAGTAGTTAAGAAATTATTATGGAATGTCAGTGCATTTTATACAACTTGTTTAGACTATCTAGCAGAGAAATAATAAGCTGTCCTTGGTAAAACTGCAGAAAAACCGAACCAATCAGTTAAGTATTTACTAGGAATTTTCCGATCAGGTTTTTTACTGCCGATTCCGATACCGATCACCAATGAGGCCGATCTCTGCCGATCACTGATCTTTGCCGATCGGCGATCACCGATCATAAACTTTTTCACGGAAATTGGAGGATTATGATCTCTTGCCAAAAGTAACATTTCAGATACCTTTTTCTTAGTTTCCTTATAAAAAATACATTAAAATTTACAATTAAAGGCATTATGTATCAATTATGTTGTAAAAAAAACAATAATTCTGAAAACCAGATGACGTAAAAGTTATCATTTTGTATATCATGCTGGAGGGTTATTCTCTGAATGTTTCTATCTTTGTACAGCAAGACCTGCCATTCTATTTTCACAAAACTTTCATTAAGACCCCAAGATGTGTAAACTATATTTATAGAAAAAGTAAAATGTATATATATCATTATATCCTTTTATATTGACTTTCTTTTACAGTTTAATTTTAAGTAAAGGGATCTAACTCAAGCATTTTAATTAAAGTAATCACAGTAGTTGTTCTTTGGTTTTATCGGTTCCGATTTGGGTTGTATCAGGTTGGATGTTTTAGATTTGTAACTACGGACAATCAGATGCAATCAGAAGACAAGAGGACATAATGTAATCCAATTTCTCTTTAATGCGTCACTGTGGGCTTTTTTTTTTTCTTCTGATATTAAAAAAACGCTGACTCTTTCCAATAATTTTAGTGGTGAAGTACTCTCAGTGCTAATTTAGCCAGTCACTATGACATTAGCTAAGCTGTTTAGTTTTTAGACAGGTTTCATGAAGAGAGGACATTTTTAGAAATGTATCAGTTTGACTTATCCTGACCAACACTAATTTTACTTTGTCTTATTTCTCAATTCCAGTGATGACTGATTTCAATTTTTATTTTTTTTTTAAGAAGTAGGATAAAATTTGTGCTTTAAGTTCTATAAAACAGAATTAATAAGTTTATCAAAAGTATATCAAAGTATAGCAACCAACAGGTTGATAAATCAAAATCAAAAGTCCCATTTTCTTCTGTTATCTATTAATGCTAAGGGTAAATTGTCTAACTACAATCTCTGATTGATTTATTTATGTTTTTCTAGAAATACAGGATTATTGTAATTCTGAGAGAAATATATATTGTTTTGGACGATTGTTAAAGCCATTAGCTTCTTATGTTATCGTACACTTCATGGAAACAAACTTAAGATTCATGCCTCATTCACAGCATGCTTTTGATTCCAATATATATACACTACACATCCAAAACAACACATAGATTTTCTGTTATATATTTGAAAGAACATGATGTTATATAAGATGTGAATCACTTGTTCATATTTTTAGGTAAGCCTTCCTAGATGCTAAGATAAGAAATGTGGATTACGAGCAGCTTTAGGAGCAGCAATTTTCTTTTACAATCTAGTTTGCTCTGATTATTTCTTGAAGAGGGAACCATGAGGTGGTAAACCCTGGATTTATACTGATTCCTTGAAAGGTCTTCTTGAGGACTAGATTTATTTTACAGCGCAGGCCATGGTGGTCGGTACTTAACCCTGGTCTGCTAATCAAACAATGAAGGACATTTCCAAGGTCGTCTCTCCCTTGAGAAAAGAAAATACTTGATACTTTTGCCATTGCTGTTATCAATTGCCTGTGAAGAAAATGGGGGAGCATTAATTTAAAGGAAACTCACCTCATTAAGCAGAAACTGATTATATATATCTACACTGGCTGGCCTTTTGTGAAGTGGAGTATCAACAGTGTAGGTGTGTACCGTTAAATGAGCCAGAAAATGCACCAAGCCCAATTTATCTCACATGTGTAGCCAAATTAATGGGCATCCTGAAGAGTCAGCGATTAAGAGCAAGCACAGCTACTCATAGCAGAGCCCATATTTCTGAACACTGAGTGCCTTGGATGCCATCTGTGTTGCGTGTGCTGATGCTTATGACACCGACACTTTTCCACCCATAACATCAAGTTTCCACAGATTGTGCATCAAGATCATTCCTTTTTAAATATCTTATAAAACAGTTGATTACACATTTCTGCCAAATGTTCGTGGATAATGTCACTCTCCTTATGGCAGAGTAAGCTTAGATAAAGAGTCTCATAGAGCGAGACAGATTGTGTGTGTGTGTAGTTTTTTTTTAAGGCATTTCATTTTTTGATTAAAAGTAGCTATAAATACTCTACATCAACATATTCTAACTGCAGTGTCACCTTTCTGACCTTGTTGCTATTAGTTTGAAAACACCTGGCTTGTGCCGAATGACCTTATGTTAAGATAAATTCCCACTAATTGCATTTCAAGATGGATTTATAAAACTTGAATGCAGGAAAAAGAGCAACTGAGTGTCCTATATGACTCTTTTTATTTCATCCTAAATTGTACCGAATTACCAAACAAATCTCTTGGGCTCTGTATCTTCTAATAGATTTCTTGTGATTTTCTTTATGACAGCTAGACATTGAAAAAAAAAAAAAGAGTTGCTGATAAAAAACACAACTTTCCACTTTAAAGGCATAGTCTTTAAGAGGTTTGGCCACCATAAGGATCACTCTGCTGCAAGAGGTCACTGGTGTTGGAGTTGCCTATAGCTATGTATATTAAGAAACCAATACTAAGATTTCCTTTTCCATCATGGGGAGCGTATAATAACCTGTTGTCCCTATGAGTCTGATATTATGTTGATTTTATGTCTAGCTCTTGCCCAGAGTTGCCAAATGAATCTAACAAGGTGGTAATTAACAGATGGTGGGGGTTTCCTCATGGTTTCTGGAGCTGTACTGTCATAGAATGGCTCATTAGACGCCCGCTGCCACCACTGATTGTGACTTCCCTGCACCATCTCTGCATTATTTTAGGAAAAGATCTCTGAACACGGATGCTCATTGTAATTATGCTGCCTGTTAAGTTAGTGCTTTCGTAAATCTTTGTGGTGGTTCTTAGTTCTTTTGACCCCATTGAACTAAGAGGTGATGTGCAAAGATTCTCACCAAGTTGAAGGATTCAAGTTGAGAGAAAAATGTATAGTTTCTTCTTAGAGGAAAGGGTAAATCCCTCAACTATGACTTTGATTAAATTTTAGCGTTTCATCAACAGTAATTTGAGCAAATCTGAAAGATTTTGAAAGTTGCGCTGTACTTCTAAAATTCTCCTGACATTAGCTCATCTTTAAAGAGACGATCTAACAAATCTCCCTGTAAAAAACAGATACACTGCAGGAATTTCTGATATTTTTGGCCATATTCTCTGTGTCACTATAAGTTCCTGTCTTCTCCACGTTTGGGCTACAAAGAGCTGCTAGACAAAAAAAAATAAATTGTGGGAGATAACCTGGAGAATCAAAACTTTTAGATTTTGCCACATTTCTCTAGGATATGTTTTGTGCAGTGCTCATTATTATATAACGGTACGCAGTTGATACCATAGGTTTAAATACACCAAATGAAGAGACACCTTTTATTCTCACTGTCTGAAGTTAAATCAGACCAAACTTCTCTCATTTTAGATCAGCTGGAATTACCAAAATTATTTCCGTTGCTCGATGTTATAAAAATGAAAAGCATATTGGCTGAAATGTGGCATTTAATAAACTATTCTTCTATGGATTACTCTGATTGTGGGCTGGTTTTAAAGTGTAATAGTTGAACCAAAATTGTTTAGTCTATGCATTTTACAAAATCCTGTGGGCTGAAGTCCTACATTTTGTTCTCACTGACGCACTTCTCTGTAATTGCTGTGACATCACTTACAGAAATTTGCAGATGGTAAGACGAGGAAAGGTTTGTCCACTGCCAAGGAGATGATGGGCAGCAGCATGTGCTCTGGTTTCCCTCTTGTTTCTGTTTGGGACAGAGAGTTGGAGCTGCCTTTTGCAGCATGTTTTTAATTTGCAAATCTTAAAATATTGAGGCTTACAGGGTTATTTTCCAATTAAAGGCACAAAGGGGTTGCAGCAACAGGTGCTTAACATGCGCATGCCCTCTGAAAGACAAGATGTCTGATTAAAAATGGGAAATGGGAAATAAAAGGGAGAGGAGCAGGCAGTTTCAGAAAGAAAGATGATCCAGGATGGCATCTAAAAGGTATAAAAGTGATCTGGGCTCAGGGTGTGGGGAGGCCTGTGGGGGTCTGCTATGGCTGATGAATCTCCGCAGTCAGAGATGGAGCGATAGAGAAGTGATGAAATGGGAAGCAGAGGGAGGTGTGGTGGGCTTCCACATGTGTTCCCATGCATCATCATTACTCCTCTGTGCTGAGACCCTTCTCCACTCCCACCATCCTGCCCTTCCCTGCTCCCTTCGTTTTTAATAACTCTCCGTCCTTGAACTGTTGCCCCCGCTTTTATCCACCGTCTCACCCGCCTGTATGAGAGAGCGGCTCAAAGCCAGATGACCATCCACAAAGGCCTCCATTGTGTCGCACATGCCTTGTAGTTGCATGATGTGCTGCTTTGTAACATAGCAGTTCGCCCCCTACCCCTCCTCTCTTCCCATCTTTGGAGATATGATGCAGTGCACTAACGCAACCCGACAGGCGAGCCACAAAGACTACACTGTTAGATGCTCTCGAGTTGTCTACTTTGGGCAGCAGGGGTGATTTGCATTTGTTCATGTGCGCGCTCGAATGAGGGTACATGAAAAAAGATTGATTTTACTGCATCAGTGGGGTATCTGCTATTAGCTGCGGCTGATCTCTTGTGACAATTACCTCTTTTGTTGCCTACACTGAAACCAGCTTATCTCTCCAGGCAAAATGTAAAAAATGGATTTGGGGGGTCTCCTGGTGAAGGAATAATAACTTTCATCTACTTTAGCATGAAAACAGCCTGTGACAGGGAGTGAGGTGTATGCTCTCGTTTCAGAATTTGTGGGGTTTTCATCTCTTTCTGCTTCTGGGAACATAAACCGCAGGCCTGTGGCTTTTGAGTTGATGCAAAGCCAGACATGGCTTTTGTTTCCTTGACCCAAATTCCTTGAATTTGTTGCGCCATTTAAAACTCCATGGAGTTGCATAACTGAGAACACTTTGCCCCTGTTTTTACCCTGCCGGTTACTGGACATCAATCTGAGCAAAGCAGATGATTAGTTTGTGTGCTGCAAATCTAAAGCCCCAAGAGTTGAGTTGACTTCAATACCTAATGGGCGTAGAGACTGAAATGTTTCCATCAAATTTCAGGACTACCTTTGGGTAAATTCTGAGGCAACATTTTGCTGAAACCACTCACAGCAGGAGGCATTTACTTCTCCAAAATGCTGAATTTCAATTCATTAAGTTTAAGGCATGTTTTAACTTTTTATTTCAATGAAACGTAATCTCTCCTGCAGGACTTTACTGCTGAGAAACATTGTTATTAAAAGCTCTGTGTGAGTCTCTCAGGAGAAATCTTGCAACACGTCAGATGCCTCACACTTAAAACAATTTCATTTCTTTCAGTGTTAGATTTTTTTTCTTCTTTTGCCACCATAAAATTGTGCAGTTTTCCAGCTTCTTGATGTTTTAGCTCATGTTGTTTTGACGTATGAGTTTGTCTGAAATAAAGAATGGGCTCAAACCCAGCTGAAGAATATATGACAAAGGAAATCCACAACAATATCTGAAGGAGCAACTTTTATTTTCTACAGTAAATGGTCATTAAATTCTATTTGTACCAGGGGTGACGTCACATTGTGTGTCGTAAAGCTATTTAATGTTGTTTAATTTTCCAGGTCTGAGCACAAGATAAGTCCCCCTCTGCAAATAAATCACTCATTTATGAGCATACAGCTGGCTTATCAACTTAAACAGGATATTTATTGGCACAAAATATAAGTCAAGGCATTCCTTTTGACTCTTTTGGTCCATTTATTATGTAGGCTGTGTACAAATAATCAAGTCTTTACTGTGATTTGTAACCTTTTTTCTGCTTTCTCCTAGATTGTACATAACAATTTCATGCACATGATAAATTTTGTAAATTATATTTTGTTGTAATTTAGTGATTTTTTTTTTCTTATTGAGGGGTTTGGCAGCACTGTACGTTCTCTGACTTAATTTTCGATTGTATCACTGATTTTGAAAGTAGTTAGATTTTTGTATTCTTCTACACTGAAGAGTGTTACAGCAACCGATGAGAATTATTTTCTGTTGAAGAGCCACTGTGAGACTGCACAACTTGAAAAAGTAGCTTCAATACATGGAACTACATTCCATGTACTGCTTTCTTTTTTTTCAAAGTGGCATGCGATGACATTTTGAGATCCTTGTGGTCACTGCCTCATAAAGCTGTAGGGAAAATTCTGCAAAGCAACTTTGAGAAAAGAGTACTTCCAGCTGTTCTCCAGGATGAATGTCTTCTAAATGCTCAGGGAGTCCACACATGTGGCATTTTGCAGCAAACACAAGGGAGCTCTCTCAGTTTCCCACTTGTCTCTTCATTTGGTTGACATTCCTTCACTCGGGGGACACTGAGAGATCTATTTCTTCTCAAGTGTCTCAAGTGCAGCTTGAGCACAGCTGCTGAGGTCCTCAGGACTCTGAGGTGTTAATCCATTTTACTTTAGTCAAAAGTTGGTGCACAACCACACATCCAGCTCATGAGCCAATACAATACTACAATACTCAATATTAGGTTCAAAGACTGAGGCAAGAGCACTAAAAAGGCTGTGTTTTCACAAATATAAATACAATAATGTTATTTTTTTCAATTAGTTTGCTCAAATAGGAGGCTCTGAAGCTAGAGGCTGGAGGCTGTTTTCCAGTCACAGCTTTAACATAGCCACATCTTGTTCCTTAAGATACCGATCACATGCCAGAGTTTACCTTAAAGAGCCAAACTGAACATTTTAGATTTCACAACTTATTGAAATGTCAATACCACTGAATAAATGGCTTCTGTGTGGAGTTAATTTGTGATTTCGTTCTCTGATGGAGATTTTTATGTCCCTCTTTCTAGGTAAAGTGTTGAACACGGATTTACGTCACTACCTCAGTCTGCAGTTTCAGAAGGGCTCCCTGGACCATAAGCTCCAGCAGGTGATCAGGGACAACCTCTACTTGCGCACAATTCCCTGTGAGTATCTTCCACAGCTTCAGCTTCGCTACATGTTATTGGTATTATTGTCTCAGTAGGAAAATTCAGGTGTACTACCAGTAATTTAAAGGTACATGGAAGCATAAATAATAACAAATATTGTGAAACATGGATGGATGGATAATTAAAATAGGAGTCTGTATAAATAATAATACTGTACTGTTATTAAAGTACCATACTTTTTTTTTAATGTGCAACTGAGTTGAGTGATTTCACATGCAAAAACATGAGAATTTTTACAAGAAATAAAAAAAAATGAAATAACTACATGGATGTAGTTATAAAGTCTTACAGCTGCTGAGAAGAAGGATCTCTAATGAGGATCCTTTGTGCTCCCAGGATGCAGCAGTCTACCACTAATTATATTATTTATCTCAACATTAGATATTAGAGTTTAATATGTCTAGATTCTCCATGCTAAGTCTCAAATTGTTGACATTCCTTCACTTCCTTTATCACCAGATTGCTTCTTAAGAATTACATTCCAGGTTATGAATTTGGAACTGACCTGGTTAATAGACAACATGTCTTTTCGGACCAGAAGCAGTTGCAAAAAAATGCCTCTCATCCTGAGATATTTCCATAAGACTCGATCTTTTTTTCTTAAATAGTATGTAAAGGTGTAGAACCATTCTTTCTGCTGACTGATACTTGAGGCAACAGGTGGGGAAGGAACAGTGTTACACCTGCCTGTGCTGAATAAAGCTCATGAAAACCTAGTTCTCTAGAATCTCTATAAAAGGACATTTAACTTTGCTTAAAACCTCACTATACTTTGATGCTGGAAACCAGCTCTTCAATCTGAGATACTGTAAATTACTACAACACCCGCTGTTTGGCTTCAAGCAGATCTTAATGCAAAAGTAACGAAAATAAACACCTTGTAACAACTTTAAATGGAAGGTTGACATTTTCTATCAAGGCTAAAATACTTTTATCCCATAGGGAAAATGATTGCAGTATTGACAGTTATCATATTTCCTTAGTAGTAAATGTTTTACAGTAGACTAAGTTCCTTATTTTCTCTGTACCTTGCACTGGTGGTGTTTTAGCTCCTATATTACAGTGTGTTCAATGCTCCTTGGAAACAAGGAGGTGAAATAAATAACCACTAAAGACCGATTTTCAGTTTACGCCTGAGAGACCTTAAAACAGACAGCGAGGCCAAAAGGTTTAAATAAAAGAAAAGCTGTGATCCTCTTGACTGCACATTGAAGTTATCGACCGTTTCTGCCATTTCTCATTAGAAGAAAGGGACTTTTAAAATGTTTCCCAACACTAATCATTTGGAAAGCTTTCATTTCTGCCAGTCTGCTTTAAGGGAAGGTTAGTGCAGATCCAACTGTGCTGTACTGAATACTTTGGTTATAATCAGCAGGATTTTCTTGTCTTGCTGATAGAGAGATGTGACTTCTGCTATGCATGCAAAGCACCCATAGAAGCAGTGTGTTGGGGCCTTATTTCAGCCAGCAGACTGGCAGTGTGCACCCTCAATAAAATCTGCACTATTTTGAAGAGAAAAGGTAAATTATAAGTAACTTCCAATAACCTTATTAAGCAAGTGTGCACACTAATTAATCGTTTTGAGCATATTTTGATTCAATTTCAGCATTTTTTTTTTTTTTTTACCCAAAACCTTTAAGTATCTTGTGAAAAGGTGCAGACAAAAAGGGATTTAATTTTTCACTGTCACTGTGAGTCCATGCAAAACAACAAAAGCTTTACTTCACCTTCAGGTGTTGCCAACATAACAGTAAAAAGATGTCCACACAGTATGAATGATCTGAAGGGCTTTGGAAGGGCAGACTGGACAAATGATGCCATTGAAGTCTGAATGCTGAAACTGAATTTAATGATAATTCGCATTGTTTAATTTTATTTCGAACTGCTCGTGTCAATCAAGAACATACATGTCAGCGGGTTATTTTGCGTACATTTTAGATCCACTTAATGTGAAAATAAAATAACTCACATCCTGATTATGACTAATTTCTTCCTGAACTATTTTTAGTGCCTGTCGCGTTTTGCTACCTTTCTCACTTTGACATTGTAGAGGACAGAAGAATAAGCCAACATTTTCAATGTGAGACATTTTAGTGTGGCTTCAGTAGCTCGGCATATGCATCCTTTCTCCTCCGCTCATTCAAGCCTTCAGCAGAGCCTCATCACAGAGCGCTGACCCTGTGAGGAACCTGGATAGCCACTCCAGCATGACGTCTGTGCTCATCGCAGCAGTTGGAATAAGGTCTCAGGGACAAGCAACCGTGACTTTCCTTCCTGCACCAGATGCAGCGAGTCTTCGTTAAGCGATGCCCTTGTTTCATAGAAAAGACGACATCAGCTCAATGCCGAGCAGGGCTCCAGGTTAACATGAAATCCTGCAGGCTTTGCTATATCCTGACCCCCCTCCCAAGGCTATATATCCAGCTACATCTCTCTTTCCATTTGGATGATCTCTGTCACAGCAAGGCAAATCAGCTTCACTGGTTTCATTGCCAGATCAAAAAATGGAGGAAGAGTTGTACCAATAGAAAATGGAGAAAATGTGCTCCACTATTTAAATTGCAGCAATTTATTGGAAAGATTGAAGAGATGCTCGGTTTGAGTGTGCAGGCTTATCTTAACGTATCACTTTGTCTTTTTACATTGGAAAAAATCAGATTGCATCTCATCCAGAGTGGCCCATAAATGTAATAAATGTAGCCCAGGGAGCTGCAAGATATAAATGAAGGTAAAACCGGGCCAATCCCAGCAAGACGACACAAACATCAGAGCTATATCTCCAGATCTGCTTCACTTATTACATTTCATTAGCCAGAGCATGAAATTACACTTTTTCATACAAAAGCAGGTATTGAAAACAAAAAAAAAAGGACATTAGGCTATTTCACTGCCCAGAACTATCTGTATGTATATTTGATTGTTAAAACATCAAATTAACCTTTTCATGCTCATTTCTATGCCATTTAAAGCTTCAGTATGAGGTTCATTAAACTGAAACATTTGACTTGGATAATTTCTGTGCAGTAAGCTCCATATTTTAGTTTCACATCAACATTACATGTCCTCTTGGTCTGATGTCTGAACTCTTAAATCCCAGAGTCATTGCTTTGAACAAAAAGAGTTTAAACGGCTTATTTGACTGATTCTCTAAAGGACTTTTTCTGGTCTTATAAACTAACACTTTCACACATATTCATCCACCGTAAAGCATACGGATGCAAGGTCATGCAAGGTGGACAAGCAGATGATCGAATGACTGGGAGATTATTTGCAGGATATCTCCACTGTGAAAACCAGCTTACATGTATAATCTTTTTGCCACTTTCCTTATTGCGGTTGCAAAGAATTGTGAAGCTCCTGTCATTTTTCATATGAGCAGGATTAGGAGAATAAGAGAAAAACTTGAAAACTTGCATCAATGATGAATTTCAAGAATATTTCTACATTAGCTCAAGGCAGCAAACAAATTGGCCTAGACTGCAATTCATTGGCATGAAAATCAGCTGCACCAGTAAACTTGTTGCTTATGTCAACAACAACAGAGAAGTCCAAGAGAAGTCAGGTTTTATAATGTCCCAGAATTACATCAGTATTAATTTTTCAGATAATTTGGGATATTTTGGTTGAGAAATCTACAGAATAAGGTGCATTCTGTTATTTCACTCTGTCAATGTTCATATTAATCCTCATACATGTGCATGTCAATTTATTAGAATGTCAATGAAACTTTATTGCAGACAAGTGTTTATTTCCATTCTTTCGATAAGCTTGACTTAACCCTCAAATTTTTATTACTCAGAAAGTTTTAATATTTTTACGATCAAAATAAGGATTTTTAATCCAGTGATGTTGTCCTACTGAAATTTATTCAATAAATTAGTAAGATTAGAACTACCTTTTGGTATTACACATTTAATTAAGCACTTATATCTGTTTTTACTTTTTTTTTTTTAAAAATTGTCTGATGTAATTTTTTTATGAGAAATGCCTTGGTTTCATTAGCTATAATCGTGAAGTCATTATAACTAATAGATAAAAGGCTTTTAAGCATAAATTTAACTAATCAACATAGTGTGTTTTATTTATTGATTAAGTTCCTGAGATAAATGGACATTTCAACAATATTCTAAACTTATATTCCCATTATCCTGTTAATGAAGAATATTAATTCTTCATTGGTATTCTTGGCTACAGTCATGAGTCAAGAGCCTGCGTCTTTTGCATTTTTTCTTCTGTAGCTTATTCTCATTGTTGAGCGTTGACTGTGGAAAGTCTGGACAGCTAACAAGCCAGCAGTCTGCCTTTTGAATGTGAAGGCCTTACATTTTTTGATCAATAATCAATTGTTCATTGGTCTTATGCAACATTAAATTTTTCTGAGATACTGGACTTAATTCTCAGCATTCATAGTGATTAGCTTTTTTTGTTGGTGATCTACAACAGCAAATAATCAGAGGAGAAAACCATTTTCTATTTTTGAAAATGACCCTTTTTCCTTTTTGAAAACCCAGGGTTGAAACCAAGGTTGAAAACTGTGTCCAATTTAATCTTTTCAAATAAATTAAAAATGGTGTTGTGAAACGGATTGCATGCCTTCTAAAGTGTCAGCTTGGCTCACCATCATTTGAGATGTAATCTTGTTTTTTCTAGTAACTCTGCTGTCTCTCTACTGCAGGCACAAATCAAGTTTAACATTTTCTTTCTGTCAACAAACACTCTGACTGCAGGAGGAGATGTCATGTCTGAAACAGGCCACTCTGTTGCGAAACCATCTTTTATTCTGTCAAACAATATTCCAAGGAGATCTGTGAAACCCTAAAAGGGAGATATGCAAGCTTTATTTGGATTGGACAAATGGGGAATTTAGATATTTAACTTTTTAGAGATGGATTAGTGACCTCAGTCCTGTCTTCCAGCTGCTTCAGACCATCGACTCTCCAACAAATGCCACACAATTTTATCTCAATGAACTCTGCGCATTAAGCCAGGACTTATGAGGATGGACATGATCACTGCCAGTGTTGTAAACATCAGATTAGGCTTTAATCTGCAGGGTAGTGGAAGCAACTCTGCTCAGTCAGTTTGTGGAGATCATTTTGGCAACTTCTAAATCCATATTTGTCTGACTATTATTAATTTGATCTCATTCTCATTAAACTAGTTGCTTCACCCTAATCTTTTGCTCCATTACCAAAACTGACTGGGCCACTTGTGAGTACGGAATAATTTGCATCTTTGCTGTATTTCAATTATTTACTAATTTATATACATCAGCTCAACATTTATTTTTCAGTTAGTTCTTATTGTGTCCAATATGTGATTTGCATTTTTATAAACCAAAATAACCTGTTATCATTGTAGATCTGATATTAGCAATAATTATCTGTTTTAATTGCTGTAAGTAGTTGTTGAATCTCCTGTTTGCTCCTTTGGGCTGATGTACAAACATTCCTGGTATTCATTAAAAATGCAGAAGTTAAAGAGAAAATATTTCCTTGTTATTCCCTGAATCCTCACAGTATCAGTGTTGCATTAGTGTCCTTAAAGAATTGTGGTTGTGCTGCTGGGCACAGCGTAAGTTCGTGTGAGTAATTAAGACCCTGTTCATTATCATCAGTTACACTCCCTTTGGTTTCTGACAGCTGCGCTGCTGCGTTGAGGCTGTTTTTTTTCCCCCTCTCTGATTCATGTTTGAATAATGAATTCATCGCTTTGTGGTCCCAGCTCTGTTCACTATTCATGATGTAGACACAGACCCTCCCCTGAGTGCTGAATCACATCCCTGTGGGCATGTTGCATACAGTAACCCCGTCCCAAACCCCCCGATCCTGACGGTTAGTTCTTGGGTTGTTCTTCTGTCTCACACTTTCCTGTTGTTGGCAGGTACCACTCGGCAGCCCAGGGAGGGAGAAGTACCTGGAGTGGACTACAACTTCATCAGCGTGGGGGAGTTTCAGGAGCTGGAAGAAAGTGGGATCTTGCTAGAAAGCGGCACATATGATGGTACGTTCTTCAACCCGGCAACACAAATGGTAATAGATCAAGATAATGACAAAACAATAAATATACATTTGCCAAATTCTTACATCGTGTTGACATGGTGCCATCTTCACAATACTGCCCCAAGAGTTTTCTTTCATTTTCAGTTTTGTTTTATTTAAATATACAAACTCAAGTTAAAATAAATATCATCTTAAGGCATTTTACAAGACCTACTCATATCCAGTTATACAGTATAAACATCAATTTATTCTAATGCAACCCAATAAAATCGCCAGCTTCAGATCCATTTACATACAGTTCATTTCAATGTAACTGTAGCTAGATGCAATGGCTCATTTACAAACTACATTTACCAAAGCGTTATCCAGTTTTTGGTAGAAATAAAGAGAAACACAATAAATTATGCAAATCGAAATGATTGAGTTTATTTTAATTGATTTATTACTTTTTGTAACAGGCTTACTCCTATATATTACTGAAAAGTTCCTTATGAGTTAGTTCTGTCTAAATTCAAGTATGTTAAGAGATTTACATTAAAAAGTAGACAAAAATACTTGGTTAGATGTTGTGTTTTTGCAGTTATGATAATTTTTAGTCAACAGTCAGGAGAGCATTAAACAGATGTGAAGACTCAGGTTGTAAATGCCAGGCAATTACGTAAGCAAATGCTAATAGACTCATGAATTCCAGGTTCCTGCATTATTAAAGAATTAATTTCATAAAAAGATTGATAAATGAATCAGAACTAATGAAAAGCAATGAAGTGCTGAACTATGAAGATGAATTATTGCAGTTTAAACAGCGTGGACTGCACTCAGACCCAGTTCTTTATGAAGGTGAACTGGTACAGCACTAGATATAGACAGGAACCAGAGAGATACTACTCCCCGGAGTGACCAGAGAATTACATTGTTGCTATAATTCACAGTCCCAGTCCATCTCTCTGACATGCCTGCTGGAATGAGATTGTCTTGTGAATTTGCTGAGCTGTGCATCAAGCGAAATCAACACATTGCTCATGTCATCAAAATCCCACTGCAGTGATAAAGAACTGGAGGTAATCTTTTCACACATGATTTAGTTTTCTGCAGCAGACTTTTCCTCGGTCACCTACATAAATGTGTTGGGAAAGCCGGGCTCTATCCTCTGCGCACGTATAGCCCTGAGTGACTTGGCTTTCAACCTTGAGCCTCTGAACTTGCCTCCAGGATGAATAATGGATCTGCTTGGCCCTTTCCTGCCTAATGTAATGCATATATATGTGGTGAAGGCAAAGGTCCATAAGCCCTCAGAGAGTTAATTATTAATGCCCCAGCTGGATGACCTCAGAGACTCCACATTGTGATTGTTCAATAAAAATTTCACATGGAAACAGACCTCAGTGTAGATATTTGGTGCTCGAGTCTAAACATAATGGATGACATCCTCGTAGCAAACCAACCCATTGGAAGTCAAAATGCCAAAGTTAACCAAAAAAATAAAGCAAAAACATTCCTTATATGCTTTCATTTCATCAGATTCGATAACAGTTTTGTTATTTTTCCTCTTTGTGACTCGTTTGCTTTACTCTGCAGTTTCTGATTTTCTCGTGAAGTTTTATGTCTGCTTTATGACTTGTCTCATTTATTTGTGACACGTCTTGCTGGCTGAAAAAACAATTTCCTTCCTGCAACTCCAATCTAATGTGTTAAAGGCTCTGGGGAAACCACCCTCTTTTCCAACCTACTCCTGTTTTAAAAAAATAATTTTAGTCATTATTTATGGTTGTCTCTCTGCCATCCTTCTTTCTCTTTCCTTGCTTTCTGTATAGCTGATTGAAAGGAAAGATTGACCTGGTCTGTCATGTTTACAGCTGTGACTAATCTTCCAAACCTGGGAGCAACAGAAACTTCATGGGTGCGCAGTTAATCTACAACCGAAAGCGATACTTTCTCACTGTTGTGCTGGACTTAGTAACTGCAACAGTGGGACTTTTACAGACTGTTTTGTTGTGCTGCTAGTCAATAATAAAAAAAAAGCTTGTTACTGAGGGCTATTATTTTGAAAATGGTTGACCAAGCATCAGATTTGTGAGGTCAATGCTGTGCACCACTCCATTAAATGTTCAGTCCTGCATTCCTAAGAATGTATTTTTTTGGCTTAGTTGATTTTAAGCCTCACTAATACATCTACAGTATAAGCTGCACAATCCATGATTTTTTCACTGTAAAAAAGACAGAATAAGGCAATAGTAAATTATATCCATCCTTTGTTTTTGTTTTCTTTTGATGTTTCAGATAACCAAACACATTTTACTCATGGATAAATAAATAATCTGACTTTAAAACTTTTTTTAAAAGTGTTTTTCAAATGATGATTTTATTCATTTAAGGAACAAAGCCATCCAAGCTGACCTGACCCTCTGTGGAAAAATAACTTCCCCACCCCTGTTGTAAAATCATGAATCAAATATGATTAAGCTAAATTTTTTAGAAAACTGAGCACAATTTCACAAGCCATACCCAGACCTGATCAATAACTGACCTGCAGATATGATAAATAATTTAAAGAGAAGCTCTCTGGCAGCTGAAAGGTCTCAAAAAGCAATATATAATCTAAAACACACAGAGAGCTTTAGAAGATTGACATAAAAGGTGTTACCTTTACTTTATAGTGTATTTTTCAGTAACGTGAGCAACAATAACTTCTCTCTGGCAAATCTGTCAAAAGTGGGAATGAGGATTGGAACTATTAAAAAATACTACTTTATCCACATTAGTTATTTCTGCAATGGTTTAATATCTCATTATACTTTGGTGATTAAATATCTTAAGGCTTACTTGCCAGATTAATAGCTGCTAGAAAAATGATTAATCCAACTTTGATTCATGAATAACTAACAATTACAGAGTTTCAAAAATGTGTGTCCTTGTTTTGCAGTTTGTAATTGTGTCATTTTTGAGAATTAAAGGGTTTTATAAGTTCTGTGGCAAAGCTGCATATCTGTGGATTACAAAAACACAGGGCACTGGGCCAAAATTCACTCAGCATCAAGGGTGAAAAGGTTGATGTGTTGGCATCTGAGCCTCACTTCCAGGAATTTGCTTAAAGGGCTTTCATTGATTAAAACAATCATTAGAAATCCTGCAACAGAAAGAATGAAACTCGCATAGCTGCATGACATGAGGCAAAAAAAGCAAATTGGAGAAGAAAATTGAACTGAAGCGCCAAAAAGAAAAGTTTAGAGTATGTGCAAACAAAAGAAAAACATTAAAACAAAGGACAATGGTTCATTTTGTATGACTTTATACAAACAGAATGAATATAAACTGAAAGGAAAGTTCATTCATGAGAGGCGGCTGAAACTAAACTCTACACAAGGACAGAGAGCAGAGGAACGCAGCGTTTACAAGGTTGGCTTGTGAAGTGCTGGTACTCATGCCAAGCAGTATCGGAGCGCTGTGCCAGGGCCACAAAACAAGACGGGCTTTACTCACCTAGGGCACTGGCAGTCAGTGATGGCCTCTCTGGCTGCCAGTCTCACCCAAGGGATCAGGAGGCTTTCCTTACTGGTTAATGAGGGTTCGAGGTAAAAGGCTCAGCAACTTTTATCCCAAACTTATCATTATTTGCCATGCAGTGCATACATTATACTGCAAAGAATTGCTTGAACTGCAATAAATGTTTGCTAATAATCCATATCGGTTGCAATCAAGGTCTTTATATCTTTGCTGTTTTTTAAAACAGACGATAAAGATGCGGCAAGATGGTCGAGTCACTAATACACCACAATGAAGTTTTTTCAAAACAAAAACACAGACACCATCTTATTAATATTCGTTTACATTGCTTTCAAAGAAGCCAGAGGCTAAAGTGACAAAGCAAGTGTTGGTGGTCAGTTCTGATTTATTTATTTTTTTTGTTGGAATCAAATTTGTTTTTGTAATTTTTTTTTACTTTTTGCATTGTCATTCATACTACTTGTTAAATTAAACCTGATTGAGACTTATGTGTGAACAATTTATGTCAGCTGTAAGAACAGTTTCATAAGCAAGAAGGAAGCTGAGAAAAATAGATCACCTCCTCTAGCAACAGCTTTTTGTGGAGCATTGACTCCAATCTCTGTAGAGAAGTCTGTTTGGATGCAAAGTCAGAGCGAGGAGTGGTGGGATTGTGATGTGATGTGCTTCAGTGACACAAGCTAATTTCATAAGTTCATAATCATAATTTTCAGCCATTATTTGCATCCTGATTTACCACATGCATATGTCATATCAAAAGTTTTTTCTTTCTACTATTACTGAAACTTACCTCATTTTTTTTTTGTCTTGGTTTTGCTCAGTCTCAGAAGCTGAGCATGAGATATAAGGTCGGCTGTCGAGAGAAACAGATGGCATGACATCAATACTGTCTCATGCACATGGAACAGACATTCTTTCCCACCAATGATCACAAGCCCTAATGGTGAATATTACAGCTTCAAGTCTCTCCGGACCAGCAACCTTCCAACGGGAGACGACCTTAGAGAAAGGAAATATCTCACTCACATAAAAACACTTCCTTCTTGCAGGGTTCACACCCATGCAGCATGGTTGAACAGCTGTGCTAGTAGTAGCTCAAACTGATAAAGTGAAAAACAAATTTGCTTTTTGCTGTCCAGCCGTCATTCACCACCCACCCACTAAGAGCTATAATGTAAAAACGCCCCGCTGACATGATCAGCCCTGTGAGCACAACTGGCTCCACTGTGTTTTACCTCTGACAAAACCACCACTTGTCGATTCGCCACCCGTAGGCAAAAGGAAAACAACCAAAATGACATAAGCTGTTGATGACGACCCACTGCGATGGACTCTGATGTCTGCATCAGCTGTTCTCTGTTGTATTTAAAGTGAAAATTTCTCTCTTTACATTGCTCACTGCTTTTTTTTTCTCACTTCTTAAATGCTGAAAATCTATGTCCAGTTATTCGATCAGTCTGTTTCTGATTTTGTTTTTCTTTCTTATTGTTGCTTGTTGTTTTTTGTTTTTTTGTGTAGCAGAACACAACATAAGTGGGTGAGTCACTTTCCTCCGATCAACAAGTGTCTATTTTTGCCAGGAAAACATGGTTGCGGGGAGCTGTTAGGATGATGGCTCACTGGCTTTTCTCTCATTTTTGTTGTTTTTTTGTGTTTTTTTTATACTGAACCACACATTGATCCCAAGGAGCCTGTAAAGAGGTGGCCACACTGACTTTCCCATTGGGCTCAAATAAATCATTTTTATTTCTTTTGCAATAATGGCCATTAATGAGGCAGAAAAACATGTGGAACTGTTTAAATCAGTGTTTCCTTACTCTCTTCTACTCTTGTGAAAGGCATTCAGCATTGTTAATATGTAGAAAGCATACTAATGTAACTAATATTGACACTAACCACTTTTATTCCAAACAGAACAATAAAACCTAATATTACCCATGCCATAAACCCATAATATTTTACATTACCTTTCCAGAAATATATTGTTTTGAAGTGAGCTGTTTGCTGTTATGACTAGGTGGTGAACGTCTGCATCACTTAAGCTTCAGAACAAGTTTTTTTTCAGTGTCATTTAAGCCTGATTTATAAGAAGTGAAAGAGAGAAACAAATATAGAAAAACAGACAAACAAAGCTTCTTGCAAAATGTGATGCTTTTACAAACAAAAGTGGATTTTTGCTGCCATTTATTGTCACAAATAGAATCTTCCAAAAGTGCATGCCAGCCTGCAAGTTACATATTTGTGGCCACCAGGCTGTGATTCTACATTATATTGGAACTGTATATACATTTCCAAACCAAACTGCTGTGAAACTGTATGCGCTGTTTCCCCAATAACAGGATGGCCAATAAATCTCAGCTACATAATAAAGCAAGTGGGGACTTTCCTGTCTGTCACGGCGTCATTAGAACATTACAACTGCAGCTTTTTACTTTCAGTTTTGAAACAGTTCATTAGTTCATTCTTTCTTGGGAGTAGGAGTGTAGATTGCATTCTCCCAATTCACTGCAAAAGGAAAAATTGTCAATATTTTTTTGCGTTTACTCGTCTTCCAACCAGCACAAATGTGATGTACTTAATTTACCAGGAGACTATGACTACAATGACAGTTTTTCCTCTGAAACGACATCATGAGAGCAAACGTATTGACGACACATTTTCTGAATTCTGAATTACAAACAACAAAAAAGCTGCACCAACGTTATCTTATCAAGCTATAAGCACTATTCTTCCTCATTTACTTCCTTGTGTCATCTATGAAAAACCCCTAAAACCAATAGAGTACTCAAGCAGAGTGGAAACAGTAGCTTATTTAATGAGATTTCATTAGGAGTATAACTATATGTTGAAGTGTCGCTTGACCGACGATCATAAATTGACCTTTCACTAATTGTAAAAAATTTTTTGGGCCCTTCAGATTTGATTTTGAGTAACTCTGCTCTAAGACTTTTGTGGAATCGTCTGGTGAAATATATTTCAGGTACAATATAATTGGCAGCAGTTTTCTTTCTTGCAAGGCAATTTTGAAGCAAAGTAATTATGGCTGCAAACTTTAAAAGGAACTGCTCTTAACACAAGACACAATGATTTCCATTGCAGCTGCCTCTTTTTTAAGCCATTAGCCCAAAAAGTTGTTTTTCCTTTGTCTTTGAAGTATTGACGACAGCGTGATAAAACGAAGTCCTCTAATGATTAAATGTCAGGACAGTGATATAAAGTTTTCAGCTAAGAAATCTCTTCATAGGGAATTTATATTTTGTTTGGTATAATTTGATTACTTTGCTGATCAAATCATCAGGTCTTAGGTTAACTGAACTGTAAATCAGAGTTTAATCAGTTTCAGTAATGAATCAATGCTGATTTATGTCTTTTTAACATGGTATTCTTTCACTAATCTCTTTCTCTGTTGATTTATGATCCTTTGTGTTTACTGTAATGTAGCTCTGATTTTACTTTTAGTGTAAATCCTTTAAAGTCATATTTGTTTCCACAGGTTTTATTTTTTTCTTTTATTTTGGGTTGTTTTTCGCAATAAACTCTAACCCTTATTATAGGAGAGCTGGTTGGAATCTTTGATGTGATTTATGATCACATCATAAATGTGATCAAAACGTCTAGATCAAAAGCAAGTCTAGACGTTTTGTCACATTAGAGCCCAATTGGAGATAATGAGAGTTCCCAACTCACATCACAATCAGATCCTCATGTAAAACTTCAAAATTCAGCCTCTTAGGTTTCTTTCAGTTTTGTTTTTTTGATTGTACTGTTTGGCATCCTTGCTGGACAATGTTATAGCTCCTCAACAATGGCTGCTTTTCATATTGCGGCTCATTAGTACGGTGTAATTACTATGCGATCCATCTCACTGCACTTTCTTATTGTGGCCTCCATCTTTCTGCTTCCTGCTAATGGGCTCTTACACGGACTACGTGTATGTTTTATGTGAGAGCTTCTGGAGCTACAGAGTGAACAGAACAGATTAGCACTCAAACTCAACTCCCTCATTTTGCATTCCGTCATTAGGCTTCCTGTTAATTACCAACCTGGTAAAGGATTTAACACTTCTCACATAATTATTTATGGATTAAAACGTGGATTAATGTGATTATGTGACTCAATGATGAAGTATTGTTTAGCAAGACTCAAATTTATTGCATTTCCTGGTTGATTGTTGGTTCGTCAGATCAGAATTTGAATTGATTTTTCATGTGTAAAATCTTATTATGTTATTTATTCTGATATTAATAAAGCACACATGCAGTTATTATAGATGCTAAAAGCCTAAAAAGAACTTCCATCTTTTTAGATGCAACAGAAAAATATCACTCAGAAAATTGCAGAAAATATTCAACCTTAGTTGAGTTATGGGTGGTAATAGAGATGGGTAGAGAAGTTCTCTGAGGTCAGGTAAGCAACATATGTGAGGATGCCTCTGACTGAAGACTGTTGCAATCAATGCTGGGAAGTTGGGTTAATGCAAAGTAATGTAAATGAACAGCCTTTAACAGGCCAAGGTTTCTCATCAGGTTTGGGGAGCAACCTGGGTGTGTTTTCTCAGAAATCTGCTTTCCTGAGTGCCAACATTCAAATAGTCACGTCTTCTTTATTTCTTCAATTTTCATGTGTTGGACGTCAAGAGAAAGCTTAGAATCCACACTTTCAGAATCTATAAATAACTCAAAATTCCCTGAATAGACTTGGGAAATTTTAGGATTCAAAATTTCAGTTTGAACCCCAAGCACACAAGGAGGTTATATAGCAACCAGTGCATCTCCATTTTTTTTACTATACCTTTTCACCATTGTTCTTACCTCTAATGCCTTTAAATTCTTGCTTTGTGTTATGTATTATTCCTCTGCCTAGGGGGAAAAGGTGGCGAGTGGTAAAGTGGGTCATCCCGCTCCTAAAGCCGTGTAAAAGACAAAGACTCGCTCTGTAGAGTAGCACTGTTTGATGCCTAAGGCACCAACATGACAGCAACCCAAGCTGATGGACTTAAAGGGGCAATCTAGACTCTTGTGAGGCAATATTTGCATAAACACTGTAAGGACACCCTGAAAATACACGACATAAATGGAACAAGGCCAGTTGAAATAAATTAGATTTGGAAAAGTTTCTTCATCACAGTTGGTTCCTGCCGCAGATGAGAAACCAAAGATCGAGTGGGTCTGCTGTGGGACTGATTAAACATATGGAGCTAAAACCGAATTGCTTTTTCTTCTTAACTTAAAGATTGTTCCAAAATCTGAGACATGACAGCAAAAGTGGAAAAAAAAACCCAAAACTTTGGCCTCATTTTCTTTGAACTAGTGCAACTCTGACAGATATGATTTGTAGCTATGAACTCGACTCCCTGCTAAGATTCAGGCTCCATTGTGCTTTGAAAACAGCCCGCGCATCTCTTGTACTAAAGTTAAAATTGGTTCTTTTTATGCAATCCACAAAGTAATTCTCTATCTATAGTTGTCTTTCAGTTCTCTTGCACACTGTGAAGCGAAGATAGCCGTTCTCATGTTTTGACAGTGTATCTTATTACATTTCTATATTTGCAATTCCTGCAGACAATATTTCTGGGCAGGAAACTTAAAATAAAGATGAAAAAATAAGATATTTCATGAGAAATTACACTGAAAGTATCACTCTCACATATAGATTATTGTACAGTGTTACACCACTTTCACTTCATTGTGGAGGAATAAAAGAGCACCATAGAGAGTGTTTTATTTTGCTGTCCAGTTACTGTTCATTGGTAACCTGTCAGTGAATTTAGTTTGGATGCTGATTGCTATGGAGAAAACTTTTTTGTCTAACATACATGTGTTGGGATCAATGCTGTAGATTATCACATAATTCATTGTTTTATGTCAGTGACTGCATAACTTTTATTTGAAAAACACTAAATATTAAAATAATACATCCTTACTGTCTTTGCCTCCATCCAGGTAACTACTATGGAACCCCTAAACCCCCTGCAGAGCCCAGCCCTGTGCAGCCAGACTTGGTGGATCAGGTTCTGTTTGACGAAGAATTTGACACGGAGGTCCAGCGGAAACGAACAACCTCAGTCAGTAAGATGGACAGAATGGACAGCACAGCTCCAGAGGAGGAGGAGGAGGAAGAAAGACCTCCTATGGTTAATGGTGTGGGAGGTGAGAAACCCATCTATCTTTTGTTATTTTACAGTTTTTTTCAGCTCTTTTTTTTTAGCATAGCTGTGCTTACTTTCTTAAACTTGTTTGTCCTTTTTCTGACAAAGCTGTTTCTGTTGGCTGTTATTATGCAAGGTCAGCTAATCACCTCCATGTTAATCAGATATGTTGCCAAAACATCTCTGAGGGTAACTAATCTCTGAGGTAGAGATTGACTGTTCTTTTCTGACGGCTGTCCTTACGTGGTACACATAATGATTAGAGATCTGTCCTTCAATTGAAATTAGAAAGATTTTAATGCTTTGTTCGTACAAATATATTCATACCAATGGTTATTTCCCCACTTAAAATGTGCTTTTAAGAGTCTTTGTTCATTCTAAAATAATCAGGTCAGATTTTTTGAGTCAATATTTTGTACTGACAAAATTCAAACTGGACTCATAGCCCAGGTTTTTGAGATCTCTACCAGCCACATCCATCCATCAGGTACATGAGGAAAATACCTTAATCTCTCTCACTGCCAACATTGAGGGGGATGTTGGCAGATCTGAGCTCAATTCATTCACATGCCTGAAGGGACTCCCCCAGTGAATTATGGGTTTGTACATGTTCAGAAAACACTGGGAAGATCTGTATCCCATGACGCTAGGTAAGGGTTAGATTGTTGAAAAAACTGAACCACTGCTTCTTTTAAATGTCTTCAAATAGAGCATAATTAATTGTCATATCCATGGCTCATTATGAAAACTCACATTTATTTAATCAAAATCACATAGTGGCAACAACAGGATGGAGCTTTCAGTTAGACTTATCACTTAATGACAAAGATCGGAGTCTTTTAATGTTGAAAGACCTAATTACTCCGAGCGAAAAAAATTTAAAATGAGTTAAGGCTCGGGATTTGTTGATGCCACTATGACAGCCAGCTGAGAATAGATTAATGATTATTCAAACTCTGAAAATCATCCATGTGTCATCATGTAGATGGTTTTGGTACTCAAACACAGCATTGTGATGACTTAAAGGCAGTCAACCAGGCATTACTGCCAGTCCCATTTTTCCTTTGTGGTTCTTTAGAATTCATGTCAGTTTTATGAGGCTCACTTTGTCACTGATTCTCTTCATGTTTCTCCACAAGGGCCTAAACCCACTGTAACGCACAGTGCATGTTTGCATCAAGACTGATTTAAAAAAAAAAAAGAAGAATAAAAAAACTCAGTGCAGTAAAACCTCCATGGTTCCGCTATTAAAAAAGGCCCCAGTTTCGGCAAACTCTTTACTTCCTGCAGTCGACAGCCATCACTTTCTGCTTTGTGCCATTCACTCAGTCCTGCCAAACAGAATGAGCATTCAATGTCATGTTAAAGCAAGGTCACACAGAGCCAGATGGAAACCTGAGATAAGACCCTCTTGCATGCAGACTAGGCAAATGCACACACCCAAACACACACACAAAGCAGCAGTGTGATACTAACAGAGCAGAGATGTGGCGCTCCTGGTTGAGCTGAAGCATTCTGCCCTTGCCTCGGAGGCAGCACATCCTTGCTGACATGCAAATCCTATGGCAGTTGTGGTGCTTTCTTCCTCTTTCCGTATACTCTCTGTGTCTCCCTCTCTCGCTTTCGCTCTCTCTCTCTCAACCCCTATAACTCCTGTTGATGTAAGCGTTCACACAGCGTTGAGGGGGAAAGCAGCCCGAGCGGCGGCA
The DNA here is from genome assembly GCA_911649635.1 of Poeciliopsis gracilis. Taxonomy (NCBI): domain Eukaryota; kingdom Metazoa; phylum Chordata; class Actinopteri; order Cyprinodontiformes; family Poeciliidae; genus Poeciliopsis; species Poeciliopsis gracilis. The sequence goes on from CAJVRI010001220.1 coordinate 902,286, forward strand.
GCAGCAACAGAGAGACATGCAAGGAGCCCAGACGAGCTCCAATGGCGCCACAATCTCACCACCTATCTCTTTTTCCTTCTATCACCTCCCACACCCTTACACCCATCCCATTCCTATCACTGTATCCGTGCCCATGTCCCTGTCTTCCTGTCGGGATGCAGAGCACAAGGACAAGGCAGACTGGAGGAAGACTGTGCCCAGCTACAACCAGTCAGCAGGAGCCATGGACATGCGTGTCTGGAACACTCTGGATGAAAGTCAAGAACCTTTGCCTAAGAACTGGGAAATGGCCTACACAGAGACTGGCATGGTCTATTTCATAGAGTAAGTAGCCTTTCTGCTGGCGCCTGTCCTCTTTGTTTTTATAACACCTCTGTGTTTATCTATGTTAGCTCCACTTCCTGCTCTCCCAGTTTTTCTTTCACGTCTGTGTTGACCATTGCTGAAAGTTCTGAAAACGAGTCCTTACCAAAGCCTTCCTCTTTCCAGTTTTTGCTTTTAAGGTGCAAAAGGTGCAGAAGTTGCTTTAAAAATCATTAATATTTTCCATAGTTACATTTGAATGGTTTAAAACCTGACTTAATGATCTGTCATGCAGCCTGGAGATCAGTCATGTAGGCACGTTAATCTAATCCTATCCACCTGGGTCGAGTCGCCAGCTGTGTGTGATGGCCTAAAATGTGGCAATCCCCTGAAATGTCCTTCTAATTGTTTTCTCAATCTTTAGAAATTTGTCTTTTCATGATATAAAATAGAAAACCAACAGACCGTACAGACCTTATGTTAGTGTAACCCACGCCCTCTCTTATGGCTTTTTCCTGTAATTGACTCCTTTTTTACTGTTATGGAAAAATCTTATATCTGTGCCTTTTCATGTAACAAGTCCTATTCAACTGTAGCAGAAACACAGTATAAATTTCAGGCAATTCTGTTTAACTCTAACAGCATTTCAGCCATCAAAATACACCTTTTCTTGTTTTTATTTTTGACACCAACGGCCACGAGGTGACCGTACCACCCAATGGTCAAAGGGAGGAGATGTCTTAATCTTTATCGTCTTTATCAGTTACTCCACAGAAAGATGGGCAGGGAGGCATTTGTGTACAGTAAATGTCTCAGGGCCTTGAATTGAAGCCATGAAAGCCTTATTGATAAAAATAACCTTTATATATCAAGTCAACTAAATTTTTCATTGCCTTCGCTGAGCCACTCTGCACCGTATCAAAAGACATCTTTATTTAATTTTGCATTTATCAACCTAATTTTCTTTGTTGTTTAGATAAACAGTAACATCATTCTGCCATCTTTTCAACAAAATTTACAGTTTTCTCATTTTTACAGTCAGTTGTGTTGGAGCCATGCTATGTTCAGGTGTTTACTTGTGTTGCTTTATCAAGCTCTGATCATATTCTGAGACATCACAGCTGTTTAGATTCCTTCACACTGACCATTGTTGACAAGCTTCTTGGAGAAGCTGACATCACTTTATATCGCTGGTCCTGCAATAAGCTGCTTATTGCACTAGCATGTGGCTATATAGTCTGGCTAATTAGGCACATTTGCTTATCAGACTCACAATCTTACTACACAGGTCACACGAAGGTAGAATCGTTATTCTGCAGAATAATTTCTCCAAATTTAATTGTACAATTACATTCAATGTGCCTGTGCATGTACAGTATATCTCACAATTTATTAACAATAAAATAATTGGATAACTTGGCTGTAGTAAAGTGCTAAATTTGGTTATTTTGAAATGTATATTGTTAGTATCATGTTCATTTATTGTTTAATAAACTAGGTTACATCGTGTATCCTAAAAAAGTGAAACCCTTTCATGTTACCTCAGTGTTTTTGTTTTTGTCTCTGGCTAACTTGGTGCAGATCCTTTTGACCACCTGAATTCTCAGCGATGGCAACTACATTTTTCACAATTAAGTTTTCTTTCCCTTTTTTCCCCCCCGGTGTTTGATGTGCAGTTTGATGGCTGACACTGGAAGCAGCAGGCCGGCATTGTTTACCAGGCCCGTTAGAGTGGCGAGCCAGTCAATGCCGAGCCTCAGAGAGAGCCAGGTGCTCCTGTTTGCTGCTAAATCAATAGCTCATTCTGCCAGGGAGAGAAACAACAGGCTAAGTGGGGCTCACCACCCTTGACCTGCTCTCTCTTTTCTGCTCTTATGATCTCTGCAGTGGCTCAGCCATTCCTTTTCTCCTCTCTTGACTCTTACGCTATCTTGTACTTGAAAGCCTATGAGCATTGTTAACATTTTAACAGGTATTTTTAAAAGCGTCCTGAATGAGCAATTACAAACATTTGAATAGCTAAAATATGAATCTTTCTCTCTTCTGTTTGTATTAGTCACAACACAAAGACCACCACCTGGCTAGACCCCCGTCTTGCCAGGAAAGCCAAGCCTCCAGAGAAGTGCGTTGAAGGAGGTGAGTTTTTGCATCTCTACTCACATTTTTGTAACTTCCCATCACACATGGCAATCTGCTCGCGATCCCCATCTCTCAGGATGGGAGCGCAGGCCAACAGACGGCGGCTGAGCAGCTGAGCGGCCCCGTTCGCAGCCTTGCTGGTGACACAGCACAAACCTCCTGTCTGCCTCCCTTTCCTCAACGGCTCCACGAACACACGCAGAGAGCTAATCAGTGCAGCATCTCTCAAAAGGCAATTTTCTCCTGCCCTCTCTTGCGTAAAGATCCCCTCTGCTCTGCATGTGTTGTGTCAGACAGTTGTGGAAAGTCAGGATGTTGCACACGTACAGTAAGCACCAGCACAGAAAGAGAGAGGGAGGGGATTTGGTATTATTTGAGAATGTGTGGACGTTGGAATATATTCGTCCTCATTTTGATGGAAAATGGAAATCCACTGGGCAGCTGTACATCCGTCCATTAATTTATCCATCCATCAACCCATCTGTCTGTCCATCTCTCCAGTATCCTCTATATTCAAACTTCATTTAACAACTCACACTCCTCACTGACTTCACTGGGTGTATAAATCAGTGAACATGTGAATCTGAATAAAGACAACCTCTTTTTTATGTGGCTACACCACCCCTGTTGTTTATGTTGCAGCTGATTTATTGCCCCTCTACCTGTCTCTTCTGCCCCCTCAGAGCTTCCCTATGGCTGGGAGAAGATTGAGGACCCCCAGTTTGGCACCTACTATGTTGAGTGAGTAAAACCCTGTTCTGTTCTGGGGTTTGGGGAAGGAACCCAAAGGCCTGCAGCTGTGAATCAAGGCTGATGTAGATGAAACAGCATGCTCCTACTCTGACTTTTTAAGAAAAGCTGCACCTGTGTGAACCCTTTTACAGCTGTTGGGCCAAATCAAATCTCTGTCATTAGTTTAGATTACTTCCAGCTGTGGTTACTAGCTGGAAGTAATAGCTTTTCTTCTCTCTTGACTCTTACACTGCCTTGTACTTGAAAGCATATGAGCATTAACATTTTAGCAGGTATTGTTAAAATGCCTTTTAACAAAAGTACGCAGAGACGTTGCTGATACTCTGCTAATGTGTAAAAAGCACAATTTTGAAGTTGAGGTGTTTCCATTAAATAAGACACAATTAAAAATGCAGTTCTAGCAATAAGTCATTAAAAACATGCTGCCCCACGTTTTCTTCTTCGTCTTTTCCTCCAGTAGTAACATCTAGGTGTTGGCCAGATCAGGATATGCCCCGCATAGTCAAATCACATGACTTATAGGATGGGAAAAAAGTGTCTCCATTTCAGTTTTGCAAAATGCATTAACTTTGATGTAGCTGGAAAAAAAACAACAAGTTCGTCCTAGCGTAAAAACTTTTTATTGAAAATCGGTGTGCTTCCATTCAGCAAATTTGTTGCTGAAATTCCAGTTTGCGCAACGTTAAGGTCGATAAAAACACAGCAACTACTGGATCACTGAAGTCCAAATGAGCTTATTTATGAAATCTGGTTTTAACCCCGTACACAATGGGATGTGGTTAACCTAAGCTGGTTTTCAAACTTGATTTTCCCACAGGCCTGCAGGGAACAATTAACCACAACTCTGCCTTAGAGCTTTGTCTTTGCATGTGAAAGAGAGAATCTAGAGAATGTAGCAGACAATGAAGGTTCTGGGGTCCCAGAGAGGGAAACAGAAGAGAGATCCCATTCTGATGGAGAGTGTAAACAAGAGGACGTTGTTTCATTTTAGTCCCATTATTGTGTAGAAAGAGGGAGAGTCGTGCGGGCACGGGGGAAATCATCACGCCGGTTTATGCTGGAGGGTCACTGAGAGCCGTTCACTCCTCTGCCACCGTCCTTTTCTCGTCCGGCTATTTTTTATCCCAAATAAACGACCACGATGTGACACCAAGTCCAATTATTTCCCCCGAATCGCGAGGCGTGTCAACTAGAGAGTGAGAAAGTGAGATGGTGAACTGGGAAATGACTGAAACAGGGGTGTGAGTGGGTCTTGGGCGGGGGTGTTTATCTCCTCAGACTTAATGGGCTGGGCATCTCTGTGCATGAGTCATACACAGCAAGAGCGCTTTGTGTTGAAGGCACACACACAGCGTAGCATCGGCGTCTCAGCATGTGACTGATTCACCGTGCAGTGTCATGGCTGGGATTTCTGCCTGTTAAAGCTCATTATGCAGATGAGCTACAGTCATTTTTTTTAAAAATAACACAGATCTTGTTTTAATTTTAGGGATTTACAGAACAAAAAATGATTGGGTCTTCACCAAGGACCTAAAAATATTTTAGTTTACCCGCATGTGTTTGAAAACACAAAGCAGATTCCCGTCAGACAGCCTGGGTTTAATCCAGGGAGTGACACCGCTTCTCTCTGATGAGTTCGAGGCCTCAGTCAGATGTGAAAAAACTAATTACACCCCTGTAAGAGCTGATACAAGTATTCAAATTAATTGTGATCAATCAGCCATTGGAATACTCGTTCTACTAGTTTAGTAATCGATTAATTGTATGTGTAAATATTCTAAAAAAGGCAGTATGCTTAAAGAACAAAATGAGAGCAATAATTCAGCCAAAACTGTACAACTATATAAATGTTGCATTTAAGATGAAAAACCTCCTGTTTATAAATATGTGACTCGTTTCTGCTACTTAAATGATCTTGATTAACTGATGATCAGTAAAGGTGAACATGTCTATGTAATCTACAAAGGCAGGAGTTTTGTCTGCCTTAATTTTGCATATGTGCCTGTTGTGGGGATAAAAACTGAGTTATCCAAGCACTGTGAAAGGTGAAAAACACTCAGTCATGTTTGTTTAATATCTTGTACAAGAAGATAGCAGTATGTCAGAAATTCTCCATCGGTGTCGGCTCCGACTTACAGTTGTATTTATTTCATTTATACATCAGGACAGAAGAAGTGCAAAATAGACCTGCTGTGAGATCTGACTTCTATTTATCTAATCCTTGCAGCTGCAGACCCAAGCTCTGTCAGATGGGCAGAGGACCCTGTATTATACACAGAGCTCGTAAATATAAGTGAAATAAAGACATAACGTAAATACATAGATAAAACTTTCGCACAAGAAATAAAATATTCCAATTCAATGTTGGGGCAAGAAGACATGACCTGTTTCTACTTATATTTCTGAGAAAAGTTATAAGAAGAAACATTTTACATTCTAGAAAGATTTTTCCAAAGTTCTCTTGAGTGGACGTCTACGAAAATTTATCCCAATGTATCAGTGCAGACTTTGTTTTGTGTCTTTTTGTATTTTAGAGCTACATCTGAATGGACCACACTGGTTTTATGTCTTCTGGATTTTTTTTTGAGCCAATAGACTTACATAAAGATGCTCTTCCAGTAGATCTGCTTCAGAAAAGCACATTTAATTACAAAAAAACACTTTTACATATTGAGATCCACATTTTATCATACAACATCCACAAACAAATGTGTTTTTCAAAGGATTTTATGTGACAAATCACAAAATAGTGCATATTTGTGAACTAGTAGGAATGTTATACATGGTCAATAATTAAAGGTTTTGTGTGCATTTGTATTTAGGCCCTTTTTATTAAGAGGAACTCCAGAACAGCCAACGACCTTCATAATTCATAGCACTGCCAAATGTCTGTGTTTTTTATTATTGGTAGATGCTGAATGCCTCAAATATTTGTTTGAGAAGAATAGAGCGCACAGATAATCAGGAAGACAGAAGAACATGGCAGACAGGTCAGGGATAATGTCAGGGAGACTTTAAAACAATGTCAGTTTATAAAACAAACTGTGAACATATCAAGAGCGACTGCAGTATGTTTAATTTCCAGCCGTTCAAGGCAGCAAAACGTATACCTGTACTCAATCTGTAAATTTAAATTAATGCTGATGTTCCAACAAACTTTTAAACTTTAGTTATTTTGCAAAGAAAAATTTTAGCCTCCAGAAGAGTAAAGCTGGTAAAAACACACGCTTAAGTACGTCCAGCAAAACAGCTTTAGTTGAATGCAAATGCACATTTTACTTTTTATATATTTGTCTGTGAAAAGCTCATAACTTTTTCTTTCTTACATTGTAACAAACAATTTCAGTAAAACACATGAAAGTTTGTAGTTGTAATGTGACCAAATGTGAGACAACTTAAAAGGATTTGAATACTTCACAAAGATACTGAATCTTCCTGGAAATGACGCCACATGTCAGCAAATTCTTGGTCCATCATCATCTCGAGATCATCTAGCTTGTCCTTAATGACATCTGCCTCAGTACCTCTTGTCCACCTCTTTATCACCCGACTCAGGGTCAGAACAGATTGTTCTCTGGGTAAAATGGAAGAATAGTCTGTCCTCATTTCAGTCTTTTCACTTGTTTATATTATAGTAAGTGATTCCAGGGCTCTTTACTCTCTTGACTCTCCACTGTGTCATTTTTGACCTTAAAATTTGGGTGAAGTTTTGTTTTTGTTTGTTAGTTTTTTGGCTGTGAAAGGTCTTATTTCTTGGAAATTTTTCCAGACACTTCTTTTCCCTTCTCTTATTACTCTGCATTTTATTAAGTCACTTAAATGTTTAAATCCGTCTAAAAAGTCTTTAAAAATTCTGTTTTGTCTCAAACATTTTCTTAAAGTGATAATCCCAAAGAAAAATGTACACGTCAAAATAAACCACAGCTTTGCGTCCTTCCTAAAACTGATTAAATGATGTTTGTGTGATCGAAGTGAAGTGAAGTAAATGAGCTGCTATTTATTTCATATCTGTGCCTTTAGTACTTTTGATTCTGACATGTTTGGGCTTGTGGAGCACATACTGTTTACATGTTTAGAGCTGTGTCATTGTGGCCAGATCAGGATATGCCCTGCATAGTCAAATCACAGCTTTGCATCGTCATCAGACAGTAGCAACAACAGTGGTGACTTTCTATCTAAACCAGCCAGATAGAGAGAACAGAGGGATGGAATGAGTGAAATTTTAGTTTTTAGATACAAATCTGTGTAATTGACTAGCAGTTATGAGCTTTTCTCAAAATTAGAAAGACAAATGTGCAAGTATTTGGCATGTATATTCGATCATTACTCTGTATTTTGTCCTATTTGCAGTTCTTGCAACATAATGTTGTTTTCTATCCCTTGTGCAGCCACATCAACCAGAAGACCCAGTTTGAGAATCCGGTGATGGAAGCAAAGAAGAAGCTGAGTGATGACACACCCACTGCAGTTCAGCCACCAGCAGCCGCACCCTCAGGTAAAACTCTCAGCAAAAAAAATGCTGACATTTCTCTACACTCACAATGAATCTTCTGTCAAATGAAACCTTTGCTATGTCCGTCTTACAAGTAGAAAATCCACAAGGATTTATGTAGGAGTTGATGTTTTGTAAATCTTCAAATTGTAGCCTTGTTGAGATATTCAAATCTAAGGAAACTAACTATCAAATGCTTGCTGTAGTACCGTGTTTTCTGGCAAAAACTATGCATGGTTTTGGAAAGTTACTTCAGTTACTGCTTGAATAAGGAGGCTAGAATATCCACTGCCTGTTCAGAAAGGAGCTGAACAGAAAGTTAAATTGTTTATTTGCATCTTGTTTTTGAAAAATTATAGAGAGAACATGAAGTGGGAGAGAATTGATTGCTCTATTTTATTTAATGTTTTTAGCGTGTTTTTATGAACATGCATTTCTGCTTTTAAAGCAGTTTTTAAAGCTTTGTTTTCTACAACTTAATGCAGGCTAAATGTTTCAATCGGCTGTTGAAGGGTCCAGAACCAGATTATGAAAATGTGAATTGTCACTCCCATGCTTCCACTTCTCAGCTTTCTTCACTGCACCTGATCTCTGCATCCTTCTCTTGGTGGACCCATGTGGATTAGACTTTATGTTGCTTTCTGATGTTAAACTTCTTCTAATTATTGTCCATTAGTCCCAAACTGGGAACTCAAGTTCGGGGTCAAACTGCCTCAAGCGTTCAAATATCCAGAATAAAGCAGAAAATTTAATAGATAAACTGTGGTTTCATCTGCAGTAATGTGGCAGAGAGAGCTGAACTTAACTGCAAAGCTCACAATTTGCATATGTATCATGACCAAGAGAAGCAGATCCTGGACACAGTTGGCTGAAATGAACTTGTTGATATGTTGAGCTGAAAGTTAGGCGTGAACATTTCATGCACACTGTAACTGATTGTAAATAAGTATGTAATAACTTTGTGCCCCAAATTAAACTCTGCTTACTGCATCATAGAGCCTTGGGTCGGCCCTGGCTGCATGTATTTTTACCCTCCTATTTAGTTAAGTAATCACTGTGGATTCTAACCCCCACAGGCCTTGTCAAAGTTGCTTAAATTCTTCCTCTTCCTCATTTTAATGTTAGAAAAAAATCTTCAAGGACAGGCGCTTTTGCTCGTTTCCATACAAGAAAAATTGTAAGAGATCCTCAGGGTTTTTTTTTCCCTTTAACTGTTAAAATGTTGTAGCTTATTAGTGTAGTTAGTGACATGCAAAAACGTGGCACGTTTTGCTTTAAATTCCAGTATATTTACTGAGTAAACTGCTGCGTGGATAACAGCGTTGTTAACACAGATGTTCCATCATTGCACTTCTTAAAACATCACATTATGTGTGTTATCCAAACACTGGGAGCCCTTTAACCGTCTGCTTTAAGATGAAATGTCTTTCTGAGGATGTTCTAACAGTTGACAGGCTGCTGATAAACAGCTTAAAGCCTCGGAAGCTATGATATTCAATTTGAATAATGAAACGACGCTTCACTGGGCGGCAGAATTCACTTTGACAAGTAGATATGAAATAGGGAAGGCTCTGAGGTCTCTTTGAATGCTGCTTTAGCCCCCTGTCATTCACAGCTGCTTAAAGATCTCTGCAGACCAGAGGAAGGGACCCACAGAAGAGGAATGGGAGGACAGAGGGGTAACTGCAGTTATGTGTGACTTATTGTCATAAATTACCTTTCTGCTACTTCTCATGTAAGACATGCGGGGAATGCTGCAGCTTGACTGATATAATCACCCGCCGCACCGTAAACACTGGAGTCTGATAAATGGAGGCCCCCGTGTTGTAAAAGGAGCTGGGGCTATTACGGTCCTCCAAGTCTGCATACACAGAGCATTTCCATATTAGTATTCAAGTCAACCTCCGTGTTTCAGACACCCCTCGGACAGATCTGTCCACCTCAGTCTGCTGCGCGCAGATCCCACCTCCCATAGCTGAGTCTCTCTGCACTCTGTGTGCCGCCGCCGCCTCCAGCTCTAACTGCCCACCCTGCACCTTCCCACCCTCGTTAATGAGAATTAATGGCCAGTGTGAACGTGCATGAGGTTGCTCCTGAGCGTGATTCTGACGAGGCTTCCTCGGCTGACCTGTCAGACAATGGCGACGGGGCACAGGAGCGGAGCGGAGCACGGCACTGCGCTCAGGCCATAATTACAGCACTGACAATCCTGTCAGACATTTCACATAATCACTTCGCCCCCCTGAGAAAACAGACTGTCCCATTGTTGCCCACAGCTTAATCAGGGCCGTGTAAACATGGCTTTGGTTTGTAGCCTCTGCTTTCCAGCTATGGTTTCTGTCCATGCTGCTTTAATGGGGATCATTTAGGAAATAATTTTTCAGGCATAGCAGGGACATGATTGAGCAGGTTGAGTGTTTTACCTGCAGCAGACACGTTTTAACATTCATCAAAACAAGCTGTAAGGCCTGTAGAACTAAATTTAGGCCTTCATGCCATCTTGAAAAGCGTTGAATGTGTGGAAAGCAAAACTATTTCCAATCTGAGGAAATGTGATCATATCTGAAGTAGGTGTGAGCAAGAGCACCGTTTATGTTGGTTGTTATTAAAAAGTCCATCCATCCAAGTTATGAATTTAAATTAGTACAGTAGATAAATTGATTTTATGGACTGATTGAATTTTTGCTTTTTGACTATTAATATTATGACTATATTTTTGTAATTAAACAAAATTATTGTAGCCTCGCTCTGATACTGTCGTTCAACTCAAGTAGGGATGATCAAAATAAAAGCCATTTTTGGAAAATATTTTATGTCAATTTTTTTTTATTTTTTAGAAAAGAAAGCGAGGGGAAAAAACCAACTAAAAGAAAATCTGGTGGGAACAACAGAGTACCTGAGTGAAAGTCAGGGACTCCATACACCTCGTGCCGTACACCGACTTGTCTGTGCTTTTCACTTTAAAAGCAGTCACGTCCATAAGCCAATTGCAGAGCAGTTATGCAAATCAAAATCCCATGACACTACGACACTGAGAGAGAGTGGTGTGGGAGGCAGGGAGGACTCCTCTCTGCGCTGCCCCTGTAATGAGCTTGATGTCGAGCTGTCTATCAGTGTGGGAACCAGGCAGGGATGAAGCCTGACCTGCAGGGACCCAGTAAATAACTGGCGCTCTCACAGGGGAAGAGGAGCCTAGGATTTAGTTAGGATTCACCTCTTCGTGTCAGGGCTAACTCTATTACTTTTCTGTCTCTTTCTGGCTCATCAGTCCTCTCTTTCTCCACACTTCTCCTATAGTCCAATAGAATTTATTTTCTGTCTTCTGTGAAGTTGCCTCATATGATCAACATAAGGGAAACTTGCTATGAAGTTTACAGGGAAAACAAAACAGATTTATCTCACGTAAAGTGACATTGAATTGTTTACCACTTGTAACTGGCAGGGATGTCGTATTATTTTAGTCTTTTCAGAATCAATTGTTATATTTTCCTAATCCACAAAGGAGAAAAACTATGCATACAAAGCAGACTCTAAGATTTGAATCACCCAAAGGTGACAGTTTAGCTTAGATGGTGTAAAGTTAAATACCGTGGAAGTATTTCAGTCAGATGAGAAACCCAGACACATACATCAGAACACGTTTACTAATGCATGGGATAGGCTGAATTTTAATTGTATGGAATGACTGGGTTTTTGTTCAAGCCAGATGAACAAAAAAACCTAACACATTTTTAAACTTATTTTATATAATCAATTTAGATTTTATCTAAATTGATTAGATAAAATCAATAGTAAATCAACAATAAATTAAAACTTGTACAGCTTGTTCTAGTTTGTGGAGCTTTTCAAGTTGCTTGTTGCTCAATTATTCCATTTTATAGAGGACTGGTTCAAATTTGTCTGTAAGCAGTAGGTCTACTGTGGCTCGTCTTGCAATCGAAAGGTTGTAGGTTTGACTTCAGCTTTTCCCACATGTCGACGTGTCCTTCGGCAAGGTGCTCAACCCCAAGTTGCCTTTCAATTTGCATATTGATGTCTAAATGTTTGGATGTTTACTGGGTTTATAAAAGATTTGTTTGAGCTTGCATTAAACCTGAGGGTTCTTTGATTGTTTGCATAATTACTATCAGAGAGCGACATTCTGTCAGGCAGGTCATTGGTGCTTGAATGCAATCATGAAGGAGACAGATGGCAGATTAAAGAGAAGCTCATCATTTTACAGAAACATTCTGTAACCATTTGCTCTTTTACGAGAACCTATTTTTATGAGAACCCAATTGTAAACTGACTTTACAAGAAGATTACCTGGTGCACATAGAGACTATGTGCACTTTAATTTGGAACTAAATTTGTATCAAATTTCTAGAATTCAGCAGAAGTGTCTGCTGGTGTTTTTGAGGCACAACAAAAACTTTGTATTTATTTGACAAATACATCTAGAAATTGAATCCTCTGCAAATCCAACAATAATACTTAAGTATAAACATTTGCAAAATGAAAACTGTACAAAGATGTAAGTATTAGAGTTGTGCTTGAATCTTGAAGTCTTGCTAAATATTAACACATTCATTAATGACAGGTGTGTGTGTCACAGTCAGGTGTAAAGATCAATTACTAAATCTCATTGTAATCTTTCGGCCTTATTCTTAGCCCCTTTTTAGCATCCAATGATTGGGATGCTAAGACCTTTGGTTGTGCTTGGCGCATATGTCTAAGGTGAAATCTGACAGTACATGAAATCAAATGAAAAAAAATGTGGATCCCAAAACCAGATGGAGACAGTGGAAAAACCTGTGTTGAAAGTTAGGTCTATATGTTGGGGAAAGTCAAAAGTGATACTATATATCTGTTGTTTGTGGGTCTATAAAAAAGCTGTGTCTAAATAATTCTTCTATGATTTTATGTTCTACCTGATTTGTTTGCTGTGATACAGGCCACAATTTGAAATAAAATTCTTTACTGTTCAATTGAATGTTGGCCAATCAGTACACGAATCATGCATGCAGTAAATGTGTGAAGTGATTCTGGTTGTAATTTCTCGAATACTAAAAGGAGAAATGGATATGGCATTAATGTGTTTTGCAGCTACGCATAAATACAGGTTTGACTTGCAAAACAGCAACAGTTTATGTCGTCATTTAGTAAACAATTAAAATAAAGATAAGCCTGAAACAAAATCGGGGTCCCTCCTAACTGCTATGAGTATGTTGTTGGGATCAAATTCATTTCCACCTTTTGCATTCTCTATTTACTATATATATTTCCCATTTTTCCATACGTTTCCACAGAAGAGGAGCCTGCTAGAGGATTGCGTGGCTTCACTCGGGATCCATCTCAGCTCAAGGGTTCCATCTTGCAAACATCACTTAAAAAAAGCCCGCTGGGATTTGGGTTCACTATCATCGGAGGAGACCGACCGGATGAGTTCCTTCAAGTCAAAAACGTCCTTCCTGATGGGCCTGCAGCACATGACAACAAGATTGCCCCAGGTAAGTTTCCTCAGAGCTGTGGTGGCGTTTTCTGAATTCTGGACACCAGCTGATTAGCAGTCAGAGGTCAGACTGATCTAAATAACCTTCCAAAACTGTTCAGACTTAGAAATATTTTATTTAGACCTACAGTGTCCACTCAACATAAAGTAGTGTATAATTGAAAAGTGGAACAAAAAAATTCATGGTTTTCACAATTTTGTGGATTTGTATTCAAACCTCCTTTCTTGAATCATAGAACCAATTTTCACTGTAATTAAGTCTGCTAAGCTGCATTTGCATCAGGTTTGTAAATCTAGACATGATGGTCTTTGCCCATTAAAACAACTCAAACTCAGTCAGATCACATAGAGCCTCTTTGAACATCAGTTTTAAAACACTGTCTAAGATTCTTGTTTGGACTTTAACTAGGCCATTCTAAAACATGAATGATGTTATCTAAGCCGTGTTAAGGAATGTTGTTCCCCGCTTCAATGATGCGATCAGGGTAAATTAAGCTTTCCATCTTGCATAATGTTTTTCATGTTTTCCAAAAAGCTCAGTTGTCTGACCAGATCACTATTCTGTCAAATAAAACACTTTAAAAACACTGTTTGTGTTGGAAAATGTGTGGGAGGACACTGTAGTGACACAAAAAATAACAGATACAATAAGTCCCAAATTATGTGCATTTGACTTGTGCACTGTTTTCTTGATCTTTTATATGTGGTATAGGCAACCATTTGTAAAGAAAGCAGATCATGGATACTTCACGCTGAATGTCACATTGCTTAATCACATAAGGCAGTGTTGTGGTCAGTAATAAAAATAATAAATCATGAATACAACAGGCGTCTAGTTTATAGTTTATGGTCAGAGTTTATATCCAAGCATAAATTACACTTTTAATTGGCCTGTCTTATGTAGGTTGAAGGGTGAGCGCTACATGAAGCCATTCGGGAATCTTTCAAGTAGAAGGTGTTGCAATGGGGTAGCACAAATATGTAGGAATTTTCACCTTTTCATTTGTCTGTGGACATTGTGATCACATATAGGGCAACTGAATTCATTTGAATAACTGTTGTGCAAAAAGCCTTAGGATTCATATAACACTAATATTGATCGCCACACAAGCACTGCTGCTGAGAATCAACGAGAAAGTGGAACAGAGAGAGTAATTATTTTCACTGTCTCATTTCCCTCGAGGGTGTGTGTGTGTGTGTGTGTGTGTGTGTGTGTGTGTGTGTGTGTGTGTGTGTGTGTGTGTGTGTGTGTGTGTGTGTGTGTGGGAGGGGTTGGGGGGGGTAATTGACTGTACCAAAAGATGAATGTAATTAATTTCATTGGGTTTTAACAGCGAGCATTCGACTGGAACAACTTCCCCTTGCATCTTAACACTATGAACCTGCTACATTTATTCATGCCAGGATGTGCAATGTTAGAGCTCTCGGAGAATGTTTATTCCACTTGTCTTTTGGGATGTTTTTAGGTAAAACACTGTAGTACCATATAATGAGTCAGTGCCACCATGTTAGTTTATGGAGTTCATTTAAGAAGTGCAACTTTAGCTGTGTTTGCTTGGGGAAGGTATTGATTGTGTAGGTGGGATGGATCTTCTTCTGGGCTTTTAGCCAGCTGGCCAGTCAGCGGTTCAGCTGTTTGGCAGGTCAAGAGCTGCAGCTTTTTCAGGGAGAAGAAGGTGGAAAAGAATGAGCATGTCACTTATCTTGTTCTGTTTTACACTTTCCTGTTTCCTGTTGACATCATAAAATGAAGCACAAATATATACTCTTGATTGGGGACACATTCATGTAATATAGCAACATACTTAGAAAGTGGAAGGAAAATTCAAATTATTCCCAATAAAATTCTGGAATTTGTGGAGTCAATACTGTGAAAAACTACCTTTTGTTATGATTACAGTTACAGCTATTTTGGGACTTATCTTCCAACTTTGCATGTCTAGAAACATAAAAATGTATATTGTTGTTGATTATTGTTTGTGCAATAAGTCTTGATCAAGCCTTTTCTAGCAATCAACACTAAAAAATAGCAATAATAGTATGTATTACTCATGCTGATATTGCATTGGGTCAACATCAGTACTTTCCACAATCAAAACTGCAATATGTGGAAAAAGTTGGACTCCCACAATCCCAACAAAATACTCTGAAGTCTATAGTTTACCAGTGACTTAGAGATGTGATTGTATTTGCTCTGTATTTAATTTAGCCATTTTTCACTTTTGAGAATGTTAAAGCATTTTCAGCAGCTGTAGTTTTATGAAATCTCTGTGTTCTTCTTCGAGGTGATGTCATTGTGGACATTAATGGGGCCTGTGTGCTGGGGAAGACTCACGCTGACGTGGTTCAGATGTTTCAGTCCATCCCAATCAACCAGTATGTGGACCTGGTCTTGTGTCGGGGTTACCCTCTGCCAGAGGACTCTAACAGCAGCGAAGATGCATCAGCTTCACTCAGCGCCTCAAACGAAGCTTCCCCTTCCCCATCCTCCTCCAATCCCCAGGAGCCCCATTTCACAGCCCCGGATGGAGGACACCTCTCACGCCAGACTGCTGCCGTACCGGCCCTAAGCAACGGCGGACGCCACCATCACCACCCTCACCCACAGCAACACCAGCACCTTCCTCTCGCCCACAACCAGGAGGGCCCAGACCCCACCCTGTTACAGCCGGAGCTAGTGAGCGTGCCCTTGGTGAAAGGGCCAGGGGGGTTCGGTTTCGCCATTGCAGACTGCCCCCTGGGGCAGAAGGTCAAGATGATCCTGGATGCCCAGTGGTGCCGTGGCTTGCTGAAGGGTGACGTCATCAAGGAGATTAACAGGCAGAACGTCCAAACGCTGAGCCACGCTCAGGTAGTGGACATCCTCAAAGACCTTCCGGTGGGCAGTGAGGTCAACGTGCTGGTACTTAGAGGAGGTGAGTGGCTGTAAACATTTGGAAATCTGGCTCAAGTTAAGTTTATGTGATTAGGACATTTCAGCAACAAGACAGTTCAAAGCGCTTCACTTCATATAAACATCTAGCCTGGCCATTGCTTTTCTGCACATTTCCGCTTGATTCAAATCCAATTTCACATCTCAGTATAGACTTTCACCCATTGACCTGGATTTCTCCAGTAGAATTTGGACCGGGTCAATGAGCAAACAGAAGGAGAAGTTATGAAGCACTTGCAGTGGAGAACGTGAACAAAGCCATTCGGTCCATGTTGGTTATGCTTACAAATATTAAATTAACATCAACAGCCATCTTGCGTGGTTCAGCACTTCTCTCTTCTCAGTGGAGGATGGTTGTTTATATTGCAGTGCAGGCAATTTCCAGTTACATACATCATGGACAAACATTAGAGATTTAAAAAAATTAAAACCGCGATACAGTCCACGTTTCCAGGAAGCAATTGTTTCTGTATAGCGAGAGTCCAGACCATCTATATGAAATGCAGTGAAGAACAAGGGGCTGGTTTTTATCTGGCTAAAAAAACACACAGCCAACTATTATGAAATAAACAATAAATGATGGAGTTTGTCAAATACCATCATCAAAATCATCAAGCAAATATACATCAAATATGTTTATTAATGTTCCACCTCTACTAATCAAAGACAACTCTAAAAAGGCGGGTTTTTGTCTTTGTTTAAAGAAAGTCAATGTTTTGGCAGTTTTCTGGAAGTTTGTTCCAGATCTGTGGTGCGTAGAAGGTAAATGCTGTTTCTCAGTGTTTGGGATGCAGATACAAGGTTGATACAAAAACAACAGATCTAATGTATTTCGGTGCTAAGCCAGTAGACTCAGGTGGTAAGTTGCTAGCACCACAGTGTGACACGCTGTGAAATCTTTCTGAATGTTAATCTACAAGTATTATGTTCAGACAGTGCACAGGTATTATAGCCTGGAGGCAAGGTGACAGTTTATTCAAATTCTTCTGAAATCCTTTTAATCCCCCTGCAGATTTCTATCCTGCTTTGTGCTTTTGACTCACTTTTTTGTGCCATCAAAAAGAAAAAAACAACATACAAAATTCCCAGACTGCATTTAAAATTAATTCCCGAGGAGATGCTGACATTATCCTTCCTTTTGTCTGAGATCTATCAGCTGTAGAGGGGATGAAAGTTCCTGTATTGTGTACAATGTTTTAATTTATAAATGACAGGACGGATTGCGTGCTGCCTGTCTTGCTTGAATACACGGACTCTCCCAATGTTTAATAAAGCAATTTCACGCTCTGGCCCACGCCAGCTCTGCATCATCCACTGTGCACCTTCCCAAACGGGGAGGAAGTGGAGCTCGGTCACATGGGAGAGAGCTGCGTTCAGACGAGATGGCAGCTTCACTGAACCACTTGCTGCCATGAGAGAAAGAAAGAGAGTAGGCAGGAGACTCAGAGCGTGGTGGGTAATCACCGCCTGTCTTCTTGCTTCATGCTTTCCCTGATTTGAAGGGCTTGTTCCTTTTTTTGCCTTTGCTGCAGTGCAGTATAGCCCAGATTCAGGAGATCAGTGTTGCACCCACATATCAGATGCGCTGAGCCGGGTTCTGCTTTACGCTCCTGGGGGTTTGTCGTGTATCTGCATTAATCGCACACGTGCATATGCTGCATGTGTGAGTGTGTGTGTCACAGCTTTGGGAAAGCATAGGATCGCAGCTTTCCAGAAATCAAAGATGAAATGCTGTTGGGGTTTCTCAGAAGACCACTGAAGGCTTGGATTAGGATTGCCTTCAGTTTTGACCAGCAGTCAGAATTGCAGATGATAAAAAGTTAATAAGAAAAATTGTGAAGATTTTCAAAATGAAATTAAGCTATAGTGCCTTGTAAAACTATTCACACCCTTTCACACAAAGGTCAGAGTGTTTCATTGAGATTTTATGTGATGGTCCAATACAAAGTAAGAAATAAATATGGTGTTCAAGAAAAATAATAGAAATTTTTACTCTTTTCTATTTGAAAAACATCTCAAGCTCAGTGAGATTTGACACAGAACATATCAACATTTATTTTCAAGTTGATTTTCACTTGAGTTAATGTCTGAACTTTGACTGGGCCAATCTGACACAGGAATATAATTTGGTTTTAACCATCCAATTGTAGCGCTGGCTGTGTGTTCAGGTCCACTGTCCTACTAAAGGGCTGACCTTTGCCCCATTTGTTTATTTTTTGCTGCCTCCATCTGTTTTTTTGCTCCCGTATTTAACTTCATCATTTTCTCATCAACTTTACCAGCTTCTCTTTCCTTGCTAAAGAAAAACCTTTTTTCTATTTATATTGTATTCCATAGATTATAAAAACATTTAAACTTTATGTTTTTGATAATATAAATGCAGCTCTGGAAAAGAATTAGGAGTCCACTGTACTGAACCCCATTGAAAACCTGGTTATCCACCAAATATTGATTCTTGAACTCTTCCTGAGTTAAAACATTAGTATTGGTGTTTCTAAATGAATATGAACTTGTTTTCGTTGCACTGTTTGAGGTTTGAAAGGACTGCATCTTTGTTGTTATTTAAACCATTTCTCATTTTCTGCAAATAAATACTAAATTTTTTCTTGGAACTGGGGAGACAGTAGTTCATAGAATAAAAGAATAATGTTCATTTTACTCTAACAGATACCTATAAAAGGTCAAATCAGAGGAGCTGTTAATTTTAAGTGGTCTCTTAATTCATTTCCAGACCTGTAAATTATTAATGATATAAACATATTTCAATAAACATACAGTTGTATGTTTTAATACAACATACTGAACAATAACACATTTATTTGTGGCGGAACAAAACTGTAAACGTGCAGACTGGAGGAAGCAGATGGAGAATTAACATACATTAATTAGCTTATCGAACAAAGGAGCAAACAGAGGCACAGCGGAGGCAGGAAATCCAAATTAGTCCAAGCATGAATCCACACCTGAATACTTCAAACAAAGTAAATGAACTGGGCGGGGACAAACAGACAAGGAAAGCATCTGGTGGACCAAATGAGGAACAAAGAAGACAGTGGATAGACTTCCAAGGAAATATTACAATATCTATAAATGGAAAAAATGTGAAGCAACACTAAAAAAAACTACTGATCAAATGCAAACCACATTCTGGGCTGATTTTTGTGAAAAACCGGACAGCTTCAGCGCCTCTGGGTTGCATTTGCAGCAACAGGTGGCTGGTTTCACCCAGAGAGGGGTGGATGTTTTCCCAGGGCTCCAGGTCTTCTTTGGCCCTCCTCTTCTAATTACACATCAAACATCAGTAATACTTGAGCCTACTGTCCCCTGGTGGTAATAGTGTGCATTGCTTTCCACACCCCTCCCACTTCAAACTTGAGAGAAGCGGAGAGGAAAGTACTGAAAACATGTCTAGTAAAGGTGAAAGCAGAGAAATGGGATAAATCCACAAAACCTATAACTAAGATTTTTATGATTCTCACCTTTTGTCATTGTTACATATTTCATAATGTGTTAGTTATGTTTTCTTAAGGATTTAACCTTCATTTCACTTCTCTGCCGACAGGTCAAACGTCTCCTGTGAAATCACTAAAACCTGTAAGTAAAACACTTTTTATCAATTTTCTCATAAAATATGGTGTAATAGAAAACCCATTTTCTGTTGGATTACAAAATAGAAGTCATTATTTTTTTTCTGTCTCTGCCTCCCACAAGCAATGCTGCATTATTCAGGCAACCTGCATTATCCAGGTTATTTCTGGAGTTGCGTGTGGGTAAACACACATGCTCCATGCAAGCAGCAACTTAACATCATCCTGTGCTTGGGTGTTGTAAGATGATATGCCTCGTTCAACAGCTTGTCACTGTGCCGCTCCTCTGTGCTGCGCTTTGAAAATAGAGAGGAGATGAGGCAGAAACAGGCTTACTCACTCTGCTTTGTTGGTGAAATGCAGTATCATTCTTCTCAGATGTGCTATTTGGGGGATTTTTTTTTTTTTTTGGGTAACTAAATCCATCCTAAATTTATCTGTATCCTGGCTGTTTTAGACTTGAATCACTTAGATAAATGATCTGTTGTTGCTGTTGTTACACACAGTAACCGTATATGTTCCAAGTGATCTGAAAATGTGCCACAACTAATGGATGTTTCACCCACCTGAGGACTTGCACATCTGTTTACCCTTTCCTCCTGTTATGTGTAGCAGGAGAGAGCTAGCATGCCCCACTCTACGTCCCAGCACAGCCTCCAGCATCCTCCGCACGCCATCTCCCACCAACTGCCCCACCCAGCCTCGCAGCCCGTCGTGCAGCTGCAGCAGCGGCAGGAGATGGCGAACAGCACAGAGACCCTCAGTCAGCCGGAGGTGCTCTCCAACGCGCTCCCTGTGTCTACCAACACCCTGCGGTCGTCTTCTCCTAAACCGGACCCGTCTGAACTCTACCTCAAGTCCAAAGCTATGCTAGACAGCAAGCGTAAGTTGATGACAGAACTTTTTCAGCTCTACTTGAGCTGAAAAAGTAGGTTTGGATCAATCTCACATATCCAACCAATGAAATCAACTTTGCAATATATTTCATTGGTTGGATATGTGAGATTGATCCAAACCTACTTTTTCTAAATACATCCTGTGACTCCTCCTGTTTTTAACTCGGTCCATCACATGGTCCTTCCAAGCAGGATTGATCCAAACCTGCTTGGAAGTTACAAACGTCTCTTCTGGATATTTAAAATCACTTCAGTATTCTAG
This sequence comes from Poeciliopsis gracilis, assembly GCA_911649635.1. Lineage (NCBI taxonomy): Eukaryota > Metazoa > Chordata > Actinopteri > Cyprinodontiformes > Poeciliidae > Poeciliopsis > Poeciliopsis gracilis. The sequence continues at coordinate 923,141 of CAJVRI010001220.1, forward strand.
TATTAGATAAAGATGTGCATATTCAGTAGAGAAATCTTCAGTTTTTGTACTTTGACCTGCCAATACCAATTTCACTTTTAAATGGACTTTTATGAGAATCATTTATGAGTCAAACGAATCATTTTTGACCATGTTGAAAACTCTCTTCTTCTTTCCTGTCTTCAGCACCTAATGCCAAGGACCTGGATGTGTTTATCAAACGGAACCAAGAGTCAGGCTTTGGCTTCAGAGTCCTGGGTGGCGAGGGGCCAGATCAACCGGTGAGTTGCACAAATTATGTGGGATGATTGGAAGTTTCTGGAAAAAAACCCCAAAACAAAATAGACTATCAGTTAATGTAAACTCCTTATAATCACATCAACCGGTCGTTATGCTCTTTCTAGCACAGATCATTTTGATTTCTTCTTCAGGTGTACATCGGCGCCATTGTACCACTCGGTGCAGCCGAGAAGGACGGCCGTTTGCGAGCCGGAGATGAGCTGCTGTGTATAGACGGCGTTCCCGTTAAGGGCAAGTCGCACAAACAAGTGCTGGAACTGATGACCAACGCTGCCCGAAACGGCCAAGTCATGCTGACCGTCCGCCGAAAGCTGATACACACAGGTAGGTCTGCTGTGTATAATCAGCTCTGCATTCCTCCAAGGGCACTCGCAGCACAGTTCCTTCATCTCCTCATTTGCCTCAGATCAGCTTGCTGGAGGAGAACCTTGGGGAAATGGCTTTGATGTGGGATTTGCTCAGTAATCCTTTAAATTTGCTCTGGGTGACTTCCCTGTTGGAAAAAATTTGGAATAAATGAAATTCGATTAAAACGATGACTTTCTGCTTAGAAGGCATTTCCTCTACCTTTTGAAAGAAGTGCATTTAATTTGATTTCATTAAAGATATTAAAACAATTTTACAAAAAGGTTGAAATAAGACGGTCGCTTTGTTGCGACATTAAAAAGCTGAGCTGATTTACATCTCAAAGTACTTTCTGAAAGTGTTTTTGCTGCAGCTCATACCTCCTGCTGAAATAAGGCCGGTTTAAACCCACAAATAGCCACTTTATCCTTAGCAGGAGCACTTTTTCTAATGACTGTGCAGAAAATAAGCATCTGTCATGAGGACTCTGCTTTTATTGCTGGGTTTCAGAAAGATGAATAGGCTGGTTAAAGATCACAAAACAAACATTCAAAAAAGAGAGACTGAGTTGAATCCTCATCTGCTATTTCAAATAGCCATAGTCTGTTGTTTTTATCATTTGTTTTCTTTTTTTTTCACATATCAGTGTCTCAAGAGAAGCAATAAATCTCTTGAAGACCAAAAGCACAAATTTAACACCTATTTAAGTTTGTAAAATATATCAATATATGTGATATTAAAAAGAAAACTGAATATAAATAGATATATTCATATTTCCCTTAAAAAATGTATGAAAGACGATTAGAAAATAAAATGAGAAAATGTATAATTCTATCTCATTTGACTATTTCAAATGCCTGTGTTGCTGTATATCAATAATTTATTTTAGATAATGTGTGACCAAACCAATCAAAGTCACTGCTTACTTTTAATTATTTGATGATGGATTCCACAACAAAAATTCAGAAACTAATTAAGAAATGTCACAATAAAATATGCGATTTAAACACATAGTGAAGAAGAATAGGAATTATTTGGATTTTCTCTCGTTTTATGCACATTTATTTGTTTTAAATACCATACAGCCAATTATTCAGTGACGGGATGGCCCTGATGCTCTGTTGACATTTAAACCGGTCTGTACAGACTAGCCTGTATCTGACAAACATTGTCTTGTTTGTGTTTTGTCATTCTTCAGAGGCTGGTGAAGAGGAAGAGAGCGGCCAGCAGCCTCAGCAGGTGGCGTCGGCTCTGGTCAACAGCTCTCCCAAAGTGCCTCGCGTTGAGGCGCCAAACGCCGTCCAGCCTGCTCAGCTCCCCAGACCAGAGAGCTTTGATGTTACCCTGCAGCGGAAAGACAATGAAGGCTTCGGTTTTGTTATCCTCACATCAAAGAACAAACCCCCACCTGGAGGTGTGGAGCAAACACAAACACGACGCACGCATGATTTTTGTTTTCATAGATCAGATTTAGAATTGATGCAAATCAGCACAACAATGGGTCAGGATATGCTTGAGGGTTTCAAGGATTTACTTCAAGTTTCTTATTAGAGCAACAGTTTACAACAACATTAAGAGCCAAAAAGCTCCATCTATATAGATACTAAGTCCAAATTCTGTTTGTTTGAAATCCATTCATTTCAATCTACATTATTAATAACTCTGTCAATAACTTTGTACAGAAAAGAAGCACAGATGTAGTACTGTCTTTAAGAAATGTATGATTATACATAATTAATGGCAGCAATATGTCAATCAGAAGTGTTATCTAGAAAAGAGAAACAGCTGATAATGAAATCAATGAGCTGGTAATACTTTCTACAGGAAAGAAAAACGATTAATTGTGATTAATCATTAACTAAAGTATACAGACTCAACAATAGGCAATTTTCTGAAAGAACATCATTATCAGAGCAATAATTCTCTTATTATTGCTCTGATAATGTTAAATAATAAAAGAATCATTTTAAAAGGACTTTAAAGAATTTTAAAATCTTTTAAAATGATTTTAAGTTGAGTAGAAATGGATGAAATTGTCATGGGGTAGAATAAGAATTTTTTTGTTTTGTTTTTTTTAGCTGCAGATGCATTTTTTGCTACAAATGGTCATCTGTATACTGGAGGCGTATACAGTTGAACATTTGCCTAAAATGCAAATGTTATTGCATTTTAGCCAATCAATTTTTTATTATCTTATTTAAAAAAGGAGTTGATTCATTCGCTTTTTTGCATCTTGAATTTATATTGTATAAAGATCTTTAAGTGATTAAATGAAAAATCTGCAGAATGTCAATTAATTAATTAACCATCTGAATAATTAATAGAATAACAAATAACAAAAATAATTATTACTTGCAGTCCTAATACATGATAATTACTTGGAAATGACCCTATTAATGGCAGTAGTAGTTCTATCAGTGATTCATAAAAGAGAGTTAAACACAGAAGCGCTGGGACATGCATAATTTCCAGAGGAAGTGATGATGCAAAGTAAATGACTAAAAGCTTTGTCTGTCACGCATTCCAGGAAAGAAACACAGCTTATCGCAGCATCACTGGCCTTACCTTCGACTGCAAAAGTCATAATGAATGGTGCATTTCAATGAAATTAGAACATGCTGCCTAATTTGACTTCTTCTGAAAGGGATGTGTTTGTGGCTCGGATTCAATAAACTTCATTCCAATAAACACGGCCTTGATATTGCAATGCTAGAACCACAGCTGACTTCATTAGGTTTTTTTTGTGCAACTCTTAAAACACAGAGAAAAAAGCTCTTTACCTTTATTGAAATATGAGACACTGCTGTTCTGTGACATACTTTATTTTAAGCAAACTATTCCTTTGGATGTAGAATCAGGATGCACATCACTGAATTATTACTATAGAAAATGCTAAAAGTCAGACTTTTTCCTTTCATCTTTTTTAATGACAGTCATACCGCACAAAATCGGTCGTATTATCGAGGGGAGCCCCACAGACCGCATGGGTCGCATGAAGGTGGGGGACCGTATTTCTGCTGTCAACGGCCAGTCCATCATGGAGCTGTCGCACAACGACATCGTTCAGCTCATAAAGGACGCCGGAAACACGGTCACGCTGACTGTCGTGCCTGAAGAAGGTAATCAGGCGTTACTCTGATTTCTGTCCGGCTAATTAGGAGAGTGTCCCTTCTTCTTTCTCTTGCTAATGGGCTAACAGAACTGTTGATGCTTTCTCTGTCCTTGTAGACGGTGCTCCTCCATCTGGAACAAATTCAGTAAAGCACAGTCCTTCAATCCAACATAGAGCCATGGGCCAACAGCCTTCCAGTCATCTAGAAAGGTAGAGTAACACACAGCGATATGCAGTAGGTTAAGTCGACTTGAACAGAAAAACATTTCAAAAATAAACACCAAAGTGCTTATAATTTGGATAAAATGTTCTAGTAAATTTTTATTAATGTTTATTCTTTGATTTTGAGTTTGGCCACAACTAACTGCTAAAAATGTCATGAAGTCTAAAATTAAACCATGCAGTTCCTGTGAAGTGGATTAAACCCAGCCATTTTCTAATTTTTAGATAAAATAAACTGATTGAATCTTTTGTGCTGTAGTTCAGAGGAGCAGTCCAGTTTGGAAAGCCAAGAAAACAGAATGTTGCTGAATAAGAAAGATGAATTAAAAAGTCCCAGTTGACTGTCTTAAAGCTTCTGGAAGATATGGCTCTGTTTGTAGTTGTCATGCCATTTGTCTTGTGTCCTCACCAAGCATTTCCTTAACAGACCGCAAATATTTAAACAAGCCCCAAGCCCAGACAGTGGAAGAGATAAAATACTGTTGTTCCTTAAATGAGCACAGTGGATAGAGAACAAAATATTTCAGATTTTTGTTTAACGGGAGGAGAGTTCTCTGACCAACACTGTTTCTTAACACAAGATATCCTTAGTATGCTTTCTGGAACAGTATGAAATTTTATTCAAGTATTTTTAGAATCAGTTGAGACAAAACTGGAAGCATAAAAAATTTGTAATATTTTGCATAAAATTAAAACATAATTTTTGTAAAACTATGTTTTCATAATAAAACAGAAGAGTGAGCTTTAATCTGTTTTAATGTCAGACAGAGAAAAAAACGATTGTGCTTGTTTTTATACATCTCATTCCAACTGTAAATGTATTATTTTGACAGCTTGGTGTTTTTTGACCTACATCTTGTTTTAAGCACCTTGGGGCTAATTCAAGTGGCTTCCCTTCTCTGCAGAAGGTTTTGTAAACTCAAGCAAAGGTGTTGTTTTTAGACAACAAACTAAAGATTCTAAAGAGGCTCCCAAACTTCTGTTTATTTGTTTCCTGTTTTGTTATTTTTCATATTTCTATGAAAAAACTGTTTCGTAGAAATCATCTCTATCGTAACATACCACTGTGTTGAATCAGAGAAATTTGTACACCCACATGAGACACGAGACGGTCCACTGCCGATTCTTCCACATGAAATCACAAATTACCTCCCAAAGTCACAACTCTCGTCTGTTTCTGCACTACCATGGGGCTCATTATCATCTCCTGTGGTCTGCACACGTCTTGTTACCGAAGAGCACAAAGAATCCCCCAGTGGTCACTCCTTGGACAGAGAGGAAAGCAAAAGGGGAAGGATTAAGGAAGAGGCTTTCTTTCTTTTTGAACTTTTTTAAACAAGATTACCTTTTCAAGAATCCTCAATCCTTTTTCAGTGGCTTCATTTGGACTTTGCATTAATACCTTTTTTAATCACCAGAGCATGGCTTGGCTTCGGCTCAGCTCGTGCTCAGATATGAGCAGTGGCTGTCGCCTTCAGCTTGGCAGTCGGAAGTAAGCAAACTGCTCAGCACAGAGAATTTCTCAGCTCTTCAGATGGTGTGTCAGCACAGCAAAGTTCCCACAAAGGCATTGTAATGAGCTCTTCGAAGCATTAAAGCGTGCCGCTGTTATCTGTCACGGAAATGTAAAAGCAACACATCTCTTTGAAGGATTTATAGTTCTCAGTACATGCTGTAATGAAAGCAACAGAGAGAGGCTATACTGCTGTAATCACAACATGGAAGTGTGTAGATATCAACACCGCTTCTTGTTTTAATCTAGTCTTCTAGTATTTCTTCTGTTTTGTGTCTCATTATAACATGTTTGCTGTCTTCTCTGTGGTAGGGCCGCTGAGTCTGAGATGAGGAACTCTCTTCAACCGAACGAGATGGGAGCAATCGCCGCATCTGGACCGAAACAGGTGAAACTAGAGCTAGAATTGCTCTAAGCTTTGTTGCAAAGTTCCTGAGGTGACGAAGCTCACTTCCTTGTGTTGGAACTGCAGGGCTGCTTTGTGGTGGAGCTGGAGCGCAGTCAGCGGGGCTTCGGCTTCAGTCTGAGAGGAGGAAAGGAGTACAACATGGGCCTGTACATCCTGCGCCTGGCTGAGGAAGGGCCTGCGCTTAAAGATGGACGGATCCATGTGAGTTGGTTTAATAATGTTTCTCTCACATCCTGATAAGCCAGCTTGTGATGCCACAAGCTGGTCCTAATAAGCAACACGCTGATCAATCTTTCTTTGTAATTTCAGGTTGGGGATCAGATCGTGGAGATCAACGGCGAGGCCACTCAGGGCATCACACACACTCGGGCCATCGAGCTGATCCAGGCAGGGGGCAACAAGGTTCACCTGTTGCTCCGACCCGGCCAGGGCCTCGTCCCAGATCACAGTGAGTCACAGCGTCCGTCCGCCTGCACACACATCAGATCAACAGCATATTAACCAGGCATACATTGGAGCGATATGTTTGGCAGGGAGCTGCATCCTGATTCACATGCATGAGTTTCAGGCTTCTCTTTAACCTTTCTCTCTTGTCATTCTCATCCAAAACTTCTAACTCAGTCTGCTTGTTGTGCTGTTTCTCCTTCTTGCTTTCTCCCTGTTTCCTCTCTGGCACGGCTCTCTGTTTCTACCTTTTTATCTCTTCCTTCAATAGGTTCCAACTCTTCTTCCACCCTGTGCTTCTACATGAAACCAGAACATCACTAAAGGCCTCACTGCTTTTCTCGGTCTGTCTCTAATACACTTGGTAAAACTTTTTGCCTCTAATTTTCAAGTCTCTCAGATTTCAAGTGCTGTCTGTTGTGTACTTTTATGTTAACTGAAATGATTACAGTGTCATCCAAAAGTATTAACATCCCTTAAATGTTCCTACGTGTCAGCGTGATTTTGGGTGATAGACTTGCAAAGGAAAATGATGCACAATTTTTATTATTTCAAAGACATAAGAATCTGAAAATGTGTTCTGTGCAGCAGAGTAGCACTGAATTGTTGCCAAGGAGAAGTTCAACAGATTTACTTTCACAAGTGGTGCTTTAATGCTCCACTTATGAAAAAAAGTGATAATAATACTACCACAAAATTAAATCCACTGCAAGCAAATTCTGCCAGAAGTTAGCCAGTTAATACAGAGAGCTCCTGAAGAAAAGCCAGCTGTTGGAAATTTGTTTGAATAAACAGCACCGTGAAAAATAATAAACACAATAGACAGGTCAGGGTCATCTGTGTGTTAAACCAGTGTAAGATGGTAAAATTACATTTTATGCTTTGAATATAAAAAATGAAAACCTGTTTAATCACCTAACCTTATAGTGTGGTGACTCTGGAATAGTTGCAGAGATCCATTGTGAATCCATTGTCCAATCCAGTGTCCAAAAAAAAAAATATTAAAGTTGGTGGTTATAACATGAACAAATGTGAAAATGTCAGGAGCTATAAATACATTTATAAAGCACTATATGAATGACTCTTGATTTTAAAGCAGTGAGTCCTGTGGTTAAAAAAAAAAGAACCAGAATGTGTCCGCAATGCCCCTGAACACACGACATTTTCTTTCTGAGAAAAAAAAAAAACTGTGGAAAAGCTCTTAATCTGTTATTGATCAAAGAGTGACAGGTGATAACAGGGTCTGTGTGTATTCACTGGCGTCAGCCTTTTAATTTCAAAGACAAAAAGAAGAAATAATTCGTATGAGTTGCTGCTCTGAGGAATCCAAAAAGCTCATTTCAGCGCTGCTTGATCCATCGCTTGGCTTTCTTTTTTTTTGTTGTTCCTCTCTTGAATTTTTCTACCGCCTATATCAGCTCAGAGCCACAGCTATGCGCTTCTTATCAGCTCAGTGGAAAATTGAAACGTCAGTCCCGGTTGAACCCTAGCACCCTTCCAGCTGATGCATATCTGAAGCTAGGCCAATATTTAGATGGAGATTGGAAAGGCTTATTGCAGAAAATGTGATGCTGCTTCTGTTGCATGATGTTTTTATTTGTCTTAATTTTTGTTGACTTTGCAGCACATGAAGAGGTTTTAGTTTTTACATGATGTTTGAATCCCGGCAGTAATGTCAGAGTGGTTCTCAAAAGTTTAGAAAAATGCTTAAGCTTTTATGTATCCAAAGAGACAATGAAACTTTTTTCACCTTAAATGCTATTTAATTTATTCAGTCCTGCAATATGTGATTGCGTATGATTGCATAACCTTATGCTAACAAGTTATTAAATCAAAAGCAGCACCCAGACTCTGTTGGTAAAACCTCATTAGCTTTCAAAATCTTGACTTAGCAATTTTTGACCTCACTATCTTGCAAAATATCTATCAGATTATGGAGATGTCTTTCTTCTAGTGACCCAACAAATTCAGATCTGGCTTTGTCTGGGCCACTCCAAACCTTTTATTCTTCATTTGAAGCTTTCTATTGTTGATTTGGGCGCCCAAATCAACTTGCTTGTATTCACTGTGAAGTTAAAAAGTAAAATCTTACCTAATCTTCAGCTTCTTAAAAGGTTTTGGGCCAAAGTTGATTCATTCATTTAGTTCCAGATAAAGAAAGCTACTGCCACCACCATGTTTCTTGTTATTTTCTAGATTATTGCAGAGGTTTTTGTCTTTTGTTGGAACTGTATGGAATAAATGTCACTTTTTAACGTTGGAAGAAGTTTTGAGATTATTTGAAATGAGAGTCTAAACCACTGACGTCCAGTGGATGCTTAGTAGAAATGTTTTTCAATATATATGTTTTTATTTTTCCAGGTACAAAAGACAAAGTAGCCATTCCAACGACAAGCTTTCCCAGACTCTCTGCATCCGATGACCAGTCATCTCCAGCTTCCCCGTCCTCCAACTCAGGATGGTCACCATCTTCCTCCAAAGTATTTGCCCCTGATGAGCCATCAGCCGGGGATTACAGAGTGCCTGGTTTCCACGGTGCTGGACAGGAGCATGGAAGGCAAGCTAACCGATCAAGAGGACAGCAGGTCCCTACTCACAATCATAGACGTTCTACTAGCCCTAGAAAAACTGGGCACAGCGACTACAAATCTGGCAGTCCCAGGAAAGCAACAGAAGGTCAAGTGGATAATGTGGCACATTCCCAGAGCCCCCAAAAAACACTGGAGGACATGAGCAAGGACAGAAAAACTCCTGGGCAGAGAGACCAGCGCTCCTCTAGTCCAAAGAAGGGCCCCAAGAAGGAGAATGATCCTGTTTTGCATTCAAGGACCCCAGAAGACCCTCAGAACCCAAGACGCCCAGCCGGACAACAGCCGGCTGGGGAAGTGAAAAACTGGAGACATAAGGGGGAGGATGCAACTTACCGGCAGGAGAGGGCGGCTGCAGAGAGTGGAGACAAAAGCTGGGGGGCCGAGGATCATCATAAGAAGGGAAAGCGAGCTGAGAAAGAGGCAGTGGCGCAGAAATCCCACTGGGAGAGGGCAGGGTCAGACGCCGATCCGGCCACCACCGGCCAAAGGGGCGGAAGAGAGAAAGCCGAAAAGGAATATCCAGAGGCCAAGTATCAGGGGCCGGCCGAGCAAGCAAACAGAAGGGACCCCAGAGGTTCCAGCAGTAGCATCCAGGATCCCAACTGCAACGGGACCAGCACCAGCAAGAAGGCTCCCATCACCCCCGGCCCTTGGAAAGTTCCCAGCTCGGCCAAGATCCAGTCCCACGTGGACTCCACATATGCAGACATCTGAAATCTCTCCAGGGCTGGATGAAGACGAAGCTCTGCCTACGAGAACCGAACACGGGTCGGAAAGATCGGCTCAAAATATAACCAGCAACACACCTTCTCATTTATACGTCTCATGTTTTTTTTTTTTTTCTCACCCAGTTTGCCTCAGACAGTTTGCACCAACCTGCTGATCTCTGACATAAAACAAGTATTTGTACTTAACTCTGCTGCATGGTCACGTCAGACGAGTTGTGAGCAGGGTCTTTGGATGGAAATCTAATCTGTGCCAATCAGAGACTCCGGTTAAATGGAAGCTGCTCCTGATAGCGCTCACTGTGAATCAGTTTGAAGGAGTCCAAATGAAGTGCTCACCCTGTCTACCCGAGCCACATGAAGGAATCTGTGGTTTTTTTTTTTGTTTGTGTTTACTTTTGAAGGATTACAAGCATACTCAAGCACTCGCAGCTTTTAAACCGAGCAGGATTTATTCACTGTTATAGTCCCAAATAGGACCTTAGTTTTCTTCAAATGATCTAATTAGACAAACATTTTTTTTTTCTTTTCATTTTGAGAAGCCGATGAAAGCTGTGATTTGTGTGACTGCATCCGAACATGTGAAGTTATAAATCCCATGTTGGTGGGAGGACCACTATGAAGCTTTATATGCATCAATGAGCAGACCAGATACTTGTGGTTATAGATCTAATGTTTTTCTTTTGTACTTGTGTTGTGAAAATAATGTGAGAATTAAAACAAACAGGATAGTCTACACACACGTCCATGTCGAGGGCACTTAGGTGGAGGCAGAACATGTAGATATACATCATTGCTTAAACAAATCCCCATTTTAAAAGCCTCAGACTTTAAATGATATCTCACGGTCTATAAGCAGCGTCATCCATCATGTTGTTGACTGTTAGCAGCACTGTGCCGATCTGTGTTTTATTTATTCCTTTAGAATCTAATGTACTTAATCTGAAAAATGTGATATTTAGCAAAGTAATTACTCAAATATTGAACATATTTAGGATAAATAAATTAGCAGAGCCTTGCGACTGGTAAAAGTACAAACTTTCCTTTTTTAATTTGCATAAAACATTTTGATATTTGTATTTGTATTATAAATAGAGGCACAAAAAAACATCAACCCTAGTTCAAATGTTTGATATACAATGCCAGATGCATGTATTGGCACTCCTGGTAAAGATGTCCAAAAAGCCATGAAAACTTTGAATATTGTATTGTAGAGGCATTATCTCAAACCAATATTAAGAAAAATGCATCCCTTGTTGAGATAATCATCTTTATGATGATATAAATAATTATGTTGTTTTGGCCAATTTCTGTGGAAGAGAAATTGGCCCACAGCATACATATCCTCCATCATGTGAGCTGTTTTTTTTTTTTTTTACATATTTTAATACTTTGTTTTACAGGAAACACACCTAAAGTGTTAGCTACCAATAAGTTTAACTTTACTCTTATCTGAGCAAGAGTTTACTCTTTGCTGCAGTGCTTCAAGGATAATCTTTGCATATCAATTTTCCTACCATTCTCCTCACTGTGAGTAGGAAATTTGCCTTTGTCCAAGAAAAGTGACTCTGTCTTCATACCACTAGGAAACTAAAATTTTTTTAGTAAATTAGTAAAATTCAGACCAACTTAAAAAAACAACAACCATAACTATTATTTTGTTAGATAAAATGTTTATCTTCACAAAATAGATGACCTAAAAATTTACGTTTCTTAAGATTGTTCTATCATTTTAAGGCTTTTTACACATCTTTTACCAATGCTGCCGATCATTGTGACTGGTGCTGTATTTTACTGTATATTATACTCAAAGTGTAAATCTTAACATTTATTTCCAACATGCTTGTGAAGGTTGTTTTCTACACAAAAACCAGACCCTTCAGAGAATTGAACTAATCTTCAGTTTTGAAATGAAAGCTGCTTGTTTGTGATTGCAGACACATCTACATAATGTGAAAGCGTCTGCTCTGATTCTTTGGTAGAATAATGGGAGGTTCTGGTCAAAATGGGATTTAGTTTGGTGTTAAACAATGTAAAAGTTACGAAAGCATCGACTACAACAACTGTGCTCCACCAACAAGAAAAAAAATGTAGCGTTTCGGTATTCCTACTGTGGACTAGAGAGACATCTAGTGCTCCAACCTCTGCTCTGCACAAGCAAGTCATAGCTTTAACCCCAGCCTTCATCCTCTTGCCTGCATATGAAGACGTAACATATGTTTGTCTGTGAGGCCGCTGAATAATTTATTGTCTGTTTTCACGTTGATATGATGGGCTACTGTCATTTTTACTGTTCATATCTTTACCATGTCTGATGCTGTGGCCTTGCATTGCTCCAACATATATAAAAGTCATAGTTTTGACATCATTGTAGTTGTAAATGTTTATAAATTGTACAGCACCTGTATAAAAAAATGCCTTCATGAAGAAAAAAAAAAATCTATGTAAATTGTTCCATTATTTTTTTAAGGGAGATGACAGGAAATGTTATGCAATGGGTGACAAAAAAAAAGAAATAAATTGATCATGGCATACTGTTCATGCACTGATAAATAAAGGTTTACTGATTAAATATAACAGAGTTCAAGTATTTAATTCTATCTCAAAAAACACAGTATTATTATGAAAAGTACATTATTTTTCAGTTTGGGGTCACCACAACTGTTATTTTTTAAACCGTTATTAATACATTTATTTATGTAGTTTGTTTGCTTTTTTTGTGGGAGGGGCGGTTATACGTTCTTGACTGTTTATTTAAACCGTATGTTTGTTTTTTTTTTATTTTATTAAAATTTTCTGCTGATAAACGTTCAGTAACGGTTCAGCGTCTGCCGCCTGGAAGCACTCCCTCTTGTGGGTGTGATAAAATTAACCATGACGTCAGCTGAACGAGAGGAGTGCGTGCGGAGCCGCACGCAGTCACCTCAAGTTCAACTACAACTCCCAAGAAGCCGTGCGACAAATGCGAACTACGGAAACCACAATGCAACCAGAACGCATGCGCAGCATCGTCAAAAATGTTTTAAATTGACTACAAATTGTTCGGATAAGAACTACAAATTGTCGCGAGCATGCGCAGTACAAGCCCCGAGCCCTTTAAACACACTGTACGTGCAAAGATGGCAGCTCAAGTCGACTTGCTCCGTGCGAAAGTGAACGACGAACGGATAAGGGACAACTATGACAGATTCATCAAAGAGAAGAAAAAGAAGAAGAAAAGGGATTTGTCGCCGTCAGCCGACAAAAGAGAACGATTTGAGAAAGAGGCGAAAAAGATGAAGCTCCATCATCATCACACCACCACAACCACCAGCAGCAGCTGCACGCCGAGAACCGGAGCCACCAACCGCATCAGCTGCAGCAGAACCCCAAAGCCCAGAACTTCATCCCGGATAAACACGTCCTCCACCTCCACCATCACCACCACGGCCACCGCCACCACGGCCTCACCAACGGCACCAAGAAGAGCCTGCAGCCCGCTTTCCCAGCTCAGAAGCGAGCCGTTCCCCCGCAGCCACCTGCGCTCTTCACTTTCACGCCCCTCAAAGTGGTGAAGGCCCAGCCGCAGGAGCTCAAAGACAAGCACCGGGAGAAGGAGCACAAGCTGAAGCTGAAGAAGGAAAACTCGGAGGCCAACGTGAAGCTTCCTGAACTGAAGAAGAAAAAAGGTCAGCTTATTATTTGAGAGTGTTAAATAAACGGCTGGAAGCCGTTTAATTACACCGGATCATCACATCACATGTGTCAACAGTAGCTTGTAAACGGATAATTTTAGCTAGCTCTGTTTATTATATAGCCAGTTCAGTAGAATACAAGGATCGCACTGTTTACATTTTAAAGATCTTAGCTGACTGTTTAAAATTAGCCTCTCTTTTCAGTGGATTAACAATTAATTTAATTTAATCTCTAAGGACTCGTTTACCTCTATTTGCTATATATAAGCATCATTATTTTTGCTCTATTTTATTATAAATTATTATACATATGTTCTTTTAGGAGCTTTTATTTAACTTATTTTTTCCCTATTATATAGGTATATATATATATATATGTTTATCATCATTTTTATTTATGTTACCATTGTCTGTGCTTTGTATTTAAATGATTTTATTTTTTATTCTGTAGTTATTGTTTAGTAAGAATGTACATTATTATATTTTTTCTACATTAATCCTGTTTAATACAGCGACAGATTTGGATATTTTGGGGCTTTCTAACATCTTTTGAATATGACTTTACCAGTTTGATTTTTAACAGGTTTTCTAACTTATGCAACTGTTTATATAGCATAAGGTTGCAGAAAAGTTGCTACACTGATAAGGTTTGTTTGACTTATTGATACATTTTGATTCTGTCTTTAAAAAAATTGCATATTATGTTTGTGTTGTGGTATCAAGTTTTTACAAACATTTATACTTTATTCTAACCTCAGAATTACAAATGCAATGTAAAAACATCATTTAAAACAAGATATTGTATTATTAAGTAGTAGATACTACTGTATATATTAAGAAAATATGATATTGAGAGATTGAAGTTGATTATTGTTTTGGAGATATTGATTATGAATAATCCAATTTATTTCTCAGCAACACAAACCACTCTCTCCCCTTTTCTAGTTTTGTCTGACTTTTTTAATTATATGTTTTCAGAGTTGATTCCCAACAATGAAAACGGAAAGTCTCTAACACTAGAGGAATATCTTCTGAAGAAGAAGAAAAAGAAGAAGAAGCATCGTGACGATGATCAGGGTGCTAAGAAGGTCCGGCATCTGCACACCAAAGCGGTTCAGACTGTATGCGCTGGGCTTGGGGCTGATCTCACAGTCCCTGTTAACCCTGAAGCTCCGCTGCCCGACGCGATAAAGCAAGAAAGCACTCGGCTTCCTGGCAGAGAACCTGCCGACAACTATCCACCTTACCTCCAAGCGCTCAAAATGGGCCGCACTCCTTTCCTCTCGCATCAGGACCACTACATCCGCAGCTCCTGCCTCCAGACCGGTACCAGATATGGACGCTTTATTCACGAGGAGAAACAGCCCAACGGAGGTGGATTTGTGCTGCATGCTTACGCCGACGAGTTGGCGTGCCTCAGTCCAGCTGAGATGGAGGGATTCGCCCGGGAGTTCCTGGAGCTGACCTTTGCCGAGAAGCCCAAAGGTGCAGCGATCTACGCCTTGACTGTGATCCACGGTGCGGCTTCGTACCTGCCTGACTTCCTGGACTATTTTGCCTTCAACTTCCCCAACACACCTGTCAAAATGGAAATACTGGGCAAGAAAGACATTGAAACCACCACTATAAGCAACTTCCATTCTCAGGTATGTAGAGGAGGGAAAAACAAAGGCAATGTTCTCGACACAACATGACTTCAAATTTAAACAACACAACACTGCTAGTCCTCAGTAGGCTGTGCTGTTGTGTATTCTCTGATACATACACTGAAAACACCTCAGGGTGTCCACAGATCTTTAAAAAGTCTTTCATTTATGTATCTAAAATCAAAGCCTTAAAATGTCTTAAAGTGATTTTTATAAAGTAAGTTGGTCTTCAATATGCTAATCACAGGTCTTAACGTTTGTCTCGACAGGATTAATAATCATATGGCAGAATGTTATACTAAGAAAAATCTTTTAAAAATTAGAAGAAAAAAGTCAGATTATTAGAATAAAGTTGTAAAAACATAATAAAGTCATCTTAAGAGAATAAATTGATATGAGACTAAAGTCAATGTGATACTAACATAAAAGCAAAACAATTTTGCTTTTCTGTTTAGAAAAACAGCAGCAATAGGTATTAGCATTTCTCATGTGTTTACTTTGTAGTATGAGAAGGAGCAATCAGCCGTCAGTCCTCTGGGTAGTTAAGGGCTATAAGTTCTGGCTGATGATGATTGTATGTCATCGTGTAATATTTCCCTCTATGCTCTGACTGCCGTGCATAGAAAACATGTGCCAGCAGTTACCGGGTTACACACTCGATAGGTATATTTCAATGACTATTAGACATTAAAGATTAAAATACTATTTTAAATGTGGCTAGGAAGCAGTACATTACTGGAAAAAAAAAAAAAACTTCTAGTGTAATTAAAAATTGTGAAAGTCAACAAAATAGTAAATTTGTATGGTTAAAGGTAAAAAAAAATATAAAGCTGAAGCTGGAATGTTGTTTTAACATTGGACTGTTGACGACTCTGCACTGGGGCATGTCGCTCTGATACCGGAAAAGGGCCCAGAGGCCCCACTTAACTTTGGAAAATATCCAGATGCATTTCAGTCTCTGAGGATTTCTGGTATTTTGTTGCAAATGTTTGACTTTAAAACCTCAAAAAACTCCTGAGTTTGTTTGTTTTGGGGGTTTTTTTTTTCAAATTGAAAATTTGTAACTTCACAATGTCAATTTTTTTAATTCTTTTTTAGAAAATATGTGAAATTAATCTGGAAATATTGAGACTTTGTAGGCCATAAAGAAATGTATTTCTCCGTGGCCACATTTGAATGCTTTTCGTTAATCTACAGTCGCGACAATTTTCCGCTGTATTTGCTAAGCACTTAGATTTCAGCATGTAACATTTTATATGTTTTAACTACCTGGAGCTCATGTGCAAATAACCAGATGGGTTAATGGGATTCACACACTGTGCTCTACAACATTATGGTGTGTAAATGTGGGCGTATCAGAAATCCATTAGTAGTATTGTGGATTTCTGAAGGATTTCAGAAATGGATTTCTGAGCAGAACCTCTGAGCAGAACCTCTGAGCAGAACCTGTCGTTTCTGGCAGGTGATTTGCTGTGACCGTTTTTGTTCTGCTAAAAAGAAAAGACAGTGAAGTCTGGATGGTTTTATTCATTCTCATACCATCTGCTTGATGCAACAGCTGTGTTTTTATTATATATTCAGTACTAAAACTGTAATTATCGAGAGAAAACTCAAGTTAGTCATAATGATTGCTGTATTGTCATTCCACAGGATGCAGTGTAACTGTGTTTTTAACAACAAAAAGCAAAAGTAAAAAATTGCAATAAATCTTAAAAAAAATTATTTTATTTTTATGGCCCTTAATTGCTTTTATCATTCAAATTGAGAAAATATTATTTTAGCTTATTTTATTATTTTAGATAATTAGCTTGAAGCATTAAAGGTTCCTTTGCTTCTTTCCCCAGGTGAGCCGGACGTATTGTTCTGGAACGTACCGAGCTGGACCCATGAGGCAGATCAGCCTGGTCGGCGCCGTGGACGAAGAAGTCGGAGATTATTTCCCAGAGTTCTTGGACATGCTGGAGGAGTCGCCGTTTCTGAAGGTGGGAGAGGGAATTATTTTCCTGTTCTTGCAATATCTTATGTAAGAGTTTGTGTTTGTAGCACAGCAGCTTTATCTCTTAAACACAAGTATGTATTAATATTTTAAAGCAAGGTAAGCAAAAAAAGTATATAATCTGTTGTTTTGTAGTGTCAAAGTAACATCTTGTTTTTAGAAAAGCTATTTAGCTAAATTTTTATATTTATCTAATCTTGATTTTTGCTTTAACTTTTACATACTAAAAATATATGCATGCTTTGGAAACATATTAAGAAAATATGGATATCCAAAGTGTCATTGGCAGCTGGAAGATATGATGCAGGCTAAAAGTGCTTGAATTGTAATAAGAAAAATTTAAAAATGGCCCCAAAGACTACATGACTACATGCATATGAGTTTCATTCTAGAAAAATCTGAACATAAAGGGAAAAAATGTCTGCAACAACCCAAACTGCCAGAAGAGGGAGACATTCTGTATATTAAATGTTATTCATATGTTGTGTTTAATGTTAATCAAAATATACTTTTGATCCCATCATTTTCAGTAAATTCATTGTATATTGGATTCAGGTTAGTTATGAAACTAATTTCATTAGATCTTGAATATTGTTTCAGTATTCTGGCATATATTGTCTTGCAGTTGCAGAAATTACCTTGAATCAGGCCCATTTAAAGGTGTTGTCTGTATCTGTGAATGGTTTTCTAGATGACCCTTCCTTGGGGAACCCTCTCCAGTCTGAAGCTGGACTGTCGCTCTCAGAGTGACGACGGACCCATCATGTGGGTCCGACCGGGAGAGCAAATGGTTCCAACGGCTGATATGCCCAAGTCTCCATTTAAGCGTCGGAGGTAAGAGCTTTACAAGAAAGTTGGACATCTACCTCTAATTAAAAGGAAAAATAGCTTCTCAACTACTGCTGTTCTATTTATTTATTTTGTCATTTTAGATCAATGAATGAAATAAAAAACCTGCACTACCTACCGAGGGCCAGCGAACCCAGAGAGGTTCTGTTTGAAGACCGGACTAAGGCCCATGCTGATCATGTAGGTCAGAGTTTCGACTGGCAGAGCACAGCTGCGGTGGGGGTCCTGAAGGCTGTGCACTTTGGAGAAGGGTGCGTTTCCTTGAGCACAATCAGATTTGCCTCACCTTGGTTAACTACACTGCAGAAACACTTAATCTTAACTAATGTTTTTGTCCAGTTTTTTGTACAAGTGTTTTAGTACACTTGTAATGAGGCAAAACGAACTTACAAGTAACTTTTCAGCAAGATATTGGAGCTAGTTTCAAGAAAATATTGGTTTTCAAAAAAGTACTCTAGTTCTACTGGCAGATTTCTTTATCTAGAACATGGAAAATGTTTTATTATAAGTGAAATAGTCTGCCAATGTAGCTGTTATTTTTTAAAGTGGTTTTAAAAAAAAAAAGTTTATTCTAAACTTTTCTCGCTGAAAAGTTACTTGTAAATTAGTTTTTTATTTCAAGTGTACTAAGATATTTTCACTTCAAACAAGCCAAAAATACTTGGCAAGATGTGATGTTATTGCAGTGTAGTTGATTTCCCAAACCACAATATAAGAAGAATATTTACTTGTTTATTTTTAATGGGATCTCTTAAAGGGATAACCGCCCTCGGATTACCAAGGATGTTGTGTGTTTTGATGCTGGGGACTTTAACGAGGTTGTCCAGAGGCTGCAGCTGGATCTTTATGAGCCCCCAGTTTCTCAGGTAAATTCAGATTCCGGTTAAGAATAATGTCTTTTTTTTCTGCATATATTTAATAACGCGTGTGTCTTGGTGAAGTGTGTCCAGTGGGTGGATGACGCCAAGCTGAATCAGCTGAGGAGGGAAGGCATCCGCTACATCCGTGCTCAGCTCTGCGACGACGACATTTACTTCATCCCCAGGAACGTCATCCACCAATTCAAGACGGTGTCAGCCGTCTGCAGCCTGGCCTGGCACATCCGCCTCAAACAGTACCACTCGGCCGAAGACACGGATGCCACGGAGGAGCAACAGCAGCCCAAAGATCTCAGCCCCACATCAGGCCGAGTCTCCTTTTCCTCCCCTGCCAGACCGGACTCCACCCTCACCCCTTGCTCACGACGCCAGCCGGACAGCATCCACGGCGGGGTGGCCAAAACCGAGGAGCCCGAGTTCCAGAGGCCGGCCACGCCGTCAAAGGAGCCTCAGCCGGCCCCTCCTCAGCCCACCAAATCCACTCGCCTCCCACACCTTTACCCCACCTCGGTCCACTCTGGATGCACGCCCTCGAAGGAGCCCTCGCTGCCAAAGGCTAACGGCCACACCACGGAGATCCCCAAATGATCGCAGTCAGCCCTTCTTTCTTCCGGCTACAGCAGGAAGTATTTAAAATTTTAGACTAAATTTGACATCTGAGTCAATCAGGAAGCTTTTAAATTATTCTTCTTTATTATCTCACAATAATGGTGTGTTTTTGTCTTCTTTTTTTAACCTACTGTAATGTTATTGTTTAATGGGACAGAATAATATATATATTTAGTTATTGGATGTAAAGAATCGTATTATTTTTAAACTGATATTGTCAATTGCCACATGTGCTGTGTGAAAGAAACTTTTTTTAATTTCACGGTGAAGTTGTTTCTCAAAAACTAATTGACTCATTAACCTGGATGTGTTCTTCATCATTAACAGAATCTCTTCAGTTGCATGAACCTGCCATGTTATCATGTTTGACCTCTGAAACTTATGAAGATCACCTTAAGTCCGGGATTATGTATTTTTATTTGATTGATTTGGAGACATGGGCAGCTGAGTGCAGTGAGCTCAGAGCAGATTGGGCAGAGTGTTGATTTAGCTTGGCTGAGGTCACTTTACGTCAAAGTAAGATTGAAAATCCCCCAGAAATTGAACATCTATTCTTCAGAAATCCAGTAATGTTTAAAGCACTTTCCTTACCCGATGTGTAAAATTTAAGTGGTTTGACCGTTGTAGCTAATTATCAGGGTGGCAGCATTTCTGGGAACTGGCAGCCTGATGGCAACAGTAGTAGCATATCCCTGGTGAGTGATACAAATTCACATCATGGCCCTTGTTGGTGTGCTTGAACCAAGAATTTGTAGCAAGACTGACCACAAGCCAGCCTAACTCTGGCCACACTGAGCAGGCATTACACAAAGTAATTTCTTACAATACCATTTGCATCACAGCAGCTGTGTGCTTGGTATTCAACAAAACAAAGGATCACCTGAGGGAAGTTTAAGGTTTTGTGTTGTCTGCAGTTCAATATGTTTGGGAAAATTGTTTTGAGAGATGAGGAAGCGCAAACAATGTCTCATTAGGTTCATGCATTAATTTTTTTGTTGTAACTAAAAAAGGAGGAAGTGTTTACCGAGGTATGATCCCTCACAGCAGCGCTGTACATGGTAGAGGACGTGCAGGATTCTCAAGTTTAAAATGAAGTTCCACATTTTCTGATTTGATACTTGTGGGTGAGTATCCAGTCTGCAGGAGGGTGACGCTTCCCTTTAAACTGAAATGACATTTTCTGAGATCCAGAAGGCCGACTGAAGCCGCTATGAAGTGGACTAATTTACCCCTTTAAAAGCATTTGAGTTAGTGAATTTAAGGCACTTAAATCTTTTTTGCCAGCTATGAGTTTGTATTTATAAAGTAATAATTCAAACTTTGTTTTATATGTGAACTCGTTTAATTGTTTATACCTTTTTTTAATATTTATTTTCTGCAGATTCTGATTTCTGATCCAGTATCTCGAGCATCTTTTAATCACAAAGGAACTGCAAAAGTTGCACTTAGCAATAATAGTCAGTCATTTTTCATGTTTAGAATGAAAATGGAGTGTAATATGTCGTTGTGATAGCTGAGATTATGTGAATGTTGTGATTGTTTTGTTTTTTTTTCATCAAAATCCTTCGTAAGGTGATGACGTTAGGTAGTTTTAGAAAGAATGTATAGGATGAAGGCTAGAAATTATGTTCCAAAGCATCCAGACATTGGTTTGAGATTGATTCCTTCATTTTCAGAATGATTTTTATAAGAAGTGACGTCGTGCTACTTAGTGCCTTTTGCATGAATAGCCGAACTTAACACTGAAGGCTTCTATTTTTTTTGATGACAGAAATGGGAAATAAGTACCTGGTAGCAAATACTTTACACATAATAGTTTGGCTTTTTTTGCTATGTTATTATGGCTTCCATATAGTCTTGACTTCTTGTAGCTCTTCTTTCTTGAAGATTTTTAGATTTAATTTTTTTTTTTTCCCTTGATGGCATCATAAATTACAGACAGAAAGGTACAGGATGCATACATTGTTTACCATTGTAAAATAATCAAATTATGCTTAAATAGGAAAAACACAATTGGAATGCAAAGAGATATTTTTAATAAATAAATGTGCAGTTGCAGCATATCCATATGCATGACATTCAATATTTATCAGAATAACCGTTTCATCATATCGTTTTTAAATAATATGGCAAAGAAGGACAGATCGATGCGAAGTGCAGCACTCATGAGGATTTGTTATACCCGTTTTCCTGTTTCACACTGAAAGCATACATGCGATCACAATCATCACACACAGGCACATTTAAATTTAGTCCCAACACATAATGTAACGGCTTTGCCTTGAGTACAAATAAAACTTAAAACTATAGAAACTCACTCCAAGCGGTTTCTCATATCCAAATATTTAAAGTCCCACTTGAGTCAATGTTGCTTTTTGTTTAATAGAAGGCACTGTTCAGTAGTTAAAGACTTGCTTTACTTTATAAATTGCACAAAGACTGGGCCCTTCCTGTGTGTTTCCTGATGGGAGGTGCTGCTGCACAGAAACTCTTGTTTCGGCTTTTCTTTGCTCTTCTGCTGTGTCGGGACGTTTTCTTGACAAATTTTTAATAAACCTGCTTCTGTCCCAAAGTCACTGAGTAGTGCAGTGTATCTTTTTGAGACCAAGTCTCTTCAGATCCAGGTCTCCGGATAGCTCCGAGGACCTTTCGGCTTTCCAAAACGGTTCCCAAATCCTGTGGAAGGTAAAGATGATTTCAGAAATTAGATTTGTGTTGGTTTTGTTTTATCACCTTGCAAAAGTATTTTTAACCCATTAGCTGTTTTTTATGATTCCCTCTTTACAAATCCAAACTCCAGTGTATTTTTAATGCAAATTCAGAGTATTGAGCCAAAAGACTATGAAGTAGTAAATAAAGCAATGAAAGTGGGGGAAAATCCATGTGGTTGACAAACACAAAGATAAAATACTGCATAATTGTGAAGTAGAAGTAAAACTATACATGAGGGCACAAATACTGACTTCACAGATGTGCATCAATTTAAATTCTTTGTCACAAGTCCTCGATTTGTTTTTGGTCTAGACTTTGACTGGGCTACTTTAAGTGCTGCATTCCTGCAGTTATTGAACCTTTAATCGGTAAACTATTAAGAACAAGTTGTTATTTACAGTGGCAACCTGACAGGGATGGGCATTTAATAGTATGGACAAACAGCTTCAAAAGAAAATGAGGTGGATCAGCAGTGTTTTCCATCAAATGATGGTTTCATTCTGGGCAAACTATTTTTGGAATATGTCATGACGTTCATGAGCTTGACGATCTTCAGTCAGACGATTCATTGCGAGACAAACTGTTACTGGAGATCCTTCCAGCCCACATCACCATTCACAGCGACTCTGATGACATAAGTCCTAATGAGATTTAATTTCCATTTGGGACCATTAAATCATGAGGTCTTTAAAATTCATGTATCTAAAATTAAGGCAGGACTATTTAATCATGTAGGTTGGTTTTTTTTTCTTCACAGGACTTTGCTGTCATCTGCAGACATCATCATTGTGTTCTGTGGCTTGAGGCAGTTGCGGCTACTGGTAACTAGCTGCTAAAATAATCTAGATGGCTAGCAAGGTTGAAGCGTTTTGATGTCCATCATGGGTAAGTGGAAATTTATTGCCAGTTGGCTGGATGATGATCGTCTAACGTCTTTTGCCAAACCATACTTGCAATTTTCTTTTGTACATTTTTCATTCTTTAGGTCTTAAATTCCATTCATAGTGGAATCTTAAATCTGAGTTGTCCAAACCTGCAGAAACCCTGAAAAAAAATTCCTGAGTAGAATTGAATTGCCACAGCATGATTCTGCCACCAGCATGTTTCAGCATGGAGAAGATATGTTCAGGGTGTTTGCTTATAATAGCTTTTCACTTGGAGACCAAATAGTCTCATCTGTCTAGAGCACTTTCCTCCAGTGACCTGAAATGAATTTGCACAGATGAACTCTATTCACTTCTTACTTAAAGGTAGCTGCTGCACTGGATTTTATTTAGTGGCGTCAGACTAATTATAAATACATGGAACACTTTTTTGGAATATTTCAAAAAACATTTAAACCACATCATCTTTCTTTCATTGCAGAATTTTGCTTCACTTTGTATTTTGTCCACTACATAAAATTCAAGTGAAATACATTAAAGTCTGTGGTTGTAATATGACAAACTTTATACAGAGTATAAACTGACATTGACTTACCAAATTTAAACACAGTAAATGAGCTACTATGAGAGGTGGAAGTAGCTCCAGCCTGAGTTGGAGGTGGTGGAGGGGGTGTTTTAGCTGGGAATAAAGTTTTCACATAGTTATTTTATGAGAGAAATGATTCGTTTTATTAATGTCGTGAACAACATTACTTACGTTTTGGTTTATGCCTAAAAAGTTTCAGGCTCTAAATAAAAAAAAAGAAAATTATTGATCTACACTTTAAATGATCCATTGCTTATAACATTGCTGCTATTGTCTTACCTTTGATCTCAACATGCTCTTTTCATTGCTTTTGTCTGCATTGCTTCCTGATCTGTCGCTGTTTGGGGTGGGCTTGTGGTTCATATTCTGTTGTTCCACTTGCGCTGATGAACATAGAAACGGAGAGGAGATGAAGCATATTTTTGCCCAGAGGTTGACATTTCATTTGACGTGATTCTCCCCCCTCATGTCTGTGCAAAAACCCTTATCCGCACTCTTAAAAGGAATCTCAGCTTCCTTACAGGTGCAGCATTTTGTGGCTGATTTGCTTTTCTTGATATGTCTGAGGATCTTCTGTCATTTTGATAAGTGCTTGTACAGTTATTAATAGACTGTGTGAGAAAGGCTACTGTGTAGTGTGCTTCAAACTGACTCACCACTTCCTCCTTCAGCTGCGACCACAGGAAGAGGAGTGAGCTGCGGAAATGCACTGAGGGGCTCTGCAGCATGAACACAATGATTAATAAAAACATCCCCTGTTGAAACATATTTATTTCCACTAATAATAGTAATCACCATGCAGAACTTTTAACCAGTCAAGCCTTAAAACTCTTTATATCTTCTTGTGATGGTAACATTTATTTTTACTCTCTGCGAGTCTCCGTGTTTGTACTGACAAAAAGCTAGTTTCTTTACTGATGAGTGAATCGGATGCAGTGAATTAAACCAACATGAACTTGTTCAAAGCGCTTCCTGTCGCTATGTAATTGTATTTAATGAATAAATGATCTGATCCGCACCTGCACAGCAAAACATTAGAGCATAGCCAGCCCAAGACTTTATTAGCCCAGAATTTGATTTGCGCATCTACTTCTAATTGAAGCACATATCTAAAAACAAGAAATACTAAAATGTTTGAACGTATGTAACTCGTAAATCCAAATCTGTATTCATTTAGTTAAAACAAAAGTAGCTTGCAATTTTAAAACACAATTTTTATAATCAAAAAAATGTTTTGAGTCCACTAAAACAACGACAATGCTCTACAAATGGATGATGGCATCTCTAGTATTACCTTTGAACCCATCACCCTTTATAAGTATGAACAGATCTCTTATTGTTTGACAAAAAGTACATATTTTAATGCGAGAACACTTATTTTCACTTATAAAAAGGTTTCAGCAAGGACCTTATCTATCAGTTTGTTCTACACAGTAAATGAGTATAAGCTTCACAAAGGAAAACAGATTGGGAGAGTTGATTTGTTCTCATGATTCAACCATCATGAGGTGATGTTTGTGAGCATAAAGTTAGTCAGGTAAGAATATATTTTATTTTACTGATACATAGCTTCAGAAGCATTGTGTTCTCTCTCTTAGAGCCAATCAAAAGAGGGAATATTTGACAACAACTATCTGAATTGTTTTAGTTTCCTTCAAACACCACATATAGCAGTAGTGTAAAGTGGCATCTTAGACCCAAACAACCTGCTGTTTCCAGAAAACTGACCTATTCAGCCTGAGTGATTAAATTATGGTATAAATATGCAAAAAAAAAAAAAAAAATACAAATTTATATCTGCAGGCCTGGGATCCTATGCAGCAGCTTAAATCGTTGTTGCTCTACATCCGAGTCACAGATCTGAGCCAACAACAAGCAAGTGGCTATCTGTGCTTAACTTTTAGCTGCTTAAAGGCTCAATAAGATGAAGGTAGATGACTCACCTGAGCGTGAGCTTTTAGCACGAACACTCTGTGGAGAGATATAAGACATGTTATAACTTAGGAGAGAAAAAAATAAATTTGGCTTTAGGGCCCAGTAAAAGTTAACCCAGAGTAATTCTGTTGAGCTTGATGACATATTGGAGTTCATATTGCCTTGCTCCGGTTCATGACAGCATCCAGGAACTTCTTGGGTTGGGAGCTGCCATCCCACTCTGATGATATTCCCACCCTTGGAAGTGGCTGTGTTGAGCCCATGGAAAGAGGACGTTGCATATTTTTCTCTTGAGCTGAGAGATCAGACAGAGCAGCAGTTTTTAGACAACTCTTTCTGTACAAGCTGAATCGGTGTGTACCAAGGGAATGAAATGCTCACTCGTTTCTGCAGGGACGGGGAAGGATTCTGGGACTCTTTTAGCAACAGGTGATGCCAGACTGTCCTCAGCTACAAACCCAAGTACAAAAAAAAAAATCTTTAATTCTCCTTTTCTAACCATGTTTGATTAATTCTGAAATTCAAATATTCTATAGTATGTTTTGCACAATGTTTAAACTTTATTTTTACAAATTGGAATGTACACATAGATTTGTCCCCCTTCTAAGCAGTTCTGAAAGAAGAAAAATATTAAAATTTCTTAATCTTTTATGTCAAAAAAGCTTACTGCGAAGAAGAGGTGGTGGAGTCGTAGGGACCAGAGGTGAACTGGAATGGTGGAAATTTGTTTGATCAAGTTGCATTGCTGAAGTTGGAGCTATCATGAAAAAACACAAAGATGATTATATTATTGCTCTTCAAGAAACATCAAAGCTTGCAAATGTTAAACTGAGAAGAAGAAATTGAAATAACAGTGCTTTGCCGTGGTTATTTTTTCAATCAGAACATCTTACCCGAGAGAGTCATTTTAGCTCTGAGGCTCTGCAAGAAAAAAATAAAATAAAAACTTCCTTTCAGAAAATCTACAGAAACATTTTCTAGACATGGAGCATAAAGGCCGGTCAAAGTTCATAGCTTGACTGAAAAACAAAAATAATCCAGCAAATGAGGGGTACTAAGTCTCTCAAAATCAGATATAAATTAAGCTGATCCTATTCAGCATTTAAAATACAAACTGTTTCTTGGGGTGTTTTCACACTTTATAGACTTGATTCAATGGCAGACCGAAGCTGCAACCTTTGCTACATTCTCATCGGGAACGGTTCCCTTTCATGTTACATTGTATAAAAACACCTTCCCCTTAAGAATAACTGAATGAAACAACATAAAAACCAAAAAAGAAGAAGATGAGCGTAACATCATTCTTCATGAAATGTAAACATGAACAGAGTAGATTCAGATTTGAGTAGTTGTGTAATTTCTCTTTTGTCTCTAGTAAAAGATCATGACCCATTTTTTTCAATAAAATCAAATCAAATTTTATTTGTATAGCCATTTCAGCAGCAAGGCATTTCAAAGTGCTTTACATCATAAACACAAAGTCATGCAACACATTGTTCCATCATTAAATTTTTAATTGATTACTTTTCAAATACAACTCTAAGCAGGTCCATTAGTCCTCTAGATGTTCTTCAGGTGATAGAAGGCCGACTTTGTAACTGTCTTTATGCGGCTCGCAACGTTCAGGACCGAGTCAATCAGAACTCCCAGGTTTCGGACCTGATTGCTAGTTTTTAGTTGTAATAACTGAAGCTGAATAACTAGCGCTAGATTCAGTTTGTTTTGGTTGTATTTAACCAGTACTATACTCTGCTTCATGTATAATTGTTAACAATTGTTGAAAGCACTGCCATCCTCTGTTTAGTAAAAAAAAAAAAATGCTTTGAACAAATGTTTAATCTGTGCCACATCCTGCCTTCCATTAAATTCCAAGGATAATGTACATCTTCCAATGAGAAGAATGTTTCCTCACCTTGCTTCTCACAAATGTTTTTTCCTGTTGAACTTCTGGAGTCAAAGTTCCCGACCACTCTGAAGACAGTCCTATTACGCCCAGGTTCACTGCCAGTGGCACCCTGGCCTGAGTTGTGACAGGAACTGAAAAGCAAAATTTGTTCATTTCAAAAGAAATTTCCAATTAAGATAATCTAAAATGTGGCTATCAGAGGAATAGAGTTGCAATATTACCTGGATCAGAGGCTAATTCAAATGATTCTGGGGTTCTCTCTGGAAGCGGCGGGGCAGGTGATGGGGGGCTTCCTAAGAATTTAGAAAGAGGAAATTAAATATTTAAATAAAAATCAGTGTTTGAAGTACCCAAAGAATCAATACACATTTAAGAAAAATGGCAGCAGACATCTTATTTCATGGATTTTATGGACGTGTTCTTACCTGCCTGCTCCCTTATTGGTTCAGCAGCATCATTTGGTGGAAAGATAACCGACAACCTTTCACATGGATCTGGCAGCTCTGTCAGACAACATTTTGTTCAACAAATACAATGTAACAAGATTTTCTGTGTCACTCACTTTTCAATATGAACTTAGAGATGATCATATTTTTAAATAGATAATGGCACGAGATATTTTTCTTTTCATATCTAAACTGAGGAAACTAACCTTCTTCCTCAGCCAGGAAGTAGGATTCAGGGGTTCGTTCGGGTAAAGGTGGCGGCGCCTCATCATCTGCTGGAGCTTTGAATGTAAAACAAAACACACGACTGCAATTCAGCAACTCTTATCTGTTTTTTGTAAGACTAAATTATGCAAACATGTTGCTGCTCACCTGAGGTTGGAGAGCTGGGTTCCATGTTCTGGTCATTCAAGAGAAAAGAAGGTGCACTGAAGAGTGGACTGCACGTCCATTTGGACTCTTCTTCGTCCACTAGAGCCTCTTCGGATGAAGGGGAACTCAAAGGAGTGTCAAAATAAGGGTCTTCCACCATCAGACACACAGCCTCAGGTACAGCAGGTGAAGATGAAGAATTCAGTACAGAGGTGTTATCTTTGTTTGCCATGCTCTCACTCGCTGTAAACGCAGCAGGGCTGGTATGAAGGAGTTTAGGAGAGTTGTTCAGTCTCTCATGTAAATTCTGCTCAGCATTCACAGCCTCTGGTGTGACGTGGAATGGGTTATATTGTTGCTGGCCCCAGAGTAAGTCTTTGTATTTGTGGGCAGTAAGATTTTCTGAAGCCAGAGCCAAAGGAGAGCTGCATTGTTGTAAATAACCCCTCTCTTCTTCAAGCAGGTGTTGATGATGTGAGGTTAAGTCAAGCTCCTCCTCACTCTCGTCAGAGAGATCATTTTCACTTGTGGCAGCAACGGCTGATTGAAGCATCGTCACCTGTTCAGATGAAAACACAGATAGTTTCAGGAGGATTTTATCAGATGATCAGGTATGTAACATTTCTTTATCTTCGGCAAAAGGTCAAAAGGGTTATATACAGGCCACATGAGGTTGTACATTGATTTGATCCATCTATATGTGCTGAAGTGACCTTATAGTTCAAAGCCCGGACCACAGGTGTAAGGTAACCAATAAACACCACCAAGATGCAGCACTTGTGTCCTGAGGAATTGGTCAAAATTTCAACAAAATACTGAGAAAAGGCAGTGGAATGTTAACTGGAACATGTGGCTTAAGCCATGCAGTTTAAAATTGAATGACTTCAGCCAAATACTAAGAGAATTTGTGAGAACTTCTAAATGTAAATCTGAACTTATCCTGTATTTGTAAGTTGTTTTTCCACCATTAGCACATTTAGCAGCACATATATGAGATTTTTTGACAGTGCTAAGACTGTCCTTTTTTTTTAGGAAAAAAAAAACATTCATTAAAGCTGCAGTATCTTGTGGGCAGTAAGATTTTCTGAAGCCAGAGCCAAAGGAGAACTGTATTGTTGTAAATAACCCCTCTTCTTCAAGCAGGTGTTGATGATGTGAGGTTAACATAATGAATGTTATGGTATTGACATTGCTAAAACTACTATTAATCAAAATGTTCATTGTTCAAACAGGTGAGGCAACAGATGAAAATACTGATTGGTAAAATGAAAGAAAAAAATTTGAAAACTGAATTTAAGGTGTTGTTCGAAGTACTAAGTTCCCCATTATTATTATATAGGGAACAACAGATGACTTATGTCATCTGTTATTAAAAGATGACATTTAATTTAGTTGTATGAGTCTTTAACATTCCTCTGGAACAAAGCGGTATTACTTTCAGCAGCAATAGTTTAACTTTTCTAGTTGCATTGCTAGACATATGATGTCAATCAAAATAAAATATTTAAACTCATAGTTTCATGAGAGAAAACCTGAATTTGCTCATGTTTAATCTTGCCACTGGAAGTAAACACTGCAGAGATCAGATTAACTTTAAGAAAATGATTTTTGCTCATAGCAGATTACCTCACAATCATCACAACTTCTAATTTTCCACTTGTACTCTGACTGGAATCTAAATTTATGATACATTGAAACCACAAGAAAGCCTGCCGCCGCTGTTTGTGTTCTTCGATCTGTACCTTGCGCTTTTCATATTTTGGCATTTAGAGAGCTAACAGTTGCATGCAAAAATGATAGATTTTTACGATTTTAATAACAGGTCTCAGATCTCAGCTTATTGACTGTGGCACTGCATGTTTACGATCTTGTTGCAACAATTAGCTGCACTTTCAGGTGCATTTCAACACTTTAGTGTTACATTAAACAGCAGATGTTCAGTAAGAAAAATTAAGCTAGCATTAATTACACATAGATATGCTTTTTAACATCTAGTTCAATTAAATTTTATGAAGTCATTATAATTATGACATAATTACTGATCTCATAAAACAATACTACAAGACTATTATTGTGCACATCCATCACGAGTTGTGGTTTTTTTTATCCACTTAACAGAGTCTCCCTATGAGATTTAGGTCAGTTAACAATGTGTTGTATATTTGGCAGAGTGGATAAGTACCAAATCTTATTAGATTAAAAAAGATTCTCCAAACTACTTGTCAGCAGGTTGAAGAATGCAATGCTTCACAGAAAAATGTGAAAGCTGTAAGTCGTGTCCTGTATATTTTTTATGAGAAATAATTCTCCAATAACTGTCTATAGCTGCAGTCCATGTCTTGTGAATTTCCTTCAAATTCTTGGCTGCAGTTAGTTTCTGTTCACACTTTTTACTTCCACTTAACTTTCCTTTAATATGCTTAATATTAACACCATGTGCAGTCAGCTTCTTTAGTAATGGCCTTTTGTCGTTTACGCTCTTTGTGGAGAATGTCAATGACAACTGTCAAAACGTTGATCATTATGCTCATTATACCTCATTATGTAGGTCATAACATGTCTGTATTAAAAAATACTATTTTTATTGGTTTCATTCAATATTCCAATTATCTGAGAACCCATAAGTACTAAATAACAGAAACAAGCACTTTAAATAAGCCCTCTCCAGATAGTTTATATTTTTACCTAAACATTGGATCACTTATGATCAGTGGTTTTGCATGCCACTGCACATATTTTCCTTTTCAACCTAAGATCAATTTCTTGTTGTAGTTGCTCACCTCTGTGTTGCAGCTTTGTGTCTCCATAGTTTGCAGATACCTCTGAAACAGTTCCCTGATAGTTCTGTAGACGAGCAGATATTGTTCCTGAGGGTAAACAACAAAAGCATACTGAGTTACAACATGTGGCTTTGGAACAAAATACAAATCAATCTTTTATGCTGCAGAAAAATGGAAATGAAGCTGACACTATCAGCCTGATGAGAAGTTCTGCTTTCTGGAAGGTTGAGTAAATACCTTTGTTTGAACTACAGATGGCCTCTGGGTTCTCATGTCTTGAACTAAATTATAGATGTTAAAGTCTGACGTGATCATCTGTAAGCAGGCACACATAAAACATACAATATATATAACATATGTTGCTGTCCAACCAATGAAAATAACAATATTCTTAAACCGCTCAGTCTTACCTGACTCCTGAGGAGGTTCCATGTATAATCAATGACACACAGGGCTCCTGTTCTTCCACAGCCAGCACTAAAATCACAACAACAAAAAGCTTTGACCAACATTTAGTATCGGGACAGTTAAGTTCAAATAAATAGTCACAAGTGCACCCTCTCTGATTTCTATTTGTTTACAGAGATGTGACGTTGTCTAGTTTAAAAGTTATTTAGCCTAACATCATGTTCATAAAACAACACAATGGATACTTTCATCATGCATTCATAGAAGAGCGTTTAATAAATAACTTTGGATTGCACATTTTTATCTGAATGAATCACAGGACCTTTGGAACAGTTTGTGCTTTTGGCACAGAAGCCTGAAGCAGAGATGTGTGGCCATTGATTCACAGTACCAATTAATACAACTGATAAGTATGGGAGTGGAATGGCAATAGTTTGGATATAGCGCAAATGGCCTATTGTGAATCATTTGATTATTTCCATCATGCAAGTGGATCTGGCAACATCTTTACTGTGAAAAGGTACAGCTGTTTATTATTAAGTAGCTGCACAACACATTACTGGGAAGCAAAATGACAGTAGGAATGTCAAAGCACATTTATTTGAAATTTAGAATGTTCTATCTTTAAATGTTTACCGTTTACCCCAACAAGAAGGATTGTTAGAACCTTTCAAGAAAAAGTTGTTCTATTGTCTCAGTAAAACAATATCTTAAGAAAGGAAGTGAAACCCTCAGTTTGTCTTACTGATATGGCACATCCTTTATTTGCCAGTAAATCTCACGCTGCCACAACCTTAGAGTGTGAATCATGTAGTGCACTAACATACATATCAATGCCGTGTGGGATTTAATTAATTTATTCCAGCACAGAACACAGAGGCAGTTTTCTGACTGAATCATTCATGTTTGAAGGCCGTAACTTTATGCAACCTTGAATAAATGATAAGGGTGAGTGACGAAACCACAATGCAAGTGGTGGAAAAACTCAGAATGTGCGTTTTAAAGTGCAGTGGGCCGTTGGTTCACCACCTACATGCATTTCCTGTCAAAAAAAAGAGGAGGGGCCTAACGACTTAAGCCTGATGCATGAGGACATGTACCCACAAGTAACACAGCAGCATCAGTCGAACCTCTTTCTGCATCGCAAACAATGTTCACTCATGAAAGTACAAAGACAAACAAAAAATATAAATAAATGAACTGTAATGTGTGTTCTTGAGTTAACAATCTTCAAATGTCTGATGCTTGCATAAAATAAAAAGAACAGCTTTCAAATATTTAAAACAATAATTTAAAGCAAACAGTGATAGTAAAAAAGTGACAGTTTGAAAATGTGATTGAACTGTGGAGTGAGGATCTCCCTGTCATTTTCAATCTCTAAAACTAAAGCTACATTTGCAATAGATGTGTTAAATATGGTCTAACTTTAATTTTCTTTTTCACTTCTCACAGTTCATAAAATCTGAGTTATGATGTGCAAGGTTGCCAAGCTTTATGTGTCTTAGTCGATCTTATTTGATTATTGAACTATTCAACCTATTTGTATAGTTTTATAAGTATTTTCAGTAAGCTAAAATATTTTTTTCTAACATATTTGGACACATGGATAATTCATAGCAGATTAACCCAAACTGAAAAATTCTAAATTCAAGTGATGAATTGATTGCAGAAATGCCTTAAAAATGTAATAAAAAAAAAAAAAAAAAAGCAATGTCCTCAGCTAAAATGCGCAAGATTACACATTACCATAACACTTCATGTGCTGGAAACATCGTTACTTGGCATTTTAAACTTGATGTGCCCTTCCTAACCCTCAGACATTCAGTTTGTAACTGTTGAAATGGGAAGAAACACCATGGTGACATACACAAGGCTATCAAGTACCATGTTTTGGTGTTGCAAAGGACCAAAATGAGATGAAGACATGAGGAGCATTGTGAATAGAGAAGATTATTTTGATTACAGAACATATCAGCTGGGAACAGATCAGAAAAAAGCAGTGCAACAGTTGAAAGACTAAAACAACCAAGGAGTATTTCTACTAGAGACTTTGATAACTGAATTCTTGCTGTACAGTCCGAGAATGGTTGTACAAGTTTAACTTCAAAGGGAAGTGTCTGAGAAGGAAACGTCTACTCACTAAAAAACATGAAGAGCAAACAGATGTTTATTGGTTTTTAGATGAGTGTGAAATAGCTAGACTTTTTTTGGGGGGGGTTGCATTAACCAAATACATAATTCACAGAAAAGAGCCTACATGTTGTAATAAAACACATTTTGTGTTTCAGTGCTTTTTTCAAGAAACCATTTACTCCCACACTAGTTTCTTCTTATTCTTCTAATCTAATTCATGAGTTATTTATGTTTGTTTCAGAAAAGTCATTAGTTGAATAATATTTTGCGGGAGCAGAGAAAAGAACTTGTGATTGAGCCCTAATCATTCCAGGAACTCAAACAAAACAGAAAAGACTTAAATATATAAGTCTGCAGACCTCCAAAAAACCTCTGCAGGCCAAAAAATAAGAAAGATGTTGAAAGACGTGAATACTTATGAAGTGTTATGTACTTCATATTTGCATTGTATTGCAGTGGTATTCCAAAGTATGCCTGAATCAGTGTACCTGATTTGATCCGATATGACACCATGTATTTCTTATATGACACTATATATATATAGAACATATTGTATATAACACTGCATTGAATTTTATGCAATTGCGCAAGATTGCATAAAATCTTGCGCAATTGCGCTCTTATGGCTCTATTTCTATACTGTAAATAGAGCCATAAGAGCTCTATTTACAGTAGTTTAAAGCAGACAGTTAATTTATCCCAATGAATATACATCAACCTTCCAGACCTCTCAGGTCTTCTGGTTCTGGTCTGCTCTGCATCCCCAGAACCAGAACCAAAAGAGGAGAAGCAGCTTTCAGCATCTATGGACCAAAAATTTGGAACAAACTTCCAGAAAACTGTAAAACAGCGGAAACCCTGACTTCCTTTAAATCTCAACTAAAAACACACCTATTTAGAACTGTATTTGAAATGTAATATGTAACAATGTTTTTTTTAATTCTATATTGCATGACTTTGTGTTTATGATGTAAAGCACTTTGAAATGCCTTTTTGCTGAAATGTGCTATACAAATAAAATTTGATTGATTGATTATACAAAATAAAAGGTTAAATTTATTTCCTCACATTTAAACACATAAAGGAGACATTTCTCGATCTTTGTGTGCCAGGATAAGAAAGCAGCTCTATATTAATTTAATATTACAATTATGAAGTTTCTGTGCTTAATTCTTTGAAACCCCTATGTTCTACATGGCATATGTAATCCTTTATTGTTTCACAAATCATCAAAATAGCCTTATGTACATTGATATGTTATTCATCACGAGGTTTATTTTTATGTCTGAGTGGTGAGTACACTGTGAGTTATCTGCATGACTAGTAATTTTCCCCTTCATGTTGTAATTTGGGTAGCTTTTGGGAGATTCACGATGAGAATGGAAGGGGTCCAAGTATGCAACCTTGTGGTCCTCCAAGTTGTCTGACACATTTGCCGTGTGGGGTGAGTAAGTGTTTTTTGTTCTTGTAAACCCAAAAATAATGGTTTGTCAGTCTAACAATGCACCTTTTGATTATCTGATTAAGATTATTCTGAAATCACAAAGAAAAACTTGCTCTTTAAGAATTTTTTTATGGTTTCAATTTTGATTTCGTATTTGAACATGAGTTTGTTTGTGGTTTAATTGATAAGCTAAACCTCTACACCAGGGTTATTTCTTCAGAAACACAGAAAAGTCTAATTGTTTAGGAAACGATGATTGCATAATCAACAACAAATTTGCCATTTATCTTTTTCTGATAAATAAACAAATATTTGTTTAAAAAAATAAAGTCTTTTCTCATCAGACAATGGGTAACATTCCCAGGTACTAGTAAAGTTTCTGACCTGCAGTGGATGCATATGGGGATGTCGTCATGCGGCTGGTAACAGCGCATTTCATGCAGCATGTCCAGAATGGGTGGGATGGTGTCTGGTACGCCGTGATCCGGCCAGTTGATGTAATGCAGCTGTTTCAAGGTTCGGCTACACTGAAAAATTGAAAATTTGAAATATTTTTGTTTGTACATCTAACATTTGAATAATTCAGGTTAGAGGTTACAGTCTGTGTTTTCAGTTGTGGTAGCTGTCAACAAACCAGTTCCTTATCTCTTGATTCTCTCTAAAAAAATGCCATGACAGCTACTTTCAAGGTTAATGCTTACATTGCGATAAGTCAATCTTAACGTCCTTGTCAGATAGTCTCCTTTACTTTCCTCGGAATCCTGGAAAAAAGTGAAAAAAAAAAACAACAACAAAAAAACACTTTTAAGATTGCTAAATATTAAAAATATAAGATACAAAAGAAAAAAAAAATTTTATTTTGTTCATGTTTATATAGTTCAAACATTCCATGAGGTGCTGTGGGTGTCAGATGTGGATAACTGGAAAACTGGAATGTCAATGTATTTTAAAACAGTTATAGGAAACTGTCTGAGTGGGAAGTGTGACAAAGTGAGACAACAATTACTCACACAGTGGACGGTAAAAGCCTCGCATACAAACGCATCCTCTTGTTTTTGTGGCCAGTACACTTCACACTTTTTCTAAAAAGGAAGAAACAAAGATTTACTTCTGAACTGTATTCGTTTTAAATTCATGAGAAATTATTGTTTTATGTGGAAGGCATTGTTACCTTTCCCATTTCAAATTCTCGACAGGACATGACAATAACCTGAGGAACCAAGCAAAGCAAAAGGAGTTCAACAGGATCATAACAGAAACAACGTTTTGAAAAACGTAGCAAGTGTCAAGCAGACCAACATTTATGTTATATTCCCAAATCATCCGTAAAAAGTCCACCAGTGTGTGTTGAAGCGGGCCCTGAGTAGCAATATACGCCCTGGATCCTGAAACTCCCTGGAAGAAGAAAACAGCATACAGTCAAAGGACGTTGTTAATTATACTACGTAGTTATAGTTATTATTAGCAGTTGCATTGCTAATCGCATCAAATGAGTATTAGAGCTACTTCCTGAGAAAACAAGGTACATTTAATTTACCTTAATATAACTTGCATTGATGTAGTCTGAGTCTTTTTTGGACGTGGTGAGAGTAAGCTTTACTCGGGTGTGGTCAACTGGAAGAGGAGAAACATGTGGTCAAAGTAACGTCAAAGGTTGTGTAAACTTTCGTTTTCCTGTTGAACAACAGAGCAAAACTAAATTACATCAAAAACAGAAGTGTAAAGATAAAGTGCGCACCTAAATGTAATCTTACAGATGCACCATTCATAACAGTCAAAAGCAAAACTGTTAAGATGAATCCAACATGTATTTTGTTGTATACCACCTTGTCTGACTTTTAAAGTTTCTACAAACACTCCAAGCAAATTTCAGCTACAATATACTATCACTGTCCATCTAGACATGGAAATGTGATGAAAAAGTCAAAGGTAAAAAGACGTCCACAGAAAGATGTCAAACTGTGGTTGGAAAGTGACACGAGCTAACCAGCCCTGAATCTTAATGTATTTGTCAATGTGTGGGCTTACTGAAAACAAGGTGTTTTCAATAAAAACACCTAGAAGAAAAAAAACACACATAAAAAGACGTCAACAGATGTCCAGTGTTTTCAAAGAAGTGATAAAACAGTTGCGTAATCAGATGGAAAATGATCTGGCAGAAACCCAGCGAATGATATTTAAATCATTGGATGTGAAAGAAACATCTGGACTGAACTAAAGAGGGTGTAACTTTTAAGTTTGAGAGAAGATTTTACAAGCTAGTGTCACAGTTGAGTGTGACATTCACACACTCAAATGGGTGTATCAGAAAACTTCATACACCCAATAGGCAGCATTAGCACCACTTATTGTGCTAAAGTCACTGTGGCCTAATGTGAGATGTGGCTTAACACCATCAAGCTGACATGCATTGGTCTACTAATAAAGTTGCTTCTTAATATTTCTAGTATTGCTGCAGTCTTCACCTTTGCAGGTATTTTATCTTCTTCATTTACCTTGGGAGGCTGTGAAGTTGTGCCAGAAAACATTTTAAATTTCACAAAATGCAAAAGCCAACAACACAAACTCAATTAAACTGTTGGTAGTCTAATGCCCATGAGAGGAGTCCCCTCTATCTGATTACATTTTTCATTGTTTTTCCCTGCTGTTTGCTAGTACAGTCTTTGCCCATACAATACAATATAAAACGTACAACTGTATTATGAATCCTCCGAAGTCAAATTAAGTGTAGTGTTTTTTGATGAATGAAATATAAACGATGTAGTGTCCCATCGTTTTCTAAATATTAATGATTCATGCCTAACTCAAAGTCTAAAATATTACTTTGCATGAAGTATTGCTTTAACACAAAATACGGAGTTGTAGACGTTTTAAAATGAAATGACTTTCTTCAAGCTGAAATCTTAGCAGTTTTCCCTCCTCAACACACAGATTTCTTGTTCCTAGAAAATGTTAAAATCTGTTTGTGACAATGAAGCAAAAACAGAAAAGAATTTAGATACTTTTCCTGCACTTGGTTTAGCATACCATAGGATATACAGCAGTATAATGGAAACCTTCAAATTCAGACATCTTGCAGGTTATTACTATTTTGACAATTTTATAAAATGCTTTTGCAGAGTTAAAGTCTTCTTTTATGAACATTTGTCTCCACCCAACAGCTTGAAAAAGAAAAAGGTGTCACGTGCACACAGTATTAATAATTTAAATATTCAGTAATTCTCTAGCATTATAAAATTGTTCTCAGCATTACTACCAAAACCATGCAGGTGTTACATTTTTGGTCAGTTGTATGCTGATGTTTTTCAGAGCTGTATCATCGAACGCCGCCAGTTTGTCACTTTCTTAAAACCTAGATTTAGAATCATCATTCAGGCTTGTGACACCATTTGCATGAACATGTATGCCAACCACAGTTTTCACAGGTTTGCACTGAGTCCAACTTACAGGGAACAATGTCTTTGTATCGATTCTTCTTGATGTTTTCTTGTTTTTCTGCAGTCTTGGTGGAGAAGACCTTGTCAATGCGATACTTTGTCGACTGGTTTTTCAGCCTCTGAAAAACAAAAGATTTTTGTACAACATGCATTTTTACCTACAATGCTGTCATTTCTTGTGGCAGTATAAATGTCACTGGGCTTTTTTTTTCTACCTCTATGTATAACCACATTGGAACAAACACCACGAACCAGATTTCTATTTGAAAGTCATTTAAGCTGCAGCTTGTAGCATCCTTTTACTCATATTTTTTAAATAAAATCAGATATGAAGAATATAATATCAAGAACAGTATTTACAGTGCAAAAAATTATTTTAATATACTTGCATTATTCTTGCATTTTCAACATTTCTTGGTATTTACTTAATGTTTTAGATATTGCAACAAAAGTGTTGCAAGATATCATTTGTACATTACAGAATGTACAAAATCTTCTTGATTTTGTACATTGTACACCAACATTTTGCTGAAATAAAAATTTAAAAATGAAGCATTTTCTTATTTATGCTTCTTGTTGTCCTCTTTAAAACAATAAATTGGGCACATTATGCTACATTCTACATTAACAATAGAAAAAGATAGAGAAACTGCTGTAAGTGTATGTGAAATGGGCCCAAGAATAATCCATACCAAGGTAGTTAACAAAATAACAGCATTTTGATCATTTTCATCATATTGAGAAATGAGAAGTGAGAAATACATGCAGTGTTTATGTAATAAAATGGCCATCTGTTCCCTGTCTAGAAGACTGGTTCCAGCAACCACTCCGTCTGCCAAGGCAAACTCCAACCTCATTGGTGTCTTTCAGTTTTACAAAGGACGTCTACATTCTTACTCAGTTTTAGTGATTTTGTATACACTGTAGTGTGTTTCATTGGGCAGAGATTCCAAGCAAAGGCCAAGGTCTGCAGCATACCACCAATCCATTTTGAAACATGCCGTATCTTAAATCCAATTTGCATAATAATTTGGAACACTATGTACCAAAAACATACATGTATCATAAATGATACAAAGAAGGTGTCCAGACTTAATGCGTCACAAACTGTATCTCATCTCTTTGCATCTGAACCCAGATTTAAACTGTTTTTAAATACTTACATTTGGTTAAAGACATACAGAGGAAAGTAACACAAAACTCATGCTACAAAGCTTTTCATTTGGAGATAATGGTCTTCTATTTCTTAAAAGGGAAGTCACACCAGTATTTTGAGAGACTGGCTAAATGAGATGCCAAACACATTTAGAGTTTGCTATAGCCTCAAAATATGGATGTGTGCTGCATTATGCTCTACGCAGTCAGGTTGTTATTTAAATATATGTGCAACTGAGAGGATACTGGTTTTTAATTGCATGCTTAAAAGGTTTTGCACTCATACACAGGAGATCTCTGTACGCAGGAATAACTAAGAGGAGGTTAGCAGCCCAGACGTATTTCAGACATGAAATTTTTAACATCTTTCTGGGACTTTTGCACCTACAGTAACAGCCAAATTAACAACATAAGCATTACCTTTAACTTACAGGATAGGGGCTTTTTCTAACATACTGAAATAATAAGCGAGCACAAAGAAAGGGAAAGATACAAATGAGGCTGGCTGAGAGGAAAAAACACAAATGCACATTGTAAGTGCTGTCTCACCCCCTCATAGTTATTCACCTTTTTAAGACATGGTCTTTTAAAAATTAAAATAGGTGATAGCAACCACTTATATTTTGGCAGTTTTACCAATAACTAGTCCACTTCTAATTTATTTCCACTATCTCTCGTGAAGTGTGAATGTGGACAACGTTGAATGTGCGGTTTCTATGGCAGGTTGAATGCAACTCAATCAGTTTCATGTTCAGCTGCCTTGCATATTCAAATGATTTGAAGGACATGAAGACTATTCTAAAGTGTTTCTTTCCTGTAGCTTTGTTTTAGGCTACCGGCCACTTTATTAGGCACATTCAGTTCCTTTCTGAGACAGATGGTGACTTAGCCTCACATGCAATTTAATGCATTAAGTTGTGTGGATGTGGAGAATAGCTGAAGTAGCTTCTGAAATTAAAATCACATTACATAGACAACACCTCTGAATATAACATATGAGCGAATGCAGTCCTGTCAGCTAAAAACAGGAAATTAAGGCTAGAATTTGCACAGTTACCATCATTTAGCAGTAATAGATTGGAAAAATGTTCCCTTCTCCATTGATTTTGGAGTATAGCTGAAATACTGAGATGGTAGTGTCAGAATTTGGCATAAACAATATGAAAACATAAATCCATCCTGCATTGCATCAACAGTTTAGGCTTGTGGTGTTGGTGTAAAGGTGTGGGGGATGGTTTCTTCACACACTTGGCGCCTATTAGTACTAATAGAACATAATTTAAATGCAACAGCCTGAACCACTTTATCTATTGTCTGAAATCATGTGAAACTGGTTTCTTGATAATAATAACAATAAATTTGCTCCATCGTACTCAAATCTCAACCCTAAAAGCACATTTGAAATGTGGTGGAACAGGAAATCTGCATTGCATTGTTCAATATAGATAAAAATGTATAAGCAATTGTTGAATCTTTGTCGAGAAGAATAAGGACAATTCTGAAAGCAAAGTAGGTCTGACATGACTTTAACAATGCCAATGTATGATCACTGACCGCTGTGTAGCTTCTTTATAGCTACAGCTAGCAACTTTGGACATTTCCTAAGATTGAAGAAAATACATTTTTCTGTATTTCATTGGCTTTTCTAACATTTCTATGACAAATATGGAAATATTTAAAAGAAAATAACCCACAAAAGTACCAAAAAGAGTGAGACTCAAAGTTTAAAGGCAGAGGATTGGAGTCAACTTTTATATGTTGCGCTCCTGATGAAATGATGCCAGCAGATAACTTCCACCCTTAACCGAGTGACACTCGGGATTAAGGCCCGTCTGTGCTGATCGGACTCTGAGACACTGTTCCTTTTGTTCAGAGGGCTTGGCAGTCAGCTTAAGAGTCTGTTGAAAGACTTGCAGACCGTCTGTGACTCCAACAACACAGAATCGTTTTTGTCCTTTAAGGAAGTGATGCAACAGGGGTGTCTGGATGGACAGCAGTGGGGCAGCATGGGAAACACACAGTGCTGTCCTCAGGCTGTCAGTCATCAATGGCAGCATGCCACAAGATGTCAAACATGAACTCCAACACCACTGACTGCGTGTGTGGACATGTGGTTACCACAGTTGTTTGTCTTTGCTACTTTAAAGTGGTGAAGACATGTTTCTTCCTCACTGATTTCTCGTCAGTGTCAAGCATCACTGCAAAGAGGAAGCATTAAACTACCTAGAAAACTGCTGGTACTTTTTTTGCTGAGTTTGACAATTTAGAAATGTGAAAGACCATATGCTTTCGTTTTCATTTAGATTTTGTCTGTTCACTCAAGAACAGAACACTTTGCTTGTTGACATGGTTCAATCACAGATAAGGAAACTTGTAGGTGAAACAGAGGAATTCATCACGGATTCCTGTTTAATAGCAGAACTTTAACGCCTGAACTGTTACAGCTGACTCACCGCAAACTCCCCAGCAATACAATTTGGTGCCCCCTCATCCGCAGCCTCCTGACTCTCCAGCTGGGTCAGGATGCTCCTCAGAATCCAGGCCTGCTGCTCCATGATTGGCTGTTTGCTGCCTGGGATAGGGTTTCCTTCACAGGCATGTCAGATCACAAAGGTCCCTGTCCACGGATCATGTTGTTGTCTGGTGTTAATGGTGGCACTGCAGTGCACTTCTCTATCGCGACTCTTACATCAAGGAACTGCTGTGACGGAACATATGAAGTGTCATAGAGGAAGCAAAAGTCAGCTTACAGGTTCTGTGGTCAGATTAAACAGACTGACGCGCCCCCTGGTTGTCTCTCACTGGGTCCTAAAGTCACTCTGCGTTCAAGTGCTACAATGGCACTGGGAGTGAAACATCAAGAAAACAAACCGAGCCAAGCTTGTGTGCTTTTAAACATGTCCAAATAGCTCAGCCTCTAAAAGTCAGAGTGCAGAGTAAGCTGTACAGCCTGTTGGACGACATTCAGTATACAGGCGAGGAGTGGAAAAGGGATGTAGACTGAAAAAAAAGTGGTCGAAGGAAGGCTATCTGACAATCTAACTTTCTGCTTCATGTACTTGTTCTAGATAATTTTAGATTTCACTTATTAAAAATATGAATACTCAGTTTGTCATTTTACACACAAAGGCATTTGTTAGTAACCAGAAGAACTTTTTGTCACAAAGGAAAAAAGCTGTCAAATGTCCTTCAACAAATCTAATTACTACTCATATGTGAAGGTAAATTACACTTAATGTAGGCGGTAACTTTGCAAATACAATTAAGCTATTTGAAATAAAAACAACTTTTTGCTGGGATCAACAGCTGATCAACAGTTGGGTTAGTAGCATGGTGACATCTAGTGGCTTTGTGCTAAACTTAAACAATTTACTGCAGTACAGTCAGTGATCAACAGGCAATTACTGTGATTTATAGTCAAAGTAAAAGTTACTTTTTCCCCTGTCATTTATTTTAAAAGATTATTTATTTCTTACATCAGAATTATGTTAGCATGCCCTGAGAAAAACAAAGAAAGTGTTTTTTACTATGTTTTATAGTAACAAAAACTAAGCACACCCTCTGATTCATTGACCTGCAAAACCTGCTCAAACATCATTAACTTGAAAAACTGTTTCTTGCTAAAGTATTCACAACCTTTAACTTTTTCACCCTTTGTCACAATAAAACTATGCATTTTGATGAGTGTGATACAGATTTATGTGAAAAACCTACACAAATTAATTCAAATGAAGCAAAATGAAAAAAAAGATATGTTTATAAACGTTTTTAAGAGGTGAACCTCTTATAAGTGTGGCATTTAGCACCTTTTCTTTGTATGCTTTTAGACAGCATTCATTACAGTAACATGCCTTGTGAAGTCATGCATTGTAATCTCATAAGTAGCTGTTTTGTGAAGGACATTTGCAAACAAAACAGCACCATGAAGTTCAAGGAGTTTCAAAGAGCAGGCAGTTTAGGGATAGGCCGTGGAAAAGTCCAAAGCACAAATCAGGTTTTCAAGCAATCTCCAGAGCTTTAAACATCTCACAAACAGCACTTAACAGGGATTAAGCTCAGCATTACGGCCCATTGTAATTCTGGGGAAGCTGATTCACAGCTCAGGTGAGAAAAGCTGTTGACAGGCAAACTATTACTGGTGCACGAACTGAATCTGGTCTTCTTACTCACATTAAATTATTTTAGAAATGATAAAATCCATACTATTCATAAAATTTACAAAGGCAGTGCTGTCTTTAGCAGAGGTTTGCCCTTGTGAAGAAGAGTCCGAGTCGAGATGTGGTTTTCTAGTATTTATTGCTAGACTAAAATAATCTTATTACACTTCACAGATTGTTGTGTAGAAACTGTTCATTTTCATTGGTGATCACTTCATTGAGGCAAGTAATCAAGAGGACCTCTTCCAATCCTTCTAAGCCAATCTCAGAATGCCATTTAAGTTCTTGTGTGTGAACCTTGAGTGCAATTTTGTTTATTGATGTTTATTATGGAGAAAACTTGTTCACAAAGGTAGGGTGTCCTATACATGCAAAAATGTTTTGAAGCCAGGCAAGAGATACAAATAAAATGTAAACTGTAAAAGATGAGTGAAAAACTGCAAACTGTCTCAAGTTGATCAAAGCCATGTAACCATTTCCCAAACTCATGCAGGAATCAGGCAGTTTGTCTTT
Source organism: Poeciliopsis gracilis (assembly GCA_911649635.1). Lineage (NCBI taxonomy): Eukaryota > Metazoa > Chordata > Actinopteri > Cyprinodontiformes > Poeciliidae > Poeciliopsis > Poeciliopsis gracilis. Next base: position 967,301 of record CAJVRI010001220.1, read on the forward strand.
TTGCTATATTTCATGTCAGTATTAATGCCTGCTGTACAAACAAAGTCACATCACTTGGATGCATGCTACATACATGTGTAATGATAGAAAGTTAAGTAGAAGTAAAATTTGATATAGTTGCCGGAAAAAAGGTGGATTTCAGTGCAGAAGAGCTCCTCTGAGAATGTCCATCAATAAACATGAAACACTGACTAGCAAAAAGTAGATCTGCTCGAGGCAGAAGAGCAGGTACTGTACTCAAACCACATCTTTAGTGTCCCAAGCAGTATGTTGGTGAACAGAAAAAACTCACACCATTTAGAGTGTGCAGGTAAACCATATGAGAGTATGTGAAGAGGCAGAAGTGGCGCAAACAAACAACAGGAAGTTCAAAGCGATGCAGTCCGCATCTTACATTTTCCGAGCAATCAAGACTGAAAGCAGCGTTTAGTATCAGCATGAAGACATTGTGCCTTTTTTTGCTTGTACATAGTGAGTAACCTATGAATTAATATTCATTATTTCACATTTTACTTATCAATTCATTCTCATTAGTTTTAAATATAAAAACATGTAAACAGATTGTTTTTCCAATATTTGCTTACATCCGGAAAGATGTAGATAAAGTAGAAACCAAATGTTTGTTTCTTTGTATAAAGTCAACTGAAATAGTATTTATTACCAAATAGTAAAAAAGTATTAGTTGGTAATAAATGCAAAGTAAATTCAATGGTCATTTTATTGTCATTGCTTACAGATACAATGACATTTTCCGGGGGCTACCATGTACCAGTTGTATAATATTTGAACATTTTAATAAATACTAACATTAATATTAGAAATAAACATTGCTTTTTAAAATACTACTTCTCAGTTTTAGATGAATGTATATACAGAAATTAATTTTTTATTTTGCTGTTGTACTTTCCTTTGTAAATAAGACTAAATAATAGTTGAATTGAAGGTAAATATTTTTTTATGAAAATCTTGCCTTTATGATAGATAACTCCCGTCTACAGCAACTCACTTTTTTAGCAGGCACTATGTACTAAAACTTAAAACAATTTAATATTTCTTTGCAATTCCAAAATTTTACACTGAAATGTTCTTTTTTTTTTTTTATTGACTTTCAGTTTTATTATCCATAATAAACTTTATTTATTTATTTGTTATTTTGTTTTGGCCAGATAATGTTCATTTATGTTTTAGATTAACCTTTTAAGCTTTGATTTGCTTATGGTTTAAATTAAACTCCTACCCATAATACTGGGCCATCTCGTCAACTTAAATGTTGGTTTTCTCTGCTTTTTTTGTGTGTGTGTGTGAGAAATTATGATACTCCAACAAACATGTAATTCATTTTAAGATTTTTTTGAGTCTTTATCAGGGATGTGTGATGTGTTTGCCTTTTATAAATACTAATATGTCTTTAATTTTACAGCAAGCCTTCAGCTTCAGTGTGATAAAAGAGAAATTAGAGCACACATTGGAGGAGAATTCATAATTGTCTGCAGATATGACAGTAAATACCTGTTCAGCAACAAGTACTGGTGCAGAGGACCCTCTAGATACAGCTGTAACATTTTGCAGGACACTGATGGTGTTGCAAAAACCACAAACAAAAACAGGTTGAACATATTTGATTCGCAAAGACGTGCGCTCATTGTGAAGGTAACAAATCTCCAAATTGAGGATTCTGATGATTATTGGATTGGGATCGAGAAAATGAATGCTGACATAATGATGTCAGTCAAAGTGAGTGTTACCCAAGGTAAGAAACATAAAGTAATTAATTTAGACATCTAAATTAATGTGTTCTCCTTTTAGAGAGTTCATTGTTTACTGGCTTACAGATGAACTGATTCAGACTGACTTCTCTTATCTTTGTACCAGTTCCAGTGTCTATACCCAGACTTTGGCCTCTGACTCTGCTGGCAGATGGTGCAACATGTTTGGGGAAGCCACTAACCGTCCGTTGTGGTGGTGCAATGGGAACCAATGTTTTTTATTCCTGGTATCAGCATGTACACCACAAAAGGTTCCTGCTCTTCAGCTCTTCAGATCTAAGCTTACACTGTGGCATGTTAACAGAGGACAGTGAGTATTACTGCTCTGCCAGTAACAGCATCAGCAATGCTCAGAGTGATGCCCTTTCTGTGAAGATCCTCTTGCCTGACAACAGCAGCTGCATCTATGTTGCTAATATTCCTGGTAAGAACCAAAGTGATCTGACTAAAGCTGGCCAATAAAACCATTAATATCCCTCGTAGAATATAGCAAACAATTAACACAGATAGAATAATAATCCATAGTATGTCATTTGGTGAAATAAGACTTCCCTGGTTAAACATGTCCCTTAAATGTGACCATCACTAACAAAAATAAATCAGGGCATAGCAATAAATATTTCACAACATAAATGTGTGCTTTTATGAAAATCTGTTTAAATCAGTTTGTTTTCTATTACATCTAAATGTTTTAACTTTTATGGTACCACAGTTATGATTAGCTTTGGTTTTGTTACTGCATGTCCTTTTAGAGAGAGCATTGCTTACTAGCTTCAAGTGAAGCTCAAACATGCTGATAAGGCTGGTGTTTGTGGTCAAACAAAAAAACCAAACATGCACCTGACTTAGTGATGACGTTACAGGAAGAAGAGCTATACATGAGTGTTCTCAGGAACCTATTTATGGGTGTGATTCTTGGTTGTCTATGTCAACATTCTTCATTTTCGTATAGTTGAGCACAGGGTAGGTAAGCACCCTCCCCTACAGACTGCCCTGATAGTTTTAAGAAGAGATTTTGGTCGTCTTTATGTCAACAACAGAAATTATGGTCATCGTGACTGTACACTACTGTAAATAAGTTATAAAATATAATATATAGACATCACAGTCATTGAGTAAAGGATAAGACTTAATTTTAGTTCAATGGTTTAATGTGTTGAGAAGCAGAAATGCCAGGAATTCAGATGAGCAACAGCATATAAAGTATACAATGATTTATTTACTATAATCTAAACCTAGCTGAGAATAACAAGCTGTGTCCATTCACAATGCTCTGTTCAAGCCATAATTTATTTTGGTACTCTCACAAACGCACATTCTTCTCCCACACAACTATGTGGGAGAACTCAGAACTGGCAGTAGACTGAAAGAATAGTAAACAAGGGTTGACATTAAGAAGCATGTTTGTAATTGGCCTTACAATCCATCATCATGTTTGCTCCAATACTGGAGTGTTGGAGAACTGCAGTATTGGAGTTCTCCAAATCTGTCTGCTTAATGACTGTTTAGGTAGTTTTTCAGAATTTCATTAAGATATTGAATTAATAATTTTAATTTTCATATGGCCATTCCAGTCTATCATGGTTTCCTTCACAAACAACTTCCATGTGATAACTGTTTGTAAGCTTGCCCCTTACCGTTAGCCCTATTCCCAATAGGTGAAAAAACAATTGATAATATTTTGCAACTCTCTAGTACAATTCCAATCCAGTTTTGGATCCTCAGACAACATCTCTGTACTATGGGCCAAGAGACTTTATCAAGCTGTTTTCAGTTGCACCTGTGCTCTGTTACAGAGCAACTGATTTAAAGGAAATCACATCAGTATAAATAACTTTGTGAGATGCCTATGCTTAATTCATAAATTTACATTAGGTGCATCGAATAAATAAAAGATCTAAAGCATGCAGAGAAGAGAACCTTTATAATCAGAATCAGGACACCTTTGGGAGCGGTGTCAAATAACTGCAGCACGTGTGTTAATTGTTCCAAAGATCAACCACATTTATGCGAGAGACTAACATGGTCATACAGCAGAGGGCTAGTTCAATCTGAAAGGTTTGAACCACAACCTTTCAGATTATGTTTATGTTATATTTATATTTATGTTAAATATGTTTATTCTGTGGTGCCTTCAGTGTTTAATATTCTGGTTTAACATGTACTCTTGTATAAAAAGGGAATAGCCTACAGTGAACCCTCGCTATAATGCGATTCACCTTTCATGGTCTCGCTTCGCGGATTTTTTGTGCAGTTTTTTTTTCCATGGTGCATTGCATTCTGCGTCCTGATTGGCTAAATAGTCTCTCCACTTCTTCTCTACCTGTAGGGTATTGTATTGTTCATATGAGGATTTTAATATGATCCAACTGATTATTTTTAAGTTCTCATAAAAAAAAAAATAAATAAATAAATAACTGAGCAGGAAATGTGTTAGCCATTTAAGACAGATGGCTAACACATCTGTCACAAATATCTTTGCTTTTATTTATTAGGACAGCCACTTTATGACTGCGCAGACAGAATGAGGACCACTGTGGCTGAAACTTCGCCAACAACAACCTGCATAGAAACTACAAAAATCCCCTCTGACACATCAGAGCAGTCCTTACAAGTCAATCAAACTGCTATGGATGCGTTTTTCACCAGGTTTGAATGCATCTTTTTACTGTCTCCCTGATGGAAATAACATATAATGGACTGAAATGATTAAAACTGAACTCATCTGAAAAAGTTGCCACTCATTTTTTACAGCACATGGACGGGAGTGCCACTGTGGTATGAGCTGCTGCGATGGGGTTCTATGGTAATCTTAATCACAAGCCTGTGTATTTTCATCAGCTGTACAAAAACAAGTCACAAGAAACACGGCAGAAGGAGGAAAAAGTTTAATATGGGATGAAATCCATTTTTTTTTCTTAATTTTATCAATTTTAACATTCCTTGTACAAATGTAATCTTTAAGGAAACTGTATTTACCTCAATTTGTATTTCAAGCTTTAATGTCGTAAAGCTTACCTAAAGCAGAATTACTGGATGACATGTTATGGTACACAAATTAATACTTAAAATAAGACTATGCTCTATAAGCGACTGCACAAATTTACTGCACATTAATTATTATACAAATGTTGATTTGAATTTTAACATTTATATGGATAAACACTTGTTTTGTTGTTTGAACTGTTTTCTGTCAACCTCTCAGTCAGTTCTTTTTGGGTCTGCTATGCAAAATTTAATTACATTTCATTCAGATTTGTGGTCATGACAAAGGATTTAAATGTTTTTTTTACACTTGTCAAATATGTGTAATATGGCAAAGTAAAAAAAAAAAACAACTAAACAGATGTGCAAAATTTAGGGAAGCAAAATTGTTTCTTACAAGATTCCAAACTGTTGCAATCTTTGAGTCCTTATTTTATGTTTTACAATAATACTACTGTTATATTATGGTACAAACATTTTGTGTGTGTGTGTTTTTTTATATATTTACTTTTTAAATGTATTATACTGACATGTATAGTTAAGCAACCCGAATTGTGGTCAGATGGGACCAAGTCTTAACTTTAAGCCACATACAAAATGCGCTATTGAGCATTTTGTATGCTCAGTAGCATACAAAATGCCCATCTATTTTAAAAAAGATGGGCTCTTTTTTTCATCATCCCCATCTTTTTAAAATAGTGGTGACAGCATCATGCTGTGGGGATGTCTTTCTTCAGCAAACAGGAACCTGTTTACAGTTGATTGGGAGATGGATATAGCAAATAGGGTGATTCTGGAAAAAAAAAAAAAAAACATAACCAAACATCTTGGTCTCAAAGCAGATTCTTTCATCTAAGAATGGCTAGAAACATATAAGATTCCTAATATTTCAAAAATCAGAGACTTTTTCTGTTCAGATAGGTTCAAGTAACCCAAATTTTCAATAAAAGATTGAAATTTTTGTTTGCATAGTGACAAAACAAAACAAAAACAAAAAAATTCCTTAAAAGTATAAATACTTTGTGAATTACTGTTGGTCTACTGTTCTAAAGAGAGTTCAGAGTATGAGGTATATTTAAAGGTACCCATGTTACCAGAATGTTCATAAAAGATCAGCTCTGATGCTAATTTTTAACATGAAAGTGGGGTCACTGTGTCTGCTTCTTGTCACGGTAAGTAACTAATAAATTGTTTTTTTATTCTTATTTTACTTCTATTAATTTTTTTTTTCACAAATAACTTTGTAAAAGCTAAAAGACAAGGACATATTTGTATTTTGTTTTTGGAAGATGACAATAAAAACTCATCTTTGTTTTTATTTTATTTTATGTAGATGTTACACAATACTTAAGCTTGAAACTTAAACTTTTCCTGCAAGCATATTTGTTTACTTTCACAGAGTGATTTTCAAATATTAGCTGGAAGAAAAGCATGCCAGAAGTTTATAAATGGTCTGCAACATCACCCAAACCAAACAGCACTTGTACTGAACTTTGATTTTACTGTCGATGTTGAAGATCTGTCTGATCCTCTGTCAGATAGATAAAATGTTTCCTTCTATTTATCATTATAATACACTTAAATCCATTGTAGATCCTGAGTTGTGAAACATTTGAATACAAGTTGTTTGACCTGAGGAGATTGAAATAAAATACATTTCTCATATATTTCAATAATGTGTGGTTCATTAGTGAATATAGTTGCTATATTCTGACTGCTTTTTCCAGCAGGACAAAGCATCATGTCATAAAGTTCAAATTATCTAGGACTGTTTTCTTTGGATAATAATTCACTCCAAGACTCAGTCTTTAGAGTCAGAAATTGAGCTGTTCCTTGCTCAGTATTTTTGTTTTCCATCATTTGTAACAGGTTCATTTTTGTGCAAATATTTTGATCAGAACAATCTTATCTTGTCTTAATGATGATGTGGTTATTGAATGGTTACAGACTTGTGAAGAATGTGAACTTTTCATGTTTAATATATTGTTTCAAGATTTTCATTATCCCACCCAAAGCATTGTAAATAGCCAAACAGAAACCATAGTTTACAAGAGTGTTCCTGAAATGGAAGTCAGTGTATAGTTCCTTAGAACAATAAAGGCACACCCATAACTTCCTAAAATTCATTCTGCAGGATGTTTAGATATTTTGTTGTGCTCTGTTCAGACAAATGCTCAATAATTTTCAGATATTTTCTGAAAATTATTGACCACTTTTTAAAATTATGAATCAAGTAACCCATTCCTTAACACACTTGGGTTATCCACAGTGATAAAAATACTTTCTATCTACTTAAGAAAAAAAATCAAGGGAAATATTTGCGTAATTTATTTATGTAGATCAAGCAGGACTCTTCTTTGTTTAAAGTACTTATGTATTTCTTTACATGAAAAATAAAATCCAAGTAAAATTAACTTAATTTTGTCAAGCAGATTAAGTAAAATTACTGTATAAATTAATGTATAAATTACTCAGCCTTTTTAATACCAAACGAATTGTGCAAGTACATTGTAAAATCTAACTAGTTCACCTTACTTAAAAAAATACAAACTAAAAAAATCAAAATATTAAAACTTAAAAATGTTAGTATCTGCAAATTGTATATATTACGTTACATTGATCATTTTTAAGTTGCATTAACTTGTACAATTTTAGGGACCGTAACTTAAACTGCGCCATAAGTACGTGCATATCACCCTTACGTAATGGCGTATCAGTAAAGTGACTCACTTGTGGTTACGCCCTCTCCTAAGAAGTGGTGCACTAGCAGGAAGTGTTCACCAGCGTAATGACTCTTCGTGTTTGCTCGGGAGGTGTTTAAAATTGGTAAGTCCGAATCTACCGAATCTATTGGTAAGTCCGAATCTACCATCTATAAAAGAGCAAAGAATTGTACTTCTCTGTAATTTTCGGTTTGTTTCAGTTATGTTTGATAGTGTCTGTTTAGCTGACCTTCTTCAGCTAGCTAGCCGAACCCGCCGCGTTTTTTATTTAAATACAAGTATTTATTTATCGGCAGCCGATTCACACTCTGGTGTACTTTATCCTGTATTTTTACACAATTAATTGACCTTTTAGCAACTTCGGCTTACAGAACAGTGAAACTGAAGCCACATTAGGATTCGTTTAAGCTGTTGTTTCCGCGACGCGTTTACGGCCAGATATTAGATATTACACAATGAACAAGCTACTCATTTTCTTTTGAAACTCATTTACCGATGTTCTTCATTTGCATGGTTTTGCTTGTCGAGTTGGTGTTCCTGAAACGTCAGAATATTACAGACATGTTTGCCTCGCTAGACGCTGAGTTGATTTGGTGATATAAACAGAATTTGCTTGGAATAAAATTCTGTTTCAGAAAAATAGTCATTTATTACAATGGATGCTTTCTTTTATTTAAACATATGTTGGTACCACAGTGGGATTTGGTTTCTAACCAATCTTCAGTCTGACATTACAGCTGTATAGCTGTCATTATTCGTATTTAAAACATTGAGAGCTTGCTGACTGATTATTTTATTTAAAACCCTTTATGTAAATATTTGCTTCCATCTTTTCCCAGAAAGACACTGGAAACTGTTGTCACTGGATTACTGTCCCAGATTCTGCCATGGGTGTTACAGCTGTTTTTATACTGAGCAGTCTTGGCTTTGCCATACTTGCTAAAGGTTAGTTCAAACGGGGACACGAGCATGCGCAACCGCTTAATTGAAGCTCTTTCAAATCTCACGCCCATGTTCTCACCTAGTTTTTCAATTTGTAAAATTGTTTTCTAGCACAAGATTGCTCCACACCTGCTGCAGGACTCCACATGAATTTGAGGGATGAATACATTACCCAGAACACATTTGCAGATGGGAGCAGAGTTTATTTTGCCTGTGATCCTGGCTACACATCTGCTGGAGGGTCTCCATCTATCATATGCACTGCTGGCACATGGAGTAAAGTGCAACTGAAATGCGAAAGTGAGCATTATTTAATAAATCACACCACGCAATTCTCCACGATACAACAGTAGAATAATTTCACTCACAATTTGAAATTGTTGTATTCTCAAAAGTCAAGCACTTTTATTTTAACATCATAAAAGTGCTACTTTACTATTTTTCTCCACATGATTTTAGTAGCAATGTCCAATAAATTGACATTTATTTTTGTTCCATTTTCTTGTTCCAGGAAAATCTTGTGGCACTTTGGGTGAGGTGTCTAATGGTCAAGTTGATTATGCTGGAATTGAGTTTGGTGATACAGCTACAGTCATTTGTAACCCAGGGTTAGTAACCAAATTCTAACTTTATCTAAGAATGCACCTGTTCAGCATGTAAACAATAAAGTCGAGCTGTAATGTGAAACTAGACTGAAAAAAAAAAAAAATGACATCACCAACCCGTTGAAGAATATAAAAAAATACTCTGCTCCATAAGTCTTTTGTTTTCTAACTATATTGTCAGAGAATTTAGTGGCAATTCCATGCAAACCAAAAATCTGTAGCATCTAAAATGGAGCTTTGTGTGTTGTACAGCTTGACTTTCAAAAAAGTCAGGCTAATTAGAAACGGTTGTTGGTGTTTTCTATTTGCTGATAATATTAATATGGTCGAGGACATAAAGTATTGGCCTTATCTCCTCTCCCAGATTAATGGACAGTAGCATGCTCCACTGAGATAATTACTGAAATATTTCCCATCATTGTGGTGACACTCACATCAATGCAATAGAAAAATTCCCAGCCAAAGCATCTATTGTAAATGTGCTTCTGCTAAAATTTAAGCATAGCAGCTGAGCTGATGCACAACCCTCTTGGTTGTTGGAGGCAAGTAACAGCATTTTCTTTTTGTTAATTTTGCTGTTAAATCAAGACAACAGTCTGTTTTCTTGTCTCAGTGTTGTAAAAATAATTTGTTAAATTGAATACTTCTTATTTCTCCACTCACTCATTAGTTACCAGCTGGTTGGGAGTTCGAGTTTTAGATGCGAAGTCTACGGATGGTCTGGCAGGTTACCAACATGTGACGGTTGGTGATCTTTTTGTTCATCTCCTTCAAAGTTGAAAGGATCTGAAATATAAAAAACTTAATTCTGTTTTGCAGCGGTGCAGTGTACCGGACCAGCAGAAATTTTAAACGGTGCATTTGATCCAAAAAAAGATTCCTATTTTTACGGAGAAGTTGTGCGGTACTCCTGCATCAAAGGATTGGTACTTAATGGATCAAGAGACATAACTTGCTCTGATAATGGGAACTTCTCCCCTTCTCCTCCAAATTGTGTCAGTAAGTGTAGGGCTGTTTTTAGTCTCAAATTTGATAACAAAATTATGACTGTGATTACTGTAATAACAATAATAATTTTCTTTCCATTCACTTTTAGAGGTTGAATGTAAAGATCCTGTAATTGAAAATGCCATCTTTGTAAGTGGTTCTCGGCCTCCACACGGATACATGGCTACAGTGGATTACAGCTGTAAACCTGGATACAGAATGCGTGGCTCACCCACTGTGACTTGCAATATATATAATCAATGGTCACCATCATTACCAGAATGCATAAGAATAAGTAAGTATGTGGCAAAAAAACTGATAAAATAATGCACATCACAATCTGAACATTAATTTCCCTACATGATGATGAAAAAAAGTTTTTAAAAAGTGACTAATTCAAGTCAGCATTCACAGATAAATTTTTAAAGTTGTTCTTCAAACTTCTGGTTCATGGATATAAAACTTAAGGACAAATTAGGAAAACAGCAGAATGAAAAAGTTAAATACTTGGTACTAGTGCAATACGTATGAAAAGGAAGTTTTAGCACCTTAAGTGAGCTACCTGATTTTAAAACAAAACAAAAAACAGTACGTTCTTCAGATAATGTGTTTTATTATGTGATACTGATATTTTGTTTACATTTTCTACTTAAAATATTATCTTGATTACTATCAAAATCTTTATGGCTGTATAGAAAATACAATATTTAACTGAATTATATCTATAATACTATTCCTATTCAGTTTTTTGGGCGTTAATTTGAATTTGTGGAGAAGGTTTTTTTCTCATGGGAAATCAGAAGGACTTATTGCTTCCCCTTTTTGACATGTGACTTTATCTGAAGTTGAATTTAGGCAAAGATGAGTGAGCACGATAATTTTACTGAGCAGAGGGTGTGACGGGGTTTTTCCTGTTTGAAAAAATAGTGGAAGATATTTTCAGACCCTTTTTCAGAATTCAAAGTTTTTTTGTTTTATATGTCAAGTAAATCATTCAGATGCTGAATTTCAGGCTGTTCAGCTTATATTTCTTTCAGTATTTTAAATATCAGGAGTTATTGGTACCAAGATGATCTCCTTATTACTCTTTATTTTTCCAGTTCCAACAGTTCGTCCTACTTCCACTACTATCACCACCACAAAACAACCTAAAGGTTAGTGTGTTAACTTGCATGTAACTTGTGAAAAATGCCTGATTTTGCTATTTGATATAGACAGGAGTGACGTAAATGTGGGAGCGACACTGTAGCTGCTCAAATAAAATAAAAAATAAAAAAAAAACAGTCATGCTCATGACCATTAACGTGAAGTGAATAACCAATTATCCAGTCAGCATATTAATAGGTTGAATTTGCAGTTTTAGGCAAAAAGTGAATGTCCTCAAACTCAGAAATTCCAAATTTGTAGTTGGATCTGGAAACGCCCCCTGAAGTCAGACATCTCTCTCTGAAAGTGAGAGAAACTCCAACTACCCCACATTACGATTTCTAAGACCAACTTTGCGTTTCAAAATGGCCTCTCTTTGCAACAACAGTAGTAAGGTGAGGGGGAACCATGTGTGTTTTTTTACAAGTCATTCTTGTAGGAGTGCATTTAAAATCAATATTACAGAAGTGGTCCTTTCTTACGACTACTAAAGCTTACGTGGCGATGGTATGCATTGTCAATCATGTACCTGAACTGTTACCTTCAGTTTATAAAAACTGATATATATATCAAACATAACTTAAAAGGACATTGTAATTTATACCTTGAAATTGGCCTTTGTCTTTTTAAGAAGTTCCTGCTCTGTCCTACACGGCACCTTCAGCATGTCATCAAAACAAAGTTTCTCAATATACTGTTGACAAATGTTCTTAGGAGCGTTGGACTGAGAAGTAGTTTGTATGATAAGCTCAACAGACTTGTAGTTCTACCATGATGCAATCTGTTAATTGATGTTGCTGCTTGTCTGGAGTTGGGTAGGCTTGATGGGAATACAGCTGCAAGGAAGAGTTGTGGAAATTTTTTTTTAATTTTCATTTGTTTAGATTTTTGGTTGGTGGTGTGCCTCATGATTCTTTCAATGAAAATAATGTGCGTTGGCTCAAAAAAGGTTGAAAAACACTTAAAGAATCAAAACAACCTTCAGGGTCTGATTTTAGATGAGGGAATAACATAAGATGACATAAATCTTAAAGATGTGGATTTTACATAATGCCCTCCTCATTAAAACAATGCTTGTAAGCGGTACTCCGCACAATGTCTACCTGCCGTGTTGAAATAGTAACTCCTGTTATCTGGAACACTGTTGTCTTAGGTGGGACTCCCACCCAAGCCCCGACTTCAAACTCCCGAGGTAAATGGAACACAGATTATATGGTGAAAAAAATGGACAAATAAGAGGATTTTAGCCAATATATCAAGAGCACGGTTGCCATGTTGAAACGATAACTTCGCTGACTATGTTATCTGGAACGCTGTTTAACTCAGGTGTGACATCTACCCAAGCTCCAACTTCCAGCCTCCCAGGTAAATGGAACACAGGTTATATGCTGATAAAAACAGGCTTACATTTGGATCTTTAAAGTGCTGTGCAAATAATATTCAACAGCCACAACAACAAAAATATATCAATGCTAACCTTGCTAAAGCTGCAATAAGCAGTATCATCTGACTTTTTGTGTCTGGTGGACCTAACTAAAGGAAGGACCACCAAATAGGTCAGAAGATTTTACATTGCTGCCCTTTCTCAGGATTTTCTGTTTTACCTTTCAACTTTTTCAAAGCATGGCCAAAGCAAAGCAAACTAAGCAGCTGCTTAGGAGCCCCTATCAATATTTGAATTTCAACACAGAGCACAGATCAAACGTTTTGCATTGTTTATTAAAAATGACAATGATGTTAAACTTGGTGTAATGGGTTTTTTTTATTTTGAAAAGACTAACAAAATCAGAAGATTACTAATAATCATGCCCAATCACATGCAATTTTACATAATTTGTTTGAAAAAGAGCAGGTGGAAGATACAATATCTTAGTATTTTCTGTCCCTCTCAGAAAATAACTCAACTTACAAACATTAAATTTCTCCACACCGGATAAACTCTTAAATTGTTTTTTCTTTGAATTAAACCTCACATTCTCATCCTTGAATGTACAATTATTTATAAATTTTTAATAACAGCATTTTGGTCTTTGAGACACCCATTCTATACTTCTCGAACAGTTTTTTTAAGATGGAAGACTTTCAGCAGAGATAAATTAAAACATTAACATGTAAATATAGGATTTAATTAAGAAGTTTACTTTGTAAAAGTGCAAAGAATTATCTTCATAGTTTGATTGCGGTGTCACTGTGGCTACAATCTGATGCTATCAGAAAACTTCGTTTGATCGCATTTTGACATCTCAGCAAATGGTTAATTAGGGTTTGTCTTAGCTTGACCAACAAGAGAAATGTAAATTTAAACATTGTTTGTGGTGTTGATGTTCTTAGATGTTCTAACCCTTAACACATCACACTCGCAGAGAATTAAATTATGAGGGACTAGTAGGTTCAAAGAGTCAGAGGAGGCTTTTCTGTTTTGTGACTGTTGAGTTTGTAAGCTAGATAGAGAAGACTTTTGATATGGTGGAGTTGAGGCATCATGGGGCAGCAAAACAAGAGGTTTCCATGTGACTTGGGAGAACGAGAAATCTTTTTTCCACCGGCACACTAATTGAACGGCCCACTGGGGAATTCCCTGGTAACCCATATGCTGGCCTGCCCACAGACAAGAGCCATATTGCAATGGCAGGAGCATCTCTAAAATATCTACCACAGTATTATCAAAGCTGGTCCATTGAAGGAAGAAAAATGACAGCCGAACAAGTCATTGTTGTCATAGTTTCCTTGTTACTTGTGCTCCAAGTCAAAGGATGACTAATAAAGCTCAAATTGTTGAAAGTTGAGTTCTAGTACTGATAGTAAGGTTTAATAAGGGGAGGAAGAAATGATATTCATGATCTGTGTAAGTATGTTTTACAATCAGAATCCTGATTGCTCTTTCTCACCTTAGCTTTTCAGATACTTCTTTTCTTGCGAATGCTACCATTTATATCGGCCTGGCTGTCTTATCCATACAGAATTTTAAAAATCTCAGGTTTATTTTACAACACAGAAACCAGAAATACTGCTCTGTACAATAAGTGCCTCTAGGCAGTCACTGCATATTGCAGTTTTCTTACCGCTGTTCTACTGCTTGTCATCTTTAAAAGTAAGAATCAACTTTATCTGTTAAGTATCTGCACCATAGCAAGGAATGTGACTTTGATTGCACACTGGAAAGATGAATGTACAAACTCTAGAAGAATTAAAAAAAAAACATTACTGGGTTTTGCAAACAGTGCTCTATCATCTGATGCAAAGCTTCTTTTTTTTCTAAAAAAAAAAAAAAGATACAACCTCAAATTAATTCCTGCTCTCTTCTGTCTCTTGTTTGTTCTTTTTTTTTCTTGTATTTTTTTAGGTGATGGTGGTGGTCTCTCTCCAGGATGGATTACTTTTATTGTAATTGGTAAGTTTACCCTCATCCTTGACCTACTTGTTAACAGTAAACAACAGTGTTGCTATAATAATACAGATTATGGAGTTCTACAAAGGTCAAACAGGATGTTTGACCTTTGTAGAATGTCTTAGTTAATAAATTAGCTCCTTTGCAGAAGTTATTTTGGTTATCTTTTTGCATTTTGCTCCCAAAACAGAACAAAGTTTTCTGATCAGAAGTAGTAGTGACTGCTGTAAATGAACTCATTTAACACTGAGCTTAACATTTTAACTTTTTTAACTCTTCTGTGTTTTTTAATTTTGTTTAACACAGTAGCTGTGTAGAAATCACCAAAACTATTGTTGGCAGGTAACATTTTGTCTATCAGTAAAATATAATATATAGAGAAGTGCTACAAGCTACCTTTTTGACAAATTATTGGAAATTAATAGATTTTTGTTATAAGAACATCTCCAATTGGTTAATACTTGAACACCTGATTTTTTTATTTTTTATTTTTTATTTTTTTTTTATTTTTGGTCTTTGTGATATTTGTTTGCAATCCCAGATCAGCCATATTTTACTCCAAGCTTAAACTGCACACAGTTCCACTCCATTTGCTAATTAGGTGACTTTGGTTGCACTTTTTATTTAGTGGTATCATATAAAAAGGAGGCTGAAGAGACATTTTGAACGCCAGTTACTCTCAAATTGTTTTAAAGAAATTATGTTAGGTGTCTGCTTCTCAAATGGATTAAGATCATTTATTCAAACTGGCAGATTTTTTAAATTAATTTGAAACATTTGAAGAAGAGCTTTCTGTTTAATGTGTCAGAGGAAAAAAATACAGAGTGATTAAATTTCAGGATCGTTTTAGTCATTAAAGCTCCCACACCTACTATCCAAACATCACAATGTTTCATTTTTTTTTTTTTCATCAAAATAGTTCTCATCTGCTTGGTTGGCATAATTGCATTCTTCATCCGAAAGAAATGGTAAATCTTTATTTTATAACTATGTAAACTAATGCTTTATGGAACTTGGAGTCTTTGTTGTTTGTCCTGCCCTCAGCCCAGCCATTAACAGTCTGAATGTGTGCCTTTGCTTCCTGTCTGAACTTTCTCATCGTTGCATGATGAAGGGCTTATTTTTTTGCACTTTGAAGTAGGGATGGGCATTTGAAGAAGAAATGACATTATAACATCTTGGTAATTCAAATTTGACAAATTTTACCCTCCACATGCTTATGCATATTGTGCAGAAGCTTGACAAGTATGCCTTTTCCACTAGCACAGCCATCATCTTCACTTTTAGCTTCTTGTCATCAGATTAATAAGATGAATAACTGCTCATCTGGGAATGCAATGCCCCTCTCTACTTTACAGACTTGTGAAGCTTTATTATGTTCTGAATGGGATTATATGCAATGAAAAAGGAACTCTCCTCTACAGAGCTGTGGGCCTTACTGAGCTCTCATTGAGAATTCTCTACAAACAATATATAGATGCATCTCAATAAATTAGAATATTATTAAACCATAATTTCAGAGTAGTTAAGTGCGATGTACTTTCCTTACATACTGAGTGTACTTCAAATGTTTGCATGTTGCTTGCATGTAATTTCTAAAGATTACATTTGTCAGATAAAAACAGGAGCAAAATCTTGCAGGAAAATGAAATCGGCTCCATAGAGCTTGTAATTAGAGGGATGCATAAAGTGCTTTCAAATTTCGTGATATATGACTGCAGAAACTTTGGATTTGAAGTTTGGACTTGAGTGAGCCAACAGCATTAAATGACACGGCTTCCAAAAGCATCGCTAGTGGTGGGAACCAAACACTGGAACTCAATAAACTTGGATTCTGAGCCTCTGCACTCTTGCTCTTGGGGAACTTGAAAAGGCACTGAGCAGTTTTACAGTTTTATCATTTTTTCACTTAGCCTGTACTTCAAAAATTACCTTTGAATCAGGAGCTTAGCACAAAAAACTATACAATTCTATCTTGGGTCATGGATGCTGTCAGTTCCATGTGAAATAGCAAGACTTTTTAACAATAAGTTTTTGCGTCTTATCTACCTTGTGGAGGGTGTCTGACTCTGTGCTGGAATGTTGTCATGTCAGCAATTTTTTGCTTGATTCGCTATCATATGGCCATAATTTAAATAATCGATACTTTTTGATGATATTCTAATTTACAGATGCGCATAATTTGATATTTTTATACTACATTTATGAACGTATTAAATTCTTGTATGTTCAACCCTCAACCAAATAACCTACAAATGACTAATTGCTGCTGACGCTGTGTCTATTTCATGAAGCCTCATCATTTTTAGACTCAGAGCAAACCCAAACCTGATTAAGCAATCAAAGAAAAGAAAAGATTTTCTCATTTAAATACTTCGATTATTTCATAAGATTGTACATCACCAGAACTTTATTGTGAGCTAACTTTGCAATAATTCATAAATCATCAGTGTTCAGTGGAACAGCATTTTTTCTGAAACTTCACTTGCCTGTTCATTTGATTTTCAATATTTCTGCATACTGTCGCCTTCGCAAAACTCACTTTTGTTTTAGCCAAAAGTGAGTTTTTTATTTTTTGTCTATATCACTTTTGTCAGAAAACGACGCAAGCCGTAATTTTAGGAAGATGACAATATGAAAGTTTTTTTTCTATTTATAATGGCTATCTGGCTGTATAGGAGAATTTCTTTAAAAGCCACACCACTTCTAATTAAGTTCTAAATTTAAAAGGTATGTTGAAATTTGTTTTTATCCTTTGGATGTAATTTGTCTAATATTTCTGTTAGCTCTATAATGTTAAATACATTTAGTGTTTACTCGCTTAAGATAATGTTTCTTAATAACTTGAAAATCTTATTTTATAAAGAAGCTATTTTATTCATACACAGTAAGTACAACTTCGCGGTGGGTGTGACATTTCGAACTCTACCACATTAATGATGTGGTAAAGTCATATTTACCAAATCAATATTTTTTTCTTTTTCAGGACAAAGTTACAAAGATTGATTCCGTTCTGCTAGGATAAATAACCTGATCATAATTTTTCTCTTCATGTAAAAAAATAATACAACTGTGATTATTTCAAGGTGCGCTGAGTGTTGATGGCTGCATGGTTGGCACTTGTTTGTGTTGGTGGTCTTTTTAGATGAGCAGTACACAGATTGCATGTTACAGGAGGTCTCAGCAGGCTAAACTCTTGTTCGTCGCCTTTTCATGCATACATTTAACCAGTAATATTGACCAGTCATTGGTGGGTTACAGCAGTCGGCGAACCCATACTGTCAAAGATCCTGCAAAAGATGACGAGGATGTAGCACTCTCGGTAAGGAGCCTGCTGTCCAGCAACTATTGTGTTTAACAAAAACATGATTGCATAATGAGAAAGAACATGTTTTATTTTATTACTTTGTATTTAAACAGGTGACTTATGGTATTGTTGGAGTCCTTTTTTTACAAAAAGAAAAAAAAGCCCTATAAATGCCCAGATCAGCCACAACACTAAAATCAGCAATAATGTTTTTCAGGGTTTTTTTCTGCTGGAAACCCTGTAGTTTACAGATGTATACTAGATATATCATCAAAAAGGTTTCAGAAACAAATTTCAAAAAGTAAAACTCATGGAGATGTATTCCACACAGTGGTGTACTCCAGACTTGTATTTGTGTTAATTTGGTGAATATTAGCCTGGTCTTTGCCTTCCTATGTCATTCTGCTAGATTGTCCTGTTACTAGTCAAGCTACAAAATATCATTGCTAAAGAAACTCAGTGATGTATCAAAGCAAAATGTTAAAGTTAAGTGGAAGGAAAGAGTGTTAAAGGATTATAAATAAAAAAAAAAAGTTTTCAAGTTTATAGGTAGCAACTGCCTGTTAGTGATTGTTTGCAGAGCCATATTAAGTGTTGATGTTGATCAACTGTGTTTTATAAAGTCCAAAGTCACCGAGAAACAGGACATTTTAGAGAACTTGCTGCTTCCCTCTGTGGTTTTTAAAGTAGCCTGGGTTTCATTAACACCTCAGCAGCGTCACAGACTTGTTGCCTCCTTTTAACTCTGCTCTCACAGAGTAATTCATATAAACGCTTGTTTTAAATGCTCCCTTTTTGTTGGTCTTAGTAATATTAAAATAGCCTGAAAACTGAACTTTAGGTTGTCATTAACTGAGCTATAAATTAAATAAGTGCCTTGTACTCTACACTCTGTGTGTAATTAATCTATGTGAGTTTCAATTTTTGAATTGAATTGCTGAAAAAATCATTTTGATGGCTTAGTGATTCAGATGTAGATTAACTTGATTATGGAGTTACGACACCTTACCCAAGAGTCTTTCTAGCTCTGGAAGAAGTGTTTGACAAATTTCCATTGCACTGACATCACTGACATCACAGAATATTAGCAGCTGTGGTTGGAGGTGTCTAAAAAACCTTATTTTCGAACATTGCATCATAGATAATTGCGACTTTAATGTTGTGGCTGTTTGTATATTTTTAACTTTCAGCTCTGTTTTTCTCTCCGTCTTTCACATTACTGTAGGTAGCAAGCTGTCCTGTGGAAATGCTTTCTTCACTCAAACATTCACCACATTGTTTTTCTGCATTATAGGTGAAATGCTTTTTGTGTAGCAAGTGCTTGATTATGTTTCTCTGTTGCTTTTTTCTTTAGTAAGCATCACTGTTCTGTTGGCCCAAAACTCCTGCATGTGAAGATGCTGCCTTGTGGAGAGGACTATCCCCGGATGCATCTGTGAATGAATGCAGTTCCAAAGAAAAATATGGAAATCATTAAACTCCTCTTCCAGAAATCACAGTTTTTGCAGAATATCAACCTGTAATTCAGACATTGCAGATATGACATTTATTCTCGCTGGTCACTTATGACCAGCAGAATAAATGTGCCTGTTCACTTATAAAACATTTGTATTCACTTGTTTCACCTGTTTCACTTTTTTGGACATTACTATACTCTACATTGATTTGGAATGTTTGCACTGGAACACAGCTCAAGCTAGCCTTCAGACACAGTATAGTCTAGTAAGAAGACCAATATTGTTGGAAAAAATTTAATTTTCCAACATTGTGTTTAACTTTTCTGTTTGTGCAGAAATGTTTGATCTAATTAAAATAACTTTTTTTTTAATTAGAGCGGTTTAAACCACTCAGTCTTAAAGTACATTATTTATACAGATCATAAATTAGTGCCTAGCAAAGTTGCATCCTATGTGCCTGTATGCAAAAAAAAAAATCAAATGCTTTGTTTTCTGTGAGTTGCTATCAACAATTTGCAGTTTAAATCATGTTATCATTGAACAGTTTTTTTTTTTTTTCTGGTTTGCTTTCTGTTATGTCATAGATAACACCATTTTTTTAGTAGAAGAACTTAAAAGTTTACTGTGGCTGCATACATTTGTATAGCAGGTTATCTTAGATAGGCTTGTACTTATTTAAGTAATGATTTCATATTGTTTGGAGCAGTCATTAATTGTATTTTTTTTTTTTGTAATTAAAATGAAGGCTTACCCTAACTTGCTTTATTGTCTTTGAAGCACAAATAAATGCTATTCTGAGTTTTAACTGTTAGCGCAATAGATTAGCCCCATTCCTTTTAGACTGGCTACCAATTGTTCGGTTCTTTATGAAAAGTGATACAAAAACATTCAGATAGATTGGTCTTGTGCAAAGTCCACAGAGTACATGAGATTAATGTATTCTCTAATCAAATAATTCTGGTGAAAGTTCTTTGACAGGAGGATGTCCCAGTCAAGATTGTCTGGACAAGAATTTAAGCTCTTCCTTTTTGTGGTGTTGGGGAGAACAGAACATCTCTGGATATTTCCTTTGTCTTGTCTAAAAACTTTTTCTGAGAAACTCAACTTGTGGTTAATGTACCTATAAACATAAAAATGTACGGAAATCAATGATTTAACTACTTAGACGGTAAGGAATCAATACAAGCTATAAGTTTATTTTTAATGTAATCAGTGAAAAGTTAAAATTTTAATAATTAAAAAAAAATCTGGTTTTCTTTAATAAACACCCTTCCTGCTGCGTAGATGATGACGTATTTCCGGTGGGCGGTAAAATCCCAAGAGGCACGCTTATCTAAAAGATAAGGAGGCAAAAAGGTAAACAGACAAAACAGTATATGTCTTTGCACAATTAGCTTTCTAACGCCTTTCTTCTATAAGTATGTCTTGGATAACTACGTACAAATTTGAAGCGGTTGTTAATGTTCGGTAGCTTCGTTTTACATATCTAACTGAACCTGAATCTTAACGTTTAATCACGAATAACGGCATTCAAGTGGACGCATGGGAAATGTAGTTCAGCTCAAAGTCTCTAGATTTGCATGGTTTTTGGTTTAACAAATGTAGCTACGTCACGGTTTACGTTTTTTCCTTTCCAGAAAAAAAAAGCTGCATAGTTTCTGAACCTTATCATGGACTTCCTCTTTCTTCTGAGTAGTTTTGGCCTTGCCATCACTTGTCTAGGTGAGTTCAAACTAAAGTAATAACTATGCATTCAGTTCAATTAAAAGTATTGAATTTTTGGGAAAAAAATGTTTTCCAGCTCAGCAATGTTCCAAACCCAGTGGAGGAGCAAACATGGATTTGAGGAATGAGTACATTACAAAGAGCACATTTGAAGATGGGGCCAGTGTCGCTTTCAGCTGTTCTCCAGGCTACACAGCTGCTGGAGGGTCTCCACGGATCACATGCTCTGCTGGCGCATGGAGCCCTCTGCAGCTGAAATGCGAGAGTGAATATTGTCTAATTGCACCTTATACTCCTGCAGTTGCAGTTGTAGCGTTGTTGCACTTCCAATTAAAAATGTTAGTTTCTTTAACATACTACTAACAAACTGTAACTCTGTAGTAAAAAGTTTTACAGTTATAAAAGTGATTCCATTTGAAATGTACATGCATTTATTTTGGATGAGATTAATTCCAGGTAATTGTGTTGTTCCAGGGAGGAACTGTGGCGCTCTTCCAGACGTGAATAAAGGTGATATTGAATATAAAGATGGGACTGAGTTTGGTGATACAGCTGTTGTCACCTGTAGATCAGGGTAAGTTGTACACTGGCAGCTTCTAAAGTTTGGTTGATAGTTCTGTGTGTGAATATGTCTCAATCTGTGTTATTTTATACGGCTTCTGTACTTCTTCAAGGTTTTATTGAGTAAAGACATTATAATGAATCAATTGTTATATTTCTGATGATATGCGTTTTTAAAACGGTGAGTAATTTCAACCTAGATTGAAATGAAATGCCTATTCAATCTAGGTTTGCTTGCCTGTCATTGTTGGTAAATGCACTTGCTAGATTGACTGCATTTACCTTTTCTTTTTCCTTTACTAGTTACATGTTAGTTGGGCAATCGGTACTCAGATGTGAGGCCCAGGGATGGATGGGGAGGGTGCCAACATGTGATGGTCAGTGATCTTTGTGTTCACTCATATTAGCTGAAATGTGCTCCAAGTCTTATTAATATTATTTTGTTTTGTAGAGGTGAGATGTGTCAATCCAGCTGAAATTGTAAATGGGAGATTCAGTCCAAATAAGGATTTTTATGGATATTCAGAAGTTGTGCGGTACTCCTGTGACAAAGGCCTTGAACTTCATGGACCCAGGGACTTAGTTTGTTCTGAAAATGGGAAATTCTCCTCTGCTCCCCCAACCTGTGTCCGTAAGTGTTTTTTTGTTTTTTTTAATTCCCTCAACTTTAAAAGTATAATTAAAAGTTTCATTAATGTGATTCTAATTGTAATAAAAATATTGTTTTTCACTTTCAGGAGTTGAATGTGAAGATCCTGTGATTAGAAATGGATTTTGGGAATCTGGCTCTCGACCGCCGCACAATTATAGGGCTACAGTGACATTTAAATGCAAACCTGAATACACAATGATTGGAAATCCAACAGTGACTTGTGATATAAATAGCAAGTGGTCACCTGATCTTCCAAAATGCACCAGTAAGTTATCAATTAAACTTATATCAAGACAATGAATTCAATGTTCACCGTCTCTATATAAGTGATGCGTACTCTGAAGTCGGCACAGTTTGGCAGTTATAAGCCACATTTATGCAGATTTCTATTATTTTAGATCATTTGTCATGAAAAAAATACATCTAATAGGAAATCGGAAACATCTGTGGAACACATCACATTTCCCTGCTTTAGTGCATCAACTTCACATTAATGAAACTTAATGCACTAAGTTTCATTAATGTGATTCTAATTGTGATAAAAATATTGTTTTTAACTTTCAGGAGTTGAATGTAAAGATCCTGTGATTAGAAATGGATTTCGGGAATCTGGCTCTCGACCACCACACAAATATAAGGCTACAGTGACATTTAAATGCAAACCTAAATACACAATGATTGGAAGTCCTACAGTGACTTGTGATATAAATAGCAAGTGGTCACCTGGTCTTCCAAAATGCACCAGTAAGTTATCAATTAAAATAATCAAGAGTAATTCAGTGTTCACTGTCTTGATATAAGTGATGCGTACTCTGAAGTTGGCACAGTTTGGCAGTTATAAGCCACATTTATGCAGATTTCTATTTTCGATAATTTGTCATGAAATAAATGCATCTAATAGGAAATCAGAAACATCAGTGGAACACATCACATTTTCCTGCTTTTTATATATCTAGATATGTAGTGCAGAAAATTTGAGCAACATGGAAAGAACCTAATCCTCAATGTTTATTTCTCAAATTGTATCAAATTAGCTTCTGGTAAGAAATGTTTTTCACTATTCTTTACTGTATTTTCTTTTTTTCTTTTCATTCTCGTCAGTTTTCTTTGTTTTTCTTTTCAGACCATGGGAATGCTCTTGTGGGATTACTTACTGGTGCACTAGGTGAGTTTTGTTTTGTGATTTTGTGCAGATAACCTTTCTGTTCCCTACCCATAAAAATATGGCCTCAGAAGGACAGCATGGATAAAATACCAGATACAGCACTTAATTCATTTAAAAAAGATTATCTCTCTTTGAACTACTGCCAGTTCACATTTCACAAGAAAGTTTAGTGATATGGCCACAAAGTTAATTCACGGTTCTTTCACTGGTCAGACAGAATGTTCTGTGAAGACATCACAAGCTATGTTCCATCCAGCTGTCATGTAAATTTCTGACGAACGTTTAGAATCTCGTAAAAAAAAGAAAAACGATGAATGGGCATATTTCCATCCACTGGTTTGGAGCGAATCAACCAGTCATATTTTTGTCTGACTTTTTTAGTGCACCAAGACAATATTTGGGTTTACTGCAACATTTACTCACCAATAAATGGGTGTTGCAAAATGAAAATATTGTATCATGATTGTGTGCAAATTCTTAGTTATCACTAACTATGATTAAGGTAGTGGATGGCTGTGACACTGGCATTGTACCAGTTTTATGATGTGATGCCATATGTACTTTATATAGGTCATTCATTATTAAGCTGTCTCTAAGGAAGTGTCAAACATGTAAATAGCACTACATGTTTTTCAGTAAAAATAGTAGGAGGGTTTTCATCAGCATCTAGAAAAATCAGGTAAAAATTAACCTCTGAGGACTCCATGTTTGTTGCCTCGATAGCGATTTTTTCATGTTTGAAATTTCTGTGAAACACTATTCTGAAGGCTTTGTGTATAAGATTTTTAAAAAAATGTAAAAAATTATTTCTATCAAAGCCTCAGTTTTCTCATATTGATTTAAGTAAGAAGAACTCTCCTTTACAAACACGTTGGTTTCTCTGAGTTGATCAAATTTGTCTAAGCTGAAGACTCGACAGTATTTCAGTCATACAACAAAAATCTCCTGAGAAGAATCTGTTATTGTGTTCTCCAAGTTTTTTTAAAATGTGTACACTGTAATAGTTATTTTTTGGTTACTTCCTTATTTTTCTTGTATTCTGAAATTTCCCGTACTTTGAGTACAGATAGATGGCTAAAAGTTGTGCGTTTGTATCACATTAGCCTGTGTACCCGAGCTACAAACTGTTGTGTCCTAAAAAGGAAAATGGATTTTGCAACTATTTCACAAAGTTTTGTGAAATAGTTGCACAAATATGTGATGGGTATTTTCTTCACCTACATAAAAAGTGAACCACAGATGTTTTAGTTTTCAATCAAGTCTTTTGCAAAAGGAGAAAACATAGCAAACCACTTCTTCAAGGTGTTTACCATGCGTTCTGACTTTGTGCATCAGAACTGGTCTGATCTTTTATTACAAAACATAGCAGGAATGGAATGTGGAGGGAAGGCTATTCTGAACAAAGAAAGAAAGAGAATACAGAAACTAACATTCTACACAAAGGCTGTAGTATCCCAAGATAAGAAGCAGCTGCAGCTTCAATTAACAAATTTCTCCTCTCTGGGGTGTGAATACTAAACCTATGAATGAAAAACAAATTAGTAAAACTGTCAATGTAAGAATGATAACAAAACATTTTCCTAAAAAGGGAAATGGGTTTTGCCACTATTTCACAAAGTTTTGTAAGACAAGTCTGTGCTAACCTTTGATAAAAGATGTCTGCTGTAGTTTCTAGACTACAATTCTCTTTTCAGTGTGGCACAGGTCTGGTAGGACAGGGCAGTTGGACTCTCCTCTAATCGCGATGTAAGTCACTCCAAGTTATTAAATAGACAGGGCACATTTATTCAAGAATGAGTGTTCTTGAATAAATGAACATTGCAACAGCAACCTACTTTTGAATGGAGGAAGTTGAGGCTTGTGGTGTGGCTCTGCAGGAAGTCACAAACTAATCCTAGAAAAATGGTTAGGTTGTGACAACTGACTATTGAACAGTTTCTTCTAAATGCTGCATTTCATTTGAGGTATAACATGAATACTAATAAATGAAGCTGACATTTATCCACCCCGTAACTCAGCTTCAGAAATGATTGTTTCTGGCCTCCCAAGAAGTTGAATCTGTGTGGATGCACAGCATAAAAAGCAAATTACTACAAATACACCTAAAATTGTTTCCAAGTGGATGTGGCCTTAATCTAGGATGGAGTGGAAAACAGCCTGGTAGAAGCAGTGGTAGCTTTATATGCTTTTCTTCTTTATAGCAAGGCTGAGACTGATGGTGCAGGTGCAAAAGCCTTCCATAATTTTAGAGCCATTTCCCCAAATGATAAAGAAAGACCATGATGTGGGCATAATTTGACATGAACAGCTAACAACTTGATTTCCTTAAGTTATTCTTGTTGGGGTTTTAATTTTGTAACAGCTTAATAGACTTTTTTTCTATTGTCATTTCAGTTGGGGAGAAATTACTCTTCTCCCTAACTCACTTTAAACTAGTCTATTTACAGGTTTTAAAAAGTGTATGACACGTTTGTTGTTTAATTATTTTTTTCTCTTTTTTCAGTAGTAAGCATTCCAATCCTGTTGGTTTAAAACTACTGGATATAAAAATGTTGCCCTATGAAGAACAACATGACCTCTGAGCAATTTCTAAGGAAATCTGCCTTTCATTTGCTGGAATTCAGTGGAAGTTTACCACTACAACACAAAGGCTTCAACCTCAATGTCTCTTTTATGGTTCAAGTAACTCATGATTTTTAGAGTTGAAAATATTCTGTAACGATATGCAATAAAGACATTCATTATCACTCCCTTCATTGTTTCTATATGCCAGCACTACAGTAAATAAAAGCTTGGTCTTTGTACTCAGATTGTTTTAAGTGAAATTTAGGTGTTTAAAATATTTTTTAATGTGTTATTTATTATAGTTTATCAAGCTGTTAGTGTTGAAGGTTCACACTGAAGAAAACATTAGACTGTTAAAACACTCATTGTGCCTTACATGTGGTCATATTTCATATACCTGAAGGGGAAAAAGCCATGTGTTGTAAATTGTTTGTGTTAGTTTTCAAATGAAATGCCTTGATTTACCACTTGTTGAATGTTTGCATTAAGAATGTGCATAATATTTGATTTAATCAACCAAGTTATAGACAGAATCAAAGGAAATCGGTTTGAGACCTTTTTGTTGTTTATCTTGGTAATTGTATCTACTTAATTGTTTTGAACCCTGGCATTGACTGTCATCTCAAAGGATTGTGAATGTATTCTCAAAAAATGTTTGCACTTTTTCCTCTCTTTGGCAAATATTATCTGAGGACATATTAGTAAATATACTTTTAATCAAACCGAACTTGAAGTTCTTCAATAAATTAAGAAGAAACCTATTTTTTATTTATTTTTTTTACTTGTACAACTTCTCAAAACCCTTTTACTCATGTCATATTTACCCAACTTGCACTGCACATTATCACACATTACACCATTATGTAGTGTCGTCAGGCCAGTTGGGGTTCTGCGTCTTTGACATAAGTGGAACCTGAATTCAAACTCACAACCAGTAATTTCACATCTCCGATTTTGATACACAAGGTAAAATATGGCCACATTTATCACACCAAAACATGATACAGATAAAATGGAGCTTTTGTGGACAAAATTAAATGTGTATTCGGTTACTCTCTGCAGTAAAAGTGTAGAAACATAAAATAGTTCGACAAATATAAAATTAAAGCTGGATCTTACAAGGAACGTTTAAATGACTTGATCTGGCTATATTTAGAAATAGGCTTGGACTATTAAATTTGTTTTAACCTTTAAAGCAAATGCAAAAACAGTGATACAAATTTTATTTAATTAGATGTGTGTATATATATATATATATAGAGAGAGAGAGAGAGAGAGAGACAGAGAGAGACAGAGAGAGAGACCGAGAAACAGAGAGACCGAGAGAGAAAAACGGAGAGACAGAAAGAGAGACACCCATCCTGTCGTACGTAGTGTTCTACGGTAGGTGGCGGT
Source organism: Poeciliopsis gracilis (assembly GCA_911649635.1). NCBI lineage: Eukaryota > Metazoa > Chordata > Actinopteri > Cyprinodontiformes > Poeciliidae > Poeciliopsis > Poeciliopsis gracilis. Next base: position 994,670 of record CAJVRI010001220.1, read on the forward strand.
ATGCACTCAAATCCAGTAATGTAATCTCCCAACAAACACAAAGAAGATGCTGAGAAAACAAGTAGTCGGATGAAAGCTAAGGTACTGTCTTCTCATCTAACACAACCTCTGGTTATTTGTTGAACTAAGCTTGTTGAAAATATATACGTTGTTTGTTGTAAATGTCGGCACATTGTCTAATATTTGAGGTGAACTTAGATTGACATGTCGCTGGTTATGATAAGGGTTACGCCTTTTGGCAGAGGAAGAAACGGTCGTACTTAAAAAGTGACGGTCCTTTTTGTTTCTGAATTAATATATTTAATGATAAATACTGTCGCTGAATGATGAACTGCTGTGATTAAATCTAAAGAAGAGCTACTGACATTTCTGACACAAAAGTATTTTATATATATATATATATAGAGGCTACATTCCTTTTGGGTTAATATTTTATAGAGACAAGCCTTTTTGTGATGACTCATTCTGCCTCACCATCCCAGTTAACAATGAATTTGCCTTCTATGTTTGCATTCTGCTTTTCCAGAAAGGTTTCTTTGTCATTGGATGACTGGACTGGAACCTGATCATGAGTGTTTCCGCCCTCTTTCTACTGAGCAGCCTTTGCTTTGCCATCACTGCTCATGGTGTGTTCACATTCACATAGAGAATAGGAAACCTTGTTCCTGTACGTAGGTTTAAATCATCCATTGTTTTATTTATTTTGTCATAGGGCAGCAGTGCTCCAAACCTGCCGGACGGCAGAACATGCATCTAAAGGACGAGTACATCCTTAAAGACACATTTGAGGATGGGTCCACTGTGGCCTTCGTCTGTGATGTTGGCTACACACCTGCAGGAGGTTCTGGAAACATCAAGTGTTCTTCGGGGATTTGGAGTCCTGTTCTGCTGACTTGCGAGAGTGAATATGCTTACTTAGCTATGTTCTTAATGTACTTTCAGTAGCATTTTTGGCAATATGGTTCACTGCCCAGGGTGCTACTGTGTGAGGGAGCATTACAAGTACTCAAAATTTCAACTGGATGTATGGTTCTTAAATGCTTAACAGACAATAGACATGTACTACCAAGGCGCAACATCTTTTAATCATCAGATAATTAAAGACTATTTTAAGATATTCATATATTGTCTTGTAGTTTATAAAAGACAAATGTAATACTTGTGTCTTTCTATTCCAGGGAAGAACTGTGGATCTCTCGGTGAAGTGTCTAATGGACAAGTTTCCTACCCTCAAGGAGTGCAGTTTGGGGATAAAGCATTGATCACTTGTAACATAGGGTTAGTAGAAGGAAAATAGCTTGTGTTCAGAATGGAATGAAATGTTCATCTTATTCTATTGTTTCTTTTTTTAATATTAGTCATATATTAGTTGGTAAAAGTGAAATCACATGTGGAATCCAAGGATGGATGGACAGGTTGCCTACATGTGAAGGTTGGTGACTTTTGTTCTTACTGATTTTATTTGAAATGTGTTTTTTATCTAATAGGAAATTTGTTTTCTAGTTGTTAAATGTCTTCAACCAAGTGGTATTGCAAAGGGTACGTTCAGGCCACAAAAGGAGGATTATGCATACAGAGACGTTGTCGAGTATTCCTGCGACAAAGGTTATACACTCAATGGATCAAAACAAATCATCTGTGAGGAAAATGAGAAGTTCAAACCTTCTCCTCCATCATGCATTTGTAAGTATTTTAATTTTGTCATCTAAGCGTTCATTGTGATAAAAAATTTCTATTGCACTTGAAATTCTGTATGCATTGCATATAAAGGCAGGTAACATTTTTTTTCCCCTCACACTATGATGTTAAATCTGACTGAACCATTCCTGTTTTAGGGGAGTTAGGATTACCAAACTATTTATTATTTATCTTTATTTTTGCTAAATATATATTTTTTTTCTTTTTACCTTATTAAAATTCATATAAACTTATGTTGTATTTTGTATTTAGATTTTTGCTTTTAACTATATTACTTTGGTGAAGCATTTTGGGTATTCTACAAGCCTCTCAATAATTTGCTTCAATTTGGGCCCATCTTTCCTGACAAAACTGGTTCTACTGGGTTTGTAAGTCATTTTTCTTACATACTCAACAGTTTTCTGTTGATTCACATTTTGATGGCCATTCCAAAATTTTGACAGTATTTGTCCCCTATTTCCTGAACTATTTTGGTTCACAAGGTGAAAAATTGGAAGGCTCATTTGTGACCAAGTTTAACTTCTTGACTGATGTCTTGAAAAGTGGCATCAATATTTCCATGTTGTTTCATTCCTGCAACAAAACACACATAAGTGATATTGTCACCCTTGTACTCCACAGTTGGGATGGTGTTAGAGTTGAAAACTTCCTTTTTTTATTTTTCAAACGTAACCATTGTCATTATGGTCAAAGACCATGATAATTTGGAAGGTTATTTCTTCCAAATTAAAGTGTTGTTCTCTGAGTGCAATTACAAACTACAATCTTGCTCTTTATGTTGCCTTTGGAGTACTGGCTTCTTTCTCTTTGTAAGGTCTTTAGCGCTTGCTCTGAGATTTATTTCTTTTTGCACAAAAACATGTTCATCTCTGGATCACAAAATCCATTTCCTTCCCTAACGGTATAAGGGCTGGACATTTCCCAGGTGCTTTTGCTACATTTAATTCTTTGAATCAATTGGTTGCAGATTGGAAGTTGGACCCAGTTAAGACCCAGATGTATGGAGGGCTCTGCTTCTTTGTATGCAATTTTGCATAATTTATTTTTTATTTTTCCTCAAAGATGTCTCACCAGGAAGCAGTGTTAAATGAATGTTCCCTTGAAGGACATTCATTTAACATAAAGGTTGTAATTTAACCTGACTGACCAAGATCAAGGAAAGTTTAGTCTAATTTAATGTGAGATAATAAAATTACTTAATGTATTATAGCCTTTTCAGTTGTATCTGTCAATACTGTGCAAATGTTTCTGGGAAATGTGTAAAATTGACAGAAGTAATTGACGCTTTCGAAAACTGAAGTGTTAAAATATAACAAACAAAAAGAAATTCTAAATAAAATTAACATTTGGTATGGCCACCCTTTTCTTTTAAATGTACACTTACACACACATTCGGAAGGAACTTGGCTAATATATTGTGAAAGTCCTGATGAACCAACTCACAGATCATCTGTGAATGTGGTCCTCTTGAAATTATTTTCTCTCTTCATGTTTTCCCATCTGACTCGGTGATGTTGAAATCAAGACACTTTTATGCCCTACTGTTTTCTCTGACCTGAAGGTATCGTTAATGACATTGGCGGTATATTTGGAGTCGTTGTCATGGAGTATTTCATTGTGAAAAAAAGTTAAACCAGCATATAATCTTACACAAAACAATGAATTTTTGACAGCACTAAATATATAAAAATGGATCATCTTTAGCACATGTTTGCTACAACTGGTTTATACTCCACCCGACTATAATCCAGTGAAAAACCTGATGGTGTACCTATACAACGATGCTGATTGCAACACTATTTACTGATTTGGATTTGTTTTTCTTTTTTTTTTTTTTTGCATTTAGTAAAAGCTTTAAAAATTGACAATTATTTATATTATTGGAAGAATTTTTTGGGACATTTTTTTCATTCCTGACAAAACTATTGCACAGTGGTGTATGTCATGTAATATTGTCCATTTTTGCTTTTAGGGGTTGAGTGTAAGGATCCTGTGATTCCAAATGCAGAATATATTGACGGTTCTCGGCCTCCACATGGGCACAAGGCTACTGTGATATATAACTGCAAACATGGGTATAGAATGATCGGACAAGATACCCTGACCTGCAACATAAGTAGCCAGTGGTCTCCTAGAATTCCAGAATGCATCAGTAAGTCATCAATAACAAATATCACCATTGATTGGGTAACTCTGAAAAATCAGTAATCCCGTCATAGCTTTACTTAAAATGATTATGGAGTACATGTAATATTACAACTTTAAATCTCACTTCTTCCATAATTAGCATCTAATTTTTCTATAATTGTACTTATCTAAAATCATAGAAACTATAGAATGGCCATCTTTCATACACATACATATTTATAAGCAATAAACCTTTACAGTTTTATAGATTTTCTTCTGTATTTTTTGTTTGGTTATCTTGAGTGCTTTGAAAGAAACCTCCAAATAAAATTTATTATTGTTCTTATCACTATATATGGAAATCTTGTGTACACAATGTTGTAGCTGCATATCGATTTGTACATTTTTTAGTTCTCCTTAAATATTGTATGTATTTTTATACGTTTTACTTTTTTCATAGCTTCTGTAATGACAAAACCACTTTGTGAAAAATAATCCCATTATCCAATCCCATTATGTCAATTTTATTTATTATATATATATATATATATATATTTTTACAGGCAATGGAAATGTTGTTGTGGGAGGATTACTGGGTGGATTTGGTGAGTGTCAATTTCATCTAAGATGAGTATTATTAATTTGCTTAGTAAATACCTACATTTCTGTTCTTTGCTTACAATGTATTCAAATGAACAATCTCTACCTTCTTTTAGTCAGCCTGGATGTAAAAACAAAACTTCTGTTTTTAATAAACAGACTTCAGAGCAGAAATTATGAATTTTAAAACATGTTTTATAATCAACCATTTCAGACAATTCAGTAATGTGATGAGAAAGACATGTCTCTGTTTAAGATGCCGTAGCCTTTCACAAGTCTGCTTATCAGGTTTTCTGCATCAAGAAAACCACAGCACTGAGGTTTTCTTTCACATACGCAGGAGTGCATTCAGACTTTTTTTCACACCAACTTTGATTGTTTTAAGATAAATTATAGACAACAGTTCTATGCTTGTATTTAGAGGACGTCCGCTGTTTCCTGTTTGGACAAAGATGTTAGATATTGAGGACAAACTAGACTAACTGCCTGTGAAGAAGAGCTTCTTCTAAAATCTCCAACAATTTCTTGGTATCAAACGACTGAGAATGAAGCTGTCACTTTAATGCTTATCAGTTTCAGAATGCCTGATTTAATTTGCTTTTGGGATTTGTGCTTTTAGTGATCAGCTGTTGGTAAAAAAAGATATATTTAGTGGTGCATTGAAACATTTGTTGGCGTGTGTTGCTTTGGCCACATCTTTAGCTTCAGACAGTTCAAACTTCAGGTAATTTAATATGTTTAGACTTTAATGATTAATTTATTTAATACTAGCATTGGTACACAGTCTAAGTAGGGGTCCCTGGTGGAGACTGTGCAGCATAGCCCTCTTGGCTCCATTTCTAGAGCAAATTGTCCTGGCACATGTCGGGTGCTGACTTCTTTTGCCTTAAATGTTATTAAACGGTATCAGTGGGATAATTTCAGGGACAAAAACTGTTGTTGACCAATAAGAACAGAAAGACCATCAAGGTGACCTTCTATGCTTTCCTGAACAGCTTAAAATAGGTCTACGTGCTATAAAAAACATGTTCATGAAATTTTTTACATAAAATCATTCTTCTCTATTCTGCCTATTTACAGCTCCAGGTACAATGAGCTGCTTTAGGGCATGTTGTCACTCTGAATACAAATAAGTTGCTTCCGATATTGAGTTGGGTTCTCCCAACTCAATATTTACACTCGCACATGAAAATGGCTGCAAACAGATGAGGAACTATACAACAGTACTTTGAAAAGCAGAAGAGCCTCTTACATAACCAACAAGAATGTAGCAAGTTGTTTCTGTGTGGCAAGTCAACAACAAAAAACTTGTCCTTTCCAACAGCCATTTTACAGCTCACCAAATTTGCTTGTACTCCGCTTGGGTTTCTGGGTAACGGCCCACTGCCTGTCAATTGTGACTCAACAATCTTCAGTTTTTTAAAATGACTACCGTAATTTTCCAGACATCAAAATCATTAACTTTGTTCGTTTTGGATTTTTCTGGGGGGTGCTTTTTGAAACAAATGAAAGTACAAAATGTGAATTTTACATAATAGATCCTATTATGTACCTGGCAGTATTTTTAAAATAAAAATACTGTCAGTAGATACATTTGTAAAAGTTGTTGTTAATGCAATGACTGCTTGATGTTTTTTTTCTCCTCTTCCTCATTATTCCTGTTGAAAATGGCTGTTTTACAGGTTTAAACATTGCCCCACTAGTTGTCCAAAAGTTGTTTAAAGAGTCTTGTTTTCTTTTTTCACAGTAAGCATCACAGTCATGTTGGTTCAAAATTACTGGATGTAAGCGCATCATCTCGAGTGGAGGTCTATCTTCTGACTGATCTGGAATGTACCTGCCCTTCATGTGCTGTGCAGCCTTTGTCATTTCTTGGGAACTTGATTCAAAGTGGCATCCTGGGACAGAAGTAGATTAAACTCTGTTCCTGTTTGATTCATTTTAGATATAAGCAGTTCAGCATCAAGCTTGGCCTTTGGCCTTGTGTAGTTACATTTACAAGTTGTCCTAAGCATGTGCAATTAAGATATTTCAAATTTATTTATATATATATATAGGTGCAAGTTGCTATTCCAAGAGCCTAGCTCATGCATTATTTTAGTTTGATCTTCACATAGTAAGATTGCTGCTCAAAATACTTCTGGAACAAAATACTTGTTCCAGAAGTATTTTCACTAATATGAAATGAATCATATCATGAAAGAAACAATAGACTCAAATAGCTGATCAACCAGTCAGTCTTAAAAGTCCACACTGAAAAAAACAGAATGAATTGCTGGACAATCCACAGTGCCTGAACAAATGCCATATTTGATGTGCCTGAATGAAAAGATGTTAAGTATTGTTTTGGGGTTCTTTGTCTTTGTAATGTATGTCCTTAAATATCCTTGATGTTAATGCATTTCTTAGCCAATCGTCGTGTCACACCACTGGACAGAACTACATATTGCATAGAATATCAGTTTCTATGTCAAATTAATTCAGGTTTTATTTATTGCTGCATTTTTATAAGGGGACAGTATCATGTAAAACCAAAGTTTTTTTAACTTTATGTCGTTCTATAATGTAATTCCCTCATCAAAAACCTGGAGTGTTGCTTTTTATTTTTTCATGCATGTTTATGAAATCCATTAATCTATCCTGGCATTAAGCTGCAAAGTCAAATTCATTTTAAGTCATGTGATATATGCCATATTTTTACAAGAACTGAAGGTAACATAGTTCCTTGATAGTGATATGAAATGGCACTGTGTACCTGCTAAATACACAATTCTGCCCTTTTAAAAATACTTTATAATTTAATAATTATTAAAAAACAAATCCAGTTGTACTTATTGCTTGGTAGTGTATATATTGACTGGAGCTAGCTCACACCTTACCTGTTATGAATTTCTCTGTTTGGAAAGTGATCAAAGCAATAAATCTGTTTACATCCTTCATTTATGAGAGCAGTTGTTACATCTTTGATTGTGTATTTGATTCAACAATGTTAGGAGAATACTCATTAAATATGGGAAGAATTTAAAACTAAAACTCCCCTGTAAAATAGCTACATGAGTTTTCTGTTTGTGTTTACAATATATTGGTCTGAATTTTTCTGTTGATCATTTGCAGTCATAATTGAATGTGCAGAGTCATAAATCATCAATCATCTATGATACATTTGAAAGTAAAATTTCAGTTTTCTGGCAGGGCTTTATTTAGTTCCACATTGATTGTTGTAGATGCATATTCCTACTTTTGGCATTGTGTGTTCATAGGGCTTTATTCACACTATAGAACTGGGGAAGTCAGATAGACTTTAGTTTATATTTTGAAAAATTGTAGAGTTGAAAAAAATACTTTGTAGAATTGTACACTTTTAAAATAAGATGATTATTCACTTATTAGATTTTATTTGTTACAAAATTCAGTTCAGTCATGATGTAACATATGATCTGATGTTAATTCCCCATTTCTTTTTCTAAGTTATGAATTCTGTTAGTTTACTTCCTCCTCTAAAGCGTCAATAACCCGGCCCTGCATTCTTTAAACATATGTGATTTTATAAATTTGGATTTATAAATTTATAAAATCAAGACTATTTGGATAATGACTGGCAGACTATTAAAATCAGCTCATTTTCAGAAATGATTCCAAATAATTCTCATGTATTAATTTGTTGAAATGACAGTTACATTGAATTCAATTATCTTCAATCTGAAAGCAGCAAACCAGTTCATGCAACATGAAGGACTTTATTTAGGAAGTATAGTTGTACCAATCAATCAGACAAACTTTGTACATAGAGCAGTTTCATAGATTGAAGTCTAATACATAGCTACAGAGGTAAAAAACTGAAAAAGAAAGGGATTTAACCACTAGAGACACACAATGAAATCATCTGTATAAGCAAATCAAACAAGCAAGTAAATACTGGAATTAAAATATTGAGGATTCAGAAAGTCAATTATAGAATATGAGGAACTGTGGAAGGGTGTGTTGATTACAGAGGAAACATTGGAGAAATAAACTCACCACCCACTTTATTAGGCACACCTGTCCAACTGCTCATTAGCGCAAATATTGAATCAGCCAATCACATGGCAGCAACTCAATGCATCTAAGCATGTAGACATGGCCAAGATGATCTGCTGCAGTTCAAACTGAACATCAAAATGAGGAAGAAAGGTGATTTAAGTGAGTTTGAATGTGGCATGGTTGTTGGTGGCAGATGGGCTGCTCTGAGTATGTCAGAAATTGCTGATCTACTGGGATTTTCACACACAACCATCTTACAGGTGATTCGAAAAAGAGAAAATATCCAGTGAGCAGCAGTTCTGTGGGTGCAAATTCCTGTTGATGCCAGAGGTTAAAGGAGAATGGCTAAACTGGTTTGAGCTGATAGAGCAACAACAGTAACTCAAATAACCATTCATTACCTCCGAGGTATGCAGAATAGCATCTCTGAAACCACAACACATCGAACCTTGAGGCGGATGGGCTACAGCAGCAGAAGACCACACCGAATGCCACTCCTGTAAGATCAGAACAGGAAACTGTTCACATAGGCTCACTGTATTTGGACAATAGAAGACTGGAAAAAAGTTGCCTGGTCTGATGAGTCTTGATTTCTTCTGCGACATTCAGCAAGTAGGGTCAGAATTTGGTGTCAACAACATGAGAGCATAGATCCATCCTGCATTCTATCAACGGTTGAGGCTGCTGGTGGTGAAATGGTGTGAGGGATATTTTCCTGGGACATTTTGGGCTCAATAGTACCAATTGAGCATCATGTTAGTGCCACAGCCTGCCTGAGTATTGTTGCTGAGCAGGTCCATCCCTTTATGACCACAGTGTAACCATCTTCTGATGGCTGCTTCCAGCAGGATAACGTCCCATGTTTTTCATAAAATGCAAATCATCTCAGACTGGTTTCAATGAGTTCACTGAACTCGATTGGCCTCCACAGTCACCAGATCTCAGTCCAATAGAACATCTTTGGGATGTGGTGGAACAGGAGATTTGCATCATGGATGTGCAGCTGACAAATCTGTAACAACTGATTTGTAATAACAACACTGTGTGATGCTATTACGTCAAAATGGATCAGACTCTCTGAGGAATGTTTCCAGGAACTTGTTGAGAATTTGACAGAAAGGAGTAAGGCAGATCTGAAGGCAAAAGGGGTCCAAAGTCATACTAGCAATGTGTACCTAAAGAAATGGATGGTGAGTGTATTTCACAAGCTGAGAAAGATCAAATTTATAAATACACAAAAGACCATATATAGGGAACATGCAAAAGGAAAAGTACAACAATAAAATCTATTGTAGAAAAGATCTATTTTATTCAAACACATAACAACAGCTAGACTTACTAAATTAAACATCAATAAAATATGGAGATATGAGTAGATCATTTCACATTTGCAAGAACAGGAAAAAATAGAGACAAAAACACATGAATAAACAAATATGGCACCATCTTTCTAATAAATACAGAAGCAAACAAGGAAATGATAAGCTCAAACACCCCAGGATGATGACATCCCTGTCCTGAGGTTTCAGCTTGTTGGCATCACTATGTTCTGAGCTGACTCCCTTTTCTAGGTGGCATGGAGCTTGAGATGGGGGAAGAGGTGGAGGGGACGAAATCGTCATCAGAATCCAAAACGGATAAGTCCAGTTCCATGTCCTGGATTGCACTACTCCCATCAGTGCTAACAGGTAAAATGGAAAACATGGTCAATAACGTTCAAGACAAACTGGGACTAAAGTACCTCTTGTCTTACCCACTTAGTGTAAATGACTTATAACAATCTATACTCAAATTTCTCCAAACTGAAGACATTCTTATACGTTTAGACCATTGTTATGTGGGTTTATGAGTAATACAGAGACCACTGACACAATGTTGACAAAAGTAATTTTTCATCTGCCTTCACACACACAAGAACTAGAGGGATGTCTATTCTCAACCCACAGGGTTAGATATGATATGAGCAAACCAGTTAAATTCTTCCACACAAAATGTAATAATACATGTTATGGACTCTGGTTAGTGTCAAATTCATTGTTGCCTTTGAGAATGACCTATTTGTTCAGTCTCAGTAGTGGGTTTCATACACCTGTGGAATACCTTTGGCAACATTGTATCTTTGCAAATGAACACATCATTTTAATGATTTCATTTACCTTTGTACTTTTTTCCGGTCTCTATACCACACATGATTGGTGATAGCAACACCAAAGACATTTATCATCACATTCACCGTGGTCATGAAATGGTCTCTGAAGGTAACAGAAGAAAACAAACATGCTTGTCAGACTCAGCTATGTTTTTCTTGAAGCTTTTCTCTCCCTCAGTCTACAACAACCAGATGCACCAGGTCTTCTAAAGCTCAGATTGTTGTTGACTTCAGTCTCCAAGTGTAGTTTTATCAATCATTCTACACAAGCTCTCCTCAGGCTTTCTCCACTATTAGGTGATCCTAGAAATTAGTTTATAATGCAAGTTAAAAATCATGTTCTGGTCAAGAATAATTTCAAACTGTCTGATAACAGACCAGCATAACTCCATCCAGGGTGACCTCACAGTTTGATGATGAAAGTACTCTTTAAACACAAGTAGCAGCCCTTGAGAAACAAGTTGAACCTACAGAATCCACTCCACCCCAATGAGAAGGCCAACATTATCTGTAGGCAGTCCCACAGCTGTCAGAATCAGGATAGAGCTCAAAGCTCCTGATGATGGGGTCCCTCCAGTTCCAAAGGCGACAATAGAAGTTGTCAAGCTGCAAACCAAGCACAGTCTCAATTAGCATCTCTGTCCCAGCAACAAAAATGGCACAATCTGCAACTTTATCATTCCTTTCCTATTGTCCACTTGGATCAGTTCAAAATGTACAGTGAAAATATCTATAAATATTGTGAAACACCTCCAGATTACACTTTGCCTCAACTCTGGCTCGAACCCTCAGGGTTGCCACCACTCTGCCCAATTCAGTTTAATGGTTGTGGATATATATATATATATATATATATATATATATATATATATATATATATATATATATATATATATATATATATATATATAAAATATTGAGGAACCTCAAGCTCCCAGGCCTCTGGTAGGGGACCCGAGCTCAGAGGATAAGAACCACCCGCGGTGGCTGAGAAGGGAATTTATTTATTTTATAAACATATTCTCCACAGTGATATAGTTTTGAAATAAGCAAATATTTTGTCAAGTGAGGTGATCAGAAATTTCAGGTTTGAATATCAAAACTGTTTTACAGTTTTATATTTTTAGACTTGAAGCTTATTTTGCACCTATTAAGTAGTCACTGTGATAGATTAGATACTATATAGGAAATCTAACACAGCAGTAGTAGATCAGCATATTTAAGCATCTCCTCTACTGATGATCTGTAAAAGTTAGTGAGTAGGTCGCTTTTTAAAATATAACTGAACCAGAACACACCAAATTCCATATGACATGTTACCATTTTCAAAGTCAAGCAATCATAAGTGAATTAGTTTTCTTATCATAGCAGCTTCCTCCAAAAATGGCTGTCATTTACAAAGTTAACAGAAGTGTGATGTTACATGACAACTATGTATTGCTCTGGGCCCCTGCTGAGGGGAAATGTTACCCACTTTGCAAATAGCTGATCTTAACCCCAGCATGCACCTTTTCTCAATTTCATGCACTAATATGAAGCAGCTTACCCAATGGCAATATACTGCCCGACATCCAGAGACATATCATGAAGCTGGGCCATAAAGACGGCAGAGATCATTTCATAGATCACCATTCCATTTCTATTGATGCTGGTAAGAATGGGCAACATAAGGCGGCAGGTTTTTTCTTATTCAATCTTCAAGTTCTCTTCACAGCATTGCAAGGTGACAGGCAGTGCGGCGGCGCTTTGGTAGAAAGCACATCCTTTATTGAGGAAACTGTTCATTTAAACAAACTAGAGAAGTGTCATGCCTTTTCAGCAAACAGAACTTTTCACCTGGACGCGATGATAAATGCTGTCGTCAAAGCCTTAGTGACGTGCCTGATGACGTTAAAAGGGTTCTGTCTGACAATAATGAAGTAAAACATGGGGAAAATAACGAGGGATTGGATTGCTTCCCTGAAAACACAACAAAGTCACACTTAGTGTTAGAGACGCATAAAGTATTCACTGGCTGTTAAAAATGTATTCATTCATTCAGACCTCTTTATACATGTCATGGTAAAGCTCAATGTGTTTGGAGGAATTTTATATGGTATGCTAACATACAGTAGTGTATCACATTAAAGTGGAATGAAAATTATGGAAACATTTTGACGGGTTGTAAATAAGACTGTCATGACATTGTCGTAAACATGACATCACACCTGTCATGAACATGAGCAAGTCTTCATGAATATTTCTGACTGTTGTCACTATAACAAGTGGTACCAGGTGAGACCAGGTGGCACCGGGACTTAGAGGTGCGTCGTGACAGTCGGTACCATGTCTTACATCAGGATGTCTGATATGAAGACAGACATTCTTTCTATCTGCTGGTGGGACCGACTCAGACTGCCTGTAGCGAACTTCATGTTCGTGAAGTTTATGAAGTGCTGCTACCTCTGGAGCAGTGATATCAATTTGGTAGCAAAGATGAAAAGGAAAAGGTGGTTGAACATACCCTGCAATAACCACTCCTATAAACTTTGTGAGCTTCAAGACAACCCCCCAGTCACGCACATCCACCACATGTGTTGTGATCAGGAAAAAAACTCCGATTGGCAAGTACCTGAAACAAAAAAACAGTAAAAAAAAAAAAAAAAAAGCAGGTTTAATTAAAAAAAGGGTGTTCCAAATATATTTTAAGTTAACTATTAAGAATCGAAACTGTCCTATGTAAATAGAACTGAATATGTAAAAGAAATGACATCTGCTCAGATACTGTCTCATCTTACCACAAGATCCAGTTGACTATGATTTTTATGGCATCATTGAGGCATTGAATGATCTCCACAGTGGTTCTTGCCTCCTGTCCGACACCGCTTAACATGGCACCGATGGCGAATGACCAGATGACCAGTCCTATCATGTTGGGTCCATTAACATACCCACCTATTAGTTTTGTCTCAGTGTCATTCTGCACAAAAAAAACACAAGTATGGTGGCTTCAGCTACCTTGTTGCACAATGCATGTCACTCTTTTACATATTAAGTAAAAATAAAACCATTGACTTTAATGTATTTAATATGCATATCTTTTGTAAAAGACCACTGTAAGGCACTGTATAATTGTGAAATGGAAATTCACAAATTCAAGGGTTAAGAACCTTGAATTTGAACCCTTTAAATTATAAAAAAAAAAAAAAAAAAAAAGTAACAGACACAAGGGAAGTGGAGCCAAATGGAATGTAGAAGGGGAACCAGCAAGGAGTGACTGAGAAAGAGGTGAATCATTACTGTTCGGTTGAATACTGAACAAAGATCTGTGCTGACGAGCTAATGGATTGCAGGTGTGAGGAGAGAAAGCAGAAGACAGGCTGAAGAGAGAGGAGGAGGAAGTGGCACAAGGGGCGAGGGAGAGCAGACTTGGGACGAGGAAATAAGAAACATAATGAAAATTAGAGTAACCAAGGAAAGGACAAGACACAAAAAATATATAACTAGAAACACTAAGAAAGAATTGATGTAAAAATAGAAACAAGGCAGAATGAAATAGGTATGGAACACAAATAATGACAAAACAAAAAACTAACACAAGATCCTGACAGTATGAATGCTTGCAAGGTTGTTTGTCCTAATGTTTGTTCTTTGATAAACATTAGGACTATGATAACTGTGGCACACCTTACTGTCACATTGGCAAACACCACCTCCCCATTCTAGGCTTTAAATTAGAAGAAACTCAAGGCCATTCATTTTCTTCCTCTTCAATTTGAAGTTTGTGGCTGTAAAATGACGATTCTAGAATGAAAACAAAGATCAAAAGCAAATACTCACCATGTTTTGCTCATATTCGGGGCCAGATTTTTCACTTTTAACATGAACAATCTCAGTCTTGTACTGGGAGAAAAAAAAGAAACGATGTTAAATTCCCAGACCCCAAATGGGAAATTACACAGTGAGCTGTCGGCCAGAATAAAAGCATACATGTTCGTAGAAAGCCTGGAAGAAGCTCTCTGGCACCATATTCCTATGTGAGTGAGAGGAGAGTGAGGAAAATAACTGAGATAAACATTAAAGCCAAAAAACTTGATATCATTTTACCCAGAGTCTCATCTCACAAAAACCTAGATAGTTGAACTAATAGTCGTCAAACATCTTAAATTTAACATACAAACAGAAAATGCAAAAACATCATGAATTTTGTCCCACCTTACAAGATCCTGCATGATCACATGCAAGGTGACGATCGACTCATGTTCTTCGTCGAGGTCTGTATCATGTTCATCCGCACCAGGTTGGGTTGTGAGAACCAGAACTAGTCCTGAAACACAAAGTATCAGGCAGGATGTCAAAATCAATAACACAGTACAAACTATAGCGGTCTTCATAAATCTATTAAAATCTGCTGCCCATGGTAAATTTACCGACAATTACGGCTATTATGGTAGAGCCACAGATGAAGGCTAATGTGATGATGGCTGTTTTCCGGGACACTTTTTTGGTTAATCCAGTTACTCCTGAGAAAAGAGAGCAGAACCAGAATTTTATCTGAAGGCCAAGTCATGATCAGGACAACATGCCAGTTCATGTATCTCCTAACAATAATCTAAATTTCATTTAGTTCTTCTACTGTTTAGTTACAAGAAATAAATATAAGAATATCAGATGAGTCTAATATATTTTAATACAGATGTAATCACGTTTTAATCAACATTTATACAAAATATCCTCAAAATGATGTATGAGCATCTTTTTAATCTATCTCTATAACAATTATAAGTTAATATATCAAGTATTTGAATTCATGTTTAGCTTGCCTGCAACCACGCTTGTCACGATGAGGGATACAGAAAGCATCTTTAGCATGCTTATTAGCAATTCCCCTGGTATGCGCATCCATTCCTTCATTTCCTGATTTAGAACATATGTATTTCTTAGAAGAAACCCAATGCCTGTCCCTATAGGGCAAAACAACAACAGCAACAAAAATTCATACAAAATAGATATGAAAAAAAACAACATTTTAACATGTTAAAACCTTAAGAAATAAATGGGAGAGCTTTAATAAAAATAGCAAGTGATACATTTTGCAGACTTTTATTTTCAGTTTTGCTATTGGCAACACTGTACCCAAATGCTGAGCAAACACAGAAAGTCTTTTATGCATTTCATAAACATGTGTAAAATTATCACTAACTGCATGTCATCTACACAATACATTCTAAAACTGGAGAAAAAAAAGGTGGAAATTAGCAAATACATCAAAGTTCACTGTAATTGTAAACAATAAAAACTTAAAACCATCCATGAGCTACTGAAAAAGATGAAATTTTCAGTAATATCCTCATTTATTGAGGTTTACTTTAATGTATCCAACATCACATAAACACTGCACATGTAAATTTCAAATTTCAATGTTTTACATCTATATCAACTAAAGACACAGTAACAAAATGCCATGGTGCCATGGTGACAACACAATGGTTCACGATGACTTGCCTGCAGAACATCTCTCCCTACAATTTTTTGTTTAATACTGCTATTCTAAAAATGGAAACACGGGAAAATATAAACAGATTCCACTATTATAATATAAAACAGATTAAAAGATGAAAATCTTTCCAATATTTCCAATATTTTCCAATTAGAATCTATATATATTTTTAAACAACAACCTCAACTTGATGCATGATTTAGGCGTTAAACCACCTCGGCTCTTACGCGCTGGACAAAAAGATGAACCTGGATTTCTATATAAAATCTGAAAAATATATTTCTCATCCACAATTACAATAAGTGCATTTCCTTTAAAACTTCACGCCTCGCTGGTTCCTCCTGTCACTTCTCCATTGCTTTCTCATTCCATGTGTGTTCTCTTCGTGTCTCCTTGCTGGTTTCTTTCCATTGGATGTTTGGTTTGTGTTTCTGGGCTGGCTCCCTATTTTTTTTCTTGTAAGTTTGTTTTTTTTCATCTTTATTTTATTAAACCTTCTAACTGATTGGCTGCCTTTGCATTTCTGTAATTCTACAAACCAGTCAATGTGACAGAAAATCCAATTGATTGGCAATTACTTTTTCCACATCTTTTGAAATGAATGGTAGGTTAGATAGGATGGAGATTGTTGAACTTTGAAGGGTGGAGACCAGCTTGTTGATGATAGGAGTAATGGCTGTAGATTTAAATGCCTGGCGATGATAAAAGAGGACAGAGAGGAGTGGATGATGTTAGCAGTGACAGGGAGCAGAGAAGTGAGACAGGGTTTGACGAGAACTGTAGGACAAAGATTGAGCTGGCTGTAAGACTGCTTACACTGTGAAATAGCGTCAGGAATGTCAGCAGCTTAGGGGACAGAAGGGGGTAGGGAGGATTGAGTTCAACAGTGATGCATGAAGAAGAGTTGGGGCCAAGGCTATTTTGGATAGAAGAAACCTGGAACAAAGTTCACGAGTGTACCAAGGTGCACTGTTGGAGAAGGAAACTCACTGGATTTTAAAGTAGTAGAGGAAATGAAGGATATTGGTGAGGCCATTATTATTGATGGAAATGAGATCATCGGGTTGAGAAATTTGAACAATGGTGAGATAGTCAGCAATGTGTGATAAAACAACATAATGATTAACATTTTTAATTTAACAAAAACAGAGGGAGGAAGAGCAATGGATGTTAACATTAAAAGAGAGGAGTAAATCCAGACAGAGCAGCTTAAAAAGTCTGGTGTGTGTCCTTGGATGTGGATCAGAAAGAAGTATTTGGAGAAGGAGAGATCAGCATCAATGTGAACGTTAATATCGTTTAAGACCACATGACATTCGATGAAAGGGCTGACAGATACATAATAAGAGCATTAAAATCTTTCATGAAAGAGTTATATTTGGGTGGTTGGTAAACAGTTACAACGATGGCGAGCGTGAGGCCAGAGAGGAGAAAGGTAGACAACCCAAAGGAGAAGAAAGCAGGCATATGTAGCAATGAGAACTTTGGGTTCTCGCAGTGGGTTATTGCAAGACTCACTGTCATCTGGACAAAGCAGGCAGCACTGTGAGGATCATGTTCTGTGATTGCTTCAGTGCATTTAGCAATTGAGCCTGATCCGCTCTGTGAGAAACTCCAGAAGACACAGCTGGACGTCTTAAAAATCACCTGAATATATGACTGATTTGCAAACAGACCACAGTTTGTGTCAACTGAAGGACTGTGGACAGGTGGTCAGCAACAACACAGGAGCACCACAGAGCACTGTACTCTTGCCTTTCCTTTTCACTCTCTGCACTTCAGATTTCCAACACAAGTCTGTCATCTACACAAATACTAAGACGACTTCTGCCGTTGAGTACAGAGTTGTCAGCTACAGGATGACTTTGGTTGAGGAATATAAATACCTTGGTTTTAACCTTGACAACAGACTGGACTGGAGATGAAACAATCAAGCCATCTATAAAAAGGGACAGAGCAGACTGGACTTCTTGAGGAAGCTAAGATCCTTCAGGGTTTGCAGCCAGATGCTGCACATCTTCTATAAATCTGCTGTTGAGAGTCTCATCTCTTCTGCCGTCATCTGTTGGAGTTGCAACATCAGAGCCAGGGACTGAAAAAGGCTCAACAGCCTGATAAAGAAGGCTGGTTCTCTTCTGGATCTGTTCTGGGGTCGAATGTGGAACCTCTGGAGATGATGATGCAAGGAAGGATTCTTCACAGGATCAAGAAAATTATGGACAACCCTAACAGTCATCTTCATGATACTGTCTTGGGACTGCCTTCAGTCAGAGGCTTCTTTAGATTTACTGTAACACAGACCGCTACAAGAAATCTTTCCTACCAACCGCTGTTATAAGCTACAATTACTCTGAAGAATCTAAACTAATGAGTTACGACAACATTTAATTTCCCTTTGGGATTAATAAAGTATTTTTGAATTTGATTTTGAATTGTTACTGTTCACAGTTTTGATTTAAAGTGAATCAAATAAGTCCTGGCAGCTGTTTAGTTTACAAGCAGGATCTTTTAGACACAGTGTTGCAACCCACAACTCGGGATAAGAAAACGAAAGGCTCCCATGATATTTGGACGTTAAGGATCAGAAAACGTTGCTCACAACATTGAAGACAGTTTTTAATCTGCTGTCTGTGGTTAAATGTGATTTGTCTGAAATGAGGCAGAGAATAGCTGTGTCAACAAAAAATTTGAATATGTAGTTATTTTGTGTATTACGGTGTATTAAGCTGCATTTCAGTAGCATTAAGAACATTTTAAATCTATTATTAAATATACATTAAATCTCACATGAAATGTGCGCTTTGGATAAAACTCAGGTGAAGCACTTCGGTTTAACCGTTAACCACTGTCTCACCAAGCAGAATTACATCACAAACATAAATCAATTTTAAAAAATCACGAGCAGAAAAATACTAAGTACTTACCCAAGACGACTGCCAACATGCAAAATGCCTGTAGTAGGTTTTTTTTCATTGTTTTTGTTTTATTTTTGTCCAGTCAGACAGATGGGCCAGTTACTCGCAGCTGTTCAAGACATTTGTCCCACTTTTTAAAAAATGCCCAGCAAAGCATGTTCGGTCTCTATGGCTACCTTGGTAAAATAAATAACACTACTTCAAATTCAAATTCAAAAATACTTTATTCATCCCAAAATGAAGTTAAATGTTATTACTCATATTAATTCAAATTTTTCAAAGAGTTATTGTAGATGGTGTTGGCTGTTGGCAGGAAAGATCTCTTGGAGTGATCTGGGAAGATATTTGTAGTTTTCTGTTTTACAGATCTTGTAATAATGTGACCTTGAAATATAAAAAAAAAAAATACATATGTGTCTTACAGTAATTTGATGTGCAAGCAATCATGTTTTAATTGAGATGATTTGTTAATTTCTCAGTTCAGAAAAATATTTTTATTTAAAAAGAGTGTTTAAGTGATTTAAAAAGTTTCTGGTTCAGAGGATCTTCTTCTTTTTGGCATCCAGATATCAGATCAAATTTTTTGGAAAATGCCCAGAAAATTATGCCTGGTTTCCCTAGATACATTAATTTTGGTTCAAATAATAAAAACAATGTTAATATTTGTTTTTTAAATTAAAAAGCCACAGCATTTCTAATAATATTACCAACTCAAAAAACTGTTTAGTTCATGAGGTTTTTTTTTTATTTTTGTGGAATGTAGGCACAAGAGAGACTTTCTCCTCAACTTCTCACAGTCAGCTAAGAAAGGTTTTTGGTGTCAGCTTACTCACTCCCTCTTTAGTTACGTAGCAACAATCTGTTCAGTTATTTACCCAACAGTAGGTCAATGATTCACCACTGTGCCAACTGCTTAAATATAAACAATGTGGAGTGGAAACTGCATAAGTCACGCCACCAGTGTGGCAGTATTTCAGACATTTAAAGCAAAAGATTAATCAATAATTATGAAATACAAGATCTGCAGTCATATTTGGTCAATTTGGTTATGGGAAAATTGGCTCTTCCATTCTTCACCAGCTTTCTGCCATCCCCCGGCAGCAGAACTGTCTGCTTCTGGTTGGCATGATGATGCCACGGCCCAAACAAAAATAAAGTTTAAGTCTGCTGGAGGACAGCTGTTCTGGTTGGTGTGATGGCCTTGTAAGGCTGTAGTTGTCTGGCAAACATATAAAGTCTGGCTTCATCCACAGTGGTAGAGGTGCTGCGGTACAACTTACATCTCCAGTATCTGCAGCTCGCCTTCTTGAACTGTGAGAATATACTGACTCAACACGAAAACATGCAGGACTTTGGACGCACACCTTGTGTCTGCCAGGCTATTTTCTTTCCCTTGATGCAGAAGGCTGAAACATTTTCAGTCTGTGAAGACCTGAAAGAAAAAATTACCTTCAGCTTTCTCTGACCCTATATAACGACAAAGGTTATGCACACTCATGTTTTACCTTGATTAAATCTCATTCATAAATGCTCTAGCCCCGACGATTTGGTTACCTAACTCTTTCTGCTGACTACCAATTACTGACTAATGGTCAACTGACAGTAGTTGGTGCTATCAATTAGCCATTTACAGCATTCCTGACAGCATTTCTGACAAGTGCTGTTAAGTAGCATTGATGACACTAAAACTAGACCACAACTATTAGTCTAATATTACAGCCTTAAGGTAGCTGACGCTGAGCAGAGATGCCACCAGTGTTCCCTGGTTTTGTGCTGACATCACTCTATTGTATTCACAAGGTCTCATCACTGTCTCAGTCTTGTACTGATGACTCCATTGGATTCTATGATCCAAAGAGAAGTTTATGGAAGATAAATGTTGGCACCAAGCAGAAGAAAATTAATGAGATAATATCATGTACTCCCAGAGTTTCTCTGTCGTCCAGCATTCTTATGCCTTTTATAACAGGTACTATTTAGCAAAAAAATGCCTCTGCTGGTCAAGATTGTTTTACCAACATGAATACTTTCATAAATTAGTTATACTATAAATATTATTCGAGAACAGCAGCAGAATGACTGCCAATTTACTAAGATATGTTCAACTCAAGAAATAATTTAATGTCATGTTCATAAGTTCATTCATAGAAATAGCATTTTTACAGTTATTTTTTTTTTTCATTTTGAAGCAGCAAACCTGAATATGCAACATACAGAACTTTATTGAGTTACAAAGCATTATACCAATCAATCAGTCAAACTTTGTATATAGAGTACGTGTCATACAATCAAGTCCAATACAAAGTTACAGATGTTAAAAACAGAAAGAGTGACATTTAATCACTTAGAGACACACAGTGAAATGATCCATTTGATCAAATCAAACAGATGAAAATAAAACAAAGTTAATCTGGGAGTGGGAGAAAATCAATTATAGAAGACATGAAACTGTGCCAGCTCTTGCTGATAAGTGAGGAAACACTAGAGAAACATTTCTATTGTCTAAGGAGAAAGATAAATTTATAAAAACAATATTACACAATAAACATGCAAAATGTAAAATAACAAAAATAAAATGGTAATAGAATAGATTAATTATATTCACATAACAATACTTTTATTATATAATTATTAACAACTTAAACACAGATAAAACATTACTACCCATGTAGATCATTTAAAAGTTGCAAAAACCAAAGTAAATAAGAAACTAAATACAGATGAATAAAATGATATAGCCCCTTCCTAATAAACATAGGCAAACAAGGAAATGATCACCTCAGACACCCCAGCATGAGGACATTCCAATCCTGACGTTTCAGCTTGTTGGCGTCACTATGGTTCTGAGATGATGCCCTCTCGTAGGTGAAATGGAACTTGAGATGGAGGAAGAGGTGGAGGGGATGAACTCTTCATCAGAGTCCAAAACGGATAAGTCCAGTTCGATGTCCTTGATGGCACGAACCCTATCAATGCTAACAGGTAAAATGGAAAACATGGTCAATAACGTTCAAGACAAACTGGGACTAAAGTACCTCTTGTCTTACCCACTCAGTGTAAATGACTTATAACAACCCAGCAGCTAGCACATATGAAGATGCTCTCCTTACAGCAAAAATAAAGGGCCAGGAGAAACTAATGGGACAGCCAGCGTGTATTCCGGAGTCTAGCGACAAAAATCTTTGCTGCTGTACTCCTTTTTTTTTTTTGTTTTGTTACATGTGAGGCAGGATTTGGAATTTAAGACAAAATGTCCATACTGGTCTAGAGTCCGGTGGAAGAAATGTAATGACTTTAAGTTGTGCATAGGTGGCATCCCATCATGGTGTTAGTCTCAAATTCATTGTTGCCTTTGAGATTGACCTATTTGTTCAGTCTCAGTAGTGGGTTTCATACACCTGTGGAAGCCACTGGAACGCCTGAATTCAATCATTTGGATCAGGGAGCTAATACTTTTGGCAACATTGTGTCTTTGCAAATGAACACATCATTTTAATGATTTTATTTACCTTGGTACTTTTTCCAGTCTTATAAGGTCGTCATGCCACACATGATTGGTGATAGCAACACCAAAGATATTTACCATCACATTCACCACGGTAATGAAATGGTCTCTGAAGGTAACAGAAGAAAACAAACATGCTTGTCAGACTCAGCTATGTTTTTCTTGAAGCTTTTCTCTCCCTCAGTCTACAACAACCAGATGCACCAGGTCTTCTAAAGCTCAGATTGTTGTTGACTTCAGTCTCCAAGTGTAGTTTTATCAATCATTCTACACAAGCTCTCCTCAGGCTTTCTCCACTATTAGGTGATCCTAGAAATTAGTTTAAAATGCAAGTTAAAAATCATGTTCTGGTCAAGAATAATTTCAAACTGTCTGATAACAGACCAGCATAACTCCATCCAGGGTGACCTCACAGTTTGATGATGAAAGTACTCTTTAAACACAAGTAGCAGACTTTGAGAAACAAGTTGAACCTACAGAATCCACTCCACCCCAATGAGAAGGGGAGCATTATCTGCAGGCAGTCCCACAACTCTCAGAATCAGGATAGTGGTCACAGCTCCTGTTGTTGGGATCCCTGCAGATCCAAAAGTGACAATGGAAGTTGTCAAGCTGCAAACCAAGCACAGTCTCAATTAGCATCTCTGTCCCAGCATCAGAAATGGCACAATCTGCAACTTTATCAATCCTTTCTTATTGTCCAGTTGCTTCAGGTCAAAATTTACGGTGAAAATATCTAGAAATATTGTGCAACCTCCAAGATTAAAGTTTTAGAATTAATAGAGTGCTTAGTCTTTGATGTGATGCATCAACCTTTAATGCAGCCACCACTCTGCCCAATTCAGCTTAACAATTGTGATTCTACTTTACCAGCTGCGAACCTGGACTCAAGTTTTACAAGTTAAGTCGCAGATCAATAACCCGCCGCAGCATCAGCTACTGATCAGTGTAAATCAGATTGTGCTGGACTTGTTCATTGTCATTTTTGCTGATGGGCTCATTTAGGTTAAGTAATATTGAACAAGCTGAATATAGAACACATCAAGCATATGTGTATACATATATCTATATAAATATATATATGCAAAATCAGTTCATACGTTAAATGTTTTTTGCCATTTTATTGGCGACCCACAGACATGAGGAAAATGCTCTCATAGAATGGCAGCCAGTTTAGTTAGTGAGAGGTTGCACAATCCCATGTGAGGCACCGAGCATTTGAATGGAAATCCAGCGATTTTGAAGAAAAAACTATCAGAATTGCTTAAGCTAAGTGAAAAATAGGTACTTTATAGTACAAACCACAGGGTGAAAATAGCAATATGAGATTTTATTGTTGTATATCATTTTTCCATATTTCCTCCCCTTACACCACGTCACTAATGTTACCCACTTGGCAAATAGCTGATCTTAACAACCCCAGCATGCACCTTTTCTCAATTCGATGCACTTATATAAAGCAGCTTACCAAATGGCAATCATCTGCCCGACATCCAGAGAGATATCATGAAGCTGGGAAATAAAGATGGCAGCGGACACTTCATAGAGTGCCGTTCCAGTCCTATTGATGCTGGTAAGAATGGGCAACATAAGGCGGCAGAGTTTCTTATCGATCTTCACGTTCTCTTCACAGCATTGCAAGGTGACAGGCAGAGCGGCGGCGCTTTGGTAGAAAGCACATCCTTTATTGAGGAAACCGTTCATATGAACAAACTGGAGAAGTGTCATGCTTTTTCAACAAACAGAACATTTCACCTGGACGCGATGATAAATGATGTCGTCAAAGCTCTCGAGACATGATTAATGACATAAAAAGGGTTCCGTCTGGTGAGAATGGCGTAAAGCAGGGGGAAAATAAGGATGGCCTGGATTGCTTGCCTGAACAACAGAACAAAATCACACTTAGTGTTAGAGATGCATTAAGTATTCACTGGTTGTTAAACATTTATTCATACATTTATACATGTTGTCATGGTAAAGCCTGACAGATCAATGTGTTTGGAGGGATTTTATATGATATGTGATATGTGATGCACTGCATACATTTGCCACATTCTTCTCTGCAAAATAGCACAAGCTAATATTTAATGGAGAGTGTAAACACACAACTTCTTGCCACATATTATTAAAAGGCTATAGGTCTGGACTTTTTCTATTCAATTCTAGCACATGAATAAGCTTTGACCTAAACCAATTATCTCAAACTCTAGACCTTGCGGGTCAGTGCACTGCAACTTTTAGATGTTTCCTTTAACCCACAAACTTCATCACCAGCAGTCAGTCAAGCTCTACAGAAATCTGCTAATCAGACTGTGGTGTAGTTCCTTATCTGAAAGCTTGATATATTGTTTTAGAAATTAACCCTGATTTAAACTTCTCCAGAACTTCCTCTCTGATGTGTCTGCTGAGTTTCTTGGTCTTTATGATGCTGTTTATTCACTCATGTTCTCTAACAAACCTCTGAGGTCAAAAACAGAACTTCTGAAGGGAAATGCTTAAACTGAACCAGTTGTTTGGAGGAATCAGGGTAATGAGGCTGACAATAATTGCATTGATGAAAACTGATCTCTAAACATAAATGAGGAAAATCTGGAAAACTGTTCTGTAAATATATTATTGCACTTTTTTCATCTTCTGTCACTCATGTAGAGTTTAGTACTGCTAATTCTTTGGTACCAAAGATGAAAAGGAAAAAACAGTTGAACATACCCTGCAGCAACCACTCCGACAAACTTTGTGAGCTTCAGGACAGCGCCCCAGTCATGCACATCCAACACATGTTCTGTGAGCAGGAACAGAACTCCGATTGGAAAATACCTGAAACAAAAAAAACAGTAAAAAAAAAAAAAGGTCTAATTAAAAGGGCATTGCAAATATATTTTAAGTTAACTATTAAGAATCGAAACAGTCCTATGTAAATAGAACTGAATATGTAAAAGAAATGTCATCTGTTCAGATACTGTCTGATCTTACCACAAGATCCAGTTGACCATGATTTTTACGGCATCATTGAGGCATTGAATGGCCTCCACAGTAGTTTTTGCCATTGGTCCAATCGTGTTTAACAAGATGCCGATGGCGAATGACCAGATGACCAGTCCTATCATGTTGGGTCCTTCAACATACCCACCTATTAGTTTTGTCTCAGTGTCATTCTGCACAAAAAAACACAAGTATGGTGGCTTCAGCTACCTTGTTGCACAATGCATGTCACTCTTTTACATATTAAGTAAAAATAAAACCATTGACTTTAATGTATTTAATATGCATATCTTTTGTAAAAGACCACTGTAAGGCACTGTATAATTGTGAAATGGAAAGGCACAAATTCAAGGGTTAAAAACCTTGAATTTGAACCCTTTAAATTATAAAAAAAAAAAAAAAAAAAGTAACAGACACAAGGGAAGTGGAGCCAAATGGAATGTAGAAGGGGAACCAGCAAGGAGTGACTGAGAAAGAGGTGAATCATTACTGTTCGGTTGAATACTGAACAAAGATCTGTGCTGACGAGCTAATGGATTGCAGGTGTGAGGAGAGAAAGCAGAAGACAGGCTGAAGAGAGAGGAGGAGGAAGTGGCACAAGGGGTGAGGGAGAGCAGACTTGGGACGAGGAAATAAGAAACATAATGAAAATTAGAGTAACCAAGGAAAGGACAAGACACAAAAAATATATAACTAGAAACACTAAGAAAGAATTGATGTAAAAATAGAAACAAGGCAGAATGAAATAGGTATGGAACACAAATAATGACAAAACAAAAAACAAACACAAGATCCTGACAGTCTGAGTGCTTGCAAAGTTGTTTGTCCTAATGTTTGTTCTATGATAAACATTAGGCAAGGCAAGGCAAGGCAACTTTATTTATATAGCACCTTTCAGACAAAGACAATTCAAAGTGCTTGTACAAGAAAAATAAAACTACATACTGTTAAAAAAAATAAATAAATAAATAAAAAAAAAAAAAATAAACAAAGTAAATATGAAACTTGTAATTATAGTCAGTGGGATTAAAAAATTAAGAATAGACAACTTCAAATAAGAAAGTTTTTAACCTTGTTTTAAATAAACTCAGGGTAGGGGCAGACTTACAATGAGCAGGAAGTTTATTCCATAGTGTTGGAGCATAAAAACTAAAAGCTGCTTCACCATGTTTAGTTCTGACTCTCGGTATAGTTAATAGGTTTGATTCTGATGATCTTAACGGTCTGAGTGGTACGTAGGGCTGCAGAAGACCGCAGAAGGACTATGATAACTGTGGCACACCTTACTGTCACATTGGCAAACACCACCTCCCCATTCTAGGCTTTAAATTAGAAGAAACTCAAGGCCATTCGTTTTCTTCCTCTTCAATTTGAAGTTTGTGGCTGTAAAATGACGATTCTAGAATGAAAACAAAGATCAAAAGAAAATACTCACCATTTCTGGATCAAGTATGAGGCCAGGTTTTCTTCTTTTAACTTGAACAATCTCAGTCTTGTACTTGGAGAAAAAAAGAAACAGTGTTAAATTCCCAGACCCCAAATGGAAAATTACACAGTGAGCTGTCGGCCAGAATAAAAGCATACCTGCTCGTAGAAAGCCTGGAAGAAGCTCTCTGGCACCATATTCCTATGTGAGTGAGAGGAGAGTGAGGAAAATAACTGAGATAAACATTAAAGCCAAAAAACTTGATATCATTTTACCCAGAGTCTCATCTCACAAAAACCTAGATAGTTGAACTAATAGTCGTCAAACATGATAAAGTCTTAACCCCAGGCAGATGTTGCAGATTTGTAACAGCTAAATGCTACTTAGCTAGTCTTTGCAAGTAATTTGAGCCTGAGAGGCTTAAATTTAACATACAAACAGAAAATGCAAAAACATCAAGAATTTTGTCTCACCTTATAAGATCCTGCATGATCACGTGCAAGACGAATCTTGACACATTTTCTTGGTCAATGTGTGCTTTGTTTTTTTCCCCACCAGGTTGGACTGTGAGAGTCAGGAGTATTGCTGCAACACAAAGTATCAGGCAGGATGGCAAAAACAATAACACAGTACAAACTATAGCGGTCTTCATAAATCTATTAAAATCTGCTGCCCATGATAAATTTACCGAGAGTTACGGCTATTACGGTAGAGCCACAGATGAAGGCTCCTGTGATAAAGGCTGTTTTCCGGGACACTGTGGTGTTTAATCCAGTTACTCCTGAGAAAAGAGAGCAGAACCAGAATTTCATCTGAAGGCCAAGTCATGATCAGGACAACATGCCAGTTCATGTTTCTCCTAGCAATAATCAAAATTTCAGAACCGATCTTCATTTACTTTTTAGTTATAAGAAATAAATGTAAGAATATCAGATGAGTCTAATATATATATATATATATATATATATATATATATATATATATATATATATATATATATATATATATATATACAGATGTAATGACATGTTTTAATCAACATTTATACAAAATATCTCAAAAAGATGAGTGAGCATCTTTTCAAGCTATCTCTATAACAATTATAAGTTAATACATCGCATATCTGAATTCATATTCAGCTTGCCTGCAACCACGCTTGTCACGATGAGGGGGAGACCAAACATCTGAAGCATTTGTAGAAGCATATCCCCTGGTATTTTAATCCACGCTTTTACTTGATCAGTTATAGGAACTACAGCCCTCAGCAGAAAGCCCAAGCCTAACCCTGTCAGGCAGAAACAAAGAAAAAATGAAAAAATCATATTCATGTATGAAAAAAAAAAAATCAAAACTTCCACATGTAAAAACAACCTACACTGTTGCATACTTTATACCAGCCTTCATAAATAAATGGGAGTGCTTTAATAAAAATAGTGAATGATATATTTTGCAGATATATTTTTGGAGTTTATTTCAGTTTGTCTATCGGCAACATTGTACACTTCTGCTGATTAAGTAAAATAAAAAGTTGGTCATCTAACAACAGTCCAACAGTCACAAACAGCATGTCATTTACACCATACATTACTGATATTTTATACATTACAACGCTGTGAACATTATACAAATAAAGTAGAAAAAAAGTAAGTACTTACCCAAGGTGACTCCTACCATGCATAAGGCCTGAAGTAAGCTTTCTTTCATTGTTTTTATTTTATTGTTGTCCAGTCAGACAGGTGGACTAGTTACTTGCAGTTGTTCAAGACATTTGTCACACTTTTTTAAAAAATGCCCAGCAAAACATGTTCGGTCTCTATGGATACCTTGGTGCAATAAATAACACTACTTCAAATTCAAATTCAAAAATATCTTCTTCTTTGAAAAGGGAAATTAAATGTTGTTGTGACTCATATTAATTAAAATTTTGTAGATGGTGATGGCTGTTGGCAGGACAGATCTCTTGTTGTGGCCTTGCACACCACTATGTCTTGTAACTGCTTAAATACAAACAACACCATGGAGTGAAAATTGTTATAAGTTACACCACAAGTTTGGCGGTATTTCAGATAAATTAATTAAAACAAAGACTCATCAAAAATTACACTGGGTCACAAAAAAATATTTTTTGGGAAGTTGTCTATGTTTTTTCAACTGAATTAGGATTATTTTGCACCACTGAGTCCAAAAATGATTTCCATTCTTCTCAGGTTGGGTTTTTCTTCTAATTTGATTCAGAGAAATCCAGTCATCTGGCTGAATTGATTACATTTTTGTGACATCAGTTCATTTTCATTAATATTTCTCATACAATGCAGGTTTTAGGACAAATCAATTGTTTTCTAACAGCGTGTATCAAATGTTACACACTTGGATTTCTGTGAATTGACTAATAAACACTGCTAACTGATGCATGTGAACTGAACATTACGTCTTCATTGTGCAAAAGTCTCCATCTCTTTTTAGCCCTGATGAAGTCTCTCCCCCTGCTCATCACTCATTGATCAGATTCTCAGGAAACCGACTAATAGGAGAGAACATGCCATGCATTTTAATGCTCATGTTGCAACCATATTTCAGAAAATTGACCCGATTGAGAACAATTGATTTTTGGATTGAACACATCAAAATGACCCCAAATTGTCTGTTAGAAAACAGACAATTATATGGCTGCTGACCAGTGTTATTGACAGCGACTGATATGAAATGTTTTTATCGTGACATGTTTTTCAGCCATATTATCCAGTCATTTTCACACCATTTATACATGTCATGAATACAAGTAATAACAGAAATACATTACCTATACTATAAAGATTATTCTAGAACAGCAGCAGAATGACTGACAATTTATTAAGATAAGTTCACCTCAAGAAATGATTTCATGAAATGTTCAGACGTTCATTCATAAAATTGAAAATTGTATTAAATTAAATTATTTTTAAAATGAAAGCAGTAAATTTGGTCCTGAAACACAAAGGGTTTTGTTTACAAAGTATTATAATATCAATCAGTGAAACTTTGTATGCAGAGCAGTTGTCATACACTGAAGTTTAGCTCAAAATTGCAGAGGTTACAAACAGAAAGACAGACATTTAACTACCAGACACACAATGACAAGAAAACAAATAAAACAAGTAACTATTTATATTAAAACTATCAGGATTAAGAAAATGAGTTTTAGAAGACAATGAAATGCGGCAGCAGGTCTTTATTGAGAAAACACTGGAGAAGTATTTCAGTACAGACAAAATACTAGAAAACTAGAAAATGAAATACTAGAGAAGATAAATACAAATGAAAATGTATGCAAACAAGGAAATTATCAGCTCAGACGCCCCAGGATGTTGATGTCCCAATCCTGAGGTTTCAGCTTGTTGGTGTTGATATGGAGCTGAGATGATCCACTGACGAAGGTGAAATGGATGTTGAAGGGGAGGGAGTGTCGGGGGGGATGATCTCGTCATTCGGCTCCAAACATAACAAGTCCAACTGCATCTGACTGATGGTACGAACCCTAACAGGCAAAATGGAAAAAAAAAAAAAAAAAAAAAACATGGTCAATATCGATCTGGGCAAACTGTGGCAAAGGTACCCCATATCTTACCACTTGGTGGAAATTTCTTATAACAATCTATTTTCCAGATTTATTTTCACCAGAATTTGTCGCAATATTTTATTAAATATTTCAAAGGAAAGTACGACAAACTGGAAACACATAGAGCACTTTTTAGATTATTGTTATGCAGGTCAAGAGAGTGAATAATGCAGAGACCATTAACACAGTTCAGAAAGAGATGTGCAGAATGTCGACAAAGTATTCACTTGTCTCCCTTCACGCATACATATCTGAGCAAAATCCTAATCTCAATCCATGCGGTTACATATGATGTGAGCAGACCGGTAAAGTTCTTATACCCTAAACTTACTCATCAATGTCATGGAACTTGCTTTGTGCACTGGTGCAAAGTCATGTGAGAACAGACAGAAGCCAATTTCAAATATGCAAAAATGCCTTGATGTGATGAAGCATTAGGAGCAGTGTTGTATAGTAACGAAGTAAAAATACTTCACTACTTTACTTAAGTATATTTTGGAGTACTTCATACTTTCCTCGAGTATGAAAATTTTTGATAACTTTCACTTTTACTTCACTACATTTCCGAACTGAATTGCATACTTTTACTCCGATCCATTTTCAATGTGTGGTTTAGTTACTCGTTACTGTGACGGAGGAGCGTCACGAGTTACGACCTAATTAAAGAGTCGCGTTAACACGCTAACACACACAAACATACACAATCGCTAACTTACGTTTTGTTGCAGTTTAAACTGACGCGGTTCATCGTGGGTCACACGCGGTGTTCCCGCTTCAGTTCACATTAATCCTTATCTGTCATTTTCAAACATTTTCCCGGCTTTATTTTCAATTAGCTTTATTGTTTCCGGATCGTGACGAACCGAGAGAGAGAGTTGCGCAATGTGGTGACTTCATCAGAACGTACTGAGTGTTGGCTGTTTCATGGATTATTGTATTTTTTGGATTACAAGTTTATTTATTTTTTTTCTCTTATTAATTATTTAAACCTTGTGGTTTAGGTAAAGCTCCTAATTTTCTTAACTAAATGATGCTGCAGGTTTATCTATTAGCAGGTTTCATTTTGTCTGCACTTGGTCGTGTACATTATTTTAAGTGTATTTAACAAGTTTACCAAAATATAAAAAATGTGATTCAAACTGCATTTGCCTTATTTTACTTTTTACTTGTACTTTTCATTACATTACTTGAGTACATTCATTTTTACAGTACTTTCTTACTTAAGTACAAGACATTTCAGATACTTTAATACTTTAACTCAAGTAACATTTCAGTCAGTGACTTTTACTTTTACCAAAGTCATATTTTGGAGTGGTACTTATACTTTTACTTGACTCCGAGATTTCAGTACTTTATACAACACTGATTAGGAGTTTCTTTTGCTAAAGCAAATGGGCTGAGTCTGGCTTCTGGTGAACGGTCCCAAATAATGAATCCCACCCCGCCTTCCTGTACACCTCAAACACTGCTGACAGACAAGAGCTGCTGTCCCGACCTCTGACAAACTCAGTTTTAGGACATCAAAGTGTATTATCATTTTCACAATAATTAAAATGTTAACTCTGCAGAGCAAAACATAAAAAGCAGGACTGAAAATACAAAAACGTGCTCAGAAACAGAAACAAATAAACAATAAAACAATAGAAATGAAAAGTATATTTGAACATTGTATCTAATTCATGAATAGAACAGTTCTTGCTACAATCAGAAAAGATTATACAGTTCAGCAACATGTGGCATTAAAAACTGTTGCCAAGCCTATTGGTTTGATCTTCTGTTGTCCTTTATCTCCTTCTTGAAGATGGAGAACGTCCATCTTCAACTCTCCATTCAGTTTTTGACCAACAATAAGCTAATATTTTTGCCAATGTTGTGTCTTTCGAAATGAAAATTTGTTTTATAATTAAATGTACCTTATGACATTCTTCTGCTCTTTCAGCTGATCCTTGCACATATGACTGATGACACCTATACCAAAGCAGTCACCCAGTACATTCACCATGGTGGCGAAATGGTCTCTAAAGAGCACAAAAGAAGAAAAGAAACATACTGTCAGACTCAACTATGTTTTTCTTTAAAGTTTTCTGTGTCTTAATCAATAAAAAACAGATGGACCAGCTTTTCTCCAGCTCATGCCATCCCTGTTAACCACATCCATCTCAAAGGGTAATTATATCAATCACTGCTAAACAAGCTCTCTACACAAATAACAGGTCCTAAAACCCTTGTTTTGCAAGTTAAAAATTATGTCTTGGTCAAAGCTATTCGTAAGCGTTCGCATAGCAAATCAGCATAACCCCATCCAGAATGACTGGACAGTTTGATTAAAGTACTGTTTTGAACAAGAGTAGTGGACTGTGAACATCAAGTTGAACTTACAGAAACCACTCAAAGACCATCAGAATGGACGCATTCCTTGCAGGCAGTCCGACAGCTGTCAGAATCAGGATGGTGCTCGCAGGACCCAACATCGGGACACCTACAGCTCCAAAGCTGGCAACAGCACTTGTCATACTGCAAACCAAGGATCGCTTCCGTGAGCATTTCTATCTCAACTACAACACACTACTGTATCAAAGCCTCTCCTTTTAACAATCCCAGGACTCACATTATCTCAATTTCAGACACATGAAGGAAGCAGCTTACCCAATGGAGATTACATGCTGGGACATCCAGATGGATTTGAGATATCTGGGCAATAAAACGGCAGAGATCACTTCGTAGATCGCCATCCCATTCATGTTGATGGTGGAGACGATGGGCAACATGAGACGACATAATCTCACATCAATCTTCATTTTATCTTCACAGCATTGAAGTAAGATAGGCAGAGTGGCAGAGCTTTGGCAAAAAGAACATCCTTTATTGGTCCACCATTTGTATGTATATGAGAAAAGTGTCCATCTTTGACAACAAACAAACAAACCTGGATGCCATGATGAGAGCGTTCATCAAAGCCTTGTCAGTATGCTGGAATACTTTAAAAGGATTCTTTCTGGTGAAAACAAAATAAACCAAGGGAAGAGTAATGAAGGAATGAATTCCAAGCCTGAAAGAGACGACAAAGTCATGTTCAGTGTTAAAGACATCCAAAGCAAAACTCTTCACTAACATTCAACTTTGACACTAGTGGAAACAAGCAAAGCTAGTTTCCACGAGCTTTGCTTGTTCATAGAACCACTATATGTCACCATCCATCCATCCATTTTCATTCACCCTTCTCCCTAACGGGGTCAGTAGGTGCTAGTGCCTATCTCCAGCTGCGTTCCGGGCGAGAGGCGGGGTACACCCTGGACAGGTCGCCAGTCTGTCGCAGTATTTGTCACATTCTTCTTTACAAAATACCATACACTTCACAACTTGCCACAGATTATCAAATAAATATAAGAATATGCTTTGACTAGGCAATTTTAGCACATGAATAAGCTGCAATGTAAAGCTTTCAATCCTCTCTTTAGCTGCAGGTTTAGTCGTTGTGCTGAGAGAAGATGGATCTTGACACAGTCTAAAGTCTGCCTCTGACATATTTTCTTTCAGGATTGAGCTTAAATGATGGTCAAACCTTAGCTCTCTTTCCATGAACTCAGACTAGAGTTCCTGTCCCTGATGAAAAGAAACATTCCACATTCCACATTACCCTTGGTCAACTATATCTGACCAAGGGTAATGGCGATATTACAGGATTTTAAAGTTTTAGTTTTCTATCACATTTCCTGTTGCAACAACATCTACTTTAGACTGATCTTAAAGATTGATATATTGTTTTACAAACTAACCTTGTTTGTAAAACCTGCCCTTTGCAGACCTTTAAAGACCTTTACAAACCTGCCCTTTACAATTAGTGTAAAGGGCAGAGAGAGGGACATGTCAGAGAGAGAACTTCCTCTCTGACATGTCTGCTGAGTTTCTTGGTCTTCATGATGATTTTTGTTCACTAATGTTCGCTGACAAACCTAACATGGTTGGGCTAGTTAAGCCCCTTTTCCATTAAACTGCCACTAACAGGTACGGTACTGGTCTGCCCTGCCCAGATTCACTTTCACTAGAAAATTTGGTGCAGGTCTGCCTGGTTGCTGTCAGATTAGTGTACCTAATTTAGGGTAGTACCATCTGCAACTTACCAGGTACAGCACTAAAGTGATTTGATTGACAGCTGACTACATTCTTTAATTGGTTCACAATTACCTCATGGAAAACTCCAAAAACCATAACAGTTTACCTGAGGACCACGAACAGACCTTCTGCTATCAGATTGCTGTTAAGTACAGAGGAGCAATTCTAAGTTTAATCACAAGCAGGATCAGGAACACATGCATTAAGTTTTGAAGCATAATGACTTTAGCAGCTTGTCTCTCTAAATAATGGGAAGCAATAAAGAGAAATGGTGCAGCTGTGCTTATCTTTCTGACGAGGCTGCAGTTTGGCACTGAGACTAACCTTGTTTGTAAAACCTAATATTAGCTATATGTTATACATATATAAAAAAAAGTTCATGCATGAACAGTTGGTTCACCTCTTTTGACTGCTTTACCTAAATCTAAAAGGTTCCACATTTTTTTAAAAAAAATGCCAGAATGTATTTACTTTTATATGTATAGCAAAATAATCAGCTGATCCGAGTCTTTATCATTATTTTTGGGGGCAGCAATTTCTATTTAATTTCTATAAGGTAAAATTAAATATTTGGGTTTATTTGTGTCCATCAGAACCACAACCTCAGGTTCTCCATTGTTGAGCACTGCTACAATCATCAGTAGAGAGTTGACCACAGCCCACCCACAATAACAAGAAACAGAGCATATAATGGAGGAGTTCACTACCTAAGGAAAAACTGAACCGCTTGTTTACTGATTAGTGCTCGACTTGTCAGAGGAAAAGTGCTAACTATGACAGGGAACATAACTTTATATCAGTCACGTCTCAGTGCCATTCTGCAACCAGAAACAAATTAGGCTGACTGACAGAGTTTGGTTTGTTAGGCCTAACAGAACATTTGAAGGGAACTGCTTTAACTGGACTTGACGATTGGGGAGAGCAGAGTAAATACATTGACAATGATTGTATTCATAAGCACTGATCTTGTTCCTGAAATTAGTGATACTGTTCTGTAAATACATTCAACCGAATTTCTTTCTTTCTTAGTTAGACTACAGCACCTCACCTGCAGTGGCAAATTTGGCAACAAAGCTGAAACAGACACAGTGGACATACCCTAGAAAAAGCACCATTACAAGCTTTCCAAGTTTAATGACAGCATTCCAGTCTTGGATGTCCATCACGTGCGCTATTATCAGGAAAAAAAATTCCAATTGGCATGTACCTGGAACAAAAAATAGTAAACACAAACAAGATTAAATAAAACAGATGTTTCAAATATATTTTAACTAACTGTTCATTAAGAAAGGAAACTTTGTCCCATGTAGATACAAAAACTGAAACCACATTCTAATCATACAGATCTGATAATGTCCTCTTGTGCTTAACCTGAACTAATTAAGGAAATTACTTTATTTTAAAAAACAATCTAATTTTATTAAAGAGTAAAATTATGTGCTGTTTGATCTTACCACAAGATATACTGGAATATGATTTTTATTGTGTTGTTCATTTCTCTCGCTGCCTTTACAGTGACTTTTGCCCGGGGTCCCACCCAGTTTAAAATGATGCCGAAGATGAAGGCCCAGACGATCAGTCCTAGCATGTTGGCTCCATCAACATAACCGCCCCTCAGTCGCAGCTCTGTGTCATTTTCCGACTAGAAACACAAATATGCTGGCTGTAACTCTAGGAGCAGTTTTTTGGTGTGCCACACCTTGTTGGACAATGCATATCACTTTTCTGCAATAAGTTGCACTAAAGGCTTCAACTTTGATGTATTTTATTTGGATTTATTTTTTGAATGACCAATCCAAAATATTGCATAGTTGTGAAGTGAAAAGAAGGAAATTCAAGGGTTAAAAGAACAATAATAAAAATAAATGTGTATTTACCTAAACTTTCTGTAACCCCTTAGCCCTGTACACTACCATGTGTGTTAATTTGCTTTCCTTCTGCAGAGCCAGGAAAGCCACTCAGACGTTTTATGGGAAGATGGATGGAGTTAAATTTATAAAAATATAATTTGAAAATTAGGACAGATCTTCCGCTTGCAGAAGAACACACACTCTAAACATGAAACCAGATCTACAATGGAATATTTTAGGAGAAAGCATAACCATCTATTGGATCCATGTAGTCAAATCCAGCCCTAACTACATTAGAAAATTGGTGGCAAGATGAGAAAATAGGTTTCCTTCTATTTCCCAAAAACCATTATTGTTGGGTTAACTGGTCTTGTCTTAACCAGTGGGTATGAGTGTTTGCATGGTTGTTTGTCTCAGTGCCATTCTCTGATATGCCCCTCTCTGCAATAGGACGGCACAACTGCCTTCCTGTGTGTTGAAAATAAACACCACTTCTCCTTTCAGGTCTTAATTTAGAAGAAATTTAATCTAACCAATCCTTTAACTTCCTCTTCACTATCAAGTAATTTTTTTGTGTTTGTTGAAGACTTTAAATTGAAACAAAATATATTGAAGTTTATGATTGTCATGTGACGTGTGAAAAATCTCTAGGATTATAAAGACCTTTGGCAAGTGCTCTAGAATAAAAACAAAGTTCAGAAGAAAATACTCACTACTATTGCTGACTTAAAGGCGATTCTATTGTCTATTGGATTGACCTCAACAAGCTCTGTCTGGTACTGGGAGAAAACATAAATGTTTGGAAACTTTCCAAAGTCAACATAAAAAGTTACAAGGTGAGTTGTGGAGCTGAATAAAAACATACATGCTCGAAGAAAGCCTGAAGGAAGTTCTCTGGAACCAAGTTCCTAACCAAGTCAAAGGAGAGTCAGACAAAAAGAAACTGAACTTGTAAACGTTAAAGACAAACAAAAAACACGAGCATGTTATTTTCACCACTATGAGTTTCACCTTAGGAGTCTCAAATTATGAATTTCATATCATAATTTCACATAAACCAAGCTAGTTTTAATAGTTGTCAGAGACAATAAAAATCTCTATTTTACTTATCTATGTAGAAAACTATAACCAAGAATTTTGTCTAAATACTTATTCTCTTACCTAACAATATCCAGGAAAACCAAATGCATAGAGTAATGATGGACACGGAAATGGGAGTGTTTAACTATTGTATCCCCACCAGGCTTAATCAAGAGCACTAGCGTCAGTCCTGCAACACAGTCTCAGGCAAAATATTAGACACAATACACACTGTGGCGGTCTTAATGTACCTATTTTAAAAACTGTTAAAGGTTACCGAGAATTACAGCCAGAGCGGTGGTGCCACTAACGTAGATTACTATGTAGAGGGCTGTCTTCCCAGACATGCTGGTGTTTAAATCAGTTACACCTGAGAAAAGAGATGAGAACCAGAAGTTCACCTGGTGCCAGAGCAATGAGCAAGACAACACACCAGTTCATGACTGTCCAAGTGAAAGCCCAAATGTCCTAACTGATCTTCATCTTTGAACACCTTTTAGTCACAAGAAGTAAGTGGTGAGAGTTTGAGCAACATTTACAGAGAGCATCCAGAAAAGGTGAGTATCTAAATTCATATTTAGCTTGCCTGCAATCACGCTGGTCACAATGAGGGGCACAGCGAACATCCGAAGCAGATTTAGAAGCACATCTCCTGCCATTTCAATCAACCTTTCTGCGGTATCACTTATAGGAAAACGAACTTTGATCAAAATCCCAGTGCCTAACCCTGTGAGGGGAAAAAAATGACAAATACAATATATGTAAAAAAAAAAAAAAAAACAAACATCAACCTTATAAAAGCCATAAGAAACAATTGGGAGTGTTTTAATGTAAAATAACAAAACTATAAATTTCGTAGAGATGTTTTTTAAAACAATTTTTTTTTTTTCAGTTTATTGTGTCTAGTACTGTTGTGCTGATTGATATTAGCCAATACTTTGGGGTTGAAAATGTGTGAAAATGCTTCCACACAACAAACTTAATATGACATTTATAAAACAAGTACTTAGGTTTTTGAGGCTCACTTCATATAAAACAAGACATCTGGTCCAACACCATGATGTCTGGGTGCTCTGGGTCCAAAGCCCAACAAGGTACCACAGATAATTTTCTCTGCAGCATGTTCCACAAAGTGTGAGTGCAAAAAGATGTTGGAGTACTTAGCGCAGCTGGACTGCTGACAATATTTATTTGATAAAAACAAAATGAAAATCACCACAGTTAAACTTTAATATTGTACCATGTTAATGAAGAAAGAAAAATGAAATCCATCATCCACCAGAGACCAAAAAACCATCATGTTGCCAAATATGTTGAATATTGATACTGAATATAAAACAAATAAAGACAAATTATCCCCCTCCTCATATTTCCTTTATGGGTTCATATAAAAGATATACAATTTTTACAATAGCAATTCAGCACTCATATCCTTGGACTCAGAGCCAGTCCTAGCCTGTTAGGTACCCTGGGCGAACTATCCTGCCGTCGCTCTTCCCTCCCCAGGTGGAATGAAACAAAGAGAAGTTTGAGGGAAAATGTCATGTGCCATGTAGTTCATTTGTAATTATATTATTCTTTTATATTATTTTTCAAACTTTAGTTTATAACACACCAGAATTATCATGACAGCCTGTTTTCAGACTGATGGCATGATTGCCGAATGATAAACAATACTCAAGCCGACTCTTTCTAATATTTGCTTTTTAATCTTGAGTATCTTGGATGGATACTTTTTACTTTTACTTCAGTAAAAATATGTTGAAGTAGCACTACTTTTACTAGCGTACAATTTTTGGGTACCCGACGTATCCAACTGACTTGGCAGATGCATTTAAGTCTTTCCAATTGCTACATCCATGTTTTAACATGAATACACTAGTTTTGATAAAGCAAAATGTCTGCAGGCAAAGCAATATTCTGCATACATAGGGACAGAGAAACTAACCAGTGAAACTTGTTCAATGTTTACTGATTTTTTTCCTCTGAAGAAGCAAATGTAAAGCTGTGACCGACAAATCAGTTCACATTCAAACTTCAGATACACCTCAATAGTGTCAGAAGAAAATACATTAAAAAGACATTAAACATTTCTTTAGCTATGAAGCTTTCACATTTTAAATATATTTTCACTAATTTGAGTTAAACATGCCACGGCATGGCGGCTGGAGGTTATGTCAGTTTAACTGCTAACCTCCAGCTCATGAAGCAGCAATAGAAATAGGATAATCAGCAGTAGAAAAACATGTGAGTACTCACCCAAGAAAATCATACACAGAGTAGACCTCTGAAATATGGTGGCTATTGTTGTCATTGTTTCACAGTGGTCCAGTAAGCTGAGACAGATGGGACAGTTGCTGTTTTGTGTCCAATGCTGACATTTGTTCCCCTTTACAAAAAATGCCCTGAAAAACATGTTTGGTCTCCATGGAAACCTTGGTAAGATATATGACATAACCTGAATACTTTGGAATTATTTAAAAAAAAAATACATTGGGTTTCTAGTGATTTGGTGTGCTTAAAAATCAATCATGTTTCGACTGAGTCAATGTGATTGATTAATTTGTTAAATATTATTGTTTAAGTGATTTAAGCAGCTTCTGGTTTAAAGATGACTTTATTGTTCATTTTGGCAGTGAGTCCTAAATTGAGTTTCTTGGAAAATACAAAGAAAAGCATGTCTGGTCTCCTGGGATACCTTGATTTTTGTTAAAAAACAATATAAAATTGTATACTATTTTAAGAGTAATAATAAAATGATAGTATGTTTCTAATAATATATCTAAATCTCTAAATTGTTAAGTTTATGGGGTGTTTTTTATTAAATTTGACCAGTCTGAACAGCATTGCTTACTATGCATTTATGCTCCAACATAATTGCAGTTGGACTGAATTGCAGAACAACCAGATTCCAGAACAGCTTCATCTCTTATGCTATAAGACCACTAAACTATTAATATTTTAATTGAATATATGTATATTGATACTTTTCTATTATTACTTATTTATTTTATTATTATTATTATTATTATTATTGGAGCCTTGCAATGACATTTTGCCCAAAATATACATTTTAATGAACGAAAATAAAGTCTGTCTATATCTATGTCTAAATTCCTGGAGAAATGTCAGAATTTTTAACTGTGGTGAGGGACCAGGATAACATTTCTTTTGTTATGAGAAAATCTATTTAATTCAAAATTTAAATTCTGTTGCTGCTGTCCCAACAGATGTTGGCAGAAGAGACGACCCTCTTAACAACAGACTGATAGAAGATTTGCAGCATCTTGCTGCAAACCTTGAAGAATCTTAGCTTCCTCAGTAAATCCACTCTGCTCTGAACCTTCTCATAGACACGTCACTGTTGCATCTCCAGTCTTTTTCATGAAACTTTCATATTCAATGAATTAGAATACTGAAAAGTTTAACTACTTAAGTGAAATACATTATATAGATTAATAATGCCCAGACTGATGTTAAGTTTTTATTTCTGTTAATATATGATAATCCTCCTCTCAGCTCATGAAATCCTTCAGCTAATGACAACACAAGAGTTAAGATTATTTTATTTAGGATGAAATTAAGGAAGCAGAATATTTCCTTTCATTATGGTGATTAGGGAGTCAAAATATATTTAAGCTTAAAATTCAAAGTTTTGCTGCTATTCAAGATCATTCTATGCTCATAATAAAATTTTGTCACATTAATTTTCTGGGCAATTTTATAAATAAGAGAATTTTTGGAAGAAACTGGATCATTTATCTCCTTTTTCATTAAGCTAATTAGAAGAGATAGATTCATGTAGTCTTTTGTCCATTTATAAAGCTCACTCTGCTGGTCAAAGTCTGCTTCTCAGCCAACTCTTTTATAAATTAGTAATACAAAAAAAAGACTGCCCTACAACAGCAGCAGAATGACTGGCAATTTGTTAAAATCAATTATTTTCACAAAATGATTTTATGTAATGTTCATGCATTTACACATAAAAATTAAATGTATAATCAATTAAAATGTTTTCAGTCTGAAAGCAGTGAACATATTCATGCAACATAAAGGATTATATTCACAAAGTATTGTATCAGTCAAACTTTGTATATTGAGCACTGGTCATACATTCAAGTGAAATGCAAAGTTACAGAGGTTAAAAACAGAAAGATGAGCATTTAACTACTACAGACACACAATGAAATGATCTGTAAAACTAAATAAAGTAACAGGTCAAAACCAATTATTGTTAATAAAACAGTTTGGATTCAGAAGGGGGAGAAAACCAATTACAGAAGATGAGGAACTGTGGCAG
This sequence comes from Poeciliopsis gracilis, assembly GCA_911649635.1. Lineage (NCBI taxonomy): Eukaryota > Metazoa > Chordata > Actinopteri > Cyprinodontiformes > Poeciliidae > Poeciliopsis > Poeciliopsis gracilis. The sequence continues at coordinate 1,036,509 of CAJVRI010001220.1, forward strand.
CTCATGAGTGAGGAAATGCTGGAGAAATATTTCTATCCTACTTCTATCTTACAAGTAGAAAGAACAAATTTAGGAAAAACAGAAAAGATAATACATAGTAAACTTTCAAAAGCAAAAATAATAAATCTACAGCAGCAAATTATCTTCAAACACATAACAATAATGAACAACGTATTATGTTGTTCATAAAGAGCAATACATTTGGAATAGAGATCACTTAAAAATAGCAAAAACAGAAATAAAATAGAAACTAAATACAGATCAATAAACTGATAAGGCACAATTGTATTAGAAATAATTATATACAAACAAGAAAATGATCAGCTCAGACATCCCACGATGGTGACATCCCTATCCTGAGGTTTTAATATATCTGAGTTAACGTGGTGCTGAGATGATCCCTCAGTTTGGTGAAACGGATCCTGAAGGGGCGGCGGCGCCAGGCGGGTTGATCTGTTGATCAGGCTCCAAACAGGTTAAGTCCAACTCAAGTTCACTGGTGGGACGAACCTTGTCAATGCTGACATGTAAAATGGAAAACATGGTCAATAACCCTGGTCAACAGCCAAAAAGTTGTCTGGGGTTTTCCAACTCTTTTAGGGCCATTTTGATGTGTTAAATCCAAAAATGACATTGTTTGTTTTCAATCAGGTCGACTTTCTGAACATGAGCATCAAAATGTGCGACTTGTTCTCACATATGTATCAGATTTCTGAGAATCTGGGATCAATGAGTAATGAGCAGGAGGAGAGACTCTGTCAGGGCAGAGAAGAGATGGAGAATGTTGCACAATGCAGACGCATTGTTCACATGTACTCACCCTTACCAGTGTTTACTCCGCAATTTAAAGAAATCCAAGTTTGTAACATTTAATTACTACATTCTATTAGAATTATTCTAATTGAGAAAAATGGATGACACTTTTGAATTCAGCGGAGCAAATAATCCTAATTCAGTTGTAACAGACATAGACAACTTCCTAAAAATATTTTTTTATAACCCAGTGTAATGATCTGGACAAACTGTGATTAGAGTACCTTATATCAGTGAAAATGACAAGAGCTGTTGTCCTGGCCACTGACAAACCCAGCTGTTAGGACACCAAAGTGCATTATCATTTTCAAAGTAAAAATTTCAAAGTAATGAAAATGATAAAAAGCGGGACTAAAAATACAAAAAAGGTTTTTAAACACAGAAAATGAATTCAATACACGGAAGCCACTAGAACACCTGAAGTCAGTCATTTGGGTCGGGATGCTTTTGGCAACACTATGTCTTTGCAAATAAATGATTTAATGATTACCTTGCTGGTTTCTCCAGGTGCTCCAGCTCATCGTGGCACAGAAAATTGATGATAACAACACCAAAGCAGTCTCCTATTATATTCACCCCAGTGAGGACATGGTCTCTGAAGGGCACAGAAGAAGAAAACAAATATGCTGTTAGACTCAACCAGGTTTTCTCAAAGATTTCCTTTCCCTCACTCTACCACAGCCAAAAAAAAAAAAAAGAAAGAAAAAACAAAACTACATGCAGCACAGGGAGCCAGGGCAGAACAAAAACTTGAATCCAGGTGTAAAGAGAACAAGGTATTAAAAAGGTAGTAAGAGGAGAAGAGGTATATAAATACTGGGAGATTGAACGCTGGAACAATCGAATGAGGCTGATGGCTAACGGGTTGCAGGTGTGAGGAGAGCGAGAATGGCAAATCCTTTAACCTGACGACACGCAAGTTAAAAATCATGACTCGGAAGAAACTCACTTGCAAGTTTCATGATTCCAAATCAGCGTAACTCCATCTAGATTGACTACATGGTTTGATGATGAAAGTACTGTTTAAGCAAGCGTGGTTGACTCTGAGTTTCAAGTTGAACTTACAGAACCCATTCCACTACGACCAGCATGGCAGCATCTCTTGCAGGCAGTCCCACAGCTGTCAGAATCAGGATAGTGATCACAGCTCCTGTTGCTGGGATTCCTGCAGCTCCAAATGTGACAATGGAAGTAGTCAAGCTGAAAACCAAACACAATCTCTATCAGCATTGCTGTCTAAAGTACAACACACAACCATAATAAAGCCTTTCCATGGAGCTCAAATTCGTAGAAATTGAACTGCTGCTTCCTTGGCACTTCAAGAAAGCAGCTTACCCAATAGCAATTATCTGGCCAGCATCCAGCGTGACGTCATTCATCTGGGCAATAAAGACAGAAGCGATCGCTTCATAGATCGCAGTCCCATTCATATTAATACTGACGAGAATGGGCAACATGAGGCGGCAGAGTTTCCCATTGACCAATACGTTTTCTTCACAGCATTGAAGGATGACAGGCAGACTGGCAGTGCTTTAGCAGAAAACACATCCGTTATTGGTGTACCGTTCGTATGAGGAAACTGGAAAAGTGTCTCTCTTTGACAACAAACAGAACATCTCACCTGGACGCAACAATAAATCCAGTAATCCAAGCCTTAGAGGTACTCTTTAGGATGACAAAGGGATTCCTTCTGACAAGCGCGAAGAAAACCACAGGAAGAATAATCAAGGAATGGATTACTAGCCTGGAAGAGATAATAGTCACGTTCAGTGTTGAAGACATGCAATGCAAAAGTATTCATTGGTATTCAACTGTGACACTTTTATGTATTTTGCAAAAATAATGATAAATAATAATTAATTTGACTTAGAACACATTTTATATCTTGAGATCTCAAAAGGCACACAGTAAAACCAGAGTTCAATGTATTAGGGGAGATTTTATATGAAATTATAACTGAGGAGAGAAAACATCCTCTCTTTCTCTCTCCTTTTATTCACATCAACACATTTGCACTCTTTCATTTAGAAAAAAGAAGTATTTTGAAAAGAAGAGGTGCAATTCACGATCCTGTCATCTTAACGGTGACTTGGAATTAATTATCAGTTGCACTTTGGGAATGCAAGACTGTCGAAAAAATAATGCTGAAATTGATGACTCTTTTTTTAATAAAAGAGAGCAAGAGAGTGTGTTGATGTAAATAAAAGGAGAGAAAAAAGAGCTTTCTCTTCTGGGTTACAATATGCTCACATAATAGCGCATTGTTGTAAAGTGGAAAGAAAATAATGCCTGCTTGCACAACAGTATCTATCAAGATGTTTGTGCATTTGTTATCATCCTCCCCGAGTCCACGTTAGATCAACTTATTGCTGCAGTTCCAGCTGCAGCCTGTTGGGTTCTGTCTCCACCAGCTTTACCTTTGTCATAGAAACGTTTGGAACATTGTTCTCTGCAAAAAAGGACTAAGTTCAAAATGGATGTTGAGTGTGAACACAAAGCTTCACAGTTTGCCACAGATTATCAAATGAACTTAGGCCGGACTTTGACTAGAAAATTCTAACACATGAGTAAGCTTTGATCCAAAGCAGTGATCTCTAGTTCTCAAAGGTCAGTGTACCAGATATCTGTTACTACAGATATTTCCCTTGCTAAATAAACTTGAATGAAATAGCTGAACTTCATGAGTAGCATGCAATTAAGATCTACAGAGATCTGCTAATAAGCCAATGTTGACATCCAAAAGTTTCAGGACAAAGGCCCTTGAGGAGTGGAGCGCGAGACAAATGATCTAATTCATTCCATGCTCTCTTTAGTTGCAGCCTTAGAGTCGTCGTGCTGAAAGAAGGCGGACCTCGCTAAAGTCTAAAGTGGTTTGCAGCCTCTAACAAATATTCTTCAAGGATTGATCTATATGGAGCTCAAACTCTGAGATGAGTTGAGTTTTTTTAGTGTTTATGTCATGTTTATGACAGTGTCATGACAGTCTTATGCAAAATCCTTCAACTAAAGTATTACCAAAAAATCTTAACAGAAAAGGTGGACATACCCCAGACAAATTACAGCTGAAAGTTTTGCGAGTTTAATGACGGCGCTCCAGTCTTCAACGTGCAACACGTTTTCTACGATCAGGAAAAAAACTCCGATTGGGAAATACCTGAAACAAACAAACAAGAAATACTGAACTGATTACAGGGATGTTTTGTACATTATTAATGAATCCAATTTTGTAAAAGAGTGAAATTATATACTGTCTTATTTTACCACATAATCCAGTTAAATATGATTTTTATTGCGTCATTGAGGCTTTGAATGGCCTTCACAGTGCTTGTTGCCACCTGTCCCACCCTGTTTATCAAGATGCCGAAGGTGAAAGACCAGATGATCAGGCCTAACATGTTGGGTCCATCAATATAAGTGCCCACCAGTTTAATGTCACTGTCGTTCTGCACCGAGAAACACAGAAATGCTGGCTGTAATATTCTAAGAGCAATATTGTAGGAATAAATCACCTTATTGGACAATGCATTTCACGTTTTCATAAGTCACATTAAAACCATAAACTGATGTGCTTAATTAGCTTCTTTTTTTTTTTTTTTTTTTAGAAAGGACCAATCCACAGCATTGCATAATTGTGAAGTATAAAAAATATAATATAATTTATAATATAACATATAATTCTTTGTGTATTTAGCTAAACTTTTATGGTGTTTCCTCTTCAGTCACCCTGTACATCCAGTACATTCCTGTGCATTCACTTATTTTGGTAGGGCAGAGTAAGCGAGCCTGTTCTTTAATGTAAATACATAAACATTTATGTTACCTTTCAAATAAAATAATCATGTTTATTAATAGAAAATTAAACAATACAGACGTAAATGCATAATAAATCTACCCCAGTCAGAGACACAATAATAATAATACCACTCAAGTAAAAGAAAGAAGTACAGAGCACTAAAACTTCTCTTATAAAGTAAATGTGAAGCCGTCCATCTTTTATCCTCCACTTCAAAATCAAGTAGTACTGTTGGGCGACTACTTTAAACCAAACACAATACTTTGAAGTTTGTGATTATAATGTGACAACACGTGAAAAACTGAAAGGCTATATATGTTTGGAAAGTGCTCCAGAGTAAGAACAAAGATCAGAAGGAAATACTCACTAATGGTGGACGGGGAGAGCCAGAAACGCCTTTTTTAGTGTAAACAATCTCAGTCTTGTACTGGAAGAAAAACAGCAACTTTTTTTAAAACTTTCCAAATCCAACATGGAAAGTTACACACTGAATAAAAACAAACCTGCTCATAGAAAGCCTGAACGAAGCTCTCTGGAAACATGTTCCTATGTGAGTAAAAAGAGAGTTGGAAACAAAAAAAACTGAGCCACATGTTGAAGACAAAATACATGTGAATATTATTTTCTGATCATGTCACACAGGTGAAGATAGTTTTAATTGTTATCTTAGATAATAAAAGTCAATAATCCTCTATGTAAGAAAATATAAGACGAACATAATCATCTTACTAAAAATAATGGCCAATAACATTTTGGCCAATGTAATAACTATTGGCAAAATATATATTTATATATATAGATATATATATATAATATATCATTATTTTAGGAAGGTGACAATGTGCACAATATGCACAAACACAAGAACTGTGTCTAAATGTCTATCCTCATGCCTTAAAAGATCCATGAGGATCACATGAATGGAGAAGGGTGGCATGTCCTTAATGTTCTCCTGTGTTACGTGATCTCCCGCACCAGGCCGGATTGTGAGCACCAGAAACAGTCCTGCAACACAAAATCTCAGGCAGAATGTTAAAAGCAATAACACAAAGCAAACTATCACAGCCCTCATAAATCTTCTTTAATAATTGCTGACCATAATAATGTTACCAAGAATTGTGGCCAAAAAAGTAGTGCCACAGATGAAGGTTCCTGTGAATACGGCTGTCTTTTTGGACATTTTGGTGTTTAATCCAGTTACTCCTGAGAAAAGAGAGCAGTACCAGAAGTTCATGTGGTGCCTGAGGAATGAGCAGGACAACATACCAGGGCATGTGTCCTAACAACTAATCTTCATCTTTTAAAAATGTTTTAAAAGCATAGGAACGAAATGGTGTGAATAGGAAATTAGCTTAATATCTAGATATAATACAATATAAAGGGTTTTGAGCAATATTGATACAGAATATCCACAAAAAGATGAGTGAGCATCCTTCAAATCCATCTCTGTAACAATGATACTAATACTTCAAGTATTTAGATTCATATTTAGCTTGCCTGCAAGCACACTTGTCACAATGAGGGGTACAGCAAACATCTGAAGCAAGCTGATAAGCATATCCCCTGGTACTTGGATCCATTTTACTTGATCGTCCCTTAAATACACCATAAACCTCAGCAGAAATCCAGCGCCTAAGCCTATGGGGTGAATCACAAACATAATAGATATGAAGAAAGAAAACATCAAGATGTAGGCTGCACTTAATTCAGCTTAATTTCACCTTCAAACTTTTCTACGCGCACACTAAACGTTTCATTAGCATATTCAGTTTGATCATTTTAATTTAACTCACTTCAGTTAAAACCCCCAGGTTAAGCACACGTGTTTAACAGATAAGCCCCGTCTAAATAAGCAGCAAAACTACTGAGATCAGTACTCACCCATGGCAACAGACAAGAGGCAAACGATCTGAAATACACCCTCCTCCATTGTTTGGTTTCGCTGTGTTTCGGGAAGCAGGTCGATGGCAGCTGTTTCAGTTACTGTTTGGTGTCCAATGCTGGGAAACTAGAAAAGAACGTTCAGTCTCTGCGGGTACCTTGGCAACATAAATGACGGATAACTTATGACTGGTTTCAGTAATTTGATGTGTTTAAAGAGCCAATCACGCTATTAACTCATTGAGTCAATTTGATTAATCCGTTTTCTAGTGCTCGGAAATATTTGTATTTAAAATAAACAGTGGTTAAGCGATTTAAACAGGTTTTAGAATATCTTGTTCATTTTGTCATCCAGTCCTTGGATTCCATGTTTTGGAAAATGCCGGGAAAAGAATTCCTGGTTTCCTTGGATACATTGATTTTGGTTCCAATGCTAAACAAGGTTGATATTTATTTAAAATAAAAGTGAAAAGACATTGTGTTTCTAATAATATCACCACATCACAAAACTCTTTATTTTATGGACTTTTTATTCATGAAACTGGGTATTTTGACCTGTCTGAAAAATAGACAGCTGTTATTATTCTAGATAGTTATTCTTTTGCTACTGACAGTGTTGTCAGTAACGCGTGACGTCGGACCACTTCTTTCAATCTAACCCTTTGCTATTTCAAGTCCAGTAGACAGACTACAGTTACTTATCGAAATCACTTTGCGTTACTGTGCGTTACTATTTTATTTTGTAATTTAATTGATTATTATAAGAGACTTGTTTTTTTTTTTTTTTTGGTTTTTTTTTAAGTCACTTGCAAATTTAATTACTTGTGAATGACTCGAGCTATCCAGAAAATTGGAAACATCGAGACTAATCTGAACAACGCAATAAACGTGAAAACAGATTTTTTGTTGTTGTACTGATTAAAGTCCTAAAACAATTGTTTAGGATCCAATTCCTTTCCTATTCTGTGATTAGCTATCATACGAATCAAATTAATTGAAATATTACTGTATGACATGTTAGCGGAGTTGGAAGAATGTCGACGATAATGTTTACAAGCCCAAAGGAAAGAATGTTTTCTCTCCATGCATATGTTAAATTGTATCTCTGCATGAATGATTTAAGGAAAGTGTTTGAATTTTGAGGTCATATCATATTAAATGCCTTCCTACAATGATAATTGTATTAGAAAATTTATTTAGACCATTAGTTAAATTATTTTCCTTCCTTCCTTCCTTCCTTCCTTCCTTCCTTCCTTCCTTCCTTCCTTCCTTCCTTCCTTCCTTCCTTCCTTCCTTCCTTCCTTCCTTCCTTCCTTCCTTCCTTCCTTCCTTCCTTCCTTCCTTCCTTCCTTCCTACCTACCTACCTACTTACCTACCTGCCAACCTACTTACCTACCTGCCAACCTACTTACCTGCCCTAACTTAGGCAGTTTAGTAAAGACAGGGCTCTATTTTCCATTATCAGTGTTCGGCTGATCTATTTTTAAGTTGACTGGCAATTTATTCAAATCAGCTGATCTCAAGAAAAGATTTTATGCAATGTTCACGTGTTCATTCATAAACATGACATTTAGACTTAATTCAGTTGTTTTGAATTTGAAAGGAGTAAATCTGTTCATGCAACAGGAATAAATTTATTTATTTACAAAGTATTGTTGTATCACTCATTCAGCCAAATTTTGTATGTAACAATAAACTCCAGAACAGTGTTAATGAATTAGTGATTATAAATAAATATTTAAAAGTTGCAAAAACATAAATAAAATAGAAACTAAATACAGATGAATAAACTGCTATGACACTGTCCTGCTAGTAACAATTATATTAAAACAAGGAAATGATCAGCTCAGACACCCCAGGATGCTGACATTCCTGTCCTCAGGCTTTATACGGTGGTGAGATGTTCCCCTCACGACGGTGAACGAGCTCCTGGGGAAGAGGAAGGGATGAGCTCGTCATCGGGCTCCAAACAGATTAAGTCCAGCTCGAGCTCATTGGGGGGACGTAGCTTCTCCACGCTAACAGGCAAAATGGAAAACATGGTTAATAGCGATCTGGACAAACTGTGACCAAAATATCTCAGGTCTTTCTACTCAGTGAAAATAACTTAGAAAAGTCTACATTCTAGATATGTACTATATTACATTACAAGAACTTGAGCCCATATTTTACTCAACATTTCATAGAAAAATACAACTAACTGAAGAGGCTCTGAAGCACTTAGATCATTTTTATGTGGCTCACTGAGTGAATACTACAGAGAACGCTGACATAGTTCAGAACTGGATGTGCACAATGTTGACAAAAGTATTCACTCATCTGCCTTCACACACACACATACACACGTACCTAAGCAACATCCTAATCTCAATCCATGCAGTTACATATGATGTGAGCAGACCAGTAAAGTTCTTCTACCCCAAATTTACATATCTATGTCATAGAACTTGCTTTGTGCACTGGTGCAAAGTCATGTGAGAACAGGAAGAGGCCATTTTCAAACTGTTCCCATAAGGATGGGAGCTTGAAATAGTGAAGAATGCCTTGGTGTGCTAAATCATTAGGAATTCCAGTCACTTAAACAAATGGACTAAGCCCGACTTCTAGTGAACGTTACCAAATAATGCATCCCACCTCGCCTTCCTGTACAGCTCAAACACTGTTAACAGGCAAGAGCAGTTGTTGTCATGACTACTGACAAACCCAGTTTGTCACCAAAGTGTATTATCATTACCACATCAGTAAGAACGCGATGCAGCTTCCGCAGAGTAAAACATAGAAAGGAGGACTAAATAATAAAACGGCATTTAATACAGAAATAGAATTCAATAATAACAACAAGAAATAAAATTATATTCACACATATAAGTAGATTATCTCCTGCTACAATTAGAGGATAGTAATCTGAAAGGTATTCTGTTCACCAACAACCAGTGGTGATATTTAACTACAGTCAAACTTGTTTGTTTGACCCTTTATTGTCCTCCAGCTTCTTCTACAAGGCAGAAGATGAAATAGACTATATTTCACAAGTGTGTTTGATTGTTTCTGATTTTGATTTTTACTTTTCTTTCCTGAGTCAAAAGGAATCTAGAGTTCATCGGAGTGTGGTGAGGAAGCAGTTAATAATTTAATAGCAGTGGTGATAATCCTTTGGAGGACCTTTTTCTGTAGGCCAGAAGGGCCCTTCTCTCTTGGGAAGAATCTCTTGGGAGAGATGATTTGTCTTCCAAAGTCCAAGGAGGAAAGTCTTTGATGCATTTTTTGATACTTTTGAAGCAGGATTTGAAACTCTAGACAACATGTCCACACTGGTCTAGAGTACAGTCTACAGGGGGTATCATATCGTGGTACCATGCTCAAATTCACTGTTCTTTCTGAGAGCACCCTATTTGTTGGATTTCAAGTAGCAGCAAGAAGCACTGGAAAACCTGAATTGATCGATTTGGACAAGGAAGTGACTACTTTCTGCAACATTATGTCTTTGCAGATGAACACATCATTTTAATTATTTCATTTACCTTGTTAATTTGTCCAGGTTTAAGAGCTCATCTTTGCACAGATGACAGATGAGAGCCACACCATAACAGTCTCCTAGCACATTGACTATGGTAGTGAAATGGCCTCTGAAGAGAACATAAGAAGAGAACAAATATGCTGTCAGACTCAACTATGTTTTTCTTGAAGGTTTTTTGTCCCTCACACTACAACAACCAGATGCACCAGCTCTTCTCCAGCTTAGGCTGTTCCTGGAAACAAAATTAGTCTCCAAGGGTAATTTTATCAATCATTGCTATACAGGCTCTCCCCACAAATAGACGACTCAAGACTCATATTAGCATTTTTGTTTGCAGAAAAAACTGAATGGAGACGTTTGTGCATCTCTATTCAGCCTCAATGAGAGCTTTTTGCTGCAGTTCTAGTTGCAGTCTGTTGGGCTATGTCTTGGTCAGAAATAACTGCAAGCTTTTGATAGTAGACAAGTGTAACTCCATCCAAAATGACTACATGACATGATTGTTAAACATGTGTACTGTGTGCACAATTATTACGCAAGTTGTTGTTTTGAGGATTCATTTTATTATTGAACAACTACAGAACTCTCTGTCAATCCAACCTGTTTAAGAAGGGCCCACGAGTTCTTTATGCGGTCTAGGGCAGATGAGGAAGGAGGCCACTTCATTATTCCTCCATCTTTAATGTCTTTACTGGCTATCCACATAGTGGAGTACTCTGATACGTGTGATGACACGTTGTCCTGCATAAAAATCATGGTCTTCTTGAAAGATGCATCCTTTTTTCTGAATCACTGCTTGAAGAACGTGTCTTCTAAAAACTGGCAGTAGGTTGGGAGTAGATTTTGAGTCCATCTTCAACCCAAAAATTTGAAGATTGGCTCATCTTTAATAACACCGGCCCATACCGGTGCACTGTCTTTACCTTCCTGGCGTCTGATATGTAGTGGAGCTCTGTGCCCATTACTGATCACGCCATCGGTCAATCCATCTGATCTGTCATGAGTCACTCTTATCTCATCAGTTCATAAAACTTTTGAAAATCTGTTTTCAGATGTGTCTTAGTCCAGTTTTCATGTTTCAACTCATGTGTCCTGATCAGTGGTGATCAGCCGCCTCTGAGCTCTGAACATCTTATACTTCTTGGCCCTCCAGGTAGATTGCAGTTCTGGAATGTCCCAGCACTGGAAGATAACGGGATCCTAGAGCTTCATGTTTGATTTTTCACGAATTTTTGGCAGTTATTTTACCTCTTTTTGTCTCAAAATGTCTCTTGTGTCCCTTTGACTATTTGCAGCAAAACATTTGATGGTTCTGTGATCACGCCCAAATATCTTAGCATTTCAAGAGTGCTGCATCCCTCTGAAAGACTTTTTACAATTTTGGACTTTTTAGAGTCACTTAAATCTCTTTTTTTGGCACTGAGAAAAAGAAATTATGCACAACTTGATATATGGTGTTGATCTCCTTAGGCCCACACTCACTCATTAAAAAAATGCACACCACCTGGCATGTTTATGTTCTAAAAACGTTCGAGACTGTACAGCTTGGAATTGGAAAATATGCATGAAAATGATAATTTGGTCGAAACTAAAACTTGCCTAATAATTGTGCACACAGCATAGTAGGTGATGAGTAACAAGTTAAACTTACAAAAACCAGTCAAAGAGCAGCAGAAGAGAGGCATCATGTGCAGGTAGTCCCGCAGATGTGAAAATCAGGACAGTGGCTGCAGATCCCGTTGCTGGAACACCTACAGCTGCAAAGCTTGAAATGCAACTGGTCAAGCTGCAAACCAAGCACAATCTCCTTTAATGGAGCTGCAAACCAAGTAGCTGGAAATGCTCATGAGCATTTTTGTCTCAACTACAACATACAACTGTATTCCTCTTAACAATCCCAGCATGCATCTTTTCTCAATTCTAGGTACTTCTAGGAAGCAGCTTACCAAATGGTGATGAACTGGCTGACATCCAAAAGGATGTTACTCATCTGGGCAAAAAATATGACAGAGACCGCTTCATACAGCGCCAACCCGTTCATGTTGATGCTGGCGACTATTGGCAACATGAGCCGGCAGAATCTTGCATTGGCCTTCAAGTTCTCTTCACAGCATTTAATGGTGACAGGCAGAGTGCCGGCGCTTTGGCAGAAAGCACATCCTTTATTGGTAAACCGTTTGTATGAGAAAACTACAAAAGTGTCACACTTTGACAACAAACAAACAGAACATTTCACCTGGACCCCATGATCAGTGAGGTGACCAAAGCCTTGGAAACCTGAATTAAGATGAGAAAGGGGTTCTGTTTGGTGAGCACGAAGTAAATCAATGGAAGAACAAAAAAGGAGTGGATTGCAAGCCTGAAAGAGACAACAAAATCATGATCATTGTTAAAAACATTCAATGAAAATATATTCACTTAGCTTTCAATGTTGACACTTTTTGACAGCTCAATGTATTTGATATACTAACACACAGTAGTGTAAAGTGTAAGGAAAATGATGCATGGTTGCACAGTAACATCTACTTAGGTTGATATTTTCTTTTGGGTCCATGATCCTACATTTTTGAGATTTGCTTTTGAAGGCCTTTTGTTAATAATTTTTAGAAAAACAAAAAAAAATTTTCTTATATACATTTATCCTTGTGCCTTACCGGCTGGACTGTAACAGTCTTCATGATGCCGTTTGTTCACCGGCAATAACAAAACCTCTTAGGGCTAGAACTTCTGGAGAAAACTGATTGAACTGGACTGAAAATGATTGTATTCATAAGAACTCATCTTTTTATCCTCTGAGCGTAAGGAAGGAGTAGGAGTAGTACCGTAAATACATTTCTTTCCTTTTTATGCAGGGTTCAGTGCTGCCACCTTAGGAGCAGAAGAAACAAAGCTGCAATGGACAAGGTGAACCTACCCCAGAAAAAGTACGGCTGTATATCTGACAAGTTTCATGACAGTGCTCCAGTCATGAACATCCAACACCTGTTCCACAACCAGGAACAAAAGGCCGATTGGCAAATACCTGAAACAAAGGACAGTCAAAAAAAAAGGGTTAAAGAAAATGGGTGTTTCTAAATTATTTCAACTCCCTGTTTGTTAGTAAAACTAATTTAAAAAACAGCTTTCTTATGTAAATGCAAACACTGGAATCAAATCTCAGTGGTATGGTTCGAATGATTTGCCCTTTTGTCTGACCTGAACTAATTAAGAGAATTTTTTTTGAGTATTAAAAATTAATCTGAATTGGTAAAAAAGAGAAATGATGTAGTGCTTGACCTTACCACAGCATCCAGTTGTATATGATTTTCATTGCATTGCTGAGGATTCTAATGAACTTCACAGTGGCTTTGGCCTTGAGTCCCGCCCTGTTTACCATGATGCCGATGATGAAAGACCAGAAGATCAGTCCTATCATGTTGGCTCCAGCAACATATTTGCCTCTCAGACGCGTCTCAGTGCCATTTTGTTTCTAGAAACACAAATGTGCTGAACCTATCTCTCTAAGAGCAGTTTTATAGAAGTACAGCACATTGTTGGACAATACATATAACTTTTCCACAAAAAGTCACACTAAAACCATAAACTTTGATGTACATTATTTTCGTTTAGTTTGTAAAATACCTCTCCAAAGGACTGCATAATTATGAAATGCAAAGAAACAAATTCAAGGTCTATAAAACCTTTACATGTAAAAATCTAAAAAATTATTTGTGTGTTTAGCTGAACCTTATGCTGTAACCCCTTCATTAGCCAATGTACATCCAGTTATCCACATGTGTGCTCATTTGCCTTTCTTCTGCAAGGACAGGGAAGCTGATGGATGGAGCTAAGTCCAGGAAAATTCAGATTCAGGTTCAGATTCAGATTTGTTTATGTCCCAATTGTCCCAATTGGGTGTAACATCAATTGGTGTTACACCCAGTTGGTGTAACACCAATTGGTAAACTGGACAAAGTTTAGTTTTTAAACTTTGTCCTTTAGATTAAAAACTAAAGGACAAGGTATCAGCATTTAAAAATAAAGAATAATGAAACATACCAAAAAAGACATCAAATATAAATCAATAAATAATGGGGAGAGTACAGCAGTGTATATGTTGACCGACAGTTCATATAAACACTAACAATCAGATGCAAGTCACCCTACCTTGTCCTGTGTTAAAAAGAGAAATTGCAGCAGGAACAAAGGAGTGCCTGTACCTGTTGTTTTTCATACTTAGAAGTTTGAGCCAGAGACCAAAAGGCAGAAACTGGGACTCTGCATGCAAAGGGTGAGATTTGTCAGCAAGAATGGCATTAATTTTGTTCTGTTTATAGAACAGATCTCGGTTGAAAATTAGGACATTCCCCTTGCAGCAGAACAGCCACATTCAGTCCATATCTACAATGGAATGGTTCAGGTGAAAACATGTCCATATTATGGATCTCTGCAGTCAAATTCTGGCTCAAATACATGTGAAAACATCACGTTTGTGGTTGTAATGTGACAACATGTGAAAAAGCTCAAGAGTTATAAATACTTTTGGAAGGTGCTCTAGAAAAAGAACAAAGATCAGAAGAAAATACTCACTTCTGTGGGATCAATGGTGAGTCTTTTAGGAGATCCTAATTTAACCTGAACAATCTCTGTCTTGTACTGCAAAAAAAAACCCAAAAGAAACTTTTTTTAAAATTTTCCAAATCCAACATGGAAAGTTACACAGTGAGTTGTGAAGGTGAATAAAAACCTACCCGCTCGTAGAAAGCCTGAATGAAGCTCTCTGGAACAATGTTCCTATGCGAGACAGTGGAGATCCAGACAAAAAAAAAGTACTTGTAAATTTTGAAGATGCAAAACATGAGGATACTGAAATGGCCTGGCAACCTTTCCAGTGTGTACCCGCTTCTAACCTGTTGACACCAGGACCCCTCGCAACCCCACTATGCATAATTGTATTAGATAATGGATGGATGGAACATGATCCAGTCATTAATATCCAACATAATATCAGAATTTCACATAAACCAAGAAAGTTTTGATTTATAATCGTCTCACCTAATAAGATCCATGAAAAGCACATGCATAGAGGAGGATGGCATGTCTATGTCAACGGTTCCTCTGCCAATTTCTGTGTTATCCATACCAGGCTTGATCAGGATCACTAGAATCACTCCTGCAACACAGTCACAGGCGGTATGTCAAAACAATTACACAACACACAGTATGACTGTTTTGATAAATCTATGTTGAACTGTGCTGCCCATTATAAAGTCACCAATAGATACGGCCAGAATGGTAGAGCCACAGATGTACGTTGTTGTGAAGTTGGCTGTTTTCCCAGGCAATTTGGTTTTTAATCCAGTTACTTCTGAGAAAAGAGATCAGAACCAGAAGTTCACCTGGTGCCTGAGCAATGAGCAAGACAACATACCAGTTCATGTGTGTCCAAGCAATAGTCTAAATTTCTGAACTGGTCTTCAGCTTTCAACACTTTTTAGCCACAAAAAATAAATGATAAGAATATCAGATAAGTCTTATATATACGATCAAGTGTTTTGAGCAACATTGATACAGAATATCCACAAAAAAAGTGAGCATATTTTAAATCTATTGCTAACATTTACAAGTTTACACATAAAGTGTCTGGATTTTTAACTTGCCTGCAATCAGAGTTGTCACAATGAGAGGGATAGCAAAAAACTCAAGCAAGGTTAAAAGCAAATTTCCCGGGAGTTTCATCCACTCCATTTGTTCTTCAGAGATAGGAACCACATGCCTCAGCATAAACCCAATCCCTAACCCTAAGGAGGAAAAAAATCACAAATATAATAGATATATAATAAAAAATAACATCAAGAAGTAAAAACAACCTAAACTTAGACAGACTTCATAACAATCATGAAAAATAAATGGGGGTGCTTTAATATAACTGGTAAATGATATATTTGGTAGACATGTTTTCTAACATATTAAAGCTTTGATTGGGAGGAAACACTTATCTTTTCACCTAATAAGATCCATGAAAAGCACATGCATAGAGGAGGATGGCATATCTATTTAGATCATTTCTTTTTCCCTTTGTGTGGTGCAACAGGATGGCACTGACCCCATGTGCGCTTTTTTATTATTGTGGTGGTTTTGGGAATTGATGGTCTGATGGTACAACCCTCTGTTTCCCTGCTGTTTGTGTCATTTGTTAAATGATTTGGCTTCCGTTTCAACAAAAGCAAAACTTAGTGACTGTGTAAGGAGCCATTAGGAGGCCCCCTAAGTGGAACTTTTTATTTAGTAATAATTTCTATGTGATTACATTAATAAAAACAAGTTTTAATAATATTTGACCATATAGAAATCATTCTTTATATTGGCCAAAATAAAAAAGGTATTGCTCTTTGGGCCCCCCTGGTGGCCCCCCTAGGCCATGCTTCACTATGAGCTGCAGTGCAGGGCTCTCTCTCTCTCTCTTTCTCTTTCTCTCTCTCTCTGATTATGAAACTATCTCATTGGCACCTCTTTTATTTTCACCAATTTTTCCACCTGTTGCTCTTTCAATGGCCTTCTTCCCCCGTTACCCGCCAAGTTTTTTTTTAAAGTCTCTTCTTCAGTTCTTCTCTTGCCTCATTATTTATTTATTTATTTTTTGCCACCAAACAGGGTTTTGTCTCGACTGTTAATCCACTGTCGTATGCAATTTGCAAGCATCATGAGCATTAAAAACTACCAATCAATGAATGGTATAATAAATTGAAATGAGAAATAATTCAGAAAATTCACACAATCAGTTATAAGAAGAAGTCTTATTCTCATGTAACATTTCCTGTTTCAGAACAGGTATACTTGGGCCAGAGAAATTGCTAAGATATCTGAGGATTAAAATTTTCAATACATTTATTGGGATGTACTGATCAGCTTAAACAGTTGTATTTTGATGTTTATAAGTATAAGTGGGCAGTTGATATCTTACATAGGAGATGAAGGCCTTGCACCTTAAAAATAGGAAATTTTTTATTTAAAGAGTATTTATGCGTGTCCACTTGTATGTATGTGTTTCTCTGTGTCTTGAAAGCCCATGTGGGCCGAGCTCTTGTGAAAAGGTGCATGACACATATGAAAATAATAGACTTTATGAAATAAACAATAAGAAATCACAGGATGATCAGAAGTAGAAAAGAAGTTAGTACTTACCCAAGCCAATCATCAACAGGGAAAAGCCCTGAAACAGGCCCTCTTTCAATATAATCATTTCACAGTGGAGCTGAGACAGATGCGCCAGTCAATCGCAGCTGTTGAAGAGAATCAGTTGCTGGGAAACTACATGACATTTTTGTCCCCCTTTTTAAAAAATGCTCTGAAAAACCATATTTGGTCTCCATGGATACCTTGGTACAATCAGTAATACTTTGGAAATATTTTTTAAAAAATACATTAGATTTTCAGTAATTTGACCTGCTTGAAAACAAATCATGTTTCCATTGAATCAGTTTGATTCATTTATTTGTTCACCGAAACATCTTTGCTTTTACAGTGTTCAAGTGATTTATGAAGTTTCTGGTTTAGGAAGATCTTATTCATGGTGGCATCTAGTTCTGGGATTCCATTTTTTGGAAAATGCATAGAAGGGCATGCCTGGTCTCCTTGGATACCTTGATTTTGGTTCAGATATTCTAAACAATGTTTATAATAATTTTTCAACAAATTTAAAAGACAATGTATGCACAATGAGCAGATTAGACCCAGAGGGCCTGAGTGGTTTGGAAGATTGATACAACAGCAACAGGTCTTTAATGTATTTTGGTACAAAGCTGTTAAGAGATTTATAAACCAACAAAAGTGTTTTAAGGTCTAGTCTCAGATAGTGTTTTTCCCAAATGAAGATTTTCCCTGTGCTTTCATAATTCTTCTAGGGCCTGACCCTGCCATAACACCTCTAGCTCATGTCTCTTACACAGCTGGCAATCATACGGCTTCAAGCAAATCCTCCTCTTCCAGACACGAATTTACATCTTGGAATTTCACCCCCATCAGGGCCTTGATGTCCCATTATCAGGACTGACTGATTGCCTCCCTTAAAAAACCAAAGGAGACACAGCCTTTGTGCGACTCCAGGACTTTGGAACTCCCTTCCTCTTAGACGGATCTCCACCTTTGCGTATTTATAACCTGTGTAAACAAACTTTTGCTGATCCATTTTCTTGGCACCACAAGGAATCCGATACTCTGCCCCTCAAAGCCGGGTAACCAGAAGGTGTCAGCAACGCCACCTTGGGAATTGCGCCCAAGGAAATAGATCTCTTAAGGATGAGAACAAGACTTTATTCCACCAAAAAAATTGTTACACTTTAATAGACACTACAATTTCACGATCCACTGAAATTGGGAGGAAGCAGACACCCACGGTGACTCACTGTACCTTTCATTTTGACCCTGTGGCTCCCTCTACTGGTAGGAAAAAATACTCCAGTGACTCTTGAAAAGTCTAACTGACACTATGAGTCTTTGTTTCCACAAAGGTTAGTTCAAAATCCTCCACTTTTTGTTGAATATAACCATAATGAACTGGCAGACGGTTTACTTTCCTACTCACAAACTTAAATCCTCCACAAGAGGATTCAACCCAGATAACTAAAACACAAAAGTTGTTGATTTTTATTTCATTTTTATTTTTTGCACGCTGTGTGCTCAATTTGTTGTTTTAAAATGATAGATCAAGTTACAACGCACCATGTCCAATTTATATCTATAGCTAGACTTGGCGTGGGTTTTGCTAAGCTTGGTGGACATTCTATACCCAATATCATACTGCCACCTTGTGGATACAAAGAGGAATAGCTTCAAATCTAAAGAATTTAAGTGACATGACAGTTTATTTCATACTTATTAAAAACTAGCATAACTAGCTTTTCTTAGTTTATAGACTTAATGTCAAGTTTCACTCCACCCAGTCTAAGAAAGCCCACAATGCAGCAGAGTTTCCTCCTTAAGGCATGATGAGATCTGTCCTTCATTGTAACCGATTTCAAATGGTGCTAGAAAGAGAAACAGACTCTGAACACCAAAAGAAATCGGTCAACCTTGGAGAGAGGACAAAGGGACTTGAAAAGTGAAAAACATCTTGGTAGACATGACTTGGAGCTCAGAGACTTGATGTTCTTTAAGGAGTGAGTCTCAGAGAGTTGCATGTGTTTCTTTACATTTTCTTATTTCATATCTATGGTGACGGGCTTGTTGTTGCTTCTGCCTTCTGCCAGTGCAATGAAACACTTCCCACCCAAAGAACACTGATTTCAAATGGTGCTAGACAGATGACAACACTCTAAGCCACCATCTGAAACCAGCTTCCAAAGGGGGCACCGCTGGTAAAATCCATCAGCAGAGAGGAATATTCAGTTGAATCTGAAAAAATAAAATAAAATAAAATAAAAATAATATTAATAAAATAATAATAATAATAACAATAATAATAATAATAATATAAAAAGTGTTAATTTAAACAGGAACCAAACAATTTTTTTTTTTTCATTCTTTATCAGACATATGATTGGAAATTTACCCATGCCATAAAATTGTGGCATGGTTTTGTATGCAGCCCATCTGAAGCATTGATGGTAGAAACACCTTTTGCTGCAATTTCACTTGCAAGTGATATGTGGTATATATGTCGGTTTGTCTAGCAATTTTGGACATCTAAAGGCTAGACTTTTTTGTCAGTTCTTTCCAAAGTGTCTCAAGTTCAGTTGGACTGCATGGTACGGAGATTTTCTTCAAATATTCACTTTCAAGTGTTGCAACATATTTTCATCTGGATTTAGGTCCAGAATTTGGGTCACTCTAACAACAACGTATATTTTTGATCTACACTATTCTATTGTAGCAATTTGTAGATGTGATGTGAATGAGTGTGTTGAAGTTCAAGAAAAATTTTCTAATAAATTGCCTCGTCTGTTTATACTTATTGCAGAATAAGTACGACTACAACATATCTGATAGATACAGTAAAAGTGGAGTTGGGCAGATACGGTTGAATCCTGGAAGCAAATTTGCATGTTTTCAAATCTGCAGTAACTTTAAGTCACACTTGCTTAGTCATACATAATGCAAACTTGTTGAGGTGTAGGAGTTGTAAACAAATGCATATTTTTGTGGATGAAAACTAAAAGTCATGTATTTCACTCATTGTCTGCAGATGTGAATTATGCATAAACCAAACACCCACAATACTATGACTCAGAGATCCATGGCATCTACTCACAACAGAGTTATACACAGGATCTCTGTTTCAGCTGGGATTGCTGACATCAGTAATATTTATAATACTGCACCGTTGGGAGCAATAGAAGTAAAGTCAAAGTTAAAAGCTGCTTCATTGGAGTCTTTAGCGCCTAAAACAGGGCAGTTTCACACTTTTGTGTTTTACCGAATAAATTAAAGCCCTGTTACACAACAAGATGAGAGTCCAACATTAGGCTTTCAGAGTCTGTAAGGCATCACCAGCAGGGATGATTCAGGTGTAATTCATCGAGGGGGGCACTGCATTCCCCTGTGATGTACATAGTATCAAGCTTAAAGGTTGAGTGACTGGTGAAGCTCATGATCCGGGTCAGCAGCTGTTTTTGATTTCAAAATGGCTCGTTGCCCAGGGCATTATTGTGTCATGGGGCAGTGCGGAAGCTTGAAGAGGAAAAAGGTTTTCCATCCTGTGCCCTGCAGACATGCTTTCTGCTGTTTATTTGCATATCCAGTCAACATAGTTATGTAAATAAGACATGGTCTAAACACCGTATGAGAAAATAAAAAAAGAACCTTAACCTTCGTTTACAGACACAAAAATTTATATACTTAAATTTAAAGGACTGTTTGACAGTTTTATATACTTTGGACATCATTTGATCACCTAGTTGAAAAGCTAAGTAATGCAGATCAGTAAAACCTGAGCTGGCTTTTTCTACAGTAAACAGAAAAAGTTTACGACTCTCTCAAAGAGAAACCCCTTCATTCTATTTGTAAAAAATCTAAAATGAACATGTTGATTTAAAAAAAAAATATATATAAATACAAGACAAGAACAAAAGCCACTGTTAATAAGTAATCAAACATAGATGGTAGTTACCTTTTCGTTGATTACATGTTAATCAGGAAAACACAGATTCATTCAGGGGTTTGCCCGTAGGATCAATCATGCAAGGACCGCCACTGACTGCCAGCATGAATGCCAGGGTGGTTTAAGACACAGGTTTATGGACTCTGGTTCATAGTCTGTTAAAAAATATGAATTAAGGGAAGCAGAGGAAGTAGATAAAGACATCATAAGCAAATGATTAAGTGAAAAAACACTGTAAAAAAGCACTGTGGACTTTTTTACAGTCACTCTTTTCCCTCTAACACACCCACACAAGTCATCTGAAATATAATCCAAGCTACATGGATGTTGAAGGACCAAACAACAACAGCACATGCACTCTAAATACTTCCTCTGTGTTGTATACCTCTGGCTTACAGACTCACCTGCAGACAAACGAGATTAATCCTGTTCTCTATTGCTTGGAAGAATAGAGGATAGGTTGTTCGTCTCCAGCCGCTACAAGAGGAAACAAGGAGGGAAGTAGCAGTCAATTGCTGGCAATGAGAGCCATGACGCAGAAGCAAAGCTACAATGCACAGAGAGGGTGGGGCAAGGACAGGTAGTGGCCAGTTCACTGACTTGTTGCCAAGTACCTCAACTAAGTAGAAAACTAGCCAACCATCTCTAATTTCCTCGTTCTTTATTCCTGAAGTTTTCGCAGTTAATATGCAGGTGAACAAGCTATTGAGAAACTGTAATTTTTACAAGCAGGTAAATCAAGCAAATCCTGTCCCAGCCTAGAATAGTCACAACAGGATCTTTTCCACAGCATTTACGAGCCATTTATCAGGCTTCAGGTGGACAAGGCCGAGCCGTTTGTTACTGTGAGGGAGTATTAAGATGTTGTATTTGAGTCTGTTTGCATGGTAGCCACAGTGACAGCTCTGATCAGAGGGCCTCCCTGGCCGTAGGTGTCTGATTCCTTTGCCTGGCTCGCTCCACCCTGCCCTGTTCTTTTTCAGGTTGTTTGTTGCTTGTGTGCTACTCGACCTGTTGTGTAATGCTTATAAAAGATTTAAAGGGACAGGAGGCCTTGAGAGAGTGATAAACGACACATTTGCAATGACTCTGCAGAGCACACAAGAAAGATCAGTGGGGATAAATACATGTCCATATTTACAGAGAAACTTTAACACAGCAGTAAATTTTTAAGTTTGCTCTTAGAGATTAAACTTCACCACAGTGAAACACATAGATAAGCAATTAACTTGTCAAAACTTGTTTTGTTTAATATAAACTGATTGTGTACAATGGTACTTTACAGACCTTTGGTCTGTAAAGTAATTCTACGTAGTTCTTTATACAACAATCAGGCATAACATTATAGCCCCTGGCCTAACAGTGCACTGGGCCCATTTTTTGTAGCCAAAACAACAAAGGATGGACTTCACAAAGTGCGAACCTTTCCTCAGCAAATGAGACTTATTGCTCACACATCAGACACAATAATTGGATTAGAGATCTGGGCATCTGGAGACCAAGTCAAAATCAAGATCTTGTTTGGTACTAGCACACTGTTCTGAGCTTTGTAGTAAAGAACATTATTATTATTAAACATTAAGATGTTAAAGCTGGTTAAAAATGCTAATCATATGATGACCCAGTCTTTGTTTCATAATATTCATAATATTTTTATTTTTATTTTTTTGCAGTAATTGCCCTTTTATGCAGCAGTGAGCGGTAGCATCACTCCCAATATAAATAATTAATGACTTTTCACAGCAAGAAGGTCTATAAATGAAATGATTTAAACACATTCTTATATCTTCTTATATGAAAGAGCAATCTAAATAAAGCATCCGTATAGCATCAACAATCTCCAAGAGTTGCTACATAGCACATTGCAATGTGAATCATTAAAACTTTAATAACTGTTTTCAGGTATTTAGTCTCTGTCTTCACCGTAAGGCAGTTTCTCAAATACTGAAAGAAGATTTGTTTTCTATGGAAATGCAATCAAGCTCTTCCTTCTCTAATATTCTTTTAACTCTTGTGAAAATCTGGAAATGTCAGGTCATATTTTTAGATAAAACTAAATCCTCAGGGCTTCACAATGTAAGCACCACGGTTAAGATTTGTTAACTGAAAATGTAAACTAAAGGTGCATAATGATATAAAGTGCACTATGCCATTAGCACAGGCAGCGACTGCAATGCAGAACATAAGCAGCAGATGCTCTTTGAACGTCTCGGAAACGCTGCATATTCTGCATACTGGGGATCAAGCCAGGAAAAACATTTAAAAAAAACCCTCTCTCTCATTTTGAAGCTTTTTTTGAAATTTATAATATGAACAGGAAACGCTGTGCTATAACCAGCAGATTTCCTTTTCTGACAGTCCGGAGAAGTCTGAATTCAACGAGCTCTTTAGTTTCCTAGAAAGGAACTCATATGTCACTGAGAATTCATGGGAAGGTTCCTGGAAGAGTGACTCACTTGACATGAAATTGTTTTGTTATTCCTTCTCCTCTTAGATATGGAATGAAGAGCATCTTCAAATGTCTTTAATAATGTAATTTAAGCATAGGACAAACTTTCATTGCATTTAACATTGAAATTTCTTTTGTTTTCCGCATCCAAAATCAACATGTGTCAACAATGAACCACTGTGCAATAACTAAGTCATGTATTCACAGAAAAGTGTTCTAATGAGTGCTTAACCTTACTGTGAGAAAACAATACATCCCAGCCAATCAGAGGTTGAATGTCAGCTGCTTGTTCTTTTCAGCCAATGAAATGCGACTGTGCTGCTTGTGAAGCCCAAGAAGCTCCTCCCATCCAATGAGAACGCAGCCTTGGCATGAAGGCTTGTGATGCAGCAGCTTTAGGAAGTCCAGTCCAGTGCATGTACACTGGAGAGAAGCCAAAGCTAAGTCACAAAAAAGAACAAGGTTTACAACTTTTCTCTGTTTTGGTCCAGCTCAGCACCCTTCTGTGCTTCCTCTCCTCCTTATGTTTTTCTCTTTCCTTCTCTCCCTCGCTCTCTCTTCCTCTTCTCTATTTGTTTCTGATCCAGACCCATGACATTTAGACCTCCTTACCCCCTCCTTTCTCCGGGAGATGGATAGACAGATAGATAGGAACACAGATAAACAGAATGAGAGGGAAAGAGAGAGGTACTAGCCGGTTGCAGCGAAGTCCAGCCCAGAAGTGACTGCGTCACCATCTATGTCTCTCCTAACTACGCAGAAACAAATGTGTCTCGGGAAGGGTTTTGCCAGATCCCAATGGCTCTGGCGGGTGAAAACAACTCACATGATGAAAGTAACACCAGATACGGAGTGGTATGTGACAGCAACATACAGCAGCCTTTGCTTCCAAGTCTGGATGTTGATTCTTTCCATCAACTTCATCAGAGTTAACCAGAAGGGTCCAGAGCTGGTTCTATTTTAATACAGACCCACATGATGCAACATTAACACCCAAATTTATTATGTAACTTTACTTGAATTGCTGTGTGTGTTACCTGACTGCATAGTAGAAGGGTCAGACCGCACTGTCATTGATTATTTTAACCTATTTGCAAAAAAAATAATCACCCATATTCCTTGAGGAGAGAGTGGGGAAAAACAGCGCTGTACCTCTATGAATTCTTTGAAAAACATCCCAGACTGAATATTCGTGCTGTTTGTCGGAACCAGCGCCACCTAACCAACCAATCAAAACAAGCTCTAGTAACTAACTGTGTCAAATCCTCAGCATCCATGTTGAAATTCAGGCACCAGCTCACAAAAACTACACAACACGCACACACACGCACACACATGCACACACATGCACACAGTCTTAATGCAGACCACATCAAAACTACCAAGGAAGAAGAAGAAGAAGAAGAGGGCAGAAGCTGAGGCTGTCCGAAAAGCAACGTGCCTCGTCCGGGTGATGACTCTGGGCTTCTGTTATCTCAGCTTCTGTTTCTCTCGACATGAAAAAGTGACGTAGCAACTAATCCAAAATCACTCTCTTGCACTGACTCGGAGTTGCTCTCCCTCGCTCTCTGTATCTCCCCTTCGCTTCCTTTCTGCTCATCACTGAAAAGCACACACTCCTTTTATTTCCATCTTGTTGCAACAGCAGAACTGCTATTAGATTGCTACGTCCAACTCTCACACACACACACACCCACACACACACACGCAACCCACTGCCAGACAAACACAACAGAGTCTACTCAAATGCGTACGTGCGCGCTCACGCAAACACACACGCAGCTGTGCACACGCGCGCATGATCACACTATTTCTCTTCCTGAGTGTGACGCAGCACTTAATTCTCTGTGCTTTTTTTATGCCACTGTTGTGGCTTACACAAACGCAGCTTCTTGATCAAGCTGAGCCAGAAACACACTTGCTAGCTGTCACACAAGGCAAGTGAGCACGAGCAGACTGCAGTTAAAGGGACCCTACCACCATGAGTCTCTGGCACCCCTCTCTGTGATGTGGCTGAGTCTTCATCTCCCCCCCATGTTCCTTTCTAAACAGGTCTCTCCCTCCCGGCTGCTCTCCTCTTGGGCACTCTGCTCCCGGCTACAGACGCACTCAGGCTCCTGTGTCTGAGCCGCCTTGATCACCTGACAACCCACTGGTTTTAAAGGCACACCATCAGTTTATCAGTTGCGTAAGCGCTCAGCTATTGTTTTTAATGCCGCCTGATGTGGATCTGACTCAATCTGTACCTGGCTTACCTGCTGCTATTAATGCTCTGACAAACTCTTTGTCGATATTACTTCAATAGGAAAATACATAACATCACATGTGAGGCATGCATGTCTGACACTTCCAGGATTCGACCAACCAACTTCCTCTTCAGTGCAACCAACCATAGATTACCTTTAAAGAAAACACAGCACAGTTTCATCCAGTATTGCAATAAAAAGAAAAAACTCAATTCCCTTTTAGTTTCAGCTACTTTCAGACAAAAAATGTTAAACGTTTCTTACAATATTCACAATATTCTGTGGTACCTTTGTGATAACGATAAAAGTGAGGATATGAACTATTTATTAATTCCATTTTAGGTAACTGTATCGCTGACACAGCAATTATAGCCCAACAAACTCAAATACTGCTTACATACGAATTTGTTATATGCTTCCTTAGGACCAGGTCATATATTTTATCACCAGTTAGTGCATTTAGTAATAAATTATTCAAATTTCACTGTCATGTATTGATACTCTCATTGACTCTAACAGTGGAGAAAATAGTCAAACTAAAGATCTGAGGAGTTTTTGGCATTTAAACACCAGTAATTGGAATTTACTACAACAACAATAAGTAAAAATTCTTATTATGATAAGACATCTATCTTGATAAATGATAAATGTGCAGCCTCGATAGGTTTTATTTCAGAATTACCGCATATGTAAATCCATCCTTCTTCCCATCAATACTGACCGGCTTCCCTGTCATTTCTGAAGGAATCAATCCCTGCAGCTTGGTGCTCCAAGTAATGTTCACAAAAAAAAAATCAGACCTGTATTTGCATTCAGCCCTAATTACTCTGCTAGCTCAAAATAAATAATCCGACCAAAGCACATGTGTGTTGTAAACCGGGCATCTTACGGCTTTTTCCCCCAACAATGGTTTTCTTCTTTCTCATCTTCCATAAACCCACCTGAACCCACCTGGGATCTCTGCCCATTTTTATACTGAAGCAAAATTATTTACTGATTATGTGGCTTCTGGGTTGGTTGTACTGGGTTTTATTTGGTAGTTTCATAGTTAAGGGGGTTGAATACAAATAATAATATGTACTACTTTATGTTGGTTACAAAGAATCCCAATAAAATACTTTTTCTGGCTGTAATGTTACCAGTTGTGAAAAGCTAAAGGGTAATGCCGACTTTTGCAAGGAACTGTGATGAATAGATAAAGGAAACAACAGACTTATATGGAAAGTGGGAAGTTGTGTTGTCGTTCAAAAGGATTGTGTTCCCATCTTATAAATAGTCTGTTTTGGCAGTGGTTATTTTAAGCATTCAGGCTACGGCTGATGTGATTTCTGCCTTACCTTGATTGGACGATTTGCTTTTTTGCTCCCAACGTAAGTGGGTCAGGGGTGCTGCAGCAGTAGGGAAAAAAGATACAAGTTAGACAGAGTTAAACTTAGCCACAAGCAATAACTTTAGTATCAACATTTTTTATGTTCATGGGGGAAAATCTTTTAACTACTTGTTTGCAATCAGCCTGGCATTTAAATTGGAGCAACAAGCTTGATTCAGTCTCTTTTATGGACTTGTGTGTGCTACCAGCAACAAAGCTGTGCCTTTGGGTCTGTCAGTATTTCTGAAGCATAAAGTCCTCTTTATGTGCCAAGCTGAAACACAAGCTTTGTCCTAAAAAAAAAAACAATGGGTAAATAAACTCACTGTATTAGAATTATGCTGGTCATTAGTAAAAAAATAAATTAAAAAAATGGTTGAATTCCTAGACAGCTGGTCATGTTTTATTCTTAGTTTGGATCTGATGGGAGATAAAGTGAAGACAACTTTGTTTTGGAAAAATTTTTAACATAATAAAATGTCTTCTCATTTTAGCTCCTAATAGCCAGGTCCAGAAAGCAAAACAAAGAAAGGAGAGCATCTTTAAAAGAATCACCTTTCACCCTGGAGCTATAAATGAAACAAATGGATCTGAGTGATCAAAGCATGTTTGCCCTGTGCAGACTGAGAGTATTGATCTGTGGACGGAGGTTTACCTGCCCCTTCCAGGATAAAAATTTCAGCAGTCCAAAAGTGCAGTTCTACGCGAAACAAAGAATGAAACAACTGAAACACAAACTTTAATGTGTTTTATTGAGCTTTGGTGAGATAGTCTGCATCAAAGTGGCACATAACCAAAGGGGATCCAAAAATATCCATGGTTTTCCCATTTTTTTTCTAATAAATTCTTAAAGGTGTGGCAGGCATTTGTAAATAACCCACTGACTCAACACTTCTCCTGCAATTATAATCTTTAAAGTAATTAAGTGATTTCTGAAGGTACTTGGTTGCAATGCCTTTTCATTTTGAGCTAACAGAGTAAATGGTGTTGAATGCAAATACAGGTCTGATTGTTTTGTGTGGAACGTTTTGGAGGAAATTTGTATCATTTTTTGCGGACTACTTTGTATTGGTCCATCAAATAAAATTTCAACTAAATTCACTGAAGTTTGAGGTACAAAGTGGCAGAACATGTAAAAAGTTTGCAAGACTGATTGTACAAATATCTGAAAATGAGGTTTTATGTTAAAATATTTTCATTTCAGGAAATTTGGCTTTGTTGATTCAAACCAGGAATAAAAAAGTGCCTTTTGTTTACGCTGACACACACACCCACACACGTCAACAGATTTACTGATGCATCCACGTGTCGACTCTTCCTGTCTGCTATTTTTGCTTCTCATCCAGCAGACAGTGTGTTAATTTTAGCCTTGTCATCTATCAGCTGTTCCTGTTCCACTTCCTAAACTTTAATCCCTGCATTGGAAAGATGCCCAGTCAGCTCTATTGACAATCATATTTGACTATTAAAGGAACAATAACCACAATTCCAGAAATAAACCACATGTATTCTTTAATGTTGTTGATAAAATGCAGTTACTATTTTAGTGTGATTTAAATAAAAAAAAGTGTTTAGATTGCTAAATTAAAACATTTATCATCTAAACAG
Organism: Poeciliopsis gracilis; assembly: GCA_911649635.1. Lineage (NCBI taxonomy): Eukaryota > Metazoa > Chordata > Actinopteri > Cyprinodontiformes > Poeciliidae > Poeciliopsis > Poeciliopsis gracilis. The sequence goes on from CAJVRI010001220.1 coordinate 1,065,263, forward strand.
AAAAACTATTTTGTATACTACTGCATAGTCTTTTTGGCATTTCTAAATAGGTGCAGTTAGAATAAATAATTAAAAATATACTAGCATAATTAAATATGCATGATAAACTTTTTATGAATTAATATCAAAATATAAACGAATACATTTATAAATAGAAGTAGTTTTACAACCACTGTTGTTTATTTGTCCAAGGCCACACCCTGCACATGAAAACCGAAACTCATTCAGCTTTGCTGCACTGCTGCTGTTTCTCCAGTGTATTCTCGTCTTTCATTTAATGTAGAAACTTTTTTCATAGAGAGAAAATAAACGCAGTTGTTGTTATTGCTTCTGCAGCACCAAAAGAAAAAAAAAAATCATATTATTATCATATTATTGTTTTACCCCTCAAAACAGAACAGATTGTTCCAACCTGAAATTAAATTAAGTCTAAAACATTCACTCACCCCCTTTTCCGGTGCTTGGTCTCGGTTTACTTTGTAGCACTGCATCCTCCCTGCATGAAAACTGACTCATTTCATTAAATCAATTTTTGTGTAACTTTCTTGCATGCTATACAAACCTGCAGAAATACGCCATCCAGTGTTGAAGAACAGTATTGCTGAGTGGTGGTTTGTTTACATCGAGAGGGAAAAAGAAGTGCGTATGAAACCTCTGGATGGATGGAGCTGAGTCAAGGTGCTGGCGCAGCATCAAGATACACGAACTATAAACTCTCAACTTCTGTTTTACTCTTACAAGTAGAAACGCATAAACTTTATAAAGAAAGTTGATTCTGATTATATATCATCGGAATCAGTTTTCTGACTATCTATCTATCTATCTATCTATATATATATATATATATATAAAGCCCTTGTTAAGGGCTTAAACGAGAGGGACGGAGGCGGCATAATAGTGGAATCTCACAGAAAATGCTTACTGCTTTATTCCCTAAATAAGTAAACATTCGGGAAGTCCGGGATATTTACTTCTTATTCTGTAACTTTTCAACTTATCATTGTGGTTAACCGCAGCTTCGCGTTGAATTAAGGGTCAAATTCCGCAGAAGCAATAAATAAACCCAAATATTTGTGTTTGCAGAGATTACGCAGATCCACATGGATGCACCGTGCTCTCACTCTCGAGGTAAATTGAAGTGCGCAACATCCTCCCGCAGCAGGATGCATCCAGCGGACCTCTCCATCCCACCCAACTCCTCTGACTGCCTGCAGGACGTAGATCCGCACGCAAATCTGATCTTTTCAGTTTTCACGTTTTAAGAAAGCGTACGATTGTAAATACTGAAAAAGGCTGGAAAAAAAAAAAAAAAATCAAACTGCGCACATAATCAGTCACGGTCATGCCTAATTTAGTATAGGTTTCTACTGATAAATAAAGACGTTTAAAACAGTTTTAACGGAAATTATGGCGAGGATTGACGAGTATATTATATAAACATACAGTGAAAAAAACCCCAACTAAGTAGAGCACGTTACCAAACATCATTACAACAGCACCGCCCACCATAGACGCACTCTAACCTATATATCCATATAGATAGATAATTCAGTAGAACAGCAACGCCATAAAACAGAAGGTGAGACGTGTTACTCACTGCGGTCTCGTCATCTTGCTGCTCTGTCACCGCTTGTGCTGTAACCTCATACCAACCTCTCGCCTTGTTATTCAGAACAGAGTGGTCCCCCACTGCCCTTACGAAAACCCCTGCCCATCGACATTTTCACAGCAACACCCGCAGGCCACGCCCTCGCGCACACACCCCCGTGCCCTCATTGGATGACGCTGCAGAATGCGTCGACGTGATCACATGCTCGTGACGCATGTTTACAAACAGCCGCAGAGTGAAAGCTCGCCCATGCATCGAGAGAATTCACGTCTACTCTCGTCCAGGTGGTTGAAATCAAGGCACTTCATTTGGATTCCCTGTTCCTGTCCCGTGCGCGCTCCCGACGCTTGGGAAGGAAATTCTGTCTGGGATACCTCACTTGGCACAACAATTGTCAGTTAGGGAATTGGTTTTCTTTTCTTCTTTTTTTCAGAGAAGGGCTTCAATGCAAGGCGTTAAACGGTTGTCAGCTCTGCCTGAGCTAATATTTTGATGAAAGAAAAAGCAATTGCAGTGACTACTGTATTCTTTTGGTTGGACAGCTCATTAATCACAGTCACAAATGATGAGAGATTTGTTATTAGAAAATTAGCTGCTTGGGCACAAGCAAAAGAAATCTTAAAAATATTTCAAAGTTGTTTCGCAGGATGCCTGAAAGTGAATCCAAGCCAAAATCACAATCGAAGCATTTGTTAAATTTTATACTATTACGTTTATCAGAGTTTATAGGAATTTCTCATTAGGAATCAGTTTGATTTCCATGCTGAGACACATGCATGTTTTTCTCAGCTATTGGCTACTAATATTTATTTTGCTACCAAGTCAGCAGGAAGGGAGACAGAAACAATCTGAGGTTCGAACATTAAGACCAGCTGCTCTGTAATTACTATTAAAAGCAATTTATCATTAAATATATGGGGTTCGCAAAACTTCACTGTGAATTTACCTGCACCCGTTTAGGTTGGTCAAAAATCACCCAGGTAGGTGGGTTAGGCATGGGGACTGCAGTTGATGTGACCAAAGAGTATCAACCGAGGTGATACTGGACCGAGTATCAACCCTGGACTGAATGAAAGTAATTTGGCCCACCAGCATTTCAAGATGGAGACTTTTTATTTTAATTCATGCTAAATTATTGCTGAAAATTAAAAAATACAGTAGTAAATGTTTGGTACAAAACAAAGCATTTATCTCTTAAAAATCGTGCTTATTGCCAAAATCTTTTTGTCCTTTAATCTTTTTTAATCAGAGCAAACTGGATGCCTGTCTTTCATTAAAGGGAATGTACAAAGAGCTTTCTGTATTTAAAAATCTACAATGATTTACATATAACTCGCTGGCAAAATATTAGCATTAATAAAATAATTCCTTTCCTATTTATTGCTGCAACAATAAAAATATCTATTTTTTTGGGATTTGAGTTTTTAAATAAATTAGATATTTTCTGACACAATGGAAACTTTGACGTTAGCTGCTTCAGTTTTTGCTGTGTAAATTCTGACACACCTGATTTGTAAAGTTTCTTTATAAGGACTAACTTATTCAAGCTCTTTTTGTAAAAGAAAGCATCTTGTATGACTGAATCACATTTGAAACATGTCGTCTGTAAAGCCTATATGTCCAGATTCATCCTTCATTTTTTTTGTTTTTATGTCGCATCCTAAAATAATGGCTTAAGCTCCGGCTGCCTTAATTCCACAGTGTGAAAAGTAATTTGAACAATTAATAAAATAATTACCAACAAATTATGCTCAAAGTAGGATATTGATTTCACCTTTGAAATACTAGGACTGGGTTATAATTTATTTACACAGATGTACAAATACAATTGTGATTTAATGTTTTATAAAAAACAAAAACAAAAAAAACCAGATATTTCTATTAGTTAAAGTCTAAACCATGATGATGATAATGAATGGTTACAAAATATGGTAACAAAGTTGATCATTGAGAAAACATTAAGTGATCAAATTAACGTTGTTGTATAATTAAACTTTAAATTGAAAAAGTCTATATAATAATCCAAAGACTGATCAGATCAAAAGTTACCTGGTGGCCATCAGGCCGGAGTGGAGATATCCACACACACTACCCTCAATGTTGGAGTTTCCCCAGACTGCATATAATATACAAGCAACACATTTTAAAAACTTTAATAAAAATTTCCCATCCTAACGAAACCACAAAGTGGAATCATGATGTTCCTGAATGCCCTAAAAATTCAGCCTACACATTTTGGACAAATGTTTCCTTTTGTTCTTCTTTATTCTTAAAAGTTGTGACAGGCAAGTATATAAAAAATGTCATGACATTTAGCCAACATAAGCTCATTGCAAGGCAAATTAATTGTATTTATATACACATTTTTAACAACATGGCAAGGTGCAAGATGAATGCTAAATGTCCCAAAGTACATAGTTTGAGACATTTGGTAATCTTAATTTCAACTTAGAATAGGACGCTTGCTCCTCTTAGCACAGCAGAGGGCATCCTAAGCCAACAATTTCACGTTTCCACTTAATTTTTCCTCTGCATGTTCTACTTCTTTTAATCCTTAACCGTTTTCTGTGATCCTATTTGAAACAAAACAAAAAATTTGCCAAAATATAGTTTTATGTTTTACTTTTCACACAGTCTTCAAACTACGTCTCTAATTCAAGTGTGAAGGGTGAAATACATCTGCAGCACTAATGTGATGTTTTGCAAGGTTTTAATTTTCTGACAGTTAAACCTAAAAACTTTTGCCATAGCTTATTGGAAGGTGTCATGTCACCTATTGTGTCACTGGAAACTTGAGGCAAGTCTTTCCATTTTGTTTCCTGAAACAGATGTTAGTGACAGACAACAGCAGAACAGAAACATGACCAGATATCAATTCATGTTTTTATTGTATTTTGTTGTTGGGGTGTCTATGGAAACCAAATGTAAAATATGGGTTTTCTTAGGTTTAATCAGTCTTTCAAGTGTATTTATTTGCTGCCTGTTAGTCCCTTGGAAAATTCCAGTTAAATGCTTCATTCCAGACAGATGATCCACAGAAACTGCAGTTTTACGTTCTAATTTTTACAAACATCTGCTTGGAGAGCAACATGCGCATAATTTCCTCGTGTGACTAACCCCATAGGGCCCCATTTGTTTTACAGGGGAAATCTCCCTTGACTGGACCCCATCTTTAAAATTGTTTTAAGACTTTTAAAACTTGTTTCTTTCCAGTTGCCATGTGTTCCTGTATCTTGTTGCAGAAGTGCATAGGGGCCCCTTTCTCTGCTGTCTTGTCGAAATGTAGGTCATTCCCTCAAGTTCATGCAGAGAGTATTCCTGAAATTTTCGTTTGGTTTGTCTCAGAAATATAACAACTGTCTCTTTAATAACTGCTGGATTTTTCTGAATAATGTCGTTGAGTTGTGTTGACTGACTTTGTGACAGAAAAAAAACATCTCCGTTTTGTATTTTATTTCGTCCAAGTTTCAGGAAACACTTTCAAATATTACTCTTTTCATGTGTAAGTGACATGACATCCAGAACTACCTTGTAGGTCGCTGTCACACTGTTTACTTTCTGTCCATATTGACATATTCGAAAAAAAAAAAACAAGAAAAAAAAAAACAAGATGTTGCTCTAAACTTGGGGAAATGAAAAGCCTTTTGTTTAAAAATAAGTCCTGTATTAGGTAAAGTATATTCTGTCTCTCTTTCTGAACAGTGCATGAGTACTAAGATCAATGGTATGGAATTCAGTTGTTTTGCAGAATTATGAAATCTTATATTCATTTTCAAAGATATCACTCTGATTTATTTATCTAATATTTTTAAACGATCACCTTTGTATCTGAAATTGAGTTATTCCATGAGTAAGTGGACAGATAATTATTATGATTGTAATCAGATAGCAAGAGCAAGCAAAGACATAAACTTCACTTTCAGTTCAAGCATCTGGGATTTGGAGGTGAGCGACGCCTTTGTATAATATGTCCATATTTGTGCACAGAAAACAGTAACAGACTGTTAGTATTAATTGAAATTAAAAAGAAACAGAAGCAACAGATGAAATGTTAACTCTTAATGAGTTTCAGTTTGTGGGGAGTAGTGACGTTTATAAAGTCTAACATCTGCTGAGAGGGAGGAGCTGTGATGATGCTTCTTTGCACACCAAAGGATTCAGCAGTTTGTTACAGACGGAGCTCTCCAGTTCTGCAACATCTTCATACATGCAACAAACACAGTTTGTTCTTTTCCCAAACAGACCTTCATTGGCTTTCATCATATTTGATCTTTTTGCTTTTTGAATATTTTCTTTTACGTTCCCATATTTTGTGGCATGGCATCTAATTTTGGCCTTTAACCCTAATGTTAGTCATCTGGTAAACATTTGGTGCAAGTACATCTTTTTCTAGCTCTATTATGTGAAGTAGCAACACAATTAAGTACATTGTTAAATAACTTATACCTCATGGTACTGTTGGAGGAAATAACTTCAGAAAATATAATTTGGATTCTCTCTATCAGTACACAACAAACGCACAGATTGGTCCTGCAGATGAGAGAAATTGCAGTCATTAGTTCCTTTGTGTGTTTCTCCCAAAGGGATTTCGTGATATAAATGTTTTAACATTGTGACTTGATGCCATAAATTTGTTCTTATAAAAATATAAAAGCCCTCATAAATTTTCTTGTCACATTTTACCATTTAACCTTTCCATGAATGTGAACATTCACAGATCATAAACCTTAGGGTCTCATTAGGTCTCCTATTCTTTAACACCTGATCCATCCAGTGTAATGTTATCATTAATGAGTTAGGAAGGGGGATGGGTGGTGGGATAGTAGAGAAGGAAGGGGTTTGGCATAAAGAGGTAAAATATAACGTATTTGGCAGCTGTGACTGTGATGAGGATGGAGCCCCTGCATAATCAAAACAACCAGCTGAGTTTTGTACATAATCCCAGATTCCACTTCACACACATTACTCTTGGCAAGATGGAGGAAAAAGAAGGGTGGGGAGACTGAGGCCTGGATGGGATAAAGCATGGGAGGAGAGTGGGTCGAGGCTTGGAGAAACAGAAGAAAAGACGTAGAAGTTAAAGTTTACGGGTGCAAGTGTCAATGAGTGGAAAAATTATAAACTCAAGAAAGAAATACTTCCAAAGGTTTTCACTCAGTTATGGACTGAACTGTATATGATGTCATATTTTCCTGTTACAAAACAAAAACATAAAATTGTTATTCAAGCCTTGTTAATTCTCAGCATTAGTTGTTTCTGTGAGAAATACTTCCAGGGTTTTTGACTTTGCAAAAGATCTTGAAACATTTCTTAACACTCTTACTTTTTTATTCTCTGCTGCATGAACTGCAAATTGAACAGCACTGATCTGAGTAAAAAAATTGTGAAGGACTGTTTTGTGGGTCTTTAATGGTGAATATTTTATTGATAATAAATGTTGTACATTTGAAGTCTGTTTATCTCTTTTTTAGTGCCACATTTATAAGGATAATATATGTATCTGTTGAGTAGTTCAGTTGTTTCCTTAAAGCATGCTATGTTTGACTGACCTGGGACATGTGCTTTAGGTAAACTTCCAGGTGATGTTCTGCAAAACATCTGCAACATCATTTTAAGTCAGCATCCAAAGCAAAGAACACCACAAGAGCACCCTGTCACCACTTATGAACCAACCACAAGCAGTCTTTTACAGATATGCAGCCGAAGTTTGCACAGCATGGCCTATTCTGCTGTGCAAACTGGACCTAAGGAAATATTTTACTGATGTATCTTTGAAAGGGGCATTGCAGGGTGGAAACGAATAAGATGAGATAGAAATTTCTAAATAAAACCATTCAAAACTAAGCAAGTTATGCTCTCTTGAAGGAAAATAAACAACACTGTGTATATTTTAAATATGTGGAAATGATACTGTGGAAGGATCATGATCAGATCATTTGCTATTTGATTCACAGAGGGGGAAATGTTTTTGCCGCCACACCCAGGCGGGTCAAGACAAAACAGTGTGAAGTGATGTCATAACTGCTGCTTATGTAAACCAGCTGTGCGTCCTTATGGGCTGTGTGGGATTTAAATTCCCTTGTATCATGGAGCAGATGTATGTAGGCGCAACTATGTGTATCAGTATGTGCACATACTGTATGTATCTATGAGATATTCAGTTTTTTTCCATATTTCAAAAAGAAAAGAAAAAAGCTCATTATGAATTTATAATAAAAAAAACACATGCAAAGTATAATTGACAAAATATTAATTTTGTCAAGAGTTTATTTTACTTTCTTTTAATGTTAATGTGTAATTGGTACCTTATGTTACATCCAGGAGTCTTCATGTCTTCATGTACTTTAAAATAAGTATTGCAGTGGCAACAAACCCAAAATGTAGCAGCCATACAACAAACGTGCATATATTTCAAATTCTGACCTGCTGTCTACTTATGGAGAGAATGGTAATGCTTTGAAGCCTTAAATTAATATTTAAGGGTACTTATTTATCCCCAACCAGAACTATTTGCCTTGTTTACTCTTTGTGGTAAGGTTAATAGCATACTTATTTAGCATCTGGTTCTGCATACTTTCATATTTCATGGTCTGGTGTGACAGGAGAGTATTTCTACTGCCAGTTAAACTTGTGTCATACTACTGTGGCGACATAAGTGACGCATTAGAGCATCTCTTGCAGTGACATGGTGTTGTTTTTCTGTTCTTCAATCAATGGACTTTTTTGTGTGACGCTAGCTGTACCCAAGTCCCATGGCCCTACAACTGAAGGGGGTCCAGCAATGATGCAATGAAAAACTCCAAAAAGAGTATTGAACCACACAGACTCATGCCACAATTCAATGAAAAGCAACACTTTCACCGAAATGGAAAATGTTTCCACACAGACGCTTTTATTTTGCTCATAAATTATTGAAAATAAAAAGACATTTTATTGCCTTAATGTGGGTTGAAACCAGACCCAGTTACAGATAATGGTCTAGTTTAAGATTCTGTTCTAGAAGTCGACTTCAGGCGATAGATTATATATTTTCTGACACATAATGTCATTGTAAAGCGCAATTAATATGTTACCTTCAGTTATCATGCAAATCCTGTATATATTAAAAAAAACTATTTACAAGAAGACTTTGCATCACAACCAACTTGAAACTGGCCTCTTTTTAAGAGGCATCTGTCCTTTCTGACACGCCCTAGTACATCATAACAACAATGCTTCTCCATGATTCATGGACAAGCATGCATCACGCTTCTCGTTTTTCTCAGTAGACACACAGTTCCACCAGGTGTTTGCTAACTGCTGCTGCTGCCAGAGATGGGGTTTTTGGTGAATAGGTGGAGCATTGTAGCATTTAGACATCCCCGAATGGTTGCCATGGGAGATTTCAGGATTTCTCAAACATATATAAATATATCAGCACTCTGGGTATGTTTCTGAAGAAGGAATGACATTAAAACATAATATAAAGCTCTAAAAAGGCTTTAGATCAATACAAAAAAGTTTAATTTAATATTTTTTTGATTGTTTATGTATTTCAACATTGTTTTTAATACGAATAAATACTTTTAAAATGTTTATTTTTTTTCTTAGACCTGGAAACAGTTTTTTCTTCACATTTTAAGATCATCGAAACCCCATTCAAAGAAAGATGTGGCACAAAGTAAAGCAAAAGGAGAAGACATTGTGATTATTTATTTTTACAAAATTCAAGCATTTGTGAATTTGGTTTTTCAAAGTTTACATTACAAAATTTGAAGTGTATTTTAAAAATGTTGCAAAACGTTTCCAAAGAAGAAAACTGGAAAATAAAAACATAGAAATATTAATAACAATAATAAAAAAATAACAGTCACAACCTTGAGTATCATGAAGATCAAGCATTATTTAGTTGAAAACAAGTCTAGTTTTAAGAACACGGGTTACGAACTGACATATGAGGCATAAATACTCCTACGCCAAGTGGATAAGCAACACAGTTATATACTAAAATGAGAATAACACTGACAACATGACAAAAAAGCTGAGGGTGATCATCAGTTGGTCTGTTCTCTTTTTGGCTGATCACTTGATTTGACAGTTTCCTCACGGTTCAACCTCTTCAAGAGAAAAGGAAGAAACTTTGATTCTTCTTCCACTGCAGCTCAGTCAAACCACAACTAATTTTATAAAACTGTACAGGTTTTAATGGCTAACATTCATGTTCACACTCAAAATCTTTTACACTTGTATCAAGTCATCCAAGTACAAAATGAAAAATGAAAGCCTAGATGCATGTACTGATATATACAGCTTATGTACGATGGAGATCTTGGTAAATGTTAACACTCACATCCAGCAAACATTTGAACGTGTACAGTGGGTTTATTTTGTAAGACAAGTTTGTAAATTGGCCATGCTTTACTCCTTTCTTTTTTGTCTTTTCTGGCTTAAAATGTTACATTTTTAAAGACATTTTTATCCTTGTGCTTATACTGTATTGCAGGAATTGTAGCGAGTTTAAGCCAGATGACAGGTGTTAGGCTGCTGAACTCAGCAGTATATCACTGGCTGCAAGAGTTTGTGATGATTAATTTAAAAAGAAGAGCTGCCAACCTCCTCTTGTTGTTCTCAGTCTGACTGCCATCAAAAACCCAGGGACTGTCTTCGTCATCATCAGCACTATTTTTATCTGCCAATATTATCATCATCAGACTAGTTTTCCTAATGTTTGTTGAGGCAAACAGCCAACGAGGAAGAGAACCACAGCAAAGCTCTGAAGGTCTAAAAGAGGTTATTATAATCCCTGCTGTTTCCTTTGCTGTGGCCTCCATGGCTGAACAGGATAAGATACCAAATTGCTTTGTGTGGGCATGTATGCATCTGTGTGGATAAATGTATTAGCAAGAGGAAGTTCCTGGGCTGCAGCAGTTGTGGGCCGATTTCACAGCTCTGTGTCTGCCGTCTTTGCAGTGGAGTGGCCGTTGGTGGGAGGAGAAGTCTCGGTCTTAACCGCCTCCAGGGACTCTCCATTAACGCTGGGTTTCTCCTGAGTTTCTGGAGGAGGGTTCAGAGGGGCTTCAGACGCAAGGGTGTTCCCCTGATTCTCCTGATCCACTGGGTAGGCTTCCTCTGCCTGCAGAAACAGTACAATTTAACATTTAAAAAGATTAGAATATTGTCCTTTTTTATATCTCAAGTCCTCTTTTCTATACCAGTTTCTGAGTTTATATTTTTATCTTTAATCTCAAACGTACACAATGCACTGCCCAATTGCATATTTATCAACCAAAGACAAATAATGTGCAAAAGCAACATATTTGCCTTGTAAAGCATTTATATAATTAAATAGCAACTAATTAAGCGTTCTTATTTAATCAGTCATCAACAAGTTTGAGCACCACTGTAAATTTGTCTTACTTTCTTGTGACAAAGTCATGAGAAAGTCAATATTTTTACATACTGTTGACAAAGGAGTTGTATTTAACTATCCCTTTCACTGCCTCTACACTGTGATAGTTTGCTACATGAGATTAAATGTCTAAGGAAAATGTATTATTTTTTTATTATATTCAACAGATCAAATGACAAATGCATCAAATATGAAGCATCTGCACTAAGACAGCTGCGCAGATGGACCTAATAAGCCAGAATATTTCCAGCACTCCCCATAAACACACAAACAAAATACAGCCTCTTGTACGATCTCTGTCATGTTATGTGAGAGTTACAGGGAAACATCTGGGTAGATGAAACACTGATCATTGCACATGCATAAGGACATGGAGAGCAGGGTGTGGGGCTCTGGATGAAGAACTCTGTCTTTCTCTGCAGTTCGTCTGATGGTTGGCCAGCTGCTTTCTCCAATTGGAATACTGCCAGGCATTTTCTACAAGAACACTTTGCTGTTGCTTTGATTTCAGATATTCTAACTAAGTAACACTTTAACTAGTGTAACACTAGTAACACTAGTTAAAGTGTTACTTAGTTAGAGTTCTGATATACAGATCCAAAAACAGGATCTGCATTGGGAAACTCAAATAGAAACAAATCATTTGTGCAAACGAATGATATACAGCCATGAATCAAATGGGATTTGGGCAATGCCACAGCTATTATTAAATTATAGGAAGTATGCTCATAAACACAATTTTTCAAAACATGTCCTCTAAATGATGCAACCCTTTTATTTAATTCAAACTGTTCACAGTAGAAAACAGTATGCAGTGTATTTGATACTAAAATTATTTTCTTTAAATGGTTTCTCTTGGAGGGTTATGAAACATCAATATGTTACATATTATGAGTTATTAATTTATCATTTGCATAAAAATATATATATTTAGCTTCCAAACCAGCTGAGCATTATTTTTAGTCCAGGTGAGGCAAATTACTACAGACTCTAAACAGCTCCATTTTCCAGATAAGAATTAATAGGAAAATGCTAAATTATTGTCACATACTTAAGTATGAATCTTTCACCTTTTCACTCCAACTGCACACTTCCAAAGATACACAGTGTAAAATCAATATAATCACATTTGTATGAACTGTTTATATCAGTTTCTCTGTCCAGGTACATTTACCAGGTTCCGTTATCAGTAGTTATTTCACAGGGAAAATAATCTGCAGTGCATCACGTTCAACCCTATTTTCCAGTTTAGTAATGACAGTAGAATGATTCATAAAACAGTTTTCTCTCATTAAGAACCACTTTAACATTTCTGAAGCTGGAATTTTTTCAAGGCAGAAATCTTCGCTGCTTTGGTGCCACTTGGATTAACTAATATCTTTAGCGCTTAGCTAAAGAATGATCTGCATTTACCCAAATAGAGGATAATCAGATAGTCCACACTTAAATCGAAACAGAATAAATAAAAAACATTCTTACCAGCTTTTCTCCCTTAGTGTCAGGCTTCCGTTGACACTTGAAGTATCCCACAATCATGCCGAGGGCAGCAAGAAGACCAGTGACCAAAACTCCAACAAATACAGAAGAGTTTGATGATGATGGGACGCCAACGTTTTTCAATCCCAGCTTCAAGAAAGTTTTATTTAAAAAAAAATATTGGAGAAAAAAAAGTGAAATAAAATGTGGTTAATAGAAGTAAAACATAATTTCTTTGTTTGAAAAGATTTAGTTCTCAATTATCATCCCTGAACGTTGGGGTAAAATTTCATTTGCTGTTGGCATTATAAAGTCAACTAATAAATCACTGATTAAGATAATAAAACAGGAAAACATTTTGGGAATGATTAAGCTTTAATAAAATTGCGTAGGGTAACATTTTAAATCAACTTAATGATGTTGTCATCACATTTCGTGCTCTCCCTCACCTTGCCTTTCAAAGCTTCACTGTTGAGTGCTCCAGCCACAGAAGAAGGTTCGGCTGCAGATCAAGAAAAGTTCAGATATGCATCCATAGTTAGTTGGTATTCAGGCAAAATCAATAATAAAAACTTCAAATCGTCTTATCATAGATGTTATCAATAGTTACCATCACTGCTGGTTATCAAGACATTGGTGTTCTCTTGAAAGATTTTCAGATTGCATTGGTCAGAGCTGCACCACTGTGCAGGGTTCTCCTTAATTATGCCCTTTGTTATTTCCTGTAAGGAGAAAAAAAAACATATGTGCTTGTTTAGTCCCTGTCTTATTAATTTCAAAGTAACAAAAGACCATTAAGACATTGAATAAAAATGAAGCTTAATTGAACGTATACATCAAGAAAGTGGTCTCAAGTAATTTTATTCCAAGCTAGAAGACAAATTCCTATTCAAAATCTCTCTAACCACACCTTGTTTTATCCAGTCGTATTCCTTGCATATGATATCACCTCCTTGCGCAACTCTTAGTTCATTCTTCTACTGTAATAGGAGCCAAACAGTGCTCAATGACCCCAAAGGAGCCCTATGAACAAACCCCAAATCCCCACTTAGGTGGGAGTGGGCCCACAGCTGGACTCTGTGGAAATTCTTGGCTGTTAAAGTATAGAAACAAACATGTGAGAAGTAAATAAAACCAGCCAGATATTTCCTATCATACAACATTTACATATTTTTATGTATAACAGATCCCATTTATTTATTTTTGAGTCACTAATTTGCATTGCAATTATAAAACTGGACAATGAACATGAGTTAAGAGTTAATTTACCTTTCACTGAGCAGGTCTTGTTGGAATATAATTTAAACCACCTGGCATTTTGGGTTTTCAGTTTTTTCTCTTATAATAAGTTGCCTTCATGTTTGAAGGTTTGTTTCTGATGTGGTTTCTACATTAGTTTGACTTTTGTAGATAGTTGTCATAGAAACAAACCTAGTCAGTTGAGCATAGAGTCAGATGTGACCTTGCTGTGTGGTGAACATTGCTCAGATAAACACTTTTTGTGTCCTGAGAAATCCACAGCTCTGAAAATAAAAATTCAGTGTGCTTATTGATTAGGGTTTTGTTATGATGTTTCATATTTATCCATGTTTGCTGGTGTATCTAAAATCCTATTTGCACCATAGTGATTTTAACATGTTACATAGAGTAATTAAATGAAGTTTATTCATGAGTCATTTCATCACTTTGATTAATTAAGTTCATTATTCTGTGGTCAATAAATAAAGAACTTCAAGAACACAAACCTTAAATAAGTTTCTATGTGACTTTTCTTCAGCAGTGGAGTCTTGCACAATTGGTATGGATATATGTCATGGTGGTTGACTGGTTTACAATCTGTTTTAATGAAAACAGATTATCTGCATTTCCTTTTCTTTCTCTGTTAAGTACATCCTGCCTTTGTATCTAGTGTGAGTTTCATGTCCCCATATGAAATACTACAAATTACTACAAAAAAAAAAAAAAAACTTGACAATTTAATGCATATTTTTTCCATCACTTTAAAAGTCAGGGATTTTGGAAAACCATGGAAATGCTACATAGGCAGTAGTGTGATAAGATTAAAGGATTATAATATAACAAGAAAAACCTTTTGACCATTAGCAGGTGTTAGATTGGGGACAAAAATAACCTTTGATGAGGATTGACAATTGCTTAGGTTTTTATTTATCTATTTTTAATTTTTTAAAGACTATTGATGTGTATTAAAAGTTGAATGCCAACATTTATCTTAAGTAGTCCCAGAACAAGTAATGTTCTCTGCGCATTTTTTGTTGAATATCTGACACCAAGAAGTCATGACAGCTCAGGAATGTCTGAGAAAAGTCTGGACCACTTTTTACTCACTCTAGCTGATGCGTCTAATTCCTTTACATAGATTATTCTACTTCAGCTGGTTGCACGTCACAGAAGGTCATGTAAAGGTCTTCTTCCAATAAAATAAAGCCAGTCGGAGTGACACAAAGATTAACTTTCTCTTCTCCTTTGGTGCATGCCAAAAATTGCAGATGGCAGGCAGCTCAAGGAATTTAAAGAAGTTATAAACGAGAAAAACACTTGTACTCACACAATTTTCTGTGGATACTTCAGCCTTAACAGCACTCTGTTCAGGGATTTCTCCCTTTCCAACACACTCAACTTCAGGCTGCAAAGACAGAAAGAAAGATCAAATCACACTTCACAAGCTTCAATGCCTGTCATTGCTCATAGAGCTGTGGCAGGTTTTAAAAGATGAACTCAATGAGATCCTTACAGTAATCAGTGGATTTTTCTTTGTGATGACCTCTGAAGCGTGAAGAACACTGGTGTTATCTGGGGTAACTTTATCTTGATCATTGGGTACTCTTGTTGGGACAACTCCTGGAGCTGCAGTAGAAGCTGAAGAATCTCCACTGGGTCCGTCAGTGTTAGCAGCAACTGTGTGTGTCTCAGTAGTGGCTTCAGGAGCAGAAACTGGGGAACCAGTTTCTATGGACATAATAGAGATAAAAGGCCTTGACACTTGTGAAAAGTTTTAGCTCTTTGACAGTTAACAGCAGTAATTCAGTAATGACTTTCAAATGACTGAAAGTAATACAATTAAATTTTTATCTCAAATTTCTCACGAGTATTAGAAGCTTCTGTGTTTGATGCAGGAGAATTGTCTTGACACGTCACCTCGCCTGTTGGAAACAGAAAAAAAAAAAAAAAACTTGAAATACTGCAGTGGTTCCCAAAGTGTGGGGGGCGCAGTGCCATTGCAGCGGCGGCACGGAAAGCGCAATGGATGAATGAAAAAAAATAAATAAATAGTTACACAAAAGTGTTTCACTGTAAAGATGGTTTGTAGTGTTTTGTTGTAACCTGAAGTGTGAAATGAACTTCAGTTTGAAAACAAACTATGTGTATAGGTTTATGTCTGGTTGAATGATTTATGTGCCCAGTTGATTTTTGTCTCTTTTTTGGGGGTTGATTTTATTGTAATCCTTTGGGGGGCCCAGAAGAAAATCTTTGGGAACCACTGAAATATTCTAATGTGCACATAGCAAAGATACAGTATCAAGGTAGTTTACAATCCCAAGCATTTTTCCTTTTTTTGCTGAATTGGTGATCCAAGCTAAATATTCAAAGCAGCTTTTTCTGCAGTACATTTGATTATAGAACTATTAGTCAGTGTGACTGAGATTGTTAGACAAACTGAATTTTGAGGAATATGAAACATGATTTCCTGCAGCCTTATGTCATTACATCTCATTTATCAGCTGTTTGTCAGGAACAAGAAGAAAAAAAATCTTTTAACATCTAAGAGACAGCAGATAGTGCACTAAGACAATGTAATTGTATGAACCTGCGAAGTACATGTGATTAAATGCCAGCTGATTGTGCAGAACATAAAGGTCCTGTATGTAGGGTTCTTTTCAACACCTTGTGTGCTTCCAACTGTATAAAAGCATTATGACTCTTTTAAACAGCTTTTACACAAGACTGGCCTAAGATCACAGTGAGTGAAACAAAGGATAGTCAGATTTCTGTGGTACACAGAAATGTGGTATGAGCCACAACCACAATAGCAACTTTTTGACTTGCTGAGTTGCTGATACATGCTGGGGGAATCCCTTTGGCAACACCAATTACTTTTTTGTCATCATGTGGGATAATTTGATCACTTCCTAGGTTTGAAGCAAAAATATTCATTATGACTTTTTCATTTGGTTACTTGACATTTACCAACAAATGAAGCAACAGTAATGCAGTACAACACAACAGTTTCTCAAATGCATCTTAAAACTTAGAACAACTGCAATTTAGTCTTTTCCTCGCTGTTCAGTCCCCTCCTACTTTATCCTAATTTTGGATTGTTTATGTCAGCAAGTATGCCTGCACCATGTACATCTATAAACTGTTTTGGTAAATAAATTAGGTGAATAACAACTTTTTAATCACGAAAGACTCCGAGCAGCTTCTCAAAACATTTAGATACTGCAAGAGTGGAAACATGAATTTGGACACTGGGCATCATAGACTAGTTCTGAAAGGAAGATGGATGTCAGTCGGATTAGCTTTAGCAATTCATGTATGCAACATTATTTTGGTCTATGTAATTCTGCACAAGCTTCCACTGGACAGGCAGGTTTAATTTGTGCTGTGCAAAATTATGCCTGTCAGATGAAAGCTGTAAAATTCAGAAGTTCTAATTTGTGGCTGTTGCAACTAATTTTGGGAAAGTGGGATATGAAAATATGAAGATAATACACATTTGCAGAGGCTTTTTGTGTGAGAAATTGTTCAATATTTTTCCTTTTACTGTCACTCTTGTGTTACAGTAACCTTTTTCACCTGAGAGTCTGTTGGAATTTTACATTCTGCAAGTGACAAAACCCAAACTAATTGGGACCCTGGTGCCTAAATGACATTTTTTACAGCTTTTTGCTTTATCTAAATCCAGCAGTTCATTGCCTGGGACTGACTTGTGAATACATGGTTTCATCGACTGCTCATGGAACTTACCCAGAGGCTATTTACTGCCCCTAAATCCATGCCAAGTTTTAAATGAATGAGGCCAATTATGTTTTTTTTAGTATCAAATTTGTCAAGTTTTTTATTGTCTTATTACAAGTCACCTTTAAATAAGAGAAAAATGTCTGTCTTGTTCCGTTGTATTTTCTGCAGTTTCCCTGTGTTCTGCGCTTTTTATATTCGCTCCTAAACTTTGTGTTCTCTTGTATTTCCTTCTCTATTTCTCTAGTTTTTCTTTTGTTTTTGGTTGTAGTTGGTACACATTGCAACGTGTCCAAGAAAGCATTTTACCAAGACTTATAAGCTTAGAATGTGGGTGCAAACTAAAATCTTACTTTGCTCTGAAGGTTATTTTTTTCATGACCAAAAACACACAGGGACCAATTATCTCTACTATGTGCTAGCAGCATTCAGAAGCAGCGTGAAGAAGAGTCACAGCTTGTTTTGACTTGGGGTCAGGGAACGCAGCATGAAATGACACATGACTTGTGTGACACTGGGGCTTTTGTGACAAGTATGAGGCATGCAGAGAGAACAAGGTCAACGCAGAATATTTTAGATTTACATTTTTGACGTGATGTATTACCAATATTTATGTGATCAATTAAGGTGGAGTGAATAGCAGAAATAAACAGTGAAGGAATTACAGTTGAAAATTCAATCATTTTATTCATTGATGAATTGAAATCTTGATTTTCTATTGGGAGTTTTCACTAAGTATAAAACACATGATAAACCTGAAGTTACTAAATTCTCTCAACATGCCTTTTATTGTTTCACTTGTAAATTCTTGCCTTGTTACTTTACTTTGATTGTTTTAAATCAATTTGAGTCTCTTATCCCAACTTTAGTCAGACATTCTGCTAACTAGAGTCCAGATAAGGGAGACTGATTTTTCTATTCTGTAAGCAACTACAATTGATTGTAGTTGTTTACAATAAGTGTAATCAACTAAGAAATCAGTTACTTATAACAGAATTCCTAGATTTGTGTCCCGGTTTTGAAGTAAAGCTAACAAACAGTATGCATGTTTTATTATTGTTCACTTTACATGTAATGCAACTGATACAGATCATCACGAGCTAAGGCCCAGAGAAATGTAAGAAATTGAGGGTGGGGTATCTAATAAAACTAAGAAGACATTAGTTGCTTTCTGCTTATCTGAGATCAGGTCATGAGGCAACAAGTCCGGGAGGGAAATCCAAACATACCATCCCCCAAAAAGATAATTTCCAGATTATTCTTGGGTATCTTAAAGTGTTCTAAGTTACAGCTTAGAGATGTAACTATCAAGCCTTTTCTGGAGTTTTCGAGTTTTTGCCTTTTAAAATTT
This sequence comes from Poeciliopsis gracilis, assembly GCA_911649635.1. Taxonomy (NCBI): domain Eukaryota; kingdom Metazoa; phylum Chordata; class Actinopteri; order Cyprinodontiformes; family Poeciliidae; genus Poeciliopsis; species Poeciliopsis gracilis. The sequence continues at coordinate 1,084,064 of CAJVRI010001220.1, forward strand.
TCAGCAATTTTACTTTTTCTACCCCATAGATTGTAACACATTCCTCAGATAGAAGGCTTCATTTTGTGTGGGACTCTGATGGGGACCAAGTGTGTGGTCTTGGTTCTGCATTGAAACATGGAGGTCGATGAACATGTATGTGAATCCTGGTGCTCTCTGCAAACGAGAGAAACAAATTAATAACTTAGTATTGGGATCTTTTTCTTGCATTACTGATCCACCTCTCATCATGACCATCGTTGAACCATAAATTGAGACATTAACATTTTTGATAAACTTGATAAACTGTTTGAACAGAGCAGACTGCACAAACCCCTATAGGACCTCAGTTACAGCACTTCAGAATTGGGCTTCTTTGATATTCTAAAGTATGCACTTCCAAATAATTTGCTCTATATAGCGTTTGAATACAAATGCAAGAACAAAGCATTCCTAACTTTTGAAATCTACCAGTTTCACTGTAAATTTCAAAAATTACAAAAATCCTTTGTCAATTCCTATTTTCCCCACTTCCTTTCTTAGTTATTTCTAAATCCAGCTTCATTATCTAGAAGTGGTAAATATTTATGACAAAGGGTAAGTTTAAGCAGCTTGTCCTGTTGAGTGAAACCTCCTGGTAAGTTCATCAGATGTCTAGACCAAACATGTCCTAGGGTGGATCCTTCTTTTGAAGTTAACTTATAATACATTTAAGCATTGTTTAGGGGTGTAAGCTAAGCACCAAAAACAAGAGACAGCCATTCCAGAGTTCATGAGAGGTAAATTAACTTTGCTAGGGCAAAATCATCTGATAATTACAGTTAAATACAAACAGTCTAGAACTCTACAAATCTATGAAACAGATGATGTTATTAAACTACTTTGGCTAAACAGTTAAAAACTCGTGCAGATTTTCTACAGCCACCCAAACAGAGGTAAAACTGTCCGAATACAAGCTAATAAAAATGACAGCCCTGAAGAGGAAACAAAATGCAGTGAATGAATATTAGGGATAAGACTTCCCTTTTAAACTTAATTCCCATGAAGACAGTAAGTGTATAACGTCTGACTAAAACTTTCCTCCAGTTTTTGGCGATGGGATTTGTGGATTGCTGACAATATAAGGTCACTAAGTTTTTGAAAAATGTTTAGTGTTTACAATCCCTTAAACACGGGGGACCTACATTCACTCTGTATTTATTTTACATGAGATCGAAAACATGGTCCTGTTCCAACATAATTTTTACAATGCCTTTGCAACAGTATAGACTACACTGTATGCAAAGAACTAAGGATGAGCTGCACAAGTGTAAAAAACTGAAGGAGGAGATATGACAAACAATGCCTTGTTTGTCATTGTGCTAGTGTGATGTTAGTGTGATGCTTCTCTAGGCATTTTAGCTTAACCCCACCTGCCCACTCAGAGTCCAACTGGCAGTGGAAACGCTCTCCTGAATACACCGGACCATGAACTATTATGTCAAACTGTGATGCAATGCTTAGTGGAAATGAAGCATATTAGTCATGCATTTGAAAAATCTGGAATTTATACAGGGACTAGGAAAAAAAACATTATTGAGAGGAAGCCAGATGTAGAGCACACAGCAAGCACAGAAGAATATGTTTTGGTCAGATCATGCCAAAACATTTTGGTGCAATTACAAAACATTGCATGAAAAGAAAATACACCCAGAATCCACCTTAACCCATGAAGCACAATGGTGGCAATATAACAATAAGGGCATGCATTTCATTTGCACAACCCACAAATTGTGGGTGCTAGTTACTTTCACCCTGCTGGTCTCACTGCTTTATTCAAAAGTGATACTATTATATTTATGTTGCATGTTGAATTGACTTTGTTAGCCTATTTTCTCTTCTCTTTCACTTTTTAAAATCTTCAGAAGGTCTAACTTTTGTTGAATCGTACATTAAGCTATTTATATTGTGTAAATGTAATTATAGTTTGTTTTCCCTGCTCACTGATAGTTTCTTAAATAAGTTTTATATAAAAACGTGTCTCTAGACATGGATGTGGACATTTTTAGCACTCCACCACTGTGGACACATTGTGCAAGGAGTCTCCCACTAATTCCAACCAGACATCCCAGCATCAGTGTAAACCATGAAAAACTTCAGTCTTAACACAAACACAGGAAGACATAAAGAAACATAACCTTAGACTCTTCCCACTGAGTTTCAAGATGGGAAATTAAAGCATAATGTTAAGGCTGCATAGGATGTAACCTCTGAGTTCATGTGAATGTCTTTTTGCAGATGTTACCTAATGTTATTTATCACATTTCTTCAGTTACCTGGATAATCAATACATACATAAATTCAGTTCTGAAGAAATTAATGTTGACTATCTAACAGTTAAACATAAGATAAAAGCAAATCATTTAACATATGCTTAGGCAGCCAGTCTGCAGTTAGCTGCTAAACATATTTACTGCTCATAATTTGCCAAATCCAGATATTCAACAGTGTTTTATACTGATAGATCAGGATTATTTCAGTGTTAGAGCTTTAAGAGTTTTTACTAGCTGAAAAATATGTCCAAACTACAAACTAATCCTGCAAACAAAAGACTAAACTCCTATTTTTTTTTAAATATATGCAATAATTACATCCGAATGTACATTGTGATTAGGCTCATTTGTCAGTTTTACTGACAAACGAGCCTAATATTGTGCTACACTTTGTGAATAAAGTTAATAAAATAAACAAACTTTTCAATAATATTCTGATTTATTAAATATGACCACATAGGAGATCTCTAAATCGTTTATGATCATGCCACCTTTTTTTTGGAATGCATGAAAATATTTATGACAGCCTGGTAAAAGCTTGAGAACGAATTGTATATTCTACTGTGTCAGACAAATAAACACTAGAGTGTTATTGTGTTTTACACAAAAGTGAATTTGGAATATAAAGATATGTAACAATAAATATTTCCTAGACAAACTAACATTTCATTAATTATGGCAGATCCAATCTCTCAACCCTGGAATGAACTGCCATGAACTTTCTAGTCTCTGAAGACACATGAGAGAGCAGGGAAGTGTGATGATTAGCTGGAGGAAGGAGGGCCAGGTCTTATCATCAACTCTCACACTAAAAGTATTGTGAAGGCTAGTTAGAATGTTTTTAAAAATGATTCCTTCATTTCCTTTCAGGCATCGTCCTCTCAGCCCAGTTCTCACTGGGGACAACCCTTCAGCCTCCCCCTCACTGGCCAGCAGATGCAGTAACGGCATTTTGTGAACTCATCTTTACTGGAAAAACTAGGTAATATGATTTTCTCAGGAGGGAATACAGTCTGCAGTTTGTAATTATGATAATAAATGTAGACACCACAATTTACCAGTTAGTAAGTTTATGTTAAGCTTGGTAATATCCCCGTTTCCTTACTCCTGTTTAACTTGAACTCATGCATTAATCTAAAACAGAAACCAACCAAACTTAGCATGTCTCTGTTTCCATTGGCAGTACATCTAGATATTTATTATCTCCCAACTTCACCCATCTGTCACAGCATTTAGCACTGAGGTGTAACAGCCATTGTTACTTCCATCCCTGTGTTTAAATTTAGGGCCGGGGTTTTGCAGGAAATGGCTGCAAACGCAAACATTGTTGTCACACTTGATTAAACTGCTCCAGCTGAGAGTGGGAACAGGGGGACAGTACTTTTTCACTTATAAATTATGGCATTTGAAGATGAGTTTTGCTTCCTCCCTAGGGGAGACAAGGGAGGAGCCCTAGTAGATGGATGGGGGAGAATAAGGGGTGCAGCTGCTTTAAGTGTCCTTTGGGAGCTCTTTCCCTCCCTGCATACGCACTGCTGTGAACTCATGAAGGAGGAGTAAAGCCTCAGCCCGAAATCTTGGGATTATGATTTGATCTCCACCCAGACTGCAGAGACAACACCTTGGATGTCATCATTAGCCACACCCTCATTCCATTACTCATCCATATGTCCAAAGAGGACCCCCAAATTCTTCCAGCCACACTTTTTCTGTTCATGTTCCTTTAACAGAAAGAGGCTGACTTAAGATCACTTTAGAAAAGACGATACAGAATCAAAACACTGAGACTGAGGCTTCAAATGCCCTTTAAACAATTGTAAACTTTTAAAACTTCAAACTTCAGTGCACTTTTGGATTTATGAAATGTATAATGTGCTTTTACTGTTCAGCTTTTCCCACGTGTGTCATGTCACGTAAGGGGATTTCTTTTTTAACAATGTTTTTCTTCTTGCTAGATTTCTTGTGTGCACAGCCAATGATTCTCCTACATGAAGAGTGGATCTCTTCAGCTTTTCTACAGTTTTATTGGACATTGCGTCTACTTCTCTGATCAATGCACTCCTTTTCTACCTCATTTTCATTTGACGTACAATTTTCTCTCAATTTCACAAGATGTGAGAATACAAAGAACTGAATATATAATTTTGTTGCCAATTATCTTTACAAATATGAGAAAAAAGTTGGTTGGATAAACAAACTTTTTTGTTGTAACTACTGTTGTAAGAAAAAGTATTTATGTAAATAAAATAATGTGTTGGGACAATGCTGAGGTCCTTGAACATGAGAATTATTTTTGTTTGGGGTGGTAAAAGTGGACTTTTTCTCTTTGTCCACACCCTTTGTGTTTTCCAACAAAACATACGATAGCTTTTCAGGGAAAAAATAGAAAAGAATGGACAACAGAGTTGGAATGATATCCGTGCACATCCAAAGAGGAAGTGACCTCTTTGAACTGCAGAGGGAAACATACTGAGACCTACACATGCACATCACCCATCACCAGAACTACTACAAACTCCTAGAGCAAACAACATGACCATTGTGTTCTACCCTGTCATCACAATGAAATAAATGAATTGCAGTCTGGTGAAAAAATTACAATTTCTCTCCCCCAAAAATGACTTTTTCTCTACTCTCTCTCTTCTGACTACATTTCTGAGTGAAACTGGGGCACAACAACTGAAAACGCTGCCTCATGATTGATATCAACCTCTGAGAAATGTCTGTTTTTATTCAGTCTCGAGTTTACTCATTAAAATAGTTTGAGCCGGGCAGTGAAACTCTAAACCTGTTTCCAAAACAGACTGCTCATTTTCCAAGTGGATTAGAAGCTGGAAGCAGCAGCAGCTGCTTCAAGAAGCTGCTAACTGCTCTCCTGTCTGTGTCCGAGCCGACACCAGCAGATGTTGGTGGACTCATTCCAGCTGCCGATCTCCGCGGGGGAAAAAGGTTACGCAAAGACATTAGAACCTATGGCCCTACACGCCCAGGCCCAAGTGGAAGAATAAAACTTCATAATAAACATTTAATAAACTTTCTGTGCTTTTCATGGAATCAGACACACTCTGTATTAAGTATTCACACATGTAACATAAGGGAAAGAGTTGTCCAAACTCAGGACTTCCTGAAGTAATAAAAGCCCAGACCTTGTTTTTAATTAAGATGTATGAAGTATGCCTTTAATAGCAGGCAATTTGGCCCACATTAATTACCACGAGCCATTATTCGAGTCGTCAAATGCTCCAGCAAAGGCTCATTAGGTGTTTTGTTTCCATGGATAAACAGTAAAACCCTCTGCAGGTACAGCACAGCCTGGTTCTTCAGCCTGCTTCTCCAGCACAGAGTTTGTGCATTGCCTTCAATTTCCATCTTTATTTTCCTTTCAAACAGCTGAAGCTGTGCAAGAGAAAAATGTAGTAGTCCCACTTTCAGCTGACCGGCAGTATGCAGCACCGTACTAGAGAGAAACTGGGTTATTCTGTGCTTCAGAACAAACAAAAACGGGAATAAGCCGTTTTGACCCTTTATATTGACATTTAAATTTAGAGAGAAGCTGTAGCAGTTTCCTTGTTGGGACATGTGGCCATCTCTTCTTGTGCAGACAACTTAGTCCCTAGCTAGCTCTCAAATGACTCAATAAAAAGTGGCAAGCAACAAATCTAGCAACATTTTTATGTTATCTAAGGCTTTTGAAGACTCTCAGCATTAAAACACATATTGTCCTTATTCTTCTCAGTAAACAGTGGGTGCTGCCGGGTCCCCTCCCCATCCCAAGGCACTCACAGTTGATTCAGTCTTTATGCTTCAGTCTGTCTCAGCTGCAACTATATTCACAGCCTCCAGCTATCTGAATCTAGTTAACATGCTGGAGCAACAAAGAGGATGACAAACAGAAAGTCTGACAACATAAAGGAAAGGAGAGCGCAATGTCTGGAGAGTCAAGTGAAATCCTAATTACAGACTGTACATGGTGTTAGTTTACCACATTTACACTTTCACATTAATTTTAATTTTAGTACAGGTTGTCTAACCCTTGCCTAGAGGAGAGATTTCATGATCAAAATTGGTGTGGCTCATATACCTAGAATTGTAAGTGCTGAAAACAGAATTAGCAGTTTTTTTCTGCCTACTTTATGCCAGTCACAGCCAACAGCTATAAAACAGCAGCAGGGTGCCAAGGGAACAAGAAACAATATGTTCTCTAGAACGGCAGTAATTGGGAAAGGAAGATCTGAACTTTGGTGTGGCTTCTGCTTTTCATTAAGTTTTTTTTTCTTCTTTTAAGTAAACACTGTTCCTATTTCCCTCAAGGCAACCCTCTTTCCAGAAAAAAATATTTATCAGTGGAGGTGGTCGTTTTGTTTTCTGTTGAAATGTTGAAATGTTTTCTTAGGAGCTGGTCAATGCTAAAGGATAATACATTAAAAATGAAACTGATACATTAAATGTACTAATGAACAAACAGAAGATTCAACAATAGCAGCTGCTTTGCAACATTTGGATCATTTTTAATCTTGATGCAGAAGTTTCTGAAGGAAAGAGACATTTGACAAAACCCAGACTCTAAGGTTAATTATTTAGCTCACCCAGGATCTTAGCCACAATTTCTGGCCCAGATGGACACACACCCTGCCTGACATAAGAACACTATCTGCCAAAAGCTTATATAAAGACCCACGCCCTCCAGCTGATGACGTAATTCAAACTCTAACATCACATCTTGGGACTTAAAGAATGCTGGTCAACAGCCCGGGGCCATGAGAAAGAGAGTGGCAATATTCTGCCTGTGTTTTCATTGGCAGAGTGGAGTTTCTAACCGAGATGCAAAAGTTTCAACTTTTGGAGCAGTTGATGTCATCAAATTAAATACTTCAACCTTTCTTTAACATCTTTTATTAGTTAAGCTTATGCAATTTATCTGCCGATCTCCTGGGGATTTTTGCACACCAGAATCTTCCAAACAAGAGTGCAAATATTTGTTTTAGTGTGGCCCTTTTGAAACAGCAATTGTTACAGCTTCTTTTGCTCTGGCCAGACCACTGACTTTAGCAACAGGAGGAGTCATTGTGGATGACATGGTGAAATAAGCGAGGAAAGATGTTTTTTTTTCTCCCTGGCTGGAGCAGATGTAAAGCTTGGGTTTTCCCCTGAAAGAGAGACACACAACTTATAACGTACTCTGAGAACCTTCGAATGACATCATCAAACTCTGCAAAGCCAGTTCAGTGCTGCATATTTGCACACCTGCATAACTACCGACTGGCAGCCATGGGAAGTGGGAATATAAACCAAATCTGTTTACTGGAGACTCGGGATGATGAGTTGCTTGCATATTACAAAAATCTCCCAAATAACCTTGCCTCTACATATCTCTGTTCTCAACCATCTACTCTTGATGGTTTGATTCAGATTTGTGTTAAGAAACTATCAATCGCCGCTGCTCTCCAGATGCATATTAGCAACAAAAGATAAACTACTTCATCCTTGGATCATTCTTCTCACTATAGTGCTCCCAATAGATGTATACTGTATGTTTTCAGGTAAACCATTGCATTGAAGCTCTTGCCCTCTTGGAAGGGAAACCTTTGGCCCAGTCTCAAGTGCTTTGTTGTCTCCAGAAATTATTTTCCCAATAGAGTTTAGCTCTGTCCACCTTTCTGCCAAATCAGACAAGCTTCTCTATCCATGCTTAAGAAAAGTAATCCTAAAGTATGATGTTGATGTTTGTATTGAGGATAATGAGCAGCGTTTTCTGCCTGTTCCATTTTAGTTTGATTGGACCAAAACTTAATTGTTTTCTACAACTTAAAAATATTCTACAACTTAAAAATAGCTAAACAACACCTCTGACCTTGTCAAACACAGATTTGACCCCTGAAAAATGCAAAAATTGCCCATTCAGGACGCTCTATAGGATCCGTAAAGGTGGCCTGAGGGATCTGTCTTTAAAAGGTTGACCTTATCTTTTAAGCCTTGCCAGTTGGGAGCTGCACCCACCAGACAAGTCCCAGCACATCCCTTGGCTTCCATTATGGGCTAATGGTTTCCTCACCCTGCAGCTGGTCAGAGTACAACTGACCAGCTGCACCATGGGGGACATCCTCCTCTAGGCATGAGCTGACCCTATTATTTGACCTTTGAACTGAGTATTCTCTTCCAATGTATAATCCTGAGATACACCATTTTAAGAAGATAATAACCCTAGGGGGCATGAACTTAGCTAGCAAAATACTTTTTCCATTCCTAAACCAGATTAATAATAATTACTGGTGCTAAATTTGTTATAGCATGGACTGATTGGTTATTTTTCCCAAAGATGAACCAAACTTGAACAAAACACAAAAGTCTGCATTGAACAGAATTGATAAAAAGGGTTTTTCATGAATGGAGTAACTCATGTTTATTGGCACAAACGCAAACTATTAACACAAGATTTAGACTACTGCAATACAAATGGTTATTTAGAACGTATATCACTCCTGTAAAACTTCATCATTTTAATTCAAATATTCCTGATATCTGTGTTAAATGTAATATGGATAAGGGTACTCTTTTCCATTGCATGTGGCAATGTGTAGAACTTCAAACTTTCTGGAAGGAGGTTATTATGTTCATCTCTCGTTTGATCGAACAGGATGTTCCAATGGACAGTAAACTTTGCTTACTGCATATTTTCCCAGATGGATTTAGAGGCCCTACAAAGAGACAGAAGCTTGTGACTTTTTGCCTCTTGCAGGCTAAACATTTAATTGCTCTGAAGTGGAGGAACACAGAAAGACCAAAGATAAATGAATGGATCAAACTGTTGGGCAACAACCTGGCAATGGAAAAGCTGACATATTCAACAAAAGGGAAGCTTGAAGACTTTAAAGATATTTGGTTTCCTTTCTTACGTTTTGTCAAATACTGTGATATGTAAAGCTAATTTTTCTTTTCTTTGTGTGGATGGAGTGAGTCCTGGGGTTCAGTGTTCTTTTTGGGTGGGGGGAGGGAACGCGCTGTATGTAATTTTTTCTTGTAATTTTTTTTCTTTTTGTTTAGGTTCTGTTTGTTTTTGTATGTCTGTATAACAGAAAACCCTAATAAAACTATCTTGGAAAAAAAAAAAAAAAGGGTTTTTCATTGGGATCAAAACAAGCTAATCAAGCATGAGATATCAAAACAGTTAATGTCTTTGAACATCCATTGACATCAGTGGCCAATCATCTGACCCACATTTTGTAGCATTGGAACCACACTGTCTTATGTTTATAAAAATATCTGGATTGCTTTCTGTAACTTGTATGGTGCCATTAAGGCAGTTCAAATTGTGTTGATCTGCTAGTAAGCTAGCAACATGAGGTGACAAACACTTGTCTGAGAATCTCTGCATATAAGTAGGTATGGAGATTTCTTTCTCTGAGCTGTAAATTTTCCTGTGCAGTTAGAACTTTTTACCATGGTGAAGCTTGTACACAAGTCTGAACATTGTAGCAGGTCTATGTGATGTCACAGCCAACACAACAGTATAGAAGTCAGGGTGGGTCTGCAGACACCCTGGTGATATTCCATAAGGACATTAGTCTATGGATCACTGGAAAAGCTTATAGGTACTTTGTCATTAAGATGATTATGACCTAGTGTTTGAAATATTTGTTACTGTGTTATTTGCTTTCACATCAGGTCAATCAAATTAATCACTAGCTTGACAGGAAGACCATGCAGTAAATTGCCCAAGGATCAAATTGTGTACATTTGTAATAAATATTCGCTGCTTTTGTCTTAACCTCTCAATGCCAACACAGCAGTTAAAAAAAAATACCATTGACATAAACTTCTATAACTCTTTGGAGATTTGTGTTGTTTTAAAATGGTAGAAGTCCATTTTCGAGTTGGGTCCTCTCAGAATAGATGTTACCTTAATGCTTCAAGGTCAAACTAATCACAACTAAATCAAACAACATTTGGTTAAGCAGCTGTGAAATTTCAGCGATTCAGGCTATTTCAAGATTGGGTCCTGAACTCTCTCTCTGACGAGAGAGTTGTTGACATAAGAAAAGGAGATAGGGAGTGGTCCACAACCAGTGATTTTCCTGTGTCAACATTGTGCTAAGAACAGAGAATCTAAAACATTTCCGGTCAGCATAACTGTCTGGTAAAAAGGTAAAGCGAGGTAAAAGTAAAAAATATCACAATTTAGGAAAATGCTATTTTGTAAAAATTTTTCACGGTCTTACATTTCTATTAGGAACCAGAAATGTTATCAGTGTTTTTTCATGCTATCATTAATTGTGCAGCAATGCCTCTTACAAACATTTTGTAGGTGATCAGCCATCTGTTGGGAGAAAATGACTCTTCAAAACAAACATGATCAGGGATTAGAGGTTTGTAAAGTAGTGTTTGCATAAAAACAGCTCTGACCTTTTTGAGATTTCATTAGCTAATGCATCTGGTACCAACAGTGTTGTCTACTGCAGATAAAAACTTAAGCCACACATTTCACATTGTGCCTGTTTTGCAGTCATGTTTGGGAATTTTTTTTTTGCCCTGTGGATTGTTTTTGCTCTATTGCTTTTCCAGATTAGGCTGACAAATAGAGACCAAGCTCTATACTGTGCAGTGAACTTGGCGCCAGATTTGTAATGAATGATACTGGGCAACAAAATAAAACAAAAAACAAAAAAAAAAACACTTGACTTGATTGGGAATACCCAACGTAATTTGATTCTCATATAAATCTAATTACCATCTGTGTCTGTGCTGCTGCGGCACAGAGTTTGTGGTATGCCCTTTTATTGCACAAGTCATGAACATGTTCCACCATCTCATGATCATTTCCCGTTTAAAGTAAACGATTCGCTCTTTCCATCAGTCTGCAATATTCCTCCTGGTTCTCCCAAGGTCAGTCCAAACATTTAAAAGCATCTGGGGCCTGATGGTTCTGCAGAAGTCGTTACAATTGGCTGGAATAAAATCAGCACCGCCTTACAACTACTCCTTCCAACCCATGCATCACCCTACAATTAGCATCATGCCTTGAACTGATTAGGAGCATGCTGCCGCAGTGAGTACGCAAAAACATGAAAGCGCGCACATTTACTACGTACATGGTAGATCAGGAAAAAGCACATGTAGAAGATAGATTTTTATCCTCATTTCCAATTTAAACATATTTTGTGAGGCTATAAAAACACATATATTTTGAAAAAATGCAAATACAAGTAGATTGTAAATGTGGTGGGCATGTGGTTTGAATGTGGCTTTATCCATTTTTCACAAATTCAAAGACGTAGCTCCACCCAGATGCTCGACAGGATGTAGAGCATAAGGATTTTCAACTGAAACTTTCCGTCTCTGAGCAGATCCTTTGTGTCTGCAGCCACCACACCACTAAGAATTCATCTACATGTTCATGTGCAAGCCTACTTTATGGAAACCCCCCATCCCCAATTAGGCATGGGATTTCTACTAATTCTACTAATACAAATTTTCTTTCCTAAAAATATGGAGACAAAACCAAATAAAAAAAAAAATCTTGAAATTCTACAAAGAATAATAAAAAAAACCTTTGTGGAAACCACTAAAGGTGTGAATGGAATAGTGAAAAAGACATGCTATAATCAAAAACAGACTACTCACTGCTAAACAATAGAGCGCAGAGGAGCAGAACTCCAGTCATGCTTCTGCAGAGCCCATTCATTCTCCACATGGATGCGGCCATCCTCTGTTCGAATTCGACACGTCTGGCGGGACTTTGTGTCTGAAGGGGAAAAAAAACTGTGGGAAGTGAGGGCGAGTGGTGGGCTAGGGGAGCTTCTCTTGTGAGGTCTGAGAGAGCGGGACAGGAGAGAAGGATAAAGCCTGGCTTGTGTCCCGTCTCTCTTTATACGAGCCCGCTCCTTCAGCCTCCCTTGCTCAGCTCTTTCCACACCCCTTTTTGAACTGCCTCATGTCAACCCATTTCCCCCAAAGCAACGGCTCCTGCTTCCTCCCGAGTCTCAGTGTGTGTGTGTGTAGGGGGGGTGTGTGTGTGTGTGTGTGTATGTGTGTAGGGATGTAGAGCAGGCAGTAAAGTGTGACGAGATGTTTCTGGGAAGAAGGCTGGGTGTTGTTTCAACTCTGCTTTGTTGGTACTGGGTCATGTTTCTTAAACAGAGGTACACGTTCTATTGGTAGTACTCCAGTTGTTTATGATGTTACTCAGAAGAAATGTTGATATTAGCGTCGCAAAAAACTGCTTCCTGCCTTACAGATTTGTTCTGTTTTTGCTTTTCTGTCACACATGTTTCTGATCGTCATACAATTTGTGCTTCTCTCATTGGTACGCAGAATATTTCCATCAACTGTGATTCGTACATTGGTACATCCTTACAAAAAGAAAGATTCGCAGCTGTTTGACGTTTTCTCCATTTGTAGATGATGGCTCTCGCTTTGATTCACCATAGCCCCAAACATTTAAATTTATTTTGAAGCCCTTTCCAGACTGATAGATGTAAATGACTTCGTCCTCTTTCTCATGTGTTCTCGAATTAGTTCATATTGGCGCATGATATGCTGCTTTTTAATATCTTTATGCATATTTTATGTTGTTGGAAGTCTTTATGTTCAAGTCTTCCTACACATCAGGAAGTCTTCGGGACTGGGTGTGGCTTTAATGACATAAACTAAAACATAATTTGGTCCAGATTGGAGAACTAAGCTTTTGGACTTGCACAAAAATTAATCTAATTACTTATCCTATTTATTTATAAAGCATTTTTTTTTTCCATTTCATTAGGGGTAACTGGTTGTACTGGAGTCTGCTTGGCAACCATCATTGGTAGATATGTTGGTGGAGTTTGCAGGTCACTGCAAGAGAAAAAGAGTCTTAAAAATAAAATCTGAAATTTCCAATTGGCTTTGAACTTCAAGATTTATTTTGTTGCGTTTTTTTTTTTCATTGTTTTTCTTTTTACCAGGATCTAAGCATGTTCTCAACTTACACTTAAAAATGTGAATAAAAACCCATAAATTTAATTGGGAGAGTTTAATTGGCTTTGTTTAGCAAAACCGATGTATAAAGTGCAGGATCAGGTTGCTTAGAGAGCATCATGTATTACAAGTTTGAAATAGGACCACAATTTTTCAAGTTTTCATGATGAAAACTTACAAGTTGGGTACAAGCAGAACAAAAACACCAGAGAATCCCTGAAGAGATGAGATCTGATCAATAGGAACCTCGTAAGTCTAATGAGGGGAAAGTGGAACAGCAAACAGGGAGACTTATTAACCCAGGTGATACACAGGGAGTTGAACTGGACACAAATGATCAACAACTCATTAGGGCAAAAGCCTAACACTAAAATAAGAGAATAAGCCAAAATACACAAGAAGAATCCAAGAAAATAATAAATTAACAAGAAGGAAAGAACTGATAAAATCCCAAATGACAGCAAAGAACAGGAAATGAACTGAGTATGGAAAGACCTTACTAATACAAATAAACCCATAAATGATCATAAAACAGACCAAAATTCAGACACCACTGGATCATGCCAGAAAGAAGATTCTAAGTAGTTTATTGAGGATTTCCAACTGCTAAACAAAGTGAAAAATCCCCGCAAACTTTTCTTTTACAGCACATTTGGCCAGAAAGTTTAAGAACCCAGAGTGGAACCTTGGATGAATAACAGTAACCAGTGCTGGTGGTTACATTTTATGTGACCCATTTATCTTCTACAAAAGAAATTACATTTTGCTAAGTGATGAACAGAGAGAATCAAAGCAAGGTTTTTCTCTGCAGTTGTGGAAATCATGTGTTGTAGCAATATGCTTTCTAATAGATTTGGAAATGGAAAGTCATACAAACTGAAACAGGAACAAATAAACAGTTTATTAATGCAGCTGTGTGTGTTGCAGTCATGTTAGTTTCAGATGGTGACGAACTTCCAACTTCGTCACGTGGAAGTCTTCATGAGAGCTGTGTTTTTTCCAAGTTGGAACTTCAAGTGTGTGACTTTTAAAGAACAAATGAAGCACAAACAAACCACACCCTTTAAATATGCAGCACAAATAAAAAAATAATGTTTTTTACTTTTCTGCTAAAATAATGCAAAAAGGTTTGGGTAGCATTCTACATGAAGTTTAAGAAGCACTGATTTTGTGATTTGCAAGCATTAGATTTTTGGAAGTGCACAACAAAATAAGAAGACAGAAGATATAAAACACAAAAATTCCAATAAAGCAAACTAAAAGAACATAAAAATGAAAGAAAAAGGAAAAGATAAAACCCAAAGTCGTAAAGCAAGGAACATATAAACATAAGGAGTGTATACAGGAAGATACTCAGAACAGTTTTTACTTTACACCTGCAGTGTTCTCTTTCCAGTCTTCCGGCTGACATCTACAACAATGGAACACATGTATTCTGTTTAAATTTCTCTTGGAGATTCACCTGGACATCGCGGCCAGCCCTTCCTCTCTCCAGCATGTTACAGCGGAGCCAGTAAAAGCACATGGCGTCTCTCAAAATGCCTGCACGCACTTTTTGTCTGTCTCTGGACAGACGAAAAGAAGCCAGCAGTGAGTCATTACCAAGCCCCAGAAGAAGACACTCTGACAAACACGCACTTGTGCCTTAGCACATGTGCTTAATTCATTGAACAATCACACGGGTTGTTAAGAGGAAAACACCAAGTCTGTGACCTGACGTGTTTCAGAGTGTGATGGAGAGAGTTAACAGCACATATTCACGTGGAAATGTGCTGCTCCAGAGTTACAAACTGAAAACTCAGAGGTCTAAAACCTGTAGAAGAACTTAACCAACTCAACTCAAATTAAACAAATTAAATCAACTATTAAGCAATTAGTTTTTATAATTTTAGTCATTAGAAATATATCATATAGTTGCAAATGGCTTCACTTTCAGACTATGATTAGTCTTCTGACATATGCAACATTTATAAAAAAAAATATAAAACTACTATGTTGTCTTATTTCCCAAAGAAGGATCATCTAAATATACAAACTGGTTTGAAAAAGTATTCATACCCCTTGAACTTTACCATATTTTGTCACATTACAACAAAAAACATAAATATATTTTAGTGGAATTTAATGTGAAAGACAAACACAAAGCAGAACACAATTGTGAAATAGATTGAAAATTATACAAAAATACTGGACAGTGCGGTGTGCAAAAGTATTCAGACCTTGCAAAACATCTCAAGCTCAATCAGATTAGATAGAGAGTGCTTGTGAACAGTAGCTTCCAAATACTGCCACAGCTTCCCTTTTTAGTTTAGGTCTAGGCTGGGCCACTAACATAAATATGTTTTGTTTAAAACAGGAAGACAGCTGTAATTGCAGCAAAAGATAGTTCCACAAAATATTGACATTGAAGGCGAATACATTTGCACAACACACTTCAGTTTTTTGTTTGTAAAAACGGTTTTGAATCATGTATAATTTTCGTTTTCATCACTTTGTTTACATACAAAGTGATAGAAAGTTCAAGGGGAATGAATACTGTTGAAAGCCATTCTAGTGAATAGCACTACACTGGACAGCATATCTGTAAGCAGAATCCTGGTATTTTTGGATTTTGCTTTTATTTATTAAAATACACAAAGAATCCCTGTGTTGTAGCAAGAGGGGTGAGGAGGGGTACTGCAAGGACATCACGAGGATCAGCACATGGTAGCAGGAACTCTGACCCTCAAGGACATTCTTTCACTTGTTTGTTTTCTTCCTCTTTTTCAGATGTTTATGCTGTTCAGGACTGAAATATTTGGTCTTATGCAACAAGAATTGAAAGGAACGGAGACAAAATTTAGAGTGTCAGCCAAACCCAACTGGATTGTTTATTGCTAAAATGCTCAATCACATTCTCTATGGACCAAAGTCCACGGTTTGGTTCCAGTCAGAGTCGGCAGCTGACTGCCCAGCTTTGCAGTGGGTGATAAAAGCAGAAGAAAAAAAACGTTGCCCGTCTTCTGCCCTCATTTCAGGAGTGCTCAGGCCTCCATACCAAGGACTGATCCCACCGAGAACACAAAGTGTTTTCTTTTCTCCTGTCCTGTCAAGAATAAAAGGACTAAAGAACAGCTTTAACCCAAGAACCATCAGATAACCAATTCTGAGCACTAACCCTTTAATCTAGACAATCATCTCTACAATTATTCAAGACTTTGCAATGTATCTAAATATTGATACTATTACATAATTACACAGATACATTTCAAATTGAGGTTTGACAATACATTTCAGATTCTAATCAAGTTGCTTTCTGGGATTTCAAAGTGAAGCTACATGTTCTATTTATTTTGGTATGCACTGTTAAACCTAAAATTACGGAGCCCCCTAGGGGACATGGGGATTTTTTTTTTTCTTTTGCGTCCCCTCGCAAAACTTTTGCGTCCCCTCGCAAAACTTTTGCGTTCCCTCGCAATACTTTTTACGTCCCCTCTCGCAAAACTTTTGCGTCCCCTCGCAAAATGCAAAAGTATTGCGAGGGGACGCAAAAGTATTGCGAGGGGACGCAAAAGATGCGAGGGGACGCAAAAGTATTGCGAGGGAACGCAAAAGTTTTGCGAGGGGACGCAAAAGAAAAAAAAATCCCCATGTCCCCTAGGGGGCTCCGTACTAGGGGGCTCCGTATTCTTGCCATCCTATCAGAGTCAAGTTTGAGCTGAGGCTCTCCAAAGAATAAATACATTGCAAAAATAAATAAATAAAAATGCTTTAAACCTTAAGCTGCATGGAATGCAAATAATTTCCAGCTTAAATGCATTGTCAAAATTACATCAAATTCACCAAATTGCAGCTTGTATGATATATCTAATAAATACCATTTAAAGCTTATGTAAAGTAAACATACCTAAAGTAACACAATTAATAGAGTTTTTTCTGTCGGTTTTTAACACTTGCCACTTGTAGTAATAAGATCCTCCACCAGAGGGAGTAAAACATTTACAGGGTTGAAAACCCAAGGATTCAGAGAAAAGTAAGAACTTTTCAGCTGTTCTAACCTTTTACAGATTAAATACATTTTTAACTAAGAACTATTAAACATTTTAAAATGCTTATTACACATTTCAACAATTCATTATGTTTGTTTGTTTTTGTCTTATGTTCAGAGGTCTTTTATTTGCAGTCACTGAGGCTTTCAATTGAATCTCTTCCATTTTTTTCCTCGTTGCAAGAAGATATTTATTTGTTGATGTTAAGTTTAAACAGTTATGTTTGACCAACATTTCTTAATTAAAAAAAAAAAAAAAAGATTTTTATTAATCCCAGTGTTCCCAAAATTCTGTGGTATTTATCATCTCAGCAGCTAAATTTATGCATCTGATGTTGGCATGAAGTGTTGTAGGAGTCCCTCCAACTGGCCGGATATATAACCGACATCTAGAGTTTTAAGGCATTACTTGAAATATCACATAGTGTCAAAATTGTCAGCCAAGAAATCTGTTCCAATTGCAACATTGCAAATATTGATATTCCGATTATGACTGAAACTCATAATATTATGTAGCTCTAAAAGCTCAATTACAGCTTGTAGAACAGAAAAACTGGAGGACTGTCATCATCTCAACATATTAGTGAAAAACTATATTTTCATAAATTTCATAAAGTCTTAATTTTCATAAAGTCTTGAGAAGAGAACCAGAATTTCCCCCTTTCTCTCCTAACTGCCCAGGTATTTGCCGTTAACAGCACTGCCAAAAACTTCACTTGAGCCTCCAACTGTCAACCCTTTCTGCCAAAAGCTGGACAGTGACAAATCTCAAAATATCAGTCCAATAAACTCTGATTTTAACATGGTTTTACTTTTCCATTGCTACCCATTCCATTAAATACATGCAATATAAGTCAGTATTCGTTTATTGTAATGTTTTCTTATCTATATCAAAGTACAACCATCATGTGTTCAACATGTAACAAAAAAAATAAAGCTCTGATTGATGGAATGTTCTCATTGTTTGATGTTTAATCTGGAGAAAAGCTGTTTCTGTTTATAAGCTAGTGAAAACGCTTTCAGATAAGTAGAACTGCTTTGGCTGCTGTACAGGCCTGTACCGAACAGAATTAATATTATTTATGACGGTGTTAACTTTTCTGTTTTGCTGTGAATGTTGCGTAATCTCTGAGCGCTGCTGCCACTCGTGGCCATGATTCTCTCCCAAAAGAGATTTTTAAACTCAATAGGATTTTAATAGTGAAATAAAGGTTAAATAAATGAAGTAAAAATACTAACCACATTCTTTGCCTTGATTCCTGACCTGTATAACTTTGAGGAGTTGAGCTGTATGGTAGTTTCTCTCCAACTCAGAAAAAAAAAAATAAATAAACATGGACCAATGTTTATCATGATGGACAGTTTGCAGTAAGAACAAGGTCTCAATCCCATTAGTAATTGCTAAAATGAAAACCTGTTTATCTGTTAGTAATATTATAAATGACCATCATTAACATTGGGGTTGGTGACTGAAGCCCTTTTGTAAGCCCTCACTGAACCACAGATGTTGAAATCCCATGAGACTGTGTGAGACAAAGTTGAACATTTTTTTAATTGAAATTTTCCTTAAGTCTGGAGTTTCTAAAAATATGGTTGTATGTTTTACAGAGCTGTTAGAAATGCAGGTCCAGACTTTGTGAGGTTTTGAAATGTGCCACATTATTAAGGATGTATTTTCATCATGCAATCAGGAAAAGGATGAGATCTGTGGTAAAGATAAAGCTTCAAATAATGTTTGTAGGATTTGGGAGATTTTCCTGCCTTTGTTTCAGTGTCGCTGAGGAAACTGTGTACACCTGGCGTTATATTTTCCTACTTTTCTGAAAGAAAATTGAAAAAGTCCTACATTTTCATGCAATGTCACCATCAGGACTTCCCAATTTAATCCATCTATTATCACACTAAGATATAAATACATTTCTGTGCTTCACTTGTTGTCTGTTAACAGTAAAGCATCCAGCATGTCATGTGTCTTCCGAAGGGTACAAAAAAAACCACCGATGACCCGAAAACTATGAAAGAGAAACACGGAGTCATTGCACTATCTTGATGGCCTGCTTTTCATGCCCGTTGCACAAGAGCATGTGAAACAGGACTGACCGGGCCAAGAGTTCCTTCAATTTAATAGATCGGCAGCACCAGGGTGCTCTGCTAAAAATTAGCAACACAGAATGACTTGATGGTTTCAGCAATTAGTTGAACACAACAAAACAGCCAGGGCTCTAAATAATATTTCCCCCACTCTCAGTGACAGTCTAAACACTCCAAATCTACTTCTGAGGGGGAAATAAAGAGTTATTTCATTCAGCTTTCATAGGAGAAGATTCAATTTTTTTACACAATACTATGTTTGGTGGGAATCCATATTTCACATAATATTTATCGACTTTTGCCAATCTGTTAAAAATGAAGTCAGCAAAGCAGGGCCAAAAACCAGTTGGTGCAGGATTGAGACAGCCTCAGAAGACAACCATGTGAATTCTGTTGACGCTGCCAGACAGAGCATGTTTCCATCTCGTTTCACCTTCTACAGGTAATTTGACCGTCTGGCAACTGGCAAGTTCTGGCAAAACTGTGTAAATTGTTCACCCTCTTAATTTGATCTGAACTGGTTTGTTTGTTTATTTAAAAACGTAACAGTCCAAAGTATTTAGGAAAATATTTTAGTCCGGGAAAAATAAAAAAATAAAATTAGAAATGCATCAAAGATACTCTATCAGATGGAGGTCTAGCTGGGCCCATATTCTCAAAGAATGCTAGAATAAAGTACTTCCTAGTGAGGTTATTTCAGAAATATTCCTAGAAATCTTTCTTAAATTTTTATCTCGGAAAAACAAAAGAAATTCAAAGTACCCGGGGCCTTGAGAGAGCTCCTAAAATTACTGCCTGTGTGAATTCCCCTGCAAAGAACACCCACAACAGATAATTATAATCATCCTATCTAAAGTCAGTGTAAAGTACTGAGAAATAGATTATGCTGATTGATGAATACAATAGTTTTATAGAACTTGCAATGTGAGAACAGCTTGACAAGCATATCATTTTGAGAAGAAATATAAATCAAGTGTGTGCTTTTCATGATACTGTAATCAAAACACAAGTTTAAGATTCTTGGAGATGATTTGTGTTCGAGCCATTATTACAGTAACAGGACCAAAGTGATTGTTGAGCTTTGTGGCCTCCCACATTTTTAGTAGACAAGTGCAACAGTCTATCCAAAAATAATATTCTTCCTTGTTATGCTGTAAAGCATCACAGTGGAGGGAAAGAGGAAGGGATCTGAGAATTGAATGCCAGAAAATATTGCTGACATTTACCTTGACATATCCTGCCAAGAATTACATTTTGTAAAGTCTAATGTAGATTTTAAAAAATATCCACCAATGAGTCTCTTATATGTTTCTTTTATGTTTTTCTCTCAGACCGGTTTTGAGAGCAAACCTATATTTTCTTCTGCTTTACTTCTCATTCTTCCTGACTCTCTTGTTGATCCCATACATATGTTCATTTTAAGCATTCCCCCTGATGGGAGCCTCCTCCTATTGTTCAGAAACTCAGTCCCTGCAGACTCAACCCAGTGCACAAAGCAAATGCAAGTACTTCATGAGCAGAAAACTATGCATACCTAATCTTTGACATATTCTCTCTGAACACAGGAAGTTAGACAACATGTCAACATTTTATGGTACTTTGGAGAATAGCACCTCAGAGGAGAATGCTTAAATACCTAAATTCATTGTTCTCTAAGCGATTTGCCTTCTTCGTCCTCAGCTTCATTATGTCCTCTTTTTGAAAAGGGCAAACTCTGCAGGCATGCTACTAGCCCTAATTGGCTCTGATTGGGAGACATCTTGAAGTGATTTATTCTCAAGGACGAGAGGACTGTGAAAGCTCAGGGTGTAAAGGGTTTTGAATCACAACCCAAGGATTTTTAATCCCTTCTCCACATTTTCTTTCAACACGTGTTCATCTCAAAGCAGAAGAAAGCACACACAAGGGATGGGGGCCAGATTGTATAATACTTCAAAAAGCATATCACAGCTGGTGTTTCATGTTCATGCATTTGATACATGATAGACGATTTACTCCCACATTCAGGGAATATGTCAGACTAAGTCTTATCATATTCAAATGTGATGTTACAGTCAACTTCAGGACATCATTTAGTGTCCTTTGATGTGCTACACTATTAATGTAGTGCGTACTTGTAAAGCACATGGTAAATTACACACTGATTTATATATTAATTTAGTTTTACAAATATAATTCCAAAATGTGTGAGGTGTTAGTAACAAGGGCATGGCTTGCTTAAAAATTATGTGTATATATATTTATTTCTGCATACACATAATTGTTTTATTTTTGAGGGATCCTCATAAAATACAAAAGGAACAGTAACATTTAAGTTAAGTACAAATAGGTGTAGTGCTGATTAGAGGTACTAATTCTATTGCAAGACTTGCAGTCATTGGTTATTTTGAATTGCATGACATCTGAACTTTGTAGACATGCTAATGCTAAGGTATGTGCTCTGTTACAGTTACTTTGCAATACCTTTGTGGCAACACAAACTCATTCTAGAAATGGTAAAACAAATGTCCATTTCAAATTCAAAAACAGTTGAGGACCTGGTGACAGGTTACAGGTTTATTTTATTTTATTTGACTTGAATGCTTTGTTAAAACCGTTTCTGTCAGTTTCTTATTATGTCTTATATCTGTGGAACTTACAAATAAACTTTCAATTTTATTTATTTGTCCCATCCATTTTAGCAATTTCAGACTTTCCCTCCGGTCTGTTTTTGACTTAATTTCCTGTCCTGTTGTATAAGGATATATTTCTACCACATTTGCACATTTACAGATCTAATTATTGTAACTAGATCTCTAATTCTTCAAGTTTAGTCAGATGGATTGGAGCATCTATAAAAATCAGTTTATAAATCTTTTTTTACAGTCTCTACTAGATTGAAGTCTGGACTTTGACTTGGCATTTCCAGCTCTTGCTTCTTGGTTAGCTGTTGTGATGAAATCCACATTTCTGTCTTATTTTCCACCAGATGTATCCATATGTACAGCACATCTGCACAATGTTCTTTAGTGTATCATTGTGTAGAAATGTATGCGACAGCTGCAACAAGCAGCAAAAAGAAAAAACAAAAAAAACTTTGAACATTTCTTAATCTTAAAAATGAACATTTCCATTTTTGTCATGTCTTATTTTTTTATTTTGTTTTTGTACATATCTAACAGTTGCTCATGAGAAACTGTGCATATTTAAAGTAGAACGTGATCAGATAAGATCTGTTAAAATTAATTTAATCAATTTAGACCGCTCAAATGGCTCTAATTATCAGTCTGATTAATCTCTATGGCAGATTCCCATTAATCAAACTGCTACCAAAATGGTTATTAATGCTAATTGTAACCCTTTTGTATATAATTTTATAGAAACAATATTTGAAAAAATGTAATCTGTCCACCTACATTTGTGATGAAGGAAAATACTTCTCTTTATTCTAAAACAATATAAATGCATTGCAGAAATCTTTCATTCACAGGAATTTGTATCTCTGTTTTGAGGTTTGTTTTATATTTCAAGGGACCCTCTGTGAATTCCCCACACAGAACCAATAGATGGCACTATAAGATCAGCTTATTTTAGGATTCTCTCAAGCCGGCTGCAAATGGGAAAGCTGTTGCATTTAGAAATAGACTCTGCACTCTTGTGGTAAAAAAAGGAACCAAACATGGTCCAGCCTGAGCTGCTTTTCACATTTTTGTCATTAGAAAGAAGAGATTTGTAATGAAAGACATGAAAGAAAACCAATATATTACAAAAGAAAAGAAGAATAATGGGCAAAGAAATCTTAATTTTTAGACACATATTTTTTGATCAGGCTGGACGACCTCCAGCCATCACAAAGCAAACTCATCATGAAACTGTCTGGTGTTTCTGGGTGTGGCGACGGGTGGAGGAGGTGATGTGTGTTCTGCTGTCTGTTTTGAAGCTCTACACACCTCACCCCCAGCCGCTCTGTGAAGTGTTGCTCTGGGCTCGTCGGGAGACGCTCAGGTCCTCCACATCAAATATTCATTCCACAGAAACTCCTAAGCCTTAAATAATTCTCAAAGAAGTGAGCTGAAAGCGTGGCCTTGCTATCCAAGGCACGTTTCCATCCGGACAATGGATTCACGAGGGGTGGGGTGGGGTGCGGGGAGACAGAATGAAAAGTGGGTGCTGGCACAGAGGGTGAGATGGGGAGAATTGGATCAATTGTATGCAGCTTTAACAGATGGCTTGGTTTAATAATAACTAACTGAGCAGGCCGAGATAAAACACATTAAAGTGGTTTTATTCAGACAAATCAGCTGACTGATCGCATTTTAACCAGACCTAACAAAAGGTGATAAGGGGGTAGGACAAACCAGTGATTTTTTATTGATTTAGAGGAGTGAGTGTTGATCTGAGGAGGTAAGAAAATCTTTTCTCATTCAGGTTCAGGTGATAACACATCTCATCTAATCTGACCCTGCTCTCATCCAAGCTTTTGTTCCAACCGCATTAAACCATGATACCGAACACACATTAGCCCGCCATATCCATGTCCCTGCCTGAACAGGATCTGTCCTCTCTGGTGAGCATGTGTGGCAGGTGGTTCATCGACTTGCCCCCCCCCCGCCCTGGCCCATCGGCCTCCGCACACTGATAAGAGCTCAGCGTGGAAAATCAGACAGCAGCGCCCTGGCCTTTCAGCAGCAAGCAGGAGAAAATGAGCCATGAAGGAAATCGGAGGTGATTATCTTTATTATCAGCCGAGGGAGTAACCGTGGAAACAACGACCTGTGTGTGTGTGTGTGTGTGTGTGGATGTGTCTGTCTTGGGGTGCACAAGCTGTTCCAGCAGCCTGCTGATTGGCCCATACAAGCACCAGTGGTAATTAACATCTGCATATGCAAACGAGCGCACCGGCTAGGGAAATTTGGCAACCGTTTCTCACCTGCGCCATGAGCCCAGAAGCAGCAGGGTTAGTTCAGTTAGTCTCGCTGTGTGGATGTGTGGATGCATGGCCTCCAACACATGGGTGCACACAAACGCACATCAACAGCACAATTATGTATGTTCTTGACTTTATATTCATGGCACAACCCGGTTTTTTGGGCAATGTCCCTGTTTATTTGCATGGAAGAGAACTACCAACACCTGCACTTTTTGGAAGCTCAGGCGGCGTGGATGGATGGACCTGGGGCAGAGGGGTGGAGTGAATGCCAGGCCCACACCTCTCCATGTTTGCTTTTCAGTCCTAAGAGATCAGGCCACACAACAGGAGGTTGTCAGCAGGCCTGCTGAGAGAGAGAGCCTCATTATCATCTCAGGGTACAGGGACAGGCCACAGAAAGACACAGAGCATTAGCTTTATCAGCTAAACAAACCAAATCTCAGTCTGTAGCCAGGTGGAGTGTAGTTTCCATAAATTGTGAAATTGAAATTCCAAAATAATTTTGTTTAATGGAAATATGCCAACTGCTACTTTTTTTTATATAAAAGTTCATGCACTAGAATAAAGTGGTTTTTCAGCTGTATTTTGCTAAATTGCGACAGGAACACTTTTGGGCATCACACAAGTCACATAATAAACAGAAGGATGTTGCCACTGGCACAAACGAAGAACGCAACAGAGGGTGAACGGAGGATGAATTTTTTATTTAACTTTTTATCAATTTGCAGCTGGCTTTACCAGAGCTCTCATAGCATCATAAAGTTTATAAAAAGCCGTCTGTTATTCAAATGTGCTGAATCCGTAGCTCTTCTGTAAAAATCGGCAAATACAATTTCTCCAAATTGCCTCATACATAGCATCTCCCAAGTATAAGGGGCTCGTCACTCCAATGCCTGAATGAGACACCTACATGTCCTCTGATGGCTGACAGATAAGCGCCATAGCTGAATTATGAATATATCTCATAATATGAAACTGTTTACTGAAACTGTTTACATCCATCACTGCAATGATTTTGTAATGACTCATCATTTCTTATTTAATGAAAACACCACCATTGTATTTTTTGATATTAGTAGAAAAACAAAGACTTGCGCCCATTTGTAATGGCAATGCAGCTGCTATGTTGTCAGTCAATTCTACTTTTCATGATTCACCACGTTTAAAAAAGGAGATGTCTGTAAGAGCTCGACTAGCCAAACCAAACTCCAGTCAATGTAAAACTTTCTTTTCCAAGTTTTGCAGAATGAAGTTCAACATTATCAGTTCAGTTCATAAATGTCAAGCCAAATCCTCCTGTTGGATGATGACTTTTGAGCCCCAGCAGGATGCAACCTCAGGAAACTGAGGTGTCATTCAGTTTCCTGGATGATGCATTATTTTAACCTGAAACTGTAAAACCGAAGGAGGAAGAAAGCGTCTGTGAACTCTTAGAAACACCGGTTTCACTTGGGTGAAGGATGGTGCATGTTTGTGACGCTGCTTGTACAAATTGCTTCATGTTTCATTGCTTCAAGATGATGTAGAACATAGTCACCTAATGACTTAAAAGCCAGTCTCTGTGCTGTTATATGGTGCATCACTGAAAGATACAGCTATCTTGCTGCTGTTCATTTGTCTCAATAATCAGAGCTTACTGATCTGGGAATGACAGACAAGTTGACATTCTATTTGCAGGTTTGAAAAGCTGTGAGACTGCAGTGACCATGGAATTAAAATTAGAAAATATTTCATAATACAATTGTCACCATTTTATACATTCAAACAGTAAATAAATATTTTCAAAGACATTGTACAATAGTTTGTTTGCCACTAGTTTAAAATGATGTGGTCAATTAAAAACAATATATATATTTTTTTACACTTTATAAGGGCAACTGTGAATAATCTGGACTTGCTGGGAACGGTCTAAGTCCTTCAAGACGAAGTTCCAGCTTTAGTGCACATTCTTTTGTATTTTTCCACTTTTTGCAAAGATGTCAAACGCTGGTCCTGGAGGACCTTTGACCTGCAAGCTTTTGAAACAGTTGTTACCCTGATTTGCTTTCATTAAGACAAATTAAAATTTGTAACTCCCCCAGGCTGAAACTCACAACAAAAACAGACATTAATTTGAATGCAATTTCATGCAAAATTAAAGTAAAGGTTGGGAACTTTATGGCAAATAACTTTTTGTTTCATTTGCCAATTAAACTGATATGCAATGGTAGAACACACATTTTTCAGTTGCAAATGTCAGAGTGATGAGATAAAATACGCATACGATTATATATATATACATTTAAAAATGATAAATGCCCTGCACTTATTTAGCAATTTCACGATCCGATTCCACCATCTACACACACACAAACTTACACAGATTTAGACACAATGGGTTTTCATCCAAAGGCAACAGGAGGATCAGTGCCCTGCACAACTTTCAAATGGATGTTCAAATGCAATAAATTTGTTCATGATGTTAGAAAAACAACTAACAATCAGGAAGCAGGGTTCAATAGTAAGGGACACTCAAGCCACCCTGATATCTCCACATTTTAATCGTTCAGCATCTGCAGGAAAACATTTCAGACTGTTTTTATTTTCTATAACATTTGCAGGTGTGAGCAAGTTAGTGAAGCACATTTCTTAGAACCAGTCAAGATTATTTCTTATTGATTTTGTAGCACTTTGTTCATATGTGCCTCACACACAAAATTATTGAGTGAGTGTAAAAGGACTCATTGGAGATGGGCTGTGATTCATGCAGAGAGCTCACAGACATGTGGTTGACAAGGAGCAGGTGACATGAACTGTGGACCACACAGAGAGATGGTTCTATCATCAGCATGAAGCCACATTATAAATGGAGCAAGAGTGAAATACCTCTTCATGACATTTCTATGTCTTTGTAGTCTGCCTTATGTGAATGTCCACCACCATCTGAAAGTTTTGCACAGAAATTTAACAACAAAACATGAGCATTCTAAAAAACACCAATTTTCAGAAAAGCATCAGATGTTTCATTGGAAAATAAAAAATGAGGGATTTAAAACTCACCTCTGGCACCCTCTTTTGCCAACTCACATTAATTATTTCTGAATTTGCCTTGTAATCCTGGCTGGAAATCCTACCCAGAACGAATGGCATGTCAGCTTTACGCAACTGCTTGTAAAGGCATTACAGGGCGTTAAGTCCCGCATGGATTTGAATTGGTCTCAGCAGTGCAGGATTAGAAGCAGCAGGGATTAGACCTTCCCCAGAGGAAATACAGGAGGAGGGACAGCCAAGGGACTTAAGATATAAAATACATATTGTTTGATACTCTGACAGCACCACCAAAGTTGAGTGATAAAGTCCATCCTTATTTGGACCACTGATTAACATATTTACAAATCCTTCAATGAATTCAATTAATGAATTTGAGTAAATTTAGTCAGTAAGGAAAAATATTCCAAGACTTATTGAAAAGTATCAGGAATCCTGCCAGTACCAACAGACCAAGTTGCTCAACAGAAAAGGTCTGAGCCTGGAGCCATAACAGTTATGCACATAGTAGTCCTCAAGAACTATCTTCAACTTGTAGTAGCGTCCCATCTGCAACACACCTGAATCAAATGAAGGGCTCGTTACCAAACCTCTGTGGAGCTTAATGACATGCTAATGGGAAAATTGAGCCATTGGGTTCAGGTGTGTTGGAGAAGAGATGCAACCAAAGGCTGCAGTATAGAAGCTCCCGAGGTCTGGACTTAGGTATTCTAGAACTTGGTGGTATGAAGAAGGAATAATCTTTCACCATTTCTTGTAGAATTGATCTATATCATCTAGAATCCTGTGTCTTTTTTATCCTTTATCATCTGAAAGGGAGGACTGAAGTCCAAAGACTAAGATGGAACAAGATTGAGCTTCAGAAGCACACAATAAAGACAATTTTTCAGTCCTCCAGAAGATCTGTTTAAACTCATCCTCATATTTCAATCGTTGTGGAAAAACGTGAATTCTAGATATTTTAAGCAAGCAAGAGAGCCGGTTGAATTTTTCCTTCACTAAACCTGAATTTATCATCACATACTCTGTTCCTGCTTTGCCTATAAATCCCTCATGGACTTCTAACATGTAGACATATAATGAATGGGAATGTTGTAGAATGAGCATGAATATTCTAAGACATGTAAGAGAAGTAGTTAGCATCTCCAACAGGTTGTGCGATTACTAGAAAAATGAAACAATTTTTCAGGATAAGACTTTTCTAAGTAGACACAAACTGAAGAAGCTGCGCTGACAGAGTATCTGGAAGTAAACATGCGAGTGACAGAATGTTTTGATGTGCATCTGTCCTCAAAATTAGCATCATTGTAGGTAGAAATAATGCATTACTCCCCAAGATGGCACGAAAGGCGAACTCCCAGAATTACAGGAAGATACGGTATTGCTTTCCAATGATTTTGGCTGGTTTTTCCACATTCTACATTTGCAACATCCCTTCACCATCAAGCAAAACAGAAAATTGGAAGCTTGGAGTCTACAGTGAGAGGAAAATACAAAGCTTGCCCAGCGAATCATTATTCATGTTGATTGTTCTCTGCTTAAGCAGCACTTGGCATTGTTTTCTGCACTGATTAAAGCATCCTTTAAATGAGTATTGCAACACAAATTTGTGCACATCCAAATAAAAGGGGCTTCAGTGTGTCAGAGCAATTTGGATGCAAACAACAGCAGGCCTTCGACTGCTGTGTTGTTTCTGTATTATACTGCTGAGGTCATTTTAAAGCTTGGTGCCTGAAAGAGGCAATTTCATTCTAGAACAAGATTTCCTTCTTTCTTTTTTTCTCTTTCAAATATGAACTGAGGAACAGATATGTTGATATACTGTGTTCTTGAACTTTTTATTGACTGAATAATATTAAAATAAATCTCAAAGACAGCAAAACAATTCACTTGAAGCAGTTTGAACGAAAGCTATTGCTCTCTTTTCTCATCGTCTTCACTTCTATCTAGTATTGTGGGTTAAAGATCCAATAAACAAACAAAAACATGGTATCGATACGACAAAGCTAAGATTTCGTAGTCATTTCTTAGAAATAACAGAAATATTTGTTATTTTTCAGTTATTTCTTTACATGACCTTTCAAATATAAATAATTCTGCATTAATTTACAGAAGCATAATTGCATTTTGAGCTTATCTAAAGTACATTTTCCTGTATTTTATGCATGCAATATATTCCAAAATCAAAAGAACTACATATGGATTCTGCCAAGTCATTCTTAATGTTGCTATTTTGAGTAGGTGATGTAAATAGTTGATGGTAGAAGTGGCTGTAGAAGAGTCATAGAAAACCAACAGATTTATGCTGCTGAGACTCTGACAGAGTTGAACTCAATTAGTGAAGTAATTCATCCCATGAACAAACAAATGGTCCTTATTTAAGAATGAAGAACGCAAATGTATTGTAAAGATGAAAACAAGTACCTAAAATGCTATGTTGCTCAGATTAAATGATCTCAAATGCTTTGAAAATGGAAATTAAAACCAGAAAAATGTCATATAATTTTAAGTTACCACAAACCATGGTAAGTCTTCTTAAATGCTAAATGCTTGAGGTTCCTAACCAGAGCTTCAGTGACCATGACATCACCGCTTTCATTTTCTAGTTGACTGAAACAGCACAAGCAGAGGAAGTTATGTAAACCAGCAGTGCTAAATTATGCCTGTAAAATACAGCTGTCAAACTAAGATTTTCCACAGTATGATTAAAAGTCCATTTGTCATAAATGAGCCTACCTTTAAAATTCAGAAGCATTTTACATTTTCAAATTCAACCTTCAAAAGTGTTATAAATGTAAGAGCTGGCTCTTTCTTGGCAAAAGTAACAACAAATGTCAAGTTTTGGGACTGACAGCAATATGCCATAGATGCATGTCGTCTGCTGAAGTCAAACATACATTGTTTTGATCCTTGGGAAAGTGGGAATATACATATAGATGTTCATATTTTCTTGCAAGAAAAAGGAAAACACAAGAAAATGGAAGAAAAAAAAAAGACAGGATTACAGATTTTGGTTCTATGCAATTTTAACCAGCAAAGTTTATTTATATATAACAACAGTACAAAGTGAATCCTTGGCTTGCAAAATAGGTGTGCTTCATATTTACAATAGGTACACAATAATATATTATAATAACAAAATCAAAGCAAATAAAAAACCAAGAGAACAAACTTTTTAAATACTTTAAGTTCTTACAATTTTCACAACACTTTTATAAAACAAGAACAGA
Organism: Poeciliopsis gracilis; assembly: GCA_911649635.1. NCBI lineage: Eukaryota > Metazoa > Chordata > Actinopteri > Cyprinodontiformes > Poeciliidae > Poeciliopsis > Poeciliopsis gracilis. The sequence goes on from CAJVRI010001220.1 coordinate 1,114,589, forward strand.
CAACCATTATTATTATCATCATCAATGCCAGTAATTGTTATTTTACAGTACTCCAGTGTCTAAAATTTTTTTTTTATTTATTATGTGTTTAAAATGGAAGGATACTCATTTTATATCGAGAGTAATACATTGATTGGGACTTGAGTTTGTGTGTCTGATGCCATTTAGCGAGCAAACAAGCTGAAAAGATAACAAAATGCTCCGATTTGTGTAAGGAACACCACGATTCACTGGAAGCAGAAAGTTTCACAAAGCATTTTCAGTTGTTCAGCTTCATCTGAAGTGAGGTTTGTGTGCATTTCTAAACATCTCACAACTGGCAATAGAATGTAATTCTGCACTGCAGAACGGGTAAAAAAAATCCTCTCTTTTATTAAAATTAAATTAAAATGAGCGTACAACATGGTAACACAAACAAGCAATCACTTCATAACAACAACTAAAAAAAATCTCTGTTCACAATAAAAGGTGCTGCAATTTTAAGACATTTACAAATGGAAGAATTGCCATCAGGCTAAATCATAGCACAGATCGATATGTCAATAGGAACACAAGGCAGAACTAAAGCGCGAGTTAAAACGCATGCATAAATATCAGATGAGAAACATCTGGGTTACAAATGTTTAAAGAGAGAAAAATCAAAGCCATTCTTAACCAGTTGGAGCCTAACTTTGTTTATCACACTCCTGTGTTACAGGGGGAGGAGCTCACAGAACAGCTGGAAGGATTCTGTCAAAAAATAAAGTTCACTCCTTGGAAAAAGGGAAAAAAAAAAAGGCAATTAAGGTCCCATTAAAACAGAAAGCATTACTCCATATAAGCAATGTGAGGTATGAGGAGGATACAATTCTAGTCGCTGAAATTGGGAAGACACCTTCATCAAAAGGAAGAAGCTCTGTGTGTGCACTGCTGTGTACCTAGAGTCGGTTATTAGACCATCAGGGAGCTTGAAAAATTAACATACTGCATTTGCAAATAAATACAAAAACAAACTCAACAAATAAAAACGGTGACCTTACCCCTTAATTTTTGTTTGCTATAAATATTTTGATTGGCAAATTCTGGAAAATTATCTTCCAAGAAATTTGAAAATTGATATGTTTATATAAACTAATGACTGGTTCAATTTCAGATTGCAAGCTCCTTCTTTTCCTCCAATTATGCTGGTAAGTATTTATTTATTTATTTGAATTTTTTTCCAGCAAAAGGTCAGCTATCCTGCAGTGAGTGGAACTGTACTGTGGCACATAAGAAAACATATTCTTCATAAATACACTTTAGTTTTAAGGTCAAATGTAAGCACTGAGTCATGAATCCTAAATCTGGTGTGATACTAGCTTTTTTTTAGGACATCATTCAATCCAACGTCTGCTTGATACAGGTCCAAAATATGAGATAAGGTCTACCTTGTCTTTTATCAAGTTACAACCACAATCTGTATTTTATTTTAATGTTATGTGATATACCAACACAAAGTAGAATATCTATTCAGCGCTTTTTACTCTGATACCAATAAATAACAGGCACAAAAAAAAACAGATTCAGAACTTATGAGTGAACATACTGATAAATTATTAATCTTGCACCACTTTGATGGAAGAGTAGTTAGAGTACTTCACCCTGTACACACCATTCCCACAGTAAAACAGGGTGGTGATATCACAATGCAGACCTAGACCTCATACTTCATCCAATCAGATTTAGTCATTCTGTGATGAAGAGGGATCAAAAATTGAAGATTGTATTTGTGCAAAAGTGGAACATGCCACAAAACACTTGCAGAATCATGCAATGAGTCATGATTCTGCAAATTGAGGAGGGCTGAATGCAAATTTAGAGCACTCTATTCCAATTTGTATAAACAAAAAATCTTAATCATTACTTTCAGTTGGTATATCAGTTAAAATCTCACCAAAATACATACAAATTTGTGGCTGTTAAGTAGCAGAACACATTAAAAAATTAAGGATTATCCATACTTTAACAGGAAACTGTCCACTGTTAGTGGACCATCAGCAGGTGCATTTTCAAACGAGGCAACACACTCCATCCCCACGTACTCACAGCTGCCCCCACTGGCATGACCCAGCAATTGCACCTCACTTCTCACGTCATCGGACATTTCTTCTCGCCTCTTAGTTTGATGTTTTCTCCTGATCACAGAGCGCACGCAACCGACTCAGATCAAAGAGCGTCTTCAAAGCCAGAGTGGGAAACCAGAGCTACAGGGGCTCGCTCTCTCATTCTACCCCTCCATCGCTTTCTCATTTCTCGGCGCTTCTCTTCAAACGGTTCGGGCGAGCCGAGTGCTGGGAGAGGTGCTGCCCGCCTCAGCCTGGCCATAGCCTCTTCACCTCTCCTTTTTAGATCGTCTCACTATCCTCAGCTGAGTGCTGGTGCCAGGATTCACTGAAAAAGTGTGCCCTGGCTGAGGACTGGTAAGATCAGGGAACACTAAGCAGGCAGGTATCTAAGGCCACAAAGAAAAGAAGCACCTTTCACCCACCTGGTACATGCGCTCTACACACAAAACTGTACAAGCGTATTTTCAAGTACTTGATGTAAACAACTAGCAAATGTGTCTTGGAAGAAAATAAATCAGCATTTCAGAAGATGGAATCAGTTTTCAGCCTGGTTTTAGTCAGGGGATGCTTTCAAACAGGATGAACCATTTCATACATCTGATTTTTGTTTTCACCTTTCAGTTTTTCTTTTCTGCTTATACGTCGTACCTTTCAAAACTCGCCAGTCCAGCTTTCTGAGCTTTGAAGTTAACCCAAAGCGTGTCCTCTGTAAAGCGTAAACCGATTTTGACACACTAGTAAGCAAGCTGAAACAGTCGGATCTCTTGGCACTTTGTCAAACTGAACCCACACAGAGTTCTTGTGGTCTGGGCAAACACATCGCCATTAGTTGGACGGCATCTTCTACAGTAGCATCTCTACTGACTCATTGGCACTTGATGAAACCAAACTCTTGGAAATGTTTACACATCTGATGCGTGACTTTGGGGATGCTGTGCAGATAAAGTTGATCACGCTCCCCAAATGAGACATTTGTGGGGAATGTAATGAAAATCAAAGCACATAAAAACTAAATGCTTCACCCGTCATCTTCTAGCTACTGCTCATCAGACTGCTGATCGGAATCAGCGTGATGAATTTCGACTCTTTCTTAGTAGAATCAATGACAAGTATCAGTGTATTTCACTTAAACTGGTCCGATATCTGTTGCAAAACATAAAAAGATTTAAAAAGAAAAAAAAAAAACATACATTCACATACACTGATTGGCGCCTTAGAACAACAGAGCGAAGCAGTTCTGCAGCCACTTTACTGCCATCAGCCTCAAGTTTGTTTCATGCATGCTGTCGAAGCTATAACTCCAAAATTAAGATCTACTCACATTTCCAATGATGAGCAGAAGTTGTTTTGATCTCCTTTCTGATCACATATAGAGCAGCATTTGTTCATGTACATGTTCTGTGAAGCATCAGTCCAAAAAGGGAAGGAGTGAAATAAGACGCATCTTTACAAGATGGAGTTAAGGATACTCAGTGGATATTTTTCTTTAACTGCAGATGATGATATTCACATTTACAGAGTACAAAAATAAAATCTGAGTAATCTGAATGCACACTTGAGATCGGCCTTTCACCTTCGTTTTTTCTTCTTTTTTTATTTTTTCCTCCATTTCTCGCTCAGATGGGGGTTGGGAGGCTAAATCTGTTTCTCCATTTGTCTTCACAGTCTTACACGAGTCTTCCTCAATATGACACACTCTCATGCACACCCACACATGTGAACACCCACATGACATGCAATTTCCTGCCAAATCGAGAGAGGATCCTTTGAGGAAAACGAAACCAACAAACTCAATGTCCCTTATGTATAACATTATTATTTCCAGCTGGAGAGCCTCTGTGTCAGTCTCATCGTAGTGGCAGGGGAAAAGAATCGCAAACTAAAGCAGTTGTGTTTGTCCGGCTGTAGATGTACAGAGGTCCAGATCGTGGTTGAAATTTCCCACGGTGAGAGGTAAGTAGTGACCTTTTAAGCAGGTCCATCGGTCCCTTCTCTCCTCTTCTTTGCTTTGGCAGCGTTCACCTTCAGCTCTCCAAAGACATGGCAGAGATGAGCTGTTCCACCTTGTAGGCCAACCTCTGTTTTCTTGCCTGCTCCTCCTGCTCTAGGGCTGAAACAATCTGCAAAGAACAGGCAGCAATGTGGTAAAAAAAAAAAAGAGAAAGAGAGAGAAACACTCAGCCTTACACATTCGAAGTTTGCAGTTGTAATTGGAAATTTGCAAATAAAAATAAAAATTCAAGGGTAAAAATACTTTTGCATGGCAGTCTATGCATCAACGCAGAATAAAAGCTTGAATTTATGAGCCCCTATGTGGACATCACATGAAAGAACGTGTCTTTAAAAAAAATTCAGTAATATTATTCCATGTTTTATCTTCTGAGCTCCATCTTTTAAATTTGGCATTTGTCAAGCCGGGTTCAAAAGGCAGTCGGACGCGCTCCCCTCTCTACTCTCTAATCTTGTGTCAACTTGTCAGGCTGCATCTCTGTCAGTGTGACACCACCGTACACAGCAAGGCCTCTTTGTCTGAACACAAACTGAAGCACAAATGCTTGTTTTCCCTTTGATATGCAGTCCTGTATTCAAATGCCACAACCTGGTTTATCACATGACCATGAATAGCAGCAGTTTCTGTTTGTTCTTGTTAACTAGCAGAATGTTGTGCTTTTCTTAATAATTAATATTTCCAACAAAATAATTCATAGAACCATTTTTTGCATTATGTTTTGTAAATAATTCTTAGGTACATAACATAAAATATGAAAGCCTGGTGGGTGGAGGAGAGATGACAATCCATGCTGTGTTTTTATTTGATCTTATATTATGTTTAAAAGTGTAGAAAACCTGCCGGTATTCAAATCTTTGACATTTTTTCAGCATAGTGGTATAATCTTACATTGATAATGAAGGAAAAACCAAACCTTTAATTTGAGTATATTTATTCAGAAGGGGGGGAAATGCCCATGCTAAGCCATCATTGTTTTTTCTTTTTCTTTTTTTTTGCTAAATCACCTGTGGCACAAATAATTGCACCCCTGCTGTCAAGGCTTTGTAGAACAGAATTTTGCCAATAGGAGAGCACTTAGCCTCATCCTGTGAAATTTCATGAAGTTGGAGCACATGGAGAGGGACCTTTGACCATTTCTGTTTCCACAATTCTGCATCTTTTCTACAGGATTTATGTCAGGCAACTGACCAAAGAAGAAAAGCTGATTATCTGCAATTAAAGACATAGTTTCATTGTTAGGATTTTCATACTCCATAAGAGAGAGTGCCAATAAGTACAGAAGGCTATATTTATTAACCCTGAAAAGAAGCAGACCTTTGATATCCTCTTTGGCAAATTAATTATGTTTGAGGTGACTGTTTCTATTTTCTTCATTAAAACTTAAATCTTGATGGCCTACAAGTTTCAACATCTCTGGGAGAAGCTGTAAATTTTATCTGCATTGGCCTTTTTCAGCGTCACAGACCTTTATTTGCTTCCTGATCTGAAGCAGAACAAAGTAGCTTCGTGCCCACTTACCATCTTCCACTCATCGGTTTTAAGACCTCTTTAACGGCTCGGTGTCAAAGTCATAACATTTTCTCCTCCTTGTCAAGCTTGAGTGAAATCCATTATTAATCTGCATTCCTTTATGCAAGTGAAGCCCTCCTCCCCAAATTCATTTGAGAAGGTTGGTGCTGCTCTGGCCAGGTTATTCTGAGTAAACCAATTAATGTGGCTTGATGATGTTTTCTCGCAACAGAGACTGTGGGGGCTGTGGTGCACATGCCGGGGTTTGCGTGTGTGAAAAATAAGCGCATTTGTAAATGTGAGCATCAGACAATAGCAACTGCAGAAGCAGCAAAAGCAAGAGTGTAAGATTCATGAAGAGCAAAGGGGAAGCTGACTGGATAATGAGCAAAAAGTGAAAAGAAAAGGAGGGAGAGAAATAAAGAGAGAGACAATCAGAGATGTAGAGAGGGAGAGGAAGTTGAACATAAAGGTCAGACTGAAGTTTCCCACAGGAGGGGCTGACATTAGAACCAGAATGTCTCCATAAATGCCTTCACATTCCCTTCCTTCTCCTTTTATACGTTTCCTGTGATCTAATAGTGTGTGTGTGATGCCTGTGAGATCTACACCGTATAGAACGGCTCTAGCTCTGCACTAGCAAAACGATAGCACAGCAAGTTGACAGCTTGTAGACACTCACTTTCCGCTCAGGTCTTACCAGACCTCTGGGCTTTGGGAAGAAGCTTACTGACCCCAGTAACCTTTGCTAAAAGCGTCCTGGGCACACCAAGGACCTGACAATGCAGGACAAATCTGTGGCTTGCTTTCTTTTGCTTCAAATTATACTGACAATCGGCCTGTAATTGGCAGCTGATTTACTGAAGCAGCAGCTTGTTACACAATCAGTTTGGAGGACTGCCTTCCAGGTTGAATGTGCAACTGAGTGAGAAAAGCATGTAAAAAAAAAAAATGGGAGAATTGTCTGACCTCAACAAAGCAAAGAGATTAAGAGGCATATGGACACCTTTTTAAATGTTTATTAAGGCAGTCACCCATTTGTCAGAAGTTGTATAGTAAAACTAGTCCAATATAAAATCTATTAGTGAATTCATTGTGATCAGAAATATAATTTCTTATCAATAATTATAAATAGTGTTAACTGTTATTGTTAATTGTTATTGACATGAATGAAAATAAGTCAAAAATTACTTTTTTTTAATTTTAAGGGGTTTTTTTAAAATTTCTTAAAATTTGCCTTTTTTTAACCAGCTGAATAAATACACTCAAATTAAAGTTGCATATTAAAAAAATGTTATACCACTGCAATGAAATATTTCACATATTTAGAGCTTTTTACTCTTCTTAATAGGTATGTAGAAGGTTCTGTTTTGTGGTTACTTTGTTCCTCATGGTAAATATGCATTAAGCAGAAGTCCAATTTATTTAGTTAACATTTTAGTGCAATATGGAAAATGTGAGTAAATATGACGAGAATACAGAGTAAACCTCTGTCACCATAACCAGAAGGTCAGGTTGTATTGATCTTGCTGAAGCACATGTAATGTGAACTCCAGCTAATCCAAGCGCTTACAAGATAAGCACACTTATTTGGCAAAATTATTGACTACCATTAAAAGAAAAACCTTGGAAAAACTATGCTCTCTCTCCAGCTGGAGCATTCAGACCTACCTCCTCACTGTACTTGCTGACATAAGAGTAGATCTCATTGAGAGCGCTGAGCATGTTGAACTCTGTAGAGTGGAGTCTGGCCTGCTCAGCCAAATATGCATTCATGTCCTGATCACTAATAGCCGGCATCCGGGTGATATCAGCGTAGTACCTGGAAATACAGGCAACATGAAACACTTGGAGTCATTCACTGAGTCAATATGATGGTTTGACTGAGGTTTTTATTACTTTATAGTCATATTTTCAAGCCATTACACCACTTGTGCTGACAATTTATGCCTGCTAATATTCACTAGCAGAGAGCTTTTATAGACTTTGTCTGAGAAATATGAAAGAAAAAAAGAGCTTTTTGAATCAATTTCCAAAGATTACCCAGCTTTTTGTGTAAGAGGAGACAAAAAAAGTGATTTAGTGTCAATGTTGAAAGTAGTGGTTACACCTACCTTTCTACCCAGCTCTTATAATTAGGGATATCTTTAGCGTAGAGCAGTTTATTAGAAGGCGAGTCTTTGCCCAGCCGGTGCTCTGAAGTTGAGCAGGAATCCATAAAGGTCTGAGCTACCACAGATAGACAGGCGTCCGTGATGCTGCTCTTATGGATGTCAAATACAAACTGTGGGTTCTTGATCACATTCACCCAGAAACGCAATGGAAGGCTTTAAGATGGAGATGAAAAACATAAGTTAGGGACAGACATGGACCTAACCAGTACCACATTTGTTTCTTTAGGCTTACCAGTTGCTTTTCCATGTGTGACGAACGTCTGTGTCATAAATGCCATGTCTGTCTGCCTGTTCATCTAGGAAGTCAAACATGTATTTGATGGCTAGGGGAAGCGTACTCCCTCGATGAACTGTACTGAACAATGTCTCAAACAGATCATCGACAAATTTTTGGAGAGTTCCCTGTACGAGGCGATAAATAGCATAATATTAAGACTGTGCATAATGCCTTTGTAGTTGAAAAAGTTCAGCCAATATGAACATTTTTGCAATCATCATGCATAAAAGTGTAAATGTACAAGTTGGCTGACGTACCTTAGTTGCTAGCAACCGGGTTAGATAAATCTCAGAAACCATCTTGCTGCCTCGATCGCCTTCCTTCTGGTCTCCATGTTCATGGTTCTTCACTAAGTGCCAGACCTTTACGCCGCTCTCCAGGTCCGGCGTGATCATTGGAGCACGTGACCTGAGGCTGTCTGGACTGCCTGTGTAACGGAACGAAGAATCTGTCCAAGATGAAAAATAAAAAGTAAAAATTGCAAAGTTATAAATAAGAATCCATGAGGTTCAGTAAAAGGTACATGCAGAAATCATAGGCATGAATGTGTGCTTAATTTTAGACCGTGTTTTGAAACGTTTTGTTCAGTTTGGAAAGATGTTGAACAGAAAACTTAACATTTAACACACAAATTTGATCAGTTTTAGCCAAGCCATACACAGTGGAACTGACATACATTGGCTCAAGTCATAATCATACATGAATCTACATTAATCTTTAATTAAAGCCAAGGGGTCCTGTAGTGTCAACTTGACATCGTCAAAGACCATTAGCTTTTTGACATTACCACGGTTAATTGCACATCGTAGCTTCTCTTCTCCTTTGTAAAAGTAATTTGGTTAATAGCAGATCTCTTAACAACAAGAAGTCACAGCTATTTGGGTGAAAAGATAAGAGGTAACATTTTAATTTCTTGTGTAAAATACCTATAAATGTCTTCTGGAGAACTTTTTTTTGTCAGACAAGACAATTAATTAATCATTTGGTGACAATAACAGGAGTATTTTATTACAAGTCGACACAAAACATCAAACATGGTGTTTCTTCAGTAGTACTGATGATATGTGCTTTAAAATGTGTTCGATCCAAGAGTGACTTGCTGAAAGACATTTAAAGGTATAAAGCAAACAGATTTCACAGAAAATCCCCCCAAAATTCAAACCTTTGTGCCCAAATCCTCAAGAAAAGCTGTTGTTGTCTTTGCATAATCAGTCCATAAAAGTGGTTGAAATAATTTATTAAAAATATTATGACACTCAAGCCCATGAGGAGATTATGTAAATGCTGAGGGAAAACAGGACTTCTTCAGCTTTCCTTTGTTCATCATAACACAACCTAATTTTGCAGGCAGGTTGAAAATAATGCTGCAGATTTACTTCTGTGATTATTCACTCTTTAATTTTTCTGCCTCTGTCATAAATTATGTGATAATTATTATCTTTTATCTTCTACATCTACTTATATAAATCTTGGCTCGTGAGAGTTGTGTCTGGCTTCACTTGAAAGGCCTCATGATTGGCTTTTCCCCAAATGTCATTTTTAAAATAACAATATCTGTCACAGCCTCATCAATGCATCGAATGATCACTGATTTGTAAAACGTGTCCTTCACCAATATATCACCTCATCGTGCATCCTTCCACCTCACATTCTCACTCCGAATGATGCTGGTTTTACTTTCACTAATTAGTCGGCATCTACTTCAGGCATCAGCGTCTCTAGAGGTTCAGGATCTGAGGATCCCATATGAGGATTTCTCTCACCTGGCTTCAAAGGGCGAGTGAAACAAAACAGCATTAGCTGCCATTTAAGCCCCCTATACCTTTCAAATAAGACCCTACTGCACCCCTTCGGTGTCCACTGGGGATGGAAAAGGTTGAATGTATGCGTCGGGTGGATTGGGATCCCAAATCCGATCTTAATCCAGTCACTGGCTTTTACTTCTCCTCTGTTCCCTTATGCTCTGTGTCTTCCCTATTTCTGCAGCCATTTTCAGAGTTGATCAGTTGGGCTTGTGCCACAATGAGAGAGTCAAGAAACTGAACTCTGAAAATTGCATCATGTTCCAAATTATTGTGCAAGTGATATTTTCTCAGATTTTCTTAAATTTTCAAGCCATGAACTATTACAGTATAAATCGAATTTTACTGACCAAAGCTCCCCACATGAGAACAGTATTTTCTTAAAAACAGAAATGATAGTTATCACTTAATATTTTATTTAAAAGAAAACTACTGAATGCTAAGCAGTGTTTCTAAAGGTCAATTTCGATGGGGTCTGTTAATAAATATCTCCTCACTTTATTTTAGACTAAATACTCCAAGTAAATGTATTGTTTAATCCAGAGTTCACAGGCACACACTCTGTGTTTTCTGTAAATAAGTTTGATTTCATGGAGGAATGATGCTGTCCATAGCTAGTTTTTGGTGTTAGACAGTTTAAAGGGAGACTTTAGCTCTTTTCCCCTGTCCTCATAATTGGCCCTGCTCACTTATCTTTTCTCTGTTTGCGTGAAGCATCATTCACACAAAATAATTAGCAATCATGAGTTGCCTGGTGCTGGTGCTGTGTCACTCTGGCAATGAACCAAAATTTGGCACTAAACAGCTCGAAGTAAGTCATACATCTGACAGTCTGTGAATAACTGTGGCAAATGATGCGTCGTGATCTGTGTCATCGATGTTAAAGAATTGATGAGTTCAAGACTCGATAAAAGGGAAAAAGGAAGACGACAGCACTTTATTATACACTATATTGACAGCAGTTTTGTGAAAAAAAAAAAAGGTCTCTTGACCTTTTCTTGTTTTAAAAGGAAACCATAAATGACGACCCAGATGAATTCATGCTTAATTCATCTTCTTTGTGTTAGAAACAGAAATATGTCAAAAATATTTAAACTTTTCTGGTCATATTCATGAAGAAGTACTGGATTGTAATCCCAATAATCAGTAAATTTAATCTCTTTGAATTTTTTATTTTTTTTGAAAGTTTGTTACACTTAAGCCTTTCCGTGGAGTTGGGACCAACTTTATGTACTTTTTGAAACAAAGTCACAGAGTTAAAGTTTCATTGCACAGCAGCCTTTTAACTTCTCTCCCACTGAAACTTGGCAAGACATTGATTATTGTAGTTCCATCCCCTTAGTATATTTTCACAGAGTTTGAATTGACTTTACAAAGTCAATTTAAAGTATTGAAGCCATTATAAAAACACTAAGATAACTGCGACATTGCTAGAAGTTATTCACACGCTGGACTTTGCTGTTTTAAGGGGGAAGTTATTCTTCTTTCTAGATCAGTGACTTTCCAATGTTGTGCATGTTTTCGATGTTTCCCTGCCTCCACACACCTGGCATAATAAATGAGTTATCATTAGGTGTCTGCATCACTTAATGACATGCTAAGGAGGTAATCATTCATTTGATTCAGGTGTGCTGAAGCAGGGAAAACTCTAATACATGAAGGACAGGCAGTTTATAGGCATGAGGTTGAAAATTACAGCTGAAAAATTTTAACAAACAGCAACATTATAACTTATGATTGGAAATGGAGACAAATGAGTGTCGGCAGAAATTAAATTTCCGGGAAAACACATTCCTGGGTGTTAAGTCAAATAGCATTTAGTCGTATGCTACCCTGAACTTGAATCTCTTAAAACTTAGTTATTCAAGACTTGGTTGTAACTGCAGTGGAAATGGAAGAGGGTAAACAACCAGCAGTTCCTGAAGTGCAAACACAGCTTACTTTATAATATGAAAAGCAAACACATTACAGCTCTTATTCTCTCTTTTATTTATTTTATTTTTTTCTCTCTTTTTATTTTTGATCATTAGCAGAAGAGGAGAGGAACAAAGAGCAAGCCACTGAGGCCACATGAAGACGACGATGAGAAGGAGGTGGAAGAGGACGAAGAGGAGGATAATGATGCAGAGGATGAGACTCTTACAGAAAATGAAGGCGACGAGTCAAAGCCCAAAGATGAGCTTTGAGACAGTGTAGCTAAAACAGATTAGCTTCACTGAATGTTAACAATTTCAAAAGGAAGGTAAACTATTTCATAATTACCTATGTTGTACATGTCTCATTTTGCAATTAATGTGGATCCAGTGTGTGCTGACTCACCATATCTGCTGATGGAGGTACGGGTTATGCTCGCCGAAGAAGGAATGTTATATGATGAGGTTTGCTTGGGGACCAAAGCTACCACGCTGCGATCAGAGACCTGCATGAGGAGACACGCAGAAATCTACATTTCACTTCTGAATGCATATCTGCAATTTGTCACATTCTGAAGAGATGTCATGCTTTACTTAAACAAAATCACAGGTGTATGGATGTATACAGTGTTTTCTGATAAATAATTCAGACTATGAAGATCAGAAGTAAACAATTCTATCAACAAAGATTCGAAAGCCTTCATTTTGCTCCCTGTTGTTCTGCACCACAACCCTCTAGCTTTTTTCAAGCTGAGCAAAGTGCTGCAGCTGCATGACAGTTGTACTCAACATGTCTGTCATTGTCATTTTCAATACTTTCAGAAACATTACAGAGATTAGGTAAGTTTGGCGCTCGTAGATTATGCAAAGAGAGGGAATGGTACATGGAAAAGGAGGCTCAGTTGGTGTACTTGCACCCTTACCATAAATGGCTTGTGCAGGTAACAACAAAACATCTGAGTAAAAATCAAAAAAGATAATGCTCAGTTTAATCCTTTTCCCTTTATGAAATATATTTCAGACTTTTGCCCTGTGGGTTCAGCTCCAGTTATTATCGCTGAAAAACTGTAGGTAGAACACATAGAGCCCAACAACACAAAACATGTCTTTAAAATTAGCTGCAAGACTTGACTGTCATATGAAATCATTTATCAGTTTAATTAATGAACGCTACTGCTGTTAGCAGACCAAAACATCTCTGCTTGAGAGAGCCAAAACACAGCAAACAACTCGCAGTTCTTCAGTGAGAACCAAAAACAACAAAAGAGCTTGTTGGCTGGCATTTGCAGCTTACCCCGAGGAGGGAATTCTGCTTCAGACCCAGCAAAGACAAACTGATGAGCCTCCAGTAGAGAAATAAACAAAAGGCAAATAAATGCCAGACTCCTAAAGGCACACCTTAGAGAAACAACAGAATAAAAGCAAAAGCATTTTTCCCTTATATCTCTTAGCAGGAATAAGTTATTTTTGCATTTCGGTTTGGAAAATATCACACAGCATATTGTTCATATTGGATGAAGCTTAAGCTGGGCTGCTCCATTCCTCCCTCCCTCTAATCCTTACATTCTTTCTCAGCTGATCTCGTCTCTGCCGCTAGTTTCAGTGAAGTTTCTCAAAGTACAAAGGAAATACCAAATCTCTAATGAGTGAAACAAATGTTCTTTAATCAGAAGTATAACATTGTCTGCTTTTAACACTACTGCTATGTAATTAATTCAAACTATCATGTCCTGAGGCCTAATTTAACACATTAACAGTTAGCAATCATCTTTTTAATCCAACTTGCAACAAACTAGTGATGAAGGATCTGGAAAAAACATAAGGTCCAAAATAAAAATGATTTTAATAAAAAACGCCAGGATGTGACATAATGTTCAATAACATTTTTTGTAATATTTTAGTCAACCCTGTGATCAAATTATCCCTCAATAAAATATAGTGCACTCTACACAGTTCATGGGCTTTTCTCCTCACTTTCTCACCTCCTCTGTTTCTTGTCAGATTCTGCTCGCCTTAACTTAATTTCTACATCCCCTCCATCCTATAGCCTGGCCCAATTGGCTGACAGTGCATAGACCAGCTCTAACACACCATCAGGGTACACTTCCGTGAAGTTTTCACTGCTATTCCTGTGATACATTTTCTCCAGGGAGCATGAAATAGCTTCTCAGTACCCCCTTTCCTTTTTACATCTGCCTCCATCTCTCCGTCTCTCTCTTTCTTTATGCTTTTTATGGCTGAAAGAGAAGCGAGAGCAGAGATGGCTCCTTGTGATAGGAGTAAATGATTGAAGGCGTGCAGATTCGTCCTTCAGGGATAATCCAGTGTAGGGCTGATAGTGGGCAGGTGTGATAAGGGCTGTGGACCCCGCCTGTGATAAGACCTTCCATTAGACACTGGTGAGTCAGCCAGACAGCTGAGTGTGGTCATCTTCTACCTTTCTTCCTCCCTCCTGCATTCTCTTAGATCATGATGCCTATCAGAGGAATCGCAGCTGCCCAGTAGCGTGGAAATAAACTCTGCACATGTGCAGCTTCTGCAAAAACTAGAGGGTTGGGAGGGGAAGTCTGAAGGTAGTCATCAAAAAAAGTACTCAAGATGTATTTTGTTTTGGACTTAAGGTGGAGTTTGTATATGGAAAACATGTAATTTTTTGGAACTGTGTCTGCAACAGTTGCTTTTAGGGATATGACTCAGAGTGCAGCAACATTAACCAAGCATGTCACTTATTTTCATTTCACATCCTGAGACCATAGTTCTCCTTCTGATTAAAGGCTCATATTTTAACCAAATTGAAAACAGACCCGAGACAACTACAGCGTTAGATTGAGAAACACAGCAATGAGCAAGTTTGTGTTGTATGTTTTGCTGTTCAAAGAGCCCAAAATGCAATGAGATCAGTTTGTCTGCAGAGCTACAGGAGTCATCAGTCTGCTCTTCATGTTCCTCTGAAACAAACAAGTCGGCACTCAAATCACCAGACTAAACACAAGCTAAACCAAAAGGTTATGGTTATGATTATTATTTATATTGCACAGACAAATACATAAAGATGAAAACCTCAAACAAGAGGTTTTCCAGACTAAGCTTGGATTTTGGCTTCTGCTCAAATTTGTCTTTTTTAGAACTACTTTAGATTTTTCTTGGGTTTCTTGTTTTCTGTTCTTCAAAAATCTAGTTTGTAGAATCAATTTCTTAGTCACACCTGTCCTGGATTTGTGTTCACCGTATGTTTCCCATATTCATTAGCCCTCTGTGTATTAGTCCGTTCCTTTTGTAGGTTGCATTAGAGTATTTTCCTTGAGGTAATAGTTGAAGTTCTTTGTAAAAAGTTATTTTAAAGGAACAAAATAAGTAGAATTTTTACAAAGTGACGCTACATGTGCCAACTAATGAAGTTGACAAAGCTATAAGTATAATCAGCTTTGATCTTCAAGAAAAAGGCAGGTTGCTCAGATGACAGTACGCACAATACTTAAAATCTAAATTAAAACAAACAGAGGAGAATTAATTCTTCAAAGCAGAGGTTAATGCTGATGTTATTCATACAGATGTGCGTGTCTTTTGGCATCATGCTTACTGTCCAGCTACCACAAGAGCAAGATAAATTGTTTCAAGACAGCATTCCAGTGAAAAAAGATTTATTTATCTTAGCTCTGCTGTTTATCCGAGGATTGGCACAGATGTATGAGCTACAAGTCTGAACACACATTGTGTGCATATTTGAAAAAACTTCAATATGCGTCTATCTTTATCCAGGCAGGAAACAAATACAGAAACAGAGAGAAAATTGTTGTAGAAGAGGATTCTGGTCCCCTGACTATGAATACAAAAGTGATGAATAAAGATTGTGAACTCGTTCTCAGTTTGTGCATTTAAGTTTTTCATTTTAGCGTAGTGGAAAGGTGCACATTTCCATATCCAGGCTGTGTAAACCATTATTTCCAATGTAACAGTGTAAACAGCCAATGGCATTTCCTAGGTGGCTGTGAGACCTATGAATTTTAATGCTTTCGTCTAGTCCCTGTGTTTCAGCTATGGGAGAATTAGCAAATACTCAGGTTGATGCTCAGACTCACTCTGCATATTTCACTATTTCCCTTTTTACTTCTTCTTCCATTACATTCTTCAAGCTTTTCAACTCTCTCTTGGGCTTAATGAGATGATCTCCTTTGTTTTTTTTAATCCAGAGCCACATGTGTTGTCACAGCTGCCAGTTCGGCACCATGGTGTGTGACACAAACACACAAGCTCGCACAAGGGGGCTATTGCCAACTCATCCAAACAGTAATGATGCAAAAACATCTCTCCTTCCAACTCTGATCTCTTCCAGCACCAACTGTCCTTTTCCTCTCTTCCTCCTGCCACTATTTTGCTCTACAGCCCGTCTCTATCTGCTCTGTAGTGATGCGGTGTTGGGCCTTACGGTGGGTTTTATGAAGGGACCCTCAGATCCATGATCAATAGCAGTCCTGTGATCTGCAATTGAGCAAGGGAATAAGTGAAGTGGCCACATGCGTGTTCTGTAGTTTCTCCCTTGGCTAACGATGGCAGACAGACTGCAAGGAAAAGAAATGCAAAAAAAAAAAAAACAACAACAGAGGAGCCCATTATGTGATAGAAGGAAACACACTGAGCTGCTTCACCAAGGGGAAACACAGAAGAGACATAGACGAGGTGCTTAAAGGGGGAACCGTCGCTGTTCAGCAGAGATACAACAAGTCCCGGCACTGAAGCCCTGCATTCAAGCCAGACGCTAAGGTTTAATTAAACTTTGGTGTTTAAAGCAACAAAATGCTCAGATGTCCTAGAAATTACGACAAGCCATCATTCTGTGTTGTTTCTGTGTTCAACTCTGATTAGCAGAGTTGATGTAATGAGACAAAATATGTCAAATCAGGTTCAGTTTTGAATTTTTGTGCTGAAGCGGCAGCAAGGAGACCAAAGTTCATATCAGAAATTATATAAAACCCTTATTGAATTTCCAGAAGACTTATTATTATTGTGCTATACAGTGAAAAAAAGTTTTAGACATTTTTACATTTCTAAAATTAAGCATCCCCTACATTTTACGTCAATTAAAACACCAGATAAACTACGACTCCATCACTGAAAAATTTTCTACATAATCTTCCTGAAAGACTTCATTGAATTGTTTTCCATGTCTGCCAAAATACTCAGACACAACATGTACAAAACACAACAACTCGCTGCTATTGCACCCCAGAAGTTTCACTTACTTCCATACAAATCTGAGTGTCTGTTTTCCCTCAAAAAAGGTTGTGAATGTGTGAGAGAAAAGGAAACGACGTTGAATCTATTTGGAGTGAGGAGAAATGCTTAAGAAGTTAAGTGTAAATGAGGCCAAAGTCAAAAAAAGTAACAGTAAAGGAAAAAAGGAGGGTGAAAAGACAAAGGGGCAACAGAACCTGCATGGTGCCAAGTCCTGTGTGAAGGACACTATGATGTGTCCCGTCTTCTAATGACTCCCACATCTGCTAAGTTACTCCCACTGTTCCTGAGGGGCAGGAGTTCACAGCAGCTCCCTGTTGTGAGGGCTTCAGTTTTGCCACCTCATCCCTTTTTACTGGCGTCTCCAGGCTGTGCAGTATTGATCTGCGATTCTAACCAAAGCTGCCACATCCTCTGCTCCTTCTGCAGGTAGCCGTGAATCAAAGCTCATAGTGTCTTTAGACAGATGGCACCCTTTGGCCAAGTAATGAGAGATGACTGAGGGGGCGCTGCAGAAGATTCATGACTTGTGGAGATTTCCAGCTTCCCATCCCCTTCGCCTGTCTTTATTTCCTATTCTTTCTTTAATGTGTCTTTCGAGCATCTGCCAACTTCCACTTTAGCTTTTCTTCATTCATCTGCCATAAATTCCAATGAAAGATCTCTTCTTGTCCTCAGCTGTCCTCCTCTTTAGCTCACTACTCTTCTGTCTATTTAACAGGGGGTGGAAGATGAACTTGTGCCCCCAAAGAAGAACAAATTGTTACTGGTGCAGAGATGGAGTGAGAAACAGGGAAAGTAAAGAGACGCCTTGCTCCTGTCGCCTCATCGTTCCAGGGAGGCGGGAGAAATGTCAGCCATGATGCGGAGAATTCACCTCTCCTGCCACCTGTACAGTAATTGTCCTCTATTCCGTGAGTCACTCAGAGTGAACCAGCTATGAGCATGCAAATGAGAGACTGAAAATTGGGCTGCCTTAAAGTCAAGAGAGGAAATATCAAAGTTTGCTAGTATGGGTGGAACAATTTCCATAATAAAACCCAAAGCAGAAGTTGGACACAAATTAAGCTTTTCTTGACAAAAAGAAGTTTCAGAGTCAATTAGGGAAAAAAATACCAAACTTAGTAAGTGCCTACCTGGTAGTGCAAGAGTGTGTTGAGTCTTTTCCAGTCATTTTCGATTTTAGTGGTGATGTCTTCATCCTGCAGCACCACACGAGCCATTCGACCCTGACGCCACTCTGATGACAAAAACACACAAGCAGAAATATAAGTGAAACATGAAAATAAAAAACGTTAGGTCTGATGTGGCTCAGTCCTGAATTAGTTTTTCTTGTCATAGAAAAAATAATTCTAAGTAGTGTGTATATCATTTTTAATCAGATTTTTTTTCTTGTAAAACACATTTTCTGCTCCAGGTAACAAACTTCACAGCTCCTCTGTTTCACTCTCTCTGAGTTCTGCGACATTAGGTGAACTCTTCAACAATTCTCCTCCCTCAAGTTCTGGCCCCAGTTCTACCAGGCAGGGGAACCGACAACCTCTTCGACTTATGTTCTTGGGGTTGTTCCAGCTGGCTTCAAGTGAAGACAACACCTGCCTTCCAATAAGCCTTTAGCTCCCTAAAAAACTCTCAGCGACCACAAAGTTAGCCAAAAAGAAAAGGAAAAAAATATTTACTATTTCTGCTTATTGATCTTCACCTGATGTCATAATGGGATGATTATAGTGGTTGCCAGTAAATGGCTAAACAATGAATCTGGCACACACAAAAAAGCAAATTTTGCTGTGATTTGTGTGCTTAAGTAAACAAGTGGACAAGTGAAGATAATATGAATGCAGAGGCTGAAACCAGTTTGGTTATTTCCATTTCACTTGTAACCAGACTTAATTATTAAACCTTACTAAATAAAGTACAATTGCATAAAGACTCAACACCTGGTGTTTTTCCTACAGCCATATGGAATAAATATAAAACCTTGAAACGCAAATGTAAATCAAAACTTCAGAGAGAAAATTATAAATAATCCCACTCAGGGAATTAGCCATATTTAGAAGTTCTCTCTTCGGGAGACTAACTCCAGTAACAATGTCTTTGAGTTTTGTAGATGGTTTGCAGAAGTTTGTTTGCTGTAAAAATAAATATTCTTCAGTTAAATTCTAATTTAGGACAAACTAGGTAAACATACTGTCTCATTGAAGGTGGACAATATGTTGTGTATGTTTAGCTGATTTCAAGTGTGAAATGGCATCTATTTTATGAGAAATCTTGGTCATTGGTAGTTCAACCAAAAACATTGTCCTGAAATAGTAAAAATATCAGCTGATGGGTCAAAGTTTTAAACAAGGCTGAACAGAACCACTTGAAAGGAGACAAACTTTTCTTTAAAAATGTTGAGACACAGCTCTACATGCACACAAATGAGTAAATATCTGCAGGCTTCCTGTGTGCCCTCAGAGACTGACATGCATTTTAATTTAACATTCCACAAGAACATTTGAAGGATGCATATTTAGGCTGCCTGCACACTTTAATTGGTACAAATGTCACAAATGCAGCAGCAGACCCATCACTGTGGGGAAGAAAGGAAGATCAGATTGAGAAGGAAGCCCTGAGAAAATTACTTTCTTTCAAAAGCAAGCAGAAAAGGAGCTATATGTAACAGGTAAGAACACCAAGCAGCACTGGTGTCGGGCAGTGACTGAGGCATCATTGTGCAGTAATAAAATGATAATAAGGGTAGTCACAGAGAGGCAGATAACCAATGTAGGCCTCATACTGGGAATGATCATTGATTTTCCCCTTGTTGACCGGGTTGTTATTGCTGCATGTCTCGTCCAGACGACCACATGATGCCTCTGCCTGGCACAACATGGCCTCAAACTTTCTAAACTACCCACAGATCTGTGTTTTAAAGAGAATTGTACACCTGCAGACAGTCTCACACAGATGCAATCACTTTCAAGCAATTATCCGATGGGAGTATTGTAAAGACACAGATGTGTGCTCATTTGAAATAAGCATGGGACTTGGGGGGTTTATTGTTATCCACACTTATGTGAAGTTAAAAGAAAATATGGTGAGGGACAGACTGATGGGAGGCGAGGCACGGACAGCAGAGGATGGCAGTGGCAGACTGTGTGGGAGTGGAATTTAGTTTGAGGCGGCTGAGCCAGACGGTCAGCTCTTACCTGCATCGGCCACATCCGGTAAAAACATGCATCATCAGACGCAATTCTCTATTTAAATCTTTTGAGGGTTGTTGGCACCGGCAGGTGTGGAAAACATGCCAGTCAGTTTCATCGAAGCAGCACACTGAGGATGGATGGGAGACTGGAGCACAGCTTTATCGCACTGACGCACTGATTATCTATCTACCCTGCTCAGGTGTTCTCTTACTAATACATGGATTTGTAGGTGTGAAGGACTCGACACCTGTCTGCTGGATCTGTGTGTCTTCGAATTGTGTGTTTAGTGTGTTTGGCTCTTTACCCAAGTCCATGTCGACGGCCCGCGGCCGCTGAGAATAGGGCATGTTCTTGTAAACGGCATCAAGTATCTTCTCCTTCACTTGTGTGATTGTGTCACAGTTCAACACCTTCACGGGAATCTCTGGACTGTTTTCGTTGTCTGGGTTTACACAGTTTAGGATCTAGATTATGAAAAAGAGAAAAACAGAGAGGGGGAGAGAGAGTGAAACAACACAAGAGGGGAGGAGGAAAAGCTGGTTCCTGACTGGACGCGGGTCCAGCTTGTGGCTTTTCCCTCATTAAAGTCTCCTTGGATCGTAGCAGGAGCTTTGAGAAACCATTTCCGCTCTTACCGGCATCCCAAAATCTAATTTCACACCTTCGGCGGGACACCAATTTCCAGCACTGCCGGGGCATTAGCACATAATGAGCCAAATTCCCAGTCAGAGCAATCAGAGCATTGTCATGTCACATGCTGGTTGTGTGAGAGCTTTCCTTTCTCTATCTGTTCATGATAAAACGTGAGGAGAGGTTTGTTTGGTTTGTTTCAGTCTATAACCACCTACCCTGATGTTGGACCAACGTGGCTTCCTGTGGGACTAATGCTTAATTTTCCTCCCAGGCAGTGCAGTGAAACACGGCTTCATGCCCTTTGAACCTTCTTTCGCTAAAGAATAACAGATTTTGATGTATTTTATTTAGTGCATCTGTTTTAGAATTGGAGTTTTGCCAAATACCCCAACTTCAGTTAGATTAGGTGGAAAATGTCTATGAGTATCAACTTTTAAGTCATGCCAAAGATTTTTATTCATTTTAAACCTGGACTAGGATTATTAGGAAGTAAATCTCACACAGGTTCTACAGGGTTCAGTCCAGGATTTTAGTTCTATCCATCTTCACAGAAAAACTGACCAGCTTCTCTGTATAAGATGATTTGTGCAGTGCATGACAAATAGTTGTCAATAGATTCTCTCAACTCAGGTGTGGTTTGCTGCAGCTCCGCTCACCATCGGATTAATGCTCCATCTGTCTTGTTTGTTAGTTTTGGATAAACAGTCTGGATAGGTTTCTGGATGTGCTAAACAGAAATGTGTTCCTTGAAATGCGTAAAGTTTGGGAACAATCAATCAAGTTAATTTAAAGTAAGTTTAAATTACATTTGTAACCTAATAAACAATGCTTTTAATTTACCATTATTATTATTTTCATTTTTTGAAGAAGCTTGATAATTTGCCTGTATTGTACAGTAATGTATTTATATTGATTGAAGGACTACAGATGAAAACTAGCCTTTCTAGTCAACTCTGGTATATTATGTAGATGTGGCTTTTTGAAATCTTAAAAATCTTTAAAATGGAAAATGTGAAATAAAAAACCCTGATGCAGTCAGATGTGGGCCACTACTTAAAACAAAAGAGTCTGTGTGTGTACGTGTCAGCTTGGCAGCATCATGTTTGTCCATGTCTGCAAGCCTTTGTGCAAACTTCTGCTCTGTCTGCTGGTGTGTGACGTACCAGGGTTTTGTACTCGATCTGCTGGCGGATGAGCTTGTCTTCGCTCAGGGAGTAGCGGGCCTCTCCGGTGATGGCGTCAATGGGCCCCTTTTCCATCTGCTGCTTGATGGCGCAGTACAGCATGAACAGCGGCTCCCCTGCACACTCCTGTGAACACAAATGCGCACGCGCACGCAGACAAACCCACAGGTTCACACATGACAGAGCACCACGGCATGAAAAAAAAGAAACCTCACCAGACTGAAAACACAAACTGCATAATCACATCTTTAATCTGGAGGCTTTATTAAAAAGATACAAAGAATGGATTTGCATGTGCATATATAAACACCTCCGCACATTTGTTGGTGCACTGACCTTGAGGAATTTGTGAAGGAGGAAGGCGAACCAGTTCGTGAGCATCTTCTCAGCAACCGACTCTGTTCTGAAATTACATAAAGCAGAATCAAAATAAAATGTCATTTTTGTCTCTCTCTCAATAAGCAAAAACTTTCAGAAAAAAAACAGACCTCCATAATTCATGAGGTTGCGAGAAAAGCCTAAGGGAGATCTCCCTTACATCCTGGCTGTGGAGCAGCCGCCTTTGGTTTTGTTTGTATACTGCATACAACCCCGTGGTCACAGTGAGAGAACAGAGCAAAGCAAACAGGGGGCATCTCTGCACATAAGTGCGTGTGTGCGTGTGACAGAGCAGGGACGCTTGCAGTTGATTATTCATGTGCGGTTCAACACAGCGGGACATCAGCAGCTGTGACAAGCCTCAGCTGTTGAGAGAGACGAGAGCTGTCACAGCCAGGTAACGCCTGATCGCGGCCAAAACGATCTCTTCTCCTCTCATTTCCTCCCATCCTCCTCCCCACCTCCACTGCCCTTCCCAGTCAATCACACATGGAGCTACAGCCTGCTGCTGGGCTTGATTGGCCAAGAAAAAAAAAAAAAAAAACACAAAAGTGCACTGACCTCCGACTATTTCTACCACGCAGCACGCAACAAAACTCTGCACCCTTTCATAATTTCTGCTCATTTTTTTGCTCTAAATGCCAAACAAATATCTCTACATCTTCCTCATTAGCAGCATCATGAATCACAAGAGAATAGGAGTTAAGAAAAAAAAATACAACAACTATTAATGAGCACGAAGCTTAGATGAAAGGGTTTGTTATATTCACAGAAAGCAGAATAGTGAAAATGAGCTGTTGACTCATTTTGTAAAAAAAATGCTTGAAGTTCTGGGGTTCCCATGAATGGACAATTAATTACCTGCAACAATGACAATAATGCCCATCTTATCTTGATGTTGATATAAATCATCACAAAGTTCAAGTAAGAGTCATCAATATTAGGTTGAGCTTGGGATGAAGTAGGGATTCAGGTGTAGTTTTTTTTTTACTGCATTGAGATGAGGAAATGCTGATTGATTAACAACTATTATCTTCTTGTTAATTTATGACTTTGTTTTGCAGACCGAAAAACGGAGATCTTGGAGCATCATTTGAATTCATAAGTTCAGATGTAACTTATTCAGTCACCTCGGCAAACAGAAATATTATATGCAGGATGCTGGACTTCCATGCATCCTGTTTTTTTGACTTTGGTAGGAAGCCAAAGTACCTGGAGAGAATCCACATACGGAGGAGAACATGCAAATTCCTGAGTTGGGATTTGAACCCAGAGTCTTCTTGCTGTAAGACAACAGTGCTACCAGCAGCATCATGGAGCCCATTTCCAGAACATGCAAAACTAAAAGAAAATCCATACACGATTCCCCCCCGAGGGAACTGACATCATCGATTTGTAATTACATAACAGCCTCATAATTAAACTGTATGGAGCGCCTACAAATAATGTGGTCAGTATTAAAACAAGCTGACTGAAGCATCCTCATTTATGTCAGTCAAATTTTCATTACTTACACACAGTAATGTTTAAATACTAACATTCTTTAGTAGATGTTAGAGCTATCATTAGATTATTTTTTAACTTAAAAACAGATCAATTCCAGTTTGATGTTCCAACACAAAAAATATCTTGGTATTCCAACATAAGTTGGGAAAGATAATTGTGGAAAAAATAAACTGAGTCATCATATCTACATCAACTGTGGAATTTATAATCTTATTATATTGTGAATATTATAAGATGTAGATTCACCCTGGTACTTTAAGAATAGTAATCTTAGAAAAATGGGAGCCTTGGAGAAATAGTTGAATAGCAATAAAAAAGCCCTGAAAAGTAAATTACACAGAAGATGCTCTCTTTGTATTAGATTGTCTTTGTATGAAACAAGTTAAGGCAATACTAAAAGAACAAGTCCCTTGTGTATACAAGCAAAAATAAAATTAAATACCACACTTCTTGAGATTAAAATAGTGTTTATCTACGGTGTGCTACAAAATAGTCTGAAATAAAAGCACTGCTATTTCTCTTCTTTGCTTGAACGTGACTGATAGCACAACTAACATCCACAATAAAGTGTATCTGCTCTGTTTAAGACTGTGGCGCTTTATGATTGCCACCTGGTTGCAAGTGAGCCCTGCCATAAAGCTCTGTATGTGATCGCAGCCAATTTCAGGGACAATGCATTAAAAAAGTTCCCTTTATGCAGCAGTAAATTACAGTGATTACTATGGTGGATATGGCCGAGGACCCGGGCTGACCTGCAGATTACCGTGAATCGAAGCAGCAAGGTATTAAAGGCAAGTTAGAAGGCTTCCATAGCCTCAACAATGCTGGGGATGATTACACCTGAAGCGAGATTACTACTATTATTGGAGATAATTGCGTTAAGTCATGTTTAAGGTGTATAAGCAGGAATCTGGAGCTGAGGCAAAAGCACCAGAAGGATTGTCTGAGTCAGGAAGGTCACGCTAGCTAACAATTTAGTCACTGAGATGAGGAAGAGTGTCAGTCATTCTCCATTTCTCATTAAAACAGGAAAGATTAAGGATTTTCATATTTTTCAATTCCACTCATGGATTTTTTCCCCTCTCAGTTGCTTCAGTATAAAGCTGGGGTTATATTTTGTTTTGAATGATGTATGACTGTCTGAGCTTTGATGATGTCTCCCACAGCCGGAGGCTACTCCCCTGTGAACGAGTCCATTGGCCAGTCTATTGGCATCTCGCTAAGAGAGGAACTGGATGGAAGCCCATTAAGTGTGATGCTTCAGCAGGGGGTTGGGCAAGGGTTGACGGGAGGTGGTGTAGATAAGTTCAACCCATTTAACATACAGGAGGGGAGAATAAACACTCCTCATAGGGAGAAAGATGCAACATATTTCTCAATATCAATAAATTGAGTAAATAGGCTTGTTTGTGTAACTTGGTTTAAGATCTCTCAGCTCCAGTTAGTTGCTTGTTGTAAATGCAGAATGGGTAAAGTGCAAATCTTATGGGATGTGTGTCTGGTAAACATTGATGTTTCATCCACTTCAAGAGGCGTTTCGATGGGAGATTGGCATTATTGTCGTTTCCACCGTCATTTCTTCTCAAATCAACCAGCTGTTGATTTGAGAAGAAGTTAAAGAATTTAAAGATAGTCTTTTTTTTTTTTTTGCTTTGCTTTCAGAATATTTGAAAACAAATAAATCATCAATACAGTACAATGATCTTAGGGTTGAAAGCCTAAATTTGGAGATCTTCAAACATACTACTTGTCATTGTGTCTAAATCCAATTGTGGATTTGTCTGAAAAACATAATTTTCTCTAGAAGACATTTAGCTTGTCCATATAAGCGATTGCATATTTGAGTGAGTTAAAACAGTTGATTGTGGCACATTGGCTTTGGTTTAGAACTCTTTAATACCACATGCTGATATAAAACATGTCTCATTGTGGACTATAAGTTGGTGGTTTCTGAGTTGTTCCTAAACAATTTTCTTTCTTATGAGTGTGATAGTTTGGGTCAGATACGTACAGCTTGGATATAGCTGGTATAAAAGTGTACACAAATTAAGAAAAAAAAACAAGATTGGTTTAAGAAAGAACAATTCAGGTTTCCTGAATGAGCTTCCAAAGCTTTGTCCTTAAAAGCCTCAATATCAACCAATTCAAACCCTATTGGTTATTCGAAGCAGAGTTGTCATACATTCAGCCAGAAATATGCCACAACAAGCATGGGCTTTCTGTATTTATACTTTTACTGTGTGTGGATTCAAATAAAATCTTTGCTTTTCACCAGGACTCTGTTTTCATTTATAAACCCAAACAGGTGATGATGTCTGGGGACTGGACAAAGAAAGATATCTAAGGAATTCAGAAGAGGAGAATGATGCACAATAACGTGCTGCACAGCAAAGAGTCTCAGTTTGAAAACATGTGAAGGAGCCATTAGAGCCTCGGGCTGTGTTTTCATGCTGAACACGCCTTAATTTATTGTGAATCTTTCTGGACAATGCCCCAAATCCCTCTGTAATCGCCCTCCTTCCTCTACAAGGATTTACCCCCCACCCCTCACTGCTATGCTTACTGTGCAACCCCCTCCCATTCCTGCTTTTATGAGACTTGCGTGTGTTAGAAGTTAATGGAACCTATTAAGCATTTTAATAAGCTCAGCAAGTCTCGAAGAAGGAAGTCAAATAAAGCCTTTTGTGCGGGGGCTGCGCTGACTCCCCCTTAATATCGCTTCTCTTGAATCTCGGCAGGGAGAAGCACTTTGTTCTCCTCCTTCTCCTCTCCTTCTTGTCCTCCTCATTTCCCTCTGCTTCCTTCTCTCTCTTAATTGAGTTTCATTAATGAACATCAGGATTTCATTATGCCACAAAGTGTTTAAGAGCAGACCCCATCTCGGATTTCCTAATGGTTGTGAGGGTGGATGGGTGGATATTTTAGCAGCCACTGAAATGTCTCTCAATGAAACTAATGCTAAACACAATACTCATGCTCTGAATAATGCCGTACACCAAAGCTCTGCATGGGCGGAAATCTCATTACGGAAACGCTGAGAAGAAAAATAAGACAAGATTGAAGAGTCTCAAGGTGATAGACGAAATGTTCTGTTGTTCCATTTAAAGAACATTAAGAGCAAGACAAAGAAACGGGGTGAGGAACGGCAAAAGTTAATATGATAGAGATAATGGGGAAAAGATCTTAACAGAAAAAGGAAGCGACTATTCCGGCATGTTTTTTTGTTTTTTTTAGAGTTAGCACTTTAAATGATTAGCAGAAAGAAAAGCCAGTGACAAAAGACATGGGTGGAAATGAGGATTATGTTATGTATAAGCAGAGAAAAGAAAATCCAGATCCACTAAATAAAATTCAAACATCACACGGTGCCAGGTGCTGCATTGATTCTCCTTAATGCAGTAAAGAGTGAGGAAATCAGTCATAAAACCTAGATGCTTCTTTCAAAAAGCTTTTAGAAAAACAGTAGTGTTTATAAACTAAAATCTATTTTCAAAACCCAGAAAGCCTTTGAAATCTTTAAATACTAAAGGAAACTCACATTTCCCTGAAAAAAGAAAACACTTCAGAGAAGGTAGGAAGGATGTTATTTAACTTAATGGACTGGAGGTTTTCATATCATTTTTCTATAAATGTAAGATACAGCAAATGCTACAGATGCATTTCCATTCGTCTGATGTGTTGGATGGGTAAAAGAGTAGGCACATAACAAGCAATACTTTCCTCCAGGGTGTTTAAACACAAACCTCCCTGCCAATGACGCAAGTCAAGCTGAATTCTGTGTAACTATTTAAATTACTATTTATATTAATTACTTCTTGAAAAGCAATGATTTGTTTTTCATCCTGCTCATTCATCTGTTTCGTTACTCTGAATCTCCAGAAGAAAAGAAAAGTAATTTAACTAAGCAAACATACAGTACATGGTAAACTAAACTGTTTTACATTGTGCCTCAGTTTTAACCTCATAAATTTGAATGTATTTTATTTGAATTTTAGGCGCAAGGCAAACAGAAGTACCACATATTTGGTTTCCAGAATTTGCTATGAAAATCTCAGGGGTGGCTTTGTTTTATTACAATTTGCCTTCATATACCATTTAATTATTGAGTAGAGTCTATGCATTTAGTAATTTCAGTATAAATACAACATTAATTTTCAAAAACCACCGTATTTATGTGGAATTCATTCAATATTTATTCAGATATTTGGCAGATACGGATATTTTTAGTTGTAACTTTCTGTTGCCTTAACAGGACAAAAAAATTAAAATGGCCTGCTTGTTATATTTCTTCATCAAACTAGTTTAAAGGAGACCCTCGCATTTCTGTTCTGCAATTTTCTCAATGAAAATACATTCTTCTTGAGATTTTGGCTAATGTCTGTAAAACTGAATTCAATTACAGCATCTGTCCCCATGTTCATCATTGTGATGTAATATTTAATCAATACCCTCTTTATGAGCACATACATCTAATGGCTCAAAGCAGGTTATTAGTTTGTGGATTTTTTTTTTTCAGCCATAATGACATAAAAATTGGAATACAATGTCACTTAATTCCTCTATAATGTGAATTGAACCCCATATGTTTTTACTAACAGGTACTTAAACCAAAACTTTCTGCATCTGTTGTGAAATTATCAGCATTCCAGACAGTCAAACTATAATGGAGGCAGCTTGGCTGCTTTAGGTCCTGGAAAACTAATTTGCTAATTGCCAAAACCATAAATTCTCTTCTATACCGTAAAATCTTGTGGCACCCATATTGAGAAAAAGAACTTAATCGGTCATCAATACATGACCTTAAGCTGAAGGTTATTAAGCAGCATAATGATCCAAAGAACACCAGCAAGACCAACTTGGAATAGCAGAAAAGGAAGCTCTGGAATGGTCTAATCAAAGCTCAGACCTTCTGATGCTGTGACAATCAGCATAAAATCTCAGTACTGCTTTAAAAACCTCAAATTGGAGTGAAAAACAGCAATTAAGTGAGGTAGAGTTGGCCAAAATGGATGCAAGTAGCCTCTACATTATAGCCATGAAGGTTATATTTGTCTGATGTCAACATTTATTTCATGATTTATATGTGCAAATGTAACTAAAAAGCAGAAGAACTCGTACAAAAAACTGAAAATGTTTTAAATTAATATTTCACAACAGCATACTCAAAAAAATTATAACTAAAAAGAAAACAAAACACACCGCATGCAAACAAACTGATGACACCTTTCGTTTGATTATCATCACAGATGGGTGTGTTTATGTGCTGGATAAATGCGCGTACATCAGTCGACTGGCTCGGCAGTCGGCTTTGCTCTAAATAAGCGATAAAGACGGCAACAACAGCAAAGAGCCGTGTCAAATCTGTAATCCCTTAAATTCCTCACATAAAATGGGAGATATGTAAAAACTGTAGGACATGTGCCCCTCCAGGCAGCAACAGAACAAACCTGAGGATTATGTACCACTGTGTTTCTAATGAGATGAGATAATGAAAACTTAAGTTGACGTGGGGTCCTGCTGTCATGTGGAATAACTTTATCTGGGTCGTTTGAAGCTACGCTGCTTTCATTCACCCCCTCTGTTCCTAAGCAATGGTTTCTGCCTTGCAGCTATTTGCTTGTATTGTTGATTTCTCAAATACAGGCAATAAAGGAACAATAGAATAAACATGCTGTCTAAACTATAGCATCTGCCTGCTGTCACTGTCTCTGCTTGTTAGTCATGTAAACATAATCAAAATCAAACCTAACAGTTGGGCTTTTCAAGTTGCTATGTGTTTGGTACATATCTTTTGATCTGTCTGTTGTTTGTCCATCCGTTCCTATCTACATAGCTAACAAAAGCAGCTGAGGACACCGCGGAGAGGACTCGGTAGGTGTTTAAAATTTTAATACATCATCCCCCAACTCCCGAGCAGCACAATGTATGCTGGATGCACAAAAAGAGAGAAGGAGAGAGAGCGAAAAAAGTTAAGTTGAACTAGATCTGAATGTTTCATAAGGAGACCGAGCCTGAAGCATAAGTGAGACTGGCATTAAGAGCGAGCAGGGGGAGAGACAGAAACAGAGAAAATGTAGAGAATTCAGATGTTTCCTCTGATGTGAATATTACATGTCATTTATCTTGGCAAACTGAAGATGTACAATTGCTCTTATTACAAGCCCTTTTCTGCGAAATGTCTCTCCTCAGGAAAATCAGAATGCATTAAGGAAAAAGGGTAAGGAACATGCAGCTCTAAATGAATCCTCATCTGTCTGTCAATATGGATCAACATCCTCCTGCTGCTCCACACTTTTTCCCATGGTTTTAAATGAGGACTCTACGTTTGGTGTCTGCACAACTAACTACACAGGAGGCAGAATCCACAAAAAGCCTGTGTGTGTTCGATTTTGTCTAAATTAAACTTCAGAAACAGTTATATAACACAAAGAGCATTACAAAGGATTAAAGCTCTTCCTAATTATGATAGGAATATGATAACAAAGAGGCTTTTATTTATGTTTTATTCCTGATCTTCTTTGATTGTGTTACCTTCTTGAACTGCTTTAAAGTCGGAATGAAATCAGAAATGATCAAATAGCTTTTCTTTGTTCACTTTAGTGCCTTTCCAGGTAATGCTTTCTATAAACCTACCTAATAAAGTGTAATAGATAAACAACTTAATCAAGCCTTTTAGACGAAGCAAATCGATGCGCGTTACCTGCGCAGCAGCAGTTTGGGATGGTTCTTGCTCTCCAGGTTGCGGTCGATCAGGTCCGACAGCAGGTGTTTGAGAACATCAGTGGCGTACTCCAGACGCCCCTGCAGGGCCGTCATGATGAGCGAGGCCACGTTGCCACGGTCCCTCATGGAGAAAGAGCGCTGCATCTCAAGTGTTCGTATGAAGGTGAGCAGGAACACTTTGTTGTTGATGAGCTGACCAAACAGCTTCAGGGCCTTCTCCACATTCTGCTGCCCATTGCCTGACACCTGAAGGTGAAGAAGGAGAAACAACATATGCAGAGGTTAATGAGTTATTCCTTGGTTGTGACTGATAATAGAACAATTTCTTTTCCAACTATGGTGCTCTTCATAGTTTGTTGTGACCTTGTCTAACAAAAAAAACAAAAAAACATTTTTCTAAGGGCATCAAAATAATCACTCATATTTTTAAGAGATTCAATTATTGACCACAGCCCAAATAAAAAGCATTGTGTCTTTACTAAGGCATTTCATTTTCAGTCATATGTCATGCTTTCAAGAAATCAATCTGGCAATGAAAATAATTTCTTTTTTCCAAGTTTGCATCAATTACTTGAGTTCTTGGAAAGGTCTGGCTTATTATAAGAACATAGATTTTCAAACCCAGGATCTTTAGTGTAGGAAAATATTTGATGCTTTTAAAAGTGTGTATTCCTAGTTTTTCTTTTCAGTAGAAAGTACTCCTGGCCCTCTGTATAGCTTCGTTGTTTTGTGTTTAGTTTTTTTCTTAAATTTTGCCTCTGAGTTACTGCATGTCTGTGTTTCATTCCAACTGAAAATACATATGTGTGAGTGGTTCTTTCTGTCTGTCCTTCCAGTTTCAGTGATGACACAGTCCAGTGACTTGTGAAGCAATAACTCCTCTGGAGTCAAATGTTAAAATATATTAAACCTAATTAGACGTTTCAGTTTGAGTTTTGACCTAAACTGCCACATTACTTATTTTTACAGCTTTTAATTATGCTTTACTCAACAACAAACTCTTCAATAATTTAATGGGAAAAAACACACAAAAGAATAGTCGTCATAAGATCAAAATTATTATCTTATTACATGTGTTTTTATTTGGTTTTTGTTGGTTGATCTCGTCTTTTGTTTTCACTAAAACTGAAAATGATCTTGCCAGCCTGAATATGAGCATGTGACCTACCCTCCTCCACAAATAACCCTGTAGCTCAGTTGTAAAATTCACTCTCGTTTGCCGTGATGTTTAAAAATTTGGCTGCCTTAATAGATATAATCACAAAGGAGGAGCGTTGCCCTGGAATGGTTCTATTCCAACAGTATTTTTTTGTAGTTTTCCGATTGTTTTTAGTCTTTTCAATGCATGGAAGAGTCACATCTGTTGTCAGTTGTGCAAATGGGCTTCAGCACTGCCCCCTATCAATGTGGCATGTTACTGTTTGCCTCACTTTCCCCATTTTCACGGTTCCACCAGTAGCAGGACAGTTCATCATTGCCGGGTCCTGTAGTTCTTTCATGTATCGGAGCAGAAAAAATGTAAATTCAGAAATTTTGATCATGAAAATGTTGAACTGGACTTTCTACTTGTATGTACATCTAAATGTAAATGATTATGTATAACTGACCAGGATTGAATTGTACTGTATATATTTCATTTTTGCACTGAATGAGATGGGGTAGCAATTCTTTATTGTACTTTTTTGCATAACAACCTGCTGGTTTGAGCATGTCACCTATACCACTGCACAAATGTTTATCTTCAAATAAGATATTGATAGTGACATAGATCACCTTACAGTGTCCTTATCTGAACTCTGTGCATCTCACAATATTAAATGCTGCAAATATCTAGAAAACCAAAGTCATTTCCCAGCCCTTCCATCCCCCGGTGAAAAGGAGCAAAAAGTCTTAAACGGACAGTTTTTATCTCAGTAGAAGAGTCCACACTCCTACTTGAGGAGTGGGAATTATTCACTTCATTACCTCTCATACCGCAGCCACTGGTGGATGAAATAGCAATGTGCTGGGACCCTGTTTTCCATGAGGGAGCCTTCATGTGAGGTATATATGTGTGTGTGTAGTCTGACCAGCATGACTGACTAAGCATGCGTGTCATACCACAGAGTAGGAAGCATAACTGGCAGACTGGTATCCTTTTCTCCCACTGAGCAATTCTGTGGTTATGGAGGATACGCTACAGCAGGGATGGTGACATGAGACACACTGCTCAGCTCTCCTCGTTTCTTTTAACCTTACTCTAACCCTCCCTTGACAACTTTTAATGCATTAGCTGCCTTTGTGTCTCAGTTAACTTTCTTCCTATTTTTTGTTCAAGCTCTGTAGTTTGTTACCTCAAGTTCTCTCAGGACAGGATGATCCTCAATGCCAGGGAAGAGGACTCGCATGGCATATGTTCTGTAGTCCAGATGGGGGATACCAGCCCTGTCGAGGTCACTGGTAAGCTCATTGATGTCTGTCTGCAACTCTGCAAAGGCTGTTGGAGAGGGGAAAAAAAAGAAAAACAGACCATTTGAGGAAAAACATGAGGAATGCATCTTAGAAATAAAACTGCTCCTTAATCCCCAAGGACCAAATAAGAGAATCCTTCTTATCTTTATGGTGCTTACTGCCCGCATGATGAGGATGACGGAAAGCTCAAGATCATCCTCACGTCAGAGGATCGCAGCTTTTCACATCTCTCTCTTTAAAAAACTACACACTCTTTCTTCCACAAACACACACACACATACTTGCGTCTATTTTTTCAGCTCATTTTTATCTCCCAGCCAGTAAATTGGTTGTAGCAAAGGCCCCAAAAGATTGTGTCATCTCAGTGTGAGGCTGCAGGTGAGCGCCAGTTAATTGGCTCCATCCTGACTCAGTCTCATTGAGGCCCACGGCCCTGCTGCTTGTCTGGGCTGCCCTTGGGGAGCCTCCCTGCCTATAGCCTATCACATGAACAGCAGCGGTCCCCTAACACCCTCCTCTAAACCCAGCTATACCATCTTAGTCCTGGTCTCCTGGCCTCACAGTACCCCTGTGACTTGCAGTAACTTGTGGGGGAACCTTGGCATCTATCTAAATCCGGCCTGTGAGGCAGGACTCTCCTGGTCACTGCTAATGGTTAAAACATTAATCTTCTTCTTTCCCAAGGCTGCCTGTGTGATCCTCTCTGTTTGCCTACTCTGTGTCTGGCTGCCTGTCTGTCATTTGACAATTGTTCACATTTTTTTTCACAGCTTAATAACACTGGGGGAGCTGGTCAGGCAGTGGCTGGAGGGAATAGCTAACAAGGTTTTCTCTGGCTGATCAAATCCTCTGAAAAGTGTAAGACATTGAGCTAATTCTGCCATTTTAATGAGTGGCTATACTGACCCTCCCATTACTGATTGTTTTGTGCTTATTAACAGTGATAACTGGAGTTCAGGCTGAGGTCACTAGGCGCACTCTCTGTATGCAAAGAGTCAGAGTTCAAATTAACCACTGGGCCCTCTAATTATTCTGAAACACAAGGGACTGAGGAATGTTTGAAAGAATTAAGCATCTAACAGCCCCAACCCTAACCCAATTTCACAACCTTTGGAAGATTATTGGATGTTATTTTTTTGAGGGAGGCTCCGTTTCAATCCTAAAATTCAGCATTGTGTGGCTAAAACAATTATACAAACATTTAATGAAAAAATTTTACATTTTATATCTAGCCTTCACAGTACTTACTATACTGCCTAGATGCTAATGTTGTTTGTGGGGACATACATGGAAAAGTTTGGGAACCCCTGATCTAGATGATAAATATTTCTGAGCCAGTTTGAGTCGAGGCTTGTAGACAATTTTCAGAATCTAATATTCTGAATGCCAGCATCTAATTTAATGCGTGATGGGTCGCATGCAGTGGTAACTAACTAAATCTGTTCAAATAAACAACCAGGATGACTCACTGGCCTAGATTTGGAGATAATTTAACAGCATTAATTTATGAACAGCAACCAGCAGTAAATTACTTACTGTACATTACTCTCGAACACACATTTCTGCTTATGTGATTACACTGTTATCAATGGAAATGTGCTCATCATAACCCCTCACTTACATATGTTATAGAACAGGCAGTTCAATGATGGTGTATAATTAAATTATGAAGGCCTAAAGGTCCATGAACTCTGTGTGCATGCATGCTGTGCGGCTCTGACATCAACCTTCTTTGCATTCCAAAGCAACGCGGGACTCCAAGTTGTCCATTTGCATCTGCAGGCGCTTCAGGGTGAGATCGTTTTCCCGCGACTTCCGCTTGTAGGCGATGAGTACGAGGATGACGATGATGAGGAGGAGACCGCCACCTGCTGCGATGCTAACGATGGCGGGGAGGGTCAGGAGGCTGTCAGACATGATGTGCACCGCTCCTGGAGACACGTGGAGGCCTCCAACTTGAACCTGTAAATAGTTGTATATGATTAAAAACTACAACATTAATTGTTTTTCTTGTGTCTCAAAGACATTTGATTTTTTTTTTTAAATTGCCTTGGATCACATTAGGATCTCCAAGTAGAACCCTAATTATTCTAAAGCCAAAGTGAATATTGTTGGCTTACACTGATGCTGAGTGTAAACACACGGCTACCTGTGTGCTGCTGTTGAGAGGGAATTAGTGTGGGCCATGCACTCAATAACTGAGCAGGCAAGTAATAATAATTGCTGTGGTTTTAGTCGGAACTTTTTGACAACCAGAGCTGCCCTCCCTTTTGACCCCATTCCCTCAGCTGAATGAGCAATGATGAGAACACAAATAATAGAGAGTAAAGGCCAGGGACTGAGGAAAAAATACAAATACAGGGATAAATGGAAAGCGAGGGTCAAAGAAAGATGCAAACGCAGAAAGTCAAGCGAGAAGTAAAGAGAGGGAAATAAAGCAATACTGACCACAACTTTGTATTGGCCTGTGAGGTTGGGAGGCTCACACAGCAGTTGGCTCTCAGACACGGTGACAGAGCAGGGAGTCTCGCCTATCAGTACAGTGTAGTTAAGCTTCGCCCCTCCAGAGGCTGGGGGAATCAGGTTTCTGCCCTGTAGGCATACAGGGAGAGACAGAGAGAATAAACTCAGACACACAAAAAAAAAACCCAGACAAAAAAAAAAAAATCCCAGATTTTCTATGAGCCCAAAAAAGCCAATCTGCCATCTAATTACATTCCACTGGTTTGGACCCAGCTGGTGCGAAGTATGGTTTTTAGATCTGACATTGTTAGATGTTTCACAGTGCAGCAACAGCAGATGATTGAGACAAATGACTAAATTATATTACCTTATACATTCTGTTACAAAGAAATAACAAAATTATTATGGAAATTAGCTGATGCCACAATCCAGTGAAGTAAAAATAAAGACAAGTAACATTGTGAACAAAGACAATGACTTGCAGTGCTTTGCAACTGTCTTCTGCTTCCAGGCACAAGCCCATCTTTGCCCATTTTCTTTGGCAAAAGAGCTAAAATTTAAGACTGGATGCAGATTTTCTGCATTTTCTCAATTGGTTTTAGGTCTGAACTTTGATGAGTATGCTTTGGTGGATAGCATTCTCTTGTAGCTTTTGTTGTGTGTTTAGGGTTCCTGCTGGAAGGTGAACATCTTTCACAGTCTCACATTTCTACAGTCTCTAACAGATTTTCTCCAGAAGTTGCAAAATATATGACTACATCCATTTTTCAATCAACTCAGACCTAACACAGTGCTGTCATCAGATTTTGTTATGTTGTATTGAAATCTTCTAATAAGTTCTGGATCTCTGCAGCTTCTCATGAGTAACAATGTTTTGATAGGTTTGCAGTAGTCTAATATTCTTTCCATTTTTTTGGATGAACACCGTTCTGACATGTTCAAAGACTGCTAATTTATAAACTAACCCTGATTGGTATTGAGCAGAACTTTATCTGTCCTCAGTCTGGTGTGTTCATTCTTCTTCATCATGTTGTTTAGTTTACTAATGTTCTCGTTGAAGCTTTCTGAAGACTGTGGCATTGAATTTTATTAATGGGTGACAGAGGTAAGAGGGTTGAATAGAATTAAGATCTAAAATCTTTTTAATGATGTTTTATAGCATGAAAACATGTGAAAAAGTTTTTTTTTCCTTCTCATTCTTTACCTTGAGGATGATTGGTGAACCAGGCTTTTGCTCCAGGATACCTGAGGTGCTAAGGGATTCAAAGAAAGGGTTTGGGTAGTATACAAGGTTGGTGTTGTTGTAGACCAGCAGCGCCTGGACGTTGTTGAAGATGAAGCCAAACTCATCGGCGTGTTTCACTGCGTCCAAACCTGGAAGGTACTCTGCCATGAGGGAGGGAGCAAAGCAACTCATGGTGGTGCTGTTCAGCACTTTGCACACCTACAGGGAGAGGGGAAGAAACAGAGGAGGAGCATCTGTCACTTTTTGCCATGCAGCATACACATTATGCAACAAAACAGCCAAGAGACTCTGAAATCAACTTGTGATTTAAACCTCTGCAATAACCAGATTCTCTTCTCTGGCTAAAAAAAATACAATGAAAAACCTCATCCTTTCTAAATTCATCCATTTCTAATAACCTAATCTCAGTTCTTAAGTCACAGACATTGTTGCCAGCATGGACTCCACAGGGAGCTAACCAGCCTAATAATTGCCACATAAAATCTCAATTCTTTTCAGGAAAAGGGATTTACTTGCTGCCATTAAATCCATCTTTATTGTGGAGGAAGCCTCTATAAAACTAGAAATAAATCGCTGCTATTGCCTCACTGTAAAACACTTGAGCACAACATCCACAAAAGATGGAGGTAAGGCTCCTCTGTCTTCTCAGGTAAAGCTTGAGCTATGGCTCTTTTATTACTTCTCTCCAGTTTGCCCAGATGTGAGAGCCGCTTTCCATCCATCCTCCCTGGCTCAGCAGCAGAGGGAAAGAGGAGACAGGATTGATTGCAGCACAGCACTCTGCTTGCAGAGTTTTCTTTTTTATCTCCTTTCACTGCTTTCCAGCTCTCTCTCTGGGGAAAAAACTTAATTAGAGCTAAATATCATCAAAGATAGCGAACGGCAGCAGCTACCACACCTCCTACCTGTTGTCTGCTGCTGTGGAGAAAGCGAGGGCGATCGATGCAAACTCGCCTATGTAAGGTACACCGATTGGATTTTGCCAGCATGAGGTAAGGTGAGCTGCAGGAGCACAATTGAAGGAAGGGACTGACATCTTTACAAACTCCCCTTTTGGAGACAAGAGTTTTCAAGTATCCTCATGTGGAGGAACTTCATTTCGGTTGTGTGAATCTGCAATCTCAATGTTTCTGTCAATACTCAGAACTTGTGACAACAGATGAGGGTAGAAACATACATTGACCTGCAAATCAAGAGGCTTGATTTGTTGTCTTCACCATAACAAATAATTCTCATGAAACTTGCAAAAAGACGACTCAATGCTTAGGCCACTGAAAAAGATCCTTTAAGCATCTTGGCTGCACCTAGAAATTGTGACCATAAACATTATAAACAAAGAGCAAACATGTCCAACTTTCACCAGTAACTGAAACTTAAGGGCACGTATCAGATGACAGATTTTTTTACATTTTTGTACAAATCTGTATTTATAATTGTTGTTGCAACAGCAAGCTGTCACTGCTTGGAAATTACTTTCGCTGGACTAAGTATTTTTATTCAAGGTTACTATATGGTGAGAACTTTATTCCAGCCAATGCCTGCTAATTAGGCCTTTTTAGATGTTTTTATATTCCAGATATCACATCTATTAATCTCTTGCATTGCTTGCAAACATTAAAAGTAAATTATATTCCCAGTG
The DNA here is from genome assembly GCA_911649635.1 of Poeciliopsis gracilis. Taxonomy (NCBI): domain Eukaryota; kingdom Metazoa; phylum Chordata; class Actinopteri; order Cyprinodontiformes; family Poeciliidae; genus Poeciliopsis; species Poeciliopsis gracilis. Next base: position 1,153,002 of record CAJVRI010001220.1, read on the forward strand.
TTGTGCATGGACAAACTTAGGAGTAAGCAACAGATGTCTTGTTTTTGCTTAATTATCTGTGAATATTTTCTACTATTTAACTACATTATTAAACAACTGAACACTATTGCTGCACACAATTTGTGACATTTAAACTGTTTTATCAACCTGCATCATATTATTACAGCTCCAGCAGCGTGTAACTGCAACAACAAGCGCTCACTGCTTGGAAATTACTTCGCTTGGACTTGGCATTTTTCTATTTCCGTTTCCCACTTTTACATGCCGGAGTAGTGGCAGCAGCGCATGACGAGAGCGAGAAAGATAAGCTATTTTAAAAATAGATTGCAGAGCCAGATAGGTCTCCTGACACACTTTCAGCAAGTTTTTTGGTTGTGTGAAATCACATTAACAACTGAAAAGTTATGAGAAGAGATGAAAGTTAATGAAAATTTTACACTAGCTTTTCAATGCATGGACTCTACTTTGCAGTGAACCAGAAACAATTAATGTAATCTGTACCATATTGTTCCAGAGCAACAAAAACAGACATTTATGCCTATTTTTGCAGTTCACTGCTGGAACAAAGCAAAGTGTTCAGCAATGACTTCTAATTGTAATTCTTATAATAGACTGTATCTTTAGGAAAGCTGTGTCATATAATTTTCATAAGGTTATCCAAGCTGTTATGAGGGTTTTTTTGAACATATGGTGTGATGACTTTATGTTGTAGGACACTCAAACATTTCAAATGAGTCAGTCAAAGAGTGTCTTATGTTGATGAGTAAAGAGACAGTGGAGGTTTAAGGGCTGAAAGTCCTCCAGTTCAGCTCGACATGAGTCTTATTCTCGCTGTTGGCATAGTGACATGTTGTATAGACAAGCCCAGATGCTCCGGCAGGATCCTCGTGACTGTAACATTGGAACAGCAGGACATTTGCAAGTCAACTAAAGCTCCGACTACCATCTGCTCTGCCGGAGATGGATACTGTGCTTTTTTTTTTTCTTTTTTATTATTATTATTCCTGAACTGTCCTTGTGCGCTTTCCAGTTTTTCTGAAATCCTTTCCCTTCACTGAGTCCTGTCAGGAGTCAAAAACTGCAGCCATCATCATGTAAGATGGTTTTTAGAATTTCTTGCTGTTAAGAGTGGAAATCCAAAGGGACGAGGGATGAAAATAGACATGCGTGTGTTTGGCGCTGTGGGACTGGATAAAGAAAATGGGACACTGCGATTCCTCTCTGGATGAGGCAATGAAGAGATGGATTTCAAGACACAGGAACACTAACAAACAATAATAACATTTCATGAATAGTCTACAGTATCTGGATCAGCAACAGGCTGCTGATCCAAACCTGCTGATCTCAGCTTGATTTGCGATTGTCTGGTCAGAAAGTCAAAAATCTGATTTGTTTCAAACAGTGACTGCACCATGCGGAAGAATAGAAAGCATGGGAAGAAGACCCAAACTTGTCTATTTTCACAATCAGTCAGATGTTTAAAATAAAATCTAATGATGGGGAAAAATTTTAAAAACCATTTAAGAATTAAGTACCTTATTTTTTCTTCATCTGTCAAGAAACATGGTAGATTTAAGCTTGTAATTAGCTTTACAATTTAGAATGTTTCTAAAACAAATTAAATTATTATTTTTTGTTTTGTTTGCATTTATTTTATTTGTGTATTATAGCTAATATTTATTTTATTATTTACAATTTAAAATATATATAACCAAGAAATAAAAGAGAATCTCAGTGTTAATGATCTGAATGATCTGGTGAATATAAACAGAAACTGCTCACTGTGCTTCAGCTCTTTTAATAAGTGAACCCTGTTATTACACCAGCTCTCAGACATTCAAACAGCGTGACATCGCCTCTGCTCCTGACATTAACAATTAATGACTATTTATGGCATAAAGGCTCAAAAAATATTTTAAATACTGTTCTTATATGTTCTTACAAGTCTTAAGGAATCAGAACCAAACCAAGTTTACAAAATTTGTTATTGCTTACAAAATTCTCTTCTCTGCAGCTCTGCTTTCCCATAGTTTCTACAAGACTAACTTGCTAAAAAAAAAAGCAACATGTATAATTTTTTTATTCATCAAATCACAATGAATTTCTATCTGAAATGAAACCAAACCAGATTTTACACTGCTACACCTCTTCCTTTAAGCAAGTCGGTGTTGGAGACTACATGTGGTTGATAAAGTGATGAGGAGAATTGATAAGGTGAATTGAGGTCAGCAGTAAGAGGAAAATAATTGGGAATGGCTGCCTCATCCATCTTCTTCCTCTACTGTTGGACAGAGCGAGGCAGTTTTAAGGTAGCACCACTTCAACCCCTCGGGCTGAATGCATTACAATGATCTACAGTGTTGCTATAGCCCACTCAATCAGGCAAAGGTCTCTGACCAGTGCAGCTAAGAGATAAACCGAAAGGAAGAGCTGGTGGAGCAGTGAGCAGAAAAATGTAACTGTCAAAGGTCATCTGGATGCTAATATTTAATATTATATTGTTACAATGTGCCTGTACTTGGTTTGTCCTACTCTGGATTTTTTTTAATGTTCAGGTTTTACTCTGAATTACTGTTTTCAACTATGATCTATTTTTTTTTTATGTCTATATGCCAATTTAGCTATACACAGAAAGCCTGCTGTTAATTATTTTCCTGAAGCGTATTGCCTTTTCAAAGTGACGAAAGTACTGAATTACAGCCATTTAGGTTTGATTGTTTTCATCCAGTGTCTCTTAGATGCTCTGAAGCCTATCTAAGCCTAATTTCAATCACATTAAAAGCCATCTATTTTAATTTGTTTCAGGGAGAGAAGAACATAAGAAGCAGAAAGTAGGTGGAAGTTGGGCAATTTAGAATGATGGAGGTGTTAAGAGAAGCCAAGTTTCTCAGAAGGGAGGAGTATTAGTAGATTAAGAAATGCAGGTAACATTTGGTGGCTATTTAATAGCACAATGAGTCTGGATTTAAACCACCTTTAATATGCACATGAAATGTATCCAAACAAGATTTTGCCTTTAACTTTACTTCTCAAACCAGACCTTTAAAAGTAATATGTATGCATTTATGAACGGCTGCCCTCATGTATGTGCTTACGGTGCTTTAAAAAAAGGATTCATGAACTTATGACCAGTTACAACCTCAAAATGGATTTATTTAATTAAGATTCTTTGCAAGAGACCCAAATCAAGTAGGCTGTTCAACTAAACTTACGCATGGCTTTGTCAATTAAGTGTTTGTAATCTACTCAATGATTTATGTCTCGACATAAAAAATTGCCCTTCCATTCAGTTGGAATGAACTTGAGCTTTTTAACAAACATTTTAGCCGCCAAATGTGCAAAGCTGGTACACTCACACACCAAGCAACCTTCAGAAGTAACTGCAGCAACATATTCCATGTATCTCTATGCAAAAAAAAATTTAAAAAAGAGTAATCAGACACGAAGTTGCACTGATCTTAAATTTTTGAGAAGTGGCTCTTATCAAAACCAAAGAAATATTTTTCATTTTCTCTTTAAGCACTTCTGCACCCGCTGTGTTTGTAGCTCCAAAGAGAACAACTGTCACAACTGTCACAAAAGAAGTGCAAATTGCGGTCGTCTGCTGGTCTTGATAAGCGAGTATTCATCATGTTTTTATTGCAAACTGGTAGAGATAACATTTGCAAAACATCCTGAAAAAATGCTGCAGACACTTTTGTCACTATTGGCAGTTTAACTGAATTGAATTTGATTTGAGAAGCCATTGGTAGTGGAGTTTTATGAGAAGTGGAGAAGTCAACACTTGAACTTTGCCACATTTTGCACCATCTACTTGTAATTAACTGCTTGTGGAAAACAACATAGTCCAAGGAACCTTGTCTAAACCACATCTTGCCTATACAGTAGTTTATGCAAGATGCTGAGGCATTCCCTGAACCACAAAACATGTACAAAGCTTTCAATAGCATAACAGTAACATAAATATTCCCCCTAATAATGAAATGATTTGGAAATTGGTATGTCTTTGTTCAACATTGAAGCCAAAAATGAGAAAAAGTGTCTCTAAGCAGTCAGTCCTTCAACATCAACATTGGACATCTAATACACTGCTTTTGTTGTTAACATGAACTCTGTGCTCCTTCCAGTCTGTGAAAGCAAGATTCATCGAAGCGCATCCATGCTGTGAAACATTCTATAATCAGCAGGGCTGTAAATGTACCAGACGTGCCGATGACAACACTTAGTCTAGACGTCTTATATGTGGTGAATGTTGCAGATGAGATCCTTCTGGGAGAGGTAGATGTTTTATAGCTGAAAAATAAGCCTTTAGGCTTTAATCAAGATCATGATTAATGTTTCAATTGTGAATCTGCTGACAGATGCAGAGCATTTTACAAAGAAAATTGGATGCCCCCCCCAACCTCTGCTGGTTTCTTTGTGAGTCTGTGTAGGTGACACAAGGGAGACAGAGTAGAGAAGCAATTTAGTGGGAGACAGGTGATCATTTGAAGGCTATAGCTGACAGACAGCAGCTCCTATTGCTATAGGCTGTTTTTTTGCTTTCCACTGGTGACAAAAAGGAGAACTATATTGAAACAAGAAAGGATGACTTAACATTAACATTCATAGAAGAAACACATTCTCTATGGCTATGAAGACAATCAAAACAGTGAAGATGGCTCTTTTAAAATATGCTAATTTTTATGAAACAAAGTGAAGCACAAAGCAAGATATCCCTTTCAATGTTTTAGAAGGTGATGCAGCCCCCCAGCCATTACACACAAGAGTCAAATCTCACCAGGCCTTCACACTTAATTTATTAAGTGTTGATTTATCCTGCTTAAAACATATAAAAGAACTGTTTGTTTTTTTTGTAACTTCAATTTAACATTGAAAACACTTTCCCATTGAAAAAATAAATAAAACCATGTTTTATGCACAGAAAAAAAGACTAAGATGCATACTTACAGTTGGCTTAAGACTGTTAATGTAGCGAGTCATTATGCTGAGAATGCAGAGAATGTTGTGATATGTGGGATAAAATCTGTTAAACTGATTTATTTGTGCGCATGTGCATACATGTGTATTAACCAGCAATAAAATCACCTACAAAAGTTCACCACATGCTTGAGACCATGTGAATGTGAGGACAATGTTAAGATGGCTGGATGCGCAATGGATCAAACTTAATAAATTTTAACCAGCTGGACGAACCAGTAGCATTATCTGCATCCAATTTACTGTTTGATCCTCCTCTCTCTGTGTTCTGCCCACTTTACCTCAAACCACAGAGAGGAGATCCCATCCTCTTAATTAAACAAGGGCCCCCAGGACTGGGGATCAAATGTAATTTGTAACGATTTCCTGCAGCTAAGACTTTGATTATACAAGCGCTCTTTATGCTGACCAAAGGCTTCTGACTGCAGTTAATCTTCCATTGAAAGCTATTAAGAGTCTCCTTGCCCCCGATCATGGACACCTCCAACATTCTCCCATAGACTGACCTCACACCTACAATCTGCTGTCATCCAGCTCCTTACTGCACAAGTTTGACAATACTGTCTTAAAAGGTTTTTTCATTGTAGTATAGTGTAGCTGTTCATTTATAGCTTGCTCTACAATTTTATACACAGAAGCCCAGAAATTAATGTTGGTCTTCAACATCTCTGGTCAATAAATACTTGCTTTATGTTTGCCCTTCCTTATAAAATAATGAGAAAAGCACAAAAATGCTCATTCAAGAATTCCTTTGGGTTAATGGTAAAGGTAAAAAAATTATTAAATTCTGAAAACCAGTTGGCTATTCAGTGAATTTCTGCAGTGGTTTCGAAAGCTATTCTGGCTTCCTCCCACAACCATTATACATCCAGGTGGAAGAACAGTCAGTTCCAGAGGAGAAATTATCTTTCATGTACCAAAGGTTATAGTTTTGCCCCTAGTGGTGCAGAATCCATTTAATGCTGAATTTTCTATACCCACTTAATTCTTGTAAATTGCACAGGGCCTGCTTCCTATCTCCAGTGTACAAAAGGTAGGACATAAACCTTGAAAGGTCACCAGTCCATCACAAACAAAGATTTCTTTTGTCACTGTTTAAAAATATGTCTGAATTCAAAAGGTTGGTAAAATTCCAATCAACCCCATTTGATTACCGTACTGGTTCAATGATGTCAATCACTACAGCAACATTCAAAAGATGACAATCTTTGCTTTTCTTAGACACAATGTGCCCTTTCCTCTCTGTCATTAACTTATCAAATTAGATGTAAATTGAATGGAACTGGAGTTAGGGCAAAGTGAGACAGATGTGGAATAACCTAAATAATATTTTTGCAATTGTTTTGAGCTCCAGTACAGAGAGTGAATGTTGGCACGAGAAGTTTGGGCCTCCATGTTGTAATTTCTCATCTCTAGATATTATGTTCATCTAAACACACCACTAATATCAAGGATATTAAAACCGGGACCATCTCACTGGTACTCAGTCACTATGGAGCCCAAAATACAGAATGTTTACATAATGTGCAGAGAGGTGCAAAAATGTACTAGATTTTAAAGTTCAGGGCTAGAATTTACCTGATGTGGTGCTAAAGCTGCACTCATATATAGCATTTTGGAATCAGTCATGTGTTTCTAAACATCACAGAACAATAGAACAACACACCATTCCCACTCTCACACCCACCCAGTTGCTTTGAACTGCTGGTCAGCTGGCAGAACAGAGGCTACTATGTGTTTCTCATGCATATAATAAAGAAAACATGGATTAAAAAAGAAAATCATTGTCTAGTATTGAAACTATAGTTAACTAGCTAATACGATTTTGGCTACAATTGCAGCAGAAAAGCCAGAAAATGATGGCAATCAACCTACAACTAAAGTGTTAATTCATCTTTTTGTCAGACGTCTATATGTCTGTTGTATGAACAACAAAACAGTAAGAAAATGCTATAAATATATTTATATAAAATAAATTAAATCATGTTAACTAAAGCTTGATTTAATGTTTCATGTTTTGGATCTCATTTTAAAACAAATCTTATCAGACTTACCAGAATAGAGCTCCTGCATTAAAAAAAAAAAAAAGATGAGGTGGTTTGCCTAGCTAACTATGAAGTTTCCTGGACACTTTCCAGGTATGATGTTAAAGACATGCGCAACCAGGAGACACACTGAGGGCATGCTGCAGAGATTATGTCACTTGACTGGCTTTGGAACGCCAAGATCTCCCAGAGGGAGGAAGGAAGGGAGCGAGTAAGACAGGGAGGGAGGGAGGGAGGAGGCTTCAGAGCTGTGCGTACGCTGCTGCCTAGACGACCCTGACCCACATAAGTGGTAGAAAATGGATGGATGGATTAAAAGTCTTGAATGAATACTGCATGCAGATCACTCTCACTGCCATCTGTATCACTCACATGCTCTTTGCTTAAGAAGGGATAGTTGAAGCAGAAGTCAAAGAAGCAAACAGACCTAGAGGGGCCACTGAGAGCTGGCACATTTTTCCAAAGCTAAGCATCACTTGGCTTTTTCTGAGTGTGTCGACTTGGACCCAATTTGATAGTACCGTTCCACATCAATACAGTATGCACCCTCGCAGATGCTGTCAGCAATTTCTATTGCACACACAGGTTCAGGGTTAAGATGAATCATTGGCTCTTACATTGACAGACTCTCGGCCAGCGTACTTCACCCGGATTCTGGGTTCCTGAACCACATCCAGATTGGTTCCTGTCACCATCAGAGGGGTGTGGCCACTAAATAAAATAAAAAAAAAGGAAAAAAAATACATCAAGTCAACATATTTGTATTCACAAACTTATTAAAAAAACATGTTAAAATCTTTCCAAAGAACACGGCTGAGAAAAGAAAGGGAAAGAGCGGCAAAGACAATTCTCACTAAACTTTCTAACCTTGATGTACCTCTTCAAAATGTTCCCCTTCAGATGAAAATTAATGCATCAAATTGAATCCCACCGTTAAGTTTCTTTTGGGAGGTGATGGCCTCTGGAGTGGAGGATGATTAGGGAGGAATTTTAACCGATTCAACTCGTTACAATCAACTACACAAATTTGAGCTTGAAATACAAAGACAGTTCAGGCGTATTAAGATGCGGTGCTGATCAGGGGTCTTTAATGAGAGGCAGAGGTGTTCAGCCTGCAGTGGCAGAATGACTCCTCCTCCATTTTTGGTGGTGCACCAGTCGAAAGGGCAAACATTAGTTGGATGCAGCACCATAGAAACACCTTTACATCCTTATGTACATATTGTTACATTGTAATTACAAACCTGAAGGTATTTTATTGTGAAACACATAGTTTTCTATAATTGCAGCATAATCTCACAAAAAATAAATAAATGTATGGTGCACTTTTGAATTCAGGCTCCTTTACTCTGATGCCACTAAATAAAATCAAGTATTTTCACTTATTAGTTGATATGAAATATAGTGTGTGATGGAAAACTAAAATTGTCAATCAATTTAAACAGATCTTTCCATGGTGAGACATGGTGGTGACAGCATGTGTGTTTTCCTCAACAAGGAGAGGGAATTTGGTTAAAGTTGTTAAACTTGAAAGGAGATAAATGGAGCCAGTCTGTTATGGCTGCAAAAGATTTGACCAGGGCTGAGGTTCACCTTCCACCAGGACAAATGTAAACATACAAACAGAGCTACAATAGAATACTTTAAAAAAAAAAAAGGGGGGGGAAAGCATGTTTATGAGTTAGAAACAAGGGCAACATTTTCAGTGTTTTCATGTATAAAGATGATTAACAAATGCTGCTAAAGACTTGCAGGTTTAACGCCAACAATCGGAGGTACAAAGTATTGATTCATAAGGCTGAATCAACACTTTACATTCATCTTGGTCTACAATATAAAATCAGAATGAAATCATTCAAATTTATACAATGTACAGTGAAAAGATGTGTAAAAGTTCAAGGTGTGTGAATACTTTTGCAATTTACTGCATGTGCTCTGCTTTCAGGCTAAGGTTAACGTACTGTAGAAATGATCATATATCACGGTATTGACTGGAGAGCTCTTTCTACACTCAATAAATTCCTTACTTTATTTGTTACAGCCGCAAAAGAAAAGGTTTCCACAGACCAGGTAACACTTAATTTCACAGCTGAATCTCAACCTCAACCTCAATCCCCTCCAATATGTTTGCTGGGTCTTTTCTATCAGATCCAGACTAATTGGAAGAAACCCGAACAGTAATTTGAAGTGCGGCATTGACTCCTGTCTGCTTCCTTTTGCTGACCTGAACTGACTTTCTCTAAAGATCTGGATGAAGAGGAAATCTCTGCCTCGGTTAGAGAGTGTGTGGATAAATGTAATTTGTGTGGAGTGCAATTTGGGTTACCTTGCAATGCTCCAGTCCGGGTCGATCCGCAGGACAGTGGGGTCCTCTATGTACTCGAAGGTGAGGCTCTCTCTGATTTGGGCATTATCCACGCTCACACTGATCTGAACTGAGCCGACCCCAGACAGGGATGGGGCCGAGTAACAGACTATCTCCTTCATGGTACGCCTTAAAGACAAACAAACATTTAGATCTTATCAGCAGAGTTTAAATATGTAAGACATGCTTCATCTGTGCAGAGATTAGATGAAAGTAAGATAAAATAATGACACCCTGTTAAAAGCTACATTACCAACAAAAATATTCAATTTACATGAGCAAAAGGCACCACCTACAGCAACTGAATATATTATGCGATTTGTTCTACCAGCCCTGTTGTGTAATTACCTGAATAATAATGCAGTGTGAGCACAGCTGCACCTCATGCATGCACTTAGGACCTCCACCACTTGCATTTCCTTTTACAATATAGTTTCTCAGTACTCCATTATCTACCTGCACACCTTCTGAATCTGTCCCAATTCATTAGCAGAGGGGATCTTGTGGCATAATGTCCCCATCCTCTTCTTCCTCCCATGCAGTGGCACAAACCACCAATTAACCCCATATCTCATTAAAAATGCCCTCACTCCTCAGCCTTACAACATCATAGTCACATTACTGTTGCAGGGCTTAAAATAGGCTCCTTCAGGAGTGAAACGCAAAAAAGAGGGCATGGGGGAGTATCTGAGTTATGAAAACATGGATGGTGAAGAGGGATGGAGGCAAGCATGAGAGGGAGAAAATAAAAACCGGTGGAGAGGTGAGGGGGGCATAAACACACCGATGGGAAGGTAATAAGAATGGAAGTGGATAGAAATGAATAAAAGGGTTTTCTTGCAGCTGGTTTTCAAAGGTGTGATTAAGATCTATTGTAGTTTCTGACAGCAGAAGAAAAGAAGATATTCCCTGAGGGAATTCTCAGTAAAAGCAAATTAAAATAAAGGAAGAGAAGAGACTTAGTGCACCTTGTTTAATGGGAATGATTCAACGCATTTTTAAAAAGCCAACCTTTCTGTTTTGAATTGCTCACAGCAAGCATGTACAGTGGCGACCACATTTATTGGAACCTCATGTAAAATTTGTAAAAAGTCTGAAAATAAATTAATCTTTTAGAGCAGCAGCATAATCTCACACTGAAAGATTAGATGGAAAAAAAAATCAACCTTTCAATTTGACTTTTTTATCCAGTGGGGTTAAATCCAAAGTTAAGAAATTGTCAATTTGATAAAATAAAAACTCAACTTTTGGGACTCCTGCTGTTACTAATCTCTCTTTTGCCAACAGGAGAGTCTTTAGTCTTCTGATAAAATATTTCACAAGGCTGGTGGATACAGAGGTCTTTGGATGATCTAATCCAAATGTGTGTGCAAAGAGGAATGATCAGAGATCGGGCTACACTCAAATGCATTCTCCTCTTGAGCGCAAACAAGAAACTATAAAAGTTTGAGTAAGAAGATTATTGAGAAAGGTTTTTTTCTGTCTGATAAAAAGTTTTGTGTTAATCTAACTATGTATCCTGCTCACAATGCATGAAGGAATGATGAACATGGGTTATCATCAAAGAGAGAGGCCACTTGTTAAGCAATATATCATAATTTAACTCAACTAAACACATATTCATGTATTGTGAATGAAAGTTCCGAGAAACTCTCAACTAAAGTGAAGAGCAAAGTAGCCTTTATCTAACAAATACTACATTTTTTGAGGGATCTTAAAAAATAAAGACCCATGACACTTTATATTTTGTTAAAAACACATTTCTCTAATTATGGATTTTTTTCCCACTATGTTAATACACTCGCAAAAAACGTTGACCTTTCCTAAGCAAAAATAGTGATGTTGAAAAGCATCCTCATTTATCATGCACTTCTTTAGGAATGGGTCATAAAAAGAAGTGTGATTTGTATCACTAAACTGCATACATTCACTGCATTTAATCATACTTTCAAATCAATTTTTATCTGCTAATACTTTCATTGAACAGACAGTGGATAAAGAGTAAAAATATCAAACCCCAACAATAATGACAGGTGGAATCTATTGCCTTAATCCATTGCATTATCATACCAATAGAGTCATTACAATAAATGGTAAACAGTATGATAAATGTCCACCCCTACATAGAAATGATAGAAATTGAACCATAACTTATAACACATTATACCATAATGCATAGAAAACACAAGAAAACAGATTCTGTTCTTCAGTATCACCCTATACATTTGGAAAATTTCAGCCCCTACAATGAATTGAACAGTGGAAAATCTATTGCAACCATTAAAGTACACATAAAAAGACAAATTAAACTTTTATGTCCACTAAATCAGAGCTACTTTAGAAATGTGGGTGAGTGGGAAAGTCTCACCCGAAGAACTCGCACGTCTGGTTTCCAAACTGAACATTGACACTGCTGCCAGCGCCAAGGTTTTCTCCCATTATGGTGACTTTAGTGCCTCCAGACTCTGGACCTCTGCTCGGGGACAGGCCTGTGACAGTTGGAGTCTACAAAACAGACAGATGCAGAGGACGAAAGTGGTTAAAATAGACCTGAGAGCAAGTTAAAGCTATGGAAAAAAGCACAGAAGGAAGACAGCAACCAACAGATTAAAGGATAGATACTGTCAAGAGTAAACAGAAACATGTCCCTGTGGTAACACTTGACAACTTTATGTATTATCACAGATCCCAAGCAAATTACAGTTATTCATGTTGCCAGGCTGATGGCAGCCGAGCGCAGCGCTGGTGGGAGAAAAGAGGATAAAACCAGGAGCTCTTAGAATCCCTGAGAGATCCGACTACAGCGTGTTGAGCACTGGTGAGTTGTGTCTGAGTGAAGCTTTTTAAAGACGCTCTGAAAATAACTAGTGTTTACAGCAGCAGGCAGCTAAGTTGCCATCACACAGACAGATGGAGAAATATCCACGTAGACAGCTCGTCATAAGGGAAATGAGAGTACTGCACATTTACACAGGGACACGTGCTTATATGGAAACACGGAGATTTCTACCTGCACAATCATAAAGCTACATTTCTGAACCTCCTTCATGAACAGCCTGTCCTCATAACCCTGTTCCTGCCTGTACACATACTGTAAGGAGTAGTGTGTTACAAGAAAACCTAAAATAGAAGAAACTGTCCTCACACTTTTTGGCTGTGCAAGGAATAGTGAAAATTCTAGGTTCAGTGAAGAAACATCTGAAGAATTTAATATCTTCACTGGGTGGCAGGTGTATCACTCATTAAATGGACACACAAAGCCAAAGGCTCCGTAATGGCAAAACTCAGAACTGTCTGCAACAGTACGGGTAACTTCCAGGGCACGGGAACTAACCAGGTGCTCTGAGAACAACACTGCTAATTACAGAACGCTGTTAATTGTTACGAGAAAGCTAATTGTGGAAGTGTGAGAGAGGAAGTGCAAATGGGATGGCGGATAATCTGCTGGGTGCAGGTTGAGACTAAGGTGACAGAAGCAGAGAAATGTCTGCGAGTCAGAGGATGTAGGACAGAAAAGTCTTATTTGCAGTTTAGCAAGTTCATTTATTTGTCAGTCTTTTTTCTCATACATGCCTTCCAACCCACTAAGTCATGTTTGGGTATCAAAAAATATTTTTGGGACATTATGAGACGTTTTCTAAGAAGTCTGTAAAATATAAAATAATTTTCTGTGACATTACTTAAATTTAATGCCAGAAAAATGGAGAAAGAAGTTGAATAAAGAGGTTGAAAAGCAGTGATTAAATTGATAACTTTTCTCTTTGCTCTGGGTCTTGTTTTTTTAACACATCACTTGAATCACTTTTTGACCTTAGTAAAAATCAAGATTGAAAATTTGGCATATTGGTCTTACTGCATAAAGTAAGCCCTATGTGGCTTAATTTATTGTGATCTGATTATTGTCTTTTGGATTATAAAAAGAAATGTCAGCAGTTCGGGGAATCAGGTAGTGCAGCAGGAGAGTTGGCACCCCATAAAGAGGTTGCAGTCCTCGGCGCAACCATCCTGGGTTTGACTGAGACCAGTGCTGCATGTCTCCCCCTTTCTCTCTGCCCATATCCTGCTGGGCCAATAAAGGTCACAAATGCCAAAAGAAAGACAATAAAAACGAATCAGCAGGTTAGATCTCAAAATAAAATAAAAAAAGAACATCAGCGTCAACCTTGAATGGTGGTAAAACTGTTTTTACTCAAATCGTTTTCGATCCACTCAATAATGAATGGGTGTTTTTTGTTTTCTTCAAGAATGTCTGAATCAGTAAAAGCGCAACAAAAAAGCATGTGTATGTCCAGGCTTCAAAGAATATTTCTATTCACAATATTATGGATAAACAGCAAAAATCAAAGCACAGAGAAGGCATTTCTAAAAATGTATTTTCATTGTTCCTTAATGTTTATAGTGTCTTGCATTTATGTGGGAAAACGGCAGCTCCTGACTATGAAGGAGCGGTGAAAAAAAACTCTCTCTCTTGATGTGCACAGCTGACAGAGACTTCCCGAATGATAACATAAGAGGATGCATACTACGTGAGTTGAATTTCTACACTGTTTGTTGGTCTATCACAAAAAATCTTAGGAAATAATCATGACATTGTTGGCAGTAACTTGACAAAATTTTGTAAAGAACTTTACAAAAAAAAAAAGTCCTCACCAGGCACTCCCTGAGAAACAATTTTTCTACTTCCATCAGCACAGCTAAATGTGATCTAGTGCCTCGGCAAAACCTTGTTACACAATGCAATCAGCTGTTCCACCCAAATGGATCCTGAAACAGTTTTATGTCTGAAAGGACCACAAATCCCTTGTGCTTGCGTCCTTTGGACTGAAGCACATGATATGGCATATGGTCAGAAAGACAGAGGAGCAGCTTGTTTTCAAAAAACAGACATCCAGGCCATGAAGTGGAAGACAATCAGGAGTGTTGTCAGCACAAGAGTCAAACCATCATCTGTGATGGTGTGTGATCACGGCATGAGTCGCTTGCACATTTTTAAGGGTACCATTTATGCAGGGGTATAAACTGAAACTTTGAGGATTCACTTGTTACAATCAAAGCAACAAATTAGCATTCCTTCTTTTCGTTCCCAACAATTTGAGATTTTATGACACAAAGTGGCCTTGAGGATAGAGTGCATTCTTACATATGTGGACCTGGTTGCAGTTTAGAATAGTGCACAACAGAGAAAGATTCCTGAGTCTCAAAAGTTTCTATTTCCACGTAGATACAGTTAGCAGGAAAATTTAGTATAACACTTTGTACATGCTTATGAAGAACAAGATCAATTCATTTAGATGATAGTTTACAATAGTTTAAAGAAACAACAACTTAAGAAGTTACAGATGTTTTCGTTGCTCTCAATTTGAAAGAGCTATTACTAACAAAGTTCAAAAGCTACGAAGGTGCCTGAACAACTTTTGTTTCTGTACAACCACAGGAATGTTTCATTAATATTTACTAAGTAAAGCTGGTAGGACGTGAAACACAAATTAACTTGCAAAACTGGAGAAAAGTGGAAAAAGTCTTTATCAAAATATTTATGAGGTGATTTTAACCTCACAACTTGATCATAAATGAAGAGCAGGAGAATCGCCAACCATGAACCACCACAGGATTCTAATGAGGACCTCTTAAAACCTTTTGCTGTCAATCAAGAAGTGATATTTCAAAACTAACTTATAAGAAAACACCAAGCTGCCTAATTACACTGGTGGTTGG
Organism: Poeciliopsis gracilis; assembly: GCA_911649635.1. Lineage (NCBI taxonomy): Eukaryota > Metazoa > Chordata > Actinopteri > Cyprinodontiformes > Poeciliidae > Poeciliopsis > Poeciliopsis gracilis. Next base: position 1,168,107 of record CAJVRI010001220.1, read on the forward strand.
CATGGCAACTTAAACGTCTTTGAGTTGCCAGAGGCCCTCATAACAATTAATTTGCAAGTAGAAACTCCCCTTCGTTCAACTAAATCTATACAGTAGTTTTATACGTAGCTCCTTCGTCGGACTTTTATTGACTGAAGTCCAAACATGAAAATTTCTGTCCAGCAGACTTATTTGCTATAGAGTGTAAATGCAAACATACCACAAAGGAGTAGAGCTGTGAGGAGCGAGTCTTGAGTTCTGGTCTGCATTCGCCCACACACAATTGGACCGGGCCGGGTCTGTTGTCTGCTGAAGCTGCAGACATTTCACAAACAATCCTGCAAGAAAAAAAAAACAAAAACAAAAAAACATAGGACTAATGAACCTCTTATCAAACAGGTTAGTAGTGAAAAAAAATAAAAATAAAAAAAATCCCATGCATACAGTGCCTTCTAAATTAATTTAAATGTATTTAATGTTTTCTACATTTAGTCATGTTACTGCCACCACTTAATTCTGTGCATGTGGTTCGAAGCACTAATTAGGAAATTGGCATTAAAAGTCTGTCTTCGCTGGACTGAACTGAACTTGATGTGTCACTTTTATATTTGCATTTATATTTTATAGTTACTAAAATGTTTGAGAAACTTATCAAAACACTTCTCCGTTTGATATTGATTTATCTACTGGCCTAATTGCAATCTTCTGTTATTGTTTCATGCATGTCATTATGGGGACACATCCAGCTATCGACCAGAACCCCCTTGAAGACATGATAAATGAAACCAATGCTCCTCCTCCTGTGGCGCTCCAAGAGAACTCTGATCTGATTGAAGTAAAGTTGCTCACCAACAACGCAGCCCCCCAGCAGCGCTGCTCTCATTCTTGTGATACGACTTTAATGCAAATCACGCAGTAGGATCAATACCGCTCTATCATAGCGTGTGATCAGGTGACAACCATCGCAGCAGGTGACTAGATCAAATGACATAATAAAGTGAGTGTCTCTATCGATTGCTGGTGCCAGGCAGTAATAAAGAACAAGGAGCAATCACAGTTTGCAAAGGGAGACAGAGTGTGTGGCGAGGCAGATGGCAGGGCTAGGTAGGGGTGGAGCTGATGAAGCACAGCTGATGTATTGTTTCTCCAGTACCGATTATCTGAATTAAAACAAATGGCTGTGGGAGTTTTGTGCTGTGTGATGCACCATGTGGTGGAAAGTGGCTAAAGGAGATTATTTCTTTTCTCCTACCAGGCGGCTTTGGAGGCTCAGGGATTCGCTTACTTTCTCACACAAATTCCCTGGTTTATCTTCGGCTCTTTGTTAAACTGCAGATTTATGAAAATATGTTTTGAAAAATATCTGCCTTTAATTCCTTAATACACTGGAATAAGAAGGAAGAAATGTTTAATAATGGAGATTCGATTTGGAATCTTGTATATCTGTAGCAGAAGGGAATTGTTTCTAAAAAAATGGCTGCTGAAGACAAAGTGAAAATTTCTGTTCAGAGCAAAAGTGTCTTTCACCAATTTTTCTGAGTTAGTAATATTACTCCGGCTTCCATCACAGAAAGCCTGGTAACTGCATTACGCCAGGAAACAAACACCCACAGTTAGATTAGAAGATGCCTATAATTAAGCAGTTATGATCCCCAGAACTCCAGAGATAAAATTCCAGCACAAAATTTAACACATCAATCCAACTCCTTGCAAGTTTTGCCAAAGCAAATGATGGGTTATTTCTTCAAATTTGACCAAATATTGTTTTCTGTCTACCACATACTGTGAATGAATTTCCCTGCCTTCCCCCATTTAGATTAAAATGCTGTCAGATCAGCATGCTGCTGACAAATTGTCCCCTAAAGCCAAGTGGCACAATGTGAATTTTAATCACAGCTGGCCAGTGCACAGCTTCAAGCCACAGACATGCTGCTCATTACAAGTTTCAGTATTTTTTGAATTTCCCACAGACACAATTGCTAAAAAGTTAGAAGAATTAATAAGAACATCTGTTTATAAGTGTCATTTTTAACAGAATAATAACAATAAGATATACATAGTGCAATGGTTAGATGTTTCTCATTCTGAGGGCAGAAGTAGGCCAAGGGAAGAATTAGGGTTAAAGGCTCCTCTGAGAGTGTGTGGATGTGAATGTATATTCATTCAGTCAGCTGCAAGTGTGTTATCTCACTCTCACAGCACGACATGACACTATGTCATAGAGGTGATTATAAATTACTTTAACCAACCACTGAAGTGAGTCACAAACACAAAAAATCAAATGGGAATATTTGCTCTACTTTAAATATTCTGAAAGTGTTTATAGCTCTCTAATCACTTAATGAGAACACTGAAAAATATACAAAAATATCACCTTTAATTTGAATAAAAATGGAAAAGGAGTTATTTTTAGACTAGTAGCTATGTTGTTGTAGCCATTTCCCAGCGTATTAATGTCTGCTCACATCCATCTTGTTTCTTGTATTTCCCATTTTGAAAAGCAAATAAGAGAAACCAGCATCTATTTTTCCCTAGAAAAACAGGAAGCTGTGGATTATTAATGGAAAGTTCCTAAGAAGTCTGAGTTAGTCAATAGGTTTAGTTCCATGTTAATATAATCGCCAGGCAAAAGCAGTCATTATGCAACAGAAACAGAAAAACCTTGATCTAATTTATTCCTCCGTGAATGACTACACTCAATTCACAGATTAGATTTTTCAAAAAATTTTTCAGTGCAATTTCTTAGGCAATAAATCATTCATTTTTTATTTTTATTTTATTTTATTTTTTTACATAGCTCTATGAGAGATTGGGGATGTTGTTTGAAGCTTCATTTTTATTCGAACAGCACTTCTCTTTCAGATTGCATTATTCTGAAATCTTTGATGGCTGCAAGTCGAGTAGTTTGTGTCTTCTCTGAAGTATCTCCGAAGAAATTGCAGCTAAGAGAAACTCAACTGATTTCGGATCTGAAGGTTTTTATTAAAGCAATGTGTGAATGATTCTTTGTATCCCAAACAAAGTTTGACATACAAGAAGACACATGAAATACCAGGTAGTTGGTCTATGAGTCAACAAACATCTGCATTTCTAGCCGGGAGCGAGATGATGGGTGAGCTGTGCAGCACAGGCCGTGTTTCATTAGTTCTGGGTGACTGGGACAGACTTTAATATGATGTACGCCCAGCATGGGACAATTAGAGAGGTAAACACAAGTAAACACACACAGCTGTTGTGGGATTGTAGCTGACGAGATTAGAAACATTGAGAGAAATGGGTTAGTGTCCTGCAGGGGTCTAACAGCAAACTCAGGAACAGACTGCTTGGACCAGCTCCAGTCTTCATTAAAGGAAAGATAGTGAGGGAAAGCAGCTTTCAGTCTCAATGTGAACATATTGATTAATTTGTAACCTTTCTATGCAACAAACCACTTTTGGAAACCGCAGGCTACATGTTAATGGTCAACTTTAAAAGTTGTAATTTTATGGTACTTTGTAAGAGAAGCTGAAAATATTCAATACTCTTCCCATGTGTTATAATTCTACAACAATGGCAATGTTTTCAAAACAAAACTACAAAAAGGACACACCAATTCAATTGAATAGACGCTTTTTAGTAATATCTATAAAATCTAAATCTGGAAGAAACTGGTATGCATTTTAGACATTGTGTATATCAATGACCAGAATCAGTAGATTTCCAGCTTGATTTATCAAATGCTCTGCAGCTAGATGAGTTGAGCCACACATTTAGAGAAGGATTCTCCAAAGTGCAAAGAGAAGTATGTCATATCCTCCAGGATAGTTTTTATTTTTTGCAAACTGAACTAATACACTGTCTTTCAATTTGCAGCCTCAAATTGTTTTAAGGACTACGCACAGCAAGATTATTTTGCCCAACCCACTGCATATGGTCACCTGGAATAGAAAAAAGTGCTGCAGTAGACTATTTCCTCAAAAGAGAAAATTGCTGTTATAGAATAAAAAGGTGATAGCAACACTTGCAATTCTTCTGGGTATGTTGCTGTATTTGTCGGTGTGTAAATGTCAGAAATGTATTGAGAAAGAGGTGAAAATAGATATCTTATAAAGATAAGGTTGAACACCTTGTTGTACGTAAAATAAGCAGGGATCTGTTTTTCTGTTGTGTTTGACAGCTGGTACTATGAAGTAAAAAATATTTATTAATACATGAATCATTACACCACGTAACCCAGATTCTTTGGAGAAAAGCTAATGACAACCACAAGCAGAAAAAGTCTTCAAAAAACAGTCAGAGCAAAAATGAGGCACTGAGCAACCAAAGTGTGATAAATCAGCAGTTCCCTAATGAAGGAACAGGATATTTCTGTGCGAGAACTGCACTTAACTTCACACTTTCTTTAATAATGCACTTTGCGTTTAATATTGATGACTAAATTCAGGCTATTTTTCCAATTAATTTTGAAATTTTACTTTTCCACTATATAACTAAATACCTTTTAAGTACAAAGAGGTTTCATAAGGAAGAGAAAAATTGAGAACAAAGCAACATAATTTTGCAAACATATCAGATTATGAAGGGATAATAAACAGTTGCTACATACTCTTTCAGGAAGAGGGATTGCTCCAGATTCACTCGATACAATCAGCTGAGTTTCCTTAGATAGAACACTTTCTACAAATTAGCATAATATGCTGAAATGCCTAAAGGTTTAAACTAAAAAGTAAGAAGCTGATTAGCTAATTCTCCTGTTTTTGTGACTTACTGTTCAGCAATAATATAGCCTTCCTCCACAGGCGTGCATCTGACACCTGCCACTTCTACGTTGTCCACCATGTCTGAGAAAGCAAGGCCAAGGTTTGTGCCATAGATAGTAACCCGAGTTCCCCCCTCTGGTGGTCCAGCCATTGGCGTCACCTGAAGGATACAAAAAGCAAATTGTCAAGATGTGTAAAATGTTTTTGACAGAACACATGTTTATGTAAATATGTTGCACTTCTTAAAGCAAATAATGTCAGGATCTGAGGTGAGTTACTGTAGCAAGAGGACATTGAAGTCGCATAAGCAGCCAAAGCACAATCTCCCCCATGTCACTTTGCACAGAATTAAAGTTTTAGAATAACAGTTTATAAAAGGTCATATTTAAATATTAAATACAGGCAAATTTGACTTCTTGGGTTTCCAAGCTACTGCTCTCTGAGTTTTTCTCTTCCTTGCTGGATAAGCCACAATATAAAGTTTCAATTTACTGCTCAACTTTGAGATGAGCAGTAAAGAGGTGAATGCAACTTTGCATTCACTACTCTTTTCAAAAATATTATTTTTTGGTAACTTATTAGGGTTTACCAGACTTAACATTAAGTAAACCACTTGGACTGACTACTCAGATCAGTTGTTTGTTCCAACAAAGTATTTCTGACCAAAACAGATCCTTGGTTGTTTAATGAAAATACATTTATATTAGTACCATCCCACATTTCCGACTGCTGATCCCACCCACATCGCACTCCAATCATCAAAAACCTATAAAGATTTCCATTTCATAGACAATAATTAAGTAATAAAATTCACAAAGAAATGAAAGGGATTAACAACACCCAGGATAACTGCTTGATCAGCATCTTCTGCTGTTGCTATTAATGGCTAATGTAACAAGGGGCAATATTAATGGTTAGCGTAGGCCACCTCATAAACTGCAATATGGCTTCCCAGCATGACCTTGGCACAGTGTGGCAAAGTGCCTTCTGTGCTGCAAAGCCACACTGAATAGTCAACCTGGCATTAATCCAGTCCTTTAGACCTAAAAAAAGAGACTGAAAAAAAGAGTAAAAATAATGTTTGTGGCAGGAAAGGGCGTTAACAAAAGACAGAGTCTAAGAAAGAGGTGGGTAATAGGGAGGGGATGTCACTTGGCTGTGTAGCTGCTAGTGCAATGTAAACAATCAATATCTTATTACTGGCCACTCATCCAAAAACAAAAACCAACACAGAGTTTTAATCGGTCACTGATGCGCTGTGCACCGGCCACACTCCACCCGGTACACTCACCGCAGCTTTGCCGGTTTCCCTGTGGGACGTCAGCATTGTAATCTAGATTCAGCGGACATTAATTGCTCTGGATGTAAAGTAAGTGTGTCACTGCACTGCCTGAGGGGTCTGAATACATGAATTTTTTAGTAATGCTTGGGCATGCAGGGTATAGAATGGGGGAGAAACATAATGGCTAAATATATCCATGTCATCTATTTGAGTAGACTTAGTGACAGTTACATAAGGATTGTAGTGGCCTGAGACAGCAGGAGTGAAATGGAGAAGACAGACTGAGCATTTGGGGTGTGGTGGGTAGCGCTGGTAGGTTAGTGATCCCACTCTGTTTTGTCCCAAAAGCCAAGATGGGTGACAGGTGAGGCGGAGATGGTGTTGCTATATCACAGATGGGAAAGCTAAAAGCTTGAGAGACCTCCTCTCTCCTACCCTAAAGGCTGAAATAGAGCCTTTCCCGTGGTGAAATAAGCACAGGAAGTCTAATCCATGCATGAAACCCATTTGACTGAGCTCCCCATTGGCAGACAGAGGCTTGATTCATCAGGATCACAGAAAATCAACCACTTCAAAGGCACACGCCACCAGTGTCTCCAGGCTGCAAGGCGCTTTGTCTCGGCATTTCTTATATACACAAAGGGACTAAATCTATAATGGATCCTTTCTCTACACAAGACTCTGCTTTTATTGCCAGTAAACCTGATTATAATGACCTTTACATTCAGGAAGGAATGTATTAAAATGATATGCTGTTGATAATCTCGTCAGTAGCATCATCTTAGCATCGCTTGAGTTCTTTTATCACCTTGTCTATAGTGTCTAAAGGTCTGGTATTTCTTGGTCCTTTCCACATGTAATCTTGTAAGCACACATTTTGTTCCTTTTTGTGTAGGTTGACACCACAAAGTACTACATAACTGTGACATAGAAGAAATATGATATTGCCTTTTCATGTTTTTGTAGAAATAAATACCTGAAGAAAGAGGCATGAGTGAATACTTCACAAAACTAGCATTTGCTCTTTCTCTCACGATTAAAATTTTATTGGTCTATTCCTCTGTACAGAAAAACTGTATCTCATTCATTTTGGATTTTTTATCCACAGCAAATTTTTAATTTTGGCACAATTCTCAATAGTCTTTAAACCTGGGCTCAACAGAGTTATAATACTGCATGTAAATGTTTTGACATAAACTGCTCTACTTCAGGTCTGACTATACAGACTGTTCTCCAAATAGAAGGTGAACTTTTTCCAGAATTGCCCTGAAATAAGCTCCTGCTATTTCCTCAGTAACTCTAATCAGTTACTCTAAGCCTCCTGAAGAAAGTAATCCTCATCATGAAACTACCAACACCATGTGTTGGTAACATGCAACTTCCTCCTCCAAACACCAACTAATGAGTTTGGATCATCATGCAGACTTCCAGAGGAAGCCCTGTTGGACATGCATGCACACCCTAGTGCTCTTATTCCTTTTACCACCCAGTGCTACCAATCCACATTTCCTGTGTAATCCTTTTACCAGCACTGCTGCTGCCTCTGTGACATTGTCACACTGTCAAAGAAGGGTAATTCCCAACAAACACCAAGCCTGTACACACAGCTATCCCAGCATCCCATTAGTGCACTTTCTCCAGTCTAATCTGTGTCCTTTGAACACAGGGGACCAGATTACTGGCCTCCTATTTTCTTTGACATTGCATCGTATTATTCAGAAAGACTGTCTAAATTGAAAGGAGATGTTCAAATCTTCAAGAAAGAAATCATTATAAAAGAAATATTTTGTAGGAAGCTATGCATTTAAGCTGGAGGGAGGAAGAGACAATGTTCTGATTTGTGAAAAGCCTGGGGTTGTCTGTCAGTGTGGTCTTGACATATTTGGCTGAAGTAATTGTAGGAAAAGATGTGCTGATGCAGGCATGGCTAAACCCAATATACACAGCAGAGAGTAATCCACCATCCCAAGTGCCTTCAGGCCATGCAAGTCTGGCATGTCACTGCAGCTACAACTGCTGAATTTTCCAAGACAATTCAGCAATAACATTTAATCATCACATCTATCATTAAAAGTTAAAATATCAGCACTTTTTTTTCCCCCGTGTTCCTGTTTTCTGCTCACCGTTTCATATAACTTCTCAGGCATTACCCACAGAAGCTGCTTCCTCCTCTCCTCTTACAGCATATTTAGCTTTGGAAATAAAATAAAGTCTGACACAGATTAGAAGCTTGCAGCTAATCTCATTGTCTTTAGCCTCTACTCAGACTAATTTGAGGATGTCACGTTTAATTGTGAGTAAAATTTAATGGGCTTGATAAAACCGCTCTGGTCACTTTTTTTCTCAACAAACAGCATCCTAAATTCTTTATGGGGTCTTAAATGTCTTGTAGAGAGCTAAGAGATATGGGGTGGAAACAGAGAAGTCTTTCAGTGTGTCTTAGGAGGAGGAAATGTGAGGGGAAAAATGGGAGAAACCAGTGTTGCTTTCATTAAAAATTTTACACACAAATGCCAGTCACTTTTATTGGCAGCCTTTTTAAAGATGCATACAAAAAAGCCATGATATTGTACTGCAGTAGCACAATCTCACACTAAAAACTGTGAAAACCCTATCTGTTGTTTGAGTACATTTAATCTGAACAATCACAGGGAAAAAATCCTTTAGGTGAAAAAAAGAAATGATTTTAACAAAATCACTATTGGCACAATTTGTGCTTTTGCCTGAGGCACAGCATATAGTTATGATCTATAAAAAATCACAAAGTTACAGAGAGAGATCATTTTACATAACATGGAGAACAATTCTTTTGCTTCGGATCAGTATCCTGTTGAAAGACTCCATTTCTAGTTTGCTCATTGAATTAACTTAATTTGTATTTAAAATGTACTTGATTTTTTTTTTTAAGATCCAACAAGGTTCATTAGGTCTTTGGAAAAAATAAACAAGCCCACAGCATCACAGTTCCTCCATAACTGAACACCACAGAAGATATTTTTTCACATATTCACCCTTTCTTTTATGTTCAAACCAGCATAGAATGTGTGTTTCTGAAAAACTCCTTTATAGTCTCACCTCAGCAAACTAAGGTCTCCGTTTAGCAAACTCCAGACATTGACGTCAGATAGAAAGCAGAAGGACGAACACATCCATTTTCCAAAAGTGAGCTTTTAAGATTTTTTTTTTTTTACCTCCCTTATCGTACGGTGGGAAGGTAAGAATGTGTTTTCATGTAATTTTGAGGTTGGTAACTAAAAGAAATATCAGTTTGTTTGTTTGTTTATAATTTTTTCTTGATTGCTAATGAACTGGAAGTTGATCAACTTGAAAAATAAATGCGGCGCAAACAATAATCTAAATTAGCTGCATTTATTTGAAAGGAATTGTTAAGGTTACCAATAACTTTGCCAGCAATGATCTTGTTAAAAACAATTGTTTATTGCCCAGTGATTTCTACCCACTAATTAAATGTGTTCAAATTAAAGGCTTGAGTATAAAATGATGGTACAGCAATGAAGTATGTATCTAATTTAAGGGTTTCTACATTTTATACTGTGCACAGCTCCAACAATTAGCCTAGAAAAAAATACAAGGAGGAGGTGAAAGAAAAAGGAACTCTGAATCTGACATTTTTCTTTCCCAAGGCTATAGACCAAAGTTTATACAGCCTGTCACTGGCAGGCAGGGCAGCCTCTTCAATTCGCTGTAAATGCACACAGAAGATATGGCTAAAGCCAATTGAACAGACGCCTTTTATATGCACGTCTAACCCCCAGCTTCATTTGATGTTGTTCCCTCTGCTGTTAGTGGGAGCTTACATCTCTTCAATATTAATGGACCATGGTGGGAGGCACCCTGGCATTTAATAGAAACATTAATTATTTAAAAGGCCTATCTTGTGGTAGGCACATCTACTAATGTGCTAGTATGTATACAAATCAGCTCATGATGGGGCTTTGGTGCATACAATCAAAACCAAATTTATTAATAAATTCAATCCCACTGGGGGGGAATGTCTGCTTCTTAAAGAAACTGTAATCAATGAGAGACTAGAGGGGGTTTCCGGGAGGAGCAAACTTCACGACCAATGAAAAGGAAAAAAGAAAATAGGTGGGTCTGTGTTTGAAGTACATGCTCACACAGAGCCGGGTTTTGCAACCCTAAGGTCACAAAAAAATCTGACTTCAGATCGCTCAAAGTAGCCCTTTTCATTCAGAGCTCCAGTGGGCTCTGTGTAATTCGCACTGACTCAATTGTATCTTCAGATATTCCTTTTTTAAATGTCAGTAAAAGAAAACTACAACTCTTCCAGGTTTAACGATTTAATGTTTAATGTCTTAAGAAACCATTAAACTTCCCAAATCAGTTTGGGAATTTTCAAGGACTTCTAGAAAAATGGTTTTAACCATGCAATGTCACAGCAGCTTTTGGAGTCAATCATTGATAAATAAAAAAATGCAAATAAAATGTATTCATTTCCATAGCAGTTCAATTGATTCATTTTAAACAAGCCTTGAGTCAGTAAGGTCTTAATCACTGTAAATATTTGTGCCATGTTAACAAGGAAACAATTATCGGAAATATCTTAAGGTGCCACCTTGTCAGCGAAGTTGCAGCTATAATCAATAGACCTCTGGAGAACAACTGGATCCAGTAATCCAATATTTCAGCCAAATTTTAAATGTGCTTTTAATTTTCTATTTTAAATAGCAATGTTAAATATGTTGTCGATTACATTAAGTCTTGTATGCTTTTTGAATAGGGTAGGGTCAAGTGGTATCTTACCAACAATCAGTGAATGCAAAAGTGAGAGAATACTCATATTTACTAACGATTTATAAAAGTCCAACTTCAGTTGTGCAACACATGCTCAGATTAGATCCATGTAAATTAGACATCCTATAAGACAGCATTAATGTAGATTATTTAGTCAAATCATGAACTGCTTTGTTGGCACCCATTTAATTTAATCAAAATACTACTGCAAACTATCAAACATAACTTGGAATATTAATTAAGTGCAAAATCCCAGTGAAAGTATAAATATGCATACATTTAACTTGGATAGGATGTTTGCAAGTTGTCACTCACTAATGTCACTTTTAAAAAATGTATTCAAGGAAGTGCTTTTATTATTAAGAACTTTAAGAGTTCATATAAACACTTGTTAGCCGTTTTCAACATATACACTTCTGAAGTGTATATATACCACGTAAGGACTGTGTGGGGGAGATAACTCAAAAACTGTGTTCTAATTCTGGATTTAAAATCTGTTATCAAGACTAAGAAGTAAACATGTTGCTATAAATTACAAATGAAAAGATAAGCTAAGATAAGCACAAGTTAAAAAAGTACAAAACAGAGGTGTGAAGGGGGAAACAATCCTAGAATTGCTCTCTTTTTTTACACAAAAACTGGTTAAGATAAGCAGATCAATTAACCACCGTGTTGAATTAAGATTTTAATTGGCCAGAGTTTGATCCGAGTATGTGGTGGTGAAGTCGGAAGTCGAATGAATCTATGTGGAGACAGAGAGGTCTGGTGGGTTAACCACAAAGCACTGGTGTGTTACCAAACCTAATTAAATAGTCAGTCCCAACTGGCCTGACTCCTCAGTGACAGCAAATGCACCAGGGTGGAGGAGAACGTGGCCTGAGCAAGCAAGGGCCCAATTATGGAAAACAGTTAACCGCTTCCAGATCACGACCCAGGTGTTGCTGAGATGGAAGATATTGAAGTGATGGGTGGAGCTTTTGAACTGTGTGGGGGAAGCAGAAGGAGCTGCCACTCATACACAGGTCAGTAATCTAATGCAATATATTTTGTAACCTTTAGAGATATTTATTCAGACATTTGATTCTATTAGTTCTATTGCAAACTATTTCTATGTGCCAAAGTTACTTTCAAAGGCCTGACTTAACCTTGTGCAAAGGCAAAAAAAAACCTTAAAACCTATGAGGAAGCATCTATAGAGACTGCACAAAGAGAAAGCAGATGTCAAAACAACAGCCCTTTAAAACTGAATATCTCTGCCCTTGTTATGTGTGAATGCACCCCCACTTTGCCCTTGCAGAAATTGTCAAGGTGAAGTGAACTCTGAGCATGACACATCCAACCACATAAATAATTAGATGCAGATTCTTCCTCACAATTAGATAAACCTGGACAAACTGCTGTCAGACACCAAGCATTTAAAGACCTCACAGAAGTGGGCGAGAAAAGCACCATGTTGCATCCAGACTAAGCAAGGGAAGAATAGAAATCCTAGTTTTCTTGCATTTCTTTACAAAGTAATTCAGACATTTTAGAGGTCAGTATTTCTAAATGTATCTCCACAAATATGAGCAGGTATTGTCACCTCGACCCTAGTAATGTTTTGTATATACTAAAAGCTACTTTAGCTGCAACAAAGACCTTTAACTGTACAGTCCATCACTCCTCTGCTAAAAATGTGACATGGCTTTGTGTTCAGCCTTTTTCACTGATTCTCCTAGAATTTAGATAAACTCTTGTGCAACCAATACTACACATTAGGATTGTGTAGTACCAGTACACTATTCCCAGTGTGATTCCAGCATGAAGCAGGGGGAATGTTTCTCTTCTTCTCTATGGACTGAAAAGTTTGTCAGCGTTAATGGGAAGATGGATGGAACTAAATACTGCACAGTTTTGGGCAGGCTGCAGGACTGCCTGCCAGGACTGCCCTGCAGGCAGGCTGCAAAAGTCTGCAGGCTGGGGCGAAGATTCAACTGGAAGGCCAACGGCACAAAACATACAGCCAGAGCTGCAATGGTATGGTTTATATCAAACTATTTTGGCATATCAACAAATTAATGTTTACAAACACTCCCGTTTTTATCTGACTGTCCTAAGGCACAGATCCATCACCAGTGGATGGGAAGGTTTGCTATATGAGAACCTATTTGGCAAATGTGTCTCTGCATCTCCCCTTTATCAAATTCGGGTAAGCCTCACACCATCTAAAGCAAGTGTGTTTTTTTTGCAACACTTAGGAAGTTATTTTGAATTTTGCAGCTTCCATCAATGTTTCTTAATGCAATACTTCAAAAAACACATTGATGGAAATAGGGCTTGAGAGGAAAAAAGTGATTACCACAATTATAAGGTTTCTCTGTGCATAAAAGTGTGAAAACCATGTATCTTTTTCTTTTGTTTCACAATCATTAACTATTCTGCTGTTCTAGCACATAAAATCCCAATAAACCAGCATGAAGTTTGTGTCTTTAACAGATTGAAAAGTTGAAAGGAATATGAATACATTTGCGATTTGGCTCTCTATGTGCAGTACTGCAGCACAAGATGATTGTCAATGATGAATTGTGACTGAATGATGATTCAGATTGCAGTGGAAGCAGACAGTGACAGACTGACTGCAGCTGCATCTGAGTGGGTGGGCAAGCAAGACAGAAAGCTGATTATCAGTGCAAACCTCAGTGATGCGTGGGTTGGTACACTTCACGTTCTTGGAGGACAGGTTGAGCCAGCGAGTGGTGTAAGGGTTGATGAGAGGGCAGTGATGTCGCAGTGTGCACCTTCCCTCTCCGCTACACCAGCCGCACTGGAACTTCCTGTCTGCCTTCAGGCACATGCCACAGCTGTCCCGCTGGGCTGCACACTTATAGAGGTGCACTGCGGGGTAAAGCAGGGAACACAGTAAAGACATGGTAAAATAATATTAGTTAAAAGGAAAACTGGCAGCATGTTAGATGGGAAATTATCTCCTCCTGTATATTTCTACACAGTGCAGCTCTAACATTTGAACTCATTTGCTATCTACCCTGTTTTATGCAAACATCGACTGCTCTTACCTTGTATATTCTCTGGGTTGTCAATAATGAAGTTGCCATTCCACACCACTGAAAAATCCACAGGCAGCTCACTGATCCTCATTCCCTCATACAGATACTGGAGGCCAGAGTCAGCGAAGCAGAGACAGAGAGAGACAAGAAACAGAATCACAGTGGAAAAGAGAAAGAAAGAGAGGAATATTTCAATGGGAGGTCTGGGAATTGGAATCCCCGTGAGTTCTTGTATAGCAGTTGCAGCAACATTTCCTTCCTATGTTACAGCAAACTTACATCATCTCAATATCTGAGCTGACACACAGGAACCACCCCAATAAAAAAATGGGTCAGCTGGAAACATTGAGTTTTCTTTGGTTGTCTCTTTTGTAATCACCTATTGCATATGTCAGCTTTGACTGAACAATACTCTCAGAAACACAAGTACATGCAACATGTGGTAAAAGAGATCTGTTTTTATAGAAGGTAATATAGAAGGTTTTTGCCAACACTTTCTTAAAATGGCAAATTGGTCGAGGTCTGCGTTTTCCAACATGGATGCTTTCAAACGATTGGAAGACTGGAAAATGTATGCACAACTCAACACCGAAAGGACTTAAGTATTTATGAACACTCTGGGGTATTCACAAAGCTATTTTGTGTGTATGTGCAAAACAGAGCGTGCATCATTTAATTCTCAAGTGCACACAAAGGAAGGTCTGCTGCTGAAGTAGCACTACTGAACAAGCAACATCTCTGCATTCATTTAAGGTCACTCAGGCTTTTTTTAAATTCAATCTAGACAAAACTGATTTTGAAAACCTGTGCTTGGCATGAAGATTACATTAAAAATACAGCTGGTTGTTATTTTGATGCAGCAGAATTAAAACTGGAAAAAATACTACCTGCTGTGCTGTGCCTTCACCAAAAATCAGGACAGTGATCACACAAGAGATAAAATTAATGTGAGCAGGAGTTCTCCCTGAGACGGTCTGATATTGTTCTTACAGTTTTGAATGCCTTTCAAGTGCCTTTATCTTATCTGGACCTGGCGCTCACTATTGAAAATATTTTTCCAGACCTCTTTGATCACTTGAGCCCCTGCTGTGTTTCTGGATACAGAGAGGACGACAGAAGCCTGATGCAAAAATAGGTACAAATTGTTCCCATCTGCTTGGCTTGATGGTCGCGTTTTGTTGTCTGAATGTATCAGTTTCATGGATCCACAGTAGAAAAAAGCAGAAAACAAAAAAATGACAAAAACTCCCTTTCTCCATGAATTCCCAAATCGGGTGAATATACAAAGCAGCTTCTAATTAAATTAGATGTGTCTACTTTATTATTTTAAACCCTTTATGATATTTCTGTTTTATCTAGCAAAAAGCTTTAATGGAGACACGCAAGTTAGGTTAGGCTACAACTGCTGAAATGTTCAGTGTCTGTTACTACTTGTTCCTGCATAAGTGAACTAAGAAATTAAATTAAACGAGAGCACCAAATATAAAACATTCTGCAGATTTTAAAAGATAGTGGAAAAAGTATTTTTCATTTATTTTGGGTTAAAAATGTATCACATTATAAAATTTACATAAAAAAGGCACTTCTGCAATTACATCCTTTTAATTTCAGCTTAATTTCTCTGACAGGGATTGACCTTGATCTCACTCACTGACTATCTCCTCCTTTCTCCTCTTTTTTCCTTGGAATCTGCATGAAGCAAACAGCTCTAATCAGATCTTTGCTGTATAAATCTATATAAATATTTATATATGAGTGCTTCTCCAGATATGGATGCATATCTGTTTATTTAATTGCGGACAAACAGGAACTGGTAGATGCTATTTGCATCATCAGGTCATCTCAGAAACAGATTTTTTCTTATCTCAGAAATCAATGGACACACAGACTCACAAATTACTTAAGAAGAGTCTCACTTGGTGGACAAGTGAACAAATAACACACAATTTTCAATTCAAAAGCCAGAGAAGTGAAGACATTTATACTTGACTTAGCTAAACTTAAGGAAGCATCTCTCAGCCTACCGAACTGTTCTGGCACTGTACGCTGGAGCTGTTGAAGCGAAGGGCGGTGACTCGATGGCTGACCCCCTGGATGTGGAGGACGCATTCATAGCCTCGCTGGCCAGACTGGGGTTGTGGCAGGTTCTTGGCCTTTAGGGTGATTGGCTTCACCTCCCCTGCTGGGATCAGAATCTCCTCCGAGGGCACCAGCTGGGGACAGTCCTGCAGGGGGCAGAGAGCAGAAGAGTGTCAGCAAAACAGAGAGAGGAAATTGCATTTTGGTTTGAAGGTCACCAACAAGGGGAGAGAAATCACAATGTCACGCAGGCGTCATGAATAAGAATATATTTAAAAAAAAAGGAGTGCTGTCATAGTGAAGTATCATTTTCAGTTTAAAGTAGCTGCACTACAATCAAAGCACTGAGTGTGTGCAAAGCCAGAATCTACCAAAGACACACAGGCGTGTTTAAGCTGCTTCCATCTCACATGACTGACGTGGTCAGAGTGACATTGTTAAGACTTGTTAAGCTCAGTCGCTCTGGGGATAATGGACTGTTAATTGGTGTTGCCGAGAACAAGAGCTCTGAATGAGAGGCGGCATTTTGGAAAAATAGAGAAGATTCGATGGCTGCCTTTCAGAAGACATGCCCGGAGGCTGACACAGAGCTGAAACACAGACAACGATGCAAGCAGAATGAAACTGAGACGGGCTCTGTGTGTGGAGAAAACACAGGAACAGAGAATTTCTCTTCTTGTGCGCGTGAGTGTACCACCAACCTCAGAGGTGTTGACTCGTCCCTCCTGGAAGGAGCAGCTGGAGGGGTCATGGGTACACAAGTTGCGGTATTTGCACCAGTGGCAGCGGAAGGCACTGTTCACACATGACAGACACCTGGGTGAAGACAAAAACACACACAAGTGGTGAGCAGTTCACAGTCAAGAAGGGACAGAGAGCTTGCCAAAGAGGGGGGGAAGAGTCACAAAGGAAATGAGTTCATGTCCCAAGTAGGCACATGCTGTTGTTGCGCCCTTGTGGCTGGCACGGTACCCAGTCACTGCAGGACCCAGCTCTGCAGGACCCAGCTCTGCCTGCATAAATTTACCATACATTCATTCTGCATATCTGACTTAATCTTACGTCCTCATAACCACAATCAGAGGGGGAGGAGCCGAGACAGAGAACTTTGAGAAATGAGCAAAAATAAAACATTTGCTCAGCTAGATCCTGCAATTACCATTAGCCCAGCATTGTTTGACTGGTTATGTTTAAGCATGTGCATGTGAGTATTTTTGAATGCATAGTATGCATGTTTGCTTGAATTGTATTGAAGGACAAAAATGACAGAATTCAACAAATCAAAAAGGTGTTTTAGTAATATTAAAACGAAACAGGATGTAGTTACACCAAATAAATGGGTAAAAAAGCAATAATTTATTGAAATGCATCTAAATATTTAAATTATTTATTAAGCACAAAAATATATTTATAAAAAAAAACTCAATTAAAATAAAATTAATTCAAGTAAGTAAGTACTCATATATGTAATAAAACTGAATTACATTGTGAAAATACTGAAAGAAATAGATTGGTAATTGCTTACATATTTGATTTATTAAATATATAATAAAATATATATAATATACAGATGTATTTTAAAATATGTGGGACAATTTAAATAGAACTGCTGTGAATATAAATATAAATGTTTTTATGTTGTGCTGATTATTTTTTTTCACACCTTCTTTCAGGTAACCTAATGTTAAAATAAATTGATAACCTCAGTAGATCAAAAATCACTTTTCACATCATTATTCAAATAGCTGTGTGAAAACATAATTCCCCCTTGCTTCAATCATGCATTAGTTGTGATTAGTTTGGTTTTAGAAGCTATACCCTCACTGCAAAAGAACCTGTCAGAAAATATGAAGCAGACGAAACGATTCAAAAAAGGAACACTGCATGGTCCGATGGGCAAAATGTACATGACAAACTTATGCATTGCCATCTATAAGTGTTGAAATGGGTACAAAATTACAAGGCAATGCTCATCAGCAGTGTCACATGTACATCACAAAACTAGCTGTACTTTTTTTTAATCATACAACCTTTACCAGCTGTGTCTAGTCAGCAGCCCACACTAAAAGGCATAGTCTCTAGAGATTCTATTAAAGAGAGTTTTGAAGCTATCCAAAGCTGGAGTCCAGTATTATGTTTCGTCTCTGAACTTCTGCTCAAAGGATGTGAAGTGTGTTAAAGGCACCAGCTAACACAGTATTTGACAAGACTCGCCATAAAACTCCCAATGTGCATTCCTCTGAAGGCATTTGGAATCCAAAAAACCACAGGAAGAGCCATTATCCATGAGCAAAACAAAGATGGAATCGAAGTGAACCTTCCCAGTTTCCCAAAATCATCTCAAGAGTGATTGATGACTCTTGAGACTTTTTCATCTGACTTTTTCTTGATGAGAAAGTCAGATAAAATAAACCAGAACAACGTCGTAAGCATAACCAACTTCTGTTAAGATCATAACAAGAGAATTGTATCTATGGGAAAGTTCCAAGGTAAAATCCACTATTGTATCTTAATTTCTAAAAACATTCTTATGATTTCAAAGGTTGTAGAAAAACAAATGTAGTGTACTGACAGAACAAAAGAGGAACATTGGAGGATATGCATCCCTTTACAGATGGTATAAAACAAACAACAGTTTGACAAAAGAAATTCACACTGACAGTCAAATTAGACGGTTTTACTGTGATGCCCTGATGTTGTTTTATTACTGTAGGACCCAGATTATTTTTTCACAATGAACAAAATAAATTCTGGTTTCTACTTGAAAATCCTTAAGGAAAATGCAACATTTTGACCGCAAGTTTAAGAACGCTTGCATTGTGTAGAAGGACTTGAACCAAAGCATTGTTCTCTGAATGTCTAAAAAAATATGCAGAATTTAGAGATTCCAAGTCTTGACTTCAATTTGATTAACATATTCTGTAAGGATCTTAAGTAGGATGTTCCTGCACACAATATTCCACTGTAACTGAATAAAAACAATTATGGGAAAAAAGAGCAGTCCAAAATTCTCCCACAGGATTGTAAAAGACTCATTACAACTTACCACAAATACAACCCAAACCCTTCTCGGCAAATTATTTATATACGTCCCTAAAATAAAAGTGCTACAAAAAACAGAAATCATTCCATTAGAAAGCCCTCAGAAGTACAGATCCATGCTTAGCTGCAGGGTTTGTAAGGTTGCTCAGAGTATTATGACTGCAAATAAAAGCTTCTTTATAGAAACTAGTTCAGTGAGCTTGCAGGAGCGTAATACATGGTGAACAATACTCATTATTAATGATTTTCAGCAAAGCACAAGGGGAGGAGGTCGCTGAGTAGAGACAATGTGTATAAGAATTAAACAGAACATAGAGAAATTCTGGCAAGGGTTTTAAATTGAGAACATAACTGCAGGCAGAATAGTGTTAGTACATAAATCTGATTCAGTTGGTGACATTTAATATTTATTTTCCACAGGGGGGTTGGAATTTGAGAAAAATGTAAACACTTATCAAATCAATCAATCGTGGTTGTTACCTGCATTGTGTTACCTTTGCCACAATGCAGTTTATTTCTTCCACAGGAAGATACAGTAGCGACTGTAACATTTACAACTCTAGCTACCTACTGACACAAACCGAATACTGAACGCCCATATTAGTAACTATAACTGTGGAAGGGTTTATTTTAAGATGCCATAGTGGAATTAACTTATATGGGAAAACAAATTAAGCCAGTGTGGTTTCTGGAATGTAAAATTAGCAAGTAACTACACTCACTTAAGTTAGCTTGCTGGAGGTTAAGAGGTGGTTTCACTTACTTGCAGGGTAAATTTTGTTCAATTTCCTCATATTTGTCTAGGTTTAGTGATTTAATCTTGGCTGTCATATAATATTTCTGGCTGGATAGATGATTAGATGATTAGCAAATGACAATTTGGAATGTCATGACTCAACTCAATGTAACAGATTTGGGTCTCAATCAAATCTGCTACATCGAGTAGCAGATTTGAGGCGTTTGAGTGTTGTAGTCACTGAATAGGTTCCACTTCCAGTACCGGTTGTTGCAGTGTTGCTTCTGAGGTAATGTGAGTCACATTGTTAAAGAGCCATGGTTACCTTTTATGAGGTGAAAAAAAATGACAAATGCCATGAGCCAAATTATAAACAACTCATGCTAACACAGAACGTAACATGCTAATGTTAGCCTAGCACTTCAGAAAATATAAAACAATATGGAAGTTAACTGCAGTCTGTAGCTGCATGTGTCAATCAGTGGTGTAATGAGATCTGCAATATTAAAACATTATGAGACTAGGATGCATTTAACCACCTCTGCTTGAAAATCTGAAATATTTAGACTGGTTAAACCTGAGTCAGATATATCTTCATTATTGAGTCATTGTGGAAAAGTTTTGTAAAACCTTTACTCTATTAGTGAAAACATACAAAGAAAAACTTTATGCATCTGTACCACTTTATAATGAGCTAAGCATAATAATAGCACTTTATAGATGGCCCAAACATCTAAAACATAATTCTACTCTGTCGATTAATTAAAACAATTTGTGAAACCTTCAATCCATTTGCCAAAAATAGGCTCTTGCCTCAGTCCTAAACTTAAAATCATGTAAAGATTATTTTTTGTGACGAGTACTTATCTTTACAATCCTTGTGTCAATTCATATGTTTATCAATAAAAATTATAGAAGTTTTTTTTTATTAATTCAGTGATTGTGATTGCTTTCGCCACACTGTATGTTTACAAACAGTTGTTCAACAAGCACGTCTTAGTGTCGGCTTGCTTTCACTCTCACTGACAAGGTTGAGCTATACACACTTGCTTGTCGTTAAATATTCATTGGTGCAAAAGCATGGGAGGAACTTCTGGCAAGCGGGCGAGGCTGGAAGAATAGGGTGTTTTCACCTTCAGGCAAACAGAGCCGAACATGTGTGTAAAAGGGACGGCAAGGGGGGAGCAAGACTTGGCATCAAGGCATGCAAAGACGAGTCTGTGCCCTTTTCAAGTGTATGCATCCGTCTCTGAGCTTTTGAGTGTGTGTGACTGTGTGTATGGGTGTGTTTGTCATTCCTGGTTAATCGTGCTGATGTTAGAGAGCTGGTAATTCCATTCTGTGCCATCCCAATAGGATTTCTGGGCAGCAGGGGAAGAAATGAAAGAAGAGAGAGACTCAGAGTAACACTGCCCAGTGGCTAAAACATTTTGTTTTAATGTCAAGGGGGTAGTCAAAGGATAATATGACATGCTATCATTCCTGCAGCTCTGCTTCACCAGCCTTACTCTACTGCCTCATCTTTCCATTTCACCAAGTCAGAGAGGCCTTTGGATCTTGTACAAACAGAGTCTGTCTCTGTGGAATAAAGTGAACAATTGCAAAGACAGCGCCGACACTGAGATCTCCGAACCAGGGATTCAAGGCAACATCAATCAATCAGGGACAGACACAGCATGAAAATGGGCGGAAAATTTTCTTCTAAGGCCCCGTTACACCGAGAGATGGGGTTATTGTACATCAGCATGTTTGAGAAAGAAAGATTCATTAGCACAACAATGCAGAAACAATGGGGCACTGGGAGCAGCAAGAGATCATACTACATTACTTCTACTGAGGTTATTTTTAGAGGGTTGGCAAGATGAGATGAAGACAAATCTGAAACTAGATCCCAGAGCATTGATTCATGGCTTTTCAGGGGAATATTTGGGAGAGTGTTTTTGGGAAAGGGTTGAAATAGAGGGTGATACTCACAGCTGGTGGACACTACAGTTGTAAAACTTGATCTCAGTGCTGATGAGCATCTGACCAGTCTCCTTAGAGTTGAGCCTCAGCTCAACACCTGACCAGTCTGAAAGAAAGCAGACAACAGATCATCATTTTCATAAGTCACAGACATTGTCAAACTTTGGAACGTTTAATAAAATGTAACAAAATTAGTCTTTCCACAGCAGACCTCATTAAATCTCACTTAGGTTGTGAATATTTGCTTTCATATTTGCTTCCACAGAGGATATATGCAAGTCTGAGCCTCTCATGTGAATGTTATTTTTATTTTCAATTCATAACTAAATCAGCTATATTGTGCTAAACTTTTCTTTTAATCTCCCCCATAAACCAATTATGTAAAGTATGTGAGCATTACTTTTACTCTTAGGGGCAGCATTAGCATGAACAAGGTTGGTGGTTGCCATAGTGACTCCAGGCTTTTGGGTCATTGATTTGTCTCCTACAAACAATCAAAATGACACAGGATGCAATGGTTCAAACAAACAAGTGCAGTTTGAAACAGAAAAATGTCTAACACCAGCTCAGAGTGAGTTTCTTATTACTGTGCTTTGCAGCTATGATGTGAATCTAGACTCTTGCAAGAAGAATAGTGCTCAAGATACATTTGTCCAAAGATTAATTCTTCCAATACCCTTATTTGGATAAACCCTTTGAGTTATTCAAAGTTGTTTTCATCTGTAAAGAGAAATTTATTTGTCTATAATTGAACATTTGAGCCTCAACTCTAGATGGAAGTTCAATGATGCAGTGAAACTTCAGATTCAGGAAAGTTTGGAACATTTTTGAGTTTTTAAAGTGTTTTTTTCAGCTAGATCATACACCGAAGTCCCTCCAAGCATTGTTATAGCAGGAAGCAATACAAGTGAAAATCCTAACGTTGAACAGAATCGCTCACTATGATGTAAATTTGTTTGTCTGCATTTTCTTTGTCCCTATAGCTCGCAGTCATTACATCCATACGTGTGTGGATGTTTACATGAGCCTGAATTTGATGACATTCAGTGTGTGGGAGGCTTCAGTAACCCTGAGCACTCTGTTCTCAGCACCTGCTGGGAATCAGGATTTGTTTCGCACAAGTCTAAACAGCAGCCTAATGGCAGAATTCGAACACACATTGGTCTCCAAGGATCCGGCAAGCATATATGGAGGTCTTCTTGGTATTAAACCTCCTCTATGAACGTTTTCCTTAGTGGAAAAGAGGTCCAGTTATTTTCTTTAATGAGTGCAGTGTCCTCACAGTTTTCCACTGACCTCTTTGTCAGCTCTCCTTTAGAGAATTTTCCTCTAATTTCTGCCCTGTTCTTTATTATGCATTCCTCTGCTCCCTTTTTGGTCTCATTTCCTGTTCTCTGTTCCTCTACTCTTGTCACATTTCCCCTCAGGTCATCACCACAGCACAATCAGTGTTGTCAAGCGGCGTCTGGAAAGACTCGCTAAAGGGACAGCAGACAGAGGGGGTTCCCATGGGAATGGATGGAGAGGGGAAAATGGAGGAGTAAACAGGTAGATGGATAGCTGGTGGATGATGGTGGGACTTAACAGGAGGACTGGCTGACATTTACCTGAGGGAAAACACTTATATTAGAGCCGATGCACTGTCTCCTCTGGGAGTTCGGGGCAAACAGGGCTGTCATTTACTCAAAGCAGGAGAGGGGATGGGGATCCACCAAACCACCTCTAACACACATTGGTTTTCACAATCTGATTATGATCTATTATTTAGTGTGTTTACTTTTTCACATTGTGGCCATCTCCACCTGAGATGATGTTGTCGAATAACAGGTTTTAATATTCGTACTGTATGTTTCTCCCTCCCATAGCTTGACTGAGATCTTGGAATAAATTTACTTTATATGTATTCTTGGAATGCCTACAGAAATCTGAAGACTTCCATGCTATGAACAGAATTGATAGACATCTTTATTTGTAGTCTAAAAGCTGAATTTTTGCTTTGATGAACAATGGTAATTTAAGCTGCAGTCCCATTTATTAAGTTTTGATAAAGCATTGGCTCATCTGATCATTTCATCCTAAAGATGGATCTGTGTCAGTGACCAGGTGAACAATCAATGCACAGCTGAATAAATAACATGCAAGGAAAGGCTAAAAAGTAAAAAAGTCATTACAATTGATACAATCAACTTTGCTTTTGTTGATGGTTTAACCGTCTCCACTCCACACAGTTAAAAATGGTGTGAGGGTGCTGGTAGAAACACATCATCATACATAAAGGCACCCATTTTGTCCAGACTGCAGTCCACACAGCCATCTTTCAGAACTGGAAAAAGAAGTTGGACTAAAGCTGAACTAACGACAGAAATGTCTAGCTTTAGAGTTCATAAGGAAACAATTCTTCATTTTACAGCCCCAGGATTCCTTGCTGAGCCCTTTGGTTTTAATATTTATGTACTGACAGGCATGAGGAAGGTGTTTTCAAATTCCCATAGACAGGACAAGTGATCAGGATGAGAGCAGTCTTAACAGGGTAATGTATTTTAGATCTAATGTCACTGTTGTTGATTTTATTGTTAACAATAAAGTACCCTAAATGTAGACAACACAGTCAACTTTTGGAGATTTTTTCCTTTTAAGCAATAAATGTATAAATGTATAAATATCCACCTTGGTCAGTCGGTATGAGCGGGACATCCTTCGCAGCAGGAGACACACAGAGTATCTGATCGCCGTTTACGTTTCCCTCAATCTCTGTCAAGTTGCCAAAGGAGCAGGTGATGCCCACAGAAAGGTCTGGGACATCGCTCACCTTCACCAGCAGCTGCACATGGGACAGAGAAACAGCTCATTACTTTGTGACCAATCTACACACAGCATTTTGGCCACTGACCAAATCTGCTGAAAACATTTTCACACATAAACAGAAATCCTATTCATGGAGAAAAATTTAGGTACTATAAAAAAAAACAACTTTTTTATTAGCAACACCAGCTATGGTGAAGGTTATATGATTGGTCAAGGCAAAAGAAAGAGCGTAGAAATTGTGAAGAAATGTACCGACTTCAGAGCAGCAGTGCCAGCTTCAAAAAAAACAAATAAAAAAGAAAACAGTGCTGTTGGCAATTGCTGCCAAACTGCTTTGCCAAATATTGTTTGTGGGACTTAAAAGCCTGTGAATCAGAAAAAAATATGACTAGATTTAGATCCTACACCTCCATTTGGTTTTACATTATATTATGAAGAAATACATGAAACAAACTGAAGAATACAAAACTAACTAAATCAATTTAATTTACTTCGTTCTGTTCTAAAAAACTTGAATTTATTAGCTGTAAAAGAAAGGAAGACAAAGGGGGAAAGAAAGAAAGAAGAAAACAAAGAAAAAAGAAACAATGAAGTTTGCATATGCTTATGCATACACAGGCGTTTGAAAGCAGTGACACTGGGGCTGGACTTTGCAGCAGCTCTATCTATAAATACATGCATTCAGCACAGGGTGTGTGATCTGGCTCTCCAGCCAAGAAAGGCAGTGCGGATAATTATCACCATGGCATTTCGCAGCCTTGTTTTATTAGTTATTTTTGGGCCACAGTTCTTGAAGTTTTCCATTGTTTTATCTGCCTCTTACTAAACACAGCGGGGCTGCTGGGATGGGTGAGGCAGCTGAGCAGACTAACTGCATGTCTTTTCAAGAAAACTACTCCGGCAGCGGATCGTGCTGCCTCCCTCGTTAACTGCCTTACTCCCGACGCACGTCGAGAGGTGGGATGATTTCTCTTTTTCTGCTGAGGACCTCTTGTCTTCCTCCTGTTTAGCTTCACCCATGTTTGTGTTGCTTCGCTGCGAGGTGTCAGAGAGATCCTTGATTACAGCAATCACAGCAATCAATGTCTTTTGTTCAATTTCGGATTTCCCGAGCAAGCTCTCACATTAATTAGCTCTCATCATTGTCACGTACATACACACATATACAGTTAAACACTCAAAAAAATTTTTCATACAGACTTTACACACAAAGTGAGAGAAAGTAAGCATGTTTCAAAGTATTGTGCTATATTGCTCTTTTTTGTTTTGCTGCTTTCCACAATGATGTTGGTGGTGGGTGTTTTTGCAGCTTGGCAGTAACCTACCACCTAATTGATGGCAAATTTTTAGCGAGCATAATTTCATATGAAGACTCTGTGTTGTCATGGAGATGGGTGTTTGCGCCTCTGGGATTTGGGAGCTGGGTAAATTTGCTCTGATTGGTTAGGTGAGATGACCCTGCAGCAGGTGTGGCTGACAGGTAGGAAATGACTAATATAGCCAACTGACATTCTGCAAAGTGGCCAGCAGGGTAATGTCAGCTGAGTTTAATTAAAAAGACACGAACAAAGGGATGATGCAAGGTCTATTTTAAGCTGGGGCTTGAAACCTGGGCGATGGAGCTGCATTCAAAGGAATGAAAACAGCTATAGTTTGAACCTCAGTTGACACCAACAAGCCAGTTTATATGGGCAAACCTTGCCTGTGCCAAACTGAACCCATGTTGCTTTTAGAACTACCTTCAATATCAATGACAGGCCAGAATCATTCTTGATATTTTGGCATATACTGACATCATAGAGTCATACAACTACAGCAGATTTATTTTATTTTATTTTCTCTGTCCTACTGATTGCTTGTTTTCTTGTTTAAAAAAAAAAAAACAGTTTTAAAAGTCAAAAATTCATTTTGACTTTTATTAAGCAAAATAGCAAAAGGAATACAGAAATCTATGTGTTTGTAAATTATTTACACTGTTTTCCAAGAGCAATGATACATCAAAGTGTTTGACATTTATATGTGTAATCAACAAGAAAACAGCAATAGTGATTTAAAGCTCTTTGATTTCAAGTGCAACTGCCATGCATTGCCCATAAGGATAAAAATTCACAAGCTTTAGTTTTAATAGGGGACTAATAATAAAGTTATATCACTGGCAGTAAAAATACATACACAAACAAAGACAAGAGGCAACAACCTTTAAGCAGAGTACATTGTATAGAATAGCGGCAGGAGATAAATGCGTTAAATGAGCACATTTTAGTTCATATAAAGATTTTTTTTGTTTTTTTACTTTAAGGCAAAAGCCTGCTTCATGCTGATTAAAATTGGAATATACTATCTTTGGCAAGATGGAAGAGTACCTTGACTATTATCCAATAAACAGTTTGGCTTGGATCTGATCACATTTTAGACATTTCCCATGTTGCAAATCCATATAAATACACGAATGGATGGACAGATGACAGAAAGACTTATTTTTGGTTTCCAGCTTACACATATTCAGATGATTTTACAATAAATAAATAAATCTAAGCAACATAACTCCATCTTCATATCTGTGATTGGTACGCTTAAAAATATCTTCACACCAAATTCTATTTTCACACAGTTTTCTCCTGTTCCAGTTTTTAAGATTGCAAGAAAGTAAAAATGTGGGTTATCTAGTGCTAATAGTTGGTCCAGTTTGAAAGGCTCTGCTGAGTAGTGCCTGAAGACCTAGAAGGGCTTGCCAAGGTAATAGTCAGCAGCATTGTAAGTGAACTTATCTTCAATGACACAGGTACCAAGGCTATATTTGAGTGGCGGAACTTTATAGCACTTTGCAAAGATGGCCAAAAAGTACTGGAAACAATTTAGAAATTTTTAGAAAGTTCCAATGCACCCACTTTGAGAAGAATGCTTCCAAAGTTCACATAAATTTTACATTTTCTAATATCCCAAAGCTACTGTGAGCAAAACAATCTGCAAACCCTGAACAGAAAATGACCCTTTGTCAATATGGGTTGATAAAGCCAAAGTATGTAACAGAGTTCTCACTAAAGATGAAGAGCTTTCTCCACAACTTTCACTGGTGATCTCTGGCCGTTTTGACTCAGTCCACGTGGAAATAATGTACTGTACTCTTCTTCACCCAGGCAACTTTACCGCCTACACATCCGCCCACACAAACATGTCTTGGCACAAATATTGACTGCTCTGAAACAAATGAACATATGCATGCCTAAAACGCCCACATAAAGCTCTTAAAAAATAAAATAAATAAACCTTCACATCTAATGTTTATGCATCAGCCACAATCACAACCATGTGAACTTCTCTGTGGATTGATTCAAACCATTCTGGCTCTTTTGCATTTATTGTTTCAGGAGCATCATTTATATGCACAGTGTATAGGAATGTGAGTGAACTTACAGGCACGCTGGGTTCGGACACTGCAATGCTGTCAGGAAAGACGGTGGCCTTCACACACTGGCTGAGAGAGGCAGCAAAACGATACGGCTCATCTGCACGCTCACATCGATTCCTTTGAGAGCATCTGGACGGGGAAAAGAAAGAAATTTATTTGCCTTTTGTTGACACTACAATTAAATAACCAAGGCTGAGAAAAGAAAATTGCTAAATTAGTTTAAGTATCTAAGTAAGTAAGAAGGTGTCATTGAAATTATGAATCTATATGGATGGGTAAATAATGCTTAGTTGCTTATGGCATAGTAAAAGTAAATTGACTTTTAGAGTAAGATTCTTTTCTTTAAACTACTCCTTTTCATTCAAAACATATGTATACTTTTTAAAATATGTCCATTTCAAACTGTAAATGAATTAAATAAAACAAAGAAAAACTAAAAACTGACACAGTAATAGATGGAAAAATGTTACTGAGGTAAAAGTTTAATTTACCTTAAGCAATGACTAAAGGGATGCGAGTACAAATGCATCCCACACTTTTCAGAATTCTATTTATGCAAAGATTTCAAACCATCCTTTGTTTCCCCTCCACTTCTCAATTATACTTTACATTTTCTTGATGTATCACATAAAATCTCAGTAAGATTGACGTTTATTGCTTGACATAAAGTGAGAAAGTTCAAGCAGAATCAATAGTTTTACAATCCACAATTGAGCTACAATGATCTATGCACCCAGGAGCTGATCCATCAATCAAAGAATAACTTTGCAGACTTAACTAGTGCAAATTGAAAGGTGCTTTGTCGTAAGAGGTCCTAATGGCCAGACAGGGTATCAAGAAGCAAACGACACGGCTACATCCCTCATTAAAACTCTGCCTCCTCCTTCCCATTAAAACTGAGTGCTCCTTCCACACCGTTACACCAAAAGCTCTCTATCGTCAACCAACCCAGCAGTGTTGGCGTTTGGCTAACTGGCTGACTGGTCACAGCAGCTTTAATTGGACTCTGATGGGTCAGCCGTTGTCCACGGTGCTAATGTACTTCTGCGAGTGTGTGAGGGCGTGTGTTGGCATGTGTTAGGGCTCGTATCATGCTCCTTAACCACACAGTCTCACACAGACAGACTAAGCTACATCTTCATCCCGAGCCTCTGTGTGTAATTATGTTGTCAAAAGTTGAAGCAGACTCAGGCACAGGAAAGCTCACACATGAACACAACACACATAAAGTCATGCACATGCATAAACACTCTTTTGTAGAGTATTCCTTTGGGAAAAATGGAGAAATGATTACCTGGTTTCTTATTTCCATTCTTATATAATTGATTTTTTGCCTTTTTAAAAGTTCTCTCTCCTGTTCAGTGAACACGTTTGACTCCATCTCTGCTGTATTTAGCTTATGCCTCTCTCCCCATTATCTGCTTACGTCTTTCACTTTTCTCTTACTCTTTCACAAGTTGAAATTAGTATACCTTTTCTGAGACAAGGTGTTACTCTGCCTGCAACAAGGTGCTTTGGTTTTTTTAGTCCACAATAGAAGCAGAAAATTATACTTAATGCGCTTTCAGGTGTGGGCTGTGGCACCATGTTTTATGCATGTCTCCAATGCTGTAAAGGTACAGATGCAAATCCTGGTCTGTTATTAAGGGGAAAAAAGCTCTGCATTGATTTTCCACAATGTGAGATTTTATTTTATTTTTTCTGGAAAAAAGAAAAAAAAGAATCGTTTCAGTGGGGTGAAGTAAGATGAGAGCGCAGCGAGAGGGGTGAGGCGGCGGGGGTGGGAGACGTGCAGGATGGCTGCTGTTGCCATGGTTTCTGGAGACGGTCATTATCTTTGTGTAGTTAGAAGCTGACCCCTTTGCCTCCCTCATTAGCTGAAGAGTGTGCCACAGCGTGTTGACGACAGTCCTGCCTTCCTCATATTCCCCCCCGCTGACCTCCTCCACTCCACCAACCCCGGTACAATCTATTATCTTCCAGTCTGGGTCTGGCCTGTCACTCAGTTTCCACACTGATGCTTAACGTTTCATCACTGCATTCCGCACGTGTGCTCAAACACACCGTCACTTCTCTACATATACATCCACTTCACCCAGTCCATTCCATGTAATAAGCAGTAAGTACTTTTCCTTCCCTGCAGTAAAAGCTAGAGGCAGTTGACCCTGATGTTGTTCCATCAAAGCCCTCTCCATGGTGCTGAAGTAGCTTCTTCCAAAGAGAGAGTTTTGGATATCCCTTAAACATTTTCCTTGTTTATAAATAAAAAAAAGAAAATCAACAGAACTTTGTGTTCCATGTTACCCATGTGGTGAGTTGCACAGTCGTTTACTGTTGTCCAATCAACAGATTCTCCCTTTCCTGAGTTGTAGATCTCTGCAGCTCATCCAGAATTATCAAAAGCCCCTCGGTTGTTTCTCTGATCAAAGCTCTCCTGACTGACCGGTAAGTTATGATTACAGTAATGGCATATTCAATTCATTTTTACATGAGTAACTGAATGGTCTAAACCAGATATTATTAAGAGGTGGTTTACTAAATACCTCACTTTGCATGGCATTCTTTTTAAAAAGAAAATTTAAAACAAGGTATCACATTTTCTTCCACTTTACAATTATCAACCACTTTGCACTTTCCCAAACTAAAACCCCAAACTGAATATTAAAATTTCTTGTGAAACGGGACAAAATATGTGACACGCAGGAACAGTGAATATTATTACAGCCCCATGACTTCACTGAGGCCAAGATTGTTATACATTTGCTACTGCAAAATAGAAGAAAGAAGTATGTATATGTAAAATATCTTTCCACACTGCATAAAGACAGAAATAGCCCAAACAAGACTTTGGTTTGCATCCTATTCTTATTTGTAGTTATAAAAAAACATGTCTTGAAATACAATATTGGAAGGAAAAATTGCCTAAAAAATCCAAGCATCCAGGCATTTCCCTGCTCACATAAACAGATGCTGCACCTTCCACTTAATCCTTCACACTGTTACACACACCTTTGCACATATACTTACACACACCTCTGGCTTGAAAGCAGAGAGGGTAAAGATTTTGCTCTTCTATCTATCCCTCCTCTCCCTGTCTCCCCTTCCCTTAAGACTGAGGACGTCAGTAAAAGTGCGAAGGCCTGTCTGATTGCTGCTCTTGCTGTGAACACCATGTTTAAAAACAGGAGGAGAGGACAGAAGTGGCGCCATAAAAAAACCCTCCATACCTCAGGAGGAAAAGGGGCCATGTAGAGAGGAAAATGACAGCCCAATGGAGATGGTTCGCCTGTAGGGAAGGTATGCTGTTGGGAGGATGGAGGGGGTCCATTGCTTTAGTCCCCACTAAGCGCTTAGACCTCAGAAGTATGGTTTTCTAAATGTTTGACTGTGTGTGTGTTTATGGAGGGTGGTGGGGAGTAGGAGCTCACAACTAAGAAACCAGAGAAGAAATCAAGGAATAAAAAAAGCAAGGAATAAAAAATGGAATCAAGCAGGGAAGAACAAAAGGTAAAGAAAGAAAAGATGCAATAGGATTGAAAAGCAATAGAAAAGTACAGATGAGACATAAAGATATTAAGTAAGGAATTCAGGAAGGAATGGACAAAAATAAAGAAGGAACCAAAACGTAGAAGAAATAATGAGTGAAGGAAGAAAGGAAAGAAAAAACACAATGTTAGCCAGGAAGGAAAGAGAAAGAAGGGATGAAGGAAAGAATGAAAAATGAAGGACCACAGGAATGTGGGAAAAGGAACAGTAGAGAAAGGAGGGGATGAAACATGAGAGAAAGTAAGACAAAAGATAGAATTTAACAAGCAAGAAATGAGGAAAGGGGTAAACAACAGGAAATAAATGAAGAATGAAGACAGAAAGAAGGAAAATGTAAGCAATTAAAATGGGATTTTAAATTAGAAACCACAGCCTGACTAATACCAATAGTTGAGGTGACACAGAGGAGCATGCAGGTTGCAGTCCTGAGCTCATGTCGGGGTTAAAACAGCAACCTCAGCTCTGTGACTGTGTACAGTTCTCACTGATAATGTCACTGCAGGAACGAGCCCACAGGACACACTGCAAACGGCAAGGCCACAATCAATTCACATCATCTCCAATATCCCATAGCGAGTACTGTAGTGTAAACTGAGTCTGTCTACATACACAGACACCCTGAGCTGTTCATTCACATACCAGGTTTACGCAGGCCAGGAGAGCTTTAAAGGCAAAGGTTCATGAGGGAAACAGAATAACTAAGGGAACTGACACTCAATGCTCTGCATCCCGCCTTAAGCTGTCTTGAGTGAGAAAAGAGAGAAGAGCACAGAAAGAAAGCAGCAGAGCAGGCATGGAAGCCGCTTAAAATGAACAGCAGCATGTAACAGACCCACTAACACACTGGGCTTTTACGGTCTTTAACTGTATTTTATGTCATCTGCCCACATGTACAGTACTGCTGCCGAGTACCAGCTTTACGTGCAAGGAAACTATGGAAATATTGATGGAACTGCATGTTTGTGATCAATATCTCATTAGGCTCCATTGGGAAGATGGATGTGGCCTCCCCCTGTCTGCAAACTCTAGGCTTTAGCTGATGAGGTGGCCATTAGATACACAGCCCCACATTTACAATGGACTGAAGCAGCCATTTTCACCGCTGGGTTAATTGTTGTTGCCACTGCTAAATTAGAGGGGATGTTATGTTTGACATAATTTGTACTGTAGCACTGTGATCAACATATTGCTTGAAATACATAAATAATCAGGAAACAACACGGTGCTGGAAATAAATAAAACTTGATTTCTACAACTGGTATTTAATTTAGATTTTATTGAACATTTGTTTAATGTGTTACCCACACCATTCATGTTCAGTTTCTCTTACTTTAGTTTCGTCTACCTATCACAGAAAATCACTTGCGAAAATAAGGTGTTATCTGTACGCAGCCAAGAACCAGAATAAAATGTTTGTGTTTTGTTGATCCAACAACTTCTCATTTTCATTATAATCTAGTAATCTTAGCCAACAACAGCTTGGAGCAACAGCCACGAAGAGCTGTTAAGCTCATTAAAATAATGGAATTAGACTCGTGTGGGTTTGGCAAGTCCTCTTGATAACCAGGTGGAGAAGTCGGCGTAAGTCAGTCCAGCCCTTTTTCTCAGGCATCTCGACTTGATCTCCAGCTAGATCTCAGGGTTTTCAAATGATATACTGTTCTTTTCTGTCCCGTGCTTCACGTAAAGGATAAAGGTTAAAAGTAACAATTGAATATGACGAAAACATTTTCTACATTTATTCATGCAGATTTTTTATGTTTTACTAGATTTAAGGTGACAATGTTACCTCTTTGGCATACGTTCAGGATTTCTGATAGTAAAAGTGTATAATTTGTGAAAAAGGAAATATGTCAGTGTATGAGAAGCTCCAAATTTGTTGGCATCACTGCTAAGGTATCAAAAACCTTGAAATAGATGGTTTTTATGGAGACAAATTGTGAGTCCTCATCCAGCCTCGTTTTACAGATTTCTATCTTTTTTTGACTTTTTAATTATTGTTCTTACAAGAAACTGTGTCCACACATTACAAAACAGCTGAGGTTGGGTTAATGTACAGTAATGCTCCTTATAAGGTTCTGTAACTAAATCAAACTGGGCTAATTATACATACATGCGTCATATTTTGCAGACACTGACCTGCAAAGAACAAAAAAAAATATGTATTTGTTTTGAGTTATCTACTTTTTGTTGGTTTTGTCTAATAAAGCTGCAGTACAATAAAACAAAAATGTTTGTTTGATGGTGAAATTTCAGTAAGCTGAAGGACCCCAGCAACACTTTTTAAAGATGATATATAAAATCTAAGAAACAGTTAAAAGAAAAAAAAAAAAACAACAGTTTAGCAGAATTTCTTTCAATCCTTCAAATGCTGACTCACTCTGTTGGCAGATGCTACACCAACACCTTAAAGCTGTCACACTCATGACAACCTGATTTCACATAATTTGTATTACCAGCAGTTTTTGGCTCACAGATTCAATTGCTTTAAATCGGGTGTTCTGATCACTTCAGTGGCCACAGCTGAACACAAGCCCCTAGACATGCAGGCCATGGATACAAACATTTGTGAAAGAACGAGTGCTCCAAGCAGCTCTAAGAATTCCTGCATGGTACCATGGTCAGATGCCACCCGTCCAAAAGGTCCAGATGTGAAATGTTTTTGCAATTAAATATTCCACAGTTAATTGTTAGTACTATAACAAAGGGGAAATAACTTAAATGAAATCATCTAAATCACAAACTGGTGCATAGTGTACAGATTGGTACAATTTTTAAGAGTCTGTATCTCCAGACTTCTATAGAAACAGTGTGTTTGGGCTTCATCCAATGGATTTCTGTGTATAAGCTTCTTTATCAAAGCCTGACATCACAAAGTAAAATGTGAGGTGTGTTAAACAAGTCAACAATGGACTTCAGAGCACTGGAGATGTATAAACAAATAACCCCCGCCTATCTGCACTGCATCAAGAAAGAAGTTTAACAGAAGATTATAATGATAGAGAGGTGAATTGTTCTCATCCAACATCAGTGTCTGACCTTACAAAAACAGTTTTGAACAAATAACCAAAAATTCCCATAAACACACACCTAAATGTGTGAAAAGCCTTTCAAGAAAAACTGATGCTGTTATAAGTGCAAAATATGGTCTGACATCATATTAAACTACAACGAACTTGTAACTCAACTTTGTGTGTGGCAAACATGTATATCTACATTTTTTAACACAACATATAATCATGTGCTTATTTGTTTTTGGCAAACTTTCTCTGCTGTGTATCCTTTGACCTCGACACTGTAGCCCTCTTGGACTGAAGTCAGACTTGCTGCTAATCCTGACAAATCTGAACAAAGCCAGTCATACTCTCTCGCATTAAGGGAGCAAGTCAAGAGAACGGAGACAGAACAGAGATGTGGGACAATCTTAGATGGAAAAGCTTCTTTTGGCCATGATTAGACAGCTAATCCAATAGTGACGAGATGCAGGCAGAGGGAGAAAAAAGCCGAGGGGGAGGATGGGAGCATCAGCATAAGTCCATGTTTTTTGGACAGCGGTCAGATGGAGGCTGAACTAAACATTCACGGGACTGCGGCTGAAGAGCGCTCAAGATGATGAGTTCCCTTTGAGCTGCAATCAAAATGCAGCGCCGTTTTGTGGGCTGATGAGTGTGCAGCATCAAACACCCTCTCCCCTCTCTCACATTCTTTTCTCCTCATTCTTATCCCCCCCTCCAGCCCCACCGCCCCTTCTTCTGCCGTCTCATTCTTCTCGCATTCAGAGGATGCCTAGCAGCTGCTGGTAATTAAAGGACTTTGGGAGGCTCAAACCACACTGGATTAAAATAGAATGACAGAGAAAACCGAGATGCCAGTTCTTGGTCAGCAACCCCAAATTCTCACCTCATCTTCCTCTCAAATCGAACTAATGTCCTTCCATGTTCCTAATTAGCAACCTTACAATGCCGCATTTCAATGAACATGCACGCACATACAGAAGGAAGGCATACAGGACACAACAAGGGTTTAGAGGAATAGAGGATGGATATTGCAGATGGCAGCTGCAGGAGAAAAAATGAGGGTGATCAAAGAGAGGGGCATTTATGTGTGGCAAGCCAACCATCTCTGGAGCGTCAGAGAGCCGACTCCAGAGGGAAGAGAGAGACCTAAATGGAAGCTGCGCTGCACTGAGCGGAGATGGGATGAGTGGCACAGCTTAGAACCTTCAGTTTCACAAAGGAACAAAAAATGGAGGAACAGGGACAGAAAATTTTATAAAATCAACAATGGCTTTAGGTTGGTGTGAGGGTAGAGAGGGGGGGCTGAAGGAATCAGCAGGCGTCACAGCTGTGGATAGCACAACGCCTGGGAAGAAATGTAATTTTGGGTGAGTGGGGCGTCAGGAGCTCTTCACAAGAAGGATGCAGCTGCTTTTTTTACTCCTGGCAGTCTTTGGCACGTCTTTCCATTCTCAGTTTTATTGCACATTCATCTAGCCTTTTTAGTTATTAACACTATTTCACACTAAACTCATTTGAGACATTTTTTACCACTCACTCAAAAAATACTTTTGTTGGGAAATATTGCCACAGAGATGATTGCAGTAAGAAATGCTAGTCACTTCACAGCCACTTTATGTCATCTAAATAAAATCCAGCCAAAGGGAAATTGACTTTTCATTGCAAAGAAAATAATTATTGAACCAAATAGCAAGCATGTACAACAACTTACATTTATTTATTTATTTTGTGAAGCAGGGCTGTATGGGGTGCTTGTGGGAAGTTAATGAGTTACCAACAATACGAAATAAAATGTTCAAATTTTGGTGAGAAATCCAACCAAGTAAAAGGAAATGTAAAGCCCGATTACCTTGCTAATGAAAAAGTTAACTACTCCAGGAAAGATGCTAACTTCTCATCATATCTGAACAGCACCACAAGATGGACTCTAGAACAGAAGAAGTGCAACCAATATTGATAATCTTGAGACGGCTCAGCGTACGTTTCTCCATTCCTCTCAGGATTAAGCCTAATTTATATCATAGTAATAAGAACTCTGCTGCTTATTGTACCATTATGTTGGTTAAAAATCTCATTTTATAACCTAGAAAAAAAACAACTGAGGATCATATGTCTCTTTAGAACATATTTAGAACATATTGTTTTGAAGAATTATTAGTTTTTTAATGAACATTCATTGTGTAAAAGCTGAAAACATAAATTAAAGTAATTAATGAAGACCACAGCTGTTGCATACATGATCATGTCTACGGGTCCAACCTAATGGAGCTCCATAAAAGCTTCCTATTCTTCCAGTAACTTTATTTCCTCCCTGCTGTAACTCTGTTGGAGCTGACAGGGGTCCTGCCACATTTGGTGCAGGGTCAGGATGGAGAAAGGGAGATTAGGACTAGAGACAGGTGGCACAAAGGTTCCCGTTATTGAGCGAACAGATGGCTGATCTAACGTAAATCAGGGTGCTGACCTTTTCTCCCCACAGTACAATCCACAAGCGCTTATAATTGTACACCAAAACTGACCCCGCACACAATGCTTGCAAACACACATTCATACTCAAACCCAGTGCATGTTTGCACGAGAACCTGCGCACACATAAAACAGATGTTTCCTTGTCACAGATCAGTTCTTAAACCTGCTGAGCATTTAGCGTCCAGACCCTGTTTCCATGCAGTGGATTCAGATTCCCTTGGACTTGAATCATTCCGGTCCCTACCACACCTACACAAAAGCATGTGATTAACAACCTCGCCTGGAAGGTCGTGTTGTGGTAAATGATCTCTGTGTGAAGGCACGCAGTGCTGAAGGGAATACAGCACTTCAGTCAGCCTCACCCGTTCCTTTGCAGGCTCAAGCTGAATTACCTTGTCGGCAGCCAATTATTTGTCCTGTCCCGGCTTCAGAGTGGTGTAAATTACTTTAAGTGCACTTTGCCAGGCCCGCCATCACGATAATGATAATTGCAGCGCCACTGTGACACACGCAAATATCCAGCTATACCTGGGTAGGAGCGGGAGGGTGGGGTGTAAGCAATGGATTTAAGACGGAGCAGCTAAGATAATTTCTGCATGCTAGAGACAAAGAGGAACATAAACAATGACTGTTTTACTGCTGTGTTAAATTTGCTTTCTGTCCCTTTCTGTATGATTTCATAATCTAAATGTAAATATAAAATGCATCAGCAGTATTTTTTAATCTGCATATCAAACACACGTTTTTGGCTACTATAGTCTTTTCTTCTTTTCTTTTCCATTCTTTATGGATCCCTAAGATTAGTTTTCTTGTAGTAATTCTTCAGCCCCAGCAGGTGTCACTCATAGCTGTTATGCTTATTCTTGAAGCAGGAGGTATAGACCCCAAACTGACAAGTTGTTAAAGTGGACATCTCTATAAGAATTTTACAACTTGTTTTTAGAAACTGAAATTGTTAAAGTGAATGAGTTGATTTCCTTTTAAAAAAAAAAAATCAAGCCATGTCAGAGCAGCGCAGACCTCTATAGCTGCTATAAGTAGCTTTAAACCAGCTCTGCACCTCTGAGGCAGCAGCTGTCTATTTCCAGGCAGGAGCTGTCCGCTTTTCTCAAGCTCCATTAAATCTGAAATAAATGTTAAAGACAATAACCTTTATGCTCTCTGTGAGGGAAAACTTCAGAACACTTAAATAGAGACGTCAAACTAAATCTTCCAGGAACAAGAATTTCTATACAAATATGACGGTGACTGGCGGATACTTACATATTATGCAGGACACACCAGCCACAGTGGGGATCTCCGGAGCTCAGACACTCTCCACAGGTCCCATACTGCTCACAGGATTCAATAGGAACCTGGGTAACCTGTGAATAAAACAGGACGTCTTTGAGATAAAGTATTCACTTTTCACTCCAAATAAAATCAATTAAATTTATTTTGATAAGGCATAACAATGCCCCCAATATCTATTGAAAAAGAAAGTATAGAAAACCTTAAAATAACCTCTAACAGATTAATAAAACAAATCTTTAATTAACCTGTAAATAGAAGTACATTTATACAGAGGATGAAAAATTCATGTTGAGGAATATATCTTTTTAACAAAATCCCTGGTAACACAATGGGTGAAAACCCAAACAATTTATATGGCTGAATGAAAGAAAGCCAAGCATTTTTTAAGGTTGATAAAAAATAGCAAAGAATGGGATTGGAAACCTCAGGGCTGAATCCACATTTATTTTGTCACCACATTCAGTGAAACAGATGACAATAGAGGTAAAAAAATAAAATTAAAATAAAAAATAGACTAATAAACAATAATGCAGCATGAATTGGATCTTGGTATTATCGATTCTCAACACACACTGTCTAAATGCAAACTGATTGGGATGGATGTCAGGATAAAGGAGTCTAACATCACAAACTTAAACATGTATGTCTTACTAAACCTCACTGGGACTTTGTTGCTAGAAAGCTCAGACTTCCTCTTATCTGACCAAACACTCTGGGTGACAACATAAAAAAGAACCATTTGTGGTCAATTCAACACAACGTATTTTATCAGACAGCAAATTTCTAAACAACTATAAAAAAAAACAAAAAAAAAACAATGATTACCAATAACCTGGGGCAAGGAAGTCTGTGATATGATTTTTTATTTTTTTTTGGATGATGTCAATCGTACTTAACTCAAACCATGAAAACAGCTGTAAGCAGCTGGGATAATTTAGCTGAAAAAAGGAGGTTTCTCTGCCATCAGTGGATGTCTGTTTGCCCCAGGGGCGACAGTCCACCTCGACAGATCCTGTGCAAATACGCCCACACATGGTTGAGCGATGACAGATGTAGAGACTTGATTGGAAGAAATGTGTCAGGAGCAGAAGCTATTTTTCAAAAAGTGTAACTTAGCTACATAGCAAACAAAATGTCAACAGTAATAAATTTGAGGTGGTTCAGAGCTTAAAAAAACATTTCATGTCAACCAAGAACCACTAATCCAAACAGGACAACTGGTCTGCAGTCACTTAATGAACAATCTGTGTGCTCCTATTATTACATTTTTACTTGAATGAAACACAGTTGAGTTTCCACACTGTACTGTATGTGAAAACAATAGGAGAAAAATATCAAGCACACATCACCTCAGGTAGCGAAACACTGAGAATGTGAGTCAGCTGTGTGATCCACAGCCTATTTTCAGCTGCTACACAACATACTCTCATCCCTCAGTAAGTGCTTTGAAACACAGTAGCACTAAGAATAATGTACACATTGGCATTCCTGATTTTTAATGCTGTAAATTGTGATAACTTGCTTATAAAGAGTGCTACACTGTGTTTTCAAAAATATGAGTAAAACTTAGTTTTATAGCAAGTACCTCCTCATACATGGTGTGACTTCTCCTAACATAAATAATGAATGACTGCTCACAAGAAGACAAAAAAATATATATAGATGGTGTTTTTCTGTGTTCTTACAGATCAGTGAAACTTTGTTGATTGTTGAAAATGAGCTTTTTCCAACATAACTTTGAATTTTATTCAGTGCCATGTTGGATAAATGCACAGTTGGATCAATTATTTTCTGTTTAATTTCACATAGAGTTAAGTTCAGAAAATATAGAAATTATATACCGCTGAGTTTGGAAAAGAAGAAGGAAATTTTGTTAGAAAAGTAATGCTTACTAGTTTATTAAGACTGGATTAAATACATTGACAGAATGTGATTCAGCTATATAAAATGCACGCTTCATCCTGATACAAGCCAACATCATGGTAGCTGATTTTATACCTTGCACTTCAGTAATGGTATTTCCGTTTACCATCAGTAAAACTCAAAACCTGGGAATCAGTTTTTAAGTTATGTTGTTTTAAAATAATAATTTCATAAAAGAACATAGCACATCATAGTTATTTTCAGTCTATGATATCTGTGCATGTTTGTGAATGCTTTGAATGCATGCAAGTGCCCAAGGGCAGCCATACTCATTATTGCACCTCATCATGTCAGGACCAGGACTTGCACACATATTGACAAAGCACCAACATAACCAAAATGAATACAGCAGATAAACAAATGAAGGGAATCTTTGAATATATTGCAGATTAATTTTCAGTTCTCTGTCTTAATTTTCTGCACATGGTCCTGTTGGATAATAACAGCAATCGTTTACAGGATTTGGAAGCTCCTCTGTAAAATGTGGGAGAATGAATGAAGGGTGCCTTTAGTAGCTTTTCAAGACTGTAAATTACACATTCTGGTGAACATAATGACCAAAGTTAAATCGATTTAAGTTTGTGGATATAATGTGACAAAATGAGAGAAGGCTTGTGGTGTGTAAATACTTTTGCAAGGACTTCTATGTAATGCATCAAGTTTAAAAACAGCTGACAGTGCAATTTGTAACATGTGTCTGCCATTGCAGTGTCGCTGAAAAAGTTGAGGGCTGTTAAACCTGTCAGCTGGATCCAAAAAGTGAGAACTATACGAGATCCAGGCTGTATAGTATTCCTTGTTTTGTCTCCACAATCATCCAAAAACTTCAACATCACCCATCCACCTGTCTGCCCCGAACCCTGCGGCAACTGAGAGACGGTCCCAGAGGACAAAGGAAACCATTGACACCGTCGGGATTTGACAGTCCATGTGGCACTTCCATCGTGCAGACTCCTGTTATATTAACCCCCTGTCACTTCAACAAACTCCATTTGTGTGCGTCTCTTGCCTAGCTTCAGGACAAACAGGTGGCACGCTGTAATGAGCTGCAGACGGGGGTCACATCAGCAGCAGAAGCGGCAACTGATGACAAACAAGCCCACCAAGAGCGAAACTTGACTGAGTAAGGGAAGCGGCAGCTCGGCGTGCGTGGGTGCGCACAGCTCAAAGCCTCAATCCAATGTGAGAGCACTTAGCTTTAGTAGCAGCTTGCATCTGCTTGAGTTTCATTACCTCCACCTAGAAGAAAGTCGTCAGATCCTTTCCGAAAGCATGCACAAGTCTGACGAAACTTAAGAGTATAACTTTCACAGAGGCCCAGCCAGAGTAAAGGGTTACAGTGTGGAGACAGCTGTCAGGGAGTGGTGAGGACAGGGGGTCTTCACGGTCCTTATGGAGCTGTATGTAAACACAGACAGAACAATTTGACCTGGCAAGCTAAAAGGAAGGAGAACCCTACCGAAGAGAAGAAAGGCACCAAAGAGGTGAACCCTGAAATAGCACAGCATTATGGGGGAATAAGTGTGCCTTAGGTATTAAGGATTTATGTTTCTTTGAGTTTTGTGATGCTTAGATATGGCCTGGGTCAGCGGTGGAGATGAGGGGGACGGGTTGAGGAAGGGGCACACAGCAGCTGTTGCCCAGCACACGCTACAGTCAGTCATCACAGCAGGCCTGCACAATGAAGCCCCTTCTCCCACTGCGCGTGCATGTGTTTGAATGAACACATGCACA
The DNA here is from genome assembly GCA_911649635.1 of Poeciliopsis gracilis. NCBI lineage: Eukaryota > Metazoa > Chordata > Actinopteri > Cyprinodontiformes > Poeciliidae > Poeciliopsis > Poeciliopsis gracilis. The sequence continues at coordinate 1,209,945 of CAJVRI010001220.1, forward strand.
GTGCCGTAACGGATGTGCAGACTGTTGTTTCTGGGTTTTCAAGAAAGACAAAGAAGGATTGCATGTGATCCGATAGCCGGTGTGAGTTTCTTTCAATCTGTTTCCCAAGAACACATTCACTTAGAAAAGTATTCTAACCCTTTGGGACTTTCCATATTTGGTCACAACAATACTTTATACTTTATTGGGATTTATTTTAATTGCCCAAGATAAAGAACTTTACAACTGAAGTGAAGGAAAAAAATATGCATGAGTGAGTTTGTGGTGATTTACAAACTTGACTTCTCATGGCTACATTATTTACCACTCTCCCAGAAGGGACTTATTTGTCAAGTGTATCAATAATAGTTGTATTATAAACATGTTCTCCCACCTGAGCCGTGGATCTCTGCAGCACCTCCCATGAACAGAAGTCTCTTGGCTTTTGTAATGTTTTATTGAATTGAAAAACAAATGTCCTTGTCAAGTCACTTATAATTAATTATTTTCAAAGTATGCGTGACCTTGACCCCCTTAGGGAGCAAATAGACGACTGCCACCCAAATACTTTAAATAATTATTGTTTAAAATAATTCTTCTTTAAAATTTTGTTTGGTGCAGAGTCTGTCTCTTTACTTGGTTTATGTACTAAATATTTTTTCCATTTGGTGTCTGACATAAGCTCAGTAAAGACGCCCCACACACTTTGCAATACTTTACTCCATGGATGTTTGCACATAGCTGAAGCATGAGTTTGCGGCGCTGGACATGTTCACGTAAAGATACATTTTTATAACAAACTTGTACAACTGTTTGGTAGGAAACAGTATTCACATAAGATTGAGAGTCGGTGCAACCAGTCACAAGGATGCACTTCTGTCAGACTGCTACTTTGTACCAAACTAACAGGTGTGCGGTGGATACCGTCGGCACCCAACCAGCTCAAACTTGAAAGTATCCATGTGGGTACGTCTTTGAAATCTCAACCATCCACAAACACCAAGTGTTTGGTCCTCTTTAATGCCTACAGCTACTTTTTTTGGCTTATTTATTTTCCTCATGTAATGCACTGCCCCCTCCTTGAAGACTCTGGTGCCCCCTATGGGAAGCATGCCCTTAATTTGAAAAGCCCTGCTCTATTGCATAATATTCCAATAAAACACTAAGGTTCATACCAAGACTTAAAATTAAAGTGAAGAAGGCTTAAGGGGTACAAATACTTTTGGAAGATACGGTAAAGATGACTACAGTGTAAGTTTAGCACTGTCGGAGAGAAGCACTGTGCCCTACTTTTAAATGAATGCTAATAGAATTCCAGCTTGAGTTGACCTCGCAGGGGGTTATTCAACCACAGAGGCTACAGTGGAGTCGCATACAGGAGCGATCAGGGTGACAGAGTGACAGCTGAGGGTTAAAACAGCTTCCTCTCTTTCAGTGTTAGTCTGAATAGCCTTCAGATCTCATTATTATAGCTGACAAGTAACCAAGGAACGAATATTCTTTAGCTAAAATATATAGCCTCAAAATACAGTCCATACTTCTTATTAACTGAGATTAAGTAAAGTGTAAAGCAGAAGGTCTTTTTCATGACGTCCTCTTTTATTAGTGAGACAATCAATGGATAGGAATTGTGAAATGGCAACTTTTACAACTGATACAGCTGTAGCTGACTAAATAAACTTTAATCCCTTTACTGCTATATACAAACTTTCAGCAGATAACAGGCAAGCTGAATGGGGTACCGCATTTGGTGTTCTGTTTTATTCCATTACAGAACCTGTTGGATTTGGAAATTTGTTCAACTTTTTATAAATCTCAGAGGTAAAGATTTTCATTCTCTAAGAAATAGACTGTTTTTGTAATACTCACAGTGCTAAATGCTGATATAAGATGCAAAAGATTGCTTGAAAGATGCAATCTGTCTGTTTTTAAAACAGTCTCTCTGAGTTATTAACGGTAAGTCGTTTGACCAAAATATTTTTTCAGTTCTGTCGTATAACATGGTTCTAAAAAAAGACATGAGAACTGGCTAGAATTGTTTTAAGAAGGTCAAATGTTACAAAAAAAAAAAAAGAATCAGATCAGAAATTTAAAGTAAGAAATAAAATATTGGGGAACCATATTTTTCTGGCCAGGTGTCCGTATAACCTTTTTTGATAAAAAAGCAGATTTTGTTTATTTTGGTCTTGTTCACACTGAAACCGCTCCTGGTGTTAATGCCAGCACTTTTACTTATTGTGAGTAAATTATCCACTTTGCTTGGCACACAACTGATTTCCTGCCTTTGAGTTGGAGACCGGCACTGGACTTCCTTCTCTTTTAGTTTACATTACACTCCTAGACAGGACTCCATATTTGACAGGACACAAATATTGAGGTAAGGAATTACAGAAAGCCAGCTATAAGAGCATAATTGTTCACCATAATGAATGCAGAACCTAGTCTACTGTGATTTAAATGCATCACATGAATTAACTCCTGTTTATTGAGAAAATCAAGCCATTCAAAAATAAGGTGGTTTTTTTTTCCATTCTAAAACAGAATGAAAAAAAAGCAAGATAAAATCCCTGGGGACATATGCTCCTAGAGAGGGAAAAAACCCTGTGTGCCTTATTTTTAAAACGGTTCTTGGAGAAAAAGAAAATCACAAAGAAGGATCGAGATTTCTCACAGCTGCAACAAACGGAGTCTGACAATGTATGCGCACTACAGAGAAGTAAGGAAGACTTTCATCTGTTTCCTTGTCCATGAGCCTGAGAATGAATGGTGGCTCAATTTCTGCCCCTGTGCCCCGCTGCCCTGAGACCAAGCCGTACTCACTGTACCTCTGTGATGGATGGGGGCACGGGGGCTGAGCATGAAGAGAAGAAGGAAAAAAGTTATAAAGGAGGACAGAGCAGAGTGGAAACGGCCCATTGCATGCGGTTCTGATGGGATCCGGTGTGTGCAGCCAGATGCGCCATAGCAGCCAGAGTGAAAGAAAGCAATAGGAAGAGAAAAAAATCCCAGTCCCCAGTAATGGAGAGGAAACTACTTTGCACGCTGTCGTCAAGGCAACAGCCAAGGCTCTGACCTCAGGAACACCTCCACATCTAGCTTCACCAACACCAATCCCTCTAACCTTCAAAACCTTGAGCTGTGCATGGCAAACAGCTAACACCTCTGGGACTTCCTGTCATCTACACCGCCTTTAAAACATGTATAAACACACAAGCGCGCGCGCACACACCAGTGACCCCTCCTTCTACACCTATCCATTTTTAATGAGAGTAAGCCAGGATACCACGTCACTGGAATGAGGCACATCGATCATGAACACAATACCCATTCCAGCAGAGAGGAAGAGAGAAAGACACGGGAGGGGCCACTGTAACCGAGTGAGTGTGTGCGTGTGTTTGCGCGAGTGTGTGTGTTTGAGCGGGACTAATGACAAAGGCACAAAAGCAGAGCAAATACTTGCTGCTGAACGAATGAAAAGCGATGAAATGTTCAGTCTCGTACTCCCACAGTGACCCTGCAGCCACTCTTTTCTGCATTAAGGAGACCAACACAAGGACGACTGAAGCCTTAATCTGCTCTAGTAATCCAGCTGAGGCTTCTACTCAGGACAACAGCTACATATCCCCCTGCCTCACGCTCTCCGCCTTCTGGTACCCTCCTCTAAGATGTAAATCCATCCTCTTTACCATCAAAGACCCTAAACCGAACTGCACTGTGGTGTTGTGGTGTCCTTTTCCATAAAAATGGGAGACTTTCTCTTTCTTTGCAAAGAAACTAAACCAATCAGAAAACGAATCTTAAATGTTCCCCTTTTTAATTAACTTTTAGCCAGAGTTTTCTAAAGATCGATGGACAAACGGACGGACTCAAGAAAACTTGGAAACTACCTGGATCTAATTTGAAACTTTCTTAGGCTGTGAATGAGCCCCTGTTCAGAAATAAAAGTGGGATAAATTACTCGCCTTACGCAACCTGAGGGTTCAGTCAGTCGCTCAACTTGTCATTAATATTCATTCTAATTCTGGCTAGAAGTGAAAAGCGAGGTGAGAGGCTCTGTTGAAGTGTTGTGGCTAGTCCAAGGATAATCATGCCTCAAGACTCACACCAATTACTCCGAGCCTGATTAAGGACAGAATTGGGACACGGTAATGATTGCTGGGCTGTGCGGGTTGCTGATCTTGTAAAGGCCCTGAGCTGAATGTGCTAAGATACCACCACAGCTGGGAGATCTGGTCATCTAAAACACATTCCAGAAGCTGATAAAGTAATTACATTTTGAAGCAAACAGTCCTTCTCATTGAGTTTTTGAAACAATCTACAACCTTTGTATCCTGCAGATTTTTGTCTACTGTATCAGTCTTGTGCTCCGCGTGTGGAAGCTGCTTCTTAAAATTGCTTGCTTTCCTTTTTGCTGCTGTTGCTGTTGTTACAAATGTCAGAAGACTCTGTGACAAGTCATTTAAAGAAAACAAGTTTTATGTAGGAAGGCAAGATATTGATTTTCTTCGACTGCATACGATTTCTTACATGAGTGTCTAATGCTGAAATGCAATGAGGATACATCAAAGTGGAATACAGAGACATGGCAATATATGTATGACAATCTCTTATCAAGGGCAGGCCTTTTTTTTGGTAGGTGGTTTTCTTGGATAACTGATTTTGGAATAGGAGGAATATATTCAGGGTATTACTCACTGATTTTAACAGGCCAAGCATGGGAGAGGGAAAGAAAAAGCTGATGCTAAATAAAATGACACAGCTCTGCTTACCCAAAGAGCCATCTCACAGACTCCACAAATAATTAGGTGTGAATATAGGAGCTTTTAACCAATACCGTCAAGGCCAACACCTCTCAGCACATCTTTCATATTATTTTGCTAAATTGAAAGATAAAACAAAAACACACGCACACTTATTCTTTGTATTACTTGACTTAGTCTGAACTCTAAGATTTAGGTCAATTGAAAACATCAATACATTAGAGCAGAGAGAAAGAATATTATACTGTATCTGTTAGTAATAACCTCATGCTATATTTAAACTAACTCATTTAGAAGTGATAGCAGGCTGAGGTGGTTATTGAGCTAAAACTGATGACTTTGATCATTTTCCAATCACAGTTTAGGGCTTAACCCCCACTGAAAGCCCTTAGTTCCTGCCAGACTTGATCCCTGGCAGCTCATCAGGAGGAACAGACTGGTGAGAGACAAAACTGCCAGGGAGCAAGAAAGGGGAGGAGCAGGTCAAGCATGTGTCTTCTGACCGAGGTTTGAACTCGAAAACGAAGTGGCCATGACAATTAAAGCTAAATGTGAAATATATAACAAATTTTAATTACTGTAGCATGCAAAAGTATCAATCTTTTATTGTTGCATTATAAACATAAACATTGTATTTCAAAGAGAATTTTTAAGGGAGATAACACAGTGTCCAATTGAAAAGTGATGCTCGTTTTCCACTATTTTGCACTGTTTTGTTCTAAATAAGAATCTGAAAGGACAAATTGTTTTTATCTACAAGAGAAGTGTGGCTTCGGAGAACATTTATTTTCCAGCAAGGCAACGACTGGAAGCATCCAGCTAAAGAAATGGTTTTGTCTATACCAAAATCAAATTGAGTATGTGAATATGTGGGATAAATTAAGAATTGATCTTCACCATCCAATTTAAGCGTGAACTATTCTTTGCAACAAAAAACATGTTGTGAAGCTTTATATACTCCAAGACAATCAAAAGTGGTTTAACTGAAGCAAAAAGGAGCAAATAAAATATTGACATATAATTTACAAAATAAAAATAAGTCTAATTTTGTTATTTATTTCTTCTAATTCCTAATGTTTCCTACTTTCGGTTTCATATCACCTCCCAATGAACTACATTAAAGTTTGAGGATCTAACATCGCAAAATGTGGAAATGTTTAAGAAATATGAATTCTAACACAGGAAGTACTGTAGCAATAATTTTATATTCAGTCTTTGAAAGAAAGCAGAAAACAGTTGTGTATTGTTATTTTGCCCGTGCCTGTCAGACTGCATTTGTTTACTAGCTTCTATTGTATTCCTCATAGAAACCACAGAATCATTAAAACGTATTCTATGGTCCTCCAGCAGCATTGGTCCACCTTTCCCTTCAGTCTAAGCAAAGGAAAAAAAATATGCTCATACAGACATGAGAGCGAACACATGCCATACTGAACAAATAAACCAACCAGTTCTACAAACATTGCACTGAATACCAGCCGGAGTCCTCCAAACAGGCGGTCAACATTATAGATTAAAGACAAAATGGGGCAGCGGGCAACATAAAGAAGATGGAATAGTCCTCTAATCTCTGTTTACGTGTGCAAGTGTGTTTAGATATTTACAACCCAAATGCCTAGAGGGCGGAGTCAGAGGGAAAGGTGGGAGGCAGGGGAGGGAATGTGAGCATAGAAGTAATGGAGTGAGGGAATCGATCAGTGAGAAGGATGAAAAATCCAACAAGTCAATGGAGCCAGGAGTTTATCAATTATGTATGCCCTGAGTCGCCTTTTTGGTGAAGGAGAGGAGGATCATATGATAAACAAAAAGGTGAATGTTGTGTGTACTTTCCAGCATGCAGAAACTGAGCTTTGGTACATATCTAACTGCAGTCTTTGTTGCTGAAAAATGCCAGGAATGCTCTTCAGTACCTTCTAGCAAAAATTTGAGTCATAGCATCAGAGATAAGGAGAGAAATTTAATCAGGAGGAAACACTCCTTGCTATGTGTTTTTGCCTTTCACAAGAATACACATTTACTCAGTGTAAGGAACATAAAAACTAAGTTCAAATTAAAAGCATAGTTCAAGTATTTGTTTACTTAATTTCAGTAACTTAAAACAATCCACAATTGTGCACCTTATGTCAATTAAACTAAATGTAAGTGCCATAATTCTGCAATGCACTGCCACTGAACCAATTACATAAGGAAATTTGTGTCTTAATAGACTACATTTCTACCGTAGTGATGTCATAAAAGGCTGCATTCTTCCACTTAGCCGCCATCAGACGTCAGAACAAACTGTGTCCCAAAGCTAATGGCATCAGGGTTTAGGTAAAGCACCCACTTCACTGCCTTATATGATATTAAATCAGCCGTTGGTTTTGAAATCCAACTCTTACATTGGTAAAAACTCTAATGTAATGGTTTCAAAACTATAACCCTTTATTCATTCTGTAAGTTATAATCTATGATTTGATAAAATTGATCCAACTACATTTCCATTGTTAAGGGAAAACTAACCATAATGTTAGTGGACTAGAACAGGCTACTAACAGCTTTGTCCAGGCCTGAGACAAGACAGTCTTTTATGCTTTCCAACTAGCATTACTAGTAGAAAATGTAGTTATATTTATAACTAAAAGATATCACTGATACTGCACTCTAATTCATTCTTCTTCTATCTTCTCCCCAATTCTTCTCTTACGTCTTGCTCCTCCTGTCTGCTCCATACTCTGGGTTTTGTTTTTATTTTTCTTCTCCGAACAGATTCTAGATTGTATTCCTTCTCTATAATGCTAGTGATTGTCATAGTCAGGTTTATGCATCTCTTAACAAGGTGGCACAACCTGACAACCAAAAGGGTGTTTTGGTGAGGAGCTTGAATCTTTCAATCATACATAATAGTTTTCAAGAAACTCTAGGCTCAGCAAAGCAGAAATGGTCGTTGGATTGCTCTGGCAATCTTACAAAAACTATTTTTTTTAAAAATTTTAACTCAAATTATAAAAGCAAAAAAAAATTAATTGTGGACATAATTATGGACCAACTAATTTGGGTGAATATATAATGATATGTCTGCCTTAATTCAACACATTTTTTACAGCATTGTGATACCAATTACCAAGATAAACATAATAATCAGGTTTCCAAATCATCATATTGTTACCAACTTCGTATAGTGTGAATCTTTTTTCTTCATTGCCTGATAATGTCAGTTTACAGTCTATTTCTCTTAATTAACATCTAACGTCTGTTGCATCTTTGTGTAGAACTCAGGGTCACCTCATTTTAGTAACAAAGAGATGTGCATGGCCTTCCTCATTATAAATTTATTTATAACTCTGTGTTGCCGACTGCACTAAGTGGTAGCTTTTTGACTGGTTTCCTTGTCAGTCAATCCACTTGTGTTGGCCTATTTTTACCTACCTGTCCGGGCCGCTCGTCTGTGTGACAACCTTCATGCTTGTCGCCCCACTGTACCTCTTTCGATCCGTTCCTGCTCTCGTCTTTGTCCAACTTGTCTGAGTGTCTCTCAGTGGGATCCCAGACTGTCAATGCAGCCAGTAATGAGGTGTATGCTTCAGTCAGCATGTGAGGAGTTAATAAGGAAGCAGCACAGGCCATCACACATCAACAGGCATTGAGTGTGTGTGTCATATGTGTGTATGGAGAGTGTGTTGGGAGTCTCCCTGGCACACTTAACGGCTGTCTGTCGACCAACGGGAGTATTGATTTGCAGTGGAAAAGCAGACAGAGATGAATTCTGATCCACAGAGGGACTCTGCAGAGCATGTCTGAGTGTGGTATTATTATTATTTTTTTTTTGTAAGCATGTGTGCGTGAGTGTGTAACAGCATGTGTGCGTGCGCAAGTGAGCATGTTTGTTCTCTTTGTTTCAGCCTCTCTTCCAGCATACACCATGTACATACAAATGAAGGGTTTGGATCCACCCCACTGCTCTCAGGGCTGTTGCTTGTGGGTACACATGTGTGTCTGTGTGATGAATATTAGTCTGTGAGGAACAAGATGGAGAGACAGATAGGGAAGGAGGTATTGATAACTAGGCTCAGGTGGTGAGGAACACATCATCTAATCTAAAACTATGCGTGTGTGTCTTTCTATGATTGTTTATGATTTATGTGTTCTGCACACGATATTTGGGCAATATGCAAACTCCAGCTCAGCGGGGCTTCAGCACTGAGATATTAATGGGATTCTGAGGTACTGGTGAGGCTCTTCAAAGACCTCATCAGACCTTTTAATAACGTCCATGATTGATTCCAATTTGAGCCTTTGGTGAGAATCAGAAACACAAAGAGTGATGGAAAACTTTTACATCGAAGAAAATATTATTAGATTTGGCTCTAAATGAATTCCGTAGAGTTAGAGGAAGAAAGCAAACTGCGAGTGATCTTGGTTGGTGTGTCTGAAAGTGCCTGGGTGTCTTTGTTTGGCAGTAGAGGGAAAAAAAAAAAAAAAAATCAACATAATGAGCCCAAACTGCCTTTGTGTCTCACTCTCTTCGTCTCTCTCTCCACCCTCTGTCTTTTTCTCTCTCTCATCGCACAATTTTCAGACAGCTGCCTCTGTGCAGCCAAATTAACTGCTCCCCAGTTGCTTTTCGAAAGTGGGAATTTAATAAACATTTTGCCTCCGAGGTACATAGTGCTCGTGGTTCCAGAACTGTAGTTTTAATTGCCTTGAGTGATAAACTGCAGGTTTCAGACACCTCACTCGACATGTTTTAGCCCTTTCTGTGTTGCTTTATCTGCTATCCTTATAGTTCCAAATATCAGAGCTAAAGGTCATCAGCATGATTATATTTCAAATAAGAAAGAAAAATAATCTACATATCTGGTTTTGTCCACCTTTTTCTGATATTTTTACACAAATGTTGTTTCAAAGTGTCATTTTATATCTGAGAACAAAAAAGGAAAATACCGCTAAACATACAGGATGTCAATTATACAAAACAAAAAAATAAACAGTGACTTACAAACAGTAAAACTAAGATGTACAGAACTGAGTTAGGCCCCATCTAGAGTAATTATATTTTGTCAAAATCAATCTACATGCAAACTGCATTTTCTAAATGCTCAATAGAGTGAGTTTATTTTAAGGGAAAACATGTTTTCATTACATCCATGTGAATGTAAAGGCTTTCTGAAAACTATTAACTATCTCAAATGCATGTAGCATTTTGGATGATTTGTAATTTTACTTGATTATATTCTTTATGCCTACAGGTGGTCTTTATCTCCCTAAGATCACACAAAAACACAGAAATATAGCAACTATCCGAGCAGAAAAAAACTATAGGGTGAGTGCAGATATACAAAATAATCATTTATAGTAACACATATATTATGTAGTGATGTACATGCTTTTTGAAAAAAACCAAAAACACATTATTAAATTTACTCTACAATGAATTTTTTGGATTTTAAAGCATAGTGTTATTACTTCTGGGCAACAAGCGTTTTAAAAGGGTACCTGGCCTAATTTAATATCAAATACACTCCCACAGACAAACACATACACATATTAAATCCACACTTGCACAAACTAGGCAATGAAATAATCCATCACTAAGGTGGAGGCTGACAGTTTTGTCAAATTGAGCCGCAGGGGATCAAAGAACAGCATTGTGGAATTGAGTTCTCCCATCGGACTTTGCTCTGACAGCAGACAAGAAAGGAAAAGAAGACAGGAGAAAAGGGGTGGAGAAAGGTGGGGAAGGGTGGGGAAAACTGGGGAGTGTGTTGCACAACTAAACACACGGAGGGAGGGAAGGGTAGAGCTACCATGGGTGCCCCATCAAAAGCAGAAGTCCTGCTGTGTCCTGTAAACCTGGCCTTGTGAAGGACAGACGAAAAATATATTCCAGCCCTGGCAGCATGACCATTATCAGTCAGTAAAACATACACTCACGCACACCTTTGCAAACAGCTAGGCACAGAAGGTCACCCGAGTTTCTGCCAAAGACAGCATATGAGCTCAAGGTCTGGCTAAAAGGCAACCAGTGACAAACTCATTCACATGTAGCACACACACACATGCACACACACACACAAACAAATTTTCAGTCGGTCAGAGGGCAGCTGGTGGTGTCATGAAATAAGCTGTCAGTACATCTCAAACAAGAAAGAAGACAAGCAGTGTGAGACCTTTTCTCTAAACACCTGGACCACAGCTGATGACTGAGACTGCTTCAACCCAACTGTTTTCGCTGAACCTAAAAACGGTCTACAACACACTTCACACACTCACTGGCCTCCACTGTCAACACTTGGAGAGAAAGGAACTAATATACATGAAGTGGGACAATGAAAGCAAGAGTGAGAGAGCAAGAGAGACTTTCAGACACAACCTCCCCAATTATCGACCAAACATTGCTGCTGCTTTACTCTTTGCCTGGCTCCTGACAAGCCCTGTCGCGGTTCCTTCAACTGGCACTCGTGTTTCTCCCTGACACTCTCTAGGCTTTAATTAGGCTTGTAAATAATTATTGCAATTAAAGCTAACAATTAGGAGGACTGAAGCACTGCCATTAGTCTCACAGTAAATGTCATGAGCATTCGGCATAGGCGCTGGGAGGAAGCAGACAAATCCTGGGCAGACAGTGAGAGTGAAAAGAGACAGAATGAGGTGCAGTGGGGAGGTGGGGACGGGGGACTGTATGAAGGCAGCTGACGTAGTCTCAGCACTTAATTATAGAGCTGATTATTCTGGTAGGATGCCTCCTGGACCATTCCTTTTGGCTCGCATTTACAAAGTATACATGCACAAAATTCTGCACTGAATATCCACAAAGCCATTTCAAACCTCAGTCCAACATAGAACCACCAGCATCCAGTTACAAGTGAAATCTGAGATGATGACATTCTATTATTATTGATTCCCCCCCCACATTTTCAGTTCAACATTGTTAAAGGTAATTTATTTTATCAGCCTAATGCACCTCATACAATTATTTGATACACTCAGAGGGACACATTGTGTATTTGAGGTTAATTCTGGTTGATGACTAACATTTAAAAAAAACAAAACAATGCACAGACAATTAGAACATAACAGAAGAGCTGTAAAAATAGCCCTAAGAGCAGCATGTTACACAACAATCAAGGTGACTTAACAGCAGGACAGATAGTCATCATCAATTTCCATACATGTTTTTTGCAGGGAGGGAAAGTTTACACCATCACAGTAAGACAATTGTGAAGTGCATCCCAATCACGGTTTTAAGAGAGATTCAGAGGGCTCAACGGTCCAAAATCCTTATTTTAGATGAAAGTGAATTTCACTTTTTTAATTAGAAATTAAGGTCACAGAGTCTGGAGTGGAAAGGCAGAAACAAATGATGTTGCTTGAAGTCCCAAGTGAAGTTCATACAGGCAGTGATGATTTGGGGAGCCATGTGAATCTGCTGGTTTTGGTAAAGGTTGAAAGTTAGACTAGTCACCTACCAGGAATGTTTTGACATTTGTTAATTTCAAATTCTAACATGACTCGACATCTGCTCACACTGCCAGAAATATCAGTGACTCTTTCAATGACTATGTGCTTGATACAGATCAGTAAACTCACCTATTCTGAATGTCACTGACAATCTCTAAAGTATTGTCAAGACGAAGATGAAAGACAAGAGAAGACAACGCAACAAAAATTTGAAGCCCAATATTAGAGCAATCTGGGACATCTAAACAATACCAAACCTCCAGGACCCACATCACCAAAAGTCATCACCAAATATTGACACTGTACATATTTTTCAGTAGATTAAATTAATTTGTATGAAAATCATGTGTGTAATTAATCTATATAAAACCAATTTTACTTTTTGATTAAATTTCCAATTACTGAAGCATAACTGTCCACAAGGACTGTGAAAGTTAACCGACCAGTCAGTGGGTTTAATCTTACCACTGAGTGTCACAAAGTCAAATATAAACCTGCAATGCCGAGCTTGAAAATCATTTATTTGCAATACGTTTGTCCCATAGATTAGGCCATGCTACAGATGACTCTAATTAAATCCAGATGCTCTGCTAACATGACATGATGATCTAGCTTCTGAGGTTAATGTGAGCACTATGGAATACTTTGTACTGACCTCCACTGATATAGCAAGAGCCATGTTGGTAGGGTGTGAGAAGGAAAAAAGGGGGGACAAATGGGATGTACAAAGAGGGTCAGGCGGGGACAGTGGTGTGCACAGGCTTCTTTTAATTAACAGCTTGATGGGGGCTGACAGGACGTGTGCTGCTATCAAATAATGAGGTTAGGGTTGGTCAATAGTTTCAGGGAAAAAAAAACCTGATTAACACTAATCCTAGCTTAAGTCAATTAACAATGCCAGTTCAGGGATTCATGCAAATGAGGTGCTTTTGTGAGGTGGGCTTGCAAAGAAGGGTGCACATGGAGCACGACATTCAGGCATGTAAAACATCAATAGAACATAGCTAAAATGGTGAAGGGACACTTATTAGTGAGTAAAGAAAGCAACAGAAGAGCAGTGAAGCGCAGCTCGTTTCAGGGGTATTTAACCAGATCTGAATAGCAACTCCTTCTGTCTGTTTGAAAAAACTTGGTTAAACCTTGAACTATCCATAACCTCTGACCTCTCTCTGATCAGACACAGCACATACAAATAAATGGCATATACAAAAAAAAAAAAAAACATGGAGCACATGTTCCAATAAACATGCAGACATTCAATCAGTCTCTTTAGGTTGGAAAAATCTACATATGCAGATTAGAAATTAAGGAAACAACCTCTTAAGAGCTGAAACGGTAACAATTTCCATTTTTTTTTACTATGAAAGACTATGATGTAACCACCTATATGTTGTTCACATTGTAAGAGAATCTGTATTCGCTCCTGTAGAGTCTTGTTTGTCTGGTAATTGACCTAATGTCCTGCCTCAAGCAGCCGTCTATGTATTGGAAAGAAAGACAAGTAGACCGCAGGCGAAACATTGCAAGAATACAATATTAATACAATATTAATACTGTAGTACTCTAAAACTCTGTAGGTTCTATAACAGACTTAATATTTTATACCTTTATATTATTATATTAACTTTTTTGCTTCTGGTCTTACACTATAAACATCTGTAAGTGTGTCCTTGTTTTAGGTGCAGACAGTAAATGTAAAAATCATCAACAATATGAGTATGTTCCATTTTAGAAAGTGTTTTAGGGATTTCACAAAAATAATTTATCAATCAGAGCTTCAGATTAATGAAATCTAAAAAGCGGCAGATGGGCAATGCAAGTTATTTTTATAATGAAAAGCTGAACATCTTCATCAATAAGGCAGGCCGTGTGGGACTTATCCTAATATGATCACTCGTGAATAGCAACAGCGAGACTGCCTGAGAATCAACAAAAAATCTGAGGTGAGTTTGTTTCTCAGCTGAAAAGCAACCAGTGAGGAAGCAGTCATGCGAATGATTTGCTGGCCTCACCATATCAACAGCCTCTAAACTGACCCTGCTGTTGTGCTTGCATCTCAGGTACAACTCAAACGGCAATCTATCAAGACCGATGTCGTCTGCTTGACTGATGGCAAGCTGTCCCAAAGATGTTGTACTTTCACGTCGAGTCCCTATGTGACTGGGGAACAGACACAGATGTGTGGTCCATGTGTTGCCATATGGCTTCGCAGTTTTTCAGAGCATGACAGAAAACATTTGCTTGGACCACTTCTTTCACATAAACAGTGGCTCAAGCCAAAGTACTGGACAACATCCTGGGTCATGGCAGACCAGATGGGGGCTCTAGATATAAAAGTTTCACTGTATAAAAAACTGTTTTTCTTTATTGAGTTTACTTTGCAAAAGTATGGCATTATTTGCTGAATTGGCATTATCTTTCAGCTTTACTGCCCTTGCACAGAAATTGAAACAAAAATGTATAAGATGATCTAATTGCTTCAACTTGAAACACCACAAAGGTATTTTTACTATTATGATAATGTTGTCATTGATGGTTTTTGACAGGTAAATTCTCTTTTCTCTAGTCACAATAATAGCAACTTAATTTGTCTCAGTCTGGATGCAAAAAGGAGAAACTGAAAAATTCCAAGGAGGGGACTCTTTGGGAAAACGGGTTCCAAGAACACATCATAGAAAGACTTAAGGGCTTGGAAAAAAAACAAACAACTCATGCACAGAATTTAAATTTCACAGCTGAGCAACTGGAATAAATTGGTAGAGCTGAAAATATGAGGTTTTCTTTCCTGTAATGTTGCCGTTTTTTACATGAAAGTAACAGATGAAGGCAGGATGGGACACAAACACTGGAAGCCGACAGGATTTAATGTTTTCTAAAGAGCCAAGGGTGTACTGAAGAGTGACAGCAGCACATGGGTGAACGCTGTCTGGGTCTAGCCATAAAAAACGAGCCAGTTTTCTTGGCTGGCTCAGTATCCCTCCATTGGTCAGGAATTTCACACTCATCCTTATAAAAAGCCTGTAATTAGAGTGCTTCTATTTCACTGGGAACTCCATTAAATCTGCAGAGGTCTATTATGTACGGTTGTGCGCTAAACCTATAAATATTAACAAAACTATTCAAGGCCACTACAAAGTCAACACCTGTATCCCTTTGCTGCATTTAAAGAAATTAATACACTGTGTATGTGAGATTTTTCCTGTTAAAAAAGCTTTTTTAACAGCGGTTTTGAGCTGTTAGTGGTAGGACTATGCCACAGGTTCCACTTCAAAGCCCTTTCACATGTTAAATCTTGATTGTTTCCCATGAATAATACATTACAGCCTGGTCTTTGTGTACTGGCTTCTGACCACAACTGAAATAATGCTACTCATATTCTCAACATGATGTGTGCCCACCCTTACTATCAGGGCCAAATCAATGCAAGATGGATAAGAGACTTGTTACAGAATAAGTTTAACCCATTCATTTCAGTGCTGCATAAATAAAAGAATAACAATAATCCATGTATGCTGTTCAAGACCTTAACTGAATTCCAACGTGTTTCATGTTCCTCGGTTGACCTAATCCTCCAAAAAACTTCACAAAGCACAAAAAAAAACAAAAAAAAACTAATTCAAATCCAGTTTTAATAAAGCAGCTGAGGTTGTTTGTATTTTTGGGCACAGAAAAAGAGAAAAACACGAAACAGTAAAAAAAGGTGGGTGTGGGTAAAAAGCAAGACCACTCCAAACCCTAACACAGATCTAATGCTCTGCATTTGCATGAGCTGGCAAAACCAACAATAAATAAGCTCTGCTGCAGCTGCCATTCAAACACAAACACTTTGTCCACCTGTTTGATTAGACCGCCAGTTGGAATTGTTACTGCTACAGCATACTGCATCACAGTCAGCACAGCATATCTGGCGTCATATCCATCCTCCCAGTAGATAAAACAAAACAAAAACAAAAATCATAAAAAAAATAAAAAAAAGAAAATCCCACTGTGTTTTATAGTGAAATACTTGCAGATCATGTGAACGACATAGCCATGTGCTTTGCTCCACCACTGGATGATGTGGTATTCAGCTTGAAAACAACAGCTTTTGATGCAATATTAAATGTTGTGAGGTGGATTTGGGAATGCAAGACATTTCAGAGGGCATTTCATATGACTAGGAGGAAAAGAAAGCAAGGATTCGAGGATGTGTCCAGGAGGCAGCTCAGCTGAATCCACCGCAACAGCTATGACCTTTTCTGTTCATCACTGGGTTTGCCAGTGGCATTGAAACCAAGTCAAGTACCAAAACTGTGGGAATATGTTCTAGGATGTTGTAGCAGTAGCAAACATAATTCTACTCCATGATTATGTTTGTCATATCTAGAAGATCATTAAATTTATCAGAAAAGTGACAAGAATGTGCGTAGAAAATTAGGATCCTGTTGACCTTTTACAATACCTGCATACAAGCGATACAACACATTTTGAAAAGAAACAGATTTTGAAAAGAAATGTCTCCTTGAACGGTGATCAATAGACCATTTACAGGATTATATAAGCAGTGAAGCTGACAAAAGAAAAAAAATGTTCAACCCTCCAAATTAAACCAGACACATGTGGTAGCTAATTTGAAATGAACAATTTGAAGCAACATGTAAAAAATAAAATAAAATCAGGAACTCATGGATGCTTACCAATAAAAACAAGACAATATTTATCAAAATCTATTTCTCTGTCTTGGCTGTTTAAATGTAAAATCTCCTGCTCAGCCATTTATTTACAGCATTTGTTTAGAGATTTGATCATGACCTGCAACCAAGGTCTTATAAGTTAATTAGTTTTCACCTTCAGCATGTGCATCTCTATAATCAGAGTTATCCTTATCCTCATACCACTTTCTTGGTATTTTCTGTAAAATGTTTGCAACTAATCCCACTATGTCTGAAATTTATCAGAATCTGAAATATTATTGTTATTATGTCAGTGGAGATCCAATCACCCTGGATCAATCTTAAAAGTAACTGTCCCAAAAAGAGACAGAAACCAGAGTTTGAATCCTATTAAATTCACTGTGTATCAAAATTTCATCCCAGTACAACCACAAACTTCCATGTTATATGTTTTTGATAAAGTAGATCACATTTGGTTTTTAGAGCAAAAGAAACGTCATAAAAACCAAGAAGCAAACCAAACAAGTCGCTTCACAAAAGAAACAAAACAAAAATTTGCCTCTATAAAGCAAGATTGTTTCACTCTGAAATTTGTCACAAGCCAAGTAGGTGACAGGTCAAATGTGTGAAAGGCCACACTTCTCAAATTTCTATTAGCAGAATATATGCTTGAAAACCATTTCACATTTCGCTTTCACAATTATGCACGACTTTGGTGTAAAATTTCAATAAAATATTTGAAATAGTTTGCTGCATGTAAAAAAGTTTAAGTTGATTTTTATATTTTCAGAGGAAAGATCAACATAAATTTTGGGAAGAAAATCCTCTTTACTTAGACATGTCAAAACTGTCAGTGATGATCCAGCACCTTACAGCAGGACAAGACCCACACACACAACACTGATGCTGCTGATGGAGAAAAGGAAACAAGTCCGCCAGGCCTTTTCATCAGTTCCACTGCGCTGCCCTCACATTGCGCCATTCTCAGGCTGTCATTAATATTACTGCTGGCGTTGTCATTACATCTACTAAGCAAAGCACCGTTTAACATGACAGCAGGATGGGGTGAGTACAAAACAGGAAGAATAGCATCCATTATTTGAATATAAGGAAGTAACAAATGAGAACCAGATAAAAGAAGGATGCCTGTTGAGTCTAATCTGCATGTGCTATGTTAATGAGTAATACAAACACATTTTTTGAGGTATTACCCCTAAAGCATCAGGTAAACACTATTTGAATACTGAATGGAGAACAGATGCTTGAATGTATGTGTAGTGCTAAAAGGCCAATTTTTCTTCCATGTGTGACTGGTAGGCCTGGTGAACTCTCAGCTGTAGCACCTATGCAAATAAACAAAGTATGTGTTTTCCGTTTGTACTTTGACTGCGCGTTTGTATATTTAAAATCATAAAGATTCTGAACCTGGCAGGTGTGACGGCAGAAGTAAGAACGAGCCCAGGTCCACCAGTGTGGCCTTGCTTTGCAAATATTACATTCAGTTCCTCGATTTCTGTTTCTCTCCTCCAGCCTCATGTCTCGCTCTCTTCTGTTCACTCCCTTTCCCACTGTGCCAAACACAGAGGGCTTCTTTGTTATTCCAAGTCGGAAACGCAACTGGAGCCAAATCTGCCTCGGTTCCTGTTTGATATCATCCCTCCTTTGTTCTCCGCCGTCTCCCAATGCCATGTACTTGGCCTCAGCCTGCATCAGTCAGACTCACGGGAACAAACGGACCTTAGACAAGATATATCCCGTGATAACTCTGGATGTGTGATTGGGGGTGACATTTAAGCCAATGTTGAGATAAAGGTCAAATAGATATCTCCCACTGAGTGCAACAGGACTTGTTTAAGGTATCTGCTGTGTAATGTACCTCAGATAGCATCGCAGATCTTTAATGCATGACCTTAAATTTCAGTTGTTCGGATCAAGCAAAGAGAGAGCAGCATCAAATCTGAAAAACTGTTGCTGCAGAGTCAAAGAATCCCATAGTAAAACAGAAAAGCAGAACTGAATCCCAATTCAGCCAATCTGTCAGGTGTGACTATCGAACTGTATCGTTAAACATTCAAGGCAACATCTCCAAAGCAGCTGAACATGTGTGTGTGCGTGTGTGTGTGAGTGCGTCTGCTTCGATCCTCCCTAACCCCTGCAGAGAGAGACAGAAGAGTCTACAAGCTGAATACTAATAACATCCACAGACATAAATTCTCATTCAGATGACTAGTAGTTATGAGCTCAACATCAAAAGCGTGTTTCATCTGTGAAATAAGTGGGAATAAAGGATTTGGTAAACATGGGGAAAGTCATTTCAGACTTCATACAAACTCTTCTTAAGTTGTGCAATCTGTCCAATTCTGTGTTTTCCATGTTCTGACGGTGCATGGTATTTATTTATTGAAACTGACTCTTAGTGATCTGAGAAGATGTAATTAAATTCACATTTCCAAATTAAATATTTTGTTGCATAAATTCTGATAAAATGAGAGACCAAAGACTTTAAATATTAATTTTTCCCAGAATAATTGAAGGGATTTTTGATTCAAGTACTAAATTCCTGCTGGGTCAAATGATATGTTTATGTGACTGTTTTATTGTTTATAAGCACATGGCTAAAAAATGCAGAGCTTATAAATTACTGAGTGAAAGGAAATAAACTGCATAAAAGGTGCCTCAATAAACATAATAAAATATGCAATATATTCTATAAATTTAATCAGAGTAGAGTAACATATCGTGCATTTTTTTAATGTTAATTATAATAAGTATGGCTTTCTAGTCAATGAAACTCAAAATTCAGTTTCTTAGGACAATTACAACATAAGATGACTATATGTTCAAATTTAAAATTTTTAGGTTATTATATTACTTTTAATACAAAAATGACAATATATACAATTCAACAATCTCTGCACACATGTATCTAGAACAGGGGTTACAAATGTTACATTCCAAGCTGTTGTTCATTGATCCTAAGTGGTGCTAAGCTATGGCCTTTGCTTCCATTGTTCTGTCGTCTTTTAATCAAGTCCAAGAAACATTAGAGTCTCTAAAGCAACCTGGGCATTTTGTTTTTATACCTCAGTGGTGTCACAGGCTGATTTTCTCAATGTTTAAGACTGGAGGAGAAAGTCATAAAAAAAGCAACTGCATTCAAGTACTGAATACCCCACATTCCTTAAAAAGGTTTACAAATCTATTTCCTTCTGTATATCCTAAAAAACTGAATTTTGGAGCTCCATTAAATCAAGATGAACAAAAATAAACTATAAAATCAAATATATCTCACTATGTGTAATGAATGGAGCTGATTTTCACTTTTTCAAATGAAAATTTAAATTTAAATCTCACCACCAACCCTTTTTGTCAAACTGAAGACAAAATGTAGAGGGAATAAAGACTCCTGCTCTGTATAAGTTCACACCTGTGCGTGGTGGCCAGCCAATTGTTGACTGTGTTCAAAGAGCAGATAAGGGGAGAGGATGGTAATTCATCAGTTGACACCATCGGCCTCGTTCGTTGCTCGTCCCCAGGGCGCCTGCGCCACCGATTCCCCTGCAGCCGCTTCTGTTCTCTGCAGCCTTCTCACTTCTCCTCCTCTTGTCATGTCTTTTCTGTGCAACTATCTCCTTTTCCGCTTTTATTGCCTGACCTCCGCACCGTCCTTGTGTCTCCCCTTCCACCGGCGTCTGGCCCCATCCTTTCTACCTGTGGCGCGCGTCGCGTCGGCTGTACTGATGGCTATCGGTCGCTTCCTTATTCGCCCTTCGATGCTGTGTCACTTCATCAGGAACAAGAAAGGATGACCTTGCACTCCCTGTTCCTCCCTTTACTCTAAGTCATGCACTCCACCAGCTGTCCCTCTTTTTCTCATTACTCTCTCTCTCCACAGCCAGCCAAAGGAAGGAGTCCTTCACCTCCCTTATTCTCATTCTTACCTAACCCTTTTCGTGTCTCTTTATTTCTTTCTTTGTCCCTGCCCTCATTCTCCTCCTTCATTATCAAATGCTGTCAGAATGTCCCCCCCCAAACCTCCTGCTGTGCCACACAGATTATTTATAGCCAACAGGAGCTGGTGGATTTGGTAACGTACAGAGGTGAGCCATCCTGGGGCCTACCGGAGCTACACATACTCTCCCTGACATTTAAGCATCACACACAAAACGCATTAAAAGCCATCCGTCCTCCCGTTAGGATAGTTTGTATAATTAGGGAGTGCAAGGTTTAAAAAGCCATTACAAAAAACTCATGCCTACCTGTCTATCAGACATGACATAGAGGAAGTTGCGGTCCAGAGAGAAGACCATGTCTCGGAGGATGGGACTGCCGTCCTTTATGACTGAGATTGTCTCATACTGGACGCCACCATGAGGAGGACCATCGACGCGAATCTAAGAAGAAAAATAAAACAAAGAAGACAAACAGGTCAGGCAGAGCTATTTATATCCGTGTCACACCAAGAAACATGAAAACAGACGAGCAGGGATTGACAAGAATGACAGACGAGAGTCACAAAACATTTATCAACATTGTTCATCATTTACTGACTCAGATTCTGTTAGATGAAAATTCTGCATGAAGGCTGTTTGGAAATATGATGCCTTGCAAGATTATTCACACCTATTCAGCTATTTAAAATTGTGTCATGATAACACTGAAAAAAAAGAGATTGATGTATTAAGATTAACATAATGTAGAACATAACTTTGAACTGAAAGAAAAATGACCCATATGAGGGATGTTGGTTTGTCCTGCTCTTTGTATGAATGGCCCAGTCAAACTCAAGACATAAATCCAAAGGAGAATCAGTAGGAAAACTCAAAAATGAAATGTCACAGGTGCTTCCTATCCAGTCCAACTAAGCTGTTTCCACAAAAAACAATAAGCAAAACTTCAAGTCTGCCATTGTTAGAAGGTCATGAAGAAGAAAATCACAAAGAAGTTCTACAAATCTGACCAAGAGGGATGAATACAAATGCATTCCACACTTTTTTATTCATACAAAATGGTGAAAATGACCAATCATGTTCTTCCACTTTACAAATGTGTACAACTTTTATTTGCTGTTTGCTTACTGTGAAGTCTTTTGCAGATTCTAAATATTTTTTTCAAATAGTGGACTGAATTGGTCCTGCATTATGGCACATTTTTCAGTCAACGTTTTGCAGTGTTGCGGCATGAATTTGTTAGTTCAACTGGATGAATTTAGCTCTGATGACTGGAAAAGCACAGCAACAATGTAATTCATTTGCAATGCCCCAAAGCATAACTCTAATTACTGCAAAAGGTGGTTCTAGAAAGTCTGGATTTATCAGAACCAAATATTAATTCCCATCGCTTTAGATTTTTATTTGTACAAACATTTTTGAAAAGCTTTTTTAATATTTTCTTTCCAATTATGGATTATCACATGAAATCCAAATAAGATATGCAGGTGAAGGGTCACAACAGATTAAGATTAGATTTATACTAACTAAAATTTATGAATTTTTACATTTGTTAAACTCATTTGTATGTACGAAACATGCGCGACAGCTTGGAGGATTATTTATTTATGAGTTCAAAGGAGTTTTCCAGGAGTATTTGTAGTTCCTTTAGTTACAGAAACTTTGAGGGATTAATTGCTGATACAATTAAGCCATTGTGAAACCTTAGCTGTGTTTTCCTTTCCTCCTCCTTCTGATGAATGATAAATTCCCTCACTAGGACTTTGAACTTCAAGCCAAGACCACCTTCCTGGAGAAACAGTGGAAAAATTTAGTAATTCGTCGCAAATCAGGTAATGTTTCTTCACATTAAATCATGTTGACCAAATATGTAGCCACAACAGCACATTGTAAAGGGGAGGGCGCAGGTTTATTGATGTGGGGCGTGAGAGATGTCTCCATCATGTCAGATGTCACAGATCCCTCCCCCAACCATCAAAGATGATGTCTCTATCATCTGTCCATTCCCGTCTGCCTCTCTCCACCCCAACATTCATCTGTCTATTCGGATAGTGACATCCCCAAAGAGCAGGCAGCCTCACTAAAAAATAACTCAAGAGGGGGGAAAGTCAGGGTCATACGTCTGTCAAACTGGGAGGGTGAAGAGGTTTGGGAGCTGATGTGTGCACACACACAGCCTCTTGTTTGTTTGTGAGGCAGAGAATGTGTGTCAGAACCATTAGATAATCATGTAAGGGGGGAGAAAAGTGAGGCAGATTAACCGTCGGCCCTAGAGATTGACCGCTTGAGTGGAAGAACTCAAAGTGGTCAAGCCTTCCGTGTTTGACCTGCGTCTGACCCGGGGGGACCGATCCCGGAGTCACTGACAGAACATATGCGAAACCCATATGTGGGGAGGATGGAGGACGGATGCGGGGGCCGGGGCGATCTACGTCTGGTTACTGACACTGCAGCGTGGAGGGAGACCTCAGCAAATATGCTTGTCCATAAAGCATGTCAGCATCAGGCCATAACAGAGCAGCATGCCGTGATATGTGTCCAAGCAGGCCGCCGCAAGGGATCACGAGATAACCCGACCTCCCTGCCCGCAGTTCATCTGAATCAGATCTCTATCACACATTCTCTCACTACTGTGGGGAGGTCTCTCAATTCACATTTTGGCCACAAGCACAACCGGTGCAGTGGGAATGTTTTATCAACAAAGCCTCTGCTCTGCAGGTATAGCATCTGCTTAAATAAAAAAGAAATACCTGGCGAAGAACTAAAAACAGCTGAATTTATTCGCATTTTGTCTCAATGAGAAAACTGGGTGATTAATTGATTTTAATCAATTGATAAATTATTTGGTGTTTGAAGATTTAAACAGATTTAATTTTTGTTAAATCTGGATTTTGCACTCCTTGGGTTTCCATAGTTGGGAGCGATGTCTGCACACACAAGCGGCCATCTTATTTCTCAAGCACATTTAAAAACTATAGTTTATTTATTTGGACCTTGAAATCTAATCAACTCCACGACAAAGTATAAAAGTAAGGCTTGGTTGTTTTTGTGGACAAGAAAATAGACTAAATAATATGAGAATAAATTATGGTTTTTACCAACATAAAGTCATAATGTATGAGGAATGAAGTAGTAATTTTGTAACTCCAAAAGGTGCCAGTTATTATCCAAGCTTTTCTCTCATTTCTCTCATTGTGTAATGAGAGAAAGAATTTTGTTGTAATTTCAAAACGTCTATCTGGTATAATTTTGTCATAATTCCAATTATATTGTGACTCTATTTTCGTAATTAAATATATATTTTCATAACCTGGACTTTGAAAAAAAAAGCAAGCAAAATATTTGGAAGTTGGGTCTGGTTCGAAAGAAAATCTGAGATTGTATTTTTAAGTCGTATTGCCCAGCCCAAAAGCTAACTTAAAAACTAAACTTTTTCAGTCTAACTGTACTTTAATGTTTAGGGTTCTTTAGAAGCCAAACCTGGTCAAATTTGCCCTATTTGACCCTGCATTACCTATCGGACGAGGTGAGAAGGCTGCAACCAGGTAATACCTTTCAGACAATCACACTCGCCCTCTATTAAAGGAAAAACAATGCATTGAAAGAAACCCTGCAGCCCCAGAGAGCTGCCCTTTGGTTCAGTCCGGTCTGACTCGATTCCCCATTTCAACTCTGCAGCTATTAGGCAGCTCCTCTCTTCCAGCAGCATGGAAAGGAAACATAAGGAAGGGGGGGAAAAAAGGTGAAGATAGATGAGTGTTGGAAAAACTGTCTACATTACTCGAGGGAGTCCATGGGTTGTATTTAACAGTTTTGAAAAAAGAGAAGATGACAACATCTTGAATTATAGATATTTAAACAAATTGCACAAACACACAGTAGGCAACTGGTGTTTAGATTCACGCTGCATGTGGGATTTGATATCCTTCATGTACAAACATAAATCCAAACACAGCAGTGATGGTGGAAGATAACGGAGAACAGAAATAAGTGTCCTCAGGCGGCAAAGAGTGGGAGGCAAATCCTGGAGCTGGAGCACTGTTTTCAGATTTTGTTTTAGCTTTATTTGGACTGCTGCATTACAACATAATTTAAACGGGAGCATTTCAAACTCAGTTATTAAATTGCAAAGCAACACCAGTGGTCCTATTGATGTCGAATGCATCAATAAGCATTTGACATCCATCTGTTTTCATTTTGTGTTTGTGTAGATTATTATGCTTAGACTATTTTTCTCTGGTTAGCTTTAAAATCTGCAACGTATGAGACAATTTCTGTCAGATCAATAATTGGTAATATCCTCAATGATTAAATTCAGTATGGGGCTTACTATGCAATACATAAAACCAATCTTACATAAAATTTTTCAGATTTTTAGAGCTGATGGATGAAATCATGTTTCGATCATTACTAAATATGCAATTTTTTCAAACATTGCAAAGCTGCTTCAGTTTCTCAAGTCCTCCAGTATGTTCGCAAGTATTTTGCTGAAACACTTTTTTTAGTATTAGTCAGGGCAATACTGGAAATAAACTGGCAGAACAGGGTCCAACTTGAAAGAAAGGAAAATATATGCAACTTTCTATACAAAAGAATGCATTTTTTTAAAAAAAAACACGTTTTGTAAATACAGCACCAAGTCCAACTTCAATTGGCTCAAAAAGAAACAAAAAATAAGCTTTTGGAGTGGTCTAATTAAAGCCTAATTTTCAACAGTTTGAGAGGCTGTGACATAACTTTTAACAGGCCGTGCTGAAAACAATCCAGGACAGCTGAAGTAAAACACCACATCAATGTAAAAAACTTACTGCCAGTTATTGCAAATGCTTGATGGAAGTGGTTGTTGCCATGTTGACATAATCAGTTATTAGGCTTAAAGGGCAATTACTTTTTCAACATGGGAGAAGGTTGGTTTCAGTTGCCCCCTTAATAAACACAATTATAATTTTGCAGCCTTGTAATTATTGTTCTGTCATCGCATCTTGACTGTGCTGTTGAACAACAGCACAGTCAATGAAAGATGAAAAAAAAATAACCATTGCAGTATGAATAAAACCACAAGAAAAGCCATCAAACAGCAGGTCTCAAATGGAGGCTTGATTCAATAGTTCACATAAAAGAACGATCGGTTTCAAAAAGCACACCACTAACATCATTTGTTCTCTGTTAAGACTCCAACTACATGTATGTTTTATGTTATGGTACCTAAGACTAAGAGAGCTGGGGATTTGAGTTGAGGGATATGCCGGAGGGAAATGATGGCAGAGGCATCAGAGGCCTCCCCTTGTGGCTACAAGGGTCCATGCCAGAGGGGGGCTTTTGATCAGACCATGTAAGCACCCTGGAAAAACGTTTGAAGATTGACCAAACTCCAATCCAGATTGCCCTTCTCCCTCTTCCTCTCTCCGCCACTCTGCCTTGGTCTGTGGTTTTGAACACAGTGCCAGACAGTGGATCACCAACTGTGAGAGTCTATGAGAAGCAATTTGCTTGAGTGAAAAGGGCTGAATAAATCCTGGGTAAAAGTGCAGCAAATGTGTGTTTTTGCAGTGCATTATGGATGCTGCAGCTCAGAGAGGGAAGGAGAAGTAAAGGCCAAAACTGTCATTCATTCAAGAGACACATCCCACCCAGCAAGACAGCTTGTTCTGTCATACCATAAAACTGCTCAGGAGCAGCTAAAGCAACAACAAAAATCTTTACACATAAAAAAAAAAAAACTCCCCAAATTCCTCTCTGTTACAGCATCCAGAAATACACTGTCATGTAAAAAGTCTTTGTACCAAAACATACTTCTCTAGTTTTTTCCTTTCTTGTTCAGGCTTAAAAATTTCAGATCAAACAAATTTCCGTATCATAAACCAAATCAAGATGAAATTATGATTTCATTTCTTAGACAAAATAAGGTTCCCAAACAATCTTGGACAATGAAAACATGCAACTGTCCCCAACATCTAAAAGCTCGTGTCACTTCTGGCACAAAGGCTATTTGGCAGAAACTAATTAAACAGCATCAAATATGTTTATTCGTAGTGATTTTCATAAACAATCTTAGCTCACTGAGGAAGAATCTTGGTGTATTTCTCAATGCAGAGATTTTATTAAACAAACTGCCTGTTTAAGATCATACCCCAGCATCTCAGATTTAAGTCTAGTCATTAACTAGGCCACTGAAACCTTCCTTTTCTTTAGTTTATTAGTGACATTCAGAAGTGGATTTGCTAGAGTGCTTCAGATTATTCTGCTGCAAACAATGATCTGAACAATAATCAAATTAGTTTGATTGTTGTGATGTTGTGCTGTAAGGTATTGCATCTTGTGTTACAGGATGTGTTGCTTTTTTAAATCTTTCAGTCCATTACGTACCAGCAGACGTTTCTTGTTTAAGTGATATCTTGAATCAGATGTGGGTGTGCCAAGTAAATAAAAACATTTAGTTAATCACAATTTATGATATAGGCCTTTTTTCTATGAGTAAATTAAGTCAGCAATTGCAAAATAAATTTGTTGCTGCATTTGTCACATTAAATTTAGTTTATGATCAAAAACATTTAAGAAAAGCAAAAAGAAATTACTTCTCTAAACTTTCCCATCTGGATTTTAAAGCCAGACAGCAAACAGTACATAGTGTTTGTTCAGCATTAAATACTTATTTTTTTCCATTTAATAGCTCAGCTGCTAACTATTACCTGAGAGCAATTTTCTTTTCAGATTTGTCGAAATCCTATTTTTAACCATTAGCCTTGAGGGATGTTAGTTCTGTGAAACCGGAGATGCTTGTGCACAGGTAGCTGCCAAGCCAAATACAGATCAGTCTGAGGGTGTAGATTATTTTGCCTCTGTATTTCAGCTGGCAGAGAAGACTGTAAGCCATGTATGGGAATCTTTACTGAGCCACACAAGGGAGCTACTCTGCAAACCTTGTGTCAAAATCGGCAAAAAAAAACATCTAATTGTATGTTGCCCACCCACACATTGTGTTGTAATAAGAGTAGAATATCTGCAAAATGTGGTTTTCTGTATGAAACTCAGAAAATTTCACTTTTCAGAGAGTTAAAAGTTGAACTTCCTAAATATCCAATCTGACAGCTATCTTCTGCATCTGCGCTTATCCTGTTCCGCAGTCTCGAGAGCGGGAGTGACAGCCACTGCTTTTATCTGCCTGATCCCACACACTGGATTAAATTCTGCAAAAGTACACCACCACTACACACTTCCACGCTCTGTCTCAGAGCACTGACCCCTCACAGAGGCACCACAGACGGGGTTCTGCTTAGGAAAGGGGGAGCTTTGTCAAGTAGGGTCAAACCAATTGAAAACAAAAAGCCCAGGTCAGACAGATTTGACAAAGGCTACCATAAATCTTATACAATCAAATCCAATCCACCTGATGGAGCCCATCTTGGCCTCTGGTAAATGGCTTGAATTTGATGCTGAGATTGCTCTGTGGCTTGGACCAAATGGGCTAAGAGTCAGACTGACAGGATTTTGAGACCAAGTCAAGCTTGTCAGCTTGTCAGGAGTTATCTGTGATTTCAAAGACTTTTGTGACAAGACAGGCACTCTGGTCACAAGACAAATACATTTTCCACTATTCTGTAATGTACGCCAAACCTTGAAAATGTTCTATTTTACAAAAGCAGATAATAAGACACAGTAATTGTATGATGGGTATTAAAAATATATATATAAAACAAGCAATTTATCTGAACATAAAAGCTCACGAAGCAGCAGGGGGGCCAGCTTTGCATAAACCTTTATTTCTTCCTTTAAAGTTAATAGATAAGGTGTTTGTTTATCTAAAAGCCTCTCAAGTGAATATATGAAGGTGAGAAAGAATAGTGGCAAAGGGGTGTGAGGTGTGCTGACAGACCCACTGACTATCCTAATGGTTAAGCAGACATGACAACACAAGCCAGGCCCTTTAGGCACTGAGATGAATGGGTGTGAAGGGATGAGCGGTATGCATCACAGAAGAAAAGAAAAAAAATCTGAAATACACAAGAAGATAAAAGCAGATCAAAGCATAATTTAAAAAAGTTATAGATCACAAACGTAACGATCAGGAAGTTAAAAAAATACAGTTACCAAAAGCAATAGTGCTGATGAAAAATCTCTGCTTGATGAAGCCACTAAAAAAAATTATTACTAACATTAACTTTTAACTTTACTTCTTAACTTTGTGACCTATCTGGCTCCGTTCTATACTTTTTATTTTACACTCCCTATAATCTGGCAGAAAGAATGTTACTTCTTTCCTCACTCCCAAGAAAGACAAATTCAGCTGATTAGAAATATTTTCAATAATAAGAATTAAGGACACACCACTCTTTAGTTTAGAAATTAAAAAATGGAGTGCTTTAGTGGAAAGCCACTCGTCACTATTTCTAAAGTATCAGTTTTAGAAATAGAGTTTGAAGAAAACAAGCAGTTTATCAGGAAGATTAATCAGCTAATATCAGATTTTTTTAATGTTACTTACGCAGAGGAAGTAACATAAAATATTCTGCACAGTCAACACTGTGTTTAATTTATATTTTTGTGTAAACAAAAGTGAGGAATGCAAAAGAGCACAATTTTAGTTCAATATTCAACTTGTTTTATAACTTCAGTCATAAAATTTATTGTTTCTTTTCTGTTTTTAGTAGAACGGATCGCATCCCGTTCTGGTTAATATGGTGAGACACGTATTCTTAGCCAAGGTTTTTAAACTTGGGCCTATGGGTACAACAGGCAAATTAAAGGTTACTATTGTTAAATTTGAATACTAAATGCTTTGAAATAAGAAAATTACTTTTGTTAGAACTTGATGTGAACTCGCACACCAGACAGATTGAAATCAACTGCTTGTATTCAACAGCCTGAAGAAGACACGGCTCATGTGTCCAACCCGGAAACCTGGCTTGAAATGAAGCAGACTGCTACTGTATTCCTTTACTTGAGTTGGTGTAGGAACAACCCATTCAGCTGGTGAGTGTGTGTGTGTGTGTGTGTCTCTATTTCCCTTTCTCTTCTCACACTGGGAGAAAACATGGAGCCTGTCTCCACCTCGATAACGCATCTAATCCATCACCGGTGGCAGGCTGAAGAATTCTGGTGTCAGCTGCGAGCGGGATGGAGGAATGCGCAGCGTGCATGTGTGTGAGGTGGCTCCCACCAGCACTGCATGCTGTCTCTTTTGTTCGTGTTCCTGTTGTACATTATAAGCTTCCACGAGGCTCACGTTAGCCCGTTTGGCCGAGTGCACTATGTGTCAATTCCCCTTGGACAGGCTAAGGCTGGAGAGGCCACGCTATTGTGACAGGGGAGAGGAACCTGAGAGAGGACAGGAAAGGGGTGACGAGGGGAGAGGTAAGGAACACGGACAGATGAGGGGTTTGGAAAAAAGGTAAGGGGGAAAAACAGACTGCATTCTCAGGGGATGATGTAGCAGGAAAAAGAGGTAAATTACAGGAAGGGAAACAAGCTTTAAAGGAGAAGGTGGCACTATATCTGCAAAAATGACCCGAGCCTCCAATCAATACAAGAGGCAATTGCTTCATATTTTTGGCTGGGCACCATAAACCTTATTGATTTCCCTCTATCCTCCATGAACAAAGCAGTTAACCCTTTACTCTACAACACCTCTCCGCATCCGTTTAAACATTAATAGAAGCTACTGCAGAGGACAAATCACACTTGATGGCATTTGGAGTGAATCGTTTTTTTCTGTCATCGATTTGCTGTAAATATTGAAATCAGAAACATCCTGTTAAATTGATCTCCAATGAGTCCTGACAATGAATCATCCGTAAGCTTTAGTACCTCCAACTTGCCCTTAATTGCCTTTTAGGGCTTCTATACTTCCAGCTCTATGGGTCGCATAACTTACAACCTGGAACATGATTGTTTCAGCACTTTCTTCTGTTTGCCCCCATTTCCAAAAGAGAAACCAGAGCCTGCGGCACGCATTAGGGGTCTGTGGAGGGGGTGAGATCAGGCCACCGCTCTAATCAGCCCGAGCACACACATTAAGCGCAGCGGCACAATGTGAGGCCTATATTTAGCAACAGTATTAAAACTCGAAACAGAGACCGATATAGCACTCATGGAGGAAAGCCAGCAAGGTTCTGAGAGAGCAGAAACAGAAGGGTCGTGATGGGAGGGATTTTCTGCTTTAGCTCTCAAAAAGTAGGATATCAGAGAGGCAGGCAAATAAGTCTGAGAAGCAAAATACAAATGGTTTCTACACCAAACAGCAAGCGCTACAATCTTTTTTTTCCCTTTACTGGCTGACTAAAGTCAAAAAAGGATTAAATAAATGTGTTGTGAAAGTACAAAGGCTCATTGACCAAAAATGAAAAGTGAAAGAATAAACAGTCAAGCAACAAAACAGCCATGGGGAAAAGAAAGTACAGCCTTCAAGGGGTTTAACTATCAGGACATAATAAAATGTGCCAGGTCTTTAATAGGTTCTAAAATGGCTCAAATCATTGCCTGCTTTTAAACAAAAATATGAGACAAATAGAAAAGCTGTATGTAGAAAACAATTTGAGACTCAAAACTTATAACCTCGCTTGTAAAAGCAGAAGTTTGGGCAGTTTGCTGGTCTGATGCATATGGGTGTTTGTTAACACAAGACATCAGAAATGACTTCAGAAATTACTGCTGCCCATCTTTTTGGGTGTGATAATAATAGCATTTTCAAACGATGTGAAGTCCATCATTCTAAGGTAATGATTATTCACAAGAGAAAAACCTTTAAGGCAACTGTCCATCATCCCTTAAATGAATGAATCTGAGCAAATTTGCCGTAAGGTCAGGTTGTGCTATACTGCTGGAAATGTCAAAAAAACCAACAGTTCCATTTCAGACTTTACTTAGCAGGTTAAAATGTGAAAAAAAGACTAAGTTTCCTTTTTGAATGGCTGAAGGAGAAATGCTTCTTAGAATTCAAGATTTATTGAACAGTGTCCTCCTTCACATTTTTCCGTGATGCACAACCCCGTTTGCACAGTAGTTCAGCAAGTTTATGATGGTGGAGGGATGATGATTTGGGATTATTTTGGAGCCAAGTAGTTTGGGATTTTGAGTCACAGAGTTTAACTCCCCGGTATACCAAATTACTCAGGGTGAAGTCAAAGTTAGGTCACAGCTGAAGCTCGAGTGAATTTGGAGAATTCACCAACAAGATCACAAACGCAATAGCAAATCTACAACAGAATACCTTCTGGATGAAATGAGATAAAATGCTGTGGTGGGAAAATAAGAGAGCTGTGGAAACCTGGATGAGCTGGAAGATTGTTGGAAAGAAGTGGGCCAAAACTTCTCAACAGCAATGAATGACACTGAAAAGTCAGACAAAAAAGTTCTGTGAACTTTTAAATTATGGGTTCTGCTTATAGAGCTTCATATAGGTTTTTTATTTTGGCATTACTTGTGTTTAATGAAAAAAAAATAGTGTGAAATCTTCTGGGCATGTGTTTTTTTTTTTCTCCATTTAAGGCCTGATTTCCATTATGGTAGAACTGATAAGGACCAGATCATTTTTATGATGTCTTAAAACCCGATAACAGAGTGAGGTCATTATTTCTTTTTGCCAAGACTATTTGCACTTCAGTTCAAATTAATTTTATAGGTAAAACACAGAAGGCATTCTGCTAACATTAAAGTATATATTCACACAACTATCTACAAGCACATGCACACCTTTTTTGTGTCTCTCGGTTAACAATTCTTTGTAACGAGAACAAGGTAGCATACATCTCCTCACAAAAGCCTGACTTCTGATAAGGAAGGCTTGTCTCCAGGGAAAATTATGCTTCAAAGGTGGCACTCTGACTGCTATGATGTACGAGCAGATGGAAGAAAGCGGAAAAAAAAAAAGTCAAACTCATTTCATGCGAGTAAATAAGCAAGGAACAAAACAATCACATTACATGCAGTACACACACAGCCTCTGATAGTGAGACAAAAGTTATTATAGGAAAGTCAAACAGCCTGAGCCAGAAGGAAATATCACCCTTTCTGCTTTCTCCCCTGGTGTTCTTCAAAGTAGATCACAAAAGATACGTGCATCAAAAAGTAGCTCAGGAAAAGGTTCAGGTGAGGGGCAAATTAGCTGAAATTGTTTCAATTCCTCCCACCGGATTTGTGAGATTTAAATGTGGGACAAGATTGGCAGGGAGCGGTGAGACGCTTAGAAATTATAGCCAGCGGGATCCGAACCATAAATGAGAAGAAAAAAAACATACAAAACACTTCAATCAAGTCAATCAAGCCTACCTTTTACTTCAGTAATATGCACAAGCATCAATGATGTCCCGATATGCTTCATGCTGCGGATGATATGCCTGCCATTTCCAGCGTCAGCTGCTAAGAAGGCTTTTGATAAATGTAGCTTATTTCTGTAGTTTTGAAACTAAATGTTTGTTTGATGCATTTCCACTGCAGTAGTTCAGGGCTGGCATGAGCATTCATGAAGGATCACATGAGCAGACCCACATATTTTACTTTTAATTTCCAAAAGAGGACAGATTTGGTGATTATTTCTCCCAGTGGTTAAATATTATTCTGTTTCGAGGAACTAAAAAAAAAACATTTGAACTGGAGATTTTTCACTTGTTGGACTTTATTTAAATCTGACAACATGCACAATATTTTTGATTTGTTCATAAATATAGCAGAACTTTATCATATTTGTGAAAATTGTCCTATTCGAAGGGAAAAAAACGTTTAATTTGAGAATGTGATTGATATATAATGGATTGGGAATGAGATATGTGCATGACTAGGCAAGACAAGTGGAAAAAAAGAAATTGAAGAGTACTCAAAGAATAGCACAAAGAGACGGATGCAGAGAGAAGAAACAGGATAAAACTGAAGAAGGGATCTGCAGGATCCATATTTGGTTTATTTTGGTACCATCTTTGATCAGTCAATAAGCTATTGTTTCAGTGTTTCTGACATCTGCTTGCTTTCAGCCTGCTCTTTTCCAACAGATTTTTTCTAACATTCGAATTAAGCCTAAAACTATTAAATCCCAAACTGCATTAAATTTGGTGGCAACATAAACAAACTAGCAGATGGTTGTGATAAACACTAAATAGGAACAATCTAGATCGCCAATGACAACTTTTACATGGGTTATCAAAATTAATCAAACCAGGCCACTTTTAATGACCAAAATTGTTTATCCTCTCATGAAAACCATCTTTAGCAGAGCATTAGTTTCCTGCTATGGCTTGTTGCAGTCTGATACATAACCAGACAAGTTTTTGGCAGGATTTCTCAGAAATCCCAGCCCACTCATGGCAAAATCCTCCATGAGTGTTTTTAATGCTGCAACTTTTTTTTCCTCCAAATACCACCAGACATTTTTAAAAAGAGTTTAGGTTAGGCAACTTTAATAACCACCTTGGTGGACTTTGAGCTTTGCTTCAGATCACTGTAAAGTTGGAACCCCATGTGAAAGCTTCCTCGCATTTTTTTCTCCCACAAAAACTTCACCCTCTGATATATTTTTGACATCGTCTCCTCAAGCTACAGGTTTCGAGTACCACAGTAAGAACAGCAGCCCCTGAGCATCAGTTCAACATGTCCTTCATTTGTTCTCCAAACATAACACTGATTCATGGGAACAAGAAGGTGCAGTTTTGCTTTATCACTGCAAAACAAAATCCCAAAAATCTCTTTGGCTTATACACCACAGCTGTGTGTGTAAAATAAAGCTGACCTTCCTGGTTCTCGGCATCAGTGGTGGTGCTGCTGAAGTTCTTTTGGAGTCAGTCAAAGACTTGATTTTCTGCCTCCTCAGCTATTTCAGGTGTTGTATCTCAAACACATGTGTTCAATTAGTGAAGATCCTTGCTTGGCTGCTTTATATGTACCCAAGACAATGCCTAATTTAGAAATGTGAGCTTTTCAAATCCATGTGATATTAGTTTGATATAGAAAGTGCATTTGTGTATTTTTTTTATTTGCAAACACCTTAATTTTTCTAATGTAGCCAAGAGATACTTGCAGAGAGGTTAAATACCTTCAGGCAAAACTTTGCATACCCATTAGGTCCCAAAAATATCCCATTCCACATTTAACTCCATAGAAACACATGTCACAACCTTTAACCCCTCACCTATCAAGTTGGTATTATTCCTTGGATAATTAAAGCTCCTCCTTTACACTGAGAAAAAAGGGGGGTGGCAAGATGGACACTACACTATGAATCTTTAACCCTGTCAGGGAGGCAGAAACAAAGTAAGGGGGGTGAGGATATGAAAGGAGGGCGAGCAGAGAGGGACAGGGGTGGTCCAATCAGTCTGTTTGCAGAGTCACAGTGATGCTACTTGTGAACCGGCGGGGGTTGGATTGTCTGACCCTTTTCAAAATGCTCACAAGAAAAGCAGGCCAGAACCCCGTGTGCCGGACAAGGGTTGCCATGGCAACCCCTCTCCCCTTGGGCAGGAGGACAGCAGGGAATCAACTGAAAGCCTTGTGAATATTCTTTTTTTAAAAGTTACATCATTGCCCATCTCTGCTTCAAGCCAGCCTGGTTTAAGAATGATTGCTTTGTCGCATTCAGTTTATTTGTGGTCTTTAAGGAACCCTCTGATGTTTCAGTGCAGCAGACATTAAAGGTCTGCAAGGCGGCGAAGGCATTCCAGCACAAAACTGAAAACAGGATATGGCGGGTCATGACTCCTTGATAAACCCAGTTCACCTCTATGTTCTACTGTAACAGCTCTCTGCTCTTGTCATAACCCAGACCTAATAACTCTGGCAGTAATGCAGCGATCAAATATCCAAGTGATTGAGTATTGAAAATTTCCATTGTTTAATTGAGGGATTAGATGTACAGCTGCACTATGTGTAGTTACCAATACTTTCTATTGGAAGTAGAAAAAAGCAAGCTCGACTTTCTTATGTTTTTTTTTTTTTTTTGTATTTTAATAAATTTAGACTCTCATAAAGACTAGGAGATGAAGAATTTCTAATGGACTGATTATGTGTACTGCAGAATCTAAACAAAACCAGAATTTCAAAACCTTTGTTTGGCCTGCATGAGTGCCACAGTTTATACTTTGAGGAACTGAAACTATTTAGTCTTTGTTCATCTTGAAATACTTATTCTGATGAAAACAAGCTTTTAACTCAATATCACAGTTTGTCCATGGCGATTGAAGGTGCTCCATATGCTTGTTAGTCTCATTGTTTATGTATATTATTCTGTAACTCTATATGCACAAACCAGGCACAGCATTGTGTGCACACCTTAACCATAGTATTTTACTAATGCTATGCTGCCATAATCAATTATGATTGAGTTGTTTGTTTTTTTCTGTGTGGCCTAATTATTCTGCCAAGAACAGCATTATACCTGAACAAGGCTTTGATTTGTAGGACATTTCCAATTGATCAGAAATCATACAACATAAATTATACAACCAGGTGTGTGTTAAAGATGGTGTTAATAACTCCACTTCATAAAGAATGTCCAAGCAAGCACATGTAATGCTGTCTGCACATAAAACAAGTTAATGACTTTCAGTCATATTTGCTCTATGTGAAAGCAGTAAATGCAGCCCTGATTCATTATTCTGCTAATTAGAAAGCTCTGTGAAGAAGGATTTATGCCCTCTGTTCTGAACTTATCTTTGCACATTAATGACATTTAGAGCATGCAACACAAAGACCAGGTCAGACAGCCACACTGGCATAACACAGAGATTTTCTCTGTTCTTGTACATGCAAAGAAACAACAGCCCAAAATGTTTCTGTGGACCTCAGAGACTCACATCAGGAAAGACGTGATGATGACAAAGTATACCCCTTTATCCACCCCAAACACTGGGGGAAAAAATACACACACACACACACAAACTCCTCCATCTGCCCTCATCACCATCATAACTCAAACACATGGTCTGAAGTGGCAGGAGGGGAAAACGCTGTGTATGCAGAATAAAAGAGCAGCGTATACTCAGGTCAGAGTAAGCTTAAAAAACAAAAAAGAGAGAGTGGGACACATTTAGAGAAGATAGCAAAGGATGTGTGTGTGTGGGTGTGTTCTCCTGTGTGATGGTGGCACATTTCGTAGTCTATGAATCTTCACTAAAGCTCTTTAAAAATGCCGACCAATCTAGCTTCGTGGATTTAATGCCTGCTTCCTTCCAGAAGGGATGGAACAGCCAGTTAAAGTATGCTAATTCATTGGCACTAAATACACTGCTTTAAATGTCAACCTTCCATTATTGCACACACGCACACACACACACATGGTCCGCGCAGCATCATAGACTCACTTAGAAAATCACACAAAACACGCACGCATATTAAATCCCACAAATCATTGTGTGGCTGAGACACAGGGAAACTAAAAAATTAAAACCACTTTAATCAATCAATAATTTTACAGAGGATACAAAGACACATTCTTAAAGAAACTTAAACATTTGCAAAGATAACTACATTGCAAAAGATAAATCAATTGCTTAGAAAGAGCAAGAAAACGACGAGAAAAACAGAGAAACACAAGCAAAGAACAAAGAAATAACAATGAAATCAGAACCAGAGTGTAGCTCCAGCAAATAAAGGCAATCAACTACAAAACTCCTCCACAAGCTGGGGTGACAGGGCCATTAATTCTATTAACCCTATTAGCATTCCATCCTCATCGCCTCCCTGGGTCAATACACACCTCCATCACACAGCAGAGCTTGTGCTTTTCTACGATAGGCAGAAGGAAACACAATGGATGGACAATGAAGGGTTCAAGGTGGGATGGATGAATAGATACTCCAAACAGTGGCACTTCCTGTGTGATAACCAGCGAGCTCTCAGGAATAATCTTATGACCAGTTAGGACACAAAGCATGTTAAAGTATGCAACTGGGTGACACTTGGGAACAGGGAAATTATTTACATCCTTGGAACACTTTAGCAAGCCCGGATTTTAGCACGGGCTTCGGGGGCCCCAAAAGATGCTTTGGATTTTTATGAACGAATAGGGTCAGAATGTCTTAATTTTATCATTGGTTAAGAGGATTTTGGCAGACTTGTTGAAAAAAATGTCTGATTTGTTCTGGCAAACGTCCATCATGAATGCTTGGTCCAGGTTGGACACTTCTTAGGCTTTGGGGCGGAGCATCAGGGAGAGATTTCACACGATGCCGGACAACAAAATGAATGACAGCAAAGCGCAGAAACGAAAGAAACCAAGAGGTGATGATTAAGTAAGGCCCACACCTTGGCTAAAGCCCAGGGGCCCACACCCTCCTAAGTCCGGCCCTGCATTTAGGCAGCAGATGTCGTCATGTCCTAGGACTAGTAAAAAGGGTTTTAGAGGGCAAATTTTTTGCAGAAGCCGCAAATTTACTGCTGTCCTTGCACAAACATAAAACAGAAATGGAAGCTGACTGTTGCTTGATGGCCATTTTCTTATGGCTGATTTATGTATGTATAGTACAACTAATAAAAAGCCTTTTTGACAAGAAATTTATGCCAT
The DNA here is from genome assembly GCA_911649635.1 of Poeciliopsis gracilis. NCBI lineage: Eukaryota > Metazoa > Chordata > Actinopteri > Cyprinodontiformes > Poeciliidae > Poeciliopsis > Poeciliopsis gracilis. The sequence goes on from CAJVRI010001220.1 coordinate 1,248,208, forward strand.
ACACCTACAAAGATAAGGCCCTCTTTAAGCTGCCTCTGGTCAATCATAAATTGACTCAATCATGTCCAGAGTAGATGTGAGCTCTCATCTGTGTAACCACAGTAGTGGAGTCGATGCTTTGTGCTTTGTTTGCAATTTGTGTCAAACATTACTGGTTCAAAAAGATGAAATCTTTCAGAAGTCGTGTGCATCACAAAATATTAATAGAATTTTAACACGTTAATTTCAATTACACTGATTTTGAGAAAAGTTTTACCATAATTGATCACTTTTGTTACCCGGCAGATTCTTTGTATTTCTGGTACACCAGCAAATCTCATGTACAAGTGACATTCGCAAAAAACCAGAGGCCAAAGCCATGTCTCTTAGTCCTCCTGGGGTTAAAGTTTGCTTCAAAAAATTATCTGATGGGACGATCGAAAAGACATATGTGAAAGTTGTGCAAAAAGGACTTAGCCCATCACCAAACCGGTTCAAGTATAAAAACAACATCTCAACACTAAACCTGTTGCAGCAAGCATAGACAAACCCAACACTAATGTCATTATCCCCTATCCATATCTCTAAAGAAACATGAATCATCAGGGGTTTCTGTAAAACTTGAAAGATGAATGAGAATAATAGCAATTTGCATCAATCTAATGGTTGAATAACTTAACAGATTAAAAACAAAGATTTTCTTTTGTTGAGCTTATATGTCTATTTATTCAAACATTTAGAGGCAAAAAGGGCTTTGGAAATAAAAATTGCGCTTGTAGTCAAGATACAGTTTTGTTTATGAAAATGCAATGAATTAGAAACCCTACAGTTAACTCAATTCAAATTTTTAATCAAAGTTAAAACCAAATTGAGATGTAAGGCACTATTTAAATTTATTTATTGTTTCCCTGACAGGAAGCAATTTTGGAGAGGCTCAGACACAGTTCTGACTTAAATTTATATGGCAAACGGTCAAACACAAATGAAAACATGCAGAAACTTGGCAGACAGTTCTAAAAAGGTTTTTCCAAGATTTTCCAAGATTTTTCCAGTTATTTTAAACCTTAAAAAGAAGATTATCCCTCACAATGTGCCTTTATGCCTCTAATGATTTGTCAGAGGCAAGCAGCAGGCCAGACAGCCTTCCCCTCCCGGCTTGTTCCCCTTTCCTCCTTATCCTCCTTCAGCACAGGGTGGGTGGCTGAAGTTGTCAGCAGACACTATAGCGTACCAAGTATGTAGGACAGTGCCATTAGGGCATTAGTGCAGGTCAGCACCAAGCCTGTGGGTGTATGTGTGTGTAAAGAAGTTCAAGATGTGCAATAACAGAATCTGACTCGATACTCATTTGGGAATAGCTCTAGGGAATTAGAATAAGCAGGATCATGTAAGATCTTGCACCTCGACATTTCAAATCAGTGGCTGTCTTAAATGTTTGAATGAAGGAATGAGTCTCAGCAAGAAATAACACTGCTACCATGTTCTTACAGATACACATCACTGTGCTGTAGCCCCGAGCACTAAAGAGAGTGAATGAATCAAGAGCTGTGTAAGTTCTTCCTCTCTGTTTCCCTCCCTGAACTCTGTACAGAGTAGCTGAAGCTCTAAGGGGCTATCTCTGCTGTGTCTGCAACTGAGAAGTATGATCTTCCCTGCTGACTGATTGCAGCCCATATTACCTGCGGGACAAGCCATTTCCTGTGTATAAATCCACTTCTGTGAGGTAATGTCTAGCATTAGCAGCGGGAGCTATACGGGTGTTTGTTACACAAAAACATTGTCAGCCAAAGAGCATGCAAGGCTGGCGTGAAATCTGAAAGGGAAGCACGCTTTGCTGGGCTGTTGTTTTCTCTTACTGCTGCATCTGCACTAGACTAAATTTTGGATGAAATCATTCATCTCAATGTAATCAATAACTTCACTGAAAAGCGCAAAGCTGGTAAGAAAGTGGTTGGCATAAAATGCACAATGTTCTTTTTTGTCATTAGTGGCATTAAAAACTGTGAGAAAAGCCACATCAAACAATAGGCTTCTGTTTTTTTCTCTTATTCATAAGCTGACCACAGACTCCATCCAGACGGCTCCAAGTTTGACCACCTCGGTACAGATCCCCCCCCTCCAAACTCCCTGGCTTCCTGTTATCCCACAACTGGGCTTGCATTCTCTCTGTGGAAAAATACATCTTCCCTGCTCTCTCCCCTGGTGTCCCTGACTTGTTCTTACTGCAAAAACCACATAAATGTTGGTGTCCACACAAATGTAGACGCTTGTTTTTCCAGGTGGGTGGATGGGGGGTGTTAGGAAATAGTGCAGGCATTGTGGGTAGGATTCACAACCCAGTGATATGATTTGTCTGCATGCCTCCCCAACACTCGCCCCCATAACCTCCTCCCCTAACCGCTGCTTACAAGCTCTTTGTTCGTCTGAAACAAGAGGCCAAATAATTGTGTCCATATGAGAGGAAAGTGCAAGAAGAAAGCGGAGAAGGGGGAGGAAGAGCAATGTGGGGTTTGGATAGTTAACGGTTTTTGGCATACCCAAGGGGGTATTTTCTCTGTCTTAGAGGACAGACAGTTTATAACCCCTTGGACACCCATACACACACCCTCCCCCATGAATAGTTAAAAAGGGAAGGTCAGACTGCATTGAAAATGAACAAAACAAGACCAACAGCCGTACAGTTGATTTACTGTCCCTTTATGAACAGAAGGTGAGAGAAACAGAAAACTGCAAACAGAATGATGTACATCATTCACTCTGCAGCATTCAGGCTTGGAAAAAAAAAAATCTGTTTTCTTGGGCTATAAACCGCTTTACTGCACCTCAGAGTAGAAAAAAGATGCATCTGATTTAGGAGTTGCTTTATTTTCTTGAACGAGCAAACAATCCACATTTCCAGTCAAAAGTGCATGTAAACTCATAGCCATGAATGATAAATTTGTTTAGGATTTAAGTATTTATGTGCATAACTTTTTTAATGATTTTCATAAAGTTGAACTGGGTTGCAATCGAAGATATAACTTACAGGTTCAATTATTTGTTTTAACGTCAGTTAGGAAGTCGTAGAAAACACACTGGGTTTTCAGTCCCATTAATATGTTTTTGGTATAAATCCGGCTGAATATGTCACCACTACCCTTGGCAGAATTGGTAGAGCTCATTTCTACTCTAAATTTCAAAAAAGTTGGAGTCAGAGCTTCAGGCAGGCCACCCAGGAAGTTTAATGTTAACCTTCCTAGACTTTGTTTGTTTTGGCTTTATTGTCCTCTTGGAACACCTATTTGTGTTGAGGTTTCAGCCAAATTGTCCACCCAAAAAATGAGTAGGCAGTTATGGTGGTCAGGGGAAAAAGAAAAACATGAGTTTTCATTTTATGATTAGCTTTTCCCACACACTAGTGACCACAGTGAAGCAGGTTTCATTTCACCATGGACTGTGATGGTGCTGACCATAAGAGAAACTACTGTTCCAAAGCCAGAAACTTCAAGCTTAATCGAAAGTCAAACATTTTTTGGTCAGACAAGACAAAGACTGACCTATTTTGCCATAGTGGAAAAAACATGTTCGGAGACGGCAAAATGAGGCTTTTAAACCTAAACAACACTTGATCAACTGTTTAAAAAAGAAAAAAAAGCAATGGAAGCAATATTCTGAGAATCTACTTTGCAAAAAAAAGCTGTTTGGAGGTGGAGTCACAAGACTTTCAAGCTAATATCCCTGCCACATGTCATGCCCTGTTGTAAAAGCACAAACTCAATCAAAAATATTGCATCAAAATCCCTTGTCTGTGAGACGATAAGATGAACTATCCATAAAACCTGCGTTCAATTTCAACAAACTATTATTTCTGGACTTTGTTAATGATCAGAGTTGCAATATTTCTCGGAGACATGCATCTATTCCTTAATGTAAGCATGTGTTTATATTCAAGTCTGTATGTATAATTTCTACCTTGTGTGGAGCAGAGAAATATCACATTAACTGAAAACTGGAGCATCAAATTGTTGTTTTTTGAGTGATGAGCCCATGCTAAACTTAAAAAAAAAAAATATTTTAAATAAATCATTAAAAAGCTTAAAAATCATAAAACAGTGACAGCTAAAGATAAGTGGATGCAAGGTTCTGCCATGTTCTTGCATGTAGGTGCCAATCCACACTGGCTGGGAGTTGTTTCAGGTCAAAGGTCACTAAATCCCATAATGAACTATTTCATGTGTGACAGGAATGTGGTTTCCTAGGGGGGTCAAGTGGAAACATAAAGAGAGCTGCCATGGTATCATGAACTATTTCCTGATGGATTTAAAGTTAATCCCTAAGATTTAACCAACAGTGTATCTTTAACCAGATTACCTCATGATAATCGCCTAAACATCGCTTCAAGAAATTTAATTTGGTGTCTCGCCATACCAATTTCAAGGCACCAACCAATCCTCAGAAGCTGAATAAATTTCAGCACTTAATCTACTGTATATACATAGGTTCCAGACATGAGCACAGCAAGCATTGCCTAATGAAATCCTCTGGGTGCAGAGCGATAGGGAATCATAATCTCAATTCCTTACAAAGGCATGGAACCGTTGCTTCAGCGCATGACACAAATAGCGTATGTGCAAGCCTGTGTGTGTTAATGCTCATACATGCTTAAATGATTTTTCAGTCTCTTGGGTGTTTGCTCCTCTGCTGAGCACGTGTGCAAAGGTTGAAGCTGAGGGGTGTTGAGACTACATTGTGAGGATTCATGGATGGGTGTTAGGAATGTAGTCCTGAGGGCAAGGTTGAGGGTCAACTGAGGTGAGCAAACAGGCAGGCACATGAAAAAAGTCAAATGTCCCACATAGCATTTGCCCTTAAGATATTCACCTCACTATCCTGTTATCTATGTATTGCTGTTGATGCATTCCTTGTTCACATGTGACAAATCCAACTCAGGCTGGATGCGTCTCTGACGGAGTTGAACATGGGGTAGAAGGATCATATGGTGAGGAAGGCGGGAAACAGAGATATGCATGAGTTGTTGCATGAAAGTTCTTCATGTCTACTTCCTGATACAGACCAATAGTAAGGGAGGTCCTCCATAATTCAATAACTATAATTCCCAATGAAGGCCGTATAAAGAAACCTGCTGTGGGTTGGAACTAAGTGGCCACACACCACCTTCTGCTCCGAACTATCCATCCATCACTGATTGGTGAAAAAGACTGGGATAGCGGAATGGGGGGGTCGGGTTGAGGGTGCGGGGAATAAGTCCAGCTGACATGCCTGCAGCAGCCAGACAGACTATCCCTTCCTCCTCTCCAACCTAGACATCCTCCCTCCCGTTGATCCTCCACCCCATCCTACTCCCGCTGAGCAAGAGCCAGAGCAGAGGACTGCAGCTGACTCCCATAGCTCCACTGGATGAGTGAGCAGTCATGACCGCTGGCTTCGCCTGCAAGCAAATATCTAGACAAAATAAAGCCGGCAAAACAGGCAAGTCTCAGTCTCTGTCCTACAGATCATCTTTAGCCCAAATAAACAATATTTTTTTAAACAATAAGAAAATCTCATGCTTTATAACTACAGATCTATGCCACATATGAAATTAAAGAGATTTTTGTCACAGGTAATTAAATTTTTTAATCAGTTTTATTGAACCTTGTTCTTAGTTAAAAAAATAATGCTTGGGTTGGCTACAGATTGACATCAAGGATTTGTAAGCAAATCCTGAAGATCTGTGGAGAGGGGAAACTATGGATGACTTAAAAATATACTTTAGACATATCTTTCAGTTTATTGTTTAGCTGAGCACTAGTATGACTCCTAACTTTCAAGAATATTTGTGGTTTTATAAAGTTTTAAGCTACACTAATTTTACATTATTCCCAGATTTTAAATATTTTTTTTAAATTTTTAAATATTAATTTGGATCTTTTATATTATGTCTTATTTATATCCATAGTCCACCTTTTACCATTTCTATTGACTCCATCATGCTTAGCATCTCAGTCCTTTAAACTGGTTTCATTCTTATTTTTAATAAAGTCATTTGTTTATTATAACCTCATATTCTTCTATACAAGTTTGGCTTTCCCATCTTATAAGAAAGCAAATTGTTGAGTTACCTTTTATATCATCACACCATAAGCTAAAACATTTACGATTTAAAAAGACACAACTTCATCCATACCTGATAAATGTGTGTATGTAAGTGTTGTCTCTTCAGTTTCAGTGATAATGGCTTCATTATGGGTTCATTTTAGCTTATGAAAGATTATTACTGTATGAGGTGTGATATTTGGCTGTCTGTTGCGTTACTCGGTCAACCATTGCATACACAAGTCTTAGAGTTAATGCGTTCTAATGTGACAAATGATTCAGTTGGTATCTTAGAGGGAACGTAATTGTCTCTAACACTTATTATATCAAGAGGTTTAACAACAACAGTAACTAAGGTGCAAGAATGTACAAATTAAAGGCCATTAACCTACAAATGTATCTGTTGTGTTTCATCTTTCTGAAAATAATTGTATTGTATGGAAATGCATAGTGTGGTGCAAGCTTAAATATGATTTACAATTCACTACCTTTTAATAAAAAAATGTTCTTCTGATGAATATATAAACAAATGTGTGGTATCCAAACCTCAGTAAATTGATTCTAATGTTCATGTCTCCAGGGCCAGACTCAGTTTTGTCTTAGATAACCAAAGGCATGCAAGTGAAGCACATAAAATGTTTTTTTTTAAGTACCCATCTTTGTGCTGAGCTTTTTTCTGGAATCAGTCCACAATGCTGGACAGCTGTATTTAATAACTTAGACAAGAACATTGTGATTTTCTTCTGACAGGCTGTGGTTTACTCTTAGCAGACCATCACAGGAAATGAAACCATCGTTTATAACATCCCACATACTTTGTAAAGATCTTGTGTTTAAACATAAAATCCTGAAGCAGTGTCTGAGGAAAAAAATTGTTGTGTAATTTTCCTGTTAGGGCTGCTGTTTTAATTTAGCTTTAATCTCATACTGATTACAACTGAATAGTTTTCAGAATGAAACATGTACTACTCAAATGTTACTTAGTCTCAGGTAAAACTATGCAAATGTTCTGTTTGCACTGACTTACTCACCTCAGCATGACAAACGCTTGGATTGACTCCAACTGACAGTAATCCAACCTACTTTTTTCAATAACTCAGATCAGAAATGGTTTACCACTTGGAGCCACTCAGACTATGTATATAAATTTATCAACAATGACTAGATATTTAAGGGTGAAAAAATAAAAACTAGATTCTGATTTTCATTGGAAGAGCAACACATCTTGTCTTAGCACAGAAGGCTTTTGTGAACGGCACACCCTTTTGGTGCATACGCAGCCAAAAACTGGATTCAGTCTTGAGAGAAAAGATTGGTGATTCTTTCCTCAGAGACAATTTTGTTGATAAAGTGTTTCACTTTAAAGCAGTCATTTACTTCCAAACAGAATATAATTTATTATTATCAAAGTTTTCTGCTAATAATGACAAAGCCACTCCTGAGCCTGTTTAAGACAAAGGCATGTGCTCCATTAAACGATGAGAGCCATGTGAAAATGGGTCTCCCAGAGTTTTGTCTGAAAAGGAATAACACTGTACTTGCTTACCTACGTGCTAAACAAACTTGGGTTGCTAAGCCAGGCTGCTTTTAGAACAGATGGATAAAATTTTACGTGGCCTCAAAAATTTGTCTTCAGATCCTTTAAGAAATGAAGCCTGTTAAAACTGGAACAGACATCTTTTTCGTATTATGCCACCAAAAACGTTCAAACCGAGACATGCACACATGCTAGAAAACATGAGTGAAAGCAAGGCTATTATTGAGGAAGCAGACTGAACATACAAGCAGACACAACACTAACAAAGACTTTGCTGAAACAAATGAAGACAGCTTAATTTAGTTGACTGAGAAAGGCCATTTTTTTTAATGACAGGGAATTCCAGGAGCTGAGGCTCAGTGAAAAGACGTGTATTGTAGTCCTTTTATTTTTGTGTTGACTTAAAACGTCATGAAAAAAAAGGACTTTATTGTTTTGGTCTGCACGCCAGAGAATAGTTGCTGTGAGAGGAGGCCATCTGAGTGGGAGACCTCATGATTGGTTACAGCTGCCTATTCGCTTGCTGAGGACACTTCCTTTTCTGCTAGTTTCTGCAAAGAATAAAGGTTGATGTTGGCCAAATGGGCACCTCATTTGGCACCAAAACCGGCTTAATTTAACTCCAGAGAGGTGCCAAAAGTTCAAAGGAAGCCAAAACGTCTTCATTCAACTGGCCCCTATAGCTGTGATTTAACATTTGTTAGTTAAGCATTGCTCTCACTGCACTGACATTGGCATGTATAGAGAGAGAAGATGTGTTTACTTTGAGGAGATGAGTTCAGGCTGACTTATCCTCTTCTTGTGGGAACCTGTAATGCTGTCTGATTGCTGGAAAGGAGTGCTGACACTCAGAGGTCTCAGCGTTTTGCCTCCGGTCATAGCTCCAAACGGCTGTGACTTACAATAACTCCTTATGAATCACAGACAGACTAATGTCTAAGTCACAGGATTAACACTCTAAACACCGGATACAGCGGCTGTGGTGAAGCAATGCAAACACACAATCATGACCATTTTCACATTCAGTCAATTAGTGAAAGGAAGGCACAGGGGAGCCGACTACAAGAAGAGGCTTCAGGATGTTTCTTCTCCAGAAAGGAGCACTACATTACAGGCTGAACAAAACAAATACATTGTGGTGTTACATCCAGTTTATGGAAGTGTTTTTGTACAAACAACATGGAGAATATTCCATTTTGAATCGTTCTATTATCAGTGCATTTAGTTGTTTTGTTTGGTGTTTATCTTTTTTATTTTAACCAATGATGTGGGGTTTTTTTTTCAACTAATAAATATACACTGGCAAGAAAAGCACAGTTGGGTCTTGAAGTATCAATTTCCATTGCAAGATTTTCTAAAATAAATAGTGCACCGAAGAGAAAAAATACGTGTGTATATATTGGTGGCTGGCAGCACAAGATAAACAAGAAGGCAGTGATTAGTTGACATTAATAAAGACCTTTGAAAAAGGAACTTAATTGAAAACATGCAAACAATAAGAAAACAAAAAAATAGAGATGAATATCCTCAAAAGAATTCATTTGTATTTGCTTGTATTTGGGAGGCAAGTTTTTATCTCTTAAATCTTTGCCATTTTACAAAAAATAAATTTAACCACATCTACATCAACACTGACTAGACCTTTTTCTTTAAAAAAAAAAAAAAAAAAACCTATGTCTGTAGTCGTAAGTCAGAAAAGTGCTGACAGAACCCCAAAAAAAATGTCTGGTTAGTGCTGGAATCTGTAATATTTCATCAGCGTGACTGTAGACACTGTCCTCTGTCTGCTTTTTGTGTATATGTGTAACTATGAAATGTGTGTTCATGTAATTGTAACGCCACTCTACTCCTACGCCAACAAAACAAGCTCTTCTCAACGTCCTGGTAGCCACAACAGTCATCATGAGCAGAGAACTGATTGTAGTTAACAGTGGAGGGCTTGGACTGTAGACTAAATGTCGATGTTTTAATTACATCTTTGTTATTTTCATTGGAATTGCCCTATCCCACAGAAGACAGAAAAACGCCTGGGAGCTGCAAAGCAGACAATAATTTTAGTGCGTTCGTCCCACCTCGGCATTACAAAAAAATACCCTCCAATCAACCACAAAAGCAGCATAATGAAGATGTAAGTTTGTATAGCTGTGCAGGCAGGTGTCTATGCCTGAATATGCGTGTGAACGAAAATGTGTGTTTGCCCATTTGGAGGGAATGAAAGACAGATTTCAATAGCTTTTAGTCTGAACAATAGGGCCAATCAGTCTCTTGGATCAAGCCTGATTAAAAGATGCGCTCGCTGTACTCGAGTACATAGCAGAGAGTTGATGGAGGAGTACAATCAAATGCAGACGTATAAAGATTCAACGCTATCATCAATTGTTTTTACAGAGACAGACTGAGTGAACCCCTTGTGCAAGAACAGCCCTGAACAATGAAGAACAAGAAGCCATTTCCCAAAACAATCTAAGTGTTCCATCTTGATGTCCTTGAAAGGCAAGAGCTGAATAACAACTGGCAGTGTAAAATCATGCCATCCTCATTACCCTCTGTGGAACGAAAAGAGAGAAAGAGTGTCGAGCAGGCTAATGAGCTAGTTAAGGTGGCAGTAAATGTCATTCCTCCTCTGGCAGCCCCCGGGCTGCAGTACCCCTGCAGGCCATTACCTGGACAGGGACCCTTAAAGCTTGCATCAGCACTTCCTGTGCAGGACAGAATTCACAACACTGACACACACACAGACTCTTTCTCTCAGAGGCTAAAGTTAGGTTAGACGGAGGGAGAAACCACAAATCAAATATATAATATAACATAGTGCACAGTGTAATTGGTTGTGTTGGAGCTTATTTGGTAGATCCGATTAAAGGGAGTTAAAACAAGTGAATGCCACAATTTGAATTAAATTTAAGAGAAAAGGGATTTGCATTAAGGAGAGTCCTCAGTGATTCTGTTCTTACATTGACAGAAACTGCAATAAGCAAAAAGCTTTTCTGGCTGCTCTCACCCTCTCATGTTGACTAGTTTTTGCAACAATGCTAGCTGCTTGACCAGTTGGTTTGACCTTCAGTAATTTATTCACAAGTACATTAAGTGGGATAATATTTCAAAATTAAATGACTTCACCTCTACCAGAGAGTAAACAAGGACAAGAAATTACAAAGTCCATCGTTTTCAAAGGAATTCACAGAGCACTGTGGAGTCAGTTCTGTGTGTAATAAAAAAAAATTAAAAATATATAAGTCAGTGGTAAACAAATAACCTCAGCATCGGCACTGGATTGAAGTAAAAAATCCCTCCGGCCACATTTAAAAATGTATATATGTAAATGCTTCACTTCGGGTAATAATTAATGTTTATATATATATATGCGCTAAGGCTCAGCAAGGCAAGCTCAGAAAATGCAAAAAGGAAAACCTTTTTAATGTTAATTTCTGACATAATGGTTGATAAAAGCATAGTTTTGCCCGGACATCCAATTTATGAATTTAGACATGTTTTACAAACATGTCTAACTCTCACATTACATGAAGATTCTGGGAGCAAAATAGGCATTTCTGAGCTTAACCCATTTAATCCCACTGGCAACAATTGTTGCCAGACATTTTTTCTAACTTCTGGGAGCTCTAAAATAATAGTTTTGACTTTTGGCAGCTATTTGAAGTTTTAAAATAAAATAATAATGTCTCTATTTGAAGCAATATCAATTTCATATACACTGCTCAAAAAAATAAAGGGAACACTCAAATAGATCTGAATGAATGAAATATTCTCATTGAATGTACAAAGTTGAATGTGCTGACAACAAAATCATTGTTGATTGTCAATCAGTGTTGCTTCCTAAGTGGACAGTTTGATTTCACAGAAGTTTGATGTACTTGGAGTTATATTGTGTTGTTTGAGTGTTCCCTTTATTTTTTTGAGTAGTATATTTAGTGTGAAAGGTCGCATGACCAGACCCCTTTACGTCCCGCCTGAAACACTGGAGATACTGGTCACAACCCTTTAAAGGGGAAGTCGATAACACATTTAAATGAACAAATATAAATAAAATATTTTGAACATATGTTCTTTCAAGCGTCTACTACTGATATATAGGGAAAATTGTATTGATTTTGATCATAAGAAGAGTGAATGTAAGTGTGGCAACAATTGTTGCAGCTAGCATAATACATAGACAGCACTATGCTGTTTATTCTATATGTCTTGCTGTTCCCACACAGCTTAAACTATAAGATGTTTTATATTTTCAAGGCCTGAAGGAGCCTCAAAATGATGCCAATGTCACTGTCATTCCCACAGTTGAAACCATCCTACGTCTGACCCCCCAAAAGGTATCGCTTTACACAAAGCGTGGCCTTTGTCCTGAATTATTACAACAAGATGTTTAGGACAGAGTCACAGTGTAGCGATTGGCCTGGTGGAACAGGGACAATTTTCTCTCAGATGCAGATTTGTTCATACTAACATTTTTAACTGATTTTGCCTCTTTGATGAAATGACCAAATGAGGTCAAAGGTCCCTTGGCACATTGAGACAATGACATCTGCAGGGTGTGACATTGAATCTTTATGTATCTAAAATATTTCTGAACACTCTTGTAACCATTTCTGTAATAATAGGCTATACATGTCATGATTTGTCTTCTTTTTCATTTGGACTATGCAGTTTCCCACCTGCAACAATCATTGCCAAGTATAAAACCTACATTTTCATGAACATAACCAACATAAAATGTAATAATTCATAAATATGAGTTAGGAAGAGCCGGGGATTGAAATGTATTTGGGATTAAACGGGTTAATCACACAATAAATCCAGTTACAGAAATTTTCACCAATATAAATATAATAACTTACCTTGATAACTTTATTGGGATAAAATGACCTTGTGTAACTAAATATCTTTTGAGACCTGGCAATAATTAGCTCAATAATATATTTTAGGAGTTAGTAATAGCAATTTTTTATCTGGAATATGCTGTCTGCTGTTTTAGCCAACGAAATAATTTGCATTTCTGGAGTGGCAAAATGAGATCCTGATCACAAGTGGATACTTGAGATGCTCATAGAAATGGATTTCACTGGCAGGTGTAAAATGATGCTCTGAGCATTGACCGCTTGTTATTGCCAATCATCCAAGATTAATGTTAATGCGCAGACTAAAGAGGGTTTAAACTGAAGCAGACTTTTTTTTGTTTTTTCCTGATGGTGTAAAGCACTCTACACAATTACTGGGATCCCTGGTAAATATGGCTATAAGTGAACCAAGCCCCACAGTGCCACTCTTTGCAGCAGTTTGAGTCTCTTACCATTTCTCTCCCCAACATTCACGTGGGTTTCTGTCCAGCTATGTAGGTCACAGATCCAGCTCTTCTGAATTTGTGAATCATAGACTACAGATACAGACAAGTTAAGGCGAGCAGCTATTTTCATGTAGCTATTTCTTGATTTTCAAAGAGGAAGACTCAACTGCTTATTGAATAACATTCTCTCTTGTCCTTTCCTATTTAGGAGAGCGGCTGAGAGAAAGAAGCCTCTGTGTCAAGCTAAAGTTAGTTATATCACAAGGAAACCATGTACAAGTGATGAAAGAACCATGAGACTCTGATAACCTAAACGGAGAAGTTAGGTAGAAAAGTGTCAGACAAGGTTATTTTCTAGCACTTCTAGATGTTTTTTTAATGTATGCCACTGAGCATTTCCTTAAAAGTAAAATTTCCCCTTGCAGGCTGGAATTTCCAGAACTTGTCAGTGCAGCATCATGTTACTACAACACACAATTCATTTATCTGAAGGCTTTTTACACATCTTTGCCAGGATTTCTAATTAGTATGGAGTCCTAAAATACACCTAAAATATATATGATTTCCTTTGTGGGGCAAAATAGGACCTCAAACATAAACGCAACACTGAAAAGTAAATTCTTGTCACTTTAAATATGCCACCATTGTTCAGTCATTCAAGTGTTGCGTTTATTTTCCATCTCCTTTTGTTTGACAGCAAGATGGCGTGCCATGTGGAGCGGGGTCAGCCACGTTGGTGGTCCCTCGAGCACTTAAGGCCCTTTCCTTGGCCAGAACACAAACGTACAGCAAAAATCCAAATTTGAGATCGGCTGTCAAAGTAAAGCACCTTGTGTACAAACACTGGGCATTCTGTGCTCTTTTGCACCTTGAACCTAAATAAACGTGAAATCCTTCACTTGTAAAATAAAAACAGCCCTCCAATTCTCTCTACGGTCTCCAAGCCCCTCAGACAAATAAATGTTCTTTTAAATAAAGCTTGTAGCAGCTCTGAATTTAAATACACTCCGGCTCAGCTTCCGGAGGTTCAATCAACCTCTGGGTCCAGCGAGTGAGGTCGAGCTGCTGCCCACATGGTCAGCAGCTGCTGTATCCAGCAGGGATACAGCTTGCTTAGTGGAGTCTGAAGATTGTCAAAGCAACATTGTTATTATTAGTACTTCAAATAGAATGAATAAATTAGAAGGAGCAGACTAAGAAAATACACTAAGGGAAAAGAAGAGGAAAAGTCTGAAAATAAAGACAAGTAAAACCATGAATGGTTCCAGGATGCTGTAACTTCCTTACAGTAACTGATGCTCCTATAGGCACACAACATGGAAAATTCAAAAAAGAGCAAAGTCGAGGACAGATAAATTGCAGACAACAAAAGACAAAGAGGTCAGTGTTGTGGAAGAAATGGAGCCTGACATTAAAGTGATGCAGTTCAACTTACACCCTGGAGTCTCACAAAAGCAAGGATGAGAGATCCAGAAAGATGGAACGGATGGAAAAGAATGGGAGGGAAACAATGGGAAGGAGTATAAAAGGAAGTAATGATGATTAAACAAAAATAGACAGAATCAATGTGGTAGCAATTATTTTTCTTCCCCACTGTTATAAAAGTAAGAGATGACCTTTGTTTTGTGGCCAGGTAGAAATTTTGCTTACCAGGGAAATCTTTTGTATTGTAGAGTGGATGAGGCCACGTCTGCACAAAGCAGATTAACCAGAACAGATCATAGGACCAGAAAACTGATGTAGATTCACTTCTGTGGATATAGTTTAGGATTTTCACTTGAGATTATACATAGAACACATATGCAATAAGTCAAGAGTGGCCAAATTTTAGAAAAATTTAAAAAATCATGTTTCACTTTCTGTTGCTCAATCACACAAGTTCAATAATACCTACTGGTTGTCATTGGTTGTAATGTGGCAGAAAAAAAAAAAAAGAAAAGGTGAAGGGTTATGGATCCTTTTTCAAGGTACCAGACATGTTTTGTGTTAACTAAGCATAACACGGATTTTAGGGGTTAATCTGAGAAATGCCAGGGTGCCCACAGCTTACAGTCTCTTTAAGCTAAGCAGAGCTGCTGCGTGACAGCTTTCTGTTGTTTACATTCAACACGCCTCTGGTTTCCTTTAAAGCGAGAAGCTGCTCGTTATTCTGTCTTTGGAAGAAGCCACTTGTACGCAACGCTGATGTCATTATTTCAATGTGAAATATCCATGCCATGGTATGGAGCAGGTGACATGACAGAGGAATCCACATTGGCATAAATAACCGCTGCAACCACAATAAGCTGCAGTAATGAGCCCCATTCTTTTCCTAATGTGCATCTCAGATGCTGATGAAGGAAAAGGAGACTGGACTTGTCATTTCCCTGTTGGGCCCTCAGGAGCCAGGTGTCTCTCTTTAATGGAGGCATGTGGAGACTAACGTAGGTTAATGAGCTCTACAGGCCCCAGAGGAGAGAAGCATTATAGGCTATATGAGAGCCCCTCTCATCCCTACATCCCCTCATTTGTGTCAGACCCTGGGAGAGAGCTGAGGTGCAAAGGACAGCGTGGTGGAAAGGATGCAGAGATGCTAGAGAGACAGAGAACAGAGGCAGCCGAGGATTGAGAGAAACATCAGAGCCAAAGAGAAAAGCCAGGTCTGCCAGCCTTTTAAAAACAATTAAGGCCTGGATGAGATTTCCGCTAAAGGCTCCTCTGCCAAGCAAGGCCCAAATGTGGCAGTGCAGGGAAAGCTTAGCAAGAGCCGGCCTAATCAGAAACAGACTCTCTACGACAACATTCCAAACCACATAGACACACAGGAAAGTTGACACTTTACATATTAAAGCTTGACGGGGAGGGAACAAAGCCTGTGGTAACAAGAAGTCATAATGAGGGAGGTGCTCAGGGAGTTAGTAAAAGCATAAAAAAGGAAGAAAAAGACCGGAGCTCAAACTTCTGATGTCCTGTGAGTTATATGCATGTTTGTTGTGCTGTGGTATACAACTTTGGTGCATTCCTCTCTTCAGCAAGCTCTCAGATGTGGTTTTGTCTCTTGTTTAGCTGTCTGTGCCTCCACTGCTTAGTAAGCTCTGAACTTAGAGCAGAACGCCACCAGAGGATGTTGCAATTTTACAATCAAACAATAATAAGTACTTTCATTGGTATATTTGGTTTTACAGCAAAATAGTCTAGAAAATAGACACAGATGGGAAAAGGAATAAGGCAAAATAAAACAATTAATGGAATAAGTGTTCAGAAGAAAAAGAAATGCACCAGGTAAAAATGTGTTTGCTGAAAATTGCACCATTATCTTCATTTAAAAGCCCATTCATTTGTCAGTCAACACTGTTTTCCCCCTCTAATCAGTGCTCTTTTTTAATTAAGTTGTTACTGAACAGAGAATATTCAAAATTAGCAATTGTCAGTATCTATAGTGACTTTGTTGTCCAACCATGAATCAAGACATGTCTGCATTTAATTGAGGCAGCATTTGAGTGAAGGCACAATTCCAAGCAGATAACAGGAAGGGTGAATAGAGGACAGTAAAATTGCACTTCTTTATCCTTTTGAGCTTTGACTTCTGTCCGTTATGCAACTCATTGGATATGCACATGCTGGAAGCCTTTTGGAAATCTCACAGCTGAACTCAGCATTTCCATTCTTCGGCTGACGCATAAAGATTTGGTTAATAATGACTGGTCATGGCAGGTAGAATAGAAAGAAATTTAGAATATTGTTCTCATACATTTTCTAGTTCTAAAAGAAAATTTAAAATCACAAATCAATATTGGCAGGTCAAAAACTGAAAACTGGAAATGAGCTACAAAATTCTGACTTCTGCATCTACAGAAAATGTATGCAAAATATTCTTACAGAAAGGTGAGGCTGTAAGAAGAGGAGTGAAAGCGGGGGCAAAGAGGTTTGACCAGGTTTGGGCTCAGAAGCGAGGAGCACGCCAAGGTCTGCGGCTCAGCCGATACTCAGGCAGCCCCACATTCCAGCCATGATCCCGTATAAACCCTGTCTGTTACTGCTGAACTGATATGGAAATAAGGGGCCAGATGGGGGCTTCCACTGGCCTTATAAGGGATTGTGGTTTGGCCTGGATGGATCACGGACGAAAAGCCACTGAAAATGAAAAATACAGAGGGTCAAACAGCCAAAAAAAGACCAGATTTTGTTTTTCTACTGAAGAAAATAGAGGAGAAATTTAAAAGAATGTTAAACTAATGAAGTTCCATTCAGAGGTTAGACACACAGCTATGATGGACACAGTTGTAATAACACTCATGGGCTTTTAACGATGCATTTACACCAGTGTTTTTCCAGGGTGGAATAATTATAAATTGTACAAACTCAAGGGGTTCAGAAAGAAAAAGCCTAAGATCTAATTTATTCCTTATTCTCTCTAACTCACACTGTGCCATAATCATTCCTAAGGTGAAAGGATTCTTTAGCATTTCACACCTCAAGAGAATGTTATTTTTTCCTGTTGTTCTCAATCAGCAAGGTTTCACCATAATTATGTCAGACCTCTGCTTTGGGCAGAACTGGTAGTTTATTTAAACTGTTGGCTTCTGGCACCGACAAGTATTAAGTAGAGTCTAATTTTTCAACGTTGGTGTCACAGCCCGCGATGAAGCAAGTATTAAATCAACATGGGCAGAGTGCGAGCCGACCAGGTGAGAAGTCCCTTCTCCAAAATAAACACATTTCAAGCTCAACTGAAATTTGCCTTCTTGAAAAAAGGTTTTATGGTCAGACATGTCAACGTTGATTCTTTTAGACAAAAGGACAAGATCTATGTTTTGAGGAATCAAGAAGAGGCCTTTGCACCAAGTGACAGAGGTCAGGCATGGTGCTGACAAAACTATGTCAAATATCTGTTTTGCTGCCAATTAAATGAAATAATGAAGGATGAGGACTACCTCCAAATCAAATCAAACCATCTGATATTCAGCTGGATATAGCTTGGTGGTGTGTTGGCCTTACTTCTAATGCGCTAATAGGGAAGATAATTATTTTATTAAGCGATTTAAATAACTTTGAAAATGTTATCCTCCCCTCAATCTAATTTTGCAGATAAATTCTACAGCACTAATTTAGTTGGCTGTTTAGTAAACATTCAGTTGAATAAATTAAAAAATGTGTCAAAATTTCAGTTATTCACTGCGAAGCATTCTTCAAGTAGTTAGATGTTTATTTACATTCTTTGATTTTGAAGTTGGTGAAAACTGTTTATGCAACAGTTCTGTTTAATCTCATCACATCCTCATTTTTTCCACAACATAATTTGAAACACAAAATTTACAGGAACAAAACAAATCAAAACACAGACAGAAGAGAAGAAGATGATTTGAAAACCAAAATAGCAGATAGGAAAGGATAAAACATTTAGCCAGAAATTCACGTGATATATCAAGCACAGTGAAGCTCCAGCAAACTGGTAAAGTATAGGATGTTATTGGCATGCAGTTTGAAAATCCAAGTATGCACTGTGTATTATGTAGCTCTTACAATAATTATTGAAAAAAAATAGAAATCATTCCATCTTTTCAGAAGATGAGCTTATTTAATTTTCATTTCTGGAGAATTCTGATCCATTAGTATATTTTCAGGGTCCTTGTTTAATGAAAGTGGGATTCTCAAGAGCCCAAAGCACCAACACCACAACTAATGTAACTATGAGATCTAACAGAACTGGAATGATACTATTCATCTTGATACCACTGTTCCAGTGTCCCCAAGGTCCACTTCACTGTAGGAATTTTTCTCTTCTGTCAGAGTGAATAACTTTGTCCTTGGAAGAGACTGCACATGCTGAGAAGCAAAACCCAGCCCACAAATGAAATAAGTTTCCCATGTTAACATCTTAGACTCACAACACAGCTATTGGTGTTTTCTTTCATTTTACTCCCTTTGTTCTTCCATGTGTTTAGCACTAACAGTCAAGATGTTCAGACAGTGGGAGCCAACAGCCTGCTGAGAAACCCGATCAGCCACGCTAATCTGATCAGCTGCACTTTGTTCGAGTGTGTCTTACTTAAAGAGGACGGCGTTCCCAGCGTGGTGTAACCCAAACACCATCCTATCCCCTTTCAGCCCCGGATTCCGAGGAGGCAACTCATTCGTCTAATCTTCTGCACCATCCACATCCACCTCCCCACACCCCCGTCTCTGGCCTCCGATCTGGCTCCCAGCATTAAACACAGCACACCTCTGCCCAAGTGTTCACCCACCAGCACCCGTCAGGGCTTATTAGGGCAAAAACCCATGACACAAGTGTTTTCTATCCTTAATCAGTTAGAAGGCAAACCGCACCACTCCTTGCTTACCTTCAGCCTCTTGCATGTGTGTGCATGTGCACAAATTTGTGTGTGATGAAACAGTCTTGAAATCGAATGAAACAATTTTCTGAATGCATGATCAAGGGAGTTTTTGCACACATCTCTCATACAAATAAGTGTGTAAAGAATCCATGTGTGTTACAGCAAAGAGAATTATCACCTTGCCATTAACCACAAACTTTAAGCCACATTCAAGGTGTGTGTCTATATTAATTACTTAAAGGAGTAAGATGCAGAGCAAATGTAAACAATCCCTATAAACCGGTCTGTCTGGGTTTGTTTTGTTTTTTTTTTTTGTTTTTTTTTCCAACTAATTCAATGCCAGTCACCAAATATAGGCCAAGTGCACATGCATACAAATACAAAGCACACCTCCTCAATCCACATACCCCACTGAGCAAACAGCTGCTTCTGGCAGCACCAAACTGAGGCTGCCAAAAACACCAAAACACTTATCTGTGAGTGACAGTAGCATGTTATTCCCAACAGGAATACTCACTTGGGAGGAATGTTTATGGTAGTGGTGCTGCTCAGTGATTTTATCAAATTATCACTTCTGTGCTTTGAGTGAAAATCCAACCCGACACCATGGGGCACATGTCACCATGGATGGCTAAGTCTCACCCTGGACACGGCCCTGACCCTTATGTTTAGTCAAGTTACCAGCAGCCTGGATATTGTTTTCCCAACCGCTAACCATTACAGTTTAATGAATAACAGCAGTGGCTGCACTGACCTGTGACTGAACGAGGCCTCCTGCTCCTGCACTGTTCTTTGATATCCTGACCTTGTTCATGTTTTCTCAGTGGCCTGGCAAGTTTTTTGGTGATGCAGGTGCTTTTGAAAATTGCATGCAGGAGCTTGCATGCAATTCTTTTAACTTTAAGCCACGATAATAATTTGCACCTTAGTTGCAACAGATCACACATTTGACTCTAAATAGATAATAAATTAAGAAATAAACTGTGGAAAGTTGAGCAGTGGTTGTGGCGCCCAAACCAAAATAATTACTTCAGCAGATTCACAAAGCATCATCTAAGATCTTTTACACTACATTACAATCCAGAGCTAAGAGTTAGATCATTGTTTTTTCCAATACCAGTTGAATTTTTCTTTCTTTGACTTTGTCTTTGGATTGCTTTGTTTGATTTATCTTCAAGTGTGGAAAGATTTTTATTAGATGCTGTTAAAAAAATGCTTTAATCTTTGCAAAAGATGTATATTTCAGTTCTTGTTTGCAACATTTGTATAAGGTCAACCATCCATTCATCCTTCCCTGGATTGTCCTGTTCAGATTTGTATAGGAGTCCTGTAGCCATCATCACAAAGTGATCATAACTCTGGACAATATGACAGTCCAACACATGGCAAACAGCGTGATAGGCAACCAACTATGTTTAAACTGAAACCAATGTAAAGTCCTAATTTGACCAAGTAAGCACATTCATAGATTGTGGAATAAAGATAGATTATCCACAGAAAACACGTTTGTTCAATTTAATCATCATTTAATCATTTTAATCAAAATTTCTACCTGGCCACATTTTCAGGGAAGTGTTTACAGTTCCTTACAAGTTATGCAGAGGGATCTGTCCAGTTCCATTAAGACATATTTCCCCAGACTGCTGGTGCGTAAAGATGGAGTTCAGGCTAATGACTTTGTCTCATGAAAGCATAAGGCCGAGACCTGACATACAGCTGTCAGGGGTATCAGATGCCCTGTTGTGTGTTTGCGTGTGGATTGTGTTAAGGGGCAAGAGGTGACGGGCAGGTAAAGGCTGAGTGAGCTGAGATTACTACTGGCTTGAAATATTATCACATGCTATTAGCACTGTATCACTGTTCATTAGGCTGATGGCTAGCTGGAACTCCCTGACAGGCCTGTGGTAAGTAAGAGAGATGAAGGTGGTGGGAACAGGAGAAAGAAATGGGAGATTGGACACTGAAAAAATGTAGAGAAAAAACTGGAGCAAGAGCAAAATCTGGGCAAATGATAAAAGGCGGCTTGTTTCAATCGTTCACTGTCAGAGGGAAGATTTCAGAGGTGAGTGGCAATTTCAAAGGACAACAGGACAAGGCATGTTAATAAAGTCCTTTATCCAAATTCTGAACATGGTAACCAAATAGCTGCTGAGCGAGGAAACACACACATCAAAGAAATGGTTTGTGCAGAGCTCATAAAAGCTTCTTGTAAACACTATGTGATCAGAGAAATGCATTAAACGCCTGCCACAAAGACAAGTATAGCTTTAAGGGAACTGATGGCTGCTGATGTCTTGTATGAAGCAGGGAACAGAAGAGCAGTAAATCTGTCTCACTATCAGATAGAAATATTAGTCGCTGTCACACTCACTTTGCCTTGGCGTAGACAACACTTTAGTATATCATCAAAGCCAGAACTGTTCTCGTTTCTGAGATTGAGTGGTGCTGTGCAACTTGAAAAGCCACTCGAAATGGAAGCACACACATTTGCAAAGTAGATGAGAGGTTGTTGTTTTGGTTCCTTTGATAATCTCCAAACATTATGCATGCCATCAAACACATAAACAATGCATGATGATCTTTTTTTTTTTTGTTTTCAACTCGTTGCTAATGAAGATGATTATTAGGTTGCATGGAAAATATGGAAAATTCATCAAGCACTTGAAAAATCTCCCAACCATTGTGGGTCACAGTGAGAATTACTGTGCAAGTTTATAAAGTTAGACTTTGCACACACTCTGCTTCCTCCCCTCACTGTCCTTCCCATTCTCCCTTTTTATCTAATTTTAGACCACTCTAGCCAGCGGTAATGAATTGGCTAATCACAGTTATCTGGCTCATTCAAGTGGTTTGTAAAGCAAATCAATAAACTCTGGCAGTGAGCCAGCCATCCACTTTGACAGATGTTGCTCTAATCTATTTCATTTTTTTTTCAATCTTTCCTAAAGATGTTTATTCTCTTCTAGTTTGTTCTTTGTTGTTTTTTTTTTCTCAGCAAGGTCAACGGAGAAGCTATGGAGGAAAAGATAAAATCCTACGCCAGCTGGCAACTCAGCAAAAACGACAACTGCTTTGTAGTTTCAGTGTGACAGAGTGAGAAAGGTACTCTTTAATTGTTGGAAATATAAGATGTTACAGCAACTTTGCTTGCTCTGCCTTTGGCAAAAAATAAGACAAAAATTAAGTTAAAATAAGTAGCAGTGCTAGAAAAACTAAGTCGACCGTTATAATTTAATAGTTTTCAAAACATACAAATAATAATAATAATGCACTTATAAATTGCAAAAATTAAAGAATATATTTAGATTGCTTTCATGTGTGTAATTTCTTTCTAACCTCAGACTTGCATCATTTATAGAAACAGCATTGTCTACTGGTGTTTCTAAGTTTGAATGATACAACTTCTACCTTCACTGAGATAAATTACAAAGTCAAGTGCAACAGACCTTGCATGAAAGCAGATCTGCTGCTTTTCATCATCTACAGATCCTAGAGTTTGTGCAAAATGTTTTTTGCAAAAGTTAAATACAAGGAAAATTTACCTACATTGGACTCAGTCCACAGAAAAATAAACTTCAACTGGATGACAGAAATGTTTCTTTTTCTTATGGTTTTCAGTGGCCAGTCTTTGACTGTAAAAAACTATTGGCTAATTAATCCCACTCACGAAGTGAAGTCCAATTATGGGAAGCACTCAACAGGGTAATTTGCTTTACTAATAAAAATAAAAGCCACAACCAATAACATATCTAATAAGTAAAATCTAATGCTTGGCTTGGAGTAAAAATGTCCTGTCTGTGATAGATAATGAATAAGCAGACCACAGCATCTTTACATACTCAGACACCTAAGAGATCCACCCTTTAAAGGCTTCTGGGAATCAATTATACTTGAATGAATACACGCAACTGCATATCTGTCAGCTAAATTAAGCCTACATGTCTAAAATCCATCTAAAATGTATGCACAGTATAAGTATTTGTCTCTTGTTGTTAGATAATGAAAAACACTTCCTTTGAGACACTGGCAGAGAAAAGAGCAAGCAATTAGAGGAAGTGAAAGGAGAGGGAGACACACAGAAGCAGAGAGACAGCAACAGAGAGCTGTTTGAATGTGATTAATGAGATCACTGCAGGGTAGGCGGCGTCATTGTAATACTCTATGCGGGGGAAAAGCAGGAAAAATAGACTGGGAGAGAGAGTGGGAGACTAAGATGGAGAAAGGAGCAAAAAAGAAGCGGGAATAAAAGCAGGGAAGAAAGGGAAAAAAATAAGAATACACCTGGATGACCAAGTTACATTTAACTCCCTGAGAAGATAGGGAGTAAGAAAGAACGATGCTCAGAAAGCGAGTGAATTTAGCTGGCTGAGGAGTAAAAAAAAAAACGCCAGATATAAAGCTTGGATGAATGGAACGGCAGGGGCTCTCAGTTTTGCACTGGCCTTTTAACAGTGGACTGTTTAGAGAAGCCTGGACCAGGTCTGTCAGATAAAGAGGCTTGTGCTTTAAAGACAGCCATGAAAGGCACAGCCTGCTCCTGCTGCCTGGGGCTGCCGCTGGACACCGCTGCATCTGGTCCAAGGTTAAGATCCCAACAGCAGGGGGTCAAGTGGAGGCTGGGCTCTGAAAAGGTCACGCAGACATCTTGCCAGTTCACAGCTCCATGAACAAACTAGCAATTAGCTAAATCAGGTAATTGTTTTAGGCACAAAATAGCATTTAGCACAAATAAAGATCCACCGATGAGGCTTTTACTGACCAGTACTGATTTCTTGTCTTGTCAATTTTTTTTTTTTTTTTACAAAGTAATGAAAGAAAACTAACACATCTGAATCTAACAGAAAGTGAAGAGATAAAAAAGATTATACAGAACTCTGAAATAAGGTTCTCTTTTTTTCTGATTTGTACAGAAGAAGACTTTCTATGATTATTGAACATGACTGTGGTTCATTCAGCTGTAACAGAAGTAATCATTTTGTCTTTATTTTAAAATGGTGGAAAAAACATGTTCTAGTTCTGTTTCTAACTCTGTAAAAGTTGAGAGTATTTCAAATGTTGTTAATTGTAGTATTTAAATTAGAAGACCCTAAATTTGATATTGACAAAATGTCACAACAAAACAAAACTGTAATCAGTTACTTTCTGAAACAAGGGTGAAATTGTAACCCTTCCTCTAAGAATTAAGGTGAATCTTCAGGACTTTCCAAACGCCACAATCAATAGATCAATGGTCAATAGAATTCCTGCTTGCCAGGTTTTGACCAAGCCTCTAGATTAGGCAACATATTCTTTTCGTGGGCATTCAACATTCTCTCTGTGAGCTACGCGTTGCCCGAGGCCTGAATGATAAAACAAAATATTGACCTCTTTTTGTAGTTTGTGGAAATTTCTCATTAAGTTTAAACCTCTCTCTGGAAGTGCTGTGAAGTTGTGTTGGGAGGGAAAATGTTTCCACCAGCAGAAGCAGTTTCTCAAGGCAATGCCAGGCTCCCAGCTACTTGGTGCCGGT
Source organism: Poeciliopsis gracilis (assembly GCA_911649635.1). Classification (NCBI taxonomy): domain Eukaryota; kingdom Metazoa; phylum Chordata; class Actinopteri; order Cyprinodontiformes; family Poeciliidae; genus Poeciliopsis; species Poeciliopsis gracilis. Next base: position 1,272,921 of record CAJVRI010001220.1, read on the forward strand.
GGGCAAACAGATTTCAATGGTAGTTCATCTTGATTTGAATTATCCCTGAAAAACTACGAGAGTGACTTCTTACAATAGCTGCAAGGAGTATGAGGTAGAGAGCTGCTGTTGTAGTTAACATAATAATTGAATAATGTAACATGCCTTTTTATTAATATATTTAAGAAAAACATTAACTAAATTCTATTATTTAGTTAATGTACGAGTAATTAGGACAAATTTTTCAAACTGTGAGGCAATAATTATTACAGAAGCGAGTCAGTGAAAAATCATTGTTAGGATAATTGTTAACCAAGTCAACCTGGAGGCACTTGAAATAGTTCCTTTGTTTTGTAATTGTGTGTCTTTTAGTGGCATATTGAGTTTAATTCCCCACATACCAGCGATGACAATCCATGGTAATTAATATAATTCAGTTCCTTTAATCTTTAAGCTCCAATCCCACGAAAACACACAAACTATCAACTTTCACTGGTGAACAAGGTTCATAATTACATGTCAGATATATTTATATAATTATGTGTTTACATGGATGTGGGCTGAAGTGGGTTCAGGACACAGAACTTATAATTGCTCTATTGGAACAAATCTGCTTCCTCTTAGTGCTTTAGCTGCTCCTTGGTAGCTACTTCAGAGTTAACGTCGTTTGTGTCATACTTCTCTACTCTTTTCCCAGTGATGCTACTTTACATTTACCTCCAACCACCTTTGTCTATCATCTGATAGAAAACAGCTTCAATAAGCCCAAATCCAGAGAACTGGGGAAAACAGTGCAAGTATTATTCCCCATTCCCTCATGACCATCAATGTCGGGTAAAGCCAGGCCACACCAAAGCAGGTGAGCAGCCTCTGGGCTTACAGGCCAGACAGACAGAGGTCTCAGATCATTCCCTCCCGAGTGTGACAAATTTAAGGACTAATTCTCAAAGGCATGTTTGTGGGGTAAAAGAGCATAGACGAGTAAAAGTGCGCTCAGAAGGGGGGTGGTTAGACCACATGTCCACCACCGGGGCTCTGTAGTAGCAGCTGCCGGCTTTTACAAGCCTTTCAAGTCTGTAGCGTTTTATGCCTTATGATCAGCTGCTTCCCTCAGTGTCACTGTTTGCACACCACACACAAACCCTGCTGTTTTTTTAGGCCACTGTGGGAGCCGTGCAATGGGTTCATGCATCCTCTAATTTGTGAACCAGTTCTACAGGACGTTTGTCCAGTTAAAACACCTGAACCACCCTTTTAAGTCGTCCACATCAGCTGCAGACCATATTATCCAAGCCACTTCCTGATTATCTATCAGTGCATGATGAAAAGAAAAGCACATCATGTGCAGGAGTACATTTTATTCCCCCATGGTTTATTGCAGTAACACTTCAAAATTAAACAGACACATGCTACGTTTCCATCAAACTGTCACGTGGATTTTAAGCAAAAATAAAAGAATAATGTGAATCAACCAGGTTATAGAAAGCATAATTTCATCAGATGTTGATAAAGGCAACTTCATAAAGAGTTACACATAAAAAGGTTGATAGAGTGAGAGCTAAAGATGCACATTTATGCGTAAATACCTAGTCAATATTATATGTTGTGTAGCCAATCCTTAAAACTCATTGCGTTCAAAAAAATATCAACAGAAAATAAGGAACGTATCAGTCAGGAAAGACTGCTGTGTGGGAATGTGCCTGCTTTGGCCGCATCTAAACTAGATTAAACTAGATTAAAGCAACCCCATGTTTTCCTGGAACTCCAAGATGGCTTCAAACATCACTGGATCACAGGACTTTGGAAAACCTAATTTTAACGCTAATGCAAGCAGGGCTGCACTTAATACCTGCCACAGTGATCCTGTAACATGTATTGGATCTTCTTTACAAAGTTTCTGAACAACCTGCTGAATTTCCTTATAAATATATAAGATTTTTCTCATTTTCTCCATGAGGTACAGCCTTATGTGGAGGTAGAAACATCAACATGACAGCATACAGGGGAAGTGTGTCTCTATACAGAGTACTACACACCAGATTATGCTGCTTTGTGCAGTAAGTTTACCCTTACCAATGCATGCATCTTACATATGCATACATTGGCAAATGCAGAAGAATTAGGCATACAAAATACAAACTGAGTCGTTTTTAGTGATCACTCAGACCTGATCAACAAATTCTCAAAAGCCTGAATTTGTTTCTTATGACTAGACAGGACCATTTTAAATCAATGTTATGAAACCTATTAGGTGTTGCTAATGTTTCATTTGCCTCTTCCTCGCTAGACATAATGCCATACATCTTTATAAATATATTGTGAAGGTCCCTCCAGTACCCAGCTACATCTACTCACTGTCTGGCAGATTTTTAATGCAGTGTTGCTACTTTAGGACAGAATAAGGGAAGCTTTAGCCACCCATCTAAGACATGGGTGTTTGAAAAGCAGGTTTTGGTAAATGGTGTAAAAAGCCATTGATGTTAAACTCTAAAAATCAACACTAAACAGTGGAAACCGCTGGTGTGAGCCATCCAACACCTACAAGACAGCCTTGACTCTCATCCCCAGGCAGTTTCACAACCTTTCACACTTTGAAACATGGGACCACAACATCCCCCATTGCTGGTCGGGTTGATAAACAACTCAAGGGTGATAACAACCAAAACAACCGTAAAGACTGGTACGCGGGTGGGTGGGTCTCACACGTGACTTTAACAACTTGCAAAGTGGTGAAGCCCCAACAACACTTCAATCCCCAGAACTCAGAACTGAGGAAGCCGATAACAAACAGATACAAATAAAGGTGCATTTAAAGTTAATAAACTCTACATATGCTAGATTTCAACTGCCTTCATTACAGACAACCTATATTTCTGTTGCAAGGGGATCTTCTGCTCTTGACTGAAAGCCAATCCCAACCAGAACGTTCAGTTTTATTAAATACCAGCTTTCAAATGCCTGCAGTATGACTGTATTTTTGCTCTGAGGAGTTTTAGACATGATTGCCAACACTAGGCAGCTTCAGTCAGACAAAGGAATACAATCAACTTATGGCCTCCACACATGACCTCAGACTGCCAGTGTTGCTGCCCTGAATTTGGTTCACAGACTGAGTATTATCGTTTCCTGCCATCAGTGTGACTGCATACATATTAGTTTCCGCTTCTACCTCCCTTAACCCTTCATCGTCACCCCCAAAAGACTGACGCAGACAGCGCTATCCGCCAACACCATCCCGCATGCCTCACCATGCTTCAGCAAAGCTCAGGAAAACAGCAGAATATACGAGAGTCGGCCTTCAGGGAGAGCGAGTTTGAGGGCGGGAAGGAGGAGTGGGATTGAATGGGGAAGCAATAAATGGAAGGATGGGGAGAGGGCAACTTTGGGATGGGAGCCAATCCAATTACAAGAAGCGGTGCAATCCTAGTTTCTCTGGCGGCACTAAATTCACATTTCAGTGGTCTCCTTCGTTTTCCCTCCCCCAATGCCTTCTTCCTTTCTCCATCACTGCTTCTTTCTGCTACTTATTTCTATACATATATATATATATTCATAAGTATATTTGTATATTTTAGGTCAAACTCCTGTCACACTACTCCTTTTCCCCAGCTGCATGACTTTCTTGGTTTCATGAAAGCATGTATAGGATTGTGTCACCAGCACAGCATCAAAGCTTGCCACCCAAGCTGTGTCATGCTCAGATCAGCAGGAAGCCTGAAGCATCCTACTTCATCTGTGTCTCTCACAATGCTCTGCATCATCCTTCTGCGAAAAGGCTGCAACCAAAGATCACCACATACATCATCCTTGCCTCTGGAGACAAAGGCAGTGAATGGATAATCCTCAAAGCATAAAAAAACACTTTGGGCATAAAGGCACACTCTGCTGTTATGCAAACTTCTTGATTTTTTTTATAACTATTCAAACAGAGATGCACCAATCAATTGACCAGATATAAAAATCAGTTTTTTGTTGATTTGCTCTGTGAAAATGAAAAAAAAACAAAAAAAACAATGATGTTTGTCTTACTCATTAAATGCATCATTCAACTGCAAGCAGTTTGATGCATTTTTTGGTTATAATAAATAGACAGAGGTTTATAATTCAACAATGCATAAGTGGGAGTTACTTATGCAAGTCCTTCAGTTTCTGTTGGTTACAAAGTTAATACCTTTATCTAAGCACTTGCAGCACATTTTTCCTTTGTTGTGTTACACTGTTTAAAACAAAAAGAAGAATTCAGAATCAGTCAAATTTGGAAAAAGCCGGTCAAATCTCAAAGAAAACCAGGAATTAGTATCTGGCCGGTGCACTCTTGTATTTAAAAAGGAAACCTTTTATTTTTTCATGCTGCCACATAAAACCACACAGAGGAAGGCTGGTTATGGTAATCCTTTTTTTTTTTTCATGCACATCAGGAGAACAGTCAGAACTGGTCAAAGCACAAGCTTCCATGCAAATAATGGCTTCACCTTGACCAAGATTCTACCTGCATGAAAATGAGGCTGGTGCAGTTGCTTTTCTAGTCAAATGTAAAAGCAAATTAGATTCAGAGAATGGGGATAGTTCAATGAAGAACAAGCCATTGGATCTTAAGCGATTAGAGTGCGGTTCAATTTCTTAATTTAATACTCTCCTGTGTACAGCCTAGAAAAAAAAAATCATATTTTGTACTACAAGCATTGTAATGAAATCTTTGTTTAGGAACATTAAGGTTGATCAGAGTCTAAACTTTTCTCATTTTCTCATCTAGTGACTCTTTGTATGTGTCCTACCAGGATTATGGTGCTCTGCGCATTGGACTGTGCTGCTTTTTTTTGTCTACGAGCTCCTCTCATATCCTGGTTAATTCCTTCTTCAGCTTGCCGTTACTGTGGCTACAGTCACGGCTGTGTGAGAAGCAATTTGAGTACGTACACAGCAGCAGCAGCTCGCTTGTCTTTTTTAACATGGATTTTCAGAGATCAGGGCAGATGATACAGAAATGGAAAAGTGGGGAAGCGAAAGGCAGCCACAGGCAAAAGTGTGGAAGGAAACACAGAGATGAAACAATATCTGAACAATCTTTTCTGCCTTTTCTAATTTAGTTAAATAAAGGAGAGGCAATAGATCTTTAAACGGCTCAAACAGTGGATTACATCAAATGATCTTGTTTCAGTCTCAATGCAACCACCACAGTGTAATCCGTTAACACATTTAAATTGAAAGCAAACTGACTGACTGACTGGCTGCACTGTGGAGAAGATGGTAACTTTGTTGTTTTGCAGCAAGAAGCTCCTGGGTTCAAATTCCTGTCGGTGGTCTTTCTGCATGGTGTTTGCCTTTTTTCCTGTGCTTGAATGGGTTTTCCCTCACTACTCCAGTTTCCTTCGACAGTCCAAAAATATGTCTGTTAGCGTAACAATGTGGGAATTGGTGATGGATGGACGGATGGATGGATTATTCAAAATATCTTTTTTTAATAAAACAGAACAACTTTGCAATACATTCAGCCCGTCTGTCATTCAATAAAAGTTTCACTTTGTCTCACAGACTGAGAAAACAGTTTTTATGTGTGGAAAATGGCTTTTTTGTGCAAATAATTGGTAACTTTAAGTTAATTTCCACTAAGTAAAAAAATTTCCTCACCAACTAATGCCATGCTTGGCATAACCAGGTAGTTCTAACTACCCGGTTAAGTGTGATCATCAATTTAAAAAAAAAATCTTGATGAATCCACTCTGGTTTCTAGAGAACATTGGCCGAGCCTTGTGACAAAATCAACATGCACAACCGATGTACTTGTAGCTTAAAATGATGTTTGTGTGGAATATTCAAGGATGCCAACAGCTGTCTTGAATTACTCAACAAACCACAAGCAAATCTGACCAGCAGACAAATTTGTAATCTCTGAGCCCAGAACACAGGGCTCATTTCCTTTTGCCAGAGCGCATCCAGCAATTTTAGTCCTGTAGCAACGGAAGGAAATTCTATCACGGCAAAGTGCCAGGGCACCCTTTAACCTTTCTGGCTTTAGTATTTTCTCAAAACCAGAACTAGGGGGTTTAATGTATGGAGCAGCTCTTTTTTTTTCCTGCTTTCAGTTGGCTAGAAGCAGAAAGGGGCCCATTAAAAGTAATAGGTCAGCTCAGGTTATTCAGCACTGGAACACAGTGCTGGAGGAGCTGATAATGACCATTACACTGAGTTAGCCACTCGTATCACCCTTCCCTGACAGTTCGACAGCAGGCTTTTAATACTAAGAAGATAATTTTGCCTCTGACTATGATCCGCATGACCAGAAATAGAAGGCCCTCATGATGTCGATACACCAAGAACTCTTGACAGGTTGAATTTCTGTGCATTATGATAATAATGACAGCGGAAATATCTCGCGCGAGAGGCGTTAACCGTTTCGGGAGAACAGGACGCAGCAATTACCTTCTTTAGACGTCCACTCCTGGTACCCACAAAAGCAACACAGTAGCCATTGTAGACATAGGAGGTCACAGAGGTCATGCGGTCCCGAGTCTCAGTGTAGAGTGTGTGGCCGGTCACCAGCTGAGAGCCGCCAAGTGGCTGGTTGATGTCCAGACCGCAGAAGGAGTCATCGATGGGCACAGGCTGCCGAACAAGAAGAAAAGCTGTTAGAAAATTAAATGTGAAGACAAATTAAAATGAAAATCTGAATCTGAAAAAATGTCAGACAAAAGTTTCAGTGTTTGAATGACATGAAATTTCACATTAAATAAAAGGCCACAATATTTCTTATCCAAGTGAAATCTGACAATGTTATCCAATTACTTTATTGAAATATGCATAGGTGTTTTAACATTAGTCCACCATGAGAATCAGAAGCTAACTGGAACACCTATGTTACAGTACCAACTATATTATCTAAGTTGGGGGTTGATCTCTAATTAAAAACATACTGTGAGATTATAAACATGTTTGAACGCATCGTTAAACTCTAAACAGAAATCTCAGAATTAATCTTGTGACTAAAAATGCATATAATAATAAGATAGTTGTTGGAAATTATTCATAAAGAGGCAAAACTGAAATACAAAGCATTGTAAAAGTGAACTTTCTATGAGCAAAAAATAATGGGCTGAAACGAGAGTAAAGCATGATGGTTAGGCAAAGCTGTGGAAACAGTGTCAGACTGACTTTGGGATAGAAGTGAAGAGTGACAGAGAAGCTTAAGGAAAACGGAGAGCTTGAATTACATGCAACTTTGCCTTATTATTATGCCTGAAATATGTACCCGCTCCACCTGACTGAGCTCCACCTTGCTCTGAATGTGGCTCATTACCCTGACCTACCATTACTTCTCTGCAAGAAGGCACACTGTGCATGATAATTGTTGTAAATAAGACTCTGATTTTGTCAATTATTTTGAAAATATCACTGCAATCAGATCTTATTTAACTATGCTGAGTAGGAGGGGGGGAAAATGCAACCTCTCCCTTCTACAGTCTAGATAAATTTGCAAGATCAGTGGTGATAAAACAATGAAGAATGGGAAGGTAAATGAGAGATAAGGAAGTGATGTTTCTGGTGTTGAATCAGGTCAGCTGACACAGTTTGAGTGTCAGTGACCTCAATGTGCCATGTGGAGTAAAGTGAGACATCCAACTGAGCCCCCCACCATTTAAACATCCCATAACACCCTCTGAATATTCATCCCCGTGCTCTTACACCAACTCATTTGTTCCCTTTCTGTCAATGCATCCATCTCTCATCTGCATCCTCTGTTGCTGTCTTTGTTCTCGTCAGAGAAGTACAATTTATACAGACTAATTTGAGTGGCATTTCCATTCATGGGAGGCAAATCAGCCTCTGCAAACACTTTCTGCACACATTTTCAAGTGCAATAATGCTGATGGTGAACAAAAACCTCCTGTATTGTAGTTACAAAGCTTGCTTTATTGTTTTCCTTTTATTTATTTTCTCCAAAGGCAAATTTATACCCGGTTTGCTTTGCTGTTCACTCTACCATAAATCCTGTGATGTAAATTTCATCATTTGTACACAATGTGTACATGGCCGACAGCAAAAATAAAAATCCACTTCCAAAGGGGGGTGCCAAATATGTAACAGACAATGAAATCCACAGTACTTTTCTTCTTCTCCAAACAACAGTTGACAGAACCAGCATATTACTGTCCACTTTGACTCAACTGTACAGAGAGAAGTAGGTGTAGGCGATGGCTGCACAATTTTAGCAAAACATGTGATTGCAATATTATACTTCCATTTGGTGTCAATAATGAATCATTGCAATATTTCTAACAATCTCTGACATTTTGTATTATATGCAATACCATCCGTGTCAGTTGCAGCTACAAACTGTCCATTGTAATAACAATGTTTTGCACACACTGCTAATGGTGATGACAATGCATTTTTACTATATTGCCCAACCATTTCAGATACTTTAAAATAACTAAAAGATTGACCAATACATTAGAGATGAACTGAGGAATCGTTTGGCAACCACAGGATCAGCCCAGATATGGATCACCAGGAAATCCTTTAATGGTCTACATTTTCTTAGGAATAACCACAGAGCCTACGCTGTAACTATCAAAAACTAGCAAAGATTACTTACTAATGAAAGATCATAAAGACTGCTTTAAATGTCAATTCTGTTACAATTTTGGTTTTTATTTTAAATAAAAGTTTATCTTTGTTATACCATAACTCTGCTCTTACACACAAAGTGTGACGTTACCTCTGCTTCTAGTATAGCTCTTGACTGTGTATTGCAAAATATGTACTAGAATCACCATGTTAATACAGAAAAGATATACATGCCCAAATAAAAGTAAGCTATATACGAGTTTCACTTCTAAAATAAGAAATAAAAATGACACTTTTTCACTGTATTTTAATTGTTGGAGCTGTACTTGTAGAAATATCATTTCGGACGACATCTTGAGGAACAGGTTTTGTATCCAGACTTTCAGTTCCTTCAAAATCAAACAGCTCCTCCACATATGATCTGTTGGGATCCAAACCATTTGGTTCCGATTAGCGCTAGATTGTACAGATGATGTACACTTTAGAGTCAGCAGTAAAACCCAAATCCCTCCAGACTCCATATGGTTGAATGTAGTTGTTCACCATCTTGCAGATGTACATATTTACTTATTTATTTTTTGGCTTTTCCTTGCCAAAAAGAAAAGAACAGCTTTGCTTCCTGAGTGGAGCTGTAGTTAGACTAAATACAGACTAACCTTGTAGAATGAACCCTGATTAAAGCACTATATAGCACTGATGTGACAAATTTTGTATGTGGTTAGAGCTTGGCTGAGTTTAAGACAGCTCCATTTTAGAGGGATCTAAATCAAGGGTCAGCCCTTTAAAGAATTTTAAGAAAGTTCAGCAGCATACTTGCTTTCAAATCCAATCTCAGGATCAGCATTATCTATCAGCGTCTTTCACCACTGATAAATTCAATGGTAGCACAAAAGCAAAAAGCAAGGCAAGATGATAGTGTTTGTCAGTGAGGAGAAACACACTCAGACAGACGGATACAAAAAAATCCCATCTTGAATCTCCTCTGTGGGATTGACTACAAAGATGGCATGAATCTCCAGATGGCAGAAAGCTGAACGGATGGGTGATAAATCTTTGATTGGCTGCTGTGTGTGTGAATCCCCCTGGTTCAGCCACAGCTCCATTCCCAGCGACAGCCATGCCTGAGCATAAGCATACTTGCAATGCAACGTGTACAAAGAGGATATCTGCTGGGTGTATAATTAAAGTTGTCCACTTTGAGCTTACTGGCTACCTGTTGTTAGCAACAAGACGGAGGAAAGGCACACAAAAACACTGTGTAATTTGACTGTTTGAGGCACAGTTAACAAAACCACAAGGAGGGCCCTAGACCTTAAATGGAGGGTCTGGCCAAAAATAATTTTATGTCAGGAGGATTCTCTGGATTGCAATCATTTTGACTTTAATAATACAACTAAAAGATTTGATAATGTAGTGCAAGCTATACCTGAAAAAGATGTTGAAAAGGGAAAGGCTCACAGTATAGCAATATAAGGCAGCTTATATTGCATAATCTCATATACAAAAAAAAGAAACAACTTTTGTTTGGGTACAGTTCGGACAAGGAGCCATATTTATCTTGTCATCATGCAACATTAGGTGGATGGTATGAATTGCAAAAAAGATGTCCCTAAGCTCACTGCTATTGCAGCAAGAAGACACACCTTGGGATCTATAACAACCAATAGATGTTGTCTACAAACAAAACTGGTTGTTCGGGATTCATGCCAGAAAAAAAAAAAAAAAAAGCTTTTCTTGGCCCGCCCTCACAAATGCAAACATAAGAAATCTGCTAAACTCTGGTAGGACATTAACTGCAACCATGTTTGTGGTTTGGATGACACTAGGATTGAGTCATTTGGCAACAAATGGGCTCAGTGTCTTTGACGTAAGATTGAGATTGAGAAACCTAGTGTAAGATTTGCAGCAAAACGACATTATCCTCAAGAACAAAGATAAAAGGATGGGTTTCCAAACCAGACACCATCCTTTCTACTACATAAAACCAGAGAGCCAACGCTGAACTCCACACGATAAATACAGAATAAGAGGAATTGTCACTCTGTATCCGGCTCCAAACTTTAGAATTTTTAATGGGGAAAACTGTTTTCCCCATTAAAATATCCCAAATACAACATATTTATAGTTGGTTTACTAACATTTGTGCCTGTAATAATTTTAACAAAATCAATTATTTCTTAACTTGAATTTTTTTTCTCCACTAAAATATGCTCACATTAAGGGTCAGCTTTTCTACATTTTTTTCAGGAATGTAATGGTGCTGCAACAAAAAGGATTTAATTTTAGGGCTTTTTACACAACTCCATCAATGGGCAACGGAGGCACCACGCTCATTTGAGGAAATATGTGAAAGGAATTTCTGTTCAACATCAGCAAGGCTGACATATCTGGCTGCTAAAAGCAGCTTGTAACGATTTAAAACTCCCGCATCTGTCGACATCTCTTTGCATAATCTATAATACACTATGGATTTATTGGCTGCTCATCGAGCATGAGAGCACAGTTTAAAGGAACATGTTTGACATTTCTCTCGTCTCTCTGGCAAAACACACACAGAGGCCATGTAGCCTTTAATCCGAGAGGACAGCAGAACATCATTGGCAGTGGATGCCTGCAGAATGGAGTGGGAGGAGCGGGCCTTGCAGGTAACAGCTGGCAACAGTCAGCGCACACTGGGATGATTGGGGACTCTTCTGGGAAGGTGGAAAAACGCTCTAATTCAAGCTCTGGCGGATAACAAGGCTCAGAGCCACAGCACTGTCACCACTGTACACCTTCTTACACCCACTTTGCTGCATGCAACATCCTTTTCTTCTCAGCAGAGCTAATAAAGACCCAACCACCAGTTTCTTAAGAAAATGTCTTACTCCTCACAGCTGACATTGTTAGGTGGAGAATTTGTGGATTTTAATGAGAATGATCCATTGGGCTCTCTAAAGGGGATTAGCAAACAAAGGAGATAATCTGTGGTTTTCATCACAATAAGCGACACAGACATCATTAAACCTGACAATGCACATGTGAATGGCCAAGACTGGCAAGCTATTCTGTGCAAATGCAGACATATAACATAACACAGTCAGTCAGAAGTCATTAATTCTTAATAATCTTAAATTCCTATTAGTGGGTAGCGCAGTGAAAGCACAGAGGACTGCAGCCTCCTGGGACCAAAGGAGAATCAAGGAACTTAATTCTACTTGACAACATGTAACAGATACACAGCCTTTTTATTATGGGATAATTAGGAACTTTAGAGGGAATGGACTGGTGTGTGATCTACACCAGCATCATAAGTAGACGAATTGGAGCAGCCCCTAGACACCCTCCCTCTTAAATCTTCCCCCAAACGCACACACATGCATGCACTCTCTCCATTGAGTAGAGCATTTATTTTGACTGCGCTCAGAGAAAATCACTTTGATGCTTGTAAAGAAAAATAAAGCCTGCGTAATTTATGAATATGTCTCCCTGAAATGCACTTGAAAGTGGATGTTCCCTGATATCAGAGCAACAAAACAATTTGACATCATTACAAGTAGTGTTAGAGTCATTTGATAATAGAAAGCATGAAATGCCAGGCAGTCAGAAACATTTCCGGATGATTGCTGTGTTTATTTTTATTACAACAAACGCCCCCCTAAAGGCACTGTGCAGTTTAGGCTCACTGAGAAACTTAATACATTCTCTTACAGTTTCTTATCTTTTATCAGAGGAGCAAACCACTTCAGATGTAGAAGTTGTTTGACAGCTCCAAGACCCTTTACTCATTTTTTAAGTGAACTATATTAGGAAAGTACTCATACCCCTTATTGCCAATATTTTTCACAATAAAACCACAAACTTCTCTGGGATTAACTATGATAAACCAGCTCAAGTTGTGCATTATGTTGAAATTGAAATGAGCGGATAAATGGTTTTCTGCCTTTGTTTATCATTAAAATGTGAAAAGTATGGGGTGCATTTGCACATCTGGGGACTGACATGTTTGTACGTTTTACTTTGCAATGTGGCTCTGGCTCGGTCACATATAAAATCAGTAAATACGAATTTTTAACCCTTTTCCATACGTTGATTAAATTTTGACTGTTCAACTTTGAACTCTAAAATCAATATACTTAATTGTTTTATAGTAGCTCTGGAAATGAGTTTAGACTTCTTTTCCTGCTGGAAGGAAAACCTCTCACATGCTTTCACAAAGAGGTTTTCTTTCCAATAAGAACAAAGTCCTCTATACTCATGTTTAACCATGTTTGGCCATGCAGACGGTGTTCTGGGTATATGTCCAGAGTTAGTTTTGTGCCAAACAATAAGTCTTTCATGCTAAATTTAACCTCATTTGACCAGGGCATCTTTTCCATAAAATTGCACTTTCTTCAACAGAAAAACTGCACACATAAATACCGATGACTTTCTGTATTAATATACTTTCTTGTCACTGCTCCATAAAGGCCAGATTTGAAAATGGCACAACAGTTGCAAACAGTTGTCTTGACAACAGATTTTCCCGCTTGAGTTAATGATTTCTCCAGCTGCTCCATAACCATGATCCTTCTGGCCCACTCTGACTCTACTATTTAGATGACTTCTGAAGGAAACTAATGGCACTGGAATTTTTATTTAGGGTAGAAGAGTAAATGGGACAGCCAAAAAATGCCAATAAAATACAGTAAAGTCTGTGGTTAACATTTTCAAAAGTGCAAGGGGTATTAGTACTCATGAGAAACTATTTAAATCACCATTTCAGAAAATAGTCTCATTTAAGAGAGCAAAATAAACCTTCAATGAACTAATGTAGCTTTTTCCGCAGAGACTTTCATGGCCGTGATCAGCTAAGAGATGCATCCAGGACGAACGTTTATCTCTGTATTTTTGTTTATAAAGTGTGTGTTTTCATAAAACTCACCGCTTTAGTACACTGCACATCCTTCCCAAGGAGCCAGTTGAGCTCCAGGTTTCCTTCTCCCTGATAGCAGGACTGCAGGCGCTCCTTGATTCTCGCATTGATGTCTCGGATGGTGAAGACGCAGAGCGCTGAGTCATCTGGTGGTCGATGGAACTGCTTCTGGCCCTTGGAGAAGACGGTGAACAGCACATCATCTTGGACACTTAAGTTGAGCGAAGCAGCGAGAATGCGGCCCGGCTTGCCGAGGTAAGCAGCCTGCAGCAGGCGATACTCAATGCCGTTCTTCACACAGCCGATGGGCAGAGAGACGTAGGAGTGAAATTTGCGGTCATCCTTACAGAGACGAACAATGCGGGACGTGTAGAAGAGATCGCTGCTGGATCCGCTTGATGACATGCTGTTCTCCGGTGTCTCTGGCTGAACAGTCAGGAAGTAAACAAAGCTGCCACTTGCAAAGCCATAAACATAGTAGATGTCAAAGTGTGAGACAAGCGCTAGTGTGTCGGACGGTATCTTTATAAGAGAGGACACAAAATCAGTATGCAACTCGTAGTCAAGCATGGCAGAAGATTCCGGATCACGTGGCAACTTTCGGCTGGAAAGAGTGGGAAAATAGTCTTGTTTACCATCCACTGCTGTGCCGATAAAAAGTGTTGCATCCTGGCCCTGTGACGGCACAATCACCCCATACATGGTCCCTGTCTGATTGACACTGGAGAGGTAGTGCTCCTTCTTGTGGGAAGGCTCCACTAAGATAAATAGGTCATCCAATCTGAGGAGTTTACACACACCTTGGTAGAGGCTGCCACAGGCCAGCAGCCGATTTTGTGAATAATCAATGAGGAGGAGCTTGTTGACATTGTTGGTGGGTACAAGGGGCTCAGAACAGGGCTGTACAATTAGAGGAGGGTAGCAGGCCTTATTGTCATCCTTTGGGCCTGTATCATGGGAAACGAGGAGGGTGAGGTTGCCTGACAGCTTGTACACACGGTTGACTGCTCCAACATATAATGCACCAGTGGCTTGGTGAACAGTCAGGTGATTAAAAACCCAATCCCGTCGTTCTGGGTGGAAACTATTGAAGGTCTGTCCATCTGTGGCAGGAACCGCTAAAAGCCAGAAGAACAAAAGAGTCGCAACTGCTCCAAACTTGGGGCAATGCATAAAAGTTCTGTCTTTGACCTTTTGACCATCCATGTTCACTTGTCCTGCAAGGAAACCGCTGAATAAGCAGACAGAATCGTTTAGAGGAAGAGAAGGATGATCGTTGCCTTTTTGATGATGAAGACCAACTTGCGGGTCGAACTTTCACAAGAACCTTCACATGTTTCTGAAAAGAGAAAACGAGAAAAGAAGAAGTTAGACATTTCAGCACAAGTTGCATTCCAAAGAAACTCATTACCAGTATAAATGTTCTGCATCAGAAGGGCAAAGGGTTGCAAAAGAGGTACTGATTTAAAGAGGCAATATGTGGAAATCATTATGGCACACATTTCAAGCAAGTTGCTGGATAGGGCAAGACAATGCAGGAAGCTCAAGCAGGTTACACCACAGAAAATTAGCCTGACCTGACTCATACAAACGATGCTAATGTCGCACACTGGCCAAGCAGTTTCCAAGAACAAGAATGTAGAACAAAGACGCAGCCCACAGAGAGCCTTGGACACACAGCAATGACTCACTGCATTTTACATCACCATCGAACACCATCTTACATCTAACCTGGATTCCTTAATAAGTATTTTATAATGCTTAGTGTTGAGCCTTAATTTAGCCACTCATCCATGAAAAAGGAAATTTTGATGACTATAAAGTTGTGGTGATGACTGTATAGTCTACAGTAACTTACAAAGGTATTCATTCCCACCCCTTACATTTTTTTTTCTACATATTTTATATTTTTGTTGCCAGCCCCCATTACTCATATCTCCCAATAACATACAGTGAAATTTTTACCATTAATAAAAGGAGTCAATTTCTCTGTATTTGAATATCGGTATAAAACACAACTCCTCTTTAAGGCCACCAGAGGTTTGTTAGAGAACATTACAAATAGCATCATGAAAACCAAGAAAAGTGACAACATTTTCAAAAGAAAGTAAAAGAATTTAATATGTGCCACAACCGATTAATTTTAGGGGACACAAAAAGCATGTGAAAAAAGGTGCTCTGGTGAGATAAGAGAAACGTGTAACATTTTTGGCCCACATGCAAAATACTGTGCAAGACTGAAAATTATCACTGTGCTTCACCCTCCACACACGATCCCCATGGTGAAATATAGTGGTGTCAGCATCAAGCTGCAGGGAAGCTTTTTTTAAGCATTCCCAGGTCAGCTGGTGAGAGTTGCTGGGGTGTTGGACAGACTTAAATACAGGGCAATAATAAAAGACGCGTTGAACTCCAGTCCCTGAAGACCAGGGTTTCCGAAACCTTTTAAACGTCTCTAATCCAACACACCAATAAAATCGCTAAATTACCTTCTCAGTATGCAGTTAAGTTCTACATAGTCCTGCTAATGACCTGATTATCTGACTGGCTGTTGAAGCAGAGCCACATCTAAAAGTTACAGGTACTCAGCCCTTGAGGACTGAATTTTGACACCCCCATGTGAGGTCCTGCAAAAGATTTGAGATGGGGGTGAATATTCACCCCCATGCAGGCCAGCATAGAGACAAACCAATTATGGAATGAATTGGATAAAAGCATTTTTAAGTTTCAGACTGGCCAAGTCAAAGTCCACATCTAAATCCTGTTAAATACGTGTGGCAAGACTTTAAAATGAGTAATCAAAGCAGCAAAGAAGAATGAGATAAAAATTCAGGCCCTAGGCTGGTAAAACTGGTAGAAACATACCCCCAAAAGACTCTTAGCTGTAACTGCAGCAAAAGATAGTTCTAAAAACCATCGACCCAGGGAAGCTGAAATGTAAATGCACATTGCATTTCTCAGCTTTTTACTGAGAAATACAGTAATGTTGTTCTCATTGGAAGCAAACAACGTTCTGAAATGTCTTAATCTTTTTCTTTTCACAGAACAATTCTGTTACATAATGTTGTGTTCAATCTTTAAAATAGATTTGAGGTTTGTGGGAGTCAGGTGACAAAATATGAAAACAATAGGTATAAATATTTTTGTAAAGCAAAGTATGTTGAACATCAGTTTACTGACTTAAGTTCATATATTTTCTTGCAATTTTGCACATTTCATTTCAAACAGAAATCAGAAAAGTCTTAAATTTGTGACATTGTGCTTTGATTTGGCAGCAGGGATGGCGCTCCATGTGAGCCATAAACCGAAAGATGGAGCTCTATGTGGTCTGTCCCCATCAGTTAATTATCTCATCCATTGGAAGAAAAGGTCTGGATCTTATTACTGGAACAAACTGAGAACAAATTGGAAACCACTTCTATGCACCCTTTTCCTCACTCCTTGACCTTCACAAGGAACAATTTACAAAATTAGAATCTATTAATTGCTCTCTTTTAAACACTGCTGGTTTTTTTTTATCTTTTTATTCCAATCTTTTGCTTGTATGATTAGATAATAAAGGGATTAATCACCACTGCAACAATCACGTACAACATACAGTCAAGTGTGAATGCATGCATGTGTGTTTGTGTCTCATCTTGTTCCCTCCGTATTATCAGTGCACTCTATCAGAACTAGGCAGTGTGAGAGGCTAACAAGTGGAGAGAATGGCAGTGCATCCCAAAATCAACTATGATCAGGCGTAGCGATCCAACAAGGGTAATTACTGTGGAGCTGAGGGAGGTAAGCTGGGGAGCGACATGGGGAAGCCAAGGGCTGGAACGTGTCAGAGGCGGCCTTACATCATTTGTCACGCTCCAGATTTGCATTTGCCGCCAGCTAGGGCTAAGGGATTGAAGGGTGAAAGATGTGGCTGGAATAATCAAGCCACTGCACCTTAAATGAACAACCGCTTGGCACTACAAGTTTGAAAGCGAGGCGATGTGGATGGGTATAACTGATGTGGGATTCCATCAGAATGATGTCATAGACCTTGCTTTAAATCACATAATGGCCATTTCGATGTCCCCATCCTCTACTTCTATCTGTGAGCATACTGCACATTTCCGTTTTAAATATAGACCCTGAGGAAGTGTATTGATCCATGTGTCCATAAACACAAGTCTTAAGGCCCAATCAAGCTGTTCTTGGCGTGCGTATAGGCGGAGGTGTGGGAGGTACCGTATCCCAGAGGCACTTTATTAGCATGGCCATAAAAGTGTCACTGCCTCTAAAAAAAGGCAGCAAGAGGCAGACCCTCACTCTCACTTTCTGCTGCCTGCACGCTGCTACGCTCCTTTGTGTGAGTTTGCACAAGCTGGATGTGCAAAGTGGATCCCGTTGGTGGAATAATGAGCCTCCTGCTGAGCTAGCTTTTTGCACAAGCCCCACTGCCTTTTGCTCCTTAGGGCTTTTTTTTTTGCTACACCCTCCACCCTTAATTGTATGTGTGTTCAACATTTACTCCCATCTATCTCTTCTTCCTCTCCTCATTATTTTGGTCTCCCTCCCAAGTCATTGCAGAAAATAAACGCATCACGTTGAGGCTACAGCTGCACAGGCATACAGCGTCACAATGCTCTAAATAAAACGAAAGCTCCTCCAAGGTTGTCCATTCATATTGCTTTCAGCGACATGGGGAACAAAGTCTTTGTTTAAGTTGATTGCATGACCACCTCTTTGTTGCACATGACATGGACTTTCTCGGTGCTTTGCAGCTGTGGAGCAGACGTGAAAAGAATAAACTCAACACCGGATCACCCCTTGTGCTCTATACTTCAAAGCCGTGTCTTTGTTTAGTTTATTAGGTGTCAGAGTTAACGGAGATGGACATTAACATATAAATGCATTCAGGAATGATTCATAGATATATACAATCATCAACTAACCTCAAAAAGAAGAGGCCATGACTGTTGCTGCAATAAATACAATTATTGTCTAGGTAGAAAATAAGGGAGAAACATTTATAACTTTTAATGGGTAATTTAAGTCAGAAGCCTTAAACTTTTAGCAACAAAAGCGCCTTTTTTTTTTTCCCTATTTTATCTCCAACAGCAGTTGAGTCACAGCAATGCATCTATACCGCTAACCAAACTAAACAAAGCTTCTCAAATAGGGTTAGTGTGGAAGCATCATGACGTCAGTTAATATTTTTTTTAACCTGGTAATATAAATAACAATCTGTCTTTTTGTAAAATAACACATTCCTGACATGGAAAGAGTCTTTTGTGCAAAGTCCTCTGACGGAAAAGCTCCAACATAAATGGACAATGAAATTTCCTATTATAAACTGATTGACAAAAAAGACCTGCTAATGGAAAAACACTGAATGGATGTGTGGCTGCTTAATGGCAACACAGAAAAGGATGGAGTGAGCACTCCTACCTTCCTCAAAGACATTTTATGTGTTCATGAGTTTTATGAACATGAACAGACATTTTGCATCAAGTGAAGGAATAATCCATGGCTAAGGAAATAGAACAGACTTTATATCAACATATAGAGTCAGCAAACAAACCATTGAGATATCGTAGGTATTTGTGAGCATAGAGTTCAGCTGAACAAACTGATTTACTGTTTTTATGTGTACTCTGTCAGTGAAAATGTTTGCTGACATCTACAACTAATATAAAATAAAATCAATAAGCGGCATCTCAAAACATTTACCCTCCAAATTACAAACAGTAAAAAAGAAAGCAGGAGCAACTCATGTTCAGTTTTTATTAACTAAATGAGGGGAAAAAATGTTGTGAAAACACTCAAATAAACTGACTAACAATTTAAATGGCATGACAGGCAGTGTTCTCAAATGCTGTTTGGACAACAATATAACTGTAAGTCTTGACAGATAAAGAATGCCCTAATTAAGGTTTGTAATGCAAGACTTCCAGCTGCTTCCATTCACATTTTACATAATCCCAATAAAACTCATTGGTATAAAATATTCTAGTTAGAAAGTTTCTTGAAAAACAAGGAGGACATATCCTGGTTCACAGAGTTAAAATAACAAGGTCAACCTCAGATTTCAGATCAGTTTTAGTCATGATAAGCTATTCACGTTTATGGCAAACTACAACAGACAAGATTTGCCACAGAGCACTTTCTCTGTGGCATGCTGGATTTTTAGGTCTAGATGCTGATATCTGTCAGATATTCTTCTAAATTTGACATTCCTTAACAGACAATTCACCTTATGAACTTCACATCTGACGTTCATAACATGAACTTGCTACTAAGTTTTATTTAGGATTGCAATTGAGATCTTTGTTACAAACAAAGATTGGCATCTTTTGGTCATGTGTTTAGCTGGCTTGATCTAATTTTCTTGTCATGCAATTATGTCTTTCACAATTTTGGACATAAAATCAAATATGACTATCAGAAACCATAAGTACAAGCAAAATTAAAAAGCAAAACATTCTTTATGGCAAACAGTGTATTTGTGAGGTACCAAATGAAAAGTAATACAAAAGCATCTAAATATCAGTAAATATATATTCTGAAAACTATTTTTGCATACACATTGCTGACATGGCAAGAAAAGAAAAAAGGAGTGAAGAGAGTCTCAGATTCCAGCACACATGCAAGCTGTGATCATAGCTTGGAGAAAAGAGTTTTTGCTAAACTTCCTATTTATAATGAGCAGTCAGGAAGACAAAACACAGTGTTGGCACACTTGGCTAGCCAGTTTTCGAGTTCTTGCAAAACAGGCTGATCCCAGGGGCTGCATTTGCTCTGTCACTGTCGTGACTGACTGTGGGACCATTGATGAAATGTGGGTGATTTCCACTGCCATCGGGAATGATGCAATCACAGGAGCTACATTGTGGTATGCCAAAAGATGCTAAGAGGCAGCAGCTGCCTTAAACGAGGAAGGAGAAAATTATAAGATTCAAAATGATAGGTTTAACAAACCACCACTGAAGATTGTGGACACAACAGCCCAAGGACAACCGAGAAGCCAGCAAACTGACACCAGAAGGGAAGCTTTGGCCTCTGGAGCCTGGAGTTAAAAGCAGGTCCTAGGTTTATGTGACTTTCCTTTTTTTTTTTCGTCCTCATGTACTAAGCTTCTTAACAATGTAGCCAAATTTGTTTGATCTCCTAAATTTATATTTACAGCAATTGTATTGCAAAAGATAAAGCACATGAACCAAATCCGTTTACAGAGCTAAATCCATTGTTGCTGCAAAAGAAAAGGAAATGGGAGACGATAATTTCATGCCTTGGATTAATGCGTTATTCCCAGAATGATTAATGTAAAGCGTGAAATCTGAGAGCTTAAGTAAAAGGGATATGCGGCAAATCAAAGAGAAAGTTTGGGAGAAATAAATCAACAAACAACATGGTCAGTGAAAATGGTCTAAATAATATGTAACACTCTGCCTGGTAAGATTTTCATTGGAGAGGTAGTAATTTGAATTTAAAAAATATCAACTTTAATCTTCTCTAAAGGCAAATTTTCCCCATAAAAAAGCAGCAGTGGAGGTTAGTCCATTAGGTTTCTTTCTTTCCTTCAATTGAGTACAGAAACTCTGAGCTGACTTCCTGACATCTCGAGTTGGGGCGCGAGTTATATTTAAGTATTATTTTTGGACTCGATAGGAAATTATTTTTTCTCTACTTCAGTGTCTCACATTGCCAGAATCTGAAAAAAACAGAACAGAAAAACTATATTCTGCATCAGTTCAACATTCCAAAACACTGCCAGGAAATGACAACAGCAGAGCATTGCTTTAAATTCTGAATTGAACATGCCTGGAAAAGAACCATGAATATGTGTGATTACCTCATAGGTCAACTAATTATTAAAGATAATCCCCCAGCATGTCATTTGTATAAACAATCTGTGATGTAAAGGCCTCATATTTGGTAAACATGTCAGTAAAATAGACTATTAATCAAACAAATGCTAACCAATTACTAACCCCTGAGCATGCTATTTTAGGAGTTGAAAACAAAACAGACTTCAGTTATTTTTTCTACTTTAGAAGTATTTTTTGATTGTCCATTACATAAATTTCTTTAAGACGACACATATGACACACTGTGAAAAGGTTTGAGGGACATGATGCAGTTTTATAGGCAGAACCGATATAACTTCACCACTCTGTACATTTTTATTTTGACCTTTACTGAAACGGTTCAGTTTTCATCTCTTAGCACTTTTCACATGCGAGAACCTCTGAGCTGTGGCTAACTGCTGTAAGCTACTGACGCGTGACGCATTAATGCACAGTTAGTCACAATTAAGCATATGTTTTGAGGGCACTCTCAGAGAGCACTAGCATTCAGTGCCTAATATGACAATCTTTGTTAGTGACCCATATCAGCACACTTGCTCATGACGGTCTGAGTTGAGAGGCCTGCAGCCAGGCCTTTAATTGTTTTCCACTGAATTGCACCAAGTGAAAGCAGCCCCAATGTTCCAGACTGCCTTTACGTTTTTTAGAACAAAAGAACACACAACTACACATAAATATTCCACTGCAAAGACACAGGATCCTACGACAGGCAGTATCCTTGAATGCAAACAAGTGTACATGCATCTAATATTTACTTTCAACTCTGCTTCTCCTCTGCCCCCTTCTTGCTTCACACACTTTGAACTTTGCTTGAGAAAACACATGCTGTTGTACTACATCTAAAATCTAGAGCAACTATAGCGTCATTGTCATTCTAGTGATTTTTGTTTGTCCTCACACAGCTGGAATTACTTAGACATACTAGCTCATATATTCTTACACTAGCTGTGTAATCCATGCCACCAATCAAAGGCTCGCCTGAAGACAGGTGCACTTACATAAATTGTCCTCTTTCCCCTCCACTACAACCTTACTTTTACTAAAAACCTCTGTGTATTTTGCCTGTTTGGAGGCTCATGCCTAAGGAATAATCCTACCAGGCACTCCCACTACAGCTTTACTGGCAGGTTTTACCTCATCATTGCTGTCTGTCATCCAGGGAGAGCAGATTTCTATTAGGAGGCATTTCCATAAATCTAAATTGTAAAGGGCTCTGGTGAGAGGAGAGGGAATTCTCGGCGGGTGGAGAAAATAAACAACAAAAGAAGGATGTCAGAGGAGAGACCACAGGATCAGATATCCTACCTCAGCTTAGACTGGATCAGGCTTTTTGATTGACACTATACACATCATATCAAATTGCAGGGCCATGACGAGCCTAAAAGCATGCTGTTGTCACTTTGAAAGTCAATACAGTAGTACGATATCTATGGCCAGGAAAAGAATTTCAGCAGAATTAACAGAGGTGTACCTAATGCTGAAAAACAAATACTACTAAACCTGTTAGATTGGGGTGTAACAGAATATCCAATATTCTCCAGAAAACAACACATCTTTCTTTGTGTGTTTTTTCAAATACAGCTTTGATCATTTTCAATTTTTTCTATAATTTAGAACTTCCTTCATGAAAACTAAAGGCAAGTTCTGATTATGTCACAATTGGGAAAGCCAGAAGGTTTTGTTATGCTGCAATGCTCAAAGATTCAATGTGAATGTGCTGATGTTAGCACTGTGGACTGAAAGCAGCCATTAGCCATTCAGGAGTAAGACTGCACTGGTGAGTGACATCTCCCTACGTGAAATATTAACGATAAGGGCATACACAACTGGAGCACACGATATTGTGAGCTCCGGCAAAATGGGAGTAATTTTGTCCCATAAAGTATTTAGTAGGCTCTGTTGAAATGAAGCATGCAACTAAAACTCAATCAACTGGGACTCCAAATTAAATGTTACACTTCAGGAAGTTTAGCAAAGGTAATATTTATAACTGCAACAATCAAAAATATGCAGTTGTGCATTTTCTACATCTGAATTGACTTCTTTCTCCCAGTTTATAAACTCAAACACATTTAAGGGTTATTGAGTCAGAGAAATGGACTTGGCTGGCACAGCAGATAAGAGGTCCAAAAAATCCAGAGGGCATTGGTCTGAATCAGGAACCAAAATAAATAGATTGCTCAGTTTGAAAGGCTATACAGCAATTATATAGGATAAACTTTAGATCATTACCAACATATGCCAGTGTATTTGACAAGTACATCTAAAGAGCATTTAAATGAATTACAGTTTCACTGAAAAGTTAGGGTGATTTTTTTTTAAGGTTTTATTTTTGTTAACTGATGGAAAACCATAAATTCTCAGAGAATTGCACAAGACAGTATTTGCGGGCAATACTTTTGCATGAATTGCTCTGTCAATGTGGCGTTTAGAGAGTGGTACTGCTGAGGTTTTAAAGAAGACTAGTTCTTAATGTCAGCCTCTAGCTCATCTGCACAGTTAGGTTAGATGAGTTCCTCATCTTTATGGCAGTACTCCACTGATTCCTGGCCAATCAAACACAAAGATACACTGGTCAATAGATCAGGTATTGGTATTTTTTGATAAAGTGTGCAAAGTCCTGCTGTTAATTGAAAACAAAATCTAATCTAGTCCTTTTCCCCTCGTCAGAGGTAAGATGCATGTGATGTCTCTGCTGCTGGGGTGGCTTTACCAGAAGCGGAGACAGATGCAGCCCATGTTCGGGACATATCTGTGTACGGTGGCTCTGACTACAGCAGCAGTAAAATCTCTTGTTAAACTTTCACTAAACTCAAACATGCATTGCTCAACAACCCACTGTGGTTATTCCTGTTGCTTGTATAAGTTTTCCTTCATATCAACTTGCAGTTAATAAGCTTGGTTACAGCAATCAGAACAGCCAAATTCCTCTGCATGAACGTTTTCTGGTTTGCCCTCTAACCAGAAAACGTTTGTTGGTAGCTATCTGCTGAACAAGTCAACTGTGTTTCCTGCGGCTGAATATTTCTGTATTCAAAATCCTCTCTTTAGCCTTATGATATATTCTGTTTCTCCATATGTATATGCTAATATTAGTCCACAAAACTACAGAAAGGAATGCTTTGGATAAAAAATCAATCTGTAAGGAATCATTCTAATTTACAAACTTCATCATACAGCAAGTTATTTTAATGAACTCAGATTGTGGGAGACACCAAATCAAGAACACAGATGACATTAATCCAAACAAGATCCAGCCTCAGGATGACCTGTGAGCTCATGTGTCCTTGCAAGCACCAGCGGCGGTATTGTAGCATTTCTGTGGGTGCGCGAGTTTTGTTTATATGAATGCTTTCTTATCAGCAGCTTACCCTGCAGAGGAACTATTTGCCCTGAGCTGCAGGCTGGTAAACAAACCCTGGACTTGACTTTTCTGCTGGTTTGGCCTCTGCCCAAACACAATAAAACAGCAGTAGAATTTGTCCCCAGCAAAATAATCATGCCACATATTCAAATAAGTGCCAGCAAAGGGATTTTGCATTTAAAAGTGTTCTAATAAAGATAACATAAAAAATGGCTACCATTTTAGTAACTACATATCAACATGCATTCACTCACTACCTAGCAACTCTCTTAATTATTTGTTTCATCAAGATCACAGTGCTTTAGCCCGGAACTGTGGTCAAGGCGACTTACTGCTAGAGGGATTTAGGGATCAGGAAATGATGAAGGGGGGATATAAAGCACAGAGGGGAAATCTAAATCAGATAAGAAAATTATAATAAAATAATAATTTAAAAAAACTGTTGGTGCCAGCTTGTAAAATTTGGCAAAATGACATAAAGTAAGATATATGAGCGGGAAAGAGAAAATGGTTATATAAATAGTAAAAAAGGAGTGGAAGGACGGCAAAAGCGATGCAGTCAGTATTCCAGCTGGGTAACAAGCTGATAGAGCCACAGTGGCAGCCACAACTCAAGAGCTTGGTGTGGTACATCCGTTATTATCCCGGGGAAATTCACGCCGCCTGACTGGCAGTGAGAGCAGGGTCAGTTTCAGAGTGAGAGGAAAAAAAGTTAGAGAGGTGTGGATTTAAAAAAAAAAAAGTTAACAAAAATCTTGATAGGACTGTTCTCCTGGCCTAAGTGTACGTTACAGCCACTCATTAAACACAGAGACCTGTCATTTTACTTAGCAGACGCCAGACAAAATCCAAAATGGTTATATAAGACTTTCTGGGGGGATGAAAACCTCTTGGGAAATCCTGTCAGTCAAAGTAATCCCTTCAATTTTTCCAGCTACTGTTCATCTAAGGACTGTATGATATAGCCTGCAGCTCTGTAATCACACGCTGGCTGAAGGGATGAGGCTATTCTAGATTGACGGAGAGCCAGGCCCTGGAAACCCAGCAGGATGCACACACTTCAAGTCATCTCCACCATCAAAAACCTGATTCCTGGTATGCATACATATCTTAAGAAATTCACATTATAGATATATAACAGGGGAAATGGAGGTTATTTTTTGAGCATTCCATAAAACAATATTCATGAAGTGAAGCTGGGATCTGTTGGAATAAGGACAACTGGGCCTGTGATGTAACAGAAAGACTGCTTCGCTGTGACTGAAATCAATTAGCTGTCAATGCAATTAACAGGACTGTGGAATATTAATTTACCTCCCTGGTTTGAATCTTGATAATATTCTACAAAACTTCCCAAGGCCAATGCTATGTGTGCAAAATCACAGAGTGTTGTGAGTTGAGAGTTCAGTTGTAGTAGGAATGACTGGAATTCATGCAGCTGGAGTTAAGGCTCCCAAACTCTCAGATTTTGTGCTGCGTTTGCACTTCTTGTTTACACACTGAGTTTTTGCAGAGTTTTTTGTTTAAGATTAGCCTTTTTGTAGCAACTCAGACATGAATACCCAGGGGAATCTGAGAGAAGCTGTGATTAAGAAGTTTATATGAATTCTGTAGGCATCTTTTATACATTTTTAATTGATTTTCTTTTGCTCACATGAAGGTCACAGACATGAATTTGTACAGCATAGACCTCAGAAAGTGGGAGGAAGCTGGTGTTCTGGCCATGTCGGTGTTAATTCTTCACAGTTACACAGAAGAGCAATTATTTAATGTTGAAATCAGGTAAACATATTGCTATGTTTTCATTCCAGGACTAATACTTTTCCTTTCTTCAGACCGTTTTCTTCCTTCAATCAAAGCTGTGGTACAAGTTGGGAGTTTTGTTCAGCATGACCTTTTGCTCCTTTGCTACACATTTGACTACATTATCTAAAACACATGGTTCTAATTAATTGAATTGGAAGCATTGGCAGGAGTTAAGTTGTATACGCTCCATGACCTGTTCATTCTGCAAATGTGCAAACATCATTTCGTGTCCCCAAACTGACCGTTTTGCCGTTTTCTCACCATATTCGATTACTGATCAAAAGGCCTGAACATGCAAGTCTGATTAAACTTGGACAGAATCCAAGTCAATAGCGAAACATCAAGAAAGAATAGCGACATGGAGCATGACTCTGTTTACATTACCAAAGATTAAAACTGAAGCTCCACATCGATTGACCAGAGCTTTACACTTGAATTTTTTTCCTATTCATTAAATGTGTCAGAACTAAGAATTTCACAACTTTTTGGTCAACATTTTATCATCAACCGAGGTATGCTGTGACAAACTTTTTTCAAAGTTTCATAAAAAAATCCTTTCATGTATGAATATTTATAATCTTAAAATTCTTTTTTTTTTTTCCAGCTAGATTAAAAAAAATCTAAAATTGATAAAACTGAAATCAGTAAATCTGCCCTCATAAGGAGCAGGAAATCAACGTCAGTGGATTAATTAACACTACAAACTGAACACTTTATGCATTCATTATTAAATAAGGAGGGTGGGAAACATAAAATATATTTTGGGAATTGTTTTGTAAACTTTAACAGGAGGAAGAAATCTTCCCTCATTGTGTTCAGGACCTGCTGTAGCCCTGAACATAATGCAACTTGACTCTAAAACACACACAAGCGTCTGAGGACCATTAAAGTCTATTTTCAGGACGTCTCCGCTGAGGCACATATAACAGATGCATTATCACACCGCAGCAAAGGGCTCAGCCTCTCTCCTGTACGCTCCCTCCGTCTGCTGCTCTCTCTACCTCCTGCCTAATAGAGGCCCTTCTAATTTCATCAAATGTGATAAAGCACCACAAAATCAAGTCTGCAGCTAGTTACTTAGCCCAATCTCCCTTTGGATGAGAGGCAATAACAGCATGTGGTGAGGAAATTGGGTGCTTACTCACTCAGAAGGATGCATGCCTAGCAAGCAGAATGTGCTGGTTACGGCAAAGACTCACAGAAGACCACAAAGAACAGCAGCACTCGTTCTGCGTGCAGAGCAACACGAGGGAGGAGTGAAACCTGCCACGGTCGCAACACAAAACCTAAAAGGACCCTGGAAAGAACATTCATCTTGAAAATAATTTAAATTCAATAAATAAAAGAATTTTCTTGGCTTTGTGACCACTAAAATGAGACATACTGTGAGCATGCAAACTGTCAGTGTGGTTTAGAAAGATTTCTGTGAAATTATTTCAACAATTCAAAGTTGAAGGGCTTTTGATTCAAAACTCAACTCAGGAGTAAGCCTACAACACATTTAAATGCAAATCTAACTTGGAATTACAATGCGTATAAATAATAGAGCTCGTTGCTGTACTTTTTGTAACTCAATGCTGTCACTCGGAGCGTGCATAAAAATGCACCTGACGGTTCTCTGGAGCGCAACAGCTGCTGCAGGGCTATGCCAGGACACAAGTGAATAGGATGGCACAAAGCTCAGAGAGCAGGCTGGCTGAGTGACAGAGGGCCTTGCTGGATCCGAACTGAAGCACACATGCATGCCCTCCAGGCTGTTCCGTGTGAACCCCCGTACAGGATGCAGTGCTGGCCGGGACACGGTGGAAACTAAAGCATTGGCTGGTTTCCTTTGAGCCCCTGTGCTTAGAGCAGGCAAAGCGCCATAGTGAGCTTTTTTTCTAACAATGCCCTCAAATATTTTTAGAAGGGACTATTATTTCCTTCAACAGGATATTTGGCTGTTATTTATCAAAGAACTGTACTATACTTTGAGCACATGATGCAAATATATTTAATGAGGATTGTAGAATTATCTGTGTCTCTTCTGCAGGTAAAAGTGAGCAGTCAAATATTTTAAAACAAATGTTTTAAAACATCACCACACATACTGTTAAGCCTAGAAGCAAATGTATTGCACTTAGCATAATTGCTCTCACTTTCTTGTGTTGGGATGATAGGAAGAAGGGAAAAGGAAGGAAGTAGGGAAGGAAAGAAAGAAGGAAGGAATGTCATGGTGACCTACAAGGTCTTTGATGAAAACAGCATTTTGGCAGAGTCCCAGCAATTTGTAATTTCATCCAGTGTTTCTGTGAAGGTTGTGTATTGTATTGTACTGTATTGTACACCAGGGATGGGCACATCAATTTATCAGAGCACCAATGTGATAAAGCACAAAGAATGGCCAAGGATCAGAAGGAAAGGAGAAGAGGTCCAATTCTCATTATGTTCAGAGCCACAAGGGCACAAGGGTGAAAAAAGGCCTTATAAGACCTGAGCAGACAGGAAACACTGGAAGACATTGCATCCCACAATCTAGTCCTGAGATTTGTATCTCTTCCTTACACATTCCTCCTTTTCTTCTCTCAGTGACTCAGAGCTGATGATCTGACACATTTTTGGTGAATCAGGGAAACTCCTGCAGCCTGAAATGAGATCGAGGTGAATAACCTAGGAGATTGTGGCAAAGAACGTATGCATGATGCCTATACTTCACAGGTTCCATGAGAGTCAGAGCAGTACGAAGAGCAACTCCAGCCAGTCCGCTACAGTGAACCTGGGAATAAGTGGTTCACACTCATTTTCACAGGCCAGAGATTTCTGATTCAGTCCCCCTGCTCTGTGATAGATTTAACACCGAGACAGCCAGGCCATTCATAATCTGCAGGCACATGCTGGAGAACATATTTTATATGTGGCTGCTGAGCCTCATATGACTTTCTGTCAGTCGTCCTCCTATGCTACATCTTGATATAGCCACTAAAGCAAAAAGGCTTGGGGTTTCTGGAGAGTAAAGAATTGATGTAATCACACATACTTGGATGTGCATAAGTAGGTCTTCAGAAAGAGAAGAGTGTGATTTTTCATACGGGATAGGAATTATCTAAATCCATGCCTAGCATGAAATGGACTGTAATTCCTGCATTGATTTGACTGTGTGTAAAATGTTGGGCAAGAGAAGTACTAGCATAAAGCGCTTTAGAGAAACTGCTCTCTAGTGAAGTACCCCGCCTGGGTTTAGCCACCAAATCACTTTCACAAGCACAGCCTCTTCTTAAGATTAATGCAACACTGGTTTTCTGGGAATTATGTTTGATCAAAGACAAATCTCTGTTAGTGAGATGGTAAAATTAGCATCAGCTTTTTTGTGAAGCTTTTTCCCCAGCAAGTGAGGTCAGCTGGGACTACATGGAACAGAGCAAGGCAAAACCTAAAGAATGCAACTTAAATAAATCACAATCAGCCTTTACAATGTGCCTGCTATCATTTATGGATGATGAATTGCAATAGCACAGTGGGATCATCTTTCACAGTAATCAGGGGAGAGACTGTTTGCTTGGAACAAAAACACTTTTTAACTGAACTCTGTCAAATGAATGTGTGACTGATTTTGACGATTCCAGAAATGGATGGTGCGAGTGCTTTTGCTACAAAGATCATCAATACGGTTCATGGCAGACATGGAGGTACTTCTCATCAATTGTGAAATACAATATCCGTTGGAAATATTTGTTGCCCCATGACTATGAAACAACTGGAATCTTGTTTTTTGGTGTGAGAACAACCCAAAAAACAAGATTGGGGGCGGAGGAAAGAAGGTAGCACAAATATTTTTCTTAAATGAAGAGGATTTTTATCTGCAGATGTCACCTAAGTATTTTAACTTAATTTCCATTCACTACTTGTTGTAGCGTGAGCTTAAATTGAGCTTTTTTCACATCAAACATGGTTTTGTTAAAGTTAATGATGCCTGGACCTAAGTGTCCTTACTTTTAGGATTTCAAATTACAGCCATTGTCACGAGTGGTCAATCATCACTGTGATTAATTGCAGGTAGTTTGGGAACACGATATGTGCTTATAAACGTACATAGGATGCCTGTTGAGTCTTAATAACTCTGCTCTTTGTCCTCACTTCGTAAATCGCCATCTACATCTTCACTTATTGAACTCATATTTGCTTTGCAATCATACTTTGATATCACAGTTTTTTTGACAAATATATTTTACACTAACACCCCAAGTTTCTTATTCTACATAGCAACATCACTCACTCGTCTACAACTTTTGGTTGCCTTGTTTCTTCCTTTAATGTTTATTGTTTTTGACAAAGCTCTTAATTATGGAATCACTATAATTTTGAGACCAACATGTTCGACCCCAGCTAAAATAGAATAGTTGTAAAAATGATTACATCCAGTATGCCTTTTAAAGAGAGGAAACATGGGGGTGAGGGGAGATTAAAATATGAACAGAGAGCACAGTATTAGCTGAACAAAAATCAAATTCAAGAGCATTCCCATGCTTGGTCAGTATGAACTAAGCCAAACCGAGGAATTTCTCTGTGGCAGTTTCTTCCTCGTATTAACATTTTCTCAGACCACACACACAGATGATGGAGCTCAGTGAGCCACGCTGCGGCTCCACCACTTTAACAGAGATCCCTGGATTTAGGGAAGCAGTAAAAGGAGGTTCCGACAAGCTATCCAGTCTCTATTCATCCATCTGAGGGATGTAACTGAGATTTCAATTCTAATCAACAGTTAGCATGTTTTTGGCAGAACCTAGGGGTATGACGTTAAAGTCTGCGAAACACAGCAGTGGGCAGTCTGGTTATTTCCTTCTATCACAAAACTCTATCATTTCTCAATTGGTGGGTAGACAAAGAAAAAATATGGAATGGGGTACTTGGCAAGCTCTCTTTCAGCCAAACTAAACAACCCTGCTGCTGTTACCCTATAAACTGCATCAGCAATGATGAAAACATATAATCATACTCCAGCAAAAAATGCAATAACAGGAAGGAGGGAAAAAAAAGATTAAATCGACTGTTTGTTACCCTCAAGAAAACGTAACCAAGGAGGGGAAAAAAAGCCCCATTCAGCATTTCATCAGCAGCATAAATAGGAGCAGCTGGGGCTCGCTAACATGCTGAAGTGGGCTAATTAGGACACTTGGTGGTTGGTTTACTGTTGTTTTAGAACGGCTTGGACGGACTGCGAGTGACTGAGACCACTTTCATTTTATTCTTCATGGCCACACTTCAATTCATCAACACATACTGTATTTCCTGTGAGATCATCAAAGGGTGGCGAGGGAGGGAGCGAGCCATTTCCCAGCCTTCAATTTTCTTTACTCAATCTGGTTCAAACAGTATCACTTAGTTATTCTTCTCAGTGCCACACAGCTCTCTTAACTTTCATGAAAACAGTTTCGCCTTCCTGTTCCGACCCTCCCTTGCAGCTTCCTCCTCTCTTCCTGTATGACTCAGTAGAATAAGTAAAAAAAAAAAAAATCCCACACCTCCCTTCGTCTTCCATTGTTTTGCAGCAATGCTGTATTTCTATGGACTGGAAGTAGACTCAGACTGCAATGAGATTCTTCCAGTTTAATAGACTTGAGAAAAAATACTACATTCACTGCATAACTTAAAAGAAATTTGACACTACAAGGAGCTTGTGCTCTTTCCACCACTTCGCCTTCAGTGTGTCATGATAGCGCCTTTCCATCATGCCGTTTAAAACCATTTTTTGGAGGGTTTAACTGAGAAGTAGCTTGTATAAGCTCAGCAGTTCCAGGTAACTGCAGCTGCCGCTAGTCTGATGGAGCTGTGTGGGGAAGGAGCGGGGCGGGGTGATCTGTCAGACAGAAGCTTAGCTGTAAGACAGCAACACCAAAATGATAAGTTGGGCTGTATGCTCAGGTAGCCAGCTTGCAGGTGAATGTTTAACAGAATGACAGCCCGCAAGCAATAATGTACCTTTTTAGTATCACCGGAGCTTCATAGGGACAGATACAACGCTGGTCATTTGAATACTTTCTCTGGGATTTCATAAAAAATACTTTTACAAAAACCTTTGTGTACCTTGATACCGGTAACCAGCCGATGCCAAACTGAAACTGGGAGATCTGCGCACCACTGAGATGCCTCCTTGATATTTGAACAATTGTGGTGGAAGTATGGAGTAAAAAATATCATTCATTCTATTCTCCGCAACAAGATTTTACTTAGGCTGTCTCTACGAACAACCATCAAACACACACATCATATGCATGATTTCGTTGTCATCCTCTTGTTTTATCTACCTACAGCATCTGACTGACATGCATTAACAGTGACAGATTTTTGTCTCTACTGTGTTAGAACCTCATGAATGACACCTCTCTGTTGCATCGTGTTTCAGAAAGATTAAGTCATACATTTAAGCTATTAATACATTCACAAGACATAATTCTGTTGCTTTCATTCATAAACTCTTGCAATAAGCGTCCTTTATTGCCACAAGCCGCTTACATGTAGCATCAGATTTTAGAAAGAACTTCTTTTGGTAGGGTTTGAAAGAAAAAGCTTCATGAGAACTTTTGTCTGTTGTGCTTTCTTTGCTTTTCCCTTTTCTCGTTTGTTGCGTCAAGCGGTAGCATTCAAAGACAGGTGGGGTTGTTTACCTTGACACAGAGCTACTGCACATGTTCAGTGCCTCGGGGACCCAGGCAAACACACACACACACACACACACACACACACACACACACACACACACACACACACTATATTTCAGCTTTTCAGACCTTAAGCCGTTGAAGCAGCTAATGCTTTGTACAACACAACCCACAAACGCTGTAGCCTTGGCAGAATAAACAAAACCAAGGTGTCCTTTATCAGGCACGTCAATGTCTACACAAAAGGAATCCATGGAAAATTTACATAGTGGTAAGAAGAACTGGGTGTGTTCTCACAAACACATGCCTAAGAAAGTGGCAGCACATATCCGGTATCCCGCCTTCTCCATTTATTTTTCCACATTTTTGATAAAGAATGCAAACTAGATCTAAGCCTGCGGTTCTCAAAATGCAGGTGAATTGAAGCATGTGCCGTAATCTGGAAGCATCTGAGCCATTTTCCAGTCCCCTCTGGCATACCTCCACCCAGCTCACTTCCAACCTCCCAAAACAGACGGGAAAGAATGAAGCGAAGCGAAGAAAAGGGTTGATGCTGTGGCTGTTATCCAGTAAAACATAACCTATCCTCTTTGTAAATTTGGAAAAAAACAAAAAAAACATCCATTACAAGACTAAACACCACGCAGAAAAAACGGTCCTAATTTAATGTGATGTTTGCAAAAATAACACCCAAAATACCATGCTTGCTTTGTAATAACATGCAAATTCCCCTCACCTATTCACCCCTGTCAGGTGGAGCATGTTTTCTGAGAAATGTGGGGGTGGACTTGTGGCAGGCAATGAGGTTGGTGCAAATTACCTAATTGTAAACATAATACCTACGAGTTCAGAGACGCCTCCTGCAATGAGGAAAAAGTGTTAAAAATCAGGGGTAATTTAGATTTTCCAATATCTACAATAATATCTAAAAAATTAAATCCAATATGATCTTACTACACCAACAATGTTCACCAGCATTTTCACCCAAAGTGAATATTAATTCCAAACAGTTGCAGATTAATACAAGATGCTCATTCATTTCATTCATGTATAAACCTGCCTGGTCCCTTGTTTTCTCACTTTTCTCACTCACTCCTCCTCCCTTTTTTACCTCATTCCTCCCTTTAGACAGTCAGATGTTACAGAGCAGTCATTTTTAATCAGCATCTTTATGGACAATACAGGAATTTTAAGCCCTATGCCAGAAAAAGCCTGGGCTGTCACACGCTGGATAATTGCCTCTGATGCCCAGATTCATTCTTCCCTTCAACGCTCCAGAAATGACAATGCTCTTGACTGACATTGCAGCTGATGTGGGAGAATGTCGAGAATTTAGATTTTGTGTTTGGCCCTGCATGATATCGCATCACATCATTTATCCTGCACTAATTATTTGATTTGAAAGTTTCTCAAAGACACTGCTGTCATGTTTCCCATTTCATTTATGATGACAGGGGAAGAATAATGTGTCCGTGTGGGCGAGCTCCCACTGTTCCAATGACTACATGCAGTTTCCCTTTGATAGTAAAAGGCCAGTAGGAAGTAAGAGTGATGGAAAAACAACATCCAGCTTCAACTATGACAGACCCAACTTGAGAGTTTAAAAACTTTGGTATAATTAGTCATGACAAGGCATTTAACAATATTTCCAGGTCACAAGAGAAGACCATTCAAGGTGTTTGTATACCAGAACAAGACAGGAATTTAGTGATATTTCTTGAAAAACTAAGTACATTTTTTATTATTTTCACAAAAGATTAACAGTGTTTCCAGGCATGTGTTTCAACTTATTATGCTTTCAGATTGCCACAAAAGTTTAACACTGAAAAAAGTCGCTAGAATTGTCCGAGTCACATTTTTGAAAGTTGCTAGAGGGTTCTGAAAAGTTGCTAAATATTGAGACAATGTCACTAACTTGTCAAACTGTCTTCTTATCCTGATAACAAGTCATCTTCACACTTGGCCATGCCTGTCATTGCACTTTCAAAATTTGTCTGGAGGTGAGGTAATGCTTACAAGAAAGACTGTAGATATTAGCATTTGCAGTGGTTCCAAGACTGTTTCACTCTATAAGGTATATTTTGTCTTTGAACTTCTAGAACAGGCAGCTATAATTGTTTTCATAAAGAGGGAAGTATTTAATGGTTTTAGCGAGTGGGGGTCAGTTGTGGTCTGCACCCTTCACAAATACCGGGCGTCCACCGTGGTTTTTATTAACTGCAGAAAAGCACTAAATATCCTGCTGCTGCCAATTTTTTTTTTCTAGTAATACTATGTTATTGAATGAGAAAAATATCATATTTCTTAACTTTTTGTTTAGTCTGGCTTTCTGCATAGGAGACAGGGAGTACATCTTGTTCTATGAATCAAACAAATTGAGAAAACTGTTACTAGCAGTGTAACGGAAAAGTCTTGCCATTTTGAAACTGCTTTAGCACATCTATGTGCCAAGATTCAAACTTAAGTCACTTATCTCAGTGCTTTCAGGGCTCAAACTAATAGAATAAACATATTTCCCCAGGAGAAGTTATCACTTCACAAAAACTAAAAGTAATCCAGCAGCTTAATATTGCAAGAACTTGTGACATGAAATTTTGCAGCACCACCAGTAATGGCCACTTTCCTGATTTGAATTGACAGGACAAGCCTCAAGAAAAGCACTTTTGGGAAGAGAGAGTTCCACATTATTTTTATGCTTTAAAACCTTGACTATGATGTGTAAATCTACATTAAAACTAAGGTTAAATGAAGTAACTGTACATTTTCACAGACTCTCTAGGCATTATGACAAGCTGCGCTCCTTCCTAAGTACCTTCTGATCTGTGTGGATCAGAATCATATATTCATGCATACACATTAATGTTATCCCAAGGGAAAATTCATTTCCCCTGGCCTGGACACAATAAATCACGTTGGGCCAAAGTAAAGAGTCTGGAGTTGCAGAGACTGGCGGCAGTAGCTTTACTCAGAAGTTTTTTTCATCCAACATTAATCCAAGTACTTTCGCAAGTTGAACTGAAATCCAAGTCAAAAAACATGGAAATGTTTTTGAAATCATAAACGCAAGTTTGAAAGAAGAAGTCAACTCATTCTGTTTAAATGTTTGACTTTAAGCCTTTGTCGACACTTCTGGGAAACAAGTTTCCGCAATGAGCCACATTCCATGTTTTGAAGCTGAATGAGTTTCATGGTCTTTCATCATCAATTTATCCCTCTTTACTTTGGTCTACAACTGTGGAAAAACTTAATCAAGAGGATGTGTGTGCACAAGAGACAGAACAAGATACTGTAGTGAAGAAATGAGAGCAGAAAGCTTTTCCAGACAGAGTTTTCTGTTTGCCATCTAAAGCTGATGAATTCGGAGGGTCTTGTTTTCCCCTTCCTCTTTCCTTTCTTCCCATCTCCTCTCGGTCAAAGCTACATATGACTTCAGGCTTCTACTTCTCAGTGAAAGAACATTTCCATGCGGATAAACTGACAGCTCACCAAAAAAATGGTACCGTCAAACCACTTCTTCTGATTTCTAGTTAGAGAAGATTTCTATGCAGGGATAGCTGACCAAAAATCTGGTATCATTGAAGCATGAACAAGTACACTGAGCAATAGAGCACCCTGAAAGGAACCTTAATAAAAATTACCCTGCAAGTCAAATTATAAAAAATTATTCAAAACACTAAGAACAAAATGCATTAATATCTGTGAATTTTTTCAGTATTGGAGACATACCAACCGTCCATTTAAACTGGTAGAGTATGATGAGAGAATTATGCAGATAAGGGGCCATATTATGTGTTTTCCAGCCACATCAATAATTGTATAGCATATTCAAGTAGCTATGTTACCTTCATTTGTTATAAAATGCTATGTACATTGAATATGATCAAAAATAATTTGACTTAACACCTTGAAACTAGACATCTGTCCCATTTGAGAAACTCCTTCTCTTTCTGAAACTTCACCTTCAGCAAGTCATCAATCAACTATTAACCCTTTAGCAACATTTTTTAACCTGCATCATACTGAGAAGTAGCTCCTATAATGAGCTCATGTGATGTGCAGATGTTTGCCAATTGCTGTGGGCTAGTCTAATGGAGCCAAGTGAGGTAGTAGCACAGAGGGCTGCTCTTTGAGGTGGAAACTCAAAGCTCAGTAGTTTGGAAACAGCCGTTCTGAGGAGGAGCTGCACCTCAAAGGCGGTGCTTGACCCACTCAGACATTTTGCACGGCTGAATGGTTAAGGGACATTTAAGGATTTCTCAAACATCCATGAAAGGATCAAGGGCCGATATGTTTTTGTTGAGGAAATAACATTATAACATGATACTGCCCCTTTAACACTCTATGGTACTTCTGGAGGGGACTCAGAGACTCACAACTCAGCTTGGATAATCTGTTGACAAGACAGCTTTCAATTGTGCTTTCCACAAATCTGACCTTTATGAAAGAGTGTGAACATGGAAGCTGTTCTTAAAAGAAAATTATAGGAAGTCACATTTGCAGTTTGCCACAAGCCATGCAGGGAACACAGCAGACCTATAAAAGATGGAAATTTAAGACCAATGCTGACCTTTCACAGCCTGCAAGTAAAACACTATGTGTGGTGGAAAACTAACACTGCACATCATTCTGCACACCATCCCCATCGTGAAATATTGTGGCTGGAGCCCCAAGCTTTCAGGATGATTTTCATCAAGTCCATTGCAGCTGAAAGGTGTTGATAGGGAGATGGATGAAGCTAAACACTGGGCAGTCCTGGAACAAAACTGGAAGAGTCATCTTCACTAGAAGGACCCAATCATAGAGTCAATAGCCACAACTGAATGGTTTGGATAGAAACATATTCGTCTGCCGCAATGGCCCAAGTAAGAATATTTTGTAAACCTTGAAAATGACTGAGGACAGATTCCCATCAACCAATCTAAATCTTGAGCTATGTTGCATAGACAATGGGCAAGTCCTTCTCCTTTTACAGAGGAGGTAACAAATCAAAAGATGGATCATATCTGCAACGAAACGTGGTTGTACACGACTAAATACAAGTGAGAAAGAAAAATAAAACAATGAGTGAATTAAATTATACATTTACATAGTACTTTTTCAATGTTGAAGTACATTGATTTGTGGTTGCAAAGTGGCAAAATGTGAAAAAGCTCAAGATGTGAGTGTTTTCATAAATCTGTGTTAATATACTGACCTACAGGATTTCACAATCATAGGGTAAAGAAAACAACACATTAGGCAATTCCCTAAACAACATTATAAAATGCTTCAAATAGCTGGTGGTAATGGCCATAATAGCCCCCTTTGAGTTGAAAAGGGTTCTTACTCCAACTGAGCTGCGGTTTACATAGTAGAGCAAAAAAAAAAAAAAAAAAAAAAAGTTGTTGTTGGCTGGTCTCCTTTATGGCACATGAGTTGACTAGACAAGCAATGTCTGCACCCCTTTTCCAGCAGTAACCATGGTGACAGTAGCAGGCAGGGGCATCCTCATCACCAGGGGGCAGTATGGGCAATGCTACATAGTTGTCTGCACTGCCAACCCTCTGTCTTGCGTACCTCACACACGGACTGTACACAGTCACGCAAAAAACTACACATGTGCCACACTGTCCAAGCAAATCCGAATGAAAATGGACACAAACGCACTCAGCCAAGCACGAATTCCACACATGCACACTGTCATCTGCTCCTGACAGATGCCCCTTGGCGCTCAACAAAAGCCCCCTCCCACTCTGCCTCTCTCCCGCTCCCTTTTGTTGCTCACTTATTGTTGAATTTCCACCAAACAAAAATGCACATCCTCCCATGACACCAGCAAATTGATTATTTATGGTGCCAGGAGAACTGACTTATAACTGACTTGTATTCAACTGTGTGTGAAAGGCGAAGATGCTTGAGACAATGGATTCAATCTCTTAAATGAAAAGAGAGCAAAGTGTATTTACATAAGAATTTAAGGTTCCTTTTCCTTCTCTTCTTTGCCGATTACCTGCTTGTGCTGTACTGGAAAAGCCTGGGAGCAGTTTTCGGACTGCAAGATGACTTCACGAGGGAACACAGAATGAGATCAGGAAACAGGCGGCCACCTGACAGGGACTGGAGGAAAAAAAAAAGAAATCACACAAACCCTCATCCTCATGTTTGCAGAGGTGAGAGCCAGGCTTGCAGCCAGCGTGAAGATCGGTGACAAACAAACAACCAGACTTGTTATTCTGCAGGTCCCCGTGCCAGGATTCCTGCCCTTATCGCTGGCATCGAGTAATTTTGTTACACATGGTAAATATAGGAAGGCTTGTGACAGCAGACATCAGATAAAAGCTGAAAGTGCCTGGGCAGCGAAATGTGGAGATGGGACTGAATGCCTAAACAGGCTGTTATGTGAAGGAGAGAGACTGATGATTGTGGCAGGCAGATTGAGGTACTAAAGAACGGTAGAGGAGACGGATCCCGTCCCATGGAAATGTGTCAT
This sequence comes from Poeciliopsis gracilis, assembly GCA_911649635.1. Classification (NCBI taxonomy): domain Eukaryota; kingdom Metazoa; phylum Chordata; class Actinopteri; order Cyprinodontiformes; family Poeciliidae; genus Poeciliopsis; species Poeciliopsis gracilis. Next base: position 1,312,480 of record CAJVRI010001220.1, read on the forward strand.
GAAGGCAGTGCTATTAACATCTTAATAAAAGGCTTGCCAGGCCCTGGAGAGCCCTCCTGAGGAGACTGCCTCCTTCTTTCCACACAGGGGCCCTAAAGCTGCTTTTTGCTGCATATCAACGAGGAAACATTTAGGTTGTGCCAGTCCTGCATTGTGAGGGTGTTAGACTTCCCAAAGGAGTAGCCTAAATGCCTATCCACAAACATGCTCCACTAAATTCCTTTATTCCCCCTTTCATTTACTGTTCATTTCTCCATCTGTTGGATTTAGTAGCCATACAAAAGCCTTTGTTTCAGCAAGCTGGCAGGCCTTTGGGACACCAGAGTGCACTCTGGGGTTCAGCACTAACTTGCTGCCATCAATAGATAGAGCAGGATCTGGACCGGCCACAGCAGCACCAGGCAGAGAAAGGACTGTTAACCGTCCTCTGATGAAGCTTGAAGCTGGCTGCTGCCTGTCTGTCTGTCTGTGTTGACACACAGGCTGCTTTCTTCTCCCAGCCTGACAAGGATGAGGAGACAATTTCTCCTTACAGAATTCCTACTGACTCCTACATGAGCCTGTTACTGGTGTGATGGCAAATCAGGGTTTTAAAATGTGCTCCTATGGTTTAACCTGCCTATAATTAGAGTCCAAGAGTGATGTAGTTTTCTCTGTCTTTTTGGGGATTAAGTAGCTGCAGCCGCTCCCCCACCTGTTGCTGCGCCCTGCGGTTGATGAGTCACAAAAAGGAGCCTCCTAAACATTTTCTTTGCTTTTTGCTTGAGAAAAAAAAAAACAATTCAGCTGTTTCAGCACATGAGTAGCTCTGCACTGGCCCTCCCTGCTTTGTTTAGCAGATTGAAGGGATAATAGTACGTATTCCTCTAACTGTCTCTTTTTCCGATGCGTTTCTTGTGTTTATAAAAATAAAGTCAACCGTCTGATCCTGTGCACAAGGCACTTAAAAACCACAACTTAATTTGATGAAGTTTTATTCTTTGAATTCAAACTATGTGTTAAATCAAACTAACAAACATAATATCTGAATGTTAACAAAATATGTCTTAGTTTTACAGCAGTAGAAATTATTTTTGCAATTTTATCAAGTTCCACATCTTTGTAAAAACGTTGCATTTTACCTCAAACTTGCAATAACATGAGAATCTTTTTGGTCCTTGAAAAGAAAATACTTTTCATTTTCCAAGGATAAATATGTATCAAAAAAAGATATTTGAGAAATTGAAACTTTATTTCTCCCTTCATTTACAGAAAGATAAAATTCACTCCTTTTGAAAACAAAAAGGACTTTCTACATCTAGATTCTATTTTTTATCTTTTTCTTTTTTTGTCCCATCATAACTCTGCTTAAACAAATAACAAAAAGACTCATGTCATCATTTTCCAGGGCCTCTAGACTCCCTTGAATTTTAGCAGGACTTTTTAGTTTTAAAACAATCTAATTTAGACAGATATACTTACAGATCACCACAAAAACATAAATAGTGAGAAGTGTCACAAAACACAAAATGCGATTTCAGTTAACGGCTCCATGGCAGGAAGTAGCCCAGGGTCAGTAAGAATTTCCACTTTAGTAGAGGCATTCTCTTTTCCAACTGCCTAACGTTTTTCAAAAAGTGCCCAGCCTCACTGTGTATCGTGAAAGAATGAAATGCAGAGTGGCATTGATTTCTGCACTCTGTGCCATGTGTTGCTCACACTGGGCAAGCTGCTACTTAACAATGTAGTGGCCTGTAGTCATCAATTTAAAACTGTTTCAACGATTGGATAAGTCGGTGAAGCCTGCACACACAGCTACTGAAGATGATGAAAATGGCTACGGCAGCATGACAAAACCATTAAATGTGACCCTGTGGTGTTTTCCAACATCTGTTATTGTATGAAAATGATTAAAGCCGAAGAACAGATCTATGGTATATGTATGTTGACAGCATGAAGGGTTCATCTTCCTAGAGGATTAGCAACCAAATCAGAGACCCTTTAGAACAAAGTGGGTATGAGCTGATAAGATTCTGTTGTGTAAAGCAGCAAACAAACCAGATAAATGTTCCTCCAAGTACAGAAACTTTGAACAATGTAAATTAAACAATTTCTTTCAGTTTAGCAGTCTGAATGAACTCTGAAGAAAACACTGGTTCCTTTAACAGCTTTATTCATTATTTTCAAAAGTCTAACACTGAGCCAACTTTCCATGGTAAAACTTTCACACCAAAGAATGCCATTTAAACCACCATGCAGTGGTAAAATGTGGAGCGTTCACTGCTAATATCAGATTTGTGTGCTACTGAGTATTGAGGCTGGTAAAGGTGCAAATCCTCCCAATGCATCCACCAGGAGACTGATAACTGCATTTCTATAATATGTTGCATAATTTTAGGAGGAATATTTTTGCATTGCTCTTTAAAATGAAAGACATTAGATAATGTAATTGCCAAATTACACTATTTTGTTCTCAAAATGAAATGATGAGTTGTGGAAAAAACTGTTTGCAATTGCGTTGTTTTCATGAAATAAGAAACACAATTAAAATAAGTTTGTTCACACAATAAAACATACCACGCTATGACCCTCCAACTACTTCCTGTTGTCTTCTTCATGGTTTTCACCAGTGGCTCATGCGATGCAAAAAAAGAGTTTCCATTGCAATTCTGTGAAAAAAACTCATTTCCGTCTGTCAAAAAAAAAAACCACCTCATCTTGACACTAAAAGGTTTTATTGATAAACAAGCAATTTCAAAATTGCCTTGTTTACAATTCATGTTTGAAATGTTAAATTGTGTAATATAGTTAATGGGAATGCAGCTTGTTAAAAACCAGCACCCTGCAGCAGCAGACACGATTCTTATCCTTTAGGTTAAAATTATGTGCAATATGTGCAACAGCTGAAAAATGGAAAATAAAATACAGATTTCAGTGTAAAAAGGTAGTATTTAGATATAAATATTTGAAGCTAGCACACTGATTCCTATTTCAAGTAGGTTACTGTGTCAGTGTTTTGTCTATCAATAGGACTGTTATGACAACAATATAAGCGTATGTTATATTGGAATCAACTTTTCAGGAACTATCTCCAAATTAAGACTTGATTCCAAAAACAGGAGAGATTTTAGTGACACTGTCACAATGAGCAGATAAACATGGAGCACTAAGCTACGATAAGGAAAGAAATTATTTGTGATCTTTTGCTTTTTTTCTAAAACCTGAACTAAGCCTCCACTCTAGCTGCTCTCCATTTGTTCACTGTCACCTACAGACCCAGATCTGCGTTTATGTCGATTCTCATGCTTACGCTCACCGAAGTGCAGATCGCGGACACAAACATGTACATAACGAGGCTGAATGAGCAGAGCGTGTGTGGGTCAAGGAGATTGAGATCTCAGTTGTGACAGCTGGACAGTTGAGAGGTTCAGATAAACAGCCTGCAGAGAGCCAAGACGGGAGGCCAATGGCATTAAAACAAACACTTTGGTATTTGCACACTCCACCAGATAGAGAAAAGAAGGACCTATATCTATCAGCGAAAGAGTCACTGAAGCCACAAAAGCTCCATTATGTGCATGTTTGCGTGCATGTGGAAGCAAATAGACAGTTGGGTCGGTGGGGGTTGCTGCAAATGATGATTGGGGGTTTGGGAGAAATCGGGTCTGCGTTCAGAATACAAAACCGCTGAACACATTTGCAGCATTCACTCATTAAGAAATAGGTCAAGGATTCTGCTCGCATGCATAGCAACTTGTCAAAATCTCTCAAGCTGAACTGTGGCAAGCCTCTCTGCCTTAAGGGGGGGAATCCGTGGAGGAGCAAGCACTCTGGTCTGCCAATGCAGACCCCAGTGCTGTGTCATGGCACACAGAAAATAAGTAACAATTTAACGCAAAGTCCAATTGTAGAATGTAAACGACCACAACTCATTGCTCTTCATCAACAGAGGACGCTCTTGAGCCAGTGGAGTTTGTCGCAGATGCTGATGGATGCTGATAGTGGCAGTGGTAACTGAGGATTATGACAGTCTTCAGAAAGTCTGCAGTACATTAGGGAAGCACTTGCTATTACAGCAGTAAAGGTCACTTTTCAAAATGAAGTAACAGTGATTAGAAAGACATTTTAGGGGTGAAGACCAGCTCCATCCTGCCCAGACTTTGATCCATCTATAAATAAAGTCATCACTCTGCATTTTAAGCAAGCAAGACGGAATATTTTCCAATGGGGAAATCTGGACAGACTTGTGCAAACTGCTTTACTGGACACAATAAACTAATGCTTCGATATTACAGCTTCTTGCAGCAACTTTGGAAAACAAGCCCAGTCTGAGTAATTTCTACCCAGCTCGGTAAGGTTAACCTTATTGATCGTATCAACGTGTGATGTTGAGGTTCACGAAAGGCAATCTCGGATAGAAAGACTTCAAAGGCACTGCTTTAAAAACAGAGAATTATTTAGAAAGGAGAACAACCCTTCTGCTCTTCTTTAGGTTGGTTCATTAAACCTGTCAACAATACTACAAACGCCTAAAAGTCAAGGTAAATTTGAGTGACTGAAGCTTAGTGAGGATCTATAACTGGCAAAAAAAAAAAAAAAAGTGCAAAGCAAATTGATATAAGAGTTACTGAAAAGCTCAGCTGGTCTGGGAGAGCAACAACACATAGAGCCTGCTTCTTTTTCATTATTAGATTGGAGTTAATTAGGTGAGCATAATCAGCATGTTATAATCTAAGCAATTGTGTGAGCTAGTTTGTTCTTCTAAAGGGAGCCGTACGATACCCCCTCCCTAGCTAGCGGTTGCTTTGGGGAGGGGAGGCGCAAGGCTGTGTCCCTTTGAGATGGATATTAAAATAATTGTGTGTGGGGGGTCATGCTTCAGAGGCTCCAAAAATGTGATTTTGCCAAGAAGGAACTGGTTTTGATTGCAAGGGCAGAGGGATTAATATGCTACCCATCAGCCGCGGCAGATGTAAGTCATTTTCATGCAAATGCGAGGCAATTTTCTACTTAAGACAACATTTATTTTCTTTGGAGTGACTGTCATGGGCGCTCACCAGGACACTGGGAGTCTGACAGAGAATTAAGATTTGTAGGTGCATCGGCTGAATTGGACAGATGAGGTCTGGAGCCGTCAATAGAGCTCTGTGCTGATGACAGTAAAGGGCAATAATGTAATAACACAACTGACAGAGGTCTAATAATGTGAACTAGATTAGTGATCCAGCCTTGGATTTTCTGATATTTATGAGTCGGAAAATAATTTCTGTCTCCGATTCAAGGTTCACTTGTTGCAAGGAAGCAGGTCTAAATCAACAGAGCAAGTTAAAACTGTCATCTGAACCGACTTTCAGTCTAATTTACTTCATGCAAATGAAGTCAATGAGTCAGGTCAATGAGTCAGAATCATATGACTGAAGAATTGTGATAACTGTAAGCAAAAGGGAGTAAAATCTTCAAAGACTGATCAGGGAAACACATCCTGAAAGAGTTTAAGAGCGAAGAATCCTGAAGACCTGAATTCTCGTCTCAGTAGAAAAAGTTGTAAAGAAATTAGGATTTCCAATCATAGTTTTCATGTATCTTGGCACGCTCTCCACCGGTTTTTCACACTGCTGCTGCGTTCAGGTGATGACACAATCTGTTTCTCATCAAGTATAATCAGGTGTTTGAATTAAAATTCAATTGAAATGGAATTTGTGTCATAAATAAAAGAGTGTTTACATTTTTTGTACTAAAACTGTGGCGATTGTTATGAATGAAGTGGAAGGCTAGGTTTTTTTTTTAGGGGGGGGATTTAAACACAGAACATAAAAGATAGCAAGGCAAAGATGCAAACACTGGTCCATGTGCTGAATCTGCAGGTTACTGCTCTGCTGTAAAGGTTTGATTCATAATAAGACTATGTGAGATGATGGTTTGTTTGGGCGTCAGTGTGAGCTGTGGCATCGACACAATGTAAAACAGGCTGCCACCTTATCAAAGCCTGCAGCCAGAGATGATAAATGTCTCTTCCCGGTTGTCTCTATGCAGTGTCGGAAATGAGCTCTCCTGCAGTGTCGAGAGGGGCTGTATTGTGGCACTCAGTGTGAGATTCCAGCAAATAAAAATTCCCATAAAGGCAGATTTATCCGAAACAACTGAGGTGATCACTCACCTCTTCATTTTTAAACTGAATCTCCTGGTTCCTTCAAGACAGGCAGTTGTTGATGCGCTCCACTCACATCCACGGAAAGAAGAGGGGGGAAAAACGATTCCAAATGCGCTCAGAACAAGGTTGTAAGGGAAATCACAAATGCAGTGTTAGTTGTTTCAGTCCCTTTAATGCAGGGGAGCCTCTCTGCAGGAAGGACCTGTTAAGAGGTGGCGTCATTCATTCAAAGTGGACACCTTGGACGTAGCAGCTGATTGCGAATGCAGCGCGTAAACTTCACAGCAGAGCCCGGGCGTCAGCATCTGAACTGACCTCCAGTAACGTTAACTTCAGCGGACCGTGTCAGTGCGGCAGCGTTGCATTCCTTCGGGTTCCGCAGTCAACCTTCCCCCGGTGCGGCTCTACGGTGCGAGCCTCCAAGCCGCAGCCAGGCTCGCCATCACCCGCCGGTAGAAGAAGAAATGTGTTAGCGTCGGTGCAGACCCGCAGCGTGGCTTCCTCACAAGGCTCTGCCGGACTCACACACACAGACTGGCGGCTCCATCAGAGTACAGCGGTGTGTTGTAGCTGCGTGTTGGCGTGCGTGTGTATGCGTGTGTGCTGCCATTGGCACAGAGCGCGCCTAAACCCAGCCCACTCACACTCCAGCTCATTACGGCGTTAACTGTTTCCGCCCAGAATTACACATTTTGTACATAATTTGGAAACTTTGTACAGTATATGCAAAAAATAAATCAGAATTATCTGCTTGAAATGAAAGCTTTACCAAACACAGATACATATATTTTTTAGATTCACTAGTTAAGATTTAGTTTGATAAGATGTGAAACATTTTTCAAAGTTTTCCCTTATTGTTTAACAGATACAAAAATACATTCGGACTGAGCTCCAGTGCACGAACATTTAGATTGCAGCGACAGCAACTCTCCCACTGACACTTTTTGCATTTTTATCTTGGTTTTTATTTTGCCTGACCAAAGCGATATAACATGGAAACAGTTCTACAGTAGTTCTATCACATTAAAAAATGAACACGTCTTACCCATCAGTTGACTTTGTCCTCACAGCACACAGTCCCCAGTCAGTGACAGGTTCCCTTCTTCTACTTTGTATTAGAACACTGCCATCTATAGGTCAAAATTTGAATCTCTCTATCTCTCTTCCTCTCTTTATCTCTGCCTCTCTCCACACGTACATTGCTCATGTCCAGTTTTGTGTTCTTGTTTCCTTTCTCTTTTGGACCTGAATCATCTGTGTCCTCAAATTTATGCTGAAACGGGCTGGTTTTCAGATAACACAGCGAAAGAAACGAGTTTCTAAATCCTATCCCCCCAAACTGATCAAATGGATTATGGCATTAGAGAGGAGGACCTTTACAACATGGAAGAAATATATATATATATATATATATATATATATATATATATATATATATATATATATATATATATATATATATATATATATATATATATATATATATATATACCTTTCAATTCTGTCAATTTATAAACCAGAACAACAATGGTACTTGGACACCAAGTCTTGCAAAAATGTGAATTAGCCTGTTAAATGGTGTCACGTTTTCATTCCTAAAGCACAAGGTTAAATGTATTTCATTAGGATTGCATATGATTCACCAACAAACATTATTTAACATCTAGACACTGAAATCTTTACAAAACAGACAGCAGAATCTCAATCAGATTGGATGTTAAACATTTCCTCACCACGCATTCTCATCAATTGAATTCAGGTCTGGACGTCAAATAGGCCGTTATACAGCTCTGGTTGTATGTTTTGAGTCACTGTCCTGTTGATGTCATGGTCTCAATTTTTTTCCACCCTTTTTACAGATCTTCCTCCAGGTTTGTCTGGTATTTAGCTCCACCCATTTCCACTCATCTCTTGCTGTGGGAAGGTGCTGCTGAAGCAACACCTTCCCACAGCATGATGCCCCTACTAACATGTTTTATAGTGAACATGTTCTGCATGGAGTACAGTGATATCTTTCTGCTACACAGCATTTTGAACGAAGAGGATTGAATACAGTTTTGTTTCAAGAAACTTTAAAAAAATACGTAGCATTTTCTTTCAGTCTTAAATTTGTTTGCTACTTTTTGTTAATCTAACGCAGGAAGTCACTGTAAAGCAAGATTTTAAATGTAATGTGGTAAGATATGAAAAAGTTCAAGGGTCAGTCATTCCTTCTGCAAAGTACACCAACTTTAAATATAAAAGCATATTTTCAATGTTATCCAGTTGCATGAAGTTTTTTATCTTCCAAAGATATCAACTTTGACATAGTTACTAGCACATCAAAACAAAACTCCGCCCGTGTGCATCTTTGCTCCTTTTTGGAGGGTTATCGCAAAAAGTAGGCTATCCACTTTCTCTGATGCATCAATAATGCAGAGTAGGGAAAAGGGAGCCAGTGTCTGCCATCAAAAGTATTGCAAAACTGCCAGGAGGAAGAAGATGTGGAACAACCAGCATAAGTACACTAAAAGCACAGCGCCCACTTAAAGACAGGGTCAATAGCTGGAGGGCGTCCATATTGGAATTCTGCCGCAATGCCTCTCAAATGGATCTCAGTCAACCCTGGGCAGCAGGGGTAATCAAATACAGACTTTTTCAATCCATTACTCACGACCCTGTTCGGAACAAGCCATGATTTGTTTGATTGGAATATAACTCAATTCATATTGAAAGAACAGGTTGCTACAGAACAGTCTGGAAGAGATTTGGCCCTTTTTGGGCAGAAAAACATTATAGATTAACTTATTCTGCAAGAAGAAGTTTAGTTATTCCCCAAAGAACAACTGAAGCCATTACGCTTCACTTTCAGACATATATCGACAAAATGAGCATGGTTTTGGTGGCAGAGACTGTAAAACAAAATAGTGAGGAGAATATTGCTCAGATTTAAATTCGAAAAATGTGCTGAATCAGCCTGATCCTAAAATTTATATCAGTTTTTAAAGTTGCCAGTGGATATGCCACAAATGGGAGACAGTTTAACAGGGAGATTTCTGCCTGAAGTTCAGCAGATTTACTGAACTTTGATGTTTTTTTCCTATAAACACCTAAAGCCCCTGCGACAGACTGGCGACCTGTCCAGGGTGACCCCGCCTCTCGCCCAGAACGCAGCTGGAGATAGGCACCGGCACCTCCCGACCTCGTTAGGGAGAAGGGTGACGGAAAATGGATGGATGGATGGATGGATGGATGGATGGATGGATGGATGGATGGATGGATGGATGGATGGATGGATGGATGGATGGATGGATGGATGGATGGATGGACACCTAAAGCCAATGCAAAGAACAATAGTTTCTTATTGACTTTTAAGTCATATTGTAATTTATTGAATGGGTTTCTATCTGTGGGTGTGTCTACCAGCTCTGCACATCTATCATCTGAAATGTTAGATGAAGTGTCTGTCAACTAAATTTCAATGACAGATTCTCAAAGAGAGTTTGGATCTGAACTTTGAGTTTGCACACTCTTTAATCAGAGCACCTTCTTGACTATATTTAGTATACCTTGAAGAAATCTGAAAACCAGTTTTGTTCTCACTTTGTTTGCTATTAATGGCTTTATTAGATCTGTGAGGGCCTCACAGAAGAGCTGTTGTTTATTCTGAGATAAAATGTTACATGTTTGGACTCTGTTTACTCGTTAGTTGCATCCGTAGGGCAATTAGTTGCACCATGTTTCATTTAAGATTATCAAAGTAAGCCTGAAAAAGATGCAAACCACCCTTTTCAGATTTTTATTTATTAAAGCCACTGTTGAAAAATAACTGTACATACAGTAAGGAATGCAGATAATTTAATACACACAATAACGAACTGCAATTATAATATAATGGATCTGCTTTTCACAGTTGACTATTTGGGCATCTGTGTGTGTGAAACAATTAATACTATAAGTGCAGTGTGATGAGGCTAGAGATGGTTAACATGCAGACAGCTTAATTCCTTGAAGACCACTTCAGTGAATATATGAAACAGTGATCAGGTGGATAAATGTGTGCACATTGCTCGGGATGAAATACTGAATGCTTATGTGAAAAACTGGCCAACTGCAGAGTTGTTGGTTGACTGTTTTGCTGATCAAAGGGCCTCATATGCTATGATTTTATACCATGTCGGAGTGTTTCAAAGAGGGCTCCAACTGATGCCTTTAATTCTTTCTTTTCTATTTGAATGTATGAGGAATGGAAAGTGGAAAGCTGTCCACTCCACTGAACCACGGATCCCTCTTGTCTCAGTCGGAGCGGAGATCAAAACAAATACCAGGGAATAATGAGGTGATAAACAAAACCTGAGAGCCATAATGCCAATGAGTTGCTTTTCAGAGGTAAATGTCAATTATAATATCCCCAATAAGCAATTACTTTTCTTAATCATTAATGTTTTATTCAATTGTTTATTGCAAGAAATAAGCTAATTAGTTTTTCAGACTGATGAAAAATATTTACTGGAATACAAAACTGGCCATATTTATTAAAACCTCTGCAATAATTCCTCAAATAAATTAATCCTTAAAATTGCTTGTGGGGAAAAAATAATTGATTTAATTTAACAAAATATTGAGGCGTAAACAAGGCAACAGTGCCTATGTTCCCCAAAACAAATCTGTTTGAAAGTAAAACAAATGTAAACCATTTGCAACAACCTGGTGGCCTGTGTTCAGACGTCCTCAAAGTAATACTTCATTGAACCACTATTTGGTTCAGTTTCAACATTCAGATTTCTTTAGTTTGAATTTGTGAGCATCCAAGCTTGTGATTATGCAATATTTTCCCACTCTACCTTTAGTTATGTTCCAAATTTATCAGATTGTAAGGCAATCTCTTGTCCAGAGCTCCCTTGACATTTTTCCAGAGATATTCTGTTTTGTTTTGCACCTTAGTGAGAAACAAAAACACTAAGGAAACAAATTTTCTTTATTTAAATGTATGTTTGGACTCACTGTGGTCCTAAATAATGAAATCCCTCTTCATCTTCTAGAGGACACCTAAGATCTTGGGATGAAACCTGAACAATATTTAAAATGTTCAATATTTCTAAAAATATAGGAGATTATTGTTACAATACAACCAGCATCAACCAGAAAAATGTTCAGCACATTCAGTGATACTCTGAATGTGCTGAACTCTGACCTCCCTAACCAGTTTTTGTCTTGTATTATTTTTTTAATCAGTAACAGTTACAATTGTTTACATTTATTGCTCCAGTTACTGATGCCCGTTTTTACTGTCCTGTGATAAATAAATAAAATGCTGTGGATTTGTTCATGCTCTTCCTAACTGATACCTTTGTATTCTAAAATTCTTATAATCCTTTGTTACCTCAGATTAAAGGTGCAATTATTCACTAAGACATTTGGGAGGAAGCTCTGGCATCAACATGTGCAGTGTTGCCTTTAATGTGGCTGTCTTTCTTTTAAACAGTGGATGCTACAAAAGAGAAAATCTGGCATCTTTACAAAACAATGGATGATAACCAAACATTAATTCTTTTACTTCAGTACAAATGACTAATTCTAACATGCATGAATGGTTTAGGTCACAGACTTGTGCCATTTGAACTGGGCCCATTATGCAAGTCCACCCCCGCTGTTTCCCTCCCACCATCCACCTGCTAGCGGCTACCAGATACATGCTCATGAGGCTCTACAAGGAAAACTGTGGTCCAATCAACAAATGCCCACACTCTCTCTCTGACAGAAACCACATTCATACAGGTGGCCGATTGCATCAGTAATGGCCCACTGATGGAGCCACAGCAACCATGCGGTGATGGTGGACCAGTTTACTTCTACAGCAAGGAGAAATACTTCACAAGGGAAAAGAAAGGGCAGTAAAATGGATATTAACTTCGACACAGGCATTTCCTACGCTTATTTGAGTCAACAAATGTTGGCTACCTGTGAGTTCTGGAAGTGCACTCTCTACTAAAAAGTCATTTTGCTTTCTGATACAGGTTCAAGCAAAAAATATGCCCATTGAGTGGGCCAAATGTCTTCTCATGAGATTTTCTCAAGTTTGTCTGTGGGCAAACAGAATTAAAACAGCAATTAATTTCGACAGAGATGCAATCAAAGGAGATTTTGGTAATTACGTGGTCCTGTGATGTGTCTGCAGAGAGAAGCTTTGTCTGAAAATGGTTTCTATTATTTTTATTTTGTCCTTGATTGGAGTCTTTCCATTAGCTGCAGGCTGGTGCTGTAATCTCACACATTGGACTTGAACAAATCACGGGGCTCAGATGCCGTCAGTATGGCTCTTTAAAAATAGCAGCAAAGAGAGAGTGAGAAAAAAGAAAAAGTACAGATGGTCTATCTTTCAACACATCAGTACCATTGAGTTGTCAAAGGAGATAAATGATGATATTATGGAATAAAAAAGTAGGGCTATACTAAGTAATCAGCGAGGTGAGCAAAACTTTGAAGGTCTTATAAAAGCGACCACAACTCCATTTTTGTTTTGCGGTTCTTTTGTCTCATGTATGTGTGCAGTCTGTTTATGAAGGAAAGTATTGAACACAGATTTTATATTTTTTCTGTAGGTACATTCCTAGTTGCCATTTGACACAAAATTCACACCATCTGTCAGTAGCAACACAATCTACACATAAAAAGAAATCAAAAGCATTGGGTTTTGAAACATACAAAGAAAATATTTGAAATCTGTCAGTATTTAGAAAGCAGTATTGCCCCATGTCCATGAAAAATTTTTTGCTGGGTTAATATTAATGGATGGATGAAAAAAGGTTATTGTTAAAATATTTCACTAGACACATAATAGATGAGAGTAAGAAGATTTCTTAAGATCTTTCCAATCTTAACCAATGAGAAATGCTTCTCATTTGTTACAGAAGCATTTCCAGATTTCTCAATAAACGGACCACAAGTTGTTCCTCACAAGATTTCTGACAGGACATAAAATATATAAGTGATTTAGGAGTCAAAGCTGTTCACAGAGAGCTTTGGAAAAGCCTAAATTTAGTAGATGCTGATTTTCCAACACAACAATAAAATATTCTGAACTGCAATGGACTGAACCTGAAGGAGTAGAACTGCAAATTACCCCCCAATAACTTACCAATGGTCAAGTTTGGAGCTGAGGACATCACAGTGCAGGGCTGTTTTAAGAAATATGGTGTGGGAACATTCTTCTTACCAATTTAGAAATGAATCTTGAGGGTGGATTACTCACCAAAGCAGTTGTCTGATATGCCAATTCGCTTGGTTTTAGAGAGAGAAAATTGACACGTCATGTAAATTTCATGTCAGTGGTGGCAGAAATTTAAGGAGGAAAAATGTTGACGTGTTCAAAATTATTTCCCTGCCTTCCACATGGATGCGCATGACTGCTGTTGTGCACACACAGCATGAAGCCTGTGAAAAGGAAGAATGAAAACAGCAAAAGAGAGAAAATGAGCAAAAAGTCCTTTGACGATGCATAGCACTTCCATTAGACAGTGGACAGTTTTTAATAAGATGCCTATCAGAATTTGAATCTCAGGAAATTGCCAGCTATTTATTTTACTCGGGCTGGTTATTCTGTCTCGGCTCTTGATAAAGCATTTTGGTTTTAATTAGAGACATTTCCACTCTCAGCCAGGGATGACCTCTTATTATTATGAAGTAGGCCTGCTTAGCGGAGCAGGCAGCAGGGAACAAGCTCCTTCAAGCATCTCAATCATTCCTCATCCATGCTCATCTCCGGGGCCCTCGGACCAAATCAAAGGAGTCACTATTAAGCAGAACCAAATTGTTTAATGCAGTAATCACCTTGATATTTTTCCACTGCTCGCTTGTTTGCAATTGAAAATGAGACACACTGAAAAATATGATGCATTGTTTTGCATATTAATGGGGGACCTTGGATATTCTTATACTTCACGGTTATGTAGAAGTGAACATATACTTGCAACAAAAACACATTTTCTCTCTCATGAGTGTCAGAGAATCACTTTATTTGTAGTATCCACAGCAGCAGAGGGAAATCCAGATTACTGTATATGCTGAGGTGGATTACTGTTTCACCTCAGCTCATTGTTTGATGCTGCAGTTTGCAGTAGTGAGAAGCATGTTTCCTGAAATGAAACATGATTTTGGGCTTTGGAATCCCTGTGAAGCAGAGACAGAGTGGCGTACTCCATCAGCAGGCAGCATCTGCTACTGTCTGCTTTGCATTCATATAAAAACAAATGACTTGCACTTAGCTACCAGCTGTACATGGCTGAGGGAGGAACACTGCCAAATTTATCAACAAAATATTTTTGGATGACATCCAATCTGATATTTGCTTCTAAATCTGAAGGCAAAAATTGTGGGGCCCCTTGACTGAAACTGAGATAGCTTGAGCTCTCACATGTCACCTAATTTCATTTGGTCACTTTCAAGTGAGAGACAAATGGAGGAAAAAGATAGGTGGAGGACAAAGCAATTATTTCCACCAGTACATGCCATCAGGGTTGATCCCTTTGGTATAAGAGGAAGAAGGCTGTGAGGGAGAGGATGACACTGATTAGAGCTTACCAGCAGCTCGAGACCTGCTCTGCTCCAGACGGGGATTTAGATCTGCCTGCCTGCCTGTCCATAAGGTATCATGCGATCAGAGATACCTTAATCCGACTTGGCCTTTCACATCGGACGCCCGCGGTTCATCCAGATATGAAATGTAAATGCGAGATTGAAGAGGTCGATAGGAAAATTCTGGCATTGCAGGCTGATGTAGTCATGCCACAAGCTAAGAAGGAAGAACTGAAGACTTGATATCATTAGCAGAAAAGGAGCAAAATGGGCTTGTTTAACATACAGACCTGTCAAAGCTGTACAGGTATTTTTTTAGCTGTATTTTTGAATGTTAAAATGTTCCGTTTGTCCAGTGATTAAATGTAGGCATTTGCAAGTGTTTGCATTTGTGGACTTTTTGTGCCTTTGAAAACTATGCATGCATCTTAGACTGGCTAAGCAAAGATCGAGTCGAGACGAAAACAGGAGAAAACCAAGACACGAGCAAGACTTGAGAGATGCAAGAACAAATCAAAGATCACACAAATTCAAGAGCATTTTTAAGACCATTGCCTTAATCAGAATACTATAGTGTTTGCTGCAAATGTTTCAAACAAATCTGCATGGAGTAGATAATTATTGTGCTGACTATAACAGTGCTTCAATTTTTTCAGTCACCTGCACTGCCACAATATTTATGTGAATCCAATCTTGTATATAAGCAGGTCCTCAACTTCATGCCATTAGTCCAATAAATCTGACAAGCTGGTAAATTGTAAAACAGACCAGAAAACTATCAGCAGCATATTTAGCCAGTTAAACACGAACTGACTTAGCAACCTGAACAGGTTGAAAGTTCACCACAGAGCAACACAAGCTAAACAACTATGGGAGCACCTAAGGGCAATTTAGTTAGATCAGTTAACAGTTATGTTGTGCGGAAACCAGAGTACCCGGAGAGAACCCACAGAAGGCAGCCTTGAAATTTAAAAAGCAAAAATACTAAGATACTAAGCTGCAGTAAAGAGAAAGGACATTCCACCTGGAGTCTCAACTCCTGCACATACAGGACCAAGACTTTGAAAATTTGCTTTATGATTGGTCTTGAGAACCATTTTACTCCAACTCCTGGATAAATCTGTTGTTGTAATGTGACAAAATGTAAAGAAAGTCAAGGAGTATAAATGCTTCTAGTTCTGTATTTATGGGGTTTAATGGGTTTAGCTGAAAGCTCAATAAAACCCTTTCTGGTGGTAGCAACAGGTCCTTCAATCATTCATTTCTTTTCCAAAATTTAAATCAGATTAATTCAAAGTTTAATTTCTCAATCATGAAATATTCACTATTGAAATAACCAAAGCACAACCGAATGTCCCCAGTAGGAGTCTGAGGCTATCACTATCCATAAAAAGGATATTAAAAATGTACACCTTGCCTGAGGACTTGCTTTAAAATTCCACATCTGTTCTCCCAAAGACATTTCTGAGAGACATTAACAACAAGTTTTGCTGACTGCATTCAAAGTGACTCTGTTACCACAAAAAGTAATTAATGTGCATCTGTTTAGCCATGCAGTGAATAACACTGAAGAATTGTAAAGAATCAAACTCCATTGATGCTATTTAAAAGCAGAATACATGGATGCAAAATCATTTGAACAGAGATTGCTGTTTTGCTGTAAAGAACAGATACAAAGACAGTTGCTCTTTTAAATTCCCCATGTTTCGGAAGGATTACAAAGCAATAACTTGACGTGCCCAGTTTTTGAACAATAGATGATGTCATCATGTAAATCCTAGGGGCTCACAAGTATATCACGTCTTATTCCATCTTCACTGGAAGCTGTATTTATAACTATGACATCTCTCCCTGTGCAGGATGCAACAAAATCCACAAAAAGACAGCAATAACAATGACTCACTATATCTTCGTATTCATTGCCCTGCCAATTCTGATTTTGAACAGTAGGGGAGACAAAAGTAAATTCCATCCATCCAAGAGTTTAACCTGTCTTTCTCTCGTTTCATTTATTAGCTTTTCTCTGCAGATCTGTTTGTGCGTGCTTGTAGGTGTCTGAAAGCACATTAGGATTTCCTCCACAGGGATCCAGGACCAGCCAAGCCCTTCAAAGGTCCTTAGTAATGCTACTATTTTTGTCCAGTCTGCCCTAGCATGTCCCCCATGCTGCACACCAAACATTGCTTATGGCAGGAAGTGTCCACATTTTCCAAAAACATCTTCATCAGCATAAATTTTATGCTTCCAGGCTTCTTTTCCTTATCTTATTTTCCTTTGCTCTGAGATCTTTTATGGTCACAGGAAATGTAATGCAGAATCGGCAAGAAAACAAACAAAGTTCTTTTTTCCTTTGGTACAAAGATACTTCCAGCTTCTGTTGTTTCAAGTTTAAATGGCAGAGCAGATGTACCTGATTAGGATTTCAATAATACAGCTTTAAGAGGAATGAATTAGGATTTTACAAGTGAGATGAATGCATTAGTTTCACCAGCTGGGATGTTTCACTCACCTTCATGAAAGTTTGATGTGTTTAATTTGCTTTAGTTGGTTTGACAACTCATGTAGAGTGTGGTCCTTTTTTAGGCCCATTTTTCAGGTGCATAATCATCTATTTTTTAATGTTCATATATTGGTCTACTGAAACAATGATTAGTAGTCAATGTATTTTCAAAACCTTCAAAGACAATAAAAGTTGTGCCTTCAGCTCAAATGCCTGATAAATACAACACAGTTCACAAGAGAAGCACAATTATTTAAATTTGTACACTGTATTACTTTTCTCTTAGACAGATACTGACTGGAAGTGCTTTGCAAGCTTCATTCGAACACAAACCTTTCTCACTGAACAACTTTTTACCTCTATTTCCTTTGGACACTATCACTGGTTTCTGGGGAAACAGCACCTCAGTAGAAAAATGAAAACAGCATGTGCATAAAACATTATATGACATTTTGAGATAGGGCTTGAATTAAGTTGGTAGTAGTCCAGTTCAGCTTCACCTAATCATTTACCTCCATCATGAACCTCCATTTAAAACGCCTGAATTACCTTTCAAACAAAGGTGTATTTTTTTCTCCTTTCTTTAAAAATTTTTGCAGCAGTTTGTTGCAGATATCAATAAACTGATAGGTCAGTTGGGTTTCCTCTATTCTCTGTTGTAGCAGAAAAGCAATAAAATAAAATAGTAAAATAAACATGTTGAGTTACTATATAGTCACTTGAGATGAAATAAGCCTAAATTTAGCAGTAAAACCATCTCCAGTCATTTTCCTGATTCCGTCTACAAAGATGTGCATATGCTGCATCTGTGCTGCAATGATAAATATTACACTTTTAGGGGCCATAAGGGCTAACACATTATCACTCATCAAACTCCACTCTCCCTGCCATGTGCAGATGTGAATGATGGCTGAACCCAGCTCTTTTAAATCACAACTGGAATCTGTTTCTGCTCCTGCTGCTTCACCTCACTGACTTGAGGGCTAATTAAGTTTGAATGAAGTGTGCAGGAAAAATATGATGTATTCTCGTTGTGTGATGTGCCTAAACACAGCACTACAGTGCTCAGAGAGGAGACAAAAAAATAAACCTCTTGAGAGAAGAAAAAAGGCTCATTATTCCCCTTAGAAACAAAAAGTCAGAAACAACATGAGGTGAAAAGATCAGAGACTATTTTAGAGATAAATCTTAATCAGAAATAAGAACTTGAATCTGGAAGTGATGTATATTCATACTAAACTGTAATATAGTTGCTCTTTGGAAAACAGGTAAGACGTGCTCATTAGTTTTTTGTTGTCTCATTCTTCCTGGATACTTTTCTGGGTCTCTCTACCACATTTTCAGTTTCACATTTTCCACACACAAGAGAAGGTTTTAATGATTACATGAATCTCATCTAGTCCCACTAGAGACAACACAGATAGTAAACAACTAACCTGTCAAAACTAATCCAATCATAAGTCTACTGGGGAATGTTGAAACACGAAAGCTCAGGATTTTGAAACACAACAATTTTTTTTATTGAAAAAAATGTCTGTCTTTTGCTTCTGCTGTCAAACATTCTAAATTAAGTGTCAGTTCATTTGAAAATGGAACATACAATAAACATACATTTGGCATTTAATATGCAAAGTAGATAATTTGATATAGTTGGGCAACAGAGTTTTTCCAATATAATCTGTGGTATGTGTAGAATTTGCACCACCAGGCATGAGTGCAGTAGAAATAAGAAGATTCGTAGTTTGTACATTTTAGGGTAAGAAAATCCTACCAGTTAATTTACCATAATTTGTTCTGGCCTTAAAGGTGATGTAACTGCCCATCACTGTTGCTATAGTCATGTTTGTCAAATCACCAGCAATCCTAATCTAGGCAGTCATCCTGCTCTTCTTGACCCAATTCCAGCCATGGGTGAAAGTTCAAATGCTTGAGTGCATTAGTCCTAAGAAAATTACCTGCACTTATACACTATCATTTATGCTGCAACACTATTTTCTGAGGCCATGCTGCAACATAAAATAACCAATATAAATGGCTATCCAAACTCCATTAGTAAAAGAATAAATAAATAAATGTTTGTTGGTAAATAATTGCCATATTTGTACATTTAAACATTACTTTTTCTTATCCATATATAATGCAAGGAAGAGATTGGTTTGTGCTAGCACATATTCAACCCATCAATATTAGTTTTCTCTTTTAAAAAGTTTACTTAATTAAAATATTTTTATGTTTCCTCTGAACTGATGCAAATGGTTTATGCAATCTCCAGTCTAAGTACTAACTTTAAATGGACGTTTCAGGCCTTTTAGGGGAGGGCTGTTAGGGACACCAACTATGTTTCTCTGTGACTTGTTACGGCTCTGTAAAAAGGCTGTAAAATCTTTATGAAGTTTGTCAACACAAGTTTGGCTGGATGACAGCTGAGTCTTCCACAGTCCCAACACTACACATTATTTAAAAGAACATTTCAGAAGAACACTGTTATTTTATTTTGCATCAACTGACAAATCCTAACATTAAAATAATTGATTATTTACCCTGATTTATGGCTCATCTGTGACACAGACTGGCTGAAAGACTTCACAGCATGATGCAGATGCATATCTCTTACAATCATTCTTTCCAGAAAATTTAAAATATGCAGGACTCTGTTAGAAGTCCACAGAGATGGTTTCAAATCATTGCATCAGTCTGTGAAGATGTGAAACCATCAACTGCTGACCAATGACATGGGCACTTAACCCGCAATCATTTTCTTTCATGCCTTCTATATAAATCTCAGATGATTCCTTGCATCTTATCTGAAACGTTAAATTAGCTCATTATATTTCCAGCACACTAAAATATGTGAAGGTTCTACTGGGAGATCAAAGTTTCTGTCAATTTGCATGCGTATGCATGTTATTTCTGCAATGGGAAATCGTTCCAGACACTCGGTACCTTTCTGGTAGTTTTGTTGCAGGGCTGTGTTTGATTTTTTTCCTCAATTCTGTGTTGACAGATAGAATAAGCTGCCAGTCAGAGTCCATCCTGTCCACCTGCAGAAGTGTTGATTCGCCTGTAAGCAGCTCGAGGCTGATTGATTCCTGAGTGAAAGCTTCAGGCACATGACTGACAATACATGATTACTGTTTTCCTCATTGTACTATGTCTACTGATAGGAATGCTGCAAAGAAAATAAAAATAAAATACATATATTCATTCAATGGAATATGCATTTCCATAAGACTGCCTTTTTAAGGCGATAAAAACGAGATTGAGATGCTTCATCAATTCGGCTTCCTCTGGAGAGTTATTAACTTAATGGAGTCTCAACCCAATGAAACATTGAAAAAAAAAAACGCCATTTATCTGCAGTTGGACTTAAATGTGCACTCACATGAATTTCCACGAGAATCATAAACCATCGTGTGGTATATGATGTGCCAGGATGAATCACAGAGCAATGCATATAGTTTGAGTGAAGCAAATTATTAGTTTTCTGTGTTTTATTGTACACTGCCCCCTGTAGAGAGGGGTAGAAATAAATACTGAATGAATAACTTGGATCAATTTTGATCCCATGTCCTGAGGCTGTGCAGGTGAACGAAGTGATAATAGTATCACCCAAGAAACATCTCTACAATCCTAAAGCACAAATGAGGATGTAAAAATGCTGAAATTTGTCACATTTTGGGACAATATCAGCTTTCAGTCTACCTTTAAATAAATGTTATGACTGAAAGATGAGCGCTCTTTTCATATCTTGAATATAAACAGTTCTGATATATATTCCTTTTAAATCCATTAAATTACATTTTGCAATTTTACATTTACTCCAGCTCCTTTCCATTCTAACCCTCTCTATTAGTAATGCATCAGAGCATTTCCAATACTCTAAACTTTGATGATTGCCAAGTAATGACCGCTCGCAAGTGCTACACAGGCCCAAGGGCTGGCTTCAGTTGTTTCAACACATTCACATAAATGTGTCCATCTGGGAAGAGCTGAGGCCAGAGGTAAATGCATTATTAAGACTGGAAACACTGAGTTGCCTGCAGGATCTCATGGTAAAATTTGAAACTGACACAAAATGAAAACCATTTTCTGCCCAGTCTCAAAACAAAGTGCATAACAGGCATATTTATCCACAGGTGGTAAGTGTAGTCTCAGAGAGGAGGCCTAAAAAATATGTGGTGGCACTGTTATATTAGCTTGATGCAAGTGTGGGCAAAAGCTGTTACCGTCTCTTCTACCGCTTTAAAATTGTAACCACAAATAGGGGATATGTTACTTCTGGAAAAGATTTGTGTTGTAAGATACGCCAGTCTGGTACAACATTATGACCCCACACAGTCAGTGAATAGCACTTATTATCTCTTCATGTTTGCACTTGTTATTGGGTGGGATATATGACACAGTAAACAATCATTAAAGACTAGGGATGAACCAAAAACATGGTCTCAAGAAGGCAATGCTCACTCCTGATGCAAAAGGAGAAGTGGCCAAAGTGGTCTCATACAACAAATTGTGTTCTGTTGCTCAAATTGTAAAAAAAAAAAAATTCTGGTTGTGGTGGAAAGGAGTAGAAATATAAAATTCACCACATTTTGTTCATTTTGAAGTCCCGCCATGGTCCTGATGACACCCTTATTGGTGTCAAAATCACCAAAGAGAGACAGATTAGGATTTAGACAGAAACACAGAAAGTATATATTCTGCTAACAGTATTTAAATAATATAATATGCCTTGGCACAAAAAACAAAATGATTCAGGAATGGCTACAGGGGTGCAAGTTTGAGATGTTGACTTTACTTTTAAACTTTTTAAATCTCAATAAAATTAAGCATGTCTGGAATGTGCTGGGAAAACAAGTGAAATCAAACGAAGCCCCAGCTCATAGTTTAAAGGATTTGAAGGATCTCCTGCTCACATCTTAGTGTCAGATACAATAGTGTGCATTCAGGTATTTAGTGGAGGATTTGGTTTGCAGGAAAAGTAAAACAAATACACTATAAGGCATACACTAGAGTCTGTTTCCAGGAGAAAAATAAAGGAGGTGGTAAAACCGCAGACAGGTTTATGTATTTTACAAGAAAAAGTGTTTTCATGCAGTTTTGTCTGAAAATAAACACAATCATAATTCCACATTTTGACAACCTAAAACAAAAACCATGACAATTGGACATGATTTTCAAAGAAATGCGTTGTGTTATGATAATGGGATCATCAAAACCACTTTTACTCAATCAGCTATTTGTACATTTATACATACTTAAAGGTATTACTGTCATTAAGCTTGAGTTTTCTCTCAGCCTTTTTGTTGCCATTGTGTTCCTGGATAAATTCCTGAATTTTCTTTATTGTTTTCTTCCAATGAAAGGCACTCCTAGTTAAATGTCCACAAATCTAAGCTGTTTTTTCTTGATGAGCCATTGACAAAATTGTTGCTGCTGTTAATTCTTTACTTTTTGTTCATCTTGTCCATTGGCATTACTCTCGGTCCAGTGCTCCTTTCTATCCTCTCAATGTCTAGTTGTTGCTGCAGGTGGATGTTCATGTACTGATACTGATTCTGCTGAAAGTTTCTTTCATAAAGTTTTCTTTTATTGTTATCACTTTCCTGCACAGGATGAGTAATATCTACAAAGTCAACAACTCAACTGGATTTTCATACACAGAAAAACGTATACTCACTGAGCAATTGAATTTTATTGTATTATAATGAGATTTAGAAGTCTGTATCACTAAATGATTAGATCTCACTTGAATGGGTTGGATTAATTTGAATTGAATTTGGACCGAACTGCATTCTAAATAATTAAACATGACTTCAGTCTGTTGAGGACAGTGTAATTTATCTGGTCCTTTTATCCTAAACACAGGAATGTTTTTCCTCAATTTGTAAAGGATTTTATTTCACAGCCATACATTGGACTCAGTGCTCCTCCCAATTAACATAACTTAAAAGACAATTACGCTAAAAGTGTGGAGTAGGTTCTTTTTGAACTACAGATGATCTTGTTTTGGAAGATTGCGTTTACTAATTCAGTTATGGCTCACTATCTGGAGCTGTGGCTTTGACCGTCACCTGCAATAAAAAGGGAGAACAACGTGCCTTGAACACTCAGCCATTGTGTACCTCACTTCCTGACATTCAAGCGTCATTAAACTGCATCATCTGTCACATATTGAGCAGATGCTTTCTTAAATAAGACACCAAGTTCTATGCTATAACAGCTGGTACTAAAATGTTGAATGTTTAAATCTTTTGTTGGAAGCAATAGTGTGTGACCTAATGGTCTCATTTTAGATCATATAGCAATTTTCTGTCTCATGATTCTTTCTTAAACATAAGTAAAATAAGTTGCGATGCATTTTTATCCCTGTGGGAGGGTTCATAGATTCAGGTCAACAGAAAAATGGTGTGACGTTTAAAAAAAATAACTTTTTGAGGTGTTTGATGTCTTGAGGAGTGTCTGGGTTCAGCGAAATGTGTGTGTGAGAGAGAATCAATGAGAGTGAGTCCATGACTGAGGGAGGGAGCTATTTGTTTGTCTTGGCCCCTGGCTTTGACCTTGACTGTGACCGCTTTGGTTTGTTCAGTGTCCATCCAAATCCCCCAATCAATCCTTCAAACAACCCTCACCTTTTCCATCATTAAATCGATTGCGCATCAGTGGCCATCAGCCTTTTAAGCCTGATTGGAAAAGCACAGACACAGCTGACTGACACCATTTTTTGAAGATCTTTATGGCCAATAAATGGAAAACATTTTTTTTATTTTATTTTTTTGAATAAAAGAATAAAAGAAAAGAATTACAAAGTTTTTACAAAATAAAATTTTGGTGTTGGGGAGGAGGATGCTATTCGAGCATCTAGTCTTTCATGATAGGTCATGACATTCTGATACTTCCTATGCTACTGACATTTAATTCAAATACAGTCATTTAAGTTTTTGTTGCCATCAAATCATGTTATAATTTTTAGCTACACATATGACCGTTCCAACAATGATCTATTTAAAAATGTTTGTTTGCGCTCGGCTGTTAAGCACATTCAGTAAATTTTAACAAGGAGAGAGGATGAAAGAAGCTTAATGTTACACTGACAGACAAGACCATGTTTGAGCTATTTGGCCAAAATGATAAGAAGTATATTAGAGGAATCCAGGTAAAGCTTAAGAACATGACAAGGAGACCTTTTACTGTCAGTGGGACTCATGCATCACATAATGTAGGATGAGTAATAAAAAATTAGAAAATTATCTGACTTCTTCAACTCCAAAATTAATAGCTAGATGGTTAAAAGTTGTCAATTTTGTGTTTTCACATTACTCAAGTTGTATTATATATAATCAATAGAGTCTGGAAAAAGAGTGTTTCAACGAAATCATTAAAAGTCAAATTTATCAAGATATTTATACACACAGAGTGGGCATGTAAACCTTTGAAAAGCACAAATTGTGACTGACATAAAGCTCTTTTCCTTTCATTTTCAACAAAATGCCACTTGTCTTGATCCACAGAATCTGCTTTGGTTGGAGTTTTCAATGTAAATGTGGTGGAAAAAATAAAATGCAGGGAAATAAACTTTAAAACAATATGACAAATTATGATAATGACAAATCAGTGATTTCATTTTAATGCTTTACAATCTGCAAATGCCACAAACCTCTGTGTGAATTTAATAGCAGTTCAGATCCATTTCACATATTAATGTATGCCTTCCCCTGTTTAGCATGCTTCCGTTTTGTGTGTTAGCTTCAGGAGTGTGCGAGGGAGCAGCTAACCTCGCCTGACCTCCACTCTTCATGGTTCATGTGACTTCTATTGACTCCAAGGATGACTGCCCCTGCTAACGCTGCACCGGTGTGTCCGCTCACACAAAGGCCGACGAGCCTGTTATCAAAAGTCAGATCTAGATCTGACTACAATCTATTTCCCCCCTTTTGCTGCATCTCCTTTGGCACCTCCTGACAGCCGCTTTTCCAGCTCATTTCACCGGAGATAGTCACGTCACTCTAAAGACAGGGACATCGCTGCAGTGACCCCCTCCTCAATCAGCAAAGCCTTATTTGATTGAGCTCTGCAGCAGAGCAAACAAGGAGGAGCAAATGGCATGATGTATCCTTGATAAACAGGGGCTTTGGAGACACCACGCTAAAGCACCGAGGTCGAAAGGGCATACCAAGTATAGGCATTTTTCTTGATGAGCATTTTAAGGTCAGTCTAAGTCTAACTTCTGAAAAGCCTCATTTAACTCTGGGCCTCCTACTAAAATAGGTTTGCTCTGATGCTTAATGTGCTGATGAATGCTTAATGGAAATTAAAGTCAAGTAGGCAAGAAATTAGTTCACACGAAAAATGTGAACTAATTCACATTTTAGTGAATTAGTTCACATTTAGTGAATTAGTTCATAGTTCAACTCAAAGACATAAGTTAATATTTTCTACAAGATGTCCATAGTGTCAAGATATCAACCTTTGTTTCCTCCAGCCAAGCAGGAACACTTTGTTTGTCTCACCATTGTGAAGTGAATGCAGGTAGGCAGTTGGTAATAATTGAATTTCTCAGCTTGGTAACCAAGTCCCCTCACAAGCAGCCCTCTTTGTCTGATTGCATCTTCACCAGCCTTGATGTCTCGTTTCCAGTCTAACCTGATGGCCTCAAACAAGATCCCCAAAAAAAGCAGTGGACAAGGCACTGGATTCAATGTGACTGACAGGGACTGAGCATGTTTTTAGAGGTAAGCTAATAAGTTGCATTATATTTGGAAATTCCAAACAATGACCGGTTTGTCTTCACCTGCTGAGGAAAAGCAGCCTCAGCTTGATGATGCTGCCATTATGTTTCAAAGATAGCATCTGGGTTGATCACTGTCTCACATTTTGCATGCAGACCAAGGCCTGTCAGTTTAGGCTGTCAGACATTGTCTTGGAAAATGTGCCATGCTCTTTGATTTTCATGTGATGGATTGGACAGATGGATATTTAAAGTTTGTGATATTGGCAAAGACGTAGCATAAAATCAATTAGGGAATTTCTAAAAACAACTGGCAATTCTATTCAGGTATATCAGAGCAAGGTAACTGAATACATTTGTATGCCACACTGTGAAGTTTTACATGAAAAAATGATTAAAACTACTTTGTCCTCTTCACATTGATGCTCTACTATGTTATGATTAATCACATAAAATTCCCAAGCCATTGTATGCCATTCACACACAACAACAACTTCTGTTTTTGATGTTTGACTTGTAATAAAGCAGTTTTACATTGCTGACAGTTTTACTTTAAAAAAGAATTTCATCTTCTAATTTAGTGGTTTGACTCAATGGACTGTGAAAGCATCATACTTGAAAAAAAAATAGCCATATTTTGCTGAAGAGCCCCCTCCTATACAGGAAAGCAAAAACTCTTGAGGAGACCACTCAACCTTCATCAAGGTTGTAATCCTGAGCACAGCTGGTGAGAGATGCTGACAGTTTACTCGCTGAATTAATGTTACAAGTCAAGGTCAAGTGCTAACTGATTATGCACCTCATATGCAGCATAGGGGAAAGCATACGGCAAATTCCTTTACACCTGGAGATGTGATTATGTGCCAATTCTTAAGTCACATTTAGCTCTCCTTCCGCGAGAAAATTGAAAAGTGCAGCAGAGGAAACCAATAGGAAGTGTACTCGAGGCACGCTTGCTTCTTCGTCTGTGTGACTGCTCAACCTTTGCTTTCTTTTGGCAGAGTGGAACCCAGCAGAGTGTGAGGAGATCGGTCACAGAGGCAGAGCAACATCCTGAAAGCCTGTAATCAGTATCTGGCTGCTCTTAATTGAAGATGTTAGTGCAGCAGAGTGGGAAATGACACAGGAACCTTCTTGTTCTGCCACAGATGGACTCCAGATCCACACACACACACACACACACACACACACACAAAATACACGAGACGCACCATGACCAACCTACATCTGTTCTTGTGGCCAGCTTTCACCAAAAGATAACAACCAGAGACAATGCACTCCGACTGTTTCAATTTCACACCTTATTAATGTAAAAATACTCTCATTAAAAGATATTCAAGTTTTAGTGTTACATAATTGTGACATTTATATTCTGAGAAAGTGTTTGCCCTTACAGTTTTTTGTGTTTTTCTTTTCTTTTTTTTCTTACATCTGAATGATTCAACTCAAACTACATCTAGCATCAGCCAAAGATAAGCTGAGTAAATACGAATTGGAGTTTTCAAATTATTATTTTACATATTAATCAAAGAAGGCCAATCCAGGAAAACAAATGAAAATGGAAATTAATTCAGATCACTACTGATAACTGGTTCATCAAGACGGTAACAGTCAGAACTTTGGAGGTAGATTTGCTGATGAGCTTCAGATCATCGTCCTGTTTCATATCCCAAATGGGCTTGAGCTTAATTTGTAACTAACTTTTTTATGTCTAGAAACGGACTAATTAGTTTATTTGGGGTTCTATCTTTATGTTTCTGTATTAATTTTTGTATTTTCATGTAAATTAGTTTTGCTTAATTAAGCTTCTAGCTTGTGCTGTTTTTGCTCATCAGTGGGTTTTGTCTTGGATGTCAGTTTTTCTCAGTTCATTTCATATAACCTCTATCATGAACCCTGACCTTAACTTAGGTGACTGATGCCTCAGTGCTTTAGATGTCGTTTATGACTTTCTTTATCAGCTCATGGATGAGTTATTGAATTTTGTTTGGCCTATCTTTCCTGGGAGGGTTTTCCACTGTTCCATGTTTTCTCCATTTGTTGATGTTGGCTCTCACTGTGGATCGAAGTCCCAAAGGTATTGAAATGTCTTCAAAACCCTTTCATGACTGCTGGCTGTCTGTGATTTTGTTTCTCAGTTTCTTCTTCTATGTGTCTAGTTAGACATATTTTTTTCCATTAATAAATAAAATAATCTCTATTTTTTTGGTACTTACTCCAATCTTCTTTGACTGGTATTTTTTCTAAAGATTTTAAAAAGAATTGTCACAAAAAAGCAAAAACAGAAGAAGTCTGTCAGAGGGCATACATTTCTTTTCACTGCAGGTAAAAACATGCATCAATCGCCTGGCGCCTCAGATAAATCACAACACTGCCCCCTTGAGATGGATAAGAGAGCTAAACACATACAGACCACAGAAGCCATAACAAGTACATTTACTGCTTTTTTAAATTCATCAAAAGACAATAAATAATATTATGATTTAGATTTTCTCTTTTTATGGTCAATTTTCAACTTATCCCACCAGAGAGAGATAGAGATTTTCCCTAAAAAAAAAATCTGCAGAGCTATACTTTATGTTAAAATCTGACAACAGATGTCAGGGATACATTTGCCAACAGAAAGCCTCAGATGACTTCAGTCAAAGCCAGCGCCTTGTCACACACCGCATCTGATCTCCGCTGCTCGTCGAAGAACTTCATCATCATCATGAAAGCATTTCAAAAACAGAAGATGAAGCAACTGTGACTCACGTTGCAACTCAAAGGCAAATCACTTGATGAAAGCTGCGATTCAATCAGCTGCTATGCTTCATGTCTATCACCCCCTGGAAGCAGCAACAGCTTCCCACCAGGCGTACCGTTCTTGCTGTTTATTTAGCCGGGGATGAGGTACTGAGGATCCCAGCATTGCCTGGCTGATCCTTCGCTGAATGGAGGCTGATTAACTCTACACACAGACCCAGCGTGTCATTTATACCTTGCCAATGAATGTCTACCAGCACCCTGAAACATCACCACCACCAAATTCGACACACTTTTAGTAGAAACACTTCTCACTCATTTTTTTTTGTCTACCTCTTATTACTCTGCTGGTTGATTTTCTTGGATCTTATAATGGCAATGAGTTTTATTCCACCTGAAATAATTCTAACTATCAAATAAAGGCACATACATGTGCAACTTGGCACCATCTTGCCTGCATTACTCTGCTGGGTGTCCTGCCACTGAGATAGGAAGCGCTAATTCAGAGCTGTCAGCACTGATGACAGCCCATCTTTAGTCTGTAATGAAGCGAGGAAGAGAGTAATGAACTCTGCACACAGGCCAAATATACAACAGAGGCAGAGCAGGATGTTCAGGCACATAAAAGGATGTGGAATAGGGAGGAGGTGGTAGATAACGAGACGGAGGCGCGACAGAAAGTGTGTTTACCACCAGGCTGATGGCAGAGACCTTATCCGAGGAGAGACAGGGCAACACGCCTCCTGTGTCGTGCTCCCGCCCCTCCATTTGCAGGCCGCCCTGCCTACTTTTCTGCTGAGACATGGATTCAAGAGGCCGACTAAGGCAGGCACTAATAGTGTTTGAGGAATAAATAGGTGCTTCTAAGCAATCTCATTTTAAATAACACAAATGCATGAATCTGAAAGAAAAATTGTGGGTTTTTTTTTTCTGTGTAGAGTCTAAAGAGACGGGACTGAAGGGGGATGGGAATGCCTGGCTGTGGTGACCGTTTGATGCTTTGTACGCAGGCAGGCGTAATGATGTGGCACAAGAGAAATTACTCCATCAGAAGACTTTTTCTCCCCCCTAGCAGTATTTCATTCTTAATCAAAAAGCTCATTATAGCAAACACAGATTGACTTGTCCTTTATATTCTGCAGAAATGTGATGTGGCCACCTCTAGAAGTCGATGCAATTATTCACAAACAAAATAAAGAAAAAAGAAAACTTATTTTACCTTTATCTTTTATCATCACAACTATTTACTCAGTTTTTTTTCTTTCTGTTTTTCTTTCCATTTGATTTCTCATTACTCCACAAGTAACAGCATATAAGAACCAGGATGATGATGAAGGCTTTCTGTTCTGGCCTGGAGCTTTGATGGCCATTTTCTACATTTACTAAAGAAAGTGATTCCTGTGCCAGGCTCTATTCAGCAAAATAGCCTTTCATAATGATGCAATGTATAACCCTTTGCCCCAAATTTCTCTTTCAGTATCCTAGAAACCAGGATTCTGTGCTTTGTGATCAAAAAGGGCCTAAAGGCAGTGATCATGCATCTAATGTATAGCATTGTTGCTGCTGAATCTGAGCAGAGAGCAGGAAAAAATAGGCCAGAAAGCTGAACAACAATGTTTGCTGAGGATTACTTGCTAATTGAGGCGTATTCCACAGACATGACGGATAAATTAGATATTGTCAAGTGTCTCAGCTGCAGAGCATCACCTACTGTTTGGATCTTCCTGTCTGAATGTTCCATGGTTTGCTAATGATGCTGGCACAATTTGTTCAAACTCAGAAACTACGTCTAATTCTTCATGCAGAAATTATTCATAGCATAACTAGTTTTTAACAGTAAACAGAATGCAGCAATATAAGAATATTACCTACTGAATAAACCTGTTTGCAGTCATGTTTACAAATCCATCTAGTCTATATTTGATGGTATCAGAAAATTGCTCAACATGCAATTTCTTCCAAAGTATTAATTTCATTTAAGCTTTTCACATTTTGCCAAATTACCACAGACTATTTGGAATTTCACACAAAGAAACAATCTATAGATTCTAACCCACACAGTGACTAATTCAGAATTATCCAAAATACATAAACTACAAAAAAAAAAACTACATAAACTTCATAAACCCTAGGCAGCATTCTCACAACAAAAGTGCATCAAATGAGCACATATGGTCTGTGTCACATGCACAGAAGGCTGAAAAAAGCTACAAAGAAAGTTTAATCGCATTAAAAAAGTGAGCAAAAAAAAAAAAATTTAAAAAAATGTAAATTAATCTTACCAATGATAAAAAAAACAACAACATCTAAGCAACATTCACATAAAGGAATCTTGTCTTTTCCTATATTTCTGTATTTTTGCATTATCAGCAGACTCATGCATTTGTGCTGATGTAAACAGTTTTTATTTCACTCATTATGGGAGGCAACAAAGTTTTACAAAGTGCTTTCTCTAAACAGATGGGGAAGCAGCCTATTGTCCTACAGAGCTGGATTCATTTAATTTCTAAACAGCTGGGCTGTGAGAAGACTAAAAGTCCAGACTGTTTTTTAAAGACCTCTCCAGAAAAAAAGCAAGTTAGGCTAAACAACAGCGAGGTGAAGACATGCAGCTGTTGGAGAAGACTAATTGCAGTGCAGTATAACACAATCTGTTTCAGATTGTTCCCATTTTAAGTTCTAATAAATATGCATTTTTAATCACATTTTCTTCAGGTTTTTATTTAACATGCATTTTTCTGTACCGGTAAAATATCCAAATGTCAAAATATGTCTATGTACAGGAAAGTTGCTCGGCTTTCTACTGATCTACCTGCAGTCAACTCAGATAGTAATTTTGGCAAAATCACTGAAGAAGCCTTTACTTCTTTTTATGTATTTTATGTGAGTTTTAAATTAACCTGGACAAGAAAACCTGTACAAGAAAAAAACCCAACATGATTCCAAAAAATCATTCCAAAAAAGTTTCAAACTATCCTGTGATTATTTACAACATTAGCACGTTGTAATGGAGCTACAGCAAATCACCACCAAAGAAAACGGATGGTGCTGCTGAACAGCCAACAGCAACAGCAACTGCATGTCAAGTAGCAGAAGTTTTTGTATTTAATTTTTCATGTTCATCAGGTTACAAACCTGCAGATTGTGGACTATTAAAGAATGTTGTTTAGTTGTATTCACACATCGTCCTGCTTTCACTCACCAGTTATCGTCTTCCAACCCACAGGTGATCAACCCGATCTCTCTGAAATGAGAAAGTCAACAAAATGCGACTTTTCCATATGACGCTGTGTGGACTCTTATGAGACACAACTAATTGTGAATTTCCAATAGATTGTAAAATGAATCCCAATTTGGGAAAAGGTGAGACTTTGTGCCACAATATATATGCTGTAATTTCTGTAAATAAATTAGAACTTTACCATTTTGCAAGCACTGTGTTGAGTAAAAATTCTCCCTCTGCAGAGAATGTTCATAAACAGTCTAGGACTGTATGACAGCTTATTTGGGATTAACAGAGGTTTTAATAAGGCAACCGACTTGGAGAAAAAAAATGTTCTGGTTTTTGTCCAGTTTTTATTTATCACTTATAATATTACAGGTTGTTGCAAGATATAAATGTCACAACACAAGCAAAGCATAATGGTGCTAAGCCAACCTAATGAAGTAACCCTGCAAAGAAGAGATAATGAACATGACAATCTATCAAGTGTAGATTCAAAGTACTGGTGAGGAGGAGCTGATCTTGTTCCCACACAGTGAACTTTTGTTGATACCCAACCTCACTTCCTTTGTGGAAGTCGTTGTGTTCCATTCATAGCTGGCAGGCATGTTTCTAAATGGAAGTAAGTATAATTACAGGATGACGAAGGTAGGTAGCAGCCAGCCAGGCAATCAGCTTCCCTGATTGAGACAGAAAGTAAAGGTCTGAAAGGCCATCAGAGTGTGAGCCCACGGCAGGTGCAATATGACGCCTCAATAAGCCTGCCTGAAATTAGAAACTTCACATTCAGTTCTGCACGCCTCTTGGACATGGAAGGGAGGCGCTCATTGACAGGTAGAGTCCAGGATGATGATATCTTTTTTAATGTCAATAAGGCTTCTTCATGTTTCTGTTGCCACAGCTTACACCAACATCATTCGCCTTGAATACACAAAGCTAAGTCAAGTTCTTCAATACATAGCAGGTAATGGAATATATTTATTTTTCCACAGCAATAAGAGAAGTATTTCCCCGGCGACATGAGAGAGTTGCATTTCATTGAACTGAGTGAGATTTTTACTGTGCATAAACACAAGTATAATGAGGAAACTAACATCCATACATTAAAATGAACACTTATTCTATTTTTTTTTCTTTTTTCAGTTTTTAAGTCACTGCAGTGAAAAAATGCTTTGTAGCTAATTAATTATGACTTGTCTTTGTCTCATATGAATAAATACACCTTAGGCAGTATAAATCATTTCTGCTGGAGATTGACAGTGATCACTTTAATCCTTTTATGTAAGTCGGGTCTAAGCCAGCTACCAGCAGTTCTCTGCAGACATGCTGATGTACTTTATAATAAAAATCTCATTATAAATTACATAGAGAAGGTTAAGTGTAATGCTTCACATTGTAGGAAGAATGCATTATACAAAGAAACATGGCAGAGAGAGGAGATAGAGAGCATAAATCCTGATTTAGGAGGAAACTTTCATTGCCTGACTTAAGCAGAAACAGCTAATTAATTCAGTTCTTTGAAACTTTTTCACCATTTGTCATGGCACAGTAACAAACTCATTGAGAATTTTGCGGTAAGCCAACAAAACATAATGCATAATTTTCCTAAATTAATTAGTGTAAGGATGAAGTGCAAAGACAGTAATACATTCTTTTGAATTTTTCATTTAAAGTTTTTACAGTAGATATCTGTTCAGCTACCTTAACGTACAAACTTAAATAAAACCCAGTGCATCCAGTTTACTGGAAGGAAACTACATTTTTCAAAAATGAAAGCCTTTCTGGAGTAACAAGAGTATTGTTCATGGAAAATATTAGAACTTGAAATATGATGTTCAGACACTCTCTGCCCAATCCATATATATATAGATATATATGAAAACCATGTAGCATCTTCCTTTCACTTCCAAATCATACAAGACATTGTTGCCCTAAAACACAGTTAAAATAATATCATATGTTGTAAAATAATATATATTGAGGCATGTGGTTGTTAAGAGACAAAATATTGAAATGTGGTGTGATTTTTTTTGTTGTTGTTTTTTGAAAACTATATTTTCGTATTATTTTGTTCCTTTGGTATGGATTTTCAAATGTTCATCTTTTATGTTTTTTTTCATGTTATTTGTGTCTTTTTAAATGAAATCTAAGAAATGAGCAACACTGGAGTTTCAAAAATACTGAAATTTTCAGGCTTTTAGGCTGTGAATGTCATAGAAGATGCTTCCTTTTTTCCTGTTTTGTGATATGCAAGTGTGTGTGCGCGTGCATCCATGCGCGCACATGCTTGTGTGTGTGTACAAACTGAATGGGATTGAACTTTAAAAGGCTCACAAAGGTTGAATCCTGCTATCACCCTAAAACTGTCTGCTCCTTTGGGCCCTCCAAGACAATGCCACACACAATAAATGGATAAAAGCCAGAAGTCTATCCAAGTCCATGGGCATAAATTTGAATGGCAAAATCTGTGCAAATATAATGCATTCTCCATGTCAGTGGGAATCAAATAGAGAAACAGAGTCCAGCGGTGCTAGCCATTTCACTTTGGCAGGTAAATTAATTTTTTATGATAATATGTGTAATGTTTAGAAAAGCTCTGTAAGCAGATTAAGAGGAGCACTTAGCCGAGCCTGGGTAGCAGGAGCGAGGTGGCGGGTGGCACAGTGGGATACGAGAGGTGCAGAGCACTCGCTGGTGTCAAGCATTAGCCTCCCCAGGCGACATATTCTCAACATTAACCCCGTGCTGTGAGACGCACTGCTGATGCTGAGCCTATATTTAATGAAGAGTGACAGAAAGGGAAAAAAGCCCACAAAACTGGAGTAAGACAATGAGAGACGGCTGTAGATAAAGCTAACAGCTCTGGCTCTTAATATGGTGAATATCTCTGGATTTTACACACAGGGTGCAGAAGATTTACTGCATCTGAGATCTGCAAGACTATTTTGGGTAATTTGATCATACCTTGAAAATCAGTTTAACTTAGAGTTTGAAAAAAAAAACGCAGTGTGAAGGCTGACAGGACGTTGATGGGGATGTGCAATCTTGGAAAAATTAGAAAGCCCTATTGCAGCCTCTGTCATCTGGTGTGAATGAAGATACTCTTTTTAGAAATATGTTTCTTGTAGTTAGTTAATATTTATTTTAGCCAACTTGAAAGCTTATCTAAATCTGGCCTTAAGTGTAAACACCCTAATTACGCTGTCATGTCTTCTACTTTTGAACAAAAACTTACTTTGAAAGTGTTAGGCAATTAGTTAAACTCACTGTTTGGAAGTAGCATGCTATATGTAGGAACAGGTGATTACATTCTTATTAATGTCAAGCAGTTCATATTTTTGAAACTTTGGCATATGCCTCAAACAATTTCACCACCAAATCATCCAGACTTTGTGACCTCTTGGTAAATCAGTTTTGTTCAGAATATTGCTGTTTGATATCCCATGTTTCCCATCGTACACCTTTTATAAACATTTTTTTTAAAGAATTATCAATTAAAAACAGAAAGAATTAATTACAAAATCTTGTGTATTATGATCTTTTGTTTCGCTCTTATTAATATCAGCTACAGCTCTGTCCATCTGTTCTACTCATGAATTGAAACGACGACCCACTGCCAAGCTGATGGTTTTGTTTTGTTTTCTGAAACACCATTGAGTCCAAAAAAACAATATCTATTGCCGGGCTTCATTTTCCTCCACTGTCACATTGAGTCATATGGCAAAAATAATTCTTCCTTCTTCTTATGGTGTGAGGTAAATGTTCATTCTTTATCATTTAAGAGTTATTAACATGCCAACACCTTTAAGTCCATTGTCTGTGTTTAGCGATACTTTATCTTGTAATAATTTGCTTATGCATATTAAAATGTTCCTACCTAAGTTATTAAACCTAATATGTACTGTGTTAAATTTATAGTTTGGTTTCTAATTTATTTATCTATATTCATGATCAACTAACTGTCAGCAGGACATCTCTAATACCACAGCAGGAAGCATGGCAATATTAAGTAAAGGTTTTAACAGTTATTTCCAGTTACAAGGCTTTTGGAAGTGAAGTTCAGCTCCTTTTCTTCTATCACATGGAGCGATGGAAAAGAAATCATGTTGTGTAGCATAACAAGTACATTCGTTTCTAAAACTAGCAGCTGTTTCCATTTTCCTCTGAATTTATTAACAATGCCGTCCACCCTCCTTGGCTGGTTTCCTGTGAAGCAATTAACACACACTTTGTCCAGATATGTATACCCACTGTTTGAAAATGAGGCAAAACTGTGAACATCTTCTCTCTGTAGACCACCTACTCACACTATGCAACTCTGTACCTCCCCATCTGGCAGTGCACGCTCTGTTTGTATGGACGGCATGTTTTTCTTCAACTGTCCGCCCACCAAAACTCATCATCTTAATTGTCCCTTCTGTTGATGTAAAATCCAATAAAAGTGGCAGGGACCGTCTAGAATTGATTTTGAATAGATGCCACTGCCTGGGTGTCTAAAATCTTGACAGCTGGAGGAGAGCTGATGCACTGTAATAAGCAAAAAATGTGTGTCTCCGTGTGTGTTTGTATTTGAAAGGGGGGGAGGAAAGGAGGATTCTTCATCACTGCGATTTTTAAAAGTAGTTTGCTGTTAAGTATGGCAGCACATCAGGGATAACCAGTGTCTACATTGCCCAGCCTCACTTTTAGTTTATTTAACCTTGCTGGTAGTGTGAAGCAAATCTGTCTCTTCATATTTGTGTGGATGTGTTCTATTGTTCAGGGGGCATAAATGCCTCATTCACGCTGAAAAATTGGAAGGAAGAAAAAAAAGAAAAATCGTCAAAAGCAAACTTTTCACATGACTGCACTCTGCTCATTGCAGTTTGACAGCACACAGCTGAAGCTAAGAATAATGCTGCTTTTAAGTACTTCTGACCTTGTCTCATACATAAACAACCAGTATTTAATGTGCTGAAGTTCTCACATTTTGTGGTTTTTTGAAAAACCTTCATCACATAACTTTTGTGGTGGGCAAAGAAAGAAAAGTTCACTCAGCAAAAACTTAGAAGTGTTTAGCAGGAAAAGAGAATTGTTATCGTAAAAGAATCTTGCACCTCTCACAGCAAAAGGTTGATGCTTTTTTAATGTGTCAGGGTGAAGCATTAACGTAATAAACTGGCATTGTATTTCTAATGGTCCTCCTATAAATCCGCTGATGTCGCTTTTAAGCAGACCAGGACCAACAAAAAGAATGACCTATATCTGTTGTTAAAAGATTTTTAAGTTTTCTGAAGTTTTTTTTTTTTTCCCACACTTACCTTTCATCTAATACTTTATTATAAATGGGCAATAAAAGCCACACTTATTCGTGATTAAGTTTGGCTATTAGTCATTGACAAGTATTTGGAGATGTTTCTAAGCCTGCGGGACTAGACTATCTGCAGATTCATACAACATGGAACAGTGGTGAAGATTCGCAGAAATAGCTGGCCTGCAAAAATTACCCCAAAATCTAATCAATGGCTCATCCTGTAGATCATAAAAGGAACCAGATCAACATTTAGAACAACTTAGGCCGCTCTTGGCCAATTTAAGATCAGAGTTCATGATTCAACAATAATAGAAATGTTGGACAAATATTCCATCATTGGGAGTTTCCAAGGCAAAAATCATTACTGCTTAATAAAAAAACACACAACTTTAGTTCACTACATGCTCACAGGTTTACCGTTTTTAGCAAGGATGGAAAAACATATAGTGGATCTCAAATATGCAACATGTATCTTAAAAACCAGGACAGAAATATAAAAAAATCAATGCATTTAGTTTTGTGATATACTATTATAATCACTTCAGGAAATTGATTTTTTTTTAATTGTACATGTAAATGAATTTACTAAAAATTTTATTTGGGTAGTTTCCTTTTTGGACCATGAGATGAGATCTTTCAAGGATGAGCACTGGACGAATAAAACAAAGAATATTGAGCCACAACAAATATCTCAGCTTCCACATTAACAGAATCACACACAGAAGAGGAAGTGACTGCCATCAACCAGCTCACTTCAGGCTACCGCACAGCTGTGTTGTGAACCAAAGCTCAGATAATGACATCATGCCAATAAAACTGAGAATGGAAAACTAAAGAATAAACAACATCTGTTTGTATTGCCGACTTTGCATCTTAAATATTGTTTTCAGCATAGGCAACAGCAACAGAAACTTTTTGGAAAGTGTCGACTTTTGAGGCTTAATTTGAGAAAAATATTTGATGTTCAGTGAGTTTTTCAAGTCTAATTATAGAAAGTCGTCATGGGCTTATGTGTTTTTCTTCAGATGGTACTTTGTATATGTTGGCATTAATTTTCTATCTGATCTGCAGGATGCATTGAGTTGTATAAAACATCATAGTCTTGTGTTTTGCAATCCCGCCCTTGAAAATATTTCAAAAATCCAGAACATTTAGCTACTTGTGATCTTATTCACATGTTTACGTGTTTACCAAACTCAATTGCTTTCATGATCTAAAAGATTTCATTGTCGAACATCAGTTAATGTATTCATATTATTAGTTTACTTCATTAATAGAGACATTTACAATTTTATTTTAAGTCTTGAATCATTTCCTGTTTCAAATGACAAAACAGAGATCTCAATAAAAATTCAAATGTGGTGTATTTATGAATCGCAGT
Organism: Poeciliopsis gracilis; assembly: GCA_911649635.1. Lineage (NCBI taxonomy): Eukaryota > Metazoa > Chordata > Actinopteri > Cyprinodontiformes > Poeciliidae > Poeciliopsis > Poeciliopsis gracilis. Next base: position 1,351,033 of record CAJVRI010001220.1, read on the forward strand.
ATTTGCCTCTACAGCAACATTACCACAATCCTGCTGACTGTTATGTCGATGACTGAGCTAGAAAACAAGATGCAGACAAAAAAAGAGCATTGACACAAACAAGAACTGCCAGCCTTTTTTTTAATGACATGTCCATGAATACACAGAGAAAATGGCAGTGTAAAAAGCAGTTAAGTGCCACGTCCTACTCCAAGCCTGAGGCAGCAACACAGAGAAAGAGCAGTGGAAATACAAAGACATTTGTCTCAAAACATGGATGTTGGTGTCCAGGGGATAAGTTCTGGCTTCAGGGACTTCATTTGACTCCATTAGGTGAAGTGACCTGAACCAAATCGGGCAAACATGCTGAAAGGATGTGCAGAGAAAGACGGAGTGAAGTACAGAACATTATTTTACTTTGTCGAGAGGAACGTAAGACCCTGAACAATACCTGGTGTCTAATGCACTAGTCTACAGGGAAACGTTTTGTACTTGTGCCTGTAGTTATTTATACAGTGCATGTATGTGTTGTTAATGCTGCAGTGTTGAAATGTTTCCTGGAAGAATTAGCTATGTAGGATATGAGCTAAAAAATGTCCAGGGGAGCTTGTATATTTCTATTTATCTGTGCAGTGATTTGTTTTGTTGTTTTTACAACCTTATGTTGGTAAGTTGTTTTTATGGATCTTCTAGACATGTACAACAACATGCCCTATTAACTTTTTGACATTTTATCTTATTTCTACCACAACTGATGTATTTGAGATTTCATATTCCCACCCTGTTGTTTAGCAAAGATGCAAATAAGAATTGGCAAAATGTTCAGTCTCTAGATGTGCAAAAACATATCCCACAAGACTTTAAGTTGGAATTACAGTAAAAAGTAATTTTTACTTTAATAAAGTGTTGTATTACTAACATTAAAAACAATTTATTTATTATTTTTTACAATTATGTGCTATTTTGTGTTGCACTATCACATAAAATCTCAATAAATTGTATTTGAGATTGTAAAGTGACATAATGGAAAAGGTTGTTCCAAGGCATTTATATATAATTGGGAAACATATTTATTTTTGCATTGGTCTGTTCTTTGTAGTTAAGTAACTAAATGTGACAGACACAGCTCTAAGCGTGTCAGTGGGGGTTTTGAACCAGTGGGAGCCAAAAGGACAAGGAAGATAACCCCCCAACACACCGCACACACACTAATCAACAAACACATTTATTTCTTGGTATTCAAGCCTCTAGCATTTTCAGACAACTCTGATTAATTAGTCTCGTCAGGTACCGTACGTTGCCACTCACAACAATTAGGCCATTAGCCTTTCCCATTTGGCTTACTGCTCTTAAACAAACAGCAGGACCGCTGAGCGCTTCCTCTTACTCACTTCCAGTCCGAGTTTCTCACCCAATCACTGTCCTGCTGCTGGACCCTAGTGCCTGTCCTCATTCGATGGGGGCAGACTGACTCGAACTGAGCCCGTTAACCTCCTGCAGCGAAACCCGGCACTTAAAGTAGAGCAATCACAGCAGAGTGTCAAACAATCCTTGTGTAACAGACAGACCTCTTTGGAGTCCTCGTCCTGCCCTGTAAATGTCTACCTGCATGATGCCACTGCAGAGCGCGGCATGTAGGATCTGAACCAAAGTCTTAATTGGATCTAGTTGGCTTTAGCAGAGCAACAAGAGAAAAACACATGGGCAGCTCAATTTAACCCTGGCTGTCGCTACACCTTTGAATATTAAAGGGGCAGTATTACATGTTTTCCAGGCATACAGTGCCATTTTACTGTGTAATCAAGTAACTGTGTCAACGTTGGATATTATAAAAATGCTATATGTCAAATATGACTTAAAAGAACTTCTTAATTTAATGGCTTGTTATTGGGCCTCTGTCTCTTTAAATCTGCTTTTTCTGAAACTCCTCCTTCAGAAAGTCATCAGAACATTTCCTCTACTGACCCATTCAAAATATTTTTCACAAGCATTGCACTGAGAAATAGATTATATAATGATTACATAAAATGTATTAAATTTATTACAGAATCATATATCACACATTATATAATGAGCTCAGCAGATCCACAGCAATTAGTGATATTTGCTAATTGCTACTGACTAGTCTGAAGCAGCTGACTGGGGAAATCACAGGAGACGGCGCTTGAAGATTGGAAGATTTCAAATTGCAACTCAGAGGAAGTGCTGCATCTCAAAGGTGGCGATCTGTCCAACCAGGTGTTTTGCACAGTTTAATGGTTGCCATGGAGATTAAAGGATTTCTCAAACATGCAAGAAAGAATTGAGCAATTCTTTCATCGACTCCCAACGATGGAATAACATTCTAACATGATGTAAAGCCTATTTTACATAATATTGTCATACCAATAATATGCTCCTTTCAAAGTATTGTCTACAATTGAGAGCCTTGTGTTTTACAAAATCACCAGCAACACCTAGTCCATGCAGGATTCAGTGCAAGCTGTCTCCAGCTTTGTGACATACGCTAACTAGATTAGCCATAGATATCAGTGAGTCAAACAGTCTAACACAAGACAAGGGAAGAAAGATGAGCTCTTAATGTGTGCTGATTTGTTCCGTGGATCCAAGCATGTTTCTGTGTGTCGAGGACGTGGCTGCTCGCCTGCGGTCTTTATGTGCCTCTCTGCCTCTGCTGTTTGTAGCCATCTCGTCACGTTAGTGCGTCAGTCAATCAAGTGGCGGGGGCCCCTCTCTCATCAAGGTGCTGTGCATGATTGCCAACGCTTGGATGCGCAGAAATTTGCACCTCCCCGGAGAGCGTCCCCGCTGAGAGGGAAGGACTCATCTGTCACACAGACCACAGTGCCGATCCACAATGACAGATGTGCGTTGTGACTCAAACGGATGACAGCATCGAACCAGAGGCTGAACAGTAAATACATACAGGGAGGCCGACACGTAGAACAAACTGTTGGTATACATGGTTGGTGATCGTTAATCTAGTTTGTATATTGAACAAATTTTCTGTGCCTCAAGCAGTGGATTTTCTTTTTTTTTTTTCTCTTGATGTATTTAGCTTTATAGCTTTAGTCAACTGAATAATAAGCAACTGAATCATGAGCAAAGAGAAAAGTATAAACTTAGAAATCATTTAAAATGTCAACATATCATTAAGGTTGCAAGTTTAGGGGCTTTTCATTTTGTTTTAAAATTTAATGGGAAAATATTTATAGCTACAGATTAATGAATCAGTTTTTTCTATATGTTTTTCAAGCAGAGCAAAAAATTGAAAGTACTTTTGTAGCAACAATAAAACAAACAAACTCCACCCGAGTAGCGATGCCTCTCTTATAAACAAGAATTGAATATCACACCATCTGTAGATGATGGAGTTGTTCAGATCTGCATCCTGCATCTGCAGGTGGATTGTTATTGTAATGTACATACAACATTATCTATTTTTAAGATGGAAAAACCTGCAAAGTGTTAGTTGGTTGGCTAAATGGGAACTTAGTGGCAACAGATGAAGGTGTGATGAGCATCTTTGTAACAAAAATCATCGATGCAGGAAAGGTTAGTGTGTTCAGTGGAAGTTGAGACACATCTTTTTCTTCACCCAACAAAAACTTAGGATTAAACTTAGGATGAAACTGCTTGCATCATAGCAGGCCTATGCGCAAATACTGGTGAGGAGAAAAATGTTTATCTTCTGCTAGATAGTGAAAAACAAAAGTTAGAATTGACAAAAATCACCTTTTAAATCCCTGAGCTAACAAAGTTAAGTTTTTTAGTCTTCACTATATTCACTTTGAGTTGGAGAGTTTGCCATCACTTTTGACTTGGATAAAAATTGGATTCAGAAAAAAAAGTTTAAGTTTGGTGAATGTCACATAATCCCTCACTCACAACTCTCAGCTGTATTAGCGACATTTTCTTTCACTCGTTTTAGTGTATTTCCTGATTTTAGCCAGGGAACTATAAGTCTAACTGAAATGTCCACTGGCCAGAATTTAACAGAAAAGGGAAAGTTGTAAAACTATTTAGATTTGTCCTTTAAATTTCCCTTAATAGTCATAACAAATCTATAAGAGCTGTCTACATCAGACTTTTAGGATAAGTGCTTGTATTGCTGCTCTGTATATTTACTGTCAGTAATCATTTTCCTTTGTTGAACTCAGTCACATTTTCAGCCATTTTCCTCCCTGATGCAGTGCCGCCAGGCTTTTGGAACTTTGTCAAGTCTTCTGACCTGTAAGAGAATAAAAAAGGCACTCGGCGGTTACTGCAGCACAGAGGACCAGGGAAATTAGTAGAGAAAGGGATGAGCTGGAACGGAAAAAAAGGATAGAGTGATGGGGGGAGAAGGAGAGCGGGGACAGAACTGAAGAGCGTTGGGGTTTTGTTTTTTTCCTGTCACAGCAGTCCCATATTGTCCCCAGAAAATGTCACTCTGCCCTTGGGAGGCAGCGCTCCGAGGCGAGACTCATCTGTCTGACCGCATTTGCTGAGATGTTCTGTGGCTGGATCCCGAGGAGGCTGGGAGGCGTCCCACTGCACTTTGCCCAACAACACCCCTCATGCTGATTGTTCCTCACAAAAGCTGCAAGTGTCCTGATCTGTGGGCCACGCAATGGTATTTAAGTACAAAAGTAAACATTTAGCCTAATTCATATTCATGCCGGGTTTCTAACAACATCAGCAGTCACCAGAAAGGCATAAACTTACTTTTCAGAGGTCAAATATTCACTTTGTATCAAAAATATATCAGAATTTTTAATTTGGGGAGTGAGAAGTCTGTTAGGTTGCTGCCCTCGTGACCCGATCCTGGATAAATGGAAAAGATGGAAGGAGAAATTTAAACCATTATTATAGCTGGATCTCAGCCAGGCTTTTCACACGTCAGAGTAGGGTTATGTATTAAATACTGTTAATGTGTGTAAATAAAACCCCCAAAAAACATATTTCTTCTCCTAAATCAAAGTGACTACCCTGAACCTTTTGTGAAATTAAAGTCAACTTTAGATATTGTTGCTTATAGAACAAGTAAAATTCAGTTTCCATAGTCTTTTTGTTGTTAATACTTAAGATAAACAACAAAACAAACAAACAAAAAAACTTGTTAGGGGAAATTACATAGGGCAGCTTCGTCCATTTGTATTTTTCTTTTTTTTTTCCTCCAATTCATGTTGTTGCTTTAAATGTGCTTAGCTGTTTGCTGTGGTAATGCTGGAAATGTTATTTTGAATGTTGATTGTGATTATGTTAAGTTTAACAGATGAAGAACTAACATAATGAGTTCTTAATTTCTTTACAGGTATCCTTTAGTAGGTTGAGTTCAGATTTCATGGAGTGCTACTCGCCTGGGAAATCACAGCTATTTAAGGATAAACATATTTGTATGTTAGCCTTCTAAAGGCATCATTGTAGCCAAATGCTTCAATGATTATATCTAACATCCAAAATCTTTGAAAAATAACCTCATGTAACCGCAGCAGTATTAGTTAAACTCTGGTCTTAAACACAAGTGCACATATGTGTCTTAAACACACATATTTTGGTAAAATCCTGTCAGGATCCATAAACAATTATTCATGGGTGCATATTGATATTTCTAAGCACAACAATTACAGCACTAGATATAATCTTTAACACCATTTAGTGAGATATGTTTGGCTTTTTTAATTCACATATTATTGTAGGTGTAAATCAGCGTTTCTCAGTTCCCAGAGATCATTGCTCTGCATATCTTAGATGCGTCTCTGTTTCAAAACGGCAAATTCAAATGATTACCTCGCCTCCTCTGCACCCATCATGTGCTGTAGAAGCCTGTTAATCACCCACTTATTCAAGTCAGGTGTGTGTTAAAAGGAAAACACCTAAAACATGCAGGGAAGTAGTCCCCGAGGACTGGAACTGAGAAACACTGGCCTAAACGTATTCATTGAGTTTTTAAATAAGAAACGAGATTGACCCGTACAAACAATTTATTATTTCAAAAAGTTTCCTTTTTTGCCACAAAAATTGCATAGGAAATTGTATTATTGGTGTAAAATGCAGATATGGTTAGTAAGTGTTGTATGTTGTTTGTTTCTTCATAATTTTATACAGCATTCTTTGCAGTTGGGCTGAAAGGGCATAAAAAACCTGACTGGGTGAGAACTAGCATTAAACACAAAAACAGTCTGTCAGCACCAGGGAGATAATACTGCAATAAAAAGGGCTAATGAGAACATATATTATCCCATTAAAATGAAGCACTGGTCTCCAGACATTCTCGTCTGGTGCATTTAATGAGTGGAAAGCATAAGCATTCTTTTTCACCACAGTGTACAAGTGCACTAAATCAAAGAGACTATTGGGACATTGATGTTCACATCTTGTTCAGGATGGCTTGAATTAAAGTGATGTGTTGAACTACTTCTTGGCTAATTTAAAACAGTCGATCCTAAATGACTTAATGCTGGTTTTAGCCAGGAAAATAATGGCTTTAGTGTATCAGTGACATCTTGTATTTGCATGTAAAGACCAACATACTTAGAAAAATGTGAGGGGAATATGAGGAAAAGGGCATTACTTTGGACAATAAAATACATTTTTTATGTAATATTTGGCCTTTACTTCATGGTTTTGGATTTTTGGGAGAGTTTGTTATCCTGGCTAATCTGACTACTACTGGAGAGGAGGAAAATCTTGTCTAACCAAGATTGCTAAGTGGATTAAGTCAAGTTTATTTGCATAGCACTTTTCAGTAACAAGGCAGTTCAAAGTACTTTACAGAAGGAAGATAAATCCAACACCTCTGATCAGGGTGAGCTTCTTACCTCCAAGAGCGGCTCAAACAAACTCCACCAAAACACCAACAATTTGCAATCCAAAACAAGCAATGGTCACACACAGCAAGGTAGATGTGGGTTTAATGAACAGATGTTTTACCATAAATATTTTTGCACCAGTACCAACTGTTTGAAAGGACTTAACATAACAAGTAGCTTCTTCTTTTTTTCCAAGCTCAACTGAGACTCATGCAATCTTGTTTTAATATTAGAATTCAAGTTCAGTCACTACAATCTTTATCCAATACCTTTTAGTGCCTGTTATTTTCTGCTTTCACCACAGAGTCTATCCTACCTCCAGATGGTGTTTGTCCACAACATGAATCTCTGAGAATATTCTTCCTCAAGGGTTATACTTGTAAATGAAAAACATTGTATGTGCATAACATGTAAACAGGAGCATATATGGCTTCTAATATTCCTTAAGGTTGGAATTAATCGCAACATGTTCCTGTTTGAACTGCATTCCTAGAATACCTTATGCTTATAAATTAGTACATAAATGCAAGAATGCAAGTAATCCTCTAATCTCGCGTGTTTCTGTCATGCTGAAAGGCAAGCTACATTTGCTGCTCTGGATTAAAGTAGCTCATTAAAAGGAGGTGCCCAGGATCGAAATAGGCCAAGAGCGATTCTCTTTGATTCAAATTGAAGACAAAGCAGCTCAAGGAAATAAATAGTTTATCAGAGCTGGGCAAGGCTTTCCTCTTGTCTGCCATAAGCCCCGGACACAACACTGGCTCATCGACTCGGCTGAGCACTAAGATTAAATGCCTTATTGACTGCAACAGGACAGAGGCATCAAAAATGAACTTGTGGAGAGAGTCACCTTCAGATGTCTTCCAAACAATGAGATCTCTGAGACACAAAAAGGGACGGATCACAAAGTTTGCAACTCATTGCAGTTTAGATTTTTTAATCAAGAAAAACTTGAAACAGATCCGTCACCGGTCCATTGCACTTTCATTTGACATCGTCGTCAATATTTACCTTTGAATGAATGCCTGGAGAACAGCAAGGGAACCCTTATTTAAATGTCAGTGTACAACACAACATATTGGACCAGTTTCACATTAAAGGAGGGACACATTATTAAATGTTTAAATGCCATATTTTTTTCTCTGCTGATAGATTGATTCATAAAGGCCAGTTAGCGACTGAGTAAATAGCTGAAAATTCATGGAGGGAATAAAAGTTTCTGCGTAACAACTGATCACCAACCCCCTCCTGTGAAATCACAGAAATCAACTTAACTATAAAATTTCTCTCACACACTTTAGCCGTATGCAGGTTTTTAATATTTTATAGAAACTTAAGAGCATCCATGGACAGAAGATTGAATCTTTCAAATGCAGTTTATCTGGCTCATCCAGCTGGAGGTCTCTGAAGGTGCATTCTGCAGTTTGTCAATATGTTTTGCTTCTACAGGCTGTGAAATTAAAATAAATAGGTTATTGACTGGCAGGTGACTGTCATAATGCACACCCACTTGCTCAATGACCCAACCTGCTAAGAACTGCTGCCCATAAATCAAAAGATCTTCACTTTTGCATAAGCAATAACAAGAGAAATTCCCACTTCCAAGCCTTAAATGTTTGGTATATTCTCACTGTAGTCATACTTTTAACGGGATCTGGGGAGGTACAGTGCTGCGGAAAAGTATCCATTCCTCCTGAAGTTTTCCCAATAGCATGTTAGATGCAAACAGCTTGAATGCAAGTTATTGAAAGTTTTACAGTTAAATGTTTGACAGACAGATGGAAGGATGGAAAATACAACTCCTTTTCTTTTCATCATGTTTTTCCAAAGTATGGAATTTCTGCAAAATTATAGAAATTGTTCATCCACGTCATCAGTGGTCATGTAATTACCAGCTTGAGCATTCATGGCCGCTCCATTGAGGGGAATTAGTTGTTGCATAGCAGAGAACAAAGGGGAAGGTATGAGCAACATGTACACAAGAGTGATTAGCATTATTAAGACCCGCCTCCCAGCTCTGATGACTTCATATAAATGAAACATCCAAATCATCTTTCTTAGAAACACAACCTAATTTTATTCAGCTTAAAGCTGCAAGTAGTTATTGAAGATTCAGTCTATTGGTTTTATCTTAAAAGGTGTAAATTTAAATGTTTTTAAGGGTTTCATTGTTGCACCTAGAGAAACAGCGGCCATCTTTATTTCCCCAGTTGTCCTATGAAAATATAGCACTAACAGAAAAGTAAGAGGGCAGACAATTATAGCGAGTAACCATTTTTCATATTCTGTCCAGTGATCTTGGCAGTGGTTGGTTTGATGGATGCAAGGCCACCTGCCTCGCCGTGGGTTGTGTTTCAGTGCTGGGAAATGCCTCCAGCCAAATGTAATCTGCTTAATGTTGTGTAGATATTGCTGCTATTATGACAGAACACCACATTGCAGGTTTCCTCCTTGTCGGTACAAGAGCACGGAAAGGACGCGGTTAAGAATAATGATATGGTGAAGGTGGCACGTGCAGGTGGGAAGGAGAAGGAAAAACGTTACAATAAATCTAGTCTCGAAGCTAAAACTACAGCATCGTGGCTCATTGAAAAAAACATAAAACAAAACTGTGTCTTGCGCTACATTGACCAAGCAGCAGGACACTCAGTTACACCAGTCCAGATGAAAAATGACTAGTTTACAGATAACTGCGCAGCTCGAACACCCAAAAGCACAATGAGCAGGTATTTTTTTTTACTTCACATCCACTGAGTTTGGTTGGTAGAATGGTACAGAATATACTAGGCTTATCCAAAGTATTGCTTTGAGTCTCTTACAGCTGCTTCAAATTCAATGTTGGTTGTGAAAAACTCAGTTGATTGCAATTACTGTATGTCTTCAAAATAGTTTCTGGTTAATTGTAATTCTGCTGGAATAATTTTAGTGTTCAAAAGTCGATAGAATTTGTTGTTGCTTCAAGTGTAAGTTTAAAAAACCTGTCAAATTCTTGCCCCCTTCCTGATCTGGCCAGAGATTAGATGTTTAGTGGCAAACTGTTATTGAACAGCTGGTTGTCAAGGTATTTTCTGAAAATAATGTGGGCACTGTTACCCAGCAATACTGTAAAAATACATTTTCAAAGGTTATAGTGAAATAATCTGCCAGGGGAAGATTTTTAAAATCAGTATTAAGGAATTATCGACTTAAAACCAGCTTCTTGCTGAAACGTTGCTTACAAAATAGCTTATTTCAAATGTGCTAGGATATTTACACTAGAAAGTATACCAAAAATAATATTTTTTTTTGTTTTTATAGTGCTTTCAGTCACTTATTTTGTGTCACACATTTTTATATCATTTTGACAAAGGGTTTCATTGTATTTTTTTAGTAAAGAAAAAAATATATTATTTAGTATATGTAATGATTGATTTGTAAAAGAAATGAGGTCAAAACATCCAAGGGGGTGAATGATTCTGTATTCACTGTTGATGACTGTTCATTACTCAGTTCTCGGTAATGTCTTTTTTTTTTAAATTACATAAAACTTATTTGTTGTATTTATGTCCAGTTTGATATTTCCAGATGTATGCAGATGACAGTTTCATGTGGAGGAAGTGGCATAATTTTGTGTTCATGGGTCCTGATGACATATGCTTTTATTGTGTTTTATATTTGCATTCAAACACTGCGTTGCAATCTTTATGATTTTATATAACTAAAAGACGGCTATTGCAAATTTTCTTTGGCTATTAGTATAATAGTGAATAAATATTTAATGCCCAACCCTTTACTACTAGATGATGATAATGTAAGAAAAAGATGACAAATATAACACTAGCTTTCCTGCACAATAAGTATTCTAGATCAGCTCATTTGAAAATTGAGCGGCTTGTGCATCTCTTACCCATATTTAATGATACAAACATAACGGCTGTCTGATCTCTTTCAACCAAGCATTAAATGTGATTCTGTGACTTTAAAATTGCAAGAGTCATTTTCTGTTAATCTCTTGCTTAGATCCTCAAAATTCTGTACAATACTTGTGCAACATGACAGAGCTGCCTTGACGGACGGTAATTCTATGTTTTTAGAAATGCTTAACTGTTCAATCCTAATATCCAGGGAGAACAAATCATTAAAAAACAATCAATAAGAAAATATGTCAATTAAGAACTTTCAATCTGTAAGCGCTTTTCCTTCGATTTTTGTTCTTCTTTGTTGCCACCACTTGAACAAAATGAGGTCTCCAGGCTGAAAGAAGCTAGACAAGTGAAATAGATTCCCAAACATGCATCCCCTCCTCCTTATTACCTCTTTTTGTATTTACTTTTAATTTGTATCGATCTTTCACCTGCACCTCAATTTTGCTGATGTCAGAAAGGTGAGGGAGCATTACAATATACAATACTTTTTTTCCCTCTCTTATCGTGGAGGAAATGAAAAGCAAATGGCACCTTTGTCCAGGACGTGAGATCGTCCAGGCAGAAGGGCTTTGAAGCGCAGGGTGAAATTGAAAAGGTTGCAGGTTCACATCCCTGGACAATGCTGGCCCTTCTGCCTCCACTCCTGTGGCTCACAGGAGATTAGAAGAGCGAAAGAGATAAGGAGCAGCATTGGCTAAATGTTTTTTTTTTTTTTTTTTCCTCCAGAATGGGGGCTGGGCAAATTGGAAAAGCTGAAGTGCTCTAGTTAGTCAGAAGACAGACAAACAGAATCAGACTGGCAAAGCAAGAGCATAAAGTGAATCACTCAGACCTGACCTTGACTTGATCGTGCATAAACCGGTTTGGTGGTTCAAAGATAAAAATAATTAAAAAAAAAACAACTGAGCACAGGCAATCAATAGAGAAACAGCACAACATCAAAGACGGGATTTTAAAATCATGTTCTTTGTGCCAGTGAACAATTATGTCGTGTGTAGTGACAATATTTTTAATCTTAGTGAAAACCTCAATGTGCAGCAAACGGCAAAGTAACTCACAAGCATTTCGAAAGGAGTTGTGGAACTATTTTATGGTCTTCTTTACCCATCTACAATGTATCTATCCAGGCTTTAAAACAGGTGATGCTTTAGGGAAATCAAGAAGGAAACAAAAGTAAATTCACCACATTGGAGCCTGTGACAAATGCTCAGGTTGATTAGTATAGCCACAGATGACAACAGACAAAACACCTTCAGTGTAAAAGTGAGAAGTTTCTCTGCTATTAGCACATTTAACAGCGCTTACACGGGGATGCTTGCACTAAGACACTCCCCCTCGCTCTGATTGGTTGTTTTTAAGTAGTGCCTAAAGGAGCTTGATCTTTTCATAGATTATTTGTCTCATATAATATGCAAATATTTATTACATATTTTAACAAATATGGAAAATACATTTTCTGTAAAACTTACAGACTGGAGCTTTAAATCCATGCATAAAAATACGATGCATACTTGAGGAGGCCATCAAAGTTAGTGGTGTCAGTGCTGGTTTGCAAAGAAAGACTGCCTGAAATAGGAGAATTATAGAATCATGCAAGAAACCAAAGGAAGAGAAGTTGACATTATTATTGCTTATTAAAAAGCAAATTTAGTAGGTGTCATTTTGGTCATTACGGAGTCCGGTGGGCTTTGTTGCCTCTTCTCCTGTGTCCCCAACCTGATATTTGAATTAGCAGGTCTAAATGACAAGACCGCCTCAAAGAGGAGCCTACAGGCCGCGCTCTCCCAGAGTTTCAAAGGCCCGGCAACCTGGTTGCTGCTGGCTGTCAGAGAGTCGATTGGAACGTGTGGCAGTGAGATAACCTGTACGAGACAGAGCCCAAAGCCGTTCGCCTCTTTGACAGGCTTATTAACGGGAAACCGCTGAGGAAAAAAAAAAAGGTCCATATCGGCACAGGGATCAGGGGAGAAGAAACCTTCCCTTATCACCAGGACACCAGGGATTAAAGCCTGCCCCGCTCTGATAAATTAATTATTCTCTCTTATCTCTCATGTTTAAAGACTGTCAGACAAACCCACCTGGAGCCATAGTGCTGGACAGCCCGTGTGACAGTAAGAGAAAGAAACATGCAGCCTATGCCTGGGCTCATCTTGTTCCATCCAAACACGGTTTTCTTCCAGTTTCCTGGCAGCAACATAAAAACAAATAAACAGACTTTCCTTTAAGACTACTGCAACATTTCAGGGGATACCAGTAAAACTGTGCAAAAGTGTTGACAATTATTACTGGGCAACAGATTGCTTCAAATTAGAAATCTTAGAAATGACACACACTTAAACCTCTTTTATGGAAAATTTTGTCATAAACCCACAAAACACAAACTGCTTTCTGAAATGCCTCAAAAATCACAAGTATGAAGCGTGATCTCCCCTAAAGCTGTGAGTATTTAAAAATAAAGCCAGAATGCCATACTGCGGGAATGCAGATGTAGTTAAACAGCATCTGTACTATGGATGAACTCTTTGTCAAATATCTCTACAATACAATTATTTTCCAAACAGTAATGCTGGACAAAATCACTGCAGCCATCCTGCTGGCCAAGGAGAGGCTTAAAATGTAAATTATGCATCTCACCGTCTTGCTTTCCTGGAAATGATTTCTGAATCTTGTTTATGCATTTCCATCCTGCAGCCTGCTGGATGCACACACCACATCTTACCAGGAAAATCAACTTGACCTTACACAACCCTACAGATGTGAGCAAATGACCCAGATGGAAATGAAACAAATTACATCTTAATCTCACCTTTAATGTTTTGTGAAAGAGGCTACAGTGATTTTATTGAATATAAACTCTGCCAGTTTGAATGTTCTGCTTCAATCCACTTCTACTAAATCTATTCTTCACATTAATGTTTGAATTAAACGTAATTGCATTTTAAGAGAAGAAACCAAACAATTCAATGACTTAGATTTGCCATGCACAAAAAACTGCTGTTTTCAATTTACACAAATTTATACCACCATATAGTTTTCACCAAACATTTGGGATAACAATTCTAACTTAGCATGTCTGGTTAGAGAGCAAGGAGTCTTGCCATTCCTTATTGGCCACCATTTTGAACCAATAAATCAAAGCTGCTCACAGTGAGGCAGGTTCTATTGCAGATGTTTTCCAGTGAAAAAGAAGAAATTATTTTCCACAGTTGCTCAGAAAAGCTCCAATGTCAACAAGTCAGTGCAAACAGCTGAGCTTCCTTTGATATAATGTAATTTACTAGTTATCATTGTAAACTGCATTGTGTATTGTAATTAGGACAGATTTTTTACTGGACTGATTTGATCACAGATTTCTAAATATAAATGATCTTTTCTTGTAAAATGCCCCGAAATAACAGCTTAAATGACAAGCTAATGCTTTTTGAGCTAATGCTTTCTACGCATTAGCTTTTTAAGCTAATGCTTTCTACGCATTAGCTTTTTAAGCTAATGCTTTCTACGCATTAGCTCTTTAAGCTAATGCTTTTCACAAGGAAATTTTTTCAAATTAGTAAGACATCTGATCAGTAAAGCATATCTAAAAAAAACCTTTAAAATTGGATCAAATTGAATATTTTCTGTGTGGTGCTTTAAGTGAAAGCAAATACACTTGTCCATCCGTTTCAACACCTTGAAATGGAAATAAATATTTATGGGTTTGCCAATTAAAAACCTAAAATTAAATGTCAGGTTTGGCATCACAAAACAAAAACATCAAAGACAGACATTGTTTCGGTATCTAATAAATTTAGCCAACATAAGGAGATTCTAAGTGGTAGGAGAGGTTTTCAAAGGCATAGCGTGCCTGTGCCACAATACCCTCTGATGTCCTTGAGATAGTTGCTTGAAGTCTGTCAGCGGTGCTCACCTCCAGCCTGACGGGGCCAGCGCACATGGAGGGTGATTGACAGGGTGGGTGAGTCGCAGGCTTCCCTAGCCTCTCTGCAATAATAGCAAAAACACCAATGCCGAGAATGTTAATGTCCTTCATATTTTATTAATTCAAAATCCATGGGATAGCAGCTTGGTGCTTTATGAAAAGAAAACATCAATCCTGCAGAAGTAATGAGTGTGGCGGCAGATTGGGGGTGAGGGAGAAGGCAGCAGAGAAGAAGGGGGAGGATGAGGCATCGAGAACCCCTCTAGGTATGTACTGAGGGAGATGGAGAAAACTAATATTTGACTGTCCGCTGTCGGGTCTCGTTGGCTAAATGACTGTGCCTCAGGGAAGAAACAAGCACAGCGGCTGTTGCTGAGGTGTCTCATCCAGCTCAGTGGAGTGATTGCTACACCTTATATGCATCTGTGAATGGCTTTATGTCTGTGCACACAAACACATGTGCATGTCTGTTTTTTTGTTTTTCCCCGTGTGTGTGTGCTTTAGTTCCTTGATTGAAGTGTGGGGGCTTTGTTGTTTTCAAAGCTTGTCACATATTTTTAGGCATCAAATTGACAAGACAGAACAGCAGCTGCATTAAAAGTGATGTGTGGTTTTCCTTAAAAGCCTGCATATGGAAGTGCCGGAAACAGTCTGAAGGTCACAGCAGAGAAAACAGGGACACAGCTTGTCAGGGTGCTACAATGTCACAGGCAGGTGCCAAGGAAATTCAGAGCAGCTGGTAGAAAAGATCTTGGAAGTCAACGTAAAACTTTAATGCACTACAAAAGACTTGGCACAAATCATTCTCTTTTCTATTAGGAATGTAACAAGGAATATAAACTTTTTTTTTAAAGTTCCATAAAAGATTCATGTAATTCATAGTTTAGAAGTATTTTTAAAACACACTAAAGAAAGCACCAATTCTCTTGGATGAGAAAAGTAATTATCAGCTGTACAAAAAGCAGCTATAAGCTGCTAAACTTTGCATGTTTGAACGTGACAGATACTCCAGGAGAGAAGAATAATGGCATGAGAGCTTCATTATTTACAGAGGCTACACCTTCAAATTTGATGACCTTCAAACTTTGAACAAGTTGAAGGTCATCTAATAGATAACACCTGTAAATGCTTGGGGTGGCAGAGGAACCAAACTAGCAACCGCTAATGCTTGAAAAGGGAAAGAAAATATGTTTTTGTTAAAAATTTCCAAAAATGGCAGAATAAGTCACCAGATTTGACAGTTTTCACCAGTGTCATGTGATGTTGCTCACACGCTGCATTGTGTGTGGCCAATATTTCACTTTCCTCATTTAGGTCATGAATTGTTGTAGGTTAAGAGCCGGCTACAGACTGATAATTATTAAAAGAAAAACTCAAAATTATAGTCAAGATATGAGATAACGGGACAACATGCAATCAAGCATAGCATTTAATGCAAGGGTCTAACAAGAGTGCAGGAAACAAACAGGCTTATAAAAGCTTGGGAGGGAATTAGTAAAACAAGGACCAGGTGAGTTTAGTCAGCTGAGAAGGGAATGTAACTTTAACGTAACAGGTTGCTGCAGGCTGTTTGCAAATACTTTCTAGAGAACTGCAATAAAATTCTCAATAGTCCCTGTTAGGTGTCAGCTGTATCTGACACCTAACTTTCCAGACTTATTTTTGCCATAAGTCTGGGAAAGTTTCTACCAATTTTGAAAACTTACTAAACATTGTGTAATCTTAATTTAATTTATATTTAGAAAAAATGAATTTTATAATTATAACAAATTACTGAACTCTAATAGCATTAAATATAGCTTTTCTGTTTAAAGAAAAAATAATATTATTTTCTACATTTTTACATTTTTGGGAGATACTTTAAAACTGTATATTTTGCTATGGGTTACCATGGCAAGAAAAAAAACTGATTGTGATGACAAAAACAACATGCCTCAATCGACTACATATTTTTGCACTTTGAATGTGTGTTTAAAGCCCCTCCATAAAACGTAAGCATGATTTTGAGAGGAATAAAACGGTTTCTGCAGCATTAAGAGCAGGTGGTTCTCTGTATAGATTATAGAACTACTAGGCAGTTGCTGTCACTTTGTGTGAAGGAAACAGATGGAATCATGACAACTTACATTTACGTCCACCATTCCCACTATTATTATCGTGATTTTAAAGAGACTGGATTGAGCATATGGTGAGCAGGTCCCTAATGACATGATGGATGTTTAGTATTCTCTGGGGCAGTTCATTGTTCACAAATGGGTGAAAATAGACAGTTTAATAGTTTCAGGCTAAAACTGCTCCTGTTTTTTAAGAAGGCCATCATGTCCAATCATTAAACATCTGGAATGCATCTGAAAGTATCTCTCAGCTGCTGCCATTATGGCTCCAATCTTTCCGTCTTCTAACTGTGTTTATTTGAATCGCTGCAGGCTGCATAGCAAAAACTTGAGACTAATAAAAGTGATAAATGATTTCTTGGTGATTCACAGAAAGTTTCATCTGTTTCTCTCAGAGAGAAGAAATTATATTCTGAGAAGATGCCACCAGCTTATTCACACCCACATCTATCAGACGTTTTACTTCACTGGTGACATTTCATCCTTGAATGAATTTTCCTGGCATCTAAAGCCTCTTTTCACCTCCTCTACCTCCTGCCTGCACACATAAAATATCTAAATGCATTTAACAAAATGGTCACAAGAACTGACCATGGTTTTAAACCTATAATGCGGTTTGAGGATTTTATAGATTTAAGAAACTTTTGTCATTTACTAATGTAGAAGTTGAACCTTTTGGTACATTAGAAAGTTGATTAGGTTTTAATATATTAAGTCGTCAAACCACAATGGAGAGGTGCTGCCCCCCAATTAATGCCTGAAAACCTTCAGAGAGAGTCTGCCATGACGGACATCAACAAAACTTACATGCACTTTAACTCTTTTAATGTTCGTCAAAACACACACCTGTCATAAGGTTTGTTGACTGTCACTTGGCAAAGCACAGCTTCATTTCACTGTTTGATTTATGTTTATCTCCAAAAACTCTGAATATTCTTTTTAGACTAGAAAGTTCTGCTACTATTTAAATGAACCTTCATCTCTGCCATAGAGCACAGGTTGGACTTTGGCCAGACTCTTAATTCTCCATCATATATTTATATAGAAGAGTCATTTGAATCCAGAGAACAGGTCAAATGGGCTTAACTATGTGGTGAATAATTTAAGATTCTATTAACATTTAAATTTGACATTGATTTCCCACAGTCAGGGCTCAACTAAGTGACAAGAAACAGCAAGATGTTAGAGAAAAAGAGTCCTGTTATTTGTCCAGGTGGCATTTTTTATAATAGGTTTCAGATAAGATTCATTTATGAGAACTTAAAGCTGAAAAAAATAAATGTTTTACATAATTCTGCCTCTCCTGTGACAAACATAAAATAATATTTTGAACTAACCATATTGTTTTCATGTACAATCTGACCAAAATATTATAAAAGCATGACTTAAAGTCCAGGTATATTTCTGTGTTTAAGGTAAATATTCTTTATAAACAGTAGAAAGAGTTCATGTTTTCCATCTCAACATACGTTTGTAGATCTAGATGTGATGTCCAGGCATTGCCTTTTAGAGATCTGTTTACACACAGAGAGGAGAGACCTTTTAATAGGACAGACCTGCCACTTGCATTGAGGTCATTGCATTTAAAACTTGTATTTACTGGACAGATGCCCGGATAGTTCAAGACTGAGCAGATTTACATTGGATCTAGCTTTACGTTATGTCTGGGAATAATAATAATTATAATGCATAGATATAATATTTCCAGGCTAACAGTCACTGAAGCTGTTGTACTTTTATCCAAGTCTTGTACACATTAATACTGAGATTCATCTGAATTTGACTTTCAGTATGTAAAAATCTTTGTTCTATATGGTCAGATATTAGACATATACCATTTTCAGAGGCAACAAACCAAAGATTCAGCACATCTGTTTATTATATATTTTATGCCTTTTTTCAGCATAAAGCATCAGGCGAGATTCTTTGGGATTTTTGTTTGTAATATCATCTGACATCCTGCATCCCCTGTATTGCTTTTCAAGTCAAAAGGCAGGTTGTATATCTGTCAAGAGGATGCACTGCCATCAAACTCAGATGAGATTGCTTTCTTTCAGGGTTATGAACAATAAACAGTATTTGTGCAGCTTGATATCTGTCAGAACAAGGTGGCATGACTCAGAGATCTCAATAAAAAATAAATAGTAATGCTGGCTGGAATGATGAAATCAAAACAAAATAAAAATAGTTTAGAGAAACTGAATGAAAACCAACATAAAGGTTTTTTGAACTATCTGCTAATAATTGCTATGATCATTACTGCCATCACCCAGTTATTCTGCAGCGTGTTAACCTTGTATTTTAATACAAGTAGGAAAGTACAGGGCTTCAAGTGAATAAAACTCTAGCATCATCTTGCTACACATCTGGTACTGTAACATAGCTTGTCTGGTAGGACTAGATCATACAATTATGTAGCATAAGCTTCACAACTTACAGATGACAGATTAGTGCCACCACTACAAAATCTACACAGTTGGTATTTAAATATCACAACAATAACCAAATAATGTTAGAAAATCTCATATTAAAAATACAGATGTTTTATGTACACGGACCTTGCGCCCCACACTTTGGGAACCACTGCTTCAACCCAATGTGCACACTTTTTTACCTTCTTGTTGCAATTCAGCAGTGCTAAAACTACCACCAGTGCGGCACTGATCTAACATTTCTTTCTATATTTTGTAGAAAAAACATAGTAAACTCATACTGTTTGCCAGTAACTTTTAGCAATGATAAATGTATGCAGCTGTGGAAGGATGGTGCGACTGCTGCTAAAATTAGAAACCAGTGACTCAGGCAGCACCGAGGGGTTACTGCTTCTTGTTAAGTGTGAGAAGCCTTACATGTCTCTTCACATCCGGTATTATCAACTTGCCATATCTCTACTAGTTTTCTACTTCATCTCTTTTTAAATCATTCGCATTTACCTCATTTAACAAGATGTGTTTCTCTTGACAGTCATTCAAGGTGCCATTAAATGCAGTCATTGTGAGGAAAGTGGAAAACTTAACAACATTTTCTGCCTCTTATTATGCAAACCTTTGTCGTACATCTGGTTAATAGAGTCATCAAGAATGGGGACATCTATTAGATGCAACCCTGGTCACAGCTATAGCTCTGCTGCAGATGGTGTCGCCATGTTCCTGTAATTATACCGTAATGTCTTGTCAGAGCAGTATGGAGAGTCAATGGGAGACTTTCTGTCTCTCTAAGGACATGAGTGGCTGGGCAGAGCTCATTACAGTGAATCACATGGGCTGGAGAAGCAGAGAGCAGAAATACCTTTATATGGTTGAGGTAGGTCCCTGGTGGAAATGAGCATCTGTCATTTACCATCAACCACAGCTGTGTTAATTCCTCATAAACCTCTGACTGCAGCGGACTGTGGTGTCTCCAGAGGACTTGGGATGTGACAACCATCAATCAGATCTGAAAATGGGTCAAATTACGGACAGAGTAAATCCACTTCAGTTTTCAGAGGGGATACCATTTCTGTTGTCAGAGTCCTCACGGTGCATGCAAAAAATTTCCACAGAGTGTAAAAATATAGAGTTGGAAAAGTCTGAATTTAAAAAAAGAAATGAAAGAAATTCACAGGAGACAGATTTTTTTTTTTTGTATTTTCAGTGCTCAACAAGGACTTCTAATGTTGGATTATCTTAGCACACAGCTGACTTTTCTAGTTACATCTCATATGTCTGATGATATGGATGGTGGAAGTCAAGAACCAAGCCTTAGTATCATCCACAAGTCTGTATCGATACTCCACCAGATATTAGAAGGCTTTGACTGAATTATAGATAATCCATGATTTTGATTAAATACAGGAAACATTTCAATTCTCTGTTTTGCTTGTGTGTTGGGTCTGAGTTAGTGAATTAGCACAGTGCAGTTGTGAACAGAGTATTGATTAATGCCTGCTGATTTTCTGTTTTTGCTACAGTGCAACAAATACTGGGACAGTCAAGACTGAGTATCTTCACTAGATGAGGAGCAAGCATTTTCAAACAAAAAAAAAAAATGCACTAGACCCTGACACACAGCTACACTTTGTTTATTCCTATCTGAACACAAGCTTTGTAGTTCTGACGTTAGTTTGTATCTGAGTCTGCTGAGAATTGTGAAGTTGAGAAAGATCCACTGTACATTATCAGTGGAAATATTCACCCTGTTCAAACACACATACTTTCTGCAGTATTTCAACAAGTTATATGTTGAAAACAAAGAAGAACATTAAAGTTCTTTCATTTTAGTCTTTAAAGGACTGAACTTTGCATATAATAACTATATTTTTTGTCTGTCTGATGTCATAAGTTTGAAATATTGAATCAGATGATCAGATGCATGGTATTTGAGTAGACTTTTACCTAATTGTTTTTACTCTTGCCTGAATATCTTCTTGGATGGATATTTCTTACTTTTGCTTGAGTAAAATATAGTGAAGTAATGCTCCTCCTACTAGATAATGAAACAAAAACTAACAAATATTTTATTTTCCACCACCTTCTAAGAGCCTCACCAGCTTTAGAAGATAAATCACAGATAGTCCATAAGATTGTCACTCATTTCAAAGTGCTACAGAGCAACTTAGAACAAAGTGCTGTACGTACACAAGTGAGCGATTCCAGTGATTCAGTGATAAAATGTCACACCAGCTGTGCATTTAATCCATCAAACCCTGTGTTTACTGCAAAAGCTCCAGTCATGACAAAAAAAAAATCACAAAGGCTTATCATATTGTGCCCTAAAATAAAGAAGGAATGAAATACATATATACATCATAAATTAGATGAAAGTGGAGCCCAGAGTTTGGCAACTAACCAAGCTACACCAAGTACATATACGCAAGGAAATATGGGCCGCATAATGAGAATGATGACAAATATATGACAAGCTGAGAGCCAAAGAAAATCGCTCTCTACCCTTTGTCACTTTTATATGCACTACGTTGTATATGCAGTCATCCGGCAGATGAAACTCATTTATGTATTCATGCCCAGGAATGATGCTGTCTGCAGGTTTCAGTTCTAAAAATAGTTTGATGCACAACTTCTCTGGGTGCCACAATGCAGAGGAATGTAGAGGAAGCAAACTGAACGTGATGAACCCACTGAAGGTGGAGCATAATTTTGAGCTACAGCAAAAATAAATACTTTTTTTTACAAATGAATATTTGAAAAGTGTGGTATGCAGTTGGATTCAGCACCAATTATTCTGATAACCCTGATGCATTATCCAGTGCAGCCAGGTTCCTTTAGAAGCCACCTAATTATCAACTGGTGTTTATGGGAGTTTAATTTAATCTTAGTATAATTGCAGCCTTTTTTAAATGCCTCAGGTGTGTGATGGCGAACAAATACCATCAAGTAGAACAATCAATTAATCAGATAGATCATTTATAATATTGCGGACAAGTTTGAAACAGGATTAGGCTTGAAAAAGTTCCCAACTTTTGTTCATAAACAGTTTAATCCAAACTGGCTAAGATGTGTCTGTTCACCTGATCTGTCGCGGTGGGAAAGGAAAGCATTAATCAGGGAAGCAGCCAAGACGACCACGGTAACTGGGTCTCTTGGCTGGGGAGCTGCAGAGATCCACAGTCAGGTTGATGAATCTGTCAACAGAAAAACCATTTGTCCTCTAATCCATAAATCTACTTTTATATAAAAGTAGCAAGAAGAAAATCATTGCTGAAAGACAACAAACCCACAAAAACATGCATCTAGATGGGACAAAGCAAGCATGTGGATGATTTACGCCATGTAAACTGGACTTTCAAAGCAAACGAACCGGAGTTTGATTAAAGTGGACTAAACAGGGCTGGTGTGAATGCAACCTTAGCTGACGGAATCCAAATGCACATAACATCAGAAATATATTTGTATCATTTTCCTTTCACAATTATCCTGATAAAGTAAAGCTTTTTGGATATGACCTAAAATATTTGAAAAGTTAAAGAGGTCTAAATGTCTTAGAAAGGTGCTGCCGGCAAATACATATCAGGGAACATTTTGGTTTTGGAGTCCCACTGATGGGGCCTGACCTCACCATTCGGCGCTGACTAATAAAAACAGGTGATAGGATGTCTGTAATTACCACCTCAGACTATTACCTCAACTCACACACAGCCACACACACACACACACACAAAGCAGAACTGAATAACACTGAATAATCATTGTGGCTGGCGAGACTTCCCTCATCATTACCCCAGCAGGCAGGAGATGGAAAAATCCCACTCCTACCATATCTCACTGCTCTGGTGCATGGCTAATATCAGGAATATGGAGATTCTTTTTGCACAAGGTTGGGAACATACATCAAGCTCCATCAGCGTTAGTCACCCCCATCACCCCAAAACCTTACCTTAGGATGAATAATTTCGCATATGAGGTGGTGGGAAATAATCACTGAGTGAATCAGTGTTAAGTGAATGCCATTTGTCACTGTAGTACCCCAGTGTGATGGATGAAACACGGGGTCAGATCTGTTAGACAAAATAAAGCACGAGCAGAGTGGAGGGGCACAGAGGAACGGGGGATGGAAGTCTGTGGTAATGATATGGTCATATGTACACA
Source organism: Poeciliopsis gracilis (assembly GCA_911649635.1). NCBI lineage: Eukaryota > Metazoa > Chordata > Actinopteri > Cyprinodontiformes > Poeciliidae > Poeciliopsis > Poeciliopsis gracilis. Next base: position 1,374,328 of record CAJVRI010001220.1, read on the forward strand.
GCAGAGCTCAGATGTGATTAGGGCGATGATATGATGGGTGGTGTCAGTGGCGAGCTTAATGACTAACGCAATGAGATGGAATTGGAAGAGACACTGGTGTCAGTCTGAAGTGGAATAATGCCTGAAGCCTCTGCAGCAGCAGACACATGGAACTGCCACAATGAGGAGCCTCATAAGCACAAATTGTTACGGTTGCTGGAGACTTAGACATGCGTAATTAGCCTTACTGCAGAACAATGAAAGGGTGAAATTCAGTGCTTTTGACATTCTGTCAGGCAAATGATAAATAACCAGAAAAATAATGATGATGATTATTTCACTTACTGTATTTGTCACAAATCATCCAGTGCTCTGAGAGGATGCCTTAGTGGGGGGAGGAAATGAGGAATATTTCAACAATAATAACGACTACCATCACATGCAAAACTATTCAAAATGCTTTTAACTCTGTGGTGCAAATGAGGAGTCTGACTTTTAAAAAGTCTGCTACAGATTACAATGTCAGTAACAAACAAGTTACAGTAGAGGGAGAACTATGAATAAAATCTGGATTACAGTTAAACAGACTCAGACTCTAAAGTAGGGCCAAAAATGAGCTCCATCAAGATGACCAGAGATGTGGCTTCATGCTACTTTGTTGTGTCTTGGCCTTTTAGACGTAATTACTGCTTGACGCTGCACATTTCCAATGATATTCTTCTGCATACTTAAAAAGGCTAACAGCAAATCCTGTATTGTTTTATGGTGGCAATATAGATTGTATATAGCTCAGAGGCAAAGCGAATTGCCTCCTAAAATACAGAGCTGTAGCAGCAGCAGGAGTTATATCAGCCTGGTGGCAAGTGTGCCATTTTGGCTCGGAGGCCCACTGGGGACCTGAAGTCTCCAGGATGGGCCTCAGCAGAGACATCTGACCTACAGTATGCAGCGTCAGCTCAAAATAACAAAGTTACCCAAACCCCCTGACGAAACAACAGGCCAGATGATGCCGACATGAAGCAGAGAACACACCGGAGGAAAGAACAAAACTAGACAAATACACACACACACACGCACACACGCACGCCTACTGAGGTGAAGGGCATACACAATGGCAGTAAATCTTTCTGCAGCCATTTTAAAATGCACATTAATTTTTATTTACCCATGGAAGATTTTTTTTTAAATGTATCTGCACATAATTTAATGTAATGAACCAAACAATAGGTTCTTAATGTGAAACCAGAGCTCTTTAACAAACTCCATGCTGTTATCTGGATCATAGTGTGTCATCACACATTACACTCACTTTCTCTCCCTGGTTTTTCTCTTCCTCTCGAGCTGGCTCTTGGGATAGGCCACATAGGCAACTGCCCAGGTTGCTGAATCTGCAAAAAGCAGCAGTTTTTAAACTAATCTAGAACAGATCCCAAACCCTCTAAAACAACGAGGTCTGTGCAGGAGGAATATTCTGAATCCCAGCTGTGTCACCATGAGGAAGTTGGTAAAGCTGTACCCCGAAACCCTTCATGACCTGAAGATTGCCCTTCAAGAAGAGTAGGATACCATGGCTCAGCAGAGCTCAGATGTGATTAAGTCAACTTGTGAACAGAATGAGACGCTGTCGTCAAGCTGTGATAGAAGCTCAAAGACACATGACAAACTGCTGAGACATTGACATTTATTGTTGTGTCACACCATCACTGCTGTTGTCTTTTCTTTCAATACACTGTTGAGATGAGTAGATCAACATAGAATCGTTCTACTTAAATGTCCTGCTGACGTGAAATAATATCATTGTAGTGTGAAGCACAAATTGTAAGATTTAATTCACACTTTTTCTGTGCCTACACAGCGCTTGCTGGTTTCTGATGGACAAAAGAAATGGATGAACATGCTGATAATAGATGTAGAACAAGTGAATCTTTTTTTTTAAATTGTATATAAAGTCTACCTTTTCATGTTTTATAGTTAATTGTTTAGTATTTCAGAGAACACGTTTGCATAATCCTGTACTTCCAGTTGTAGCAGCAGTTTTTCTGAACATATTTCCAGATCCATGAAGGATGAATTTTCATCTGGTAAAGTACTTTGGTTGGAAAGCTCTTACTGTACATTAATCTTTGGTTTTATCTTGGAATGGCCTCATTTCCCCTTGCATTACAGTGTGAGGGTTCAGATCCTTAGACAGGAGAACATTTATCACAGAGGTGCCCCATTTATAAAGTGACTGTCCAGACTGGCCTGCTTCCAGGCAGAAGAACCCAACTGTGGTTAACGGGATCCGAGCTGAAATAGCACACACAGTGTCAGGAGGTGAAACACATCCTGGTGTGTCTTTAGGATCATTGCTTAAAGGTTACAGGAAACTCCAGTTTCTTACAACAAATTGAAAAGTTCATCATGAAAGTTAGTCAATAACAACTGAATAATCTTCCACACTTACGTAATAACATGTCTCTAAGCGCAGGAGGCCCTGGAAGTTCTTCTAAAATAAGTCATTCAGATGCACAAGGAGTTTGACATTTTCAATGTCACTTACAAAGACAGTTGAAGATCATTATTCATTGAAAGTATACTGAATTATTCACCACAGAGAATAAGATTTCACCGCACCACAGAAAAGCAGTGATCTACAGCTCAGTTACAAATATATACTATCTAACTAACAAAATGAGGAAGAGCTCCAAGAAACTAAGACAGGAATACACTAAAATGGTTTCAAATAAAATATACATGCAGGTTTTAACTGTGTATGTGTTTGTGTATGCATGTGTGTGGGAGTGTAGAAACAATAACAACAACAAAGTCATTGGTACAAACCATTTTAAGCTCATTTTATTCAGTGTCATATCCTTGTACAGTGCTCTGCAATTATTGGCTCCTCCAGTAAAATTATGTATGAAACAAAACAAAGAAACAAATAAACATCCAATTCATATTTTGTTGCAGAAGCATAATAACATAAAACATGTAAACATTTCATGTGACCAGTTCAGTTGGAAAAAATATTGAAAAATTGTTATTTATAACAAATTAATCTGTTGCAGCTAAATACATTTTACTGAAATATTATCTTAATTTAGAGCAGTGATGCCAAATGAGACTACAGCAACATTGGCATCACCAGGTTTCCATGACAACCATTAGTTAAAGGCATACCAACTGATATGTTTAGTAGTAATGCAACAAAATAAACTGTTTTTGTGCCACGATCAACAACAGAAATAGGCAGAGTTTCCTAAACTCTCAGATTCAGCCTTTCAGCAACAAACACTTCAGGTGGGTCGGATGTAAATGTGGAAAAGCACCTTCCTGTTAACGATAGTAACAGGAAGGTGCTATTATGTTATAGAGCATAGCACCAGAAACTCTAAAACACCAAAACACTTAATAAAAAATCAATCATTTTACCAATACTTTTTGATAAAATGTTTGTCTATATTTTTATACGGTTTTCAACAGTGTGCAATTAAAGTCCTTTTAAAATCTTCATATTACGCAGACGATTTTGACAAAAGGCTATCAAAAGGGAACCATAGGCATTAACTTCCTAATAAGGTTAATAAGTCTCTGAGCTATTAGGTAATGTGTAAAATTTCAAATGTTCTGCTTTGGAGAATGCAGACAGCTCTTCGTTCCGTGTCCCCCCATGTGGCCCACCATCTTATGCCCTTGATCTGGAGGCCCACACACTGACAACGTGACAGTGACATTAACAAGCCTCTGCCCAGGGGGCTGGCTTAGTAGCCCTCACTGCTTCTCGTTAGCCTTGTTAGAGAGCATGTGTTGAAATAAAAGTTCCAGGGAATTATATCAGCTTTCTATTGTGCCAACACAGTCATTTTTAATGTCAAAACTGTGTTTAAAGAAATGTAAATTGATTAAAAATCAATTTACATTTGCCAGTTCCACATATTTTATGTTTTTATGTTTGTTTATTGCTGCATAACCAGAAATGCATGTGACCATTGACACATTTAACAATAAGTTAATACATAATGAGTGAATCAGTCAACAGCAGGTGATAGACTTAATTTATTTCTTATAAAATCAAAATCACACAAATGTTTTGCTCTAAATAATTTCATTGAAAAAAAAATCTTTTGACATTCTTATTAGTAACATACCTCAAAATGACTGAAAGAAATATGTTTAAATGGCTCAAATGCATTAGCAAAACACATCTTTTGGTGAAAAATCATCCATTGTGTACAAATATATAATGCAAAACATGAAGGCAATGTGGAGAAATTTCACAAAGTGTAAAATTCCTCCATAATTTCTCTTCCTACTGCACAGACCTGGCCTGAAACAGAGCTTAAAAAAGTTAGTCTGAGAAGTAAACTGTCATCAGTTTTTTGTTGTGTGAAAAGAAAAAAAATATGCATAAATGCTTATAGCTCCAAAGAATAATCTTTTATGGATCTGCATCCTGACTTTATAGGTATGAGTTAATCCTGAGATTATGCACCGTATGTGCTGAGATAGCAGAACAAGGCGATTAAAACTCTGCATACTTATTTAACTGATGTTTAGATGAAGTTAGAATATGAATTGTGTCTTAGAGACTTTACTTGTAGGAGTTTTGTGAACCTTTTCTAAAACATGAGGGCCACAATGCCTGCCTGGTCACAAGAGCATGTAATCTATCTGTGCTAGCAATGCACAGATAGATTGTTCAGTGTTCAGCTGGTACGGATGTGTCAAAAAAACATTCACATGGTTACACCTCCACCACCAGAAGCCAGAAACATTTAAACACGGCAGGGTTGATCTATAATTTTATGCTTCCACTGGCTATGTTGTGCATTCAGATACGGTGTTCTATATATATCGTCTTTGTTTCATCCCAAACTGGTTTCTCCATTCTCCTCTGACCTTTCACATCAACAAAGCACTGTAATCCACACAATGCTAAGGATCATTTAAATCCAATTTCTTCCACATTGTGATGATGGGTTTGAACTTTAGTAAGCTGTTCTCACCAAGCACAGATGGATAAATGAAGTGGATTATAGTTGTGTGATTTGCTGGATCACTAATTGTGATCCAGCTGGTAGTATTATGTGTTTTCGAGGCACATAATGCATTTTTAGCACAACCAAGTAACTATGTTGCCTTCAGTTGCTATAAAATTGTTTTATATATCAAATATGACTTGAAAGAAATTTTACTTTATAATTTAGTGCCTTGAAAGTTTGCATATACCTCTTGATTTTAAATATTGCGGAGTATGTGTTCAGACAAAGCTAGTTTCAAGCATTGTGTTAAATAAAATTAGAAAAGAACCAAAGATATATTTTTGCACTTTAGTCTTTGATAAATCATTACTCTCCGTTATGCTTTTGCACCTTTTACATTGCACCAACCATCACTTGGAAAGACGTGTGAAACACAAGACAAATTTCTTCATGGGTTTTAATCTATTTCTACATTAACCCATTGCTGCTGTGCTTGACCTGCGGGGTTTCCAGCATAACCCTGTTGTGTCAGCTGGCAGATTCATGTGTCATCTGCATCAGTGAACCGAAGACGGGGCTACATTGGGTTGTTTGTTGATTTGATGGGGCTGCACGGTATGGCCTGAGGAGATGGCCACAGTCTCGTCATAGGGTGTATTGCTAGGTAATAAATCACTGGCATGACAGGAATGGTGGCCTTTACAATGTGACAAACCCTCACACAACAGGTTTAATGTATGTGCAGGCAACCCAACAAGCAATTCTACAACATATTAGACAATCTAATAATTGATATAGCAATGAACCACAACTTATTCTATTGACACTTACCTTTTTTTATGGCTCATTTGTTTTGTCAGTTAAAAGACAACAGCCTGGCAGTTAATAAGAGTTTAATCACCAACAATGTTTCAATATGTGGCTGTTGTCATGATTGATATCACACACAAAACAAATCAATAAGCCTAAGCATCTCATTCCCTAAGATACACTTTCTAATCAAAACTATCAATCCTACATGTCCAAACAGGTTTGAAGTCATTACTGGCCTGCAGAGCCCAGAGCTATTAGTGCTGCCGCTACCTAGTGAGCTGAGCAGAGTACCTCCAACATTAGCATGGTCAAACACAGTTAGGGCTGCAGAATGAATGAATGGCTGGGCTGCGGAGCCAGCAAAGTATGATCTCACTAATGGGTCATGGTAAATGGACCAGATATGGGTGTGATGGGCTCACTGGCCTGCTCTCTGATCCAGAGCCGTGCCTATTTCACAGTGTCTGCCTGGGACCTGGCTGCACTCACTCATCGAGATGGAGTGCTCCAAACAGGTACCAAATTTCAGGATGGGGTTTGTCTGAGGTCCCGGACCAATCATTGGAGGCAAATAGGGAGCTGTCTATCTTTCAAAGTTGTGAGGGAGCTGATACAGCTTTTTACCTGAAATGTGTCTTCAGTGACCCTTGAACACTTTAGATCATTTAACCCTCATGGCCTCACATTTGTTTTTAGCCAGCACAACTTACAGAAAAGGTGCTCACCACAGAAAACTTTGATGTGCCTTTTCAAAGACTTTCATGAATTTCTTTTTGTCAAAATTTAAGTTCCTGGCTTTAAAATTGTGTTTTTCAATTGATATCCATTACATTTTAGTCTATGTTTAAATAATTATTTCTTAGCTGAAGGGTTTTGAATTGGGGTGTTTTCAAAAGATCTCACAAGAATGTTTCTTTTCAATGAACTGTTAGTTCCCCAAGTCAAATGAAATCACTCATAAGGATAACTGTGAGCATATGTGTTGGCAGAATGAATGTTTATGAGCAGCATAATCTTGTGTTTCATTTATCTCAGAAGTCTGAGCCCAGATCTGGGAATGAGGCCAAATCCAGGTAGAGCGTATTCTGAGAGGCAGACACGGTGTTGGAGTTGTTAATTATTGTGACATTAACTACTATTAGCAAGAAAAGCTGACAACAATATGCTTCTCTACATATGTTCACAGCAGAACTTGGTACAATATTATACACCGCACCAGTTTATTGTGCGAAGGAATAGTTCAAAGTGCAAATAAGTAGTTAATTATCACCACAGTCAATATTTGGCAGCCTGCTGGACATTTTCAGAACATCTTAGTCCAGATTAGTGCAGTCCTAAGATACCGCCAGGCTTCTGTTAGTGGACTGCAACCCGAGATGAGTCTGTCTAAGTCTGAAATTAGGTGTATCACAGAGTAATTTTTGTTCTTTACATACACATATATATCCACACACATTCATTCATGACTGAAACCAAAAAAATCAAAGATATAATGACTTTATGAAGCACCTTGTTAGTATGAAAAGCATCTGGAGAGAATATTCTGGCTTAAAATGATTTAATAAATGAAATGCGTTTTTCTTCTCTTAAATGGAAGATTCCTAAGTCTGCTCTTGAGAGTAGCTGTTGCTTCCGGTTGTAGATACTTTACCAACCCTCTACCAAGACTTCTATGCACTTCTCTAATTTCATTTCTGATCTCTGTCTGCCACAGCTCTGCTGCATTGAACTGAAGCAAAAGTGGGGATGAAAAAGGAAGAGAGGATTTGTTGTCAAGGTGCCATCTAGTCTAAGCCCCCCCACCCGACATGAAGAGTAAGGTAAGGGAAAGAAAATGAAACCTGGCTGTCTTAGACGGAGTGTCTTCTCAAAAGGATATGTTGCAGAGTTTCTTTTCATCATCAGATCAGAGATTTCTCAGGTGGGGAATGGTTAGGTTGCACTTACAGCAGAGTGAAGATGAGTGTTAAATATTTTTCAATGAAAGAGCAACTATCTGTTCCTTTCCCAAAGTCACAAAGTCTATCCTTGATGCCGGGGCTCGTAAGAGACTCACATTCCCTCCTTGTCTGGCATTAGCAATTACCGTCTCTGAGGAAAGGTCAGGAGATGTTTTTAAAATGCGACCCAGGTCTTTGCCTGACTGCTTCACTGAAATGTTGTCATACATTTATTGGGAATCCAATGAGGCTCCTGCAAGTGGTGCAAAGTAGAAAGGCGTGACACCCTGACATTTTATAACCAAAGGGGAAAGGCTGTCAGAAGACTTTGTCTCGCTCTGTCCTTTCGTCGCTCATTGTATAATTCCTGTAGTCTGATCATTTGGAACGAATTTGCAAGTAAAGGTTTTGCCCTTTTTATTTTAGAAGGAGGATTTTATTTGAAAAGAAGGAAATCAATATTGAAGTGGTGTAAACTCAATAAAAGCTTTAATTTATTTTTCTATTTTAAATAGATGCTAATATAAATGATTGAGCTAAACGTTGATAATTGAGTTACAATTTAATCAAGAGAAGATTATTTATTCTTAAATTACTTTAATTTTAATATAATTTTTTATAAAAAGCTCATTAGAAAACAAATACATTTTTATGTTTAATACAAGGTAACACTACCAAATATTACATGCTATTCTGTTTGAATTATTTGACATTTAACATTACTTTCACATGTTTAAATTGCATTTTAAATGACTGGGCAACATATTATGAACAGAAAAAGGATTTCAGCTTTTCAACAAACCAAATTTTGAAGATTTTGACATGCATTTGAAATTTACATTTACCTTTTTCAGTGTTAAAAGTTTGTTATTCTCCAAATTGGGGCATTAGATTGAATATCATTTTAGTTATAAATGCAATTAAAAGTGAAAAATTAAGAAAGAGGTCAATTGAATGAACTGTGTTTCTATGACTGTAACCATAGAAAGATATATTTACATTATTCAGTTATTAAATAGTCTCACTAAAGCTGTGATATTTCTTTCAAAAATATTAATTACATCTCATAATTCATTTGGACTTGATTTCTTTATGTCACACTGACTTTTTGCCGTATTGTGAAAGCTCTCAGCTTGTCCTCTCTGCAGCATTTTGGTTTTAATGGTCAAATTTATATTTACTTCACTTCTCAGTAGTTTATGCTTTGTGACATACATCTTACTTACAAATGGTGCAGTCAGCCAGATTCCTGCTGTATTAAGATGTCAGCTTTATTACAACACCGAACACTAGGATGCAACAATGATTCATCCTGTTTATGCAACTCCAGACAAACAGTGCAGAGAGAAGAAGAAACATTACCGTCATAGATCGTCTTGTTGACTTCTTGACTGAAATAGAGAAAAAAAGTACATAAATCATATGTAGAAATATTATTTAAAGTTTAAATCATTATGCATCAGATTTTGTCTTAATTTATTCCAGGAGAAAAAATGGTTCTTCTGATTTTTTTTATTTTTATCTTTTTAAGAAATTGTTTAGTCCTTAATAGAAAAGTTTGTACTAAACAGGCATCTTAATAAAAGGTATAAATCCACACTGAACATAAGAAAACACAATAAAGATGGGAAAACTGTCTTCGCATGAGCGCTATTGTTCATCGAATGAAAAATGTCAACCTTTATAAAAACAAAAACAAAGCTCAACTGAAAATAAGAAATATTATTGGTTCTGAGAAATACAATTTCTTTTTAAATACTATATTGTAGTACACTGTATTTCGTCCCCCCCAAAAAAAAACAGCTTCTGCACTGTCAATGCAGTTTTCCATTCGACACCTACACAAAACATTTATCCCAAGCCCACAATTATTTTGTGGATCATTATCACCGTGCCTGTTTATGGATCTGTCTTGGTTTGTTTTTTTCCAAACTGTCTTAGTAAACCTCTGCACAACTGGGGAGAGATAAGGACAGAAGAGCAATGGCAGGAGCAAGCTGCATCATTTGTTTAGACTCTAAATTATGGATAGCCTTTCTGACTGGAGACCATGGCCTTTACTTGCATTGGAAACCTCATCCAATGCCTGTGTATCTCTCTATTTATACTCCAGCATAACAGGGTGGCCTTGAGCTGGGTGCAGCAGCACATTTCACCTTTTTTGATTCTTTTTTTTTTTTGTTTGTTTCTCTCCCAATTTCTCTTTCAGATAGGTTTTGCTCTTCTACTTCAGTTTTAACTTTTTGCAGCAACCTTGGGTTTTACACCTCTTTAAGTGTCAATCTTTGCCGGCAGCACTTGTAACCTCATAACTGGGTGCTCCAAAGATAAATGTTTAAAGTAAAGTAAACTCTACACAAAGCCAGGCAGAAAGCCAAACTAGCAACACATAAATGTGCACTTACTGGTATATTTTTGACAATAAGGGGTTGGATTTAATTCAGAAAGTGAAACTCATAGTAAGGTAAATATTTCAAACATTTATTGTGGTAAATTTTGCTGATTTTGGATAACAAGTATCAAATCCAAAATGATATTTCTCTGAAAATATGAACACTAGATTCTATCAATAGAAAAACATTTTTGATTTCTCCGTGTTGTAATATTTCATTGAAATGCATCTATAAGCTGAATGTCAACGAAGGTTTGATGTAATAATTTTTCTGAGTGTGGTTTTGAGTTTATAAAAAAACACTATAAAGAAAATAATACACAAATAAAAACAAATGCTGCAAGGTAATAGAATTAAACACAGAACATCATAAAAGGACAAAATTCTAGAAAAATATGAGGAAACTTGAAAAAGATATCTCAAAGTTAAACTAACTGCATGTCCTGGAAGCAAACAACAAAACAGACCAAAAAGGAAGCCCAGTTGTTAGGAAAGGGAATGAAAGTTCTCACACAAATAATTGAAAAATAACACCCTGATTTACAGTGTGAGCAACAACTAGAAGCCTGCGAAAGACATCTTTCTGAGAAGTATTCTTCGGAATAACAGGGACATATGTGTGCAATTTCAAAGCTTTAGTGAGCAGACATTGGGAGAGAGAAGCTGAAGCCATTTTTGCTGTCAGAGTGCTCCTTGTATTTTCGCCGGCCTGCAGTGTGATTGATGACACCTTAAAGCCTCTCTGACCTTTGGGATTGATTTATGGAGTTTATTGTACACTAACTTAATGTTTACTTGTGAATTCATTTGCCCTGCATTGATGTGTGCTATTTGCAGGGTTCCGATTTCAGCCTCTACCGATGACCTTGGATTGTTTATTTCTGAATGACTGACGGTTTCCCTTCCCCTGAGGTTCCTCCTATGAGCTGCAAGCTATCTGGTATAACTTCTAAGCTTAATTCTGTTATAGGAAATATTAACCATTCACGTCATTAGACAGAAATATAACTTCAGTATTTATTCATTTCTTTAGCATATTTAATGTTTACACTTTTACTTTAGATATCGACAACTTGAAATCAAATGCTGAGCTTAACATGAACTATATATGTTTTATGGCCATATATTATTCATGAAGACATTTTAAACTTGCTATTTGTATTTAGAAAACATTTTTAAATGTACAACTTGTATAGTTAAAACATTTCAGTCACACTTGACAATCAAGCCAATTATGATGCTGTTTTGCTACTTTTTGAAACTTGCTAGCGTTAACATTTTTCTTGACTTTAGCTGTTTTTAATTTTCCATAATTACTAGAAGTTTCTGCGCTTTCACCATCAGTTCCATCCTGGATGTGAATAAGGAAAAACAATCAGTACTTTTTAGTATCTTACCAGAATATGGTAACAACTGAACATTGTGCACGATCGCATCTGCAATACCAACAGCATTGACCATAATGAGGTTTGAGCCGTGGCATGTGGTCAGCGTGTTGGGTTTAACTTCAAATTCTATGACGACCAAATCCCATGAAATTAACATGCTGCTACTGCTTCCACTGCAGCCCCCATTAGACCCTATTAAACTGCCACCAAAAGCACAAACCATGACCCCTTCAGGGGAACTTTGTGCCTGCTCAAAACAGTCAGGGAGCTTTCATGCTCTGTCATACTTAATGTGTACTCTGCTGTGCTCACACTATGCAACAGAAGACCTCTCCAAGACCCCTATTTTTTAGGATTTGAGTTCCCCTACAATCTAAAAAAGACAAAAAGTACTGACCTTTGAGACACTAAACATTTTATCGCACAGAAAAGTACACTGGTTGAAACCATATTATTAAAAGCTCCAGCAATAAAATTGTAAAATTAAGATACAAACTTTGCAAACATTTTTTAAGATACTGTTGGGCTGTAACACTGAGTGCAAAAACAGAAGGATGATGTCAAAGAATAACAATAAAGGCAAAATATCCTTAACATAAGTAGAAGAAAAGTTGAGCACAGAAGCGTCCTAAAAACACAGAAACAATCTTAAACTGAAAAAGTTTAAAGGATAAAAACATAAAACCTTGGAAGAACACTAAAACCCACCAAACAAATCTAATCCCTCCACAAAACCCTGGAGATAATAAATAATACAAGAACAAAAATATGTGGGGAGGAAAAAAATAGTTGTTGGTTTTCTTGTTCGATGCTATCTTGTCACTTTTATATTTTGTTCAATTCTTCTGATTGCTACACATTTTATGCGAACACAACTAAGTTCACAGTCTTATGAAGCTCAGGATGTGCAGAGCGTGAGTTTAGCTGAGTGAACATGAAAAATGGATTTAGAAACACAATTCCAAAGGGACTTTTATGGAACAATGATAAAACAAAATACAATGTCAATAGATTCCCTGCCAGCTAACCATGAATCAAACTTTATTTAAATCCATTGATTTTCGGTTTGGTCACAAATGATGAGAAAATGTATATTTATGTTAAAAAATAACACAATCAATTATCTCCAGAACTTACCCAATTATTAAACAGTCCATTAATGTGTAATTTAATCTCTATATTCATATAAATGCCCTATGAAGGCCTAAAAAGGTTTGTAAGAGAATACAGTGAACAACTAGAAACCCAGAGACAAAAAAAACACCAGCTTTAAATGAACAATAATAAATACTGAACACGTCCGTCTGCCTGTCATTGTGCTGCATTTTTAAGTGGATTTAAAAAGGCTGGACTTAGGTAAAGGTCAAACAAGATTGAATGAACCTCTGTGCAAAGTTTCTTTTTCCCTCTTGTTTCGTCCACTCCTTTATAAATCTCTCAATTTAAGCTAAATTCTTAGTTTTATAAGTCTGCTGCTGGTTCTTTGTTTCTGAAGAATATCTGCTTTCTATATAACTTTCTATAAAGCAATATATCTTTTCTCCTGCTCTGCTCCAGTAACCCAACATTACAAAGTTAACAGCTTGTTACATTTTCCACAGTTGTAGTTTTATTTCTAAAACCATAACTGATGCCAACCGATAAAACAGTCTTCTCTTCCTCTGCTTTGTTAGGGAGACTCCCACTTTGTCCATGTTGTGGATTTCATTGACATGGCTGTCTAGCTGCAGTTCAATGCATCATTTATATGCAAATGATTAATTAGGGGATGTCTACACCCATTTCTGGCTAAAGACAATAGTGGACGTCAGGCTTGTGCTTCAGGATAGACATGTACAGTGAGAGTATTTTAAATTTTAGAAAAGACAATAGTGTGTGCAAAAATAATACTCATGGACATTTCCATCTTTGCATTGGTCTCATGTCTTGGTTTTGTGCATCAAAGCTATTTTTTTTTTTTACCAAATCTTCCTCTCTCTGGGAGTTAAACAGAAAAAGTGGCATCAACATGTTGCAAACATTTTACAGCCTGAAAGATGGTTCAATATAAAAATTAAATAGTACAGCAATCAACAAATTATTTGAAGATATTAACTGTGATATTCTTGCATTACTTTTATTTCTGAAAGATATTTTATGACCAGGAATTTATGACAGAAAACCATTTAGTAAAAGGTTTGAAATTATGTCGGCTGTGACCAAACCTGAATGAACATTAACTTCAAGTGTTATATCCCTAAAATGTTTCCAGGCTTTGAAATGTTTAAACCTCACATTCTACCTCATATTAAAGTGATTTTATGCAATAAAGAAAAACTATGTTGTAAAGCGGGAGGGAAATAATTTATTTTTCATTAAGAAAAAGTTTTCACAACGTTTTAAAGATCACAATTCATCTTAAGAAGCTGTAGTCTGAGTAGAACTATTCAGTCCTGGCTGCTCTGATAGATTTTTTGCTATGCGTTTGTTCTAATGCAGTTTCAAAATGCACCCTTTTGTTTTTTTCACAAATATTTGCATAAATAAATATAAAACGGTCTAAACGATCTGATTAAAGTTCAGTTTTGGCCAGAAAACCTTCTTTAAATCAGTTAGTGATTTTTTAAAAGCTTTTATTTTATTCTGTGTATTCTTACATATTTAGCATATTTTCTGGATTATAAGCTTTTTGTCACATGCTTCGAACACTTCCATGCAGCTAAGTGTGCATTTTTACCAAGAGGTTTCGAAAAGAATAGACTGCTGCATAAAGAAAAGGACAGCACAATCTCAAGAGCAAAACAAAAGTGTTACTGAGAGCAACAACAAAATAGAGACTGGCTTTTATATTAGTTATATTAGTTAAAACATGATTTTTGTGAACCCAAAATAATTTATTGATCAATCTTATTCAATATATCATCTTACATCTGGTTTAAGCTAATTCAGGCATAAATCGTTCACCATAAAATTTTCTCAACCAGCGTTTTGTAAACAACTAGAACATAAAGGGTTTTAGAAAACTTTCCCCAGGCACTGGTTTTTAGCCAGCAGATCCAGAAAACAAAGACAGTTATTTCTTCAGCTGGGTCCTTTTCTGATCACACTAATCACGACTCAGGAAAACATTGGATGGAAATATATGTGTCCGTTGTGCCTGGAACAAGACTTCGGCAGGTGTTCGGTTCCTCTGCCACCTCTGATGCCAGTGTTCAGCCACTGCCCATTTCTATTACAGCCTAAAGCCAAAGAAACAGCTTGCGAGGTGCTGGCCCCTGATCCCAGCACATTAGTTTAATGCTTAGATGTGTGGAACTGTTCCTGTCTGCCTGCCTCGCCTGGCACAGCAGCCTGCTGGACACACACACACACAAAAAAAAACGTTTGCGTCATTGGCAAAGTAGCATCCTTAAAAACCCGCTTGACTCTATATTTTGTAGCTTCTGGCATCCACTGTGGACATCTGTGTCATGTGGTAGAGACGTAAGCATTTGGCATAGTTGTAAAAATAGCAAATATACGTCTTTGTGTATTTGCACTGCTATATTTCTTCCCATCCCCAATGTGCTGACTTACTCCAGATTTATTTATTTGCCATTAGCACAACATGTGCTCATAATTAGCGTTATTTACCCTGAGTAAACAAGATCTATTCAAGTTGAGCTGCGTAAATACACAGCATGTTAGGGAGATGACCAATTGTACCCTAAAAATAAGCCCATCTATCCTCGTAGAAGCCATCAGAAGGAGACCAATGGGGCAACCGGCAGCCCATCTGTCGCTGTGTCAGCACCTAAGTGTCAGTGCTGAGGAGATGCAATCTGTTCAAGATAACCTGCCAGCGGAAGAGAGCGAATAAACATCTGCAAGTATATTTATACATTATATCTGGGCCTTCAACCCTGATGAGTGTTAGGCAGATTTGATTCGGAGCCAGAGTTAAAGCTTATCATCTGGTGAGATCCTTTCGTCTGTCATATATGTGGCTTCACCTGGATCTGAACAGATGCATGAGCCACCGAGAGTCGTGATCCAATGAGAAACTTATGGGCTGTCAGAAGAATGGGAAGAAATACAAACTCTAATCAGACTTTTTTACCCCCCAACAGTTAGGGTGGCTATAGAGTTAGCATTAGCATAAGAGATGTATAATGAAAAAAAAGTAGCTAAAACTCTATAAAAAACAATGAGTTCCCAGGTTTGTAAGAAAATGTTGATTTCGAGGGAAAAAAATTACCAAAAATGTCTGAACTCTGCATTTTACTAAAGTTTTAATAAAGTTCCTGTTTTATTAAAAACTGGGAATTCAATTAATTTGCATAACATCTAGTTAATTTTCCATCAGTCTCTCCAGCATATAGGTGCCATTTATCTGTGTTAATTTGCTTCACCTACTCCTTGTCATATTAATCACCTCTTCAGGTTTTGTTTTTTTCACTCTCTGCCTGCCATCCCTGTTTTCATTTCCTCCTGATGTTTCACCTGCTCTCTGTTTGCTCAGCCTAGTTGGCCAGAGTTATTCAGCCTGCAAAGGAGAGAAAAATCTGATTAGTGCATCCCAAGCATCTCCTACTAATGTCATTATCCTTTCAGTTCCTCTCAATTTTTGTCTGGGCATCTGGGTAGATTTCAGATGCCCAGACAACATACCAGTTTTTTTAGAGAGTAGCTTATCTCAAATTGCAGATATTACATTATGAGATGTTTAGAAAGAAAATGCCAGATTAGTATTTACATAAGATCTTGATGGGATCTTGAGTAGCAGCGTATCTAGTAGGGCTGAACACAAACGTAGGTGATCTAAAAACTCAAAAGACTTCAGACAAGAACCTGAGGCTCTGAGGGGCTGGAGTTTCCACATAGGCAAACACTTTGGCGTCGGAGGATCGGCCACCGGCTCTTCTTATGCTCCACCTAATGAAAGAAGACGACTTGCAGGAGGAGTGCAGGAGAACCTCAGGGAGGCTCTACTCCCATCATACTGCCTGAGGACATCCAGTGAGGGAAGGAAGGGACTTGCAGGTGATGACAGAGATTCCCAACACAATGAGAGTGAGCTGTATCAGAAGATAACAAACCTAAAGCAAACTTAAAAGCTCCTTCCAGACATTCTTAGGGTATATGTAAATCTTTCAAAACCATCAAATGGATTTTTGTCAAATTTACAGTATTTCTAACATTAAAATTTAGCATCTTATATTATATTTCTGTACTGCTGCTCAATAGCTGAGTTAAGCAATTTCAGTTCCCAGTATATCACACTACCCCAGACTACATCTGAAAAATAAATTCAGTTTTTTGTGTGTTAGTTGATGCCTTTAGGACTGTGACAAGAACAACTGGGTTCATGCACCACCTGCCAATAATGTTAACAAGGACCCAGAGCTGCACACTGATGTGTCCTGTTCCAGGACCAGAGGGAATGCTGAAAGTAATAACCATATCTTTCCCACATGGTGTTTGGTTTGTAGAAATCCTGCCTGCAGGTTGCACTGCTGAGCAGTTGGAAACACAGTAACAGAGTGAATGCCCTATATGTGCTTATAAAATTCCTGCATTTTAGGCGCATCAGCCTACAAGATTCAAACTGATTTTGACCTTAGCTGGTCATAAAATGTGCAATGAATCCAGAAAACTGGCTTTAAAATAATGGTACATTTTCAAAATGGTTTGAAATAAACATAAGTGAGGCCTTATTACCTTTCTGCTTGATTATACACATTTAAAAATTGGTAATGTGAGAAACAAGCTATGCAACATTTTTCAAGAAAATGTTTCTTAACCAGGAAATCTGCCTCGCTAAGGGTTAGTCATATCATTTCACGGTGTTTGGGCGATTTAAGCACAGTCACTTTATTCGCCATTACGGTATAATAAGGAGGAGAGGAAATGGTTTGTCAGCCTTTGATGGAAGTCGTGTATTACTCAGGGTGTTGGTTGTTGTTTGTTTTCACACATTATGATGAGGTTAATGCCGCTCGCTCAGTCAACTACATAAACTTTAACATTTAATACTTGGAACAAAATTAGTAGGAATGAATTATGTGGATGTAAGCATCCCACACATGAGAGCTAATCAACTATAATGGGCAGGTTTGTTGTACTCATTGTGGCAACGTGATCCCTGAACTCCAAGCGCACGTTACCCTGTAAAATGATAATGAAATTGGTGTAAAGACATTTTAGACACCTCAGAGAAAAAAATAGCACCTCAATAAGCTTCCCCATGTAACAGCTACCATTAGATGTCACCTAATAAGTAGTTATGCACTCAAAGATCTGGTCCAAAGTAAAATGTATGCATTTTAATTCATAAACATTTTTGTAACTCATGCATCAATAAAATATATTGAAGTTTAATTTTGTAATATTCTAAAATGTGAAGTTCATGTAAATAACTTTTGGAAAGACATTCTTTCTGATTTCTTTCATAAGCTGCACAGAAATCTCTCTGGTGTCCCACTGCTGCTTGGAAATAAAATATATATATATATTCACTTTCTGATCTTTGAGCGGTGACCTTGGTAGGAATGGATTGCTCTTTTTCTTGGAGCACATATATTGATGAAATAAAAGCCTAGTTACTAGCAGGAAAGTTCCAAAGTGCATGAAGTCAGAACAAGTTTGGGAAATGTGATTTGATAAGCGTATTTAACAGGAGACTGTGGCTTCCATAGTCAATGTGACTTAAATACAACATTTTTGGGGGGTGAAAAGATTTTCTGTTCAGTTTCACTGTTTTCAGACAGCTATAATTGGGAGTATGCATCAAACTGCTTTAAAAAGATAAAGGCCCAATGAAAAGGAAAGACATTGGTGACACATCATGTTAGAACTGCTGCAATAACACCATGTTAGCTGAACAAATATCAGACAAGAAGGAATAATGACTCAGAGCTTTTAGGTTGGAATGACTGTGAGAGAATGACTGCCTTTGTCACTAACTGAGACTAACTGCGATATCCATGAATATATTTAGTCTTCAATTGAAATGATCACTCGTGCTTAAATTTGAACCTTATAGTGATGTTATTTAGACTGAACACAAAAACAACCAAGCAGATTATATTCGACTTCTTCATACAGTGGGCTTTGGATCGTAAAACAGTTTTGCTCTCCCTTTATTACTGAGAGCACTCAAGGGTAAACTGTTTTTCCTCAGACGAGTGTGTGTGCACTTTAATATTCCACAAACACATCACAAGGGTACAATCTTGGAAAAAGGCAGTGGTAATAACCCATAACCAAGGCTCACTAAAAGAGCAGGATGACCCACTGATGAGAATATTAGGTGGTAAACATCAGGATGCTGTTACGTTCTGCATGGGGCAGAGATAAAATCTTCACTCTCAGTATTCACACGTTGGTAACTGCAGAGAATTATGACACATTCTCTGTTCAGTAACTTAACTGAGGACCTTTGAGGGCTTTTAGTACATGTTGTAATTATAAATCACTTTTTCTCATTAATTTTTTGTTTCGTGCTCCATTAGCCTGTGGTTATGAATGTTGTACTTCAGTAAAAATGTTATTAAGCAAATAATGTTTGCTCAGTGTTTGATGCAGCACTACAAGGGAATAATTATAGAAATGTTTTTCGCAAGAGCTTACAAATAAATATCTGAAAAGTGTGGCCTGCATTAAATCCACTTTACCCTAATGCTCCAAAAATAATCAATCAATTGTGTTCAGTTCACCAGATTTAAAATGACGATAAATGCAGCTGTTGAGTAAACCCCTGGTTCTCTGTTCAATAAATCAACTTAGGTTAGGACCTGTGTAGCTTTTCAAACTATGTTGCATTTATAAATTACTTTTACTTATTAATTTGAGGCTTTGTGCTCCATTGGCATGTGGTTACAAGCATTGGAGTTCAGTGAAAATTTTATAAAGCGAATAATGTTTTCATAGTGTCATGTAGGGTTCGACTCATTGCCTCCCGGGGGAACCTCTCTTCCCTTCATTACAACAAGTACTTTCATTACTGCAACTGAAGCTATAATGGGTTTTTCTCTCTTCTCCCTGCAAGGCTGCTTCCATCCACTAATCCATATTGACATCAAGTCTGCAGGAGATGGACAGCACGTTAATCTTCACTGCCCTGTAACCCTTCATTACAGAGAGTCGGGGACCAATGGAAACTGGTTACTCATTTGAACAGCTCCTCCAACCCCAAACAATCATGTGACCACTCATCTTCATTTTTTATCACTGTTGAGGCACTCCAGGGGAACTAGTTTATCCATGTGTTAAAAACACAATGCATACATACAAGCATGCTTCACTGCAGAGCCTGAAGTCACAATTGTTGGGTGACGAGTGCTTTCATGGAGCTGCAGTGCTGTTATCTATTAGCTTTAATGTCACTGCATGAAAAACAGAAACTCCCCCAAACCTGATCTGTTTTTCTCCACAGTATTTTAGTGTCTAAGTAAAAGGAGAAAGTAAGAAAATAAGCTGAACATCACAGTACAGATTTATATTTATTTTTTTACTTAATCTACTATCACACTGAAACCATAAGCATTGTGTCCTCAATTCAACTTTGGGCCAGTGTGACTCTGTGTGGCTCAATAGTTTTTTAGCCTAACATGGAGGCAATATTTACTGAAGGTGGGTGTATCTATTATATTCATAATTTACATTGAAAGTCTTTGGTTTGCGAGGTTGGTGTTATTTTTCAGCTTATTTGCTGCTTTGGTTGGAGAAGCCCATGCAGACAAGGTGATTGTTTTTTATTTATTTTCATGTCACACATAATGATTCATCAATCATCTAATCTGGCAGATTTTCTCTCCCTTTTTAACCAGTTAGTCTACCAAACAATCTGATTACATTTTTGGGTTTAATAGCTGAATACTTTCAGGTTTCATCATGTAAACAAATAAATAAACAGAACATTTCTGAATGCGTGTTTTTGCAAAACCTGCCTTAATTAATTTGTGTGTCCTAATGGCAAATAACTATTGTGTATCTGCTGTTCTAATAATGCTGAAGGATCTGATGCCTTACCTGAATAATGCTCCTGCAGCCCTTTTTATGGCTTTCATTATGTGGCATATGCAATGTCATATCTACTGAAGCCAGGCTACAATTTTTGGGCCTGGAACTTGTCATAAGTACTTCACAAATGCAGCACTGCATAGCAATTTAAACAAGTCTTATTAGTCACCAAAGCAATGACCCAATTAAAACAAATTGCTTAATGTATTATACACTATGCAAAGGCTCAAGCCACGCTGATGAAGATTCACTCATCTCTTTAAGCTAAAGCAGAAATTTCTAGTATTGAACTTGAACAAAATAAAATTACATGGGGGAAAAAAAATCATTTTGTTGCAGTAGAAACTTATGAAATCCATATTCTTCAGTCCCATCCACACAGCCACATATAAAATGTAAAGGTCATGTAAATCAAAAGTGACACAGGTACTCCAGACATTAAAGGACGTGGTATTTCACCAAATACAGTTAATCTCATCTCAGTTAGACTTACATGACATTCTCTTGCAACACATCAGCATATATGGTAAAATACGAAATAGATTGCCACAGCTTCAAAAAAAGAAATCTGAATGGGGACATCAAACTACCATCAAACCACACACACAAATATATATATATATATATTTAAAATCTATATATTAGAAACTTTACAGTCTGTGCCTCAAAAATGTCACTTCTGTTATTTCATTTTTTATTGTCTAACCATCTATTAAAAGATCTGGAGTAAACCCTCGCCCTTTTCATGCAAAATAGTGAAACTAATAACAAAACTTTTGAGCCATGGAAATTTAATTGGTACGTTTGATTTATCTGAATAGCGTAACAGAGCAAGATCCAAGAACCTTGAAGTGACAACAAACACGATGACTAACGATTGCTAATTTTAGCAGCCTGGAAACTCTGAACGTTCATGCCTTTGTTAAAATGATTATTTCCAACATTTGGCTTCCATCCAAGACAAAGCACAAACATCCCGAAAGCGTGACACGTTAAGGATTTCTTTCACTCTGCTTCACTCTCAGATGGAAAATATTGACTTTGGCTGAGCAACAGAAGTGAAGCTGCTTTGACACACTCAGGCCACCGTTCCTGCAGCTCTGTTTTGCACTGTGCTTCAGTGACAGCAGGTCCACAGAATTGGCACCTACCTCCCTCCAACACTAACAGCATGTAAACCACAGGCTGCTGCTGTCCATTTACACCTTGCATGTTGATTAAATAGTTTCACTGGGGGTTAGGCTCGAATAAACATGATGAAACGGCTGATCCAGAGAGTTTTGCCAGCCAATGTAATGCATATTTATTTTCTTTTCTGTTTATAAATGCTATCGTTAGCAGTTATTTTATAAGCACTGACATAAAATTAACTTTCAATGCCACAGGGTGGGTTTTTTTCTCTCTGTCCACTTATAAAAGCAAAGAGGACAGCAGGAAAAACTCATTGTTTGGAAATAATATCTAAAGAAAGGCATCTAAACCAAGAACTCCTTAAGCTTTCAACAGCTTTAGTTTCCAAGTTCTCCCTTGATTTGTAAAAAAAAACAAAACAAAAAAAAACTTTACTTTTAAATCCTTCTCCCTTTTTATGTCATTTTAGCTGTCTCTGTGTGAAGTGGATGGAGGCAAACTTTATGAGTTTTTTAAAGCTAGTCATCCAGAAGTGAAGCCTACAGGATATGTCTGGGTGAGCTGACTTTTGTTTACTTCACTCGGTGCTGCACAATAAAGCCACAAGAAAAATAACTCAAAAGTAAATCTCATAGAAATAACTTTTTACATGCGACCCTGATTCACAAAGTATTTAGTGTTTTCTATTGTTTTGTTGTGGAGTTTCTAAAAAAATGTTTCTAATAATGTTTTCTTGTATGTCTGAAAAACTGTCATCTGAAAGGATGAGCCACAAGAAAAGCATTTCATATAAAATCAAAGCCCTTGTACTCATAGGGCTTTGATTTTATATGAAATCAAATAAAAGCACAACACTTCCTCTGGACTTTCATTTAGAATAAAGATCCTATGTTTTATTTTTAACTTATTGTCTCAAACACAAAATGTCAGAAAAATGGAAACTTGAAAATTACTGCAGTAAGTATATATTTTTTATTCAGTTTTTAATTTCTCCATGCATGCAAGAAATATTTTATTTGCCTAGAATTTACAGACATGTTTCTGTTTCTGCAAATGTTATTAAATGTTTTGCTTTATTATATTACAATGAATAAAAACCCAATTGTCCAAGCAGGAATTTGAAAAAGCTTTTTAAAAGTGTAACTTTAGAAGTTGTTGGTTTTAATTTACATATGCTAACATGCCTAAACCTTATTCATTCTGCAATGGATGATCAAAAGGGGTTTTTTTTCACAGTCACCGACTCCGACCCCTACTCAGGGTAAACAGCGTGAACATTCTGTCAGCCTATTTTCAGGTCTTTGGAGTATTCAGGAACAGAGTTATGCCACCAGTTGGTTGGACCTATTAAATTTTAGTTCATGTCAGACTATGTCCCATAGTTTGTTATATTGGCTACATTGACCACAGGAAGCTCCAAGATAATGTTGAAGGGCTAGATTGCTCTCAGCAGTGGCCCTAACCTCAAACAAAAATTGTGCTTGCTCTGCACAGTATGAGGAAACCTGGTGGAAATGCTTTATGGCAGCAGTCAAGCTGTTTTCAAGTGATGGAAAAAAATAATTGATTTGGAACAATTTCCAAATGGCTCTGATTTTTGAATTTGTATAACATGTCTTTGTTGAAGGCTATCTGCACAGGGCATCATTATTCCTCGCTGCATGTATTTCCCTTTTGAGCCTTCCAGTGATCAATCTGCAATCATGTTATTATTACGGACCCATTTTCAACAATAGAAGGGGGATTGAAGCTCCAGTGACTTGTTGAATGAAACCCTAATGGATAGCTGTGGGAAACTGCTACAGAGACTGATTAATTAGTCCGTCACTGTGAGCTCTAAAGCCTCTCATTCCCGTCTCATTAAAACAGAAACCCTCAAATTTTGGTACAATACTTATTATCCTTTCAGAGGGAAGAAAACTGATATTCTGCCTTTATTCAATTGCCTCATGTTGAAGTGCAATGTCTGTCGCTGCCATAAATGGAGATGACATTTGTTTTCTGCAAATCCTACAACTGTGCTTTATCTGAACCCGAATTCCTCATGATAATGGCTGTTTTACTTTTGCCAGCCTGGCTGGAGCCTGGCTAGTTGTGAAGGGACTGTGGGTTTCTGTAACAGAGGGTGGATGAAAGCTGTTTCTTCAAATACCTTCTGCATCTGTGAAGAGACCTCACACATTCAAGGGTGTTTCTACAAACCAATAGAAATTCTTAAAAGGACAGAAGTACTTAAATTTGAGGACAAATAGCATAATATGTCATTGCTTTTTAAATATAGTCAATAATTTATATTCACAACAAGAAGCCAACAGTGAACATACCCGATGATGCCAAATCTGTACAGGGACCTTCTGAACATCTGGTATGGTAGTCATAAAGAGAATAATTTTCTTGATTTAAAAAAAAAGAGACTTGCAGATGCACTGGTCAGAACAGGAGCAGATATTACAATATCTACAACATTTAGTCTTTCTACTTACAGATCTTGTTACCAGTGGTCATTCCCCACATTGTGATGAATTGCAAAGCAACCTCAGCTGCAAGCAGAGAATTTTTAATGCTCTATACAAAATGATGTTTTAAATCGCCAAGCTCCTGCAGTCTTCCTCCTTCCTCAGTGGATAAATCTCCACTCAAATAAATCAAATTCGAGCTGGACATTTCATTACTATTTTTATCTGACTAGCCATTGTGTTATCCACTGACGACCAGCATCATCACTCTTTAGCCACTCTTTGATAGATTCTTGGCTACCTTGTGATAATTTTCCATGCTTCTTCGTTTTTCTTACTTTTGGACAAGCAATCTAGAGAGATGCTTGTTTAAAAAATTACATCTAGTTGTTAAGTAAACTGTATGACTTCTATTTTCAAACAGTGTTACATTAATTATATTATTCCAACCAGTTAATGTTTGCATATTTTCATTTATTGATCTGCAACTGTCAATGCAGAGAGTGTTGTATTTGTAATTCTCTTTTCCAATCTTTACAAAAACAAAAGACAGTCAATCACGGTGAAATCTTGGAATAACCCAATAATATAACAAGAGTTACTGTCATCATTGTGCGATCTTGCTTACTCATAAACAGCTGATCCGTGATTCTGTCTGCTGAACAAATCCAAGCCTGATTACAGCATGTGTAACAAGAAAGAAGCAGCCAGTTAATTAGCCAATGAATCCTTACACAGAGAAACTGATTACCATAAAAACCTAATTCACAGTTCAATGGACTACTTCAAAGCATGAGAAGACAAAGTATTATTTCGCAGGTGGATGTCCCCGACACGTTTCTGTATAAAATCCACAATAAATCTTCCGCTCTCAGGATTAAAAATGCATCACCTTCTACCACTTTATGTCAACGAGCACTTAATGGGATGCAGTTGGGCAAGCTGTGGCATTAAAATGCTGGCTAGCTGGCATAACGCCAGGGTGGACCAGAAACATCTGTTCGCATTATTAATGAATCAATTATATGCCACAGATGCGCCAGGCCTGCAGGGGCAAAGGGGGAGGAGAGAGAATCCGAATCTGAATATGCAAGAGGGTTTGGGTTCCCTGCACAGCCATGGCCTTCAGTCATTACCGCTGCTCCTTTTTCTCTCTTAGATGACTCAAATACAACCCGTCAGGGCTGCAAGTCAGCTAGTATTGAATAAATATTTGAAACTCGACTGCAAATGTGCGGAAAATAACAAGAAATCAAAACGATGACAGGAGAAAGGAAATGGGATTGCCAAAAATTCTCTTATTTTACTGTCACTCAGTTTCTGTGAGGAAATGTAAAAGTAGAATATCCTGTCCTTGGAGTACTCTTTAAACACCGTCATTATGTTACTGTGCCCAGCTGCAGCTCCAGTCTGAAAAAAATACAGGCAGTTACCACATTAGTCTGTCATGTCCGCCGGCAACAACATACATGAATTGTACATCCACTATGAGACAGGTAATACTTACTGTTTATCCAGGTCCGTGTGATTCATCATGCAGGCTGCATGCGAGGATGCTGTCAGAAAGCGTTTACATCATTAGAGAAGAGGTAGGCCATCTTTTCACTGCTTAACATGGTGACCACTGACTCCTAATGGGCTTCAACATGGTTTAACCCCCCCAAGAGAAAGCTGCTTGCCAGGGCAGGTGAACTACATCACTGTGCTTTTTCCAGTCCAACACTGCAGAGATGGATGGAAAAATGTAAGGGGAAAATGTCTTCATAACATGGATAAAAAAAAACATTTCTTTTTTCTTTTTACATTTTGTAAATTTTGTGTGGCAGTTTTTCAAGTTATGTGGTTCTGTAGCACTTTTTATTACACATCCTTTATGGAAATAAATTCACTCAAAGTACTGATTTTTTAAAATCATTCTCACTTTAAATTTAGCTCATAAAACGTTTTAAATAGAAGTCGAATACATTAAAACTATTTTGTGAGATGTGAGGATTGAAAGTAGGCCACAATCTAATTCTACCGAGAAATGTCTCTTACACCTCAGTAGTTTCCCCGAATCCAATTTTTCCAATTCTGTCTCATTTTTAAATGTTGGTCTTTCATGACTGTCAGAAGTAGTAAAGCTCAGTGTTGAACATCTTATTTGTTTTATGCTGGTCTTCATGCTTGGAACTAAAAGGAGAACTATGTTGTATTTCGTTAGAAAACAAATATTTAATTCTGTTATGTTTTCATTGTGAGAGCACAACAGAATAATCTGTTTCTGTGGAAATCTTTCTCTCAATTTGCTGTAGTTGATGTGTTGATGGATTTTTTTTTTCTGGAAATTTAAACTTTCAACCAAAAATTGGTCTTGTAAAAAAATTTAATATCTAATCCTTTTCTCTTTTTTGGTTTCTTTTTTTTCCACCAAAACATTTTCTCAGATTTATTGGTGAAAATTAAAAAAAATGCTAATTTAATTTCAAGATATTCAATCAATTCATAATTTTTAAACAGTTTCTCATGGTATTAAACAGTTTTTGCTTCTGCAAATTGGACAGAAAGTTAAATTCAACAAAAGTCCAAGTTTTTCAGTCCACTTTTACCTTCTCTGAGTTTTGAATCGCTCAGCGTTTTTTACAAAGAGCTGTCCATCTATATTAAAATGAGTGGCCCTCCTCTGTCATACAAAGTCCAACACAGACTTGTATTTTTTTTTGTTGACGCAGATAGCGGGGCTTTAGGCAAAATGACAACTTGCTTTTCGACCAGAACTGATGGCTTTTTTCCCCATTTTTGTTGAGACACAAGGGGAAAAAAATTACTTCCATTTCAGTGCCCATTTGTTGCCCTTCCAGTGATGTGTGACCCTGTTTTATTTGATTTCATTTGTTCACTTTCATCACTGTTATTCACTTTGATTTACTGGAATTGCTGTGCAGAGAAGCTGGACATATATTTGAAATGACACCGAGAAAAACCACCATCATCATCATTTGAGGTGCTTATGTGGTTTATTTTTCTTTAACTGAAACAATTTAGAGAATTTTGTGAGAAAACAAAAGCCATAAAATTTAAATATTTGTTTTCTGTTTTTTTATATTAAAATACACACATACATTTACCAGACACTGTTGCAAAGCTTTAAAAAAAATAGTTTTCATTTATGTGTTTTTGCGGTAACAAGTTCATTCTTGTGATTGCAGATTTGGAAAACTTCAGTCATTAATTTTCCCTCCGAAGCTCAACAGTTAGGCGTAGCCCAGTTATCAGTCTGTGCATGACATTGTGATTAACAACTTCGATAGTTTGGGGGCAGAGGGCAGGCAGCTGGCACGCTCCACTGACCTTACTGGGAATAATTAGTAATTTATGTCACCTTATAGGTTCTGTCTTTGCCCTTCACACCAGGATGAGACTGAAAACAAGGTAGAGCAGTGGCTCATGTTCCCCGACTGCTCATCAAGCAATTACTAACCGCCTCATCACCAACGGAAAAGGGGATTAGACATGGAATTAAAACGGAGCGTCAGTGAAGGGCAAAGGAAAACACACGGTTTGAATATCGCTGTATCTAATTTCTGCCTTCGAGAAGACATTTTGCTCCTATTGTATTCAGAGGTTTCATCCCTCGAATTAATCCTCAGAGAGCTGTCACATAATAATTACAAATCTCTGCAATAATTATGATAGCCGCACTAATCCAGTTAGTATTAATGTTCAAGAGGAAAGCAGATATATTACAAGAAATCCCACATCACCGAGTGACCACAGAGCGCTGCCAGTCACTTCTGCTAGATTGGACATGATGAAGAGACAATGTACTTTTCAGCTGGACAATGACCCTAAACACACATCAAAGCAAAGTCAAGTCTGATTGAAGTCAAGAGTGTTGACCTGTTTTTCTTTTATCTCTGGAATTATTAAACTCTATCATCAAAAATGTTGTATGTGAGATGTAATAAGAGAAAATGAGAAATATACACAGTGAATACCGAGTTTTACCTAAAAAACACATCATACGGGTACACAATATAGATACGTTGTCATAATAAAAGAATATAAAAAATATTGTGTTTTTGCTTGTGAATTGTGAAAATTTCATCCATAAAATAAAACGGCATCTGAATAAAAATTATATTTGACCCTTAAACATATTCTGTCCTTAACCCTCAAATATCAGCTCTTGTATAATATCTGATCCTAAACTTGAACTTTTACAGTCGAATTAATTTGCACTGATTACAAAATATTTGTATACCTATTGTGTGCATTTTTTGGGTACATTTTTTGATGAACTGCAGTGATTAAAATTTACAATTCTATGTGGACTGTCGTCTCCGACATGTATTTATTACAGAAATACTTTTAGTCTGAAAATTCTGCTTTGAAATTTGATTTTATACAAATATTGCAAATGTTTGCTCATAATGCAGACATATTAAAGTGAAACACCCGATCAGTAAAGTGCAGCTTGCCAACAATACAGCTGTCTTAACATTAGTTTAAGGCTGTTTCCATATTTAATAAATGCTGAGTTTTCTCTCAAACCTCCAAAAAAAAGTAGAAATTTGACAAAAAACAAAAAAAATGTCCAAAAGCTAAAGCATTTGTCCCATTTTTATCAAACAAAGAAAACAAGCTATCCCCAGTGGATAAAATGTCATCTCCAGCAAAGCAGTTTCGGCACTGATACAGACGGACACGACCCCCACCACCACACTCCCCCATTTAAGTCCAAGCTGATCTAACTGTACCAGATGGGAGTGACTTTTTCCCTCCTCCCCCCCCACTGCAGCCCCTGTCACACACAGCTGCAGGGACCAAGCAGCAGGAGGGGATGGGGGCCAAGCCGATCAGCCCACAGGCTACCGAGAGACTGGAGAGATGAGTCACCAGAGAGTGAAGTAAGACTGTGACCCCTGCTGTTTATCTCCATCACCCGTCTCTTTGCTTTTCCTTTCTTCGTGCTTTGTAAATGATTTTAATGTGTAGGTACTGGAGCCCTGGTGAGCCTGGCCTCCTTCAAAGTGTCCACAGCCCACATGCGTGAACATCTAGCCTTTAACCATCTTGGGCAAATTTCTCCCACCAGCTTAGTCATATGCCTTCCCCTTTGCACTAAATTTGCGTTAAAATTCCACAGAAAGTGAAGCCTGGTTGCATTCCTTCTGCCTCTAAACCAACACGGTCCATGTATGGAATCCAGAGCTGCCCGTGAAAAGCTGAGGAAGTAATTTAATCGGAGTACCATTTCGGCTCCTGAAAGTCATTTTTCTCATCCCCCACCTCCTCCCACTCATTCTGATGAATATGAACAAATGAATCAGAGTTAATGCTTTAAATCAAGCGTCTGTGACCAGTCATTATTAAGAAGTTCTATAGGCCCTCTCTCTTGCAAGCTCATTATAGTATTGTTCATAATTTATTACTGTTGACTTCCTAATGGTTTCTTAAAGGACTATTACAAGTGCTATTTTTTTCCTTAATAGCCTCAAGTCAATCTATCTAAGAGGCTTAAGTGCCAAATATGAAATATTCTTAAAGGGAAATTCACGATTTAATTTCCACAAAGACAAAGATGAAATGTCGACTAAATCACAGCAGCTCCACAAGCCAATAAATGCAGCTTCATTTTCATGCACACCCATGCATGTGGATACAAGAAAGGACAGGGAAATGGGGGACAGGAAATGTTTGAAGACCTGCGTTGTGCACACATTCTGTAGCACTCTACAAAGAGACAAATATTTTTATATACATGCAGAAGCTTTTTTTTTCTTTGCAACTTAAAACTCATTAAGTATAAACTATATTTTAGTCACATACTTGTGACTGTGTGTTGAACACCACCATGACAATTTCACCCAACGAATTATTTTTATGTGCACTTCATTCAACAAAATGTTTTAAGGTTTGTTTTTCTCTAGAAGACCAGAGTAGTTTGATTTGTTCAAATATTTTATTTACTCTATTTTAAAACAGTTAAAAAGCTCATGACTATAAAATAGAGTGTTGTTGGTTGTTACAATTGAGGAGGCGAAAGAAAGACAAGTGGACATCTTGTCTATCCTCGCAGGGGTTATGAAACACAGCTGCCCACTGTTAAAACAAAAATATACTTCATTATGAATTTATAAACGCACAGGAAACCGTCTTGGCTCTACCACAGAAGATAATGTCATATTAAAATCTTCCTTACCTCTGTTCTTGGATGTACAGCCAAGGAAAATATTTGCAACTCCTGAATTTTCAGCTACGCAAACACCAGCAAACCGCGTGCCAAGTTGTGCCTAGTTATTTTGTCTTTCCTAGAGTTTTTTCTCAAATATTTTAGATATGATCTACAATAAAGATTATATCTTTTCTGCAAATAATTTGGAGTTAAGTGCCAGAGAAAAATCTGAGTTGGTGAATCTGTAAACACTGCACTGCAAAGAGCAAAAGAAGAGGGAAAACAACACAGCAAAATGAAAACAGAAACAGATACTGGTAAGATATTAGTGCCATGTACTGGATGGTTGTTGGCCAATAAATAAGACGCAGTTGCACTTCCAATCAGAAGTGCAACAAAATATAATTTGCAAAACTAAAAACGGCAAGCTATTTGTTTCCTGGGACTGCTGATTACAGCAAACCTGATCCACATCAGAGTGTTTTTGGCCCTTAGAACTTTTTAAAATGTTAATATTTCAAAGGATTTTGAGAACAACCGTACTATCAAACAAATCCTATATACTCTTTATTTACTGCAAGACAGTACCGTATTTTTGCTGTGTCTAGTTTCAGTGTTGTCCCATTCATCCATTTAAGTATCCAACTCAGCTTGCCATTTGTCATTTTCCTGGATCTCTAAAGCCATCGGCGAAAGGCAGGAAAAATGGCTAAGGAGGGAAAAATATTGCACCAGTCAGCACTAGCCGTGAAAATTCAAAACGTATTATGCTAAAATATTCAAAGAAACAGACAAAGATATAGATTACAGCGAGCTGACTCAATTTAAATTTTTCATGCAGTAGTCGAAGAGCTCCCATCACCGAGCCGAACATTGTTTTAGGGTTTCCATACATCAGAACCATGACAACCCAATAGATTATGTGGCAATCCCTTTGGCTGTTATTATTAGTAATTGGCTTGCCTTGCCCATGGCATTGCATGATGCAGGCTAACTGTGGAGCAAACAATGATGTGAGTGGAAGGCGCCATTGTTAAGAGGATACAATAGATTAAAAACAGACGCTGCTGCCTTTAGACCTGACAGCATAACTGAAGAGCAGCAAGCCTGTTCACACAGGATAGTTTGTCATGAGTGACATCTTCATTTTACCACAAATTCCTTAAAGAATAACAGAGATGTCCTTAACTAAGACATTTGAAGCTCTGCTCAAGCATGCCAGCTCACATGCACTGTAAGCCACAGCCTTGAATTAGGAAGTGACTCCACATCGGCTTCTCTAGGGAAGAACAGACACACAGGTCTGCCTTTACTCAGAGACTCGCCATCCACGTAATGACTTTACATAATTATTTGCATCCTTCTTACTGCCAGGGAAGGAATTCAAATCAATCTGTCAGATAGCTTTGCTAGTAAAGCTGATTGTATTTCAGCAACACACAGAGGGGAGAGGCATTCACTTACCAGACAAATCAGAACCTTGAGGAGATTATAAACCGGAGAGAGAAATTGAGTCTGGAACGAGCTTTCCATTCAATTCTGGCTTAATTAGATCTCTAGCCTCTAATTGACTTTCTAATTTTTCAATTAGCAATCAACATTAGAGGGGTTTTTTTTCACTGAAGCTAAATCACATTCAGACTTACTAATCTATTTGAGTGCAAGAGGAAACAGATTTAGCTGTGACAAGTAAAAGAGGGGAAAAAAATTACATTCACTCAGAAATGTTCCAGAGTCTGATCTTTCAGGTCATTATCACTGAAAGGAGGACAACATGATTTATCAAATCTACATTTTAGGACATGAAGAGGCCTGCAGAACCAGACTGTCTGAATCAGTCATGGACTCTCACTGACTGCCTGATTGGCTCTCTCTGAGAAGTATGCACTGCCCCTTAATTAGCATCTTAGAACTCATTTACAGATGTTAATTAACTTATGATTATGGAACACAAAGACTTCAATCATCATTTACAAGCAAAACTACAAACAATGCCAGTTCTTAAGGAAACATACACTCACCTGCCATGTTACGAAGTGAGTTAAATCCTCCTTTTTTATTTAGAACTGTCTTAATTCTTTGTGGCATCGCTTCGACAAGGTGTCAGAAATATTCCTTTGAGCATGAGTCCATTTAGATACAACAGCACTAGATTAGTTGGATGCATAAGCATGATGCTAATCTCATGTCTCCTGCCTTAGATTAAGATATGGTGAACAGTGGCAAACACATTGGCAGAATTTCAAAGAGCACGGTTGGCAGTGATTGTGCAAAACCTCTGTTCATGCACAGTCTGTTTTATACACAGAGCATAACTCCATTACAGCAGGGATATTTACACATTTGGGCCAGACTGTTAAAGATATCTAAGACCGCAAGAATTTTAATTTAAGCTCTACATAAATGATCAAAAATAACTGCAAAGGGTAAGCTTATGCACCTTTGGCATATTTGCCTATTAGACAATAAACAACAAGCAAGTCTCAGTAACAACAAACTGTTATGTATTTATGCTTCATACATTTAAAGTTTCCCATTTGAAAAATATGTTTTTACATATTTGTTAAAAATATCACTATGTAGTGGCTGTACAATATGAGACAGATAATCCTGTGAAAAAAAAAATCATGCTCCAACTTCTTACTGAGTTACTATAGCTATCTAGAAGGAAGATCTTAGTGTCGCCAATCACACTGGTGTATGCGCTGTTAAATGTGCTAATGGCGAAAAACATCTTAACGCTCCAGGAGGCAATATTAACTTGCTTGAGCATTCATGATTGGCTCTATTGTTAGGTAGATGCAGTAGCATAGCAGAGAGCAAGGGGAAGAGAATGAGTGGAGCATACATGAGCTTGACTGACAGCGCTAAGACCCTCCTCATAGCTATGATTGCTGTTTTTCTGCAGTTAGTACTGGGAGAAGGCAGATGAGCTGGATTTTTGACACATATTATCTGTATATGAGGAATTCAGCTTCAACAAATATGTAAAACAAAAACATTTTTTTAATAAAAGTTCCATACCGTGGATTAAAATCATCAAATTAAAACCCTATTGAACTTTCTGTAAGGATTTCTGAGTTACCACTGCTGTGATGAAGGTTGAACCTAAACTATACCAAAACCCTCCACCTGGGCCAGAGGAGCCTCCTCCAGTCGGACCATTCAGAGCAGGGCACCTCCTATGAGATCGCAATGCCAATTACACCACACACTAATTCATAGCAAGCCCATAATGAAGTCCCAATTCTCATCAGCTCCAATTAGATGGAATAGATCTCTGTAAAGGAAAAACGGAGAGGGCGGGGAAGAGAAACAGTGAAAATAAGAGAAGATAAAGGGTGGAAAAAATTTAGGATGATTGTGGAGAGAATTGTACAGCCCCACTCACATATGGAAATGGGGCCTCCATTAAAGATTGTAATTAGTGTTTGTGTGGAAAAAAAGAGTTTCATAGAAGATTTGCTTGGGAGGAGGAGAGAAAAGGTACCCATGTATACTGCATGAAGAACATGTCACCAGTGGTAATCTTTGCATTTGCTTTCCCAAAACACAATTTGTGCCAAGCTAAGAGTATTCTAGTCATTAGCGTTGGGAGATTTTTATGCTCTGGAGAGTAATGAAGGCACATTATAATACGTCTGCTGACAGGGTGTCTCCATCCCTTTGTGGCATACCTCCCATAGTGTATATTACATACTTTCCAACCCCCATACTGCTCATCTGGTGGCAAAGCTGAGAGAAGGAGGAGTCATTTTAATTGGATTACTGAGCACTGGGGTGATTTCAGTGCTGTTGACAGAAAAGACTTCAGTTACCCTGCTCCATGTTCAAGGACAAACAGACGGATTATGATCTCAATGTGGACAAAAGCTATGCTAATACAGACCAGAAAGGAAGCTGGGGTGTGGAAGTCTAAATGAAGGGGAAGTAGATAAGTCCCTCATTAGTCTGTTTGCATTTTGGTGGCCTGTGTTTGGAGAGGGCTTTGGCCTTTGGGGGATTGGGGCAAAGAGGAGCAGACCCAGGTGCTCCGGTCTCCTCAGGGAGTCACAAATTCAAGAGTAATACAATTTTTATATTTTGGATGGAAGAGCAATTCCTATGATTATCCCAAAGTGACAGGGCCAGTCTAATCCTTGGGGGATATTAGGCATCTGCACCCAATTTATGAAAATAACAGCTGATCTATTTGTAAAAGACAATATATTAATACCAAAGTTTATTAAATTTATGTCCTAAATTTAATAAACATACAACCTTAGAAAGTTCCTTCATTATTTTTTGTATTATCTTTATTTTGTTTGTTTTTTGAAAGAGTAACATTTGATTGTTCTATTATTTAGTGCTCACTGACAAATCTGGGCATTATTACAATTGGACAAAGCCACAAAGCAGAACTCAATCCAAAGTGTATACTGGTTTAAATGGTTTTCTAAAATCTGAAACCACTGACTTTTATTAAACTTTCTACATAGGTGGAATTATTTATTTTTTTTAAATTTAGTAAAACACTTAAGTAGTAATTTAATTTAAAAGTGAAATTATGGACAGGTATGTATTTAAAGTGTTTATTTTTGTAGGCCATAATCATGAATATTTTCAGAACAACCTATATTAACTTGAAATTAATCTCATGCACATGTCACAAACCAATGCTAAAATAGATCAGTTTAAGCCAACGAACTCATATTTAACTTTCTGAAATTGAATTTGTTGTCAAGTTACTTCAATATAAGTAATTATAATAATGTTCTAACAGTCATTTCATAATTTATTAAAACCTTAAATTTAAATCACAATCATTTTAAAAGGATACAAAAACTGAGCAAAGCTGAACTTTGTTTGTCTTTGATTGGATTTTAGGTGTTAAAGTTAAAGATAAAAACGGACAGAGAGATCATGAAACAACTGACAGATTGTAATTCCTCAGGGAAGTTTCCGTTGCAGACAATGATCATAAAATCTAATTGTCATTCTTATAAAAATCATACTGATCAATCATAAATGACACATAAATATGGTTTCTAGTTTTGATAGTCAGTCATCCACACTGTAAAATGCAATATTGTTGTCAAGCAGCAAACAGAAAGACAACCCGAATCAGGTAGTGAAAATAATATAAATTTCGACCAGGTTATCAAATACCTTCTCAATCTGAACATTTAGATTTCCTTCAGGGGCCAATTTAGGCTTTGCTTTGTTTGGAGATATTGTCCACCATTATTCATATGCTATAATTACATTGGAGCGGGGAAAAAAACTGTGACAGTAATATGTGGAGGAGTGATGGCAATGTGTCCCAGTCATATCCGTCTCAGTGAACATATTCCCAATTGGTCTAGTTAGGTGCAGGAAAATTGCCTTGATAAACTCTTTGCAGAAAACAGTAATAAGGTTGTGGAGATGAATAACTGCAGGGAAACTAAGGATTCTAACTGTAAACAAAGCCATATATTACCGTAATGTAACTATGTGAGAGAGCCACACATGCAGAGAGTAGGTTAGGCTCACATTGTTAAAGGGTGGATGTTCTTTCAGCCTGCAATGTGCAGAGCTGTGTTTTAACAATAACTTCCAGCATAGAAACATTCTCTTTAATGTTTAAATAGAAAAATCCTTCATTAATGTCATTTTCATGATGAATTTTATTACCTTTTATTCCCATATTTACATATTTACATTATACTCTACAACAAATGTTGTACAAACTGAACTTTGAAGCCAATAGACTATACATTCCTTCAGCTAATTTCTAACGGTAGTTAAATGCACGGTGAAAAGGATAATAATACAGCAGAAAGCGTCATGGTCGGTTTCCAGCTGCCATATTTCACTGACTTTTACAGTCAGTTTTACTGCAGGGGATGCTACTGCAGCATACTGACCAAATAATACAGAGAGACATAAAGAGAAATAA
This sequence comes from Poeciliopsis gracilis, assembly GCA_911649635.1. Lineage (NCBI taxonomy): Eukaryota > Metazoa > Chordata > Actinopteri > Cyprinodontiformes > Poeciliidae > Poeciliopsis > Poeciliopsis gracilis. Next base: position 1,410,450 of record CAJVRI010001220.1, read on the forward strand.
TTACAGACAAAAAAGCAACTTACAAACACAATTACTTTTTTTTTCTTCACTGTAATTATATATTTATATAAAGTAAAATGTCTGACAATGTAATAGATTGTGGAAACAAAAAGGGAAAGGCCATCGTTCCCTGTATTTTGATGACATTGAACTGCTTCAACAATTTATTGAAATAGAAAAATATTATACTTTTTTTTTTTTTAATATCTGAAAATGTAATGATTTGTTCTGAGCTGCTTCTCTGTGTCTTGGTTTCTGTCATGGCCTTGGAGTGTGCCCTCTCAGAGGAACTGGCCTTTACTCCATCACCAGCTTCAAATATTAGAAAATAAATATCTGAAATTAATTTTACAAATACTTATTACTCTCTTACTTGTTTTAAAATTTATCATACAGCTAATGTGTAACATAAAATAAGGAATTAAGTTTAGAGATTGAATGCATTTAATAACTTAAAGGTTAGTTTATCATGACGATTATTAGTGCGATAACATGAAGCAGTTTTAGTTGAAATATTGGATATTTTATGTGCATTTGTTGCTCCTCTTCTTTTTACACTTTGAGGTCTAAACTGTTTCTTTGAACTATGCTGATTTGAGGTCACATCCAAATTAAATAGGACCTGAATGCAGAAAGGTTACAGAGAAACACTCCCGTTTCAGCCCACAACTTTATATAGATCACACCTCGCTCTTGGCCACCTGACCTTTAGATACTAGTGGAGTTTTAGGAGCTGCGACAGGAACGCCTTAAATTTGCTTTGTAATCTTCAGACCTTAGCTTTGTCTTGGCAGGGGGCGTGTTGTTACGTCTGTTTTCAAGGTGCGTCTCTAGTTTGAATGCTGAACAGGAAACATCTGCCCTGAGTAAGGAAGATTCATTTCTCTGTTTTATTACATCCTGCACACAACATCCAATATACCCTTCATCCTCACAAAGTGGGAGGGAAGCTTAGAGGAAAAATAGGGGGAAAAAAAACAACAAATATTAATGAGCTGTTATACTGAGAAATAACGATGTGTGCACTCCCTGATAGCATCTGTACTTCCTTAATGGCATGCACAATTATGTGAGCTCTCATTAATATCAAGGCTGGAACTGTCATCACTAAGAGTCTTAGTTCAATCATTGCTGTACTCCTTAAGGCCTACAGTAAAGAAATATATGCAAAATGTGTCTCCGGTGACTTACTATAAAGCCACATAAATGGCTGCTGGGGGAGCAGAGCCAGCAGCAGCCCCAACAGTTAAATAGAAAAAATAAAAATGATATAAATATACTTTAAAGTTCTGTAAGGCACCGTGGCACATATTTTATTGGGTTTGGGAATACTTTAATGGCCAAAAGTAAGACAACTGCTAAGTTCTCTGGCCAGGCAGATGACTTCTCGGTTCATGGACTTCTATGTTTCACTTTTATAACTTTACTTGCAAAACATTTTCTGGGATTAGAAAAAGCTGGTGGGAGTAGTTGTACATTTAAATCTACACAGTTTACATAAACACTAGAGTACTTATAACACAGAAATAAAAGTGCTTCTTGAGGCCTTTGTTAATGTTTAAATAAAAATGCAACTTAGACAAATATTTAGAACGATGAAATCAAGATAATAATGTTAGAATGTGACATGATATTTAACTACAAAATCATACATTAAATTACTAAACTGACATGTAAAACTGTGCCGAAAGTCCAAAATTGCTCAGGTTGTTGGATGTCTCTTCTTCTCCAGTCTTGATTTGATAAAACGTAATGAAGTAAGCATAATGTATTAAAATGTCTTGTATTTGGCATAATCCATTAGATTTTAACTCTAACATTTGCTGACATATAAACAAAATTTTTAAATTTTGAATTTAAAAATTCAAATATGTACAAATTACTGTAGTGAAGTGCAGGCTGACAGGAGCATTTCTTCAAACCTTTCTGTAAGTTGCCTGTTTGTTAGATATCTGAACTTTAAGGACATCAAACCCAAATGACATTTAAGAATTCAAGTTGGATAGTTTGCTATCAATCAATCAATCAATCAAATTTTATTTGTATAGCACATTTCAGCTACAAGGCATTTCAAAGTGCTTTACATCATAAACACAAAATACAACATAAAATAAAATAAAAATACAACATAAAAATAAAATAAAAATACAACATAAAAATAAAAATAAAAATACCACGGAATTTAAGCGCCTGTTACCGCCGGACTCCGCCGTCCGTTTAACCACGGGTATTCGCCGGGCCCCGTTGCCCACAACAGGAAAAAGGTCTCAACCTTTTTGACACGGAATTTAAGCGCCTGTTACCGCCGGACTCCGCCCGTCCGTTTAACCACGGGTATTCGCCGGGCCCCGTTGCCCACAACAGGAAAAAGGTCTCAACCTTTTGACACGGAATTTAAGCGCCTGTTACCGCCGGACTCCGCCGTCCGTTTAACCACGGGTATTCGCCGGGCCCCGTTGCCCACAACAGGAAAAGGTCTCAACCTACAACTTACATACTTATCCACAAATGCAAATCCAAATACAAATCCATACATATTACATTTCAAATACAGTTCTAAACAGGTGTGTTTTTAGTTGAGATTTAAAGGAAGTCAGGGTTTCTGCTGTTTTACAGTTTTCTGGAAGTTGGTTCCAAATTTTTGGTCCATAGATGCTGAAAGCTGCTTCTCCTGTTCTTGGTTCTGGTTCTGGGGATGCAGAGCAGACCAGAACCAGAAGACCTGAGAGGTCTGGCAGGTTGATACAACAACAGCAGATCTTTAATGTATTGTGGTGCTAAACTGTTCAGTGATTTATAAACTAACAACAGTATTTTTAAAAATCTATTCTTTGAGCTACAGGGAGCCAGTGGAGGGACTTTAAAACTGGTGTTATGTGCTCTATCTTCTTGGTTCTAGTAAGAACGCGAGCAGCAGCGTTTTGGATCAGCTGCAGCTGTTTGATTGATTTGTTGGACAGGCCTGTGAAGACGCTGTTACAATAATCAATGCGACTAAAGATAAAGGCATGGATGAGTTTCTCTAGATCTAGCTGAGACATCAGTCCTCTAATCCTGGAGATGTTCTTCAGGTGATAGAAGGCCGATTTTGTTACTGTCTTTATGTGGCTCTGGAGGTTCAAGTCCGAGTCCATCACTACTCCCAGATTTCGGGCCTGATCACTAGTTTTTTAGATGTATTAACTGAAGCTGTGCATTGACTCTAGGTCGTTCCTCTTTAGGTCCAAAAAATAATTACTTCAGTTTTGTTTTTTGTTCAGTTGAAGAAAGTTTTGGCACATCCACACATTTATCTGTTCTAAGCATTTATTCAGTGATTGGATGGGTTCAGAGTCACCTGGTGACATCGTAATGTAGAGCTGTGTGTCATCCGCATAGTTATGGTAGCTAATATTATTTCCTGTTATGACCTGAGCTAGTGGGAGCATATAAATATTGAATAAGAGGGGTCCTAGGATTGAACCTTGGGGTACCCCACATGTGACCTTTGACCTCTTTGATGAGAAGTTTCCAATTGAAACAAAGAAATCCCTGTTCTTTATGTAAGATTCAAGCCAGTCGAGCACCGAACCGGAGAGTCCAACCCGACTCTCCAGTCGATTCAGTAATATGTCATGGTCGACAGTGTCAAAAGCTGCACTGAGGTCCAACAGAACTAGCACCGTGGTTCTCCCACAGTCCGTATTTATATGGATGTCATTGAATACTTTTACGAGGGCAGTCTCTGTGCTGTGGTGAGCCCGAAAACCAGATTGGAAAGAGTCAAAGCATCACTGGTTCTGATTGGTTTGGCCATAATATTATGTATTATGTATTAATGCCAGATTTTGGTATTCCAAATACAAAATAACTCTTTGAAAACATTTGTCTGTATTGTCCACTGCCTTTTGTTTTTTTTTTTTTTTTTTTTTTTTTTTCCTCATGCGTCTCAGTTTGGAACCAGTATTAGTGCAGACAGTATCTATGCTGACTATTACCAGTTGGTTTATTTATTTTTGGGCTGAAAGATCAATAAACCTACTGCTTGTCTGGAATTCAGACCAGAAGCCCATAAACTGACTCCTTTGATTAATTCTATTTGTGCAAATGATTCATTTAATTATTTCCATCAAGGTTCTATTAGAAAAGAGAATCTTTCTCTGATGTGATGTGGAAAAGCCAAGGTCTGACACTCCAGTCAAGCACTTTTCTTTATGAGTAGCTATGAGAGCTGCATCCCCGTCTATGATCTTAATTAACTTCTGCTCTCCTCAGAGGACAGCAGCTGAATAAATCTCAAGGACAATAGGCAAGATTAATTCATTTACTTACCAAGCAAGTGCAGCTTATTAAATGCTAATATGGGCCCATCTCCTTCATGGATACGGCTCAGTACCTCACTTTACCCCAACACTATCATGATGTATAGCTGTTTTTTTTAAGTACTAATAAGCCTGGTGGGATTTTCAGCAGCAAGTGAAAAGTCTGTAGACGTACCATGTGTCATAAAATTTCTTCTTTATTGAAATGAATGTCTTGGATAGAAACACAGCTTCAATTTAATAAAAAAAAATAAATCTAAATATAATTTTTATTGCATGTGCATCATTTGTTCTGTAGGAATTACCTCAAATATATAATCATAATGTTCAACAATGCACCAATTCTGTGCCTTCCACAGTCCCCGCTTCCTTCTTTGCAAAATATACCACAGTGCAATCTAATAACCAGTTAAAAATGCTCATCAAGGACAACCGAAAAGTTTTATGAGAACAAATAACTCTATGTATGAATATGCTAATAACCAAGTCTGTGGATTTGCTGTGGTTATGATTACATACCCTAGGGGTGTAAAACCAAATAAAGACTTTTTAAAAAATGCCTACCTCCACTGTAATTTAATACTCACCAAGTCTGTTCTACCCTCTCTGTAAACTTCAGCAAAAGTAGAGTCATGGCTGCTCTGTGTGCAGGGACATGAGAGAAATGGCTTGTTTTCCTCCACATAGGAAATAGTCATGGGCATGATGGAAATTGCCTCCTTTACAGACCCCTGTGAAGAGTATTTTCATATTTCCATGCCTTGATCTTTTTCTTTGAAAATTGAGCGGGGAGGGAGGAGGTGGGGACGGCTCCTGCGTTGTGTGTGATGTGTGATGCACACACGCCGACGTGTGTTAAAGCTGATCAATCAACAAAGACAAGAAGGCTGTTGGCGGAGCTGTGCTGCACCCCAGAGTGAGATGGCAGTTAGGAAAGCCAATGGGACAGGAGCTGCAACGGGGTTAACAGCATAAATAAAAGCCCATGGTGGTCCCTTTATCTTCTTTCCCTTTTCTTCTTTTCTCTTTGAATGTTGTTGACCAGAACAGAAGTTGGGATATTTTGTTACCAATGGATCTTTTATTCCTAATTTATTTCTATTTCTATGCAAGATAAGAAAAATTGCCTCAAAAGGTTTGGATCAGCTTTGATTATTTACCACAAGTTATCACTTCCCACTGCTCTGCAAAGGCTGACCTATTGCACAGGCTCTAAATTATATTTATGGTCACTGACTGTGCAAAAGAAAATACAAGCTAGATAAATGCAAAAATGTATTGCACTGGTATTTGGCCTTTTAAAAACAGCTGAATGAAATCAACAATAATCATGTGGAACTTAACATCCTATTTTAGCTGTCAGATGAAAAAAAACCCAGAAAAATCTGCTTTTTTACTTTGAATTTAAAAAACAAATATGACTCAGACTTTATATTCTGGATTTAAACATGTGAAAATGATTAAATCTAAATAAAATTGTTCATGAGGCTTCTATAAATGTCAGTACAGGATGTATGAAGACTCAAATTCAGAAGGCCAGGAGGAAAGGTGAAAGAATTATGTAAAAACAAAAACTTTGACTGTTACATGATTGAAAATCCCCACTACCTCTGAAAAAACACGCAAGGAGGACTCAAAGAAGGAGATAAAACAAAACAAAAAAGTGAAATCCAGGAAGTTCACGTCCAGAGGGAAAGGTGGTGAATGACGTTGGTGTCACGTGAGCTTACTCAAGGGAATGTGGTGCAGCTGTGACAGGAGATTATGGAGAAAAACTCTGGGAAACTGAGTAGTTAACACAGAAAACACAAATAAATATTATCAAAGAAGAGAACACATATAATACCAGACAATAAACTGAAATGACAAATCAGAACACAAAAATAAGTAAGAAGCTAATTCGAAACGGTGAACTAATAAGACTTGATCTAACCACAATAACCAACACAGAGGAAAAACTTCTAAGAAAAAACCCAAATGTCAGTAATCAACTCATTTATCCACAATCACAGTGTTTTATTTTGGCGAGACATTTTTGGTGGTTTAGATGCTCAGATCTGTCAATACAAAATTCCCCTCCCATCAGATCTTTATTTATTATTTAACCCCTTTGTTTTTCATTCCTTTTGTGTTAAATATCCAGGCAGTTTCATTTCAGTTTTGCTTTTTGATATTCTCTGATGTTCCAAACTTTACACAAAGACAACTTTATGAAACTTATGAAACTTTCCATTGTTTACAACTCCATTAAAGCAGTTTTTAGGTCCAACAACTCCACAATCATTCGTTTACAAGTATTATTTTTTCAGATGTAAACCTGAAAACATAGTCAAGTTGATTTCAAATCTTAATACCCCAACACACCATTTTGTATTTTAAAATATGCTGAAGAATTCTGTCAACTCTGCAATGTTGCACATATGTGCAAAACAAATCCACAGCTGTGGCTCAAATGACAGCAATGAACCGATGGTGTTACTAAATCTTATCGTCGAAGGAAAAAAAAGATACATTTTTATTTTGTGTTTATTTATATATTTATATTTTAAATGTCTCTAGTGTGAGCAAGGCAGAACCAAAGTCAAATGTCATTCTGATGCTGGTGCACTGTTCAGATGCTCTGTCGACACTAACGAAGATTCACTCACTTCAGAATGCTGAACGCTTGAAGTGGTTCCAGTGCCAGGGAAGTTTTACCTGCTTTTAGTTTACATCAGCAAGAAAATGTTTGGCCACTTGTGGACACTCACACTCTATGTACACAACATTAAATTTTGATGTGATCATTTGTTTGGAAAAGTAAAACAGGAAGGTGACATTATGGCAACAGTAACATCTCACATAGTGGAAGACTGAATTTTCCCCTCCTTGTTGAAATCCATATGGATCATAGAGTTATGAATAACTTATGAATCACTTAGATTGATTTTTTTTTTTTTTTTTTACTAATCTAGATTGATTGGTAAACCAAAAACAAACAAACAAACATGTGATTCTGCTGATTTGCTTTTGCTTCTGCAATGTAAAACTGTCGGATGATCATCCTCCAAGGTTGTGGAGATTCCATGTTGCCAGAGGAAGTAGGGGGACAGAGGACCCAGGAAGTCTCTGAGGGTGTGAATGTGATTTAGAGATGGTGTGCACTGTTTACATGGCCTGCCTGAAGGGATGCGCCTCTGCTGGCTGGAAAACATTTTTAGCATGGGTTGCACGTCTCTGTGACCCCCCTTCCCTCATCGTGTCTCACTCTCCCACTATCTCCAGCTGCTCAGGGGCACATGATGGTCTGGGAAAGATTAATGCATCTTCAACAGCCTGCCGTGAAATCAAATTAGTGTACTCTGATCCAGAGACATGGAGGTCTTAGGCCAGGACCACAACAAGGGACAATTCCTTAAAAACCTACAGATTTTTCACTCTCACTAAAAGTTGCAGTCTGATAATTATTCAAATTAGTCTTGCCTTTGTTTTATTTGTCCAGTGAAGTATTTTCCAACATTATCATCATAACCTGATACTGGTTTTCTTGTTGTTTATTTTGTGTTCAACACCTCGATCTTTGACCCTACAACAAGTCACCAAATCACATGACAATGGGGGGAAAACAAAGGCTCTCATTGCAATGTCACTCTACATTATCTCAGACACACAAGCCCACGTTTATTGCAGGTTTCCATCAAATTCGGTCAAGGATGAACACCATTCCAGACGCAATATGCTGTTAAAATTGGATTTGCTGGGGGAAATAAGGGGATTATTACTACTTCAGTGTTCTGTTTCTGTACGCCGTTTTTTTTCCCCCTCTCTGTATTTGATCATGTAATCGGGCAAGGGCAGATGGAGTCAGTCTCAGAGCTTAGAGAGTAATAACCTGAAGATATTGACATTGATGGGGTGTGTGAGTTGAGGATGTGGACTGTGTGGATTCTGGACCGCTGTCTGTCCTTGGTTATGGAGATTCACAGGTCATGTCAGAAACTCCTAACCTGGAAAATATGCTTTGAATAAGGCACTGGTCAGTAAATAGAAGTTCACATGTATTGGTCATGACTTCTCTCTGTCACTACCAATTAGGACAAATATGTCCTAATTTTCCAGCCAAACATGTGGCACTGATATGCTACGTCAGTGGTTCCCAAAGTGTGGGGCGTGCCCCTTAGAGGGGCATGGTATGGATAAATGAGAGAGAGAAAAAAAACAGTTACACAAAAGCGTTTCACTGTAAATATAGTTTGTGGTGTGTTTTGTTCCAACCGGAAGTGTGAAATAAACTTCATTTGAGTTTGAAAACAAAATATGTTTATAGGTTTGTGTCTGGTTGAACGATGTGTGTGCCCAGTTGATTATTTTTTTCTTTTTTCGGGGGGATTTTATTGTAATCTAAATGCCCAGAAAATTTTTGGGAACCACTGCACTACAGTAAGCTGTTGTACAATGTATTAAAGTGTTACTAAGCAAAGAAACTAATTTACTAGTCCCTCAGGAGATCATAAAAAGGCATATTCTCAATATGATCTATACTTTAAACAACTCACAGGAGAATGTTTACTGATTGAAAGGAAACTTATTATCAAAAATACTTTTGATCCATTAACTTCCTCCACCAGAAACACAAAGGACCTAATTAGAAAGGAGTCTTATGTTGGGTGAGATAAAAATGTTCACTTTCACAGAACTATTTTTGTTTTGTTTCATCTTTTCTCATTTCTCTTTTGACTGGAGAAAGAAGCATCCTTTCTGCTCCAACAGTACTTCAGACTGAGGTGTCTTGGTGCTTCCCAACTTTAAGTTGAAAACCTGGATGGTTACAAAATGTTTATGTATTATCTGCATAGAACTTCACAACAACCTGCAGCAAAGTGTGGCATAGTACAAACAATAAAATAATTGCTAGGATTATTTAAAAGAAAAATTACATTTAGTGCTTATTTCGTGATACAAAATAAGCACTAAATAGATGTCCAAGGTGACGAAAAACTTGGAATGTTGGACTGCTTTACACAAATAAATAGATAAATATTAAGAACTATACAAAGTTCTTTATATCATTCCTTTAAAATCGATCATTTCAAAGGAATGATCGATCCAACCTTGACCAAGGCTTTTTGCCAGGTTTGCTGGCACTGTATCCTCCGACTCTCCCTGCGCTCAACCCTTCTCCTCCATATACTGAGATGACTGACAGCCATTCAGAGGACTTTGGGTAAGGCGAGAAATATGCCATGATAAGTGGGTTCTGTTATTTATTTTTAAATGTCAACAAGCTGTACACAAGACATGAACTGATTTTATTTTCACACATACAGTTTAAAACAACTGAGCGCGTTATTGAATTAAAAAAATGTTGCTCGATTTTCAGTTTAGAATATTGACAGCTTTTCCAAATTTCTGAATGAGCAAAATGGGATTCAACTACAAACTGAAAAGTACTGGTAGGCATACACACAAAAGACATTAAAAATAACACTTTAAACATGTTATATTAATTGGTCCATCAAGAATTATTCTTAGGCGATCTATTGAAGAATACCTCTTTCATTTTGAAAGTCAGTTGTTGTGTCTTTGAATTAATTTACAGAAGTATGAACTCTGTAGAAAGTGAATAAACATTTAAAAGATTCTGCACATTGTAGCGTGAATTGTCACAGAGTATGAACTCCTGACCTGTGGCATGAGATTGGATTATGCCTAATTGATTTTACAGCTCAAAAGATAATCAAGACAAGCTAAGCAATAATGAGTATTGACATCCTGATGAAGATAACAAGAAATCAATGCAGAGGTGCTTCATGTTTAAACAATGCGAGGCAGGTGGCATAAGATCTAATCAGATGGAACCAATTCGTTGACTGCTGTACCACCTATAATAGTAAATAGCAAATATAAGAAAGGTTTTCTTGCTTTTTCAGATTTAAGGTTGAGTGCAAGAGAATAATTTAAATCTGTCCTCATAAATATAATTTTTGTAAAGGTTATTAACTAAAGTAATGCACAAATATAAATTAATTGTTCCAAGCTTAGTTTATAAATCTAGTTATTTATAAATGGAAAGACACAAAATACATATTATACATCCTTACAAAAATGTAATGAATACTTAGGAAGGTCTTTTTTGGTCATAACATTGTAAAGGGGCAGTGTTAAGTATTTTCTACACATGTAGTGCAATTTTACAACACAAATAACTATAGGTCACCTTCCGCTCTTATAAAAATGCTGTATATATCTAACATAAGTAAAAAGTAAAGTCACTTTGCAATTTGATGCCTTGAAATTGGTCCTGTCCCTTTAAGAAGCTCCTGCACTTTCTGACACTCCAGCACATTTTCACAATGCCGAAATATTATGTTGTTTACAAACATTCTTGAGAAGGTTGGACTGAGAAGTAGTTCACATGAAAAACTCATAAGTCTTGCAATTCCACTAGATGCTGCCACTAGTCTTGAGGAGTTGAGTGAGGAAAGTTGCTCTGTTGACAGGAATTGCAGATATCAGGAGGAGCTTTGTGGCGAAAGGCAGCACTTTGTGAGAGCAAACATTTAGACACCCCAAAAGGAAATTCAAGGATTCCTCAAACATGGATGAAAGAATCAAAGCAACACTCCTGGTACGTTTTAAAAAACATTATAAGATGATATAAAGAAAAATAAAGTTGATTTTACACAACACACTCATTTTAAGTTCCAGCAGCACTGGTATGTTTAAGTTTAGTCGTGGCAAAAGCAGGATGTGAGATAATGAAATTCTAATCAACCTTTAACTTTCTTAACATGAAACACGGTTTGAGCTTTTTAATTAATTGATACAATGTTAGTTCTCCATCACTTCATGTAAACCTATGTAACAGGGATTAAAACAAGTGGCCCAGAATCACACTGCTGTACTCCACAGTATGTACACTGTCCATTATATCAACCTCTTTATTTGACACAGACTACGTGAGAAACTCTGAAATCAACATCAGTTAATCAGCTTCAGCATATTTCCTTATGGAGAGGGACAGTGCTACCGTCCCTACTCACAAGTAGCAGAATTAATGTGCCGCTTGTGACATTTACAAAGTGCGTGACAATTGTTTTATTAGCTGTGGCTGCATATGCTGGTGAGGATGGTGGTAATTTGTTTTAGCCAAGGCAGGTGAGATAGGACATGCAGGTCTAACAAAGACAGACTGGGACCTGCAAGGCACATAGTTATACCAGCACATCCTCTCACACACTTCGGCTTAAAGCTCTGAAATGTGACCGTGCATGGATCACCGCTGGCAGGCAGGAGATAGCACAAGCATAAAGCAAAAGGTACAAAACACAAGTCGTTGCTCACTTCTAAATATCTGACAGCTTAAATTGAAAGAAGCTACAATGCTGGAGAGAACAATGTAATGAACAGCAAGCTGAATTTCCAATATCTGGACTTTGTTGAGCTTTTATAGAATTTTTCTGGTCTCAGTTTCTTTTTAAAGATCATAACAGAAGAAGATATTAGAACAGCGTCAAATTATTTTTCCTACAGTTTTTGCTATTACATTTTTCTATTACGAGCAAATGCAATGCCAAGTTAAACCATGTATGCAATATAGTCGTTATTATGTTAAACAGAGTTTAACACAATAATATATACAAACTTTATTGCAGCAAACTTTTAAAACTTTTAAAATGTTTGCATATTTAGTACTTAGGGCAGCTAGCATATCTAAAATTACAGTCTTTGAGGGTTTTTTTCTAAATAATGAGGATCTTTAGTTTAACCTGATTGGAGCTGGGAGGAACTCCTGCAGGTGGACTGGGTCATCTATGAGTACTTTGTGATAAAACCATGAAAAATCCATGCTTCCATGTCAATATTACAAGAAATAGTTGATTTCTTTCTTTTTGTCAGAATCTTTTTTGGCAAAGAGTCGGTGGATGGTTCTAAATACTTCCTTAAAATAGCTACAAAGCCAAAATATTGGCAACACAGATGAAGTTATCTTTGAAACAACCCCTTAAATCTTTCTGCTTGTTGCTGGTTCATTTCAAACAATAACAATGAAAATAGCAAACTTTGAGTTCTGTTCTCAGTGCTTACATCTGGTGCGTTCACTGAAAAACCAAAGATTGGATGCTTTTAGTTTCTTACTACCTGGACATTGTTCATGCCCATTCAAAATGAAAAATGAATTATTGGTGTATTACTTGGTAAATTAGTCTATTGAGATGATTATTTCTATGAATATGCAAAAATGTAAAGGCAGTTTCTTTGCAGCAAAGTGCAATAAAGTGTCATATATCAATTTCCCTTCAATATCCTCCATCAAAGGTGAGCTTCAGATTAAGATTCAAAGCATGTATGTTTTAACCAGCTCTTGGACAAGTGCACACATCTCGTGCATTTGAGTCTCTTTACCCTATTGACTGAGGATGAGTCTGTCACCCGATCCGGATTAAAGTATTAAGTCTATCTATAAAAGGGGGCCAGGCAAAGAGGGGGACTTGTCACAGATTTGTTTGCTGTCAGGGCCTTGTTATTGCCAGGAGAACATGTTGCAGCAGAATAACAAAAGGTTCTATTTCTTTTCCTGCTCCAAAGTCAAATCAAGATCAAACTTTACCATAATAGTAACAGAGTAAAGCTAATTACTGCAATTGAGTAATGACATGCTTCGATCCAATATTAATATCGCAATATTGAAAAAAAATTCAAAATCAGATATGGGTGGCAGGTCTATTCAATCTAATTCAGTGGTTTCTACATGTTTGACCAGTCTTATGAAGATATTGGTGTAAAAAAGTATGCTGTATTTGTTCAGAGTTATCAAATACATTTTTAATTCAACACATTTATGGCTGTGTTCCAAAAAAGAAACATTTAAAGTCAATTTAGCTGTATTTCTGTATCGGATCGATATCAGTTGAAACAGAAAAACAGAGTCAGTACAGATACTGATACCTGCATCAGTATCTGTAGAGGAAAAAATTGTGGATTGGTGCATCGTTATATAACAGTAAGTCAGTATGACCATAACTGTTAGGGCTTCACCAACTCAAGTCTGCAGCATGCGCCATTTTTGTAAGCTGTTCATAACAAGTCTGATAAAGTCGACCATTTAGATGAAATGATATAGCCTTACTATTTTTAAAAATATATAGTACAAACTCACTTGTGGTGACTACCTGTATATGTAGGCCTCTTATTTAATTACTTATTTGTTTTATTCCCCAATTTAAACTCTGGTGAGGTAGCAGCAAATGCCTAATCAAGAGTAAAGCATCCCCAAAAGTCAATGAATCTCTCCAAGCAATTCCAGTATTTATATAAGGTTTAAACTCCTTTAAAAGCAATCATCTACTCTGCTTGACTGGCTAAGAGATAAAACGTTACCTGTGTCTCACTGCAAACAAAATGCTAATGAAAGGCCACCCAACAGGCTGCATACCAGGCAAGCGCGCCTCCGGAACTCACATGCAGATTACCTGCCTGTCGACCTGTACCTAATTATTATTCATGTTTACAAACTTTCATCTCTTGGGACGGGCCGAAGAACCTCCAGCATACGAGATGAGCAAACAGTGGCTGCAGAGGCATACAAGAGTGGCCATGAATTTATTCATGGCTAAAAGAGCCCATACACGCAAAGGCCCCAGTGTCTGCTGTCTTCCTCCCATGAGAACAGACATTTATGAAGACATTCCCTCAAAATCGTAACAGCAGCATTATCATTCCACACAGGAGCCATGTGCGTCATACCTGGATTTGTTGCCTTGCCTACATCGGGCCAAACAAACCAGACCCAACCACACTGCCATGCCAATTTCATATATTCTGTGGATGGCTGTAACCACGCAAGGTGAGGGAGAGTTCAGTGACTGTATTTCCCATGGGATGTGTGGAGAGGCGCTTAGCGATAGTACGTTTTACACCCATTTCTCAGAGTGCCTCCCGTTTACCTCCCATGAAGGGATGGAATAACAAACTGACTTGTAGCTGCATGGCACACCAATTCGAGTCCCTGTGGTCGCTCACGTCAGATGTAGAGTCATAGGTGGAAAGATATATAATATCTCTATGGACACATTCAGAGTTAAATATGTAAACAGTGCCTTAAAAAGTATTCATACTTGTTGAACTATTTCACATTTTGTCATGTTACAGTGTATGTGATAAAATTTATTTATTTGTCAAAATTACATATGGTTTTCATTTTCCAGAGGAAGATGTTCTTTTTTCAGATCCATCCATATCGTCATTGACTCTGATCAGCTTCCGTGTTCCGGCTTTAAAAAATGTCCCTGACTATGATTTTACTATCAGCTTATGTATTGATTCTAAAATGTAGTAATAGTCATTTTCCTTGGACACACGTTGTGCTTGTGGGCCAAATAGTTCAGTTTTCAACATATTTGTTGAGTCTTTTTCCTGGCTGTCTTCTTTCAGACTTTTTGAATGACTAACAGCTGTGAATCTCTGCAGCTCCTCCAGAGTATACATTGACCTCTCTCTGCTTCACTTAATTAGACGATGGTCTTTATCAATCAATCAATCAAATTTTATTTGTATAGCACATTTCAGCTACAAGGCATTTCAAAGTGCTTTACATCATAAACACAAAATACAAAGTCATGCAACATAGAATAAAATGAAATAAAATACCAAAATAAAATACCACGGAATTTAAGCGCCTGTTACCGCCGGACTCCACCGTCCGTTATGACACCTTTTACACATTAATGTTCCCAACAAACCTCTGCGTCTTCATGAAACAGCCATTTTCATTCTAAGCCTGAATTAAAACTCCATTTGCTAATTATTTGAATTGTGAAGGTAATTTGTTGCTCTAGAATTAGGGTAACAAAGTGAGTGCATATGCATACCTGACTTAAAATTTTGGAAAATGTTTAAATTTTCTTTCTAGTTCATGCTGCTTTTTGTCAGCCTTTGTCATGCAAACTCAATAAAATCCATTGAAAAAAATTATTTTAATGTTTAAGAGAAAATGATATTTTTTAAGGCACTGTAACTTTAATCTGTTTGAGTTCAGTTTACAGAGTCGGTCTTTCAAGTTTGTTTGTCCTGGTGCTTTTCACATGTGACTAAAATGTACTCCTTCGCTCTTATGCGTAAGAATGTGGGTTTGTTTGATTTGAGGGCTTTTTGAAATCAGTTCAGCCTAATAAAAACACATCAACAACGTCAGCTGCTTCATGACTGACGGCCACTGTGAGGCCTGTCAGCTTTGTCAGTGAGTTTTATCAAAACACAACACTCGGTCCACAATTACAGCTAGTTGTCAATGCTTGATGAGGCATTAAGATAAAAGAACAAGTTGTCAAACGGAGACTCACGCTGCTCAAATATTGTCAACATGACATGAAATGCATGACGCCTGCCTTTGTTTCCTGTCTGGAATACTGCACAGAGACCCCACATCCTAGAACACACAGAAACAATAGAGCATTTATTTCTGTCAGAAATTCATCAACAGTTTTCCTGCGTGGTCCACAAAGCGAGAAAGCCTTCCACACCACAGGCAAATAATTTTTGTTTGTGGCCTCTTATCAGTTAAAAGGGATGATTAATGCACTAATGAATCATTAGAGGAGATCATTCCGGGTTATGATGTGCCATCTCATGCAGTAATTGACCTAAATTAAGTCAATCTCTATGGGTCTTGCCTCGATCTCCCACTATGCGGCCATAGCTCATCTGACTTTCAGCCAGCAGCTGGATGTGTCCAATCGGGCAGCTCCACGGGGTCAAAAAGAGCAGATGAAAACCCAAAGAGGGCGATATGGGAAATGAAGGGAAAAGGGGGAGTCTCAATAGTAATCCTGTGCTCCCAAAACAAATTGGCTCTTGGCTCCCTGTCTAAGTGCTGCAAGGAAGTACCACTGGGAAAAGAATCAATTCCACCTGACCTTCCAACTTAATCACTAATCGCTCCGTTGCCACTCTGGTGAGACCTTCAGCGCTGTGAGATGATGCAGGGGGCAGGATCAGTGGTGGGCCAAATGTCACTGGAGAAAGCTACAGTAAGCATTTTCATTCAAAATAATTTATGTTGGATGTTTTCAACCACAACTTTTGAAAGACACCCACTTTAACACGGACGATAGAAATCCTTTGGATCACACTAACACCTTCAGCAAAACATTTGACAACAGTAAATTGTCAAACTCTGAAAATAAAGTGATATTCTCTGGTCATTCCATCTTTTGTATGTTTTCACTGATACTTTACTGATCTGTTTTTGTTGATGAGCTCTGATTCTATGGGATTGGGAATGATCCTTGCCATCACCCTAATATTAAACGTCCTCCAGATTCTCTGTTGGATTCATGTCAGGTCAAAGGTTAATCATTCATCTCAAGTAACAGGTTCGTGAAATTCAAAAACTACTCCAAACCTAAATCTGCAGGTCATACATACAGTTGTTGTTTTAACTTATCTAGTTTAAAGGTTTATAAAACCATTTTTGGAGTCATTAACTTTTGCCTCAAACTCACTTTGGCTAGCAATTATCTGAAAAGAATTTAAAGGCAATATATTTACACAGCTGAAAAATGTAGCTCTTCTTTTGATCCTTTATTCCCTGAATTTATTACAGTTATGAGAACACGTGAAGATTTTTTCAAGCAGAATTCACAATTTCAGCACAGTGTTGTTAATATATTGGTATGTGTAGAATATGCATCAACAGACACAAAAGGGTGTATATTTACAACCACTGAAATTAAAGCAAAAAGATCACCATTAGTATGCTTGGGGTTTTATCTCTTCTACAGAAGCTCTTATTTGTTTAAGAAATTATGTTGTTTATATCTTATAAGCCATCTTACGAATGCTAAAAGTGTAAAATGATTCAAATATAAAATCATTCAGTTTTAGAAAACGCATTTATTCTGCTCCACATCTTGAAGCTTTCCTAAGGTCAAAGCATAAAGAAACATAGCTGCTGAAGCTGCACTCTGGTGTACAACTAAAAATACATTGTAGATCTGGCTCTACTTTGCATGATAAGGCTCCTGTTTGTACAGAAACACCTAGCAGTGGGATGACAACTAACTGGCATGTTTAGCTTCTAATTAAATCAAAGAAGTCCTGAACATACCTTAGTTATGTTTCAGTACAGAGCTTCTTGATTACAGAACTAATTTCATAATTTAGCATGTAAAATTATGATAAATTATTCAGTTTTTGATCATTTTGCATGTTAATTTATTCAAATGTATTCTCTCTGTCTGTAATCTTGTAACTTCACATACTTTCTAGTTAGTCCTACCTGTGCAGACACCCCTTGAATTGCCCTTCAAGGGAGGATATGGGAAAATAGCTCCATGGCTTCTCCTGCTGATAAGCACGCCCAGAGGCAGGTAGGCCTCTGGAGACCACACAGCTTTTCTCTACAACATAAACAGTACCCAGCCCTGTAGAAGGTCAGTAAAAGAGAAATCTTCTGCCTTCCTTGGGGACGAGAAGGTAGGAGGCTCTGTGACCTGACACCAGCGACCACTGAGCTGTATGAGTTAAAGAAGTAAATTATGTATGATCTAGTTTGCTGAAAGCAGATTTTCACCTTGTTTAGCTCTATACACCAGAGAACACAAGGTGTATAATGGAAGGACGGCGGACTTGATAAGTCAAACATATGGCAAAAGAAATGAGGTAATACTGCAGTTTGCCCCAGGAGTCTGCAGGCACTATGGCTTCCCTCCACATTTCACAAGTCAATATTTGCCGCATGTATTGGCTTCAGTAAATACCGCAGTCCGCAGACAGTGCTCATTCCACCGGAGTCGGGGAATTGAGTTCTCAAGCAGCTGTACAGCATGAAATTTTTTTGTGTCCCAATAATGACAAAAAACAAAGCCAGGCAGGTGGTAATAAAGATTCTTTTTCTGCAGAGATGCCTCATATCCGCACTCTCCCTCACCCTTAATTTATTCCCCGAGGTGCTATGAGTGATTCTGTCTGTACTTTCCCTTATATCAAACATCGCAGGCTATTAGCTCTCAATAATCATTTTCTGCAGCCCAGGACACAATGATTTCCCATGACACATAAAACTGCAATAACGTCAACTCGGTTTCTGAAATAATATTGCCGACATTCTTTTTATGTGTCTCTCCCGGCTGGAGAAAATACCATCACTTGATTCGCCCACTCTCACACTGCAAAAACCATTTGTAGGTTTCAAAAGTTCCAACTATGAAGTTTCTTCTCTTCCCCACCCGCCAAAAAAATGAAGTTTCAGAAGCCACATATATGTGGGTGTGGGTGGTGGGTTAAAAAAGGGTGCTCAGCTTCCAGTAACAATATATAGTGTTTACCTTATATTCACTTGACCCCCAACAGGCATAACAGACTAAGCAGATAGAAAATAACAGCAGAACAAAGATTTTATACAAACAAGAGGTCTCACGTAATCATAAACTACAGGTCTGTGTCTGGTCTATATTTGTTCTCCATTAAATAAAGTTACTCACAGAAGTTAGAGTATCCAGAAATTTTACATAAATACAAACTTAGTAATATTACTCAACTAAAAGTACAAATTATGTTGAAAAAAAACTATTCAGTAAATGCAACAGTGTAAATGCAACCAGTTACTTACAAACCTCTGATAGGATTAAGTATTTTCATTAAAATATAATATGCCTTAATTTGCACTGGAGGGTTCCATAGGAGCAGCTGTAGATGATAAATAAAACATGTTGGGGCTTTCTTCGGGCTAGAAGAAAACATTATCTAAGTAAATAATTATTTTATTTTAGGTATTACAGCGACTACATAAAATCAGTCAGTGTGGCACGCACCACTGCGCAACGTTTCATCACTGTCACATCTCACTTAGAACAATCTCCAAAAGAGCAGAAAGTATAGAAAAAGCCTCCTTTTTTAAACATTTTGTCAAGTTTAATGACCAGAGTCATAACTATGAGACCTGTCCCACAAACAGGCCTCAAACTGGCCCCAATCCAATAGCTACATATGACTGGATTAACCCTAATTTTCATCATTTGCCTTGACATCTACAATTACATGGTTACAACTGAGTCAGCTGTTATTTTAAGTATTCATAACAAACATATTGAATAGAATAAGCTCAGTAGAAAGTCCTAAGTAAGAGTGATCAACTCCAGCCTTCAAGCCAGGAAAGTTTTTGCTGCAACAACTTTACACAAAAAAATGTTACGAGCAGAACTTGAAAAGTTTAGGAGGTAATAAATCAATCTGAGGGAAGTTTGTTTGAGCAGAAAACCATCAAGTATTTGGAGGAAACCAGCTCTGCTGTACTGCAGATTGATAACTATAAGGTAAGTCACATTGATCCAGTGTTATATTAAGAGAAGTGAACAAAGTCAAAGTGAAACAGGTGAATAAAATCAATGAAGTGCCATGTTCAGTAAAATTATACATGTTAGGGTATATAGTTTTATAGTAAATTCACTGGAATTAATGTTTTGTCATTTATTCAACTCACTTTCTTATAACTGAAATGGGAAAAAGGCTGAAATATCCTTTGTTTGATGTTAGTAATGAGTGCCCTTTGTGAAATTTTGGTTCAGTTGGTCCACACTGTGTTCACAGTCTGTGTCAAGTGTGGATCAGGGTGAGTTAAAAGCAAAATTAAATTAAATGTCAAAAAAATGGAAGACTGTGTGAGAACTTTTAAAAAGGGGCTCGTTTCACATTTCTTCTGGAACACAGTGTGAACCTCCTATGAATTGCAATCAAATGAAAGAGCTATTAAGCCCTCAGACATATTGGTAAGAAATTTCCAGGAGAGTTACTGACATTAAAATAGAGGGAGATGAAAGACAAATTCCACAAAATGTCAGGTTTAACATAAGCTGTTATTCCAATGACCTATTGGGTCCTGAATGGTACATTTACTTAACTGCGTAGAGTACTTTTACTCCTCTTTCAGAATAGAACATTGCACTTTTTATTTCTCCAAAGTCATTTAAGAAGTACCTTTAAAAAAGAGAATTGATGAGATGTCTTTCATTTTTTTACCCCTTTAACATTTTGTGAATGGCTTTGAGAAAGCATTGCCTCAAACCATGACACAGCATGCTTTGAAGACAAGTTCATTGGGAATAATTGAAACCAGCTATAGGCTAACACTATTATCACCACTTAATGATCATTTCTACATCAAATCAAATGCAAGAAACAGGAGAACTCTCTAGCAACTTTCTGTAAAATTGAATAACTACACCTGAAAGAAGACAGGTTCTTGAACAAATTATCACCAAGACATTTCAAAACAGTGGAAACAGACTGACATTAGTTTAACAAGCAATCAGCTCCCCGTGGAAAGAAGCCGAACAGAACAAGATACATTTACTTAAGACATTTTGTGGTTGTGTGTGCAGCCTTCAGAAAGAAATGAAGAGGATCCAGTCCTGAATGTTTTAGGTTATCAGAACATCATTGAATCTTTAACATAGTTATCGGTGAGTCAGTGAGTCAATATATATGTTTGATTATCATTAGTAGTTCTAGACTGTGGATGTCATCCAGGAAGTACATCTAAGCATCTGGTTAAGAGTTTAGTTTTCAGCAGATGGCGCTCAAGACTGCTGCCTGTCTCTTTGTTCAAAGAAACATAACCTGGTGAAGCTCTTCTCCAACACACCCTGCTCTATTGTTATTAAACTGGGAACTTTGAGATCATTTTTGCTGTCTATTTATCTCATTAACTAACCTTTTCAGGCTCTGTGCTGATCTAAATTGCCATCAAGTAATAGTCATCAGTATACCACCAGTTACATTTTTGTCAGACATCTCATTTCCTTTGTGGAAATATGTTCCACTTATGCATTTTGAACAGTATTTGTGAAGCAGAAAGACTAGAGAGGTCCAGACCTGTACCAACACTCAGGGTGGGAAAAGTGTATTACCTTTCCAGTTCAAAGAAACTATCACAAGTGGATAAGGTTTCAGTGGCAGCTGGGTCCAGTGTCTTAACCAGAGTTGATCACAGAGGACAAGCAGCTCTACAAAGCTGCAGCTCAAGTTGCCCTGTGTCAGCATAATTCAAGGAAAAATAAAGGCGTCCTCTTCCCTGCCAAATTCTTGCAGTGACCTCAGTTGGATCCTCCAGATTGTCAGGATTGGAGGTGAAAGCTAAAACTTCATTTGTGAGTCAGCCTGAAGTATTGCTAGAGCTGCGTCTGAGCTTTCTGCTAAAACCTCGTTCTGACTCTGCTGATCCTCATTCCACAACAGCTTGACATGCTGGTAAACTTGAGAAAGTGAATATTTGTAAATTAAGGATTAGCACTGGGATATCCATACAAATAAAAGACACTTACTGTCCTCTACTTGTGATTATTTAAGTTTTCTCTGTGCTGTCATGTTATTTTAGCAGCATTTGTATTTTAAAAATGTCTTTCATTGGTAGGTCAACAAAAAGTAATGCATCATTTTGAGCTCCAAAAGTAATATAATAATAATAGTAATAATAACACCTAAAGTTTAGGCTCATCACTCAGGGGCTGCAAAACATTAACCTACTGTAGCCAATTGAATTCCTTAGATTCTCACGTATTTTCATCCGTGAGAATGGTCCATTCAAAGTCCAGACCCTAATCCAATTGAGAATCTGTGGAAAGGCTTGAAAACTGACAAGTGCGAGCTACTCTAGAAAGAAAATTGTGCAACAGAAACCTTTACTTTCAGCTTCACAATAACGTGTTAGTTCATGTTGGCGTGTCACGTAAAGTCCCAATACAATGCAAAAAAGTTTGTGATTATAATGTGGTAACCATAAAATGTTGTAGGAGTTGAAAACCATTCACTTGATTTCTTGCCTTTCTCCTGTTTTAAAATTTATGAATCATAAATAAGACCTTTTAATTCATGTTGTCTAAATACTTTTTAAATTCCTTAAACTTTGATTATCCCAAACTACACCCTGATGAAAGTTTTGCTGTGCAGGTAATTTTCTTCTTATGTCTAAGCCCGTTTGCACAGGCACTTTCTCTGGAGATTGTGAGAGCCAGAAACAAGCTTCGGCCTGTCTGCATTCCAGTTCTGCAGAAACACCACTGGAAAATTCCTATCTGGGAGATGGCAGGAAAGATGGGGTGGAGATTTTTAAAGGAAGTTTAAAAAAAAAAAAAAAACGAGGAGCATGCGCATCCTTTTATTGATTGCATAACTGTGAAATTAATCTGTCAGTGATGTGTTAGTCGACATAATTTAATTTCAAGAAAATTTAAGCAGACATGCTGCAGGTCATAACAGACTCCGAAACTCTCCTTTACAGAGATTGCTTCACTATACAACCAAATGCCATGACTCAACAATGCATCTTGGACTTGACCAGAATTTTTTCCATTAATTCTGGGCTCTACAACAATTGAATTAAAAAGGCCATGGGATGAATATTTATCACAGACTTGACAGCTGTGCTTTCAATCAAATGGTAAACACCAGAACTCTGTTGTTATCCTTATATAATGCAGCAAGCATCGACTGGGGCCACACACACTTCAGCATGATAAATGGCAACTTCCAGAGTCATACATCTGCCATTGCTGTTGCCCACATCTCATCTGGAGAGCTTGGCCTAAGGAGGCAAATCAGCGATAGACGTTGATACATAATTTAGCTTTCACTGAGGTTTTATCCAACCTTTGCTACCAAATAAATATGTAAAGCCCAAGAGTGTGCTTATTTTTAAACAGCAGAAACGCATTCTGCAGCTCATGTTATATTCAAAGAAAAAGAAGCTGGGATTTCACCAGCATCTAATGTCCAAGTGTCCAATTTAGAAATTAGGTTTCTACAAATTCTTTAGTTAGAAAGGCATTTAACAGATTAACAATACATTTCTGAATTGGAGTTTCACTACTGTAGTAGCAAGATTAATTTGAACAACATTGCAACCAAAGACTGATTTGGTGCAATATTTAGGAGACCAATATGTATTAGTTGCCATGGTATCAGAGCTTTATATAAAAAATACACTTTTCGCGTATTTGTTACCATATTTTAATTGTATAATATGTGAAAAAACTGAGCTCCTTTATTGCCTCCCTGAGCAACTTTCTGAAGAAATACGCCGCTCCCGGTCAAAAACAATCAATCACAGCCAGGCGGTCTTAGCACTGTCAATCACCATCATGTACATGCTGCTAAATGTGCTAACAGCGGGAAAACTGTTTATCTGCTGTCATCAGTGGTCATATTAACCAGCTAACTAACCTTGGCAGATTCCCTTGTAGTGAACCAGTTGCAGAGATTGCAAATAAGTTTAAAAGTAGTGGACTTGATTCTCCAGATACAGAAGGCTCTGGATTAGACCTTCAACTCTTTAATCCCAGTTTTTCATTGCTTAGACACAGGTCAACGTTGCCTAATTTATATTTTTTAAGAAAGTTTTACTCAGAATGAAAAGAAAAATGCACATTTTCATGCAGCATCTTATCATGATGTTAAAAGTTAAATTTTTATTTTTTTTTTTTTACTAAAAAAAAACATCTTACAACATCACAAATGAAGATTGTGACGTGACCACATTTCTACCCCATTCATTCAGGAAACGTGTCTGTATCGGACAAAGGGAATGACATGTACAAGCTTTGAATGTTCAAAGCTTGTCTGGGCTTGTGGGCACTGAAACTATGAACTGGTTTCAGTTGTTGGTTGAAAAATCGAAACTGTTCGCTAAATCCAATCAAAACTGTAATTCCCTCTGGACAAACTGCTTTAACTGCACACTTAGTCATGTGAGCCGCTGCTTTAATTTACATATTTTTGTCAAAGTAATGTAATTTTGTTGACACATATAGCACTGATTTCTGCCACCTCTACGCTGTGTATCTGTAAACATTTATTTTAAATATTGGTGTTTAAACGTTGGTGTTTAAACGTTGATTCTGGTGATGATATCACCAGAATCAACATTTTCTAGGCATCAGGAAAAGGCTTTCGCCAGAACTGTAAATCTAAAGTAACAGCAAACATCCAGCATGTTAAAAATAGTAACATCTTTGCCAAGAATGTGAATCAATGAAAGAGTTTCAACACATTTACAGTTTGCAAAATTGTTAAAAACTCAGTTCTTCATCAATGTATTCTTTTAATTTGCCTTGCTTTGCATGATTTAATTAAAACAGTTCAAACATTTTTCATCTTAGTAGTGTTTGCATGACCAACTAAAATTGATTGTTTCTACTTAATGATAACATTCATTCTATTTTAATAGGTCACCAAAAAAATGTGAAAAACAGCGGCCATCAAAAATGCCAAAATGACTTTTTTAGTCACCTTGACTAATGCTGAATTATTCTTTAACTCTTTGGCCTTTAGCAAAACAGGTCCATCTTATCTCCTCTTTGTCAAGACCTAATTAAGTAATAAAGTTAATCTATGCCTAGTTTTTAACAGTTTATTTATCAGAAACAGATTTATAGATTTGAAACAGACTGTTCTGCAGAATGAGGTTCAGTTTGATAGAAAAAAAAAAAACAGCCTCAAGAGGTGAAAATAAAGAAATGCAGTCGAGATTCTCCACTAAACGACCATCAACACCTATAGAAAGCGGACATTAAATAACAGTTGGCTGTTATTTAATGTCCGCTCTTTTTGCCATGACAAAAAAACAACAAAGAAAACAGCTTTACACTGAAAATGTTCTTCACACCTCCTCCATATTTCACATAATTTGTGCGGTAATTCCATCATATATTCAGAAGCTACAAGGTCACACTATTCTATCTCTCCTTCTTTCTCTCTCTTTAACAAAAACCTATTTAAGTGTAAATTGTTTCTGGTTGGCACAGATGATTTTGCCAACTTGATCAAAGGGCAGAATTTCTTAACAACATTGTAGTTTTGATCACAGCAGGGTGAATGCCAATGACTGCGGCACAGAAACAGGATTCACCACAAGTTCAGAACCATGTTGAACACAAAGTGGTCATTATTACCTTTGAAAAAGTACTTTAACGCATTCCAGCAAGAAGGAACATGACCAGGACCATAACATTCATTATAAGCTTCAAGACGTGTTAAAAGACGAAATAATTCAAAGGGAAACACACTTAATTTTTTACTTTTTGAGTTTTGTCACTGAACCAACACAACACTTATACAGTAGCAATGAGAAAAACAGAGATGGAGATAGCAGCAATAAAGCCGAGACGAAATATTATCATTTCTGATAACAGCAACTATTTCTGTGGTACAACATAATACTTACATACACGTTGTCTAAAGGTTGTAGCTTGAATCGGGTTTTCTGATAATCACTTTAGTCAGTTTGTGGCCCTAAAGAATTTGAAGAACAGAGTTCTGCTTAAATAATGTAAAATATTTTGTTGATCCGACTACATATGATTTATCTTTGATTGTAAACTATGCAGCCGCAGCTGCACAGATATGACCTGATCAGAGAAGCCAAACAAGTCAACAAGTTTTGTGACCCGTTTGGGTTTGACAGAACCTTTAACTGTAATGTGAATAATTACAATTGTGAAAAGGACAAATTTAATGTACTGCAACCAAAATATGGAAATACCAACAACATCTGAAACCAAACTATGCAGTCAAAATTAAGTAAAGAAATGTGGGAGGAAAAAAGTCAGTCAGACTTTATCTCCAGGGTTTCTTCATGTTTCGATCTTGGTTTTGATGTCTAGCTGGGAAACCTCAGCGTCTTGTTTGCTTTCTTTTTTTTCAGATGTGGTTCTCTTGACCTTTCCTGGTCATAACCTTCAATCCACACTCTCCGTTTGCAGCAGAGCGTAGATTACCCCGAATCAGAATCAGTTACGGTTAGTCTTAGGTTGTAGTTGTCAACCAGAAAAGGTCTTGGCCTCAGGTAGAGGGGTTTAAGTAGCTCGATGTCTTATTCGCAAATGATGGTGGGATGAAGCAGGAGTCGGAAAGATGAATTGGGGCGTCACTTTTTGTAGAAAAGAAAGAGTGCTTTCTATGTTCTAACCCTCATCTAGAGTTTTACTACCATCTGACCAGGATGCCTCCAGGGCTCTTTGGATGTTTTCTGGGGATGAAACACACGAAGGAGACTCCAGGGCGCGATCACATTTGTCTTCTGTCCAGGAAACAAATGGGGATCCTCAAGAAGGAACTGGAGAATGTTGCTGGGGAGACAAACGTCTGGATTTTCTGTTGTGAAACGTGATCTTGGATAAGCAGAAGACAAGAGATGGACGGACGGACAGAACGATTCTTTACTTATCTCAAATTTGTCATCATGCATTCGTTTTCAATACATTTTCCATTATTTTTTAGACTGTCTCTCCAAAACAACTAAAAATTGATTTTATTTTAACCTTTCTTAATGCAGGTTGGAAGATCTAATTTACAAGACAAACCTGTTTGGATAAAACAAAAAATTATAAACACTAACAAGTAATTAAGAGAGTTAACTCAATTAAATAAACCAATAAAATGTGAGCGATAAGAAGGGAAAATTTCATAAGAAGATTTATCTTTCTGTCCTAAAGATGTTTGAAACGTCCCGGAGGAATAAGAGTGGTTAGCTTCAGATCCTGCAATATTCTTCCATGTTCACAGAGCAGAGTAAGAAAATGCTTTTTCCCCCCAACTTCTGACCATATTAATGAAACACTGAAGGAAAGTAAACACTAAAATAGTTTATCAGTTCTGATCAGCCTCATATTCTAGACCCAATTGTTTCCTTGACATAAAAAATGTGAACAAATATTGCAATATTCTTTCTTATATGAATAAACAAGTCATTTTTATTTGTAAAGTTGTCTATAACATTGTTTTAAAATTGTGAGTCAGTTATAACATTTTAATCTAACCTCTGTTTAAAGTGAAAACCATGTTTGTCTCTGATGAGCTCAAACAAACCACTTTTGTATTCATAGCGTAGCGTTTTACACTCTTCACAGCAAATCACGAAATAACCTCTACAGAAAGATGTTTGTTACAGTGTGCACTCAATTACACCTTGCTTCCCTTTTGTTCCATTTCTTTTGTCTCTGGATTACCTTTTCCCTTTAGAGGTCAAGAAATTTGCCTTTAGTAACCTCTTGGGAAGTGCTTTGAGTAACCGAGCCAAGCTACACAAGCCAAAGTCAACAAAAATCAATCGCAGAGAGAAAAGAACATTTACTAAACTTATCATTACAAACTTTGGAGGCACACTTGAATTCAAGATACTATTGAAATTCTTGCTAGATTGGACATGTTTTACAAACTCATGTTCCTAGAATAAGAACGCAGTTGCACCGGATCTTGCAGAAGCATTTATGCGCTTTGATTTTTTTTCCCCATTTTCTGTCTTATTACAATCATAAAATTCAAACATGCACTTTTTTTTGTTTGACTTTGTTGAACAATGTATAATGTAAGAATAAACAAAGTTTATTCTTACATTACATAAATTTAAACAACTACAAAAGAAGAACAGTAGTAAAGTATATTAACACATTTTTATTTATGCAAATCTGAAAAATGTATAGGAGATTTGTATTCATCCCCTTGAGTGAGTACGTTGTAGAACAGCTTTTTAGTGAAATTACAACTGCAACTCCTTTGGGATGTTTTCCTCCAGATTTGCACATACAAACTAAAACTCTTTGTCTGATCTTATTTGCAAAGTAGCCAAAAATATAACATGTTTCATCTTGTCAAAGAACCTTGTAAGGATCAACGTTTTCCTACCTGGCCTTACAAACCCTCTTTTTTAAGAACAGATCTGTGGAGTTCAGAACTAGTAGCTGCCTTGCTGATTTCCTCACCTTAGCTTCTCAAGCTGCTATTAATGTCCTCTTACTATCATACAGATGATACATGTGCTCATGAGATTTTTTACGCCTGAGATGTTGTTTGATAAGCTAATTATTCTTTAAAGTTCTCTCTGATCTGCCCAAAGTGTTTTTCTGTCATCCTAGTGTTTTTCTTTTTTACTAATGTACTCTAGCAAACCTCTAAAGGCCTTCACAAAACAGTTCAGTTTCCAGTGAGACTAAATTGCAACCAGTTACTTAAAGTTACTTGCATTGGATTTTACTTACAAGTATGGTTAAATATAAATGCATGTCATATCTTCTTAAAAACGTATTTGTTCTCTTTAATAAAATACCATTGAAGTTTCAAGTTGCATTGTGACTAATTTCATAAATTCCCAAGGCAGTGTGAGTTTGCAAAAAGACACAACCTAAATCTACCATCGGCCCTTTAGGGGGGCATTCCGACAGTCCGATATTTGACCCAGGTTCTCCATGTCTGCTCTATTGTGTGACCAGGTTAACTAATGGACTAGCTAATCAAAAGGGGGATGTCCATGTCTGTCTCACCTTTGTCAACAAAGGAGTGTTGACCTTTCAACAACACCTGTCCCCGTCCCATCACACAGAAGCCGTATAGGCTCCCGCTCAGAATAAAGCAGGGCTAATCGACACCTTCAGCCTGCTGGAATTTCCGTAGTTTCTTTGGGAGAGGAGGCTTAGTGAAATACCAGACAGGTATTCTGAGCAGAAAACAAGCCCAGACCCGTTCCCTGGTATGGTTGCAGCATGCTTTGAGAAATCCTGGGAGTGTTCAAGAAGCTTTTGTATTCCCCACTGAAAGAAACCAGAAACTATGTGACCATAAACGTAGCAACACAAACTGAAACAATTTCTTATTTTACATCCAACTGGCTACAGACATTGTAGGTTTTCTTACAACAAAGAGAAAACCAGATACAACGCGTGTGGATTCATGTGTTGCAGTAACAGCAATGACTAGCCATTCAAGCTCCCAAACTCATCGGGCGGAGGCACAATGTTGCAGCAAAATAGGAGCTTTTTCAATGACTCCTGCTGGGATGCCATCCCACCACTGTTATTACCGAGCATTCTGTGTCAGTGAGAGAAGTGCATAAACACAGGGTACTGACAGACCCCCTGTCTCACACAAGAATAGAGGAATTATCCAGCCTGCTCCTGCCCCAAATGATTCATTTTGGGTGAAAAGGTTTGTATTGTTATGCAGATGAGGAACTGTTTTATGCAATCTTCATTTACAGCCAGTCATGAGTGGAAACCAGATGACATCCAGTGACTCTTGTCCCAAATGTATGGGATTTTTGTTAAGTTGTGTTTCATGTATCATACATTTTTTAGGAAATTCACCTCAGTTTTCAACATTCTTAGTAATGGAAGAAGTGTTTATCACCGTTTGCTGTATGTCTGTATGTTTTGCCATGGTTTAGGTGAATACAGTCATGGGAAAAAAACAAATACACCCTGTGACTCAAAAACTTGCAGAGCCACATTTAAACATAATGAGTTGTTTCTTGTCTGATTTTATCAGTTTCTCTCATTATTGTGAAGGAATTTTGGTTCAAACATGAGGTTGGCAATTATGTTTTTTCTTTACAGAAAATTCCTCTTTAAGTTCCATTTCTATATCTACACCGATTCAATCACATTGAGTCCTTGACTTTCTCTGGAGCATTGAGTCACCTTGATTCCTTTTCCTTTCAGACACTTCACTTTAGATTAGTTGCTGTATTTGCTTTTGATGGCTTTGTGTGGGTCAAGCTTCAGCTGTTGGAAAGATGGCCTCATATTTGACTTCAATACTTCTGTATAGACAGCAGCTCTTAGTTGGCTCAATGATTCCCAGACTTAAATCCAAATCCTCACCCTCCACACCCATGCTTTGTAGTTTTTATTACTTATTTATGTTGACGGATTAAGCTAGTTTTAGTTTCGTTTCACCCAAATTTGATACAGATCAAGTTAGGTTTAATCTGTCCAAAAACAAAAGTCAGGTTGGAGTCAGGCTGCCGGCCGCTGCTCCAGGTTGTGGCACTATCCTTTTCTAACCTATTTACAACTACAGTCCATCTGTTTAGTCTGAGTGCTCTTCAGCATAATGTGTTCAATGCACGTACATTAAAGCACCAACTGACCAGTGGCTACTGGAATGACGCACTGCAATATGCGTTCCCCTTTAGTCATAATAAATAATCTTTTTGAAGCGGAAATGTTTTATTCATCAAACCCTTTTCAAAGGAGCTGCAATTGTTCAGTCTATTCCTCTTAAGAGTGTGAAGAATGTTAAACATGCTGAATAAGGCCTGCAGAGTCTGACAGTGAAATCTTGGGTTTTTTGCATGCTGATCCTCGGGGTGAATTTGCTGGGACATCAACTCCTGGTACAATCAACGGCTGTCATGTATTTTTATATCAGTGAATAATAATTTCTTCTGTTGAATGAAAGACTCAGTTTCTTTGGAAATGCTAGAAATGTCATAATTAGGGTATTGTTGATGTCTTTTTGCATTGTGTTCAACATCTGCATGCTTAATCCTAGCAAAGCAAAACTTCTGTGTTATTGAAGTGTATGTGACTAGCAATATCAGGCTGTTAGTGTCAAGAAAAACAAACATTTTTTCCCATTTTTAAATCAAGTTTCTTGTTTTTTCTCTCACAAATAAGGAATTCCCAATAAATCATTAAAGTAAATACAAAAGCCTAGTTTTATACTTGTTAGCTGAATTGTCTTTGTCCATTTTGAGTAAGGCTGACATTAACAATTAACAGCTTTTTCAAATAAAATACTGTTCAAACTTTAACAAACTTAAATCTTGCAGCTGCCTATACCAGTTAATATTACTGCCTTTAATAAGAAAATCATTATTTATTCAGTTCTTTTCCAGTGATTCCCAATAAGACCTAATCAAATTTGCACCATATTTGTCTTGAGCTCACACAAATCATATTCGCACAGAGGCTGAGTTATATTCAACCCGTTCTGACAGCCCATTTGTATTCCGTGTGAGACACTTTGGATCTGCATCCAAATAGGGAATGAAATATTTATGCTGCAAAACGATGATGGTGCTCCTCATTGTCAATTTGCTTCAACACAAAACTGCATTAGAAGGTAGGCGCATTCCTAGCCAGGCACATCAGAAGAGAAATGGCCAATGAGGCGTCAGAAAAGGAGATAAAGGGAGGGGGATGTCGAGGAAGAGAAACCACCTCTGGGCAGATTCCTGACCAGCATCCCTAAAACCTCCAACAAAAGTATTACAATTTTCCCAAAGACAGAAGCCTTTGAAGCAAAATCCAGCATGGAAAAACTCTTTCATTTTATTTTGAGATGTTTTTTGTTGTTGCAAATAAGATGAAACGTATTCATAATTTAGCTTGATTCTTTCTACATGAATAAACAGCAGGCATCTCTTACATTTATGCATGACATTACTAATCATAGTTTTGAATACATGTCACCTCATGTGAGGTTTTCCCAAGAAAATTTAAACTCATGCTTTGATTTTAGCAATCTGTGGGTTCATTTATCTCAGCAAATATTCTCAAAAAGCATATGAAGGTTATTTTGGAAAAGTACAAATTTTAATCATAATTACATTTAAATTTGGCTTTAATGTTTCGTTTGCCAAAAGTTGCATGAGATAAATTAATAACAAGGAGAAGCGTTTTTCCTCACTGAGACACTGTTACTCTGCAGTTTGTCATAAAATGCAGATTTTTGCAGATGTGGTCACAGCAGACATTTGTTACTCTGACACATATGGATGTACCAAAGCTTTCTGTTGTCTATTAGTGTGTTGAAGCTCACATTCCTCACTGTGACATGTTGCAACGGAGCCATTGCGCTCTGTGCATGTTGCCTTCAGGGATTTTAGTACTGCAAAATGAAACCAGTAACTTAAGTGTTTGTGAGCATTTCACTTACACAGACATTCTGAGTTTGAAACTGATGTGATTTGTACATTTTATGTACACAATCCATGATGTTTTTCCTGCCTGATTTATTAGCTATTTTTTAAAATATGTTTGAAAGCACAAGAAAATCAGCAAACAAAAAAATTGACATTTTAAATTAAATGTCGGTAACTTAAGTCATCACCTTTTGTGGCATAACTTCAAGCACAACTTAGACATTTTGCTAGACCCTGAGGTAGCTATTCTACCAAATCATTTGACCAACAAATGTGAAGATTGGAGAACAGGAAATGCAACACAATTAGTTTGTTAACCTTAAGGTACTCAAGGGTTTTAAAACTCTTATTGTTTTTGAAAACTAATGTGTGTGGGTTTTTTTTTTTTTTAAACTAATCTGTTCAGTTTTAATGACCAATTAATTGATAAAGTCAGCAGTCAATACAAACTCAATTCTACTCCAAACATCTCTGCAATGTGTGAAAAACACTTTGCATATTGGGGAAAACAGAGACTGTTTTGATCCATAAAATAATGTGCATGACTTAAATATTGTTTGACAAATCATCTACACAAAAACAGAAGCCTTTCATTTTTCAATCCACCATGAAAAATCTGACTGCACAACTCACTAACAGCATGGGTGTGGCTGACGTCGAAGTTTTTTCACCAACAAGCAGGATCAACACAGAAAGACCGGAACATCTACTTTTGATTTGTAGAGCTTTTAACAACATCCAGTTTTTCAGACTTTAAAAAACATATTTGCTTTATTTAATAAAAGCTGCTAATGTGGTAAAATCTCAGTGAAAAGATTTTAGAAAGGTGTTAAACAAAACAACATAATCGTAACACATAGGCCACCTTGCAATTCAACCTGCGGTGCTACAAGCCGATCTCAAAAACGCTTTTTCAGTTTGTTTAGTTACCCAGATCCAAAGCTGCTCTAAGCAGTATGTTTTTACAGGCTCATTTTTCACCTGTCACCTTGAAGTGGTCCTAAAGATTACCCTGAACAAGTCTCACTGTCCTGAGCAATCTGGTCCACACCAAGCACTGACATAAAACACAGCCTGTCACTGGGGAACAACAGCTCATAAGTCAAAGATACTGGTGTCCTTGTCAATAAAATCACGCATAAAGACGATTGGGGCTAAACGAATGTTCCCACGAGAGGAATACTTCGTCAGGTGAGGCTCAATGCAGCCCTCAGGAATGTGTCAGCACTGCTGTTCCCCACCGACCCCTCCCCAAACTCGACTCTGCCATTGTGAAGGAGAGGAGATCTATTCAAAATGTCCCTCCTTTCAACGCACAGGATGCCGGGCATTACACCATTTCTCTCAAAAGTTTGAAAGCTGGGTATTTACTTGCATTTCAAACTCAAGTGAGATGTTTGGATGCAGTTCAAAGAACAAAGATGAAACAAATCGTTCTCTCATCTGAGTTATTTCAATAAGACGGGGATTATATCCTATGCATACAGATATAAATGTTAAACAAACAGCACATGCACTTTCTTTCTTGCCACAGTTGTGAAATACATTTCTTTTAAAGGAACTTGTTTAAGGAGCTCATGAAAGCAATTTGGTCTAATGCAGAATGCGGTTCGCTCTCAAGGGGAGGATAAAAATGAACAAATTACAGCAGAGACTCATCAAATAATGAACACAAGGCCCTTATTAGATAAATATTACATGAAACTCTTTTTCATTGCCTTTGAACTACATAAGACGGTGACTCTGTTGTGCTAACAGTAAATCTATTTTTGACCGTATTCGTTTTAAGACTATAACCTGCATTTTTCATAGTTTTAAAATATTACATTCACGTTTCTTGGTAATAAGATCTTTCCACGTAAGAAGGTGTGGCAGAGACAAAGACGAAAAAAAAACGGGGTGGTCCTTCTCAGGCTCTTGCATCTTATTGGTTGGTGCGGTCGTCTAAAACACCACCTGAATGAGGTAGAGAAAAAAGTCAGTGAAAAGCTTGTCAGAAGTACCTTCAACCTCCATGAAGTCTGAGTTGAACTTCATCGTTGTTTGCAAACCAGAGGGAGCTACAGAACATAAAAGGTGAGTATTGTGTCTTTATCTAGGTCGACTATTTAGATATAAACAAATCAGATTACTTTTAACTTATTTCAGAATAAGAGGTACATTTTGGGTCAGAAGAAGTAAGTAAATCACATATCGAATGGTCACTAGTGGAAAGTTGCAGGTGATTCGAACAGAAAATAAATGTTTTTCACTCCAGGAACACAAATCTTGGGTGGGCTGATAGCAAGGGAAGCTTGAGAGGGGCTGACGTGGGTTCGTATTGCTGATGACTAAACAAGAATTCAGCTCAGGCTTGTGATAACCTGTCAGAGCCACAGATCTTACCTGCAGCATGGAAACCCCGGAGTCAAGGCGCAGGGCAGGCCCGGTCTCGCTCAGGTTTAACTTAAAACTCACGAAAAAAAGGGAGAGGTCGACGTTCAACTCCTGGGGCAGTTACTGCCACCTCTTCAACCTCAGAGGCTTCCTCATAAATCATGGAGTCACAGCTTGAGACTGCAGCAGGTTTCAGGGTTGGCCTCTATCCTAACGCTTAACACAGAAAATGAAGCTTAACGGCTTATTTTTATGTGACTTAGGACCTGCTGCTGCTGCAAAAAATAAAATAAAATACTGATTGTGTTTCATTACCTTTGGGAAATGTGAGAATCAGAGTGAGAAAAGATGTTCTGACTGTGTGGTTTTGTCTTTTTTTATTTTATTTCAGACACTGCAGGAATATTCCATGTATTCTATCCTTCATTCCACCGGAGTCTGTATCTGTATTTAACCAGATTTCAGTGGTGTGAAGTGTAAAAGACATGGACGCATGACTTCAGGACCAAAGCAGATTGCAAGAAGGATACCAGCACACAAGTCAATTAGTTTGTTCCTGTACTTTATCAGTAATCAGATATTCTAATTTTTATCCTGCTTTATTCCATGCTACATATGTAAACCTTGGATTATCTGCTGGAAACTGTCATGTCACATGAATAAAATTCCTGACCTCCTGCCCCGTGTTTCTTTTTTTTTCCTCTCATAGTGCATCATTTCAAATCATCGCAGAACCATTATACCACCCACTCCTTAGCTTCTGTGTTTCTCAGCCCCTGAGCAGATATTAGCCCACATGGAGAATTTAAGACTCCAGCCCACACAAACAAGCTTTACTTCTTGGCAGATGAAGCTTATTAACAATTTAAAACATGCCCTCACCACAGCCCTCACAATGATGCCATTAAACATTTTCTCCCTGCTAAATAGATGCATCTCCACGACTTCCAGCACAATACTCTGAAGTTCTGCAATGGAAGGCGAAACAGACATGAAAGTGTTTTCTTTTTTACTTCTCTGCAACTCACAGTTGCAGCCGTGTTCACTCTTTGTAAAGTGTGAGCCACCGACACCTTGCACAGACTAGTAATATGGGTTCTCAAACTGTATGGCACATATATCTTCAGGGTCTAACCGGGCCTGATCTGGGCAGAGCTTTTAAGTTCAATTGACTTTAGCAACAGAGCTCTACAGCCACAGGGCTGTGAACAGACTGTCTCTCTGCAGGGTTCTGTTAGGTTTGTGACAACCACTGATATTTTTTTAATATGCAAAAATCATAAAAGTGTGACATACTTATAGCCCTTGGTTATGAATGTCTGTACACGTACAGGAATTTATATGAGCCATTTATTTTGTTCTCATACACATTTGCACTGCTTTAAAATAATTTATCTTAGGGATTTGTTACCACCTGCAGCATAAATCTTGCAATAAGAAAATAGTCAATGCATTGTAAACGTGTAAGTATCTGTACCATGTGCGGAGGCTAAAACCCTTGATGCAGTTGTCTTGGGTTTGATCGTCAGTATCAGGCCAGTTTCTGCATCTTTCCCCACCATGTTTCCTCTCTCAATACAAGGTCACTTGGGTCAAATAATTATCTTTTGAAAAGAAAAGTGAATATCAGTAAAATAAATAAAAACATGTTTTCAAAGCTTCTGACTTTTTACTCCAACAAGCTTTTGGGGGGAATTTATGTGAAAGATCATCACAAAGTAGTGCACAACTGTGTGACAGGACATGGTTTCCAAAATGCTCTAAAACATTTGAAGTGTGTTGTACATTTATTTTCACGTTCTAGAACTGTGATGCTCGGCCTAAATGTAGTAAA
Organism: Poeciliopsis gracilis; assembly: GCA_911649635.1. Taxonomy (NCBI): domain Eukaryota; kingdom Metazoa; phylum Chordata; class Actinopteri; order Cyprinodontiformes; family Poeciliidae; genus Poeciliopsis; species Poeciliopsis gracilis. Next base: position 1,446,634 of record CAJVRI010001220.1, read on the forward strand.
GAGCAACCAATTCCCTTCAGAAATCACCTTAGTGATAAACCCTGAAGTCTGTAATTTAATCCCAGTATGGCTATAGCTTTTCTATAAAAATGTCAGATGATTGTTAAAGAACATTATTGAACAAACAGCATCATGAACATCAAGGAAAACACCAGACAGGTCAAGAATAACATTTCTGACTGTCAAGTGAAATTCAGGGCTCAAAATGCAGGAAGGAGCTGAGAAAGAAAAACAAAAAGCTAAACTAAAGTCAGTGTGTGAATCCAAACTATCACCACACAAGCAGTCACACAAGGAAAGAAACTGAGCTGACCATCAGATTTAAACAAGAGGAACTGATTACTGAACAAGGAACAGGTGGTAAATGAGAAACATGGTGCAGCTGTGAGGAAACAGAAATATAAACAAACCAGAGACACAACCTGACGTTAGAAATGATCCAGATTCAACTCAAAAGGTCTGAAGAGAACAGCGAAGCAACACAGAAACAAATAAAAATGGCTGGTTTTTAATATGAGCTGGAACTAAGACACACAGAGAAATATAACTACAAACTAACACTGAGAGCTGAATAAAAATATGTCTCAAATATTCGAGTACTACAAGGACTGAACTGAACCAAAGTTCATTATGTTGACAGGTTTAAACCAAGGAAATGCTAAAAAAAAAAAAAAGACCATTAGTGAATGGACAAAAGGGACAGTGTCACAAAACAGTTCATTCTGAAAGAAGCTAAAAAAAAAAAAAATAACTGAGATGAAATCTCATTATCTGAAAATATCTGTGTATTAAACATGTTTTGAACAACCCATAGACCTACTCTGACTTGTTCAAAAGGAAGCATAACAGCATAACAGATCAAGACCTTGCTTCCACGATGACTTAAGACCTCACTGGATCGCTCGCTGTCAGCATTCAGGCTGAACTTGTATGACTGGGAAGTCCAAGGAATTTGGCAAGTTGTTTCGGATTTCCTCCATTTCTAGGAAATTTTCCATTCAGGCTGATTTCTAGTTCCTTAGACTGCTATAAACACTTAACCAGACTCGTGATCTGTAACAACTTCCTCCATAAACGTCCTGCCTGAAGTACAAACAGAACAAATTTCTCCTAATGTGAAGTAATTATGTGCCTCTGATATAAAACGCATAACTTATTTGGGAATGAATGTGGGAATGCCTTAATTTATTCCAAACTCTCTTCAGTTCATTTTGTTATTTATATAACTTGTATTTTTTGTGTTAAATGCTACCAAATATATTAGTACAAACACTACCAATAATGTGTGATTTTTTAATATAGCAACAGTATCCTTGGTGATTAGCTTCTGAGACGTATGTTTATCTTTAAATCAATTTAAGCTTGTTTAGACAAACTGATGAAGGAGCACAGACTAACACTGAACAGCTGACATGAAGGTCAATAAATTGTGTTTATTTTTTCTTCTTCTGTCCCAGAGCTCGGTACAGGAAGACACAGGTAAGAGAAACACAGCAGGAAAAATACTTTCACAGATTTAGAGTTTTGGACTCTTCATGTTAATATGATACATCAAGACAATCACAACTTCAGGTGGCAGTAGCTAAAGCAGCAGTTGTTGCTATCTGCTTTTGTTTTTATTGTGCATGCTGCTGCCATTATTCCTTATTTTTGGACTTTCAGTGGCAGAAGACATTGGAGTCCATCAGGTGGAGCGTTTAGTGGAGATGCTGACCTCCAAAGAGTGTGAAATGCTCCTGCTTGCCCTGTCTCGCCCAGCGGAGGACATTTTTCAGCGCATTGAACGTTTATCTCTAGAAAATAATCGACTGAATTCTAGATTTCGAGCCAAGAGAGACATCGCCTTTGCTACAGGTTGGTCTCATTTGAGACCTTTGACCCCTCTTAAAACCGTTGAAGGTTCTTTTTTATCAGGTGGTGGAATACTGTTCCCATGTGGAGTTATATAATGGGTCATCAAAAAAGTTTAGATGGGAAAATGTCAAAGTAAAACAGTGAGGGGGATAAAATATACCGAGTAGAACAATGTATATAGATACACCGGGTTTCTGATTTGTTATTCTAGACTGGCGGGTGAATCTTATTGCAGTAAATTGTTTTTTTTTTAAGTTAATTATTTTTGATATTTTTATTAAAAACTTACTTCTTTGTAATACTTATTTCAATTTTTTATTTTTTGCTTTATGTTACATAAATGATCAGTTTTTAATACATTTTTTAACAAAATAAGAGTACAGCAAAAAATATTGATAAGATATATTTCAAGTAATATTGTACTTGGAAGATTAAATCCAGTGTTGAATGACTACAAAATTGCGCAAATATAGCTTTTTTAATACCAAAACAAAAATATGTTTGATGTCAGTGGGGAAAAAATCATTTTAAAGAAGCTCCTTCTAACATGTCCAGCTCAGTTTGAGTGCTTGTTGCAGCTTCCTGGCGCTCAGTGTCATGTTTCTCAAATTGCCTGATGTTTTGTGTTTAGAAGAAGAAAAGAGTCAATGCAGGACATCCTTGTCAAACTGGCTGCTGAAGTTTGGTGAAAAAATTTACTACGACAGGCTTTCTCGTGCCTTGCAGCACATCGGCAGAACAGACATTGCCCTGGGTAAGTTACACACTCACAGTCTTCACAGATTTGGGAAAGACTCTGTGTTTTACAAGACTGGAGATCTTAACTGAACCTGCTAAAAGTTGACAGTTGCTTCATTCTTGACTATTAAGTTTTTCTCTGTTGTTTCTGTTTTTATAAGCACATCACGGTAATTAATCAGTTGATGGTTTTTACAACGCAAAGTGCTGCTGTGCTTTTATGTTCATAATGTAGTTACAAATAAATTGGCCTATAAAAACAAATTTTTTATAGTGCAATTTATTGTCCCAGACTACTTTGGATGGAATGAACTGAAATTAAATTTTGTTGCGCAATGACAGTAAAGTCTGAACTATCGATTATTTAGTAATCGATTATTCTATCAATTGTTTTGACGATTGACTAACTAGATGAAGAAATTGTGGGCATTTTTCATTTAACCACTAACATATATATGTTTTTGCAATATTATGAAAATATTAAAAGATGAAATAATTAAATAATTCAATTCCCTTTTTAAGTAAGAAATGAAAGAAATTAAATATTTTATAGCCTAAAATGCAATAACATTTAATGCACCTTTGATGTTTTATAGCAAATAATATATTTTTGTACAGTTTTAGCTTAATTACTGCTCTGAGTACTGGGGGTTTTTATGTTGTGTTTTAGAATATCTGTACTCCAGTTTCTGATTGCTTGCTTGGTTATTTCCATAATCAATTTATCATGATTAATCTTATTAAACCTGACTTTATTCAGATCTGACCCGCGTTTGTTTGACTGTAACTGAGGTCTTGTTGGTTCTCCTATCAAACTTCCTGAATCTCAAAACTGACAGAATTGTTTTGCCAACTAACCACAACTACTACAGACTGACAGGTTTGGGAATCAGATGTAAAATTGACCAAAATTAAAAAATAATGAAATATATCCCCAATTTCACTCCAAGTTTCCCCCTTGCAGCACTTAATTGTATTTTCTTTCATAAACAGGAATTTGTGTGATTCAACTAATTAGTTAGTTGTCAAATTAAAGCTTCTCGTTTTTTATGTGCATTACCGTTGATAGCAGCAAATCCCAAAAGTACAAGACGTCCCCTGACAAAAGGAAACTGGAACAAAGCCTCATTCTGCTACATGTCTGCACAGTTTCAAAACTGATTTGTTCCTGTCAAGATGGCCTCCCCAAGACGTTAGTAAGAGCAAACAATTACTTCATCACTCTGAGGTTTGTTTTAATTGGAACTTAAAGACTGGGATAGTTTGTACGCTGCCAGTCTCTGGCATGTGCTGCCGTCCGGTTTGCACACAACTCCACAGCTGAGTGGCAATGGGAAGGAGGGGTGTAAATGATCTGACAGAGGACTCAGTGGAGCTGACACGAGCCCGACAACAAACCATCTGCTCCTTTCATCAGCAACTTTTGGAGTTACAAAAAGTAGTACAAGGAAAATATGCAAAGACAAGTTGTTAGGAATACGGAAGGGTGGGAATCAGCGTGATGCAGCATGTAGCAATCACTGATCACTTGACTGCAGTTTTGAAGAAATCTCCTCAGATTTGTTCATTTGAAAGGTTTGATTTGTCAACTGAAAGGATTACTCTTGGAGGAGAAAGTACTCAAACAATGCACTTAACTATAAGCATGTATGTCTTCCCTCATACAGTCTAAAATATCTTTAAGTGAGCTGACTGAACATTTTCTTTCATACGTCAATGCTGTTGTGCCATTTTAAGGAACAGAATTGCAGATAATGCATATTTTTATTGCTTTAATTTCACCCTACACTTGTAAATCTGTGCTTTAAAATTATCTGCAGGAATGATTATACCTTCGAAAGTTTTTATTTAACTCAAACAAAATTAATGCGTTATTTTAACTGCAGCAAACAGATTCTAGCTAAAGATGTGCTTGAAAAGAGAGACATTAGACATTCTTTCCACTAACATTTCAACTTCAATTTGTCTTCAACGCCAATTAAAAAATACTTTATCTTCCAGCTTTTACTGGATCAATATAGAACAATGTTTTAAGTTCCTGATACTACTTTTAAAACTTGGACCCAAAAGTCAATTTTTTGAACAGGTTCATTCAAATAAGTCATTGATTACTTTCTAATTAATAAACAATTAAAAAAAAAAAAAAAAGCGATGTGACGTGAATCTAACATAACACAAAACATTGTAGAAAACTGGTGGAGTAGAAAATACAGATACATAATGTAAAACGTAGTGGAGTAAAAGTAAAATATATTCATAATTAAATCTACTTAAGTAAAGCAAAGAAACACAAAAACCTTGTTGTGACAGTAAAATATGAAACAGATAATCAAAGATCAATCTCCTCTGGCTCCTCTTTTTGCTGCTATTGCCACCTGAAGAAATGCACAAGTCCGGTCAAAACAACCAATCAGAGGCAGGAGGCGGGTCTTAGTGTTGTCAATCATCATTGTTAATGCTCTGCTAAATGTGAAAATGGTGGAAAACGACTCCACCGCCAGCAGTGGCCATGCTAGCTAGCCTTAGCATTCACAAAAGGCTGATGGGAAAAGCTGCATCGTAGTAAAGAGCAGGAGGCAGAAAAGTGGTTTGAACGGCATCTCAGAGTATCAGGATGATCGATAAGAGGTCATTTTCAGGAGACCTGTGCTCCTCCAAGGATGGTTTGATGAGAACTGAAGAAAAGCCATCCTTGCAGGTGAAAGGTCAAACGCTTTACTGTGTAATGATACCGTGTTTTTGAACCTTTGGTTTCACAGAAGTGGGTAAGAACATCAACCAGGATAAAATCTTAAACTTGAAGCGTTATGTTGAGGACTACAAAAAACATGCCAACTCCCTAAGTGACGCAAAGCCAGATGCACAGGGGAACAAGGACCACCATCAGAAAGGCCGAAGGATAAAGAGTAATAATATTTCTTTCACAGATTTAAAGATGGACTACTATACAGATAGAAATAGACCCTTGTAAATGTTTAAGCAGGAATTTCTCATTCTATTGATGCCAAAGGGGGGATTTTAGTTAGTAGCCCCAGAGATTGTCTGAATGATGTTTCACTGAACCCTGAATCTATTAAGTGTTTAGATGAGATGCTGAATTAGATGTGGTGGCTGTGGGCATGCTTCCAACTCATTACTCCTCAACATCAACACTCTCACTTTACAAAGTATATTTCCCAGGACATTAACAGACTCAAAAATGTAATTATCACCTCTCCCTTTATTTACTCTCCTGAGATTACTGTAGGTGAAAAGTTGTCAAAAAAAATAAATAAAAAAGCAGTCCCATAGTTCTCATAATCTTAAGCATGTTTGGCTTGTTTGTGCTGTTTCAGTTGAGGATGTGTCGTGGCGTGACCTGGATCTGATCGTGAAGAGGGCGCCGGTCCCCGTGTATCCGAGGGGGGCTCTGAATGTGGCTCTGCCTGTTTTGTACGGCATCCTGCTCAGCTTGGTCACCTGCGCAGGTTTACTCTTCATCCTCGTTCTTGTTTCGCGGGAATCAGGTTGATCGTTTTAGGATGTTTCCAGAACAATAAAATGTTTCTGGCCGAGTGTCTGCAAATAAATACACAAAACCTTCATTTGTATGTCCGTGTTATGTAAGATTTACAGGTTTCCTCCAATCATAGTTGTTCATTTCTACAAATACAGTGAGAATGGCTCCTCTTCAGTTTAATAATTACCCACTCTGAATGTTTTTTTAACCAGTAGGCAGTATTGTCTTGCCAGGGGCTATCTGCATTGTGATGTGACAGATGCGCTGGAACCCAGCCTTAACACCAAGGGTTATTCCGGTGTTACTCTGATAGGGATGCCACTTTCCATTTCCCCTCTACATGACGGCACTGTGCCCGTCTGGCATCGAAGAACAACTAATTATCCGGCCTGGCGTCTATTTCCCCCTGAGCTCGCCGATACCTCCACAGGCAATCCAAAGGACTAATAACAATGACAATACCAGCAGACAATGGAGAACTGTTGTTTGTGATGGCAGCGTCTGCTGGCTGAAGGAAGCCAACACTAAATTAGAGGAGTATCTTTTTTCAAATGTAAAAAGAGAAAATTAAAATAAGTTGATATCCAAGATTAGATGACAAAATGGGACCCAGAACGCCGGGGAGCCAACTGAAGGGAAAACAAATTTTTATGGGTTTTGTTGAAATCTGTGGGCTTTAATTTAGAAAATCATTTGCTCTCAACAGGATCATTCTCAGCTACTTCACCCAGACAGTTTCATAATACCAAGATGAAAAACACTCATGGCACTCGACTACTTTCTTTCTTCTTGTTCCCAGTTTCTAACACCGTCCCCACTTTCTTCGTCATAATTGAGCTAATTACTTCATTACACAAAGCTAGCCTAATGTGCTTCAGGAGGGCGACAGCTTGGATTAACACTGGCACTGAGCAGCAATTATGGTCTATTAGTCCATAAATCAACATTTAAACAAATTATAGTGCCAACAACTGTATGAGCAAAGCTCTGAAAGTCCAAAAGGACATGCCTTTGAGTTATAGTGATTATTGAAGTACTTATTTTGCTTAAACTTTTCCCCAAACTTCAGCCTATTTTTGTGATTTTTGATTTGTGAGAGACCAACACATGGGAAGAATGAAGGAACGAAAATAATAATTTTCGAACTTTTTTACAAATAGAAATCTGCAAAAACATACCATGCATCTGTGTCCACTTAGTTTTAGGTGTGGACTTTGACTGGGCCATTCTAACAAACAAACTTCTTTAATCTGAACCATTCCTCTGTAGTGCTGCTGCTGTCCTGCTGCACCAACCTCCCAGGTTTTCTCCCAGGATTTTATTCTTATTCATCTCATCCATCTTCTAATCAACTCTGCTCCTTGTGTTGGTTCATCCTGAGGAAAAACATCCCCACAGCAGGATGCTGCCACCAGCGTGGCTCAACGTAAGGATGGTGCATTCAGGATTATGTGGAGTGTTAGTTTTCTGGCACAAATAGCATCCAACACTGAGGCCAGTTTTTATTTCATCCAATCCAGCAAGACTAAATTCTTTTATGTCTTTTCTGTGTCTGCATGGGTTGCAATAAACTTCATACAGTTTTCTTCCAAGAAAATAAAGTCAAGATTTAAAAAATTAGTCACACATTTTGTAATGTGTGACTAATATCTCTGGTTAACATTTCATCCATCTGAGCTGTGGATCTCTGCAGCTCCTATATATTCGCCAGGCCAGCCTGTCAGCTTACATGGACAGGCTGGAGTTGTGCCATAATCTTTGAAATATTAATGATGCTATTTGTTCACTAATGCTCTCTAACACCTGCAGCCTTTAAAGAACAGCTGGATTTAGAATGATTTATAGTGACAACTTCATGAATAATAGGAGTAGGAATGTTTCACTATCTCACAATTCAATTCGACTCTGAGTTTGGCACCATGATTTGGTTCAAAATGATTATTTATAGGGATTTCTTCTTCAATGTAAAGGCGTAAGAAGAAGTATCCACATGATGTACCCCCGGCTGACTTGCAAAGCAGAATGACAAATGGAGACATTATAGGTTACAGAGAGAGCGCCGCACCTTTCAGCACAGCCTCCTCCGTGGACGATGACGTCGCAATTTCCATCCAGGAGTTTTACAATCTCTGTAGTTATTTAGTGAAGAATCCCACAAATGTATGTAATTCCTCAAGGGGTTACATAAAGTTGAAGTGAAATATTAACATCGCCGTCTGAGTGCATTTTTGCATAAAACATGGCTGCAAACTTCTGACCAATCATACAACAAACTGCTCAGAGCAAAATACGCTTATTTTGGTTGCATGCATTTTGCTGTGTTCCTGAAACGCTTCCTCTAAATTTTGTAAACGTTGCACACGGTGTGTGAACCTTGGTTTTCATGGGAATTCAGTTAAAAACTAAATGAGTCCTAATGTTTGCCTTCGACATAGATGGGGCCAGTTAACGCTCTCTCTCTCTTTTTTAGTTTTCTGCTGGTGTTGATGTTTTCCATGCATGTGTGAGTTCCAGTAACGTCCGCATGTTGACGTCAGAATGCCTTGTGTATTTACAAAATAGAGGTTGACAGCAGGTGGATAGTTTTAATTTTTAAAATAGACTCCGGGACATTTTATGCCAACTCTGAATCATTGTAAATACGATTAAAGATTCTTAAGCAAATCTATTTTTGGCACACTCCTAATGAATAATTACTGTGTTTATAGAACAAATTTGTTAATATTTCTGCTGTGTGAAACATTAAACTCTGGTGTCTTCAGACACATTCACATTCATCACAAAGCTCCCGTGGCAGCAGAGGACAGCTACATATGACTAAACTTTCTCTGTCCTTCAGTTTTCCCCCGCTGGCTGTTAGGATGCTGCAGGTGCTGACTCTGACAGGTTCACCTGCTGTGGGCTCAACCGCATTTCTGTAAGCAGTGGAGAGGAAAGCTGTACTTCTGTATGCCTGACTGGCTCAGAGAAACAACATGCCACAAGGGGCCATCACGGTTGTGACACTATTTTGCAAGGATCCATCAGGAAGCTTCTTTCAGCTGGCCAAAAGAAAAAATGAAAACAAACTCTTTAGGGTCATTGAGGCAAGCTGTGGGAATGGAAAGCTTGTGAAACCTCGTGCACATAAAGTAACGGTTCAAAAAAACGTTTCAACATAGCAGATTATACGAATGAGAGTTTTTTTGTTTGCTTTGTTTCATTATGTACAAAAGTCATCTTATTTTTCCTTTCAATGTCCTGCAGTTTATTCACACTGGTTGAATGTTTTCACAGTTTATTATTTTAACAAATGTATTTTATTGGGATTTTATGTGATAGACCGGTATAAAATATGACTCTTAATAAACCGCTCTGCGTTTAAGAAGCCAAAATTTTACTTTTTAGTTTTCACATCTGATAGTCCAGTAGATTCAGTTTGACTGAAGATCAAAATTGCAACTTTTGTTACATTTTCAGCTGATGTGGTTTGCTTTCACGCTGCACTGTGTCAAATTATCCGAATCCTTTGAGCAACTTTTTCACTCCTTTGCCGGTTTCGCCCTGGCAAACAAACTAAAGCATGTTTATATTTTAAAATGGCCGAACGTCTAGACTTAAATCCAATGAGAATCTGAGCAGGACTTGAAAATTAATGTTAACAGTTACTTTCTATTAATTCTGACTGAGATTATATTTTACATAGACGACTGTGCAAACATTTCAGTCTCCAGAGGCACCAAGCTGTAATAGATACATCATTAAAAAAAAAAAACCTGTTGTAATTGTGATGACAAGTTGCTCTGCAAACTCTTGATTGAGTGGCATTTAATAAAAGTGTGATTAAAATGAGACCAAATGGAAATAACTCAAAGAATGGGCTTAGGTTTTCAAAGATTTGATTTATTTGACTCAGTGAGACTTTGAGGAAAATGTTATTTTTAAGGTGTTCTTTTTTCATTTTTAGTAAAGATGATAAGAAATGTCACAGTGTAACTGCATAAGTTTATAGTCTATTGCACAGCTTCATATTCTATAAAGAGTTTCCTGACCATGTGACTGTCTCCGAGCCCATCCTTTAACATGTCTCCCATTTATCGAAATCAAAAGAATAGGCCAGCGATCTATTCTTATGCAAAGGGATAAAGCAATCACATGGATGAATAGAGAAAGAATCTGACATGAAATTGACATTTACAGCCAAGGCAAAGCCAGGTTACGCTTTCCAGACATATCCATTCTCATGTAAAATAGAATGCTTTTTTTTTTTTTGCTCCATCCCGGAGGTTTCTTTTGGGTATTTAATAGTTTGTAGAGCAGCAGCTTATGAAACTGGATTCTCTGAGGAGGACACATCTGTCCCTTGTCATTGGCTCAGTTTAGCATATGGAGTCAAGAGTTTGTCTGGCTGGAAATGCAGATGAACTGGATGTAATGCGTGCCAACGGGACGCGCAGACGGCTGGGCTTCGACCTTGATATGCTGAGGCAGAGCTTTCTGCAATGTGGCCTCTGGGGTGAGCTTAGTGTCACTAAAGGCTTTAAATTCCCCCTCCCTGCATTTGCATCTTCATTCATCTGCTGAGCTACCGAGGTGCCGCAGTCCCCACTCAAGCATCGCGTTTCCTTTTGCTCAATATTTATGGATCACAAGAAACAAGTTCACAACAGCAGCTCTTTTAAAGTCATACTTTCTTTAATCGGCCGGCTGCAGCCTTCACAACTTTGTCTTTCATGGTTTACTTGGGGGAATTCTTCAAAGTTTCTAGCTCTGCCAAGACAAGTGAATTTGTAGGTTTACGGATTAAACCACAGTGCCATCATGTGGTCATAATAGCTCATTACAAAAGAATGATAATTAAAATTTAAACTCAAAATATGTTTGTAAGTTTCAATCTAAAGAATTTAACACTACATGAATTACTAAATAGTTCATACTCAGTGCTGTGAGTCTGCAGTTGCTGTCAGTAACGTTAAAAAATAAAAACGTTCCATAGATGTTTCATTAGTACATTCTGAAGCACTTCTGATGTCTTTGAATAGTGGGAAATTACTCTAAATGTGTGAATAAAATGATTAAATAGGATTAAATGGAGCAAAGTTAAATATTTTCAACTTTCGGCTTCAGGCTAAACAATGACCTAAGTCATTTTTGCCAATATTACTGTTGGGGAAGAAATGGCTTAGGTTATTATTTTAGGAAGGTGACTATGTGCAAATTTCAGTGCATTTAAAAGCAAGAAAGAAATATACCAATGTTTTTGTTGTCAAAATTTAGTTAAAATGTCTCAATTCCTCCATTGTCTTTAGAGACAAAGCAGGTTTAAGAGAGAAACCCAGAAATCATCACACCAGGCATAACATTATGACCACCAAAAAGGGCAAAAACAATTATTATTTGACGTGAAGTTATGTTAAAAACAAGAATGATGTGAAGATTTCAGACTTTGATGAGAATCTAATTGCAATATGAAGGCAACTGGATCAGAACGTCTCCAACACTGCAGCTTTTGTGGATCAATTTGTGATCCATCTCTATTAAAAAAGGTGAAAGAAAAGAACAACATAATTGATGCATAATTTATGAATGGAGTGAAGGCAAGCTTGGGTGATCCAACAGATGTGGCTCAGATTGTTGAAAAAGTTCATGTTACTTCGGACAGAAAGGTGTCGAAATGCAGTGCATCACAGTTTGTTGTGCATACAGCCACAAAGCAGCAGACCAGTAGAGACCATTGAAGACTATGACATCACTCATTTCGACTATTAATCCAGACATGAAGAAAAAAACTGATCAATTGGTTGTGGAGTACAAAAACAGAAAATGTGAATTAGCCTCCAGAATCTGAGGGATTCTCTTTTTTCTGGCATCCTGTCAGTTGTGATCTGTTTCCTGTCATTACAGAAGAAAGTAAAACTGAATTTGGGCCATGAACACCTGAAACAGAATCAGTGGCAGTGGGCAGAGTCCAACGCACAATGAGAACGAGCTTCACAGCAGCAGCAGCCAGGGAATATGTTTAAGTAATTCAACGTCTCCAACGCATAAAACAGGTAATTAAAGATGCATCACTATCTCTCAGAAAAATGTTTTTGTTTACTGTTTTGTTGCATTGTCCAACTAAAGCCTTCAGTATTAATTTGATTTATTTTAATTAAAACACCACTGGGTTTGGATTCCCCTGATGGAGCAGACAGGTAAACAAAAGTGGGCCCGAACCCCTGGGTGTTGCCAGCTTAGCCTGTCTATTTACTGAGATAAAAGCTGAAGAATCCTCCTCTGGGCTTCAGACTCTTGTGTTTCTGCATCAGGGACAAACAGATGTCCCCAAGAGACATTACACAGACTGAGGGAAAAACAAAACTGCCAGAGATTTCAAGCCCATTTCTTCTTCTATTCAGCCTGCATGCTTTATTTCCAGGCTGCGTGCCGCTCTGCGCCGCAGCTCACTGGAAAGCTGATGAGAACGTGTTTGTGTTAATGATTCAGATTTACAATGCATGCTGAAAGTTTGCACTTTCACCAGTGTTTATCTGTTAATGGACTCAGAAATGTGTAGAGATGAGTGGTTGAGCGTAAAAAGCTGGTAAAGTGCTGATTCAGGTGGCTTCATCAAGCCCCACAGTTTTATGATGTGAAAACTCATCGTAGTTTCATTGTCGGCTTCACATAGATGCTCTATCAGTCTAAATGGGAAATCTGACAACCAGCTCAAGAGACGATCAAAATAAGTGAGGTAGCCGTGCACAAGTTACAAAATTATGATAGTGTAATAACAGTCGCAACCCTCATAATGACACTGAAAAGCATCATGTTGCGTTTTCTCATACTGTAATTTTCTAATGAGTTTTTCTAGAGTTGCACCACACTGCGTTGTTTTTCATCATCTTGTCTAATGTCTGCACCGACACTTAGCAGCTCAGTGAGGAGCCGGGCATAAAGTTATTACTCTTGCTTTTGTTCTTTGGTTGTTTTTTTTTATTTTTAATTGGCAAGAGTCACTTGTTTAATGAGCGACTCATTGTGTTAAATGAAGTAAAGGCACAATAACACCACACATCATCTACAGCAGGGGTGTCATTTTCATTTTGGGCCAAATCAAGATCATGAAAGCTCTTAAAGGGCCGGTGGTGCCAGAATGTTTCTGTTCACAAACTGTTAAAATATCAATGAATTCTTAAAAGTAAATAACAAAATAACATTGAACATCATTTCAGTCCCTCCAGGATTTTGTGATTTGTTTTGTGATTTTTTATTTTTTTTTGCAATAAAAATCAAAATGTTTGTGGTACTAATTTGGAAATATTTGAGATATTTGTGCTCATTTATGATTCTACTAAGGATTTCATTTGTTTCAGCTTCAAAAATTTATGTGCATTTGTTTTTCTGGTATTTTATGGAGGTAAATACAAGCGATCCTGGTAGACAACCTGTTAGAAATAGGTAAAAACTTGAAACTTCACATACTCTCCATTAAATGTGAGTTTGGGCTTTTTTGCAAAAAATTAATAAGCCAAATTTCAGTAACTACATGTGCAAATCTAGTCAAAAATAATAAAAAATAATGAAATATGGTTCTAAAAATTTGACCAACTTTAAGTTGATCTTTTACTTTATACTCCAATAAAACACAACAGTTGGCAAATTGTGCAGTGGTCCAGGGAGTGTGAATAGTACTAAAATGCAATATATCAAGGAAAAAATCTTAAAGGTTCAAATGTAACAAAAGAACTCATTGCATCTGCAAGTTGCTAAAAAGGGGAGCAAAAATTGTGGGTAACTCGTCCATAAATAATTAAACAACCCTTAATAGCAGACAGAAACTAAATAATTTTATGCACTAATTAATCATGCGAGAGAGTTCCTTTGTTGGTGGATCTAATTGCTGCTGAACTATGGGAGTGAGACAATGTGCAGCATTAATTAATACTAGCTATCAGTGATCAGATTCGCTTTCAGCAATTTTGTAAACAAACCATGTCCAGGAGCATTTTGCTGATGCTGCACAATCAAGATTTATGGTTCCCTTGCTGTAAACTGGTCTGCTAATTAAAGGGGATATAGAGCCCTCCCTGTATGTGTAGGCTTGTGCAAAATACTAACAACTGATGCTTGATCAATGTCAGACCTCCGTTACTTGGATTTCCAGAGGTGTTCGGCTGTGGCTTTTTCATCGACCTTCATTCTTTAAATGATTTGACGATCTTGAGTCTTCGAGGTTTTATTTTAATTCCTAAACTGACAACAGAATATTTTTTCATATAGTATCACAATATGAGTGAAAGAAGAGAAAGCCTTTCAGGCCATATGATTTGTCTGAATAGTGTGAAACCACTGGGCGCATAAATAAATTGAATTAAAAAAATCTCCAGTTTCTCAACCGAATCCTGTTAATTAAACTGTGATTGTCAATGAATGTCTTAAGAATGTAAAATAATTTTTTATCGAAACAGTTACAGAAGAGTTATGTTCAGCTATAATTAAAGCATTTTATTTAAGAATGGATTTAGTCCTTTGTAATTCTCTGGAATTATTATCTAACGTTTGAGACTTTTTTCCCTTCAATTTTGGAAATTAAGCTAATTATACAATAAAATGTCAAGAGGGTCAAACAAATGCAAGAAAAAAACAGCATTTTGCAAACAGGACTGATCAAAAAAAGGATTAAAATATGCTTACCAGACACTTTATTTGGTACATTTGCTCAGTTGCTTGTTGATCTAAAAAGCACACTTTAAAAAAAAAAAAGCATATTTAAATGTTATTTTTATTTTAAATCTAGATTCATGTGTGTAGCTTGTAAAATGTGATGTCTGACTAATATTGTTCATATTATATGTTAATGTCAGAACAGTTTGATGTGTTATATTTCTGTGTTTTCTCATTTGGACCCCAGAAAGATTAACAAAGACTTTGGTGGAAACCAATAGGGATCCTAAAAAATAAACAAATACACAAATAAATTCAGGCTGCAGTTCACACAGGCCCATCAAAGTTGGATAGTCACAGATTTGAAAAATGGTATCTGGTTTAATGAGTCGCAATTTCATCTGCAATTTGGTATAAACAACATGAAAACATGGATCCACGCTGCCATGTTAAATGTTTGTTCTGTAATGGTGTGTAGGGTATTTTCTTGACACAGTTTGAGTCCTTTGTTACGAATTGAGAATTATTGTGCATGTTCATCTCTTTATGATTACATTGCTATGACCCATCTTGGCTCATTTTGATGGTAACCCACCAATATGGACCAAAATAATTGAGGAGTGTTTCAGAAATCTTTTACATCTCCAGGGAAAATGAGTGCAGTGCAAAGAAAGCGCTGTTTGTCAAAAGCACTAATAGAAAAATTTGATGTTTTGTGTGTATTTAAACATCAGCATTTCAGAACTGACAAAAGCAGTGTTGGTAAAAATCCCATTGCACCAAGGAAAGTCTTTCTTTTCAGATCTTATAAGCACTTAGTTTATCCTGAGAGTACAAAGTTTTATCAAAGCAGCACTTGCAAGCAGACACTATGTTTGTGAGTAATTGTCCTGTAATTATGCTGCAAATGGTTTTGCTTACAATCAAATTTCAAAAGGAGGGATGTTTGAGAGAATTACATCAGTTTTCATAATTTTTCAGATCATCAGAATAAACCTCAGATAAAAAACATCAACCAAATCTTCAAAAAAAACAATGCAACAAATAATGGGAGGCAAATAACCCACAGCCACCGATTCCCTTCCATCCAGTGATGAGGAACCTTTCCAGGGATCTAAATTAAAGCTGATGGCCATAGAAGCCTTGTAATCACTCTTAGTGTCAATTTGCTGTAAAGACAAAGGGGAGTCGAGGAGCAGATGTGTGCCAGAATACCTTAGGATGATTTCTTAATAGCTTTATAAATCCATTCATGCATCACAGGCATACCAGCAGCACTGACAGGCCGCTGCCAGGCGAGACGCCACAGGCCTTTAAGCAACATGTCACAAATAAAGTTATTTGCCTCACATATTTTTCTTTGTCACTGTTTTTATCTGTGCAGCTGTGGCAACAACAAGGCTGTTGCTACAGCCCATAGATGTCAGTTTTAACTCTTACTAAGCAGAGTAAAAGAAATGTGAAATGGTGATAAAATGAAATGTGTTGGATTTGCAAATCCTTTGAGGTCTAAAAACAATCATAAGTGGCAAAACGTGTCAGTTTAAAACGGAAGAACTGAGAATGTTTTTGGAAATTAAATGTTTTAATTTGGAATTTAACTGTAAAAAGAGCAACAAATAAGAGAATGCCTTTGCAATAAAACTGCAGAATTATCTCACTAGTAATTAAAGGAACATGGTAACATTTCTGTGAGGAGCTTTGAGGTGGTTTTATTTTTCATTCTGTAGATAGCTGCAAAAGTATTGATACGCCTTCAACTTTTTCACAACAATGAACAATGATTTGTTTTCTTTACATATCACTCAGTTTTGTGAATGGAATGAACAATAACTGCTTTAAACTGCTTGAACTGCTTTAACGTGTCTATATTTTTACAATGCAACAGTTTAAACAATTTCTGAACATAAAACTGCAAATGGTTTCATATTTTCATCAAGCTCAGATAAAACTTAGTTGCATGGTGCACGATGGCTGCCTCATAGCTAGAAGGTGACTAGAAGGTGCCTATGTGAGGTTTTTCCTTTTCCCCAAATGAAATATTATATATATATTAGGTTAAATAGTAAAGTTATTCATAGGTGAGAGCAGAAATTCTATTTCAAAATATTGACTGTGGTCCTAAAAAGAGCTTACAGGCCAACAAAGCTAAGAAACTGCTGACCCTATGTAATAGTTGTTTCGTTCCTTGGTTAGCTTCTCACAACATCTCACCTCCAGAGGGACTCGGTCAGAGTGCTTGGCTGGCTGTACCTCACAGCTGTGCCCAGGCACATTCTCGGTTAATTACAGGAGCTCTGCACATTCAGCAGGTTCCCCCCACTGTTATTCTGAAAGGTGAGCAATCGAAGCCGCAGAGCACCCGTCATCATCTGCTTGTTGCTGGAGTCTCATAAAAGGCTTCTACTCTGGATTGAAAAGCCTTTGCACAAACAAAAACAGTCATTTAATTTAAATAACTAATAGTGAAAAGATGCTTAATCAACCATACAAGTTCAACATGGCAATTATTCATTTTCATAAATTACGAAATGACGTTCAATATTAGCATTCCTCTTCATCTCCTCAAGAGTAATCAGTGCTCAAATAGTCTCTGTGAAGCCAACGTTAGTCTTTAAGGATCAATGATGAATGAATGCTAATAAGTGAATCTGTCAGCTTGTGTAGAAAAACTACAAAGTATCTATTTATGATCCTTCTCCTAATTAAAGTACATAAAAAAGCAACTTCATGTGTTCCTCCATCAGCCTGAGGAAACAAAGTCGGTTCACATATCGAAAGTCAAACAGACTTTATGTACAACTGATAAGATTCTTTAATCTAAAGATAAAAAGAAAATATGTTTGTGCAAATAAATGTTAACCTTATTATTAGCATTATTTTTAGTTTTATATTTAGTAGCAGCAGTAGAAATAGTTGTACATAAAAACCAGTTTGAAATATGTCCTTAATTAAGGTATTTTACGCTCTAATTCAACTTAAAGTACTAAACATTCACTTTACTGTGTTTTTACCAGGCGACAGAATATTGTAAGATGCCTCAGTTGGTTTTAAAATATAATGGTAAGAGTTCATTTTGCAGTATGATTAAAGTTCTTAATGTGAAGATCTGCAAGAAGTTGCTTCTTAGCACATCTGCTGTACATAAGCAGATTTTTTTGCAAGTCAAATAGACAATCCAGACCATTCTGAAGATTTTAAACATTTGGCTAAAAGTTAGCAAATCCAAAAACATGTTCAAAAGCCTTCTTCACACAACTTTAAATGACTTGAAGTCTAAAACACTGCCAACTTAAATACTGGGTTCTCTGAAATATCTGAAATATGGACAATCAAACAACTGTAAAGCAATAATGCTAATTGTCAGACAATTTACCATGGTAATTATCACAAATAATAACACTTATTCAAGCATGCAGACAAGGACTTGCCTGGATGCATTGTCCCAAGTCTAAAATTTGGTGGAGGGAGAGTAATGAAGTTATCTTTCAAGGTTCCTTCCTCTCCATGGAAGAAGCTCCTAATGCAGCCAAATATAAATATATTTTTAGACCAATTTATGCTCAACTCCAATTTACAGCATAACCAGCTTGAAGAAAATATTTTAACATATTAAAGAAAATCTGTAATTCCTTTATGTCATAGATTTCAGGAAAGTGAAGAGGAACAGAAAAAATTGTTTCAACCACCATCTATTTAAAAAAAAAAAAACAAAAAAAAAAAACAAGAAAAAAATTTAGGGCTATGGCTATGACAAGTCCAATAAAACTGGGAAGGCTTTGACTATAAGTGCACTATGTTTCTTAAAGAATAGCATCACTAAAATCACAAACTCCAAATCTAATATGCCTGAAAGTAAATCAAAGTTACAACGTGCACTGAGAAGCACCCTAAAAGATGATAAGACATACATCTGCACTGACAAAATTCAGATTTATGCATTTTATCTAACAAATAGATAACTATAAACTCAACAACATGCACAAACATAAATTAGCCTGTCATCCTGCCCATCTTCCCATCTGCAGCAATAAGATGTCTAAATGGCTCACGTTTGGTTCTCTGACCAACCTAAGACACAAGATTTCCACCATAAAGTCAAGCAAACGTATCTCAACACAGAAATGTGACATCCATATCCATGGGAAGTGGAAAAAGTGGGATTGAGAGCAGCTCTATGCTGCCTGGGCAACTTATCACTGTCATCACACAAAACTGCTGCAGATAAATCACCCTGATTTACCAGGAACGATCTGGGGACCAAAGCCCATGAAGAAATATGGGATGAGGGGAGAGATGGAGGAATATAAAGCCTTGACAAGAGGCAGAGATTTGCCAGAAGGGCAAACACATCCTTGGAAAGTAGCCAACCTGAAATAAATCATAAAAGAATGGTACAAGATTTTATGCAAGGCAGTGGCTGTCTGCTATATGATGCCATCAGAGAAACATGAACTCTCTGACCTTGGAGAACATGGATTGTGCCTCTTCTGACCCATCGATGATATCACCCAGCTGGGTTTCTTTAGAGCTCGCTGCATACAGGAAGATCGGTAAATAAACTTTCAGTCTTTGCACAAAGTGTCTGGCAGTCACAAGCAAGTCTTTGAAGATCTCCTGTTTTCTGATTTCTCTTGTTTTTTTTCTTCATAAAAGTCTATCACACATATCTAAGCTTTGCATTGATTGATGCCGCTGGGCTCTCTGCTTTTTGATCTCCTACAAAGCTTGTCAGACGTGGAGTTTGTGTGAAAGGAAGAAACGTAGCAAGACTGGAATCCTGTCCTGGAAGAGAGTTTTCAGTTTCCTGATAAGTCTTTCTGTCAAATCTCTCATCAAAGTCTGCAAGATGACGAACTGTCAGTTGGGGATAATTTTCTTTGTACAGAATTAATGGAAAAATCTTCTTGAAGGTCCAAATTCTCCTTCTAGAACGACAACAATCCTAAACAGCTACAATGACGATCAAGGTTTGCAAACTTATCTGCTTAGGACAGAAAATGTAACTATTTGGTTCAGTGGAATTGGACAAGGCATGCATGTACAAGTTGCTAATCAACAATTGATGACAAGGGTTTGAGGTTCCTATTTTAGATCCAATCATGATCATGTGCTAAAATGACAATCCTCAGTGATTACATAGAAGGCAACTAAACTGGAAAGTTCAAGTTCATAAACTTTTTGGAGGGAGGTGAAAAGTCTTCAAGAAACAAAATAAGTCCAGTTGCCGTCTGCCTTGGCCACAGAATGTAGATTTTTGAAAATCAACATCTGGAAATTGATCCCATTTATGAAGGAGATATGTACAGCTCCACAATCCTAAAGTATTTTTTTCCAGGTGTGCCTCCAAATTAGTTAATATCAGTTAACCTTTCAGATGAGTCCTTAGCCATGACATCATCATCCAGGATTTCACTTGCTCAAAATAATAATTCTGTAGAAATTAATAAAGAAATCTTTGAGATATTTGTTATTGTCGCATTTAGCTACTAGGAACAATTTTGGTCATTTTAATAGAACTAAAACAAAGTTTGGTGTAATGTGATTTGAGACAGTGAGAAAATTTGTATTTTTATTCTGTGTATTTAAACATCAGTTATAAACTAAATGCATAAAATATTTTTGCTTGAATTTGCTTCTCACATAAGCAGCTATCTGGAGTTACAGACATCACACTTCATAAACATTAGCTGATTCAGACTGCTGCTGTATCTGCTTTATTAATGAAGACTTGACATGACAGAAATAACAATAAATGCATTTTTAATGTGTTTGGTTTGTACTTGTTGTATTCTCACATGCAATCACTGACAAATACTGTACATGTTTCATAATTAAAATGTAGACAAGAGAAACAATGAAGCAAAAGAAGAAGAAAAAAGACCTTAGCTTGATTAGTGAAATCAAACAATAGGAAATTGAATGTTACATATACTTGGTTTATTACAACAATCTGGGGTTGAGACAGAAATGACAACCTGTGTGCAAAACAAGGGCATTAATGTCATTTACTAAAGTGCAACTCTGTATCAAATCCATGTGTTTTTTCCAAAACAGGAATGTTAAGAGTATCAGAAAGTGTTTTGTCTCCCCCTTGTGGAACAAACAGAAAAAGCACTTCTTACATCAGAATAATAATTTTTCATTCCACATTGATAGCATTAGTAATCCAATCGCATTGATAAATAAAGCTTTAAATTAGAGCATCTGAACATGAAAACGTTTTTTGTTTTGTTTTTGTTTTTTTCGTAAAAAAAATGATGCAGGGGAGCTGAAAGGATGGTACATCAGACGATAGCAGGGCTAAACGTTAATGCTGATGTTCACTGAAAGGTGATCATCAACAAAGTACTGCAGGTGCTCTAAATGTTTGACAGGAACAAGAAGTGGAGTGGCTGCAGCAGCAGAAACGCTTAGAGTTGTTACTAAAAATAAAATGTACTACAAAGTGTATGTGATAGTTTCGTCAGGGAAAAGTTACACAACCACAACCCCTCACAGATTTGAGAACATAAATGTAGAAAACTCATTTAAGGAACTCAACGACAACTGAGAGAAGAGAAATACGCTGCCAAAATCCCCTCTTCTTGCATGCAAGTGTTTTGTGGTGTAATGTTTGTTTCTTGGTGTAGTTGTTGCAACAAGACTCCACAAATGCATGAACATGTTTATCGTTTTAGATTGAAGTAGTGACAGCTCAAAACTAAACAAGTAGCTGCTAAATGCAAAAATAATCTGCAATCAAACTGAGCATTTAATATGCAACAGGGAAAACAAGTATTGAGTATGTTTTTCTCAGTAAATCTATTTCTAACAGACGTATTGATATGAAATTCACAAAGTGGAATGACAGGTATGCACTGGAAATAGGAAGAAAATGATGTCTAAACTTCTGAATGTTTCAATGTGTGCCACTGGGAGCATAATCTGAAAGTGGAAAGACAATAAATTCACCTTAAAATAAGTTGAGAGAGGTCATTTAAGAGACACACAGCATGTCAGAAAAAACAGGAGGGATTTTCTCCAAGAAAACAAGTTATTCACTCAACCACTCTCTGCACAAGACTCCACTACTGAAGAAAAGGCATTTTGAAACTTGTTTAAAAGTTTAAAGAGCATTCAAATAAGTCGATGAAATGCTACAATAAAATAGTCTGGTAAGATTAAAATATTAATCACAATATTTTGTAGCCATGATGACAAAAACTGAAAATTCATCATCATTTTCAGCTATAAATCTATGAGACATATTTGCAAACACAAATAATGTTCTCAATATCATCTAGTTCCATTCAGTAATGCCACAGTGCTGCTAAAACATATCCAGCAGAAGCATTAAATCATATTTTAAAACATAAAAGCAGCTTTTACGGCCCATCTCGTGGAACTAATAAAGGAGAGAAGATCGAACAGTAAGAATCTCAACCATGCTGTCAATTGTTTCAGGATTTCCGTCAGAGTGCATCATTATTATTATCACTGAATAAACAATTGATTTCATGATATGAGTAAACAGTATGATGAATTTCTATCCCTAACATTACACAGGCAGACTCCCTTTAATTGAAGAAAGGATAAATAGACGTCCTTGATAAGAATCTGAGGGGTGGATTTTTAAACAAGACAATCTCTCGCTCTCTCTCTCACACAGTCATGGGAAAATCACACAAGAGCAACAAATATTCAGGTGTAAATGTCTGGAAGATGTCATTATTGAGAAAGAATAGAAAAGTTTCTTCAATGCTTATTACCTGTGCCATTCCACTTAACTCCATATAATTCATAGGCTTACTATGTTTTTATTTATTTGTGTGTATCACACATCACCTGCTTTGAATTTCATATCAATAGAATCTTTAAAAATGTATTCATGGAGAAAAACATCGACATATTTTCCCCACTGTAAATTATCACATGTGCAGCTGCTACTTTCAAAGAGAAAAAAAACAAAACCTGTTTCAGTATTTTCTTTTTGTTTTGGTATGAAAACTAATTCAACTTCAGTGGCACCAACGTCTAAACATCTGCCATCATGAGATCCGTGGGAGATGATAAACTTTTATAACGCCGTTCTCTTAGACGGACCTTCAAAAGCCACCATCAGCCTACCAAGCGTGGTTTCATTTTGAGCATTTCGTTTTGGTTCTGAGGATTTCTGTGTGTTAGACGATGCATTACGACACCATAACGGTGGTGATTTCCATTCACACAAGTTGTTTTACAACAAAACAAATCAAGAGATAAAATCTCAGGAAAAAAAAAAACTCCCTACATTCCCAGCAGTGCACTGCTCCAGTTCGAACAAGCATTCACCTTTAGCTGTAACTCGTGGTTAGGTAGTAAAACAGGTTACAAGACGAAGAAAAGAGCTTGTTATGCGAGAGCAACAAGTGCATCTCCGCGTCGTAAAAGTCATACGACTTCCAAATCAGCTACGTTTGCTTTTCCTCCAGTTGTTCCAAAGCTCAAAGTCGAGCTCCTGCTGGCATTCCTAAATCCTTCAACCTTCACCGAAGTCTATAAAAATCCTTCTGGCTAAAAATCACTGAGGATGCTGATGTCGGCAAACTCCTGGCGGTATCTGTAAGAGTACAAGGCCAACAGGAAAGACCATTTGAGCGTCAGGAAGCTCCAAACGCAGGAAAGGTAGAGGGTCCGCGGGTCAGTCAGAGCTGTGGGAGAGAAATGACACCAAGCTTAGGGTTTGCTGGAGAGTCCACACTTTTATAACTGAAAAGTTACTGAACGTTTTAAATGTTGTTTGACGCCAAAAGAAGAGAATTACATTGTTTCTGCGTGATGGCCAGACTTAGAAAGGTAAAGGCGGCAGCGACAGCCAGAACTGAGAAGAGCGCACCGACAGCAATGAAGAATTTGAGGCCCTTGAGCCAGGTGCGCCAGTAGTCCTGCAGGTACATGATGTGTGTGACCAGAACCCAAAACGCTAAAACCCCTGTCAGAAGAAACAAATACACACACACTGGTTACATTTTTTGGATACGACTGCAACAAATTGGTAGCAAAGTGTTCAAAAATCAAAAACTGCAATCATTAAAAACTTCTCATAGTTTTCAACAAGAAATGGATTGGTCAGCTGTGTTCCAGTATACCAAATATTAAAAACAATTCCAACTTAAAAGTTGTATTGTTTTGACTTTAATAAATATGTTTTGTTTTTTTGGGTTTGTTTGTTTTTTTTCACAAAATGGCCTTTTTTGAGTCTGAATGCCCCTGTTAATTATTAAGTTAGCTAATGATTATTTAAATAATCAATTAATCCTGATTAGTCTTTTCAGCCCTGACTGCAATTTTCTGTGGCTTACACAAAAGATATATTTGGCAATTAAGCCATGTTGTGGAAATATGGCATTTTAGCAGTTTTATTTGACATGTGTATCCTTTTGCTGGATACCAAATGCAAAATATCTTAAATTTTACTTAAAATGGATTAAAAACTACTGATTAGGACTATGCAAATGCAGCCATTGGAATAAACTTTGGAGATATATTTAAACAGAAAATCTTTACTACTTTTTAAACACTAAATTGCACTCAGACAATTGGCAGGTACACTTTAAGAGCTTTACTTAAACATTAAATTGTAAAGGTTAATCCCATTTAATTTAGGTTAATTTTTCTCACTGTTAAAATTGCATTCATTGTGCACAAACATAAGTGATATTTGAACAACATTTTGGTTCCCAAACTTAAAACAAAACCAAAATAAATGGAAACAATAAGCAACACAAACAACTAACACAAATTGTGCAGAGTATTTTATTAAATAATACAACATGGTTCAACTGTATGGAAATGAAACGCTTTTATTTAAAAAGCGAAATTAACCCCCAAATAAAAACATCACTTGCATTTAAACAAACTATAGTTTATCTCTAAACGTTGACAGATATAGCAGCGTTTTAAGTTCAGAAGGCCGCAGTCAGGACAAATACAGCCTTGAAGGGAAGGTACTAAAAACAAATACGTGAAGAAATAATAGCTGGTTTTAATGATAACTATGGAGCATTTACGTACCCGACAGGCCTCCCATGGCGGCTGTCCATGGCTGTTTATAGGCGATATTCCAGACGAGGAAGGCTGAAAATCCAACCAGAGTACCGAAGCTAGCATAGCCTATGCTAATGTATATCCTACTGATTCCCATTGTAAAACTAAGCTAATGCTACCAAAAGTCCTGGACTGACGAGTGGAATAAAAGTTATTTTTAGTTGAAAACAAGTCGGAGCGATCCGGTTTTTGGCTCTGACCTACATCAACAGCTTACCGCCATATTATGTAATATCCTCAGCAACAGGGAAGCGACAAGATAGAAACCCCCCTCGGCTCGCAGCCAGGAGAACAATGGCGCCTAAAACACACCGCCTAACAGCTCGCCCCACACACACACAGTTTACGTTAGAAGTAAACAAACCGCAAGGAAAAACTGCTTATTAAGTCAATTACAAAGCGCAAAAATATTCGCGCAGTATTAAATTCCCATGGTCAGTAAGTTCAATCTCTTACAACATATGAACCACTGGAATATTGTGAGACACCCATCTCTTATGTTTTAAACATCTTTGTTCGGAAGAACTAGCAAACACAGCGTGATGGCGCCCCTAGTGGAGAAAAGTAAAAGTTTTAGACAGCAAGTTAGATGACGCAATTTAGTTTTTGTGGCATTTCAGATTTAATTTAAGCCTTCCTCAATTTATGTCTCACTTCTGAGACTATATTGTCGACTAATTGAGATTTTTTATTTTGTCTTTTCTCTAAATCTGGACTCCATGCACATCAAATGTGTGAACAACAAGCTGCAAACCTTTGATAAAAACAGCAAAACACACACACCAGCCAGGAACATTTTGGGTAATTTCTGCTCTGATTAGAGCTTCCTAGAAAATTGTGTTTGGGAGCAAAATGATCAAATTGAATTTTTGGAAAATCTTAGTTTTTTTATGTAGACAATCTGGTCCTGTCTGCTTCCAAAGATTAAACAATTAAAATAGTAATCTAGTGTGGCATAATAAAATGCATGTCATTAAGTAATTCTTGCAGAGTGTGCCCTGCAACTACACTGAAGCAGACAGGTGTGTCAACACCATGCCAAGACAAAAATACTTTAACAAACATGTTACAGAATAAATTTTTACAACCCGTCAATCTAGGAACGTTTAAAGATCTTTTGAATCAATTTGAAGTCCACAATCCTTCAGTAATCACATATATTGACACATGGAAAATATTTAAGACGGTTGCTAAGTCTCCCAAGAGTTGAGATTTAGGGTCAGAGCACACAATGATCAGAGAAACAATAAAACCTGGAGCTAGTTTAGCATTTCACATGTTAAAATTCAAAACAATACAATTAGAAACGTTTTACATAAGAATGGCTTGTTTGAAAGGATTGCCAGAAAAGGTTGTCATTTAGATAGATGAAACTAAAGTAGGCACATTTTTATGTTTGGTGGGGAAAAAAATGCAACATCTTAGTACAAAACTCCTCTTTAAAGCATGGTGGTGGAAGGGTGATGAGTTTAGATCATTTTTCAGCCACAAAACCAGGTTATGATTCACTGTGGTCTTCTTTGTATTCTCGATTCAGATGTGAAGATAAATTTGAACTTATCTTCTCAGAGCAATCTAGGCTCTGAGAAGATAAGTTCAAACTGCGTCATGCAAAATATTACTAAATCTTGAAATGACTGAGAAATCCTGCCACAAAAAAGTGTTGGGCACAGATGAGATCTCAGAAAATGACTTCATATGGCATAGAGCTGAAATCTGTGTTGCCAGGGTAAAGTTCAAAGTCTTCCTGTGGTTTTTTGCAGCTCTTCTGCAGGCATCATTGAAGAAAACCATACAATTCAGTTGTAGCTGTAAAGGGTATACCATGGAAACGAAAGAGAAAAAAAAAACGTTGCTTATTTTCAGACAGTAAGCTGTTCACACGCTCACTGCTGTGGCTCCGTGTTGCATTCAGCTCATGCCCTCTGGCGCTCGCTTCATGACCAATCAGAAAGATACAGGAAACCGTGTCCACTAACACTCCCCACGACTCACACAGACGACCCAGACGAGGAAATCATCCCAGACGAATGAAACAAGGAACGGCTGGAAAAAAGAAAAGCAGAGAACAAGTGTACCGAGGAGCCTTACAGGTGGATGAATGTGGTAAGTTTCTGATCATGAATGAAAGTGATGCAACTGACAGATTGTTTACTGTAATATTTTAGAAGTAATTTTGATCTTTGTGCGAGAAATGTGTTTTATTCAAAATAGAGTAAATCTTACGCACCATGTGTATGTGAGGGTTTTGAAGCCTTATTTGCTATGTGCATAAAAGTTTCTTTCAGAGCTGCTCCAAAGTTGAGAACTAAACCAATCATACTTTCAAAGTCATAAAGTTTTTGATGCTGCTGTTTATTAATTTAACTATGCTTCTGGTCATCAGCAAGGCACTGTAAATAAAAACCCATTGAAGCACATGGCTAGGTTTGTGAACTGTTGTTACATGTAGAATTATTCACTCCATTTGTTTTAATTTCTTCCATTATATTGGATTCACATTCTGCATCAGTCCTTATTTGACCACGAGGTCAAACAGATCAAATCTGTCTTTCCTTGTTGCTGCTAAGTGACAGGAGAAAGGAAGGAAAAAGGTGGACGTGTGTCACTGCATGCGTGTGTGTGCGTGTGTGTGTGTGTGTACGTGCACACGTGTGTGTGTGTGTGTGTGTGTGTTCAACAAAGATAGTTGGCAAA
This sequence comes from Poeciliopsis gracilis, assembly GCA_911649635.1. Taxonomy (NCBI): domain Eukaryota; kingdom Metazoa; phylum Chordata; class Actinopteri; order Cyprinodontiformes; family Poeciliidae; genus Poeciliopsis; species Poeciliopsis gracilis. Next base: position 1,474,118 of record CAJVRI010001220.1, read on the forward strand.
GTACATTCCATGGGCGTAGATGTGTTGCAGGAAATCCCACTCCCATTCCCAAAGGATTTAAATAGAAACACAGACTCACAAAAATAAATGGAAAGAGAGAAATAGACATTGACTCAGATAGCAGACAAAACTGTGTGCTTAATTAAAGAACACAACTATAAATACCCAACATATGAATCTGAAATCTAATTCAATCAATACTAATAATACATACAAAATTTTTAAAAGTGTTCAATACCTCACAAATTTCTTCTTTTTTTTTCTTTGCTTTTTTTAACCACAAATAAACAGATCATCATGTTTTATCCGCAGAAGGAGATTCATTTTAAAATAAACCCCTTTATAAATCAGCTCCACATTTTTAGAAAATAACTACAATTAGATTTCAAAACTTGCAGAATCAGGAAATCAGTTCAATAGAACCTGTCTGACCACAGGATGTGGGCAAAAAAAGACAGAGCAAAACATCAAATCCAATTGAAACAAAAAGTAAAGAACAAACAGGAAACTGAGATCTGTAAGTGCTGGCATTAAGCAGGCAAACTTCGTTTTCTGTCTAATGTTGACACTTTCATGCACATAACTTTTTCCAAAGGACCACATCAGTACTTGTTAGTACAAAGCATATCCCGTCCAACAGAGTGACCTAATAGATCAGAAGTTTATGGATAAATTCTGACCTCTGATCAGCAGAAACTGATAGAACATAAATCATAGATGCGCATCTTGCCCAAAACACCTGCCGTTCACTTTCACATAAAATCCTGTCATATTTACAAGTATTGCAATTTGTTTGATCATCTGACTTATTTAAGAGTGAATAAAACATAAAGACGAATAACATACTATAGATTAAACACACATGTGTAGTTAAACACAAATGCTAAAATATTTATTATTCTGCTTACACACAGATTATCTTTAAATGTTCTGTTTTTCTACGCAAACTGCAAAACATCGGAGTTCTCAATAGAGGGCGCCATTTATTTAGAAAAAAGTTTTCTGAGAAGCAAAGCATCGCAAACTTTACATCACTAAACAGCTCAGTAGGTCAAAAGCCACAATTTACTTTTTCTGCTTCATAATTAATTAATTTCCAACACGGAGCTTGTTTTAGATTCAGATCTTTGCTGTTTGAGTCACTTACAGCAGACGTTACTTTATAAGGTATAAGCTGCATGGAAATCAGACAAGACTCCAGACAGTCTGACACGGTCGGTCACATTATTCTAATGTCTTTTCTTATCAACTCAGACACTGTCACCAGCATAAGAAGAAACCCCTTTTCGTCAGCTTAAATAATAAGACATTGCAAAGCTCCTGCAAGACATTTAAGAGGGATAGACAGATTTAGTCACAGCACAAACATTTTTCTATTTGATTTCTACATTTTGGATAAGCTGCTAGGGTATCTTAGTGACTCCTCAAAGGTCTAACCATTGAACTAACCCTAACCCGAACCCTTTTCTTACATGTTAATGTTTATAGCTATGCCTCATTGTGGATTTTAATGCATTTAGTCCTGAAGTAAAAAAACGGCTGTAAAAACAGTGGGCATTTTCTGCACGCCGTTTTTCACAGCGTGCAGAAAATTATTTCTGCACGCTTTCAAATCTGTCCTTCACCCACCACACGCTAATGGATTAGTGCTTCTGGAAAGAAAGAGAAAAGTGCTGAGGTGAGCAACAGGTGCTGAGGTTTTTAATAACATAAACAACAGAGGCTGTTTAAATATGCTGCCCTCCTACATCTATCCAGGAGGGAAAAGCGCAGACCCACGCACAGAAAAGCAGGACAGAATACATGTTCTTGTGACTGAGCGCCTTGTGGAAAACCTTGGCAAACTGAACTGCCTCTGAGGTCAGCACAGGAAGGGCAGCCCCGCTCTGGAACAATGGCAGGGATTTAAACAATTCTTGCTTAACAGCCTGCAAGACAGAGTTAACTATGATCCAGTGCAAGGAAAATAAAATTACAGAAAGTGCTCCTTTGTTTACAAACTTGTAGACTTAAGCTGGTGCATCACAGTGCAATCGAATGTCATCAAAAAGTTTATTTATTTGAATACTTCAGTTCAGCAAGTGAAACTCATAAAGACTAATTAGTGTTGATTTATTTATGTTGATGGTTATGTTTAAAAGTTAATAATTTGTTCTGTTATGCTGGATTACACAATCATTAAGAAGTCTGCTGACTTAGCAGTTGTCTAAAAGATATTCAAAATCTCCACAAGGAGGGTAAGCCACAAATTATTGTTAAAGCAGCTGGTTTTGTACATACTACTAAATGCAAGCATTTTAATTGAAAATTGAGTGAAAACAGGGATAACTATAACCCTATGTAAAGGGAAGAATATAAAGGTATGTGCTGTAAAAGACATTACTGGAGTCAGCTACAGTGCACACTTTGGGCTGAAACTATTAAATTTCTTAAATTGATCCACTTCAGAGGCAGACTAAATATCCAAAGGGTATTTCCTGTGCTAAAGGGCTGAATGGTTGCTCAGTTGTACAAAATCCTCTTATATATATATATTTTGCTTTTCATCAAGTTCAGAGAGGCAAAAAATTCAGAACTTCAGCAGTCGGCGGTGATTTGGGAAGCAATGTTTCATCTAGTACAAAGTCAGCAAATCCAAGCATCAGGAAGTTTCAGAGCACTTTGTTTCCCTCTGCTGACAGGCTTCATGAAAATGCTGATTTAATCTTCCATCCTCACTGCCAGAAGTACTAATACTTTGTTCAATGATGAAGGCATCAGCACATTTGATCAAAATGCCATGTATGATCTGTGGCGTCTTCTCAAGAGAAATATAAGAGACACTTGATTCCATCATTTTGGCTTCTGTTAGAGCCATGATCATCAGAACTAACAGCAATAAGTGTTTGAAACATTATCTATATTTAATACACACATAAACTTTACTGTTTGAATTGAATTATTAAAATAATTATTTAAAAATTATTACTTTGCTTTTCTGCTTTCCAGATATTGGTCAAGTCCTTTCCATGGAAAACTTGGTTAAGTCCATCTGTTCACCGCCAAGACGGCGCACACCAGAGATTGGTGAAGTAAGTAATTTGATACTCGCTGGTCAAACAACAAATTGTGATACTGGCGCCTTCCTCTGCCAGTAACTAAGTGGTAAATGGGTGGAATACACCATGGACAGAGATACACAAACAACCATGCAAATGGAAACTCATATTCAGAGCATGTTTTTGAAGAAAGTTTTACTTGGAGGACATGATAATCTGAAATTTGAACCAAAGACCTCCTTATACCCCTGCACCAATAGTGATAAACGTTTTCAAATTTGTTCAAAAGCTATTCTTGTCTGTGACAACTAGCTAAAATGTGCATTTCATAAAAACTCACCATGCCTATGAGGTTTACAGTATAGCACTGTTATAGCATAACAGTTGTTTGCTATAACTGGCTACATAAATTTCGTAGACAAGATTTCTGACCAAAGTAAAGTAGAATGTAACATTTGCTAAGCATTTCAAACATGCTTGATGTTATCTTAAAGTTAATACCCTCCAAAATTAATTTTTAATAGTGCAGCTGAACTTTTACTACGAATATTATGATCCTATAAAGCAGGGATGTGAATGTTGCAGTCTAACACCTGCGCTGAAGACAAACAGTGAGACTGAGAAGTGGATACAAAACTTTAAACGTTGTTCTGCAGTTTATCTGCGCCTGTTCAGGCCCGGCTGAGTCCGACAGCTGGTTGACCTGATAAGTATGCGTGCACACAGTGCTGCAGCTTGCTTCTGATCTGAACAAACTAAACCTTACCATACCTGCAGAGGACAGAGAGCTTCAGTTTATTCTTAGTGATGACTGACTTTTAAAGAAGAGGAACAGCTATGAGTTTGGTGTACTTGGGTTAGCTGGTCAGAAAAGCCAACTTTAGCTTCCCTATGGCTACCATGAGCAATTTAATTCACATGAGACACACTTAAAATCAAACTAGTTATACATACAAAGTAACATGTTTATAATCTGAATGTTACAGCAATAGGGTTGAATTTTAAGCAGATTTCACTTTTTCTTTTATCACTTTTTTCTTCCATTCAACTTTAAATTAAAACATTTTGAAACAGCGCTCCTTGAAAAGCCAGAAACACAAACAGTCTCCTCTGATGCACATGAGTAATTTTGCTTTTCTCAGCATCAAACAATGAGTGTCTATTCAAAATGTGTGTCAGCTCCTTAAAGGTTGTACATGCAAAAATGCAACTGAAAAATATTTCATAGCACAGCTGAATAAGTTTCTTGCTCAAACCCCCTTCTGTTGCTGCCCTGGGAAGTTGCCCATAAATCCCTTTGCAAAAACGCTATTATTACTTTTAATATCCTCTGAAAAGTGTCAGTGAATGTCTTATGGATAACTGTCGAAGAGAGTTGGACAGTAACTAGTTACATCTACTTAGTTACATTTACAAAAAGTTACTGACGTAACCAAAGATACACGTAGGAGTATTTTTACTGTGTATGGCTCTTTTTACTTTTACTTGAGGGATTTTATTGTGAATATTAGTTGAGCAAAATCTCTGCCACAAAAATTTCACTAAGATTGTTTCAACCAAAGATTCAATAGACACACACCTGCAGTTTTTGTTAACATTTTGTAGGTTTTATATATTGTTTCTTTTGTCTTATTTTATTTTGTATACATTATTGTAAGATATCAAATGACTGGTGGTTTTTACCAAAGACTTTTTCTCTCATATTGAGTAACTTCTTGGACGGGTACTTACATTTACTCCAGTAAAAATATGCTAAAGTAGTGCTACACTTACTTTAGTATATTTTGGGGGGGCATTGTATCTAGTTTTGCTGTCACATCAGCAGCAGTTTTATATTATAATTCTGTACAGTTTTGTATTATAATTTATTGAATGGTCGTCCACTTTCATATTTGGTATTTTAATTTATGCATTCGTTGTGTTGTATTCTAAAGGTCGGCATGCACCTGCCCGCATCCTCTCCAAATATGTCAGAGCAGATAAATCCAACTGTGTTAATGAGGTTGTAAAGCTGCCAGAGGGAGGCCGCCTCTCTGAGGTAGCTGTCGGTCCAACGAGCGCGCGCACGCGCACGCCTGCCACGAAGTGCGCCTGTGCCGCTCGGGATGGCTGAACATTACGCAGCCCTTCCTGACAGAGGCAGGCGCGTCCTGAAGGCTCTGAGTTCTGGATGCGTCGGGACGGCAGGAGCACGGTCTGGTCGGGATTTCTGACTCAAAATGCGCATTCAGCGTCTCTGCGGTGCTGAGCGGCAGCTGTGCAGAAACGAGCGGGCGGTCAGTTGTGTGCCGTGAATAATGCGTGGACATGCCGAGGACGTGCGAGGTTCCTCCGACTGGGAAACTTGTTCTTCGCTTGTTTTGATCTGACACAAGATGCATCTGTTCCGGACTCATAATTACCAAGTGTTCCCTCACCGCTTCTCCGTGGAGAAACCGACCATACGGGGCATCAGCTGGGTATGTTTACTGCGGAGAAATATCTGTCGGTTTTTAAAGTTATGTAAAGACAATTATAATCCGTGCTTTAAAAAAGCTAAAAAAAAATTTATAGACATAAATGTCTACGCTGCTACAAGGTCTTTTTAAACAGTTTTTATTCAACACTGGTGAAGCTCTTAACCTCCAGAAAACGATAATCAAGATTTTCTGGCAAATTCCTACATTTATATCACATGATGCAAGAACTGAGGGTTACCTTCTTCTGACTGATACATAAAACTTATCTAAAACGAGTGCTTATATTCCATGTTGAGTATTTCGATGACATTTTGGACAATTGTTTTTGCTGCATCGTGTGCACATTAGTATTCCTCGCCTCATTTACTACAGATAATTGATTTTTCTACTCCAAATGTGCTTAGCTGGTGACAAAGAGATGCTTTATGTTCTTCTATATTTCTCTATGTTGGCAAAAAACAAACAGAAACCTATCTTCAGTTGTATTTATTTTAATGCATTACATCAGGAGTCTGACAGTTCAGTCTTAACTGGCATGGGCAAATATTGGTATTTTCATAGTAGGATAACCTGATGTAGAATGGCACCATAATACTTATGCATGTAATTGAAACAACATTTCCAATTATTCCCACTGCAGTAATTGTAATATAACATATGTGATAATGTAATATAAAACATCTTGTTCTGATTGCAAATTGCTAAATAATAATAATCTATTTTCAAGTCCCTTTTTTAAAAGAATATTAAAAGTTTTTCTATCTCAAATTTTATCAAGTGACTTGTTAGCTGTAATTACTTTTTTAAAGAAGACTGATGGATGCAGGACTTCAGAAATTTCATAATTTTGAACAATAACTGAAACCTTGATTAATTTTATTTTCAGTAACTGACTCATGCCTCAACTGAACCAATTTAAACGTTACAACTGCAGCATTGTTGGGCCTTGGGAATAGAATAATTGGTTTTATTACATATAATTGCTCAGAAGGGCAATTATTTTATTGTAAGAAAATGAGCTTCCTCTGTACAAAAAGCATGAAAACACAGCCCCTTCACCCTGAAACAACCATAGGAGTCACGTGTTGATACCTATCTGTGGTTCCCAAACTTAGAATCACAAATCAATAAATGAGGCCTGAACTTCTTTTTTAGGAGCCAAACTAAATTAAAAAAAAAAACAAACCAAAAAATCATGCTAAAAACATATCTATCTAAATATTTTTAAAAAACTTCACTTTTGAACAGATAAAAGCAATAAACAAATTACTGCTGTTGGTTGTTTATGTGAGTTTCCAGAAAATGTTACGTTTGAATGAAAACATCAAGGTTTCCGAACATTTAAATAAACATGTTTTAATTATTTAAACCAGAACATCTACAATTGTACATACTGTTAAACTAATACATTTATTATTACAACTCTAATAGTATTGCCTAACTCCCATGGCACCTTAATCAGATTGATTGGTGGAAATTAGAGTCACTGCATCATGATTTTGTTTTGTTTTTTTCTGAAAAAGACAAATCTTTCTTTCTTCTAAGAGACAGAAGCTGCAGCTGACTAGCAGTGCGTAGCAGCAGGTGGAGAAACCTTAAACCTCTGTTTAAGTTACTCTCTATTATCTTTCTTGATGGCCTGGCAATAGATAGAGCTTTGACTCTTTTCTACTCTTATTTTGAAAGCCAGAAAGTTTGGATACCACATCTTTATGCAAGATCTACTGTATGTGGTTTCTATTTCTGATTCTAATTATTTTCTACAACCATGCACAAAAGTAACAACTTCATTGCAGATTTTTTTTAACGTGTTGGTGCTAGTATTATTCTTTTATGTGCAAAGTGTCACTTCAGAGAAATCTGAGGAATGGCTCCAAGTAGACCAAAGCAGAAAGTCTCTATTGTGTGTGCAACCCCAGAGAAGAGACATGGGAAGGCACACAGTTTTTCTTATTAAACTCAGGTTATTAATAGGGTATTGTTTATTGTTCACCTTCCCCGCAGCTCCTCCGCTAGGCTTGCAGAGGGGTGTGGAGAAGAATGTGCAAAGTGGAAGGCTTTGTTTCCAGGTCACAGGAAGACACAGAGCAGGGTTGAAAGCCTCCGGTTCTAAATTTACAAGTCGCTGAAGTAGAAACAACTTTAAATCTCCAGAGTCTGGGTTTGTTTTCATCAGCCCCAAAGAAACACACAAAATCAGATAAAAAAAAAAAAAAAAGAATATTTTAAGTGTAAGTTGACAGGAAAAGAGGGAAAGGGAATGCATGCAGCAAATGACCGTCTTGGAAATGAACCCAGGACAACGGTGTCAAAGCCTCTGAACATTGAGCACCTGCTTTACCAACTCAGTCACTCAACCTCCTTCTCTGGCCTTTTCAGTTTATTCCTGACATCTAAACCACTGATTTTGTGATTATCCAGATAATTTCACATATAATAAATTGCTGAGTATCAAAAAAGACACAATAGACGTTACATGAGAGGGTAATTTCAGCTGAAAAGCCTGTTCTAGTTCTAAAAGACACTTTTTATTACTTTGAGCAGATGATTATCTTTCTACAGTATGAGCAGATTGTGTTAACTATTCTGACAGTGCCTCAGGCCTTTTACGTGGTGGCTGTGTTATACGTTTCAATTTCACATAATAAAGGTTTTCTCTTTTCAGTTCACTTTTTAAATGCTGAACCAATTAAACACAAAGGCTGTAAGAACTGAGCTAATTATGTTTATCAAAACCAACAGCTGAACGTTGTTTTTCTTCAACTCCTACTTTTAACGGAGATAAAAAGCAGATCAGCCTGTCTTTTCTGCATACGCCTTCCTGCAGTTCTGAAAGGCAACTGGTTCCTCCACATTGTTGGTTTTAGTTCTGATTAAATTTCTTTTTGTTTGAGTCTCTACTGATGAAACTTGTGCACTGCTTGAGGAAAATTAGTATATTCCGAAGTTATGGTTGTAAGTTGTACTTTGAAAACTTTCTTTAAGTCGCTCGCTCACCCAAATTCAGACTTTTTCCTTCTTGAATGAGGGAAAATATTTCGTCATTCATGCCTTGATCATGTGGCCGAACTGCAGACCAGACAAAACACGCCACAAAGTCTGGCTGCAGAAGGAATAGTGACAGTGATGTTTATCAGTGACGTGAAAATCTTATCACAACTTCTGGATGAATGTCGCCAGCTACTGTATATGTCACTGGCAGCGATGCAATGCGATTACTTTTAAAAAAATCTTTTCATACAACTTCAGTCCACTGTTACAAGATGCTCCATTAAATCAAATATATAAACAACACATGGATAATCTCACAATCACAGTTATGCATCTAATTTACTCAAAAAGTATCAGAATCTCTTTTTTATTTCTAATTATTCAATTTATTTATTCAATTCATTTATCAAAAATGTATAAATATAACACAATGCTCGATGACACATTAGTCCACATTCACACAAAAACTGATGTATGCATCACATAATCATTACCTAAAAATGTTAAATGTTTGTATTCCCTATGATTAAAACCTCAATAAATCATTGTATGTTGTGAAAACAGCAAAGTTCAAGTTTATTTGTAAACTATAGTAGCAATCAAAAAGTGATAATCGCAATAATCCTGCAAGCAGCTTATAAAAGCAGATTTATTGCACTGTTTAATTTATATACCACTTCTATATTAGAAAAAACAAAGAATGGAAGAAAATCTATGATTTACCATATAAAAATATCAGTGCTGTTTGAGAAAATGTTTAAAAAAACATAGATTATTAAAGACTGCAGTCCTACTGCACTACTGTTCACAACATAAATAACTTTAGGTCCAACACTGAGCCCTGTGGTACATCACAAACAGTGACATGTGAGGGATTTAATGGACATTTTGGTGAAATGACTAATTTATTTCTGCTCAAGATGAGCTTTTTATGAGGCTGTAAAATTAGATTTGTTGAAAACAATTACCGTGGGAACACAGGTACGCAGCAGTAATAACGAGATGGTTATAAAAACATAAAAACCAGGCAGCAAGGAGGAAGTCCCAGTTCGATCAAAGTGCATCTATGACATTGCAGAGAGTTATGTAAGCTCAGAGAGTGGAAAAAGCACATTAATAGCCAGAATAAAAAACATAATTAAGTAAGCAACAATAAAATCCTATTGCTAAAAGAAATATTTGTTTGTAATTGAAAGCAAAGCAGCATCATGTGAGGAAACAGACTGCATATTCCTCTCTCCACCCACTTGACACCTACCTACTCCGTGATGGAGACAAATTGTCTCCATCATACAGTCTCAGACAAGGGAAACAAATGTAGGTAATATTTGTGTTGACCTTCATCTCTATGACAATAAAAGCAGTATTACCACTATCAGAGCACTCCAGCCTGGTAATATCTGTTTATTTAATGCAAGATTATCGTCAACAACTCGCCCAGCCGGTCGGAGCAGAATGCTGCCGGTACTCTGCAGAAGTTCAAGTGTTTTATTTCAGAGGTTTGAAGCATTCTGTAGATCAGAGGAAGTGAGAATAAAGCCTCTCTTTCTGTTTTCTCCTAGACTCCACTGCCAGAGGCCCTGGATCCAAAGGACACTATGAAGCAGGTGTGTATGCCAAACATTCTTCAGTACATATCCTCCCCACAGCCAAGAGTAATTGAATGTTCCAGTGTGTGTTTTTTAACTCCCGAAGAACAGTGGGAGAGTCGTGATTTCAGAAGAGATGAGTGATTTGAAACTCAATCTCTTAGAAAACGTAGAGACTGATAAAACCAGAACGAATTATTAGACAAACAGTTTTATCTAAACATTTGATTACAAGTAAATTGTTTCTTAGGCTTGGGCCAGGCTGAGATTCTCATAGTATATTAATCTTCATTTAAAAAATACCAAGGTTTCACCATATCACGATACTAAAACAAAAAATTAAGAGGAAATTTTTTTTTTTTTAAATAAATAAATATATTAGCCATTATACTCTCTATTGTTATAAAAGTAACACTACACAGTATTACTTTTATAAGATTTATGTGTAGCATCTTTAGTTTTCACATTATTACGTTATTTTCCCAAGCAGGAAAAATCCAACAGACAGACTTTTCTGTATAGACGCTTCCTTTCAGTCAGCTAATTGGCAGTGCACAGCAACGGGTGGGGAAGGGGCAGAGTGTTATTCTTTACTCCTTATAGCCAATAAAAATAAAATTCACTCCATTGGAAATAGCTTCTGCAATATTTCCAAACAGTCAAATGTGTTTTTCTCATGAGAAAGTGAAAAATGCAGGAAAATCTTCAGTCAGCTGACAGGCAGTTCACAGTAACAGGTGGGGGAGGGACAGGTCCGCAGTAGTTTCTTCTTCATGTGGTTGAAGAAGTCTTATCACAAAGCAGTTTCTCAAATTAGGACTAAATTGTTGGAATAGCAGAAAGAAAAACTTGAACCTGTGGTTCTTTCATACTAATTACTGAATTACTGTTGTTTATATATCCATTGTAAAACTCTCCCAAACTTCAAAAATTGTAAATCTGTTTATCATCATTCACTGACAAGCACTTGGCTTTGCTTCATCTGATCTCTACTAACATGTAGACCGGCGGCGCATGCATCCTCTAAAAGTGCTGAACGGGTTCTTTTGTCGTTGCAATATCCTGCACTACCTCTCAAGCAAGACTTAAGAAACACATTCCGAGCCGGAGAACCATAACGAGTCTAAAGGGCACTTTAAAGGCCCATGGATAACTGATCCTGAGTCCTACTCGATCCAGTCCAGACCCCTTGAGCTGTTTTATCTCGGCTTCTTCAGTGTTGTGCCAAGGAAGAAACTTTAAAAGCACAGATAGTGCAGTTCGAAATGGAAAGTGAGTTCTGGTTAGATTCAGTGGGTCCTGTTTGACTGGAGAAGTAAAGTGTTTCTTTCATCTCTAGGTAAATCAAAACATATTTTTTATGAAGGAAACAATGGGATGGCAGAGGAGCTGCCAGTTTGGTTGCTAAGCTCCAAATACTAACTCCCTGTATTAAGATCATACATTATGGTCACATTGGACAAGACTGATTGTTTTTAATAAGATGATGATGGTTATAAATCAGAAAACCAGAGTAAATATTAAAACTTACGCTTGAAAATATCCAGAAGGGAAACTTGTTGGGAACTTCAAAACCAAAACCTAAGGATTACTAAAGTGTAAACCACCATGAAATGCAAGATACTGATGCAAGATCACCACTGTGATTTTCTTTGTTAGAGTCTTAGAAATGATAAAGGAGGGAAAATGTTGTGTTTTAAATGCAGAACACAACAACTCCAACTCGTTTTCTTTGCTTTAGCTTCAGTTGCTCTACCTGAGTAATGCCTGGTTCACTTGAAGCTAAATTGGCAGTGGTTTCCTGATTATCAAAATCTCTTTGTGTACTTGTGCCTTAGGAGTTGCCCAGTCTAATTGACGCTGCATATGCTCTTCCGCCACATTTATTGACCTACAGTTTGTTTGCCTTCTCACGACTACTAAAACCTCCTTGCAGATTGAAAATGGTGATTGAGATGTTGTTCAAGGAGGAATCCAAAGACAAATAAATGAATGCTTTCAGCAGTCACTCAGATCACTTTTGTGCAGTAGCCGACTTGGTCCAGCTTGTACCACTATTTAGGTGGTTCCAAAAAACATGGAGAAACCATGCAGGATCTGCAAATGAAGACAAATATGACCGGTGATGACTGGGGAACAGCTGGTTAAAGCCACTCCCATGTGGAAGAGGCTAATGCATACTTAGAGGATGCCACCAAGACAGAAGCTCAAACGAAGGTAAAAGTTGATTTTACCTTTGTAAAATCCAAAACTTTTACAAAGGTTTTATGTCAGACAAGACAAAGTTTGAGCATTTAGGTAGCATGGTTTAGGCTGTTTTTTCTGCTAATGAAACTTAAAATTGAATACTAAAGTAACCCAATACTAGGATTCTTGAATGACTCTGGCCTCAAATTTATTCAAAATTTATGGAACTTAAAACTTGGGTCTGAAAACCACCAGGGTAAAAGCAAAGTGGTCAAAGGGAGCAGCTTCTCTCCAATTTCTTAAAGTTAAATTTCTTCAAATTTGTATGGTAGTAAATGTTTATATTTACCTCTTACACCATGTGTGGATCAGAGAAAATCCACAATAAACTCAAACCTGTGGACTCAGTTATTGTCGTTTTTCTTAAGCCTGTTAAAGTTCTTTGCTATCATTCCACCCTGACAGAACAATTCAGATAAATAATTGAAACTCCGATATTTGTGACCAGCACTGTCCCCAGACTTCTGGTCTATGACAAGATGAATGTGTGTCCTTCAGAAGAACTGTTTTGTCTTTTTCTCAGAAAGAGAGAGGTGTCAGAGTCAGTCCATGGAGCTGTGCTACGCGGCTCGTCAGCTCACGCAGTGTTCTGCTTGTGCTGCTTCTCACCCAGCACATCCCACTAAGGTCACACAGAGAGAAAGACACAAAGAAACGTCTCGCCTACAGAGGAGGCATAGAGTGGAAAACTCTGTACGCTCTTAATCGTTCCACCCATAAAGCCAAAGCATAAAACTGAACTGCATGTTTGGGGTTTTTTTGCAGTTTAAAGTATCTTCTTTTTTTTCCAAGATTAGAAGTGAGGTTTTGAAGATAATGCTGAACAGAAAACACACGTGTTGTGAAACACAAGAAGAAGATTGCAGTAATCTTCTTCTTGTACTCGAGAATCAGCTCTGCTGACTAAATGTTTCGATGCACTGCACTATGAAGTTGAATGTTGTTCTTTAAAAGTGACCCATTATGCATTGTGATCTACTTTCAGAATGAGTTGTTTTAGGCCCTGTCACTTTAAATCCAAATAAGTTGCTGGCCACAACGTTTTCAAACGCATATAAAAATGGCTGCAAACAGATGTGCAAATATACAACCATACCTCTTTGAAAAGCAGAAGTAGAACCTCCTGCACAACCAACAAGAATGCAGCAAGTGTTTTTTAGGGTGATAAGTAAAAAAAAAACATTTTTAAAAACCCAAAAAGCTGGTGTTTTCCAACAGCCATTGTACAACACATACACTTGTAAAACCAGCCAAAGAAACATGCTGGAGCTCTGCTTGGGTTGCCAGGTGATGGGCTGAGCTTTGCTGGATATGTGAGGGACAGTTGGACAGCCTGTTGATGTGTGACTTTACATATCAAAGGCTTTTGAAACGGCTCATTTTCCAAACATCAAAAAACATTAACTTATTGCTGGATGTCTTATTTACCACTTGCACTGCTTTTAAAAGCAGTTCAGACCCAAATTGAATACCAAAATTTGCAAAATGTGAATTTTACATAATAGGTCCTCTATAAACATTAAAGCTACATTGTTTTACTGAGTTACTGTCCTCATGACGCTCGTCTTCAAGCCTTCACACAACAGCAGCAGGTATCATAGTTTATCTTCAGCTTCCCAGTCCATACTGAAGAAAACCTTCTCCATACTATAAAGCAACATCATGTGGGGATGAAGAGCAGTGTTAGGTGCTAAGTGGGATTGCCACACTCCCTTGTGAACTTGTATTTAGGCTGTATGTTTGAATTATTGCTGCACAAAGACTGACAGTATATTTAACTGCTCTTTGTTTTACACACCTTTTGGCAGGTCAACCTGTGAGATTTATATTTGCTACACAATTAGACTCACTTAGTGCAATTACCTTCAGGGTTATAGCTGTATATGACATGATTAGATTACCAGTGTATAAACCAAAGGCCACAAATAAAAACAGCAGCTGAGAGAGTTCAAAAATGTTGCATAAAATGAAAAATAGTTCTACATTCTGCATGTTTAATCTAACAGTGAAGGGAAAGGCCTCTCTGTGACATATGGCTTTGGAAGTGATTATTTTAAAGAACTTGCGTAGGTAATGGAAAGTCGTCTCATAAGGGACATTTGTTTTGGTTCTGACATGCCTGAGAATGTGACTCTCTGAGTCTCAGGGGGAAAACGGGCCCCTGGGAACACTGGTGACCTCCAGACAGCCTTACTCCAGGGAGGTTTCACAGACGCCTCTGGTCCCACTAACTACCCCCATGTTGCGTCTGAGGCTAACAGTGGTGTAAAAAAACATGTTCGTCAACCTTAGATGAGTCACATGATCAAACACTTTTTGATATCAAACACAGCTGATCAGATTAAATGGAAAATGCTGCTTTTGACTTATAGAAAAATGAAAAGCACTGCAGGCTGCAAAAGACAAAAAACACAATTTAGAAAACCAACTGTCTCATTTCTGCCAGTAACACATCTCGACTGAATTTATCTTGTTGTGTGACCAAAGAAAAGTGACACATTTTGGTTGCATCTGACAAAAACTAACATAATTCATAAAAAAACATAATTCTGACAGTCAAACATGGTGGATAATTTTGACGATCAATTGAAAAGCAGATTTTTTATTTATCTGATTAAACTTACACTTTTGTGCATTATTAAAAATACATTAAAAAGTACAAATAATTCAATTCCTCTAAAAAAGCAAAAACATAAAGTATTTCATTGCCTAAAATGTAATATCACAGTATTTCTTTAGTGAATACTTGATCTTTTGTAGCAAATAAATGCATCTGCAGATAAAAGAAAATACTTTTAACATCAACATGTAAAAGTATTTCTGTCGTTTCTGCTTGACTTAACAGTGTAGGGTTAATCTGTTGACTGTTTTTAGGATTAACTGATAAGTAATTGGATAACAACAGGTGCTTAATAGGAGTTTTTACAGAATTTGAACCAAGTGAAACTAAAACTGTCTTGATAAGTTCTGGGTTGACTATATTTACAAATGAAGAAAGTTTTTTATCTTATACAAAAGTATATAATGTTGTGCAGTTTTGTTTGCGTTAATGATTGATTACTAAATTAGTTGACAATTATTTCACTATCGATTCTTTGTGATTAATTGTTCCAACCTCAGATTGAACCATGAATTCTGCTCTTCAGTTGAAGGAAAACTCCCATCCTCCAGTTTGTGACTCTTATCTCAAGTGCAGCAGAGAACAATAATCTGAAAAACACTTCCAAGTCCACTTATATTTGACTCACAAAACAAATTGAAGGTTAGGAGTGACCTAGTCAAAGTCTGGACTTTAATTCAATCACCATTCGGTTGTTTGACTTAATGGGTTGTTGTGTTTTAACTTTAATTTCTCTACAGGTCTGTAAAACTTATTCCCAGTTAACACAAAAGATTGACAGCAGCCGCTGAACCTTTTAGTTCAGTCTGAAACATAAAACTAAAAAAAAAATAGAAAACAATGTTTTTAGAACATTGTACATGCTAAACAGTGTGCTGTAGTTTTTCTGACTAATAATTCATAGTTGTCAATTTTGGTTTGTGAATTTGCATGTAATAGAGATGACGAATGGGTGGCAGTCGTCTTCACATCATCGAGTGTGAGGTCACAAAGGAAAGCAAAAGGTCAGCGGGTGTTTTCGTATCCTTAGGCCACTTGTTCTCTCTAAACTCTACTTACCGATTAAAATTAAATAAAACTGCACACAGTCAATGTGGAGCTCTGTGAATCTCAAGTCCACCACCTTGGGCAAACAACAGCCTCTTGAAGAAAATCCAGAACGCAAGCATGCAGGCGTCTTAGCCACTCGTGTAATCACAAGACGTGCAGGAGGTGTCTGTAGGCAAACAAGACGGGGAGGAGCAAAGGTCCCACCACGCTCACTCATAAAATGTAGGTCATGCAATGAACTTGAAGCATCCTGAATTACTGGGTATTACAAAGCCATAAACCAAGCCCTTTTTTATTACATAAGATTTTGGTCTGCATGAGTGGCTGACAGGCTTTGGGCCCCAATCTCTACTCATTTTGTGTTTTAAGCCAGAGCTCATTGAGCTGCATGTGGACACTTGTGTTAATCACATTGTGGTGACCTAAATCTGTCTGCGCGCAGAAAATGTGGGGACATTTCAGGTCAGAATAAGTCCACATAAAAGCAGGTATTAGATTAAGCCAGAAAACTGACCTGGTTTACTAGAAGGTAAGTTCAGGTGGAATTAGTGTTAAGTAGGCTGCTGTTACAGTATCAGTATACAGGAAACCGTTGTAAGCCCTCTAAAGTGACGGAAACCCACCTCTGTGCTTCTGCTTTCAATGGAAACTTTTGCCTCAAAGAAAAGAAAAAACATTGAGGGTGGTGAGAAGGCGAAAGTTTGTTGTTGCTGTGTACCAACTACAGAACGAGCTGCGCAGGCCGGGAACTCAGTGGGGTGTGGGAGAGTTTCGCAGAGCCATTTTTAACGCGTTCTCACCCTCGTGCAACCCACACACACACACACACACACACACACACACACATTAAGTCACACTCCAACACCTACAGAAATCTCCACTCACGATGTTGATGTACACGTGGTCACACATGATTTCCACGCTGGGGGTGGGAGAGTAGGGGGATTACTGTGATGAAAAGTGTGTCCCTCATTTTCTCTTGTAAATGAACATTTGTCAGAACATTTTCTGGCTAATTATATATTTGATAATTCTGCAGAAGTCGTCTGTTTCAGTGAAATGAACTGTTTTACTACAAATTCTTGCAAATGAATTTTTTACACAAGACCCAAGATAAATCTGAAGATCCACAACTCAGATGACATAAACTATTGCTCTCGAAGAGAAACAAAAATAAAGCCATCACTGAAAGAAAGTCATACAAACATTCGCGATAAACTGTTTCAGGTTTCTCTGGTGACCCTGAACATGGTGGAGTCACTATAATACTGCTGACATGCTTCTCATTAGCTGGTCACATGGATGGATGGAGCTTAAACAGAGAAGAACTCGGATGAAGGTTCATCATATTCAGTGACATAAAACAGGGATGAAAAACTGTTTTCATTTTGGGTCACATCAATATCAAGAATGTCCTCAAAATGCCAGGTGTGGCGGAAAATTTTAATAAAACTACCTACAACAAACTGCTAAAATAATTTTAAACATATTTTCACATTAAAAGAATTTGACACAATACATATAAAACTGCTGATTTGATTGATAAAAGAAGATTTAAGCGCACTATTATCTTAAAAGTTCTATTTCTAGAGTCTAGGAGGCCTCGTAAAAACATATGGAGGGCCGGATTTGGCCCGCAGACCTTGAGTTTGACACATGCGGTACAGAATGATCGACTTAAATGGATCCAAATGAGAATTCTTGGCAAAATTTGAAAATAGTTAATAGAAGAAGCTTTATTGTAAAAAAAAAAAAAAAAAAGTGATCACCAAAACTTAGACGTTCTCCAGAGTGAATGTTTACCACACTTTTCAGACTCTGAAAACTTGCAAAAAATGTAAACTATAAATTATATTTCTTCCTCTAACATATTTTGTATTGCTTTGTCCAAGACCTCCAGTTAAATCCATCAAAATTAAAACCACTTAACTCTATTTCCTCATTTCTGTTCAGTTTCTTTCAGACCGTGTGGTAAAAGCTGCGAGGTCGGTGTACAGCGTTATGATCGAGAAGAACCCTGGCCTGATCCGAGACAGGAAGCATCACCTGAAAACACACAGGTTCTCCAGCTCACAGTGTCATTACCTTCAGCTGATACAGGTTACATGTGTTATAATCTGCATCATTTCCCCAACAGGCAATGCTGCTCAGGGAAGGAGCTGGTTGACTGGCTGATGAAACAGAACGAATGCCTGCAGTCAAGAAGCCAGGCTGTTGGAATGTGGCAGGTCTTGGTGGATGAGGGAATCCTGGTTCATGGTGAGGGCGTTAAATCCAGCTTCAATTTTGAAAATTCCTTTATTCTGCCTTGGAAAACTTCACTTTTTGATAAAAAAAAATCTTGATTGCCTTTAAAAGTCATTTAATTTGGGAAAAAAAGTCCAGTTGTGTGTAATTTAAAGCTGCAGTCTGTATCTTTTACCTAGAAAAATGAAATGAAAAACGTTATCATGTTGTTCCAGTACAAAACAGATAAAATGCTTCTCATACTCTCCTCATTGCTCAGCTACGCTACAGCTTGTTCACCACAATGTAGCTTTAGCATTAGCTCCGAATGCTAATGCTAGGTACCAGATCCATCAATGACGTCGGATAAGCAGTTTTCCTGGCAGCAAGTTATTTTTGCGCCGTTTAGTAGCACATACACAAGCTTATTTGAGAGCACCAAGTCATTTCTCCTGGCTCTGATTGGTTGTCTCAGACATGGAGTGGTGCATTTTTGCAAACTGCTACTCAGAGAAGTTGATTTTTAACAATATTTGTCTCTTACCATACTGTAAAAACAGAACAAATTTAACAAAAACGAATAAAACAACTACTAACCAGCTGAGCTCAAGACATATTGCATTAATATTTGTGAAATTCTTGGATCTTCGCGTAATTGAAGATGCGTACCACTGATGGATGTCTGATGATTCTTCCATATTTAATGTCTTTAATTTATGCTGATGATAATCTCTGCAGCAGTAGCATACTCAAACATTTTCCAGAAGGGTTTGAATAGCTTGAAATTCAGTGACCATGAATACTGTGGCATCGGTCCGATGGTGTTTTCTGCTGGGTCAAGGGTTCTCTCGCTGTTCGTGCTTCTGAGATGAAGCTCTGCTATCCTGATGGAGACCACTCTAATCAGGGCACAAGTGCTTCATCAGGAGCTAACAGGAACTCAGAAACAACTTGTACTTATTTCCATGTGTCTGGATTTTTATGAAGCTCTTACCTGAAAACAAAATTTACCTCAAGGTCAAAACGTCTGACGGGGAAATTACAGTGTCTGTAAATATTGCTCAGCTCCTTGGATGTTTTACCCCTTTCAATTCTTTTATAGATCAATTATAACCAACAAAATTTGGCTTTTGTGACAAAAACAACTTTAATGTCGAACTGAAAACTGATAAAGCTGCCAGGTTACATGGGAACTGACTGTGAACGTCCCATTTCAACCCAGCCACAAATCGTCTATGTGACTGAGCTTTGACTGGGCCCTTTCAGAACAGCCACCATGTTTTCTTCAAACCATTTCTGCGTAGCTTTAGTTAAATGCTTTGGGTCTTTTGCTGATAAATAAATGTTCTATGAAGCCGCAGTTCTCTTGCAGATAGAACCAAATTGCCTCCAGGATGAAGCTGCCACCACCATGCTTCGCAATGGATTTGTGCATTTGTGGTGATGTTACTCAACTTTGGTCTCATCTACCACTTTACCATGGAGTCTCGGCACATTTAATTTATGTTACAGATTTTTATGTCATTATTTTGTTGAAATTAAATGATTTTTTTATATATTTTTCTGATTTTATTCAACATGATTGTTGAATTCAGTTAAATGGGTGAAACATCCAATGAGGTGAATTCTTTTTACAGGCACTATTTTCTGCATTTGAAGTGAATGAATTTTTAAATCCTGCCGTCTTTCCGTTTTGTGAATGTGTCCAGTGAAACAGGACCTGAACTTCCTTGACAAGGACACACACTTCTACCGGTTCCAGGACTCAGAGTTTGGCCTGAACCACGTCTCCAACGAGAAGGACTTGGAGGACGAGCTGCACGAAGCGCTGTCCCTGCTGTCCCAGCTGGGCCCCGATGCGCTGCTCACCATGATTCTACGCAAATGGTCAGCATGTAAAGCTGCTGGACAGTTTGCTGTGTATTTATTAGGGATGCAAGTTATTAACTACTGAGTAAATCTAAAGTCAGTGGATCTTATCAATAAGCAGCCATTTTCTTAAAAACCAAAGTAAAAACCTGATTGTTGACTGTCTTTTTATAAC
This sequence comes from Poeciliopsis gracilis, assembly GCA_911649635.1. Lineage (NCBI taxonomy): Eukaryota > Metazoa > Chordata > Actinopteri > Cyprinodontiformes > Poeciliidae > Poeciliopsis > Poeciliopsis gracilis. Next base: position 1,494,382 of record CAJVRI010001220.1, read on the forward strand.
AGAACAGTGGCAAAATTTTTCATAATATGTTGAATTTAAAAATATATCATTACGTTTTAAAATTTAAGATGTGTCGCTGCATATTGAATGAACAAAAAATTGTGGTTCTCATTATTAAAATTAGACATATGTATAAGATGTAATAAAACAGAACTTCTGAAGTTGCTCAACAGAAAAATATAAGAATAAAATTTGTGAAACACTTAATTCCTAATGAACGGAAAGATGTTCATCTGTGGTTTTCCCCTTCGCATCACATCCTCCTCGCCTGAGCGGTACAAGTACTATTGAGGTGATAACTTAAAAGCTTAATTTCTAAACAAAACCACATAAAGTTATGGTTCCGCCATCTTTGTTTCTGTGTCAACTGGCTTTGTTTAAAGATGACCAACGATGCCCTCTACTGGATGGCGGTCAAATTACAACACTAAAAGAAGCCCCAAGTGTATGTTATTAGTTACACGATTCGAGGTAATTTTGCTATAATAAACCATTAGTCAATAATTAATCGTAAGGTGATCAGTCGTTTGCATCCCTAGGATAAATCAGTAGTCGTATGATTTGCTTAAAACATGTCAGAGGTTCCTGTGCCAGTGTAAAGAACCAGAACAGATGTTGATTATCTCATGTTGATTATTTGTGCAGTCCCAGTCAGAGGAGCGCTGAGGACATCGAGGTCATCTATGAGGAGCTGCTCCACGTGAAAGCCGCTGCTCATCTGTCGTCTTCAGTCAGTCCTTTTTTATTGCTTCAATACAACCTTAATGTTCCTGCTTTTATTGAGTTAATATTCCTCTTCTGTGCAGTCTAATGCTAGGCTTCCTGTCTTTACTGTGTTGTGTCTGTAGGTGCGGAAGGAGCTGGCTGCAGTGCTGGTGTTTGAATCCCACATCAAGTCTGGAACAGTCTGTAAGTGATTCATCACTGATATTATCGCTAATACCGGCTCTTGGTTCTTAGAGGAAAACTGGATAGTTAATAACTCATGACTTACGTGGGATTATGTGTCTGCACTTCATTTCAGATTAGCAAGCTAAATCAACATAGGTGGAGTCCTTCTGTTTTGTTTATCATGGGTGTGAAAGTCTTTATTTGGGCTTTTGATTCTTTTAAATTTGTATTAGGGTGGAATTGTTATATACAAATTTAGCAATTTTTAAAAACAAGGAATGGGTTTTGAAGTTAGAATTTATTGTAAATTTCCTCTGGCCCACAAAGAATAGCAATTATATACAGGCCATTAACTAGCAACCTTCGCTGAGGGCCAGGTCGTTTGGTCTCCTGGTTTTACCTCTATGCTGTACAATGGCTTCTGGAAAGGACAAGTGTTTTGCTGTTGACTAACCATCCAGAAACCACTTACTGCATTCTTGCTGAATGGTTGTGCAGGAGGCTCTACTTCTGCTTTTCAAAGATGTACGGTTGTATGATTGCATATGTTGCAGCCATGTTAACATGTAAACATTAAGCTGGGGGCGTGGCCAGCGTCAGCTTATTTGGATTTAAAGTGTGAAGACAGAATGAAATATCTTAGTCTGCCAGTGAACTCTGCAGACTAAAATCTCATTATCCAAGAATGATTTTGTGCAAAAAAATTAAATGAAGACCTGTCCTAATCTGTTCAAAGAAGTATAAAAGGTCACCTTTAACAATCTGGTCAAAAAGATATTGAGTTTCTCTGCATCTTGCTAAATAGCATTTATCTGAATATTAATGGTTTCTATGTGTACATAAGACACCATAACAGGATTCATGGCTGTACTTCTTCACTTTATACAATTTTAAGCATTCAGCCATTTTAGGCCTTCATTCATTCACTTTTCTCTTCACTAAAGCCGAGCAGATAATTAACTTTTTGTTGTTTTTTTTTTGCTCTCTGCCGTGCCTCCCTGCTCCTGATTATGAGAGTTAATGCAGCATATAATAGGAAAGGTGCAACGTAAGCGGGGTTGTCATAGTAATTTATTGACAAAGATGTGTGCAGGTGAACAATGTTTGTGCTGACTGTGCTTTATTGTGATGCAGTGTTCAGTCAGGGGGATAAAGGAACCTCCTGGTACATCATCTGGAAAGGCTCAGTGAACGTGATCACACACGGAAAGGTAACCCTGAACGCGGCTTTTGGGTTAACTCGGATCTGAGCTGTTTGTCACGCTCATGTGACTTGTGTTCAAACAGGGCATCGTGACCACGCTGCATGAGGGCGAGGACTTTGGGCAGCTAGCTTTGCTGAACGACGCGCCGCGTGCCGCCACCATCATCCTAAGAGAGGACAACTGCCACTTCCTCCGTGTTGACAAACAGGATTTTATTCGAATCCTTAAGGTTTGTCTGACATCCCCCTAACTTTACATGAGAGCTCCATTTCCTGCAACATGTCACCAACAAAAATGTAATTTTCTGCTCTGTTTTCCAGGATGTGGAGGCTAACACGGTGCGACTGGAGGAGCATGGGAAGACCGTCCTTGTGTTGGAGAAGAGCGCAGACTGCAATGGTCAAGGGGGAGCTGCAGCCAACAGCAAGTGAGTCACACTCAAACATTTCTTTCCTAACACAAATGCTACTGTATTCCTTCATGCATCTGAAAATGCTGTCTTGTTCTTTCAGCCCAGCCAATAACAATTTGTCTAATATTACTAGATGTCCACAACGCAATGGGTCTCTAGCCATGTTTTTGTAAATTGTTACTGAATCAAGTTCAAATCTACCCTCTAAAAACCAAGCTTATTTCTCTACATGTCATTAATGACATGATATAAGGGACAGAGTGACTGATTTTTGAGTACATCATTTGTATTTCTCTTGTTTTAAAGTGACAGAATTAATTATTTAATGTTTGCTTTAGCTGCACCATCCATAGTCATTTTTATCCTGACTTGAGGTAAATATTGTCAGTGTACTATGTGTCAAAAGTTGCTGATCCACCATGAAAGCTTGTGTGCCTTTTGTGATGTCATCTACCCAAACAAGACTTTTTTTTCCCAGTGCTTTTATGAAAAGGCAATGTTCCCTACTACATGAACTAAAAAAATGTTTTAAATAGATGTCATTCAAAATTTTAAAACTAACATGACATGCAAAGACTCTGGTTAACCCCAAGGTAGCATAATGAAGCAGTGCAAGGCATTAAAGAAGTTTTCTTCCTTTCCTTTTTGTTGCAGATACACAGTCATGTCGGGAACACCTGAAAAAATCCTGGAACATCTACTGGACACACTGAAGCTGGATTCCAATGGAAATGATCCCATCGGTGAGATTAAACCACATCCCCATGCTTTTCTGATTTTACAGATGATCAGACACAGCTGACTAATTGATCGTGATGTTCGTTTCCTCTCAGATCCCTGCGTGAGCGACTTCCTGCTCACACATAAAGTCTTCATGCCGTCCAGCCAGCTGTGCTCAGCTTTGCAGCATCAATATCCTGACCAGTGTTTTCAGTTTACTCACACTTTGGAGAGAGCTGCCGTAAATTATAATGTCTGCTGACCGTGTTAGACCCTTAACCATCTTTGCACTTACCAGGCAGAGTTGTCCAAAGGCTCAGATCAGGAGAAGACCGCTTACATCTTCAACACCAAACAGAAGGTTGTGAAGCTGATTGCCCAGTGGGTGGCGCTGTACGGCCTTCTGCTGAAAGAAGATCCAGAAGTTGGGGACTTTCTGGAGGTGAGAGATCAGACTCGGATTAACTGATCTTCATTAAATGCAAAAAGAACAAATGATCAGTTTTATTAATGAGATATAACACTTGAATAATTCTCCTGCTTGTTTTTCTTCTCGGCTCAAGCAGAAACTGAAAAAGGAGGTTGCAGCTGATTATCGTTTGTCCAGCATCCTGAAGGAACAGTTCAGGGAAAGAAGAAGAACAAAAGTGTAAATATGTTCACTTAGTTCATTAATTAATTTTTGCAAGAAATTAATTAATAAACACTAAATAATACAATATTTTTGTCTTTGTTATAAATTGACAGGATGGAGAATGGCTATCAGTCACTGAGCAGGGTGAGTTTTTATTTATAATCGATGTTTTTGTTATCTAGTGCTTTGAGTGGCCAGGATGACTAGAAAAGCACTTTTAACGCACTCATTAATACACTTAATTTCAAAATATCTCTCCTCTCACTGAGTCATTTTGTTGCATTCAGCAGAATCAGCAGTTTGATTGGTTTTCAAGCTGTGAGGAGCCAGTTGGGAGGCTGCAGCCAATCAAAGCACAGGATAAAGGTGCGCAACGCTCTGGATCTTAAATCAAACAAACCAATCGATTAGTAAATCAGCGAGAATCGACTGTTTTATTTGTCTAACTGAAAGTTTTTAAAATGTCCATACTGATTTGCATTAAATAAGGCAAACCAAAAAAAAAAAATCCACTATGTTAGAGATTATTTAGTTCCACTATGTTAGAGATTATTTAGTTCCACTATGTTAGAGATTATTTATGCATTCAAATTGCACCCTCTTATTTTGACAAAATAGTCCAAATGTCCTTCTTCCAATAGTTTTTCTATCTATCAGATATGCAGAAATTAATATTACAGTTCATATGTGCAAACAAACATGTTCCATCAACAAATATCTTGTGTCACCAGTGCAGCGGCCAGCAGCCATTACGTTTATGTTTCTATTTTAAATGCATGAGAACAGTGACACCTAGTGGCTCAGTGCCTTCAGATATATTGGCACAAGATATTTTATTGCGTTTCTATTAAGTGAGAGGTATGTTGGTCTTCATAAGTTATGAAATAACTACAAGAGAATAGTTACTTGTGAATCACCTGTTTGAGCAGAGTGGCATCTTTATGTATTCAGGTCTCCATTACTGTTAAAATCTTTTTTTTGTCTTTACCAGGGGTGCAAATTATGTGAAGGGGTTTATAAGTTGAGGAAATTTTATATTTTTGCTTTTATTTGTAGCAGAATTCTGAAATTGTGAAACCATCACACTTCTTACTAAATATGTTGGCTTGTTGAGAATATTACTTAGATAAGATAATTAATATGTTTTTGAATAAAAACATAATGCAAAAAGTTATAATATGCATCTTTGAAAAAGGCATTTTTTTCAATACTTCTTTTATATCTATTACGTTATGATAATCTTGTTTTTATCTGTTTTATTATGCAGCCCTCGTTTATTTATGATTTGTTTAGGTAACAGTCTGTTTTTACTTATGTGCATTTCTCTCTAATGCACTTTAGGTTGCACAGAGAAATTTTAGCTGACTCAAGTTGCACTGCAAAAACAAAAGCTAGAAAAGTATTTTTTGGTCTAGTTTCTAGTGTAAATATCATAGTCCACTGGAAATAACTAAACTAATTCATAGGTAACTTTTCATCAAAATATAAGAGGTTGTTTTAAGTCAATAATGACATTTTATTTTGTTTTTCCTCTCCCTTCAGTGTTATATGAGATTTACAAGGCAGACAGCAAACCTCTCTCCTTGATGCTCCCCGTAAGCTCATCTGTTCAAGAGGTGATGTCGGCAATAGTCAAGGCAGATGGAGATCATGTTCTGGTCAAAATGAACTCCAGTGGAGGTGGGCCTCACTTTTACGAGTTTCCAATAGTTGTAGAAACCTTGTAATATTTGTCTCAGCGCCAATAGGTCGACTGGACCTGAGATGGCACAGGTCCAGTCACAGACATGTTCAAGTTCACTGGATTTATTGTAAGAAAAGAGAAAATCAAGTTGGTGGTTAATATGACCTCCTTATTTGACTCAGGTGTGTTGAAGTAGAGACACATCTAAAAGTTGCAGGAGTCTGCAATACACCAACAAATGTTTGGATAAACAACTTGACTAAATAAAATAAATTCAAATAAATACATTTTGACAAACTTCACATCTATACTATATTTAAAATAAAACCCTGTTACACATACACACCCTGCATAAATAATAAATGGTGAAATATTGGTGTATGTGTAATTTTTCTTATAGAAAGAGCGCAACTAAAGCTGGATGCAACTGCAGTCTTCACTGCTCTAGGCCTCAATGAGAGACTGTTCATCTGTACAAGCAGCGAAGTGGAACAACTGGTGAGGAATGCTTCTCTTCTGCATATTTCATACATTTCCTTGCAGCAGAAAAGTTAAAAAATGAAGCTCTTCTGTTCGTACAGCGGCCACTGAAAGATCAGCAGGGCCCAGAACAGGCAACGACTGACCTGATTGAGCAGATGAGTTCCAAAGACATTGCGACAGAACTGACCAACTATGACTGGGAACTGTTTACTGCCATGCATGAGGTAACGTTGCACATTTTTGGACAAAATATCACATTTCACAAGAGAATATAAAACATTTAGTGAAGACCAAAGGGGAAAAGACTGTTTACCACCCATGGAGCGTTCCAGTCGGTTGCTATAACAAGTAAAACAATCTGTGCCATCACATCCTGCTGTCTAAACTTGAGAGCTTTTCTGCCTGTCACTTCAAGGTTGTTTTATTTTTTACGTGGCGTTGCTTCGTTGTCCCCGTTTCTGCAGGTGGAGCTTGTCTACTACATATTTGGTCGCCATAAATTCCCAGGTGCCACCACGGCCAACCTGGAGCGGTTTGTGCGGCACTTCAATGTGGTCCAGTACTGGGTGGTGACTGAACTGTGCCTCTGCGAGGATCTGGTGAAACGGGCCATTCTGCTCAAGAAGTTCATCAAAATCGCCTCCGTGTAAGACGACAAGAAAGCTGATTTGATCCTTTCTTTAAAACTTGATGGTCAATTCATCAGTTTGTTAGTTAATTACTCCTGTCTCTTATGTTTTACATTTTGCCAAGCCATTACAAATTTTTACAGACATCCATGTACTTTCAAAATGTGATCGGCATAATACAAAATCTGTATCTGTTTTAAGAGTCAGATATTGACTGATTATATAACAGACTCTAAAAATAAGCAGTGGGATAATAATTTTTCGACAACAAAACGCAAGACAAAATACAATGGGAGACCAGTTTTACTTACTTTTAAACATTGTGCATGCAGCACCAATATGTCATTGTTTTTATTTACTGTACTAAATATTCCTTAAGATCATCTTTGAAACAATACATCACAGTTGTGAAGTTTTTTACTCCCTTAAGCCACCTCAGCTTTTGCCTAACCGTGAAAAAGGCTTTTTTCCTCCAAAGTCAGCAGTTAGCATTAATCTTCCTCGTAACAACTCATCTGAGTGACGTCTCTTATTCATCTTTTCTTTAGATTAATCTCATCAGCAGCATATAAACAGGTTGAAAACCTACAGACATTAATTACAGATTGCAATGAGTTCACTTTTAACTTAAACACTTTAACTTTCTCAAGTAATGATTTAATCATTTACTTTTAAGTTAACAGTTAATTAATAAATTAACAAATTATGTTTCAAACAGTGGAACTAATAAAAACGATAAATCTATTTTGGTCTTCTGAGTTCAGTCTGAGTCATGTAAACTGTGAATAGTGTCCATTTCCTACCAGCGGTGTCTTTGAGGAAGCTTTCAGTTGAGCTTCTTTGTCTGAAGAGAGATCGTTAGCACAGGTGAGCCAGGTTACCTTAAGAGTTGGCTGCTGAGCTTGAGCAGTGAAAGGATGGGTGCGCTTGATTCTTTGCAAGGTGCATGCCAGTTGGGTGGAGACATTCTTGTACTTTAATCTCAGAAGTTGAAAACGATGAATAATCCCAAAAGCTTTAAGCATAGAGGACCTTTACTTAAACACCTACCAATACCTCGCACATGAAAGGTATTGGTTTATTACCATGAACTTGCCCTATTTTGAGAAACATTAGGAGGTTGTCTAGGAAGGGTCAACAATTTTAGCTGTAAGTAGTTCATTTGTATATATTTTTTACTGTCTTTGCTAAATGAAAGTTGAAAACATCAACTTAAAAACATTCATTTTTATCAAAGGAAACACAAGAAATTACATCTTTTTCCCCACTTTTCTGAATTTGGTTGTGTAAATGAATCAGTGTTACCACAGAGAGCTGCCATCATCCTCTGGTTGCTCTTAAAGAGCAGTTCACAGTGTTTTTGTGTAAATGCTAAACTCTTCACACATTTTAAAAACAACATGGTTTTCTAAACATATTTATCTTCAGGTTAAAAGAACAGAGGAATCTCAACTCATTTTTCGCTGTGATGTTTGGTCTGAGCAACAGTGCTGTGCAGAGGCTTTACAAGACCTGGGAGGTGAGCAGACATGATAATATGATATAATATCATATTTTTCTAATATCTTCACCAACATTTTACTTTACCTTGCAGAGAATACCGAGCAAAACTAAAAGAATCTACTGTGCTTATGAGCGACTGATGGTAATTCTCACTATAAGCTCTCACATCACTTATTTTGTTGTAGTGTTTAGATTAGTGAGTGAGTGAGTGTGCAGGATGTTCGGGTGTTTATTCTTTCTCTGGTTCTGTTAGGATCCGTCACGCAACCACAGGGCCTACCGCCTGGCTGTGGCCAAACTCAGTCCTCCTTACATTCCCTTCATGCCTCTGCTGCTGAAAGGTAAAGAAGCACCAACAGTCAGCTTCATACATCAGAAGACATCTTTCTCTGAATTTTTAAATCTCTTCTTGTTTTTCATTTTTATTATTTTTTTGTTTTTGTTTTTGCACAGACATGACATTCATCCATGAGGGAAATCCAAACTACGTTGACAAACTGGTGAATTTTGAGAAAATGGTACAGATTTCTATTTTTTGCTCACTTTTTGGCTTAATTGTATTCAGTGAAACATTTTTATAAAACTGTGGGAACTGAAATGTCTAATCTCTTTCTTGTCATAGCGAATGCTTGCCAAGACAGTTAAAATTGTGCGAGGTTGCAGAAGCCAACCTTATGGTAAGTGAACCATGTATGCTGTCGTATAAACAGCAGTCCGGACAGACGCGTGTTTCAGCAGCACTTTGTTTTACTCTCTTGCTGTCCTGCAGTGCCTTCATCGCCACAGAGGGGCCTGGCTGATCGCATGTTTCTGGATGGGCCTGCTACTCGATTATCTACCTGTAAGCTCTGTTGTTTTTGTAGTCATGACTTGAAGTCATAGTATATAACTTTTCTTTACAATCTGTTTGTAATACATATTTGTTTTTTTTATACATATTTGTTAAAACGGTCACCAGTAAGAGACAGATAAACGATTAAAAAAAATCGAGTTCCTCTGACTTTCTCCTGCCGTCTCCAGAAATACAAAGCTCTGTCAGAAGCAACCAGATAGAGCCAGGAGGAAGGTCTGAGTGCTGTCAATAAAGCTCATGTTCTTGCTACTCAGTTAGCTAATGATGGAAAAACAGCTTACAGTTGCAGGAAAATGGTTTATTTGCTGTCATTGGTGGCCATGCTGTCTAGCATGAGCTTTTATGGTCGGCTAGGTGTGGATGAGGGTGATTGACAGCACTAAGACCCTCCTCCTAGGTCTGATTGGTTGTTTCTGACCAGGAGCTTTGTATTTCTGGAGACAGCAGGGGAAAAGCGGAGGAGCTCGGATTGTGTCTCGTGTCAACAAATATAGAAAAAAAAAAAGTTTTATGTTTTCGCTTTAAGGTCTGTTTTTTCTGGGTTTACATTTCTAACATGCTGCTGTGAATATTAGAGATTTCCTGTCTCTCTCTCTCACCCAGATTCCGACCATGCCTTCCCTCTCCGCTCTCCCAGCAACATCCGACATTACATTCAAAACCTGAAGGTGATCGACAACCAGCGGAAGCTCACCCAGCTATCGAGAACAATCGAATGCTAGGACGTCTGCCTCTGGGTGGACAAACACTGGAACTTTATGTCGAAATCAGAAGCACAAACTGGATTGCAAGGATTTTCTGAACTTTTACAATCGCCTGCAGTTCACAGCATGAAGTGAAAATGTGCAGCATGCACAGGAATGACCTCAGTGCTGAACAACAGGACAGCTGGGAATGTTTTTACCAACCAAGCCTTACATCCGCCCAAAAGGCTTTGTACCAACATGTAAAAATGCTGCTCTATATCTGCTGTAAATTTTTAATTTTTTTATATGACGCATTGTAAGCTCCAGTCATGCAACACATGCTAAACATTTGTGCCACAAATACTATCTTAGACTTTTCTGAGCACTTCTGTTTTCACTTTTAAAGTAATATATTGTATTATACATTTTTAGCAACAGACTGACATTCACATGCTTTCATAAGATGTTTTCTAAATAAATTATTTTCCAAGTTAAGCATAGTCAATGAGGACACCAAAAGTTGGTAAAAAGGGAGATTTTTTAATTATTATTATTATTGAAAGTACAAACCAAAGCAGGTAAAAACAGACCTTCCACCTGGCACAAAAAAAGTCCCCCCAATATGGGGTGAGAAATCTCTCAATCAGTCAAAACTCTCCTTGTCACAAATATGTACAACTTCTTTTAGAAAGTTCTGGAGAGAAAAAGTGGATGAAGACATTTAAAAAAAAAAAAAAAATTACCAGTGCCTTCTCTTGATGTAACAATGGAGGAAAAAGTAGAATGATTCTGTCATTGGCAAATTTAAGGGAAGAAATTATAAGACGAAGGATTTAAATCCATAACTAAATGGGGATTTTCTCGTCCAGGTGGACGTAAATCATCCTCTGATCAGATGTTTTAGGAGGCTAGTGGAAGAAAAATGTGCACAACACATGTTAACTAAAATGGTTGTTTGAACAGCTGCAGAAGCAGAGCCTGTAACTATTGAACATGCTTTGTGGCTTTGTTTCAGCATCAATCTGTGTAATAAAAACCTGTGAGACGGTGAAGGCAGTTCAGAGCAGTCCAGAGACGTGAGGATGAGTATATCTGAAGTCAGGGAAAGTTTTTTAGGTTCCACTCTGCTTGCAGTGAGAAAGCAAGTAAAAAAAAACAAAAAAAAAACAGAAACCAACAGGAGATCTAGACTACACCTTCAATTTCTGGTTTAAAACAGACATCAAATAAAAGCAGTGATACATTAAAGAGTGAATATAAATATTGCACGTCCAACCATTGTGTAGTTCCCAGTGCCTAGTTGTTATCCCTTTGTTTGAGGTATTTTGCTGTTGGGTTTAATATTAACGAAAAAGTTTGACCTCAATTATCTCAGGCTACAAAGGACTAGGCGGTGGGAAAGGTAAAAACCAGACACACTCAAAACAAAAGAACTTAAATATATCATTCACACCAATCCATGAACACATGGAGTCACACGCAAGCAACCCTAATGCTAACCCACAGACATGAAGTATTTACATTAAGGCACATGAACTTGAGTAGAGGTGCATCTTAATAAATTTGAATATCACTCAGTTAATTTACTTATTTCCAACATTGAAAGACAAATACATTTATAGCACTTTATTCTGTTCATTTTGATGATTGTGGCTTCAAAGTCATAAAAATCAATATTCAAGCTCTCAGAAAATCATGAGACTAATAAATAAAATAGATTATTATTGGAGGAATATGTTATATTGTGGCCACATCATACACAAACACTCCAGTGTTCAGTGTTGCATGTATGCATATTAATGGAAAGTTAAGTGGAAGGAAAAACAGAACAAGAACTCTTAAGATTTCCTTTCACCTTTTGAGCCAAATTACTGAAATAAATGCTTTTTTTGCTGATATTTTCATTTATTCCGATGCACCTGCATATAAAAGAAACAAATACAATGACTTATTGTTCAGTCCCTGTAGCCTTTTTGGTAGTGGGATGATGTCAGCTGCGTCTCATTCATTTTACTCACCAAAAAAATAAAACAAAATAAAATACAGTATCTCATTCAGCATCACACTATAAGCTGAAAAAGGATCCATCATTCTTCAGCCTCCTGTCAAGGCTACATCATTGCTGTCTGTCCTGTCTCTGTCCATTTTCATCATGCTGCCACGGCCGACAGCTCTGTGTGCTTTTTTCCCCCTTTAAGACAGGAGAGCACCACTTTCTGACAGGAAGCGCCACGCTGCTTCAACATGAGGTTCAACAGGTCTGTGGTGGTCCCAGTCCCATCCCAGCTTGCTAACGGCGCTGCGGTAACACTGAGCCCAAACACGCACAGGACTTGGACGAAGTGATCAGTAGGAGTCAAAGTCAAATCTCAAAGGAAGCTCAGTCAGTCTTTGGTGTATTTGAAAAAAAAATATATATATCAGTAGATTTCCTTTGAGTGCAAAAAAATGAAAAAAAAAAAAAAAAAAAAACACTGTCCACCAGCCTGAGGCAGAAAGTGATCATTTCCAGAAACAGCTGAAAAACATCCATCTAAAGCATTTCTAATACCCGCTTTTCCTGTTCAGGGGTTGCATAGTGGCGGCGGGCTGGAAAACGACAACAGCTCACACAGGCGTAAATAATAGGGTCAAAAGATTCATTTTAGCTCTTAAACAGGAAACCATATATGCTGCAAATCAGTTTTTAACCTGAAATCTGAAAAAAAAAACAATCTTTGGTTGTTTCCTGTTAGAGATGGCAAATGTGTTCAATCATTAGCACCAATACGAAGCAGATAAACAGACGTTTTCATCACAAGCGTCTATAAAAGTAAACCCAACTTGTTCCTGCACGAACAGGATAATGGTAACCTGTGTGCTTCTTTTTGCTAGATGATCTAAAATTTGTTTGTAGGCACAGAGATCAGTTCTATTTGACAACAATCCCAACAGGGTTAAAAACAAAGATATAAATAATAAAGAAAACATTCATTTGGCTTGTAGATCCTCGGGTTTTTGTCTTCCTCTAGTGCAGCACAGCGGAGTTCCAGTAGTCTCTCTGATCCACGCCACATGTTCCGTTGTGATTCTCTCCTTTGCAATCATTTGGCCAGATATGGTGGTTCTGGTACCTCAGTCGATCAGCTAGGCCTCAGAGGCAGCCTGTGGTTTGAGTTGAGCTTTTTCCATGGCTGTGCCGTAAGGTAGGGAACGCTTGAAGAAGCCAAGCTGCAAAGAGAACAAAAAATATGCAGGAATTAGATATAAGCACAATCCAGATCGGCCTTTACACGGGTTCTTTAAACGTAGATAAAGTGGGAACATTCAAAGAAATTCAAAGAAACGCATCATAGAATGTTGATATACATGGAAAAGCGAGATTTTCAGCTGCTTCCATTCACTCTGACCTTGTTATTACACCCGCTCAGATTTTACAGAAGTGTTTAAATGTAAGAGCTTGGAAATAAATTCAGGACCAGTATCTTGTTTAAATGAAAAAACTTATAGCAAGATGCAAAACTTCTTAAATACAAAAATTTTCTCGTTTTAACGAATAATTAAAAAGTAATTAAGAGCCCGCTGAGCTGAACCAAGTTGAAAACCTCATGGTTATTTTAATAAAACTATGTATCACAAGCCCAGACTGCATACATGGTTAAATACACCCTCTCTTAATAGCAGCAGTGACGTTTGAAACTCTTTTAACTTAACTAATCCACTCACCCTGTAAAGGACGTAGATAAGAAGAGCCAGCAGCAGCAAACCGGCCAGGATGGCCAAGACGATGATCCACAGAGGGACCGAGTTCTCAATATCTGGCTTGTTCCAAACCACTGGGGTCACAACCTGTGGATGGCAAGACCGTTTCTCAGCTTAAAGTGATCCAGCTACGAACAGCAACTTGTTAAAAGACAACAAGTACCTTTTTCTGACCACTTGGATAGTGCTTGGGTAGGATTGCATATGGCATCGTCTTTACGTTGAATCTGCCCAGACACTCCATGACGTACTGCTTGTAAGCTTTCTGAAAAGTATAAAAATATATATATTGAAAATACATGAAGTACATCAAGTCTACACAAGGTGGTGACACAGACAATGGGGAAACAAAACGTCTTCAGTAGCTCTTCCAATACATCACACATCTTCCATGTAAATGTGTGAAGTGATGAATACATAATAGACACAATAGCCAAGAATAACAAAAGGAAACTGTTTTTACAGTAATCTGGAGTTCAACAAAGCAACAGTTTGTTTCCTGAGGCAAATATGTGATTCCACTCAGAGTGGCAGCTGATCCAGAACCATTACAAAGGCCAAGTGTGCACAAACAAAATGTATTACTGAGTTCTGCTTTGAGCTTTTCACTTTTTTTGCTTCTTAGATCCTGCCAAAGTCTGACATGAGAAAATACACAAGCACTAGGGGGAAGTATTTTGTAGCTTTTTCCTCTGGTGGAAACACATGTTCATGTATGAAGAAGGCAGCTTGAATGGCAAGGTTGTTCTCCCGCTAACCTCAGTGAAGGTCTCGGCCCAGACGCGCGAGCGCATTTTCAGGATCGCAGTGGTTCCCTTCTCCAGCAGACCAATGTTGCACTGGAGCGTCCAACAATCCGCATTAGAGCAAGACTATGAGAAAAAAAAAAAGAAGAGAATGTTGTAGTAAAAACATAATTTCTACAAAAGTGTCCCACAACAGAACATGCTAAAGTAAATGCAGGTGAGATTTTATAAGGCAAAACTAAAAACAAGCACGGTCATAATTCTTCAGGACGCATAAACGTAACAAAGAGCCCAATGTTATTATCCCAATTCCACGCCTGCTTCGAATTAGACTGAAGGAATGTCATGAGACTGTAAAAATGCAGCATGCACAACTTGCCACATTATTGCCCAACCACTAAACCCAGCCCATTTTTCTCAAAACTGTATAGTACACATCTTTATGGGCTCTCAATAATGCAGCTTTAACATTTTACAACATGCACACACTGTCCTTTAGTGCCACTGCTAAAGCGAGACCACCCCCGCTCTCATGGGTTTCATTGGGTTTCCTGCAGGAAAGCATTAGTTTACTTATTACACCAAGGAGGGAAAACCCAAGAGAAGAAGAGTGCAACCGCCCTGTTCCTTTAGTCTGAGTCTTAGACAGACTTAATGAGTATTGAAACAGACAGGGAACAGATCAGTTCACTTCCTCCTGGTGGAACTGCTGCTTGCCTGAGGCCGCAGGGCCACACAGGTCTGAGAAAATACAGGAACAATTAAGGTCGTCTTAAAGCTACATTTTATAAATTCCTCACCAATTCCTCCCGCTGGGATAATGCACGAGAGCTTTGTGGTGTCCCCGTAACGTAATAGAAAAAGATTTTGAACTGACATCAGTCCTGCTGTATGCAGAAACAAAGTGACACCCTGAAAGCACGGCCCTCCACCGCCCTATCGCTCGATCCATATCAGCTTGTTGAGACGCTTCCTTTCCCTCTTCGTTCACCAAGTTTCAGGAAATATCCCTCTGTCATTTTACTCATTATCTTGAAGCCAGCAGGCAGAGATAATCTGCACTCTGGCTGTATTAAAATAGCCCATTAATGACTCCAGTGACTGATTGGAGAGGAATTTAGCAAGGCGATTTAAAGTTCTGTTTGGAAGTTGTTTTACGAGGCTAACACCGATGTAGTTGTGCCAATTTCCTTAATTTTGGGACATCGGTGATTGGCTAATGTTGATATATGAAGCAGATCTTATCCACTGATCTTATCTACCTCAGCAAAGGTCCACAAAGTCTTTTTCTTTCTGCTGTTGGAGATGTTTGACAGACCAGCCCACTAGGTCATGTCTGCACATTTACAGTTAATAACAGTGACCCTTCTGTTGCCAATTCAGCAATTTTCTTGCTATATTGAGCAACTTTTCAGACATAAACATTGAAAAAACTAGTTGAATAAACATTTGTTTTTAAGAATTTAAAAATCTGGGTATTAGTATTAACTAATGAGCCAATCATGTTGTTTTGATGTTCAAGATCATCAAAACAACAGATTTTGAACCGTGTCGATCTGATTTTTAAAAGCCTTTTTATTATGAGGTCAGATATAATCAGTCCTTTGTGTTTCATAACCTCCACAGACACGACTGCTCAGAGAAAACTGAAGAGAGGGCCCCTTCATATTCAAGTGTCACTGAACATGCTTTATAAACAAACACGGTCAGAAGAGCCTGGGGGGCATCCAAAGAGCGGACCCTGTCCACAGATAAGGCCTGGATCAATAGGACCAGTGTGTAGCGGGATCAGAACACCCAGAGCCAATAAAGGGAGGAGGCTGAGGGAAGTGGAGCATCTGAGGCAAAAATCCCACCCCATGTCCATGTCTGCACAGCGTTTCACTGCCCAGCTAACTACTAAAGAGTCTTTAATGTTAATTGCCACAACGGGACCAATATGTGCCCTCTGACCTCTCCTTTTTAATGGCATCATAATTTAATTATCCAGTCCCCAGAGTCAAGCGAACAAAGCCAGTAAGGGGTTTGCAGCCACTTATCAACATGAATGTTATATTCGTTTTTAATGATGCATTGTAATTGTTTGTTTAGTTCTGATGTAAAGGATTACAAAGCAAATAACAATAATCACTTTTAAAGCCCTTAAAAAAAGTGTCAACATTATATTATTATATAGTTAAATTCCTTTTTAAAATAAGAAAATAAACATTTTTAAACTACAACAACATAGCATTACTAAATTAGCTGACAATCTTCGTCAAGATTAACCCGATTTATAATAACAGTTGTGTGTAACAACTGGAGGGTGATTTAAAACACAGATTTATTTCAAATTTGAACACAAATTGCAGAAAATACTCAAACTCATTTGAAATTTCTCTGGGATTTTCATCTACAAAAACATTGAGCGTCTCACCAGGTTGGTCAGATGAGCGAGCGAGTTCTTGTGGACGTCCCTCCTCTCAACATGGTGCTCATCAGCCTTCAGGGCCAGAACAGGAGACTCTGTTGATGAGCGCTGGAGCTGAACAAAGACACAAACACACAGCTCTGATTATCATAGTATCTGCAGGCACCAATAAACGCTACGCTATTTCCCTCTGTCAATATATTGTCTAATGTTAGCACAACCCTGAGGTTTTTTCTCATTAATCAGAAGCATGTGAGGTCTCCCCTCTAAAGCATATCCATGGAAATTCACCAATTCAACAAGGAAAAAAAAAACATGAGGTCATGAGCTAAGATGAATGACACCCTCCCAGGCCTGCTCAACATCTGTCAGACTTCAAATGTAAACAAAAACAACTGCATGGAAATGTTTTGCCCACAGAATCCCAAAGGCTACTACTTGGAAAGGGGGTGTTGGTGCATGCTGAAGATGAGTGAGGTGGATCTCTGTGAGCGAAGGGAAGGGCTCCAACTTCAAAGCAGCGGTGGGGTAAGTGTCATGGGTGGAGCTGGGAAGATGGGAGGATGTGGGCAAAACATTGGGAATCTGGGTGCAGAAGGATCTCTAATTTAGCCCCATTGGGCCCAGAGAGGTGTGTGCGCGCATGCGAGATGCTCACTTTGAGATTACGGTGGTTCAAGTTTTTGTCCGCGGTGCAGTTGATGGGACCTTCTGTATAAAACTCAAGAGGGTAAAGGAGATCGTGACCCTGGATGCGGAGAGGGCAGCGCAGCTCCAGCAGGGTGCCGCTGATCCGACTGGGGCCGTTGTTGACGAGCTGGAAAAAAACACATTTTTAAAAAATCAAGGAAATGAGTTTTGAGAGTAAAAAACTATTTCATTTCAAAGTTTCATTACACAAAACTTGGTAAGCCCAGTGGGTGGGTGCTAGGGCAGTCATTCATCCAACGACCCGTCGACTTTTTGAGTTCAAAATGTTTGACGTTCACAGGAATTTGAAAATATCACTTGATGATTATGTGTCATTAAAAGATTGGAAGATTAATACCTGAACACCAACTATAAAGTCTTACAAAATGCAACATTAAAAAAAGAAAATAAAAAATTTAAAAAAAATAACTTCAGTACTTTTTCAGTGAGTTTAAAGTAATTTCTTAATATTGATGAAAAGTACAAGTTAAAACACAAATAATCTACCAGTTCTTTTTTAGCTAAATTAACAAATTATTCAAACAAGTTCCCATTTCTTGCTGGAAAGTTACTTGTAGGATACGTTTATCTTATTTCAAGTGTACTAAAATATTTACAGTAGAAACTAGAACAAAATGTTTAACATTTTTGTTATTGCATTAAAGAACAGTAGTAAATGGCATTAATCGGTGCAATGATGAAGCATTGCAATGCAAAAAAGTAGGAGATTCTTAAAGGGACAGAGGCCAGTTTCCAGGTGTCAAATACGGCTATATTGCAATGTTGTTTTTGATACATACAGCATTTCCATAACAACTGAAGGTCACATAATTCTATAAAATGGCACTATGTTGCTGAAAAATATATAAAATCCCTCCATTAAGTAGAGTTACCAGTATATATTTTATTTGAACTAAATAGGTTCTCCTGTTGTAAACTGTAATATCTGTTGGAGGTGTCCTGCCCTTACACTGGCTGGCTAGTGTAAGAAGTGAGGCTTATCATTGTTACAAATATGAGTGAAAGTGTGCTATGACGACTCCTAAAATGATCACAATTGATTGCTGAAGAATTCACATCTGATATGGATCTCCATTAATTTGGTGGTGCAGCACAATCATAGGTCCTTTTCTTTTCCGGAATGAACAATAGAATCTACTTTCAAACCCAATCTATTCTGTTCCCGCTGAGTGTGCAGATAAGAGCTTGGCTGACTACCTCATAAATGTGTTCCACGGCCGGCCCGACGTCCTGTTCCACCCCGTAGCTTTTGGGCACTTTCCAGTTGGCCGGAGGAAAGAAGACCTTATCTGGCCGAGACACACTTGAAAAGAGAAGGAGGGTGATGAGAGCATGTGCAGGGAGGAACTGGAGACTGAATGAGAGGATCTCTGAAGCTGAACTCACCCCTGCAGGATGACATCAGCCTGGACCACCACCTCGGGGTTGTAGTAAACAACCTCACTTTGGGAGTTATTTTCATTTTTACTATGAAAATAAAATAAAGAAGAACATTTAGGTTAGCCATTAGGTTTGTACAGTTAATTCTGAATCTGAAAGTATTACAGAAACACAGTATGCTCATAGTGTACCTGCGTATCTGCAGGTAAAACTGGACAGTTTTGTGTGTGTCCTTCAGACGAGGCACCGTAAATCGCAGACCCGCCCAAAGCTGTGAACGTAAAATTTTAAATATAAGGATCAGAATTCACAAGCAGAATCAAAACATAGTGAGGACTTTCCTCAGCAAAAAATGCTAAATATGTTTCAGATTAAGCTCTGCACAAATAATTCTCAGAAAATCTTTACTTTCAGAAGAAATGGTCCATCGCTTCTTGAGTCCTTGATTAGGAATTAATTAAAGATAAATCAACCATTGTTCAACCAAAATCTAAAAGATTAAAAAGAACAAAATGTCTGCACTGAATAAACTAGTAATAAACCTGGAGATCCTTTGATAAACATACCAAACTTGGTCATATTGTCACTACCCTGGTACTTCCTGTGCTGTTAAATACGCGAAACAAGCAGGCAGTTCGGGTTACAGATGTATTCTCCACTTCCTGTCACAACATTTCCGGACACAGGAAAACTTTTCCCGTTCCATTCGCCCCACATCCAAAACAATGCATGAAGCAAGAATCAGTCATTTATGACGTACTACCATATGAAACACCTTTAAAAAAGTGTAACATTTTGTTCCAGTCACAATAAAAATCGCAACAGATTCGGCCAAATGCTGTAAAACAACTGCAGGTGATTACCTGATCAATAACTGATAAAAGCAGGAGTTCAGTCAGTTTGTTGGTACTGAGTATAGATTAAATATGTTAACGCGATGCAAAGTCAGAAAGCAACGTAATGCTGTATTTATTCCACATTAGCTTTAGCATTTCTAGTTTGCACTTTATAAATCATTTGAAATCAAAAACACAGAGACACACCTGCAGATTTTGTTAAAGATTCATAAGTTTTTATTTTGAGAGAAACTGATTTGGAAACATTTTCTTTTGCCCAACTATTATTTTTTGTTACTTATATGAATTATTGTCATTTTGGTGCACTAAACTTAAAATTTTGGCCCATCTGACTATGTAATTTTTAAAAATTAAATGTTTGATCATTTGATCAGTTACTCAGTACTTGAGTAGACTTTTTACCAAATACGTTTTTGCTTGAGTGATTTCTTGGACGGTTACTTTTAACTTTGACTTGAGTAAAAAAAATATTGAAGTTGTGCTGCTGTTACTTTGAGTACAATTTTTGGGTACTCCACCCACCCTAGAATTGAAAGAGGGTGTACTTTGTTTCACCATGTGGTAAAAGAAAAAGCATCCTTCTTACATTGGTACCGGCCTTCATTGGGTTTCCCAGGTCACAGCTGAGGTATCGGGTCTGGTTCTCGGTGTCGTAGCTGCAGGTGAGTTGGGTGAGGCTCTGAAGAAACAAAGACGACACATTCAAACCATTAGCACCAAAAAGTTTGAGAATGTTCAGGGGGTTTTTTTAGGCGTTTTCCTCACCTCATTATTACGAGCAATGCCGCTGTAATCTGCCTCCGGGGGCAATGCCACATACAGCTCTGCCTCGTACGCCCCTCCCTCTCCTTCGTTCCTGGCGTTGAAAGTTAAGGTCAGCGAGTTGTCATCACCGAGGTAGACTTCCTTCCTGTCGCTGAGGGCCCAAGAGAAGAAAAAAAAATGACTGATGTGTTCAATTACTGAAGAAATAGGTTAGTGTAAATAATAAGAGTTTCAAGTAGTAACATGTTTTTAAAGTTTGTTGGTTGGAGATGAGATTCGAAGCTTTGTGAGCGTCAAACAAATTCCTCCCATGAACCCCTCTGCAGTCAATTATTTTTTAATGTTGTAGTAATAAAGTCATTCATGCAGAACAACAAAAATCAGCTGCCATTCCTGCCTTTCGCCTGCACCATCTACCATTCACCATTGTTTATAGCAGTGCGACTTTGAGTGGGGAGCACAAACTTTTCTAATTACAGCCTGCTCTCGTAAATAAAACATCTGATCCTATAATAGCCTGAGCGTCAACCATAGTCTGAGTCCGACCAACTGGCATCACACTTTAAAAACCAAACAAATACAAACACCAAAAAACCCAAACGCTTCAGCGACAGATTCCCCATCTAACGGGTTACGTGATTTTGAATGAAACAACATCCCAGGCAATGGTAAATGTTTCACTGTCAGCAGCTCCGAGTGCCATTAGGTTTCTATGATTCAC
This sequence comes from Poeciliopsis gracilis, assembly GCA_911649635.1. NCBI lineage: Eukaryota > Metazoa > Chordata > Actinopteri > Cyprinodontiformes > Poeciliidae > Poeciliopsis > Poeciliopsis gracilis. The sequence goes on from CAJVRI010001220.1 coordinate 1,515,413, forward strand.
TACAGAGCAGACAGAAACAACAAGAGACTATTTTGATAGTACTAATCACACTCGCCAATGGATTATTACATCCAGCCATACGTCTACGGGGGGAAAAAATGAATGCAGATGGGAGATAAATATAGGAATGTGAGATCAAAATGACAGAGCAGAGAAGGGATCATCGAGGAGGCAGTTATTTTTGAGAAAAATGCAAACAGATTTTTTGGTTGCTCTCTTGTAAACATCTATCCAAACACACTTCTTTTACCTATTCTTTTTCTCTTACCTTTGCCATAAGGAGAAAAGTAGTGCTTGTTGTTTTTATGAAATGTCGTGGCACCACTGTACAATGCTACGGCCATTAAAACTCACTTTCTGGCATGTTAAACGAAACAAAAACCAGCTGTATTTATGATCAAGGTCTGAATTGCACACGTGAAGAGTTCAGCGAATGAGAACCTTGTTCACAGTTTAAAGAGTATAGTTCTCAGCCGCTGAACTTTTTCACCTCCTGTCAAGTTGCAACAAACATCACTGGAGCAGAGGGGGAAAAAAAAACGATTTTCAAAATCTTATACAAATGTAATCCTGTGGAACCTTTCACTTTTAGTATGGAGGTCAGGGATGAAGTTCAAAGTATTATTAAACAATTTACCAAGCTTTAAACATATCAGAGGACTGTCCAATCCATCATCAAAAAATCCAAAGAGTAACAATAGGCAATCTTATCAAGACACGGAAATCTTCCTAAACTGACAAGCAAGGCAAGAAACCATGAATAAAAAAAAAAAAGCTGAGGTTAGGAGAGACAATCTGTTGACAGGACAATTCTTCCTGCACAAAAATTGTTTTTGTGGTTAAAAAACAGAAGCAATAAGAGTTTTGCTCTGCAGTTTGCCAAAGGCCAATGGAGACAGCAAACATGTGGAAGATGTTCTGGTCAGATGAGAGCAAAATCAACTACATCATCCGATTAGCATAATACAAAAGTGGAAGCATCGTGCAACCGAAACGCTTTTCTTGAGAAGGAAAAGGGAAGCTTGTCAGAGCTGATGAAATAATTAATGGAGTTAGATACTGGAAGGAAACTGTTAAAGGTTGCTGAAAGTTGAGATTGGGATGGAGATTTACATTCAAGCCGGACAACAACCAAAAAAATGTGTCTGCTATAGAGTTACAAGAAGAACTGTTAACATCCAAGCATATCAAAGTGTTAGAATGGCCTAGTCAAAGGACTGAATGTTAACGCAAGCCGTGACACAATTATACACTGAAACACTAATGTTTGTGGTTGTAAAGTGACACATTCTTAAAGTACAATGGGTTTTAATTGGGAATGGGAATTAATTGAATTGTTTATCACTTATTGTGATAAATGTTCTTATCTAGATATGATTTTGATTTATCTTTGTCACAATAAATTTCAATTAACAAAAAACTAAGCTTGTCCATATTGTCAGGATTGTTAGGTTTACTTTCTGTGTGGCAATAAATATCAGTAATATGCCTTTATGTCGATATCACTCATTCATAGTTTGAATATGTTTGCAAATTGTTCCATTATAATTGATTTTCACTTGAGGATGCGAGTTGACTTACCTGTGGACTCCCAGCTTCAAATCAGGAACGCAAATGTTGTCCTCTCCGCAGTCCAACAGAATCTGAGCCTGAAAAACAAACAAAGAGGTGACAAAAATGCTTTAATATAATGCAAGTAAGCAAGTTCCCTACTCATCAGTAAACAGGCTCTGTGCCACAATACGCAGCATGACTAACACATTCCACAATCTCCCATCCACCAGCCAAGGAACACCTGGACTCCCCCTCAGACAGTCCTGTAAATTACCTGCCACACTGCGATAAACACACGTGGAAACAAGGAGCAGGTAGTAACTTGGAGCACAGACGGTCCTGAGCGCACAGCTGCCAGCTGTCACCCACATCACAGCTCCGTGCGGCGAACCGCACTTTCGCCACACGCTACACCACCCTGCAAACCGCCGCATATGATCATATAGTGAGGAGGTGGGGATCCTCCGGCTCAGAGGACGCTCTGAGACACAAGATATCTTTGTTGACACGAAAACAGCGGTGAGGCTTCGGAGATTATAGCCGAGGGGAGGACAAGAGAGGGGCAGAAACGCCGCCGAGTGATTGAGCGACCGCTGAACGTGTGGCGAGGCGGCGGCAGGGTGAAACTAAAAATGCATCCCGCTGCGACTGACAGTGCGATGATGTTTGTGACGATGAGGATAATAAATAGAAGTGAACAAGAAATTACAGACAGCGAAGTGCCCTTCTTGTTATTATGCGATCCGGGGGGGTTCTAATTATGGTCACCATGGTAACCACTATGCTAACTTGGCCACATGTTCACCCTTGACTTGTCTGTTTCTGTCAGAGGAAGGCAGGCTGATCACGGTTTCACCAACTCAGATTTAAGACTTCTTATGAACTTTTTAGGACCGTGAGAACGAAATTGAAGACCTATATTGCAATAAAAGTACAAAATCTAACTATATAACATACATACAACTAGCCGCTAATATACACTTGCTAGCTAGCGAGGGTATATTGCTAGAAGCTTGTATACATAAGATTAAATGGCCCTGCCACAACAAATTGAAGAGCTATAATTAATGTATTTTTATATACATAAATTTACATAAATATGAATAGAATTAGCAGCTAAATTTTAATATAACCTTGCCAGCTAAACTTCCTAGCTAACAAGGGTATATTGCTAGTGACCTGTATTTGAGAGATTAAATAGCCCTGCCAAAACAAATTTAAGACCTGTGGTGAACATATTTTTACATGAATTAAGGATGCACAGACACACTTCTTACTGTACCATCAGTTAACTTCAGCAGCAACATCAACAAGAATATCATTATCACAGATCAAAATCAGACCACCAACTTGGCAGCATGAATCATTCATATTCACTCAATCACAGATGATGTTATTTTAAGAACAATAAAGGCATTGGTACACAATTTAAATCACTTCCAGATTACCTCCTGCCCCCAATCGCCACAACCAAAGGGAAAAAAAAAACAATATCTTAACAAAGATGTAAATTAATAGATCTCCCCTAAAGCCATAACTCTTCAGAGAGATATGTGGAGTATGTTAGGATGCAAGAGAAACTCCAAGAAGTTCAGCCATCTCTCATTCCCCCTCCAGCTTGAAAAGAACTTGGCATGGCGAAGCGAAATGTTACGAGGCCCGCCACACATTCTCAGAACATATGCAGAAATCAATAGCGCATTGGGCGTCTGATCTAATCCAAGGCTGCGGTGCAACGGTCACTCTTCACTGTTTATGCAGACCTCAACTGACACAACATAAGACAAGATTAATGAAATATGTTGGCAGTCCTACACTACTCCCTTTTACACACATCCATTCTCGGATCAAGTTTACGCTTTTAAAATGTTTGGGGTTTTTTTCTCCAGAGGTTCGAAATTGGTGTTACAGCTCAAGCTTGTCTCGAAGTTTTAGTTCAAGAACAGACCACATCTGTTAGAGGACAAATTGCTTTGATATCTGGAAGAGACATCAGTGAACGAGACCAACAGGAAAAAGTCAGACAAATGATGCAATCCAGAAAAAAGACATAAACAAAAGAGTTCAAAGTATGATGATTAATTTTTCCTACATCCTCCTACCGTCAAAACTGAAATCACATATGGTGCATATTCCAAAATGGTTGGAAGAATCCACAGTCTGATTGTTAAAAACTTTCACCTAAATTGTTAAAAACCCCTAGTGGTTTATTTTTAGAACAAGAAACTAAATAACCAATTATGACACAGTCCTGGAACAAAGTTGGTTTACACAGATTTCAAAATTATCGGTCGATTTTCAAAACCTGAGACCTCACATGAGACGATAAAACGAAAATTCTGATTTTAGATGTGAAATCTTCCAAAACCTCTCGAGACCAATCATGAGTTCAGATAAACAAACGTGCCTGACTGGAAAGAAGCAATGGCAATGATTTGTGGAGCTCATTTAACATAAAAAAAAATAATATAAAGACTTGTACAACCTCCACTGGACTTTCTGTTGTGCCTTGACAAGTTGTTTTGTCTTTTGTGTGTTACAGATTACCCTCCATATTTTCATTACCTTGCTTTCTGATTAGCTAAACGTCAAATTCAACAGCCTGCGTTCTTGTTTTTCTTCAGAAAACACGACACGCTGAAATATTGGGCCAAGACAATCAGACATGTTGAGTTTCCCCAGTTTTGGATCTGAAACGTCCATCCAAGCAGACCAGATTACTCTTAACTCACCACACACAGCAAGAATAACTTTAAAGCCAATCCTGATAAACAGGGCATCCTTAAACTTATCAGAATCGGAAAAAAAAATTAAGACAAAAATCAGCAAAATCTCCAACCCTTTGAAATGAACAGATGATCTCTCAACGCCTTTAGAGTTGGTAAATAGTTGGTCACTGATAAAAAGAATGATCAATCTGTGTGGTAAATCTTCTCATCTCCCTCAGTATTCTCTGAAACAAACCCAAATTATTGAGTACTTCTCAGATTAACTCATTTTAAAAGATTTATAGACCAACAATGTTGTTTTTTTAACCATATTTCCAGAAGATAAAACTGTTTGAAATGACGCCTACGTACCTTCTGCTCTATAACGTTGGTGGTCTGGTAGTTGAGGATAGGCCGCAGGCCATGGGAGTCGGAGGCAGCTTCTGGGTCCAAGCTGAAGTTCAAGGCCACAAAAATGGAGGAAAGTTTATCCCTGAATTCTTTCTCATCCTACAAGTAAAGAAAACACATGGCAGAGTTTACATAAACACCCGCTCTGCAGCAATGAAGAAAATCTGTTCAAGACTAGTTTTGCTTTTTAGCACAGTTTCCACTGACCATCAGAATCAGTGGTAAAGTTTAACTTTAAAAAAATTCTCCACGAAACCTTAAGAACAAACTGAACTCCCTTCAAAATATTTTTAAGAATTGATTTTGCAAAAAGAATTAACAAAATTCCAAATGGCATATAATATTTTATTACAATGTCTCCCATCTCCATGAGTCTTTTATGGATTATGAATAAAACTAGACTTTCTCTTGATCATTGACATTGACCAACAACATAAAAAATGGGAATTAGAAGCTAATACAATGATGGAAAACTAATTGTGGGTCAAAATCTGTAAAAGCAGACACAAAGGAATCAATAGTCAGCCTGGAAAGTCAACATACAATAAGCTTTATACATATTTTCTGGGATTTTTCAATCATTTTTGAGCACTTGAAAGATGTTAAGAAAGATATTGAGAAAATTGTACATTTAAATGTTCTGTTTTGTTTGCTCTGTTAAGCCAGCTGATGTTTCAATGCTGACCAAAGGCTGTAGGTCATCCTACGATCTACAGCCAATCAAGTTATGAGTTTGAGGGACATGTATGTCAACGCCAACCTAGAGCGATTCTGATGCGCGTCTACAGCGAAATGTCAAGCTGCACGCATGTCAAACACGCATCATCACTTTAAAAAAATGTGACGTCACCAACTATAACTGAGTGGAAACAAACTAAAAAATGTGTATATGACAAATAAAATGACTGAAAATGGATGTTTTTCAACCAGAGATGGAACATGATTAAAGTATATTGGTTATAGAAAGTAATAGAAACTCCAGCAAAACAGTTAGTTTCTGTTTTAAATTTTGCAAACTTGAATAAAGAGTTCCCAAAAAACTCTTTACAAAACTACGAGGACATACTCTTAGGTAGATCTTTGTTTGGTCGCACACACGATCCCCATGGCGAACCCTGACACGTTTCTGGAGCAAAGGCTGCTGGGAATTCAGGAACAGAGCCCTCTTCACAGCACCTTTCTGCTTGTGCTTGTGGCTGTCGAGCTGCACCTCCACCTGGAAGTCTGAAACCCAGAGAGCACACTAATGAGCATTCATTGAATGATGAATGCTCCTGAGTCACCTAATGACAGGTCTGAAAAAGCTCGCCGTAAATTCTCTGAGGCGAATGCAATGTAGCTGATGTAACCTAAACAGAGAGGCAGGAAGAGCATCTGTGCTTAGAGAACAGCGTAATTAGAGATAATAACTAATGATAAGGAAAGAGTTTGAATGCAGAAAAGAGTTGGTTATTAAACACTGCCAGAAAAAAAAAAATCCAGAGATCTATAGTCCCTGTCAAAACTTCATGTCACTGCTATGCATTTCAGACGCTAATATTGGTGACTAGTTGACAGAATACGTGCTCATAATAAAGTACAGATGTGGAAAATTGGCTCACCTAGATTGGCCGGTAGGTGTTTCCCTTCAGCAGATATGCAGTAACTCAGATTGGCGCTGTTTTGGACACACACAAAAAAAAGAAAGGTCAAAAATTTAATAACAAAGGTAAATGTATTAATGAAACCAATTCGGGTTAAACATACAGTTTGCACAAGACAAATAACTTTCCCTAAGTTGCCTTCTAATTTTCCTCACAGTTTCCATCTTTCTTGTGTCAACTTCTTTCCAAGTTCAAATCACAAGGCGTGTGAAATACTGAGAATGCAGCAAATAACGTGAGAAATATTTAAATGTTTGGAGACAGAGCTGGCATGTGACCACTCTCGCCAGCTGGGCTGATAAAGCGTCGAGTCTCCATTTCCACCGACCCGACAGCCGACACAGAAAGCAATAGCAGAGTTAAGAAGGGTGAAATTGTGAAAAGACTCGGGTTTCAGTGCTGACCACTCAGTGGCCGTCTGCATAAGCCTGTAGCCCTCTCCCATGACATCAGCTTCGCAACATGCTTCTGCTGCTGTCCAAGTCTGCACCGGACCCTCCGCCTTCAGCAGATAACCACACACAAGTCAAAGAAAGAGCAGCAGTTTGACCTGGAAAGCAGTGCACTGCAAAATCTACGCCTTCAACTTTTCCACATTTTGTCACGTCGCATACACAAACTTTAGCTTGGTTTTTGGGGGGATTTTATGTGATAGACCAACACAAAGTGGGAGTGTTTTATAAACAAACCAAGATCAGAAAAGTGTGGCATGCATTTGTAACCCATCTTTCCTGAGTGAACATGCTTTTTGGTGTATATCTATACCAACTGTGAACATCTTTAAAAGCTCAGTCCTCCAAGTTTTGCCACAGACTCTCAACTCAGTCAAGATTTGGTCTTTGATCGGGTCATTCTAACACACAAGTGTCAAACTCAAGGCAAAATCCGGTCCGCCGTAGCTTTTTATGTGGCCCTCTAGACTCCACGTTACATCAACAATTTACTCCAATTTTTCACCAATCTGCAAAATTCAGACAAAATTAACAGATCCCTCCATATTTTCTGATTTTACTGCAATTCTTTTGTCAAAATTCATCAAAAACATTGGGTTTAAGTAAGTGCTGCCTCAGCTTTACTTCATGTCTTGATGTCAAGTTATAGTCCGTGGTCATGGTAGCAATAAAAGTCACATTTAACATCACGTATTAGTGCAAATATCAAAGATTCCTTGCAAACATTTCTAAATTAGCACCACAAAATCTGTGACTTTGAATGAAAAAAAACACAAAAACAATCACAAAATCCTGGAGAGACTGATCAGCATGGGAAGAAACACTTTTTGAATGCTGAAACAAACTGCTCTTCATTAATATTTTATCAGTTCGATGGATTTTATCAATACATTTTGGCACAAAATGAAAAAGAGCTTGACGCTCCTCATTTATGCCATAAAATCTCCATCAAAACTCAATGAAAAGTTTGGCCATCACACGACAAAATGTGGAAACATTTTAAGGAGGTTCTGCAGGTCAAGAAAAAAAAAGGGAATCTTGTTGAAATGGAGATGAAAAACGAGAGGATAAGACGAAGGAAATACAAAGCCTTCTTTTAGGGAGTAGCAATAACTTCACTTATGCGCTCCTGTGTCTGCACAACTGAATGCAAGCTCACAGGAGTCTACGTGTCCTGATGTTTCCCAGCTGTGTTCCACCAGCAAACAATATCTCATTCAAACCAACTGCAGAAACCTCCTAGCCCCTCCCCTTCCCATTATCCCCTCTGCTCTCCTTTCACCCCCACCAAAACTCCTCATCACCAGGCAACGTAGCATAATCAAGACATATGTGTATACAAGAGTTTCCTTTATGAATCAGGATGTGGAGAAAGGGGAGTTGGTGGGTGAAAAGGCAGACACACGAGTGCGGCGTCAACCATGCTGAGCAGCGAGGACCCGTCTCCTGTTTCCTCTCCCCGTTGCTGGAGCTGAACTGCTCACATTAGGAGGAGGCCAAAAACGGCTTACAAAGCTCCCATTCAAGCATGTTATTTCTCCACTTCCCAACAGCAAAGGGCTGAGATACAGAGTCATTCTGAAAATAGGTCAAATAAAGTCCGCCTTCAGCGCACACCAGCACCGTGTCAGCTGACGTGAAGGATACTGCTTATCAGAACAGCCTGGCAGGATAGCAGTGTTTACGTATGGGGGAAATGGCAACCATCATCTATTTTTCTTTTCTTTTCTTTTTCCCCCAGAACATTCAGGTCAAACAAAATCCGACACAGTCAAACTATAAAAAAAAAAGCTCCGCTCAGGACGAGTTTAACGCTCACCAGGAAACATGGATGCTGGAGTTTCCATTGGTGATCACACAGTTCTTCTCCTCAGGATTGATCATCGTTGGAGAAACTGTAAGGGAGGCGACGGCGCTGACAATCGGCCGCGACCTTCGAAAAGCGATAAAACAAAGAATTGGATTTTCTTTCACACTTTTTTGTAACACAATACTGTCATAAACATGATATAACACCAGTTATAAACATGAAGGAGTCCTCATGAGTGGTTATGAGTGTTGTCATTAAGTGTCATTCGGTAAATAATAACACTTAATGCAAGTTTTACCAAAAGTGTCATTATTTACAGAATAATGTGAAGTTGGCAAATTTAGTGGACTTTTAACGTAACTTTTAGTCCAACTGAAAACAAAGAACGTTTATCACTTTCAATCTAGTCAGAAAATGTTCAGCTCCATGTTGCAGCTCTACTTGCTGTCCGTACATGTTGAATAGACATAATGAATCTCTCAGGTAATGTTTACCATTTAAGCAATTATGCAAGTAAGAGAAAGGATAAAAGTTGGAAGGAGTACCTGTAGAGAACCGCCTTATTTACACCAAAAGCTCCAACAATGAGATCTGAAAAAATAGAAGAGTTGGCATAAAAATCAAACCCTGGACTAAAAGGTCATTTAAGTCCTTCCCTAGAAATAAACACCTTACCAGGGTATCCATTCATGTCCAGGTCTTGAGCTCCTCTGAGGGAAAACCCGAAGCTGGCGGGAAAAGCACCAGCAGCCCATTGGCCTTCGATCACCTGAGTAGGCTTTTCCCTGAGGCCTTCAGAGTATCCATTGTAGATGTAGACCAGTCCCCGGCGACCATCACCTCCGAATGGACAACTTACAGCCACGTCTGTCAAAAAGGTCAAAGTACAGGCAAATATTAACTCTCCTTTTCTGCCAGTTGCGATTTTGAACCCAGAGTTAGAATGATAAAAACGCAAACTTTACCGTGTAATTCTAACTTTTTAGGACAAGCAAGTGAACAATGACAGAGCATGAATGAATCAGCCGTGACATTTCATGGTCTTGACCCTCCATTTCCTATAATATGCAGTGGGCGTAATATTCGCCTCAACTCATGTGAGGAAATAAAAGATCATTGTCGGAGCGTTCAGTGTTCCTGTCCACATGATGATCTACACAGTGGCTGTTTTTTCCTGAATGTGGCATGAGTCAACAACTGAATGTCAGCAAGGAACTCCACTTGCAGCGAAGTAGAAAAGATAACTTCATCCAATTTCTTTCCAACTTTATTTATTTTTTCATAACAATGCATAGAAGATTCCAAAGAAACATGACTTCATGTTATGTTGGGTTAATATTTTGTAATTTCAGATGCTAAGTTCACTCACACTTTGGGAGAATATATATAAAAAAAAAAACACTTTCAGAGAAAACTGTTTCTGATAAAATTCAGCGTTTCCTCCTGTGCATTATAAGCCTGGCGGGCCACCAGGCTTTACTTGTGCTCCCACCAAGCTAATCATTGCTTATTTCATATTTTAAGACTTTATAGTTGGTGTTCAAGTATTAATCTACCAATCTTTCAACAACACATAATTATCAAGTGATATTTTCAAATTTTCTGCCAACTTTAAACATTTTTAAACTCAAAATCACGACAGGTCGCTGGATGAATGATCACAGGGCTGAGCAAGTTTTCTGGGGGAAACCCATTATGTAGACAAATCCAAAACCAAAGAATGAATTAAATTAAAGAAGCTAATTTCTCCAGATTTGTTTTTTATTAGAAGTCCAGGTGTTTAACGAGTCATGACTCATTGCTGCTCACTAATTACATGAAACAACATATTTTCCCTATTTTTTGCCTGTTTGCTATTTGCTACAAATGAATCTGCACACACTTTGCAAAGACAAATCCAAATATGGCCTCACTAACTTATTGTACACGTTTTTCCACAACTAAATTTATTGTAATGGCATCTCGTAGCAAAAAGTCTTAAAATCTGTAACATGCTTCAATATTTAAGCTATTGTATTGGTGAATGCTGAGTGCATAACCAATGAGGAGTTGAATTGAAGGTCATCCACCTCTTTGAAAGTGCAAGAGCAAAGTGATTGCCTTTTCACATTTCACACTTGCTAGACACAATTTGAAAACTGCTTTTTGATTTATTTTGGCTATAAAACATCTTTGATAATGCAAACAACGTTTGTGTGACAATGCAGAACAAAAGCAGGAGAAATCTGTTGATTTTTTTTTGTGGTACTGTGCGGTATCTCTGCGTGAGCTGCCATTTTTGTTCCACTCTTACCGTTGAAACCATCCTGGTTCAAGTCTCCCAGTGGTGCGATGGTGCTGCCAAATCTCCCAAACACTTCTTTGCCCGTCAGGCTGGGGTTGGTGATCTCCAGGTGTAACGGGCTGCGTTGCAGGTAAATGTAAACCCGACCCATCTCTTCCAGACGACCACCAGAGGTTCGGACCATGAACATGGGCGCTCCCACCAACAGATCAACCATCCTGCAAACGTGAAAACGAGACAGAATATAAAAACTCAAAGCATTAAAGAATCACTGAAGTTTCCAGTCTAGACTGGTTTACTCACCCATCACTGTTGATGTCGGTCGTTGCCAGTGCATAGCCAAAGTATGAGCCCATCTATGAAGAAGAAAAGGATTGAATCAGAGTAAATCTCAAAACCTAATGTAACAAAATGTGTCCAAAGCGCACACTACAAGCTCCAGGCCTGTTTTTTCCACTAGTTTAACAAAAGAAGACCTAAAGAAAATGCAAAAGCTTGATGGATTTTACAGGTTGAGAGTTTATGGGAGTCTTTCCTGCTCAGTTTTACTACTGGATGCTGTAATTCTGAGCCCAAAAACAACATAAAGTCAGACTGGGTCTTTACAGTGAATGAAAGTTCACACCGGACCCATTTACTCTGCTGAATTATGTCTGTTTAAGAAGGTCAAAGCCATTTTATTCCCAAACTTAGTTGGTGATTTGTAAAAAATAGTCTAAATTTTAACATTTCATGGCATTGCAATCACTACATTACTTCCTCAAAGTATTGTAAATCAGATTTGGTTAAAGAAATTATTTTTTTCTGAATTAATTAAGCTTTTTCACCTTACCTGCTCACCAGTGAAGTTTCCCAGGGTGGTCAGATCTGAGCCGTTCAAAATGGACACCTGCAGCACAGAAAACACATATGGCGAACATTTTTACTGGGTCAAATTCTGTTCCTGGAATTTGCTTTAGAAGCAATGTGTGTTCAAGTATTTTACTTTTCCCCAATTCTTCACCCCTGACGTGCTATCACTTCAAAAATTTCAATAAAGTATCCTTTTGTTTTCTTACCAAACCATAAAGAAGTTGCCCCTTTGGAATGCCAGTAACAAAATCTACAGGGGAAAAAACAAAGATTATTCAGAAAAAAGCAACGTGACAATAAGCAGAGAAAGTAACTGCACATGTACAACACTCATTCAGCAATCACATAAAATATTATTGTACCATATTTGCATTGTTAATTTAATATGAAACCCCACCAAACCCCAGGAATGTGTGTTAGCTTGATGCACCTTCCACCTGATCGCCACTAAACTCCCCAACAGCAACAGAGTAACCTGGAAAACATAGGAGACAGACAACAGGGTGAACTTTCACAGCAGAAATTATTGTTAAACCAAAATGTATTGAACACCACCTACCTTGGTAGCTGTCATCATGTGAAGCCTGAATCTGTTTGGTCTGAACTTGACCCTCTACTGCCTGCATAAAATAGCCTGGATAGTAGGCTTTGATGATGTCTTTGGTAGCTGCAGAGATCACCTGGCCTAAAGGTGGAGAGACGAGGAAAACTATGAAGAAACTGATCTTCTCTACTTTGATGACTGTACAACATAACTGATGTTATGTCTGCATACCCTGCCAGTAGTAGCTGCCAGGTCCTCCCAGAACCACTCTGCCATCCTGAAAAGACAGTATGTGTTACACGAGAGAGCAAAGCAGAAACGAGAAGAGATGTTAAGGCTAATATAGCTATTACCTTTGTAAAGTCAGCACTGAATCCTCCCTGACAGTAACCTTGTCCTCCTCGATCACTAAGTTCTACAACAAGGAAGGAAAAATGTTTATTTTTATTTTGCCCAAGAGTCTGGTTTCATGCAATATTCCACGAAAATTATAAATACATTCCCCCAAATCTAAAATAAGTAAATTCCAATGAAGTGAAGTGACGGTTACCTGTCCGACACGGAGCATACTCCACAAATTTGGTGAAGTTCTGAACGGAGAGGTAGCAGGTTCCTGTGGCATCAGAATGGGGTTCATCCTTTTCGGTCCTCCAGTAGTAAAGAGGGGCGCAAGCCTGGATTACAGATACATGGCCGGTTGTTAGACGCGACGATAAACGGTATTTCACACAGGAAGGCAACCCTTGATGCCACACGTGAGAATAAAATAATGTGAATTCATTTAGAGTCTGAGTGAAAGGATAGTTTGAAACCATTTCAATGCAACATGGAGCATTTTGAAGGGAAATATTGTAACATCCCAAACCAGCTGTATTGCTGCAAGAAAAGGGTTTAACAAGGTCATAATAAATTAAAAAAATATTAAAAACTCATCAAGGTTATTACCATAAATCACCCCCCAAAAATAATTCTACTCTTATTTGGTTTGATTTGATATAATTATATTTTTACAAGTTTCTTCAAACTGAATGGGGAACAATTTAGGCAAAACAGGGAAGTTGATCTTAATTTTAATAATAACCAGTGTGTAGCAAAATCAAACCATTAATGCTTCACAAAAAGGGGGGTCACCTTACCAAAATCGTGTCACCGTGAGAACGCACTGTGGCGCCGAACCACTGGTGGGACTTGAAATCAACCTGGAGAAGTGTGTCATTGATCCGGGTACTGCGATCTCCTGGGGAAACGTAAAGAAAAAGACTCTGAGTTACAGCCGGTTGATAAAACATGCATTCATTCGACTGGACCCCAGCTATCCTAATAATCCCTTCCCCTTCCTCGCAGAAACTCCTGAAAACATCTGTGCAATTGGCAGACAGCTGGAAGCTTGATTCCAGTTACATTTTTTTTTCCATGCAGAGATTAGCCCAACTGTACGAGAATTAGAAAAGGTGACGTCTGCCAAAACGTCACGGCTCAGGAGCGAGATCAGGTCCAGACTGGACCGGCCTGTCATGACCCTGCTGACCCTCTGCTCTGTTTGGCCACCTGGCCAGCAAGACTGATCCCGTCTCCCACTTTGACAGCAGCAGGTGATATGACAGATGGTCTCAGGAGTCGGGTTTAACCACGGCTTCATTTGAACACAGATGCTACGTCTGTGCAGCAATAAAGCTGAAAATGCAAACAAACTGATTAGGAAAGGAGGACTAAAAACCTCCACATGGATCATACCAGCGTACAATCAATCACACATCTGCAGAAGAGCACAGCAGAGTCTGGCGGGAATGTGGATGTGATGAGAGAAAGGTCTATGCATGTCTGCGTTTAATCTTTCCTTTCAGCCAAAGAGGCAGCCTAGAGCTGAAGATGAAGGTCTGCTCCGTCTCTTGGTGGAAACAGCCTTGAGTCTAAGGTCCAAAGAAAACATACACACTCTGGCCTGGCTTCCTAGAAGCAACTTACCATTCATCTCTGCTCAGACACACTTCACTCTGCTGCTATCTGCTTTCATTTCCAGCGATGTCTCCGTTTCCCTTTTCATTTTTCTTACACCCTCTCACCCAAGTCTCAATGTCTACACAGAAAAAGTTTCTGCATTGCTTACAGGCTGTGCTTCTGTTGCCTTGATCAAATTAATAATAATTAAAAAAAATGCTTTTTAATAACCAGGAGACATTTTTCTGTGTAATCCCTCCTTGTCTCCAGGTTTTCCTCCTCCTTCATGGACTGATGGCAGCCAGCCCAAGCCTCAGAGTCCAGAGCTGCTTTACCCACAACGGGAAAAAACGAAGGTCAGTGAAGCTCTCACATGGCAGCCTCAGTCAGTGTCATTTCAACGACTAACAAATCAATGTGCTTGTTCTGTGGTCGAACCGAAGACAGCTGGCAAGAATCATACGAGTCCCTCCGAGAAAATAATGAAGGAGATTCAGAGAAGAGCTGATTGCTGAGCACTGCCAATCAGCTGACTGAATGAGGACCAAGTTTTTAAATATTTATGGTTTCAAAACTGCAAACATTTTCTACTGTACCATTTCTACACTTTGAGACCCTTTAAATTGAAGCCAGGTAAAATGTAAAGACAAAAGAGAAATCCTACAATCCAACGCTGCTCCAATTTTGTTTACATTTTGCAAAGAAGGAAGTCGCGTTCAGGGTCTTCTTTCTTCAGGGGTTCTTGGCACAGCGCCACCACAGGTGAGGAGGGGAACAGGCTTTTCAAATGTTTGAATCATTTCACGGTGCAGCGTGAAAGTGAACCACACACCGGCTGAAAATATAGCAAATGTTGCACTTTTCCCCAATCAAGCCGAGTCTTTCAGGTGTTATGTAGCTTTCCCCTTCCCTCACCTGCTGCTCTGCACTGCCAGGCAGCTGGCTGATAAGGCCACTCCACTTTTCTTTCACTTACAAGTAAGTCAAATTCGGCTCTTTGGAAATATTTCCAGCTTCAAGAAACCTCGACTGCAATTATCTGCAAACTAAAGGCTGCAGCAATGTTTAACTTTTATCATTTTTTAAGCAGCTGCAGTACTAATTGTTGGATCTCTGTTGGTTTTACACAAACTTATCTTAGTATAATATCCTCAGATCGACCTACGCCTGGACACAAACCATTGTCATCTAATCAGAACATCTCCTTCATTGTTTATGTGAGGCTGGTTAATGTAGTGTGCTGATGTGACATGGTGCCAGGCACAGTCTCTCCCAGGACCGGCGCAGGACTCAGGGGGGTCTGGAGCGCGTCGATATATTCATACTCCACTTTGAGCTGTTTGTGAGTGGATAGAGCCATTAGGGGAGTTAGAGGCTCTCGTTGTAAGGGTGTGTATTTCTGTGTTTGTCAGTGAGCTTGAAGACAAATGGTCAAATTCACTCAACACATCAGCTGGCCCTGTGGGAGTGCTAAGAGAAGGGGAGGTGGACGGAGCAGAGCAAGGGGGCTCTGGTTTCTCCCTCCATCCTCTCCCTCCAGTCCTACATTTGCCCTCTGACAACCCCTCTTCTGCCCTCAGTCCCCTCTTCTCACAGATTCATCGGACAGGCTCTTATCTCCATGGAAGAGGAAGTGAATGGGTGGGAGCTTCGGACCACTTTGACCCAATTAGTTGGGCTAATTAAGAGGCTCTGTGGCCTGTAGGTCAGAGCTCAAACACACTACGGTAGACGGGAACCTCCAGCAATATTTTTTTTTAAAGATACAGGACAGAGAAAGAGAGACAAATTTTAAAACTAAATGCAGAAATGCATCGGGAAATTGGTCGATTATCAGCTTACTGAGTCAAATCTTTTTTCTTGCACTGCAAAAACACAAAATCTCACCAAGTATTTTCATCTACTTTCTAGTTCAAATATATTAGTTCACTTTAAATAAGACAAAACTAACTGTCAAGTAACTTTTTAGCAAGATCGGAGCTTGCTAAAAAAAAAATATTTAATCAATATTAAGGAATTATTTACTTGAAATAAGCCTCTATATCTTGCTAAAAAGTTATTTGAAAGTTAGTTTTGCCACATTTTCAAGTGAACTAGAAAGCAGATAAAAAATAAGTGGTAAGCTCTTGTGTTTTTGCATGAGTGAACTCAACACATGTAAGTGAAAACATCACACTTCAACAAGGACGTCGATACCGTGGGAGAAAAATTCAAAGTCAGCTCTTTTTAATGTCAGTGAGGTAAGATTGTAAGTCAGAGGAAGCGCATAACTTATATGTGAGTACATGCCAAGACATAGCTGTGGTTAATTCAAGCTGTGAGAGAGTGAGAGAGAGCAAGATTTTAACCAAATAACAGGAAAACAACAGAGTTATTCTCCTTTGTTCTTTTAAGCATCATTAAACATGCTAGATTTGGAAATTTCTGCAGCCTTTTGGGAATCCCAGAGTGAAGGCAAGAGTTCAAACTCTATAAGATTCCTGTTTTAATAATGCTAACCTCGCTAAACAGGCTATTTGCACACAAGATGTAACTCACAATTATTTTTGTATTTTTGCTGCTTCATGGCAGAAATCCTAAAATATGTTTTTAATATGTTTCTGTTTCCTTTTACTTTAAATAGAACCCAGAACTGGCAAAATGTGGAGTTGGAAAGCCAAAGCTTTACAAAAACTGGGAGTAAAAAATAATAATAAACTGGCCACAAAATTGCTCAATGTTCACAGCCATTGCTAACAAAGACTGTGCAGTGAAAGCTGTGATGAATGAGTAGCAGCAGAGGATGTCATAAGTGTAACAGCTGTTTGTCATAGACACGTTTCCATGCAGATATCCATGTACTGAACGCTGTACGACAGTTCATGCAATGATCCAGATGTTGGAGCTGGCTCTGGGAGTGTAATCTGCTCCTTCAAAGTCTTTTGAAAATATGAAGGACACTCCGACTGCCCAGGGGGCCGACCTTGACTCTGAGGCCCCCCCTGCTATGACATCACTCCCTGTGGTCTTTGGCCAGCACCCATGGATGCACATGCAAGGAACACTGGAAAAGTCCTGGAGCATTCAGTGAAATATTTTTTTTCAGCCTATGAAACAGAGGAATTTTACTCACTGTAATACTAAGTGTATGATATTTCTAAGAAAACAGCCTGAGTTTGATGCAGCAGCTGCCATTTTAGGGGTTTCTTACTTTCTTTGTTTTGCTAAGTTGTGCAAAAAGGGGCTGATGGAGACTCTGTCAACAAAGTGAAACATGAATCCAGTCATTCAACAACCTCCTGGACTTCCTCAAGTTGTGCCCAACCACTTAACCTAATTTTGACTGAACAGGAAGCTCGTTTGTGATGTCTGCCAGCTTCACCTGTCTCACAAACAGGATATTTCTTTCTTTGTTCTATTTGTTTACTGGTTGCTTATCTCAGTTTAAATCATCGCGCAAGACGACACAAACATGACCTGAGGGAAGGAGGAAGCACTGCACAGAAAACACTTTTCAACACCCTATTGTAGTGTTTGCAGATGCTACAAACACCATAAACACAACACAATTAGGCACCAGGAACAAATAAAGACAACAAAGTTCAGTGGAGTGAAAGATTGACGTACACAGGAAATGATCTGATGACCAAAAGAGTGGAAAGAAATGTCAGAAAAGTTTAAATAATCTCCAGTGTTCATTTTTCCAAAGAAGTGAAATTTCTATGCAATTTAAAAATATATTTTTTAACAATTAAACTTCTCAAATACTACAACCAAGGGTTTTGTATACCAGGAAACAAGAACAATGATCTGGAGGCTATTTATATCTAACCTCAAGTAAATGAATGCAAAGCATAAATCTGAATGTATTGTAGCAAATATTTTTCACTTTATTCTTTTAACAACTCAAAATCTGAGAAAAATTGTGTTGGATTAGGAAATTTGGGCAACTTTCCAGAAATTTCACATTTAAGTTAAGTCTATTGAGTCCACACTAACTACACTGAAAATGGGGCATTGAAACTACAAAGTGTGCATGTTGGGAAGCAAAAAAGTATTTTGCTTTTAATTTTCGCTCTTGAAAGGAAAGTTGGAACATACAAAGATTGGTACGTCCAAAGCTGGTCAGGGCTCTAATTGGTGCATCGGTGCTCCACATGGAAAAGCTTGCCCTCGGACAAAAAGACAAGTATGCCATTTTAACGACTTGCAAACTCACAAATGAATAAACCACAACACTTCTGGAAAAATGTCCCTTTGGACTACAAGTGGAGGTGTTTGGCTAGGTGTCAATCTACCACTGAGAGACCGAGAACTGAGTCGACCATATGTGGCAAACTGCAGCAGAAAAACCACCACGTCATGGCGGAAAAGGATAAGAATCAAGATGTTGCAGTGGTCCAGTCAAAGCTCAGACAACAACCAGATTTAAATGTTTCGTTGGGATCTTTAGAGAGTTGTGCGAGAATGATTATCTGAAAAACTTTGAACTAAAGAGTGGGACAGGATTTCCCAGCAAACATGTCAAATTGAGGCAAAATTATAGAGAAATAGTTTCTGCCATCTTAAAAGCTGCTTCGCTGAGGGGTGTGCTTACTTTATCACACATAGCTTTTCCATTTCAACTTCACCTTTGTTTATAACACATTGACAAAGGGGAAACTATTGTGTCCTTTTGTAAACTTGAGGTTAGACTTGAATCATTTTATAGCCTAAGAAGAACCAGATGAGTTTCATTACATCCTCATGTATAAAACTCTCCTGCTGAACGACTGTACATTAAAAGTGGTGCTTGCATGTGTAGCAGTCATAAATCTTACCTTCTGGGTCGAATTCAATGGTGTGACAGTTCGATTGGCCAATGCTCCACGGACAGTAGAACACAGATCCTCCCTCAGTAACGTTCGTCTGGCTCGTGTTGGCCTTCGGGGCTCCAATAACCACACTCGCACTGTGAGGGAGAGAAACACATTGGAAGTTTTTCTCTTTTTCTTGGTTTAAGCGTTAAAACTAACAAATCCCAACCATTATAAATGTGACATTAAGCCATTATTCAGCTCTGGCGCTCACAGTCTGGTGTCTATTTCCAGTCGCCCCGTTAGGCGTATGCACTGAAAACAGCTTGCACATTTTACTACTCACAGATTGGCGTTTTCCCCCCCACATGCAGAACATTTTAACAGTTTGCAGCTCTGTTTTTGCATATCCCACCCGGTCGATGCGATGGAAACTGTTGCTATCACATGTGCACATGTGATGCTCACATTAACGTCCCTCGAACTTTGTCAGATGCACAAGGAGAAACACTTGCATGGTCACACATTCTCCTGGGGGACATGATTCAATAGGAAAACAAGAGAGCAGACACGCTAAGTGGAGTCACACTCTTGTTTCTACAGCTGGGATGCTAAACGACTGTATCCTTTCAGTTCTACCGTACGAATAGAGGAACCATCCACTTCAACATACTGGAAGAATAGTGGGACTTAGAGGTGAGTCCAGGACTAACAATCATCCTGGACGGACTTCAGAGGTAAGAGTGATTAAGAAAAGTTAGTGATGACATGTTAATGGATTCAGTCAAGATTTGTGCAAGGATAAACGTGAACAAAGAAGTACAGATAATATGTCTTAAGTGGATACTTCAGCCCTGACCTCATCACAAATACACTTGACCCAACAAGTGCCAGACACAGTTACAGTTGTTTCCATGTGGGTAGCAGAGGGAAAGGACCATTAGGACCAGACAAGGTCGAGGGTGCTTAAAAACAGGAAGCGCTCTGGATCCTCCAATAGTAAACAAACGTTTACTTTTTGACTAAACTTAGCATCCTCTCCCCAAGGACAACACTTATCTGTAAGGCGCAATGATTGAAACGGCATGAAAACTCTGCTCAATTCCCATGTCCTTATAATTCACCAATATCAATCCCACTTAAATCATCACAAAACAATTGTATAAGGTCATAATAATACTCCAACAAGGAGGCCAGAGGGCCAAACTCTCAAAGCATTTCTAACTTAATGGTTTTGAACAATGACAGAGCAACATGTCAAGCAGGAAACCCTATTTTTGTACTGAGCGAGAAAAAAAAGAAACAAATTATTTTATTTATAACCACTAATTCAAGCATATGTGTCCCAGTAGAGTTGCACAGCTCTGGATTACACATTTTATTAAAGCTAAATATCCACTGGGATATTCGCCAATAATGATCTATGTCATTATTAGAATGGGGAAATTGTAATACTAGATATGCAAAGCTGGTGTCAAACTCATTTTCAGTTTGGGCTCTATCAAAAATGTATTTAAAGAGCCGGTTGTGCCAGAATATATTGATAAAACCAATTAAACTGTTAAAATATCAATAAATAGCTGTTCCTCCAGGATTTTGTGATTGTCTGCACTCAAAAATCTGTAATTTTACAAACAATTTAGGATCATCTGTAAGGAACATTTATGAAATTCATGCTAATATATGATGTTAAATGTGGCTTTTTATTCCTCGTCGTATTGATCACGGAACTTGACATCAAGTAAGAATATTTGCAGCGAAATCTGAAGAAATTTGGAGATTTGTTGATTTTGAGCAACTTTTGCAAACTTGTGAAAAACTGAAATGACTTTTTGACATAATTTGAAGCCTAGAGGGCCACATAAACAGCAGCGGCGAGCCAGATTTGGCCCCCGCCCCTTGAGTTTGACACGCATTCTACAACATATCTATCATTTGAACACAAATGTATAGCACTTTTTTTTAATTCTTAAAAGATTGCAAACCATAAAGTAGTGGAATACATTTTAAACCATCTGCAAATTTTGTTATTGAAATTTTAGAACAAGTATTTTTACACCTGTCATCTACAAACCACCCACATCTATTTACGGAAAACATACAGTCACACTAACCCTGTTTCATGCAAACTTTATAGGGCTAACTAGAGCAAACAGCACAACTATGTAACTCAAAGTAACAGTGTCATTGGTTATTACCAGTGAAAACATTTTGTGTTAAATCAGATAAGGAAAACAGGGAAAACATCAAAATACCAAAAAGTATATCATGCATCAACCAGAAAGTTTTTAGTTAATGAATGCTTATTTAATTTCCTTTGCTACATGCATGGGGATGCAAAAAATAGAAATACCACCTCGTTCTCACACACAAACAAACACAGACTGATATCAATCTGAAAGTCCTGCAAATGAGGTTGAATTAGCACTTAATGGGCCCTAATCTGGAGAGGATCTAACTTTTTCAAACGTTCTCCTTTTCTGTTTGCTGTGAGCTTAAACTTTGGCTTTTGTGTTGCTTGCATTTAATAAAACCCTGGCATTCTGCATTATAATTTCCTTTGTGGGAGAAAGGGTCTTGAGATTGGCATGTAAAATTATTCAATTAGCTGTGGGGACAAGCGCTACTCACTCGAGTTGATCCTGCAGTGCTGACGGTAAGTTTGGACAAAAGAAACCCATTCAGACAGACGTCGCTCAGCATGCATTTGAAAAGCAAACTGTTTAGAGGAATGCAATGCAAACTATGGAGATAAGCTACTCTGTTTACTCACATGCAAGGATTTTAATTTAGTCTCCAACTCCAACTAATTACCCTTTTAGAGAGTCTAGATATCCGAGCAATGTTCTGGTAGCAAAGCGGCTAAAGATGAAAAGAATTTGCAGCTTTATCCATTTTATCAGCTGTCACCCAGAGGCCGCTAATGAGCTCCACCACCCAACTAACAATTAAGCATTCATTAAGCTACTGTAAATAATTCTGAACGCAACTCAGGAATGTGTAAACAACTCGACTGTAGCTGTCTCATTAAAGGGTCAAGCAATCTGGTGATATTCTACAAAAAAATAAAAGTCTTTCCGCACTGTAATTGCCAGACTGTAACCACTATTTTATGTGGGGTTGCAAAATTAAGGCTGATGCAAAGTGCTGGAACTCGCTGATGTGACATTATTGTGTGCAGCCATGGCTAATACGGTTTATGATGAGGTTACAGGCTGAGGTTGTCAACAGGCAAATTCCATACACCCTCCTATTCGAGACCAGCACACCCTTTCCATTCCACATTTAATTGTCTTCCACCCAGCTGCAAAGGCTGATGTCACTTCAACACTATTATAACAGCTTTAAGGGAGAAATAAGGAAGGGGGGAAAGAATCTAAATCACATTTGTTAGGCCTTCCAGTGTCGGCTGGAGTCACCATCTGCAGCCATAAACAAGGCTTAACAAATGCTGTGGCACATATGTGAAAGAAGCAGGCGGGTGGTGAAAGCACTTGTGGCCTTCAAAACTCACCATCACCTTAATAAAATGTGGACTGCAACTCGTGGGACTTACACTAAGCTATCAACACTCATTTTACAAATGGAGTGGCTCCATATCAGAAAAAACAAGGGAAGTGCAGAGACCTGATCCGAGCCAGGTTCCTGCGCTTCAGCCTCTTGAGTCATCGAGTGGAGAAATGACGTGAATCATATTCCTCCTGCTTTCTTTGAGGTGGCATCAGGTCTGGAACCAGCAGTTTCTGGCTTATTTTTAGACGGAAACATTTTTCTTTTTTACTGTAGGTAAAACACTGGTTCTGGTCCACAGGAGAAAGTATTTTAACCCTTGATTTTCTGTTGTCCTGTTATTAAAGTTTGTTTTTTCCTTTTAATTTTTGAAATAAAATATTCTGTCTACATATTAGATAGCATAATATTCATATCTTCCCAATATACCAACTTTTTTCCTTAATATATTGGACTGGGCTAGACCAGATACAATAAACTATTTTTTCACTTTTTTTTTCTAAAAACAAAATGATATAAAATATTGAAAAAGTGGCTTTTATTTCAATCCTCTCTTCTGTAAGTTGCATGAAGGATTATTAGAGCAGAAAAAAGACCAAAAGCACATAAAATGTTTTTATGTGACCATAAAAAAGTTGTCTTAATGAGCAAAACGTTTAGTCGACAGCGATTTTGTTTCTTCAAAATAGATGCAATTAATAATTTGATGCTGATGTTTTGAAAGATTAAGTATTTGTATTAAATATTCGATCTAAGATGCTCAAAATTCCTCATTTTAATTTTTCTCATAAAAATGTCAAAATACTAAATTGGGTAGTTGACCTAAAATAAATAGACGCTGAGAAGCCAATGGAAACCCAAGGAGTGCATTGGTGAAGAAAAACACCCAGATTAATAAAATAAACACAAAATCAAAGTAAATTGATCAGACTTTTGGGTTTTTCACAATTTATTACCCAGACTTTTTTTGGAGCAATTTATGCAATATATTAAGAAAAAAATGAGAGAACAGGTGGAAGACAACTTGGAGAGTTGCAGGAATGAAAGTCAGCGGTAGAAAGACAGAGTGCATGTCTGTGAATGAGACAAAGCCAGCTGGAACTGTGAGATGCAAAATTTCAAGTATTTACAGCGTCGACTGTCCAGGAAAACGGGATCGTGTGATGAAGAGGTGAAGAAGAGAGTCCAGACAGGATGGATAAAAGCCTCAGGAGCAATTTGTGATGAAAGATTGGCAGAAAATCTTTAAGAAAAGATTTACAAGACCAGCTTGTATGGACTGGAGACAGAGGCACTGAAAAGTGTCTGAAGATGCTGAGGTTGGACAGGATCGAGAATGAGGTCAGCACAGGTTGAGCGACGGGGAGATAAAGTTAGCCTGAGATGTTCGAGACGCAGCTGCCAGGAAAAAGACAAAGAGGAGATATATGGACGCAGCTAGAGAGGACATGGAGGTAGTTGGAGGACAGAGGAAGTAGAAAACAGTCAGAAGGAGGAGGATGACTCGCTGCTGCGACCTCTGCAAAAAGGAAACAGCTGGAAGAAAAATAAGCAAACAATTTAACCAATAATAACTCAAAAAGATTTTCCAGTCAGTGAACGTGCCATTCCCAGGTGAGTTTGAATCTTATTTAACTTCAAATTCTGCATCTCTGCTCTTAAATGGGACTTATTTTGAAATACTGGCAACTTTGTGGAATCAGATGGTTACTGTAAAGTTGTCGGTTAGTCAGGAAATACACAAGAAGTCAGTTTTTAAGTGTGTTGCAGTTCTGGCTGAGGGAAATCATCTAGGTGTTGATGGTTTACAGCAGGACAGTCAGATAAAATACATTTGAATCCTGTAAATTACAGTTGTTAAAGGTGACCTATTGTGCTTTCATGAGCAGATGTGCAATTATACAACCGTACATCTTTGAAAAGCAGAAGTGGATCCTCCTGCACAACCATCAAGGACACAGCAAGTGGTTTCTGAATGTTAAACCAACAACAAAACCCTTCTCTTATCAAGTAGCGAATGTGTAGCACACACAGCGGTAAAATCAGCCGACCAAATGTGATGGAACTCCACTGTGGTTGCTAGGCGTTACCTAGCAACCACAGAGGAGGTTGCTAGGTGGTCACATTCCACAAAGAAGTGGAATATGACTTAATTTTTTAAATGGCTCGTTTTTCACTCACCAAAAAACTGCTTAGGTGTTTTCTTAAACACTTCAACTGTTCAAGATTATTTAATTAATTGGATTCGATGTAAAATCACAATGATTGTAAATGTGTCGGTTATGTTTTTAGATATTTTTCACTTTGGTTGCAATACTTTGACTACTATGTAACAAGCAAATATTGCTGTGTAAAATACTATATTTTGTTTTGCTTCAGTTTGTCAGATTTAATAAAGCAATTTTAAAATATATATGTATCTTTTTTGAATTAGATTAATAAAACTTTTTTTCACATTTGAACTTTTAAAAGCTTGCAGTTTCATAATCTACTGTAAAATTACAACTTTTTCTAATTCTACTACAGGACTGCTGTAACTTTATTATGATATATAATTACTGTGTTACTTTAAAGAAATTGCAGCAACACGAATCAAATTACAGTAACTGGCTGGCAACACTTTTTTACAGTGTATATCTGCTATTGATTATTTAAAGCATGACTAATTCAGACTGAGATCAGCTGAATGACTGGTAAAAGAAACACAAGAAGTGCATGATGACTTATTCTAGACTGCATGGAGCCATAAGAGCGGTCCCGTGTCCTCCTCTCAGAGCCAAGGCCAGACAGAAGCCGTGTGAGTCCTTTTTCTGCCATATGGACGGTCATCCCCTCACACACACACACACACACACACACACCCCCACACACACACACACACACACACACACACACACACTCCTACACTAAAGTACAGGAGCACAGAGATGATGAGAGAAGCAGTGTCTGCTGGGATGGCGTGTGCTGACTACAGACCATCTACTGTGCTGAACTGCAGCCACATTTTTCATTCACCGTCACAACTGGAATTTTAAGCCACAGCAGCAACATAAAAGAGATCTGTATGTTTCCTTGAAAGCCTGGGGCAAGATGTGTCCAGAAACGTATAGACCTTCCTACGTCCAAGGACGGACGAATAAAGAAGCTGATTCAAAGCTGATAAGATAAACAGTCCACTGTGTGGAGGATCTGAACCCGGATCAGAGCAAAAAAGAAATCTAGTTTCCTCAGTATTCTCTGAAGGATAATGCAGTTAAGCAACAGGTGGCCTGGAAATTACTAGCAGTGCTATCTAAGGCATGCACACCCAGCTGTTTATTGTCGCGCAGGAACAATCTGACGAATTCCACACAAAATTTGAAATGACGGTTCAAACTTTCAGACAACTCAGCAGCTTGGGGAGTCTCCAATCTGTTAATCGAATTAGCAAGTTTACACCAAAAAGATTTTGCCATCTTTATTATTTTCCCCTCAGAATCTTTCATCAAGGAGCAATTAGCTCACTTCCTGCCAAGTCACAGCTGCGAACATATTTCCAAAGTGGCATGTAAGAAATGCAAGCCATCTTGTTACTTTTGTAAAACATTAGAATCTCTTGTTGTCGTAGGGATGTCAAAGTTTCCAACCCCCCTCAGCAACAATTGCCACCCAAACCTCCCCTTCTGGAGGTTCTCCTGCAGGGGGTTTAAAGCCTGGTGGTTCACACCTCTCCACAATGGCCCCATCAGGGGGTCCAATGCTCTCACCTCAGGATAGAGAAGCTGTTGTAGAAATGGTGATGAAGGGGGTTGCAGCTGTCTGAGAGCTAATGTCCAACCCAATCCAGAATTTCAGGCCCTTCCCACACTCACAGCTCCCTGCAGAAGTATTCACACCTCTTGAACTTTTGAGCAATTTGCCACAACATGACTGCAAACTTTGGTCCTGATCCGTCGCATTAGGATTTTGAATAATAACATAAAACACAAAGTAGTGAAGTGGAAGGAAAATTATATGTAGCTCAGAAAAGCATCACAAATAAAGGTTGGAAACTTTTGTTTTCCACACCTCTTTTACTCTGATACCTCTGAAGTAAATGTAGAGAACATGTGTCAAACTCAAGGACCACAATAGACTCTACAGGGCTACATAAATAAAACCTTCAGCATGATATTTGTGTGCTTAAGTACCATTTTATCAATCAAATCAAAGCATTTTTAACATATTACCAAAATGCATCAATGTGAAAAGATGTACTCATTGAATGGAGAGGCAGTTATTTATTAATGGGTAGTTTTAATAGTATGTCCCACCTGCAAACCTACCAAGACCTGGTCATCTACCTACACTGAGAAACTGGACAATGAAAGCAGTAGTCAGAAGCCAAGAGGTTGACGGTAATTTTAAGTCACATAGTATAAAGTAGAATATGTTGTGCATGGCAAAAACTGCTAAAAACACTACTATAAGTCTTTCTTGAGGGTTTCCATAAGCAATGTGGAAGATAGCAATGATGAACAGTATTGAAAGCAGTACTGAGGCTGGACTGAAGGTCCATCTTCCAGCTATGAAAGCAACTGAAAAGAAAATCAGACGCATTCCATATAGACTGACTGAAATTGAGTTAATGGGAAAAAGTTATGACTGAAGCCGCAATTGCTGCAAAAGGCCATTCAACAACCATTTTCTCTTACTTCTTACCAGAATTTCTTAAAGTTTGTTGCTCCAAAGTGTCAAAATGTGAAAAGTTCAGTGGGTTTGAACTTTTCTTTTACAAAGCACTACTCAGAGAAACTAAAAACCACATGCCATTTTTAAAAGCCCTCTTTCTTAACTTTGCTGACTACACATGCACTGACGTCATGCACTATACTGGTTGCCATATAAAGGATAGCCCTTCATCAGATTACCAGTGATGTGAGTCATTTGTGTGAGTGCAGGGGGCCGGAGTTAAAACAAACCAGCCCTACAAGCAGACACAGATTTAATCCAGCAAAGCATGAGTCAGGACGACCCCAACCAACGGCCAAATCCATTCCCCAGTAGACATGACGTCCTCTGGGCATTCCCAGAGGACGCAGCAGAAGGTTCAGATG
Source organism: Poeciliopsis gracilis (assembly GCA_911649635.1). NCBI lineage: Eukaryota > Metazoa > Chordata > Actinopteri > Cyprinodontiformes > Poeciliidae > Poeciliopsis > Poeciliopsis gracilis. Next base: position 1,542,969 of record CAJVRI010001220.1, read on the forward strand.
CCCTTTAAGCACATCATCATCAACTAAAATGACATATTTTTAAGAGAAAAAAACCACATGCTGTAATATAGAAACTTTTAAGGCATTATTAAAATGCACAAAATGTTCCCGACCACCAGCCTATTACCAATGGATGCATGTGATGTCCAATAAAGAGCATTTCAGCTGCTTATTAGAAGGCTAGTATGTATTAAGAACAAACAGTCTTTGCAAGACCTCCTCCAAAAAAATACAGTAAACAATTTCAGCCATCAGACAAAGGCTCTCTTTGTCTGCACACAACAAGGACCTGGATGAAGAAAAGCTTGGCAACCCAAATATACAAGCTGTGCTCCTGCAGCTCAAACACTCACTGGTTTGATTTAGAAAACGACCCAAAGAAAGAGACACCAGAGAAAACAATAACAAAGTTGGAGTTGATGTTGCAAAAGGAAAGGTTTACAAAATGACAAGGAAAAGAAAAATGGCAGCAGATTTAGCAGCCAAGGGAGTCCTTGATCCAAAGTCAATATTAGCTCAATTCTAATCCTATTTAAGAGGGTAACCAAATGTGGTCAGTCAGAGCTCTGTTTACACTAGTCATGGTATCTGCTTCAGTTTCAAATTGCCCCTTGGCTAATTCCTACCACTTAATACCCAAACTTTGCCATTTTTCCCTTCCCTCTTCCATTTCCATAAATGTAAACAAATGAATTTGTGTCGTGAAGTTGTGCAGTCACTCTGTGACCTCTTGTTAGTGGATGTCACGCAATGTATTTCCTTACCGTACCAAAAATCTGATAAAGATTTTTTTTTTTAAGCGATCGCTCTACATTTCTCAATGGCAGGTACAAATTTGCAAACACCCAGTAATAAACCGTTCCACTTTACACTCCAAAAACCTTTGAATAAATTGACCAAAACCTAAGAGATTAGCAATAGGAAAAGTACAAAAAAAGATCCAAGGTAGCTGGTTTCGGTTGTTTGTATCCAAGTTTTTCAATCAGAAAATGGATCCATCATTTTGCACTGATTATCTATCGCTTCATATTTGTCAACAGGATGTTTCAAACACACTTGAACAGATTTTGCCGATTGCAAGTATCTCAGACTGCAGCACAACTACAATTATTGTTACTTACAGTACTGTGTTTGGTATTGTATTTGATTGATAACCAAATAAAGTTGATTATCAATCCTTTAGCGCTAGATAATGAATAAATAGCAAAGAATATTTCAATAGAGACACGATCAATATCAATTTATAATACGTTTGATGGACTATTCAGTGTTCAATATGGAATATTCAATGAACTCTGATCCATAGCTGCACGGCATTCTGGGAGATGCAGGCAGAGGAAAGTCTTGAGCTCCCTGCCATCAACTAACTCACTCATTCTTTGGTTACCTAGCAACTCAAGCACTCTTTGGTTACCTAGCAACAACTTGCGAGTAACTGACGCAGCAGCAGTTTAAGATTCATACATTTTGACTCCTAACTGCTTAAAATAAAATAACGGCGTGGAGTGAAAACTGGAGGAAAGAGGAAAGGTATGCCAGATATTTAAAACAAATCAATAATTATCAAATTTCATCTTTTTAACGACATTATCCAGCCTTACAATCCTTCTTAGATGAAATACAAAGTTGATTAACATTAGAAGAGTCGTTCCAAACACATTAACTGTTACTTCAATTAGAAATAACTCAAAAGACAAAGTACTCAGAGTTGACTGGAGAGTTGTTTTTAAAAAGGAATAATAATTTCATCATCATAACTGGGTTTATAGAAACTTGCCCCGACTCAAAGAATCGTTTCATACAACCCTGAACTGACCTCTGTGGCTTCAAAGCTACTGCCCCACTGCACACTCCTCCAAAGCGTGGGTGTAGATGATGTGTTGGTGAGAGATGAGATAAAAGCAACTCACTTCACGTCTGATATGTTTTGATGTGTAAACCTTGAAAAAACTGTGGATGAAAAGTGGCAAATATCTGTGGTTTGCAGATAAAGGAAGGAGTCACTGACTTAAATCTGCCTTCTAAGACATTTTTTTTTTTGTTTGACCTGTGAATATATATCACTGAAAGGAAAATTACAGGGCAATGAGGTGTTGGAAATTTCTGTGTTAGAACATTACTCATGTTTTGTTTATACCTGGGGTCTTCAACCTGAGGCTCGGGGGCCACAAGTGGCTCTTCAGACGCTAATGGCCCAAAATAACTTTGGCTAAAATGGTAAAGAACCAACTAAAACACTACAATATAGATATTAGGGGCTGTTATGTCAATATGTTTTGGTATTTATTGTAACACTAAAAAAGTATTTACAACTTCTTTTCAGATTTATTTAGGTAACTGCATGTTTCTGCAATCAAAGCTCCACATGTAGTCCTCATATTTTCATATTTATTGATGCTCTAATGGAGACAACAGTCAGGGGAACTAGTATAAATAACTCTGACTCTCCAGTGTGTTTATAGGTTTTTCGAACATCATGAATTGGAAATTATAGCTGAAACAATAAATCTAAATTCTTTCAAGAAATGTTTCACAATAAATGCCTAGTACTAATAAACAAAAAAAACAAAAGCAAATTTCAGCTGTTTTTGTCTATTTATGGAATAATTACATTTAGTTTACACAACAGATTTACTTTATTTATACTTTAGTATTTTTTCTATTTAGAAAATAGTTTTATATTGTATTCCACAAATAATCTCATTGAAGAAAATGGATCCCTCTTCTTTTTGTAAAGGTTTAGGTAAAATCATGGATCTTTATTAAATTATATGCATGTGTATAAACACCATTTGGAAATCTCTCACAATAATGATAGAAAAGACTATTTTCTTGACCATAAAAAGGATAGATTTAGAAAGAATATGATGAGCAGACGTGTCTAAAGGTCAGTAGGTAACAGAAAAAAAACACAACTCAGAAATTCGGTTGCTGCAAAGATCATAAATACAGGAAATGGGAGTGAATCCCATGATTTAGGTCAAAAGTACATATTTCTCTTCACCTACAAAAGCAATCTTATCACTGGAAACATTGTTTGCGCCAGGATTGTGAAACAATTAAAATATTGGGAAGGAACAACAACAAAAAATGAGGCGAGGACAGTTCAGGTCACAGAAAACAGCCAGACCACTAAGGTGACTGCAAGTGTCGTTTGTGAGCATAAAGTTTAGAAAATGATTTCTTTTGAAGCAGTTTGTATGCATTAGCCTGCCAGGACCCAACATCACACAACAGCATTAGATTAAATAAATTACTTTTTCCTGAATTTAATTGTTCATATGAAGCTACAACAATTAGCTTCCACTAAGACTTTTTTTGTTTGTGTCTAAACCAAATGAAGTTCTAACGTTCTTCCCAACCTTTGGATTGAAGTAATTGTTTTTGGGCCAAGATAGACTGACATAATTTGCATAGAATAACAAACAGAGTCCTGGCAATGACATTTACAGTGTCAAATTAGTAAAAATTAACTTAATTTCCCTTTGTAATCTAAAAAGTATTTTGGAACTGAATTATGGAGAAAGGTCAGACAAGATCGTCCACAAGTTGGTTTATTCTGTTGAACTGTTTGGAGGAACCTGCTGATGCACATCAATGCACATCGGTAACCATTCCGATCAGAACCAAACAAAAATATTTACACCATTAATTGCAGTTTTGTCATCAGCATTTGCAGGCAGACAGGGAATTTTATCTGCTTCAGCAGGTTGCCAGTTTGCCACATCTTCAAAATACCGCTCTCTGACATTTCTCTTGATTTTCTCCTTTTTGTTGAAGAAACAGCCAATGCAATATTTTCTTTATGAACATAAAGGACATCCGCTGACGTGCAAAAAAGTTGTAAAAGCTATGATATATTCCATTTAAGCGAGATGATTCAACTGTGAGAAAGTTAAGATTAAGTCATCTGTAAAATGACGTCTGGTGCGTCTGGGGCTGGAAGTAATGAGGAGGGGGCTAGACAGTGGGGGAGGTCTGGGCGATGGATGAATTAAAAAGCCCTGCAGAATGACATCAGCATAAGAGGGAGTAAGGAGCAGGATGAGGGAGAGGGGAAAGCTTTATGCAAACAACTGTCACCTCTTAAATCATGCTGTCCTCCTAAAGCCCTTGTTTCCCAGGAAGAAAAATTAGCACCAATAGGAAGAGGATTTTAAAGAGATAAGTAGTGGAGATGCAGAGGTGGAGTCTCCCCACATGTCTGAGGGTCTACCGTCCTGAGAATTGGGGAGGAGAAACGGGGAAACCGAAGCTGATGCTGGCAGCCCACACGCCACAAAGCCCTTTCTCCAATCCCAGTATGCCGGCTGGTTAAACAGCACTCAGCAAGTCTGCATGTCTGAGTGAAACTTTCGTTAATAATAACTCAAAACAACATTCAAGGTTTCCCTATATAAGATAGTGATTCAGATGCATAGACACCCTCTGAAATTACAATTCGTCCCCCCCAACCCATCCATTTCATGCTATCCACAGACCACTGGGGTATTAGATATGACCACAGGCATGCATGCAAGAGTTGAAATTCCAAAAATGAATGATGCCAAAACCCTTTCAGGAAGAATGCTGAGACAGTCGCTGCATGCCGAGTGCCACAGGGATCACATCTCCTCTGAGCCAAGAAGCATCACAGAGAACCGGATTACTGAATGTAATTAAGATTAAAAGGTCAAAAACTAATTTCACTCTGTTGGGTAATAAGATTATCGTCTCTGACAGACTTTAAGATAAATTGCTCCTCATTCGTATCTTTTTTCTCATGACCTCTCCTCTCCTTACTGTAATTATTTTAGTTTTATTCCAGGAGTCATTCAATCAGGGCACCAGCCTGCTAATCGGGAGATATTAAATCACAGCCAGCTGTATTCACTGCCAGGCTGTGGGGACGCGCAGGACATGTGCCCATTTGCGCGCAGCTGAAAACTTGCAGCCTAAACTAAATCTGAATGATGTTTTAAAAACCTGGCTGTGCTACTTTGACAGGAAATTAGAGGCAACGGCTTCCACGGAGCTGAATGGAAAGTTTACTCACTGGCTGCGCGCAACACGGAGTTCAGTTTGAAGGAAAAACTCAACATTTTAACTTTATCGCACATGTTTGTTATCATTGCCATTATTTGTGAGAAACTCACCTGGCAGATTCAGACAAGTAAAAGTCAACGGCATATCCGAAGTAGCTCCCCTCAGGTCCGCTGTAAACAGCCGGGTTCTCCACGTCCAGGTTGAACGCCTCGCACGCAGGCCGAGAGAAAGTGGCCAAAAGCCCGATGATACAGAGGGACGAGCGGACGACAAAGGCTGCGGTCCCCGGCGTCTTTACGCGTGATCGCTTCGAGCCCATTGTTACCGCAGCAATAATCCACTAAAGTTTGGTTGCAACACAGTCCAAGCTTTCGGTTTAACTAATCCGAAGATGAATCGCGAGCAACTGAAAGTTAAAATCGCGTCCCTTTGACGCTGACCGGGCAGGATCTCATTAATGCTCCGTCAGCTCCTCCGCTGCGTCCTCTCGCCTTCGCCCACTCCGATTCTCTCCAGACGCACGCCCACTCCGCTCACCTAATCACCACGACACGCAGGGAGTTCCCACAGCAAAGTTTGGAGAAGGAGGAGTTTGTGATTCCCTAGAAAGAGAGGAGAAAGAAAGAACTCCTGATCCACTAACCCACCTACTTTACGAGGGTGGTCAAAGTGTCGCCGGGGAGATTATTACCCCACTGAACAATGGATCCCCAATCTTTGCTATTGATTTTATCTTTCACTTATCCTGAGTTTTTTAGATCAAAGCTGTTTTCTGAGGAGGAATCCTGACCAGTGATAGAAAGGTCAATGAAACTTCTCATCCAGGCTGGTCAGACATGTGACATCTGACCAGGCGTCTCTTAAATGCTGTCAAAGGGCGGCAAACAGGTGACAGTGTTGACACAGCACAACCAAAATACAAGGCAAAATTACTGGGGTTTTTATTTATATTGTAGGTAAATCCATTTACAGCCACTTTGTAGGCAAATCACATGGCAGCAACTCAGTTGGGCATAAAGGAGACTTGCTAAAGTTCAAACTGAGTGTTTTAATGAGGAAGAAAGTAGATTGAAGTGATTTTGAATAGACATCTGCAAAATTAGGAGTAAATTTTCTTCTGAAAAAAAAAAGCATAAAAAATTTCGAGAAAATATCAAGAAAATTTCTGAGTTTGGAAAGTAAAAAAAAATGCTAGAAAACTAAAACTTTTTAAGATTGATCTTATAAAAATTCAAGAAAAAAATCATGGAAATTTCTGGGTTTGAAAATTTACTTTAAAAATCCAAAATTTTCAGAAGAAATAAAATATCAACTTTTGAAACTCAGAAACTGTAATGCTTCTTCTAGAAAAATCCTGACAATCTAAAGATTTCCTTGTTTTTTCTAGCAAATTTTAAACTTTTTAAACTCAGAAATTTTACTGTTTCTCCTAGAAATTTTCTGAGATCTAGTTCCTCTGTTTTTTACATCTAATGGTCCTAATATGCCATCGCAGAAATCTCATCAAACATGTCTACCGTTGTTAAAATGCTCCTGGAAGTTTGACAGAATGGCTTAATGAAGCCTGAAATTCAACATATGTATTTTGATATGGGTTAAAGCAATAACATTTTCAACTCGTTTTCATGAGCTAAATAAAACTTAACAAGCCACTCAGAGATGTTCATGGAGATCCGGTGTTTGGGAGGAAAACATTGACTTAAAAAAAATTTCCAAAACCAAAAGTGAACCAACTACTACTTCACTTCCAAAATTAAAACCTAAAGCAATGACTTATATCTGCAGGACTCCATACTAATTAGTCTTTTATCAGCCAGCGTGTGAGCCATATGTATTTCTGTGTAATTACAGTGCGGCTGTGACTGAACGTGTCCGAGTACTGAACATGGGAGGGGGTGTGGGAAGATTTCTAACTCCTGCTTCTGAGTCACACCAGACGGAGGAAAGTGGTTAGACTGCAGAAAACAAGTGCTCCCTCCAACGAGACCTTTAATAAACCAATCCAGGCCTGCTGGAATTAGTGACTGTTGGTTTAGCTGATTCATGTGAAGCGTCGGCGATTCAACGCTGCAGGGGCCAAATTTGGCTGTGTGGCAGCAGCAGCAACATGAACTCTCCGTCGAGCTTTGCTCGTATTTATAACCAGACCAAGTGGCTGGACGCGCAAAGAAAAGCACGACTGGAGAAATGCGGGGCGTCTGGAGGGGCCGGTGCACAGCTGTCGGGGGCACTTGATGGTTCAAAGCCCTAATCCAAGAGGGGGGTCTCATTCACTTACTCTGTTTTTAGGTTCTCAAGATGCAGATTGTAGATGAATCGCGGAAGAGTTCAAGCTGTGGTTGACTGAAAGATCCGTCATGTTTAGCCCTTAAGCTGATTTGTGGTGGAAAGTTTCCATCCAGTGTCACGGCTTGATATTTTGTGGAAGTCAGACGCCCTGCAAACCCTGAAAGCAAAGGACATGATGTTACATCAGCCACACCGGGATGGTTTTTATTTACTACACCTAGCAAAAGTATTCACAATATGGAAACTTTTCCAGATTTAGTCACTTTATAGGGTCAATTTTACATTTATTTCAAGGTAATTGGAAAGTGGAAAAAGGATACAGTGTATTTTTGAATTAGGCCTCTTTTACTCCTCACAAAATTAGTTAATACCGTACGCATTTGGACCACTAATCCCAGTATAGATGCAGCTTTTTTCGAAAGCCTAAGACTTACAAAAAGTCTTAGCCTTTGGGTTCTCCAAAGCTTAACGCTTTGGGTCCATTTGTGGCCCATGGACTGAATTTTTGTGGTCTCCCAACTCCAACTTCGAGAAAGAAGTAATCTTTTTATTTTCAATCGAAATAAAATTCTCATTGATGTGTTTTTCTTGCAATGGAAAATATAAAGTACAAAATGAAAAACATTAATCTTTTGCCTGCCAAACTTTTATAATAACTAGAACCACATTTATCCAGTTTTACTGAAAAAACTACTTTTCTGCACCCAAATCAGCTTTCATGTTACTTTTTCAAAACTTGGCTATTACAGCAAGTGTTTTGAAAGAAAGTGACCCAAGTTTTGTTCTGACACCTGAGAATAAGAATTTGTTCAACTGAGCCCAAAAGAATTTGAAAACTAAATTTCTTTTCTTTCATGCAGCAAATATGCAAAATCCTTCTTAAGTGTTCGATCTGCGATTTTCCCGCTCAATAAAAAGTAAAAATCTGACCACTTTCTTTGCTTGATTTTAGTTTTTTCCATTTTCGAGCACTTTTCACTTGATGGTATTGACCCATGTAACAAAAAGTTTAAAGTTTCCTGACATAATTTGTTTTTAACTGTGAGCTGCTCCATGAAGATAGATGGAAATAAATGCAAAACAAACACGCTGAGGTGAAGGTCTAATTCAACGTTGGACAAAAACCCTAACAGTAATGGCTTTGATAAAACATGTTTGTGTGTGTAAATGGTCTAGTCCAAGTCCAGATTTAAATTTCATGCTGTAGATGTAGAAAGCTGTTTGAGACAAATCAGAAAAGACTAATTGCAATGAAAGATGACTCTACCAACTCTTGACTAGAAGAACTGAACACCTATAGATATTTATTTACTGAAAATATTTTTTTTTAAATGTGCATAATTTACTTTTAACTTCAAAATTAAGCCTTATGTTGTAAGTGCCTGGCTGCAACTGGAAAAAAAGTAGAAAGTTACATGGGTAAATGCTTTTTTAAGCACCACATGTTCATCCACAGAGTCACTCTGCAGCTTTGGAAGTATGAATCCACTTGAGTTACAAAACCTCATGACCTCACAGTAATAGAGGAAAGGCAAACAGTTTTGAAACAGCTAAACCGATTTCTGTTTTTCTGCATTGTCTTCTCCGCCCTCCGCCAGATTGAACAGCTCTCGTGCGATCTATTAACCCACAGAGATTCATTTAAACTGTGAAAGATCAGATTTTCAGATAGGGGAAATATTCCTTTCAAGCACTTTCTCTCTTCTTTCAACATGTGTGTCATCCAGTAGCAGCCAAACCTACAGACCAGAGAAAACAAGTGGGTTTGTTTATTAAGTAGATTATGTGCCCAAGGCCAGAGTCTGCTCTCTTCTTGCTGATTTGCTCTGCCTAACTGAACAATATTTTCCGTCCAGTCCTTTCCGTTAAAAAAAGTGGGTGTGCTTTTATTCCAATGCCTTGGCTTTGACATCATCAGCCGCTATGGCAACAGATCTGAAGTGCAGCAAAACACTTGTAGAACATTTTGCAAGACCCAGCTGGCCAACTATTTTAAATATAGAAATGACACAGAGGCTTTTCATACGGCCTGGTACAAGTACATTACAGAAATACATGTATGCAAACACTCAATGCTTTCTTGGTCTGGTAACTTAGCAGGAACACGATAAACACGATAAAACCAAAGGAAGATGACTACATGCTACTATTTCACACTTTGTTATCAAGATATAAACTTGTCAACCCAGTACTTTAAAAAGCAAGGGTTTCAGATTCACATTCTCCACCCAATACAGATCTAGGACAGAAAAGATTTTGCCTTGACTTGCTCTCAAATTATAGTTTTTGCACTTTATTAAAAAAAAGTCACACAAATCTATTTTGTTTTTCTCTTTATTGTGTCAATTGAACATGTAAACTTTACTACTGCTCTTTTGTTTAGTTTGGTTTTGTTTTAAATTTATTTTGCTTGTATATAGCTTTATTTATTCTTTCAACACACTACGTTCAATAAAGTCAAATGCAATATGTTATTAAAGTATTTTGTATCCTAAGTTTCAGCTGAATAATTCAAAAGAAAAACCAGAAAAACACCAAAAGGTGATGAAAAGTATCAGTATCAGTATCATACTGGCCCTGGTTTTGGATCAATACCAAAATAGCAGTGTCATTAACTAACTTTTCAATTCAATACACTGATTTTCCTTTTAAGGGTATCACAAAACTGTTCACTGTTATTTGATAAAGACATTAAAAAAACTGTGCATAATTTCCCTTCTTTTTTGTAATTCAGCACTAGTTTGTGTTGGTTTATCACACAAAATCCCAGTAAAATAAATTGACCTTTGCCCTTGTGAGATGACAAAATGTGAAACAGTTCAGGGGATTTTGACATTGCGCAAGGCACAAAAAGTCCTTGAGAGGAATGAGAGAATGTTGCTTAATATAAACTACCAGCTGAAGGCTTTGTGCGAGATTCCTTTTTGAACAAAGACTGAAAACGCTCGTTTCTCGTCTTTCCTCTGTTCCAACAGCAGAAAGGCAGCGATACACATCTTAGTGCGAGGAAATTCCACCTCTGTAAAAGCCTGGCCGTGCTTCCTGTTACCAGTTTTGTCCGCTGAGCAGAGCTGATCACAGACACATTCAGCTTCTGACTGTTTTCCTCTAAAACATGCGCAAAGAGGAAGTGCGATGAGGTGTAACTGAATGTTCCAGACACACTGAGATATTTCATGCTGGATGACAGATTTCACATGAAGGGCTGGGTCCTGAGCTGACCGGTGCTGCTGAGTGGACAACATTGTTTCCAACACGAGCTCTTAGCAACATAATCACTAAATGAATCATTCGATTGTTTTAGAGGAAGAAAACATGTTAAAGGCTCCTTACAAGGAAAATATCACCCACCCTTGTGCCTTGTTATTTCCTCTCCACATCTGTCAATCCACACAACATGTGTGAAACAAGATCATCCAAACAGTGTTCATTATTATGTTGTCTTGCTAAATCAGTCATAAAACACCTTACAGCTCTATTGGAGTTTTTATATAACGTCTGCAAATCAGTGGAGGAAGCAGGGCAGTAAAGTAACAACATGCAATTTGTTGTAGGGGGAAGTTAAACCCATTTACAACCAGGCAGCAACACGCAGACAGGTAAAAAAAGATGCATGTCTGGTCTGTATTTACAGCGGCAACTGATATTTTTCCAGCAATTTGGTCTCAGTCCAGCCTCAGTGGAATCGTTTGTCTAAATATGTGATTTTTTTTAAGAGTAAAATGTTAGACGTCTTTAAAAGAGAGGTCACAAAGAAAGACATGAAAGATGCGTCAAACTCAAAGTCCGGGGGGAAAATCTGGCCCGCCACAACTTTTTATGTTGAAAATCTCTCTTTTGAGGCCATCAATTGCTTTCAACTTGACAGCTTTGGCCCACAAGGTAAAAGGTTTGGACACCTCTGATCTAGAGAAACTCGTCCATCTGGTTCTGCTCTGCATCCCCAGAACCAGAACCAAACATGGACAAGCAGCATTCAGCTTCCAGACACCACAAACTGCAAAACAGCCGAAACACTGAGCTTCAAGTGGAGCATTGATCAACATATTTGATTTGTATTTGCTTAATGATTTTTGATGAAATGTAATGTTTATTGCTTGTTTCATCTCAGGGGACTGTGTGATGTTTTAATTCCCCTGTTGCTGAAATGTGACATACATATAAACCTGACTCTCTGTATGTAGGCAGGCACAAATCCCCTCCAATTTGCTGCTGATACTTTCCCACACCCACTATCTCGACCAAACTTCCTTCACACAATGGAAACAGCAGCAGCTGGGCTCCTGGGACAAAAACAGCTGGTGCCAGAGCTAAACCAGCTATACATAGATGCCATTTTATTATAGTCAGACAAAACATAAACACTTTCTTTCTTATTACTGCATCTTATGACTGCAAAATGAGCAACACAATAAATCAGCCCCGGCTCCTTTTAGCTTATGCATGTTTATATTTGGGAGATTGAAGAGGACACATCACTCTTTTAGACAGGCCTTTACATAAAATGTGGTAAATTTGGAAATCCTCTTGACAATGAGAAACTGATGTTACTCTAAACCACAGCAGAGATGAAGGAAGACATATAAATCCTGGTAGGATGTAGCTCAGAAGTGTTTTGGCTTAACCTGAGTCACAATTAGTCACATTTTAATAACGTGTGGCTTTAATGTTTGGCTTTAATATAAAATGTGCAGAAAATATTGTAAAGTGAGAATAAAACATGTGATTTATGCAGTTCTTCATCTCCATAATTTATCTAAATACTTAATTTACTTAAAACAAACCAGTATGCCACGTTACAGACAGGCACAGACAAAGTATGAACTAAAGGAACAAGTGGCTTACACTACAAAAACACAAAATCTTACCAAGTTTTTTTTTCTCATTTCCAGTGCTTGGTGTCCTTAAAGTAAGACACAATTAACAAGCATTTCTAAAAAAGACATTGAAGATTCTTTTAAGTCAATAATTCCTTAATCCTAATTAAAAACTTCCAGTTTCTTTGGCAGATTATTTCACCAAATAATGGAGAAAATATCTTGTTATAAGTGAAATAATTTACCAGAGGAACAAGTATAATAATTATGGATATTAGAGAATTATTTACTCCAAACAAGCTCTTATATCTTGCTGAAAAGTTACTTGCAAGCTAGTTTTTGTTTTATTTAAAGCGTTGCTATAGAAACTAGACCAAAACTACTTGGTAAGATTTTGTGTTTTTCCAGTGTACCCAAAACAAGTCACTTCATTTCTGCTATGATTATTCGCATATACTCTTTCCTTCTTCAATTCAGCTACAACCCAACTTATCATTTGACTACAAGAAATAAAAAACACAACAAAAAGAAGTAGCACCTAATAAACTCAACGGTATAGCTAATAATTAACATATTAAATTTGAGCCAGTGGTCATATCAGCTGTCAGGTATTCCCAACACCCTGGTAAAGAACATTCCTGCTCTATCGCTCATGTCTGTCCACTTCCTGATGTATTGTGAGTTACTTCCTGTCCAGACTCGGCTTCGCTGCCGCAGAACAACACGAACAACACAGCGGACCGTTAACCATGCGGAGGTCTGACAAGAATGCGCCATACGTCACAGGTGACAACTTGTGCAAACACTACAACACAATGTTTTAAGAAGTGACTCACAATATGTCCATTAAAATGTTGCACCTAACCCCTGACTCCCTTTAATCTGAGCGCCTCCTCCTTATAAGTCCATGCTGAAGTTAACGCTGTCCAGACCACCGAGGTGTCATCTGCTCACGCAGCCTTATATAGAAGCCATCAGAGGTTTATGATCCATGCATTAGCAGTATCAGCTGGTGCTACCCACCGTGCACAGGGTTCTCTCTCTTCTTGCTAATGTAAAAGTCACAGAAAGGTTACGTCCCATGGTGGTCTGCTGAAGCTGGTTGGTAATAGCGCCAGAAGGTAATATCTCAGTGAGTGGGATCTAAGTGCAATATGCATCCAATGATGGATCCGGTAAAAATCTCATGCAAAAACCTTCAGTACTTTGTCATGTTAAATCCACACACCTTATAAAGATTTCATGGACTGAAAGAAACTAGAGCAAAAATGTGAAGTGGAAGGAAAGCAATGCATGATTTCCATGATTAAGATTATTTTATTCTGACATACTTCAATAAAATCCAATACAATTATCCTGCTGAAATGCACAACAAATCAGTTTCTTTTTGTTTTTCTCGTCTCTCTTTCTTTCTACCAAACACTGAGTGACTAAAAGCTTCAGGCTGCTGCATTAGTCTCAACAAGACCTTTTTTTGAAACAATTTTGTTTGCAGAGACTTCAGTGTCCATTTTATTTGTTGTTTCAGCTGTTTTGTTTATTTATATTGGACATTTAAAATGTCTTTTGATTCCAGAGTTAAATGTTTGCTGGAAATAAAAGTTTATTGATCTTTGAGGGGAGATTACCTTTTAAATTACATAAAAATTGACTCAAAACAACAATATTATTGTTTATTCCAAAACATATTTACATATTTTCACCTATTCCTAATTTGGAACAGTAAAGCTGTTCATTTGACTGATAAAATAATATTTAAAAACACAACTCTTATCTTAAATATTCTATTGCTACAGCTTAGAGGGCCACAGAAAATCTTCTGGCGGGCCACATATGGCCCACGGGCCTTCAGTTTGACGCATGTGCCTACAACAGATTAGTGAACAGGTTCGAACAAAAGCAACAGAGCCAGGTATTTTCACTGCTGCTAAATCCAGCTCTGGGATCTTCATGGAAAATCTTTGTTTGGAAACTTTCTGCTTTTAGGAACATTGATACTTGATACCAACTCAACCAGAGTTTGTACGGCTGCTCTGTTAAACAGCAAACAAAAAGAATCACATTGTTTTCTAACTGCCTCGTATTCATGAACCAAACTCAAGGAAATTACCCTTACTGGGAACGCTTGGCTCAGCTTCACATGCACACATCCGGGTTTTATGGCAGAACAATCCCAGCCTTCCTACTGCAGCGCTGAGGAATAAAATACTCTGTAGCTTAAGAGGAAAGTCCAGAAAGAGAAGACATATTAATTTTCAGGCTTATTTTACTTCACACGACCAACTAAGCTTTCTGCGACACGCTTTATCTGTATTCATGTCTCAACTCTAATGATGACGTTAGCTGTAAAACCAAAAGCTGCATTTTCTCGTAATTTGACTGTAATTTGATATAAGAAATATGGGGGCTTTATGAAACCCGCCAACAGTCCGGCTCTAACAGCCGTAGTGACTTCCCTGTGGGGAAAACAGTAAAATATACATTTTTAACACGAGAGCTTGTTATTTCACTGACATATAGTGGAACACCCAGCTAGAAAACGACAGGAAAACATTATCTCTCCAAGTACTTCCCAATAAAAATGTTACAGGAGATGGAAGCTCAGTAACACAAAACCAAAGTATTTATTTGAGGAAACATGCAAACACTTGGATGGTCATAGAGATTACTGACGCTGAGACATGGCATAAATGTGCAGCTTTGCTTGGTTTGATTTTATTTACTTATTTATCTCAAACATGTTTTTGAAAACAAGCTTTATACTTTTAATATTGGACCAAGACCCAGAGAAATTTCTATTAGTTCACAAATTGTGGCGTATTTAACGACCCAGAACAAGAATCAAATATGGAGAACCAACATTTAGCTTTTTTGTTGTAATCCTTACTTTTTGTTTTGTTGTTGTGTTTTCTTCTAATTCACGAAAAACAGTTTGAACCGCCTTGTTGCTGAAAATGTGCTGCATAAATAAAATGACCTTACTTTACTTCACTGTCTCTCTTGATTTGATGCAGGATAAGAACAAGTGGAAATGTTTATCTGAGCTTTTATCCTCGGCTCAATTCCTCGTCCCTACGTACAAGTTTAATCGTTGAAGAGAAAAAAGAACAACAGGAATAAAGGATTTCACTGCTAAACCTTTTTCATTGTCCCTTCAGCACATTAACTTTTACTGCTTTCTGTTTTCCTTCTCAAGTGTGTGTGGAATGCCGTCACTTCACCGGCTGACTTCGACCTGAACCGTCCTATGAATAGACCCAGACCAGGGAACCATAAATAGGCCTCGCAGCACAAAGCCAGGATGATGTTCCTGTACTGCAAGCTAAAGCCAATCAGGTTTACAAAGCAGCTGGCAGACAAATCAAATGATGACTCTTCCATTTCCAGAGCCCTCCTAACAGTCACAGCCTTGTTCTGAATGCTGATTCATTTCCACCAAGAGACTAAATATCTCACATCCAGGGAGGAAATGACCATCCAGGGAAGACCTGCCTCATACAAATCCTGCTGAGAAAAGATACAGAAATGTTTGTTTTAAACTTATGATTCATTTCTCCTAATAACTTCCCATGTGAGAAACTGAGATGCCGGTGTCTTGTGACTGAGTCCAGGCTCTTCTAAATAAGGCCTTGAGCTCCTCTGTGATGTTCATCTTTGTGTTCAGCACTCACTGTCTTTATTTAAGGCCTCACACAGATTGCAGGGAAGTAGTAAATTAATGAAGTGATCCTCTGTTTTTAGGATGATGCAGAGGAGAGGAGAAAAAGAGAGAAGCAAAACTCCTGCTGCTGTGTTCATGCCGTTGGGACAAGAAGGAGCCTCAGAAGCACTTGCAGAGCCATTTTGAGCTAATCAGACTTCACATGGCTGCGAGCAGCAGGCGTGTTGGTCTGAGTATTTCAGAAACTGCTGATCTCCCGGGATTTTCCCTCATAATCATCTCTCGGGTTTATAGGCAGAGGTCCAAATGAGAGAAAATATCCAGAGAGCTGCAGTTGTGCAGACGGAAACGCCTTGTTGATGCGAGGGGAGAAAGGGCAGGGCCGTTTGAGATGACAGAAAAGCTACAGCAGCTTAAATACATCCAGCCAATGTAGGTAATTATGATTAAAAAAAATTTATTACCTCCAATTTAAGGCACAACATTCATATTACCACAAACTCAAATGTTACTCTTGAGAAACATTCCCATTTATGACACCAATTACTTAAAGAAATACGATTTATATGTGAACTTGGAACAATGCTTCTGTAATATTGGTGAAACGTTTTAGCTCAACTGGCAGATCATTTCACTTATAAGATGAGGAGAAATGTCTTGAAATAACCCACCGAATACCTTTTCACCAATATTAAGGAATTATTTACTCAAACTTAAACTTTTCAGCAAGATAAAATACTTGTTTTATATAAATAATTTCAGAATATTGATTAAAAAGTTTTAGTTCCATTGGAAAACTACTTCACAACTAGCAGCCAGGGACTTTGCCGTTGCCTAGCAACCTCGGGAGGCCCAGCCGATGGGTTGCTAGGTGATGACCTAGCAACCGAGTTCTACTTCCACTGGCAGATTATTTCACTTTTCTTTTCCATGTTAAAAGTGAAATAATCTGCCAGTGGAACTTTATTTTTCTTCAAACAATAAAGAATAATTTATGTCTTGCTGAAAAGTCATATCTAAGTTAGTTTTGTCTTATTTCAAGAGTGCTGAGAAACGAGATGAGGAATACTTGGCGAGATTTTGTTGTCCTCTACAAAAGTGGACTTTGAGAGCGTATCACATCCTGCCACTGAGGGCAAATAACAGTTAAAAATGTATCTGCTCAGTTCTTTATGCTTTACACTTTCTCCCCACGTCGCACCTCCTCCACTCTTTCGTCACTCCTCCGGGGGGAACCTCTATAAAAACCTCCCTCCTCATGTGAGAGCTGGGTCTGGTTTCTATTAGCGAATTGGCACAGACCTGCGTGTGCATTCTGTCGAGGTACAGAAGCTCTTAAGTCAGAAACTTCCCCTTTTACAAGACAAGCCCCCCCCCCACCCCCGTCCCTCTCCATTTTGACTCACGCACATAATCTATAGGGAGCAGCAGCCCACACTTCCCCCCCCACCAGACCACCCCTGCATCAGGGGACACGGACGGCCCGGAACATTTGAGTCTCCTGGTACGCTTGTGCGAGTCAACATGCATGTTTCCATGAGTAAGAAGCGGGCCTGAACTCCCTGAGGAGCTGCCGTCATGGGCGCGACCAGCTTTTCCTCCACAGATCCACCTCAGCTCATCAGGATCCGGCTGAACCGCAGCCACCAAGGACTTTGATTACTCTTGGAAGAAATACTTTATGCTCGTTGTAACACCCCATGTGAACAATAATGACGTCTTCCTGGAAGGAAGGGTAGGAAAAAACAATATTGGACAAGGACCATAAAATCATCTGGATTTGGCAATAAATACATGGACTTTATGATTGGTCCAAGTTGGTAGTTTTAAAATGAACTTGGCAGATCCTGGTTTCTTTTCACGGGTGCAATTGGAAACACACGACCTGCAGGACTTACCACAAAAATTACAAAATCAAAGCATTTCTTCTCAGTCTTGAAATTCTCTAAATAGATACAAATATTGGTTAAATCAAGTGTAGTGAGCTAAAATTATTTTGGGTACGAAATAGTGCTATATATTATGGGACATTTTTTACACTGCAAAAACACAAAATGGTAACTTTTAAGCAAGTTATAGGAGCTTATTTGAAGTAAATGATTCCTCTATATTCCTTTATGTTGATTTTATCAGCCTAATTGATCAGATTTGGCAGTGAAACTGGTATTTTTATCAATTATTAACTTAAAACAAGTTCAGAAAAGTTACATGCAAGTAAGTTTTGTCTTATTTCAACTGTACTAAGATATTTGCCCAATAAATTAGATGAAAAATAAGATTTAAGCATTTTTATGAGCCATTTAATGAAGAATAAAATTCACGAGAAAAATAAGCTGATAAGTATTTATTGAGGTTAAAGATGGAAATTGTTTGTTTATGAGTATAAAATGGAAGCTGGTTTGTTTACATATAACATCCAGTAACAATCATTTAGTTTTTTCTTTTCATTAATTGCCAACGTTTTCGAGCCAGAAAAAAAACTGATATTTGGAAATACAACGTGCTTTGTAAGTTGTATTTATTACTGTGTCTTTTTGGGTATGACACAGAAATAGATGCGAACAAAATGTAAAATTCTGGATATGAAAGGCGGGAAATGATCCAGAGCCAAATCCTGCAGCCAGGAAACGCTGAAGTTCATCTGGTGCGGCGCCTGCCTTGTGCCGGCTGCTCTGTAAACATATAAAGCTCCAAAGATCCATCCACTGTTTACAAACTGTGCCCTCAATTTTAGAACGCATGTATACAGTTATGCAATTTGTGTACACAGTTAGGTTTGAAAATTATGCATGAATTTGTCTGGTTGCCATCAAAAAGAAAGACTTTTCCCATCCTGTTTGGACAAATTGGTATGGCTGACAGTTTTGTTGGCAGAGTTTACTGATCTTTGGCAAGAACATACAAATTTGGGGGCTTTACCAAACAGCAGACATAAACTGACAAGTTTTTCAAGTGAGAATGTGAATTTCCACAACGTTTTCTGGCCTGACTTTATTTCTGTATAGAAACAAATATTTGAGAAAACCCTTTCTATGATTACGCTAGCTTAACCGGGGTGTGTCCCCAAAGGTCGTATTCGAAGGTCAATTGGCCCCAAAAGTCCCTCAAAATGCACCAATTTCATTTCCAATTTCAACCTTTGGTTTTAGCGATCGACAAATCTACCCGATCAACAAAGGTTTGGTCCTTCGAAGGATGATGGATGTGTCTGGAAATCTATGCTCAGCTGTAGAGAAAGAGCAGATTAATATTCTTTTAAATCACACTTGTATTAAATAAGTCAGAAAATTAACTAAACTGATTCAATACCATCCATAAAAATCAGTATTTTTTGTGTACATTCATTTTTCTATGTCTATACTCTATGGTTTTATTTCTGGAGCTCTTATTTTGTCATGTTCCCTTTCTGTCGTGAGAGCTAAAGTTTTCCATTTGTTGGACTAATAAAGGATTATCTTATCTTAATAATGGTAACAAAGCCAGGATTTTAGTGTTTAACCTCAAATTTTATTGTGCTTCCTAGAAAGCTTTAGTGATTTGTGGGTCATAAAGTTACTTTGTAGTTGTTCTGTTGTTTTGTAACCAAACCTTTGGGTATAAAATTACATCTTTTGTCTCTTTTGTATCTTGGGTCACTTTGTACCCGTCAGGGGTAAATTTATACGTGTTCTGACAATTTACTCAGTTTACAGCAATTTAATGTTACTCAGATAAATAATAATAGCATGTGGACTATTTAGATTGATCTGGGCTCCTAATGTATCATGTTTAGTAGATTTAAGAGGCCAAAATGGGGATAAACCTTTAGAAAATAGTATAAATTATACAGAAGGATAGTTTGAAACATTTGTATTGGTTAAAATACAAGAGAAAAAATTGATTTGCACTGGTTTATTCATAAAATTGTTGGTTTATCTGTTCAAAACAGAAGAAGTAGGAGATCAGTGGCAATTTAAGCTGTAGGCGGAAACACAGAGCGCCTCAGAAAACGTACGTTGAAACAGAAGGATACGTTTTTTACAGGAACATTCTCATGCATCACTAATAGGCATTCTGGTTCTTGTAAAATGAAAGATGAAGCGCCGACTGTGCATTTCCAACACATCAATTAACCCACACTCACAACATCCTTCCTTAGACCAGCGTGACTTATACAGAAAATGGCTAATTGTGAAGCTTCGTAGCAGGCGATTTCTGCTGAAGTCGTTGAATCCGGCTGCCTCCTGAATCAGCTCAGGTTGAAATAGACATGACTTCATGGTACCCATGTTGTACGCTCCCCTGCTTACCGCTGTAATTGCTTCCATATCGCTCAGCTGTGGCACAGGCCGAGCTGATGAAGCTGGTGGGAGGCTGAGAGGAGAGATTTGAGGACAGCACCGTCTGGGTGGAGTCATTTCTCCTCGTCGTGTTAATGACACAGCTATGCAGACCTCTCAGTGTTCAGTGTGTGAGTAAGGCTTTCCTAAATGTGGATCATCACATCTTGAACCATGACCTCAAACAACCAAGAAGATCATTACGTGTTTAAAAAGTGGAGGAAAGTACATTCAGTGTATTTAAATCTAACATGGCTTATGCAAAATTCCCCAAAGTTTAAAAAAATCTTTTTGATCCGATGGTCTGGATACCTTCAGGGATTTTTCTCTTTTTACTTATCAGCACAGACCAGTCAGATGACTCCCCTGACAGACAGTCTGAGGCAGATATTTGAAGTTAAAGTGAATGATTTCAGTGTCCAGACTGCATGCAGGTGTGCAGATGATCAACATCCTGGCTGTGGGCAGAGCCTGAATAATGCCACAGGTGTCTTTTCTTTCCTCTGACCTCAGTGAACCAGGCGTTTCCACGTCTCTGAAGCTTCTTATTGATAAGAAAAATCATAAAATAAAGCGTCTGTAGCAGATCATATGTGTGAGTTGGCACCTTTCTTTAACATATGAAAGACAATGAGATGATGTTTTAATGAGCCAACGTCAAACTACAACATTTCTGTCAAAAACTCAGAAACTTTTAGATTCATTTCAGAAATTTTCTGAATTTTTGGGGGGGGGATTTCTGAGTACAAAAGCTCAAAACTAAGCAAGCAAAAAGAACAATATTTTTAGATTATTTTAGATTAAGGTAAAAAAATAAAAATTAAGAAAAAAAAACCCATAAAGACTTTCAGCTGAATACTGGAAACTTTACTGTATTAATTTTGCTTAAAGATGAGCAAAATCTTGTTTTACAGCAACATATCTCTCTCATAGTGTGATGTAAATAATTAGTAACTTCATGAAAGGTGTGAAAACATGAGCTTTTATTACTATTATTATTACTAAAATAATAAACGACAATAATGATGACTTTATGGAAATATGAAGCGATTCTCTCTAAAACATATGCTGCAGGAGACAACTTAGAAATTAGAGAAAAAAAGTCACCAACAGCTTGCAGGCAGTGTTTGTTGTACAGATTAACTAACAGGATAACTTGTGTTAATTATTAAGCTTTGTAGAAGCATTTTGGATGCACAGACTCTGCTAGCCTAACAGGGTATTTATATGAACATTACTGAAACCGTTTGATTACTGAGCCATCTGGATAAAAAACAAACAAAAGCTTAAATATGCAGAACATATTTAAGCTTTTCTGCCAGATTTTGTAGATTTGTTCTCTCTTTGAGTGTGCTATATAATTATTTTCTTAATTTATAAACGCAGGCTGTGCTGAATTAGAGCCTCGGGATCCTCATCAGCACAGCATGGGGCCATACCTTCCACTCTTTGACACACCTGCTCTAATAGCGCATATTAAAACCAGCAGTAATCAGAAGGCTGGCTAAATTATACTATAGCCTCTTAATGAGAAATCATTTCCATGCATTTTTAATCACTTTAAACGTCGATTTCATACTTAAAAGAGATAGATAAACAGGGAAAAGGTAATGAATAAAGAACAGCTGTGTTAAACCAAACAAGGGTGACTCTCTGACTCATTGGCTCTCACCCTGTAATCAACTTCAGCAAAAAGACGGGGAAATGAAAAAACACAGATGCAAGGGAGAAAAAACTCAAGACTTCAGGTGGATCTACAAAGAGCGCGTTGATCCACCTGTCAGCTGCGGTTGGAGGGTGGCGGTAAGAGGGGCGGGGGGTTCGGCCGCTCTGGAGGGCAGGCTGTGATTAGCGAAAAGCTGGGCGATGACCTCCTCTCCCTGGGTGAGTGGTCACACTCGGCAGGAGTCTAATGAAGGGCCCCGAATGCAAAGAAAGCCCTGCAGGGTCAGAGGCTGATGTCAGAGAGAAACTGCAGAAGCCTCTAATCAGGTGACACCAAACATAGAGGGCAGAGGCCCAGACACGTGCGAGAGTTGAGTCTGTGTGAGAATACTGTGCAATTCAACAGATTAATCTTTTACAGCTGCAAAATGTAGCTTTCATAAGAAGTATTTTTTATATATTTGTTAAAACTGTCACCATGTCATGGCAGTTTGTTCTGAAAGTTTGATCTCCTCCGTTAGCTGCTTTGCCGTTTGAAGAAATGCACAACTCCCGACCAAAAGCAACCAATCAGAGCCAGGAGGAGGAGCTTAGCGCTGTCAATCACCTCATGTTCTCACCATTAAAAGTTCTGATGGCTAAGGAACAACTCACAGTTACAGGAAAAGCGTTTATCCGCCATCATCAGTGGCTACGCTAACTAGCCTGAGCATTCAAGTAGCGATAAAGGAGATTATCTGTCTTCATACCAAACTGTCAGATGTAGTGGTTACAGTGATTAGTTATTACATATTATTTACATAAAATAATTTAGAATATAATTTATTAATAGCCGTCAGCTAGCAATCCCATCCTGTCTCCTGGCAACCCACGCAGAACTCCAGAACTTTTGGTCAGCTGGTTTTATCGCTGTATGCACTGTGCAATGGCTGCTGGAAACGACAACAGTTTTGTTGTTGGTTTACCGTCCAAAAATCACTTGCTGCATTTTTGCTGGTATTGCAGAAGGCTCCACTTCTGCTTTTCAAAGATGTACGGTTGCATAATTGCACATCTGTTGGCAGACATTTTTAAAAGGAAATAGTAAACGTTGAGTTGGGGCGGCGTGACCCTTATCAACTCATTCTAAAAGGAGCTCAAAATAAGTAGAACCTCATTATCTATTAATACTTTTCTGCAAAAAAATGGAACAGACATGTTTTGTACATGCAATTCACCGACCCTAACTTGTAATAATTTGGGAACCAACATTAGTTTTGGTCATGGGTTTGAAGTGAGGGAATCCGTTCTTTACCCACCACCCATATTTCTCCTGCTTGTCTCTTCTGGTCAAGAAGAAATGCCCTAATTGCTTCTATTTTCTTCCTCTGAAGTTGCACCAATTGCTTTCAGAGCTCAAAATATAACCTGAGATAGTAAAAAAAAACAAAAAAAAAACAGCACTGGAGTCTGTGGGAAACTCCAGCAGAGGGTGAAGCGAGGCAGATCAGGACGTATTCATTAACCGTCCTGCTGCACTCCGGTTCACGTTGCTGCGCTAAGAATTTATGGCAGTTTGAACTCTTCATCTCCGTTCAGACGTCTTAAGCTCCATTTCCAGGAGCTTCGTCTCAGGGAAGGGCGTTTTGGGTTTCAATTGGATTTTTTTCTTTTACCATCTCCAAAGATGTTGTCGGATATGGGAGTAAAGCAAATCCTTACCAAGATCACAGAGGTGTCTTCTGATGTTTTTCAGTGACGCTTCATCAGTCCAAGTTAACTCTTGCAGACCCAGACGGTCGAAGATCCCTGGTTATTAGATTTGGGTCACATTTCTTTTGAGTTCATAGTGAGAAAGCCTCAGGAAAGTGCTGAACCAGAACATTGTCCTCAGGAACAGCTGTGAGTGTTTGGTCATTAAGGAGAAAAAGATGAGATCCAATTAACTTTTTTTTTTTACCTCTCAGTCTATCGTCTTACAAAATCTTCTCTCTTCCCCAGTCAACACACCTCTGCGTGCCAGTACATAAATCTGCTGAGAACCAGTCCGGGATAAACTGGAATAAAAAGATAGAGTGGGCTTTACTCTTTTGTCTGTATCCCAAACATGTCCTGTTTCCTGTGATTCAAAACTCAAACTGGGTGGAATGAAGGAATGAGAGAGAAGACAGAAACCAAGTGAGCATTCCTGAGCCAGAGCTTAGCGACATGTTTGTGTTCTTAACCTGCTCCATTATCTATCAGACCGATAAAATGCTGATGTTGACATTGACACTCAAATGCAGAGGAGCTCTTAAAAGGGCCAAACTCTGACTGACCTCACATTTCTTTGTTTAGTCCACATGTCAAAGTTACGTCGCCCTGTGTCAGGACGAACATTTCCCCGAAACTCCCGTTCTCTCTGAGGGGGATCCCCTTTCCGCTGCTCTTCAAAAGCTGATATAAATAACCTCGCGAGGACATCCCCGACGTATAATTAATTTACCAGAGAAGTCGACCAGCGATGAGGCGCTTCTGTGTTATGACAAGCCTCTCTATCAAAACCATCACCTGCTGGACTCCCACCATGACTGTTTTCCCAGCGGTAACTTGAGAGGATCGTCTACTTCCCAGCACAAGGAGGCACAAAATGTGACAGCAGATAGAAAATAGATCCCATGTGCATAATGGAAGTTGATATCTTCTTCTTGCTGTGCTTTCTAACAAATGTGTGAAAGTTTTTGTCAACATTCTGCTTTGCAAATGCAGAGTTTCCATTAAATGCGGTCAAATTAAAATCACATGAATAAATTTGCTCCTTAAAATGACAAATGTAAACATTTACATGAGATTATATTCTTAATTTATGTATCAGTCATCAAAACAGACATCGGCGGAGTTTTGGGGAATTTGTAGTTTGTAGAAAAGGCATGGATTCAACACGTTCGAATGGCAAAAATTTACTTTCAGTTGCTCCGCTAAGGGGGGCCTGCAGGAGGACATGACCCCCGAGAATCACGTTCAGTACAAACAAACTCATTGTTTTCAATCAAGACAGAAGTGTAAAGACCCAATAAATACATTAATACATGCATTTTTTACTGGCCTGGTATGGCCACCTCTGTAAAACATTTTAGAAAAACCTATCCTTTAATTTGATTGTATTTGTTTAGTGGGAGAAAAAATCCCCCTGTTGTAGAAATGGATGGATATTAACGGATGTTTTTAAGCTACTTAGATCTAAATTAAAAGCCAACCTGTTTAGAGTTGCTTTTGAAACGTTTTAAACAAAACAATCAACAATCTGATGTGTAACGATGGCTAAATGTAACGTTTCTACTATTGTCTGTGCTCTGATTATGACTTGTTTTTATGATGTAAAGCACTTTGAAAAGCCTTGTTGCTGAAAGGTGCTAAACAAATCCAATATGGTTTGATTTGGATAAAACTACAAACATGTTTCTTTCTGTTTGTTAATGGACTGAATGTAAAAATGATTCAAAATAAATAGAACAATGGTTTTCTATTTTGCTCTATTTCCAAACTGCAAATGTGCAACAAGAAAAAAAAAAAAGCTGCAACTCATCAGTTTTAACCTAAGCTGGATGTGTAACTTTGCTTTTGGTATGATCCTGAGTGCATTTCTGAATATTCCAAAGATGGAAAGTACAACACGTCCTCCGGCACCATTTTGCTACAAACACGCAAACACTGACCTGCCTGTGTCAGCATTCTCCTCACGGTGTGGAAAGTCTTATCCGCAGCAGCAGCAGCAGCAGCAGCAGCAGCAGGATGCAGCATCAGCAGCAGCAGCAGCAGCGGCAGCAGCAGCAGCAGCGGCAGCCGCAGCAGCAGCAGCAGCCAGCAGCAGCAGCAGGCTGCAGCAGCAGCAGCAGCAGCAGCAGCGCAGCAGCAGCAGCAGCAGCAGCAGCAGCAGCAGCAGCAGCAGCAGGCCTCTGCATTGTTTTTACAGGTAGACCAGCTGAACCCCTTTTGTTTCAGGAAATTAGGTCATCTGATTGTATCATCTAAACACTGTACTGTGATTCAAAACTGAGCTCTCCTACATGTCAGCACAGCCTGTCCCCTGCTGGGAATAACACACACTGTGAGTTTTATACAAGAAGAGGAGAATGAATTGTAGAAATGTGGCTTCAATTACAGCTAAACTGCTCGACTGCCTTGATAGGAGTTAGACGTTTGCCACAAGGAGGGAATGTTACATGATTCACTTAAATTATCCAGAAGGGAATAGGGCACATGGACAGGAAGTGACTCTGTGTCCTTTCCCAGATTTAACCCAAAAAAAAATAAAAAAAACATGTTCCTCCGCTTCCCTCCTCTGCAAAACAACGGCTGATAGATGCAAAAAGGTAATGAGTGCACAATCTAAACTGAGCTAGCACCAAAAAAAAGTTATCTCCCTGCTTGGGATTTAAAGCTCAGGACTAAAACTACATTTTACTATGAAAAGGGTGATTTATTTCAGACATCACAGGCGACTAATCCTTTCATGTAAAGATAAATGCGTGTGGCTTTGTGATATCAGCGTGCAGCATTCAAGATCCTAAAACTATAAGCCAGGCAACAGATGTAGTTCCAAAGTGAGATATGAGGGGCAGTGCAAGCCAGAGGCAGAATGCTTTATGGCTTTCATGGCCCCTCAAAGAAAGAACTGAAAGTTTATCGCCGAAGGAAAGTTGGGGATTGTTATTGTCGTGGTTCCTGTGCAGAGGAAGAGGGTGAATGTCATGGAGAAGGACACACACACACACACACACATACACACACACACACACACACCCCCCCCACACACACACACACACACACACACACACACACACACTGTTATACTCCTATACAAACTTAGGATTTTGTATTCACTTCCATTTATTTAGCAGACATTTTCCCTAACATTACTGGTCTATTCAAAACCCCAACTTAATTCACACCATAGCTCTAAACCTAACTAATAGAGCACAAAAAAGTGAAGACAGATTACATCTTTTTGTAGATAAATATTGTGAAATTGGTCCTCTATATGGATTACATACAAGATTACACATCTTTGCATTTCTACCCATATTAGGACTTTATATTGACTTCCAATATTCAGAAGCAATATTTAGTTTTATACTTTTTATACCCACTAATCCAGAACAAACTTAGGATTCAGAGAAACTCATGTTAGTTTATAAACTGTTATTCCTATTCATATTACTAATCAAGAATGAACTTTAGATCTAGGTAAGGTAAGATTATTTTATTTATGTAGCACATTTTCAGGAACAAGGCAGTTCAAAGTGCTTTACAACAATTAGAAGGAAATAATAATAAATCCAAAAGAAAGACAAAAATCTAAAGGTAGCAACAAAAATACTTCACATTTTAATCTGATATGAGTTTCTCTTTTCCATAACCCTGAACCTAATCTAAACTAAATGTCTACCTTAGTCCCAAAACTGACTCTAAAACAAACAAAACAAAAAAAAAGCACTTCTCTTCCTGGGACCAGTTTGGCTCCAAAAGGATCGCAGGGTCCCGACAACGCAGCTTGTGTTGGGAGAAATGGACTCTTCTTTGTAATAAAGACAAGGCCGCACAAACACAAGTCTATATTTCCACCCATATTAGCACTTTATATTGTTTTTCCATTCATTTTAGTGACTGGATTTATGCCTGACCAATACATTTTTCCTAATCCTAACCATTATTAGTTCTTTCCCAACCCCAATCTTCCACCCAAAACTTAATTTACACCATTCCTCTAAACCAAAACCCTCTATTAGGACCAAGATTTGATCCCCAAAGGCCTCATTGGTCTTCAGAGGGCTAGGAAATATGCCAGAAATGGTCCTACAAGGACTTTGCATTGATTTCCATTCAATGCAACCTTTAACCTTTGACCCAAAGCAGCACTGCTCCTTTTGGGAACCAGGATTTCAGCAGTGGGTCCAGCCAGTAGTTTGTAGCATCTGTTGGGAAAATGGACCTCGCAATGTGACAAAGACACGGTCAAAAGCACAAACTCCGTCGCCGCCACAGTCTTTCGATGTCCAAAAACGAAAACCATCCAGGAAGCAGCTGGTTTTCTTCTACTGCAGGATTTTATATCTTACATTGACTAATGAGCAGAAGAAAACAGACTTTATCTTCGTCCAACATTTATATTGCATGTAAGACAAAGAAAGTAAGAACCAACCTTAGGAATTTTGCTATATTAGATTTTATTTAAGTGTTTATGCTTATGTTGAACATCCTTACATCAGTACTGACAGTCCAACTCCGTGAAACCAGATCATTCCTTGGTTGTGCAAGGCTGGAAAAATAAAAGTGTAGGGAGAAATTTAGTAGATTTCCAAATGTATCCCTTATCTCTGCGTCTATAATTTGTGTCCATCCAGCTGTTTTTGCATGTTCCATATTGACCACTGTGGAAATCTCTTTCATAAATTTGTAGTGAAGGTTTCATATTAGGAATTAGGAAAATAATGGAAATTTGAACTGGAAAATATGAGGGAAACCTGGCTGATATCATTTCCTGTAGCATAAAACAGTAGGAAAAGTTATTCCATCCCAAGCCCTTTTCTTTCTTTTGTTCCATTTCCACGGGTAATTTGCCGTACCACGGGATTAAAACAGGTAATTTGTAACATTACCTTTTTGTAACCCAAAGCCAAAGCGAATGTAATTTATTTTAAAAGGCTTCTGATAAATAAATCACATCTTTTGTTTGGGGCCAAAGGTTGTTGCTTAGCAGCTACGCAATTTTAAAGGCAATTTAAAATTAGGATTTTTAGGCATAACGCCAATTGCTAATTGCATGAGTTTTCTTACAGGACTGAAGGGGAATAAAAACATGCAACATTTGAGAACAAAAAACAGAAAAAGATTCAAAAGACTGCAGTTGTGTGATGCTGTGCTTTATTTTTCTGCAGATTGTTGTTGTTGTTGGGAAAGTTGGGTGTAGCGTCAATGACGTAGTGATCCTTGGAGCCCAGAGAGCGCTACAGGATACGCCATGTTTTATACAGCTGTGTGTCTGCAGCTGTGTTTCTGGCCTGCTGGGAGTCATTCAGCTACTCTGCCATGCCTGACTTTGGTTTCTTTTCTGCATGCGCTGCCTTTAACAACTTACAAGTCTAGAAGTAGATGACATAATAAAAATATCAAGTTGCCTTATTGCAAACTGCGGTTAAATTTGTAGTTTTGGAAAAAATCGGGTTTCAGCTTTTTTCAGAAATTGAACTGAGTAGACGGCTACTAGAAACCAAACCTACTGTTGCTAAGCATAAAAAAACTTATTTCAATCTCCCTGATGTTTCTGAGTGTACTAATAAATTAGAAACTAAAAGTAAGTTACCATAGCTACCAATTGGATAAAGGTTTTAAAATCCCTCGCAAACAAACAGAAGCTGCTTTTCTATTATCTATAAAACTGCTCAAACTGAAAGTTTTTTTGCATGATCCTCCCACCTTTTAACAGCTGTAGGTAGAGGTAAAACAATATTGCAGCATTTAAGATGTGACAGCTGGTGTTTCTGCACTTTTATAGCCTGAAACGTCTGACAAAAGCTGGTTAGCAAGTAGCTAGCGGAAGACGCACCCATAATTCATGCATAGTTTTTTTTTGGTTTCTTTTATTTTTTTTTCGCATCTTTGATTTTAATGACATAGTGAGCAGAGCCACAAATCTCCTGTGACTTTTTACTCAAAAACATACCTGATGAAAATGGGCTGAAATTTGTTGCAGGGAATAACAATATCAATAAAAGTTGAAAAACATGTCAGGAAACTGTACAACTGTATTTCTCTGGCCTTTTAATTAAAATACTTATGAATTTGCTGCTGGAGAGGTAAAAAGACAAGAAGACATTTATTTTGCATTTTTAACTGAAATAAGTAAACTGTGACCCCTGGTTTGGTGATTTTGGCCCCACAGAACAAAATGTTTGGAAACTACTGAAGGAGACTGTGTCAGTACTGCTCTGTGATTGGCTGCAGTTTGGACTCGCTATTACGACTGGCCTCTACAAATATCCTGACAAGCTTTCATTCTGTTCTCAAAGTGATGATTTTGTGACTGTACCTGATGAGTTTCCTGTTTAGTCTGAGTTTTAACAACACCCTGATTTGCAGTTGTACTTCTTGGATTCTGGGTCAAGCACTGGTTCATTCCCTCCTTTAATTACTGGATACTTTTCACTGCTTTTCAGCAGGCATAGCAGGCCACAGGTTATGCATTTATGTTTTTATGTTTGGATAGTAAGTGAATGCTGAAAGGTGCATTTTGAACAGTAGAAGATTTGGTTAGTTTTAAACAAAATATTTTCTAAACAACTTAATTACAAAATAACAAATCCAGGCAGAGGAAACACTTTTACAAGTCAATTTGTTTTATATAAAACTTGACACTATATATTACGTACTACATATTTTGCATGAATTACAGTGAATAATGTAAAATTGCAATACATTAGATCATTAGAACAAAGTAAACATACAGTGTCTCTTTACCTCCAAATGGCATAACAGTGTCAGCAGATAGAAAAAAACACTAGAATAGCAAAGCTTGTGTTTAAGCAATAAGTCTTCCTCTAAACTGCAGGTATGACTCTGCATATTGTGCAATTTTGTCTAAGATATGTTTATTCTTCATCTGGTGATGTTGCTCTTAGTGGGAAGAAAATATCCTCTCATATTTTCCTATCTTGCTTTTAAGTCGTTATGCCTAAAATGTGTTTTGCTTGACCTTGAACTGAGGCTGCACAATGAATCATGATCGTATCATTGAAGTAACAGCAACTCCTCCATTCAATGACAGGGACGGGGGAACAAATAGGTAATTGTATGTTATGTGTCAAAATGCTCCATTTTATGGATTATGGATGGAGAGAAAAAAAAGTTGCAGTTGTTTTCATTCTTTACTGGAGGTAATTTGGATTCCTCTCCAGAGCTCACAAAATGAACCTTGCGCCAGAGATCTGGATTTCCCTCAATGGTTCAGCCAGCATGTGAGTGGCAGCGCAGACCAGTGAAAATACCACGGGCAGGTTTTTATGAATAGCGCCATTTAAAAGCCACTGGTTTCAGTGAAGGCCTAACGATGCCACCGAGGCGGCGTCACAAAGAGAGAGAGGAATAAGAGAAAGCATTATTTCCTGGCGCTGGAGCAGCACTTTCAGACCGGGCCAGTGGACTGAAGCGGTGAGGCAACTTTCCATTTCACATACGTCACTCCGAGCTCCCAGATGCTCCTTATGGCTCTGCCCAGTCACAACAGTAAAGATCAAAGCCAACATTAAGCTGATTGTTATGCACAGCTTTCAACACTGAGATGTCAGATAATAATGTAGGCTTTTAATGTAAAATCTTTCCATAAGCCTGGGATTTGCTCCATCACCAGCTGTACGGCTGTCAGACTGAACTGGCCTCTTCCGGCCATTTGGGAGCGAAAGCAGAAGAAAGGCCAAAATTTATGAGAAACTAAACGCTGGCACTGCGCCACAATTGTTCCAAAGGATCAACAGTTAATTTGTTTGTTTGTTTTCTTTACTTTTAAAGCTGTATGCTTGGTACAAATAAAAACAACAAATGGAAAATAAGAGAAATACTGCATAGCTTGGAAAAAACATTTAAGGGAAGCTGCAGTGAATTAGCTTAGTGCTTTTTAATTTAACAAACCAACACAAGAAACAGTAAATCCTACCGTTAAATGAAACATCGGAGGCTTTCTTCCTTTTCTATTTTATTTGGTTTGTCAGCAGCTTTTTTAAATCAAAAGAAACCAAGAATCTATTTCAAATATAACTTTCCGATTTGCAGGATTTATGTCAACATAAAGTGTATTAAAGTGCTAAGCTTAAATAAACTTAAACTACATGGAAAAGTGCCAGGGTTTTATTGTTTTACCCCAAAGACTTGTAACTTTTATTTAATTGTACTAAATATGCTGTAAAAAAAAAACAAAAAAAAAACATTGGGTCCATTTTGGGTTAATCGGTTAACCATGTTGGTCCCGCTGGATGATGTGTTGGACCAGGAATCCTAAATTACATTTTAAATCTCCTAACAGCAAGTTCAAAGGACTAATGTATAGATAATAAATAAGTCTATCAATAGGGGGCTTGAAAGTACCAACATAAAAACAACAACCTCACAATATCTAATGGAAAGAAAGTCCGT
The DNA here is from genome assembly GCA_911649635.1 of Poeciliopsis gracilis. Taxonomy (NCBI): domain Eukaryota; kingdom Metazoa; phylum Chordata; class Actinopteri; order Cyprinodontiformes; family Poeciliidae; genus Poeciliopsis; species Poeciliopsis gracilis. The sequence continues at coordinate 1,574,888 of CAJVRI010001220.1, forward strand.
TTCAAACTGACTTCACAAAACAAAATCCACACCATTATGGAACATTGTGTATAATATTTGCTGTATGGCTTCATAAACAATTTGTTTTGGTTAGCGTTGGTTGCTAATCCATGCTAGTTAGCGCTCGCTTACACTCTGCTTAATATTGGACAAATAACTTATAGACGACTTAAACATGTCATTTTTCATTTCAAAACCTTTTCAATCTATACTATTTTTACTTTGTCACTTTGTTTAAACATATAATGTAATTTATTTCTAAATATTTGGGGGGGGGTTGAGGATACAAATAATAAGCATCTGACAGCATTCCAGGCATTGGTAATATGCAGCAAATTTGCTTGGATACAAACAAAAGTCCTGAAAATTGATTGAAAGACCACAAACTTTCAGTCTGAAAATGTGTTGAAATGATTATGCTTTTGTATAATTTAAAAATAATAAGGCTCTTTCTAATTTCTTACGTCACAATTTTGTTTCTGTTTAGTTCAAACATCGTAAAACCAGATTTAGGCTTAAATAAAAGACCCAGCAGTTTGTATAGTTATAATTATATTAATATTGAAGGTGGAAAAAGAAGCAACTAACATTTTAGCTCCAGTAATAAGGACATCAGTCATAATATTGTTGCAATAAATTAATTATTTTCCACAAAAATGAGTTGGTGTTGAGAGAAAAAAAGCAAATTAACTTAAATTTTCATGCACATCATTTTAACATACTCTGCAAGGATTCTGCCATCGTTATTAAAGCCACAATGCGGGATTGTTTGTTTTGTCTCACGTTTGTCTTGGCACTGATTGGACACCATGTGACAGAGGTGAATTTATGCTGCCATCTAGTGCTCAGAAACTGCATTGCAGGTAAGTGTTGATGGTTCTCACTTTCCACCAGGTGGTTTGGTTACATATCTCATCAAAGGGGTCCCCAACGTCGGCATCCTGCATGTTTTAGTTCTCTCCTTGGTGGTAGCGACAACCTTTTCAGCATGTCAATGTTCTTCTTAGGCCTCTAACGAGCCATCATTTGATCCAGGTGCGTTAAATCAGGGAGAGAACTAAAACATGCAGGATGCCGGCCCTCCAGCACCGACGTTGGGGACCCCTGCGTGACAGTCTGGCTTCGTTTATTTCCCTGCATTTACAGTTAATGAAAGTAAGAATGAAAATAAAACAATTTCTACACCACAAAAGTAAAATTTGATAGAGAAAATCGCCTCAGAACTACAAATATCATATTCAGAGCCAATACAGTATTTATCAAACAGCTGCAAATAAAAGGATATATATTTATAAAGTGACCCAATTAAATGTCTATAAGTCTAATATGCATGTATGGTTAGTTGAAAGTTATGAAGATGTGCAAAATGAAGCTGAAGATATGTCAAAAAATTAGACATAGAAAGCAATAGAAATGCCTTGGTATAAAAATAAACACACAGAGATGTTCTTCTAAAAGCTAAATGCTGACTTGGCCTAATCTTTTACCCAACTAGAACACAATGTGTTTAGTTACATTGTTTGTTTTTTTATGCTGAGGATTGAAATTACAAGGCAGAACATAGATTTTCATAGAAACTCATATCTGTGGGTTTTATTACAAAACGCCATGAGATAAAGTTTTAAAAATATGTTCTTAACACCACATTGGGTTATCAGTAGTCTGTCATTTATGAGTGCAAAAAAACAATACTGAAATGTAAAACCTAGAACAAACAAACTCTGAAAGTTTATCTGCAGAAGTTTGTAAGAAATTCTTGTTCATCTACAACAAGAAAGTGAAATTTAAAAAATTTACAAAATCTCCACGGTATCTCAGCCTTGTAATCTGTAAACATATGTATATATATATATATTAATAAAGGGAACCATACACAGAATAAAACACAATTCCTGAATGAAGTACTTTATTGTTTTTATTTTTGTATAAAAACTTCTGTTTTCCACTTTAGGCAACAAGTAGCATGAGAGTCCCGTTCTCACAGCTTTTAGGTGAAGTCATCAGTCTTCTCAACAATCGCTCAGCCCTTTCATACAGTTAAACACACAAACACAGAGAGCGCTAGAGTTAATTTGGTAACAGTGGTCGCAAACCTAAATCTATTAGCAGAAAGCCAAAGACAAAAGCTCCACAACACTCTGCCTGCAATCATCATTACTTCAAACATGGTATCATGTCAAGGCAAGTCACGCGAGCACAGAAGAGCCACGATAAATCTGCAGCCTCACAACAACTACAGGAGACTGTTTGTTAAAAGACTGATGGATGACGGCGTCGCTTAATTAGGTCTGAAACCACTGCCTTGTTGCAGCTCTTATACAGGATTATATAAAGACAATACAAAAGGCTAAAGAAACACATCAGACAACTTATACACAGCAGCACATCCTGTGTTAGGCGAGCCGTTGCCCAAAGCAACTGTGGGAATTTCAGGCACGAGAACAAAGGACAGATTTTGTGTAAGAGCTGCTGGTTCACTTCCGCAGCTCCGTGTTCTTCAGACAGAGCTCAAAGAAAAGAAACCCAAAAATAATAAGGAAAAATAAAGTTACACGACTGCGTTTACACACTTGGCGACCCAAAAAAAAAAAAAAAAAAACGCCTCATCTTACTGTCAGCACATTTAAAATTTGCAGTACGGGAGCTATTGCATTTCTACAGGAGGGTTTCCAGTACTTTTTAGTTCAGGATCAATCAGCGAGAAACATCTCCATGAAATCATTCCTCCCACCGGTTCACAAGTGTAAGTTGTAAATCTATAACATCAGCACCTTTTAGGTTTAAAATACGCATTCTTACTAAAGTTCCAGGTCTAATACAGTCTAAGTGACATCCACGCATGCATGCACACAGATTTAAACGCAACTTTCTCACCAACATGGACGTACGACAGTAAAGTAGGTTAATACACAAACACATTTCAGACGCACAAAATCAAGCTGTAACTCTGATTCATAAATTATTAACATCACATTGATTGGTGTAAGTACTTTTAGCTGCACATGTTGCAGATTACAATTAACTCAAATGCTTGTTTTTTTATTTTTGAAGTGCCCTGGAAACGTATTTATGCCCTTGGAACTTTTTCATATTTTGTTATGCGACATGATTTTGAATTCACACTGATACCCCTAAATAAAATCCAGTGCAACCAACTGGCCTCAGAAATCAACTAATGACTTCTGAAACAATTAATCGATTAATTAAGTCGCCGTTAACTAAATTAGTAATCAATTAATTGTCAAGTAGAGTATAGAGACTCAAAAAAAGACTGTTTGTTGAAAAAAACAACATATTAAGAGCACTAATTAACTGCATTAAAATATTAACATTTTAATTCAAGATAAAAACACCTTAAGATGTTAGTTTGTTTTAGCGATAGTGGCATCGTTTCAGATTCACAAAAGGAATGTCCCTTTATTGCCTCCTATAAAATGTTTATTTTCTTATTTTAAACAGGGATTGAATTATTTCCTTATATTCATGCTTTAATGTATATTTAACATTGTATATAAAAAAAGTATCAAGTGTAGGGCTGTTGAAAATTATTATTTTAGTAATCGAGAAAATTGTAACAAATAAAATAAATATTTTTAAATACTGCCATAACAGTGGTGTTAATATTGGACATCAGTGTTAGCCAAAATTACTTTTCTGTAGATTTTCTGAGCTATTTTTGTTAAGCTGTAACAATAATAGCTCACTTTTTAAGTCAACCGAGACAAAAATGACAAAAAGTTAGAAATTATATTCCAATTAACTAATAAAAATAAGAAAACAGCAGGTCACCCTTTGTTATGCTAATACAGCTTAGCATTCATCAACAACAGAACGCTGCGCAACACAAATAATCATCATGGTGCTAAATATTAAAATATATTTTAAAGAAGCTTTGAGGCAGATAATTTGCCTTGAGAAATTTGAACAATCAAGGTTCTTGAATCATTTGACGTTAAAGCCCTACTTAAATGTTTAAATGAAAAATCTGTAGAATGTGTCCATTTTTTTCATGCGATTAATTAATTAACCAGCACAGAAGTTGCAAGAATAATCAATTATTAAAATAATTATGAGTTGCAGCCGATTAAATACATATTTATGTTGTGTGTTGGAGGACATTATGAAACAAACAGCATCATGGAGGAAGACAACAGACACATAATGCAGCTCGTCGCCATCAGCGTGTCACCAATGGCTGAACGGAGTGAGAAGCGTTTTGAGGTCGTCCAGACCTGATAAAGACAAGTTACCGTTTACCAAAAACCAGCGGTGCGTGTTCAGTTCAAAATATATGGAGGCAAATACCGGACAATCATGAGAAAAAATAATAAATGCTGCAAATGAATTGAGATTCAGATGGATTATGAGCGGGATTATGAGTTTAAATATTCAACTAGTGATTCAGCACAGTGCTTACATTTACAGCATATTGATGTGTTAGAATGGCCTAGTCAAAGTCCAGACCTTATTCCTACTGAGAGTCTGTGGCAAGTGTTCTCCATTCAATCTGAGCTTGTTATAATTTTAGTCAGGAAATACAAACGCACTCCACACTTTTCAGATTTATAGATGCATCTTTTGCTTTTGCTTCTATTTTGCGCTAATATTTGTAAGTCCATCACACAAAACACCAATAAAATTGGTTTAAATTTGTGGTTATAATGTGATTTTTTATTTTATCTTTTTTTAAAGGTTGCAGGGGAACAAATTAGTTTCCAAGACACTCTAGTTTGGCTCGATTTATAATCAGCACTTCTTTACACAAAAAACAAGCATTGAATTGACTAAGAAGTTCTGTTCTGGCATTTTATCACAACATATGACTGACTATGGAGTAACAATGTGGCACTGTGAAAGAAATAACATTTCCTTTCATTCCCAAACAGACTGCAAGGACTGAAGAGCATCTAATTCACAAAAGACACATTAATTCAAGAAATAATGTCAGTAAATTAGCTATCAGTGACCTTTTCTTCTCGTCCCTTTGACTGCAATTGTGCCGGCAGTCCGAAAGTAAGTGACAGTAACAACTAAGGCCAGTGCTAATCCACTGCCATCTTGGTTCTTCCTTCATATCTCCGAGCGGCGGAGCTGGTGCTGCTTTCACTTCACAATGTGCACACAGACCCAGAAAAACAGCAGCTCTCCAGCATGTTGCAAATGCTGCGTGTACAGTACGCAAAAAAGAAAACAAGTATCTCCAGGATCATTCGGTGTAGTTAGCAGAGGGGGCGATCGGACGCCTTCATTTGGCTCGACTACAGCATCAGGTTTGCCGTGACGGAAAAAGAGCCAGCAGGTACGCCGGCATCTTGCACACAATTAGCAGTTTGTGTTCAGCGTTGATAGCTTTGTTATACATCAAGCCAACAAAAAGGCTTCAGTCAGCATTTGCACTCTGTGTTTCTGTAGCTGAGTTAATGGTTTCCAAATAAGGCCGCATTCATCACCCCCAGCAGAATCCCCTCTAAGGTTGATTTTATGTATTCATTCTCTCGCTACGCCCTGGGAGTGATCTCAATGTGCTTCCAGCATCTCTGCTTCTGTTTTCTGACGCTCTTAAGAAACTTAATGTTACTCACTAGAAAGCTATGTTCACACTGCAGGCCTTTTAAGGTCGTTTTGTTCTTGCTGTTGTGGTTGTTTGCGATTTCTTGTGTGAACTACATGCCGAAATAAAGTAGCGAGCGCGGTCACTAGTTGCATTTATATTTACCTAAATGTTGCGCAAACTGGAATTATGACAATAACTTTGCCAATTTAGAAAACAATTCAATAAGAACTTTTTGTGCTAAGATGAAGAAGTTTGATGGCTGCATCAAAATTAGTGACTCTTTTCTTTGCATCACTCAAGTTGCAACTGAATCCAGATGCGACGGCAATACTGTGCAGTAGCGAGCCTGCTCAATGGCTGCGTTACCATTTATCACAATTCCACTTCACTAACTGGAATTGTGAAAATTAATTTGCCGAATATAAACACAACAACTCAGAAAAGAACTAACACCAAGCATATTTTGCAAAATTGCAAAGGAAACATGTTTTTTTTGCGTCACACAAGTCACATGATCAACAATCGGATGTTACTACTGGCAGAAACGACAAAGAAGACAACAAGATTATTTTTAACGACTTATTGAGTGACTTTAACTGTATTTCTTTTTCAATGAAAACACAGTGATACAATTGTAAAGTTATGTTGTTTCGACTTTAGCGAAACATCAACAAAGTTTTACGCACATTGTAATGAAAACGCAGCTAATGCTTTTCAACATGAATGTAAAGTTGTCCTACTTTCCAACTTTCTCTTTATGGATTACTCTCTGTTCAAGTTTAATCACTTTATATTTAAACAAAAATAAGTCTGTACATAAAATTATGTGACTTAAATTGCCAGCATTAGGTTAGCTTGGCTGCCTGGCTTTTTTAAATAAGAAAAATTTCAAAGAATTATTAAAAATACTTTAGGTGGCAGAGAGAACATGTAATGTGATACGCAGGGAGGAAAAAACATAAACCTTAAAATCGATTTCCAGAGCTGTGAATTGTGATTCTCAATAAAATTGTTGTTTTTTTTCTGCGCCTCTGTTTTCGGCTGCAGTGTGAACGTAGCCTAAGACACCTGTAGATGTTGTGGATAGCAGTGATAAATGTGGAATATGTAGTATTTACTCATCTTAGATGAAGCTATTGTGCAAAATATCTGCAAAGACGCTAATGCTAAACTTCAGGAGGCAGTGGATCTGCTTCTTTCTCCGAGCCGGACTCCTGGTTCTGCTCTTTTGGGACGTTGTTATCCGGACTTGAGGGACTCTTCTCCGCCTCCACATCTGTGCACAAGTGCATGTTGGTCAAACTGTCGCCCACAATCTCTCCGCTGGCATTGGCGTGACGAGGGTCCCCTTGGAAATCTATAATTGCTTCCTGCTTCTTCTCTGTGAGCTCAGTTCCACCTGCGCTCTGCGAAGGCTCGCTCTGCGAAGGCTCGCCCTGCGAAGGCTCATCCTGCTCGTCTCCCTCAGCTGCAGGCAGCGTCTCGAAGGCGCTGGGCTCGATGGTGCTGAGCTGATAGTAGAGCAGAGAGTCTTTGAGGAGCTCCGACGGACTCTCCTCCTGGGAGTCAGAGATGCACAAGACGGTAGCGCCCGTCGGAAAAGGTCCCTGCAGGAGGATCTGATCAACACCTTGAGCTGCTTCTTCTTCTTCTTGCTCAGGCAGGAGGCAGAGAGGGTGTGACCCCGCGACCCCAGCAGAGCTCAGCTCCTGCTGCACCGCCTCCTCCCTCTCCCGTCTCTCCTGCTCCTCGGCGCTCTGCAGGTGCAGCACGGCCGTCTCGTTTTCCCGCTCCAGGATATCCTGCTCCACCAGGAGATCGTGGACCTCTTCCACCGACTGCACCTCGCTCTCCTCCAGCTCCGAGTCCAGGCCGATGCCGGAGGACAGCGTCGGGGACGTGGGGCAAGTGGAGGAGGGCGAAGACAAGGGGTCGGATTCAGTGTACGGCTCCCCGGGACCCGCTATGGGCGTCCTCCTCTTCTCCACATCCAGCTTCATTATGGTGTGCAGGTAGTGTGTTCGGACGCGCAGGGGGTTGAACTCGATGCGACCGGCAGCGTTGCCGCAGCCATCCCTGGAGCAGCCGCATGGAAAAGACATGCGATCCACCTGGAGAACAAAACAGCCTTCTCATCACTTCACTCCAGAAACAGGTTAGAATTGGCCTATCCACAGAAAACATGCTCATTACATTTTTTTTAGAAAATCAGATTTTAGCTTGCTCAGTTCTGCCTATTCTGATCTACTTCCAGAAAGAGCTGCTGCCTCTTTAAATCCAAATAATCTGCTTCTGGCCACGCCCCTAATCTCAAGATTTACACTGCAAAACTGCTGAGTTTCTTTAAATAAAAAAAACCCCACCAGTTTAGAGTTGCTTTTGAACAATATATTAAACACTGACCGACATATTTCATGTTTTTTATTATTTCAACAGTAACGTTTCACAAAATACAGTCTGTTGTTTTCACAACTTTTGACTGTATTATGTTTTTATGACGTTTCTGAGTTCAAATAAGCTTGATTGAAACTTGCTTGATCTATATTCTCTTACTGGAAAGGCCTTCAAACAACCGTACCTCTTTGAAAAGCATTAGCAGAGCCTCCTGCAAATGGTTCCTGGACGATAAGTCAACAACAACACATTTGTCTTTTCCAGCAGCCGTTGTACAGAGCAAACAGCAGCAACACCAGCTGACAAAATGGGCTTGGAATCTACTAGGGTTGCTTGGCTGGGGTAGTCATTTTTGTAGCGGCTCATTTTCCAGACACCAAAAAACTCAAACTTATTGCCAAAAACGGCTGGGCGTTTTGGCAGCCGCATCATTTTTAAACACAAATAGAAGTAGAAAAACGTTTTGCATCTGATTCACCAGATTTTCCGTCCTTTTAGCAAGTCTTACCTGGCACTTAATGCCGGCCTGGCTGCAGCCGCAGTGGCGAGGGTCGCAGAACAGGCGACAGTCACAGCCACATTCCTCCCTGGAGAGGCGGATGGCTCTCAGTTCGGTTTTCTCCCGCGCGTCGATGCGCGCGATCCCGGAGGCTCGCAGCAGGGCTCGGCGGCGCTTCGTCGGCAGAGGCTGGAGGAAGAAACAGTCGTCCACCTCGACGGCGTCCACATCAAGGTCCTCGTCGGAGACGTCCTCCAGAGTTAGCAGGTCCGCCTGAGCGCACTCCACCGTGCCGTTCCTCGTCAGCTGTGGGAGGGAAAGCAGAGCCGTGAAGCGACCGCTGTCCTCACTCGAGCTCAGAAGGAAAATCCCAGCGGCGTCGTAAAAGCACATCTTTAAAAGTGACAAACTTAACAAGGTTACTTTTATTTGTAGATCAGGCTAAAGAACTTAAAAGGCATAAAGCAGATAGAAACCTTTATTCCTTTATTTCCTTTAAGACCAAAACGGAAATATTTTTATGAAACGTTCTCTTATTAACTTAGATTTTTATTAGCTTATTTAACTGAGTCTTAAATATTTGTTTTACCGCTGTGTTCGTATAATTTTTTTATTTGTTTGATCAGAGCATGTTTTTCTTCTAAATCAATCTCAAAGAGACAAATAAATAAATAAATAAATAAATAACACTAAAAATGTTAAATAAAAATTATTTTAATTTCCTTCAGTAAAAAATGAAGGATAGAAATAATTTTTTTTCTATTCAATCAATAATATGTATATAAGTGAATTCAGTTAGTTGATAGATTTATGGATTAAAAATACACGAGATGCATTCTTTCTCTTTTTATAATATCTTATTATATGAACACATTTACATTTTACCAGCTAAATATACACTAATTTCTACACTTCTAATCTACAACTATAAAAAAAAAAAAAATTGATTCAGGGTCAGAACTAAACCAAAACATTTATGCTGCTATTTCAAATGTGTGAATGGAATTGTTTAATGAATTTTTCAGGTAAAAATGCAAAACACACTGTTGCAATACAAATAAGGTGGAAAGAGTTTCTGAAATCCCCAGAGGCCATCCGCCCTTTTGTTGCGGTTCAGCCTGCAGCAACCGAGCTGATGACATCACATGCAACGTTGGTGAGTAATGCAGGTAGAAAGTTTCTCCACTCCTGTGGTTATGCAGCTGAATTTTGAGCAGGGAGAGAAAATAGTAGCAGAAAACTGTAAGAATAATACAAAAAACCCCAAAAATCTGAGAATAATCTGGAGGATATCCAAAGAGAGATGCGGCATTATTAATGTTATTGCAATATTCTGCAAATTGATATTAATTCTGGAGATATTTAGTTCAACAAGTAGCAAAGATGGATGTAGAATCAGTGCTCCTCCACAAATATCTGAAAATATTAAATTATTCAAAAAAACAACTGAGAAGATCTGAGAAGATTAAATATTTCCAACACTATAGTGCAAAAAAGATGGTATAAATAAATTTTCCAATTTTTTGTTTAAAGAAAAATAAATAAATCAATAAAAAACTCATATGTGTTTCAAATACATTAACCGTTTCCCCAATTTTATTAAAAATATATTTTTAATATTTTAATATTTTTAAATGTATAATATTCATATGTGTGCAAATACATTAAAACATAGTAAGTTGTAAATTTTTTATTGAAATCTGAGTTCAATAAATGAACTGAGGCACGTACATTTATTTCAGTATTTTTAAAATAATTTCTTATTATTCATATTTTTTTTTAAAACTGTAAATATAATAATTTTTACATTATTTTTTTAGTTAGGTTATTTAATAAATTATGAAAACAGTTAAATAATAACAGATACATTAAAATTTTTTTTAAATTTCTAGATTTTTATTTAATTTATTGAATTCTGACAATTTCTATTCAGATTTTCTAAAATTTCTATGCATTTAAATTTGCATGATGCAAAAACATTGAAATGTGGAAAAAATAAATAAAAAGTAATCTTTAAGGGGTGATTACTTTTTAACAGCGTTGCCATGACGATGGAGTCCGAATCAGTTCACCTGTTAGTGGTCAGGGTGTTTTGCCTGAAAGGTTAATAATCTTATCATAAATGGTTTTAATTAATGCAGAGAACATCCCTCGATGTACCTTCATCTTGCGAGCGTTGAGCTTCTCCTGACGCAGGTGCTGGCGCAGCGTGTGTCTGTGGCTGCTTTCCTGTTCGCGTGCGAACTCGCCCAGCGTGTAGTGTCTGATGGAGGAGTGGTGACGCGCCATGCCCAGGGAGCTGCCCCCCTGGCTGGGCACGCTGGTGAAGCCCTGCCGCCGGGGGAAGTAGTACACCGTCACCACATCGAAGCGAACCCGCTTCCCCCCCTGCGACGGCTTGTGCTGTCTGAGGATGGAGGTGGCTGAAGACGGAGAAACAAAGAGTTGGAACTGAGTGCTTCATTTCAGACCTATTGTGCTTCTTTAAACAAGCTACGATAGGTATATGGGTTATGATGATTATTAAATTATTTGCTCAAAATCATTCTTAAATAGAGTTTTTAGTCTGAATATTTTGAGCTGTTTTATGGCTACTGTCACTTTAAATCCAAATTAGCTGCTGCTGGCCACGCCTCCTGAATCAATGTTTACAGTCACGCGTAAAAATGGCAGCAAACATACAACTGTACGTGTTTGAGAAGCATTTGAAAAGCAGAGTAAGTCCACAACAAAACCCTTTTCTTTTCCAGCAGAAATCCATAGACCAAAGGTGCTGGAACTCTTCCTGGGTTGCTAGGTAACGGGGCAGGGCGGGGCTTGGCTGTCGTTGCTAGGTAACGACACAGTGCCTGTCAAATGTAACTTAACAGTTTTGATCATTTTACAGAAACCAAATAAGATAAACTTATTACCAAAAAAAAAGGATGTTTATTTTTTTGGGCTGTTTTTAAAAGCAGTTGTTACCCAAATTTTATTTTATTTTTCCAATGAACGAATATCATAAAACATTCTACTTTATATAAAACTCAAAGGCCCAAATAAGATGAGTTGTGTTGATATTTTGAATTTTTATGAATATAAACAATGTCAAATTATATCATCATAGCCGATTTCTTTGAGACGGGATGTATTAAACCACTGATGCATCTACAACTGAAATAAATAAAAATGGTAATTAATGAGAAAATTACAACTAATTACATCCATATTGTGTATTTATAAAATTAACTAAAACATTGAAATTGTAGACGTAATAGCATTAGTTTTTGTGTTTATGAATCTATTTATTAGCCTTCTGAACTGATGTGAAAATGTTTTTTTTTTCCTTTACACACGCAGTTTACGTCAGCTATCGCCAAATTACGGCACTCCTTATTCCTCCCATGCTTATGCTAGTCTGCAAAATGGCGACAGAAGAAGTTCAGATCAAAAAACGGAGCAATAATCGAATCATTTTTCAGTATTCATTACCTAACAATACTTTTTGACCTGAAAATTAACCAAAGTATGACTCTAACTAATAAAAACTAAACTAAAACGAATAAAAACTTTTTTAATAAAGAGAGACAGATAGAACAAAACAACAAAAATAAACTAGAATAAAAAACCCCAAGACTTTTACAACCCTGGGAATCAAAAGGTCATGCAAAATGTGCACAATAATTCCCCTTTAAATATCCCAGGTGTGTCCCAGGTGTGTTTCTTTTTTCTCTGCCGTTGCTTACGAGTGAACGGGGTGCTGGAAGGTGGGTTGAGGCTGTCACAGCTGTCTGCGCTGTCACTGCTGGAGATGTCATCGTCCGAGTCCTTAGGTGTAGAGAACAGAGAGCCGCTGTCCACCTCTTCATATCTTCGTTTGAGGCTTAGGGACGGACCTGCCTCCATGGAAACCTGCTATCTGAGGGCACAGTCAGGGCAACAAACGCCACTGTGTTTAAATGCATGTCAAATCCGTTAATAAGGGAACTTTTTCTGCATGTTTTAGGACTAAATGTTTGCTCTGTTTCTGCTCTGACGATGTGGAAACAACACATCTGCCTCCTTTCATCTGTATTCCACCTCCATCATTTCATCTGTCTGCCTCCACCGCTGCTCCATCCTGAACATCGCACATTAAATCCCATTCTGAAATTATCAAGTGTGGAGCCGTAACCATGGCAACTGGGCAAGCGTAGTTCATGCGAAGAGCCTTGAAGCGAGCGGTCTCTATGGCGTTAACCCACCTGATTCCCTTTCAGACAGCCACAAGGTGAAATTTATCACATCTGCAGCTTTAATCAAAGTGAACGGAAGCACCTTAAGGTGTGGCTCAGATCCCAATGAAAACACGACGCTTTGTCTGTTAACAAAACCACAAACTTAATGCAGATATATAAGAAATCCCAGTTACTGCATTAGTGATGTCCTAGCCAGAGCTGTGCATGTATGCATATATACTGAAGGACGGCTGGGCAGACAGGAATTCAGATGTATCAACAGATTCAGTGGATAGATGAAGGACAGATGGATGAATAGATGGATGGATGAATAGATTGACCGACTGATGTCGCATTTTAGATTTTCATCGAGTGATGAAAGTGAAGTAGCTCCTGGAATTACTGCCAAATCAGAAGCTGTGACTCAGAAATCATCTTTAGCATTAAACTCTCTCAGAGTGCAATGACATATATTTTTATGGGTCTTGGCAAAATGTAAGGTTTTAATTGTTGGCTGTGATGTTTTCAATGACTTTGTATTTTTGTGTTTTTATGATGCAACATTGGTTTGTTGCTGAAATGTACGATACAAAAAACGTGATAGATTGATTTTTACAATGTTGACAGGGAAGGGGGCAATTTAGCTTGATTATTAATGCTTACAGATGGTGGTGTAAGCATTTATACATCCCCAAACGTGAGAACATAAATTTCTTACATTTATTGTTGAACATTTCATATAAGAATTTTGATTGTTCTGACTTTTGAAACTCTGGAAATGTCTAAAAGATTAAAAATTTTGGACTTTTGAGTCTCAGAAATTTCTACATTTTAGAGCGTAAAAGATGTCTTACATTATTCTTAACATTTCTCAGTTTTTGTCTCGCAAATTTTCAATTTTCCAAACTCGGAAGTTTCCACATTTTTGTCTAGAAAATTTCTTAAATTAATTGGAAAATTTTTGACTTTCCAAACTAAATTTTACATTTTTTCTACAATGTTTTATCAAATTAATTTCAGTTTTAAGTCCAGATTTTCCTCAGACTTATTTTCTCATTTTCACCAAAACTTAGCTGTTGTCATAAATATCATTTTAACAATGAGATTCTTCATTTTGTGCCCCATAAATGTTACTAAGTTAACCGTTGTCCTTTCTTGAGCATCAATAAATAAGCCTCTGTACAAGTTTATCTCAACTTTTATTGTTCATAAGACATACAAATTTTATTTTTTTCCTTGATTTTTTTTAACACAACATGAATATTTATTCACATTCAGTCAAAAAGAGACTCACTATGCAGCATTGATTTGAATTAAATCAAATTAAAATTGATCAAAACAGTGAATCAAAGTGAGTTTTTCGAATTAGCCTTAGCTAACATTGTTTACTGTGCTGGTCTAGGTGAAATAAACCTGAATTTAATGTAGCGGTAAGTCCAGTTTGTATGTTTGTAGCTCATGTATTGAGGTATAATTGAATAGAAAAGAATCGAATAACATTTATTGCCCCTCTGCCGCATCAGCAACAAAGTGACAGGCAAGTTGAAGTGTTTAGATTCACATAAAGATGAAAATATTAAATTAGACAGTAAGAATAAAAGACATTTAGGGGAAATTTACAGCATAAAAAACAAAATGCACTTGTAAAAAATAGCACATCTCTATCCAATCCAAATTTCTATGCAGTGCGCCAACCGAGCACTTACACTTCTATTTGTTCGAACTTGTACAAGTACCTCAAAGTCAGTCGGAGTGGTCTGAAAAAAACTCTTTATTCAGAGTGACAGCTAGAGTTTTAAACTTTAACATGGAAGACTGGCTTTGAGGTACTTGTACAAGTTCGAACGATTGGAAGGGTAGGTGCTCGGTTGGTGCACTGCATAGAGACTTTTGTTGCGGTTCCGAAGGGTGTCTGATATGTGCTGAAATGCACATGTCAGAGATTTGGCACTCTAGCTGACACAGACCCCGCTTCTGACATTCCTCACGCAGGCCTTGAACTCAGACCCATCGGAACCGTAAACCTTGATTTTATCCACTGCGCCAACCGTGCACTTCGCCTTCTGTTCGCTTGAAGTTCTACAAGTACCTCAAAGTCAGTTTTGTATGAAAAAACTCAGTTTTTTTATCTTAAAAAAAACTGCAGTGCATTAGCATTAGCATTATACCTTAAATGAGGTAGTAGCAGTTTCTCTGACTTATTACCCATGTTTAGCATACTGAATGGAGTAATTCATGCTTGTGACTCTCCACATGTTATTGATTACATTGCAGCTTTCTTTAGCATTGATGCTAATGCTTAGCATCAGAACGCTGGGTCCAAACTGACGGGCACACTTTGTCAGGGCCCCGGTTAAATTTTGTCAGGAATTTTCTAGTTTGTTGTTTCTGTTGTTTTGCTTATTTATTTCAGATATTCCCACTCAAGGGTTAGAATAGAATTTATTGATCTTTGAGAATGTGTTCTTGCATTATTTTGCTATCATTACCATTATATTACTTGAAAATGGTCTCAAAACAATGATATTATCATTTATCGCAATAACTTCTGGGCAATTTATCGCCTGGCTTGTTAATGTAACAGGCCTATTCTTTAAAACACAATTTATGATCTGTTCTGGCTGCACAATATTAATAAATACTAATACACCTCAAATGTTGCAATGACTAAAATGTCTCCACCTCTCTCCTTATGAGCTTTAACATGTAAACCCCTGGGATCAAGTGTATCAAGGACAGTAACAATCCATCAAGGTGACCAAATATGATACTGCCAAGCAGTTTACATGGTTTTACATCCTTTCTTTTTTTGCATTCTTGCACAGAAAGCCAATAAATTGTGCAGCTCTGCTACCTACCTATGCACACATTCCTGCAAAAGCGATAAGAGGTGAATTTTAATTAAAATCAGACGTGGAGTTTCTTCCACCAAAGCTGCTGCAGCTGCTGTGTGTTTCAGTCTAACCATGACTTGCAGAGTGGACATGATGTCGGTTGAAATGCATTGTAAAACCCTGAACACTATCAGCCTATAACAGGCAAATGCTCGGTCCTCCCAATCACCATTTAACCGCCCCCCCCCCTTTTTTTTTCCACTCCCTCTCTCCTTTTCACACACACACACACACACACACACACAAAGCCCACATTTAAGAGACACTAGACCTCCTTACCTGGGGCAGAAAGAGGGACCCTTAATCCAACAGCCTCGGAGGTCGTCTTTCTTTCCAATCCGAGCTGCACATCAATCTTTTAAAGCGCAGTGAGACGCTTTTCATGTGCAAAAACGACCGATATCCCTGCAACAAAGTGATCTGGCTGATTGTCAATTTGCAATACTTCTCTGTCTCTTGCTAGCTGTAGGAGGTTACATGGGTTGCAAGCTCATTGTTCTGCACGCCGAAAGATTACAGTGGCCTGACAGGAGCGACTGCTTTTATTTAAATGTGGCATACCTCTGTGTTTAAAGGACAGCCGAGAGGAAAAAAGGAAGAAAGAGGGGCGTCATTGGGTTATTTCCCAACATTTTTCGGTGCAGCATGAACAACGCACACAGCCGGATGTGCTATAGTCCCAATATGAGGCTGAAAATTATTACAATGGAGAAATCCGCTGACATTTGTGCTCGCTTATCGCTTTTTTCTTTCTTTTCTCTTTTCTTTTTTACCCCCCTTTCTGCTTCCTCACCGGGACCGGGCTCGGTCGGCTGGGCTCACTTCGCTGTCTTCTCGCTTTTTAAATAAAACAAGACAGGAGGGAAAAAAAGACGCGCATTGGTTTGTTTCGTTTGGTGTCAGATTGTTGGAGATTTTCTGACGAGAAGACGCCTTTTTCCCCCTCTCCACCCCGGTTCGCCCCGGCCCCGCTTGTTACAATGTAACAATGGAGGAGGAAATTCTTTCCTGCAGACGTATTTATAGCCGTCGTGACGCCATATACTCGCCCTGGCGACAAGGCATGCTGGGAAATGAAGTGTTTTAGATCCATTTCTCAATATTTGTTCCGTTTAATCTTTTAGCTTTATTTTATTTTCAGGTACAGTAAGTACACAGATGTAAGCTGTTTTTTTAATGACAGCAGTGAAATTATGTGTCTTCTTTGGATTATTTAGCCTGTCATAAGACAAAGAAAAACAAAACTTATATTTTAACCATGACGTTCTTTCATTTATATTTATGTCAGTTAGAAAGTTAAGTATTTGGTTTACAAGACCAGAAATTGCCAACTAACTAGCTACCAAGTGCTAAATATTTAATAAGTTTAAAGTCTACATAATTAAGTTCCCAACAAAATATTTAGTTACACGCTTTAGTTAGCAAGCGAAATGTTTAGCATGCTAACTAAATATTCTGTAATAAATAATGATAACTAAATATTTAGCTTAAAATAAAATGTTTAGTTTGAAGAAAATTTGCTGCATATAAGTGGACAACCAAAATAAAAAGTTTGTCTTGCTAACCTCCACAAACTCCGGACTCACGCCAGTTGTTGATCTTGTTACATTTTTGTCATTTCTAAATATTTAGCCAACAAAACATTTAGCAAGCCTTATCTATATTTAAAGCTAAATGCAAATAGCTTTAATCTAGTCATTTAAACATATTAAGTTTGAAGCAACATATTCAACTGGAATTAATATATAGCCTGAAGCTAGTTAGCTTCAAGTTACATATAAAGTTTACGTACTAAATATAGTTTAGAGCTAAATATTTAGTTGGCGAGTTAAATATTTAGCTTTCCAACTAAATATTAGACTTGGAGCTAAAGAGTTTGAAGCTTAATATTAAGATAATTTGCACATTGCCAAAAAGTTGGTATTGCTAAATTCTATTAACATAAATTGTTGATCATGCTACAATTTGTATCATTGCTAATTAGCAAACTAAACATTTAGAATGCTTACTAAATATTCAGTTCACAGCAAGATAGTGTCTAAGTTAATGTGCTTCAAACTAAATATTTATGTTTACTAACTGTAATAGTTTGCTAACTAAATATTTAGCTTCAAGCTACTTTTAAGACTTTGGTTAGTTTACATCTCAATATAAATGCCAACGGCAAATTATTGCCATGGCATATGGATCGAGAACATCCTTGGTAAGGTGGCCAGTCTCAGCCTCCATCATCCATGGTTAACCCCAACCCTGCAAAGCATTATGGGTAAACTACAAAGTTTGAATGCGAATCTTCTGAATGCCTTTTTGTGGCACAACAAATCGGAAAAATAATCTCACTAGAGACTGCACTGCAAAAAACATTTTACCATTTATTATTTGTCTATAATTAACCTAGAAGTTTATTATAACTATTAAATTGCTTTAAAACAAGCTCCCTCGTTAGCTTTGTCTTTCAAATGTACCAAGTTATTTACACTTCAAACTGCAACATAAATGCTTGGCAGGATTTTGTTTTTGAGTGATCTGGATGTTTTCTCAAAATCACAAAACGGACAGCTGTCAGTACATTAGTAATCATTTTTAATAACGTTGACATCAAAGCAAAAACTGACATCTATAAAATATCAAGTCAAAACTTGAATGTACAAAGGGTTGAGTTTTCCCAGGGCTACATGAAGCAATAACATTTAAAAGCATTTGGAGTTGGTAATGTTTAAAATAAGGGAACAAAAATAAAAAATAAAAAAACAAAGTGATGCAAATATGAAGATTTTTAAAATACTGGGAAAACAACAAATTACTACTTGAAAATTATGCTGGGGTAAATTCGCTGACTTGTGAAAAGCTAGTGAAGACACTTGGTTAGTGTTGCCATGGTGACCACTAATAAACAGCCTGTTAACTTTCAAGATGATCCAGGGACACGACCTGTGAAGTTCAAGCTGCATCCGTTAAGCATCTTTTTTTTTTTTTAAAATCAGGACCGCCAAGTCCCAGCAATTTCCCTCAACGACCTGGTTGCAGTTTTAGGTGGGATTGTAGTAGCAACATTGGGTTTCTTAAAAACGTAAGGCAACTGAGCACCAGACAACAACCGTTTATAAACCTCAACGCAAATCTTCTCCTGAAACATGAAGGATATAAAATGAAACGGTAAATGTGAGACGATCACTTCCTCAAAAGGAAGGACGTTATGGTACGGTGGGGGGAGGAGGGCGAAAGGTGCTTCGGTGGCACCGACCTCCCAGCTGCCACATTAGTCAGGAGAACCTCATCTGATCCGAAAACGGCAAGGTGTGTGGATGTCTGGTGTGGCAGACGGCAGCAGGTCTAAATAATAAAACAAGGTCGCATAATTCTTCGGCTGGGATTCACTTTAAGATGATGTGGTAGCCATCGCTCGTGTTGTCTGCAAAGAGAAGAACCACGTGAGATTAGATTGAATTTCTCAATTTAAACAACTAAATCTGATTTTTTGCAGGGAATATTTTATGTGACAGGCAAAAACGTACACAAAGAACAAAAGATCATAACTTTCAAAATATAACAAAACTCTCAAAACTGTTGAATGCATTTGTTTTTGCAGTGGGTGATACAGTATTACAAAATTCACAATATACGTTTTTAAAAACTAACAATATCAGAAACGATTCTCCACATTGTCTGTTTTTTCTTTTTTTGTTCCTTGATTTGGCAAGAAAAAAAATCTGTTCTTTAAGGACATTAGAATAAAATGTATATTCATATACAAACAAACATGAATATGGTAATATTTCAATTTTGAAATTATACATGCTGGTTTAAAAACTAGAAAGTAAATCTGAAAGTTGTTTCCATTCCTGTAACAACGTCTATCTTTGTTGGAATGCAAGTTTTTGTGGTTCTGCATGTTTTTATAAATGGAAAACCACCAACAAAAATTCAGTTTCAAGAAAAAGAAAACCCATGTATTTTTTCTCTGAGGCCTTTTTGCGTTGGTCACATAAAATCAAGCAGCAGTTTGTGAAAAACTCACTTCTGCAAAACTAAACGATCAAAACTGAAAAATTAATTACCTTTCATTGTGTCCAAAACAAAACAAACTTCATCCTGGAAATTCTGAATCATCTATTGAGAACAGAGGAAATGTATTTATTGCAGGAGGAAATATTTGTTGTGATTAATATGTTATTTTGTTTATGTGGTATTTTTTACCTCATCGCTGACCAGCACATGGATACCAGTGGGTCCCTGTTTAAAGATCTGATTTATCTGTCGGGGTGAGATGTTGAAGAGCTGAGCGAGTTTCTCTGTGAGTTCGCTGGCAGTGAGTTCCTCCAGGTAAATGGCGTGATATACTGCAGGTGAAAACAATCAAAAACAGGAGAAATGGCACTTGAACAATCAATTTATGAAAAAATATGGTCAGAAACATTTTATTACATTAAAACGTTGGGCTCAAACATAGATTCATGTACAGATTAAGTAAACTTTTGTTCAACAAAACAAAGGTTTTCCAACCCTTCCTGACATTTCATTGCCATTTCTGTATTTTTTTCAGAATTTGCATTTTTTTTCTTGTTTGGAAAGGTTAAAAATGACAGAAAATAAACTGTTATGTTGTCATTGGACTCCATAAAATAGCACATTTTCCAGAGATCATTGGTTGAGAGGCAACAAACTGTCAATGTGGAGAAATATAAAAAAAAAAAGACTAAATGCTGAAGGAAGCTTAGGTTTTACTAAAAACAAAAATGTCAAAATGCATTAGAAAATTTATTGTAGGTTTTTCCTTTCCGTTTTTCTTAACTTTTGGAGAAAATAAAATAAAAACCTGTTCATATAACAGACAATTCTTCAAGCCAACAGACTTATTAGTTGTTTAATTAATTCACATTGTATGTCTCAAAGACGGTTGTATGAGCCTGGGTCATCATGTGCTCACCAAAGAAAGCGCTGGCAGAAGCGTCTCCATTCTCATGTTTCGGTTGGTGGTCCCGCGCCTGCTGCGACTCCTGGCAAACGTAGATGGTCAACCTCGGGCGGACCACACTGCAAACACAAGAAAGCAACAATATTTTTTGTAAGCAAATACATTTTGCTCAACTATAGAAGTTAGTTTTGGATAACACCGAGTGGAAATGGTTAAATAAAATGAACATTTAAAGAGACTCACCGTCCCTTTAGCGCGTTGAAGAGTCTTATTCCATCTGCTGGGCCACAAATCTGGATAACGTCCTCTCTGGTTAGCTTCAGCAGGTCGGCTCCTGGGGAAAAAACCCAACAAGTTTACATGCAGTGACAAAAACAAATCCGTTACGTCTGAAAACTTCCTGTCCAGCCAAAGAAAAGCGAAAAAGAACAAAGTGAGCAAAGAAATCAGATCATAGAACATTGCATCTCTGCTCTTTCTTAGCTTTTATCCCCACAACAAACCAGTTTCAAACAAGAGCTTCAATGTTATTCATTTATTTCAAACAGGTTTAAAAACAGAAAAATGAATCAGTAAGACAGAAAAACATGCAAAATAATTTGTTTACCACTACTTTTCTGTTTGAAAAAGAGTAGGTAGAAGTTATCACTTCACCTAATTTAACAAAATATATCACTTACTGACTCAATAATTAGTTATTAAAGCCATGTTATAATATTAATGTGCCTGTTCAATATACTGGGATAGAGAGCCAACAAATTAATTATATTACATAGAGAAAATGGTTACAAACTAACTCATAAGAAAATATACAGATAATTGTAAACAACTGTTTTAATTCCCTTCTTCCCAGCACAATCTGAATATCATAGCTTTGTACTCATTTTTAAACGAGTTGATATTTGGACATTGTTGTAGCTCCATATTCAGTTCATTCCATTGTTCGACTCCAATGACAAAATATTCTCATTTGTGGTTCAATGAATAATGTAGCATCGTCGCATTAGTCACTCAACTCTGAGTAGTGACTGAAAGACTATTTTCTAAAATTTGATCGTACCTGAGAAGTTGGTGAAGAGTCGACAGAAAGGTGAGAAGCGGTTTCTATGGAGCCACTGCTGCGCGTCTTGTGGCGTCGCCGTGGGCAACAAGTTCTAAAACAGAAAGAAAATGACTAGAAACAATCACTAAGGATGCTACCTTTTATAGCACCAGTTACTGCTAGTAACATAAATATTAAAGAATAAGAAGATTTCAGTGCATGGGAACTGTTATGAAATATTATTGCTACTTGGAATTTAAATGAGCTAATATTGTTTTAAGTAAAATTCACATTTCATGTTTTGTTTGCGGAAAAATATTTAGGAAGGACGTCTGTTCATATTTGTTATTTTAAAATTCGGATGGAGGCGCTATGAAGGAAGTAAACTTTTAGTTTAAACGTTTCTTCTTTCAAACTAAAAATGCTAACGTTTATATGTCGACAATGTGCTGAACATGCCGAGCTCAGCTTTACATTTGTGCTTTTAAGACCCGCTCTCTAATCTAATGAACAGAACCAACATCAACTTACATCTGCAACCTGAACAACAGGCTCAGGCTGGTGGCTCGGTGATCCGTTACTAGAAACAAGAATCAGAAAAATGAACTCTGTGTTTAATGAACATATTCTTCACCAGGTGGCGGCGGCCGGAACGGTGAGATGCTCCTACCCTTCAGCAACAGGAAAGCTGTTGTGTGTGCTGTTGAAGCCAGGAGACGGAGAGTTGTTGACGTACGTGACCTCAGGCCAAGGAGAGCACTGCAACAGAGCAACTCTTCAGTCTCTAACAACATCGAATACAACCAGATTTACCATTTTTATCATGAGACATGACAGAAAATGTCTTTAAAAAGTGGCTTTTATTTCAATCACCCTGTTTGTGAGTTGTTCAATGGAGACTTAGGACAAGACTGAGAATGTTTCACTGTTGGGAGGAGGTTCTTCTCTTTTAATGCAGCGTTGACTTTTCTCCAAACATGGCGCCTGTGATTGTGGCCAAATAATTCAATTTTAGACTCATCCAGAAAACCTCTGGTTCCTGGAAGTCCAGAAACTTTGCCCATTTAGACCTGCTTTGCTTTCCTTCTCCCATGTCTATTGATATTTCCCGACTGCAGAAGCATGTACAGAGAGGTCCGTCACTCTCTGGAGGGGATTAGTGGGTTGGCCTTTACCTGCGTTATTATTTTCCCGGTGCTTCTTTGTGTAATTTTTCACAGCCGTCCACTGCTTGGCAGAGTTGCGGTGATGCCTACTGCCCTCCATTTGTAAATAATTTGTCTCACATTGGATGGATGAAGCTGGAATCCCCTGGCGATGGTGTTGTAGCTTTCCCCAGACTGATGGGCTGTCACCACCTTCTTCCTGATGTCTCCTTTCCTCTCAGCATCGTTAATCTGGTCTTTATGCCTTGACAACAGTGATTTGGTTGGTTTCCTCTCCCTTTTAGCCAGAGCACCTCAAAACTTTTCCCAAGGATGTCTCATTTGATTGGTCTGCTTTCGCATGCGTTTCACCTCAGTCTTTTCCCTGATTGTCTTTACCAGTGCAGCTGTGGTTCATTTACTTTTGCAGCTGCTGTGACTCCATGTTTCATTTGGACCGCTTGCAATTCACACATTTCCCTCCAAACAAGCAAATGGAATTGATGAACATAAACTTTACATTTCATATACAAAAACCGGTAATAAGAAAATCATGTTTAAAAAAAAAAAAGAAAAAAAGAAAAATCTAAACTACTCAACTAGTTCAAACATTCAAGCAGTAGACGTCTCTTCAAAAAAAGGAAAAGCTGTTTGCGTGACCATTTCAAAGTCCTGCTACTTATAATAATTTGATGCTGATGTGATAAAAGATTAAGTATTTCTATTAAGTATCGTCTGTGAAACTGATAAAATGTATAGTGACCCAAGATGCTTAATATTTCTCATTTTTGTTTTGGAGTTTTCATAAAATTACTAATTTATTCTCCAAATATTATGATTTTTTTTCTGGTAATATTAACACTTCATTATTGTAATTATAAAACAAAATCTTATGACTTAAATATTCCATCATAAAGCTGTTCTGAATTCAAAGACCAAATAAATAGATTTAATATCAAAATCACAGAAACCTTAGAGAAAAGAAAAAAAATTGAGATTTTCCACAAAAAAAATCTAAATATTTGATTAAATCAATTTTCCGCTAAGTGTGCTTAAATGTTTTACTGACACTTTGCTCTTTTGCTTCCAATTTCTGATCATTTGTTCATGTTTGTGTGAACCTTAATAGTTGGAGTATATATACCAATATACACCAATCAGAAATGCTCATCAGACACTTTATCCATCATTATAAATCAGAAATGTCTCCATTCAGGCCTTTAACTCGTCCCAACATGCTCACCTCAGTCAGAATCGTAGTTTCATAAGACGGCTGATACTTTTCCTTCTCCTGTGGCGCTCTCTTTTCCATCTTCTCTCTGTCTGTCTTTTGTTTTCTGTCTGCACCTTTGGGCTGAAATGAGTCAGGAAGGTTCAATATTTCATTAAAACAAATGTGCCGCAGTTGAGCGAGTCTCTTCTCTCGTTTCATTTTTTTTGCTCATTCTCTCTAACCTTGAAGACTTTGACCTGGCAGGAAGCAGAGTGCAGATGCTCTGTGTACTCTTCACTCTCGTTCTCCTTAAACGTGTCGATCTGGATGCGGAAAGGGACGCCTTTCTCTCCTCCGTGTTTGCGCATGGTGAACTCTGTGCTTATGCAATGAACCTGAAAAAGAAAAATACAAAACTGTCATTGAGGGTCTCGTATCTACGGTTAGTGATACTTTCTACACCAGCGGCGTTCAAAGTGCCATTTGTGGCTGATTTTGTGCAATTCAAAAATGGTACAAATTTGACCCGTCGACTTTTAATTTGTAATCAGGGTCAAAATTGTTGCAAACATAAATATTACACAAGAAAATGTAAAGTACATCACAAAGTATTTGTGTTTTTATAAAAAACAAAAGGTCAAGCCTAGAGACTTCTACTAAAAAGCTGACTTTGTTGCACCCAAATCAGCTTTTATTCTTTCTTAAACTTGACTAAATATAGCAACAGTTTAAACAAAGTGACCCACATTTGGCACCTCTGACCGACACCATCGTGAACTTAGAAGTATGTTAAATAATTTAACTTTTTAAAGCACATGAACAGCAAACAGAGACAAATCAATATAAATAGATAAATAAATCTCACAGTGCAAAAACACAAGATCTTACCAAGTATCTTTGGTCTAGTTACTAGTGCAAATATCTTCGCATAATAAGAAAGAAGACAAAACTAACTTATGTTTTAAGTCAATAAGTCCTTAAAATCAATTAAAAAAAAACAAAAAAAAAACAAGTACTAGAGTCACTGCCAGACTGTTCCTGTTGCGGCCCGGGGCCTTAATGGCTGGGCTGCAGGTGTTGCTTGTGTCTGTCTTTGTGCTCCTCCCCTTTGCAGGTGTTTCTGATCCGTTGATTTGGACCACAGAGTATTTGAACCTGGCCTCCTCCACCTTCTGGGTCGCCTTAAGCGTCCACTCTGCTGCTTGATGCTTGTGGTGTTTTGTTGCCAGACCTCAGTGCCCCTCCTTTTTCACATTTGCGTTTGTCTTTGTTTTTCCACCTCAACACTTCCATATGCACTCATAAAACACCACTGACACCAACATCCACAATCCATTGTTGTTTTTGTTAATAAACTGCACTGCATGGTCTCTCGTTTTATGATTTTGAGCCAGTCGTAACATTCCCCTAACAAAATGGGAAAAATGTCTCGTTTTTGCTGCCTTTGCTAAAATTTACTTAAAGTTTCAGATAATTTGAAATTAAAACCTTTTTATCCCAACCTTGAACGCTCATTATTCTGTCTACATAATGCAGAGGATTTCTGCAGAAATAACTCAAAGTAAAGCGCTACCTGGATAAAGACGGATGTTCTCTTTGAGGGGTCCCACAGAAACTCCACAGTATTAAGCTGAGTGGGGTTAGCCCTCGGGTCGATTATTCCCACTGACATGGGAATATCTGCAAGGATTCAAGACAAGGAAGGTTCAGTTCTTCTTGTAAGAAGTCTAAGACAACTTCAGGTTTCTCAAACAGCAGCAGCTGCTGGTTCTCTGGTCCGTACCCAAGTCCAGAATCCGATCTCCGGGTCTGTTCCAGCGCCAGCCCTCCAGCTGCTGGTGTTCTGTGTACTGGAGCCGTCGGTCGTGGAAAACAACGCGGATGATGCTCTGTGGTTGAGAAACAAAAAACGCTTTCAGAAAACTGCTGTCAGGAGACGTATGGGGGAACTTTGCTGCCGTAATTCAAGAGCACACATTTTCAAATTTGAAAGCGGGACTTCATGTTTTTCTTTTCAAAACTTGTAACGCTTGTGCTCAAAACTTCTGCTCATCATGGAACAGAAACGTGATGTTGCCTAGCAACCTCTCAGCCAATAGAATGAAAGTGTTCTACTGGGTGCGTTTGTTTCCTTCTAGTGGGTGTGCCTGTGTCCTACCTTCACCATTTTCCCAGTGATTTCAGGAAGCTCCCCGATCTTCCGATTATCAAGCATTCGAATTTCATAGGATTGCCCTGCAAAGACAAGTAGAGATGCCTAAAGTAAAATGGATTAATTACAAAATATTTGGAGATTATATACATTTCTCTCTCATTTTTATCATATATGTAAGCAATCATGATTATAGATTGACAACTACACCTCTTTTATTTTGGGGTGTGCTCAATTATGCAAATGTTTCCAAATAGGCTGAGCCTTTGTTTTTAAATGCACAATGGAATAGTAAAACCCTATAAATTAAATGTTATTTATAAACAAAAATCTTGCATCACTTTAGAATTATGCACCATTTTGTGGTGTTTCATCAAATAAAGTCCCTGTGAAACCCATTGAAATTTGTGGCAGTAAAGTGCCAAATTATGAAATTGTTAAAGAAGTGCCAATACATGTGAGAGGTGGTGCACCTTGTGCTGCTTTTGAAACTGATTTCTAGTAAAAATGAGACTTAGAGGAAGAAAAACAGTGATCGTGTCTGCATGTTCACAACAACATTATTTGTTTATGCTCGCTTTACTAAAGAGGTTTAGACAAAACTCAAATCTTACATGTTCCTAAATGTTTTCTGCCCTTCTCAACTCAACATGCGCTTTGGAGAAAAGCAAATTAATTAGTTTTGTCTTTGACTTTATACTCTTCGATCAGCAGGAACCAAAGTGTGGTTGGGGGCCATTTGTGCCTCTTGAAATTATTTTGTTTGACCCCTGAAAATAAAACAAATTTTAACACAATTTATGACCCAAACTGTCTTTTTCATTTCAATTTTCATTATTTGGATCTTCGTTAATAAACAGTGAAACTAAAAGTAGCAAAAACTTGCCAGTTTTGAACCCTGGGGCAAACAGTTTGGACCCTGCTGCTTTAGCTGTAGCATCGCTGGGATCCTGATACTGACCTTGGTTGAGGTAGGTGAGTGTTTCGTCGTGCAGTTTAATGGCTGGCGAGGTAGGCGCACACAAAACATACTGAAAGGGAAGGATCTTGTTTTCAGTTTCTGGAGGTAAGTTGGACTCCTCCTGTTTGAAGATGGGGAGGGCGAGCACGTCGCTGCAGAGGAAAGCCATGAGAAAAGTGTTAACAACAAAACTCTCACCTCACATTCATTCTTTCCATAAAACAAACCTAAAAGGCAATTATCTTATAAGGGATATAGAATGAATTATAAACAGAACAGAGCTGCTGGAGGAGAGCTCTAGGCTGAATCATGAGTCGTGTTGTTCTCCTGCTGTGCAGCTTGTTAACTAGAATTGGGAGCAACACCACTAAATACCAACGTTTCCAGGTCAGGAGTCCCCGCTCCTCTCAACACAGGAATCCTGGCCACAGTCAGGCACTTAAGGGAACAGATGGATTCATCACCCATGAAGCAAAGTACTGAACTGAACTAAAACAGATTCAACATTAGGAAAATGTATGCATTTATCAAGAAAGTCTCAAATGTGAGAATTTGAAACTGAGTTTTATATGAATCGATTTTATCCACACGTTTCATCAAAACAGCAAATCCCAGAAACAAACTAGTGATGTTTAGTTTGCCAGAAGCAACATTTTAATTAAAACCTGCTAATTAACTAAAGTCCATGTTTCCTATTGTCTAAAGCTGAAAGATATAAACACTTTTTATTTTTTTATTTATTAAAACTATATAAATATTGCCTAATTCAGCAATTATTATAAAATGTTTTCATAGTAATATGCACCCAGAAAATGTTTCTAATAATGATATAATATCTACATTATAGTTGTTGCATGATATCTGAATAACATGCGGTTATTCTATTGATTAACCACAGTACTATTGATTAATTTGAGATGTCAACATCAATAACGGCTATGTTATTGATCATTTCCCCCATTACGTAGTGTCACCAGTATTCTCTGTGAGGTTTGGGATCTTAATCAATTAAAAATTTACGTCACTTCAAATCCAAGACATATTTTATGATCCTAAAGGGGACTTGCCAAAGATAAACTTTAGTTATTGTTTTACTGGTAGTTAGGGCCCATTCAATTAACCAGATATAATACTGAAATGTAGAGCACAAATGCAATCCAGCGAAACTTAGAATTCACACTGATATTTTTATGTAATTGAAATTTGGAAAATCTAGATAAAAACTGCAAAGCAAACTAAATTAGGGCTGCAGATAATAATTATTTTAGTAACTGATTATTCAGTGCAGTATTCTGTTGAATAATCAATTAATCTGATATAAAATAAATAGCTGCATCCTGCAAATAAAGCCAGTTTGTTGGTTAATCAAGCGCACAGATACTGTGGTTTTTAAAGGTGTTTTAGCAGTGTGGGCAAATGCGAAATACTGTAAAAAATATATAAAATCTTAATAAAATAAAGCAGAATCTCCATAAAGTTTGTTTTTTCTAAGCCTTCATTTTCAAATGAAGTGCATAACGTATTTACTTCTAAAAAAAAAAAAAAAAAGGACGTTGGAAGAAGCAAAGTATTTTTATCCTTCAGTCAGGTAAGACCATTCTGTGCCCAATTCAAAAGTTAAAAGTTGCATTTCTTAATCCATGCCTTTTGAATCTTACCCTTTTATAACACACTTTTTCCTTCCACTCAACTTTCTGCGAACTGCAAGGACTGTCAAGTCAGTTGCGTTCTCAATGATTGTGTAGTCCACTATATACAATTTCTTAATTGAACATTACTTTTAACTGGTCGGATGTGATTTTCTATTTTGCAACAAACTAGATTTTGGGTTTTCATAAATCATAAGCTGTAAATTACAAAATGAACTGAAAGAAACACTTAAGATACATCATTGTGTCACAAACTTACTTATATTGCTTTGAACAAATTTTTTTTGAAACGCATGAACTTCTTGTTGATGCTCTACTATAATAAAATGCAGTACTTTCTGCAGCATTTAGATACACATTAACGCCAAAAACAGCATGGAGGTTTTATCCTCCACATACCTCATACTGTACGCCCCAGCACCAAGCTCCTGCCCTATCCCGGAGAGACTGGCATCAAAGTCCTGGACCAGTCCGGACTCGATCACTTCGTCCGTGAGGGGCAGCTTCAGAGCCCACGCCATGCTGACGCTGCGCTGTTTTTTATTTTTTTCTTTAAGAAGCGAAGGTTTCACCTGTTTCCTGCAACCTTCAAAAGTCTGCAGGACAAAAAAGTTAAATAAATTAATATTTAATGAGCGTGGAAAATTCTGCCACGACAAAACATGTCGATAACAGGAAACGATGCATGTTTGCATTAAAATTAACGGTGTTGAATTCGTCACGTTTTTCTGCCAGAAAGCCAAAGAACATACAGGGAATCACATTGTTTTTGTTTGTTTTTCTTTAACAAATGTGACACTTTTACTGCAAATAACTCTTACCTTTAAATTAAATACGTATCTTTCTTCAAATACATCTATACTTCCATGCCATGATCATGTCGCGCTCATTCTCAGTAAAATAAACATGACGAGCAGCTTAGCTTAGCAACGCGAAGATGCTGCTAGCTCCTCTTCTTCTTCGCTTCTGGCTGTCCACCTCACCTGGCTGCTGCTGCTAGCTATATCTATACG
Source organism: Poeciliopsis gracilis (assembly GCA_911649635.1). NCBI lineage: Eukaryota > Metazoa > Chordata > Actinopteri > Cyprinodontiformes > Poeciliidae > Poeciliopsis > Poeciliopsis gracilis. The sequence continues at coordinate 1,604,515 of CAJVRI010001220.1, forward strand.
GACAATGATGAAGAAAATTAAACCAGAGTTCTAAATATTACATAATGTAATATAACATCGTTTGTTTATCTTGCTTCGTCGGAAAGGAGCCGCCGTAATTTCCTGTTTCTCCTCTTTTTCTTCTGGAACTGACCGGGAGAGCAAAAGAACGTTTGTGCTCACTGCCGCCACCTTCTGGACAAGTGATGGTAAATATGATATTTTTTCCATATTTTGTCATATTAGATGTGACGGACCTACAACAAATAATTCACTGTTTAAATAAAAGAAGACTATAAATAAAACGCTTCCTGTGGCAAACAGAAAGCGGGTGAAAACGACACTCAACAAACATTCATGTTTACATCCCTATTACTTGTACAGTTTTTATAATTTCAAATAACATCCTTGTCCCATTTTTTCATTTATTTTGAATTGCCGTTTTTAAACAAAGATACATTTTGCAAATTTTTTTATTTATCCTTCTCAGTTGGATAAATTCAGTTTCTTTGAATCTGATTATGCTATTATTAATAATTTCAAAGTGCTGCAATGCTGTAAATTTACTGTGTTATTCTTACGTCTGTTTTTATATTTTTTATTTTTGTGTAAATCTATATGCTTCAACTTGCCGCCAATACACCTGAATTCCCCCACTGAGCAACTTTACACATTATTTCTATTCTATTTTGTTCTATTAATTGAGACATTTATAGGTTTTCTTTACTCTATTGCTCCAAAATAAAATCCAGTGCAACTAACTGTTTTCCAAAATTTTTAAGTAGAATCCATCTCTGTACTCAGTACAGTACTTGGAGTTGATGGGAGGATTTATAGATTTAAACACAGGTAAATCCTATTAGACTTGATAACTTTACTATTTCTATTAGTTAGAGTGCTGTATTTGTTTGTAAACTAGTAAATTATCTTATTAATGCTTTATGACTTTCAAATCCTTATCTCTTGCAGTGCAGCAGTTCAACTTGTTTGCTGTATAATGCTTTAAAACAAAGCTAACATTGATATATCCAATTAGGACACACCTAAGAAAAGTTACAAGGTCATAGAAATAAAGGTTTCCATTTCATTAATGCCACCCATCTTCTTTGATAACACCTGCAATTCATATAAATTAAGATCAATTATGCAATCAGGATATGATCTCTATGAATCCTTATTTTAGAGAAAAGAGATGCAGACAGGTAACCAATGTCTCCATAGGTTATGCCTGAAATGTCAACAGAGGACATGTGGGAATAAAAAAAATGGAGAGAGCCATCAGGTTGGTGTGATATAAAAATAATAATGATTTAAATGACAACCAATACAAATACAAATACATGCAAGAATTTGTTAAAGATGGTTTATTCTTTTGACAAAAAAAGGACAAAAATCATTAAATGCTTACTTTGTGGAGATCTGAAATGTCAACAGCTTGCTAAGTGAAATGAGTAGTACCTTTTATTTATTCTGAAATAATGCTTTTACTTTTCTTTATTACATAACTTACTACAATAAACATAATTATATATATTTTTTAAATTGTTGAGAATTTTAAAGCAAGACTCATGTTTTTACGGTTAGGTATACTGCATTAAAAGCCCATAAGGCCACCATGAGATAGAGCATAAAATGCATCATTTATTAAGATATGATTTCACAAACTCAAAACATTTTGTATTTATGCATATTAGTAAAAAATTGTTGTAATTTACATTTTTTCATCTGCATATATAGTAAATAAAAGTTGCCATTTTGCCAGTAGGCTACTGCTACATTTTCCAAAAGCTTCTTACTAATCGATAGCAGTAAACAAAAAACCTCTTTATTTTTTTACAAAACACGTAAATCTGGTACTACACTGAAATCATGATTCCAAACAGCTCATTCACGTTCCCTGCTTTCACTAAAGTGCAAACGAATCCTTAAATAACGGGAAGGACAAAGAGAACTGCCAAAGAATGTTTCCATGTGAAATGTCCATAAATTTGTTCAAACTGAATGTTCTAACCAAACAATCCGCATTTCTCCACGCAGCTAAGCTGATAATGTTTTTATATTTTTATTAGTTTAAGGAGTTTGATTTCAAATTTTACGAGGAACATCAAAAAACTTGGCAGTAAAATCTATATTGACTTACATTAGGCTCCATACAGGCCAGTTAGGATGAATTTGTTGGCACTCCTAGTAACAAATAGCTTTAAAATAAACCAGTTGTAGATATAACTTATAATTTGAGTACATTCAAAAACCATATCAACAATTATTTCTCAAATAAACATAATTGAAGCATTATTTTTTTTATACATCTCTATTATCTGGTATTCAATGACTTTCTGTTGTGAATAAAACAAAAGACAGGGAGGAATTTATTTTAGTTGCAAGGCTGCATAAGAATCCAAATCTACCTTACTAAAATAAAACTCTGACGCTCACATTTAAAGACCTAGAAGTACAAGTCACCAAGTTTCCATGACAACCATTTGTATGAGAAATATAGCAGAGAAGAGCTTAATTTATCCTTACATAAAGAGGATAAATTTGGTAAAAAGATACACAGAATTAACTTTTCACCACAAACACTTGAAGTGAGCCAAAGAATAACTAATACTGTTTTTCTCCACTGAATTTAACCTACTCCAATGAAAGATACATTTATTTTAGGGCTTTTTAACACATCTTTACCAGAGGTGCCAATAAATATATTCCTAACTGTAAGTTTCTACTTACAGATATTAGGTAATGAGGCAAAATACCCTTTGAATAAAACAAGCATTTAAGTCCAACAGACAGATTGGTGTATTCATGCATCATAGTCACCACAGTCACACATTCAGCCATGACACATGAAAAAGAGACACCCACAGTTTTAGTTTAAAAAAACCTGGTGTGTCTGCAGTCCGATGTAATCAAAGCTGAGATTGTGACTAAGTTCACGCGGTTTGACCAAATGAGAAAGAACGACCTCATGTTTCTGATTATCCATCAAAGAGGTGATTGTCCCAAAGCGCTGGGCAGAATTAAAGTAACTGGTGTTCTGTAAACACTTAAAACTGAAAATAAGGTTATTGCCTTTTCAGAGTCTGATGAACCTCCAGGAAAACGACCAGCTAAAACTGTCCTATTACTCTGCATATTTTCCAAATATGCTAATGAGAGAATAATATACAAAAGAACAAAACAGATACTGTACAGAAACTTAAACTATATGAGAAGGGTTAGCTTATAAAACCACTTATTAAAAAAAGGTTGCTCAAGTTTCTTAAATATGGCATGTTACACTGCAAAAACACAAAATCTTGACACAAAAGTATTTTTGGTCCAGTTTCAAGCACAAGTGTGAACTTAAAATAAGATTTCTGCAAAAAAAATATGAGCTTGTTTCAAGTCAGTAACTTCTTTCCTTTGTTCCATTAGATTATTTCAGGCATAACATGAAAAAATGTTGTGTTATAAGTGAATCTGTCAATGTAACAAGTAAAACCTCATATTTCTAGCTGAAAAGTTATTTTTGTCTAATTAAATGTACTGATACATTTGCATCAGAAACTAGACTAAAACTGCTTGGTGCGGTTTTGTGTTTTTGCAGTGTAAAACTGTAAAACAAAAGGACCATGCAGTGTAACTGAGTATGCACCAACTGTGTTCACATACACAACTTGAGAACACAGCTCTAACTCGTTTTTCATACACAACTTTACAATTTTCTTGATTTAAAAAAAAAATAACAAATTCAATTTTCTACCCACCCTAAAGAGGATGAGAATGAGGTTGTTCCTAAACCTGGAAGACGTTGATCTTGCTCGTGTTCTTCAGTGTCTGTCGTCTGTTGCAGAACCAGACCCGGACCACCTCTCTGTCATAATTCAGTTCTCTTGCGATCTCTGTAATCTCCTGGCCTGTAGGCAGAGCGTTCTTCTCAAAGTAGGAGTTAAGGACCTCGATCGCCTGCGGCGTAAAACTGGTGCGGCGTTTGCGCTTTTTGGACGGTTCGCCGCCAACGAACTCCATTAGGTTCTGCTGGCCTTTCTGGTTCCAGTGCTCGGCCTCAGCCAGCCACTTCTCTAAAACCGGTTTTAGCTTCTGAGCGCTCTTGGGGGTGATATCAAGCTTTTCAAACCTGAGGCAGAAAGGAGGGAAAACTTTTCCAATCAACAATAGAAATGACAGAAAAACCTAAAATGGGTCTTTACAAAATGAGTTTTAAAAAAATTTTAAAATTAAAATTTGTCACTACTGCTTCTTCAAAATAGTCCAGAGTTTTTAAAGAACAAGGAATATGCAATAAGTTAATATTTTTGGATGTCCAGAAAATTAGCCGTTTCAAAAACCTTGTGAATGTAACAAATCAGCAGGCGCTGCCCCGTTACCTAGCAACCTTGGTGAAGTCCTGCCCGTTACCTAGCAACCTCAGGGGACCTCTACTGTCACCTAGCAGGAAATTTGGTCGGCTGGTTTTATCGCTGTACAATGGCTGCTAGAAAAGACAAGTGCTTTTTTTCTTGACTTTCCATCCAGAAACCACTTAGTGCATTTTTGCTGGTTGGGCAGGAGGCTCGACTAATGCTGTTTAAAGATGTTTGGTTGTATGATTTCATAACATTGAGTTTGAGTTGGTGGGTGGAGGGGCGTAGCCAGCAACTCATTTGGATTGAAAGTGACAAGAGACCCAAACACAGGTAATTGTGAAAATAGGTTCTCAAACTAGGAAGAACTGATCACACTAAATTTTCATGACCCAAGAATGATTTTGTGCATCGACCTATCATAACCAGTTAAAGGAAGCATAATATGTCACCTCTATTTACCGATTAGGTGGCTTTTGACAGGATAATTAGGATCAATAGAGTAAAGGCAGTTGAACACTTTCAACAATCTGTTGCATAAAATCTAAATGAAACACATTGATGTTTGTGGCTGAAACAACACAAAATGTGTAAAATAGATGTGAATACTTTTGTATAACCAGTTGTGGGGAATATAATATAATTAATTTAAATAGGTGTTTCAAATAGGATCTGTTTCCAGTTATATATCAATATATATATTCAGTGAAAAGCACATCCTGTCTTTCAGTGGACCGTTCCATTTGTTCCAGAATACGATCATCAAAAACGTTCCCTTCCCTCTGTGAGTCAACGTTTTGGCTGTGAAGAAGAGCTGTCTGACGCATTGCACACAGCGTCAGCATGTGATGAATCACTGGCACTTTTACAAGAGGAAACACAGAGGAAAGCTTCTAAGGAATGACGGCAGAAAAAGAACAGGTGAGTCACTTACCTGCAAATGGCAGACTGGCTGTACGCCGGACCCTCCGTCGCAGTGAGGGCCTGCCCTACTTGTGTCTGCGTGAGGCCCAGCGACAGCCGACGGATCTTGAAGTTCTTGGCAAACTCTCGGATTTCCTCCAAATTAATCCCTTCCTCGCTGCTGACTCCCTGCTGAGGCTCTGAAATTGTGAGGAGCCTGGTTAAAAATATCTGGCTGCTGTTTAAACATTCCTCTGCTGAGGGTAGAGAAGCAGGTGTACGTACTGCTGACAAGCTGCCCCACTTTGGCCATGTCTCCACAGGCGAGGGGTGCTGCTGAGGTGAGCGCGGTCGAGTTCTTCAGTGCAGACGGCTGCGGTGCAATGACAACAGGTGACTGAGTGACACTTGTCACTGAGAATAAACAGTAATGGTCACAATTTATAGATGCTGCTTATTTGTGGGTGAACAGAAACTTCCACACCTCTCTGCTCTCTTAAAGAGGCAGTATTATGGTTTTCCAGGCTGTTTTATAGCACAATCGAGTAACTGCTGTACGCTACCTTCAGTTGTTATTAAAACATTCTGTGTCTAATAAAAGAAATTTGATACATATTTTTAAAGCCTTGAAATTGGGCCTCTGTGTCTTTAAAAATTTCTGCTCTTTGTGGACCCCCGCCTTCAGGAAGTCATCACAACATTTTTATGATCAGTAGATGCCGAGTTCCACCAGGTGTTTGCTAATTCTGCTCTGAGAGCTTGAAAACTGCAACTTTAAGGAGGAGCTGCGCCTCGAAGGAGGGGCTACGTCCACCCAGCTGTTTTGCACAGATGAATGGTTGCCTTGGAGATTAAAGGATATCTCAATCCTTGAATCAAGGCAACACTCCAGATATGTTTTGGTGAGATAATAATCTGACAACATGATGTACAGCTCAAAAACTCTATTCTACACAATACCGCCCCTTTGACTTCATTGTCACTAATTTGGTTTATTTCAGGGCTTTTCTTTCAGTTCAAACAGGATTTGTTCTTCTACCTGAGCGTTTGGTTTGTTAACTGTAGTAGGAGCTGTAGTTTTGGGCAGAACTGCAGCAGAAGTTGCAACGGCAGCAGGTCCGTTTCCCACAGTTGCAATAATTTGGCCCTGCGTGTTGAGGAGCAGCTGTGGGGCGATGGTCTGGACCTGCAGACCCTGCAGGGGCAGAGAGGAAGCTGCGGTCCCTCCAGCCAGAGACGCTGGGTTCAACAGCAGCGGGAGAGTTCCTATCACCTGCACATTGTGTAAAGCAAAATAAATTATTTCAAACAGCAATATAAATACAGTGGAAGTTAGAAGTTTACATACACACTGAATAATAAAAACAACTTTTTTTCTCAATAGCTGCATTTCCATTAACTACAACACTGGACAAATTGAAATTATAAAAATAAATTTACTTGATGGAAAAAGCAATTTTGAAAAGAATTCTGTTTTCGGATAGAAACGTTTTTGCGCTAGAATGACGTGGTTTTTCAGCCATATTGAAATAGATGTATTTTGCAAAACTGCAATGGAAATATTTTTTTTACAATCACATCAGTCACATGATCAAAATAACAAAGAAGATGACAGGAAGTAGTTGGAAGTAGTTTATCACATTAAAGATAAAACAAAATTACTTCTAAATAACTTTTCAACGAGATGTAGCTAGTTTTAAGTAAATATTGCGTTAATAGTGATTAAAAAGTTCTGGTACCACTGCCAGATTATTTCACTTACAACATGGGAAAATGTCTTGTTATCAGTGAAATAATCTGCCAGTGGAACTAGTAATTTTTTAATCAATATTAAGGTATTGATTACTTTAAACAAGCTCCTATATTTTGCTGAAGAGTTGCTAATAAGTTAGATTTGTCTTATTTCAAGTGTGATAACATATTTGCACTCGAAACTAGAACAAAAATATTTGGAAAGACTTTTTGTTTTTGCAGTGTGATACCACAGAACACCTTCACAGGTCGGGTGAAGTCCATTCCAGGCTTTTTTTGTAGTCATGATAGTTAATCTTTAAGAATTAAACACCTGTATCACTTAATCTCACATTGTATCAGAGCTTGTTTGTGACCTACCTGACCCTGGGCGTTTGTGATGATCTGGCTGGTGATGCCAGCCATACTGGGCATGGGGCTGTTGATGATGGGGGTTGATGTGAGAGAACTGAGGAAATGAGGCTGTGCACCCAAAGAAGCAGCACTTATCTAAGAACAAATATGTATAAAAACGGTTAAAAATGAGAGGCAAATAGGCAAAATGTAGAAAATGATGAGCTGCATGAGCCCTACAATGGCCGGGTTGATGGACAGTCCTGCTGTCTGAAGTGCTGCCACGGAAATGCTGGGCTGGGAGATGGCGTTGGCCACAGAGGTCACCTGGGCAGCTGTCGCCTGGGCGGAAGTGACCTGTGCGTTGGTGATTTGAGTTTGCTGAGGAGGTACCTGATGCACAGACGTCTGCACCGGCTGTATGTGTGCTGCTTGAGGTTGGAACATTGCCTGTGTATTCGCCTGCAGCTGGGGCTGCTGGACCGAGTTCAGGACTGTTGCAGCTAAAAAGAGATGATGCAAAGAAGTATTCTTCATAAAATCACAAAAATTATGGACAACCATCCTCTTTATGCGGCTGCCCTGGGAAAACAGAGTTTGTTCAGTCTATTTGAAGAATTTTAATTAAAATAAGTTACAACAACATTTAATTTCCCTTTGGGATCAATAAAGGTTTTTTTTTTTATTATTATTTAAATTTGAACAAAAAAAATGTTACTTTTTCAGATACAGTAGATATTGGAGTTGTTTTATATACTGTAAATAATTTAATATTGATGAAAAAGTATCAGTTCCACTGGCAGATTATTTTACTAATGTCATAAATGACAGTTGGGCACTGTGCCGTTACCTAGCAACCACAGCCAATCCCAGCCCGTCGCTTAGCAACCCAGTTCTAGTTCCGCTGACAGATTGTCACTTGATTTCAATATTAAGGAATTATTGACCTAAAACAATCTCCTATGTCTTGCTTAAAAGTTACTTGTAAGTTAATTTTGTCATATTTCAAGCGAACTATGATTTTTGTACTAAAAAGTAGAAAAAGAGTACTTGGTAAGATTTAGCATTTTTGGTAGTGTGGGAAGTAAAATAACTAAAAAAAAAAAAAGAATCTATTATAGATACATTTCTGGATGTGAAAGGAGGAAACAAGCAGCAGGTAAACTGTGTTTTACCCTGTAGGCCAGCAAAGGGCAGCTTGAGGAGGTTCCCAGCTGGGTTTGCGGCTGTGAGGCCAGGGAGAGTGGCTACGTTGGTGGTCGGCAGAGTGAGAACCGCTAATCCGCCCTGGCCGGCGATGGAACCGGCCATGTTGAGGGGGATAAGCAGAGGTTGACCCAGTGAACCCGTCTGAGCCATCATACCAGTCATCAAAGTGGCCAGGCTTTCCTGGGTCAGAACCTGGTGTTGTAGAGCACAAAGTCCATTGTTGTTTTGAAATTACTTTCAAGTAATACAATAATAATGGCACAGACTGTAATTTTGTAAATAATATTTTACACTAGACCTGGAAGATGCTTTAAATATCCAAAATGAAACACCACAACCAAAAAAAAAAAATTAATTGGAAATAACAATCACCTAAAATGGATCTGTTAATAAAACAGATTATTTTCTGTCTGCAAGTATCAAAAGGTATTCGATAAATAGATTGGAAATGATTGAGCTCATGTTAATTTATCCAGAAATTAATTAATTACTCTCAATAAACTCAAAAAAATGCTTACATCCCTGCTAGTATTTTCAAAGTTATTTGCACATTTTTATTCTTTTCAAATAATATTTCTGCTGGTATCTGCACATTTTTGTTGTTTTAACAGTTTTATTTTCACATATTATAAAGAGTCTGTTGTTTTTTAATGCACACATACATGCATCTTTTGTACATTTTTAATTAAACAACTCAGGTGCACATTTGTCAGGCCTGTGGTGAACTATTTTCATTACTACACTGTGTAATGTTGAAAATTTGCCCTTACTGTGCAGTATTGTCATTCTTTATTCTGTTTTTATATATGCACATGTATATACATTATATTCTGTCTTTATGCGAGTCTGTTTTGCTGTTATTGTCTGTCACTTTGCTGCTATTAAACTGATTTTTTTTCCATTTTGGAACAATACAGAATATTTCCATTCTACAGTATTTTAATAATGGTTTTACTTCATCCTCTGACTTGTTACACATTTGCCTAAGTCACTCTATATTTATCTGTGATGACCTTGAAAAGTCATCAATATAAATAAACTATAGAAAATCTGGTTTTGGTTTTCTAAATGAGATCTGCAATCATATCTGAACAAAGTTTTAATTTAAATATCCTCAAGTTAACTTCCCAAACACTGAAATTAAGCCAACTTTAAATAGTCCTCTTAAAACAAGGTAAAAAAAAAAAAAGGAATTTTAAATGAGGTCAGACACTGATGTTGGATGACAATCCCTGGCTTGCAGTCTTGCCTCTAATTTCTCCGAAAGGTTTTCTCTAAAGTTGATGCCGCAGTTCCTACCTGTGGACAACCTTGTACTGTAATGGGCATGGTGGCCTGGGCTTGGGCAATGGAAACGCTGAGCGGAGCTGCAGGATTCAATGTTTGGACAGCAGCAGCCGATGCATCAGCAGACGCCCCCTGCTGCTCAACGACCTCTGCAGGACACCATCAATCAAGTTTATTTGTATCGCACATTTCAGCAACACTGCAGTTTAAAATGTTTTATGTTGAGAAAAGATGAAAAAAAACATCATGAACACATCATAGAACTAACAGTTGTAAAAACTAAAAACAGAGGAGTGCCATCTTTAAAATTGTAAATACACATTAAAATGTTGGTCAATGTTCTATTTATTATGGTTCAAAGGCATCTCTATAAAAGTGGGCTTTTATAGCGAGAATGTCAGTGTTTTGGATGTTTTGCAGTTTTCTGGAAGTTTGTTCCATTCAGCTTTGGAGAGGAAGCTGATTGCTACCTCTCCATTTCTGGTGTGTGTTTTGGTGATAAACCTTTCAGTGATTTTTAAACTAAAACAGTATTTTAAAGTATATTCTCTAAGTGACTTTAGAGCTAGAGTGATATGCTCTATCTTCCTGGTTTTAGTCAGAACGCCAGCAGCAGCGTTCTGGACATGGTTGATTCTTTTTAGGCAAACCTGTAATGAAATCGTTGCAGCGACTAAAGATAAATACATGAATGTGTTTCCCCAACTCTTACTGAGCCATTAGTCCTTTATTCAGATGATAAAAGGCTAACTTTATATTTGTCTTTATGTGGCTCTGAAGGTTCAAGTGTGAATCCATCACCACGCCCAGATTGCAGACCTCATTGCCAGTTTCCAGCTGTAATAGCTGAAGCTGCACTAACTCTAGCACTTTAGGTCAAAAGATTAAAACTTCATTGCACCAGAAAAATAATTCTGAATTCTGAAGCCGATTTAAAATAATGATTTACCTGCTTCCACAGTGCTGTGGGGCGCTGTGGGGCTGTTCTGGGTGCTGGCAGCTTCAGCTTTCTCTACACACTGAGCCATTTCCTCCCCAGCAGTTTTGCCCTCATTCTTCCCATCGGGTACCGAAGACGGCAGAGATGCATCAACCTCGACTTCTAGTACACGAATTGTCTCCTGACCGGACATAACAATAACCTGCAGGGGCAAATTATGAGGTGATTAGAGATTCAGAAAATAACTGTCCAACAGGATAAGAATTTAGAAATTCATTTTAAAAGTAAGCTAAATTATTTTAAAAAACATAAAGAAATCCTCCTTCTTGTAAAAATATTAAAATCTCTTGAAGATTTTTAGACTGTGGTTTTTAGAGAATCACAGTCAGAACAGATGGCGAACACTAATTTTCTACTCTTGCCGAAGACTTTCAATTAGATTTAGATCTGAACTTTGATTAGGCCATTCTAGCACATGTGATTGCTTTAATCAGAACCGCTCCAATGCAGTTCTGGTCGTATATTCGGGTTTGTCCTGATAAAAGAACGAGTCTTTTGCAGCCTCTCGGGATTGTGCTGTATATAGCACCTGAGCTGGAGTCACTTTTGGTGCCTTATCCACAATACAAAAATTGTTTTACTACTGCAACACAATTAATTGTGACATTAATACATAGTTCTATATATCTGCAGGTAGGAACGGAGGCATGATAGGTTTAATTTGTACCCTGGCCAATTTCTCCATGTTTTTCCCAATAAAATCGACTATCACTTCTTAATTTTCAAATATTGTTTATATACAAAAAAAAAAAAAACATTAATACAATTCACCTGATTTGGGCGTTTGAGTTTTATACAAAGCATTAAAAAACATAAAGACAGAAAAATTGTTGGTGGCTAGTAAGCCCTTCCTATTGTCTAGGACAATTTTAGAGATATGCATACTTTTGTGTGCTAACGTCAATAATTCTCCCCGTCTACCAGCATATTCTAAACCCAGCGCTGACCTATAGTTGATGATTCACAAAGTGAAATAATGAAAGACCAAGCAGAGGCAGCAAGGCGGCTGGAAGACAGGATGCAGAGGAGACAAACGCAGGGAGAAAGAGAGAAAGAGATGGTGATGCGTACCTGGTTGTCCCTGACAGGGGGAATTTCACAGTGCAGGATTTAAATGGCTGAAAAAAACTTCTGCTGTCAGACAGTGAATGGCTAAGGAGGACAGAGAAGCCGAGTACATGTTAGGACAAAATGACCCCCAAAAAAACCAAACAAAAACCAAAACTAACTTAAAAAAAAAAGACGTATGAATGCACCGAAATGACGGAGAGGGCATCAGCCAACAAGCAGCCTAAGCAACACAGAGGCTCAGCTTTATGCCTGTGTGAGCAGGATTGCTTTGGCTTGCTGGCTATGTCTACACAATGCGTTACAGGTGAGAAAATCCACAACAAATTATTAATAAGCATGACAGTTTAAACATTGCCAGTCTTTGAAGCAAAGAGTAGCAGAAATTATCAAGCATTAATACAGAAGTGAGTTGTGATCTCAATGGAGAGCCATGCGTCAGACAGTTATGTTTTTATTATGATGGGGAAAGTTATCGCTTGAGCGACAAAAGGAGCAAATGTGGTGAAGATCAGACTTATTGCAATTACACAATTCCATGAATAAAATGCTAGTTGAAACCAACACAACATAGAACATAATCAGGAAGAGGAAGAAATATCATTTTGGGCCACAACTTAAAATTTTAAGCAATATTTCTGTTTGTATTCTGCTCTGTTCTCTGATATAACCAACTAAAATTCTGTTCAATTAATTGCAGTAGTTGATTTACAAAATATATGTTAAAGGTGGTGAGATTAAATAAATTTAAACACTGTAGCCATGCAAAGCAATATTTTGGAGTGAATCTAACTAACACTGCACACCACCTTCAATAGACTATAACTCCACAATGAATCATGTGCCTCAAGGGCTTTTATTCATCCAACCGGCCAAATATATAATCATATCCAACAGAATAACACAAACATTACGGGGTTTTTTTTATTACAATACTGTAGACGTTGATAATGTGATTACAAAATTGTGGAGCCCAAGTTTAAATGACAGTATAAGTGCATGGTCTAGTCAAAGTCCAGACATAAGTCCAAATGACCTGTGGCAAAACTTTAAATTTGATGTTTGTAAATGCTCTTCACCTCGTCAAAGTGAGATTGCGCAATTTTGCAAAGAATAATAATAAAAATTAAAAAAAAATTCAAAAGAACTAAAAGTGGTTCTAAAGAATTTTGACTCAAATGTATTGTAACAACTTGGAAAACGAAGCTTAATTTATCTCCAGTTTCTCAACGATAACCCTAACCCTACCCTAAATCACATAATAGCCAAATAAAACACAGTAAAGTTTGATGCTGTGCTGGGACCAAATGTGGAAAAAGATAAAGGAGAATAACAGATGACCTTTTACCTGCTCATTGACAGTGAGCGGGGCATCTTGGGCAGGAAGATCCTGGGAGTTCATGGCTTGCTGCACCAACTTAGACAATGTCTAGCAGGCATCCTAGATAAACACATACTGATTATGCAAATATCACATCTAAAAAATATAAAGAGATTCTTTACTTTATTGCATTTGTACTTTAAGCTCAATTGCTACCTTTAAAATGAACCAACATGCTAACGTTCCCCGTTATTCCTGACCATTTTAGTCACTGCAGACACAGACTATTTAAAGGGGCCTGTAAGTATAAACAGGCCATATTGTGTTGCAGAAAAGCTGCAAATAAACATGATCAAACATGATTAAAATATCCACGAAGTGGTTGCAAATTCTGAACAGACTCCAAAACAGGCTCAAGATGGTGCGTTTGTTGCAGCAGAGCCCCCCGAGAGATGGGGATCTGTCAAAACTTCAGCGGCTGTTGATGGGCACCCCACCCCCATCCTGGTCAATAAAAGCCACTTTTTGGAGGACCAGCACCATTCACAGCCGACGAAAATCCTGGCAAGCCGAGCCGAGAGCACGAATTTTATGCATTTCCCTCTCTTTATCATAAATATATAAATTATGCTAATTACGAGCATTGCATATTAACCAAAACTCATTTCCTCTCGCCATTTCGCTGCTCCGCGCCAGCAGCGAGCTTGGACACAGTGCGATTTCTAAATGCAACTTACCGCGGAAATGCAGCTTATTTCCCGTAATCCGCCGCTCTTAAAATGCTCCCTGTCACAGTTTGTTTCAGTCACACATCATTAGAAATTCATCTCAGCTCCCAGACAGGCACTGTGACTGCACACAAAAGAGAGCTATTTGCATTGATAAGGAGGGCTGCAATGTTAGGATCTCCTCTGCCTTAATATTTAATGACGGTGCCCTTTCTGCAACAGTTCACACCATCAGGAATCCTCCAGGTGTCTCCCAGAATCCCCCCAGAGCTGTAAAGTCGGACAAAATTGCCCCAAAATTGTCCTTTTGCACTACGTCATGAACATAATTTATGCAAGAAAAAAAATCTTGCATTGAAAAATGTCTGCCTCGACTTGAGCGGTGCCATGGTTCTCTTAAAGGGGACGTACCGCGTTGAGAAAGTCGAGCAGTGTTTGTCACACGCTGAAATAAACATTTGGAGGGGATCCGGATATACAGTCGCACATCAGTAGATTTTAGGGTGACCGTTTAAATATTTGAATTTGGATGATTATAGCTTACAGCAAATGAAAACCACAAAACACAGATTTATACCTTCTTTTGTTTACTAAATTTTGAAGTGAACATAGTAAAACAGTATAACAACACATTTCTTTTATTTTTATCAGTCATTTTAGAATGTGTAATAATTGGAAAATAATCCAATGTTAATCAGTAATTTAAAAAAGCAATAAACACGTTGACATTGGCTGCTTAAAAAATAATCAAGCATTTTTGTAAAAATTTATAATAATAGTAATATAATAATAATAAATGTTTTTAATCCTTTAATAATCTGTGTTATTTTGAAATAATTTGATTGGACAAAAAAAATCTGTGCAAACATATGAACATGCTTAAAATTATTAAAAAATGTTGTCTTTGTCATTTTCATTGAACATAATGAGCCAAATTAAGATAACTTTTTCCTGTATCACTTAATTGTAAAGGTCTAGATTCATAATTTGACTAACAGTATGAACATTTTTAAAATGTGAACATTTAAAATTCTTCTTTGTTATTCACAAGGCTTTATACGTTTAGATAAAAATGATTTGCAAAATGTCCAGCTTGGGAATAACTTCACTATTGCAGTTTAAATAAAATGACTAATTTCTCTAAAACTTTCTTATTTGTATTGACCATAAAATAATTTTTACATAAAAAATACAATTATTAAAGGTGTTCTTCCCTTTTCAGGTAAGGATATTTTATTTATGTATAATAATTGTAGTCAGACAGAGGTCAGCTTGTTTTTACAATCTGTGATTAATCATTTCTAGGTAATAAATTATTTTTTAAAAATATTCTTTTTGAATTTCTAATTTTTGTGCTTTTTATGTACTTAGTTTTCTCCGCAATGTTTAGCTTTAACATTCGCTGCATTTTTGTTTGTTTCACTTAGCGTTTGAGCAAGTTCCTTTTTTCCACCAGAGAGGGCGCAGGCGTGCGAGCGAGCCGTGCGTGCGTGCAGCCGCAGATAAAGAACGGGTGACGTAACCACTTCCACAACAACAAGAAGAAACAAGGAAGTGTCAATCCGAAACCTGTAACAAGGCCGAGACAAGATACGCAGAGCTCCGTACAAGCTGATGTTCCTCAGCCTCCGAATCAATCCACAACAATGAATAACAAAGGTATTTCTCCGCAGCGGGATCAGTTTGTCAGCTAGCTGCCCGTCAGTCGACGCTGCTGTTAGAACTAGAGCCGAACGGGCTGTCGTTATCTAAAGCGGACTTCACGTTTAGCTACGTACATAACAATAAACTGACGCCTTCTGGGAAGCTCACTTACTGAACCTAAATGCGTCTGAAATACTGGAATGAATACATTTTTTTCAGTCTCTCGTTACATTCGTTTACCGATTCTGATCAGGTCGCATTTTGTTTTTTGTTGTTTTTTGTGTTTTTTTTTAGCGAGCTACAACCATTTAAAACGGCAAAGCTGCCATAACTGGACTGTTTTGGTTCGCTGTTGTGTTGTTAACATGGAAGTCCTATTCTGGTGCAGTCATACTGAAGGAGTGTTTTAGTTTGGGCTGTTTGCTGCATCTATTCGGATTGTTTTCCTGTTTAGCGGATCATTTTAGACTGTAAAAAAGGCTAAACACGCTTACATCCCCCAGACAAAGGGCTGATGCTAGTTTTGCTTTCACAATAATTTAACCATTATGTTGCAACCGACTGGCCCATTTCATTAAAAATCAGCAACAAAGAAAAATAAACAGTTGTACTTAATGCTGTTTTTAACTACGTCACATTTCTCTGTGATGGTATTAGAATAAAGTGAATTCAGTTTGCCTTGAGATCTTTTGGTTTTGTTTTTTTAGATAATTCTGACTTGTTAGCTTTATAATTGTAAAACATGATATATATGCCAACTTAGGTTACATCTTATTATTCTCTATCTATTTTCAGTTTAATATTTTTCAGATTCTCCTAATACACAAGATTTTTGTTACATCAGCTTATCTATATTATCATTTGTTGTTCATCGTTCCTATTAAAGTACAGTTGTTTGATTGCAAATAACCAAACTGTCCTTACTAATCTTGTAAAATTTAGTTTTTATTACCATTTACATGCATAAAACAGCAAAATAAAAACATAAATGCCTTAAGTTTCTTACTGTTTTGCTTCATGTTTTAATATTTGATCGATATATGATCTTTGTTTGTCCCATAGGTGATAGAAATTCTCCTTACACAGGGTTAATTTTAAAACGCATACATTCAAAGATAATTCAATCTAAAATAAAATACAGTAAGTAATAAGTAATCCACATTGATACTATGAGAATAAATTCAAGAAAACCATCTATGCAGAGATTCTTTGTATATTAACCTTTTATAAAAATTTAAAATCAGCGTTTACACAAAATTGTATATGACTTTAAATGTTTAATTTGATAAAAGTCTATCAAGTTAAAGACGGAAGCAAATATTAGGGATACAAATTTGACCGAACAAATACAAGAGGCAAGAAGAGATTACCGATGGTAAAAAATTACTAATAGCGCCTGATTCTGATGTTAAAGCCGATATGTCATAAATTACTTGCAAAAATTATTCACTCCTACTAAGTAAATAACATTCTTGGTTATATTTTGCAACATGATTCACTCATTTTTAAGTTATTAGCAGAATATTATTTATTGTTATTGTTCTGCTGTTTGCAGAATAACACAAGTCTAACGAGGTAACAGTAAGTTAATTGGTCTGATTGTACGTTCAGTTAGCCAGCATGTGGTTGGTTGCTTAGTTTTAAAACAAGGTTACTTTATTTGGAGTGATGGTCTTTAGTTTTCACACCATGACCAGTTTTTGACCAAAAATATTTACCCAGAGCACAGCACTGTTCTAATTATGTTTCCATTAGAGCTGAAATGATTAAACACTTATTAAGATAAATGCCAACTAATTTAGTAATCAAATAATTGTATACAGACTAAAAAAAGGACATTTGCTGAATGAACAATGGGCTCAGAGCAACTTTAAGACAAAACTGTATAAAACTATATACATTTTCCATTTAAGATAAAAAAAAAAAAAGAATCTTTATCAAGTGGGATAGTTTGGGCTTTACCCAATTCATGTCCTGTAAAAAATAAAAATTATTTACTCTCCAGTTATTAATCAGTTAATCCAAACAATCATCAACAGATCAGCCATATACTGTATTGATAAGTCAAGCAGAGACAACTGAGCTTTTCACATGTTTTTGTGAGCTGTCTTTTTTTTATCTGCAGATGCATCCTTTGCTACAAATGGTCAAGAGTTCACTAAAATAATACTGTGTTGCATTTTAGACCGATATATCCTTAAAATAAAATTTTTATGTTTTTCTAAAAATCTTCCAGTGATAAAATGAAAATTCTGCAGAATGTCTAAATTCCTTTATCCAGTTAATTGTTAGAATAATTGTTAGTTGCAGCCCTAGTTTCCATTCATTTTGTTCTGGCTTCACACACATTTTTTGGCTTCATCATCATTTTTTAGTCCCTTTCTGAACCTGGGGATTCCCCATCAGTCCCTGGGGTTTCAGTGTTTAGTTTAAAACCCAATGTTTTGTCTTGCAGGTTCATATCCACAGCAGTCTGTGTACCCTCAGCAGAGTACTGCACCTGTATACCCTCCTGCTATGCAAATGTCTCCTCAGGCACCTCCCTACACAGACACACCACCTGCATATTCTGAGGTAACTTAGCAATCTGGACGTTGGACTCTATGACAGGTTATAATTTCTGAAGGTTTAATTTTGCTTTCTGTCTCTCTGTGCAGATATACCAGCCCAGATATGTGCTTCCACCTCAGGTGCCTGGTCAGGTGCCGCAGATGTCCTCCCCTTACCCTGGCCATCAGGTGTACATGCCCATGCAGCCACACATGCAAGTGGGTCCGGTGGGCCAGAATGTCCCCATGGCTTACTACCCCATGGGAGCCGTTTACCCCCCTGGATCAACCGTGATGGTGGACGGCGGCTTCGACGCCGGCGCTCGCTTCACAGCCGGCAGCAGCGTCTCCATCCCCGTGAGTGTTTACGTCAAAATGCGTTGCTTGAGGCGAAAACTGTCAACTGAGTCTGTTTTTCCTGCTTTCCCTTCAGCCCCCACCGCCTGGACACCCCCCTAATGCGGCTCAGCTGGCCGCCATGCAGGGCGCCAATGTTGTCATGGCACAGCGCAAGAATAACTTCTTCCTGGGCGGATCCAGTGGAGGGTATACCATCTGGTAACAGCAGCTACTCCCCTCCTGGTTCATACATAAAACCCCGTCCCAGATGATTCCCCAGTTCCTTCTTTATTCCATACGCCTTCCTCTTCAGGCTGCTTGGCCATGCCACAATACTGATATCACCTAACGGAATGTAATATTTTAGAGCCCTTGTTAAAGGTACAGTACTCCACTTCTGACCTACAGATCAAATGATAATTCTCACTGCCTGAGAGGGAAAAAATAGCTACAGATCTTAAATTTTAAGTCTCCATAATTCTTTGCTGGATCGAAAGTCTTTGGTCGCTCCAGATTGGACTTTATTTCAGGCATCTGTGTCTGCTCAGGAGAGCTATTCTCCTTTGATCAAATGGTCACAAATAACACTGAGATATTCATGTATTCCTGTACAACTACTTAGAAAAAATGTTGAAATAACAGACCTACATTATATAGTTTAGCTGCTTTATGGTGAAAGTAAAACGCAAAGAAGCAAAGTTACAAAGTCGCAAAGCGCAAACTAAAAGAAATCTCCACTTGTTGTTTTTGAAAATCTCTAGTGTAGTTTAATTAATAGGAGTGTAATAGTTTTGTGTAAATACCAGTATGATGATCAGGGGATGTTACCATCTCTGCTATATATTGAAAAAAAAAAAAAGAACCAGCATCCTGGATGCATTTAGTTAGACCTGTCTTGTCTTTTGCACAGTATCAAAAAAAAACAAAACACCACAATAAATTTGTTGCACAATGAACTTTCTGAGAGATTGTTCCATTTCAATCAGTTGTAAAATAAATAAATTTAATTTAAAGCAAAACAAATATGTGTTTAAGAAAAGAGTTAATGCAATATCTCAAGTGGTTTACTGTACCTTGTTGGGCAACTTGTAGATGAACATAGTCGAGTGCCAAAGAGCACTGGGGATAACCCTGAATCGAAGCAAATTAACTTCAGTAAACTTAAAGGAAAGAAATTTAAAGTAAATCCAAATAGTAAGATGAACAGAAAGGGGTGGTTGGTGTAACATTTTTAGCTTTTTATGTATCCTGTTTCTATTCCACAGTCGGATACCCAGAGTTTATCACTGCGCATTTATTATTCAGATCTACAGAGCTATGCTTTCTTTTTTCTTTTTTTTTAGGGTTTTTTTTTGTTTACACATCTTTAAAGTTGTATGAAAAAAAAAAAATCATCTTTCTTAGAAGATTGTAACCATTTCACAAAAATGCATTTAATACTTCAGTTTTCTTTTCGTGATTCAATATTTTGACTGATTTACTCAAGTAGTTAGGTAAAGAAAAGATTTGACAGTATAACCAATGAGCTGGTTGTGCCAAAGATCTAGCCGGCAATGCATTTATAATAAGTTGTGACATCAAATTTTAATCGTCACCGTTTGAAAAAGCAAACATATCCTTGAACAAGAAGTTGTGACACTGTCGGCTCCTCAAGCCTTCAGTTTCCCATGACTGCAATCTATTGTGGATTTTCCTCTGTCACAATGTGTGAGTCACCTGCATCTTTGAGTTGCTGCATACTTTGCACCTTTTGCTAATGTACCTTTTATCTGAAATGCACTGCTAAGCAAAACTGAGGAGTTGCAGAAAAAAGGGGCTAATCTCTTTTTACATTCTGTTTTCATTACTTTTTAAATGAAAAGGAAAAAAAAGCTGTGACATTTTTCAACAGTTTTGAGTCCATTTTTATTCCATTTAAAAAATTAATGTAAAGATGTGCCATGTTGTTACAAAAGCCTCAAAGTGTATGCAAAGATCTTGCAACGAGGCTACATGACTGTCAGCATGTTTATTTAAGTCATTTTTAAAAAATAAAAATGCATCTTTGGAGTCAATCAAAAACTAAATAAAGTATTTGAAGCTAGACATGTTGTCTGTATGGATACCACAAACTAATATTTGTAAGCATTTATCATTGTGGTGTGAATGAGTGTCACTGGGTATCCGACACAGCAGCATAAAATTTTAATAGCTGTGGCTAACAGAAACAAAAGTCAAAACGTTGGCTGTTTAGTGACCTAAATAATAACTAAATCCCAAACCAACATTCAGGAAATCTGTTTCCTTCTTCTGATATGACAAGTTTTTAAAAAACCCAACTCCTGCTGTCACTTCAGGCAGCTTAACCTTTTATTTTTTTTAAAACAAAAAGGCCACAGCTATCAAAACTTTACCAGCTGTAACTCAAACGGAAGTTTTCTTCTTTTCCCCATCTCTGCTCCAATTGTAAAGCAGCTTAAATGGCTTCATTCCAGCATTATGAAGTACTGTAAACTCACAGCTGACTAGTAGATGCTATGCCAACCACAGCCAGCAAACGGGACATTCTTTGTTGAAGGATTATGGACATTTATAGTTCAGGGATTCTCTTTACAACATTTTGTAAAATAGATGTATGTACTAAAGTGATGTGACGTACTTTGGTACACATTCTATCTTTTAAGATTACTAAAGGAGATGAGTGTCACTACGGTTTGCTGAGACATGTCAAGGATGAAATACTTTGGAAAAAAAAAAAAAAAAGAACTTAGGTGCACTTAACTTTTTTATACTAAACTTAAAATTTAAAATGTAAGTTTAGAATAAAGGTTATTTTGGAAATTTGAAATGTGGTAAGTTTGTTCTTGTATGCATTTGTGTAGTCCCTTGGTAGAATAGTAAAAAGTTTCTTATGTTGACAACATCTGAGATTTATTTATTTTTTTATTTTGATTTTTGCCACAGGCGATTATTGGTTTAATAAACATGCTTCCTATTTCCAAAAAAAAAAAAATAAAAAATATTTGTAAAGCAGAGCAAGTTATTTTAACACAAACTTTATGCTGAAAATTACATAAACAGGTCATGTTTGATTTGTTAGCTTAATGAACTAGCTTACCAATACAAAATCTCTAAAACCCATGTGTCAAACTCAAGGCCCGCAGGCCAAATTTGACCCTCACTAGCTTTTTATGCGGCCCTCGAGACTCCAAATTACATAAATCAGTCGCTCAAGTTTTTCGCGATTCCACGCATAACATATTGCGATTTTTGCACAAAAACATTGGATTTAAGTGACTACCAACTCCCATCTGCAGGTGGCAGTATTTCTCACTCAGCCTTACTTCACGTTAAAGACACTGACATTGCTAAAGTTTGTAATTAATCTAATGCGCCATTTTGATGCTAAAAGGCTTACTAAAATTGTAAACCTGCGAAGACATAAGTTCCAAGCTGAACAAGATGGCTGTTAATGTTAATTCAATATCTGTGACCAACACACACTTACCGGCTCCGCTCACGTTCTCCATTGCTGTTGCTAAGGCAACCCACAATTCGAAAACAGTGACGTCATCGTTCACAACTTCTGCTGTCCGCCGATTCGCCCGGTAAAAATTCTAACGGAACGAATCAAAGTAAACAAAGCAGAAACCAGACGTTCCGTAAGTGAGCTAGCATTTTACATGCTAATGTAGCCAGTTGGACGCAGTCTCGCGATAGCAGACGTTTCACACGGGAGCTTAACGTCACAAATAAAGGAGGAATATCGCGACTGATATTACAATATTTAATAATATCGCCCTTGCAAAATCTTCAAATATTGTGCGGCTTTAGCTTTATTAGCATTTCACTGCTAGCATTGCACTTGCATGAACAAAGTCAATCTATTTTTAACGTATAAATCATATCTAGTTACTCTAAAACATGAGCCACAGCAAAATCTTTGCTTCATTTTACTTGACTTCTTTAGGATTGACTTTTACAAATGAACGGACCTGCAATCTTTGAGCTCACTTCCTGTTTGTGGCCAGCGATGAAGGTTTTGCGGAACTGAAATGTGAAACATTTATGGTTCCATGTTTAAAAGCCTAGAGAGAATCAGTGCCTTGGAAAATTATGTACAATTTCATAAAATTTTAAATGTGTAAAAGAATGCCCATCATAGGTTTCCATAGAAAAAGTTACACCTAATTTTCTTGCTCCCATAACTAGACTTTTTTTTTTTTTAAACTAGTGCAAATAAAGCATTTTAAATATATTTTAGATAATCATTTTCCAACACCTTTTTGGAGTGTTGGAAAATGATTTCCAACACTCCAAAAAGTGACACTCCTTGACAGTGACATGTTTGTAGTAAGTACACAAACATGTCACTGTTCATAAAGTGTAATGGAGCAATTTTACAGAAAAAAAAACCCTGAAAATAGATTGAAGAAACATGGTGATACTTTCTTTACCATCTTCCACACATTAAAAAATGTTTCAAGTAACTATATAGAAAATTAAATCAGGTGCAACAAAAGCAGTTTCTGTAGCGTCAGTTTTTTTTTAATTAAAAAGAAAAGCAACAACATAAATGTAACAGCCAACACAGCATGCCTGAGAGATTGATAAAAAATACACAGTCTGGGGGACACAAGAGACTGAGAAACATGATTATAATAATAGTGTCAGAGTAATCTTGTGACGGTTGCAGAATGTTTTGTGATCCAATCACTGGCTGTAGACATGTTTTAAATCCTTCCACCTGTTTCATACCAAGCTGTGGTTGTCGATAGACACCCGTTGTCTTTCAGCTGCTTCACATTCATCAACATTCATGGCTACAGTCCTGATCCTGTCTTTGGTTTCACTCCAGGGACAATTTCTTAAAAATATCCCCTCCCCTCTCTTCCAGTAGCAAATCCATCCCATTTCTTCTTTTTTTTTTTTTTATTACACATGCATCTTTATTTTTCTGTTAGCCACCATCTTCTCCCAGGTTCATATGAAGTATTCCTTCTTTTCACTCGCACCGGGTTTGTTGGGCTCGTCATAAAAATAATCTCCTGGAGCCGGCTCCCCCGTCGTCTTGTAGTCGCCTTTGTTGCTGCACATGTACCGGTACAGTATGAAAGCAATAACAATCAACGTCACCACCATGGCAAATACGACCACTAAAAGGAAAAATAAAATAAAGAACGACTTTAGAATCCAACTGTGTCCTAAAAGTGACAAGAAAAGTAAGTTGAGTAAGAACTGATACCTCCAATAATTGTGTTTTGGTCTCCTGCAGGGATTGCTGTTGTTACCACTGTGGAAAGATATTGTGATTTAAAGCTTTTTACATCTCAGTAGCAGTAATTCAATTAAAGCAGTGAAACTCAGACCCATTACACATCTACATACATTTAAGGAGTGTTTATTTCTGTTGACTTTAATTATTGCGAATTATAGTTAATGAAAAATGTTATGATGGTTACAGCCTAACAATTTGAGTTATTCTGATGATTAAGATTTTTTTTTTAAATGGTCACATTCTGCAAATTTTTCATTTAACCACTTAAGCCTTTTTGTATTTTACAAGATCAGAAAGAAAGCAATCTAAATTCCTTTTTACAAGAAAATACAAATTTTATTGCCTAAACTGCAATCAAATATGATTTTAGTGTAAGCTTGATCATCTGTGCTAAATAAATTTTCTTTTCAAAACCCACTTTGAACATATTTACAGAAAGTTTTATTTTTTAATGTTAAAAGCAAAATCTCTGTTTTTTCTTCTCTTACTAAAGCCAAAACTTAAACATGATTAAGTTTTGGTTTAAGTTTAAGTTAAACACATTTAAGTTTTGTTTTGGTTTAATTACTCCTCTGAGTATGTTCTTTCACTCTTTTTTTGAGTCTGTGTACTGTAGTAAAATGATCAATTACTAAATGAGTTTAACTGATATAACCGATTCATCACCATTAATCATTCTGTCTTAGCCATATTACAAACTGCACAATAAGGGAAAATGTCAACACTACAGTTATCCAACAGATTTCCCCTCAACAAGGTAGTTGAGCCACAAAAAGGTCAGTAAGTTGTCTGTCCAGAGTATTCAAACTAAATGGAAAGTTTAATGGAAGGAAAAAGTGTGCAAAAACATGTATAGCTCCAATCGAGAACAAACTGCGATTCACATGGAATGCACTGTAAATGGGCAACAAATGTAACATTTACACAGATCAATAATGTATTGAGTTATTAGGAATAATAAATATTGATTATATTTAACAAATCTGTTTGTTGAGCTCAAATTAAATGTTTAAATATGATTCAGTTCTGTAACGAGTCTTTTCTCCTAAATGTTTGTTTACAAACTGCGCAGCCAGAATATTAACCACTTTATACAGAAATCAAGCACTTTTGAAACCTTGAAAACTAGTAATTGAAATTTTCAAGGATTTCAAGCACCTCATTAAATGCATATACAGTCAAATTAATTTTCGTTAAGTTTGGATTGCAGCGTTACAATCATTTCATTGAGCAGTTTCTTCCTAATAAACTGAACCAACAGAAATAAACACTCAACATATACAGCTCTCTTTTTATTAACATCTGGTAAATGAAAGGTAGCTCACTCTTCTTCTACTGTGCATTAAAGTGAGTTCATGTGGAAAATGCCACAAAAAAACAGTGAAAAACAAGGAGTTAAGGTGTTACCATAAGAAACATTGTCATTTTCTTGTTTAGAAAAATCTGTCGGCCACAAAGTTGAATCTGCAGAAAAACAAATATGTTTATGAAACAGAACAAACTGTGAGGTTGTGATAGTTTCTGTTTGCCGAGTCTCAGCTCTGAAATGAAAAAGCAGCACTTTGGTAACTTTATCTGTTAAACACTGAATACTCACAGCTCGTCACAGCTTGCTGTGTAAACGCGTTTGTTGAGTTCAGATCTGTACCTGGAAGATAAGGGAGCTCGTTAAAAATGTCAGAAAACAGAATCTCAACGAACAAGAGCTACTTATGCAACAACACATCATGTTGTGATGAGGTAATCTGATTATTTTGGATCAGGACTGTAACATAACCCATTGTTTGTTTAAAAAGAGAAAATATTACGTATTGAAAAAGTTTCACTTTTCTGTTTGAGTGTAGAAGTTAATTCCTCTTTCACTTGTTAAGAGTTTAGTAAGAAATATATAAACAGGTTTTTGATTTACTCTGAATATTTCAGAGAGCAGCAGAATTTCTGGACAGTAACATGCAATAATCAGTAAAATATGTTTATCAGACTGGTCCTAATTTGAGTGATTCATTGTTTTTTTACATTCATATGCATTTTGAATTTGAAGGAGATGGACAGTGTGACAGAGTATTAAAGCAAGTGTAGACAAAAACCAGAAAATAATGGGGTTAGGGAGTAAATAAGGAGCAAATTACTGTCAAAAATCAAACATTTCTACATTTATTTTACATATTTACAAGAAAAAAAGTTTTTGATGTAGAAAAATCATTAAAGGGAAATTATCTCTTTATACTAATATATTCTCTAAAATTAATAAAAAAATTCCTGGAAAATTATCCTCTGTTTTTTTAAATCTATGACTCTCAGAATGACCCAGTTTGCTTTTAAAAATGGGAAATTAATCTAGAAATGTCAGTTTTTTGGTGGTCATATTTCTTACATTTTATCTACAGTGACCCTAATAAAATTATTTTGGCTATACTTATCACAATAAATATTTTATTTCTGGCTGCTGATTTTTACAAACATATACATTAATTCCTAAAAGTTTATGTTTTTTAATTGTTTCAGCATTAAATCTTAAATAGACAGACATATTTGAAGATCAATGCCTTTAGTTCTTATTTCTCATTATATCTGATTTTCTAATGTGACCTTCAGGAATTAATATGCAGCTTTCTGAATTTCACACCAGAAAAATCAACAAAAATCCCTCCTGAAGTCTAAACTCTGACCAAAAGCTGCTAAAACAGCTCATTTGTATTTCTGGCAGCTACCATCTGCAAATTTGTGCTTGGTTGTTCGCCAACAGGCTGCGCCACACCCTGAACCAAACAGCTTTTTATTTCCTATTGGTGGCTGGAGTTACAAGAATTTCAAACGAAAACATCGAATTATCCAAGAAAACATATTTCACAGTTGAAAACGGGACCTTTGGGCTAAAATAAAAAGTTCTGGGCAATTTCCCACTGTGGAGGATGTATTCTGCTATATAATAAGTCAACTATTGCAGCCACTTAAAGGTGTTGATCATTAATTTGCTTGTTGAATATTTCATGACATTGTTTTAAAAGTTCAGTGATTTTCAGTCTTCAGTGTAAATACAGATGGGAATTACTTTCATTTTAGCTTTTAAAAGCCAAACAGTGTTAATTTTCCCCCAATGCACATATTCTTTAAATGCTCTGGTGAAAATGTTTCATGCATAATGAAAATATGCATTCATTACTATATATAATTGGCATCTGTAGACACAAACTGTGCATCTCCAACTTATAATCCTGTGGTTCACAAAGTTTTTGGCTTTTAACCCAGAAAATATAAAACTTTTGGTTGGATTTTCACTAATAATGCACAATATATCAGCCAGAATAATTCTTTTTTTCTTAACATATCCCTCACAGACTCATAAATAAACTTATAAATATTAATCTTATTGTCATTTGTTTCCTGAAATGTGTCAAAACAATTGAGAAATATTAAAAATGTCAGTTTTAATAGCAATAATATTAAATATCGACCCAAAATGTTATATCCGTGCAGCCCTAATTTTTACTAAATAACATGCTGCTTTTATTTATTCAAGTCCTGAGATATATATATATATATATATATATATATATATATATAGTGTATATAGTGTATATAGTGTATATAGACTATAAAACACATTCACTCGACTTGCTGTTTAGGTTATTTTTTCAAGAGGATCTCAAGACTCCATATTGATGTTTGTGATCAAAATGGAGTCCCAAACCAAACTTTGGGAGTCAAAGGTTTCCTTATGCCTTTAACAACATTCATAGCATACTTAATACTCATAAATCATAAAATGACTTAATATATGCATAATGTAAACAAAATGTGAACTTACTATTCATTGTGAAAGCTGGGTGAGTTTGGCCACCTGAAAGAAAGGCACAAATTAAACAAACATCGACAGCTTCACTAACAATTTAGTTGAATTTTTAACAAGTTGCGGTGCTCAAACAAACATTTCCTGTTTTACAACCAGCTGAACTTCTTTGTTAAACGAATGACCTTTAAAAATACAACAAACAAACAAAAAACAAAAAACTTCTTTCACACCAACTTGTTTGACCAGAAAGTGGACTAAGCTCCATAATTTAATAAAACCAGCCGGTTTCCGGCCATCAGTGAATCAATCATTGTTTCACCGCAGCTGCTGTTTGGGCTTACCTGAGGGCGCAGCAACAACTGAGGAACAACCGCGACTCCAAACCTCAACAACGGAATAAACAACCCAACTTTCTTCTTTCACGGCGGGAAAAACAAACAGCAAACTGTCTCTGCTGTTTTTTCGGGGTCTGAGGTTTCAACTCGGACTGACTCCACTTCGTGAAACTTAACTGCGTGGGTGAAACACAGTAAGAGGAGACAGTTTCTGGCGAGTCTGGAGGGAGACGCTCGCCTTTTCCGCCCCTCCCTTTCCCCTTCTTCTGCCTCAGAGATCCTCTATGAAACAGATGCGCGACTCTGTTGGTGAAAGTGCGGCCCAACAAGTGAACGCGGAAGTGGCGCTGCTCGAGCAAACAGTCAAGTTGTGGCCTATTTGAATGAATGAATGAATGAATGAATGAATGAATGAATGAATGAATGAATGAATGAATGAATGAAACCGTTAAGATACCATTAAAACACCTAGTAATCTTTTATTTATGTACCTTTAAGAGTAGGCTACTTGAATAAAAGTATTCTTTTATTCAAAAGAGTACTTTTATTCAAGTACTCTTTGGAGTATCTCAAGACTCCATATTGATGTTTGTGATCATAATCTGTAATCAAAATGTTTGGGTTGCACCAAGTGCAAAAAGTACCAATGCATTTTGGCCAGTTTTGATAGGACTTGCTAATTTGGTTTTCTTGTTTGAATCTGGGTCATTTTTTACTTACACACTGCACTTTTATAATTTATATTCATCTTTAAATGTATGAGTTTTAAGGACATACAATAATTTATCTGGGCATTTCTATGGTATATTTCTATGAATAAGTGATCATAACGTCTTCAGTTCATGGTGAAATTGTACCCAAGGACAATCCAGACTTAATTCGACATCATCTGATTTATTTTTTATGTTTCCATTATGCCATACAGGGAAGCAGTGTGTTTTAGGTGTGTGTTTTGTTGTGTTTTTCTGTTAAAATATGTATAATTATTATTCCAAATCTTAAAAGAATTTGCATTTTCAGAATCAAAATGCATTGTTTAGCCTGATATACTTTCCACTTTGAAGCATTTTCATTTATCAGACTGATTCTGTCAAACTCCAGCTGCTTGAATAGAGAATCTATGACAACATTAAGTTTGATCAATTACAGCTTTATTTCTTGTTCATGCATAACATGAAAAAAATTAAAACCATGTATTGATTCTCATCATTAACTTCTCAATTATGTCCAGATTTGTGTTGATCTGTCAGAGCAAAGCTGCAATAAAAACATAAAAATTAGTGGTTGTAATGCGGCCAAAATGGGAAAAAGTTCAAGGTGTACACATTTACACAATACTTTACATAAATTATACAAATTTAAAAAGCTATTTCATCTCTTATTAAGCCAAACCCAAAACATACAGCTGCACTGCAAACTCTAACTTATTAGATTTCTTTGTAATAAATTTTAAAAATGTTTCTACAAATGATAAAATGTGTAAGATGTTATTAATCCCTGACAATCTTGACTCATCTCGTTTGGTTTTGGCCTTACAGTCAGTAAAAACAAAAAAATTACCAGTTTAGTTCAGTTTCTTCGAACAACAGAAGCTAAGCACAATGTGCCACCCTAATAGACTGTTTGGTTTGTTTTTATTAAATCGAGAAGCTTTTCCTGGGGCAAACTTGATTTGATTGAAAGATAAATGAGCAAACTAACAGCCAGGAAACATCAGTCATTAAACAACAGTTGGACTCGTCTGCCCGGCTGTCTTCATCCTTTTTTATTTTTGCCTCTTCACCAGCTGCCGTATTCAGTCTTCTGTTCAGGCAGAAGGGGGGAAAAAAGTCAAACACTAAAAGCAAACTGCAAGCAAGGTGCAATCAATGTGAATTTATGAAGAAAAAGGAAAAAATGTGGGTTTTTTTAGTATAAAACCTTTAAACTGTTGTGGTTTTTGAGTCGTGGGACGCTTGTTTTTCTTCAGCACCATCCTAAAGAGAACAAGAGTTATAACATGCATAAAAACAAACCAGAAATAGAACCAGCATGCCTCAGCTCCAAGATCATTTGGAGACCAACCTTGTGAGGAATGCGCAGTTCACTGGGGTCAGAGTTCAACCCGCTGACGTTGCCATTCTTTAGACCGCTTGCTTTCTGGGAGTCAAGGGTTGCAGAGGCATTTTCTTCCTCTTCTTCTTCGATGTGCAGCGTTTCGCTGCGGGCTGCAGACAGCTGCAGCTCCAAGCTCTCCGACTCGCAGGAGTTGTTCAGTTCAGAGCTGCTCTCACTTGGTGGAGCTTTTTCTCCATCTTTTTTATCTTCTGCCTCTTTGGAGCTTTTCCCCTCTTCGCCCTGACCGCTGGCTGCTCCGGACTTCTCTTTCCCAGATGTTCCCGCTCCAGCTTCCTCCTGCGCCACAGAGCTTTGGTTCTCGGAGTGGCAGGAAGTCGTGTCCAGCTCTCTGGATTCGGTCAGGCTTCTGCTCACGGTGGACGACCGAGAGGAGAAGCCGAGTGTGCTGCTCTCTCTGGACAGAGTGCTGTGGCGGGGTTTATCCGGAGACCTGAGACTGGACCGCAGGCTCATTCTGGGATTGTAGGTCCGGTGAAATTCAGAAAAACTGGCCTTCCAGGCCCTGGGGGACAGCAGAGTCCGTCTCTTCAGGGAGCCGTACCTGAAATAATTAACAGGAATGTGGCAACTTTTTATATCTGCAGTACCTTGCAAAGGTTTCACAGCCAATTTTATTAGGTTAAAGCCACAAATGTATGGGAACGACCAGGAAAAGTAAATTAATGCATCGATTTAAACAATCGTGAAAAATAAAAATCTGAAAACTCTTCCTCCTCTGAGTTATAGGTGACCTATTGTTCTTCTTTGAATATTTTAGGGTCTAGACAAAACGTGTTCATAATTTCATTTTATTTATTTTTGCAAATCATTCCTATATAATGAGATTTTAGTCTGTTCTGATTGTTCAGATTTAGCTGTTTCAGGGAATCTTGTCACTTTAAATCCAAATAAGCTGCTGGCCAAATTAGTGTTCAAAGAGATGCATAATTATACAACTGTAAATCTTTGAAAAGCAGAAGTGGAGCCTCCTGCACACCAGAAAGTGGTTTCTAAATGCTAAGTCAACAATAAAACATTTGTCTTTTCCAGCAGCCATTGCACTGCAAAAACATTAAATCTTACCAAGTATTTTTAGTCTAATTTCTACTTTAAATATCTTAGTACACTTGAAATACGACAAAACTAACTTGCAGCAAGATGTAGAAGCTTGTTTTAAGTAAATAATTCCTGAATAGTGATGAAAAAGTACTAGTTCTATTGGCAGATAAATTTACTTATAACAAGACAATAAACCTCCAGCTGCGCTAAATCCATGTGAAACCTTCTGTTTTGTTTTTTTTAATCAACTGTATGTAAAGCCTAGAGGGCAAAACGTACCTCTGCAGCCCCCTCACAGCAAACGTTTTGTCAGGATGCTGAGCCTGCAGCTCTTTTATCACACTCTGCAGATCAAGATTGAGCTGAAAGAGGACACGGGTGGTCAAAACAAGAAAATCTCTCCACGTTATAATTGTGTTTCACTTCAAAGCGAGACGTACCGTGCTCATTTCCTTATAGAAGATGTCTCGCAAATTAGACACAGCTGAGAAGACAGCCACGTAACACCCGATGCGGCTACAGGGAGAAAAACACACAATTAATCTAAAAAGACAGGAAAGAGGAAAGGCTAACATTGCAAAGAAAGCTATCAGACCTGTCATAGAGGGCAGGAAGCTCCTCTTTCAGCTCATTGTTGATGCCATCATAGATGTTTTTGGCAACTAGCATCTCTTCCTTTGCCTGCAGGGTGAAAGGATGGATATTTAAGCAGATTAAGGTACAAGAAAAAACCTTCAAAGATTTTTAATACTCTTTCAAAGACCTTGCTTATCTTGATATCGTCCCTCTTCTTGGCGGTCTGCAGAGACTCCAGGGCGTGAAGGGACGAGTCGTAGTCCACCCGTTTTCTTCCCCTCTTGGCAATTTTCTCCTACAAGTTTAAAGGTAGATTCATAGAAACGTGAATTTGTTCTCATGCTTCTGTTTTGTCCACACGTTCAGTTCAGTTTCCCTGCGTTACCCGAATATCTGGGAACTGTCCCACGTAGGACTCCATGGTGCGGACGGCCTGGTCCACCAGCTTCACCTCGTGGTCGTTCCACAGGAGGTCCTCGCCCTTCATTAACAGGCATAAACATTACATTAATTATTCACTGAAGGTGTAACTTTCATAAGGAATACATATTTTTACATATTTGTTAAAACTGCCACCATATCAGGATAGTTTGGTATGAGATGGATAATCTATAAAAAGATCAACCTCCTTCACTTCTTCCCTGAGCTATTATCGCCATCTGAAGAAATGCACCACTCCCGACTAAAAACAACCAATCAGAGCCAGGAGGCGGGTCTTAACACTGTCAATCAATGGCGTGTACTCGCTGCTAAATGTTCTTATGGCGGAGAAACAACTTACAGTTACAGGAAAGGCATTTATCTGCTGTCATAGGTGGCTATGCTAACTAGCACTAGCATTCTCAACATGCTATGCTAGCTGCAGCGTAACAGCAAGAGGGGAGACAAAGGTAGAAAAAGCAGCACCACATAAGATTTTGATTGACAGCGCTAAAAACCATCACAATGGGCTCATAATTGTGAATTGGAAGAAAAATGAAGCATAGTTGTTTGGGATATTTTTTAGCATTTATTTAAAGAAAAATCTGAAAATTGTGGTGGAAATTTATATTCAGAAATACTCAATATTTTGTGAAACCACTCCAGGCTCTGATTGGTTGTTATCACTGGGAGCACTGGGAGAAAGCAGAGAAGCTTGATTTGGTTGCAGAATCTTTGTCTCATGGCATAATGACAGTTTCAACAAATATGTAAAATACATTTTTTATAAAAGTTACATTTTTCAGCTTTAACACAGAGAGAAGTACAATTTCTAACCCTGATTTTTTTCTACCTCTCCTTAATTATTAGAATTTAACACCGTGGATGGGGTCGCTTTTTAATTAATGAGCAATTGGGGATCAATAAAGTATATTCTGTATACTGTTGTTTGCATGTTGCTGTTTTCTCTCTGTCACTAACCTCAACAATGGCTCCCAGGTCTTCCTCTCCAGCCCAGTCGCTCTCATAAACGTCAAACAGAGACTGAGAGAGGCGTCTTGACGCTTCACGCATGTCTGCAAAACGTACAATGATTTATTTGAGACCAGCAGATGGCACACATCTACATCTCTGCTGCATGTGCAAACAACCACTTCATACCTCTTATTGCATCAATGTAGTTCCGTAAGTCCTTGTATATCCGGTTCCCGTCTGTCTGTAAATAGAAAAGGAATTTGCAATGATTTAATGTGTTGCCTTGCAAAAGTATTCAAACTTTTTACAGATTGTTTTCAGGGCACAAGCAAAAAATTTTATGTATTTTGATAGGATTTTACGACAAACCAAGAAAAATGATGCATCGTTGTTTTGGATCTTTTTTTAAAACATTTATTTTAAAAACAAAATCTGACAATTGTCAGAAATACTCAATATTTTGTGAAAACACTCTATGCCAATTTTCCATTTGTTCTCAATTGGATTTAGGTCCAGACTTTAACTAGACCATTTCAGTTATAGCTCTTGATGTCGGTTATCTAGTGACTTTTGATGGCAGTATGTTTTTTTGAGCTTTTATTCAGGGATATCATGGTACAGGGGGGGCTGAATTTTCAATATTTAATTTATAAAAAATGTCAAAAATCCTGTTTCATTCCTTCAATTTAACAAGCATGAGCTACTCCTTGTTGTTTCACCACATAAAAACCAAAGAAAACATTAAAACTGGTCGTTGTGAAGTAAACCTAATGTAGATTAAGGGACACAAATATTTCTGCAACAGATTTAGAGCGTATTTGTGATTACTGAGAATAATTGAGCTTAAGATTTTGTTACCTGCTGGTCGATGAACATCTGGAGGGAGCATTCAAACTGATCATCTCTCGTCTCCATTGACTTTCCAAGCCTTTGCATCACCTGCAGTAAAATAAAGAATCATCTAAATCTCTTCTTTCTTTCCTTCTTTTGGTTTTTGAGAAACAAGAAATCCTAAAGTTTGCACCTTTTCTTTGCCTCTGCTCAGCTGTCTTTGCATTTTTTTAGCAAAATCACCTGAGTTGCCTTTTGGACTTGTGCTGTCTGCCATGTTTGAACGTGTTTATTCCTGAGAGAAAAACACAAAAAATACTTCATTAGATACATATTTTAAGTATAATGAGACACAGATGTACATTTTGGGAATTTGTTAGAGAATCAGACTTTTTACTATTGTACTGAAATAAAAGATTAAACGTATTTTAAGATTTCTCTAAGTAGTTATTTATTGCCACTGTAAATAAATGTTACAAATAACAGTTAATAGTCATCGATAACTGTTTAATCTGGTTACAAGAGGTGAAAATAAAGGATGAGTAAATTTCTGGCAAAAAGAATAATCTAAAAACAATTCTAGATAAAAACAAGGACATTTTGAGTGTTTAAAATAATCTAAAATTTTGAGATTAATCCCAGAAATTTTCAAAAGTTAAGTTCCAATTTTAGAAATGTATTTATTTATTTATTTATTTATCTATTTATTTATTAAAAAGAGGCGTACATTTCTGGCAAAAACTCAGAAATGTTTTTGTTTTTATATAAATTTTCTTGGATTAATCAAATAAAAAAAAATTCTCTTCAACCTTTCAAAATCATAAATTTCCCATTTTTTTCCTTCAGAAAAGTTTTGCCGAATATTTATTCCTGTTCAGATGTGTTAGGCGCTTATCCACAGTCATGAGAGCAGACGCTCTTTTAACTACACTACCCAGAGTTCCTTGCGGAGCCGCTTCCTGTGGGATCGCGGCGGTGAACTTCACCCAAACTGTTGAGTATTTGTCTGGTTTTTGGAGGCGTGGCTTCATGACAGGCGCCCAGATCGCCGCGCTGCTCGCCGCGCTGCAGGACGTGATCATGGGAAGCACTCTGGTCAAATGCGCCCTCACCGACCTGGGGGTCCAGTGGGCCGGCTGGGCTCTGGCTGCAGCTTTCAGAACCGAGAAGTTTTACGACTTGGCAGGTAAAGCAAAAGCAGGGCGTCTGTTTTCATTTGAGCAAGTTGAATTCAGACTGGAAAACGAAGAGCTCAGTCTGACGTGATTTATTTTGACATAAAATGTGCTTTATGCGCAGTCACTTGAATGATTACAAAAGCTGTGTTCTGGCGTTATCTAAAGTGGATTTGTTGTGAAACGAGTCTAGAGGTAAAACTCCTCCTTCAGCTTTAGCAGAACCAATCAGCGCCTCCAGCAGCAGGGGCGCACAAAGCGATCATGGGACCACGGGCGCTGCTGGCCACCAAGAAACCCTTATATTAATATTTTAATGTCATTTGTTTATTTAGTACATTTACATTTTAAAATGAACATGTCACACGATGACATAAACAGAATAATAGGCAACTAAATATTAATATACACAATATGAAAATAATAACATAATATTATCTATATGATACAGGACTTTACTGGATCAATATTTTTAATGATACCTTGATAGAATAGTATATTTTAGTATTTTCTTAAAAGAGAAAGCCCTAATTTTTCATATACTAAGCAGATTTAAGCTTAAAGTCGTTTTTTGTAGCTACTAACATGTTCATGTTTGGGGGAGGAAACTGCAGATTAGGGTGATGGCAAAGAGGCCTTCAGAGGTCATCACCAAAATGTAAATCATCAAAATACCAGCAGAAAAATGGTAAAAACTGGTCAGCAGTTGTAAAAAGGCTTAGATTTTTTTCAACGCTGATAAAGAATTGTGGCATAAAGGATATTTGACGTGCCGAAATCAGAAAGAAAATAGATCACAAGGTTATTGATTGAGAATAATTTTGTATATTTTTGGCAGAGTTAGGACACACAGTTTTCTCAAAGTTACAGCTTCCAAGCTTGGACACGTATGTGCAACATTTCTTAAATGTCCTGAACTTTTATGGAGCCGTTTTCAAATTTAACTGGCCTCACTTGGGCTCAGTGCCCAAGTGAAATGGTTCTGAGTATCGCTACTCCTCAGAAAAAAGAAACGTTCTGTGTATCGCTATAGCAACCAATAGCACTTTTGCAGCAGTTTAGACCCAGTTAAAACTGCTCAGCAATATTAACTGGAGTGTGATTTTTAAGTTAAAGTAATAAATTTTATTTTTTCCCGCTTATTTTAACCAATTCTTTTATTCAATTACAAATGTGAACAAATCCAACATTACGCACCTTGCAAATCATTCGTTCATTGAACAAAATTACTTGATGTTTGAGAACAAAAACAATGATTTGATGACAAAATGGACTTCTGCCCAAACTCAAGAGGAAATTGTTCAGGAAAAGTCCAATCATAAGTCACAGATTTTCAAAGTAATTTAGATGATCTTAAGATTTTCTACTTAAATTCTTCAACTTTTCCAAAAGCTGCAATTTACCTGTTGATAGGTGTAAAAAGTATATTTGTTTTCCCACTGAAGAATCACCTTGACACTTCTTCTCACTCGTCCTTTTCTTGCGCTCTGCTCCACTTTGAACTTTGGACCCAATTGTCTACGGCGCCCTGGGTAAAAGATTTATAAGACACGCCTTGTCCTGCAGCAAGTGGAGCTCCACACCATAATTTCTGTAATCCAGCTCTGTCTGTCTGTCGTTTTGAAGGCTCTGGCACATTTATACTACTGGCACATCTGAGTCGGATCTGGCGAGGAGCGAGTCACATGCGACAGAAGGTGCAGACCGGGTTGGTGACAGCATGGGGGCTCAGGTGAGAAAGTCAGCACCGATCCAAAACGCCGCAAACCAAAGCAGTTCAGTGTTAACATGAAGCGCGGACGGGTTCTTGGAGAGGTCAGATAAGGAACTAATAAACGCCTAACTTTAAAGGCAGGAGTTAATGAATAATGCCCTCGTTAATGGAAACGGGTGTTAACCGTGTTCTCCCTGCAGGCTGGGCACATTCCTTTTCCTGCGAATCTTGAAGGACGGTCATGACCGCAGGTTCAACAACGTCAGAGACAGCCCTGGGACTTTCTTTGTTTACTGGAGTGTTCAAGGTATCTGCAGAGGAAGCCGCAGTTATACCGCCACTTTCTGTCACATTAAAACCAAAAACCGTTTTTTACAAAGATGTTATGCCATCAAGATAAATTAGAGCTTATTTGTGACATGGAGCATGTAGATATCAGGGTTTACAGTAGAAAACTCGCCTGGCGGCCGAGGCGGTCCACCATGTTTGTGTTATGGGTAGACATCGTTACAACGATGGAGTCCTAAAAACAACAAATCAAAAATATGAAATTCAAATGAATATCAATCATTTGCACTTCTGTTTAATCCAAATTAAGTCAGCAGCTCCAGAAGGCCCCCCACGGCTTCAGGAACCCTAATATTTGAGCACAAACCACAGATTCGTAAATATAGCGTTATTATTGGGATGATCGATGCTGCTAAATTTGATTTGTTTCATCATAAATTGAAAGATTTAGAATTGTTCAACATTTAAATTTAAGATGTTAAGGAGCTGCCAAGTTTACTTTGTAAAAGTTCAAAGAACAATCTTCATAGTTAGATTGTCGCTATGGTTTTGTTTCCATAGCAACAGTCTGATGCTGAGTTTGTCTTTGAGTTTTGAGTTTGTTCACAAATGTATCTCAGTAAACAACAATTATCACTGATTGCTTTGTAATCAGTGATAATTGGCTAATAAAATTACGCCTTTCTCACAGAATCAAACAGGAGATTTAATTTATGTGGCTTTAGCAGCTCTTTGATTTCGTGTGTGTTGACTTTCTAATAAGAGCCACAGAAACAGTTTTGTTGCCTGAGCTTTATGGGACGAGTTCTTCTGGAAGGGAGGCCATGAAAATCTGCTCAAGGTCCTAAAAATGCTTGTGCCGGCCCTGGATATAAGAGCCACAGATCTGTGCAGTAAAATGTGGTTCTGAATGCAAGTTTTCAGATTATTAGGGAAAAACTCATAAAACCATTTTTTATCTTCCTATATTGATCTACGTCGGAAAATCCCAGTGAAATTTATTGAAGTTTGTGGTTTTACTGTGACGACATATGAAAAGCGCTCTTCACCTCCTCCCTTTCTGAAGCAGATCAGCCTCCCCGTATTAATCAATGTCTACTTTCTTGCTCCCTATATGCATTTATTCAAGACAGGGGCCGGTATTCACTCTGTTTTAGGTGCATTTTTTAAAGGATTAAAGCAAGGCTGAATGAAACTGATTTATCTGTTTCCATTCCTCCAAGCTGTGTGGGTATTTATGACCCTCCTTCCCACCCTCATGCTGAACACCGAGAAGCGAAACGTGCCTCTGGGGCCCCGGGACTACATCGGTTGGACCGTTTGGGGTATTGGCTTCGCTGCCGAAGCCGTTGCGGATCAGCAAAAGTGGCTTTTCAAGCGCGACCCAGATAATGCTGTAAGTAAGCAGGCTTGTTATTCTGGTGTCCTAAGTTTTTGTTGCATGAGCCAAAATTATTGAGTCAAAATACTGACAAGAAAATAAAGAAAAAAAAACCCCTAAAATCTAGTAAATAAGAGTCCAACTTTTTTTAGTTTTGTAGTATCGGGATGTTATTCATTGTAGATACAAAACTTAAAAAAGGATTTTTCATGTTTACTGTTTTTCAAAGTCTTTTAGGCTCAATTGAGCCAAATCATTTTTAATTATAAAAACACGATTTGGGTCACTTTATTCCAAAACACTTGCTAATAAACAGCCAAGTTTAACAAATTAAACTTGATCTGGGTGCAGAAAAGTCAGCTTTTCAGCAAAATTCTTGATATTTCTTATTATAAAAGCTTGATTTCAAAAAGACAAATACTTTGTGTTGTATTTAAAGGGGACATATTGTGCAACATTTTTTTAATACTTGCATTTGGGTTTTGACTGCTTCTAAAAACACCCAGCTATTTTAGGCAATAATATACATTTTTATTATTAAATAATTTTATGACCTACTAATATTTTTTTTGGGTGTCCAGATAATAAGCCAGTTCAAAAACCTTCCGAATGTAAAGTCACAACGTTGCCGTTACCTAGCAACCCAAGCAGAGTTCCAGTGCGTTACCTAGCAACCCAGACAGAACTCCAGCATGTTCAGTTACAGCTGTTTTTACAGCTGTATTCTCTGTACAATGGCTGCTGGAAAAGAGAAATGTTTTGTTGTAGACATGTTGATGCTTTTCAAAGATGTTCGGTTTTATAATTGCAGCCATTTTCACGGACGGGTGTAAACGTCGAGTTTGGGGTCGTGGCTCGCGGCAGGTTGTTTGGATTTAAAGTGACAGCAGCTCATTCTGAAAGGAGCTCAAACTAGGCAGAACGGACCAGATTAAAAGACTATCTAAGAATGATTTTGTGCCAAAAAGGTAGCGAACATATTTTGTGTAGCCAATATGGACATGTTTAACTTTTTCAATTAAAGGAAAATTTGGTTGGTAATAATTTCACCCCAATCAATAAAAAGTCTTAATTTCCATCAACCGCCGGTGATTAATGAGGTAAATTTTTGCCTTGTTAGATCTAGTAAAACAAATAAAAACAGTTTCTGCTGTGTCCACAGGGGAAATTCATCCAGAGTGGACTGTGGGGCTACAGCAGACACCCCAACTACTTTGGGGAGATCCTGCAGTGGTCGGGTCTTTGGCTCTCGGCCTCGTCCGTCATGCAGGGGCCTCAGTACCTGAGTGTGGTGTCTCCGCTGTTCGTGTGGTTTTTACTGCGTTACGTCAGCGGCATCCCCATCCTGGAGCGGCAGGCGATGAAGAAATGGGGATCCGAGGCAGCCTTCCAGAACTACGTCAAAAACACTCCTCTTCTCTGGCCGTGGCCAAAGTTTTGATACCGTTTACATTCGCTGTACGCATCAACAGGGCAAATTTTACTCTACAAGATAAGTCTCTTAAAGATATTCCATCATCGATGGAGGATGAAGTCATGAATTCTGTCGTAAATAATGTTTGATGGCTGAAAAGTGTTTACCAGCCATCAGGAGGATTATTATTGATGTGACACTGAAGAGGCATCATTAACAGCAGTTATCATTCCTGTCTGTGTCTTCAGAAACCCCACTGGGGGAAAACAGAAGCCAATTTTGAGAAATATTTAATGAGCTAATTACTCTGAAGAGGGGAAGCAATCAGAAAAACCACAAACTAATTAACAGCTGAACAATCTGGCTTCATAAAGCAATAAAAATCCAAAACCAAACAGTTTTGAATAGGTTTCTTTTTTGTGTTCGGATGAAACAGAACAAGGAATTAATGTCATCTTGTGGTTTGCATTTGTACAACAACTTGCACTGATCTGTTTGAGTACGAGTTTAAATAAAAGAGACTTTTAGAACTGAACAGATGGAATATAAAATAAATGGGTGCAAACAAAGAGTCAGTGTTTTCCCAACATGATTTTCATCTGGTATGAAAAAAAATACAAAGATGAGCCAGAAATTAACCAAAAAATGTGTTTGCAAAACTCTGACCAACAAGTATGAAGAAACAATTTACCGTAATAAAAATGTTCAATGGTTTGTCATTGCAACCTTGTTTTCCAAAAGTCCTTTAAGGAATCTTTCACATCAGATCAACATGTGACTTCAAAACTTTAGAAACCTAAATTGATGAATCCTTTTCTCATAAAAACATTGCAAAAATATAAACACTAAAATTACATATTCAAGCTGTGGATCTAGTGAATCATCACAAAATTAAAATGGTTAATGATGTGTCCATTTTGTGTCGAGAGAAAGTTTGATTTTGTTCATGAGACGCACATGTACAGCTGAATTTTTAAACAGATCAAAGACTTTCAGACTTAAACACTAAAATACAGGGTTTTAGACTTCTCAACGTAAAATTAAGCACTTTTCAAACTTTTTCTGCACCACACCAAAGTTAAAATCTACAAATGAAAAGAAAAAAACGGAATGGCTTCAAGTCACAATTACATATTACTGTTATTCATGTCTTTTTGTATTTTGGGACAAGGTAGGATTTGAAATGTTTATGCACCTGACAAAAGACAAATTCAACAAAACTTCCAACAATTATTTCCATTCCAAAGATCAACAAGTCATTCAGAAATTAGGAATAATAAATACTCATTGCATTAACACAATCCAAACAAATTGTGTTAAGAATCTTCCTCCTCAGATAAAATGCTTAAACTCATAACGAACTCATAAAGAAAATGTTAAAAAAAAAAAAAAGGTTCTTGCCAAGTTTTCCAGAAATTAGTAATTAGAAATAATTTTGTAATTCTTGCTAAACCAAAAGCTTTTAACAAAGACGGGTTAAAAGTACCGATTTAACTCAGAGTTAAATCTTCAGACTGAGAAGAAGAAAAAAAACTTAGGTGTATGAAAATATCAAGTTTCAACTGCATGTATAACTTTATATACAAAATTAGGGTATTAATCCAACATTAAATCACAGTTTATTACAAAACTGCAGTTTGAATCAGAAAATCAGGACTTTCCAAACCTTGAAAACACCAAATGAAAATTCAATCATTTCCAATGATTTCAAGCCTTGTAAATGTAGAACTTGCAGCAGTGAAGACAAGACAATTGTAGGCATTAGAAATGTATTTTATAAAGTATAACAAAAACACTTTTACACAAAATGTGTTAGTATATGACAAAATAATGCCACAGTTGCTAAACTGGCTTATAAAATTATGGCTTTACACAGATGGTGGGGAGTAAATTTTACAAAGAGGAGTGAAATAATCCAGCAGGAAACCTGCTATGATCAATGGCAGTGCAACTTTGATGTAT
Source organism: Poeciliopsis gracilis (assembly GCA_911649635.1). Lineage (NCBI taxonomy): Eukaryota > Metazoa > Chordata > Actinopteri > Cyprinodontiformes > Poeciliidae > Poeciliopsis > Poeciliopsis gracilis. The sequence goes on from CAJVRI010001220.1 coordinate 1,646,250, forward strand.
TTTTTGTTTTTCCTCCAATGGAGAAAATAAAAAAGGAGCAAAAAAAAAAAAAAAAAAAAAAAACATTACTGGTCCAATTATTAATTTACCAACAACATCTTGTCGATGTAATGATAATCTGAAGCTAAGAATAACATGGATTAAATGCTCCTACACATTAAGATTACAAACCACTAATGAAGAAATTCACCACAAAAAGAAAACAAAGGAAATGAAACAGGAATGTTAAACTAAAAGCTCACACAACAAAATAAGCACATCTAATTACATGCAATAATGAAATGCCTTGCAGTTCTTCAGCTTATGAACTGAAGAACTTTTTAAACAGCAGCAGCTGCATAAAACAGTTCATCTGTCAAGAAATGTTTCAGAAAAATTCTACATTTTTCTAATGATCTGAATTTAGTAAAAGCGACAGAAAGCGATGCCTACCATTTGGTTAAAATCTTTTATAAACAAATTACATCGCCGCTCGTCTTTTAGTATATAGACAGAGATTGGTCGGAGATATGCTGGATTATTTGAGGAGTGGAGAAGAGAAGAACTTCCCTTGATGAGTAAATCCAACGTTCGATTTACTCTTGCTCCCAAATCTGAAATGAAAGTCGAAAACCGTCATTAGTTGCGAGTTGTGGGAAATGATGACGGCAACCCAGATTTAATCCATGAACTAAAAACAAAGTTTCATGGTGGATGTGAAGGAGTTTCAGTTTATTTACCGGGGAGTCAGAGTGGACTTCATTCGCTGAGACAGGGAGCTGGAGGACGGCGTTTTGTTTAGTTGGTGTTCTGGTGTGGTTATCGGTCCAAGTATGCTCACTGCAGAAACACAGGCGAAGTAGGATTAGGCTAATGTAGGACTCCAGGAGACGCCCAGAAAAGACTCTTAAAAGTGCTACATTAACAATGTAGCACTTTTCACTTAATTCCTCCTTTTACTGCATAATAAATGAACCACATTTAATGAAAAGCTGATTAGTTACACAAACCAAACTTTCAAAGTCATGTATTTGACACTGATCGGTCTGAAAACTATTACAAAGTCATTCTAAGGCCCCTGAACACAAATAAAAAAAAAATTAATAAATATGTGCGGCTTGTCAAAAATCACTGGCAGAGCAAATCAATTAACCGCATCAAGTGGATTTTGTTTCCACACTGAACTCTATTTGGTCCGTTTCTCTTTCCCATTATGGCCCCGCCATCTTTATTCCTGCATCAACTAGATTCACTTAAAGATGTCAAGCGGCGCCCTCTGCTGAACGGCGGACAAACTACAACACTAAAACAAGATTTAAACGGACGTTAAGCTAGCCGACTGGAACTAATTTTAATCGAATAAATAATTAATCAAGTAGAATAGTTTATGAAAAAAAAAAAAGGCTTTTATGATGGCAAAACTGAAACATGAGTGATAAAATCTCAACAATGTAGAAGATTCATTGCTAATAGTTGCAAACTTCTCATGATGGTACAAACACCTTGTAGGTTGAATTATATTTTCCACACAGGGTCCATTTTGCTTTAGAACACCTTTTCCCCCTTAATATTTAAAATTTTATAAGTGCAATTTGTCTTTACCCAGCTTTTATCGACCCACATAAAATGTGTTTAATGATCTGAAACATGAGAAATTAAAAAACAGAACAAATGTAATGGAGTAGTCCTGCAGTAACAGACAATCAGAGCCATACTTCTCTCAGGGGTGGCGTAGCAGTTTGCGTTCTCGATGATCAAATGATTCAGATTGGGCTGCACATTTTCAGCCATCACATACTGACTCCAGTAATCCACCGGCAGAGACAGCAGGCGCTCCACCACCTGAACAGAAAATGGAATAATTAGTTATTTTAGCAGATCGCTTCGTTTTATCGCACCAGCGCTGCACTGATTTAGCTCGCCGTTAGCAAGACAGAGGGAATTAATAACAAAGGCCTCAGTGGGACAGTAATGGCTTCTTGGAGAGTAAAATTACACGGCTTAGTTTGAGTGGGAGGGGATTATTGAGAGCAGTGCGGACGTTCACTCCACAGTGGGATTCTCGTTGACCGTAAATATGGTCCGACTTTGTGGGGATCAAAAATAAATACACAGAACCAACGGATCTGTCATCTTTTTTTATTGGAAATGATCATTCCAAACTTTTCATTATCCAGTTTTGCTCTAGTACTTCCATTTGCTCTTTTTCCCTTGAGATGAAAATAATTCAAATGGCTGAACAGAAGACTGGGGCACTTTCACTGAGGTAAAAGCATAATACACTCAGGTATTGCTGCAAAAACGACAAAACGACATGCATTATTGATGCCAGTGGGGCGGGGGGGGTATAATTTTTTATTTTTTATGGCTAAACGTTTACTGACAAGTTGAATGGTGAGGAGGAATATAGCAGCTTCCTAAATTATAATAGTCTATTAATATATATATATATACATACACACAAATAGCTCAGCAACATAGTCAAAAATTATTTCTGATTTTTATTAAAAAGGTAAAATTTTTGTTTTATTAAAAACATCAAGTTATTGTTTTAATGCAATTGAATTAAATAATTAGTAAAAATTGAATTGTGTATTTAGTTAAATAATTTAATCCCATTAAATTATGCAATGGTCCATGCAATTGTTGGGATCAATAAGGTTTTTCATTGACTGCTATGAGCAAGCATAACAATGGAAAGTTGAGTGGAAGAAAAAACTGTGTTGGAAAAAGCTACAAAACCAAAGGTCTGAGTCTGTTACTAAGCAAAGTATTAAATAATGTATTATATAAATGAGCTCGATAATTTCCATTCCAATGATTTATATTTTATGAAGGGGAATTTTGTTTAGAGACTTTTTATTTTGATTTGTTTTTGATTGCTGCGTTTTATCTTGGATATTTAAAATGTCCAAATTCATTGTTATGGTCTTTACAAAATTAACTTTACATTACTGTACCTTTAACAGTAATTCTCAAAAACATGATCATTTATCGCAGTAATTAATAATTTATCATCCAGCGACTTTTGTTATTATGACAAATCCACTAAATCCATTTATTTACAGAAGCTTTTGCTTCTAAATACAAAATAATCTCCAGTATCAGGCTTGATGTTGGTGTAAAGCACTTTAGCTTGTTTGTTACCTTAATAATAAAATTTAACTGGTGAAATAGAGACGAGGGAATGCCTTCACAGTGATGAAATCATAAAATCCACTGGAGTACAAATGCTTGCTTCCCTCGGGCAAGTTGCATAGTTTATTGATGTCTGCAGCCAGAGGAATTTCAATGAAACAACTTTATCACGCAGACGTGTGCGCTTGGGTAAAGCTGTCTGAGTGGTAATTGTAAATATGACAAGGAGTAAAACAGGAGATCAACAGCGGACAAGATGAATGCTTTTGTTGCTCATTTAAATTAGTCATCTCTGTGTTTGTGGCATTTCTGCAGCTGCCATCACTCAGTTCCTGCAGCTTCTCCATTTCAATATTTTTATGCTTTTACAGGTTTAGTTCATCCATGTTTTGGTAAAATATTCATCTTTCAACGTTAGATTTTACATGTGCTGTTTATTTCAAGTACATGTTTGTACAGTGTACAACAAAGTACATGAAAAAAAACTCACATTTTCAAATATATTATTGATGCTGTCAAAAAGCAGAGAAAACAGTAAAAAGTCAATTTGACCATTCAGACAGGCAGCTCTTTCACGATGCAATAAATGCCCAAAGCTTCAACAGATGTAAACATTTTATGGTCGCTTACGAGAAATGGAATATATTGCAGTCAGATAATATTCCTGGTAAATTCAATAAAGAAATCTCCCCATCTCCAAGTCTTTTATATTCAAACTATGCTTTTTTTCATTTGTTATTGAACATTTCAATTTTCTTTTCGAAGAATAAACTGTGGAAATGTTTTATTTTAAACCTGAAAGCCAGTAAAAGCTGCATCACAAGCCTGACAGGCCACCAGGCTTTACTTCTGCCCCCACCAGGCAAGCATTGCTTATTTTTTTATGTTTAGAGTTGGTATTAATCTTCCAATAACACATAATTATCAAGTGATATTTTCAAATTTTCTGTCAACATTTAAACATTTTTTAAACTCAAAAGCACGACGGGTCGCTGGATGAACGCCTGCCCTAGTGCCCAATCACCAGGCTTAGCAAGTTTTCTGTGGGAAACCTTGCTTTACATCTTTATATAGGTTAAAAATAAATTAATTAAGATGGTCTGCTCAGACCTACCATCGGTTGGCGTTTGGTATCCTGCAGGATGGTCATTGGTTCTGGGTTGGGAACAGCATGACCAACAATGGTTGGACCGAAAACCCGGGCCAGGTTGGTGACGTCCATCTTCGTGTCCAAACTGTCAGCAACTCTGCAAGATTTTATTGGACCAATTAAGATCCCATTGTTGCTCAGAAAGTGTTATTCCCCTCAGCAGTCGCGGCTTCAAGAAATGTTTAGCTAGTCTGTAGCAAACTAAAATAAGAAAACATTTAATATCAAATATTTAGTTTAAGTTTTCATAAACAACTTTTTAATCAATATCTATTTTTAAATTATGCAAAAGCTTCCTAAAAGAATAAAACATTCTGTAAATTCCACATATTAGAGGGAGAATTTCTCACTCCTGACCTTTTGAGGTGAAGAATCAGGAAGGCCAGCGTGTCTCTGTTGGCCTGCGGCAGGTCGCTGATGGTTTGGTACATCAGAGCTACGCTGTTGTCCTCGTCTGAAACCTCTGTGGGATGACAATGAGCAACTTTATCAGCTGAAACGAGGCAAAGTGTGCAATTTCCAAAACCTACAGCAACAAACAAGCACTCAGGGTGCAACCCTGGGAAAAAGATCAATATTTTCTCAAGAGGTTTCTTTCACTTCGCTTAAATTGAACAAATAAAACAAAAAGCAATCAGGAGTTCTTATAGACCTGCATTTAACGGCCGTGTTAAGTACATTTCTGAACTCTGATGTGGTTCTGCTGCAACTGTTGTCTCAAGAACAGCTGCAAATAATTTCTATACATGTATAGCCACATTATGCCATCACTCCAGTCACATAAAGCTAACAAACCAGCTGCGTCCATGAAGGGCCGGTTGAGGCGGAAGGTGAGCAGGGGCTCCTTCAGGTTCCTCAGGAAGTCCTTGAGGAGGCCGGTGATCGCGTGGATGTCGTCCACCTTGCTGAGCACAGGAACGGTTTTGCTGCGGAGGAACTTCTCCTTCAGGTCCTTCACTGTGCGATCGGCGCCGGACAGACGATAAAGACCAGCCTGAAAGGGGGGGAAGTCATAAAACATACTGTTGGGGATTCCCTAAAGATGCATTTATATGATAAATTACTAAAAAAAAAGAAAAATGATACAGAGATTAGCAATGGCAAAATCCAAAGCATACGTCTGAAATAAGTTTTTACTGTACAAAGATGACATGTGACGGAGGCACAAAGTGCTCTGCAAAACTACTCAGACTTGTTGGTCGTTTTACACAATTTTGTGACATCAGAACAAAAACTTGAACATTCTTGGTTCATGAAATCCATGAAAGGATAATATTGTATTGGCATTTTATGTGATTAAACCAGGAGTCTGCAACCTTGGCAGTCCAAAAAGCCATTTTGGCCCCATGTCCGGCAAAACAAAATCATTTAGAGCCAAAATACGGCATCTTTTAGAAATAAATACATTTTATTTTGTGTGACGTTGATATTCGAAGAAATAACCAGGGGAAAAAAGAAACTAAGAAAGACTAAAAAATTTGATCTGAAACATTTTTTGTTGTGAAAATTCAATGCAATTATTCCATGACAAATTATTGTTAACACAGCTGCACTTAAAAACATTAGTCAGTTCCATTTATAATTTTTTAAATTTGTATTTAGAAAGATTAAAAGACCCACTGGTGGCTCTAGAGCCTCAGGTTTCTGACCAACAAAAGAAGGAAAACAGATTTACAACTAAAAAAATCTGAAACATTTGGCATGAATCCGTGTTCAGAGCAGAGCGACATGCACAAGAAGGTCATTGCTATACTTTTCCCCGTCTTGAACAGTTTTTATAATTACCACAATATATTTTCATTTCAGAAGACTACTTTCAAACAGAAAGAATAGTAGAAATAAAACTTTAAGAACTTAATCTTTAGCTGCGATTACAGCTGCAAACATTTAACTCGATGTACTTTCAAAATAAAGTTCCATTTATTTCAATTTGAAACTGTAGTGTGACAAAATATTCGACGTTAGCAAGTTATTTATCTTGTAATATTATTTTAAAGCATTTACCAAATACAACCACAAACAGAATGCCAAAACTAGAGTTACAACTCTCTGGTCTCAGAAAGGCATTAACTGCAGGAATGTGAGGTTTTTAATGCTCTTTATAATTTGGTATTAAATCAGAGTGCAGCGCCGCTCACCTCGTGCAAACCCCTTTGTTCAATCTCACTCACACAGTGAACCACGAGGGGAGGAATCATGGGCGCCGTGTCAGGAACGTAGTCTGAAAGGACGCCCTGAGGAGCAAAACAAACAGGAAGCCTGGTCAAACTGAGGCTGAGCATCAGGTGAAACGCTGATAAAGACGTCGTCACATGCCTCTCCGATTTTGACGGGCGTGGCGCCCAGGTTGGGGATGCACGGCAGCGGGCATCGTTCGCGACACTCGGGGTGCGAGACCACCCTGCAGTCACGACACTTTAGTGAAATCTTGCCAAACTTGATCCTTTTTCCACATGGCACACAGGATTCAGGTTTGATTACCTGCAAGAAGCAGCCATTAACTGAAATACATAGCTCAAATTTATAGATTGAAGTCAAAAATAATTAAAATCCATAAAATAACATATTGCTACTGCTCTAATTTTGAACAACAATGATAAACTTACAGTTTTGGAGACAAACTCGTGCAGACGGATGCCTCCTTTGCCTTGTGGAGTGCTGGGCTCAGCTTTATTGTCTCCATCAGGATGTTCAGGGGCCTTAAAAACATCCTCAGACTTGACAGATTCAGAGTCCCACTCCATGGCAGCTGAACGGAGAGATTTCATAAGAAATTTGGTGCTCATTATGTCAACTTCTGACAGAGGAATCCATTTATACTACAATCAAGAATTTCTATAAGCAACACGTTATCCTAAAACAAATAAATCCCACCAAAAAACATTTTCCAACAACAAGAAGTGCAAGATTAGATCAATTTCAATACATTTTTAAGTGTAATCTCCCACGTTTGTTTAAAATTATTCTAATTATGTCACATCATTCCTAAATTGACAAAAGTTTCTGTAACATTGGGCAAGCAAAAAAAAAAAAAAACCTTTAGATTTAAAGTAAATGTTTGAAGGTTTTTATATATTTATTTTTCTTAATGTCGTAAGTTTAAAGCACTCAAAAGCCACAATTTATTTTTTTTTTGTTTTTTTAGTTAAAATGCGAGATAATTTTATTCTGAATTCTTTTATTTACCTGCACAAAAACAGATTAACAGGCGCTTTAATTAAAAAGGTCAAAAAAAAAGAAGTTGCAGTTTCCTAAATAGTTGGTCAAGATGTCAGTTCTAGTTTATTCCCAGCAACAAAAATGAGAAGTGTCGTTGAAAACCCATTAACTGTACTGCTTTTAAATTTGTTTTTGAGTAAAAAGTCAGTGGAGACTATCACATAAAAAGAAGAAAGAAAAACTTGGCTCATAAAATAAAAATACTTGTTTTGAAGCTAAAATTATGTATATATTTATCATTGAAAATTTAATACAAATCAAAAATTCTCCAAACTGCATCTAAGGGCCACAAATGGCCTCCGGGCCCCACATTGGACTCCACTGCTCTAATAGGTTAAGCACATCAAAATGGGAAAACCAGCTGGGAAAAGTTCATCTAATCTTCAGGTGCTTGATTTAATAATTAATAGACATCATGAACGTAGGTTAACTCTATGTATATGCAGTATATCCTACCAGTCTTTCTCCTGCTGCGAGTCCAGTAAGGAACCGTCTCTATGGTAGAAATGGCCTCAACAGGACCTCCATTCGCAGGCACAGTCACTGTCGTCTTTGTCACAAGCGTCTCACTTCCCTGTTGCATCAATGCACAGTCAGTAAAACTAAATCATTTGGTTGTAGGAAACCTCTGCATGCCAACAATAAGGATAAAACACTGAGATGTAAATGATTGTAATCCAGTGGTGACAACCTGCAGAAAATGTCAACGTTTACCCTTTCTGAGGTTCTGCCTGTTGATCGTGATCTTTTAGAAACACTTGGAGGCCCATCAATGAGATTTCTTGAGGAGCGCTGAAATCAGGGCACAAAGTATGACACCTGTCCTTTTTAACCACACACTTTCATTCATTACTCTCTTTCTGATAGTGAATGAATCCACAGCGTACCCTCTTTTCTCGCTTCTTGAGTCGTACTGTCCTGATGTTGGACGAATCCCAATCCTGTAAGAGATATTAAGTCACATACTCGTCCAAAACGGGCCATTACGGAGAAAATGTACTCTGGATCGGAGATGATGCTGGAAAAAATTAGAGTACTTACAAGGGAGTCGTCGGTTTTGTCATAGCTGATATCTGACAAGATGGAGGCAGACTCATCTATTGTCAACAATCTGTAGAAATAAGCAAGAAAAACTTGTTTGGTAAATAAAACACCACAACATCCATGTCTCATGCAATACCAATTGATACCAATTGAAGTTGACTGTAAGGGTCAAATAGGAATGTGTGTTTTTGACTCTAGTTATATGCCTGAATTGAATAGAAATTGTCTTTGTTGTCCCACAAAAGGGAATTTCAGGTGTAGTATGAAATGTAGATGTATAAACAAAAACAAAGTGTTTAATAAAACATAAAAATAAGATTAAGAACAAGAAAACCAACACCAAACTACGACAACAGCAGGTTAGAAAGTGACGGTATATAACATCTTTATACCTCCGATTGGTGTTCTGGCTGTTTGTCTGGCAGTTTGTATTGAGGAAGGCCAGAGCAGAGCGTTGTTCAGCACTCAGCTGGATGCTGTTGGTGGATCCCTCGCTCATTAAAAGGTCCCGAATCAACTGAATCTGACGGTCCTGTACATTCAAAACACAAGTGGAGGAAAATTTAAGAGCTGCTTGAAGGTAAGCCCTAAAACAAAGTTTGCCTTTAAGAAGCCATACCAGTGTCTCGCAGTCGGCCTCTGCCTTTTGCCTGCGCCGGATCTCCACGTCCACTTGGTTGCGGGCGTGTTTCAGCTTCACATCCAAGGCTCCTCTCTCCATCTCTGCTTTTCTCAGCATATCCTTGCAAGATCCCAGTTCATCCAGAGACCTTGCCCATTTGCGGCGGCAGTCCTCAAAGTTCTGCAGCATCTGGATGAAACCTGTCAGTGAGAGTTCAAATTGTGAATACAACAGGCATTTACATACCAGATTACATCATATAATCTAACAGAACCACTTACTGGGCTCGATATTCTCATTCATAAGGTCAACATGAGTCCTCAGATTATCATACAGGCTCTGGAGGTTCAGGATTGTAGTCTCCATGGTGTCCAACAATTCAAATCCCTACAGGAAAGGAATTACACACACACACACAACTTAATGATTCTTAATTTAACAGATCGTTCCATTTGTGTGAATTTAGAAACTTCCGAGTCGTTTTGAAGTAAGCTGCGCCTTTCAAAGAAATAGTTACTCTAAATACGTTTTACAGTGAGACAAGCTAACTTATTAAATTAAACAACACTCTTATATATCACTTTTCACCCTTCTCTAAGACGCTCGTTACCCTTTTTCTTTCTAGCTTCAGCTAGCAAGGTTTTACAATAACGTCACTCGTTCACCGATCAATGTAGGCTAACAAAACAAAACAACAGCTAAGCTAACTTTGTCATATTTGCACCCTCTGGGTACACTTACAGCTAGCTACCTGTTTGGAGAAATTCTGTACAGTAAACCCTTCCGGAGAGTTGTTTAATTTAGCAGTTTGTTCTCATTTTCTGTCCGCATCCTTGTTCGGCCGTACCTACTGTGAGCGGGTTTCTTTTCAAACTTCGCCGCTGGCCAATGAACGCGCTCTGCGTGGGTGTTAAAGGAATCGGCAGTTACGACTTCCGTATACTTCTTTTCAAAATAAAATCAACGTAAAAATCAACGTATCACCTCTCCGCCTAATACACAAAAACCAAAGCGTAAAACAACAAAATATATCTGTACAAATTATAGCTTAATATGAAAATTTAACGGGCTCACTCCACACCTAATAAATGCGCATGATAAAGACTGAAAGTGTGAAAATGAATGTGAAAATACGACACTTCCGGTCAGTTACTTTACAGCGTAACGGTCATTGGCATATTGGAACTTGCTGAAGCAGAGCTGTTTTTATTGTCTTTCAAGATACAAACGGAATAACAATCATCAAACTTTCTCTAAAATATTAATTATATTAAACAATAAAATAATGTGAGGCTGTAAATTTACCACTGCAGTATTAGAGATAGGGGTGAAAAATAACGCACACCAGATAATGACCTAGGATCTGTTGCTGTTTTATTGAAAATCAAATTAATATAGCTTATATAGCAAAACAAGTATGACCCTTCTGCTGAATTGAAGGACTGTTACAAGTCGGACTACTGAAAATGCAAAGTGCTCAGTAACAAGTGTATGTTGAACAAATGGAATATATATGAAAAGTAGCATTTTATGTGGTTTTGGGTACATTTTTTTCACAAGTTTATATTATATTATGGTCTCAATTAACTTCCATTACATTTGTGTTCTTTTTTTTTTTTGTCTTCAACATCTTCAAGATTGTTGAAGACAATCTTGAAGATTGTCTTCAACAATCTTCAAGATTGTTGATAATAACCCATTCTCCAAATCTCCTGCAATTATACGTGGGATCCCATAAGGGTTTGTGTCGGGCCCTCTACCATTTTCTGCATTTGGCAGTTTCAGGTCAGATGTTTTACTTTTTTTATTTATTTATTTTTTTAAATCTCTTTCTATACATTGTATCTTAATTGGATTTCATTCCACATCATTTTATGTTTATTCCAAAAAAATTAGAAAGTGGTTGTTCCACTATGATGCATTTATGCTGAACTGTCTTTTAAATGTATACGAATACAGTATAACAACAGTTGGTTATATAATCTTACCTCACAGGTAGGTGAAAGACAGGTCAGTTTCATAAAATTGCAAAGTAAGAGTTACAAGAAAAGGCTGCAAATTAATTGTCAGTTCAGCACAGAAACTGCACATTGCTGAATTATAATACAGTTATCTTTTTAGCTTTATAGCCCTGATAGATCCAGTGCATTATTTCCTTTAGTGTGTGACCATCAGATTCAAGTCACTGTCACAGCTGACATAGAGTACACAGGAAAAGACATGAGGAAAGGATTTTATGTGGGATTCAAGTTTTAAAGTCACTGTATTGTACAGCACTGTGTTCAGGTTTGAGTTTGTCTTCATTTATTCAAGACCATGTGCAGGAACATTATTCTCAGAAGAGAGGATATGCCCTGCACCAGATATTGCCCCTGGCTAATTTCCATCTGTTGCCCCTGAGGCGAGTAAAACAAAAACTGCTTATAAAATACATATGCGACATACAGAGACGCAGAGTTAAACCACAGTACTTCCTCACTCAGTTGACAAAACTCATCTCACACAGTTCCTCATCCTAATTCAGTTTTTCAACACATCCTGCCGGGATAAATTAAAAAATCCAATCATCTCCATTGGTGCAGTCAGATATTCAGTCTTTAATGTCAGGAAGCTTCAATCATGCAGATTTACACAGAAATGAATGATGAGAGAGTAATTTTTATAAGTATGTTAAACATCATTAAATGTCTATCGAGGTCAGCTTACATCAGAGTACAGTGTTTGAAATGCAAACTAAGCTGCATCCAAGATGAGGCTAGCTAAGCTACCGACACAATGCATTAGAAACACACAGCTGTTTATAATAAACATAAGAAATGTTCCATTTATTATGTTTTTAAAGCAGCTCTAAACAGCTCTAGATTTAAATAATTTCAGTGTTTTGCACTTTTCTGGAACTTTGTTCCAGATTTGTGGTGCTTAGAAGCTGAATGCTCCTTCTCCATGTTGGGTTTTAGTTCTTGGGATGCAGAGCAGAACCAGAACCAGGAGACCTGAGGGGTCTGGAAGGTTGCTATGACAACAGCAGATCTTTAATGTCTTGTGGTGCAAAACCGTTCAGTGATTTATAAACAACGGTATTTTAATATTTTAAAGTCTACTCTCTGAGCTACAGGGTCTGGGTGATGTACTCTAATCTTCTTGGTTTTAGTCAGAACGCCAGCAGCAGCTGGAGGATTGATTTGTTTAAGACACTGTTGCAGTAATCAATGCAACTGAAGATAAACGCATGGATTTCTCTCTAAATCTTGTTGGGTTGTTTTTGTTTAATCCTGGAAATGTTCTTCAGGTGATAGAAGGCTGACTTTGTAACTGTCTTTATGTGGCTCTGAAGGTTCAAATCTGATTTTTAGTATCTGGCTGAAAAAAAAAAATAAAAATCTGTATGTTGACTCTCCAACTTACTCTAAATATAATAACTTAATTTTTTCTGTCCGCCTGAAGAAAGTGGTTATTCACGCACCGATTTGCCCAAAGCATCTGTTCAGTGCTCGGTTTGGTTTAGTTACCTGGTGACATTGTTTGGTTATATTATGGCAATACGATTCCAATGAAACAGCATTGTGACAATTAAATTGGCTATTGGATTTTAACATTATGTGTTTTTTCATCAAAACTGATTGCTCATCATTCCTGCTCAAGCAACTCAAGCGGCTTGTATGTCTATCTGCACTCAACACCTCGTCACGATTAATTTCCGACCAAATCAGCAGCCAGAGGGAAAAAAAGAGCGAGAGAGAGAGGGAAAGAGAGAGAGGGAGAGAGAGATGGAGAGAGAGAGAGGGAGAGAGAGAGAGAGAGAGAGAGGCAGGACCACCAACCCGCTGAGGACAAACTTGCAAGAAGCGGAGGATGCAGAAAAAGCTCCGCCAAACAACAGTGCAGCTGCTCGGCGGCTTGTGAGGCTCCACACGGCAGCGCGGCGCTTGTTGCGGATTACACCATGATTGCCACAACTCAACAAAACATGACCACGGATCTGGTAGGTGGGCTTCAGTTCACTACTTTGCGGTTCCCTTCCTTGTGCAGAGGTTTGTGTGTGTGTGTGTGTGTGTTTTCTCCAAGGGGGGTTTTCCGTGTGTCGGGGAAAATTGGTGATTTCGCTTCTGGACACTTTTCCCGTTGCTGTCCATCTTCCGGACAGGCTTGCCCCTGAGCGCTGAGGTGTGATTCTGACGTCCAGGCTTCTTCTTTATTGTCCCATGCAGCCTCAGAGTGTTTCCCTGCACCGTTAAGAAAGCTCAATTTTCCTGGATGATAATTAGTCCCAGCAGCCAGTCCCCTCCAGCATGGACGCGCACATTGACAAAAGAGGAGGGGGCAGCATGCACACTATGATTGATTAGCCTTTTGCTGCAAAGGTGCATGGTCAATGAATGGGGATTATGAAGCAGGACATTTGTAAATTGCACTAGATTTAAGCAGTTCAGACTGAAAAATGATACAAACCAGCCAGTGTGAGATATAATCTAATTATTATGCTGCCTAAATCAGGATTAAATAATCCTCTTCTGTATATATTTTCAAGCTTTATTCTCTGCTCATAATGTGAGATGCATTTATTACTACCATGTTTTTTTTCCTCCTCAGCACTTTTGCAGGTTTTAATCTGCAGAGCTGTTTCAGATACAGTGATAAACCAAACATAACTGAATCAATAGAACTGGAGTAGCGGTTCCCATCTCGAGGGTCGGGGGCAAAATCTGGCCCGCTGTAAGCTTTTCATGTTGCCCTCTAGGCTCCAAATTACATCAAAATTCACACAAAATCAACTGACCCCCAAATGTTTCAGATTTTACTGACATTTTGTCCCCAAATTGACCAAAAATGTCGGTTTTAAGTGACGTCTGACCCAGCTTCACTTGATGTCAAGTTATATAGTCTGTGAAAGATAAAGCGATTAATAAAAAGTCACATTTAACATCACCCATTAGCGCAAATATCGCTAATGTGTGATGTACAATATACAGTATATTATAAAAAACCCACAAAAGCAATCAAAATCCTGGAGAGACTGATGAGTGATGAATATATTATATATATTTAAATCTTCATACAATTATTCAAAGTTCTTTTGAATTGGATAGTGTCTAACATGTTTGACCTTAACATTATCGCTTCATCTGAACAAGTTAAACCTGTATTTAATCTTTTAAATCTTTTGAAACTTGTTTTCTGACTTCTAACGCTAATATTTGTGGTTCATCAGCAACAATTTTCTCAAGGTAAAGTCTCTCAGCTAACAACAAGTGTGATTTTAGCAATAGCTCCGTAGCTACAGCTAAAACTTTATGAATTCTTGCAGAAAGTCCAAACATTTCACAACCCCAAACGAGAGCCATAACTTTTATTTAATTGACATATATTAACATATTATTCTTAGCTAAATTGTTTAATTCATGATAAAACGGTTATTCTTTTTAGAAGAGTTTCAGAGTCCCTGCATATTTACTCCGCTGCAGCTTCAGAGGATTGGTTTTTATTCTGAATATTCTGTAGTTAGTGTAATACTGAGGAAAACTCCTTGACATTAAGTGGCACTCAGGTCTTTAGTGCTTTCACTGACATGATGAAATCCAAATGAAACTTGCCAGAAATCATTTATTTCATAATCCTGAGGCTTTTTTTCTCTGTCGGAAACGACCACAGAAGGCTGCAGGGTTTATAGACGACCTTTTTACCTGCAAATGTCAGCTCTCGTCAGTCACAAATCAATGTACTTTAGGCAGAAAATCTGTTGAGATTGTTGCTCCTCTACAAGGCAGAAACATTATTGATGCATTTAGTTATGAACGGGAAGTAACTGTTTGCATAGCTTGAGTTAATTAATTAAAGATGCGCCAGTGAATCAGCTGAGACTGAACTGAATTGAACGTTTTTTCTTTCATTGTTTGTGATCAAGGAATTGGCAGATCAATACTGAAAATTTGATTTCCATTTAGTAAAGTCAACCAAACTAAGAACTCGCATAATTTTCTATCTATAAATAATCATCATATATTTTGATGCACTTCATTTGACATAAGCGTTCATGGATAAATGAGTAAATTTTGTGATTCCTTTGTTTTCTTTTGTACAACAGAGTATTAGGACTATAATAATGAAAGAAAACAATAAGTAATTAGTCATAAAACAGCAAGAATAAAGTTGTACGAGAATAAAGTAAAAATAATGTGCAAATAATGTCACAAAATTACAATAATATCACAAAAATAAAGTCGTACAAGAATTAAGTCAGAAAAATATGAGAATTAAGTTGTAGTTTTAGGAGAATATAATCATAATATTACGAGAATAAAATTATAACATTCTGAGAATAAACTTGTACAAGAATAGAAGTTATATAATATGAGAATGAAGTCCTAATATTACAGGAATAAAGTTGTAAAATTACGAGAAAGTCATAATATTATCACCTCATTCTTGTAGAACTAGGACTTCATTCTCATAATTTTCTTATTTGAATTTTTTAGCATGACCCAAATACATTTTTAAATGAAACTGCTATCATTTTCTCTTTAATGTGCTATGATCCTTTGAGAATAATAGGTTTGATTAAAATGTGAAATTTGCAGCTCAGAAATCAGAAAAATGGCACAAAAAAAACACCTAATTGGTTCATCCCTGGAATTACCTTTTTAGGATAGTGTGTGTTTTGTTAAATGCTGAATTTTAAAGCACATACATTTGTTATTGCATAAAACCAAAAAGCCCAGTTTAGTCTCAGAAATGTTTGTGTGGAGGCTCAGACTCGGCTCCATATGCTCCACATTTAAAATTGCACTGAATCCTGACACGTTATTTACTGGTAAATCCCCTCTGAGGAGCGTCGGTGCGGCGGGAAAAAAAGGACTGCTCTTCATCATATTTACTTTGACTCCACATCATGTCACCCGTATAGCTCCCCCACCTCGCGTTTTCCTGATGCTGCTTGTTCCCCAAGGCGGCAACTAAGTGTACAGGAACCTTTTGTGATGTAATTTTCTTGTGTGTGATGGGGAGCATGAAAAGAAGATAGGGGAGCCTTGCAGCGATAGACTAAAGCAGCTGGGCTTTCATTTCACGAAGGCTTTTGCTGCATTGTCTCGTCATAACCTCCAGGGCTGAAAAAGGAGAAAGTAATCTCTAGTTATGGTCTCACATGGTGTCTTTACCATTTTTTTCTCTTTTTTGCAGGAGAGAAAACCCAGTGCAATGCTTTGGTTCAGATGGAAATCAATGCCAATCCATTGTATCTAATCATTACAGCTGTTTGGTTTCTCTTCGTCTGAAATTACAGTCTGCTCTAATGATGACCTTTATTTTTACTGAGGCAATGAGAAATATTGACAAAATAATGCACATGGGTTCCTTGTTAATCTGCATCTTTCCCCTGTGAGTAATTATAATGAATCATTAAAATCAGCCAATAGCTTATAAATTGAGGTCTGTATGTGCCTGCCAATAAAATACCCACTTTAACGTTAGCAGTTTATTCATTAGCGTCTACGTCTGTGATCTACATCAACGGCCGGGGTTCAGGAGGTTTTCAAGTATGCAAATCCAGCAACGGCGCGCTTCGGTTCACTCATTTCTCTTCATGTGATTTATTATTGGATGCCTCAAAGACACTGAAGATGGAGTTAAGGAAGTCTCCTGAGTCTAATTTATGAATTTTAAATACTGCCTGAATCCTGCACAACCTAGTTGTGGCGCGCGCTCTGCAGATCATGTTTGGTGTGACTTCTTTTCGATTGACTGCAAATTCTTTTTGGACACCTTAAGAGAAAAACCAAAGTATTTCTGAGGAGTGCAGTGGGCAACTCCAGTCTGATCTGAAGTTGACATGGTGTTGTAAATCCTCAAGGAGGTGCCATACTTTTCAATAATCGTGGCGTTTAGGACGGAGAGCTTCTGTCTAAAAGTCTCCTTCATGGCTGCATTCCCTCTCTTAATTGTTTCCCTGCGGACCTCGTACAACTGTGCACCTTATCGATTCCCTCATTTGGTTGAGTGGAAATCCCACAGCACTGCCGGCGAATGAAAGAGCCCTCTCGCCTCCAGTCCAGTTCTGCTTGCTTTGCCAAAAAAAGAAAGAAATCCTCCCAGAGGGGGACGCCTTCTGGTGATTTATTCATTAACAGTTGTTTGCTGTTTGTCCAACACCTTCATCTAAACTCCTTTAGTCTCCTTCAAATACAAACGAACCCCTCTGCAGAAAACCGGCTCTCGGATATTTGTCCGTGTCGGTCAGGCTGCTGACTGTGATAAACCGACTCTGTCACACGGCTCAGCCCTGTCATCTGTTCACCTGCGCTGGCAAACTGTGCTGCATTAGAGTCCTGAAACGCAGCGTGACCAGCAGCCAGGCGGCACGGTGGCGTGCAGCTCCTCTGGGGGATTCAGCTCCCTGCATCTGCACCCCATTTGCAGGAATGACAAAACTCCTTACTCGCCTAGATGCGGGATTGTCCTCCGCCGTCTTTCCAGTGATTTGACCTTAATTGGCAGTAATGTCTTGGCTCCGGGGGAACAAGAGGAGACGGGTATCCCCTCCTGAAATAATTTGAGGGAGGACATGGAAATAATATCGAAGTCAGTCAAGCGAGTAATTCAGTTTGAAGTCTCCGTTCACTGAGGCTTTATTTTATAACTTATTAGTGTTGTGCTCGGCTCGGATACGACGACGCATAAGTCTCACTTTGCATGTTTGCAGCGGTTAACCTCCATGTTATATTAATTAGGTTTAATTAAATTTCTCTGCCTCAGAATTGTAAAGGTGCGTTATGAGAGCATCAACGCTGGATTTCTGTATCAGGCGGCAGGATAATGGATCTTCCCTGAGGGTGTGTGTGTGTGCGTGTGTGTGTGTGTGTGTGTGTGTGTGTGTGTGTGTGTGTGTGTGTGTGTGTGTGTGTGTGTGTGTGTGTGTGTGTGTGTGTGTTTATCCCCAAGTCTCCCCGACTTGGACGGCACCAAGAGTTCAAACATCACTTATGCTTTGTCCCTGCTGGTGCAGCTTGTAGCGGTTTTAATTCGAACTTGTTTTCATGCTGCAGTACATCTTTAAAAGATGAAGTCTTGCCAGGAGTTCTGAGCCGCCAGACCTCGTGAGTCTTTTGCTCACCTCAGGCGTGAAGTGGACTCGCTTATCTCCCAACCTCAGAAGTTTTATTGACATTGATTAATAAAGGTTAGGTGTGAAAAATGAGCACAGATTTGCTGGAAAAGCTGATAAAGAAGAGTTTTAGGTGTAAAGTGAAATTCTCCTGTGTCTCCAGATCTTGTAGATATTTTTCACTTTACTATAGAAATAAAGAATATACTGTTTTCTCATTTTTCACAGTTTGTTTAACATCAGGAAGAGAAAAGCTCAACCCTTTCTGCTCAACTTAACATCAATACTGTGTAGGGCTGATCTGCTATTTTTTTTTAAATTAATTATTATTACATGGCAAAAGGTGTTTACGATTATTTAAACAAAATTTGAAGCAGATGAACATATTTACAGACAAAGAAGGTTTTTCTTTTTATCTTAAATTGAAAATGTCTATATTTTTGTACAGTTTTTGCTGATTTACTGCTCTGATTGTTTTGCTTTTTTTTGCAGTTAATTTAGTTAATCGATAACTAAATTATTTGACAATTATTTCAATAATAATAAATATGATTAATTATTTCAGTTGTATCCTGGTTTAATGAGACCAAAGCTAATTTTTTATAAATTTTTCCTTTCTGAAAGAATGGCAAAAAAAAAAAAAAAGTTTAATTTGCTGTTTTTCCAAATTTCAAATAAAAATGTTTCCAATATCCTTAAAGCTGCGGTACGTAATTTTTATTAAAAATATATTTTTATTATATATTTGTTAAAATGTAGTGACAGTATGTAATGAGACATATAAAAAGAAAAAAATTAGCTTCTTCCTGTGCTAATTAGAAACAACCAATAAGAGCCAGGAGGCGGGTCTTAGCGCTGTCAATCATTCCCCCATTTGGCACTGCTCATTCCTCTCATCCTCTCGCAGCTAGAACTGATGATGATGGATAAGCAGTTTTCCTGTAAAGGTAAGTTGTTTCTCCACCATTTGCACATTTAGCAGCATGTTCATGAGAATGATTGGCAGCGCTAAGACCCACCTCCTGAGTCTGATTGGTTGTTTTTTGTCAGGAGCTTTTTTTGAGACAGCAATAGGAGCAAGCAGGTTGTCACAGGTTGTCTGTCTCATATTGTACAGATAATCATGTCGACAGTTTTAACAAATATGTAAAAAGATGAAAAAAAAAAAAAGAGCCCACTGCACTGAACCCCACAGAAAACCTCCTGGTTTTTCCACCAACTGTTGGTTTCTGAGTTAAAACATTAGTTATTTCTAAATGAATATGAAATTGTTTTATTTGCATTTTTTTAGGTCTGAAAGCGCTGCACCTTTTTCAGTTTCTGCAAATAAATTTTTGCTTGAAATTTCAGACATGTTGTCAGTAGTTCTTTGAATAATGTACATTTTACTCACAGTAAAATCAGAGAAACTGATCATTTTCAGAGGTCTCTTAATATATATTTCATAAAAGTTGCTGCACCTTTAAACACTACAAATGTTAACTGTTCTAGAAAGTTTAAAATAGAAAAATGTAAGCAGCACTTTTCAGATTTTCCTTCCAGTTTACAATTCCAACAAAAGAACAAAAACAAAATAAAAATGTGTAATTTTAAAGTGAAAAAGCTGAAACATTATGACTCTGTAGTCAGGAAAGGAAAAACTCCAGTCGTGTGAAGATTTACGGTTGAATGGGGGGAAGTGTTAAGCTGTTAAATGTAAATTTTAGACAGATTGGGTCTACTAAAAAAACAACAACCAAAAAAAAAACCAGACAGTTGGTGTCCTCCCAGGGAGCGAGGAAAAGCAGCAATCTGCTGACCGCTGAAGCACATCGATGGCTTTTTTGTGTGCCAGGTTTCCCAGTTAAGTCAAAGGACAAAGCAGCAATAATGAAGGCTGAGTTTTATAGCTGCTCTGCTGCTGCTGCTCTGCTGCTGCGGTTTCGCTCGCTCGCTCTTCTGCAGGAGTGTGATCCAGCAGTGTCAGCCCCTCATTGTGAAGGAGCGCAGTACAGTGTGGCGAAGACACACACTTGTGGTTAATTGTAAATGATGCTGATGCAGGCTCTCTCTGTCAGTTCCCCTTTGTTGCATTCGGATGGTACACAGAGGCGTGAGGTTAAGCCTGCTGCGGTTTTGTCAAATCTTCCTCTCTAATATGCTCTATTACATTTATTGCCTTGTTAACAACCTAATTTAGACTAGTTGATTAAATTTTGATGAACCAAACTTGCTTCTGGGAGACAAAGTGCAACTAATTTTAAGGAAAAGGCTGTGAAACTTGTTCTGTTTAAAGAATATTGCACATTATCTGAAAACACAAAAACAAACCATCGTCCTCCTGACACTTCCTGTTGTCTTTTTTGCCTGCAGTAACGTCATTGTGTTGATTGCATGACTCATGTGATGCAGCAAAAGTTTTCCAATAAAACCACTTTAGATGCAGCTGAAAAATTACCTCATACAACCACAAAAAGTTTTTTTATATCAAAAAACTTGAGGATTTTGAAATTGCATTAGGCAAATTAATTTTTTAAAAATTCAGTTTGCACCATTTTATAATGGAAGTTAAAGTTCCTTGATTGAACTATAACATGGCACTATGTTGCCTGTAAAATACCTACCCCCCGTTTAACCCTTTATGTGCTAAATTTAAAATCTCCGCCTGGATATTTTTGCTTAGTTTAATTGTACGCAGCTCTTTAAATGTTCTGTGAGTAAATATATTTGCCCATTTATCCATAACAACTGGAACTTTCAATATGAAGCAGGTATTTTAGCAATTTACCATCTATTTAAAGAGCCTTTCATCAGATTTAAATCACTTCCTTCTACAGCGGGAGTGAAATTACCGTAATAACCCGATATTGGCTGGAAAGCGCAACGTCTCCCCTTTCAGAAACTGTTGGAATTTTTCTGATAGTGTGGCAGAATTACGGTACTGTAAATTTGGCTGGATCGTCAGCGCTACGTTTAGGACGCGCAGGGTTAAATTAAAATGAGTTGTTTTGGTGTAAGACGGTCCTGGGATATTTCTAGCGTGATCTCTAAACGTGGCTTCTTCACTCAGTCCCACGAATGTTGCAGCTTGTTGGTTTCTCTGAAGTCGTTAGTTTGAGTGTGTGCATTCATGGTTGTTAATCCTGTGTGTGTTTCTGTGTGCAGAGAAGCAGAGAAGCAGCAGCAACTCTCAAGGACAAGCAGGTGCAGATGATGGATGGATGGTGTAAAACCAATTCATACCAAATACAAGTTGAACCTCCAGTAAGAGGAGAATAGAAAATCATTCTTCCTATTTTGACAAACACTAAAGTTTACCCCATGTTTTGGGGGTAAGCTTTTAGTGCTGTTGAAGTATGACGAAACTAACTTTTCAGCAAGATGCAGGAGCTTGTTTTAAGTCAATAATTGGCTATTGTTGATTAAAAGTACAATTTCCATTGATTATCTCACTTATTCAAGAAATAATCTGCCAGTAGAATTAGCACTTTGTTGTCAATTATTGATGCTATGCTGACAGGTGAGGTGAGGAAAGAGAAATTCGTAAATGTTGACTGTTCAGTCATAAAAAAAAACAGATTTATTAAGTTTGGTGCAACACAGCAGATTTAAAAACTGCAGATTTGACCCCCAGGCCTGGAGTTTGACATAAGAAGTTTAGAGGAAAACTTATTGCTTCTTACAAACAATATTTGCGCTACAAACGGGAGAAAAATACTCGGCATTATTTGATTTTTGCAGCAGATTAAAACAATGCACAGACTCTGTTTGGCTCCTGCAGTAACTTTTGCTAACAACCCAGTCGAGTAGAAACGGAGCAGACAGGCTTACTAAACACAGTCAAGATGATCTGGCACCGAGCAAAGTAACCCCAAAAACAAGAACACTGGATGTCGAAAACTGAGCTTGACAATAAACTGTTGTAATCACAAATTGAAAGCAGGTGTGAATGGGGAGGATAAATAGCACACTGACAGACAACAAGATGTGCTGGCTGCTGTACAGAGCAGACTTAACGAAAATCTAGAGCTTAACTGAGGAGCAAATCAGCGCTACAAACTATTCTCCCAAAAACCAAAATAATTCTCCATTGTTTTTGGATGCAGGGGAAAAAGAGGCCAGCATGTGTGCAGCGTTGCCTGGAAAAGATCGTAATTTAAGCTGTTTGATGTGTTTTGATTCAGGGGAGAGAAATAACAAAATGGAAATGTGGCTCTGCAGAGAGCTGAGGCACAAGCACACGCATGCTGGCTCTTACCCTGGAGACCGAATGGTTCATGAGGTTCAAAATCATTTTTTAATTTTATCACAAGTGATTCCACGTCTTGCAAAAAATATCTACTGTATTTTTTTCCCCTGTTTTTCCAAGTTACGGTCATAAAGATCAATATATTTTATTGGGATTTTATGTGATGACACAAAATTGTTCATATTTTGGAAGTGAAACAAAAATGACGTGGTTAATTTTTACTACTGCAACTAATGATTCTTTTAGTAATTGATTATTCTGAATATTAAATTATTAATCTGTTAAAAAAAATTGACACATTCTGCAGATTTTTCATTTAACTACTTAATTCATTTTTTGTTTGATGCTAGAAATGGATTCAAAGATGCAAATAAATCAGAAAATAAACATTTTATTGCCTAAAATACAAAAACACTGCATCGACTAATGATTGTTTCAGCTTTATTCATTTTTTAGTAAGTATAAATCCAGTGTCACAAGTATTTGCAGTTTCTTTTACTAGGAAAGTTGTTATTTGTTTGGCTGCAGAACAAACACAACTAATCACACCAAATCGCAGTGATTTACACCCTGAATACGGGGAATTTGCTGCATCTTTGTTTGGGGATGTTTTTTCTTTATCAGGAACAGGAAAGCAGCTCAGTGCTAATGGGAAGATGGATGAAGCTAAATGCAGAAAAACCCTGTTAGAAATTCAAAGAAAGACAGAAAACTGAGGCTGATTCGCTCTCCAGCAGCCTGGTCTTGCAGATGTTGCAGAGAAATACGATTAAACAGAAATGCACTCCAAACTTTTTAGATTTTACTGATAAAACATTTATAAAATTATGAATTGTTGCTCTGTATGACTCTTTATGGCAACAATTAAATACAAGTTTGTTAACAAGCCTCTGTTTTTTGTTGTTGTTTCTGTCTAGTTTAGTTCATTCATTCATTTACAATGAAATTTAGATTTTGCTTAAGTTAAGTTTCCATCTTAACAATCATTGAATGTCTCTATACATCCTACAAAGAAAAATCTCTTTTACTGGATTTAGAAGTTTTTATGTGCATAAAAAAATCTACTGTAGAAAATGTGCAATTACAATATAAACATGCTATAAATGTTTGTTTTTCAAATTTTTCAGTAAAAAAAAAATCAATTTGGAGCTGGTTATGTATAGTTTAAAGAGTGTTTCAGTTTCAGGGAATGCATTTCACCATTAACCTTCCTCCAAAGTAAAAGGTCTATAATTTCATGTGAAATGAAGCAAAGTAAAAGAAGAACTATGTGTCAGCTTTAATTTCTTCCCCAATTAAAATCTGCTCTCCTAAAAGCAACAGTTTCACGCAGTTCTCCGGCTGAAAACTTGTGCGATTTGTTGGAGTCTAAGTAATGCTGCAGATTGGTCTCGGTCCCCCGTGGCTCAGCAAACCGATTTGTCTGACGGTGGAAATGAAGCGGCACTAATGTCCTCTCTTTTAGCTCGGCTCACATTCATCATTTTGTTTTCTCTCCCGCATCAGGACCTGGGGAGTTCAGACGGTCCGCCGAGGAACTGGAAGGGCATCGGGATCGCCATGGTGGTGATCCTGGCCGTCATGTCCCTGGTCATCCTCTCCGTCGTCATCCTCACGCCCGGTAAGAAAAGAGGCGGAGAAAAGCAGGAGCATCAAAGCGGGAAGCACAATTTGGATCCAGAGCTTTGAAAGTTACATAAAAGAGACCAATTTAACTCTCATGTCTGCAGCCAGAAGCCTTTAACTCAGCACAAAGAGCAGAAAAGGAAGGAAGAACTAATCAGGCTCTGTAAAGTGGAAAAAAAAAACGGGCGCCTCCTTCTGAAGCATGTTTGTTTAATCTGTACAAGAACCACATCATAAATAAAACAGTTGAGTCTTTTGAGAGGTTAAAAATCTCTTTGACTCTTTTTTTGTTGCCAGGCAACCAGGGGAAACTCTAAGAAGTTACTGCTCTTGGTTAAATAGTCTCTGAGAGATTAAAAGGCCCAATAAACTGGGACTTTCCCCTTTAAGACTTTGGTTTTAGCACCGCCATTAAACAAACAAGATATAAGGTGTTAATTAGTATGCAATAGAGCTGGACGTGTCCCCTGGCTTCCATTTCGTTTTGCTAATTTAGTTTCTGAGTCCTCACTCCTGAAGGACAAACGCGAGAGGAGCATCGATCTTGTCAGCTCTGAAAATCCTCTCCACGACGCTGAACTGAATGCAGACGTCGTTTCACCGTTTTGTTTTTCTTCGAAGGCGCTTCGACGTGGCTTCTGCTGACTTTTAGATCAAGTCAAGACAACTTTTTATTCCTGCAGGCGCTTCCCAAAATTGCTTAATGTTATTTGTACCCTCTGCTTACATGAAAGTTACAAACGGACTTGAAAATTGGATCCCAACAGATTTATTCTGTGTTTTATGTTTCTATATAGTTGAGACACATTTTAATATCAGCTATACCTGAAATTAGAAATTTATTTACTGAGGGAATAAAACGATCTAATCTACCCTGCGTTGGATACTTTAGAAAAACTTAAAAAGTACCTAATTACCGTTGTTATAGGAGTAAATATATGGAAGTAAATATGTGCCAATAGGATTTGAATTAAAAATGCTAAACGTTAATTTTACATGTTTTTGGTCTCCTAAATTGCAAAATGTTGTCCTTCTTCATTTATTGGATTTCAAATAAATCCAATGAATCCATTTTGAATGCTCAACTCATTTTGAGCATTCAAAATGAGTTGTGAATGCTCATTTTGTCACCATTAATCTTCCCTTTAATTTGTGCAGTGGAGTAGAGCTGGTGATGAATCTTTATTTTTATGTGTTTGCATGTTTGCTGTTTTGCTTAATCAATCATTAAGGAATGCACATCAGTGTAACCAATAATAACATTTAATTCCTGTTTGCTATCTCTTGTTGATTTGATTTGAAGTTTTGGAAATTATTACAAATGATTGTGGTAAAAAAAAAAAATAAATTAATTGGTTTTTGAACCATGACATAGTTAGCCTAATAGCATCTGCTTTCATGTGAACAGAGGTTTCTCATAGCTTGCTCTGTCTCTCTGCTTTGAAAGACGAGTCTCACTTGTTACTCCGCTCCCATGTGACCATGGAGGATCTGGAGAGTGAAGAGTTTAAAGTTCACGATCCCTGTGCGGCGTGGTTGAACGGTGAGGATCCATGTTTTAATCACCTGTCATACCTGAGACAATGAAAAGGATTTGCCAAAGATACTAACATTTCTTGTGTTGGAGATGGAACAACAGTGAACGGATAAAATGAACAAACATAAATAAAACACAACATCAACATCAATCAATTATGGTTGTTGATGCTAGCTTTGTTTTGTTTTTTTAGTGAATTTTAAAGAAATAATAATCATTCATCCACTGTAGCCAAAATTAAATATAAGTCCAGCAGCTTTTGCTTATATACATCCAATAAAATCCAATACGAAAAACCTGAAACAAATTACAGAGTAATGGTTCCCAGTGAACTGTGACCGCAGTCAGCAGTGGTAAAATGAAACACAGCAGATAAAATTCTTAACATTAATTAAAAACACAGCAAAATTATACACGAAGATAAGATATATGCCAAAGTGAAACACTTGTAAATAAAACACAGGGCTGATTGTTATGCATTCTGCAGTTTCAGACGACGGCAAAACACGAAATGGGGGGGAGCTGTCAGTTACCGGTTGCCAAGGTAACCACCAACTGCCACAGGCGGCAGAACGGACTTACATAGCAACAATAAATGCCAGGAGAAAATAATAATAATAATAAGATTCATTGAAAGAGTTAATGAACCAATTTTGACCAATTTCACATTTATAACATGGTTAAAACAAAATCCATGCAAGATTATGCAAGTGGTTGAGAAATGTTTTGTTTTTTTTCCAAGTTTCTGTTTCCACCCACTCTCTTGAATATGTAAAAAAAAAAAATAAATAAAAAATAAAAAGTTTTGACGTCATGCTTCACCCTTCCATACATATTCAGAAAATTAAACAAACAACCTCAAATTTGTGCTTTTCTCCTAACAGAGAACGAAGTGGTGCTGCGCACCAGAGAGGGACACGTCCTGACATTCACCCTCAGCAACAACCTAACCACAACGCTGCTGGACAACAGCTCTCTGGTAGGACGGCTTGCAGCATTGACTGTCTCTCATGAACTCAAAGAATGAACAAATAGGTCGATAGAAATGAAAACTGGGAGACAGATGCTACGGGGAGCTGCGGCACCACATGGCGCATTTTAGACAAAAAAAGACTTGGCACGTTGACGGTATCGCCGCATATCCCCCCCACCCCCAATCTGGCTCCTCTGTGAGCCCTCTGCTTGTGCCTTCAAAGAGATCTTTCCGTGCGAGGGCATCGTTTTGAACACCGCCTCTGCTCGACACTAACAGACTTATGTGGGTCATCGCAGCCATGCTCAAAGCAGGGTTGTGTTGTCGGGATGATAAGTGTCTTCCCTGTGTTCAGATGATGGGTTTTCATCTCTGCTTCTATAGAAAATAAACAAAAAAACATTTTCTTTTATAAATATCAAAACACACAGATAAATATGTTGCAGAGTTAATTTTCTAGGTGACCTATAATGCCTCTTACGAGATGTACGAAGCTTATTCACGACATTATTTGCACAAAATCATTTAGATAATGAGATTTAGACTGCTCAGTTCTGCCTATTTTGAAACAATCTGTTTTGGGGTTTCTTGTCACTTCAAATCCAAACCAGCTGCTGCTAGCGACAACTCAACGTTTACACTACGGATGTGCAATTATACAACGGTACATCATGGAAAAGCAGAAGTAGAGCCTGGTGCTCAACCAGCAAGAATTTAGAAAGTAATTTATGGATGGTAAGTCAACAACAAAACACTTGTCCAGCTGACCAAATGTGCTGGAACTCAGTTTGGGTTGCAAGGTGAGGGCAGTGCCTGCTAAGATTTGTGGCGTTACATTCCAGGGGTTTTTGAAAGGGTTCATTTTCAAGACACCAAAATATATTGAGTTGTTGCCAAAAAACAAGCTGGGTTGGTTTACTAAGCAGTAAAAATCCAAATGGAAGGACAAAAACATGCAAAAAGTGGATTTTGCATAAAGCAATATCCCAGGATGTAAATTAGATGATGCAGTAATGGAAAAGGAGGAGGCAAAAAAATATAAAAACAATAATGCAAGTATAAGAAAAGGAAAAATTAAAATATATACATTTCTTCTTGTATTTTTAACTATATTAGTTTCGGTCCTCCATAGAAATAAGGATGAAGAAAATATTTTAACTAAACCTCAAACTACCAGAGAGTTGAAACAAACAGAAACATAAAAATGGTTTTTAAATGGATAAACAATCATTAAGCTTCTGAAAGGTCACTAACATCAACACTTGCATAAATTTGTGGACTTTGCTTCAAAGCTATTGGTCTGTGCCAAAACTGAATTAACATCATGTGTCAATTTTGCCAAGGAGTTTGATGAAATATTCAGCCAGATTTATGAAAAAAGCGATCAGACTTTCAAAAAGGACATTTACCCAAATATTATGCATAAATTTGAATCCTAAGTTCTCATCCTGGAAAGATGTAAAACCTCAATTAAATCATTAATTATTGGTGTGTTGTCACCGAAAAACCAGACACGAATCAAGAAGAGAAGTCTTTATCTTTCTTAATTAGGACAATACAAGTCAATAAAAATAAATTAAGAGGATATAAATAGCTGAATGTGGTCCTAAATGAAAATAAATAAAGAGAATATTACTGAATCTGAGCAGTACTTGCACTATAAACAATTCTTCTGACATTTGGCTGTTTTATGTCATTGCAAGAGTTTCTCCTTAATAGTTCAACACATTTCAGAAATGTTGAGGCAGCAAAGCTTTAGGACTTTATGATTTCATTTGATCCGATTCTAAAACGTTGTTGCTTCGCTGAGGGGTTTTTTCTCCACATTTTTCTGCAAGCACATCTCAAGGCGTCAAAGCAGTTTTTGTTATTACTTCCTGTTCTAAAATTCTCCACTCAGTCATTCTACAGGGACGGGTACAATCCAGTACACTTGCCTCTTTTTTCAAATATGCATCATATCTTTGTGTTTAATAATTTAGCTGTGTAATATCTTGGTAAATAGTACACGGACATTCCTGGAAATACACTTTCTTCAAGACTGCATGCTTCCCAATTTAGTGAAGTGTCCTTTTCTGCAGTAACGCTGCAGTAACAGCGGTATAGCACTGATACCCATAGCATCACAGAGCCTGGCTTTTTTTAATTTGCTGCTTAGAACAGTTTGCATGGTCCAAAGCACATTGTATCCCCTTTCTCCAAAGAAGATCAAGATTACTATTTCTTTTATTACAATCCACATTACGACTGTGTGACGGTCCATTCGAGATGCTTCAGAGCAAAGAAAGAGTAACTTCTGGTTCTGGACAAAACACAAGACTTCTGTTTAGCCCAGTAAAATCCTAATTGGTACTTCAAGGCATAAATCAACATGGTGCTGCTCGATAGAGTCATCCAAAAGATGAGCTATTGATGCATTTTCCATTTAAACTGATAAAAAATCTTTTTGTTTTGTAAACTGTGTTGCTTTATATGTTTCGTTCTCAGTACGTGTTTCATCCTACCTCAGCTTCTTTAATGGTTTCTGTGCAAATAAGCACCCAGTTCAAAAATAATGATGGTTTAAAGGTTCATAAAATTGCATTTGCATAAACCGTTATGACATCTTTGTTGTAAAGATGAAGCCATTAGCTTCAACATCGTTTAACCCTTTTAGCTCACTTTTAGCTCAACCTGCATATTTTTGCCTATTTTAATTTGGCAAAAATTAAAATAAATGTCCTGTAAGTAATTATATATTTGCCCATTTATCCATAACAACTGCAACTTTCAATATTTAACAGTTAGTTTTGCAAAAAAGAGTGTCCCTCTGATTAATTTGACTCCCTGCTACGGTGGGAGTGAAATTACCGTAATAATCCAATATCGGCCGTAAAGCGCAACGTCCCATGTTGCAGAAACCGTTGGAATTTTTCAGATAGTGCAAAGTGTGGTGGAGTTACGGTACTGCAAATTTGTCTGTGTGGAAGCGTTAAACTAAATAAAGACTCCTGCTAAATTAACGTTGTAAAATGTTTTAACAGAATCTGACTTCAGAATTGCACACAGATGGGTGAAAGTATAGAAAAGAGTTATTTTCATTGCCATTTTACTTTTTTAAAAATCTCGTTTTACTATTCTTACGTGAGAAAATGGCGCAAAAAGTTTCTGAATTTCTCCTAATTCTGCCTCTTTCTGCAGGACCTGACCTCATCTAAATTCCAGGTGTCTGCAGACAAGAGGTTTGTCCTCTTGGCGTATAACATTCGACCGGTAAGTTTGATATCGCCAGGAAAGTGGCCTCGGATCGACTCTAGACTTCATTATCCAGTGTTTTGCATTCAGAATGCATCCACAGCCATAAATCTTCCTCAAATATTAAAGACAAGTGATTCCCTGCTAACAAAGCTTGACGGGCCACTTGTGGCTGTTAAACAAAGGTGACGTGTAATTTCTATCAAACAGCACAGAGAAGCTGCAAGAGCATGAAGGACAAGGTTGAGGAGAGTGTGAGTGTGTGTGTGTGGGTGTGTGTGTGTGTGTGTGTGTGTGTGTGTGTGTGTGTGGGGGGGTGTGTGTGTGTGTGTGTGTGTGTGTGTGTGTGTGAGCTCTGTTTCTGCAGCTGCAGCAGTCTGTAACACCCACCCTCCAAATGACTGGGATAACATATGAGGAGTTGAATATTTAAACTGGCTCATTGCAGTGGGGAGGAGGAGGGAGAGATCGCTGTGAAGTGTTTAGCAGACGAGGTGCAAAGAAGTGAAAGAGGGGGATCAAAGAAGAGGTAAAGTTGGAGCTGCGGTAATGAAATAACCCTGCCTGTTCAGTGGGGAATTTTAATAAGAACATGCAGAGCCTCACAATCGCAGGTGGGTTTAGATAAGGCGAAGAAAAACTAGATCTCTACTTCAGTTTCCCACCACTTGTAACTCCTCACCTCGCAAATTCCTGCATAGTTGCAAGTCATTTGCTCAAAGGGAAGACAAGCTGTGTTATGTGCGAGTAATCAGAGGTGGAGGAGATCCAAATTAGAGGGAAATGACAATCCTCGGCGCATTTTCCCCCACATTTTATTAAAAACCTGCAAGAAGATTCCTCCTGCCCTCATTTGTTCTGCCTCACAGTCTCCTGTATCTCTCTGGGTTTCCCTTTTTTCTTCTTCCCCTCTTCTAATCACTGCGTATCAGATTTTCCCTGTGTGTGGGGAACGAATGAGCCTGTTGCTGTGTTACTGCATTCATCACAAAACACAGAGCTTCCATGCTAACTGAATTATTGAACGGTTATGCATACATTCAATCTGTTTTTCACAAATCTACGAAAGGAAACGGGCTCAGATCTTTGGGACTCTGCTTGGCTGATTTATAGCAAGTCATTACCATATTTCCTTTGGTATCAGCAGGATTTTTTTCTTCTCCTTCTGCAAACTCAAGGATATAAGCACACTATAATATGAGCTTGGGTGCACATAACCTGGAAGCATTTTTGTTTGCTCAGAAAATAGAGTATTTGCATTTTGTGTTTGTGAATCCTCCATCCCTCTCCCAGTCTGTCTCCAGCTGTCTTCCCATCTCTCCTCCTTCATTTTCCTCACTCTCGCTCACTTTTCTTTCTTTTTTTTTTCCATCTCTGGGGGGGGATTTAAGCTGACTGAAGCATTTTATGCCAAGCACCGTTTCTGGCGTTCAGAAGAGGAGCGGCGGACTTCTCGGAGCGCCAGAGAATGCAGGAGCGAGAACAGAAAGCGGTGCATTCAGGGCGGCGGCGGGAGTACAATAAATGGGATACGGTCCGCTTGTCCTTAGACACGCTGCCCATTTACAATCAGTTGGGATGTTTATCAAAGATGGCCAGAGATGCAAGAAGGAGAAGAGGAAGAGTTGAAAGGCTTCACTGGATTTCGTAAAGGCTCAGAAGGGTCTGCAGAGGTGGCGCCTGCTGGGTTGAAAATAAATAGATTTTGCTAAAATAAAAGAGAATGTGTAGAAGCTAGTTAGGGATTTTGACACAAAGCAACAAGACGAAGCAGATTACCTGCAGGGAAATGTCTCTCATCGAAGCCTGTTTGATTTAGGCCACTTTGTTTTCAGAGTTGAGTTGTGTGGGAGGAGAGAATATGGAAACAGGAGAGGGACGCTGCAGAAACCTCATACCATGAGGGTTTTTTGGGGATTTTTTTTAACATTTTGTCACATTTACAACCACAAACCTTTGTTTATTTTATTGCACTGTAGAAACACAAAACTGTTTGGTCCAGTTTCTAGTGCAAGTAGAAACTGCACTTGATAAGTTTACCAAGATACTTGCACTTGATGCTGGACCAAAAATACTTGGTAAGATTCTGTGTTTTATAGTGTGTGAATGAGGTGGAAACTGTTTTTATACACAATAAAATCTGAATGTTTTGTTTTTATTTAGCTAACCTGAGTGCATATTATGTAGAAGCAGCAGCTGGTCTCCTGAGGTATGTCTCTGCTTATGTGGTTTGATGAGAAACAACATTTTCTGCCAATGTTTCTTGACAAAGTAGCTCATACTGAGACAGAATGTATGAATAATATTCATAAAAATCAAACCTTGACAAAGAGTGATGTCTGAAATTTCACTAGTTTGATCTAAATCTTTCCATGTTTTGTTTTTTTTGACTCAGAGGGCTAAATAGAAATGCAAAAACACACTCTGGGGATTTAAACTTATAATAATAATAATAATGCACCACTTCCTGTTTGTCGATTATTTAAAATCCAAAGTTTTTGGTTGTAACTTGACAAAATGTAGGAAAGATCCAGCAGTGTAACTACTTCTGCAAAGCCCTGCAGGTGTTTCTAAATGATGGGGAGACATTTTTTAGTGGATGATATTTTCCAAGGATTTAATGCACTGAAACAGCTGAACTGCAGCCTGCCAGGATTGTGCAGGAATAAAACACGATGGGAGTTGTGTCTGCTCTCTGCAGCAAACGGTGATGGGTGCTGCTGTTGTATTAAAGGCTGCATTGCTATAGGAAAATGCTTGTGACGCAAGAACAATGTAGAGTAGAAAGGAAGCTATTATCTCCGTATTGTGAATTGTACAATAGCTCCAGATATCTGTGCTTATTCAAAGCCTATTGTGATCTCTCCTCATATCCTTCGTCACATTGTCCTGCGATGTCTTCAGAGCGTTTAATCAGTGTGTAGTCCCCCTCTCCTACATTTTGGCAGCACCCTGGATGCGAGTAGTAAAGCGGGAGGCTGACAGGCACGGCGAAGTGGAGGATTTATGATTTGTTCCTGGCATTCACATTAGGATTCTCTTTGCCTCTCCAAGACAGATGCTCCGTTTTTCCCTTCTGTTTATCACACATGCAGCCACAATAACGCAGCGACTGCCAGAGGCCTCCTGATGCTAAATTGGAAGCAGAATCTCAAGGTTTCTAAACAAATGATTAACAGCTGATTGAACACAATGCTGATGGCATTTCTGTGTGCCCTTTAATTTCCTTTCTCACTTTTCCTCTCTTTTTTCTTCAAGTTTGGCCAGATGATGCCGTTTTTCATCTTGCAAGAAAGACTCCTGCCTCCCTATAGTAACTCCTGCCCTTCATCCTTTGACTTTTACCCCGCAATCAAACTTCAGTCTCATTTAGAGGCCGCCTCCGAATGGATTTCTTCTTTCTTTTATGCCTCTGTGCCTTAGCCACCAAGGCCATGCATTTTCTAACAGACAAACAATGTTACAGAAAATCCAATTTCACTGCTAAGAGCGCTGCATAGAGGATGTGACATTTAATTTCTGTTGGGGCTGGTTTTCCAAAGAGTTGGGTCTCCCAGAGGCCAGCGAGCAACGCCGCCGCTTCAACCCCTTTGACTGAAAAACGGAGGGAAATGGTGGAAATCAATGCATCACCTCCAGTTGATTTGACGATCTTTGGATCAGCAGAGAAAAAATTACAGATTCAAGTGCACAAGTTCATTGATTCAGTTTCACAGTCATCTCCTGCAGCGTGTTAATTTAATCACTCGCAGCCACTGATGCTTGTGTCAGAGCTGCCAGCCGCGATGCAATTCAACGAGAGGAATATTGGCCATAATGATGCTCTTTAATCAGAATGCCCTTTCTTTATTCTCATGTCATGCCTTTAATTTTTCATCTTTCAGTCCCCAGGGTGCAAATTTCTTCTATTCACTTGCAATCAGAGTAATGATGAAACGTGAATGTAACTTCTTTGAGCGTGTTCATGGTGAGTTAGGCGTGAAGAAGTGATTGTTTCAGTAACAGGCAAATCCGGATTAAAACACCTGCTTCAGTGCTGACAAGGAGTTTCTAAATTATGTGTTTCTGATAAAGCGGCGATCGGTGTCCGGAACAAATCATCTTCTTGGTTGGTGGAGTTTATCAGATCTAATTAGATTTTTAAAATGCTGCCATCATTTCAAGCCAAGGTTAAATCCTTCAAAAGGAAAGCCTTCTGTTATCTGTTGTCCACCAACTTCACAAAACGTCCCAGACAAGGTTACTAATAATTGATGTTTTATGCTTCACACTTCAAAAATTCAGGTATGAAGTAATTCAGAATAGAAAATTATGAAATCTGAATCCACCAAAGTCTATCTCTGTTGATTCCAGCCTGAATGAACAAATTCAGAATAGCTGGTTTCGCCCAGTGACAGAAAATTGCTAACTTCTTTCCACAGTAACAACTTCCACACTGAAGAGTGTTGTGATTTTGGCAAATAGACAGTATCATTCATTCGTTGCATCTCTACTTTTGTAGGCATTTGCATTGTGAACCATTCAATGTTGGGAAAATCTCTGCTAATTGGCTAATGAGCTAGCAGCAGAGCTAACATTTCACTTAGCTCTGCAGCATTTTTAAGTTTCAAAATGTTTAAGTGCACTTAGCTTCACCTAAATTAATTTTTCCACTTAAATTCTACAGCACTAATTTTTAGTTTAGTAAACTTTCGGTTGAATAAAGTTCAACATCTGTGTTGATTATTGACCATTCAGAATTCCTCAACCAGCTTGCTCTTTATATTTATGCTCTTATTTTGAAGTCTGTATTTCCTCTCATCACATTCTTTTTTTTTTTTAAAGAAAACTTTGAGAAAGTGACAAGAATACAAAAAAACCAACAACTAAGGTGTAGCCTAAAGAAAAATATCTAACATGTTGAGTCACTGACATGTGGTGGGTGTAAACAAGGTTGAAATTAGCACTTTAGCATTAGCTTCCACTAATTACTATGTTGGTGCTTTAGGGTATGTTTAGTGGTTTAGGGTTAGCACAACTAACTTTTTAATTAGCAGGTTAGAGCTAGCTTGCTTTGCAACAAATTTAGAAGACTGTACGAATGCCAAATCCTTCATGTTGGTGTGCAGGAGCATGTGATCTAAAATGTGTTTTCACCTGTGTGCGACACACCTCTGTGCATGACATCCTCTACCTCTTTCAGGTGTTTTCTCAGTCCTTCACAGCCTCCTATGCTATCTACAGTGTGGCTAATGGGTAGGTGGAACTGTGATTGCCAAAATGCATGGGATGCACGGGGCATGAGCATTAACAAAGCAAGCAGATCTGTAGTTTGATTTGAAAAAGAAAAAAAATGTCCCCCTCAAAGTGCGTCTCATTGAGTCATGCATTTGTCTGTTAGTGTGCTTTCCAGGTTCCATCAACAAACATATCGTTCGGTTTGCGCAATTTTGTACCTTTGATGTCGCTGCCTGAGATTTGTTTTAAGCATTATGAGTGGAAGAACTTTCATGATGTGGCTTTGGGCGATGCCTCAAACTTCAGAGCGACGTTAAGGATTTTAAGAAGAAAAGTCAGTGCCTGAGTATGCCTTGGAAGATGTTTGCCAGCCTGAGAAGAATGTAAAAATGAAAAAAAAGAGAGAAATGCTCCCAGTCCTGCATGAACCAACCCCACTCTCAGTTTCATTTTTCCTCTCTGCATCTCGCTCTTTTGTCCTGTCAGTACTGCTGCTTTCTCAAGGGCAGGGCATGGACGGAGTTTAGAGGGCTTCAAGCAGGACAGCTGTCCCAAAAGACAGTGGGTCATGTCAGGTTTTCTTTGTGTGTTCCAGGGATCTGCTGGAGCTTAGCCCTCCCGAGAGGGAGACGACAGAGTTGCAGTACGCCTCTTGGGGACCCCAGGGTAATCAGCTGGTAAGCAAGACGCTTACTTATTCACCAGATAAATGTGCTGCTGTTTCCACTAACTAAAACCGGCAATGTGATTAGGAGCTTACCCCACCTAACTATCATATCGTCCTCTATTTGACACATTTTCATCAGTGGCACTAAGAGAGAGGGGCTGGAGCTGCAGTCGTTCATGTACCTCTCCTGTAAATTGCTTTTTGCAGTGGTGTCAGTGTTCATCTGGACTGCATTAGCTGCCAAGTAAAGATGTATTGGCTCTGAGTTCTGTTTGTGCTGGCCAATGACTCATTCATACTTGGTAGGCATTCACCAGTCAAATCAGGCAGCCAGCTGCGAAGTGTGCACCCTTGCAGACTTTGACAATAAATTGGCTATGTTCACACAGTAGGCAAATGCGACCCAAGTCTGCTTTATTCCCCCATATGTGACCCATTTTTGACTTTGTCAATTCCCTCACAAAACCCAATCTGTGCCACTCCCACATGTGGAACTGGACTGTTTTCAACGCATCAGCAGTCTGAACGGTCATATCACTTTATTCAACTTTTACGTTATTGATGTGAGACATGCATCACAATTCTACATCTGAAGAAGCCATTTGAATATATGAATAAGACATAATCAGTGGATGATTGATCTATAGTCTGATCATGATGAAAAATGTAAATTTCATCATTAAACAGTGCTCTACTGTGTGACGGCAACGTTCTGCTTCTGTGCATGCGGATCGCTTTGGAGCCGTAAACCTTTCCCGGTTGGATTTAATTAGCAGTATGAACAATCAGGCAGAAAAATATATCTACGGAAGAGGATTAGGGCCACCGGAAAAAAAAAAAGATTTCAGAATTCTGAGATTAATGTCAAAATTCTGAGATGAAAGTCAGAATTCTGAGATTAAAGTCAGAATTCTGAGATGAAAGTCAAAATTCTGAGATTAAAGTCAGAACTGTTTTATTTTTTTTCCAGTGACTCTATTACTTTTCCGTAAACATCGGATTAAAGAAAAGTTTAAAATTAAAAATGAACGTAGCTTTTGTTTGTGCCCAATTTGCCAGGCCTTTGTGTTTGACGGAGACATCTACTACAAGCCCAGCGTGACTGGCGACTCGCTGCGTCTCACGTCCACTGACGAGGACCAGAAGGTTCTGAACGGACTCTCTGACTGGACCTACGAAGGTACAATGTCTCCAAATGTCAGCAACAACCCTTCTATAAGCCACCATGACACTTTTGGTGGAGTTTCAGCGTACTGGAATATTTTGGTCGGATTCGAGGGAAACCTTCCAGAAAAAATTGGAGAGAACATGGATTTATTAAATTTGCAAATATTGCTCATCTGCAACAATTCAACGTTTTCTTCAGATTAAACACAGTAAATCTAATTATTATCCGATCCTAAATATCATGTTTACACGATAAAATAGAGAGAAAAAAATCCTCTCTTTTAATAGTTTTAAAGAAACAGACTTAAAAAACGTGCGCTGCCTTTGTAATCAAAAACTTTACTGTAATAATCAAAAACTTGTAAAAACATCAACTCTTCTTCAGAAATTTTACTTTATATCCTAATCCAGCTTTTATTTACTTTTTTTGTTATTAACCCTTTATTATAAGTAAATAAATATATTTAATATACATATAATTTATATAAAATAAAAATTACATTTATATATAATTTATATTAGGGAATAACATTTTGTTATAAAATTTATAGAAAACATTCATTTTATTTTTAAGAAAATGCATTCTTTTATTTTACCTATTTATGTATATATTTATATTCATTTAGATATGCAAATACATATATTTACTTTATTTATTCTACTTTGTAGATTGCAAGACTTTAACACTAAGTCTATCGTTATCCTTTATTTTTATTATCGTGATATTCGTCATTGTGTTAAAGATCCTCGATATATGTTACTGTTACTTATTTGAAATAAAGTCAAAATAAAACCTTATTCAGGTGTGGCCATTTAAAGAATCAGGCTGATCACAATTACAAGTAAAACCACTTTACTTAACTCTTTGCAAAACTTGAATTCCTCCAAATACAGAGGAGGTGCTTCTGACATATGCTGCCCACTGGTGGTCAATGGATGGTGCCCGGCTTGCATATCTCCGCATCAACAACTCCGTGACGCCTGTGATGGAAATACCTCACTTCCTGGGAGGCCTCTATCCTTCCAATATGATTTTTCCGTACCCAAAGGTAAATACTGTGTTGAAATGAGTCACATCAGGGATACGTTGTGGCTGTAACGCTGCTTTTAGCACAATGCTAACATCGGCATGAGAATAACGGCGCTCTTTTACCAGCTGAAGTAAAGTGCTCCTTCCTCCTGAGCATTTTTCAGATTTTATCATGTCAAAAGCCACAAATTTCAGCATCTTGTATTATGATTTTATGTAGAAACATACTAAGGTTTGCAAAAATGTAAACTATTGATTTAAAAAAAATTACAAATAAAAAGCTAAAAGAAAATCTTTTTTATAATACCAAATAAGTGTTAGGTCTATAAATTTCCTGCAGAATAATAATAAATATTTTTTTTTTACTTCTTTATTTGCTTGATTTAAACATGTTTTAAATAATTTTCTTGGCCTACAAGTACTATTTTACTTTTGGCTCAGGTAGGGCAGGACAATAAATCAATGACGACATACATTGATTTATTGTGATCAACAGCCATAGATCACAATATTCAACATTCAATATAGAAAATATTCACTGAACTTTCTAAGCTAAGTTGGTGGAATCAACTGCCTCTCTCACTCTCTGGTTACCTAGCAACTCACTCCTTGGTTACCTAGCAACGACCTTTTGAGTGACTGCAGGCAGCAGTTTAAGGTTTTGCTACTGAGCCTCATATCTGCTTAAAAAGATTTAAAAAAAAAAAACAGTGGCATGGATAAAACAAAGGGACAGGCCCACTGGTTTAGCAGGAATTTATTTATTTAAAACAAGAAAACAAATTAATAATTTTCAATAAACAGTTATAGACTCATATGTTATCCATTTGGGTTTTTTTCTTTTATTTCTGTGCATGTGCTTGCAGGCTGGTTCCAGTATCCCATCAGTCAGTCTGTTTGTAGTGAACCTTTACGGTCCAGCTCACACTCTGGAGATGCTGCCTCCCGACTCCCTCAGGTCCAGGTACATCTCTGCAAATTTAAAATACAGCTCTATGAATTCAGATGGCACCTGTCAGAGATGATTACGCTGTCCAGAAACCGCTCCCAGTCGCTGCCTCTCTTTATCATTTCTTTTTTCTTCCTCCGCGTATCATTTTCTGCATCACCTCCTCAGGGAAAACTACATCTCCATGGTGAGCTGGATCAGCAGCACCCGGCTCGCGGTTCGCTGGCTGAACCGTGCCCAGAACCAATCAGTGCTCTGCGTGTGCGAGGCCACCACGGGGGCATGCTCTGAGGTGAGCAGCCGTCGCTTTCTCTGTATTAGTAGTCTGAAGGGTTTTCTGCTGCAATATAGCGATTTAATAGAATTTTGCTTCATTTACACAGTTTGGGGAGTTGAGATTGATTTCCTGAACCCCTCAGATTTGTTCTGCCTGGATTAATATTTGAAGTCGCTTGCTGCATGAGAAGAATTTTCAGTGATTTGCTGAACTCCATCGCTTTCGTATTGAAGAAATTCATGCAGTTTTATGATCTAAAGCTGGATTTAATCATTTATAACAGTGATGTATAATTAAAAAGAATTTTATTAAACTTTCTTTTAAAAGTTACTTTAGAGATACCATCCACTGGTGGGTTTCTTTTTTTTTCACTAACAAAAGTTAGTCTAACAATAAAAACACAGCTGGGAAATGAAGAAAGGATTTTTACTGCAGGAGTTTATAAAACACAAAGCTTTTGAGGAGTGTTCAAAAGAAAGAACAGCGAATAATGCTGTGTGTGGTTTTGAGTCAATGACATCACAAAAGGTACCAGAATCAACACAGAATGTAGATTAATACAAAACAAATAATCTTCCTTCTCCCAGTGCTAACTACAGAAATACACCCACTCAGTCAGAAACAACCAATCAGAGCCTGGAGGAGGGTTTTTACGCAGCCAATCACTGAGCTGCTTCACCACAACATGGCGTGGAACAAATGCTAAAGCTCGTTAGCATAGCCACAGTTTTTCTGGAATGCTAACGTGTTTCTTCGCCGTTAGCACTTCCAGTAGCGTGTACACGAGTTTGATTGACCTTCCTTCTGGCTCTGATTGTTTTTTTTTTTGACCAAGTTAAAAACAACATCTCTGCTGTGGTCCTGTTGTCAAATGGAGTGTTTTTATTGCACTTGTCTTTAAATATTTTGGTTATGAGAGTAAATTACCTTTAAAGAAGTATTTTTGTTAGAAACATGCCTTCTATGACGTCATCAGAGACATTAGCATGAAGAATGTTGTTTTTATTGATTGACCAAAATGTAGCAAAGCACCGTAGAACTGACATGTTGTTCTGTACATAACAAACTGTATTTAAACTGAGATTGATTTATTTACAAGATTATTCTGACTGCCATCTTTAATTATTGTGTTTTTTTGTTGTTTTTTTTTTTTTTTTTTGGAAAATGATTAGAAATAAATGACAAATTTAATCTGAAATCCATAGAAACATAAAATGGCCATGGACATGATGCAGAACCAGCGACAGGTGTGTACTTCCAGTGATTCGGAAAATCTCCCTTCTTTGCTTTTTTTTACTCATTAATTACTTCCTTTAACCTTTGACCTTCTATCATCAGGACTTGCCTTTGTTTACGTCAGACGGCTCCATGTTTTATACGATACTTCCAGCAAAGCAAGGCGCTCGTGGAGAGTTTCACCACATTGCTGGTCTGACAGTTCAGGTCAGTCATTTTCCATCCTTCATTATTATTCTGTGACAAAACTACAGATTTATAACATTCACATCAGTAAAGCTTTATTTTATTCTCTGGAATACAATTTATTCAGTCCTGAAGTCCTTATCTTGTTTTTAGTGTTTATGAAAAAGTGTGTAAGCATACAATAAAAATGGAATGTGTGTGATTTTTTTATCCTTATTTAATTTACAAAAAAAATGTAAATACTGCCTTAATTGTTTTTGTTCTTTATAGAAATTCTCAAAAGGTTTTTAAAATCCTTATATGTGTTAATCTTAGTTGGGGGCTTTAAAAAGCCTTAAATATCCATCAAATTAATTTATTTGATGAAATTGCTTTGGATGTTCATTTTTTCATAATTTTTAACTAAAAACTATAATGCAGGAAAGCTATAAGCTGTATGGAAATACATTCTTACCCACACATTTAAACTTGGCTCTATTCCTGAGAAGGTATTCTGCTTCTGAAACTGGCTCATTGTGCATTCTGGAAAATAAAATTAAGTGCTTTTGTCACGTTATGCTCTCATTAATCATAAGAGAGTGTAAATATAAGCAGGCCTGGTTTGAAAACCTCTAATCAAAACGGCTTACTGTTTACTGCAGGAAAGCACTGAGGATTAGGTGTAAAAAGTCACATATTAAAGCTAAAAATCATAATTAGACAAAAACAATTGAACATCTTTAAGTTATCCAGTTAAATATGTTGTTACATTAATAATTTATTAAGTTATGTGTTATTTATTTAGCTCTTAAACCTATAAAGTCTTTAAGTTTTGTATACTGAGACGTTGATCAGGTTGGGATTGGTCCATATAAAAACATGTTCATCACATTTTGGCACGAAATCATCCTTAGACAATCAGGTTTTATTCCGCTCAGTTTTTAACTCCTTTCAAAATGAGCTGCTTCTTATCACTTAAAATCAAAGTAAGCTGCTGCTGGCCACGCCCCCAACTCAACATTTACATTAGCATACATGAAAATGCCTGCTAACACATGCGCAATTATACAACCGAACATCTTTGAAAAGCATTAGTAGAGCCTCATGCACAAGCAGCAGGAATGCAGCAAGTGGTTAAATCATCAACAAACCATTTGCCTTTTCCAGCAGCCATTGTAAAGCACATACAGTGGCTGACCAAACGTGCTGGTTGCTAGGTAACCAACAGTGTTTTGCTGGTGTTGCTGATAATTTGTGATGTTATATTTTGAAGGTTTTGGAAGCAGCTTATTTTCCTGACACCAAAAACATTAATTTATGGCCAAAAAAATGGCTGGGTCGTTTTTTTTAAGTGCTTGGGCTGTTTTTGTTTAGAAGCAACAGGGATCTAAATGGAAATAAAATATTTAAAGATGTGAATTTTAGCTCCCTTTTAATGTTCTTTATATCTGCAGCTCTGGAAAAATTTTAGAGCCCATTGAAAACCTCCTGGTTATTCCAGCAGGTATTGATTCCTGAACTCTTCCAGAGTTAAAACAATAGTTTTGTTGTTTCTAAATTAATATTAACTTGTTTTCTTTGCATTATTTGAGGTCTGAAAGCTCTGAATCTTTTTATTTTGACCATTTCAACCTGGTCAAGGAAATAAATACAACATTTTTGCTTAGAATTTCAGAGACATGTTGTCAATGGTTCATAGAATAAAATAACAATATTAATTTTACTCAAACATAAACCTATAAAAAGTGAAATCAGAGAAACTGAATATTTTAAGTGGTCTCTTAATTTTCTCCCAGAGCTTTAAATATATTTTTTGTCAACAAGTTTCTCCCATTTCTGCAGAGGCCCACATCCATTCTGATTTCTGCCCTCATAATGAAAATATCCAACAGGATCCTCTCTGCAGCCACCGGTCGTTGGATTGAATCTCACATTTTCGACCCATGCAGTTCCTCCTGCCATGCTCTGACAGAACCTTGCTATACAGCTGTTCCTATTTTTATTCTGTGTATGTGAATACTCCTGCTTTGCTCTTCATCTCTGTGTGTCTGTGTAATGCAGCCTGCCATCCCCTCTGTCCCGCCTCGCTTCTTGACATCGGGGAGCTGGGATGTCACCTTGCTCTGCGCCTTAGACGAGAAGGCTGGAAAGATGTATGTGGGAGCCACACTGAGTGGGAAATCTTTCTGTGAACACAAAAGTTCCAGTCTCTGAAATTATTATATTTTGCTTTAAATAGAAATTTTAATCTAAGTCCTTCAACTTCTAGAGTAGAAACCAACTTAGATGGATTTCTAAATTGATTAAGTAGTTAGAAATGATTAAATCAGCTGAACTGGGGATCCAACTTATCAATTTATAAGGTAATCAAAAGGCCATTTTGTTAAAAACCAAAGTTTTTTGCTTGCATCAAGAGCCCCAGATGTCTTTTCATAACATGAAGGGCTACATTTCATACAAATTTAGAAAAAGAAGAATATATTTTGTGTTAAATACTGACTGAATAAACATAAAGTTGTGGATTTCTGACATTAAACTTATAGAGCCTTAAAATTACACATCAATAATGACTTTTCTGTTTTTTTCCTCCTTGTATTTTCATTATATTCTGTTATTAGATTTTTATTCTGCGTTATATCTTCTGCTTTTCTGTCATCAAATCATCACCTTCATAGCAAATCAGTAATTATTAGTTTAAAAGTTGAAGCTGTTCTCCATGCAGCTCGGCTGAATAAACGCTATTAAGTTAATGATTTAATGAGTTTGTCCAGAGTTTAGATTTCAGAACAGAACCACATAAAGTGCATGTTTTATCCCACACAGACAACAGTGTGTTAGGATCTATGTAGGTAGAAAAGAAACAATTAAATTTAATTTGAAAAAATAAATAAATAAATAAATTTTTTAGATCAATTTCAGAAACAAGAATATTTTGGAGTTTGAACATTTGGAAATTTTCAACTTTTGGAAAAATTCTGTTTAAAAATTCTAAAATTGTTACTTTTGAAACTTTATTGCTTTTTCTAGAATATTTAAATTCCTTTTCTAGAAAATTTGGAGCTTTTAAAACTCTGAAATTTCCACTGTTTTTCCTACAGATTGACTAGAAGAAAACAAAAAATTGTAAATTTCAACCAAAATAATTTTTTAGATCAGTTTTTTCTAGTAAAAATATGGAAATGTCTGAGTTTCAAAAGTCAAAAGTTTCAAAAAGTTTAAAGTTTTTGACTTTTCAAACTCAAAATTCTTTGTTTTTTACTAGAAAATCTCAAAGATTAAATTCAAAATTCTTTTGACTTTTTTTTTTTATTGGCAGTAATTTATTCCTCCCTTATTGTTTTCTATCTACAATAGCCAGATTATCTCACTGTCGTAAACAACAGACTCCGTTTGGACTGTTTTACTTTCACTAGCTGGTATAGCGCCGCCATCTTTAATGCTATATCTGGCAGGGGGCGACCAGTGGCGCCCCCTGCTGGTTGGCGGCCAAACTACAACACTAAAAAAAAGTCTAAAGCTAAGCAGGCGTTATTAGTTTATCAAATTAAACCAATTTTAATCAAGAGCTAATTTTAAATTAACTAATTTAGTGCCTCTCTAATCTGAGCATGTAGTATTGATCTGGGCTG
Source organism: Poeciliopsis gracilis (assembly GCA_911649635.1). Lineage (NCBI taxonomy): Eukaryota > Metazoa > Chordata > Actinopteri > Cyprinodontiformes > Poeciliidae > Poeciliopsis > Poeciliopsis gracilis. The sequence continues at coordinate 1,690,434 of CAJVRI010001220.1, forward strand.
CCAAACTAAAGGAACTCTCTTTGATTTAGACTGAAGTACTAAAACTACTGACAGGAAAGAGGACAAAGGATTACTTGGGGATTACACTAGGCGAGCAGATTATTGCTTAAACCTGACTTTATCCTGCTGGGGCCATAAATCCCAGACGGACCGGGCTCGGGATTGCCTGCTGTTAAAGCAGCCGTCTCTCGTCAGCAGCTCGGCTCTCCTGCTGCTTGTTGCCTCTAAACAACTCATTACTCTTCATAACCTCACGCAGACGCAGGAAGTCGACTCCACTCTGTCGCTTTTTGGAGAAAAGAAAACGCTGGCTTTATTAAACCGCTGAAGTATGCAAATGAGGGCCGATAGATTGTGATCATGAATAATTTATATGCAGATCGAAGGAGGAAGTTGGAGCACCTGAAAGTTTGACATTAAAACCTTGGAGAAAAGTTTTAACCGTGACACAAGAAAAAAGTTTTGCAGCTTCTTTTAAATGTTTAATCTTGCAAAAGTATTCATGCCCTTTCCATAGCTACAACCTTCAATGTATTTTATGGGATTAACAGTTGATTGATGGAGGATAAAGCAGTGTTTGAGTTTGAAGTGATGGAAATTGAAACTAAATCTGTTGGGACTAACAAAATGAAAACAAAATGTTTTATTCATGGTTTAGCTTGGCTGTTTAAACAGACTTTAAATTATATAGTGCATGAACCGATGTTTAATTTCTCCGTTTTAATTAAATCAGATTCATTTATCCGTTTTTATTTATAAAAAGTCTAGAGTAATCACTTTTCTATTAACATTAACTTTATGAAAAGTTGATTTAAAAAGGCTATGCTGAATTGAAAAGACGTCAACTTAAGATTAAAACAAAATGCTGATAAATGCATCTTCGGGAAATGAAGTTTTAGTATTTGCTCCATTCTAAAGGAGGTTTATAATTATGTGGAAATATGTGATTTTTGCTTGATTTTTAAATCTCTTTTTCAGCTACTTTCTGAGCACAGAAGTATCGAGGGAGAGCAGACACCTTTACAGGTAAATCCCTTCTAAATAGTCACAATTTCTTTCATTATAAATCAAACAGGTGGAGACAGGTTGTATTTTTATTATGCATAATTCAGTATTCTGTGTAAACTCCAACATTTTCATTAATTTATTTGAGAATTAGTTCCTATAGTGCTGTAAAAAAGTATTTACCTCCTTTACAAGATCTCCTCTGGTTTAATTTGAACTTTTTTTCATATTTAAATGTTTTACATCATCAGAGAAAAATACAAGATTAAAAGAAAGTCGTATTCAAATTATAATTTGATTTTATTGTCGTTAAATCTGTCCAAAACACCCTGGTAACTTGAAGCATAAATTTGTTATGCAGAATAGAAATAATTTGAAAGCATGCAAGTGAGTCCAACTTTGAACAGCTGAAAACAACAAAAAATGAATGTTTTATTGTGGCCTAGTCAAAGTTCACACTCCAATCTGATTGAGACATTGCGGCTTGCCCTTAAACAAGTAATTAATCTAATATTGCTGAATTTAGAAAATTCTGCAAAGAAGTTTGGGCCAAATGTCCTTTACAGTGACATTTTATCAGTTTGGATAAATTTCTTAAAAACTAAATAGAGAAAATCTGTAAGGAGGCAAATACTTTTTCACATCCCATCAGTTTGGTTTTGTGCTTCAAAACCAAACTCCCATTATGGAGCATCATCTTAGTTGATTTTGTCATTCGTTTCAGATTGACTCATTTTGACACAATATGTGAGAGTTTTATTTTTGTTTTATGAAAACAATCCAACTCTCTTGGAGCAAATAAAAACTCTTAACTTTCCCTCTAAATGCTGTTTTATGTTATTTCACTTTAAGTGTGGATTTGAATGGAGCGTTTCAGCGTCATTGCATCTCCTGTGGCCTCGTCGACGGATGCGGATTCTTCAAAGCCGTTTTCAGCCCAAATCGAACCCACTTCATCCTCTACTGCCTGGGTAAAACACACACAAACAGGTTTTATGTGGCACATTAACAAGAAAAGAGGATAATTTTGAAATAAAAAGTAAATGTTTTTATGAGTAAAAATCTGAAAAGAGACAAAATATACATTTCCCCCTCAGTCCAGCTAAATAAAACTTGCTTAGAGCCGCAAATATTTAATGAATTTCGATAAATAGTTGTGAAAATTTGTTCTTGTGCTTAAAGATCACTTTATTCATGTTTTTGGTGAATGGATTTTCTTCTACGGGACACTCATTCTTTTTTTGTGGAAATTTACTGTAAGTGTTACACCAAAAATATCTATATTTAAAAGCTTTTTTCTAAAGAGAATATAAATATTTATTTATTGCAGCAGCAAAGTGATGAGCAATAACAGCAAATAGACTCACAGAAGGATTGAATATAGAAATATATGTAAAAACAGAATAAAGAATAAAAATGTTGTACAATAATGGTGAATTTTCAACATAATTATTGTGTAGCTAGGAAGAATGTAAAACTGAGCTGGTAAATTCAAATAAATACCTAATTGTGATAAATGGGAAAACTTCACACTCCTCAGTTTTACATCATTTTCTTTAATTTCGTTTCAGGCCCAGGAATCCCTAAAGTGACAGTTCACAGTATGAAGGACCCAGCCAGTGAGTGTCAAATGCAGTTCCACAGACCAGCCAGCAGAGGGCGCTGTTCTAAAAAAAAAATATATAAAAAAATAAAACAGACCCGAATGCTGGATTTATTTGTGAACACCGCCACCTGCCTGTCCCTCCCAACTTCAGCCATAACCACTGATATAAGAAGAATATAATGCATTTGTGTGGTGTGTTGAGTCTGACTTTGTGTTTTAGTGAAAATAAAACTAGTTTTGGTTGCGTTTCCTGTGTAGGTTTTGTCGTCTTGGAGGATAACAACCTGCTGTCTGCAGCTCTGGAGGACAAGAGGCTCCCTGAGAGTCTGTTCAGGACAGTCCAAGCAGACAACCACGGTGCAAACTTCTGGCATTTTATAACTTTTATGCTATTTATAATGAGCAACATTTCCTTAAACTTTTAAAAGGAGGAAATGCTCATTTCTACCTGCAGTTCCTGGACAGGTTGATGTAATCAAGTGTGTTTTAGCAGACTGTGAATTGGTGAAAAATCTTCATATTATTTATTACATACATGTCTGATTATTTCTTATTCCAGATCTCATGAAATATAAACTAATCCAACTACTATGGATGTTTGAAGCAACATTCTGGAACTCAGAATTCTGACTTTTTTCAAGAATTCTGATTAAAATTTTTAGATCTTAAAGTCAAAATTCTAAGGAGGAAAAAGATCTGAATTCCGCCTGGAAAACAATCTGAATTCTGACAAAATTCAAATCTGAATTTGGGGTAAAATTAGTTCTGAGGGGAAAAAAATCTAAATCCTTGCATTAGGAGAGATCATAAAGTTGGACTTCTGAGAAAAACAGTTCGGCGTTCTAAAGGGAAAATAGTGGGAATTCTTACATTAAAGTCAAAATTTTGAGAAAAAAAATGTCAAAACTTTGACCTCAAATTCAGAATTTTGACTTTTGATCTAAAAAAAATTAACAAATTCCGACTTTAGTGACAAGACATTCTGAACTTACAGGCAGAATTTTTACGTAATCAGGTTTTAAAAAAAAAAGAAGCTAAAATTCTGACTCTTAAGTTTCAGAGATGAAAAGTTAGCCTTCTGAGTTTAAAGTCAAAATTTTTATTTTTTTTCTGCAAACCAAAAGACAATTCAGAAAAACATTTTCCTACATGAGTTTAAATCTGCTGATTTAACAGGCATATTTTTGCATTTTGTAACTTTGAGACGTTATGCTCTTATTTAGCCAGATTATTCTTGTGCCTAAATTTTCCTCCTGCAGATCTGCACCTGAAGCTGACGCTGCCTCAGGGCTACGAGGCCAACATGCTCCCGCTCCTCGTTATTGTGTAAGTGTCACCTGCAGGAGAAAAATCGTCTTCCTTTTATAATTCATGACATATTTTAAGCAATACAAAAGTTTTCATTTCTCACCTTGCTTGCTGACCTTGTTTTTCTTGTGACGGTCAGCGACGGCACGCCCGGCAGCCAGACTGTGACGGAGGAGTTTTCCCTCGGCTGGCCTCAGGTCCTCTGCAGCACCCACGGCGTGGCGTTGGCCTGGGTGGACGGCCGCAGCGGCGTCGGCCGTGGCCAGAAGACCGTCGCCGTCGACCCCCGGAAACTCGGCTCGCTGAGAGTCAAAGACTATCTTGGAGTTGTAGAGTCAGTGAAAATTTACTGCACTAAGGTGTTAAATTCCTTAAAAACTACTAAACTAACCAATTTCATTCTTCCACAGGTTGTTAATGCAGCTTCCTTACGTTGACGATCGGAGGATAGCCCTATATGGAAAGGTTATAAAAGTTTTTTTGGATATGAAATGACAGGTTTTATAAAGCTGCATCACTGTTTAATTCTGTTTTGTTGTTTCTAATTTCAGGCACTTGGAGGTTATTTAGTGCTCAAAATGTTAGCTGCAACCGACAACCTCTTTCAATGCACTGCAGCTGTAGCACCAATAACAGATTTCAGGCTTTACAGTGAGTTCAGATCCAAACGAAGCCTGGCACAGCAACACATTTTTCTGAAAATTCTCCCAGAAATTTGTACAATAAATTATAATATTACTATTTTCAATTATCAAGTTTATTTTAATTTATGATGCTAGTAATTGATTAATTGCGACAGGCTTGACACAAACAAAGATTTTTTCCTCAACAATGAAATAAAAGTTGTACAACAAAAATCAGATCAAATGTTTTTAATTTCTTAGGTGCAGCTTTTTCTGAAAGGTATCTTGGGTTTCCAGCAAAGGAGGAGCATGCTTATACGGTAAGGTTATAAAACGAGTTCTCCACTGTATTTACTTGATGATGGCAGTAATGTTTACTATTTGTTTCATAAATTATTTACTCTACGATGCAAAGCATTTTTAAGTGCCTTGTTGCTGAAATATACTATAAAAATAAACTTACGTTGACTTTAAGGAAAAGAAAGAAACACAAAAACCTGAATGAGAATTTATCAGACAAGCAGCTAAGTTGCTAATGCTAATGTTACCAAACCCCATTTTGGCAGAACAGAAAATATTTTATGATGAAAAATATTCTGAACTTGAAGTTGAACTCACATTCACATTGTTAAAATATTTTATTCATTTATTTCAGTCATTTTAACCTTTCTGGTAACAAGTATCAAAAAAAGTATTGAATTGTGAGCATCACAAAAGTCTAAACTTGAATTATGTCAAGAATTATGTTTTGACATAATTATGAAATATGTATTAGGTGCATTTGATTCAATATTTTTCAAAGAAATAATGGATTCTAGACTTCTTGTGAATGTTATATTGACTCTGTTTAAACACAACAACAATGCTCAGATGCACCTGCAATATCTCAGCATAAGAGACATTTCTCAGGTGTTCCTGTCCATCACATCAGTCAGACTGGGATTTCTGAAAACCAAGAATGTGTTTGAAATTTGTGATTTACAGATCTGGTTTGTAACTATTATATAAATAAAAAACATACTTTTTAATAATTGTTAAAAACATGACAGGATGTTATGAGACATATATTCTGCTAAAAGGTCAGCTACCTGAAGAAAGGCATCCCTCCTGACCAAAAACAACCAATCAGGGTCAGGAGGAGGATCTTAGCGCTGTCAATCAACCGATTGTACTTTCTGCTCAATGCGGTGATGGTGGAGAAACCATTCAGCATTCTCGGAAAACCATTTGTCTGCCTTTATCGGTGGACAGGCACAACGGGAGAGAGAACAGGGATGAGCAACGCCACACAGAGAGTGATTGACAGCACTAAGACCCGCCTACTGGATCTGATTGGTTATTTGTAGTTAGCACTGGGAGCAGGCAGAGGAGCTCAATATATTTTTACAGATCATCTGTCTCATAAACATTCACAACAGTTTCAACAAATATGTAAAAAAATAAAAGTTTTAAGTTACATACCGTATTTCCTGGACTACAAGGGGCACTTAAAAGCCTTTAATTATAATCAAAGTTGACAGTTTGCCTTATAATTTGGTGCGTCTTATATATTGTTCTTGAGTAAAACAGCGCCCTCTAGTGATTAATATGGATCAAATCTGGCTGTGTTTACTGACCTTTCAGCAATTTTGTGTGGTACACGGCGCTCTGTACCATACGGTAACTCTGTATGTTGCATCACAGCTAGCGTAGTCAGGAGTGTCGCGGAGTAATACGTTCTGTGCTTTGACTGACTGCCTGACTAATCTGACTGTTTTGTTTCGCTTAATGCACCTTATAGTCCGGTGCACCCTAGAGTGTTGAAAATACGGTACTTCAGCATTAAACTAAATAAAACTTCACTGTGATGATGTTTTCCCAGACTGCATCTGTCCTTGAAGAAGTCAACAAACTAAAAGAGGAGAACTTCCTCATTGTGCACGGAACTGCAGATGGTGAGTTTCCAATAGTTTATATGATCGACTTTTGAAATAATCTCACATCTGATTTATGTTTTCTGTGTCTCCAACCGAAGCGAGGATCCACTTCCAGCACAGTGCTGAGCTACTAAGCCGCTTGGTGAAGGTGGAGGCCAACTACTCCCTGCAGCTGTACCCAGACGAGGGCCACGTCCTGAGAGAGCCCCGCAGTGTCAGACATTTCCAGCGGACTGTAGTGAACTACCTCCAAAACTGCCTGAAACACGGCGCCCGTCCAGATGCCCCAGAGGAAGAAGAAGAGGAAGACAACTGAGCCCAGAGGCCTTCGTCTCTTCCTCCAGAAGGACTCATGTTGAGGACTGGATGCACCGGTTATGCATTTCATTGGGTCAGGTCACCAGGAATTAGAGCAGAGGAGTGGGGACCAAAAGCATCAGATCACCTTCTGGAAAAAATGTTGTACTGTACGACATGATGTTGCACACAATTAGTTCAGCCGTTTTGTTGTATGTTTTGAGGAAGAGTTTGTTTACAAAATTCACTTGAGACAATGTGGAGGAGACTGCCACTGACTCAAAACGTTTACAAAGATTATAAAGCATGCATGTCATGACGGCTGCATGATGCTGATTATTGTATTTTGAGCCTTTTTTTTTTCAAAGACTTTTGTTTTTGTCTTCATAATTTAGAGATGAGGTCTCTATTTAGGATCTGCTGTGCTTCAACTTTTAGATGCATTCTTGCTTCGGCAATCCTCAATCAAATGGTTAAAGGGGACCTTTTGTGCAAAATTCACTTTTGCACGTTTTGGTCTTTTATCTGGTCTTTATCTACTGCTTCTAAAACAGCTAAAAACATTTTCCGGCAATAAGCTAATTTTTTTTGGTGTTTGGAAAACAAGGCGTTTCAAAAACTTTCTGGTTATGACATCACAGCTGACGGATACTGCCCTGTTACTTAGCAATGGGGCAGTACATTATTAGACAATGAAAACCTTCGGTCAGCTGGTTTTACTCCTGAATGCTCTCTGCAATGGCAGCTGGAAAAGACAAGAGAATTATTGTTGAAAATTGCACATTTTCACTTGATGAAGTGCAAGTCTAAATTTTGGGGGTGTGACCAGCAGCAATTAATTTGCATAAAAGTGACAGAGCCATAAAACGGCACATTTTGCAAGGAGCTCAAAATAGGCAGAACTAAGCAGGGGAAATCTCACTATCTCAGAATAATTTTATGCAAAAAAAATGTAAAGAACATTTTTTTTTTGCACAATGCAGCTACTTTACTTTAAAAGGAAGCAGAATAAGTCCCCTTTAAATTACCTCCTCGCTGTGAAATCAAGTTCTTCAGATGCCCAGTGTTGAGTCCCATTACTGAAACTCGTATGCATCTAAAAGTTGCCTGTCAATAACTCTTGAAGAGTTGGCTGAGAGTGTGCCAAACCTGCTGAGTGAGTGCTGTTGAAAGTATAAACTGACTGCATAAAAGAAACACCCTAACACAAAACTAAATATTTGGGATGCTTCCTGGATAAACGAATGCAAATCCAAAACTTGAGAAAAAGCATAATTGGTACTTAGGTGCTGGCCTGCTGATAATCAGGAAGGACACTGGTCTGTTTATAACCTGCATGATCTCAGATTACAGTCTGAGTTACGGTTGCATCCCTATGGATTAGATTGTCATCAAAAAGTAAAGTAATTTCAGTGATTCAATTCAAAAAGTGAAACTCACACAGATTTACTGCAGATTTTGGACTTTGTTAAACATTGTGGATTAACACCAATAGTTGCCATGACTCACACCAGTCATTCTTTTTCTAGAACAGTTTTTCCTTTTACTCAATTTTCCAATAACATGTTTGGATACAACACTGTGAACAGCCACCTTGTTTAGCATTGACCTTTGGTGACTTACACTCCTTGAGGAGGAAGTTAATGAAAATCTACTGGACATCTGTCAATTCATGTGTTACATGTGATTATAGAGACAATGACATGATTTTTACATAAATTAATGTTTTAAAAACCATTTTTTACTGGTCTCATGTTGTAATGTTGAGGTTTGCGTTATCTGTAAACCACAATTATCTTAATAAACAGAGATTAGATGTTGAAATAAATCACTGTGTATAATGAAACGGCACAAAGGATGAGTTTCACTTTTTTCATTTGAATAACCGAAATAAATCAACTATATTCTAATTTATCGAGATACACATTTTCTTTTTCAATTTTTACAGTCTGTTGCCGAATCAAAAAGTGTTGCATTAAGGATAAAGACCATTCTAAATGTGCCAAATATATTTTACAGATGTTGTCTTCTGGTTTTATTTGCATTGTGTGAATAACAAATGAATATGCAACTGAAATGCAACAGAGACTATTTATACCATGCTCCAGTTCAAAAGTGAGTGTAAGTTACAAGAACATATACGTGTCTGTGCACTGTATCTAAAAGTATTATTTCTGTTTTGATACATTGTGGCAATTTAACCATTTATTGTGTAATGCAGGATTAAATTATTTCTTTGGAAAAAGTGTTCAGGCTTTATGTCAAAACTTTGATCCAACTGCCAGGAGTGCATGTTGACAAGAACTCCGATGGATCCAGAACATCAGCAACTCCATTTTCACTCAAAAATAAAGCTGGACATTTTGGTCTCGAATCGATAAAAATATTCCTTTATCGTTGTTTTGCTTGTAGTCTCATTGAACCATTGATGGGATGAATATTGAGAAAAAAAATATGCAATTAACTCATCTCTTTATGAACAAATAACAGTCTTTTTCTGTTCAATTCACTTCAATTCAAATCTTTTGTCTCAAGTAGTTTTCAAAAACTAGACACCATTTATAATTGACCTATGACACTATAAAAAAGATAATAGAAAACACAACTGGATAATAACAGCATTTTAAAAACCTACTTTATTTTTAGCTGTATCATTTCCAGCAAGGGTCTCTGAGGATGCTCTCTGTCCATCAAATATCTGAAACATATTGATAAAATTTTAGCTTAGAAATGATATGTTTTGGGTTAAACAACCATCAGAAAGACTACTTATTGTGTCCAATAAACACTCACTCACAAAAGGTATCTGCTAAAGAAGCATGTCCAATTAATGGAAGGTTAGGTGAAAGGAAAAAATGTTATAATAGGTGAACAAACAGGGACAATTGCAAACTTCAGAAAATTCTAAATCAAAGCTCATTCAAGAGTTTGTGGGAGATTTGCAAGTTAATGATTATAGCTGAAGTGAGTGCTGAGTTGTAGCCAGATCATGGGATACCACTAATGAACCAGAGACAATGTCTGACATTTTAGAGCTCAAGAGGAAGATTAGAGACACCAAAGCCAATAATACAGACAAGCTGCAGGCCTGAAGATCATTATTGAAGCCAACAGTGCTTTCTAAATACCTCAGCAAAGCCCATAGACTGATTGACTTAATGTCACACATAGCTGGTGTAATTTATGTAAAAGTGTCTCCTACCTTCTACTGAGTAAGCCAACATTTCTGTCTTAAAAGTCTTTTTCTTATTGGTTTTAAGTTGATTTTTGAGTTTTATTTTCAGTGTCATAATTATAAGAAGTGAAGTAATGTATCGATTAAATTCTAATGTATTTGGATACACCTGTATGTCATGCCATGACAAATTTAGAACATATTTTCAAATTGTTGATATTGTACTACATATCTACATCCAGTCATAAACTCATTTGTTGCATCTGTATGGTGAAAAGATGGAAAAGGGGTATGATTATATAAGTTAAACAAATTTTAGCCTTAGTCACCAAATAAATTGTGTATTTGGGTGAATTGTGTATGCATAGCATGTAAATGGGAACTGCATTTAGACTTAGTAATATATTCCGAATATGTAAGTACTACCTTTGTTTTGTTTGTGTTTTTTTTTTTTTTCTCTTGCTGGAGTTTCTGAAATAAATGAAACAATTCAAAAATCAAATTCAAAGCCTTTTCGTAGAGATCTACTAAGATAAGTTGACCAAAGGTCTTTGCCGTCTCTGTCCAGAGACTATATAAGTGGGAAAATGGACAGACCATGGTTTAAACCTGTCGTCACAAACCTTAGGATGACCCAATCCAATCACATTTAGCTTATCTCTGCTTTGACCAATCACACCCAACTACGTAATTCCACCAATCCAGCGCATCATCCAATCAATACAGCGGGGAGTAACAGGCCTGAATCCTTCTTCAACCTTCTAGTTTCTGGAGGGGCACCTTCAACCTGGTCCGCGGTGCACTGGCAGTGGCTCCATTTGTTAGAAAAAAAAGAAGTAGTAATAATACTTTGATATAGACACAATGTCCTTCCTGACTATCAGCAGGCTAGCGCCTAAACTTCTCAATTCAAAGGTAAGACGATAAGAAACACACGGCGTGTGGCATTTTTATCCAAACGGCTGACGTTATCTTCGAGCTAACTTTCGGTTAGGCTGCTAACAACGCTAATAGCTTGCTAGCTGGTGTTAGCTAGCACAGCACTACCAGGCACAGTGTGCACTACACTTTGAGGAACTTTTTATGGGGTTGTTGCGCAAACGTTGTCAAATATTTTAACAGTAGTTTTCCCTTCCCGTTTTTCCATAATGTGGTTGTGTAATAGGAACTCGCGTCTTGTTAGCAAATATTAGCTTGGGGGAGCTTTTCTTGTAAAACTGGCCTGCTAAAGTCTCACCCTGGGCATGTTTCCTCAGACCCTCGTACCTATAAGCACTCTTAAGAGTCAGTTTATTTCTCTTGGATTTTTTAATTGTTTACATTACCACGTATTTGCCTTTAGACTGATTTTTAATTTGGCGATTATCCCTCTTCCCCGTTGACCTTCACATTAAGATTAATACTTCAGCTGTGTCTAATGTCGTACCAGGATAGGATAGGATAGGGTTTGCAGCACAGCGTACACGATTCTAATAAGCAATGCTGTGGAAACGTGTTTTTGCTCGTGTGTTCATACTCATTCAAAGTAAACGTGGTAGGAATACACCCTTACCTGACTCGAAATTTGAGAATAGAGACATGTTTCATAGTTAATCGAGTATCTTCTTATTTTAACAGATGTAGATCTGGAAAGCCAGCTGTACTGCTGCCAGTTTGTGATCAAGTACCCCTAGTTTAAACCTTTCAGTGACTATAGCCCGCTATGTCTACTGACCTTCCAATGCAGACTTTACCCCTATTTCTATGTCTCTTTCTACTGAAATAATATTTACAGTATCTTTACAAACTGCTCTCCTTTAAGAATATAACTTAAAAGAGTTATATTCTCCTTTAAGAATGTAACTGGTGACCACCTTGTTGGGTGTGGTGTCCTTACAGATGAAGTTGACCTCTGACACATTTAACTTCTTCACTTATCACCTGTTATCTTGGCCTTTTTTCCGCAGTTACATAACATCTTATGACTCCAAGTTATGACATAAAAAAAACCTTTTGTGAAACACTTAGTCTAGAATGACAAAAAAAACTTGACTCTTTATTAAAAGTGTATTTGGGGTGGAGAGGAGAAGGAAGTGTTTTAGAAGGCAAATAACAAATTTCAAAAATGTAATAGTTTTAAAAATTGATGTTGATATGCAAATGCAGTTTTGAAATTTATTTTTGTATCAAATTATGTCTCTTTGACATTTATTATTAAACTCAAAAAAGTACACTGAATAAATAAAATTATTTTTCAGTATCTAACATGCTAATGGGGGAGGGAGGAGTTGGCCTATTTTGATCTCATTCCAATTGATTGGTACATTACTAATTAATCAGAATCCAACAGTGTTTGGAATTCTAAACCAAATAGTTTCGTTGGTAAACCATAGAAAATGCTAGTTGCTGACAGTTGAGTGCTTATTTATTTATTTATTTATTTCATAAACACGACATTTTGGATGCTGACTCTGTTAACCTTTCTGTGAAATGCAGTTTCTCTACTTCTCTGAGTGAAACTATGGCTCTATATACGTAACGCCTAATAGAGATGTTGCATAATCTTTCTCTCAGCTGTGTAAAGAGAATGTAGTGATGCAAAAACCTCCCTTTTGTTTCGGGGACCCTTGGCTTGATCCTGCTCTGTTGGGTTCTTGTGGGAAAGCAGAGCACTGTGCTATAGTTTTTGCTCATCTGTTGTTACATTTGAGAGTCTAGTAAACCCTTGCATAGATGATGTTTGCAGTGTTTTGTTGTAGTTATTAAATATATCCTTTCATTATTGTATACATTATTATTTTTACAATAATATTACATTATTAAGTAATCTAATATTTGCCTCTTGATAACAAAAGTCAGAGTTTCAGCACCAAAATCATTGATTAATATAGAGTGTACAAGATCCACACAATGGATAATAAATGAGTAATAAAAAAACATTGCTAGTTATAATTTATATCAACCCAATTTATCCATAAATGACCCTAGAAACGCAACACAGAGAAGAAAGTTGATAAAAAAAAAAAATATATGAATGTTAACAGAAGATTAAAGTAGGCAAACAACATTCGGTCATAACATCTAATACTGAGTTGAAAATGTGAAAAACAGGAGAAACTTGGGGAAAAACTACAATTTACAAAAGAGGCACAAAATGTAATGTATTTTATTATTCAAGTCTGGATTAAAAATGGCCTGTAAGGTATGAAAATAACTAGAAATGTACATAGGAAAGCACTAGCTGTCTTCTAGAAGTAGGTGTATTTATTTAGTACGAGTCTGATTATCAGAGATAAAATGTTCGGGAATCATTATCTGTTTTTGGTTGTTCCCTGTTGCTGATTATCATCTAATTTGAGAAACTGAATGTTGGAAAGTTTTACCTGCCTGCTACACCAGAATGACAGTTAAAAATAGAAACCAGGATCGATAAAGTACATAGTAGCTGTTTGATTTGACTACTTGCTTTTTTAGCGGCCATCTAACCTCAAGTTAGATTATTGATCTCATTTATTCTGTGTAAAATATTCAGCTAAACTCCGTGAATACATTTGTAGTTATGATGAGCTGTAATTGGCTTTTTAGTTTTAATTTAAGCCAAAAAAGTTATTTTTTTCTTAAGTTTTTATTACTTTGGAGATGTTTGGCTTCAGATGATGGAAAGTTTAAATTTATGTTCCGTCTTTCTGCTGTTTGTCTCATTCACAGAATGCCACATACTTATTTGTGGCGGCTAGGAATGCTACTGCATCAACAACAGTAAGTATAAATATTTTAACTGTCCTCACTCCTCATTTGTTTTTATTATAATACATAAAACATTTTGAAAATATGTAATGGCATGATGCCACTAACTTCTGTAGCTCTAAAGTGTTGAGAACACTCTAATGTTTTGTGTTTTAGTTTAAAATAAGAGTAAAGAAAAGGTTTTGTTACATGAATTTTGCTTTTTTTTTATCTCCAGAATCTGAAGGATGTGTTGGCAGACCTCATCCCAAAAGAACAGACCAGGATTAAGAACTTCAAACAACAGTATGGCAAAACAAACATAGGTCAGATTACTGTTGACATGGTGAGTAAAAACCCTTTACATGTTATTTTTAATACATTTTAAATAAATATGGATGTAGGTAATAAAGGAAATGTAAAGAATTTTCTGTTTTTAAAAGTAGGAGAGGGATGGAGATCTGAGTCTGATATTCATTTAGGAAGTTCTGTCTCAGCTTTTGACCAGGACAGAGATTAATAATGCCCTGGCTGCTGCAGCACATAATCCATTTAGTCCTGTCCTGGCTGGTTTACTGTGTCAGGTATCACTGGGCGGTCGTCTGCCTCTGAGGTCACAGTATGAACTGATTCCTGCCAACACAGAGATTTCTGCTGAGTCACTCCAAATCTCTGCAGATGTTAAACGAACATGTATAGACTCAGACATTTACAGCACTGCTATAATGCTTGATGACGGTTTCCTAGTGGACTGCAGGGGAATTTATTGTCTTGTGGTTTAGTTTTATTTCTTTATAGCAAATTCACCTGTTTTTATTTTTCTTTTAATGCTGGTGATTCTGTTATATTTAGCTTAAGATTTTCCAAACCCTGTTGTGACATCATATGGTTATTTAACAGGTCTATGGTGGGATGAGAGGGATGAAGGGTCTGGTATATGAAACATCTGTGTTGGATCCAGATGAGGTAAGTTGTTTTTTTTGTTTGTTTTTTGTTTTTTGTTGTTTTCATAGAACAGAACATTTAAGAAAATGAGGGCCATAGAGGTGAAAGCCTGTTATTGAACAAAAACCTTTTGTCTTGACAGTTCGACATGTTAAAATGTTTTTAGTTGATCAATTGTTCCTGAAAATGCCATCAGGCCATAGCAGGTGAACTATCCAAACAGAAAAAAAGCATTGTTTATTTTGTTTAAGTTTTAAAAAAAGAACTATGCTGAATTTGATATTCAGAAACATTTAAACTTACCGTCTCAACTAAACCTGTCACAATTAATTGATTACTCGCATAAGTTAAAATGAACTCAATGATTTGCATTCTGATTGATACTTTTTTGAAGGTCAATTGTGTTTACAGACACTAAATAATTTTATTTATGGTTTGTTTGCATGTGTTTTTCATTTGCTTTTTTATTTATTGTTTTTGTGTTTTATTTTGGACATTTAAAATGCCTTTGAGAGGGTGAACTTGTGTTATTATACAATTCTCAATATATTATTCGAAAATGGATTTTTTTATTGCCATCTGTTGTCTTTTGACCGGCCTAATCTCAACATTTTTATGTTGTTTAAGGAAATTTCTTGTTGAATATTTGTTTTGTTTTTTCACATGAGTTCATTTGTGTCCTCTTTGCCTACGTGTGTTGGTGCGCAGGGCATCCGTTTCAGAGGCTACAGCATTCCAGAGTGTCAAAAGTTGCTGCCTAAAGCTCCAGGAGGTGAGGAGCCACTGCCCGAAGGCCTCTTTTGGCTGCTGGTAACAGGACAAATCCCAACTGAGGAGCAGGTGAGGAAAACAAAAAATGCTGTTGATTTGAACAAGGAGACTCTGGCATGCTAACTAGTCAGCGTCCAATTTCCCAGAGGTACAAGTGACGCCTTAAGATCAAGCAAGAATAACAAAGCTGTTTGTTCAAAGAAATATATTTGGTTCATCTTTAACGACACAGGATCTCTGTGCAAATGACTGGAATTCAAATAAGAAACAACACATAATAACGAGTCCATCCAGCCATAAAAAACAGGAACCAAATATAAACAGAAAGGCTTTGTGAAGTTTTTTTAGATACACAAATGAAATATGACTCGTATTTAATGGTTGCTGCAAACATTAAACATGAGTTACTGTGCCTCGTCTTTAGTATAGACAAGGCACAAAGCATTTGAATCCACTTCCTTTTTGTAAGGCAACTGATTAATTGCAAATAGCTTTTGATTGATTTTTGGTGCCTAGAATGGGGATTGAGATAATCATTACAAAAGTTGGAAACGCTTTTGATCGGTTCTAGATGACAGATTATCAGCAGTTGGACAGGAGTCATGTGTTCACTAGGAGTGCGGCCCCAATTTCCTTTATTTTGGCAGATCGATGATTAGTCGATGCTTACGCATGAAGCCGATCTTATCTACCTCGACAAAGGTCTAAAAATCAGCCAGTGTCCTTTTCTGCTCCCTCATGAGAGGTTTGACTGACAGACCGCCGTACCTCGTCATGTCTGCACGTTTCTAGTTAACAATAGTCACCCTCCTGTCACCATGTCAGCGACTTTCTCGATGGCGACATTTCAGACAAAAACAGTGGCATGTCAGGCATTTTAAAGATCAGCAATTGGCCAGAAAATTACAATCAGCGCACCACTAGTATTTCCATAAAATGATGTACTTCAAGAGCTGTTCTAGAGATGACCCTTCTGTCGTTGCACTTTGACCTGCTGTACAAACATTAAAACCTAAATTACTAAGATTTTATTGCTTCAACTAACCTCTTTGAACAATATCAATACAGTTGATAAGATGGTCTGTTATCTGATTGTAGTGTTGGCTTTCAGCTGTTTGAGTTGTGTTGTTTCACCTTTTGTTTTTTTTTTTGCCCCTGTAGGTAAAGTGGGTGTCCAAAGAGTGGGCAAAGAGAGCAGCACTCCCTTCTCACGTTGTCACCATGTTGGATAACTTCCCCACAAACCTGCACCCCATGTCTCAGTTCAGTGCTGCTATCACGGCTCTGAACAGTGAGAGCAGCTTTGCCAGGGCGTACTCTGAGGGAGTGCACAAGTCCAAGTACTGGGAGGTGAGTGTAAATCTGCTCAACACTTCCTGTCCTGATAATCAGTGGCTCTGGGACTGAGTGCTACATAGCAGACACTTTTGATGAAGTGCCACTAATCTTGACAAATTTTTTACAAAGTTTTTGTCCAATCTTTTGCACTTCATTTGGTTAAATGGAAAGTGAAACTCAACCATTTCTGTTGGTTTTCTTAGTTCGTCTATGAAGACTCCATGGACTTGATTGCCAAGCTGCCCTGCATTGCTGCCAAGATCTACCGCAACCTTTACCGCGAAGGCAGCAGCATCGGCGCCATCGACTCCAACCTGGACTGGTCCCACAATTTCACCAACATGCTGGGCTACAGTGACGCCCAGTTCACTGAGCTAATGAGGCTCTACCTCACCATCCACAGGTGGGACATCAAATGTCTTCATGCATCATAAACCTGGTTTCTTTTTGTTAGATTTCAAACTAACAATGGTAACTTTTATGGTGCAAGTTCTGAATGTGGCATATGGAAGTTGGTTGCTGTGATTAGTTTTTTTTAACTACGGTTATTTACTCCAAATTTTTCTTTATGCCACAAAAATGAATAAGCAGGACATCAGGACTGCTTATTTCAGAAACGGTAGATTTTCAAACCTGAAAAAGACATAATAGGCTAAACCCCATCAGGCTAAACCCCTGATGGTTTAACCATCAGGGGTTAAACCATCCTGATGGTTTTTTATTATCTTTGTTTTTTGCGACTGCCCAAAGATAAAATATTTCTGGAAAGAGATAAATAAATAAAGCCCTACGAGGTATTTTCAAACAGAACATTCCTTTAGAGAGCAAGTTCAGGTATTTTGGTGAGAGGATTCAAAAAAACAAATATCTAAAGACTATGAACAGCAAGTAAAAAGATTATTATAAGAAAATGTTTTTTAAATCTGGATGGAAATAACATATAGAAAATGGAAAAAGTAACAGATTTTCTCAATTACAAGACAGAAGAATTTAGTTTATGGTGACAAAGTTGAGTAAACTGAAAATTTTAGTTCATTTTTAATGACCCATTTTGTAATCCGCTCTTACAATAGACACAGATATCATTGTTGAATAATATTCTTCTAATTTGTGTATTTTTCTACTCATTTCTTTCTACGTTTTACTTGAGGGGTCTGGATGGTTGATACAACAATAAAGATTAAAAAACTAAAGTTAGCATTATGCAGTTTATTCAAGTTACAAATTATTTGGAAGAAGTTTATTTTTTTCTGTTTTGGTGTCCGATTTACAGCTGAAGACATACATCAGTCGGTGCTTCAATCATATTGTATTGATCTTGAATACGGTTCAGAAAAACATTATGCCTGAGTAAAAGATTACATCTTTTAAGGTTTGAAAATCTACCATTTCTGAAATTCAAGAGTTCGAAAACCAAAAAAACCCAAAAAACCCTGTCTGTCTGTCTGTCTGTCCGTGGCGGTTCACGACTCTGAGTTCAGTCCAAGCACCAGGGTTGGTGGGCGGCCAGTCGGTTCGTCACATGTTTGAGGTGTAGTTTCCTCCTTCCTGATGATGTCGTTTCTCTTTTTTCCACCAGTGATCATGAAGGAGGCAACGTCAGCGCCCACACCAGCCACCTAGTAGGGAGCGCCCTGTCTGATCCCTATCTGTCCTTCAGCGCAGCTATGAACGGTTTGGCCGGTCCGCTCCACGGCCTGGCCAATCAGGTTTGTACATGACTCATTATCATCTCAAACAAAGTAGCCTTTTTAGCCTGCTTTGTTAGCAAACGTATAAACATACGAAGAGGTTTCCCCCAGGAAACCTGCTAAGCCTGGTGGTTGATTTGTGTATAAACTCTTTGAAAGTGCTTGATATTCAAACTACAAAGTTTTGGAATAAAGTCCAATCCAGAGTTTGATTTAAAGTTTACATTTGGAAAGTGTTACCTACAGTTAAAACCACATATTTAAAGATAATGAAAAGACATCTTCTCACTTTCTAAAGTTGCATCAGACCAAATTTGTTTTGTTTTGGTTAGAATTAATAAAATTATGTCTATTTGCTAAGTACAGTAAAACTTGGTGAGAAGATATTTTGTTATTTTTTTATGACTTTCTCAGCACATTCAAGTAGGGCATCAAATTTTGTTATTTTAGTTTCTTTGTCTCATCTGTGCAATATTATCACAAGACATTAAGGACAGTAATAAATTATATCATAAAATAGTGAATTTAAACTGACTTCTGTTGTTCGTTTGTATTTTATTTTATTTTTTTAATCTCCAAAGTCCAGTGCTGGAAAAGTGCTTGAATTTTGCAGTGGGGAAACTGACAGACCTGGAGTGGAGAATGTTTTGGTTTTCAGAAACAATCCTGGCATTTACTGCAGTGCTCACCTCACTGTGTTGTACTAATAATGTCATAATATTAATGAAATGGATGGAAATGTAAATAACTTGTTTTTGTTCTGTTGCAGGAAGTGCTGGTGTGGCTGACGGCCCTGCAGAAAGAGCTCGGAGGAGAAGTATCTGATGAGAGGATGAGGGATTATATCTGGAACACACTCAAGTCTGGAAGGGTAAAAATCAAACCCAAACATTCCCACTCAGTCATGAGTTTGTTTGCATCTACATTCAGTCAAAGTCAAAAGCCCTGCAAGGAGATTGTGATCTCGTCGGTTGTGTAACGAGGCGCGTCGCATTTTTAATTTTTTCTAGGTGGTTCCAGGCTACGGCCATGCTGTCCTAAGAAAGACTGACCCGCGTTACACCTGCCAGCGCGAGTTTGCCCTGAAGCATCTGCCCAATGACCCCATGTTCAAGATGGTTGCCCAGCTTTACAAAATTGTACCCAATGTGCTGCTGGAGCAGGGGAAAGCCAAGAACCCCTGGCCCAACGTGGACGCTCACAGCGGAGTCCTTCTGCAGGTAAGAGCTTCATGCACAAGCCTATTTTTGTCATATACACTGATGTAATAAACTCCATAATTTGATATAATATGGAAGCTTATAGAACTGTTTGACAAGAGGAGTGCAAACAAAAAAACACTTCAATCACATATTTTAAACAGAATCTTCACTCTGTAAACTGACTTCTGAATCAGATCACTGCACACTGAAAGATTCACATTTCTATGATAAGTACTACATAGATAATACTGAACATATTTTCACATTGACCAGTCCCTCCATGATGTCCCAATTGTTCCATTTTATTTTATTTTTTTGTTTGTTTGTTTTTGCAGACAAAATCACTAATTAATTAACTAACACATACTGCAAAAACGCTCATTTGTATTAAGTATTTTTGGTCTCGTTTCTAGTGCAAATATCTTGGTACACTTGAAATAAGACACACTAAATTAAAAGTAACTTTTCAGCAACATATAGATTTGTTCTAAGTAAATAATTCCTTATTATTGATGAAAAAGAACTTGTTCTATTGGCAGACAAATTAACTTGCAACATGGGGAAAATGTCTTGTTATAAGTTAAATAAAGAACTTTTTCATCAAAATTAACTAATTATGTACTTAAAACAAGACAATTTTTTGCTAAAAAGTTAACAGTAGGTAAGTTTTGTCTTATTTCAAGTTAACTAAGAAACAAGACTTGGTAAGATTTAGTTTTTTTGCAGTGTAGGGTTTCTATATTGAGTCTAATTTCTGTTCTGTGTGTGTGCAGTACTACGGGATGACGGAGATGAACTACTACACCGTCCTCTTCGGTGTGTCCCGTGCTCTCGGCGTCCTCGCCCAGCTGGTGTGGAGCAGAGCCCTCGGCTTCCCCTTGGAGCGCCCCAAGTCCATGAGCACAGATGGACTGATGTCTCTGGTCGGAAGCAAATCGGGCTGAAGCGACACCTCAGATGAGCTGGGGGTTGGCCGGAAGAGTGAGACCAGGCAGAAACATCGAAAGGCAGACACCAGTTGACCCCTTTTGTCATTTCCAACCCCAGGGATTTATTGGGATTCAAAGAGACAGTACGCTTTTAATGGTATTTCGCTAAAGAAGGTCCTTTTAAATTGTCACACCGGTAGTGTTAAACTGCGTTTAGTTAACCACTGACAAGTTTCCCCCATCATGTCTGCATGTTTGGATCTTGAGAGCAACAAACTTCAGACATGCACATATGTAACCTTGAGTGGGCTCAAACCATTTTTCCAGTCCAAGTCTGCAAGCATCTGTAAGATTTCCCCCTGAACGCTGCCTGCATGGTTCACATTGAGCACGAAGTCTGAACTTTGAATAGGTAGTGGCATTCAGAGGGAATTGTGGGAGTGAACCACACTTCCTGGATATTTTGTTAATCTTTTCTCAACTTTAAATTATTTTTGTTTTTGTTTTTTAAAAAAAAGAAACACACATCAAATAGCAATGTTTTTGTTCTATGCAATCTTATTTTCCCTTTACGTGTAATTAGTGTGTTTCACTCCCACATAAGAACACTCCAGTTTAAAATAAATTAATGAAAAAGGTCCTTATCAGTAACCCAATATGTAATCTATTGAAGATGTTTAATTGTATAAGAATCAGTTAAAAGATACTGCCCCTTTAAATCTTTGATTGCCTCTGTTTTCTCCTGCTTGTATTTTTTTTTTGTCTTTTAAATAAATGACCTCGGTTACCTCTATGATCAAAATGCCTGTCTGCATAGAAACATCTTTGTTTTCCCTTTTTAATATTTCAGCATTTAATGAGTTTCAACTGAAGGCGTCTTAAGATGAATGTACACAAACAGTACAACAAAAAATACCACAATTTGACTGAAACGGTGTTGTAGTTGCCTGTAATAAATTCTTAAGAGCAAGCTTGGGATGACAGGGAGGTTTAGTAGTTGTCTTTTAATATGTGAAGTAATCCGCACATGAAAGCGCTTTGACATCAACTACTCCAAATAAACGAGCACTTGCTTGACTGGGTCCCCGAATTTGTAGCCGTAGAACCTTTTATCCGGGTTGATTGTGTACCTTTTGTGTTGAAAATGTAAAGAGAGTCAGTAAACTTCACGTTCTCATTTTGTGGTTTTATTTATACTTTGTGTACATAGGTATATATATGTATAGCTTGAATGTATGAGCTCCATGCGATCACCTGCTTGTTATAACCACAATGAGTTCCACAGTTTACCAATGATGTAATAATGGCGTCTGGTCCCACTGGCCACCGTCTCATTCTGACAATGAACAAAAACAAAAGAAAAACTGCAGCTATCTTGTAAATACAGTTTCTTGCTTAGCTGGTGCTGGTTTCTTTTTTATTTTTATTTTTTTAGCTTTCAAGCTTGCTCTTAAGTTCTGGGTTTGTCAACACTCCATGTTTGTGACGTTTCTGTTCCCACATATATTTTTCTTTTTTCCCTAAAAACTTTCAGTTGGTAGTTCACACAGGTGTTTGATTCAGTACCATCAGGCTCAATCAGGCGTCGTCTTGTGTTTTGTTTTGCTTTTTTCATGTTCTTCCATGGCTGGTTGTTGACACTTGGTTATTTTGATCGTAGAGGGTTGCTAAGGTTGTACGTAACTGGGAAAAGTGATTGCAGGTGCTTTGGTTGGCGCCATGCTTTAGGGGATTGAGCTAAACGGGTCAAAATGGGCAAAACAATAAGCGTAAAAAGCGATTGTTGAAAAAGCTAACAAAAAATGAAAAATAAAGGTTTTTATTAACATTTTTGTGTCCTTTCTTGGGTTTTCACATGAAAATTTGCTGCCCTTAAACTACTTATTTTTTTACATGGTGCAACTACAAAAATTAAATATATTTTCTTGAAATGTTTTATGTGGTAGACCAACACAAAGTAGCATATAATTTTGATTTTGAAAGAAATTGATGCATGGTGTTTAGAACTTATGTTTAAGTGATATTAATCTAAATTAAACTTAGTTAATAGTCTTTAATAATCCAACCTTTACTGCAGCATAGCAGAAATCTTTATGCTAACTGCTTTTTAGCTCAAATTCAATGAACAGCAACATAAATTCAAGTTTCTCAATTTAGGCTAATAAGAAATACTAGAGCTCATTTTAGGTCAAACATGCTTTTGATTTAAATTAAATTTAAAAATTTTTTTATTTAGGGCAAATTTTAGATTCTGATGACTGGAAGGATCTAGCAGCCAGTATCACAGTAAATCTGAAGAAGCCTCTGACTAAAGACACTTTATAATTGTGTCAAGAAGAGGGTTGTCTGTAATTTTCTTGGTTTTTATATAAATTCCTTCTTAATGCCATCATCTTCCTGTGTCTTTTAGCCTGGAATAATTTATATGAGGACAGAAAATTGAACTTTGGTCTTCCAACTTTCTACATGTCTTGTAGCAAACTGCAAAAGACACTTTGTACGGAAATACTTTCATGACTTAAGGCCCGAAAGTATGATCAAAGTCCATTTTGCCCATTCTTGGTTTACTTCTGGAAGCAGTTGGTTATATTTTTGGATTTTAAACAAATAAAGATGAATACAAATGCATTCCACTTTTTTTTCCATTTTGTTTACTAAAAAAATGCTTTTTTTTAACATTTCATCCATTGATTGTCTGCCGTAACGGCTCTTAACCGGCTAAAAATGATGAACTAAAACTTTTAAATAAAAGTATAACAAAAGTCAGTTAGTTTTTCTTAAATAATTGTATTAACATTTCACAACAAAATGACATCAAATCTACTAATATTTTATTTTTATGATTTCCTCAGAAAATGTAACTGCTCTCATTTTGCAGAAGCTTTATTTTTCTTTACTTTAAAACCTAAAAGTAGAAATAAAATGGTTTTTCTTTGGAACATTACAACAACCTTCCTACAGTAGGTCTTTTTAAAAAAATGTTCTTATGAACTTGTGGCTCTAAATGAATTTTATTTAGTTGGATGGGGGCAAAAATGGATCATTGAAGAAACTCTTTTTTTGAAGCAACATACATGAAGGAGCGAGTTGCCTGTATTTTTGAAATCTCTTCTTGTAATTTAAATTCAGTTAATTTGGGTTTTAGCCACTCATCTTAAAGGAACTAAAATTTTAAAATCCTGCAGCTCTGATGCCCACACCCACACAAACGAGAACCTTTGAAATATGATCCACCCTATGACTGGTTCTGTGTTTACTCTTTATTCTGATCTCCATCACTATGATCATGGAAAGCAGAATGTACAAATGCCCACCTCTCACATGAGCCGTTATTAATAACTGTCCCACATACCTTAACCCCACTCTGGTTTCTTGGTGGTGAGCTGAACCTCTCTGCTATAAAGGAACCTCAGTCCGAAAAGGCACCCAGTTCAATGTTTACTCTGCAGGTGGAGGAAAACTCTGGCCACATGAAACATTTTTAACGGTGGCACTCAATCTAAAATAACCACATTATTTTAGTCTGTTTTATGACTGTCCAGAACTAGTTGGTTATTTTGGGTTGTTCCAAAAAATGTAAATATTTAAAAAAAAAATAAACTCATACAATGTATGAATGTGTAAATTCTAGCATTGCTTTCAAGGCCTTATTTCTTGTATATCTCTTAAAGCAGAGATGGGTAGGATAGCTGAAAACTGCAACATATGTTTACTCATATAAAAGTAAAAAGTAGCTGAGACTTTGATCAGGTAGACTGATCCAAACATCAAGCATTTAATTTGTAAACATTTAAATATAAAGTCATATGTATGAATATGATATGAAATATTATGAAAATAATTTGCATAAATAACATAACTACAAAGTAACAAAATTAGACAAAAGAAAAAAAAATCCAAATCAATTTCGTTTGAAATAAAAGTTATTAAAAGTTAACAAAACTGCAGGTGTGTGTCTCTGACTGGTGAAATTTTGGCTGAGGCAAGTTTGTAGAATATCCAGAAATTTTACTCCGGTCAGAGGACTAGCATTAGTGTAGTAAATGTAGAAGTATAGAGTAGTAAAAACACTCGTAAACATACATTTTCCTGAATTTGCATGCAAAAATATATTGTGTTCTGGTCAACGGGATCATGGGAAAAACTGTTGACTTGACTTTCGTCCAGCAGACAGTCATTGGTGCCCAAAGGTCACAAAAGGTCATCATTGCTAAATAATTTGGGTGCTTGAGGAATATGTCTAAAGAAGCTACTGGTAAGAAAAGGAGCACAAGAACCAGTGCATCCTTGAAATTATTGTGATCTCATGTCTTTAATTGTGAGGCCCAGAGCATGAGTCCATGGTGTCCTTAAATTCTTAAATTAATTCATCTAATTTTAAATTAATTGTAAAACTAAGTTGACCTCTTCCAGGTTGGAGATTTCGTCTTGACGGGACAATTTAACCTCGTTTATTCTCTATTTTTTTTCCCGCCGGAGTTTTCAGTCAGGCAAAAGCGAGAGTCGCCCTCCAGAAGTCAATGGAGGCTACGCTAACTAGCTAGCTAGCTTGTTTGCGTATATCACCAGTTGGCTGGACGAACTTTTTAGATTTCTGTGAATAGATCTTAAATTTAATTCATAATTATCTTAAAAAGTCTTTCATTTGAATGATTTAAACCTACAGAAACCCCCTGGGTCACAATTGTGTCGCTAATTTTCAATAAAGTCACTCTTTAACTGAGATTTGAAGAAGCATTTTACCGGAGCTAAAGCGGAAAAAGGACTAAAGTCTTTTTCATGCAGAACGGCTCCTTATCATTTATTGAGTGCAATCATTGTATGTTAGGGCTGCACCTAAAATTATTTTAATATTTGAATATTCGATGTGACGATTAATCAAGTAATCGGATAAAAATACTTTTTTTTTTTTTTTGGTAATTTCACCACTTAAGCCTTTTGTACGGAAGAGGAGTAGGGCCACCAAAAAGTAAAAAAAAAAAAACAACAAAAAAACAAACTGACTTTAATCTCAGAATTTTGACTTTTTAGAAATCTGATTTTTTTTCCCCCTCAGAATTCTGAGATGAAAGTCAAAGTCAGAACTGTTTTTTTTGTTGTTGTTTTTTTGCAGTGGCCCTAATCCTCTTCCATACGTTTGCGTTCAATATTAAACAACGCAAATAAAACATGAAAAAAAAATAGTATTGCCCAAAATTCAGTAATAGTTTTGTTAATGTATGCCAGTAACAAAAACAATGATTCTTGACAAAGCATCAATTTGTGGAAATCTTTTTATTAGTAACTAGTTAATTAATTAACCATAATAGTGATGTAAAAGTGATGTTTTCATTTTACAAAATTTTAACCAGAGTGAAGCTAAAACTGGTTGGTTTGGCATAACACATATTTATATATTTTGTAATCTTAAATGTATATATATATTTTTTGTTTGAGTCTATATATCTCCCAGTCAATGATTATTCAAGTTACCAAATTAGTTGATTATTTTAATAATTGATGAAACATGATTATTTATGCCCTACAGTACATGGAGACTTTCCAACAGGCTGACATTTTTGTATGTCAGTGCAAATTTAGTAAATCAGAAAACAAAAAAAAAGTCACAGATGATAGATGGTTTTGCAGCATTTTATTCTACAGTTCACCAGCATGTTTCAAAATAAGAATGAAGATGAAATGAAATATCATGGTCCTAATCACCTCCAGAAGATGGACAAATACAATACTCTAATAAACGAGGGAAACATTTTCTGTCTGTGCAACATTTTCATTTTTAGCGTCATTTTACTTCAATTAAAAAAAAAAAAAAAAGCACCACAAGATGTGACCGCGTGAAATGGCATTTTGATTTTCCATCCTTTAACTTTTATATAATTCTATAAAATAAAATTTGGCAAATATAGTTGCAGTTTTCTTCTTTAAAAAAATGTTCTCATTAACACTTTTACAGTACACTCCAGCATTTCTACAACTTCATTCAGTTATTCTGTGCAAAGTTCGACTCCCACCATCTTAAGCTGCTGTTTTCTACAGCAGTACTTTTAAATAAGGCATAATATAAAATAAGAGGCGAAGTCCTGATACAATCCTCACAGCACAGCAGCTATAGGCAAAAGCAAATTTTCCCCAAACCCGTTTGATTGTGACAGCAGTCGGCTACTAATGAAGCATATTTCACTTTAATACTGTTCCTGTGACGACGCATGATGTCCCCAAAACCTTTAATAAAACAAAACACCTACTGCAAAATAAATTAAAAACATAGCAATTTGAAGCCACAGCACTACTTTCTGATGAATATATTGAAATCTCCATTTGCAGGGGGGACAAATGGTAAAAGTAAAGGCAAAGAATGTGCTTTCATAGAATATCGTGTGATCAGCTGAGCTTTTCATGATGTGTTCAGTTTCTTCAGATTATTTGGGCGCATGAAACTTAAGCACAGATGTGTTGCACAAAAAAAAAAAGTTTTAAATTAAAAGTCAATGTTACACTGGTAACATGGTGTTTTAATGATTTACTGTTAACATAAATACAGCTGTAACTGCATGAAGCTAGTGCAATGGTGGGTTCTGCTAAAAAAAAAAAAAAAACAACAAAAAAAAGAAAACTAAGCTGGAGGTAGACGGACAGCAGACAGACTGAAGGAGAGAAAACTTGAGGTGGGATTTCCGACACAAGGAGTTATGGGTCCATTGCGGCTGCAGTGTCTATACAGGTGAACGCAGGGCAGGTCATGCAGGTCAGAGTGCAACCGGGCTGAACGTCGGTGTGGTTTAAGGCCGGATCAGGAAGGATGTGCGCGGCCGCCGAGATCACGTCTGGTGCACTTCGTGAAACATCAGCTCTCGTGGGATTCGAGTCTCTGGGCCGTACATCTTACAGGCTCGCCGCTCAAACGCGGCGACGTTCTGCTTTACGACTTCGTCGAAGAACATGGTGGCTAGCTGGGAGTGGAGCAAAGACCGGAACTCAAAGGATATCTGGGAAAGAAAAAGAAGAAGAAGAGTTAGACACCGCATTATGGAGATAATGCCTCGTTTTGTTTCACCAAGTAATAAAAGATAAGGCTGCACCTCTTGTTTCAAACTGAACTTATAAAGATGCAAAAACCTTTCTGAGGATGTGATACAAATCTTTGTCTCATTTCATTTTGATGCAACCTTTTTTTAAATTATTCTGTTCTATGATGAACCAGTGTCATCTAATTTCCCCCCTCAGGATTCCCTTAAACTGTGTAACATGCAACAAGTGAGAGCAACTATTTCTGCTCCAACAAGTTTAATTTTCTTTATTTTATTTTTCTATTCATTTTTATACAGTACAGGAGCATCACTGTAAAATAGGACGCCATCAAAACGGTGACTTATTTCACTAATTTGAATCAAAAAGTGAGACTCTTACGGATTTATTATAGTATTTCTATTCATTTGGATGGTTACGTGTCAAAATAAAAACTCATAATTCAGTTTCTAGGAAAGTTTTAAATGACATTTTTCTTATGAATTATAAGAATAAAGTTGAAGTATTAGGGGAATTAAGTAGTAATTTTACGAGAACCAGACAAATTACTTTTTCTTGTAATTCTAAAGACATTCTTCTGGTAAAATTACATCTTTATTCAGCTAGTATTATGACTATTATAATTGAACAAAGATTTTCATAGCTTGGCCCTGATTCTCCGGTGAAAGCCACATTTTGAAAATATTGCCTTTTGTAATTAATCAGAAATCGGCTCTGGTATGAAAAAAGCAAAGTAGCTATGTAATATACACATTACAGAGCTACTAACCAATTTTCCCACATTTATAATAAAAAAATCTTTTTGACCAACTTTAAGAAAGAAGATAGTGAAGCATTTTTTTTTACAGTGAATACTTACAGAAAAGTCTACAGTGCAGGTGCGAGGGTAACCGGGAATGCCAGGACTAAAGCGCCATATCGTCTCCAAGTGATTGAACAGTTTTCCATCTGTACACACAGCCTAAAGCAAGACAAAAACACCATTACAAACACCAGAAAGTACAGCTAAATGAGGCGTTTATGCAAGAGTTTGTAGTAACGTTTTAACTTCTCATCATATCTTAGAAGACAGACCAAACTGGCATCAATGCGTGTTGGATTAAATATTTCACACGACTCCACCAGTAAATCCTTACTTTGACTAGATGAGGTCTGACACTCGTGATCATAGACGTGTATCTCTCCACCACGGGGGGGAATCCCACTTCCAGCTGGGCTTTCGAGTGACCTGCCCTCTTCATGATGGTCTGGGACTTCTTACACCAAGGCACGAAGTGCTTGTAGTCGTCGACGTTGGCCACCACATCATACATTTCCTGCATGGAATAACTATGAAAGAAAGAATTACAAGGTTAAGAAGTGATATTTTCTTATTAAATGTTTTTTAATAAATCTGTCATGTTGTGACAGTAAAACACGGTAATCTGAAAAGATCGATCTCCTTCAACTCCTCCTCGTGTTGCTATTTCCACAGTGACAACTTCCACACTGAAGAGTGTTGTGGTTAGCACAAACCAACAATAACAGTCACTCAGTTCCCCTCTACTCTTAAGGGCTTTTGCAATGTGAAGCATTCAGTGATTGGCAAACCTCCTCTAACTGGTTAACGCACCAACAGCAGAGCTAATTTTACGCTTAGGGCTGTGGCATTTTCGCAAAGTTTGAAAACATTTAAGTGCACTTCGCTTCACCCAAAGTAATTCCTCCAGAAAAATTCTACAGCACTAATTTATTTGCCTGTTTAGTAAATAACAAATCAGAGTTAGGAGGAAAGACTTAATGCTGTCAATCAACCTTGTGAACGTGTTAATTGTGGAGGAACGAGTCACCATTTCTGGTTAGCACTGGGACAAAGTTACACTTTTATCTGTCTCATTCTGTACTGTCACAACATAGTGAAAGTTTCAACAAATATATATATCATAAAACCTAAATACTGCAGCTTTAAACAATAAATAATAGATCATACTGGAATATTACCCAAGTATTCGACGCTCTGAGTACTCCTTCCTTTTGTTGGTGAGGCTGATGAAGTTTCTGCTCTGCGGGACAGTCGTCATCGTGTCCCACTCTTGAAGGCAAAGCACCTTGGGACTTCTTGTCATCAAAATGCCACATGAAGACAGGTGTCTAGAAGGTGGAAGCAGAGGCTCTGTGAACTTCACTCGGTTTCCTGGGCATACAAACCAACCAAACAGCTCTCCTGTTCTCCTGTGTTCTAGCTTCCAGCTATTGAGGTTGACCAAAATGGGATAAAAGGTCAGGGTTGGGAGAATTCTGGCAATTTCTGGGTTTGGTGTTTATATGTAGAGAAACTGGAGGATTCTTTACCATCCTTTGAAATCTAATTGATTGACAGGAACTCTCATGTGTTTCACAACTGAACTGTCCACACAGAAACACTCAGCCAGATCAGTGACATATTTTAAGTCAAATACTGGGCTTATTTATATCCTATGAGAAATTATGATCCAAGATCAAACCAAAAAATAACAGTAAGAGAAATCCTGCTGGTAAATATTCATCAAAGTCTGATAATCCAACTCACTTTTATTAGTCTACAGGAAATCAACTGTTCTAGCCAGAAAAAGCTTGCCATTTGCACAATCAGTGAGGTTTTTAAAACTGAAATTAGAGGAAGCACAAAGATTTAAGAAGCTATCCAAAGACATGAAGGCTTATTTAAATGGAGCAAGGTTTTGGTTTTATAGTTTTGAGCTTTTTACCTGCTGTCAATGGATACGTTGCTTAGCAGCCTTTTAGAAATCTCTAAATTAATTTAATTATCTTTACTCTGCAGGGCTGTCTCTTTAATCATGTAAAATTTTTAAAAAGACACCCCTAATGTCTCTTTAATCATTTTATATTAAGATCTCTTATATATAGAATGAAATTGTCTGCTTCACATACTAAAGTATAGAAAAGACAATATTTAAGACTTTTTATACCTTAACATTATAGTTCCTAGAGAGAAATCTAAACTGGCTCAAATTGTTAATACTGGGTCAAAGGTTTAGAAAAAGCCATGAAATTCAAATTTGATAATTTATATTCCAAGCAGATTACTTGAATTAGCATAAATTCTACATGCAAACAAGATATTTGGCCAATTAGATGCACTGGCCTATTTCTTTAGTGACAGTGACGTCAAAGGTCACAATGAGGATAAATTGTAATAGAGTAAAACAAACATTAACAACCTGGTAGTTAATCAAAATTTAGCTAAATAGTTTCAATCACATACATAACAAAAAGTTAACTGATTTAATATGTCCACAAAGTTTCAATAAGCTGGAAACAATTTTGATTTTAGGACATTGTTTGGTTTGAAAGTGACCTTTACAAGTCAAAAACGTTTATTTTAACCCTGGAAAATGGCAGAACAATCGCTGAAAATATTGATTTAGACTCCAGAATATGATACAGAACATTAGTCAAACCACATTAGCCAGTATAAAATACAGGGGAGAGACTTTTATTAAGCAGATATTTAAACAGAACCACTCGGATTTCTTACCTGATGTTTTGTCTCAAACATCCTCTTTGTAAAGCCGAACGACAGGAGCGGGGGGAGCCCACGGTGGCGATCTGGAGAAAGTCACTGAACGTCCGCACACCCATGGGTAACCTCCGGGCACCGGCTGTGGCTGCCATCAACCCGGCCACTCTCCGTCCGAACAACGGTGATCCTGGCGCTGAGAAGCCGAGCTCCGGGCAGGTTCAGGTTCCAACAGAAACACAGAGAATCAAAGTTCCTGCCCCGCAGTCGCTTACGTCAGAGCGGTTAGCTACACCGACGACCAACTGCCCGCGTCGCCGGCCACTTTTCAAAGCTCCCAACCGAACTGCGGCGACAAACGACGGTAGTCAGCGGCTAACGAGGCTAACGAGGTTTCATAACAGCCCCGATAAAACGCGACGTGAGGCCGCGTTGCTGTCCTTTTTCACTTTCACTTACACACACATCACCCTGTGTCTGCGGCACAAAATCTGCACTAAATTCAGATCCTTTCATCGGCTTCCGACTTGATAGATATGTTTTTGTTGTTAAAATACGCCCAGCTCCTGACGACCTTCTACTGCTAAATAAAACGCCGGTGACGGGACAAACTGTTCCATACTTCAGCGAGTAGGTAGGGGTAAGCCAACGGTTCATGGAAAATATGCTGCCACCTACTGGACAGGGGGTGAAACCTCAGGGACATTTATACCAAGTCAGGTCAACGGTTCGCTCCATGCAGAATCAGAATCAATATATTCAGTCTAAATATAGACATATGAATGCTTTAGAATATACATTTTAAAGCATTCAAAAATTTCTAGTCAAAAGCATTATTTTATTTGCTTGGATGTATCAAACAACTTAACAGTAATATCTCTGTCAATTGAAATGTATAGTTTCAATTGACTTATAATTTTGCTATAATATATTATAATATCTAATATTATAATAAAAATAAAAGCATTATTTTATTTGCTTGGATGTATCAAATAACTTAACAATAATATCTCTGTCAATTGGACCACTTTTTGTCTCCAAATAAAAACTTTCATTATTTTACTAACAGGACATATTTTGTTTCCAGGGCGTTTTAATAGAACATTCCTCCCAGCAGAAGTTAGACTCTGCTGGGAGTTCACATACCTGCTAACTGTTCACATTTTGTAAATAGTTTGCTGCTATTTTTAAGCAAAAATATACCAACATATTTTGTAATTTACAGGTTATTTCTATGCTATATTAGTTAAATTTACATGAAATAAAATATTTAATTGCTCTGCTCTTTTGGTAGATTGCTAAAATAGTCTTATTTATTTAATTATTATGGGTTTTTATCTATTATTATCTATCTATCTATCTATCTATCTATCTATCTATCTATCTATCTATCTATCTATCTATCTATCTATCTATCTATCTATCTATCTATCTATCTATCTATCTATCTATCTATACGTATTTGCTGAGTATTTTTTTTATTAGCTTTTATTTTGTGTAATGCCCTTCTACAATTAAATTAACAAACACATTGGCATTAAAAGCGATCGTTTAAAAACATATGGTTTTTAAAATCTCTAAGGTCTTGTTTGACCTTCAGGATAATTGTTTTACTCATGCGTATAAATGTTGTATCCTTCACGGCCACTAGGAGTCGACATTTCACCCCCGAAAGCAGAAAGCGGACCGCCACGCCTGTAGGCGGACCAGCGCCATCGTCAGACCAGACGCTGGATACAGACAACAACAGTGACAGACCGAGAGAGAAAGACCGCATTCTTTTTTTGCTTTCAGTTATGGGTGTAGTCTGAGAGGTGGAAATTGTAATTGCACTGCAGCTTTACCTCGAAGTTTAATCCTCATGAAGGAGCTCCGTCCTGGCTGAGTTGGGAGATGGGAGTACTTAACATCGCAGACCAGGTACGCTGAAAGGAAAGCCCTCCGTGTTAGTGTTTTGGCGCAGTCTATTTGCTGGAAGGAACCTGCTCTAGTGCGCAACCTGCTACGTATTCGCCGAACCGCTTGAAATACTAATGTTGCTCGTCGTTATTGCATGCATATTTTTGTTAGTTTAGTAATTAGCAGGACAGAATTTGTTGCGTTTTTGATGTGCGGTACCGTTTTTGTGGTCGGAAGCGTAGCCTCGACCGTAGTTTGGGCCGGAGCCAGCTCCGTAGCTGCATTAGTTAGCTCGAGCCTTTTAGCTAACTGACGTAAGAACTGAAGGCTGAGGCCTGTAGGCCTCAGCTCGGGCTTGGTCTAACTGCTGGAAAAAAAATAATGAAAAAACGGGACAAAATCAGTCCTATATTTAAGTAACTGCAATAAACATTTGAAAACATGATATACAGTCATGCCAATATTTTTATGCATTTACTATCCCGAAAATATTGATATTTTTACCGACTATTTGAGCGCCTCAAATAGAGCATAAAGAGCGGTACGAGCATATTTCGAGTAATCGATCTGGATTAGCGTTAAGGTTTTGTTCTATTTTGGTTTTAAATTATTATTATTATTATTATTATTATTGCATAGTTTTATTTGTAACTCCGGGGGTGTTTGTGTTTTTCAGCCTCCTCTGGTCCAGGCCATCTTCAGTCGTAATACTGAAGAAGTTCAACTGTTATTGCACAGAAAGGAAGATGTCAATGCACTGGTATGTGACAAGTACATCGAGTTTTGTTGCAGATCACACTGGATGGAGTCCCAAAGCTTCACGTATTGCGTTTGTGTGTGTGTTTTAATAGGACCATGAGCGCCGCACACCACTTCATGCTGCTGCCTGTGTGGGTGATGTCCATATTATGGACCTCCTCATTGAATCAGGTGACTCCGCTACATTTATTGCAGTTAAAAGTCGGTACCTTTTGTAGTCCAACATGATGAATGCTCCATAAGACCCAATCCCATCTCTAAGAGGGAGTGGAACAGCAAAATAAATCTTGTCTTTTTTGATAGCTAAAACAAGAAAATATGCATAAAAGAGGATTTTGTTTGCAGATTTTTGTGAATCTATATTGAAAATGGAAATATATGTCTTTCAGGTGCCAGTGTAAATGCTAAAGACAACGTTTGGTTGACCCCGTTGCACAGGGCAGCTGCTTCAAGGAATGAAGTAGGTGTCTATTTTAAGGAGTCTATCATTTCTAGCTAATTATTTTTACGTTTGAATTACCTTTTGTGTCCAGCCACAGTTATGCATGTTGAATGTTTTCATTCCAGGACAATTAGACAAAAATTTAAAACAAAAAATTTGTAACATGGTCTTATGGCTTATTTAAAACAGAATAGGAACAATTTTCATCACTAAAATAAAGGAACATTTTGATTAATGTACTGCTGTACAGTTATAATAATATTGCCTACAATATATATTTTTAATTTTATAAGCAGAAGTAGGAAATGTAGGACAAATGTTTTAAATTAATCAGTGGTTTTGAAGTGTTTGTTGCACAGAATGTGTTTGTTTTTGGTTCTTTTTATATAGTGAGCACCTCAAGCTAATATGCTCATTGGTTGGGCTATTTGCTCAAGTAACCAGTCTGCTGTCAGCTTTATTTAAATCATTTCATTAGGACAGTGCATATTGATCAACATTACCAAAATGAGTTTCAAGAAGGCAGAAAAAGCAAAATTCCTCACTGTGCATTTATTAGGACAGAAAAAATAACACTAAATTGAAGAAAGGCACTAGAAATAACTAACAAACAGACAGAAACTGTATAAAAACAAAATACAATTCTCTCATCTATAGACTTTCAACTAATGCTTGGGTTTCTTTTTTTAAAAAAGAAATTGTGTGGTTTTAATAGTCTCTGACTGCTTGCCAGTTGCAGTTTTTAAAATATTTTTCATATAATAAAATTGACTACTTTAGTTTCTACATTATGGTTCATTTGTCCAACAAAAAATGTTAAAATGGTTATACATTCCTTTCTTACAAAAGGGGAACATGTAGTTTTTCAGCAGCGTGTAGCAATATGTGGGGGAGGGGTAGGACTCATTAGTTTTTGCAACTGCAGAGACAGACATCATTTCTGGATCTTCCTCTTGCCTGTCATAAAAAAAAAAAGTTGCTGTGATAGAATGGAAGATTTGATGGTGTTTAAACAAACTGTACATATTTACATAGCTTACCTTAATGCTAACAAGCCATTCCTAGCTGAGGATTAGTGGTTCAAACGGGAGTCTCTAATGCTTTAATTAAAACTCTAACTTTTGGTGGTGGCTTCCGTCTCTTCAGAGAGCAGTGGGTCTTCTGCTGAGGCGCGGAGCCGAGGCAAACACGCGAGACAAGTTCTGGCAGACGCCGCTGCATGTGGCTGCTGCCAACCGGGCCACGCGCTGCGCAGAGGCTCTGCTGACCCAGCTGAGCAACCTGAACATGGCAGATCGCACCGGTCGGACTGCCCTGCACCATGCGGCTCAGAGTGGTTTCCAAGAGGTGAGGCTGCAAGGATTAACCATTTAATGTGTAGAGATGACTATGAAGTTAATTTCTGTTTGTTTTAATTGTTGAACAGATGGTGAAGCTGCTGCTGAACAAAGGAGCCAACCTGAGTGCCATTGATAAGAAGGAGAGGCAACCTATTCATTGTGCTGCTTATTTGGGTAAACAAGTTTCTATTTCATGTTTGGCTGAAACAATTAATTGTGACTAATCAATTAGCTTTTAAATAACCATCAATTAATTTAGCAATCAAAAAAGAAGGAATTGCCTAAGAAACAACATATTCAGAGAAGCAATTAAGACAAAAATGTACAATAATTAAACACTTTTTGTATTTAAGATAAAAACAAATACTTTATCTGTAAGTATGTTCTTTGCAGTTTTAGGTTCACCTGGTTTTAATTCTATTAAAAGAAGAAAAAAAATGAAAGGAAAAAAGAAAATCTGCAACTAGTTATCAATCGATTAATCCAAAAACATAATCAACAAATTATCACTACGCTGTGCTTTTAAATCTAGCAGAAAGCGCTGAGCTTTTCACATGTTCATGTTAGAAGTATATTTAGCTTCTGATTCATTATTTGCTACAACTGATCAAGCAAAGACTTACAGAATGCTCCGTTTTTGCATTTAGACACTAAAATGTTTTCTTATGTAAAATAAAAGGAATTATTTGTTTATTCGCATTAATGCAGACCTAATTACTTGCCAGTACTACAAACCAGCTATGTTTTAATTTTTTTTTAGGTAGGAATTAAAACTGTAGAAGTTAGATTTGTTCAAATAAAGAACAGTAACGTTAGTAAGTGTGAGAATGAAAGACGCATTGAAATGTTTTTATTTTTTGGGATTTTTGCAGGACATTTGGAGGTTGTGAAGATGCTGATATCCCGTGGTGCTGACAAGAGCTGCAAGGATAAGCTGGGTTATACACCTCTCCATGCTGCTGCTGCAAGTGGTCACATCGAAATTGTAAAGTACCTTCTGAGGATGGGAGCAGAGGTGAGAGGTCATGCTTTTATGATTGCATCACTGCTGTGTAGGTTTGAGCAATTAATCATGTTCAATCGATCATCGTCAACTAATTTAATAATTAATTAATCGTTTGCTGCTGTGTACAGACTCAAAAATCTGGCAATTTGCTGAAAGAGCAACATTCTCAGAACAATAATGAAACCAAAACTGTACAAAGAATATAAACATTTTTCATTGAAGAAAAAAAATCCTGGTTTGTCTGTAAATATGTTCAAACCAAAACTCTTTAAGTGACGTAGTATTAGCTTTATTTGGTTAAAAAAATCATATTAATCAACTTTTGCTTTGAAATGATTAATTGGCTAATTCAGCTTTTCACATGTATTTTTTAGCATCCTTTTAATGATCAAGAAAAGTATGATGTTATTGCATTTAAGGCAATAGTTTCTTATTTAAAACAGAATGAAATTATTTGTTGTTCTGCAGGCCATATATTTAAGTTATTGCATAAAAACTGAATGAAAAATCTTGACTGCCAGTTTTTAAAATCTGTCAGAATAATTAGTAGATTAAACTAATAGTTGTCAGATTAATTGCTTATTTACTAACACTGTCTATGGCTTTACCTCTTTTTAAATGTTTTTATAGGATTTTTAAAATAAATTGATGTTTCGGTTGTGTTTCATTGTCAGATCGATGAGCCCAACGGCTTTGGAAACACTGCGCTTCACGTGGCTTGCTACATGGGACAGGAAGCTGTGGCGACTGAGCTGGTGAACCACGGCGCTAACGTTAACCAGCCCAACAAGTGTGGCTTCACCCCTCTGCACCTGGCTGCCGTCTCCACCAATGGTGCCCTGTGTTTGGAGTTGCTGGTCAACAATGGGGCTGATGTCAACCAGCAGGTAAGAAAAGAGCAGCGTTCACCGTTTATAATGCAGATTAACGCCACAAAGCGACTTGTGACGTTCTCATTTTATTTATAATGCACCATTAGGCCTGTCACAATAACAAATGTTGCCGAGCGATTAATTGTCTCAAAAATTATTGCGATAAATGATAATATTGTTGAACTGATGTAATGGTAATGACATAATGATGCTAAAAATAAAGATGCTAAAAATAAACAACCAGTTCCAGTTGTTTACACTGGAACTGGTAAACAAAACAACCAAAAATAAAATGGACTCTCAGTCTCTTGACAGAAAATGCATTTGAATAAAAACCAAACGCAACATAAAACCAAAGTGGAAATAAAAACTGCATTCAGCCAAAAGAGTACAGGTTATGAAGTCTGTATACTATATTGCCCTTCAATAATTGTTAGATTCAGGTAGAGTAGATGGGAATATCCGACTTCCTGATGCAATCGTTCACTCCTCCTGTATGCTAAGGAAATGAAGAAGGGCAGGGTCAGTGGAGGTCACCGGATTTAAGTCTTTTTCATCCGGAGTTATCAATAGAAAGAAGAAACGATAAAGCCGATGAATTAAAATGAGGTCGATAACTTTCATTTCTCATGCGATTAATATTTAATTCAGGAGAGTTATTAGAGAAGGGATGGATCTAAAACCTGGGCAGCCCGACAGTAGATGTATTTTAAAATTATACTAGCTTTTGTGAAGATTTTTGTGAAAATAATTTTTCTTACTTTCATCAGAGCAAAGAAGGGAAGAGCCCCCTGCACATGGCAGCCATTCATGGACGCTTCACACGCTCTCAGATCCTCATCCAAAACGGTAATTAGTACTTTCTGTTTTCCTTTTCATTTCGTTCTCTGCTTTGAAAGCGTATTTAATTCTCTCTCCCTCTTCTTTGCGTTTTTGTCAGGTGGGGAAATTGACTGTGTGGATAAATATGGCAATACCCCCCTCCACGTTGCTGCTAAGTATGGCCATGAACTGCTGATCAGCACTCTGATGACCAACGGAGCAGACACAGCCAGGTAGGGGCGAAAATCTCACCACTTTTACTTTTAGAAAACAGTACAGCTTTACATTTATTTGATTTATTAGGTGTTCAGCATCTAATGCAGCTTCTTACTCGTTTGTTTTCCAGACGTGGGATCCATGGAATGTTCCCCTTGCACTTAGCTGTGCTGTACGGGTTTTCAGACTGTTGTCGCAAGTTACTCTCCTCAGGTTTGTTTTCTAAATAAACCCACTCTGATTCATATGCTTTTTTTAATGCTTTATGTCTTTGTGAGTGATTTTGTTAATGTCCCTTCAGGTCAGCTGTATAGTATAGTTTCATCCATGAGTAAAGAGCATGTGCTATCGGCTGGGTTTGACATTAACACCCCTGACAACTTTGGGAGGACCTGTCTACATGCTGCTGCCTCTGGAGGGTAAATGGCACAACTTTTATGCTATTTAAAAAAATTTTTAACCGTGTATTTATCTTTAATAAACATATCTTTTTTACAGAAATGTTGAATGTCTGAACTTGCTCTTGAGTAGCGGTACTGACTTGAACAAGAGAGACATAATGGGAAGGTGAGTTCTACATGATGACGTCTGAACATTTTATCAGTTAAATCAATAAATTATGGCATAATTCGAGGTGATTGTCTAATTTCACCTGGCATGCGCCCTGTAGGACACCGTTGCACTATGCGGCTGCTAATGGGAGGTACCAGTGCACCGTGGCTCTGGTGAATGCTGGCGCCGAGGTAAACGAGCAAGACCAGACTGGCTGCACTCCCCTGCACTACTCTGCTGCCTCCCAAGCCTTCAGCAGGTGAGAAGCGTGTTTAGATTTTAAATTCAAAACAAAACAAAAAAAAACACAAATATGCTGCATCAAGATGGATAAAGGGTGTTCAAAGTGTGGCCCGGGGGCCATTTGCAGCCCCTGCACTGCTTCTGTCCAGGAGCAAATATTCACAGATCTGTTTATTGATTTGTTAGAACTGATCGCCAATTTTCTGGGAACCATCAAAATACTGAGGATGAGACGAAAGAGTCCTACTTGTGAGTTTTTCTTATCTTCGAATAAATTTAGTTATTAGATAATTATATATAACCAGGAACTCACTGAGTTTTGCTCTTTGGTGCTTATGTAACAGTTGCTTGGAGCATCTTCTGGACAATGGTGCTGATCCATCTATGGTCAACTCTAAAGGTTACAGTGCTGTTCACTATGCAGCTTACCACGGAAACAAGCAGAACCTGGAGCTGGTGAGTTTTCTCACGAGCACTGATGTCTTTATTATTCATCCTCACTGCTAGCATTGTCACCTAAGTGTGTTTTTTTTTCTTAATCTTGTTAATCTAGCTCTAATTCGTTTATATGCATCATTTCTTCTGTGGTAAACGTGCGTTTTCTTACTTTTCCAGCTCTTGGAGATGTCCTTTAATGCTCTTGGAGACATAGAGAGCAGCATTCCAGTCAGTCCTCTTCATCTCGCTGTGAGCGTCACACAAACCTCTGCTTGTTAACGTCGACTAAATGCAAAGCGGAGATTAATTCTGCTCCTCCTGCAGGCTGATCGGGGCCACTGGCAGGCCCTGCGTGTGCTCACAGAGACGGCAGCCTATGTGGACATGCAGGACGCCGCCGGCCGCTCTGTGCTCTACCTGGCGGCGCAGAAAGGCTACGCTCGCTGCGTGGAGGTGCTTTTAGCTCAGGGGGCCTCCTGTTTGCTCAACGACAACCATCTCATGTGGACTCCGATTCATGTTGCAGGTATTGTAGCCAAAGCGGAGAGCCTTCTCTAGCAATGTGGTTGGTTGGTTTTCAGTGTTTAATTTGTCTTTTCTGTAAACCAGCTGCAAACGGTCACTCGGACTGCCTGCGCATGATGATTGACTATGGGGAGGAGGGGGATCTCATCAATGTCACGGACAAATTTGGCCAGTGAGTCTTTTTCCTTTCAAATGTAGAATCTCCAAACCATTTCTTGGTGTATTTGAAACATGTCTGTAATACTCTAAGCTAATTTTCTCTTTGTGAATCAAGTTTCTACTTCTTTCTGCTTCTTTTAGTTAATTGAATTGTTCATATTTATTGAGTGATTAAAAATTAAATTCACCTCATTGCAATATAATCACGTAAAAAAGCAATGGCACAAAATTTATGTCCAATCTTTAGTTTATCTGTAAAAGTAAAAACTGGAAAATTAAGAAGGAACGATTTACATTTCTATTTGTTAAACAAAACATCATCACAAATTATCTTCCTTTAGATGAGAAAAATAAGTTGGGACACCCGAATGGCTAATTCTTTGATTGAATATGTCTGCTTTGACTAGGCCATTTGTGTCACGCTATGGAATCCCAGAGTGAGAAGCTCACCAAACAATTTACGTTTTTTATTTATTTTTTTTAACAGGGTAAACGTTCATCATTTGCATTTTATGTGATGGACACATTTGTATTTTTGTCCATTTTAATTGGGAAAATTGAAATAATTTATTTCACTAATCTGTGTCTTAATGGTGAATAGAAAGCTTTAAAAGATGCTTTATTTAATTTTAGCTGTTCAGTTCAATTACTTGCATCTTTCACTTTCCTTTCCTTTAATATTAAATATTCACAAGCTAATTTCACATGACTGAACCCTAAAAATATATATTTTTTATTCTAAAATCTTGTCTTTTTATCTGTTTTCCTTTAACGTTTATTGTTGCTTTTGTCTCCATCAGAACCCCTTTAATGCTCTCTGTCCTGGGAGGGCACACTGACTGTGTCCACTTCCTGCTGGAGAAAAGTGCTCTACCGGACGCTAAGGACAAGAGAGGACACACGGCTTTGCACAGAGGGGTAAATTTTAAACACCCAATTATTGAACCACAGTTTAAACAGAAGAAATGCTTGATGGGGACAAGAAGGGTTAATTTGTACAGTGAAGGTTGAATGTAGTTTGTTGCAGCAGGATTAGTTGTCAGGACTGTTTGGCAGTAAAATGGTGACTAACACAAAAATATTCTGGTGGTCATAATGTTTTGTCCAATCAGCAGATATGGGTAGAGTACAGAAAAAAATTTACTCAAGTAAGAGAGGCATAATCCAACATACTTTATTCATGAAAAAGTAAAAAATATCCATCTAAGAAATTACTCAAGTAAGAGTAAAAATACTTCATAATATCATTACTCAAGTAAGAAGTACAGCATAGTAAAAAACATACTTAAAAATAATTTTTATGTATTTAAAAAAAAAAGTTGCTCAGGTAGATTTAATTGATTAAATGTAAGTAGTTACTACCTGTCTCTGCTAATCGATGTGAATGAAAAAGAAAAAGATTCTAATTGTTTGACGGCCAGTTCTATTTTAAATTGCACTCAGGTTAAATTAAAAACTGTCCATGTTTTCATGGTTTACACCCGCTCAAGAAAACAGATCCAGCAGCCAGTACAGTCTCTTTCGCCCTGCATAAAGTAAAAAAAAAAAACCCCACAATTCAATGCAGTTTTTTTTATTTGTTTGTATTTACACAGGCAGTGTTGGGACATGATGACTGTGTAGCAGCTCTGCTGGAGCACAAAGCTTCTCCGTTATGTCGGGACGCCCAGGGTAGGACGCCGCTGCACTATGCTGCCTCCAGAGGCCACACAGAGATACTGGCCAGTCTGGTACAAGTCACCATGGCAACTGACCCACAGGACAAACTGCTGGACAACAAACAATACACGCCGATACACTGGGCTGCTTACAAAGGTTTGCTCGGCTTCACGAGTGGAGAATCTCTAAATATTGATGGTGGCTTTATTAAATCTGTGCCGATGTGTTTCTGTACTCAGGGCATGAAGACTGTTTGGAGGTTTTACTTGAATTTAAAACATTTATTCATGAAGAGGGAGACCCTTTCACTCCCCTGCACTGTGCTCTGTGAGTATTGATGGTGAATATTCTTACGTTGGGTGCCAAACTTTAAAAAGAAACACTTGCACATGGCTTCAAATTTCAAAACTGTTTCTAGACTGCAAAACATTTAAAATGTGATCAATAGATGATTGATGTTAATCAATAGTCACACATAATGCTACACTATTTATAGTTCATTTTGTTACTTTTTATGTGCTTCATTTCTGTTTTTACAAACAAAAACCTGACAGACACCAAAGAAAAAAAGAGCTATGTGCAAAAATGATGTGGGTTGTAGAAAGTAAAGTTTGTTTTTTTGCTTCAGTTATATCTACTATTCCTTATCTATTTAATTTACCATAATAAATAAATAAATGACTGGTTGTTTGCAGGATGAACGGCCACAGCGGCGCTGCAGAGAGGGTGCTGGAATCTGCCAGGGTCCACATGATTAACACCCGAGACGCCAAAGGAAGGTCGGTGGACTCATTACTAATTTGGAAAGATTTGCACATTTCCACCAGCTTGGATCAGGAACATCTTAGATCATCACAGACATAAAACCTGTTTGATCCTGAGATGTACTACTCTACTCAGGATCTCCATAATTGATGGTTTTGTTTCTGCGTGTTCCTGTAGGACCCCGCTGCATGCAGCTGCGTTCGCCGAGGATGTGGCAGGACTTCAGCTGGTGCTTCGCCACGGCGCAGAGATCAATGCCGTGGATACGAGTGGACGCTCTGCTCTGATGGTTGCTGCTGACAGAGGACTCAGCGGCACTGTGGGTGAGTCTTAACCCTGGTCTTTCTTCTAATCTAGTCTATTATTTACTCAAAAGTTGCTTAGTTTTTTCTTTCTTTTTTTTCATTTTTAAAAATTCTAATTTTGTCCATTGTGCAAAGCAAAATAGAAACCCAGTTGTGTCACCTACACCAAAAACACGTAAGATGCTGAGCACAAGCAATGATGTTGTTGCACTTTTATAGCCTCATATTAACCTTAAGATTTAGCTGTTTATTTTTAACATGGAATAAAACTATTGACTTAAAAATCTGGAAAATGGAAATTAAACCTAGATGCCTCCTTTCTTTAGAGTCGCATGATGCTGCATTTACTCTGATGCAGCATCATAAAAATAGCTTTATGATGCTGCAAATGTTGCATAATCTGCAGCAGACAATCATAATAAATTTAACCAACCTTTATTGCTGCTGTTTGGGTGCCAAATGTGTGTTTTGTTATTGCTCAGCAATCCTCCTCCACCGAGCCAAGGCCGACCTGACGCTGCTGGATGAGAACAGGAACACTGCCCTGCACCTGGCCTGCAGCAAGGTACACGCTCTTATCTCCACAATAGTTAACACATTTATTAGCAGCGCTGCTTTTAAGGTAAATTGTTCTGGAAACAGATAATGGTTCCACACAGTTTTCAGTCACCGTTTATTTTTATACCTTGTCATTTTTCCTTCAGGCCCATGAGATGTGCGCTCTGCTGATTCTGGGAGAGATCCACAATCCCACTCTCATAAATGCCACCAACAGTGCACTGCAAATGTAAGAACTTATGAACTATAACACAAAATTCAGCACACTGTGTTCGTATTTGTACATTTTTCTGTTACATGACTCAAAATAATTTGCGGAAACTCTGCTTATTTGCATGAAGTCTATTCTGAGATATTAAAAATAAAATACAGATTTGGAAGCTCTGATCAAGGTAAAATGCTACTAAGTAGTTTCTCCACAAGTGACACAAATGAGAAGTATTGAAGAGACTTGTGTTAAATTTCATTGTTACACCAAATACTTCAAAAGAACTCTGACCTTTATCCAATAATGTCACACTAAACTGTGATGTGACTTGAATGGCAGCTACAGTTTATAGTTTGCAGTGATTGCAGTCAAAATGATCAGCCTGGATCTGATTTAGACTAAATTGTAACTGTGCAGGAGGAAAAATGCTAATCCTTCTTCATGGTTGACATTTCTCACCTACCCCAAAATGACTTGGATTATTCACAGTCATTATAATTATGCAGCAAAGAACATTTTACTCTCCAATAAATGTGTTTGTATGCTGGATTCCTGCTCCAGCCTATAAATGTTACCATTTAAAACTTAAAGTTTGTGCATCTATGCTCTTAATGACAAAATGTTGTAGAACTACAGCCA
Source organism: Poeciliopsis gracilis (assembly GCA_911649635.1). NCBI lineage: Eukaryota > Metazoa > Chordata > Actinopteri > Cyprinodontiformes > Poeciliidae > Poeciliopsis > Poeciliopsis gracilis. The sequence goes on from CAJVRI010001220.1 coordinate 1,734,877, forward strand.
AAAACTCTCATTTAAAACCATCGTGGATCTTCTATTAGCTGTCCCTTTGCAGTGTGAACTGAGCTGCCATTGTTTTTGTTTCTGGTCTTGTGCAGGCCCCTCCATCTTGCAGCTCGTAACGGCCTGGCTACGGTGGTGCAGGCACTGCTGAGTAGAGGAGCCACGGTGCTGGCCGTGGATGAGGAAGGTGAGAAACTTCACGGCTTCTATGGTGCTGGTTCATTCCTTCCTTTTCCTGTTTTTTAATACATTTATCAGGGAACATGTATGTAGGCAGATAGGTTGCATCATGTTAGGAAAGGCAAGTTTAGGGCTGCAACTAATTATTATTTTAGTCATCAATTAGTAAAGAAATTGGCATATTCTAAATAATTTTATTTTAGCCACTTAAATGCATTTCATTCAGCATTAAAAAATACTAACAAATAATTCAGTAATGTTTCAAATAAGAAAAATGTTTATTCCTTTTAGGTCACACTTTATCAGTTGTGAAGGATGCATCTGTAACTAAAAAAATACTTAAAATATCAACATGTGAAAAGCTCAATGCTTTCTTCTAACTTAATATCATTACAGTGCAAGAAGAATCAGTTGATTTTTTATTTTTGAATAACAGATTACTTGCAAAAGATGCTTCATAGGAGATTTATTTTTACATAATTTGAATCAGATTAAGCTAAAACTGCAATTTGAGGAGTAAAAAAAGAATTTTTGTTTGTTTTTTTTTTGTTCTTGAATGCAAAATCTGTTTCTTGTGCAGTTTAGACTAAATAACTGCTCTAAATATGTTGTTCTTTCAACAATTTGCCTTCTTTTCATGCTGTACAGTAACTGACAATGAAGCAGCTACTAAATTAGTGGACAGTTATTTCAATAATCGATTCATCCAAATGATTGATTAATGAACAACTTTGCGTTTATTTAATAGAAACTCTAAAACAGAGTAATTTTTTATTTATTTTTTTTTATGTTAGCGAAATATTGATGTTTTTGCACATATTTGTAGTGGAAATGCAGTCATTGGGATTTTCTCACGCTGATTGTTCTGCCTATCAGGCCACACCCCGGCTCTGGCCTGTGCGCCCAACAAGGACGTGGCTGACTGCCTGGCTCTGATCCTATCTACCATGAAGCCTTTCCCTCAGCGGGACCCTTCCTCCTGCTCCTCCTCCTCGCCCACCATCTCCTCCTCCGCAGGTCTCAACTTGCTGAAGCACTGCGGCATCACCGCCGCCTGCTCCCCTCTGCCCAGCAACGGCCTCCACAACGGCTACGTCAAAGACCGCCACGGTGCACCGGTGGGCCTGGACGGGTGTCTGTCTGAGTGAACTCAGCCAGCTGCTATCAACATCACCACCACCAGGGGGCGACTACCTTAAACATGGTCAAGAGGACCAGAAGAGCACCCACCCACATGTCTGTTTTCTCTGTATGTACGTGTTCGTGCGTCTGTGCGTGCGTGAGCGTTTGGTCTTCTCTTGAGGTGCAGTCAAACCTATTATGCAATTAGATCCCATTCCTCCGTCTCCTGGTAGTGCTTAATGCAAAGAGGCAGGTCGCTCTACAAGGTCACCACGACGAGGCATTTACTACCAACTAGCAATCTGGCCATCTCTAAATTATTTAACCCTTTAAAGCCCTGCTGACGTCATTATATAGCCAACTTCTCAGAGCATGGCGGTATCTGCACCAACTGTCCTATTTCTCCATATCATTCAGTAGAGAAGTCATATTATGTTTAACCAGAAAGGTGACCTTGTAGAGGATCGTACAGCCTTCCCAAAAGAATGATCAAAGAGTTTTTGAGCCTTTTTTTTTATTATTATTAAATTGTCTACTAGCCTAGATTTTTATGAAGGAACCACACAAGGGAAAGTCAAAGTTTTTGCGTAAGAGTGCAATGCTTTTTGTACTACAGTACAATCTGAAATTTGGGAAAAAGGGTCATAAAGTTGTTAAATCCTTAGCTTACTCTAAACGTATGGCCTAGAATTGTTTGGCATTTTAAGATGATTTGGTAAATGCTGCTGAATTCATTAGCATGTCTCCTTCCAAAGGAGAGCCATTGCGGGGTCGGGCCGAAACATCCCTACGTACCGCTCGCCGACCCCGCTTTTTGTTTGTTTTTAAAGATGCTAAATAAGTGTTTGTTAAGCTAGAATGTTTCTAAGCATATAAGTTATGACCAAAGTTGATCAACACTACTATGGCTATAAATTATTTATTTGAGATGAACTGTACTGTATAGAGAAAGACAATAGATCTCGATATACCTCGTCAACTCGTTTAGCAGCTGCTTCATCTTCACCCAGGGTCCGTAGGCCTAACGTTCTCTTCTTCTTTTGTTTCTTTGTTTTCGTAGGACTTAGAGAACTGCTGTAGGATAGTGACTGACTGAGGCCTTGTTTATTTCTAGATGAAGGCTTTACTAGTAATATCTGCCAACAACACCTCATCGAAGCATCTTATATCTGAGCACATAAATGAACAAGCCATTTCAATTTATTTCCCATCTCTTTAACAGTGTTTTTCAGAAAATATTTCACAATTTGAATGGCCTGATTACTGAAAGAGAGCAATCAGTCTTGTTTTTAGGCACTAATAATTTTTCCTTTTTGTTTTTTTTTGTTTGGTGCGTGTGTCTTTAAATTTTGAGGTGGCCATTGACGTTTAAGCTCTCGCTAACAGAGTATTTTGTGGAGCTGGTGAAGTTGTCTTAAGAATCTACATCGCAGCTTCTTAGTGGTGAACTGATCCGTTTAAACAAATATTGTCTCTTCTTCTTTTGAACGATTATAATTATTGGGCGGTTTCCAAGCAATATTTTCTTTTTTGCCTTTTTGTTGAGCGTTAATAAATAGACAATCACTGTCACAAGGGCTTTTGTTTCCCTAGAATGTGTTTTGATTTCTTTTTCATTTCCTTTGATTTACCTAAAGACTAAACGAATGGCTCTGTGCGTGCCGGGCATTTTACTGTCAGTGTCAACTTAAATGCACTGGATTGCCTTTGTGGCATCTCAAGAAATGCCTTTTGACCCATGCCTTCTACGACGCTTCATTTCAGTTAGATTGCTTGGTGGCAGAACGTAACGAGCCCTGACACTGATTATGTTGCCGCCCGTTTGATGGCAGCGGCATTTAACTACAGTTACACCATCGTATCTAATGGGAGTTTTAAGTAGATAAACGAATAAATAAATGCTTATCTTTACGCTCCGGCATTGTTAGTGGAGCAGGGAGGTCGTATCCCTGCAAGAAACAAATAGGGCTAAGAAGAGAAGAAGAAGTATCTCTGCTTAGGCCAATCCCTGTTTAGATTTCAGGAATAGCAGAAATCCAAATATGTGCTTTTATTTGTGTTAATTTAGTCGTCTCCTCATCCCATTTTCTGGTATTAAGCATACTAAAGATGATTGTATCAGACCACTAGAGCTGTTGGTGACTCCTAGATGTTTTATCTATGCTATTTAGTTGTGTTGAGCCATCTGACGGTGGTTAGCGTACACTGAGTCAGATGGGTTTCCTTGGTGTGATGACTTCATATCCGCTGGTGTTGAAGTGGCACAATTGCACACGTTAGTTTGACTGGATAAGAGAAGAGGACCTAGACTAGACTTTGTTGTTGAATACACTTTACAAAGGAAAAAATGCTTTCACGGCGGCGTATTAAGCTTGATTTTTGTTTCTCAAACTGACAAATATTCTTTTCAGAGCAGCAGTCTCATTGAGTTAAGAGTTGTAGATTACTACTTTATTCGGCATCTATAACCGGCTGAAACTGAACAAATCTGTGAAGCCCAGCCTTTTGTTCTCCTATTGGAAAGGCGGTGATGTTAGTTGGGGGTTTTTCACCAAACTGGTTCCAGTGCTAAACTGTTGCTGGTGCTTCCTTGGCGCCAGTTGTTTCTGTTTCCAGCTCTGGTAACGATTAACTGGTTCATTCTTTGCTCCAACTGGGATGAAAAAACCCACTTGGATCAGAAGCTGGAAGTGGAAAAAGAGAGATAAACGACCAATGATTTTACTAATTTAAAACAAAAATGGAAAGAAACAAACACTTGAATTTCATATTAAAAGATAAACTCACTCTCTCTCATGTTTCCATTAATTATGTTGAGATCCCCAGCTTAGTTTTTGAACACTAAGTTTTTCCTATCCTCAGATACTGTTAAGAAATGCTCTAATCGCTGTGTTTAAGAGTTAATCGCAACGCTGCTGGTGGAATTAAGAGTTAATAGGTTAATCTGGTGACAATAGAGCATCTTTTTGCACAAATGGGGAAAAAATGTTTAATTTTTGGAATTAAAAGCACTGATATCATCCTGGGAAATTTTAAATAAAAGTGATGGAGGGTCAGACGCAGACTAGATTAAACCAACTTGGTTCTGGCTCCAGCTTTTCTATCTGTTTTTTTTTTTTTTTTTGGAACCACTTTAGTGGAAAACGCCCCTCTAGTACTGCACATAGGTACATACTTTCACTATTCTTCTCAGGATTCCTGCTAAAGCAACAGGTCGAGTTTCTTAATTCAATCAGATCTCTTATATCTAAAGTTTTTTCTGTTTTCTTTTTCTATATATATATATTACTTTTCTCCCCAAGATGGGGCGTTCCAAAATCCAATTTTTTTTAAATCTGTAATCCTACAGCACTTAATTACGTAGTCAAGCACGCACTTTAGTACATTCAGGTTCTAAGTGTGCAAAGTAGAGCAGATGTAATGTATGTACTTGTGTTTACATGCATGTGTTGCTGCTGAATACAGGAAATGTAAATGAGAAACAGTAAAGAGGAAAAAAAAAAGAAGCAAAGGCTGCAACTAAATTGTACTCCATCAATGCATTATTTAAAAAAATAAAACATTTATAAATATATATATATTGAATAAAAAAGGGTTGCTTTTGAGCACTTGGGGACGGAGTCCGCTCCCTGCTGACTTGTGTTATCGCTTCCCATCACCCAGCCTACTGTTAACAATGCAGACTTTGGCCTAAGTCCTGTAAAGTCAGATGAGAGATTAAACCAACACCTCAGGCAGGCGGGCAGGCTTCACGAAACACTCTCCATATCCTCTCTGCCATCTGTAGGTGCTGTCAGGCCAGCCTGGATTTGGGCAGGGATTTTTATTTCATTTCTCGTGATGTCCTTATCCGTGTCGTAAATGGAGTTAGTCATTGACTTGTGCAATGACGCTTGATGTAATCTTTTTTTTTGTGTGTGTGTGTGTGTGTATTACAGTATTCTTATACATGCTTTTTATTTTACTTTTTGTGTACCAGTGATACCAGTGATTGTGCATGGAGCTAGGTCGCAGTTGTGACGTAGCTACTATTAAACAAATGGAGCATATTATACAATATATTTGGAGTCAGAGATGGAAAGAAAGCAATGAAAGGTCCAATTGTAGCAATAGAGTGTGTGTGTAAAAGTGTGCAGCACAAATATTGCACTGCCATCCATTTTAGGCCAATTCAGTAAATCATAGCATCAATGCCAATGGAAGATTCAAATGCGGGTTAGATGTCATATTTTATCACAAATAAGGCCTGTTTGCCAAAATGTGTTGAGAGGGAGGGAGAGAGGAAAGCTTCTCTGTTAAGCAGCAATGGATTTATGCATATGTTCAAGCAGTTTACAGTCTGACCATCAAATCTGAGCCATGAATTTACTGACTGAAATGAATGTAGGGTCAGTTCAGAGCGTGACAGTTTTCTTTCTCCCGACTTTAAACTGTTGCTCTTCATTTGTCTTGCGTAGATATGAATATACAGGTAGCATGTAGAAATATAACTCTCTACTTATTCTAATGTATGTGTAGTAGTCTTCCTGCTTTGAAGGTCTGGATATGTTTTTGTGTTTTGGTTTTTTTTTGTTTAGGTCCCCCCCCACCGCCCCTCTCTCCCGCCTTTTAGAAGTTTATAGTTGTGTAGAACGAAGCCTAAAATCATAAAGGATAAAAGTGTAGATGAATTTAACATTAACGGTCATCCATTCCATTGAGATTGCCTTACAGTACAGTGAAACAAGACGGACAAAAAAATAAAAAGGTCTACAGTAGATATGATGACACATACTCATAAATAGCCTATATTTGACAAGATGCACCTAAGCTACACCCATTTAGTGCCATAGAAACCTTGATTTGCCTTTAGACATGAATCATATTTACTCGGTCAGTAACATCCAGACGTAGACAGGATTCTTACAGTTTTGTGTTTGGAGCTGCATGTCTCTAAGCCAGTTATATTACTCAAAAGAAAGCTATATAAACATGTGCATGAAAAATTACTACTTAAAATACAAGTATTCTGTTGGATTTTGGTGTATTTTATAATTGGAAATTTTTTCTGAAGTATATAGGTAGTCCCTTTAGTATTGACAAAGCAATCCATTGTTTGTGTGTTTAACAAGGTGGTTTATATTGTGTGTTACAAAGGAGAAAAAAAAATCATTTTTGATGTCCAAAAGGAAAAAAAAAAAATAAAATAAGCATAGTATATACAATATAGAATTGATTTGCCTCAATGGATGTCTTGGTTTTTACTTGAAGTAAATGGCAAATTTCAATTCAACTCTGATCCACTGTTGAGCCTTTTGCCTTAAAAGCTATAACAGAAAATAAAACCTGGCAGCACCCGAGACGCTACATCTCCTGTAGAGTTATGCTTCTTGCTTTGATTGCTTAGAAAAAAAAAAAGAAATTGGCTACTTTTAGGTCCCGCAGACGCCACCCCGGGGGGTCGAGAAGCACACACATAAATTGAGGTAGCACATAGCTCAAGGTTGCCATGGTACCAAGATAGCTCTGAGAGGCTGGGATTTCGCCATATTTTCCACTGTGAATGAATGAATTCAGAATTCACTTGTAAACACAATCAAACTATGGCTTCTCTGTTATCCAGAGCCAAGTGACACTGGGAATTGACGTTGTGTACCTCAAAAAAAAAGTAAAAAAAAAATAAAAAAAATACTAAGACAGGAAGGATGCTTGTACAGCTATGCTAACAAAGAGTTTTAAAAGAAATCCTTGTACATCCATCTTGTGGGTTGTGTAATTCTGCTTAAACCAGCCTAAACCAGACGATCTGCGCGGAAGCGTTTGATCAGCGTTGGCGGATGTCTCATGTTTCCTACCTTGCGAAGGGGCAGCCAACTGCACCTTGTACTTTTTATTGGACCTGCAGTTTTACCTCATCAGTGATCTTTTGTGTGACGATGCTGACATTGATTGTGTGGTGTTTCTGTTCCTTTCCCCTGATGTCAGTCATGTAGATTACTCCCAAGTAAAAGAAGTAGTTTTGTGTGCTTGTGACTTTACAACAGACGTTTGTCGTATCTAAACATGCACTAACCCTTTTTTTTTTTTTTTTTAACTGAAGCGCATATTTACCCTGTTCCAACGCATCTCCCTTCACTACAATTAACAGATGAATCTGTTATTTGGTGCAAGTCAGAGTTAAAAGATCCAGTTAAATATCAGCTGGGATGTTAAGGTAGCTATAAAACTTTACCTCTGTAAGTCAAAACAATATAACTTCACTGTATAACAACCTTCCCAGCTGGTTATTCATTCCCTCTACCCCACCAATATGACCTGTGTAATACCAAGCACAGAGGTGGCACGGTGCCTTTTACTTGTAACTACCGAAAGGTACGGTCTTCCATTTGTATTTCCCAGAAGCCTTACAATGGGGAAGGAAAAAAAACACACTGAACATAAGTGGTGGCAGAACCGAACTCCCTCTGAGCATCATCATTTAAAGGGCATATATCATCAATTTTTACCGCTTCTCTTTTTCGATTGATGTTCAGGCTTCTAGCTTGTGCTAATAATTTGTTCCAATAACAGGAAGCACAAGGCCGCCTAAATTTATCTTGGATGCAAAACTTATGTCCATCCAAGACAAAAAGAGAGATGCTAAAGGTTTGAGATGGAAAAAGTTGGAAGTTACCAAGTGGTAACTTGGAGACCTAACAAACCAGCACCCTATAGAGTGATTAAAGCTCTTTTAGAGCGTGTCTAATTAGGCAAACTGGTGAATTGGGAAAACTAAACAGCTGGTACCATTCAGTTCTGACATTTTACTCTGATGTGGTTATGTCTCACTTTTGTACACATAGTAGATCAGTGTTTTGTTTTTGTGAAGGTTTAACTGCATCACAGTAATGTAGCTGTAAAAACATTACTCCAGTCTGTCACCCCACTCAAATTTTATCAGTTTATTTTCCCCACAATTGTAACTTTGGCCCTAAAAATATCCCTACAATAATCGTACTTTTGCTAGATAGAAGGGAATTTAAAATACTGGCGTTAAATCCGATCAGCACCAGTCCACGACTCTGCCACGATAAACAAAGCAATGATGGATGGATATTCAATCAGGCTTTACCTGCAAACATACTCATCCATTTGGCTCAGACACGAAGAAAAAAAATGATAGCTGAAACTGTCATCGCTAAATGGTTAGTGGCTGCAAATGTTTTTTTGTTTATTTTTTTAAGTAATGTTTTTGCTCTAAAAAATAATGGATCTCAATGATGGCTCTATAATATGATATTTGCCCTTTAAATTATGTTTCAAATTAAAAGCAAAAGCCTACATAACTGCCTCTAGATTTGCTTGGATTTCTCCACACATTTCCCGTGAATTTTAGGGTTGCAGAAGAAATTGCACAGTACTGGTGCGATTTCCTTTAGGCACATCAAACGGTGAACAAACGATCGGTAGATTGAAAGCACAAATCCAAAGAAGGCACCTCGGAGGGCTCTCCGAACCATAACAAGCAAAGCAAACCAAATTTAGGCCAAGATGTGAGGGAGGAAATAAATAATAATAAAAAAAACAACCCACATATATCGTGAGGCTTGATTATTAGAAACACAGTAACTGTAGAGAGACCGCTGTCTGAAATTCTAGAGCTGCTTCTGATTATTCCTCTCAGCCTTCTGGGTTCTTCATCTATGATTAGTAACTTCTTCACAGTGCAAACCAAGTCGTCATCGAACTTTAGGGTGAACTGTTTGTTGTGACTGTGTTGCAAATTGATTGTGGAGATAGTATTGTGTTATTTTAGGTAGACTGAACTAGAAATAGGATTGCAGTTTGTAGCTGTGTGCAGTGTTAATAACGGTGTGATCATATTCTAGAAGTGACGTAACATTTGTTGTCTTACTACGACATTAAGGCATGAAAATCTTCTGTCAAGCTGACCTCGTTTGAAATAGATAAAAGTGCAATAACCTTTTGTTTATCATCGCTTCCTCGGTTGAGTAAGAAAAAAAATTATGATCCTTTCTTTTGATTAAAAAACAAAAACAAAAAAAAAACCCCACCAAAAGTCACTGATCTGTAGCAAATGAAGGATTTCAGCGGTCCTCTTGTTTGTATTCAGAGGTGGCATTTAAACGTGAGATGTGAGATTCTGTTCTTTAAAACTGTGATTTAAAATGAAAGTTTAGAAGCTGCCTGCTCAAACACAGGACCGTGCACAAGTTGAAAAGTTGGAATAGCTTTTTTTTTGTTGTTTTTTGTGTTTTAATGGATGGACTTTGATGGTATTGTAATTTGGACTAGATACGTTCCTTTGCATGTGTTCGTGTGTTTATATGCATCCTCGATTCCTCCTATTTAGTCGGTGATTTGAGGAAAAAAAAATCTAAAAGGAAATCTGAAATGCCTTATGTTCTCAATGTTGAGCATTAAGGGTTTTTTTTCGCGCCCCTTCCCTTTTCAGTGTGTAGCCGAAAGCTTGTACAGTCAAACCCACAGGAGGTTTCCACCCGTGCGTTTGTAACTCGGAGGTTTTTAGAGAAACATTCCCCTCTGAAAGTGCCGTTTGTTTTCACCAGCAGAAGATGCGTTACCGGGGGAAACGGGGGAGGTCGCGTTTACACAAAAAGTGGATTTTGGAAACACTTTGCGGTGTTTACTGTTGAAATGAATGAAACCAAGTATTGTGCGCAGGTGAAATAAGGCGGTGATATTCTGATGGAGCACCTTATTGACTTGCTCCTTCTGTGAGTCTCCTATTGATTACTCTAAAGCAGAGCCATATCAGAGAATTTGCCCATTAGGAGCCCCTATGAATGTGCTTTTAGCTGTAGGATGTATACTGCATGTTTTGTGATACTTTAGTTGTATTTGTAGTCCCTTTCATGTTTTTTTTTTTTCTCTCTTTGGTTTAGTCTGCTTCACTGAAGATTTTACCACCTTACTGCAACTCATGAGCTTTTAACAATACTCCATCAACTGGACTTTAGGCAGGTGTTGATCTGCTGCTCATGCAGCCTTAATTTATTACAGATTAAAAAAAATAAATAAGAAGAATTGAAAAGTAAGCCACTCACATTGTTTTAATGCTAGTGGCTTATCTGGGAAATAAAAACGGAGCCCTTGAACGTGGAAGGACTCTGAATCAGGGCATGTGATGAATTACAATCAAATTATTACCACGATGCACCTTCACAAGCATAGGAGGAGGAAAAAAGTTGGCTTGTCCACCTGACATTCCAAATTTGATTTATTTTTTCTTCCACGGTCCTGTCTTTTTTTTTTCTTTTTTTATTTCATTTTGCTTTGCTGGTGAATAAAGTGTGTCAATGACAGGGTTCCCTATTTAGCATAACGCTGATTACCTCATTTACAAGTCTGCAAATATACTATTCTACTGTGTGTGAAGGAGTTAATGCCATCACCAGCAGCGCGGTCTCCAGACCTGTGATGACAACAGGACCAATGAATTTACTCTGCTCACATCAGCCACTTTCAGATCAACAACCGAACCAGAAGCAAGCGGTTGGAAACATGATTGAACTTTTATTTTGGCGGGCCAAAAACAGCCCGTCGACGATTTACTTCAGTTAAAAGCCACAGCAGCTGCTAATCCAGCCAACACGTACAGATGCATCTCAATTCAGGAGAAATTGGACATGAAGTTAAATTATTGGAGGATATTTGAAGCTTTTATTCCTGTTGACATCGATGATTGTTGCTTACTGCTACTCCCAAAAGTTGTTTTTCAGAAGCGATATGATCAGAGCTCCTTTGACATGATCTGTCTGCAATTGAGGAATCGACTCAAACATTTAAACTGATTTTGCTTCACAGTCCTTTTCCAAACAGTTTTCCTTTCACTCAACTTTCCATGAATGGGCTTGTAAACAGTACAAACATTCATCTTTGCTAATGACGGTTTACGGATGTTTCTTGATTAACCGAATCTTCATTAGCTGTAAGCCACAATCCTTATTGGACGTTTTTTCTTCCACTCAACTTTCCATGAATCTGATTTTGTACAATACAAACAGTCGTGTTGGTTAGTAATGACGGCTGTTAACGTAATCTTCACTTTTTTTTTTCCTTCCACTCAACTTTCCATGAATCTTCATTAGCTGTAAGCCGCCATCGTCAGAAACAACGGAATAGATTCTTGAAGTTTTGTCTCTGGTTCCACTATAGAACGAGTTTCTCTTTTTAAATTGAGATGCACCTGTGTCGTCAGATTCAAAATGTAATTTAGAAAATAAAAAATCTACCAGCGCAAACGCTGACTGGGGTGGCAGCTGTTGGCGCTAACTACCGTGGTTCAGTAATCCTGGCGTATCACAGACATTTCAACATTCTAGCATTGCTCGCTGTTTTGTTTTCGTTTCTTCGTAGCATTACTCCTACCTCCTTGTTTTGCAGCATTGAGTATTGTTCGTCTCTCCACCTGTTCTGGCTTTTAATGGGTCAGTCCACTGTACGGGAATACAGATTTATCATGAGCAATTGTATACTTATACATAAAGTGTGCTTGGATGTGCTGTACATGTCTACTTGACGTTTTAAAAAATAAAATATTTATGAGAAGCATTTATACGACAAAATACCACTGGAATGTGAAGCCAGACAAAGTTGTGATGCAGATTATGATAGTCTCTCCCCTTTAACATTCAGTGGTCAGAGGAACCATCTTTGATAAAGTAAATGATTACCTTTTTAGTTCATTTCATTTTTCTGTGTATGCTTTTGTGTCCAGCCCTAAAATATGAGATAATTCAACGTTTACAGCTTCATTTAGGCTCATGCAGCTGTACTGATATCACAGGTTGTCACAATGAAGATGGCTAGATGGATTCAGTTTTTGAGGGTTGGAGGGGAGGAAAGTCGGTCTGTGTCCCTCAAGCTGTTTGCCTTTGAATCCATCTGTCCAGATTCTGGCTGCGTAGGCGTCCGTCTCTCCACACTGCCCTCACATTTCACACCGGGTTTGACTTACAAGGGGTACAGGACAAGGTGAAAGGTTTGAGGTTTTCTCCCCACCAAATATCCCGGCCCTCCCTCCCCCCTCCCTGCCGCCGCCACCTCCACGCCAACACGAAAACAAAAACAGGACCAGCCCCACTCCACAAACCCGCCGTCTCACCTGAAACCTCAAGCCATTCATGTTTCTGTTTTTGTTTCTTCAACAATGCAATCCTGAAAGCACTTTGCCTTGTTATTCCTTTGTGTGAACATGTGAATGATGATTTGTTACAGAAATGTTAAATATGTAAAAGATCATTCACTGTTTTGGAAAAACCTGCATCTGTCTTTCTGACGTTAAAAGAAAAAAAAAAACAGTTTAGTGACATTAAACCTGAATCTATTTTATAAAATGTTTGCTGCAGCCAATTGGTCTTGTCATTCAGTATTGTGGCTTAGGGTTGTTTGTGTTCAATAAAGTGCTATTGCTAAATATTTCCTGTCTCATGCTTTGTTTTTTGTTATTCCTTAAGGTTCAATGATAAGAAAAGATTCATTTTTGCTTTTTTGTCAAATATGTTTGAATATATTTTACAGCAGGAGTGTCAAACTCGTCTTCATTTGGGCCATATCAAAAATCTGAATGTTCTTAAAAGGTCAGTTACATAAAACTATATTGATAAAACCCATTGAACTCTTAAAATATTAATAAACAGCTGTTTGTTTCTGCATTCAATAAGGGTTTCATAATATTGAACATCAGTCTCTGAATGTTTTTTTGTTTTCAAAATTACAGATTTTATGATTTAGAAGTGTTTGCAAGGAATTTTTACAATACTTAATTGGCTAATGTTTGATATTAAAAGTGACATTTTACTTCTTGCTGTATCGATCATACCCTTTAACTTGACACCCACTAGAGGTGAGACTTAAACCCAATGTTTTTTGATTAATTTTGGGAAACATTTACAGTAAAATAAGAAAAATACAGATTTAGTGTGAATTTTGCTCATTTGTGAAAAACTGGAGGAACCTCTTGATGTAATTTGCAATCTAGAGGACCACATAAAAAGCTACAGAGGGCCAGATTTGGCCCACGGGCCTTCTATTTGACATGTGTTTTACAGGATTTGAAGTTTTAATTTTATAAAAACCTGGATTTTTTTTTCACCTGCTATCTTGTTTGACAAATGTTTCACGCCTTCTATTCATTCTATTTATTTATTTCAACGATAAGATGAAATATAGCCAGACCATAATTTTTTTTGTTTTTTACGAGAAAGCAGCCGCAGTATTAGGAGAACGCAGAGAGAATCTTTGGTGCAGATCCTCTCCTTCCTGTTTGCCTTCTGTCTCACAAAAGTGTGAGAAAATTGTTGAAGATGCTGAGCCTTCTGTTGTTCAATTTGTCTCAGAGGATTTCAGATTTAGTTGTAATTTTTCACATAGTTTTGAGAAATATTTCTCCAGTATGTCTTTTTCTTGAATATAAAAATTTTATTGATTGAACTATAATAACCCTAATCTCTCTTGTGTTTACATATTCGAAAACAAGGCAACAAGTATATACTTTGAAATTTAAAATGTATCCTTTCTCCAAGAGAGATTTCCACATGATTTATTTGTTGTAGTACAGTGTAAATTACATCTATTTCATGGAAACTGCATAGTTCCCCATTATTTCTGTCGTTTTAATTATAAATCTGATTTAAATGATTTTTTTCTGTCCTATTAAACTGTCACTTATACATTCAAAAAGACCAGGAGTTAATCTATTTCATTAGATCAACTTTATTTCTACCAGAGATGCAGAATATGGGTTTATTTTTTAATATATTAATTTAATATAACTAATCTTTACTGATTAGGAAAAAAAATCTATTATTGTAAGATCTGTTGGACTTTTCAGACTTTTCCTCAGTGGTGAATCAAAATAAATTTAGTTGAATAGAAATTAAATGATCTGCTTTTAGGCTTTACGTATTGAACTAAAACTTCTAGAATAATATATAAATATTTCTTCTATATAATTTTCATAATATATATTCAATAATATTTTATTACATTAGATTTTATAATATAAATTACGTTCACACTATAATATATCAACAATATATATCTACACGGATATTTTATTTAGAATTTTAACAGAAACGAGGTACCTTATCTACGTCATCACGTTTCCGTCTGTTTGCGTGAACTCTGAAGCGTATGATGTAGCAGGACGTGGCTAGCAAGGAGCTAGTGGCGGCACGACGTCTGAAATAGTCAAAAATCCTGATAAGAATTAGATTTACTTCATGTCAGAGTAAGTATATCGACCGTTTTATAGATTACCTTTAACATCATTTACTATAAACAGCTGTTTATATGTGTATTTTTTCCAAACTGAGCTCAGGTTGCTTAGCTCTAAAGCTAATATCGTATTTGCTAATAAGGCTAGCTAGTTAGCAGACGTTCAAATTCACATCGTGACCACCAAGCTTTGCCGGTGTCTCACCTCAAGCATTTTAAAAGTTTTTTCTCCCACCCAGTCGCCAGTTTAAAGCATTATAATCCTATATTATATCAGATTTAGCGTTAAAAAGCAAATAACCAGCCACGTAGTTAACACGAGCTTCGGCGCTTAGCTGAACTTGTGCAAGGCATGCTGAGGAAGAAGGTGGGAAAATATCTTTAAATGGCTTCTTTTTAAACTGGGTCAGTCCGCAGCAAACTGGGACAGCACAGACAGAGGTGTTGGGGATGTGTGTCCCTGAGGAGATGCAGATATGGAGGATATTTTGCCGCTGATTCAAGTGTGTTGTGTGAAAATGATGGCGTTTCCATTGCACGGGTTTTCTGCTTTTTATTGTGCGAAGTTCTGACTTACTCTATTCAACAGTTCACCTTTAAAAGTAGTTTTATTGTGTGTTACAGGTTAAAATGCTTAATAAGTTTAAAAGAGTACAAATACATTGTTTTGCAAAAATACATGATTTATTTTCCTCTTTCCTTCCTGGTCAAGATATTTAAATTTTAGACCAAAAAAAAAGAGAGTACATTTTAAAACAGAAGTTTTATTTATGTGATTAAAGAAAGCTATCCAGACCAGGTTTGCCAGATTTTTTAAAATTTGTGATAATTAAATGTTCACAAGCCACACCCTGGCATGATCTTTGCAATAAGGAAAAATCTTAAATAGAACCAGTTTGACACAAAACAGACAAAAGCTCTCAAGAAGCAACAAATCAATGTGTACAACCAGCAAAGTTATTTTAAGCTGTTACAAACCGGTTGGCTCTTCAGTGAAGACCTCTGCCAAATGGAGAAAACATTTATCACTCTTTCCATACCAAAATTACACTAAAGAGGGAATTAAAGAAGAACCCAAAATGACATCCAGAGCTCTGCAGCTCACAGTTAAGTTTCATTTTTCAACTCTGAACAAGAGGCTGGGAAAAAAATGGAAACTTTAATGCAAAAACAACTGCACAGAATAAACAGAGTAAATGTCTGTCCGTCGTCTGCTAAGAAATAATATTGTAAATTGGCAAACGACCAACTACGCCTGTTGGAATAATCAATAAATCAATTGACTGCATGGTAAATTAAAACAAGGTCACTCATTTTTCCTCTCTTTCTGTGAAAAACTGGACAAAAGCTTCAGTCTGGTACTTTGGTCTCAACTGGCCTTTATATGTTTTTTCTTACAGAGGCTTCTTAGTTTGTTTTATTTGTTTTGTTTACTTATTTTCAATATTTAAAATGTCTGCCAGTTTTAAATGTTCATTAGAATCTAAAGTTTATTGATCTTTGCAAATGTGTTCTTGCATTATTATCCGAAAATATCTCAAAAATATTATTGTCTATTGCAACAATTTCTGGGACAATATATTGTTCGTTTGGTATTGTGACAGGCCCACAACCAATGAGGTAATTCATATCATCACCACAGTAAGATATGGGAATGGTACTCTGAGCCACTGATTGGTTTGTTTGATAGCTGCCTTTCCTTAAATAAAGAAAATTCTTCTTTTAAAATGTATTCGTCCAAAATATGTCTCCAAGTCACAGTATTACTATTATTATTTACTCAGGTTATGTTTGTCTGATGCTAGAAATGAACTAAAACTAAATAAAACCTTTTTGTATCTTTAGGCATCGTATGTGTGATTTTCAGGAGAAAAATCGCTTTTGCCAGATGTGAGACATCGGCAAAAGATCAAGAGCTGAATGGAAACATTTGAGGCCTTTCGTGTGTGAGGTTGGTACCAGTTCATCCTTAAAAAGAACTAGTTCCACATTCAGTTCACCCATTGAAAATGAATCAGTTCATGTTCATAGATGTTGATAAATATATGAATAACCACCTAAACATTTTTGGATATCGAATCCAATAAAATACATTATTTATTTTTGTCTTTTTTTTTGTTTATCCTAAATAAAAGCCAATAATAAAAATATTATTGACCACAAGACAATAGATAGTTAGTAATTTAACTTGAAAGCTGAAAAATGTTGTGTGCAAAGATTAATTTTAAGGGTTGGTCATTTCGTGCTCATAAACAGAGCATTTGGATTCTACAGATTTAAGAGAGATAAATGATAGTGATGTTCTGAAAGTTGCCTAAAACCCGTTTTTCCTGTTTGTGTTGTTGTGTTTCAGGAGGTTGTGGGTTGTGTACCATGGGGTACGACGTTACGAGGTTCCAGGGTGAGGTGGATGAAGACCTCCTGTGTCCCATATGCAGTGGAGTGCTAGAGGAACCAGTGCAGGTACGTCGTGTTTTCAGAGATGAGCCATCTCAAAATATTCATGCTCCGTAAAAGATTAAACTTCTTTTTGATTCTGGTGAGTTAGGAAAACCAGAATTATTTATTTTCACTTCTTCAAAATCAGGATTTTGTCCATATTGAGATTAATGCAAAGCCCAGATGATGATGTCATTGCTTTAATCTTCTGTTAATTTACAATATTTGAGGTAAATAGAGACGCATGTTGACATAAAATAAACTGTTTGTGACATTCTAGGAAAATGAAAAGATTTTATGCAAATTACTTATAAATTACAATTAAACAGAAATATAAGAACCACTTCAATGTGCGGCTATTGCATCTTTTTCCAGAAAAGTTGTTTTGTAATAACTTAACCAGTTATTAGAAGCTTTTTGTTTTTATTGCATCTGAACCTTTTCAGTTGCACATTTTTTGCTGAATCTGCTTCATCTATTTTTACTGCTGCAGAAAGAGAAACATCAGCTCAGCTGCAGCACAAAGATAATATTTTGTAGCATCAACTAGTAGAAATGTTACAAATAGAGCAGCTCCTTTAAGCAATGGAAACCTGTCTTTGTGCTGCTTCTGTTTTCAGCAGCAGACTCTCATTCAGATGATATTAAGTTAAATTTACAAACATTTACTTCCTGGTCTGAGATTGTATTTTGCGTCTAATCTATACAGTCCTTCATTTTAGACATTAGACTTATAATAGATAATTCAGCTCTGGTAAAAACTGAGAGCGACTGCAATGAACCCGACTGAAAACCTCCTGGTTTTTCCACCAAATACTGATTCCTGAACTCTTCCTGCGTTAAAACATTAGTCTTTTTGTTTCTAAATGAATGTCACCTTGTTTTCTTTGCATTATTTGAGGTCTGAAAGCTCTGCATCTTTTTGCTATTTTGACCATTTCTCATTTTCTGCTAATAAATGCGACATTTCTGCTTGGGATTTCAGAAACATGTTGTCAGTAGTTCGCAGAATAAAAGAACAATGTTCATTTTACTAAAACATTTTCCTATAAAAAGTAAAATCAGATAAACTGATCATTATAAGTGATAAGTGATTTTTTTCCAGAGCTGTGTGTCATTCCAAAAAGTAGTGATATTCTTACTTGAGTACAAGTTTTGGAAACTTTTCCATCTGTGACAGTTAATTTCAAGCACTGAAGAGATTTGACATGAAGAAATTATCTAAAAAATAAAAATAATTCAAGTCAGCTGTTCCAGCTGTATTTCTTAATCTTATAAAACATATTTTTTCTGCTCTGTTTTTCCGTTCAGGCTCCACACTGTGAACATGCCTTCTGCAACGCCTGCATAACGCAGTGGTTTGCCCAGCAACAGATTTGTCCCGTGGACCGCACAGTAGTGACGCTCGCCCACCTGCGGCCCGTGCCCCGCATCATGCGCAACATGCTGTCCAAACTCCAGATCAACTGTGACAACGCCAGCTTCGGCTGCACGGCGACGCTGCGGCTGGACCAGCTGCAGTCGCACCTCAAGGACTGTGAGCACAACCCGAAAAGGCCAGTCAACTGCGAGGAGGGATGTGGGTAGGTGGCAAAAAAAAAAATAAATACAAATGTTCTGCTGCTAGTTTGTGACCTTTGAATGATCTGCTGTTATTGAAGGCTTGAAATGCCCAAGGATGAGCTGCCCAACCACAACTGCATCAAACATTTACGGAGCGTCGTGCAGCAGCAGCAGACCAAGATCTCCGAGCTGGAGAAAACCGTGGCTGAGCATAAACACCAGCTGGGGGAACAAGTGAGACTTTTACTGACAATTTGGAAAACTTTCACACACAGAGTGTGACCCAAAGGCATCAGAGTAAATGGATCTGACTGAGAGTATCGGAGACAGACAAAAATTACCAGATTAAAGTCAGAAAATTACTAGAAAACAAAAAGAGCAAAGGTTTGATATTTATCTACGATTCCTCCGTTTAAACACATCTCTGGAAAAATAAAGGGAACCTCATGGTTATTCCATTAAATATTGATTTCTGCACACTTCCTGATTTTTGTTGTTTCTGGATTAATATCAGCTTGTTTTCTTTGCAGAAAATGAGAAAAGGTCAAAATAACAACAAAGATGCAAATAAATACTAAATTTTGCTTGGAATTTCAGAGACATGTTGTCGGTAGTTCCTAGAATAAAAGAACAATGTTCATTTTACTGAAACATTCCTATAAAGAGTTAAATCAGAGAAACTGATCATTTTAAGTGTCTCTTAAGTTTTTCCAGACATGTCATAGTTTTCATAATTCCTGCAGTTAATGATAATTTTCATCTGATGTGTTAAAAGATAAAGTTTGTGCTGTTTGTAAAACTGAACAAGATGCTCAGCATTTCTCACTTTTTTATATTATTGAGTTTTAATTATTATAAAACTTTATTTTCCTAATATTGTGATTTAATATTATGAATTTATTCTTGTTTTATTACATAAAAATATAATTTTATTCTTGCATCGTCAACACTTTATTTTCCCTTTATTACATTATATAGGTATTATTATGACTTTATTCTCATATTATTATTATTTGTTTTCGTCTCATCACATTTTTTGATTATGACCTTTTTCCTTCATTATTACGTCTTTTTTTCTTGTCGTTTTGACATTTTTTTCTTGTTTCACAATAAATTTATTCTCCTAGTTATTTGACTGTCTGAGCCTGACTCTGATACTCTTTGAGTGCAAATTTGCACTGTGAAATTTAGGTTTTTGTAAAAAATTATTTTTTTCCTTCTCTGATTGTGAAAATTAGAAGATTTTTGTTAAGTTTAGAATTTTAATCATGTTTTTAAGTGGATTTGATTGGAACAAAATGTAGTAGAAAGAAAACATTAAATGTCGTGATTTTTTTAGTTGAAGTTTGTTAATTTTGATTTTTCAGTCTGTAATTGAGTTGTTTTTTTTTCCTGTCCAGAAACGAGACATTCAGCTGCTAAAAGCGTACATGAGGGCGATCCGCAGCGCAAACCCGAACCTCCAAAACCTCGAAGAGAGCATAGAGTACAACGAGATCCTGGAGTGAGTAAAACTCCAGTTTTTCCTCCCTGTCGGTGACCTTTAACCCGTCGTTGCTGAGCTCGACTCCCTCTCGTTTTCAGGTGGGTGAACTCCATGCAGCCGGCCAGAGTCACCCGCTGGGGCGGCATGATCTCCACGCCGGACGCCGTCCTCCAGGCCGTCATCAAGCGCTCGCTCATCGACAGCGGCTGCCCGCTGTCCATCGTCAACGACCTGATCGAGAACGCCCACGAGCGGAACTGGCCGCAGGGACTGGCCACGCTGGAGACGCGGCAGATGAACAGGCGCTACTACGAGAACTACGTGGCCAAGCGCATTCCCGGCAAGCAGGCGGTGGTGGTGATGGCCTGCGAGAACCAGCACATGGGCGAGGATATGATCCTGGAGCCCGGCCTGGTCATGATCTTTGCGCACGGAGTGGAGGAGATCTTATAACCCACCCAGAGACACGGGGAAGTTTTGCTTTCACTCATCAGAGTGGTAGAGAGGTTTGTTTTTTTTAAAAATCCTCTTTAAAGTGAAACCTACAAAAGAAAATCTGGCTTATTTAAAACAAAATCTTAGGCTCACTCCTAAGCTTGATACTTATGCCTTAAAGTAAGGACAAAATACTTTATAAACCTGGCGAATATAAA
This sequence comes from Poeciliopsis gracilis, assembly GCA_911649635.1. Lineage (NCBI taxonomy): Eukaryota > Metazoa > Chordata > Actinopteri > Cyprinodontiformes > Poeciliidae > Poeciliopsis > Poeciliopsis gracilis. The sequence continues at coordinate 1,755,541 of CAJVRI010001220.1, forward strand.
CATAATCTGATGTCTAAGATGAAAGGTGATGTTTACAAGGTTTATATCTAGTGCATTATATGATCTGATTGTTCTGCTACTAATATAGTAATAAGCTTAAACCCCCATTTAATACCCTCGCTTGTACAAATGCTTGTAAATACAAATACTATATTGAATTCTAACTGTAATACTCACCACTGTAATTAGGTTGTGATTTTGCTTTATTCAGTTTCCTGTGAATATTTCACAAAACGTTTTGCTTTCCGCTTTAGATTGTTCAGACCTTCTGTGCCATTTGTTTTATTTATTGTTGCCTTTTTTTTGTTTCTTCTTTTGCAAACATGATTGAAGATGTTACCGTTTAATGTATGGGAAACTGCCTTTTGGTGAATTTGAAGTTTGTTGCTGGAAGTTTAAAGGAAAAAAAAAAGTTTTCTTTGTTGCCTCTGTTGTACATATGGTGTGTTTGTGTCGGGTCCAGTTCAGGTGTTTAATTTGCAGTTTAACATTTGAAACGTCACTCAGTGCTATAATTTGGAAAATTAAAATAGTTAGCTTTTTTTTTTTTTTTTTACGTGATTTATTTTCAGATTGAATTGTAGAAATCGAGGTTTTTACAGTTTTAGTGACGCTCTACAGCAAAACACAGTCTTGGAGATTGTATAGATATTTGTGGAGTCACAATAATGCTTTACTATCAGTCACTTGCTGCTGTAGTGAAAGGAACAAAACTTCAGATGAAGGTGATATAAAAGCTCCTACAGGCAGACTGCCCTTCACTTTCTTCCTTGTTCATGTTTTTTTTATTTTGTCTGTAATGTACGGTGTTGTACAGACGAGTAATAAAACCTTAAACCTCATGTTTTTATTATTTAAATCACAACCTTAAAGGATCTGTATCGCATAAACTTTTTTTTTTTTTAGCTTTAAATCACATTGTGATGTTTCTTGACCGAAAACATACCTGGATTGTTGCTTTTATTCATTCATGCATGTTTGAGAAATTCTTTAGTCTCCATGGCAACCAGTCAGGCGTTCAAACATTTTGGCTCCTTCAGACTAGCCAGGAGCAATTAGCAAACACCTGCTGATCTCGTGCTACTTTTTGCAACGTGAGGTAAAAACTTTAAAAGGGTTAATAGAGGAGCCATGTTGTGATGACTTCCTGTTTTAGAAAGAGCAGGGGTTTCTTAAAGAGACAGAGCTCATATGTCAAAATTAGTCACATTTAGTTATTTATGAAGCCAGTTCAAAGAGCTGTACATAATAAAAACACAAACATATCTCGTGAAAACCAGTGACAGATGTTGCTTTTTGTCTTTGTTAAAAAATATTATGTTGGACATTTTGTAAAGTGCCACATATATATTTAATATATCCAACATTTTTAAAACAAGGTAAAATAATTTACTTGATTCCAGATGTAATTGTTTCTCAAAAGTAGTCTTACTTAAAAATATGCTTACTCAAGCTAAAGTAAAAAGTAACAGTCCAAAAACATTACTCAAGAGAGAAAAGTATTTAGTAAAAAGACTACTCAAGTACCGAGTACTCAAGTATTTAATATTTAAAAATTATGCTGTCATACAGACCAAAATATAACAATATGTGGACATTTGGCATTTTAAAGATCAAAATGACAATAATTCACATAAGTAACATAAAATAACAAAGTAAGACAATTTTTTTATTTCCCAAATCAGTTTCTTTCAATATGAAACTTTAAGGAAAATTGCAGGTGTCTTTGGTGAAATTTTGGTTAAATCATGTTTGTTTTTTATTTTGTGGGTAGAAAATCCAGAAGAATAGTGATACTAAATAACATTACTCAAGTAAAAGGGGAAAGTACAGCATAGTAAGATACTCCTGAAAGTGTTGTTTTTAAAAATGGCCTCAAGTAAATGCAGCTGATTATTTCCCAACTCTGTTACAAAATGATTCTGTGAAATCACGACGCAGTACCGACGTCCACCACAGCGTGTCCTCAGAGAGCCGGTAAACCCCAAAGAGGACGTCAGAAGAAAACAAAACATTGAGTCAGTAGACTGTGAGGGCGTCAAGGAGCAGTGGGAAGTTAAGTGCTGCTGGTTTGGATTCTAAAGCCGAAGAGGAAAGTTTCCCCAGACAGAGGGCTGACCTCGCTCATCCTCCTCTTCGTCGTCTCTCCCTGACGCCCACATGACTCTGTCTGTTATCCTCTCCCGGCAGCCTCGTCCTCATTGTGGAGCCTAATCCCTCACTATTGTGATCACTGGCATGAGAAATCATGTGCTTCACCAAATACCGCGGCTCACTTATTATTCTCCGCCGACATCATTTGCCTGCATGGCGTTCAGCTCTCCTTCTGCTGATGAACGTGTTGCAAGAGAAAATGCCTTAAATACTGAAACATATGCAAACTACTCCAGATGTTTGCAATAAAACAAGCATGGGACAAATAAAATTCCTCAATATGTTCCTGTGGTTTTCCAAATCAATTGCAAAATACTGATTTCTAAAGGATTCCCTTTGTTTGTCATCTGAACTTCATTATGAGCAGGGGCGGTCCAAGAGTGTTCGGTGCCCTGGGCAAACAACATTCAGGGGGCCCCTGTGCCGACTTTTTCAACTAATCATGACATTTAAATTCAATTGCGTGTCAGGGACATTGTAGATGGGACAAAAGAGGAGTGAATTCAGTCGAAATACTCAGAAATTTTCTAGAAAAACTAGGAAATCTCTGCTTCAAAATTTAAATATTTGCAAGAAAAATGTGACATTCATCCAGAAATTTTCTAGAAAAAACTTGGAATTTTTTAGTTTGAAAAGTTGATCCTTTTCTAAAAAAAAAAGAAGAAAATGTATAATTTTGATATTAATTTAATAATCTTTTTCCAAAAAATCTTTGAAATGTCAAAGTTTGAAAAGTTGAAAATATTCTAGTACAAACTCAAAAATGTTTTCATTAATCTTAGAAATTTAAAAAAAGAAATGTGAAAATTTCAGAGTTTCAAAAGTTGGACATAGAAAACTTCTGAAAATTTCTGAATTTTTCTAAAATATTTGTAACAAACAGGCCTAAACATATTTCCAATCTGTGAAACAGCAACTAACTCTTCCAGTTAACAACTGTTTAATTCAATCCACGTGAAGTAGTCATACTTTTTCCTGTGTTGCAGTTTAGTTTTAGAAGAATGCAAATCTTAAAAACTGAAGTTTGTTTTTTGTTGAAAACCAAATATGTCGCTGTAAGCAGCTAGCAACATTGCTCATGCCGCCCTGCAGGAGAAGCCGCCCTGGGCCGCTGCCCATACCAGAAACAGCCACTGCTCTTGAGAATCCCTGTGAGGTTCTGCTCCGATTCGCAATCAGAACCAAACGCTGTCTGGTTCTGGCAGCGTTTCTGGAGAATCTTAACCTGTGGCCAAAAATTCACTTTCACTTCAGGTTTGCTGCGTTGCACTTTTTACTTTCACTTGAGGAACATTTTTATACTCTCTTACTTTATTTCTGAATTCTTTCCTTAATGAAGGAAAAACAAGAAATGCATGAGATACAGACACAAACCCAGTTTCAGTGAAACTCGTCTTAGGTCTTGTTTTTCCTCATGTCATTTCCAACCTGCTGGGCTTTTGGCACTGGAAGTACTTCACCCTGTTCTAACATGCAGCATGTTTGGATTCATGACATTAAGAATTTGTCTCTTAATGCTGAATCTGGTATTTTGTAATCATGCTATTTATTTATATTAGCTTTTTTTTTCACTTAGTCTTTAAAATACCAGAATTTGGACATGACTGTAGATTTTTGTCTGTTTGATGGCATCGTTTTTAAATATTAAATGTTCTGATCAAATGCTCAAGTTGAGTTTTATCCTCAAGTAAAATAAGTAAAATATGTTGAAGTATCTCAGTGCAGTTGTTTGCCTCTCTACCCACCTCTTCACTAACATCACTGGGTTTTTGTGCTTCAATCAGATTTTCAACAAGAGTTTCAGTTAGATTACCGTAACGCCTGGTCTTGTATCTTTCTGAACTTTTTCTGAACCGCGCCTTGGTGGACTTTGAGAATTGCTTGGAATCATTACCCTGTTTGAAGGTCCACAGCTTCGGCTTTCCCGATCCAATCCGTCTCGCTCGCTGCAGGTTTTCTGTGCCAGTGGGAGCCGAGCCGCCCCAGAGCGCTGAGGAGCTGCCATGCCTCACTGCGGCAAATGTCTTATTTCATGCTCAACATGCCTCACAAGTTCACGTTTTGATTTTTCAGTCCACAGAACAGAATCTCAAAGCCTGTTGGGTCGATTTATACAGTTCTGAAGAAATTGCAGCTGAGTTTTCTTGTGCTTTTGCTTCAGGGATCAGGGATTGAGCCTCTCAGTGAATCATTACTGTACAGAAATAAAAAGATCTTTGCAAGCAGTTTAATGCAGCTGCAATCCTGCAGCTTTTACATCAACTCAAGTTTATCTGTACAGCACATTTCAGCAGCAAGGGAGTTCAAAGTGCTTTACATCATAAAACATAATGCAGAAACCAAACATGAAACAGGCAATAAACGTTACATTTTGTCAGATACCGTGATAAAATCATCAATAAACATCAAATATGTTGATCAAAGTTCCAGGTATTTGGAACTGAGACGTGTAAACAAACTTTTCAATCATACTGATCAGTCTGTGTAATAACAGAGATAATTATTCAATCTATACGGCTCAGCTGGATTTATATATGTATCCATCCATCCATCATCGGTTCACCTTCGTCTCTGTGGGTCGGGAGGTGCTGGTGCCTCTCCAGCTACGTCCTGGGCGAGAGGAGGGGTCACCCTGGACAGGTCACCAGTCTGTCGCAGGGCGACACAGAAACAGACAGGACAAACGACCACACACACACACACACACACACACACACACACACACACACACACACACACACACACACCCACACACACACACACACACACACACACACACACACACACGATTAACCTGACAGACATGTTTTTGGCTATGTGAGGAAGCCGGAGTACCCAGAGAGAACCCACGCACGCACAGGGAGAACATGCAAACTCCATATATATAAATATATAAATATAACTGCATTTCCAGATATATGCACACAAATGTTGTTGTTTTCCACACTAAAAGCATTAAGTGTTTCCTGCATTGATTTCTTTTAAGTGATTCTAATGGTAATGATTATTTTAACGAGCTGACGGCTCCACAGCGCCTGTGTGTGTGTGTGTGTGTGTGTGTGTGTGTGTGTGTGTGTGTGTGTGTTGGCTCATGAGGAGGGTGTGCTCGCAGGCAGCAGCCGAGGCGGTGCTTATGGAGGGATATTCTCACTCACTCTCTGCCCTGCTCTACTTCACCGCTTCCACCGCCTCCGTGTGAAGTTGGCTGGCCGCTCTGCTCCTCGCCGGAAAGAAAGCAGAAAATAAATAATCATAAGAGATAGAAAAAAATAAAAAAAAAATCCCAGGATTTGTACCCGGCTGCAGGGCTGCACCACGACGAGCTCAAAAACAACGGAGCGTCGACAGACAGGTAAACGACCCGCTGCCGCCTGAACACGTCCGGACTCGCAATGATTGAAGTTTCTGCGCGTTTTAGCGGCAGATCAGCTCCAGCAGCGCACAGCGGGATTATTGCAGTGGGAAAAAAAAAAAAAAAAAAACCCAAAACGGGGTTTGCGTTATAAATGCAGCGAGTTGTACACAGGATCATGTTGTGACAGCGGAATACTTGAGCGGACAAGCTGCACATAAATGCACGGCGCTGCCTCGTTTAAGGTCAATATTTCAGTTCCTTCTGCAGGCTGTCGCGTCTTTTTGAATTGCATTTGGTGCACCAAGATGTCTGATTTCTCTGGGACTCAACTGTGGGTTCTTTTCTGACAACTGTCTTCATGATTAACAGCCTGGCAGCTCACTAAGCAAACAGGTTATTTTTCCCATGTGATAGTATCTTATCAGAGTGACCCTGATGCGTGGTAATGCGTGTTGCAGGTTGTGTTGCTGTACAAGCTGCAACCTCAACCAAAACACACATGAAACAACCCAGGGGCAGGTGGAGGTGCTGCTGGTGGGCATTTGTCTGAAAACCCTTCCTTGTTGGTGGGAAGCGGGCGTTGGTAATGACTGCAACCTCTGTGAGCTCATTGTTTACTCACTGCTCCCTTTTCTGTGTCTTCTGACAGTAACTGGTGAGTCTAACTTTCAGTCTTTGCACTGACTGGAAAAGGTTTTGTTGCTGCCATCCAGAGGTTTTAAAGACAGGGAGTTTAACAGCTTTTCTTTACTTTAGCCGTGATGTTGCTACATTTGAGGCGAATTGCCTGGAAAACCAAATTTTGTGACCGGTTCCCTGCTGAATGTTTAGAGATGTGAAACTGGTACAATCTGAGAAATGACATTGGTGGTTGCTATGTGCATGGATTATTTCACTTCTCTATAAATATATCGTATATTCATCACTCACTTCCTTTACCATGTCACCAAGCCGCAGAAATTATGCGTTGATTGATGATGATTAATTCAACATTATAATTTTATAAAGGGTTTATTGTGGCGGTTGCCCAGGGCTACATGGTTTTTTTGTTTTTTGAATGATTTATTTTTCTACCTTAATTCATGTATTGCAAATAGGTGGTTTAATATTGTTGAGGTTCTATACATAAAATTGTGAAGTTATAAGTTAAAATTTCAGTGACTGCGCAATAAATCAATTAATCACATGATAAATTAAGATTCATTCACTATTATTCATTCTGGTGTTTCATGTTTTGCTTGTAGAAAAACCAAAATCCAATTTTATTCAATGTTTTGGTCGTATGTTATATTTATTTTCAGTTTTTTTTATTTTTTATTTTAATATTTACAATATCAGTGCTTTGTGTTCTTTACAAAATAAAAGCTTTTTGATCGTTGAGAAGTTGAACTTGCATAATTATGCCATTATCAATATATTACTTGAAAATGGTCTCAAAACAACAACGTTATTGCTTATTTCAATAATATTTGGAACAATTTGTCGTCCAGAAAAATGCTCCAGATTAGCTGTGGAAACTTTTGGGGTCTTTTATTTCAGGAAAGGCTGCTGGTCTGTTTCTTTGTGTTTTCCATTAAGGATCTTTTTATGAAAAAAACATGGAGCCCTCTAGTAGGGGTGATATTGGAAATTGGTCCCATATCATCCAAAAAATAATTATCGGATCTCCTGTAATTCATAGTCTGAACCACTGAACCGCCATTTTGATAGGCCGGGGCAACAAAAAGAAAATACACTGACACTCTTGGCCAATGTGCAAGAGAATATCAACAAAATCTCTTTTGTCTGGACCGACCCGTATGAGACAGAAAATATAGCTTGTTCACTGTTGTCATAGCAACTACAGAGCAAATGTCACGACGGATAGTTACAGATGCCTACAAAGATGGCGGTCAGCTACAGAGTTGGAAGTGTGACGTCACATGAATCACTCCCGTTCCAGCAATTAGTCCGCCCCAGGATTTCACTTGTTGTCTCTGTTTGAGTCTTACCACTTGATCAATCCGTTTCTAGTGTCTCACACTATAAAATAAGTAATAAATGTGTGTATGAATCGCGCTGATATCGCATCGGGTCAATATCGGTATCAGCCAGAACTCAAAGGTTAATATTGGATCTGTATCGGAAGTGAAAAAGTTGTATCGGGACATTACTACCCGCTGGTGTGGAATCCTGCATAGTTATCAATATCAGGGTTGAAGCTGATAGAAAATATGTAATTATCTATTATTGGAAGACATTATTAATAATACCTAAACATGAAACATATAAATATTTTGACTTGTAACATTATTTGCTGAAGTTGTTAGCTTGTGAACCGGTAAAAACAAGGAGCGACTCATTAAAAAAACACAACACACAAATACTGACCGTTCTGTGTTGCCATTGTTCTTCCAAACATTTCACCAAAGAGACTCTTTAACCTCTTTGCTGTCACTATTACTGGTGTATAATAAGTAAATAAACAATGCTTTATTAGCCTGGAGGCCCACAAGTCCCATAATCCACCTGGGGAAACCCCGAAATTTCCCTTAAATTGGATGAGTAAGGAAATTAATGGGGTTGGGCCCCAAACTGACTCCAGCCCAGGGCCTCATATTCCCCTATTGTCGGCCCTGTTCACAGAGTCCCATGAGTGAAAAGGTTTTGTTTTATTATTATTTAATATGCTGCTCCTTTATGTCACTTTTTTAAACTGTTCTTGTGAATGTCTTGTTCTCTTGTTTTTTTAGTGATGCGTTAGAAGAAAGTACATGAATCCATTTCCGATTAATTGAAAAGACATTCAATGTTTCTGTTTCTGGTAGTGAATTCATGGGCGAACCAGTTCAGACCATCTCAAATAAAAAAAGAAAAAGAAAAGAAAAGAGTCTGTGGTTGTATGACAGCATGTTACGTCTCGAGTCGGGTCAGGTTTTGCGTTTTCTCTCTCTCTGTCTGAGGGCGGCTTGCCGTTCTACAAGGCTGCCTCCACAAAAAAAGCTATTATATAAGTCACATTCAAGTCTGAACTCAGAGTGATGGGCAGTCCTCACTTTGAATCTGGGGGAGTGGGCGAAGCCTCGCCTACATTTTCCAAGAATCTGTGATTCATACTGCCGTGAATGTCGCTTCTCTCTTTTCTTTTTTTTTCTGTTTGGGTCTGATTTAGAGTCTATTTATGTGACGTTCCACTTTAATTGGTGTTTCTCCTGGGTTGAGCTTGTAGTTTGCATAACATTGGATTCCTCAGATAAGGCCAAGCAGAAACAGACAAGGGGAAGCCTTGTTTTAATAGATTGTGCTTAGCTCTGACTACGCAGTATTGAAATACTTTCCTGTAAGTATCTGAATTATTACAAAACGGACATTTATAAATGCAGCTCTGGTAAAAATGAAGAGCCCGCTGCACTGAACCACACTGAAAACCTCCTGGTTTTTTTAGCTCTCTGAACTCTTTGTTGAGTTAAAACATTATTATTGTTTTATTTGCATTATCTGAGCTCTGAAAGCACGTCATCTTTTCGTTATTTTGACCATTTCTCATTTTCTGCTAATAAATACTAAATTTATTTGCTTGGAATTTCACAAACATGTTGTCAGTAGTTCATAGAATAAAAGAAAAATGTTTATTTTACTCAAACATAAAACTATAAAAAGTAAAAATCAGAGAAACTGATCACTTCTTTTAATTGGAAGTAATTATGATAATATTGTTGTTTTGAGTCAGTTTTCAGTTAAAATGACATTAATGGCCTAATAAAGTGAGAGAACATAATCAAATCTCAACCAGCTTTAGATTATAACTCACATTTAACACACGAACTGGGAGACATGTTAAATATAAAAGTAAATACATAAAAAACAACAAAAACTAAAATGAATTATGAAGTTTTTCTGAGACCAAAGCTCCAGACTGAGGAGTTTTGGTCGTTTGGTTTTTGGTAAAAAGAGAGAAAAACGGTGAATCAAGCAAATGGAAATTATTGAGCTTGTCGATTAATTAATTCATTGCAACAGTTTGTGTTAAAAACCACAAACTGATTAATCTCCCTGACAGTTTTTGAAGCACGTAGGTGTATTTACAGCTTTGGAAAACAATCAGAGATCACTTAAAATGGTCAGTTTCTCTGATTTTACTTTTTATAGGTTTATGTTTGAATAAAATTAACTTTTTTTTTTTCTTTTAGATGAACTACTGACAACATGACTCCGAATTTCTAAGCAAAAATTCAGATGCAGAGCTTTCAGACCTCAAATAATGCAAAGAAAACAAGTTCATATTCATTTAGGAACAACAGTACTGATGTTTTAACTCAGGAAGAGTTCAGAGGTCACAAATAACCAGGAGGTTTTCAATGGGGCTCTTTATTTTTCCAGAGCTGTGTGTCTCTCTGCTCTGCAAAGTGACCCTCTGGGCTAACGGACCTTTTATAGTAAAGGAGTTTCCCCACGTTGGTGCAGGCAGTGAGTCACAGCTGCATCTGCGTGTTGAATGCAGTTTGGTGTCTATTTTTGAAGGCCTGCCTGTTTCGGGGCAGGCTGCGGAGCTGCAGGGGCAAGACTCAAAGCTAACCCCTGCAAGGCTCCCTCCCCTCCGCCCCGCGGATCCTCCTACCTGTTAGTCACCCGTGGCTGTGCGTTGACGGAGAGCAGCTGATGGAGGGAAACTCTTTCCATAGCAACCGTGCATGTTGGTCCTTCCCCTCTATCAAGCTGATGCAATCTGCGCTCACTTCACTGGAGAGAACTGTTGTAGTTTCAGGACAAAAACAAAAGACCAGCACTGTTTTTTTTTCTGTCTTTTCTTTTTTTTTTTGTTCAGAAAACCCAAAACAGTGTTTTCCAACCACAGGATGATGACAAAGTTGGTGGCTTACACTCTGCAAGACTTGCAAAACAGCAGATTTCCTTCACACAAGCCGTGGGTGTTGAGAGCTTGTGCAAACATTCAACCCCTGCTGGAAAAAAGGTCGTCCCCAAGAGAAGGGAACCGTTTCTTTTTTCTCTTTAATAAGCGTCGTGCCTCGGGGTTGTCACCGTAATATCTGCTATTTAAGGAAACCCTGGTGAGAACATGTTGTGTTTTGCACCGTTTACGTGGAGCAACAATTTGTTTAAACACAAATCACATCTGAAGCTGCGGGACAGTGAATGGGTTCATTCTTTGCCGGCATCTAGATCCCGAACATCTACGCAAGAGAAAGTTTTCCACGTAAATGTTTCTACAAAGGAACATAAACAGTTCCCTCATAAAGCACCTGACATTTGACTATCAGTCCAACGGCTTGACGTTACCGAGAGCAAACAGTCCGTATTTAGTCTTTCTCAAGCTGCTGAAGTACCTAACTCACCTCCGTTTACGCATTCAGCTGTTTTCAGACAAGCAGCTCTGAATATATTACGCTATTCATTTCTCCTCATACATGGATCGGTTCTTCCTGTTCTCCATGTTCTGGCCGGCCCTGATGCCCCCCCAGCATGCAAATCATTATCTAATCAGGAAGAGAGGAATCAGATTACTCCGATAGGATCGAGATCATGTTGAAGTCGACAAAAATGATGATGGTGCTCGTTGGTTGGTAAGGAGACAAAATGCAGCTGAAACAAGATATTTGCAGAGGCTATAAAAGGACGCAACCTTTTTTCTCTTCCCATCTGATAAGAGCTGAAACCTCTCCCTGTTTCAGACAGGAGGATTTATATTTCCTGAATGGCGTTTCTTTAAAACTGAAGTTCACAAATCCCCTTATTGGGGTATTTAGTGATCGATTAACAGCATGCAGAATCAAAAAAGGCCATTTGTTGAAATAACAACATACTCAGAGCAGTAATTAAACCAAAACTACATAAGAATACACACATTTTTATAGATTTTGCATTTAGGATTAAAGAAAATCCTCTGTAATTCAGAAGTATCACAGTTTTAGATTAATCTGGTTCAGGTTATTCTGCAAAAACACCAAATATGATCAAGTATTTTTGTTTAGTTTCCAGTAAAAAGCATCTTATTACACTTAAAATAAGACAAAAATAACTCAGGTAATCTTCAAGCATTATATGAGAGCTGAATATTGACAAATAAAAGCAGATTATTTCACTTATAACATGTAAAAAATGTCTTATTATAAATAAAATGATCTGCTAGTGCAATCAGTACTTTTTTAAAAAGAGTTGTAAAATGTACTGTTTTGTCTTATTCCAGGTTTACTGAGGTATTTGGACTAGAAACTAGAGAAAATTACTTGGTAAGATTTTGTGTTTTTGCAATGTGGGTTAAAAATCTCTTTTGTTATTCAATTAATAATCATTTCATGCAAAGATAAGGCATCTACAAATGATCAAGTTTACAAAAAGAATTATATGTTGTTGCATTTTACCCAATAAGGTTTATTTTTATATTTTAAAAAGTAACTTGATATCCAACTAATCGATTAATAATCAAAAGAATAATTAATTATTAAACAGCTGTTATTTACACACCTGTAGATGTTTGTTTAGTATCAGCACACAGGTGTGACATCATGGAAAATTAAAACAGGCAGCAGATCATGAAGACGCTTCCAAAAGTATGTTTCATCTTGGAGGAACAATTTCCAGACGCCTGAAGTTGTTTTGTTCATGTGTTTAAACAAATATGTGCTGGAATAAACACCCGGGATGGATGTGTTTTGATGCATTGTGTGTTTATCAGCCCTGCAATAACAGCAAATGCGTTTCTGAAAATGCTGGCAGGAGCTAAAGTGTCCGCGCTGAAATATCCAACCAACAAAATCAGGGCTGGGAAATTAAATCGGGGATAAAAAAATCTTTTGTTTTTCAGGAATTTTTCTTGATTTGATTTAATTAAAACTGTAAAAATGTATCCAGAATAACCAGCGTTACATCTAGAGGAGGAAAGAGGAAACTACAGGACATAATGGAAATGATGAAGCAACTAAGGCCGAAACGATTAATCACATTAATCAGATTAATCAGATTAATCAAATAATCATCAACTATTATGAGTAATCAATTAATCGTTAACTGGAGTAGATAATTACTGCTGAATGAGCAGTAATTAAGACAAAAATGTATATAAATCTTGCATTTAATATGAAAAACCTTCTTTTTTTGTAAATATGTGCCACCCAGACCTCATCGAGTGACACAAATTTAGCTTCACTTGATTCAACAAAACTCCTGTAATCTGTTCTTTCTATTTATTCATGAATTAAAAACAATGTTCAACACTACAGTGATGTCACATGTTGATGTTAGAAGTATTTGTTTTTCTGCAGGTTCATCCTTTATAATCAAACGTTCATTTAAAGGAAGGACATGTTATTGAATTTTAGACAATAAAATCTGTATCTTCTTATTTAAAAAGGAACAAAAGTAAATATTTGCATTTTTATTGTATCTCTAATATTGTATAGGAGAAGCTTAAATAAATGATACGATTTATTTTTACCCAAATAATTAATAGAGTAATGGATTACTATAATGGATTTATGGAGGAGCCTAAAAATATTAACTATATATAGAAAATTGGCCAAAATTTCAGCAAATTTTTGTGAAATTTAAAACATTTGATCATCGTTCAGTTAAAATGGGAATATTTTTGCTTTTACTGAATAAAAATACTTTTGCCAAGCAGAACCGAGCTAAAAATGGAAAAGTTTTGTCCATTTATTGTTATAAATGTTCAAAAATAGAAAGTTTTGTGTCTTTTTTCAGACCGATTATGTAAACATCTGGATTCAGCTGCAGATGAAAGTGCTGCTCTTGGGGAAAACAGGAAAGGAAGATCATTCAGACGTTTCTAAAATAAGAGGCTCCTATTTTTAGATAATTTATGAGTCAGTTTTTGACGACAGAGTCTGTGATGTGATTTTCCCGATTCCTTCACGTGTCGCCGTCGCTGTCAACACCCGACCCGGCCCACCGCAGGAGCAGGGATGCTAGGCAACGCCGCTGACCTTTTGGGGGAATTAAGAGCGGACAGTGTGAACCTTTCAGAGTCCGAACAGTAAGATGGATCTGGATCACATGCATGGAGCGCATGTGATCCCACATTATTTCACTGGTTTCTCAGTGCATTCTTTCTCCTCTGATTGTCAGGCAGCCGCCACTGATTCGTGCGCCAGCTGCTGCTGAATGTGTGATAAAACCTGTGTGAACGAAAGCGTCAGAGTGAAAAACACTGTGCACTTTGCTTTCAGTTTGCATCTCTGATGTAGACATATCTGGAAAGATTAAACAATTAATACAAAAGGTTGTTTTCATTCTGGGAGGGACGATCAGCAAAACGGGTTTGCTGTGTTTAATTTATTAACAGTCTCGTTCTGTGAATTTAGTGAAACTGATCGCCTTCAGTAAACGTGACGAAGCTTAATGTGTTTTTAGATCAGCTGTAGAGTTTATAACTGGTCTTTAAATGTAAATATTATCAATACCTGGGATGTAGGGCTGAGCAATAAATCAATTTTACCGATCAGTGGAATTTTTCAAAATCTAACCCAGTATTTTGGTCTAGTTTCTAGTTTAAATATCTTAGTATACTTTAACTAATAGCAACTGGAAATAAAAGCTCCAGTTCCAATGGCAGATTATTCCACTTATAACATGGGAAAAAGTCTTGTTTTAAGTGAAATAATCTGACATTATTTACCTTTTGATTAGGAATTATTTACTTAAAACAAGCTCATCTTGATTAGAAGTTACGTCTAAGTTTCGTTTTATTTCAATCTAGACTAAAAATACTTGGAGAGATTTTGTGTTTTTTTTACATTTTTATTTTAATATTTGGAAAATGAGGATTTTTTTTGTGTTTTTTCGATAATCCACCTCTTGGGTTTCCATAATTCAGAGTGATGTCATCACACCAGGGCCGCCATCTTCTTTGACAAGAACATTTTACAGGATCTATTGATTTGGATGTTGAATGCAAGTCAACTCTACAGCAAAGTATGAGCACCATAAGATTTATTTTTTCAATTATGAGAATAAAGTCGTAATAATACAAAATTACATCATAACATTTGTAGAATAAAGTAGTAATTATACAAGAACTCCAACAAAAAATAAATCAATATGGGGGCAAAATGAATCTATGCAGCAACAATAATATGACCAAAGTAAAAGAAAAAGCTACAATTCAGTAAAACTCCTCTTATAAGTAAATATTTACTGCCCACTTTTGAACAGACAACACCAGCAGCCCACAGGCTAACTGTTAGCATCTTAGCGCTCATGCTGCATTTAAAGACGGCTCGGAAAAACAGGTTACGACGGATTAAGCGGTTTTAGCTGCTGAAAAAAGTGACAGAAGGCAGATATGGGAAGTATGGAAGTGCAAATCAATACAGGAATAACAAGAGTTGCTCACCTTAAGGTAAAAACAACAAACAGCTTCCAGTTCAGGGAGGGAAAGGCCTGCCAACGCCCGCCCATGTCAGGCTAGCTGATAAGAAAACACTTAACTTTTTACTGTATCATCATCAAACCTTTATGAGTATTTAGCGTCTCCATCACCTGCGTTGCGTGACGTTCGCACTACGTCATCTGCATTCCAGCAATTGCTCATTTAAGCTAACAGTCAACCATAATTCAGCTTCACAACATCCACCTTTGTGGTTAGAAATGAGCTACGGGCAAATGAAAGGTGCACATCGCGGGGAGGAAACGGGCGGCAGTCTGTTCGACGGGGTGTTTTATTTCACTTCATCTCAATGATATGTTTGTTTCACTTAAAATGTTCAATTTCCTCCTAAAGCATGTTTTAGACTATTACCTCATTCATTTCCTACGAGCTGAGGAAGTATCAGTCGATTAGAGAAGCATGCTACCTCTAATGGAAAGATCACATTCTTTCAGTAACATAATTGTGTTTTAACCCCATTAAGTATCCCATCAGTTCTGTAATCTGTTTTTATGTTTCTTCTATGACAACAGCATGAAACAGGATGTTGTTACCTGTCCATTAATTCGTTTCCTCTCCCCTCAATCATTAATGAGGTGAATGTTTTATTGCCTTTATGAAGTTTCCTTCCATTAGGCCTTAATGCAGGTGAAAGCTTCCATGCAGAAAACAACCTGAGGTCAAGTCATGCTGCACTCTTTAGCCCCTTCGTTGTGTCATATTCAAATGTTCACTCTCAGCTTTGTGTGACATTTACGTTTCCTCCTTTTCAAACACAAGGGGAGGCCCCTCCACTACCCAGGCTGGTTTTTGTAGCCTGCGACTAATATGTCATTGTTTATCTCCTAATTCTTGCAGGCCACACCGCTGCTTGACACTTGCTAAGTGTCTGGTGTTTGATGTTGTCTGGAAGCTGATTTAGGCCAGAGATGTGCATGAAACACATTTTGGGTGCAGACAATCCCCAGAGAGAAAGTATCCTGGGTATCGTTGGGCTGAAATCATTTCTGCCTGACCCAGTTTCAGATGGCGAGCTGCGCGTTCTGATGGTGTGGGGTCCAACAGAGACACTTTGCAAGCATCAGCATGCAAATTATGCTGAGTTTTCTGTTGCGAGGCTCCAAACTACGGAAAAACAGAGACGGCACAAAACACAAAATCTCACCATGTATTTTTAGCTTAATTTGGTCTGAAAATACAGAAATAAGAAAATTAACTTAAAAGTGACTTTTCAATAAAAAAAATCAATAACTCCTTAATATTGATCTTAAAGTGATAGTTCAAGACATTTTTTTATATTACAGGTGAAATAATCTGCAACTACTGGATATTTTCATCAATATCAAGAAATTATTGATTTAAAACAAACATCCAGATTATTCAGTTTTTTTTACGAGGCTCCATCAGTATTTTTGTCTCGTTTCTAGTTGATAGATTTATGTTATTACACTTGAAATAAGACAAAACTAACTTAAAAGTAAATTTCAGCAAGAAATAGGAGCTTGTTTTAAGTCAATACTTCCTTAATATTAGCAAATATTAAGGAAGATTATTTAACTTATAACATGGAATAAATGTTTTGTTATTAGTGAATTAATCTGCCAGTGAAACTAGAACTTTTTTTTAATCAATATTAATGAATTATTGATTATTGATCATTTTTAGTGCTTTTCACCTCTAGATACTGAAACTTTTTATAGAAATGTTCAATTCAATGTTCAAGTCTCGCCCCTGATTGGATTTACATTTGGTCTTTGACTAGGACATTCTAACAAATCTACAAGCTTAAATCTAATCCATCTCCAGCTTCTCGTGGATTTGGGATTAGAGATTAAATTCCTACTCTTGATGAAAACATAAACATCAGCAACTTAAAGACAAACATGTCAAAGATAATTGTGTTATATGAAGTGAAAGACTTGCTGATTTTATACTATTCACCCATCGTCGTGTAGAAGTTCATACTTTTCAAATCCTATTTTTATTTAGCCAAAAAGAAAAAAGAGCTATTAGAGCTGCAAACAGAGATTATTACTATTATTACTATTATTATTACTATTGCACTTAAAATTATAGACATTTCTTGACTTAGTGGAAAGTTATATTCAGTAGTTGATGTTCAAAATACCATAATGCAAAAATATTGATTAAAAGATTTATTAGCATTTTCAATTTGAGAGGATAGAAAAACAAAAATCAAAGCCAGAACCAAACAAATGAAACAATCTGCCTGAGGAAACCAAAGAGTTTCTGTTAAGAAATGATAAATAATATAAATTTTTTATGTTTATAGACGAATTGATGGTTCCTTGAAGCTTTTATTCCAACTTTTCCTAGCTGACAGTTGTTTTAGATATCAATTATTCTGAAAGTTAATCGATTAATTGTGTAAAAAACAGATTATTTTATCAAATAAAATGCTTATTAAGATTATTAAATGCTTATTAATTCCTGCTGGTAGAACATGTTCAATGTTTTTGGCTCTTTAATGCAAAATGTTTGTATTTGCACAGTTTTGACTTAATTGCTGCTCTAAATTTGTTGTTCTTTCAATAATTGCACTTTGGGGTTAATGATTAATCAGATTAATCAGTCGGTTGACGATTATTTCAATAATCAATTCATCTGATTAATTGTTCCAACTCCAGATTTTTATTGGTAAAATCTTTTTACTTACTTATTTAGAGTCTGTTTTACTCTAGTTAACTATTAATCATGTGAATTAGTTGATAATAATTTCAATAATCTAATTAATCTGACTAATCTTTTCAGCTATTTTCCTCATTTTTATTCGTAAAGGCTTTTCAGAACCATTTATTCTCCTCCGTTTTATTTCCATTTATCAGTTGCTGTCTGACAAAACGTGAAACAGTTTTTTGTTTTTGCAAGTCTCTGTATTAACAATGCAATAATTGAAACATATTTCTGTTTGTGTAAACTTCTGCTCATCCCTGCGAAGTCTGGATGCGAGTTCTGCGCCGGGCTCTGGATGTGTCTGCATTGCGAGATGAGGAAGATGCTATCTCTTGCTTGCAGCCATGCTTTCATGTTTTACAAAGAAGCAGTCTGCCGTTCACCCACCTTCTCTCTTCTCTCCGTCTACGTCTCACTGTTTCTCTCGCCTGTGTGTACACAGGCAGGCAGTTAGTGCAGAAGCAGGCATCATGTCCACCCCCACAAACCCAGAGGTGAAGGAACTGAACTCTGTCGACTTTATCCAGCTTCAGCAGTATATTGAATGTGAGTACAGACAGACAGGCAAGCAGGCGGCTTCTGCAGCGCTCAACATCCCCTCCCCGCACACACTTCCACCCACACACACTCATTTACCCTCGCTCATGGTTTCTCATATCTAGAGGTAACAGTAGTTTACCACTTTTTTTTTTCTTTCTTTGGTTTAAATGCAGCTAAAATATAAACTTGCATTCTACTTCTTGATGTGTTATTTACATAAACGGCCTCTATAGAGGGATGGAGCTTTGACGAGTAATTACAGAAGTGCACATGTGCGGCTCGCTGCAGCCCTGGTGTGACCTCTGTGTTCCTGCTTGCAGACTGCAGCTTGAAGGTGAAAGACGTGCTGAGGGAATTTGATAAAGACGGCCGGCTGGCGCAGCACCGACATGGAGAGGTGAGGAGGCAGCGAGGGGACGACTGGACTCACTCATGGTGATGTTAGCTGCAAGAGGAACAAAATGATCGCAGCTGTTTGGTGTGAAACGGCGCTATGATTCATGTATCTTGTCAGTTATTAATAATCCCGAGCTGCTTAATTAGGATTCCAGCCTATCGATCATGTCGTTAAGCTGTTGCAGCCGAGCGGCGCTGCAAAATGTAAATTGCCTCCTTAGATTTGCCCACGCAGCAAAGCCCCGTTTTCCCTCACGCTCTGCAAGCACAAGCGACAAAAAGATCTATGAATAATGTACATTAATGGTTTTCTCTGCCAATGGAGTCACTGCTGAGGAATTACATTCAGCTTTATAAGGAAATCAATCAAAATGTGGGTTTTACAATAACAGTAACCAGTGTTAGTGTTTAAATTCAATAAGTCAAGTAAAACAACATAAATTATACATTTTTTCTGTAGTTTTTGATTAAGCTGATCACCTTCTGTAATATGTAATGCAGAATAAAAGTCTGAATTGTTTTTTTTTTTTGTATTTCCACTTATAAATCCATAAGTAAATGAGATTTATACACCTGGACATTGACAAACATTACTGTGCGCATAAATCAAGAGAAATATCATCATGACAGTTTGTTATGAGACAAATAATATGTGCGGAAAAAAGCTTCACTGCCTTCAGTTGTCCTGTAACAATAAGCTCTTTCTCTGCCATTAGCACATTTAGTAGCGCATGGATGAGCTTGATTGACAGCACTAAGACCCTCCTCCTGTCTCCGATTGGTTGAGAGGTGAAGTTTTTCAGTCGGTGATAGTGGCTCAGGGAAAAGATGGAGGAACTTGATCTTTTCACAGATTACCTGTCTCATAGCAAAATTTAATCAAATATTTAAAAAAGATATTTTAATAAAACATTCTGCACCTTTAAAGCTGAAATAAAAGCTTAACTAATATATATTTTTTTAACATATTTGTTAAAACTGTTATCTTGTCACAGTATGTCATCAGACGTATAATCTGTGAAAGAAATCAAACACTTAGAAACAACAGGAAACAACCAATGCGAGACAGGAGGAGGGTCTTAGTGCTGTCAATCATGCTTGTGTACAGCTTTGCCACTCCTTCACAGAGGCTATAACAACGGCTGGCATGAATATGATGACAGCAGATAAACTGTTTTCCAGGAACGATATGTTGTTTCTCTGTCATCAGCACATTTAGCAGTGCGTTCACAAGGTTGATTGACAGCGCTAAGACCCTCCTCCTGTCTCCGATTGGTTGCTCTTGACCGGTAGCATTGCATTTTTTCAGAAAGCAGTAGTAGCTATATGGTTACAACATAGTGACAATCTTAGCAAATATTTAAAAAACACTTTTTAAATAAAAGTTCCTCCCTCCATCTTTAAGGAAAAC
This sequence comes from Poeciliopsis gracilis, assembly GCA_911649635.1. Classification (NCBI taxonomy): domain Eukaryota; kingdom Metazoa; phylum Chordata; class Actinopteri; order Cyprinodontiformes; family Poeciliidae; genus Poeciliopsis; species Poeciliopsis gracilis. Next base: position 1,775,473 of record CAJVRI010001220.1, read on the forward strand.
AGAATAATTAAAATATTTATTAGACGTGGAGGGAGCGCTCCTTTCTCCTTTCTTCTCTTTCCTTTGCTTTTTGTGCCTTGGTGGAGCTTTAAGTATTACTGGGGCATCCCTGCAGGGCACCAGCTGGGAAAAGGGAAAAAATATTACCGTGAAATGGATTTGTGGTTCACCATCATCAGGGGAATTCGGCTCGTTTGCCCTGCAGCTTCAACTCGAGTGATTCCAGCCCATCTGTCAGGTCAAGCAGATGGACTCAAATCTGGAATCAGCGGCTACTTTTAGGTTTTTTTTCATGACATCGTAACATAAAAACATCGCAGCCTCTTCAGTTCTTATGAAACAGAAGTATTCACGTCCCCCGACCATTTCCAGATTTTATGTTTCAGGTTTTTTTTAAGGGACTTGCTAAGAAAAAGCAGAGCATTATGGCAAGCAAGAACAGAACATTTTAGCCCTGAACATCCACACAGCGAAATGTGGTGGTGGCAGCATGATGCTGTGGGAATACTTTAAGTATATTCACTTCTCATGATGGTTCGGAGTTAAAAACTCCAAAAGAAGGTTTTACAAAGTATTCATGGGGGAGCGAACACATATTCACGCCACACTTTTCAGATAAAAAAAAAAAAAAAATTCTTTTTTTTTTTAATCTTTTTTTTTTTTTTGGTTCTTCTCAAGCTGCTGCTTGTTGGATCCCAACAAAATACTTGTGGGAAATGTAGAAGAGTTGCAGGATGCGACTGAAAGCCTCTCTGGGTCCTTATTCTGACACATGAGCAAGAAACTGCAGTAATTTGTGACAAACTTCTTTCTTTATTTTCACAAGAGTCGAGTTTGAAAGAAAAGGAGAAGTTGAAAACAGCTGAGGGTTTTTACTTTGCATGTCTGTGAGCCGCTAAAACTCAAACCGGACCTCTGTCTTGTTTCCTTCGCCCCAGTGCATCAACGAGGAAGGCTTTCGTCAGTTTCTAAAGACCTACTTAGAGGTGGACTTCCCTGCGGATCTCTGCCAGCGGCTTTTCCGCTCCTTCCAAAACTCTGAACCCACCCAGGAAGACGACACCAGTGAGATTATTTTTACACTGTGCATTCAAGCAACTCATTGCTTGCACTTTACAGCAGGCTCTTATCAATTTACGTTATGGCCTATTTGGCACAGAGTCATTCATCGTCTGCGCTGTTTGTGCAGATATGGTGACCAGAGCATTTATAGCCCCTCTCTCCTTCCTCCCATCTCCCCTGTAGAGGAGGTGTTCCTCAAGGATGTGTCATGTTACTTCTCTCTGCTGGAGGACGGCCAACCCAGGGACAAACTGGAGTGTAAGTTACTAGTTTCTGCTCTAATCAGAACCGGCCGGCTGGTACTTCCACTTTCATTTCCTTTCTCTCTTCAGTTGCTTTCAGGCTTTATGACAGAGACGGCAACGGCGTCCTTGACAGCTCTGTAAGTTGCTGCATGAATTATTTACGGACATAAAAACATCATTAGGATTATTTTAGTAATCCATTATTCTGATGATTGATCAATTCGGCGGTTTTAAAATGGGCCCATTCATTTACACATTGTTCCTTTTTTTGGTGCAATAATAGATGCACATAAACAAATAGTTTAATTTCTTTCTTCAAATAAGAAAACAAACATTTTATTGGTTAAAATGCAATAACATAGCATTTAACAGCAAAAACACAAAATCTTACCAAGTATTTTTAGTTTAATTTCTAGTGCAAATATCTTAGTATACTTGAATTAAGACAAAAGTAACTATTTTAGCAAGACATAGGCGGTTACTTTAAGTAAATAAATCCTTAATATTGATGGAAAAAATACTAATTCTATTGACAGATTATTTAACAAATTTCACATTTTACAAGTTATTTTATCTGCTGATGGAACCAGGTCCATTTCATCAATAATAAAGATTTATTTACTTAAAACAAGCCTCTATATCTTTTTTAAAAGTCACTTTTAAGTGAGTTTAAATCATTCCAAGTTTATTAAGATACTTGCTTTAGAATCCAGACCAAAATTACTTGGTGAGATTTTGTGTTTTTGCAGTGTCCGTTTGATTATTTGTAGCAAAGCATCTGAAGTGGAAAAAATACTAAAATCATCAGAATAAAACAAATAAAACTAAATGTTAAACATTTCTCTTGGTGAAACATCAACACAGATAATCTGCTGATTTTCTTTGGTCAATAAATTAATAAATTAATAAATTAATAATAAAACCAGGCAACTAAAGGAGTTCTGGGTAGAACATATTTACAGATAAATGCAAAATGTTTATATATGTATGTTACAGTTTTGACTTAACTTCTTTAACTGTATTGTTCTTTTAGTAAAGTAGAATTTTTTTGAGTTTCTGATTAAACATTGATTGATTATTACATTAGTTGTTGATTATTTCAATAACTGATTAGTCATTTCAGCTCTAAGAAATATAATATAATCCTAGCAGCTCTGAAAGACTTTTTATCTCTCTCTCTTTTTGTTTTGTTTACAGGAAGTAGATCGAATTATTGCTCAGATGATGCACGCAGCAGAATATCTCGATTGGGACGTGTCCGAACTCCAGCCGGTAAGTAACTGAGCGATCCGAACCAACCGGACCTCATCTGAAAAACTTACCTGCTGTCAAACCCACAATTACTTTTTCTCCCGGCAGATTCAGATCTAAAATTTGTTTAATTCAACCAGGATGTTTGTTTTTGACAGAAAAAATTACAAGAAGGCAAAAGAAGCATCAATTTCGAAAAATAATTGTATCTCTTATTTTCATTTTCTTAGAAATATCATGTAATTATTGGCATTGCAGCAGCCGAACTCTTCCTCCTGTTGCTGATCAGTTTTGTTCTCGTTTCCACTCATTTTTTGAGGATTTAATTGGAGGATCTTTAATTTCCTTTATTGATTGTCTATAACAGGAATGTCCGAACGTCTTGCCAAGTGGACCAAAATTGTTGAGACAATTTTCCTAACATCAAACGAATAAAGTTACTTCTTTTGCACCTTTTTCTATACTAAATGAAAGGTTTTTAGTTTGTTTTGAGCAAATTTATTTTCAACAATAAGAACAGGATTTGGGTCACTTTCTTTCAAAACACTATTTTTAAATAAAAGCTGATTTGAGAGCATCAAAGTCGACTTTTCAGTGAATAAACATGTTTCTGTCTTTTGTTGAAGCTTGGTTATAAAAAGATAAAGAAAATTATGTTGACAACAATTTTACTGTGATTACAAATAAAAACTCTGCATCAAACATCAAATTTGCATAATTTTTTTAACTGGAGTTGGAGGCCGCAGAAGAATCAGACCCAGGACCACAAATGGCCCCCGGACCACACTTTGGACACCACAGGGTTCTAGTCAGGACTTTAACTGGGCCGCTCCATAAGTTCCTTTACATATAAATTTGACCTCCAAGCTGAATAACTTTGGCCGTTTTTGTGATATCTGAGTTTTTTGTCGAGTTGTTTTGATTCAGCCGTGTTGGAAACTTTTGACCTCTTTGAGGTTTCAGCATCTCGGTCACAAACTTTGACTAGGTCAAACCAAAACCTTCATCTTGAGCCAGTTAGACACAGGCTCTGCTTTGTGCATCTGGCTGGAATCTCAAAGTGAAGAAATGGTTTTGAAACGTTTCCAAAGTGATGGGTATGAATTAATCCTTACATCTTTTGGCCTGCTTCATGTTGTCAGTCGGGTTCTAATTGAATCTGGCAGCAATTAGGCTGCCTGACTAGTGAAATTACACTGCAAAAATACAAAATCTTACCAAGTAAGAGTGAAGGTAAAATGTCTGCTTGAAATAAGACAAATAAGCAGCTTGTTTTAATGTAATAATTCTTTAATATTGATGAAAAATTATTAGTTCGATTGGCAGATAATTCAACTTGTAGCAAAACACTTTTTTCTGTTTTGTAAGTGCAATAATCTGCCAATGGAACGAGTATTTTTCCATCAATCTTAAGGAATGAAAAGTTGTTTTGCATTAGAAACTAAACCAAAATATTTGGTAAGATTTTATTCTTTTGCTCTGTTTACACCAAATTAATTTCATTTAATTCATAATTTACTGAGAGATCAGGTTTGTTGTCACTTAAATAAATCGTCAGTGTGAAAAAACACACAGACGAAACCTGCAAGCGTCGTAATGATGCGTTTGTCACAGCAGAGTAACGACTGACTCGTCTCATCAGGTGCTGAAGGACATGATGACGGCGATTGATGCCGACAGCAGCGGCACGGTGTCTCTGGACGAGTGGGTAGAAGGAGGCATGAACAACGTTCCCCTCCTCGTCTTGCTGGGTCTGAAGGTGCTTTTAATTGCGTTTTGTGTGGTTTTGAGCTCAGACATGTTTGATTTTTGTTTCTCCGAAGCCGTGGCCTTGCAGTGCGGCTCGTCTGTCCTGTCCTTCCTCCTCCTCCTCCTCTTCCTCCCTGTCTCTCTCTAAGGGACTCAGAGTTGCAGGGTGTGGTAATGTCATCCCCCTCTGCACCATAATAACGCCGTGGTATTTTTCCACTTACTCTGCTCCATTATTAAAAACTTTTGCAGCTGCATTTCACTGTCGGAAACATTAACAAAGTCAGGCAGATGAGAAGGTTTGAATTCTTCTCTTAGCCCAGCAGCGGCTCTGATTTCTGCGTGTTTGCTCGCTGCATCATTGTAAAACCACAAGCTGGGCTCTGCCCATCGGTTTGGTTTCTCAGACAATGCGAAGGACTTCCCCTCTGGCTATTTCCAGCCGTGGACATTTGAAGCCTGGGCTGCGTAGATTCAGCCCCCTCACAGTGGCTGTGAGCTGCCCGGTGTCGGGCCTCCTGCTGTGGATGATTGACCGATGCTTTATGTCATTCAAAGAAAAAACAAAAAGCACTTCAGCAGATAATTTGCACAAAAGCAAAGATTTAAATGATTAATTGATTTTGTTGTGACACCAATTGATTCAGAATCTGTCCATTTTTATGTAAACCTCCTTGTTTGTTTGTTTTTTATTGCTATTATCACTATTTCAAAGAAAGATCCTGTAAATATTGAAGCTTTTTTAAAATTAAAACCACGTTTTTTTCTCATAAATTGAAGATGTTTTTTTCTGTTAAAATTTTATCTTCTTTCTGCCAATATTTTGATTCTGTTCTCACAATTAAATATAAATTCTCACTGAATATCTCCTGGATGATTGAAAAAAAATCCAATGTGGTGTGAAAAAAATCTGAGATTTTATTTTTATCGCTCTGCCCTAATCCAGATTAAACTGACATAATTGGTTTGACTCTAAATTAGGATCATAATAAAATAACTTTCCATCTTTAAGTTTTTTGTTTTCATAACCTCTGTTGTTCTTCCATCGCTGATCAGATGACCCAAAAAGACGGGCAGCACCTTTGGAGGATGAAAAACTTCAACAAGCCTGTTTACTGCAACGTGTGTCAAAGCATGCTGCTGGGTTTGAGGAAACAGGGGCTCTGCTGCACCTGTGAGTACCGCACCTGTCCACAGGGGGGCGACAATCCAGTGGCACTTATCAGAAATCAACATGTCAGATTTGAGAATGTTGCTATTCTTTTAAATATGACTCATGCTGACTGAAAGTTGGATTTTGCGTGACCTTTTTCAGGCTGCAAGTACACAGTTCACGGGCGTTGCGCTAACAAGAATCCAGCTCCGTGCGCCAGGACGTACGTGAAGTCAAAGAAAGAAACAGGGGTACGCTGGCATCTCCACAGAAAGCTACACAGTGAAACAAAGTCCAAACCGGATCTCTCTGCTTCCCGCTTTTCAGGTTCCAGTGCATGAGTGGGTGAGTGGGAACTGTGACTCTAGAAAATGTGACCGATGCCAAAAGAAGATCAAGAGCCTCCAAGCTTTAACGGGGAAACACTGCGTTTGGTGCCACACGATGGTAAGGACTCATATTTCTACGATGGGGCTCAATTTTCACCATGTTGAAAATCTAAATTATTCTACCTCCACTTGCAAAATTCACAGTCATTCAAGTGTTTTAATTAACAAATGAAACTCATATTACATGGAGAAGGGCTTCCTGGTACAACAACGCTGTAGTGTTTGAAGAATAACTCTGATTAAAGGTGACCTATTATGTCAGGTTAGGATAACAAAACATGTCTATTACATTTTTTCTTAAGAATTTGGTAAATGAACTATTTTAGGGCCTCCTACTAGCCACGCCTCCCAACTCAGGTTTTACACTCGCACGTGAGTGAATTATACAACTTTTCATCATTGAAAAGCAATAGTAGAGCCTCCTGCACAACCAACATTAATGCAGCAAAAGTCAACAACAAAATGTTTGTCTTTTCCAGCAGCCATTGTCCAGTACATACAGCGGTAAAACCAGCTGACCAAACATCCTGGAAATCAGCTTGGGTTGCTAGGCAACGGGCTGGGCTGTGGTTGCTAGGCGAGGGGCAGCCCTTGCTAATTTGTGACCTTACATTCAGGACGTTTTTGAAATTTTCCAGGCACCGACAAACATTAATTTGTTACCAAAAAACATCTGGGTGTTTTCTTTAAAGCCGTTTTTAGGAGCAGCAGAGACTCAAATGGAAGTACAAAAACATGCATAATGTTAATTTTGCATAACAAATCCCTGTTTAAAAATTAATTTTTACCATTTGAAACTAAATCACAGAGGTAATTTCCCCTGGAAACGACTAATCGGATAAGAAGAGAAACTCTTTTAACATATTTACAAATACCTGACTCACTAATACAAAAGAAGAATGATTAAAACTCACCAGTTTGGGAAATACATGTGCAATAAACACAGTTTATTTTGTGTTTATATTTTAGTAAAGCATATCTGAAGAGTGAGAGTTTAGATTTCTGTGTTTCCAGCGACTCCACAAATGCAGAGAAATGATTTAAGAGCTGAAGCTGCGTTGTGTCAGTCACGACCACAGAGAGGTTTGATTCAACACCTGCTTGTTTTTCCCAGCGTCACGATGAATGTGCAGCCCTGGAGCCAACAGAGTGTACCTGTGGGACGCTCAGAGACCACATCCTGCCTCCATGGGCCATATATCCTGTTATAAAGGTACACAGCTCTCCTCAGGCACATCTTCAGCACATGTACAGTGCAAAATGCACCTTCCACTCCAACGCAGAACATTACATCAGTAAATACAGTCTGTGTAGCTTTTTAATGCTGTGGATGTTGATAACGGAAGCATTTAAAAGTTTCTCTTGTTTATTTACTCATTTCCTCCCTACAGGAGAGACCAAACAATGTGAAAAATGGCTGCTCAGCTTCGACGGATGACGGCGATTTCAACATTACTCCAGACGGACAAGTGCTGCAGGTGATTTTTCTGAAATGATGAAAATCCTCTGCTGCATGAATTCACTGTGGCGAAAGGGAAATTTAGAGGGTCAGCTGCATTTGCACTGAAATTAAATTATATGCAGGTGTACACAATTTGCAGAGTTGGGTGTACATTTATTTAAGTAACGTTTGTTTAAAAATGTAGTATTTTTACTACGATGTACTTTTTATTCTTTGTTGAGTGATTGTATTTTGAGCTGTTTCTACTTTTACTTGAGGAAAATTTCTGGATTTTCTCCCGACTGAATGAAAAAGAAACATGTTTTAACCAAAAATTCACCAGACAGACTCACACCTGCAGCGATTTTTATTGAAAGAAGCAGATTTGGAAAAAAAAATCTTTTGTCTAATTTTGTTATTTTCATTAATTATTCTCATGTTGGAATAATTCTCATTATTCTCATTAATCATTTCTCATGAAATTCCACAATTTCCACTTAACTTTATATTTTGGTCCATCAGATTATGTATTTTTTAAATATTAAATCATTCATAATTTGACCTGTAGTTAGTGGATTTTTTTTACCAAATATATTTTTACTTTTGAATCATTTCTTTGATGGTTATTTACCTGAGTATGCTGAAGTAATTCTACCTGTGTAATATTTTGGGTACTCTCTGCCTCTACCAATTAGTTGCAGTGGATTTTATTTTGGGGTATCAGACTAAAGGTGCCAGTTTACCAGTGCAATTCAGACTCTGATTTTGTAAAAAAAAAAAAACTTATTTAAATTTGTGCTTTACTTCCTGTTGATAAATCATACTAATTAACTTTAAAACATTCAAGAGTTCCTGTTTAGAGTTGCTTTGAAACCATAATAAATGCAACATTTATCAATATATTTGATGTGTATTGATGATTTTGATGATCAAAATGTAACTCGCTTCTCAATTGTCTGAATTTTGTTTTTTCAATTACTTAAATTGTTTCTTTTCTGATGAGAAACACTTTGAACTCGTCGCTGGAGTGTGCATCACAACTAAACCCGATTGGTTGATAAGTTCCAGGAGTTCTAGCACTGTTGCTAGGCAGATAACGGTCAGTGTAGTAACTTTACCAAATGTTTGTCACACAGATCAGCCCTGTGCCAAACACTCATCCTCTCCTGGTGTTCGTAAACCCTAAAAGTGGCGGCAAGCAGGGCGAGAGGTGAGCACCGCAAATGATTTCACTGCAAAAGCACAAAATGTTACCAGGTATTTTTAATCTAGTTTCTAATATCACAGTGAACTTGAAATAAATCCAAACTGACTTTCAAGCAAGTTTTTAGCAACATGTAGGAGCTTATTCCTTAATATTAATGAAGGAGCACTAGTTTCACTTATAAGATGTATTGTTGTAAGTGAAATAGAGGACGTTGTTGAACGTGTTTCCATATATTTCAGAGTCCTGAGTAAATTTCAGTATTTACTGAACCCGAGGCAGGTCTACAACCTTTCCAGTGGCGGCCCTGGAGCCGGGTGAGTTACTCCGGCCTGCATCATTTCCAGTGATGTAATTTTTAAATATTAAATGACTGATGTTTTAATTAGTTAATCAGTATGTCTGTACCCTTTTGCCAAATACCTTTTACTCGAGTAATTTCTCCACTTTTTACTTTTACGTGACTAAATATGTTGAAGTATTGCTCCTCCTGCTTTAGTACAATTCTTTGCTTCTCTGTCGGCCTCTGATGATTCACATCATCATCTGGATTTCAGATTGAGTTTCTTCAGAAACCTGCAGGATTACAGAATCCTGGTTTGTGGTGGAGACGGCACCGTCGGATGGATTCTCGATGCGATAGGTGAGTCAGTCTTTGCGTAAAGACTGTCTTAATGCTCTTCCTATATTCAGCTTTTTGTCGTTAAATTCTTGCAACCAGACAAAGCCAACCTGCTGGTGCGGCCTCCTGTTGCAGTGCTTCCTCTGGGCACAGGAAATGACCTTGCGCGATGTCTACGCTGGGGTGGAGGTGAGAACGAGTTTGTGCTTCACAAAAAGATGCAGCGTTTGTTCTCGTTATGTAGCGATGGTGTCTTCCTCTTTCTTCCTCTGTTTTGCAGGGTATGATGGCGAAGATCTGGGTCGTATTCTGAGAGACATTGAGAACAGCTCCCAGGTTCTGATGGACCGCTGGAATGTGCAGGTGATACCGGACGAGGTTCAGGAGAAGGGGGATCCAGTGCCATATGAAATCATCAACAATTACTTCTCAATTGGAGTTGTGAGTAAATTGCTTCGATGCATAAATTGCCTTATGTATACTTATGTCGACCCTTCTCCCCTCATTCGTGAACAAGATCCCAAGATACTTGAACTCGTCCACTTGGGGCAGGACATCCCCTTGACCTGGAGAAGCACTCTACTCTTTTGCGGCTCAAGATCATGACCTCGGACTTGGAGGCACTGATCCTCATCCCGGCCGCTTCACAATCTGCTACGATCCGCTCCAGCGAAAGCTGCAGATCACGTCCCGATGAAACCAACAGAATCACATCGTCCGCAAAAAGCAGAGATGTAATCCTAAGGCCACCCAAACAGATCCCCTCAACACCTTGGGGAAATGTAATGAACAGAATTGGTCACCACGACCGGTCCGTCGTGGTGAAGAGAGAGCTGAGTCAAAAAGTGAAGCTCTCGATTTACCGGTTGATCTACGTTCCTACCCTCATCTATGGTCATGAGCTTTGGGCAATGACCGAAAGAACAAGATCGTGAATACAAGCGGCCGAAATGAGTTTTCTCCGTAGGGTAGCTGGGCTCTATCTTAGAGATAGGGTGAGAAGCTCGGTCATCCGGGAGGGACTCAGAGTAGAGCCGCTGCTCCTCCACATCGAGAGGAGCCAGTTGAGGCTCGGGCATCTGGTCAGGATGCCTCCTGGACGCCTCCCTGGTGAGGTGTTTCGGGCACGTCCCACCGGGAGGAGAGGAAGACCCAGGACACGCTGGAGGGACTACGTCTCTCGGCTGGCCTGGGAACGCCTCGGGATTCCCCCGGAGGAGCTGGAGGAAGTGGCTGTGGAGAGGGAAGTCTGGGCCTCCCTTCTTAAGCTGCTGCCCCCGCGACCCGACCCCGGATGAGCGTCAGACAATGGATGGATGGATGGACTTATGTTAACATAAATCCATCCAGTGCAGTAGTCGGAGGCTGCTTTTCCTCATTATTATTTTTATTCTTATTTTGTAGTGCCGTTCTGCTAACTTGATTCAACTTGCTCCCCAACTTAAAGTCAAAATTACTGAGCCAAACTTCAAACAACCAACAAAAACAATAATGATAGTTGAAAAACAATAAAAGAGGCACAAGCTTATTTTTTGACTAGAAAAATAATGCAGCTTAACTATACAGTGTACAGCTCTTATTTTTTGCTCTTTAAGTTGATTTATTTATCAACTTAAAGTCAAAGTTATTGAACCATCAAAGCTTGTAAACAACTGTCTAATTACCCCCTTTTCTCCTTAATGAAGAGTATTTTTGTGCCGTAGTATGAATACTACGTCAACCTGCCAATAGTCCCTTTGCTATAATCTTGTGTGTTTACATGTAAATGTTGATTAATATGTCTAATTTTTAAATAGATATTGTGCATTGCTCATAGCTTTTTCTGTTGCATTGGCAGGATGCCTCCATTGCACACAGGTTTCATACAATGAGGGAGAAGCATCCTCAGAAATTTAACAGCAGGTAGGTGTGCTTTATTGGACCGTGTCCATTTTATTCCCTTGTTTATCCAGCACAGAGTAAGAAAAAGCAGTATCCCACTCACATTCACAAGAAAACTGCTAAAAGATGAAAACAAGGCAATGTTGGGGAACAGTTGTCGTCAGTTCTGAGCAACACAGGTGGTGCCAACAGATGTGTGTCTGCGTCACCGCACGGCTTCTCTTCCTGAAAGACAAAACGCTGTCTGAACGTGAAGCAACAGTTAAACCTAAAAGACACATTTTTCAAATCTGCAGAATGAAGAACAAGCTGTGGTATTTCGAATTCGCCACTTCAGAAACCATCTCTGCTTCCTGCAAGAAACTCAGCGAAAGTTTAACAATAGAGGTGAGCACGTCTCACCCGAAGCAACACACCTGCACATGTGCATTTAGATTTTGAAATAAGCAACAAACAAGGTCGCAGACTGCATGCCTGATTGTTTTATCTCTCTTTCTTTCAGTGCTGTGGCACTCCTCTGGATCTCAGCAACCTATCTTTGGAGGGGATTGCTGTCCTGAACATTCCCAGCATGCACGGTGGCTCCAACCTGTGGGGCGAGACCAAAAAAGCAGATATTAAGGGACAAGCAAGTCAGGAAGAGTCGGAAGTGATCGTCAATCCGGACATCCTGAAAGTGACTTCCCAAGGTATTTTCTCCTCCGCTGGCTGATGAAAGTAAAACCTCAGCACATCATGTGACTTGTGCAATATCGAAGTTCCTCTTTGCTCTGCAGAACCCATTAGCTAATTGTTTTTAAGCGATTCCAAATCCAGATTTCCTGCTGCAGCTGTTATCAGTTAAAAAGCTCATGTCCACAGCAACAAACTGCACAGTGACAAAATCAGACCTGATTCGATTGGCTGCATGTGAAAATAAAATAATCAAATGGATACACACATAATTTACTGGAATGCTCTTTTCTGTTGGACACTGTGTTCATTTTCTGCGGCTAGAATTGGTATACATATTATTCCTCACAGACATCAGTATGGAGCTTCAACCCACATCTCATAATTGCAGCTTGTGAATCATACATATCCTGCCTCTGCCCAGCCCGTCAGATCATTTTCAGTCACGAGAAGCATTTTCAGTGGAGAATCCTTCACTGAGTGAGGGATCAGGGTATTTTATTTTTGCTTTAATTTACTAGAAATCCTTTGTGAGCAGGTGTAACAGTGGCAGTTTGTGCTATTCTATGATTTAAAGGTGGTTAGGATAGGTCTATGGGTTATACAGAACATGTTTGTGGAGGCCAAGTTAATGTATAAAATATTCAGTTACTGTTCAAACTTATTTGTTTAATTAGTCATTTAATACGTGCATTTGTTGAGGTTTAGGTAGCATTATTATACTGCGTGTAGCTAATTTCATAATGTTTTGTTGTGAATAAGTGTTTTATTTTAAGTTTGTATGTTTTATAGCTTAATTTGCCAATTTATGCAAATGAGGTGTGCGTTAACGAAGGCGCTGCAAGTAAGATCGGCAGAGCCACACGGTTTTTCAACCGTAGTTTGTTTACATGGAGGTCATCTAGGATTCAATTGTTCTTGCAAAGGATAACGCAAAAACTGTGGAATACATTTTTGTTTTGCATCTTTACATTTTCCTCTTCAAACACACGAGTAAAATCAGCGACATTAACCTTGGAGCAACACAATGTTCATTATATTTTTTGCACAAAATCATTCTTCGATAATGAGATTTTAGCCTGCTCAGTTCTGCCTTTTTTTTTTTTTATCACTTATTGTTTTTTTAAGCAAAAAGAAAAAACCAAACAGAACATTGTATTCAACAATTATTATTCCAGTCCTCATTCTGCATTATAAAAGGTCAATTTTCTCCATTTTTTACCACAGTTATACTTTTTGTAGTGTCAGTAAGTGTGTCAATATTTCGATCAAAAATATTTCTTCCACATTTGCTGCCCATTGATCTTCCTTTGACGTCGTTTCCTTTCCTTGTGGCTCTTTTGATTTTCCCCATCAGTATTTTAATCGGGTATTCATCATGAGAGATCATAAAAGTCTGCTGACATATAGATCTAGACAAGTCCTGGGCACTTCATGTTCTAGTATTTTCTGGAGCTCATTTAACATTATTTCCCGCCTCTGGTCGCTTTAAAAATGAGCTGTTTCCTTCTGGCCACGTTGGCCCCCAACCCAACGTTTACACTCGCATGTGAAAATGGCTGCTAAGAAATGTGAAATTATACAACCGTACATCTTTGGAAAGCATTTAGCAGCCTAGTAGTCCAGTGGTTTCTGGATGGTAGCAACAAAACAATAACAAAACTGGTCTGTAAAACCATCTGACCAAACTTCTGGAACTTTTCCTGGGTTGCTAGGTGACGACACAGTTGCCAGGTGACGGCACAGTGGCCCTCCAATGTTGCTCTACAGTTGTTTTTGGGGTCAATGTAAGACAACATTCTAATGATACCCCACATGCTACTGGCAGCATTTAGGCTTACGTTAGCATTTTGGCTAATTTTAGCTTACAGACTAATTTTAACATACTGAATGGTGCAAGTCCATGTTAGTAAACATCCTTGTGACTCTCCACAGGCTGTTGACTATCATTTAGCTCAGATTGGACTTGGGTTCTCCCATCCATGTGGATATAACTGGGACACAAACCACCTGACTGTGATCTTCTGCCAGCATGTTGGTGTTAGAAACCACACCAAACTGGAGTCCATACCTTGAGTTTGACCAAACTGAGTTGTTTGTTTTCCCTGCTGGTGTTCGTCAGACCTCAGTGACCGCCGGCTGGAGGTGGTTGGCCTGGAAGGAGCCATGGAAATGGGACAGATATACACGGGTCTTAAAAGCGCTGTGAGGCTCGCTAAAACTTCCCAGATCACCATCAGGTAGGAACGAGTCTCTAAGACGGGTTTTCCTTCGCCAAATGAGATGAACACTTCTGCTTATGTTAATTACAGCTGAAAGCAAATATTTGGTTACAAGGTCACATTTACAATAACATATTTTAGTTTCTTAATAAAAAAAATCCATGCAGCTTGACGATTTGTTTGTGTTTCATATTCAGGACAAAGAAACCGTTGCCGATGCAAATAGATGGCGAGCCATGGATGCAATCGCCCTGCACGGTAAATAAAACCTGGAAATATTAAAGCTGGAGTACAGCAGGGTTTCTGCAAGGTCTTTAAAAAGGGTTTAAATTCTTACATTTTGTCATCTGAATTTCAACCCTTGAAAATGTCCAGAATACCCACAGAATGTATTAACGTTAATTTAACATGGATGTTAAACTTTTTCTTTTCATTGCTTTTTTCTTCCACTGTATTTTCATACTTTAATATAAGTTTATTTGTCTCAATTTTATTTAATAAAAACCCATATTTTTGCTAAAAATATACCATTATTTAAGTTTTAAAGGTGCAAATCTATAGCTTCATTATGTCTTTCGAGGAATACTTTGTTCTGTACTTTTCTTATTTTTACACTTTTACTATTTTAAAGCCAGCCGTAGTAAGATCCATAAAAAATATCCCCTCAAAAAAGACTTACTGTTGTTTTTTAATGGAAATAAAATCTAAAAATGCATATTTACAACTTGCTCATTTCCACTGAAATTGTATAGAAGAACATATTTTAATATTTTGTTGTCTAACTAACGTAATCTAAAATCAAACATGCTTTACTGAATCTTGCAGAAACCCTGTATTAGAAGCATTTTTAATCGTTGCATTAGCTCCAGTGCAATGTGTGTTTTGGTAACATTTTTAACCGCTGGACATTTTGCTTTCCTCTTGTTTTGCAGATTCATATCACACACAAGAATCAAGCGTGCATGTTGATGGCTCCTCCATCTAAACCGTCAGGCTTCTTCAAATAAAACTGACCGTCTTCACGCATGTTTACTGTATATTCAGGACTGACACTTTTTGATATAGGATCAGTGTTTGAGGTAGTTTAATATCTGCATTATAACAAAGAAATTAGGATGTTTTTTCCAGACATCTTGTGTCTGTAACACATATTTGAAGCATGGCATCATATGAAAACAGACCGAATGTTAAACTATGTTTGCATTGTGGCCAAAAGGATTTTGACCAAATTATCTCAGTGTTAGTGAAACTCTCCGATCCTGCTGTTTCGAAGCTTGACAGCAGGTGGGAGTGCTGCTCTTTAGAAACTTTAGGTTAAAGTGGCTGTGATCTTAAATAGGACAACTATTTGGCTTCATGTGCCTTTATAATCATTTCTCTTTGGTTCTGATTAGATAGAAGACCGAGGTTTTCTGTATGTTTGCACTTGGAGGACTGACCATGTAGTATTCTTGTTTTGTTGAGGCTGTAAATATTGCTCTGAAAACCAAATGTATGTTTAGAAACTAAGGTGGAGAAAGAAGCAAATTTATTTCAAATTTAGGCTGGTATTTTAGCTTTTTTTTAATTATTATTATTTTCAAAAATATACTTGAAAACTGTTTAAGGGAACGGAAAAACAAGCGGCCTGCTGTTCCTCTCTGTGTTTTCCCAGGTTTTTTTTTTTACCCTTATGTGGACCAAACTTGTTTTTTCTGAGTTTGATTAAATCAGAGAGCTACTCCTTAGTGATCATATTATCAATGCATATTCTCTGAATGTGTTATGAGATAGACTATTGATTGGGGCTATTTATTACAGTATATGTATTTAAATGCTTTATCAGCTGTATCATTTCAGTATAGCTAGAGAATGTAAAAGTAATAACTTCATGTAAAGATTTTAATAAATTGTCTAGGATTCAGTTTGTGTTGTGCTCATTTAAAACACATTTAGCAGAATATCATTTAATTGATTCATTTCACCTCAAGGGGGCAGAATTTCTCTTCCAAAACTTTTATTAACCCAATGTTTAATATAAAATATTTATATATATATATATATGCATGTACTAACAAGTTGCTGATTTGTTGTGTGCATTGATTTCTTTTGTGATTTGATTCCCAGTAAAACACAAAGATTGATACAGACTTGGTGCCTTGAAAAATCATTTATATCCCTTGAACTTTTCCACTGTTTGTTTGGTTAAAATCACAAACTTCAGTTAATTAATTATTTGGATTTGATGCTTTTCACCAACACATGCAAGAACAATCATTGTAAAGTGTAAAGAAAGGATTGTTGAATTAAAATGTGTATTAAAAATACATGGCTTTCACGTGTTTTTACAAATAAAAGTGTGAAAAATGTGACCTGCATCTGTATTCACCTCCATTCACATTTGTCCTTGAATAAAATGCAGTGAAACTTTCCTTAAAGTCTAATTAACATGTAGATACTCAGATTATACTTGTGTGTAATTTAATATGTAATTTTAACTCATTTAGAGCTGCAAATATATAATATTTTGTTGGGCTACTTAAGGTTTTAATGTTAGAAGATGCTCAGCAACAAAAATTTGATATTTTTTAAATATTTGGTGAAACTGTCACCATGGGTAAGGGGGCAGAATTTTCTCCACTTTCTGCCAGTGCTAACTAGAAACAACCAATCAGAGCCAGGAGAAGGGTCTGTGCGCTGTCAATCATCCTTGTGTGAGAGCTACTCATCGCTTCCCACTTTCACCTCTCTACTCTCTGTTACTTCTTCCTGATTACAGGAACTATCATTAATGCTGAGGCAACAGATACACAGTTTTTTCTGGAACTGCAAGTTGTTTTTCCAAAGTGTATACATGAGCTTGATTGACAGCGCTAAGACCCTCCTCCTTTCTTTGAGGAGGAGGGAGCAGTAAATCTTTTCAAACTGCCAAAGTAGAGGAGGAAGAGATTGATCTTTTCACATTTTATCTGTTTATATTACACTGTCACTGCCTCTAGCAAAGGTTGGCAGAGTACCCCGAAAGTATAATTCTACATATTTTTACTCAAGTAAAAGAAAAGAAGTAGCCATCCAAGAAGTTACTTAAGAGTAAAAGGTATTTGGTAATAACTGATCAAATAGTCAGTCATTTAATATTGTAAAATTACATAATCAGACAGACCAAAATATAAAGTTAAATGGTCATTTTGATGTTTTATAAAGCAAAATGAGAATAATTCATGTCAGTAACAAAAAATAACAAAATCAGGCAAACAAATAAACAAAAAAATTCCAAATCAATTTCTTTCATGAAACTTTAACAAAAACTTCATGTGTGTGTCTTTGTGGTAAATTTTATGGTTAAAACCTGTTTGTTTTTCATTCAATATACACTCAAACAAGAGCAGCAATACTTCGTAGTAAAAGTACTCCTAAAAGTTGTTTTTTTTTTCCCATTCAAGTAAATGTAATTGAGTAAATGTAACTCAATTAGTGACTCCTTGTCTGATTCCTTCAGTTTGAAACGTGAAATGGGAACGCCCAAGGCGCTCCTGAACGCATCACAGTCATGGCCGTTGGCCCTCCTTTCCGTCGCTCGGAGCTAATGAGTCCCCGCCTCCACCGCCTGTTGAGCGGCGTCTCTTCACTCCCAGGAGCCGCAGTGAAGTTCTGGTGAGCTTCACGGTGAGGCTCAAACTTTCGGCATCTCGTCTTGTGTCACACTTTGTACCGGACCGTCCGCGGCTGTATTCCACGTTTCCTTGCCGGCAGCGATGACGTTCAGGAGGCTGAAGAAGGTGAACTCCAGCGGGGTGGACGGAGGACCCGCATCCCAGGACCACGACGTTTATTTCCCATCGTCAAAGTCGGACAGCTGCAGGTCCGTGGAGCTCCCGGCCAACTCCTCGGAGGTTTATAACTACAAGACTCTGGCTTATTCTGGGGGCACGCTGCCCCGAAACTTCAAGAAGGTAGGGCTCTAAAATTATGTGAATATTTGCACACCGTCACATTTACCTTTTAAAGTTATTAATTTATTATTTGCAGACGTAAAAAATAAAAATTAACTCATAAATAGCTAACATTGTCCTCAGGCATCACTAAAAGCAGCATGGTCAGTCCAATAGCACACATTTGGGACAGAACAGGGGCGGTCCTACCCCACATGGGGCCCTAATCGATTAACTTTTGTCCTTTCATATGTTTGAGTTTTTGGTCATTTTCTCCAAGTTTTCATTTTTTGTTTTTCTGCCATGTTTCATTGCATCAGTTCATAAAACCAGTTTTATGTTTGTTACCTGTTGTAGTTTATTGTTTAGTATCACAACAATATAAAACTTGGTCACATTTACAGTAATATACAGATGTAATATGGGTTTTCACTGTGGAATTTATTCTGCAATCAACTGAACCACAATCAATAGACACTTATAGATCATACAGTTAAATTAAATTTAAAAATACAGATTTCTTTCCTATTTTTCTTACATAACTCACTAAAACATTAAACCATCAAACAAAACAGATAAAGTGCATTACTGAAGACAGAATGGTTTGTTTATGAAAGTGAAATGGGAGTAAGTTGGGATGAAATGGAAACCAGAAATTAATGTAATCCACATACCATAATCAAATTAATTGACTTTACAACAAATTGTTTGTTGCTTCATTTAATAAATTAACATTAATCCAAATGACATTTGCTGATAATTTTAAGTAGTTTGCCCTTATTTTGTTGACCAGGTCTTTACGGTAAACATCTAATGATTGTTGACGATAAACATTCAGCTGGGTGAATATGTAATTTAAAGGTTTTAATACACTGCACTGAAATGTATTCAAATACCAAAATATACTTTGTAATTTCAGCATTACACAAATTATGCAACTCTAATGGAAAGTGAATCAATAACAAGATATTTTACTCAGGAAAGCAATGTTTTTCAGCTACAGTGTAAGTTTAAATAAATGCTCAGATATTTAGGACAGGTTTTTACCCATGATGCATCAGGAGCTGCCCTGTTTGCTGTGGTTCAGGGTCTGATGTAGCACAGTTTCTTGTACTTGATCTAGATCTTCAAATCGATTACAGTCATAAGCATAAAATATGAGAAATCTAAAATCTCTTTCAGATTTTATCTTTAGATGATTTTTGTGCTTGTGGTTTAAAAAAACCCAAAAAAAACTGCTGAGCTTGTCTCCCGAAAACGGTTTGCTGTCCTCGTTTTTCCTCTACTTGAAGATTTAGTCATTGATTTTCAAGTGACCGACATTTCTTCTTCAACTCTTTCTGAATGAGATCAGTTTTCTGTCTAATTCTGGCTACTCAGCATTTTTCTGCTCTGGGTTTTCTCCAGTTGGTCAACATTAACGTTGGGCTAAAGAGACATTTCACAATCACAACCGATGGTTCAGTAGATTTGGTTTGAAACATTTGTTACATTTACACTGTGTTAAACAATCCAAACTAATTGAAAAGCCTATTCCCTCCTCACCTGAGGGGGCGCTACACCAACAAGGAAACGACGTGAAAACTTCAGAAGAAGAAATTTGCAACTTCCTTCTTCACAGAATCTAAACAAAAATGGAGTAATGTCAAATGTTAGCAGTCATAAGATTTCTCTTTTGTCATTAGTAAAAGACCATGACCCATTTCTCCTGCTAGCGCTAGCCTCTCGCATTTGTTTTGGTTGTATTTACCCAGAATGCCTTGTGCTATAGTTCACTTCCTGCTTTCATCAATCTCTATAGTTTGTTAGAAAGTCTGATTCACTTGGGGAAGCGTGATTGTGCATAAAATTACGCCAGCAAAGACAAATTCCACAACCGCTTAAGGGAAGGTGATTTTTTACAGCACATTTTCAGCAACAAGGCAAATTGAAATGCTAAAATGTCATTTTTGTTTACGTTTTGGAAAGATGGAAGTTGCGCTCAGTGTCTTCTTTGGAGGTTTTTGTGTCATTTCCTTCAGTAGTTCTTAGTGCAGCGCCACCACAGGCGCGGAGGGGAACAGGTTTTTCAGTTCAGTGGATCTTTGGTCACAATGCAGCGTGAAATCGAAAATGTAACAAACGTTGCAGTTTTGCTCGGTAATCAAACAGAGTCTCCCAAACTATCAGGTGTGAAAACGCCTCTCGAGAATCCTGTAACCAGTCCTGCCTCACTGTACAACGTATTGTACATTGAGGCGCAGTTATTAGGAACCCCACCCACTCGCAGCCTGCAGCCGGGCCAACAGCACTGCATTGTGCGCGCTCGGGGAGGGAGACCCCGTCAGGTCCGCCCCCGGCTGCTCCGTGTGGGTACTTGGGAATAAATGCACTCATTGAAACAAGTGCTGGACAATTCTGTAAGTGTTGGGACATAAAGAAAGCAACATTTTACCGGGCAGAGAGCCTCTGGCACAAAGCAGGCTTTCATGGGAGCAACATTTGAAAATGATTTTCAGCCAAAGTATCTGGATGTCGTTTTTACACAGTCAGGTAGAACAGGAGCCTGACCTGCTGCTGACTTGGGTTTATCTCTCAATGCGCTTATTGTAGCCCACTGTTCACCACAGTGCCTTGTGTGTTTCTGTTTATAGCCTGGTGTTTGTGTGAATGGCTCTAAATAACGAAAAAATAAATCAATCAATCAACAGTTTGTGCGCTTCGGGGGCAGCTGATCTGCTGTGAAATTCAGCCTGAGGTCTAAGTTCCAGTTGAAAGTAAACAAAAAGCATCCCAGACATTCATATCTAGTTTCAGTCTCATTATTTTCAAGCATAACGGATCAGTGGTTTAAAAACACAAACACACAACTTGCCACGCGCTTGCTAGTGAAAGACCTGACAGACTGGTTGAAGCAGTGATGTGTACAATACATCCTGCACACGTTGGACACTTTGGGGGGGGGGAATCCCTTGTGAGTAATCTGGCATTAACCTCATGCAGGTGTCTTGAGATGTTTCATCTCTCGTTTTCGTTTTCTCCTCACAGGCTGGAGGCTCGCAGAAGTGGAAACCCCTGACGCTGCCCCCAGAACCACAAAGGTACAATCTCCTCAGTTCAACATCAGTCACGGCTTTCTTCTTCTCCTTCTTCTCTCACTCTGACGCCATGACTGCGTCACATCAGAGTCGATGTCCAAACAGAGACATTTTTGTAGTTTTAGATTTTCGTCAGATCTGTAAAGCATATTCATAAATGTTCATGTTTTCTGCTGGTGGCATTTCATTGTCCTGCGTCTCTGTGACGTCCACATGCAGCTGGACACAGAGGACGTCTTGTGCAGCAGCAGCAGCAGCAGCGTCTCCCCTCATGCTTTCAGACACTGGACTAATAAATCCACATGGCCAAAAAGCCTCTGGGACTTTTTGTCCCGTTGCGACGACAAACGGCGCTGCATTATTTTGGTACTTTCTGTGACTCACCAACAGAAAATAAGGCGTTCTGTAAATAAAAATGAGAACATTGTAATTATTTTTGTTAAAAACATCATAATAGAAACGTTTCGTATCAATCAATCGATACTTAATGATTAGTTCTTTGTTTTAAATATCTGAAACTGGTTATGTACCTTATTTTATCCAGTTTTATTTTATTCATGCTTTTGTTTTTTTATTTTTAAGCAGTTAAAGTGCTGCTACACAAGTTTCTCAACTGGTTGTTGGTAGCATTAATTAACACCCTGGTCAAATAACTCATAGATGGACTGATTAAGAGATTTCTGAATGCAGTAGATTGTATTAGTTCTTATTTATGGGTGTCAGGTTTACGTTTCACATCTGTCTGCTGGTTTGTTGGTTTATGATAGCGGTGCCTTCCTTCAGTCAATAAAGGTTGTTATATTTGAGAACAGCTTGCAAATAACTGACATTCTTTGGACGAGTTAATCTTTTCCACTGTCCTGGTTTAAAAACGTATTTTCCTCTCTTTCTTTAGGAAAGTGGTGGACTTGGAGAAAAATGAAGAGGAGGCCTTTGGTTTTGAGATTCAGGTAAAGGGTTTCTTAGTTTTGGAAAATGTCAAGTGCTGTTTAATTCTCTTGCTTTAAAGCGTCAGAAACAATCAAGTAGTTTCTACAGATTCACCAAACCGATATTAATATCTGTATCAGTCTCAGTATTGAAAAAATTCTCTAATTTTCTGCTTTTTGCTCTGAGTGACGTCACACTTTATTATTTCCTTTGCATTATATTTATATTTCTTAATTTCTGAAGAATTTAAAGAAGGTTTGTTGTAGTTTATTTTCACGTTAGTCTACCTTTTGTATTACATTGATTCAGGTAAAGGGTTTCTTAGTTTTGGCTGTTCTTCTCATAATTGCACTGACAGAACAAATTGTGTTGTTTTTACATATTTTGCTGAGTTTGAAGCTATTGATGCAGTAAAGTGTGCAGAACTGATGCACAGTTATTATATAAATTGTATTTCAGAGGAGTTTTTCTGAATCGACTGATACTAAACCTCAGATATCGGTATCTGAGAAAAGTGGATTCCTGATGATTTCCTGCGTCTCTAAGTCGAGTTGTTTCTTTGCGCCAGCGGGAGTAAAAAGGTCAAGAATCAGTCGAATAACTTGTTCATGTTCATCCCATGACTGAAGCCTTTATTCCCCTGCAGCATCTTTTTTTTAAGCGCTGAGGTTTCCTCACACGCTGTCGATGTGAAACCTGCTCCACTCTCTCCCACCAAGCCAGCAGGAACTTTACTCACAAATCTCCAGGCCCCCTGCAGCGCCACACCTCGCTCTGCTTCCCATACTCATTCTTTGAATAGTTTACAAAAATGATCAAAAAGTGTGAGCACAACATGGATATTATAACGTGCTGCTGCTCACATAAAGCCTTGGGAAGTGAAGGGCCACTTCTAGGAAAAGACACGGTGTTCTATTTACGCTTTCGTTAGGCGTTCCCGCCCTTCCTGCCCGGCTGCGGCCAGAAGGAAGTGAGGCCATGAGGAGCAGTTTGATGGCCAGCAGAGTCCGCCATGAATGTGGAGTCTCGCGTTTCCTGGTGCTTTTCCTCCCTCCGAGTCGGTACTGTGGATATCGAGCTGGGAATGCAGCATGCAAATGTGAAATTTGCCTTTCAGTGATATTTGCATGCTAACGTGTTTACCCTGCCGGTTGCTGAGAAGGAAGCCAGTCGCTATAAATACAGGCCAGATCTGAATCATTTCAAATTTCCCCTGGCAACCTGGATGCATGCTCTAACTGGAGCAGGACCTGTGCAAGGCAGATACAAACTTTTGCAACATTTGTCCAGTTATATTGTCCTTTTTAACCGATAATGGCTTCTTTAGCAGCAGCATGTTAACTGTCTGAAAGGTGTCTGGTATAGAGAAGTGTATTTTAGTCCTCTCTGACCTTTGTGCAGAGACGCTATGGTCACCGAAACAAGGAAGTTCATTGAAATGCATGTGGAAGTAACAAGTCAGAGTTTCCAAGACGACAAAATATAAACGTCAAAGGTGGCATGGAAGTACGCAAATAGTTTAGATAAATTAAAACAGCAAAAATGAGGAAACATGTTGGCAATATTAAACAAAACTGTGAAACTACAGAACGCCTTTGCAAGCCTGCTGAGATATTTATAGACATTATGAGCATGAACGTCATTTTGATTTTGGGTTTTCAAAAATACATTTGAAATGTCTTAATTTCAGCCAACAAATTGAATGATTCTTATAAACAACAATTGAAATTTAAAATTGTTTAATATTGTCTTTTTTTTTTCTATTAAAATTTGTATCTTTAAATGTACTTTTAATATTGTACAATTTTTTATTTTTTGTCAAAATAACCAACTACAAAAATAATTTAATTGCAGCCCTTTTTTCTAAAGCATCATCAAATATGACTCTTACATTCAAGCCCATGATGAATCTATTTATTCCTGCAGTTGATGCAAAAATTTGATGCACAAATGTAATTTTATCTCTTTTTTTCAATATAGTTGAATTGTATTTTCTCTGGTTCTTTTTTCTATTCTTTGCGACTAAATCATTTATGGAAAAAAATAGTCTTTTCATATTCGAACACAAACAAATTAACAAAATGATTTCATCCTTTATTTTCAGGATTAGTGAAAAAGACAAAAATACATTTTGACCAATTTTGGACATTTAAGTTCTTCGTTGGGTTTGTTTTGGGAGGCGAGAGGAAGCGGCTCTTATTTGCTTGCGTGCGTCACACTTGTGCGTCCTCTGATAAAACGGTCTTTCCGGTACTGTCCGTCATGACTTCCTCTGCATGCGGTTCAGTGGGTTTCTGTCTCTGATGTTGCACTGTTACCACAGTATTTCAGAACATCAGAAGTGCGTCGGTTTTGAAAGACATCTAAAAAGAGGAAGTCTTGCTTCATCTTCATGTTCTCCATCGTCTCTTTCCCAGACTTACGGCCTTCACCACCAGGAACAAAACTCAGTGGAGATGTGCACGTTTGTGTGCAGGGTGCACGACGGCAGCCCGGCCCAACAAGCAGGACTTAAAGTTGGTGAGTGAACCTTTTTTTTTTTTTTTACTGTTTTTATCTCCATGGTTTACTTTTTTTGGATCAGACCTGAAATAACCTGAAATAAACAAAAGGGAAGAGAGCATGACAAGAGTTTCCTTTGTGTTTTTATCAGCTGACATTGAACGCATTACATCAGCACAAACCAACCGGCTGCTTGGTTGTTATGGGAAGTCGAAATGCGGCTGCTTCATTTGACATTTTTCCTGCTAATAAACAACAATTTCAGCTGACGCATTCGAAAGTGTTCGCACCCCTTAAGCCTTTTCACAAAAATCTCAAAAGAGCCACAAACCGCTGCCAGAAGTTTAAATAAATTCCATCTGTGTGTAATTTAATCGCAATTAAAGCGAGCCTGATGATTTCTATTTGCATGTTTGTTTTTCTCTTTCCACCAAAACTAAAGGCTTCATTGATGTGCATTTGGTTTTTACAGACACTTCAGAATCCGTTTTATTTGTTCTTTTGTTTGTTTTGTTTATTTATCCTGGATATTTGAAATGTCTTCCAGTTCCAGAGTTAAATATTTGCTAGATTTTAAAGTTTATTCATCTTTGAGAGGGTGAACTTGCATTATTATACCATCGCCATTATATTTCTTTGAAAATGATTTCAAAACAACAATATTATCGTTCATCTGGGATGATTTATCGTCCAGCAAAATTTATTATGACTTCTTAAATCTGCAGAGTGAGATTTCTGCCCAGTCATCTTCGCAAAAATATATTGAACGAAAAAACTTAACAGAAATATTCAAGTCTTATAGAGCTGAGATGCTTTTAGTTTTGAGTTAGAGGTGAGCGATGTGGACTTTTAATTTATCGCAATATTTTATGGTGCTATTGCAATGGCAACAGTTATGATTAAAACAATATTTATTGCTTCTTCTTTTAGTTAACTATGACTGTGGCAGCATGGCACAGCTTTTATAACGCCAGGCAAATATTGTTTTAAAATTTCATGTAGGCTTCTTAGAACTTAAACTTACTTAAATAAGTGGCGTTATTACCAATATGTTACTTAAAAATGGTTTCAAAACAATATTATTGTTTATCGCAATAACTTTTGAAACAATATTATTATTCAGCAAACGTATTTAGTTTGTAAATGTAGAAAAGATTATAGATAATAAGAAAATATCCTGCTGTATTTGCCATTAAATGTTTTTCTACAAAGTATCGACTCAGTGGAGATTGAAGACGAATGCATGCCACACTTTTCAGAAAAAAGAGGAGAAAAAAAGTGTTGTTTTTCTTCAACTTAGCAGTTATGGATTACTTTGGTTTGGTTTGTCGCATAGATTCCCCCAAAACAGACTGAAGCAGTGAGTAAAAAGCCAGAGAGATGGTTGCGTTTCAGGAAAGGACAGGAAACGAATAAATGAGAATAAATGAGAGTTGACACCGGAGAGCTTCAGGAAATCGTCTCTGCTTTTGAAAGTCGTCACGGCTCGCCGAGCGCTACGTCTCCGCCGGTCAGCGAGGGAAGAGAGAAAGTGTTTATCTCTTCTAAATGCAAAGTGGATGTGTCGGTTCCACTTCGCACGCTGTCCTGTCTGAACACAAAGCACGTCGAGTCCAAACCACATCTAATTACTCCAGGCGTCTCTCAAAGAAGATGAAACGGCTTCAGCTACTTAACACCAACACGCATGAAATATTTGCCTTCTTTCCGCTGGACTTGGAGTGAAGTGACAATTTGAAACGCCACGACTGCACATGTGCGCGTCACATGTGCAGAGGTTTCATCCCTCGGTTGGCTGCATCTTCAACAAATTAAACCCATTGTGACCTCATGGCGGTTGTCTGACACGTGTGTTGTAGGGCTGTTGAAGAATATTTTAGTAACCGAGTACTCTTGAATATTCTCACAATTATCCGAGGAATCGGATCTCTCTCACTCACTCGCATAGTCCCATCGTTCGCTCCAAAACAGTGATGAGCTGTCATAGTCCAACCATCGCACCGCAAGCTACAACAATCCTTATTTGTCCCCCAAATCCTGACAAAACGCCGCACGATTCAACACCAAGCTGCCGGCACTTCACAACAACTGATAGGCAGAAATCAGAGCAGCTTGTGAACAAGTTTTCCCTAAAGGTGACAGCAGCTCTGTCACCTGCTCTAATCCAATGCAACACTATTAGAAATACCAAGCTAGCAATAACGCTGCTCTGTAATAAAACATAATTTAATGAAGCTTCGAGGCAGATAAGTTTTCCTGGAGGAATTTTAATAATCGAAATCCCTGACTCATTCGAGGCCCTAAAGTGTGTGTGTGTGTGTGTGTGTGTGTGTGTGTGTGTGTGTGTGCGCGCAGGAGACACCATTACAAATGTGAACGACACCGCCGTAGAGGGATTTCTGCACAAGGACATCGTTCAGCTCATCAGGTCATGCGGCAACACACTGAGGTACGGCTGCAGCTAAAGATTATTTTTACAAATCGATTGTTCCAGCGATTAATCTAATTTTTAAAAATGGCTCATTCTGTAATGTAAATTACTAGAAATACATGAGCAGGTGCAATTAAACAAATCAGCCATTTTTAAAGAGGAACGTAAATATTGCCTGACGCTTGACAATTTGTAAAAAAGAAAATTAAGTTCAGCCATTAATTCTAGTCTTAACAAAAGCAAAAAGACATTTTTTAGACAATCTGAACCAAGTGAAGCCATTTGAGGAGTTCTGGGTGGAACATATTTATAGAGAAAAGTTTTTTTATTATTATTATTATCTTGAATGCAAAATGCATATATTTTTTGTACAGGTTTGGTTTCTACTCTGAAGATCTGTTTATTGAGTCTGTATTTTCCAGTTAATTACAAGAATAGACAATTATTTAAATAATTCTGATTAATCTGATAAATCATTTTAGTGCTGCATTCAGGGAAACAGCTAAAAACTGTTTTTAAACTTTAAACCTCAGCTTAAACTTTCATCAAATGGTCTTTTGTGAGTCTGCATTTTCCAGTTAGCAGTTAATTGATTACATAATTAGTTGACAGTTACTTCAATAATCGATTGATCTGATGAATCGTTTCAGGTGAAGGGTTAAAGGTGAAGCTTAAACCACCGTTTAAACCTTTACGTTAAAGTTTGTAAAGCACATTTTTAGTTGAAACCCATCAGAGCAGTGGAGGAATTCAAACAGAAGTTGAGAATATTGAACTCCTGCTGGTGATGATTGGCTGAGGATCGTCTGTAACTTCCTGCGCAGACGTTTAGGTTTCATACCGAGTTGCATGAGGACTGTTATCTGATATCCGTCCTCCATGTCCTCAGGAGTTTCTCAGCTGCGTCGATGCTGGAAATCCGCTGAGCCGCTCCTCAGTTATGTCACCAAACGAAGCGTGCTGTTTCTGCAGTTCAACCCGACGGGTTTCTTTGCCAGAAGAGCAAAGAGCTGAGTCAGCGGAGAGGGGAAAAAAACAAATAGTCGACGTTTTCTGGTCCTCAAGTTACATTTCCTCACATTGTACGGCTAAGAAAGTAAAACATGAATGTTTTCATTCATCTTCTCCAACTGAAATTAAATTCCTGTTTTTGTTCCTCTCAGCTTTTTAGCTCCAAGTAAATCAAACCAGATTTATGAAAACTGAATCTGGCTCATGAAGTCTAGCGACGTTGAATCTGACATGGTGGACGTTTCTCAAAACTGTGACGGCTTTTATTTAATGTGTAACACAACTGTGTTAAGTTCAAGTATTTTGTTCACACAGGAAATTCCTGATGCCTAAATAGCAAAAGAGGTTTTTCAAAGCGGCATATTCATATTTATTTCTTTTAAACCAAATGATGATGCAGCACTTTTTGTACCTGATTTTTTAAAAAATGGTGACATTTTTAGATATTATCTTTCTGTTTCCATCACTTTTATCCCTTTGCTTCGCTTTAAAAACCTGCTGTGACTTTTGGTTACGATCTACAAAAACCCTCTTTACGAAAGTCGCAGGTAAACGCTACCATAATAGCAATTTGAGCCAATTTGGGACAGAACTGAGCCGTTTGGAGCTCCTGAACTCAGTCATATTTTACCGAAGTTTAAGCTTCTCATGAAAAGTTGAGCTTTGGAATCAAATTTTTGTTTTGGTACCGTTTGTTTTGTACAAAATAGGAGTTTAAGTTTCATAAAATGTTTTGTTTGCTTGTCTCTTTAAGAGAGTGATGATGTCAAGCACTCTGAAAAACTGTCTATTTAAAATGCTGTGATGGGTTTAGCTTTTATCGCTTATGCTGTTTGTAATACATCAAAACATAGGCATTTTTGTCTACTTTCACCCAGTGTGTCTCCTCACGTTGTAGGGCGTGGGGTTTTCTGTCAAATCCACTCAAAGTACAGTAAACACACACCAAAACTCCCATTCACTTCCATTATTTCAGCTGTATTTTTTTTCTCAGACCTCGTTTTAAGGGTCTCTTTAACTCGTCGTATCGCTTCTATAAAACACTGTAGGCTCGTAAAAACTCACACGTGGGGCCACCAGAGGCTTCTGCCTCTCGCTGTTAAACGGCATTTTGATACAAGGTACCGTTTTCACACAGCACCCGTTTGTTTGAGACTGAATCTCTGTCTCAAGCAGAGGGGTTTTTTCAGAAGGGACAAAAATCACCATAGCGACCAATGACTCAGCATTTTCTGATGAAATTTTCTAGCTTGTTTGAATAATTTCTCCTGTTGTGCGTTGCTCTCCTTCTTGTTTTTTTGGGTGTTTAATTTGAACCATGGACAATTAGTGCGGACAGGCTGTAAGCTTTGAGGGTTTTATAGTCGAGCGTCATCAACTTACACCCTCAGCTTCACTTATTAAAAGTGTTAGTGTGTAAACGTTTTTTTTTTTACTTTGTTCCACAGCTCATGATTAAAGAGCGTTTGTACTGTCAAAGTGGAAATGGTTCTTGTTTATCCTTCCACGCTGCTTGTAAACGTGGACTTGTGAAAAAAGCCTCTCATAGAGTTTCTTTAACAGCCTTTTTCTGCCCTTGTAGGTTTTATAAGTGCTTCCTGTTGAGCTCAATAACCTTGTGGTCTTTATTTCACTTTAAGGCTGGAGACGGTTTACAGTGACTCAATCCGAAAAGCTGAGCTCGAGGCCCGGCTGCAGTATTTAAAGGTGAGTATTTTCCCTTTTGTTTGTGAGTCAGGCTGATTATGTCCAGTAGCCTTTCACACACACACACACACACACACACACACACACACACACACACACACACACGCACACATTTAGGTTATGTTAAATGCTACACACTGGGATCCCTTCCCCCTTGCTCCACACCTGTCTCCAGTTGGTCCGCTTGTTGCATGAAGCGGTCTGAGCAGCAGAAGTGGCTCGAGTGAAGAAACTTTCCCTAAAGATCACAGCAGCTGTTCTGCTCTAATCCAATGCAATACCAAGCTAGCAATTTAAACATCAACCTATTTGGTGCTGGTATTTTTGTGTTTTTTCCCTGTTTGTTTGTAAAGTAACAAGTCTTTCGCTTTTCTCTGCAGCAAACGCTTCATGAGAAGTGGGATGAATATCGTTCGTTGATGGTGCAGGAGCAGAGGCTTGTCCATGGCAAGTAATCATTATAACTCACTGGCTTTAATGATGCTGCCAGCTTTCATTTTAAATTTACTGCCTATTTCTTCCTGGACTTTTAAGTTAGTTTTGTCTTATTTCAAGGGTACTAAGATATTTGCACTAGAAATTAGACCAAAATTACTTTAAAATATAGTTGTTGTTTTTTTTGCTTTGTTGTTTGTTCTTTGGCATTGAGGAAAGTTGATTTACTTTTTTCAGGCAACAAATTGCATAAGCTTTTAATTTCCAGTAAAACTGGAAATGTTAGCTGGATTTTCCGAGCTGCTGAAACAGGATTTTATGTCTTTTTCCGTCAGCAGTTATACTAGTAAAATAAGTCAGCAATTTGCGTAATTTAACCTTTTTGTCAATAAATTCCTTTTTATATGCTAGATTTAAGTCCAGATGTTGTTGCCTGCGGTGCTGACGCTGCTCTCGTCTCCTGCAGGTATCGTGATGAGCGACGCTGCTCTGTACGAGTCCCTGGAGTCGGCAGGAATCTATGGCAGCCTCGGCGCGCCCAGCCCCGCGGCGCAGCGAGCCCTCCGCTGCACCGGCAGCACCAGCAGCAGCGCCAGCCTCCTCAGCTCGGCCACCGAGGACGACCCGCTCTACCAGACCTGCCTGTACCACTCGGACGGCTACGTGGACTCGAGCAGCGCCGACAAAATCAACGAGCAGCCGCCTTCCCAGAGGCAGCAGCGCGTCCGACCGACCAGCGAACTCCTCACCGTCACCAAGACTCACCTGACCCGCAGCGCCAGCACGCGCAGCTACCTGAGGGGATCGTCGTCCTCGTCGTCCGTGGGGTCGACGGAGAAACCGGGAGGATTCGGCTCGCTGCAGAGAAAACCCAAACAGAAGAGCTTCCGCAGGCGTCTCCTCAAGTTCATCCCAGGTTTGAATCGACCGCTGGAGGAAGAGGAGAGCAAACTGTGAGCAACGGACAGAAATAAAGACTGAAAATAACAATGACTTTCAAACTAAAGTGCCAAAGAAAACGGCAAACAGCCTCCAAAGAGCCTGAGACCAAAGCGAAGTGGCTGCGTTGCTGGGAGACCAGTGGACTTTTATTTCACAGGTCTACATAACGTTTGCTTCGGCCTGTCTCAACTTATAATTTATTTATTTATTTTTACTTGATTTTGTCATGCAGAATGAAGAATGTTTCATTTTTTTTACTGCATAGACATTTTTTTTTCACTTCAAAGCCATAAAATCTTAGCAAGTATATTTGGTCTAGTTTCCATCACACATATTTAGTGCACTTAAAATAAGACAAAACTAACTTACAAGTAACTTCAAAGGGAAACAGGAAGTTCTTTTAAGTGAGTAATTCTATAATATTGATTTTAAAAAGTACTAGCAGATTATTTCACTTGTCATTTCTAGTTAGTGTCACTTTGGGATTAATCAAATATTTTTTATTTGAATTTGTAACACAGAATTTGAAAAGTTCTTGTAAGTCAGTTTTGTCTTAAGATTTTGTACACTAGAAATCAAAACCAAAATGCTTGGTAAGTTGTTGTGCAGTGTTGCCAAACCTGTGATCACTTTAAATTGTGCAGCGATTTAGAATGACTCAAAGGCTCTTTTGGTTCCTAAAAATAAAATATGTGGCATTTCCAGATTACATGCGCCTTTATTTTGTGAGAAGCGTCTCATGCTTGCAGCAGCCGGATGACCTCCAGCTGAATGTGCATCCTCTTCCATGTGATTCTTAAATATAGTAAGCCTTCACAACTTTTCCACCGCTTCAGAAGGCCGTCCCTCGTACATTTGGAGGCCAACATGTGGCCGTGAAGCTTTGAGGCATTGAATGGTGTAAGGTATCCAGAATGCAGGCTGTTGTCTTGCCTCTGACACTGTTTATTGTTGGGGAAACCAGCGAGGAATGTGCGGAGAAAAGCATGACCCAAAATTCCCAACACGGCCACTTTCTTTCAGCTCCTGTGGGGCAAATGCAGATTCTTCCTCTCTGCCGTATTCCCACGGCGGACCGAGTTGTCCAGGAGCTTGCTGGCTCTGTGGTTGCGGGCATGCATGCGTGTTTGCTGGGATGGGGGGTTGCAGGGAGTCTTTTCACTGCCTGGCTCCCGGCTGACCCGTGAGGTCACGGTGGTCACTCTCTGCGTTGGCTTCGCGGCCCTGATCCCTTTTGTCCTCGGCCGCTCATTCACAGACGCATCAGCGGATGACGATGATGGTGAGCAATGGTATGCAGCCATGTGCTGCACTGCAAAAATGCTAAATCTTACCAAGTATGTTTGGTCAAGAACAAATAACTTGGTACACTTGGAATAAGACAAAACATTTGATGAAAAGTATTATTTCCAGTGGCAGATTATTTGACTTGTAGTGCAGGAAAAATATCTAAAAAGTGAAATAAGCTCCTTTGTCTTTCTGAAGAGTTACTTGAAGTTTGTTGTTCCTATTTCAAGTGTACTAGACCAAAAATACTTGGCAAGACTTTCTCTTTCAGCTGAGTTTTATTTCAGTATCTTGTTCATAGCTGGTCAGAGACCCATATATTTGTTTTAGTTTTGAAGTGTGCTGCAATAATACAAAATCTTACCAAGTATTTTTTAGAGCAAATGTTTTAGTGAATTTGAAATAAGTAAAAGTAACTTTTTGGCAAGATATATGAGCTTGTTTTAAATCCATGATTCCTTAATATTGATTAAAACAATCTGCTAGTTCCACTCGCAGATTATTGTGGGAAAAATATACCAGTGGAACAAATACTTTTTTACTAATATTAAGTAAGTATTGACTTAAAACAAGCTCCTATGTCTTGCTGAAAAGCTGCTTGTAAGTTAAGTTTGTCCTGTTTCAAATCTACTAAGATATTTGCACTAGAAATTAGACTAAAAACACTTAGTAATACTTTGTTTTTGAGTGTAGACCTGTGAAGGAGAGGCGAGGAGTTGGTCACTGATATGAAGAAGTGTTTATGCATGCTTGCTGGTGCCTAAAAGATTAGTTTAGAATAAATATGCTGAGTCCATAATGAGGAGATGATTAGCAGAGACGGTCATAAAGCTAAAGCAATGCATTAGAAGGCCAGACAAGCTGCTGTTTGCACAGCAGGAGATCAGCAGGGTGTGTGGTTTCTGCCGCAAACACCAACTTTCTAAAACACCTGAGTGTTTTTGTGATTGTCTTTGCAGGATTTGGTTGACTCCTCTGTGTTGTTGTACTTTCAAGTACACAGTCTGTGCACATAAATGACCAGAGTTCTTATATCCTTCATTTTATTTTGTCTGTGCAAATTTTGAAACAAAACCTGCAGATACTGCTTTGGAAATTTATCTTCAGCATCTAACGAGATGATTACTCCCAAATATTCTTATTTGCACAAAGAAGACTCTAGTTGTTGATGTTTTTGTTTGTTTTTTGCAAAAAAAAAACAAAAACAAAGTAGCACATTGTAGCGTTCACTTGTCCTGGCCATTGACTTTACAGCAATCCCTCATTCTGATCATGCATACAGCGACAGTAGAGAGGAAAAACTCCCCTTCAACAAAAAGTCTCACACTCATGAGCAACAATACTGCAAAAACACAAAATCTTAAGTGTTTTTGGTCTAGTTTTTTTGAGCAAATATCTCAGTACAGTTTAAAAAAAGACAAAACTAACTTACAAGTAACTTTAATCATGATGTAGAAGCTTGTTTTAACGGACTGAAACATACAAACTCATTTTTATAAACTCAATTAGAATTTTAAAATCATAGCAGCAAAAATTGATGATGAACAAGGAAAGACATGTTTACAGATATACACTTCAGCTTGAAATGAGTCAGAAACCTGGCACTGTAATCTTTGTAAATCTTTACACTTAAGGGCATAAACCAAAGTGAAAACACAGAGATCTTTATCTTTTCTGTGATTCGCTTCAGGTGATGCAAGAGACAGTCAGATTGTCCCTGGTTTGGAAATCCCAGCTTCAGCTGTAAACTCAGCCTGAGATTTCTCTTCCACTCACTTTCACAGCTTTATGTTTGCGGAACGGATCCTTTGGGGTCTAATCTGTACGGGCTAGTCTACGAGAGTCAGACCTGAAACATGACGTCATAATGTTTTCGGATGAACGTGATTCATGTGAATCTAAAACTGACTTCAGTCAAAAAAAAATTTATATTACGTAATATAAAAAATATATGATGTATATAATCAGTATACCACATAATATCAGAAACAAATCTATTTTTATTTCTGTGTGGTCGTTCATTCTAGTAAATAAACCCGACCGAGACTTCTAGCTACAATCCGCATGCGCAGAATAAGAACGTTGACGTCACACAGCAGGCCACTGTTTACGGAAGTAATAACGTTTGGACGTTTGTGGATCGACTTTGAAGTTTATCTAGCAATGGGAGACGATAGCATCGTCACAAAATCAAAGGAAACTAATAAAAAAAAAGAGTACAATTAATAGTGAAAGCTTTTTGTCTAGCAATGACTGAAAATTCAAGACGAAGTCCGTTAGGATGTTAGCATATTCATATCTTTGCATGCCAGCATGTCCATGTCAATGGATGTTAGCATATTCATTTCATGGATATGTTAACATCCATAGAGACGGATATTCATGCCAAAGGATGTTAGCATGTCCATGTCTATGGATGTTAGCATATCCAATGGATGTTAGCATATCCATGTCTATGGATGTTAGGATGTTCTTTTCTATGGATATCTGAGTCAGAAGTGGTGGGATTATTATGGTTGGCGCTTCACTTCATAATTATAATTTTCAGCCTGATTCAGAATTATGACGCATTTCTCACATCAACACAGCAAAAACACCAAACCAAGTATTTTTGGTCTAGTTTCTAAAGCCAATATCTTAGTAGACGTGAAATAAGACAACACTAATTCAAAGGTAACTTTTGAGCAAGAAATATGAGCTTGTTTTAAATTAATAAGTTCATCTGGTAAATTATTTCACTTACAACATTGGAAAAATAAAATGCCTTGATCTAAGTTAACCACTGGTGCTTTTTCATGAAGATTAAGAAATTATGATTAAAACAAGCTCATATGTTGCCAAAAAATAAGCAGAAAATAACCAGATGCACGCTTCAATTAGTACCACACCTTCCTAAAATAATGAAAAATGGCCTGAGACTATTTTTTTCCCAAAAGCTTTTTTCTAGGACGGTGTCAATATGGAAGAGGCTCAAATACATTTTTTTTAGAGGTGGAAAGATTGTAATTGGGGCCTTTTAGATATTGATTGCACATGGGTAGAACAAGTTGTTTTAGGCCATACACAGCCCAAGGCTTGAGATTATCAGAGAAGACGCCTCCTTCAGCTGATGATTGCTTCACTTTGCTGATAAACCCATGCATCTGCAACTTCCTTAGTGTTGTGGTGCGTCTGCTCGCATGCAACCTCACACTAATTTTAGACATTTTTGTTCCTCAAGGCGTAGGTTGATGTAACAGAAACAGATCAGGAACGAGATTCTGCAATTTTTCTTCTCATGAAATTTTGCTCCCAGAAACTCAACTAAACTGCAAACTGTATATTCACTGGATTTCAATGATTATAGAAAACGTTCAAAGCTTTGTGCTACAAAAACATAAAAGTATTTTGTAGCTTGCAACTTTTTAGCAAGATATAGTAGCCTGTTTTAAATCAATAATATTAATGAGAAATTGCCAGTGGAAAAAGACATTTTAATTTATCGAATAAATATTTTGTTCAATAACAGATTATTTCACTTATTAACACTTTTTCAATTCATGGAATTGTTGACTTTAAACAAACCCATATTTCTTGCTGCGACAGACTGGCGACCTGTCCAGGGTGTACCCCGCCTCTCGCCCGGAACGCAGCTGGAGATAGGCACCAGCACCTCCCGACCCCGTTAGGGAGAAGGGTGACGGAAAATGGATGGATGGATGGATGGATGGATATTTCTTGCTGAAACTTTATTTGTACGTCATTTTTGTCTTATTTCAAGTATACTAAAAGATTTGCTCCAGAAACTAGACCAAAAATTCTTGGTAAGATTTTGTGGTTTTGCAGCCCTGTTAGAAAACGAGATGTGTATACTGACCCAGTCCTGTTACTGGTTACCAGCAATGAGAACCAAGCTCTGAAAAGCAGAAGTAAGTCCACCTATTAGGCAGAACTGAGTCTTTGTGGTGTAACAGTCTTTTCTCAAGCAGTTTCTGCGTCACGCACCGCGACTGTGCCTCTGGATCAATGGTTTGGTGCGTTTCTGCACTGTGATGCTCAATACAGAGCCAGCTGCTTGCGTGCAAAGGATAGACATTCAGTCAACTAAACAAATGATGTTGTCAAGCAAAAAAAAAATGGGCACAAAATGTTACCAAACACAAAAATGGAGTAAAGCTGCGCTGCCACAAAGAGTGGGTGGGCGTAGTGGGGCGCTGCTGTGTCTCACGCATGGATAAGAACTTGTGTGGGCTGTCAAGACCCAGGATGTGGTTGAGAAATGTGCAGGAAATCCACCATAAAGATAAAACAATCCAACGGATGACGAGTCTTAAAAAAAGACAGCCGTATAGATTCTCATACAGTTGTGCTCACTGTGAAGTTTATGCTAAGTTTAGACTCTAAATGCTATTTATTTTGTTACAAATATTATGTAATTGAACAAACAAGGTGCACAGATGTGACTTTTTTATTTATTCTAAATCACGTATACAGGTTCAAATTTATGCATTCAGTCCATCAGTATTTAATGAAGTTATGATAAAAATGTTCTTGAAGATGTGCATTCATGTTGGCTGAATATTTGGCCTCCAATCTGGACAGAAATCTGTAAAACTATTCAGCAGAGTTGAAGAAATGTTTAGTCTGCTTAATCCACTGCAAAATCAAGTTTGAT
Organism: Poeciliopsis gracilis; assembly: GCA_911649635.1. NCBI lineage: Eukaryota > Metazoa > Chordata > Actinopteri > Cyprinodontiformes > Poeciliidae > Poeciliopsis > Poeciliopsis gracilis. Next base: position 1,812,251 of record CAJVRI010001220.1, read on the forward strand.
TTTTGTTTTCAATAAGAAAAATACTTTATTGACTTTACTTTATTCCCTTTTTGGACTGTTATCCCTTTCATTTATGAATCCCCTTCAGTTGTTTCACATTTTATTAATTGGACTCACCTGTTCCTCCCACATTTAAGCTTTGAGCCTCTCCTGCCTCCACGCTTCTATTCCAGTCACAGTTTTATCCGTTTCTCCACAGGGAGATTATTTCACGTATAGCAAGACATTTTCCCATGTAATAAATGAAATGATCTGCAACGAGAACTGACACTTTAAATGAAAGTTGACGCTTTTAATTGACGTTTAATGAAGATTTTAATGGATATTTGCATAAAAATTTAATTATTTACCAAATAATGCTAAGTTGTCACTTTTATTGCTCTTCTGTTGCAACTTATATTGCAAATTTTAATTAAAAGTGTCATTATTTACCAAATCACATTTCAATGCAACAGTCATAAACATTCATGAAGACTCCTGCATGTTCATAACAGATGTTCTGTCATGTTAATGACAGGATAGTAAAGTTACCTTCTGTTTTACCTTCTGGAATTATTATTTTTATTGGTTAGTCTGGTTTTGAAGAGAAGCAGCCCTGCGCTGTGACATTTTTTCGGCCGGTAAATGTAAAGCGACTTGTGAAATGTAAGTCTGTTGGCAGTTGGGCAGTTGTTTGTTCCTGCAGCTGTCAGTGAAATCTGATCAAACATCCCACACGCCCACACGGTCCTGATGAAGCAGATTAACTGACATGAACTCGTGTGCAAAAGAGACGACTGCAATGCGATCTGTCTGATTTTATTGGTGAAAAATATCTGGAGAGTTCTGAAAGTGGAATCTGACTTACGTTCATTTCTCTGCTAGAAAACTTAAACTATTGATTTGTTAATGCGATGCATCCAGACATGATTACAAATGTTAGAAACTGGACCAAAAATACTTTGTAAAATGTTGCATTTTCCAAAGTTAACAGGTTATGTGTGGTTATTGTTTCCCAGCAGAGTTTCTGTGAGCTCTGGTTGTTCAGTGTTCAGCCTGGGGGTAGAAACTGCCTTATTTTTATTTTTACTTTTTTTGCAAATGGCTCTCTGCGGCGCCTGTCTGAAGGAAAATGTTTTTAAAAAAAGTATCCAGGATGTGTGGAGTCTGCAGAGATTTTTCCTGACTTGTGGCCTGTAAAAGTCCTGGACAGAAGGAAGGTCAGCACTAAACATGGGCGGATTGATCCAAAATATTAATAAAATCAGTATCAGTTCCAGATAAAATGGATGTTTATTAAATGCTTGTTGTTTTTATCTATCAGAGGCGAGTTGTGCATTTTCACCTGGCCTCCTCTGTGAGTTCAGAAAGTAGATCTGAAGATCATTACATGTCAGAGAAACAATTAAAACACAATTCTCAGTCATGATGAAGATGAAAACTCACAGGCTGAATATGAGACGCAATCGCACCGTTTATTTGGAGACATAACAGATCACAATAACACCAGTCAGAGCTGCGATGGACGGAGCACGACTTGGATAATCGAGCCCAAACGTTCATTGTGTCACAAAATTGCTTCTGTTTCAATCTCAAAAATATTGGATTCATGTAAAGAGCCAGTAATGTTTGAAAATATTTGCAAGCACTTTTTGTTTTGCAATATTTGCATTAATGCATGATACTACATGTGACTTTATATTAATCACTGCATCGATCACAGACTATAACATCAAGTAACTGGACATCAAGTAAGGCTCCATTCACTTAAACCTAATGTTTTTGACCAATTTTGAGAAAAACTTGCAGTAAAATCAGACCAAAAAAAAGGGAAAGTTGTTGATTTTATGTGAATTTTGTGAAATTGTGAAAAAGTGGAGACTTATTGATGTAATTTAGAGTCTGGAGGGCCACATAAAAAGCTTCAGCGACCTGCTGATAATACACAACTTACATTAATTAGCACCACTTAATTTACAATCCATTATAGTCACTGGATGCACTGTAAAAACACAAGTTATTGTGTTTAATCTCTAGAAATAAAAATCTAGACATAAAAGTGCAATTTCAGAAAATCCTGAAAATCCAGAACATTTTATTGGAAGTTAAAAGTTTCTAATAAAATAAAGTGGAGCTAATAATTTTCCATAATTTTTAAGGAAGTATTAATTTAATACAAGCTCTTACATCTTCCTGCAAAGATTCTTGCAAGTCAGTTATTTGCACTAAAAGTTAGACAAAAAATACAAAACATTCTTTGTTTTTGCAGTATTTACGTCACAAATTATTCATTTTCCAAAGAGGAAAAACGTAAAGGAAAAAATAGTGCCACAACAATAAAGCACGGAGGTAGAAGTGTGCTAATGTGTGATAATGTTTGAAGAGATAAGATGATGACAAATGGGAGAACAGGTTATAATTAAGGTTCAGTGACTGCGTCATTGGTGATTTCCAAAGCCTCCATCTTTTCTCACAAACTGATATTTTAACTGCATGTAAAATGCCACGTCTTCATGAGTCTAAAGTATCAAACATGACCAGCCAGCACAGGAAGCGGCAGCTGCATGAAGCCAACGCCTCTCGAAACAGATCCCTGCATGGATCATTGGCTTCACACGTATTAGAAACCCATGAGGCGGGTCGTCAAAACACGGAACGAATCGATTCTTTGTCTCGTCCAGATGGTTCAGGATGACCGAATATTCAGCCGTTGAGCCGGTTCCTCGTTTCCACAATGGTTTTATGGTGTTTGAGAACAAAACGGCAGATAAGGAACCACCTGTTGATGTTTTACTGCTTCCACCCACACAAAGACAGACATAGATGACTGAAAGGTCAGTCACAGCAGGTATTTACTCTGCTGGGAGGGAAGTTACTCTAATATAGTTACTGCAACCAGTCAGTTCCTATAACGATGACAAAATGTGTTTTTCCAAATATTAATTGAGTCTTACGTTTGGTTAGTCACTAACTCAAGCCACAGAAAAGCATCTTAAATCAAGTTTAAAGAAGATTACACTGCAAAAGCTAAACTTTTTAATCAATATGAAGGTATTATTGGCTTAACATAAGTTCCTATATTTTGTTGAAAAGTTGCTTTGTTGTATTTCAAGTGTAATAAGATATTTGCACTCAAAAATGGACAAATACTTGGTATAATTTTGTGTTTTGAAGTGCTGAAGGTGCATTTTGTAATTAAACTGCTAAAACACAAAGTTTTACCAAATATCTTTATCTAGTTCCTAGTATAAATATGAGTAATACACTTAAAATAAGACCAAACCAACTCTAAAGTAGTTTTTCTGCAACATATAGGAGCCTGTTTGTCAGTAATTCCTGAATGTTGTTTAAAAAATGTCACTTGCAGCAGCACATGTTTTCCTGTTTTAAGTAAAGTAATCAGCCAGTGAAAGTAGTACTTTTTATAAGTACTGTTCTGCTATTCACCTTACAGCAGGACAGCGACAATTAACATACAGCCAGAGATACAAAGAGTGAAACAAATTCATGTTTTGAAATGGCCCAGTCAAAGTCCAGATCTGAATCTAATAGAGAATTTTTAGCAAAACTTTAAAATGAATGTTTAGTGTTATTTGCTGGTGTATTTTATGAAGAACAGGCAAAAATGTCAGTTTATAGATGAGAAATAATACAAGAAACTTAATTCATTGATGCACAACAGACTTGTTTCACAGCATAAAATCATTTAAAAATCTGTTGTAATATGATTAAATGTGGAGCATTCAAGGAGCATGAATGTTGCTGCAAGGTCCTGCATAACAAAACAAGGCTTTTTTCCATGCATCAAGTGTGTGTTACATAAAACACACATAACAGTGTGTGCGTGCAAACAAGGACGGAGAAATCCTGAAACACAATAGCAGGAAGTGTCATGGCGGTTTTATCTTTAAACAAATGCCAGGTCACATCTCACAAACGAAAAGAAAAACGTTTCATTTGACTCATTTCCCAAATCATCACCTGTTTTATCAAATGACTATAAGTTTGTACATTTCACACCAACAGGAGCGTCGGCTCTGGACGTCCAAGCTTTGCAGATTGAGGAGCCGCAGCTCCGGTTCTGCCGAGTCGACGATCAGGAGCAGAAACTCTGGAAGCTGGAAGTGTCTGTGTGACAGGGGAAAGGATGTTGACTCACTTTTTATTTTCCAAGAACTAATGTGGAAAACACGGAGCCCAGAGATGCTGTATTGTGTTCTCCAGGCCTGCATGGCAATAATCCCTGTTCTTAGGGAGACTCATCATTTTTATGGTACTGTAAACAAAGACATGCAACACTCTTCAGATGAGTGTTAAACTCATCAGAGGTTTACCCTAAGCAAACTTTTTACACAGCATGTGGGTTGATACTGTACACAAAGGGGCTTTCCTTTTACACTCTTTCTATTTCTCTGATGCTTCACCTCAAACTTCTTCCTGCTCAATCCAAGACGGTAGAAATAACTCATCTGTGGTGATGACACAGATGAGGGGGATGTGAGAACCGGATGACGACTGTGAAAGGAGATACTCTAAGATCATTGTGACGCTCAGAGTTACAATAGATTAACACGTTTTTTTTTTTTAATCCTGGTGAAAGAGGAAGTTTGCTTTCTTCGTCACTGTGGTTTTGATGTCAACGTACTCGTGTTCTTCCTTTATTGCTTTTAGAGTTACAAATTAGAGAAACAGATGTACTAAATCCTTTCATCTAAAAGGAAAACACTTTGATACACGATTGTCACATTTAAAGAAAGCTTTGAAACGTGAACTGTATGTTTTAGCAGCATATAAATGCATCCCAACAGAAATAAAACACATTTTATTTTGTTTTCGAGCCAGTCTGAAGTTCTTCCCATCTTCATCTTGTTGCACTCTGGAATCTCAAGTTAATTGATCTGCTAATAATAACTAAGTTAAACCTGCAGCTTCACTGCAAAAGACAAAATCTTACCAAATATTGTTGGTCTAGTTTCTAGTGCAAATTTCTTAGTGCACCTAAAATAAGACAAAATTTACTTTCAGCAAGATATAAGCGCTTGTTCTAAGTCGATAAGTCCTTAATATTGATGAAAAAAATATTAGTTAGAAGTTAAATAATCTGCCAGGGCAACATTTTGTCTGTCTTATAAGTGAAATTGTTTTTTCCCCTGTCAGATTAATAAATTAATGTTTTTTAGTCTCTGGAAAACGAGCCCCTCTGGAATGTAACGTCACGTTTCAGGAGGCGCTGCGCCGTTACCTGGCAACCCAAGCAAAGGCCAGTCCGTTACCTAGCAACCCGAGCAGCAATCCAGCAGATTATTTGGATTTAAGGACTCCCTCAAACAGCTCATTCTGCGAGGAGCTCAGAACAGATTAAAATCTCATTTTCTAAGATTTTGTACAAAATTTGGGATGAATATGTTTTATATATTGTTCAAGGAAGAAGAACAGGTTTTTTATCTTGTGACACAAAAGGGAGGGGGTAATAAGTATTTGTTTCACACCCCGTAGGAGCTATTTGCTGTTCATTTTTAGACTGTTCTTACTTTCTGTGCTGATGAAATCGGGGGAATTCACTGGAATTTGAAAATAGACCAAACGATGGGGAAAAGTTACCCTGGATGTCAGCCTGGCTGACATTTCTCCCCCTCCTTCCACTGAAGTCGTTTCAGTCTCGGCCCAATACTGAGAAATGAGGTCTTGTATTATTTGGGGATTTCACCTGCACAGCGTGCGCAGCGCGCTCCTCACAGAGCCTCTCTATTCGCCGTGAAACAAGCAGGTCCAGGCCTTGAACTGATCCAGGAAACTTTGAGACAATCAGCCGGCACTTCATCCAACGACTGAACTTGGAAAAACACGAGGAAATTCATTGGAAAGGGGAAAAAAAAATTAGGGGAGGGTAAAGTCAGCCAAGAGCCAGTGTTAGTGAGTCAGACCCAGCCCTGCAGAGGAACCGAAACAAAAACAGCAGCAGTGAAAGTCTGTGATCGAGGAGCTGCTGGGTGTGGGGGCTTCCTGAGTGGGGCTCAGACGCCGCTCCTCAATCTGTGGCCCCAGGACTGGGCATTTAAAGACGAGCTGTCAGGCTTCCTTAAACTGGTTAGGATAGGTCTCTGAACTGTAAAAATAAACATGTTTATTAGCTCAAAATCAATTTTAGATGATGAGATTTTAATCTGTTCTGAGTTCCTTTCACAATAAACTGTTTTAGGGCAACTTGTCACTTTAAATCTTAATAAGTTGCCACTCGATACTCAACATTTACACTCGCACATGAAAATGGCTCCAAAAAGTACACAATTATACAACCATACATTTTTGAAAAGTATTAGTAGAGCCTCCAGCACAACCAACAAGAATGCAGCGTGCGGTTTCTCGACGGTAAGTCAACAACAAAACATTTCTCTTTCCCGGCAGCCATTATACAGAGCACACCTGCTGACCAAATGTGCTGGAGCTCAGCTTGGGTTGCTAGGTAACAGACTGCGCTTCACTGGGGTTGCTAGGTAACAGGTTGATTTGTGATGTCACATTCCAGAGGTTTTTGAAACGGATCGTTTTCCAGACACCAAAAAACATGAACCTATTATCAAAACCTTTTAAAGTCTTCCACCACAAAAAACACAAAATCTTACAAAGTATTTTTGTCTAGTTTCTTGTGCTAATATATTTTTAGACATTAAATGGGAAAAAACTAACTTACAATTAACTTTTAAGCAGGATGTAGGAGCTTGTTTTAAGTCAAAAACTCCTTCATATTGATGGAAAAATATTGGTGCCATTTTCAAATTATTTCACATTTGGAAAATGTCTTAATACAAGTGAAATTATCTGCCAGTCTAATTAGAGACTCGACCAAAATTACTTGTTGAAATGTTGAGCTTTTGCAGTGCTGGGCTGTTTGTAGACGCAGCAGGAACCCAAACGGAAACACAAAAACGTGCCAAGTGAGAATTTGCATGATACGTCCCCTTCCAGGCCCACCGGGTGGGAACTGTGAAAACATTCCCCACCCTCGTTCACGCCTCCGCCAAAAGATGGCAACATCAAACCTCTCCGCAACGAGGTGCCCTGCAAACCATAAAGAAACAAAACGAGGTGTGAACACGAGGCGCTTCCTGCCTGAGACTCTGACCTTATTGTAACAACGTGGCAAAGTTTTCATTCAAGCAGTGGTCATTTTTAGACACATTTGAACCAAATCACACACATTTCCCACTTTAATTTATCTAAATTAATGAAGGCTGTAAATACGAGTTTTAAGAAAGAACACAGAGTTTCTCCTTAACAAATGGAAAAGGTATCAACCAGTGATTTCCTTTCACTGCCATCACCCTCCCACTGTTTTTCCTCGAGTTCGGATGTTAAGTTACCAGCGAGACGCACATAAAAACACTCAGTTAAATCCACACACTGGTAGAGTCAAACTGGGTTTTTGCTTTCTGCTACGGGTTTTACGAGGCAGAATGGGACTAATTTGTTATATTCTAAAATTAGGAATCTAATTAAACAAAGATCAGGGATGGCGTTCCTCAAGGCTCCATTCTTGTGCCACTTTTGTTCTAGAAAATATGAAGAGTTCACTTAAAATGATCAGTTTCTCTGATTTGACCTTTTACAGGAATATGTTTGAGTAAAATGAACATTGGTCTTTTATTCTATGAACCGCCGACAACACGACTCCAAGCAAAAATGTTGTTTTTATGAGCAGAAAAGGAGAAACGGTAAAAATGACGACAAAGATGCAGAACTTTCAGACCTCAAATAATGCAAAGAAAACAAGTGAATATTAATTTGGAAACAACAATACTAATGTTTTAAGAGTTCAGGAATCGATATGTGGAGGAGTAACCAGGAGGTTTTCAGTGGGGTTCATTTTCACCAGAGCTGAATAAATCCTCCGCTTTATGCAGATTGTGGTGAACCGTATACCAAGGAACTTTGCATTTCTGGGTCACATAATGACTGCAGCCCATTTACACTAAATCTGTGTCTCCACAATATCAAAAAGTAATTATTTCCTGATGAAATTGGACACTGGACAGATGCCGTGTGCTTCTGTTTTCAGTAGGTTAGAGGATTTTGAAGTGATTCTTTTTTAAAATCAACTTTTATTATTTGACAAAAGAAAAACACGAAAAGATTCAGATTTGTGGTGCGTAGAAGCTGATGCTGCTTTTCTCCATGTTTGGTTCTGACTCAATCTGCCAGAACCATCGATGTAAAAAAAAAAAATCCTAAATTCTGCACCATCTTGTATATTTAAATTTTCCGGCTCGTTATTTCTAGACCAGACAGTCGTGCCTCAGAGATTAGACCCGGTTCTGCTGCTCTGTGGGCAGCTGATGAGGGAGGAATGTGAGAGTGGGAACGTTTAAAGGGGCGGTGAGCATTCCTGTGACCTACAAACGGACAACAGAGTCCAGTTTGTCCCCCTATGCGGTGACAAAGACAAGCATGCAGGCGGACTTCAAAACATTCTCAGACGAAATGACGACATGCTGATGTCTTCATCACTTTCACTTGATGCAATCATCCTGGGAACCTTATTAGAAACAAAGATTCACTTTGAATCACTGCAAAGATCCACAGGAAGATTTGACTGATGCGAGTTTCTCAGCTGCACCTTCATACTGGAAAACAACCCTCAGCTTTCAGATGCATTTATCTGGACGCATGCATGATGCATGTAACCGTCTCACAGTGTTGTGGTCGTCTTCCACACAAAAACTTCTAATATCGTCCAGACACCAATTGGAAACTAATAATCTACAATATTTAACTTTTTTACCTTCTGAAAACCAATGAAATTTATTATTTCTGTGGATTCAGTCATTCTTGAGTCTTTAGCATATTAAATCTTTGCATCATCCCACCCATAGAAACAAACAAAAACAAAAACATCTGAATAAAGAGCAGAATCTGAAGGAAACTTTGCTGAACTTTCTCACCAATGTGTCAGGATATTTCTGAGAAACGTTACCTTTAGTAGAAAGGAGAATCAGAATCAGAATATGCTTGTTTATGTGATTGAGAAGCTACTCTCATTCAAAGACTTAAGAATCCATATTTATAAATATAAGTGGCATCACATTTATGACATAAGTGTGAAATTACAAGTAATTTAAACATGATCTAAATATAAAATAAATTGAATAAATTAAATTTTAAAAACTCAAACACAAGTATGAAAACATATGAATCTAAATGAGTCCAGACCAAACAAAATTTATTTATTATGTCTGTTAAAAATTCACAGTGTAATCTGCGTAACAAATGTTATGATGCTGCCCTCTAGTGGTAATTCAGCTGAACTATTGGGGCTTCGCAATACACTGTGTGTTCTTCTGTATTTTAGTTTTATTTTGAAATATAAATATGATCAATTTCGTTTTTAAAAATAGATATAGAAACTTGTTCCCAGTTGACATTCATGGAGAAAGAAGAAAAGAAAGAAAGATAGAAAGAAGGAAAGAAAGGAAGAAGGAGAGAAAGAAAGAAAGAAAGAACAAAAGAAAGAAAAAGAAGGAAAACATATGAATAAAGTAAAAAAAAATTGAATAAAGTCAAAATAATACAATGAATATTGTATTAATATGAGCAAAAAGTCAATATTTCAAGAAAAAGTCACAATATTACAATAATATAGTCATAATATTACCAGAATAATATTATTATTTCAATTTAATTCTCAGAATTTTATTTTGCTTTATTATTTATGGTCCACACACACTGTGGTATCGGACAGAGGAAATGAACTGACCAATGTTTTGTTTTTATTCAATAACAAACTCACCACTCAATCAGTCAAACTGTCTCTCTTTAGGAATTTTTTTTATTTTTAGCACAATTTAAATCAGTGGAAATAAAAACCAGTTTAACCTCCATCTTTTTCTGTAGATGTTGTTCTTTTTCCTCCTGTTCTGGAAGTGATTTATTAAGCAGCAGCTGCTATCCCAGGTTCTGCCACCAGATGGCGCCTCAGCGGTATTGTTTTTTAATGGAAAAACTCAGTCTGCTGCAAATGTAGGCAAACAAATGTAATAATGACACTTAGTTTGACCACAGATGCACCGGGTCTGCTGTTGAACTGAAGCATCTTATGATCGATTGTCTTACAGACTCTAAAAAGATATTGTGACTCAATTATTACGTAATTATTACTGTTATAAAATAAACTCCAGTGCAAACAGAACTGCAACAGAATTAGAGGTGTGGAAAGAAGAAGATCATAATTCATGAGATGTGTTTGTAAAACCTGATACGTGGTTGAGATGTGGAAGTCTGATCATTTCACATTTGAAACTGGAAAGTGGAACTCGATAAGGACAGTGGCGACTTTAGCCTTAAGGAGGAATGTGGGAGTGATATTTAAAAAAAAACTCACATGTTGGTTGATGAAAAAAGGGAAGTCACAAAGAGGCTGCTTCATGTTTTCGTCCTGGGTTCAGATGGTAGGATCTCCAAATATGTACATGGTGCAAAACAGCATTTCTGCTATTTCACACCATGTTTCTGTACAGCAGATAAATACTGAGAATGTCCTGAGTTTTATTCCAATTAGCTTCTGCTTTTGGTACAACAGCTTCAAATTAGTTCAGTTACAATTAACTGGTTAATCATTTTCCTGCTAATGGAAACAATATTTTGAGAGAGAAATACAAACAAAAAGCCAGAATACCTCATCACACCAAACACACAACACCGCAAAACTTCAGTTCAGTTAAATTAATTTTAATTTTTTCACACGCACACACTGTTAGTAATACTCATTCTTTAAAACACTTTCTGCTTCTTTTTCTTTGTTTGTTTTGTGATATTTTTTCATTTTTTGGTGATGCTTTGGGCAGGAGGAATCTCTGATAGCAGTCAGTGTTACAACACATCTGAAGAGGCTTCTGACTGAAGACTGTTCCTACAGTAATCAATTTTGTTGGATTTTTTTTAGGCGAACTGGAGGCAAATAACTGCCTGAATTTTCAGTTTTTTTATTTATTGGTTTACCATGTTCAGCATCAACAAAGCATACTTAAATTTGAGGCTGTTGTGGTCACTTGTGCAATTTTCCGTCTGTTCCTGAATTATTCTCCTCTGTTGTTGCATGCTTCCGGTTAACCCAGCATGTACTCAGCCTGGAAACATGTTAAACATACTTAGAGATTCCCACAACAAAGCAGTGCACATGTTGCAGATCCCGTATAAGAATACACATGACCTCTTGCAAAGGAGAAACTGACGGGAGCAAAGTTACATCTGAACATGATTGGCTCGTCATGACCTTCCAGGTTTCCTTCCCACTGGGAGATGTAGATATTTTAAGTCCAGAATGTAAGATGCATCAGACGTAACTTTATCTCCTGATAGAGTGGGCAAGAAAAGAGGCTGCAGTTGCTTGGTTTGTAAGATGGTGGCGTTAATGAGTTAATTACATGCAGGCCTTATGTTTACATTCACCAAGGGGGTACAAACTTTTTGACACATCGGCCCAAATTGTAGACTCAAAGAAAAAACCTGAACATAAAATCAGGCAAATAAAAAAGCTCAAAGTTTACTGTACGTCTAAAACGTGAAAGCGGTTTGTATGAGTATATTACGGCCGCCGTAGGAAGAAAATCAGGAGTATATTTTTACGAAAGAAATTTGACATTTAAAATTTTGAAATTTCCAAGTGTTTTCTAGAAAATGTCTGATATTATTCTCAAATTGTTTGCTGTGTTAAAAGAAAGACATCTAGTTATTAGTTTCGTTTGGGCTCAATTGGAAACATTTATTTTCAAGAATATATGTAACCCAGAATAAGAAATAATAAAAGCTGATTTGGGTGCAGCGAAGTTTGCTTTTCAGTAAAAGTTACTGAATGAATTTGGTTTAACCTTTTGTTAAAACTTGGTTATAAGAACACAAATACTTTGTGCAATAAATTATATTTTCCTGTGTAAGAAAATTATGTTGGTAGCAATTTTTACCCTGATTACAAATTAAACGTCTCAATTTGCTTCTACTGGCCAAATTTGTGTCATTTTTGAATTGCAGTTGGGGGCCGCAAAAAATCCATCCAAGGACCACAAGTGGCCCATGGACCACACTTTGGACACCAGTTTTCAGCAGGATGATTATCACCGTTTGTGAGGCGGCATTTTTAAAGATGGAGCATGTTGTCATTCAAACTGGACTGAACACAATTAACTAAGAATTTTAATTTGCGCTGAGAAAAAATCTTTTCTGTTTTTTCTTTGTTTCCTACAATCAGTTCGTCACAATGTTATTTATTAAAGAAATATTTAAAAAAATAGGCCCTATGAGAAAAAATATAGCTTAAAAGATGACGAACAAACCACATTCATCACACCAAATACACAAAGCTAAGACTTTTTTTTAGAAATGATCTCAACAGATCTATTCTCACTGATTAAAATAAAAATAATTTCTAATGTTTTATGAATAAGTTGGAAGTTGATTTCAATATGGTCACTAGTGTTTCAATTCATAAAAATCAAATACTCTAGATGTTTTTCACACATCTTAAGAAATAATTTCAAAAACCAAAAGAACAGAAATGTTATTTTGCTCATTTAAAAACAAATTTCCATTTTGAATGGAATTTAGTATCTTCCTGCCCTCAGCATCAGCGTTCATGATGTTTGAAGATGATTGGATAATATGAGTTACAACATTTCAGATCCAGTTCAGATCCTTTTCAATTCAGATTCATCAATGATGCCTCGGAAGAACCCAGAAAAACCACTGCAGGTCTCACAAGGTCAAAGGTTATGATTGAGCAGTGAGGAGGACAGAAATGGCCTCCATGGGAGAGCTGCAAAACCAAAACAACTGCTGACCAAAAAGTAAAGAAGAGGCTTAAATACCTGAATATTGTACCAGTCAAACATGGTGGAGGTGCAGTGAAGGTCTGAGTTGCTTCGCCAGAAAATGAAAACTTTAACAGAAAATCTTGAAGGAGAATATCAAGTTTGTCACCTTTAGCTTAAACACGTTTGAGTTGTTTGAGGCTCCTCTGAAAGCTAAATTCAGAGCTTGTTCCATAAAACTCTTTTTGCAACAAAAAACGGTCAAGTTGGTTTAGATAACTGTCTTTCCCTTAATAAATTGTCCATAGCTGAAAACTATTTGTTTTTATGAACTTAGGCTATGTTTGTAAAATCTGTTTTGTAACTTGGAATATCTAAGTGGGCTAAAAATAAACATCACAATAAATCTCTCAAAACTTGTGCTATTCAAGCCTGTGGTGGATTATTAAAGCCTCAGTTCTGCTCTGGAAAAACACGAGTTAGAGTTTTCTAAAAATGACCAAATAAAGGCTATAAATTGAATTAGAATGTTCTCCAGGCATTGGAAACATCTAAACTAATAAATGGTGATCATAAGTAGAAATAGGACGTGGAATTCTGGAAAAAGAAAAACATGCAAAGCACAGCAGATAGCATCTTTTCTGCTTCATTTACATCTGCATGCAAAGTACCAAGGATTTGACTTCGGCTGTTGCTCTACTTTTCATCTAGAGGAGCTTACAAGGTTTGAAAAATGCTGCTTTTAAAACTATTTTCATGTCATAAACTATATATTACAAAGAAAATCTTCTTTGTGGATCCTCTCGCTGCTGTTCTGGAAATATTTTTAATCAAACTTGATTTAAAGAAGCTTAGTTGAGGTTTTAGAACAGAAAAAGGTGGTGCTGTATTTGTGGCGAAACATAATGAGATTAATGATTGAGCCATTATGTAAGTCTAAAGCTTCTCAGAAAAGACTGGCAGAAATTCAAATTACTGGAGTTAATTTGAAAATAATGGTTGAAATCGAAGAAAGGATCTAATAAAATGTCATAAACAACAGGAACAGCCTGATAGGATAGATTACAAGACAAGTAAAATCATTTATTGTGCTCTTAGGAGAATAAAAACAGAAATAAAAACAGATCAACTGTTTGAGGATCAGTTTCCAGTTCAAAGTGGCCAAGAAAGGAAAAAATATCTACATTCAAAATTTGATTTGGAAGCTGATGGAGGATTCACTTTTGGTGAATTTTAACTTGAACTGACAGAAAAATAATTTTATTATCATAATGTCCATTTTTGGAGTCATATTTTATGAATTAAATATTTGTGTCCATGTGTTTGTACCAGGTTTTGCATGACTTTTTCAACCATAAACGTATCTTATTGGGGTTTTATCTTTATCTAATAATGCAAAGCAGTGCAAAATTGTGGAAAATTGCACATGGTTTTCAATTTTTTACAAATATTAGAAAATGTGTACTTGTATTCAGTTAATCCTTTAACAGAACTAAAATAACTACATTTAAAGAAAATACTCATCAACATGTTTTTGGAACAATCTATCTCTGGTATTTGTTGCAGTTTATTTACAATTATCTGTTAAAATAATGAATAATTTGGTATTTTTTCTAACACCTCATCATTTCATCAAGAGTGGATTCAATTCGAGTTTTTAACTCCAAACTTAATATAAGTTGAACTAATTGTTAACAATTCAGGCAGAAAATGGGCACCGTGTGATTTAAAGACCAAACCACATGTCAGAATTAGTTTTAATTAATATATGCGGTAGAATAAAGTGTAATTCCGTGCATTTAATTGAAATGTTACAACCCCAGCTGTTGCCATGCCATGTGGCAATGGGCACATGGGATTGTGCCGCTGCCTGAAACTCAAGTCTATTGCCATTTGCAAGGCTAAAAATACACATGTGAGTAATAAATAATAAGACGAATTGCATCTTAAATTACAGAAACAAGCTCAGCACTTTGTGGGACGACCAGAAGATTTTATTTTTCAATTCAAACTTTTAACTTTGGTGAATTTTTCAGTGAATATTATTGAGTTCTGTTTATATGTTTTATTGATTTACACAGACACAATGAACAACATTTCATTAACCTTTAGAAAGTTGAGATGCATGGTACAAGATTATAGTAAATGCACATTTTCACCTGGTTGGTGTAAACAAGCATGACTTAATAGATTACTTTATTCAGCAATTTATATTAACTTGTTCTAATCCAATAATTCCTTAAAATTAATGAAAAGGTACAATAATCATTTACTTATAAAACAGGAAAAATATCTTGTTACAAAGGGAATAATCTGACAGTGGAGCTGTCATCAATATTAAGACATTATTTACTCAAAACAAGCTATTATATCTTACTGGAAAGATACTCATAAATCAGCATTTTTTCCTCTTATAGTAATACATCTTTCCCGTGTTAAAAGTGGAAAACCTTTTCATCAATACTGAGGAATAATTTACTTAAAACAAGATATTGCATTGCTGGAAAGCTACTAGATTAGTTTTGTCTTATTTATAGTGTAACAATATATTTGTACACTATAAATTTCATTTGGCGAACTACAAAAGAAAAAAAAATGAAAGCAGTGATGCATTTCTAACCAGACAGAAATAGGAAATATTTTGGATTTGAGCACATGCGCATCTTTTTTCAAAGTATTTCTTCCTGAAAAGCCTCTAAGAACGGTCTAAAAATACCGAGTACTTCCTGTTTCTAAGTGATGCAATCATTTCTGTCTCTTATGTTTCCCACTCAGGATCACCATAACATTTAAAAAATGAAAGAAAAAGTAAAGTTTGGCTCGGTGTGGCAGGGTCTACCTGCAGCGGGAAACGCTTTAATTCAGATTAAACGCGCTTTATCTGCGTCTGGAGGACATTGCTGCGGTTCTTCGCTGAATGCGCGTCAACGGAATCCCGTAGTGCGTCATCAGACGGCTGTTCTGTGGAGCGGGCTCTCGTGATTGGCTGCGGGTCGGAAACCTCCCCGCCCACCGCGCACACTCGCGTGGAAACCTCTCATGGCGTCATGGAGACATTGGAGAGAAGTATAAGAGCGGCGCGGGGCGCAGGGACTCCGCTCAGCTGGGACTCGCTGGAGATGACACACGGTCGCTTGTAGACGGGCTTGAACCCTCGTTCAGGTAAGAAACGGCTTCAAATTCATCAGAAAAGTAAAACATTCTTACATTTCTTTCTCTTTTGTTTCGGCGGGTTCTGTCAACGCAGGACGGGAAGCAGCTTGTTTTAGAGTTTTATTGAGATACATGTTGGTTCATTTGCGTTAAATATCCATAGAATAAAGCAAACTTGGCGAGTTCCTGTGTTGGCTGCGTCTTTAAACGCAACATCTCTGCGCTTTGCAGCGGTTTCTAAATTTACTCCGAAGTGTGAGCAGCTCTGAACTCGGACAATGTGTTTAGTTTAAATAGGAAGTCTATTGGATAAGTTTAAAGTTATATTTGGCATAAAGTTTCCCTCTGAATACACTGTTAACTTGGGTTCCTGTGTATAAACTCAAAATATATTATTATTTCAGGATTTTCATTTTCTGCTGCTTCAAACTTATGGTTATTTTCCATTTTTAAAGATTAAATAAAATGTGCTTTGTTTTCAAAATGTTTTAGTCAATTGATTATAGTCAGTTTCTCATGGTAGCAGCTTTTTACTTCTACTAAAGTCTGTTGTTTTATTTCTCTACCAGCTTTAAAGAGTTGGAGACTATGACTATGTTGCATTATTTTTTTTGCAAAAATGCACAACCAAATTGTATGAAGAGCATCTGGAAACATTAATATCTTAGCATCCCAGAGAGGGTTGAATTTCCAATCAACTATTACCTGTCTTTAATTGGAAAAATGACAACGACAGATTAATTCACTCATAACAGGATATTTTTCTTTTATCAGTAAAATAATCAGCCAGTGGAACCAGCACTTTATCGTCAATATTAAGAAATAATTTACTTAAAACAAGCTCTTAGATATTTACATTAGAAACTGGTATAAATATCTTACTTGTACTTAAATACTCAGTAAGATTTTGTGTTCTTACATTGTAGCTTATTTAATAGAGTCAACTTTATTAAATTCTTTTTTTGTTTGTTTGCTTTATCAAAAGAAGTTTCTCTTGTAAATGTGATCTTAGATCATTATTATTGATTAGGTCTTTTTGTTTTAAGTATCTGAAATGCTGCTACCAAACCTTAAACTGCTGCTGCGCAAGTTACTCAGCCAGTTGTTGCTAGGTAACCAGAGAGCGAGAGAGTTAGTTGATGCCGCCAACCTATAGCTTGTGAGAGGTCTTTCCTCTGCCTACATTCCCCAGAATGCTGTGTGGTTCTGTAAGTCAGTGAATATTCAGAGGTCTTATCTATTGATATTGATCACGTCTGATATACATTGTTATTGATTTATTACCCAGCCCTAAGTTTAAGGGTGTGAATATTTTTAACTTCATTAACAGTTTTTGAAATATTTCACAGTTTTTCAGCCATGACTTGCATACATCCCCAGCACGGATCTCAGCTCTATGAGAACAGCATGAGCAGCTTGGAGTCTCAGGGCGCAGACATCACCTCTTGGCTGGACATGAGCAGCCCGCAGCACCATTCCGCCTCTTCCCTGCCGAGTGCCGCTCAGGTGGTGCGTGCGCCCGCTGAGGACTATGAAGCCTACTCCTGCCAGTTCACTACAGCCCCAGCAGTCGCGTCTCCCTCGCACCAGGAGGGACAGTTCAACATGGAGGATCTACAAATCTATGGCTGCTACCCAGGGCCGCTTATGCTGAACTATCCAGGGGAGGCCATGTCTCCCAGTGGATCGGATTATTACGGCAGCCCTGCCGCAGGTTCGTCCCCTTCGACGCCCGGATTTCAGAGCCAGCCGGCGTCCAACTGGGATTCAGTTTTTGGGACATATTCGGCCAGTCCTGACTGTTGGATGGCCAAGGACATCTCAGGACCAAACGCATCCACTTCATTTCCATTCGGCTCCGGGCCCCTGGAGGACATGCCTCATTTTGGGACGTCGCTTTTGCAAGAGCAGGAACTTTTTACTTTGGCTCACCCTCTTCAATCCGGACTGACGTTCCCGACTGCGGTGAGGGAGCCGGGGTTCGGCCTTCATGGCAGCGAACAGCTGGACGCCAGTTTATCGCCCAAACTGAAACGTGGAAATGAGGGCGACTGCGCTGTGTGTGGAGACCATGCTTCCTGTCAGCACTACGGCGTCCGCACCTGTGAGGGATGTAAGGGCTTTTTCAAGGTAAACAGCAGATAAATATATGTAGAAACTGTTCTTATAAAGAAAAAACATTTCTGTGTCGCTGTGAAGTTGGTGAAGTTCACTGGGGTTGTAATAGTTCTGGGTTTTTCATTATAGTTTATTCTATTTTGTTGTGACCTTTTGTTTGTTTAACTCCGTTTCTGGACTGGCTTTGCAAACTTTATGCTACTTTGAGTTTTTATTAATTGTAGTAGTAGTTCCAGGTTTTTCATACTTTGGTTAATTTTTAGCTGCAGGACTCAAAATTCAAAATTATGTGTGCATCGATTGCGTAATGATTATTCAACAGAAGACACCATTTTCAAACTAAATTTATTCAACTGTTGTTGAACCACCAACAGATTTTCAGCATAAGTTCCTCCCAGTGGATGATGGGATACTATAATTTGCCAACAGCCGATTTAAACTGCTTGTGTGGGGACTAAAAACTATTTCACAACACCTCAAAAATCTAACAACTAGATTAATAAACACAAAAATGAAGGATATCAAATGTATGTATTCAGTATGTTTTAGTCAGTTTTGTAGTTCATTTAGTTGTAGTTTGCCCTCATTAATTACCATTTTTATGTATGAAAGTTCTTGTTATTTGGTTTTAGTTCACTATAACAACCCTTCTGTCTTGTTTTGCAGCGAACAGTGCAGAAAAACTCCAGGTACGTTTGCAATGCCAACAAAGACTGTCCTGTGGACAAGAAGAGGCGCAATCGGTGCCAGTTCTGCCGCTTCCAGAAGTGCCTCGCCGTGGGGATGGTGAAGGAAGGTGAGTCAACCCAGACCTGATAAATTATTTACTTTTTCTCTGAAGCGGAAACTGCTGCCAGATGCTTCATAGAAAGATTTCCCCTTTGTTTTACCGTGAAAGCGTCTGAGTTCTCCTAACTCTTCCTGTTCTTTAAAAACACCGGCGCTCACTCTGGAGGCTCGAGTTAATTATTCTAATAATCACCAAGTAGAACCTGCAACTTCACTGACAAATCTAACTTATAAATACAAATCATGGCTTAATATTGATAAGAAAGTACTAATTCTACTGGTACTTAATTTCTTGTTATAAGTGACCTTATAAGTGACCTTGCTATAACTTTTTATTGTCATACTACTATAACTATTGTCATACTACTGCCATATTTACATTAGAAATTAGACCAAAAGACTTGGTAAGATTTTGTGCTTTTGCAATGTTAATAGTATTTTACGTACCAATTTGCAGTGGCTCCTTATTATGTCCAAATTAATTGATTATAAGGGGAACTCCTGCTGCAGTCTGATTTCATTCTGACTCATTCTCTGTTGAAATAAATAACTCTGCTGCATTAAAGCAAAAACTTTATGTAATAAAGAGATTTGTTTAGTGCATTTGTGACATGGTTTCAAATATTTAAAGATATTTTGCTCATTTTAATTCCTCAAATTAGATTTCAGGGATACTTTGCCACTTTTTACAATACTGTCACTACATGTTGCATGAAAAAACCTTGTAAAATCTTAAGAACTTTTAACTTTTAGTGCATCCTTAGTGCATGCCATTAATTACAAGTAGTTATCCTGAAGCATAATGAAAACCTTTTTTTGCATGCTGTTGGCTTTGTAACTGTAGAAACAAACTGAACTTGAATATGTTTTCTTCCTTACAGTTGTGAGAACAGACAGCCTGAAAGGCCGCAGAGGTCGTCTTCCTTCAAAGCCTAAAGTGGTTCAGGACACGCCTGCCCCAGTATCCCCAGTAAACATGATTGCTTCCCTAGTTCGAGCCCAAACGGAGTCAAACCCCAGCATCGGCGCTCTAGATTACTCTAAGGTGAATAAATACAGTCTTTCCACACTTTTGAGTTGCAGTTTGACTAACACCTGTGACCTAACATCTGTGTTTTTGTATTTCTCTGTTAGTATGTTGAGCAGAAATTCAGCACAAACCAGAACGAAGACGTCAGTAACGTCAAGCACTTTTACGACCTCCTCACAGCGTCTTTCGAGGCCATCAGGAAATGGGCGAAGGACATCCCTGGATTCTCCAATTTCTGTCTTGAGGATCAGGAACTTCTGCTGGAATGTGCTTTCATTGAACTCTTCATTCTGCGTCTTGCTTATCGGTAACTACAACTTCCAATCATTTGTGTTTGGAACATTTAGACATTAAAGACTTCAAGCTAAACTTTGGTGTTTTTTATTTTTTTGAAGGTCAAACCCTGAAACGGGTGAACTCATCTTCTGCGACGGCACCGTACTTCACAAAACACAGTGTGATCGAAGCTTCGGGGAATGGATCAACTCCATCCTGGAGTTTTCTCAAAGTCTTCACTGCATGAAGTTAGATGAAGAGTCCTTCGCCTGCCTCACAGCCTTGGTCATAATCACTGGTGAGATTAACATCCAGATCTCTATTTCAGTTTAAATACCACAGAGCCTTGACAGCCGAGGCAAGAATACACACAGCAAATCTCCTTTAGGTTTTATTGTATTCATGCAACATAAGACTGGATGAACAGGTGTGTAGGGAAGAGTAACACAAGCTCCTTTATGACAAAATGTCATATGTCACAGCGTATCAGAGTGAAGGGTAACATGTAGACTCAATGAGCTGTGCAAAAGTTCACACACTCACTGAACTTTCTGTGCACTTTATCAGGTTACAGTCACTAATTTTTGTGGGATTTTATATCGTTGTGAAGCGGAAGAAACATTATGCAATGTTTTCTACATTTTTACATCTATCAAATCATCATTTACCAAACTCACCTTGTAAATACAGTTTTGGAGTTTGTTGGAGGAAATAAGAGGACAAATATTTTCACGTATACCAGACAAGTCAGGGAGGAAGGTGTGGAGATGTTTAAATTAGGGTTTGTTTATAAAACATTACCTCTGAAACATTGTACAGTACGGTACAACTGCAAACCTTCCAGCTCAAAGTTTCTACATTTTGGTAGAAACTGACAGTTTGGTGAAGAACTGCATCAATCAGAGATGCAGCCAACAGGCCGACGGTGGTTTTTGAAAATAAGCCATAACAAGTCTTGTTTAGAGCATCACATTTAACATGTGGAAGAAGTCGTTCTGGTCTACCAAGTTAACTGAACACTGTGTGGGGTGGAAAATCTGCGTAGTGCTTCATCACGACCGCGTCAGTCCAGACACAGCCAGAGCTACAATGACATTCATGCCATCAAAGCTTGGTTCGTTTGGGGAATGCACAATCAAACTCCAATGAGGACCAAAAAGTGAATTCTTGTCCACCAACAAACTTCGGTTTTGGTTTGGTTGAAGTGAACGCTGACGAGGTCTGGATGCGTGTGTGCATGCCAAGCAGACCGGAAACACCCTAAACACGAGTCTGATAACTAGTGAGAGAAATGGCTTGAGGTCTTTTTCCAAAGACGAGAAATCCAACCACCGCTAACCGCTATGATCTGGTGCTACTCCACTTTTGTTTGCATTTTTGTGAAGAAGAAAGTTGTGTTCAGTGTTTTCTTCAGAAGTTTTTGTGCTGTTTCCTTAATTAGCTCTTGGTACTGTGCTACCAAAAGTTAGTGGCTGTAGCCTGACAAAATGTGAAAAGGTTCAAGGGTTTTAGATACTCTCAAAAGTCACTAGAAATTATTGTGTTTGTAAAAGTGTGAAAGACAAATCTCAGCATGTTTATCTGTTTCTAATTGCAGATCGTTATGGTCTGAAGGAGCCCAAACGCGTGGAGGATTTTCAGAACCAGCTCATCAGCTGCCTTAAAAACCACATGTCTGGCTGTGGCTCCGACTCCTTGCCGCCCAATTACTTGTCCCGACTTCTAGGGAAGCTGCCTGACCTCAGGACTTTGAGCACCCAAGGCCGTCAGCGTATATTCTACCTGAAACTGTCAGATCTTGTTCCCCAACCTCCGATTGTGGAAAAGATCTTCATGGACACGCTACTGTTTTAAAATGTTTTTGGGGAAAAAAGACATCTTCAGCTTGTTCACACTCTCCAGGTGAAATGAAGAGGTGTTACAGTTTGGTGCTACTTCTTAGTGCTTGTAGGATCTGCATCCAGTACAATATGGGTATCATGGTTTTAGAAAGCTGCAGATTGAAGGTGGAATTACAAAGGTCCATTCAGACCAAATGGCAACTGTTTGCATCCATGATGTCTCCTCTGAATGAGACAACAATGGCAAACGTGCCCAGTTATCTGTAATGTGAGCACAAACATTCTCTATGCAGCTGAAGGTCTGAAGCTTGGAAATAGTTACTAAACTTCTGTTTAAACATTCAAATTATTTTACAAAACCAACTTGTGACCCAGACAGACTTCATAATTCTCAACATTTGAAAAAGAAGTCTCTTAAAGCTCCATTACACTTTATATTTAATGCCACCACGATGTTTTGGTGATATTTTTTGTAGCTTAAATTTACAAAACTATTCAGTGGTATCATTCATGTATCATGAATCAGCATTGAGCAGCTAATATACTGTGTATTTTTTTTTAAATACAGTCTTACATAATGCTTTTCTTTGTGTTTTTGGATTTGTATTAAACATGCAGCTGTTTTGACATATAAATAATGTCCCAGTGTACAGAGAGATTTTGTTGTGGTTTTTTTTTTACTTGTAACTGTGAAACTTTATTGCTAAAATTGAAATAAATGCAAAATATCATATCTTACATTAAATTGTCGTCTTCACTACGTATCATGAGGTTTGAAGATGTGAGTTTTTGCATGTGACAAAGCACTTTGTGCTCGCAGCTTGCAAACCTGGTCAAGTACAGATTCCGCTTTTAGCTCCCAGAGGACGACCTCAACGCACCCCCACCCAGTTATGTACTGGTCTCCTTTTAGAAAGCAATGGACCTCTATGACTTATCTCAAATAACCCAGACTGCTCCATCTTTACGTTGCGCAATTATTTTATAAGAAACCGTGTGGCACCACAAAAATGCACACCTCTCAGTGGTTGTAGTGGGAAGGTCCCTGAAGGAAACGATGACTCTTTAAAACAGTGAAACGGGAAGAGTTAGATCATCAGTGATTAGCAGTAATGAGCCGAGCGAGTCAGATTGGAGCAAAGAAGGAAAATAAAACAGAGGACATGGAGTACAGCTTAAAGAGGGGGCGAGGCATTATGCAAAATCAGGTGGTTTTTGTTTAGCTTTTTATAAAGTTATTCCATTATTGAAAACATACCTGGGTGTTTTTTTCTTATGCCTAACTGAGGAATCTTTGAATAGGTATTCACGCAAATACCTCACACAACTCTATTAGAAGGGGTGTTATTGACCAGAAGTGTTAGTCAGTAAATAACACTTTTAATGCAAAGTGGACTTTTAATGAAGACTTTAATGAAACTTTGCTTTAAAAGAGTCATTATTTACCAAATGAACATTCATGAAGACACAATGTTCACGACAGACGTAATGTTTATGAGTGTAAAGTGAATCTTATGCACTTCACTTTAAATAAAGTGCAGGATTGTGTGGTTTGAAAAAAATGTGTCCATTATCGTTTTGCGAAATACAAGAATTTTGAAAAACCACTGCACCCTACCTAAAAAAACTAACCATTTCTTTTTAGATCTGGTGTATTTCCATTAAGTTCTACTAGAGAAATTGACTTCAATGCGAGGAAGCCATTTAGGCCAGATGTTGGAAACCAGTCCTGGATACCCAATCCAATCTACAGTGAAACAGCTGCATTTCCAATTACCTTAAAATTTCACAAAGTTAAACTTGCTTAACTTTGAAAAAGGAAAAATAAGTTTTTGCACTAGTGTGAGGGGGGTTTTCGGCTCTAAATTCGTCTATGTCGATGGAAACGCTTCGCATCACGAGTGACGTGATGATCAACTGGATGTTACAACTGGTGAAAAAGACAACAGGAAGTGGTAGGTGGATGATGTTTTGAATGATTTATTGCAAGAACAAAATTATTCATGTGACTTAACTGTATTTCTTATTGAATGGAAATACAGCAATTGCAATGTTTTTATTTATTTATTTTTACATCAGCGGAATATCAACAAAGTCTCACACATTTGTAATGACGCAGCTAATGTATCATAAACCGATATTCTGTAATGCACTAATCTCAAGGTTTTTCCAGGCTAAAGTCTCCCAAATCCAGATTGGTGCAGTAATGCAATATAAAAAGTGGATGCTTTCATAACCTTGCCACCATGTAGAGCTTATGCAACAAGAGAAACTGGATAGTAAGCATCACCGTGATTACACAGCCTCCCTGTGTGATGGTACACGGGTAAAGATAGCGCGGACAGCAGCTCCCTCGTGATCGAGCCAGCAGCACCAGGGATCTGCTGTAACTCTGTAAAGCGAGAGCAACGTGAACGTGCCGCGTTAGGAATGCAGACAATAATAGAAGATCACAAGCTTTGGGCAGACTCATAAGACAAGACGTGCCCAAGAACATTTCTGTTCCTCAGATGAAAAGAACTGAGCGAGTGTCAATTCACAAAGTGAGGTCGTTGGAGATATGCATTTCAAAAACATGCCTGGAAGGCTCCTGTAAAGGCCAAGTGACAGGTTTCACAGCCAAGTCGATCCAGCCGTGTGATTTGAACAGGGTGGATCGTCTCATTTGATCCAGAGGTGAGGCAGGTGGCTCAGTCAAATCACTGTGTCAAAATGACCCCAATTCTTTAACAGTACGACATGAATGTGTAAGCACAAACTCTGACCTGATTCAAATGTGTGTCAGCATCTGTTGTGCACTGCACAGTGGTGCAGTTAGCAGTGCTGTTGCCTTGCAAAAACAAGGTTCTGGGTTCGGATCACTCTGCATGGAGTTTCCTAATGCATACCTGTGTTCTCTCCAGGTCCACAGTCCAAAAACATGACTTAGAGCTAACAACTTTGAGTTATAATGTAAAGCATTTAAAGCAAAAGTTACGTTGGGATTTCTTGCTTACATCTGTCTTTCAGCAGGCTGTTAATCTGAGGCAGGATATAAAAGACTTTTAGATTTCAGACTGGATTTGACTTTAGATTTTCAACCAAAGGGAGATAAATCAATAATGCTTCATTACTCCCCATTTATGTCAGAGAACACTTTGCATCAGGATAGAGACATGAAATACAGTACAATGAACACTGAACACTAAAAAAACCAAAATGAGTCCTATGAAAGGACGGCTGGTATAAATGGGCTAGTAGGGCTAAGCCCTCCCTGACATTTACAATAAACCAGTTAAAACAGCTTACAAGTAACTACCTAAAACTAAATACATTTTATATATATATATAAAACAAACCCTTCAAATATCACCACCAGCCACCACTGGTCCCATGTGTACTGATCTCTTATCTCAACACTTCTGTTTATAAGTACAACTAAAACAGCCATAAAACCTGTAGCTTTACTACAGGTTTATTCACTACGGGCGCCATCTAGTGGCCAGTGTTTTGGCTCCCAAATTTGGATTTTCTGTAAGTGAAATATTTTGATAATCCTGCAATATTTTTAATTTCTGTAGATCAGCTTTCATTTTCCTGTTTTACCCATTTTTAATCATTCAAATCAAATGTTTCTGTGAACACAATACAGCAGTTCAGTTTGTGTCATTTTTTTTTAAACCAATTTAAAGCAGTATTTTTCCTCATGAAAAGCTACACAATGTACACACTAAAAACATAACCTTTCCCAATATATAAACTTAAATTCAGTTTTCAAATTACAGAAATCACAGTCTCTCTGGGATTTCTAAAGTTTGTTGTTTCAGGGTATTTAATTGTCTTAATTTATTTTTCCCCTTGAGGTTACAACAGTACCATCTTTCTCCAACACTATGCTGAAACAAGGCTAGAATTTATATTAAACAAAAATGAAAAGTAACTGGTTTCTGCCTATAGTTACCTTAATTTTTAGTTTAAGCAACTGAAGCAGACTCAAGTGTCAGATCATGCTTACTGCAGTCATTAACATGCAAAACCATTTAACGCCAAGAAAGTGATGAACTTTTAAAGACATGACATGTATGTTTGCGTCAATAAAAACACTTCAGCACCAACTTCAAATGCTCAGAAATTTATTCAATTATCAGTGGGAAAGAAAAAAAGACTTGATTACTGAGCCTATACTGCAATCCTAAAATAAATCTGAGTCTAAACCTCAAACTAGTCCCATCTTAACCCATAAACTGCTGCTTAAATTACCATCTTCAAGTAACAATCATGAACTACTTTGTTCCAGACTAGATTATGGGAACTTCTACAGAAAGAGTTTACATGCAGTGTAACCTTCTTTAGTGCCTACAAAAAAAAGAGCATATTTAAAGATAACTAAACCACACAATTCTTCAACAAAGGAAACTTTAACTCCAAAAATCTAACACAGCAATGTCACAACATTAAAAACAGTAAGAATTGCTCAACTACAGGTTATATTTGTTGTAAAACATCCTCTGCACTTAGTGACTAAATGAGAACCATGCAACTGCAAGCCATGAGAGGTTTTAGATACTTTATCCATATTCAAACTGATCAAAACAAGCAAAGAACACTCCATGCATAGAAATAGCTTTGGAAGAGCTTACAGCTCATAATTGGGCCATGGCAGCGTACTGGGAGCTCTGAAGTTTGGACCAAGGTTGTTACTGGGTCTGGCAGCCAGTCTGCAGAAAGAATGAAATAAAAAATAAAAGACAAGTTAATATGAAGGAATATATGCACAGAAAATGTTGAGGTCAAGAGCACCACTTACATTTGGTTCAACTTGGAGCTTACACCCCACACAAATGGAGTTTGAACATTATCTGCCTCTGCAACACAAGACAATTTGCTACCATTACATAAAAATGTATTAATTTATCCAGAGGATTATAAAATACATGACAATATGGGAGAAGCTTCATCTAAACAACCCTTTCCCAAACTGTGGTCTCCAGACCACAGACGCCCCCTAGTGGTATGCAAAGTACTTTGAGCTCAAAATGTGTCGCATACAATTAGCTTCCCAAAGTTTTGCATTAAAAGAAAATATATAAAAATTTATTTAAGAGAAAATCTGAAGATGCCAGTGAAAGGAAAATTGCAGGATTCCTTAAATGATCAGTGGAAGCCAAGTTATAACTGCTGAGTGTCTTGATATCATCTATGAGCGACTGGATTAGAAGGAGATTTCTGTTTTTGCCACAGCAACTCAAATTTATCCTGCTTCTAAGTTACAAATGACCTTAAAATTTACTAATGCACAATACTTACAATATGTAAACAACTTTTTTTTATTTCTAAGTGTTTGACATCATTGGCAAAGCTTAGAATCCACCCTCCTCAAAATAGCCTGAGCAATATGTTCATGGTTTTGTTGTGGACAGTCACATTTAAAGCAGCACCCATCTATCCATTATGATGCAGACTTAACCATAAGTGGGGCCATGAGCTGTACTGGTGCGCATCTCCAGTGGTCAACGGGCGAGCTACACCCTGACCAGACTGCCAGTCCATTGCAGGGTAACAGAGACAAACAATCATGCACACCCCCACCTAAGGAGGATTTAGAGAAATAAATGAACCCAACAATTATGTTTTTGGAAGAGTACCCGGAGAGAACCTACACATGCACAGGGAGAACATGCAAACTCCTTGCAGAAAGACAGTCTTGCTTCAAGGCAACATTTGTTTACCAATTGCACTACTGGGCAGCCCCAGTAATATTTTAATTTTAGGTTTTATATTAAGATGTAATTTCAGGTTAGGTGGTTTGTGAGTTATTAAATGGGGTAAATAGTCCTCAATCTGAAAAAGTGTGATAACACTGATCTGAATACATTTCCTCCAGGCAGATTTAGTGTGATCTCTTCTAAACCTTTATATTTTTATCATACCCTTGTCCCAGTCCTCAGTCATGTTTGGGTTGACCCAAGTGTTGACTGGAACATCCCAGCCAACATGTCCATTTCTGCTTCCAACTGTTAAACAAAAGACATGTACATTACACCTTTTAAAAGAAAACAAACCGTAACTGCTCTGTTAGGTGGATAGAAAATAAAATCATCTCACCATCTTCAGTGTCCACAGATATTCTGTCCTCGCAGGTCTCTGTGTGGTGTGCAAGCTCATGTTTGGGAACCAGGTGGCGAGCATTAAACGGGCAGGTTTTCAGTTCACTGGCCAGTTTTGGGTGATTCTTTGGCAAGAGATTTCTTTAATTTATCAATCAATTGAAGCAGGACAGTCATTTAACTAACCCACTTCTATAATCCAAGAAGGAATTTCTTTAAGATACCAGAAGTTGGGAGGATCTTTGAGTTTGCTGAATTAGTAATACAAGCAGATGATCACATGTTCACTACAAGTAACCTTCACAATCATTATGTTGGTTCACCTTTTATCAGTACTACAACCCTCAGGAAAGTCACCAGTACTTCCATCATTTGTTACACGCATTAAAAATATTACTTCAAGTGTGGATTTAAGCTAGCTGCTAGTAGTATTTTAAACAATTGCAGCTATAGTCTTCTGCAGGCTAAAACCTTCATACTCAACTCCATCATTGACTGATCTGGGTGTGAATCTATGGGAAACAGTTGCTAGTTAGGTTTTTAAGCAAATTCAAAAGTACTTTATTTATCCCAAAAGGGGAAGTTAAAGTATAATCCAACACTGTGATATTTGTGTTATTTACCTAGATGCTAGGAAGGGATTACAGAAGAAAGTCAGCTCCAAAAATACAAAAGCAATGTTTTGCACTTTTCCTGCAACTGTATTCACAGAGTGCCCAATAATACAGTCTATGACATGACAAACTAATCAAATTAAAATTTTCTTTTAAAAAGAAAAAAGGTCAAACGGTATGAAGGAGCAACTTTTATGAAATAATCCTCAAGGGTGCCAATATACCAAGGAGGATCAAATGTAATCTGGTATAGTGGGTGTAAATTCACTGAATTCTACTCAAATCTATTCATCTGGTAAATCTAAAATATACTAATATTTTATCTCTGGTAGAAAACAATTTTAAACCCATCAAACACTACTAAAGCACTCCCATGAGTGCAGATTTTTCCCAGTCCTTTACCAACTCACCTTTCTGCACTTAATCAGGTGATATGGGAATCGGCAGGAGCGGATTTGGTGGTTTTTGTCAAAAGGACACTGTAGAAGTTTGTCTGGATCACAGTTTCCCCTGCTATCTAAAGTGGAGTGAATGGAAAATGGAGTCAGATGGAAAACTGGCAGATTTTGCAGATTACAAATAGTTACAAATTTCAAGCTTTACCATAATCTTCAACCTCTGTTACCCTCTCTTCAGAGGCCACCTTGCATGGACTAGTACTGGTTCCGAACTTTATGGAGGCCATGTGGAAAACTAATTTACTTTCGACGGACCAACCTGGGAGGAAATGAAATGCTATTAGCATGAAATGTAAAGCGCCAACGTAGATTTCAACTAAAAACACGCAATTTCCTCATTCTGTTTTACGGCCAACTGTAATGCAAAATTCACTGATGCACAAGGCGACGTATACCAAAAGTTTTATTTAATTTCTTTCACTCAAGCTCAACAAGTCATAAATTAATTTCTAAAGTACAAATTTAGCAACACTCAGGACGAAAAAGAAAAAGAAGAAAAAGTTGGCTCGTAGCCAAATTTGCTAACATTAAGCTAGCTAGCTTCGACGGTAACGGCCATAGCTTATTCCTTATTCTTATTTTGCAAATGAACGAAGTTAAATCACATTTTTCTCGATTATATTAAACTATATTAAGCTAAATAAGTAAAAAAGAAAAAGTTGTAACTTAACCACACAAACGGAACCCTTCAGACCGCTGAGGAAGATAGTCTTCGCCTTTCGCTCAAACGAAGACTAACTGACAGAGCGTGACCTCCTCCGACTTTATAGGGTCTGTTACTCACGTGACTACCGGCCTGGCGCGAGCAACAAGCGAGTGAATTTAAGCTAAAATTCACTCACTAAATCCAATTTTTTTAATTTCTGAAATATATACAAAGGCCGGTACAACTTTAAACAACCAATTATGTTTAAAGACCGGTTCGTTTGCAATATTTCAAAAAATGCTGCGTTCCATTCAGCTCGGAAATCGGAACTTTGGACCGTTTAAACGTCAACAGCACGTTGAAACGTTTCAGGGTCAACAGGACGTTAAAGCGGGCTAACATTTGGGAAATTTAAATGCTGTAACTCGCATTTAAATCGTCTAGTCTTCAAAGAATCGTTGTAGATGGAGATGCTGTGGGCAGAAAGAATCTTGGTAGCAGTTAATCTTCCAACGAATCTGGAGAGACCTCTGACTGAAGACTCTTTGCTGTATGACAATCTGAAGACTATCATTACAATATAACAGCTCATTTTCTATAGCGCATCGGACGATATTCAACAGAAACATGTCATGGATGTTAGTTACACAACAACTTCTCATTTGCTATTGCCACACCTCTTTATCTCTGTCTGGCCATAAAGTTAGAAAGCCAGGCACAGAAACAATAATGAATGGGATCAATTAAATTGTTCAACCTTCATATTTCTATTTCAACAATGAATTAAAAATGGTAGCTTCAGTCATATTTAAATAGGATCCCAGTTTTCACCTGCTAAATAAGGAGTCTGAAAACTGAAGCTGCAAGAGGCTGTCTGGCTCACGTCATATAATAAACGATGAAATATCACCATGTCATTTCTGATTCATTCTTTAGTTCTGCGCCACACCATTCAACCGCCACTGTCCCAGTGAACATTGTAAGAAAATAATGTATTATTTTTATTTTAAGCAGTCATACATATGATCTAACAACTAAACATATAGGGTTAATAAGGCCCAAAAATCCACTCCGCATTCAGCGAAAGGTAAAATAATGTGCGTTTGGTTTTCAGTGTATTACGGTAAAAGATCAACTCTCAGCTTTCCCGTATATTAGCGTCGTCACGGTAACTGCTCTGCCTGTCAAACATGGCGCTTTCCTGCTCGACTCTGTGCAGCCGGTTGTCTTTGACCCGACTAAGTGGTCTGAGCACAAACAGGATAACACATAGCTTTTATCTTCAAGACGTATCCTGCCAGTCCAGGTCCGTCTTTCCAGGGTGAACCTTTGCCTGTTTTCACCTTGTTTTATCATGGTTTGCTAAGCTAGCTACATACCTGCTAAATAACCAGACGTTAAGTTCATTTAAATTTCAGTGCAGATAGTTGATATCCTGCTGATTATTTAAATCTGCTGCCTTTTATCGGAGATATTGTACATGTTCCGTGTCATTATGCAGTGCTCTTGTACTTCTAACTCATTTTGATAGGACTTTAATGTATTTTTAATGCATGTGATGTAACGTTATGCTTTATACGCCAGGTTACCTTTGTGCAGGCATTTTACTTCTTCTAAAGTCAGACGAGGTGTTGGACGATTTGTTTCCTCCAAAATCCAGTGGGCAAATGCCAAATATGAAGGCTTTCTCAAAAGACGATTTCCTCGATTTTTCCTGCTTTATCACACCTTTAAGGAAGGTAAGAGCAACATTTTCACACCTGCAGCACTTATGCTGTTTGCTGTCAGTGTTTAGAGCTCTACATCTTGTTCTGAAGGTTATAATCGTTTTAATAAACGATTATAGCTACTGCGGTGCATCTGGTTTTCTGAATAAATATAGGTAGAATAAACTGTGGCCCCTAAATAAAATCCAGTGCAACCAATTCCCTTTATAAAGGTTTGTTCATTAATAATCAAATGGCATCACAAAAGCTACTAACACACCAGACAGATCAGCGATAAAGGTGTGTAAAAGCAGGGTTATATTATAAAACATCTGACACAGCACTGATCGTTCCACCCATTCAAAAATGCAAACTGTAGAACGATTACAAACCTACCAATGTATGGCTGTCCACCTACACCAGGGGTGCCCAAAGTCGGCCCTCGAGGGCCGGCATCCTGCATGTTTTAGTTCTGTCCCTGGTTTAACACACCTGGATCAAATGGTGGCTCGTTAGAAGGCTGAAGAAGAACATTGACATTCTGACAAGGTTGTTACTATCACCAGGGAGAGAACTAAAAAATGCAGGATGCTGGCCCTCCAAGACAGACAGGAGCAACTTTTCAATATGTCCTGAATATTGAAAAGTATTACGGCTACTAGCTGATGCCCTCCAGCACCATGAACAAGCCTGAGATGGGTTCCTTCCTCACCGCAGCCGTCTATCCTGACTGCTTTTAAAAGAAATAGTGATCTAGAAATAGCGTTTGGCTATTTGTGTTATCTAATTACACTGGAAGTCTGACACCTAAACAAGAGTAAAGCCGAAATCTGTGCGTATAATGAAGGAAAACCGGCTTATAGACCAACTACAGTGGGTAACATTATAAATAACACATGAGTGACGTTTTCCTCTTGCTCTCCTTGAATTCCTGTCTTTCTGAACGTTTCATTGAATCTTGTTCAAGGATTCAGGATGCTGTTCCAGGATGCCAGAGAGGTGAAGAGTATTAAAAAGAAAATGCTGGTAAAGGGAGTAAAATTCCAGGATTTACAGTACAGGGAGATGGAAAAACTCAGACAGGTCAGTGTCTTGAAGAAGTGCTATTTATGTAACAATGTCTCCCCCTGGTGGCAGCAGCCTTTCGTTGTCTATGGTGCATTGAGAAAATGCCTTGGATCAATACTGCATCGGGACATTGCAAATCTGATTTCAGTCAATCTAGATCCATAGAATAAATGTTAAAAATTACTTTTCTTAATGTATCTGACATGTGTATTTATGTTTAGTGGCTAAAACTGGCACTTTCATAAACAAGAAGGTATAGAAAACAGATGAACAATGTATTTTTATGTCATTGTACAATAACAAGAATTATAGAAAGACAATTGGATTTCCTATCAAGACCAAACATGGGATCTCTGAGATTCCCATCATGTAGTCTTAGAACTCAATCTTCTTACAGATTACACATTTGTGCTGTTTTACAAATGCTGCACAAAGTTGCAACGTTCACCAAGTATTCTTAAATGAACGTCTAGTGCAGATATCTTAGTTTTGTCTTATTTCAAATGTACTAACTTACAAGTAATGTTTAATCAAGATATCTGTTTGTTTTAAATTAATTCCTTAACATTGATGAAAAAGAATGAGTTCCCTTGGAGGATTATTTCACTAATAAAAGTACATTTTCACATGATGATTGTTTTATGATATGTGAAATAATTTTTACTTTTCTACAAATATTAAATGTTTGACTTAAAACAAGCTGAAAAGTTACTTGCAAGTTTGTTTTGTCTTACTCAAGTGTGCTAAGATATATGCAGTAGAAACTCATTTATTGATTTCTCTGTGATCTTGTTGCATTGTAATGTGATCTGTGCTTCTCAGTTTCGCAGAGACCTAATAAAGGCCATCCCACTTGTGATTATTACCATTCCTCCTTTTGCAAACTACCTGATTATCTTCCTAATGTGAGTTTCATGTTTGCATGTTTTTTGTTTATTATTTTACAACATTTTAAAGATTAATATTTGTGCCTGATTTTACCACTGTAGTCGCTAACACCAATGTCTCTGTGTGGCTTTCAGGTACTTTTTCCCTCGTCAGCTGCTGATTCCTCACTTCTGGACTTCCCGGCAGCAGCTGGAGTTTCGGAAAGTGTATCATTCCCACAGGACTCAGCACCACCAACCGGTTCTCAAAGAGCTGGAGGATGTGAGCCATCAGGTCAAAAACGGTCACCTGCAAGGTCTTCTGAAGAACCTCTGCACTAAGGCAAGGACATACATCAGAAAATAGGCTCTGCAGCTAATGATTATTTTAGTTACTGATTATGCTGACGATTAATCAAATTTTAACAAATTGGCACTTTCTGCTGGTTTTTATGTGATGGAAATGAATTAAAACAAACTATTCAGTTCCTTTTTAAATAAGAAAATAAACATTTTATTGTCTAAAATGCAATAATTTAATTCATTTAGTAGATGCTTGATTATTTGTAGTGAAGGATGCATCTGCAACTAAAATAATATTTTAAACATCAACATGTGAAAACCTCAGGCCTTTCTGCTTGACTTAACATCAGGAAACCTGAGGGTTATTATTGTTATTCACCAATCAATAACAGAATGACAAAACATGCTCAATAGGAAATTTAATGTATTGGGGGTTTTTTTAATCAAAAATTTTTTAACAGGATTATAATAAAACTTTGACATTGAGCTCTGGGTACAAGATAATATATATATTTTTTTTAATCTTAAATCCAAAATGTATATGTATTTTTGGCTTGCTTACTTCTCTGAGTGTGTTGTTTTTTCATCAAATGTCATTTTTTTGAGTCATTGCACTGCAGTTAATTAACCATTTGTTAAATTAGTTGAGTATTATTAAAAATATCTAAGCATTTTTGTCACATCTCTTATCATGGGTCGCAATAAATGTGGTTGGTTTGAATATACAGAATACTTAATGATTTCAAGAAAAGATTTAAAGTTATTATTTGAAAAAATGGCATATTGTCCCTGTTTTATTTCGCTGTAGCTCTTTAAACTGATCCTCAGCCATGTTTCGACATGCTAATGTCTGCGTTGTCTTGCTTAAAAACTTTATCTGTTCAGCTTTAACAGGATTACTTTCTGTTTGCATCCAGGTGCAACGCGGCGGAAACCCGAATGTCTCTGAAATCCTGGCCGTCCGGAGTCTGTTCTCCAAAGCTCCTCTGGCCATGAACACAATGAGCAACAATCAGATGGTGAGTGAAACCTTCTTCTCTTTCAGCCCCTCTCTGCTGCATCTGTTTGAGCTCATCTGTGTTCATGGCTGATCAGAGACACATCAGCCCCCTCCTCTTCCTGACGCCCCGTCTCCCGGGCTTCCTGATTGGTCGACGGCTGAACAGCCACGCCGTGGAGCTGTTCCAGCTGGACCGAGCCCTGAGCCGAATGGGCCCTCACCAGCTCAGCGAGTGGGAACTCAAACAGGTTTGTCACTATGTGGGTCTTATTTCCCCAAGCTGAAGCGGTTTCTCCGGCTGATGTAAGACTTTCCTGTTGCAGGCTTGTTATGTGAGAGGGATGAACGCTGACGGTCTTGGTACCAGTCAGTCTCGTGAGTGGCTGTCCCAGTGGCTTCAGGTGTCCACTGCTTTAAAAGGTACTTGGATTTAAGAAGCTTTGTTTCGTACTTCACTGAATATACAGGTCTGGAAAAACACATTTAAAACCATTTAAATGATCATTTTCTCAGATTTTTACTCTTTATATGTATATGTTGGAGTAAAATGAACATTGGTATTTTATTCTATGAATTACTGACAACAGGTCTCTGAAATTCCAAGCAAAAATTTAGTATTTATTTGCAGAAAATGAGAAAAGGTCAAAATAACCAAACCTCAAATAACTCCCAAGAAAACAAGTTTATATTTGTTTAGAAACAACAGTGCTAATGTTTTAACTCAGGAAGAGTTCAGAAATCAATATTTGGTGGAAAAACAAAAAAATACTTTCAGATAAGTAAGTTTCTAATTTATTTGTAGATTACTGTAAACAAGATCATGTAAGTAAATCATATCTGATTAAAGGGGTTGATCAATGTAAAATAATGTGAACTTTTATTTTTAGCCACATACATTTTATACCTTCTGCAGTCAGTAGAGGAAGACACCATCGTTGTGATGATCCTTTAACAGAAACTCATTAAAAACACAAGTCCTAAATTAATTTTCAGACTACTTCACAACTTTTTTTTTTTTTTTAATTTCCAAATTTTAAACATTATACATTTCTATCTTTGTCTTTTTTTTTTTTTTTAATTTGCAGAGTCAGAGCTGTCACTTCTGTTGCACTGTATGGTGCTCATGTCTGCAAACTACCCCAGCGCTGTGAGCCGTCACTGACAGGAAGCCTGCTTCTGTGATTACAGTCACTTTGTGTTGCAATGCATAAGAGTGTCAACATCTTCTTACTGCAAAGGAAAAAAAAGGAAATATAGAACATTTCCTGGCGAGATTAGGTTCAAAAGAAAAACCAGCGCCGGACACTGATGCTAATTTGCTCAATGACGATTTTATATAGAAACATCACATCAAAGTGTCTTTATCAGAGACAACAGGTGTTTCTGTTTGCAGATCTGGTCCTTAGTGGGGAAGTTTCATTTCCTGTGGAGCGCTTTTCTGCTGTGCCATGCAAAAGTATTCACACTCTTTAATTTTTCTGTGTTTCTTCACTTTAAAGCCACAATTCCATGTAATAGACCAACACAAAATGGGACAGACAGTCTTTTTCTTAAAAACAAAATCTTTCAAGATCAAACGACATTGGGACTTTAACTAGGTCGTTTTGTTGGGTCATTATCTGACTGGTCAAAACGATGATGTCGCTGCCATCATGTTTCATCCTGTTCCTGGTGTGTTCATAATATTTTGCATGTCAGGGTTAGGGCTCTTGCTTGAACTGGACTTTATTTAGGGGAGGTAGAGTAAAAAGGCTAAAAACATGTATGCCAGATTATTAAACGAACTTTATCATTTTACTCCCTCTTCATAATTCTGCACGGCTTTGTGCTGGTATATCATTCTGTGCAAAAAGGTTCAAGGGGTGTGAATACTTTTTCAAATGCTTGTATAAAAACTTAAGGTAAAATGTTTATTGTTCCTGTTTTTCGGGTCATTACTGCTTTAACATGTGCTTTGCTTCTGCTTTTGTCTGAGTTTGTACCTAAACTCGGACAAAATGTAATTTGGGGAAACAAAGATAATTCTACTTGACAAAAAAAATAATTAAATGAAAAATTCAGATTTAACTCGATAGTAATAAGTGTAAGGAGAACTTTACTCAGAATTCATGGACGTGTCATCAAACATGCTCTATTACCTCATTTTATGCTTTATTTTTTATTTTCCAACTTTCTGGTCACGACAAAGTTACTCAGAAGACTAAAATTAGCTTTTATTTTTAGATAAAAGACAGAAATTGGGGGATGAAGCCCAGGTGTCGACTGTCAAGTTGTGATTGCACTTTACTGTTTACTTTTTGTACCCATCATTTTGTTCATGTGGAGATTTAAATTCACTTGTTTTAGCACAAAGTTTCATGCAAACCAAAAGTAAAAAAAATAGTACAACATAACTGGAGTTGTAAAGTTCATTATTATACTTCTTGTGCCTTTCATAAGTTTTGGCACTCAGCATCTGAAACATTAATCTTTTTGTAATATATACTCTTTACTCAAGTGTTGAATGTGGTGTTTTTGTGCCAATATTACATTATGCTCTGTTTTTTTTTTGTTGTTGTTTTTGCAATAAATATCTTGATGCTGATTTAATTTCTTAATTGTCTTTATTGAAAACTCATGCAATTTCAGGAGACTTTATTACAAATGAAACCATTACATAAAAACTTAACTCAAAAATACTCTCCAAAGAATCAACTGTACGCTTTAAAAACTTCAGGCTTTCTCTTAACCCCAAGACAATCATCAGCTTTCTTCTGAATGCTTATCATTCTCTATGTATTTACAGTATAAAAGCAGGAATAATGCCCCACATGAAACTAAAAAACCCAATTTTGCTATAAAGGAGAAACTTAAAATGGTAACTTTAACGTGAATATTAACTGTTTTGAAATGAAGCTCCTAATAAGTAGGGCGTGACCACCCAGCATTTATTTATATGCCAATCACATGACTTCATAGCCGCCGCGGATGCCTCTCATCAACAAGCAAGCAAACACGATGCCCAGAAGCTGAAAGAAATAATAAATTAGTATAAATTAGTATGAACATAAAACCCCACATGATGCTACATTTAAAATAACATTTTAGACATACATAGTTATGTCTGGGAGTAAGAGAGTAAAATAAAAACACAAGAATGCTGATTAGACTAAATTAGCCCTTTTGTTTTCTTAAGAGATGTAAAATAAGTATTAAACCTGATTGGCAGGTCACACATAACATCTTTTTCCCCTTCAAATGATCAAACTTGTCAAAACTAAGAACTAGGGATGCACAATATTAGATTTTTGGTCAATATCCAATATGCCAATATATTAAAACTCATTTGGCCGATAACCAATACCAATATTGGTATCTTTGTCAATTTAGCCAAATGCGAAAAAGAGGCTGGTAATGATGCAACACTTTCAACTTGAAATATGTTTAATGTCAGATTTATTCATGGCATCTGGTCTCAGACAATGACGACACTCAAAAAGTGCAAACTTGAAGTGAGTTATTTTGACAGAATAGCCGATATGAAATCTTAAACATCGGCTGATACCAATACCATGCAGATAATATCATACATCCCTAAAATAAACTCCCATCCTCTTCTATGTATGAGGACAAAAACAATACGTTTCTTTCCCTTCTATGTTTTGTCTTTAATAAAATTTAGACAAAGATTTGGGATGTATATTATGCAAAAATGTGGATAATCTTGTAATTTCTTCCTTTTTCTTTTTATTTCTTAATTACCGCCTCAATAGGAGCATGTGTCTCTCTTTTACATAATGATCTTAAGAATAAAAAAATAATATTGGTCAAAGAAACGTTGACAGGTGAATCCTCTGATGATGTGCTTTGATTTACAGCCAGTACGTACCTGGAGGACAGCGACAATGATAGCTGCAATTATCACCCACTGAGCGTCTCTCTTTAGGAACATCACCATGACGTCACGGCAACCCTAAAATACAAAACAAAAAGTGAGCAGATATTAACTTGCTGGCATGTGATCTGTGAGAGGGAATGAAATCTTTGGCTCCTGATCAAATTGCAAAAGTTCCTAACATAGTTTATCCATGATGGGCTGCTTTCTAACTTACTTCAATTCATAGTCATTTATAGGAAACGTTGTTCAATCCCTCCCCAGTTCCACAACTGGGGAGGGATTAACGTTGTGGTGGCTTTTGTGATCGGGTTTGTATCACCTTGCTTCTGATTTATAGAGGGATTAATAGCAGACGTCGTGCTGCGTCAGCACCCACCGTACTGCACATGTCGCCTCCAGAGAATTAGGCAAAGACAATTATCTACAACAAACAGCAAATTATTTTTCACTAGAAAATAAATTCCATGATAAATTATCAAGTAATTTAAAAGGAGTAAAGCAGAACTGATCTTTTGGTCTTCCAGTTTTCTTTACTGGGTTGATTGTATTGTGGCTACAAATGTTGATTGTGTCTTGTTTCCACTAAAGAGGAAAAGAATATAAAACAGAATAAAAGAAAACTGTGCATAGTTTCCTTTACTCTTTATAATTACTTGCTAGTTTGTATTGGTCTGTCACATTGGCAATATATAGTTCCCACAAGTCTGACCCGGAACTGATCCTCGCCACTGAACCGCCATTTTGGTAGGCAAGCGCAGCACAAAGTAATGACAGTTTTGATACCTACCAAGATGGCGAAGTTCCCAGAAGTGTGATGTCACACGAGAACTATGTATACGTAAGAGTCGCTTGTTTTCATAAACTGTAAAGGCACAGCTGGCCATCAGGTCTCGCATACGCCTCTCTAAATCCATGCATCATGACTAAGTCTTAAGTCTACGTTTATTTGTCTCACAGAAACAATTTTATCTAAGTGGCATTATGCCTCTTCCTAATATTTACATTCCATCTTCATGGAATGTAGTCTGTGTTTAGTTTTGGCTAACTTAATATCTGGAGCTACTAGGACCTTATCTGGTCATGATGGCTGGTGACATCCTGTTAGCTGCTGTTCCTGAAACTCCAGCAGCTAAAACACAATAGATTTATTTCACCTCCTGGTGCACTTTGGTGTCATCTGTCATGGTTCCGTTTCCACAGTTTGGTTTGACCACTATGCAGCATGAGTCAGGCACCGTTTGTCCATCGCTGCCGAAATACTTCCAATCGCTGGAGTTCTGCGCGCCACAGCACTTCCACTGCAAATGAGCCAACACAGCAAAACCTTGATAACCTTGATAACAGAGGAGCCAGCTGTGACTAACAGACGGCGCAAAGAGTACTAATGTCACACACTGAAGGAGAAACAGGATGCAGAACTGTTATGCAAAGGTGTTGCTGAGAAAAGTAAACAGTGACGAGGACAATCGATGCTGAACTTACATTCTTCTGGAAAATATCCAAAGTTTCTCTGAGTTCTTCTGAGCCCACCTTGTAGTGCGCAACCATATCAGAGAGATTGTTCTCTATTACGTTTTTGACCTACACGGAAGATGCAAAAGAAAATGAAAACACCCCTCTTGTAGGGAGTTGACAACATAACAAAGAGTGAAGTGTACACATACCTTGTCTCTGTATATGTATCCAACAACTACTGCAGCAATCTCAGCAATGACGACCAACGAGAGAAAGAAGGAAAACTGCAGAACAATTAAGAAAGTGAGGGAGGTAAATGTTTACTACATGGTCAAAACATTGGTTCTCCTATCCAGATGATTGAGTTTAGATGTTCCAATCACATCTATTAAAATCAAACACCCGGTTATGCAGGCTGCCTGCATAAACACGGTGAACTCAGTGAATTCTAGTATAATAGGGTCCAGTCATGAAAAGTCCTCACAACTAAATATTCCACAGGGAACTGGTAGTGTAACAAAGTGGAAGTGACTGAAAATGTCAGCAACTCGGCCTCAAAGTGATGGGCTTAGCAGATACTGAGGCGCATAGTTCACAGACTTTCTGAGTCTGCCAGTGATGTCAGAAGTGTTCTGCCCTCTGATTGGATGACAGTCAAAGTGAATTTATCACCCCAAAGTTTTGCTGGCAAAGCATTAATATGTATTAATTTATTTTTATTTTACACATCAATGGCTGATGGAGCAGGAGATTTGGCCTAAGGAATAATTAAACATCCATTTTCAATAAGGACTTTTCTGGGATTTGCCAAGAATACAACAAAGAACAGGCCACAAGGAAGGACTTGTTGATGAAATTGAGACAAAGTTCAGCTCTATCGCAATTATTGAAGTTTTGTTGTGTAAAGCAAAGATAATGAATGTTATCTATGAAGGACTCATCAACTGAGTGAGAATTTCGTGCTTTATTAACATATGTAAGACATATAACTAAAGCACCAAATCTCTACACTCTGCAGTAGAGATTTGGAGATTTTCTCAATAAGAAAACAATAATAATAATATTCATTCTCAATACGGAAAAAGCCGTTCATAATTAATTACCACGAGGCTAGTTCATGAATAAACACTCCTTATTTTCACTTCTGGAAAAATGAACACATTCTTAAACCTTGCGAAAACTCTTTACGGAAGAGTTGAAGCTGTTATAGCCGCAATGGATGGCTTTATATGACTTTAAACCCTATGAATCTATGGTACATATTTGTGATGGCAGACATTTGAACTATAATAAACATTAGATACCAGTGAAAGATGCATTGCAAACAGTATTCCTGGTTATTACAGGATTAAACCAATGGGAAGTTATACTTTAAAAGCACTGATAGATCAACAAGAACAAAAATTAAACTAGAAAATAAATAATGGTGACAAATAATTATAATAGTTTTAAAGAAATAAAAAAAACTGGGATAAATAGACAAAACCCAATACATTAGCTGTTGATGCTGTTTGTGTTATTATTATACCCATGTTTAATTGATTTTAAAGAAACTTGCGTATACTCTGCTACAGCTTTACTTATAAGTGTAAAGGATGCTGTGGATCAGTGGATTACCGTGGCGACCATGCAGTGGTTCTCTTTCCAGGCTCCACAGCAGCCGAAGAATGCAATGAAGAAAGTCAAAAGACCCACGACGATGAGGATAATGGGGCCTGCAGAGGCGTCGACGTCCATGATTCGAAAGGTTTTGTGCATAGAAACCTGCACGACGACTCCCACAATAATCAGTGCAAGTCCACATAACTGTAAGAGGAACAGATTGGTTTAGTTTTCATGTCAGCTGTATTTTGTTGAAAATTAAACTTTCTGCTTATTGTTTAAATATACACAGCAAAATAAAGCGATTAATGACTTTTTAACTGTGATAAAACTCAGGTCTAATCTTTAATGTACCCATCTAGAAATATTTTTGATTGTAGCTCTAAAAAGAAGTAAAGTTATTCTTCAATCTCAAGAGATTATGTGAGGTTTGATTACCTTGCACATCTGTTTCACACACAGTTATTTTGGACAAACCCATTTTCATTTTATACCTACTAAGAAGTAAATTTATAGGTTATGGGAGGAATCTCAAATTTATATATAAATTCAGAAAAAAACTTTTGTGCATCAGCAAGTGGAGTCAAACTGTGAAACTTAGACGACGTCTAAACAGAAAACTTTTCAAATGATCAAAAAACAACAAGTAATTATTGTTGGATACAATGTATAATATTATAGTCAATTATTGTTTAGCTGTCTGTTCTTTCACTATGTCAACTAATTTTAATAATTTAGGTTTTACAAACAGTGTGTTAGTGTTTCCTAAATATCCCACCTCAGGGATTAGAAATTGAATTTTATCATTTAAAGCTTTTACACTGCTACTAGTTGTGTTCTTGATTTTCATTTTGGCCTTTAAACTCCAATGAAATACAACAGATTCTCACTCCTGATGAAACCAAAAAGTTTAAGAAAATTGTGGCAAAATAATCTTGAGTCATGTGTTTTCAAAGCAGATATGAACTCAGGGTCAGAAGAAGTGGATTCTTTTAGAACCCTAAATAATTGTGTACAAAAATGCCAAAACTACAGAAGTAAAACCTGCTAAATGTGAACAAAGGAAAAACTGAATTTTCTCAATCTTGATGGCTTAACGTTGCACCAAAACAAGTAAGCTGATGGGAAGTTACGACATGCTTCAGTTCCTGAATGTGGAAAATGATCAGATGAGACTTTGTCAATCTTATGGGTGGGGTGATGGTAGCAGCCCGGACCTTTTACAAATAGTGTGTGTGTGCGCGTGTGCGGGTGTGTGTGTGTAATCTATTTGGCTACGATCAGGTCACACCATGCAGCTCTTCAGCAAACAACAGGGAGGTACACTCAGTGAACTGTGAATGTGTTTATCAGAGAAGCATGGTTAAGAAAAGAATAGGTTTTTCTGGAAATAGAGACTTTGCAAGGTTCTGTTATCTCAGTTGAATTAAAAATAATTTGCTTTTGCAAACTGATACATGGCTGTGATGACATCAAAACAGGAAAACAGCCCAAAAAACAGCAAAGCTGCTTTAATTTTGTTAGCATATTTTATTAAAATGTTAGGAAAACCAACTTTAACTAATTCATAAAGATTTAACCGTATTACTAGTTTTCTACTTTTTAACATCACTGTAAATATTTCTAATACATTTTCCAGAATTTTAAAATTGACTCCTTTGTCATAGAACATCAGTGAGAATAATTGGATTGATAGTTTGAGGACAGGATGAAGAAAACTTGCAGGATGAAGCATGGGGAATGTGTAAACAAGATATTTCTAATTATTCTACATATAATAATATAGTCTAATCAGTATTCTTGCGTTTGTATTTCTAAGTATTTACTTTTTATTTTACCTTCTTACTCCCAGACATAATTATCACTGTACTGTTTACAACTTTACTGAAGTTTAACAGCAATAATAACCCGCTGATAAACCAACAGCAGACTACTACTTGAACACAGCCAACAAGAATAAAAATATGCCAAACTATCAATGGTAACTAATTTTCATCTTTGACTTTTATGGTTAAAGTCATGATGTATACCAAGGTTACAAACTTTTTGTGTTTCTATTGTTTTTCCGTCTATGCAAAGGGAATAATGTCAAAATTATCATCAACTAATAACTTCTGGTTTTCATTTTTACCTCTGCAAATGTATACTTTTAACATTTAGAGCCTGTTCAAACGTTGGGATTTTGAATATCATATTGTTAACAATGCCTTTTGCTCGTTAAACAAGTCCAGCAATTTCTCA
This sequence comes from Poeciliopsis gracilis, assembly GCA_911649635.1. Lineage (NCBI taxonomy): Eukaryota > Metazoa > Chordata > Actinopteri > Cyprinodontiformes > Poeciliidae > Poeciliopsis > Poeciliopsis gracilis. Next base: position 1,856,156 of record CAJVRI010001220.1, read on the forward strand.
CCTTGATATTTAATGAATAAAGCAGTAAGTAACCCGCGCTAAGAACTGGCTTTAAATGAAAACCTTTTCTAGTTGACAACAGCAATGTAAATATTTGAGCCTGGGTCAATTGGGTGGCTGATAGCCAAAAAAGGAGTGAAGACACCAGGTGAATTGAGCCAATAAAGTCAAACAAATTCTGGAACATATGTAATAAAAAACAGAGCTCAGGCCAGAATAATTCAACTATATTTGCTATTTTCTGAGTGGCTAAAACCTTAATTTATAAATCTGTTATACATGACACAAAGTGGTAAAATAAAAGCTCTGATCCCGAAGAAGAGTGGTTAGTCAAACCTAAATTTAATGCTCACTGCACAAAAACTAACAGAAACAAAATACATTAGTTACTGAGTAACATCCAGGAAATTTTCTATGACATGGAAGGATGAAAAATCAGGCATTACCAGAGTGTTTATTTACACGCTCTTACACCTGCATAAAATTTCTAACTCTTAAAGTGGAGGGGAAAGCTAAAATTAAAACCATAGCCACATTGCTTAGTCATTTTGGCTTCCTCACCCGCAAGCTGAAATTGCTGTGTCAACCCCGAATAGGGTTTGCAAAGAACATCGCTAAGTATAGAACAGGGTCAACAAATAAATAAAAACTGAATACATACTGATTTGAAAGACTCATATGACTCTGATAATCTGGTCAAAAGATTCACATTCCACGATCGCCACCACTAAAACTCCCAGACTGCAAACAGGCGATAAGCCGGAAAAGTTTAATCTCATACAGGGTTTCATAGATGGCAAAAGTAAACAAGTCCTGCATATGGATGCCGAAAGAACAAAGGTTTGGCTCAATTTTAAGTCACAGGCCTGTTCAAGAAGAGACAAAAACTCTTTGTTCTGTTTAACTTCCGGCTCCACAGGTAAAGATTTTAAGTTATGTTTAAATATTTGATAATATGAATCTGTGGTATTTTCATGCTGTGAAGACTGTTAGTGAAGCTTATAGTCGATTTTCACAGCCAGTCTGAGCTTTTTAACAATCAAAGTACCAGGAGAAGGGGAATTTGGTTGTAACTTACCAACGAAATGAAGTTGAAGAAGAAAAGTACATATTTGACAAATTTCATTCCACCTTCCACAGCCATGGCAGATAATGAGCAGGATCCTTTAACAGAAAGGAATCAAATCAAATCAAATTTTATTTGTTTAGCACATTTCAGCTATACAAATAACTCTGAAATGCCTATACAAGGCATTTCAGAATGCTTTACATCATAAACACAAAAACACAAAGTCATGCAACATAGAATCAACAATCAAAACATGACATTAAGCCAAGTTCCATCCTTAAATTTGTAATTGATTACATTTCAAATACAACTCTAAACAGGTGGGTTTTTAATCGAGATTTAAAGGAAGTCAGTGTTTCAGCTGTTTTACAGTTTTCTGGAAGTTTGTTCCAAATTTGTGGTGCATAGATGCTGAATGCTGCTTCTCCTCGTTTGGTTCTGGGGATGCAGAGCAGAACCAGAAGACCTGAGGGGTCTTCTGGTTGTTGATGCAACAACAGCAGATCTTTAATGTATTGTGGTGCGAAACTGTTCAGTGATTTATAAACTAACAACAGTATTTTAAAGTCTATTCTTTGAGCTACAGGGAGCCAGTGGAGGGACTTTAAGACTGGTGTTATAAGCCAAATTAAGAGATAAAATAAGGGATATAAGAAGGATTACATAAGATGTAATTAAGAAAGTGGAAGACCTGACTCATTTTTAAGAGGAAGCGTTAAGAGTACCGACAAGTAAAACGCCCCTTGGTTGAGCCACTTACACATCACGATGTCTAGAAAAGCAAAGGAAAGTTTCCAAAAAATTTCTCTGACTTATTTAAACTTTTCTTTTTATATTGGGTATCTCAGACAGGACAGAGCAGCCGTAACAGTCGTGAACAGAAAAGTGTGCAATGTAAAGAAAACACGACAAAAACGCAAAACAAAGTGACACATTTTAGTTTATGAAATTAAAATGCTTCAAAGTTTGCCTTTTAAAGTCGCTTGTAACCGTGTAGCTCCGTCACGACCCGTTAACTTACTGCCAGCAGCAAGACCAGCTTCGTCATCATCTGACCAAATTACAGCAAATAAACATCCATTAAATCACTCGGGGTATAATGGAATTAATTAAACAGACATAAACACGCGTAGTTACCCCTTTTACTTTAGTTTTAATCAAAACCCGTTCATCACTACAACACTTTGAAACCGTTAAACGGTCCAAAACGAGCCGAAACACCCGAAAGGAAGATGGCGAGGCAAAGGTATAATTTAATATTTCGGGGTGTGTTTTTACTTACCGTTGGGAGAAACTGATTTGAGTCCTTTTAGGGTGGAAAAGCGGCGGGGTGTCAAAGCTTTGGACCAAGTTTCTGAGCTCGCACTGCTGCTCCGTCCTCTGCTTTCTACTCACGGCAACCTCCCCTCCTTATGCTGCCTTCAGGGACCCTCTGTTAATTACATTACTCTACCTTTGAACCTGGGTGTAACGTGAAGGTTTGTGGGTGGAGAAAGAAATTTGGTTAAGTTATAGTTTGTTTTGAGAAAAAAATCCAATACATTTTTAATGATTGGAAGTATAAGTTGGATAGATGTATTTGTATTTATGTGTTATGATAGATCATCTGGAAAAATTAACATTTATGAAGTATCTTCGTATTTCATTATTTCTACGTAGTTATGTAAATATTAAAAGTTTGCCTTATTACTGATTTAATTTAATTTACAACAATAAAATAGTATAATTATAATTATAACTGTTTTTTAATCTCATACGAGTTAGTAACATACAATTTTGACTTTGCTATTTTATTGTGATGAGATAATATCTTATTATTGCTCATATTTAAGAGTTTAATGTTACTTTTCTTGTTGTGTTTAGACTGAGGTCTGCTATTATTCATTCTCATAATGAATAATAGCAGTTGGTTCGCATTCACTGTTACGTTTTGCAATAGATGTGAAACAGCTGTTGCAAAATGTAACGTGTTTAAGCATATCCAGACAATTACCCTCTTTTATAAAGTAATGCTTCTTAGAAATATGTGTTGAAATTGTTTAAATAGATATTTTCTTAATTTTCTGCAGTGCCTCAAATTACTATGAAAATGTAGTCTAAAAGACATTATGTCTTCAAGTGGGTTTCCTGTGATAAAATTATTCTTACAGTTAGTAGAGAAATCCTTTTTTAGCATTAGTTACCAAATGTTTTTATGTAAATAATACAAATGTATATGCAGTTTAAATGTTTAAGTATTTCTGTCAGTGTTGCTTTGAATTTAGTTTCATCAAAATAAAAAAAAGAATAGAAGTAGTATTCTACTACACGGTAGATATTCAGGTAACCCCTCTTAAAAAAAACCTTGCCTTTAAGTCACTTTATATTCATTACAGAAATTCTTAATTGCAATAAAAGTCTGTTAACATCTAAGCACAGTAGTTAACTGAAATCCATCTTATGTAATATGCTGCTAGTGTCCCATGTCACATGAGTGCTGCTGGACTGTTGAATATTGTAAATGTTTCAAATTTCAACATACTTAAAATTATATTTAATACTCATTCCTCTATCTTCTAAGAATCCTCTGATCATGTTGCATACTACGTGCAACAATAGCAAAATCATAAAACTCTTTAAACATTTCCTCTTTGACCTACTAAGCACAGATAAGTCAGTTAAATCACTCATCCTCCTTGTGAAATAAACCCCATAAATTGAAATTAACGTGACCACCCAGTCTTGCTTCAGTAAGCTGCAACTTGAAGATTCATCTAAGCCTTTGCAAAATACATTTGATAAACGTGTCAAAAGTCAAATTTTAAAATGAATGTCAGAAAAATTATTTTTAGGGTGAGCACTTCTTTTTAAATGTTTACTTTCTTTAAAATAACTGTGGAAAGCTGTTTGCTGTCTGAACTACAACGCTTTAGCTGTCATGGGACCTTATCACCAGCTGTCACCAAATACACATTTACTTTGCAATAAAGTATTTAAAAATACAAGCAGTTGAGTCATGTGTGAGCAGCTCATGGTGGATTGTGAACAAATGTTTTAGGGCCTATACTGAAAAACATAGATATTTTCATTTATGATCATAAACTGTTTGCAGTAGATAAAGGGTAATAGGGTTGATGTACTTAGATGATGATAAATTTCACTTTTACTCAGAAGTATTTGTCTTCCACTGTGCAGTAAGCAGTATAACGCTGCAATGAATGAAGAGTTAGTGTGAGAGTCGACTCTGTTTGCAGTCTCTGGAGCTCAGATGTTGGGTGGAGTTCAACACTCCAGCAAACAATCCTTCAAGCAATACCATTGGTGGGTGTTGATTCTGACATCGTCTCTAAAGCGCACAGAGAAGATTCAGATGCAGCTGCCGAGCTTTTCTGGGCTTGTCTGTGTATGTGGAAAGACGGTTCAGCTAATCATTCATGCACTATTAGCTGGAACTAAAACAGCTTCAGAACTGTTGCACCACTACAGCAATGACACCACAACTTAATTGCAGAATCATGTGGTTCCTCTACTATCTAAGCAAATCGCTAGTTTAATCAAGATGCTCAAAAATTACCATACTGCTTTCAAAGTTTCTATCTTAATTTATTGTTGTTAAATGTTTTAATGTAGAAATATCATCAGGCATAGGCTGATGCAGGATTTGCTCATTTCTGACTGAAACATTTATTGCTGTTAACTCGGATGCAGGCAGTGCAGGCAGATTGGGTATTCTGTGTATGCAATGTGACTCGGCAAGTTTGGAAAACTTGGTGCATATTTTAAAACACAGGGGGTAAAAAATGCTAAACGTTGCCTAACGCAGTTGCTGTAAAAATTTGTATTGCAGAAAATATGACTTAAAAAGCCATAAAGAAAACTGTATTAGTAACAATAAGAAGTTTTTGGATTATTTCAGCAGGTTTTGTGTTGCCAAGTGAACCATCATTGTTGTTTCTCCACCTGTCCACCAGAGGAAGCTAAGTGTTAGACAGACAGACAGACAGACAGACAGACAGACAGACAGACAGACAGACAGACAGACAGATTGTGGATTATGGGTTACATAAATAACCTGAATTGTAAACTAGTTTAACAGATTAAAAAGGTTCTTAACTATCAAGAGAACCAAACTATTTTTAACATTTACGTCTTTGAAAAACAAACTTTCTCTAATGAGAATGGATACTTTTGGCATAGAATAAATAAACATGTTACAAAGTTAATAAAGTCTGTATAGTGTAGTTTAGGAGACTTTTTTCCTGAATATTGGGATGTAATGAGACTTTTCACACAGTAGGAGTTTAAATGCAGATTATGGATTCCTGCAGGACAATCTGTTTATTTTACCAAAGTGAACTGAAGCAATAAATCTTAGGATAATAATGTAAAGTTTGGGGCTTTGGTTTGATGTATTTTAAATTTTTAGTGGATTTATGTTCCGTGTTTGATATTATCTTTGACATTAATCAAACAAAAGACTCCTATTCTTTGTATTTTATCTCAGTTGAAGGTTAACGGTACAAGCCAGGCTTCTGACGTATCTCCTTTATAATTGCATTGCTTAAAAAAATGCAAGGAGAGAAATAAAAAAAACTCAAATGTGTACAGAGTAATGATATTTAGCAACTGCTGTGACTCAGATGTAACATATAATGCTTTGGAAACTCCTCATTTAGCTTAATCATGGGTTTGAAAACCTAAATTGACATATTTGCAGCCTGTCTTTGCAGTCATGTGTGAATGTGGGTTGTTATGACATTTTCTCCTCATCTTTAACAGAACCAGCTAATTTTAAAAAGACAAGGGGGTTCATCACCCAGTGTCCAATTTCACTAATTTATTCCAATAACAAGTCTTGGATTACGCTTAACTTATTCATAGTTAAGCGTACCTAATGTAATGCTTAACTACGCGTTACATTAGGTATGACACCTTAAACATGCCTAATACGTTTAAAGTGATATATTTTTTACATATCAATCAATCAGTCATTTGTAACATTTCTCGTACTTTGTGAACACTGAATCAATTATAATATTGAGATTTTGGACCTGCTTTAAAGGTTTAGTTGCCAGTCTTTGGTGTTTGTTTGCGAGTTTCCGAATATTTTTTCTGAATTCTGAATCTATTTCAGTAATTTGATTAAAATGGAAAAAATATTTTCACATAGATTTATTACACAATAGATTTCATACATGTATTTCTCTTGTAATGGTCTTGGCATCTTGTTACTGAAACCCCAAAATTCAGCTTCACAGAAAATCTTTAAAAATGTACAGTATTTGGACTTTTGCATGGTTGGCTGGAGGAGATCAGCCTGTGGCACCGAGAAGGAAAGAGGAAGATTACTTTGAAAGTGGCCTTCAGCTCATCTGCATTGGTGGCTTTACTTGTGCAACTTTTTCTACCACATAAACAGTCAACTTCTTAAGCAATGCCTTTGGGTGTGTCAGTGACTGTCTGTTGGGCTTCCCCATTAAATAGGCCAAAACACAGGATTTCTGGATGAAAATACTATTTTTGTTGGTTTGAGTAGTGGTTTTTTTTTTTTTTTTTTTTTTTTAGAAATTGCATTTTGGGTTTCATTTGGTGTACATAATCTTTGAAACTGGAAGGCTCTCTAGGCTCACCTGCATCATCCAATCGGTGCGACCCATTCATCGCCGTCGACCTATCAACGCCGGACCAAGCTACGTCACGGCCAATCACCGACCAAGCTCCGCTGAAAAGGATTTCCATACATGGTATCTTCCGCTTTCCAGCTGCGCTGAACCAACCTCCATAGTTCTGACTTCTTATGTATTATGGCTTAACAAGGTATTTTCATTAAACAAACAAACAAATAAAAACTAAGTTTGTCATTCAAAGAGAGAAAAAAACTTTTGACTCATTCACCTTCATTTGATGTTGTTTACAACATAATTTGAGGCATTTCTACAGTTTGACTATAAATGTTTATATATCTGTTTTAGTTGTACATATTGTCCTAATAATCTCGCAAAGAAAGGAAAATGGCAGATTAACAATGTCCGAAACTAAAATATCAGGGTGACGCTGACGTCACCCTGTCTTGTTTTTTGATTGGCTGTCCCGCCTGTAGCTCATCGAACGGTTGCTGGGCGGAGGAGGCAGGAAGAGACGTTGGAGGAGGCGGGAGTTAGCAAAATCATCATGGCGGGATGCATGAAAATTATAAATGGCTACATCTCAGCAAGTTCGAAGTTAATGTTTTTTACAGTGCTTTTTATGTGTCTACCTCAAACGTCACACCAATATACAGGTAAGAAGCTGTGCTATAAAGCAGGTAGAATGACGATTGGTGTTTAACATCTATTTTACAAGCTGCGGCTAGTAAACATTAGCTACTGTTAGACTCCATTTACATTTGGACTTGGAGGGAGTCAGTGTTGAAATTAGGGAATTTTGAAAGACCAGAAATTGTTTTAACGATTGTTTAGCTTCATCAGACAGCAATATAAGTTAATGCAATTATTAATTTCCTTCCTGGGAGCTTGTGACTACTATCCATTGTTCTGTTTGGAAATTTGCATTCTGTCATTTTGTAGGCGTTATCTTGACGCCTGGGTTGATGGGTCATAATATATTGCCTCAGTGATTCGTAGTCAGTATTTGTTCTGAGAAAAGTTGAGAAATTGTTTTACAAAGTTAGCTGAAAACACCTTTTTAGTCATTTGTACATTTGTGGCAACTTTTTAGAGGTTTGAAGCAACTGAATGCTAGTTTGCATTTTCATTTGAGTTCTTATTGCAAGATAAGTTAGTATTTTTATTTATACATATGTATATCAGAATGTAAACATTAAAATAAACAAAGACATAAGGCTGCACAGCGTATAGTGAATATGTCATCATCAGTTTGTGCAATATTTGTATTTCAAAGACTGTTTAAAGTTCAATAATTGTTAGCAAAGTATTAACTTGCATTATTCCTGATAATGTAATGTTTAGCCAGTTGGACAGTCTCATGGCCGCACATGTTCATATTGGACAAAAATGGCATTTCCCAAAACCGATAAAGGTCACAAAGTGGCGAAAACAGATGAAAAAGAGAGAAAAGACAAAAGTAGTCGTATATCATAACAGATGTCAATACAATATTTACCAATATTATCGCCATCACAAAACTTTCTACACAGACAAAATACAGGAAAACATAAAAGTCGAAAAGTCTTATTTTCTCCTTTTATACTTTGACTTACAAGTTTTTTGTTTTTTTTTTAGATTTGCGATACAGTCTCACATGTATCTGTTTGTTTATTCTAGGTGACATCCCTCCGATCGTTAATCTTCACGATGGCAAGCAGTACCCTATGTTTGGGCCCCACCGGTTCTGCTACAAAAACACAGTTGCTCCAACCTGGAGGCAAACGTGGACAAGAATTCATGCAAGTTCCACAAATTACACTGACTTAAGTTTAAAACCTATTGTTCTATAAAAGGTTTTAAAAATCCAAAATTTTACATGCTGAAACTCGGAAGTGGCTCTGTTAGCTTAAAAATCGATTGTAGGAAAATGCTCTGTGCATGATTGTGATTGTTAAATTGTGCATTAAATGCCTTTTCGTCACAGGTGAAAGTGTGGAGTTCAGAGGTCTTTAAGGTGGAAACTGTGGAAGGTGAAGAAGAGCTGCAGGAGCTGGAGCGCTTCAGTGTCTGGAGCTGGTTTCGATTTTTTCTACGTGAACAGCAAAATGAAACTGTCATTAACATCAACTTGTTCTGCAAAGAGACATGCTTCAAGGTGGATCCTACAGCAGGAGCTCAGTACATTGTCAAACCAATCCGCAGTAAGTAGGAAACCAGTGTGGATCACGTTCTGACTGGTTAGTGACAGATGTAGCACCTTCACAATAAGTGGTAGAGTTAAAAAGAAGAGCACATTCCAAAATTATCATTATTATTATTAACTTAAAAAATTAAACAATTTGTGACATTTCTTACAGGAGGAAATGTCACTTTTAATTTACTGCTCAGATATTTATCTTCTTTAGAAAATTTTGCACAGCAGATTTTCTAAACATTTTATGGATTATAAAGAACTGCAAACAGTCATTCTTTGAATGTGCAGCATTGAATCAGCTACAAATCTCTTCACAGTACGATAACACTTCAGTTTTCGTTAAATATCTAATGTTTTCATACCTGGTCATACGGCACTACACTATCTGATGATTTTCGTCAGTCTATTTCCTTTCCAAAATCTCTTTGGAAAGGAAAAGTCAAAGTCTAAGCAGGGTTGCTTCAAGCCTCAGATATTTACCAGCTAACTTTCTTTTCCTTTCAGAGTTTGACATCTATCTGTTTTTGGTCTTCCTCTCCGGGGCGCTGCTGTTTGTTTTTGCAGAATCTCTGAGCAGGTATTTATCTGTCCGAAAACCAGCATTTTAAGTTTTAACAGGATTTATAACAGTTTTCTTTGTGTTTTGATTCTTTCCTGAAGGAGTCAAATCTTCTTCTATTCTGCTGGAATGAGCACAGGCATGATCGCCTCTCTGATCATCCTCTTTTTCATTCTGTCACGCTTTTTGCCAAAGGTAAGATATTTAATTGCCTTTGAAAGTTTGTTTTTTCATAATTAAAGTCCTGCTGATCCACTGGTTGATTGTACCCGTGCTGTTTTCCACAGAAAAGCCCCTTTTACATGCTTATTGTGGGCGGGTGGTCTTTCTCTCTGTATGCCATCCAGCTGGTCTGCAGAAACCTCGGGGTAATTCTGCGTGAGCACTGGCATGCTGCATTAGGTACACACTCGCCAAAAACACAGACTTCCAGCAGAAAATAACAAAGGGGAAGAGTTACAGTGCTTTGGAAAAAAATTCATTAGTCTTTGAACTTTTTCACTTTTTATGTTGCATAAAAACATAAAAGCTGTGTGTTGGATCGACCAACACACAGCAGAGCAGAATTGTGAAATGGAAGGAAAATGTTCCATCATTCTCTGTTAAAGTAAAGATCATAAAAGAGTGACAATATTATAGTTAGACTGAAAGCTTTAACCCTTCCTGGTGGAATGTGTCAGCGACGACACAGCCAAATTTTCTTTATCGTAATTCCGCCATACTTTGTTCTTTCTGAAAAATTCCAGCGGTTTCTGAAAGGGGAGACGTTGCGCTTTAAACCCAGTGTCCGGTTATTACGGCAACTTAACACCTGTTGCAGCAGGAAGTCAAATTAATCTCTTTTAATAGACGGCAAACTTTTTCATATTTTTATTTTTCAAAACATTTGAATATTTTTCATCCACGTCATGATAATAACCATGCTGTGTGTTTGTCACATCAACTGCTTCAAGTTGAAAACAGACAGAAAAGTCATATTTTATGTTGCAAAAACACTGTAAATCCTTGTTTTTTTTTCTGCCAGGTTACATAACAGTGGTGGGATTCATCAGTTTTGCTGTGTGCTACCGCTACGGCCCCCTGGTGGATGAGAAGAGCATCAACATCCTGTCATGGACGCTGCAACTGTTTGGGCTGCTTCTAATTTATCTGGGAATTCAGATCCAGCAAGTTGCTTTTGCTATCATCCTGGCGTCTTTGCTCTCCAAAAACCTGGAGTACCCAGTCATTCTGGCATTGACGGTGTGGAGGTATGCAATACTCAAATGCTGACAGAAGAGGGCGCAAGAGTACAGCAAGAGCTGAGAATCTACTGTAGTATCTTAATGTAGGGAAACTATAACCAAAATTGTAATTAAATAAAAAATAATAGTTGCCCAGCTTAGTCAGGGAAAACAGGCAAACAGTAGAGCAAACTAACTACATCATACTGGGCGTCAAATGTTTGCAGCGTTTCTCAAAATGGCGGCTTTTCAGCAATATTTAAGGGAGCATCTCTTTAATGATTGTTGCCCAAATGGAAATTAAACTTTTATCATTTTCATTCAATTAATTTATTTATTGCAGGCTTAGTTTTGAGTCAAAAAAAAAAAAAAGACTTTCAGCAAAACTTTAGTCCCATTAAAAAAAAAATTAACCCCATAGCATAATACTGCCACCTCCACCTTTTAGAATCATAGTTAAAAGTTTGTGCTTGGTTTCATCAGACCGTAACTTGTTTTTTTAGTAAGGTCACAGTTTCCATATTTTATTTACATAAGCCTAACTTTCTTTTTCTGCCATTGACTCATAAGTTTGTGCCATAAGATCATAAGTTTGATTGTTTGTAACCTTTCTGCTTCAGCTATTGGATGCAAATGAGTAAATGTTAGGAAAACCCTCACTGGTCATCTGAATTTCATCTGCAGATAATCAGCATTTTCAGAGGATTTACTACAGTTTTCTTTGTTCAGCATTGAAATGTTTGAAAATGTATAATTTTTCCAAGGCTGGATACGTCTGGAAAGATGTTCTGGACTTCATCTTATTTCATTATTTGAAAGATAAAAATATGATTTTTTTTTTGGTTTGTTTTGTTTTTGATTATCTGTATTTTTAATTTGTCAGATTATAACTTTAGTTTTTCTCCACCTATTTGTGTTCTTCTGCTTATTAACAGTAAAAAACATTCATAAAAAAATAAAATGTTTTTCACAGTTTTGTCTGTGGATTCTAAAAACAAAGTTCCAGATTTTACCTTTATTTTGATGCAAAATCCCTTTTTCCTTATGTAAAATTAAGGAATTACTTATTAAAAATTATTATTCAAAGGCTCAATACCTATACTTGGATGATTTTATCAAAGATTAAACATTTTAACTATCTATTTTCTTCCAGATGCCAAAAAATAAGGGAAATGATCATTTACTTCATAACTAAGTTAGAAAATAGATTTGGTGATTTTTCTCATGACTTATAATAATAATTTATATTCAAATATTATGTAAAATATTACATTTAATTGGATAAATATTAGTGTAATATTTTCACATTACATAAGAATGTGAAGCTATTATTTTATGTAATAAAATATTTTACTAAAAATATATGAAAATGAAATATGACATATATATATATATTATATTTTTTGTAATATAAAATATATTTTATATGATGTATTATTTTATAAAATATTTAGAGTTACAAATACTATAATAAATATAGAAGTTTAAAACAGTATCAGTTTTAGGGTGTACAAACAGGTATTTTGCTTTCCCTCTCTAATATGTTGGTTTTTCAGTTAACTGTGAACAAACGTTAGAAATTATTTCTCAGGATCTCTATTTTATTAATCCGGTGATGCGGATGTGTTTTTATTTCCATCACATTCTTTTGGTTTGCAGGAAAGTCAGAGGTTACATTTACTGGAAGCCCCAGCCGCGGCGCCTGCTGACCGAGGAGGAGTACCAGAAAGAAGCAGAAGAAGAAACTCGCCGTGCGCTGGAGGAGCTGCGTAAATACTGCAACAGCCCAGAGTTCAGTCCCTGGAAGGCCGTGTCCAGGCTTCAGTCCCCAAAAAGGTGCCCGTTTGGATTTTTAGACTTATCTGTGCAAAACGTTGTTGAAGAAACGTTTTGAACGTTTTAAATTAACATCATATCCATAACAACAACAAGAAAGATCGTTGTTGCATTTTACTTCAGAATAAAAGCGGTGAAAAGCCAGCAATGGTTAAAATTATTAGAACAGAATAGAAAAAACCCAGATGAAAATATGCGCCTGCTGCTTTGTTTTTCACTGACTCACAGGTCGGACATTTTGCGTATATTACAGGTTGAACAATGAGCTAATCCCTTTAACTTCCTGAGCTTACGCAGGGTTCATTTATTTACCTAACGACGTCACTGTTCAGATAAAAGATGATTCAGTGTATTTTTACAGCTTTATTATTCATAATCTAAAGTCAAAATAGGAACAACGATCATTAGATAACTCAGGTCGGTCGGCCCAGGATTACGTCGCAGCTCCATTTCTGATTAAGTTTGTTCATTCCTGGCTTCTGCATATTTTCCTCTTTAAATTTTTCCATTTTTTTTAACTCTGTGAACATGCAAGTACAAGACAGTTATTTTATAATAGACTTTTCTTTTCCTCCTGCTCCACAAATCATAAAACATCCCAATGCTGAAGTTGGGTTCTGACTGAAACAGGGCTGTTTGACATCGTCTCTGATTTGGAGGAGGCTGCTTGTATAAATATTAAAATAGTAGAAAATCATGTCCTACATGTTGCGCTTTTTCTTTTAAAAAATTCTCAGTTTGTAAATAGTTTTCTTGTAAATTTGTGATGCATTTAATTCAACTTATTTATAAAGCACAAATAAATGTCACCTCAAAACACAGAAGAGAAAAATAGAGCTCTGGAAAAATGAATAAACCACTGCACTGAACCCCATTGAAAACCTTCTGGTTTTATCACCAACTGTTGATCTCTGAACTCTTCCTGAGTTAAAACATTAGTATTGTTGTTTATAAATGAATATGAACTTGTTTCCTTTGTATAATTTGAGGTCTGAAAGCGCTGAATCTTTTTGTCATTTTGACCATTTCTCATTTTCTGCAAATAAATAAAAACGTTTGCTTGGAATGTCAAGGTTTCCCCGAGGAAACCTTCTAAGCCTGGTGGTTGGAGCCTCAAGCTATCATTCTTAAAAAATGCAAATATTTTTTTTAAAACCTTAAATAAGCAATGCTTAGCCTGGTACAAGTAAAGCCTGGTGGCTAATAACACATGAGGGGGAAATCCTGCATGTTGTCAGTAGTTCATAGAATAAAAGAGTAATGTTTGTTTTACTTAAATGTTTACCTAAAATCAGAGAAACTGATCGTTTTAAGTGGTCTCTTAATTTTTTTCCAGAGCTGTATAATCAAACCAGTCCAAAATGATCTGGTCATATGGAAATTTTAATTTTATCCTAGTTATAAGTCAAATTCAGGTAAAAATTGTCACCTGGGGATCATTTAGTCAGCAGTAACTCATCATTCTGAGCAAGCATGTGGTGACAGTGGAGAGGAACAACTGTCTTTGAACAGGAAGAAACCTCGAGCAGAACCAGCATCAGTGTGAGCGGCCATCATCTAGGAGAGAAATAGGGAAGCAGTGAGTCAGCTCTATCTAATGGGATGGACAACAGGGTTACACAGACTCGGTTTCAGCCGTTAAATTAACATCATATCCATAATCAACAGGTTTGCCGATTTTATCGAAGGATCCCCACACTTGATGTCAAACGAGGTGTCCGTCCACGCGCAGGAATACGGTTTCGGAGGAAGCTTTTTTGAGGACGAGTTCTTCGACACAGACGACGAGGAGGACAGTGAAGAAGAACTGAAGCCTATGATTAAGCCTGAGTGAGAGAGCAGAAGAAGAAGAATCAAGCAGCAGCACCCTCTGATGGGCAGGTTGGAGAACGCCTCGCTGGGGTTGTCCAGATTTTCATGCTTGATGGGGGGAAAATCTCTGGACTGGGATCCAGAAAAGAAATGTTGAGCACTTCAGGCGTGTGAACGCGTCCTTCAGATGCTAAATGGGTAAATTTACATTGAGAGTGTTTGAGTGAGTTGCGTCAGGTTTTACTTTGACTAGACTTGCATTTCAAACCATTAGGCTGTGAATGGAGAGAATCTGCTTCACGTTTTCTCCACACTGAGACTCCTACTTTTGTAACTATTATATCAGAAGAAAGACTGGTCCTGTGTTTTCTTTATGCTAATCTTAATGGACATATCTGTGGAACTGTACTGAAATATTTTGAATAAAAAAAATTATATATTTGTGTTTGGGCACCTACTGATGCTTTTGGAACTTAAATATATATTTTTTATGATTTATCCTGTCCTAAAATGACTAGTTCACTATATTAATGTCCTTTTTAATTATGTTCCAGATACTGTGGCCAAGACATAGTTTATTTATTAAATGTGTTTTTCTAGATTAATCCAGTAATTATTAGTATTGAATGCTTGAACAAAATATTTACTGTAAAAGCTTCAATTCAAAAATACTTTCCTGATCACAAAAGGAAAATAAATGTTGCTGTAATTCATATTGATTCAAGATTCTTCAAAAAGGTTATTGCACTTGGTGATGACTGTTGGCAAGAAAAATCTTCTGCAACAGTCTGTATCACAACGACTTTGAAGAAGCTCTAACTGAAGACGTTTATTCAAATGAAATCTTTTATTTTTTGTTGCAGCTTGTTCCATTAAATTAAATTCTTTCTTCAAAATTCTACATACAAATATTATGAGAATGTGCACATTTATTAAAAATAATAAGCAAAAAAAAAAAAAATCACATTTACAGAATTATTAACATCCGTTATGCTTCATGCCAAAGTGTCACTCCAGGCTTCATGTTTGTAGAAAACTCCACCATCCCTACAGTGAGGCATGGTAGTGGTGGTATCATGCTCTGGGGATGTTTGCAGCAGCAGGAACGTTAGACTCTCCTTTAAAACCAAGGAAATCATCACATTTAAATCAACTGTCAAGATTTATCAAATATCTGGTGCAGCTTTATGTCTGCATGTTTTATTTTAATTAGAAAAAAAATCCACAAATTTAATCTTTAGGATCCAACTCCTGATTTTATTCTCATTGATCCATAAATATGTGGCGCATAGTCATTACAGCCTGAATGGAACAAACACTTTCAAAATGCATCAAAGCCCCAAATAAATGAAATGTGTGTAAACTTCTGACTAAATGTATCTAATGTCTGGGTTAGGTGGAATGTTGATTTCTAAGAATAACAGTAAAACTCATGTTTTTACCACATTTAAAAAAAACAAAACGTTGTGCTTGGTAATCTGCAAAACAAGATCAAAGATAATTCAGGAGAAATTTCTGACCTTTTTCATATCTGTTCATTACTGAAAACATTCGTCTTTCCACGTCAACTCAAAACTTTAAACAAACAACTCGCTGTGCACTGAAACTTTTTAAATCTGTTGCTCACAAACTCTGTGTCATCAGTATGACTGATCTTAAATTCAAAGCAGAAGCTGAGCCAGGAATAAATTTTAAAAAAGATAAACAGCTTTCAGAACAGATGCTATCTTTTATGTAAGCACAATCTACATTTGAAAAAGAAAACTACTTTCTCTTTTACTCTCCCACTCTAGTTTCAGTGTCATCTTGGGGACACTGTGACATTTAAAGGCAGCATCAGCGAGAATCCCACCGCAGGTTTCTTTACGATCTGCGTGTCCACGCAGCGATCAACACCATTGGAAGTGCTTGATAACTATTACTCAACAGGTTTGATGCACTGAGCAATATTTGCATGTATTCCCCAGGCTCGGCTCAACCTAGGCAACATTCACACATCGCTGTGTTTCCTTTGAACTACTTCCCCGAAACATGCATTACAAACAGGGAAACCCTCGCTCCAATGCAAACAGGACTCTATTGAATGCGGAAGGGGGGGAACCCCTTGGATATACGAGCATATGGAGAAACTGTGACAGCCCCCTCATGTAAAGTGTCTGGACTTCCCCACGGCTTGAAAACTGGCCTACGTCGGGCCAGTGGGATCCTTAAAGTCTTACATTAATACACCTAAAATTAAGGCCTTAAAATGTCTTATATTTATTAGCAAACAAGTTAGCTTTAAAAACGTTAATCACAGGTCTTAAATTTCGTTGTGGCAGGACTAATTCATGTTATATATTCTATGTTTTTTCTTATGGGACTGTTGCAGACATCTTCACTCACTGTGTTCTATGACTCAAAGCTGTCAAGGCTAACGCTAACAAGATGCTAATGCTAGCTAGCAAGAGAGCCATATGCCATGTGAAAAGCACAACGCGACTGCCAAGTCCCACAAAATGACCCCAGAAATGTTAGTTTTAGTCCCCTTCATTTGTTTTGTTCATCTCTTGTAATATAGGTCGCAAATTTTATTCACAAAAAGTCTTAAATTTGAGTAGCCGAGACCTACATAAACACCAAATATATTTATCCCAAAGGAGATTAAATGACTTAATGTCATCTAACAGCATGAAGAGGATTCTCTTAAATGTATTAATATAAAGTGAAGGCCTTCAAACATCTTAAATTGATTGAAAAACAATAAGTTGGCCTTAAATATGTTAACTGCAGGTCTTAAATTTTTTGTGGCATTGTTATTTAATCTCATTCTATTTAGTTTTCCTTTTTCTTGCAGGATTTTACTGCTACACAAACTGAGATGTGCACAGACATCTTCACTGCATTATGATGATCAAAAGCGATTGCTAAAAAGTAGCAACCATAAGTAGCTAATAGCTAGCTGCTAATAAACTAGCTAGTTTTTTTTTTTACATCCATTATGGGTAAGTGGAAATTAATTTGGCAGTTTTGCCATTGGCTCACTTCTGTTGCCAACTGGTACAATTTATTGATTTGCAGTTTTCTTTTGTACGTTTCTGTTGTGCTGCAGGTCTTAAATTCATAATGGTCTTTAAAAAAGTCTGAGTTTGTGAAACCCTGGACCAAGTGGATTCAACAAAATCGTGTCCTACTTTTAGAGCTCGCAGGTTTCTGAAATGATTCCCACTTTACTTTTTTCTGTATATCACGGTAAAATATTTATTGTAGGCATGTAAATGCATGCTGGATTGAGTAGAAAAAAATGATTGGTTTATAATTATGGCAAATAAACTCAGCTTTACACAGTTGCAGCCAGTGCAAAAAGAGAAAAGGCGAACAAACATCACAAAATAAAACCAGTGCATTTTTAACCTTCAAAAACACAACGGATCTTGTTTTAGTATGAGAAACACTTTGATGAAACAGTGCATTCAGTTTCTCCAGCGTACTCCTCAGTTTTTATCTCCGTCTCCTCAAACTGTTACTCAGAAAACAGTTCAGCAGGAGCAGAACAACTATAAGTCCAGTTTTTGTGGATGAAGCCCCAGTTTTAGGGTGCGTCAGTATTTGTTGATGCCAAATATCCGTACTCCGTGAAGCTGCGGCAGCTTTGGGATTAGGACGGTCATCAGGGAGCATGTGTTGATTAAAAAATGCGTTGCATCGTATTTTGTGTAGAAGCTGGCAAGAATGTGCCTGCAAAGAGAAACAGGTCAGAATTAACTCGAATGCAACAGCTTACAAAAATATTCGTAGCCCTTGAACTTTTCCACGTTTTGTCAATGTACTCCCACTCGCTTCAGTGCATTTTAGTGAGTTTTTGTGTCATAGATCAAAATTATGATCTATGACACATATAGTGTCATATGATCAATGTAGAGCATTGTTGTGAATTAGAAGGAAAATTATAGATCATAAGTGGATAAGTAGGTATAATGTATTTATACAGCATCTATCACAGACATTAAAATGACAAAATGCTTCAAAAAGACACAAACAAACAGTCAAGAATATAAAACTGACATAAAAGGTTAAAAAAAAAAAAAAGCATGTTTGTATAACAATGTCCTTCTTCATAAAAAAATGTTTTCGTAAAGGATGAAGTTTGTGGTTTTAACCTACAGGAAACACAGAGAGGTCATCTGCATGTCAGGAAGCTTGGATTAGAAAGAATCAGTTCAAAAGTAAAATTCCTGATTCCTGATCTCAAACAGTCTGATTTAAAACCAGCAGCTTAATTTAATTTCTAAACAGAAGTCCAGTTATTCTGTCATGATGATAAATGTTGC
Organism: Poeciliopsis gracilis; assembly: GCA_911649635.1. Taxonomy (NCBI): domain Eukaryota; kingdom Metazoa; phylum Chordata; class Actinopteri; order Cyprinodontiformes; family Poeciliidae; genus Poeciliopsis; species Poeciliopsis gracilis. The sequence continues at coordinate 1,874,744 of CAJVRI010001220.1, forward strand.
TGGAGGATAAATTGTCGCAGTTATCATGATAAACGGTGATATTGTTGTTTTGAGACCATTTTGCAGGAAGACATTCTCAAACATCAAGAGGCTTTTAGTTTCTAACAAATATTCGGAAGACATTTTAAATATCCAAAATAAACAAAATAACTGAAACAACAAATAAAATAAATTATGAAGTCTGTAAACGCAATTGACCTTAAAAAAAAGGGATAGCTGAGACCAAAGCGCCAGACTGAAGACTTGAGGTTTGTGGTAGAAATAGAGAAAAGAAAAAAGCAATAAATCATTCAAATAAAAATGTTTGAATTGGTTTTAATTAACTTTTTCGCATTGATGTATTGCGACAGACATCTGGATCATCATTGGTTTAAGAAATAAAACTTAAATTTTCTCAGAGACCTAAACAGTTACAACGCATGCTTTGATAATCTTTCTGAATGTCCTGCTGGTGCTACGGCGGCAGTCAAAGCTTTGCTGACATCCTGTTCGCGCCCAGCGGCTCGCTGTCGTAGTCGGCTGATTTGCATTGAGCAGGTAACACAACACACGTGTGGGGGAGGATCTGAAACCCAGGTGTGAACACAAACCGACGGCTGCCCACGTGTGATGACTGACCCACAGTGGGAACATTACACCAACACCTGATACGTTACAAAGCCACTGGACAAGGTGCATTCCCCTTGTGTCTGCAGATTCATGAATCCACTTTAAATTACACTTTTTTCTTGTACATTTGATGCTGTTTGATCTGTCATCTCCAGCCTTTTCCTCACAAAATGCACAGAATTTAATGTTAAAAATGGCAGGTTGCTTTATTAGAAAATATAAAAGAGGAGGATATACAAATGGACCATTAAAAGGAAAAGGAAGCGCATTTTTATATTTTTGTCACGGACTACGGAAGCATTTCACTGCCAGAGATTTGACATAAATTCAGGAGCCGTTTCTCGTCCAAATGAGAAAATTTTCTCAATTAAACAAGAAAGTTTAATCACATGATAAATTAAAATAAGCTCTATGATATCCATTTTAGTTATTAATATTTTTACAGATCCATCATAATCTATTTTATTTGTGTTTTTTTAATCCCATTTGTTTTTGGTTGTGTTTTATTTTGGAGATTTATAATGTCTTCCAGTTCCAGTTTATTGGTCTTTGACAGCTTGCATTATTATGCCATTATAAATATATTACTTGAAAATTGTCTCAAAACAACATTTTTGTTTATCGCAATAATTTCTGGGACAATTTATCACGAAGTAAAATTTGTTCCTGAGACCTAGAAGAAACCAGATGAGAAGGAATCATATGGATTTTTAATAAGTCATAATCTGTAAGCGTATTTCCTCTACAGAAACTGAGGAATTGGTTGTGAGTTTTTTAAGTTGTGCTTTCTTTATATTAGCTCTCCTTGTTTCGTTATGTTGTTGGATCTGTAAATGGAAGCATCCATTGTTACTTCCGTAAACAGTGCGCTGCTGGGTCACTTTAGGTTGTAAACCGTTCACACAGACGTCTGACTGCGGTCCAGTTTAATTACTATATTTCAGCGAAAAAATTGGAAATGAGCATCAAGACCTGCTGTGTGAACGTAACTGAAAACATGCAGCATGTTGGCTGTTGAACTAGACCTGCTCACCCCTGGTTATATTACATATACATGATAATTATCAGCCTATATCGATTATTGTAATGATCGTCAACTAATTTATTAATCGATTAATCATTAACCGGTCGCAGACTCAAAAAAGGTCATTTGCTGAAAGAAAAACAAACTCCGAGCAGATATTAATCAAAAACTGTAAAAATAAAAATCTATTAAGCACATTTTGCTGTCTAATTATTAAATTAATGAATCCAAAAACACAGATCAGGCCTGCATTATGTTGAGAAGTTAAGCTTTTCACATGGTGATGTTCAAATTACTGTGGATTAATGAAACGATTAATCAGATTAATAGTGATCAATGAATTATTGAAATAATCGTCAACTAATTTAGAAAACAATTAAGCATTAACTAGAGTATTTGCTGAAAAAAACTATATACTTATAAGCAAAAGTTTCTAAAAATATAAATATTTTGCATTAAAGACTTGGAAAAAAATGTGTAAATATGTAAATATATGCTACCCAGAACTGGAATAGTTTTAGGTTCACTTGGTTACAAAAAATCAATTTATTCAAAAATTAATAAACAAATTAGCACTTCACTGTATTAAGGTAACATGTTGATGTTTGAAGAATTTTTTTAGCTGTTGTTACAAATGTTCAAATATTCTTATTGCATTTTCGCCAATAAAATTTTTATTTTCCCATTTAAATAATTTGTTTATTTGCCGAAACATAAACATATCATAATATGTACATATATTAAAATGCGTATTTTAATATAGTAAAAAAAATTGCTAAGTAGTTAAATGAAAACTCTGCCAAATGTGCCAATTTTTATCTTATTAACCACCAGAATAATTGATCAAAAAAATAATTGTTAGCTGCAGCCCTAATTTTAATGTTGGTAAAATCCTCTCTTCTGGTTTTTTCTGTTACTCATCTACTGTCCAAGGTTCTTTAGGCCCCTACTTTCCCCTCCTGGTTTTTCCCAAAATTATTCCCAGAATTTCCAAATTTTCCCAAGTTTAATTTAATCTCAACATCCCCATCAGTTCGCACACTGGCAGCCCTTTGTTGGGATACGTCCATTCAAGGAAACAATTAATAAAATAACCGACGAATCTGATTGGGTCGTCAAAATGAAACTAAAACTGTGTCTGGCACAACACATTTTTGCATTTTACCGGTCAGAAATACTCACAGAACAATTGGTGAGATGGTGAGGAACTTCCGAGAAGAAGTGAATTGGACCCCGTAGTCCATCTGTTCCCAGTGGGTGAGCAGACGAGCTTTGCCCTGGTCTGGAGTTTCGAAGGGAGTGCCCTTCACTGTGTGTAGGAACAGGTACATCGCCTGGAGAAAGGAGCACAGGAGCCGTCTATCACCCATCACAAACAGTTTCATGTTAAAACTGAAGCTCAGTTTTACTCCCGAGAGGGAAAAAAACTGCATTCGTTTAATTAAACATTGAAAAACGGAGGAATTTCAATGTTATTATCCTGAGTTTCTGTACATTAGGAAAGCCTAACTCAGTCAGGAGCCAAAACCTTAAACATGCTGCAAATGCAATCGCCTGTCCACCATCTTCATATGTAAATAACTCAATGCAATTTAAAGGGGTTTTTAAAGACTGACATGACACAACAACAGTCAGGAACATGAAGGAGTCTTTATGAAAGTTTACAACTGTTGTCATGAAGAGTCACTCGGTAAATAATGACACTATTAATGCAAAGTTGGAATAAAATTAGCATTAAGTGTCATTATTTACAGAGTTTTGGTTCGTCATGAAAAGTCACCAAAACTTTTTAATTCATTTGAATAATAAACTCAATTTGACTGCATTGTTTGGTAACTAGCATCAAACTTAAATATATGTAACTGACTTGAAATAATAATAGTAATGGAAAGTTAATTTCCATTATTAACTTACTGAGCATAAACTGACGTACTTTAGTATCCATTAAATGTGCATAAACTGTCCTTGAGCATCAGCAAGCAAATTCTAAAAGCTGGAAAATTTGCAGAAAGTGAAAACTTTCTTTGCAAAAAACTCAAAATATTTCTCATGTTAATTCTTCCATTTAAATGTAAAATTATTACAAGAAAGTTGCTCCGTAGATCATTTTGGGGAGAAAAAAACTCAAAACATCCCGGGCCAAATTCCAATAAAACTTATCAGCAGTTGTTGTTCAAGTCATGTGACAATATTTATGCTTATTTGTGTTTGTAGCAGAGAGGGGTTGCTGGTTCACCGCCACGCGCTGCCATTTGGTCTGAATGTGTGTAAAATAACAGAAGTGACAGGGAAACACCTGAAATAAAAGCTGGCCGAGAAAATATAAACATAAACAAATCCGTCACGATTTACGGTAAATACAAGCTACACCTAGAAAAATTATTCGGTTTCATTTTTTGTCATGCACCAACCCAGAAGCTAACTGGAAGGAAACTAATGCATAAATATCAACATATGGACAAATAAAAAATAGAAAAACAAACAAACTACTAATTAAAGTTCACTTGTATTTATTTAATGCTACTGTTCTGTAAAAGCTTCAAAAGGTTGAATGGCAGACAACATTGTGCTTCACCTTAAATATACCATCAAAACTTGCAGGTAAAACTGCAAAATTAGCTGATTCTTCAAAGTATTGACAGATACAAACTAAAAACAAATGCACACCACACTTTTTAGATTTTATTTGTAAAGAATTTTGAAAACCCAGAAATTTTCTTCCACAAAATCCCCCAAAAAACAAATTAAAGTTTGAGGTTGGAACACGACAAAATGTAAAAAGTTCAGCATAGCAATAGCAGCTGAAGTAAGGAAGGGAACGATGATTTTCACACAATAATCTATGAACAGATCAAAGCATTTCTATTGTGTGAAATAGAAATGTCAGTCGGTTTCAGACTGACCAGATTGTGGATGACGTTGGTGAGGGTCCAGACCAGCGGCACCGAGAAGAAAGGAATGCTGAGCAGAACAATGTGCAGAACCACGGTCAGTAAAAGGTAGGTGAGCCATATTCCCCTGCTGTTCATCACCCGTGTGTTGGGGTTCACCTCACTGTGAGCTACGCCAACATTCATCTATAATGAAAACAAAATAAAGTTTAAAAAGCATGTCATGGTGCTTTAGATTTGAGGAACAGTTAGACTTTATGCTTTTTGTCTCTCTGCAGTCAGACAAAGTGGAATTGGCCATTGGAAATGTTTTTATAGCTTTTCAAAAATTCTTTAAGGTATCAAGCTTCATAACTACGATGCACAACAATTGAATTAACTGCTAGGAAAAGAAATCTCTCAGTTACAAAACATTAATTTTATAATAAACTACTAGGATTGTGCAACAGCCTGCGGGATATGCACAAGAATTGTGCAATTCAGTTCAAATTTAGTTATTTTAAAATATATTCATTTTATTTTTTACAAAAGCCAACTGCACATTGCAAATAAAACGTCCAATTCATATCCAGACCTATGCAACCCAAATTCATCCATTCATGGTCTTCCCCTTATTATAATAGACCTGGATCGATTAAATGTGATTAATCGATTATTTAAATATGTATGTGTAATAGAACACAAAAGCCAATAAATGTATGTAAAGTATTAGCTTTAGGGGGTGTTTTTTTTTGTTTGTTTGTTTTAAAGCGGGTACCACCCCGCCCGGTTAAATTGTTCTCGGTACTAAAAACACGCGCCTCCAAACAACCAAAGCTAACAAACTTAGCCGCAGTTTTCGTCCGCTAACCGCAAACCGGGCAGGAACAAACCACTGTAAATTAGCCCGTACGTTCAACTATTATAGTCTCCTAACTATTCACACCGCAGCTGCACTTGTTGAACTTTGAACCGTTATGACATAAACGGAGACAACGTTCGTCAGAAACAGCTCCAGGTTTTTCCAGCTGTTTCGTCAAACTGGCGCTCAGCGGAACCAGCTGCGGCCTACTTCACTCCGACTGAGGTTCCGCTGCGAGTTATCCCGATGATCCGGGCTGCATTTGGAGGGTTAAAACGTTAAACTTTCAACCGAAGCTAACTTTACCTTCCTGTGTTGTCGTAGGTCACCAGGAAACTTCTGTTTTTTTTTCCCTTCTTCCTCACTAACCCCGCCCTCGTCTGGTGGGGACGGGATCCTCTGGCTGCAGCGGTGAGGAGTGTCGAGCCTCCACGGTTCCTGAAAGTCAGCAGCAAGAGAAACAAACTAGAAATGCATCCTTACAACTGATGTAAATAATCCAGTGAGAAATGCTTTAACTTTATCTTAAGTTCCCAAAGAGACACAAGGGGTTTGTGCCTGGTGCTGCGTTCAGGGACCTCAAAATCTTCACACGTTTTGTGTTCATATTGCATCTGGAAATACATAACATACATTATGCATAATAATTGTATAGGTAAAGTAGTTTATTAAGGTTTCCCATTGCATTTTACAGTAAAACACACTTCTTCTGCAGCACTTTGAGGCGATTAAATCAAAATACAACAGTACAGTGTCACAAATAACCTTGTGAAACTTAATATCCTTAAGATATTTGTTACATTCAAATTGTATATAGATTGGATTTTATTTGGATTTAATGTTAGAAAAAAGAAATAGAAATGTATTTTATTGTCCCTCAGCAGGAAAATTCAGGTGGCAACCAAGGCAAAGCATTTACACAAAAACAAAAATATAAATAAGCAATAAATGTATTAACTTCTGAATTAATTAAAACAAGCTTGATCATTTCAACTTGCATGATTATTTGGTTTTTCGTTTCTCTCTCTACCAAAGACAAAATGGAAATTACCATCTTTTTAAATTGCAGTTGTATTTACAGAGACTTTAGTATCCATTTTATTTGTTGTTTTGGTTATTCTGTTTATTTATTTTGGGATATTTAAAATGTTTTCCAGTTCTAGTGTTTTAAATGTTCATGAGAAATTAAAGTTTATAGATATTTGAGACGGTGTACTTGCATTATTATTGTTTATTGCAATAACTTCTGGGACAAAATTTGTTGTCAGATCTAAATGGAAATAATAATATCTTAGTGCTCAGTAATTTCAAGAAAAAAGTGTGTAGTTATTAGAAATAATCCACTACAATTCAAATAAATGTACAACTATGATAATTTAAAATGATGTATGTATATTTGTGCATAAAAAACAGCAACATACAACTTAGAAGAAGCGGAAAAAGCTCTACAAACAACAAGGATGCTGTTTGAAATCAGAAAACGTGTACAAATATCAGCAGCAGGTAAACACTTGAGTAATCGAAAGACGGTTGCAAGAGTTAGCAGAAACATTTTATTTTTCTATTGCAGTTCCCCAAAAAAATGCAGATGTGGAAATAAAACAAATTCTTTTTCAGTCAGCATTGCTTCGCAGCATAAAACTGTACTAATAATCAGAAAGAAATTAAATTGTGAAGACTATAATGGCTGTTTCTGCATCCTGAATGCTGTAAAGCTGTTTTCACACTAACAGGAACACAATAAAGCATGAGCTCAGTCTACAGTAAACAATAAAGTTTCATGCAATGCCAGAATAATGCTGAGAAGACTATTTCACCAGGTGATCTCATACAACAGCTGATTTCCCCATTCTGACTGATTTATAAAAAGTGGAAATATAATAAAACAACAATGCAGGAATTCATTCCACAAAATAAAACAGACAACAAAGAAGTTTAAGGCAATAATAAAGGAACAGCGTCTCGTTCTCAGCGAAGGAAGAATCAACTTGAAACAAAGAAGAAAACACAGTTACTGACACTATGAGGAAATTATTTCTCGTAACAATGTTGTAATGGAGGAACTAACTGCAGTGATCGCTTGTTTACGCGTCTGCTGAGTCCTGCATTTTTACAATTATTTAATGTGATGCAGCTCAACCAGTTGGTTTCCAATTATATGCAAAAGAATGAAACTCACACAAATCCACTCCAACCATATAACTTATTGACACACTGTTCTACGTCATCCTAAATATAAATATAATCTCATTCATTTTGCTGATATTCCTGCTGCAGCGAGCATGTGGAGAGGAATGAATCCACTTAAAAAAGAAGAAAAAATACAGATATTTACGAGCAGTGATTGTTTCCCAGTAGAGCATAACAATAAAACAAATAAGATAATTAGGAAGTATCATGAGTGATCTAATGTAGGAACTAATTGTTGTGATCTCTTGTTTACATTTGCAGGAACTGGAGAGACACAGGCTTGCTGACTCTTGCATTTTTATATTTATTCAATTTAACAAAACCTGTTATTAAAATATAACCTCTAACTTTGTGTGAGCTGCCATCTGCTGTTACAGAGCAGGGATTTATTGAATAAACTGATGCATCTTATTTTCCTTTTCAAATAGCACTTTATGCACTTTAATCTATTGGATGAACACATTTTTTATTTTTTATAAAAGCTGCTTTCAGCAAGAATGTCCTGGATTTGAGTCCCGGCTTCGGGTTTGTCTGCTTGGAGCTTCTCCCTGTTCTCTCTGGGTACCCCAGCTTCCTCCCTCTGCCTCTCCAAGTTACCCTGAGGTGTGTGTGTGTGTGTGTGTGTGTGTGTGTGTGTGTGTGTGTGTGTGTGTGTGTGTGTGTGTGTATGTTTCTATGCACATGTATAGATGCAATGCACATATGTAAGTTTTGAATTTCCATGTATAGAAATAGTATCTTCATGCAAGTTGGAAACCACAGTAACTTATATATTTTAATTCAACCTGTTTAGATTTAGAAAATAAGAATACACTGCAAAAACACTAAGTCTTCCAGTCAAAATAAACATGCTGACAAAATTAAGTTATTTTATAAGAATAATGTTTTGTAATTGTTTTCAGGGAGACACAGGATTTATTCATCCAAATTTGGTTTCTGAAATCTTAAAATCAATTATTTATGCTGTTCTTATGTCAAATTTATTTACTGCAAAAACACAGAATCTCATCAAATGTGTTAGTTTAGTTTTTAGTGCAGATATCTTAGTACATTGAAATAAGACATAAATAACCTTTCAGTAAGATATGGGAGCTTAATATTGATTAAATAAGTACTAGTTCTGTTAGCAGATTATATCACTTATAACAGGACATTTTTCCATGTTGTGAGTGAACTAGTCTGTCAGTTTAACCAGCACTTTTCTATCAATATTAAGAAATTACTGATTAAATAACTTACTGAAAAGTTACGTTAATTTAAAGCGCACTATAGAAAGTAGACCAAAAATACTTTTTGGTAGGATTTTGTGTTTTTGCAGTGTATTTGCTCTCTCTATGTCTGTGAAACTTTGTTGTGCAAAATAAGCTCTGGTTTTATCCAGTTCTCGCCTTCACCTTCCAAATCCATTCATTCTTGTTTTATTCAACCATAATTCACAGTTTGCAGCATGAGGACTAACATGACCTCTGTTGCACCTTTTGATGACAAACAGCCTTGATGACCGTATTTTATCTTTAACTTCCTTCTTTTCTCTCAACACAAATGAAACTGTCCTCATCTGACCAGAAAACATGTTTTGGTGTTTTTCTGTGTGATGAGCTCATGTAAACCAAGCTTCTGTTTCTTTGAACACAGCCACAGTTTTTGTGAAGAATTAAAGTAAGACTTCCTCCTAGCTCAATGTAGAGTACTTTTTGGAAGCGGAATGTGTTTGGTGTTGTAATTTTGTCATTACAGTAGCATAAATATTTCTCACATTCTGCGAAAAAATGTCAGGTGTTTGGTTTTGGCCTGTCCTCACTGGGAACTCCCCAGCCTCCATAATCAAGAAACTTTATTGTAACTTAGAACTGCTGAAAGTCATATACTTAGAATTATATACTTAGAAATAATGCAAAATCAGAAACTTTGCATCAAGGATCAACGCCAAAATAATTAATTTGGTAATAAAAGGTTTGTGAGTGGCATTTTTCTGCATTAAAACAAGTACTTAGAGACTGGAAAATCTTAAAAAGTTCACCGATTTCAGTAAACGCATTCAGAAAGGGAAACGTATGTCACATATGCGTAGAGAAATATATTTCAACCACATGTTTCTGTTTATTTCGAGGTCGTTTTGTCCTCCAAAGCTTTTTTACTGCAACTTTATTTGAATTCCTGGACTGGACAATTGATGCAAACCTGAAAACCCAATAAAAAAAAACAAAATTAATTCAGAAATATTAGTCAGAAATAGTCATTACCATCCTCCTCAAGGATGGGATGTAGTAGTGGGTCATTGCAAATGAACCTGGCTGGTCACAAAGTGCATATTAATAAAAAGTTGAGTGGAAGGAACAAGAAAAAAAGAGAAGCTGTTATAAACCCATTTGCCTTCAAAATGTTTATTTCTGTCTGTTAACTAGTTATTTCTTGTGTAAATATTATTTTGTTGATGTTTTTTCTTCTTTTATTAGAGCTGTGTGTATTTTGCTCTCTCCTGTGAATTTTATAGTGAGTTTTTTTTGTTTGTTTTTTGTGCAGGCTTGTCCTGGAACAAAGGATGACTTTTAGCTATTGCGCTAATGTGTGCACATTTACACTGCCATGAGTTGAGATAATATTGATTAAAGTCAACTGTCCTGATCAAATAAATTAAATTAAAATACCTGGACTGTTGCTCAGTGGGCCAAAATCTTCTTTTTAGATGAAAGAAACGTTTGCATCTTGTTTGAATATTAAGGAAGAGTCTGGAGGAAGAGTCAAGAAACACGGCGTCCATGTTGCTTGAGGTCAAGATTGAAGTTTCCACAGTGAGTGAGGAAGTTCCTGCTCCGTTCTGCTGACAAACTGAATGGAGACTCTGACTGCATTTATCAGCAGGAGTTGGCACCTGCCCTCTCCACCAAAGGTGCCAATACCTCCCTTCTATCGGTGCTTGAACGTGCTGACGTCAACCCAATAGAAACACTGGAGTGTGGTCAAGAGGAAGAGGAGAGGCAGAGGAGAAAAACGCTGCTATTACAGCAATTTTGGCTTCCACATTCCTAAATGTTAACCTTTTGTCTTTACTGTCTTTCCATGATGATGACTTATTATGCTTCCTTGAACAGGTGCGCAAAACATATTCATCAGATGCGCAACTATACAACCGTACATCTTTGAAAAGCAGAAGTGGAGCCTCCTGCGCAACCAACAAGAATGCATCAAGTGGTTTCTGAGCTGTAAGTCAAAAACAAAATGCTTTTCCAGCAGCCATTGTACAGCACATACAGCAGTAAAACCAGCTGACCAGACGTGCTGAATCTCCACCTGGGTGGCCTGCAGAGCGCTGCTTGGGTTGCTAGGTAACAGGCACCGCCTGCTGATTGGTGACGTTACATTGCGAAGGCTTTTGAAACGGCTCATTTTCACGACACAAAAAAACACATTAACTTATTTCCCAAAAAGTTCAGGGTGGGTGGGGCTTTTTAAGCACTTGGGTCTTTATGCAGCGCATGAAGCGGTAAAATCAGCTGACCAAATGTGCTGCAGATCTTCGGGTTGCTAGGTAACAGGGATGGGCTTCACTCAGGTTGCTAGGTAACCGCACAGTGTTTGGTGTGACTTAATGAGAAGGTTTTTGAAACAGCTCAGTTTCAAGACACCAAAAAGCATTTATTTTTTATTTATTTTGTCAGAAAACATCAGGATGTGTTTGTCTTTTTTTTTTTAGAAATACTAAAAACCCAACAGGAAGCACAGAAACAATGTGAATTTTGCACCATACGTCCCTTTTAAAGCTTCTTGCTACAGTTTACTGAACTTCTGGTCCTGTCCTCTTTACAGAACTGTGTTTAAATCTTCATCAATTTGCAAAACCTGCATTTCAGTTGATTTAACTTAAACTGTTTATAAGCAAAGTGTATTTTATGGCACTGATTTTATTGTTATTAAAAAAAAACAAACATTTACTTTCAAAGGCAACATGGGTGAGGGAAAATATAACTTTAATTTGGTAACATCACATTAAAATTTCCAATTTGTCACTGTTTAAATTAGCATAGACATTATAACCTCTGACTCTCTAATTTAATTATATTGCACGTCCACAAGATGCACATAAAACTAGTTTTTTACAGGCACCTCCACTTTTATGCCTGTTAATAAAGCTTTTGTGACACTGCACTAATGTTTGCTGAGTCAGTGCAGGAATTAAATACTGAAATAAAACGTTGCTGCTTCCAGTACATCGCGCTTTTTCTTGTCAGTGACGATGACTGCCGGCGTTTCTCTGTGACGTCGTAAAAAAAGGGTTTGTTTTACTGCCCTGATTAGACTGGCTGACACAAGGTAATATCCAAAACACTCAGAAGAGAACCAAAAAGGACAATTTTAGATTTATAATTTCTGATTCAAAGATAATCAGTTTGAAATTTCCCACTTGGCTTGGAAGAAGCCTGCTTGTTTCTCCTAAAAGTGATGAAACCATGTGGATCTGTGCAACTGTTTTCCATTAAATTAAACAAATCATTGCTCAAAAACAAGTCTTTGTATTTGCTGAGGTTACGTCTGTCTGATATTAAAATGTTTCTGATGATCTGAAACAGTGAAGCAATACTTTTTCACAGTTCTGCATTTGCATAAATGTCCCTAAGCAAACTGCACCACACGCCGTTTTTACTACCATCCACAAGGTTAACTTCAGTTTGATGCTTTGATTCTCACTGACTAAACTGGTGGAGTTCAATTAAATTTGTCTGGGTTGTTTGGGATGGTTGATTCATTCCAGAAGCCTAATTTTTAAGGAAGTGTCTTCATGTGTGTTTGACAGAGTGAAACCCAAACCGACGCCTTCGGATAACAGGAAGTCGGAGGATGATGAAGAAAAACCTCAGAGCTGCAAAACCTCAAGTCGCTGGAAAATACTGAAAATGAAGTTTAACATAAATGAACTACAATTAATGAGAAGATAACAAAATTAAGACAATCCTCTCGGTGTAATGTAACTATGCAACTTTCAGGACAAAAATGAAAAAGAAACGACTAATTGAAATATGCATTTTAGTAATATATGAAATATAAACAGCTCTGGTAAAAACTAAGAACACGAAAAACCTCAGTTATTCCACCAAATATTGATTCCTGGACTCTTCCTGGGTGAAAACATTAGTATTTTGGTTTCTAAATTAATATGAAATTAAAGCTCTGCATCTGTTTTGTTATTTTGATTAATTTCTCATTTTTAATAAGTACTAAATTTGTGCTTGTAACTTTGGAGACAAGAGGTCAGTAGTTCATAGGATAAATGTTAATTTTACTGAAATATAAACCTATAAAAGGTAAAATTAGAGAAACTGATCATTTTAAATTGTCTCTTCTTTTTCCCCAGAGCTGTATATATGCATAGATACACAAATAATAAATTTATTTATTTATTTTATCTATCTCTGTTATGCAACATAACTCATTTCAACAAAATGAACAGATTTCTGCTCACTGAATGTGTGGATTTATGACTTAAATACGTTATTTTATTCCTCTATTTCTATCAATTTGCTTTTATTTTTATTTCTATTTCATTCACTCTGTGATAAATATGAATAGTTTATGTAACAACAAAATGAATCATGAATGAAGAGGAGCAGAGAGAAGTATAAGCTTATGTATAAAAACGTTGCTGTTTAGCTCAGAAGAGAATTACAGACATAAAATAAACAACAATGCTATATTGTTTTAACTTTTTCACATTTCTTTAAAGTGAGAAAGACATTTAGATTGTTTTATCTCGCAGTCATGTGGCATTTAAAGAGATTATCCTGAATTAAACGTATAATCAGAAATCTGAGGGCCCTTCTGCAGGAGCTCCTTGGCCCTCTTATGGATCGTGCCCCCCATGTTGAAGACCTCTGAGTTAGAGCTGACCCATATAAAAATGAGTGGACTTTGATTCTGTACCAGGAAACTGAGTTAAGAAGCATTTAATGGCAGCGTATGTGAAAATAAATCCAGGTTAAATTCAGCCTTGCGCCATAACATCTTGTTTTTGATTATCATTGAAGTGAAAGTCAGTAAGAGGCTGCGCAGCTGTTGCCTTGAAGCAAGACGGTCCTGGGTTCGATTCCCGGCCCGGGTCTTTGTGCATGGAGAAAGCCTGTTCTCCCTGTTCTCTCTGGGTGATGGGCACCAGCACCTCCTGACCCACTTGGGGTCACAAGGATGTAAGAAAACGGATGAAAATCAAACAAAAAAACAGAAATAGCACAAATAGTAGCTGAGAAGTTGTGAAATTTCTCCATTTGTCTTGTTATTCTGGCTCCATCAAGTCATTTTCAGTCATAGGAGAAAATACGAGTTTGTTGTCTGAAAAAGCAAACGTAGGAGTTTTTTTTTTTTTTCAACATCCTAAATTTCTGTGGGTGGAATATGAGGGTGGCATGAATTAATGAGTCTCCCAGGGAAGATACTTCCTTGTTGAGGCGTTTAGTGGCTCTATGAGCTCACACTTCCTCTTCCCCTTTGAACGTGACACCTTCCTTTTTCAGGCTTTGGGTTACAAATGTTTTAAAATTGCATAATGTCCAAACATGCGCATGTCTGCCTGAATCGGAGGAAGTATGCAGGAAGTTGTGGATCTCCAAAGAGTAGGAGGAATGTTTTAGGAAAGCACAGCTTCCTTCTTGTGCTGGCATGTTGTTTATTCATTCATCAAATATTTTGATTTAAAAAGAAAAAGGGAGTTCCACAGCTCAGGTAAATTCAAACATTTCCTTTGTGAGTGAATGTTTTTCCTCATAATCTAAAAAAGCACAGAGATTTTTTTTTTTTTTTCATTATAAAATATTTTATTAGTCATAAAAACTCATCAAATAAGCACCAAAACAAGCCAAATTGGGTTTCATAGATAACAAATAAATAAAATAAATAAATAGAATGTGAATAAATACATCAGACAACAAATTCCATAGGAAATACAATCTTCCATGCAACCATGGAGGAACAGAAGTGAAAACACTGTTCTAGTCTGATTACCAGGATCAGTGTGATCATACAATCAGCAGCTGCAAACACTGACGTGCTCCAGCTTAGGAGCATCTGTGAGCGGATCCCTCTGAGTGCTGAGCCGGATCCCCTGCTGCAAACACCCTGGCGGTCAGGATGGAGAAGGAGAACAGCCTCTCCAGAGTGTATTGGCACACATACGCCTCTTTCCAGTGCTCCACAAGCTGGTGCTCGGCTTTCCTCCCATGATGCTCCTTTTGGAGACACAAAACAATCAGACATACATCGACATTTCTCCCATCTGCCCCCACAGCATCACAGGTTGTGGATGAAGCTTACCTTCTCATGCTTCCCTCCCAGCGACCTCACGCATTTCCCCATGTCTCTGTGCAGCTTCTTCAGCGCTGGAGTCACGATGCTGGTGAACTCAGAGCAGCTTTCAAATGCAGAAATCCTCTCCACTGCAGAGGCATAGCTGTCCAGGACTCCGAAGATCTTCTCAACGCAGGGCTGAGGAGGAACAGCGCGAAAATGCAACCTGTTATTATAACCTAATAGTTCCCATCACTGCTGTGTTTTTTCTCTCTCTCTCTTTTGAATACTTAATTAGTAATAGTAAAATTACCGTGGACTTTTGCTTGAGGCTCGCAGGGTCGCACATGTCCTTCGACTCAAGCCAGGCGATGGAGTTGGAGTAACGTGCAAAATCAGTCGAGCCGTTTCGTGCCTGCAGAAGAGACACGCAATTAATACATTAATAAATAGGAACAAATGCAAAAAATCTAAGGGAAAATGTTCAGAAGCATTAAAAACAAATAGGCTTTAACTCGTTAATAATTGACTTAAAGTTAAATAACAATTATTTAAAGGAGCACTGACCTTGACTGAAGCGACTCTGGCATGTTGGTTCAGATCCTGGGAGCTTCTCCTGATCTCAGCGCAGGAGTCCAGATGCCCAGCAGGAGCTGCTGATGCTGCGAGGAGGAACAGGAAAAGACCAGCGAGCGAGGCGAGGCAGCAAGACATGCTCAAGTTATAGTTTTCCCTCTGGCAGCAGGTGAAATGTTTGTTTTGGTGTCTGCTGAATGTGTTTGAGTTTTATGTTTAAGTTGGCCCTCTTATAAGGCTGGCCACTCCTCCACAGTGGCCGGCCAGAGGTGTGGCCACAGCTGGATTTTCCTCAGCCCTTCAGGTGAATTAAACAAGGACACTGAGCGGCTCTGTGGTAATAAAACTGGCTCATTTACAAATAAAGGTGAAAAAAAATTTCCCCCGACTTTTTAAAGCTGAAAATGTGTCAGAGTCAATAAAAAAATAAAAGATGAGAAAGATATCTATCTATCTATCTATCTATCTATCTATCTATCTATCTATCTATCTATCTATCTATCTATCTATCTATCTATCTATCTATCTATCTATCTATTATCTATCTATCTATCTATCTATCTATCTATCTATCTATCTATCTATCTATCTATCTATCTATCTATCTACCAAAATGTCAGGAATTTCAGTGATCAAAATGAGAATAATTCATGTAAATAAAATAACAATCAGACAAAACAAACATTTCCTTTCAAATCCTTCAACGTTAACATGAACTGTGTTTGACGAATTTCTGGTTAGAAGAGGCTGAAGTCACTCAGAGTATCATTCAAGTCAAAGAAGCGACACTTCAACATAAAATGACTCAAGTTAAAGTGAAAAAGTAAATGTTTTCCAAAAAAGTTGCTGAAGTAAATGTGTCTATGTCTCACTGATGAACTTCATTAATAAAAGCAGTTATCTCATCGGAGGAAGTGAGAATAACCTTGGGTTACCTTTTCAGATCAGAATGAGCCGTGGAGTTCTGTATCCACAAAGAAACTTCCCAGCGCTGCCCTCTTCTCTACCAGAGAAAACGCGTTGTTTTCTTTCTGCTGAGAAAGTGGATGATGAGGAAAGGAATCACACTTCCTTCATTTTTCCCATGTGTGTAATGATGATGACTGGTGATGCTCTGATCTGACTAATTAAGTGGACAAGTTGACTAAAAGTGTTGTTCTGCATAGGGAAAGACCTTTTATGTCATCTGTTTGTTTGTTTGAAATCCTGTGATAGGTACAGAGGTTTCAGTGGTTTCGAACTTCTTTCAGGTCAAAAGACCAATGAATTATTTAATGAAGTTAAAAGAAAATTACAGCGCAGGCGGAATATACTGTTTTCCTGGGAAACTTTTTTAATTCTTGTCCATTTTGCAAAGGGACAAAAATGTAGACCTTTAATTCCCTCTGCGGTCTGTATTTAAACCACAAGTTAACAAAAATATGTTCAATAACAAAATATTTATATATAAAAATTATCTGATAAAATTTTTGCGTATTAAATATAATATTACTAATGGAAACCTTTCAAGTACTACATTGTGCAGAAGTTTCACTCCGAGTTGCCTCATTTTAGATTGAATTATTTTTAACCCAATATTTACTCTTGTTCTTTTTATTTGCTTGTCTAATAAAACTAAACCAATGAGCAAATAAACAGGGAGCTCCGGTGTCTAAAATTAGCTGTAGATAACATGTATAGCAATCAGTGGAGCATTGTTTGATTAATAATTGTCCTGACATCCAGGGAGGGTTAAACCTAGAGCCGCTGCACCTCAGCGTTGCCATGGAGATGGAAGTCTATTATTATTATTAATAATATTAATAATAATAATAATAATAATAATAATAATGTTTCAGAATTGAATAACACAGAGCATAGAAGAAAAATATAAATAGTATAACATCAGTTCATGATTTCCAACAAGTTGCTGTTTGAAGCTTTAAGACATTTGTGACGTCATTGCCACCATAAATTACGTCATGAACCGCCACCGATTGTGTGAGATTAAATTTCCTCATCATATTACTTTTACACAAAGATGCTTGTGTGTTGCCAACACCTGCCTGGCACCTGGGGTTTTTATTCGACCTAAGTAAACAAACCTTTCTGATACGGCTATAACGATTGCTCAGAAATGACCAGTGTACGTCTTATAAAAAAATAAAAATAAAAAATACACAGATGTGTGTTTTCTTTTGTGGCAGTGATCATTTCAGCTCTTACACGTAGCCTACTCAGAGCTCAAATAGTAAAGGGGAAAAAATGTAATTAAAAAAGTAACTTTTTATGAGCCCTGCAATGATCAATCCAGAGATAACAATTTAGAGGACATTAATCTGTCACCACTCTTCACTCTTCAAACTCTATTAAATGTTTTAAAACCAAACTAAAATGGGAGTTTTTATACAATAGATTTTAACTCACTGTGAATCAGAGTTTGAAGTCATTTATGTTGTAATTTTTACTTGTTTTAGGGGGCTTTTCGTCAATTTTCTGGAATTAGTTTTTATCATTTTATTGATTGATGTATTTTTCTTTACTTTTTTCAATTATATTGTAAGGAAATATAATAGGATTAAGAAATTATTTTGTTAAAAACATTGATTTGTTCATTTAATATTAACAAACATATTAATATGTTTACTTTTTTAAAATGTGTTTGTTTGTTTGTTTGTTTCGTTTTCCTTTCCTATTTTTATTTATTTCTTCCTTTCTTCCTCTATTATTATTTTATTATTATTATTATTATTATTATTATTATTATTATTATTATTATTATTATTATTATTATTATTATTACGTATACATGTAGTATTTCCTCCTTTCCTCCCTAACGTCTCTCCTTCCAGTCCAGTAGGTGGCGGTAATCCCGTGAAGATTGCCCTGCCGTTCTGGAACAGGATGCACCGGAAGTTCTGCTGCTCTTGAACGCATCGCGGTTTGCTCCGGAAACGTTTCCGTGTTATTGTTGTTATGAGCAGTTAGCATGGGCAGCTACATGTCAAGAAGTTTCAATAAAAGGTTCGTAAAGGCTTTGTATTTTTTTAAAGATTCTTCCTAAGCATATTCGTAGTAAAGTTGTTTTTCGTGTAAATAATCTCATTTTGTGCAACTGATTGCAAACCGATGCTAATTTCAGTCCAACTAGCCATCCGCTAACTTTGCAGTTTTATTAATTAAGCGACTTTTAGATTGATACATAATGTCTGTTAGCTGTGGGCGGTTAAAGCCAAAGTCAAATCCCGTCTTTGAAAACACAATCTTCTCAAACTAGGAGGATTCTGATAATTTCTTTTCCAGATACTGGCCTATATGCTAGTTAAACTCTTATCCTCAAGGCGCAAAACTGCGTACAAATTCCTTAAATTTCAGCTTTTATTAAGTAAAGATGTTGTTTGTGGGGCTGCACAGTGACACATGGTATTACTGTTGTCTTTTTGAGCCTTCTAAAACCTTAATATATCTATATAACAATAAAATACTAGTATAGCAGTTACTAACCATTGAGCTAGTGTATTTTTAATATTGAAGAAAAAAAAATCTGCGGAATGTAACAATGTTTGTATCCAATTAATCAATTAACCGTAAGAATAACCAATTAATTAATGAAAAAAATAATTGTTAGTTGACAGATTTGTGAGTAAATATTGACAAATGTGCTTAAGTCAAGCTTTGATTCTCCTTACAGGCTCCCGTAGCTCCTCTCATGATGAACTTTGAGGGTTTGGACCCTGGGATGGGTGACTATCCAGCTGGCCTTCATGGGACTCTGGAGGCTGGGCTGGAGCCTGCCATGGACCCACACCTCAACCCGAGCTTGCTGCAGGGCGTGGAGCTGGACCCGGAGGGGCTGGCTGTGTCGGTCCCCGAGCCGGTGCACCTGATGGAGGGCGTGTTCTCTGAGCTCCACAGCGTAGTCTCAGAAGTTGGCATCCCGGTCACCGCAACCCATTTTGATCTCCAAGAGGAGATGCTCTGGATGGGAAACCACAGAGTGAGATCCTGAAGTACCTACTGCTTATTTTTATTACATTTATTATGTTTAATCGTTTTTCTTCAATTCTTCTCCATAGGGCCATGTCACGTCGTATTTTGGGCCGACAATGGGCCGCCATTCGTCTTTCCAAGTCCACGCCACAGATGACATTCGACATATTCAGAGCTTGGAGACGGGGGTGTTGTTCCTCTCTAAGAACAACCTAAAATGCTACACCAGAGGAGGCCTTGTTATGTTCGATTACCCGTAAGTGATGCAATAAATGTTTATTATACTGACAGTAATAGACTTACTACAAACATCTTGAGCTTTTCCTGTTTTTTCCATGCACCAACAACACACTTCAATGCTTTTTATTGGGATTTTATTTGATAGATTGTTTTTTTATTATTGCTTATTTCTTTATTTAAGGGTTCTCATCAGTCTCTACTACAGTAGAGGCTGTTCTTCCTGCAGTCCACACTACAAACATTACAATAAAATCACACTTTTACAAACATTACAAAAAAGAAATACCTTAAAACACAAACCAAATAAACCACAATATTAAAATCCACCGCCTCAATAACCTTAACATTTTACAAGTAGTGTAAAAGGAGATCATGAAATACTTTTAAACACACAAACAAAATTAAAACACATTTCTAAGATAGTTAAAATAATTTATTTTGAGTATAAAATTAAACCATTACAGCAATTCAATATTATTTCATTATATTGAAATAATATAATTGTATATTTTAAGGTTCTTTTTAAAATGTACATAATTAATTACTAATCAATTCAAATATTGCATCCAAGTAATTAGAATTGCAGCTGCATTTGCCACCATGTTGTGATTGAATACGACATGTCGCATTGAAGTTTTTAAAATGAGCTGGCATGTTTTTCAGGATGGAGGAAGGAGCTGATATGCATAGCCTGCTGATGACGGATAACAACACTCTGCTCATGGGGGGACTACAGAACTACGTGGTGGAAGTTGATCTGAACACAGTTCAAGAAACTCAAAAGGTTGAAGCATTTTATGGAACTCTGAATTAACTATGAGAGAAGTTTGAACTCATTTTATTATCTATGTGCTGTTTGTGTTTATTAGTTTACAGTTGAGATACCTGGAGTCGCAATAATGCGTCAAACGAGTCGTTTCTTCTTCTGTGGCCACACATCCGGCAAGGTGAGGAGTCCTCCAGGAGGCCGGTTTTTAAAAACATTAGATCTGCAACTAACATTTATTTTAGGAAGTTACTATTTTATTGACTATTCTGATAGTTCAACAATTAATTAGATAAGTAAATTGACACATTTTGACAATTTTTCATTTAAGACTTTTTATTCAAAATTAGAATAGCATTAAAATATGCAAATAAACAAAAAATTAAATAGATTTTTAAGTAAGAAAATATACATTTAGCATTACTCTAGTGAACAACGCTTGATCAAATACAACAAAGTTAAAAAATATACTTCCAACATTAACATGTGGAAGTATTGTATTTAACTTAACATCAATACAGTGCATGGCTGATCTGTTGATTATTTTTTAGATTAACTGATTAATAATTATATATCAAATGGTGCTTAATAGGAAATTCTTTGCAGAATTTGAACTAGGAGAAGCTAAAATGTTGCCACTTGAGGAATTATGGGGAAAAAATATTCACAAACAAAAGGTTTTTTATCTTGAATATAAAATATATACTTGTATAACTTTTACTGTTCTGGCTTAATTTCTGTTCTAAGTGTGTTGTTCTGTATATGCCAGATAATGATTAATTGATTACTGAATTAGGTGACTATGATTTAAATAATTTGATTAATTGTTTCATCCCTAAAAAGGATGCTTTGGTGCACTTTTGTTTCTCACATTTGCAAACCTCTTGCCACAGGTCACCCTTCGCGATCTTCGCACCTTTAAGACGGAGAATGAGTTTGACGCGTTTTCCGGCAGCCTGTCGGACTTTGACGTTCACGGAAACCTCCTGGCTGCGTGCGGCTTCTCCAGTCGAGGCCTGAACGGGTTGGCCTGCGACCGTTTCTTGATGGTCTACGACCTCCGCATGATGCGAGCTGTTACTCCGCTTCAGGTCCACGTGGATCCCCTCTTCCTGCGCTTCATTCCCACCTACACATCCCGCCTGGTCATCATCTCTCAGACAGGTATTCCACCCACAAACTGAAGCTGTTGTTGAACTCCTTCGTCCGTTTTCCAGGGTTTGTTCAGGTCCTTGAAATCCTTGGAAATGCTTGAATTTCAACGAGGTGTTTTCAATGTTTGGAAAGAGCTTGATTTCTGCAGAAAGTCCTTAAAAGTGCTTGAGATTCAAACTGCACAGTTAGAACGTAGTTGGATTAAAAGAATAAAATTAAAAAACATTTATTTTCATACAAGGAATGAAAGACAAGTTTTATCTTCATATATGAATTTAAATTAGAATATATTTTTCTTAGATCAGTTAGAATGACCAAAATTATTTCTATTAAATAATAATAATTATAATGAATCATAATAATTATTAATTATAATTAATATAATCATATATAAAATTATAATTTGTTATGATTATTAGTAATAATAATAATAATAATTATTTAGAATTTATTTATTATTTAGAAATTGCTAAATGCCTCAAAACACAGTAAGGACATTTTTTATAACATTTTTTGTTGTGTTACATATTTAATTTGTTTGGATTGATATGTGTAATTGAATTTCCAATTTTTAATGAAGGTTGGCTTATCTCATACATTATAGAAATGGCTTGATTTTTTTATTTTTCTTAAATTGGTTCTTTTTTCTAGAAGCAGTCAGGTGTATAGGATGTGTGTGAGAGACATTTCAAAACATAACATTTTGTTATTTTATTGTTCACCTTGCACCTCTTGTAGAATGTAAAATACTCCCACAAAACAGAATTTAAATGTTATAGAATATTGCATTAAACTGTGATTTTTAATTCATTTGCATTGTTTTAATCTCCAAAGTCTCATTCTGGAAACTCACCTTCAAAATTCTTTAAAAGTTCTTGAATTTTACTGCGGCAAAGGTGTACGAATGCTGAGTTTATTTTGAACGTCCAGTCATCCTTTTGCGTGTTCAAGTTGTCCACTTACTGATTCTTTCTCCAGGTCAGTGCCAGTTCTGTGAGCCCACTGGTCTCGCCAACGTGGCGGACATTTTCCACGTCAACACTGTCGGTCAGCTGCTCATGAGCTTCGACGTTTCGTCGAGCAAACAAGCCTTGGCCTTTGGGGACTCGGGTGGGTGTGTGCACCTGTGGTCTGACGTCCCAGAAGTCTCCTTCAATGACTACTCCCGGGAAACAGACTTTCCTCTGCCCTGTCTGGTGGACACGCTGCCTCAGCTGGACTGGAATCATGACCTCCTGCCCCTTTCTCTCATCCCAATGCCGCTAACCAGCACCGAGCCGCTGCTGTCAGACTGGCCCACTCCTCTGTCTACACCGAGTCCCAGGTAAGATCTGATCACAGGCAACAGCTGCTGTCGCATTTCCACTAAGATCTGAGATTTAAGGTTTGCAGATGAAATCAGCTGAAATGTGTTTCTCACTGCAAAAATACAAAATCTTACCAAGTATGTTTGTTCTGGCCTCTAGTGCATTTTAGCACGCTTGAAATAAAACTTAAAAGTAATTTTTCAGCCATATTGATTAAAAAGTACTAATTTCAGTGGTAGATTATTTCACCTATGACATGGGAAAAGTATCATGTTGTCTTCACCAGTATGAATAGTGCATGTGTATTGGGATTACAACATTCTGCTGCATAAGACTGAGATATCACCGTTTTGTTTATATTTATTTAAGATTCAACGCACCATACTGGAATTAAATATTAAATTAAGTAGCAATAACCAAATTACTTTGAGCATCCAGTTTTAGTTTCAGTTTCAAGCATTTATCATCCCGATGTGAGTGGATCTTCAGAGCATTTGCATAGCGTTGCATTGGTGGCCTTGAATGTTGTGCAGATGCAAGGCTGCCGATCATAATAGTGTTGGAAATATTCTGAGTCATTGTTAACCTAAAGCTGTGAATTTTTTTATTATTTATATTAAGAATATCTTACAATTGCAAAGCACAAAAGATTTCTGAGAGATTTTGTTTATAATTTACTGTAAAAGTTTTGGCTCCTTTTGATATGTTTTCTCAGGTAGATATTCATATCAAAATAACCGACCCTTATTTCTTTTGTTGGCCAAACAAAGGCATAGAGGAGGGCACCTAAAAAGACCCTGGTTCCTGAAAAAAAAACAGTTAAAAGGTTAAAAATGCTGATAAAAGGCAGAAGATGCTTCCTGATAAATATGGTGTGGCTAAAGTGTAACGTTTCCCATCATGTTTTAGGAAGGAGTTCAGACTTTGGTATAATAAAATTCAACATTCACGACTTCTTTCTCAAGATGTGCAACAGGAACCAAGGATGCTGGGGCATTGTGCCACAGAAACCAAAGGGAAGTGGGAAAGAACTAGCAGAAATCACAAGTAGATTGTGTGTTTTTTTTTATTGTTTACCGGTCAGCTGAATATTAAGGAAAATGAAACATAATCAGTTTTACATGTTTGTGAAATCATACAAAGGAACCAAAACAAAAACTGTAACTAGATCCTGACATCATAATATTACGTAAATGTGGAACTGATGCTTAAGTTTTATTATGTTGCAAGTGGCATTGCTTACAGTTTATTTTTCTATTTTACATACTCAACAAAAAGGAGGAACAACGCAGATTTTGGGGAAAAAATGGCTGAGATTTTAGCAACGGTGTGCATAAAGCAGACGTCATAGCGGTGGTTTTAGTCGTGGTGTTGCGTGATGAAACATCTGAAAACACGTTTCTCTCCACAGGCGAGCTCCTCTGGTCGACCCAGAAATCCTGCGCACCATGAAAACCGTCGGTTTCATCGGTTACGCACCAAATCCTCGTACACGCCCTCGAAACCAGGCAGGAGAAAAATACCTTCAATTCTCCTCTTGAGTTCAAAATTATTCCTGTTTTATTAGGTTTTTATTTGATGGAATCAGCAGTGACAAAATATTAACAACTCTTAAGAAATCCCTAATAAATAAGTAAAAAAATAAAATGTATACTGCACTTTTTAAAATTCAGTGGCGCATTTAGAAACATCTAATTAATAATCCACGACTTAAATTTAGTATAAAAACCAAAATGAAAATATTTATGTTTTGGCACTGTAACCTGTATTTATCTTTTCCACCTGAGGATATTGATTAAATCAAATCACTAAAGTAGTAAGAGACACATCCGTGTTTATCAAGCCTTTCTACATGAGTGCATAAAACAATATAATTTATTTAAAGGAATTTTAATTTGTTTACCAGGATTAAAGTTTATTAAGCGTGCCAACAAGTGTAAATACATAAATCAGGACTGCAGGTAACAATTATTTTAGCAATCAGTTATTCTATCAATTAATTAATTAATTAGTTAATTGGCCTTCACCACCATTTAAAATAAAAGAAAAATAGTAATTAATTTTAATTTTGGGGAAATTGCTGCAATTGAAATGAAGTATGTTTTCGTTTCTGTATTTAGAGTCAAATGGTGTTTTTACTGCCAGTTTTATTATTGTATTGTTTTTTTACATGAAGCTTAATTTTATTTCTTATTTTATTTTTTATCTATCTATAAAGTTGCATTTATTGTGAAGGTTAAATCAATATTTATTCGGTATTTTTTCATAGCATTTTTAAAAATTTATGTGCTACATAAGTAAACTTTGTCTTGACTAATCGGACAAAAAATTGGCACATTTTTCAGATTTCACGTTTAACTACTTAGATCCTGTTTATTACTATATTAGAAATACATTAAAAGATACAAATGAACAAATTTCCTTTTAAAAGAAAAAAATATTTTGCCTAAAATGCAATAAAATATAATTAATCGATTTCTAAATTAGTTGACAGTTACCTCAACAATTGAAGATTATACAAGAACATTTGGCTGCTGTTTTAATATTTTGTTTTAGTATTTTTGTAATGTAACGTGTTGATTTCAGGTTCCGTATAAGATTAAAGACGTGGAGCTCGATTACGACAACTACAACCAGGTTCCGGAGTCGCCCATCGGACGCGACGAAGAGCCGCACCTCTGCATGGTGCCCAAGAAGTACAGGAAGGTGGGAGAAGCGGAACGAGTCTCTGTTCGTTTGGAGAAAACTTCTTCTCAACGTTTCTTCTGCTCCAGGTCACCATCAAATACTCCAAACTTGGGCTGGAGGACTTTGACTTCAAACATTACAACAGAACTTTGTTTGCGGGTCTCGAGCCTCACATCCCCAACGCCTACTGCAACTGCATGATCCAGGTGAGCGACTGTGTGATTCCGGTCCAGGTTTTGTGTGGAGCCGTGGTTTTAACGCCGCTGCTGCTGTTTTTTGTCTTGGTGCTGTAGGTGCTGTATTTCCTGGAGCCGATCAGGTGTCTGGTGCAGAACCATTTGTGTCAGAAGGAGTTCTGTTTGGCCTGTGAGCTGGGTTTCCTCTTCCACATGCTGGATTTGTCACGAGGAGATCCGTGTCAGGTTCGTTTTTACTCAAGCCCCAAAGTTTAGGAAAAGTCAGGCAGGAAAAGTATTTACAGTTCTGAATGAGTAAGAAAAAAGAAAATTAGTTTTTGCTTCCAGATGTGGAAACTTCAGTTTATTCCTCCTTCCATCATGTTTCCTTTCTTTTTCTTTTTTGTTTTCTACTCTCACTTCTGTCTTGTCCTTTATCTGCTCAGCTTGTTTTGTTTCCCACCTTCCTTCCTCCCTTAGCATCCTTCATTCCTTCCTTCCTTTTTGCTTCCTGATCATCCTTCATTACCCATTTCCTCTTCCGTCCATCCACCGATTCATCCTTCCTTCCTTTTATTTTTATTTCCTTATGTCCTTCCTCCCTTATTTTCTTTCCCCTCCTATGCATCCATCCTTCTGTTTTGTTTCCATCCTCTTTTGTTTCCTTGCCATCCTTCCGTCCTCACTTCCTTTTCCCTTTCATCCATCCTTCTTCCTTTTTTGTTTCCTTATCATGCTTCCTTCTTCACTTTCTTTACCCTTCCATCCATCCTTCCTTTGTTACATTCCTTTTTGGTTTCCTTCTGACCTTTCCTCTAGTTTTTTGCTGACGGTTCAGTATTTACTCTCTGCTCTAAATTCATTGTTCTATTTTATATCAAATGGACTAAAAAGTTTAACTTCAGTCTGTAAAACTTATAAAATGTGTTGAAAATCTTTCCTTCAGTGACATTTACTAAAATGATCCCGCTCTGCAGCCGTAGGTTTCCTAACCTCCTTGTTTTTAGGCCAGTAACTTCCTCCGGGCGTTTCGTACGATCCCCGAAGCCTCGGCTCTCGGTCTCATCCTCGCCGACTCCGATGAGCAAACTGGGAAAGCCAAACTGGGACGCCTGATCCAGAGCTGGAATCGCTTCATCCTCACCCAGCTTCACCAGGAGACTCAGGAGCAGGAAGGCCCGCAGGCCTACCGGGGGGCCAGCAGCAGGTCAGAGGTCAACGCCGACCTCAAGGTGATTCTGCTCTGATCCAAACCGGAAGAGAATAAATGTTTTTGTTTTTTAGCTCTCTGGGCTCCTCTGCTGAGTCGGCCATCGGGAAGCTGTTTGGCTGTGAGGTGGAGAACAGCAGCCTGTGCCGCTGTGGGAAGGAAACGGTGCGATCCTCGCTCACCCTGCTCTTCACCATGCATTACCCCGAGCAGAACTCCCAGGGTGAGTTTCCCTCATGCATCAGAATCAGCCAGGGATGCAAGTTATTGATTAACGAGTTCATTGACCGTATCGGTCCTCTAACGATTAATTGATGAGCGGCCATTTTCTCTTGTTTGACCGTCTTTCCATAACCTACAAGGCTAAATTTCTCATAATACACTGAATTAGACAAAAAATGCAATAAAATTTTAGCACTAATTTGTGTCTGCTCTGTTAAATTCTGGCTGAATAAACAGAAAATTTAGACATTTATATAAAACATAACGAAACAGCAACCTCTTAAGTTAAATAAAAGATGAAAAGAACAAAATATGTGAAACACTGAATTCCCCTCGAACAGAGAGATATTCATAAAGAAATACAGTCTGTGGCTCTTTAAGGAACTCCAAGAAACGCAATATTTAGGACGTTGTACTGTTTACTTTCAGTATGAAGTATTACTATTAATACTTGAGTAAAACTTCTGGATTCTCTTCACACTGAGCAACTTTACTTTGTTCTAACCAACAATTCAGGAGACGAACTCCTGCAGTTTTTCTTGGAGCTTTATTTTATCGAAAGAAATTAATTTGGAGAAATGTTTTTTATTTTGCAATTGTTATCTAAATTATTTGAATTTAGATTTTTAAAAGACCAAAATTATCAAATTATATTCTAGTCCTTGTGATGATGCCATTTTTAATTATTAAATGGC
Organism: Poeciliopsis gracilis; assembly: GCA_911649635.1. NCBI lineage: Eukaryota > Metazoa > Chordata > Actinopteri > Cyprinodontiformes > Poeciliidae > Poeciliopsis > Poeciliopsis gracilis. Next base: position 1,902,575 of record CAJVRI010001220.1, read on the forward strand.
CGTTTTACCCATTACGTTTTTACTCTGAGGGATTTCTTGCACCACTTTTCTCACTGGACTATCTTTGACCACTCAAATTATAAAACTAGTAATCATTTTTCTCAGTTGCATTTCTGAGATATATTTTATCTCGCCTTCGTAGCGTTAGCACGTCAATAACTTTTGTTTGAGTTCGGCTGAATGAATGCCATTAAGTTGATCATTTATGGAGCTTGTGTGTTTGCATTTCAAAACAGAATGACATAAAGTTCGTTTAAAACCATCGAACTCCGTTTGGCGCCATGTTTCGTCCTGCCGCCGTGTAAAATGACCAGCGGCGCCCTCTGGTGGACTTAAAGAAGGTCTAATCGGACGTTATTAGTTAATAGATTGGAACTAATTCTAACGTCATAAACTATTTATTGACAGTTAAGCTTCAATTGATACATTTTTTGCATCCCTAGTGTCAGAATCTGTTTCTTATGTAGCGAGATCGAGCAAGGAGTTTTAATTTCACTGTGATTTTGTAGATAAAACAATAAAGGAGTATGACTTTGCTGAGATTCTGAAGAGAAGCATCTGTTTGGAGCAAAACACTCAAGCATGGTGTGAAAACTGTGAGAAGTACCAGCCCACAGTGAGTCAAATCTCAGGACATTGAATGAAGTTGCGTCTGTAGTCGACTCTGTGGCGTCACGATGTTTTTGTTCTGCTTTGCAGGTTCAAACACGCAACATCAGGTGTCTGCCAGATGTCCTGGTCATAAACTGTGAAGTAAACAGCGCTAAAGAGGCCGAGTTCTGGAAAGTTCAGGCAGAGGTGAACAAATCTTAGCTTGTTTTCCTTGGTGATTCATCAGGGAGTTTTATTTACACTTACACTTACATAATGGGGATTTTTTTGTTTATCTTTACAGTGTGCTTACAATAAGGCCATGCAGAAAGAGGCCATGGAGCCTGCAAAGCATACGGAGCCGCCACCCATGCCTACAGAGTGGTGCTTAGAGTACGACACCTTTGATTGCTCTTTTTATTTTTCTCTTTCAATGACTTACTGGAGGGAAAGTTCAGACTTTACAACAGCAAAAACAAAACAAAACGATCAATAAAATCGTTTTTTAGCAAGTCTAATTGTAAACCTAGTTGAGCTGTTGCACCCGAAAACAAAATCCCGATTTAATTTAATTTCCCTTTTGGATCAATAAAGTATTTTTGACTTTGAATCGAATTGCAGTAAAAGAGCTGTTAGCTGAAACAAGGTGAGTTATAATAATGGAACATGAAGTGAGTTGAAAAGAAAGTTTTAAAATGAAAACGTATCAGTTTGGTTTTAAAAATCTAAAAAAACAGCAAAAGAAATGGACGGAAACGGCCAAACTGCAAGAAATCAAATGCGATTCAGATCAAAAATACTAGAACTGGAACCAGCAATGGCACCAAAACCAGAGGTTTGTAAACCACATTCACCGTCAGTCCAGCTGTTTAGAGCCGCAAACGTTAGATTAACTTTAAACATTTTTAGGTTTTTAAAATACAGGTAAACACAAAACCTTTGCAGAAAAGAAGAAGGGATGTTCAAATTTTGTTAAACTTTATTAAACATAGTGTAATAAAAAACAAACAAAATAAATTTAAAAGAAGAGCAGTTGTAAAGTATATTTAAAGGAGTAAATGACGTAATTCCAACAAAAATAGATCTACAACAATTTCTCTTTATTTTTATCGCCATTTGTCATAAAACTTTATTCATTTTTAAAAATAAAACTGCTTAAATCAGCATTTGTTTTATAGTTACTATAGTTACTGCCTGGCTGCTAGCAAGGAGACTGAACTCTGTTTGGATCAGTGAGTTGATTTCACTCATTCTGGGTTCTGTGTTTGCGCAGCGGGGAGGAGACCTGCAACACGGAGGGTTTCACCTTTGACACCCGGGCCGAGGATCTGCGGCACGTCTGGATCCCCGCCACCCTCAAGATGTCCATCAGCAAGAGCCACGGGCTGGAGATCGTCAGCTGGTCCGAAGGAGACGAAGTGAGGGTAGAAACGGTTTCCGGCGTGGCGTTCAGATTTCTGTGGCGGCTCAAAGTCTTTATGACGTCTGTGGGTAGATCAGCGCTGCTGAGGAGGCGGACGGGGTTTCCCTGTACGACCTCGTGGTCACCGTGCCGCACATCCAGGACGCTCGCACCGGCGGAAACCTGGTCGCACACATCAAAGTGGGCGAGACGTACCATCAAAGAAAAGAGGTGAGCTGAAACATAAAAAATAAAAAAGTTACACAGTGTCTTTTAAAGATTAGCAGAGATATTTTAACAGGATATAATCAAAAACAGATGAGTTTTACTTGACTGTTATGTGACAACTAACAATTATTTTAGTAACCAGTTATTCTGACAATTAATCAATGAGTCAAATAAGATAATTAGCATAATCTGCTGATTGTTCATTTAACCACTTAAGCTTTTTTATACAACATTAGAAATGCAATTAAACAATTAAATCAAGAATTTAAGACTTTTTAAGACCATTATGAATAACATTTAAGACCTGCATCATGAGAGAAAAAGTACATACAAGATTAGACACGTCAAAGCAAAATTTAAGACATTTTAAGGCCAATTTACATATTTTCCAATGTATTTAACACATTTTAAGCCTTAATTTTAGATATATGAAATTAAGACTTTGTGAGGATGTCTAAATTTCTTTTTTTAAATATTGCAAATTGTATTGCCTAAAATAAAATGTTAAGACAAAAAAAAAAAAAAGAACCATGGAGTCCAAAGAACAAAAAGAAAGAAACTAAAAAAAGAAAACGTTCTGGTTTTAAATGATGTTTGTATTTCAGGGAGTCACACACCAGCAGTGGTACCTGTTTAATGATTTTCTGATCGAACCCATTGATAAGGTAGGATCTTCACCACTTGTGTAGTTTGTTATGCATCTTGCTTGCTGTCAGAGTAAATGTTCTGTGTTTTTGTCGACTGAAGACTGAAGCTGCTCAGTTTGACGTCAGCTGGAAAGTTCCAGCCATCCTCTACTACGCCAAGAGGAACTACCACTCCAGATACGACCTGCGCAGTAAGTCAACCGTTTGATCAGGAGGCGTTATGCCGACCTTACAGTGGTTCAGATCCGATCACCGTTTGGTTTCCAGTCAAAAACCCCATCGACGCCAGCGTTCTGCTGACGGAGGCGTCGCTGGCTCGGAAACAGAGGAAGAGTCACGCCACCTTCATCCCCCTCATGGTCAGCGAGATGCCGCAGGCGGGAGACCTGGTGGGGCTGGACGCCGAGTTCGTTACGCTCAACCAGGTGGGATGGAGGGACGGATGAACTTTGGATTTTTTAATCCTTACGGCATAAAACTAAACATTATCCTCTAATATTTTCTTCTTTAGAGAAAAATGCTAGAATATACCATCATAAATGAACTGAAGGATCTGACTTTGTCTGCAGGAAGAGGCAGAGCTGCGGAGCGACGGCACCAAGTCCACCATCAAACCCAGTCAGATGTCTGTAGCCAGGATCACCTGTGTGAGGGGCCAGGGGCCCAATGAGGGCGTCCCCTTCATCGACGATTACATCTCCACTCAGGAGCAGGTGAACAACACCCTCATCCCTTCGTCTGCATGAATATGTTTCCTATTAGTGCGGCTGACAACTGCATATTTTAGCAAAATATTTTACAAGGAACTGCTATTTGGAAAAAAGTCAATATCAGCCAATGAGAAATTCAAGATGGCCGCCATTCTCTTCAAGGAAAATTTATTCTAAATGGGCCAATATTTTTATCACTGTGTTGTGATGACATTTTTCAAAATGGCCACCCTGGTTGTAATGGAGAATATATGTTAGCACTAAAATTGACGGTAGCTAATTTGCGCCCAGCTAACCAAAAGAATTAGGTTAATCAGCTGATCATGAATCTTAGCTTTGCTAATGCTAAAAAAAAACAAAAAATAACAACAAATATATGAGCGAAAGCTAATGCCACACTGCTAAACACATAAAAAATTAGCAGAAGCTAAAGCTAACTATTTAGGCGACTGTCTCACACATCTTAATCTACTTCCAGTTGATGACCGGTCTAAAACTTGCAATGTCCTCAGTTTTGGCGGCCATCTTAAGAAATGGCCGTCATCCTGAAATTATGAAAAACAAATTTATGATCTGAGTGAACATTTTGACTTTTATGCTTGTCTGCACTTTAAATACTTTTCCAGTAAAGTGCAGCACTATGTTGCTTTGGTCTGGTCCAGAAATAAAATATTAATATTTCTTGTCAATTACATGCATCAAAACTGAAAATTCCCATATTATTTGGTCTGTAAATGCATCAAATAACTGCATTAAGCTGCTGAATTCAAAACTACTTCCTGCATTAAGTGAACTGCAGCACATTTTGTTTTCTATGCTTTTTACGCTGGTTTTGAGGTGTCGTCCTTTTCTTTAGGTGGTCGACTATTTGACGCAGTACTCCGGCATCAAACCAGGAGATCTGGACGCTAAAATTTCCTCCAAACATTTGACCACACTGAAGTCCACATACCTGAAGCTTCGCTTCCTCATCGACACCGGCGTCCGCTTCGTCGGCCATGGTTTGCAGAAAGACTTTCGGGTCATTAATCTCCTGGTAGGTTGAGGAATTTAATTATATTAAGATTCAGTTAAAACCTTTTATTATGTAAACTCTGAATATTTGGTGTCTTTAAGGTCCCCAAGGATCAAGTCATCGACACGGTCTATCTTTTCCATTTGCCCCGGAAGAGAATGATTTCTTTAAGATTCCTCGCTTGGTATTATTTAGGTGAGACGATGCAGCATTTATAAACGCCACAGAGCCGTTTATAAATGCTCTATAAAGATTATAAACGTTTATAAAGATTATAAACATATAATCTTTATGTCGTAAACATAAAGATTATATGTTTATGACAGACATAAACATATAATCTGATACTAATTTATCCAAATGCCATGTTGGAAACTGCCTGAAGAAAATGCTTTCATGTTGGAGGAAAACAAAGATCTGCATGGTTTTAAATTTAGTTCTGTGATTATTTTTATATACTAACAACATTGTTGAATGTTTGGATTTTGATTTACACAGAGGTCGACACAGAATTAAAATTCAGCTTAAAGTCAAAATCTGAGGGGAAAAATCAGAATTCTGAGATTAAAATCAGAAACGTGAAATTAAATTCATAATTCTTAGATTAAAATAGGAAACTGGGACTGAAGTAAAAATTCCGGTTAAAAAGTCAGAAATCCGAGATTAAGTCAGAATTGTGAGAAGAAAAACTGAATTATTTCCTTCAGAGTGATTTATCCTCCTGCAGATAAGTGCGCTTTATAACAGACCAAAAAAGATTTTATTTTTCCAGTGAATTGCACCTGCTCCTCCATCTCAGCCACTCTCTAATCTCACGCTCCTGGAATATCCAAAGTGGAAATGAATAACGGGAAAAATCTGGAATGCTGAAGTGGGAATTGTGAAAACCGGTCGTTCCAGATTGTTGTCTTTGTTGTGCCGCCAGATCTCAACATCCAGGGGGAAACCCACGACAGCATAGAGGACGCACGCACCGCCCTGCAGCTCTACAGGAAGTACCTGGAGCTCAGCCGCGGCAGAGGGAGCGACGACGTAAGGAAGGTCCTGAAGGGACTCTACGAAAAAGGCCGCCAGCTGGACTGGAAAGTCCCGGATTCGGATACTGGAGAAGGTCAAGGTAGAACAAAATGGTACCAGAGAGAGATGAGCAGTTTATAAGAAAATTCACTGAACTGAGTTTCTGCTACCTTCAACAGGCGCTGCTGTGTTTCCCTCAGTGATGGGGCTGTGATCTGACCTCTGACCTTACTGCCAATCCACTCGTTTTATACTTTTCTTTTTGCATTATGTTGAGCAATATTGAATGTTTGTACAGTTCATTTCAACTGGAGAAGCTTCATTATTGAATCAGTGACCAAACAGTTTCACTTGTTTTGTTTTGTATTTCAAAATAAAAGTGCTAAGTTAAATAATTGCATTCTTAGTAGTATTTTTTTTCCATGTTTTTGTTTAGATTTTAGTGCAAAAATCACCAGAAATAAAACAAAACTAACAACTCTTCAGCAAGATATATACGCTGAAGTCAATAATTCCTTAATATTGATTTTAAAAAGCACTAGATTATTTCACCTATAGCAAGGTGAACGTTTCTCCCATTAGTTCATTTTTTTCACATTTCCTAAAACTCATTTTATGACATTTAGTTTTAATATGTAAAAAAAAAAACTTTAAAGACCAAATTGTCAACAAAAAGAGGCAAAATAAACTGAATAAAGATTGTTTAAGCTTATAAACTAGAATTAGAAAGTATTTTTTCCCAGCCAGCTTCATTAACTCAGTGGAGACGCCTGACATTTTGGTTGGGATCCTGATAAGGCAGGAAGTTGACAGACTTTCTGCTCCAACTTCTAGTTCCTCTGTACAACACCGCCATCTGCTGGCTGGATGTGGGATTGCTCATCTTTCAGAACTTCAGCTTCTCCACTTTCTTTAGAGCAAACAAACTTATTTTGGACCAGAAACACTTCATCTTTCTAGGTATTTAAAAAAAAAAAAAAGAAAGAAGCTAATTTAATATTCTGATGGCCCAGTTTTATGACACCATAAAACTGGGCCATTTTACTGCTAAGAAAATGAGAATAAACTTGAACAGTATGAAAACAGGCCTAATAATGAGCGGAGAATAAATGAATGCGTAATAATGACTCCTCTGGTAATGCAACAACTTTATTGTATCATTTTGACCTGCTGTAATATAAATATTCTCATAATACTTTGACTATTTAATGAATAAAGTCTCTTTTTTTATCTTTGCTCTCGTGAGATTTAAATTTACTAGTAGTGAATTTGTGATATAATCTAATAAATTGTAAGGTTACAAAAAAAATTACCTTTGAAAACAAGAACTGACTGATTTAAACTTTGAATTTATTCTGCATCTTTATCCACATAGTAAAATAAAATTAACATATAGTTCTAGTACATCTGATTTAATGTGTCCATTTTTACCTCTTAATAAATTAAATACTCATTTGAGGTTTTTTTTTTTCATACTTACAAAGGTCAGCCTTGCTTGTTTCGTTTTGCCATTTTATCAAGTACAAAACTCCAGGATACACGTTTGGTATTGCAAACAGTTTTATTTGTAGTAAATGAAAAATGTGCCATTCAGTGAGAGGGAGAGAGACGGGGCTGGACTGTCGGGGACGGTCGATGTCTTTGGTCCGTACTGTGGTGAAGGAGAAAATATCGGAGGGAGAGGAAGGGACAAGAAAAGGCACTTGAGTTTACAGTTGGAAGAATGAACGAACCGGATGTTTCTGACTGCAAATATGCCTAGTATGAATATCACATACAAAATGCCCGGTGTGAGCACAGAATCATATAGCTACATACATGTATGTACAGGAAAGAGTCAGAACTAAAGCAGAGTCAGAGGACGAAGTAAAAAAAAAAAGAAAATAAAATGAGTTAGATTCATCCGCTGGAGATTTTTTAAAATTATTTTGTCATATCTGTTGCAAAAACCCCAAACGTTTCTGCAGCCTGGAATGTAAAACGCAGCATGTGGATGAGGGAGAGAATCCAGCGTTTGTCACAGGTCAGAGGATTTGTGTTGGATGTGTCCTGCAGTCTGATTCAGTACACAGTGCGGCCCGTTCTCAGGCAAAGAGCTGAGGAGGAGCGGGTGAGGAAGGTTGTAGCACTTGGTACAACTTCTGTAAATATGCATCTTTTGTGACTTAAAAAAAAAAAAAAAAAAAGAAACCTGGATGAGTTTTTACTCCAGGCAAAAAAACAGAACAAAAAAAACAAAGTATCTCCCTACTTTTGTGATAATTTTCATGAATTTTAAGTCTGCTCAGAGTTGCCAGTGAAGCTGCATCAGCTCCGGCGGATAAATACAGCGAGTTTTAAGCTCTAAATCAAAACTGCAACATCTGAGCGTCAGTGGATCACATCCAGAACCCTCCAGTTAGCTACATTATCATAAGCTAACTGGCTGCTCACAATACCATCATATATGCTCTAAAATCTTATGAGAAAGCCAACAATCATTCTCCCAAAAAGAACAACAAAAAACTACTTTCAGTCGAGCCTAATCACCATTTATTCATCCCCATTTCTATTTTCTCCACAATAATCACTAATTCAACTCGTAAAGTACATCTTGTTTTACCTTAAACTCCAAAAAACTAAAAAGTAAAAAGAAAAATTAAGCTTAAAGATGAATTTTTCCCTTCCAGCTTGAAGGAAGACGACATGATAACAAGATGAAGCAATAAAGTAACACGACTGGTTTCCCACTACGGCTCTGCAGCTCGTTCTGTACATGACTACATCAACGTAGATGGTGAGGAATCACCGTCTCTTAAGAAAACGGGTCGCGACAGGGGTTCGGCGATGAGGTATTCACCAGCGTTTTGTTCTCAAACTGGACACAAAGAGGGAAATTTAACCCTAAAAAGCTGCTTGAAGCAACTTCTTGGCAGCCGCGGAAAGACGAAATCAACACCCGCCCGACGCGTTCAATCATCCTACGAGAACTTCGGCAGTCGGACGATAAGCAAATAAAAAACAAAAATATGGATCCTGAAATCCAGGTTCTGACGGAGACATCTGTGTTTGCAGAAAGGCAAATGTGAAGTCTGCGACTAAAGGCAAGCAGGACATTATTATGCCACTCATGTGGATAAAGAGAAAAACAGAATAAAGCAGGAACTGGGCGTGCAGGAGAACATCCAGCTGAATAAATGCTCTGGTTTATGAAACAGCATGTGTACACCAAAGCCTCCTTCATCAATAGTTTACAAAAAGAAAGAAAGAAAAACAAAACAAGCTAATGAGCCCTCTCAGTCAGAAAACAATGGATCCCGCTTCAGGCGAAATTAACAGGAATCGTCTCAACGCCCTTCAGACATGGAGAGCAAACAGCCATCCAGCAGAGAGAAAAGGAGCGAGAACCTTTTTTTTTTTTTAATCATCATTATTATTTTTTTTATAAAAGTTAAACTACTCCTTTTGTTTCCACACATTAAGTTTCCCCTACAGTTTGTAGCAGCCGAACATTAAGCTCTGATTTACAGTTTGATATGTCTCGTTTCCACCCAGCGAAGACAGACGGCGGTCTGTAGTGTCGATTGCGTGTCGGAAAGCTACAACTACTTCTTCACTTCCACAACACTTTGCTAACCCCCAAACAGCGAAGGCATTGAAATGGTTCTTGGAGACGAAAAAACAAAGACCAACTTCAATAAAACTCGGATTGTTGCAGGTAAATCGCGAAAAAGAGTAAGAGGAAAGTACTAAGAGTTCAACTTCAATAGTGCACGGATTGTTGCAGGTAAATCGCGAGTCTCGGTAACGACAAACGACGGAGAGCCACAGCAGCAGAGGCTAAAGATAGAAAGTGTCACGAAAACCGAGAGAAATGAAACGAGGAAAGAGACGGTCGGAGCTTTTCAAGTTCAAAGATCGAACGGAGCGATGCAGAGCGGCGGCACTACAGCTCAACTGACTGAAATATGTAAACTTGTATACTATTCTTCATTGAAGGGTGTCGGGGTGGAGGGGGGATGGGGCGGGTAGTGGGTGGGTTTGATTGAGTGAGACGGTTTCCGGTGTCAAGGGCAGTGCGTTCGGGGGAGCCGCTGGGGCGCCCGTTGTGGGCGGGCCGGTCCGGGTTGTGGGGGGGATGGGAGGGGCCCCTGGAGCTGTGGGGCTGCTGCGAGGACGGGCCGGAGGAGCCGGCGTCGCCCTGGTAACGGTGGCTGCCCGCCCGGCCCGGTGGGAGCTGCCGTTGAACCGCTGGCCGCCCGAGTGGTAGCCGGGTCCCTGGAAGGTTCGCCTGTTTCCCTGGAAAATCTGAGGACCAAATTAAAACGGAAAAGTGAATAAATTGAGTTTTTAAAACTCTTTTAAAGTTTGTGCCTGTAGCATGACAAGACGTGAAAGTCAACATTTACACTCGCATGGGGAAAAAAAAAAAAAAAAAAAAGGCTTCGAACAGATGCGCTATTATACAACCGTAGATCTTTGAAAAGCATTAGTAGAGGCTCCTGCACAACCAACCAGAATGCAGCAAGTGGTTTCTGAATGTTAAGTCAACAACAAAACACTTTTCTTTTTCAGCAGCCATTGTACAGCACATACAGTGGTAAAACCAGCTGACCAAACATGCTGGAGCTCCGTTTGGTTTGCTAAGTAACAACACAGTGGCCAGTGATTGTGACTAACCAGGACGTTTGAAGCATGAAGTGATTGTTAAAAACAGCTGAGTGTTTTGTTTTTCTCTCTCAAGTTGTTTTTAGAAGCAGTTGAGACACAAATGGAAGCACAAAAACATCCAAAATGTTGGGAATTTTTGTGATGGAATAACAAAGTGGAAAACAGACATAAATCTGTTAGCAGGGCTTTTCACATTAACCAATAAATTAAAATCGTTTAACGCGATAATATTATATAACAGATTAATTACACTTCCTCGTTTCACCTAACCTCCTTTTGCACGAAGAGGGTTACTTGGTTCAAAGCAGCGCGTTTGCACTGCAGGCAACAATGCAGAGTCACAAATGTGAGTGAAACGATGAGCGAGGAGAGTCGAAGTGCCAAGCGGCAAATTTCACAACACAAAACAACCAGTTTGGATAAAAGTTTAGTTTTAACAAAACAAAAAGTTTACACTAAATCAAGGCAGGCTAAATCTAGACTAAAACCCGGCACTGTAGAGTTGATTTTGAAGCCTAAGAATGAATCAATAATCTGAAGTGCAAATGTGATAAAAATGATAAATAAAGTTCATTTCTTTCTCACCTGTTTGACTGGAGGCGGGCGGTTTTCAGCCGGGGCGGTTTGGGTCTGGGTGGGCGGAGGAGGAGTCTCCGTTTGGACCGGGCTGGCGACAGAGGAGGACGTGGAGCTGCAGCGGGACCGGTCCGAGTAGCCCGTACGTGGATGGTACACTGGAAGAAACCCAGCGAGTCAGAAACAGTGAAACACGATTCCTGCCTCTTTAACAAAACTGACTTATGGAGATTTAAAGAAGCTCAATTTCACCACAAACATTTATTCTTTAAGGGTTTCAAGAGCCATAAAGTCTTTGTGGGTCAAGAATAAATGAACATTTTGCTCAAGATGAAGCTGAGTGTTTGTCAGCCGACGTGTGTGAAGAAGCAGTAAGACGGTAAGAAAGAAGGTTGTACTTTAACATTTCCTCATCATCAGTTGCTATAAACACATTTCCCACCACACTGAAGTTTAGCACCATGATCAGACGGGTGTGAGCGTCGACTGCGACTGATTTTGGATTAGTTGCCTCAACAGTAAAAGGACAGAAAACTGGGCAAAGAAAGAGAGGAAAACATGCAGCAAATGGCACGATTACAATGTTTTCACCCAAAAAATAAGATCAATGTGATTTATGCCACGCCCATATGTCGTTCTAATTCCGATAAATATCTGATCGGTTTCAAAACGCCTGCTGTCTCATCTATTGCATTTTTGGATAACCTATGAGTTGGAAGTGTCTACGTGAGGATAAGAGATAAAACTGGACTTTCGTTCACATTTTGATATAAAGAGAAAAATAAACTAAAGTTCTGTACCTGATCCAAACCTAGAGATGCTCGTCTTCAGCGGCTCAAGGTCAAATGTAAATCTTAAAGCTTTTCCAAGGTCCTCGTCATATTTACGTTCGCTCACAAAATGCTGAAAAAATAGAAAATAAATACAATTCTCTGCTTATTTCCACCCAGAATGTTGAAAGTCTTTTGTTTATCTTGCGTTTCCCATAAATAAAAGTTAATTTAAATAAAGCAGAGTGAAAATCTAGCAGCACCTTGATGTCGGCGCGAAGCTCAGTCAGCTGCTCCTCAGACATGGAACCGGACCGGTCCGTCAGCCGCTTCAGCTCCTCCGCTCTCTTCTGCCGAGCGTCCAGAATCATCACTGCAACACAGAAACAGAAACTCAGACAAAGACAACAGGTTTAATTATAGGACTGGGTCAGTTTAGATCAGATAAATGGTTTCACAGATTACACCGGAAACAAAAAAACAAACATCTACAGGCTGCAAATATTTGCATCTACGCAAATTTCAAAGAGGTGTTCAGTTTAAAAATGTTGGAGTAAAAAGCCTCTTTCCTGCAGAAAACAAGAAAATATCAAAGAATAAATTCAACTGAACCTCTGAGGTTTCTAACACAAAGCAATAAGGAAGAAATGCTCCCTTCACTGCAAAAACACAAAACCTTCCCAAGTATTTTTGGTCCAGTTTCTACTAGAAATATCTTAGTTTTTGTCTTAAACCTGATACTAAATTATCGGTAACTTTTCAGCAGAAAATACGAGCTCGTTTCAAGTCAATAAAACCTTCATTCTGATAAACAGAGCTAGCTTCACTGGCAAATTATTTCACTTAACATGTCTTGTTAAATAATCTTTCAGTGGAACTAGTACCTTCTTTTATTAATATAAAGGAATTATTGACTTATTTCAAGCTGCTAAAGTTTGCTGGAAAGCTGCTTGTGAAATAGTTTTGTCTTATTTCAAGTGGACAAAGATATTTGCATTAAAACTGGACAGAAATGCTTGGTAAGATTTTGTGTTTTTGCAGTGATTTGTTCTGTTGGTGAGAACAAAGGTATATATAAAAGTTTTATTAACTCTGGCGCCTTTTCCTGCTGCTTACATCCCCGTCTTGTCAACAGACGGAGGTCCTGACCGAGCTTCAGCTCTGCTTCAAACTGATGCCTTTTCTCAGAAATGGGAGCTGCAGAAGGTTTTCTACAGTCTTCACGTGAATTAAATCAACCCCGGCTGGCATTCACCGCTTTTGCCCTCTGTGGCCCCCTAGTGGCAGGTTCTGACCGCTGCAGAACAGCAGCAGCCTCCAAAAGCAGCAGCAGCAGCAGTAATGGATCGTGATTGATTAAAAGTTGCTCAAATCTTAACATTTCTTCAACCGCAGCAACTTTAAACAAATTTCCTCTTGTATTTTAATGTTACAGTTATTATTTGGTGTTGCTGCAGAAACGGGACGTGTTTTAATCACTCCTGACAGAAGGATTCGTATAAAAACAGCAATAGCTTATTTCCATGTCAAAATAGTCATGACATCTTTAGAGATCCCAGTTTTTTCCAAATATTTCCTAATTTTCATTAAAAAAAAAAAATCCAAGCTGAACATAGGACAAGAAGAGAAAAAGACGGAGGAATGACTGAACAAAAAGATGTATGCAGGAATAAATACGTGCATAACAAGGCAGTTGCATAAATGGAATAAAGCATTTCTTTTTGTCCTGATTTGGGAAAAATACCTGTTTTCCCAGAAAGCTTGTAGGATATCATTAATTTGAGCAAAATACAGATTACAGATGTTTTTAAAGAATGAACTTCACCTTTTCTGCTTCTTTCTGAAACCAGATAGTGAGGCATTGATTAAAAATGTAAAAAAAAGTAATAACTTCCCGTCAGAATAAACATTTTTAGAACCACACAAACGCAGCGCAACATTAAGGGGTAAATTTTCAAGAAAGCGCTTTGGCTCTGTTGTGGAGGAACTCAAGTTTCCACTCAATTCACTGCACACCTTGCACAAAGGCAGCATTGAGTCTCCCTCGACACCTGACACTATTCAGCGTTTCCAGGCCTCAAACACACAACACTCCACACTGAGAGGACAGCGGAAGAGAAATTGGCCTACTTATACAAATATGAAGTCCTGCTCTGTCATGTTACACACGCACACACTGCAGGTAGATCAGCAGCCTCAGGGCGCGCTGCACTTTTCAGGAAACTGGGACTTGCTGTTCCACAACAATCTCCGTTTCTCCTTCTGGGAATGATTTGGGTCAAATTCTTCTGGGCTTTCAGTCAGGTGATCATATGATGGAAGAATACCAGCAGCTCTGGTCATCAGTGACGAGCCGAGCGCAGCGTAAAAACACTTGAAAACGCAGCACTTACTGGCCTCGGCTTTCACTTTGTCCATCTCTGCCAAAAGAGTCACTTCTCTGTCCATCAAGCTGGAAAGAAAACAAGACGACAACGAGTAACTCACTGGAAAAAAACAACTTTTCCCAATTATAATAGCACAACAGTGAGGAGCAGAAATGCTGCCACTATCTAAAAACTGTCTAAATCTAATTAAGGGGGAAATAAATCATTGCACCTTTAAAATTTTAGATCACTTCGGTTTGTTTTAGAAAACATTAATGCATCCATTAAATCAGGTGTGTCAAACTCATTTTCGTTTTGGGCCAAATCAAGATCATGAAGGCTCTTAAAGGGCCGGTTGTGCCAGAATGTATTGATAAAACCTGTTCACAAACTGTTAATATGTCAATGGATTCTTAAAATTACATAATATTATTGAAGATCTTTTCAGTCCCTTCAGGAACTAATAATAAATGCGACTGTTTATTTACTCGCTGTATAAATCATGGACTATAATCATACATCAACTAAATTCTCAAGAAACTGGAGGGATTGATTGATATAAATTGGCAGTAAACAGATGAAAACTGCATTGATATGATTGATAATATAATATTTAATCACACTTAGTGTTTAGTCTAGTCTGTGGAGGGCCACATAAAAAGCTACTGCGGGCCCGATTTGGCCCCCGGGCCTTGAGTTTGACACATGTGCATTAAGGCCAGGCCTGTCGCAATAATATTTTCTGGATGACAAATTGTCCCAATAAATGATAATATTGTTGTTTTGAGACCAGTTTTATTTTTTTAGCTGTATAAAAACTAGTCATAAAAATCACGGAAGTGGGAAAACAAAACGTATTTTACTGCGTTGGAAAACGCTGCAGGGCGACAGTTTATAGCAATAGTTACAAGTCATGTTTAGGCTGATAGGATTGTTTTCCAGTCTGAAATCTGTGATCAGATTATTCTTCATCTGTTTGTTGTTCTAATCAGTTTGCTGACATCATCACAGGAACCAAGTCAGGCCGGAACAAAAAGAAGTTTGTTGACTTAATGTAATAAAAGTGAAACTTTGAGAGTAATAACATAAAAAAGAGCTTTACTCAAATTTACTACAAACTATAATTAGGCCTGTTGAGATACGTTTTGTTGGATGATAAATTGCACCAGTAATTATTACGATAAAATTATTGTTTTGAGATCATTTTTAAGTAATCTATTGATAATGGCATAATGATACAAATTTACCCTCTCAAACACAAATGAACTTTAACTTTTTGTAAAAACTTAAAACTGGAACCAAAAGATTTTTAAATATCCAAAATAAAAAGACAGAAAAACGTAAAAGGAAGTAAAAACCACTTGCAGCCAGTAGGGCTGAAACGATTAATCAATTATAGAAAGAACTCATCTAATTTAGTTATTAATCATTGACTGCAGAAACATAACAGCAATTAAGTCAAAACTATACTAAAATATGTACATTACTTATTTTAAAAAGAATTGATTTTTTTGTATTGTACAAAAAGGCTTAATTTGCTAAATAAAAAAAATGAACAGATTGTGACCATTTTTGACAGAATGATTGATATAATAATAAATTTAGAATCGTTAGTTGCAGCCCTACTTGCAATCAAAACAATAAAAATACATTTTCAGTCGCTGTAAACAAAATTGCTCTTTGAAAAGTCAGAATGAAATTTATTGCTCTCCTCTTAACTATCCCAATTCAATCCACCCTGAAAAGCTCTGAGGAAATAAACTTGTTTTCAGCTAAGAAATTTTGACATATTTAGTCATTGAGCACCAGCAGAATAAATCCAAATGATTAAACTTTGCAGGAGCTCAATCTTGATGCGTTTCTCAGACGGCTGTAATTGCGACGCAGGTTCAGAGCCAGCTGGGCTCTTCTGAATCACTTCCATCTCAGACGCCATTAAAACCCTCAGTAAGACGACGTTCTCTTCCAGCAGAGTCAGAAAGCAGATGTGAAGGTTTCACAGGAAGACGACGTACCAGCTCTGGAGTTCAGCAAACGTCTGTTTCATCCTCTTGATGGAGGAGTCCATCTCCTCCTTCACCACCATCCTGTAGCGCGTCAGGGAGACGCTGCACCTCTGCAGGTCTTTCACCGAGCGGTCGATGTTGGGAGCTGAGGAGGAGAAACATTTTTAAACATCTGATGTTCTCCGACTGAGATTCACTTCAACTAGAAGGTTGATTAATTTCATTTAGGTTTAAGTCAAGAAATCTAAATGTTGCTGATATCTGAAGTTTAGTATTAGATGAAACCGATTACTCTTTTTTTTTTTTTTTTTAAATAAACAGACTTTATTGTCCTTCAAAGGGGAAATATTAGTTTATTTGATAACTCTGCACCTTAATTGCACCAATAGCTTCACAAGTTTGGTCAAAACAACACAGCTTTAATCTGTTCAGTCAGTGTAATTAGGAGTTTAATGGCCAATATTGAATAAAAAATAAAATAATTCAACCTGACTGAAACAACAGGTCGACTATCTTAGTCAAACGTAAAAATAAATTGCAAGGAACCTTTGAAATGGTTCAGAAAGTGCAATTATGAACTCAAAGCATGAGGTTTCTCAGAGCACAAAGCCCAGCCAGGGTTTTCCTCTGGGTACAGTAAGCCTGGCGGGCCTCCAGGCTTTACTTGTGCCCCCACCAGGCTTCGCCTTGTTCATTTCTTAGTGGATGACGGCTGTAGCGCCCGGAGCACCGGGCTCAGAAAGGTTTCTGGGGGAAACCCTGAGAGACTGAATAGATCTGCCATCGACATGATACCCAATCTAGAATTTATTTCAATATTGGGACCGATACAGATATCAATATCGGATCGATGCGTTTCTAGTTTAAGTTACTCACCCATCTTTTTCCCTCCTGATGATCCCTGCTCATCGAAGGCGGCTGCTAACGAGGATGAGGAGGGATGAAGGTTTGAGCCCGTCCTGTGCCGAGGCTTGTTGCCTCTGGAAACCTGGTGGTGATTCCTTCCTCCCTGCTGGGGAGCAGGACTTGGAGCGCTAACGTTACTTTCTGCCTCGACACCTGTGAAAGGACACACCGATGGTTAAATCCTTCAGATGCTTGTTGTGGTTTCTGTTGCGTTTTGCGTCTTTCAAAATCAGTTTTCTGCTGAAATGTGGGTGAAGTCTGATTCTGCGATGTGTGGGTGAGCAGCCAGAGACAAAAGTTCAACACGTCTTCAGAGTGAGAAAATCACTCCGTGATACAAACTAAGCTTTTAGTTCACAGATAAAAACGAAAAAATTAAAACCAAGTGTCTTAATTACAAAGCGTGATTTAAGCACAATTGAGGAAATGAATCCTTAGCATTAAGATTTTGCTTTAAGTAAACTTAAAAATAACCCAATTGTAACATATAAAAACAATTTGTTTCAAGTACAGAAAGTAGAAAGTACTTGATGTTGCAACATAAAATGCTAAATTTTATTGTCAGTTTCTATCTTGTCACCTAATCAGAATTAAAATAGAAACATAATATTTGAATGAAGCAAAAACAGAGAATTTAAAAACAACTTCTGATTTTAGTCCGGTTCAATTACTGGGTGTTTTTTAATTTAAAAAATGTCTGGTAAACACTTTAAATGTTGTGCATTTTTAATTTAAGGAAATAAACACTTAAAAACTCAGAATAAAAAAAAAAAAATGCAGGTAGAAAAAGTTTTCTTAAATATAAAAAAACACATTTTCAACTACAACATGATAGTTTAATTCAATTAAAGGTTTTTGTTTTATTATTGAGAAATAAGTTTCCGTTCATTGTTAGGACTGGGCAACATAGTTTAAAACTAAAATCTGTGAATTTATCCAAAATTCAAATTTTAAATGATTTTCCCTCTCTTACTTTTTTCCTTAATAAAAAAAAGGGAAAAAAAAAAAAAGGGGCTTTTATTAGTCATTCCTTCTGTCAGTTGAAATAAATAGAAGCTGTAAAACAAAAAGACATTGTGGTTCTCTGAACTATGGAAACCATCAAGTGGTTTTTGTTCAATAAAGTTAAAATTTCCCTTCACATCAACAAATCCTTTGATTTCCTTTTTTTCCCCCCCCATCGGATCTCAGAGGAAAACAACAAGCCGTGCTTACCCGGCGTTTCGGGTGTAGGGGGTTCAGAGTCCAGCTCGGCTGCGTCCAGGGAGGCAGAGTCCAGCTGCTCGCTCAGCGAATCCAGAGACTCTCCGTCCATTACCGACCCGTTGGCGTGGAAGCCGTTCATCTCATCATCCTTGCTCTCGTCGGGCGACGCCGCCTCCGGCTGAGGCGCCTCTGTGGAAACCTCCTGCTGAGGCTTGGGCTTCTTTTTCTTCTTGGGCTGGAAGTGAGAATATTCACGTCACACACGTTTAATCCAACTCTAAATGTTGGGTTTGTGGGGTTTTCTCAACAGGAACACTGAAGCACTTTCAGGGTAAATTTTCAAACTTTTCCAGGACCACGTTGAAGATAAAAACAATACAAACGAGCGGAAGAAGACAGTTTCGATTCGCCATTATACGATAAGTTAATATTGTGATAGCATCTGCAGCAGGGACAAGATAAGTTTTATCTCTCACATGAAATATGTTTGGTATTTACAACTGATCCAGATCAAGAGAAGTTCAGTCTCTCAACTTCAGACGTCAGCTGTGCGCAAAACTTTGTCAATGTTCTTCTAATGTCGTGAAAATTATTTCACAATTGCTGTTATTATTCAATCCAAAACCCAGTTTAAAAAAAAAATCACGTGAATAAGTCACCATCGTCCACTTCCTGTTGACTCCTTTGTCTTTTCCACCAGTAGTAACGTTCGGTTGTTGGTCACATGATATTGTGCTAAAAAGTGTTTCCATTGCAGGTTTGACAAACAAATTTCTACTCAACTTATCAAAAAAAGTGAGTTTTTGTAATTACCATGTTTCCATTAAGTAAATTTATTTTCACAATTCCAATTTGTTCACTAATATGGTCAATAGAAATGTGTCTTTTTATTAGGTGTATGAAAATATTTGGTTTCGGCTGTAAATAATGGCTTTCAATCAAATGTTAAATTCAGAGTTTCTGCATATTTTACCACCTCAAATTTAAGACTTTTAAACACCACTATGAATAAAAATTAAGACTTGCGTCTCCACAGAAATGTACGAACTGCCGACAAATCTACACGTTGGAGGGAAAAAAAAGCTAGCTAATGTACATTAGCAGTGATTTACGGTCTCAAAAACACAATAAAGATGTTTGAATGCAACTTAAACTTTTGCCAGACAGAAAAATCCCACAAGACAAAAAGAGTAAATATAAGACCAACTTACTTAAAACATGAATTTAAGCCTTAATTTGAACTTCTTAAGGAAGCGCGAACCCCCTGTAGATTGCATTTTATCTGAACGGTGCAGTTTGAGTATCAGACACTTTCAAGAAATTCATATGAAGCTTGTGATGAAATCGGAGCACGAAGTAGAGACAGAACTCTGCGGTTAAGTGCATTTTACAAGTTGGTATGTAACCTTAGAAATGTAAACCAGCATCTGTGAGGTAGATGAAGATGCTGACTCAGAGGAATTTTAATTGCATCCTTTATAGCTCTCACCTTCTTTTTGCTCGTCACATTCCACTCTTTCAGGATTTCGGCTGCACTCCCTACGGAGATAAAAAGCAGAACACCAAAGTCACAACTAGTTCATTCAGTTCTACGTCAGAGCTTCAAAGTCTTGCAATGCCGCCTTAAAATACAAACGCCCTGAGAATTTTACTGGATGCCAGTGAGGAACAAAGCAGTGTGACGTTCAGGACAGCCCTGTTTCTAAATTTAACCCTGTGAAACTGAAGGCATGCAAATGACGCTCAACAGCTGAATTCAAAACATGGAACGCCTGATGAAAGCAGAGAAATGAGCTGCTTCAGCTCACAGGCATTAGGGCGACGTGTCAGCACAAGCTGGCAACAGACGTCTGTCGGTAAGAGGGAAAAAAAGAAGAAGAAAACATGCAAGCGGGTTTGCTTGATGTTTGGAAACGAAGTAAAGCCACTTATGTGACGATTCTTTAGTCATGCGAACTCTGAGATCAGCAGCAACATCCTCATACCTTCCAGGAACGCCTGCACAGCCTTGTCGACGCAGTTCTCAAAGTGCTGCAGCACCAGCACAATCTCATTGTTGCTTTTGTTGGGGACAACTGCCCTCACAGCACTGATCTGTGAAGAAAGAAAAACACAACTTGAGTCCCGCTGCTCAGATTTTACAGCAAAACTAATAAATATTTAATTCAACTTGCACTACATGCTGGCAGCGAAGGACAAACTTTAAATATTGGATATTTTTGTGTCATTTGCGTCGACTGTATTTGTCCAACTTCCTGAAACGCTTCACATTGAGGAAATAAAAACACCAGCAGAGCAAACCAAAAGTTTTCTTTCTGTCCATATCAGAAGCCCAACCACTGAATGCATTAGCTGTAGCTCCAACGGGAAAACGCTTATGTCTCACGCTGAATATCCAGAATATCTGGATGTTGAATAACTCAAAAATATTCCCAGATGACGGGTGCGGCAGCTCTTATTTAAAAAGATCATGCTGCTTCCTTTTTTTTTTTTTTTGTTGCAACATTTATAGCTAAACTGTAGCAGCTCTGCTGCTTGGAAAAACAGTACAGAGCGAAACTAAATGCAAACATGACTCGACATGTGCAGGTCTGAGAACTTTCAAGTGTATTTAACCACAAATACAGGTGCATCTCGACACAGAAGTCAATTCATACGAGTAACTTAATTCAAGAAGAGAAACTCATTTAAAAGTTTTTCTTTCTAAAGAAAAAGCTTTCAAGTTTAATTATTATGAGCAACAGCTGAAAAATAAAAATATGAATCGTATATAAACCCCACATAAAAAATATAAGTTAAAAAAAAAAACACATTAATGGAAAGTTTAGTGGAAGGAAAAAGTAACCCTGTATTTCTCTGAAAATTGTCAAATAAAACAAAAATAAAATAGCCTGTTGAAGCAAATGTCCATACATTCATGCAGTCAATACTTAATTGATTCAACTTTTTTTTTACAATTTTGACACAGGCTCCGATAGAAGTGGTATTAACAAAAAATAACTCAATTCAAGAAATCCCTATTCCAAACAAAAATATCACAATTAAAACATAACAAAATGTTCATCTATTTTATTAAGAGTAATAAAATAACAGTAGTTGATAAAAAGGTTTCCATATCTGAAAAAATAAATCTTGACATGCAGAATTTGTGTCAATGAATTCTTATTTTCCAGAAATTGTAAACAAAACTTTACAGATTCACTAAAATGTTGAGATCAGACGAGTTTTCTGATCAGCTACGGACATTTATAAATAAATTGCTGATATTTTTATGGAGTGCAACACTTTAGTTTCTATGTTTATTCTGATTGATTTATTGCATTTTGTTTTGTTGGTTTATTTACGTTGGATGGACTTCGCTTCACAATCCTAACTCTCAAGGCAAAATGAGACAACCATACTTTTTCCTTCCACTCAACTTTCTATTAATATACCACAATACACCACTAATTCCTTTATTAGTTTAATCTCATAGTACACAGACTTCTCTTATTGCGGAGAACATACTTCCTGTATTTAAAAACCCTTTTGGTCAAACTTATGCAATACTGTTTTACTTTTTCTTTTGTTAAATGTGCTTTGGGTTGGCATTTCCTTGATGTACTTTGTGTTCTGTTTGTAATTTTCTTGATTCCTGTAAAGTGTCTGAGTGTTCAGACATAAATAAATGAAATGATTCTTATTTAAATTGTCTCATAAATCAGCCGTAAGCCCTAGATTTATGAACACTTAAGGTTTCACATACTGAATAGATTTACTGGATTAACTTGTTGAGATTTGCGTCTTACCTTGTCCTTCATCCTCTCCGTCATTCCTCCCTGGGACATGACCATTTTTGAGCGAGTATCAAACACCACACCAGATGTATCTATAAAGCAGAAAAACAATGCAATCAGTCCAGGCCTTGACCCACATTTGCAAACCACAGAAGAACATCATTTGCAAAACAAAAGAAGCCCCAGCTATCTTTGCAGAGACATCCTAAAAAAATTATATTACATATGAATCCTAATCACATCGCAGCTGCAGATTATTCTGAAAATCTGTTTGTTGCTATGTGCACACATATGTGCATACAATTTCTGTAAAATAAGGATGCAAAACTCTTTGAACTGCGGAGGTGGAAGGACTTTTTGTTGAGGCATTTAAGCACAAACACTTGAGCTAGCAGCACAAGCAGCAAGCACTTCAGCGCTTTTGTGCGTGATTGGTTTGGATTCAGAGTCTGATTCAAATGATTCAAAGAAATGCATAAATGGAGCTAGAGAAGACCAACTTCGAGGTCTGCAGTACCAGCTTATAAAACCCACAAAGCGGCGAGTCGAAGAAAAGAAATCCTACAAAGATGCGAGCAGAGAATTAAGACCGACTAGCAAAGTCCAAAGTTAATCTACGACCATTAAAAGATGGAAACTGCTGAGTCGCAGTCAAGCCGTCTTCCTCGTGCGATGAAAATGCGTTGATGTCGGTGTAAAAACTCAAAGCTCAGATTCTCCGAAAGGAGCGGAGCTGCATCATTTGACTCCAAGGAAATTCACAAACACAACCGAACTGCTGAGCTCGAAAGTTAAAGTTTCACCAGAAAGACATTTACGAGACAAGCGCCGGTACGTACCCTTCAGACTGTTTTTCTTCGCCATCGTCGTCATGCAGAAGAATCAAGAGTAAAACCGAAATTTAACCCTTGTAGTAGAATATTTATCTTAGTGTTCAGACTGAGGGTAGCTCTTGATAAAAAGAGATCCCAAATAAGGTTTCTAGCTGGCAGGCGAAGTGGAAGAACAAGGTTCACATCCAGACCATCTCCACTTGGGCAAAGACAGATTTTCCCTTCCAGCAGTCGACTTGATCCAACCTGTTGGAAAGAAAAAAAATCCAAGAAAAGAAGGTTAATCTGATTAATACATAAATAAAAATGCAGCAGGAATAACCACTTCTGTAGGATCTGCAAACTGAATGCAACTTAAAAAAAATAAATAGAAATCCATTTCCTCTGGCAATGATGCATAAATGAAAACCAGATTTCAATGAATTATTGTCTGTCTTGAGAAAGTCTGTCCTTAATAACGTCCTTGGCAGAACCGCTGCATTTCATTTCAACAGAAGAGTCAGCAGAATCAAATCTTTTAAGGATTTCTCTCCCCCTGTTCACTGCAGGATTCATGATAACAAAGACGACCCAGCGGGTCAGAACCCTCACCTTTAAAGTCCCGGATGTTTGATCCGTTTAACACATCTAGGAAATTAGCAGCTGATCAAAAAATGTAATAAATCAGCTCTAGGAGTTCAGAAATGTCGAACCAAGAGGACTGCTATCTAAACGAAAAAAGAAAAATGCTTTTTGACCTTTGGACCTTTTTACAACTGTTTCACAGCAGGTGAAACAGCTGGTTAGATTAGGAGAGACCAGAAACTAATAAAGTGTTATTTAATTTCGAGGGGACAAAAGGAAAGAAAAGGAAGAAGATTATTTTCCACTTTTTAACTTAATGTCCATCCTGGCCTTTCCGACGCTCTCACCAGACATCTGGAACCAGATTGCAGGCCAGCCGTTTCCCCTCTTTAGGTTTCTTTTTCTCTTGAAAAGGAAACTTTTCAAAAGGTCGGAGCAAACCAACACCTTCTTCACGAGGACCAGGCATGTCACGGCCCCGGTTCCACCACACCCTCAGACGTCAGACCCACGTAAGCGCGAGCAACAAATGACACAGCAGCCGCCGCTCATGCCAGCACTAGGATGCATCCTGTTTATCAAGAGGGATGGTGTTTGAATATTCAAGCAAACCAGGTGCACTTGCGCGTGTTTAAAAAGAAGAAAAAAAAAGGAAACGTTCAAATTAAACAAAAACAAAATAAACAAAAGGCTTTAAGAGTGAGTGATATGCAGATTTGAGGAAATAAAAACCAATGAGATCATTTGCATGACAACGTTGTTTATATGTTGCAGTGACACAAAGCAATCTGTTGCAGTTTGAGCCAGTTCTGGGTGTAATGTTTACATTTTTAAACATGTTTTTTTTAATGAGTAACTGGCAGGTATTATCTGCATGGAGGAACTTTAAAACTTTAGAAATGAAACTTAACTACACCCTCACATAAATCAGACTTCAGTTTGTTGGCTGATTTATTTGATGATAAAACGCTACTTACATTTCTCTACCAACAAATCTATAGATTATGATATTGAAACAACTCAATGATGCTATTACAATTTTTTTTAAATATATATTAACATTGCAAATTTATATTAAATTCTCAAAAGGAAAAATAATTTACATTTGCTATACTTCTTTTCCATTTTTATTTTAAAAAATGGAATAAATCTATATTGGCTGCCTTTATTCAGCCCCATTTTAAATGAGCACCTCTGACTTTTATAATAGGAGGAATTTTGACTTTATTGGCAACTCTAATTTGTAATTTTTAAACAATAGTTAAGTATATGAAGTTATACAGTTAAATCTTTTAAATTCAGGTTATGAGTGCCCAATTTAAATAGACACTCAAAATTGGTTAAAAATAATATACATTTTAAAAATATGAACATTTAGATTGAATAAACTCAAAAGAAAAAAATACACTAACCTGGAAAATTTCCCCTTTATATGATTTGGGAAAATTCAAACTGTTTTTTCCTAATTTATCAGTTGCATTAAATCTATAAACACCTAATAAAAAAAAACAGAATGCACATTTTAATTAATGACCAGATAACTGTTGAGGGTATTAGTTATTTAAATTTCCTATAGTATTCAGAACTACTGCAAGTTTTCCTTTTAATTTGTTACAGATTTTAGAAAGAAAAAGCTGGCTAATATTAGAATCAGCTGCTCAGATCTTAGAAAAATCAGAAAGAGGTTGCAACGCCTGATCAGTGCATCTCAAAAGAATGAAAGGAAATCACTTCTTCAGTCAAGTCTGAGAGATTACACAACAGAAACCAGAAGTACCCCACATTGCAGAGTCATTAACTATTCAAATTAATGCATCTGATGGGTCCAGTCCAGGTAGGTAATCCATCACGTCAATAAAGAATATTCTGTAGCTCCAAACATTCAAAGCAATGCTTTTATTAAGACTCTTTCCTCCAGATGTTTTCTAGCCTTTCTGCACTGAAACGCAGAAACACAGAAATCATCGTTTGTGGCGACAAAGCCTGACCACCTCCAACCACACAGCCTGTCTGCTGGGAGGCGTGAAATCACCCAGTTTACACCAGCTTCTATGATCCTCCCCAACGCTGAAGGTTTCGTTTCATTTGTACCTGAATTTGACGGATTTAACTTGGACAACTGCAGGGTGCCTTTATTCCAGAGCCTCGGTTACCGTTAGCCTGCAAATATTACCTAACGCTTTATGACGAGCTGGGTGAAACCCAATATCACCCGACTGGTAATTTATACCATTGTAAGCTCTCCAGGATAAACAACCACTGACTGCAACTCGCAACACTCGACAGAATTGATTTATTTCACCTTTTCACGGAGCGTTAGCTAATATTAGCTCGCAGCTAGCAGTCTGTGCTGAAAGGCTAACGATCAATTCTGCCGTTACGAAAAAAGAGACAGAGACGCGGCTGCTAAGCTAAGTATTTGTCTGCTTTAGTTAAATAAATAAAAAAAGCAAACTATGTTAAGAGCTCAAAGATACTAAACACGTACCTAGTATTGGGAGCGAAGAGGACGTAGCTTCTGGAAAGAGCTTACTGCGGTTCCCACAGCAGCCAGCCGTCTGTAAAGCCAAGCAGTCTGCTGCTGTGGCCAATATTTTCCTCCAGCGAGGCTTCGCGGTTGCCAGGTTGGAGGCAGACAACCCCCTTTTAATACCCTGAGGAGTGGCGGAGGTGTGTCTGGTTCTAGGTAAAAGTAGCACAATCTGAACATATTTTTACTCAAGTAAAAGTAAAAAGTAAAAATAAATTACTGGAGTAAGAGTAAAAAATAAAAAGTATTTGGAAAAAGTACTGACTAAATGGTCAAAACATTAATAATTTAATATTTAGAAATTATACTCAGAGTACCTATACTTCATAATAAAATCACTAAAGGTAATGTAAATTAATAAATCAACTCTACTAAGTAATTAAGTTTGTCTATAATATGACAAACTTAATACAATGTATTAAGTTTTAAAATTGCAAATTTACAAAGCAAGCAGGTCCAATTCATATATGGAAATATAAAATGAAATTTATCCAATTATGGAAAAATCAAAATTATCACAATGGGGAATTAAATGTTGCAACAAATCATCTAAATGTCTTCAAAGACTTTTTAATGGTGACACTGTGGGCAGCAGTCAGTCTTGCATCGAATATGAAGAGGCCTCTGACTGAAGAATGTTGTATGATAGTTTCATGACAGACATTACAAACCAACAGCTCAAATTCTGGTCTGCAGAGATATTTTACAAAAACATGACCTGGATCTCTGTGTAAAGAAGAAGTTGTTTTCATTTCCTTCTTCCTCTGTTCTTTGGTGATGCTAGGTATCAATGAAGCTTCCTTTTCAACTGCTCTGGAATTTGCTGCTGCAGTTCAGGTATTATTTGAGGTTTTAATATGCTAATTAGCTGCTCCCAGTCGGTGAAAACAATATGCTGTTGCCACGGTTAAGCATCATAACAGCAATCTGAAAGTAAAAAAGTAGGGGCAATAATCCTTTCAGCTGTACTGCATCCAAATCCGAAAGGAACAGCATGATTTGTCTGAACGCACAAAACAAAGAACTTTGAAGTGCAGCCAAATTTATTTTGCAAAGAGAAAAAAAAGTAAATTAAAATGATTAGAAAGCTAGTACGAATGATTTTAGTAATACTACTTACTATGAAAACGTTCATCAGTAAAATTTTGCAACAACCCAAAAGCCCAATAGCAATACCAATGTGTAAATAATATACTTTAATAAATGCAAGTTCTCTTGTAAGTTGTCATATAACAACGGGTTCGAGAGTCCAAATCTGGCAACCACACCGTCCACGTCGTCATTTCCGAAGCCGAAGAATAGGGTTCGCTTGGTTCGTGACCTTGCACCGCCCGCCTGAGCTTGTAGTACATGTCTGCTGCAGTTGCCATGACCGCTCTCACATCGACTGAAATAACAACTTTTAGGCAAATGTTAAAACGACGGTAGTCGAGCTGCTGTAGCGTGGGATCGAGCCGAGTGAAGGGAAGTTCTGGGGGATAAAATAAAAGGTTCTGAAAGCCACACTGAGGAAAGCGGAGAAGCGTATTCCATCAAAATGGCAACCCCCTATGTGACAGATGAATCTGGTAAGGCTGTGCATGTGGTGGACATTTGTCCAACTGAAATCATTTAGCATACCCACAGTCTCTCATGGAGTTGTGTTTTCTATCTGCAGTGCTCAGAGTTCTCGATTTCAGTCAAACCATTTAACTCGCATATTGGGTTTTGATGTTAACTTAGCCTGCTAGCTAACACGCTAGCTGCAGAGCTAATTAGCCTCTTGCTATCGCTCTGTGTAATTTACACATGTAAACATTACAGTGAATAGTAACCTCCTCTTACCAGTAACACATAGACCCGCTCACAGTGAAACTTCATGAATTGATGAGCTTATAACGTACATGGAAGCCGATTTAGCAGCCTGCTAGCGTAAGTTGGCATCCGGTGTACTATCCTCCGCTATCGTAAATGATTATATTTCAATTGAAACGATATTTTCTGACTTCATTAGATTTTATTTAACTTCAATTCTAGTAACCCCTTATTGGCTAATGAAGCTAGTTAGCTTTATACCTGTTTCATTGTGAAAACAGCCAAGTGGGTGTATGAATTGCTCGTTGGTTAATATTCTTGCTCTCAGAATACTATCAGAATTACTTCGGTTCCACCTGGCGGTCAGAGTGTGAACTACAAGTGGTTTATGGAAACCGTTTAATAATCGCTGCTCTAACTGTTGCTTTTTCACCAAACGCACATTTTTAAAGTCTGTATGCTCGATTCAGCGATAACTTAATTTTTAAATTAGTAGAGGATTATTTCAATAATTGATTTATCACGCTTAATCCGGAAGGAATCGGAGCAAGTATTTCCAAAAAGTGTCTTTACTCACTTAATAGATGATTTTATAAGTAGAAAAGGTTTGGATAGGCTTTTCCCTTTATAAATACAATAATAATTCATAGGATAAATTAATAAAAGATCAAAGATTTTTTTTCTATTTTGGATAAAATAATGGAACGGGTTCAAAAACCTTAAAACAAGACAAAATGTTCCAAGTATATATTTAATTTCACATTTACTTGGGCTATTAAGTAGAATTTGATCTGAACAAATACTTTTTCACAGACCAATAAAAATAATGAGTTAATAGTTTTACAGCACCACTAGAGGGCCAACCAAAGCCTGCTTTAAATCCTTTTTTTCCCCTCAGGGAAATACATAGCTGCAACTCAGCGACCCGATGGGACATGGAGGAAGCCGAGACGGGTGAAGGATGGTTATGTCCCCCAGGAGGAGGTCCCCGTGTAAGTGCAAGGCCTCCCCCTCCCTGCTTTACACGCACACAGTAATTATATCTTGGTTTTCTTACACGTGAGTCGATGCCAGACAGCGTCCCAGCTCCAGAATTACTCAGTTGGTTATGAATGAGGAATGAGGCAGGATGCGGCTCAGAGACCTCCTATAAACAACCAGCTTTTCCTTGAAGTTTTCTGTAAGTTTGGCCTCATGAAAGGAATTGACTGTTTTATCTTTTCACAATGCCATTTAGCCCTTTTTCCAAAGTGCCTCTTTTAGCCAACCTTTTAGAGGAGATATTTTTTGTAGAGTTACGAGACATCAAATCTGATGATCTGATCTTGTTTATGATTTTGAAAGTAGTTTGGATTAGCGTGGCAACAACTACAGATTTTTTATTTACCTACTTTGTCCTTTTTCAAATACTATATTAAAAATGCATTAAAAGAGGCATATAAAATGTATTCAGTTCGTTTTTTTAAATAGGAAAAGTACCATTTTATTGCCTAAAATTCAATAACAGCTTCGTGACCATTTGTAGCAAAGGATGAATCTGCAGCTAAAACTAACTTCTAACATAAACATGTGAAAATCTCACTCCTTTCTGCTTGACTTGATATAAATGTAGCATATAATTAATCTGGTGATTATTTTTGGAATAACCTTTTGGTAATTGGACAGCAGAAGGTGGTTACCTCATTTGAACCACACGAAGCTAAAGCTATGCTACTTGAGGATAAAACACTTTTGCTCTATAGGTTTTGAGTTAAAAAATGTTTCATGTTGAAAAGAAGTTTTAAAACAAACGTTATTGGAAGAAATTAAAACAAACAAACATTTAAAAAAGATCTGAAATAAATAAACAACATTTAGCCTGGTGGGGATGTAAGTAAAGCCTGGTGACCCGCTAGGCTTATAATCTATTCATTATGATCAATTATGATTAGTCATTTCAACCCTAGTTTGGATCAACTTAGTTCTTCATACTGAGAGATGGTCAGAACAACCGTCCTTACATAAATTGTGTTTTTTTTTGTTGTTGTTTTTCCCAGATATGAAAACAAATACGTCAAGTTTTTCAAGAGCAAACCCGACCTGCCTCCTGGCATGAGCCCAGCAGAAGCAGCTCCACCAAAACAGCAGCAGCAGCAAAAGATACCCGGCTGTGCGGACAGCGAGACGGCCGGTCTGTCAAAGTCGGCGAAACGCAACATGAAACGCAAGGAAAAACGGAAACAGCAGCAGCTCCAGGATCAGGACGGCGAGGCGGAGGTGGATGCGGTGAGCAGCGGCGTGGAGAGCGTGTCCATCTCAGAGAGAGGCGAATCTGCCACCAAGACCCCGGGAACCACATCGGTTTCAACACCAGACGAGTCCTCAGCGGCTGCAGCAGCAGGAGCTGAAAAGGCCAAGAAGATCAAAAACCTGAAAAAGAAGCTGCGGCAGGTGGAGGAGCTGCAGCAGAAGGTGGACTCAGGGGAAATAAAGCAGCTGACGAAGGATCAGCTGGAAAAGCTGGGCCGCGCCGAGGCCCTACGAGAAGAGCTGGAGCAGCTGGAACGCGACTCCTGAACCGGAAAAAAAAAACACGAGAGTCAGACTAATCATGCAAATTGCAAACCGGAAGGGACCTTTGCAACTTCCAGAAACAGTTTCCCTATTTGACATCCATCGTGAACGATGGCAGGAAGCGCAGCTCTAAGGACAGCATGTCTGTGTGGCAGACATCGCACCTGTTTTCTTTAGTTCTAGTTTGTGACCCAAATATACTTTTAACTATCTTTTAAACAGATCTTTGTGGCTTGTTTTGTGCTTGTATGTTGTTTCCATTTTTGTATTTTTAATCCCATCTGGAACCACAGGAAATAAAAACACAAAACTTTGTGAAAGAGGGTTTAGTTTGTGTCCCACTTTCTGCTTTAAACAATAGCAACACTGCAAAAACAAAAACTCTCACCAAATATTTTTGGTTTAGTTTCTTAAAACCCTTGACATAAGACAGAACAAACTTGAAAGTAAATTTCCAGCAAGTTATAAGAGTTTGTTTTTAGGTCAATAATTCTTTAATATCAATTTCAAAAAGTACTAGTTCCACTAACAGATTATTTCACTTCCAGGTAATAAGTGAAATAATCTGCCAGTGGAAATAGCACTTCTTAGCAATATTAATAAAATACTGACTTAAAACAAGCTCTTATATTTTGCAGAAAAGTTCTTATTTCAGATATTTGCATTACAAATATGCATTACAATATGGACAAAAGTACTTTTTTCTGTTTTTGCGGTGTTTGATGTTGAGATGGTTTATCATTGTCTCACTTATGCCACATCTCCACAGTCAGAACAGAAAATAAATTATGTATTTGTCTTCTTGTTTCAGTAAGTTTTACTCTTTAAGTAACCTGGATGTTACTGTGGCCAGCAGGACAGAGACCCTGGAAAACTGTATGTGTTTGTTGAGAGGAAGGTGCAGCTGAACTTTTCTTTTTGCTAATAAATCCCATAATTAAGCAAATAAAAGAGAGGAGTATTACATGTGTAGCTAAAGACTTTAGATTTTATTTTTCTGTCTTGGAGCTCAATTGTTGGTCAAAACTTATTAAAAACATTCAGCAGAATAAAGTTTTGGTTCTTTTTTCTTCCTTAACACGATCAATGATTCAACAAGGAATCTCCAAATATTTTGTGTAAATTAAATTTTTTTTTTTAAATGAGAAAAGTAATCTGGTTTCTGTTTTGTATTTTACAAAAACAAATATTTTCAGATGACATTTTTTACCACCAAAACCTGGAAACATTTACTCTGTTATCAAAGATTTAATTAATTACGTTCGAACACTGAGACTGATTTTTATATTTCAGGTGTTTAATTTTGTTCACTTTGATGGTTCTAATTAAAGCTAATTAATAAACTTTAATTAGCAACTTATATATTTTGAGTCAGCTGTATTGTGGTGACAATTTATTAATCGATTGGAATTCATTTTAATCTAATGAACTACTAATAAGTCGATTAATTGTTTGCCTCCTCCTGTTCTCAGATATTGTTGCAGTTTATGTACGAAAAGTATTGCAAAAAACATGATTTTTGCACCAATTTAAGCTCACAGCTCTTGTTTCTTTTCTAAATAAAATCTAGTTATCATAAATTATTATATTATATCTTTCCTGGCACCGATGCTGCAACAACTAAGTTGAACCAGTTAATTCTTCATCACCAAACCGAATGGGTTTCATGCTAGAATGTAGTTATTTCTACATTCAAGCTTCTTCCTAGAAAGCGTCTTCCTAAAAATGAAATTTCTGCTTTGGTTTCATATTTTTTTAAACAAAGCCTTGATATGTGCATGTCATTATCCAGACAATAAAAGTTATTCCCAGAAGGCTGTGAGCTTTTCATTGCATTGTTGAATTGCTCTCCAAACACTTTTTTTTTTTTTTTTTGCCAGTCGTTTCCCTCATTTTGCTCCAAAAGATTCAATAAAACGTGACTTTTTTAGCTCACATTCTCCATCAAAACTTGACCTAGAGAAACATTCTAATTCAGCCTTTGGTTGTCCATTTTAATCAGCTTAAACCGAAACGGATCGCTTTGTCCACATTTAGACTTCAAAGGAAACCTCTGGGAGGACAGAGCTTCACATTTAACCTTTGACATTTGAGGATAGAATAGAGACATCCTTCATTGTCTCTCAGTGGACGAATCAGATGCTGTTTCACACAAAGGAAAAATATGAAAAAGAAAACAATCACTGTATTGTGAGGTTAAAGTTGCAACATGGGGGGCAACACTGTGCAGTTACTGAAAAACGTTTCAAAGAAATTTGCAACTGAGTAGAATAATGTTCCTATTTTTTCTAGTTTTCTATTCAACATGATCATTTTAAAAATGTACAAAATATGCCTGATTTTACAAAACCCTATTTACAAAAGAATGTGCAAATGATTGTGCAAAGAACAACAGAGATATAAAATGAGATGCAAAAACAACATCAACAACTAATAATAATAATAATAATAATAGTAATAATAAATTTAAATAAATGTATTGTGTCTTTTTTAAACATTTTTATCTGATCAATTACAATCTAAATTCAATCTGGAGAGACTCAAATGGAGAAGAGAAGCGATTAGAGGGTTTACTTATCATGTATGAATTGGAGTCTTTGGGCCCCGGCTGAGGAAATCGGGCTGGGATTGCGATAAACTCGGATTAGCGTTTCCGCCGCTGATAGGAACGTCATCCCCCCGGGAGCCGACACTGGTGGTGGAGGTCGATGAAGGGATGAGCTCGGCTGACAAGCGGAGGAATCCTTGGCTGGAGATCCTTTTCAGCTCGGGCTTGAATGATGACCGGATGAGACGCGGCTTGGGCTGCGTTGATTGGTCACAGGCGATGCATGACGTGCGCTGATTGAGAGCTGCGGGTGTGGTTAACGAGTCTTCCTGATTGAATTTACGCCTAGGCTTCATCAGGCATAATTTTATTAAAACCAAGAAAATTGTCAGAATTTTGGTTGTCAAAAATTAAAAAGAAAAAAAAAAAATGGTGTAATTAGTTTAATTAGCCACTGATTGATACAAGAGCTGTATTATTAATCAGTGATTTTGAGTAAAGTGTCAGTCAAAAACACTTTACTCAAAAAAGTGAAACAAAAGAAAATTGTTTCATATCCTCCAGATGCAAAGTCTGCAGTCGTGTCCTGACGTATTTGGTAAATTATTCCAATGTCTTATTTATCCTGATTAAAAAATAGGGAGACCCCAATAACACTAGACGTTACTCAATGGTTTTACATCCTATTGCATGCAGTTATAATCCAATTCAGAAATTAAAAATTAAAGATGCAGCCCAATCTTTCCCGTCTCGTCGTTGCTTCTCATGCGGCCGCTGAGCGTTGGAACAGAAATGTACAGGGTGCATTGAGCAAAAAGCGATGTATTCATATGTGAGCCATTGGGGTTGTGGTTTGTGTTGTAAAGCATCGAGTGGTCAACAAGAATAGAAAGGCATTATATGAATGCAGCCATTTCTTTCTCTCTGATGAATGTGGTTAACTTAAAGGGACAGCTCAATAAGAGCAGTCAGTATCTTACCTGACCTTCTCAGCGTCTTGACTTTGATACAATGAAGATTAAGTTCATTAACAGAATATAAGCTGCAGACAATCGAACATCAGGTGATCGTTCTTAGTGGACAACTCGTTATATTTTCCATAACTGTGTTACATTTTCCTCACTTGGATCCATATTATATTTCTGTTGTGCTTCAAATAAACAGATAAAAAGTTCACAGATTACGAAACCTGTAATACTTGTGAAGAGAATTTATTAAACCTCTTTAATCAATTTGAAACAGTGGTTTCTAAGTACACTGAAAAACACAATAAGAATTTATTCTACAGTTTCTGCTGCAAATATTATATTACAAAACTAACTAAACAGTAACTTTTCAGCAAGATATATGAACTTGTTTTTTTCCCCATTTTATGAGTGAAATAACCTAAAAGTGAAAGTAGTGCTTTATTGATCTATGTTCAAGAATTATTTACTTGAAACAAGATTGTTTATCTTACTGAAAAGTTACTTTTGAGTTAGTTTTGTCTCATGTTAAGTGAGATATTTGCACTAGAAACAAAGCATCACTACTTGGTAAGACTTTGTGTTTTTGTATTGTGCATCAAATTAAACGTTCATTAGCCATCTGGAACTTGGCTCAATCTAATGGAGGAGAAAGAAAGTACATACGGGACTAGAAAAAATCTTTTACCTTTCTCAGAACGACTACATTTTGCCTTATCATTAATATTAGCTAATCTTTTTAAACACGGTTGGTGTTTACAGAAATAACTTTTTGTCTCCACTCAGTTTTTATGAGCCATTGTTTCTCAATGAGACTGAAAACGAGACGTTCTCTGTCACTGATTTGTTGTCACTGATTTGTTGCAATGGTTACTTGGAGGCGTCGCTGGTTTCTCTTGAATGTGATCCTACATTAAGAAGCGAAATAACAAGCGGTTCCTCTTGTCCCTCCAGGGAAAATGCGGTCCCTTGTTTTTTCACAACCTGGAAACAATGAAGCAACAGGAAAATAGAATCATCTGGAGAAGCTGCAAGACATGAAAATATAAAACAATTCCTCGTTCGCACACGTTCGGGATGATTCAAGCTGCCTCAGCTTATCAGTAACATGTTTCTTGTTTTATGCTTAAATGTTTATCTGTTCACAGTCAGCACCTTTCATTACTGGCAGGAAGCTTTTCTCAGCAGCCCTAATCCCTGAATTTGCTCCCTTTGAAGCAAACAACATGTCTGAGTTATTTTTACACACTTCAAGGGGCTCAAAATGATGGTGTGCAAAGACTTGATCATGCAGTTTGTGCCTGAAATTAGCACGTTTTTTTTCTATACTCCACACTTCACATTCCTTGTCAAGGTTTTATTGTGTGGTTAGGAGGCATGTCTGGAGCAAATACTCGCTATATAAACGAACCAGATTCAGCACAGATGTAAACGGGCAAATTTACAGAGGATGACTGTGGCCACAGCGAGGAAGATAGAGCATTAATGCATGCTTTAGGTTATAAACGACATCAACAGACTTTATTCTAGCCAGTTTTTCTTTTCATCTGATGGGAAAGGAGCCAAAGCAGAAAATGTTCTGCAGACTGGAGCTAATGTTGCTTCTTGTTTTGCTGACAGCAGCTTCATCTGTTGCTCCGAGCAGAAAGGATCTCACTGAAGCTGTGGTAAGAACAAACCGAACCGGGCTGCTGCTGGAGTTTTACTGCAGACGCAGGGAATTTAACAGCTATAAATGAAAACTCTGTGTGATACTCAATTATTTAAATGTTTATTAGGATTTTATTATCATCATTAACTGGATAAATACTTTTTAAAAGTTTGTAGAGTATATTCTGTGTATTACATAGTATTTATACCCCTTGAAGTTGTAAACATTTTGTCAATTTAATGACATAAATTCAACATGAACTGGATTTTTTTTCCATAATGCTTCAGTTTTAAGCTCCAAATGGAAACAGATAAAAAATAAAGTTGTGAAAAATTTTAAATGTAGTAAGTTTATATAGTAATATCCTGAGTTTTGCAGACCTTATAGAGAGTTTTTAAATCTGTCATTCACTGGCAGGGAGAGGAAATTCACTTTATTTATTTATTTAGCACTAATTCAAAATAAATCTCAAGGCAATTTGAACTAAAATTACTTTACATGCTTATCAAACGATACACCGATCATAAGATAATAAGTTAATTATTTTAAAAAGTTTACATTTTTTTCTACCTAATGAAATCACATTGAGTCAATATCAGCAATATCCCAAGTTGCTCCTGGGTAATTTGAGCTTAATAATTTTATACTGATTACTAAAATATCTGCCTTACATTCAACTTCTAGAGTTTCAGTGAAGATCTCAGGTCTTTGATATGCAATAAGAGTTTGATTATTAATTCACCTTAAATGAAATTCTGGATTTAACAAGGAGGCGACGGAGGGAAGCTGAAAGAGGAGATCTTTCACTTTGAACTCCTGCTGCAGCATTTTGGATCAGATGAAGCTTTTAACTCCTTTTTGTGAAAGGAAAGAAAACTTTGGCTTTGAAGTAGCAAATGCATGAACCAGTTTTTCAGCGTCACCCCTGGAAAAGATATTTCTAATTTAGGCAATAACCCAGATGCAAAACTATCCAGATGAAGAGATCGACTAATCAGTTTCTGTTTATACGCCCAACTAACACGTCAACATTTATTGATAAATATAGTTGAGTATCGTCAGCATAACAGTGAACATTTATCCCATGTTTTCTGATGATTTTACCAATTTGAAATATGGAAAAAACTAACTTACATTGATTTTTCAGCAACATAGAAACTTGTTTTAAATGAATAACATTGATTGTAAAAATACTATTTTAAATATTTAAAAATACAAGTTCCACCGGCTGATTATTTTGCTCATAACATTGGGGAAAATGTTTCGGTAAGATATTTGTTCTAGAAACTAGACCAAAAATACTTGACAAGGTTTTGTGTTTTTGCAGTGTGTTAGCATGACCTCATCAATTGGGATTCATTGGACAATTACAAATTTTCCCTCAAAGATGTGAAACAGAGAATTAATATTCATACTAAATATTAATTCCCTTCATGTGTAAACGTCATTTCAAGTTTACACATAAAAACTGTGTTTGTTGTGTCAAATTAATCGGTTCTAGTAACGATAACATGCGAAATACTTTAGTTTTGTGTGAACAAAATGTAGTGAATTAACACAGCGATACCTCTCTTGGCCATAAGAGGGCAGTAATAAATAGAAAAACCAGTTTAAACTGGTTTAGTCATGTGAGTTAAATTGAACGTTGCTGTTCATGAATCTTGTCTATTTGACTGAGCTTTTTGTGATTTTGTAAACAAAACCAAGCAGGAATTTCAGTCTCTACATCTGAAAAGCTGGTAGAAACTCCTCATTCCAGGTTTACGGCTGTAATTTCAGAAAAAAAAAAACGTGGTTCAGTTTTGTTACTTGCCAGTCTTTCTGATCTGTAAAACATCATTTACTTCACTGGAATCACAAGCACAATCAAATACAGTGAAGATTATGATCGTAACGTGGCAGTGACCCTTCCCTCCACGGTCCAATAAATCGATTTGGCAACCAGCTGTTAAACTAATTGCATTTTCTTTTAGGCATATTTAAGGAAGTATGGCTACCTGCACATCCCACTGGACAACACACATCTCAACCCTCCACCTGAAAAAATACAGGAGGCCCTGAGGTGACGCTAAATGAGGTTCACATCTTCATTTGTTATTAGTTATTCGTTGGGATCAATGAGAGTTAAGTTTAATGTTCATGTCAGAGTCTTTCAGAAAGTATCCAACCTTCAAGTATCTGGAAACCTGGATTCATCCACACTGGAAATGATGAGGCAGCCCCGCTGCGGTCTGGAAGACCCTTTCACAAACAATTCTCTCAAGTATCGAATCATGGGTGGGTTTCTTTCCTCTGTGAAACACATTCACAGACCGGTGAAGAGTGTGAGCATTAACCACGGTTATTATTGAACAGGTTACTGGCGCAAGAAGATGCTGACGTATCGCATTTACAATTACACGCCGGACCTGGGCGCAGCAAAGACCCGGCAGGCCATCCAGACTGCGTTCAAGTACTGGAGCGACGTGTCGTCTTTAAAGTTCAGGGAGCTGCATCAAGGAAGAGCCGATATAAAAATCTCCTTTCACACAAAAGACAAGTCGTGTCCAGTGCCCTTTGATGGACGAGGTGGGAGAAAAATTAGATCGCCTCACAAGTTTGTAGACATTTCTGCTGTTTTAAAGGTGACCTATTATGCGACACAAACATGTTCTTCACTTGATGTTTTGCACAAAATCATTCTTCGGTAATGAGGGTTTACTCTGCTCAGTTCAGACTGTTTTGAGCTGTTTTAGGGCGTCTTGTCACTTTAAATCCCTAACTCAACATTTATACCTGCACCTGAAAGTGGCTGCTAACAAATGTGCAATTATACAATCGTACATCTTTGAAAAGCATTAGTAGAGCCTCCTGCACAATGGTAAGTCTACAACGAAACACTTAAGTTTTCCAGCTGCCATTGTAGAGTGCATGCAGCGGTAAAACCGGTTGGCCAAACACTCAGCTCCATTTGTGTTGCTAGGTAACAAGCTGGGCTCTGCTGGGGTTGCTAGGTAACAAGCTGGGCTCTGCTGGGGTTGCTAGGTAACAGTGCCCATCAAATGTGACTTAACGTTCCTGAGGGTTTTGAAAAGGCTCATTTTCCAGACACCAAAAAACATGAACTTTTTGCCAAAACAAATGCCTGGGTGTTTTTTTTTAGAGGCAGTTGAGACACAAATGGAAGCACAATTATCTGCAAAGTGTTTAGCATAATAGGCCACCTTTAAGGTGAGATTTGAAAAAGAGTGAGATGACATTCTTTCTTCGTCCACAGGTCATGTTTTAGCGCACGCTGATGCTCCCGAGTCAGGCATCGTGCACTTTGATGAAGATGAAGTGTGGACAGAGGGGAAGAGCTCCGGCTCCAACCTGAGGATTGTGGCGGCTCATGAGATCGGTCATGCTCTGGGCCTGGGCCACTCGCAGTACTACACCGCGCTTATGGGACCCATTTATATCGGATACCGTGCTGACTTTAAGCTGCATCCGGATGATATAAAAGGGATCCAAACTTTGTACGGTAATGCTTGAATCTCACGAACGAGACATTAATTGTATTTATAAAAGGACGCATAAGTTTCTATATGGTCAGTTCAGACTTTTAGCTTGTGATCCTTTTTCTCTCCTGCTCAGAAAAAAAAGAAAACACTCTGTATCCCAAAATACAGTAGTCGATTTGCAGAGATCAGGTTCACACAGCAAGCAAATGAGGTCAAAATCCACGTTTTTTCCTAAATGTGGCCTATATCCAACTTTTTTACTGCAGTCTACACTTATGCCAAAAAACTGCGAAATTTTGAGATTAATCTCAGAAATATTCTAGAAAAACATGGAAGTTTTAGACTTTTGGAAACTTTTGTTGGAGCCAATTTTTAACTTTTCCAACTCAGACTAGATTTCCAAATAAACTTCTCTACTGAAAATGCAGTGAAAGCTTCCCAAAAGGCTATCGCTATTAGCTATGCTTTCCTTTTATCAGTTTCCTTTGTGTCATGATCTTAAAACCTGCTAGATGTCATACATGATACTCACTACTTGTTTTTAAGATAATTATTCTTTTAAAATTATTTTATAGCTTTAAAACATCAACAGCAAAGCTGACAAATATATTTTTAGATTTATAGTTTATTTACCTCTAAAATATGACTTTCCTCTTTGAACAGCAGTTCACATGACATGCAGTTGTTTCTGTTTTTCAGGAAAACCAGAGAACAGTCCTCCATCTGTGATTCCTCACCAGCCGGTGCCACGAGGCGCCGCCCCAGATCCGTGCAAGGCCAAACTGGACGCAGTTATGTTGGGTACAGAGACTCTGGTGCTCAGTTCGCTCTATATTTTACCAAAACATTCATGTCTTTGCCGTCATTTCATCAAAAATTATAGTTTTGAGTTTGAAAAGCCAAAAATTTACAAGCAAAAGCTAAAAAAAAAAAAATCATTAATAACAGAAATTTTCCAGAAAAACAAGGAAATTTCTGAATTTGAAAGTTTAAGATTTGCAAAAAAAATCTCAGAAATTCTGGAATTAATCTTCAAAATTTTCAACAAAAACCATGGACATTTATCAGTTTGGAAAACTTAACATTTGCAAGAAAAAGCTCAAAGTAACTCAGAAATTTTCTTGGTAAAACATGAAAATGTCTCAATTTGAAAAGTCTGAAATTTGCAAGAAAAAAACTGAAATTCTGAGATTAATCTCAGTACTTTTCTGGAAGAAAATTTCTGAGTTTAACTTTTCAAACTCAGACTAGATTTCCAAAAATTTGCGAAAAATAAACTTGGAGATCTCCCAGGAGATTCTGACTTTTTTCTCACAAATTTTTGACTTTTCAAATTCCGAAATTTCAAGAAAATTCATGAAATACATTTCAGAATTTTGGAGGGCTTTTTAAAAAAAAAAAAAAATTCAACTTTTCTAACTCAAATTGCTAAATTAAAATTAATCTCAATTCTTTGGGCAACATTTACTCTCCTTTATTTTGTACATACAACGGCCGTAATACGCCGTCGTACTTTGCTTCGTCCAGAGGAAGCAGGTAATTTTCCTCCCGTTTTCTCCTCAGCTCCACCCAGTAAGACGTATGTGTTCAGTGGACAGTATGTGTGGACGGTGTCCAGCTCTGGCTACAGCACTCCCACTGTGATTTCTGCTCTGTGGAAGGAGCTGCCAGGAAGCATCGATGCAGCTGTTTATTCTCAGCGGACTGGAAAATCTTACTTCCTGAAAGGTGGATCCAGTTACTTTTGCAGGCCAAGTTTTAGTCGTAAAAAAAGAAACTCTCAGTGTTTTTTACGTTTTTCTGCCTTTCAGGAGACAAAGTGTGGAGGTATACTGGCTTCAAACTCGACAGAGGCTTCCCTAAACGTCTGACCAGCATTCCCGGAAATATCGACTCAGCTCTTTACTTCCCCAAGAACAAGAAGCTGATCTTTTTGAAAGTAAGAAACAGAAGTAGGGCTGCAACTAATAATTATTCTAATCAATTATTCTAATCAATTGTGACTATTAATCAGATAAAATCTGCATATTTTTCATTCAGCCACATATTACTAGAAATATGTTGAAGGATGCAGTTTACATTCTCAAATATAAACATTTTATCACCTAAAATACAATAACACCATTTGTTTAGTGAATGCGTCGTCATTTGGAGCGAAGGATAGATCTGCAGCTAACAAAAACCTTTTACAATCAACATGAGAAAAGTGCAGCCCTTTCTGCTTGACTTCACACCAATACAGAGCTGATCTGTTGATTAATATTTAGATTTACCAACTTATAACTGGATAGTAAAAGGTGCTTTACATGATTTCTACAAGGTGAAACCAAAACTGGGCAGAACATATTTACAAAGCATGTGTATTTTTTAATATTAAATGCAAAATGTATTTATTTTTTTATACATTTTTGTCTTGTTTATTCATCTAAGAAGGTTGATCTTTCAGCAAATGGCATTTTTTTTGTGTCTATATGCTGCAGTTTATGATTGATTATTAAATTAGTTCATAAAAAATATTTTATTTTATTTATTTATTTTACAGTTTTGGTCTAATTGCACTTGCTGGTGTTGTTCTTTTAGCAAACTGACTCTTTTGGAGTTTGCAGATTTTAGTTAGCCAATCAATTCAGTCAGTAGTAAATTAATTGATTATCATTTAAATAATCTATTCATCACTATTAATCCGCAGTTCCATCAACTTACTCTCTTTTAATTACGCTTTTCTCCATTTTAGGGCTCTGGTTACTGGCCGTGGGATGAATTTGGCCCCACAGACCTCCGTTCGTACCCCAGACCCATCGGGAATCTCTTCAACGGCGTCCCCAGCAACACGGATGCTGCCGTGACGTGGACAGACGGCTATGTGTACATGTTTAAAGGTAGCCAGCACTGGCGTGTGAACCAGAAGAATCAAGTAGTGGAGAAGAAGTATCCTCAGGACACAGCATCTACCTGGATGCAATGCGACGACTGAGCCACTAGAGGCCGCCAGCCGTTCAACACAGGCATGACCTGCACAATGTTTCAACAGCAGAGGGAAGATTTGACTCAGATTCTTGTTATTTCTTGGAGATTCAAGAAATATACTGTTACTATAAACAGTTCACAGACAGATAGAGGACACGGTATTACTGCAAAAAAGGAATAACACATGACAGGTATTTATAGTCATATTTTTTCTCATTTATTTAGTCTATTGTAGTCAGTGAATGTTACCCTGAAACAGTGTCTCCCTAGTGTATTTTACTGTGTTTTTGTTTTTATATTTTTTCTGTGATTTATGTCGATTGTATGAAATAGAATCATGTATTAAAATCTTACCTTCTTTATCAAATTGATTAAAACTAAACTGTTGAAATATTCATAAAAGGTACGAAGAGACAAATAACATTATTTTCCTTGACTGACGGTGATCAGACAAGACTTAACATTTTCTGTTTTTGGTCTTTTAGGATTATTAAAATTACATCTATTTGCCAAATGCAAGATTAAGAGTTTTTAAAATTGTGCTTTCTTTAAAATCAGATATTTATGTACATTGAGATTACCTCTTTAAAGAATATAAAAAA
The DNA here is from genome assembly GCA_911649635.1 of Poeciliopsis gracilis. Lineage (NCBI taxonomy): Eukaryota > Metazoa > Chordata > Actinopteri > Cyprinodontiformes > Poeciliidae > Poeciliopsis > Poeciliopsis gracilis. Next base: position 1,944,930 of record CAJVRI010001220.1, read on the forward strand.
GCCCAAATGATGGCTTTAGAAGGTTCTGATACATGCAAGTATAAACAGCATACGAATTGATTGTCTTTGCCAACAAGACGCCATATGGACTCAGAATTTTATCGCAATATTTTGTGGTACTATTGAGACAACAATAAAATTATGATTAAAAAAAAAACAGTTTATTCCTCATTTTTAAAGTTACTGTTTGGAAGTGACTGCATAGCACAGCATTCATGATGCCACAAACACAATTATTGTTCCTGAGAAACATTCCCATTTACTTTCTCCTGCCAGTGGGTCAGATAAGGCGAAGCCACCTGCATGGTGGATGATGCAGAACCTTTACAGGATTTGGATTAGTTGATAGAAAGTTTACCTCGTGCAAACAATCCGTGGATGGATTAGCATGTTGAGCTAATGAAGGCGGATTGGATCAGAGATCCTCCACCTCATCCTGATGACATTAGAATAATTCAAAAACAACAAATATTTGAGTTCGCTGCTTAAAGTGACATGAACATAAAATCTGTCAAATACAACAATCTTTATTGCAAGAACAATCTAAAAACGTATTCTGGTCCAGATAGCAACTCTCAGATTTAATAAAGATTTTTTTCGGTGCATTTAAGAAAATGACTTGGTAATTTATTTATTTAAATGTTTGCATAATTCTGTCACTATAACAAATACTGTATTTTGTGCAAATACAAATTGTTCAGTTTTTGTTGTTGAGAAAACAGCAACTATATTTAAAACAAGTCAAATTTTTCTATCAGGATGGATGGATTTTTATTTCTAGTTGCATTAATATAAAATAAAATAACAGTGTAATTAAAAAAAAATAATTTTAATAATCTTAAAATAAGATAGAAAAAAAGCTCTGTTGGCCCAACTCAACATTGTAATAGTTTACAGTTCACAGTTAAACAATTTTCTTGACATTTACTTTGAGAAAACCAACTTTTTTCTTAGTTAAGTGAGTGAGGAATGTTCTGATCAAGATTTGTTTTGTCCAATTAATTCAGGCATCTACAAATGTAATCTTTTAAAATTAGTTTTCACATTAAAAATAAATTAAATCAATGCCATGTAAACTGAGTACAATCACACAACAGTCCCTCAGTTTCCTGATGCACATATCCCATTATTTATTTGCATGTTTTGTCCCAAAAGGATCTTGGAAGCTTTAATTTGCTAAATTTGTCAAAAATTTATATTTTGTTCTCTCAGTACAACTACATCCTTCAACTTGCTACTGCTAACAATGTTTTTCTGCTCAGCAGTTTCCCAAAGTGCTAAGCTAATGTTAGCATTACTCTCTATTGTGATATGACTTGTTGATAACTCAGAGTGGTTCCAGCTAGTGCAAACCCAACAGTACAGAAGTTTCTGCTTCAAAAACTTAACTTCTAGTTGTGTGAGGGAAGCTGCAGCAGCCAATTTCTTTTTTTTTTTCTGCAAACATCCATCTAAGTCTCAAAAAACAGTCACTCTGTCAGGAAAATACCCAACAAAATAACATGCAGAGCCTATAATAAAGTATAAAAACTGACACAGTTTACAAGTCATGCACATAAAAATTGGCTGCCATGTTTGAAAAGTCTGAAGCACCAACCGTGACCACAGAGCTTGTTGGCTAACATCCTGGATGCAGCTGACATGAAGTCACAGCCAGTCCAAGAACAACAGGTGTTGGGAGTTGAGTTTGACCAACATTGTTCTAAAATGCCTTGATCAGGACACCCATATCATTGCCCAAATAAGACATGGTTTGGATCTGGATGCATCAAGTGGCATGGACTGTTACAAACATGAGGAAACATTTTCTAAAGGAGACCTATAATGTAAATTCACATTTTGCATGTTTTTATTTGGGCCTGAGCGCTTAAAAATGTTTTTTGGTATCTGGAAAATGAACCATTTAAAAAACCTCCTAAACCTAAACATGCCACAATCAGTGGGCACTGTGCTGCTCTAGCTGAGCTCCAGCATGTTTGGTCAGCTGGCTTTCCTGCTGTATGCACTGTACAATGGCTGCTGGAAAAGTCAAACGTTTTTTAGTTGGCTTACCATCCAGAAAACAGTTGCTGCATTCTTGTTGGTTGTGCAGCAGGCTCTACTAATGCTTTTCAGAGAAGGAACTCAAATAGGTAGAACAGACCTGACTCAAATCCCAAAATCTATGAATGATTTTGTACAAAAAAATTGTAATGAATGCATTTTTTTTATAATTCGAAGGCCAATCCTAACCTGGTTGGAAGCATTAAAGGTCACCTTTAAAAAAGAAAGGTTTTCTGATGTTTACATTTAACAGCACTTTTTTTTTTAAGGTGAATACAAATATTTGAGAATAAAACTTCTCAAAGAATGTTGGAGTTATGAGGCTGAGGAATAATAAATGTAATTTAACAATCAGGAAAGACGACAATTGTCCAATGAACCTTGTGAAGAAAACCCAAAGCAGAAACTGAAATATCTGAACAAGTTTTGTGAAAGTAAACAGTTCAAAGTTACTTTCCCAGAGATTTGTTCTTTCGGTTAGCCATGTTCGTTCAGACTGTGAAGATGGGGGAGGCGGAGGTAAGAGGCACCATGGAGCCCGTCTCGAAGTTGAAGTCGATCAGGGTGTGTGTGATGGTGCTGACGCTGCTGGTGGAGGAGCCGGTGCCCAGTTGACGCTCTTGGAGTTTGTGGAGATAACTCTGCAAGGCAGGTAGCAGAGAGTTAGTTACACTAACCAGCTACTGGCAAAAACTTGCAGCCAATCAGGTTTTCTGTCATGAAATCAGGATATTTTTGCATTTTATGTTTTCATTTGAGCCACTTACTGGTGCGAGGACGTCGCCAGTGTATCGCTTCAGAGGCGGAGGCCTGCGCTGACGGTACGGCCGGGGTCTTCTCCTTCCTTCTCTACTTTTCTGCTTCGTTCCATATTTCTTCTGTTTTTTATTTGCACCTGGAAAAGAGAATTTAAATAAATTAAAAATAGTTCATTTATTCATTCATGCTTTATTCATTTATTCAGTTTGAACTTCTTTGTATTTTATGTCCCAATCAAAAACTTTAAGTGGGAACAAAACGTGATATATATATATATATATATATATATATATATATATATATATATAAATTAATTAGATTATGTCCATTTTAACACATTTATATTTTGTAGTATGTTTAATATGAGCTAAAAAGTTACTTTTAATCTGACAAGCCTGATCTGGACATATATTCTATTGAATAAGGCGTTCACATGTAAGTGTTGGGTTTATTCTTAGCACTGAAAAAGAAAAGGCCTTCCAGTAACTGGGTGCATCATCATCTCGTCCCCACCAACATGCAACACACTCCTTCACTTCACTACCTCCCACCTGCAGGTGGCAGTATTTCTTCCTTCTACTCCACTGCTAACTCAGCCGTAACTAACATAAAAAATCATGTATCATAAAAATCGAAATATTCCTGGCAAATATTTTAGTTTATCTCCAGAAAATATGTGATTCTGATCTTTTTTTTTTTTTTGATTTACTTCTCCAAGCATTACATTTTGGAGGGACGGATCAGTGTGAAAATATAACCACAACTGTTTATTATAACAGTTTGTTAAAGGCTTTTATCAGTGCATTCTGGAACAACCGGCCCTTTAAGAACATCCATGATCCAAAAATGCAGATGAGTTTGACACTCCTGTTTTACAGTGTTGAAGTCTGTGGTAATTTAGAAACATGGAAAAATGTTAAAGATCCACTTTTTGTGTCTGCAGGCTGCACAAAACTCACCTTCACAGTGTGAAACTCCTCTCGCAGTGAACCACCACTGCACCAACACGCCCACGGTGCTCAAAACAGGACAGATCCCAGTGATCGCCCAGTTAAACCAGCAGAAGGGTCGCGGAGCCGCTTCACAAAACACGTCATACACTTGACGCGGCAGCACAAACGCGCCCACCATGTAGTCCGCGCACAGCATCACGGTGGCGGCTCCAAACACAGACGTGTAGAAGATGCTGAACATCCTCTGCCACTGCAGCGTGAACACAGCAGAGGCGATGCTGGCCGCCAGGACGGCGCACAGAGGCGCCCACACCGGAGCGAGGCTGTGGAACTGGCCCACAATCACCAGCATGGACACGGAGAGGAGGCTCCCGAGCTGCAGGCCGCAGAGGAGGAGTCCCAGCGTGGACACCAGCGCGGTGGACAGTCCACACAGCACGCCGACTCCCAGCCCGATGCCCGCCTTGGCGTCCTCTCTCAGCTGACCCGTGAAGTCTGGTTCCTTATGGTAGAACAGGAGCGCAGCAGATGAGGCAAACATGAACCCGGAGAAGAACATGACCATCTTGAAGCAGCGATAGCCTGGAAAAACAAAAACACACCAAAAACAATAGACTCTCCTTAAACCTGCAGAGTTGCACATTTGAGCACCAGTTTATTTCCTGTTGGCCTCCCTGCGCCACTCCACTCTATATAATCTCTCTTCACACAGTCTGGGTTTTCTCATCAGAAGTAACATTGCAACCAATGAGGCGCAGTCCGATCAATACATTTTAAGTTTTTTATGGTTATGATAATATTTCCATTTATTTCTTTGCATTTTAGGGAAGTTGGGGCATTTATGGTAAGAAACTTTAAGAATATTTCAGTAACGTTTAGACTAGGCAGTCTGATAAAATGCTAAATGTATTGCCATATGTTGCATATATGTAAACACTAATCATCTGGTGAATAAAATAAGCTGAATTGCATCAGTTTAATGTCGAACAGGCCACAACACCAGACTTTGCATAATGACAGGGTTCATGGTTGCCTGATTTATCTCAACGTTTTCTCCCAGTGAAAGAGAAAACGGGAAATGTTTGCATCACGTTGCAATGCATGAACACTAAACACAAAATCCCCTTTAAAAACCGAATGAGCGTTGACACCATGACATCAGTGGGATTTCATTCAGTGCAACAGGTGGCGACTCATGAATGCTGTGTGTATAAAATTTAGATTCCCATCTGCCTCCTCCAGCTTTGGACTTATCCACTCTAAACCCCTGGCAACCTGCAGACGCCTCCCTCAGGGGATTTGAGCCGTCAGGTGAGCTAATGAAACATTTAAAACAGCTTCGTGTAAGCTAACACTAACATCTAATACGCACCAAAAAAGCAGTAGATGAGGCCGAATGAAAGGCAGATGGAGCACACAACAGACGGGATGACTTCATATTGCACATTATTGTTAAGAACACATATATCCAGTTCAGTGATTCCAGCTCCAGGCTCCTCTGTGATGTAGAGTGAAGACACTGCCATCATGGAGGATTGTTGCTTTTGTGTTGCCCAGCTGCTTTGGACATGAATGTGCTTTGTTCATTGAAGAAGGGAAGCTGGAAGTCCAAGCAAAGAGGAAGTTCCTGGATCCAGAGCATGCATTAAACCGTTTCCTGCTGTGCACCTGCAAAAAGAAAAGGACATAATTTCAGGTCATGCAATTTCCCTTTTCCCATAGTAAAAAGCAGTATGTTTAAATAAATTTTTAGTTGATATTAAAGGGGACCTATTATGCAAAAGTCGCGTTTTGAACGTTTCTGGACTTGAGTTTGGGTTTTAAGCAGTTTCTAAAACTGCTCAAGTGCTTAAAAGAATCATCCAGCTGTTTTTTGGTGTCTAAAAAGTGAGCTATTTCAAAACTTTCTGAATGTAACATCACAAATCAGCGCACCGCCAGTTACCTAGCAACCAAAGTGGAGCTCCAGCATGTTTGGTCAACTAGTTTTACCGCTGTATGCGCTGTACAATGGCTGCTGAAAAAGACAAGTATTTTTTTGTTGACTTATTTAGATACCACTTAATGGGTTCTAGTTGGTCGTGCAGGAGGCTCTACTAATGCTTTTCAGAGAGGTAAGGTTTTATAATTGCACATCTTTTTACAGCCATTTTCACATGTGAGTGTTGGGGGGCGTGGCCAGCAGGAGATGATTTAATTTTAAAAAGACAGCAGCTCGTTTTTGAAAGGAGCTCAAAATGGGCAGAGCTGACCAGATTAAAATCTGAGTATCGAAGAATGATTTTGTGCAAAAAATATAACAAACATGTTTAATATATTCCCTTTAGACCTGTCCTAACCTGTTCAAGGAGGCATAAAAGGTCATTTTTAAACTGTTGATGAGGAAGTGCCGTTTCCCATGCCCAAATTTTCTATCCAGGAAGCAGAGAGGGAAGCCTAGCATCCCTTCCAAGTTTTATGTTTTGTTTAAGAACAGGATGCAGCTGAGGAAATGACCTGCTGGCTCCATGCCTCTGTTTTTCACATGCATTGTTCTGAGCATGTGGTTTGGTCCTCCGTTTGCTGAACAATAAGAGGGAAACAAACATTTAGACACCAATAAAAGCATCAGGATGGACATTTTCCCAAAATGAACAGTTATGTCAGTCAAAAAACTGACTGAATTGTGCATTCAAAAGGAGTAAAATTACACTCCTATTCAGTTTATAAGATTAAAATTATCTTGTGAAAATAACCTTCAAGCAGGTATTAAAGATACTTTCATTAAGCCCTCATTTCTGCTTTTAAAAATAGTTTTTTTTATTGGTTTGATGCAATGTTCTAATTTAAAATGTTGTGTTTTTATGACCTGTTAGCAGAAAATCGTCATGATTAAAAGACATAAAGGTGTTAAAACATTCAACTCTGTCTAATTAATTGGTATAAAGTGGCAGTAACAAAATGACTTCAATAATATTCAAAATTATTGAATGGTTCTGTAGTTCTATGGCATTTATTTGCTGATGTATAGCAAAATATAACTAAAGATTAACACTTATAAAGTAAGAGTCATTATTTCAAGCTTATTTATAAACTTTCTGAACATTTTAAGCATGTTCACCTGCAGCTGATTGTATGATTCTTTCGATGCAGCATAAATTAGCCTCCTGTAAAGACATGCTAAGCTGTTGAGACAGATCCTACGGTCAGCAAATGGAATTAGAGGAGCTTTAGCAGGTGACTTGTTCTCATGTTACTGTGAAGCTGAAGAAAACTTTCAGATGTGGAAATTTCTCTGGTAAAACTAAAACAAAAACACTTGATTTTTTGTTAATTTTACTCAAAAAACACTCCTGCAGAATCAGAAAATCCACTGAATTACCACAAACGCAACAAATGAGAATATAAAATGTGTAAAAACGTTTTCATGGCCTACCTGCAGTGGTCCACATCCTGCGGTTTTAAATGTACGCTTTAAATGTGAGCATCCTGATCGGCTTGTAAACGGGGAGCGTTCAGTCAAGAGTCTCTCTGCAGTTTCTGCATCAACTGTTTCCCACTGACAGCGTCCAAACGGTAAGTCCGTCATCTGGGCTTGTAAACAGCTGACGCCTGAGAGGGCGGCCATCTGCCCCCAGCGTTAGACCGACACAGCTGCCAAGTCCAAGGCCAAGTCAGGGAGTTCGACCCATAATCCTCCAGGAACACTAACCTGCATGTCTGCTTTCTTCAGTTTGCCTGGCATATCTTTTTAATAGGTTCAGCTTTGAACCTACATGTGTCTTTGTACTCCTGAGAATTAAAGTAACAGTGTCCAAACTTTTCACCACATGCAAAAACGCAAAGTTTTATCAAGTATTTCTAGTGCAAACATCTAAGTACACTTGAAAGTAGCGTTTCTACAAGATACAGGAGCTTATTTTAAGTTAATTTTTCCTTAAAATTTATCTAAAAAGATAAATTTAATAAACATGTATAGTCTTATTATACGTTAAATACCAGTGATTTCACTGGTAGATTATTTAACGTATAATAAGACTTTTTTTCCATGTTATAAGTGAAATAATTTACCAGTGGAACCAGTACGTTTTAATAAATAATGAACAAGCTCCAATAACTTCTTGAAAAGTTACTTGGAAGTTAGTTTTGGCGCATTTCAAGAGTAAAAAGAAATTCTTGCAAAGTAAAGATTGGTAAGACGATGTGTTTTTGCAAGATGAAAGTAATCGAGGACCACAAAATGTAAATATTCCTTTATTGTGATGAAGAGCTGCAGAAAATCACTTAGATGGGCATAAATGTGCCACGGGCCTTAATCTATAGAATCTGGATTAATCCTTTCAAAACTAAAAAGAAATAAGAAAACATTACAGGTGGGTGTTTCTTGCTGCACCAGTTACCAGATGGACTACACTTCCATCAAATCCAGTTCACCTCAAATCAGGAAAAGTAAAATTGTCAAAACGCCAGCTGGTCGGTTTCCAGTCTGGATTTTTGACCTGAACAAACCATGACAACATCTGGATGGATTTTATGACACATGTTCATCCCAGCAGGAGTTGTTCACCAAACACATGTAGAGGCGTTAATGCAGTTTACTTAAAGTACCATTCACACTCAAGATTTAAAAAAAAGCTTTTTTTAATCTATCTAAAAAAAAGCTTTTTATCTTTAGCTTTTTTTTTTATCTAAAAAAAAGCTAAAAAGAAAAAAAAAAGCTAAAAAAAATCCTTCATGTAAGGAAGCAAACTTGATTTTACAGCTGCTAAAAACAGACATTTTTTGCGCTGCAGCTGCAAGTTGTAAAACAAGCTAAAGATATAACATAGTTTAAAATACCACAGTGACAAGTATAGCATGGTGCTGCTGTTGGCACTCAGAGACAATCTTAGATGTCCCAAAAAAAAAAACAGTCAGGAATTTTGGATTTAAAAAGATCCTTTGCCATAATTCAGAGAAGTAAGTTACAATTTCCATTTTTCATAGCAGCCTAGGATAAAAAAACAAAACAAAAAAAAAAACCTATATATAAATTAGACATGAACAAAAAAAACAGTACGAAGCAACAATAAAAATATGAATTTGTGTAGAAAAACGTTGAGTTTGAAGGCGACCGACTCAAATGTCTCCAGCTCTGAATATCTGAGCCTTTTAGATTTGTGTCTCTTTGTCGCCCCCTGCCGGTCACTCTGCTCCTCAGTTCCTCGTGTGAAATCAATGGTCAATAAATTTTACATTAACTCTCAGACAATAAACCCTCTATAAGCTGCAATTAAGTGTACAATTTTATCTACTTATCTATTCCATGACACTTATCTCTTTCTTTCTTTCATGCATGAATTATAATCCTTTATGTCAGGATTTATTTTCCAAAGAGATTTTTAAAAAAAATGGTGGGAAAAAAAAGTTTTTTTTTCTAGGATTGTTTTTGACGTGATCAGTTGTAATTTTCTCCAAATACAAAATTGTTATTTTGAAAATACATCAGTAGTGTTACTTGATGTCATAATATTTTTTTTTACCTGCAAGAGAAGAAGGAGGAACTGGACATTCTTGAGTTGCTTTAGATTTAGCAAAACTTTTCTTGCACTTGCAGAGGATGGCCAGTAATTGGCAGTGTACTGTATGATGCTCTTGTGTCCACTGCAGACATGAAAGGGTTAAATGGTTCCAATGGCCCAGTCAAAGTCCCAATCCTTCATGTAATTGAAAACCAGTGATATGACTTGAAAATTGATGTCCAAACTTAACTTGAGTTATTTTGGAAAGAAGAAAGGGCCAAAAATATCCTACAGAGCAAAAACATGAACTCTCTCACAATAACACACATCTTTGTGTTCGTCTGTGGCACAAAATCTCAATAAAATACATGAACAGTAACATATTATTGATGTGAAAAGCCACTCCTGCCTCCTGTGGCTGTGTATGATCAGTCCCAGAGCAGAGCATTTAAAAAAAATCTGTGACAGACTTTAAACACATAAAAAATATCCAGAAAGTGGACATGAATAATGACAGACGCTGAGCCACTGAATATTCACAGCGACTCTGAGCGGCGCTAAGGTCGGCTCAGGTTTTGAGCTGCCTGCTTGAATTAGGCTCCACTTGTGAGAAACGTACCAAAGAAAGAACAAACCTTTTATGCTTCCATCAACCAAATATGCTTTTCCATCTTCAGAATTTGCAGATGAAAGGAAAGCATGCTTTTAACTTTTGAGTAGTTGAATAAAAACCAACAAAAGTGCTTTGTGGAAGAGAAGGTGGAGAGCTTGTTTCATTTCATCTTAGTCATGCAACTGCTGCTCTTGATTTTGCTGCATCTTCCTGCAAGTCAAATTTCTAAATTTTCAGCCGAACAGCAGCAGAATGAGCGTTTTTAGGATTTAACATACTGCATAATGCAACATAAATCTAAATAAATGATCATTTTGGTTTGCTAAAAGCTCTGTTGCTTCCTGAAATATTAAAAGATAAAGTTAATCAATTCACAGAAAGCCACGTGTGATTGCTGAGTGGGGACTATTGATCAGAACGGACTCTTTCTCATTTCCAAATGAAATGAACCGTCTGTCACCAGATTGTCTCCAATGCCTGTAATAGCGAAGTCATATTGATTCTGCTCCTTCTGAAAATAAAGAAAGAGAAAGTTAAAGTATTTGACAACACACCACTTTTTAAAGAACTGCTCAGTCGGTTATGTTTCATAAAATCAGCAGAATACACAAACAAAGAGATTAACCTTAAAAAGCTCATCCAAGATTATCAAGGAGGACTGACATAAAGTCTGTTTTTATACATCAGAGATTTACTGAGTTCAAAGTGTAAATCTGCTACGGCCATTAATCCATACAGAAATGTTTGCTGTTAGTGTGAAGGAACACCAAGCATTTACTCAGATTGGTTTCCTATCTGAGAAGATGTTTGTTTGCAGTGGATCTTTAAAGTTTATTCAAGCCTATAAAACCTGTGATGTAAAACTGAGACGTGAATTCGATGTGATTCGGCTCTAAAACCAGCAGCTCTCCCACATGGACTCTCTTCACATTTACGTAAAGTATTTGCATCCTTCAGGGAAAAGCAGAGTTTTCCTGCAAAGTACTGGCTCTGACAAAAATATCATCATCTCATTTGTTCACCATATATCTGGGTTCTGTATAGAGTGTCAAGAAAACAGCATTTATTTCCAAAAATTCAATAAAATCTTTGAATTTGGTGACAGAATCACTTATTATCTGATTAAACTCAACCTAGACTTTCAGTCTTTAATTTCAAACAAATGTTTGGCAAAAAAAAAAAAAAAAAGAAAATCGACACAATGAAACACGGTGGTGGCAGCATCATGTTCATTTCCTCTGGATTAAATTATAAAGAGGCCAAAAGCCAGTCGACATTTGACCCCAATCCTCCTGCTGTCTGTAGAAACCTTCAGATATTTGGAACATTTTTTACAATGTTTTGATTTTCCAGTCATTTGAATGGGAGAGCTGCAATTTTAAAGGTGGAAAAAAAAATCAGATTTTCTTTTTCTTTACTTTATTTTTCACATTTCAAAACTCTGGCCTTTTTCCTGGGCTGTGCACACTAAAGATTTATTTATTTGCTTTGTTGTTCTTTGCTTTGGAACGTGGATCTTCATGGATGACAGGAAATGCACAGACTAACAAGCAACAAAACAAAGCGAGTGCTTCAATTGTTTCACAGGAATAATGTGTCTGATTTCTCAGAAACTTTTTATGTTGCAATAAGATCTGATCTGCATTTTGTCCTTTTACTGACGGAGCTTCCAGGCCTGAAGCTCCTTCGTTTTGCACGCCGCAGGATAAATGGATAAAAACAATGATGAGCCTCTTTACCGCTGTGCAGCAATCAACTCTAGTTGCTCTTTGAACATTTGTGTTAATGACGAGAGCTCTTGACAGACGCGGTGAATAAATTTTTCATCCTGGCGTAGGAACGACTCATTGTGTTTCAAAAGAGATCCAGCTATGAAGCACTTTCTGCTGACATCCTGTCTCTGGTAGAGACTCTTCTTCTAATGCTAATTATTTCAGACTCACATGTTCTACATATAACCATATCAGCAAATATATGTTATTTGTAAAATTAGATTTAAAAACTATGAAGAGTTTAAAACCATACATTGGATTAAAGGGGGCATATTATGAAAAATCCACTTTTTTTGTGTACTTTGACTGTCTCGGAGTTGAATTTTTTTATTTACTCTCTCCTGCTTTGATATCTTTATATTCTTTTGAGTTTTAGATGTTTTAATAATTCAATCATTTTGACTTAAATGTAAAATGTGTGTAGTTTTTTTTACCATGTTTTAAGTCTGCATACTCCAATTAATGATTAATCAATTACTGAATTAGTTGACAATTATTTCATCACAATTAATCGGATTAATTGTTCAGGCCTCTGGAAGATGCAACTAAACAATCGTCAAGATTTCATGTTGGTTGAATTTGGACACAGATGCAGACGCTTTCTGAGGCATTGTATAGCTTACGTAAGAATTGAGAAGCAAATACAGAATTTACAAAAACGCGAGAAGGCAAACAGGATGATCAACAAACCATGAAACAAGGAGTAACATGAACAAACAGGAGAATCCAGGAAGGGAGTTAATTTGATTGCTAGCCGATGGGATGAACGATAATTAGAAAACAGGGTGCAGCTGTGGGGAGAGCAGAAGGCAGACTGAGGGAGAGACAGAGATAGAAATGGCACACAGGGGCAAAACTGGGTAACAGGCAGAGCATAAAACTTAAAGGGATGAAGATAACTAAACACAAGTAATAAACAAACATGGTCTAACCAGAGAAACAACTACTAACCGACTGATTTAAAGGCAAAAACAAAGATTGATTTAAATCAAAACAAGGAATAAGTGAGGCCAAACACAGGCAAAATGATCAAATAAACAGAAAATGCAGTTTTTAAATGTCATCAGGACTCAAGACAATCTGAGAGCTTAAAGCCAGCAGAGAAAACATAAATATTGGAGGAACTAAACCACTTTACCAAAGATGAACATTGAAAAAGCTCATCCACGTAAACTGGCCACATGTTCGATCTGCTAATTAATAAGCCCGTCTGGTGCCAAAATCCGATTCCCCTCAGACTGAGACTCTGTTGTGGCCTCATTTATCAAAATAAGCCAATTAGAGCTCTCACATCCATTTTGCTGTGCATTCATTTTGTAGAGCTGAAGCCGTGGGCGTTATGAATCATAATGTTGTTAATAAAGAGTTGCTATAATCTCAAAAGTTCTGAAGTTATTCCTAAACTCATTTACAGAGGATTATAATTAGCTGATTTGAAATAATCCGCCCAACATAGCAGACATTTCTTTTAAAGAACATTAAGTAATGTGACAAAAATGTGACTTTGTAACTGGTGGGTTGAGTATAATAATACTTTTGCTGTTAATTAGCAAGAAAACCACCAGCAGCAACATGACTCTGCAAATTTAACAAATCAGGGTCTTTTTTAATGATTTATTGTCCAAAGAAGGGATCAAATGATTCAATTAGAGGTTTATGTCAACAATTAAAACTCCAGGATGAAAGTGGCTGCGTCATATTTCCTAAAAACCCCGCAGTAAGCTCAGACTTAAACATTTAATTCAGAAGTTTAAATATATGTAAACTATATTCTTAGAGTCCCAACTAAATACTTAATTTGCAAACTAAATATTTAGCTCGTGAATTAAAGATTTAGTCTGGAACTCTGCTCTGATATTCATAAATGTATGAATAACATGGTGAAAACATGACTTTGAAATATTTAAATTATTTTTCTAAGACAGGCTCGATAAACCTAAATATTGCTGTTAAATTTTTGCTGTGCTGCCTTACAAACACTAAAGCTTGTCGTTTTTAATATTGACAGTATAAACAGGAATATTAAAATAAATACACTGCTGAGAAATGCAAAGTATACAAATCCACACAGAAGCACTACGGAGTTCATCAAGAATACCCACACATCTTTTTACCCGTAGAAATAACCGGAAACCTAAACAGGGAGTATGAGCAACGTTTCATGCACTGAGCGCGCTGGCGTCATCCTCCGTGACGTTGAACCTGCTGGACGTTTGAGCGCTGAGCTCCTCCTGCTCTGTGACCGGTTCGTTGCTCCCATGGGAAGAACTCTTCATCACGCTGTAATAAATCGGCACGCTGTACTCGGCCTCCCTGCCCTGGCGGCTGCACCTGCACAGCTTTTTAAACGCCACGCGAAACTTCTGAGACATGAGGTTGTAGACGATGGGGTTGATGGCGCTGTTGGTGTAGATGCACATCCGGCAGAAGAGGAGGAACCAGGTGTCGTGGTACGGAGGGTCGATGAAGGAGTTGACCACCACCAGCGTTCTGTAAGGCATCCACAGCAACGCGAAGAGGATCACCACCACAGCCAGCATCTTCGTTATCTGTTGAGGGGAAATTACGGAAATCATTTTAGTTACGCAGCTGTCATGACTTTGTAAAACCTTAGGGAAGATCAAGCTTTTCTGTAAGGTGATTCCAGAAATCCCAAAGCTAAATTGTTAGATAAGAAACAGCTTTTATTCTCCAGCAAAGGGGAATAAAAATAAGAGCCCTCTGCACTGAAGCCCATTGAAAACCGCCTGGTTATTCCTCCAAATATTGATTCCTGAACTCTTCCTGAGTTCAAGCAATAGAATCGTTGTTTCTAAATGACTATAAACTTGTTTTCTTAGGATTATTTGAGGTCTGAAAGCACTGCATCTTTTTCCTTTTCTGCAAATAAATACTAAGATTTATTTGCAAAGAGAGGAAACAGGTTTTTCAGAGGGTTTGGTTCCTTTGACAATGCAGTGGGAAAGTTAACCAAAGCAGCTGAAAATGTAACAAAAGTTGCAATTTTAGTCTCCAATCAAGTCAAGTCCTCCTGACCAACAGAACCATCAGGAGGTGTTTATCTTAAAAGTGACCTAACATGACCTAATATGACCTTTAACAGGTTAGGATGGTCTATGGACTCGAATATTGAGATGTTAGTTTGGTCAGTTCTGCCTATTTTGAGCGTCTTTTCACTTTAAATCTAAATAAACTGCTGCTGAACATTTGCACATGAAAATGCTTGCAAACAGATGCGCAGTTATACTACAATAGATCTCTGAAAAGCAACAGTAGAGCCTCCTGCACGATGAACAAGAATGCAGGAAGTTATTTCTGGATGCTAAGTCGCAAAAGAACACTCATCTTTTCCAGCAGCCATTGTAAAGCACATACAGTAGTAAAACCAGCTGACCAAAGGTGCTGGAGTTCTGCTTGGGTTGCTAGGTGATGGGCTGGGCTTCACTGGGGTTGCTAGGTAGCAGCGCTGTGCCCATAGATCATAACTTTATAATTGGGAAGTTTCTGAAATGGCAAATTTTCCAGATAACTTTATTGCCTAAAAATTGCTCGGGCTGTTTTCAGACTCAGTTGAGACCCAACATGCAACATGTGAATTTTTTTTAACTGGTTACAAAATTTTATCTAAAACAAAACAATTGTGGTACCTGCTTTCTTGCAGTAATCGCTCCCTTGTTGGGCTTGTTGGTGCTGTGCGAGTGGCCCTGATGAACCGACCCTCCTCCTGCTCGGTCGCTCAGATGTGACGGCAGAGGACTCATGAACAAAATCCTTGCGATGAGCCCGTACAGCACAGTGGCCACAATTAGAGGGACCACATAGAAAAGCGTGAAGTCCAGGAAGTAGATGGGCATGTAGAAGCTCCTGGATACGCGGTAGGCGCACGTAACGACCACCCCGTTGGTGTAAACGGTTTCCTTAGTGTCTGCCAAGAAGAACCACATGGTGCAGTAGAGGGAAGTGAAGATCCAGATTGCAGCTATGATCCTTTTGGCTCTGGAGACCGTGCATAAGAACTGGGCCTTTATGGAGTGACAGATTGCGATGTAGCGTTCAATGGTGAACGCCGTGATGGAGCACGAGGACACGTTGATGCCCAGATACTGAAGATACGTTATGCACAGGCACCCTGTGTAGCCGTAAATCCAGAAAGCCACCACATCGGAGATGTTGGGCAAGCCTGCAGCCAGGAGCACGATGAGGTCAGCGACGGCCAAGCTGACCAGGTAGCAGTTTGTTGGCGTCACCATGTGTTTGGTGCGCAGGACGACGAGCACGACCATGACGTTCCCCGCGATCCCGACGCCACAAATGAACGTCGTCAACATGATGGTTATGACTTGTTCTTCGACAGAGTTCAGAGGCATCGCAGTCAGATTCACAAGCCGAGCGACGTCCTGGAAAACGGTGGTGTTGTTCTCCATCTTTTTCTCCTTCAGCAGGAACAATTCAAAGGCGAGAACCCTCAACACAGAAAACCAAGTGGAAGGGCTAGAGATTCACCAGAGTTATGACATAATCGTCTTATCCACCATCAATGGAGGAAAAACCAAACAGCAAGTCTCATTACCACTCTTAACATTTCTTGAATTGTCTTGGAAAAAGGTCAAGTTGTGTGTAACAATGTCAAAATATTTTCTGTATCATAAAATCAGGGTAAATTACAGTTTCTTGTAATGATGAAACTAATGACTAAACTGATGACTAATCGATTAATTGGACAAAATATTGGCACATTCTGCAGATGCAATATTGAGAATACATTAAAATATGTAAATAAACAAATAACTGTGGTTGCCAGAACCATTTTTTATCATTTTACCATTTAAAGTGAATTTTATATGGTAGAATTTTATCTGATAAAATTATTAATTTAAATTTACAAATATAAATTTGAATAATTTATCATCTAAAATATACAGCTATTCTATATGTCATACAATTAATTTGTTTTTTTTGTATAAAATGTTAATTTTATCATATAAAATGATTGATTTTATTGTAGAAAATCAGATTATTTTCTGGTATAAACTGATTGTATTTTGGTAAAACTGATCATTTTACTGTGTAAAATCAATTGATCAGTTTGATCAATTTTATCCAGCACAATTTACTACATTTGTATTTATACAATAAATACAAAAACAGGTCAGGGGAAAAAATGCAGTATTTTAGTTTATGTTTATGAATGAATGAATGAATGAATGAATGAATGAATGAATGAATGAATGAATGAATGAATGAATGAATGAATGAATGTGTGCTTTAAAATCGTGTTTGTCGCTGGGGTGATGGAGACGCCGCTGCTTGTTGACAGCAGATTCTCCCCACAGCCTTTTGTGTCTCTATTGCATTAAAACTGAGCAGAAATGGGGAGGCGAGTGAAGCAGAGCGCTGAATGGGACCCCGATGTGTTTCACACCACAAAACCAGGAGGGACAAGCAGATCTATGCAAAGTTATTGGCATTAATCATCCAGCAGGACCTGAATCTCACAATATGATTGGATTAAACTGCAATGAGTTGGATTTTTAACTAAATACAGTGAATATCTGGATGGAAATTAGATTTATCTGAAATAGAAAATCATTCCTATACAAAACCCAACTCTGAGTGTCTTTAAATCTAAATTTTCTCTGGACTCATTTTAAGATTTACACGTTTTCATGTGCAAACTTGTTATTTTTACTAATTTCATTTATCTCATATTTAGTCATATTTAATTACTTACAATACCACACTCATTTACTTTCTTTTAAACACATTTCCCCTTTGGAATCAATCAGGTCTATTCTATTCTATTCTATTCTATTCTATTCTATTCTATTCTATTCTATTCTATTCTATTCTATTCTGTTCTATTCTATTCTATTCTATTCTGTTCTATTTGTTTGCCAAGTGTTTTCAGATGATCTTTATGGTAAAATGTCACTAACTCTGCATTGAGATCAAGCTTAATTACTTTTTCTGTCGCTTACATTTCTTTGTCGATGGAAATCTAAACTCAAATTATCACTAAAAAGTGTTAATTATACCAAATACATTCAAATTTCAGGTGAAGAAAAGAAATAAAACACAAAACCTGTATTAAATCCAGAGATATTATATCATTGCCAAAAACGAGCATTAAAAATGTCTAATTTTAAATATAATATGAAGAAAACCACAATACTAATCACAGTATTTAGTAGCATCCAGCTCACCATGAGTTGGACGAAGCAGCGTCCAGGTCCGCTCTGTCCTCCTCCAGTGATGCTTCTGCTCGTCCTCATCTCTCTCTCCTCGCTTCACTTCTCCCTCCCTCTCTCATCCACTCACCATTACATCCTCACTGGTTCAGTCCTTGTTCTAAAAATCAATGGTGCCATGTTAGTGCCGGCAGAACGGGGGCGGCAGCCTCAAGTTTTACCACTGCAGACGTTGGTTTAAACAAAAACTAAACAAAACTAATTAAAGCTCGTTTTATCAAGCTTGTTGCTGTTGTGTCCCTTGCAGACATAAATTAGCTCACAATCCACGGTCTCAAGAGGCTAAAACTCCACATTGACCACAAACTGGTTAAGATAGGCTATGCAAAAATAAAACGTTTTTAAAATTTTTTTTGCTCAAAATCATTTTCAGACAATGAGATTTGAGTCTGTCCTGAGTTTCCTCCAGGATGACCTGTTTTAGGGTTTCTGTCGCTTTAAATTCAAATAAGCTGCTGCTGGCCACGCCCCCAAAACTCAAGGTTTACACTCTCAAGTGAAAATGGGTTTGCTAGGCAACGGGGGTTGCTAGGTAACGGCCTTGAATTTGCTCGAGTTGCTAGGTAACGACCCATGCTTTGCTTATTTGTTACATTCGGAAGGTTTTTGAAATGTTTCGTTTTCCAGACACTAAAAAACAATTACTGCTGTTTTGTTTTTTGGGGTTTTTTTGTTTTTTGTTTTTTTGTTTTTTTTGCAAAAACACAAAAAATACCAAGTGTTTTTGGTCTGGCTTCTAGTATAAATATCTTAGTACACTTGAATTAATACAGAACTAACTTACAAGTAACTTTTCAGCAAGATATAGGTGCTTTTTTAAGTCAAAGATTCCTTAACAGTGATTTTAGTTCTATTGGCAGATTATGTCATGTTTCATATTGTTAGAAGTGAAATAATCTGCCAGTGGAACTAGTACTTTTTCATTAACATGAAGGTTTTATTGACTTTAAACAAGCTTGTATTTCTTACTGACATGTTACTTGTCAGCTAGTTTAGTTTTATTTAAAGTTCACTGAGATATTTGGACTAGAAACTAAACCAAAACTACTTGGTAAGATTTGTGTTGTATTGCTAGTTACTTAACAATGAGCATCACTTTCTTTTTTCCCTCTCATTTATTATTTTCCCTGGTGTTTATTTGGGCCTCTCCATTTTCCAGCAGGCTTTTTATCTCTCAGACTCAACAACAGTTGGATTTTGTTGTTTAAATGTGGAGTTTTTCTTCTTCATGCTGCCTCTTTTTGTGCATCTATAGGCCTTTATTAAAGGTGTTTACCTGTGTGCCTGCTTCCACTATCCATAAAGGAGGACTTTTGTTCTCATCTATGATATTTTAACGTCACGTTAGAAAATAAATTGTTGCAGCTCTTCAACTCTAGATGCCCTCCGCTGGTTTATATTGGTTAAAAGTGGAAAACATCTGGTTGCTAATCTCCCAGTAAATCCAACACCAAGTCACATTATTTTTTGTTCACAAAAATTGCAAAAACCCAAGAGGTGCATCTCAGAATCTGCAGGCCTCAGAAACATCTATAGATATCTGAGTTCATGACAAGGTGATAAGAAAAGACTAAACAAGTATAGCGTGTTTTGAAGAGTGGAGAAGAAAAAACCTCCCTGAAACAAATATGGCAACATATTTTAGGTTCATAAAGATTCATAAAGCTGAATTAAAATGAACTGCAGGACTTTTGCAACAACGTTTTTTGTCGAGATGCAACACATCCAGTTTCAAACATCGGTCTACTTGCTGACAGATCTGAAGGTTGCAGAGAAACCTATCTGTTATTTTCAGAGCTAAAAAGAAGTCATGATGATGTTTACACCTTTAAGCAGTCTGAAAGAGTGATTCATCCTGAGTGTGTAATGCTTCAAAGTGACTGTTTTCAGAATCCAGCCTGAAAGAAAAAGGTCTTAAACCCTGTTTCTGTGCACAGGACCATCATTTTGAATACTAATGGAAGTTTCTCCGTTTTCAAATGAAAGATGTTCATTCTGCAGGCTACCTGGAACAACTTTGGAGAAGAAAACATCAAAACATAATTATTCGATCATCTTTGTTCATGTCTGCTGTGCATCACGTTTGGTATTCAGATAAAGACGTGCTTGAGTTGTAGTTTCTTTAGGTTTTCATTACTCTGTTTTTGCTGGTTCTAATTCAGTACGTGCCAAATATACCAAAATTAATTTGTGAAATTACAGATAATAAAATACTATTATACTACAGCAAAATCTGGTCATTTAGATTAATTAATACATCTATATAGCTCTGGGGGGTTTTTTAATTGTAGAGTTGACTCTCTAACCAATAGAAATTTGAAAAGGATGATTATTTTTGCACAGGCGATTGCATTTTGAGAGAATCACGAAGTGGACACAGTGTCAGGAACAAAAATAGATTATAAAGACGTTTTCTATTAATATTCTGGGGCGCGTCTTAAAATAAAACCCTCCAGCCTCATGGGAAGCCTTTGATATGCAAAGAACTTCTTGAGAAATTTTAAAATGTATTATCTATTTTTGAATAGCCTGGTGAATTATTTGTTATATGCATGAAACTGGTTGATTTAATCCATTTCATCTATCTAGGCCAACATAAAAATCCAGAAATTACAAGATCTAATCTGTTATTGTTCATTTCCTGAAATTAGATTTTGTCCTGAAACACCACAGTGCCACCTAGTGGTTCTGAAAGGTCAAAACCATAATAAAGCCACACTGACAACTCACACAACCACAAATGTAAACACCAACAGAGAAAGATGTGAGACAGATTTGGGGGGCGAATGCAGCTGCTGCTGGAGTTGTTTCCTGTATGACGTCTAAATCTAGCATAGGCAGCAGATACGGCTTTAGAAAAACCACAGGTAGGCTCAGACTGGAGGGGATCGGGTGGAGATGCACTTGCAGAAAAAGAGGTGTTGGTTCAGAGTCTCACAAACAGGATGTTAGATCATCGGTTCACATTCCGCAAAAGCACATCATGAGCTGAGGTGACAAACAGCCATGAGGCCCTCAGAGCCAAATGTCAGCAAAACAAGTTTCGATCATTTAAGGTCAACAAATCGGCTCATCGACTCGACTGATATTGAGATGCTTTTAGTTTTGGCTGACAGACAGATTTATTGTTTTATTTTGTCAAATACATTTTTATTTTGCTTCAGAATTTCCGAAAACAGAAAATCACCGCTTTGTATTTCCCTGAGTTTATACCACAATATGATTAATTTAAATAAAAAAATAAAATAAAAAATAAGTGAAGCACATCAGCTTCTTTAGCTACAGCAGTTCATTTATTTTTTTACGCTTTCAGTCAAGATGCAATTCAAAGTAAAAGTTTTTTTTTTTTTTATATATATTTAGGTTTGCTTTAAAAAAGACATTAAATATTATTGCATTTTAGAAATATGGCTAAAGTAGGAAATTTTTCCAAAAAAACTTGTAAACAGGAGTTGCAGTTTCACTACTGGACATGCTAAACATTAAGTTGCTTCTTACCATCAATGCTTTTCCAAGAATTGTACATCTAGAGAGTGAAAAAATAAATACCCTGATTTAGTTTGCAAATATTTAGGTTAAATGATCATGAAGCAGCTCAACATTGGACGTATAAAATCAACATTTTGACTGAATATTTACCTTCCTACTTAAATGTTTTGTTTGAAACTGATTTTCATGAATGAATGACTGAAAATATGATTAACTACAGATGCTTGTTATAAAGAAACAAAATGATTTTTAACCCACAATGGTCATTAAAATCGAAATTTTGTGGTAAATTTTGAGAAGCTATTAAGAGTTGTGTTGAGATATTTAAACTGTTCCTTGTTTGATGTATTGTTCCAAGCAGACGCTAGTTTGTATATTTTTTATTAATTTGTATTTGGGGTTAAATAATGTTACTTTCCTCCATGTTACAAGTTAAACAAAACCTTCTAAAAATAAATTCAAACATGAATAGCTTTAGCTGTCCTTTCCTTCCTCGTCTTCTGTTTTTCCTCTAATTTCTTTGTCAAATACGCTCTCCTCCTTTCTTCCTGCTCTCTGAAAAACGACGCGCAGATTTTCCTGCGAAGCCGCCTGGCGTAAACTTCGAGAAACGCCATGATGTAGCTCAGGAGCCACAGACATCCCAGCAGGAGAGTGACGCCCAGCTTCGGAGCCGACGTTGTCACGTCACAGAGAGACGGTTCAGGGTTGAAGGTCCACTTGTAGTCCTTGTGGAAGTTTACCAGCTCCTGTGTGACACATGACTGAGGGATAATGCAGAAGGCAGGAGGAAACCAGTTAACCTGCGGTAAAAAAAAGAGCATTAAATATGAGAATATAGGTCACAGAAAACATGTTCATTACATTTTTTGCACAAAATCACCAGAGATTGTGGTCTGGTCAGTTCTGCATTTTGAACTCCGCCTAAGTCAACATTTACGCTCGCACGTCAAAATGGCTTCAAACAGATGCACAATTACACAACCGTACAATTTGAAAAACAAAAGAAGAGCCTCCTGCACGACCAACAAGAATCCAGCAATTGGTTCTGCTGATAAGTCAACAACAAAACACTTGTCTTTTCCAGCAGCCATTGTACAGCCGTAAAACCAGCACACCAAACATCCTGGAACTCAGCTTACATTGCTAGGTAACAGGTTGGGGTTGCCAGGTAACAGCACAGTGGAGGTTTTTGAAACAGCACATTTTCCAGACACCAAAAAACCTCTTGTCAAACAACAGACAAGAGGTCTGCTTTTGGCTGTTTTTAGAAGTAGTTGAGACTGAAAATGGAAGTACATAAAGCTGTGAAAAATGTGATTTTTGCCATAAAAGGATATTATGAACTGGAGAAATAAATAGAGCTGGAACGAAAAAGTTTACCTTATAACTGACAGTTATACTAGCAGTTGTTGGTGGGAAATCCATGACCCAGGGCACGATCATCTGGACTATGTGATACACAACGTGGTCTAAAACTACAATTAGAGTTATTGCAATGAAGTATAACGTCACAATGACCAGAGATATGAAGGAAGCGGTGCACTCCTGACTTGTTATTTTGCAAACTGCGACCCTGATTTTATCTTTAGGCCGCTGTTCATCGCCCTCAGAAGATGCAGAGATGAAGCGGTTATCAAACTGAACAGAGGTCAGGTAGGATTTTAAATATCGTGCAGATTCAATAATCAGTAATGCAACAAAAACAGCTGCGAGGATCCGGTTTGACAGCAGCTTGTATTCTCTCAGCAGGTTCTTCGCGTGTGAGAAGTTGACCTCTATCTGACCAATCACTTTAGAAAACATGCTTCTGACTTCTGACACGTCAACATGTGTGAAATGGTCCAACTTCCTTAAATTGGTGACGACGCTCAAGTCCTCCCTCCGTACTCTGATGGCTTCCTCAAGCAGGTCTCGCTTTGCTTCGTTGAAAGGTTCAGACGAGTTCAGCAGGGTCCTGGTGAAGCCCTCAGCCGTGCACTTCAGGATCCGCGCCACTGCTCCTACGTTGACCGTGATGTTAGGGATGACATTCAGCACCAGAATCATGACGGAGGCCGAGATGAGGAGTTTGCGCCCCTGTTTGGTGCACACGGTGGGCAGGGTCATGGTGAGAACGCAGCGCAGGGGGTGGAACAGGAAGGAGACCAGCAGGATGGTTACGCTGTAGAAGCAGGTGGTCTGGACCGAAGCAACATGGTCATATTTTAGAGTCTGTGACAGCCAGTGGTGCAGCAGACCACCGGAGAAGACGGCGAAGGTGGAGCAGATAGAGAGCAGAGAAAGGATTTCTCTGCCTGACGGAGAAGGTTTGGAGTAAACATCCCAGAGGTAAACCAGCAGAGACTTCAGAGCCTGTAGGTGAGATCCTGATTTGTTCCTGTAAATAAGAAAGAAAGTTGTTTAAACTGGTGGTCAGATCTGATCTGAGGGGCTTGAACTACCAACAGACCCCCAAGAATAACTAATATCCACTTCATGTCAACTTTTCTGCATCCTGCATTTATTATAATCATTTTTACAGTCAACAACAGTGGTTTGTTGCTATTTTCACGATAAATAACACCTCAGGAAGTACAAGGTTTTTGAAATACCACCATCTTCAGATATTTTAGAGGGGAGCTAATATGCTAAATTCCCATTTTTATGTTTTTGTATTTCCATCTGAATCTCTTCTGCTTCTAAAAAATATACCACACACTTAAAAATAAACAAATAAATAAATAAACAAACAAATAAATAAATAAAATCCGGCTCATTATTCTTTTATAACACAACAACTGTTTCTCAGGTTGTGTTGTGTTACAAGAACGGTTAATTTATGGAGCTCCATATTAATTAAATTAAAGAAAAATGTCTGAATGTCTGTCTGAATGAGAAATAAACTGTTAAGTTTTTACTCAGAAATTGAAACGGTCCTGTTTTAATTCTATAAATTAACAGGAAAATGGCTTGAAACTCAAATCCTGAACAAGACAATTTGACGTTTTCTCAGAATCACAATCCAACAGGCTGCATTGCATATAAAAAAAGAGAATTTGTGGATTTTTGTTTTCCTGTGAAACACCTGTAGTAAATATTTGCATATGGATGTGTACTTTGTAGAGGAGCGTTATTTTGTTTTTTCTAGTCATTATAAACTAATCAGGTTTGGTTTATCATCTTCCTACCTTAAAAACCTCTGAATTTTAATTTATTTTAGTCAGTAAATAGCCTAAACTCATAGATAAGGTATAAAACAGTTACAAAGATGTGTGTAAACTAGATTTTTTACTGAGTCAAATGACTTGTTACAATACATAAAAGAGCTCTGGTTTAATGCAAAGCTATAAATATCTCCATTTAGTAGAATAATAGTAATGTAGTTCACATTTATTGCCATAAAAATGGCATACAGGCAAATTCTTTAAAGTAATTATAGCCAGTAATGGTAAAAATAAAAATACACCACAGGTTACCAAGAAATATTTTTTTTCCTAATTTGATTTTTACTCAATATTATTTTAGCTCTCTTTGAGAATTACCCAAGGAAGTGAAAATAATTTTTAAAGAAATCTAACAAATGTACTTAACACTTACACTAAAAAGAGAAAACAGGTAATCCAACTTGAAATCCAAAAATAAATACATCAGGTTTATTACGCTGAGATGATAAACAAAGATAAATAAAGTTTGACCTACTTAATTCAATAAATGAATTGATTTTATTAAATTTTGAGCTCTATTTTCTTTTTCAGTGCAGAGTAGCTGACATTTCTTACCTGAGCGGTGAAGCAGCGCGCTCCATGATCGGCCTTTCAAACAGAACAGGATAAAGCCGCTTTGGGAAGCTGCTGAAACCCGAAGGCTGAAAAAGGGGAACTGGACTGAACAGTCAGCGTCATGTTGGTGTTTGTGGGCCGCACGAGTTCTCACATGAGGAAACAAATGAGCAATTTTTTGTGAATTAAAGACCGGCGGTGACAAACACGGGTTGTGACACAAGTTTTATGATGATTTAAACATGTGATGACACCAAAAACTGACCATCAGTTTGTTTACTTTTGACTTCTTGACGGTCATTTTAAAGTAAACTGATCCACAAACAGAAATAAGGTCATTATGCAAAAACATGCATAATGACCAGTTGCACTGTAAAACATTTGAGCAGCATTTAGTTGTGTCTACTATCTTCTATTCTTTAAGTCAAATAAATTAATCTAGTTTCATATTTTGAACCCAAATGTGAGTTTGTGAAGGATAAACTTAGAATAGTAAGTTGTGTTAACTTTTTATTCATTTTGTCAAACCTCCAACTAGAGTTTTTAGGTTAGCACTTAAAAAAACTGAAAGAAGATAAAGACAATAGTGGGAACTATTTCCCAGAATTCTTAGCAGATTGATTTTCTATCCTGAGAT
The DNA here is from genome assembly GCA_911649635.1 of Poeciliopsis gracilis. Taxonomy (NCBI): domain Eukaryota; kingdom Metazoa; phylum Chordata; class Actinopteri; order Cyprinodontiformes; family Poeciliidae; genus Poeciliopsis; species Poeciliopsis gracilis. Next base: position 1,970,685 of record CAJVRI010001220.1, read on the forward strand.
GGAAGGAAAAGTTTTTATATTATATTTCTAGCCTTCACTTAATGATGTAACCCTAAATGGAAGATAAAATGTTTCCTTTTTTACAAGAAATAAATATGATTTCCAACAGCAGCTGATAAATATATGAATTTCATGGCTTAATATTTAGCTTCTTGTACAGAATGCTACTATCAGTTTCTAAAAGTTTTTTCCTTTCATCATTGATTAATGAAAATGTTTAGTCATCTTGCATCATCAAGTCAAGAGTCTGATAGGTGGAGTAAAGAGAAGAATGTAATTTGTCAAACATTTGTTCAGTTGGCTGCTATTTTAGGTTAAACAGGATAGAAAAATTAGAAACTGACTGTATTCAAATTATTACCTTCCTTAAGAAATGACCATTTTGGTGAGCAGCAGTAAATCTCATCTCATAAACTGTTTCTTCTTGTTTAAAACCACAAAAAGCAAAAGCAAAATTAAACATGTGCACACAGAAAAGCTACACCCACAGTGCACAAACATTACTCTAAAAAAGTAATCCATAAAAAAATAACTCTTTATCCAAGGTTGATGTTTCTGTTTGAGCTGAATCCACCCTGCTTTGTGGATTGTGGTTGAGTATTTCCTACTTTTGCATGTAAACATTAAGAGCTTTCTGCTGGTGACAGCACTGAATGGATGACCTCTGCAGCCTTGCAGGAGTTAACCATTGCTCTAAGGCCTTGTGACTTCAAACTCTGACACGAAATAATCCTTCATACCACCAAGCAAACACGGGTTTTACTGCTGTTTGGACAAAATGTGGCACATTTTGTCATCGTATGAAAACTCTTTTTCTGACAGATGAGGAACATGCAGGTAAATCTCAAAGTTGTACAGAGTCAATAATTCATCAGTGTAGTTGGGGAAGGTTTTAATTACTGGAAGTGAAATGTGTGCAGAAGGATTCTCCAACATGATCTCTGAATTTCAGTGATACATAAAATTTATTCACAGATGTTTCTCTTCTTTTTGACTGGCCTTGTAGTAAGAAATACAAACGGCACCCTCTACGAAACAGAATTTAAAGTATGGTATTGGAAAGTGTATTGGGTCTCTCAAAATTATTCCCTCAGGTGTTGCATCCATTATAACCAAGTAGAAGTCATTAAGACTTGTAGCTATTGGTCCTGTTACCCAGTTCTGATGCCAAATTTTCTGTGATTTTTCAAATTTTGCTTTTTATTTGTTGTCTGTTGGATCTATGATCAAATGTGTATATGAAGAAAAATGGCAAATAAAGGTGAATAATGAAAGAGAAATTAGCTACAGCCCTCCGAACACCAGTTAACACAGCAAGCTAATTATGACGATGTTTGACCCGATCATCTCCTTCCGACAATTTTAAGGTTGTCGATTATAATTATGGCTCTAGAGATAATGTTACGACATAGTTCTGCCATAGTCGGAGTGCTAAATGGGATCAATTATGCAAAATTCACATTTAGCATGTTTTAATGCTTCCATTTGTGTTTCTACTGCTTCTAAAAACAGCTAAACAATTTTTTGGCGATAAGTTAATGTCTTTCTGGTGTCCGGAAAATGAGCCGTTTCAAAAATTTCCTGCTTTTTAAGTCACAATCAATGGGCACTCCTCCGTTGCCTAGCAACTCCAGCCAAGCCCAGCCTGTCACCTAGCAACCTGAGCGAAACTCCAGGACTTTGGTCAGCTGGTTTCACCTATGTATGAACTGTACAATGGCTGCTGGAAAAAAACAACTGTTTTCTTGTTGACTGACCCTCCAGGCACTATATGTCAATAAAACAAACTGTTTGCTTCATTTACAAATTATTTGCCAATTTTATTTATACTAAGGAGTAACTGACTTAAAAAAAGCTCCTACAAAAGTTACTCATAAGTTTGTTATTTCAAGTGTACCAAGATATTTGCACTAGAAAGTAGACCAACAATACTTGGTAGGATTTTGTGTTTTTGCCATTTAGATGTTAGACTCAGTCATTTAACTGCAACGTTTAAGGCTTCAAGAAGCCAAGATACTGGCCTTCCTGTTCTAGTTTGACTTGGTAATGATGTACAAAGGTCTGTTAAGTTCTTAACAGACAACTTAAAAATATATGCTTAACAGGCCTGCACAGATCCTGACCTAAACCCACTAAAACACTTTTAGGAGGAATTGGAGAAGAAACTGAGAGCCGGGGCTTCTTGTCCAACATCAGTGTCTGACCTCACAAATGGGTTTCTGTAAAAGAAAAGTCCAAAACTAGAAGAGCCGAAGCTGTTTAGACTGTAAAAAGGGTGCCGACATCAGATTAAACTCAATGAATTTGTTACTGAAATTCTTAAATCTGACTGCATCTGGTACTTCTGGCCCAGTTCATGTATGATAATTCAGCATTTTTTTTTAATAGCATATTCACAAATCTTAAAGCCAAAGTGAACATTAAAGTATGAAGCAATAACTGCAAAGGGTTTCGTACAGGCAGAAGAGCCTTTAGGCTTTCCTAACGGATTAGCACATTTAAAAACAGAGGTGTTCATGTATAGTTTTAGTTTTAAAATTTATATACAATCTGCATTTACATCCTCAGAGTGTGGCATTGGTTGGCCTCATGGATGGGAAGTGAACATTTGGAGTGGCAGCAGTAGTGTTGGAGGTCTGAGCCCATTTTGGGTAGGAATACAAGTCAAACATAGCGACGCCCCACGTGTTCATAGCCAGAGACACGGCGAGGATCCCCAGGATGTTCATGACAAAGCCGGTTTTCACCTGAAACAGAGGGGAAGCATGAGGACCGCTGCTGGTTTTTTTAAAGTGAACGAGTCAGTGCGGGTTCGTTACCATGTCTTTGACCAAGAGATGTCCGGATGCAAAGGCGATAGAGTTGGGTGGAGTGGAAACAGGAAGCATGAAGGCATATGAACATCCCACAGTGCCAGGAATCATGAAGTACAGGGGGTTCACAGAGACATGAACGGCCTGCAGAGACAGTCCTGCTCTTCAAAATTTCATTTAGAAAGGATTTAGAGGCATTAAACACTCAGACATATCTAACCTGTACTTCTTACTGAAAAACACTTTAATCAAAATCATCTTTATGAGCAAAGTTTGTTCAGACAAACAATGAATTTGACTTTATTCTCAACTAACAATTATTGTAGTTATTGATTCATCTGCAAATTATGATACAGAAAGTGTTTTTATCACCACCTCTGTTTTGCCAAGAGAAAAATTAGGCAAAAAAAAAAATTGACAAAAAGTGATTTATTATTAATATAATACTGTTAGTTAGGCAAATCACACAAATGGGCTTATTTTAACATGCAAAGCAGCCATATTGGATTTTGATGAATCTTCAAATTTCAAGTTTTAACTTCTGAGTAAAATTGAACGTAGTTTGTCTATTTCATTTGCCCAATGAAGAAGGGATACTGGATAACAAGTTTGTTCTTTTATTTCTTTGTTTATATAACTCAACACAATAGCCTGAAAAAGCCTGTGTCCAGTTTAATTTTTAAAAAGTCAGTCAAAATGGTGGTATTTCAAAAACTGTGGACTTTCTTATTTAACCTTTATTATAAGCAGGTAAAATGATCACCATTTTATATTTACACTGCAAAAACATAACCTCTTACCAAGTATTAATGGTCTAGTTTCTAACACAATAAGACACTTGCAATAAGACAAAACCGAAGTACAAAAACTTTTGGGCAAAATACAGCTACTTTTTTTAATTCAATACTTTCTTAATAATAATGAAGGTTTTGTGTTTTTGCAGTGTGTTCAGTTATAACTGAAATGCATTAAATGTTATTTGTCAGGATTAATTTCTTATCGGTTTGACTAATTAGGTCTGTAGATTATATAAATATAAACAGCTTGAGTTCATATTTTGTTTTAATTTAAATTCAAGCAAACCATAATTTAAGCACAAATTCTTCAAACGATGCATTCTGCAGATAAAACAAGACTTTTTTGTGCAAAGGCAAAATTACAGGGTGCAAAAAAAACCTTTCGGTAATCATTGCCATGATAGCAGCAGTTAATGTGCAACAGGTTAGAAACAAGAGAACATCCACTGCCAGAGTTTAACAAATCTGCTGAGGCTCTTAATAAGAACAAGAACTGAACCAAAATTTGGTCACTGTCCACAGCTTTAACACAGATTTTTATCCTTCACTGTCATATCTACATGAATGTTTACATTGAAGTTAAGCATAAAACAGATTTACGTCCTAAATTTAAAATGTCCGGCTGGATTTTTTTTTTCTTAATTTAATTGTACGCAGGTCTTTAAATGTTCTGTGAGTAAATATTCATCCACAACAACTGGAACTTTCAGTTAATGTTACAGTTTACTGTGTGTTTCATTGCATTAACTTCACTCGCTGCTACGGCGGGAGTGAAATTACCGTAATAACCCATTGTTGGCTAGAAAGTGCAACGTCTCCCCTGTCAGAAACTGTTGGAACTTTTCAGGTAGCGCAGAGTGTGGTGGAATTACGGCACTGCAAATATGGCTGGATCACTGGCGCGCCATTAAGAACGTAAAGTTTTAATTGTATAATTTACCATCTGTAGAGACTTTTTTCACCAAGGAACTCATATATATTCATAAGTGTGCTCATAAGAAACAAGTTTCATTTTATAATTCTAGTTGTTAGACTCACCAGTTCAGCAATGACGGGTAGAAATATAATAACAGTCGCTGTGTTGCTGGCAAACTCAGTGAAACAAGCCAGGAAAGCAGTGATTAACATCGCAGCTACAGCTGGGGGAACTTCAGCCAAGGGCTGGAGGTGGGCTCCGATCCAGGACGCAAGACCGGACTCCTGCCGCAAGGCAAAATATCTGGGTTAAGGGTCAAAGGTCGAATAAAAACATAATAAACTACATTTAGGAAAAGAACAAATAGAAAGCAAACCAGCAGAGAAAGTAAGGCAGAGTTGTAAAGTACAAAAGTAAAAGTACTCAAGTAGATTTTGCAGGCATTTCTACTTGAGTATTTATCTTTCTGACAACTTTTTACTTTCATTCCCTACATTTTAAGAGAAATACCTGCGCTTTCATCTGCTTACATTTTCACATATGGCTCGTCATTTTCATGATGAGAAAAATCCCTCGTTTGCACAAAGAGTGAGTTACAGTGTCTGTAATTACACTGATCAACAGCCAAAAAGCTGTCTGGGGTTTTTCAACTGTTTTAAGGTTATTTTGATAAACTAAATCCAAAAATTACTTTGGTTTTGCTCAATCAGGTCAACTTTCTGAACCATAAAGCAACATGAGCATCAAACGGATGGAGAATTTTGCACAATGAAGACGTAATGTTCAATTTACATGCATTTACTACTCAGATTACAGAAATCCAAGTTTGTAACATTTAATTAATACACTGTGTTATAAAACAAATTTTTTTCAATTATTAACAGAAATGAATTGAATATATCACAAAAATGTCATCAATTTAGTCAGAAGATCAGATTTCTCTGAATTAAATGAGAATAAAATTTAGAATCATTTTTGGATTCAGCAGTGCAAAATAGTCCCAATTCAGCTGAAAAACATGAACATCTACTTGGAGAAAAACAAAGTAAACTTTATAATGGAGCAACATTTTCATTGAAGCTGACCAGCATGAAATAAAAAGCCTAACATCAAATTAAAATACAAATCGTTAATTAATTGTTGAGAAGCACACACATTGTAACAAACAGAGAGACATAAAGCACCGATTATAACGACATAATTAGAGTTCAATGTCTAAGAAAAATAGCAGAAATTAAGTTAATATATTTTAAAATGATTTTCCTTTGGCACAATTTCATAAATTGTTAAAAATCAGTTTTTTGGAACTGTGAATTTCAAAATATGAAGAAAGTCATAAAAAAAAATTCTAATAAGACAGAATCTAATACTAAAAATGAAACAATTTCAACTAAAAGGCAAAATATTATTCTGTTTTAAAGTAAAATATGAGAAAATATATGAATATTTGGTTTAAAGCGAATAGTTACATAAGGTATCTGGTTTTAATTATCAGAGAATTAGATGGTCCCGTTTTGCCACATGAGTTTTATCAGGTAATTTGTTGCACCGATCCTAAAATTATTATTCAAATTTTTATTTTCTCAGACTTTATTATAGAAAAATTTTTCCAGGAATTGCTTTTTAAGCTGTAGCAAACTATTGACCGTTTCATGTTAGGAGAGAACATAAAGGCAAGTCAAATGAGCTTTGACTGCAATCAGTTTCTGGCTTTAAAGAATGAAGCTCATTTGGGAAAAGAATCTTGTTACCTCACAACCAGTGGCCATTGCAAAGCCGCCTCCAAGCAAGAGGATAATGTTCCATGGAACAGAGTCCTGGGCCTTTTTCCATGAAAGCAGAGGGATGTATGGAGTGTTTACAGCTGAAAAATATGTAGCAGAAAAAGAATTAGACATTTTTATGAACTTTGCGAGAGTTTACATGGTAGAAATCTTTAAAGTTCTGCAGATTAGTAGATTTAATTCTCTTCCTTTCAAATATTTGACCCAAATCAGACCAAAGAGCCTCATGCTTTGCTTTGTTAGCGAGTGTCCAGGGGGTTTATTTGACCAGCTGAACAAAACAAACACAATCTCATGCACGTGTGCCTCAGACACCAAACATTCACAAAGCTGTGCATTCTCAGAAACACGTTTCCATCTTTTTAGAGATGATGAATTACATTCTAGATGCTTATCAGGACCACAGCCATAAATAATATTCACCAAAGCTGCGACTTAAAAAGAAGCCTCCAAAAGCAGTTCTCATGCATCATGGTGGCTTGTTTGTTTAAGAAGAGAGGCGAGTCTCAGAAATGTGAAAACTGTGTCAAACAAATCCGGTCCACCACAGCATCTTATGTGGACCTTTGGAGTTCAGAGGGCAGCTTAAATATTATCGACCAAGTCAAAGCAGTTTTTGTCTTTAAACGGCCAAATGGTCCCTCCAGCTTTTTGGAACTCCACAAATTAATGCCAAATCTACAGAATCCTGCATGTTTTCACGCCAATGGATAATTGTGAGTTTTTTTTGCAAATGTTCTGCAACTGTGAAAAATATTGTGTTACAGTGACTACTGAAGCTTACCTGCAGTAGGGCTTACTGCTACTACATTCCTGTCTCTGTTTTAATTGATGCACCATTGAGGTAATTTCCCAGGTTGGTTCACCACCATAACATGTTTATGCTTTACTGTGGTCAACTTGAGCCTCAAAACCAGATTCATGTGAATGATTGTTTTTTTGTCTGTCCTTGCCTTTCTTTAAAAAGAAAGGCATGATGCGTTTCTTTTTAAGGTTTTGTAGCCTGTTTCATGCTGTGATACAGATTCTATTTTAGTGATTTGTTGGTCTGAGATTCTTTTTCACAAAGGGCGAGGTGACTTGGAAAGCTTTATTTCTTTGAAGGTGGCATATTGTGCTTCCTTTAACATGTCAGGATAGATTTATGAACTGCAAAAAGCATGTTCATTACACTTCTTTACACAAAATACTTCTTAGATGATTAGATTTCAATCTGGTCAGTTCTGCAATGATGTACTGTCACTTTAAATCCAAATAAACTCAATGTTTACACTCATACTTGCAAATGGTTGCAAACACATGCACAATTATACAGCCATACATCTTTGAACAGCATTAGTAGAGACTCCAGCACAACCAAAAAGAATGCAGCAAGTGGTTTCTGAATGGTAAGTCAAAAAACAAAACATTTTATATAGCAGTAAAACCAGCTGAACAAACATGCTGGAGCTCAGCTGTGGTTGCTAAGTAACAGGGCTCTGCCCTTCAATTGTGACTAAACAATCAAGAGATTTTTGGAACTGCTTGTTTTCTATACACCAAAAATCATGAATTTTTAAGCACTTGTGCTTTTTTTTTTGAAGTTGAGATTCAAATGTAAACATGCAAAATAAGGTTTTTACATAAAAATTTTAATTAAAAAAATCTTTTAGCATTCACTGTTGAGGACAGGTTATCTTTGTTGTTAAAATTTGTTGGATGAGCTAAAACATTTTAGTGTGATAGTATTTTTTTCACACCACTGTACGTTTCTCCTCAGTGTAAAATGCTAATTATATCGCACACATAAACAAAAAACACAAAGTGCAACTGCAGCGCTTTAAAAGCTTACTCTAATCACAGAGACAGAGAACGTACAGTCTCCCTTCCAGACGGGAACTTTACTAAGACTCTCTAATCTACATTATTAACATTCCTCAACCTGCTCCGTGTATTTTGCAACAGCTTCTGTAGGGAAGAGTGCTTGAATCCAAAACAAATATCCAGTCTTAAATATTAACTTTTGACATGTGACCAACCTTTTGGGTCAAGCCACCAACTCAGAGAGGGTTTTTGTGATGGGAAGAAGAACAAAATGGATACAATGATGACACCAGTGACAGCATCTGAGACATACCTGCAGAAAACACAAGAGACAAAAATTTTAAAAAAAAGAAGAAAAAAAAAGAAAAAAAAAGAGAGTAAAAGCAATTAATAGGCTTTTCTAAAGAATGATCCCTGTTCTAAAATATTTTTTAAACAGATGGGAAAATTATCCATTTCTTACCCTTTTTTGAAAAACACAGACCAGCCAGTAACAAATTTGGGATCTCTTGTGAACAGAAGAACAGCGAATAAAATAAAAAAGAAAGAAATGGCCCCTTCTGCAAAGCTGAAATGAAAAGTGAGTAAAAAGTACAGCAACAAAAACATATTTGTATAAAATTAAAAGACAATAAAAGAGTCCTCACTTCATGGGTCCCAGTTTTCTGTAATCTTCTTCAAGGAGAGCTTTGGCTCTGGCCTCTGCCTGGTCTCTGTGGTCGTGTTTCGGGAAACATAACCTGGTTTTTATAAAATAAGTGACAGTCAGTTATGTTACACCAAAGCAAAATCACTCAATACTCCAACCAAATATCACAATATAATTTTACATTACCTTGCATTCAGTCCGCCGTAGAGATAAGAAATCCAAATCCAACTCAAAAGCAGAAAGAGAACCATAAGGGGGAAGGCAAAGGCAAACCAAGAGCCAAAGTTGATGAGGTCACAGTCTGGGAAGTAGCTATAAAGAACAAGAAGCTCACTGGTAATAATTTTCTAATAGGAAAATCTTTTTTTTTTTTTTTTTTTAACATGAATTTACCTTTTGAGCTGTCCAATCAGGATGAGGTTCGGTGCTGTGCCTGTCAGCGTCGCTGTACCTCCAATACTGGCAGCATAGGGAATACAGATCAAGAATCCTTTCCACACTTTCAGCTGATACTGTGCCTCTAACCGGATCTCCTCAGCCGTCCTCGGGTCTGGAGGCTCCACAGCTTCCATCCTTATTGACGTTTAAAGACAGGAGTCAACATTTCACCAAAACACCACACGACTACTGACATGTATTGTTAGCAAACAGTTTTTTGTCCAGTTATTTTTCAAGTAAACTAGCGGACTTTCCATCCATCTAACTGTATCTAAACCCACTTGTCCTTATATCTTCAACTGTGTTTACCATCATAAAATAGTCTATATAACCTATATCTTCAAAGTAGTCAATGTTTAGGCTATTTTAAGAAACATTTCACTATCTGTCTTACTAATCTCAGTTAAGACAACATAAACTGAGCAAACAGCTTCTTAATTAGTTTTATGATCAGCTAAATTGCGTTAAGACAGTTGAGCTTGGCAAATTGTTTCATCTGTTTTCATTTATTTTTGTTTTTATTTTAATTCCTTAAATTAAGAAGCGCAGAGCTAACTGACTTTATAATTTTTGTTTTCAAGCGTGGTTCAGAATAACTAACAAACATTGGTTATTTTTCCACTGTTACATTTGGCAGAAATAATATAAGTTTTCCTGTTTTTCAGTCTCGGTTCTATGTTAAAGACAGCTAATCTAAACAATTATTTAAAAGAAAATTGCTTTCTCTCAATTTTCATCCGAGTCTAAGCTTGTTGGGTTAATGCTAAGCTAGAATAGGCTAAGCTAAGCTAAGCTAATTGTTTCCCGGCTGCAGCAAATTGAGGTATTCCATTTTTCTCAGAAGTAAACGAGTTTTTAAATTATGATTTTGACTTATGAGATGAAATGCGAAACACCAAATGAGCTACAACTAGAATACGTTAAAGATTCTCTGAATTCCATCCAAGTTCAGGAATTCCTCTAAGAAATCACGACCAAAATGATCTCTCTGCTCTTTTACCCTTCCAATGACAGCACAAGTTTTTCTGAAGGCTCTGATGGCACCACATGCATATTCAGTGAAGTTTGACCTGCAAGAAATTAAATTGAGACACAGTTTTGGTTACATAGAATCCAAAATAATTCACATAAGTTAAATTATTAGCTGCTCCAGGCAGCTACACCTTAAATTAATTTAACATGACTGTCACATGGCATAAGAACAATAATCAATTGCCATTTGATGATTGACCAACCCTGCATCCCAGGATTCAGTGTATTCTAAACTGCACAAAGTTCATACGGTAGATTACATATTATAAACTGCAAAAGTTACACAGGACAATGTACATTATATCTGCATTTTTGTGTTATAGTAAATGAACAATTCTTGAATTAAATACTTGGTGAACACGATTTGTCCATCAGCTCTCTGTTTTGATATTTTCCACCAACTTCTCTGGGAAATATTTACCCCCTCAACAAATAAATGTGCAACTATGTTTGTAAACTAGTCACTGATTATGTCAGTCAGTGTGTAGTGTCAGATAGTCAGAGTTCTGTGGCTTATTCTGAGCGTTTTCCAAGAGATAATGCGATGGCACTGCATCATAGGAAAGTCTGAAATGGTCAATAAAGCAGAAAAACATTTAATCTCTCTGACGTAATCAAAACAGATATTTTGATGGAAGCCTTCTTGATTTCCTGTCAAAAACACGGTGCCAACATTATACTGTACCATTTATTATAGCACCGTCATGATCCTCTGGGGTTTGGGACTTTTGCTTCAGGGTCTCCAGGTCCCCAAATAGGCTCTCCAGGATGGCGTTTGCAATGGGAAGCATCATGGCTGTTGTGGCAGTGTTGCTGAGCCACATGGACAGGAAGGATGAGGTCATCATCATTCCCAAGATGAGCCTGAGGAGTTAATAAACAAAGATACAATGAATCCACTTTAATCCTTGAAAGGATCTTCTTGACAGTTTTAAAGCTGACTTATTGTGCTTCCTTGAACAGATTGGGATAGGTTTATGAGCTACACAAAACATGTTCATTACATTTTTTTCATTCTTCGATAATGAGATTTTAATCTATTATTTCAATCTCCTTTCAGAATGAGCAGCTTTTGGACTACTGTCACTTTAAATCCAAATCAGCTGCTACTGCTGGCCACGCCCCTTCCAACTCAACATTTAAACTCACATGAAAATGTGAGTTTTCACAATTATACAACTGTGCATCTTTGAAATGCAGAAGTGGAGCCTCCTGCACAACCAACAAAAATGATTTTTGAATGGTAAATCAACAAAAAAAAAGTATTTTCCAGCAGTCATTGTACAGCAGCAAACCCTTTAAGCTGATCAAATGTGCTGGCTCTCAGCTGGAGTTGCTAGGTAACAGGTGGGGTTGCTAGGGAACGGTGGAGTGCCTGCTGATTTGTGACATTACATCCAGAAGGTTTTGGAAGCGGCTCATTTTATTGCCAAAAACCCCCTGAGTGTTTTTAAGCAAGTAAACTGTTTTTAGACCCAGTAGAAACCCAAATGGATTTTTAAAAAATGTAGCAAAATGTTAATTTAGATTGTAGGTTGCCTTTAAATCTAATTCTTCTTCACTTTTTACCTTGAATTTGATTTGGCTTGGGTAGAAGTAGATCAGGATGAGTGTGTATGATTAGTTTCACAAACATTAGAATAAATTCTCAGTCAAAACTTTCCCTCTCACCAGGCGGGTTTCACACCGACAATACCAAGGACCTTCAGTGCTATCCGACGATGCAGGCCCCACTCCTCAATCGAAGATGCCATCACAAGTCCGCTGAGAAAGAGGAAGTTGGTCTCGATGAAGTACCGGGGGCAGACTTTTTTGGCCGGGAGAATCCCCAGGGTCGGGAAGAGGCAGATTGGAAGCAACGCAGTGACTGCCAGAGGCAAGGCCTCTGTGCACCAATATGTAGCCATCAGTATCACAACGTAAAGGCATTTTCCCTCCTGAAAGAGGAGCAACACACACTTTGAGGTCAAAACAACTCACAGTCAAATAATCTGGTTTTTCCTACCATTTTGTATGTTTTTGAGTCTAAAAGAGAAGAAGCAGGATCAAATTATGAAAAACTTTGGACACCAAAATGTGTTTTATTTAGTTTCAAGCTGTGGATAATTTGTTTTTAAATAAGCAAATAGCTGGTTCAATGGAAACAAATGTATAATGCACTGCAAGTTTGTTCAAAAACACTGAAAACAGAGAAAGAAACTGAGTTAATTTGTTACATGTAATCAAATTAAGTTGGTCAAACTTAATTTATTTACATTTGTTTGACATGACAACTTTAATAAAGGTAATATATCTTATTCGCTCAACTTAATTTGATCACTTGTAACAAATTAAATTTATTTTAAGTGTGATCAGATGTTCTCTTGGATCCAAACCTTTCAATCTGAGACAGACTATTTTAATTTAATGTTCTTCTGTATCAAAAATGATGCTGATCAAAATAGTTCTATAACATTAACAAAAACAACATCAGAATGAGTCAATTTTCAGTTTTAATCAGATGAAATCCATAGCTTAATGCTCAACAAATGACTCAGTATTATCTAGCTAATTGAATAAAATAAAACACAAACATGTGATTAGTACTTACCTTTTCTGGCATAGTAAAAACTAAAGGAAGGAACAGGAATGGCGCGAGGCAGACAAGCAGCTGCTTGTGGACACACCACAGCTTCTTGGACACCACAGATATTTCCATTCCCTCAGTGGGTTTTCTGCTCTGTTTGGGGAAGTAAAGTGGCTGGGAAAAGCCTGAGAGGGATCACTTTGAAGCCCTTGGCTGGACGCAGGAGTAGATTAACCACACGCTCTGCTACAGGTTAACTCCTCCTGTGGTGTGTTTCAGAGGACAGTGCGTTTCTGTCAGGTTTCCAAATGACTGGACTCTCCCACAAATCTGCAAGTTCATGCACTAAAAAGCTTCAGCAGGAAATGCCTGAGATATCTAAATGTTGTAAATGACCTAGTAAACAAAGACTGTATAGTCAGACTGAATAGTCAGATTGCACTGTCGAGTTGGATTATGTAACTTTTATGGAGAAAAATGGGAGTGTCTAGCTGTTAGAAAACAAAAACAAATGAGAAAAGGAAAGAACGAGAAAGTTATAGCTAATGTTTTCTTTGTTTCATCTAAATCAGGGGTGATCAATACGTCGATCGCCGGGATATTTTTGAGTGGATCTCGGCAGCAGGTGACGAACTGAACGCCGCCAGGAAGCTGAAACCAGAACTTGTCAAAAAATGAGCCAATCAGCCAAGGCTGTGTTCATGAGAAGCGTATTAGCAATCGATAGCTAAATATCAAGCCTGGAAACCTGATATCCTAACGAACTGAATGCTTTTAACGTAATCTCTGCTCGGCTTGCTGGGCGCAGGCGGTTGCCACGGCAACGGTTGTGCTTAACGGTAAAGAGAGAAAGAGAGTAAAACGGTGCGATGGTACCGAGTGGGCTCTTTGCGCCTCAGCTTCCGTGTTCGGAGAAAAAGGCTCAATTGTTTCCGATCTATTGGAAATGGTACTTTACACCGGGTATTTGTAACAATTAATAATGTACATTGATCTGAAGCCCCAACAAAGTAAGCCGGAGAAACGTTTTAAGATGTCCGCCCCCTTAAACGTTCACAGACACGAAGGTGAGTTTTACTTTCTTCAAAGTTGTGGCTAACATTAGCTTTAGCTTATGCTAGTAGGCTATATTCTCCAACATTTTTCTTGTAAAAATCTGCTACTTAAGTATCTAAACATTTCTCAGCCATTCTAACGGACAATGTTTGTACCTTATTTTCAAGTATATTACGTGTGTTTATTGTTAACGACAGTAAACGCGATTACGGTTCAGGCTTTTTGCTTCCGAAGCACAACGAGTCCGTAGCTTAACGGTAGAGCAGCTCTGGTGTCGGAGTTCAAGTTCAGCTGCCTGTTCAGGATCAGAGTAGTTACTTTTAGAAAAACATGGCCGTGTTGCTTAAGGTCTCTGTGTTATTTCGTTTTATTACTTTTGCATGCTTCTTGTGAAGGGCTCAAATAGGACGGTGTTCACAGCAGCGGGTCCAGGCGGATCAGTTGATCGGCTGTCCGGCTCTGCGCTCTCGTTCCCAAACACTCGCTCTTTCAGGCTGAATACAGGAGCGATTCAATGGAAATAACACAGGACGTCTCCTTTACCTTCGTCTTTAGGCTGAAGAAGATGATCCGGAGTGAAGTGAAGGCTGCAAACTTTGTTGTGCGGCGTTAGCTTTAACTGGTAGCTTCAACTGGTAGCTTTCTGACGAATATTTACTAGCCAATGTCTTCTTAATTCAGGACCGCTTGGAAATCCATGAAAACTTAAACAAAGTGCATAGTATTGTTTTATTTGTGTCTTAAATACGACTTTGTCTTTTAAAGCAGTCATAGTCACTGAAAGCGGAAAAAAGAGCCGCATTTGCGCATGAGGTTGTGACGTCAGCGCGGCAGGTGCAAAGAGACCGTTGATCACCTGTTCGGGATATTTTACCTTCACTGTGGTTCTTCACAGCCGCTGGAGTTTCTGAACCTTCAGTAAACGACAAACTTAGACGAATTACATCATTCGTTTACAGTAATTGTCACAACAAACATGAACAAATATATTTGATTAAGTTTTAACGAACAAATGGCTTCTACCACGATAATTATGTGAAATTAAATTAATTATATCCCAGCTTCAGAAGATTTGCCTGTACTTTTGCAGAGCTCTTTGGTTCCTCCTATCAGTCTTTCTCATATTGACGTCATCAAACCAAAGCTCAGATCTACCAGAACTGACTGACACCTGCTGGCCTCAGGTTTGCAACCAGCTTCTGACTGAGAAACCAGTAACCTGCTCCCAGAGTCAGAATCTCACTGAGGAAGAAACCCCATCAGGTTTTCTATCACTTGATCATTTCTGATATAACTGATGTATATTCATATAGAAAATGAGCCAATAGGGTTTAATTTACAATTTTTATGTCTTCGTGTCATGAGGTAGATCTCAGCTGGCTGGTGAGAGAAAAAGTAGAGCTTGGTCTCAAAAAGTTTGAGCTCCCCTGATCTTAATGATTCAAACTTTGAAGCCACTGGACGTCACAGTTGAGCACAGACCTGATGATGAATTTGATTTAAAGGCTCCATTTTCTCACACAATTTTTATCGAACATTTTTATCGCAGCTTTTGCTGCTCCTTTTTAAATATCTGTCTGCTCTTTAGTCCTGCCCTGCATACATAAATGGCTTAGTTCAGGTTTTATTTGAGCTTTTGCGATGGTAACTGTTTAGTTGGAGAAGTTAAAGAAATAAGAGCAAAGATCCTTGCAGCTGCACAGCATCCAAAACAAGAGGGAACAATTATGCAAAACCTCAACCAACAAAAACATGAACAATACAAAATAAAAAAGAACTAATGTAACAGAGCTGCTTTCTGATCTTACACCGTATATATAAATATGACTTAAACTGAAACTGAAGTCCTCACAACATGGCTGCTCTGTTAACCCTTTAACATTTTTATCGCCACTGCACTGAGAAGTGGCTCATATAATGAGCTCTGCAGTTCTGTCAGGTGTTTGCTAATTGATGCTGGCTAGTCTGAAGGAGCTGAGTGAGGGGTGGCTGCTCTGACCCCTCACTCAGCTTGGAAACTTTAAAACCTCTGCTTCAGTGGGTTTTCTTCCTTGTCTGTTAGTATTTGGTTCTTCATAAGTGGAGTTCAGCTTTGTGTAAATTTGCCCAACTGTTTCCGTAAGAAAAAACAATCTCATATATGCTACTTTATGTAAACAGCAGGTTTCTGCAGAAACTGAGGTGAGATCTTAAAATGAATCATGACCAAAGTTTCCAGTGTGGGTAGCGCCTTCTATTTGGCATTTAAATGCAAGGTATTTTCTTTACCAGTAAGTGGATGTATATGAATATTATGACAGATTTGCGAGAAAAAATCACAGGAAACTGATTCATTTCAGTCCACATTTAATTAAAAAATGTTATATGTTATAGTTTGCCGTTTGTCATTGTACCTTGATTACAATGGAAGTCAAATTCCTTTTTTAAACCAAACAAAAATTTATGAAAAATATTTTGATTTTGATTCTTAATTTGAATACTCTCCAGTAGCAGTCAGTCTTCCACTGAATCTGAAGAGACCTCTGACTGAAGACTAATTCTATTTGATAGTCTTATTTCTGTTATGACATGGTAACCGCTCAATTTCCAGGTAGTATAGATAAGATTTCACAATAACATGTACTGAATGACACCATAAGTTGTAGTTAAACATGCTAATCCACCTCATTTGCTTTTGCTGCTCCTTTTTAAATATCTGTCTGCTCTTTAGTCCTGCCCTGCATACATAAATGGCTTAGTTCAGGTTTTATTTGAGCTTTTGCGATGGTAACTGTTTAGTTGGAGAAGTTAAAGAAATAAGAGCAAAGATCCTTCCAGCTGCACAGCATCCAAAACAAGAGGGAACAATTATGCAAAACCTCAACCAACAAAAACATGAACAATGCAAAATAAAAAAGAACTAATGTAACAGAGCTGCTTTCTGATCTTACACCATTGTTACTGTGAGATGTGAACAAACGTCTTAAAAAAAAACAAGTAGTTTAACATATTTTTACCATGCAGTGTTTTACAGTGGTTCAAATTTAAATGTAAGAATTAAACAAGTTTTATTGGTAAAAATGCAAACAACAATCTTCATTTTATAATCGTTTTAACATAGTTGCACAAAAAAAAAAAAATGTTTTTTTTTTTGTTTTTTTTTTTGCTTGTATTTGTTAGGAAATACAACTTAGTTCATAATAGAAAGAGGGGCCCCATTTCAAATTCTACTTAAGGCCCCAGATAATCTTTGTCCGGCCCTGGAGCTAAAACATCCTCAAAGTTAATTATGTTGAAGAAATGCACGGATTAGCCTCCAGGTGGCGCTCTTATCACATTTCCCACTCAGCTCCGTGGTCTTGAAGCTGTGTTTACAGCTTTTCCCCTCTTGACTCTGGCAGGTTTCTTTTACTCATGCAAGGCGCTGAGCAGCAACAATGACTGTATCACCTGAGCAGCAGTTTTCTCTAAATCAGAGGCCTTTTCTAGAGAAATCCTGAGATTTTTTTCCTATTAGGGTCTCTGATTTATCTTTAGAAAGGTGTAAGGGGTTTCTTTTTTAAAAAAAAAAAAAAAAAAAAATGTCCGGTTTAATCAGTTCCAAAAACTGAAGCAGCGATTAGACTCTTTATGGCAGCCATACTTTCTCCAGGTTTAAGATTTCAGAGGCATCTGAAATCTTTGAAATCTGGTATTTCAAAGATTCGTGGACTATAACATTAAATGTGGAAAAGGTGAAAAATCAGAAACGAAATGCAAAATATATGATAAAAATTTACATTTACATTGCATAAAATTTTTAAGCTATGTATAAAAACATGGTTTCTGTTCTGATACTTTTCATTCTGTTGAGCTTGTTCCTGTTGACCTTTTTCTATAACCCAAAACAAAAAGAATCCAGGTGTGGTTACACAGTGACATACTTTTTCAAATAGAATAAACCCTAACCACATTAGTATCTTAAAGAAAGAAGCAAAACCAACAAATAAGAAAAAATGCATCTTTACACATATTATTTTCTTTGCTGTTTCCATGGGAATTTTTCTGTTAGCCGCGCAATATGTTCCCCTGACGTCTCGAAGACATGGCCCGAATCGTCTGAAATAGTGAGAAAAAAGAAAGAAAGGTCAAAGCTCATCAGTATGGTGACACAAACTGAGATCAAGACCACCCCCTTTCAACCTACAGCATTAAAAACCCTGCAGGAGAGCAGCCGCAGGAAGAGGAAACGGTGCCTCTCAGAGAAGGAGTGCGACCGCCTACACGACTTAACAACAGCTGCAGGCACCGTCTCACTCTTGCATTATGGTTAAGGTGTTGGGAAACAATTTTATATTTCAATATATGAACTCTGCTTCACCTGTGTATTAGAAAATATGCAATTTTAACTCATTTTTTACTTCTCTTGCTGTATTTTAATGCATTCCCCTGCAGTCAGCGTATTTTCTCATCTCTTAGGATGTATTTGACACGAAAACACACATTTTGGAAAATTAGAAGTTAAAAAAAAGTTCAGCTTCTTTAGAAATTATCTTTCCATCTCACAAGATATGCAAAACTCCTTGCGGGATGCAATATTTACCGCAAAAGTTTTATCTCTAAACCTAGAGTTGAGTTTTTTTTTCTCCTCCACTGCATTTTTTTCTGAGCCACATGAATCACTGCATCACCTTGCACTCCCATGCACTCCCCTGCTGCATGACTACAAACATTAGCATAAACCCATTCCTGTATCTATGACTAAATCTGTGTAGGCAACAAGTCAGGACTATGCATAACCTTCATGTGACTCAGAGCCGCTTCATAAATTGGATTGAGACACAAAACACAGTTTCCATCCGCATCACAACAAGCAGGAATGGATGAAGACGCTCGTCATCATCATTTGTTATGTGTTTAAAAGTGTTAAGAGACAGAAGAGGAGCAATTTCACAGTATGTGGAAGTGACTAGTGAGGAAAAGTGAATTGAGTTATTTTGTTTCCTCACATCTGGAACAGGAGAAAAAAACAGCAGAAATGTTTTTCAAGCCTGGTTGCTTAGTTTTAACAGATACAGCTCTGGAAAAAATGAAGAGTCCTCTGCAGTGAACCCCATTGAAAACCTCCTGCTTTTTCCACCAAATATTGATTCCTGAACTCTTCCTGAGTTCAAACAGTAGTTTTGTTGTTTCTAAATGAATATGAACTCGTTTTCTTTGCTTTATTTGAAAACTGAAAGCTCTGCATCTTTTTCATTATTTGGACAACTTCTCATTTTCTGTAAAGAAATACTACATTTCTGCTTTGGATTCCAAAGACATGTTGTCAATAGTTCATAGAATAAAATAATATTCATTTTACTCCAACATAGAATCAGAGAAACTGATATTTTAAGTGGTCTCTTAATTTTTTCCAGCGCTGTATATAAAGCACTACAGGTACATTTTATAGAGCGGTCACCAGCGTTTCATTGGCAGCACTGGCTAAATCTGACACTTAGTGTGCACCAATCAATTGGATATAGATTAAAATTGATCAGTTTTCTCTTGAAAGGCTTGGATTGGTCAATCAAAACTAAGAACTGCCACAAATCTCAACCTACAAACACGCACATAAGTTTAACATTTTTTAGTTTAATATTCAGATAAAGGTCATGGACCTGTGCTTTGATGCATAATGTTCAAGTTCCCACTAAAACCAGGAGGATAGAGCTCATCACTCCAGTTCTGAAGTCCTTTCACTGGTTTCCTGTAGCTCAGAGAACAGACTTTCAGAAACTGATGTTAGTTTATGAATCACTGAACGGTTTAGCACCACAATACATCAAAGATCTGCTGCTGCAGAACCGCTTAGCTTTTCTGGTTCTGCTCTGCATCTCCAGAACCAGAACCAAACATGGAGAAGCAGAATTCAGCTTCTATGCAACACAAATCTGGAACAAAATTCCAGAAAACTGCAAAACAGCTGAAACACTGAGTTCCTTTAAACCAAGCCTAGAAAGTTGTCTTTGTAGAGTTGCATTTGATTAGTAGTAAGTGGAACATTGATCAACATATTAGTTGTGTATTGATTATTTTAAAGGTGACACTTGTGTTGTTTATTACTTGTTTCATAATTGGTTTCTGTTATTTTTTTATGCTTGAAAGCACTTTGAACTTTCATGCTGCTGAAATGTTTTATACAAATAAACTCGATCGACTCATAGAAATGGTGAAAGTTGTAATCACATAACAGACCTTACAGAGCTCTGTAATGTGTCGTACATCTCACGTTTTTGTAAAAACATTTCCACAAACATACAACAGAAAGTTATTTTTTGTTGTTGTTTTGCTGTTGATTCGTTGTAAACAACTACACTGCAAAAACACTAAATCTTTTCAAGTATTTTTAGTTTTTAGGGCAAGTAAATAATTACGTCAACTGTCAGATTTTGGCACTGAACGCAGAAAAATGTCTTGTAAATGAAAAAATCTGCCAGTGGTTTCATCACTATTAAGGAATTATTGACTTAAAACAAGCTCCTATATTTTGTTGAGAAGTTGCTTGTAAATTAGTTTTGCTTATTTCAAGTGAACTAAGACATTTCCATTCCACAAGAAACAAAACCAGAAATACTTGGTAAGATTTTGTGTTTTTGCAAAAAAAAAAAAAAAGTATTGTTTCTAGTTATTTGTATTAAAACCTAGATAAAAATGCTTGGTGTTTGTTTTTGCAGTATAAACAACAACAAAAAAACAGAAAGCCTAAGGTCCTACAAAATCTAAAATCCAACTGAAAACAATAACTAGTTTGTTGTTTGTCTTTTATTCATAATTTTTTAAAGGTATTTTAAGAGCAGAGTTACTTTTTGCAGCTCTAGATAATTTTTTTCAAAGGGAAAAGGGACAAAAAAAGGTTTTTGGATCACAAAAGGTGCAGAAACCGTCCATATTCAGAAATGTTCCAGCCTCATCTTTTAGAGATGGTCTGTCACATCGCCTACACATGTAAACACTGACATCAACTGAGCTTTGTAGGTTTCTTCCTGGTCTCTAATCATTTGCCACATCCTGTGCAAAAAAAAAAAAAAAAAATCTCTTTGAAAAACAAAAACTGCCAACATGCAACTCTTTTGCTCCGCTGTACTGCTGCATACACATAGGTGTTAACTTTTAAGGTCAAACATAGAGGGCATGTTTTTCAGTGTTTTGCATTAGAAGCTCATTTTAACCTAAAAATACAGTTTTCTCTGTTTTTAAATAATCCAAATCCAAATAATTGTATGTTCTGCAGATTTTTTTATATAACTACTTCACCCCTTTAATACTACATTAGAAATACATTAAAAGATGCAAATAAACAACCAATTAAATTTACTTTCTGCATGAGAAAATAATTTTATTGGCTAAAATGTAATAACTTAGTGTTCCTTTGGTGATCATTTGTAAAGAGGATGCAACAGTAGATAAAAATATTTCTAACATGTGAAAAGCTCAAATCTTTCTGATTGACTTGACATCAATGCAGTTATTGATTATCAGTTCATAATAGTAGATTTTTTTCTATAGAACTTGAACCAGAAAATTGCCACTTGAGGAGTTCTGGGTATTTTACATATACATTTTTCTTTCATTATTATTATTTTTTTTTTTATCTTAAATGCAAAATGTTTACACTTTTGTACAGTTTTGGTTTAGATACTGATCTGAGCGTGTTGTTGTTCTGCCAAATGTTCTTTTTTGAGTCTGCAGTTAACGATTAATCAATAACTAAATGATATGATAAACCATTCGTTCAATATTCAATTCATCACAATAAATCTGAGGAATTCTTTCAGCTCTAAAAGAGATATGTTCTTTCTGTCTTTAAAACTTTGTAATTATGTTTTTTTTCTTCCCAAAGCCGAATATTTCCCTAAAATAAATGTAAAAATGGATTATATTTACCTGAATACTCAATAAAGACAGAAGAACCTTTACAAAGGCCACTGTCAAGTAGCCAG
The DNA here is from genome assembly GCA_911649635.1 of Poeciliopsis gracilis. Taxonomy (NCBI): domain Eukaryota; kingdom Metazoa; phylum Chordata; class Actinopteri; order Cyprinodontiformes; family Poeciliidae; genus Poeciliopsis; species Poeciliopsis gracilis. Next base: position 1,992,479 of record CAJVRI010001220.1, read on the forward strand.
CTGCAGTCCACGTAAATGGAAACTCTTCAGATGGGCAGATCTGGTCGGACTGGGTTAAGTTCAGCGCCGCTGGCTCCGTCGGGGTCGGTTCAGTCGGGGTCGGTTCAGTCGGGGTCACACATTCTGTATCCAAAACACAAACAGGTAAGTCGCTGTTTCTTTAAATAAAATAAAACATGCAAAGTTTAAACTTTCAACATCTTGCTTAAATTCGTAACAATTAGAATGAAAAATATTGAGGTGAGGAAAATTTTGTTCACGCCTCAGAGCGTTTCCTGCTTTTTGATGTGGCTTGGTGTGTTTTGGTAAAGGTTTCAGGAGAAAGTATTATTTTTACAAAGAAACAGAAACTTTTTTTCCACCTCTAAGTTTTTCCTGTATTAGTTAACTGCATTAAAACTTCTTAGTTGAAGATTATGTTCACTCATTACATTAATAACTGATAATCATTTAGGATGCAAAAACACAAAATCTTAGCAATTGGATTTTGTCTAGTTTCTGGTGCAAATATCTTAGTTCACTTGAAATAAAACAAAACTAACCTGCAAGTAACTTTTCAGCAAGATACAGGATCTTGATTTAAGCCAATAACTCCCTAGTATTGATGACAAAGTACTAGTTCCTCTTTCAGATCATGTTACTAGCAATCTGCAAGAGGAACTAGTACTTTTCAAAATAAATTTAAAGGAGTTATTCGCTTATAAACTAGACAAAAACAGTTTGTAAGATTTTGTGTTTTTGCAGAGAAATCTCCACTCTCTGGTTGTTGGTTTGAGTTGAAGTTGAATAATTTGGAGAAACTCCTGTTCATTTAACTTGCATTGAAACAAACCCACAGCATGATTCAACCACCACTCTTATTCACAGTGTCCTTAGGTTTAAAAGACTCACTTTTTTCCTTCAAGACAGTTTGTTTTTTTTTTTGCTCAATCTGCGTCTCGCTTCACCATAAAACATTTCTTCAGAAGACATCAGTCTTGTTCATGTGGGCAGCTGGAAATTCCAGTCAAGGTTGAAGCTGTCAGCTCTGGAGAAGGAGCTTCCTCTCAGGACTTGTTGGCTTTTAACTAAACGTCACTGTGGTCGGAGATACTGCTGTTCCCCCAGTTTCCAGGTCATGACACTCTTGACCCTTAGTGGTCGTTCCTGAACATCAGAATCTATTCCCTTTCATGTGAAGGCGATAAGTTGGATCTACTTCCAGACGTCAGAAAAATTTCATTAATCCCCAAAAAGCACTGTGAATGCTTTCTGGGTTTGCTACAATATCAATGCAAACTTATGCATCCAATACTTGTTTTTAAAACTGATTTATGTGAAATGTCCCGTGATAATCAGCTCTGTTTCAAACCCAGAACAACAGAAAAACGTCAAATGACCAAAAACTACACCATTCCCATTTTCTTTTGACAAGAAAATGTAATTTTCACCACAACAGCTCACAACCCTTGATTTAACCAACAGCTGTCTGTAGAGCAGTAATGTTTAGATTTTGCTATTTTTTGTAGTAAGTAGTTTTATACTATTGTTCATATGTTGTCAATTGTTGATGTGCAAAGAAAGCAGGAGTTGCCAAATTCATTTTTAAACATGGATCATTCATAAAGTCCATGTATTTAATGCCAAATCCAGATTATTTTATAGCCTTTTCCAATAGCACCAAAAAAACAAGTAGCTTAAACATATCAAAGTTTGGTCCAGATGCAGATCGACTGATTTCTGGAATATAGAGGAGGAATCCCCCTTTGGAAATATACAGAAACTAGATTGGAGATTTGTTTGGTATTTGTTGGGTTACTATGAAACAGCTCTATTGTGATAAGAAATTTTATTTAACATGTCGATAAATTCAAACTTAATCATGTCCAGAATATTACGGAGCCCCCTAGGAGACATGGGGATTTTTTTTTCTTTTGCGTCCCCTCGCAATACTTTTGCATTTTGCGAGGGGACGCAAAAGTTTTGCGAGGGGACGCAAAAGAAAAAAAAAAATCCCCATGTCCCCTAGGGGGCTCCGTAGAATATTGCAAAAACACAAAGTCTTACCAAATATTTTTGGTCTTTTTTTCCCAAATTCAAATATCGTATTAAACTTTAAATTAGACAAAACTACAACTTTTGAGTTTGTTTTAAGTAAATAATTTCTTAATATTGATGAAAATATTAATAAAACAAGCTCCTCAGTTTTGCTGCAAAGTTACTTGTAAGTTCATTTTGTCTTATTTCAATTGTGCAAAGATATTTGAACTAGAAACTAGAAAGTACTTGGTGAGACTTTATGGTTTCGCAGTGACAAACCTCAAATATTATGATTTTAATTTTTTTTTCTCCACTGAAGATCCCATGAGATTAAATTAGGGAATTATCTCAGGAGGTAACTGACTGGTTACAAACCAACAATTACTTTTTCCATTTGTTTTCCATCTTGCATGTTTTTACTTGGTACTAATGTAGCTCCATAAACACAAATATCTGTTGCAAAGTGAATACAGAATCATATTCAGCTTAGTTTAAACAGCCTGCATTTCTGAAGGGTCATGTTTGAGGTGTAATGAATTCGCAGCTTACCGTTAACCTTTAGAACGACGTAGCCGTCTTTGTTTTTCTGCCCAACATTTGCTCTGATGTCACATTTGTATGTTCCTGAATCTTCAGGCTTCACTTTCGGCAAAAACAGACCGAGGTCCTCTCCAAATCCGACTTCCCGAGAGAAGTTGGAGGGCTGTGTTTGATCTTTGCGCCTCCTGATAATGGGAATATTGCCCTGTTCAAAATAAACAAACAAAAACCATAAAACACAGGTTTCTCATGGGACAATGTACAGTGAGAGATTACATTTTGCAGCATTACATACAGCAGACTAGAACTGACCTTGTACCAAGTGAGGGAAAAGAAATCGTTGCCACTGAAAACTGGACACTTGAGCAAAGCATCTTCATTGCATATTTTTTCTTCTGAATGTCTCTGGGTTGTGTGATGCACCAACAGCAGCTGAGACAATACAATCAGAAACAGTCAAAATAACATGGCTTTTCTGAAAAGACAATTTTTAACAATTAAATCTGACTCACGCTGATGAACAGTATCACCTGGGACATATTCTACACTTCATCTGCCTCCTGTGTTCACAGTGAAAGTGGGGTCTATTTCTCACTTTTCTTGAAATTGAGTCAAGTTCTGAGAAACAGGAAACAAAGAGTAAATCTATGGAGAGTATACGCCACCTGGTGGAGCCTGAGAACACTGCAGCCTTTCTGTGATTTTAACTGTTGTAAAAAGATATTTATGAGAAGAGGAAATTCATTTAATTTACATTAACTTCATTTGTTTAAAAACAAAAAAGGTTCAGCTTAGTCAAAACAAGGCAGATGATTCAGGATATAATAAATAGATTCATGTTTTTTAGGGGTTTAAACCTTTTTACTTTTTTTGAGGAAAAAAACTTTTATGTCTTGTTGAAACGTTAGTCCTCTAATCCTGAAAATGTTCTCCAGGTGATAGAAAGCCGTTACTTTGTAACTGTCTTTATGTGTCTCTGAAGGTTTAGATCTGAATCCAGGTGCTTTTCCTCATCTAGTGTATATGTTACTTTTCTCCTTTACCATTATGCTTATTGTGCAACACGATAATCCTGGGCTGGGAGAAGATAATTGTTGCACCTTTCTATTTTAGAATTTCTTTGCTGGTCTGTAAATTTTATTTTACAGATTTTTAGATTTTTCTAAAGTTAATCTTTTCACGCATCTTTATGGAAATGCCAATAATGGGTAGATGTTGCTTTTACGTTTCCACTCTCTGTCTCCAGATGACTAAAAGAAACTCATCCATGCGTTCATCTTTAGTTGCATTGATTACTGCAACAGTGCCTTCATAGGTCTGCTTTAAAAGCAGAGTCAGAGCGCAGCTGCTGCTGACTAAAACCAGGAGGATAGAGCACATCAGCCAGTTCTAAAGTCCTTACACTGCCTCCCTGTAGCTCAGAGAACAGACTTTAAAATACTGTTGGTAGTTTATAAATCACTGAACAGCTTAGCACCTAAAACACCAAAGATCTGCTGTTTGATGCATATTTGCTTGATGATTTGATAAAATGTAATGCTTGTTAGTTGTTTCATCCCATACTGTTTTTATGTTGTGAAGCACTTGGAGCTACCTTGTTGCAGAAATTATGCAAATATTGATGAATATTCAGAAATACAAGTGCTAAGCCTAAAAAGTGGGAAGGAATCACAAGTTGAGTATCCAATATGGCTGCAATAAATATGAAATACAGCTCTGGAAAAAAAATATCTTGGTTTTTAGAGGTATATGTTGGAGTAAAATGAATATTGTTCTATAACGAGGGGGTTTTCAATGAAGTGGGCTCTTAGTTTTTCCCAGAGCTGCATGTGAAATCTGAACCTGGGGCCAAACGGCAGAGGTCTTTCAGTCTGTCACAGACATATCGTCACGTTCTCCAAAGTATTTCTTGACAAAAGTGATTTTTTTTTTTTCTGTCAAATTTGCTCTTGGCAAAAAAATGACTTAGGTTATTATTTTAGGAAGGTTACAATTAGCCAAATAACCATGAACACATTTATGTGTAAGAAAAATTACAGAGACCAGACAACCTAACATATTTCGGTACTGTGGAAGGAAGTTGGAGTAAAGATCCCAGGCTGGGATTCAATCCCAGGACCTTCTTGCTGAATGGTAATAGTGCTCACTACTGCCCCACTGTGCAGCCAAACAACCCCAACAATGCATGTAAAATTGTAAAAAGTCAAATGTATTTTTCTGGACTCAAAAATCAGTGTACAAAACAGAAAAAAATATACTACAAACAATTAATGACTTGATAATAATAGTCAACAACACAACATCTAGCTACTAGTTTTACAACTTTCAGTTCTTTGTCTTTGAATTAGGAAGTCAGATTTTCAGAAATAAAACCTGAAATCCCTGCAGTTTCAATTCCCACTAGAAAAGTCAGAGGTTGCTAAGCAGCTATAAGTTCAGTAGCCAATATGGCTGCCAGACCCCTAAAGATGCAGATAGAAACTATTAATTTGCACCTTTAGTGGATTTTATGGGGTTACACCAGAGGCACACAAAGTACTGTACAAAAGCAATTTATTTGTTCTCTTAAAGACTGAGCGCATAAACTGGAGAGAAATATGTTTGTTTTAATTGGCCTGTGTTGCTAGTAGTGGGCAAAACAATCATTAGAACAGTTTGTTTGTTATACACAAACGTACAAACAGTCCTGTACAATATGTATCTCAATATGTTGTTTAATGCATAAAACATAGAAAAATGTTGCAACGTTAGCTTGGGTTGCTTCTACCAGCTAGCAGCTGCCACACATCTTAATTTGGGGAAGCATTTATTAGCACTTCTGACAGCTTGTATCTTATGTAACCAGTGTCATATACATGACTGCACAACTCCTGTTTGTTCCTTCAGTGTTTGAACACAAAAGCAGAGAGAAACGTTACAATTAGCTTGTGTTGCTACTCGTAGTTAGCATGACAGCAATTTGCAAATTCCCCAGTTTTTTGGGTTCCAGCTGTTTTTCCTTTAAACTCTTGGGTTTTTCAGACACTTTTCCATTTTGGTTTAATCTATTATTCAATAAATAAAACCATGGAGTTTCAATTCAAATTGTCTCTGCTAATCTAACGGTTGGATCATATTTGCTAAAGCCTCTGGAAATGAAAAGGGCTGCATTTTCTTTCATGACTACACATCAAACACAAGATCAGAGACAGTAATGTTAAATGTTTTTGGAAATGAAAGAGGATTTAAGAGGGTCAATGAGCTCTTTCTTCTAACAGTAGACCTGCATCAATCATTCACACACACACATACACTTAAGTGTCAGGCTCATCCTGTTGTTTTGGCCACAAGGAACTAACCATTGTCTTCCTCTCAGCCGTATTATTTGTATGTGTCGCTCCTGTTGACAAAGGAGGGCGATATATGGTTATTAATAGCAGAGTGACTTTATGGAAAAGGGAAGAGTGAGGTCTCTGGATTCCCCCAACTGCATCAAACAATACCTCATTCAGCAGCAGCTGGCACTGCAAGAGCAAAGTTTTACTGATTTTACAACTGAATTTTAGTGAAAATGAGTTGTTGTTTTTTTCATCCTCCTCCCACTGGACTCCAGCGACTGCAGCTGCGAGCAGTTTTAGCTCCATGACCCAGAGTAAACCCAGAGCTGGACATAAACTTCAAATGTAAAAGCACGACTCTCAACATTCCTGGAATATCAGTCAGAGGCAGATGTGCTGATATTCCAGTGCTGCATTTAGCAGAAACACCCATCGTAAAACACAAGGGAGTTTTAAAGTTCATCCAAACCGCTTATCACGAGAAATAAAAGGTCAGGAGGAAAGGATTTGCAGGCTAGTGGGACGAATTAAAAGGTGCGTTCTTCTAGGCTTATTATTTGGTGTAAATGTGACAGAGCAAAGGGTTCGCGTTCTCCATCTTGGTGCTGGAGCTAAAGGGTGTTACCGCGGCAAATCCCAGAGGTTGTTAGCACGCCCAGCTGCAAGCTTGGGCCTCCATGTTTCTGTCAGCGAGCTTGTTCGTTGCACACTCTGTCGCCTCTGATTGAGGAAATCCTCTGACTGTTTGCTCCGTTTGCTGAAATGAAACATCCCAATGGTTCCGCCGTCCCTCCCATAGGTCCTGTACGCAGAGACTTTCCCATGAAGACCACAGCATGTTTACAAGGGTTTGACAGATATATGGCTTTTTGATGGACCCGAGCAGTGCCACTGAGTTTCAGTGCCAGGGAGGAAGACAGACGACACCGCCAGATAAAATTAGCTTTTTTTCACCTAAACTACTGTATCTTTGCTAGTAAAATAGTGCAACATTACAGTAATGTTTTATATTAAGTTTATTTTTAAGTTAACTTGGTTAGCATTCGTGTCATTTTACATTACCAGCAGAGTTGGTAGTGTAAAAACTTACTTACAGCAGTTACACTGACTTTAGTAACTTTTTTTGAAGAGAAAGGACCTTTAGGAGTATTTTTGCTGCTTTGTACTTCTTTACTTTTACTTGAGTAATTTTATTATGAAGCAAAATTTCTGGATTTTCTACCCACTGAATAAAAAAAAACATGTTTTAACCAAAATTCACCAAACTCAGACACACACCTGCATTTTTTTGATGAAGTTTTATAAGTGATGTGTGGCCTAATTGTGTTATTTTGCTTGGTATTTATAGAAATTATTGTAATTTTTTACCTTAAAAGACCAAAAGTTGCACTTAATTTTATATTTAGGTCCATCTAATTTTGTCTTTTCCAGCAGCCATTGTAGAGCATATATAGCAGTAAAACTAGCTGACCAAATATGCTGGAACTCTGCTGGGGTTGCTAGGTAACAGTACAGTGCCCATTGAATCTGACTTAATAATTGGGAGGCTTTTGATACTGCTCATTTGTCAGACACCAAAAAACAATAATTTATTGCTAAAACACTTACAGGTGTTTTTTGTTTTGTTTTGTTTTGTTTTTTTTTCCTTTAGCTCTTGGTCTGTGTTCAGAAACAGTAGAGACCCAAATGGAACTATCAGACTCAGAGGAAATCAGGATATTAGTTATACAACTTTTGTAATGTTAAGCCACTCCTGAACCAGAAACTTTAAAATCATCTTACATTAACCAAAGAGAAAAAAGAGTGGGAAGCCTGTTCACTTTTTTTTTTTTCGAAGTGTTTTCGAAGTTTTTCCCCAATCAGTGGGGATTCGAGAAGCCATGTCATCTTCTGGTGTTGGTCCACAATTTGTGCTGAAATCTCAAAGCAGCCGGAAATTTTAGAGTCGCTTGTGTTTCCATCACAGTGGCAGACAGGAAGTTAGCTGATGATACATGACACTATAGTAAACATTAGCTGTCTCTTTTTAGATTTATGTTTGTATGTAAATCATGATAATAGCTACAGTAGCAACACTGCAATTTTATCTGGTTTCTAGTGAAAAAAAAAATTTTGTACTTGAAATAATGCAAATTTAACTTACAGTAACTTTTCAGAAAACGCAAGAGCTGCCTCTTTAATATTCTTTGTTTTTTAAAGAACTAGTTAAACTGGATTACTTTTTTACTTATTACCTAGCAACCCCAGCCAAGCCAAACCCGTCGCCTAGCAACCCAGTTCTAGTTCCACTGACAGATTATTTCACTAGCAAGACATTTTCCCATGTTATAGATGAAATAATGCAGTACTTTTTCATCTATATATAGGAATTACTGACTAAACTAACACACATGTAGCTTCAAGTAAATAGTTTTTCAATACTGATTTAAAAAAGTAGATTTTTTTTCATTTATAACAAGACATTTTCCATGTTATAAGTGAAACAATCTGCCAGTAGAACGAGTGCTTTTTAAATTAATATTAAGAAATTATTGACTTAAAACAAGCTCCTATGTTCTCTGAAGTTATTTGAAATTAGCTAATCATACTAAATACATTTGCACTAGAAACTAATCAATTATATTTTGTAAGATTTTGTTTTTGCAGTGAACACAGTTGAGTCCAACCTGTGTTAAGTCATTGTCTTTTATCAGTTTACACAACACATAAACAAAGACCGTTATTTTTCTGATTTACAGGTGAATCATTGTCCAGATAATTTCAAGATAAAAACAACTTACCAATTGAATTTTTCAATTAGTTTGTTTCACAGATCAGTGGATTAAAAGCTGAAAGCCTCATTTTAATCCAACACTTTGGGGAGAGTTGTGCTAAAATGTGGCTAAAACAGAAATATTTAATGTCTTTTACATCTTATTTGTGCTAAACAACTAAAACACGAATTATGGATCCAAACACCATGCAGGCGAAGGTAGTCAGGGTGTTTCACCACATGAGCTTTATGAGGCGTTACTATGTCAACATTGTGTTTGCAGCCTGTTTCTCCAGCCCCATGTGCTGCAAACACATAAATCATAATATTTTTCTTTTCACATGCACTTCCATAACAATGACCCTTTACGCATGCAGCAGGGAGGGGACGCTTCTCCACTCGGAATATGATGTTTTTCCTTCCGTTTGATCTGGATCATGTTTTGTTATGTTGATTACAGCTCTACCAGCCTCGGATGATTTCTGTTTTTGAGAGAGAGCTGAGCCCACGGAGCTGCATCACGATGCCAGTTCAATTGTTTATTCAAGGAAGCAGAAGAAGAAGAAAACTCCTCTCTAATGTGTTGCAGGATTCTCACCTCAGCCTCTGGGCTTTGGCAGGCCGCTTACTGCTGGGGGTTGATTGGCCGAGCCAGCAGCACCAGGATCTGTATTGTTCCCTAATTTCTTCTCTGGGATTTCCTCAGACTAGCTCCCTCCACCCACCCGCTCTATTCTCTCTGCAGCCCTCAATCATCCTCCCTCTGTCTGAAGGCCTTGCCAAACTTTCTGGCACATGAAAACAATTGTTCTTGCATGTCTGAGCAGACGCAACCGGCTTTTCGGACGGGTTTTCTCCCCCACAGAAGCTCAGCTGATGGTCCGGCAGACAGACAGACTTCCTCCTCCGCGTGGAAAAGCGTCCGTGTCCAGTGAAATAGGAAGGGAGGCGTCAACATCTCAAGCTGAAATGGACTCCGAGAGCAGAAGCTATTAAAATATTACCATGTGCACAGTTTGTCTAACAAGACCTCTTTGGCAAGAGTACAAAATGCTGAGGAAAAAAAACACCCATCTGGGAATCAGGACAGCGTTCCCAGATGATGCTGAAAAAACGCTTTACATCCTTCCTGTTTCTGGTTCATCTACTTTTTCTTCTCTTTTTTTTTTCTTTTCCCCCTGACTTGAGCAGGACGGCTCTGAGCTGTCTGTGCTGTGATTTGTGATTCATCTGTAAAGGTGTTTGCAAGCAGCAGTTGCTCAACACGATTCATCAAACCGTCCTTCCTAAATGAAATACAACCGCTTCCTGTTCCGTGCATTAGCATGACAAAACAGGCTTTCCAGCATATGTCTGCAGAAACACGAACACCACGCTGCGAGGCAGAACAGATAGAAAAAAACAAAAAGAAGAATCACCTGGCGTCAGTGAAAACACAGAGACGCTTTGACACTTTAGAAATGTGAATTTGAATAATCATACACATGCTGTTTTACGAGCTAATTTGACTTCTTTTGTAAAATATGTCTGAAGCAATTCAACTCAAAAACTGTCATTTGATTTAATAATCCAACAGTAGATTAAGATTTCTGTCTATTTTTCATGTTAATCTGCTTTGATTTGGCATTTTCTCACCATACATTTTATATATTTTATATATATAAATCAATCAAATGTAGGAATAATGTTGCTTTTAACATTACATGATTCTGAAATGTTTTGTAATCATTGTGATTTTATCAGTTCAAGCTCTTTCAGTTTCCTTGTTGCTGAATCGTGCTAAGCTAATAAACTTGTATGTTTTTATGTGTTTTGACTATGTGTAGTTTATGCTTGCGTAATCTGTTATGTGTCGTCTGCTGAAGTCCAAATCCAGCTGCCTGCAGCTTTCAACCAGTCCAAACCGCGGCAGGAAATACAGCAAAACAAATGATGCGGTCATATTTCCCAAAGGTCCGAGGGATTTCTTCATTGAAAAAGTATTGAATTTTTAATTTAAAATCAAAATATGTACAGAAACGTGACTTTTGTGCACAATTACAAAACTATAATATCCATCTAATGTATTTAGTTTTCCTAACAAGCTGCTGTCATTTGCATATGGATGATTCTTTATAAACTAGTCGGTAATGTTTTGCTTTTTGTTTGGTTGAACTGTGTTTTAACCCTTTTATATCTAAATTTACAATTTAAAAGCCATATTCTAATATTTTTTTAATTTTTATCACTTTTTTAGGTAAAAAGTGATATATATATATATATATATATATATATATATATATATATATATATATATATATATATTCAACTTAAACAGAAATAAAAAAAAAAATTCCATAAAATTTCACTCCGTTGCTCGTTAATTAAGGAATAATGTGAGTTAGTGTAACCTGAGCAAATTATTTAATACACAATTACATCTCTGTTTGTGGAAACTGAACAACTTTGAGCTTAAAACCTAAATTGGCGAAAGAAGTGAAGAATCAAATCCAGGAGGAATTAAGAAATTATAGCAGATTGGAAAATCAGCGAGGCAACGAATAATGGGACACGATGTTAAAAACAGTAAAATGTTGGTGCAAAAATCAGAAAATATGATGTGTTCATATTAGGTTGGAAAACATGATCCAAGCAGAAACAACTTGATTTTAGCAAGATGATTTCAAAACAGAGATTGCATGTAGGGAGTAATCTCTGTCGGGAATATTTCTGACGCTAAACCGCCCTGACTTTTGTTTACGCTGTAAAATTATGAGACAGTCACTATTACATAATTATAAAGCAGCTTTTGGACTCCAGAGTTATACAAACGTTGTTCAGAAGTTGAAATAAGCGGCGATGCATTGGTAAAAAATAAAAAAAAAAGTTGTGTTATAAATAAATGTCCAATATTAGCATCTGATGAATTGTTTTATTTTGAAGCTCAGAACTGACTGAGCTTCAAAATAAGCTCACCCATTTTAATCAAAAAAATTCATCTTTGACAATTTTAGTAAGATTTATCTCTGCATTTATAAAATCAACTAAAAATTGCAACACATAAGCCAGAAATATGAAAATGAAGAAATAGTTGATGTTTTCCTCCTGCTCCTTTTTGCAGCTGCTTTCAAACCCCAAATATTCTGTTTGTCAGCACAAACCGCCAGGTCACAAAAGCTTTAAGATAGATTTCAAATCTGCAGAAATCTCTCCAAGAACAACAGCAAATCTGTTTTGGAGGCTTAAGGAGAGACAAGAGCAGAAACTCAGCAAAGCGATGAGGTAAACTTGATTTCCCAGACGGGTCCGCTGGGCCCTCGCTTGTCGGACATGTTAAACAGACCCAAACTGATCATGTCTGCTGTCTTTCTGTCTTTGCTCTGACTCATCTCTTCTGCACATCAATTTCATACCTGCCAACTTGTTGGGGGAAAAAAAAGAAGAGAAAAATCTCTTTCAGATTTCACCGTTGGGTTTGTTCTGCACCAGAGAGCCGTACATCTGGGTCCCAGCGCCGGATGATGTCAGGACTGGCGGTGACCCAAAGCCCACCGCACAGAGAGTTCCTCCGAGAGGCCGGCTGTGCGCTGGTTCCCCCCTTCCTCTGCCTACGTGACATCTTCCTGCCTGGGGGAACCTCAGGGAGCCATTTAGGGAGGCCTCGGCCTCCGAACACGGAGGACGAATTTGACTCATCCCGACGGGGACGGGTTGGACACGGAGGCGGAAGGAAGCCTGCACCTTTACCTGCCTGGAAATTACCTTTCCAGTCGGCCTGCGGAGTCACCGGGGAGCCTGCCTCCTCCAAACCTGCAGATTCACAGTAATTGATGCCAGACAGGAACTCTGGCTCGGCTGCAAGAAATAGAGCAGAAAGAAGCCCAAAGAGACCAGGCTGCTTCCGCTACCTTCAAGTGAAAGTTGTTTGTATTGACGTGGATCTGTGGGGAATCTCAGGAAGCCTGTTTAGTCCACTTTAATCAAACGCTAGTTTGTTTGTCTAGAAAGCCCGGTTCATTTAGAGAGGTGTGAATTATGGGTGTGCAACGTTTTGGTATCGATCTGAAGTAAATACAAGGCCTGTATCACTGATACCTTTTATATAAAAGTTTGATATTTTATCAAATTTATGACCCTTTGGTTGTAAGTAGCAACATTCCCACAGCTATAAGAGAAAACACTAAAACAAAAATACTCCATTATTTAATGCCACAAACAGTCATTTAAAAAAGTTAAAGTGGAGATGCATCAATCAGGAGATTAGGAATCAGCCTCTTTGTGATCTGTTTTCCTTTAATTATTTTGTTTTATCCAAATTAGAACACAATTTGGTAAAGCTAATAAGTGTCTAGAAAGTACTTTAATTATTCTAATAATTATTTTTAGATCAACATATTTGCATGCTGTTTATTTATTTATATTCAGTCAGATTGAATTACCTACATCAATCTTAGGCCTTTATGAATTTGATTTCTTATAGTTATATGTAATATTTAACACATTAGATGTAGCAGCTTGTCAATAATCAATTTCTCCCCAGTGATCAATAAAGTATTCTAACATGATCTGTGTGCAAACAAAATCTCTTTTTGACACAAAAGTAAAATAAAATTTCAAGAATGAATCTGAATCTAAAGTATTGATCTTTCAAGCCAATACTGATATCGACTCAGTATCGATATTTTCAATATTATGGATCAAAAAAGCGATCATCATCTGAAAATCTAGGTCTCCCTTCGATTAAAGTGAATTCTGGCGCGGTGCAAATGCACATGTGAACCAGAGAAACTCCAAACAGGAAGTGGACTCCAGTGCAGGGCATTCTGGGTAAATACAACAGAAACAAACAAGCTGCACTAGCGCCAGCGGGGTTATTTTTACCCAGAAGAGAATTTGTAAAGCCACTAAAATCTGACCTTACTCCATTTTTGTTTACATCTTGTGAAGGAGGAAGTTGCGCTCAATCTCTTCCTCTGAGGTTTTCATGTCATTTCCTTCAGTGGTTCTTGGTGCAGCGCCACCACAGGTGAGGAGGAGAACAGCTTCGTTTCACACAGTGCAGTGAGAAAGCAAACCGCAGCAGCTGAATCTGTAGCTAACTTTGCAATTTTTGGTCCCAAATCGAACCGAGTCCTCCGAACTATCAGGCGTGAAAACATTCTGACAACGTGAACTAAACCACTAACAAGAAAAGATGAAAAAGGGACAAGTCTAACTGCGTCATTTGCCATCATTACATTTCACTTCACTTCAGAGCCGCGACCTTTCACCTCTCACCCCATCTCGTCTTGTCCAGTGGGCCCACGGCGGTGATTTATCCCTCTGACACACCAACAGCTGTGTTGGGGCTCCGAGCAGAGTGTGGGCTACTATTTGCCGTGACTAATCGGAAACAGACTTCAAAAAAACACTGACTGGTGAGATTTGAAGGGGGAGTGACACTAGAGACGCTGAACTTTTCGCTGGGGCTCCGGCAGTTTCCCAACAACGTGCTGGCTGAAACCATGGAGACGCGAAGGTTCGGGAGACGCAGGAAACTTTTCATATTTATCCAAAACGGCAGCTGGGAGTCTTAAAAATGTTTGTTTTGCACTAACCTTAGATTGTGACACATCCATTGTCACCAAATGAGATCGTAAAAATACCTTTTGATAAAATATATTTTATTTAAAACATCTTCCAAATAATAAAAAAAAAAAAGACAAAACCATTGAGTTTCAAACAAATGCACTGCATGTTTGAACGTCTTACAGTCTCGGATGTCTCAGTCAAGTATAAATAGTCTCTTCTTTGGTGCCACCTTTTGATCCAGCATGTGTGTACAGGTACGTGAGAGCGAGCGCTCTTTGTTGCACCAGCTTCAGCTCTTTCCCTGAGAAAGTCTTGAGGGTTTTCAGGTTGCAAACGATCCACCGACGGCGTCCGGTCAGCGCCTCACTCGCAGCGGACCGAGCCCTCGCATTTTCAAACAGTCTTTCCCATCTTTAATCTGACAAAGAAAAGAAGGAAAAGTGCTTTAGTGATATATTTAAAAAAAAAAAAAAAAAACAAGCAATACTGAATAAATCTGCACCAGATTACTCTCCTCCCCAAACACTGTTGTTTTGTTTTTTAAGACAACTTTGCAATTGGAGGTGTTGTCTGTCACACCATATGAAAATTACAAACATACAGCCATCTGTTTGAGGAATGTTTCAGCGAGCTTGAAGCATGTGTGGTGCATTAAAAGGTGTCCAGGATTCAATTCATTTCAGTTCAATTCAAATCAGTTTATTCATCCCTGAGGGACACAAAGAGTAGCAAGACACTCACAACTACAAGAGAAATAATATATCACACTAAAACAAAAAGAATGCATTGCTTAATGACATCAACAAGTGATAGAAAAAATGTTAAGGTGGCGATGCACCAATAAATCAGAGAGCAATAGGATTCAGATGAAGGAAATCATAAATTATTTAATTTTTCCAACCTGTTATATCCAAGAATCATAACATATTATTTGGTCAACCATCAAAATGTAGTTTAACACACATTTTTGTTTTAATTAAGTAAATTAAGAAAAAGGTGAGGGACATATGCTTTGATGGATAAATAGGAATAATTTTGTAATTTCTTTATTTGTTACTTGATTCCAAACAAAAGCCCTGCAGTACATTCTTAACGGAAAGAAAGAAAGAAAGAAAGAAAGAAAGAAAGAAAGAAAGAAAGAAAGAAAGAAAGAAAGAAAGAAAGAAAGAAAGAAAGAAAGAAAGAAAGAAAGAAAAAAGAAAGAAAGAAAGAAAAAAAAAGAAAGAAAGAAAGAAAGAAAGAAAGAAAGAAAGAAAGAAAGAGACGGTGTGTGCCAGAAAAAGCCAGATCAGTGTAACAACATTAACAAATCCATTAAAGTTTTATTGTGCAGCTCTGCATTGGCTGAACATCAACAAAACTTTATGTAAGAAGAGAAACATGCAGAACATATCAATGCATGGCAGCTGGGCAATAAAGTCACTTTAAAAACAACGAAAAATAATAAAGAAAAGAGAATTGTGGGCAGTGAAGGGAAATAAGTTGTGTCTGTGTTCTGCATTTAGTGGATTCTGTACAGATTAAAACAAATGTATGTGGAAGAAAAGAAGAAAAACTGTTCTGAATTGAAATATGAATTTATATATATCATCAAACACAATCCGCAGCAGTTTTGGACATTTTTCTAACTCTAGGAGTTTTTGTTTGTTTTGTTATTTCTTGTTTTGTTCGGGGTTATTTGTGTTATTGTGTGTTTTGACTTTGCAGCAACAGCTTAAAGTGCAAAACATTAAAATGACCGCAGATTGCACCAAGAGCGTTGCAATGCGCAAGTGTTCGCCACATGAATCTGTCATGTCCTCCTGCTATGTTTATGCAGAATAAACGTAATAAGCTGCATGAATATATTTACCCCTTTCCTCTGGTTGCTCAAGCAGAAGGTGCAGATGGTGCGCGGCTGCTTCCCCGCGCCCTCGCCCTGCGCATGGACCGCTCCAAGGCACGGCTGTCCCTCCGCGCCCGCGTCCCCGATCAGAAGCACGTTGGCCAGGTGGGAGATGTAGCTGGACGCCAGTCGGAGCGTTTCGATCTTGGAGAGCTTCCTGTCCACCGGCTCGGTGGGAATGAGAGTCCGGAGGGCCGTGAACGCCGTGTTGACGCTCTGGGTCCGGCCCCTCTCCCTGGCGTTGGCCGCGCTCCGCTGCTTCATCACCACCGCGGAGTCGCCCTCCAGCTTGCGGGAGATCCGCCTCCGTTTCTCCGTGGAGCCGCAGTAGCTCTGCTCCGAGCTGCCGTCGCTCTCGCTGCGGTTCTCGTCATCCTCGGAGTTGGTGACCGTGAAGTCCGAGTAGATCAAGTGCGTCGCCACGGGCCGCAGCATGGCGAAAGTCATGGCGAAAAGTTACCAGCGCCTCCTTAATCCGCTTCAGAGTCGCTCCGGAAGACAAACCAGGCCGGCGAGCTGCGTCTACATTTCCATGTGGGACTGAGGTCCTCGAACCAAAGCTTGAGAGGAAGCTGCCCGAGCCTTCATGAGGCAGCTGGAGCTGGCCTGCTGCTGGGTGGACGGAGCCGCAGGTCAGCGGCGCTCTTATAGCTGGATGGGAGGAGCTGCGCTCACGCTAGTCCCATGCAAATGTTTATTATTTTAATATGAAATATCAAGTTATTATAGGAGCAGAAGTGGTTCACACGAGACAGCAGCATTTTCACACCAACGATGTTTTAGATTAGGAAGAGTGAAAAATATCAATATTTGGTGGAATAAACCTTGATTTTTAGTCATGCGTCTTGGCATCCTGTCCATCAGTCCTTCACATGTACGGAAGAAGATTAGGGCCCCTGAAAAGCAAATACTTCTGACTTTAATCCCAAAATGTTGACTTTAATCCAGGAATTCCGACTTTAATCCCAAAATGTTGACTTTAATCCAGGAATTCTGACTTCAAACCCGGAATTCTGAATTTCTTGTCACAATTCTGACTTTAATCTCACGATTCAGATTTTTTCCCTCTTTCATAACATTGACTTTTTTCACAGAATTCTCACTTTGATCCTGGAATTCTGACTTTTAATCTCAGAATTCTGAATTTTTAATCTCAGAATTCCAATTTTATTCTCAGAATTCTGAATTTTTTTTCTCAGAATTCAACTTTTTTCTCAGAATTAAAATTTTTTTCTCAAAATTTTGATTTTCAGAATTCCACATTTTTTCTTCATAATTTCTGATTTTTTTTCTCTCAGAGTACTGACTATTAATATCAGAACTCCGACTTTAATATAAGAATGGACTTTTTTCGCCTTTTTCTCAGCGTTCCGACTTTAATCTCAGAATTTTGACCTTTGGTCTCAGAAGATAAAAGAGAGAATTTTGAGATCAGATTTATTTTAGTGGTCCAAATCATTTCTGTACTGCTGGGTTGAGGAATCATCTAAACAGTATTTGCTCGTCAGTGAACATAAAGATTGTCATAAAAAGTCGATTATTTCAGTAAAGTATAAGTGGTCTTAATTTTTTCTACAGCTGTAAAAATTCAAGAAAGTCTTGAAAACAGCAGATAAATCCGAGGAAAATATTTATAAATTATTCCAGTAGTTTTTAAGAGTGTAAAAACAAAGTTGCGCTTTTTGCCACATTTTAGTCACAAATGGACTAAAATGTGGCAAAGTAGTGCATTATTAAGAAATGGAATAAAAATGGTAGGTTATGGACATTTTTGCAAAAATAATCTGAAAGGGTTAAAATATCTCCAGCCCCCTTTTACTGTAATAACCCTAAATAAAACCAAGTGCAACCACTTCCCTTTATGTTAGTGAGTACAGTGTGTATTCTTATCAATACAGGAAAGGAAAGAGGAACTGCAAACCTACATTAACATTGCTGTTCATTGAAACCTGGGATGTCCAAAGTGTGGTTCGGGGGCAATTTGTGGTCCTTGGAATGACTTTGTGGGCACCGACAGCAAATAAAGAACGGTACAACTTTGGCGCTCTGACATTGGAGGTGAAGCAGGTGAATACTTGTAATTCTTTTTAAGATTAAATGTTTTATTGCAAGTTTATATCTTCTTAAATGGAAAATGTTAAGTACAAAACAAAGAATTTTTCCTTTTTTTGCTTTTATTTTTACTTTATAATCAGTCGTGCCACAAACATCAAGTGACTTTTTACACAGAAATACATTTGGACAAAACCACAGATGATCAATAAGCCAATCATTTCTTCATAATGAATGGGTGAAAAAGTAAAAACTATTAGTTAAACAATAAGTGGAGGAAGACGTTTTAACATAATATGGGAAAAAATATTTCACTCCACTGGCAGATTATTTCACTTACAGCTCATACATTTTAATCAATATTAAGTAATTAATTAAAAGCTCATATCTTGTTGTCTTGATTCAAGTGTATTAGAAACTAGACCAAAAATACTTTGTAAGATTTTGTAGTTTCTGCTGTGCATTTATTCTGATTAATCACATAAAATCCTAATAAAATTATAAACTAGTTGAGGTTGCAAAGTGGAAAAATATATTCATTGAAGCACCTCTTCTAAAACAGCAAAGGTTTTAAGTGTTGCACCAATTATTCTTAGCCAAGACTTTAGGAAGTTTGAAGTATTTTTAGAGGCATTTAGGGACCAATTACAGTCAGTGTATTTTCTGTCCTGATATGTTTATTGCTCTGCCACATGCAGAGATCTGCTTTTATTAGCTGGTAAAACAAAAAGTGCAAGATGTTCCTTAAAGCAAAACCTCTCTTCAGGGACAGACATTACATTTGTGCATTTATTGTAAAAAGCCAGCGTCCTTGTTAGAGCAGCGGGTCCTGCTGGGACGTCCTCCCGCTTCAGGACAGCAGGAGAAAGTTAAGTGTGAGTAAATAAACAATGAACAGATGATCCTGGAATGACAGGGATTTATTTGCTCGCTGCCCCGGGTTCAAAACAACAAAGCGGTGGCAAATGGATGATTTAGTCCCTCCAAGCCACGTAAACTCAAGCTGGCAGCCAATTCAGACACTTCAACGTGCCTCAGCTGCATCAACAGTGAGAGATCAGACGCCCTGACTGCCAGCTGAAGGAGCACACGGGTCTGTTAGGGCAGGTTTTCCCAAACCTTTACATGCCATGGAAACAACAATAACTGGACGCAAAATGTGTGAAGAAATGACAAAATTAACATTTCTTTTCTCACTTTTATTTACTGTTCAATAATTATTACATCCATTTAGCATAAATGCTGCCTCATACCTTCTGATTTTTGTTGTACTGAAGTAAAAGTAAAAATACTTCATCATATTTTTACTCAAGTAAAAGTAAAAAAAAGTATTGGTTAGAAAAATCAACTCAATTACAGAGTAACTGATCAATTTATCAATCATTTAATGTTTAAAAATGACCTCATAAGATGGATAAAATATAAAGATAAGTGGAATTTTTTATGTTTTAAGGACCAATAATTTATTTAAGTAACAAAAATATACATATTTCATAAAATCAGGCAAAATTATTGTTTTCCAAATCAGTTTCTTTTAATAAAAAACTTATCAAACTGTAACCAAAACTGCAGGTTTGTGTCTGACTCTGATAAATTTTTGGTTAAAACATGTTTGTTTTTCACTCAGTGAGTAAAAAATCTGGAAATTTTACTCAAGTAAGAGTAAAAATACTTCAAAATAAAATTACTCCAGTAAATGTAACTGAGTAAATGTAACTGTCCAACTCTGGTTCCGAGGTTCAATATCTTATCAAGTTATTCTGACTTCACTAATCTAGTGTTGAATATATTACCACATAAACATTTTTTAATTAATCCCATCAAATTTTATTTAATCCACAGTTAAGGTTTTTTTTATAGCGTGTCCTCCTTCTGTGTTTTTCCTGTCAGAAACGTTTCTGTTTCCAGCTTTAGGAGTAAAAAAATCTCCTAATTTAATCAGAAAGATGAGAATAGCAAATAACTTTTTCCTGAATTTCCCTCCTGTGGGACAATAAAGGATATTTCTAACTTGTCTTCATGTTCAATTAGTTATTTTAGCTTATATTTTACGATAATCCTTCAAAAACTGATTATATTTATAATAGAAATTCAAATGAAATGAAATTCAAATGATCTAAAAATGTATTGGATTTATTTTTTTTCAATTTTTTCCCCTCATTTTCCGTCCAACTGTCTTGCCCAATTAGAAACCCACTGTTTCAGGGGACAAACACCAATATAGGGTTCTCTTAAAATTTAAATTATCTACTTTTTAAACTATTGATAAGATGTTTGAGACCTGAGGTCGTTTTTTTCTTGCCTTCAGTTTGAATATCTAGTGACTAAACTCACCAAATGTCAACAAATCCTCCAAACTATTAGCCGGTAAATGATGCTGCAAGCCTCGCCTCTTTGGCTAATTGCACATATCATGAACTCTTGCTGCGGCTGTAACGGATAGCAGGCTGTGGATGCACGCAGCGTCCAAATGGAGCCATGAAATGCTGTTGGCCGAGATCTGTTAATGCTGATGAGGCGAAAGCATGTTGGTTTAGCCACCCGCTGAGGTCCGGGTCGTTGGATTTCTGAGCTCTGGGAGAAAACAGCAGCTCTGTTTAAGACACAACAAACTGTTTAAGCACATTTTCCTTCCCAGGCTGCAGGTGCATTGATTCAGTGATAAAATAATACCATAAATATTGGTTCTTTGATTACTTTGGTATTACAATGAAAGTTTTTCTTGGATGAAAAGTCTTCACAGCTTCTGTAGACAGATGTCTGTGCAACTATTTTATGACAACCTATAGTTGTCAGTTTTTATATTTACTTATCTTTCAATTAATTTAAATGACATAAATGTTGATAAATCAAATTAAATTAATCAAAGAAATGATCCAGTTAAGGTCTTGGGCTGCATTGCGATCTTCTCACAGTAAAACCCCCAAAATGAGACGCAAGTCTCCTTTAGTTTGCCAAATTTGTAGCCTTAGTTTGTTAAAAATCCTCACTTAGCTTTTATTTTTCTTTTAGCATGACACTTCCAGTGAAACCAATCATGTTAATGTGGTTATTCTGCACTCACTGCAAAAAATACAAAATCTTATCCACGTAATTTTGATCTACTTTCTGTTGTAAATATCTTATGTTACTTCAAAGAAGGCAAAACTAACTTACAAGTAACTTTTCAGCTAAATATAGGAACTTATTTTAAGTGAATAACTCCTTAATATTGATGAAATGGTTCTACTTCCACTAGCAAATTATTTCATTTATAACATGGAAAAATGTCTTGTTATAAGTTAAATAACCTGGCAGTAGAACTAGTACTGTTAAAAAAAATCAATATAAAGTAATTAATAACTTATATCTTGCAGAAAAGTTGCTTGTTTTGTCTTATTTCAAGTGTACTGATATATTTGCACTAGTAACTAGAAACACCTGGCGTCTGTATTCTCCAGTTAACACTTAATTCATTACTAAGTTAGTTGAAAATTGTCTGAAGATTAATCGTTTCGGCCTTTGCAAATTCGCGCACAGAACATTTAGTGAATCTTCTGAGTTCTGCACACATTTTTAAATGCTCAAGTATCATTATGAACACAAAGAATCAGTCATTCTAAGGATCTTACATTCCTGCATGTTTAAGATAATTTCCTCTGCTAAAACATCTGATTTAAATCAGCGGGACATTTTTAACAGGCTTCTTCTAACTGTGAGGTTTATATGAACAGAGAAACATCTGAAACATGCAGGGCAGTGGGCTGCGAACCCAGAGGTCAAGGTCCTCAGATATACTTGTCTCAGTGAGTCTTTTCAACCTGCGTTTTCATCTTGCTTCTGAGAAAGTTGTGAGATTTTAAAATCCACCCATTTGATGACTCAAAACAACTCGTCAGAAGATGATTTGTTAAATTCTTAGGTGAGAAAACATAAGACGTGTTTTGGGTTTTGTTTAGATAAATACAGTAATGTCATTTGACAACCTTATGTTATGTTTATAGTAATTAAAGCATTTAAACATTGGATTAATCAATAACGGAAATAATCAACAACTAATTCAGTAATTAAATAATTGTTAACTACACTGCAAAAAGACAAAATCTTACCAGATAGTTTAGATTCTCGTGCAAATATACTAGGACATATGAAACTAAATAAAACTAACTTACATGTAACTTTTCAGCATAATAAAGAAGTTTGTGTTGATGTTCAGTCCAGCGGAAAACGTTGAGCTTTTGAAATGTTGATGTTAGAAGTATTTGCATCCTTTGTTACCAATGAGAACGAACACTATGTCGTTTCATGTCTGGAAGTAAAATATTGATATTCTTATTTTAAAAAAAAGAAAACTGAATTATTTGCATCTTTTAACATATTCCTAAAATTGTACTAAAAGGCTCACATGCAAAATCCCCAGAATTATTTTATTCGATTAATCAATTAATCGTCAGAATAACTAACATAATCATTACTTGTGGCCATGCATTTTTTTGTGCCAAGGAAACGTTCCTTGGCAGGGCAAATCTCCGTGTAAATTTTTAAGCCGGCTGAATCACGGCCCTGTGTTTGAAGACTGTGTGCCAAATAAAACCTATTGCCATTTCATCCCAAGTATTCTTTTACACAGCGACACGGAGAGAAAGGTTGGACTGCAGTGTCTCTGTGCGGTGAGGTCAGAGGATCAGTGGAAACGGCATTGCAAATCTGGCACAAATTACACGCCTGCTGCCACCGGCAGGCTGAGGGAATTCCGGATAGGAAGCTGTGAGAAATCCTCAGCCACTCAAACACCTAAAGTTAAAACTCTCTCAGGAGGATTTGGCTGGAACGCTCTCCAGAGTGGAACAAATGTGCGAAGCTGGCGAACCGGAGATCATTTTTCAGCTTGCATTTTTAATGTTGACAAACGCAATGAGAGGGCAACAATAAACTGGGGAGACGGGTTCCTGTCCAAACTAAGTTCACTTTTAATTTCTTGAGCGCAGTCCAGCGACTGGGAGCCATCTGAGATTTAAACGGACACAAATTTTGAGTTTTATTTATGGCTCCCTCCATGCTTTTTGGCTGCATGAAGAGACTAAAACGACATAAATCTTTTAATATAGTAAAAGTTTAAAAACACGTCAGTATTTAAGAAATAGTGTTTCACTTCTAAGCACCACAAATCTGGAACAAACTTCCAGAAAACTGCAAAACAGCTGAAACACTGACTTTCTTTAAATCACCTTCTTAGAGCTGACTGACCAACTTATTGGATTTATATTGATGATTTTGATGATGGCATTCGACAAAAAGTAAGTAAATTTATTGCAGGTTTCACAATTGGTAACTGTATGATGTTTTTATTACTTTTTTTAAAGCACTCTGAACTGCCTTACTGCCAAAATGTGCTGTGCAAATAAATTTCATTGATTGATTAATTGATTGATATTAAAGGGACAACTTCTTGGTAAGCAGTTGTGGAGAAAATACTCACACTGTAAACAATATACTTAAGTAAAAGTACAAATAAACAAATGTACTCTAGTAAGAGCAGAGGAACCACAAGTACATGTTTACTTGAGGTAAAGAAATTAATTGATTAATTAATTTGCTGAAGCAATGGTCTAATGGTCACAATCACAAGTTCTGCTGGATGATAAATTGTCCCCGAAGTTATCACGATAAACGATAATATTGACCATTTTATGTAATATAAAGGTAATAATACAATGTTGTAAGAACATATTCTCAAAGATTAATGTTTAAATTCGAATCAACATTTAACACTAAACTGGAAGACATTTTGAATATACAAAATAAATAAATAAAATACCAGAAACGACCAATAAATTAAGCTATAATTAGACTCTGTAAACAAAGTTGTCCTTCACAAAGAACCAACCTGAAGACTTTTGTCATCCAGTTTTTGGTAGAAAGAGAGAGAAAAAAAGAGAAAAATAATAAATTATGCAAATAGAAAATATTCAGCTTGTTTTAATTTATCATGTTATTAATTGATTTATTGTCAATTGCAACATGCTGAGGTCTAGATATTATTAAGCGTGCCTACGTATGCACATTTTGTGCCATTTCAATGAACTGTGCTGCAGACAATGAATGTTTTATTACGTTAACTTTCTGTAATAGTTTGTTCACCATTGCTTGGATGCAATTCCTGATTTATAAAAATCAGAAAACATCTGCTTCAACTGGTGTTTTCACTTGTCTTTTCCATTTGGGAAATACCCCAGAAAAACAGGTGAAGAATTACCAAAATTGCATTACCCTAACCCGGGGGTCGGCAACCCACGGCTCCGGAGCCGCATGCGGCTCTTTAGCGCCGCCCTGGTGGCTCCCTGGAGCTTTTTCAAAAATGTTTGAAAATGGAAAAAGATGGGGGAGGGAAATATATTTTTTGTTTTAATATGGTTTCTGTAGGAGGACAAACATGACACAAACATTCTTAACGTTTTCCAATGCTGTAAAAATGTGTAGATTAACTATTAAATTTAAAAATTTCTGTCAACGAAGATTTGCGTCATAGCCTGCGACACACGTTTCTATCAGCAGGGCGGGATGCCAGGCAGGTGGCTGGTGTAAACAAATCGGCGGCTGTGTGATGGGCCATGGATCCCAAAGGGAAAAGGTGAAAAATAACAGAGGAGAACAGAGGTTTCAACGTTTCTTGGACCGAATCATTTGCATTCATTGCTAATGTGGAAGGATTGCCTGAATGTTTGCTATGTAGCGAGAAGTTGTCAAATAACAAAAAGAGTAATGTGGAAAGACATTTCCAGGGAAGGCATGCTACATTTGCAAAAGGCTGCGGTTTTATTTTTTATAAATGCAGGCTGCGTTTTGTTGCACTCTGTTTGTTGCCCACATAAGGGGCACGTTATGCACGTTCCATTTTGTTGTTGTTTTTTTCGAATCCTCACCATAAAAACGACATCAAAAATCTGATTTCTTTATTGCATTTCTTTAATTTCATCAAAGCAATGAAACATAATTCATTAATATTGTAATGAAGTTAAACTTGAGACGGCATCGTACAACAGAGTAGTCACGTGGTGCGTCATTCTCTAGGATGCACTGCGGGAAAAAAAAACATTTAATTGTGAAGGCTCATTATGTATTTGTAGCCAACTTAGTCATTTTGATAGTAGGCTAATATAGCTAATATAGATACATACAGCATGTGTTTCCTTCATTATAAAGCTTATATAAGGCTTTTAATTTTTTGCGGCTCCAGACATATTTGTTTTTTGTTTTTTTGGTCCAATATGGCTCTTTCAACATTTTGGGTTGCCGACCCCTGCCCTAACCCTAACCAATCTTTCAGTTTTAGCCTTATCTTAAGGCTTTTACAAATCTAGCGCCATTAAATATTGACTATCGCTTTTGTTACATAGTTTTGAATTAAAACATATTCTGCTGGATAGAAAGACAATGTGATGAAAAACTAATAAGTCATAACTAGTTAGTAATCTGACAAGAAACTTGTTCAGACTTTAGAAATCAGAGGAGAGAGGAATAAAAGAAAAACACTAATATTAGTAAAAGCGGTGAAAGAGAAGAAGAAAAACTGAATATTTTTGAAAGTTAATCTACAAGTGAGTTGGTGGCCATCTCTAGTAGTCAATGAGCAAGAGGTAGGGTCACAAAGGTCACAAGGGTCGCAGGGCCTGGACAGGTCACCATTTCATCCACAGAGCAACACAGAGACACACAGGGTAGACAAACACACACACACACACACACACACACACACACACACACACACACACACACACACACACACACACACACACACACACACACACACACACACACACACACTAACATCTAAGAGTAATTTATAAAGACCAATTAACCCAACATTCATGTTTTTGAACTGCACTGGGAGGAAACCAGAGAACCCATGCAAGTGTTGGGAAAAGCAGGTTTAATCTTTAAAATTAGCTGGGCTACAACAAAACATGTAGCAGTAAAGACGCCCAAAACATGACTTCACTTTGCTTTACTGACCAAGACTCCATATTAAAAGCAACTTTTCATTCAACACACTGGTAAATTCCAACGTTTATGACTTTAAACACGTTACAGTGGGTCATTGATCAGGTTAGCTACAAGTGGAGCAACAGGCTTCGAGGTAAAGTTCATCTGTGGATTTAATGTCCTTTAAAAGTCAAAAACTGGGATTCAGGATGACCAACTGGATGTCTTATTTTTGGGCAACTACAAGAAAAGTACAACATCCAAACATTACTTATGAAATTGCTATGTGCTGCTAGATGTGGAGCTTAACTGCTTGCCTTAAATGGAAGTTTTGTCATTTGTAGAGAATAGATTATTACAAAGGTGACCTATTATGCGTCCTTGAACAGCTTAGTGTAGGTCCACGGTTGTTCATTACATTTTTTTGTACAAAATAATTCTTACACAGTGAGATTGTAATGTCAGTCTGGGCTGTCACTTTAAATCCAAATGAGCTGCTGTTGGCCAAGCCCTCCAACTCCACATTTCCACTCACACGTTAAAATGGCTGCAAACAGATTTGCAATTATGCAACTTGTACAGCTTTGAAAAGCATTAGAAGAGCCTCCTGCACGACCAACAAGAATGCAGCAAGTGATTTCTGGATGTTAAGTCAACAACAAAAAACACTTATCATTTCCAGCAGCCATTGTACAGCGCAGCTGACCTAAAGTGATTGAACTCTACTCGGTGACAGGGTAGACTTGCCTGGGGTTGCTAGGCAACGGAGCATTGTCCACTTATTGTGAGTTAACAATTGGGAAGTTTTTCGGTTGTTAGCAGAACTTGAGAATCAAATGGAAGTTTAAAAACTTGTAAGATTTAAATTTTGCATAAAAGAATTCCCTTTAAAACCTGACTGTCACAACTAGAAACTGAATAATAGGACTTATCCTGACTCTACTAGAAGAATTAAAAAAAAGTCTTAAATCCATCTGAAGCTATAGCCTTGAAAAATCATTCATACCATTTAAACTTTGCTGCATTTGTTGTATTTTGGGGAGATTACAATGTAAAATTTGAAGCAGGGTAAAAATTCTGATGATTTCCAAAACATTAAAAAATAACCAATATGTTTTCAACGCCTTATTGAGGATTCTTTGTTGCTCTTTTTCTGGAAGATATGACTTATTAATCTAGTTAATAATAAGTGTTTAACTAGATGTGTATCTAGTTAAACACTTATTAACTAGATTAACAGCAGTTTATTTGAAAGATTTCAGTACTATGAGTGGCCTTGAAGGAGAAACGCTGCAGCTCCTGCCGACGCTATCTAAAATTATGAAACTGTCTCTGAAAGATGTAAACAACACTTTTTAATACCAAAAAAATAAATGTTTGATTCCCAATAACTATTGATAGGGTGACAGATGCTAAATGCTCAGATAGTTTAACGACACACATGAAAAAATTACAGATTAAGGGTTACAGAACCAGTACGAGCAAAGGAACCCAGCTGGATTAATCCCTCCCAGGTTGACTGGGTTACAATTCTGATTATTTTTGCCTCTTTCACCTGCAGGAGAGTCTAGAATCCAGCTTATGGAGGAGGATCGTTTTTCAAATTTGTCACCATTTGGTTCTGGATCCAGAGTATGCCAGTGCCAGATGAAAACCCTCCCAGGAGAGTCAACCTTGAGGCTGGGTTGAACAGATGTTGCGCAGTGATTTCCCTCCTCCACTGAGCTAAGAAACAGGACGTTCAGAACCACGGGTCAAGGAACGCTGTCCGGTTCACTGACAGGTGACACAACACAACCCAAGGCAAAGAGTAAAGCAGCTTAGTTTATCTAGGCTTGATTTAATGTGCATGGACCTGCTGGACCTCAAAGGCTATCTTCTTTTTAAAGTCCTTTTTCTGTTCACTTTCCAATCTTTTTATCATATTTAGAACGCCATGTTATGCAAGAAAGCCTTAATTTGAATCTTTTCATTTAAAGAGAGAGAAATTATTAAGAGTTTTGAACAAGTGAAATGTTTTTACAGAGACAGTATTATGTATTTTCCATGCACTCAGTGCCAATTTATGACACAATCAAGTAACTACCTTAGCTTCAGTTATTATAAAAATGCTGCATGGATTAAATATGACATAAAAGAAAATTTACTTCACAATTTGATGCCTTGAAATTGGGCCTCTGTCTCTTTAAGAAGCTTCTACTCTTTCTAATATGCTGCATTCAGAGTGCCATCACAACAGCGCTCCTCCAGCATGATGTTTACAACCATTTATAAGAGAACTGAAATGAGAAGTAGTTCCTATGAAGAGCTCAGCAGTTTGCTAACTGCTGCTGCCACTAGTCTGAAGGAGTAGAGCGGGAGACGGGTGGTCTGTGGAGAGGCAGAGCTTTGTGAAAGAAACCACTTAGGCGCAGCTGAATGGCTGCCAAAAGAGAATAAAGGATTTCTGAAACAGGCATGACAAAATCAAAGTAACACTTCAGGTATGTTTTTGAAGATAGAACAACATAAAGCTAAAAAAAAAAAATCTATTTTCATAACACTCCTCCTTGAATCTTTACTCAATCATAAAGATTCATCAGTTTTATCAATTTTCAGATAAAATGTCAATATTTCTTTTAACATACCCTGAAAAAATGGCCAATTATCAATTAACTGAACAAACCAATTAACATAACTTCACATTTTTGGACTGTGGGAGGAAGTCAGAGTACCAGGAGAGAAGCCACCCTGGCACACGGAGAAGATGGAAAGTGGGATTCGAACCCAAGACCTTCTTGCTCCAAGGCAGCCATGTCCAAATCTGATAATAATTCTGTAGCTTCAACAATTATGATCCAATTAATGAGACATAATAATCTCTATACCAGATTTATGAGCAAAGGATCTCTCCACATCTGTATGTTATTATTTTTTCATGTTCATGAGAAACTGAACATTTTCCAGCAAGCTTACAGCGAGGGTAAAAAAAAAATATTTTAAAATCTAAACCTTAAAATACAGGTAAGCAATTTTCAAATAATATAGTTAATCAACACTTTTACAAATAAACAAACAATACAGACAACTAAGCAAAAGAAAGGAAAAAAAAAAATCACACGGCCTGAACCAGTTCTTCCCTCTTGACCCTCTGATTGGTTGAAATCCTCAAAGAGAAAGCGTGTAAAACCACCCATGGAAAGCGGACCCAGCAGCAACAGGTGCAATGCGTTTTTTCAGACCGGTATTGCGTGTCAAACCCCCTTTGAGGATATGGTTACTTCCAGACAGTGAGTGAGCTACAGGAAATCTTCTCACACGCGACGATTCAGAGTCCTTTAGGGCCCGTCGGTTAAAACTGGCCCCGGGTCGCCCTTCATTTCCTCGATGGCCACAAAGGGAGATCGTCAAACGGCTCCCAGCTCACACTGTGAGAGCCCTAACGTCGGAAAAGCCTCGTCTATGTTTTACCTATATTATTCGGCAAAACTTCAGTTCCTTCCGCCGATGCAGAGGCAGGGGAGCAGCTGTCCAACTTGATTTAGTGAGCCGCTCTCAGCGACTCACAATAAAAACATACACAAGGAAGTTTATGCATTTATAAAATCATTGCTGCTATACACTGCATATAACACAAATTACTTAAATTGTACATGAATTAGTAAAGATCTGACATGATATTTTGTTAGGAGGATTTTTGATCCTTTTAAGAGACCATGGAAACAGAAGTCTGATGACAGGCAGAATGGGATAATTTTGCAAGACTCAACAGCATCTTGCGTTGTGTCATCAGAATATTCTCTGAACATCTGACTCCTCCAACAAAACATCTGGTCTCTAATCTCCTGTGCTGTCTACAATGTCAGAGTTAAAGCCGACTGCGCGTAAAGAAACAGGGAGAACATCTGAAAACTTCAACTGTCAAACAAAAAAATATATATATTTTTAAATATATTAAAACATGGTATTTTTATGGGATGTGTGGCTAATTAAAATGATAATTTACTCTTTTCATTCCAGACCAGAATTTTTAAAAAATATATTAGAAAATAGCAGAGTAATACTGTGGTTGGAATAAAAAAGATTCAACATAAGAAAATATTGAGAAATTTGTGACTTTAATTAAGAAAATATTAGACTTTCTTCTTTATTTAAATAAATCCAGAACTAACAACTTAACCTGCCACAACAGAAAAACAATCAACCACACGATGAATTATCGATTCAGTTTCTTATGCAAAATGTAAGAAGGTACATTAAAGAAGCTTTAATTTACTGAGAAGTATTTGCTTTATAAAACTAAACATTTAAACGTGCAGCAATTTGACATGAGGAATGTGGGTACATCCAGAGCTTTGTTTCCCCCTGCTGGTAAATCCTGTGCATTGCAATCACCTGCTGCAGCTGGCAGTCAGTGTGATCCTCCTGAGGAAACGTCTAAATCTGGAGTCAAAATCATTTCACATGTTATGATGATTGAAAACATCTAAATCAGGGGTTTCAAACACATTTTGAAATATCTATTTCTTAAACGGCCAGTTAGGCAGGATATATAGGTAAAACCCATGAACTGCTAAAATATTAATAAATAGTTTGTCTCCCTTAAACAAGTTCCTCTTGAGTATCTTTTCACACCGATTAGTCCCTCGTGGATTTTACAATTGTTTTTGTTGTTTCAAAAAAAATTAAAGTCACAGATATTTCTGTGGAGCCAATTGCAAGGATTTTTGCAATTTTTTGCTTATCTAAAGGTAAATTTGTCTTTTTGTTACTCACCATATCAATCATGGACTATAACTTGTAAGGCTGAGGTAGCATTGCATTAGGAGGAAGACATACTGCCACCTTCTGGTGGGTGGTAGCATTACGTTAGCATAATGGTATTGGCTTTTGTGGAAAATTTGCAATAAACTCACAATTTTATATTAATGCAAAAAATTGCAGGCATTTGTTGAATTTATAGAATTGCAGAGATGCAAAAAACTGGAGGGACTGACTGATGTAATTTGGCAGTATACATGCAAAAAAAGCGATTTGATTGATAAAATAATATTTAATCACACAACTGTTAACTTGAAGTTTCTATTTATGTGTTCCTCTGGAATCTAGAGGACCACATAAGAAGCTTCGGCGGACCAGATTTGGCCCACGAGCCTTGAGTTTTACACATGTAACTTAGATGAAATGAGTGCCTCATTAATAATAGAGATCTGGAGTTGGACACTTCGGATATAGCGAGTCAAAACAAGAGAAAGTCCAAAGAATTATCGTAGATCAGGCGTTGAAGCCCCCAAGTAAGTCCTGAGGTCTGAGATGTTTGATCTGATGAGTTTGGCTGGGATGGTTGGCATGTGGAGCCTCTGATAGGCAGCAAACCTGTGACAGCCTCCGAAGGAGTAGTAGTAATTTCCTCCTTCTCTGCCTTTGATCCAGAGAACATCAATAGGAGGAACAATGCTGATGTCTGGCGTCTCCTGGAAGGAAAGGCGAAACGTCAATTAGGGCACACAATAGCACCAAAGCATGACACATGCAAGTATTACAAAAACATGTTTTAAAGTGAAATAACTTTCTTGCTCTGTCATAATTAAACTATAAATATATTATTATTAATTCTGGGGATGTCTGGCAACACATATAAAGCTTCTTTATAAAAATATGCACCTTGCAAGGAAGAGCAATAAAAA
Source organism: Poeciliopsis gracilis (assembly GCA_911649635.1). NCBI lineage: Eukaryota > Metazoa > Chordata > Actinopteri > Cyprinodontiformes > Poeciliidae > Poeciliopsis > Poeciliopsis gracilis. The sequence goes on from CAJVRI010001220.1 coordinate 2,024,222, forward strand.
TGACACACGATGTTTGTATCATTTCAAATCACAACTTATAAAATTTATGGATTTGTACAATTTAAAACCACACAGCTGATGTTTAATGTTAAAAACGATATGCTTATATTGAAAATTCTAATTTTATTTAGGAATAGAGAGAGAAAAATGGTCTGACAGGAAAATGCAATTTAATGCAACCATGTGAACATAAAAAACTAAATCACTTGACTTCACTAGAAAAATATAGTATGAAGCATAATGTCAGAACTTTTGTTTTAAATATTCAAGTGTGTAAAAGTAACACAATTCCCACTCCTTAACCACCTAGATTATCCTGCATTTACAATCCATACATACAAAAGCCTGTATTTAATAATTATTTGATATAGTACCAATATAATTTTAACTTCAGTGAATGAACAATCATTTTTTCCTTCAATATCAGCATGAAACAAAACTAGCATCAACAACAAAAACACCAACAAAAATTGACTAAAAACATTATATATTACATCCAGCAATAACCACGAGCTTATATCACAAATTGAACAGTTTTATGTATTGACATTGTCCAAGTTCAATATTCAGATAATACCAAAATTTCACTTACACAAATGTGTGTATTAATTAATTTATACATTTACTTAGTCAAACAATTTTTTTATGTTTCTGGTAATGGTTTATTTTTGGCTTTGTATAGAATTCAAGTGTCACTTTATATTAACACATAACTAGAATGAATTGAATAATATTATAGAGTTAAATGTATAAAATGCATGATAAAGACTGGCTATACCACAGTGGTAAAGAGCTCAAACCACCAATCAGATAATCACTGTTTAAGTTGCGAAGAAAGTCATTTAACAGTGTTAGCTTTTGATTTAAATTCAAGACAATATTTTCCTGTAATAACACAAAACGACTGCTTATGTATTCATTAAAATAATTAGGTTACCTTAATGGTATCCATCAGACTCTGGACTTTCTGCTCGTCCAGCTCCGAGGGAAATGGTCTGATGATCGCCTCCATAGGAACGCTGTGAACCTCCTGGATGGTGTCCGAATGAACCGACCTGTTGTTTTCTGCCGCGCCACATTCAGTAGGTATGTTAGACATTTTTCTACTGAACACAAAAATCTGTTTTAGCTGCGTTTTATCCGCCCGAAAAACCCGAAACATTGCCTAAAACTTCCTGGCATAGACACTATCAGCTGCTGTAAGCTACTTCCTGAACTTTTTCGTCCGTTACCAACGGAGGAATTTGATTGGTCACCATCAACGTCCATCAATAAAAACGCCCCGCCCTATTTGTAACTGGTCAGCAAGGATGGAGTGAGTGAAGTCAACTATTTTCTTTTTTTCTTTGTTAATGTTGTATTTTTTTTAGCTCATATTTTTAGCTATTTAAGGTTTTTGGTAGTAAATGCCTAGTAAGAAAGTAACTCTAAAATAAAATTGCATTCTACTGGAATTTAAACAAGTTATTGCCGTCTTTACATTTTGTTTTAATGGCGGACTAGCTAAAAATGTTAACACTTGCTACAAAGTGAGGTTGTTTCATACTTCGGCGAGGTGCCTCCTCCGACCTGTTAAACGTGAACAGCCCCCCAGTTTATTTATATTTAAACAATTAGTGTGAATTAATTAATAAATAAGTTAAATGTGAATTTTCCCGGGTTTCACAATTTATTCGGTCTGATTTAATGTATTTATTATGTAAATAAATCAATAAATAAAATAAAAAAATAATAATTAAATAAATAAGTGAACAAATATATTTTAAATATAATTTTAGTCAAGAGATTTTGGATAACTCTGTCTTTATTTCATTAAAAATTTAATTGCTAGCTCGCAATTTATTTTTACATTATTTGCCAAGTTAAGTGTTGGTATTGACAGTACATGGGAGTGAAAATACTCCCATGTAAAAATCACTCTTTTACATCCAAAGAGTGATTTTTTGTGTACTGCCATTTCCTGAGTTAAATTTGTCTCGAAGAAGATTTACATTTGAAACATCTTTTTTTTCTCCTTTGTGAAACTAAGCAAACATTTTCATGTCTAATTTTAGGACAAAAGAAAAATATCAAACTTATAAAAATATGTGTAGAGAATAAAACTGTTTGAGTTTTTTCTAAAAGAATGAATCACAAAGAAGTACTGAAATTAACTTAATAAGTAAATAACAGTCATTTGCAGCCATGACTTGAACCAACTATTTTATGGAAAACAGAAGATAAAATTAGTCTGATTAAATTTCTCAAAATAATTTTTATATATTTTTTGTTACAGTCGTCTTGTGCCACTGTGTAACAGGTGTTTATGGCCCAAAGAGCTGCACAACTCTGGACCCACAGACCATTGACTTTCCAGGTAAAAAGACTAAGTATCATACCAAACATAGATTAAATAATAAAGATCATATTTTTGTTTTAGTCTTACTAATGCATAATGTTGGGATTGTCTCCTGGATCTGTCAACTCTAGCCTTCTCTCGTAGAGTTGGAAAGATAAGGGAGTGATGATACCACTGATAAAATTAACAAACTGTTAACACATTATTACATTTTTTAAAAAAAATTTTTTTATCTGTCCAATTCTTACATAAAAATTTTATTTTAAGCGTGTTTATGTAGGATTAAACTAATGCAAAATGCCTGTTCAGATTAAATGCTTGTCATTAAAATTCACTCCAGCTGTTAGTCAGCCGGTTACAAAGAAGACATAACCTTTGATGACAGTACTTTTAATGAGGTCCTTGTTTTGTTTTGTCTGCTGTTGTGTGATGTAGGTCTGCTCCTTCAAAGCGATCAAACTTTTCTGTGCTTTTTTTTTTATTTTTGCAGAAATTTTAACAAACAAGCTGGGTTGCTGTGGTTACAAGAAGGACATCATAGCTTTGCACAGGTAAGTGGAAATCATTAAAGATCTGCTGCATTCAAGCAGAAACGGTAGTATTATTGTTTTCCCACAAAAAGCCACAACAAGTTTTAATGAGACAATTAAAAATGATTTTTTGGACAGGACAGGCAGGTAGTTATTCTGAATTATTAGAAATTCTTTGAACTAGAGTGACAGCGCTTTTCATGCCGATTAATTGGTCACACAGGGATCAGTTAGAGCATAAAGGAGGTTTATATAGAGTTTTTAATAATTTACTGTGATTTCAGTGTGGTATAAACTTTAATAAAGCGAGGAAATGTCTTCTGATGCAGGTGCTGGTAAATGTGCTAAATGTTTTGGCCTCGTGGTCAATATCAGCACAAAGTTTAAAATTCACTTTCAAATTTATTTATATAGCACGTTTAAAAACAACAACTATACCCAAAATATAGTAAATAGAATGAAACTGTTAAAATGAAGCCATAACATGTTTTGCGTAATTTTTGTTGGACACAAATCAAACATGCGCTGGTCAGATGAGACCAAAATGTAGCTTTCATTTGAAAGCAAAATGCTGTTTGATGGAAGGCGAACGCTGCATTATTCTGAACACACCATTCTCCTGGAGACAGAAGGTGGTGGCAGCATCATGCTGTGAGGAGGCTTTTCTTTAGCATAACTGTGGATGCTAAAGAAAAACATATGAGGTGAAACCCAATCCTATTAGATGCTGCAAATAACTTGGGATTGGAACAAGATTACAAAATTATTTTGTCTAAACGAGGTTAGAGAAACATAAGTTTTTGGATTTTTATTTGTAAAAAAAACAAAAAAACAAAAAGCAAAAAAGGGAAGAAAGTCATGTATCTATGCTGTATTTGTACTCTAAAATTTGCACTTTTTCCATTTTTTTTCTCTGTACAACATAACCAAATTTCTGCTTTGCTGTCATTCAGAATCCATATTAAACACCGAAGATAAACCAGCATCTCATGATGAGAGGGAACCCTGTCAGTTAAGGCGTATAGACATGCAAATTAGCTCCGGTGTTTTGGTGTTTTTGGAGTCCTGCTACACTCCACACGACCCTCTGCTGTCACAGCAGGGCCGCGTTCTACTTGCTAACATATCTCAATTACTCAGATTGAGTTAGTCACACAGGTACAACAGCAGGTCATGGAAGAACAGTTCCCACATAATAATTTGCTGTTAATATTAGATTTCGCTCCCGGTGGGATTGTCACACATAGAGCAGCTGGAGAAAATTACCTGCCAGCTTTTAGCCGGAGAAGCAGGCTATATTTATTCCTGCCTTTTTTCTTTCATCGTTCTTTCTTTTTCTACACACTGACATGCCTTTTAAAGTGATAATTATTCTAATGCTGATTTCCAGCCTTCAAAGTATAGCTTTGTGACAGACGAGGCCTGTGAAATCACAACACGATTTAGCAACAGTGGATGTTTCTCCGTGACTGATTCGTGCAGTGATATTAAAGGCTTTGCTGGCTGAATCTGCAAAATTATTTTTCTGCTTCCTCCTTGCAGTAAAGCGTTTCAGAATGAGATTTCTGTTTAATGATCTTCTGGTGCCTTGAAATAAATTTGCTTCCTGTATTCAAATCCAGAGGGAGAACAAGTGGTGCTTGAGAGTGAGGTTATTTAGGTGTGGACTGAGCTGCTGTCTTTCTTTTCATTTACACTTTGCTCAGTTCATTAACCTTACAGTACCACCAGAAGCACAAGGACATTATTTCAGTACTTAATGCTTAAATATAAGCACAGAAAGCCTCAGAAGAAGCGTTAAATATACATTATACAAATCATTAGGGCTGGAAATCAGCCAGTGATTTCCTTTAGCTACTAATCACCTCATTCTTTTTTGATTTATTTCTTTGTATCTTGTAACAGCCAACAAAGAAAAAGGGTAACACTTTATTTGACGGGTTGTGAATAAACATGACATAACACCTGTCATAAACATGAGTAAGTCTTCCTGAATATTTATGACTGTTGTCATAAAGTGTCATTCGGTAAATCATGACACTTTTAATATAAAATGTCTTTGTTATGACAACTAGTCATTAACCAAGAAATCATGATCAGACATACATTTGTTATAAAATTTTCACTGATTAAACTTTAGCTTTAATAACATAAAATTGTATAATTTTTTAAAGTTTGATCAGTAATAGTCTTCCTTCCTAGGAAAATGAATGGTGCTCCTTGTCAAGTAGTATTGTGCTTAGGTTTTTCAGCTTCTCAGTTTTCTTTTAAATATTTTATATACGGTCCAGAAGAAGCATATGTAATAGTACTGTTGAGGTTGGAGCCTTTCCAAAAGCTTTAGACTTTCGAAATTAGTTCTGATGTGTGTTTGGACCAATTCTCCAACAACTGTGTCCAACTTTTATCAGTAAATTTAAGAGTGAAGTTGAAGAATTAAGTGGTAGTTCTCTTTTTTCATCATTCCGTCCACCGTTAGCAAAGTACCAGGACCATTGGGACTGAAGCAGTCCCTCAGTATGACACTACCACTACCTTTCTTGGCTGTTGTTACAGTGTTGGCAGGTTTAAAAACCTTGAGCTGCTGTAAATTTCAGTCTAGCTTGAAGGCGTCAGTTTGGGAAACACAACTCTCTCTCTCTGTGCTTGTTGATGTTAAACTTGCCTCACTTCCTTCCTTTCATCAATGTTCTGCCGAAAAACTAGATCTGTACTCTGTAACCTATAGATTTAAACCTATTGGGCTGATCAATGTTAGAATGAATAAAATGAATCAGTAAAAACTCAAATTAATACAATATACATGCCTGGATGTAAACTTCTGACTGGAATTGTCTATTGTGTAACAAAGAAATTAAATGAACAATGACAAATATTTGCCGCCCATTTCTTGAAATGTCTGTAAACTATTGTTATTGAACCAGAAAACAATCATGCGTTTTAATCTCCTTTCGGTCTGTTAAACAACTAATCACAGCAGCTCTGCAAATCCTAAAATCTTCTGGCTGTGAATCTTTTCCTGTCCTTGTTTCTGCATGCATCGTACATAAAGGAAAGAAAGGAGCTATTTAAGGAATGCCCTCTTTGACTTTTGCTGTGCTGATGACAAGTTGGATATCGTAGATGCATAAAAATGAGATTTTGACATGACTTCAAAAAGAGAAGCATACGGATGAGGTGGACCCTCTGCCAACAGAGAGGCGAGGAAACAGATGGGTTTTTACACAAACAGCACAAACATCAAGAACACTGAGTTAAAGAGCTTGGCAGTCTCACTTGATGAAACAGTGAGGAATGGAGGAGCTTTTAATGAGCATCTCTCCTGTGATGCAGAATGTGAAAAGACAAACTGTTCGCTCTTAAAGGGAAAGTTACAGTTGGTTGGTCCTGACTGGCTGTGCCGGATGATTCTTCGAACGGCTTGCTGGGCGATCAGTATTAATGCTAACTGGTTTACAGTTTGCTTCTGGATGGGAATTTGTTTTTTTTTTGTCAATATAATAAGAAATGTGCAGATTGAGATACATTTTTTTATTCTACGCAGCTTTTTTACCTGATTTAAGAATGAATCATTTGCTGGAGTAGGCACGCTCTAAAAGTGGCCATTTTGTTAAAAAGAACATATTTAGCCCAATAATTAAACAAAAAATGTACCAAAAATATATATATTTCGTATTTAAGATTAAAATAGGCATTTTTTGGTAATCCTGTTCAATCCAGATCTCCTCAAATTCAGTTCAAATTTAGCTAAAAAGATAAATCATATTAAGCACATTTTGCTATCTAATTATTAATCGACTAATCCAAAAAATAGTCAACAGATCAGCCTTACACTGTTATTGATGATAAGTTGATTAGAAATGGCAGAGCTTTTAACATGTTGATGTGTATTTCTTAGCTGCAAATGCATCTATTGTTACACAAAAAAAAATCAAGCGTTCATTAAAGGAATGCTATGTTTAAGCAAGAAACAGTTTTATTTTAAAAAGTAATTGGACTGTTTATTTGTTTTTCTAATACGCTTTAAAAAATGCATAAGTGCTTAAATGAAAAATTTGGAGAATGTGGAAATTTTATATCCTATTAATTGGTTAATTGTCAGAATAATTGATAGACTATTCCTTACTAAAATAATTGTGGGTTTCAGCCGTACTTTACCTTATTATTTAAGTGTCATGAATCAAATAATTTGTGTTGATTTGTTTTTGTAACCTTTTCTTGTTCAACACATTTTGTTGCATTTTTGACCAGTGCTAGCAAGTAAAGGATGCTAACATTTAAAACGGTGTGGGAAAACCTCCCAGAACTCTTCCTTCAGCTGAATCCACAATTATGTTATGCTGGAAATACATTTGTTTATTTGTTTGGAAATCAGCCAACAGAGGGCGCCAGGTGCAAGGGAAGGGTCAAAATGAGCATGAGTTAAAAATTAGTTAATTTAATTATCATTAAAAAAGAAAATATTGTTCAGCTGTGAGAAACCCACTTGTAACTGGTGCTGCATTGCATTATTTATTTATTTAATTTGGTCACATTAATGTTGTGGTACAATCGTCTTCAGTTTTTTATTAGTTGATTAACAAAGGAAATATTTCTTGGTCGTTTAAAAGTCACCATTCTTACCTGTGAAAGGTAAAGGTAGTTGGTCCACTTTGTACTGTAAACTAGTCTACGCAGCACGTTTTCTTCACTGCCACTTTCAAGATGGCGGTGATGTAATACGTATTCATGCCTATTGTCCAATCAGCGATTCCTCAGGTCTCCAAATGGGACATAGCCTTTTAGTTTTGTTAATGTTGTAGTGCTTCGTTAATGATGTTGTGTTTTTGAATTTGTTGAAGTGGTTTGCACCTCAGGGCCACCGTAGTAACTCATAGAATGATTCATGGATTCTAACAAACGCTGCTTATTTAAATTAAGTTTCTGCTGAATGTTTGAGCTTTTCTGTTAAAAAATGAAAAATAATAAACTTTTTAAAATCCCAAAAAATGACAGAAATTCAATTTCCATTATTGTTTACAAACATATGATTATTTTATTATACTTTTTAGATATATAGTGAGTGACTCAACATAATGCACTGCACTTCCTTAAATAACATTTTCACCTGTTGCCATTATAATCTGACTTTGACTGACCTGTAATATAAATAGGATGAAACTATCATTAATATTAAGAAATATTATTCGGTTGTGTTAGATCAAGTACATTATTTGATTCTAAGTAAAAGTATGAAGAATTTTCTTGCAGGAGTTGTATAATTAAATAATCAAAGACTTTTTTAACAATAGAAAGAAAGAAAGTTCATCTGTGCTGTATTTTTGTAGCTTCAGATGAAGCAGCAGTGATTCATGTAATTGTTTTATGACCATGTTTTGGAAAAAAGAAATGCAAGAAAAATATGAAAACTGTTCATTGCAAATTTGTGAAAAATATATAAGTATAATACCTATTTCAATATCACAACATATGAATAAAAGGCACCAAAGTTAACTAAAGTTAACTTAACTTCAGACCAATTTATTTATATAGCAACAATTCACAACAAATCTCATCTTGGAAAATTTGTGGAGACAGATTGGTTTAATTTACATTTACAAATATAAAATTCTGCAACTCCAATACATTCCAATCATGTATAGATTTATATTTATCCAATTTGGGTAGAGCTATGATGCAGTGCAATCAAATTTAGTTAATTATGGCAGTGGTTAAACTTTTTCTTTCTGAGCAAGCCCAGTTGATTGAATTGAGTCGTTAACTTTACAGCAATCCCTCATCGTGAACCAGTATGCGGTGAAATGCTCAGTATCCGCTTTAAGGAAAAATTGTTTATAATCAGAACTTGCTGTATAAGTAATTGCTAAATCAATTATTATGGTACAACTACATTGCGCTCCTTTAATTACCTCAATAATCTCAGCTGCACTGAAGAGGGTTAAACAGCCGCATTAACGCTCAGGATTTGTGCAGTAACCTTGTGGTTACCCTACACCCCCCCAGCAGACAGAAAGCACTTATATTTTCTCTCTGACAGTCACTCAGACGGCGATGATGTTCTCAAGTCAATATCTCTGAAGTTTGAGTGTAGCATCCTCAATTTTGCAGGGCTGTTTTTAATAATTTACCTCATGTGCCCTGAGTGTTAGAGGCGGTGGGAGGCGCCGGCTGCTGCGTCGCTCTCCAGACTGTTGCAGAGATATGTATGCAGGGCCACAGCCTCCCTACCGGCCTCTCTCTGCTGATTGTTGTTACACACAGCACTCTCATGGGTGATGTAATTGGATTCCATGGGTCCCTATTTTACAGTTCATTGCCGTGTAATGAAATCAGTTATTTACTTTCATCATAAAATCTGATAGGGGGCAACATCTGTTGGGGTAAAGTTTGACTGAATACTGCGTATGAATGCTGATGTGCAAAGGAGCTGCAGCACTCTGTGCAGTCAGACCAGCACTTTGTTGCTCATTTTTTACTCAGCATGTAAAAACAGAAGCAACAATTTATTGTTTAAATGTGAGCAATGCAGCGAGCAACAGTAAGCACAATCATGGAGAACGCTGTGCAGCACATTGTCCCTTCTCCACTCTGCTGTCTCATTATGCCGCTGCTCTGCTGCTGGAGGACACTGAAGGACACAAGCGATTGAATTCAAGTGTTGTATATTCCCTGGAAACCAATCAAGAAAAGCCCCCAGAATAATAATCCCTGTCCACTGTCGTGATTCATTTTTATTTTGTTCCATATTTTTCTCCGGCTTTTGAGTCACTCAGGAAGGGTAGTTCCAGCATAAAATCAATGTTCCATTAAAATTTAATGGCCAGGAAGGGCTTAATAGTGGCGGAACAGATGCCTCTGCTTTTGAGAACGCCAGCATCTCAAGAACTCTTACTCAAAGCGATATTGGTGTTGTCAGCCACTCTGATGGTTCTCCTTTTCACCCGCTTTGAGAACTAAAGATATTGGCATTTTTTCCCCCTCAGAGTGGGGAAATTAAAATTTAGGAAATTGACAGTAAAGCTCACCCAATCCCTCAAATATTGGCAGAAGAGGTGGCAGCTGATGGCATGTTATTGTCTAAGTATAATTACTCACTCTGTTAATGTTGACTAAAAGCTACTTCAATCAGATACCAGACTCACTATCTTCTGAGTATGAACATCTGCAGATTACAGTGCCTTGCAAAAGTATTCACACCCACAAAAGTATTCAAAACCACAACGTTCAAATTATCTACTGGAAATATCTCTGACAGACCAGCACAAACTAGTAGATGAAGTAGGAAAATTATTGTTTTTGTCTAATTTATTGAAAATCAGAGTGTGTTGTGGACATTGGTTTTGTAGAAGCATTTTTATTACAGCCCTGGAAAAAATTAAGAGGCCACTAAAAATGCCCTACGTTTTTATAGGTATATGTTTGAGTAAAATTAACATTGTTCTTTTATTCTATGAACTACTGATAACGTGTCTCTGAATTTCCAAGCAAAGATTTTTGTATTTATTTGCAGAAAATGAGAAATGGTCAATATAACAAAATAGATGCAGTTCTGTAAGACTATATCTTTCATTTAGGAACAACAATACTGATGTTTTAAATCAGGAAGAGTTCAGAAATCATCTTCTGGTGGAGGGTGGAGTAACCAGGAGGTTTCCAATGGAGTTCAGTGAAGTGGTCTATTACATTTTTTCCAGAGCTGTATGTCTCTACCAGCTTTTCACATCTTCAGGTTGAAATTTTTCTCTACAAAATATCCTTTGCTCTGTCAGATTGTACGTAGGCCTGTCACAATAACACATTTTGCTGGACAACAAATTGTCTCAAAAATAATTGCGATAAACAATAATATTGTTGTTTTGACACCATTTTCAAGTAATAATTTGATATTGGCATAATAAGGCAAATTCAAACATCAATAAACAAAAAACTGGAACTGGGAGATATTTAAATGTCAAAAATGAAATAAACAACCGAAAACAATTTTGGGAGTAATAACCACCCGCAACAGAAACCATAAATTAAATAAATTATTATGTCTCTGCGAACAAAATTGCACTGAAAAAATTGTTAATCGTCAGAACGGAAATGATCGAGCTCATTTTAATTTATGACTCGCTGAATTGATTAAGTCCTTATTGCGAAAGGCTTAATTGGAGAGAAAACCTTTCTGCACATTCATATTTAAGTTTTGCCACAGACTTAAATGACTTTTGGTCTGGACTTTGACTGGTCCATTCTAACACGCATAAGAAGATGCTTTGATTAAAAAATTCATTCCATTATTACTCTGTTCATGTGAAAGATTATATTTCGGGATTATTATTTAGCTCTATACATCTTCCAATCAATGCTGACCTCACGGCATGATTCTGCCACCACCATGTTGTGTGCATAGAGAGCTCTTTCAAAGTCACTAGCTTAAAAAAACGAGTTAATTTGTTTCAAGTAATCAAATTGAGTTCATCCAAGTAAATACACTGATTTTATTAAGTTTTTATGTTAAACAAATGTAAATAAATTTTGACAAACTTAATTGGATTATATGTAACAAATTAACTAAACTTTTTTTTAATATATATATTTCAAGTGCAGTCTCTTTTTTGAGTGTATAATCATCTAATGCCTGCTGGTTGTTTATTAAAATTATCTAGGAAACCTTTGGAAAAAGAAAAGAACAGCCATATTTATACTGAGATTAAATTTCACACAGATGGATTTTCTTTATTCAACATTTGGTTGCACTGGATTTTATTTAGGGGTATCAATGTAAAGGGGGTTGAATAGCTTTGTACACCAGTATATAAGAAATATAGTCTAATTTGACTCATCAGACCTTTTTAGACGTTGAATTTATCACACTAAATTCTTATTCTGTTAAATTTTTTCTTTTTTTTCTTTAAATTTGCCTGCAAAAATTCACCTGTAAATATGCTGACCTTCTGATGACCTTCTGATGACCTTCTGATGACCAAAGCAAAAGCAATCAGCTAAATCAGTCAAGTGGCTTTTAGCAGCTCGACTCAATCTCATGCTGATTGCCAAGCCAAAATGTTGGAAGGGGAATTTTTCTTGTAAAATTTAAAGTGGAAATAAATGTATATCCATAATTGCATTCAATTCTAATGAGACTATATTCCTACCAAATACCTGCTTTTTAAAATTTCTATATAAAAAGAGTATACAATGCCTAATTTTGCGTCCACTTCGCAATTAATCTCCATGTTATGGTTTTTCTGTAACATAAAGTCGCAGTGAAAAGTTTAAACTTCCTGGTTGTAAGGTAGCAAAATGCTTTTGCAAGGCACGATACGGGAATTTTTGCTCGTTTTGAAATGTACAAAAATACAGAAAATCTAATTTGTAAAAAAGAAATTAGGGCATTTGAAAAGAAATACAAGTGGACTTGCTGGTTCCTTGTGCTATTGTTTTTATTAATGTTATCATTGCTATTGTTGTCATCATTATTAATTGTAGCAGAACAAGATAAATGAAAACACCCCTCAGCAATCATGGCTTAAGTTTCTTCATACTGGAACGGAGAGAAAGAGAGAGAGATAAGGAGAGTGAGAGAGAGAGAGAGAGAATGAGTAAGAAGGTGGAAAATCTTAATCAGTTTTTTTTTTCTTTGAGGACCATATGGATGGTTTCAAGCAGCCAACCATATGTTGAAGGCTTTTGTCATGGAAATCATACTTTTTGGCACTTTTTCATTGCGCAGCCGAGCCGGGCACATAAATAGAAAGAAAAGAAGAAAGGAAATAAAAAAAAAAAATCATACCCAACATGATCAGATCTTTGAGAAAACACAGAGTTGAAAGTTGTTGTTCTAACTTATAACAGATTCTTAATCAAGACGCTCCCTGATTCACATGGCCAACCAGACTGCAATTGGTACCTGCATTTGTCTTTTCTTTTTAAATAGAAAAAAAAGACATGGATAGAAAAAGAGCATTTAAATGTCTACATGCATTGTGATATTATTGCTGTGATATATTTACAAATATATTTACAAAATCAAAGAGGAACAATGTTTCCCTATATCTAAATGCAATATTTTTGCTTGTTGTGCCCCTTTTTTCTGGAAATAGTTTTTTAATACTGCTAGGTTTAGATGCAAGCCTGCATTTACTATTTTAACATGCTCAGTGCATGTATTTATCATTTTAATACACATCCCCCATGTTTTGGAGATACATTATTGTCCTCTTGCGCGCTTATATAGAAAAACATTTAAAAAAAATCTTTTGGAAGCAATTTTTTTTTTTTTGTATTTGTGTAATATTACAGCGATGTTCCAGATTGTGTGTCCTACACGTTGGTCATTAGACAGGTGGTTTGGATGCTCTCATGCAGTGATTCAGCTGAAGCACTACACAGGATGATGGTGAAACAGAGAGAAGAGGATGAACAAATAGAACAGAAGGTCCTCTTTGCTCTCCTTTCTCCTCCTCAGCTTTGCTTTTTTTTTTTTTTTTTTCTTTCCAGAGCGAGCTCAGCATTACTGCGATAGTGCCATCCATTTGGAATATGCAAATAGCTGACAGTGCATTTGCCTGCTGGTGCTTGACCTTCCCCTTGGAGGTCGCTCACCGACTCAATTACGCTCCCTATCTGCAGTCTGTCTACAAACACCTGTTATCCTCCCACACTCCGCCACCCTCCGCCAATCCCACTTCAGCACATCTAATGCTTGCCGCGTCTGTTCAGAGGCAGTTGGGACAGGGTGAGGACGGCTGCTGCGTAGGGAAGGGATGCGGGGGGGGGGAAACAAAAAAAACCATAGAGCTGTGGTTTAGAAGTGCAATGCTGCATGTCATTTTATTACAGCAATTTAAAAACTTTCTTTTCCTGGAAGTTAATGCCAAGATCGTTTTAACAGTGCCGTTAAAGAGAGTACATAAGCTTCCTTCAAACCATTACACACTTTGGTGTATTTAAATACTTTATTATGATTATTATTACTGTCTGGTTGTGTTTTTAAAGTAGAATAAAAATTATTAGGTGAACAAATAGCGACCCCGTGTCAGTTTTGGAGTCATGACCTGCTAATCTTGGCGTCATTATTGCTGTTGCGCCTCTGCGACTTTAGCACACCCGAGACCTTTTTGTTTTCTGATTTTCAGTGTAGACCACTTCTGAGAACTTATTGCCTGAGATTGAAAGACAAAAGAAAAGAGGCCAAAAATCTCCGTCTGTGAGGAGGTGGAGGGCTTTTGGGAAACAAAATCAATAATTTTTTGTCATTGTTTTCTTTTTATTGCCCTAAGTTGAACAAAAACAGAACAGCTGTGATTGTTTTTCCATGTCAATTGCTTTTTCAGTCATGTTATTGCCACAAAACATAAAACTAATTTTGCATTCATTCATTGGAAGTCCTCTAGCACTGGTACTGTACATTGTTCCTCTTTAAAACTAAGTCCCATGGACTCTCTACAGTTTTCATGCATATAAACATTTTCTTTGAAGATCAGCAGCATCTTACAAGGTCAATGGATGTTCGTTTTTTTAAATTACAAACAATAAATAAATACATGATAAATAAGTATTCAATAAATAAGCAAAATAGGATGAATAAATAAATAAGTAGATAAACAGGAGGATAAATAAAGTATTTACATGATAAATAGATGGTATGCATCTACTAAACCATGGGCGTAGCTTTGAGCGACATATAAAAACAGACAAACACAAAAATTTGTCACTTTGTAACTGAGGGTGTGCGAGTCCGTACGTTCACTCTGAGGTAATACTGGTGGAGGGGGGAGCACCTCAAATATGGGGTCGAGATTACTCATTAAGACTGGACGAGGCACCATGGAGGCAGCGGCGTTTACGCTAGCCATCATGGTGGAGGAAGAACAACAAGAGTTTTAATTGCTATAGATGAGTGAACCGCTCATGGCACTTATTAGATCATTTGGTCTGGCTCTCGGTGAGTGTGTGTTTTTTTTTTTTTTTCTTTTTTTTTGTCCAAGTCTGTGCATCAGGGTGAGACTATGAATCGGATCGGATGGTGGAAGTAATAATACCTGCTCAACAGGTCAACATTTTAAAATCGCTGTTCCTGCAGAATTGATCTGAATGACGTATGGTCATCTTATAGCTTATTTAAGATGAGCTCTGTTTCATATACCCACAGTTACAAAGAAGCTTTTGATCAACAAGAGATAAAAAGCACAAAAAAATAAATTTAGAAAAATTAAATAGAAAAATAACATCCGTTGAATTGAAACGTTGGTGTGGAAAAAAGGAGGGTTTGTCTTTTTTTTTTAACCTTTTAAAATGATCTCCCTTTTTTGCAAATACTGTCATAGTTCACATTTTTGTAAAAAGTTTATGTTGGCAGTTGCAAAAGAATTCAATTCTTAGCAAATAAAAAGCAGCATAAAAATACAAGAGGTCATTTTGTCTCTAAAAAACAAAAGAACACTGTTAGTCCTTTTTTATGTTTTTTTTTGTTTGTTTTTTGTTACTATTTCCTATAAAATATCAGGAATCTAAATATTATTACTATTGATATCAATATTATTATAGTCATTGATAAAAATTCACATGCCAGGCCTCATATATAATTGTGTTGTAAGTGTGGGTGTGCATTCATGTATGCGTGTGTGTGTGTTTACGTGTTCCCACATTGGTGTGAGGACACGTTGCTGAGTTGTGTACAACTACCATCTACAGTCTCTATTTGGGGGAAAAGGTTGATTGATTGTATGTTTCTGTGGACGATTAGCTACTGTGCAGGGAAAAAAATCCAGCATCTTTTGAAATTGTCTTTGCCATAATCAGTTATCAGAGTTTCTTCACGTAATCTCAGTGAAAATATTGCTTTCTAAAAAAAGGGAAGAAAAAAGGCATGGAGGGCAGAGTGATCAGGGTTATTGGTTGTGAACCTTTGAAATTTTGCTTCTCTCGTGTGTTAGTTCTCTGACCCAGAGTCGTCTTCGTCCGCAGAGCCCTTGAAGCAAGCTGACTCATAGTGCTTGTTCAGGTAGGACTTGAGAGCGAAGGTCTTATTGCAGCGCTTGCATCTGTAGTGCTTGAAGGCAGAGTGTGTTTGCATGTGGGCGCGGAGGTTTGAACGGTCAGCAAAGGCTTTGCCACAGTGGGCGCAGGCGAAGGGCTTCTCCCCCGTGTGAGAGCGCATGTGGCCCTGCAGCAGCCAGGGCCGGCTGAAGGCCTTGCTGCACACGTCGCACTTGTGCTTGAGGTCGTGGGTGAGGATGTGCATTGCCAACGCCGGCATGGACACGTACACTTTGCTGCAGGTGGGACACTTGCGGGCCATCTTGCTGTCCAGGCTGCGGTGCGTCTGCTTGTGTCTGCTGAGGTTGGAGGAAGTGGCGTAGGTCTTCCCGCACTCGTTGCAGGTGTGGCGAGGCACCCCGGCGCCCCGTTCCTGGACCCCTCCGTTCGCGCTGCTGCTTCTCGAGCTGGACCCGCGAGCCTCTCCCTCTCCCTTTCGCCGGGAGCGCCCGTCGGAGATGAAGAAGGCATCCATGGTGTAACCCTCGGCCAGAGCCTCCGATTCACCAGTGTAGAAGCCGCTCGCCGTCATGCCGGACTGCGGGCTGTCGGGGTGCTTCAGGTCCGGGTCGCAGTACTCCCCTCCGCTGCTCACCTGGGTGTACAGGGGGTCCGACACCGGCGACGCCAGCTTATGCTCCATCTTCTTCTCCATCTTCTTCTCTCCCTGGTATACAGATGGTGTGATGTAATCCTGGATGTATCCTGTGTAAGAGACAAATAAACGCAGTTGGCCAGAGGTTGTGATGGATGAGAACACGGTGACACAGGTGTGATTACATTATTTCAATCTTGGATGGCAGCCGTTTCTCAAAGTAGTGAAGGAATGAGTGGCAGCACCGAATCTCTTACTAAACTCCAGTTATTCTCAGCAAAAGAGAGAAAAGTGACACATTTAGGCTGGTTTACCATCATTCAGCTGCACCACGGGAGTTACTGTTTGTAAACTACTAAAATATTTTGTCAAGGGAAAGGGAAAGGTGAATTTTACCGCAATATTTTTATGTTGTTATTGTGATAACGATAAAAAGTATGATAAAAACCTAATTTTTAAGTAACTATGGCTGCACCTGCATGGCTCAGCACCACAAACACAAATACTGCTCTTAAAATCTATTCCCATTTGAAGCAGGCTTCTTCAGGACGCCACTTTCCAAACCACATACTCTAACGGCATTTAATTATATTTTCAAATTTACTGATATTTATTGTTATATATCAAGTTATTTACTGAAACTTGTTCCACTATAGAACAAGTCGTGGAGAAACTTATTGATAATAATGTCTTCTTTTGTTTGTTTGTTTGTTATTAATTGAAATTTATCAAGATAATGATAAATCTGTATTCTCAATGTAAGAAATTTTTCACAATAAATAATAAATGCACCAATTGCAGTTTTCTGACCGATCATCAATCTTTAAAAAGAGTTAAAAAGAGTTTGGCTGATACTGATTTTTTTTGTCTGAAATGTCACTAAATATGGCAAGAAAGTCGCTAAGTTGAAAACTGGGCTGAATATTAACTGCACACATGCAGACGTGGCCTGGTGGGCCAGTCTGTCAGTCCCTCTCTGACTGGGACGGTGGCTGATTTTTAGATCTATGAAGTCGTAGAAAAGATCCGTTTTTAGAAATTAAAAAACATTTGGGCTGATTTATTGGTGCTTCTCTGATTTAGTTTTATCATTCTTTGCTTTAAACGTCTTTAAATGTGAGATTCCAGAATGAAGCAAAGAGTAACTCAGCGCTGCCCCTGCCCCACTTGTTGCTTCTCACTGCCATCCAGCTTGTCCTTGACACTCATCCTTTTTAAACTAAAGCTATGAGCTGTGGCAAACTGATATTTTTCTGAATTATATTCTATATTATATTACCCAATTATGATACCAAGAAATAAACTATTCCTATTCCTGCAAGTCTGTGATTTTGCAGTTCTTCCTCTGAATCAAGCATGTGGCGATAATGGGCACATGATTATAGTATGCTGGCTATAGTTGAAACTAACCTGCTTCTATCATGTTAACATGTTGAAGTTTTAGTTCTGCAATAAACAGGGTTTAAGACGATGCAGGTAGCCACAGCACACTGGGAGCTGTGTTTGTGTTTCCTTCAACATGTTCACTATAGGAAGCATTTTGGTTGGCATAATTCTCATCCTTCGTTTTTACCTCCAGAGAAACTCTGAGACAGAGCAGCTAAAAGGCTTGCTGGCAGCTAAATGAACCCAAACAGAGGTGGATAGATACTGAAACGGTGTGCAGCTCAATAAAAGACTAAATGCATTCCGTCTTCTGGGTTGATATTTTTCAAGTGCAAACTCAAAACGTGGTGAATTTCTTTTCCTGAGACAAATAGTGCATAACTGCAGAAAAAAGGCATTCCTAAGCGCTGCGTGCAGCAAGCAGTGGAAATTAGGTATTGACTGCTTTTTAATGAAATTCAAAGTTTTGAACTGATCAATAACCTATCATCTGTAAAATAGTGCAGCTGTTGGTCGAGTCCAATGCAGGAGAAGATGGAAATAATAGCATGGAACAGATCAAGTGTCTTAGAGACACAATAATAGTTTATTGAATGCAGTTTGCTGGAGGACTGATAATGTGAGACATGGCATCACGCACCATGTTTCCAAAGAGGGTCACCTGTCTGCAGCAGCGAGCTTGCTGAAGTGCTTTCAAGAAACAAGCCATTAAGAAATCAGTTTAAGTGCTCTCTTACTACTGCTTCTCCATTCCCAAGGGTTTCGGTTCGCACACCCCCTTTGTCAAAGACGTGACCGTGACACCCGGGACAAGGAAACTACAGGCCTGTGCACGCGGCATTATGCTGCACTGCATGGCTTCACGAGTTTAAACCGCACAGATGGTGTTTGTCTGTGAGACGGAGTCACTTTCTTTCTAAAAACCAAACAAATGGATCTGTTTGTCAGCTTCATTCCTACTGCTGCTGCTAAATGCATAAATGCTGCTGTTGCAGTAGTGATGAGCAGCTAAATCCACCTGTTTTACAGCCACATTAGCAGCAGGCACAGAGTGTTTGCTCTGCATTATAGCGAGGTATATATTTTTTCATTATTCTCGCCAACAAAAAGCTGCGTGCGCTATCACTGTACGCCGAGGTGTTTACCGTGTTTCAATTACTCAAGGTCAGACACGAAGCTCACCATTTAGGACTCGCGCTGTATCAGCCTTTACAGCTCATAGACTCATTTCTGTAATGCAAAGCAAGCATGTAATTAATGGACCCTCTCAGCCACCCCTCTTTGTTGTTCGACAGACACTCAAGTCAAATGTCTCCACAATGGGGGGAAAGAAAATCTCCCGGAGCAGCAGAAGTGCTGACGTTAGGCTTTTCAGCTGCGCTGAGAAATCTTTTATTTTATCTCCTTTATTTTGGACTCAGCGGAAAATGATAATTCTTTCTTTCAGATGAAAAGCTTTTTGTCCAGATTATTATGGTGACTTATTGTTCTTTTCTTCTGTTAATAAAAGTGCTTACTTTTCATGCCGTTGAACAATAGAGAGAAGAACAATAGAGTGACTAAAACTGTACAAATGGTTTGTTAAGTGCAGGAAGAATAATTTAAAATTCAGCACATGCAAAAACACATCTCTGTGAGGATAAATAGTTATTTTATCACTACATATCTTGAGTTTTAAATGTTGGTTTATTGCTTATTTTCAATATTTGTTGGGTTTTTTCCTTTTGCAAAACATTAAGAATAATTGTAATCTGGTTGCTTGAAATTTCACCTTGTCAGTGAAATGGCTGAATAACAGGTGGGCATTATCAACAGGGTCTAGTTGTGCTCTGTGACTCCTCTCCTTCTGCTTAAACGACTTGGGGAATCACAACAAAGGCTCTCATGTGGCCCACCAAAGCGTGGCCACAAAATGGAAGCGACGATCCCAAAGCAGGCTGCGAAAGTGAAGGTCGCCCTTCGCCTCTGACCGGAAGCCCGGCCAGTCCGAGCATTGACCACAGCGCAGTTATGCGCCTCGTCTTCGTGTTTACTGTACAACCTCCCGTCACGTGATTTGCCTCATTGCTGCCCCGAGCATTTTTCTATCCTTATTCTTCCTCATTTCGGCGCTCCTTCAGCTCCCCGCCTCCCTCCCAGCTCCACTGTACAGTGTGTTGGTGTCTCTTGTGGCGGCAATAGGCCTGCTCGGCTGAAACTCTAACCCCTGCTAGTTTTCAAATGCCCGGAAGGAAGAGAAAGATGTAGCGGAGCGATGGGGGTGGGGAGACTGTGTGTATGCTCCATTTGGATGGGAAGAGGGGGGCAAGGGAGGATCGGACCATGATGGGACTCAAGGACAATAACAGCTAAGGACAAATGTATCATTTGATACTCATCTCTCACATTCATTAATTTTTTACTCCACATGATGAGCAGAAATTGCCAGCCTTGCATGTGTTTGTCCACCACAGGGCTCTAGCAGTTCTACAAATACGTATCCCAGCTCTTCTGATTAGACACATGTTTGCTTCCCTATTTACATAAACTAATCCGTGGCTGTGACCTGAATTGTGTCTGTCCTTCGCCAGAGTCAAAAAACAAAAGTCTGGGAGCATGGCGATGGGGGTGGGGTGCCTCGGAAGCGGATTATTTTGGATGTTGGTGCGGAAAATCAGCTGGATGCATGTAACGTGTCACATTAATTTACACAGTTTTGGTGGTTTTAGCTGACTCAAACAAAAAATGTCGCCCAGCAAATGAAAAACCAGGCATGCTGAAATCAGCGGCGGAGCTTGTTTACAGGACATCTTTAACTAGAGGCATGTTGCAACTCACCATTCTCGCTGAGGCGAACCCCGAGACTGGTCACCGAGTCTGTGATGGAGCGGGCAAAAGTGAACGAGTCGTCCAGGTGGTGATGATGGTTGGAGTTGGCCACATTGGACGAAGAAAAATCATCAAGCTTGATCTTCTTCACCAAAAAAGAGCGGGGCATGTTTCAGTGGATGAAAACACGGGGCTGAGAGAAACGCATGAGAAAAAATAAAAGACCCTCTGAGGACGCAAACAAGCGGAGCTGGCTTGACGGTAAATCCTTGTGGTTGATGTGGTCAGAAACATAAGACAAGAAAGGAAAAAAAAGATGGAAACCGGCGGAGAACGAGGCTGATGGCAGTGCTGGGTTGATACTCTTTGGTTCCCCCAGCGTCCCCCAGAAAAATAAAAAAATAAAAAATAAAAGCGATCCTGTTCAGCACTGGATAGCTCCTGTGATGCAGCAGGCTTAAGAGACCAGTGAGGAAGAGAAGAGATGGAGACAGACAGAGAGAGAGGAGGAAGAGAGTGCAACAGAGAGAGAGAGAGAGACTGTCAGACTAGCTGAGATCAGCAATCACGCCAGCCTTTATATGGGGCACAGGCAGAGGAAGATCAGGTGGTGCTGCGAAATGGAGCTGCTTAGCTTTAATCCATCAAATGTCCCCAGGGACACACATCAAATTACTACTGAACCGTCTGTGCATTCGCACACAGACAGAGGAGAAAGAACACAGCCAGACCCCCCCAACCCCCTGCTGCTCCCCCTCCTCCTCTCCTCCCCTCCTCCTTTCACCCCGCTTATGCTCCATGCTCAGAGGAGGAGTAAAAGAGATGGGCAGACAATGGAGATGTGGATGAGAGCACACTCGGTGTCCTGTCCCCCATTGTCTTCAGATGAAGTGGCACAGTTTATGTTTGTCTTGCACCGGCTCTGCCTCCCTCAAGTCATCTCTGTTTCCTCAAATAGCCTCAAATCTTTCCTTCCCGTGGTCGCACCGCACTGAACTCACAAACCAACAGCAGGCACTGAGTTTCTGTTTAAGAGTCCCGCTCCTTTTTCTTTTTAAGTTGAACTGGATTCCTGCACCGTTGAGGAGTCTGAGAGCTGCTCTGCTCAGCTCAGCGCTGCCGTCTCCCTCCCCATTACTGCTGCACAGATGTGTATCCTGCCATGCATGGCAGTGAATTATCTGATTAATTAATTACATCTTTTTTGATTAGGGTGAAATCCAGAATTAGATCTGTGCTTTCTAAATTGGCCACATATCTCTTGGCATGTATTTGTGTAAATGAATTTGCTGGTATAGAGTTTATTTGTGTCTTTCAGTGTACAAGTAGAACAGATAGAGCGTTATTTTTAATAAAATAGAAATGATGCACCTGTTTGATTAACTGTGAATCAACAGGAAAGACTTGTGTCTCCTCACTTCTTTCTCCTCCTTTGGCTAAAAATACCTTAATACAAAAGTCATGCTAGACTTTTTCATAATAACATTAATATTAACATTGAATTGCATTTCATTTTCATTCTGTTGAGTCGATATTGAACAAGCTGGACAGAAAATCTGCATTAAGTCATCACCAAGCTGAATATTTTTAATTGTTTCTTTGCACTGGCAGTTTTCAAAGTGATCAGAAGTTGGCAAGACTCTCTGAATGTTACCTGATGCCAAATAATCCTGCACCAGTGATTCAGCTATGCTAAATGCTGACTCTGTCAGAGATGCAAAATATTTGGTTACTGCAAACGCTGCTGGAAAAACATATAACCACTAACTATAGAAGAGAAGTTGTTGAAAAAATGTAGAAAGTGGAGTGAATGTGACTCCAGTGGAAAGTGCTTTGAGTGTTCAAAATGACTGGAAAACATGTTCAGTCCATTTGCCATTGTATTGCTAGCTGTAGCTTTTTGCATCTATCATTGGCAAGAGCAAATTTTATATTTGTACATTTCTGTGAACATCTAGGTCTTAATTTCATTCATAATGGAAATTTGAGTTGGTGAAACCTGCAGACAAATTGATATTACTTTCAAAAAAACTTCAATGGACAAATTTATGCTACAAAAAGGCCTTTATTCTACATTTTTATTGAAATTCAACAAATTCAAATTCAAGACAGATGATTTTAGTGCTTCAACTATGCATGGTTTGCAGTACAACATTGACCATTTCCCAGTTGCGATGGATAGGATGCACTATGATTGTGCTGTAGCCCATTGGTTGCCATTTATTGTTCCTTCTGAGAACCCAAAATGCACTTTTTGAAGTACATTACTGAAATAAATTTACTTTTACTAGGATGTACCTGATAGAAATGGAGGAATTAAAAAAAAACACTCGGGTTTACAATAAAAAGAGTATTATATACTCCAGCCTTAAGAGATTTATTGATTTAATTTATTTACGTTTTAGTAAAGTGTTTGAATCTGGTTGAAGGCCTCATAGATTTCCTCTGGCACAAGGGCCTGCCCTTCCACCTGGGTCGCTGTAAATCACCCACACCACCAGTGACCCTGCAGCTCAACGCAGCTGGAGCCGAGTGGGGGCCAGGATGTTAAATCACCGCACTGAGCATTTATCGCAGTTATGTGATTGTACATTACGGAACAATTTGATGTCACCAAGCCTGGCATGCAGTGCCGGGGCAAGGACAAGATGGGTGAAGGAAAGGGTTGAAAACAATTAGCTGAAGTTCAGTTTAGTTTTTATTTGAATCGTCTTGTAAAGAAAAGCTTTACACGTTGTAATTTTTGCAACATTTTCAGACTTGTAGTACATGATAGTTCAATTCATTTCCACTACTTTGGTAATGCCAGTCGGTGTTTGACAGTCCACACAAATCATAGTTTGATATGTTTTGTGTTCATTCACTGCAGCCTGTTTAGTCCATTTTAATCAAACTCTATTTTTTCTACAGCTTGAAATAGTTTCATATCACACTCTGCAACATTCAATGCATTTCTCTTGCATGTAGGTGATGTGTTTAAATTCAGTTAAGGAATTAGATGTTGTAATGTAAAGTAAAAAGCACAAACCAACAGACTTAAATAGTTATGCTGAACATTTTATAATTAGTTTCTGCACCTTCTTCATTCTATTATGGGTTTGGAGGAGGCTGGTGTTTGTTGCCGCTGTCAACAGGTGAAATAGGGTGAAACAGCCACCAGTCCATGCCTTCATAAACATGTTTTGAAGCAATTATTTCATTGCATATGATCATTTACTCCTAAATAATTATATCAGCAACTCATTTTTAAGTTAGATAAGTACCAATATCCTCACATTGATGTGTGGTGACGGTGCGTTTCCATAGTCGCTGTCCTCCTTCAGGACAGAGTAAGGATTTTTTTCTCTGGAACAGGATGTAAAAATCTGTAGTGTGGTCAGAAGAGGGAAAGCTGTGAATATCAGCCTCATTAATATCCTGTATCACCCTCCAGGGTTATGGAAATGTGACCTGGCTGGCCAAATGAATGAGATCAGGCTGGTTGATTTGCTGTTTCACACAAGAGACACTGCTTACATTTTCCTCATCTACAAGTCAGTTTGCCATTTCTATATATAGACACCTGAAGTCTGTTCAATATTTAAACTTTCAGCAAATTAAATGACAAGTCTTACCTATAGAATAAGTAAAAAGGAAATATTCAGATGCATAAATCCTGACACTTTAGTGTTGCATGCTTAGCTTCACTTATATAAAGACAAACAGGGCTTTCTGGGCTAAGGGAAGAGGAACTAAAAGTCCATTAAGTGTATTCATCTATAATTCACCTCACTCTTGCTTACAGGGTCACTTGACTGAGGCTTTTTTAGGCTGGTACATTACAAAGCCAATGCACTGTTTAAAATGGCAGGGCATGCTAATCATTACAAAGTCTAAATTTAGAAAAGACCTGTTCTTTGAAGCAGGAAATTACACCTAAAATAACATTTCCTTTTTTATTTTACACAGACACAACATTGTGCAACATTTCATTAACCTTTTAAAAACTAAAAATGCTCATTTCCACCTTCAATACCTGGACAGGTTGATAGTAATCCTGTAAGACTGAACAGCTTATGAGTTGGTGAAAAGTCAGTGTAAGAATCAAGTACATACATTTCCAATAATTTATTGGTCAGATCTCACTAAAATGAAGCAAAATAAATAAATAAATAAATAACTGCAAACCAATTCTACATTGGTTTACATTGGTTTATCATAGTAGATACAAATCTACCATAATAAACATATATTTTATATTTTTTCCACCTTTGGAAAAAATGAAGACCCGTCATCACTGAACCCCATTGAAAACCTGGTTATTTGACCAAATATTGATTTCTGAACTCTTCCTGAGTTAAAACATTAGTATTGTTTCTAAATTAATGTTCACTTATTTTCTTTCTATTATTTGAGGCCTTAAAGCCCTGCATCTTTTTTGTTATTTTGACCATTTCTCATTTCTTGCAAATAAATACTAAAGTTTCCTTGAATTTTGGAGATATGTTGTCAGAAGTTCATAGAATAAAAGAGCAATGTTCATTTTACTCAAAGAAACTGATCATTTTAAGTGGTCTCTTCAGTTTTTCCAGAGCTGTCTGCTTGTGTGGAGAACTATTAATGTGCAGAAAAATTCATCTCATTTTATCACACTAGTATTTCTTAAAATGCCATATTTTGAGAAAGATGAAATATAAGATAATTATTTTTTTAATCTATTATGGCAGAAAAAATGACACCAGAACCAATTTGTTCCGATGTAAAAAAATTTTTTATTATTTCCTAAACCTGATAACTTGGTTGTGCCGCCTTTGAGGTGGAAAATTGGTAGTAAGACATTTATATTCCTGCTGAGAAATCTTATCCCACTCATCCTCGCAGAATTGTTGTAAATAGAACTTTCTGTGCGCATGGGAAGATGGATTTCAATCAGATGTAAATTAGGACTTTGATTAGGCCACCATCATTATTTTTGGGTCTTACCAGATTTTCTCTGTGTGTATCATTGTGTTTGTGTGGGGTTGCCATATTAGTTCATTCTTTTATGTTTGCACCTTTAAGATTGTTTAGTTTCTTGTATTTTTTGAAGGTATTTCAAGCTTCAGTTATTTTATCGTTTTACTGTCAAGCTTTTTTTCCATTTTGGTTTTAGGTTTTGTTTTCCTGTGTTTCTTATTCTGCTACATCAGTCTCTCATCAGCTTCATTCAGCCCACCAGTGCTTAACCCGATAGTCTCTCTGCTTGCCTCAGCTGCTACACATTTCCCCCTGATTAGTTTATTTTGTTTCTTCATCACTTTCCACCTCTGCCTCTGTAGTTAAAATCCTAATTTTTCATTGTTCTGTGTCGGATTCAACAGCTTTCGCCAAGAACTGTCCCCTTGCTCTCGTTTCTAGTCTTTTGTAACCTAAAGACCTGTAAGTTTACGTTTATTTTGTAAAACTTTAACATGCCATAACCTGTTGACATCTGACAGTGGAGTGAAGTTCTTTAGATGTTCTCCTGGGTTATTTTGTGACCTCCTGGATTTTGGTAAGCTGTCCCCTCCTGTCAAGGTTCGTCGCCATTCCATGTTTTCTCCATTTGTGTATAGCGGCTCTCGCTGTGATCCGCTGGAGTCCCAAAGCCTCTGAAACATTTAAGTGTGACAAAAAAAGCAAAAACAGAAGAACTGTCCAGGGGAGGCAAATCATTTTTCACAGCACTGCATGAGACATGCATCAGTGAAGAACGTCATGAATCCAGTTATAAAATGTTCTGTTGATTTATAGCCTAATATGAAGTATGAAAGAACATTAACTTCCTTCCAAGTCATCTTGGATCTAATTCTGTTTGTCAGACAGTTCAGTGTATCACTTATGCCCTATTTGGCTTGTGTCTGCCTGTTGTCCTGTATGAATCTCGGAGCGTGTGTGCATTTGTTGTCCACAGGCAACTGTTCAGTAAATAGGGCAATTAAGTGTGAAAAGCAGAAAGGAGCGAGCATGTTCCTGTCTCTTTGGTGGGGGAGATAATTTATGCTAATAACATCTCTACAGCTCAAGCTGCCCAAAAATGATAGCAGACCCTTTTGGCTTCAGAAGAATCTTTTCATCCTCTTGGAGGAAAAAAAAAAAGTGGTTTCTCAACACCTTGCAAATAAGACAGCTGTGTGGCAGTGAATGAATCTCTATCCCTGCCTTTCATCTCCAGATGATAATCTTTTCTCCTTCACTGTCTTGTATGGTGCATGTTTCTTCTTCTTTTAGCCTGTGGTACACTTGAAGCCTTGCCCCCCTCTGCACACTCTCACAGCCTCACACCCTGCACACATATCATTATGCTTCTCTTAGGAGCCGTCATAGGAAGCTGCACCACGTGTGAATGCATTACTGTAAATAGTATTCTATGCATGAGCGATGCTTCTTAATAACACTTAAACCTGAGTTCAGTATGCTGCTCATAAGACATAAATTCCTCTATCATAGTGAGGGACACCAAGGCACTGGGTGGCTGTGGAGAGCAGGGGCCACGCTGGCAGTTCAATAAATAATCCTAGTGAAAGTGAGAGCAATAAACCATATGAAATCTCTACCAGCTGCCCACAGACATGCTCAGAATGGAGCTACAAACAGAAAATGTTGATGGTTTTTCTTCTTGTGTGCCTCAAAAAGAAGCAGAAATGTGTCACAGACCTAATATTTATTTGCAAAGGGAAAAGATATTTTAGAAAATTGGAGGTTTCTGCCTCTAACATCCAGTAGCTTTAGTTGCAGTGGGTTTCAGTGTTTACATTGGTGGTTTTTCTAGGAATAAGGAAAGTCGTGAATTACAGGGTGCACTGAGTGTCGGTGTGTTCCTTGATCTGAATGATGCAGGGTCTCCTTATTGGAGGTGTGCCTGAAGACTCCAGTTAACTTGAAAGTTACCTTCTGTAGTCGTAGGTGTGTGGCTAAACCTCTTTCTGCCAGGCTGTTAAATATTGCTGTCCTGTTAAATGTTGAAAGGTCTACTTGGGAATCTAAATGTAAAATTTGAAACTGGTTGAAGCTCATTGTGGCAAATCTGTGACAGATGAGGCCACGTGTTTGTCTGATGTGTGACTCTGAGGGTGTTTTCACACCTGCTACTTTAGTAGATTTGGTTTGATTGGGGTTCAATTGCCACAATTTTCACAGTTTAAGCTGCTGCGGTTTTCTTTCACACTGCAACGTGTCAAATGAACCAAACCCTTTGACAAACCTTTTCCCCTCCTTGCCTGTGGTGGCGCTGCATCAAAAACTGCTGAAGAAAATGACAAAAAACTCAGAAGAAGACATCAATGTAAATTCCACCTTCACAAAATGGAGTGGCATCAGAATTTAGTGGTTGTAGGATTTTTCTTTTGTCTTTGGTAAAAGACTGCAAGTCATTTCTCCCACTTGCACTTGACTCTCATGTCTGTTTTGGTTCTATTTACCCAGAATGCCCTGCATTATGGTTCACTTCTTGTTTTCAGAGCAGTCTCTGGTCTTCTTGGCATTCACATATGCATTTGAACCATGCCAGACTAACTTGCCTTGGTTTTTTAGGAGGACCAGAATTAGTATTTTTTGCAGTCTTCTCGTTGCATTTACTGGGTCTGGATTCTAAACTTGCTGTCAACAGGTACTGCAACTTGCAAAAGTTTTTCCCTTTTTGTCACAATCACAAACCTGAAGAACAGCACTCACAGCAAACATGAAAGAATTTGCTAAGGACAGATGAGATTCAAATTTTAATTATTGGCCTACAAGTATAAAGCCGGGTTTGGGAAAACTAACACATCATTCTGAACAAAAAATGTCAAATATATTTAGGAAAACTCAAAAAGTAATGTTTGCAGATTCTCTCCACCCAGCCTGACTGAACTTTATCTACTTTGTAAAATAAAATTGGGAAAAAATGTGCAAAGCTGGTGGAGACCAACTGAGGCACAAAGAAAGGGGAAATACATTTTTATGTATATTTTTTTAAATTAAAATATTGCAAATTATAATTTTACAACCAGAAATTTTCAGGTTTGTGGTTGTAACATTGCAAAATGAGAAAATTCTAAGGGTGTAAATACTTTAACAAGATACTCGAGTTGATGGAGTTTATTGCTTTCTTTATGCTTCACTATAAAGTAAATTTAGTTGAATTTACAATGCAAAAAAAAAAAAGAAAAATCATTCCTGGGGAATGTAAAAATTATTAGCAGCTGGTCAATAATGAACTTAATTTGAATTGGGGGCCCCCAAATGAAATTCTGCTTGGAGCCCAGTACAGTTTTGGGCTTTGAGACTGTTATTAGTTCTTTCTAATGTTGCAATTATTTCTCAATATTTTTGCTTAAGTCGGTTCCTTTTGAAACAGATTAACTCGTAATGAAAGTATAACTATAAAAATTATCACATCTTGGTCTGATTTATTGAGGAATAATTGTTCAGATAATCTTAGTCTGAATTAATTGTGTTAATTAATCACCGCCGTGTCCTCGCCCTGCCTCCGTCAAATAAAGCCACTGTAGGTCTTTTCGCATTATGTTCTATCATGAAGGTCAGAGCGCTGGGTAATAGACTGTCGTTTCCAATTTGTACTTTCACACAAAGGAAGAGCAAATGCATTAGTGAGATCATATCAGCCAGTTTAAAATTGGACAACAAAATGGTCAGATTTGCATGTGTTAGACCAGCCAAGCCGAGAGATGCGTGCGTCGTATCCATCAGGTCCGGAAAACAATTACAAACCAGTTACTAATTTTCTTTTTTGAAGATTTTCTGTTTGCAGCCAAAGGGACAAGCGATGACGTTCCAGTTTCTGACCGTGCAGTATAAAAAAAAAAGAAGGAAAAAAAAAACACGAAATGAAAGAAATCTGCAACCAAACAAATTTCCCACAAGGCAATACTCAGGCAGGCATTTTACTGCTATGTGTTTTTCCCTACTAGTGTGTGTCAGGGAAAGAGGTGAGATCAATTTCCACAGGATTAGGCAGCCCAGGGAAAATGATTGCTTTTTCTAATACTTAGTAACAATTTTTCAATTTCCTGTGGTCTTTGTTACTCTCAACATTTTGCAAATGAGCAAAACAGAGGCAAGCGTTGTTGCTGCTCTACGAACTTCACCTTGGGACCAAGCATCATTTGCATATATATTGAGAGCATACGTTTTTGGTTTATAATAGTAACCATTCTGGGGTGGGGGTGGGGAACCGGGGGCGGCTGGCAGGCATTCTGTCACCTGTTATGAGGCCCTTGTCCGTGAATGTCCCTGGGAGACGAAAAGCAGGCGATAATTACAGTGCTGGGACTAAAACCAGTGTTTCTCTCTACACTTTCACATTGTTTTTAAAACTGAGGAGGTGAAAAAACGAGAGGTAGCCAGAGGGATAGTTTTCTTTACCTAAACTCCCAGAGTTAAATGCAAAATTCAGAGAAAATTGCATGTTTTTTTCTTCTGCTATTGACGCAGTGCTGATTTGGTGGTGAGTACAGTTGGAGCTTGACACTAATAAATCCACGCGTTCCACTCTTTGCACTTTCAGAGGGGCTAACTACATTCAGGCAGAATCTGAGAAGATGCGCTGCAGATGGTCACATGACAAATGGCTTTTCTGCCCCTTTATGGAGATTTGAATCATAATTGAGCGCCTCTACAGTGATGTGTGTACTTGCTATGAGTCACTGTGAGTCTTTCTGCTAGAGGACAAATCAGCTCTGTTACTTCTGCCTCAATCTTTAGATGTGAGATTAAAGATTTTTAAAGTAGACATTTAGTCGAAAATTAAAAAACTCATCAGGAGAGAAGTAATTTATTTATCTGCTGCAAGTTTCTGTGCTATTTTCCAGCTTTGGTGGATACGTGTTAAGTTGTGTAAAGAGTAATGTGAGCATTCCCGTTTGCACGCTGAGGCATGTTCGCCACGCATCATTGCTTTTGTGTGTGTTGAGCGTCTTTCAAAGGGCATGCTTTTGTGCAGGCACAGATGATGCAGCTGGCAGAAACATGGCTATTGCTGGAAGCACGTCCACGTTGGCACACTTACAGGAAGCCTGGGCTCCTGGGTCACACATTATGTAGGCTGCATAAAGGCTGCCTGTCCGTCTGCTGTCTGCCTCCTCCATAACGGCTATAGTGCAGACAGAGACGGAGAAGCAATATATGTTTTCTTTATCCGGAATGGACCAGCTAATTAAAACATGTTGGAGTTTGGTAATCGGTTTGAGTTTTATAAATACAATGCTGCCTGTACTTTCAAAATTATTCTTTTAAAAAGAACAATTATTCTTTTTAAAGTACAGATAATTGTTAATGATAAATAAGCCATTCAAGATGTTTTGTAGGCTTTGAATAAGCTTTTACTCCACAAATGTGTAAAAGCTTATTTAAAGTTTTCTTTTACACCATCAAGTTTTAAAAGCTTATTTAATGATGATTGAATTCATTGTCGTAACAAGTATCAGCTACTTTAAAGTTTTATTTTGGTTAAATCATAAAATTGAGTTGACCAGCTAAATAGGACCAGATAGGAAACAGAGATTATAGAGATACTAGAACAAATTAAGAGTTGTCGAATTAACCAAACCAATCTTGCTTACACTCTCCTCACATTGGCTGGCTGCTTTTTCTTTAAATTTTAAGTCCAATTCAAAAATTGATTAATTTCAAACAGGTTTGAAAATATGGCCCATTTATGTTGTAATTGCTTGATAAATTAACCAGTACAGACACCTGTCAAAACAGCAGACAATCTCTGTAAATCCACCTCCCAACAGGCTCATCTTGATGGACTAAGTTGATAATGACAACTCTCCAAGTTTGTCCCCTCAGGCTGAAGGATGAGAGCACGGTGGACTCCACTCCTCCCAATCGGTCCCTATTACGATAATGCATCAAATAGACATTTTAATTTGAAGTTCGTTTTCTCCTCAAGGCTCTGTAAATGTCTGCAAGTGTGCATTCCATACTAGACAACCTTTCAGTGCGATCCTTTTGTCTCTGGGTTGTAATGAAATGTTAATTTTTCTTCTGCAGCAATTTGATTTTGCGCAGCAGTATAAATTCATACCTTTGGGTGACTCTTTGGAAATTAGGTGCTTTCAGGAACAAAATAAAAAGCTAAAAAGGGCTCCTCCTCCATGTTGACGCGAGACAAAACTGCTGATGACTCACTGATTTCCACAAACAAACCAAACCGCCGGGAGCCTTGCATAGCGGCGTGCCTCTTAGCGAACCTCATCACTCAGCAGTTATATTGTTGTGCACCCGGCGACCTCTTTTTTCGATGGAGCTAGTGTGGCGATAACGTGCGTGAAATGAGCGCCACGGCCTGCCAGCGGTGCCTGAATCCTTGCAGGGCCTGACACCTGCCTGCGCTCAGCTGTTCCAGCCACGCTTGACCGCATGTGGCTAATAAACAGACCCGTTCTTATCACTGGAACTCCATTAACGGGGGTCGCAGTCACCTGAATCCCTCGCTGGGGCGACATCAAATTACAAGGCAAATGTAATGGGTTTTGCTATATTGCCACACACTGAGATAGTGAATTACACCAAAGGCCTGATGTTATTACATGTCCCCAGGATGCTGGCTCTGTGTTTTATGATGACTTCAGTGAAAACCAGGTCAGTGCTCAAATTGTAACGCTCTCTGCCTCCATTGCTCCAGTTATATCTATCGTGTCCAATGAAAGAAGGGACAACAGCATGTAGAAGATCATCTGCTTTACATGTCCAACACTATTAGTTCTGGACAAGTGTTGGTATGGGTCAGTATGAGATTCTCACAATATCAGAGCCTGGAATTAATTGTTTTAAAGGGCAGTTTCAAATAAAACCAACTCTCTTTTTTTAGTTTCACATCATGTTGTGAAGCTAGACAGACTGTGATGTTATTCCCTTCTCTCAAACATACCTGGAATGTTGCTTTGATTCTTTCATGCATATTTGAATCTCCCATGGCAACCATTTAGCTGAGCAAAACGCCTGGATGGACATAGTCCCGCCTTCGAGTTGCAGTTTCCAAGCTTCTGAACTTTTTCCTCACAGAGCAGCCCTCACCCTCTCAGCTCCTTCAGACTAGCCAGTATTAATTAGCAAATATCTGGGGAAACTGCACATTAGCTGAGCTTATTGTACAAGCTACTTCTCAGTCAAATTTCTTTTAAGTCATATTTGATATACACGGCTGAAATTATATAATAGGTGAAATTAACATAGTTGCTTAATTGTGCTACAAAATGGCATTATGTGTCTGGAAAATACACAATACTGCCCCTTTAAATGGAGGTAAATTCCCCAATTCTGGCTTCATGAGGGGGGATTTTTACATTTGAGGTATTTACTTATGTGTTTGATTGTGGGTCTTTTATTGACTTACTTGGTCCATATGCTCGTATTTTCAACCGGTAGTCCATGCCAGAATCTTGTACACTGGATTTTTGTGAGTTGAAAACCAAAACGTTTGGAAACTATTGCTGCCCTTTTGGTTATAAGTGCTAACTGGGCTATTTGCAGTAATTGGTAAAGGCCTGGGACTTTAAGAAGTTAATTACATAGATTTTAACATATTAAACATTTTTAACAAAATCAATCGCATTTTTCTTTTTTACATGCAACAGTCCAAAGCCAGAACCGTCACGTTGTGAGTTCCTGCAATTCTTGAGAGTTGAATGTGAATAATAGCATTTTGCAGTAAACTGAAGGCTGCAGATTAAAATCAATAAACATCTTTGTTGTTGAGCTCATTTGTCCAATAATTTAACAGCAAAAAAGGTTTCTAATTTAAAATATTGTTTATGTTGTCAACATGTCATTTTTGATTAAAATGCCATTAAATGAGATCAATTAATCACAGTCTGTGTATTGACTAGTTCCACTACTAGTAAAATATGGCAAAAATGCTTTGAAACGTCAACAATAGATCAGATACTGCCGATTAACTGCACCAGTCACAGTTCAGCGTTTAAAATTTTTGTATCCAAAATTGTACGTTGCATTGTATTTTAAAAAGTACCTTATCAAACAGATTTAACTCGCTGTAAAACTGGGGCGTTTTCTTTTTTGTCTGTAACTGCAGTAAAAGTGTCGTGTGATCATTCAGGCTGAAGCCCTTGACTGTCCTTAATCAGCATCGCAGAGTAAAGTCCTCCACGGCCACGTCTGAGTCTTTAATGGACCTGCAGCATGTCTCCGTCTGTGCCCGTCTCCACCGCTGCTCTGCTGATGTTTTGTGCCACTACATAATTTATTGCCCTCTTTGCAGGCCTCTTCGTGCACATCGCCTTCTCGTGGTGCAGGTGAGAGTTCAGCTGCTTGCTTTAACACATCACTGAGAAGGGTCTCAGACCCTGCTCCATAGCCGCAGACCCCACATGTGACAAATGCAATTAGAGGAAAATATGCAATTACCGCAATCCCCACTCCCTCATGCGGCTAGACAAGGACAATTTGTCAATGAGGCCCCCGGTGGCATCTTTCGAGTCTGGATAGGGACCTGCAGGTACTATTGTCCCTTCCTCCTTCTCATGAGCTGGCCTGTGGTGTTGGATGACCAGAAGCCCCTGGGAGGCCTGGCAGAGGAAGATGTATGGCCATAGAAAAGATGTAAGGTTCAATAATCAGGACCAGACCTCTTGTCATTGACTGTTTCAGTTACATTGCTTTTCCTGGTTTTTACTGGAGACCGCACAAATGGAGCCTTTTATATCAGCTGCCTGCAGCAGAGTATCAAACTCTGCTAAATTATTACTTTGATCACGGTTAACCAGCTGATCCCTGTCTGTACTTAATTTTTGTTTTGTGTCATATCTAATCAAGTCTAATTTATTAAGGTAAAAACGTAATCCTTTGCTAGCCAGCCAACAGTGGTTGGCTTTTATCTGGTAGGTAATCAAAACATGGAAGCAAAACTAAAATAAAAACTTAAAAGCTGGCTGAGATTGGGCACTACCAAAAAAACCAACAACGCTATAGGAGCAGCTACCTGTGATCAATCCTTGTTTCCTCCAACAATTAAAATCAGTGGTCTTAACATTACAAAGCAATCCAAAGATGTAACTGTCATGCTAACTTTTTCAGAGTTTATCCGTAACTTAAAGGGAAGTTTTTATGCAAAATTCTAATTTTGCATATGGATTATTTAGGTATGCAAAATTCAAATGTTGCATACCTAAATAATCCATTTGGGTCACAACTCCTTCCCAAAACACCCCAAATGCTTGGAAAAAAGCACAAAAACACACACACACACCCAGTCGGTTTTTGGCGATAAAGTTAACGTTTTCTGTTGTCTGGAAAGTGAGCCCTTTCAAAAACCTTTGGAATGTAAAGTCACCTAGCAACCAGCCTATCACCTAGCAACCAAAGGAGAGCTCCGTCATGTTTGGTCAGCTGGTTTTATAATAGCTGCTGGAAAGGACAACTGTTTTCTTGTTGATTTACCATCCAGAAACCACTTGCTGCATTATTGGTGGTTGTGTAGGAGGCTCTACTAATGCTTTTGAAAGATGTACTGTGTATAATTTGCGTGTCTGTTTGAAGCCATTTTTAAGAGGAAGGAGAGACTGGTGGGCGAGCAGTCAGTCGGCTTCTCTCCTGTTGGTCAGTATGAAGATTCAGGATCTAAGTTTGAAAAATTTGAATGTAATATTTGCCACATAAATTACTTTATCAAGTCATTTATTACTTATATATTTGTTTTGACAGAATCATACCTCTAAAGGAATGAAGATGTTTCTTAAAACAAATTTATTGCAGAATCAGTTATTTTGGAAAGCAATAAAAAGAAACAGAGGAAGGAGAAAGAAGAGATGGAGACAAAAGAGGAGAAGGAGCCACCAAAAGGAATAATAAAATGGCTTAGATGCCAGCTCAGGAAAGACAGAGATCATGTGAGCAATTTAAATATTAAGCAACTTATTTTGACAACATCATTACTGTTTAAGGAACTGCGTGATCCAACAAAGGCAGCTTTGATAACCAACAGGGAAGACGATTTAACAGAACGGTAATAAATATCTTTTAAATAAGTGTTAATTAAATTAAGAGTGACAAGATTTCTAGTTGAAGTATCCTAAATAGTTTTTCCATGCTTATAAATATGTTCTACCTTTAAGTTCTAGATATTAAAGCTATAGAATGTGACTTTGACATTTTTTGAATTCTTCAAAATGTAGAAAACATATTTTTTATAAGATTGTTTATTATTAGGTCAATTCAAGTTAAAAACCGTCTGGTTCCGGTCACCATTCGGTTTCTCTGTTCATGTCTGGTTCCTTTTCCCTTCAACGTACATAATAAAAAGCAGAAAATGTGTTCTCCACTTTGAGCTGAACAATGACAGAAATGATTTATTCATTGTCAAAGGAGTTTTAGATAAATCCTTTGCCATTTGTATCAGCTCAATCTCCAGCCCTGTTTCACACGTTTCTGTCCTGTTTTCCTGCTTCAGCAAAGTTTCACGTCAGGGTGGTGGCAATAATAACAAGCGTCTCTCATCTTGGCTTCTGTCGCCTCGTGATATGCGGCCAGGCTGCTGCATTATACAGAGGGGTTGTACAACTACATTTTAATCCACTCGTGTTTCTGGCCTGATAAAAGGATTCTCTCCATCTCTTTCTGTTTAATTCACACCATCATCAATCAAATGTGTCCCTACCCCCCTCCTTACATCCTCTTGGGTTTTGGGGGGGTCTGCAGCAGATAGGTTGGGGGTCCCCCGAGGGGGTTAGGGACATGACGGACCGGTCACAGATGCCACAGAAATTAAAATGCAAGAGTCTGTGCAAGGTGTTACATTTCTCAGACATGCTCATTTGCAGGAATATCTGAGCAACATAAGGAGGCTTATCTGTGATTTCACAAACGACTCTCACAAGATTATGTGAATATGATTAAAGGACTGCTGCTCCTGCGCGCAATCTCCATAGTTGGGCTACAAGTGTGGAAGAGATGCACTGTTTTTGTCCTCAACCATTGTCTACACATGACAGTCGCCACAGGCTACTTAGTAATGAACATGTGCCTGTAGCATGTGAGCTGCGCGGAGCTTATGAATAAAGTAAATATGCACATCTCTGAACAACAGGTCAGCTTCTAAAGCACAGACAGAGGAGAGTATGATCAACCACAGAGTACGATCCTGAAACTACAAAGGAATTATGTATAAACAACTGCTGAGCCTGCGACTGAAGTGTCACACGATGATGTCTGATGTCCCAGCAAACCCCTTTTGTCTAAATAAGGCTCCCATTCTCTGTTCCTCATTGTCTTTCATAAATAGCCATAAAGCTCTGATGGTGGCTCTCTTTATCTGACACTTGAATGTACACTCGTCTGACAGGTAAAAACTGACTGTAACAAAAATAGCGTGTTTGTAAAAAGCCGACGCTGAACTGTTTCATGACATACTTTGCAGAAGATTAGCATTTTTAGCAGATTTGTCAGTCCAGGATGATTACCGCCGAGCATTCACATTCTTTCATCACACAAGAGAGCAAAGTCGAGCAGCTTCACTTCTGTAAAGTTGTGCTGAGTATAAATATTTCTCTTGCACCTAAGCAGAACTGGAGATCAAAATGTGTCACATTAAAAAAAATAAAAATAACGGACTTTTACATGCTTTGTGGTGATTGTAAAGGTACAATATATTTTATTTCATTATCATTCGAGATGAAAACCTTTGCCAAGTGAGCAGAGACACTCCTGTGTCCTTTATGATGCTACATATCTAGACATTGTAATTCAGTAATGTAGTTTTAAACTGCAGAATCTGATAAAGAAACATGTTCCAGCCTCAATCCAGGGATTTAAACCAGCTCTGCAGGGTGTCTGCGCATCCTTACAAAGTCTTAAATTCATGTATCTAAAATTAAGGCATTTAAATGTCTTAAATTCATTGGGGGGGAAATAAGTTGGCCTTAAATATGATCATCCACAGGTCTTACATTCTGATTAGGCAGGAAAATTTAAATTCTTATATGATTTTTTTTTATTTTTGAATTACTTTGCTGTTGTGTGACACTTTGAGTCATGCGCAGACACCTTTATCAGTACATTTGCATCTCCAGTCTTAGTGATTAGCAGTGTAATGCTAACTCTGTTTTCACCATAACAGTAAGCTGCTCTGTCGCTAACTAACCAGCCATATTTTGTCAAATTCCAGTAAATAATAGCCACGCTGCCTCATGTTTCAATACATTTTGAAAGAGAAAGTATTATTGATATAAGCTAGGAGGCCTGCTAGCTGAAGGAGGTGCAGCTACACTGGTGGACAATTTGTTTCATACAGGAGGCATTCAACCATAATATTGAGCTCAGCATTACTCCGGGTTGGAGGCGCTTTGAGTCCAGTTTACCATCACTTTAGTTACACTGGTGTGCTGCAAGAAAATAGATCTAATATGTTAAAGAGAAAAAAAACATTTTGTGGGGCTGTGTGAATCAAAATGTTATCGTTACCCACAACAATATTAGAAAAACAGTTTTCTTTGTCTTGCTTGTAGCCATGATCTGTGTGTCTGAATTTTATGTTCTTTCCATTTTGTGCCAAGTTTGTTTAAAGTTCATGTAAAATTCTACTGAGGAATCCATATTTTCCAAAGACAAAGGAGAGGAATAGCTCAGCTGTTTTTCCTTTTTTTTTCATGATTCAATTCATCCAGTTCATCCAACAACCTGAACCAGAAGTAACAGCAACATCTACCTACGTTAGAGTGACCGCGAACACTTTCTATAATGAGAATCAATAATCTAGCAACCTAATCTGAAACAACATAATCCAAAACAAAAGTGAGGGACTTAGTTCTCTGTGTGAAGCTGATGAAGTGTTTCTTTCTTTCTGTTTGTCTGAATGAGGCTATAAAACTCTTTACAGCTGAAGACGGGTTATTCTTGGTTTGAGTAAGTCTAACTATTAAAGGTTCCCCTTTTTTTTTTTTTTTTTTGTAATCAGCTGTGAAGTGGTGGAGAATTTGAAACTGTTTGTTTCTGTGTGACATGAAACTTTCTGAGGATCCTGTGCTGCTTCATGTTTTCCTGAAAATGAAAATCATTCATTTATTAATAGGTTACAAAACATATTTTTTGAAAATTGTTGTTTATTCAACTGAATTAGGATTGTTTTGAACTGCTGAATCCAAACATGACATATTTCTTTCCTGAATTAAGTCAGGTTTTTACTCTAATTTGATTTAGAGAAATCCAATCTTCTGACTAAATTGATATTTTTGTGACATTTATCAGTTCATTTCTGTTAATATTCCTCACCCCAAAAAGGTTTTAGGTTAAAAAAAAAAACAAAACTGTTTTCTAACAGAATGTATTAGTTAAATGATACAAACTTGGATATCTGTAAATTGAGTAATGAACACAGACAAAAGTGCATACAACTTGAACATTATGTCTTCATAATTCAAAAATTCAGAGCTTGAACTTCGACCGCCTCATGTGCTCTGCAGCCGGGATGTCTCTCGCTTCAGAGTCCAACAGTAATCAGCCATTATGACTCCATCCCAGCATCCTTGGGTCAGAAAGTTGACCTGATTAAGCAAAACCAATAAGATTTTTGGATTCAGCACATCAAATTTACCCTAAAACAGTTGAAAAACCCCAGACAATGTTTTGGCTGTTGAGCAGCGCTATTGAATTCTCTAGTTCCAGTAATAGACTCCAAGCACTTCCTTATTCTACTTTGAAATTGTCCAAACCTTGTTTTGAATGGAAAGGAGCAGAGTTATCTCAAATACTGCTTACTCTACATCTTCCATCCTGTTGAATTCACCTGTAAGAAACGGCTACACCTGCACAGTGTGACACTTTGGAAGGGACAAACGATACAAGCATGCATGCGGCGGTTATTTAGATGACAGGCTGTTTCTTTCCGCCGTGTGGCTCTGAAACAGGACAGCAGGTGGCAGGTGCTGCAGGAGGAGAAAGTGAAAGCTTTGTCTTCTTCCGCTACAGTCGTTTCAAACAGTTCAATTTGGCTAAAGGATTAAGTGTCCAACATTAATCGTAGGCTAATCTTGTAGATTTAGGCAAGTGCTTCCCGAAAGTCAATAAAGTGGTAATTTAATCAGCCAGTGTCACGTCATGTTTGTGGAGCAAAATGGACCCACAGTGCACTGAAAGCTGAATTTATTCTAACATTAAAATTATCTGTTTTACACATTACAGGAAGCAAATTTGTAAAGTGATGTCTGTTATTTTCTTTTCCGACATCTTCCATTATGAAATCAGAGCTGTAGCCATGTTACATAAAGGCTGTAATATTTATAAATGCCACCGATGCATAAATTATCCTGTCTGTAAGTTCAGTGAAACATAAATTTAAGACCTGTTCCTTGCGTTGGGCGAGTTTTATTAATCAGA
The DNA here is from genome assembly GCA_911649635.1 of Poeciliopsis gracilis. NCBI lineage: Eukaryota > Metazoa > Chordata > Actinopteri > Cyprinodontiformes > Poeciliidae > Poeciliopsis > Poeciliopsis gracilis. The sequence continues at coordinate 2,064,237 of CAJVRI010001220.1, forward strand.
ATTAACGACGTCAGGTATTGATCTTACATCATCTTATCGCCTCCGAAGCCGTCTAAAAACAGCTTCCTGCCGTGACTCTAACTGCAGCCCCACTTTATAGTTGTAGTTAAGAGTTTGTGGGACAAAAGTGTAAATTTTTCATCGGGAATGAATAATTCAACACCTGTGTATTCCTCTGTGGTTCTCTACCAGCTCTGATCCAGTCACTTAAAGACATCTTTTGTGGATGGAGAGCCCGTCAGCCTAAATGACACTTGGCCAAATAGCACTTAAGTACATGCTCAATATTTTAACAGGGCCGTGCAAGGAAGCCGTGGAGTGGCTAAGCTGTTCCTGTAAAGCAGAACAGGTGGATTGTTATTGCTGTGGAGGCGCAAGCACAAAGCAATTATTAGTGATTGAAGAGCTTCTTTGCTCTTTTCTAATGATTCACTCGGAAGTGGGAGTCAATAGACCTGTGATACCCTTATACAAGGAGGCGATTATTATTGTTATATAATTACACTGTGTTAGTCAAAGACTGCAAGTCTTTGCATTTTAAAAACCAAGGCTGTTGCTTTATTTTCTGTATAAAGATCAGAATATTTTTGTGTTATTATCTTTTATTCATTTGTGCTGCGTGCATGTTGCAGCTTTGCAACATAGTGTTCTGGTGATGCTGCTTTCCCTAATTAAAATAAATGAGATGGCAGTATAACACAAAAACATGTTTAATAGCAAAAACAAACAAACCGCTGTGCCCAAAAATAATCATATATCCCGACGCTGCTGCTCTAATAATGAGAAACTTTCAAGAAAAGTTCTAGCATTGGGTTCTGGATTTAAGTTTTGTTGGGTTTGCTTAATAAACAGCCAACTCAATCCAGATAATACATCTGGCTTCCTTTATTTATTTATAATCTTGTGTATGACGATGTGAGTACTTTCATTATGCAGTTTATCTTTTGTAGCTTATTGTAATCTAATAAAGTTGTGCCAACTTGCTGATTTGTCCTGATTGGTGCAAAAGACCTGTTTCCAGGCAACTCTGCAGATATTGATTCTCAAGTGTAACACACAAACAGATTTGTAAAGTTAAATAAAAACAATAAAAAAAAGCAAATTGCTGCAGGTTCTGCAACTGAAATTCTACTGAAAAAAGATTATTCCCTTTTTTTATCAAAGAAAAGTGACCCAGAGCTGGTGTGTTTATGAACCAAACAGAGTGCCAGTTTAAATTGTGACACATATACACATTTTTTATTTGATTAAATGATCAGGAAAGTTTTTGGATCATTGGTCAATATCAGAAGAAAGTGTCACAAATACAGTTCATTTACAGAAAGAAATATTTAATCTGGACCAATAGCAATGGACAATAAACGCCAATTTAAGATTACAAATTTAGACATGTCGCAGTGAATCAGATTATCACAGGATAAATTAAAAGTAGCTTGATAATTTCCATTTGCATAATTGTTTTTTTTTTTCTTGACTTTCTGTCTGGAAGACAAAACGCTTCAGTCTGGTGCTTTCTTCTCAACTAGCCCTTTACTTGAAGAACAATTTTGCTTTTGCAGTAACCTGGTAATTCATTTTATTTGTCATTTTGTTTATTTATTGTGGATATTTAAAATTTTGTCCAGTTCCCATGCTAAATGAAAGTTCATTGTCTTTTGGAAGGGTGAACTTGCAAAGCTATTGCCATTACTGTTATATTACTTGAAAATGGTCTCAAAACAACCATATAATTGTTTATCATGGTAACGTCTGGACCAGTAAAATTTGTCATTATGAGACAATTACGTGAAGAGATTTTCCCGAACATACAAGAAAACACTATTTGTAATTAAAAACTCCAGAAAACAGATTTTAACACCAGTTCTGCTGTTTATATGTTGGGAAGCGATGCATACAGATGAAACATATGTGTCAATATGGAACTCTTTTTACCGCAGAGTAATGAAAATATGAGTCGGACCGGTTCAATGTCAATCTCCGAACTGTGGAATAAAATTTAAAACCTCCCAACATCTCTCGTCCTTTGAGTCAAAAGTGAAACAGTTCTTTTCTCGAAAGCATGGTTTAGGCCTATGCTTTCGGTAATTTAATTTACTCCTACCACCACCCTAAAATAGCACCAACACGGCCATTGAAGAAGCTCTGATTAACGCTCTGTCTGAGAGAAAATGAACTTATATACACTCTATTATAAACCCGGCAGGGCTCAAGCACCCAGACTTTTATGAAGCTCCAACCAGATGTCATCCAGCCACAGCCCCAATTAATCTCTGGGCCTTGTAACACGCCCTAAGAAACAAAAAAAACCTGATTGGGTGCGGAGGGCAGAGACAGTGCGGAGAAAGCGAGGGTGAGAGATGCTATCCGGGGAGCAGCCGGCCCTGGCGAGTCTGCAGAGGGTGAGATAAGCAGGGGGGGCGGCCGCGGCGGAGCCTGGGTCTCAGAGTGGAAGCTGAGGTTATTCATTGCTCCGCTGTGAAAGCTTGAGAAGATTACCCAGAGCCTGGCTGGCAGTGATACAAGGGGGACAGGCAAAGGGGGCCCCCTCTCACCCCTTTGTTCCCCATCCATCTGCTTGAATCTCACAATGGCTCATCAGGACCAAGTAGGGTGGAGGGGTTGGAGCGGAGTGGGAGGAAGTGAGTTTGGGGTGGGGCTGAAGGGTGGTGGTGTTGGTTGGGGGGTGTCCTGCAAGGCACCGGGAGGTAAATGCGAGGGAGAAGGAATGGATCCTGGAGCTCGGTGGTTGTTGAGATTGAATGAATGGTGCTGCAGCTGACAAGCTCTGACAGACTACATTGGGGAAGGCCGGGCAGGCGGGTGTTCGCATTGTTATTTTCTGGGAGGTAATGGCCTGGCAGCTCCTCTTCACTTTGAATAATCAGTACTTTGGTTAGACTCAGACACCACTTCAAACCATGATAAATACAGCACTCAAACCCCCTTGTCACAGAGAGGATGGCATTTGTCTCTAAATGCCTTGACCACCATATTTATCTTGTTGAGGAATGATCAGATGATGAAGGGTGCTTTCTTCCATTACACAGGTAATTATAGGTGTTTTTTTACGCAGGAATACAACACCAGCAGCAACTTACCTCTAAAGAAGGGAGCTTTACAGTTCGCTGCACTGCTGCTGGTGAATAATGGCTGTAAGCGGGGAACGGATCCAGGTTATGCTCCTTATGTTCTGCCAAGGAAATATGTGTGCATGTACAGTGAGCGTCCTCTAACATACTTATTTATTCTGCAGGAAAACACTTCTTGAGATCTGGCACAGTAATTGATGATTCACTGCATGCATTTGAGAGTGCAGTACTGCTGCAGGCCTCTCTCAAGGAAAAGGAGGGCAGTATTTTTTTTTATTCCACATGCAGCAGACTCTAATAATGGCAGTTCATCATGATGCAAGATTCACAGAGTGGCTGACATCCACGCACAGTTTTTCACCTGCATAATAACAGAACATGTGCAGCGTGGCAGTGTTTCTGCCATAAATCTCCCTGCTAAATGCTGCAGACTGGGATCCGGTGGATAATGTTTGACAGATTCAATCAGAGAGGGATTTATCTTCTTATGCATCAAATCTAACCTGGTTAGATTCTCTCTCTGTGTGTTGTCTCTGTAACCTCTCGTGGAAAACCGACGCTCGGGTCCAGCCGTCTTCTGATTGTTCTCAGTGTAACTAGTTCATGTGTGACTGCATGAATGGCTAGAGGCTATTACACTGCTGAATATGAATAGCAGGCCAATTACTCTGGCCCAGATGGAGCTGCGTGCTCCTCGGAGAGCGCCCTATCCTTGGCTTGCACCCATGCACGTAGATCTCTCCGGAACCGTCACTGTCTTGATTGCAGAGGGGACACCAAGAACAGTAATGAGGTGCAGAGGCTTGAATTTGAAGCTGATGTCATATTTCTTGACAAATGAGGCTTTCTCACTTAGCTTGACGTTTTATTTCTGACAATGTTTTGATTATCTGCTTTGCTGCGACAAATAGCACCCAGCAAAATTGTCATTCTAATTAGGGCTGCAACTAAAACTAAAACTGAAAACCCACCTGTTTAGAGCAGTTAATGTGTAGTTTAGTGACAATTTAGACAAAACGTAATGTTTAATGCGCATTTCGTAATTGATGACTGCATGATTTTGTAATGTAAAGCACTTTGAACTACTTTATTGCTGAAAATGTGCTAGACAAATAAACTCCACTTAATGGTTATTTTAGTCATCAATTATTTTAATAGATTAATTAAATATAAATTACCATATTCTACAGATTTTTCACTTAAGCCATTTTAAATGATATTAGGAGTACATTAAAATATCCAAACTAATAAAAAATAATAAACCTTTTATTGGTTAAAATGCAATGGCATTCCTTTACTCAAAATTACATCTATAACTAAATACTTTCAACATCAACATGTGAAAAGATCAGGCCTTTCTGATTGACAGTGCAGTGTAGGACTAATTTATTGGATTAACCCATTAATAACTTGACAGAAAAAGGAGATTTGCTTTCAGTTTGAACCAGATGAATCTAAAATGGCTGCTTAATGAGTTTTGGGTAAAATGTATTTCCATACAAAGAAGGTTTTTCATCTTTAAATGCAAAATGTATATATTTTATGTACAATTTTTGCTTAAATATTGCTCTGGTTAATCAATTTTCTGAATAAGTCAGAGATTATTTCAACAATTGATTAATCACAATTAATGCAATTAACCGTTTCAGCCCTGATTGTAATACATGCGCTCCTCAGAGGAGAAAACCACACAGTTTATTCATTTCAGCTGACCAAAACTGAGCTGAATGGAGGTTATAGCTGAATTTTTTTTCCCTCCATCCCAAAGGAGCTTTTACTGGGACGTTCCCAAAAGAATCTCAAACCAAGCCAATGTTACTGGCGCTCACACACACGCACGCACGCATACACACACAGTGGACATATGGCCAATCTCCCATCATCTGCTGTGCTATTTACGGCTCAGTAGTCTGTCATTTGTATTGCCTCTCAGAAACCAGTATGACACCTGTTTGAATTCTCAATAAAAGGCTTTTTTCATGTCTTGAAGGAGGCTGCTGTCGCTTAATCTTCCTCTCTACATCAGTGATGATTGGCACGGTGCCTGTCTCCTGAGATTGACAGTAATGTGTCTGTTTTTACCGACGACAGTTTGCGCTCACAGTCATTGTCAAGTCCCCTATCAAAAGTCAAAGAATTAGAAAGCTGTTGAAGCAGCCATGTGCATCTGGACGTGAATTAAAACAGCACTCTATTTCCTCTTTGTGAACAAAAAAAAAAAGAAGCACAACTGAGATATATTTTTTATGCCTTTAAAGGGAGGAATATGTTTTGCTGCTGGTTCTTTAATTGTAGCCTTTAATTTTGCAGAAAGTTTCAGTACGGTCAGGAAAATCGTACTTAAAATATTCAGTAGGGATTTTGTTTTGATCAGATTTTATTTAAGTGCAGTATGGTTATAAATTAGAATATTATCAAAATCTTATGCTTTATTTTATTTTAGTTATTACACAGATTATTTGCACCATCATAGATTTATTTCAATAAGTTTAAGTTGAAATATTACATGAGATTAAAAGAAATGTTTTTTCATATAGAAACGTGTTATGTCTCCTGCTGGTACACAGCCATGGGGAACGCTGCTGATTTGACAGATGTCCAACAGTCATTGACAGCAAACACAAGGAGGGTAACAACTAAAGGCTTTTGCTGATTCTAAGAATATCAGTGGAAAGCTAAGTGGAAGGAAAAAGTGTGGTGGAGAGGAGAAGGATCAAAACATTTTTAGATGAAATAAATCTTTGCATTTCATTTGGAAACCAAGGTCTCAGACATTGAGACAGAGCTGCTTGAAGTCCAGTCAGTGTTGATATAGCAGCCATGCTACCAACTGATGTTGGTCCAAAGTCAGTGCATTTGTGTAAAAGTAATATTAAGAGCACTTCATGCTTCAACGCTGCTAACAAGCTTAGTGGAGATGCTGATTTCCTTTTCCTGCAAGTCTTGGCTCCTGCACACACTGCCAGATTGACCAGCTAACTGGGCTGACCTTAAACCGGTCAAGAGGAAGATGACAACCATCAGAGCCAACAATTCACATGAGCTCAAGGAAGTGAGCTATTAAATAAAACCGGACTTCCTTATAATCATTAGAATAGAATATTGGCCATTGCTGTTACTGTGGGTAGATAAGATTGTGGAGGGTTGCAGTCTTAATAAAAATGTTCACATTTGACTTGCTGTAAACTACAATTATCAAATTGGACTGAAATAAACATTTGAAATCTATTTATACAGATGAACTTGTGCATCCAGTGTCTTTCTCTGACCGAGCTTATCATCAAATTTGATCTGCCTTCTATTTATTTTGCTGTGATAACCTGCTTGTGGCTTTGTTCACGGTGTAGCCTCTACATGTGATAAGCAGGTATGCATAATAGATGGATGGACAGATGGAAGATCAAGGGGGTTAACACATGCAGTGATGGATTTCTAACTAAACAAAGGCTTATACTGAAATCAGATTTAGTCTAAATAGAGACCAAGGCTGTTTTAGAAAAGGGGGGGAATGAGCGTCTGATAATTAAATGAGATTTGGACCAATAGTTTGAATCAAAGCCCACACCAGCAGTGTCAATCCTGTTGATTTTCACTGTACTCAGCAAATCCAGCAAAGGCTTAACAACAGGTTTTAATTAGTGGATAATCAATAACGGGATGCAGAAATAATTACATCATGTCGTCTTAAATAACAGCTGGACACACATCAGGGCAACAGTCACATTCCTGGACGTGTTGCAGTTGTCTGTAAACTTCAAATTAAAAGAGCAATGAGTTTTTAAAATACTTTTTCTGTACGTTTGATCAAACAGTTCAGGTTGGAAACTTGCTTGCAGTCCTTGGTCAGAGCTGTTGGGTGGAACATTTTTCTCTGTGACAGAAGCTGACTAAAGAGACGAATCATCCCTAACCTCTCACTTATGCAACTGATCAATAATAGAAAAACCCAGTGTCACCACGTGTTGAAATGATCCCTTTCTTCATTAATGTGACAGCTAGCCTTCGGATCAGAGGTTGTTTCCTGAGTGAAACAGATGTCTGCTTAGAGATCCGTGGACCGTAGAGCGAACCCCCTACAGCCAATTGGGGTTGTAGAAACCGTCTTTGTGAATTTGCTGAAATATTTTTCCCCATTACTGAATCCTGGAGGCAGATATATGGGTAATCCATCTAAAAGTTGGGAAAATAAACCCCAGAAACAAACTGAGCTACACAATACAGTAGAGATGACACTTTCAGTGTCTAGTGATTCGATTCAAGTCGGATTTTTAGGGTTACGATTCAATTCCACAAACAATTTTCCATTCAAAAGTCAATTTTCTATTGAAACAATCTCGAGATCTAGAGTTCTTTTCTTGCTACATAGAAAAGAACAAGAGGGGAAGAAGGTGATTGACAGCACTAAGACCCTCCCCCTGGCTCTGATTGGTTGATTCTAGTAGCACTGGGAGTTAGAGGAACTTGATTCTTTTCACAGATTATCTGTCTCTTATTATACTGTCACATTGTGACAGTTTTACCAAATATGTATAAATATATATATAAAGTTGCCTCCTGCAGCTTTAAAGCAACTTGGGCTTCCCTAAAGTGTTACTAACCACCACATCAATGTTTTGCTTTGTTTTGGGGGTTTTTATGATAAACTTTATTAAATATGTTATTTTGGCTTCTATTCTTATGTTGCCTTGTGATGTTTGACATTTTTTGTGTGAATTTGTTCAGCTCTGCATCATTTTACCTAAAACCGTGTTAGTGCTGTCGGTTGTGGTTTCAGAGGGGCGTTAAGTCACACTTTAACATCTTAACATCTTCACACCTTAACGCTGCACTAATGCAGTAATTCAACGCTGCAAACCAAGCCCAGAGTCCATTTACTGTACAGGAATGTACTTCACAGCAGGCTGACATGTTTAGTTGGTGTTATGTAATGTGTTAATTTTCTGGTGAACACAATTTTGTGTTTAATTAGCTGCAAGTAATATTTATCAAAATAAAAACAAAGAAAAGCTTAAAAAATGACTTCTGTCATAAATTTATATATTGACCTTCCCACCTATTGATGGGCCGTTTTAGAGACTTTAGGTGCCAGTCAAACAAACTAAAAAAAACATTTAGTGTTTACTAAAAGTGTTTTTTGGTTGTATTTTTTTAAAGTAGCGCAACATAAAATTATAATATCAGTTCAAGTGAACACTGGTTTATTAACTGCTGCAGACTTCTTGGGTAAATGTTTGTAAAATAGTGTTTACTTGAACCACGATGACACTTCAGAGATTAGAGTTGTTTCAAGATAGCAGAAGTGTGGTTTTTATCTCAGCCCCGCTCTATCTGTTAGCTGGAAAACTAATCTGTTTCATCAATATGAGGATGCTCAAACAGCTATCTGCTGCTAGTAAGACATTTAAAGGTCAAACACAACCTCTGAGCAGAAACCGGCCTGGAAAAATCCCCGAATTGTCCCTTTAAACGGGGTAGTATAAAAGAAGTCCTGCCTCACTTATCTCAATCAGCCGATCTAGATATCAGCAGGGTCTGTTTAAGGTTGAGAATATTAGCTGCGTCACACAGATTGTAATGCAAATCTGCTCCAGAGAATAGTCTATGCACCTTTTACAATGTTCACATGGTTTAGGAGGATAAATATTTCAGTCTGCAGGTTGTAAAGCTTTATGATTTGGATCCAGAGTGTACATTAATAAACCAAGGCTCTCTGAGCAGAAACTGGGCCAGTAAACTGTTCTGCATTTGGACATCGGAGGAGAACAGCCTGAGAGACGAGCAACAAGATGGCTGTTTTACAGAGAGGTTACAAGCAGACAGGCGTTATGGCAGCAGGTTATGACTGAGTTACAAAACAAGTCCAAGGAAAACAAAACATTCCCGAGGAGAGCAGCTGGTTTTACTGAGCCTGACGCCGAACTGAGCGGGTTTACACTGCAGTCAGTTCACTTCACTCGGTTTATCTGCGGAGATGGGTAGTAAATAGTTACATGTACTCAGCTGTTTATTGCTACTCTTAATTGAGTGAAATTTCTGAATATCCTATGTGAAGAAGTTTTATTCATATTAAATGATGTCCCTTTATGTGTCATATAAATGTAATGTTTTTTGTATCACAGTCAAGGTGTTTTCTGTGCAGCTGGGAGAGGGGTACAAACTAATGAAACAAGATGTGTCTACTGAAGTAAGTTTCCCAGGGTTGCTAACCTTTCCCAGATAGTTGTTTTGGGAACTAGCTGTTTTTCCCGTGGAGTTTTTAGTTTTCGCGTTCCATAAACATAACAGTGAATGAGCTACAAGGTTCCGTATGTTTTCCTTTGTTTCTCTTGTTTGGTCTTAGACCTACATTAACTTCTCTGTATGAAGAAAAACCGAAAAACTCATGAGGCACAGAGACATACATTACCTACAGTTTGGTTTTTATGATGTTATTTTCTGCCTGATAAGCTACTTGGCATTAGAAGTACTGGACAGTTCTACTAACTACAGGTATTAGTTTCATAGTTGTTGTTTTATAATTTTGGAAAAGTATTTAAGTCCTTGAATCTGTATTTATATAATATGTTGTTTTGTTTTTTTATTTAATCTTTAAAATAACAGAATTACTTGGCACTCGGCAGGTTGTTGATAGGTAACCATTTCGTGAGATTTAGTCGATTCCACCAACCTTGTTTAGCTGCAGTTGAAATCTATGCTGTGCTGTTCTAGATCAGAGTTGAGTGAAATTATTTAACATACTATCGGAAGTATTTCGTATTGCAATATTTATTGTTATTGATTTTTTGCAGAGACCTGGCTGAGGGTCAGATAAAAGATAAACTGAGCTAAGAGAATGAAAGTGGAAAGGAAACTTGGACCTGGTATGAACCGTAAATAGATCGAAATACTAATCTAACAAAATAAATTCAAAACACAAACACAATAAATTCATTAATATGGCAAGAAATAAGGAAAACAAACAAGAAATGTTTAGTTTGAAGTATGGGCCAAAATTTTAAACTCTTAATAGTGCGTTCACACCAAGCGTGTTTTGCATTTAATTAACTTTTGCTGCTTGATTATGTACGTAGTGGTACATCTTCCGACGTGATCTCAGAAAAAAAAAAATTATGGGGGATAAACTAATTGTCGCTGTTTGCTCTCTTCCTACAATCTACGACCAATCAAGTTATGAGTACAAGACAGGAATCTCTTCCTTGAAGAGGATTAGCGAGGAAGTTGGAATATCGTGTAAGTTATAACTTTTAGTATTTGAAAATATTTCCCCACATTTGAGCTATCGAAATCTGTCCAGAAATCCCTGCCTGCAGCAATTTCAATGCATCTGATGCACTTCTCGACCAAACGGCAAGCATCTGACTTCAAAGGGCACACACCTTAAACGTTTTGACGCGCGAAACACATTTGGTTTGAACACATCATGAAGCTGGTCGAGACTTTAAGTGATTTTTTAGGGCTCAATGGAAATAAATACACAGCTCACGTTTAAGATCTTTTATTTGTAAAGGATGTTAAATACTTTGTATGATTTTACTTCCTTGTCAGTCTATACACTACTTTGCTTTGGTGCATCACACAAAAGCCTCTAAACACGCTGAAACTGACTCAGACAGGTTAAGGCTTCCTGAACTGAACTTGGAAGATGACGTTGTGTCCATTAATGATGTCACGTCACAACCTGTTATGAATGGCAGAGGATGCATTTCTCAGGTTTAGTGTCACCCTCAGGCCGCAGACTGCTGAGTCAGTCGCCAGTGACAAGGTCTTCTCGCCCCGCTTTCACCCTGACAGCTGAATTATTTATTAAAGCAGAGGAAAGCACAGGGGACCCTGCTAATTTCTCAATGGGATTGTTGGCTGTCCTCGCAGTACGCCGAGCAACGGACAGACAAACCCACAAGACCGGTTCGAAATAATCTGTGAGCATGTTACCCAATATATTTATGACATGGATCTCAGCCGCCATCCACGCAAATAAAAGTGCTCTCAGTGACTCATTGACTTGTGGCAGAGCAGATGGATCTTGTGTTTTTGAACAGATATAGGCGCTAGCTGGTTTCAAGGACACTGAATGGCGATGTGTGGGAGTCTGAATCAGACCCTTGCAGATTTATTGAGTGCACTCACACCGTCGGATTCATCCCGCATCCGCAGCTCGAGTTGTTTTAAAGGTTGGGGACTTTGCCAGTTGTCATCATCGGAGAGAGTGCGTCTGTGTTGGTGTCCTTTCATAAATGGCGGCAAGCCAGCGAGCCATGCAGAGGTTAACTTAGCATATGACATTCTCTACAGCACAGAATCCCCACAAAGAAGTAAATCATGTTAAAGTGGGAGCTTACAGAGAGAGGAGACACCTGTTTCTGATGTTCATCTGCTTAAAGAGGAGCCGTTTATACATAACGGAGCAATCTGTATCATTAATGCTTTAAAACGCCACGCAGCCAAACTAATAACAAGTCCTTGGATACCAATTATGCGGAAATACAAGCTCTAAATGTCAAAGTGGTTTAACACGCCACAAATTTAAACAACTCAGAGCAAAGCAGCTGTGCAACACATGCCTGCTTTGGGTTATCAATGAATTATTTAGCAGTTTCTTATCTATTATGTACATCAAATATAACAGATTCGATACGTAACGCCCCTGCAGCGGGTTATGTATCGCACATCAATCAGCGAGGTTCAATAATCACAAGGTCAGTGGTATCAAAAATCACGTTCCTAGGGGCTTTTTGCAGACAGATATTCCTTACTGTAATGCAAAGCCTGGTTACATTATGACCCATAAAAGTCAGCCGGTTACAGGAAAAGTTTCCGCCCTTCACATAAAGACCTGAAATAAAAAATATGGCTGGAAGTAAAGTATACTTTGAACATGACTTTTTGTTTCACTTCGGTGATGTTATTAAACTTTAATATGCTTGGTTTGTACTTTATTTGTTTCCAAGTTTATTTTAGTTAAATTTATTGTACATCCCAGCAAATTCTCTTAAATGTGTCAAATATAACAGGTCAGAAAACAGCAAAATTTTACGATGAGCATAAAAATTAAAAGCATGTGATTTATAGCATCATTTCATGTATTGCTTCAACAACAAATGGACAGATAAAGAATAAAAGGAAAGAAGAATGATTTTAAACCCTCAGTTCCAACAATATATGCCTTTGACTCATGAGGAAGTAGCGTAGTTTTTTCTTTGAACTACCTGAATCATTATGAAAAAACAGCAAATGGTGAATCATTTATTTAATACACTTTTCATGTCTTGTTGACAACTAAAAGCACTTTCCAGTACATCATCATACATGCACTTCTTAAAAAACTCTACATACAGCCACAGTCACAAACAGACATTTCAGAACCAGACTTGCATGAATTACGGCGCTCACTTGAGAATATACTGACACCGGCAGGAAATTACACTTTATCGTTCTTTTCCAGTTAAACCATCAGATCCATTTAACATTCACACTGAAATTTACAGAAGAAAACAAAGTGTTGCGAATGTTAGTGTTGTGTTTTTTCCTCCTACATCAATACAAACTTGGATCACTTCATGGATGAGCAGATTAGTTTTTTTACTTAAGTTTTATTTAACCTTTATTTTACCAAGATAAAAAAAATCTCATTGAGATTCAAATTCAAAAATATTAAATGGAGATTAAATAAAATAAAACCTTGTTCTAGGGAATCCTGGCCAAAAGACAGCAACAAATACAACACAGGAAAATAAACGGTTAAAAGAAAATGTCAAGCTATTTATTTCCATGTATTTTTCCATGCAGTTGACACTTTGTGTTTGTTCACATGTGTTTTTACTGAATATTAATGAGTCATATGTCATTTAGGTTAGACTGCACAGATCTGAGTGCTTTAATTTTCTACATCCAACATATTTCTCAGTTTGTTGTTTCCTTTTGCTTTGAATACCATAAAGGTGTCAACTAGAGCTGCAAACAACAATCATTATAGTTATTGATTATTCTAATGATTGAGACAAAAAATTGGTGCACGTAAGGCTTTTTATGCAATATTAGATATATATTCAAAGATTCAAAATAAACAAATAATTTAATTCCATTTTCAAATAAGAAAATAAACATTTTATTACCTAACATGTAATAACAGCATGATCTTTTGGAGCAAATGATGCATCTGCAGCTAAAAATATTCTGACATCAACATGTGAAAAGCTCAACGCTTTATTCTTGACTTAACATCAATCATCATAAAGTGTAGGGTTGATCTGTTCATTACTTTTCAAATAAGTAATTCATAATTGTGTAAAAATATGTTTTAATAGATTTATTCCCACAGAATTTGAACCAGATGGCGGTAAAACTACGCAGGATTTTTGGGTAGAATACATTAATAGATAAAGATTTTTTAATATTATTTTAAATGACAAATTTTCATCCAGTTTTGAATTTGTTATTCTTTCAGCAATTGGCTTTTTGGAAGCTGTATACTCCAGTAATAAATTACTTGATGATTTCAATCATCAATTCATGAAGGATTAATCCAATTAAACAGATATGGGTGTTTTTTCCAGCTTGTCATGTTGCTTTTCTGATTTTCTACCTAATTCCTCATCATTTGTTGCCTCTTTTTGCTTTAAATATGGTCATCATGATCAAAAGGTGTCAGCAGGAATAAAATCGACATGTTATCTGCAGTCCTCCACTCAGGGCACACCCAGATGGATGCCGACTTGCAGCCACACACATTCACCTGCAGCCGCGCTTCGTCACAGCAACAGATGGACGGCCTTGAGGCAGAGCCAGGGAGACTTGCATTGGGGCAGAGCTGCCGGTTGATTTCTAAGATCAGGTGCGCGTCTACACAAAGGCACCTTCTGCTCTTTTCAAGTATGGTGGTTTGCTAGCCTCAGGACAAATGGGGACGCAAAACAACAGTGGCATCTGTGGCAGGTAATGATCCCCTCACCAAAAATCTGGATAATGACATACCTCGACCATTTGTTGCAGTTAAAATCACTGTTGCTCACTCGAAGCTCCACGTGTGTCCTGCAGCAACATGTGCCGGAGCTGCGTGAGCGGCCCGGCCGAGCTGCAGCCATACATCAGCAGTCAGCCGGTGTTGGAGACGGGCCAGCGAGAGCAGAGCCAGATGAAATGGCTTCTGCTTTTATCTTTTGCGTCCATAAATTTTGGGCTGCACACGTTGCATGAGGTCAAAGGCTGATCCGAGCACGCCGCAGCCAATAAATAACATTGCCCTTTTTGCAGGAGCCTTGGGTTGACTCTCAGTGCTAAGGTTCTTGAGACGTTACATTTCACTGCCGTTTGCTTTTAAAAAGCAACGGTCAAAAATAGAAGTGTTAAAAACAGATGCTAAAAACAGCTTAGCATCTGTTTTTATTGTCACCTTAACATTTGAATTACTCATGGAGATTCCAAACACCATAATTAAAAATATATGTTCTGTGGCGTTTCACATCCAAACAGTGACATTGGATACTGCAGCTAAAGTATGTTGCTTCTATAAATCAGGCTTTCCCAGTTTGTGCTGTTTGGCCTGGACGACATGGCTTAGAAATAACATTTTACATTTTTTCATATTAGATCCGATTTCAAACAATAAGAAGTTAAGAATGACACAATATGTTTTTAAAAAGTGGCTTTTATTTCAATCATCCCTTCTGTGAGTTTATGACTGAAACACAAAGAAGTGCATTAAAACATTCACATTTTCCAAAAATTAAATCTTCAAAACCAAAATTTGATTCATCCCAAGTCTTCCTTCCTCTTTTATATTTAATACAATTTACATAACTTAGCATACAGCTTGTTGCAGTGCCTTGCATAATTATTCAAACAAAAACCATAAACGTTTTCATGGGATTTCATGTGGTAAACCAACACAAAGTAGTAGGTACTTATTAAAGTGGGAGGAAAATTTATAGCTTCATTGATTTTATTTCCAAATCAATCAACCAAATAATTTTTTTTTTAGAGCACATTTCAGCAGCAAGGCATTTCAAAGTGCTTCACATCATAAACATCATAAACACAAAGTTATGCAACATAGAATAAACAATACATTGTTCCATCATAACATTTTTAATTGATTACATTTCAAATACGATTCTAAACAGTCAAGATTTAAAGAAAGTCAGTGTTTCAGCTGTTTTACAGTTTTCTGGAAGTTTGTTCCAGATTTTTGGTGCATAGATGCGGAAAGCTGCTTTTCCTCGTTTGCTTCTGGTTCTGGGGATGCAGAGCAGAACCAGAACCAGCAACAGTATTTTAAAATCTATTCTTTGAGTTCAGGGAGCCAGTGGAGGGACTTTAAAACTGGTGTTATGTCTCTATCTTCCTGGTTCTAGTGAGAACGCGAGCAGCAGCGTTCTGGATCAGCTGCAGCTGTTTGATTGATTTGTTGGACAGGCCTGTGAAGACGCTGTTACAATAATCAATGCGACTAAAGATAAACGCATGAATGAGTTACTCTAGATCTGGCTGAGACATTAGTCGTCTAATCCTGGAGATGTTCTTCAGGTGATAGAAGGCCGACTTTGTAACTGTCTTTAAGTGGCTCGCAAGGTTCAGTTCAGAGTCCATCACTACTCCCAGGTTTCGGGCCTGATCACTAGTTTTTAGTTGTAATAACTGAAGCTGAGCATTGACTCTAGATCTATAACGCTAGATCTATAGCTCTAGATCTATAACTTTAGATCGTTCCTCTTTAGGTCCAAAAATAATGACTTCAGTTTTGTTTTTGTTCAGTTGGAGAAGGTTTTGGCACATCCACACATTTATCTGTTCTAAGCATTTATTCAGTGATTGGATGGGTTCAAAGGTCACCTGGTGACATCATAATGTAGAGCTGTGTGTCATCCGCATAGTTATGGTAGATAATATTATTTCCTGTTATAAGCATAGTTATGGTAGATAATATTATTTCCTGTTATAATCTGAGCGAGTGGGAGAATATAAATATGGAATGAGAGACACAAATGGCAGAAAAGCCTCAGCAGATAGGAAATAACAGAAAAACAAAGCTTGTTTACAACCCGTAAGTCTTTAACATGAGCTGTAGGTGAGTCTGCATCTCATGCAAGAATGGGTAAAACAAGCTTGTCATTTATCTCAGTAAAGCTACTGTGGGTAGAGTGTCCAGAAATTTTACTGAAGTAACAATAGTAATCCTTTATAATTAAGTAAAACTTAAAATTTAGGTGTAAGAAAAAAACTACTAAAAGTATTTTCTTTCCCAAAACAATGTAACTGGTTACTACAGCTGCATGGCACAATAAACATTTAGTTGTAAAGCAAAATACTAAAATGTATTAACTTGAAAATTATGCACTACTTTTTGTTGGCTTATCAAATCAAGTACTAATGAAATACATTTATGTTTGTGGTTGTTCTTATAAAACTTGTTGGGTTGTTAACCAAATAAAAACAAAACAGTTCTCAGTTCTGTTTTGCATGAAAAGCCAATGTTTGCATGTTTACATTGTGAGTCAAAGTAGCAAAATTACACTAATGTAATAAACTCTGTGCTGCAGTAATACACCTATTATAGTTAAAGTAATTTAATCATAGTAGACTGCAGTTCTCTGATTGGTTGAGCCGTTGTATAAAATCATTTTAGATTAAAACTTTAGCTCAAACATAATCTTTTTCCCTTGACTTTAGTTGTTTCATTGGATATAGTTTGTTTTTAAACAAATTAGATAAAAAGCAGGATGCCAGCAGAAAACAACTTAAAAAGATGCCAACAACCTTCATAATGGAGATTATAGCTACAGACAGCGAGATGTTTTTGCAAAAAACTCATCAGTTTACATAAAAGGAGTCAATAGCAACTAATTAACTATTGGCTTCTTTAAAGTGGTGTCCCATTTATAGGGAATGTTTCAACAACTTCAATTAGTTGTTTCAATTAAAGGCAGAGAGATTGCCCAGTCTGGGGCTGAAGGTAACTCTTGGAAAGCTGCAGATGGCCAGGCGTATGAATGAATAATGAATGAAATTCAGTTTAGTCAGATATTGGTTGATTTATTGTTGACTCCCATTTGATTGATGCGTAAAGCCGCATGAATTGGATCTCTGATGCTAACTCAGTTTTCAGGAAGTGAAATTTTCACTCTATTTTTGTCAAACAAATCATGAAACCTGTTTCTGCTGGAGTGTTTGTAGCAGCGGTGTCGGTCTGAAACTGGATGATGGTTCGATAGTAATCACATTGCTGCTAACGGAGAACACATGGGGCAGACATCGCTACACACACACACACTCACACACACACAGTGAACGACCTGTTCGGTAAAGGCTCGGCTGACGCGCTGAAACACAATCTCCACCTGTCTGTGAGTGATCTGATGTCATGTTTCCCCACCGCTGGGGCCCGGACCATCTCCCCTCCATCTCTGGATTCAAACATCGACCATTAGCGTCTCCCCTTGATCCGCTCTCCTCTACTTTTGCTTTAGTAAACGCGATAATAGCAGCGCTATGTTCGTGTGGGTTCAGTGTTAACACTGCGGCTGTCAAAGGCCATCATGCCCCTTCAAAGGATGATGGCTCTCTAAAGTGGGTTCTCTCAGTGGCAGCCATTTTCCACTTGACTGGCCCCACACACCAAGGGAGACTGGTAGCCCCTAGCAGCTGGGAGGCTCTGGCCGCTGGGTGGGGGGAAGGAGATGAATGGGTTGATAAAAGGGGAGGGAGCTAATGGCGAGATAAGACGGCCATCTACACACATCACAGTGTTTGTTTTTATATGTTTGGTTCAAAGATATTTGCCACAAAAACACTCTGATGCTCTCCAGGTGTGGCGGCTCGTTTATCCAGTAACAAATCGCTTTTACTTTTTAGCAAATTATTAAAATATATATTCAGAGAAACACAGGAGTCGACAAGACGTCTGGGTTGTAATCCCTGTCAGGTTTTCACCATCATCAGATCCCCATCCATCCATCCATCCATCCATCCATCCATCCATCCATCCATCCATCCATCCATCCATCCATCCATCCATCCATCCATCCATCCATCCATCCATCCATCCATCCAGTCTAGAAGGATGATCAGAAATGTCTCTCGTGGATGTATTTTTTTGCCACCAAGCGATGGGAGTCTGTCTGCGGAACAGTGTGCAGGAACAGTGAAAGTCGTGTTGCAGCCCTGAACAAAGCATTGATCGGAGCGCCAGCTGAAATTTTATCTCTTGTAGAATTCTTGCAAATCTTTTGAGCCCCTCGATCATCAGCAGAGAGCCAGAGTCTCTCCAGCAGCTGGAAACCAAAGCCCACTGAGCTGCGAATATGTTTGCTCGGCCATCTGGGCTTTGTGTCAACACCCAGGGTCCACTGAGGTCTATGTCGAGACGGAGGGAGCAGGAAGCGTTTTCATAAATCACTTCCTGACACCAAATCAAGGTGATGTGGTTGGCAGCCTGCTGCATGTGGATTGTGCTTGCTCTGGCAAAACACAAAGAGCTCTGCTGGGACTTAAGAAGCACTGTTGCTATTTATGGCTGAAAAATAAGAATTATATTTTTTCTGAACTTTAATAATTTAAATATATTCACAGAAATGTGTTAACACTGTAAACAGCTTATATAAAAGGGACATATTACTCCATATTTTACACATTTTGGATTTCCAATTGGGATCTATACTGCATCTAAAATTGCTCAATCGCTTAAACAAAAAAACATCCATCCATTTTTTGGCAATAAGTTTTTGGTATCTAGAAAATTGTCTGTTTCAAAAACCTCCTGATTGTTATGGCACATTGCGCCGTTACCTAGCAACCCCAGCTGAGCTCCACCTGTCTCCTAGCAACCCAAGCGGAAGTGAATCAGTATTGGTCAGCTGGTTTTACCGCAATGTGTGTTTTACAATTGCTGCTGGCAAAGACGAGTGTTTTGTTGTTGATTTACCATTCAGAAACAACGACCTTCATTCTTGTTGCTTCTGCAGGAGGCTCTACTTCTGCTTTTCAAACATGTACATTGTAGGCCACAACTAGTAATAATTAAGTCGTACCAACAAGATATCAAGTTACTTATTTATATTATTCTTCCATGTCACCAGACAAGCTCGGTGGAATATTCACATGAGAGTGTAACCGTTGTGTTGGGGGCGTGGCCAGCAGCATCTTATTTGGATTTAAAGTAAATAGACGCCCTCAATCAGATAATTTTGAAAGGAGCTCAAAATAAGCAGAACTGAGCAGGGTAAAATCTCAGTATCTAAAAATGATTTTGAGCAAAAGCTGTGATGAACATGTTTTGTATCGACCATAAACCACTCTTAACCCGTTCAAGGAAGCATAATAAGTGTTCATGCAGCAACCTTGATTTTACTCCCCACCCTGATGGACTAGCTCTGTACTACCCACAGTGCTGAGGTAATAATTAGCTCACTGCAGCAGGGTAACAAGTTTGCACCCCCGTCCTGCTGCGCAGCTCTGTAATTGGTCCCCTCATGTGGCACAGTCGGGCCCCAGAACAAAGGGTTCCCAGAGGGGGAATCTACGCTGACCCATGCTGAACCCACCACAACAATGACAGGCAGGAAGCATTTACATATGCTGACAGACTTGTCTCTTCCTAGGGTGGAGTGCTAGGCACTTCATTAAAGCAACATCAATACCTGCTGATAGAAAACGAGGCAAGGGCCCGTGCGCATCACTGTCTGCTCCGAGACGCTGTAGTGAAATGACATGGGGCTGTCACATCTAATTTCAAATAAATGGACGACGTTTATTAACGTGTGTGTGGAAATTGATGGGAGAGACGCGTTGAGATGCTGTCTGAGCCGAGCCTGTCTGCATGCATCAGCAATTGGTTTACCCACAAGCTGTTCACCTGCCCATCAGCAGCCAGAATCTGCCGGCCTGCGGCACAACCAAACACATTTCCTTACTTCCGTAGCACTTCAGCCGCAAGACATCCATTACAAGGAAACATGAAACTGTGACAATATTGGTGAATTTTGCAATGATGATGTGTTTTTTTTTCCTCACTTTTCCTATTTTCTTTATCATCACATTGACCTGTTATTCCCTTTAAGCTTTAGCATTTTAGTTACTAAGGGTGCTTTCACGGCATCTGGTTCATTTGGAGATGTCTCAATGTGCAATCAAACTCTATATGCAAAGATCATTGAAAAACAAAAACAAAAAAAACAGCTTAAAAACTCTTGTTTCTTTTCAGTTCATATGTGTATATGAACACCAAGCAGACCAAAGATTGCTCCAAAAGCAAGAAGTGGACTATAGAGCAAGGCATTCTGGGTAAATACGACTATAACAAACTCGCATCGAGCACTAACAGAAAAAATGTCTTTTTGTCAAAAGATCGAACGCTACTCCATTTTTGTTTACGATTTGTCTGTTTTTATAACTTATAGTCCTGTAGACTCGGTTCGATTGAGGACCAAAATTGCAACATTCATTACATTTTCAGTTGGTGCTGTTTGCTTTCACACTGCACTCTCAGACGAACCAAACTAATTCAAAAACCTGTTCTCCTCTGTGGAGGCACTGCTCCATGAACCACCAAAGGAAACGACACAAAAACCTCTGAAGAAGACAAGAGCACAACTTCCTTCTTCACAAAATGTGAACAAAAATGGAACAGCGTCAGATTTTACCGGTTGTAGGATTTCTCTTCTGTCATTTGTAAAAAATCCAGAGCCATTTCTCCTCCTATAACTACACTATATTTGTAGAAATGTATATAAAATTTGAATTTAAGATGACAAAAACGTGGTTTTTAAAATTATTCAATCAAGTGACTTAGTAAAGGAATGCTTTGTTGTTGCATTTTAGGAAATAACATACATATTTTCCTATAAAGAAAACCCCATTTAATTATTTGTTCATTTGCATCGTTCAATATATTTTTAATGTGATATATTTTAAAAAAGATATAAGTGGTTAAACAAAAATTTTGCAGATCTTTGATCAATCATCAGAATAATCGGTTAATAAAATAAATAATCGTTAGTTGCAGACCTACCGTCGATCTTTTGCAGTTACAGTATTGCAGACATTGAAATTGCCGCACTGATTATGATTGGAAACTCTGTGCAGCTCTGTTTGAGAGTTACAACAAATATCCGCCGTCTCTTTGCAGCTGTGCTTCAAAGCAGAACCCTGCAGTCGTGCAAAGTCACGCACCGGTGACACATCTGTCGATTCAGCAGCCATGCTGCAGGAGTGCAGGTGGGTTCCTCCATCCATTGCATCACGCGGCTGCAAATTTGTTCCCCTACCCAGTTGAAGGAAGGGTAAATCCTGCTTCCATTCGACATGCTGCTCATTTAGCTGAGAGGCTCTGTGGCTGGCGGGAGGGAAGGACGGCGAGAGGAGGGCTGTGGGGGGAGCTGTGTTTGTGTCGAGGGCCGGGGGGACTCTTTGGGAGGTGTCGACCTGAGCAGATGGACTTCTCAGTGGCGTAGTAAGTGGAGTTTTCACATGGCAGAGGAGACTGCAGGATCTCACAGGACCGGGACGCAGCGTCCAGGTGGCCACGGCCCCTCCTGACCAGCTGGAGCAGCGATGGGACCATCTGACACTCCAAGGGAAATGATACACTTTTCTTTTGCTGCTTTGTTATTTCCCCACACACAAGAGCCCAGAGCCAATCAAGGAGTTTAGCTAATCAAGCGTAAAGAAAACCCTTTTGATTGCATGCAAGCATCCAAGGTCATGTTCACTGAAGAGGAGCAGGTCTGATAAATACTGAAGCCGATCATTCTGTGCTCTCATTTTCAGACCAACACGACAAATCGGTTTGGTTTGAGTTGAATCAGGGCAAACTAATATTGTCGTCATCTCTAGGTTTTCTAGTGCTGTGCAGCTGTAACATAAGAATAATTATCAAATACAGAAAAAAGAAAAATGTGTCAGCAAGCGGCAGATTAACGGTGCTGTTCAATTCATCGGTAGAATATTCCCATGTTTAGAAGAAACTCGAATGTCAGTTTCTTTTCTAATATCGTACGCCCCTGCCTTGTTGCCATGGTTACGTGTTGATACAACTGTTGAAAGTAAAGAAGCTAAAGCAACAATCGTTGCAGCTGCACAGCATTACAAACCAGAGGGAATAATTGTCCAAACAAGCACCAACTCAACCCAAAAAATTATGATGAACAGAAATCTGCAGAGAGAAAAATCAGGACTAAGTTGACCGAGCTGCTCTGACCTGCTGCCACCATCAGCGACGAAATTCTAAAAAAACGAAATAAACTCAAGTTTGTGGTTGCATTGCGACAAAATGTGACATAGACACAGTAGCTGGTTATCTCTCCTTTGCTGCCTCTGCTTCAACCTTATGCTAACACACTCTAATTTTTACTTTTTATTTTTTTGAAGGGGATCTTTTCTGCAAAATTCACGCACATTTTCATTTGTCCATTTTCTTCTACAAACTCAAATACACCCTGGAAATAAGTGAATAATATTTGATGTCTGGAAAATGAGCAGTTTCAAAAACATCCCATTGGATAGGCATTGCGCCATTACCTGGCAACCCCAGCAGAGCGCAGTCCTGTTACCTAGCAACCCAAATGGAGTTCCAGCATGTTTGGTCAACTGGTTTTTCCTCTATATGCGCTGCTGGAAAAGACAAGTGTTTTGTTGTTGATTTATCATCCAGAAACCACTTGCTGCAATCTTGCTGGCCGTGCAGGAGGCTCTACTTCTGCTTTTCAACAGTTGTATATTTGTGCATGTGTTTGGAGCCATTTTCATGTGTGAGTGTAAACCCTGAGTTGGGTGGCGTGACAAGAGACCCTAAAATACCTCTGAAATCTTATCATCTAAGAATGATTCTTTGCAAAAAAAAGGTAATGAACATGTTTTGTTGCCCATGTAGACATACTGGGTCACCGTTAAGATTTTGTACACCCCCATCCTTCGAACTCGCATCTGCAGTCGTGTGCAGTGATTTCTGCTCGCTTTATACACGCTGCAATGTGGATTCAGCAAATCCAAGTGAGAAAGTCCCATCTGTGCTTCTCCTCCACTGATCCCGAGCCCCGCAGGCTGCGTAGGGCTAATTGTGGCCTTCCTTATCTTTTTGTTTTTACTTCGTGTTGGGGTCAAAAAAGCTCCCAAGTGACCGCCGGCAGGAGCAACAGCCATCGGCCCCCGCTGAGCGTCAGTAATTAGACTCCTCACCCCCCACCAGACCTCGGCCAGGGAACCTCTCGCTCTCCGTCTGAAGGGTCAGGATGGAGAACAGCTGCTGAGGGGAAACCGCCCTCTGGTCCTCCTGGTTCTCCTCAAAACGCTCGCGGCGCCGTCTTTCAGATATTTCATGGAATGGGTCATCCAATTCCTGATTACTTAGTATTTTTACTCCACTGGGATTGTTTGTTATCTCTCCTGCATGTCGTTTAACGTTAAAATAAGGTGTTGGGTTTAGTAAAGTTGGAGGAAAACTATTTTAGCCCAACTTGCAATATGCAAAATCATTTATGAAAAATATAGTAGCAGAGTTGATTTTTTTTTTTTCTTTTTTTAAATAGTTTGTCAGCAATATAGTTTCTGACCAACTGTTTCTGACAACAGTTTGTCAGCAACATGCTGCAGTCATATATTGGAGACTATTTCTTCTTCTTCTTCTTCATAGATTAGATCAGGGATGTTCGAGGTGTGGCTTGGACATCAGAGAAAGAGTGACTATAATCCTTTTCTTTAGCTGAGAATAGATCAGGTTCTGTACATTTTGTTCCAGTATAGTCCAAACCATTTGCAGATTGGATGTCTGTCTTTTAATGAGACAAACATGCAGAAGTTTTGCTTTCCTATAAAAAGCTACTTAGTTTTGTTAAAATATTGCATGTTTAGTTTATTGTTGAGAAAATTAAACAAAAACTGACTGAAAGTTACAGTTTTTGACCCATTTTGACTTTTTGATTTTGTCCCAGTGACTAAACTTTTATCACCCTGGATTAGATTAAAACAATCTGGAGATGCATTGAATATAATTTGGTGGACAGCTTTTAATCCGATATAATATTGTATCTTTTCAGTCTGATTATTTAATGTTAGAGGCAGAGGTCAGAAAGACAGGCTTTGCTGTAAAACAAGTTTTATTTTTATTTTGTAACAACCACAAATTACAACAGATGTTTTAGATATTAAAGTCATATATTTTAATTTAATGCAGTTAGCATCACTGTACAGTGGACACATGTTTATTTGGAGAGTTTTCTAAGCTTTTCTGAAATATCTGAAAAACAAAATTACAACAATATTAATTTTTACTTTAGGGTTGATAAAGTACCTTTGAATTTTAATTTAATTTAATATTTAGTGTTTATGATTAACTGGGTTTCTGCACAGTCTAAACAAAACCTTTATTTTGTTTAAACTTAAATCAGGTCAGATTATCTGTAATTGTTCCTAAATTATATTTAAATATATCCAAAATATGTGTTTGTTCACTCATTGTTCTCATTTATCTTTTTTACACTGTACTAAGGTACTGAAACTATTATATTATTATTATTAATTTCCATAAGCACATTCCCAGAGCTGAAAAACATTTTAAATGAACAAAGCTGCATTTTATATGAGACATTAAATTAAACTTTTTTTTATTTTTTTATCTTTTTTGCAGCTCATAACTTATAACTAGGATTAAAAGGCCATAAAAGGTCCTAAATTGATTATATTCAGCCTTGAAGAAACTTTTCTAATCTGGCTACAACACACTGAATGAAGATTGAGATTAAAAGCAAAATTGGAAGCAAAAATCCAAAAAAATACGATTTCATCCGGAAATGTTCATTTAGAGGTAAAGAAGAATAATCTAAGTTATTAAGTTGCAAAGTGCATTAAAATGTCGAGGTTACAGGTGGAAGTTAAACAGGAATCGGTGCTTTTCACTGATGAATGTCTTCGCGTTTTGAAAGTGTGTTTGTGACATCTGCTGGTCAGAAAAGTACAATGCAGGATTCTTCCATTCAGTAGACATTCACTTTAAAGGTTATAGATTTTCTCTGCATAATAGTAAACATTTATACAAACTTAGCAGAGTGTAAATTATCAGCATTAATCATGATTCCAGTCCTGTGAACTGATGGCAGACGGTTCTTAGGTTTCAGATTTACTGAAGGCCGTGTTTTTAAAAGAAATAATAAAATGATGTAAAATTGTTGCACAAGAAGTCATGGAGCTTTTAGAGAATAGAGCCAAGTTTAAGACTAGATAATAAATTAAAATGATAAGAATGAAGTAAAAATAATACAAGAAAAAAGTGACATTATTATTATTAGAATGAAATCATAAATCTGACACATAAAAGCTGTCTTACCACTGTGGTGTTTTGTGAAATTATACTTTGATAATTGATTTTACAAAAAGGCATATAATGAATTAGACATTATTATAATAACCTGATGCTGATATGTTTAATACAACCTTATTTATGGTAATTTTATGACCTTATTCTCAAAATATTATGACCATTTACAACTTTATCTACATATTATTCTGACTTTATTCATGTGATTCTGACTCTAGTCTCATATCTCTACCACAACTTTATTTGCTTCTTTTTTTTTTTTTTACTTTTGTCTCACATTCATTCTGACATTCTTGTAATTTCATGCCATGTTTTTGTAATTTGATCTTTTTTATTCTGTAATACTTTATTTGAATTGGTGTACACAAAACTGACATGACACTGTCATCTGTGCACGCCTTTAAATAAAGTGTTTTCTTTTCTTTTTATTTTTTCTTAGTCCGGGTCTAACACTGTCAAACATTTTGGTATTTCGCTACTATAAAGTAATTAAATACAGAAATGCAGATCTGTTTCTGTATTTAGTTGAGAGTCTTGAGACTTTCAGGCCGACTGTCATAACGGACACTCAGTGTTGCAGAAATCTCCCGACTTGAAGAGCCGGTAAACGTTAACCAGCGGGAACATGGTGACGGAGCCGACCAGCGAGCCCATCTGTGCTGCAGCTCCACACCACACGAGGGCGCTGTGGCTGCGATCTCTCAGGATGACTCCCACCATCACTTTCACGTAAGACAGCGTCCCAGTGAACAAGAGCCAAGAGAGGACCTGGTGGGGATCAAAGAGGAGTGAGAGCTCACCTGCTTATCACCTGCTTATCTCGGGATCATAGTTACACAATTGAACCGCGTTTCGTCATCAGCTGTGTTTTATCACTTTTCTGATAAAAACTCTGATGAATAGCGACTCTGTGATTTCACTTACAATGATCGCCTCTCCCAGAGCAGACCCATGCAGCAAAGGACAGGGACTGAGAGCTGCCATGGCCATGTTATAGCCGCCGCAGCCTGAACCCAACACGGTCAGGACGCAAAGAAACGTCAGAGACCTGAAAACAAACAAAGGCAGTTAGCTACAATCTCCTGACGTAAATTAAAGACAAAACCAGGTTATCTTTTGAAGTTTCACCTTGATTTTATAGAAATAATCGTCAACTAATTTATTAACTGATTCATCGTTAACTAAAACAGAATATCTTCAGTCAGAGGCGTCTTCAGAGTTACTGTAATACAGACTGCTACCAGAGATAGTTCCTGCTAACAGCCATCACCATGTACAGTAACTCTTTAAAAGTTCTGAATTTGAAAGTATTCAGATTCAAAACTGATAATTTGTTGAACGAACAAGTCAGAGCCGTATTTAAACCAAAACTGTACAAAAATATATGCGTTTTACAATAAGAACTTTGACGGTAAATATGTTTTCCCCAAAACTCCTCAAGTTTTTGCTTCAACTGCTTCAGATTCAGAAAAAAAAGAAAAATCACCTTTGGCCATTTAATTATTAATAAATTATTTTTTAAAAAAGAGTTATCAGGTTATTCCTGATGTTAAGCCAAGCAGAAATGACTCAACTTTTCACATTTTTATGTGAAAAGTTGAGTCATGTTCTATTATTGCCTTTCCTTCCTATCAGAAAAGAAGTATGAAGTGAAAATTCATCCTTTGCTGCAAATGATCAAGCACTAAAGCAATGCTATATTATGTTATGTAAATGTTTATTTTCTTATTTGTGAAAGGAATTTGATTCCCTGTTTGCATCTTTCATTGTATTTATAATATTATAGGAAATATTACTTAAATGCTTAAATGAAAATCTAAAACTATGCAAATCTTCTCATCTGATTAATTGTAAGAATAGTAGATAGATTACTTGATAACAAAAATAATTTTTAGCTGTAGCCCTAATCTGAGTATATAGTTAGCGCAGTTTGTAGCATCGTTGCTTTACAGAAAGAAAGTCCTGGGTTTGAATCCCTGCATAGAGTCTGTCTGCATGAAGTTTGTGTTAAAATAATCGTTTTAAGTATTATTATTATTATTATTATTTATTATTAGTGGGAACTAAAAATTAGGGTGATGGCAAAGTGTAGTTGATCACTAAAGATAAATAGTAATTATACCAGAAGAAACATGGAGAAAACTTACAATAATGGTGTGATTGGTGTAATGCCAATAAAGAGCCAACAACCATTTTTATTAAAATCTGATCAAAAAATCTTTTTTATTTTAATTAATCCTCCTTTTATGATGTTCTATTATTGCCTTTGCTTCCTATCAGAAAAGAAGTGCGAAGTGAAAATTGTGTTATTTCTTTTAACAATTTAATTTAATTATTTTAGTCCTTTAACATTAGTTTTATTCAGTCTGATAAAGTATGTAGGCCAAGAACCAGTCAGATGGGTTTCCTCTCTCTGCAGCAGTTGCAGCAGACTGGTGATTGGACTAATGTCTCACCACAAGTAGCAAAACAAAGCGCCAAAGTTTGTTAACAAATAACAGTAAACAGTCAGATGGAAAAAGCCCCAAGGTCTAACAAATTTCTCCATTGAATGTCACAAGCTGACAGTACGTACAAGGTCTGACAATTTTTTTGGCATGCAAAATTGTTCCATTAGCATCCTGATTTTTGGAAACTCATATTTTGAACAAGAAGATGTTTATCAACTAAACAATTAACTGACCTTTCAGTAAGGAAGAGGTTGCATCCTGTCCATCCTGGGGCTACATGACTGTGCAGTAAACCTGTTGAACTGGAATTGACTCTGAGCCAAGGGAGTGACCGCGTTGCGTAAAGAAGCCTATATATTATGAGAGCTTGCAGCTCCAGAACTCATTGTAGGTACAGCTGTTGTGCTGCGTTCTCCGTTTGCAAACGACAGAAATAAAATAATTTTGCTCTTTGCTCTTTGCTAGAGTCTCAAGCCTGATCTGTTCCACACAGATTAGATTTTTTTTCCACAGAAGTTAAATGAAAATATTTTGTAATTTTAAATCTGCCAGGGGGGAATGGATATTTTTAGCCAATACTCT
Source organism: Poeciliopsis gracilis (assembly GCA_911649635.1). Classification (NCBI taxonomy): domain Eukaryota; kingdom Metazoa; phylum Chordata; class Actinopteri; order Cyprinodontiformes; family Poeciliidae; genus Poeciliopsis; species Poeciliopsis gracilis. Next base: position 2,092,658 of record CAJVRI010001220.1, read on the forward strand.
AAAACAATTTTTTGTTGCTATAATCAAACCTGGTGACGAATTTATCTTCTTTCTGACCTTTCCAACTGAATGACTTGTGATAAAGAAAGAATTTTGTAGAGTTTTTTTATAAACCTGAGAAAGAAACCAAATAATCTCCCCAGATAGCGATGTGATGTGATGTAGACACAGCTGTCTGAAGCAAACCCACTCCACAGAGACGCAACCCCACAACCCACAGAGCCCGGGGAATTTATGATTAATATCTTGACGATGCACTGCGCTGTCAACGCAGTCATGGGAAAAAATTAAACACTCCCAGATTCACTGGCTTGTGGCACCATGAGCAGCAGCAAGTGGAAAATTCAGTCCTCCTTGTTCCAGGTAAAATTTGCAGACATGTTTTATGCAAAACTCTGTTAAAACGTAACTAAACCAGAAAAATAAACTTGTTATGTAGATAAAGTGTAGAAATTGGACCTTAACGGTGTGTTTCTGTATAAATTAATTTTGTGTAGACTTGTTTAATTCTCGCTTACTGCTGCCCTACATGGGTTGAACCGTAAGCATCATGTGATGTGGATGTTTTAACACCGTGACTTTTCATGCAGCTTTGCTCAAAAACTGTATTTCTGTATCCCACCAATCTGGTCATGAAGTGAAACTGATGTGAACACATATATTCATGCCAACAAACAATAATTTCTGGTGTTTTGCATTTATTTCTCACAGTCCGTTGCTAATTCCCATTTGACTTTCCTGCTCCTCGTCTACGGAACCCCAAGAAGGTCAAAAATACGTGAAATTCTACGTCTTTCAAACCACGTTGCGTACACTATTCCATTAAAACCATAGTATTCCTTGGATGAAAAAGAACCAATCACAACTAACAAATTATCGCTCTGGTGATCCAAACTTAGCCACGCCCCTCAGTGTCTATTGGCCCCACCCACTTTGGTGGAATTTGTCTGATTGTAGGATTATAGAATGATGTATTAGAGCCATTGTAGATTGAGAGAAAAATGGCTATGTTTTTGCCAAAAACATCTGAAAATTTGTGAGTAATCTTAGAAATTTTCTAGAAAGAGCTAGGAAATTTCAAAGCTCCAGAAGTCAAAAATTTCTAGACGAAAGTAAAAAAAATTGTAGATGTTTTATTTATTTATCAGTTTAGAAAATTTCTGAAATTATTCTCAACATTTGAGATTTTCTGAGCAGAAATGTACCTTTTTTTCTATCTATAATGGTCCTATATGCTGTGGTACTGTTATGCTTTTACAGTAGAGTTAGCATTTCCATCTGGTTGGCAGAATCCACACCATTATTAATTTTTCTTTTGCTTGTCTTTTTCTTTGCTGATGTTCTTTGGGACATTGACTCAGGATGGGGGTTGAAGTGAACCCACCAAATGAATCCTTTGGTTTAACTCTTGAGGTAATCGTAGATCAGTGACTACATGACCTCTAAGGCTAAATCTGGATTTTTGTGTCATTATTTCTGTGACATAATGACACAGACCAGCAGCATCACAGTCTATTTGTGCCTGATTAGATTATCTGATCAGATGACTCTGACCACGAGGAAATTGGTTCAACTTCAGTAGGAGTTGAAGTACTAAATGTATTCAGGCAGCCTGCAAGACAGGCGTGATTCTTGTATCATCCAGTGACAGTGGAAATCCCCTCAAAACGATACATCAGCATATTTCTCAAGTGACTGCTAAGAGTTATGAGTCACTTCACTTTGGTGGAGTCACTTCACTCTGAAAGCACACATCTTGTGACCTTAACAGATCAACTTGGATATGGATTAAAAACAGCCCAAATCATGTCTGTTCTTGGTGTTGGATTTTATCAAATAAATTTCCCTCAAAAATGCGACTTACACTCCAGTGCGACTTATATATGTATTTTTCTTCTTTATCATGCATTTTATGGCTGGTGCGACTTGTACCCCGGAGAGACTTACAGTCCGGAAAATACGGTACTCTACATGCAGAGCAAAGGTGTTTAAAGTGGGATGTGGGGGACATTTGTGGCCCCTTGACTTATTTTGTCTGGCCTCCATTCACTTTCTGTGAACCGTTGTCCCTAGTGGGGTCGGGAGGGGTGCTGGTGCCTCTCTGGGTCGAGAGGCGGGGTCACTGGACCGGTCGCCAGTCTATTGCAGATTTTGTCTGGCCTCCCAATCACAATTCAATAAATTAGGACCAAACTACGACTTTTAAGGCAAAATCTACTTACAAAAATGTAGATTAAAAAAAAACTATGGTATTTCTGGTTTTTAAAAATGATATTTTTTGGCCGGCTCGTACGTGACAAAAGTTTGTACACACTTTCTGATGCGTCAGAGCTTTGCGGTGCTTCATGTTTCATGAGTTTCATGACTTAAATTCTGTGAATAATATTTTTTTACCTGATCTGGAAGAACATTGCAATAGTGCAGGCCACTGGGTTGGCCACTGAGGCCAAAGCTGCAGACAGATGATAGGCAAGATTCCCATACGACATGCAGGAGTACGTCTGGACGGATGGCAGCACCCCATTAGTCAGAGCGTTGACCCAAACCACAAGGAGGTACATGAAGACCAGCTCGGAAATGGAGTGTTGTGGTTCAGCCAGTAGAGGTTTGCTCTTCTCTTCTCCATGCTGCTCACTTTTCTTGCCATCAGTTTCTGCTGCTGGGTTGTCCAGCCCAGAACTGACTGAGCCCACCGTGTCCGGCACAAGGTTTTCCGTAGATAGCTCGTATGTCCGAGGCAGCCTGTTCAGCCCAAAGAATGCAGCCAGGCTAATGCACATCATGGCCGCCAGGAAGGAGAAGAAGACCTCTGTGGAGAAGTTTGGAGGAAGATACTGTGTTTGCAATGACCACATTTCTACGTCTGAGTGGTTTCCTGGCGTGGAAGAGCTGTTAACACACTTGGCCATGCCGACGCCTTGCGCCAAAGCAACGACACCAGGGATGAAACCACTCAACCCTTCTCCAATGAAGTAGGTACTGATGTATTTAGCTGGAAGCTGCATCATAAAAGGGAGGAAGGTCACTGAAGATGTGCAGTCCACCAGAGAGAGGAAGAAGGTGATGATGAAGAAGGCGGTACTGCGCGTCGCCCCCGCCACAACCGTCTTTGCCAGACGAGCAGGATGCAGGAGGCGATGCCGATGGAGAGGACGAAGTAAATGACGGCGCGCTCGTTGAGACGACCGGGGCGTAGTTTGTGCATGAGGGTGACCAGCAGGGGGCCCAGGTTGGCCAGCTGGATGATAACGGTGAGGTACGAGGGGAGATCCCAGCCTTCAGGCAGAGCGTTAACAATGAGGGGAAGCTCCACCCACAGGCCGTTCACCGCCACCCAGGAGCCCAGGCCAAAGGCGCAGGCCAGGAGGTGCACCCTCAGCGCCATGCTTCAGCCGAATCCGACTAGAGATCGGTCATACCTGCAGGAAGAAACACAGAAACATCAAGACGATAGAGCTGAAAGCTTCATTTGGTTATTGGAGTTCAGGCTTTACGTTAACACAACTCACTGAACTGACAGGAAGAGGATTAGTGCCACTGAGGAAAAGTATTCTAACTTTAATCTAAAAATTTGGTTTTAGATTTTTGTTTTCTTCCTCAGAATTCTGCCTTTAATCAGAATTGTACAATTAATTTAGAATTCTTTATTGATCTCAGAATTCTGACTTGTTTTCTCCAAATTTTGTCATTAATACCCAAATTTTTACTTTAATCTCAGTATTCTGACTTTAATCTCAGTATTTTGATTTTAATCTCAGTATTTTGATTTTAATCTCAGAATTCTCTCATCTTCTCTCATCTACCCTTCATTAATGTTATCCAGTCTGCAGTGTTCAGACAGGACATTGGCAGCTTATTTTAATGAGTTTTACAATTATGTTTTTAGTCAAAAGCATAGAATAGATGCCTCAAGGCTCTTATTTTGAAGAAAATTGTGTCATATGCAGGTTAATTTATTGATTTAAGTAGAGTACATTATGCACGTCTCTCTGGCTTCACATTCCTTTTGACTAAAATGTTTAAAACTATAACAAAAACTTCAGAGCAAAACTTTGTGCTCTGATTTTCTGCCAGTTCAGGAAATCAATCATTCAGACAGCTGCTGGGTGTTAAAATGTACTTACAAGTTTCTGCAGTTCCTCAAAGCGGCGCACTGGACCATCTGTCATTGTACGAGGAGACAAAAGAGGTCAGCGATGGGCTGTCTCTGCACAAACATGCTGGACTTAAGGCGTGGCTGCGGAGGGGGTCAGAGTCCACAGCAGCTCCTGTAAACACCAGGGGCCGAGCTAAAACTGCACTTTCTTCACGGCTCATAAGGAAGTCAAACCACAACTGGGTCAAAATCAGAACCGTTTTGGATAGGTCAATATCCTGAATGTTCTTAAAGGGCCAGTGGGCCAAAACGTACCAGTCAACCCCACCAACAAGCTCTTAGAATATTCACTAGGAAGCTATGTTAGTACTTTTTAAAATGAAATAACATTGAACATCTTTTCCTTAAGAGTTTTGTGTTGTTTTTGTGATTTCTTGCAATCAAAATCACTGATTTTGAGGAAATAATTTTGAAATATTTGCAAAGAATTTAGCAATATCTGCACTTAAATGTAACTTTTAGTTTTTTTACATTATATTTGCTGAAATGTTTACATTTGGAAATAAGGTAAATTTATTTAAATTGCACATTTTTAGTAATAAGGCATTTCAAAGTGCTTTACTTGAATTAGAAGAAATACAAACAAAACAAAAAGAAGCAGAAGAAAAACAAAAGTACAATTATTTCTCAGTAGGAGTTTAAATAAGGAATAAAAATAAGTAATTAACAATTTATAAACTAATAAATAAAGCAAGTCAACAGCCAAATCCCCACTGTAAAAAACAGAAATCTAAGTAAGATTAAATATTTTATATTAAAGAGATTTATGCCTGTTTGCTTTCTGACCAGATCTTTTTTTTTTTTAGAATATTTTTCTTAAGTTTTTGTACTTAGTTGTCTCAGTAGGACATTAAAGCTTGATATTAATAAAATATTACGGATTATAAATATATTCTAGAAACTAGAATATCAATAGTTACAAATTAAACTTTGAGTCTAGAAGTAAAGATTTCTTATTTCAAGCAAAAACAAGAAGGAAAAAATCACGTAACTAACTTTCTTCAGATCATTAAAACAAACTAATTAAATATAAATTACAAAAGAAAGTAAACAGCACAGATAATAAAACAATAAAAGCCTAACCGCTATCGCTGTTGCAACCGACATTAAAAGTTAATTATTACACACACAAAAAACTATTTACTTTTTATGGTCACTTACACACTGAATCGAGGTATATTTGCTCCAATAATCCTTTTTTGCTTCTATTAAACTGCAGATTTTTGAATATTTCCCACTTTCCTGTCGCAACTTATACCTTATAACCTTCACCGCCCCCTACTGGCCGTAATGTGGAACTACAGCATGTTGGATGTTATTGACCTTGGCCAGGTCAATAATTAAACAACCCATAAAAACGTCACTGCTGCTGGTTTTGTAACTGTAGATGACATTTTAATCGATGAGTTTTCTTCCAAAGACAGAAGTCTCAAGGGCAGAATTAAAAATAATTTAATAGACTAGTTTTTGGACAGTGATTTAGAGAACGACACTAAAAAAATTCACTAAATGCATCACAACTAAATTATTTCATTCAGTTAGTAAATGCATCACTATACCACCTTATTCATGTTACAGTTTCACTTACAGCACATTGTTCTTTCCCGGTCAGTGTTTGTCGCTTGTAATCGTTTAAATTTTAGACAAACATGTTTGCACTTGTTCTAGTTTTTACGCATTAAATCAGAATCAGCAGTTTGGACCTGGAAGGAAACCATAAATTGGGTTAGTAGAAGCTGCGTCTCGAGCCATAACGCCTGTCAAACTTTACCAGGTTACAAGGACTGGAAAACTACAAGTTATGTAAAAAATGCAGCTGCAGGTAAATGTTTAATCACTTAAACACATTCTTACTGGGCTGTGTTTATTTAGAGAACTGAAATAACTGTATGAAACATTTCCTATCGACATTTAAATTAAACATGTTACATCCAGACTGTATTTAAGAGCATTAATAAATGTCATGTATGTCATTAAGTCATTAGTAAGATATAATTAATTTAAAGTCTGATGTGAATGCCTCAACCAGGATGTTTTATTGACCTGTGAGTTAAGATCAATAAGAAGAGAAACTGAGCTCAGTTTTAAGCTCGAAGGTCAGAGAAATCACATCGATTGTGAGAAATCAATAACGTCTTGAGATCAATTCCCCGGAGAAAGGAGCTGGAGTCGATCCAGAGTGAAGCGAGAGGCTGCTGTGCTCTGAATACAGTCAAGTCGTTCAACAGCATCTGAAAACAGTTTATTTTTATATTTTCCAGATGCTTCGATCTAAAGAATCCTTTGAAAATAAATGTAAAAAATTACAATGTCAGAAGATTTCCAAATCTTATCTTGTCACTGTTTATTCTTTTTTCACACTTTACTGTCAAATTGTTAATATTTTACATATTTGTAGGATATTTTTTATTATTATTTCTGTCTTTAATGTGGCGTGTGCTGCTTCCTTTCTTGGCCAGGTGATTGTAGTGAAAGAGATTTTTCACATTTTTATCTGGTTAAGTAAAAATGTTAAAATAAAAAATGAGGATCTAGTGATAGTTTGAGGCATTTCTGGAGATATTAAGGTACAAACTGTTGCTGTTGCCACATAAATATCTTTATTACTGAAGAGAAACTAAAACAAAGTCTGTAGCTGGGATTTGAACCAGTTTCGCTCAACTTTTATAAGTTATTTTACTAATAAGTAACAAGCTCATAATTTTTTATGTAGATCAAATTCTCATTTCGACCTGTTCACTATCACAATTAATCGCTTTGAGTTTCACATTTTGAACTAAATTACTGATGTAAATATGTGAATATATAGACAATTTTAAATTAAATCTTTAAAATGTGGCTTTAAAACAATTTTAAAGATGTTCGTCAAAGCTGCTGTTGTGATTTTATTTTAACTAGTCAGACACTTTCTGGAAGCTTTTTGGGTTAAAAATGTGATCACACAAAGTCCCAGTCAGCATTATGTGCTCAGGAAAAAGTCGCACTTCCTCCACATGTTTCTGCTCTGCTGAATTCAGCTTAAATGCCTTTTGCTGTTTTTCAGTCAAAACTTCCTCTAATTTTTATCTACGTAAAATTCTAACCCTGTCCATTTTTATTTTTGTGAAAAGATTATAAAAGCAAAAACATTGTGGGTCATTTTTCACTTTATATTTATGATGAAGTTTAGTTCAAGTTTGCAGCTATGCTTCCTAAATATGATCTGGAGAGAAAAGAAGCTAAAACCAGTAATCTTCCCCATAATCTCCACCATCACAACTAATATTTGCAAACTGCAGCATTGCACCTTTAGTATTTTGTCAACATTTATAAATAAGACATGATGAGTAAAATATTATTAGTAGATACAGTAGAAACTCTGAGCCTCCATCTTAATAAATGTCAAAGCGAACTCTAGATTATGCAGCTTCATTTCAGATTATATCTACTGCGTTTTATATAATTAATGTGAATAAAATCAGAATCAGTGCTGGATCTGAGCTCATCCTTAAGGAGCCTTAAATTCATCTGATCCTAAAAAAGTGTATTTTTAAAATGTCAGTTGGCCTTTGATATGTTATTCCCAGGTCTTGACTTTGGTCTTGACTGAACTATTTAAGATCTACGATGCAGTTTTTAGGCCATATTAGAAGAAAATTAAAAGTATAAAATTATGGGAATAAAATCAAAATACAAGAAAACACAGAATTAAGAGAATTAAGTCATAATAATATGAGAATAAAATCATGAAGAGACTTTATTCTCGTAATTTTTGACAGCATGTTATTCTTAATTCTGTTTTTAATGCATAAAGCTCTGGAAAAAAATTAAGAGACACTTAAAATAATCAGTTTCTCTGATTTTACTCTTTATCGGAATATGTTTGAGTAAAATGAACATTGTTCTCTTATTCTGTGAACTACTGACAACATTTCTCTGAAACTCCAAACAAATGTCGTATTTATTTGCACAAAATGAGAAAATGACAAAACAAAAAGATGTAGAGCTTTCAGACCTCAAATAATGCAAAGAAAACAAGTTGATATTCATTTAGGAACAACAACATTAATGTTTTAACTCAGGAAGAATGCAGAAATGAACATTTGGAGGAATAACCAGGACGTTTTCAGTCGGGTTCAGTGCAGTTAGCTCTTCATTTTCTCCAGATTTGCGTTTTTATACTCATATCTTTGTGTGGACCTGCATGTGTCGTTTGATTCCTCCCTGGTTTTATGACCATCGTGAATGAAAATTTAACTTTAGTTTCAGTAAATGTAGTGAATATGACCTGAAGATGCTTAGATACTGACACATTTCCACTTAAACACCCAACAACAAGGAGCCTTAAGAAGATAAACACCAGCAATGATGCAAGTTCAACATTTTTCTGCCACGCTGGTTTTCAATAATTATTCCCAATAAAGAAGAGGAACAGGAAATTTTATATCTTTATGCACAATTAAAGAAGCTCATTTAAAGGTGACTTATTGAACAGGTTAGGATATGAATATGAACTGAAATGTCTTATTACATAATGAAATTTCAGTTCTGCCTATTTTGAGCTGCTTTAGGGCGTCTTGTCACTTTAAATCCAAATCCCCCCCCAAATTAACAATTACACTCAAATGTGAAAGTGGCTGCAAACAGAACCAAAATCATACAATTCTACATCTTTGAAAAGAATTAGTAGAGCCTCCTGCACAACCAACGATAGTAATTCATTGCAGAAATCTTGAATTGAAGCCTCCGTACAACTCAGTTATAAATCTGACATTTATATAAGTTAGAATGTAATTAAAGGTATCGCTAGTGAAAATATATGTATCTTAATGTGTAGTCAATCAATTTTATGTTAAAATGGTCTGCCATATGTGTCTGCTCCTCTCTCCCAGCCAACCTGCTATCGAATCAAGGTCACTAGAGCCATTAAAAGCCTAAAATAAAATCTATTCTTAGCAATTATGGATAACAGTTGCTCACCTCTTGTTCAAAACTTGTTTGCCTGGAAAGTTTTGGTCAAATTTGCATTAAAGTAATAATCCCTTTAATCTGAGGTCTGCTGTATTGGTTTAACTTTAATTTTAATTTAGATATATCTATATGTCATCTAATGTGCTTTTTTTAAATTAGTTTTCTTCAATTTTGAATATTTTCAGCTAGGACTGATGAAAACGTGATGCAGGAAAAGCAACAGCAAAAGTAATCTGACTTTTTCATTTATCTTTAAAAATTAATCTATTTCCAGGTTATGCATATAATAATCTATGAAACGTGTCATGTGGTGGCAGAATACACAACTATCTTCACCAGAGATGCATGAATAGAGATTTATGAAAGAAAATGGAGAGAGAAACACAATAATGCAGTACATCACATCGAGTTGGGCCAAAAGAGGTAGCTGATTTCACTTTTCTTTTCAAGCATGATATAAATGCAGGTCTAATTGCATACAATGCCTCTTAGGATATAATTTAGATAAATGCACAATGTTTACCACTCTAAACATTATGCATTTACAAGAGCACCTGTACAAAAACATTTTTGCAAAGCCCACAGCAACACATCTAGATTTATCTGAACACAGAAGACATTCTTATTGCCACGTGGAATGCAGTAAAAAAAGTAAAAGAAAAGAAAGAAGGAGAGAAAATGGGATTCTTATGTACATCTTCTCCAAGCCACGTTTAGCCAAGTGTGGTGATGCATGTTAAAGTGGCTGTTTCCTATGATACAAAAGGCAGCACACAAAGAGAAACACTCAATAAGTTTGTTATTATACAATCAGCATTTTTAACATTTATAACTGGAAAAATAATAATTAGTACGATGTACAGTATTTAGATGATTTCTAATGAAAGTCCAGGGCCTGAAACGACTAATGAAGAGGATCTTTCTGAGTAGCTCTTAATGTCTCTGCTCTGGCGCTTTTACATCTCCTGCTGCTTATGTGCATGTTTGTAGGTGGAAGGTGGAGTGTCTCATGGCATGGCGTTCGGATTAAGGGATTAAAACTAAACAGAGAGAGAAAGTCGGAGGAAGGAAGAAGGAGAAGAACATGACAGGAGAAGCAGCAGAAGCTCAGTTGGAGTACATCTGGCCCTCTGGTGGCTGAGGAAGCTTCATGTTCTCCTTGCACATCATGAGGCGCCGCAGTTCCAGCAGCACCATGCGGATGCTGTAGGAGTTCTGCCACTTGGCCAGCGGGGTCACGGCGTGCATGTCGACCTGCGGAGAGCCACACGTCAACGAGGTGAAGCTCCAGATCCAGCAGTCCTGATACGCAATGATATCAGGGTTCAAAGTGCAATAAAACGTCAGTAAGTAAAAACCCCAGAACCCATTTTTAATTCCTTCTGCCACATATGTACACTGCAAAAACACAAAACCTCAAAGTGTTCTTGGTCTTGTGCAAATATCTTAGTACACTTGAAATAAGAGAAAACCAACTTACATGTAAATTGTAATTCAAACATATTCCTATAAAGAGTCAAATTGGTCATTTAAAGTGGTTTTTAATTTTTTCCAAAGCTGTATCTCACTGAAAATGTGTTTTGAAGTGAGTTTTGTCTCATTTCAAATTAGAAATTACACAAAAAAAACTTTGGAAAAATGTTTGTGTTTTAGTACATTTAAAATAAGACAAAACTTGCAAGTAACTTTTTTTAAGTCAATAAATCCATAATATTGACTGTAAAAATGTATAATTTCATTGGCAGATTAATTAACCTGAAAAGATTTTTTTTCCACAGAATAAGTGAAATAATTTACCAGTGGAACTAATACTTCTTCACTAATATTAATTTTTGCAGTGTAATGACATTATATTTTGCGCTGATAATTACAAAATGAGGTGGTGTTCTTTTTTTTAGAAATGATGTGAAATGTGGCACATTATTTGATAGATGAACAAACTTCTAACAACAATCATGTTGTAGATTCTACACTCATTTAAATTGAAACTTTGGTCAATAAAGTCCAAACGTTCAGTCATTTAGTCGGCATTTCAGACTCAATCAGTTTCCTCGTTAACTGACATGTTGACAATTCAAAATGTGTTCAAAGATTTTATAACAGTTTTTACACAATGCAGTTTTATTACATTATTGTTTTGTTACATTTTACAGCCACATTTTATTACATAGTAAAGTTATGTTGAAGTGTTATGCAAAGGGCCAATTCAGATGACTGCTTTTTTTTTGTTTTGTTTTTTAAACTAAAAGGTTTGGTAAACAGCATTTGTGTTAAACCCCCTTTCTTACAACACCCCTAAATAAAATCCAATGCAACCAATTTACTTAAAAAGTGTTTGTAGACTCTGCAGCCAGAGTTTCAACAGAACCTTATTGGTTTGTAAGAATGGCTTAGTCCAGTGGCTCGCAGGGGATTTTATTCTAGTCCCCTATGGATTCCAGTTATTGATTCTCCGATCAAGTTTTTTGCTGCCGATTCCGATATTGATCACCCATGAGGCAGATCTCTGCCGATCGCCTGGATTGACTGTTTATTTTACACGTTAGTTATAAATGACACCATGTGATCTGGCAAAATGTTAAAAATGACCTGGTAATAAATTCACCTAATTCAGGTAAACATGCAACGTACTTGCAGGCTCAATAAAGCGGCGATTCGGTCAAAAGAGCAACTGAACCACCGGAGGCATTTTGACGCGCTTCAACCCCGAGGTAATTTTCCACCGCAACACGCAAACGTCCCCGTTCTCTCAGAGCGTCATAGTTCCTTGCGCAGTGTGAAGGAAAGAAGAGATCAGCTGCACACGCAGGCTGAGAAGTGAGACACAGGTGATCGTATCTCACCTGATACAGGTGATCGGCAATAAGAGACCGTGATTGGTGATCACCAGTCATACGTTTTTTTCTTGGAAATGAGCCGATTATGACCGGTGGCTAATCAATCGGCTCACTTTCCACCCAACATGAGTGAATTGGATTTATTTTACAAAGAATGAGACAAAATTCTATTTTTTTCAGGAGAAACTCGTCACTAAAATTGCGGATTTTCAAAATATAGAGTCAGAAAATTTATCACAGATGTTACTTTACACTTTTCAGATTGTCTTTGTAAAAAAAAATAAAAAAAAACAATGTATAATTACTCTTAAAATTCCAGATTACATTCTACTTTATGCTGATCTTTCACATGATACATTATAGTTTGTCGCTTAACATGACAAAATTTTAAAAATGTACTTTTTTGTCAATATTTGTTTTTATTAGCTTTAAAATGAGGCAAAATCAGCTTATAAATCATAATAGAACCGTCCAGTTTTAAATTATAAACATTTATTTTGGCAAACCATCTTTCAGTTCTTTTCCTACAAGCATAAAAGTGAAACAGGAAGCTCATCAATGCACAACAGACATGGGGGAAAAAAAGTCCCTTCTGGTTTTAAACAGCCACTCTGAAGCAAATACAAAACAAATAATCACAGAAGATAACATTCAGTCATCATAGTTAGTAGCTCTGGGGATTTACATACCACGCCGTTGGACGTGTGCACGCCATTCAGGTTTATCTTGGTCACAAATCTGACAAATGGCGGAGAGTCTGGGTAGCCTGGCCCACATTCAACCTTCAGGTTGTACATCCTGTTTTCATAACTCGTCTGCGGGCGGACAGACGGACAGAGGTTAGCAGGACGAGTCTGGAAACTGGAAAAGATGCAGCTTGTACCCATATTTAATGTGTAAATACAAACATTCACTAAGCATGTTTAGGGTACAATTAAAAATAGTGAACATACTTTATGTAAACACAGTAAAGTAACAAACAAAATTTCTTCCAGCAGCTCTGCAGCAATTACTGCAGTGATCGATTATTCTGTACATGAAACAGTATTTATAAATACATATTTATATCTGTTTTTTGTCCACTTTAATGTTTTTTAGAAACTTTCTGAGATTAATCAGAAAGTTTTTTTTTATTTTTTTGGCAGAAATTTACTCCTCCTTTTTTTCCTGTTTACAGTGGTAGTTCTTAAATAAACTCTGAACTAGATCCTGTTTTTATTGCTGGTAATAGATGAAATATTTTATCAGTTTTAATAAACTGAGGCCAAAATAAAACAAACAGGATTCTTTTGATTTAACAAAAAAAAAAAAAAGTACCAAAACCACTGGAAGTTTTAGATCTACAATCCTGTTCCTACAATAAAATCTAACAATTTAATAAAAAAATAATTCATGCTTAGTTTAGAAAATAACATTTTTGGTGATTTTACTTATTTTAAATGATATTTCTTTGGCCTGTGATTACATCTGATGTGGTTTAAGCTCAAAGATCTAAGAATAAAAACCTCTGGCAGCCTTTAGAGGAAAGCTAGTGTTAATCACAGCTACTCCTCCCTGAACCTCCATGTTCAGCTAAAACCGTCCACCTTTCCCGTCATACAGCACTGCATTAACCTTTAACCTCTGCTGCTTAACGGCTTACGAGGCCGTTAGGTGTTAAAACGGCGCCACTAACCCTCGGAGGGCCGAGGATCACGCCTCTCCACCGTGTCAGGGTCATGTCTTCGTCGTCCTCCAGGCCCCAGCTCACCGTTCCGTCTCCCACGCCCTTCTGACCCTCTTCCAGCTCCTCCAAAAGTCGGAAGTTGCGGGGAACTTTAACGCCTGTTTGTGAGAAGAAAAGAAAAAGCGAGGTGTAAATGCGTCGCTAAAGGAGAGGCTGAGTTGAAGTCAATTCAATTGGGTAATCAATCAAGTATTCTGACAATTAATCGATTAATCAGATTTTAAAAACGGGCACGTTCTCCATATTTTTCATTGAAACATTTTATACAGTATTATGAATACACTAAAAGATGTAACCCTATTCCTTTTTTAAATAGAAAAATAAACATTTTATTGCCTAAAATGCAGTAACAGAACGTTCCTTTAGTGAATCATTTGTAGCTCATCAGCTCTTTCTTCTTGCCTGAACGTCAGTACATGATCTGTTGACTATTTTATGAAGAACCGATTAATAAACGTGATTATAGGAGATTTCTTTTACCAAGTGAAGCTGAAACTGACTCTTGAGGAGTTTTGGAAGATTTTATTAGACGTGCTTTGATACTAATATAGTGATTTGACTATTAAATAGGGTGTCAAAGCACTTTTGCGCAGCACTTTAGGCTTCATCCGCTACATTTGGAGTCTCCACGTGGCTCTTCGATCATCCAAAATGCTGAAATGTCGCCCTGTTTTTGTTCTGTGTCTTCCTGGCGAGCTTGGTCCCGAACCACGGCTGTTGTTTTGATTTACTGTGGCCCCTCCGCCGAGCTGCTGCTGCTGCTGCTGCGTCGCTTGGCCTCTGCAGTGAGACGGAGCTGCGCCCTCCAAACAAACACAGCCCACCTGCATCTGCACAGCCCGGACCACCGCAGCAGGTCCAGGAGCTGCGGACCGTAAACACGCCTGAATGCGGCACTCCATGTCACGGACCGGGTTCCAGAACCCGGTCCGTGACATCCGTTTTCAGCATCCGTTCATATTTCAACGTTGCAAATAAGTACGCGGAGGGGACGCGGTCACAGTGGGCGACATTTGGTTTTAGAGGCTCACATTGCGAAGCTAAATTATAGGAACAATAAAGTCACAAACTGACAGTAAAGATATTCTTTCGCCAATCCTGCAAGATCGGTTATTTCAACTTCAAATTTAGGTTAGCTTAGCTGCTGCCATCGCTTCCTATTCATTCTTTGGAGCTTTTATTTCGCGTTTATCTTTTCTAAAACACATCTCCACCTTACGCTACAGGGCGAGTATCGATTCAAGAATCGTTGGCTATGAAGATGTACACATTAGCGGATTAGAAGAGGCAATCTTTGGGTGATTAAAGATGTTTTTTCATCATTTACCTGATCCTGTGGCGACCGCCATCTTGTCGCTACGCAGCGGGAGCGCGCACGTGCCCAATGGTGCGCGCACGTTGCTTTTTCTTCGCTTCCTCCTAAAAATAGATACTGTTTGCTGCTTGGGAGGAAATTAAATAAAAACCTAGAGGCCACAATGAAAATGATCATCCTTGAGCTTTTCAAGAAAATTAAACGACCGAGATAAAGTCCGTGCTTTATTTTGAAATACATCGAGTTAATTGATTATATATTTATATAATCAATATGAGGTGAATAAGAGCTGACAGATTAGTTAATGGGAGAGGTAGAAAGTAATAGAAAGGAGCAACAGCTGCTGCTCTCCAGTGTTACACCAGCTGCTTTTTAATTATTAACAGGTCTGTTATTCGACTTCTAGGATGTGCAGAGACAGTGTTACAACTAACGTTGTTTACAGATCCCCGTTTTAAAAATTCAACACACTCTTAAATATGGTTTCCACCTCTTCTGAGAAGATACAACAATCTTCATGGTTGACTTTAATTTGAAAAGTAAAACTCATACATTCATTACACAGTTAAATATTTTAAGCCTTTTTCAGTTCATTTAGATCAAATGCATCAAAATTAAATCCTGTGATCCAAATCTGGGGTAATTTTAATTAAGTGAGTTTTTGCTTGTACAAATATATTACATTTCTAGATTCTCATTGAATGCAGAGAAAGCTACAATATTAAACAGTAGTTTTAGCTAATAATTACTGCCACAGCTGGCTGTTTGAGGATATTCATACTTCATGATGTGACCTAAAATTAAAGAGTTTCACAGCCCTGATTTACATTATGTGTCTAAAATTCAGCTTCTCAGAAAATTGGAGCAAATTCATTTCATAGTAAGTAGACTTTAAAAAAATAAAAACTAGAGCTCATGTATTTAATAAACTGGGCTTATAAAATTATTTTGAAAAATGAATGAAAAAAAAATGAAAAAAAATTGCTAAAAATTTAGGAAAATCTCCACTGAGAAAAAAATGGCCACTTTGCTTCATTAAAAATATTGCATGTTTATTATTTTACTGAGAAGATACAACAATAATTTGCATTTTAATTGGGAAAAACAACTTTCCAACTTTGTGACTGGCAAACTTTGCAGAAAAATCGGATGCTACTGAATTAGACGGTGAATTAAACTTTTATTGATATTCTAATACTTTTAGATGTATGGTTAAAGTATCTGACACCTTCAAGGCAAAGAATACACACTAAACAGTTGGTGTTTGTTAGTTTATTTATAAATACAGGTTAATATGTACATTATAAGCCTCCCATACGGAAGACAACAAAAAGGCATCAAGGCATTAATCTGATATCTAAGCTTCATCTCCAAGGGCATCTGACCAACACCGACGTCCATGTGGTTCCCAACTCAGAGAACATGAGTCACATGACAGGCAAAATAAAGTCACTTAGACCATTTTCTCCAACAATGGCGGCAACATTTACTGTAAATCCTTAAGGGAAGCATAAGGCAACTAATTTTAAAAACCTAGGAGTCATCATGACTAGCTCATCAACTTCCAGAAATCAAGGTTTTATCATATTCACCTGGTGTGTAAATACACTTCTGATCGTTCAGTCCTCCGAAACGGAAAAGAAAACTAATTAAACGTTCATAACAAACAGACAGAAGATATTTGTATTGATCCACGGTCACAAAACAACCAGGAACGCGTCAGTTAACTGCTTGCTTTACCCGACAAAATCTGTTTCAACTCAAAGATCAATTAGTTTTAATATTTAAATGATATCCTCAACTCTTCTAATGGAGTGGTTATTTTTCTCCACACAAGAAAATCCCACTAAAGTATTTGAATGGCTCTAACTACAATCCTGAGAGCACTTGGAGAGAACGTTTTTGCACAATAAAAGCACCTAAAGCAAAGAGAGAATGTGGTTTGGGTTCAGTTCACCACAAATCCTCAGTCCAAAGTTCTCCATCATGCGAGTCTGTATTACCAATGAATGTGTCACTTTAAGCCTTTTCTATCAATAACCAATAGTCGTCACCCTAAGCCTTACGGATTTACAAGAAGCACAAAACATCCTTAAAACTGCACTGCAAAACCACAAAATCTTACCAACTATTTTTGGTCTATTTTCTGGTACAACTATTTTAGTACGATTGAAATCAACATTATGAAGTCAGTAACTAATAGTCCTTTTAATTATCTTATATTTAGCAGAGCCTGTTTAAGTGAATTGGTGGCAGAAAGTTCATGAGGTTTGATTTTAGTATTTCTGTTTTTTGTTGTTTCTTTTAAGTTTTCCTCTGGTGATCCGAACAGTACTGTCCTGTTTCGTACTGCCGGGAACCCAGATGATTTCTGGAGGAGGAATAATAACCAGTACAAGTTGTTATTGTAACAGGCCTGGAGAATCAGATTTACGTTTGATGAAGTGAAGTCTGCTTTGTGAGCACGAAGAAAAGTCATATTTTTGAGAACCTGGTCGTTCATTTATCCGTGAATTTAATCATCTCAGATCCAGGAGAAAACATTTCTGAGCAGGTGTGTTGGGTCGTTAATGAAGGAGTCGTTCCGTCTCCAGTTGCTCCTGATATGCGGCGGGTTGCTAATCAAACGTCCTTCAGCCTGTTCTTCTGAAGCGGTGATCACGTTGCTGATAAAATGAAAGAGGTTTGCAGCGAGTAGCTTTATTAGGACATGAAGGTCAATGAAGGCCGGCAGAACGGGCTTTATGCAGCCATTTGTTTATCATGAGCAATCTGGAGTATTTCAAATCCCCCCATGGAGCTGATGGGAAGGGACCACAGAGAAACGACTCGTTTTAGTTTCCCAATAGCGTTCAGAAGAATGATAGGATTTTGTTTGTCCAGATCATTAGTGGTTAGAGAGAGTATTTTCTCTGTTTTATCAGACACTGACTTTGGGGAACGAGTATTTTCATTGTCTTATTACTGGAAAAATGACCAAATCCGTTTATTATCTCTGACAATAAGCAATTTTGACATATATTGAGTTTTCCTGGTTTCCTGTGTTTGTCTTGCCTCGCAGCTCTTGTTGGTGTTTGAAGGTGAGGTTTATTTTTCTTTGGTGCAGTCGGTGTTAAAGTATTGATGATGGGGGAATATTTCAGCTCAAAACTGATCGCGCTGATCATTATTCTCGTCAGATTTGAAGCGTTAGAATTTATTTTTTCAGTTTAGCTCCCAGAGTTTCTGGGTGAGGTTTATGCAAATTCTCCGTTTGTTTTGAAAAAGAGTTGCTTCATTTCCAGTCCAGCCGCTGAATCTTCATTTCTACTGACTGAAGTCTTTGTCTAACACTGAGCTGGTCATTGTTTTGAGTTATTCGTTGAGCAGAACCAGGGTTGTTCTTGGTATTTCTCTCCATAGCAAGAATCTTTATTTCCACAGATTGAAGTCTGTGTGTAATATTTATAATGTCCCCTTTTTGCTCTGGTTTAGCTTGAAAGTGGAAAAAAATAAAGCAAAAATAAATCCCACAGTCCTTAGATCTGAAGTAATCCAGTAAAGACGTTGATAACGCAACTGCAACTATTAAAACTGGGTGATAAAGTAACTTCAACAGGCAAAGCTATCAATAAGGAAGTGAGAGAGCAGCTGTCAGTTTCAGACTTATTTTGATTATTTAGTAGCTCACTGGTTCTCCCGCTGTAGCAGATTTATTAAGCTACTAATAAATATGGCTGTGTTTTAGAAAGAAAGATAGGAATTTCATAATTCTTGACCAAAAAAATAAACAAAAAACATATTTGCGCCTCACTTTCCACTTATCCTATAAAACTATCAAAAAGTGTGCAAACCCAAATGTGCAAGTCGAGAGCAAATGTAACAATTACTCCAGATTCAATCACAAACTATCAACAATGGTAACGCCTCCAGAGAGATCCTACGCAACTGACTGATTCTAGGACGTTCATATCATATTCGATTCTTTAGAGCTTCATCATTCAACAGAAAATAAAGCGGCGACGAGTGAAAATGTGAATAAAAGCTCTGCTGATCGAGTGTGTGATCAGTCTCCAACGCGCTGGTTCAGATCAGAGTAATAGTCTCACCTCCTTTGGAAAGTGATACATTATTTGCAAAAACCTTTAAAAAAATGATGACCTGCGTTAGAAATAAAAAGCTTATAACATATTGCAGTTTAGATCATGTATCCGTGTAGAAAAGCTATGAAATAAAATACCAGAAACAGAGCCCTCGCTTGGTGAAAGAGGAAAAAAAGAAATGTGCAAGACTTAAAGCTATGGCATCAGATACGGTTAGCCGTTCATCCTGTGAACTGCAGTTTTTAAGTGAGGCAAGAAAACACGACGAGAAGCCTGGGCTGAGCCAGAGGTTGCTGAGGTAGGATGCAGTTAGCCATCAGAGCTATTTCAATTTCTTAGCCCATTTTAAGTCGTCTGCTCTGGGTTTCTCTCCCGTCACGCCCTGGATGAGATCCTCCAAGGTTCTCCAGAAACCGAGCCTCTCCAGAGGATAGTTTAACCAACCTGGACAGAGGAGAGACGGAGAAGAAAAAAAATCAACTTCACCGGAAAATAAAAAAAGATTTTAGTGCTCCATCAGACTGCTTTGGAATGAAACCTAATGATTATCATCCAAATATTATGTTCACTGAATCCATGAAATCTTCATAGCCCCACAGAAAACACTTATCACTTCCTATTTTTAATGGTTCAAACAGCAAATGTACCTCAATAAAAAGGCCTCACAATAAATCCAGAATACATGTGTTGAGAAAGACACGTGATCAATATCAATAGACAATACGCCTGATTGATTATTCACTATTTTCAGGGTAAGCAAGACTGGTGGCACCAAGTAACTGACCGTCTTTGGTTACCTAGCAACAATGCGTAGAGTAACTTGTGGTTACCTAGCAACGACCTGATCAGTAACTTGCACAGCAGCAGTTTTAGGTTTTGCCACTTTTCCTCCTAACTGCTTTAAATTTTTAATGCAACTGATCACATTCTCTCTTTTTTGTCTCCTAAAATGTTTGTTTTTTTTAAAAGCTGGAACCTTTGTGTCGTGTTTCCGGTACGCCTGCAAACCTCACGCACAAGCAGCAAACAGCAATGGACGACAAAGGAGTTCATTTGGTTCATTTTAAAAACAATCTGATGGGAAAGCAAAAAGAGATTGCCTATTTTATTAATATATATAGTTTACAATTAAAATGTTTCATTACAAACCCTGAAATTAAGTCCATTAAAATCTTTAATTGTGTCACTCTACAAAATTTGAGTCTCAACATTTTTATAAAGATTACCATGTATGAATACGTACTTTCTTTTAACTTTATGAAATTAATTTCATAACAAACTTAATTTCTCGCCAAACCAAGAAATATTCAGGACTTTTAACCCCTCTTGCATCAACTTTGACCTCTTTTACACCAGCAACACTGAACTGACTCTGATCTCCATTTTTCAAAGACATTGAAAAGTCATCAAAATATAAATTTTCCCCATCCTGCATGTGGCAGGCGGTAAGTTTCACTACATTTAAATATGTCGTGGTAATTTCATTTTGATGTGTTCATCACAGGCTTCGCTCTGCGACGCAGGCGGCAGCGACGAACCTGTGGTGATGCAGAAATACGTCTCATGAGGCGAGACGTGATGGATGCGGTGGTGCTTGCGAGGAAGGATGATGTGGCAGTCCTGCAGGAACACCACCCAGCAAGGAAGGCCAAAGTACGTGTGCGACCACTTGTGGATCTGGTTGGTGAGCGTCACAAAGATGGCCAGCGCGTACAAGTAGCAGTACCACGGGTAGTTGTGGTAAATCTCCGCTGCAGTCGCAGAAAAACCGAGACGATTCATGTTTACCGTCCGTTGAGATCTGTCTGCGCTAACATTTACAGACAAGATGTAATTTTTGTTGGTAAAACACTCACCGGGGGACAGCACGAGAAAGTTGAAGGCCATGTGTGCAAGAGGGACGATGGTCAACATGCAGTTGTCACCGTTTGTCTCGATGAAGTCGTGACGGGTGATGGCTGTGGGGTCGATGTGGTGCTCTCTGAACGGGCGAATAAACGCCTGGAGGAGGGAAAATATCCGGGCAGTTAATGAAAACCTCAACAGAAAACACAAAATCTTACCAAGCAGTTAGAAAACTAGCTTATAGGTAACTTAATTATTGTTTAAGTCAATAATTTCTTAATATGGTTTAAAAAGAGTACGAGTTCCTCTGGCAGATTATTTCACTTGTAACGTGGAGAAAACATCTTGTTATAACTACTACCGTTTTTAAAAAAAACTATTTTTATGGATTTATTGACATAAAAAAAATCTCATATCTTGCTGAAGGGTTCCGTGTGAGTTTAGTTTTATTTCAAGACATTTGTTTCAGAACTTACTTAAAAAGATTTTTTTTGTTTGTCCTACAGAAACATTTTCCCATATTATAAATGAAATAAACTGACAACAGAACTATTCATAATAAATATTAAAGAATTATTGACAAGCTCCTATATCTTGCTGAAAAGTCAGTTTTATAACAGAGGGAAGCCACATAGTTACAGACAAAAGTATTTTGTTTTATTAAATGCAAACATTTGTGCACATTTTTGGCTCCTTTACGCATCTGAGAATGCGTTTCGTTAACACCAGTTGACGATTAATCCATTACTAAATTAGTTGACAATTACTCCAATAATCGATTAATTGTTTGAGCTCTGGTGGAAACCTTGAGGTCTCACCTTTCCAAAGACGGGTAGATCCACCGATCCCCATGTGTCGGCCCCCCAGTGTACGAGTCCCGACGCAAAGTCAGCGGTGAGGATTCCTGCCACTGAGGAAGAAGTTATGATCAGCAAAAGAAACCAATGAAAACATCCACACCTCGTGTGATTCTGGATTCAGAGCTAACCGATGCCCAGCTGAATGTACCACACGTGTCCCAGGTGGAAATTGGCAAGAAGGTGAATTAAGTTGAAGGCCATGAGAGAGAAGCAGAGGATGACGCTGATCCATTCTTGACATCTTTTGCCTGCCAGGAAACACAGAAACAAAATGAAGAAAGAGCGAAATGTTCCTGATTAGTTTCCAGTTCGTCTCTGACTCACTGACCTACTTGTGACAACATGTCCTCCAAAAATAAAACTTTCAAAGGTTAAACTTATCAGATTCCTGCTTAAAGTGGCAACAACAAATTTCATTTCACTGGAATTTATGTGATAATAACTCGTTTCTTTTTTCTTTTTTTTTTTAATCCATCCACCTTTGCAAAACAACCTGAGATCATTTGGATTGAATATTGAGCAGTTTTCAAGACCTGGCACAAAATCTCAAAAAGAATTAGGTCTGGACTTCAACTAGGCCGTTTCAACATGGACCTGGCACAATCACACATTTTGTTGGACAATAAATTGTCCCAGAAGTTATTGCCATAAACAATAATTTTGTTGTTTTGAGAGCAATTTAAATATCCAAAATAAATAAAACAGAAAACGTAAAATAAATTCTGAAGTCTCTGTAAAACAAACTTGTCCTTCAAGAAAAATAAATAAATAAATAAATGGTCTAGTTGAGACCAACAAACCAGACTGAAGATTTTTGTCATTTATTTTTTGGTGGAAAGAGAAAACAATAAATCATGCAAATTGAAATTATTGAGCTTGATTTAATTTATCCTGCTTTTTATTGCTTTTTGCAACACGTCTGCATACAATTAAATAAACAGAATTTGATTAAGTTGAATATGCTTAAAGGTTTCTCCACCTTGTCCTGCATGTCTCCTGTCTTACTAACTGAAATGAAAAGCGGATGAACAGAAATCCAGTCATTTCGTGTTCTGGAGACGAAACGCATCGAAACCACGAAGGACGGAAACACTGATCTAAACCAGTCCACTGTGGATCTGGTTGTACTTTTAGTCTCAAGGCTTTTAAAGAGAAGATATGGAGAGAAAAAATAATAATAATTATAGAATTTTTAGCTTTTCCTCATAATGTTTTTCCTTTGTGAGAAACATATCTGGAGTTTTGCTTTGATTTTCCATGCATGTTTGAGAATCTTTTTAATCACCCGTGGCAACCATTCAACTGTGCAAAACGCTTGCTTTCACTAAGCGCTGCCTCACAGAGCAAGCCTTCCCCACTTGGCTCCTCCAGACTAGCAGCAGCAATTAGCAAACACCTGGGGGATCTGAGAGTCTGCTGAGCTCAAACAAACTATTTCTCAACTCAATGCTCCTAAGAAAGTTTGTAAACAGCTCAGTGGAGTGGCTAAAGGTTGTGTCAGAAAGAGCAGGAGCTTCTTAAAGAGACAGAGGTCCAATTTCAAGGCTCTAAATTTGGATTTCTTTTAAGTTAATTTTGATATACAGACTATTTATAAATGATGGCAGCATAGGTACCTGGAAAATACATAATGCTGCCCCATTAGCAAGAGTTTCTACAAGGATCTAGACAGACCCAATGTCATGCCCCTCTCTGAAATTCCCACCATGGTTTTTGTCTCTTGCCACTGACCCATAAAATTTATATAGTGTACAGCTAATACATGCTCTGTCAACAATCTGTTTCCCAATCTACCGCTGCATTAAGCTTCACTTTTGAAAGTAACTGGCTGAGATTGGTTTCATTTAGGGGCTTCAGAGTAAAGAAGGCTGAATACTAATTATTTTGTAAGTCTGACACAATGACCAGATAAAATACACTCGTGTTTCTGGTCGTGACAAGACAAATCAAGAAGATCCAGGGCTGAGAAAACCCTAACCTGTTTACAATGTAGATAAAATCATCTTAAAAAGGACACAGGAAGGAAAATGTCTGCTTACCGCACACAACCAAATTAGTCATATGCTGGCTGACCTGACCTGAACAGAGCAGAACCATTATATTTGTACAAAGGGTGTGGAGCATTTACTTTGTGAATCAAGTCCAACCTGTACTGCAGTGAGAGGAATCCTGAAATAGTTTAAGATGTTTTTAGGTCAACCCTGCTGGAGAACCTCTGCACACAAACTCCACACAAATTTAACCAGTCTCACATGATTCCTATTGTGTAACAAAATCTTTGTTACTTGGACAAAACACAGAGGAACGAGCTGCACCGACTGGTTCCGGTCATCAAAGGCATTTCTGTTGTCGCTCGCGCAGTAATTTGTTAGATTTTAATCGGAGTTTGTTTGTTGTTGAGTAACTGGGTAGCCAGTCGTTACATATCACACCCTCTTCTTCTTCTTGTTCAACACCAAACCCACAAACGACGCTGCTCCAGAGGATCGACTCACCTGGCGAGTACAGACTGGCCAGTTCTCGGGCGCCGGCGTGCTGTGAGCCCCATCGGACCGCGCCCCGACCCGGACCCGGAGGCTGCGCGGTCTCCGCTGCCACTCCACACCCGTCCTCGGTGACCATACTCGCCATTTCTTTCCTGTGTGGGCCCGGCCCCTTTCGGTCCTTCCACTCACAGCACCGGGAACCAAAGGACTCGTGAATGTCTCATCCGACAGACATGGCAAGGTTCTCAACCAATCAGAGAAAAGTCGATGAGAGCAACAGCCAATGGCAGCGCGAGAAAATGTTTCCATAACTGGAGAGCAGCCAATAGGGAGACGTATTGCGAGTATTTCATTTCCTGGCCCCACCCGTGCCGTTTCCTCTGCTGTAGATGTGAAACTCCCCAGCAGATGGCGCTGTGAGCGCATGGCGCTTTTTTAAACGGACGGAACTGGTGTTGTGGCGACATTCGTTACCCCTCGTATTTATCCTTCCACGGGCAATTTAAAAAATGCCAGCTGTTTTTCATCGAATTAGTTCGAGTTGTAAAAGCAAAATGACACAAAATTAGATGGAGTTAAGTTTATTGTTGCACGCAAGCCGCCGTTTAAAAGTTAAGAAGAGTCACAATTTTTCATCTTTACAGCGCAGGTTGGTGAAATTAATGCATTGCCTCCGCAAATAAGACAAAACTAACTTACAAGTGACTTTTCAGCAACATATTGGAGGGTTTTAAAAGGCAGTCATTCTTTAATATTGATTTTGAAAAGCACTAGTTCCACTAGCAGATTATTTCACTTATAATATGGGGAAATATGTTATTATTAGTGAAATAATGTGCCAGTGGAAGTAGCACTTTTAACAATATTCAAAAATTATTTATTTACTTAAAATGAGCTCCTATATCTTGCTGAAGTTTCTTGTAAGTTATTTTTGTCTGAATTTAAGTGTATTAAGATATTTGCACCTGAAAATATACAAAAATATTTGGTAAGATTTTGTGTTTTTTACAGTGTATAAATGCTATTGTAGAATTTATTGTGTTTATTTGAAAAGCATAATTTACACAGACAATTGAATTGGAAAAAATAAAATATAAAAAGTGTGCAAATGTATGAAACTATTGATTAGATAACCTAATAAATTAAACTTTTGCTTTTAGAGTGGAGGTGTAGTAAAAAACATGTTTCCAGTTCATATTTTTAAAGAAACAAAAACATGTTGCTCTTGTTGAGATGCATTTAAACCGGGTTTCTCCAACTCTAGGCCTCGACGGCCGACGTTCTGCAACTTTTAGGTGTGTCCCTAGTTCAACGTGAATCAAATAGCTAAATTATTCTCGCTCTCTGTATGCAGTAAAGTTCTCCAGACTCCTGATAATGATGTCATCAGTTGACTCAGGTGTCCTGAAGCACAAACGCATCTCAAAGTTGTAGAACATCAGACCTGGAGGCCTAAATTTGGAAACATTTAATGACCAGATTTCTGATGAGCTGAAGGATCTGAATACTCTGAGAAGCATTCGCTCCCAAAACCATTTATTCCTTTGTAGACAAACAAGATTTCTATCATTTTACAAACAGGAGTGATTTAAGGGCCTCTGGGATACGACACATTTTTCTCTTTTTGGCCAGGACTCTGCAGCTGCCCCAGTGATTATTTTATTTTTATTACAACACTGCAATAATCAGCGCTGCACATCATCGTCCCATTATGGTCAGTGTCACGGTTGCTTGCTCTGTAGCAGGAAGATCCTGGGTTCATGTCTCAATATTAGGTTGTCTGTTGTGTTTTTGCCGGTATACCTGCAAATTCTACATGTCAATATTAGATTCGTTTTATTTGACAGACTTTCACTGCCGTCCTTTATGTGTATTTTAAGCCCCCAAGTTGCTAAAGTTCACTAAGACTAGTGAGTAAATAGAGAAAATCAAAATCTATCTGCATCTTAATTTGGTGCGACTTTATTTCAGCTACATGTTCTACTAATATTGTGCAGCTCTACTTTTCATTTCATTTGAGTATCGTTTTTCAAATTACAGTAATGATCTTTTTGTGGTTGTTGTTTCTTAGTAGAACTGGAGAAAAAGAGAAGAGGTTCAGGAAGAAGGATGAAGGGAATATCAGATGAACATGATGACATCAGGAATGGTGAGTAATTTCCACAAATCAAATGTGCACAGAAACCACATCTGCAGACTGAACAGTCTGACTTTACAAAAGCTTAATTAAAATTTAATTAATCACACTTTAACTTTGAAATGATGCATCTGTTTTATGAAAACCCAAAGGTTTTTCAGCCTTTAAAAAGAAAAAGCTGAAAACGTCCTCAGGGCCAAAACAAACTGTCTGTTTAGTAAACTCTTCTTTTTACTGTTGCAGCCATGTTTGTAGGTCATGACTAATAAATAATGATGTTTACACAAATGTTTCTGAGGATACGACTGAGTCACTGAGACACTATTTCTGTTCTTCTATTTTTACCATTTACCGTAAATGCTGCAACTCTTCCTGCAGCTCTAATTAGAAACAGAAAAGCCTCAAAATGAAACTGATCCATCATGGGGACAGAAGTGATTAAAATGTCCACCTGTTAGGCAGAAACATTAATTAAAATGAAGAGTTTACCTTTTAAACAATTAGATCCTACTACTTCGTTAAATCTGACAGAAACTTTTATGTTAACAGAAATGATAAGTGAATGTTGACATTTTTTATGACAACAGATTCGAAAGTAAACAAGATAAACGTATTTATTTTCTCAGTAAAGACATCAAGGGAAAGTAACACTGGTTTAAATTAAAGTCCATTTTTGTTCATAAAAACAAAAATTTCTACAGTTGTGAACAAAAAACGTTTCCTGTAGTTTAGGAAAAGACCACAAGGGGGCAGCATTTCTATATCTGTCTATTTAGCTCAAACAATAAAAGGAATTTGTTTCTTTGTATTTAATGTGTTTTTAATATTGTGCAAAAAAAATTAAGTGGTTAAATAAAATAAATTCTCAGAGTGCGGTTATTGGTACTTATTGTTTTATTTTGAGCTATGTAAAGAAAAAATGCATATCGTACCACTGCAATAAATAAAAAAGAAACAAACAAGGACAATATTTATTGTGATAAACATAATATTGTTGTTTTCAAACCATTTTAATTGACATATTGGTAATGGAAAGAACACATAATCAAAGATCAATAAACTTTAAACTGTATTGATCACATAACTGGAACTGACAGACATTTTAATTATCCAAAAGAAATAAACAAATAAAATGAATTATGAAGTTTCTGGAAACAAAAATCGGCTAGTTGAGACCAAATCACCAGACTGAAGATTTTATTCATCCAGTTTTTGCTAGAAACAGAAAAACAATAAATCATTCAAATGTAAAATATTGAGCTCATTGTAATTTATCATGTGATTGATTTATTTATATTGTGATATATGTACATATGTGTTTTTCATGGTGCATTTTCTTAGTACCACTGACATCACTGATAACGTCACCAACAAATCAAAACTTAAAATTATATAATGTACATAATTTATCAATGATATAATATGTGTGGATGCATTTCAATTATGAGTAAAATTATATGTCCTAATTCTATTATGCATCGTGGAAACAGTAATTATAATTAATTTGAGATTGAAAAAGACTTTAAATGGGAGCAGAACTTAAAATGAAAACATCACCGTCTGTCTGTGAGTCTGGAGTAAAAACGAAGCTCAACATATTGGATATAAATACGCCACAGAGACGCTCTGAATTGTGTTAGACCTAAACCAGACCATCTGACGCTCCCATCACACCCACTCTGACCTTTATACAGATCTAGAGATTTATCATCTTGTGCATGACCCCTGACCTCCAATCAAGATTCTTCCACTCGCTGCAGATCAAAAACAGCGAGTGGAAGTTGTGGGGAGCGAGCCGTGTGTAGATTGTGTCACCGTCCCGACCTCATTACGTCTGAACAGAATGGTAAACACCTTGTCACTAGAAAGGGATTTTTTTTTTCCATCCCTGTCGACGTTTTTTCTCTTTGTTGTTGTTGTTGTTTGGGTCTTGATTGGCCTGCAGGGGGCGTCAGTGGACGCGTGGTTGAGAATAAGACGCTTATTGCCAGAGAAAATGAGGTAGTTGGTTTTGCTCTTATGATTTCAGTTATGCATTTCAGTTTCATTTTAGAATAAATCAGTTAAATATTGTAACATATTTCTCCATTTTTTAATTTTTTGTGTGCGTGCTGTGACTTTGCCGTTTGACCCAAATGAGGATGGAAACCACAGAGCATGCAGGAAACATAGCTGTGGTTTTGGACTCAGCTTAAAGTTTTACTTCCACAAATTAAATTTTAATACTAAATGAGCAAATTAAAAAGTCGAAGAAAGTACAGCAATATCCACACCGATACATTTTTCTGTTACTGAGAGGAAAATACAGTTCATGCTTCTTTTTATAATCCCTTTTTTTTCACATATTTAGGCTTAAAATCAAGGACTCGCTCATTTTTAGGGGTTAAACAATGACATTATAAAAAAACGTTACAAACAACCAACAAACTTTTTTTTTTTTGGTGTGAAATTGTTGTGTAGAATCTGCACCATCATGGGGAACAGCGATGAATTTACAGTTTCGCAGCTATTTACATAATACGCGAGGCGGCTTACGCTGCAAAAACAAAGACTTGCCAAGTATTTCTGGTTCAGTTACTAGTGCAAATATCTCAGCACTCTTGAAATAAGATAAAACTGACTTACAGATAACGTTTCAGCACAATATAGGAACTTATTTTTAGTCAATTATTCCTTAATTTTGATGAAAAAGTACTAGTTGTACTGGCAGGTTATTTGACTTACAACAAGACATTTTTCCCATGTTACAAGTGGAATAATAGGCTATTGGATATTAAGGATTTGTTTACTTAAAAGACGCTGAAAAGTTACCTGTAAGTCAGTTTTGTTTCATTTCAAGCGTGCTACGATATTGGCACTACAAGCAAGAACAAAAATACTTGGTAAGATTTTGTGTTTTTGCAGTGCAAACCAAAAACTGACTGTTTAGAGTGCTGCATCCAAAACATAAGGTTTAGTGGAAGAAAAAACTGCATGCAACAGAGGTAGAAACTGTAAACACCAGATCCAAAAACACAGATGAGCTGGAGGAAACTGCTGAAGCAGAGGATGTAACTTTATCGTTGTCGCATTCATTCATATAAAACCAGCTTTAACCCGTTATCATGCACATACGTTCTGCAGAACATGAACACACAGTATGTTTAAGTCATCTTGCATTTCTGTATTAAAAATCTGACTTTGAGTAAAAACAGTGGATCAGCAGCAGCACAGGATTCTCTACACTGCCAAATAAAAACCACCACATCTTCTGGATGTTATTTTTAAAATATACGCTAAAACTGTGTACAGCATATAATGCATAACTGCTCACATATAAGCAATGCAGCACTTTGAGACCAAGATATGGCCGACTATAAACAGTTTGGTACTTAATAGTTGCATTTACTCGAGTAACTTTTGTGAAAACATTCACTTTTAAAAGTATTTTTACTACAATGTACTTTTTATTTGAGTAATTTTACTCTGAAGTATCGCTACTGTTGAGTTAGATTTCTGGATTCTCTCCCCCTCGTGATTAACTTCAGTGAATGAATAAAAGTTTGTTCACCAACATACACCAGTAGTTTTTGTTAAAGCTTCATTATATTGATAATAATTGACTTGGAAGAAACTTTAGTTGTGTCTGATTTTCATTTAGGCCTTTTAATATACCCAGATGTACACATTACTTTAATTTTAAATGCTTGTTTTGAACCTTCAATGCTCTAATTTTGCTGCCTTTTCACCAAATACTTTTTTTACTCTTCAGTATTTTCCAGCTACTTTTTAGTTTTACGCGAGTAAAAATGTGTTAAAATGCTCTTACATGAGCACAATTTTTGGATAATCTACAAACCTCTGGCTGATGTCCTGCACATTTTTCCTGATGAACTTAAGAATTAACAGAAATAAACCACCATGTGTGTAAAATAGGAATTTCACTTTCTGAATTACCACTTTGGTCATATTCTACATCATTTCGATGCCCAAACTGTGTGTTTTTACAGTGTTCCGGTGCCAGTGAGGCTCATTTATTATGTGCGGGAAATAACCTGAAGAAGAAGTGGTACAGGTTGTTCGGTTGGTTCGGGGCTTTGCGTCACCTGCCCGAGGCCACGCCCACCCCGGCTGCTCTAAATACAAAACACCCCTGAGACAGGAAGACCTGTCAATGTGAGAGGCTCCGCAAAAAACTTACTACTTGCATGTTGCCACAGGCAGGGGCAGAGTGGGATTTAAACGCGGCGCATTCCCGACACATTTCCCAACTCCGGTCAGGGCGCCTCACCTCAGCCCTGCGCGCTCCTGCAGTCCGGCGGGTGTTGACATCCATGGAAGTGGCCGGCTTGTACGAGGAGGGCGGCTTCGCGATCCACGGCAGAGACGGCATCATCGCTCCCATCGGCGGCGGCGCGTACTGGAGGCTCGGCGACTCGATGACGGAGCTGGGCGTGGAGGAGCGGGAGAGAGCCATCGACTTCAGCGCGTACCTGGACTCAGCCCTGCACTGCCCGCCGCAGCCACAGCCGGGCGACGCTTTCTCAGACTTCCTCGGAGAGAGCAAGATCAAAAGAGTCACGGCTCTGCAAAACTACAAGAACTACTCTCTGCTGAACGAGCTGGAGGCGAGTCAGTGCGAGAACCTGCGGGAGTCGTACGGACTGAACTACGCGGAGCTGCAGGAGACCCGGGTGGACAGCGTGCTGAGCCCGGAGTTGAGCCGCTACCGCGCCGCCGCCGCTGCTCCCGCGGACCGAGAAGACAGCCAGGAAGACGCGAAAATGGAAAACGGCTCGTCTGGCTTCGACATGAGGTCCTACCTGCACTACCAGTCCACGAGTGGGAGTCTGGGGAACATTTCCACCGCGTCGTCGAACTGCTCCAGCCCGCCCGGCACACCTGCGCCGTCAGGTAACGGCAGGTCGCCGTCGCACGGCGGCAAGTCGTCCAGCGGGAAGTCGAAGAAGCGCCTGGACAAGGACAGCGAGGAGTACCGGCTGAGGCGGGAGAGGAACAACCTCGCCGTGAGGAAGAGCAGGGACAAAGCCAAGATGCGCAACTTGGAGACGCAGCAGAAAGTGCTGGAGCTGGCGGTGGAGAACGACCGTCTACAGAAGCGAGTGGAGCAGCTGTCCAGAGAGCTGGCCACCCTGCGCAACCTGCTGTCCGCCACCGGACAGTGCTGAGCCGCTCACCTGCTGGACTTTACAGAAATACAGGGTACTACTGCACCCACTGGTTTACAAGGACGCTTTGAATGAGACTGAACAGAGTGGGCGCATGGGGTGGCCATCCACGACTCTTCCTAAACATGTCACCTTAGCTTTATTCTCAGATGTAATTTTTTTTTCTTTTTTTTTTTTTTTTTGGTGTATGCAGTATTTCTGTGCCGGTTTTACATCCATTCCTGGTGAATTTCTACATTTTGTGTACACTGTGTCTGCAGCAATGGCTGTCAGGGGAAGAGTTGTGCTGCAGTGAAATGATGCAACTCTTTGTAATAGTATTGGCAATGAATGAAATAAGTATAATTATTTAATATTAAAAGGTGAAATGCTTTAATTGTACTTGATATTTTATTGAATTAAACAGATTTATACTTTGTTTAAAGATTTTCTCTCATTTTTCTCATCATTTTTTTTTCTCTTTGCACAACGCTTTATATGCTTGCCTAAATTTCATCATGGACTGTGTAACAGCACGTTCCAGGTTACAACATATTGCAGTGACACAAGCAGCTCAACCGCAAGAAAAATGTGCAGTTTTAAAATTCAGTTGATTTACATAGAGACGTTCCACGAAAAAGAAATTGCATGCCAGATCCAGTTCATTTCCAACCGGACATAAATGGACGATAAATGCAGATTTTATGGCACGTTGCACAGAATAAGAGAACCGTTTCTGCAGCAATCTCTCACACCGAGAAAGTGTGCAACATAAAAACAAAAAATTCACACTTTAATAATAAATAAAAGTGTTTCATTGTGCATTATGCACATGTGTTTTATGTGCATCATGCAGTTAGAACAATTCATTTGTGTAAAAAAAAATAAAAAGACTAACTGCCAAGTTTCTGTTTGACTTAACGATTTGACATAAAGTGCACTGATCCCAAAATAAATTCAGCCAATTTATACTGAAATGATACTGCTGAGAGCAGCAAAAAGCAAACAAAAAAAAAAAAAAAGACTCGGTCACTGCACGCAGCACAGAAATGGTCGTTTTATCTTTAGCACTCGGCGGCTCTGTCAATAGTCTGCTGGGTCCACTGGCCTACAGAGGGGTTCAAGGTCGCGTGGAAATTAATCAGCAACTAACCCGATCGCACTACCTGCTGAGGTCACACCTGAACAGCCGACCGGCGAGACGCTAGGAGTTTTAAAGCAGGAGAGGAGGCAGCAGATAAGCTGCTTCATGGTGGAATTTACCAGGCTCCTCAGCCTGAGTTTTACTCTGAATCGTATCTAAAAGCAAGCAAAACTCCAGGCAGAGCAGATAAAGACGAGGAGTGTGACGTGATTTGAACAAGTAACTGTGAGGGAGTGAAAATTTATGACTGTAGCAGAGAGAAGTGGTGTCGGAAAAGCAGTGTTTTGCTGTTTGTGCAGTGGGAGATTACACTTTGAATGTTTCAACACAGTCAATGATGATCTGGTTAGCTGTTATGAGTTGTGCAACGTCCTCCCTTTTCCAACACATCACCACTAGAAGAATGCTACACCCACATTTAAAAAACACATTGTTATCCTGCTCAACAATAGCTGCAAGAAGCCGTGGTTTGGCTCCAGGCCTGCTGCGAAACGAAACAAGACGGATGACATGTATCATTAAAACCCCGCTTTAGAGTCAGATTTCTCCTCGACTCAGTCTGGAGGTTCTTGGAAACATTCTGCGCATTCTTTCTTCGATGACCCCCCCCAGCGCAGCCGCAAGCCGCCCCATTGCCCCCCCAAACCTCCCAGGCTCACAGGCCGAAGGGGGAAATTCCCACACAGGATGACCTCCTCTTCTCAGTTCAGTCCGTCCCTCTTTCCTCGTTTTACCGTCAATGGGCAGTGCCTGTCCGTAAAAAGAGAGAAGAAAAAAAAAATAACTCCTTGTTGCATCACATCCCCTCCAAACTGGTGTGCTGCTTAAAGCTCCTCTGTTAAACCAGTGCAAACACACACACACACACACACACACCTGCCAACCCATTGTCTGGTCATCTCTGTGCCAGTTGTGAAATGGAGGAGATTTTTCCTCCTATGAGTCACAACATCATGTAATAAGTTGTTCCTCAAAACCCCTTGGCGAACATCGCTGTGCTGATTATGGAACACTTTGTTCAGGCAGATGATATAAAACCCCAAATAGATTTATTGTTATCATTAAGCAATAAAACATCCACCATTAGTGCCTTGTACCGAAACAAAGATGAACACTCAGAGGGTTTTAAATAGCTGATCAAAGGACAAGAAGAGTCCGTTCACGCTGACTGGTCCGCTGCTGCAGGCAAACTGGTTGTTTTCCTCGAAGGCCTGATGAACGGCGAGGAGGGGAACCAGTTTTCAGACGGTTTGGACTCAACGCAGGGAAAGTGAACTGCAGCATCTGAAAATATAACAAATGTTGCATATATATATATATATATATATATATATATATATATATATATATATATATATATATAAAGTTAAACTTCTGTAGTTTCTTAAACTACAGAAGTGTTTTCCACGTTGAAGGCCATTTCTTAGAGATTATATCACAAAATCTGTATCAGACTGTTTGTCCTCATCTGTATTTATTTTAATTTAAAATGTGAATACACAGGTAAAACCCGTTGCTTCTGCATAATATTATTTTTGTGAAGGAAATGGAGCAAAATGAAACGGATTCATGAGCGCTTGGACGTTTCTGTGCAGAATTAGCCTCTCGGATGACATCAGGATCTTGTTTTGGCAAATCATCGACACCTACTTATCCTGCACCATCTAACTGCATCACTCCTAACATAAGCATTTCATAACAGCAAAATCTGCATACGTATGAAAACAAAAACAGCAGACACACTTTTCTCCTGGCAAACAGATTTTTATCTGAAAATAAAAATTTAGATAATTGATAAAATTGTTTGTCATTTTAGTCGTTTTTGTGATTTTTACATTCATGTACTCCTACATATTTTTACAAATTTGTTTCAGATGAAGTAAAACAAGCAATATGCAAATTGAACCTTAAATTAAAATGTCTTTTACTTTTATATCGGCCCCTGTGTATGTAAAACAGAGTCGCTACAAGCAAGAAGAGTTGGATCCTGAATTCTCGTTTTGTTTTGGTTTTTGCTCTCCTCTCCTTTTCATTTGATATTTTTGAGGCCAAATTTGTTTTACAAATAATCTTATCTTTCTTTGTAGCATCCAAACAATGAGAAAACGTTGCATAAACCCAAATACTAAGTGTTTTAACGTGGGCATAAAAAAATCACAGAGAAATTAAAATATCTGAATCTGGAGTGTTAAAAAAGCCTTGATGAAGAAACCCATGCTCCATTTTTTAGGAAGCGTTGCACACACGACTGTTTGAGCGTTGCTGCACAGATATAACTTGCTACACCAATTGGTCGGTTGCCACATTGGATTTGTTGACATACGGAGAAACAGAATAACACCCTGCTCTGTTTAGTAATACAGGCCTCCAATTGAGCCGCCTGCAATGTTTCTGCATTTTGTGACTTATTGCCTAATGTGGAGGAAAAACGTTTAAGCCAAACTCCTCTTTCTGAACCGTTTCTTAATCTTTTAATTATTAGTCTGGAGCCAGTTGCCTCCTTTAAAACTCTTTGAATAAAATCACCAAAAGTGCATCATCACAGCGTCTGCTTTGCTGACTTCATCGTCTTAGATTCCTGTTTTTAGTCTCAAATATTGAGTTTGAGACATTTCAATCATTCCAGTTTATTTGTGCAGCACATTTAAAGTTCAAAGGGCTTCACATCATAAAAACACAAAAACACAAAGTCATAAAAGACGCCATACAGTCAACAATTGAGAAAACCAAATAATAAGCATCATGTGGACGAGTGTCATTGTCAAAACCATCAAGAATTTTACACAACACCAAACTGCATATTAGTAATTAATATCGACCCAGTTTTACTTACTGGTTAATATATTGGTAAATATTTGACCATTAAAACTAATAAATATTTTGCAATCTTTAAAAAGTTGTTGAAACTGACGCATGCAACTTCTTAGAAGCAACAAATTTTAACGTTTAATGCCAGGAAAAAGTTTAAATCTTTCTGTCTTTCTTGTGGCCATAAAAACAAAACAAACCTTTATAAATATATTTCAGATCTGACGTGTTAAAAAAGCCAAATATTTCTGTATCTTAATGCCTATATTTTTGAAAATCTAACTTGAAAAATCAGTTAAAATCAACTCAGATATGCAAACATTAACTGTGTGTGTGTGTGTGTGTGTGTGTGTGTGTGTGTGTGTGTGTGTGTGTGTGTGTGTGTGTGTGTGTGTGTGTGTGTGTGTGTGATTAGAAAGTAACCTGTAGTGTCTTATTTTCGATTCATATCTATTTTTAAAACCCCTGCAGATATGAATTCGCTCATGTTATAATCTGGTGACATTTGTGTTTCCGCTCTACATTATTATTATATCATAATAATAATATATAATTATATTAACAACATAATTATTATTGTTATTATTATTATTATTATTATTTATTGTAGTTCAGTATTATTGTAATTATAAAATTCCAAATGTTTTGAGTCAGTTCAGATTTGCAGTCGGCCGGTTTAAGCACATCTAACATCTTAGAGGGATTTATTTTGCGATGCTAATTTATTTTTCGCACGGCGGCGCGGTTGTTTCAAAACTTTGAGCATCAGTTGGAGGAAGATTATCGCTGAGATGCTTCTTTATCTCTAGCTAAACAGACACTTTTGAATTTACTCTGCAGAAGCACAAAATCACAAATAGCTGGTCTGGTGCAATATTTGAAATAAGACAAAACTGCCTCATAGATGATCTTTCAGCACAACATCAGAGCTCGGTTTAAGTCAATAATTCCCTTAATTTTGATGAAAAAGTTCTAGTTCCACTTGCAGATTATTTCATTTACAGGAGCTGAATATAAAAATTGCTGCAGCTTGAATAAAGTAGCCGTTGTCCTGAAGGCCTTTTGGCTAATTAGTGGTTAATTACAACATTTATAATTGCAATTTCTAGTTAATTTACTAGAAGATAAATTATAAATGAGTTTTCAAACATTTGCCTTTATTTCAGTCTGCGAGTATTTGGGCCAGGCTACGAGGATTATTTAGTTACAAGAACATAGCCATGATATTAGCAGAGTTTTAATAACATTTCTGATTCTTTCTGCTAAAATTATGACTTTATTCTTATTTTACTGTGACCAACCAAACCAACTTTATTTATAGTTACTTTTAAATAGCAAAACTGACCAAAGAGCTGAGCAGACATGATGTAAAAACATCAAAATAAAACAATCAAAATAAAAGACATAATACACACCTGGACAAATGCTGGGTCAAAACGCAGTGATCGTATACTTGTAACATTATTACAAACAAAAATACTTAGTCTGAGTGTTATATTTAGTCATAGTTGGCCTGAATTCAAAGTGTAAATAAACATAAGGTGTAAAAAACGCTTGTAGAACAAGATGGCTGCTCTGGACTTACTGATTTACTCTGAAGAAGTGGGTAAAAAATGCAGATTTTCTAAAAATTAAATCTTCAAAAACCAAACATTTGATAAATCAATAAAATCAGTTTGTCCTCCAGCCCCACCAGAAACTATAAGTTTCATTGTATGTATAACAATAACAGCAGGATGACAAGTCTGTGTGATGTCTCTCTGCCGGCCTGCTTTCCGTATCCATGGTAACCGCCGGCCGAAGTCGAGGCTTTCTCGATCGGTTCTTTGAGTTTGTGACCCAATTTGGTGCCACAGCAACCAGGATGTCAGGCGGCGGACCCCGGTGTTTTTGTTGTTGACATGGAAAGACGTCAGCCACCAGATGTTTCTACGGCAACGGCCCAAAATAAAAACACAAGGCAGCCTGGTGCCCGTGGGTGTAAATGCGACGTAAATAATCCGTCCTGTGATCCAGGGGATGATCTGCACCGTTTAGGGATGTTGAAACCGTCTCGACGCCAAACCCGGCTTCACTCACTTCCCTCCAGAGGCTGGAGGTTTTTCACCGGGTCAGCCTCAAACTTAACCAAGACGGCGTCCGAATATCCGACTTCTTCTGCCTTTTGGAAACCCGTCTGATTGGAAAAGAGGGAATATTGTTACAAACTTAGAGCCTGATCATAAAAAAGACGTTTTCTGCAGTGGAGGTTTTTCAGCTGCATCATCTAAAGCTAAGCAACTTTCAGGTTCCTCAATATTCAAGATTCAAAACTGAGATCCTAAAATACCAGAAACGCCACATTCTCCCTTTTTTAATAAATCAAACAATAAAAATGTTTTTATGTCAGATGGTTGCACATGCATATCTTAAAAATGAAAGGATAAAGAGCAGAAAAGCTTTTTTTTATTTGATGAAATAAAAAATGCAAAATAAACACCTGCACATTTTTTAGATATTCCTACTCACTTGGCCAGACTGCATTATTTTTATGTCATCTCTTTATATATTTTTACATCCATTTTGTACAATAATCTGTATAATAAAATTTTTTGTCTGTTTTTGTATTTTTTAAAATACATTTTAAATAGTTTTATAATCCTAAACGCCTCGATTTCTTGAATATCTCCAGGTACTGATAAAAAACCCTGTCATACATGTATTTATTTATTTCTATTTCACATATGTTGTAATGCATGTTTTCAATTATTATGTAGAATAAAATCTATCCTTTACTGACGCCTTATGTCGTAAATCGGTGCTATAAAAATAAGCTGAATTGAATTATTGTCTCTGAATTTGGACGTTTCTGTGCAGCAGCAGAGAATAGACTCACGCAGAGGGAAACTACAAAACATATGTAAAAAACACAATATAGAATAAAAATACTGTACAATTCCTGGAAAATTCATCACGTATACCTTTTAGTAATTTAGTAATGTAGAAAATGTGAGTTGAGCTTTAATAGACAGACTATTGACAATTACAGGCAATGAAAACTGTGCACCAGTAAAGTTGTACAGATGCCACAATGGATGTAAATTTAGGAAATAATTTGAAATAAACTGTTTTTTTAAAGTTTCTCCAGAAACACTGAAAAAACACAAAATCTGCTTTTGGTCCAGTTTCAAATAACAGGATAAAACTCATTTAAAAGTAACTTTTCAGCAACATATTTTAGTTTGTTTTAGGTCAATAACTGCTTAATATCCTTGGAAAAAATACTATGTTCACTTGTAACAATGGAAAAAATATGTTTTTTAAATCAATATTAAGGAATTACTGACTTAAAACGAGCTCAAAAGTCACTTTCAGGTTCATTTTCTCTTATTTCTAATCTGCACTGGAAACTTGACCAGAAATACTTGGTAAGATTTTGTGTTTTTTGCATCGCAGTGACTGAAACTTGCCAACCTCGTCCCAAAAACCGGAGGCCATTTTGTGCCACCTTGCCTCCGATTTCCGCCCAGCTCTTCCATTAAAGGAAAAGCCCCGCCGGATGTCCGGACCACTGGTTCTGACGGGAACCGGGCCGGCTGAAATACCGTAAGACGACCAGAACACGATCTGCCTTAAAGTGAACCAGAATTTCAACATCTTGGTTCACTTCTGCTATTTCGCCGTAGATGACTGTGAAAAAACACCGCTGACGTGCGGAAGCAACTTGTGGTCACTACGCAGCAAGTATCACTGGCCAGATGTTGTGAAACGCCACACCATCTCTTTGCACAACGAGCGCTGCCTTAATTATGGGAGGAATATTTGTCCCAGAGCTAAAAGGTGAAGCAGAGCAGTAAAACTTTCAAATTAATAAGTGGTTTGCACCTGATAAAACTTCACAAAATGTTCCTATTAATCTCAAACTGAGTCAGTGCGGTGGTGTTTTTCACCTCCTCTTAGTGCCAAAACAATAAAAAGTGTTATGTAGCTTAAAAAATATCAACTTTATGTTCAGCAGGAAAGTTTTATTCATGTTTTTCTGATCTAACATGTCTTGTTTACAACGCAAAAACACAAAATCTAGCCAAGTATTTTTGGTCTCACAAAAACTAACTGACAATTAATCTTTCAGCAAAATGCAGCGGCTTGTTTTAAATAAGTAGATGCTTAATATTGAAGAAAAAAAGTACCAGTTCACTTATAACAAAGCAAAATTATTTTGCTATTAGTGAAATTATCCAGCAATGGAACCAGTACTTTTTCATCAATACTAAGGAATTATTTACGACTATATGTCGCTGAAAGGTTACTTGTTTGTTAGTTTCATCTTATTTCAAGTGTATTAAGACATTTGCACTAGAAACAAGACAGAAAATAATGCAGCAGTAGAGAATATACTGACTATTTGTGGTGAGAGCATTGCTTTAGGTCTTGTTTTCTCATTTCTTTGAAGGTTTCTTTTGTAAACTGAAAAATAATCTAAATATTTAGTGAGTTTTAAGGTTTTTTAGTTGCCATATTCATTAAATTTGGA
Source organism: Poeciliopsis gracilis (assembly GCA_911649635.1). Classification (NCBI taxonomy): domain Eukaryota; kingdom Metazoa; phylum Chordata; class Actinopteri; order Cyprinodontiformes; family Poeciliidae; genus Poeciliopsis; species Poeciliopsis gracilis. The sequence goes on from CAJVRI010001220.1 coordinate 2,132,664, forward strand.
TGAAGGGTCAATATTTTTTACGCCTCTGGTTGTTAACTTCTTGACAAGTTCTGCCTGATGTTGACTCATTCTCGTCTTATTCGTCCTTATGGCTGATCACAACTTCCTGTCTTTTCTTCTTCTTCTTGCTTTTTGAGACTTAACCACAAGTTCTTGATGTGGGTAAAACCTGGAGAGTTTCTTGGACGGGTTAAAATCTTCAGTGTTCTGGTCTTGTTGTGCCTTTTGCCTTCCAGCACTGGGCTCTGTCATAATGGAAAAGCAAACGTTAGTCACCAAATTGTGTCTTTATTGGAGGCTTTTAGACTGTGAGAAAGAAGTTGAACTGCTTGTGCAACGCCGGATCCATGGTGGCTCTCACTGCTCATTCTCCAAACAAATAATATTCCACATGTCCTAAATAATCTATTAATCAGAGGAAATCATTTGCTGTCCATCCTTGTGCTTCCTGCAGAACTTCAGAGTTGCTTTGATGCTTTTCCTAAAGACACTTTTCATACTGAAGTCGTTGGTCAATTCTTACTCTGGGATTTTACCGATCAGGTTGGTTTTAAGTCTAGTTTTAAAGACGGTCAGTGTTTTGGCTGTTTTACAGTTTTCTAGGAGTTTGTTCCAGGTTTGTGGTTCATAGAAGCTGAATGTTGCTTTTCCAGGGAAGTCTAATCTGTTGCTTTTCATACATGTCAGACGTTGTTCCTGGCAGCTGCACGTCTTTTCTTTTGAGGAAACCCTCACCAACTCAAGTAGACTACAATCCATCCATCATGTATGAAAGCAGACTGAAAACTGGATGGAGGAACTTTCAGCAAATTTACATGCTGATTAACCTAAAGCATGATTAAAATCAGATGCAATCATGCTGAGTACAGGTGTCCCTCAGGGCTGTGTGTTAAGGACTCTGTTGTTCCTGCTGCTCACTGCAAAGTCCGAATGTAGATTGCTGATAAAGTTGCCGTCTGTCACTTGTGATAATGACGAAGGTCCACACAAAGAGGAGGAGGAGGAGGAAGAGGAGGAGGAGGAAGAGGAGGAGCGGCCTGAACTGCAACCCGCCTTGAAATGAGAACAAAGTTAAAACGAGAGACCAGAGGAGGAAAGAGACAAAAGGGAGAAACAGCATTCGCTTCTTATTCGCCTCTAATCTGGAACAAAAATCCAGAAAACTGCAGAAATGTTGAAACACAGAGTTCCTTTAAATCGAGGCTCAAAGCCCCATTTCTTCAGAGCTTTGATTAATAATAATAATAATTTTTGTTCTTTTTATTTTCTACGACACAGCATTATTCTAATAAGAAATTAAAATAAATGATAAAAATGAAGACATACAAGTCAAGATGACAAGAAAAAAGTTTTAAGAATGTCATACAAGAATAAAATCACAATATTACGAGAATAAAGTCATAATATTTAGGGAATAAAGTTGCATGAGAACAAAGTGGAAATAATACAAGAATCAAAGCATAAATTTTATGACTTTATTCTTGTAATATTAACTTTTTTTCTTAGCTTGGCTCTAATCTTTCATTGTAATTTGGCCCCTGCCATTAATTTTTTCACCTCCTCGCATAACGATGAAACGCTTTAACTTTTCCCCGTCAGCCGAACCTGCAGCACCAAAAACAGCTCAGGCGTCAAAACGATGTGGGAACGTCTTCACCTCTTTGGGAGACAGAAAACGCTCGATGCAGCAGAGAATGTTTTCACCAGCTCTGCATCAGGTTTAGGAAACGCTCTGCAGAGGAGAAAAACTTCTGCTGACACCAGGCTGCAGCTTGAAAAGCATCAAAACACAATATTCTGCTCTTAAACACACGTGACCTGAAACGTCTTTGTTTGAAACCCTTCATAACCAGAATGACTTTATGAAAACTGCTTTTTGTATCTGTGTCAGACTGTAAGCTTCTGAAACATTTGGCTGCGACAAAAAAGCAGAAACAGAAGAAATATTTACACGCACTGCATAAACAAAAACATGACTGGTGGGTTTTTTCCTCACTGACCTTAAGATGATATCTGTTTGCTTAATTCAAGACAGTGTTAAACATTTTGCACACAAACAGAACTCCACCTCAAATTCACAAAATCCTACTCGTCTCATTTTTCATATCACTTCTTGTGCAAATATCTTAGAATGTTTTAAATAAGACAAAACTAAAGTACAAGTAATATTTTAGCAAGACATTAGTTTGTTTCAAGTCAACAATTCTTGAATATTTAACTGGATTTTTTAAAACTATTTTTCCATGTTTTAAGTGAAAAAATCTGCCAGTGAAACTTGTAACCTAGCTTGATATCATGCTGTTGCATTTTAAGCAATAAAAAAAAGGAATTAATGGTTTTAGTTAAATGCGCTTTTTATGCATTTGTAATACTCAGAACAAGCCTAAACAGTTTCTGTAGAATCTCACTCATATTTTTTGTCCAATTACTCAATTAGCTGTCAGATTGAAAACTCACTTAATAGAAATTATTGTTAGCTGCCAGCAACTGTTGATGTTCATGCAACATTTGGAAGCATTGCTGATGTGGTTTTTTTACTTCCTCAGCTGCCGTTGCTAAAACTACAGGCAAACAAATTATAAAAATGACAGAAAATCAACATCATCACAACTCTTCCTTCTGTTCGCTGATTGGCCTGGCTGAAATTCTACCACAGGAATCCAAGTGAATGGGAGAAATCCCAGACGGAGCAGTGAAGGGAAATGAGAATCGAGCGGAATCGGGTAGGATGGAAACAAGGAGAACTAAATGTATGTAAAAGTTTATAATAATTTTGGTAATTCTAACTAACCTAAAACAAGAAAAGTTTAATCCAGTTTATTTTTATTAAAATGTATGTAGAAAAAAAATAAAAATAAAAATAAAAATAAAAAATGGGAGGAAAAGAGAAATAGTCATGAACATGCAAGTTTATGCAATTTAATTGAAAAGGAGCAGGTAGAAAATAAAAGACCTAAAATCCCCACATCTGATAAACCCTGAAAACACTCGCATGAAATGGCGCTCACATTTTCATCACTGAAACTACAATTATTTACACATTAGTAATATCAGCAGCCATCCTGTACAACATATTTCCCAAACACACCGACTCTCTGCAGCGACGTCTCCTAATCATTCTGGCGCCATGATGGACGTTGGAAGTGAGAGACGGGAGTATTGAACAAATTGTTCTCCAAAGTTGTTTCTGGACGTTTAATTTGTGGATTTTACTTGTTTCAGTCAAGCTTAACGATCTGTGAATGTAAAACCCGGTTGGGGCTCACAGACGGCGAGATTTACAAAAATTTCAAACCAGTAGCTTAGAAACGGACCCGTACTTCCTCCCTCCTGGTGCGTTGATCAAATTACCGACTTTTTCTGAATCCACACCACATGATTTATATCACTATTTCGTAAACTGCTTATAAAATATCTTTATAAAATAAAAGGACCAGTTTAGTTTGCATCCTTGTCTGTTTGTGATGCCGACTGCTTAGCATCCTGTGACCATTTTTAAAGCGAAATCGACTAAAGAGAAGCCATGCTCGGTCACAGATGTCTGTTCTTAGACTGACTTTGAAGGAGCGCATCGGTTGGTTTGACGTCCATCATGGCGGAGTGGGCGGAGTTCTGGAGAGCCTGACGTCACGTGCAACAATTTTAGAAAGTGAGGAAAAAAATGTTAACGTCATTTTATTTGGTGTGTGTAAATATCTACGTTCAGCTGTTAAAAATCTCAGGAGCATCATATGCAAAACGGTCAGATGATCTGAGTTCGTACAACTTTAAAAAATGTATAAACCCCTTTATTGTCCCATTATGAGGAAATTCCATTGAAAAAATGCATAAATTTCATTTTTAATTGTAAGTAAAAGGTAATATTACTCTTTTAAATGCTCGCACATGAAACAGGTCATATTGCATCACCTGCTTCATGACAAACAGAACGTCTTCAAGGTGCCGCTTGGCTATCAATACTGAAAGTTCAACCCACTGCTCTGTTCCTCAAAGCTCTGCCTACAGAACTTTCCTAGATTACCAGACATCTGACTCTCTGCGCCGATCAGCCCAACATCCTGTTTTATGTTGACAACCAGGTCCTCAATATCTGAATATTATGGAAGTGAGAGTTTTGTCCTCTGCTGTTCTAATTACTTTCAAGAAACACTTCCTCCAGCCGCAAAATCTGGACAGGAAAATGGATAAAGCCTGGATATTTTTATAGCTTTTCTTCTTAAAGCCAAAGGAAGGTGCTGATAAACAAGCAGATTAAAGATGGATTTTGTGATCCAATACCGTCTCTAGGAAAAACTGTTGACAGATTTGATCTTGTGATTACATGATCATAGCCTGAGGAAAAATATTTACAAACAGGTCAAACATTTGCAGCTGATCGATCTACTGCAATAGGAAGCTGTGTTTTAGTTTTGTACTTATAAAATCACAGAACAAAAAGATAAAATGCTCAGAGATGTTCAGAATTGGACTTGTACAGATTACTCAACAGGAAGCAGGGTGTGTTGATGCAGGCGGGAACAATGAAAAAATGTCACCACCCACACTCTTTAAACTATGTGCCCATCCTCACGTTCGCTGAATCTTGTCCTCCAAGGTGCGAGCTGGTTCAGACTCGGAGCTGGCGTGCGTGTGGTACGTCAGGAAATCAAACTCAGTCGTCACAAGAAACACATCGATTACCTGCCTTACTTTCTACCGCTGTTTGGAGTCAAAAACATCAACACCAAACCAAAAGAACACAGTGACAACATCTGCGGTTAGCCAGGGAGGTCAACCAAACTTTGTTTACATGCATGTCGACAAACGTCATCGGTGTGCCGTGCGCTCGAAACGGGGAACCACCAGCTCAAGTCTGACAGTATTTATGCTTTGACCTACATGCATGAACTTAGTTTGTCACAGGCGATAGCATATGCGATGGCAGTCTGCGTGTGTGCGTGTGTGACGGTTGGTCCTCAAAGCAGCAACCAGAGGGGGGCAGGAACAGGAACAGGAACTGCTCACGAGTGAATGTCTCAACAGACGTAAACCAAAGACATCGGTATCTGAAACTGCAGCCCAATGAGAACAGCTCAGTGCTTTTCCATCGCCGCTCAGAAACGGCCCGGCCTGCTTGTTTTGCAGAAAAATGTTCCCCATGACTAAAAGCTCATCATGTCGCAGCGTTAATCATGATGCACTTATGCTGAGCTAGCATAAACCGTCATCAGGCTGGTGTGCAGTTAGTAGTTGGGATAATTCACCAAACTTCCTGCCAGAGCTGGAGGAGGAAATATCAGCAAAAACCAACATAAAGTCGACTGAATATAGATAAGAGAAGTACAGATTTGTACTGTAACGTAAGGAACATTTTATTTTACAACAGTCCTGTCTTAATGCTGCTTTAATCAAAGTCTAGTTTTTGTGTGAATGTGCAACCAAACCAATACAGCAACAACACAAAGTCTTACCAAGTTTTAGAGAAAATATCTTAGTTTCATCCTAACTTCTCACCAGGAAATTATTTTAAGTCAATAATTCCTTATTATTGATGAGAAAGTTCCACTGGCGGATTATTTAGCTTTATAACCTTAGTTTATTTTTCATGTTATAAGTGAAATAATCTCCTAGTGGAATTAGTCCTTTTTCATCAATAATTATTGATTTAAAACAGTTTCCTGCTCAGAAGTTACTTGTATGTTAGTTTTTGTCCTATTTCAAGTCTATTAAGATATTTGCTTTAGCAACTAAACCCAAAGTACTTGTTTTGGAAGTGGAGTAAAAACTTTGGTCTTCGGCTGAAGTGAACTGTTGTGCAGTATGAATCCATGTCAACACAAAGTGGACCAGAGACCACTCCAAAAACAGGAAGTGCACTGAAGCAGCGAGCATTCTGGGTAAATACAACCAAGACAAACTTGCAAATCTAGCGTAAGGTTAAGATTGGCTTATAATCTTCTGCCAGAAACAAAAAAGAGATCCGACTACCTGGAAACTTTGAGGCCACTCCATGTTTGTTTACATTTTGTGAAAAAGGAAGTTGCATTCATGCCTTCTTCAAAGGTTTTTTTCTCAATTTCTTGGGTAGTTCTTGGTGCAGTGCCACCACAGACAAAGGAGCAAACATGTTTTCTGATTAGTTTGGTTTGTTTGACACAGTGCAGAGTAAAAACAAACCACAACAGCTGAAAATGTAACAAATGTTGCAACTCCTGTCCTCAGTCGAACCGAATCTACGGACTATCAGGTGTGAAAACACCTCAAGTATAAATCCAGTTGTATTGTGAAGGAGTACAAAGTTTATTTGTGAGCAAACAGCACGACAAAGACCAAGGAACACGGCAGACATGTCGGGAATACAGGTGTGGAAGAGTTTTAAAAGGGTTAGGTTAGAAAACAATGGCACAACAGCAAACCTGCCAAGACATGACTTCCTACTTAAGCTGCCAGTCTGAATAAGGAGAGCATTAATCAGAGAATCAGCCAAGAAGCCTGTGGTAATTGTGGTAACTTGCCTCAGAATGGAAACAGTATGGCTCAACTGAATGTCTATCAAAACATAGCCATTAAGCTAAATTAAGACAAATAGACTATAATTCAGAGAAGCAGCAATGGTAGTTCTGAAGAAGCTACTAGGAGAATGTGCCGACAGGGAACTTTCTCTGTTGTCTCGTCCACAAACCTGCTGAAGAAGCGGCTAAAGGAACGCCGTTAGTGAAAGACGTACACAAAAGATCCTGGCTGCAGTTGCAGTCTTTCCCTCATCATATGACTTGGATGTTTTCCCAGACTTTGTTCAGCTGGAGATCAAAATTGCAACATTGTTACATTTTCAGCTGCTTTCTTTTCACACTGCACTGTCAAACTAACTAAAGCCTTTAGAAAAAATCTGTTCCCCTCCTCACCTGTGGGGGCGCTGCACCGATAACCACAGAAGGAAATGACACAAAAAAAACCTCTGAAGAAGATGCAGAGTGCAGCTTTCTTCACAAAATGTAAACAAAAATGGAGTAGTGTCAGATTTTAGCGCTTGTAGGATTTCTCTTTTGTCTTTGCAAAAGACCACAAGCCATTACCCAGAAGGCCTTGCGGTGTGGTGCACTTCCTGCTTTTGGAGCGGTCTCACGTCTGCTTAATTTGTTTTCTCCATAAATTGGGCCAAATATAACAAACTTTTAAGGAGTTTGTTATTGGAGGCCAAAAAGGATTTTGGAACAGAAATGGTCAGACACGAGTTAGTTGTCTTCCAGCATAACGGGGAATCTCACTCTGATCTTAAGGCGTACGGAGAGGAATTATCAACTCCAGATTCCTCCTATAGCTGCCCTCCTTATATCCACGTCTTCCTAAGACATGTTTAATTCAAATATCTTAAATAAATTGGGTTAACTAGCAACTCAACCAGAACTCCAGCCCATTTGGTAAGCTGGTTTTGCCGCTGTGTGTGCTGTACAATGGCTGCTGGAAAAGAGTTTTGTTGGCTTACCATCCAGAAACCAGTTGCTGCATTCTAGTTGTTTGTGCAGGAGGTTCTATTTATGCTTTTCAAAGAAGTTTGCAGATGTTTTCACATGCGAGTGTAAACGTTGAGATGAGGGTCGTGACCTGCAGTAGCTTATTTGGATCTAAAGTGACAGAGGGCCTACAACAGCTCAAAGCCGAGCGGACTTACATTTTATTGTCTAAGAACAATAAGGCCCTTAGACCTATCCAAACTTGTTCAAGGAAGTGGGTTGGATCGAAGGTAAAACAATCATTTGCATTTTGCCTGAGAAAACCCAGTCAGCATTTGTCATCATGTGTCAATAACTGAAAACTTGCTTTTTGACATGTGACGTATGGAAAGGGGGAAAAGGCATGAAGAGGCACGGTATTCCTGAACCACTGATTCAATAAGCGCTCCGCTGTAAGGCAGTGAGTGTTGACTCAGACTTTGCACAGTCACTTGGAAAGACCTGACTCTCCTCAATTTCAGGAATTTCCTGATCCTCGCAGGGCCCTAGCAGAAAATCATCTGCAGGCTCGGAGCCATGGGCCCTCCCTCCACTCCCACCCTCAGCTGGCCTGGGAAGTTCCAGGTTAATAACTAAACTGAAGACGCATGCTGGAAGAGTCAGCAGGGCAGGGCAGATGTACTTTTTGGACTGCTTCCGATTGTAGACTCAGCATTGTCTGCTGTTGCTGTTAATCTGAGAGCGGAGACTCTTTCACAAAGCTATCACAAATTAGTTGGGAAAATAATTTTGCCGTCCAATGTGTCACTCCCGATGTTTATGTTTACAACAGAACAATACCCCTAACCACAACTTACATGAGTCATGGCAGTCCTGTCACATCAGACTTTAGTTTCACTAGAAACGAGCGTGGCTTTGAAAGGACTTCCGGCACTCGGCTACACCTTGATTGTAGTTTTCCTACAGCTTGTTCTAACTTGCTGGTGTGCTTGACGTCAGACCAACACTGTTGGGAGTGTTATTACTCACTAAGTTGCATTCTTGAACAGCACGTACCAGCGCATCCTTCTTTCCCAAACAGGAAGTGCTCGCCAAGACGGTTGCTAAATCATCTGCGCTTACACCCCAATGCGGTGGAGTTTCCTCAAGCAGACGCAGCAGCCTGTCTCTGGACAAGTTCATCTTCTGTTTTTCTTTCCAAAGTTCACCCACCTGGCCCCCAGCGCCGCGTTTTTACATCACCTTACATCTGCTCGTATAAAACCCACATTGTACACCAAAAAAAGAAAAAAACAAAAATGTTTATCTATGACACCTGTTTCAAGAGCGGCCAGAATAAATATTGGAATATAAAGTCCAGGTTTTAGAGGCAAGGACGTTTTTATTTAAATAATAGGGAAAAAAGAAAACGCCATGAATAGTAGAAATGAATGGAAAGTGTGACAAGCAGGCTAACACTTCAGCTCATACAAAAAAAAAAAAAACATTTTCTTACTGCAAGGTTGTTTTGCAAACATAGGTACAAAAGACGAAAACAGGAAAGAATCCAGAACAGAACAGAATATTATTTGACAGCAAAAGGTCGTTTGTACGTCTCAATAGAGCCACCGTGTGGCGAATTCAAAGCATTACATCTTGAACTTCAGGAAGAAGTTAAAACAATATCGCCCCCTGATGGCGTTAGTAGGTTGTAGTCTTTATGGTAGGCCGTTTAACATAAAATCGGTTTCACAACGCTGACGTTCCAGATATCTGAAATCAGCTACGATATTTTACGGAATATGTATTAGAGCCACAGAGGGGAAAAAATATAATCTTAAGTTTTTCAGAGAATTCTGACTTTTGCTCTCAGAAGTTCAAAGTCAGGATAATTTTTTGTGGCACTAAGCCTCTTCCAGGAGATATTAGTTAAGTCTATAGACATCTCTAATTATACTCTGACTTAGAAAAACACTTAATTGAAGTGTCTGAGTTTTCAAATTTGCCATTGAGCTATACTGAAAGGCATTTGTAATCTGTCAAAATTGTAATCGACTTGTAAGAAGAACAATTCAGAATTTAAATTTAATGCTTAAATTACCAATTGGAGTTGTCGAAATGTAGTTGCACCTTGTTAAAACATTTTTTTCAATAGCTGAAATGTAATGACGAAACGAAACCGATTTTATGATAATAAGGGTTGCCATACCAGAGCGAAAACTACAATCCAATCAGAACCTGTCACTACAAACCACGTGAGAACGTTCTGGCTGCTTATTGGTCGGATGTGTCTGGCAGGAGAAAGCTCATGCAAAAGCAGAAGCTGCGTTCCCAGATGATAAAGATACCTTTTTGATATAACTCATTTATTTCTGAGTGCTTTTTAAAACTAAATTATAAAGGTAATACTTAAAAACATGTGGTACAAAAAATATGTTTCCATTTATGAACAGCTATTTTGCATTAGAAGTATACCACATACATAGAACTACTTATGAAAACACAAAGGTGAAAAACCTTTTATGTTTTAATCTACAATGATATAAAATGTTACTTTAGTTGATCGTGGAGCAGATAACTTTAAAAAAGGAAGCACAATTTTAAAAAACTTTTTGCAGCAATATTTTTAATCAATATTAAGGAATTATTGACTTAAAACATGCGTCAATATCTTGTAAGTTAGTTTAATTTCAATTGTGTTAAGATATTTACATTAGAAACTAAACAAAAACACCTTGTAAGATTTACTGCTTTTGCAGTGTAGAGAAAGAGTTGGAAACCTTATGAACGGGAGCGAGAAGACGATGTTTCCTCATATAAATCTGAAGAAAAACAGGACATTTTTTTCCTTTGTTTTCTTTATTAAAAATGAAAACAACAAATGTAAATAAAAAAATATGTTTCTAAGCTCAGCATACGTATAGAAAATGGGAAAACGTGGTGCAATTACTGCACAGGTGCTGAGGTTTTAATCCGTTAAAGCAGAAAAAGAACTCAGCACGCTTAAAACCTGATCTGAAATATATATGTATGCTTATATATAAATTTAATAAGGGTGTGTCCTGCAGCGAGGACGTTCATACATTCTAAGGAAAGGTACAGCTGTCGGACAAAGTACTGAACTCTGTCTCGTCCCAAAGGTAAACGAATGGTAGCAGCTCAACTAATCTCTTATTTGAACAAATCTGTCGATTCACAAACGCAGCATGCTTTTTAAAAAAAAACAAACAAAAAAAACAACTAACAATCATACAGAAGTACACGGCCAGCTCAGGCTCACACCATGACACCAAGAAAAATCAGAACAGTGCATCGTTTTCATCCCTGTGCTGGTGTTTGATTCTTTCTTTTTTTTTTGGTTAGTTTTAAAATCCCTGGTCCCACGCTCAACCTCAGAGACCTACACATCCCTCTCTACAAACTAAAATATCACTGAAAAGTTCATTTAGCTCAGTAATTCAGTTCACAAAGTGACAAAATATAAAGCATTTAATTCGATTAACTTTCATGACGAACTGGTAAAAACTGGTGATGCGCGATATATCGACATAAACATCAGTATTGGCCAATTTTAGACATTTTATAACATAACTGTCTGTCCGATAAATAAAACGAGGCCGGTATTAACAACCAATATTTGCTTTCATCTTGTTGGCATTTATTTCTGTCAAAACGGTTACAGAAATATTTATAATATCAGTAAATACTGTAAATCAGCAATATTAGCATCTTATGTAGATATCATCCCAAATGTTTGCCTCTGCATCCTTTGTAACGTCCCCAAAACTCAGGTTCGATCTGCACAATCAGAGACGACTCCTGTCCTGCAAAGTCATTGGCACATAGTTGGGTTGGAAAGTTAGGTGGAAGGAAAAAAAAGTGGTAGAAAAATGTTCACAAGCAAGTCTACAGACTTTTCAGATGATAAATTCACTCGATCAAATCCTCAAAAGAAAATCTATGGAGTCAAAAAGAACTAAATCCTGATGTTAAAGTATTTTCTTTGAAATAGACTCAAGTTAAATCAGATATGAGTTTGGCTTTTTGAACTGAATTACTGAGATGAACGAACGTCTTAATGATATTTTCATCTACGTGAAAGGACACCACGCGTCCTTTTTTTATTGCTGGCAAGTTGTGTGTGAGCTACTCTGACCTTTCGCTTGCTTTACAAGGCATGTCAGCTACCTTCAGGTGAGGTTTTCACATCGACTGTGAAACTACGACAGTATGTGGAGCCATGTGTTGTGATCCATCTCAGGATAAAAATAAAATAAAATAAAAAAATAACACGATTCTGCCTGGAAACTGGAGACACGTCACCCAAAAAAAATGCATCTAGTACTTATTGTAAATGTTGCATTAATAGATAGTTCCCACAAGACCAGACCGGATGCAAGTTACCCCGGAATGCGCCATCTTGGTAGGCGACCGGTACGCAGAATTACCGATGCTTAAATGAGTCTTTTTGCATCTTTTTCTACTCTTCGGGAGAACTAGTTCAGTGTCGAGCTTTAACCCATCTTATCAAAATAGTCAACAAGTCATTTGTGTTTTCTGACGGCCATTCAATGATATGATCAGGTTTAATAAAACGGATCAGTCTTTCTATGGCGCCCAATGTGAATGTGTCAAAAAACGGCAAAAATTATTTGAATAAGATGAAAATCTGATTATTAACAACAATGAACAGCCTTCTGCTTCTTTCTCTACTATCAGCTATTAGTGATGCATAATAAACAACTGGAATGTAAAAATAAATGAGATGTAATTTTGATTTTTTTTTAAGTGTAGAGAAACTGTATATTTGGACGTCCTCACTTTACAGTTACGTTTCATAATTTGTTCAAATAAATCAGTCATGAAACTCTGCAGGTTTTCTGACAAAAGGAAGTTTTTACAACAATCAGTTCAATATGCCGTTATAACTGACTGGACATTTGAAAATATTACCACTAATAAAGTGATCAGAGCAAAATACGTGTTGTATGAACTGTGTTTCCTCTGGACATTAACCAGCCACTGGTTCAGCTTCCCATTTGGAAAAACCTTAAGTTTTACTTTTGGGAAGTAAATTTATGTTTGCAAGAGTTTTTGCAAACAATGTTTATGAGCGACGCCATGTTAAAATACAGACTTCTTAACCTTTTCCCAGGTAACTGGAACATGAGTAGCAAAGTTTGCTCACCTTTACAGGATGTAATGAAAACCTCTTTACTGTTTTATCGCATTTATAAAACAGTAAATGTAACAATATCCAAACATCACTGATGCATAATTAATAAAGTGTTCAAGCTGCCTCTGAACTATCAAGATGGCGGCAGAGCACCAGGAAATGTGACGTCATGTGGGAACTATCTATATTTTCCACTGAATATATTCACAAATGTACAAATATTAGGGCCACACTAGGAAAAATAAAATTACGACAATAAAGTTGTAATATTTTGAGAACATCATAATATTGCAAAAATAAAGTTGTAATATTAAAAGAATAAAGTCATAATGTTACGACTTTATTCTCGTAATTTTTAACCAATTTTCCAAGAGCGGCCCTAATACCCCGTCGTACAAAAAGCATAACTAGTGTGCAGAGATCATTCAAAATCCACACTTCATTCATAAACTCTTTGTGTGAACAAAGCTTCTCCCTTAGTGACATGTTTTCAGTCCAGCTTGATCAAAATCATGATCAATCTGTTACTAAACATGTTTAGGATAAAAATGGAAAAACATTCAAAGGTGTCATTTTGGTAAATAAGAAAGAAGAAGCGTGTAAATTAGGCAGAGCTGCTCAATGCAAACCCCTTCGCCTTAGCAGACTGACGTCTGTTTTATGTTGCGTCTGCGTTTGGGTCGGCGCAAGCACACACTCACAGACCCGCACACACTCACACACACACACACACACACACACACACACACACACACACACACACACACACACACACACGTACGTTTATATTGGATGTGGCACCTGAAAAAGCGAGGCCCTGAGCGTTGGAGATGGCGTACACACAAAGAAGGTTTTGGGTAAAGAGAGCAGCCGACCGTTTACAATATGATCACAGCTGAACCGCGTCGACGCAGGCTGACCGGCCAGCCGAGTCCACATCATGGAACAAAAGAAAAAAGGTGACAGGAAGGAGGAAGGACAGACATCAGTGGAAATAGACGCGATAGCAGACGTAAGCGCCGAGGGCCAGCGCCGTGCCCAGGCACACATGGGCCGTCAGAGGGGACCAGGCCCCCGGCACCGGACAGGCCCCCGGCACCGGACAGGCCCCCGGCACCGGACAGGCCCCCGGCACCGGACAGGCTCCCTTCTTCTCCCGCTCTGCTCCCTTCGTCCCGTCCTCCGCCGCCTCCTGCTGGGTTTTCCTCGGTCCGCCGGAGTTCAGGTCTTCGATTCCCACAGGTCCGTCCCGTTTGTCCGGAGGCGGCTCCGGGGCAGCTGGGTTTCTGTTCCTCAGCTCTGTGTCTGCTGTAGACCTGAAAGCCAAACCAGAGGCACAGCAGAGCAAAGCTTTAATTTCCCTTTTAGCCGATTATTATGGTAACTGTCCACTTCAGTTGTCATAAAAATCTAATATCACTTAAAAGATATTTGACTTGGTAATTTAATTTAACCTTCTGTCTCTTTAAAAACTCCTGCTCTTTCTGAAACTTCGCCTTCAGCACGCCATCACAACAACACTCCTCCATGATGCCGTTTATAGCCTTTCTTAGACTGTAGTTCCAGCAGGAGTTTGCTTGTTGCTGCTGCCACTAGTCTGGAGGAGCTGACTGGCTGAATGGTTGCCATGGAGACTAAAGGGTTTCTCAAACATACACAAAAGAATCAAAGCAAAACTCCATGTATGTTTTAGATGAGGGAGCAGCATTATGACATGATCCTTCAACAGTCACTTTCCCACTTGTGGTGAATCTCATGAGAACATTTGTAAACGGCTTCATGGAGAAATGTGACGAAGACGAAGTGCCAGAAAGAGCAGGAGCTTCTTAAAGAGACAGAGTCCCAAGTTCAAGGCGTCAAATTTAATCACATAAAACAGCTGAAGGTGACGCAATTTCCTTATTTTGCTATAAAATGAAACACCGGCTCTTTAAATAGTTTGGAAACGGCGTTATAAGGTTTCGTATATTAGGAAAACATGCAATAGTATTAGAAAAAGTCCTGAATAAATCTATAAATAATTACAACATGTTACTTTCTTACATAGAGGCTTAGTCAATGATTTAGTAAAAAAAAAAACAAAAAAAAAAACCCATAAATGCTGCATTAAACATAAAGTGCCAACAACAGTTAATTGGAGCTTCAGCCTAAATAATTATCCAACATTTATTGGAGTCCAGGCTCTTCTTCATGATATGTGAAACATTGAGACCACAATAAATGTCTCATATGAATCATAACCATAGATATGTAGATATTGAAGTGGTCACTGATGACAAATGATGCAGCATCGTTTCCTCTGAAGCTCAACAGGATTTGTTTTCCACACTGCTTCTCCATTTTGGTTTCATTTCTGTCTGATGGACGATGATGATGTAAAATCTGATGTGTTTCTGAACTTGACTTAAATCAACTTTCCTATGATATTAGGAAAACAGCAGTAGAGAAAGTTCTGACTAAATCTACAAATAACGTGTTGTAATTAAATCCTGATAAAGATGAGAGCGTTTTATTATCATGACCCGACATGTAAAACCTGATTTCATGATTTTTTTTTTATGCAAGTTACAAACTGGCTCTGATGGGGAACAATAACAACACATTACAGGTTATTAGCTTAGTTTATTTCAAACAGTCAGAATATCAAATAAAATATCTGTAACTGTTTGAAAATGAAGTATAAACTTTTTTCTTCTTACTTTTTACACCTTTCTCCATAGCATATATACAAACTTTTTATACATAAATGTGATTGTTTCAACAAAAAGTTAATTTAATTCTGATTTTAAAATTTTAGCTTAAACTTTTAGCTTCTCAGACACAAAATACTAATTTAAAATGTCAGGAGAAAGTCACTAAGTATCACTGCAAACAAACAAAGCTGGCTTAAAACAAAGTGTATTGAAGGAAAGTTAAGTGGAAGGAAAAACATTTGCATCAAGTGGACTTTAGGAAAACATTTTTGTCAAAAACCCACAAAAACGGCAATAAGTGTAACAGTAAGTGTCGTGATTCGGCGACGTCAAAATCACATTTAAAATCTTCGCCACTAGTTTCCTCATAGTATTCTCATCTAAACAATAACGATAAACCAATCGTTGTCCTTACTGCTGCTACTATGTGTCAGAAATGACTGCATGCGTCTGTTTACGTTTGCTGCCAGTGGCAAACCAAATTCATTCTAAATATTCTAATTCTGTGGTTTTCAAAGTGAGGGTTGTGGCCCCCTGAAGGGCCACCACAAGGTCTCAGAGGGGCGTAAATAAAAAATACAAAATTGACTGAATTGAAATTTTTGTAATCAAAATCTAGTTTATTGTTCCAATTAATATTATAAAATATATGCAAAACTAATTTGTTGAAATGTTACTTCCAGGTTCTTGTTTCTGATTGGTTGCTTTTTAAGCTAGCATAGCGACTGTAAAATGGACAGAAAAAGACTGAAGTATGTAGTAATTATTGAATAATAAATAATAATAAATCTATTAATCGCATGATAAATTAAAACAAACGCAATAATTTCCATTTGTATGATTTATTGTTTTTCTCGTTTCTACCAAAAAACTTTTCTATCTGGTGTTTTGGGCTCAACTAGCCTCTTTTTCTGGACGACAATTTTGTTTACAGAGGCTTCATAATTCATTTTATTTTTTATTTTGCTTGTTTATTTTGGATATTTATAATATCTTCCAGTTCCAGTGTTAAATATTCATTAAAATTTAAAGTTTATTTACCTTTGAGAATGTGTTTTTTGCATTATACCATGTCTTTAAAATGGCCTCAAAACATTATAATTTATCACAATAACTTATGAGACAATTTAAAATTTGTTACCATGGAAGGCCTATTGAACAGTGAATAAAAGGTTTGTGAACTCCTGCACTAATTTCCAGAATTAGAGCAGATCTGAACCAACAGGCAGAGCGAGATTCTCAGATTATTCAGAGCTGCAATCATTTGAAATCTTATCTGTCCTGCATCTGGCCGCCTCGGTTCCTGTGAATCAGTCTGACTTGAGAAACGGGTAGACCAGAAAAAAAAAAATAGAAATAAAGAAAAACTAGTGTGATCGATGAAAAACGGTTCTGAGGAAAGGAGATTATGAGGCAGATTACCTGAATTAAACTGACTCATTTTCATTTCAATGATAAACATAATCATGGGGAAGTGCCGACATGAAAGTTATCCAGCGGCTATTTACCGCCCGGCATTAGCCACAAAAGATCATTTCCAAAGAAGCCTGCTGTTCACAAACTGCAGTGTCCAAGCATTTCCTTGGAAAGTTAAGTGGGAAAAAAACAAAACATGAAAATTGTCCCATTTTTCATGTTTTGCAGACAACTGCACAAGTTAGAAAAGATATATTCCAAATACATTTGCTGCAGCCAAGAATTTCCATAGAAAGTTCAGTGTAAGGAAAAAGTTTGATTTAAAAAACGTAGCAGAGGAGGATGGCGTAGTAATTTTAACTACAGCCACATCTAAAAATAAACTACAATATCATTAAAAAGGTGATTAATTTCAGTAATTTCACCCAAAACTATATTAGATTCATGACTCACATATTGACGATTTTGGCTTAAAGCCAATTACAAGTTCCTTTATTTTCCTATTTAGATTTAAAAATAACTATTTAAAGGTTTCCTAAGTTATGTGTAGATTTTTAGGCCAGTATTTCGGATGTTTACCTCAGTTGGGAAGTTTCCACACGCTGGATGAAGTCTGCGTCATCTGGGAAAAAACATGGCTGCACTCGGCCGTTGTGAGGGTCTCTGGGAGGAGGGAGAGGAGGCGGCGGGGTGAACTCCGGAGGATCATCTTCCTCATTCGACAGCTCTTTCCATGACTCCTTAGGAACAAAACAGAGATGTTCACGTTAGTTTTATTAATTTAAGAAAACATCTTAACAAAATCAGAAGAGAAGAAGAACCTGCCTGGAG
Organism: Poeciliopsis gracilis; assembly: GCA_911649635.1. Lineage (NCBI taxonomy): Eukaryota > Metazoa > Chordata > Actinopteri > Cyprinodontiformes > Poeciliidae > Poeciliopsis > Poeciliopsis gracilis. The sequence goes on from CAJVRI010001220.1 coordinate 2,150,192, forward strand.
CGAAGTGTCTCCTTTGATGTACTTGGCACCTTCAATCACGGCGAGGTAGGAGAAGCGAAGCTGGTCTGGCGTTTGTATCAAACCCATTCGATAACGACGCATCTCCAGCAGCACTTCACGAATCCGCACCGAAGACGGGTCTTTACGGAGAGACATCTGTAAAAATAACAGAAACGCCTTTTAGGATCTGTAAAAGTAAAATTTAAACACCTCTTTTACATTTATACAAGATAACAGCGAATACAGTTTTTAGACTAACTGACATAACAGCTAAATACCATTTTACAGCTGTAAAAATACCAGCAAAACATTGTTCTTACATCTGTAAATAACAGAAATATGCAGTTTTTACATCTGTAAAATTAACAGCAAAATGTTTTTACATTTGTAAGAAAACAGCAACATTAGTAAAAATAATAGCAAAATGTCATCTTTACATTTGTAAAAACAATAGGTAAAACAGTTTCTAGACTAAAACTTTGTCTTGTTCCACTGAAAACATAAAGTTACGACTCTGCTGATGAGTGTATACAAACCAAAAGGAGGCAGGTGTCCACGAGACAGAAGGTCCCGGAGCGTCCGATCCCAGCGCTGCAGTGCACCACCACCGGCCCGTGCTCCGCATTCAGGCAGCCCGACTCGCGCACCTTGAAGAGGAAGTTGAGGAAGGAGGCTGGAGACTCTGGGACCCCAAAGTCAGGCCAGGTCGTGTAGTGAAAATGTAAAATTTCACGTGTCTCCTGAGTCTGCAGGGGCAGATCAGAGTGAAAACGTTCAGAAGAAATCCAGTGAATGCATGAAGGACGTTTTTTTTTTTTGCTATGCAAATTGTTTCTCAGAACTGAAAATAACAAAGAAAATTGCAGTTTCAGCAAATGAAACTGAGAAAACATGGATAAGAGAAGCGAAAAGAAGAAAATTTGTTTCATATGATGTTTCAGTTCTTCAGCGATCAGTTCACATACGACTTCACAGGAACGAACAACGGGGTTTCTGCAGGTTTAACCAACTCACATTTAACACTTTTTTAAGACTATCATGAGTTAAATTTAAGGATCAGTGTTAGCAGCAGCGCCTCCCGTTTTCTGGGAACCTTCAGCCGGGCCAGCGGATCAAAAGTGGCTTTTCTGCAGTTTATTTGAGGCTCTTAGCAGCAGCTTCCTGCTTAACCCCCAAAGAACCGAGCTTTTTTTCAACAAAATCCACGTAGCATCAGACGGGTTAGCAACAGTTAGCATCTATTTAGTAATAGACTCAACGCCATATTAGAAACATAGTGAGAAAAATAAATAAAATAATGAGAATAAAGTCAAAATAAAAGTCATTTTGCTCTAGTATCAATCTTCTATAACATTATTCTTGTAATTGTATTTTTTATTTTCCGAGTCTGTGGCGACTCAAACGTTTGCCTGACAGAAAAAACCAGTGAGGAAGAAAACTACACAGAATGCACAAGATTAAATAGTCTTGCCATGACAAAATTACATTTTTCTAAATTAATTTTCAATCTTTTATTTTAGAAACAGGAGTTTAAGACTTTCTAATCATGCACAGACATCCTCAGCAACAGCAAAAGCATCATTAGCATCATTAGCAGCTGGCATGCAGCTTCTGGACTCATTCTGATAATCGTGAGGAACAACTCACAGACAGATTTTCCAGCTCCAGCTGTCGGACTGTGTAGTACGATTTGATGTCCTCTGAGACGAGAGTGACCTTGAAGTTGGTGTCTTCAAAGATGACATCTTTCTCCTCTCTCTGAGGCCAATACTGGGCACATTTGATCTGAACCCAGAGGAGAATGCAGGTTATACACAAGAAACCTGAAGAAAAGGAAATGCAGAGAGACGGAGAGCTGATGCTTACAGAGCCTTTCTCTATGACCCGGTTCAGCATCACGACTCCGCGGGTCCTCTGCTCCCAAACCATCTCCCAGAAATGACCACATGTACTTGGAAGGGGTCCCTAAGAACAAACCACAGAGAAAACAACCATTTAACGACATAAAATGACAACTATGAAGGTCTTGTCTGATCATAATTCCTTTTGGATGTGGTGTTTTTACGAGAAGCCTTTATTTGTGGCGCTATGGATGCTATGCAGTGAGAGTGAGAGCTGAGCAGCAAAATAAATAAATACAAGTGGAGAGAACTTAACTCCAAATTATTAGTAGAAAATCCACCTTTTTAGAATATTGGTAAATATTAAATATTCACTGTATTAACCAAGAAACTTTGGGAAAGCGTATATTAACAAACCCAACTTTACGCCTGTATTTCAGAATCACATTTTAAACATGGCATATTTCACATTATTGACGTTCACTGTTATATGGATTACATGTGATACTTTTAAAAAAGAAGTTGAGTTGTTACATGATTTCCTGTAAAATGTTAGTTACAATGGCCCCGTGAGAGAAAGGAAATGCCCACCACCTGTTCAGCTAAATTTGAAGATGGCTCTGATCCAATCCAGGATACAAATCAGGTTCAGATTAACCTAACGTTTAAATAATTTGAGTCTCGGATTGACCTCAACTCCTGATAGGTGTTGTTGGTGACTCTGGTTTTACTCCTCGGTTAGTTGTAAAGTCGGATCTTTCGCTTTTTATGACTTCCAGAGCAAAAAGAAATGTATGCAGCTTCCTGTCCATCTGTGTCATTTGACTCTGTGATCAGATATCCGCACACAGCTCCGAGTTTGGCGCTGCAGCTCAGGCAGTCGTTAAATTTTACAACTTTAACAGCAAACCGACAACTCTATGACGCAGGAAAACACATTTCTTCCACACCCAACTAACTGGAACTGAAACACATAACGAACCAAATCATCCAACAAGCCAAATCAAAACATGCAGCACATGCAGCATGCTAATGTTAGCCTAGCTCAGGGATCTGTAAGAAGGCATTTTGTGAAATAAAAAAAGCTTGTTCAGAGCCACAAATGTAACAACTTAAAAGCATCTTGTGAATTTAGAAAAGAAAAAAATATTTGTAGGTTTCAAAATATAGACAAATAAAAGTTTGCAAAAGTAGATGGGTATGTTTTTTTTTTTTCTCTGAGGGCTGGATAATGATGTAGAATTAAGCATCCTCTCTGAGAAACACTTTTTAGATTGTCATTTATAAATCATTTTTACCAATCATTATTCTTCTTCCATAATCATTTGTATTTTTGTTATTTTTTTCCCACATTAAATCAAAACAAAATGCTTTTTAATCACGATGTCAGCATGTCGCAGCAGTTCTGATATGTTAGTTCTCATTTGCTCACAACTTTTTGCCGCTGAATGTTTGGGCAATCGTTGCCTCTGGTTCTGGATGCTGTGATCTTACTTTTCACCATCAGATACTTTTCATGATTCTAGTATAACTTAGATATTTAGGACACATAAGTCTACTTCCACAAAGTAAAGAATAGATTTAAATATTCTCTAAATTCTTTGAACAAAACTGGAAAAGTTAGTCTGTATTTTAAATTAAGTTCAATTTATTCTTATATAGAAGCACAACTAATATCACCTGAAAGAGCTTTATGTGGCAAACAGATCTATGTACACTCAGAGCAGCAATTAAGCCAAAACTGTACAAAAATCTATATATTTTTGCCTTGAAGATTAAAAACAAAAGTTTGTAAATATGTTTCACCCAGAACTCCTAAAGTGGTGAAATTTAAACTTCACCTGGTTCAAATTCTGTTAAAAAACACAAAATCTCCTATTGAACACCATTTCCAATCCAATTATTAATCAGTTCATGCAAAAATTAACCAACTAATTCACTAAATAATCAGGTGTGCATTAAAGAGATGCTGTTATTGCATTTCAATGTCAGTGTCAAATTTATTTATATAGCAATTTTAAAAAGGTTTCAAACTGCATCAAAGTGCTGTACAAAAATTATAATAGAATAAATTGATGAAAAGATAAAGAAACAATATATATATATATATGTGTTATTTGAGTGTTCCCTTTATTTTTTTGAGCAGTGTATATATGTGATAAAATAATAAGTAAATAAAGTAAAAAATAAAACATCACAGCAGGAGAGTTACAGTATCAGGCCTTAATTAAATGCCAAAGAATAAACATTTGTTTTAAGAAGTGATTCAGGCAATAAAGTGTGAAATAAAATTAAATTGTTTTGTATATTTTAATGCTTTTCTAACTTTGCATAAAAACACTCAAGTGGTTAAATGAAAAATCTGCACAGTGTAAATTTTTTGATCCGATTAAATTCATTGTCCGAATCTTTAGTTGCAGCCAAAATGTCACATAATCCAATGTATTCTCACATTTTACTGAAAGGTTTGCTGTAGCTTTTTAATTACTGTCAGGTTGTGCAACATTACAGATAAGTTTTATTATAATACAAGAGATATTCTAGTAAAGACTGCGTCTCCCTGGATGCTCACCTGAGTAAGAATATATTTCCTCTGCGCTTCTTCTGCAGTTATTAGGCTGGCGTTGATGTAGTTGTTTGGACCCAGCTGCAGGCAGATTCTGCTGTGGTCAACTGCAGGACGGAGAGAGAAACAAACAGAAGCGACAAGAAACTTCATCTGGTTTTTGTTTTTCAATTTTAAGTCGATGATAAGCCTCCCCTGGCTGTGAGAAAAGGGCGTCGCTGGACGGACTAAAAACAGACACTGTGTGAATCTCACCCTGAGAGGCCCAGGGATCTTTTTGAGATAAAAACGTAAACAGAACTACTTAGTTTCCGGTTCCTCATTTTCACATCTCGTTAAATGTGAATATGAAAAACCGTAACTATTTGCAACACCGACTGCACAATTTTGCATGGCTCATTCAGTGTGAAGAAAAGAGGAAACCACCAAAGTTCAAATGTTAAACTTTGTTAGCTGCTTAGTTTACTAGCTAATAATGTTGTACAATAACATGTACTCTGTATAATGAGGTGGAAACATAACAGTAGTAAAATGGAGAAAAGATAATGAAGCAATAAAGTATCAGAAGTGGATTTTCCTGTTTCCTATTAAATGATTTGTGAATTTTATGTCATTTCAACAAAGTTTTTAAAAACAAAACAAACAAAAAAAAAACAAGCAATCAGTATAACAAGAGAAAACATGAATTCATAACCAAGAAAAAAATAATTTCCGCACTAATTCTCTGTTTGAAAAAGAGTAGAAAGGAGTAAACACTGCAACGATGTTATTGGTCAAATGAAAACACGACACGTCTCAGTTAGCATGGAAATTGAAGTTTGTTTTTTTCTAAATCTGACCAGGTGAAGAAAGGCAGAGTAACTCACAGGGGCTGACGTCCCGGTAACGGTTCCGAGTCTTGTTCTCGGGAAATTTGGCAACCTTGCATGGTAATTCACAAGACTGCTGGCGAATGTCCTGTGGGAAAACAAACCAAAAAGATGGTTTTACAAACAGCATTCTATTATTTTTATACATCTTGGTGCCACTGCAATGTTTGAAAATTGTAAATTTATGCATGTGTGCAAAGAAAGTCCTGTGCAGGGGGGAGGATGTTCTTTCTTCCTAAATTTTGTCCTACTTGTCATGCTTTTACATGTTGAAGAAGTTTGTGTAAAACATAGAAACGTGTAGCTCATAAGTTTACTAAACACTCATTATGGTATGAATAAATTAAATGATTATTTTTAATCATTCTTTAACACCCAATTAAAGTTCTGACACAGCCAGTTTATAAAATGAATTTAAATAGATTTAAATTCCCGATGTAGCCCAAAACAAAAACCTCTAGTTATATAAATCTTTTACAAAGCATACATTTCCACAATATCACAGATTGGTCTAGTTCAAGGCCTGCTAATTATCATAATTGATTGCAGCTTGTAGCTTCTCAATACATCATAAGCTGAAGACTATGGGGAGCTAAAATATTAAAGGTGAGGTAATTTTATTGATACTGCACATTTTCAGTAACAAGGCAATACAATGAATAGACGTTTCTGAACTCCAAGATTGAAACAACTGAACACAAGTTATTCAGATGTGACACCAATGATCCAACAGAACCTCAACCAGGTCAGAAATGTGTCAACTATGCATAACTATCCGGAAAATAATACGGTTTTTGTTTGTTTTTAAGCTACTTAAGTTGTAACACATATAACTATCTTACAAAACTGTTAGAATAACTAAAAACCCCAAATTAACATAACATCCACGTCATTAGCTTTAAAGAAGGTTTCTGTTGACAGAATAAGATTATCAAATGAGATTAAAGACTACAGATTAAAGCTCTGTGATGGGACCTACTTCAACATACATACATACAGCAATAATAAGACATAACAATAATGGTAAGATGGTCCCTAAAACATTAAATCTTCGCCCTCGGATCAATGTTTCCCCACCAAGATCAGCTCAGTTCAAACCTCATATACGGAGTTCCAGGTCCCATTTTCGTCGATTTCCCAAAACTCGGCTTCCATCGCTGCCGCCCGTTCTTGTTCCCGAACCGTAAGGTAAAACCGCGGCTTCCAGGTAATAAAGCCGTAGTAAACTGTAGTTAAGCAATTTCCTGCGTTAGCTCCTAACTGTCCGGTAGCTAGCAGTTGGGCTGCATCGATCGCCGCCTCGGCCTGTTCTTTAGCGGAAACACGCCGCTAGCTCCTCCTACGCAGCGCAGCTGCCGTCCTTGGCTGGCTAAAAAAGAGCAGAGTGGAGTTTTGGAGGAATTAGCGAGCTGTTCTGTGGTATCCGAAGTTGATTTACAAGTTCTCGTCATATTCGGAGTACAACTCCATTAGTAGGAGGATCCGTTTACCATTCTTACAACAATGGCAAAGACTGACGTGTGAGGGCGCGCGGCATCTTGCTTCTGGAAAGAAATGCGTTCGATTTGTGAGGGAGCGCGCACGTCGGTTTACGTTGAGTGGAAAGGTTATGTCGTCGTGTCCGCCATCTTGGGAGTGGAAAATTCGTTTTGAAGGCAGCATGTTTGAATCCCGATTTTGAGAATAAATGTTACGTGTTTATTTTTATATAAAAAAAAACAAACAAAACATATTTGGCATATGTAGTGCTATATGTTATTAAACATATTAATGTTTAATAACAATTAAACATTAATTTAATATATTTAAATATATGCATATATAAATATGCATATATTTATAACATATGTTATAAATATATGCATATTTATAACATATGTTTAATAACTATAGCACTACAAATGCCAAATATATGTTTAATTTACACCAGTATTGGTATTATAATATTGCAGTAGTAATATTGGTAATATATTACAATTAGTATATATTGGCAATATTGATAGTACTACCAATATTAATATTGTTATAATACAACCAATTGGATGTATCATAATACTGCCAATACTGTTATAATTTAAACATATATTATGTTTAATATATCGCTCCTGAACATTAAGTATTACAATACTACCAATATTGGTAACATTATTAGCAACAGTGGTAGTATTATATATTAGTAGTGATACTACCAATACTACTATCGATGGTATGGTAATACTACCAATGCGATGTATTATTAATACCACCGCAATTGTTTCACTCACAAACATTAAATCGAATTATAAAAACGTCAAGACAATACAATGCAATTTTATTTATAAAGCACTTTAAAACAACACTGTTGGTCGCCTATATTTCTTCCCACAATGGCCCTACACAACAGATCTTTGAAGCGTGCACAATTTGTTTCACCAAAGTGCCTACCACAATATGGCGGCGACGTTGACGTCCATCCCTGACGCTCATGCGACGTCTATTCTTCAATCTCTATGTCTGTTTACGTCCCATCTGAGGAGTCGTTGCTGCTGCTGTTTCTTCTGGTGGTCCAACTGTGACCTGCTGCGGCTTAGTTCCTATATAAAGACCGTGTCCGAAATAATATGAGTTTAATCTGAAACTGTAGACATTGTGTGAGACGTGGTGTGAGTTGACAGGGGCCATGACAGATTAGACTAATTTGACAGCATTCAAATTGGGGGGGGAAGGGGGGACTTTGGTGCTACTAGCGTTAGCTAGCTAAGCAACTTAGCTTAGGCGCTTTGAATCTGCCTTACTGCCGCGACAGGTATTATGCAAATTCTTGCCAAGTTGTTCTGTGTGTGTCGCTTCTTGTGTTGTCTTCCCGGGCCGTGCAGGCCTCTTCATATCGCTGTGCTTTCCTGAGTTTGTTGTCTGGCGTTGGCGTTAGCCGTCAGCTGTCGTTGACTGCTGCAGACTGTTAGCTCATGTGTAGCTATAGTTATTGCCTCCCAGTGGTGGAAAAAGTGTTCAGGTCTTTAAACGGTAAGTTGTATCTCAACAAACCCGCATGCAAAAAGGAGCGAAAAAAATATTTATAGTTTTTCACTAGAGGAATTATGAGTAGGAAGTCAATCCTATCCATATTTTTGTAGATAAGTTTGATTTTGTAGTCTTTTTTTAAGGTATTTTGGATGCTAAATAGTCTTCTTTTGTATATAGTAAGCACAGTTGTTACAACTAACAATTCTTGTAACTTGTATAAAAACCATTTCTATGTTGCCTGCAAATGTAATCTCAGATTTAGGGCTGCACAATGTATTGCGAATACATTGTCATCATTGCAGTGTAAGTATGTGCAACATTAATATCTAAAAATAACTGTTTTGAGTGCAATAATTCTTGGCTAATGTATTCAAAGCAGGGATGGAGGGGCTCAAGTCTGATCTCAAGCTGATTTTTTTTTCTTGGTCTTTGTCTTGGAAGAACCAGCCTTGACTCCGTTCCTGTTATAACAAATCTTTGTTATTCTCTGACTGCTTTTGTTTTATTTATAATGCACCTATTGTGCAATGTAAGCTGATAAATTTACGTTATTGCATGTGTATCAATGTGTGCTGAGATTTTATAACTTAAATATTATCAGTCTAATATCAAGAAGTAGTTTTGGTTATGTAAATTAACTTTCATTTTTGCAGTTTGGGTTTATTAAAAAAAATGTCATAAAATATTAGTTTAACTAATCGAAACATTGAATTTTGATCTTTCCAGAGAACCGGCAGGAACTCCATGTTTTCTTAACTTGGAATCAGGCATTGTAGATGAAGATGAAGAATAAATTTTCCTCAGATATTTTCTTAAAAAATAAAAAAGAAAATTAATTTTTTTTAGCTCTAAAAGTAAAAAAAAATTCTAAAAAAAAGGCAACTTTCTTGAAAAAAAAAATAAAATTTCTGAGTTTGAAAAGTTGAAAATTTTCTAGAAAAAAACTAGAAAATTTTGAGATGAATCTAATTTTAGCGTTTTTTTAATCTAATATTACATGCTAATGTAATATTTGGCCAAATGGACAGAATGCTTACATCAAACTCGGATGCTAAAAGTACAGATGATAAAGAAGAATTAAATAGACATGTTAGGCAACTGATATTTAAAGATTTTTTTACATCATGCAGACAAAATCATATTTATTGCATTCACTAAAAGATGAATATGTATATCACAGGTCAAAAGTCTCTTAAGGAAAAGCCGGGTTTGTTAAACTAGTTTTGTAGTGTTGGGTTCCGTTTTAATTCGTCTTTTCAGAAACTTTTTCTTTGGTTTTCTTTTAGATTCCTGTGGTAGTGTGAGATCCTTGACGGATTCCGGTGGCAGCATGGCTCCCAAAGACATCATGACGAATTCCCACGCCAAATCCATCCTCAATGCAATGAACTCTCTACGCAAGAGCAACACGCTCTGCGACATCACTCTGAGGGTGGACAGCACCGATTTCCCGGCTCACCGGATTGTCTTGGCCGCCTGCAGCGATTATTTCTGTGCCATGTTCACCAGTGAGGTAAAAATGTTTTTCTGTTACTAAGAAACATGACGGCACTCACTTCTCTGACGGACGAAATCGGAGAGAAAATGTATGATAAATGTAAACAAAATGGAGTGTCGTTATTCACACGATGTTATTCACAATATGCTTTGTGAAGATGTCCGTGTTTGATTGTTTTTGTCTTGCATATTTGATTTTAACCACAACAAAGAAAGAAAAACATGCAGGTCAGCAGTAAGGCTTCGTTCACAAAAAGGTGACCCAAGTCCAGTTTTTTTTTTATCCACCAAAAAATCTGATTTGTGTCACTAAATTGCATAAACGGATAGTTAAGTGTTTACAGTCTAAGTGTTTGGTTGCTATGAAGCCAATAAAGATTTTTTAATGATTATTGAGAGCAGAATAAATAACCTTTGACTTGATTTTTTTTTTGTAAATAAAGTTTGATTTTTCTTTCAGAACCAAATGAAAAACTTTAGCTTTTTTTTTTTTTTAGCTAAAAGTGTAAGGATTATTTACAATAAAGGTTTTGTAGATAGACTTCCTTCATTATTCAACTTATTTTCTGCAATACAGTGTAACTGTCAGTGACACAGCCCCATAGCATGATGCTGCCATCTCCATGTTTTAAAGTTGGAACTGAGTTCATATTTTTCAATACTTCATCTTGATGCCTCCAATCATCCTTTTATCAGTGAAGTGAAATTGATACATTGTTGTATAGTTTGACCCTCAAATCTCTCAGGAGGTATTTTTTCTTCTTCATGTTGGTGGCTTTGTCAAACTCAAATAAAATAAAACTCAAAAATGAAAACGGTAAATTATCCACAAAAACAATGACGACTAAAAGAATAAGAGTGAGGTCATTAAACTGTGTTTCCACTCCTCCTCCTAGATAACTACACTCCAAAACCTCGTTAACTAACTAATAAATAAATATGCAAATTTGCTAGAGGGCCTTAGTATAGTATTTATTATTTAAAATCCTTATGCATGAGAGTTTTTAAACTGTAAATTCTCAAACTGTACACATTTTATCAACTTTTGAATCATCATTTTAATCCCAACACATTTAAATCATGATAAGAAATATGAGTTTGTGCAGAATAGGTTTCTACACAAGCTAACATAAAGCTTTTGGAAAATCATCAACATTTGAAGATTATTCTCAAAAGACAAATGTAAATTGGCAGAAGCTTGTTCAAGGCAATAAAATGCATCCAAGTTGCATTTAGCCAAATGTTAATGGGGTTGGATTTATATTACTGAGCTTTTTGGTAATAAGTTAAACTAACCTCCTAATGCTATATCTCATTGTAAACCTGCAGCTTGCAGAAAAGGGGAAATCTTTTGTCGACATCCAGGGACTCACGGCATCAACTATGGAGATCCTGTTGGACTTTGTGTACACAGAGACGGTGCTTGTCACAGTGGAAAATGTGCAAGAGCTGCTCCCTGCAGCATGCCTGCTTCAGCTTAAAGGTACCTTTTTGCTCATGGACGATTGTTCCACTGTAATTTAAAAGTTTATTTGATCCAAATTGTCTTTCTAGTATCAGCACCTCTGTTCTGATACTCTGTTCCTATTTCCCACGGCGATTGAAAAGGTTTAGAGTTTCTTCAGGTGTAAATAAAAGGACTTCAGTGGCACTGAAACTATAATTAAATTTCTCTGTGACAGTGATTAAACTTGGCATCATTTTAAAAAAAATAAAATGATCTCTGCATTTCCACACTCGAGATTTAAGTCATTTGATCATTTATCGATAGGTTTATCTGTCGATTAATCTATCGATACTATTAACCTGATTTTTTATCGATTAAGTTATCAATAGATTAATCGATATATTGCAGCATTAATCAGTAGATTAACCTATCCGATTATTCTACAGATTTTTTAAAAATGAAATATTAGAAATACATTAAAACACTGAAATAAACAATCCAATTCCTTTTTTTATTTGAAAGCAGCGCAATAATTCTTTAGTAAAGCTAAAATGATACAACTTGAGGAGTTTTGGCTAAAACATTTTTATAAATAAAGGTATTTTTATCTTAATTGCAAAACGTATTCATTTTCATACCTTTTTGGCTTGTTCACTGTTTATCCTTTCACCAAATGGCTTTTAAAAAAAGCTTTATACTCCATTTAACGATTAATCAATTTCTAAATTTGTTGGCGATTAATCGATTACTCATTTCAGCCCTAGCAGAGATCTGTAATGACTCTTCTTTATTTGCAAACATATTTTTGTTTCAGGAGTGAAAAGGGCCTGCTGCGACTTTCTAGAGTCTCAGCTCGATCCGTCAAACTGCCTGGGGATTCGGGACTTCGCCGAAACTCACAACTGCCTCGACTTGATGCAGGCAGCCGAGCTCTTTTCCCAGAAACATTTCTCAGAGGTGGTTCAGCACGAGGAGTTCATGCTCCTCAGCCAGACAGAAGTTGAGAAGCTCATAAAGTGCGATGAAATCCAGGTAGGACAGCTTCAATAGCAAAGTTTCTGTTCTGCTGGGCATTTATGTGCTAAAAACCTGCACTAATATTGGTGACATCGTGCAAATTTAGCCTGATTTTTGCAGCTTTCTTACTATCTGAAGAACCTGTGCAGGAAAAGTGAACAGCAAGTATCGACTCGTTTTAATCTCACCACAACCCACCTCCCCTCCTACCACCCACCCGCCATCTTTGGATTTGTGGATTGGCCTGACAATGAAATTGCAGAGAACTGAACCTGATTAAAGTTTGCCTTTGTGCTCAGGAAATTCCTGTTTCCCAACCACATGCCTTGTTTTGTGAAAACACAGTTATTACCACAGGATGATTTATAGATCATCAATCGTGTCGAATTATCTTTCCTGGTATTTTTGTTGGTTTTAAGAGAAAACTAGACTACACATGTGAAAACGCAGTCACGGATAATTTGCACTCAGTCAAAGCGGACTCTGTCATCTTTGAGGATTTTAGGGCTTGTTTCACCTTTGGCTGATTGCACTGTTACATGAGCAGATTGTGCTTCGCTTGGTGCAGAGAACGATTGAAGTTACGGCAGTCCGGAAGATCTACAGACAATCTGTGTGAGAGAGAAAATCTGCTTCATGTAACGATTTTAGAGAAAGAGAAAAAAATCAGACTTTAATTCAACAGTTAGTTACCATGAGCCACATGTGAATGTGAAAAATAGTTTGTGGTTGCAATGCGACAAAATATGAAAACAGTTTCTAGAGGTAAAGACACAAGCTGATTGTCTCTCTCTGTTTCAACCTTTTTTTACTTCCATTTGAGACTCAGCCGCTTCTAAAAACAGTATAAATTAAAAAAAACAGGCAAAAGTTGAAGCTTTTTGGTGTCTGGAAAATGAGCCATTTCAAAAACCTCACTCGTGTTAAGTCACACGGAGCAGTGCGCCGTTCCCTAGCAACTCACGCAAAGTTACAGCACATTTGGTCAGCTGGTTTTACCGCTATGTATGCTGTACAATGGCTGCTGGAAAAGACAAGTGTCTTGTTGTTGACTTACCGTCCAGAAACCACTTGCTGCATTCCTGCTGGTTGTGCAGGAGGCTCTTCTAACGCTTTTCAAAGATGTACGGTTGTAAAATTGCGCTTCTGTTGCAGCCATTTTCACATGCAAGTGTAAAAGTTGAGTTGAGGGGGGGGATCGTGGCCAGCAGCAGCTTATTTACATTCACAAGACAGCAGACTGAAATCTAATTATCTAGGAATGATTTTGTGCAAAAATGTAATAGTTCATAGAATCATCCTGGCCTGTTTAAGGAATCATAATAAGTCACCTTTGACAAACTTTGCCGTTTTGCGTTGTTAAATTATGTGTAAATGACTGCATTTCATTTTTATGCAAAATTAGTCAACACTCAGCTCCTTGCGGTTGAACAAGCATCTCTTCCTTCAAGATGCTCTGCTGTTGTTTGTGTCCAGGTGGATTCAGAGGAGCCTGTGTTTGAGGCCGTGTTGAACTGGGTGAAACACAACAGGAAAGAGCGAGAGCCCTACCTCCCAGACATGCTGGAGTTTGTCCGCATGCCGCTCCTTACACCCCGCTACATTACAGATGTCATTGACGCTGAGGTGAGCCAGGCGACCCGCAAACAGATTGTTATGTAATCAGGCGCCCAGCGTCGGATGAAAGATCTCCTGCTGAAGCATTTATCACACCATAATTAAACAGGTTTTCACATGTTTTAGCCTCTCATTCGATGTAGCCTGCCTTGTCGAGACCTCGTTGATGAGGCCAAAAAATTCCACTTAAGACCGGAGCTGAGGAGTGAGATGCAGGGTCCTCGCACACAAGCCAGATTAGGTAGGAACCCTGCTTTCATCTGCAATTTAAGTGCACGTCTCTGATTTTCAAGCATTTTAATCACACTGTTCATTCTTAGGTGCCAAAGAAGTCCTGCTGGTTATTGGTGGCTTCGGGAGCCAGCAGTCGCCAATAGATGTAGTCGAGAAATATGATCCCAAAACCCAGGAATGGAGCTTTCTGCCTGTGAGTGTCAAAATTTTGAAGAAGTAGCTTGAGGTTTTAATTCTCGGGGGGATGTAAACAATTAATCTACTTCTGATTAATGGTTTGTTTATTGAAGCCGTCTATAAAAAGGGACAGAGCAAGCTGCACTTCTTGAGGAAACTAAGATCCTTCAAGGTTTGCACCAAGATGCTGCAGATTATCTCTAAGTTTGTGGTTGAGAGCGTCATCTGGAGGGGCAGCAGCATCAGAGCCGGGGACCTAAAAAGGCTCAACAGCCTGATAAAGAAGGCTGGTTCTGTTCTGGTTCTGCGATGGTTCTGTTCTGGTTCTGTTCTGGTTCTGTTCTGTGGACCACTGTGAAACCTCTGGAGATGAAGATGCAAAGTAGGATTCTTCAGAAGAAGAAAAGTTATTGACAGCCATAACCTCCTCTTCTGGAATATCTTCAGTCAGAGGCTTCTTCAGATTCGCTGTAATACAGACTGCTACAAGAGCTCTTTCCTGCCTTCACTATCTAAATTAACGCTTTGAATAATCTGAATTAATTAATTATAACAAAAAGAAAAAAAATGCACTTGATGCAGTTCTGTTTTGAAATATAAACACTTAAAAAATAAATTCCTCAAGTTGAACATTAATAGCGGTTATTCATCGCAGGAGCAAAACGGCTTCAAAAAGTTACTGACGTGAGGATGTGGTAAAATATCGCAGAAAAATTGATGATGCCAATAAACACGATTGATTTTGAAGTCGTGAGTTAATGAACTTCACTAAGCAGTTTTAACATCGGATCCGCCACAGGATGTACTTCTGTGTGAGCATTTCTCTGTTTATGAGGCATTAAGTGTTTGACATATTTTATTCTTTTCATCTTTTATTTTTATTTTCAGCAACCTAAGAAGTTTCAGTTTTGTTATGCAAAAAATACGTTTAAATTTAATCCATTTATTCAGTTAGTATTTAATACAACTGACTCAACATAGTCTTAATTTTTGTGTCTTTAATTCAGCATACTATAAAAAATTTAGCCCTTTGTGTTATGGAAACATGAAGGGCTTTGAGAAAACTTAAATTTTTAAGAAAATGTCCACTTATCAATTAATTGTAAGTTGATCGATCAACTTTAGATCAACTCATTAATCGATAACTTGTGACTTGTGTGTCCAAACCAGAATATCGCCCGTAAACGGCGCTACGTTGCCACTGTGTCGCTACACGATCGAGTTTACGTGATCGGAGGCTACGACGGCCGGTCGAGGCTCAGCTCGGTGGAGTGCCTGGACTACACCGCCGACGAAGACGGCGTTTGGTACACCGTCGCCACCATGAATGTACGGCGCGGCCTCGCTGGGGCCACGACCCTGGGAGGTAAATATTTTCAGGTGGCTTTTCATCAAGATAATTCTTTGAAGAATCTGCTTCAAGAATAAAAAAAAAATAAAAATAATTTATTTGCTCAGCAGTTATATTATTTGTCTTTCAACAGATATGATCTATGTCGCCGGTGGCTTTGATGGCAGCCGACGGCACACCAGCATGGAGCGATACGACCCCAATATCGACCAGTGGAGCATGCTGGGAGATATGCAGACTGCTAGAGAAGGCGCTGGCCTGGTGGTGGCCAGTGGGCTCATCTACTGTCTAGGTATTTTGTTCATACCTGTAGGTAGAGTAGACGTCACAAGATCAGTCGTCTTGTGTTTGGAAGGTTGTAGGTTCGATTCCATCTTCCTCCTGCCACAAGGCACTTAGCCCCAAATTGCCTACCGATCTGCATATCGGTATATGAACGTGTGAGTGTGTGTGAATGGGTGAATGTGACTTCAGTGTAAAGCACTTTGATAAGATCATTTTATTAGTCTCCTATAGGAGAAATTTGTCTTGGAAGCAAAACTGCAATACAAAATAAAAAATGCAGTAAAAAAATGTTTCGGTATCGAATAATGTGATGTGTGCTACTTGTCAGTTAGTTCAGTGACAGTTCTGTTCTGTGCTGAATATGTCTGTAGACCCTTTGGGCTTTTCTTCTGTTGTGTATTTTGCGCCAAATTGCAACAAATGTCGTCTCAAGGCACTGTACAAAGCAGAAAAGTAAATTTAATCCAATCATTCCAACAAATTCCAAGTCAACTGATCCCAGTTATATAAAAAAGGCAGTCATGTTGATTTTATTATTCAAATTGGTTAAATTGTTTTCTATCTAAGAAAACTCAGCAGATTGCATCAAGTCATCAGCTTACAGCATTCACTCCTTCTGGACACACATGCAGCGACAAACAGTCTTACGTTGTTGCATTGTTTGATTGACTCTGCAGCAAAGCTGTAGAACTGGAGTGAAAAAAACCCAAATCCATTTTTATATATGAGAAAAATGAAAAACAGTAAAAAACGTATAAAGTTGTTATAAATACAACCAGTTATAGATCACATTAATCCAACCAGCTTTCCTCCTTCCAGGTGGTTATGATGGCCTAAACATCCTAAACTCAGTGGAAAGATACGACCCACACACGGGTCACTGGACCAGTGTGACACCCATGGCCACGAAGCGGTCAGGTGAGTTAAGAAAACAGATTGAAACATGAATTTTACTCCTCATCTGACACGTCCAAATTGTCTTCAGGGGCTGGTGTGGCGCTACTTAACGACCACATTTATGTCGTGGGAGGGTTTGATGGCGTTTCACACCTGGACTCGGTGGAGGTTTACAACATCAGGACAGACTACTGG
The DNA here is from genome assembly GCA_911649635.1 of Poeciliopsis gracilis. Classification (NCBI taxonomy): domain Eukaryota; kingdom Metazoa; phylum Chordata; class Actinopteri; order Cyprinodontiformes; family Poeciliidae; genus Poeciliopsis; species Poeciliopsis gracilis. The sequence goes on from CAJVRI010001220.1 coordinate 2,167,188, forward strand.
ACCACCGTGGCGAGCATGACGACGCCGCGGTGTTACGTAGGAGCTACTGTCCTCAGAGGACGACTCTACGCCATCGCCGGGTGAGATTAAACGTCCTTCCCTCTGTATACATCTCAACTTGGGAGGGATTAGTTGTCCTTTTTAATTTCACCTTATTAGCAGTGGTGGCTACTATTGCTAACATTTAAAACACTTAGCTTCCCATAAGTTAATCTTTATGTTTAAATTCTAAAACACTGATTTACTATCAGTTGGCTTAAGTTCAATATCTGAATTCTTCAAGTAGTTAGCTGTTTACATTTATGCTCTTATTTTGAAGTGGGTGAAGACTGCTAGCATAGCAGTTCTGTTTCCTATCGTTTAGTCTCTGTATTTTTCCAACAACTGTATTTCAAACTAGATTTGTACAGAAACAATATATATATGTGCTCTATATTAGTCATTTTAGAACATGTATGTAAAAAAATATCCTGAAGTGTGAGGTTTGCTGCCTTCAAGGGAAGACAATTTGAATTGAAGTTAGCGCTTTAGCATTAGCTTCCACTAAATGATGTGCTGGTGTAGCGCTTTAGCAGAACTTTATTATTAGCGCTTTAGGGTTTTCACAGCTAACTTTTTAGTTAGTAGTTCCCATCACTGCTTATTTGTAATGTTTTTGTGTTTTAGTAAATCTAATGTGTTATTTGTAATATTAGTGCGAGGGGAGGTTATATAAATTACTTGTAGTAGTGGGTCATTTCATCAGATAACCTGCGCTCAGACTGACCTTGTTCCTGCTTGGATGTAAAAGATTCCCAACATTAATTTTGCTCTCAGCTACGAGGCGCCAACACTGGATGCATCAACTAAAATCTCCACATTATACTGACATTTGTTTTGCTTTTGTGGAATCACAGAGCAGAGTCACGCTGGGTGGTTTATGTTGTATGTTTTGCACCATATAAGCTTTCACAACCCCTGAAGCTCAAACAAAGTCTTTACATCCATTCTGTCAACAGTACTTAAAGAAACACGCCTCCTCCAAGCGGAACTTCACAATGGTTTAAGAATAAATGGGTTTTCTTCACTATCTATCTTTCTGTATTTTATTAGAGGTTCATACTGCAGCTGAGATTTTCAGAGCTTGTTGGTGTATTGAACAGCGAAGGCCTAATCTGTAATTTATTATGTACTTTTTCATGTGTTTTATGTCTGTCCTACTTTTTTCTCAATTATGATAGTGTCTTTAATGAAACAAAGCCATGCTGACAAATACTGACGAAATGTATGCAAACTTCTGATTTTGAAGACGATGAATAAATCTATGTTCTTTTATTATTGAATTATTAAGAAATAGAAATAATTTTGTAACTGGCTTCAAACGAGAAGTTTGAAGTTTTAACTTCAGACAGTGAGAAGAAAATTATACATGCATTTTTATTCTGGTTTCAACTGTTAAAAAAAACAAAACAAAAAACATCTTATATTCTGCATTTTACACGGTTTTATACTTTGTTTCTAAAAACACCCAGCCTTTTTTGTTTGTGAATAATTTAATGTTTTTTGGTGCTTGGAAAGTGAGCCGTTTCTAAAAAAACTCCTGATTCTTAAGTCACAATGGACAGGCGCTGCACTGTTACCTAGCAACCCAAGCTGAGCCCAGCCTGTCACCTAGCAAAACACCTCATTCTGAGACATGAAATCTCATTATCTAAGAATTATTTTGTGCAAAAAATTTAATGAGCATGTTTTGTTGATCCTGACCTGTTTAAGGAAGCACAATAAGTCGCATTTAAACAGAAATATTAAAATTATGTAACAAAGATATAACTACAAAATCAGTTTTCAAATGGCAAGTTAATTTATTAAGTTAAAAAATGATATCCAGAAAATAATTGCCCCACTGTTAAATTCTAAATAAATTGTAGTTAGTCGCATTTTTCAGGGTGTTCATTTACTACATGCAGAGCTGTTAGTGCCTGACATTTAAAATCAAGAAATCACAACATGAAGTCGGATAAAAAAAGAACTCAAAACAGGTCAGAAACAAAGATTGAGTGCATACTGGAGACTCAGTCCCTCTGTTTTCCCCTAGATACGATGGGAACTCCCTCCTCAGCAGCATCGAATGTTACGACCCGGTTATCGACTCCTGGGAGGTCGTCACCTCTATGGCAACCCAGCGGTGCGACGCGGGAGTCTGCGTCCTGCGAGAGAAGTAACCCCGGGTCCAGAAGAAGGACGAACACGGGAGGACAGGCAGCTAGACATTTTCTAAAATGTCACTACTAACAGAACCACGAAGGAAGGGATGCCAAGACGCCAGAATATGCAAGCAGAGGGTTGGGACTGCGCCACAGAGATTGAGACTTTGCGTCACTTTCAAGGAGCCCATCTCCACTTGCATGAGTCTACAGTGGTGTCTGTTGTCACATGTGAGATTATTTTTTCAGAAGTGCAATATATTTTTACCCATCAAAAAAAAACAAAAAACTGTGGAGCAGATTAAGACTCCTGCTGCTATTTGCCTTATAACTTTCACCTGCATCAAACACGTTGCCTCCCATCTGACTGATATTACATTGTCTTATTATGGAGTGAACTGATTCAGCATATGCATGCTCATCAGTGCGCAATAATGAAAATGGGACTTTTAGATGGAAATCGCTTTATCACAGAAGGCTTATTTCTTTCAATCAAGTTATATTTTGAGATGAATATTGGATTAGAAAACGACTGAACTGTGCTACTTGATTCGTATATATTTTTCTCCAATTCGACAATATTGAGAGATCAAGGTCTTACATATCAGATGCATGTAATTTTTTAAAGATTTAGACACGTGTAGGATACAGAGCCTGAATGTCACTGTTTGGAAAGCAAAATAAAAGTTCTCACAAAGTATAGATTTGGGAGACAAAATGTTGACTTGTTGATTCACACAATGAGTCGGACAGGATAACATGTCGAAACAGTTAATCAGTGTTTTAACTGTCATCCAGTCCTAGCATAAATTCCCTTCATATTTCTTGTTTTAAATGATAATATTACGTGTTTTTGTTGGGTTTCTGAGGAGACGCTGTCAGAAAATGTTCCCAAGCATTTTAATTTGGTAGAATCCACATGAAGTTTTTATTTTTAACCTACAAGACCCAGCATAGTGCTGTGAACTATCTGTCAGTTTGTCCACTGAAAGAGGCAAAATGAATAAGTTGCAGCAAATAAAAATATGTAGTTGATACTTCATCAATCTCATCAATATATAAATTAAAATGTTTAGGTTGAAATGTGGAGTTTGAAACATTAAATGTCCCAACACTAATTAGGTTCCAATTAATGTTGGTGCCTAAGGTTAGGCCCAAACACTGAGCCTTGTGGTACTCCACATTTAATGTTTTGAGCTCTGATAAGTCTTCAATAAACTGTAAAAATGGTTTTCTGGTCAAGTATTCAACCATTTGAGAGCTAAGAGCAAAAAAAGTTAATACTCCATGTTCACTGAGATCAATGGAAACTCCAAACTATTACATTAAATTCAGATACTTGTTTCTTTTTCTGATTCTCGTCCATTAAGCGTTTCTGACACAAAGTTTGTTAATGAATGAAAATTGCAGACATTTCTACGAACAAAAGCAAAGTTCTGCGTATTTTTCCTGACGTCTGCAAGTGACAGCAAGCCTTAAACGTGACCAAAACGCCGCTTTGTGTGTGAGAAGTGGATTGATGCCGTTCCCTCCCTCCGTCCATCTGCTCCCTCCTCCTGACGCCTAAAATAAAAAGCGACACGCAACGCCGTGCCGAGTAGGATGAGACGCGTCCCGGGACGATACAGGGGAATTTCACTGTCTGCAGAATAGTTTTCTTTCATCACCTGGATCAATCAACATGGTAAGAAAAAAATAGTTTTTTTTTTAATGCATCATTCTTCTGCTTATTTTCTGGTTGCAATATGTCAAATTTTATCCAATGTAAAGATAGAATGACACCAAAACTACACTTTACTTGTGAATGTGCAAGTATGAGGAGAAAATTGTTTTACGTTTTGATCCTTTTCACTCTGATTGTTTATCTTGCAAATGTCATTCAACAGTGAAAAATCATCTAATGGGATGTTCTCCCTCCAGCAGAGACAACATCAAATTCTCAGCATGTTGAAACACGACTGCTGGAAGCACTTAGAAAAACATCAGACTGCTGTAATAAAGCTGGTCTGTGCTCGACTTTTCTTTTTTACTGTAATCCAAATTACTGAATGCCTTTTGTTTTTATAACTTAAAAATGTTTGTACATAAGTTAGTGAAAATTAATTCAATTCAGTTTATCTATATAGTTCCAATCAGAAGCGGTAAGTAGTTGTACTTGTTCAGTTGCATTTACTTGAGTAACTTTTTTAAAAACAATTTCAGTTATAAGGAGTTTTAGAATGCAATACTTTGTATTTTTACTTGAACAAACTTCAAGTAAAAGTTGAAGTTTCTGAACACTTTTTCTCACTGTGAGTAACTTCATCAACAAACATTTCAACCAAATTTCACCAGACAAGAAAACAAACCAAGAGTATAGCTAGAGTGGGACCTCTTGTTTATACACAAGCTTTGTTTTTCTTATGTTATTTTTTATTATGTGCCATTTGAAGGTCAAGAAGATCCAGTAAGTACGAAATCTTGTCACAAAAAGTACCTAACCCTGTCCTAACATATATATATATATATATATATATATATATATATATATATACACACACAGTACCTACTGTAAGTATTAGTTTAGTAAGTTGAAGTGATTCCTTCTGCCTAAATTTACAACTTTCACAGTTTATAATACTTTTTTCATTTTTTTAAAATATCCAAATTTTCACATGATTTTAGACTTTTTTTTGTCTAACATTTTTAAATGCAGTTTAAAATCAAGTGTTATGATGAAACAGTTTGTACTCAAGTGACCTTTTTATGAAATACTTTATACTCTTGAGTAATTTCTTGGATCGCTACTTTTTACTTTTACTTGATCAAAAATATTTTTAAAGTAGTGATACTGTTACATTTGTAAAATTTTTGGTATATTTGACATTTTTGTTTACAAATATTCAGTAATGGCCACTTTTTCTCTAGACTACACATGGACCTATTTACTTTTATATATTACTCATCTTCTGGTGCTTATGAAGCAGTTATTATTTGCCCTTTATCCTTATTCTTAAATGTTTGTGGTGGAAATGACTGGTTTGTCTTTTCTCTGTCTTTTGCTGCTGGAAACATCCATTTTCTTTACATTTCCTCCACAGAGAGAGTGCATCTCCATCCATGTGGGCCAGGCAGGCGTTCAGACTGGAAATGCATGCTGGGAGCTGTTCTGCCTGGAGCATGGTGTCGGTCCTGATGGCGTTTTCCTGAACGGTCCTGTAGCTCCAAACTGCCGTGAAGATCCATTTAACACTTTCTTCAACACTGGGAGTTTTGGTCGTCATGTTCCCAGAGCGCTCTTCGTCGACCTGGAGCCCACGGTGATCGGTGAGCAGATCCTTACAGTCCTCAAAGTATCAAACTAATTTTAATTTTCACTTCCTGTCAAAGGTCGGATTTGCAAGATTCTGTCTTGAAGACACAATGCATAGCGGACAGGAAATTCTTTCCCTTCCTCTTTTCTGTCTTCTTACCTGAAGTTTTATTTCTTTGCTGCAACACATTTTGAGAGATTACTATGTTTATTCAATGTTCTTGGTAAAATAAACCTCTAAAATTTCTCTGATTAATTAATTTTTCTCTCCAGATGAAGTGAGGGTTGGGAAGTACAGAGAGCTCTTCCATCCTGAGCAGCTGATCTCTGGAAAGGAGGATGCAGCCAACAACTACGCTCGAGGACATTACACCGTCGGGAAGGAGATCATCGATGGAGTCATGGAGCGCGTCCGGAAAATGGTCAGTAATTAAATGTGGGATTATAGCTGGACAATACATCAATAATTTGTAAAAGACACGTGATCATTATCAATAGCTAATACATTTGATAGAATATTCAATTTATAGAATATTGACTGAACTCTTTTCTAGAACTGCACAGCTTTCTGGAAGGTGTCGACAGAGGAAAGGCTTTAGCCAGCAAAGAAAGCTTGGTGGCATCACCTAACTCACTCACTCTTAGGTTGCCTAGCAACTCATTCATTCTTTGGTTACCTGGCAACAGCCTGCTGAGTTGAGTTGCACAGCAGCAGTATGAGGTTTCGCCACTTTGCCTCATAACTGCTTAAAAGTAAAAACGTTTGGCGTAATGCGACCTGTGTCTGGTCTTTTTGTCACAGTCCGAACAACACAGGTCGGATTCTTTTCGAATGCGACTCAGGCCGCCTGGGTATGCCATACGTATCCAATTCAAATGTGACCTATCGTCCAGGTCGCATTCATCTGTCATTGATACTCGACAAACATCACTATTATTATTAAAACAACCATGACAGACTGTAATGAGGATTAAGTTATTAATATGCTGCTCAGGTTGGTCGACAACTTCAAATGTGTAAGCTACCCTCCACCCTTAGCAACCATGTATGCTTCTGCAAACACAGAGCACTTCTTCTTTTTATGCCAATTGGCAAAACACTGAGAACGAAGACGTTACTGCGCCCTCTACTGTGCATGCGGGACACTTTCAGGTCATTTCCCGTTCACACTGGAGATCACATACGAGTCCCATATATTTGGAAGAGTGAACAGCCATGGCAAAAAAATCCGATTTGACTAAAAATCGGAATTGGGGTCACTTTACACTGCAGTGTGAATGCAGCCTAACAATAATTTAGAGCAAACAATGTAATGAACAAGTATTCTACAGCCCATAAACCTATCCAAACATGTTCAAGGAAGCATATAGGTCATGTTGAGGTTTGCAACGAGAAAATGTGAAAAAGTTCAAGTCTTTTATTTTATCTACTGATACTCCTGAACGACTGGCCGTGTTTTTTTACCCCCTACTCCTTTGTCTTCTCAGACGGATCAGTGCACAGGCCTGCAGGGTTTCCTCGTCTTTCACAGCTTTGGAGGGGGCACTGGCTCCGGCTTCACCTCCCTCCTAATGGAGCGCCTCTCACTGGACTACGGCAAGAAATCCAAGCTGGAGTTTGCCGTCTATCCAGCACCCCAGGTTTCCACTGCAGTGGTGGAGCCCTACAACGCCATCCTGACCACCCACACCACCTTGGAGCACTCTGACTGTGCCTTCATGGTGGACAATGAGGCAATCTACGACATCTGCCGCCGCAATATGGACATCGAGACTCCCGGTTACATCAACCTCAACAGGCTGATCGGTCAGATCGTTTCCTCAATCACCGCCTCGCTTCGCTTTGACGGGGCTCTCAACGTTGACCTGACAGAGTTCCAGACCAACTTGGTCCCTTTTCCACGCGTCCACTTCCCGCTGGTTACCTACTCGCCCATCATCTCGGCTGAGAAGGCCTACCACGAGCAGCTGACCGTGGCGGAGATCACCAGCTCCTGCTTCGAACCAACCAATCAGATGGTGAAGTGTGACCCTCGTCGCGGCAAGTACATGGCGTGCTGCATGCTGTACAGAGGGGACGTTGTCCCGAAGGATGTGAACGCCGCCATAGCTAGTATAAAAACCAGACGCTCCATCCAGTTTGTTGACTGGTGCCCCACTGGCTTTAAGGTTAGCCCCACAGGACTAAGCTTAGAAATCAAACAAAAAGTCTTTCCCAACTTTGTTCCATGTCTCATCTATGTCTGTCCTTCCTTTTTGTGTCCTTTCTTCCTTGTATCCTTCATTTCTTCTCTTCATTTTTTGCTTTATGCTTTCTTCATTCCACTTGATTTCCTTATTTCATTCCTTCCTTCCTTTTTGTACCGTTTTCCTTTCTTGCCTGCCTGCCCTAGTATTCTAGCCTCTCTTTCTTCTTGTTTCCTTTCTTTACTCTGTCGTTCTACCATTGTGTCCATCGTCCATTTCTTCCTTGTGTACACTTTCCTTCCTTGTACACTATATAGGCGGTGCCGTCTGTGTTGGGCACAAGGAGTTCTGTTGCTGCTCTGTATCATTCTTCCTTATCTTTGCTATATCCTTCCTTTCTGCATTCCTTCCTTCATTCATTCTTTCCTTTCTTCCTAGCGTCCTTCCGACCTTGTTTCTTAACTCTATTACTGTCTTATCGTTATTCTTTTTCTTCACTTCTTACCTTTTCCTTAGTTGTATCCTACCTTTATTTCTTTCTTGAGTCCAACCTTCATTCCTTCCTGGTCTACTTCTATTTGTTCCTCGCATTGTTGCTTCCTTTTTTGTGTCTTTCATTTATTACTGCCTTGCCATTTTTACTTTTTTCCCCTTTTTTCCTTAGTTGTGTCTTACTACCATTGCTGCCTTGCCATTCTTCCTCCCCTTCCTTCCCTTCTTGTCCCACCTGCGATCCTTCCTTGTCCTTCCTTCAATGTGTCCTACTATCCATGTATCCTTCCTTGTATTATTTCATACTTTCTTTTCTTGATTTTATCCTACCTCCATTCCTGGCTTTGAGTCCTCCCTTTTCCTGCTTTTCCTTGCTTCCTGTCCTTTATCTCCTATTTCCTATTTCCTTCTTTCAAACCCTGGAATCTCATTAATTTTCATGTTTTTATTTTTGAAGGACTGGAAACTCTTAGACCTTGAGTCTAGACAATTATGGTTCTTTATCAAGAAACACAGAAGAACTTTTCACCACTATAAATATCAGTAATGTGACTCCAGATCTCTTGTAAGTGTTGTCTTCCTATCCACAGGTGGGCATTAATTACCAGCCTCCGACTGCAGTGCCCGGCGGAGACCTGGCCAGTGTCCAGAGGGCGGTGTGCATGCTGAGCAACACCACCGCCATCGCTGAGGCCTGGTCCCGCCTCGACCACAAGTTCGACCTCATGTACGCCAAGCGTGCGTTCGTTCACTGGTACGTGGGCGAAGGCATGGAGGAGGGGGAGTTTGCCGAAGCCAGAGAGGACCTGGCCTGTTTGGAAAAAGATTACGAAGAGCTGGGTCGGATGAGCTCCGACTCTGAAGACGAAGAAGTTTAATATCCAGATATTTCTAAATATTTTCCAGGTTGGAGCTAAGTAGAAAGTATTAGAGCCTTGTAAAGTATTACTTTTCCAAGCCTGTTGGAAAAGTAGAAGGCACAAAGTGAAACCGGATTTTAATTGTACTTTGAAATTTAACTGAAATTAAATTTGTTTTACAGAAACACGATTAGATGCTGCTTAAGAAGTTGCTAGCTTCATCATTTACTGTTAAGTCCACTATTGTAAGGCTCATTCAGATTTTCTAGAAAATTTAAACTAAAACCACAGAAGATACATCCTAGTTTAATACCTAAAACACTGTTACACATTACTTTGTGCCATCCGTTTTTTGCTTTTATATCACATTTAAATCATCAAACAAGTTTAATTCTAGACTAATTCAACTTAAATGAATGCAAAAAGTTATTTTTAATGGTGAATTTATTTATTAATGAGGGAAAACAAAACTCTTATGGAAGCACTTAACTGCCATGGCTAAGAAATTAATGCAAAAGCAGTATGTCTCCTGATGAGAAAATGTTGAAATACATCCCCCCTCATAACTACTCTTTCTTCTCAAGGGTTTCCAAAATTTTCCAATACAGCCCCATACACCCAATTAGCTTAGGGTTGGGAACCCACAGACACTGGGTTTTCAAAATATGAACTTTTCTCACATATATTCCCTACTCAATAACTATTACATTCGTTTAACATAAATGCTGCCTCATACCTTATAATTTTAGTTGGCTCGTTAAGCTAGCAAACCATTGGCTTGCTAGCTTAACGAGCACAGCTGCTTGGTACGTTTAACTGGCAGCCAATCAGAAAGATGGGAACGGTAAACATTTAAATAAATGATTTTAACTTGTGTTTTTTTAATTATTTAAAAATAGATTATATTTTAGGATAAAAATTTTATTAAGAATTTGTGATTAAAAAATAAAACCTTTTTATGTTTCCCTCTCGCTTTCTGAGGCACCTTAGCGCCCTCTGGTGGCTTCCATTTTAAAAACACCATTCTGGACATGACCATCCTCATTTAAACAGCAGCATAATTTGGTTTTGACTATAGTTAAAACTTGTTAAATCAAGACCAAGAAACATTAGTTAAGAAGAGAATGTTTCTTGTTATGATCAGTTTTATGTCACAGTTTCCTCTCTTAACAGAAGAGGAAACTTTTGCTTCCCTTTTTTCTTCTTTCTTTATGGCTTATTTTCATGTGGACAAGTGATGAGTATAAACAAAAACGTTTCTAGCTTCATTAAAGAATAATATTTTTTTTTAAATCAACAAAACGTGTTAAAATTAATATTCTCAGTAATTATTGTTAAGGTGCGTTCCAGATCCATTAACAAATAAAGAGGGACTCAAAGATAAATATCAAGCCTGGAAACCTGATAATGTAACGGACTGAATGTTTTCAATGCAATCTCTGCTCGGCTTGGTGGGCTTAGGCGGTTGCCACGGCAACGTGTGTGCTTAATGGTAAAGAGAGAAAGAGAGTAAAAAGGTGTGATGGTTCTGAGTTGATCACCTGTTCGGGATATTTTACCTTCGCTGTGGTTCATCACAGCCGCTGGAGTTTCTGAACCTTCAGTAAACGACAAACTTAGAATAATTACATCATTCGTTTACAGTAAACATCACAACAAACATGAAATAGGACAAATATATTTGATTAAGTTTTAACGAACAAATGGCTTCTACCCCGATAATTATGTGAAATTAAATTAATTATATCCCAGCTTCAGAAGATTTGACTTTATTTTTGCAGAGCTCTTTGGTTCCTCCTATCAGTCTTTCTCATATTGACGTCATCAGACCAAAGCTCAGATCTACCAGAACTGACTGACACCTGCTGGCCTCAGGTTTGCAACCAGCTTCTGACTGAGAAACCAGTAACCTGCTCCCAGTCAGAGTCAGAATCTCACTGAGGAAGAAACCCCATCAGGTTTTCTATCACTTGATCATTTCTGATATAACTGATGTATATTCATATAGAAAATGAGCCAATAGGGTTTAATTTACAATTTTTATGTCTTCGTGTCATGAGGTAGATCTCAGCTGGCTGGTGAGAGAAAAAGTAGAGCTTGGTCTCTAAAAGTTTGAGCTCCCTATTCTGTCTTTAGTAATGTACTTTATCAGTTTTGTTTGATGATTTAATGTTTTTTAATGAGTTATGTAAAGAAAAACAAAAAAACAAAAACAAACAAACAATGTATTTAACTGTATGATCTATAAGTATCTATTGATTGTGGTTCAGTTTATTGCTGAATAAATTTCACAGTGAAAACCCATATTATATCTATATCTTATTGTAAATGTGATTGAGTTTTATATTGTTGTGATACTAAACTATAAACTACAGCAGGTAACAAACATAAAACTGGTTTTATGAACTGATGCAATGAAACATGGCAGAAAAACAAAAAATAAAAACTGGAAGAAAATCACCAAAAATTCAACAATATGAAAGGACAAAAGTTAAAAATACTGATTGAATGACGCTAATCGATTCCATGTGGGAATTGATTAGGGCCGCTGTTCTGTCCCAAATGTGCGCTATTGGACTGAACATGCTGCTTTTAGTGATGACTGAGGACAATCTTACCAATATGAGGGCCAACGGCCATGACTGTGATGCGTTCAGGAGCGCCTCGGGCGTTCCCCTTTCACGTTTCACACTGAAGGAATCAGACAAGGAGTCAGAGTTGGGTGGTAACTGGTTACATGTACTCAATTGCATTTACTAGAATGGGGGAAAAAATACTTTTAGGAGTATTTTCACTACGAAGTATTGCTGCTCTTGTTTGAGTGTATATTGAATGAAAAACAAACATGTTTTAACCAAACATTCACCACATAGACACACACATGAAGTTTTTGTTAAAGTTTCATGAAAGAAACTGATTTTGAATTTTTTTTTTTTTGTTTGCCTGATTTTGTTATTTTTTGTTATTGACATAAATTATTGTCATTTTGCTTTTTAAAACACCAAAATGACCATTTGACTTTATATTTTGGTCTTTATATAATTTTATATGTTGTAATTTTACAATATTAAATGACTATTTGGCCAGTTACGTCCAAATACTTTTTACAAGTAACTTCTTGGATGGCTAGTTTTTTTCTTTTACTTGAGTAAAAATATGTAGAATTATACTTTCGGGGTACTCTGCCAACCTTTGCTAGAGGCAGTGACTGTGTAATATAAACAGATAAAATGTGAAAAGATCAATCTCTTCCTCCTCTACTTTGGCAGTTTGAACAGATTCAGAGCTCCCTCCTCCTCAAAGCCAGGAGGAGGGTCTTAGCGCTGTCAATCAAGCTCATGTATACACTTTGGAAAAACAACTTGCAGTTCCAGAAAAAACTGTGTTTCTGTTGCCTCAGCATTAATGATAGTTCCTGTAATCAGGAAGAAGTAACAGAGAGTAGAGAGGTGAAGGTGGGGAGCGATGAGTAGCCATGCACCGACCTGTGCATGGCTTGGATTGATTACAAGAAAGCCTATGACTCAATGCCGCATACTTGGATCATCGAATGCTTAGAGATGTACAACATCAACAGGACTCTGAGAGCCTTCATTGCAAACTCGATGGGGCTGTGGAAAACCACCCTTGAAGCCAACTGCAAACCACTTGCACAAGTGTCCATCAAATGTGGCATATACCAAGGAGATGCTCTGTTCCTGCTGCTGTTCTGCATGGGCCTGAACCCCCTCAGCCAACCAATAAGGCAAGTCCTGAGAAGTACCACCAGAAAATAACCGAAGTGGCTGATGTCAGTAAATCCTACCAATGGCTGGAAAAAGCTGGACTCAAGGACGGCACAGAGGCCCTAATCATGCCCGCCCAGGAACAGGCCCTAAACACCAGAGCAATAGAGGCCCAGATCTACCACACCAGACAAGACCCAAGGTGTAGGTTGGGCAAGTCGGTCACCATCTCATTCAGAGCAGCTTGGACTGTGGGAATGACCTGCCGGGATAAATCCATCCTCCTGTCTCTTCTCTGGGCTTTTTCCCTTCACAAAGAAACTTTCCAAAGAATCTGATCTGTTTCTGACTCGTTTTGCTGCTTGTGGCTTAATGTTGGCTCAAGACGTTAAAGGATTTTCAAAATGAAAGCTCCTCCAGACTCAAATAACACATAAAATGGAAATATTTAATTATTTCTTGCGCAGTCCTGTACCATGGACCGGTACCGGCCCGCGGCCCGGCGGTTGGGGACCACTGCTCTTAGACACAAACAAATCTACTGCATAGTTTTTGAATGCTAAACAGATTCATGTGTTTTGTTTTGTAAATGAATAATTTGGGGTGAATAAATAATTTTGTTACTCAAACATTCAGTGTTCAATCCCATCCTTCTACAGTTTGTGCCTGGAGCACCTAAAAAAATCAAGACAATTTACTCACAACTCCAATTGAGAAGTAATTGTTGATGATTTCATATGGCACTGGATCCCCCTTCTCCTGAACCTCGTCCGGTATCACCTGCACATTCCAGCGGTCCATCAGAACCTGGGAGCTGTTCTCAATGTCTCTCAGAATACGACCCAGATCTTCGCCATCATACCCTGCAAAACAGAGGAAGAAAGAGGAAGACACCATCGCTACATAACGAGAACAAACGCTGCGTCTTTTTGTGAAGCACAAACTCGTTCATCGCGCAAGGTCATTTCCTGTGCCCAGAGGAAGCACTGCAACAGGAGGCCGCACCAGCAGGTTGGCTTTGTCTGGTTGCAAGAATTTAACAACAAAAAGCTGAATATAGGAAGAGCATTAAGACAGTCTTTACGCAAAGACTGACTCACCTATCGCATCGAGAATCCATCCGACGGTGCCGTCTCCACCACAAACCAGGATTCTGTAATCCTGCAGGTTTCTGAAGAAACTCAATCTGAAATCCAGATGATGATGTGAATCATCAGAGGCCGACAGAGAAGCAAAGAGTTGTACTAAAGCAGGAGGAGCAATATTCAACATATTTAGTCACGTAAAAGTAAAAAGTGGAGAAATTACTCGAGTGAAAAGTATTTGGCTAAAGGGTACAGACATACTGATTAACTAATTAAAGCATCAGTCATTTAATATTTAAAAATTACATCAATGGAAATGACCAAAATGAAAATAATTCACAAAAATAACAGAAATTTCTCCAAATAATTTTCTTTTGATTTAAAACTTATGAAACTTTAACAAAAACTGCAGGTGTGTCTTTATTATTGGTTAAAACATGTTTGCTTTTCATTTTACTCACATAAGAGTCGCAACACTTCATCACAAAATTACTCAAGTAAAAAGTACAGCATACGCAAACATTTTTCCAAAAGGTAGCAAAAGTAGAAGTTGCTATTTACGACCGAACTCTGTGAACCAACATGAGGGCCTGATGGCGGTCTGCAGACGCCACTGCAGGCCGGAGTAACTCACCCGGCTCCAGGGCCGCCACTGGAAAGCTTGTAGACCTGCCTCGGATTCAGGAAATACTGAAATTTACTCAGGACTCTGAAATATATGGAAACAAGTTCAACAACGTCCTCATTCGGTTTTCCAATTAGTTTGGATTGCTTACCGGAGTGTAAATGTAACAAATGTTTCAAACCGAGCCTACTGAAGTATCGGTTGTGTAAACACCCAAAATGTCTCTTTAGCCCAAAGTTAATGTTGAACAACTGGAGAAAACCCAGAGCAGAAAAATGCTGAGTTACAAGAATTCAACAGAAAACTGATCTCATTCTTGGAAAGAGTTGAAGAAGAAATGTCAGTCATTTGAAAATCAGTGACTTAATCTGCTAGTAGAGGCAAAATAAGGAGAGCAAACCGTTTTCGGGGCGATGAGCTCAGCAGTTTTTTTTTTAAAACCACAAGTACAAAAATGAGCTAAAGATAAGATCTGAAAGTGATTTTAGATTTCTCATATTTTATGCTCATGATTGTAGCCTATTTGAAGATCTAGATTATTGTGTTGCTGCATAACCAAAGCATGTTTGAGGTTATAGTCTTGTACTGATGGCCAGCCATGGTTCTGCCTTTTCACCTGACCCTCAGACCATTACACTACTTGTCTTACTGTTTGTACAATTTTCTTTTTCTAACATGCTGCCGTAGTTTTATACTAGATGTAATTGAATCCACACTTTCCAAAAAGTCCCTCCTTGGTTTTCTTAGTCATCTTAGGATTTTCCACCAAAAAACCTTTTGGGAATTAGAAAGACATTTATTGGAGAGTTTCAGATGGGCCTCTGTGTTCTTTTTAACCAGCATAAGATTTCCCCTTCATACTTTCCCATGGATGTAGTATTTGCTCAGTTCATGGTTCATCCAATCACAGCAAGTCATTATAAAGCATCAATGCAACCCCAAACTATCACTGCTACCACATTTGCCAGTTGGTAGGTGTTATTTATCTGAAAGTCTGTTGTGGTTTTGTGCCAGACGTAATAAGAAACCCACCTTCCAGAAAGATCCACTGTGCTGCATTTGGGCAAATGTGATCATTTTGTCCAAAATGACTTTGGCCTTTAAACTCTCCCATGGAGGCCATTAAACCCTACCATTTTTTAGGAAGGAAATATTATTGATTGTTCCACAACGATGAAATACAAGCGCAAATTAGAGGTAACTAAAAGCATACATGTTCACTAAAAGGTAAAAGACATATGAGGAGGGGAAATAGACTTTAGAGTAAGGGCAAATTTACAACATGAATCATACAGTCGAGTTTAGATTAAACAAAATGTGAAACCGCATAGGGTAATTTAAGGAAAAGAAAAAATTTACAAGATCTGCATTTACATTTGTGCATATAAAAAACTATTTACAAAAAGGGGAAAAAACTCCAAACAAAATCTGGAATGTGGATGCTTAGAAAGTTTCCTGGGCGCAGTAACAGTAAAAAAAAAAAAAACTTTCTAGGAGGAGGATCTGTGATAACACGCCTTTGTGCTCGTAGGACATATCAGTCTTTCACTGACGAAGCTCTTCAGTCTATTTTATATGTAATCTGCATCAACCATCTAAGTTGAATCAAATTTGTCATTCTTGAATTATGGTTGTGGGTCACAAATACTCTCAACCACAGGCCAAACTTTAGACGGCCCTTCTTAAAGGCATCATTAAAGGCATCATTAAAGGTGACAAGTTCTATACCACCTGTGATTTTGTAAAAACAAAACAAAAAAGAAAACATGTATTTCTTAACATGAGACTGTAAATATACTCTAAGTTGGATTTGTCAATATTAAATGATGCCACTCCCTTTGAAAGTGCATTACTTATGTTGGTCAGCAGTGCCAATGAATGCTGTCAACACTAGATAGCCAAATGTCAATAAAGTGCAAGTTTTACCCCACAGAAGGACTTTACAGTGAAGGTCATCACTATATGTATGGAGATGGTTGACAGAAGGACAGTTCATTAGTTAAAATGTTAAGAATGGCTACTTATATGGTTTGGAGATGACCAACAAACACACATAATGTTTGAAGGCTAAATTAAAGTTTTTTCTGCACGTGCAGAAAAAACAGAAGGTTTTTGTGGTGAAAGAGGACAGATGTGACAGAGGTGTTTTCTGAAGGTGGAGGCGACTCCTTAAGAGAGCGACCAAAGGGAGAAGTAGTAAATGTTTTTGTCAAAAAGTAGAACAATGAACAGCAGCAGATGGTGAGCTCTGACCTGAACATAATGGAGTCAGTCTGAAAGGACAGGAAGAGACTGACTGAATCCACTGATATGTTTGACAAGTCACAAGAAAGACTCAGTCAGTTTGGTGGTTCTTTTAAACTCATCATTATTATGAATTTTTAAAAATATTTTTAATCAAATAACACACAAAACAAAGTCCTGTCAAATTAAAGGAAGTCTTGTGCATATTTATGAAATACTTTGTTCAGGTTATGATGTGTTTAAGCCAACCAACTGCGTTGCAACTGAACAACATGTCTGTGGTTGTTCTGCTGCTCGGCGGCAGATGTTTCCAACCGTTTGTGAGGAACAACCAATCAAACTTCCCACTCTGGCTATTTAAACAACGAGTCCCGGCCGGCCTCTGAGGTGTCACCTGCTCCAGATCCATCCGCGAGAATGTAAACATATAACATCTTTTTTTATTATTCAAATGACTTGTAACCCAATCCACGTGTTTTAATGACCTCTCTTTGTGAATCGATACGCCATTGCTGGGTGCTGTCACCAGCCGCAGGTTCAGGTTATTGGCGAAGTGGAGGAAAAGTTGGGAGTCGTTATATCTGCTGGTGTGTTACATAGATTTTACACTCATGAAAAGGCGTCGCCTGGTTGGCTGATCGTGCAATGACGAAAATCAAGAATCCACAAGAAACAATCCACCATCCAACTGTATCCAAGTAAAACAAATCTGTTTAAAAATATTCATCTGAAGTGTTAAGATCATATGAACACATCTTCAGGGATGTATATGTGAAAGTGAAAGTAGAGTAAAGCCACAATGCATAATTCCAGTTAAACATATTTTTTATTACTCAGTGATAAAGCCACTGGACTAATTCAGAATAAAAAAACATTTTTATTATTATTGACTCATTTACATGTGGTTTATGTGTACATATAGAGGGCCTGCTACTGCATAAAAGGATGAATTGGCGTCAGTTTAATATATATATGATCCCAGATGAGAGAAAGGCTGAATACCGCAGTGAAACATGGTAGTGGTAGCATCATGCTGTGGGAATGATTTATAACAGGGACAGGAAACCAGTTTCCATATCAGAGTTGATGTGAAGATAGACAGAACCTCTAATAAATTAAAATATCATAGAAAAGTTCAAAGTATTTCAGTGACTCAATTCAATAAGTGAAACGCATCACAGGTTAATTAAACATAAAGATGCTTCCATACCTTTATTTTTCTTAATTATGATGATCTTCTGCTTACAGTTCATGAAAATATCCATATTTAAAATAATATTACATAAAGTCATGACCTCCTGCACTTAATCTATGTTTACAGAAACTCCAAACAATCTAACTTGGATAAGAAAAATGTACACCACACTTTTAAGATTTTCCTCTTTTTAAATGTGAAAAGGACAAACAAGGCGCTTAGTATTAGTGAAGAATGCTAAAAACGAAATAAGAGAAGTGTTCAAACTGAAAACTTTTGGTATTTGTGTTCCTATGGTTGGGTGGATTTCAAACTAAAACAACTTTAATTTCATTGTTATTAGCTAGTTATTTTTGACTGATTTTATTACATTATTTAATCAGACGTTGTTTTGAAATAATATTTTTATTTGTAACTTTTTAGGACTTTGTAACTGACTCGTTTTTTCACGGTTTGGGTGTTGCCTAATGCATTATGAACCTACTAAAAAAGACTTAATTTCACCGCACTTCTACTAAACAATCGGATGGATTATTTTCCATTATTACTATTTACAACGAATAAAGTCAAAAAAATTTAAGGAAGTTTATTACAAAACAGTTAAAAGCCTGTATAGAGCAGTTATGACAGTGCCAGACTGCAGAGAGTGATGTATCTGCCGAGCATCACGTAGAACAGAGCGGTGTCTAGTTTTTTAGGCGGACGTGCTCACTGCCTTGGAACATTCTCTTCACTGTGCGTGGATGTGTGTGTGTGTGTTTCGGTTAGATGTGTGTGAGAGTGTAATCTGCCTCCTCTCGTGTTGATGTCGACGCGCTGCAGGCCGACTGTGACTGGTGAATAACCGGAACCAAAATTAAAAAAAGGAAAAAAAAAAAAAGAGCAAAAACAATATACAAAAACAAAACACCTTCAGCCCGACCGCAGCACGCCGATCCCCTGAGTCACAACTCCGCTGGGTCCCGAACGACCATGAGCCTGCCTCGGCCGGACGAGTTCAAGCCTCCCCCGGAGTGCCCGGTCTTCGAGCCCAGCTGGGAAGAATTTCGAGATCCTTATGCTTTCATCAACAAGATCCGGCCCATCGCAGAGAGGACGGGGATCTGCAAAGTCCGGCCGCCGCCGGTGAGTGCGCCGAGTTGTTTTATTCGGTTTCTGAGGGCGCAGATGCTGAGTTAGTTCGGCTTTAGATGGACCGAGCGCTAGGATTTAAAGGGACTGTTCAACATGGCGGATACACACCGCGGTCCTCATTCTTTGTGCTGCAAGCGTTAGCTTCTTCTCATTTACCCTGTCCTAACCCAGATATACTGCTGTAGTTGAGGTGTACTAGCAGTCGTGTGTTTGTTGCGGGGTGTTAAATCCGGGTTATAGTCGGAGGTCAGTAAAGCCTCGGTGGTGGTCCGGTCATTGATCCTCTCTGCTGGCAGGCTAACCTTAGCTATACCTGTCATAATGAGGCTATCAGCTTTGACACCAGCAGCTATGCGGAAGCTATTCGGCTCCTGAGAGCACAACAAGAAAATGCGGATGATAAAAATAAAATAAATGACATTTGGCTTCATCTTTTACCGTGTTTGTCCTCTTAATGGCCCTAAAGCCACGAAGCTGACTTTCATAGTTATTAATTTATTTAGTTGAAGAGCATCCACAGAGTGAGTCCCATCACTTTCGTGGTCACTTTCTAATAAAAACCCGACGTAGAGTTGAGTTTAATGTTTAATTCACACGTTAATATATACACAAATGTAACTGTTTTGCAAGATGTTCTTGTTAAGTATGGATTTTTAAAAAGTGGAGGAAAAAAGTCCTTCCTACTAAATCAAGTTATGACCTTTGAAGTATTGCTAAAAACGCAATATTGCTAAACATTTTATTGATGCAGGCTATGATAATATGAGCAGCCACATAATCAGGCAGGGTTCATGTATGAGCCTGTGTTGAAGGGTGTTGTCCTCCATGTTGGCTTTGTGGTAAGCTGGACTATTGAGTTGAGTCTTCCATCTGGCCATTTTGTCTGTCAGTGGGGGATGTTGGCCACAGAGTTAAAGCAAAGAACTTGGGGCTCTTTGGGTGTTTTTGACACTGTGTTGTTATTATTTTGATTTAAAAAGAAGTGTTCACATTACAAAATGATCTACAGGGTTGTGAAAAAGTGTATCCTCCCATAGAGACTTCTTAAGTTTTTATTGTTTTTGCTCCACTTAAGCAGTCTTTAACACCAGTCGAAGATCAACTCAATAAATAAAACATGTGGGTTTTCAAGTTAAGGTTCCATGTAAGCTAGATGAACCATTCTGAGACTTTGTGAAAAAATCAGTCACCAATCCAAATAATCTGGTGACAACTATGTAAAAGAATATTGCCCATTTCTTTTTACGTGAATTGTCTTAATTTAGCCACACCGGAAAGTTTTAAAGCATGAACAACTTGTTTAAAATCATGGCACAGCATCTCGAGCAGATATAACTCTGCGATTTGACTCAGCTGCTACACAACTTTAGCTACTTTTTTGTTTAGCCATTCAGTGCTAGTCCTGGCCGTGTGCTTTTAATCATTGTTCTGCTGCTTAAATCAAGTAAGAGGTGAGGAAATGTCACAAAAACTGTACTCAAGTAAGAGCAGCATTTTGTTTTTGACCAGAACAGTCTTTATGACATTATATTTTGTAAAATAAAGTGAATGTGAACGGAAGCAGCTGGAAGTCTCACTTTTCAAAAAAAACAGAGGTGAGCAAAGTACCCAAAAACTGTACTCAAATAAGAGAACCACTACTTCCGCATATTTTTACTCAAGTAAAAGTAAAAAGTAGCATTCAAGAAAACATTCAGGTAAGAGCGAGAAAGCAATTAAAATCTGCATTTCAAATGTAATGTGTACTTGAGTTGACCTTGATTGTAGAGAAAGGCATCTACGAATTAAATTAGTTATTATTCTTATTATTAATAAGAATAATATTAACTTATTATTCTTTGGGTGTTTTTGACACTGTGTTGTTATTAATATTATTCTTATTAATAATAAGAATAATAACTAATAATAACTAATTTAATTCGTAGATGCCTTTCTCTACAATCAAGGTCACCTCAAGTACACATTACATTTGAAATAATTAAGAATAATAAGTTAATATTATTATTCTTAATATTAACTTATTATTAGCTTATTATTATTCTTATTATTAATTTAAGTATTACATTATAGCATTTGATGTAATACTTAAATTATGTCATCAGAAAGAAACTTTTGTAGTTATGTGTAAATTCTGATGTCATAAAGCCTAAAGGAAAAAGAAATACAGATAACTATTAGAAATAAACCGATTCAAGCTGAATAAACACTTTTACAAATAAATATATTTCAGTATAAAACTTATGAAACTAATATTTACAGTATGTAATGCATATTTATTTTCAATCGAGGTAAAATAATTCCAGTTTTCACTTGACCTCCAAATAACATTTGGATAACAAAGCTTGTGTACAAACAGGAGGTCTCACTTTAATATAAACAGTAGGTCTGCATCTGGTGCATTTTTAGTTACAATATGTTTATTCTTCATTCAGTGAAGTTACTGTCACTGGGGAGAGTATAATGAGGTTTTACTCAATTAACTATTAATTCTTCATAATAATATTACTAAAGTAAAAGTAAAAACTACGTAGCTGTAAAATGTCTAAATGTCATTTTAATTAATGAAAAATATACTTTTTTGGGGGAAAAAAGTAAATTTTTTCCCCAAATACTTCTGCTTAAGGTGAGTAAGGTTTTCCTATAGCAAGTCATTACACTTGATAGTCCCAGAGCATTACACTACCACCACCATATGGCTGTCTGAAGGTTTTTCTGAAATATTGTTAGTTTTATTCTACATTTAATGGGATGTAAATTTTTGAGAAAGTTTTACTTTTGTCTCATCAGTCCATTACATTTATTCCCTGGACTCCAGCAGTCACTCTCTCTCTTATTGTTAAGTCATGACCTCTGACTTTAACCGAGGCAGGTGAGGCCTGCACTGTTTTTTTAGATGTAGTTTGGCGTTCTTTTGCGACTTCCTGGTTGAGTCGATGATTGCTTTCGGAGCAGTTTTTATAGGCTGGCCACCGCTGGAAGGGTTTCGTGTTTCTTTTATTTGTCGATAATGACTCTCACTGAGAATCACTGGAGCTCTAAAACCTTAGAAACGACCTTTTGACCTTCCCCAGACAATCATCTGCTCTTAAATCTGTTTAGATTGGGGTATGCTTCTTGACGTCTTTTAGCCTGCTTTATGTTTCTAAACAGGTCCTATTAAGTAACTTCCTAAATGTACACATTTAATCCTAATCAGGCTTGTTTGATTCATATAGTTTTAGTCATTTTAATTAATAAAATTCTGTTCTAAAAACTGCACTTTGGTTATGTTTGTTTAATGGTTTGGACAAGTTGGCAGACACAATGTGTGCTAGGTGATTAGTACTGTATATGTTCTCTATCAGCTGAAATAACCAATAAACTATTAATATTTTTGTCTATATAATTATTTAAATTCAAAACAAGCCTATAGTTAGAGTTTTGTGTAACATTCCTTTAAGTTTGCTATTCAGAGCAAATTCAAAAGTTGCCTCTTTCTTAATAGCATACATATATTTAAGCAATAGTTGTGTTTGTTTACACCTTGGGCTGCGTAAAGCTGAAAGGGTGAATCCCGTCTGCAGGCTGCCGGTTATCATGACCTCCATGTTCCTTTATGTGTCATTGTTGCTCTTCAGG
Source organism: Poeciliopsis gracilis (assembly GCA_911649635.1). NCBI lineage: Eukaryota > Metazoa > Chordata > Actinopteri > Cyprinodontiformes > Poeciliidae > Poeciliopsis > Poeciliopsis gracilis. The sequence goes on from CAJVRI010001220.1 coordinate 2,189,828, forward strand.
ACTGGCAGCCACCATTTGCCTGCGATGTTGACAAGCTTCACTTTGTCCCTCGCATCCAGCGGCTCAATGAGCTGGAGGTGAGTTTTGTTTATCAGTTTATATATTAGATTATATATTAAATATATAATCTAATATATAATAATTGTACTATTATCTGTCTCTGTGGCTTTTTGTTTTTCATTCATTTGTTTATTTTTAGATTTGAGGTACTTTAAGAATGCTTTTTAGCACAAGGTAGCATTTTTTGGGTAAGAGGATAATGCTTTTTAATTAACAAAAGATACTTTATGTCAGTGGTTTCCAAAGATGTTCCGGGCCTCCCTGTGGATTACAATAAAATCCCCCCAAAAAGAAAAAAATAATCAATTGGGCACACATATTGTTCAACCAGACATAAACCTATACACGTATTTTATTTTCAAACTCCACTGACGTTTATTTCACACTTCAGGTTGCAACAAAACAATCCATAAAAACAGTCCATAAATAACCATAAATACATATTGATTTTTGTTTGTTTATAGGCACAGACGAGGGTCAAGCTCAATTTTTTGGACCAGATTGCCAAATTTTGGGATTTGCAGGGATGTACCCTGAAGATCCCTCATGTGGAGAGGAAGATCCTGGACTTATATAAGCTAAACAAGGTGCATTATTCCACCTCTCATTTTTCACAGACAGATATATCTCAGAGTTCAGAAACAGACACCGCTGACGTGACTCTCTGCTGTTTCAGCTCGTTGCAGATGAGGGGGGATTTGACATCGTCTGCCAGGACAGGCGGTGGACCAAGATTGCAGTTCAAATGGGCTTCTCTCCTGGCAAAGCCGTCGGCTCACACCTGCGAGGGCATTATGAAAGAATCCTCTATCCCTACAATCTGTTTCAGAGCGGAGCTAACCTGCTGGTGAGTCGCACGCATGTATCGGCATGACAGCAATCTGCAGTCATCATCTGAAACGATGCTGTTTGTAAGAAAAGTAAAAAACAACAACAAAACAAGCAGAATCCAAACGGTTGTGCAAAAGATTTGTGTGTGATTTGCTTTGGAGAAAAATATGTAATATCGTTTTTTAAGATCATTTTGAATTTTGCGTTTCTAAGTTTTTGGTTTTCTGCTAAAAGTGTGGATGTTTAGTCAAGAAGGCTCTGACTGCAGAGGTCTACCATTCACCTAACTTCTCATGTTCCTGCACTCTCATTGTGACCCTCAGATAAATTTAAGAAGTCAGATTTAATTTAATTTTAAACCTAAAATAAATTTTTAAAATTCTGGTCTGATTTATTTCTTCAAGGTTTTTAAAGTGCTTGATTTCTGTATAAATCCTTGAAAGTGCTTCGTATTCAGACGGCACAGTTTTGTACTAAAGTGTAATCTTACGTTTGATTAAAAGTCTAAATTTGGAAAACATTACTTAGAGTTGAGACCAGATATTTTCATACATGTAATATGAATGTCTGAAGTTAAGTCAAACTAAGCTTCTCTTGTTTTGATGGTCAGTTAAAAACCCCAAAACTCTTAGGTCTGTCGCAATAAATCAATCAATTACATGATAAAAGTTTTGTTTATTTATTTGGGGTATTTAAAATGTTTTCCACTTCCAGTGTTAAACCTCCTGTTGTAAAATCTGTTTAATCTGATTTAATGTCTGTCTTTTTAATCATCCTATCTAAAAATCTGCTTCCTACCGTAATTTTTGTCCAGCATTTTATGTATCAACATTATGCGACACATAAAGAGAATCTGTGGCATAAATTTAATGTGACAGAATTCAACGTGCTTTTTTTCTTCTCTGTATAAATATAATTAGTTCAGAGTGCAGAAACTAGAACTCTGTGCTGCTGGAGCCTCTTGTTATAGTTTAGTGTCTTGTCATGACTTTAACTGCATTTGCACTGTAAAAAACAAAGAGTGTTTCTGTGATACTTGACTTGAATTGGTTGTGTGTGGCTGCATGGACAGGTCACTCTAACATGTTTTGTGACCAAAGCTCTCTTTTGCCTCAGGCACAAGAACCAGCTTCCAAACTGATGCGTTTGGAGGCTGATCCTGACCTTGAAAAGGTACGTTTGAGTGACGATTACAAAGACGCTAAAGCTTGAAATGCATGTCCTGTGTGGGTGTTACTGTGTGCATCCAGCAGCCACTGTGGTTTTGTTTCTGTGCAAGGCAGAAATAAGGTCAGAAGTTAAATCTTTGTGAAGTTCTTTACTCTTAGAAAGGCAGGAGGAGGAGGAGTACTGTTTGAAAGCACGAAAAGATGCTGACACTGAAATATCAGTTAATATGAAATCCATTCATTTGTCCACCTATTGTCTGAACCTGCAGAGGAGCTGATGCCCGTAATGTATAATGACTTGCAAATGTATTCACATCTGTTGAACTTCTCATGTTTCAGCTGCAAACTTCTGTGTGTTTTAACTGCATTTAATGCAGCAACGGGACTTGATTACATTTTTAGTTAATTGCATTTTAATTGAAATACAGTTCTGAAAAAAGAAGAGACTACTTAAACTGATCCGTTTCTCTTTATAGGTGAAGGTTTGAGTAAAATGAACATTGGTCTTTTATTCTATGAACTACTGACAACATGTCTGTGAAATTTATTTGCAGAAAATGAGAAATGGGGAAAATGACAAAAAAGAGGCAGTGCTTTCAGACCACAAATAAAGCAAAGAAAACAAATTCATATTCATTTAGAAACAACAATGTTAATGTTTTAACTTGGGAACAGTTCAGAACTCAATATTTGGTGGAAAAACCAAGAGGTTTTCAATGGGTTTCAGTGCAGTGGACTCTTGACTTTTTCCAGAGCTGTATATCGATAAAATGAACATTTTAAATTAAAAAAAGCCTTTTGTCAGCTAAATTATTGAGTACATACACATGTGGGGTCAACAATAAAATATATTTGTTGATCTTTATCTGTTATTTAGCTTATTCAACCATCAGATTGGTGCATTTGACAGCTTCTGGAATCCCTGATCATTCAGACAGAGCAAAAAATACTAAATCTTACTCAGTATTTTTGTCTAGTTTCTAGTACAAATATCTTAGTTTTGTCTTATTTCAAATGTACTAACTTACAAGTAACTTTTCATTAAGATATAGGAGCTTGTTTTAAATCACTAATTCCTTCATATTAATGCAAAAGTTATGTCATTTGTAACAAGTCATTTTCCCATGTTGTAAGTGAAATAATCTGCCAATTGAACAAATACTTTTTCATCAATCTGAAGGAATTATTTACTTAAAACAAGCGCCTATATCTTAATGAAAAGTTGCTTTCATTAGTTTCTCTTATTTTAAGTTTACTAAGATTTTTGCACCAGGAAACAGACCAGAAGTACTATTTTTTTTATTTTGTGTTTTTGCAGTTTGTAACATAGTACTTATATAATTATTACTTAAAATACTTTGAACTCGTAAGTTGTGAAGTCACAAAATGTGAAAAACTTAAGCTGTGTGAATCCTTTGTTTTTGCTGCTATTTTATTAAATTTTTTTCCAGAAGTTAATATCTCATCTTGTTTGGCTGAGTGTTGTTTGAACCATTTGTCCTCCAATGTTACTTATTAAACTTGAAAAGTTAAACAGCGGGTGAACCGGGCCTCAGCTCATGCATGATATAATTTTAGATTTGACATATTTGTCTAGTTTGAGGTGACAAACTCTCATTAGCCACATCCTTCTTTTGGCCTTATTGTCTTCTGGCTTCACAGCGAAATACCATGTGATGTATTTCACCCACATTTAGTACGTGACATAAGAAGCGACATGGCTTTCAAATAACATCTCCAATCTTTTAAATCACTTTCCATACTGCACTGGCAGATTATTTCTATTATAAAAAGACAGTTTTTCATGTATAAATGAAGTAATCTTCCAGTGGAACAAGTACTTTTCCATCAATATTAAGAAATGATTTTCACTTAAAACAAGCTCTTATTTCTTGCTGAAAGGTTACGTGTAAATTAGTTTTGTCTTATTTCAAGTGTACTAAGACAGTTGATCAAAACTTCTTGGTAGGATTTTGTGTTTTTGCAATGGATAGACTCATATTAGCGATATTCTTCAGGCCTGTCACCCTTTCTGTCCGTATTTATAACTTCCTCATGTCTGTGTTTGCAGGTATTTCCTGTCTAACATGAAAATTCCTGCTAATAGCCAGCAGGTTTGGGTTTCAAATCGACTTTGTTTCCCTCAGTGTGTCCAGAAACCTGACCAGTCGGCGGAGAAGACGAGCGATGACGAGCCCAAGCTGCAGGAGCCGATTCAGAGAGCGCCGGCCCCCCCGCCTGATGTTTGCCCCAGCGCTCGCCGAGCCAAGCGCATGAAGATCGAGGTGAGAGTCGCTGCGGCTTCACTTTTCACCGCAGGTTCCAAGAATAGCTTCACAGAGTTTTTTACAGTTTGAGGTTGCCTCTAGTTTCACTTCTTGTTCTCTGCTGGTGCAGACTACCTGCGTGAAGACTGAGCCAGGTGAGATGGGGGATAGCAAGCCCAATCTGAGGAGGAGGATGGGCTCTATTGTGGTAAAGCAAGAACCAGGTCAGACTCTTCATCTCAGACAGCAAAAAGTAAAGCATGTAACTGATTTAAAGCTGCAGTATGTAACAGTTATATATAAAAATATGTACTTTACACATTTGTCAAAACTGTCATCATGTCATGAGACAAATAAGCTCCTCTGCCTGCTCCCAGTGCTCCCAGTGCAATCTAGAAACAACCAATTAGAGCTACTATAGTCTGTCATGGATGCTACTGCTAGTTAGCATAGCCACTGATGATGTCAGATAAACAGTTTACCTGTCACTGTGAGTTGTTTCTCCACCATTACCATAATTAGTAACGACTACATGAGTGTTGTTGACAGCGCTAAGACCCTCCTCTTTGCCCTGATTGGTTCTTTCTTCATTTCTTCAGACAGCAATAGTCGCTCAGGGAGGAGATCGATCTTTTCACAGATTATCTGTCTCATGTTAAACTGTTACAACATGGTGACACTTTTAACAAATATGCAAAAAAACATTATATAAAAATTAATTACAATGATATTCAATTAATTTGATTATTTAATAGTAACTCCATCACAAAGTGAAACACATAATATAGATAAATTACATAAAGCTTTATCTCTCTTATTTATGATGATTTTCTGCTTCCAGCTAACGAAACTTCAACATTTAAGATCAGAATATTATAAAAATAAAAAAGTAAAGACATAAACTTATTAAAAAGTGTTTAATACTTGCTTGAAGGTTGTTATTTTAATCTGACAATTGAGCCACATCAAAACCGATATTCTGATTTATTAGCAGGTGCTTGAAATCCTTGAAAATGTTTGAATTTAAATGAGGTGTTTTCAAGCTTTGGAAAGTGCTTGATTTATCTATAAAGTCCTTGAAACTGCAGAGTTTTATAATACAAAATTTATATTGAAAGAGCTTGAATTGTACTGTGGGAACTCAGGACTAAATATGATTATATTTTACAAGAACATTCAGAAATGACTGACTTCAAACTTCCAAAATGTAACAGGATCAGTGTAATTTACTATGAAATAGACACTAAGAAAGTATATCTAAAGAGCATTTTATCAGATTTTAAGTTACAGCTTGGAAATGAAGAACAAAACTGAATTTAAATATGAAATATGAAAGCTGCTCTTTGTAACGTTGAGTTTTCTTACTGCTTTGCAGAAAAACCGATTCCCATTCTAGTAAAACAAGAACCAGTCGAGTTTAAGGAACCAATAATCGAAGCAGACAAATTTAAGTCCCGCTACAAGAAGATGATTCCTCTCATTCCTCTGAGTCCAGTAAGTAGAAACATCCTCAGCCTTGAGAAGTTCAGTCGCTGAATAATTAATGATGACGAAAGCTTGAGTTGAACGTCAGATATCAGCGTTCATCATTCGCCTCATGAAGGAAACGTTCACTATTATTCCTCTACATATTCTGTCATAGTTTCCAGAGCTCAGAGATTCAACAGCCAGTTTGAAAACGGAAATGTCACATTTAAATGATGGATAAAAAGCCAATCATCATTGTGCCATTATTAAATGGGAACTATTGTGCAAAATTCCCTTTTTGGACATTTTTTTATTTGGGTCTTTGTTGCTTCTACAATCAGTCAAAAAAATTTTCTTTTGATTTCTGGAAAACCAGCCGTTTCAAAAACCTTCCAGTACTGACGTCACAGTCAGTGCATGCTGAGCTCCGCCCACTTCATTGTTAGAAGACAACCATGTTTGGTTAGCTGGTTTTAGCCCCATATGGGAAAACAACATGCTTTATAGTTTCTGAATGATGCTTATCGTTCAGAAACAGCTGCTGCTGCTTCCTTTATGGTTCCACTTCTCTGATCCTGCCAGGAAAAGTCCAGAAATTTTCAGAACTTAAGTATTTTCCAGACCATCCGTCCGTCCGTCCGCCCATCCATCCATCCATCCGTCCGTCCGTTTATTTATGTGTTCTTTGAACATATGATGAATTACATCCAGATCTCTTAAAATCGGCTCATTGTGCAGCTGATCTCCTCAGTTGTTGATTAGAATTTCCATTTAAAAACAAAGTGAGACGTTTCAAACCTTCCGGCTTTAAGCTGCTCTGGATCTGAATGGACCAAAGAAAACTCTGTAATGTCTCATCTCTGAAAAGCCTGCTTAAAGTTCAGCAGACGTTTCTTTTTTTTCCTTTTTTTTTTTTTTTTGTTGTTTTCAGTTGATATATCTGCCTTTGTCTCCCAGGTGGATCTGGTAGTGTGTCTGGTATGTGGGAGTGGAGGCGACGAGGACCGGCTGCTGCTGTGTGACGGCTGTGACGACAGCTACCACACCTTCTGTCTGATCCCCCCGCTGCACGACGTCCCCAAAGGAGACTGGCGGTGCCCCAAGTGTCTGGCTCAGGTGACACAAACAGCACAGGATGTCAAGACACTGTTTTTATAGAACAGTCCTGAAACAAAGGGGGAAAATAAGATCAAAGTACTTTATTATATGGCAACATGTTTATATGTTAGAGGCAAAAGTAATAAAGGACCAACTGATGTAATTTAAAGAAAGATATTTGATTTAAAAAATGCAGGTTTTAGTTGTTTTTTTTTTTCAGATATTTTTGATGGAATAATTTCACTAAATATCCTCAAAAGAATGACTCCAAAACAACCAGTAATACTTATTTAGATCTTTTTGGAAACTGTGTGTATTTTTCAGAATCAGTCTATGAGTTTATAGTTCAAGATTTTGAGGCAAACAAGAATTTTGACTTTGACTTCAAGCGCTTTCAGCGTATTGACTACACAGTTTTGTTATAAAGTCCATTGTTTGAATAGCCTAAATTTTGAGGCCATTCCTTACAGTTGAATGCCAACATTTTCATATATTTATTGAAAAAACACTTTTTCACAAGACGTGATAAGAAACAGTGTAATCCAAAAGTGTAATGCTGGAAAATTTTCAAAACGTAACTTGAAAATGTTTGAAAAGTTCTTGAATTTTACTGAGGAATAAGTGAACGAACGTTGATTCAGCCTTAGTTTCACTGCAAAAACACAAAATCATACCAAGTATTTTTGGTCTAGTTTCTCATGCAAATATCTTATTACACTTGAAATAAGACAAAATACCTTTCACGTAAGTCTCAGTGTCTAAGGAATGACACAGATACTGGATCTGTTGCCATAACAATTCCTAAGTATTAATAAAACACACACACACACACACACACACACACACATACATACACACACACACACACACACACACACACACACACACACACACACACACACACACACACACAAACCAAAACCACCCCCCCATGGACATGGTCAACACACGCACTTTAGCTTTGTTTACAATGCTGAACTTGTGGATTCTATAGCACCTTATTCTCAGCTCTTATATATTTTTCAGCCATAATGTATTTATTGTGTAGTATAGGGTTTTAGCTCTGTTGCACTGGTAGCCAAGTAACGACATTTCGTTGTCAAGATTCACCTTGTGTTCTCTTTGTACAATGACAATAAAGGAAGTCTAAGTCTCTAAGTCTAAGTCTAAGTCTAAAACGTATTGAACGACTCAACTGATTATTTCACTTACAACAAGACAACTAGTACTTTTTCTTCAATGTTAAGAAATTATTGACTTAAAACAAAGTCGTATATCTTCCTGAAACGTTACATACGCTTTTGTCTTATTTCAGGTGTAATAAAATATATGCACTAGAAACCAGACCAAAAGCACTTGCCGACATTTTGTGTTTTTGCAGCATGGAATTTCAATCGTATTCTAAGAGACATTGAAAAGCTTAAAGTTTTTATATTGCTGTGTTAGATATTTACGATGTAAACATAAAACTGGTATTTAATTGCACCTGCAGGAATGCAGCAAACCTCACGAGGCGTTCGGGTTTGAACAGGCACACAGGGACTATTCTCTGCGTGCGTTCGGCCAAATGGCAGATGCGTTCAAATCTGACTACTTCAACATGCCGGTTCATGTAAGTCGTGTATTTTCCTACATAAACATCTTCGTCTGTGTTGCTTTAAGCCTTTTTAAATTCAAATTTCATCCCTCTGGTGCTGGTGACAGATGGTACCCATGGAGCTGGTGGAGAAAGAGTTCTGGCGCCTGGTTGGAGCCATCGAGGAGGACGTTACCGTGGAGTACGGAGCTGATATCGCCTCCAAGGAGTTTGGGAGCGGATTCCCCATCCCAAATGGAAAATTTAAGATTTCCCCAGCAGATGAGGTATTCCTTTTAAGTCAGAGGAATTGTGATCAGTTTTTATAGAATTTATCTGCTTTAATCCAATTTATTATGAAGTGGTGGACTTAATGCAACATCACATTTGATGTGTTTTTCGCCTTCTGCAGAAATACCTTAAATGTGGCTGGAATCTGAACAATCTGGCCATGATGAACCCATCGGTTCTGACTCATGTGACAGCTGACATCTGCGGGATGACGCTGCCCTGGCTCTATGTTGGCATGTGCTTCTCCTCATTCTGCTGGCACATTGAAGATCACTGGAGCTACTCCATCAACTACCTGCACTGGTACAAATACATGGAAACACTGCAAAAACACAAATACTGTTTGACAAAGGAAACTCAGAACTTTGCTGAAAACACAGATGTTGTTAAGATAAATTATCGAATAGTTTTTTCTCCTGGAGTCAAATATCTGAAAATACCCCAAATTAAACATTAAACCAAGTAATAATAATAATAATAATAATAATAATAATAACCCTTATTTAACTAAATAAAAACTTATTTAGATGTACAATCTCTTTTTAAAGAGGGACCTGGTAGCACTGTTTACAAGTATCAATAAAAAGAAATAAAATTTCAATCCTACCTTAACTGGACAGAAGATAAACACATTCCTGACACACTGCAAAATACAGAATGTTACTAAATATTTTTTCGTCTAGATTGTAGTTCATATATCTTAGTATATTTGACATAAAACAAAACTTAAGTACAAGTAACTTTTCAGCAAGGAGTAAGAGGTCTTTTAAACTCAGTACTTTCTTCATTTTGATGTAAAATATTTTATTTCACTTACAACAAGACATTTTTCCATGTTATAATTGAAATAATCCGTCAGTAGAAATGGTAGTTTTTATCAATATAATGGAATTATTGACTCAAAATGTGCTGAAAAGTTACTTGTAAGTTACCGGTAGTTATTTTTTTTAACTTTTGAGGTGTACTAAGATAGATGCACAAGAAATTAGACAAAAATACTAAAATCTGGGGTCTTTGTGGAGTAATCATTTAACTCAAGTGTGTAGAACATGAGACGCACACTGCAAAAAAACACCAAATCAAGAATTAGTTTTGTCTCGTTTCTAGTGCAAATATGTTAGAACACTTGAAATAAGACAAACAAACAACTTACTAAAAAAAGTACTAGTTCCATTGGCAGATTATTTCAGTTACATCATGGGAAAATGTTTTGTCATAAGTGAAATAATCTGCCAGTGGAACTAGAACTGGGTTGCTAGGTGACGGGCTGGACTTGGCTGGGGTTGCTAGGAAACGGTGCACTGCCTGGCACTTGTTCATGAAATAAGTAAAAAAAAATCTACTAGTGGAACTAAAACCCTTTCACTAATATTAAGAGATTATTTACTCAAATCAACTCCTATATCTTGCTGATTTAGGAGAACTGAGACGTAGACTGAAAAGTCCAAGTCTGAGTAAATAATTCCTTTGTTTTGATTTTTAAAAAAAGTACTATGTTCAGATTATTTCCCTTATAACATGGGAAAATGTCATGTTATAAGGGAAGTAATCTGCCAATGGAACAAGTACTTTTTTTTTTTATCAATATATTTAAAAAAATCACTGAAAAGTTACCTTTGTTTCATTTCCAGGGTACTGGCAATCTAACATTTTGTGTTTTTGCAGTGTTGTTTCCTTGATTTGTGATGCTGTTGTTCATTTTTAGGGGCGAACCGAAGACCTGGTATGGTGCTCCTGGCTTTGCTGCTGAGCAGCTGGAGAAGGTGATGAAAAAACTGGCTCCAGAGCTGTTTGAGTCCCAGCCGGACCTGCTGCACCAACTGGTCACCATCATGAACCCCAACACTCTGATGGCGCACGGCATCCCGGTACCCGCTGCTTTACTCATCACCTCGGTCTGTTTCACATCTCTTGAATAGAAACCAACAACTTGTCTCTCTGCTGTAGATTTACAGAACCAACCAGTGCGCCGGTGAGTTCGTCATCACGTTTCCCAGAGCGTATCACAGCGGCTTTAATCAGGGCTTTAACTTCGCTGAGGCGGTCAACTTCTGCACCGTGGACTGGGTACGTAGCTTTACTCAGAAATACTTATTTAAAAAAAAAAATAGAAACAACAAAAGGAAAACTTCAACTTTACAGACAACATGGTGGATTTTCTGGAGTGGCCCAGTCAAAGTCAATCTGATAGAGAACGTGTCGGGTCAAAACAGGAAAAAAAAAAAAAGAAAACCATCAATCAGTTATTCATGGCATAACTGTGTAACTTAGCAGCAGAAATGGGCAAACTACCCCAAAATTGTTCTCGAGTAAAAGTATCACGACTTTAACATATTTTTACTCAAATAAAAAAGTATTTGGTAAAAAGTCAACTAAAGTACTGAGTTACTGATCTAAACATCCACCACTTATCCACCATTTAATATTGAAATATTACATCATCTGATGGACCAAAGCATAAAGTTAAGTGGAAATTTTGGCTTCTCAAAGACCAAAATGAAAATAATTCATATAAATAACATAATTACAAAATAAAAAAATCAGGCAATAGAGAAATTTTTCTAAATCGGTTTCTTTCAGTATGAAACTTATGAAGCTTTAACTGAAACTGCCGGTGTGTCTTTGTCTGGTGAATTTTTGATTACAACATCTTTGTTCTTCATTCAGGGGGTAGAAAATGCAGAAATGTTATTCAAGTAAGAGTAGAAAGTGCACTCCGACACACAGAGGGGGGCAGAATACCCAAAAATTGTACTCAAGTTAGAGAACATCATCATATTTTACCCAAGTAAAAGTTAAAAGTGCAGTGAAGTAAAGGTAGTCCTAAAAGTACATCTTTTCCAAAAGTAAATGTCAGTGAGTAAATAGTTACTACCCATCTCTCTTTCTTGGCTTATTTGAACCTGTTTCTTTGTGGTTGCACATCCAGATGCCCCTGGGCAGGCAGTGTGTGGATCACTATCGCCTGCTGCATCGCTACAACGTCTTCTCCCACGATGAGATGGTGTGCAACATGGCCACCAAAGCAGAAACGCTCAATGTGGTTCTGGCCTCAGCCGTTCACAAGGACATGGCCCTCATGATCAAAGAGGAGCAGGAACTGAGGGACAAAGTCAAGAAAATGGTAAAGTGGTTTGCATTTTCTATAAAACTTACAGATTTTGTGCCAAAAATGAATATTTCCTAAAATGAAAAATGTAAAAATCTTATTCTGTTGGTTTTTTTTAACACCATTAGGGGGTGGTGAACTGCAAGGAGGCTAAATATGATCACCTCCAAGATGATGAGCGTCAGTGCGCGACGTGCAGGACCACCTGCTACCTTTCCGCCATCACCTGCCCCTGCAGCCCAGGTGTGCTGGTCTGTCTCTACCACATCAACAGCCTCTGCTCCTGCCCCGTCTCCAACTACACTCTCAAGTAAGAAAAGCTTCTTCTCTCTGGGAAAGCTTCTTGTCTCTCAGCATTAGCATCTTCTTCAGGCGATCGATCTACCTAATGAAACCGTTGCTTAGATCAGTGGTTTCCCAAATGTCTCAGTGCTGCAGAAAATACCACAGAATTTCTAAACATCAACTTTTAGAATGTTTTTTCCCTTTTATTCACTTTTCAGTAATTATTTAATTCATTTAGCACACTTCAAAACACAAAACAAGTGTTTTTGGTCAAGTTTTTAGTGCAAATATCTTAGTTTATTTGAAATTTGACAAAACTAACTTACAAGCCTTTAGCAAGATTTAAGAGCTTGTTTTATGTCAATAATTCCTGATTGAAGATGAAAAAGTACCAGTTCGTTTTGCAGATTATTTCACTTAAAGGAAAAATGTGTTGTTACAAATGAAATAATCTCCCAGTAGAGCTAAACCTTTTTCATAAATATTGAAAGGATTACTTTCTTAAAACAAGTGTGGAACAAAATTAATTATCTACAATATTTAAGATTACACCTTGACATGTATAAAATATTCTCAGTTGTATAAGTTGTTTTTCTACTCCTCTCTCCAAGCCAGCTGCACCTTGTAACTCATATTCACGTAAGAACAGTTCTTCTTTATGTAGCTAAAAGGAAGGACCAAGGCCAGCCACCTGCAAGGGAAGAGATAACAAACAGTTAGCGCACCCCCACTATGGGAACAGGATGAGATGCTCAACTTCTTTATTTTTATGGGCATTTGAAACGACTCCTACTTCTTGTGCACCAAGGAACTTTCTATGAATCTGTGATTGTTTCAGCTTCCACAGAACACACCTAGAGTTTGCTATGATTTTACTTGCAAGTGATATTAAAAGTTTGCTCTCCTGCACATTTGCTGTCTCAGTCTCGACTCTAGAGTTGTTTCCAACTCAACACGAGTTATTATATAGTGCTAAAAATTTACTTACAAGTTAGTTTTGTCTCATTTCAATTGAATTAAGGTATTTGCACTTGCAACTAGATGAAAATACTTAGTAAGATTTTGTGTTTTTGCAGTGCATATGTGCTGCTTCATCCCTTCTGATTTTAGTTTTGATGAGTTTTGAGGTGGAAATGTATTTAACAAGTTTGTGTTATATCATATTTAAAATTTTTCCACCATAATCCCCTCTTTTGATTATTAAAAATATGGAATATTTTATATTCATCACATCAAATTTGATTTAATCTGCACGGTTCCTATGTTTTCTGCAGCAGGGCTGCTGGACGGTTCCTTCTGTCTTTTTTCTTTCCAGAAACTTTTCCATTTCAGGATTGAGAATCAGCTTCATAAATCTGACTGGCAGCCAATCAGATAGATGATCATGGCAAACAACATTCTAACAAGTTATTTAAATTATATTTTACAAATATGATAGAAAATCAGATTATATTTTATTTTTAAAAAGTCATTTAATTTCTATTTATCCTCTTTTGTTCTCAACTTAAATCCAACTCCCTGAGGCCTCCCTAGCGCCCCCTGGTGGTTGCACTTTAAAAACCACTGCCTCAGATACATATTTTCCTCTAAAAGTTGCCGCATCATGAATCTGCTGCAGTTGCAGAGCTAAATGTGGAATTGTGTTTGCTCCTGCAGCTACAGATACACTATGGATGACCTGTTCCCCATGATGAACGCCGTGAAGCAGCGAGCCGAGCTCTATGATGAATGGGCCTCTCGTGTCACTCAGACTCTGGAGGCCAAACTGGAGAAGAAAAAAGGTGAGTAAAACAAAACGTTACAAAAGTGAAGCAATAGTTTTAGATATTTAGATTTGATATCTGCTAATTATCTAAATTAGCTGCATTTTTCCCATGATGTATTCATGCTTTAAGAGGTTTCTTGTCTGGAGCTGGATTTGTGATAAAAACTAGGCATTTATTGTGTTTTCTTTTATTGTGATACATTTGTCATCGAAATAGGAATTTTGATTTATCATTGTAACAATAAATTCCAATTAAGGATGTTTGGAGTTCCCCCAAAAATGTCCGTATTATCAAGATTGTTAGTTGTACTGCACTGCAAAATCTTGGTAAAATTTTGTGTTTAGCTCTGCAGTACAACTAGACCAAAACCTAGACAAAACAAATGTTAAGATTTTGTGATTTTGCAGTGTTTTGTCCTCTGTTAGTTCAATGAGAGTATTAATAAATATCAATTAATGTGAAAATGTGATTAAATGCAACTACTGTGTGCAGTGTAGTGATGCAGATCACAGTTTCTTTAAGTAAATGATGTCCTAATAAAAGCGATTTACAAATATGAATGTTTTTTAAGTATCAGTATTTTTGTTTGTTGGGCTATAATTCCTCTGTCATGCAGTCACAGCCACACAGTTTCCTAAAAAAATAAGTAATAAAAAGTTCTTATTGCCACTTTTATCCTCAAAATAGTCCCACAAAATATTATGATGAAGTTTTTAGTCCATATTTCCAACCCTTAGCTGTGTTTCATTCCTCTGCTGAAAACATTTCAGTGTTGGGTTGTGAAGGCGTTAATCAGACGTCGTCTGACCCGTCGTTCTCTCCTCAGGTCTGCCCGTCTTTCGCTCTCTTCTCACTGAGTCAGAGACCAGACTGTTCCCCGACAACGACCTGCTGCGGCGGCTGCGGCTCGTCACACAGGACGCAGAGAAATGCGCCTCAGTGGCTCAGCAGCTGTTGAACGGCAAGAAGCAGACCAGGTAACATTGTTAGAAAAGTTACATTTGTTTGTAGGTGTTTGTTCCTCTGCGTCAGCGTCATCGAGGTGAGTCTCCTCGTTGTTCCAGGTATCGGTGCGGAAGTGGAAAGTCTCGCAGCCAGTTAACGGTGGAAGAGCTCAGCTCCTTTGTGAGGCAGCTGTACAACCTGTGCTGCAGCCTCCCGCAGGCACCGCAGCTCAAGGTACGGCAAGGAAAAGGAACATTTCGTAGTTTTTTTACATTAATGTCACAAATTAAATTGTTTTTAGGGATTATACGTCATTTTTTTCTAAAAAAAATTGTGAAAAAATAATAATTTTAGAACAAATCAAAACATTTTTGGGGGGTAAAGTCTAGAGACTACAACACAAAAACAAGATTTAAAGAGTGAATCTGAATCTAAATGATCAATTCTATACTGATACCAAATTGACATTATTGATATGTTGGCTCTATCTGCCCAGCTTTAGTAAAAATGGCTCTTTGGATTGTGAAGTTTTCTGTCCTCTGTGTGATTTAGGTTGAGTTTTGTCTTGGGGTATCAGAGTGAAGGGGTCAATGCAAATACATATAACACTTTTCATTTTTTAATTTGTAAAAAAAAAAAAAGTCTTTAAAAAATTATATTTAATAATTACTAACCACTTTGTGTTTGTTGCATAAGATCATAATAAATTACACCGAAGTTTGTAACAAAATATGAAGGAAGTTTATGGGGGATAAATACTTTATGGCCAGCGGCAGCAGTGACGCCTGCAAGAGGGGGGAGCAGGGGGCCTGGATCCCCTGGATAAATAATAAACAAAAAAAATTAAACAAAGTACTGTTATTGTATACTGCTGTGTGTGTGTGTGTGTGTGTGTGTAGCGTTAAGCAAATGTCGAAAAGCAAAAATAATTTATGCTTCTTTTCATTTAGGAACTCTTGAATCGGATCGAAGACTTCCAGCAGCACAGCGAGAAGGTCCTGGTGGAGGAGTCACCCAGCATCGCAGAGATCCAGAGTCTCCTGGACGTCAGCTTTGACTTCGATGTGGACCTGCCGGAGCTGCCTCAGCTGCGGGAGCGTCTGGAGCAGGCCAGGTGGCTGGAGGCCGTGCAGCTGGCCAGCGCCCAGCCCAACACGCTCACCCTGGAGGCCATGAGGAGACTCATCGACCAGGGAGTCGGCTTGGCACCGCATCCGTCTGTGGAGAAAGCGATGGCGCGGCTCCAGGAGCAGCTCACTCTGTCGGAGCACTGGGAGGAAAAGGCGAGCAGCCTGCTGAAGGCCAGGTGAGCGCAGCACCACCTGATAAATGGCTGCAGCCACTTCTCCATTAATCTCTATCCATCATTCCTGGAACAAAACGGCTATTCAAAAGTTTAACAACAAAAATCTCAGGTTTTAAACTGTGTTTGCAGCACCTTTAATTTTGTTTGTAGGAATCCTATGAATGTAGCAGAAACACATTCATTCATATCATCTGCTGCTAAATAAATAACATGGATCTGACTGAAACACGATGCTTTATGTCCATCACCAGGCCGCCTCACTCCATAGAGACTCTGAGCGCTGCTGCTGAAAAGGCCTCCGTCATCCCAGCTCACCTCCCGAACTGTCTGCTGCTGAAAGACGCCATCAGGAAAGCACGGGAGTGGCTCCAAGAAGCCGAAGAGCATCAGGTGGGGAAATCCTTGAAAATACTGGAATTCCATTTAGGTGTTTTCAAGTTTTGGAAACTGTTTCATATGTTAGATTAAAAGCCTAACTTAGAAAATGTGGCTTACAGTTGAACCCAGGTATTTTTATACACTGAATAAAAAGACACATTTTTTCACTCTGTGTGAAGTTAAATCAGGTTAAACTTTTCTTGTTTTAGGTTAGTTGGAATTACTGAAACTGTTTCTATTTACTAAATGTGAGAAAACTTGGCAAAAATATTTTCAAGGAATTTTTTTGTAACTTTCTTTGTATATTTTTCTTTGTTTAGTTTGAGCTGGAAAGTAGTTGACGTTAATACAATTTGCTTGGATTGTTTTAGTATCATTAATATTTATTATTCCTAATGACAAATAATCAGTGACTTATTGATCTGTGAAATTGAATAGATGTTTTTATATGGTTTAAATGAAGGACCGTTATTAAAATTTGGAGATTTTTCTTTTGTGAAATTAGTGTTTTGTTCTGGGATTAGTCAGATGTAGAGGGTAACATTTTGTGATACTGTTATGTTTGTCATATTTTAGTTTACATTATTCCTGCTGTAGAATGTGTAGTACTATCACAAGACATTTTTAACAACATTGATAAATGATGTTAAATGACTCGAGTCATGTAATAATGAATTACAACTCAGATTTTTAGTTCATTTGTTTCGTTTTTATCTCCAAAGTTTGGTGCTGGAAAAGTTTGAATGTTACTGTGGGAAAAGTGTTTAAACTCTTGAGTTTTCCACTCAAAAGTTGTGCTTCCTTCAGGCCAGCGGCTGCGTTTTGATGATGGACAACCTCTCCGACATGCTGCTACGCGGACAAGCCATCCAAGTGCAACTGGAGCCGTTGGACCGGCTGGAGTCTCTGATGGCAGACGTGCAAAAGTGGAAAGAATCTGCAGCCGCAACGTTCCTTCTAAAGGACTCGACTCTTACATTGCTGGAGGTATTATTGTACAGATTGTTTTCTTTATCTACCACATTTTACTGAAACATGTCCATATTTAAAATCTGTCAAATGAATGAATGAGGTTTGAAATTTGTTGCGTCCAGAAGTGATAAAAACACAAAATATTTCCAAGTATTTTTGATTTAGTTTAGAAATAAGACAAAACTAAATTACAAAGCACTTTTCAGCAAGATTTTGGAGCTAAATAATTCATTCATACTGACAAAAAAGTTTGAGTTAATCAGCTGGTGGAACAAGACTGTTTTTGGTTATTTGATGGGTTGTGCGTAAGACTGATGTGAGACTGTCATGAACATGAACGAGTCCTCATAAATGTTTGCATTTGTTGTCATGAAGTGTCATTTGATAAATAATGACACGTCTAATGCAAAAGTGCACTAAACGTGGCATTATTCTGTAAATAATGACACTTTCAATGCAAAGTTTCATTCAAACTTGCTGTAAAAGTGTCAACTTTGCGTTAAAAGTGTCATTATTTACCAAATGACACTTCATGAGAACAATCATAAGCGTTCATAATTTCTCCTTCGTGTTTGAGAGTCTCATGTTAGTCTCAAGCACAACCGTCAAATAATGTGTGACCCATTTTCTACCATATTAAAGGTTATAAGTTCTAGTTCCACTGGCAGATTATAACAAGATAATTTTCCCGTGTCAGAATTGAAATAATCTGCCAGTAGAACGAATACTTTTTCATCAATATTAAGAAATTATTAATATTAAAACAAGTTCCTATATCTTACTGAGAAGTTACTTATTTTTGCCTTATTTCTATATTTATATTAGAAACTAAACCAAAAATACTTGGTAAGATTTTGTGTTTTTGCAGCGTAAGTTAAAAACAACAGAGGTATTTATTATTTGAGTCATCAGTTTCAATGTTTAGCTATTTATGTTCTTTTGATGCAGGTCTTGTGTCCAAGATTTGAAGCTGGAGCTGTCGGTTCTCCGAAGAGGAAGGCCAAAAAGGGGAAAGAATCCCTGAAAAATAACAAAAAGAAATCCACACGACTGAACTGTCTCAGCGATGTGGAGAAAGCTCTTTCAGAGACCCAGGACTCTACCTCTGCAGTGAGTGGAGAACATCACATGGAAATTGTTTAAAAGTTAAATTATAAAGAGCGTTACACACAGAGTTAAATATTTGAGGTGTTTATTTCTACTCATTTTGATGATTATAGCTTATAGCTAATAAAAATGCAACATTCACTTTCTCAGAAAAGTAGAATATAACAATAACTTTTCTGAAAGGTTTGTCCGTGTTCGCCACAGTAGATGCAGTCGGTTTCACTCCTTTTAGACCAGTTACTGCACTCATGCGGCGTAGCATGGAAGAGGTCAGCTGAGGTCAGCTGAGGTCTAATGGAGGCCCAGATTACTTTGACATCTCCCTTCAGATCATCTGCACTGTTGGGTCTGGTGTCTCTCTTCTTCCTCTTAAAGATTATTAAATGAAAAAAATGCAGAATGTGCCATTTTTTTTCATGATTAACTGCTAATCACACTAAAGCCTGTGTGTGACAGAGTTCTCTTAGTAAAAGAAGCATCAGTACAATAAAACAAAACAAATCTGTCTCTGGTTCTGAACATTTAGAATATTATCTAAAAAGATTACAGGTTTAAATTCAATCAAATGATTTCTTGTAAAGAAAAGATTTGAGGCCTAATTTCCCAACAACCAGAATCCAGATAACATTTTTAAAGGGGATCCATTAAACAAAATTCACATTTTGTGCATTTTTGTCCTTCCTTCTGGGTTTCTACCATTTAAAAAAAAAAAAACACTGTGCTGTGTTTTTGGGAATAAGTTAATATTTTTTGGTGTCTGGAAAATTAGCCGTTTCATAAACTTCCCTGTTGTAAAGTCACATTCCCGTTAATCACCCCATTACCTAACAACCCAATTGGAGCTCCAGGACGTTTGGTCAGCTAGTTTTACCTCTGAACAAAGGCTGTCGGAAAAGACAAGTGTTTCTAGTCGACTTACCATCCAGAAGCCACTTGCTGCATTCTTGTCGATTGTGCTGGAGGCTCTACTAACCTGTTCAAATTTGTATTGTAGTATAATTTTGCATCTATTTGCAGCCGTTTTCACATGTGAGTGACAGACTTTGAGTTTGGGGGCGTGGCCTGCAGCAACTTATTCTGATTTAAAGTGACAGAGGCCCTAAAATGGCTCAAAATAGACAGAACTGACCAGACTGAAATTTCTTAATCTAAGAATGCTTGTGGGCAACAATGTCAATGAATGTGTTTTGTATAGGCTCTAGATCTATCCTAACTTGTTTAAGGAAGCCTAATAAGCCAAATTTAAGCTGTGCAGAAATAAAACTGACTTGTTTCATCAACCAGATGGCGACTCTGGAGGAGCTGCGCGTGAGGGAGATGGAAACCTTCTTCAATCTCAGGGCGGCGAACGAATCGAAGCTCCTCCCCACAGCGGACTGCATGGACCTGAAGGTGTGTTTCTGCCAGAAGGCGCCCATGGGAGCCATGCTGCAGTGCGAGCTCTGCCGAGACGCCTTCCACAGCGTGTGTGTCAGGGACCCGGCCGAGTCGCGCGAAACCCAGCCGTGGCTCTGTCCGCACTGCCAGCGATCCGAGAAGCCCCCGCTCAGCAAGGTCCTCTCCCTGCTGGCGTCCCTGCACGGCGTAGGCGTGCATCTGCCGGAGGGCGACGCCCTGAACTATCTGGTAGAGAGAACTCTTAACTGGCAGCAGCGAACGCAGCAGATTTTACAGACGTGTAACCTGCCGGAGTTAGAGGAGAGACCGGAAACACCTCCAACACTAACCCACTGGGTGTCGGGCTGCGACAACACCCACAACAACACTCAGGTTTGTCTTCGGTTAATCGTTTTCTGTTCCCAGCCAGCAGCTGGCCGCAGATGCTAATTCTTAGTTTGATGTTTCTTCTTTCAGGCTCCATGTTTGACTCCAGAGTGGAACAGGACAAGCCACGCTCAGACCGTCTTTTACACCGAGCAGAGATGCATCCCACTGCAGGGTCCGTGTTCGCTCAGCTTCAAATCAGAAGCTTGTTCTACACACTTAAATCAAATGACTGCACTGCAAAAAGCACTACATTTTAAAAAGTGATTTTGTCTAGTTTCTAGTGCAAATATACAAAACTGACTTACAAGTAACTTTTCTGCAAAATATATGAGCTTGTTTTACGTTAATGATTCTTTAAAATTGATTTTTAAAAATTAGTTTTGCCTCATTTCGAGTGTTCTAAAATATTTGCATTAGAAACGAGACCAAAATTAAAATGCTAGATTTTGTTTTTTTGCAGTGTAATCATTTAATTCCAGTGTGTAGGACAAGGGACACACTGCAAAAACACAATGTCTCACCAAGTCATTTTTGTGTAGTTTTAAGTGCAGATATTTTAATGCACCTTGAATAAGACTAAACTAATTTTTCAGCAAGATATAAAAGCTTGTTTTAAGTCAATAATTCTTGACTATTGATAAAATAAAAAACTTTAAAAGTAGTAGATTTATTTCTGATTTCTGAGTGAAATAATCTGCCTGGGGAACGAGTACTTTTCCAACTGTACTAACTCCTATATCTTGCTGAAAAGTTACTTGTAAGTTAGTTTTGTACTAAGATATTTGCACTAGAAACTGGTTCCACTTTTTTTTTTTTTACTTCTGATGCTGATACCGATATCTGAGGTTTAGTATCGGCTGATACCAATCCAAAACGGATTATCAGCTTAACTGACATAAAATGTTTCTTTTTATAAACACAGCCATAAATGTACTGAAATACAAAGTCATTTGATAATTTTGCACCAGTACAGCACACTTCACAATTGGTTAAACTTGTGCAATTATGAGTAGAACAAACAATATAAAATAAATAATAAAGAAGCTGAGAAAAAAAGCAGGTTTACATTTGGGTCAAACATGTAAATGTAAAATGCAACAAACCTTCTTTCAACAGTTTTTGTTTCTCCAGGGCTGAACTGCGAGCTGGAGGAGCTGATGGTGGAGGGGCTCCTGCTGCAGGTGTCGCTGCCGCAGGTCCAAAGCCTGTACCACATCCTACTGGACCGAGCCAACAGCCAGCACTCCAACAGAGCCGCTTCGCCGGCCGAGGACGACCCGACAGAACACAGCAAACACATGGAGTTCATCTCTCAGGGAACTAATATGGCACTGAACGAGGTGAAATACTCAGCAAATACACCAAATATAGCTGTTGTCGGCACTGTTTGCTACTTTAATACATAGATTATCAGTTTTGTTATCAAAACTGATGAATTCCTGACCTGCAAAGGATTTATTACAAAATATTTATTATGTTATTTTTTCCTTTGTCATTTTCTTTTTGCCTTCTCTTTCTATCCATTCATCTACTATCTGGTATTTCCATGACATTTTAAAACTGCTTAGTGCTCACACAACTGACATTAATCATCGCAAACTTAAGTATTTTAGATTTTTAAGTTATGAATTCTGTGTAATTTTCACTACAAGTATTTTACTTTTCAGCAAGAAATAACAGCTTGTTTTAAGTCAGTAATTCTTTAATATTGATGGAAAAGTACTAAGTCCACTGCCAGATTAACTTTTAACATGAGAACAATTTCTTGTGTAAATTAAATAATCTCCCAGTGGAGCTAGTACTTTTTATCAATATTAATTTATTACTCTATTAATGTCTAGTTTCTAGTGCAAATATTTTAGTACCCTAGAAATAAGACAACTCACTTTCAACTTACTTTTCAGCAAGATATAGCCTCTTGTTTTCAGTAACTACATAATATTGATTTTCATATTTTATGAGTCCATTTTGCATTTTGAAATAGGCTGAAAATACTTGTATTATCTTGTGATTATGCAGTGAATCTACTTTTCTCCTCATTCACAGTAACAGAGTTTTTCTCTCGGTGAGTTTTATTGGGACTGATTCTGTTTTCAGGATGGGAACGACGACACGACAAACGCAATGACGGACGCAATGACGGACGCTATGACGGACGCCATGACGGATGCTATGACGGACGCCATGACCGACGCTATGACGGACGCCATGACGGCCTCAGAAAGGAAGGCGAAGAGGCGCCTGGAGAGGGATGGTTTACCGGACGCAGAGAGCCGGGGGAAAGATAAAAAACACTCCCACAAAAGACAGAAGGTGAATAAGAAGAAGCTGCAGCGCCGGCCGGCTTCTACCTCGTCTTCCCCGCGCTCCGACTTCTCCCAGTCCGACGATTCTGACGAAGAAATGGCTGTGTGTCCCGCCGAAAGCTGTCTGCTGCCCGAAGGAGACGAGGTGAGACTCTAAACTGATCACTTACACTGAAGGTAGCCACTAAAAATCGTGTATAGATCTATTTGATCAGAATAAACAAACTATAAAATATACATAAAAGATGTTTATTCTTTTATTTATAAACCAACTTGGTTGTTTCCTTCCTTCATAAAGTCGCATCCAAACCCTGAAAATGTTCTCAGGACAAAACCACAAACTGTTTGAGCTGCAAACAACAAAACCTGAGACGTTTAACCTCACAGATCAAACAGTTTTTCATGCTAAATTGATTTTGTTTTCTGTGGTTTCTGGTCCTGGCGCCGCTGCAGGTGGACTGGGTCCAGTGTGACGGCAGATGCAACCAGTGGTTCCACCAAGTCTGCGTCGGCGTCACGGCGGAGACGGCCGAGAAGGAGGACTACGTTTGCGTCGCGTGTTCGCTGAACGATCGACAGACGAGAAAGTGAAGAAAATGAATTTTTAATATTTTTTTTAAGTTTTTGGGAAGTCTGCAGCTCCTCGGTCTGTTCCTGAAGCGTCACTGATCCTGTCCCCGTCCTTCCCCCACACAGTCCCACCTGTCTGACCCTTTTGTAACAATGGTGCTATCTCCTCTTTGACTTGTCGTCCAGAACTATAATGTCTAGGGTTTTTTTGTATTTTTACATATATTATATATATATTTCTTTCTTTCTTATAAATTGTTTGTGGTTGTCTAAATGGAAAAAAGAAACAAAGGACATTAAGTGTGCTGCATGGGTCTGCATTTCATCGGCACAACGGAGTCTTACACCACGATACCCCAAGTAAAAAGCGCTAAGGATTAAAATTTATCTTGTTTGGAGCCTCTTTGCATGTTTCACAGAGTTATGGGGAATGAAAAGGAGTTATTAACCCCGGTAAAAATAACTATAATTGCTTTTTGTTTTTCTTTAAACCTCGTTGTTTAGTCCATGCATCTTAATATAATTATTCCCGTTTTTGTTTTTGTTTTTGTAGAATAGGTTTTATTTATCTGAGCAATAATTTTTTTTTTTTTTTTTTACTTTGATGGCTTGATCTCTGCCAAGTTGTGTTTTTAGCGATGATGTTGATGTAATGTAAAGAAAGTTACGCGGACGGGTTACGGCTGCGGAGACGTTCCAGAGCACGCCGAAGGAAAAGCGAAAAAAACGAAACACGCTGCTGACATGCAGATCCGCAGGATGGTAACCGCGCATACGATAGAGGGGAAAGGTGAAGATGTTACAATTTATATTGTGGAATAAAGCCCTTTTGTTCTATGGAGAGGTTTCCTCATTTCACTTGGTGCAAAGAAACATCATCATAAATATTCTCCATTTATGGATTAATTCACTAAAGACTGCTGCAGTTATTTAAAAAACAAGATTTGAGTGAATAAGTTTGAATTTGTTAGATTTATTCAGTTTTTTCCCCTGATCCAAACATTTAGCTAAACCAGTTGAGTTTTTTTATAAAGAGGGAAACGATATATTTCTTAAATCATTTGCCGTTTTTATCTCCTCAGTTATTCGAAATATCTTAATAAAGTGGTCTATTTTGTAGAAAAGAAATCTTGAATTACTGTTGATCAAAAAATATAATCATAGTCTCGGTCAGTTGTATGAAATGACTGAAAAATATTTTACAAAACGTTTTGGGGGAGTTTATTATGATTGAGTATTGGGGCTGTATTAAGAAAAAAATAAAAACATGAAATTACAAGAATAAAATCATGAGATTATAACAAGAAAGTCGAAAAAGTCGCTAAAACGTAGTATGGGAATAAAGTTATATTACAAGAATAAAGTCAAAATACTATAAAAAAAAAAAGAATAAAGTCAATACTACAAATATAATACAAGAATAAAGCTGTATTTCAAGAATATAACCATAATGATTTTATTCACTTGTGACTTTATTCTCGTATTATTTTGACTTTATTCTTTTGTGACTTTTTTCTTGTAATATTATAACATCATTCTCATAATTTTATTTTTAATTTATTGTTTTAGTGTGGCCCTAATACTTTGTCTTTGTTTACTGTCCTAATTTTTCTTCTCCTTTTTTGTTTTATTTTTCACTTTTTACAATGATTGCTGGTTTTAGCATGTAGTGTAATAAATGAAAACAGGAACATTAATAAAACAAACACGGTTTTGTCTTGTACCTAATTAAATGTTTAAAAATATTTTATTTGTCTGCAAAAATCTAGAATTAAACCTCTTGAATTTGCTTCATGATTGAATTGTGGGCCAATTAAAATCATCCAGTGGCCCACTAATGGCCCCTGGGCCACACTTTGGAAATCCCTGATCTAAACTCTTGAATAAATACTTCCACCCTACTCAGGTGTTGCAACAGAAACCACATTTATGTAGCCGTCAGCTGGGATAACTAAGGCTCCCTTACAAGCTCAAGCTGAAATTACTGTAATGGTCAAATAGAAGTGAAATCACAGAAATTAAAATAAGACGTTTTTGTTTTAGTTTTATTTATTTGCTAAATTAACCCTTTTAGGCTGAGCGTGTCGACGACTCGGCCAAATTCGCAGTACCGTAATTCCACATCTCTTCGCGCTCTCTGAAAAATTCCAACGGTTTGTGAAAGTAGAGTCGCTGCGCTTTCCTGCCAACATTGTGTTATTACGGTAAATTCATTAACCCCGTAGCAGGAAGTGAAATTATTCTGAACTGTGAGTTAATAACAGCCTCCATTTTAATTAAAATAATAATAAATGTAAACAAAATGAGCAAGCGAATCTCAGAATTAAATAAAGATGTAAACTAATACAAGGAAATTATTTAAGAGAAAATATACATGCTTAAAAAAGTTACCAATATTTCCATATACCATTTAGTTTTGTCTGTTGCATTTAGTGATAATTATTTTTTGTGCTCATGAAGTGTTAAACAGTTGTTCAATTTTCAATTGGGTTAAGCTAATTTCAAAACCAATTCTGTTCTTTCGGTTTTGCTCTTGATAACGTCAATGTATCTGGTTAGTGACCGGTTGCAAGATCCTTGTTTGTCGACTTGATTAAATAAGGGCAGGAACACTTTGTTTTGAAAGCATGGCAACACTCCCTCTGCAGTGCAGCTATTAATATCCTGCAGTCATAAGAATATGAGCGGCCTCAGTGATAAACCCAACTCCCATATTTAGCCGGTGGAAGAAGAAAGAAATACTTTAAGGCCAACTCATCTGATCCATTCAGTCAGAGAACAGAGGACAGAGGAAGGCCAGTTGGAAAGGAAATTTCGACTCATGATGCGACACAAACAAGCATTACAGAAAAGAGGTCAGAGGTCAGCATCTAAAACCAGGAAATGTCGTTTCTAAAAAGAGAGCCAAGAAGTGGAAAGCAAGAGAGGCACAGAAATTTGGAAGGAAAACAGTAAAAAGTATCAGATCCTCTAGAGGTCTTCCAGCTCATCACACTGTGAGAAGTTTTTATTTAGCGAGTTTTATATTTAATGAAATTATTTAGAAAAGTGTTTAGAATTTGTTATTTTGCAATTATGTTATTTATTTGTATTAAATTTTTTTAGTCTTTAAAATACCAAAATTTGCACATAACGATGTTTTTTTGTCCATATGATGACATCAAAAATGGTGTTATGTATGCTAGAGTCTTAGAGAGCTACTTTTTACATTTACTTAAATAAAAATATGTGCTAATAGTCTACTCTTACCTGAGTAAAAGTTTTGGGTACGCTACCCTCCTCTGCTGAATTGATTTTACAAAGTGAGTCCTCTAGTCCTCTAGTGACTAGAGGATGGATCAATCTGAAAATATTGATAAATTTCGGTTACAGACTCTCTCTTGAAAATGTATTCATTTTGGGTTCTGAACTCTCACAACAAATTTTTTTTATTTGATTTGAATTTTTGTATTTAAGAAAATATTCTAACAAATTTGTTCTGCTTTTCTATTGTTACTTTTTATTATATTAAAATGTTGTTTGAGTATTTTGTAGCCATCTATAAACTTTATCCAAAATCCTGTCCCAAATTTTAACAGAATAATTCAAAAGAAAAACCAAACAAAAAACCCTAAAGGTTAGAAATTTGATAATATATTTTACACAATATAATGTGTGAAATACACATTATATTACAAAATACGTTTGCTGTCAAACACATCACGGTAGAAATGAGACGCTGACCTCCATATGGATCAGAATAACAATACTAAGCCACATTTCTTTCTGCTACTTTTAAATTCCTGAGTGAAATGCCTGTTTATTAGGTCTCCATGCTTTTATCCGGACAGTTTCAAGTCAGAAATATTCATTTCTATAGTAACTTGGATCGCTCTGATTGGCTGCTTCTGCTCCAATCAGCAGCCACAGCCGGAGCTCTCTGCACATTCAGTCTGATTTAACGCACTCACATAGCGGAGCACGGTGAGTCTCTTCACAAAGCTGATACATCTGGAAAAAAATGATAATTTCAAGGCTAATTATCTAAAGTGTGTCTTTGTTAGATTAGTAGTTATCGTGTGAGCTTGTGTTTGTTTCCTAGTCCTTATTTGTTTATGACTTATATCCTCAGTTGTAGAGAAACAGTGCTGTGGGTAATATAGCTTAGCTATGGCTAACAAGAGAGCTAGTGAGTAACTGACGAGTTCTCGACGCAAACTATGTTTTCGCTTAAAGTAAGCGTATTTAATTATACCAAAGCGGTCTTCAGTCTTTTAATGGTTTATCCGCATATCGATGTTAAACACAACAATAACTTGGAGCTTAAACTTTTGGGAAAAGCTAATAGTTTCAGAGTAGTGACTAATGCTAACTGGCTAGCTAGTTAGCGCCCCATTTTAGCTAAAAAGTACAGAGAGCCCAAACTGTGAGCCAGACACCAGGAAACAGAAAACTGTGGCCTGTGTGCTTTGTGGAGGTTTGGTTAAAATTAGTTACCACCTTGCATGCCGCTAACTACATCTACAAATATATTTACAAGGCTATTAATGAACGCCGATAGTTAGCTTTTACCTGAGTGTGCTAACTAAATGCTAGTACATAAGTTGTCAAACTTTTTCCTGGTCTGCTACTTCTAGTTTCCGTTTACCCCGTCTGAGACTTTGCGATAAATCACGGTTTGGTGTGCTTGTTTTTGTTTGTAACAGCAGAGGATTTTTAAACGGTGTTAAAGTCTCAGTGTTGGGGTTTTTGAAATTAATAGCCACACCCTTCCCTTCCTTTCGAAACCAACTACAGTACAAGATGTGAGCTCATTTTTATTGGTAACTTTACAGCTGCCCTAACTTTTGACGTTTTCAACTGAGCTCCCAAATGAGGAGGTTTATAGAAATAGTTTTAAATCCAGACTGGAAGTGTATTTGATCGTTTGAGTCGAGTTGAAATCCCCCCTCCCTCCTCTGTCGCTGACACATGATACTGTCTGTGAGCTGAAGATGTTGTCCCCTGGCTTCCTACTGTGGGAGGAAAATTAATACCTTTTGTTATTAATGGTCCAGATCAGCCTTTTTTTCATTCTGAACGTGGCAGACAGCTTTAGTAATTCGAGAGGTTTCGTAATATAAAGTTACAACATAATTTTAACTCTGTCTACATTAAGAGAAAATGTGCAACAAATCATGTTATGATGAAAACTATTCATCTGTTTGTTCAAATTGCAAAGCTAAACACAACACCATTGTTCTTTTTAATCATTGAGTAAAGTTTTCTGTACATTTAGCAATGACATGCTAACGAACATATTTGTATCTTTACATTTGATACTGGTAAGCATAAGCTTGAAATAGCTGTTTATGAAGATTTTTTTTTTTTTTAAATCTTTCACAAATGCACTCTTTGGGCTTCCGTAGTTCGCAATGATGAGTTACTTGTCATTTTGATTTACAGGCATGTTTTACAGATTGTATTAGTTGCACTTTGAATTCAAGTCAACTCCCAGAAGGGAAAATATTTGTTGTAATAAAATTATTGATTAAAATCAAATTTGGTAGGAAAAAAAAAAAATCCAAAATCTTTTTTTTAAGCCATATCACCCAGCTCTGTTTATTTTAGATATTTATTTGCGGTCATGCCTACCACTTTTTCTTTTTTTGCTCCAGTCCCTTGATTTATCATACCACCAGCTGAGCTATCTCCTTAAAAAGCAGCTTTTGGTTTGTTTTTTTTTTATCTGCGGTTGCTTTGTGGAATATTTCCAATAACAATGTAAGCAATGTAAGCATTGTTTATGGTATGGTGGTCCAACAAAACCCTGTTTGATTTACACAGTGATGACAAGAATTTTTAATTTCAGCCAAATTCATTTTTCCAACAACCTACATACCAAACATGAATGGATTAGAGATGCAAGGAGAAGTTTAATTATTCAGTGCTAGATTCAGGCTCCTTCTCAAACTGGAAGTTTTTTTGTTTTTTTTAATCTTAATTTTAATATATAACTGTAAATGTTCTCAGCCTCAGAATAAAATAATCCCAACATTTTAGTAATGCTCATTCAGGTTTATCCCGTTTGTAATTCGATTACAAACGTGTATTGTTTTGTGCTGACTTCTGTCTTATTGTTGATGTTTAGGAGCCATTTGGACAGATTTGTTCGGCGTCGCTCTCTGGTTCCTCTCTCCATCTCGTCACCTTGGAGACTGGTTGGCAGTCAGAGGATAAACCTGAGGATAAGGCCTTCTTCCGCAGATGTAGAGGGACTTTCCATCATTACAACTGTGTACAAGGTAAATTAGAGTAAATGAATTTTCTGGTGGTTGTGAAAGCCTTTTTTCAGTTTTACATTATCTCATCGAAATCTGGAATTAAATTATTCATTTACTGTTGGCAAGAACATAGAGACTCCTTATTATGAAAACTAAGAGCAGGCGTGGTAAAAAAAAAAAATCGCCAGGCTCTGATACGCCTACCTCGTTGTGTCTCGTTTCTAGTTAGGGGAACATTTCTGGTACTTACCTGATATAAAAACTTAGAAGTAAGTTTGTGACTTTTACTTTAAGAGCACCTATGCTCTTTAAGAGCACATATGCTTTTAAAGTGCTTTTGTCACCTTTCTGTGCACCCCGTCCTCATTTTGTGAGCGTTTGTCACGCGTACACTCTCTGATCTCTGTTTTCTGTCTGTGTGGCGTACTTGAGTAGACGAGGGTCGTCACAATGGCTCTTTGTGAAGTCTGCTGTGTGCCTGTCTCTCACTGTGGTGCTTCAGACGTCGTAGTTAGAATTGCTAATGCTGGTCGATTGCGACAGAGTGGGTTTTGTATTGTTTGTCGCAGCATTTGACAAAGATCCTACTGACCTAGCATAATTATTACATTCAGAGGTTTTTAAACAGGATTACTGTAAATCTCTCCCCCACTTTGGCATTTGATGTCAGAAATGTACATTTGTTTGTTTTAAATTCAGAATTATGTCCCAAGATGTTTTGACTTCATGTGTTCAGCTAATGTAGGTGGACCATATCATGTGTCATTCTCTTTTTTATCACTTGATAGCACCTTGTTAGAGTTTAACCAGGAAATACTTGTGTGGTTTATTCATATATATAGATTGGTTTTCCACCAATACTTGGTGGAAAACCTCCTGGTTATTCCACCAAATATTGATTCCTGAACTCTTCCTGAGTTAAAACATTAGTGTTGTCGTTTCTAAACGAATATGAACTTGTTTTCTTTGCATTATTTGAGGTCTGAAAGCTCTGCATATTTGTCATTATTTTGACCATTTCTCATTTTCTGAAAATAAAAGCTACATGAAGCTTTGAATTTCAGAGACATGTTGTCAGTAGTTCATAGAATAAGAGAACAATGGTTATTTTGCTCAAACATATACCTATAAAAGTAAAATCAGAGAAACTGATTATTTTAAATTACATCTTAATTTTTTTCAGTATTATTGCTTAGGCATAGCTGTATGGTTAAATCTCTATTACAAATCTATTACAAAGATTTGTAATAGAGATTTAACCACTATTACAAAGATTTACATTTTTAATTTGCTTAAAACTCTCGTGTCTTTATTGTAAAATGCTGGTGGCGGCTTCTCTTTGTGCCAAATCTTTTTTTCTAGGCCATTCAGTGTTTCTAATGTGTGTCAGGCTGATGATAGGTTATTCGCTGCGACCTTTTTCTTCTGTATTGTAATGAGATGAAGCTATTTGTGAAACTGGAACACTTAACAAGGGCTTGAACTTCGGTGTGAGATTGCAGGTCCTGCAAAAAATTTATAATTCTTAAATATTTCACGCTGATTTACAGCAGTGTCACTTATTTATTTTCATCCAATAAAAAACGCAGATACAAGGCTGTTATTATGAGTGTCAAGTTATGTTTAATCATCTAAACTTTACGTTTCACATCAACCAGACACTTTGTTTGATACTCACACCCAACCATTACTTTAACAAAGCTTGCATCTGTTTGCAAGAGAAGCTAAAATGGGAAACTTAATTAGACCTGAGCTGCTGGAGGAGGAAGTGAAAGAAAATGAGTCAGAATATAGTTTTAAAATTAAAACTGTATGCAGAAAAATCAACATTGTCTTCAGTTTACTTGATTTTGAAGATTGTACTCGTTAGTCCTGTTTCAGAAAGCTGCTTGATCATGGTAAGACATTCTGCTCGTCTCAGAAGGTGTCTGACTGCAATAAACAATAATGTTGTCTTGAGACTATTGTCAAGTATTTTCAAGACTTTAAAAGCTAATAAACTTTTAACATTGGAACTGGAAGACAATTTAAATATCCAAAATAAACAAATAAAATAAATTATGAAGTTGCTGTCAACAAAATTCCCAGAAACAGACTGAAGACTTTTGTCATTCAGTTTTTGTAGAAAGAGAGAAACATAAGTTTCTTTCCCCCACATCTATGTCTGTGGATGGAGAATGTCTCCATCTCTAAATTTCTCTGACTGATTTCTGTCTCTGTCTTTTCAGACTCTTGTGCTGTCCAGTGAAGTCGCCCACCATGCGTGAGTACAAGCTAGTCGTGCTTGGATCAGGAGGTGTGGGGAAATCTGCGCTGGTAAGTATTCCTTTGAAGACTGTTACAAATGCACTGCAAAACACAAAATCTTTTTGTGTTTTTGGTTTAGTTTACAGTGCAAGTAATACACTTAAAATAAAGCAAAAATAACTTACAAGTAACTTTTCAGCAGGATTCTGGAGCTTGTTTAATTCCTTTTTATTTATGGTAAAGTGCTAGATTTTTACTATAAAATGTCTTATTATAAGTGGAACTATTTATTTTATTATCAATAGTAAGGAACTATTAACTTAAAACAACATCCCACATCTTTCTGAAAAGTTAATTTTGTTTTATTTTAAGTGTAGTAAGATATTAGCACTAGAAACTAAACCAAAAATACTTTGTAGGATTTTGTTTTTTTGCTGTGATTTGATTTAATTGGCTTTTTCATTGAGACAAAACTGATGTAAAATTTTAATAAAGATTACTGCATTGTGTTAAAATATTATTTAGCACAATTCAGTTACTACTTTTAATTTATTCTTCTTCCTGGTTGATTCCAGACAGTCCAATTTGTGCAAGGCATTTTTGTGGAGAAGTATGACCCTACCATAGAAGACTCTTACAGAAAGGTAAGGGTCATAAAAATATACTTTTTGATGCCTCCTGAACGTTATTAAATTCATCTGATTACATCTAAATTCTTCTTTTCTGACATAACAGCAAGTTGAGGTGGACGGGCAGCAATGTATGCTGGAAATCCTGGACACCGCTGGAACAGTGAGTCTCGTCTGCCGCTGCGCTTGGGTCAGAGAGGCCCTCCAGGTCGCTGATGCTGTTTCCCCCCCCTTATTGCTCTGCAGGAACAGTTCACAGCGATGAGAGACCTGTACATGAAGAACGGCCAAGGCTTTGCTTTGGTGTACTCCATTACAGCACAGTCAACATTTAACGACCTACAAGACCTGCGGGAACAAATCCTGCGAGTAAAGGACACCGAGGATGTGAGTGCAACACGTTTTTTAAAACGGACACCCAAACAATCGGAAATTTGAACCCTTTCTGAGAACAATTAAAGGCAAAATTCACATTTTGTACTTTTTTATACTTCCGTTTGGGTTTCTACTGCTTCTAGAAATGCGCCAAACACTTTAAAAAAGACTCAGCCGTTTTCTGACAATAAGTTAAAGAGTTTTGGTGTCTGGAAAATGAGCTGTTTAAAAAAACCTCCCGATTGTTAAAAGTTATGCTGTTACCTAGCAACCCCAGCTAAGCCAAACCCTTGTTAAACTAGCAACCCAAGGAGCTCTGGGACATTTGGTCAGCTGGTTTCAATGGCTGCTGGAAAAGACAAATGTTTTATTGTTGACCTACCATCCAGAAACCACCTGCTGCATTCTTGTGGGTTGTGCAGGAGGCTCTACTAATGCTTTTCAAAGCTCTACGGTTGTGTAATTGTGCATCATTTCGCATACTAGTAGGAAGTGGGTGAAATGGACTTAGAATTGTATTTTTTTTTATCCTATTCTTTTCTGAATTGGGTTCTTTTTTATGATTTATCACTAAGTAGCTGCACATTTAATCATTTTATGAAATTTACAGAACAAACAGTGGCGTAAATGATAGAAATAACATTTCAAAAATGTCAGTTTAGGGTTTCCCCTCCTCCCCCCAACAACATTAATGCAATTGTTTTCAAGACAACAAAACATCAATCTTCTTTATAATAAGAAATTTCGTAATAAATGATAAACGTTAAATGTTTAGCTGTAAGCGTAAACGTTGGGTTGGGGGGAGTGGCCAGCAGCAGCTTATTTGGTTGTAAAGCGACAGGAGGCCCTAAAACAGCTTCAAATAAGCAGAACTGAGCAGATGAAATCTGATTATGCAAGAATGGGAAAGAAAATGTTATGAGTATGTTTTGTGTCGCCCAGAAATGTATCCCAACCTGTTCAAGGAAGCAAAACTGGTCACTTTTACGACTCCTATAAAAGTAGGAGCCATGTTGCCGTTGTAGAAATGACTCTGCTTACATCTTTTTGCAGTTCTGGGTTGTTAGTGTGAACCCAACAGGCTTTGTTTAGGCTCATCCCCACCTTAGAGCGACGGCTGAGCGGGGCAGCAGCAGCTTTGTGACATGGAGGAAATGTCAGAGGTGTTGCTAGATGCTATCTGCCTCTTTCAGACATCAGGAAGGATGTACACTGAGCTCAATCTAAGCTGAATTTAGTCAGAACAGGTTGATTAGGATCTCTACTTCTCAATGCAGTGTCATTTATCTGACCCACAATCTTAAATTACTTTTTTAGTAAACTGTTGACTTATTTACCCTGATTTTTAAGGTATGAAGTGCCACTTCCTGTGTGACAAAAATTAATATTTGTTTTAATTTTAGCCACAGTTTATGATGTAACAGGTTGTGGGTGTCAAATATTGCAATGCCAAACAGAAATCAGAAATGTTTGTTCAGTCATGAGTACAACTTTCTAAAAAAATCTGTTTTTTTACTGAACTATTTATTTAAAACCCTCTAATTTGCTCTTATAGCATTTATATGTATAATTATGCATCATTTACACGTTTGACCTAGTTTAAGTGAAAGAAAAACACTAAAGAGCTTTTAGGTCAGACAAGATTATAATATATTGATAATAATGGGCACATTCTATGTATTGCAGATCTCGTGTTTTTTCTCATCCTTTCATTTTCAGTTCTTCAGCTTTAAAAACTAGTTTTATTGTTGTAGAAATGAAACTTATTAGTCACTGTCTTTATAGACTCTTACCATTTTAAAGACTGTTTAAGATTAAAAGTGTATTATTTTATAACTGTCAACATTTCATCTCTTCTTTTTATTGGAGGATGTAAATCTCATGTTGATTTATTTCCACAAATTGTGGGAATGAGTCAAATAAGAACCAATAATCAATTCTCAGCTTTGAGCTGGAGGTATGTTTATAAAGCTTTCACTTTATGTTGCATATTTTTCTTTTATTTAACAAATATGACCCACAGAAATTAAGGGAGAACCGACAGCTGCCAGCAGTCGTGACAGAAAGCGAAGCGCTTCTTAGAAAAGCAAATGTTGACAGTGATAACCTGCATGAGTCACCAGTAGGTGTGTTGCTCTCCGGCTGTGCAGGTTGAGGAGCCTGTCTCACTGGTTGTTGTTTTTGTACTTAGAAAATTAGCTTCTTTACTAAAACACATCAAACTGTTGATGTATGGTTGACTGGTTAGAGGACTTCGCTTCCAGTAAAGTAAGACGTGATGGTTGTTCTTTATTAGCCAATCAGAACCAGGCCCAAAAGATCTGGTTTGCTTCCGAATTTCGGTAAACATTGAAAGAATTATGCAATCCCAATCAAGAGGTAACAGTTTTTCTTTAACAAAACTTAAACCATGTTTAAGCTGGGAGTAAGAATGAATTTTCAGCTCAGGGAAAAACCGAAGCAGTTAACTCAAAGATTAACAAAAATTCATCTATTGTGTATTTTTCTGTTGCACATAACTCCAAATTATTTACCGAAAATTTGTCTGTTTGCTGTTTTTTACTTTCATCAAGGGTATCCAAGATTTTCTAAAGAAAATACACTGGAAATCCAAAATACCTTGGTGCAATTAGGACCAATTTATCGTATCGTTTATCATTTATCTTAAAAATTTTGATTTAACCCTCATAGACCGAGCGTGTCGGTGACGACACAGCCAAATTAGTAGTACCGTAATTCTGTGACTCTTTGCGCATCTGAAAAATCCCAACAGTTTCTGAAAGTGGATACGTTGCGCTTTCCAGATAATATCGGGTTATTACGGTAATTTCACTCCCGCTGTAGCAGGAAGCAGGTTTTTCTTTGGTTTAACCTGAAGAGACTCTTTCAATAGATGGTAAATTGCGAAAATAACTTGCTAGATATTGAAAGTTCCAGTTGTTATTGAGAAATGGACCAATATATTTACTCAAAGGACTTTTAAAGAACTTCAGACAATTAAAATATCCAGGCAGAGATTTGAAACTCGGGTCATAAAGAGTCTGAAAAACCACAACTGTCCTTAAAGTCGAGATTGTTTATTTTCCTTACTGTGTTAATATTGTGACTCTGTTCTTTTTTTTCTTTACATGAAAAAGATCGGTCATATGATTAATGTAGAAAATTTTACTCTTCAGTAGAACCAGAATTAAATTTCACTGGGATTAATTTATTTGTAAGGGTATTTACATTTATTTCATTACGTTACGATAAAATCTCTTCAGGTAAAATTGACACATTTCACCAGAATTAGAAACTTCCTTCTATTCTAGATGCTGTTGGAAGCACCTAGAAAATGATTATTGGGCAGATTTATTTCCATGAGTCGACGAGAAACCTTTTCCGTTGCTACTTGACTCTAATCTTTACGTATTCATTCTGATCGATCAGGTTCCGATGATCCTGGTGGGGAATAAATGTGACCTGGAGGACGAGCGCGTGGTCGGGAAGGAGCAGGGCCATAACTTGGCCCGTCAGTGGAACAACTGTGCCTTTTTAGAGACGTCAGCTAAATCAAAGATCAATGTTAACGAGGTAAGTCCAAAATCAACGTAGAAGATGCATTTTGTTTAGAAATGCTAATTTAAAAATGCTTTTCAGTTTTCAGTGAACTAATGTTGGCACTAAATGCAGGATTCATCCAAGCGCTTAAAATCCTGAAATGTTTAAATTACAAGGTCAGGAAGTCCTTGATTTCTTGAGAGTTTAATATTCAGGCTGATAAAGTGCACATCTAGTGTTTCATTAAAAGCCCAAATTTGCATACGATATTTACAGTTGACACCAGATATTTTCACAAACTTAATAAAACAATTTCTGACTGTCTGAAGTTAATTGAGGATAAACTCTTCTTGTTTTAGGTTGGTTAGAATTAGCAAAATTATTTGTATTTCCTAAATGCCAGGAAGCTTAACCAGAACATTTCTTAAAGATTTGTTTTTTATGTGACTTTCTTTGTATATTGTGTCAAAGTGTCTGTAATTTAGTTTAACATAATTTGTTTGGATTATTTCAATGTAATGAATATTTATTATTCCTAATAGTTGAAAGACGTTTTGATCTGGTTTATTGAAATTCACATTGGCTTATATGTTATATGTCAAACAACGTTATTGAAATTGGGATTTTTTTGGTAAATTTGTGTTTTGTTCTAAAAGCAGGGAGGCGTAACAAACATTTCTAAAACATAACATTTTCACTGTATCTAAATCTTAGCAAGTATTTTATTTTGAGGTCTAGTTTCTAGTGCAAATATCTTGGCACATTAGAAATAAAACAAAACTAACGTAGCAAGATATAGACATTTGTTTTAAGTAAATTATTCCTTAATGTTGATTTTAAAAAGTGCTTGTTCCACCGGCAGATTATTTAACTCGTAAGATATTTTTCCCATGTTGTAAATTAATTTATGGAACAAATACTTTATCAATCTTAAGGAATTATTTATTTAAGAAAATACTCTTATCTTGCTAAATTGTTACTTATAAGTTAATTTGTTTTATTTCAAGTTAAATATTTGGACTAGAAACTAGACCGAAATCACTTGGTAAAATTGATCAGATTTAAGTGTTTTTGCAGTGTTTTATTTCATCTTGTCCCAGCTGAGGAATGCAAAATACTCTCACAAAACATTATTAAAAACAGTATCAAGTGATATCATATTATTGAAACTCTTTATTGTTTAGATAATTTGTATCGTTTTAACTCCCAAATTTGAAAACTTACCTTCAAAATGTGACAAGTTCTTTAATTTTACTGTAGGAAACGTATATAATAACATTTGACAGTGATTCTGTTTGTAAAAATCTAAGCGAAGCCCCGTTTGTGTGCTGCAGATTTTCTATGATCTGGTGCGACAGATCAACAGGAAAACGCCGATGGAAAAGAAGAAGATAAAAAAGAAGTCGGGTTGCACGCTGCTCTAAAATCGCTCTCCCACGGTTGCTCCAGGCCAGGTGAGTGGGAGCTTGGACTAAATTTACTCCAGACGTTCGCATGGCTGCCGGGCTTTCTGCCGGGCTCCGGGTTGTTACCGAGCATTTAAAACACGCAGCAAACTGACGGAGAATGAGAGGAGCTTTTTTCCTGTGAGCAAAAATAGTTTTATACTTTGAAAAACAGAACGTTTAAGGAACCAGAAAACTTCTGTAAAATGCATAAAAATGAGCTGCGATTCTCCGATCCTTTATAGCTTGATCTCGTTTTAAAGGCAACATTTTGATTGCTTAACCTGCACTGTCAAACATTTTGCAACTGTAGCTATTTTTGTAATATTTTTTGATGTTGGATTACAGACATTTATTTTTCTCATGCGAGTTATTTAACAAATGAGGCATTAGATCAGTGTTTCTCAACCTTTTTGGGCCCCCATCAAAGAACTTGTTGGTTCTTAGCACTAAATAAAACTGGATTATTAATATTACTACTATCATTATGGTTGATGTTTTGATTTTTATGGTTGTTTCTGTATTTATCATCAAAAATAATTTCCAAGAGAAAATTATTTTCCTGTGAACAAAGGAAATAATTTAATTATAATTAATTTTATCTGAAAACCAGACAAGTGAATCTCAGCACCGTCGTCAGCCGGTGTAACGCTAAACTGACGCTGTGAAGCTGCGTGTAGCAGGAGAAGCTAACAAACACTGAAGAGAAGAGGAGCTGCTATCGATTCAGTTGCAGCCAAGCATGTTTTAATGTTACACAATACAGTTTTAGCAAGTTGCTCAAAGTCTAAACTGGTATTGTTGTGCAAATAAGGTGTAAAGTTTACCTTTGAGCAAATGCCCCAAAGGAATCCCACCGTCCTCCTTTTGTAAAAATTTCCGCTAGCGCCCCCTGCTGTCCTCTGAACGCCCCCTGGGGGGCGGCACCGCCTGTTGAGAAACGAGAAATTAGATGCAAGTCTTACTGCAAGTTCAAACTCGATAATAATGAAATTTATTTGCTTTTTTGAAGGACAATTTTGTTCACAGAGACTTTATAATTAATTTTATTTGCCTTTTTGTTTTTAACTTGGATATTTAAAGCATCTTCCAGCTCTTGTGTTAAATGTTAGAATTTAAAATTTGAGAATATGTTGTTGCATTATTATGCCCATAACGTTACATTACTGAAAGCTTTGCTTTGAGTAAAAGTAGGTCCATGTTTGTGGTTCTAATTGCTCTAAAACTAAGACGAATGTAGAAACTTTAATGAGTGGTAATGTATTTTTTGTATCTCATATTTAGCTGGTTTTCATCTGTATTAAAATCCTGTTTGCTTTGAGTTCTGGGGGCCGCATAGAATCCGTCAGAGGGCCATCAATGGCCCCCTTCCCACACTTTGAACACCCATGATCTAAATAAATTTTTAAAAAATTACATTTTGAGAAGAATTATCTGATCTTAAGAAATTATTATTATTGAACACAGATTATTTATAAACTGTTATGTTGACCATCCTCTGAGCTAATCTGACTAACAGCATGAATGAGAGTTTTCAAAGTGAATATTTGATATTTTATTTTACTTGATCATGACGTCGTGTTTCTGTTTTTACCTGCAGAATGATGAACTGTTTCCCGGTGGATGGTGCCAGCATTCCAAGTCCTCTCCAGAGCATTTTTGAAAAAGGCTGGCTGAGAAAACCACACGATTTGCAAAACAGCAGAAGGCACATACTTTAAAGAAAAAACATTTTGCTTTTTACTGGCAGAGAAAATCAACCTCTTCTTGTATTGTCAAACCTGACGACAAAATATATTTTTCTTCTTTTTTTTTCTATGAGGTTTCTTCTTCTGGAAATAACAAAGTAAAAGAGGAAACTGTGGATTTGAATCCATTTAAGGGAACTAATGAGAATTTTATTATGAGTAACAACAGTCTTTGGCATATTGTGACAATATATTTGTAAAGGAATCCATGTAAAAATGTTGATCTTCTTGTACAATTCTGCACTAACATTGTCAATGAAGATGCATCATTGTCCATAAGTTACTCGCTCCTACTTACAAGGATGTGTATTAATAACATTTCTCCTAAGTGACTTTGTTTTATATTGAAAGCTGCAAGCCTTCCATATTTCCCATAATATATTCTACTTCCATTTTTGCATAATAAAGTTAAGGAAATTAGTATTTTATAGACCGATGGGGGTAAGGGTGCGCTCTGATTTGTCGAGGTTGAAAACATATTGTACTAAACCACCTCTAAAACTGCTTCTTCTTACCCTGTCACAGATGATTTTCCAGCTTTTATGAATGATTAAATTTTAGTACATTTTCATTGCTCTTGTTTTTGTTGTCGTCCTTCCTGCTTAAGGAGACGTTTGCCAGACAAAGTGTAAGAGGAGCGTTTCCTGCTGGAAGAAATGACTCGGGTTCAGCAGATTTGGATTGAGCTGAGAGAGGAAGCGGCAGCAAAGAGGAACCCAGACTTTTGGCCTCAACAGCAGGCAGGATGTGAAGCAAAAAGCAGAATCGAAAACTGACTGGGGGACGAACTTGGAGGCTCTGGAGCAGATGTGATCAGATGTTTAAAGCATGTCACCATATTATTGAGTCAAATTAATTTGGGACTTTATAAAATGTTGCTGTAAGGCAAAGCTGCAAATGGTAGGAATAGAAAAAAGCTTATAGACAAAAAAAATCTTATCAAACCTTGAAAATATGAAGAAACAAAATATTTTACCACCTGGAAAACTTTAGAGCAAATCCAAACTACAGCACGGGATTCTGGGAAAAAAATATCAGGAGAAATGACTTGCTTTCTTCCTTCATCTAAAATTTGTTGCCACTCTATTTGTTTTACATTTGCTCAGTGTCACCTTCTACATTCACATCAGCTGTTTAATACGGTTTAATGCAGCTCTAGTCCGGTTGGTTTGGGGGAGTGTGAATGAGAAATCAAACTGACGTGGATCAAAAAAAGCAAACTCGCCTAAAAACCCGGGGGTTTTTTTATGATTGACATAAAATCTGGTGCGGTTTAAATGCAGATGTGGAAGCAAAACAGAGCAGAAACTGCTCCAAAAGCAGGAAGTGGACTACAACGCAAGGGATTGTGGGTAAATACAAACAAGGCAAAATGTGAAAGTATTACAGGGAGAAATGGGTTGTGGTGTTTACCAAAGACACATGAGAAATCATTCAACTGCTAAAATTTGACACTACTCCATTTTTATTTACATTTTATGAAGAAGGGAATTCCACTGGTCGTCGTCTTAGGTTTTCATGTCCTTTCCTTCAGTAGTTGCTGGTGCAGCGCCACCGCAGGTGAGGAGGGGAACAGGCGGTCCAATTAGTTTGGATCATTTGTGAAAGTGAATGCACCAGCTGAAAATGTTGCAATTTCGATCCCAAGTCAAACTGAAAGACTATCAAGCCTATCAGGTGTGAAAACATCCTAAAATAGAAAGAAGTGATAAGTAAAAATAACTGAAGCTAAAAAACAATTTAGTATCTAAAATTTAATATCCTCCAAGAATCGTTTTTATAGTGTACAGATTTCACTGTACACTATAAAAGAGATGCATTCAGACCAGTCTGGTACCGTTACACCAGAGCAGCAGCTTTCGAGCCTTTAAATTGAATTGATCCGCATTAAACCCGGTGATTGATCGGTGGCACCCCGCCCTCCTCCCCTCACACGCGGCCCTGCTGGCTGCTCGCCCCCTCCCCCTCGCTGCCATCATTTTCCCATCTCTTCCCTTCAACAAACATGGCCGCGAAATCTGATGGTGCTCCTGCCTCTCCGCGAAACGAAATCCCACCCGAGTGTCCCGCCCGGTCCGAACCGGCCCCGCCGGAGCGCCGCGTGGGCGAGCACCGCTACAGCCTGCAGGACTTCTGCTGGACCCTCTGCGTCCTGCTGGTGTTTTTCTCGGACGGGGCCTCAGACCTGTGGCTGGCTGCCGACTACTACCTGCGGAGGGAGTACTGGTGCTTCGCCTTGACTCTGGTCTTTGTGATCGTCCCGTCCGTGGTCGTGCAGGTGTTGAGCTTTCGGTGGTTCGCCTATGATTTCACGGAGTCCGTGGAGAGCGGCACGGCGGCGGCGGCCGTGGTGGCGGCGGCGGCGGGCGCGGAGGGAGGCGACTTCAGCACCAAGGACAGCGGCGAGTGGGGCGCTGGCCGGGCCGCCGCGGTGCCGCCGGGGCCGACCGGCGGGGGCCGAGTCCGGGGCTGCTGCAGAGCCTTCATGTGGGTCTTTCAAGCCCTCATTCACATTTTGCAGCTGGCGCAGGTCTGGAGGTGAGTCGCAGATCCGGGAGGTTCGGATCGGAACACCTTGTCTCTGGTTTTTGTGTTGAAGTCCAACATTTCTTCTCACCTGATCTTTGTGGTGCCACTGTGGTTTTGTGACATTTCTCCCTGGTTTGCAAGGGGATTAAACTCCTCCCTCTGTTCCTCAGACCCTGAGAAACACGTTCACGTGGAGTATTCCATTGATTATCCCGACAATTAATCGAGTAATCAGACAAAGAAATTGATATACCGGTAATCTGCACATTTTTCATTTAATTACTAAAAAATGCAAAGACGCAATTCAAAACATTTTACAGCCTAAAATGCAAAAACATGTCATTCCATGATTGTAAGCTTGATCATTTGTAGCAAAGGATTCATCTAAATACTTCTAACATCAACATGTGAAAAGCTCAGGTCTTTCTGCTTGTCTGCAAGTCCAATATCTTTCCCCACTTGTTCATTTAAACCTAATCAAGTTGGTGCAAAAGAGGATGATTGTGTTTTGTGTTGTGTGACATTGTGGCCTTGGAAACTTATAAACACATTCAGGAGTATTCTATTGATTATTCCGACGATTAATCAAACAATCAGACCAAAAACTGGCCATATTCTGTTGAATTTCTATTTAATAAGTCAAGTTTTTTTTAAATAATATTAAACATATATGAAGAATTCAAATGGACAAATCATTTGTTGGTCGGCTGTTTTATTGCCTACAGTGCAATAGAAGCATTTCTTTACTGAACGTTTGACCATTTGATGCAAAGGATTCATCTGCAGGTAAATATTTCTAACATCAACATGTGAATAGATCAACTATTTCTGCTTGACTAACATCAGAGCAGTGTGGGGCTAACCTGTTGATTATTTTTTAATTATTCATTAATTAAGCACAAGGTGTTAAATAGGACATTTACTAACATAATTTGAACCAGGAGAAGCTGAAACGATGACACTTTCGGAGTATTTATAGAAAAAAGTCCAGTTTCACTTTATTGTGGTAAATTATCAACTTAAATAAAAAAAAAAAGATATTATCTTTTCATTTTTGACTTAATGCGCTGAGTGTGTTGTTCTTTCAGAAAATGCAGTTTTTTGAGTCTGTACACTAACGTCACTGATTAATCAATTGATCATGATTAAATCGATTAATCGTTTTCACTCTAATAAGAACATTTCTGTAACCTTTTTTGACTTATAAGTTGCACGTTTGTATATTTTTCTCTAAAATATTCAGAGCTGAGCCTATTTCTGACACACGCAGCCATAAACTCCCCAGACGGACACTAGTAGGTCTGTGGGTCAACGACTCGGTCAGTGATGGTGAGTCGGGGCTCGGATTTAAAGTCCTCTGATCGGTTTTGACAGGCTTGAACTTCTGCCAGTTCAAAGAAACATTCAGTTGTGTGACGGGTGTGAGGCAACACTCCCAGTATGAGTCAAATATATATAAATGCTTGCCATTTGGTCGTGTTAGAGAGGGAGAACTTGGACTCTTGATTTACCTGTAGAACAACACAATGTGCGTCTTTCTGTTCCCCTCGCTTCCTTCCTCTTGAGACAGCAGTATTGATCCCATACATCCGCCCGGAGACTGACTGAGTGAGTGTGAGTGTGTCCAGGAGCACATTAAAACGTTGTGGCAGCACAGAATTACTGGTAATGCCATTAAAGCTGTTTTGTGTGTGTGTGTGTGTGTGTGTGTGTGTGTGTGTGTGTGTGTGTGTGTGTGTGTGTGTGTGTGTGTGTGTGTGTGTGTGTGTGTGTGTGTGTGTGTGTGTGTGTGTGTGTGTGTCACACTGGCAGCAGTGTGTCTGAACGGTAAAGAGGATTAGCGCTGTGTGTTTTACCCCGAGCTGTTAACTC
Organism: Poeciliopsis gracilis; assembly: GCA_911649635.1. Taxonomy (NCBI): domain Eukaryota; kingdom Metazoa; phylum Chordata; class Actinopteri; order Cyprinodontiformes; family Poeciliidae; genus Poeciliopsis; species Poeciliopsis gracilis. The sequence goes on from CAJVRI010001220.1 coordinate 2,233,725, forward strand.
GCGACTGATCTGTCACTGATACACATTTAGTCAGGTGAACTGGGATCAATTGAGGCCTGCAACCTGAACTGAATGTCAGCTCACATGAGATGTGATATGGGAGGGTTGTGTCATGGATAGAGTGCAGTGAAACCATCTGCGAGTCTTTCACCCTCATCACTCCACATATGCACCGTTCTCTCGTGGTGTGTACATTTCAAGCATCGCTTTTTCTTGAAGAAAAAGGGGTTACAGCAATTTTATGTCTTGTAGGCCTTAAAAAGTCTTAGACTGATGTTTTCTGATGTGTAATTTATTTATTTATTGGTGCGGTTGTTCACATTGCCGAATATATTCGACTTCTAAGCGTCAGGGTGCAGAATAATGACGTTTGTCGAGTATCAATGACGTTCAGGTCGGATGAATCCGAACTGGCCGTTCAGACACGATACATCTGAAAGGATCAAATCGGGTTCAGACCACATATCTAAGTATCCTGGGTCACATTCGAAAAAGTCCGATCTGGGTTGTTCAGACTGTCATGATAAGATTACGTACAGGTTGCAAGAAGGCAAAAAAAGAAAGAAGAAAAAGAGTTTACAAAACAACGAGGGAAATTAGAGGTTTAGAATTTATATAGGAAAAATAATTTAAAGGAAACTAAGTGAGCAAGACGTCTCGAAAATCAGCTAAATCATTAAAGCTAAGCTAAAGATTAGCTCTGCTTCTGTAGCATTAGCAGACGAGCAGAAGCTAATTCCAACTGAATTATAAAATCATTTTTTATGCTTTTATTTGTAAAAATGTCATAACATGTATCTTTTTTCCTCACTGCTTCTACAAAGTCCATGCCTCACATGAAAAGCAAATAAAACCCACTGAAGGTTGTGACTTCGATATGACAAAATGTATCACTGCACACAGTCTCTAGTGGTTCGCTAGTCTGCTTGACATGAGTCTCTTCTGACCCTGTTTCCCAAGGCAATTACAGACATTTACTGCTTCAGTGCGCTGAAATTTATCAGCGTTTTTCCAAACATGTCCAGTTAAGCTGAAATCTGTCATTGAATCCAGTAATTTTGCTTAAAAACAGCATTAATTTGGATTTGTTTTGTTTTTCCTCTTTCTGCAGCCTTGTTTTTTTTTTTTTTAAGGGAAGAGATTCAGCACAAGATCCATATCCCTCTTTTTGATCTCAGCACAGAAAACACAACTTTAGAGAGACTCAGATCTCAAAGGGCCGTTCAAAGTGAGACCCTGGGGCCATTTTTCTCATTTCTGAGATTGATCTAAAGATTTCTGTTTTCTCTAGCAAATTTCTGACTTTTCAACCACAAAATAAGTTTTCCTCAGAAATTTCAGAGATTAATCTCAAAATTTTTAGGGGTTTTGTTACAGCAAATTTTCAGCTTTTTAGATTAAAAAATTTCCTATAGAAAATTTCTAAGATTAATCTAAGAACATTCTGAGTTTTATCTAGCAAATTTTTGACTTTTCAAACTCAGAAATGTGCTTGTGTTCCTTGAAAACTTCAACATTTCTGAGTAAATTTTTTAATTTTGAAGTTCAGAAATTTCTAGGTTTTTTTTAAGATTAATTGCAATATTTCTTTGTTTTTTCTAGAAAATCTTTCTTAGAACATTTCTGAGATTTGTCTGAATATGTCTGTTTTGTGGGAAAATTTTGACTTTTGCAAATCAGAAAGTTTGAAGTTTTTTTCTAGAAAATTTCTGTGATTTCTTAGATTTATCAAAATGTTTGACTTGTAAAACGTTTGAGCCTGTAAGTCTAACCATGACGGTATGTGAATCTTCCTCTGACGCTCAGGTACGTCCACGCCTTGTACTTGGGGGTGCAGAGCCGTTGGCATGGCGACCCCGAGCGGCGCCACTACTACTGGCGGATGATGTTTGAGAGCGCGGACATCAGCATGCTGCGTCTGCTCGAGTCCTTCCTGAAGAGCGCTCCTCAGCTGGTGCTGCAGCTCAGCATCATGATCCACACCAGTCAGGTTCTACCTCTTCAGGGTGAGGCGTCAGACCGGACACCACAAACACCATTACGAAGACAATAACAGGCTTCACACCAAGACTTCATGGTGTTTCACTGGGATTTTATGGGTTAATTAGACCAGGAGTTCTCAAACTTTCTCCCCAAAAGAGCTTTAACCTCTGACCCCCTTTGATACCCAAAGACAATACAACTACATGTGTAAAGAAACATCAACCTTCGAATGTCTTTCATCCACTATTCCATAAATATTACCTTCATTTTAGCATAAAAGGTGCTTCAATCACACCACTTTAGAAAATCTCTGAGATTAAGCTCAAAGTTTCAGAGTTTTTTTCTAGTACATCTTCCACTTTTGGAGTTCAGAAATTTTCTTCTTTTATAATATTACTGTCTGAGATTATTCTCAAAATTTCTGAGTTTTCGCTTGCAAATTTTAGACTTTTCAAACTAAGAAATTTCCTCGTTTTTCTAGCAAATTGCAGAAATTCATCCAAAAATTTCTAAGATTTCTCTGACAAAATTTTCAATTTTTCAATTCAGAAATTTACAAGTTTTTAGTAGAAAATTGTTAAGATTAATTTCTGATTCTGAATAATCTCAGAAAATTTCTGGACAAAGTATTGTGAGAATTTTTATCCCCAAAACTCAGAAATGTTTTATTTTTCTAGAAAATTTAGTCAGAATCAGAATTTCATTTCTGAAAATCAGACATTTTTTGATTAATCTCCAAAATTTTCAACAACAAAAAATTTCCAAGAATGTGTTTTTTTTTTTTAAGTAAAACATTTTTACACTTTTGAATCTCAGAAAGTTTTTTAATTGAATAATTCCAGATTTTTTCTTGGCAGTAAATTACTTCTCTTTATTTCTACCCAGATGTCCCTAATCCCACCCTGTCCTTGTCTCTGCAGGGATTTCTGCCTCCGCCTCGCTGCTGTCCCTCGCCTGGATGATCTCGTCCTACCAGAAAGTCCTGAGGGACTCGAGAGACGACAAGCTCCCCATGACCTACAAGGCCGTGATGGTCCAGATCCTGTGGCACCTGTTCACCATCGGTGCCCGGGCGCTGGCCTTCGCCCTCTTCGCCTCCGTGTTCCAGCTTTACTTTGGCATCTTCATCGTGGCGCACTGGTGCATCATGACCTTCTGGATCATCCAAGGCGAGACGGACTTCTGCATGTCCAAGTGGGAGGAGATCATCTATAACATGATGGTGGGCATCGTGTATATTTTCTGCTGGTTCAGCGTCAGAGAGGGCCGCACGCGCTGCAGGTTGCTCATCTACAGCCTGACGGTGTTCGTGGAGAACGTGGCGCTCACCGCCGCCTGGTTCGTGTACCGTGGCGCGGCCGAGCGCAACGGCGGCCCGGACTTCTACGCCGTGGTCATGGTGTGCATTGTGGCCAGCAGCTACGCGCTTGGCACCTTTTTCATGTTTGTGTATTACTGCCTGCTGCACCCTGACGGCTCCATGTCCGGGTGGGGCTACATAGTGGAGAAGGAGGTTCCCGTGGAGGTCCTGGCGTCGCCGACCTCCAGCCTCCCGCCGGATCTAGTCGGCAGCCCACCGAGGACCCTCCAGAGAACTAAAGGCTTGGACAGGGAGCCTGGGGTGGACGGAGACGTGTTTAAGGTGCGCCCTCCGCGGGGCGCCAAGCTCCCTGTGCCTCACCTCAAACCCAGGACAGAGGGCCCCGTCATCCGAATAGACCTACCGAGAAAGAAATACCCGGCATGGGACGCTCATTACATCGACCGACGGCTGCGTAAAACCATCCTGGTGCTGGAGAGCGCAGCCCCGGTGACGCCGAGGATTCAATACCGCTGCCTGAGCACAGCCAAAGAAGTGATGGAGTACGAAACCACCGTGTGATGTGCCGGAGTTGCTGTGACTCAGCTGGACATCCCGCCTTAAAGTGAAGATGGCAGGAGGAACTGCTGTCAATGCACAGTGTGTTTCAGCTCCGCGATCTCCGGTTGGTCTCTGTGCTGGTGGAGGAATGCGTCTTTATGTTCTGCTAGAAAAAAGAAGCGTTTGAAAGAAATTATGTTGTGTATAGGGCTGGGCGGTACATCTATTTGATCATTCTTTGAACATGTAATTCAAAAATTGGTACATTTTTGAATTAAATATGCACTCCTTGGGTGACGTCAGCGTGCCCAAGTCCGCCATTTTGGTTCTTGTTTTATTCGGATGTTGGAATCAGGTCAACTCTTCTGTATAGAACTAAGAGCAGCCCACATTTACGAGAATAAATTGGTATTTTTCAAACACAACAAGACAACAAAAAATTAAAAGGAGGAATGTTGAGCATCTTCGCAAGAATAGGTTTTACTTAATAGAAAAACTTAATCTTATAAACACATCAGCATCAAATTATATCAGCAGGACTTAGAAATAGAGATGCAAACAGTTACGCGACTTATAATTAATTGTCGACTAATTGTTTCAGATGATTAATAACGTTGGACCTTCTTTTAGCCTTGTAGTTTGACCTCCGTCCAGCAGAGGCGCTACTGGTCTTCCTCAGGCGGAGCCGTTGATCCAGAATCAAAGATGGCGGCATAGCTTAACAGGAAAGAAACGGTCCAAACAAAATGAACTTTATGCGGTTTTGTTTGGGAATATAAACACTCGACAAGCTTTTTAAGTTTCACCTCGATACATTTTGCTTAGCTTCGTTTTTTTCCCTCATCAAAACGACTTATTGTAAAACGTTTCTCTCTGTTAAAATCGTATCTTTATTTAGCTAACGTTGACTATATTCTCGTAATTAAACAAAAATGGTCATACTCTAATACTGTGTATTGATTAAAAAATTTCTATCACTTGCAATTTATTTTGTTTAGACAAAAAAGCGAGAAAAAACCGGATTTGATCTGAAAATATGGGATATTTCATGTTTGAAGCCATATCGCCCAGCCCTAGTCGTGTACAGAAGGTGCATACTTTGGTTTCTGTATCAGTTCTCAGGTCATGAATGTGGCACAAAGAGGTGAGGAAAAAGCACAGGCAGACAGAGAAATGTAAGGGAAACACCAACCTCTGCAGGGTGACAAGCCTTCAAGCACGCAGGATTATTTATGGCAGCTACAACACCGCTGAGTGAGTACCGAGGCTGATCAAAATCTAATCCCGCAAACCACAGCACACGTAGTTTTCTTGGTTATTGTCATTTTTCAGTAGCTTAGAGTCACGTTGCAAGAGAAGAGTGGAGTAAAAGCAACAATTTGGGCTGAATGTAAAAACTTTGGACTGCGTGAATATTTATTATAAGGCTTTTTACGCATCTTTCATGCTGTTAGTAGGATTTTCAACATTCCTGTCGTTTTTTCTTTTAGTTAAAATTGAGAGAAAATTTGTTTACAAGCGGGCTGTTATATCGTTCATTTCTTTTTCAAGTATGAAAATGCACTGAAAAGCAAATTTGTTGTGATTTTTTAATTTTTTCAGGGCATAAATGTGATGGACTTTCCATTTCCGAAAAAACAGCCCATCTTAAGCAGCAAAAGCTACATGACAGATATTATTTAACATGTAAATTATTGTATAATGAAGAGGAAGTTTTAAGGACGCCGGTGTTTGTTATTGTTACTGTCCTGATACTTTCTTAAAGGAACTATCTTAAAAAATGTTGAAAAAAACAAACAGTTCCCAATCCTGAAATCCAAACATCAAGGCTATGATAGTAGTGATGGTAAAAACACAAGATTTAGTTTTACTTTGAAGACTAAATCTGCTGAAAATCAAATTTACAGCAGATTTCATAACATTTTTTAATATTATAAAGCAAACGTCCAGAATTCTCAGTAATTTTAAACCCATTTTAAAAACATGAATACTAAACAGTCACAAAAAAATGGAACCTGGGACAACAAGAGATGGATGGATGGATGTTGGATGGATGGATGAACGAACAGATGGATGTTAGATGAACAAACAGATGGATGTTGGATGGATGGGTGAACAGGTGGATGGTTGGTTGGTTCATGTGTTTCAGATCCTCTAAATCTCTTTGTGTGTTTTAGTTTCCGCAGATTGAACTGAACTGAACTGGATCTTTTCCAGTTCACCATCTGATCTCAGTCTGAGCTTTTTAAACCCAAAGCTAAAGAAAACATTTGTTTACACCCAACAAGTTCTGACCCGAATTCTCACCTGGGTTGTTTTCCTTTAGTGCAGATAGAAAATGGACATTTCTGAATTTTGTGTTTTCGCGGTGTGTATTTGTTTGTGAGCTTCACAGACCAGCACGAGTGAAAATGGTGGGACTGAACAGAGGGATTATGGGTAATTAATCTGAAACTGTGTCACTGAGATGCTACGGTTCTCTTGTATGATCTCGGTTTGTTTTCCCAAATGACTGAACAAAATCCACCTCCCTCAGAGACTCTTTTTAAAATGATTTTTATTTTTATTTGCATTCCCTGCTGCGGTTTCCTGGAAGCCGCTCAGGCTGTAGTTATGGTGCTAAAGGTTTGAGTCCATCATGTGAGAACCATAAAGTGAACCATAAAAAGTGCTTGTTGTGGCAGGACCTGGTCAAGGCTGTACCTCAGAGAGAGAGCTGGAATCAAAAAGCCTTAAGGTGGTCATGCCAGACTGTTGCTGTTCTGATAAATAAAATAAAAACAAAAATTGATCAACAAGAAGGTGATGACAATTTCATTGTGGTATTGTTGCTGAAATAAAGAGCAATGTGTTTACCTGAGTTTCACTTTTCCTGGCTGATTCAAACCATAAACATATCACAACTCGGTTTAAAGTTAATTAAATTATTTCATCAACCTACCTTAAAATAATTAAATTGAGTAATTAAAAGTAAAAGGATGGATTCAGTTTGTATTTTGTTTTTCGTAAACAAATACCTGCACAAGTTTAATAATAATGTGAAGAATGTGGAGATTGAAGAATGTTTGAAGACACTAATAAACTTTTATAATTGGCTAAATAGAAGAAAATTCCCGTCATTAAGAGGATCTATTATTCAAAATTCACAATTTACGCATTTTTGTGCTTCCATTTGTGTTTCAACTGTTTCTAAAATTAGACAAGTACTTAAAGAAAAGAAAACACTCAGCTATTTTGTTAGAATAAGTTAACTTGTTTGGTGTCTGGAAATGAGTCATTTCAAAAACCTGATTGTTAAAAGGGCAGTATTATGTAAAATTAACTTTTTTGAGCTTTACATCATTTACAGGTGTGTGGCTCACGGGCCATTTGTGTCCCTTGAAATAATTTAGTTTTGCCCGGACAACGACTAAATTAAAAAAAAAAAAAAAATAGATTGAAAACAATTGATGACCCAAAAATTTTTAAGTTCTTTTTTCAAATTTAAGGCAACAGTCCAAAGGCATTTTAATGTTTGGATTTTCAATGGTGTACAGATTTTATTTAAAAACCTGTTTTTCACATTTTTAAGTTAACAAATTTTGTGGCCCACCAGTAATTTAATTTTGCTAGTTTTGGCAAAGTTTGGATACCAAAGTGTTATAATGTTATTCACTCCTCAAAAGCATACCTGGAGCGTTGCCTTGATTCTTTCATGAATGCTTAAGAAATACTTCAATCTACCATTCTCCCATGCAGCTCCTTCAGACTAGCCAGCAGCAATTAGCAAACATCTGTTGGAACTGTTTATCAGCTGGGCTCATTATAGGAGCTGCTTCTCAGTTCAGTGCTGGTAGAAATGTTATGAAAGGGTTAACAGAAGAGCAATGTGATGACTTCCTGAGGTCAGGAGCTTCTAAAAGAGACAAATGGCCAATTTCAAGGCTTTAAATTACAGTCAAATTTCTAGAATTTTTATAGCAACTGAAGTTAACATAATTACTTAATTGTGCTATAAAATGGCATTATGTGCCTGGAAATACATAAAACTGTGCCTTTAAATCACATTCCACACTGTAAAATTAGAATATAATTCATGCCTGAACAGCAGAAAACAAGGTTCTAGCACATTTAAAGTTATTATGGACTAAATGGAAAGTAAGATCCAAAAATACATCCCTAATAGTGACCAAAAAGATGGAAGGAAACAAGCGCATTACATCCGTCACTGATAATATGCGGCAGCGTGTAATTTAAACGAGCGGAGCAGATGCTCGTCTTTAGTTCTGCGGGGATGCACAGGGGGACACTTTGAGTTTGGTGATAATGAAGCTGTTTTCCAGGGTTACAAGGCATCTGTCCTCAGAGCAAAATGAATGCAGATCAGCTCGTTAACACACAGGGAAAAGAGTGGATCCGAGTCCAACTGGAAATTCATGGGTGAAATTGTAGAGAACAGATTGTTCAGCTATACGAAAATGATTGATTTTCGTCATAAAATTCATAGTTCTCATAAAACTCAAGCTGTCAGAAGAGCCAGAGGATGTGCAACAATTGAAGGTGGTTTATTGCATTGCATATGTTTTCCCCTCTAATTAATCTGGACAGAAATGTGCCATTAATTACAGCGTAGTTACATTTTTATGTCATATATTTTATGATGCCAGAAAGTGAAATAGTTTTTGTCACTCTTAAAGGGCCAGTGTCTTATATATTTTCCTGTGTTCCCTTCTTGAACATCTGATTTTAACGAACTCTCCACCTTTGCTACAAGGCAAAACAACTGCAAATATACAAAATCTTACCAAGTATTTTTGTTTGAGTTTTTTCTTAATGCACTAGAAAAAAAAAACCTAACTTAGTTACAAGTTAGGTAATTAAGTTAGGTTCTTATATATCTTATTTTCAGCAAGATATAGGAACTTGTATTGTGCAAATAATTCTTTTCTATTGATGAAAAAGTTTAAAAAATTGGCAGATTATTTTACTTAAGATTTTTTCCCATGTTATAAGGGAGAACACATTTGTATATTTTGCTGAAAAATTACTTGTAAGTTAGTATTGTCTTATTTCAAGTATCACACTAGAAACTAAACCAAATATTAGCTTTTGTGTTTTTGCAGTGATCCAGTAAAGACCCACTGCAAACAGTGACAGACTGTCACAGAAATACACATTACTGACTTAATGCACTCACTTTCAGTTTCATTCTTACAACCCAACAACTGTGAGTCCTAGATTAAACTCCGAGATCAAACTTTATTAGTTGTAAATGCCAAGCTGTTGAGTTTGCCCTTTTTAATCTGACAGTCACAGGTTGAAATGTAACCGACTTATCCACAGGTTCCAAACAGCTGTTTTATGGTAAGCGTTGATATGAAATTGTGTTTGAACATGACTGAACATGCTTCAGGTCCACTGATCGTTAAATTAGTGTAAGGAAACAAAACAACTAAAGTTGTACACTTTAAAACATAAGAAATTTTCCTAACAAGATGATTAATGAGTTGGTAGTAAAGATATTGATGGTTTATGATAGGAGGAAGTGTTTATCAGCTGTTCGGCCTTATCTTGAGGGTTGCACATTTGTGTTGACTGCAAGACTTTCTAGCTCGTCATAATTACGAAACTGTATTTCATCGTCATAACTTTGCTACCTCATCATTACAAGATAGATTTTTTGCAGAGATGCACATTTCCAGAATTGTTTTTAAAGCAAACAGTTTCATGTGTCAGAGCATTTAAACAATATAAAAAAATCCCAGGATGATGTGTATAAATTACAATGTAATAGTTATCACTCTACTTCACTCAATTTGTGTCATACAGATGTATTAATTTCTAAAAATTGGCATGAAACTTCCAACAATGCAAACAATGTTCAGCCTTTTAGGTGGTTACAATAAAAGCCAGGTAATTGACAAATTAAAGTAATTTTATTTTGGGTAGTTTTCAACTTTCTTTGTGTTTCTAACTTTTTTTTTTTAAATTTAGGCCTGTTTTTTTTTCGGGATTTGGACTTTGTGAGAGGCACGAAAGGTACAATGAATGGTCCAATAATACAGCTTTAAGGTGCAAATTACGAAATGACATATTTGATCTATGTCACTACATTATCAAAAAACAATAAGGAATCAACTTGCGGTTCTCATAACTGTATTTCAGTTTATGGACCATAATAAACACTTTATGGGGACTCATATTTAAAATATTACTTTTAAAATTTCCATCTTTGCATGACTCCGTCCTTCCGGGGCTACACCCAATCAACTGCCGGCAGCGAGGGGATTTTTCTGAAGTACCCAATCAACTGCATTTATTTTCAAGGTTTAAGCTGCATAATTAGCTTAATAACCAATCACGTCTAAGTGGGCGTGGCTAAACGGCATTTACCGGTACTCGTTCCCTTTTGTTCAACAGCTGCATTTTCAGAGTAGAATGGCGACCGCTCTGTGCGGTCTGCAGTCTAGTAACGGAAAACAGGCGAGAGCTCGTCGCGAACACCGGAGGAAGACGAAGGACTCCCTCAGGAGACGGGCTGCTATTTTCTTCCTCAGCAATATTTCTCTCGATGGAAGACCCCAGGGTCAACCTACCGCTGGAAATGCCGACCAAAAAGCCGGTGAGGAGACCGGACTCAGGGACGGGGAGGGCGGCGCGGCGGTTAAGCTCCTCCGGACTGACAGCGGAGGTCCGGTCAACCAGGTGACAGACCCCGCAGCGGAACCGGGGAGCGGCTCGTCCTCCAGTTTCCCAGGGGGACTCGCTCTTGTCCGGCCTTCGTTGGTAGCGTCTCCTGGACCGACTGCCACCAGTTCTGTGGGACCCAACGAGGTATTTTTAGAGACCTGCGGCGCGGCGGAGACGCAGTTTCCGGGTATCCCGCTGTCTCCGCTGACGAGCGGACACCAGCCCTGCTCCCGGGCCAAATCAACGCCCGCCGCGCTCAGCCCGACCCCGGCCGGAACCTCTCTGGAATCCCGGCAGAGGTGAGGCTTGTGGTCGGTGTCACCACGGAGCAGCGTGGGCCTCCAAACGGGCCACCGACTTCCGTATTAAGTGGTTTTGATTCGCTCCACCATAGCAGAGGAATTCACTCATTTAGATAATAGAAGTGATCTGTAACATTAACTGTTTTGAATGTTAGGAAACTATGTGTTCGTCCCTCCCTAAGGCTGTTGTATAAAGCTAGTTTTAATAATAGAACCTATTGAGTAAACCTATAAACAATAAATTAATCACTTTACAAATTAAAATGAGCTGCCATTCTGATGATTAATGTTTTTGAAGGGCAATTGTGTTTACAGAGACTTCATAATTCATTTTGTGTCAGTTTTTTTTACTGTCGGTTTATTTGTTGTTCTTGGTTGTTTTGTTTTTGGATATTTAAAATATCTACCAGATCCAGTGTGGCGTGTTCTGAACAACGGTAACATTTATTAGTCTTTGAGAGGGAAAAGTTGCACTGTTATCCCATTATCAATACTGTTTTTTTGTGCAGGCAGAGGAACATTTCTGGTTCTCCTGGACCCAAGGTGCCAAAGAAAGTCCATTTCATCAAGAGCATGAGGCAGTATGACACAAGAGGAAGCAGGTACGTCCGCTTTAAAATCACATTTAATGAGCAGAACACAGAAAAACAGAAGCTGTTGTGATATTCATAAAGGTGCTTTGGTAGCAGCAGCACAATGCTCCTGCATAGAGTTGTTGTAAGCTGATTAAATCTGGTACAGAGAAATAACCGGGATATACAGCTGCTGTTAGGGGATTGCCACACCGAATTTAATCACTGTTGGAAGCTTAGCAAAAGCCAAAAGCGGTGCAGTGAGGAAATCTAACACCGTATTGCACCAGCGGTAAGGTTATCCCGAAGCAAGATGAGGCTTAGATGACACACTGTTGGTGTCCAGTGAGGCTGGATTCTCACACAACTTCAAATGTCATGAATATTTTGGCTTTACAAATGATGAGATATTTACCTCTACTTTTCATACTTGTCATCATCTCCTTCATATTCATCTCCACACGCTTTCGTTTGTTTGTGTCTATTCTGCAAACTAAGTGATCCTAAACTGTCCCACAGGTTTGAGTTTCTGTTTTTGTCCCGACGGGAAGCGAACCTGTTTAGATTGTGTAAGTTAAAGACATCAAACTCCAGCAGATGCTTGTCAGCTCTGACGCTGTGGGTGTTTATTGGCAGGTTTTCAAAGCAGTTGCTGCAGAGTGCATGTCATTGTTGTCTTGTGAGGAGCTAAAGCTGGTGTTTTGTTCGTTTACTGGTTGTGATGGTGTCATAAAGACTGGGTGGAGCTAGTTTCTACACATTTTACTTCAGACAGAAGCTCTACAGGGTCAGAGTATGTCTGTTTATGCGTTGTGTTTCACCTGATTTGCCTCCAGCCTGTGTCTCTTTACCAAAACAATTCAGTCTGAGAGTTATACCAGATATAACAAAAAAGAAACACTTCTAGACAACTTTTAACGGACTGACAAAAACAATTCTGATTGGTTTTAATGTTTCACTTTATTAGGTTTGCACATCATCTTAAAGACAGCAGCTAAAAATTCAGTTAAAAGATGCTCTATTTATTCCAAAAGGGAAGGTAAATGTCTTCCAAGCATCTTCAAAGAGTCGTTGTTAATGGTGATGCTGTGGGCAGGAAGGCTCTCCACTAGCAGCCAGTCTTGCAGCGAATTTAAAGAGGCCTCTGACTGAAGACTGCTTGTTGCTGCCTGGCAGTCTCCTGACATGTGAACAGCTCGGTTTCTGAACAGCAGAGATGATCTTTCACTGCTAATCCACATGATTTGATTTTGTTTCCTCAGAGATCCTGAGTAGGAGATAGAATCGGTTAAAGAGATGGTCTGGGATAAACGGGATACATTTAGGGAGACATTTGCGGTCAAAGTTCATGTTTTATATGAGCTTTTGAGATGCTGATCAGTTTCTCCCACTTGTAAAAACAGTACCTTGTTGCCATGGTGACGCATCACAACAAACATCCTTAAGTAAAAAATGTAACCCCTAAACCAAATAATGACAAACGTTTTCAAAGTCTATCCCATCATGAGCGACAAATTTCTAGGATCGGATTATAAATATAAATGTCATTTATAGTCTATCTCAGCTTGTTCCAATCTGCACAAAAATCATAATTCTAATTTTTTAATCTCCATTCAGTTCCGATATACAGTAAAATAAAAAAAAAAAACTCAAACATTCTTTTTATAATTAACAGTGAATAAATACCACAAACCGATGGCAAACAAGTTTTAAATTCATGCATGTGAAACAGAAAGTTTCTGCACCTTTTTTCTCTTTCAGTTTCGCTGGTAAGACAAACATCTTCCAGTAAGATTTTTGCTTCTCTGATTCACCAAAATAAAACGCTTTGCCTTTATGTTACAAATAAAAAAATAATAAAATAGCAGAGTTCTTTTAAAATACAGCTGCTTTTACATTTAAATTGAACTCTTTGCATTGAGAGGTTGACTTTACCTTTGTGCAGCTACAAGTAAATGTAATAATTACCAATAAACTTTATGGTGAAATTCATAGATTGTATTTCCAGGAGAAATTTGAACAAGCAAGAATTCAGCACAGAGACACTTTTCCTCAGAAAGTCCTTCATAAATGGCGAAAAAAAATATATTTCATGCTCCATGTTTCTGCGAAAAAGTAAATTATTAAATTTGAAAAACTGAATAAAACAGCACTTTACGAGAGCGACTTGACTTCATTTGACCTGCTGAAGACTTTGTGAATATCTAACCTGAGGCTGGTTGGCGTTTGGCGCTTTCTGAAGATCCGGACCTCGTTATTCGCTCTGTGATGGTGAAAGTGGGCCGGGTGTCGTTGCTTTCAGTGGTTTTTCCCAGCCGTGTAGCTTCATTCGTGACCGTCTGTAGATGTGGCTCTGTGACTTATTTCTGTGTCACTGCTAGGGATGGGCGATGTGGACTAAAAGTCCAACAAAACATTTATTTATTGTGATAATACTGACGATAAATTTAGAGTCTAATTTGGTTGTGGTTTGATTGGGTTGTGACTACGGCTGCAAGTATTTAAGTTTTCAGTTATTCTGACAATTAATTGATTAATCGGATTTAAAAAATCGCCACATTTTGGTACAGTATTAGAAATATATGAAAATCTGCAAAAACCCAGAATTCAATTAACTTTTTAAGGAACAAAATAAACATTTTATTGCCTACATGCAGCAATATTTTATTCCCTTAGTGAACTCTTGATTTATTTGGAAGCATTAGCAGGAAAAAAAAAGTGTAAACCTCAAAGTAAACATCAATCCCATTTAGGACTAATCTGGTGATTATATTTTGAATTATTTCATAGCAGAAGGTGCTTTAATAGAGATTAATCAACATTACTGAAATTTATGACGGTAGTTATGCAGGAATTGGCACAATAGCTAAATTCTAAGAAAGCAGAAAAAACTAAATACAAACAGTTCTGTTAAAATTAGTAAAAATGACATTAATAACAAAAAAACATTTATTCAAGAAATGAATAAAACGGTGAAGCTAAAACTAGGAACGCACTCGCATGGAAATTTTTTTCCATTATTGATACCAATAAGTATCGATAATGGCAAAACCATTATTAATAATTAATAATCGATACATTCTGGTATTTTACATATTCCTCTACCTTTTTGACACCTTTGGTAAAAAATTAAATGACCAGAAACAGACGACAACAAGATGGAAATAAATATTGGATGTTAATATCAGCCCAGTTTTATTTATCGGGCCAATACAATATATTATCGATACCGTTCGATACCGATGTTAGTGCTGATATATCGGGCATTCCCAGCTAAAACTTTGCTACCAGAGACACTTTTGTTTTGTTTTTTTATCTTAAATGCTAAATTTATACACTGCTCAAAAAAATAAAGGGAACACTCAAATAACACATCCTAGATCTGAATGGATGAAATATTCTCATTGAATACTTTGTCCTGTACAAAGTTGAATGTGCTGACAACAAAATCACACAAAAATCATCAATGGAAATCAGATTCATTAACAAAGTATTCAATGAGAATATTTCATTCATTCAGATCTAGGATGTGTTATTTGAGTGTTCCCTTTATTTTTTTGAGCAGTATATATATATATATATATATATATATATATATATATATATATATATTAATACAAGTTAGGTTTAATTGCTCCTCTGAATATGTTGTTCTTTAAGCAAATTGTATTTTTTTGAGTCTGTACAATCAAATGAACAATTATTGATGACTAAATTAGTTGTTAATTATTTCAGTAATACATTAATCATGATTAATCCGATTAATCGTTGTGACTGCAGCCCGTAGAGTAATGTAGGGGCTTCGATATTGCTATTGGTTTCTGCTCCAATGGAGAAAAACATTAAATTTGATTGGTATTGATCTCAGTAATATTTAGTTTTCATGTTTTGCGAATAAATTTAAATTCCCATGGCGGCTCTGGATGATTGCCCATCCCTGGCCACTGCAGCTGATGTCTGTGGTGTGTATCCTGGCGGTTCCTGTCGCTGCTGTCTGTAGACTGACACTCCATCTGTTCTGTCTGCCTGTTCACGCTGTGTCCTGCAGGATCATGCTGATTTGTACCAAGCGGTCGCTTTATGCTGCTTTCTCAGTGCTGCCCTATGGAGAGAGAGCTCACCTCAGGTACTAAGAACGCAGCTACCCTCTTCCTCCCAGCAGGGGGCAACACCACCCACCCTCACTTTTACGTTCTCATCAACCACTCGTCTGACCCACGTCATTCTCGGAGGAGAGTCGGGTCGGCACCGGGAATTACGTAGAACTGTTTGTGTGTTTGCACAGTGACCTGAAGCTGGACGCTCAGAGACAGAGGCTGTCCTCTGTGGCGGCTGCTGATCTGCTGCCGTCGCTGGAGGGAGTGGAGCTGGGCGCCATCGGGAAGGTAAGCATCCAACCGTGCATCCAACCATGCAACCAGCTGTACATCCAACCCTACAACCAGCCGTACATCCAACAGTACAACCAGCCGTACATCCAACGGTACAACCAGCCGTACATCCAACAGTACAACCAGCCGTACATCCAACGGTACAACCGTACAACCAATCATACAACCAATCGTACATCTAACCATTCATACAAACATCCAACCGTACAACTTGCCATCCATCTGTCCATCCATCCAACCGTACATCCAATCATACAACCAACCAATCAACCATTTATTCATCCGTACATCCAACCCACATACTCTGTAAAAAAAAAAAGCTTTAGTAATTAAGTAAAAAATCTGGAGAATGTCTTTTTTTGTCAATCTCCTGATTAATAGTCAAAATAATTGACTACTAAAATAATCATTTGCTGCAGCCCCAGCTGTTTGCAAACATCTGAGCTTTATAGTGTGAATTGGAGAAAATCCATAAAAAATTCAACATTTACTATCCAATTTTTTTTTTTTTTCATCCTTATAAAAGTTTTATTTTAGTAATTACGATGACCCCAAAAAAATAAACGGTACGATTCCTTGTTTTCAGACGGTGTCGTACGCTCAGTTTCTGTTCCCGACCAACGCTTTGGTGAGGCAGAAGAGCAGCAACGCGTTGGAGAGCTGCGCATCTCAGACCCCTCAGAGTCGTTTCCGTGGCAACGGGCAAAAAGGCTTCACCCCTGCTCGTCCGAACAGCGGCATACTGCAAGACCCATGTATGACTCCAAGCTCACACACACAAACACACACACACACACACACACACACACACACACACACACACACTTGCTTCCCCCCAGCTCTGAGGGTTTTCTGCATTCTGTGTTGCAGACATAGAGGAGGTCGGGGATTATGACCCCAACCTGCTCAGTGACCCCCGGTGGCCGTGTGGGAGACATAAAAGGGTTCTGATATTTGCATCATATGTGGTGAGCAGAACTGGAGCTTCTTTTTTTGTTCCCAATTACCTTTGTGGTAATAAATAAAAAAGTGTTAAACTACGTTTATTTTTTATTAGATGTAAAAGAAAACGCTGCAGGAATCAAATTAAATTTGAATTAGTTTTGATTAAATTCTTAACAAATTCCATCAAATTAGATTATAGAGTTAAAATAAATCTAATTCCCCTGCAGTTTGAAGAAAAGTTGAGGCAAATCCTCACAAGAGGCTGAGTTGAGTTAAATGATGGACCTTTGTTTGTTTATAAAGGGATCTATAATTAGCCATTTCAAAAACTTCCTGCCCTGTTACCTAGCAACCCCAGCTGAGCCCAGCCCATCACCAAGCTAGCGAAGCAGAGCTCTGGCATGTTTAGTCAGAGTAGGATCTGACCAAACATGCTCTACGGGCTTTGCAAAGCATGTTTACTACATTTTTCACACAAAATTATTCATAGATAATCAGACTTTAGTTTACTCAGTTCTGCCTGTTTTGAGCTCGTTTTAGGCCTCCTGTCATTTTAAATCCAAATGAGCAGCCGCTGACCACGCCCCCCCAAAGCTCACAGGTGAAAATGGCTGCAAACAGATGCGTGATTATGCAACCGTACTTCTTTGAAAAGCATTAGTAGATCTTCCTGCACAACCAACAAGAATGCAGCAAGTGTTTTCTAAATGGCAGTCAACAAGAAAAGCTCTTGTCTTTTCCAGTAGCCATTGTACAGCACTTAGAGCGGTAAAGCCAGGTGACCTAACATTCTAGAATTCTACTTGGGCTCCTAGGTAACGGGCTTAGGTTGCTAAGCAACGAGAGAGTACCCATTGAGTGAGGAGGTTTTATATATGACTTCTTTTCCAGGCACCAAAATATGTTAACTTATTACCGAAAAAGAGCCGGGTGATTTGTTTTTTTACACACTTGGTTTGTTTTGGAAAGCAGCTGAGACCCAATTGATGTATGAAAATGTGCAAAATGTTAAGTTTGCATTAAATGTCCCCTTTAAAATTTGCAGTAACAGTTGATCTGTAAGAGCGAAACATGTAGAACACAATATGAACAGAACGTAACTCGCAGATGTCCGTATCCTGGTTTCTCTCGACCGTCTGGACACAGAGGCTGGTTGCAGAAATCAGGACACAAGTTTTATTTGACTTGTAAATCAGTCAGTCAGTTCATCGAGTCTTTACAACCTCTGGAGAGAGAATACCTCCTTTATGCCGTGTCATACTAGATCATTGTTGTGTCACATGGCAGTAACCTTTAGCCCTTAGTGTGTGTGTGTGTGTGTGTGTGTGTGTGTGTGTGTGTGTGTGTGTGTGTGTGTGTGTGTGTGTGTGTGTGTGTGTGTGTGTGTGTGTGTGTGTGTGAAAACAACAGCAGGTTTGTATTGAGCTGCTGGTTTATTTCCCGTCTCTGCAGACGACCATTATTGAATACGTGAAACCGCCCGACCTGAAAAAGGACATGAATGAAACCTTCAAGGAGAAGTTTCCTCACATCAAGCTGACGCTGAGCAAGATAAGGAGGTGCTTCTCTTCTTCTTCTGTGGTTTTAGAATCGTCCTCGCTCCACATGATCTCACTCCAACAGCACAAAATCTTACCATGTAAATGAGTTTGTAGTGTAAATGTGTTAATGCATTAGAAATTAAACAAAACACAATTCCTTAATATTGATTATTTCACTTATAATAAAACATTTACCTCATTTTATAATAGAAATAATCTCCCAGTGGAACTAGTACTTTTTTTTCCAATATTAAGGAATTATTCAACTAAGAAAGGTCAGTTTCTGTCTCATTTAACATTCGATATTTGCACTAGACCAAAAATACTTTAGTGTTTTTGCAGTAACTCGTTCTTTCTTTGCAAACAATGGAGTAACTGTGACTTCTTCTTCTCTGCCAGCCTGAAGAGGGAGATGAGGGCCGTGAGCGAAGAGTGTGGCCTGCAGCCGGTCACCATAGCGATGGCCTTTGTTTACTTCGAGAAACTGGTGCTGCAAGGTCGCCTCAACAAGCAGAACAGGAAGCTTGTGGCGGCTGCGTGCGTTCTGCTGGCTGCGAAGATCAGCAGCGATCTGCGGAAACCAGAAGTGAAGCAGCTGATTGATGTGAGTAAACGCGCCGACAGGATCTGATTTAAAGACCGCAGACGCTTCATTCGCCTCAGGGATGTTTGCTAAACAGCTTCTGTGTGGCTCCTAAATCATCTTATGTAGTTTATCTGAACAAAATGTAATTTAAGATGCTGAAGGCAGAAAATTTTCAATTAAACTTCATGTTATCATGTATTTAGGAAGCTGTAACAAAGATGGCCGTCTGCTGAAAGACTTGTCTTGTTTATGTGGCGAACCAGAGAATGTAAAGATATTTAAAGGTTTATACGCATCAAATTTACATCGAGGCTTCGTCAACAGCCTTGTTGAGTCATTACTATGACTGAGCAACTTGCATAATAATTCAAAATAGGTCTGCAACTCATGATTAGTTTAGTAGTTGATTATCGTATCAATTGTTGAGGATTATTTGCATTAAAACATATTTCTCTTTCACCACTTGAGTTTTTTATATACGATAATAAATATATTAAAGGATGCAAATAAACTCTTTAGCTCATTTAAAAAAGAAAATAAACATCTTATTGTCCAAAATACAGTTTCATGTCATCGCTTTAGTGAACGCAAAGGATTCGTCTGCAGCTAAAATAAACATTTCTAACATGAACGTTTGAAAAGCTCAGGCCTTCCTGCCTGACTTACCATCAGCACAGTGAACGGCTCATCTGTTGCTCTTGTGCTTAATAGAGGATTTGTTTTGTTTTTACAGAATTAGAACCAGCTGAAGCTGAAAATACGCCGTTTGAGGAGTTTTAGGTGGAACATATTTAAAGATAAATGAATGTTTTTTTATATCTTTTGCACATTTTTGGCTTAATTAGAGCTCTGACTATGTTCTTTCAGCAAATGGCATGTTTTAGAGTCTGTACTCCAGTTATTGATCGTTCACTTCTTTATCGATTAATCAGTTCATCACGATTAATCTGATTAATTGTTTCAGCCCCAATTAAAAACTGCAGCTCGGATGATCTGCTTATAAAACAGTGGAAACTATTTGTTGGCTTTTAACAATTTACTCACTTTAATGGATATGTTTGTCTCTAATTGAGAATGAACAAAAATCCGTCTATAAAATATGGAATAGAGGCTTTAAATATTTCTTTACACGTTGGTCTTCTGAATTAATTGAAAGCAAACTTGCAGCAAAACACTGAACTTACATTTTACTCCATAAAAATAACAAGCTGAGTAATTAAAGTCATTGCTTTAATGTTTTTATATGAGTTTATTTACTGCAGACACAGCAGGGTTCCCTCTGCACATCAGCTAATGATCTCCACCTCTGACGCGTTTTTCTCAAACTGAGCTTTAAAGGATCTTCACTGCTGATTGGTTTAGGCTGCTGTACCTGTAGTTTCCATGGCAACGGCTGCTGCAGGAGAAGGCAGGCTGCCAGTAACCATGGCGATGGGGTTCAAAGCCTTGACACGCTGTTTGTTGAAACGATTTCTTGCGTTTGATCAGCCGTCCCACAAAATTCAACATCAAATGCAGTGATTTTTAAAAAGTATGTACACCCCCGGCCCGTCACAGAAACAAACTTTAATACGTTTAATTAGGAATTTATGAGGGAAGGAAAAGAGATGCACAGCGTTTAAACTTTTTGCAGATTATAAATATTGAAAATGTAGATTTTTAGAGATTGTTAAAGGTTTTAAAACTTTAAAGTCTGCATTTTAAACAAAAGCTTTTGTATTTATTTTAACTTAAACCCTGAAGATCATCTTTCAGTCTCGCTTTCTTTCTTTTACATTTTTCTCTTTTCCCTTTTAGTGTCTTTTGGTTCTCCTTTCTTGTTCCATCAAAGATATTTTCTGTCTGTTTCTCTTCTCTTTTGTGCTTTTATTTTCAGACTTTTGTTTTCTTTTTCTCCATCTCTCCTCTCTACTAAATCAATAACCCTCTCAATAAATCACATTGAAGTGTGTACTTGCAACAACATCTTTGCAAACACTGAACACTTCTCCGTCCTGTTTGGATTAGCTCATCAGGGTCGTGTGCTCGGTACCTGAAACTTTTCCTTTTGTCTCCTGCTGGACGAGCAGAAGCTGGAGGAGCGTTTCCGGATCAACCGGCGGGAACTGATTCCTCTGGAGTTCCCGGTTCTGGTGGCTTTGGAGATGGGACTGTACCTCCCAGAGAGCAAAGTCATGCCGCACTACCGCCGGCTGGTGCAGCAGGGTTAGACGGGCCGCCGCCGCCGCAGCACCGGACCCGTCACCTTTTATAAGCTGTTTGAAATAAATTATTCTGTTTCTATTTATTTTAAATGCGAGGAGGGGGAATCGTTTACATTCTTCGTCAAACACTGTAGGCCGTGAGCGTCTCGAATGTCTTTTTGTACGTGAAGATCCAGTCATGAACTCTATGTTAGAGATGTTCACTCGGCACATTAAATGTGCTTTTACTTTTGGTTCATCGTGATGCATCTTTTTTAAAACACCATAATGTTTGTAACTTGTATTTACAGGTAGTAGTGGTTGTGATTTGTGTGTTTTTAGAGACAAAAAAAAAAAAAGATGTAGCTTTGTGGATTTTTATTCTACAGGCTGTTGTATTTAAACTGCAAACGATAGAGTTTCTAATTGGGTTTCTGACACTGTGAAGCATTTTTAGCTGTGAAAACAGAACTCAGTTTGCTGAGAAGTGACCTTTAATTTAATCATCACAGCGATTCATGTTTGTTATGAAAACAGGATGTTATTGTGGCAGCTGACTCTGGTGTTGGTCGTCCTCATGTGCTGTATTACCACAGTGGCGTCACATTTTAAAAAATGTATGTACCGTATTTACTGTTTGATGTAATTCTGCAGGGATTTGTTTCGTTTTAGTCTTTCAGTTCTCAGGAATTCAAATTCATTTCAGTAGCTTCTAAAATCCAACCCAAAGAAGTTTTTCCATTGGAGGTCAATGGAAAACACCTGATTGTAGTTTTTTCAGCGCACATGGGTGGATTTTAACGTTGTAGCCAGCAGCAGTATCTCCTCAGATGTTAGCATTTGTGTGAATATGGTGAAAAAGTGCCTGAAAAACCACAGTATCAGTAAAACTATCCAAACACGATGATTTGTCTGTTTTTATTTTTTCACCACAGTGTCGCTCAAACATTGTGTCTCCAGATAATCGTGACGTAATTTAGACGCGATTCAGTTACATGTAGTAAAGAGAGTTTGAAATAAACATCCAAATGTGCAGGATGTTTAAATCTAGCATGACAAATGAACAGAAAGTTACGGTACTCCAAAAAAAAATCTTAATTGCAATCTTTTTCACCCCCAGATCTCCATGGCAACCAATCAGCTCTTCCTTCATTCCAAACTTACCCCAAACTCCTTCAGACTAGTCAGAAGTAATTAGCAAACACCTGGTGGAGCTGTGCATCATCTGAGCTCATTATAAGAGCTACTTCTCATTGAAACGCTTGTAAAAATCACATGGATCCTTTAAAGAGTTGATAAAGGAGCCACGTCATAATGACTTCCTGAAGGCGGAGTTTCAGAAACAGTTTTTAAAGAGTCAGAGGCCCAATTTCAAGGCGTTAAATTACAAAACCAAATTTCTTTTAAGTCATATTTGATATATGTAACATTTTTATAACTGAAGCTAACATCACTTGATTGTGCTGTAAAATGTCACTATGTGCCTGGAGAACATAAAGCGGCAGAGGCCCAATTTGTAAGTTGTTCTATATATAAAATTAAATATCAAATGTATGGTTTTGCCCCTGGAGCCGCTGATTCCACCACCTAATCTCAGGTAAGCAGATGATTCGTGGATTTTTAATCCAATTTAAGACAAGCTTCACACAATTTGTTGCAAAACAATCTGAGTCATTAATGCATCAAACAAAGTTTTGATTTAGACTTTACTGCCTCCTGGGATAAGGATGAGTCAACATGGAGTCATGTCTACAGATGAGCTCAGCTGAGACTGGAGCAACAGTTACCACATCAGGTCTTTAAGGAACAGAAACTAAGCAGCAACAGGTAAATAAATAGGTATAAATAGTAGCGTTAGCTTTCTTTAAAGAGCATTTAGTCCAAACTCATGTCCTCGTCGTCGTCCTTCTTGTCTTTGGAGTCGCTCTCCTGGTCTGACTTTGTCTCCGTCTCCATGGCTTTGGCAAAAGCCTCCACATCTACAAGAAAACAGGAGCAAATAGTTTAATTTAAATAAAACATCTTTGAACATGAGGTTAAAACACTGAATAAGGGAACAATTCAGGAAAAATGAATGAGTTCAAACAATCTCTTCTATGAACCATAATGCGTATCATATCTCAGACTCTAGCATCTTTCTATCTTTCGGCCAGACAGAAATTTAAAGAGGAGCTGCAAAAGCAAACGAGGCGGATTAGCTGTTAGCACGTCATGTCATAAAATAACTTCAGTCAGAGGCCTCTTCTGACTCATTGTAAAACACTGACTGTTAGTGGAGCTTTTCCTGCCAGCAGCATCACCATCTGCAACAATCCTTTTGGGATAATAAAGTATTTTATGACCTTATTCAATGATTTCTAATGAACCAGTGAAAGGTGTGTTAAAGTTATTATTTTTAAAAGAACATTTAATCTGATAAACAATCCTGATCTGAAAGCATAATCTAATTTGTTTAATATGACTCGATATGAGAGTCTAATGTTGAGTTTCTCTGTTAATGAGCCAAGAGGAGCAAAGTGCGCCGTCATTGGTGATGCTTCACCACCGACCAGCAGGTGGTGCTAATGTACCACAAAAACAAATGAAGACCAAACAATAAAAACACAGCAAGTACTATAAATATTGTAGCGATAACAGATTATTCAGGTTAGGAAAAATTAATGTTTTAATGTAAAATCATAATTTGCAAAAAAGTATAGATGTGAATCATTTTGTTCTAGAGTAAAAATTACAGTTAAATCTTTTTTAATCTAATTGGAAACATAAAAACATTTGGAACCGTGACTCACTGTATTACGTTTTTGAGCTGGGATGTTCAAACTGGGGGCCGGGGGCCATTTGCAGCCGCTGGACTGATTTTGTGCGGCCACACCGACCACAATTTAAGAATAAATCAGGGCAAAACTACAAGTTTTGAATTAAAATCCATTTACAGAAATGACCACAAAATGACTATTGGTTCTGGTTTCCCTCCGTTGTCATGGCAACAAGGACCACATCTACTCAACTCTAAATTACACCTAAATTTGCTTTTAATTGCTGTATTAAAACTGAGCTAAATACAGAAAGTGGTGATTAGTTTTTAGTGTTCAGTTCTTCCTGCTACTTCTCAGACAGATAGTGGAGGTAAGTTAGTTAACTTGTTCTTGGTTACTTGTCATGTCAGTTCAAATAAAGTCTTTCCTGTGTTTTGTTTTTAAAAATCTTGCTTGAAATAATAAGACTAACAAAATTAAAATGTTTACTTTATTGTTGAGTAGGTAGAAAAGAAATGACAAAACTTTAGTTTTTAAAAATGACACGTTTTCGAGCTGATGGTTTTGGAGAACATGAAAAAGTTTGGACACCTCTGGCTTAGAGACTGACCTCCTTTATTGGCAGCATCTACAGCCTCAGCTGGGAGACCAAACTGGTTCATCAGAGGCCCCAACTGGCCGGACGCCAGAGCGCTGCTGAACATGCTCATGGCCTGAACAGAGACACCAAAACCAAATATTAGAGGTGAACAAAATCGAGCCGAGCCGATCGATGTTGGTACCTGCTGGAACTGAGGCGAGCTGAGCGTGTTGTGCAGCTCCTCTGAGCTCTGCGGCAGAGACTCGCCGGACGGCAGGTAGGGCGTCAGCCTCTGCTGCACCTCTGGGTTGGCCAGGATGGGAGCCATGACCTCAGGGGTCAACACACTGGCCAGGTCCACTGCAAGAAACAAACAAACCAAAACTGGTCTTTATCTTTTTGTGCAAGACATTGGCGGCGAAACCTTTTGAAATGCTCTTTCAATTTCTGGCATTTGTAGGTTTTAACCGACCTTCTGATGGTTAAAAGATTTGATCAACCAATTTAATAAAAATCTGAGAAACACGTCAGACTGTTGCTGCTGAGCGCTGCAGTGAGACACAGCAGCTGTTTGGGTTTTACACAGTTTGATGTTTTAGAAACTCTTATTTTTCTGATTGGATGGTTGAAAATTTAATTTTTCTCACTTCTTTTAGGCCAAATATTAAAGTATAAATCAAAAGGTTCAGTACAAAGTAACAAGATTTTACTATAAGGTCAATTTTTAAATAAAAAAAAAAAAGTAACAGCAAATGTAGAACGGATGATCAGATGGTTGGATGGATGGTTGGATGGTTGGATGTATGGATGGATGGATGGATGGATGGTTGGATGTATGGATGGATGTATGGATGGATGTATGGTTGGATGGATGGTTGGATATATGGTTGGATGTATGGTTGGATGTATGGTTGGATGTATGGATGGATGTATGGTTGGATGGATGGTTGGATGTATGGTTGGATGTATGGATGGATGTATGGTTGGATGTATGGTTGGATGTATGGTTGGATGTATGGTTGGATGACCCCTCCTCACCTCCCTGGCTGCTGGCCGGGACGTTCATGGTGGCCAGGATGCTCTGCAGGTCTCTGAGCTGGATGGGCTGCGTTGGATTGGCTGCGGCTGCAGCAGCGGTGGCGGCCGGGATGGAGAGGGTGGAGGCCGTGGGGGAGGGTGAAGACGTGGCCAGGGGGGTGATGGGAGTGGTGGGCACCTGGGTGGAGCCCAGCCGGCTGGCGGTGGAGGTGGAGGTCGGCGTGACGGCGGTGGACGGACTGGAAAACAGGAATCAGATGAGAGTCGGCCTCCATTTGAAGCTGCTTCTATCGTGAAAACAGACGGCGGCACCTGGTGGTGGAGTTGCTGACTGCAGGAACGCTGCTGCTGCTGCTGCTGCTGCTGCTGCTGCTGCTGCCCAGGAGGTTGGCCAGGCCCGGCCCGGCCAGAGCCCCCAGACCGCCTGACGTCAGGAGAAACACACGTCACCACAGCGGCTGAAAGTTACCAATTAATTCAACTAAACTCAATCAATGAGCGGCCATTTTCTTAAACACCTGAGCTTCCTCTTGTCTCAACAGGACCTGCCATCTTCCCATAACATAAAGTGATACATTTTTCATAATATGTTGAATTTAAAAAAAGAAATGTAACATTATTTTCTGTTAAATGTATTAAAAGTCAAACTGAACAAATAGGAAATTGTACTTTTCTCACATTACAGTAGAAAAAAAAGATGAAAATCTATCCAATCAGAAGCGCCGTCTGTTGCTCTTTAGAGTTAAAACTTCCCTCCATGAAGTGAGTTAAAATCATAAAAATCATGTTTTTCTCCCCACCATGTTTCCATTTTTTTTGTTGCACCTTTTCTTTCATCATGTCGTCGTAGCAAATCGACAGTTTTCGGTGACTTTGTGGAGTGTTTATATTTCCAAACAGCCACATAACGTGTATTTTTCCTCACACCGGATTCTGTTCGGACTGTTTCTCTTTCCCGTTACAACATGGCGACGCCGCCATCTTTAATCTGCTTCAACGGCTCCACCTACGGATGACCAGCGGCGCCCTCTGCTGGACGGCGGCCAAACTACAACACTAAAATAAACGATCTGACCGGACCTTAATAGTAATCTAATCTAATAATTAATAATCCTAATCCCTAATTACAACACATTATCTCCACACTGCTGCCTTCACGTACCGATCCCGCCCAGTCCAGTGGGTCCGATGAGCTGCATGAGCTGGTTGTGACTCATGTTGCCCAGAAGGCTCTGCAGGCCTCCCTCACCTTCAGAGAAAGACAAGAAGGAATATCAATCAAGCAGAAGTGAGGGTTTAAATATTGGCGTATTCTACCTCCCAGTGCAGACAGGTCGTGTCCTCCGCTGCCGCCGCTGCCCAGGGCGCCTGGGATGGGCGGGTTGTTCAGGTACTCGTTCACTTTGCGGCAGTACTCGTCATCCTTATCGTTTTTTGGTTCCTGAAAACAGAAAATAATAACTCACACACTATAAATTTCAAGTAGCTTTCGTTGCTGTCATAAACAGCAACACACAGCTCTTCAATGTGACTTATTTGGCTTTCATGTGACAAATCCATGCAGAGTGAAGTGGAAGAATGACCATCTTTAATTTTTTTAACACAGAAAATATATGAAAAGTGATGCACATCTGATTAATCCACCCTTGAATCAATTTTTCTTCTGATTAATCGATAAAAAAAACCCACAATATGCAGATCTTTCATTTAATCAATTAAGCTTCTTTATACAATACTAGAAATACATAAAAACATTCAAAGAAACAAATAATTCAATTTATTTTTTAAATAAGAAAATAACATTTTTACTGCAGAATAAGCACTACCAGCCTTCATTTAGATCTGAGGCGGGTGAAGCCTCAGATTTCTGCCACTGGAGGAAACTTGACTCAATTACTGCTCTAAATATGCTGTTTTTTGAGTCTGTATGCTCAAGATGACAATTAATTGATTACTAAATTAGTTGGCGATTACTTCAATAATCAATTAATCACAATTTTTGCAATTAATCGTTTTCGCTATTCAAAAAATGAGCTTTTAGAGGAAGAGCCCAACAGCATGAAGCAGCTTCCAGGCAGCCTGTGGAGGACCATTGCTGCCAAAAATGTCCCAAGAGGAAATTAGTGATGAAGTCAACAGAGTTTGATGTGTTTTGGCTTCAAACCTGCATCCAGAAGA
This sequence comes from Poeciliopsis gracilis, assembly GCA_911649635.1. Lineage (NCBI taxonomy): Eukaryota > Metazoa > Chordata > Actinopteri > Cyprinodontiformes > Poeciliidae > Poeciliopsis > Poeciliopsis gracilis. The sequence goes on from CAJVRI010001220.1 coordinate 2,261,310, forward strand.
AGAGCCTTTTAGAGCCGGCTTTAAACTTCAGCACGTAAACCCGTCCGGTGGTGCACTGGTTGACCCGTTTAAACTCACAATCATCAGGGAAGATAATCAGGTCCTAAACGGAGGAATCAAGGTGAGATTAGAAAACGCAGCTGCAGGACAGTTTGGTTAAAAATCCACTCCGTCACCTACATCATCCACATTCCCGGTGGTGCGATCCTTCCAGCAGAAGTGGATGAGGGAGTCATCCGTCTGCTGGATGTAGACCTGACCTTTACGCTTGTCGGGGGTCACCGTGCTGCCCTTCATCGTCATCTTACCGGCCCGAAACTCCACCAGGTATTTGCTGGAGGAGCCGCGGGAGCCGGACACCAGGCTGGGGAACAGGGCGCCAGACGCCATGATGAGGAGGACGATCTGCTGCAGGAAGGGAGACAAACATCTGGAAGGTGTACGACTCCTCAGCTCTGCTCAGAGGTTTGCATAAACGCTGCATCGACACGGACGTCTTGCGTTTGGCTTTGTGAGGGTTTTTGCATAGAATAAAACTACAATGGTGTTTCAGGGCCTTTGTGGTAAATTTCCACCTATAAATCACAAACATTTTCTAGAAAAGACAAAAACCTTTAAATATGAAAAGTCAAAAATTTGCTCAGAAAAAATGTTGAGATTAATCTCAGAAATTTGAGGGGGAAATTTTTAAATTTCTGAGTTTCAAAAGTTGTAGATTTTCTAAATAATAAAAAAAAGAAGCCCAGAACATTTCAAAAAGTCGAACATCGTCAACTTTTCAAACTAGGAAATATTTTTGTTCTTTTTTTTTATTTAAAAAAATAAACAAATAAAATTCTGACATTAATCTAAAAATTTCTGAGTTTCTTTGAACTTTTCAAATTCAAAAATGTCCTTGTTTTTTTCTAGAAAATATTTAGATTTTTTTTTTTTTTAACATTAAAAAAAATTCTAATTTTGGCAAAAACCTACTCCTTTTTTTCTATGTAAAATAGCCCTAATAACCATTAAAATGAAACAAAAATAACTGCTGCACATTTACATGTCTCCAGTCCGTGGGTGGATTTTTAACCTGCGGAAAAATTCTATTGTCTGCAGATTTATTTTGTGAATTAATTCTGCAACCAAGCTTCAAAGCATAATCACATTTGGTCATCAAATACATTTGTCAAATATCTGAACCATTCAGTTATATAAGCTTAATATAAATTTTGCATACAACATACTAAGATCAGGTTCTCTGAATGAGATTAAGAATGAAAACAGGTTTGATATTAAAAAATATAAAAATGCTTCGGATGCTTAAAGTCTCATGTGTGTAAAAACACACTTTATCTTGCTGTATTCTGTGGAAACTGTGGTATGAGTGCGCATCCAGCTGGAAGCAGACTTGTCCCCGTTCTCCCATGAAAACAGATGAACTGAGTCCTGCTGCAGACGCACCGCGGACATGACTCTGCATCCAGCACACACAGGTCCGTTTCCAGCTCCGAGCCGCCACCGCTCGGCTGCAGCTTCACATTTCATCCCCACCGATTTACCATGCAGCCAGAGCCGTAATTTACACCACAAATCTGGACAAAAACACAGTTTATACTCACATTTCTGCCGGATTTATCCTTCAGCTGGAAAACCACAGAACTCTGCGACGCCTGTTTGTGATTGGCTGACCAGCGGCGGAGCTTCGTTCTGATTGGCTCAACCGAGCGTCAACATGAGGGCGTATAAACCTGCTGCGCATGTTCGGTAGAGATGACAAAGTTAGGTTGACGCGTCAAACTAAAGACACAAAAAATAAATCAAATTTATTAGAATTTTTATTATAGCGCGGGAAGCGTAACACAATTAAATTAGACCAACACTAAACACGTCAAACTAAGAGATGTAAGAAGGTTAATAAAATAAATTTATGCAACTATTTTATTTTTACTACCTAATTAGTTTGATGCGTGTTTTACATCAGCAGCTGAATGAAACTAAATGTAACCAATACAAATAAAACTCCGAGGTTAAACCAGGCTGAAAATGCACTAAGATGCAGATTGTTCTCCAAATTAATTATTTTGTTAATTGTGAAATATACTGAAAAATACTTTAGACAAATTGGTGAATAAACTACAATTTTACAAACCATATTAAACTTTGACTATCAGAATGTAAAATATTGACAAAATGCTATTATCAATATGTATTTTTAATTGAATTATATGAAAAGTGATTTCTTTATAAAATGTAATAAATTTGATGATCAAAAGTGATCCAAAACAATAATTTCATTATTAAACATTTAGACTTTAAAAAGCTGGGGGAAAAAATGCACCAAAACTTGTAATTTTTCATTGTTTAAAAAAAGTTTTTACGTCAACATGTATTTGTTTCCCTTTATACCTTAAGTATAAAGAAAATAAGTACGTAACATCAAACATAACAAAAACTAAATAATATAACATTAAGTGAATATTTCCAAAGTAAAAATAAATTTATTCTAGGGCCGATTCAATAAATTGAATAGTTTTGGAAATAAACTAATTTCGTAATTGATTAATTGTTAATTGGAGTATGACAGCTGTAGAAAAATCACTCCAACTGCAATTAAGCCAAAACTGTATAAATATTGTATAACATTTTGTATTTAAGATAAAAAATACTGCCTGTAATTCTACCCAATTTAGGCGGCACCCAATTCAATTTCTGTAAAATAAAAAATCTATTCTGCATCGTAGAGTAATAAAAAATAAACAGCTAAGTACAAAAAATTAATTTAAAATAAAAGCAAACAAGAGGAAATGACCCGTATTCTAACTGAAACACCCATTTTTAAATAATTGAAATCTTACTAATTTTCTGATTGAAACACTTAAAAACCACCATGAAGCAGCTCGTTTTGTAGTCCATAATTTATTATTTAATATGCTTGTATGCATATGGTTTTGGGTAACAGTAACAGAGGGGAGGAGGAAAAGAACGAACAATGTAAACATTATCGACAAAGTAAAGAGACATGGGGGTAAAAGGATGAAAACATCCGTCAGATTGAACCTGCAGGCTTCGAAAGTGCTTTAAAAACAGAGTAAAGGGAGAAATCTTGCTGTACATGTGAGTGCATAGGACTCTGCACGCTGAAATCTGCATTTTTATGCTCAACAGCAACAAAATCTGCTGCAGCATCTACTTATTTAGTGTTTCACTTTCAGCACTCGGCGTTTCTGAAGAGGAAATTGGAGTTTGAGGGTTCACATTTCAGGAGAGGACGGATCGGTTTGCATAGGTTCACGGCGTCTGCAGCGTCACGAGGCGAGTCTGAAAACGAAGCTCAGTCTACATGGAAACTTAAAGCTTTCTCTGTCATGCAGTGCTGCGCCTCTCCTTTTAAAACCCAACATTTATCCAGAGCACACAGACGCTTTCAGAGCAACATTTCCCTTTTCTTTTGATGCTTTTGTTGTGTTTCAACTAAGAGAGTTTGGCATCATTTTAAAGGTGCAAATTAGCTTAAATTTTCCACAAAAAAAAACACAAAAACACATCCATGCCAACATTCTGCTCCGTACGGAGCCCCCTAAAGGACATGGGGGATTTTTTTCCTTTCCCTTGAAATAATGTGCTGGTCCGTTCACAACTGAATACTGAAATATTTTCTGCTGTAATGTAAGAATGTGGATAAACCTCTTTGTGAGGTTTATCCATGTGCGTGAAGTTTTCTTTCTTTTTCTTTAACGATAGAAATGCAACAGCCAAACAGGTAAAACATGGGTTTTTAAGGAAAGAAAAATACATTAAACTAGTTTGAGTATTTTTGAGTTATTTTCACAGGTAATAAAGTAATCTGAATGTTTTGATTGTGTTTTTCTGATTGGTTTACAAACAAACACACAGCAATAGATCAATTTTAAATTTTTCTTTGCACCAAAGATCTAAGAATGTTTTCGTACAAAAAATAGACCAGGGTGTGTTCGCTAATTTATTCATACATCCACTAGGGGGCTCCACAGCTCCACGTTTACAGGTTTAGAAAAAGGAGAAGAAGCTCAAAAATTATTTAGTTTTCTTAACTGGTTTCCTGACATTTTGGGGGGTTTTTTCTGTTGTGTTTTTCAGAGCATAAAGGTGAGAAACAGCCAGTGTCAAAATCAGGGCGTTTGTCCATAAATGTTTCTATACTCAGTGCAGGAAATCATTATTTTATGGCTCTAACTTGTCTATTAGCATCTTGGTGAACATGCAAGCAACATTTTATTTATTCTTTTGTTCTCTATACACAACTGTATATTTGTACCGACAATATCCACTTACGATAAAGGTAAACATGGCTATAAGCAGCTTGGTTTTTTTTAATCTCTATTCACAGAAACACTTGTGACATTTAAAGATACACAGTGCTGAATAAAATAGACATCTAATGTCAGAGTTGGTTTTATAAAAGTAGCAGATGTGTTTAAATAATCCATCCATCCATCCATCCATTTTCCATCACCCTTCTCCCTAACGGGGTCGGGAGTTGCTGGTGCCTATCTCCAGCTGCGTTCCGGGCGAGAGGCGGGGTACATCCTGGACAGGTCGCCAGTCTGTCGCAGGGCAACACAGAGAGACAAACAGGACAAACAACCACGCACACACACACTCACACCTAGGGAGAATTTGGAAAGCCCAATTAACCTGACAGTCATGTTTTTGGACTGTGGGAGGAAGCCGGAGAACCCGGAGAGAACCCACGCATGCACAGGGAGAACATGCAAACTCCGTGCAGAAAGACCCCGGGCCGGGAATCGAACCCAGGACCTTCTTGCTGCAAGGCAACAGCGCTACCCACTGCGCCACTGTGCAGCCCGTTTAAATAATCCCTGATATTTAAATGCAACATGAAGTGTTTGTATGACCTGAACTAAAACGCTTCTGCAGCTCGTTTGTGTTTGCAGAGCTCACACTGGCGGCTGGTTTAAAGCCTTACATGGCGAACGTTTAGGGTAAATAACGATGAAGGTGTCTGACGTCAACGTTTCTCTAAAACTCTCCCGCAGAGCATGTTCACAGTCGTGTAGCGGTTTGCTCTAACAGAGACACAGTGCCGGTCTGAATAACCTGCCCAGTTTTCAAGTCGTAGAGATTTGAGATGCGAAGTGATAATTTTCCAGAAGCACGGAGAGTTTCTCTCTTTTTTGGTGTGTCAGTAAATGTTGGGACAGTCCGTGTACTTCCTGTCAAAGTATCCGCCTGTGTACTGCCAGTCCTCGGCTCCGGTGAAAGGGTTTGTTCCCATCCGGAACCACCTACAAGGAAACAGACAAAACCTGCTTTTAGAGAGAAATCAAGAGTTCCTGATCAAATTAACCTTTGACCTTTTTAATTAATAAAGACACAAAACAAACAAAAGAACCGAGTGAAGCTCTAACAAAATGTTTGTGCAGCAAAAGCTTTTGTTTGTGCCGCTACCACTTTAAAGATTTCTAAATAAATTCAAATTTAATTGAATGGGACACAGAAAAAACACAAATTATCACCAAGTATTTTTATCCAGTTTCTTGTGCAAATCTCTCATTACACTTGAAATGAGAAAAACTAACTGACAAGTAACTTTTCAGCAAGATATAGGAGTTTGTTTTAGCATTGATGGAAACGTTCTGGTTCCAGTGTGAAATTATTTCACTGATCATTTATCTCACCTGAGGCCTCCACACAGACTCTCTTTACTAATATAGGAAGTCTTCCTTTATGACTAATAAGGCGATTGGTTGCACTGGATTTTATTTAGGGGTTTCAGAGTAAAGAAGACTAAGACAGCAAAGCCTAAATGTTATTGGTCAGTTTACTTTTGTAAATTTGGCGCTTTTTCTGTGAGCTAAAAATGAATGAGCAGCAGAGTTTGAATCCTCCCCTGGTTCTAAGATCGGTCGTTTGGATCCTGCCAGAGCTTTTTACGTGTGCGGTTCTGTCGGGTCGCCGGTTTATGAGCTTTGTGTGTGTGTGTGTGTGTGTGTGTGTGTGTGTGTGTGTGTGTGTGTGTGTGTGTGTGTGTGTGTGTGTGTGTGGTTTGGCGAACTGAAGAGCTGATCGGTCACCCGGTTAGACAACTGTTTCACCCGCTACTGGTGCGTTCACAGCAATGACGTAACGATGAGAAAACCTTCCTACAAACAGTGTTTTAATACCATCGATCTCTGCATTCAGCTGTTCCTGATGCCGCAGGCATTTAATCGTCTTTTACATATTTTTTTTAATATGGAATAAAGTCCATTCCAACATCTAAATGCTGTGAATAAAGTTGCCTTCTGCATGTTCCCCACTGACAACTTCACATTTTTGTCTGATTATTTTCCACCAAATCACTGTGACCGCAGGCAGCGCATTTAATAGCAAACAATCATCAAAGTTAGCCAGACCGCAGCGCAGGCTAGACCCGAAAACGTCATCCTCTAGGTAAGGGATGTTTACGGTTTACTCAGGGTCAAACGGCGACAAACTCACTGAATTGATTGACAGGTGCCGTCATATCAACTGAACAAACGCGCGTCTGGCATTCAAAGTGCGTAACAGAGGTGACGAAACAATCCGGCGCCGCTGCTGGCAGCTATTAGCTCTGACCTGGTCGACCACTCCTCTTCATCCTTTGATCGCTCTCTGCGTGCAGCCCTCTGTTTTTCCTCTAATCGCTCCTTCTCTGCACTCGCTAAATCTGAAGAAACCAGAAGAATCAAGAGTGATAAAACTCTTGATTTTTATCAATTTAATTAATAAAACATCACAATGTTTTTGTTATGTTTTCGTACCTATGTCTCCATGTTCCATGGCTCTAATATCGGGCCTCAGACGGCAGTCCGTTGGCGCCAGCAGCCTCTCCATCCCGGGCTCCAGCTCGTTTAGCCTCACAGCAAAGCTGGTGAAGTTATACATCTACCAAAAAGAACAAACAAATGATGCTTAGGATATTTAGCTTAGGAATGATGGTCTGTGGGGCCTCAAATGAAAATCCGTTTAGGGCCTGAAAAATGTTTGGACCGGCCCTGTTTGTAGCACATTTCAGCAATGAGGCAATTCAAAGTGCTTTACATGACAAAAGGCATAAAAACAAAAAAGAAAAAGTCATGAAAAGTTTAAATCAAGATTAAAAATAAAGATTTTCTTGTTATTAGTAATCAGAAGCAACTCCTTAATTTAAAGGAACTCAGTGTTTTGGCTGTTTTGCAGTTTTCTGGAAGTTGTTCCAGATTTATGGTGCATAGAAGCTTAATGCTGCTTCTCTATGTTTGATTTTGGTTCAGAACCAGAACCAGGAAACCTGAGAGGTTCTGGAAGGTTGATACAACAAGAGCAGATCTTTAATGCATTGTTGTGCAGAGCCATTCAGTGATTTATAAACTAACAGCAGTATTTTAACATTTTAAAGTCTGTTCTCTCAGACGAAGGTCTTTAGAACTGATGTGCTCCATCTTCCTGGTTTTAGTCAGAACGCCAGCAGCAGCAGCATCTGCGTAGCGATGGCAGCTACTCTCACGACTTGTTATTACTTGAGCTAATGGGCGCATGTATATATTAAAGTAGAGGGAATCCAGGAATGAGCCTTGTGGAACTTCACATGTGATTTTTATCATATTTGGTGAAGTTTCCAATTGACACAAAGTCAAACCAGTTCTTCTTTTCTCAGATTGAGCCGTAAACGGCAAAACAAAACATTTCTCATCCATGAACATATGTATAAGAAAAAGACGTATTGTGGTTTGTGAGACAATAATATTAATAGCAACAGTAAAATAAGCCTCTGTTATTAAAGATATTGATAAAGTCCAATCGGGTGATAGAAGTTTGACTTTGTAACCGTCTTTATGTGGCTCTGAACACTCAAGTCAGAGACTTCAGAGCTGAATTGTCAGTAATTTTTACTCAAAAGTGCAGCAAGGTTGAACCTGCCCTGCTTGCAGGTGCTGAAGTTCAGTGCTGACATTGATAACGTGACTAATCAATTAAAAGATGGACACTTTAAATCCTCAAGATCAACATCAAAACGTTTCTGATTCCTGTGAAGAACGCAGAGTTTAGCGCCGACCTGCGCTGAGTGACTGGGCCGCGGCGTTATCCTCCACAGTAAGGCACTTCCTGGTATCACAGTCACCGAATCCTGAACTTCTGGCAAGTCGTCGTCGTCCTCCACTTCACAGCTACGTTCCTACACACACAGAAAGATTAAAAAAAAGGCGTAACGTTCAAACCGTTGAGGCCAAACCAACTGAGCAGATGGTTCAGTGCAAACAGGTGAATCATGGGAACTACAGTTGCCACAAACTCAACACGTTTCAAGCAACAACGGCATGTCATTGCAAGACATCATGGTTTAGGTGCTGGCAATGATCTAATCAAACAAGTACACTATAAACATAACTAGACAACAGCAGCAGCACACTAGAGATATCAAACACGCTGTTACCTTACCTTACGCTAACGCCACTGCATGTTATTGTGAAAGGAAGAGATACCGTTTGAGAAACAGATTCAGGGACATGTCAAACAGGTTACTGACGATCGAATGAGTTTACAGAAACGCTCCCTTCACGCCGCATGGAGACCAGGCAACATCAGAGTGTTGGAAACATTCTGCACATGTCCAGCGTTTCCCCCGGTGGGTCGATATTACTTGATTTCTAAAATAAGTGTTTACAACAGTTCTAATCTTATTGTAATCATATTTAGTTGTGTTGATAATTTTCTAAATTAAAACGTTTTATTTAAAAGTAGTACATTTTTAATCCGCAGGTGTTACAAAGATTCTGGACGCTGACTGAGAAGTGAGACTTATCTGTTTATTTCCAATTCAGTCTGATCATATTTAAGGTTTTTTAATAGGTCAATAGATCAATAAATATTTTTATAATGAATTAAGATTCATGAAAAAAGAAAAAGCTTTAGTTGTGACGTTTATGCGCCAATTTGTGTTGGTCTATAACATAAAGATTCAAAAAACAACATAAATCTTTAGTTATATTCAGAAAAAATTCAAGGGTTGTGAATATAAATAGAGAAGAAAATGTTAATCTAGCAAAGACAGTAATTTAATCCTAAATGATTAATGAGCCGCCGGGTCTCCAGCCGGAGTGAAGGGAGGCTTTTCTGCTCTGCAGACGATCACAGGTGAGAAAAAGCAAATCGGCTCAAAGGTTTCTTGCCTGTTTCTTTGGGTCGCTCCCCGTCTTCCTCTCTGCCTTCTTGTGTGTGTCATAAAGCTTGGGGTCGATGCTGTACACGCACTCCGTCCACTTCCCGTAGATGATTCGTCTCTTCTTCTTACTGGTCCAACCACAGCGACACGATCGGTTCAGAAAACAAACTATCACACTTTATTCCTCACAGACTGGATTCAGGAGGGCTGGGCGATTCGGCTGCAAAATAATATCTTTTTTTATTTAAAGAAAAAAGATAGTTTAAAAATATATTTTTTAAATAAGATTTTAAAAATAAATCTTATTTAATTTCTTTAATTTTCTTTAGAGAAGTTGTTTATTTTCTAATAAAGAAATTGCTGATAAAAAATACTTTCAAAACCAGCTTCTGTGAGATTTATGACATTTCTAGGATTTGTGTTAATTATGAGAATGAAGACACACTAAACATGCAATTTTACCAGAACAACATCTTAAAATGTTGAGGAAAAAAAACACATTTTAATTAGAAAAAAGATTAGTAATAAGGATTGATCAGGGGTTTTTTTTCCCCAAAATAAACTCAAAGTCCTGATATGGATCATTTGATGCTGATGAGTTAAAAAAATTAAGTATTTCAGTAAAGTCTATTGCAAAGTATAACTTCTTATCTGTCATTCTAATTTTTTGTTATTTTTTTTCAGGAGTTTTCATAAAAATGACTTGATTCTCCTGATATCATGACTTTATTCCTGTCATATTATGACTTCATTCTTATAATAAAAAATAAGAATTGTAGCCTGGCTCTAATACTTTGTCGTCGAGTTGACCTGCATTCAAAGTCCAAATAAACAAAAGCTTAAACTAAATGGCTGACGACACGTAACTATCGAAAACCAACAAGTGCAATGGTGGTGCGGGGAAAAAAAAAAAAAAAAAAAACCCAAATCCCTTTCCAAAACTTAAACCTTGAAAACCCCCAAATTTAAATGAATAGATGAAATGGATTAATCGCCCAGCCCTGGTACCTGACCTGCTCCTGTTCTCACCTTCTGTCTTGGATAAACCCTTCGACTTTGTGAAGATCTTTTCCAAACATCCCACATGGTTTAAAGTTCAAGATGCATTTATCTCCAGTGCTGAGGAAATCAAGGCAGCATGAGGGATAAATACTCATAACAAGCTTTTCTAGCATCAGTAACTGTACCTGTGGTTGACTATTTCCACTGTTCCGTATTGTTCGATCCAGAGTTTACCCAAAATTATGTTATGGACGCAGCACAATGGATTCGTCCAGGTGTACGCCTCTTTATGTCTGTGGTGAAAATACAGCATCACAAGCACAGTCTTGATAATCCAAGAAGATCACAACTTTCACATCTGGATTAAATATGAAGTTGCTTCCTGAACAACTAGCATCATATTTAGCGAATTACTCCTGAAAACAGGAGTTTTCATAAAAAATGACTTGATTCTCCTGATATCATGACTTTATTCTTGTAATAAGAATAAAATCTTATTACAAGAATAAGACTTAAACATTTAATAATTTAATTTAATCCTGAAACCAGGAGGAATTAAAAGATTAATCGATTATTGAAATAATCAATAGAATTGCTAAAATAATCAGTTGCAGCGTTATAAAGTAAATAAAAGCAACAATATGCACAACACAGGCAAAAATGAATATAAAAAGGGAGTAAATACTTACTTTAATAACTCCAGCGTCATTGTGCCTTTAGGCTCAGCTTCAACACTTTTACCCCAGAACTTCAGCTTTGGGTAGATGGAGCCATGAAACTCAAACTCCTGCTTCAGAGACTGAGCGTGGAAGGCACTGATGGGGGGATGATGGCTCACCTGCTCAGAGATCAACCTGTATCCTTCATCCTCCCTAAAATAACAAACATACAAATCAATTAGAAAACAGGCGCACAATATTAGAAAAGCTGGTAGATATGAATATATCCAGGGTTTTACCTTATGAGTTCATACGTTTCCCCCAACAGAGGATTAAATGGCTTTCCAGTTCTCTCCCATTGAGATGCTACGGCGGAAACAGCAAACGCAGCAACAACCTGCCACCCACACGAGGACCGGATCAGAACGATTTTCACCAATCACGCTGCTTCACATCTGACTTGCATAATTTCAGTGGCAGATAAAGACGCTGTAAGAAAACAAAGTCTCTGCCTCTTTAAAATGTGATATGCTAGCTAACGCTAGCTAATAAACAGGTTGAAAGAATCTGATACAAATCAGTGACTTCAAATATGTCACAGATTTTCAGCTTCTGGGTCAATGCTGCTACATTAACCTGGTGATTTTAATTAACTAGATGTATTCACATGCTACACAGATGCTCTGTCTGCGCTAATGAAGGTACACACACCTTATTTTCAATTATTTCAGCTTATAATTGCTTATATTTTTATTTATTTATTTATTTTATTCATTTACGGTTTAATGTGAATATGTTACATGTTGATATTAACAAAAAGTTTTGAATAAAAAGGAGAAAAAATATTGATCTTAAGCACAAAGCACTCAATGAATACATACAAAAATAAAATATATAATATCTATGTTGTGATAATGCAGTTTGAGTTCATATATGGTTTTATACTTTGATAGATTATGTTTTATTATTTCAATAAAAGTAAAACTTGATCTACTCTTAGTTCTCGTTTTTGTCTGAGTTTTCTACAGATTTGTTCCAAAGGCATTTATACAATGTTACATTTGTTTGTTTTAAATCTGTAATTATGAACACATAAGTTGCCACTTGAACTGTGCTAAGAGCATTTAATGTTCAGGGATTAAATATACATAATAATAATAATTAGAAAAAGAGAGTAATGCTTTTCTGACAATAAAAACACATAAAATGTAAACGGACGGGTCATAGATGATAAAATAGGGACTTGATTCTGGATGAAGTGTATTTGTTTCCTTCATCTTTGCACCAAATCCAGAAATCTTTATTTAATAGGTCAACATACCTTAGAAGAAAATAAGCAGTGATTCATTCCACAAGAAAAAAAACAATCTGATTTTCTCACGGATCATAAAAAAAAAAAGTTTTCCAGGAGCCAAACATCTCATCTAGATCAGTTTAATTTGTGATTAAACTGCAATTATTTCCAGAGGAAATAAAAGATAAATGACCCCTACCTGCATGCGGTCGACGGCGTCTGACAGGCTGCAGGCTTTGTGGATGAGGTGAGTGTGCTCCATGTACTCCGAGATTCTCTGGAGAAAACTCAGCGGCTCGTTAAACACAACCGGCACCGCGATTTTGGAAAGCTCCTGCGATAAATTCATTCAAAATTATGGCAAGATATTGTCAGAAATAACTGGAAATATCCCTTTTCAACAATTACAAAATAAATCTGTGAGAAAACTTCAACATTCACACAACTCTGCTACTGTTTGGATGAGTTTGAGGCTTTTTGCAAGGCGGCGGACTCACCATTCCAATGCATTTCTTCAATATGTTCCACACACTGAAATTGTTCCTGGAGATCGTTTCTGCAGGCAGGGCTTTCCTGGCGCACATTTTGACAAAAGGATATTAGAAAATTTATAAAAAGCACCCCCCAAAAATTAAAGAAGCATCAGAGTCAGGCTGAGAATTATTACTTTTAAATTATGAGAATGAAACTGAAGGACAATAAAGTTGTAACATTACCAGAAAAAATATTAAGAGAATAAAGTAGTGATTTTATGAAAACTCCAACACAAAACTAGCTAAAATTATAATGAGGAATATTGAGCATCTTGTGATTTAATAAATAACTTTGTACTTTTGTAACAGTTTTACAAATAAAAAAATATTTAATCTTTTAAACACATCAAAATTAAATTATTATCAGTTTTGGTCACATCAGATCTTGATAACTATCACAGCTTTTTCTCCTACTTTTATGCATTTGTTCTGATAATATTATGACTTTATTCTCATAATTAAAAATGAATATATCACACACAATAAATGTAAGTAATAGTGGCTCCACATGTATAAAAACATAATTTCTTTTATCCAGTTCAACTTAAAATGCACCAAAAAGTTTTCTCAAATCAAAAACTGAAGACATTCCTGCATTCAAACAGCTTACAGATTACATTTGCTGTATATTACCAACAATTACCTGACATTCAGAGGTTTTCTGAATGTTTGTATTAATTATCACAAACAAGCTAAAATGTGAATAAATGAGCCGATAAAGACGGATAAAAGCCTTCTTTATCTCTGAATCATTGTGGCTCTCTAGTGATTCTTCCTGCTGCACAACAGGCTGTTTTTAATGATCACAACCATATTTTGTTGTGATTGGGTCTGAAGGAAATCTCATTCCATAATCTCATTGTGTTGTGAACAAAACCCGACTGAATACTTTGACACAGCGTTCTCTGCATGCACCGCCGCCTGTTTATTTTTACACCGTTTCCAGGAAAGCCAACTCGGTGGACTCCACACTGACAGCTCAAATATCTTCTTTGTTTACGTTTACTGAAACGGGGTATTTAGTTTTTAGTTAGTTTTCTCTTGGGAAACATTCAGCTAGCTCCTTCCTTTATATTTCAGCCTTTAACTCTGTTTAAAGTAAAAGTTTACGACTTTTGTCTGCCAAAAACCCACATATAAGGTTTACAAACGTTTCTACATCACAAGCCAAATTACTCCAAGTACTCAGAGCAGCCACTGTTTTTAAACTTTTATATCAAATATAATGTAAATAAAATCAGACCAGAAGGCTGACTACAAGAGTGACACAAACATTCACAACCAAAAATAACAACCTTCAAGCAGATATTAAACATACCTTTAACTTAGCCCACATTTCTATATTAAAAAATATATTTTTTAATTGGTCTGATTAAGTATTTAGATCTTAAATGTTGTGTTTTCATTATCTGTAAGTGGAAAATAAATCATAATTACCAAAAAGAAAGGTTTAAAACATTAGTCTCTGTGTAATTACATTAGAGATACTGAAATAAATTAACTTTTCAATAATAATCTAATATATTAAATGAGTCTGTTCATGTTACAAAATAAACATGACTTTCCTCAGCTCTTTGGAAACTCAATATCTTGCCTAAATCTTATAAATTAAGCTCGTTTTTGACAAGTGACTGGATTTGTTTAGCATTAAAATATTAGTCCTAAACTATGTTGTACTGAGTTCCTTTAAATAAGGCTAAAACAATCCCGTTTAGAATGTATTTTAAACCAAAATAAAGGGAATATTGACCAATATATTTGATGTGTGGTGATGATTACAAAATGTAACATCTCTTATTTGTTTTTACAATTGTTGACTCTTCTTTGTGATTTCATGATGTAAAGCACTTTGAACTGTTGAAATGTGCTCTATAAATAGACTTGATTGTTTGATTTAAATGTCAAGATCAGACAAAAAGCAAAAACAAATTGAAATCTGTGCATAAAATTACAGTAGATTAAAAAGCAGCTCTATGTTGTGCGATGAACCCGTATAAATTAAACAAAACAAAAAAAAGGCCATATTAATGTAAGAAGTTCATTCATTGAGATTCAATAATAATTCAAATCAAACTGCAGGAGTTCTTTAGCTAGAAAACACTTTGATAACACCAATTTGGCAGATTGAAACTACTTTATTTTTTCCACTGTAAATTGGATTCAGATGATGTGTCGTGAGTTGGAGCAATATAAAAAAAGCGAGTTGAATAGATATTTTCTCACCTGTGCTCCCACAACCCGTTTTCCTGCATGCTGCTGCCATCGGTCACCTGTTTGCTGTCAAACACCAGGGCATCTTTGAAACTGACCTCACAGGAATCATCAGACTCCAGTCCTGGGACGGGGGAAGTTTCAAGAAACAGAAAACCCATTTCATTCACTGAGACTTTAGGAGAAACCATAAGGTTTCTGTTAGCCAGCCTCACCTGTCTCAGCATCGAAAAATTCCTCCTCGCTGTTCATACTGAGCAGAAAAAGGTAACAAAATGTTACTCAGCGGCCATGTTTCCACCGTCGGTCCGACGTTTCTGCTGCCCCGCCTCCCTGCTAGCATCACAGACGGCCACAAACACGACCTGTAACCCGGACAGTTCTTTAAAACCACTTGGTGGAGCCGAACATCACTGCAACAGAGGTTGTGACAAAAACAACAACATGTTTTTGGTTCGCCGTCAGCAGCAACGCTCCTCACAAAGTCTCAGCTAACGGCTAACTAGCGACTAGCATCGCGTCTGGAGACAGTTAACAGTGATCTGGAGCCGAGATTAGCTCATGGCACCGACACGTTTACACGTAAACATATTTCTACACTCTGACACGAACAATTACACATTGACACAGGACACATACCTGTCAATTTGTGTCAGTTTGGCCTCGGCTTACATAAATAACTGAAAAGTGTAGCGCCTCTGGAGCCTGCCGGAAGTGGGTGGCAAGGGCACGGTGATTGGCAGGGCCTTCAGCCAATCAGATCGCAGCTAGGAGATGCCTTGAAATAAAAGGCTGCTATTTTAAACTCACATTCAATAATAAGACATGAAAAAGGAAATTTATTCCACCACCAGGCTGAATTTTAATCTTCAGACATAAAGAATAATATTTAATTTTGTCGACATGTCTGAGTAGATTTGAAAGAAATCAAATGCTTCTCAATTACTGAGTAACTGATCAAAACATTAATCATTTAAAATGTAAAAATTACATAATCGAAAGGACCCAAAAATAAAGTTATGTGGAAATTTTGGTAGTTTAGGGACCAAAATTAAAATAATTAATAAATAATATAGTTACAATATATATCAAAATAAGGGGAAATAAAAACTTCTTCCATAATTTCAGTTTCTTTCAATAATAAAACTCATAAAACTTTAACAAAAACTGCAGGTGTGTGACAGTGAATTTTTGGTCAAAATCTTGTTTTCATTCAGATGGTTATAAATATTTTTATTTTAATATTTCTTATAGATAGATCTTGTGTAAAGAGAGTTAATTACAGGTTAAGAAAAAGTCGCTCAAAACACAGTGAATTTCAGAACAAATTAGTCTGTTTATGAATTAATTTGCTTTTATTTGTTGCAGACAGTGTGGGTTTTAAAATAATGACGCCATCACAAATCTTCTTATACCTCTGAATTTGAAAATTGTTGATGGGTTAGTGTGATGGAAGCTGTTCACCATTTATTTAGTTGGTTGTTGTTTTGTTTTTTTATAACAAACATTTTCTAAAAGAGGCTGAACATGCAACCTTATTTGAACAGGAAATAAGTCCAGAAAACAAAACTTTGTTAAAATAGAACATTTTCTCAACTATAAAGACAAAAGAGAGGATTAAAAATACTGAAAACTTTGAGATTATCCTTAAAACTATTCAGAGATTAAATTTCCAAACCCTTAACCAGGATATGAACATGTGGAGTCATGACTCAGATACTGAGTCATTTGTTTTTACTACAAAGATTGTTGAGAATAGTGACTAAAATGACGGGATAATCACCATGCACCGTTTTATTTTGCAGCGTAACCGGAAGTCATTTCCTCCAACACGATTTATTTCGGTCTTTACGCGCGTGGAAAAGTTTCAGTGTTGAAGATGCAGAGCTCTTGGCCAAACATCCTCCAGCAGTGAGTTTTGACTTATAACTCTGAATTATGGTATTTTCACCCCGAAAAATATTGTTTAAAAACTAGAAGACGAGAATGACTAAAGACGGTGATAAAAGCGCAAAGTCTGCGCTCCGCAGTCAGAAGCAGTCCAGGACGCAGCATCAGCAGCTTTTGGTCCACAAGAAGAAGAAGAAGGATCTGACCGGTGAAGAGGACACACAGTCCGGTCAGTGGGAGAGCAAAGCAGACATGAAACCAGCCGGACCGCAGAGAAAGCAAGCGGGGAAACCCGCTGGAGTCCCCGCGGAGAGCCACCGGAGCCCCGGCGCGCAGAGGAAGCTGTCGGACGCCAGCAACGCCTCGGAGGACCTGAGCAAAGACTCCGGCTGCCCGTCCGGGAAGCAGTTCTCCTCGGACAGCAGCTCGGAGATCTCCGACTGCGCCTCGGAGGGCAACAAGCGCGACTCTCCGAGCAGCGATAACGAGTTAAGCTGGATCGACGGCAGAGCTTATGAGAGCCCGGACAGCGGGGGGACGCGCCAGGACGCGCCGTGCTGCGCAAAATCAGATACCTGCGCGCTCCAGCCGGATGCGGCGGCGGCTGCAGCGGGGCTCGGTTCGGGTAAAACCGCCTTCATGGATCTCCTGATGGGGGAGACAAGCGAGGAGCTGCAGAGGGAGGTTGAAGACTTGAGGTCAGAGAACGAGTATCTGAAAGTAAGTCGGAGCTCAGTGCGCTATTTTTAATTTTTTTTAAATTCTCTTTGCTGGTTTTCGTCTGGAATTACTTAATTTGCAAATCTGGAGCATCTCTGAGTTAGTTTATTCTCCACAAAATTCAGATTTCCAGCATTATTTTGCAAAAGTGACTGCTTAAAAAATAAAGTATCTCTCTCTCTCTCTCTCTCTCTCTCTCTCTCTCTCTCTCTCTCTCTATCTATCTCTATATATATAATATACACACACACACACATAATCGTAACAATCACCAAGTTTCTCTTGTTTTGTATGTCTTAAATTGTTTGCACTTGGAGGTTCCTTTAATTTCAATGTTCATGTGCACCAAGTAAATTCTAATTTTGGCATGTCAGTCTCCTCTCTCACACGTCAAAATTCAACTACTGATCACAATATCTGAAAAAAACAATACTGATGAGGTTATCGGCTTATTTTCTTCTAAATAATTGGCAATGAAACATCAGGTTTTACTGTTAATTCGTTTATTCTAAACAAAAACGTTGGATCTTGTGGTTAGGGTTGAAACCTTCAACTTCTCGGGACCTTCCTGTTATTTTTCATTTAAAATTTAAACAACATAACTTCTGAGTAAAGATTGAGTGTGTAATAAACTGCATTATTAAATAATAATTATTTCTTGTTCATTTTTTGCTAGAAAACCTGGTCTTTATGTAATAAGCAACTCAATGAATAAAAATAGGAATCTTAAACTCCTTCTTTTCTTTAGACATTTAGAAAAATATGGTACTGGAGCTGCTGGTGTTTCACCATCTTCAAACTAGTTCTGTCACTAGAATACATTTTGCTGGACCTAAAATTTTCCTAGAAGTTATTTTAATAAACAATAATATTGTTGTTTTGTGTACTATATAATGATAATAGCAAAGAATGCAAGTATATTATTTAAGATCAATAAAGTTTAATTTCTAATGAATATTTAAAACCCGAACTGGGAAACATTTTAAACATCAAAAAATAAATAAACAAAACAACAAATAAAATTAATTATAAAGTCTTTGGAAACAAAATTTCCCTTGATTAAAAGGAGTTGGTTGAAACCAAAGCACCAGACTGAAGAATTTTGTCGTCTAGTTTTTGGTAGAAAAATCAGAAACTATGCAAATGGAAATTGTTAAATTTATTTAAATTTATCATGCAGTTAATTGATTTATGCTTGAAACTTGACCAAAAACAGAGTTTTTTCAAAAAAATGCACTTTATTTTCCCTGCATCAAACCAGCTGTGTTGTTTACCACAGGATGAGATGGAGGAGCTTCGCTGTGAGATGCTGGAGATGCGCGACATGTTCCAGGAGGAGGAGGTGTACCAGCTGCAGGAGCTGCGGCTGCAGCTGGAGCAGGCCAAGAAGACGTGTCGCATCCTGCAGTATCGCCTCCGCAAGGCCGAGCGCCGCAGCATCCGCGTGGCTCAGACGGGGCAGGTGGACGGGGAGCTGGTCCGGAGCCTGGAGCACGACATAAAGGTCTGAACCCAGCAGGAATCAGCTAAAACTAACTCAGTCCGAAGCAATTAATAGTGATTAATCAGTTATTGAAATAACCGTCAACTGAGCTAGTTATTGATTAATCGCTAACTGGAGTATAGAGACTCAAAAAGAACCCCAACAAAGTCAGAGCAGTAATGAAGTCAAACCTGTATGAATATATACATTTTTTAAATTAAGATATAAATAAAACCCCTGTTTTGTAAATATATTCTACCCAAAACTCCTCAAGTGTCAGTTTTAGCTTCCCCTAATTCTAATCCTGCAGAATAATCTCCTGTTAAGCTTTTGGTATTATTTAGTTAATTCAAAAAATAATCACCATATCTGTGAAAAGACATCAAGGTGCTTTGCCTTCTCCCAGTGCAAAATAGAAACAACCAATCAGAGCCAGGAGGCGGATCTTAGCGCTGTCAATCACTCCTGTGTACTCTCCCTCCTTCTTTCTGCTAAAGATATTTATTTGATGGTGGATAACCAGTTTTTCTGTAATGGTGAGTTGTTTCTCTGCCATTAGCAAATTTAACAGCAAGTGCATGAAGTGATTGACAGCGCTAAGACCCGCCCCCTTGCTCTGATTGGTTGTTTGTGGTGGAGAGTGTTACATTTCCTCAGACAGTAATAGTAGCTCAAGAGGATGTTCAGGAGATCAATCTTTTCACAGATTTTCTGTCTCATGTTAAACTGTTATGGTGACAGTTTTAACAAATATGTAAAAAAACAACATATTTTCATAAATGTTACTGCAACTTGAAATAAAACATCTGCAGAATATGCCAAGGATTTATCTGATTAGTCATCAGAATAATTGTTCGTTACGGATCTAAAAACTAACTTTAACTGTAAAAGCTCAAACCTTTCCTGTGTGAATCATCAAATTGACTTTCAAAACCTTTTCTCCTTTTATTGCTTTTATTCTGCATACTTGCTCATACTGACTGGAAGAGCTCAATCAGTTGACTGCAGCCTGATTCATGGATGTTTGCTCTGATATAAAGCCATTCCTGCTGCTCACCACAGTCATGTCATTAGACTACAACAGCCTTCTCATGCATCCTGTTTATATTTTTAACATGCAGGATTGTAATTAGGCCCTGACTTGTTCTCCCATCTACCAGAAACATGAAAGTGTAGCGACTGTTGTTGAATGTTTTCAGTACGATGCCTGACCTGACTCTGACTCCCCCTCTGCATTCACTCAAATGGAGAATTCCCGTCACAAGAATTTCCTTGTAAAGTGTGTCAGCCCAGACCAGCTGCTGCAGAAACCACGCTGCACGCGCTCATTAAAAATAACGACACTCCTGCAGAGAGGAAGGCGTCCACTCTTCTTTTTCCCTCACTGGAGTTGCCGGCGTTTCACCAGATTCTGTTACCACTGCATATCTGTGCTTCATCAAAAACATAAGATTTATGGGTTCGGGGGGGATAAAGAAAAATCCAAACAAAGAATCATCAGTAACATCTGGCCGCTAATATTATGACTTATCATATATTGTAACCACAGTTGGGTAGTTATATCTACTTAATTGCATTAACTTGAGTAACTTTTTGGAAAAAAATTACTTTTAGGAGTATTTTTACCACACTGTACTTTTTACTTTTACTTTAGTAATTTTATCATGAAGTATTTCTACTCTTACTTGCGTAAAAGTTAAAGTTTCATAAGTTTTTTATTGAAAGAAACTGATTTGGAAAAATATATATTTCACCAGATTTTGTTATTTTTTAGTTACTTACATAAATTACTGTCATTTTCACCCTTAAAATACTAAAATTTCCACTTAACTTTATATTCTGGTCCATCTGATGATGTAATTTTTAAATATGAAATGATTCTTCATAAATTGATCAGTTACTCAGCACTTGAATATAGACTTTTTACCAAATACTATTTTTAAAATATGTTGAAATAACTTTACTCTTACTTGAGTACAACTTCTGGGTACTCTGTTCATCTCTGACTGTAACTTATAGTAAAATACAAAATATTTAAATCAAACTGTTTCTGCTACCTCTCTCCTTCCTCCAAAGAGTAAAAAGTAACAATCTGACCACTACTATTATAACGTTACATTTTATTATTCGGAGGAAGGAGAGACTTACCAGAAACAGTTTGATTTAAATATTTAGTATTGACTAAACACCAAATATTTTCAAATATGACACGTGCTGTAGGTATGGCGAAGTGTGGTGCAGCATCCCCTCCTACGGTCACAGTTGTTGATAGGATATGACGTAACGGCTGTTGCTAACCATCTTTTCGTTTCGCTCCCAGGTTGCGAAGAGCGTCTCTCTCCGCCTCTACAACGAGCTGGAGGTGGTGCAGAAGAAAAACTCCCAGCTGGAGTGGGAAAACGAGATGCTGCGTGAGAAAACGCAGGCGCTGGAGGTCGCCAAGCAGGTCCTGCAGAGTGAGGTGGACAAAGCCAGAGAGGTGACTTTTATTAAAACATAAGATTGCGCAATGTGAAATAAATTTGCTTAAATTTTATTTAAATTTTTTTAAATATATATCTATACATGTTTTTATATAAATATTTTGGCTAAAACTATTGCCATGGTGTGACAGTATGGCAACTATGGAAACTTGAGGGGAGCATTGGTGAAAAAATTACAGATTAAAACTGCAGGTTGAAACTTTCATAAAAATAAAAAAAACATTTTTTTTTACATATTTGTTAAAACTGTCACCACATCCTGACAGTTTGTTGTGAAACAGATAATCTGAGAAAAGATCAATCTTCTCCAACTCCGTCCTGAGCTGCTGTTGCTGTTATGGGAAATGCACCACTACTGACCAAAAACAACTAATCAGAGCCATGAGGAGGGTCTTAGCGCTGTCAGTCAGCCTCATGTAGTCGCTGCTAAATGTGTTGATGGTGGAGGAACATATTGCCATTACAGGAAAACCGTTCATCCAGTGTCATCTGTATGTTAACTAGGCTAGCAGTCATGACAAGCTATGAACCGAGAGGGCAGAGGCGATGCATCGTTTTGCAGATTATCTGTGCGTGACAGTTTTAACGAATAAATACAAATCTATTTTTTAAATAAAAGTTACATACTACAGCATTAACAAATTATAATTAAAACAAGCTGCTACATTTCATTGCACTTTAATAACACAATCTTACCAAGTATTCGATTGCAAATATTATATTTGAAATAAGACAAAACTGACAGCCAGATAAAAGAGCTTGATTCAAGTAAATAATTCGTTAATAGTGGTGAAAAAGTACTATTTTCACCAGAAAATTATTTCATTTATAAGATGTCAAAATGTCTTGATTGAACTGAAATAATCTGCCAGTAACTAGAACTTTTTTTTTCTTTGTAAGAAATATAAAGTTGACTTAAAACAAGCTCATATATCTTGATGAAAAGTTACTTAGAAGTTAGATTTGTCTTATTTCAAGTGTACTAAGGTGTTTACACTAGAAACTTGACCAAACATACTTGGAAAGATTTTGTATAAACCTTTACATGAAATATTTTCATTTAAATTTCCACATAAGTTGCTCAGTACTTCAGTCAGCTATTTACTCTAATGTAAATATTTCCTTGGACGGTTATCTTTTACTGAAGTAGAATATGTTAAAGTAGTGCTACTCTTACTTGAGTGCATTTTTTGGGTATTTTGACCTCTGCTTGTAGAAAAGTGAGACTTTCAGCTGCTTCCATTCACTCTCGCTCTATTTTATACAATATAATATTGTCATACAGGCTGTTCTGGTAAAACAGCAGGGCTACTCTTATTCAACCCACCCCTGTATGACATTGATGACTGATTTATGGTTTCCAGATATACATTAGATGAAAGTGAAGCTTTCATCTGTAATAAACGTCCGTCTTTGTGGTCAGGCATCATCCTGTCCGTTACCCACCACAGCTGCACCCATCCAGCCAGCTGTCTCCTCATCCCTGGGTAAGGTGACCCTCAGTGATATGAGAGGAGGGCCGGGCGGCAGCTGCTTGGTGCCGGGGATGGGCGACGCAGCCCGCTGGTATGCTTGGGCCAGAACCCTGAGCACAGCTGACACAGTCGCCTGAGATGACAGAAAAAAAGGCACAGAGATTACAAAAATAGACCCTCTGCGACTTTCTGCCGTTCTGCTTGCAATAAGCTGGGCTAAATCTGGATCAGGACGTATTATGGCATCCAGAAAGGCATCGGTGCCCGCATGCACTGACCCAGAACCTCCATCAAACGTTTTTATCCAAACGTTGACGATTCTCCAGCACTGAACCGTCAGGCTGAGTTTTACCCATTTAGATCCCTCGACCACCTTGGAGGACGGTGACATGTGTTCGGTTTAATCCTGGATTCAGCACTTTGGCTCTGAGACAGGCGCTAGTCTCTTTGATCCCAGCAGTGAAATCCACTTAGATTACCTAATCCAGGGGTCTGCAACCTGTGGCTCTGGACTGCAAGTCGCTCTCTGCGACTTCCACTGCGGCTCTTCATAATCTTTGGCTGGAAATGATGAAAGAATTAAGAAATGTTTGGCAGTTTTTCCATTTTCCATTGCATTTTAACAAAGGAAAAATTAGATTAAAAGTCAAAAAATACTCTGTAAGATTTTAACCTGTTTTCTGCCAACAGTCATCAGTAATCAAGAAATCAGTAAAGTAATTAAGCTATGATGCCTGTAGGCTCAGTGAAATACCAGGATGAATAAAAAGTTTCTGCTGAAAATCTCAACTGAAGCGTTTCTTTTCTTCCTCAGAGCACGTTGAAAAGGAGAAGCATCCGATCAACGGTCAGCAAGGCAGAGAAGAGACTTTCTCAGCAAATTGAGGTATTTTCTTCTTCTTCTTCTGAAACTTTCAATATGTAATTCTCATGAGACGTCGCACTTCCGTGAACCTTGTAACTGACAGCCATCTTGGTAGGCAGTTGCTATGACTACAGTAAACCAACCACCAGCTGAGTTCTACATAGCTAAAATAAGTCATACATAGATCTCATGTGATGTCAACTTTGTAGCTGACAGCCATCTTGGAAGGTACTGTAACTGTATGACAGTTGCTATGACAGCAAGCCACAAGACTAGAACCAGCTCTTGCCTCATGCCTTTCCAAATTATAAACAATAGACGTATATTACAAGTATTACTCAATCACGCCTCTGTATGACACAAGGATAAATGTCAGTGCTGTTTACTGGAACAAGCAAAATTAGCTCAGCTAATATAGTTTTTATCTGAAAGCTAATAGGGACATGTAACCAATGTGTTTGTTAACATGTACTTACTTACATTTGCCTACCAAGATGGCGCGGATCACTTCTGTTTCACTTCTGTCGTCTGTGATTGTCTCGTTGAAGGAGGACAGCACTGACCTGAAGTGCCAACTCCACTTTGCCAAAGAAGAGCTGGCTCTCATGTGCAAGAAGCTGACCAAGCTGGTGTCAGACAGCGAGGCCATGCGAGAGGAACTGGCCCGATACCAGTCGACGTACGGAGACGTCGACATCCTCCCGCTGCCTGATGGCAAGCAGAGCTCTGCCCATGCCAGGGAAGCAGAGGTCAAAGTTCATTTGAAACTGGTGGAAGAAGAGACCACGCTCCTTAGCCGCCGCATCGTCGAGCTGGAGGTGGAGAACCGCGGCCTGCGAGCGGAGATGTGTGACCTTAGGGAGAAAACAGGAGGAGGAGAAGAAGACGCTGCTGATGAGAATCCATCGCTGATTGCAGCAATTAAAGATGGAGAAATGAAGAACCAGAGAGAGAACATAGAGGAGGGACCAGGGGGAGAGTCGCTCTGCAGCCAATCGCAGATGGACAAGCAGATCAGTGAAGGTCGGGAAGGTCCGGTGGGTGGAGAGCAGGAGCCTCCATCCACCCAGGAGAGAGAGGCTAACCAAACAACTAATGCTATGCTTAAAGAGGTGGCCGCCAAAGACCATGAGTTTCTGCTTGCTCTCAGAGATCACGCCTGCATTTTATCTTCAGCCATTCAGGTTCTGTCTGTGCCGCCCAGAATTGGGCTCAGCTCCCCTTTGTCGTTTCCCCTCACATCTTCAATGGACGTGACCCCAACCGTCCAGACACAGCGACCTCTAACGGAGACGCTGGAGCTCCTGCAGGCCATGCTGCTGGCCTTCATCGAGAAGATGGATGCCCTCCTCAGGGGCGACGAAAAGGGCCCTCAGAAGGAGGGATTCGCTTGGGATTTTTCCTCTTTTCTCTCTGCAAACTACGAACGTCTGAAGGAATTGCATGTGGAAGAAGTCTGCAGCATGCAGGCGAAACAGAAAGCGAAGCAAGGGGAAGTCGTGGACGCCCGGAGGGATCCGAAGCTGCAGCTGTCGTTGCATACTCTGTGGATCCTTCATCAGTGGTGCAACGTCAGAGGAACCAATCTGGAAGGAAAAGAGGTACAATGGAAAACAGATGAAGTATTCAAACTTTTGAAGTTGAAGAATCAATTAATCAAATTTAAAAAAAAAAAAAAAAAATCACACACACCAAAACCCCCCCGGCACATTCTACAGATTTTTCTGCAGGTGAAGCCGGAACGATGCTACTTGAGGAGTTCTAACTGTTTCTATCCATTTATTTACTGGCTAATCAAACAATACTCTCAGCTCTACAATGTATTTATGATAAATCAAGTACTAAAAGCTGAGCTTTTCACATGATGTTAGAAGTATTTTTTAGCTGCAGATGCATTCCCTACTACAAATGATCAAGCGTTCACTGAAAGAATGCCGTTTTATTTCATTTTAGGCAATGAAATTAGTTATTTGAAAAATTAATTGGATTATTTGCTTATTTGCATTTTTAATGTATTTCTAGGGTTAAGTTCAAGCGGTCAAATAAAAAATCCAGTTTTCTTAATTCTGTTAATTGTCTGAATGATTAGTAAAATAATTGACAAGGTGCAGCCCTACTTGAGGTATTATTTTTAAGTTACTCTAGTGAAAGGTTGTCAATTATTGCATGTTTTTTTTCCAAGCTTGGTTAAGAACGTCTGGTTTTCTGTTTTTATCCTCAGTGTAGAGATAAAACCCTGTCAGCGCTGCTCGGGTTCGTGCAGGACCTCAGCGCCGAGCTTCGAGATGACAGCAAGGCGAAGTCGGCTGCGTGTGAGGAGGCAGCCGAGGTAACGGTGCCGCTCAGACTCCAATCCTCCCGCTGAGTGTGAGGCTGTCTGACACAGTGGGAAGTCCTCCCCATGATCTCTGTCGCTCTGCCTGCTTCATGAGAAGACTCATGCCAAAGTATTTAGGATAATCTCTTGTAGGAGCTGCAGCCAACCAGGACAGGCGTGTTCAGATATACAAATTTTATATGCAGGAAAATTCTCCAAATTGAGCTTTTCTGCTTTACTGTTCACACCTGATTTTTATATTAAGCATCTATAGCTTTGAAATTTGCATTTTATTATTTATTTTTCCCTTTTTCTGAGAACATTTAGTCTGCAGTGATGAAAAGGCTGTGAAGCCATGCCAGCAGCTTTATGTGGCAGCGTTTCAGCTTCAACTTCAGCAGGATAACATGCTGATAATGTGACTTATCACCATTATTGCTTTTAGATTCGTTTAAGTCGGATTCGTGATTACAGGCTGCAAAGTCAGAGAGGATCCAGAAACACAAAAAATGGGGTTTGTGGACTTCAAGAGCCAGTCTGGTAAAGACAAATTGACAAAAAACTTTTATTACTAAGAAATTACTCATTAAGCTAATTTCTCAGGGCACCACATGGAGAGTTTGAACTCATAACTGGAGAGTCTCCAGAATGGCTGCTCATACATGTGGTCAATGATATGCTAAACAAAACAATATGTAACGTAAATACTATATCTAAAGACATAGTACATTTAAATAATAGTTAGCAAAACTAAATTTGTGCTTTAGTTTTAGTATTTAAAGTTAGCCCTTTAGCATTATCATCCGCTACGTTGATATTTAGCTTTAGCACAGCTAGCTTCCTAGTTAGCATTGCCCACCACTGCCAGTTTAACTTCCTGGTGTCGTAACTAGCTTTGTATTGGACTGATCATGAATGCATTAATAGAATTATACAGATTTTCTTATATATTTTGTATCAGATTGATAAAGTATAACGAGGTTATAATTCTGTAAAGTCGTGCTGTACAAATAAATTGAGTGAAAAATGCAAAACAGCCCTGAAAACCTTATTAGGGGAGGTCATTTGAGGGAATTGGAGACTTTAAGTGGCTAACATGAGCCATAGAGCTGCATTCAGTTGGAATTAAAAATCAACAATTCAGACGAAGGATTAATTTGCTTCATTTGTTAATTTGGTTTCTCTTTCTTTGCTCAGCCATCCGTTGGTGCCGTTTTCCACGATGGGCAACACGTTGAAGATTACAGGTCTGTCTTTTCCTTTTCCTTTTGTTTGCAATGCTTTGCTGACAATTGTAAAAACTACGACTACTAGATAACGAGGTCACAAAAAAGTTTTATTTATAAAAAATGGTGACAGAGCGGGAAGTGGGCCAGTTATGCTAACTTGACTTTTACAACCATAAGATGTTGAAGTGATGCAGAATTCGATGTGTTTTGGTTCAGTTAAAAAAAAAAGGCGACCTAAATAGCAACTCCATTACTGATCATCAGTAGAGCAGGAGTTTAAATTACCTAATCAATCACCTGTGTGTTCAGACAATCACTTAGTAATAATTGTAAAATAAACATCAAACCTAAAACTGTGACAGACTGGATATTTTGATCTTTGTGTGGGGAATGTTTGCATGTTTTATGGTGTTGAATAATGACACATTCGTCGAGCTGTTGTCAGTCAGTTGCTATGGCAACAAGACAGAGTGAGAGATGAGAAGAATATGAGGGGTTTTGAGTTATTCTTCTGCAGCTGCACTAAATGAATAATACCTACATCTCCAGGTTTCATTTTGTTGCACAGCTACGGATGTCAAGAAGAAGAAGAGCCTTTTTGCCCTTTGGCATTGTTCACGTGTACGCAGTTTCCAGATGTAAATAATAACATGCAACATGTCTGTAAATAATTGTCACGATTTGTCCTATTGTTTCATTTTTCTCTTGCTGCTACCACAGGATCTGCAGACTTCAACAGCTGTTTTCCCCACGCGGCCCACGAAGGAAGAACTGGTGCTACCTGAGCCAGGAGGCAGCCCAGTTGGACCGAGAGGATCCGGTTAAGACGTGGGACCACCTAATCATGCCGCTCAGCTTCCCTGGTCTCAATTTTGAGCAGATGTCGGCGGCGCGCAGCCACACCGCCCCAGAGAAGACGACTTTCCGCATCTACTACAGCCCCCCATCGGCCCGCAGAGTCCAGCTGGCTCAGTTGAAGCAAAGCCCCACTGCAAACCGGGCATCCGTGGAAACCTCGTCTCCCTGGTGCACGCCGCCAACATCCTTCTCTCAGCTCTGCCTGGGCTCCTCCGCTAACCTGAGCGACGACATGAAGGAGATGACGGCCGGCTGGAGGCAGATGGTTCACGCCGGCACTCCGGAGAAGAAAGGGAGGCTGGCAGGCCGCTGGGTGGACGTAGCCTGCTCAGGTACGCAGACCCACACGAAGCCGCAGATGGTGAGCGTTGGCCAGCAGACGGATGAGACTCAGGGGGTGAGAAGCGGTTCCTCGCTGGTTTCTGCTCGCTCCCAGCACATCTCCACCTCGTTGGACGGGTTAGCAGGTCGAAGGAGCTCCACTTCCTCCCCCAAACCGTTCCGCAGACACTCCTCATCTCCTTCCTCACCACCCAGTTTGAGCTCATCTTCGTCGTTCTCCAGCTCCAGAGATCGAGGGTTGTGGCACCCGTCGCAGCAGAACACAAACGGCCTCACCTGGACTCGGCAAACTGGTACCAGATCAAACGCAGCCCAGAACCTGAGCCCCTCCAAGCTGCCCACCAGATCTACCAGCGCAAACCGGTGTGGCTTGGTGACCGAGTTCCTGCGCCGGGTGAGCGGCCGGGCGGACAAAGCCTCTGCGGGGTCGGGCCAGAAGGCAAAGAGCGGGCTGAAGAACCTGGAGAGGGTGCCAACCAGACCTCTGCAGAGGAACGACAGCGTGACCCGGATCGTCAACCAGAGGTTCATTAAGCAGAGAGAGAGGGAGGACAAAGGAGGCAGCGTGAACCAGAGGACCCGAAACAGTCAGAGCACGGCCGCAACGGAGGTGAGGACAGAAGCATCGTACTGCCTCCGGGCGGGGCTAAATAGGTTTCATCGATTTGATCAAAAAAAAAAAAAAACATTTTTACAATAATTGAATGTTTTTAACTATGTGGAAAACAAGCCATTTCAAAAACTTTGAGTCGCAGGCGTTGTGCCGTTACCTAGCAACCCCAGCCTTGCCTCGCCCCGTTACCTAGCAACCAAAGCGGAACTCTTCTCTATTTCCATTCTAGCTTCATTTTTGTTGAATAAATATTGACAAAGTGGAATATGTTGTTTTTAAATTCCCATCCCAAGAAGGGTTCCTGTTCACCCTTTTTGCGATTCTAATTTAAAAATCATTTAAATTACAAAATATAGCTGTTCTTTATTTATTTATTTATTTATTATTTAGAACTTCCTTCCTTTATTCTGTCTGACCAGGATGGAAACTACGACTGCAGCTCCAGTAGCACTCTGACCTTCTGCTTCGCTCGTCCGTCTCGTCAGAATCAGAGGCCGACGTCCATCCCGCCCAAACTCCAGCGACACAGATACTCAGCGCCAGTGGGGCCTGCTGCAGACTCCAGCTGTGGCTGAGAAGACAGAAAAAATATGGTGCTTTTTTAGATTAGAAAATGCCAGAGATAAGAACAGTGTAGAAGGGTTTTCATAGTTACTGTACAGCTGTTTTAAAAGGCAAAATGTGTTTTGTGTGGAGTGTTTAGGAGAGCTCTGAGCAAACTGTTGGTGCAATCTGAATGCTCATCTCTTTTCATAAGTGACTGTATTATTTACTTAGCTTTTAGTTCATTTTTGTATTTTCTAAATTCTATTCAATAAATTTTTGTTCAAACCTTGACCTATTATGCTTCCTTGAACGAGTTGGGATTGATACGCGCTATACAAAACATGTTAACTAAATTTTTTACACAAAATAATTCTTACATAATGAGATTTTAGTTTGGTCAGTTCTGCCTATTTTGATTTCCTTTCAGAATGAGCTGCAAAAAGTTTAATTTATAGTGAATTACCGGCAGCTGTGGCTGCAAGTATTTCACAATACAAATACAGACTTTACTGTATTTATTCTGTGAAATTCTGGCAACCAAAGCTACTGGTGTTTTACTGTAAATTAGAGACATTTTTGTACATTGTACTTAAGGGCCTCTTGTTCACTTTAAAAACAAATAGCATTGACACTCACATGTGAAAATGGCTGCAAACGGGTGCCCAGTTATACAGCCATACATCTTTGAACAACATTTGTAGAGCCTCCTGGACAACCAATAAGAATGCAGCAAGTGGTTTCTGGTAAGTCAACAACCTTTTCCAGCAGCCATTGTACAGCCCATACATGGGTAAAACCAGCTGACCAAACATGCTGGAACTTCGCTTGAGTTGCCAGGTAAGGGACTGGGGATTTGCTGGGGATGCAAGGTAACGGAGGAATGCACATTGAACTTGACTTAGCATTTGGGAGGTTTTTGAAATGGCTCACTTTCCAGACACCAAAAAACAAAAAGTGTTGTTTTCTTTCTTTTTTTTTTTCTCTTTTAGAAGCAGTTGAGATCCAAACAGAAGTACAGAGACACACAAAATGTGAATTTTGCATAATGGGTCATTTTTAACCTCAAGAACGTCTGCTGACTGTTTACGCCAAACGCTCCAAAAAGGAAACATCACCTTCTGAGAGGTTAATAGGATGAGATTTCCTCACTTGTTGAGGTCACCACCCTCTTTATCTGTTCGACTCTTTGCTTCCAGTGATGAGAAAAACAACAAGCAGTTGAATTTCTGACTCTCCCTCAGACTGATCTGCTCAAACACTTACCCCCTCACTCAACAGCTGGTCGGCTGCGGCCAACGACGGCGCCAGCTCTGAAGCACACAATCACACGGGGGTCAGATTTCCGCTCAACCACACGTGCTTAAGATCTACGGTTTCAAACAAAACATGCTGAAATATCTGCTTTTCATTAAACACAACATTGAGAAGCTGCAACAATAATTTAGAAAAGACAAATACTTTCTAACCCATATGGTAGCTATTGTTTTTTTTTTTTGTTTGATTGTTTGTTTGTTTTTTTTTTTTTTACAAATCACAGCAGAAAGATTAATCCAAGCCAGTAATCTAAAGTAGTCCACAGTAGTTTTTATAATATAATGGTAACACATTGCAACCACTAACTTGAAGATATTTTATAGCAAACATATTGTACATTGGAAGAAAAACTACAAATGACTTTTTAATCATTTTTTAAATTCAAATTCAGAAACACTTTGTTGATCCCGAAAGGAAATTAAATATTGTTTAATTAATTCAAAATCTTCAGAGTCATTGTAGACAGTGATGGCTGTTGGCAGGAAAGATCTCTTGGACTGTGGTCTGTATTACAGAGAATTCACAAATTAAACTTAAATTAAACATAATAATTTCTTTAACCTCTTATCATTAAGGATGTTTCACATCTGATATTCTGGGAGACAAATAATATGTTAATTGATTTATTAAGAATTCGAATGATATCACATGAATAGTTTCAGCATAAATTTATCTCAATATTATAAATTGTGTGGAATTTAATTTAAAGGGGGAATTTACTTTCTAAAAGGATTAACAATAATCTTACACATATAGTTATAGTATGATTCAAGGATAGAGTTTAATCATTTTTTGTCTTTAAGCTTGGTTTATTCTCTAAAACATTTTAGCAATGCAGATGTAAATAAATCTGTACTTAAACGCAATGATTGGAGATGATTGTACTAATTAACTTAAGCATTGAGTTTTGGTGCAGTACCACATCTTACCATCGGTGTCGCTGCAGCAGAAGCTGTGCGGTTTAAGTCAGATGAAGACCTTCTTCGTCGCATTGGTCATCAGGAAGTGTTTCTGTTTATGTTCTCCAGGTGGAGTTTTATATACAGGTATTTTAATGAAGCTAAAGTAAAGATGGAGTCCGTATTTTCCCGGTTTGACTCCTATAATTTCGAGGCAGATGAGCGTTTTGTCGACGGCCTGAAGACCTTAAACTACAGAGACCAAACCGAGCTGCTAAAACTGAAGCTGTTCTTCTATAACAGGTCAACTCTGCTGTGTTTACACACATACCCATCATATTTATTAACTTCTTTTGGTTTACTTAAAGCTGTTCATACACCTGCATTGTTTATTAGATTATAGAGATGCTTAATCTTTGTTTATTTTTGTTAAAGTGATTCTAAGCTACACATTTTAAAATATAACTTTGGCTGGGGTCCTCTGCAAAGAAAGTTACCATTAAAAGAAAATCGCAATCATTTTTTTTTTTTACTTGTTTGAGGCAAAAATAAAATAGTCAAATAAACGGAATGAAGATATACTGGAAAGCTGTAACAGATACATGAAAGAAGAAGGAATAAAGATAAGTACATGATAAAATGTAAGTAGGTAAAAGAGGAGAAAAAAATCGTACTTGATCAAAAACAGCAAAATATGCTTTTTAAAACAGGTGAGGAAAAAAAACCTAAGATATTGTGCAAAGTTTCTCTCTTTCACCATACATCCAGACAAGAGATTTAAAGAGGAGCAGCAAAAGCAAATGAGGTGGATTAGCAGTGCCAACAACTAATAGTCGTCCAGGAAATATTACAGTCGTCAATCAAAAACCATATTTGATTTCCCTTTTGGATTAACAAAGTATTTTTGAATTTAACTGAAAAAAGGAGACAAGTTGATTGATCAAAAATAACACAATACTGTTAAATAATCAGCTATGCAGCAGAACAACACATAAATAAAAAAAAGGGAAAGAGCAATTAAAGAAAAAAATCTGATAAAATGGAAAACTGTCCCTAACTTACCAACTATAAAAAATAATCTGAAGAAATAGGATCAATATCGCCCTGTTATCCACTTGTAATAAATATGAAAATATCATAACTGAATTATTGTGGAGTTTGTTTTGCAAGGCCAGAATGTTCTGGTGTTAAATAAAATATTTTTATGTTGAGGATCCAATAGTTCTGGGATTTTATGGTCCAGTTGGCTTGAGCTGCTGATCAAACTGGGAATCTAAAATTAGTCTCAAACATTTGTTTTTATTGCTATTTATTATGTTTGCTCTGTTTTATTTTGCTACATTAGATGTTAGCAAGCATAAATAATATTTGTTTTGATTAATTCTCCTTTAATGTGCCATTTTTCTTTTTTAAATCCCTCTTTTCTGTCCATCTTCAGGTTTGTGGAACCAATTGATCAGCAAAACTACAAACGGTGGATCTCTCTGTCTTGTAACAACCAGCAGGACCAAACAGCTCAGTCAAATCCAGATGAAACAGAAACGTCTGGAGACGGAGAAACGAAGCAGCTTTCTTTTGCAGAGGTGATGCAGCTGGTTCAAGAAGGAAAAGAAGTGCCAGGAGTGACGAAGCTGGACGTCCAACCCAGCAACCAGAGTCCCACTCCGTCTCAGATGCAAAGAGTGCAAAAACCTTGGGAAACTACACCATCATAACTGAACTTCCACTTACAAACCAATGTAAGATTTAAATGGCTGAAAAAAATTACATGAACTTAAAACCTTTTTACCAGGTAACAAATCCTAACAGTGTTAATCTGTCGGATGCTATGGAATCAACAGTCTGGCAATTTTTTTGTGGTGAGACTAAGAAATTAAGTTGTTAATTTTTTATTTTTCACACTTAAGTCAGTTTTACATTGATTTACATATCCTAAGGTTTTCAGTGAGATTTTATGCAGAACTGCATAATGCCTGTTCTTTCAGTTTTCAATCTTTTCCTCTTTTTGTGTCAATTTTATAAAAACAAAACTCGGGAAACTGATCTAAAGATAAAATAAAGGTTCACGCTCATCTGTCTGGTCCTGTAGAATAAAATGGTGGCTCTCATAGATGCCTTCAGATGCGTGGACCATACTTTATGCAGGCATCTGAGAAAATTATTGTGTTGTGAAACTGCTGCAGCTATAATCTGTGCCATGAATGATGCACTCTGAAACAGAAACTGCAAGTAGTTCAGTTAGAAATCGTGTCATTTTGTTGTCCCAATCTGTGTGCTCATGTAATAAAAATAAGAGTTCAACTTTGTAGATTTTATACAAAATCTAGACGAGGTGATATGGCTTAAAAATAAAATCTCTGATTTTTTCATACCAGATCCAATTTCTTGTTT
Organism: Poeciliopsis gracilis; assembly: GCA_911649635.1. Taxonomy (NCBI): domain Eukaryota; kingdom Metazoa; phylum Chordata; class Actinopteri; order Cyprinodontiformes; family Poeciliidae; genus Poeciliopsis; species Poeciliopsis gracilis. The sequence continues at coordinate 2,295,579 of CAJVRI010001220.1, forward strand.
TAATTGATATTTATTCTCGCTTCCTAATGTATAAAAAAATAAGACAGAAAAATATTTTCTGCAGTTTCCATGTGTAGTCACGCTTTCGGGAACTTTGTAGCTGACGGCCATCTTAGTAGACACAGTGACTGCCATGACAGTTGCTATGACAATAATGAACAAGCCACAGACTAGCTTAGAACTAGATCTCGCCTCTCTCCTATCTAATTTATGAACAATACAAGTAAATTACAACTAGTACTCGATTACAATTTGAGTACTCTCCTCACCTCTGTGTAATACTAAGACAAATACCAGCGATATTGTAGTACTTACTGCCCATCTAGCAAAATTAGCATAGCTAATGTAGCTTTTATCTGCTAGCTAAGACGGACATTTAGCTTAGCTTTGTGTTACTACATGCACTTACTCTGCCAGTCACCAGAACCTTGTTATTCATATGAAGAGCACGTACCGTACGTGCGTCCTTTATACGCACATAGAAATCTAGACGCATAGATTTCTTTGGACGAAATCTATGCGTCCAGATTTCAGGCGAAACTCCTCCATGGTTAGTGAACTATGGTGTAGCACTAACTAGAGTTCAAAATAGTTAGTGCTACAAAAATCTGATTTAAGGTGAGGACAGTCGTCAAGTCAGGATTTTACAAATTTTATCTCACTTTGTGTGACATTTACAGTTACATGTTTTCCTAATATGTGAAACCATTAGAGAGAATTTCATACTTATGGATGAACAATAAATGTTGTATTCTGGCTTTTATGACAGAAAGTCATGGTAAATAACAAAAAACACACCTTATATGATGAATCCCAGATTTATTTATTTATTGTTTCACATGAGCATCAACTGGCGATTTTTTTCCTATGTTACTTTAACACAAACAACTAAACAGTCAACACGCTACTGAGAAACTCAGTTTAACTGAGGTAATGTTACAACTGAGTCTCCTTATGGACAAAACTAAAAAGTACACAAAAAACATCAGCACCATGAGTCCAGCACCATCATATGAAGAGCGAGGTAAGCGTGTCATTTCAGTTATCTACTGTTATTCACCATTACATAAGTGTGACCAAAAACAACAAAAAAAAATCAGATTTAAGCCCACAAGTTTTTTTTCCCTAAGTTTAGGTGTTCCAGAGTTTATCCTAAACTCCAAACTTATGTTTAAACTCAATATAAATCCTGATGACAATGAATGACTTGCATGATTTTCCTGGAGCATAAAATGAATATTGATATCAGTTCAAATTGGTGCAGACCAAATATGAAGATTAAAAAAATGCCAAAGTTTACATATAATTCTTCAGCTGGATCTGATTTAAACTTCACACTTACTATTGATAGTCCTGGTTTTATTTTGAGAGTTTCAGGAAACAAAAACATCAATCTGTATGTATTTTATCATATTTGAAATGTTTTTACATGTCGAGATTTTGCAGTCAACAAATGTCCAGATGCTAAAAAAGCTTTGAGCAAACTGACAAAACCGAAAACAATTTTATTCCTTCATTGCTTATGAAACATACAGTTTTACACAAAAATATCCAAAATCTTTTAAAAACTTTTTTTAAAGCTAGATAACTGGAGTGTAGAATTGCGTCATATTCAGAAATTGAAACGATTACTGTAAAATCTTAAAATGTGTCCTTATGAGAGTTAACTTGCTAAAAAAATTCAAGTTTTAAATCAAGGATCGATTTTTATCACATTTATTTCCAAAACACACCAATCAAGCATTTCAAGTATCAAATTTAAGGCTTTTATTATTTTCACTGCATATTTTATGTTATTATTTTCTGTCTCTTTTAATCAAACCGAAGAGAAACAGTTTTTTATTAGTTAACTTTAAAAAATATTAGTAGGGTAAAAGTGATAACATGTTTTATTTTTAAGAAAATCTTACAGAATTTACATAATTTAAAAATTAACCAGGCTGAATGTTAATTGAGATGAATGTGAATTGTAACACGTAGCGGTGGGGAGTGCTTAAAGCTCAATAATTTTCCACATTTCTGATGATTCATCTTTAAAGAATTAGATAAAATTGTTTACTTTTTCCCATCAGTTAACTGGAATTTTAACCCTTTACAATCTAATTTCTGTTTTTTATTGAATAAGCTGCATATGATACCTCAAACCTATGTGTTTTATTTCAAAACTATGCTCATATTTAGCTTTTATTCTGCATTTTGTATTTATTTCAACACAATTATGTCGCTCAACTAGTTAGGTAAGAAAACCGTTGATACAGTACTTTAAGTTCAGTTCCTACTTTAGATATTTACTGCAACAAAACTCTACACCTAAGATATTGTTAACAGTCACAGTTCATTTTTGCACACACAACAAAAAGTCCTTGAAAAACACAAAAATGAGTAAAAAGGCAACAAATATCAGATTGTTTGAAAGAAAATGTGGCTTCACGTTGGGATTAACAAAATGAGCTACACAGAAAAGCCAGAAAGTCAACAAATTTCATTTTCATTACATATACATTTATATTTAAAAACTAAACAAACTGAAACCGCTGATTTGAAGTCGGGCTTGAGGTAGAGAGCGAGGCCTGCGCCACGAAGTGAGTTCAGCAGTTCTTTAAGTCGTCCTTCACAATGGATTAAAACCAAACCAGAAAACCAAGTGATAATTTTCCAAATTTGTCGTGTTTTTGCCTTGTTACAGTAGCAAATGTAGGTCATCTGGACCTCAGAGGGGTTTCAGACACTGGGGTAAAAATATATGTGATAACTAATCATAGGAGTGAGCTAAACTTTGCTTTAAACTGCAATAAAAATTCAAGTCATAGATAAGACCTGGAAAAATTCATTTTGCTAAATACCTGGATATAAAAAAGAAAAGCCAATAATGATGAAATGTCTGATTGCAGATCAAAATGGTTAAAACATCAAGCAGGAGTTAAAAATTTGATTTTTGGTCACATGATTAATCTAAGCTCAATAATTTCTTTAACATAACTGCAGATTAAAACTTACTTCATGTTGCTGATTTGTATTCTGTTGTGTTTATAAAAAGTTAAAAACAGTGTGCGGTTAATAGCGTTTCTAAATAAACTTCTTTTGTTTCTAAATCAAATAATATAGCAGATTGCTGGTTTTCTAGTCAGTTTGTGCTGTTGCCATAGTGATGCAAAACAGTAAACATGTCAGTAGTGATAAAAAACCTGAGTTAAACCTGAAGATGTGGAGCCAATTGTCTCGTCTCACTTTGTGACACAGGCCTGTGTTCTGAGTAACATCATCGGATCACAGCATAATAAAACAAACAAAAACACAAATATGTAGAAAAATAAAATATGTAGAAAGACGACCAAAGGGTCAAAGGTTTAGAGAGAGTTAAGAGACAAAACGCCAAACTGGATCTAAAGGAGAAAGAAGCCCACACAATCTAAACTATTAAAGCACCAAGAGATAAGGCGTTGGGTTTACCGCTGCTGCTCCGCCTCAGGATCGCCTCACTGCTCCTATTCACATTCAAAATAATCCTTCAGCGGCGCGAATAAGTGGCGAATCACAGGAACGCTCCAGGAGCGACCCAGAACCTTCTGTCTTTGCATCCGGCTCATGTTGTTCACATCAGTGTAGTGTTTGGGGAAACCAAAGATCCTGAAAGAACAAAAAACAATCTTAAAAACAGATCAACGGTTAATTGATGTAAACAATATGAACCTCTTCAACTCGTCTTTGTTCCCAAATAAAAGCTAAACAATAACAAAAGGTTTAATCTCATCATTTATTTGTCTTGCAGAAGTTGAGCCATCTTATAAAATTTACATATAGGTAAAAAAAATAACACAGAAAGATACGTCTTTTTACATAGAAAAACTAAGTTTTTCTACTAGTTTGAATCAATCTTTGTAAGCACTTTGTAATCATTCATCAAAGTTTAACAGTTTCTAAGTTGATGCATCTTATATTTTTTAAATTTTGTATTGGTACAATGTAAAGTCTGGGATATACAGTAAATTAAACCCAAAACAGATGGAGCCATAAAACCCTAAACACTCCGAAAATTAGTGTTGGCATTCAAGCATGGCAGGGGTTGCATTATGATGTGGGACTGTTTGGCAGCTGGTGGAACTGGTAAACCACTGACACTCACTGTTCCATTTCAGTGCACCACAAGTAGTCCTCCTTTCCATTCATGGAGACAGGAAGTGGCCCCATCTTCCCTTGCCTTATGGAGTTAGACTTTGTTGTGATTGTGCGAACTTTATTAAACTGCAAAATGCGAAGTCACAGTTTAAAAAAGCAGAATTCAAACTGCAATGAAAACAATATGGAAATAAAACTCATAAACATGCGGTTACCTTTGCTGTCCGACCAACTTCCAAACAATCCTGCAGAGTGACTTTATCGTCAAGAGAGGTAGCCAGAGGTCTGGCGGAAAGCAGACAAACTTAATTTATATTAAACTTTAGAGCAGCGTTATGCTCAGCAAGGCTGCAACTAACAATTATATTAGTTATCGATTGATTTATCATGATTTATCAATTATTTTGATGATTAATCAGATAAATATAATGTGCAGCTTTTTCATTTAAGCTTTTCTTATTCAATGGTATAAATAAATGAAAAGATGTAAATAAACAAATGATTCGATTTCTTCTTTAAATAAGAAAATTTAAATTTTAGTTCCTAAAATGCAATAACAGCATTCCTGCAGTGAACGCTTTATCATCTGTTATCATTTTGTATCTGTTATGGAAAGAAAAGCGCTCTAAAATTGTATGTCTTATTAAGTATTGTTATTATACATTTCATCATAAAAATAAATAATAAATCAGCAAATTATTGCTAATATGTAGGTTTTTTTTTCCTCTTTAAATCAAATCTAATTTTGGGAGTCAGTTCTGCATTTTTTCTAATTAACATTTTTGAATTCTGAACAACAAAGTCCAGAATTATTTGTTGTGATCAAAGGGGGTTGCAACAAAGGATTATTTTAGTTATCAATTATTCTGACAACTAATTGATTAATTTGATAAGAAACTGTCACATTCTTCATATTTTTCATGTTGACCGTTTTTTTATACAATATTAGAACTAAATTAAAATATGCAAATAAACAAATAATTCAACAACACTTGACTATTTGCAGCAAAAACAAAACTTCTAACATCAATATATGAAAAGCTCAACCCTTTCTGGTGGACTAGTGCAGCGTCAAGCTAATGTGGTGATTAATAAGAGATTTTTTTTACTGAATGTGAACCAGTAAAAGTTCAAACTACGACACTTGACAAGACAAAGACATTTTTCCCTCTTATTTTAAATGCTAAATATATAAACACATATATATTTATTGGCTTATTTGCAGCTATTCTTTCAACAATTTGCCTTTGTTTGAGTCTATATCCTCCAGTTAATGGTTAATCATATTAAATTATATTTTAATAGTTTATGTTTAATAGTTTCAGCTTTAACACGTAATAAAAGCTGTTAAAGCTTTTATTACGTGTTAAAGCTGTAACAAGTAGCTTTAACAAGCTACTTGTATGTTTCCCCAGAAGCATACCTGTTTCCCCAGGTAACAAACAGGTATGTTACCTGGAATGAACAGGTATGTTTCTTGGGAAACATACCTGCTCATTCCAGGTATGTTTACCTGCTCAAACATACCTGCTCATTCCAGGTATGTTTCCCCAGAAGTATCGTGCTCTGTGAGCTGGGCTGACTTTCACTGCATCAACAAGCACTGGGTTGCACTGGAAACAGAGCAGAATTCCCATGCTGAGCATCCACATTTACCACAGCTGTTTTACTTCCATTGTGCTGTTTAAAGGTCTTCACCTCCAGGAACCTGCAGATGTCAGTTTTGTCGTGAGCGCTCATCAAAACCACGTTCTCAAAGAGCCAGAAGAATGGACGGTTGTCTTCCTCCTTTGGCTTCAACAGGGTCAGAATGCGGTAGAACTCGAAAAAGAGTCTCCCGGTGCCCTCTGCAGGAAGAAAAGGGAGGGAAAATGAGGCAATAAAATAAAAATAATTAAATCTCTATAAACGTATCACCCCTTAAATTAAAAAATAAATTTTTAGATGTACCAAAGAGTCCTTTTCTCAGTGGGTTGACCATGGACAGGTCGTTGCATGGACTCCCTCCGATCAGGAGGTCAAAAGGACCCCATTCAGCCAGCTGAAGCATACATAGAACAACTTAAAATCAGTTTTTAGTGTAAACTAACTTCAGCTTTAAGTGAGGATCTCACATGTTTTCTTGTAATGGTGCGGACGTCGTTCACATATTCAATCTTCCCCTCGTGCTTAATCATTCCCACAACAATCGAGTCATCACAGATCTCAGAAGCGATGTATCTTTCGATCTTGAAGCCCAAGTCTTTGAGCACCAGATATCCTGTCACAATGTCAAAGCTTATTATTATTATTATTAGATATTTCATCATTATTGTTATTATTAGCTTTAATGAATTTTTTTTTTTAAGCGCTTGGTCTGTTTTTATAAACAATGTTTCCTTGAAGAGGTTAGGATAAGTCTATGGACAAAAAAAACATATTCCTTAAAATTATTCTTAGATAATGAGCTATTTTAGGGCCTCTTGTCACTTAAAATCCAAATAAGCTTCTTCTGGCCACACCAGTTGAGTAACTATACAGCCATCTTTAAAACACAAACATCTTTTCTGACTGTTAAGTGAGCAAGAAAACACGTCTTTTCCACCAGCCATTGATCAACTCGTAAAGTGGTAAAACCAACTGACCAGACCTGCTTGGAACTCTGCCTGGGTTGCTAGGTAACGGGGCTGGGCATGGCTGGGGTTGCTAGGTAACGGCAGAGTGCCACTGGAATTCGATTTAAAGTTTGGAAGGCTTTTGAAACGCCTCAATTCCAGAAAATATTAAGTTGTTGCCAAAAACGGCTGGGTGGTTTTTTTTTAAGCACTTGGGCTGTTTTTAGAAGCAATTAAGACACAAATAGAAGAATGAAATTGTGTAGTTTCCCCTTACAATCATAGATCCGACCCTTTAATCAATAAAAAAGATACTTTTGTTTAGCTCAAGCTCAATTATTGTTCACACTGACACAGAAATTGCTTTGTGTTTTCATATATAAAAACATCTACAGTGAACCTACCTGTTCCAATCCCATCAAAAAGCGAAAGCACTTTGAGTGGCTTTCGTAGATCAGCAGGGATAGATGGGTAAATCCTGTGAGGCTCCTGTGGTTATTAAACCAAAAGAAAACAAAAGTTTTACAGAGAAAAAACTCAATTTCTTCCAACATTTATCCACAACACATTAGATCCAGTGGAGAGCTTTTAGAAAAACAAAAAAACACAAACAAACAAAAAAAAAAACTGAATTATCAAAGTGACATCATAATGTAATTTCTACAATGTAATAAATACAAAATTGCAAAAATATTCACCGACTTCACTGCAAAAACACAAAATTTTACCACATTTTTTTGTCTAGTTTCTGATGCAAATATCTTAGTATACATGAAATAAGACAAAACTAACTTACAAGTAACTACTTAATTAATATTGATAAAAATAAAAAAAACACAAGTTCCACTGTCAGATTAATGACAATAAATGAAATAATCACTTATTGTCATTGATCAGCTCATAAAGTGGTAAAACCACTTGATCAGTCAATGTTGCCTTTGTAGACAATATTAAAATTATAAATCTGTAAAACTGCATTGTTAAATTAAGATTAGTTTACTCTGGTTTTATGCTGGTACAGTAGAGAAATCAAAGATAGGCAGGCCAGTAAAACCAGTTTGTCTGGAGTCCTGGGAGGGTTCAATGCCTAATATTAACAGCTCAAAGCTGACTGCACCCATGCAAATATGCCTGTTAGCATTTTATCCGCCACCATTCAAGAGACAATATTTTACAATTTCAGTACAAAGACAAAAAGTATGAATGTAAAATTAGAAGTTTTTACCAAATGATGCACCATAATGTTTAATATGGTACTTACAAACTCCATGGCGCTGTTATTAGTGAATAAATCCTGAACTTTGACGCTCCAGTCTGGTCTCAGTTTGAGGTTTCCGTCACACTGTGATGGTTCGCACATGAAGCAGCTCCAGGGGTCGATGTCTTTCAGTTTGTCGAAGGTTCCTTCAGCTACCAGGATGTCCAGGCAGTCCTTGCAGAAACATCTGGACGAAGAAACAAAGATGGGAGGTAAATTGTTCCAACAATTCCACGTCCCTATGGAATTGTAGGGACAGTTGAAAAATAACGCACCACACTTTTAAGATTTTAAATTGAAAACGTTTTTGCTTCTGCTTGACAGTTATACATAACATTCTGCTGATCTAGCAAAACATTTTTATGCATTTTGTTTTGCTGAACCCACTGAGTAAAAGCTGAAAGTTTGAACTTCAACTGCATCAGAATTATTTCATTTAATCAATGAACAGAACATTATAAAATGTTAAAGGATATCTTAGCCTGTAACTTGTATGTTTATTATGACCTGCAGCATTTACAAATCTATGAAATTAATGAAAAGTTAAAGTAATTAAGTGACATAACCAACTAGGTGAAACATATTATATAAATTAACTACACATAGCCTTAATTTCTGTCAATTATGATGATTTTCTGGTTACATTTAAGATTAATGTATGACATCAGACCTAATACAAAAATGAGAGCATTACAAAAAGTAACACTTACCTAAAAGGTTATTTTCACAAATTACTTTTAGTCTGACAAATCTCATCACAATAAATATTTGCATTCATTGACTGAAAATATTGATCAATAATCAAGAAATGTTCCATTTCTTTGCCTTCTGTGTTTGTTTCATGATATAAAGTCACTAAAAACAAAGTGAAGTCTTTTGTGTTTACCTGCAGCAGCTGGCGTTCCCACACAAAATGACCTCCAAGCCCGCGCAGCAAACCGTGCAATACGACTGGTAGCCATCTTCATCGTAACGATACAGCGTCTCTGTGAAGTTCTCCTGCAAACCGAGACATTTCAAGGTTTCCCCCAGAAAACGTGCTGCGCCTGGTGCTTAGGACCTAAGGCAATCATTCATCCAGCAGCTTGTTGTGTTTTTGAACTAAAAAAGGTTTATGGTTAACAGGAAGTTTGATAATATCACAAGATAATTATGTGTTATTGAAAGATTAATACCCGAACATCAACTATGAAATCTTAAAAAATGCAAACATTTTAAAAAGACTTAAATAAATAAGTAATGTTTAGCCTGGTGGGGACACAAGCAAAGCCTGGTGACCCGCCAGGCTTATAATACTCTGGGGGAAACCCTGGATCTGCTGTTGAACTGAACATCTTGACTCTTTGTCAGATTACCTTGCATCTTAGACAAAGACCGCCTTCAAACAGGGGATGCTGGACATCGATCTCAGATGATGCACAAGACAAGCAGAAATCTAAAATGAAACAGGGAGTTATTAAAAAAATATTTATAGTTTAGTTTATGTCTGAGAATTTAAGTCCACAAATTGCAAACTTACCTTCAATTGATTTGCCTTTTTCTTTCACCTTTTCTTTCAGTGATTCTGTAAAGAAAATTATGAAAAGAAACCACATGTAAGAAAACAAAATTAATGTTAAATAACTAAAATGCTACCTATATGCCAAACCTCTATTGTAGGGGGCGTTGGGAGCTGCTGCCCTGTTTTTATAGACATATTTTCGTTTTGGTGGAGGTTGATAGTCAGAGGAAGGAGAGTCGCCAGGATCTTGATTTGGAGAGGATTCCTCTAAATGAGAGGAAGAAAAAGGCACATTCAGGAAAAGCAGGAATGTTTGACACACAGATGAAGTTGTAAACAAAGTCGGCTTTGGTGAACAGAATTAGCATCTGTGTAAGACAGACTGTCATGTTGTGTCGTTGCATTTATTTTCCAATACACCACTAATAAGTTTAGCCAAAGGTAGTTTTGCTAAACCTAAAGCACCAACCCTAAACTTTAGCTCCACTAACACTAAAGCGCTACATGAATACAATATTTAGAAGAAGCTAGAGCTAAATCGTTGATACCCTTCGTGTCCTGAACTCTTATATGTTGTTAACTTTTTTATTATTTATGGTAGTCAGACTCACACCACCAAAAACCTGCAACAAAACCAAATTTTCAGATTTTATTATCCATCTTAAAATTAAGTTTAAATGCTAAAGCTATTCAAATTATTTTCCTTCCTTCCAGCACTAATTTGAGTTTGATATTATAATGTTCATGTTCTAAAATCACTCTTAGATATTGCACTTTGTTTACACAGCAGTTCTGTTATTAACTTTACTTAAAATAAGAAACAAAATCAAAATAAAACAGACAGTAGGCAACAAGACAAACATCACTCATTTCAAAATAAAAGCACAAATATAAACATAACTTGACTTGAAGAAATCTTAGTTTTTATTTTTGTTTTTATCCAATAACATTGTCAGTCACAAATCCACATTTTTCTCACTCTTTTCTTTTCTTTCCAGTCACTTATGTCCATATTTATTGTAAGACCCAATAAAGACTCAAGACTAGAAAATATAAATAATTTGGTGATTCTAGCTGAAACAAGAGAAGTTTGGTCTTGTTTAACTTCAGAAAGTAAGAAAAAAAAGGTTCAAGTGCCTTTTTTTGGTGTATGTAAACTTCTGGTTTGAACTGTCCATTATTGGCATGCAGTGTGTGAACGCATTGGACTTGGAAGATTACAGCTCACCAGAACCTGCATCCAGGCAGCCTTTGTAACTGCAATATTGTATATTTATGATGCAATTACGACAAGTCTGAAGTATACAATTTGTTATGTGGTTATTTTATGCTGAAAAAAACTCAAGAGATTGAAATGTAGAGATTTAAGGTAGAAGGAAAAAACATATTGCCATCAATTTTACCAGGAGGTGCAAATCCCCTGGGTCCTGTAGGCAGAAATCCTTCAGAAGCCCAATCCACCATCATCTTCAGCTCTCGCTCTTTATCACCTTCTGCCTTAGAAAAAGACTTCCCACATCGTTCAGCTGCCAACTAGAAAACAAAAATGATATGAAAGTCAGAAATAGATGTATAATGTTAAACTTCACAGGAACATGTTTGTTTACAGATAAATTTATCTCTGTGAAATAAATAAAATCCTTCCAAGTTTGTCACTCTAAATCTGTTCAACTTATGATTATTGCTAACTTAAACATGAATCATAACTTCATTTGAACTCTTGTTTAACAATCCTTGGAAAAGTAGAGATAATTTTGACAAAAAAAACAGTAGCAATATTTTACTTTATAATAAGAGTAAATATAAGAAAAACTGCATTTCCTGTTTCAAAATAAGAGCTCACAACACAGAATTACTTGCGTTTTTTTTTTTTTTTCCCAATTTCAAGCTAAAAATAACTGATTAAGACATAATTACATCATTATGGATTACAAAAGCATATACAGCTCTGGTAAAAGCTAAGAGTCCACTGCACTGAACCCCATTGAAAACCTCCTGGTTATTCCACCAAATATTGGTTTCTGAACTCTTCATGAGTGAAAATATTAGTATTGTTGTTTCTAAATGAATATGAACTTGTTTTCTTTGCTTTATTTGAGGTCTGAAAGCACTGAATCTTTTTTGTTAATTTGACCATTTCTACTTTTCTGCTAATAAATACTAAATTATTGCTTGGAATCTCACAGACATCCTGTCAGTAATTCATAGAATACAAGAACAACATATAAAAAGTTAAATCAGAGAAACTGATCATTTTTAGAAGTCATTTTTATGTCTAGCACGTGGATATTTATTGATCTATACCACTGTAAATCTGGGTGTATGTTCAGGTTCAAAGCCCTGCTGGAAGGTTAACCTTTGGTTCAATGTCAAGTCCTTTCCCTAAACTTTAAAACTATGCATAATTTTGTCTGACCTTTATTGAGCCATGGAACAGGTTTCAAGTTGTGAGTAAACAATGCAAAGGGAAGGAATGCAGATAAGAGCTAAAGACATAATAACCATTCAGGGAAGTGAAAACATTCCCTTTCCATGCTGGCTGCGGGTAGCAACATGTTTGTTCTGATTACCTCACAGATTTGGTAGATGGCGTCCTTATAGACCGGCAGACTGGCGAAGGAGTTTTTGCAGAAGCACATAGTGAAGGAACTAAATGGCTTCAGCCTTTCTGTGCTGACCTGCAACAGAAACCCGACACTCAGTTACAAATAAATATTAAAAATTAAAACCGATTGACCAGAGCAGCAGATTTTACCTCTGAAAACATCCCATCGCCAAACCACTCCACCCTTCGCATGCCTGGAGGAGCGTGCTTGGATTTCCACGACATCACCAGTCCAGGCCACATGGACATCCCAGTTAGTTTCCCCCACACCAGCTCCCCAACAGAGAATCCTTTCCCATCCTGCAGAAAAGCCAAAGTAAAGAAAAACAAGACAGAGACATTTCATAAGACCGGGCGTCCGGTCTGTAAGTTACATCAACCATACTTCCAGAAATGTATAATTACCTGGTATTGACCTTTGCATGGAGTGTTTTTACTGGTCGGTGAGAATCTTTCAAGCTTAAAGAAATATCAGTGAAGTCAAATTATTACAACCAACTTGAAAAAAAGTGTAATTTTTCTATGGCAAAGTTTTATGACAGGAGTGTTGAACTCAGTTTCATTTAGGGCCAAATCAAATTTCTGAATGTTCTTAAAGGGCCAGTTGTGCCAGAATGTATTGATAAAACTCATTGAACTGTTAAAACATCTATAAATAGCTATTTGTTTTTTAATTCAATAAGTGTTGCTTAAAATTAAGTAATTTTGAACATATTTTCTCACTGATCAGTTCATACAGGATTTTGGTTGCTTTTGTGTTTATTTTTTGCAGTCAAAATCACAGATTTTGTGGCACTAATTTAGAAATATCTGTCAGGAATTTTAACGATATTGCACTAATGTAAATTGTCTTTATTAATCGTCATATTTGTCTTGGACTGAAACTTGACATGAAGTAAAACTGAGGCAGCAGTCAATCAAACCCAATGATTTTGGTCAATTTAGAGAAAAAATGTTCAGCAAAAATTTAGATTTTTGTTGATTTTGTGTGAATTTTCAGAATTTGTGAAAAACTGGAGACTAGTTGATGTGATTTGGAGTCTGGAGGGCCACAAAGAAATCTACAGTGGCCCCAGGACCCTGAGTTTGACACATGTGCCTTAAGCAGTATAATCTCCAGTTTTGTTCACAAAAATTATTCACATTTTTATATTTAATGTGATAATTACTCAGATCCTCCAGGATTTTGTGATTTTTTTTGTGATTGTTGCAGCCTAAAATTTCAGATTTTGCTGTACTTTTTCAAAAAGTTGCTATTTTTAAGCCTTAACATAATCTTAGAATAAAATTTTAATTGTTGAACGTAACCTTCCCAAGACAGACTTTAACATAATTAATACTACAGACGCAACAAGCCGATACTTTTTTTACAATATCGGTGCTGATATTGTAAAAAAATGAGCGACGATATGGCCGATCCATAAGGGCAAAAATTCCTAATTGCACTTTCTGAACTGTTTAGAAGGTTTGTTGTTTTTTTTCCACACGTTTGACCAAAGTAACCAACCTCTTGTTTTAGTTTCTTTAACTTTTATTTCACATTGGCTGTTATACTCCAAACACACTGACTGAACAAATTATGATTGTTATTGTTCTTGCAATAAATAGCTCTGCATGGCACAAACAGGTATACCTACATCTTCATCTATGGAGTCCGCACCACTTTTGCGGCCTTTAATTAGGCCGATGGGTTTGGACCAGGTACCAACACCAGCCTGGAAGACTTTTCGGGCCTGTGGTTTCTGGCGTAAGCTGCTCTCCCAGCCATGACCTCCCCTCCAAACTCCCTGAGACAAAACACACTCTCATTTCTCATCCAAATACCAAGCACATGCAAATACACAAACAAAACAGGAACAGCTTAATGTAGGACAACCAAATGTAACAATGTACACTGATCAGAAAGTCAGATAAAAGGTTTAAAGACTGGATCACTGAGGGGAGATTCAAATGTGTTTCAGGTCCAGTAGCAGAGTTTAGATGTGCATTTACGGTCTATGATCTAATCAAAATCAGATAAGATGGAAATACTGAACATTCATTACCTCATGTGACAGAGAGCCGTTCATAAAGCCATCACAATCTAAAGACACAAAAGTTACTTTATCACTGATAGCATCAGACACGTTCAGTGCTTACTTTTCAAAGTTTGAAGGCTCGAAAGATTTTTTAAATTTTATCAATAAAAATGTATTTATACAGTTATTTAGGCTAATAAAATAATTTATTTTTACCGTTTATTTTGATAAGGCGGACTTCACAAGGTTTCAAATCGAAGCCATTCAAAGCTGGAAAAGCAAATCAAGAGTTAAAATATGACAATATGTGCAAAAGAAATGGTCCAAACAGTTTGGTTCGAGTTGCAAAATGCACTTTGTGTTTTGAAATATCTTAATTCTTTTATTCAGCAACCTCAGAGGTTCCTTTTTATTATATTTTATAAATATATCTGAGTTTAATAATGTGGGAAAACCACATTTTTATCCTGTCAGTATTTAATACAGTGAACACAAAATGATTTTATTTAAATATTTTTTTAACTCAGCATATCATGAAATTTTTTTTCTTAAAAAGAATTTACCTTTGATACAAGTGAAAATTCCCATTTTTCAGAAAATGGCCACTTATCAATGAATCATTAGTCAATCAATAAGATCAGTGAACTTTAGATAAACTCATTATTTGATAACTTGCATCCCTAATTTTTGTTTATCTGCTTTGTGGAGGATTGCTTTGTACCGGCGGCGTAAAGGTGGAGGTCTTTTTTGCTGCCATTAGTGGGAACGCGGTCAGGTGTGACCTCAAACTTGCTTTCTGTGACGGTATCACTCTCAGAAATCGGTGCAACATCTTCGATGTCTAAAGCCTGAAGGAAAGAGGACAATGTCAGTTATTTAGTTGAAGCTGCAGTTTTTGATACATTTCTTAAAACTCTCACCATGTCGTGACAGTTTAGTATCGCCACCTTCCAATTTTTTTAAGTGTTGGCCAAAAGTGACATTTTAAAAATACAACAGAAGTTTTAGGCAAAAAAAAAAAAAGAAATTCACTTTTAGACAAAAAATTACTTATGCTATTATCAGCAAAAACAACCACTCAAGGCAGGTCTTAGTGCTGTTAATCAAACTAGTGTACGCCATGCTAAACGTGAAAATGGTAGAGAAACAACTTAACATTACAAAAAAACCATTTATCCGCTGTCATCAGTGGTTATTCTAACTAGACTTAGCATTCATGTACGAGCTCTAGTGTAGCTGAGAGCAAGGGGGTGAAGTGAGCAATACACTGAGGGTGATTGACAGCACTAACACCCTCCTCCTGGCTCTGATTGGTTGTTTCTTGTTAGCACTGGGAGGAGGTGGAGGAACTTGATTTTTTCCAGATTATCTGTCTCATAATAGTTTCATGACATGGTGGAAGTTTAAACAAATACATGATTTTTATTTTTAATAAATGTTAGATTCTGCAGCTTTAAATGTAGAAGTTATAATATTTTGAGGAAGTTGTTGGAATACCTGGGATAAAACATGTTGAGCATCCAGTGGAGGACATGGGAATGACAGCAGGGTCAGAACCAGCTTCCTGAACACTGAGGTGGGCTCTGTGCCTTCAAGTACCCTCGCCCAGTGACTCTCCAGTGTGTCTCCATTCACTCCCTGGTTACTCCTCTCCTCCTCTGTCTGCTGATACTCACTAAACTCCTGTTTGAGCTGCCTGACCTCCTCAGGGGAGCTGCAGACTCCCAGCTTCCTCCCCAGCTCTTCCACAGCTGCATCGGTAGCCTTCAGGCTGCTCTCCGGGTTTAGCAGCTGAGCAATGTTTCTGAGCACCGCATCACTTAAAGGGCAACTCCTCTGCAATGCAACATGTTGCTGCAACATAAAACAGCAGCAGCTCTTCTTGCAGCTGTGGCAAAACCTCTGCAGCCTCCTCTGTTTTTAGGAAATCTTCCATGTCTTTCCCACCCAGTTTGAGGGCCGATCCTGAGAGGTGGTGCTTCTTGTTTTTCAGGATTTGAGCATCATGTTCACTGAGGTAGAGAGCAGCAGCGTTGGGCTGAAGGAAGCGAGACGTGTACGTGCTAATCAACATGCTGGCTTCTTCCAGGATCAGGGGCATCTTAGCCCAGGACGACTCCTGAATTTGCTTTTGAAATTTTTCCAGTGGTTTTAATGCGTGGTCCAGTGACATAAGCATTGCCTTGACTTTGGGATCCTTGAGCTGGGAACACAATGACTTGGCTTTTTCATCATCCTCAGGGCAGGAAGTGAAGTAAAGAATCAAATCGCTCCATATTTCTGTCAATTTGGTGACCAGCTGGTGGAATCTAAGGCAACTGATGCTGAGGTAAAATGGCTTGCTGTTCTGAGTGATATCTGAGCCAAAGAGAGCCTTGAGGTTGTCGTTCTTCGTAGAGCAAGAGGAGTAGTGTGCATACAAATCGACCAGCAGCTCCTGGATTTGACTGGGGAGCTTCTGAACCCCAGCATGATACGCAGCATCAGCAATAGTGTACAGGCCTCCTAAGACTATTATATTCGGGTTCAGCTCCCTAAGATGTGAGCAGATTTGCTCTGAAGCTTCGCCGTCACCGGGGTAACAAACAGCGAGGTTATCGGTGGAAAGCTCGAGTCTTTTCAAGGCCTGCACCACCGCCGCTGCCGTTTGGTCTCCGACTCCGTCCGCCGATTCAACGGCGTCCAGAAGACGGATGCAGTGACCAGAGGACTCAGCGTCGAAAAAGCCCAACAGAACGACGGCGACAGTGTCGTTTCCAGCTGCCAGTGCTTCGTAAACATAAACACAGTAGGGAGTGTGGTTGCTAACAGCGACAAGGTCTTTGGGGTACTTCAGCCCCAGTTTGCAGCGTGCAAAATGTCTGGAGACCTGCTCGCCTTTAGCAGACCCGGTGTAGCAGCGGTTGTAAAGGAAGCGGACAACCGCGTCGCTGCAGGGGAATCGCTCGGCAACCTCGGTGTCATCGTCACAGATTTGTAAATCCTTCGCCTTTTTTTGGTGTTTATTTGTCTCCATGTGCCGCTTCAGCTCCACAGCGCCCCTTCTGTACGAAGCCAGGTTGGTGTGGCAGATGGAGCAGTAGGTGTGCTGCTCTCCCAGGGAGCTGGCATCGGCCCAAACGAATTCCTCCTTCCACTTTTCAGAGTACGGAAAAGCTTTCGTTGTCCTTACAGTGCCGTTTGTTTCATTGTCTGAGTTCCCTGGAAAGACAGAAGAATTTGATTATACTGAAGAGGATTAGGGCAACTGAATAAAATTAATTCAGACTTTGTTTTCTCCAAATTTTGGCTTCTTTCTCAGAATTCTGAATTTTATTTCAGAAGTCAGACTTTAATTTAAGAATTTTGACCATTTCCACAGAATTCTCTTTATCTCAGAATTTAGATTTTGTTTCTCAGAATTTTTACTTTTGACTTTGTTTCAGAATTCTAATTCTAATCTCAGAATTCTGACTTTAATCTCAGAATTTTTACAATTTTCTCTGTATTATGACTTTTCTTCTCAGAATGGTTTAAATTGTTTATGCACCACCAGGCAAATCCAGCTTCAAAACTCAGATCTAAAAGCTCTCAGAGTGGATCAAATGCAGGTTTACAAATCCTATAACAGAGAAGAAGCTGTTATGTTGGCACACATTGACACAGAATTAGAATTGAGTTTAAATTATGAGGGAAATCAAGAACGTTTTTTGGATGCCCTACTCGTCTCCTGTAAATTAAAGCCCTTTTTATTACATGGAGGAAAAAAGGTGAACAACAGATACCTGAAGATGGTGATATCTCCTCGCTGTCACAAATTGTTGCTTTCACAGGAGTAGATTCTTTATTTTTTGTATTTTCCGTGTAAAAAAGTTTTAACCACTTCATGAACTCGTAGCAGGTTTTGAAATCTCCCTCTATGAGCCCATCAACTGGGATGACCTGTAACAAAACAAAAAGACATGAGAGAATTTAAAGACGTTTTACAGAATCTCGCACAATCATTTATGCCCCTTGAACTCGTCACTTTTTCACATTTTAACCATCAACGTCACTTAATTTAATGAATGCATTGTACATTTTCCAGATTTTTATTTGTGAATAAAAAACATTTATTTTTATTTTTCCATTTTCAACTGTGCTACTTTGTTTCTATAACATAAAATCTCAATAAAATACAACAAGGTTCCTGGTCGTAATGAAAAGAAAAAGGAAAAATTCAAGAGGTGTGAAAACTTTTCCAAGGTTCTTCCTGAAAGAATTGTTTGTTATGAATACACTCTTACCTAAATGGCAACTAAACTAGACCTCCATATTAACCCCTTAACTGGCAGCGTCCCAGTCATGGGACAAATCTAGGTTCTCTGAATTCTCTGCCTTTTTCTCATCTTTAAACTCTGCTGGTGTCCATTATGACCCCTTTTGATTGACACCGCATTCAACCAAAAATGTTATGAAAGGGCTTTTCCCGAGCCAATAATATCCAGAAAGCGACTTTAAGCTTGTTTTGACATGCCTGTATTCTTTTAGGAATATTTCTGACTGGTCAACTCAGAAAAGTAGAAGGAGACGGGAGTCACCGTTCCCCTCGCCGTCTGAGTCTTTTTGTACCATCTTGATCAGTCTTTGAAATCCACGAGCAGAATACTTTATTCTACAGATTTATTGTATTTTCCAGTCCATACATTCAACATAATGTATATTTACAAGAAATAAAAAAAATCTATTTCTTTTGTGTTAAAATGTTATAGCTACAAACTACTTACAGTTAAAATATTTTTGACTGCAAAAATAAAAAATTTAGCTTATCATCATAAAAAGACCAAGCTTTTGCATGTACTCCAAATTGTTCAAGAACAGCAGCTGATTTAATTTGGATATACCTTTTCAGTCATTTTTGGTGATTTTGGTACTGCCAGTGAAGGGGTTAAATGTCGGCATATTCCTTGAGAACAGCAGTACTTTTTTCCCAGAAAGAGTGAATTTTGTTAATGCAGACACAGATCCATACCTTTTTTACACCCTTCTGGTTGAAGGCGTCTTGAAGAAGACTGAAATTGTGCCTAATGTCTTCTTTACTCTGTGCATCAAACTTCACCTTAGCCATGTCAATGGAGCCAGGAAAAGTACAGTTCATCATCTGACACTGGCATGCACCTGTTGAACCACGCAAACAATATTACAGGTGTGACGATGGAAAGAAGGAAGGGCATTTACCATAATGAAATGCCTCAGTGTTGTGTAAACCAGTTTTTTTGTATTGCTTTAAGAAAGGCAGCAGCAGAAACACGGTTTCGACTATACTTGTATTTATCTTTTTTGTTCAACTTCAGTCTTTGATATCCACTTCGCAATCACAAACTATGATAAATGATATTAAATACGTTACAGGGTGCTCAAAATGTATTTTTTTAACCATTCTATTTTACATTACTAAAGCATTTTGAGTTATTTTACTATACATTCGATCAGGTTTCCTCGTTGTTTTGATATTACCTGTTGTTTTTTTGAATGGTAAAATCTTCCAGTTAATTGTCTGTGAACAAGCTGCTCTCCTGCTTTACAAACTCAGAGCATTGCTTTAAATATTGCAATAACAATTGTTTAATCTGTGTAAATCTCTCTTCACTACACAAACAGGAAGCTGCAAGATCCAATACGGTTTCTCTCCTATTGTGAACATTTTCCATTAAACGGCGAAAAAAAAAAAAAAAACAGATTTATAGGTAAAACACAGAATTCTTAGGTTGAAGGAAATACTATGCAAACCACAAAAAAAAAAACTGTTTTGGAAATAAAAACATGCCATGACTGTTGAAATGTGAAGAACATTGCTTCGTCAGCCAACATTGGACAGTGGCTGACATTGCACCAACAACAACTAACAGGAATTGGGAGATGAAAGTGAGTGAAGGACTCTAATGCTGATAGAAATGCCCTGATAAGGTAAGTCGCAGATGCTCCAACACCTGATTCAAGTCACTGAATTATCTTCTCAGAACCAAATTCCTGCTAATGATGCAGTTATCATTATTAACATTTAACACGTGCAGAGCGCCTGATCTCAAGGACCAGAGTTGTCCATGCCTTCTCTATGTGATGAAAGTAGGCTAAATGAATGTGATGAGCGTGAAATGACCAGTTCATATGCTGTAATTAATCACCTGTTCCCATCTCTTGCACATTTTTGAAGTCTGTTTTGAGCAGCTTGTTGATCCAGGACACCACATAGAAACGGCTCGACTTATCACGGGTGGAGACGGGGGTCACAACCGGAGAAGCTGCCATGTTGTGCGTCTCTTTAAAAAGAAGAAATAAACATACTCATTTAATTTATTTAAAGGTAGCATTCATGCAAGGTCCTCACAGATCACAATAATTGGCTTAATTAAGGGCCTTAAGGTTGTGATGTGACCAGAAATATTTGGGCAAAAACATTCCTTGGCCACAGGGGTTAACACACACTGAATTTTTTGCACCTTAGTATGTTGAAACAAAACAAAGCATCTGACACAAGACTTTAATCTATCTAAGAACAGGCTCCGTCACCCACAAATAAACAAAAATAATGTTAATATCAGTATTGCCTTCTTTTGGATTGGCTTGAATTTACTTTTTTTTTTTTAGCTACCTTGCTCCCATTTACTGTCAGAAAAGACTAGTACTGAAATATTTTTGTTTAAGATAAACATAAAAAACAAACATAAGTAAAGAGAAAAAGAGTCCTTTTGGCATTTTTATCACACATGGGTTGCTACAAGTAGTCACACGCAGGCTTGGCTGGTGTTGGCTCTGCCCTCTCCATGACTGATGTCTGAGGAGGGGGTTGGTGGGTGGGACAAGGCCGTTGCCTAATCTCCTTTTGTCTGAATGACCACAGGATCAAAGCTGAGCTTTCTTATCAAATTAAAACGTTATTGGTATTGCGGTTTAGTCGTATCTAGATCTTCCAGCTTCTGCACAGAAGAAAACCGCAGAATGTTTTATCGGAATCCTGCGGGACACGAGTTATGATGCTGCGGGATAAGCCCCCTCTCAGCCCCCTGCCATCTCCTCAATGTATGGAAAGCATGAATGAAATCTCGCGTTATCTTTCTTGCCGCGAACTTCTTCACGACGCGCAACTTTTACTACCACAAAAACACGAGTTTTGGGGTCCCGCTGAGTTTAAGATCAGCCTGTTTTAACGACAAGACACAAAGAAAACAAATATGGGCGCAACAGTGACAACTACATGTATTGAATGTTGTCTCTGCCGGTTCAGTTAAAACATTTATAAGAGCGACACATTTCGCAGAGGAGCATAATCAGTGTTTCCGTGTAAAGAAAGATATTTATCTTTTCATAAACTGTTGCGCTGTAGACAGGGACACATTTTACAAGCAGACAGCTTTGTTATTGACACGCAAGCTGACGCGACTTTTCCCATTCATTTGCTTTAGTAAAGAAAATAAGATTGGCTTGTAGTTACTCCTAATAATTCAAACCTTTCGCGTCTTTCACTGCTGGTTACGCCGGTCGGTCTTTGTTGGTGGTGCCTACAGACAACCGGATTCACAAAAAGCCAGAACAAAAACAGATGCACCCGCTGGAGAGTAAAAAAATAAAACTATTCTGCACGAAAACGAAACAAAAACGGGTTGTTTTGTTTCTATAATGTGGTTGTACGGTTGCAGACTTACCACAGCCGCTTCCCTTTTGGTACAAGGCGGTCCTCCTCCCTTTACTGCGTCCTAAAGTGGATTCAGTACACGACCTGCTGACGTCCACACAAACCCGGCATGGTCTTTTGGATGACCCAATAGAATGCTAGTAAAAAAAGGCGCCTTCCATAAACCACACCCTTTTAATTACTTTGTATTAGTCTTCACACAAATGCCGAAAAAGGGAAAACATTAACTAATTGGCAATAGTTACCTTGTCCGTTTAACTATTAGCATAACAATTATTTCGTTTTTTAAGCTACTTCGGTCGAAAATAGTGTTTTACCTAGATATTACTTCATCAAACTTTTGACTTTCGAAAACTAAAAAAGCAAAATCGGCTTGGTTCATTGGCAAACTACATGAATTAATTTCAACCTTGCAAAATGCCATCCTTACCCGATATGCGGCGCCGTGAGGCTAATTTGTGTCAATAGCGTGTTATGCTAGCACATGATCACAAATGAGATAATCGGTGTGTTAGCTTTTTGTATCTGTTTGCTTTAGACGTCATTCGTATTGCATGTGTTTTACGACCAAAGCTTATCCAAAAGAAGCCCTAATAGCACAAACGCTACCAAAAGCAAACATTGCAAACCTAAATTATGTCATTGATTATTTACACACTTCCAAAACAAAATCTGATAACTGTCGCTTGTACCATTGTGTGCCATATACATTACTAATTCTATGTACAATGCACTTGACAGGATAATACATAGTGTATCTAAATTATTTATGCCAGTGGAGATAAACCACTCTAAATATTAACAACACGGCTGCTATACGTTTTCGGTTTTTATGGTTTAAAATTTCGGCCATTATTGCTTTCCTTTCTGCCGCCGCCATTTTGTGATATAGTCACAGCACACCAGACGCCATTACATGTCCAGTACGATGCAAGACTGACACACGGGGAAGTTATAAGAAATCATCATCATAATAAAAAAACAAGCGGAAAATGGTTTGTTTATCATTGAATGTTGGTACTTTTATGTTCGTATCAAGTTTATGTCACATTTGTAGAGAAATTCAACAGAGCACCAGGTTGTAAAAATTAAAAAACGTGCCAGCACCCTTTACTATAACACTTGCGCTGTTGGATTTCTCTTGGTGAGTTTAAACTAGCAAGTTGGATTCTTTTCTCTGAACTGTCAAGTTAGAGCTGCAACTTCTGAGATAAATTTATAGTGCAACATATTTGTTTGGAAGTCAGATTATCTAAGTTCCCAGTCAAAAATGGTGTGTCTCATTTGTTGTGTGGCGAGAAAGCCGAGAAGTACGGTGGCCCTGAGGTGCAAAACACGACAACATTAACAAACCCACAACAACATTAACAAAAACACAACATTAACAAAAACACAACAACATTAACGAAAACACTACAACATTAACAAAAACACAACAACATTAACGAAAACACAACAACATTAACAAAAACACAACAACATTAACGAAAACACAACAACATTAACAAAAACACAACAACATTAACGAAAACACAACGGAAGAGGTAGGTCCCAGTGGGAGACCTAAGAAGTCGCTGATTGGACGACAGGTCGTTTCTCTTTTGAACCGGAAGTTATTCTGGAATGAGTCTTAGTGAACGCATGCTAACCGACACTTCGTGGTTGATCTGGAGCATGTCCAGTATCACCTCGTATGTATGTGTTACCCTGCAACCTTGGGTGGCAGAGTAATGTAATATAAAGGATCTTCCTCCAACGTGTGTTGCTGTGACACAGGAAAGATGAGACACACGTTGAGTTCTCGTTAACATCCAACGGAAGATTAATTCTTTTTTGTGAGCTCGCTCTTTTCTATGCCACCAATGCAATGCGCCCCTAGTGGTCATGTGGAGAATTGCGTGGACAAACTGAAACAACACTTAATTTGTTACAAGAAATTAAAAGAAAAAATTGTGTTTGGGGTGTCTATTTTCTTACATATTCTCTTTATTTTCTGGTAACTTATTTTTCACCCCTCTACACTTGTCCTGACTCAAAATATTCCCGAATAGCTGTACTGAGGTTTGGATCACAGAACATTCATGTTTTTAACGATCAAATTAAAGCCAGAATAACTTCCGGTTCAAAAGTGAAACGACCTGTCGTCCAATCAGCGACTTCTTAGGTCTCCCACTGGGACCTACCTCTTCCGTTGTGTTTTCGTTAATGTTGTTGTGTTTTTTGTTAATGTTGTTGTGTTTTCGTTAATGTTGTTGTGTTTTTGTTAATGTTGTTGTGTTTTTGTTAATGTTGTTGTGTTTTCGTTAATGTTGTTGTGTTTTCGTTAATGTTGTTGTGTTTTTTGTTAATGTTGTTGTGTTTTTGTTAATGTTGTTGTGTTTTGCACCTCAGGGCCACCGTAGAGAAGTCTGATAGGTTGATAATTTTTCTAACGCTGACTTTAAGATCCAAGATGGCTGCTCCCTTCATCAAGAATAGCAAACTGGTGAAAACATGATCATTTTACAAGTCACACTTGTAAGAGTGTCTGGAAAATTAATGTTACATGAAGGACCTGCAACACTTTGCGTTTGCTAAACATTTGGAAAGTACAGCTTAAAACAATGTTAGAGGTACTACATTCAATGACTTCTTAGATGTTGTCATATTGTATTTCCTACTTCTCAACCATTGACTAGGGTGTGACGTCATTTTAAGCTCCAAGTTCTGACTTCCAAGGCAATTGGAAAGTATCAAAATACAGCAGGAAATTAAAGGTTCCCAACTTTCTGAGTGGGTTCAATTAGGTGGCCCAAATAAAAAAAAAAAACGTTGTTAAAGTTGCCAGTTTATTTACTTGCACTTTTGACAGTTTGTCTATAAATAAGCTAAACATAGTGATGTACAAATGCTGTTCAAATAGTACTTTGATGTTTGAATGTATTTGAACTGTAGGAAAAGTAAAATGTTGTTGCTAAAAGTGGGTAACATTACAACAGTTAGCAAAAGCTTGTTGGAAGTGCTAACAATTAGTTTTTTGGTTTTCAACAAAGCACCCTTATCAGATGTGACCAACTCCAGGGTCTACAGTCTACAACACAATATTGAATTCATGCTGGATTCTGGATATTATTAATATCAAATCAGTGGATCTCTACACTAAACTTTGGACTTTTTAATCAATCAACATCCAAAAATCCTGGCTGTTTCCAGACAGTATTCTGTAAAGAAAGCCTAACAAACTTCCCATGATTGCTGATAAAGAAATGTGTATTGAGGTACTTCTCTTTGGCAACCAACCAACCAACCAACCAACCAACCAACCAACCAACCAACCAACCAACCAACCAACCAACCAACCAACCAAACAAACAAACAAACAAAGAACCAAACAAACTTCAACTTATTGGACCAAAACATGTGTTCAGGGTAAAGTTTAACAAACCCTCCCATTTAGGTTTGTTACAGTACAACTCTTTCTTCCCCTCATTTGATCCAAACAACTGGTTGGCAAGGAGATAATATGCAATGATCCCCAAAGTACACTATGCTGTAACATAAAATTTTGGAGATTTTTGCTGTCTTTGCTGTCCTCATCACCATGTGTGGAAGATGTCTTCGTCCAATAGTGAGAAGAGGCATAGACTTTTGTGTCACATAATATTTACACCTCAGGGAAACAAAGTTATGGATTACTTGATCAGAGTTCATCTTTTATTAATAAAATTAAAATAATTATTAACAAATTATTAACAAATCTTAAACAAAAATACCTTTTGTTGTTTGACTGACAATACTTTCTTTGAAATATAGAGTATTTTTTGTCCTGATAGTATTGTAGTTCTATTAAAAACAGAAGACACCCTGGAGTTAATATTTGCAGGTGAACACATGTTGGACTAAACGAGAAACAACTATATGTCACTCGACGTTCTTCTTTTTAATCCCTTTTATTTCAATGTCCACAGTGGACTGCAGCTCACAGTGGGTTCACTGGGTTAGAGGTCAGGTTAGGCTTTGTTTATCTTGCCCATCCTCCAAGAAGTAAGGGTCACCAGAAAGTAAAGAGAGACTGAAGTGTTCACTTTCTTCAACAACACCTTTTAGTCTTGTTGTACTAGTTAGAAATGTTTGAAGACTCCATGTCAACCATGGTGAGTGTTTTTATGTCAATATTAAAAACCGTTGATATTTGTTGTGATTTCTTTTGGTGGATTCGTCAGGAGGTCGACCAAAAGAATACAAGACAAAATGAGAGAAAATATCCACCTCAAGTTAAGTTACTTAAAAGCTTTGATTGGAAACCCCAAACAAAAAGGAACTGAAAAACCTAAACATAAAGGAAGTTATACAGATCCCTATGACGTTTCATTAACCAGGACAGGAATACAGTCAAAATCATGCTCAGAAAACAGATAAGTGAAACTTAATACTCTTTATTCAGGGAGAACTTATTGAAACAATTGGTAAACCAAACAAAGAGGACAATGATTAACTTCCTATAGGCAACAGGAAACAAGTTATGTTAATGAAACAGAAAAGAATATCATTAAATGAGTTACACAGGATAATAACAAGCAGACACCATTCACCTTCTCTGTGTATTAAAGGACTGATGTTTTGGATCCCAGTCCATTTTATTTGTCTACACAATTACTGGCCACTTTATTAGATACATTTATTCAATTTAATTCAGTTTATCAAAATAATTCAAAACACAAAGACAGACTTACAGTCTGTACATACATTTAAACTGAATTGAGTTATCAAACAATGTGGTAAAGTTCAGTTTATTTTATTGGTTAAACTTTTTCAAACCCAGCAGATCAAGTCATAGATTAAGCATGTGATAGTGGACAGTTGTTTGCATTACATTGTTGACTTCGCAGTAATTGCTTATACTGACATATGGAGCACAATATGTGAGGTTGTACATGCAGTTTGTAAAATGTATTATATGTATGATGTATGTGATGTGACTTGCACTGGAAAATCTGAATAAAACTTTGTCAAAAATCCTGTGTGTTGCTCGTGTGTGGTGTTAAACTGGTTTCTTTGGATCAATTTACTACAATTTATTATTTAACAATTTATGACAAGCTGCTGTTGCAAAACGTACCGGTTTCATTTCCCCACATGAACAAAGCAGAAGGAGTTTATTCCATCTGAAAACATTTCTGTCCCTCTGAATTCTTCTTTCAGACACATATGCATGCAAATTTGCTATAGAATTGTTTGCCTATCATGTCAAACCAGTTTCCCCATTGTCCTTCATGGTGCTTCACCTGCTGCTCACTGAAGAGTTTCACTCTGTTGAAGCCGTTTCTGTAAAGTTAAAATATGGTTGTAGCTAAATATTTCAGTAGATAAGCAGCTTATGAAATAGTAAGAAAGTTGAACAGCCAAAGCGGGAACCCAAAATGCAGAAGTGAATTTTAGAGTGCCCAGCTTTTCCATTCTTTACAGTAACCGACTGTCAAGGCAGGAAATGGCAGGTTTCCTTCCCCCATGTATATAAACTCTGCTTGCAGAGAAAGTGCTTTAGGTAACCTTAACTGGAGAAAACAGTAGAAATCTGTGTGGAAAGCACAAAAGCATGCTCCCATGTCGTTTTTTCCACTCACCTTGTTGAATCTGCTGTATGCATTATTTAAGGCACTTCTTTTTAAATAAGAGAGATTGTGAAACAGGAATTGGATTTGCATATCGACATTTCCAACATTACCAGATTATAAAAACATATAGCTTACAAACATCCCCTTGTGAAGTAGTCAGACTTGGATGGTAACTAGTTATTTACTCAATTAAATTTATTTGAAAAAAAAAACAAAAACTTTTAGGAGTATTTTTACTACACTGTACTTTTTACTTTTACTTGAAAAACAAACAAGAAAAACAAAAAAACTAATCTCATTTTTAACATAAATAAAAAATGATGTTATTTATACCGCAGTTACCAATGGCAACAAGAAACCAAGCAACACGCAAATATCTGGCGAAACAACTTCTTTACTAAACAAAATAGATTCAAAAAATAAAACAAATGTTTTGACAAACTCCAAGCCTATAACATTGTTAACATAATATAACTGTTGCACTAATTTTAAAGTCTTGTCTCGAAATTCTTTGAGAAGTTTTGGCAGGAATTTACTCCTCCTCTTGTTTTCCTATCTATAGCAGCCGTAACGCGTAAAAGGAGGTCAACCTGAGAATTGACGGGCTCAGGCTTAAAGGACCGGGCCTGACCAGTGCAATCAGATGTGTCACATATCCACAGCACAGTGCATGTCAGTGCAGCCACAGGAGACCGCTTCAAGCATGTCACAGCCGATCCGGAGGCTTGACAAAGAGCTGCTGAGCTTTTAGGCAGCAGGGAGTGATTATGTCTCTCCACATTGAGCCTTTAACAGCTCACAAGACCCGACGGTATTGCAGGGAGCAGCAGAAGAGCCGGGGCGGCACTGATGGATTCAAACACGTCTGAGATGCAGCCGGTGGTTGATTGAGGCAATCTGTTAGTAATTGCCTCAATCCACCGTTGAGCTGGATGGCTGGCGGTTGGTTCACAGACCCAACCTGAAGTGCAGGATCTGGCAACTTTGGAGCCAGTTTTTCACGCCTGTCACTTTAGGGAACAGATGTTGTGTCGCTGATAAAGTACTTATCAAAGGTGGTGAGGTCAAGAGGGGGGTCGTACATGCAATAAATTTCTTTGTGTGATGCCGCCATGTTTCCTTTGGGCCCCTGGCAGCTTTTCCTCCCACTAACAAGTCCCCAAAAGAAGAAGGAGAAGTGCCAGCACTTCCACTGCTTCAATTAAACTGCTGCACCTCAAACTCCACCCTGGTTGCTGTCATTAACAGCCGCCTCCACAATTAGCACCAATCCCACAAGATAATGTGTTAAATTTATCTTATTTGTAAAGTTATATAATCAAACAGCAATAATCTGTTATTTAGCCAACAGAAAAAAAAATGTCAGCTCAGTTTTCCAGGTCAAAATTTCACCATGTCATTCAACAATTCATTTTAAAGTTTCAAACAAAATCTTTGAATAGTAAGTTAAATATTTAGTTTAAAAACTGAATTGTTAACTCCAAACTGACCATTTAGTTAGCACCTGAACATTTATCTCACTAACTAAATAGTTTGAAGCTAAGTAATTATCATATGAACTAAATATTTTGTTAGTATACTAAATATTTTGCTAAATGCTAAATATTTAGCTTCAAACTAAATATTAAGTATTTAATTTGGAGCTTTATATTTAGTTTGTAAAGTAAATATTCAACTAAATATTTGGGTGTAAACAAAAATATTTAGCTTTAAACTAAATATTTAGCTCTGTTTCCAATAGCTTTGAGCTAAATATTTAGCTTGCTAACTAAAAGTTTAGTTTGTATATTTTTTTTAACAAACTAAATATTACAGCAGTGACATTTTTGCATGAATTAATAACATGGTAACAATATGGCTGAAAACCTTCCCCTAATTTTTTTCTTATTACCGGCTAAATAATCTAAATTACTGTTAAATTGATACTTTGTAACTTTTCAAACAACACAGCATAAACTTAGCTTTTTTATGTATATGTTACTTTTCAACTTTATTTAGCTATTTTCATGTAATACTATGATAAATTGTTATAAATGATTTCGTGTTACCATGGGTTACATATATCACATAATATATAGAGTTCCATTTATCTTAGCCTCTCTTCAGTTAAACTATAACATTTTTATTTAATTAACTTATTAGATGTACTCAAAGGTGGGATTATGTTACTTCAGCAAAAGATTAATTTATGCCAGCCGTGGTTCCTTTGCTGGCCACACGGGGGCAGCAGAAACACATAAACTGAAATAACTTCTGCTTGATTTCTAAATGGATGTGAGACAAAAGTTGCGCATCTTTACACATTTACATTATCATGAGCAAATCTATACATTCTGTATTTTTTCCATGGTGATTCTGCTCACACAGACAAAAATAACACACTTCATGGATTCAAATCTATAATAAACATATATATTCCTGTTACTTAAATTTCATTCTGAAGAGACTAAAAAGAAAAAAAAAAAAAGCCTCTATTTATGCATTATTTGTCTTTTTCTCTTTCTGCTTTTCTTTTTTCTGTAAGGTTTTACAGACTCAGTGAGTTTATTTCTGTCTTTCCTGATGTCTCAACACTCAGCTGCTCTCTCATGCAGTTGGGATATTTTGTGCTGCTAAATGTTGCACAATAAGTCCGGAGGAGAAAGAGATCAGCAGTTAATTTCATCAGATTTTCTCATGACAGCATTTCCCTCATCTATGGCTTATCGACACCAAATAGGAGATTCTTTTGACAGAGCAATAAACGGCATTTCAGATTAAAATCCCTGTTTGTTGTTTTAAGTTGTTTATTAAAACCAACAAGATTTAAGGTCAATAGTTTCTATTTTTAGCTGAGAAACTACTGCAGCTGACAACAGAGTAGTGAGTTTCGCAATGATTTGAAACCTGCTAAATAATTTAAATGTAATTCAATGTCATGTGGGAAAGCTCAGGTTTTGTTTTTCACAAAGAAAATGAGGAATTAAAATTCAGGCAACATTAGGAAAACTTAAATTAAACACAGTTTTGACCTAAAACAGTTCAATAAACTAATCCTACATTGAGTTGATTATAAGTTACATCTTGTTTCCTCTTCATTGTCAAACTCTGTCATGTGTAAATAAATCGAACTTTAAGTTAGACTAAATGCAGTCTAGACCACGGTGTCCAAAGTGAGGCTGGAGGGCCTTTAGTGGCCGTTGAACTGATTTTATGGCCCCACTCAACTGTAGTTTAAGAATATTAAAAACTTAGCAGATGTTGACAAAGACTTTTATTTTTAATAAGATTAAAATTTTTTCCAACATAGTTTTTTCAATGGAAAATATTAAATTCAGCACAAAATATTCATCATTTTACAACCAAACTTATAGATTCACACTCAGACTTTGAATAATTGGACTTAATATGAATTAAAACAGCATTAAGTCTCTCTTTGGGATCAATGTATTGAATTGATTTAGTTTTTATTAAGTACAACCATGTTTATCTACTTAAAAGCATAATTTGCTGCACCTAAATAATGTTTTTTTTTTTTTTTTATAAACTCCACTAAATACAACAACTGTTTTGAAAGAAAATGACCCAAATCCTATTTTTATAACTGAGAATAAATTTGTTCAGTTGTGTCCAAAATAATAGTCTTAGGGTAGGGGAAAAAAATCATTTTTAAAATCCTGGATGAAATAAAATAAAAATCCGACTGCTTCATTTTAGTTTATTTTTTATCGCAAACCTTTGATTTAACAAAAATAACTCCAAGAGAGAATCAACAACTGATCCAGGAAGAAACGAAAAACCTCACAGCAACACCGTTTTCACAGTCAATAATCACGATTCAGCAATAAGAGATGCAAAAAAACAAACAAATATCTCTTACATTTGTTTTTGGCTGATTTAGTGCAGTGATTGATGGATTTTCTGCTAGTTAAGCTAAAACATGTGATAAATATCTCCAAAATGTAAAAAGGAGGTATTGATGCATGTAAGCCAGTTAAACTTTCAGAAACAACTTTCTCACAAAGGCGCCATGTTGGATTGAATCGCTTATTTTCTCTTACGACATTTGAAACATATTTTAAAAACAAAATGTTCTATTTTCCATAAATTTGGGTTATTTTAGTCTAATATAAATTTTTTTGAATGTAATGACAAAAAAGCAAAAAGAGAAGAAATACTGAACAGTTTTCACAGGATTTTACGCTTCCAGCTACCTGCTGCTGTTCTTCTTCTTCTCTAGATAATTACATAATGACAGAGACAATAATCAGCTTTAATGGCAAATTGACTAAATATTCACAAAGCCCTTTTGAGCACCATATGCCGCCGACTGGCAAGCTGTGAGAGAAATTTGATGCTCTGTTTATGGATTCCTCTGTTTTCCTGACTTCTACCTGAGGCAACAAGTTTTGCACTGCAAAAACACAAAATCTTACCAAAGTAATTTTCTTCTAGTATCTACAAGATATCTGAAGTCAATAAGACAGAACTAACTTCCAAGTAACTTTTCAGGAAGATATAAGAGCTTTTAAGTAAATAACTCATTAATATACATTAGTAAATTACTAGTTACATTCAGATTTTTTCACTTATAATTTGGAAAAATGTTTTAAGTCAATCTGCCAGAAGAACTTGTACTTTTTTTTTTAATCAATATTAAGTAATTATTTACTTAAAAGAAGCTGCTATTTCACGCTGAAAAGTTACTTGTAAGTTATTTTTGACGTATTTTAAGTGTACTAAAATATTTACAACAGAAACTAGGCCAAAAAATATTTTGTGTTTTTGCACTGTAGCCGATGATAACTTTGTTTTTTAGATATTTTACACCAAGGTTTGCATAAAATTATATTAGAAGTAGATTTTAAAGTTGCTGATCAGTTAAACTGTAAAGTTTTATCGCGTTGATATTTCATTTGGAGTTATCACAGAAATATTGATCGTGTCCTCCTTCCGTAGATTACATTATCTTATATGAAATAAGACAAAACTAACTTTTGAAGTAACTTTACAGCAAAATATTGGAGCTTATTTTAAGTCAAAAATGTCTGAATATTAATTTAAAAGTTCCACTGGAAGATTATTTTACTTATAACAAGACATTCTCCCATATTAGAAGTAAAATAATCTGCCATCGGAATCAATATTCAATCAGTATTCGGGAATTATTGACTTAAAACAAGCTCATATCTTGCCGAAAAGTTACTTGTAAGTTAGTTTTGTCTTTCTTTAAGAGTGATAAGATATTTTTACTAGGAACTGGACCAAAAATACTTGGTAATATTTTGTGTTTTTGCAGCTGGTGATGACACCAAAGTATTGATCATGTCCTCCTTCCGTAGTTACATTATCCTCTCTTTGCTTTGCATCGTGAGAGCTTATCCACCCCCTCAACAAAGTGATGGGAACGGAAGGGTGGGGCCCACGATCTCCAGCTAGCATCAGCTCCCATGCCAATCTGACAGGCTTAAAGAGGAGGAAGTGATGCGTTTCCTGCCCCCCCCGCCCCCCTTCCTATTGTGTCCCGTCCTTCATAATTAACCACTGATCACCCTCCAGAGACACACACAGGCGTAAAAATCTATGATCTCCCTCCATATTCCTCTGCTTCCTGTTACTTAGTTACCAGTTGCCATCATTATCCTGGGCCGCATCTGTTTCCATGGCGACCGTGCCCGTTCCGTCGTCTCCTGGCTACCTCTCGGCAGCGAGGTCCCGATGGCCTGCAGCCACCCCGGGCCCTTGACCCCGCAGCCCAGTGCCCCTGCCTGGCGGAGCCGCACGGCTGTCACTGCGCGTTCACGTCCCGCCGCAGAACGCCGCTCCGCTCCAGACCGCCCCAATGCAGAACTTCTGGCCGCTTCCGCCCGCGGCGGCTGACAGGACGGGGAGTCACTGCCGATAAATATGCAGCCAGCATGAGCAGAAAGAGGCGGCAGTGAGCAGAGGTGTCAGCGCATGAGGAGGGAACCAGACAGAAAAGACTTTGGTTGTCGTTCCATTTGGGCTTTTAATTACAATCTTCACACTCAGGCCTCATCATCGTCAAGAAGAGCTGCAAAAAAAAAACAACAAAAAAAAAAAAACAGTTAATAAAGTAGTTTTATTAAAGCGTCACAGAGAAATCAATGTGTCATTATGTCAAATTTCACACTAGTTTCTGAGTGAAAATAAAATCTGACCATCATGTCAGTAGATTCCTAATACTAGTAATTGATATATGTATATGTAGAATTTAATAGATTGATTAAATTTTTTAATTTATTTCATTAACATTTTAATTGATTTTGTTGGTCATGTAACTGCAGAAACATCAGAAAAATTCCTTATAAATAATAAAAAAGTAGATTGTACTGTGCAGTTTTTAAAACAAGCTGATCATAGTTTGAGTTCATCTTTGAATTTAGAATTTTATTAATATTTCAACTGATTTTATTGATCATGTAATTTCAGATTTATCAGATTTTGATCAAACAAATTCCTAATAATTAAAAAATAGTAAATTTGACTGTGCAAGGTATAAAAAACAGTTTTACAAAAAAAAATTTATTTATTATTTTATTAATTTATTGATTTTATTCATTACATAAAAGCTGATTCATCTTATTTTTGATCAGAAAAAATTCTAATAATTAAAAGAATATATTTTACGGTGCAGTTTTTTTTTTTTTAATTGAAGATAGCTTGATTAAATTGTCAATTTGTTATTTTATAAACATTTTAATTAATTTTATTGATCATGTAACTGTAGATTTATCTTATTTTTCTAATGTGGCAATAAACATGTGTTTTTGTCTGCGCTACATACTGAAAAAAAATGAATGGAGCTCCAGCTTTAAAAAATTACATGTTTTTTTTTATTTTTACATGTAATTGAGTCTTTTTTTGTTTGTTTGTTTTTATCATAAATCTGACTTAAATACAAAAAAAAATATAAAGTCACCTTCCTAAAATAATGGCTAGTGTTTTGTTTTGTGTTGCCAAAAGTGGCAAAACAAAAACAAAACCAAAAAACAGAAGAAAAAAAACACAAACAACAACAACAACAACAACAAAAAACACTTTTGACAACAATGACTTTGGTATTTGAGTTATAATGCCATTTAAAACAAAAAAGAGCTGCACTTACCCGGTTCTCCGAAAGGGGGCGGTGTAAATCAAATCGTTCTCTTCCTCCAGCTGATGGACGAACCGGGCCGAGCAGAGCGAACCTGACCGAGGCTGATTCGCCATCGCTGCTCCTCAGACTCACAGCCGGTTTCCTCGCCTTCCTGTTTACAGGTGGTTTGTTCTTTTAACATCACAGAGCAGCAAATATATCATTAGGACATCAATGAAGAGTCCTGACAAGAACAGGGAATAATAATAACAGCCACTCTATTTATTTCTCAGGTGGAAAAAACGGAGCAAATTTCTGCCACAGAAACTGAGAAATTTTGACATAAATTTTTTTATTTTTTTATTTTTATTTTTTTAGCAAAAACAAGTAATTTACTGGGTTACAAAAGTCAAAGATATGCATGAAAGAAATCAAAAAATTTTTAGATTAATGTAAAAAAAATTCTAGAAAAAAAATGGAAATGTCTTGTTTAAAAATAGAAAATTTGCTAGAAAAACCTCACAATTTTTAGTTTCATGAAAAAAATCCCCCAGAAAATGCGGCGGGTTGCAATATTTTGACTTTTACAACTTGGAAAATTCCATATTTGTTTCTGGGAAATTCCTGAGATTAATCTGAATATTTCTGATTATTTTCCCCAATAAATGTTCAACTTTTCAAGCTCAGAAATGTTGTTGTTTGTTTTCTACAAAATGCACAAATTTAATCTTAAAATTTGAGTTATTTTTCTTGTAGTTTATTTTTACTTTTATAGTTCAAAGCGGTTAAAAAAAATTAACCAAGTTTCTTAGTTTAAAGGTCTTTTACTGAATAAACAGTTCATTAGTATTTTGCCTAGTGTTCAGTATGTCCTAATGATATCACTCCTCAGTATATGTAAAATACTGATAGTTTTATTTTAGTGTTGCTTTCTGTGCTGCCCATAAATTTACCGTATCCATTCTGTCAGATATGGAATAAATTAATAACTCCATTCATTTATTTACACTGAATAAAGTATGCTACTTTATTTAGAAGTCAATAACTTTTGCTAAACAAAAAAATAATAAAATCGGGCAAAAGAAAATGTTTCCTAATCAGCTTCTTTCAATCAGAAAATGTATGAAATTTTAACAAAAACTGCAGGTGTGCGTCTGTGTCTGGTGAACTTTTGGTTAAAACATGTTTGTTTTTCATCAAGTGGGAAGAAAATTTTACTCAAGTAAAAGTGAAAATAGTTCATAATGAAAATACACAAGAAAAAGGAAAATGTACAGTGTGGTAAAAATACTAGCAAAGCTACATTTTCTCAAACGAAGTTACAGGAGTAGACGTACCTGTAACTAGTTACTCTGCACTGTTTGATTAACCGACTGTTTGGAGTCCTTAAACATCTTAAAGCTCATTTTTGTGACAAATAAAGAAAATGATTTCACTAATGGCCGCTGTGCTGCTTCCGCAATGCATTGTGGGATACATAGGTGGACAATCAAATACTAAACTTTTTTAACTTATCAAGCATTTCTTTTAATCCAAAGGTTCACACCACTTTTTAAAGGTGAGTAAACAGTTAAGTTCACTTTAAATCTTTTATTAAACAGGATGTTTTGTTTAAGTGTTGCAGCAGGAAGGACTGGTGCGCCTAAAAAACAGATGACATCACGATAAAAGAAGATCATGAGGACAGTTTGACTTATTCTGTCAGCAAGGTGAAGCCTACATTTAAACGCTTTTCAACAAACTTCATGAAGGAACGAGAGCAACAGCAGCTTTCATCCCGAATCTTGATTCTTCTGAATGTTGTGGCTTTAAAATAAAAGTAACAGTATTTAACCTGGAGAAGCTCGTCTCAACGTCTTGTTGTGACTTTCCACTGAACAACAAACTGAAGTGACACAAACTGAATATATTCTACTAATTAGACTTCAGTGATTTCATTTCTCAGGATAAAATTTGAGTTTATACACCGTTTTATCACAAAGGCGGTCTATAAATACCGCAGGTCTCAGAAGCTTGCAGCACTGTTGCTATGGAGCAGGAACCTGAGCAGCAGCAACATTTCTGCAGCTTATATTAAACCAGAGAGCGCTTGATTGTGGTAAAGGTTGTGCAGGACTGAAACCCCAATCTGACACAACAGAGACCATAAGTTACGGAAAGTTTCACACCCAGAAGTTTTCCCTCCTGAATTTGTGAATGAGTTGCAGAGTAAGTCTGCGATCACCTCGGGAGAACTTGAATATTTCAAGGATTAAAGAGCGAATGTCTGACAGATTTAGCAAAGCTGCTTCATGCAGCGGACTCGATGACTGCAGCTGAGTTTTATGGTCTGCATGAGAGGCTGATGGGAAGGCAGCAGCTCAGGAGGCTTCACTAAAACCTGAAAAGTGCGTCTGAGCTCTCTACGCTACTGGGGCTCATTTTTAAAACTGATGGTTTAAATGTAAAAACTCAGATTTTCTGTCTCTCCATGGAAGTTTTTATGTAAAAAGTTTTTATGTTTTATTATCCATGTTACTCCTGTCCCTTAAAATCAAAGAAGCCCAGGGCCGAATTTAGAAGAATAAGGGCCCTGGGCTGCAGCAGGCAGTTTTGGTGCCCAATCCCCCCAAAAAATAAAAAACAAAAAAAAAAACTAATTTTGACCATGTAAATTACCTCACATTAGCAGATAATCAGGTCTATTAAAGAGGGCAGAACTTAGGGGCAATAATCACAAAACTACAAAAATAACAATAAAAATAATCCAACAGGTGGAATATTTACAAAACACCAACACACTATAGGTAAAATCTAAATTGTTAAAGTTCATTCACACAGTAAAACTACAATAGTTCTAGTTCTTTACAAAGCCAAAAATAAACAATTACATAAAAAGATTCAAAAATTGCTTAAGACTAAAAAAATCAAAGTATAAAATCAGGGAGGAATCAAAGTTTAAATCAGTAACTTCATAGTTATTCTGTGCTACAAAAATTGAATAAATAGAATTTTGAACTTAGATGATGTCCAAACATAAAACTATTCAAATTGTCATATAAACAAAGGAGTATAGCCGGATATGATATATAATATTATTACTGTTATTGATGCTAGTTTTTGTTTGTTTGCTTTTTTGGTGAAACCTAAAGAAATAATGATTGCAATTAAATTCAATATTAATGGATCCAATATGAAATATGGATTAAATTATTATATGTCTCTATTATACATTAAATAAATGGATAACACTTTATTTATTTGACGGGTTGTGAATAAGACTGTCATGACTCCGTCATAAACATGACTTAACATGTCATGAACATTCGGTAAATCATGACACTTTTAATAAAAAGCTGACATTATTCAAAATGTCTTTGTTATGTCAACTTGAAATTAACAAGAAATCATGATCTGACATTAATTTGTTCTAAAAGTATTTCCAACCATTAAAATTATAAAGAAAATGTTTCCATGAAAATGTCAAGGTTCATTTCACTTGAAGCGCTTTTATTTTTCAGACTCACTTTTTGAAAAGAAGTTGTCATCAGTTTGATTTTGCCACATAAAATTAAAATTGTTTCTTTTTTCCCTCCAACAAAAATCTCTGATTAGCAGTCTTTGACCCAATGGGTGGTTTTTCATTTTGGTTTAAGGAAAATGGTCATTTATTCAGGTAATTCTGCAGTTAAATAGAAAATATATTTGTTAAAGGTTTTTCATTTTTAATTGTGTCATAGATGAAATAATCTATTGTGAAACAAAGAAAATGAACCTCAGGAAGACAAATTTCTAAGATTATTATTCCTGCTTTGTCTCGACTATCATAAAAACCTTTTTTAAGTGTTTGAATAAAAAATATTTTGAATGTCTCCATTCTGTTCAGAAAGAAAGCCGCTGCGAAGGCAAACACACTAAGGAGACACATTTCTCCAGTTTTACTCCCGTTATATGATTTTGCCACACAGAATTAGTTTTAAATTTGACTCTTTTCTTTCGGAGCCGTGCGGGGTCAAGGTTCTGCCTCCATCTCTGACCCTCTGGAGATCTTCCAGTCAAAAGGTGTTAATGGTTCCACCAACACATTTTAAGGCAAGAGGGAATAAATCCTCCATGAACTTGGAAACTCCCATCTTTGCGCTGCCATGTTTCTTTTAGAAAGGAGGCAAAGAATCATTTATTCAGACTGGATTTTACGTCGTTATTAATATTTGATTTAATGATTTTAACCTTTGTGATTTTTAATTTTGTTTTTCTGTAAACCACTTTGTATATTTTAGCCTGTGAAAGGTGCTGTATGAATAGAGTTTATTTACTTACTCAGTAGAAGAAGAGGAAGTCAAGAGAAAAGAGAGCAGAAGCCTGAAGACCTCGCAGACCGGCACCCTGTCAGGAGATTTAAAGGAGCAGTGTTATGTAAAATTTACTTATTTCAGCTTTACATCATGTCATAATGTTATATTGATTCTGTTTTCTTGTTTTTAATGTTGTAAAGTGTCTTTGGATGTTTTGAAAGGTGCTGTCAAAATGCATTCTTCTTCATCTTATTATTATTATTATTCTTTCCTCAAAAACATACCTGAAGTTTTTCTTTTATTCTTTCATGCATGTTTGAGAAATCCTTTAATCTCCATGGCAACCAGCCAGCTGTGCAGAAAGCCTGGGTGGACCTAGCTCCGCCTTTGAGGCGCAGCTCCTCCTCATAGCTGCAGCTCATTGTAGCATATATTTCTCAGTGCAACGCTGGTAAAAAGCTGTTAATGGAGGAGGAACTTTGCAATGACCTCCTGAAGGAAGAGTTTTAGAACTAGTG
This sequence comes from Poeciliopsis gracilis, assembly GCA_911649635.1. Lineage (NCBI taxonomy): Eukaryota > Metazoa > Chordata > Actinopteri > Cyprinodontiformes > Poeciliidae > Poeciliopsis > Poeciliopsis gracilis. The sequence goes on from CAJVRI010001220.1 coordinate 2,334,786, forward strand.
AGAGTTTTAAAAGAGATAGAGGCCAAATTTCAAGTTGATAAACCAAAGTAAAATTTCTTTTAAGTAATATTTCATATGTAAAGCATTTTTTGTAACAACTGAAGATGTTATAAAAAGTAACATAGTTACTCAATAATGCTGCAAAATGTTGGTATGTGTCTGGAAAGCACATAATAAGATTAGTCTCTCCATAATTCACCACAGTTCTCTTTTAGAGAACATGCATTTTTGTACTATTACTATAATAGAGTCAAAGGGGACTGGTAACCATCTTCCACCCTGGACAGGTCATTAGTTAATCAGAGGCCATTAAAGACAGAACAAAAACATTTGGACTTGTACTCACCAGCCCTGTTTTCACCAAACTCTAGTTTAATTGTCGGTTTGTTAGGGGAGAAATGTGGATTTAACTCTGATAAAGTGACGTCTGCTGCGGTCTGAATGCATATTTGGATGCAATCGGATCGGAGATCGCTCCAAAAGCAGGAAGTGGATTATAGTGCAGGGCATTCTGGGTAAATACAACCAAAACTAGCGCTCCCGGTATAAATCTCTTTTACCGACGAAAAAAGAGAAATCATGCTGCTAAAATCTGACACTACGCTATTTTTGTTTACATTTTGTGAAGAAGAAGGTTGCGCTGGTTCTCGTGTCGTTTTCGTGTCGTTTCCTTCGATTGTTCTTGCTGCAGCGCCCCCACAGGCGAGAATGGGAACATGTTTTTCTAAGGGATTGGTTTGTTTGACACTGAAAATGTTGAAATTTTGGTCCCCAAATGAATGGTTCAGCTCCTCTGCCATCCTCCATTCATATTATACTTCAGGCAAAACTAGATCAGGTTTTATCAGGATTAAAGCCCAAACTACATGAAGCCAACATGATTCACAACCAACACATTTTCAGTTTGTGGCCTTCATCAGTTATCAATTCAGGAATTATTGTTTTGGGGGTTTGATTTCCTCCCAGAATTCAAAACATTAGTGTTGAGTTTGGTGGCGTTTGACACTAAATTGCCCGTAAATGTGTGTCCTTGTTTGTATTATTTTAAGTATTTCTGTGTGAAAGATTGACTGAAAATGTTCAGGGTGTTTTGGAAACAGGCTAATTTTACAGAGACGACTCAGAACGATCCACTTGCTCCAGCTGAGTGTAAACACACACATTTCTGCTTGTTTGTTTGGAGCACAGGATTAGATTCTTTCATATGGGGTCTCAGTGTGAGACTGTCTCTCCAGGACAGAAGTAGTTCACCTCATGGGGATCGGAGAGCTCAGCGGGAGATTGTGAGCATAATTACGGCATCTTTGGCTCATTAGGAGCGAGGAGGCATGACCCCTTCTGTCCACAGGACTGACAGCTGAGGAGCACGGATGGTGGCGACGATTTCTGCTTTAAAGCTACAGTTTTTAACTTTTATTTGAAAAAAAAAAAACATGTTTTTTCCACGTTTGCTGAATCTATGCCATAAAAGTTTATTATAAGACAGATAATATGTGAAAAACTCAAGCTTCTCAAGAGCTGAGCCGCTCTTGCCATCTGAAGTGATGCACCAGACCAAAAGCAACCAGTCAGAGTCAGGAGGCGGGGCTTAGCGCTGTCAATCATCCTTGTGAACGCAGCAGTCAATGTGCTAATGATAGAGAAACAACTTAGCATTACAGGAAAACCATTTGTCTGCCGTCATCAATGGTCATGCTAACTAGCATTAGCTGTCCGGATACTGACATTGCATAGAGTTTTTTTATTAAATGAATTTTATCGCAATAAAATTCACATTTTATTGACATAAAATCTTTATTCACATATAAAGATGTCAGAAAGGAAAACAGGTTGCTATTTAACTTGTATTACAGTCATTTTTAATCAATTTAATTCACTTCAAAATGAGTACTTTTAGCTTTAGCTTGTTTTGCTTGGAAAATATTGTGGCATTTTTGTAACCAAACTAAAGGTTTAGAAATCTCTTCATTGCAGTTTGATAAACTAGGGGGCCCCTAACGGCATCGCAAAGCTAGATACGGCCCTGGATTCTACCTTCATAACTTTATTAATCATCAGTGATGTTTGTTAGCTCTGTACTTTTTGTGTCGCAATCCAATAATCAGATTTGTAGTTCATGACATTCATATGAAACAGTTGTGCAATAAAATCTGACACAAATAATCAAACTGTGTTTTGAAGCGGTTCATTTCATTTAGTTTGGACAACATCCACCCAACGGTACCATGTTAACCCAAACCGGGTCAATAAAGCTCAGTGTGAAACCACAATGTGTTATTTGTAGCTTCGCTTCATGTTTTCAGGTTACAAAAAAAAAACCCCAGGCACTTCAGCAGAGTCTCTCAGATTCTAAATCTGAGAGCATTTTTCACATTAGACACACGGAAATAAACATGTACATCTGCAAACTAACAGATACAGAAATCACAAATAAACTGGAGACATAAATCCTCTCTTTAAAAAGTAACTGATTAATTTAAATTCATTAAAGCAACACAGGAATCTGAATGTCTGCTAAAGTGTTTGTACTTTCAGAGACAGAAAATCATCAGACTTAAGACAGATTGTTTTCTACAGGCCCAATAACTACCTTGCAATATTTTAAATCTCACTCAAATGGCCTCTCTTTGCAAAAAACAAAGTTGTGTTTTTAAGCTTTACAGTTGCGGACCTCTGTATTACGAAATTCGCAGATTGTCTTGACCTCAAAATTCCTCAAAAAGTTGCAACAAGGAAGTTCTTGCAACACTTTTTGGGGAAGTAGTCCTTTGAGAAGTAGAATCTGTGTCCTGCACTGCAAAACATAAAATCTTACCAAGCATTTTGGTCTAGTTTCTAGTTTGATGTCTTAGTACACTTGAAATAAAACAACCGAGAAACTTACAGGTAACTTATCAGCAAGGTACAGGAACTTCCTTTAAACCAATAATTTATGGATGATGTTATGTAAGTACTAGTTATAAGTGAAATAATCTGCTTTTGGAGAAACACATTTTTCAATATTACAACCCAGATATTCAGGATTCTTCTGCTAAAACTTTCCTTCACGTGCAAAAACTTAGAATATAGAAAATGTGTTAATATTAAGAGGACATTGAACTAAGGGGCCATTAGTATGCGTTTCTAGGCACATAGTGCTATTTTAAAGCATGATCAAATAACTATGTTACATTCAGTTATTATAAAAATGCTAAATTGTGACTTTAAAAAAATTTTACTTCATAATTTAACGCCTTGAAATTGGGCCTCTGTCTCTTTAAACCTTCCTGCTCTTTCTGAAACTCCATCACAACATTGCATGTTTTTACTAGCATTACATAAGAAGTAGCTCAAATAGTGAGCTCCACAGGTCTTTGCTAATTGCTGCTGGCTAGTCTGCAGGATTTCTGTGTGGGGAAGGCTTAGAAACTTAGAAACTGCAGCTGTGAGGAGGAGCTGCGCCTTGGAGGCGGAGCTAGGTCCACCCAGTTGTTTTGCCCAGTTGAATGGTCGTCATGGAGATTAAAGGATTTCTCAAATATGCATGAAAAAATCAAGGCAACACTCCAGGTATGTTTGTGATGAGGGAATGACATTATAACATGATACAAAGCTGAAAAAAGTAGATTTTTCAAAATGCTGCTGCTTTGAAACAAGCTGCTCCATCTCACTGAAAAGTTACTTGGAAGTTAGTTTGGTTTTATTTCAAGCATAACCAGATATTTGCATTACAATCTAGGCCAAAAATACTATGTAAGATTTTGTGTTTTTACAGTGTTCTTGCATGTGAAGCAGGAAATCTTGAATATTTGGGTCTTAAAGCTACTCTTTTGAGATTAAAGCAGGAGCAGCAGTGCAGCTTGGGGAGTCTGTAGTTCAGCTTGTACGCAGGCCAGTCCTGAGTGAAGAGACAACATGGAACCAAATGATGAAATCAAATGAAATAGCATGGAAAGGCCTTCGTTCTTCACTCCGCTCCCTTCCGCGTGTAATCCGTCTGTTGGACAGACACAAAAACAGGTTGGAGCTCCGTGCTTCTTGCAGCTGACGCCGTGGAGAGCGACTGATCACCCAGTCGAGGTGGGGCTTCTTGGCCCAGCGCGCGGCCGTCTGAGTCAGGATGGAGCGATGAGGATGGGGCATCCCACTCACCCTCTGCACGGCCGGAGACACTGCTGCTCTGCTGTCATGGAAACAGCAGCAGTCACCACCACCAGCATGGGCCCATGATGCTCACAGACACACACACACACACACACACAGGGAGCAAAATGAGATATTCTAAGTGAGCTGCTTCTTCCTCAAACATCTGCACACATTGAAGCAAAAGCAAAACACCTCAGCGGCTGCTGAAGCCTTTAACATGTGAGACAAACAGAAAATACACGACGCTGCTCTGGTTCGTCTTTCTGACTGGGACACAAGCTCCACAGGTGATAATTCACGACTCATACATGCTGGTTTTTATTCATAAATCAGGGTATAAACTCCTCATTGTTGATCACGAGGATCAACAATGTTGATTTATATTTTAAATCTTACACATTTTACCGTTTATCCGGTAATTTACAGGGATTTTATATGACAGACCAACACAAATGTGTAGAATTAAAGAACGAATAGAAAATGAAAATGGTTTTCAAAATTGTATCCAATAAAAGTGAGACATGGTGGTGGCAAACTCATGCTAAGGGATGCTTTCCTTCAGTTTTAGGAGCAGGGAATCTCAATCAGAGATGATAGAAAGATCGTTGGGCAATAAAACCAGTTAGTTAAGATTTCAGACTCCAAACATTCAGTCAGTTTTATAGTGGAATGACTTGGAATGATTTACAAGGATTTGGGGCCCTGGGCAGGAGCCAGTCTTGGTGCCCTATCAACTACAGAAAAATATTCTGCTAATGCAAATTACTTTACATTTGCAGTCATAATTATCAGCAGGTATGAACTGATGCATGGTATGGCTCTCTTTAATACAGCTCCATGTTGCTTCCACAGAAAACTACTATAACTTCATAACTGTAAAATACTTGAATATTGTTTTATTCAGAAAAATCCCAAAACATAAAAGGGTTAGTATGAAGTGTTTTCCAAACACATAGCGCCATTTTATAGCACAATAGAATAACTATGTTACCTGAAAAAGGTTTTATAAAAATGCTGCATATCAAGCATACCATAAAAGAAATCTGATTTTGCTGTTTGTCAGCTTTTAATTGTCTCTTTAAAATCCTCCTACTCTTTCTGACACTCCACCTGAGCAGATCATGTCTCCACTAAGCTGTTTACTCCAGTTCTGAGGAGCGTTGGACTCAGAAATAGTTCATACGATGAGCTCAGCAGATGTGCAGATCCACCAGGTGTTTGCTCATTGCTGCTGCCGCTAGTCTAGAGGAGCAGCGTGGAAAAGGATGTCAGAGGAGTCCAGGTATGTTTATGATTATAACATGATGTCAAGCTTAAAAAAGTGGATTTTATCATAATACTGGCCTGTGACTTTTGATACCGTCCTATGACTTTTATATGAAGTGAAAGGTTTGCAAAACATCCAAATAAACAAAACAAAAAAATCTTTGCGGTCTCCAATTGGGAGTCCTGGGATGGTGACCCAGAAACCCTTTAAGGTCTGACCCAGTTCATTAACGATCTCATCCCCTTCAGACTTAATGCAAACCACCAAAGTAAATGATGCTTCAATGAGGCTGATAATTCTCAGGTCAGAGTTTTTGTGAAATCCTATTTTGTTTTGCGCGGCTCTGGATTTCCAAATATATGAGACTTGTGTGTGATCTCCTCACACGAACTGCAAACAAGCTAAAAGTTTCCCACATGCAAAGCAGGAAGCCGGTTCAGAGTTTGAGGACGTAAACCTGAATGCTAACAGTGGAGCTCGTCTTGGGATTTTACAGTTGTTGCCATTATTATCCATTGTTATTGGTTGTTGTTTTTATTCCTGCTTTGTGTGTCTGGATGCAGAAAAGTGACGTTTTCAGGTCGGATGAATTTGACCTCACCAGACACAGGTCACATTTGAAAAGATCAATTAAGTATCAGATTTAGAACCACGTGTCCAGGTGGGCTGTAAAAATCTCACCTGTGTTTTTCATTTTGTCATGAAAAGACCAGGTACAGGACAGGACGCATAAAGACTTGGGATTTGGGTCAGAGTGAACATAACTGCACCCAGGCCAGCAGGAAATGTCCCGGTCCTCCCGATGGACGGTCCGCTGAGCTCGACTTGTTCTGAGAGGAAGAACTGAAAAATAATTCATCTCTGCGTGTGCAGGGCTGACATGTAACCCAGCAGGAGGCGGCTAAATTAAAACTGTGCATGGTTTTCAGAGTTGGTGGATCACATAAAACCCTGTGAAAATACATGAAGTTTGAGGTTGTAATAAAGTTACCGTGGTGTGAATGTCACCATGACTTCTGCCACACTTTCAGAAATGAGCGTTTTTCACCGGATGATTTCTCCCACCTGCCCCTGTCTCGAAATCGGACATTTTCCTCCGCGCCCACATAACGCTGCCTTTTCCTGCGAATTAGCCAATAGTAGAGGTCTGCGTGCGCTTCCCTGCGTGTTACGGGGATCCGCCAGCAGCGCAGCGCAGCGCAGATCCCATTCAAACAGGTGTGAGGAGCAGAGACGGTCCCAGGTGGCGCATGTTGGTCGGATACGTGGCTGCAGCCTGGAGCCCGCAGGAGCAACGGCGTGAGCATCTTCGGCGCTTTTCTGAGGGCTGAGCGAGCCGCATCCGAAAATAGTGTTGGCTGTTAGAAAGTAGGTCGATAGGAACTGAAAGCGACGGTTGTTTCCACGCTTTTGTCTCTGTTCTTTGTTGTTTAGCGAGAGGACTGTGGTCTCTTTTTTTTCTCTCTCTTCTTCTTCACAGCCCACCCTTGTGTGTGTGGAGCCTTTTTACGCACAGGTGGGAGAAACCCGCTCTGCGTGTAGGACAGCCCCCCCTCCTCCTCTCTCTCTGCTTCTCAGCGGATGATATGAGGAAGTGACATTTTTTTTTTTAACCGCTGCGGTTCGGGACAGCTCGGCTCCTCTGCAAACAGGTGTTCCGCTTCTCCGGGTCACTTTTCACCACGAAGCGTCCCAGAACCTGAAGGGAGGCTTCTGGGTTCGGGACAGCCGCGGGTTTTGGGGGGGAGGGAGGGGGTAAAAAAAAAAGCCAGAAGAAGTCAGCTCTTTATTAGCCTGGGCTGCCTGATCGGGCTCAGACGGAGAGAGAGAGAGAGAGGAAAGAGAGAGAGGAGAGAGGGAGCGATGGCAACGAAAAAGGCGTGCGTGGATGCGCCCAAGAGGAGCCGGAGTCCGGTCGTGCTGGAGGCTGAGATGTTCCGAGAATTTCAGGACTGGTGTCTCCGAACTTACGGGGACTCCGGCAAGACAAAGACCGTCACCCGGCGAAAATACAACAAAATCATGCAAACACTGTTGCAGAACGACGAGCCGGACGGGGTGTACGTGGACAACAGCCACATCAACGCCAAATTCAAATTTTGGGTGAAGTCCAAAGGCTTCCAGGTCGGAACCAACGTTCTGGGGGAGCACAACAAGAAGGGAGCGCCGGGGAAGCCCGTCCTTTACGTCCCGGTCAAGTCAACGGTAAACTGTATTTTTTTGTGTGTGCATGTTTGCGTTGCATGTGTGTGTGTGTGTGTGTGTGTGTGTGTGTGTGTGTGTGTGTGTGTGTGTGTGTGTGCGTGTGCGTGCGTGTGCGTGTGTCACGAACTGTCCCGCTGTAAGTAGTTGTCATGATGCGGGCTGCGCCCACGCACCCGATAAAGGGGAATAAAAACGACAACTTGTGATGCTTTTGTGGTCCTGATGAATCGCCACTTTGTCCATATCCCAACCAGAACAGCCCCGCACTCTCTCCACTCTCATCCCTTGCTGCCATAGCAACGCCGGTGCCTCCTGGCGATGGCAATTGCAAAAAAAAAAAAAAAGGTAGGCCATCATGAGCGCCAGCGAGGTTGAAGTCCTGTCAGCAGCAGGCTTCAGAGAGGGAGAAAATTGATTATTTAATTATAAATGTTTATTTCTGCTGATGTCTCGTGCAGCCCGGTGTGGTGCGCGCGCACGTGGATGCAGCGGCATGTCGGTGGGTCTGCCAGGGTGCACTCCAAGTGTCTACACGGGCTGTAACGCCACTTTATGGACTGTGAACGTCTCGCTTTAAACGTCTGGCTTTCATCCGGTGACGCGCTGTCCCGTCCGAACCCGGAGCTCGCGCTTCTTATTCTCATTTATCTGCTAAATGAAAAGCCACGATGTGATCCGGAAACTGTCACGCATGAGACGTTTTTTTTTTTAGAGGATGCTGTGTAGAGCGCTGCCTTGTCACCCCGCTCCTCATTGTCCTGGGCAGGATGCGGCTCGGCTCGGCAACTCGTTGCTCTGGCAACACCTGTGTGCAACCCAGGACGGCCTGCCGCTGCCGCATTTCCTTATCTGGGCCACATTCCGACATCATGAAACGCGTCCCGACATGTTTTTTATTAAAGGGTTCCTGCGCGTAAATTGGTGACCACGTGAATGGAGAGCGGGGATAGTGGGGAGGGGGGAACAAAAGGCTCCGCTCGGGACCGAGAGCGACCCACGCCCACAGTTGGTGCTCAGACTCGGTCATAGGTGGCGATGCTCCTGTCGGGTCACATCCGTCCCGCTGTGCGGCTGCGCGGAGCGTGAAGGGTTAAATCCCCAGAAAGATAAACATGTTCTGGACGGAGTGTCATCCGGCGGTTCGGGGTGAGAGGGGCGCCGCCGCTGTGCCATCCGACAGACAACCACCATTTTAAATATGGGCGCCTTCGGGGATCCAGCCGTCGTGTTGCGTTGACAAACCGGACCCGATACCGGCCCGGATTAGAGCCAGAGCCGTTTGATTCGAGCTCGGTGGCGCTGATCCCCTCCACAGGTGTTTTACCTGTGTGAATGGACGATTGAGATTTGGGCCAACCGCCTTCGCTAAACTCCTCTAATCTCTGCAGGATATTGTGTTTCCCCGTGGGCAGGTGTGCAGGTGCAGATGGCGCCTCAAACGTGTTGATGATTAGCTTTTTGTTGTTGTGTTTTTGTCTTTCCTGATCTAAAGTCCTGCCTGGCATAAACCAGAGACCAATCGCATTGATGGATGAGAAAATCAATGCGTCTTTTGAAACTTTAACGGGTTTTATCCCGATTTATAAAAGCGACACAAAGTAAAACAAAAAGATTCTGGATTTTGTTTTAAAGTGCTTCATTCTTTTTAGATATAACAAAAAAAAGATTTGGACATTTTTATTTTGTGCCAAATCAAGATTCTGGATTTTCTTAAAGAGTCGAATGTATTTTAACAAACTGTAAAAAAATATTATTACACAGCTGAATTTTGATAAGTGCTTCTTAAAATTAAGTAAAGTTAAAAATCTTGTTTTTGTGATTTTTATTTTAAAATTACAGATTTTGAGATGCTATAATTTAGAAATACATTAAAGGAGTTTAGCAATATTATGTGAATGCTTTGTGCAACTGGCCATATCGATCAGTGATCGATAACTTGAAAACAATAAAGTCTGAAGCAAAATAAGAAACTAACAGCTCAAGCTCAATCAGATTCGTTTTTTAGTTTTGAGACTTTGACTGGACCATTTTACTATTGATCAAAGTCATTTCATAAATTCTGAGCAGATTTTCTTCCAGTATTGATTTGTAATTAGCTCAGTCCATCTTCCCATCAATTATAATCAGCTTCCCTGTCTCTGCTGAAGAAAAACCTCCCCACAGCATGATGCTGCCACCACCATTTGCGAGATGCTTTACTAGGTCAGAGGCCAAAAAAAGTTCAGCTTTTGGTCTCATTTAGGGAGCTTGTACTGTTTATTATTGTACCAAACACTAAATGTAGTGTCTGGATGGTTACCTTTACTATTTTCTCCACTGCTGGTCACAATAGAGGAGAAATAGATGCCAGAATCTTTAAAAATATGATTAAATGCAGTTTTATGTGCTGTTTGTTCTCTGGACCTGTTGCCAAAAACGTTTTGTCATTTTCACAATTATATTTTGAAAATATAGTGATAAATACCGTCTCTTTGCTGACCTTTGAGGTCAGGCAATCTTCATGGATTACCAGGAAACCCAGATTAGTATTATAATATAGATTAGAATATTATTATAATAGGGCTAAAATTTGTCCTTCTGACAGATTCTCCCACTCGGAAGTTACACTTGCATCATACTTACAAAGTATGATGCTGCCACCACCGTGGAGATCATTTGTGCTCTCATCTGACCAAATCACCGTCCTCAAAGCATTTGTTGTGTGATCTGATAAATATTACTAAAACATGTGAGAAAGTTGCAGAAACATCTTAGAAGGTACTTCATCTAGAACACGGATAATTCTTTATGACAAATGTTCTGTTTTTTCTTGGAACAGAAGAGCTGCTAGCATGAGATAAAATGTTTACACGATAGAAAATCTTGTAATCTGTCGTCCTTAGAACAAAACTGGCCCGATTAGAAGCCAGAAATCAGCTTGGCAAAGACTCATCGGCTCATCTCTAATGAGAATAGATCATAAAAGTCATGACAGAGGCGTTAAAACTGAGCTCATGATCAATAAAAAGAAATACTTAAGGTAAGAAGAAAGAAAAAATCTGTTTAATTTAAATACCTGGTATAATTAATTAATTAAAGCAATAAACTAAACAAAATGGAAACAAGCCCGAGTTCTTGCCAGAAAATAGGTAAGTAATTCCACAAAATGAGGTTAAATTAAGAACAAATAAAGTTAATTACTAAAATAATTTCTCACTGATATTTAAGACATATGTTTTAAATATCAGTGTTTGTTTTTCTTTAAAATCTGCAGCAGGTATCTTTTAGAAAAAGGAAACTACACATCTGTATTTTGACAAATATGATATATATAAATATTCCATCAAATATGTAAAATATATATACATATAACACATATATTGTATATATTTATTAATATCTTGACAGTATAGTATGAGACAGGTAATCGGTGAAATGATTGATTTACTCCGCCCTCTCCCTGACCTACGATTGGAACGAACGCTTTGAACAAAAGCAACCAATCAGAGCCAGGAGGCGGGTCTTAGTGCTGTCAATCACTCATGTACTCAAAGTGCTAATGGTGGAAAAACAACTCGCAATGACAGAAATCCATTGGTGGTTATGCTAACTAGTCTTAGCAAGCGATGATTGACAGCGCTAAGACCCGCCTCCTGGCTCTGATTGGTTGTTTCTAATTAGCACTGTGAGAAAGCAGAGATGATTTGTTTCATACCGTACTGGCATGCCATCGTGACAGTTTAAGCAAATATATATAAAATATTACATTACAAAAGTTACTGCAGCTTTAAGGCCTGGTTGACGACAGCAGAGGAGAGTTAGCGTTGCTGGGTCAGACTGTAGCGGGCTGAGAAAGGCTCAGTCCTCTCAAAATAAAACGTATTCTACTGTTTACTGAGAGCAGCGCACATGTTTTGCAGCTAATATCATAAGGCATCGGGGGGGAAGCCTCCCCCTGACTCAGCTCCACTTGGGAAATTTAAACAACAAACAAAATATCAGCCAACACAAGCTGCTCCTAATGATGACTCAGAGGCCACAAATCAACCAATTTACTTGCATGTTCGTGCATCAGGAAAACACGACTCCGGCTTCAGCTTCTGTTTGTGGCTTTTATAAATAGGCTGTCCTGGGCCAGTGGAAAAGTGACATACACGTGCAGACAGACCCACACGCACACACACACGCAGAGACGCAGCGGTCGGTGGCTGCTCGCAGCGCTGCAGGGCCGGGGGCGTCTCTCTGCTCTCTGGAAGCCCCGCTGCAGCTGCTTCCAGGGTGTGCCAAGTTTCTGCATGGGGGCAGGACATGACAGGAGGCCGGGTGGGGGGAGGGACGGATCCTGGCTGATGTGAAGACAGAGAGGGTCTCTTCTGCGCGTCGCTGAGACACACAAGGGCGACTTCAGTGTGTGGCGGGACAGAAAGGGCAGGACGGCCTCAGCGCATTGCAAATATATTATTTTTTCTTTCTCTCTGGGCGTCTCTGTTTTTTTGTTTTTTTTCCAGAGAATCCACACAGGCCTCGGTGTGGAGATGCAACCTCGTTTAGCTCTCATTATGTCCTGATTAGGGGAATCTACAGAGGAGGAGGGGACCAGACACACACACACACACACACACACACACACACACACACACACACACACACACACACACACACACACACACACACACACACATACATTCAGACGCAAGCCTTTCACCGAGTGCAGCCAGTTTCAAAGGAAACACTTAAACGCCATGTGCATTTTCCTGTTGCTTTCTGTTGCCATGTCAACTGAAATCTGTAAAATGTTTTTCATTTCTTCACATAAAGAAACGCGTCCTGTATTGTGACGCAGGACTGACCGACAGCCGCTCAGCTGAGCGACAGAAACATGTTTGTTTACCTTCATTGATGCGTTTGTTTAACAAACTGATAGCGGCAGATGGATACGTTGATCAGTTTTATTGATTCATTGTTTCTGTCTCTCTTGTTCAGACTTTATTTCCTTACAATAATTTTTGATAAATTGACCTGCTTTATCTTTAATCTGCATCGTTAGCATTTTACCCAGTAATATTTATTCACAAACTGTTTTTAAAAGAAGTTGCATGTAAGAGGCAGATTTTTAGGTAAAGTCGACCTAAGTTGATCTAGATGCCTCAAATTGTCAAAAGACAATTTCAGCATTAAGTTTTTAAACTTTAAAACTCAAATAAATTTAAAGCAGCTCCAAAGATAATGTTGTACTCAAATGAGCTGGAATTTGACACAAAAAAAGCAGAAGAAAATTAAAACAAGTGAGGACTTTTGTATTGAAAGCTGAAGGAACCCTGCTTCCAGCTGCAGCATTTAATGCAGACATGTCCTGCAAAGGATAGTGATGGGAGCTGAAGGCGTCAGTCTGTTCAGCATCTGTCCCACAGCCGCTGCAGGAACACGGCCTGAACTTTTCAGACTCCTGACAGCCTGCGGATGAACGTTTTGAACGCCTGCGGTCAGACAAATATAACCGCAATTAAGTACTTCATCTGAGTGCTACGACAGTAACTTTCGTTTTTGAGACTTATTTTGAGGTAAAGTGAATTGGTTAATGTGTTGTTAGTTAATGTATTTATAGATTAAAAATAGAGGGAGTGCTTAGTTTTGATGCATTTAAAGCACAGGGAGAAAAGCGTATTTTGCAGTATTTTACCTTATGATCATTAAAAAATGGCTAATTTTGATGTCTGCCCTTTAGTTTCTACATCATGACTAAGTGTTTATGTACTTTGAGCAGAAAGACAGCAACAGGTAGGGGAGGGGAGCAGCACTGTATCACTATACAGCCAGAGAAAACTGAGGTAACTTCAATTCTTTGTCTTGTAAAATAACTTAAAGTTTATGTGGTTTTGAAACCACAGTATTATATAATGTATAACACTGATCTGTTACTTGTACAATGAAATGGCAGACATCTCTAAGTAAGCTAGTTGCTAGCTTAGCTAGCATGCAAAGTGGCTAGTTTTCTGCAGTGGACTGCGTGTATTTACGGTTCAGCATTCGTAGGTTTTTCTTCGGAACGTAACTCTGAATTATTCACGGAAATAATTCCAGGTAGGTCAAAAGTAAAAGTAAAAATAATCGATAGAGAATGTAGCTCTGGAAGCTAAAATATCGAGGCAGAATGCTACTTAACATGCTATTGGCGGACGTTTGCAAAGTAGCCAATCCAGGAGCCGGCAGTCATTGTCCGTGGTGCTGATTGGCTGAAGAGCGAGGCTAATGAATCCCTTCGCTACGCTCTTCAGCCAATCAGAGAACCGTAAATATACTGTAGCGAATTAGCTTCTGTGGCAACGGGAGGATGATTTCCGCTGTGTGCACTAACGCCTATTAAAGTAGATTTGGTGTTTGAACTAATCAAACAATAAAACTAAAGTGTTTTTAAAAGAGGTTAGGGACGGTGGAGGAAATTTTACTGCTGTAAAAGAACGTTGATCCCGAACCCTGTGAATACCAGGGATGCACCGGATTTATTTGCTGTGAAATTTGAAGATTTTCATCTGCAGTTAATTGAGCATCTTGGTTTAAATGAGTTCAGCTGAGTCTTCCACTGATCTTTTTTTTTTTTTCAGATTTTTTGGCTCTAGAGGCCTTTAATGAACAGTAAATTGACAGGAAATAGGTTGGAGAGAAAAGCAAATAGCCTGAGATCAGAAATAGGACTCAGCTAAGCCCCCGTTTGCAAATCTTTTATTTAAAATAAATTGTCTTATGATTAAGAATTAACAATTGGGGGGAAAAAAAATCTATCTGCTCTGCCACAAAAAGAGGTTTTCCAAGTGCTGGATTCAAAATGGCATCTTCTTATGAAAACAAAGGTTTGTCCTGGGACGTCCCCTCCTCGCTCAGAAATCACAATGACGGTTTCCAATCTTTGTCCTGGAAATTAGGCACCTAAACGTTGGCGCCTCACGTCAGATGGGATGAGGAACATCGTCATTATTATCTGATTAATTAGTCTGAATTTCCCCTGAGAGCCCGTCTTTTATGGAAGGGCCGCAGAGTCAAAAGAATACTGGCCCTATTAGCCGGCAGCATTTGCATTAATGCTGTTTTTTGCACAGTGGATCTCCGGCGCTTTTGTCCTGCATTTTTTTTATACTTTGTTTCTTTCTGGTCTGGCGGGGCTGATTAGGAGCAACACATGGCAAAACGCTCCTGTGGCTCTCAAAAGGATTCACACCCGGTTAAAATTCAAAGCTTCTGAGACGAGGAAAAATTCATAGTATGGAAATCATTTTCACTTTTTTTCATATTCAATTAGAAATATTCTGTACCATCTAACAGAAACAGAAATTATGTTTCTGTAAGCCAAACAGAGCAGTAACACAAGCTAACATGTGTTTGGTTGCCAAATTCTGTATTCAGTCTGATAGCAAACATTGTCCAAACATATTGAATTATTAGGATGTGAAATGGAGGGAAAATGGGGCAAAAACTGTGCAAGTGGTCAAAGATGTTTCTATGGTATTCTTTTCATGATGTGCCAAACACGTCTTGGAAATTGTGGCATAAAAGTTTGATACTTTCAGATCATAATATATTTACCTGAAAGATTTTCCAAGATTTTAGACAAACCTGTTTTTTTTCTTAGCAATTTTATATAAATTTTTGTAAATGTAAAACACAATCTATCTTTTTAGTTATGTTGTTTCTGCCTGAAATCTTTGTTTTTCACACCATACGTCACATTAACGGTTTAAAAAGTTTGGAAATAATTTTTTTAATGGTCTGAATGTCACAAGTTTTGTTATTTTGTCCAGACCTGCTGAGGTTTTGTGTGAACCCGCTCAGTGTCGGATGAGTTGGACTCTCGCTGGAGGACTTAAAGATGAAGATGGGTCGCCTGGAACTCAGCTCAGATTGAAAGTTTATTTCATTTAGTCGTGTTTACAAAACAGCTGAGTAAATCAAAGTTTAAGGACCGATCTGGAAAAGCTACATTTATGGAAGCCAAAGCTGTAAACACTTTCATAGTTTGCAAAAGCGCTAAATATAAAATTAGCTGTGCTACTAGCGCATTAGCAGATTAGAGAAAGTGGTAAAATTCCTCTGGGACAGTTGATTTCTTTTCAGGTTGGAGATATAAATTTGACAAGACCATTTATGACAACTGATTTATTTGCTTTTTGGCTGACTCATACATCACTTTAAAAATGGAAAAAGTTTGAAAACGATCTTTTTAATGGTCTGAATTGAATAAGTTTTGATATTTTACCACAGGTTTTGTCCAGAGAGCTTTTCTGATGTTGGAGCAAGGAGCTCAGCTCAGATTGATCTGGAAAGTTTATTTGATTTGTTCGTGTTGAACGTAAACTCGGACTTACAGTAGGTGCGTGATGAAATCCATACTGAGAGTGTGTGTGTGTGTGTGTGTGCGTGCAGGGAAGGGGGGTCGCTGATCGCCTGCTCTGTGTTTCCTCCCTTCAGCGCTCTCTCTGTTGCCATGGAGAGACCGTTCTTTGCTTTCCCATAGGAGGAGAAATTAACACCATTTTTAACTGGCCCGGGGGCCTCCCCCCCTGAGTGGGAGATAGTCTTGAGTTGCGCTGCCTCGTGCACGCGCGCGCGCTCACACTCCTTTTAAGACGACAATAATCTTCCCACTGTCATTTTTAATACCTCTGCGAGGCCAACGTTTAACGAACTGGGACAGAGTAATGATGGCCTGAAAATGCCGAGGTGGACTCTGGGATGTGATGATGTATGAGGAGAGTCATTTACGTGCCGTTTTCTTTTTTTAAAGTCGGGGACTGGAACATAAACAGTGGCTGTCTGCAGGGGCCAGTGGGATACTGGGGATGTCACACACTCCATCAAACATCCCTCATCGTGGGAGCTGCAGACGGAGACGCACACACACACACACACACACACACACACACTCTCTCTTACGTGGGACAGTGAGGTCGAGCTCGGTGCACCTAATGTGGATTTAATGACGGGGCTTTATGAACTGAAGCCGAGTGCAGAGCATGATGGTGAAGAAAAGGAGAGGGAGTGGCTTCATATGTACATGAATCTGTGCGCATTCTGTCATCCCTGATTTCAGTCATGTACACAGCAAACACACACCGGCTATTTTTAAAGTGGTCACTGTGGCTCACTACCCAGGGCGGACTGGTCCAGGGGTGGCCCAATAGGTGCTCACCTGTGTGCTGTGTACATTAAGCAATGTGGGTTAATTCTGCTCTAGACAAGTGGTGTTAAAAGCAGTGATTGGCTGTAATATTGGCTTGTTTCTTAAAAGGTTTTATGTGAACTGTTTTATTTTTATTTGCTCAACACATTATTTTAATGGGGACATATTTAGCAAAATTCACATTTTGCACATTTTAAACATCCATTTGGGTCTCAACTGCTTCTAAAAAAACAGACCAAACACTTTTAAAAAAGCCTGCAGGAGGCACTGTTCCATTACCTAGCAACCCCTGCACAGCCCAGCCTGTTACCTAGCAACCCAAGCTGAGTTCCAGCACATTTGGTCAGCTGGATGTGCTGTATAAAGGCTGCCAAAAAGGACACGTGTTTTGTTGTTGACTTGACATTCAGAAACCACTTGCTGCATTCTTGTCGGTTGTGCAGGAGGCTCTACTAATGCTTTTTAAAGAAGTACATTTGTATATTTGTACATGTGTTTGCAGCTGTTTTTACGAGCGCGTGTAAATGTTGAGTTGAGGGATGTGGTCAGCTCAAAGTGGGCAGGATTAAAAAGATTAAATCTAAGAATGGTTTTACGCAAAAAATGTAATGAACATCTTTTGTAAAGCCCATAAACCAAGGAAGCATAATAGGTCACCTTAAAAGGGGAAAAACATGTAAAATTGACTTTATTGAGCTTTACATCATGTTATTCCCTGATTGTAAACATAGTTGGAGAGTTACTGTACTTCTCTTTCCATGCATGTCTAAGAAATCCTTTCATCTCCATGGCAACCATTCAGTTGTGCAAATCGCCTGGTCGGACCGAGCTCCGTCTTCGAGGTGCAGCTCCTCCTTAGAGCTGCAGTTTCTAAGTGTCTAATCTCTCGGCCTCACAGAGCAGCCTTCGCCCACGACTCCCTAAGTCGGCTCCTTCAGACTAGCTAGTAGCAATTAGCAAGCATCAGCTGAGCTCATTATCAAAGCTACTTCTCAGTGAAACGCTGGTGAAAACGTTTGTTAAAGGGTCAATAGAGGAGCAATGAGGTGACTCTGAAAGAGCAGGAGTTTTTAAATAGACACAGACCCATTTTACACCCGTTAAGTTACAAAATCAAATGTATTTCAAGTCATATTTGATATACAGAGCATTTTTATAACAACTGAAGGTAACATATGTACTTCATTGTGCTATAAAACGGTGCTATGTGTCTGAAAAATACAGCTGCTTTAAAAAACCAGGATGTTTTAAGCTTCATGCAGAGGGAAGCTGTCGGTGGGCAGAAGCGTTCATCAGAACCAGGAGAAACGGGCCTGTCCCATTTATGTGTTCATTAGCTGGTTGACAGATTTACTGCTGGAAAACGGGACTTTAAGAGGTGACCTGTTGTCACATCTGCAGTGAGATAATCTGAGTCATGAGGTTTGTTGACACAGCCATCTTTACTCCCCTCCTCTCTGAGCACACACACCTGTACACACACACACACACACACACCTGTACACACACACACACACACACACACACACACACACACACACACACACACACACACACACACACACACACACACACACACACACACACACACACACACACAGCTCCCTACTGTTAAGCTACTTATTGTGCAGCCTTCTCATGAGAATAAAGTCTCCATCTATCTGCTGCTCGACTTTAAAAAAAAGTTCGGTTCAAAGCTTCATTTCCTGCCTTTCTGATCTTTGGCTCGTCACACTCGCAATTTCTTGTGGGTCTCGTCGCTCCGCGGCGGCGGGCCTTTGTGACCCAGCTGCTTCCCCTCCTCTTCTTCCTCTTCCTGACCTGCCTGTGTGCAGGACTGCTCCTCTCTCCTCGCAGCGTCAATGTGTGTGTGTGTGTGTGTGTGTGTGTGTGTGTGTGTGAGAGAGAGAGAGAGTGCCAGCGGGGGTGGGGGCAGCAGACTCAACCCCTCCAGTCTCCTAGCAACAGAGCGGTTTGTTGCGGGACGGGGGGGAGGCGCAGGCGATGGGGGCTGGTTGTACAGCGGCTGGGGAGAGCAAAGTCCTGCGGGATTAGAAAGCTGGAGAGGCGGAAGGAGGGACAGAGTTTTGCTGTGCTGTTGGTGATTAGTGATGCTACCATGTGTCGTTTGCTCCGTAAAGCGGCGTGCTGCTGAGGAGGCTAAATGTCTGCAACGCTGCTCAGTGGCGCAAAAAGTGGGTTTGCACTAAATGCGACGCAAAGGGGCGCTACGCTAGAGGGGGCACCAAAAACAACGGTGGAAATGGTATTTCTATTCAGCATTTACCGCATTTAAAGACAATGCATGCATTTTCTTGATGCCTGCAGAATTAAGTATTTTTCAGACACATAGTAACATTATATAGACCCCAGTTTTATTAATGTGGGAGATTGGTGATCTAATCTACCTCAGCAAAGATCTAAAGATCAACCACTGTCCTCTTCTGCTCTCCTGGGCCGGTCTGTTTGACTGACAGACCGGCCCACCGGGTCATGTCTGCACGTTTGCAGCTAAGAATAGTGACCTCACTGTTACCAACTTTAGCAACATTTCAGGCAAAAAACAAAAACGGCATCACAGTAAACAGAAAACAGCAATGTTACCTATATAAATCATATATGAGATCAATCAATCAATCAAATTTTATTTGTATAGCACATTTCAGCTACAAGGCATTTCAAAGTGCTTTACATCATAAACACAAATTGGTATGACTTAAAGGAACTTTGACATCGTAATTTAAATGCCTTGAAACTGGGCCTCTGTCTCTTTAAAAGCTCATGACTCCTTTATTGACTCTTTAACAGCGTTTTTACCAGCGTGGTCCTGAGATGTAGCTCCTATAATGAGCTCAGCAGACACAGGTCCACCAGGTGTTTGCTAATTGCAGCTGGCTAGTCTGAAGGAGTTAGGCAGTCATGAAGGAGGTCGGCTTTGAAGCCGCAAACTCTTAGGAGGAGCTGCGTCTCGAAGGCGGAGCAAGGTCTGCCCATGCGTTTTACACAACTGAACGGTTGCCATGGAGATTAAAGGATTTCTCAAACGTGCATGAAAGAATCAAAGCAACACTCCAGGTCTGTTTTTCATGAAGCTTTATAACATGATGTAAAGTTGATTTCACACAGCACTGCCCCTTTGTGTGGTGGGAGTTCCTGATGCTGCGCAACATCTGAGATATTTGAAGCATAAGCTTATTTAATAGAGTCACATTTCTTTATTGCTTGTTTTGCTGCTGTGTTTATAATTTATTTCTTTGTTGGATCAAAAAAGCTCTTTCTAGTAAATAAGATCTATTATTTAAATGAGGTCACCTGTTTAAATGAAGGTCAAATAAAGATAGAGATAAAAACAAATGAGAAGATTATTTATTCAGAAGGACATGAGACTTTTGTTTTAGTTTAAGTTATATATTAATTGTTTTTGAATTAATATTGCTTTAAAAAAGTAATTATTTTTATTGGTAGTTTGCTTTAGGGGTTTTTTTTTGTATCATTCTAAAATATTATTTAAATATTTTGTCTATAAAATGTTGAATTTTTATTAAATTTTTCTACTTATTTAATTATGTTTTGACTTGTTTTATAATTTTGAAATTTGTCACTCTAGTTTTAATCATTTCCATTTGCATTTCTTAAGAAGTTATAAAGCTTAAGAGGAATAAAAGTTTTTTTTTTTAGTTTTTGAGGTACTAATCAGCTCCTCCCAGTTGTAAAAACAATACATTGTTACTATGGTTACACTTCATAACATAAACTAATTTTTAAATTACGAGAAAGATAATCTGTGAAATAAAATCAGGGCTCGTACTGTAATATTAGGTTGTTTCTCCACCATTAGCACAACTGCAACTCGTACATGAGGGTGATTGAGAGCGCTAAGACCCTCCCCCTGGCTCTGATTGGTTGTTTCTGACAGGGAGCCTTTACAGACGGCTGTCTGACCTCAGGAAGGAGCTGGATTTTTTTTCACAAGTTATTTGTGTCAGGACATAATTACAATTTTAACATCTAAAATCCATATCTTTATAAAAGTTAACAGCTTTAATATTTTTTTTGTTTTAAAGTTCTAGTGTTATTGTATAATAACAGTTTCACCACCAAACCAATAGGTGGCAGTAGCTACACAGAATCATCGACCAAAGATGTGCAAAAAAAAAATAAAATAACATTTTTGCATCAAGTTGTTGTGGAGTGATGAAGTATCAACTTCTTAACTTATTTATCAAATTTCTTCATTTAGTTTTATTTTCCTAATTTAATTTAATTTTGTTTTATTTCTTGTGGTTTTTTCTAACATCTTTGACTTGGATTTTTAATTACCAGTTTTATTAATTTTTTGGTACATTTTTGTCAATGTGATGATGTCATTTCCTGTTGGACTACAAACATACTTCCTTTAGTGGTCATGACTTTGTATCAAAACAAACTTGTTTTTGTTCCCACTGCCCTGTAAAATATTATATTTTCAATGACTGTAGGTTTTCCTTTGATTGTTGCTGGAGCCAGCTTGAGTTGCATTTCATTTACTTCAAGAAAGTTGAGTCCACACCTCAATAAACATCTTTTGTATTCATTCATTTTGGGTTTTCTCACAGTAAGCTGAATATATTATCATCTCTTATTCTTCAGCAGACAAAAGCAAGATACTCTGAGAATAATGTTTCCTGCAGGTTTATTAGAGGAAGTTGCAAAAGCATTGAAGATGCCGGTCTCCATCTCTTGACTCCACACCAGCAGGGTTGGAGTGTTGCGTATCGATTGAGGTCAGAGAAAATGCTCCCAGCTGAATGTCCTGTGTGTATGTGGAATATTTGGTGGAGGGATGCAGCAGCAGCAGCAGCAGTGGGGATGTGGGTGCACCGCACACCCCACAGTCGTATGAGATTATCCAAATCCAGCGTGAATGGACCTGACACCATTGTCCCGAGCAGAAGCTGCAGCTTCAGCGGCGGCAGCGGCGGTGATGTCACAGGGGGAAAAAAAGATGATGATACCTCCAAGAGCGATAGATTACAGCTGTGATGAAGAGGCGGAGGGTCACTATTATTTCATTTATTATCATTACGCGGCGGTCCGTGCTGACAGGACGGGGGGGCGGGGATGAGATGGGGGGAGTACTACGGAGAGAGAGAGAGAGGGCCGGATTAAAAACAAACCCGCTCTGTGAGCTGGTTTTAGTTGCCATGGTAACGATCATTACCTCGCACTTGGGAGAGCAGGAGCAAGAAGGGAGGAGAGAACAGGAGGAGAGGGGTGTTGGTGGAGGGGAAAGAAAGAAAGGAAGAAAAAACGAGCGGGATGGGAGCTGCTACAGGATCACGGCTCGGGAGGTTTGCATGTTTGATGGGACAAGTTTTCAGAATCACAACTTCCAACTTGGGTCCAGAAAATGTCCGTTTTCGTCTGAGATTTTGAGGGACAAGAAGCACTTTACGACGCTTAGCACCTGCTGGGACAGTTTGAAAAAAATCAACATGTGAGATGTGTATTGAGATCCCCGTTAGCATCAGCTTCTTCCTGGGGTCGACTTACATAAAAAACATTAGTGGCAGAAAAAAAGTCGTACTACAGATAAAGTATAAAAGGTGACCGATTATGTTTCCTTGTTCAGTTTACAATAGGTCTGTGGGCCATGCAAAAGATGAACAAAATGATTCTAAGATAATGAGATTTTAGTCTATTTTGAGCTCCTTTCATAATAAGTTGTTTTAGGGTCTCTTGTCACTTCAAATCCCAATAATCTGCTGCTGGCCACGCATCACCCTCACCCCCCAAACTCAACATTTACACTCACACATGAAAATGGCTGCAAACAGAATTGTACATCTTTGAAAAGCATAAGTAGAGCCTCCTGCGCAACCAACAAGAATGCAACAAGTGGTTTTTAAATGGCAGGTCAACAACAAAAAAACATTTGTCTTTCCCAGCATCCATTGTAAAGCACATACAGCTGTCAAAACCAGCTGACCAAAGGTGCTGGGGCTCCGCCTTGGTTGCTAGGTAACTGGTTGGACTCTGCTGGGGTTGCTAGGTAATGGCGCAGTGGAGGTTTTTAAAACTATTTTTCCAGACACCAAAAAACATTAACGTAACACCAAAAATCTGCTGGGTGGTTTGTAGAAGCGCTCAGACCTTTATTAAAAGCTGCTGAAATGCAAATGGAAGTACAAAATTGAGCAAACTGTGAATTAAAATAATTAATTTTCTAGAAGTTATAAAGACAGAGACAGGCTTTGGTTTAAGATAGGAGAATATATTAATACACAAATATTAACTCCTTCAAACCCCACGTCCACTGGATTGGACATAATGTATATTTCTGAGTTTAAACCAATAAATTTGAACACTTCTTGTTACCGATTAGTTCTTATAACCAATAACACTGAAGTTTTAATTTAAATATAAGTGAACTTCAGCACAAGCATTGCACTGAAACTAGAGATTGAGGAGGAAGTGTTTACTTTCTATCAAAAACACAAATATCATAGCATTGCAGCCTGATAAAATAGCTCTTGGTGTAATCTTAAATATATCTATTGATAGAATTTTAAGTTACTATTTATCATTAAATGGCAGGATTTTTGCAGGAAAGTTGAATGTCCAACCCAGTGGACATCAGCAGTTGGGATATGCTAGCCAATGCTTAATTATTTAGTGTTACCATGAAAAAAGAAATAATACATTTGAAAGCATTTTATAGCTTATTTGTGATTCCACAATAAATTTGTTTTATTTGCATAAACTCAAACTTTCTTGGAAAATCTTTATTTCAATAAAGGTGGTAATAATTTTACTGATTAAAACTAATATTTGTAGATAAAAATCTGGTCTGAATGGAATAAACTAAATTATTTTTATAGTATATAGTCAGTTGTTTTTAAACTAAGTCCTGGAAGCAGTACTTAGTTTAATGCTTGTGGCAGAGAGTTCCAGTCATCCATTGCTCTAAACATCGCTAGTTTAAGCTAGTTTTACATCTAAGCAGAGTGAAAGTCCAACGATGGGACCGAGGAGTTGTTTTGGAGGCGCTGAGAGCCCCATGTGGTGCTGCGGATGGAGCCTGTTGTCCTGGCGGCGTGTCACGTGACCTTCTGCCCGGCACACCTGCCCGGGAGAAATCAGTGGCAGTTTCTATGGCGACAGGGTCAGCAGTACGGGAGGCAGGATGGCTGCCAGAGGTGGTGGTAGGAGGGACTGCTGGTCTAGAGCCGTGTCAGTGGTGTTATTTTTAAACATGGCAGAGATGAGGGGATGGCAGCGGACCCAGCCGAGGATGAGTGAAGAAGAAGAAGATGATCTCAACACTTTATGGACACTTTATTCTGTCCGCATGACGTATGCCTCACGTGTCTACAACGTGACGTTTACAGAGAAATTGACACTCAATTCTGATTTTTTGTTGTTTTTTTTTTTGCGTAAATTGATTTTTTTATTTTGTAATTTTTGCGTCCATACTACTAATAAAACCCAACCGCAATCAGACTTCCTTGTCAACCGACGTTCCGAAAGCGCCCCGCATGCGCAGAAGAAGAGCGCTGACGTCACTCAGCAACGCACTGTTTACGGAAGTAATAGTGGATTCCGCCGATTACGGATCGATTTTAAAGTTTATTCAGCAGCATCGTTTCTACGTCACACCATCACGAATGAAGCCAAGGGAGAAAATCACAACTTATTAAAAAGCAACGGCTTTTTGTGGAGTATTACCTTCAACTTCTGTAGGAAAGTTTGCTTATATATAGTCGGAACCAGCAGCGGTTCGACTCTAATGCGCTTTAGTGACACGAACATATTTAATAAGAACATAATTATAATTTTCAGCCATTGTTCACGTCCAGATTTTGGGGGGTGAAAATATCAGAGTTGAGCCGTTCAGACTAATATGGGTCACATATGTACGGTGGCCCTGAGGTTCAGACCACTTCAGCAAATTCAAAACACATTACAAATGACAAAAGCGCTACAACATATGGGCAAAACCCAAAATTGTTTCGCATTTCTATGCTGTGCAACATAACATCATAGCGCACATGTGTCAAACTCAAGGCCCGGGGGCCAAATGTGGCCCATTGTAGCTTTTTATGCGGCCCTGTAGACCACAGACACCAAATTACATCAGTTCTCCAGTTTTTTGCCATCATTAAAATTTACTCAACATCAATAGATCCCTGCATTTTTTCATACTAATCTATAAAAGTTTATTGGAAATTTTTATAACCGCTAACTCCCACCTGTAGGTGGCGGTATTTCTGACTTGTGGTCAATATAGAAAGTGACTAAAAGTCACATTTTGTGTCATACATAAGTGGAAATATGCCTAATTCAGCATGACAAAAACTGATTTTGATCGCAAAAAATCACAAAAACAATGTGAAAACATGCTCAACGTTCAATTTTAAGAATGTGATGCAGATGCAGAGACAACGGCTCATTATTTTATCAATTTTGTTAATGGGTTTTCTCAATACATTCTAGAACATACATGATCTTGATATGACCCAAAATTTACACCGACCACAGGCCTGAGTACGAACTGAACTCTGTTTTTGTTCACGTTTTCAGTGTTCAGATGGCAATTCGGCCCAGGACAACTCCTCCCTGAAGCGGGTCGCCGTTGTCGAGGACTTCTTCGACATCATCTATGCCATGCACGTGGAGATGGGCGCCGACCCGGGCCGAGCACCCAAACACGCAGGGCAGAAGAAAACCTACAAAGCGGTGAGTTAAAACACCATCATGGATCTAAAATCAACTGCACACTCACATTCTGCTTCCTTTGTGTCCCATCCGCGGTCTTCAGTATGAGTGGTTCGGTTTCCGCTAATGGAAAAACAGGACAGTAAGCACATCCTGCCCCAGTTGGTTGCAGGTGCACAATTCAAAACAACATTCAGAAGAAAATAAGAGGTTGTCCATGCACAAAAAATGTGCAATCTCCCAGCTTCGGCGATTTCCTGACCTACAAGATTTACTCAAACAGTTGCCAACTATCTCTAAATGCAAACCCAGTTGGGACAGAAGGGAATTATATGAATTTACTGATGAAATTCAGACCTGAAACCTCTCTTTAAACACATTTGAAGATGTAAAATTCAGGGAAAAAGTTATAAAATTCAAAGATGGGTGAGAACTGCTTTGTTATAAAGTATGTAAATAGTCGTGTAAAGATGAAAATTTTTAGATTTTTGCCTTAGAGGTGCCCCATACATCCTGCACCTCATTTCCCTGCACAAAGCCCTCATTTTCACACAAGGAATTGAATTTAAAAAACATACAAGGACAGAATTAAACATACAGACTCAAATGTCAGAGTTTGTATGTATAATTCTGGTGCTGAAATTTAATTGCGAAATAATCGTCATTAATCGATAACTGGAGTATACAGGAAAAGGCCATTTGCTGAAAGAACAATAAAGTTAAGGCAGTAATTAGGCCAAAATTATACAAAACATATAAACATTTTGCATTTAAGATAAAAACTATTTTGTAAATATCTTTTACCCAGAGCTTCTCAAGTGGCAGTTTTAGCTTCCCCTGAATCATCTGATAGTAAGCATTTGGTATTGATTTATTGAGGTTTAGAGGCCTGTCCCAATAATCAATAAATCAGCTAATCAGCCGATAAATGAAAACAAACTCAATAATTTCCATTTGTAAAATTTATTGGAGTTTTTTTTCTTTTCTTTCTTTCTACCAAAAATTGGATGATAAAACTCTTCAGTCTGGTGCTTTGGTCTCAAATATCTTTTTTTTATTTTAATAATTTTGCTTACAGCGACTTCCTAATTCCTTTTATATGTCGTCTCTGTTATTTTATTTATTTTGCGTATTTCAAAGTCTCTTCCACTTCCAATGTTAATTATTTATTAGAGTTTTAAGCTTATTGATGTTTCCTAAATTCAGCTCTGGAAAAAATAAGAGCCCCATTGAAAACCTCCTGGTTTTTCCACCAAACGTTTGTTCCTGAACTCTTCCTGAGATAAAACTTTTATTTTGTTGTTTCTAAATGAATATGAACTTGTTTTCTTTGCCTTATTTGAAATCTGAAAGAACTGCATCTTTTTCATTGTTTTTCATTTTCTGCAAATAAAAACAAAATTTTTGCTTGGAATTTCTGAGACATGCTGTCAGAAGTTCATAGAATAAAAGAATAATATTCATTTTACTCAAACATAAACCTATAAGAAGTAAAATCAGGGGAACTGATTATTTTAAGTGGTTTCTTAATTTTTTCCAGAGCTGTCTATGTATAAATATAGGCATATATATTAATCTTCTAAAGAATCCAGGTCAACATTGGTTAGTTGATGTAACATGATGATCAAATGTGGTTCTGGTCCTTTAAAACCAATTCAACAGCCCTTTAATTGAGCAGTCCTGTTGCTGTCCCCCTGGTTCTACCGCCCTGAGTGGAGAGCCTTATCAACCACATCAAAACCACCAATTAAAGATGAGCAACACCAACCTTTCGTCCTAATAAGTAGTTGCAGCAATCTTCTCCTCCAGGTGGAGTTATGTGTCTCCCGGTTATCTAGTGCTTCTTGGTGAAAGATGATGGTTGTAAAAGTTCGCAGCAAGACTACCAGCTAAAATATTATGAAGATGCAGCTTCGACGGAGGCCATTTTTAATCCACCATGGAACCGGCGGTGAACTATATGATATTTTTCACATTTAAAGCAGAGAAGAAGACCAGCTCTGGGAGAATAATGTTTCATTTATAACATCAGGAGTTACCAGGGTAACAACCAGCAGAAAAACAAAGTACTTATGATGCTTTTTTTGTGCCACATAGTCCATATTTCTGGAACAAAGGCAGTCTGTTGTCATAAAATCACTGAGTTGTGGTCTTATGGTTGCATGTGTTGCCCTGACGGTGCAGCAGCAGATCTTTGTTTTCAGGAGGTGCAGATGGGAGTATTGGGGTTGTTTAGGGTACCCCCTCCTCTCTTTCTACTCCACCAGGAATTAAAAAAGAAAAAAAATCTTCCTGCCCTGTAGAGAGGTCCTGTCACGTCTCATAGAGTGTACCCTTTTGAGGAGGCAGCATCTCTGGGGCAGGGCATAATATGGAGCTGTCACTGTGGCCTTCTGGGAGGTGCACGCTCCTCTGGGTGGCCTTTCCCTCCCCGCTGCCTCAAGGGGCCGTGAAGGGAGGGTGGGATGGTGGAGGCGGGCTGAACGGGACGGTGGGCACCCCCTCCGCCTTCTCCATGGTCACGTGAAGGTCGCGTTTTGCAGGAAATCGCCAGAGGGAGGTGACGCGGGGAGGGTGGCAAAGCAGCGGAAACAAAAACAGGGAAGGAGATGCACCTGAGGAAGAAGGAGAAAACACAGGGTTTAAATCCTTGAAAATGCTTGATTTTTAATGAGGGTTTGGAAAGTGCTTGATTTGTGTTTAAAGTCATTGAAAGTGCTTCATATTCAAACTGCACATTTTTGTAATAAAGTGCAATCTAACGTTTGATTAAAGGCCTACATCTGGAAACCATTCTTATATTTTTTAATAAAAATGTTTTCAATGTGTGACTTTTAATCAGACGTGTCTTAGGTTAGCTAGATTCTCCATTTCTATTTGCTAAATGTCAGAAAACTGAATTAATTTAACTATTAATTTTTAAAGATTATTGTCACTTGTGGCCTTTATTTTGAAAGCAAGCCAACAAGAAAGGGAACAGAGAGGAGGAACCGACATGGGCACAGGTACAGGGAGGGGGAACTCATAATGCCAGATTGTCTTTTAGAGATTTTTTGGTAAAATCTACAATATACTTTCTTTGTGTATTGTAATTAAGCATTTAATTTGAGCAGGAAGATCATTTGCCCCGATACAATTTAATTCATATTTAGCACGCAGTGGCACCAAAAGTAAGAATGTACGATTTGCCATACATAGGGGCGCTGCGCAAGAGGGGCGCCAAAACAATGACGTAAAAATTATTTCTAGTCTGCATTTTCTGTATTTAACTGAAATATAGAAAATTTCCGAGGTGTATATTACAGAGTTGCTCACTTTCTTAATGAATTATTGATCTCTATACTAAAAGTTAGACAACGTAATAAAAATATGAAGAACATTTTGTTATATTTTAGTTCTCCTTATCTCTTGTAGAAATGCGTAAACATTTTCATATTTACGCATCCCTTTAGTTTAGAAAATTAACCGGTGATAGTAATACTTTAAAGTCAACTGGTCAAAAGAAATGTACATAAAAATCTGTATTTTCACCAGTTAATAAAATCCCCCTGATATCTTGGACAGAATGTGAAAAGTTAACAAGAACGAGGAAGTTTGTGTTATGCTAATAGCACTTAGCCTTGGTTGAAGACTGATTAGCGGAAGTGAGAGCGGTGTGCAACACACATAATTATCCGGTGGGAACACACATGCAGATTGTTGTCAGTTTAGAAACCCGCCCAACTAAAAAAAACAAAAAAACAAACATATCGAATTATTCGATAAGTTGTTTCAGCTCTGACCAAATAAATGACTGCGAATTTATTTATTTATTATTCTTTCTTTAATACAGCTGTATTGCTTTTAAATCCAAAGTTTGGTGCTGAAAACGTTTGAATACTTACCGTGATAAGTGCTTCAATTTTGCAGAGGCAAAAGTGTTCAAACCCTGGAGGAAAGGATTCGGAACTGGGTCGCCGGATTGCTCCAGTTCCTCTCCGTGTCATGTTGAGATAACACCTAAATCTGAACCCAAACTTTCTCACGAACATAAAATAAAGGAAAGAAAACCTCCTCCTTCACCCAGTTTTAGTTCATCCGCAGTAACCGTCGCTTCTCCCCGGCGCAGATAGCGGAGACCTATGCCTTCCTGCCCAGAGAGGCGGTGACTCGGTTCCTAATGAGCTGCGGAGAGTGCCAGAAGAGGATGCACATTAACCCCAGCACTGCAGAGTTCAAAGGTAAAAGCATCATTAAACACCGCTCTGCTTTTAACACCAATCACACAACTTTGTTAACGCCGATTCTTTCACATAATGACGCATTTATCACTTAATTATGCAGCAATAAATCATACAACCAGACTTCTGTGTGTTTACTCTATTAGGATGTCTTAACAGCATGGAGTGTAAGTTCTTCATCATCCTGTCCCACATTAAAATGAGCTGGAATAATCTAATGTGTTTGAATAGTTTCTCAATGGAGCTCCCATTAAATAAAACATGCGTATATCCATCACTGACATGATGTAACAAAGACTCAAGAGGATTGGCTCGCTGGGATTGTCTGAACCGCTCAAACCTGATCGCAGAGTCCCTCTAGTGGCCGGAGTGGGAACTGCAGAAACCTGCCGCGCCATTGTTTCCCTCCAGGTGTGACAGGCTGACAACAGAGGGTTGAATTTCTGCCTAACAATTCAAACACACCTTTAAAATGCTGCCTGAACTGGAGTAAACAGACACTTAGCTTAGACTGTGTTTGCTGCTGAGCTGAGAGGAAAACCGGCTGAAGCAGGCGTCAAGGCAAAGTGTTTCTCTGGTGCACAGCAGCTTGGTGCCTCTGTGGGGTTTTCCTTTGCTCTTTTGTGAAATTTTAGGACATTTTCAGAGGTTGAGCAGGTCTGGACTGCAGGTTTATTTTTCTGTTTGGGAGTTGTTGTGCTGTGTGTCTCGTGTGGACTGGAGTTTTGTAGCCTGAGGAAAGCAAAGGTGTAGGTTTTAAATAAAAAAAAATATTTTGGACCTTGTAATTGATGTTTTTCTGACTTCATTATGTTTATTGATGAAGAAAAAAATCCTGCTATCAATGTTATTAAAATTACAGTAGAAAAATCAGAGCAATTTGCTATTTAATCAGTTTTTTCTTTATCCAATAAACTTTACAGCAGCTTCCAAACTTCTGGTTGTGTTTTAAATGAAAGGTCTTCTGTTGTCCTGTTTTTGGTGGCAAAGCAAAATATATAGAGAAAAAAGAAAAGCTTGTGTCCAGGATGTGTGAGGTCAGCAGAGACATCAACAGCTTAATTTTTTGTCCATTAAGTATTCTCAAAAAATATGAGTTTTTCCAACATTAAACAGGAGTGTAGCCGTGTAGGAGATGACCAGATGCAAAAGCACACAATCTTACCAAGTATTTGTTAGTCTAGTTTATAGTGCAGATAACTCAGTGCACCTGAAATAAGACAAAACCTAAATTACAAGTTACTTTTTTGCAAGATATCGGAAGCTGTTTTTAAATAATTCATTAATATTGATGAAAACGTTCTAGTTCCACTGGCAGATTATTTCACTTATAAGTCAGGAAAAATGTTTTGTTATAAGAGAAATAATCTGATAAACAGTCTAGTATGAAGATATTTCACCAAAGTTTAACTCTAGCTTGATATTAAATAATTATGTACTTAAAATAAGTTCTTATCATGCTGAAAAATTATTTTTAAGTTAGTTTTGTCTAAATATTTGCACTAGAAACTAGACCCAGTTTTTTTTTTTTTTTTTTTTTTTTTTTTTTTTTTTTTTTAAAAGTAAATCTTTTTTTTAAGAAGTTACTCAAGTAATTGTGACCACCCATGTCTGATAGAGTGATTTATGTCTGTATTCATGGAAGATGTGTGTTTTTGCTGCTTTTCTTTGTTAGAAAACGACAGACCCACCTCGCTGGTCCCCGACCTCATCGACTACAACATGCCTCTTACTGCCACCTACCTGAAGCAGATGAAACTGCAGTGCATGACAGCCACTGAGAGGGTGAGTGAATCTGCACATGCAGCAGCAAAATGTATAGAAATAAAAATCTTTAGGTTTATTTTCTGTAAAGCTGTGGGAAGAGAAGAGTCTTTGTGCAGCTGAGTCAGAGACGATTCCTCTCTAACTTTGGGTTGACCGTTAAACGAGGGGAGCAGGCCTCCTGCTGGGAGGAGGAGCGATGTGTAGAGGATTTAGGGAAGCTTTTATGACGGTGACGTCACGTGTTTAAGACCCTCCCACGTGTCGCCGCTGTGACAGAAACACTCAAGAACTGCTCTCACTGAAGTGCAGGGGAGCAGCACTTAGTCATGATGGTGTAGGCCTCAGTCTTGAACAGTTAGGATTACACAGCCAGGATGAGCCGGACTGGGGTCTGCGGGTGAGTACAGGGGAACCGATTCCCATCACTGAGTTTTAATGGGACAGTTTTTAAACAACTAAGCGTTCAGGGTGGGATGTCTGCATTTCAGGAGACCTGGAGGGACGCAGTTTAAAGCTCAGAATGCTGCAGCTTTTCTTTGGAAAAGTCTCATTGATGCATTTAAGATCTAGATGTGACGCAGAAAACTAATATTAGAGTGAAATTGTGGAGAAATATTTTCATACTACATCGTTCATCATTTACTTCACATGGAATATTTGTGATTCATGTGCAAAGGATGCTGTAATCTTAGCCTTTCCTAATGTATCAGTTGTCGATTCTTCCAAGTCCTGTATATTAATGTTATGTTGAGTCGTTGTGATTAGAGACTCTCCCTAATCCTGCACGGCTCACTTGGTGCCTAATAGAGCCGTCAGTGAGCATTCCAGTCCGCCACAAACCCTCTCAGAGCGGGATGGACTCGTATTCCCAAGGGTCCGGGCCTATTTGTCTGTTCGTGTGAGGGGAATGAGACGACAGCACGCATTTCTGCTCCCTTCCAGTCACACAGTCGTCACTGCGCCGCCTGTGAGCGAGACGCCAGCTGACACAGAACGGAGTGAATGCGGGTCGTTTGGGAGCAAACCGGCCCGTTTCCCCCCCGTGTTGAAGAAGCTTTTGTTTTTTGGTCTTGTCGTGTATTTTTGAAGGTCGGGTCAGATTTGGAGTTGTTTAGCTTGGGTTTCCAAATCCTTACCTCAGTGATGGACTCGTGTTTTTTGTTGCGGTACAACAAGCATCTTCAGGGACTCTGAGTAGGGAGTTAAAAATAGCAATGCTCCAAGAAACATAGTTAACACCGAGACTCCTGCAGACCCTCTGACATTCTCCTAATCCTCCTGAAAGCCAAATATTACATTTCTATTTCTGGTCTTGAATTAAACGAGTTGAAATATTTTCTTACTGTAATTGCCTGTATTAATCAATTCGTCTTTTTTGTATAGCACAATTCAGCAACAAGGTAGTTTAAAGGGCTTTAAATTGCACAAATACAAAACTAAAAAGGCATAAAAACACCATACAGTCACCAATTTGAGAAACCACCAACAAACATCACTATAAACATCAGAACACATCAAATATGTTGATCAATGCTCCCATTATTATGCTTAAAATGTGAACAAGGAAGTTTGAAGAAAAAAGTTGTTGGGCTCAAACGATTAATCAGAATAATCGTGATTAATCGATTATGGAAATAATCACCAAATAACTTAGTAACTGATTAATTGTGAACTGAAGTATACAGACACTCAGAGCAGTAATTAAGCCACAACTTAAAAAATAAATATACTTACATTTTGCATTAAAGATTTAAAAAAAAAAACTTTTTCTGCAAATACCTTGTATTTTATTGTGACATAGTTTTAGATTTAAATGATTCAAATTCAGTATTAAAAATCTCCTATTCAGCACCTTTTGCTATCCAGTTACTAACTGGTTAATCACAAAAAACCATCAACAGATCAGCCCTACACTGTAAAAATGTTAAATTAAGTCAGATTTTCACATTGAGTTTAGAATAATTTTTTATTATTGCTACAAGTGATCAAGCGTTCACTAAAGGACGGGCAGTAACATGTTTACTTTATTTAAAAAGGTATTAAATTATTTGTTTATTTGCATATTTTCTATGTATTTCTAATGTATAAACGTAAATTATCTACCAGAACTGGAAGAAAACCTGTTATAATCAGAGAAGCAATAGAATAAATCAAATCCTGGTCTGTGCTGAAGTCCTAGTCAAAGTCCAGACCTGATCTCCATTTAATCAAACTAAGCTTTGGCTACTTTTTGCAAAGAAGACTGGAAGTGAATATTTGGTTGTATTTCTGAGTTGCTGCCTGATCGGCCCTCAGGATGACAGTTCGGTGAGCAGCGAGGACATGAACAACGCTGAGCCCGCCTGGGTCGCAGCGGAGCAGCCAGCAGTGCCTGAACCGAGCCCACCCAACGGGGAGCGGGTCAGCAACCCGGCCGCCATCGTCAAAGAGGAGGACGGTAAGAGTGAAGCATGTGTTAAATTTATCAACACATTTTAAAATGACACAGATGGAGAAAATAGGGAAAAAGAGGGAAAATAAGGAGAGATAATAATAATAATAATAATAATAATAATAATAATAATTCTCACTTTTTGAAGAAAAGCAAATTCTCCAATCTGCCAAATGCTTTTGTAAATTAATAGCCACTTGCACGTTTCTTTTCTGCAAAGTATAACAGCAAAGTATTTAAGTAAATAATATCTTAATGTTGATGAAAAAGGCGGATTATTTCACTTATAATATGGGGAAATTGTCTTGTTATAAGTGAAATAATCTGCCTGTGGAAGCAGCCATTTTTTCCACAAGTATTAATGAATTAATACATAAAACAAGCTCCTATTTTGTGCTGAAAACTTACTTCTAAGTTAGTTTTGTTTTATTGTAAGTGTAGTAAAACACTTGCATCAGAAACTAAACCAAAATTATTTTGTGTTTTTGCAGAGCAGGTCTAACTTTTCAAATTTAAATGTCTTGCAAATCGTTTTTGCTTTACCAGTTGTTTGTTTTTTTACATCTTTATTTATATCTCTTCTGCTGTAGAAATGACGTGTGTAGTACAGATTGTGCAGATTGGTTTTGTGCAGGAAGCAGCTTGGCTGTTTCTTAATCCAGATAAATCCAGTCGTTCAGAGGGAGCTTGCTTCTAGGATGGACCCTCGCTTCTAGGGTCCACAGCTTTAGGAAGTGGGACAAAGGCCAGATTATAAACATATTCAGAACGGGGGAAATGATTTTCAGGATGATGGAAGTGATTCATTGGTCAAACAAGCATAAATAATGTGAAATACACTCACTTATCTTTCTTAACAGCCATAATTCTCATTTCACTCTTGGATATAATTCCCTCCTTCGACTTCAGCTTTTATTTATCCTGACAGCTGACCCTAATGCACACTTCCTTTACAAATCCAGAGTGTGCAGCATGAGGCAGGAAGCCCCTTCCCCCTGCAGCAACTCCCCCCTCAAAGCTTTCTGTCACAAACAAAGCTGAATTAATGCTAAAGGATGACAAAGCATTCACTCAGCTCATTGCTGCGTCTTCGCACTCTCTGCCAGATGACGACTCCTCGGAGAGCGGCAGCGCCAACGGGCTGCCGGCCCTGACCTCGCCGGAGGCGCTGGCTGCGGGTGCGAACCCCCAAGATGGCGGGGCTTCCTACAGGGAGGTGGCAGAGAACGGGCTGAGCGCGCCGCTGGACTTCAGCACCACC
This sequence comes from Poeciliopsis gracilis, assembly GCA_911649635.1. Lineage (NCBI taxonomy): Eukaryota > Metazoa > Chordata > Actinopteri > Cyprinodontiformes > Poeciliidae > Poeciliopsis > Poeciliopsis gracilis. Next base: position 2,369,910 of record CAJVRI010001220.1, read on the forward strand.
TCGTCCTCGTCGTCCTCCGAGGATCAGCAGCCGGTGAATCTGAGCGACAGACTGCTGCCGGCCGGGAGCTCGCCGCCGAACAGCTACGCATCCGAACCCAACAAGAAGTTCCCCATCAAAACAGAGTTCTCCAACAAGGTGAGGAGGAGACCGAGCTTCTCTCGTTCTACGCTTGTAATTTATAATAACAGCAGGGCTGAAACGATTAATCAGCCTGAATCAACTCTTTAAATCAACCAGTTTAGTGATTGATTAATCATAAACAAGTTAATCAATTACTTAATGATTAATCAAAAGTAATTGGTTAATTATTACCAGACTTAAAAGTAACTGATAAATTATTTACAGACTCAAAACAGGCTGAAACAACAATATTCTTAGGTGAGTAAACAAGCCAAAAGTGTACAAAAATAAATTCATTTTGCATTAGAGATAAAAATAAACCTCTTTTATCTGTAAATATGTTCTACTCAATATCTCTCAAGTTGGATAGTTTTAGTTTCAAGTCTTAAAAGTCCTATTAAGCACCATTTGGTGTCTAATTATTATTTAATTAATCCAAAATTAACCAACAGATCAGCCCTGCACTGTTTTATGTCGGCGTATTTGGGCTGTGGTAGATGGAACAAAAGGAGGAGTACGTGTTCACAAAAAACATTTCAAGATTAATCTCAGAAATTGTCTAGAAAAAAAAAACATTTTGACTTTAGGGCAAGATGACATGACTGAAAAACGTATAACGATACAAGCCTTTCATATCGATCGACACTGATAACTATTGATTAGTTTCAAATATCGGAAATACTGTCAAACGTTTGGTTTCATGTTTTATCCACAGTTTTCTCTCCAACTTGTTGTTTTTTACTTTTAAGTACATAGTTTATGAGGCAAAATGGCTGAACTGTAAACTGCTCCTGGCCGGGCCCTCTGCAGCTTGTTGCTAGGTAACCAAAGCATGAGTGAGTTGCTAGGTAACCAAAGAGTGAGTGAGTCAGTTAATTCCACCAACTTTGTTTAGCTAGCTGTTAGGCTAAAGACTTTCCTCTGCTTACATGTCCCAGAATGCCTTGCGGTTCTCCATCAGAGTTCAATAAAATTATTGAATATCAGACATATTACCTATTGATATTGATCATGTGTCTATTGAGACATTATAAATGATTTATTGTCCAGCTTTTATTCATATTAAAGACTGAAATAAAAAATCTGCAAAGTGTGCCAATTTTTAAATCCAGTTTATCGATTTATCGTCAGAATAATCAATAGATTAATCAATAACATCCTTCTGGTTTGTCTTCAGTCGCCTCCTTACAGCTCAGGGAGTTATGACTTGGTGAAAACAGAGCTGAGCATGAGCGCTGAGGACTTGACCTCCAGTCGGGCGCAAATAATCGACGACGATGACGACGATCACGACGACCATGACGACAACGATAGGATCAATGACGCTGAGGGGATGGATCCTGAGAGACTCAAAGCCTTCAATGTGAGTATCCAGTCAGAAACATGTCTGCCATATCAAATGGGAAATCATAACTCTGGTCCATCAGAAAACCTCTGTCCTGGTTTGGTTGAAGTGAACTTTGGCGCCGTTCGAGTGCATGATGTGAACCAGACCAGAGATCGCTCCAAAAGTAGGACACCAACTGTAGCGCAGGGCATTCTGGGTAGATGCAACCAAATCAAACTCAACAGTTTTTCGCTAACTGGAGAAATAGTTAGTGGTCTTTCACCAAAGACAAAAGAGGAATCCCACAATCACTAAAATCTGATGCTACTCTTGCTTTATTTACATTTTATGAAGAAGGAAGCTGTGCTCAGTGTCTTCTTCAGAGGTTTTCATGGTGTTTCCTTCAGGAGTTCTTTGTGCAGCGCCCCAGAGGCAAGGAGGGGAACAGGTTTATCAAATGTTTTGGTTCATCTGACACAATGCAGTGTGAAAGCAAATCACAGCAGCTGACAATGCAAAAATGTTGCAACTTCATTCACCAGTTTTACCGCGTCTACATTGTGTCAGGTGTGAAGACACCCTTAGTGTTTATGTGTCCTGTGATGAAATGTGTTATTACTTTGAGCTGGTATAATACAAAGCTGAGAAATGCAAGCCAAACTGTTCTGCTTGCTTTGTGTGATTTACTGGCTGAGCCTGAACAAGCCTCAGAAAACCAATATAACCGGAGAGTTGCAGAAATGCAAATGTGAGGGAAAAAGCAAACACCAGAGATTTTATCCACTGACTTTATTTCTACTCCTCCACCCCCTGCCTCTCCTCTTTCGCTCCCCGTCATCGCCGCCTCCTCTTTTCTGCCTTTTGTTTCCCACCCGTCATTCGACCTCGCTCCCCCTCTCTCCATTCTTTCTGCTCCACTCTCTCTCTCCCCTCCCCCTTGCTCATGGCGTCTGTCAGATGTTTGTGCGTCTGTTTGTGGATGAGAATCTGGACCGCATGGTGCCCATCTCCAAGCAACCCAAGGAGAAGATCCAGGCCATCATCGAGTCCTGCAGCCGCCAGTTCCCGGAGTTCCAGGAGCGCTCCCGCAAGCGCATCCGCACCTACCTCAAATCCTGCCGCCGCATGAAAAAAGGCGGCTTCGAGGTAAAAAAAGATAAAGAAAAAGAAAAGTTGCCATCCCAATTAAACTCCTTGATATGAAAAAGTATGAATAATGCTGCCAAACATGTCAGCAGATCCGTCCAACGCCCCCTCACCTCACCTCTGCCATGGCTGAGAACATCCTCGCTGCCGCCTGTGAGAGCGAAACCCGAAATGCTGCCAAGAGGATGCGGCTCGACGTCTACCAACCGACGGTAAACGTCTTGGCAGGCGGAGTGTCTGAATATACCCAGGAGGGATTTAGGAGACTGACCAAAAACTGCACAAAACAAACGATGCACATACACCGATGAGGCTAAACATTTACAACCAATCACAAGTGAAGGAGACAGGATGGACGGCATCTTCACCGTGGCTGTTGGGGGGAATATATCAGACAGGAAATTACTATTTCACTGCAAAAGTATTTTTGGTGTAGTTTGTTGTGCAAATATCTTAGGACACTTGAGGTAAGACAAAACTACCTTACAAGTAACTTTCCAGTAAAATATAGGAGCTTGTCAATAACTCACAAACATTGATGAAAAATACTAGTTGCACTGGCAGGTTATTTCACTTCTAACAAGTTTTGTTAGAAGTGAAATAATTGGCAACTTTCTGCTGGAGGGCAAAAAGCTGCTCGCCAACAATGACTATCATTGGTTTTAGCCGTCAATATAAATCTTAAATGTATGTGTGATACTAAAAAGAAAAAGGGACACAGTGCTTTGCTAGTAATTGTCAATTCTATGACAACTAGATAAAGTTTTAATTAAGAAAAATATAGTGTTGGCGAGGGAAGTAGCTCAGTTATGCTAGCTTGACTTTGGCAACCTTAACATGTAGATGTGCTGCAGAATTTGGTGTGTTTCGGTTCACTTAGAAAAAAGACGCCCAACACACCAACTCTCTGACAGATCAGATCAGCAGAAGTTTATTTTAGTTTTGATTAGCTAATCAACCACCGCTGTGTTCAGATGATCACTAATCAATAATTACAAAATAAACATCAAGGCTGAAAACATAAAACTGTAATGGACTGAACGTTCAGTTCTTTTTGGGTGGGAAATGCTTGCGTGTTTTTTGGTGTTTGATCTTGATACATTGGTGGAGTTGTTGTCAGTCGGTTGCTATGACAACCAGTCTGTGAAAAGTAGAATACAGGTTATTTAATGGGTTTCTGTGTTATTTTTCCCTTTAGCCTTTGTTAAGTTAATAATACCAACACCTCCAGGTTTTATCTTGTTAAAGGATTTGTTCTATAGCAACAGCGCGGCTATGGATAAAAATAAAAGAATTGTCTTTTTTCCTCCAGTATTGTGCGCATGTACGAAATTTCCGCTTGCAAACGATAACAGGAAATAATGCCTGTTGATGCTCGGACTCTAGTAATAGAGTCCGAGCATCAACAGGTCTCTCCTTTTAACAGATGGTCGTAATAATATGCATAATGTGTGTACATTGTTCTACCCAAATTGAAAACAAGCGTGTTTCCCCCAGGACGAGCCCGCCTCCGTTGACAAACCCATCACAAGGGATCCAGCTCCTGTGGCGCCGTCAGGGTTCACTATTGCCAGCGCAGCTTTTGCCCAAGACCAACTTTACACCAACGGAGGCCTCAACTACAACCTGCGGGGATACGGGACAGTCGGCAGCACCCAGCAGAGCTCCAGTGCTGCACAAACCAATGGTGAGTCCAGATCTACGAACAAACATGGCAGATTAAACAGTAACTTTAATGCTTTTCAACGCCTGGTTCCATTCATTCAAAAATGAGAAAATCTGACCTCAAATGTCACCAACGTCCCTCTGTTAGTGCTTTTACAATTTTAAAACTGTCTTGAGAAAGACGAACCTATATCGATAATCAGAGAGGAGAAAATGTTGAGATTTAAGACGCCATTTAATTCTAATTTCAAAGCTGTGAACTGAAACAAGGGGAGTAAATTAGAGTTTGAGCGAGAAGATTCAACACAAAGCCATCAGTCCTGTTCTTGATATTTGAACATACATGGACTAGTATTCTTTGGATCTGACTTGACTTTCTTTATCTCTAAATTTTTATCAAATTTTGTCCATAAAATCGATTGTTTTGTTTGTATTCAGTTTCAGATTGATGATGAATAAACTCTGTTTTCTTCTCTTAAACTTTATTCTTCAAACTTGCAAGATGAAATAATAATAACCACAGTACTATATTTCCTTAATATTCAATATTTTCAGCCTAACTTTACTTTCATGTAGTTTCTGTAGCATAAATCCCGCATGCTCTAAAATTTAACTAATGTACATTCACATATTTCAGGACTTACAGCTTTTGTTCTCCACCTTCTGCTGTTTTCACTGCTGACGCTGTTACTCACATTTCAACCACATCCGCAGTTTTAATGTTTAATCAGTTTTAAATGTTTCAACATGAAGATTTAACATAAGGCTATTAAAAAAACATGGGATGTGTCAAAGAGAACGCAGATAAATGCCAGAATGTCCCACGGAGGCAATGTTTTTAATTTCATCTGCCAGCGATGTGCTCAGAAATCTACTTTATCGAAGATGTATGGAATAAATTGCTCCAAACGCTTGACACATTTATACTCACCACTAGTAAATATGTGCGAAACGCTTTAGTTTTTATTTAGATTTAGAAGCAGTTTTATCTTCCACTAAAGCAGTGAATAGAGTTCTTACTTCCTTTACCGTCCTGCCAGGCAGCAAAGTGTAAACTAAATGTACTCAAACTAATGTTTAGGTTATTCAGAGTTTTCATTGTGGCATTGTGTGAGGGCTTTGCACCTGCAGTGAATATGGATAATTAGACACATCATCATGCAGTTTTGCCCTAAAACTGCATTTCTGAGGCGTTTTCTTTCTCCCACCAGTTTAACTGTGCAGTGAAACAGATGTGAGCGCATATATTTATGTAAACAAATCATAATTTGTGGTGTTCAGCGTTTATATCCCACACTTTGTTGATAAATACATGCTTGGCCTGCTCCACTGTGGCCATCCAGCTCCTATGGAACAACAAGAGGGCCAAAAAGATTCAAAATTTGACGGGTATTTTACATTGTTAACATGCAGACAACTGCATTCACCGCTGAAAGCCTATGTAAATAAACCACAATGGCAGCACAGATGGATCGCTTCATCCAATCAGAGTATTTCTTAGAGAACCAATCACAATCAGCTACTCAAAATACTCCAGGAAGTTCCAGAAATGAACAAACAAAACTGTAGGATTTAAGAAAAACACAACAAACCATAATATGCGTGAACTTTATGCAAAATTCACATTTTGCACATTTTTATAATTCCATTTGGGTCTCTGGTCCTTCATGAAAAAGCCCAAGCTCTTAAAAAAAACTCATCCAGACGTAAAGTAGGGCTGGACAATACGGCTGATAATCGTATAATGATATGAATGTGTCATATCTGTCGACGTCAATAATTATTGATCAGTTTTTAGTTTCAAATATTGGAAATAATCCTGAGTTGGTGGTGTGACTGTTCCTGTTTTATCCACAGCTTTCACTCCACACTGTTGGTTTTTATTTTTAAACAATTATGAGACAAAATGGTGGAACTTTAAACTGCTGCTGCGCCAGTGACTCAGCAGGTCGTTGCTCGGTGACCAAAGAGTGAATGAGTTGCTAAGCAACCAAAGAGCGAGTGAGTCAATTGGTGCCGCTCAACTTTGCTTTAGCTGTTAGAGGTTCTGGATCAGAGTTCAGTGATTTATTGTCCAGCCTAGGATAAAGACGCGCTTAGTTTCAGAAGTAAGCCGAATGTTCAACCTGTTACCTCCGCAGGTCCCACAGATCTGAGCATGAAGTCCGTCGGCCCAAACTCCTCTTCATCCTCCTCCTCGTCCTCCTCCGCCTCCAACAGTCACGGTCAGGGCGGCGGCGGCGGCGGGGCGTCCGCCCAGCTCAGCCCTCCGGAGGTGACGGCGGTGAGGCAGCTAATCGCCGGGTACCGGGAGTCCGCGGCCTTCCTGCTCCGCTCGGCGGACGAGCTGGAGAACCTGATCCTGCAGCAGAACTGAGTCCAAACCAAACCGTGCCAACGCCCTCCCCCCCTCAGCCTGTCCTCCTCTGTGTCTCTCACATCCTGGCAGACTTTCACACACAAAGACACGATCCTACACGAGCGATACCGCAGTGCATCGTGGGTAACATAGGCACGGAACCTCCACTTGTTCCCACACGGCTATGTTCTGAAACATATCACGGGCTGAAACATGACGATTTATGCATTTGGTTGACCTTAGTGCCCTGCTTTGTGTAGCCATCCCATCAACTTCATCACACCAGTGGAAACCTCCATTTGTCTCAGGAAGCGACGATCAGAAAAAACAAAAACAAAAAAAAACCGATGTGTACTGATGAGGTGTTGGATTAGTTTAACCACAAAAACATCAAATTAGCGAATCAGCACCGTTATTTCTGGTATTAAACCAGAAAACGTGAGCAGTGCAGGTTTAATCGGGTTTTATTCTCTCACTTTAACACCGTGTTAACCTCAACAGCTGCTGATTTTACAACATACGCCAAAAAAGTTAATAAAAATACAAGAACGAACGAAAGGATTAACCTAAACACAGTGACAAAAGAAGATCTGACAGATTTGTAAGAATGTCTTTAGCGAGGTTGATTTTACTTTCAGTTAATTTTTGTGTAAAACTCTCTATGGCAGGCTGTTAGTTGTCATGAGTGAAAAGGCAGAACAATTTTAGAAAACGTGGGTCAAAAATCCATCCTGATGAATTAGAAAGCTGTTGAATTGGTTATTTATTCCAGTATTTCAATTCAAAGTGAAACTCTTGTCTTATTTAAAATGATACGTTAATGTTTCTGATAATTCTCAAACAAATGCAGTTTTTCCTTCCACTCAACTTTCCATAAATGCATAACTACAGCGCTCCGTGAACATATAATATTCAAATGTTCTGAGAAAGAGATTTCTTTATTATATATACTTATAGTGAGTCCCTGTAGGATTTTATTGTGACTTTTTTGTGATTGTTGTGGCCAAAAATGACAGATTTTCCAAATTTAAACTTAACATGGTCTTACAAAAACATTTAGATTAAAGGCACATAACCTTCCCTAAAAACATAGATTTTAACATAGTTAATATTTAAATTGCAAACAGGACTATCAAGTAGCTTTTTAATGGAAAGTTTGGTGAAAGAAAAAAGTTTGAGAGCATTCTTGAGATAAAAATATTGGATTTTGTGCATCCATCACATTGATAAATGCTTAAAACATATATATGGATGTGTAATTAATCTCTGAGTTTCACAATTTAAATTCAACTAGTGGAATAAACAAACTTTTCAGTGATATTATTATTATAATAATTATTATTATCAACTGAGATGCACCTCTACTTGTCAGGGAGAAAAAGATGAATATAATATTTAGACTGTCTGGTTAGGAACCAGTGCTAGTGGGAAGTAAAAGAAAAAGGTGCAATATGGAGTTAATTTGTTTTTAAAATGAAGGAGTTTCACCTCAGCCGTCTTTTGCTCCAACAGTCGAGTTTGTAAAAAGAAGAGATATCTAATGCAGCATTGTAGCCAATGTCAATGTTGTTGTTCGTCGTCAGTGCTGACCTCATGACTGAGGCGCCATCAGTCGTTCTTGTTGTGACAGAAAGGACCTGGCAGAAAAACGAGACTCGATGTTGCACGTCTTGTTTTACTTTTGCGTGTTTTGAAGCGTTTTCTATAGATTTCTTTTGTGAAAAAGGCACACAGAGTGAAGCTTAGACGCGTGTGCTGCTGACAGGCGGCACACGCTCCTCCTCCTCCTCCTTCTCGTCCGCCTCCCTCCGTCTGCCCGTCTGTCCCACGACCTCGGCGGCGTCCCCACGTTCCTCATTGCGTCCTGACACACGCTGTTCGACAAGAAGCAAGAGACAATCTGAAGAAGATGCGATCGCATCGCAGTTTACTCTCCCGGCTTTCTGCTACGGTGTGTGTTTGTTCAGAGTGTCAGAGCACAGACAAACATCTCCTACTGGTGAGTCACTCAGCACAAAAACAGTTTGTCTGCGTGTGTGTGTGTGTGCAGGTGTGTGCAGGTGTGTTTTCCAGTTGTCTTAATGTTGTGCTGATTTCGTGCTTGCAGAGTGGAAGTGGAGTGACCCAGTTTGTACAACCTGTGAAGATTTAATTCAGTCGGCTGAAAACATTCCTAACAGAAGCTGCGTTTCCATTACAAATGTGCGTGAATCTTCCACTAATGTCACAAAATACACAATTTCGCAACTGCTGTGTTTCCATGACGCAATAAGCCATTAATGCAAACAGTTAAATGAGATACTGTATATTTATGATTCAGTCGCCAATCAGAGGAGACGTCTGCGTTTCATTCAGGTGTTGGCGCAACAAGCCCCGCCTTTGTGGGAATCGGCAACATATGCACCATTTTGGGGTTTTCACAGATAAACTATGGATTTAACACGTTGGATGAGACACAACTTTTCATGCTGTGAGAGCTCTAGTGGAGCCAGCTGCAGATTGCCTAAAACAAAAAAAACACACCATCCTAATACCACTTCCTGTTGTCTTCTTTGTCGTTTCTGCTAGTAGTAACATCTGGCGGATCATCATATGACTCGTGATGAGTAAAAATGTTTCTTCATTGCAGTTTTTTAAAAATATATCTATTTTGATATGAAAAACAACCAAACAGGAGGATTTTTTTAAAATTGGCGTGTTTCTATTAAACAAATTTTAATTTGTGCAATGCTATGTCAATGGACTCACCCGTGGTGCTACCAACTGCACTCATTACAAATGAGCACAAAACATTGTCAATATTCTACTAATGTAAAAAAAATAAAACATTTCAATTGGAATTTTTTCATTCAATAAGAAATGCAATTAAAATCACCCATAAATAAATTTGTTCACGTGATGAATCATTAAAAAACATGGCATGTCATCATCCTCCAACTACTTCCTGTCTTTGTCTTCTTTGTGGTTTCTGCCAGTAGTAAGATCCGATTGTTGATCATGTAACTCAAGTGTCTATTGCAGATAAACCAATTTCGCTACACCAGTTTTTTAAAAATTGTCATGTTTCCTTTAAGCAAATTTATTTTCATAATTTCAATTTGCACAATATTTATGGTTAATGGAAACGCAGCTACTGACTCTTCGAGCGGCCACAAAGCGGCTTGCACCTTATCGATTAGTCTTGAGATGATAGGAAATATATTTCTGTATCTTTAAAATTTTCACACGCGTTTTTCATCCATCTGGTTTCCAAGTTGGACACGCATGACCTAACGGTTCTTTTATTTGTCTTATGACTGGGCCGAGCAACATTCCCATTTACTTTCTATCATATATTGCAAGTTTGGAAGCACTTTATAGCTCAGGATTAGGAAAATTTAAGATGGAGGTTTCGGCGTGTCAATACCTCACTTGAGATCTCAGCTTCAGTTCACGCACAAATATAGCAAACATGTCCTCTCCGTCCATGTCCTGTCAGAGGGGTGTTTCAAAACAGAGGCAGACCTAAACTCTACGTTCAAAAATGCCTGCAACATTTGTTTGCAGTGGAAATGAAAAATCTATTGTTTGTTCAAATGCAAAGTTTCTGTGATGTAAAATGAGACAAAGAGAAATAATCAAGGTATCAGTCAGGAGAAGGCTTCCAAAAGCATTAGACATATGTGGGCTATAATCAATTTGAATGTTTAATCAAATTTTTGGTTTTTGAAGATTTAATTTTTGGAAAATCTAGATTTTTTTTCACCAACGCACTCTGGCTTTCCATAGTTTAAACGGTGGCCATCTTGTTTTACAAGAGTGTTTTACAATTTCCATTTATTTTTGATGTTTAATTCAGGTCAACTCTATGTTGGAAGCTAAGATTTTTTTTCTTTATCATGAAAAAAAAGTCATAAAACTACAAAGTTGAAATAATACGAGAATAACCTGAATACTATCTGAATACATTTGTAATTTTAGGAGAATGAAGTACTAATTTTATGAGAACCCCAACAGATAAATATCTGAAGAAAACTAAAACACATAATACATTTATAATAAAATGTCTACCTTTCAGTTCTAGCGCTTTAAAAATCGGGACATTATAAAAATGATCTGATTCAAATCTAACATTGTCTATAAACATACACAACGGATTCCTTATTATATGTGTCATTACCTATTAAAAACTGAAGTGAAACCATTTATGGAGGAACCATATAAGCACACCATTTGTCGCATGGACATTGTTCTGTGATTTGTCAAGCTAGCTAAAAAGTTAGTTGTGCTGAGCCCAAACCACTAAGCATTAGCTCTGCTAAAACAAATTTTTTCCTTCAGTTCATGTTGTTTTCTTCAGTAGTTCTTGGTGCAGCGCCCCCACAGGTGAGGATGGGGAACAGCCTTTTCAATTTGTTTAGATTGTTTGACACAGTGCAGTGTGAAAGCAAACTGCAGCAACTAAAAATGTAACAAATGTTGCAGTTTTTGTCCTTAATTGAACCAAAACTACTGGACTATCAGGTGCCATTTATAAATAGGAATTTGCATAAATATTTAGCTATAAACCAAATATTTGACTAAATATTTAGCAGTAAACTAAATATTTGTTTAAAAAACTTTAGTTTTGAAAATTTTTTTAAAAAAGTTGCTAGGCAAGTAAATATGTAAAAGCTATAAATGTTTAGTTTGAAAAATATTTACCTTACCTCTAAAAAATTTAGTTAGCAAAGTAAATATATAATGTGGTGTTAAATATTTTGTTTTCAAACTAAATAGCTATTAGTTTTTAAACTAAATATTCAGTTTGAAATCTAAATATTTAGCTCAGGCAAGACATTTAGTTTGGAACTAAATTTTTAGTTTGCAAACTAAATGTTTAGGTTACTAATTTGAAAGCTAAAAATATATTTTGTAAACTAAATTTAGCTTCTGAATGAAATACTTAGTTTGGAACGCTGATATTTATAGATGTACGGATAAAATTACTTTGAAAACTGAAATAAATTGCTGTTTATTTTTTACAGTGTAATTTTACTGTAAAAAAACAGCCTCAGTTTTCTAGTTGAGCTTAATTATTATTTAATTAAAGACAATGTGAAATCTGTTGTGTGTTTTTCTACACAGTTTAGGTTTAATATTGGTCCAATCTGGTAAATATCTGATCATTTTTTCAGTCTTCAGCTCCAGAACTGAATTTTTTCCGCCTCCTCTGGTATTTTTGCGACACCCCTCAGGACGCAACCGCAGACGAGCGCTCACACGTCTTCCACGCCCCCCGTCCTGTTTGTTAGCGTAGCAGAACCTCTCCTCCTCTCCACCTGCAGCTCAGCGCCAGGCTGAGGCCCGCCCATCCAAACCAAACCCCCGCCTGCAGATCGGCTCCCCGCGCCCTCCGACCCCCCGCTGAGCAAACACGTTTAGCTGTGTGCTGAAGTTACTGTGACCAACAGCGAAAAAACTTGTCGTCATGTTGTTGTTTTGTTATATTTCCCAACGACGCCCAATGATTTTTTGCTCTTTGTATTGACTTGACAATGTAATCTATTGGTGTTGACTAAAATGCCCTGGTAGCTTGTGGATTGCTAAAGTGGTCAGATAAATGTACTGTATAGCTGTACAAAGAGTGATAAAAGATGTTTTGAACCTTTTGTTTTTCTGTGGGTACAGCACTGTTAAAAAAAATCAAAGTGGTTTTAGCCCTTGCCTGTTTTAACTTATCATTTTGTGATGGTCTGTATAACTTCTATTGTTATTTATATTATTTGAGTTGTTGCCTCTCCTGCACTGGTAAGAGACTGTAGCTCTGTGCAGGGGTTCGTACTGTAAACCTGTGTGAAGCTTTGTATTTTCCCTCTCTGGTTTTGGACTCAGTGAAAGTGTGATGTTTACATGTACAGTTTTTGAGAATATTTTGCGTTTTTTGTTTGTTTTTTGCATCTTATTCTTTCTCCCCCCTCTCTCTCGCCCGCTCCTCTCATCTATCCTCCCCTCGCCCTGATCTGTGTTCATTCGCTTAGAGAGTTTTTGCTTTCCGTTGTTTCACTGCGTCGTGACCTCTCCGACGACTCGGGTCACGCGGTCAGAGTGAGCCGTGCACGACGGCGTTGTGGTGGCTTCCAGCATTTAAAATGGTGATATTTAAGAGAAAAAAAAAAAACACAAGGGGGAGTTTCACAACTTCTCAAAGTGGACCAGCAAAGATTTATTAAGGATTAAGATGACTTTAGCAGTTTTAAACCCTGTTGTGGCCTAAACAGAGTGAGCAGAGAACGGTGGGATGTCGGTACATTATTATTCTACTATAAGTGCTCGTATTGACTTAGTATCCTGGCGTGTTGTCGGGGAAAAACTCCTCGTTCTTAATCCGACTGGTGCCCTGAAAGGTTCACTTTGACTTGTTGTAACATCTCCTGGTAACATGAAAGCCATTCCCCTCTTCTGGCCTTTAAAGGGGAACCCATAAACCTCAGGAAATACTGATTCTCCAACTTTAGTTTTATCCGCTACTTTCTTCTAAAGTGAGAGTTAAGTCTCTAAACTTAAAAAAAAAAAAAAACAACAACAAAAAAAACCATTAACATTTATATGAGATGTCTATTGTTTTGTACATTTATCATTGTGATTTAAAGGTGGAGCTTTTTCCAGTACCTGTGACTTAATATTTTGGGTTTTTCTTTTTGAGTGTTTATTGGTATTGATATTTATTAATATATGTGAAACTACAAAACGAAAAAAAAAGACAAAAGAAAAGGTTGAACCTTTTTTTCATTGGTATGTTTCATGCAAAACCGTCCAGGTGAGATTTTCTCTGCCTCTTACATATCACTAACGAGGGACCTGTGTTCGTTTGGAAATAGCGCTTTTTTTCAGTGTTGCATCAACGCTATGAAAAACTAAAAACTAAAAAAAAAAAAAAAATGGATAAAAATAAAAAAAAAAAGTGAGAAAAAAACAGGAAGCAAAACAGTGGTTTACCAACTGCAGGAGCTGCGAAGCTCTCCTCTTCTCCTGAGATGTCAGTAATTGAATAAAACAGTGCGATGAGCTATCAAACTGAGATTAGTGTCCTGGTTTTTATTTTCTTCTTTTTTTGGTCTCCAAATATGTCTTAGGTTTTACCTACGTCACCTCCTGCCTGATGTATTACGTTCTTCCTCCACTAGAGGGCAGCAGAGAGTCAAAATCAACTGTTGCCGAGGTAACCAGCTGCAGGAAACAAGCCTGATGTTCTTTATAACGTGATTTATCTGTAGGTGATAATTAAGGCCTGATTATATACAAGAGGATGACACAACCAACAGAAATACTTTGACTCTCTAAAGTCTGAAAGCTCATTAAGGCCATTATAGATGAAAAATAAAGAAAATTTTGATCAAAATGCTCAGAAATTTTGAGATTTATATCACTGAGCATCATGGAAAAACAAGGAATTTCAGAAAGTCAGAAATCGGATAAATATTTCTTAATTAATCTTTGAAATTCTATTGAGAGAAATTGAAAATTTCTAAGTTGAAAATTGTGAGAAAAAACATCTTAAAGTTTTACATTAATCTTGAAAATTTTCCTGAAAAAACAAGAAACTTTGAAAAGGCAAAATTTGCGAGAAAAAGAATTAGAAAAGTGTAGACTAACATCAGGAGTTTATTTTTTTTAATAAATAAAGAAATTTCCAAGCTCCAAAAATAAAAAATTTCATGTAAATTTTTTGACCAATCTCTGAAAATTTCTTGATAGGTTGAAATTTGGGAGAAAACAATTGAAAAGTTTTAATAAGATTTTTTTTTAGGAAAACCAAGGAAATTTCTGAGTTTGAAAAGCAAAAATATGTGAGAAAAAAGCCCAGAAACATTTTTAGTTTTTTTAATACATATAAATAAGGAAATTTCTGAGCTCCAAAATTTCAAATTTTCTAGAAAAACAATAAAAATTTACACAATCCAAAAATCAAACACTTGATATAAAACACTGAGAAGTTTTTAGATTAATCTCAGAAATATTCCAGTTTCAAAAGTAAAAAGTTTTAGACTTTTGAAGTTCAGAAATGTTCTTGTTTATTCCAGAACATTCCTGAAATGGAGCTAAAGGAAGAAGAACTTGTTGCATTTCGGGTCGTTCTGTTTTAGAGATCTACTTTTAGACTTTGTTAATGTGACCCGTTTAAAGTTTCTGACAGGAATATTTGTCACGGCGGTTTCATCTGGGTCGGCTCGCGCCTGGCAGGATTCTCAGCTGCTTCTGTAAACAGAGCTTCGTGTGAAACTGGACATCGTGTTTCCCCAGAACCGGGCCAAGATGCCCGACCAACACTGACCTCATTGCTGCATGTGAACACAGTTTATTTACTTTAGTTAAGGTGTTTTTGTCCAACAGCTCCTATAATTTAGACAATAAAGAGTGAAATTCCTGGTGGACTTTTTTATATTATTATTTTTTAAAACATTTTAAAATTTTGAAAAGTAAAATTATTGTTCCTGCAACATGTAAATTTGAAACAAAAATTAAATTATTTACAAAATTCACTGCACATTCAGCTAAAACATCTCTGTCCAGAGTCATTGATATCTACAGCAGCTGTATGAAGAACTTAAACCAAAATGAATTAAAATGACATTTTAATCAATAAAGCATTTTTGAATGGAATTAAATGAATACTTTTAATTAATCATACAAACACATGCAGAAGTAGAGCTTCTGTCCTAAATAAAGAAATTAAACTAGGACTTCAACAAACGATTATTTTAGTTATCAATTAACTTATCAGTTATACTGACGACTAATCAATTAATCAGTAAAATACATCTGGTATACTCTACAGATTTTTTTTGTTTCAGCATTTCTTATACATTGGAAATACATTAAAAGATGCAAAATAACAAGTAATTAAATTCCTTTTATGAGAAGATAAACATTATGGGCTAAAATTAAATAACATTCCTTTTGTGTTTTCTTTTATATTTTGAATTGAAAATGTTTATTATTTTCTTACAATCTGTCATTTAAGACTGTTGTTCTTTCAGCAAATGTCCTTTTTTTGAGTCTGGATTTTTTAGTTAACGATCAATTGATTACTAAATTAGTAGACAATTATTAAAAAATGATTCATCACAATCAATCATTCCAGTCCTAAAATGAATGGGAAACACTTATTAATCATATTTATTGAGCAACTTTGAGTATTTTCTTTTGGGCTGCACGTCTCAGTGTTTACAGTTCAGCTGTGAACCGAAAACAAAATGGATTCCCTGCGTGACCTTTAACCCAGATCCTGCTTTCTGGACGCCGAATGAGAGACAGAATTAAAGTGCTTTCATTTGAGTGATCAGTCATATTATTCGTGACAAAACTGATTTTAGTTCCTGCATGAAAGTTTTATTTTCAGCACTTCAATGTTTTCTAGATCGATGTTGACTTGTTGATTCCAAAATGTTTATTTTTATTCATCAGTCGCCCGAGAATGATTTCTAAACAACATTTAGCAAGTTATAAGATGTTTCAAGGGGAAATTTTTGAGAGCATAAAATTTATAAAGAACCCAAATAAAACATGTGGATCGTTGTTTTTTTGTTCACAGAAGAAATATGGAGCAAAAGAAACCAAAAAGAGCCATGCAGAAACTATTCATTTATGTTTTATGTTGTTGTATTTAGTGGGAAGGTTTAGTAAAAGATTCGACCACAACCAGCCTTTGATGGGATGTTCATGGTTTGACAGGATGTGACAAAACTCAAGAAAAAGAAGAATATCTGTAAATGAATTTACGGAACAGGATAAGGGCCAAAAATAAAACAGTTTTGACTTTAATGTCAGAATTCTGAGATCAAAATCAGAATTCTTTTTTTTTTTCTGTGGCCCTCATTATCTTCCGTATGAATTAAACAAACCCTCTTTGCAAACACTGATTGTTTTTTTTTTGAGAATGAGCCTCAGCTAGATTCTCTAAAACGGCTGCAGATGCTGGTGTTGAAATGTGTTTTTTAAGGCCAGAGATCTTGGCCACCAGAAGGGAACACAAACAAAACTCAAGCACGCCGCGGCGGTGTGGGCCAATAAACCGCCACGCTGCCAGCATGCAGCTTTTTCTGTGGCTCGTGGGCCCCAGGCGGGTCCGTCCGTCCGGCTCGTGCTGCTGATCAAATATGACCCTGAAACAGGACGACCCTTTAGACCCGAAACAGGAACAAACCTTTTCACCTGAGCTTAAAATATACAATGAGTCACTGAGTCTGGTAAAGCCGAGCGCCGCGTGTCTCTTTCCTCTCAGCTAATCTTATTTGGGCTGAATGGACCTGTGTGTTTGGGCCCCGGATGTCGGGCCGGGCCGGGCCGGGCCGGGCCGGGCCGGGCCAGACACCTTTGGCCCAGATTGTTTTAGAGCCAACTGATGGGCACAAGCAGTCTGTGCTGCAGGAAGACAACAAAATAATCATTCATAACTAAAAACAGAAGATATGATTGAACTCGACGTCATAGAGATTAAAATGAGGAGTAAATTCAAAATCCCAAAAACAATGAAAAGTTGAATGTTTCTGAGAAAACACTCAGAAAACTTAGTCTCTGAAATTTTTCAGAAAAACTTGGAAATATCTGAGTGCAGAAATTTGCAAAAAAAAAAATTTAATCTTTGATATTTTGTAGAAAAACAAGGACAGCTCTGAGCTTGTAAAGTCAAAAACTTGCTAGAAAAAGGTGGATATTTTCAGATTTATCTCAGAAAGTTTCTAGAATTAGCTTTTTTTTTAAGTTTAGTTTAGAAAGTTAAACCTTTTTTTAACTTTTGACAATATCAGTTTGAAATGAGTTTGAAAAGTTAAAATTTTGAAACTCAAAAATGTTTTTTTCTAGAATATTTCTGAGATTAATTTCAAAGTTGATGTAGGAGAACTCTCTATTCTAAGAGGAAGAACGATTCCACTACAAAAACACAGAATCTTACCAAACATTTTGGTCAAGTTTCTAGTGTGAATATTTTAGTATACATGAAGTAAAACAAAACTATCTTGCAGACAAATTACTTGTAAGCTCATTTTGTCTTATTTGAAGTGTACCAAGATATTTGCAGTGGAAACTGGACCAAACGTTTGTGTTTTTGCAGTGCGGCAGCAGTAGGACGGTCCTGAAAGCCAGATCTATCTTCTATGGCGAGAAAAATACCTGAGCGAAAACAAAAAGTTGAAATATCAGCAAATAATACAAATTGGAGAGTAGTAGAAGAAAAAAGTGAGGAAAAGTGATCAGTTTTAGTAACTTTCCTCCGTCTCTCTGTGACTTTCAGCATTATGAACGTTTTATAACCTAAATCAGCTTTAAACGTCTCCACGGCTTCGTCTGCTGAGTCTCCGTCTTCCATTAATTAACTAAACTTCACAGACACTGGATTTTATTTAGGGCTGTCAGCGTAAACGTAGACCTCACTTTGAAGATTTTTTTTATTCTTAAAAAGCATTTTTTTCTCTTTGTTTTATCCTAGAATGATGTCTGAACCGGTTCTGCAGCCAGGGCCAGAGTGCTGTTTGCGTTTCATGTTTGAACAGAGAAGTAACCTTCCAACAGGACTTTGCTCAGTCTATTCTTAGTTATCAATGTTCATTTTGGGAAATTGTTTATTGTAATTCTCAGAATAGCACGTTCTGAGAATCAATGATCTCGTTGATTTCTTTCTTCTGCCAGTAAGGCAAGATTTCTGAGTTTTTAATATTGCACAACTCTAAGTGGTATAACGACATTAAAACGTGCTGCTTTTCATGCAAACTAATCTTCAAGTAAAGCTATCATGTCACTGAATAATCAAAATAAACAAAAATCAAATTATAGTTGTTAAATAAGGGTTTAGTTTTGACACCGTTTGGATTTTTTTCTTTCTAATGATACACGCCTCTCACAAAAGATAATAGAACGATGCAAGGTGTATTTTGTTTGGAAAATACAATAGAAATATCCTTTTTGGAGTGCAAGAGGAAGAATAACTGAAAACATCAGTTAGATGTAAAACAAACATGTCTTGTTTAGTGAGGTTATTGCAGAAGGGATTTTATAAATGTTTTTCCTGAGCAGAAAAACTTTATATCACCTTCCATAAGGAAGAAACTGAAAAACTAGTGAATGGAGATTCCTAGGTTTAGATTTCAAAGTTTATGAACATTTTTTATCGTTGGAAATATAGAAGTGCATCTGTAAGGTCAGACACTGAGGTGGGACAATTGGCTTTCCTCACAGTTTTCACTCTAATTCATCCCAAAGATGATCAAATCAGGTCCGATGATGATGATGATGTGGAAGATCATGACGTAGACTACAAAAAACACAAAATCCTACCAAGTATTTTGGTGCAGTTTAGTGCAAATATCTTGAAATAAGACGAAAAATAACAAAGCAAGATGTAGGAGCTTGTTTTAAGTCAATATAATTTCTTAATATTGGATCAAAAAGTGCAACTTCTTTGGGCAAATTATTTCACTGACAATATTATAAAAATGTCTTGGTATAAATGAAACAACCTTTCGTGTGGAACAAGAACTCGGTTGCTAGGTGACGAGCTGGGCTTTGCTGTAGTTGCTAGGTAACGGCACACTGCCCGGCCGTCTATCGTGAAATAAGTTCAATAATCTGCCAGTGGAACTAAAACCTTTCCATCAATATCTACAAGCTTTTACAAACACCTATGTCTTGCTGAAAAGTTATTTTTGTCTTATTTCAAGACAAAACAAATTTGTCTTGATTGTTTTTCTCTGGAAACTAGACAAATACTTAGCAACATGTTCTGTTTTGCAATGTGTGTATTGACCACTTTGTATAATTAAAAACATTGCAGGACTTAAAGACATCTGGGTCCAGTAAGCACCTTGTTATTCGGTTTAAGTCAGCCTCCCTGACCTTTCCTGTCCATGACGTCTTCCTCAAGCTGCTGACCCACATTAAAGCCGAACCGAGACGTTGCATAAACTGCATTAGCGCTTGAATTAATCGTTTCTAATCATGTCAGCGTTATAAACAGATTAAGCCCATTGTTGAGTCACCTGTGTTCTCTCCAGGTTATATAAGCCAAAACTTTGAATGAGGGAAATGTGATGTTTACTGAAAACATTAAGGTTTTGTTTTATTCTCGCTATAAAAAGGTTAACAGAAAAAAAAAAGTGGTGGACAAAAAAAGCGATGATTAGAATATAGTTTTATTGTCAGTTGTAATTTATTACAACTTATGCATAAAAAATGTTTTTACATACGAGGTTTTTTATAACTTTTGGTCAATATACAAACATACTATATACAGGCAAAAAGGACAGGGAGAGGAAACCCCATCAACACGACCACCATCGTTACATCTCCATTGCTGGACTATGTGAGAGGTGGCAAGTGGATGTGAGGAAAGTGCAGAGGAGGAGGAGGAGGGTTGAGGACTAGGAGGAAGTTGGTGGGGGGGACATAGGTTCATGTTTTCCAGTGTCGCTGCTTTCGCTGAGTTGTCTGGTCCGAACCATTTCCTTGGCGATGCAGGTCACCTGTCCATTGGCGAAGGTGTAACCGTTCCTGCAACACAAACAAACCTTTAGTTCACCATCAGCCAGCATAAACACAGCCAGCATCCTGCAAAAACACCAAGTCCGACCAAGTATTTCTGGTCAAGTCCAAATATCTTAGTACATTTTTAAATAAGATGAAACTAGTTTATAAGTAACTTTTCTGCAAGATATAGGAGCTTCTTTTACGTAAATAATTTCTTAATATTGATGAAAACGTGTCAGTTATTTCACTTATAACATGAGAAGAAATGTATTGTAAGTGGCCCTCGTATTTTTTTCATCAACATTAAAGAATTATTTACTCAAACTTTCAAATTAAAAAAAACTTTATTGATCCCAAAGAGAGGTTACATGTTGTTGTAACTCTTATTGATTCAAACTCTTTAAAGGGTTGATGTGGAAAACTTAATATTGATAATAAATAAATAAATAAATAAATAAAAATGTATCAGTTTCAATGGCAGACTGTCACTTATTTCATGATGTACTGCAGGGCACTGCACCGTTACCTAGCAACCCCAGCCAAGTCCAGCCCGTCACCTAGCAACCCAGTACTTCCACTGGCAGATTATTTCATTTATGCATTTTTTCCATGTTATAAATGAGATAATCTGGCAGTGGAACAAGTACATTTTAATTGACATTAAGGTATTATTTACTGAAAACAAACTCCTACTTCTTGCTCAAAAGTTTACTTGCTACTTTTATCTGATTTTATGTGTTGTAAATTATGTTTTTTTTGCAGTGTAAGGTGATTGCATCTGCATAAGTCACTCACTTTTCAGATCCATTTTGCATAGCGAACTGGTTCTGCTTTGCAAAGAAGAACGAAGTCCACCAGTGACCGGAGTCTTGCCTCGGAAGTGCTACGAAGAACAAATGTTTATTTTTAACTGTGATTCATTGAGAGGCCATTTTGAATATGTTTCAGCAATATGCTGCTTTCCATACCTGGATGGTGTGGAATAACCTCCCCAGTGTACTCAGCGCTCCCACAAGAGCTGCTGCTGGAGTTGGACCCGAGACGTCCTTTTGGAAAGAAATGGGAACGTTTAATTTTTGTATACTTTTCCAAAGATAAAAAGCATTATATAAGCATTACTTACTTCTATAGTAGTCATGTGTGGCGACGAGAGAACCACTTGATGGGATTGATGCCATTTTCTCCGACTTTAGGTGGAAAATAACCGAAAGAGGAAATCAGACATGTCAAACTCAACCATTTAATTTCCATCCTGGAGCCTGTTCAGTTTAAATTAACACTCTCGACCCATTGATGGTCAAGGAGTTATAAAATAGTAACTGGTGGCTCCGAGTGTCAGGTTTCCCCAAACTCAAATTACAAGAATGTATGGGAGAACGTGCCCATGCATACAGCAGGCTGGTGTGCATGCACTGGCTGCATGACACACTGGCTGTATGCAGACTCAACTTCCAAAGTCATAAAAGAAATATAAATCCTTACTTTTTTTACCATTGTCAATTGAAAAATGTATATTATTGTGCAGAGACCAGAACCAGTTCAAGGCTGTGCAGCTTAACTGTCTGAACAGCAGATGGCTTATAGGGATTTCACTGACCTATGCCAACACTGCATGGCTATAAGTACAGCAAATGACGCACAATCTACAAGAAAATAACGTCAATTTTGCTACAATTTCTTAATTTATTTATTCAAGATTAATTACCAAGGTGAAGAATTGAGATTTTTTCCCCCATGCAAAACAGTTTAAAAAAATCCTAAACATAAAAATATACTCTAGAATAATTATTTTAACTCACCTTTAGAATGGGTGGATGATGCTTGCAGTAGAAGAGGGGTAGATGCAGGCTAACTATGGACCATTTGTGGACGGACAACCTGTGGTGTGGATCACTGCTGTGGTCACAAAGGCTGGCCCACGAACGGCTTTTATAGCAGCATGCGCGTTCGTCCTCGGCTCGTGGGCGGGGCTTGAAACTTAAGTACGGGAACGTGTTCCACCGTGACACGCATAAGGTGTCCACGGTGACACCAGTGCGCTTAGGGAGATTACACAGGCTTTGCTTAACCCGATGGCAGCTAGTGCAGGACTTATCCCCGTCCCTGTTCTCAACCCAGACAGGACTAGGAAAGAAGTCATACACAGAAATGGCCACCGGCTGACGGGGAAGTGCTTCACTATTACCAGAGCTGTCCCGGAGCTTCGCATGGATCCCTGGTGGTCTAGTGGTTAGGATTCGGCGCTCTCACCGCCGCGGCCCGGGTTCGATTCCCGGTCAGGGAACTCATCTTTTGTAATTGCAGAACAGATAAAAAGTATTAGCAGCAAACATTAGCAAGTTACAGATAGTCATAAGAAATATGAATTTTCTATAAATACATAAACATAAATGTCAAACAAAGTTAAATATGACCTAAATATTAAAATTAGAATTTCTTTTACATTTTGTTCTGTCACATATAATTTTCTATTCATAATGAATGAAAATAAGTTTCTCCGTTTTTAAGACCTGGGACTTGTTTAATTTGTACAATTAAAATTTCCATATTGCTTATTTAAGCTTCAGGAACTGTAAAAAAGAAAGCAAAGGGCGCTTGTAAGCTGACTTAATTAAAAACCAACTATATAAAATAAAAACGAATTCTCTAGCGCCACCCAAAGGTGCATATGGTATATGTCACTGATGACGCTTCTCAATTACGTCCATTTATTATTGTTACTATTGGATTTATTTAATCATATAAATCATAACTGTTAAAAACTTTAAAATATAATAAATGTTATTTAGATAATGATATATTATTGTGCACAGGTTTATTATCTTAAAATTAAATAAAACACAGGCACATGAAATAAGTCACCTGTTTGCTTTTTCACTTTTATTAAACAATTGCATTTATTATTAATCTTTTTTTATTTACAACTTATAAAATGAAAGAAGCTCCATTTCCTGTCAGATTATATGTAAAATAATATATTGGAGCTATATTTCTAGGCTACTTTAGCTATTTTTATGTCCATTCCCAAATTCATAGAAGTCAACAAAGACATTGAATGTATTCTAAAGCCTTTATTTGAAAAATCTGACATTACAAAAATACCTTTTAGTACATCTGATTTCAGAATATGGAGATACAAGCGTGTCAAAAACAACCAGCATATTAAATGAACAAATTTGATCACATTATGAAACATTCAAAGGTTTAAATACGTCTAAATTATTTTACTTTGACAACTTCTATTGTACATTCAACTTCTTAATCTGCATCAACAAAAAAACTGAAAAAACAAACATACATATTGATGAGGGAAAGAATTCAAACTTCTTGAACTTTGAGAAATTTTAGTGATTTGCATAAAACCGATTCATCTCAGGTTTGGTTGCGTGAGGATCTTCTTTCAAATCCAGAGGCGTCTTCACCGTTTGACACGCCTCCAGTCACTTTATCCTTTTAATTCAGAAATAATTGATCATAACTTACCCAATATAAACTATATATTGTGTTTTTTATGTTTGTTTAGCATTAACACTCACCTTCACACTGCCAACAAGTTCTTCAATAGACTTGAATGTGGATGAATGCCTAAAATTAAATATTAACAATTAAACACACCATTAAATACTAACTTGTTTTTAAATATATTGTGATGTTTTACCTCATAGATGGCACACTAATGGCGTGGCTCATTGCCCTGAGCGGAAAAAAAATAAAATTATAAAATGCTTGAAGGTAAATTGTACATTTTAACGTGGAAAACTGCTTTGAATTATGACATATTCAAGTTTTAACTGAGCAAAATGTAACAAAAATGATCCAAGACATTATGGGGAGTTACAAACTAACATTTCTTTATTTACTTCCTAAAATGAAGACGTTTTGAAGGTCAGATCTTACCGTGGTGGGCTTGGAAGAGGCAAGGCTCTGTAAAACGTTTGCAGCATAAATGAGAAAAGAAAATGCAAAAACAATGTTGATATTGGATAACAGTTTGAATATTCTTCAAAGACGATAAAGTGCAAGTGCAAGGTTATAATGAGGTTAGTAGTCTCGGGACTCAAGTCGGAGTAGCATTACCTCCACATATTTCTAATAAATTATACTCAAGTGTAAAAAGTATTTGGTAAAAAGTCTACTCAAGTAATGTAAAACTTACATCAGACGGACCAAAATATAAACTTGAGCGGATATTTTTGGTGTTTTAAGGATAAAAATAAAAAAGTAAAATCAGTTTCTTTCAGTATAAAACTAACTGCAGGTGAATTTTTCATTAAAAAATATCTGTTTTTCACAACTTTACAATACAACTTTACTCTTGTATTTCAATACTCTTCTCACTTTTGTGATTAACTTTGCCTGTTTTTGTTGCATTTGTTTTTTCTCCTTACACTTTTAGCTTAAGTTATCTATGAAAGTTTTACATCTACATTATTATTTTTGTTGCGACCCAAAGTGGGCGACTGCCAGACATTCAGAGACCGGTGCCAGAAGGGACAGCCTGTTGGACTCGACAAAATGTAATGTCTGTTGCTTGTTTAACTGTTTTTAATGGTTTAAAGCACTTTGAAAGGCCTTGTTGCTGAAATGCACAAATAAACTACATCACAGTTACTAATGTGTAAAAAAAACTGTTTAAAATAAACAATCAAAGCATGTCCAGCCTGGGTGTAAAGCCTGGCAGCCCACCAGGCTTTACACAAGGTGTTTCTCCCTGGGAGAAACACCTTGTAGAATAATACATTTCAGCATGTTTGGTATGAAAATTAAATGACTATTTTTAACTGAACTATTTATTGAAAGGTTTCTCTCCATTTCTATGTAACCCAAATAAAAGTGGGCCGACCTCATCTGCGCCAGCCTCCTGGTGATTGCCACGCTCACGTTGGACAGAGCAGCAGATGTCACCTGGCCGGCTTGAGACAGACCGTCTCGTGTCCTCACGTATCTGCACATAATAAATTAAACCAGTCTGTGTGATAAAACAAAGCCCTGTGGGCTTTCGAATGTTTAACAGCAGCAACCAGTCAACACAGAACAGAAGGCCAACACTGTGAAACAGACAAAAATGTTTTCTAGTAAAAGAAAAAGTACCACATGAATATTTTAACTTCAGCAAAACCACATTCTTGCTTTTAAAATGGTCTAGCATATCAACAAGTGTGACTATATGTATATTTTCTTGAATACATTAATTTTCTGGCACCATTTGCAAAACTTGGACCCATTTTTTAAAGTATACTTTAAAAAATGGGTCCATTCCAGTTAACTTTTGAGTCAACTATAGTTAACTCAAACCATCAGATGGTTTGAGTTAACTATAGTTAACTCAAAAGTAAGTAAACAAATAACACAATGTGATGCAAATACATTACAAAAATATAGGAGTTGAACCTTTCTTATATTGTCTGTGACAAAGAAATATTAATTCCTCAGCCTTCTCCCAGTGCCATCTAGATACAACCAATCAGAGCTAGGAGGCGGGTCTTAGAGCTGTCAATCATGTCTGTGTGCACCATGTGCAGCAGTCTGTCAATGCTAAGGTTAATTAGCATAGCCACCAATGTTGGTGGATAAACAGTTTTTCTGGTATGCAAGCAGCTTCTTCAACATCAGCACATTTAGCAGCGCGTTCACAAGTTTGATTGACCTCCTGCTGGCTGATAGGTGAGAAAGTAGAGGAGCTTGATTTTTCTCAGATTATCTGTCTCATACCATCATAACCTGGCGATAGTTTTAACAAATATGTAAAAAACATTTTTTTTTAAATAATTACATTCTCCAGCTTCAAGTAAAACGTAGATGTATTAAAATTTTATTTAGGTACAGTAACAAAGTACTTGTACTGTGCTACATCCCACCGCTAGATGCAAAAGCAACTCGTAAACAACAATAAGCTTCCTGTGCGTCAGCTGTCCATCTGGCTGCAGCAGATCCTTCCTCCTCTGTTTAACACAAACACTTGAGGCTCGTCATGGTGTGACTTTGTAAAGCCACTGCCTCTTGTGCTAAGTCAGGCTGTGGGGCTATTATCAGGGCACCAATCCTATTTGACCCGGAAAATCCCATCAGATGGTTCTTAGAAGTGATCCTTCTTGAGGAAACATGCAGAGAAATAAACGCCGAAGAGATCCAGTTGTTTTAAAAAGTTAATATATTTCCGGGGATGATTAAATTGTGATTATATGGACTCACACGCTGGAGTTGCTGATATCCTCCAGAGTGGCAGAGGCTGTGAGATATCTGAAACGACAGGACATGCAGAGGTTGGCAGATTAGTGTGATGACTTAAGAGGGCAGCCCTGACCATTGCCAGGTTGCATCTTTTGATTATGTAACCATAGCTGCCTTTCCATTGTCCATAAAATTGCACAATCTGACATTTTGATAATAATTTTGCTTAAAGGAAACACGGCAACACTGACTTTTTTTTAATAAGTTTTGGTGCGAGGATGAGGTGGTTCTTGACCCATATCAAAATTGGTTTATTTCACAAAACTGAAATGAAAACCTTACAACCGGATGATAATACAGGCACAAAACATGAAGTAGAACTACAGGAAGTGATTGGAGGATGATTGAGCGGCATGTTTTTTTAATGACTTACAGCATGAGCAAACTTATTCACATGTTATAATAATGTTTCTGCTCTTAATTGAACATTTTGCATACATTTGGAATAGAAATTCAGCTTCTGTCATGATAAAACAATAAATAATAAAACTGGCTCTATAGTACAGCCACACCTAGCATATGACTTCACTGAAATTTTATATAAATCTTTGTTTCTGTGTTTGTGAAAGTGTGGGTGAACGTACGGAGCTGAGGTCTGGACTTCCTGCCAACCTTTGGAGAGATTCTGCTTCACATTACTGAGCGGACTCATCCCCAGCTGCCTCCTGATGTCTGCTGCATACTTCTCTTTTGCCAAAAGGACTTGCCTCAACGCCTGAATCTCATCCTCCGTCTACACAGGAGGAAAGAACAATAAATTCAGATGGGGGAAAATCTTTTTTTTTTTTTCCCTGTCCTTGCTCGCTGTTGAATTGTGTTGCATTACCTTCGAAAGCTCAAAACGCAGCGCGTCCCAGTCGTCCTCTCTTAGATTTGTGTGCGAACATCCATTGCCTGTAATTCTTGTGGAGAAGTTCAGCGATGAAGACGTCCCATTAAAAACTTAGAGAGGAAATATCAAATTAGACCGATGTGAATCAGGAAGGAAAAGTGAAGAACATAGATTACGATTAATCTGTACCGAGTTCAAAATTACAATGTGTTTAAGAATGAGTATTTATTCATTAAATAAACGTTCAAGAGGGTTTTGAGATAAGATTAGTGATTAGTCAGTTAAATCTTTGTAGCTTTTCAGGTTTATAATAATTTTCTTTTTTAAATAACTACCATAGATAAATTGCTGCAAGGAAAAATTAAGCTTTTACTATTCAGAAATTAAAATTAAAGACACCGTGTATAAAATAGAAAACGACACAAAAGGAAAAAAGAAAAAAAAAACTAAATATTAGTTTAGATCCACATATGAAAGAGTAATAATAAAAAAAGTCTGTTTAAATAAATATAAAAATAATTATAATCATCGTTTTCTTAAGGCTTGTCTTGAATTTAAAGGATATTTATGTTCTAATGACACCTAAACTACTTTCATTAATCAAGAATTTAGATTTGAGACGACATTTCGACTAATAGTTGTAATTTTAGCAATAAATATTGATTTATAAGAAGGTTGCATGTCATTATTCACTGCAGCGTTAAAGACGGAGCTGCTCTCCTCGGTGCTGAACTCCTCCCTCAGGGAGCTAACAGGAGCTAACAGGCTAGCCGGCTAAAGGCTAACCTGTTGCGTGCGATGCTAACGTCAACAAAAAGTCACCAAAACTAACAAACGACTAAAAAACAAAAACAAAACTCGTCATTAACCCTATAAAACCAACCAAAAGCAGGCATATAATAAAAATAGAATTCTGTAGGATCAATGCAAGCTGGTTTTACCTTGTCGGCTCATCGCTGCTTTGTTCACTTCGAAGTGTTTAAATTAGCTAACCGCTGCCAAATGTCTCCATCCAGTTAGCCGAGCTCAGAGGATAGCAGGGGGCAGGCAGGCTGATCACTGAGGCTATTATTGGTTTCACTCGCTCTCACACTCGGTAATCTCGCTAATTGACAACAGCAGGATATAAAGAGATCACTATAAACTCATCCCAGCTTCAGGTATCTCTGTTTATTTTCACCATTTCGTTCCCTACATCGTTTAAACTGAATGCAAACTCTTTAAAATATAAATGGTTATCAAATACATATTTAATTATAAACAACGTTTGACTTATAACACTAATACACAAGGCAGTGTTTTTATAATCATCAAGGAACAAAAGAAATAAGAGAAATGTTGTAAACAAAAATATTTTCAGTCCTGTTTTGTTTTAGTTCAGCATTTTACTGTTTATTTTCTGCAGTTTTCCAGAAAAATTAAAGCTAAAGACAAGTTAAAAACTGTATCACTACGTTATTTATGCACAAATGCCTCAGTGAAAACACATAAAGTGATTATTTCACAACAGACATGATGCCATCAAATGAACTTTAGAACACACACATTAATGAATAACTTCAACATATTCATATTTAATTTAACTCTAGTTATATCACAGGCCAGATCAATTCAATTATTGAGAGTTGGTGGAAAGAAATTTGTGATTTCTTCCCATTTGGGATTTTTGCAGCATTTCCTTTTCCTGAGAAAGCTTGTGGTGACAGTGGAAACAAACAACCTTCTTTTAACAAGAAGAACCCAACTCAGCAGGGATTCAAAAAACATTACACTTATTCACCAGTGGCTTTTACTGTAAGTTAGACACAATTTATTTCATCAGAAAAATCTAAATAGCCTCTTAGTAAAGACATTTAAGCTGACATTTAAATTTCGCTTGATTTTTATTTGCCTCTGCTTGTCCATTATATATTCTTTTTTTTTTCTCACATTATTGTCTTTTACTTGAATTTTATTTCACTAAACTGTTTTGTCACTTTTAGTTTAAGCCCCTTCGGTATTAATAATAAATGTAGCTTGGTTTTATAAACTCATTCTAAGGATGACAAATGAGACAAAAACCATCTACCGGTTAAATTTGTTGCAAAACATTTGATGGTTAGCACAGAGCATCTTCATTGACTAAACACAAATCACAATTGGATTTACAAATAAAATTACTTGAATCTGACTATTTAACAACACTGTGTAAATATATTTGTCTCCATCTGGTGGTAAAAATTACATCCACATAACGAGCAGCTGCATCGAAGCATAATATAAATAAATTATAATTCCAATGATGATAAGAAACATGTTTTATGCTGTGCGTATTCTACTTGTTATTGTAAATATATATAAATAATGACGATAAAATATTGTTAAAGTATCACATGAAAAGGAAGTTTAGGACATTAATTTCTTAGATGGTAAAAATAAAAATAAAACTTTACTTTATTAAAACTTATTTTTTACTGTATTTTTATGAGACTATTAATAGATTTATGTGGATATTCACTTTATTTCCTGCCAACTATTAAAATCTTGGGTTTATAAAAAAACAAATAGATGAAGACATGAGTCAAAATGTTGAGGAACATTTATTCAACAACAGCAAATTAGATCAATGATCCACTTGTTTTCTTCCAGACACACAGTTACCATGCTACAACATAAATGTTTATACTTTATATGGGCTGAGTGTATGTACAGGCAGCTCCAACCATTAAACCATCCCTTACTGGGTTTAATGGTCACATTACAACACCATACCATTTAAAATGACTGGGAGTCCTCCTTTAAAACGTAACGGAATATGAAATAAATAAAAAAATTCAAAAATGCATCATATAACCATTTCACTATAGTTACACTGTATACTATTTTTTTGGAGTCATTTCCTGATCCATTATAGTTTTTTTTCGACACACAGTGCATTCAGCTGAAAACATTTACAGTAGCGTTTTTCAGTATCTTAATGAAAAAGCCATGACAGGAACATCTATGTTGCATCGAGGGGTTACAGGAAACATCATACGAGGGCCACAGAGGTCAACATCCATACCATTAATAGCAGAGGGGTGGGCTACGGGGGCTCACCAATTGTAAACCATTTAAACACATCAGTTGTAGTCATGAAGCTGCAAAAGTAGCAAAGATTAATATGTGGCAAAATATGCAGTATGAGAAAAAGTTTGGGTTTTTTTCTCAGAGATGCTTTTCGCAGGTTCAGAAAGTCAACAATAAAGAACGATCACAGCATCGGACAGAATATCAGGCTCATCAGATTTAAACTCAGTGTCACCCAGGAAGAGAGGGACGAGCAATGTCTGGTGTAAAGAGACAAAAGAAAACCATGTGATGCCATCAATGGATGAAGTGCAGCTGGATAAACTGGAGCTGCTTGGATTAAATCACCACAATGAAATTAAACTAAATTAACCAGAATTAGGTGCAGCTTAATGCCATAAAGATATTTTATGGCAAAATGCTAAAATGACTTATTTTTAATTTTGCATTAAAATAATACAACAGAATAATATTGCATTATTTCAATGCAACATTTGAAAAATGAACTAAAATTATTTTCAAATATTTATTTTAAATATAATAAATTATTTTATTTATGATAAAATAAAAAATTTAAGTCATTTAAAATAAAAATATTTGTATTTTAAATATTTTATCTTAAATTAAATCAATTAAAAATATTGAATAAAATGAATTTTTTTTAAAAAAAAAATAAAATAAGCTAAAATAAAACATGGCCAAACTTACATTTACACTATAACATAAAATAAAATAAAAATCTAAAAATAGTTTGAATGAGATGAAGTTTGACAAAATTAGGTTAGTATTGCACAAAAAAACTAAACTAAATAAAAACTACGGATGGTATTATTTTTTAATAAGTATTATGTGCTTAATAGAGCAAAAATAGAAATAAAATAAAATCAGCTTGAATTATCTTTGTTAATATCCACTCCTTGGTTTAATAAAATAAAATCAGTTTGAATTAAATGAATCCTAAAGTTAACCTCAATGTTGCAAGATGAAAAAAATAAAACCAGGTTGAATTAGGTGAAGCTTGGCAAAGCTGAGCTTATTGCACAAAAAATAAATAAAATTCGCTTGAATTATGCACAGCTTAACAAAGTTAAGCTCCTTGGCTTTATGCAATAAAAATAAAACCAGCTTGGATGAAGTGAAACTAAATCAATCTGAGCTCCACGAAGAAAAAGTTGTTTTGTGTGAGATTCCTTCAAATTGTTGCATCCAGAGTTCATGTCAATGTGAAGCTACTGATATGAAAATATGAGATTTATAATCTAACATGGACCGAATCCGCTATAGGAGTTTGCTTCAAAATAATCACAATACCTGCTGCGGTGAGGCGCAGAAAGCAAACCTTTACCTGCTGCATGTAAAGGGATATGAAGCTAAATTGAACCCCGGCTGGTATTTATGAACGCCTATCCACAAATAAAACTGGATCCAAACCACTCAGGGAGGAACACAGAAGAGACAAACAGAAAACAGTGTCAGAGCTCTTTTTGTGCCGAAAACATAATCGATCTCAAATTAGAAGTGAAAAGTGCAAATGTGGAGACAAACCAGTCCTCTAACGTTTAATGATGGCACTGACTGCCTGAACCTTCCTGCATGTTTCCAACCATCCCTGATGAGCCGCGGCTCTCCGCTCCTTCAGCAGAAAATATCTCGTAAACTTTACCTCCTTCTCCTCCTCCTGATGAGCTGTGCTCGTTTTAACATCACTGCACACATGTTATGAGTCTTGCTAATAAGTAAAACTATTGCCAAGGCATAAAGAAATTGTCGGGACAATGTTTTCGACACAGTGCATGCTACACCATGATGCAAACGATGGGAAACGGAGGGGCGGGGACCTGTGTGATTAAAGTGCAAAAGAAGAACCCAAAGGGAAACAGTTTGGTTGTTTCTCTTTCCTTCTTGCACGAGGGGAAAGCATGAGGAGGGAAGGAGGGGAGTGGATGTGACTTCATTAGTTCATTTGAAAGGCCATGCTGACAAGTCCACTCTCCTCTGCATGGCTCTTCTGACGTGGAAGGATAGGTTTGCCTTTTTCTTTCATCTCACGGAGGTGGAGCAGGGAAGCAGGCAGGATCCCGTTCTGGGACTGACGGGAGCGGACGGGTTAGTTGAAGCCGGTGTCGGTGTGGTAGGAGTAGTGCCCATCCGATGTTAGCTGAGTCGTCTCTGTTGCCGACGGCTGCAGCACTATGGGCTCCCCAGCAGCCTCTGTTTGAGAAACAGAAACTTCATTTCAATACACAGACCCCACAAGTCTGAACCGGAGGTGATCCACGCCATCTTGGTAGGCAAACACAGCGCAAAGCACAGATGAGCCATGGCCTCAAAACTACAGTAGCTAAGCTAATTTTTCTAGTTTGGTAGAATTAGAAAAATTCTGCCAAACTAAATATCACTAAGATTTATCTTAGTATTACACAGAGGTGGGCAGGGTACTCAAAAATTGTAATCGAGAAATGTACTTATATATAAATTATATAGGAACGAGGCGAGAGCTCGCTATTAGTTTGTAGCTTGTTTATTGTTGTCATAGCAACTCCCATCACAGTTAGTTACGCTTCCTACCAAGACGGCTATTAGCTACAAAATTGACGTCACAGGAGAACTCTGTATAACTTAAATAGAAACCAGGTGACAGCTAGTTCTAAGGTTGTCATAGCAACTCCATAGCAACTGGCAACTAAGATGGTTGTCAGTTACAAAGTTCATGGAACTGTGATGCAACATGTGGCTGCTCCAATCCCAACAGAGCATTTAAAGGTGACCGGCTATGTGTCATTAAACAGGTTAGGATAGGGCTACGGGCTACCATTGGTGCCCAAAGTCAGTCCTGGAGAGCCGAGATCCTGCATGTTTTAGTTCGCTCCCTGGTTTAACGCACCTGGATCTAATAATGGCTCGTCAGAAGGCCTGAGAGGAACACTGACATGCTGAAAAGCTTGTTACTACCAGCAGGGAGAGAACTGAAACATGCAGGCTGCCGGGCCTCGAGGACCGACTTTGGTCACCATGGGCTACACAAAACATGTTCAATATATTTTGGGCACAAAATCATTCTTATATAATGATCATTTAGTACATTTTGAGCTCCTTTCAGAATAAGTTGTTTTATATCCTAAAAGGACTGCAAACACATGCGCTATTATGCAACTGCACATCTTAGAAAAGCATTAGTGGAGCCTCCTGCAAGACTCAACAATTGGGAGGTTTTTTGTAAACAGCTTCTTCTCCTGACACCAAAGAAAAACATCAACTTATTACCAAGAAAATGTTGTTTTTAAATATTTGGGCTATTTTTAGAAGCATTTGAGTCTTTATGCTCAAATGGAATCCAAAAAGCTGAAAGATATGTGAATTTTAACCCTTAAATGTTGGTTATTCGGGCCTCACCTCTCTCGTCAGACTGCAGCTGAGCCTCCAGGTCCTCGGGGGACACGTAGAAGTCCTGCTCCTGGCCCTCCCGAGGCCGAGGTTTACATCGTCCACAGCAGCAGTTACAGCAGCAGCACAGGCAGCAGCAGAAGTAGCATCCAGTGGCCAGGCCACAGAATACAAACAGAGCCTGCAGACAAACAGGTCCAACAAAATAAAACCAGAAGATCCGTCTAAAAAACAGACTATCAAAAAGATTATTTACTTCAGTAATTCATTTAAAAAAATGAACAATTTATATCTTATGTTATTTCAAACACAGAGTGAAACATTCCAAGAGTTAATATTAAGCTTGAAGATTATAATTTAAAGTAAAGAACTACCAAATGTGTTGGAGCTTCACTGGGGTTGCTAGGTAACGGGCTTGAGCTTTGATGGGGTTGCTAGGTGAAGGTCAGAGCCTGCTGATTTGTGACGTTACATTGGGGAGGCTTTTGAAATGGCTCAGTTTCCTTGCACCCAAAAACATTAACTTACAGCCAAAAAAATGGCATGGGTGTTTTTTGAAGCTCATGGGATGCTATTAGTCAGTTGAGACTCAAATAGAAGTGTGAAAATGTGAATTCTTGCTTCATTCTTCCCACACTTTTTCCTTTCACTAAGTTTTTCATTGAATTAGTGGAGACAATGCTCTGTAAGCAGTTAGCTTCTTTAGTTCCTTTTCTCATGTACCCTAGTGAAAGTTTGATAAACAATTGTCAAGTATTGTTTCAATTTTCTGAGAAAATGAATTTCGGGTTTTTATTAGCCATGATTTACCCATAATCATCAAAATTAACAGATAAAACCCAATGGGACACGTCACTCTAATTTCTTGCATGTGTTTCACATTTTGAGTTGAATTACTAAAGTATAGGTGTGAATTTATTAAAATGTGCCTTTTATGATTAAAAAGCAATGTTTCTTTCACATCTTACCTTTGCCCACCAGCTTGAAAGGACAAAGTAAGTGTTAACGTTCTCCTCCCCAAACTGCTCAGCCACATACAGTCCCAGAGAGCCGTATTTATCGTAAATATTACGCTTCGTGGGGTCATTCAGGATGGCATGGGCGTTGTTTATCTCTTTGAATTTTTCTGCTGCCTCTGGATTGTCTGGGTTCTTGTCAGGGTGGAACTTTAGCGCCAGTTTCCTGTTGCAGAAGGCAGGTTAAACATGGCAGAGGGGGATTGAATTCGTCTGACGGTAAATCACAGCGGTCAGCCTCACCTGTAGGACCTCTTGATGTCGTCCGATGTGGCCACCTTGTCGACCCCCAGGACGTGGTAGAGAGACTCCCCGGCGGTGGACAGAGAGCGCTGCCTCTGCTGCTCAGCCATGATGCCTCACAGGCTGCACAAAGTGACAACAGCAGAGAAAAGCACTGCTACTAAGGCCGGGCGATAAGTAATACTTTACTCTTTTAACACATCAGCATTAAATTATTGTTCATGACAAGACTTTGATGTTATTGTGAAAATACCCGAGTCTGTTCAGAGGAAAAATCTACACAACCTGAGGCAGTCATGTCAGATCCTGAATACTCTTTTTCACATTAAAACAATTTTTTTCTTGTAATTTTAAGACATATTTTCAAGTGAATTTGTGTTTTTTTTTCTGCTATTAGTCTGACTTTATTCTCATAAATAAACAAAAATATTATGACTTTACTTCCTATTTCCATGATATTATGACTTTGTCCTTGTACAACTTAATTTTATTTTATTATTTATTTTTGCAATGGCCTGAATCCTCTGTTGTAGAAAAGAAATTAAGCAAAAAAAAAAATCTGTTAAAATTTGAAACCTGCAAGGTAGGAAAAAATCTGATATTTCATATATATATATACATATATATGTGTGTGTGTGTGTGTTTTATCTTCACTGCTATTTGTTTTTTAAATCATGACAATCAAAGAGACATTTGAGGCTGAGGGCATCAGAGAACAGCTAGTTCTATAAACACTCATGCATTTTTACAGAGAAATCAAATCTATACAGGTCCAAATGATGAACTGATTTCTTTCACCTGCATTTATCTGTTTTCTCTTTGGGTAATTCACTGTTCTTGCTGATTACTGACAGCATTGCAGCTTGGCAGGTCCACTGCTTTTAGTAAATTACAAGCTGACATCCCTGCAGGCTGAACAGCACAGCGGGCTAGATAATAATAATAATGAAAAGGATTCTACGTAGAATAAATTTGATTTATTTAATCATTCTCAAGAACCAGGATGGTCCAAATGGGTGTCAGCTCGACCCAAATGAAGAGCCTCAGCTCTGGATTTGAAGCCCTTCTCGTTTTATCGTCACATTTTCACGGAAATCTAATTCATCTAAGAAGTGGCCTTCAAATATCCGCCCGCTACGATTCTCATCCCCGAACAGAAATTGTCTGTAGGAAAGATTAGAAATTACGAGTTCAATCCCGGGAGCGTAATCTCTGGTCGATCATCATCAGCTGCACTGCCTCTGCGCGCAGCATCCATGTTGGTTCGCTTCCTGCATGGGGCCTGCTCTGGATCCTCGGCCAGGGATGCATCGTCGTTTTTTGTTCAAGGGCAAGAGGCAGCGTCAAAGGGAAAAGAAGGAAGAGAAAATGCAGCACAGCAGAGGGAATCCTCACCTTTCAGTCGGCTCTGTTGCTCTATAGGAAATCCGATCCGGACGGGTTCTGATGTGAGGCGGTGCAGCGTGACTATGGCCGCATCTCGCACGTACCTGGACCCTCTCTGCCTCTCACTATGCGACCATGGACAGCTGCAGCAGCCCGCTGGCTCCGCCCCCTGGTACCCCACGGAGGACCCGACGTGCGCGTGCACTGACGAAATGATGACGTAGAGTGCGCGCGGTGAAGAAAGCTGTCATTAATAATAATTATATTATAGTGTGAATGCCTACAACATTCACAATAATAATTTCATAAAATCCTTGTTCAAGTTTATGTTTGTATTTCTTCTTCAGAAAACAAAACAAAACAAAAACAATGGCCCACAAGCTCTTACCCTAATTCCAATTTGAGTTGTTGATGCAAATTTCAGCACAATTATTCAACATGAAACATGTCGCTATTTATATCCTTATTTTTTGTATTAATAAACATGGTCATTTTATTTGAAATGTTACATAAATATTTGTTTTTGTGTTTCTATCAAAGTAAAAGCTCGTTTGGCTTTTACTTTGAGCTTTAACTGTTCTGGAGCCAGGGCTGGCTTGAAGGTTTGGAAGTAGGGTTGTAATTAGGGTTTGAAAGTAGGCTGAATAGGGTTGAATGGTTGGAATTAGGGTTGTGAGGAGGGTAATCCTAACCCTATTTCTTTGAATGCTAAATCAATCTACTCAAGTAAGAGAATAATACTCAAGTAAAAGAGAAAAGTACAGTATAGTAAAACTACTCTCTGCAACCAGTACAACGCATGCTTGAACATAGATATCAACAATATTAGTAGCCTATTCTTGTTAACAAGATTAATGTGATTTATTGGCATTAGCTAAGCATAATTTAGACAACATTAGCATCTAATTTCCCTTTTGTAAAGTTGAATTTTGAATGGAATAAATATATAAGTGCATAAAATTGTGCAAAAAATATTAATAAATATGAAAACACTATTTGTAGTGTGTACTATGAAACAGGCATTCATTTAGTGACTACAAAAGCTGTGTAAGGGTGCTCTTATGAGATGAACTCGCTGTTCCTCAGCAACCGTGACGTCACAGTCACAACCAATACGAGGCTTCGCAGCTCCCTCACACACCTATCGCGAGGTTATCAAATTATCCTCGTTCGGTGAGGTAGCGGTCGGAGCTGGATTCTGTACAGGCGCCTGGCTGGTTTTTTATTCTTCCGGAAGCACCAAGACGACTCCACTTGGTTGATTTATTAATTGTTTCTTCTCCCTGCGTGAAAGGAAACTCAGCGGACCTTGAGTTTGACGGTAAATTGTGAGAACGCGTACAGTATGCTAACTAGCTGCGGCTAATGCTGTGGAAGAAGCGGGTTTGTTTTGATCGCCCCGGTTTGTTTTTGATGACACTTGCAGGTGTTTAATCAGATTCGAGTCGCGTAGGTACTGTTTTATTTGCCTGCAGCGTTTCAAACTGTCAGTTTGATTCGTCTGTCTGTGTTTATTTTGTAATTAATTAGTTGTTGACACGCAGCAGTTCTTGCAGATCCACAGTTTGACCAAGCTGTGTCAGTCTTGCTCATTTTTCGCCTCTTCTTCAGGTTCCCAATGATGAGTTATGCTGAAAAGCCAGAGGACATAACAAAAGAGGAGTGGATGGACAAATTAAACAATGTTCACATTCAGAGGGCGGACATGAATAGGCTCATCATGAATTACTTGGTGACAGGTGAGACATTTCTCTAGAAAACAGTGACTGTTACCTGAATATTTAGCTTATCCCAGTGCATCTAAAAAATCTGAATATGATCCAAAGTTATTTATTTTAGTAATTTACTAAAAAATGTAAACATATACTCGCAGCTTTAAATGTCCAGTAGGGCTACCCTTTGTATTGAGAATATGTCATCATTCTAATATCTATGTGCACAATATTTGTATTGCAAAGGACTGCTTAGAGTGCAATAATTGTTTTCTATCATATTTCAGATTATGAACTTGCATTTTGCCTGCCTTTGCAGTAATGTTTTGTCAGATGGGCAGGGTGTTGTGGCAGCAGATGCTCATACTGGACACAAATCATGTTGCTCAAAATGCTGAAGGTTACAAGTGATGAAAAAAGATAAAAAGAAGAGAACCGGCAAATATCATCCTTGACGTTATCCGTGCAATGTTTACTGTTATCATCGCAAGATTGTTTATTGTCCTTCATCCCTGATGTCAAATGTTTATATCTGTTATTTGGAGGGCATTAGTTACTCACTTCTGGCTCTGGAGTGGCCTAACACAAGCAAAGTAGCAGTTTTGCCCCATGTCCAGGTTATGTCTACATTGAATGTCCCCCAATTCTTGATAGACTTTGCTTAGTAGCTTGGATGGTTTTTCTACATTTTTTTCATTCCATTCAACTTTTCAGCTTGGATGCAGCATTTGCTGTATTGAATTGCTCAAGCTTCTTGAGCAATTGTTTTGTTTGTGGCTTACCCTTCTTTTGGAGGTTGTCAGCGGCTGTAGGATAGAAAACTCTCAACTCAAATATCCAAAATTTGATTTTTGTTTTGTATGCAATATTGTAATTTGTTTTAGAAAAAGAATATTAGCTATAAACTATAATCATGAAAATGGGCAAAAATAATCACATCGATTGAAGTATGCCATGTTGTGTGGATATTACAAGTTTTGATATTTTATTTGAACTAAAAGAAATAAACTTTCTAGTGATATTTTCGGTTAATGGAGTGTATTATCTATTAACTTATTTGCATCTGTCCTGTGTACGTATCAAGAGGGCTTCAAAGAGGCAGCGGAAAAGTTTCGGATGGAGTCAGGAATTGAGCCCAGTGTGGATTTGGACTCCTTGGATGAAAGAATTAAGATTAGAGAGATGATCCTGAAGGGACAGATCCAGGAAGCGATCGCGCTCATCAACAGCCTTCACCCAGAGTTACTGGACACAAACCGATACTTGTATTTCCATCTACAGGTACGGTTGCACCCGACCATTTACACTCATCAGTTGATGTAAACGTAATATGTAGCTCTGGTATTTCCCAAAGTTAGTGATAATGTTTTTTTTTTTGGTTAAAAGAAAAAAAAAAAGCATGTCAGAAAACATTACTTGCACATTAACTTTTCATCCTTTATTTCTTTCTCGTAGCAGCAACATTTGATTGAGCTAATCAGGCTAAGAGAGACCGAGTCGGCCCTGGAGTTTGCTCAGACGCAGCTCGCAGAACAGGGGGAAGAGAGCCGAGAGTGTCTGACAGAGATGGAGCGAACGCTCGCCCTGCTGGCCTTCGACAACCCAGAGGAGTCGCCCTTTGGAGACCTGCTCAACATGATGCAGCGGCAAAAGGTTCTTCTCACTATGCCTGGTTGCAAACTATTGTATTTAGAAGTAGGGCTGGATAATAAATCAATAACAATACAAAGCTCTGGAAAAAATTAAGAGCCCACTGCATTGAAAACCTCCTGGTTATTCCTCCAAATATTGCTTCCTGAACTCTCCCTGAGTTCAGGGAGAGTTCAATACTCTCAATACTAAAAACATTAGTATTGCCGTTTCTAAATGAGCATCAACTTGTTTTCTTTGCATTATTTGAGGTCCGAAAACACTGCATCTTTTTTGTTATTTTCACCATTTCTCAATTTCTGCAAATAAATACTAAGTTTTTGCTTGGAATTTCAGAGTCATGTTGTCAGTAGTCCATAGAATAAAATACCAATGTTCATTTTACTCAAACATATACCTATAAAGAGTAAAATCAGAGAAACTAATCATTTTATATGGTCTCTTAATTTTCCCAGAGCTGTATATCGCAATGGGCAAAATTAATATCAATAGATAATACATCTGATGGAATATTATCCTTTAATATTATTATCCTTTATAACATAGTTATAAAGGATAATAAAAACATAGTTCGGCATAAAAACGAACAAAGGTTTTCTGTTTTGTCAAGCAGGTGTGGAGCGAGGTGAACCAAGCCGTGCTGGACTATGAAAACAGGGAGTCGACCCCTAAACTGGCTAAACTCCTGAAGTTACTGCTGTGGGCTCAAAACGAGTTGGACCAGAAGAAGGTTAAATATCCTAAAATGACGGACCTCAGCACCGGCGCCATCGAAGACCCCAAGTGAACGTAAAAAAACAGTCGTCACCTACACGTCTTCTTAATTTGTGATCCGTCAGCGACTGCGTTACAACCGGGTAACTTGTCATGTACAGTTTTGGTTTTTTTCACGTCATTTATACTCATCGTGCAAACGGTAGTTGCTGTATTTGCAAAATGACACAAACAATTCAATTTAAATACAGTTTCCGGGGTTTAGAAAATTCAAATGGCTGTTTTGTATAAATGTCTGTTAAAACCCTTTGATGTTGAATTTCCAGACCAGGCGTCATTTTGCCGTGAAGAGGGTTGATTGTGTGAATGAACGTGTTCAGCTCGAGCAGGTGGCTGGTTTTAAGAATCCATTAACAAAATGTGAATATTTTTCAAAAATGAACAGATAGCAACACTTTATTATTGTAATATAGATTTAATTGATGCTACATTTTATGGTTTTATTTATCTCAGAGTGTGACAGTTTGCTATAAATCAGCTACACTTTTAAAATCATGAAATTAAATGTACATTTGCAATAAATTATTCTGTAAATTAATTATTTCTCATGTTCAGAGACGGGTTGAAATCAGAGAGGGTTTGTTTTAGCGGAGTTGAGTCTCCTTGGCCTTTTCTGAGTGCTGCTGTGCTCCCAACATACTCCATGAGATTAAATTTGGTTTTATATTTCAGGGTTTTGATGTTGGTTTTGGAAATCCCAGTGAGTGATGGAGGATTTATAAGCAGAGAAAGGGCTGCTTTGATCAATCTTCATAGCTTAAAAAGTCTGTTTAATCAAGACCTTCTTCAGACTAAAGCTGTTTCCTGTCTTGGACTTTTATTTGGTAATTTATTCTGCAAAGTTGAATCTTAACATGTGATTTTATGAGTGCATTTTTTTTTTTCTGTTAGGATTTTTCACTTTTTCTGCATGTCTATGTTTACTTTTTTCAGTGAAGAAAAAGGTATGTGCTTGTTTATTTTATTAGATTTTATATTAAAAAATATCTTGCCACTGGTTGTCCATTTCTTTTATGGTCAAAAAAGAATATTATTTGGCAGGTTGTGAATCTTTACACATTTTTATTATATTTCTTAAGTTGCGGTTAGTTGCATAACTATTTTTTTTCAGGGTGAAATAATACCCAGTAAATTTAATTTATTAAACTGTTTGGCACATGACTTTTATAACTAAAATTAAACATACAAGCCTAAATATATATTTTTATTTGCATGATATGGTTTTTGCCCAGGGCATCATAACATTGGGAAGCCACACAATCAAACAAACTTTTAAAAAAAAGTCAGTTGCACGTCTGAGCTTCCCAATTCATGTTTCACAGTTTAAGTACTGTAAGAAGGTATTTCCTTAATTTAGTGTTAAATTAAAATTTTTATTTTTTTTCTAGATTAAACTCTTAATGATTGGACCTCAACCAGTTTATTCTATTTTGAAAGTAAACTTTAAATGTACTTTGAGTTTTATTAAATATTTTTATTCAAAAGAGCTGATGGTTTTATCAATCTTATTTCAGTAAATACCAGAATTAGAGCAGAATGAGGGGTCTAATTTCTCTGGAGAAAGGATATTTTAGTGTGCTTAGGTATTTTTTATCACAAATAGACACTAGGTGGTGCTAGAACACTGGCCCCTTTTCTTCTGGACAAAAAAAATGTGCCATTTTGAAATACTCTTAATGCCATGTTGTGTAGCCCAAGTTAGCATTCTTGGATTTAGAAGCTAACAAAAAGTTAATACATTTTCCTAAGTCTAACCTTTTTAAGCATAGTTAACCAATTTTAAACAAGGAATTGAACTCAGTAAATATAAAGTTTCGAAATTAAAAAAAACAAAAAAAAAAGTGTTTCAATGTGTGAGGGTTTTACACATACCAGCCAGAGAGACGTTGAGTAAATTTCAAAAAATGTTAAATTACAAAAAATCCAAATATCAAAATAATAAATTGGGCCCAAGATTGAGTCACCACAAACTACAACTCAGGTAGTAACACAAAGAATTCAAACAAAAACTGACCTGACAACAAGACATGAAGGGAACTTAAATAGTGGCTG
Organism: Poeciliopsis gracilis; assembly: GCA_911649635.1. Classification (NCBI taxonomy): domain Eukaryota; kingdom Metazoa; phylum Chordata; class Actinopteri; order Cyprinodontiformes; family Poeciliidae; genus Poeciliopsis; species Poeciliopsis gracilis. The sequence continues at coordinate 2,412,340 of CAJVRI010001220.1, forward strand.
ATCATGTACAGCCACTATTATCCCCTTTGCTAAGCAAAGGGGATAATTAAACACATAAATAAATATGGGAAATAATGACCAAATCTTTAAATTAAGTAAATATTGGGAATGGAACTAACTTCCAAAAAAAAAAAAAAACATTTAAAGAAATGATGAAATTAAACTAAAAGACCAAATTTCCCCTTCCCCTGGCAAGCAGATGGAATAACCCACTGGGGAAGTTGACAGCCATATATGGGCATCAGCTGGAGATCCGCAGCTCCAGAGGAAACTGGTAACTCAAACAAAATAAATTTTAGTGCATTGACAAATAAAGTTAACTAAATGGGTGCACTGCAAATAGTTAACTAAATTGGTCAGATTAATGGACACAAATTTAAAGATAAAAATCTAAACTATTCAAACCAATATGTAAAGTAATATTATGAAAGAACAGAAAACAATTACCCTTACTGTCTCTGTGTGGCTGCAGGGACAGCTGTCACTCAATGAATTGACACCACATCACAAAAGCAAACAATGTAAAGTACACTGAACGAAAGTTTATTCTCCAGTTTATATTACATCTACCATTATTGATCAGAAGAGCAGTCAAATTTTAAGTCAGAATTACACCAGTGTTAGACCAATATGGCGTTTCTAGTGAAACTTTCAAAGTGCATAGAGAGTGACAAAATTCTGGTGATGTGAACACTGATAACGACTGCAGCACTGAGAAACTTTATTAAAAGACACACGTTTCGGTTCCTGGTATTCACCAAGAAGAAACACTTTATATTTAAACTGAAAAAGGTGTGAAAAACACGAACCAAGCAATCAGATTCTTTGAAAAATGGAAGGGCTAACGGGTCATGACTGCAGTTTCCATGGTGACCATAAACGGGGCTCCCCACATAGGTTTTAAGGGGCCCTGACTGGGTTTTCAGTGGAGCCAAGGTGGTTGACTTACATGAAACCAGAAGTGGTTAAAGTACCCAGAAGCTATACTCAAGTAAGAGCAACTTCATTATAATTTTACTCTAGTAAAACTGAAAACCGTCATAAAACAAGTTAATGCACATTTTAAAGAATTATTATTAACTGGACTGGGATACATATGTGTAACAAGTGGGTTCGTCCACTTTCTCCATGATGATGTGTTAATTTATTTATTTCAAACAGGCAAAAAGTAGAAACAGATAAAAAAAATAAGACAAATAGCCGTGCCTCCATTAAATATTGTTCAAAAAGGAGCAGATAAGAAGATAAATCTTATGATTTCTAGCCCCTCTCATCTTTTCTCACACAAAAGTCACCTTTCCAGAAGAAAATTACAGTATTATGAATACTTTTGACACAGACGTACACAATCATGCAAATGCTGCTGACTTAATAGTTGCAAAGCAGTCAGTCACTGACTTCCTGTTTCTCCGGCCACATAGCTAAAGAAGATGCTCGCTTGTTTTCAAGCACATTAACAGAAAGTTAAGTGAAAGGAAAAGATGTGGAGAAAACTGCAGCCTTTATTTCACCCTCCCCTCCATCTCCAGCGAACGTTTGGGCGAGAGGAGCAGCATATGATCAGTGAATTAAATTAAAATATATGCTCAAAGATGAGCATATAGGAAAAAGTAGTAAAATGGCTGTTGTGTGTTATTTTACTGGTCAGATGTAATTCTTATCTTAATTGTTGTGTCATTGGCTGTAAGCAGAAAATCATCAAGTGAGTGAACTCAAAAACCCGCAAGACAAGATCCTCTGGCCTGATATGAAGATAAAAAGAAGAAGAAGAAGAAAGACACACCCCTGTCCTTATACATGCAGTGAGCATGCAAATGTTCTCCCAATGAAAGCAGCGCTAACTCATGTACCGTCAGGAATGGAAACTGCTTCCAGTTGCTGACAGACAGCGGCGTCAACAGGTCGGGTGAGTTCGGCCGGTTTGTGTCGGTGGATATGAGGAGGACCGAGTGGCAGAACGGAAGAGCTTCTGCAGCAGAGAGAAGATACCGGTGCTGGGTGAATGGCTGACAACCACACCGCGGGTCCAATCAGGGATTTAAAGGCTTCTCCTCTGGATCTGAACACTTATAGGCCCGAAGAGCCGGCGGGAGAGTTGGAGAACCAGAACCTGTGGTCCAGGTGAGACTGAGAACTTTGTTGAATCCGGTTTAATAAAAGTGAAGAAGTCTTCCTCTGTGGCGCAGCGCGTTTATCCCACAAGCCTCCACTTGCTCTGCAAATTCAAGATCCTCCTGAAGAAAAATATTCACATTGCCACGTTGACGTGAAGGAAGAAACTGGTCAATTTAGACAGTTGTAAGTGAAAATCGCGTAATTAAACGCAACTGTGGACAAGGAAATAATTTCTGTTGAAGCGGCAACAGACAAGATGCGGCATTGATCCACTTCACGAGGGTTAAACTGAAAGTTTGCGTCACGGAAACAACTTTCAGCCGCAGACAGAGGTGGGAGTGACAGGAAAAAGGTATTGGTTAAAAAAAAAAAAGTTTGTAAAATAAATAAATAAATAAACAGCAATAATTTGGTTTATTTAACCTGCCATGAAAAATGCTGGCATTCATTTCTCAGTCGTATTTTTCACCATTTTATTCATACATTTATAAATGTCAGAGCTCTAAACTCAGCTAAATAGTTTTATTTAATTTCTAAATAAATGTTTAATTTGTTTCCAAGCTAAATATTTAGCTCAGACTTAAGCATTTAATTGGGAGTGAAATATTTAGCTTCCTAACTAAATATTTAATTTTGAAAGCTGGCAATGACATTTATCTTGAAAGGTACAATGTATTCATAAATGTCACCTTTTGATGCTACACAGTTTAGCAAAATCTAATTCACATCTTCAGTCCCCTTTACAAATAAAAAAAAATGGATATAAAGTACAATCATATTGTATTTCACAAACTAAATATTTAGTTTGTGAAATACACAAACTAAGTACAAACTAAAATAAATATTTAGTTTCGAATGCCGTCATTTATAAATGTAGGAATAACATGGTGAAAATGTGTCTTTGAAAAATGGATACCTACTTTTTTATAACAGGCTGAAGAAACAAAATAATTTCAAGGGCCAGAATGAGAATAACTTTTATAATATAATTGCAAAATAACAAGATCAGGCTAAATATTTTCTTTTCATTATAAAACTGATTAAACTTTAACAAAAACTGCAGGTGTTTGTCTGTATCTGGTTAATTTTTGGTTAAATAAAATACACGCAACTCTCACTCGAGTTTCCAAGTGTAAATTTGAATGCAAAAGATTTAGTCGACATTTTATCCGACTTTTCTCACATTTAACACACTTTTGTTTTATACTTGGGTTTTCAGAAATCAGGATATCATCAAGTCAATCTGGTTATTTACATCTCCAGCATTTCATCACGATCCTAAAGGAAACCATACTGTCAATTTAAACCAACCAACTGACCAAAAAGACATGAAAAACAATATAATTATAGGTGAGGTGTTTGTTCTGAAAAGCTCTAAACATGAAGCTCTTTGGCTAAACATTTCTACTTTGGTCTTATGTATCCATCTTGAGGTTTAGTGAGGTTTAACTTCGGGGAAAATTGACACATTATTTAGAAAAAAGTTGTAAAGGACACGCACTGCTGTGCATTATTTGAACATCTGAAACACCAACGCAGAGATTTACTTTATAAATAAAGTGAAAACTGTTGCAGACTTGCTGCCGTTTGGGTTGATTTTCCTGTTGCATTTTTTAATTTTGGCCAAGTTTCAGCTGTTCAACAGATGTCTGAAATGCACTCAGTGTAATCTCAGTGGGATCTCAGTGCAATCAAGAACAACAGTTATGGAAAGCAGTTCATAGTTGACTCAATGGCTGCACAAAAGCCCAGGCCATTATTCCTCTACTACCATGCTTGGCAGTTTGCCAGCTGTTTGTATTCTGTGTTTGGTTTGAAGACTGTCTTAAAAGCTTTCCACTTGCTTGGAGCTTTTCTCACATTGAGATTAGAAATATTTATTTCAGCTGCTAAAAATGATCAAGTGTACGCCAAAGGAATTATTTGAATAATCGATTATTAAAATAATGATTAGTGGCAAATCTAGTTAGTAATGAGATTCCTGACTGTGATGCTGAACTCCATCTGAAACTTCGCCAGTAAGAGCTGTAGATATTTGCATCTCATTCAAAACACTGACAAACATGAAGCACCATCTTCCTGCTTATTGGTGCCGAGTTCCAGGATATTTATGCATTTTTAAAAAAAAAATGCTTTTAAGTAGACCTTAAAGGTGCTAAATACAATAATTATGATTGCTAGAAAATGAGCAGTGTCTGTCCTGTGTGTCTGTGATTTCCCAGGGTTTACTCTACATTTTGTCTGAATTTAAGTTTATCTGCTAGTTTTATGAGTCACTGGTCTTATTTTCCACACCAGTAAAAATTAAGCATATTAGTTGATTTGTATTTATTACTTATATATTCAGTCAGTCATCAAATAATTTGCCATCCACACTTCAAAACACTAGTTTAAACAGTTTGACTGAAAAGATACAGGCAGAAGCACAAGCTTTACATTTATGCCTGTCCTTCACATTAAACTGAACTAATATACCCCTCCATAATCACTGTAATATATACAAAAAGACCCAAACATATAATTTTCTTATAGGCATCACTGAGCAGAAACACAAAACAACATAATCTGATATAGTAACAAGATAAAGTTATTTACACTCAAAGAAATTTCTCTGAATGTTTTAAAAACCTACAATAAACTACTTGCTTGAAATTCCATGCTTGAATAATTTTATAATTTAATTATTTTTTTTACTTTGTTTTTTATGCAATTAAAAACATGTTGCAAGTCACATTTGGTTTCATATGATGTAAAGAACCTCTGCACCCAAAGGAGAAGTAAACCTAATTTTGCTCTAAACATTATTTGCATTATTTTTTATAATGAATCAAGTCATACAATTTCATGATAGAAGAGTTAATAAACAGTGGATTTGTCTATTCATAAATGACTTGTTTTTGAACTATATTGATTAAAATATGTGTGGAACCCCACATTTCCACACAATAGGACATAAAAGGAAATCTGAGTCGAGAGTAAACTCTATGTAATGCCGGCGTTGATTTTTCTTTAGGAGATTAAAAAAAGTTCCAGTCGATTAACTAATAAATAGACCTTCTTTCAGTGTTGTAGTTTGGCCGCCATCCGACAGAGGGCGCCGTCGGTCATTTTAAGCGGAGTCGTTGAAGTAGAAACAAAAATGGCGGGAGGAGAGACGGTCCTGCGTCTGGTGTGGGATGCCAAATGCACTTTATTCGGTTCTGTTATGAAATATAAACACTCAAAAAGCTCCATAAGTTCTACCTCAATAACGCTCATTCACTTCAGGTGCTGTATGACAGAGCCGCGTTAGCATATTATATGCGTTAGCATATTATTATGTCATGACCGTTAATAAAAGGGTCGCAACAGGCCTGAGAAGTTTGTAAGAAAATGGCCGCTTCTCAAAAAGACCAATCAGCGTTAAATTAAGTCATGGGTTAATTTTATTACGTTATTAAGATGCAGTTGTTTGCAGATCCGTGGCTAGAAAATGGACGGTGATGCTGTTTCTGGGCACCTGCCTGCTGTACTGCGCTCGGATGACCACGCCGGTCTGCGCCGCCTCAATGGCCGCCACTTTCCACTGGAGTAAAATCGACTCGGGTCTCGTCCTGGGCGGCTTCTTCTGGGGATACTGTGTCACCCAGATCCTGGGAGGACATGCCAGCGACAAGTAGGCGATTCATTCACAGAAACACGGATGGCTTCACTTCAACAATGTCCTGTTGAATCAGTCTGTTTATGTCAAAGTGAGGCTTAAAGTTTCCCTCTGGTGTTATTTGCTGCTCTGCAGAGTGGGAGGAGAGCGAGTCCTGTTCATCTCTGCAGCCTCATGGGCTCTGATCACTGCTGGGACTCCGGTGCTGGCCCACTTGGGCCCCCACACCCTGGCTCTGATGACGGTGGCCCGAATCCTAATGGGTCTGCTCCAGGGTTGGTGCAGACAGCTGTTTCTCTGTGCAAATAAGAACCAACAGAAGCATGAAGATTCATGTGTTTTGGTGTTATTCAGTGCAAAAGGCACTTTTATGACATTAGGGCCATTGAAAAGGGGAAAAAAGAGTAATAGATTTACATTTTTAAAAATCGAATGTTGAGCTTTTGACATTTCTGAGGCTTCACTTCACTTTTCTGAGTTTGAAAAGTTACAAATATTCATCTATTAACACTCAGAAAATCTCCAAAACAATAAAAAATGACCTTTGAGTCTCAGGAATCTCTTTTTTCCCTCTAAACAATTTCTTAGATTAACCTAAAAAAAAAATATATTTTTTTTCTGGCTACTTTTTAACTTTTCAAAATTTGACTAATCTCAAAATTTCATTTTTAGATATTTTTTTTCTAAAAATTGAGTTTCTATTTTATCCAAAATTAACATTTATTCTAAAAATAAATGCTGAAATTAATCTAAACATTTTCAAATTTTTTTTCCAGCAAGTTGTCTTTTCAAACACAAATTTTTCTGAGATTTTTCTCAGAAATTTCTGAGATTATTCTCAGCATTCCTGAGTTTTCTGGTGGCATATCAGGGACATTCTCTCTACATTGGCCCTAATACACTGTTATACTCCAGACATGATGAAACAGGACTAATAACCGTTTAGTAACGATCAGATTTACCATCTAAATGGTTGTAGCTGCTCAGGAAAGTCTGATGGAGCACTGCAAAGTGAATAACATAAAAGGGGAACTATTACTTTTTTATTCATATTAAGGAGTTATTTACTTAAAACAATCTCCTATTTCATGCTGAAAAGGTACTTTTAAGTTAGTTTTGTCTTCTTTCAGATGCATCAGAAATTAGACCAGAAGTACTTGGTCAGATTTAGTTTTTGCAGTGAGTTCATTTAGTTCTTTGCAGGTGTGTTCTTCCCGTCTTTGGCCAGCCTGTGCTCCCAGCGTGTTGTGGAGGCTGAGCGAGGGTTCTTAATGAGCACCATGCACAGTGGCAGCCATCTTGGGTATGTTCTGCACACACATATTCATTACTTTACATCTAAACATGCATTTTCTACTGATAAGCAATAATTTCCCTGGTTTCTTTCAGCACGTTGTTGGCGGGTGGAATGGGGTCCGTGATGCCAGACCGGTACGGCTGGGAAAGCATGTTCTACTGTACTGGTTTCCTGGCTGGACTGTGGGCCGTCACAGTGAAGTATTACTTAATAAGAGGTAAATCTGGCTTCTGGAAATCTTGATGTGTAAAATATTTTAGATGTCAAAATTTAAAATCACTTAATTCTTTTGTTATTGTTCTGTTTATATGTTGGTTTATTATATTTTCTGAAATTTATTGGGGATATTTCACATGTAAAGAGGACAACATAATGAGGCTTTCAGAAACAGTAAATACCTTATTACATTAATATACATAAATTTGGTTTCCATGTTTAAAGTGTCAAGGGACAGAAATTAGAAAAATAAATTGTACTGTAGCACTAAAAATGCTAAATTGAATACATAACAAATAAAAGGACTTGAGCAAAAGTTTATGTTTAACACTGCATGTTTAAAATATGTAAAAATAATTAACATAACATGACAAAAAAATAACTGAAAATAAATAACTGCAGAATAATTGGTAATGCAAAAAGTATATAAAAAACAAGAATAGATAGTGAAAATTCTAAGTAACAACTAGATAACTGAAAAACAAATAATAGAAATTGAAATACATATGAGATATGAAAAGATTAATAAGTACTGCTAAAATATTTTTCAGAAAATGCAAAATAACAGTAAAAATAAAAGGAATATCAAATAAAACAGAAGAAAATCAAAAATAACCAAGAAAAATAACAGATATATTAATAAATCAGTAAAAAATGCGTCACAAAAAGACACCAATATATCAAAATCAAGTATCAAAAATATATAAAGTCACATGTTGTTTTTTGTCATAGCACTTCATTCTGAATATGAATTATTAAATGTCTGTTTTGTTCCGTTTAAATCTGATATTTAATGTTGCTCCTTAGGCGACGTTACAGTGAAGCAGATGGAAAAAAAGAGCGAAATTCAAACAAGTTTGTCCAGAAAACGTTGGCTGCACTTTTTCAAAAAGCCTCCAGTTTGGTACATAATCCTAAATTACTTGACGGTTGAATCATTTTGAGTATTTTCTCTTCACTCTGTGGGTCGTTTTCTCTCTCAGGGCCATGGTGTTTGCTCACATGTGCATCTGCAGCACGTCCTACACGCTGCTGTCATGGCTGCCGATGTTCTTCAAGGAATCGTTTCCTCACGCAACTGTAACTCCTGCACAACGTCACTGATGAATCAGATGAATCTGCTCTTGATTAATCTCAGTATCTGCTGGTATGTTTTGCAGCCTTGGGTGTATAATGTGGTTCCCTGGTTTATAGCGATCCCATCAGGTCTTGGTGGAGGATTTGTGTCGGATTTTCTCATCACAAAAGGTACGAACGCAAAATGTGTGCTCAATCCTAAAGTTGTCAATCTTTTGAGGAAATCAAATTTGCAGGTTTTTCTTTTTCTGCAGGATACAGAGTTGCATCTGTGAGAAAAGTAATGCAAGTAAGTGTAGAAATTACAGCAATCTTTTCATGTTTTATAAAACTGAAATGGGTTTGTGTTTAGTTCCAGAATGAATTAAAAATGGAGAGATCAAATTTTTAATTTTATTTCATTTCATGTTAGAGGTTTGTGATGCTGCTAATTTTGTTATTGATCCAATGCCAAGTAATACAGAACCAGCATCGCCAATAGCCGGTACTTTTTATTATTTAAGTTAGATTTATCATCAAACTTCTGGCCTTTAGGTTGTTTTGTGGTTTTTCCTATGAATTACAGCTCTGGATAAAATTAAGACAAAGATCAGTTCAGCTTATTTTACTCTTTTAAAGTATTTCCAATGTATAAAAGAAGCTCAAGTGAGTAAATTAAACATCTGGAGAATGTGCCTTTTTTTTTGCCTGATTAATTGTCAGAATAATCTTTTATTGAAATAATTGTTACTTCTGTGATAAACGCTGTGCCTTTTTATTATCAGCCTGTCTTTCTGTCTGTCTGTCTGTGTGTGTGTGTGTGTGTGTGTGTGTGTGTGTGTGTGTGTGTGTGTGTGTGTGTGTGTGTGTGTGTGTCTGCAGTTTGGCGCTATGGGTCTCTCCAGCATGTTTATTCTGCCTCTGTCTGGATCCGTCTCCTTCACGTCTGCTGTTGTCTTCATTTCTGCTGCAATCGGTTTCACCACCTTCACCGGAGGGTACGTTGGACAAAGAGAAATAACTTTTTTCACTTTTTGCAGTCAATATTAAGGAGTTTTTGACTGAAAACCAGCTCATGCATCTGTTTCAGTGGCGTGTCTGTGAATGTGCAGGATCTCACTCCATCTTGTGCTGGAGCGCTCTACGGTGAGGCTCCGTTTTAACACTTTCTTCTCGTTTATTGGTTGGTTTCTTTAGGCAGATTGTTACACAAATATCAAAGGGAGAAAATCAATCTTTACAAAATATAATATAATATTAAGGATATTTACTCATACAAACATGCTTTCTAGCTATCTTGGCTTATATTTACTAAGCGTAGCTTAGCTAATATTGTATTAACTTAGTTTATATTAGCTTATCTTAGCTTTTATTGTCTTATTTTGTTTTGTCTTATGTTAACTCATTAATTTGGCTTAGTTTATCTGTTTAGTGTTTGCACCTTTAAAGTTGTGTAATTTAACATTTTAATGAAAACATGGCCATTTCCTAAAAACTCCAAAGGTTTGTTGGTAGGATGAAGATTTTTTTTTATTGCATTGTAATTGGTGCGTTTTGTGAAAATAGAAACCCGTTTGTTGCGTCACATGATAAACATCTGGATGTTAGTGTTGATGACAAACGATGATGGCAGGAAGCGGTTGGAGGATGATGGCGCTGGAAGTTTGTTAATAAATCAACACTGCAAAACGTTTTTTTTTTTCCCCGACTTTAGCAGAATATCAAAGTTTTACATATGTTGGTTATGGAAATGCAGCTTATATGTGTTTGTCATTGCAAAATGTGGTAAAATGTTTTTTTCATTAAAAACCTTTTGTAATAAAATAAATAAAACTGTTTACTTCCCTCTGTGCCTCAGGGTTTATGAACATGATGGGAGCCTTAATGGGTGCGTATTTAAACCTGAGCTCTTCCAGACGTCGGCTGTGAATGTTTGTTTCTGAGTTCTGCCTGCTGTGTGTCGAGCAGGTGTGGTTCTGGTGTCGTTCTCGGGTTACCTGATCCAGGTCACCTTGTCGTGGTCCGTCGTCTTCTCCCTCATCACTCTGGTAAACGTCACCGGCCTCAGCGTCTTCCTCGTCTTTGGAGACGCTCGGCGTGTCGACCTGCAGGGGAACGGCCAGCTCATCGTGGTTTAAATCCTCCTCAGTTATTTAAGTTAGATTATTAAATTATTTTTAATATTTTTATTTTGATAAGGCAGATGTGTAGAAAAATACCAGCGTTCATCAAAGCTCTGGATATTTTCTCATCAATCAAGTCTGTAAACATCCTGAAATGAAGAGACTTTCTGAATATTTTTTTGTCCTGCACAACACATTAAACGTTCTGTTCTGTACAAATATTAAAAATAGAATTTATTTAAGAAAGTTGTATTTTCACAAGAGAACATAATTTAATATTAATTTAATATTAAAGTTCATTGTTTCAAAATTAAAGCACAAGCTGGAAAGTCTTTCTGAAAATATTTAATTCAGTAAAAAAAGGGAACTTTATTAATCACAAAGAGAAAGTAAATGTAACTTGTATAAATCAAGTTTCTTCAAGTAGTTGTCACAGCTGCTGATGGCTGTGGGCAGGAATTGTCTCCTGTAGCAGTCTGTGTTACTTTATTGAAGTTTATTTATTCAACCTGATGAGATCAAGCTGCACACTTTTTACAATAAACAAAACAAACATTATCAATAATGTAGGAATAATAAAACAGTAAAACAATCGAGGGCATGCAATCAAATTGAATTTTAAGGTTTTATTGGAAATATGTGCAAGTTTGAGACAGAATCTTCTCTAAAATACCTTTAAAAGTTTGGGCCTCTGTCTCTTTAAGAACTCCCGCTCTTTGTGAAACTCCGCCTTCAAGAAGTCATCTCGTCATCTATTGACCTCTTAAGTAATGTTTTTTACCAGGGCTGCACTGAGTCGTAGCTGCTTTAGTGAGCTATAGCATCTGCAGTTCCACTAGGTGTTTGCTAATTGCCACTGGCTAGTTTGAAGGAGCTACATCTCGAAGGTAAAGCTAGGTCCGTTTTGCACAGCTGAATGGTTACCATGGAGATTAAAGGATTTCTCAAATATGCATGAATGAATAAAAAAAAAACACTCCAGGTATTTTTTTTGATGACGGAAAAACTTTATATCCTGATAAAAAATTGGAAAAGTTGATTTAACATGATGCTACCGGCCCTTTAAGAAGCATTCCCTGTTTTATGTGACTGTTGGATGCCTTGGTTACTGCCTGTGATATTTTGCTCGACTAATGAGGTCCTCACCTGCAAACTGAACCATTTAAATGCCCATCACTGTTCTTCGTGTCCCACAATTAAACCCACATCAGAATTTAATCCATCCATCCACCCATCCATCTTCTGCCGCTTATCTGGGGTTGGGTCGCGGGGGCAGCAACTTAAGAAGGGAGGCCCAGACTTCCCTCTCCACAGCCACTTCCTCCGCTCCTCCGGGGGAATCCCGAGGCGTTCCCAGCCAGCCGAGAGACATAGTCCCTCCAGCGTGTCCTGGGTCTTCCTCTCCTCCCGGTGGGACGTGCCCGAAACACCTCACCAGGGAGGCGTCCAGGAGGCATCCTGACCAGATGCCCGAGCCTCAACTGGCTCCTCTCGATGTGGAGGAGCAGCGGCTCTACTCCGAGTCCCTCCCGGATGCCGAGCTTCTCACCCTACCTCCAAGGGAGAAAACTCATTTCGGCCGATTGTATCCGCGATCTCGTTCTTTCGGTCAGTACCCAAAGCTCATGACCAAAGATGAGGTTAGGAACGTAGATCGACCGGTAAATCAAGAGCTTCGCTTTTTGACTCAGCTCTCTCTTCACCACGACGGACCGGTAGAGCGCCTGTTTCATGTTTTTTCATCTGGTATGGAATGTTGTGCAACTGGAACGATGTTTGCTTTTGCCTTTTAACATGGGTAACTGTGGCAACAAGTGGGAGCATCTGATTAGCATATCAAAACCTGAAATAAATCCAGAACTACGACTCCAGATTCCACAGCAGTGGGAAAGGATGGAGGCTTCATGGATGCAGAGAGGAGGATTATGTTCTTACTTCAACATCTCTCTGCTCACTTTCTACTCAAATGGAAAAAAAAAGCAAACGAGGAGGATTATCAGTCTTACCAACATCGACTTGTTGCTGTGAAATATTTTCTCTGCTGTTCAAAAACTGAGCTGTTGTTAAGTTTTGACAGTCAGCAACAGTGTCTTCAGTCAGAGACTTCTTCAGATTTGTTGCGAGACTGACTGCTACTGGATACCATTTCAGATGATTTGCATTTGATTTCAGTTACACTTTAGTTTTTGCTGTTTATTCTTTTGTTTTCAGTTTTATACATAAATGGTTTTTATTTTTAAATCCTCTTCCTGTTAATCATAACACTGACCCAGTGATCTCATCCAAACCTGGACGCACCAACAAATAACCTGTAATCCTGGAATAACCTGACTGCATAACAGGATGAGGATTTTATCAATGAAACTCATTCTGTCTATGTGTGATGAAGTCTAAAATATTCTTTTGTTACTTCAGACTCACCTGACGTTGTCGAAACATGTCAGGTGTGTCTGAAGATACTTAAAATAACAAGAGAATATTTAAGGATTTATTTATTAAACTCTATTAAACTTCACATTTATTAAAGTGATATTTATTTTATGAACCCCTGAGGTTTTACAACTTCAGCCTTGTTTATCTTTTACTGCCATGTTTTTATAGTGAAAGTAAACTCAGACATTTTTAGAAATAACTTTTTGTATTTCATGTGTTGCCTAGGATTTTTGAAGGTTTTGTGTCAAAGTTCATTGAAACAGCCTTTATATCCTGTCTATCCACTGATTATGTGTCAGCCGTAAGGCTGCAGAATAATTAACATATCAAGTGGCCCGCCTGTAATACACATCATAACACAAACAATACAGTAAAAGTAAAATATTAACACCTCATACATCAACAACTATATGACTGATAAGTAATGCATTGATCTTGGAATTTTCTACAAAAAAAATATGAAAATATCTGAATTTTCAGAAGTCAAATTGTTCAACTTTTGATGCTCAGAAATCTGCATGTTTTTCTAGAGAATTTCTTAAAAAAATTCTGGCAAATGATCAACAACTGAAACAACTGTTGAATCTCAGGTATCTCCATGTGTTTTCTAGAAAAAACTGCGATTAATTTCAAGATATCTATAGTCCCAGCACATTTTGAAATTCAGAATTTTTTTCCAAAAGTTGACATTTTTTTTAATTTCTGAAACTCAATCATTTTCATAATTTTTCTAGAATTTTGTTTTAGATTCTGTAAATGAGCTTATTAGGAGCCTATTTTGTGTTTCCTCACATTTGTTGAGATGAAAGTCGATGCTTTTATTTTGAAGGGCTTGAAACGGAAAGGTGGAAAGGTGAGTGACGCCAACGGCAGACAATTAACGGACAATTAACTGCTCGGTCAGAGAGAGGCGCAGGTCGGAGTAAGTGTCGGTCAGTTAGTGGCGCTTGGTTGATGAGGGAACACGGTGAGTTTTTAATGTGTAAATATATGTTTAGTTTTCCTGCGGGATGTGTAGTTCGCTATTGGGTGTGATGGTTGTATTTAGTCACTAGATGGTGCTAATATTCTTTGGTCAACCGTCAACATTTAAAATACGTCGTACAGGAATGTTAGCGTTTAATAAATACATGTTTTGTAAAATATAGTTGTAGGGTCATGGGGTAAAAGATTAATATAAAATGTCAAAACAACACTGTCTGAGTTATTAATTGTATTTTATATCTTTTCAACCGGGACGCTGCAGATTCATCTCAAACTTTCTGAATTTTTTCAGGCAAATTTTCAACTTTTGAAACTCAAACATTTCCATGTTTTTTTTTTTTCAGATTAATCTCAATTTTAAATTTTTTTCTTTAAGTAAAATTTTAAACTTTTGAAACATTTCCAAAAGTTTGAAATTTCTACAAAATATCAGATGAATCTCAACATTCCTGAGTTTTTGGTGTGAAATGTGCTCTTCCATTTATTTTTCCATCTTCAAGACTGAATGGGCCAAATTCGTGCCAGCATTTTTGAGCTGGAGATGGGGGACCAGACAAAATCACTTCGAGGGCCACAAATGGCCCCCGGGCCGCCCTTTGGACTAGATGAAACGTATCGTGGGGCACGAGGCGCCTGGGCTGATGTGTCTTCCCTGGTATTGTTGTTGGAGTTCTGGTCAGATCTGGTTTCAGGACCCTGGTCAGCGCTGCTCAGGCCCGCGTTGCTGTTGTTGTTTTTTGTTTTTTTCTTTTTCATGACGTGTATTCATGACGTCATGAAAAGAAAAACAAAAATGTCAACAGCACGCGGGAGCAGCGCCACCTGAAACCAGATTCGACAGACCCATCAACAATACCAGAAACAGCCTGCGTTGTGCCCACGCTTCACCCAGTTCAAAGCACTGGGGCCATTTGTGTTCTTTCAGTGAGCTCTGTTTGTCTCCTCATTCACTGTAACAGCTGGCAGACTACCAGTCTTGAAGATGGAAAATAAATGAAGAGCACACACACCAAACTCAGGAATGTTGAGACCATCTGATATTTTGTAGAAATTTTAAACTTTTGAAACATTTCCAAAAGTTTGAAATTTCTACAAAATATCAGATGAATCTCAACATTCCTGAGTTTTTGGTGTGAAATGTGCTCTTCCATTTATTTTTCCATCTTCAAGACTGAATGGGCCAAATTCGTGCCAGCATTTTTGAGCTGGAGATGGGGGACCAGACAAAATCACTTCGAGGGCCACAAATGGCCCCCGGGCCGCCCTTTGGACTAGATGAAACGTATCGTGGGGCACGAGGCGCCTGGGCTGATGTGTCTTCCCTGGTATTGTTGTTGGAGTTCTGGTCAGATCTGGTTTCAGGACCCTGGTCAGCGCTGCTCAGGCCCGCGTTGCTGTTGTTGTTTTTTGTTTTTTTCTTTTTCATGACGGCGGGATGCACGTCATGACGTCACCGCTTCAGCTGTGCGGACAGGCCGGTGTCGGTCGTTCATGTTGCGAAATGCTTAAAATCATTTAATGGTCAAACTGGACCGTAACAAGCCGTTTATTTTTTATTAATGATGATTATTGATGTTACTGGGAGAACTGACTGGGAATCAACGGAGCGCTTCGTCACACCGCCAGGCTGCCCGGCCTTTTTCCTTCTTCACATCCATCGTCTGATCATGGAGATCTCCACCGGAGAGGCGCAGCTGATTCATGTTTTGATGCCGTCGCATATTGTGGTATTTAAATGCAGCTTCCGCCGCAGATCGGACCGGTACCGGGCCGAACCGGACAGCACCTGCAGGCCGCGCCTGCGGGACGTTTCAGCATGAAACGGTCCGGCCTGCCGATGTGGACCGGGTCGCCGCTCCTCGTGTTCACGGCGGACCTTGATTTATTAGCCATACAATTAAGGCACGCGGTGAATGCCAAGAGAGGGATCACGCGCTGCAGGCGGCGTCGGATCTGGACCCGAGCAGGTTCACAACACCTTGTTTACCTGAAACCCAGCGATTCTGCTGCTGATTTCACAGGAAATGATTCATTACCTCCTTCCTGCATGAATTTAGTGGCATAGGGGTGTTCAAAATGTGGCACGGGGGCCATTTGCGGCCCCAGGACTGATTTTATGAAGTCCCCAATACATTGAGAGAAAAATACTTTTATATTAAAATCTACTTTAAAAATGTGAGATGTCACAATGTGATCTACTTATTGATGTGTTTTATAAAGCAGTCATCCCACACAGGGACCAATTGGTACCACAAAAAATCCAGATATTTCTACTTTTTCCACACATTTGAAGTTACATTTTTGCAGGCACTGCTCATTTGTTTTTAATTTTTATACATTGTAAGTTATGAATTTTATGCAAAAACACAGACATATGTAATTGTTTTTAAGTCGCCCTGCGTCCCTTGGATCCAAGCACTTCTCAAAACTGCTCAATATTTTTGTTATAATTGTGCACAATACTTAATACCTATTAATGTTTCTCTTGGTATTTTGTTTTTTAAACTGTAATGATTTATTTAGGTTTTTGTATCCAAGTTTTCTTTCAGCACTTTAAAAATAAAGTTATATTTTGAAATATTGTTTTTTTTTCTGTGAACCTACATAACTCGGCGCTGCAGCCGATTTTCCCCACTTTGGGAAAATAATGAATATTTCTGTTGTCCCATTTCTAAAGCTCGTTTTTAATTGCCATGTCGGTACAACAATGCAATAATGTGCAAATAATTTAAAATTACCCAATAAAACCAACACAAACAACATATAAGTATATCTTTAATAACGAACATGATCAAATCTAAGAATGTGATAGTGACCTCTGATACAATAGATATTTAATACAAGGGTGACGTAAAATTTTGCATAAATTTTCTATATTCCAATACCATTATACAGTATAACTCTGATTTCCCCTGCTTTCTGCCACTCTTGCATACACGCACAATACAGCAAGCAGTTAAAAAAAGAAAAGAAATAAAACAAACAGAAATTTTACAAACATTTACCACACAGGCTAGTCTCTTGGTTTCCATATACTTGACAATTAATCGGTCAATAATGATAATAATAATAATAATGATGCTACAGCTTAACATTTTGAGGCGGTTTCTGTTCTGGTACATTAAAGCTTCTGAGAATGGAGTGGAAACTTATAATGTCAAGATTAAAATGGTGTTAAGAGAAAGAAAACCACACCTGGCTTAAATAAGCAGTATTAATTTCACAGAGTTTGTAAATAGGATTTTAAGAGAACAGTTAATCGAAAAGAAAATTCTTTCCCTGAAAATGACAAATTTCCCCTCTTGCTATGCTGAAAACAAAATTAAGGCTTCATTATTCCCCAAACGATTACGCTAAGCCTTACTCCAGATCATTCTTTTATAGCCATTTGTAAAGATTTATGGTTTAATTTTCCACAGCCTTGCACATAAATATCTCTGCAAACAGAAACCTTCAGTTTTACACTAAAGTAAAAAGTTTTCTACAATGAAAATGGGCATCAAGAAGGTATTTACTCCTTCTTCTTCTGATGTTGATGATATAAAACACAACTGGCCACACACACAGATAGCAGACGTTTTGTCATTAAAGTGTTCTCCACTCATTTAGATTAACCAACACGAGCACTTAACATCTCTTCAACAAACAAACCACAATGTGAACAGTCACTGAATATCAGCAGCAGGTTGTCGGTCAGACGTGCAGATATTTTGTTTTCTGACTTAGCTGAGTAAACTTCCAAGGATAAAAAAAGTTAACTGATGTTATTAAAATAACTTTACATGGTGAAATATTGTTTCATCCCTGCACGCGTTACAAAGTAACCCAGAGCGAAGTGGCTCAAAAGGTTCGACACGGGCAAATGTTGTTAATAAATAGAAAACAATTATATTTTTCTCTTTTTTTCTGTAACGTCTGTGTTTTCATTCTGATTTCATTGTGTCCGCCCAAATGTAAGTGTCGATCTTTTCAGCTTCTACAGTTCACTTCTGACGGTCCTGGAAAAAATGGAACAGAAACAGAAAACCTTCAATCCATCTTGCAAAGTTAAAATATGTTGAAACATTTTTCAGAATCAGACTTAAAATGCCATCCAGTGTAAGTGCACAAATATTATTAAAAAGCCGATTACATTGAACTTGTATTTGACCTGCACCTGCAGCTAACCCCTCACATCACACGAGCTCCCAAAAACAATCTGGCATAATAAAGACTAATTCAGTATAGAGGATACAAAGTTGCCCAAAATCAAAACACTCCTAAGGTCTCAACTCCAGTCCTCAGGCCCGCCGTCCTGCAGTGTTCAGATGTGCCACAGGTACAAAACACTGGCATGAAATGGCTTAATTACCTCCTTCCTGTGTCGGTAATGTTCTCCAGAGTTTTGCTAATGACCCAATTATTCTATCCAGGTGTGGTGCAGCAGAGGCACATCTAAAAGCTGCAGGACAGCTTGGCCCTCGAGGACTGGAGTTTGAGACCCCTGAACCAAGTCGACTCATTGCTGAAGCCGTGTGTCGATGTTTGACCATCCAACAGGTCACAGGTTGTATGTTCACACATACTGACCTGCACAGGATGTTGAACGTCTCATATCATTTTGCAGGATGTTAAACATCTTACAGTCAACATCTTGTGTTGAAGGACGTCATATGAGTGAAGTAGTTAGATCATTTTCGTCACAATCAGTATAAAAGAATTAACAGACATTATAGCGAGTCCCTCTGGTAAATATTTGATCCTAAATTTATCGCAATCTGAATTTTTTTCTTCTGCGTCCCCTAGAAAAACAAAAGGTTTTGCGAGGTAACGCAAAAGTTTAGTAGATTATTTTACCCAAATTCACAAAGTGACAGCTGATTAAAAATAATAAAGTGAAAATATTTTTTCATTGATAATTCAACACCTTACAGAGAATTTTGTGTTAAATTACTGGGTTTCTGATACATTTACACCTTTTGCTCATATTTTAATTGCTCGTTCATAAATGCACCAGTTGATCCCCAAAGCCAAGCAAGAAAACCTTTTTTTATTTTCCCTTTTTCTGGTTGTTGGGAGTCCAAACTGGTGTTAGGAAAGCATTGATTAAGCACAGGAACCAGTTTATTTGGGAAAAAAAAACAACAAAGATCACTTATCCAAAGCTTAATTTTTTACTGAAACTTGAATTATTTTCTTGAACTATTACCCAAAACCCAGCCAAGAGGAGCAAGATTAAACTGATTTACCTGATCAACTCTGGATCGACTCTGTATCGAGACGGGCTCGTAGCTCTGGTGACAACAAGAACACAAAACCAGTGAGAAAATGTGGACAAAATGGTTCAAATCTTAAAGCAAAAACTACATAAACATGAATTAAAAAATGTCATTTCACCTTTCGAATAATTTTTATTTAACCTGTTAAAACTTTGATTTCTTGTGAGGACATGATAAATCATTTCAGAATTTTTTTACCATATTTAGTAGAACTTTTTCCAGAGAACAAACACATTTGTTAGTAGAAAAATGATTAATTGCTTGATTATTTCAGTAATTCATTCATCGCAATTAATTCTAATAATTGTTAGAGCCATAATTGCACTGTGATAATAGTGTGTAAGCAAAAATGTATGTTTAAAATAAATATTCCGTCTATAAACATGTTGCAACTTGACATCACGTCCGCAGGTTCCCTCGGCGACGATCAGAACCGTTGGGTTTAGCTGTCAAGATGTCAACATGACGTGCTAAATCTTAAATGTATGCGCGATATATGAACGAAACAAGGATGCAGTGCTTTGCTGCTAATTGCCAACACTACAACAATTACACATCACACTTTACAGGGCAGAAAAAGTTTTAATAAAAAGCAAGGGAAAGAGAAGCAGAGCAGTTGCGCTAGCTTGGCTTTGACAACCTTAACATGTAGATGTGCTTCAGAATTCTGTGCGTTTAGATTCGGTCACAAAAATAACACAAAAGGACGACCGACACGCCAACTCTGACAGATCAGCAGGAGTTTCAATTAGCTAATCAACAACCGCCGTGTTCAGACGTTCACTTATCACAAATTAAACAAATCTGAAAACATCATTTTATAGCTAGCAGTGAAATCTGATACATTAGTGGAGCTGTTGTCAGTCAGCCAGTTGCTATGGCGACGAGTATGCGTGTAGCATAACCAGCACAGAGAGAAAGAGGAAAAGAAGAATAAAAGTGGTTTTGAGTCATAGTTGAAATGAAAATATGTGGACACTCTTGACCAACGTGGGAGAGATGCACACATGAACAAAATGAACAAAATGGCTGCTGTCGAGATCGAGCCGTAAGAGACAGAGAATGGAAAATATATCAGACAATGTGGACAGGCTGCCTCCAATCAAATGAGACACAGTTAACTACGTAGTGAAAGCAAAGAGTGTTAATAAAAGCTAAGTTAGCTGAGCTAATTTTGCTAGTTTGGCAGCAAACACAACAGTAAATATCTAAATAAAACACAAAAAGAGTTTTCAAAAACGGTAACCGAGTAACAGTAGAAAAGTACTTCTGCTGTTTATAAGTTAGATAGAAATGAGATAAGCTAGTTCTAATCTTGTGGCTTATTGTTGTCATAGTAACACCATAGCAACTGTCAAGATGGCCGTCAATCCCAGAGTTTAGAATGCGACACTTCACATGAGAACTGTGTATGTGGCCTGGATCACATAATTACCTTTTTCACGACGTCCTCCTCCTCCTGCTTCTTCTCGTAGTGGGAGAAGTCATCAAAGATGGAGGTGGTGTGTTTGTACTGGGCGATGATCTTCAGCACCTGCTTGGCCTTCTCCAGAGGAACCTCCTGGGTGTCCCGTGAGTTGGTGACCGGCTTGTTGTCGTTGTTCTCCAGGCGGATGTGGCGCAGCTGGCTGTTGGGCACGTCCTTAACAAACAGCCAGTTCACGTCGAACTTGCCCTTCCACTTGTCCTGCGCCCAGACTCCGGCGCTGGTGCCGTAGTCCACAGGGGAGCGCATCTCCGCCACGCCGCAGAAGTGGCCGCTGCCGTTGACGCTGAACAACAAGTAGACAGGACCTTTGGCGGTCATGGCCCGGTAGGCGGCGTCCAGCCGCTTGTTGCCGTGCTCCGTGCTGCACCAGATGGAGTACTTAATGGAGCGGTGGATGTCGTCCTCGGAGTAGCTCTTGATGATGAACACGCGGCCATTTTTCAAGTTCCAGTCAAAGTCCTTGGGGTTGTAGCTGTGGGCCGCTCGCAGCTTCTCCAGAACCGGGTGGGACTCCGATCCAGGATTGGCGGGAACGAACCCAGCGATGCCTCCGTTTCCTACACCGCCACCACCGTTGGACGAGCCGCTGCTGTCCAGGCTTCCGCCGCTGTAGCAGAGGTTGCGGTTGCGTGGCGCCACCCATCTGGTTTGGGGTGTGGGGGCAGAGTTGTGGTTCTGGTAGGACTGCGGCGGTCCTGGCATGGTCATCTGCTGAACGAGGGACTGGACGGACTGCAGGGACTGCTGCAGCGGCGGGATGAGGCTGGCGGTGTGGGAGTGCAGGTGGGACGGGTGGTGCTGGTGGTGTAGGGCGGCGCCATCTTGGCGGCGGGGCCTTTGTTATCCCACGTGTCGATGTCCATGCTGTGCTTGATGGGCGGCGGCGGCAGCACGCCGCCGGCCAGCGGCATCCCAGGCTTGTTCTTGGCCTTCTGCTGCTGCGGCTTGGCCGGTTTGCTGGCGATCGCCGCCCACGATGTCGGCTTTTGAGGCGGCATCCCGACTGGCGTGCCCCGTTGCCCGTGGCGACACCCCCGCCTATCACGGAGCCCGCGCTCTTCACGCCCGAGCCACTTCCTGTCACATCGCCGCCTATTTTCAGGCCCAGCATGCCTTGCTCCAGGCTGTTCATTCCTGGGGCTTTGCTCAGGGTGTCGCTATGGAAACCGGTCTGGCCGTCAGGGACCAGAGTGCCCCCTAGGGAGCTGGGAGGGTAGCTGTAGCTGCCCCCATAGGCTGAGCTCTGAGTCTGCTGGCCCTGGGAGCCGCTGGTGCCCCAGGCGGAGAACGCCGGGTTCTCTGGGAAAAAATTGAAGCGGTGCGGGTAAATGCTGCTGCTGAGCCCACCGGGCTGCCCGAACACGGTGTCGGGCATGAAGTGGTGGTCTCCATTACTGAGGGGGGCGTACGGGGCCAGGTAGGGGATCGGCGGGTCCCCTCCGGTGGACCAGGGCGCCTCGTTAAGAGGGTAAGGAAATCCAATGGAGGGGGCATAGTAGCTGGACAGGTAGGGGTCCGTCATGGACTGATAGCTGTTATTCTACAAGGAAAAACAGATCCAAGATGAATCATCAGATAGAACCAAACAGAGGGCAGGGCTGGGCAATTCATCGATTTTAATAGTTTAACCAGATTTTTGGGTTTTGAAGATTTTATTTTCTCTCCATTAACTGAGTGAACATAGTTCAGAGTGACGCGAGGTCGACCAGGGGCGGCCATCTTGTTTTACAGCTTCTATTTATTTTGAATTCAGGTCAGAATGTTAGGGCCAGGTTAAGATTTAATTTTTTATTTACAAGAGTAAGTTAAGCCTCTCACAATAAGCAATTAAATTAATTACATGAATTAACGTGAGCTCAATTTCCTTTAATTTTTTAACTAATTTTGTTTAAATCTTTTATAGTCCATTTTATTCCTGGCTTTTCTTATTTCCTTGTTTTTGATTGTTGTGTCTTATTTTACACATTTGAAATTAAAAAGGTTATCGCCATTGAGAGAGCAAACTTGCAGTATTAGGTCATTATCTTTATGTTAGTTAAATAATCTCAAAATGAAAATATTATAATTTATTACAATAATTTCTCGGTCAAAAAATCATCCATAAAAATTATTACTGTATCAGGCCGAAATCGAGTTGAAAAAGGTCGTAGTATTACCAGAATAAAGGCATAATTTTAGAAGAACTCCTGCAAAAGAATAACAAAAAATTTAAATGAGATTGTAAAGTTTTGCTTTGGTGTTGGCCTTATAAATTGGATATGCTTCAATTTTTTATACATGATCATGCAACAAACGTGAGAACCTTTTTTTCTCATTAAAATTATATTTTTCCTTTAATTTTTCAATGTTCTGGTAAAATATGTCTATATTCTGTTATTACAGCAACAATATTGTTATTAAACAAAAATGATCATAACCTGGCCCTAAACACCATCGTACAACTCAGAAGGGGAATAGAAATATATTTTTTGTCCAATTTTCTGTTATGTCTTGAGAAAATAAAATGTAATAAAAATAATCAGAAATCTGGCATCAGAAAACCAGAGGTTTCATTCTGAAGCCTATCGCCCAGCCCTACAGAAGCGTTTCAGTGTCACAGATCTTTAAAATATCCCTCTGTAGCTCCTACCTGACTGGACTGGCTAGTGAGATACGGCTCAAAGTCATTATCATGCACAGAGTCCTTCTGGTGGAGGGAGCCGTTCTGCACTGAAACTGGAAAGGCTGCAATAAAATCAAACTACTGTTAAAACCGGACACCATCATTTGCATAAACTTCCAACCAGGTAAATGGAGCCATGTTCATTATGAAGCTAATAGATGATGAACATGATGGAGATAAAACACTGACATCATCTGCATGAAAGCTCAACACCAGGATGTTAGCTTAAACAAATGAGAACTGATCCACTAGCCTCTGTGCACAAACAGGGTTTCATGATTGAAACAGATGAAACCACCTTTGTTTTCTTCACCGTCATACAGACTCAGAAGTTTACATACACTTTGATCACAATGCCTGAAACAATTTGGGAAAGCTCAACTGAAAGCTCTGTTTTCACCTCACAGTCCAGAAGTTGCAACTTTTGCTACATTTTCAGCTGGTTTGGTTCGCTTTCACACTGCACTGTGTCAAACAAGCCAAACTAGGCAAACTGCACCGATTGCAGTTGTCCAGCCAATTTCTGATTACCGATCTTTAAAAAGCCTCACCTGCACATTCCAATTTGGCCGATGCATTCTTTTTTTTTTTGTCTGAAATGTTGCTAAATATAAGAAGAAAGTTGCTGACTTGGCAGCAGTGGAGTGGCTATGGTTAACTGCAAACATGCAGACATGACCTGGTGGGCCGGTCCGTCGGTCAAACCTCTCTACCAGGAAAACACAAGAGGACAGTGCCTGATTTTCAGACCTTTGGCGAAGCAGATAAGATCAGTTTCACACGCAAGTTTGTCTGATTTCTCAAAATTAAGGAAATTCACGCTGATAAATCGGTGCACTCTAGTTTTTCTGGCGCATATTTTAAAGTTGGCTTGTTTTGAACTGCTAACATTAATTAAAATGGCTGACAAGCTGGTGGCCTCAAACCGCTCTGAGATTTTCTGCCTTTTCCATAAACTCAGAAGAATCTAACATCTGTCTACTGAATCAATAATAACTAAAGAAAACATAATTTAAAAAAAAATGCAATGTCAAGTCTGAATGCAATAATCAGAGGTGGGCACAGTATCTAT
Organism: Poeciliopsis gracilis; assembly: GCA_911649635.1. Lineage (NCBI taxonomy): Eukaryota > Metazoa > Chordata > Actinopteri > Cyprinodontiformes > Poeciliidae > Poeciliopsis > Poeciliopsis gracilis. The sequence continues at coordinate 2,436,685 of CAJVRI010001220.1, forward strand.
AATTTTACTTCAGAGTAGAACAACTTCAACATATTTGGAAAAAAGTATTTGGTAAAAAGCTGCTGAGTAATTGATCAAATGATCAATCATTTAATATTTTAAAAAATTAAATAATTACATTGATCAAATTATAAAGTGGAAATTTGGGAATTTATATTAAAAAAAATTACAATATTTCTGATAAACTATAACAAAACCAGGCAAAATATTTGTTTTCCTAAATCAATTTATTTCAATATAAAACTGTGACCAAAAACTGCATCTGGTAAATTTCTGGTTAAAATATACTTGTTCTTCATTCACTGGGAATTAAATCCAGAAATTTTACTCAAGTAAAAAAAAACTTAGTAGAAAAATGACTAGTAAAAAAATTACTTAAGTAAAAGTAAAAAGTGCAGCTCAGTGAAACTACTCCTAAAAGTAATTTTTAAAAAGTTATTAAAGTAAATGCCACTACCCAGCTCTGTTTACATCACAGGCTCATGTTGTAGATTATTCTGGTGTGTTGTCAATCATCAACACATAATGCCCGCCTTTATTTTAAATCTACCTGGTAGGGAGGCAGGTGTGTGTTTAATATTTACATAGATTAAATATTATTCTGGTTTTGCAGAGAACCTTAATCTCTTACCTTTGCTTGCATCTTGTCCTTTCGATGTCTTCACGGTAACATTAAAGAGAGAGAACACAAACACATCATGTTTCGGTCATGTTTGCACATGCAGCATGCTTTAGTTTAATGCGCGCATTTTAAGATGGATTCTGGCAGGAATGTTAAGCAGTGTTGAGGAGTCAGATGGCAACTGGAAGCTGTGGTCCAGGCCTTGGTGGGTTCCAGCAGATGATTTTAGCAGCTAACCTCTCCTCTCTCTGGGCTAACTAACTTCCTAGCTCCGGTTTCACGGCTCAGTTCAGCTCTGAAACATTTTCGCCGCTCACCTGAGGGTCTATGCTAGCGGCAGACATCATTCATCCACCAGGTGTTGTGTTGGAATGGAGCCCCGACAGGACGAGCGGTGTGAGAGCTACGGAGAGGCTTTTTTTCTCTGCCTTGCTAGCAGCGGCTGTTAGCCGGACTGTCGACTCGGCTCGCCTGCGCTTGTCGTGGCCCTGCTGGCAGGTCGCGCCGCCCTGTCCGCATTAATCCAGCCGGGCTTCAGTCCGCTCCGAGCCCCTCCAAGCTAAACTAGACCAGCCCCGGCGGCCTCGCAGCTCATTTGGCCCCAAAACAGCAGCTTCTTCCAGTGCCTGAGGAGCGGAAATGACGTAGCTGGGTCACGTGACTGCGCAATGGCAAAATCAAAGACCTCGATTAAAGGCAGATTTAGTTTGTAAAAGTGCTTACCGCTATTTAAAAATGTATATAAAATAATGTATAGATAACGAAAACATTGTTGTTGAAATAGTGATATCAGTATTTAACCATATATACATTTATACACGGTTACTAATTAAAATGCTTAAATAGTTAATTTAACAATTTAAATATTTCAATAGTTATTTAAATAACTATTTATATATAACCAGTTATATATATATGACTGGGTTATATTTCGTAGATGTATATATATATATATATATATATATATATATATATATATATATATATATATATATATATATATATATATATATATATATATATGTTTGCACATACATACTACATGGGTCATGTTTATAAAGATTCCAAAAATATTTTTATAATTTATCTCATATCAATCTATGAGTTTTACTTAAGTGCAACGTAAAATATGCATTCATAAAAAAAAATAAAAAAAACCTTTTTTTTCAGTATTTGGGGCCCCCAAAAATGAGGTTCCTGGTCTGTTGTAAACTTTTTCTACAGTCTGACCCAGGCAGAATACTGCAGCACCACATCTAGAAGGAATTAAAGCTGTTAATGCCTAAATTCCTACTGAATAGATTTGTAAATATTTTTAGTTTGGGGTATTTTTATGTTATATCTTCTTTCAGGGGGGATTATTCTTGTAAATCATGGAAAAGCTAATCTAATTTCAAACAAAAACATTGGAAATGCTTTGTTACATATAAAACAATACTTATGAAAACAAAGTTTTTAAGAACAAATAACTTTTTGATCGGACTTTACTGAAACATCAAATCATAGCTGTTGCCTGCATCTGTATGATGTTATATATTGGTTACAATAATTACACTGCAAGCGTTGAGGAGGAATACAAATAGATGATGACCCAAATTAATGACTAATGTTAGCTATTCACCAAAATCCGCTTAAAATCAGACATGATGACAATTTTGCTGTGCCTCAAGATTTGCTTTCCAGAATCTGGATCAGACTGGGTGGCAAAACTTTTGCCATATTTTGTGTTCCATTTTTTCCACCATTTTGGAAAACAAACTTTAAAACTTAGAAATGTTAAATAAAGAATTGAGAAATATAACACAAAGTTTAAAGAAATACACAAAACCTTAAACAGACCATAACCAGTTGTGATTTAATGTGAAATCCAGGTGAATTATTATGACACAAATAAAAACCATGGAGGTGAAACTAAGGACAATTAAATCATATTTAGGTGCAGATTTTAATATTTTTAAGCAACAAATAACTCAAAATAAAAACCATTTACTCCAGACTGGCTGGTTTCACATTCTTGAGGTGCAGAAAACAATTAAAAGAACAGAATCAGCAAGAAGAAACAATGAAAAGTCCATTAAAAATAACCACAACACTTTTCCCCAATCACTTCATTTAGTGAACTAAACAAAAATGGGGCAATACATTTAAAACAGTCCCTCCAGTATCTAACCCACATATTATAATTCAAACTATTACAGATACATTATTTCACTTTATTCTGTTGGAGCGGTTTTAGACCGGTCATATGCTAGATAGAACTTTTATTAATTCATATAACAATTTTTACAGCTCATTCTCTGTAAGTTCGCCACAGTATACAGAAAAAGAAGCCAAAAATGTTTAATTATATTACTTTACTGTTAATCACATATTTTTATGGTGTTTTTGATTTTCACAACAAAAATGAAATGTTGAGATGTCCAATGAAAAATGCTGCACTTAGCTCAACCTTCTTATTTTTTATAAAATGTTTCTAGAGAAGTGATTCACCTTCTTCATTTTACCTATTTGAGGTGAAGAAGCGTCCATGCGCCCCCTAGCGGTAACTAATATGCAGTACACTCAATATTGGGAAAAACTGAGATTTCATTTAAACAGGAGCTTTCATCGAGCTCATCTTTAATATTTTACAGACGAGTAGACACGTAGATAGGGACCCAATCTGATTCTTAAACTGGAAGATTATGTCCTTGACACATTTTTAAGTCCCTGCCTTGATCACAAGTTTCACAACCAAAATTAAGATGATGAAGATGATGATTGGGTCTCAAAGGTCCTTTTCTGCCTGGATTCTTTTCAGCATCTTTGAACAGATGTTCCTTACAGTCATTTGTAATCTGAAAAAATAATAATAATAATCAAAGAAAGGTGCATGAGAGATGTTGGAGCAAACGGAGATAAAATGAAAATGGTGGAGGATTAAGGACTTTAATCTTCTGAGATCAAAACTCAAGACTTCTCAAAATCTGAATTCTGAGATTAAAGACCAAAGTTCTGAGTTTGATCTTTTGACTTTGACATTAAAACAGAATTCTCAGGGGGAAAAAAGTAATTGAGGTTGGAAAAAAATCTGTTTTTTGAGATTAAAGTCAGAATTCTGAGATTAAAGCCCAAATTTTGAGACCAGTCAGTTTTCCAGGAATAATCTACTGAGATTAAAACTCAGAATTCAGAATTTTGAGGGAAAAATAATCTGTATTTTGAGGTTAAATTTTCTGAGATTAAAACTCATAGTTGTAAAAAATATGAAAAAACAAACTCATAATTCTGAAATTAAAGTCATAATTCTTTAATCTCTGGTCCTCATCCTCTTTTGTTGCATCTTCCCTGGCTTTGCAAAATACCCTTGAACCTTTTCACATTTTGACAAATAAGATGTTAAAAAGTGCTGTGTGTGTTTGTATTTACCCTTTGTATTTTCTTGCCAGCTTGCACTGATTGGCCAACTTGTTTGGGTTTATTATTGTTGTTATTAGACACAGGCTGCAGTAAATGTGTAGAAGATCTGCATGCACCAGCTGACTTGACTTTTGTAAGTTTATTTTTCAGTTTTCATAAGGGAGCAAAAATCTTAGAATTTTACAGCTTTGCAGCAAAAACTAATGTGAAAAACATTTTATCTGCTGTCTGACTTTTTTTCTCTGATACAGTTTATGTCTGAGAAAAAGAAAAACATGAGAACACAATGACCTAACTTCAGAGAATTATCCTTGAAGTAGTTTTATCTAAATCAACACTCCGACTCGTCAGTTCACCATTAGCAACGACAACAATTGACTAAGTGAAGATTAGACAAAGTAAAAAGAAAATCACTTAAAAAGAAGAAGAATCAGGCAACAGAACATATTATGACAATTTCCTGTGAACTAAATATATACTAAATGTAAATAAATAATAGTAGATTGTTTTACATACAGCTTTCTTCCTCTGGAAATCTGCTGACAGCATAACGGGAATAAACGACTCCCAGGAGCTGAGAACAAATTCAAGAACATCGAGAAAAAGGTTTCAAAGCTTCCTGCTTACTTCAGATTTTATCTTTTAGCCAGCAAAAATAAAATAGCACATCACAATGTCCCAGTTAAATAAGTGTTTGCTGAATTTCTCTGAGAATTGTGGTATTTGAAAATAAAGATAATAAAAAAAATACCTTCTTCTATTTGTTGAGAGATCTAATGTTGCACAATATAATCAAAATTCTGATTATTTGTGCAAAGACATATTTTTTAAACTGAGGTGAACTTTAAGCTTCTTGGTTATGTTTGTCCTTTAAATTCATTATTTAGTGAAGAGAGTACATATTCAAAACCAAGTAAATGTGTTTGAGTTCAAATTTAAAGACCTAACAGGATGTTTTGCTGCCAGTCTCTTTAAATGGTTAACATGGGAGACTCACTGACAGAAGGAGCTGGGCGCCGCAGTGCAGAACCTCCAGGTACTGGTACTGCAGCCAGCAGCTCGGCACTGTGGCCAGCTGGGGGTTCTGGTGCTCGCTCCACCTGTCAGAGGGCGGGTTCTTGCTTTGACATCCCGGCCCGTTGCTCTTCCACCAAGAGGAATGTGAGGAAACTCCCAGGGAGAGAATGTGGCTGTCCTGCAGCAAGACCAGGAGAAACAGACCAGTTAAACCAAATTCTTCCAAATTAAAAGTTCAACAATTCAAATGATAAAAACAACAAAAATGAAAACAATAACAGAACAATAAAAGAATTTGAAATAAAAACTGTGATCTGTGGATCAAAAGAGAAACAGATTTAAACACCGAGTTAATTAGTGACTTCAGGCACTGCGGCGCCTCTAATGATCCGTCCTGCAGAACTGGGCCTTACCTTCGAAAGGCCTCCCAACTCCAGGTAGAGACAACTCACAAAGACGTTCCAGCCAATCCACACAAACATCCACAGCAGGTACTGGGAACCAGTAACAGAAAAAACGATTCATTTCACAAAGTAACTCAGAGGGAAGATCTAGATCAGCGTAAAACCACATCACACACACTCACGCTAGCTAAGCTAGCTGTGAGCGTCGCACTCTGCGCTGACGTCACGTTAAAACAAACGGTCGTTTACATGCAGTACCCTGCGGACCACTAGGGGGTTCTCTAGGCGTTACCATGGTGACGTAGCGTGACTGGTACTGGATGGCCCCGAAAAGTCCCAGGATGACCGCGATGATGTGTAGGAAGTTGACCATGATGGGAGCCCACTGGAAGCCCAGGAAGTCCAACACCTGCCGCTCCACCGCGGTTATCTGTCAGCAGGACAATCATTCACACTCTGCAGACTACAGTCCGAAAACGTTTGCTAAAGTAAGAGTCGTACTTCAACCTGTTTTTACTCAACATATCTAAGAAATTACTCAAATCAGAGTAAAACAGTATTTGCTAAAAATGCTAAAAACATCAACTGTTTAATATTTGAAGATGGATCCAAAATATGTAAAGTTGTGTAGAAATTTTGGTATTTTAATGATTAAAATGATAATAATTCATATAAATAACAAAAATATAAAATAAAGGCAAAAGAAACATTTCTTCAAATCAATTTTTTTTTTCAATATAAAACTTTAATAAAACTCCATTTGTGTGTCTGATGATTTTTTTAGCTTAAACAAGATTGTTGTTCATTCAGTGAAGTTACACTGTAAAAACAGAAAATCTTGTCACATATTTTTGGTCCAGTTTCTGGTCCAAATGCCTTAGAAGATTTGAAATAAAACAAAACTAGCTTGCAAGTAGCTTTTCAGCAAGATATACAAGTTTGTTTAAAAAAATAATAATAATATCAATAGTTTTACTATAACTTGGGGAAAAAAATATTATGACATGGATAATTTCCATGTTATAATGGAAATAATCTGCCAGTGGAACTGTACTTTTTAAAAATGATTATTAGGAATTATTGACTTAAAACAAGCTGAAATGTTACTTTTAAGTTAGATTAGTTTTATTTCAAGTGTAAGTTATTTGCACTAGAAACTAAATGTAAAAATACTTGCGATTTTGTTTTTGCAGTGCTCTCGAGTGTCCAAAAATTTTACTCAACTCAATGTAACTAGTTACTACCCAACACTGATTCAGAGACAACAGACTTGACCAAAAACAAAATGTGCGGCTGCTGCACCCCATCATCATTACTGTCACTTTTATGTATGTGCGTGCGTGCGTGCGTGCGTGTGTGTGTTGTCATGGCAACCTGGGCCATGGGGGCGCAGCAAGGAGTGGGTGCAGCCTGGAGTCCTCTGAGGTCACATGGGGGCAGGGTGGGAAACCAGGTTTTTGTCGTCTTACACTGCCTCTGCTTTTTTAATAATTTATTATAGGGAGCAGATAAAACTCAATTAATTAGCAGGTTTTATTGAACCTGATGTCAGCCAAACACAACAAACCTGGTGGTTGTAGCTTTCACTAGAACTATTTTATTTATTTTTTCAAGTGTTTTTATTTCAAATTTCTGTTTTTATTATTTAAAAAGGACTTTTCTAAATATATTTCTAAAAACAGTTTTAGAAATATTGATAGATGAACTAAAACTGGGGTAAAATAACTGATATTTGCACAAAGTAGAAATAAAAACAAATCAATATTGCCATTTTATATAATCTTGTAATAATATAATATTATTCCAAACTATGTATGGAAAGAAAACTTATTTTAAAAAACATTTTATTTCCAATCGTCAACATTATTTTCAAATTATTTCCAATTATTTATATTTCATTTTAACTGTTGTAGAAATTTTCACGTTAATTTCATTTTAATCTCAATACTTTACTACTTATCTCAAGTTATTATTTTCCCTCTATTTTAGATGCAAATGTAAATAAAACAGATTTTTTATATTATTTATTTATTATTTTTAATGTATTATATTCTTCACATCTAATTCTACATTTTCTGTAATATTTTATTGTTGTTTTACTTGAATATTATTTTATTCATTATGCTTAATTTCTGGAATGTTTTTTTTATAACCTTTATAAAACTGAAAAGTGCACTCTTATAAGATATTACATTTCTCTAGGACACCATGCAAACCAGTAAATTGTTATGTTCAAACCAGTAACAGCTAGTGAGATTTCCAGGTAACGTTTTAGCATCATATTTAATTTGATGGAAAACTCTATTGTTGCTAGTATATTAACTTAAATCTGACAGCGTCTCTGGTGTGAGCTCTAGATTTTCTAGTAAAGCATTTTTAAAAATAATCAACAGGTTAATCAACAGGTGCTTAAGTTGAATATTTTATAAAGTGTCAGGATTTTAAAGTGTGACAACCCCACACTGCAAAAACTCAAAATCTTACCAAGTATTTCAGTTGAAATAAGTCAAAACTAACTTAGAAGTAACTTTTCAGAAAGATATATCTTATTTTAAGTCAATAATCCCTCAATATTGATTTTAAAAATACTAGTTCCTCTGGCAGATTATGGGAATAATGTCTTGTAAAAATTTCAATGTTTTTTTCTTTTTTTCAATCACTATTAAGAAAGAACTCACTTAAAACGAGCTCCTGTTTTGCTGAAAGTTACTTTTTTTTTCAAAAATATTTCTATTAGAATAACAGTGATTTACCAGACTAAAAAACACTTGATGAGACTTTGTGTTTTTGCAGTGCAAAAAGCTGCACATTAATTGCACAATAATGACATTCTGATGTAGATTCTGTAGTTATTTTTTATGTGCAGCTTTACAAACATAAAGTAAACAAGCAACAGCTGGTGTGTTTATGATGCAGCATGAAAAATTAAAACCTCTTACCAGCTGCACGCAGCACAGCAGGACCAGCATGCATCTTCCGGAGCAGCAGCCCATCTTCCTCCCCTCCGATCAGAACAATAGCGGATTTCCAGTTCTCCTCAGGCACAAGCGCCGAGCTTTCTGAATGGTGAGTCCATGGCCAGACGCACACAGCGCGGTTCAGCCTCTGGAGGAAAACACGGGAGGCTGTCCCTGCATGGAGCAGGGGGAGGGGAAGTATGAAGGGTGATTCGTGCCCCACTGAGGAGGAACCTCAACATGTTCTGTAGTGGACTCATCAGAGTTCGGCTGCAACTACACTGAACAAAAATATAAACGCCACATGTCGAGTATTGCTGCCATGTGGAGTTAACAACCGTAAATGGGCATTTTATTGTACAAAAGTAATATTTCTCTTGATTTGTGTTTAATTTTTAATCCAACTTGCTCAGTTGAGTTGTTTTTTTACATAGTGCATGGGTGGGGCATGTCCAGAGGGCGATCAGACAAAAGGAGCAACAGCTGGACAATCCTTGGACTGGGGACAATAAAAGGCCACCCCAAAGTGTCAGATTTTGTCACAAATCATAATGCCTCAGAGGTCACAGGTTGTCCGGGAGCGTGCCGTTAGCATGTTGGATGCAGGGATGCCCACCAGAGCAGTAGCTGCTTGGCTCAATGTCCATTATCGGACCAATGGCCGTTTAAGAGTTGGGTTTCCAACAGACTGGCACGACTGCAAATTGACCTCATCCCGCAAGATGGCCGCATCAGACTCGTCCAGCTGCGGGATCGGCAAAGACCGGCGACTGATGGGACCATTGGACAGCACAGCAGACGCATCACACCTCAGACTGTCCATGACCGCCTACGGAAAGCCAACTGGGTCAGAATCAAATTCCTCAACCTGACCGCTATCATGTTCAAAGGACTGTCAAGCCACTGCAAATGGCCAAACCATTAATGCCGATATGAACATCAGTAATTACTGAAAATATATGTTGAGTTTCTCTATATATTGCGTAACCAGAATGTTCACAAAACTCTTAAATTTAACATGTGGCATTTATATTTCTGCTTAGAATAGTTACATTTACTTTTGGGAGTATCTTTACTTTTACTTGAGTGATTTTATTTCAAACATAATTTCTGGATTCTCTACCCAATGTGAGTAACATCACTGAATATTTTCTTTACCAAAAATTCACCAGACTCAGACACACACCTGCGGCTTTTTGTTAAAGTTTAATAAGTTTAAGCTACTCATTACTTCTGAGTTTCAGAAATATTGTTTATATCTGTGATTTTATTTCAAAATACATGAATGAAAATACGCATTTACATTTTACTACACGTTATTAAAAAGCCTGTTCTGTGTTATGAAACTTTACTCACTGCCAACTAATGCTTTATGAAATGATGGTAAAACAATATTTTAGTAAACTGCAAACAAAGTGATTTATTAATTGGGAGCTGAATGTGTTATACTAGAGTTAATTGTATTTAACCTAAACTTACGTCATTTAATTTATTTAATTTCTGTAACAAATTGGTGTGTGGACAACTGCTGCGGCTAAATAATGTTTAACATACTACATAATCTAAACAGCATTTTATTTATGCAGTTCATGCTAGAAATATGACTTTCTAACAGCCCAAGAGGAGATCCAGCACATTTGGTCAGCTGGTTTTACAGCTGTATGCGCTGTACAATGGCTACTGGAAAAGACAAGTGTTTTGGTTTTTTCTTACCACATGCTGCATTCTTGTTGGGTGTGGAGAAGGCTCTACTAATGCTTTTCAAAGATGTACGTTTGTATAATTGCTCATTTATTTGCAGCCATTTTCATGTGCGAGTGTAAACGTTGAGTTGGGGGGGCGTGGCAGCAACAGCTTATTTAGATTTAATGTGACAAAACAAACTATCTTATTCTGAAATGAGCTCGAAGTTAACCTGGCCAGACTAAAATCTCAATGATTTTGTGAAAAGAAATGTGATGAATGTCTTTTGTGCAGCCAATAACTGTCCTAACCTGATCAGCAGTGCTTTCTTGGCAGGACACTGGATTCCAGACCTTCAAAAGACCTCTCTGTTCATTTCTGAGCACGGCATGGATCGGCCCTCATACAGCAACACCGTCCCTGCCTTCTGATAGGTGGCTCCTCATCCTCAGTGCTCTGAAGACTCCAGCAGGTGGGGACAGTGGTGGAGCTGAAGGCTTCAAAGGTGTTAAAAAACCAAACTAGGTCAAAAGGAAACACACACCACAGGTCACAAACAAACTGTGGGGCTTTTTTCTGGTTACACAGGATTTGAGTTTCAGTGTACAGGAGTCCAAGAAGTCAAACTTCACTGTTATAATTAAATGATACTTTTAATTCATTTTGGACTCTGTGCTTTCACTTTTCTGCTTCCAACCATATATTTTAATAATACATAGCAATATTTCAGGTGTTTTGATTGATATTTAACTGCAAATATTTTTGTATTTCAGTCTAAATAACTCCAGAGCAACAGCATTAAAGGGAACCTATTATTCCTCCCTTCTCTTTAAGCAAATTAGGATAAGTCTGTGTGTTATACAATATATATGTTCATTACATAAAATTAGTATTAGAAAAAGAAATTCCTTTCAATAATTGAGGGCTCTGTCACTTTTATGCAAATAAGCTGGTGCTGGCCACACCCCCAACTCGATGTTTATACTTGCACTTTTTAAACGTCAAAATGGCTGCAAACAAATGAGTAGTAATGCAACCGTACATCTTTGAAAAGCATTAGTAGGGCCTCCCGTATAACCAACAATGATCCAATCGGTGCTTTTTGGATGGAAAGTCAATGACAAAACCCTCGTCTTTTCCAGCAGCCATTGTACAATGTAAATAAAGTGAGTAATTTACAGTCAATTTTACTGCATAAATAGTGTAAAATTTTGGCAACCACAGCAGCCGCCATTTTAGAGTAAATTAGAGACTTTTTTTTAGAGTGTACAGCTCAAACGGGGTAAAACCAGCTGACCAAATGTGCTGGAATTCAGCTGGAGTTGCTAAATAATGGGCAGGGCTTGGCTGGGGTAAGGGAGCAATGCCCCTGGAATGTGACTCAACAATCGGGAGGATTTGGAAACAGCTCTTTGTCCAGCCCTAAAACATAAACTTATTGCCAAAAACTGGATGTGTGTGGGTTTAAAAAAAAACTTGAGCTGTTTTCAGAAACAGTTGAGACTCTATTAGAAAAAAATGATGTGAAAAATGTAAATTGTTTATAATAAATCCCTTTAGAATGCAAAATAAAAAAATTTTTTTTTGTAGAGTTTTGGCATCATTGATGTTCTGAGTAGGTTGTTCTTTCAGCATGTTTTTGAGTTTTTAAACTCCAGTTAACGATTAATCGACTGATAAATAATAATCGTTTCAACCCCACTTCAAATAATCTGAACCATTCCCTTTCCAACCCATTCATTAGTCCTCTAAATGCACGTCCCCATCTTGCCGGGAGGGGGCGCTGGAACCGAAAAGCCAGGTTAATAATTGGGGGGTCTCCAGCTCTGCCTGTGTCACATGGAAGCGCGGTAGCCGAGCTGAGGGGATGCGAGCCGAGATGGAGGGGGCTTAAGGGACCGAGGAGCTGAAACGTGGCAGTTGGAGATAATTTTGGAGTCGCATCATCATCAGCAGCAGCATCATCATCAGATAAGGATAAGGATAAAGGGGGTGGGTGGGGGGGGACGCGGACGCGCAGGTTGAGCTCTTCTCAGCCTCCCCTCTTGGCTGGGGCTGCGCGGACAGGATGCCACATGAAGTGCGCTGCATCCCCGCTCTGTGAAGCCCCTGAAGAAGGTCTGGAGGTGATTATGCTCGCAGGGAGCTTGAGCCAGTCCGAGGGGAAGCAGAACCTGAAGGAAGCGACCGGAGCCGATGCTGCGCCTCTCCAAACCTCTGAGCTGAGTGAGTACGGGGGGCTGCTATAGCGCAAAGCAGAGTGTGACAGGCTGGAGGGAGGAGGAGGAGGAGGAGGAGGAGGAAGGGGGGGGGGGGGTCATTCATGTACATATAGATTCAGCTCGATAAGCATCTTTTATTCTTCTAGGAAATATAAGCTGCGTCTCTTTGTGTTTCCTCCATCCAACACAAACACACGTGCGCAGCCGCCTCAGCATCACCGCATCGCCTCTTTATTTTGGGCTTTAACGCTCATTGATCTGAGAACTTCATTGTGTTTTAATGAGACGGAGGCGATCTGGTGATCCTTTTTTTTTCTGTGTGTGTTTGAATGTGGAGCAAATAAAGATCATTAACATTGGACCCTCCTTTTGCGTCCCTCCCTCACCCCCATCGTGGCTGATTAATAGGGGGTGTGGAGGGGAATCTGGCTTTGTCGCGTTAGTTACCAGCTGACCTCGGGGACACAGCATCCTCACTTTGATCTGGAAATTAATCGGAAACGCTTTGATGATTAAAGGAGGCAGAAAAGGGAACCGGGCTCCAGGCTCAGTGAAGCAAAACCCTGAAAATAAGCACTGCATCATAATGGATTTTCTTTTTCTTTCTTTTTTTTTTTTTTGAGCTTCTACCTGCACCCAGAGACAAGAAAAAAACAAAATCCCCCTGCATGGAGGTCGGTGTCAGTCGGCATCAGTGGAGTGCTGGTTTGTTACCTGTTGTCAGCAGCATTGCTGCAGCTTGAGCCCAGAGGCGCGGCGAGCCGGCCAGCCAACAGTCTGAGTGTGATTGATGCCTGCTGAGCTGTTACCATCATGAGCTAGCCTCCCTGGACACGCACACACAGAGAAGCCCTTCATGCTTGAATATCTTTATTTTAGCAAATGAAGAAAAAAGGAAGACACACACCGAGCAGGGGGGTTGGTAGGACACAAGTTCTGACTGAAAATGTAGTTACAATTTCCAGTGTTTCCACACCTGATTGTCTGTTGATTGGTGATAAAGATTCTAACATTTATTGCATGTTCAGATGCTTTGTTTTGCTTTCACGCTGAAAAATCTGTTCCCCTCCTCGCCTGCAGTGGCGCTGCAGCAAAAACCGGAATGAAAAGCACAAAAATCTAAAACAACGTAAATAAGAATGGAGTAGCATCAGATTTTAGCAGTTGTAGGATTTCTTGTTTCTCTTTGGTGAAAGACAACAGAAAAAAGTAGATATGCGTGTTTGTTTTGGTTTAATTACCCAGAATGCCCTGCGCTGTAGTCCTCTTCCTGCTTTTGGAGCTTTCTCCGGCCTTCTTGCATCCACACATCCATTCAAACAGCAACAGAGTTCATTCAACTAAACCGAGACCAATGGGAGTTTTCATAACTCACGGTCCGGTTCACTCAGTTCGATTTAAAAACAAATTTGCAACAATTGTTACATTTTGATCTGCTGTGGTTCATTTTCGTCCTGCACTGTGTCAAACGAACCGAATTAATTGTGAAACCTGCTCCTCACTTCCCCCTGTGGCGGGGCTGCATCAAGAACTACTGAAGAAATTTACCTGAAAGCCTCTGAAGAAGACATCAGAGGTTCTTCATGAAGAAACGCAACTTCCTTCTTCACAAAATCTGAACAAAAATGGAGTAGCGTCAGATTTTGGAGTAAATAACTTAAAAACATGGATCCATCCTGCTTTTGGACTTTGGGGGAGTCCCCTTTGTGCGTTGCAAGGGGCCATACAGAGCTGACCGTAAGAACTAGCGTCACAGCTAACATGACTATGAGTCTACAATCGACTCATGTTCATAACCTTTCTGTCAATATGCCAAAGTATAAGTCTATTGTAGTTTTCAAAACTTCAATAGAAGCACTTTTTTGCATCACATAAAGTGGCAAAAGTCATGTGATCAACAGCAGGATGTTACTACTGCCAGAAACGTAGGAGAAGACGACAGGAAGTGGTTGCAGCATCATGGCATGTCTTGCTTTTTCCTGACTTTATGAACACGCAGTCACTGATTTACAACAAAAAGGAAAAAAAAACTTAACCATAGCTGTGTTTTCATTAATTGCACAATTTGACATTTCAAAAATAAATTTGCTTGCTGAGAACACGGCGAAAAAAACTCACAGTTTTGATAAAAAAATTTCCGCTGTGATCAAGTGTTTTTTTGGCAGCATCAAAACTGGTTTAATTGGTAAAACTTCAATGGAAACACTTTTTTTCTCGACCCCCAGTCACGTGATGAGCAGTCGGACGTTAACAATGGCAGAAGCGATGAAGACAAAAGGAAGTAGAAGGAGGACGAAGGCTGTTTTTGTTTGTTTGGACAGCTGGCTCTGGAGCTCTCCCTGCAGTTCATAAAGAAGTTGTGTCATTTAAACATTTTAAATCCAAAGCTCTTCTGTTAAATCGACAAAATGCTACATATGTAGCTGCTCCCAAGTAGGCGGGGCTTGTCGCGACGCCTGAAAAAGACGCTGACGTCTCTTTGAATTATGAACTGTTTACATTCATCACATGTGTGATTTTTATTGACTAATTGCATGAGCAAGCTTATTCACATGTGATTTTCATTTATTTCTACTTCGATGGAAACATTGAAATGACAAAAGTGTATTTTTCCAGCATTAGCAGAACATAGACAAAGATTTTGCACACATTCGTAATGGAAACCCAGGCACTCACATTGTTTTATAGGTGAGTCTGAGGTGAGTTTAACTGATTTTGTGGAAAAGTCCGAGCAGTAGCTTTAATATTTGAGCTGTTACATTTGTGTCGGCGGTGTTTGCTTGAGAGGCAGCGCTGTAAACACCAGACCCGAGTTGCACATGCAGGCTTCAGCCTTCTTCCTCACAGGGGCATGGTTAATCTTTGCAAGCAAACATTTGACCTAATTCACATTCTCACACAATAGCATCCTCCCCTCGCTCTCTCTCTCTCTCTCGCTTGCTCTCCCTTCCTCCCCCTAACACACAAACACACACACACTTAACCATGTCGCTGTTATGTGTGTCACTCCGAGGGTGAGGATTTCGCTCCACATCAACTCCCAGGTGGTTTATGAAAACCTGGGCAGATTGGCGGAGCCGGGCCGCCTGTTTCCAAACCGGCTCTGGTTTTATTAATAATGAAAACACATGTAAACGCAGAACAAGTTCCTAGAAAATTAAACTCCCGCTGACTGCGACCAGGGCTAAACGCGTTCCTCAAAGTGCCTTTTCCACGAGGATTACACCTTAAACGCTTGTCTGCCTTCAAGGCCTCGCCCGGCATTCTGAACAAAACCATAAACATTCAGCTAAAGGAGATTATGGTGACCTTTAAATGTGATATGAAATGTGTGCAGTCAAGCAAATGTGCTGTCTGGCGACTCTTCAGACTTCCTCCTAAGGCGTTTAGAGGATGAAACGGATCCAAGTCAACAGGTCAACTGGAACAAACAGCTACCTTTATGATTAATTCATTAATTTCCACAAACAGAAGATAAATTCCCAGAATGCTTCATGCTGGTGCTTAGTTTTAACTGACTTTCAATTAAAAGAATACAGAGATTCAAATTTGTGAGATTTAAGATGTTTAACAACTTGATTGTAAATCTTTCCTTGAATCAAAATGCTTTCAGTTTTTCACATTTTGTCAGGTTACAGCCACAAAAAAACCCAAACAAACACAAAAACATGAAATACTGACTAAGTGGAATTATAGATGTTTAATTTACAACATAAAATCTGGAAAACTTCTTTTATTTGTCTTAAGTTGACTGACTCAATTCTTTCTGCAATTATTTTTGGTAAAATTGTAGCTGCAAACCTTTTGCTCACCAGATTTGATGATTAAACTATAATTATTTACGTGTTTTCTTTATAAAAGTCAGATCGGAGGAACATAAAGATTCCCAGATTAAGATCCAGGATTTCTGGATTATTTAGCTGCATCCATCAATTCCCACCAGCTTCTCTGTTCCTGCTGCAGCAGCACATCCCTGCAGCATAATGCTGCCACCACCATGTGGGGATGTTGTGTTGGTTTAGTGTTTGCTGCATCGTATTTATGGCTTGTGGAGATAATTTGTGAAAAACTTCCAGTCAGTTTTCCATAAATTCCTGGTTTGTGAAAGCAGAGCTAACAATTTATCATCCTGTTCTCTGCATTTCCTGCAGAGTTGCCACCAGCCTGTCGTCTGATTCCCTGTTAGGGCTTTAAAAAAAAACCTCTGGCATTAAGTTAATGCTTTATTGGTGTCTGAAAAGTGAGCCGTTTCAAAAATGTCCCAGTTGTTGAGTCACATTCCAGGGGCACTGCGCTTTTACCTAGCAAGTCCGGTCAAGCCCAACCCGTTACCTAGCAACCAAGCAGAATTCCAGAACTTTTGGTCAGCTGATTTTACCGCTGTACAATGGCTGCTGGAAAAGACAAGCGTCTTGTTTTTAACTTACCATTCAGAAACCACTTACTGGATCCTTGTTGGTTGTGCAGGAGGCTCCACTAATGCTGTTCAAAGATGTGTGAGTCTACAATTGCACATTTTTTTGCAGCTATTTACATGTGAGAGTGTTAACGTGGAGTTGGGGGTGTGGCCAGCTGCATTTTATTTCGATTTAAAGTGACAAGACGCCCTAAAAAGTGTCAAAATAAACTGAACAGAGCAAAACAAAAATCTCATTATCTAAAAATTATTTTGAACATGTTCTGCATCGCCCATAGATCTATCCTAATCTGTTTGAGGAAACTCTGCAGATCACTTACAGGGTTTGCAATTGCAAGCATAATTTTTCATTTTCAGGCTGAAAACTGAATCATTCAAATACAGTTTTTTTAAACTTCACCTTTGACCTTTCTATTGTGGTTTTCAGCCGTTTGTTCTCTGATATTTTCAAACAAACCTCTATTGCCGTCACAGAACAGCTGGATTTATATTGAGATTAAATGACGTGCAGTTTTAGGCAACCTTTGAAGACTGAATTGAACTTAAAAAAACATTAAAGGAAATGTTCTACAGGGAAAAGGGAAACGATTTGGAAAGAAAATGGAAATGATGGAAAAGAAAGAGAAAGGGAAAAAGTGGGGAATGGGAAGCAAGGAAGAGAAATTACTAAAGAAAAGAATCAAGGCAGTAAAGTAAGTTAAAGGAAAGGAATAAAGTAAAGGAACGGAGTCCTCTTTGGGAAATGTGACATCTTGTTCTCATCATCTTCAAACACCTGCCAGACGACGCCCACGCATGTCTTTCTTCCTCCCATCTTCTTTCTTTTCCTCCACACCTCCACCTTCCCCCTTTCTTCTCTCTCATTACGCTCTCTGTCTCCGCCACTCAGCTCTGTTGTCAAATGAGCAAAGATGCAATTATCCTGACACGGTCGAGAAAAGATGCATATTGTTCTTTAAATTCAGCCTGATATTTCAGACTTTTCATGATCCGTGCATGATGGATTCTCCGCTGTGACATTTAAAGCATGTCCGCAGACAGCTACAGCCATTAACACAAGTTTGATAGACATGCTGGGAAAACATATTCACTTTTACAAATCATACTTTAAAGAAGTAATTATAATACTTGGGCATCTGCTGCTGAAACGTCCCTTATTCATGGAGTTTAATAATAATAGTAATGATGATAATCAAAGTGATTTGAAGCAGAAAACAAAGCTGTTGTGCTCCCGCTTGTTAGGATTCCCTGAACAAAGCGAGGAAGCTCAGATCAGCGTGCACAGAATAACCGAACAGGCCTGTGTGGGAAATCTGCTGCAAATTAGATTTCATGCTGGGAACAGTTGGATTCATGTCTGGATGTCTACTGAGGGAAATGCAAATTACCAAAAAAGTCTGCAAACCCGCAACAGTAGGAAGCAGAGCAAACTTTCACCGTCTCTTTAATGTGTTTATTATGCAAAAAAAAAAAAGCTAGTTTCACTTTCAAATGTAATAGTTACAAAGATGAAATATTGTAAAAAACAACAAATATGTGCAGCTGATTATATCATTTAACATGAAAATGTTTTTTTTTCCAAGGTAGCAGTTTTGATTTATTGTTGTCATGAGAATTTCACTTGTTTATGACGACATATTAGATCTATGGGTAGAAAAAAAATGAGAAAATTTCTGCAAAAAACTTTTCTGAAAATGAGAAGGAAGTTTCTCAGTCTGAAAAGCTAAAAATTAGCGAGAAAAAAATTCCAAAATTCTGAGATAATTGCAGACATTTTCTAGGAAGAATAAAGAAATCTCAAAGATTCAAAAAGTAAAAAAATTGCTGGAGAAAAACCCAGAAATTTTAATTTCAAATGTTCTAGAAAAAAACATGAAAAAAGAGGAAATTTATGCATGAAACTACACATTTTCTAGAAAAACACAAGAATATCTCTGAACTATAAAAGTTTAAAATTTGCTTGAAAAAAAACCCTGAAATTTTGGGATTATTCTAAAAAAAATTCAGAAAAACACAATTTTTTATATTTTTGAAAAAAAAAAAAACAAAAGGACATTTCTGAGCTCCAGAAGTTAAAAATGTGCTTGGAAAACATCCAGAAATGTTTTACATTGATCTCAGAAATGTTCCAGAGAACATGAAAAAAGGAGCAAATTTCCAAAGCCAATTTTCTAGAAAAATCGAGAAATTTTACAATTAATCTCAAAAATATTCCAGAAAAAACGAGTTTCAAAAAGTAAAAAAATATCTACTTTTGAAACTTATGTTTATATTTAGTGTTTCTATGCCGGATGAGGCTCATCAGCAATCAGGAAATAGTATTTCTAGTTGGTGATAAAATCCAAAATCTGTGTATTACCTGTATAGATGCCAATGAAGCCAAAAAAAGAGAAATAAACTTATTATTAGGAAACAATACCTTACTACCCTTTGCCTCTCAGACTATAAAACATTTCCTGTTGATTGCATCATTTCTCCTTCTATCACATTTTGTATATCTGTGTTGTGTTATTGTTGGCGTTAGATGCTGCTTCACGCCTGTGAATGAAGACAGCCTTCATAATTATTCAGACATGATCCAAATAATTGAGATTACTCGGTTATTTGTGACAGTAACGGCATGGGAGGAGATGAAGAGGAGTCGCTGGTTGTCAGACGGCGTCAAACGAACCAGAGGATGTCTTTGTATCGGTGAAGGTTTTGATTAGCCTCAGAGAAAAAATCTGTGATTTTGATCAAATAATTTTTCTGTTCTGGAGAATCTGATAAAAAAAATATGGGAAAATATTCAGAATTACAGGATTTATTAATTTCCTCTGCAGAAAAAGATCCTTCACCCATCCATCCAACCAATCAACCAACCATTCATTGATCAAATCATCCATCCATCCATCCATCCATCCATCCATCCATCCATCCATCCATCCATCCATCCATCCATCCATCCATCCATCCATCCATCCATCCATCCATCCATCCATCCATCCATCCATCCATCCATCCATCCATTTGGATCAAAATCCCATTCAATACCAAATTATCTTTTTATTTTGTAAGTCCTGTTGTTTCAAATATTAACATATCCATAGGGGGTATGTGGAGCTTTTTCAAGTACTAATTTATTGATTTTCTCCAAACCCTCCTGCCTTTATTTTAACATCATCTGACTAAAACACTACTAAAGTTTAGCAAACTTCACATGTTTACATTTGTGATGTTGGGACAGAAATAAAAACTTTTTTCTGGCATTACTCTGAAACAAGACAACATGTTTAACGTTACTTTGACTGAGCCGTTACCTCTTCTTTAGTTTATCGACATCCTTCTTCTCATTTTGACAAAGACCAAAATATCAGAATAAACATGGAGGCCACTCTAAAGCGGTACTTCAAGAAAGATGCTTTGTTCAAGGACAAGATACAAACTGTAGTCAGTTAAGAACAAAATAAATGTTTGAGAGAAAGAGAAGATATGCAGCTTGATCTGAAGCAGTCCTTATGCAGGACGCAGCCGTCTTGGCTCTGACAGACAAGTGAGAAACACACATGAAAACACAGTGTCATGGTAGACAGATGGCGTGATTTGACAGAGATCAGACTTGTTTGCTTGGTCTTTTGGTGCAGTTCTGTGTTTTTTGTTGTTTATTTATAACATATTACGCTGCCAGAAGAAATTACGTGGCAGGCGGCAAGCAGCAGAGTTGGGGGGAGGGAAGAAAGGCGAAATGTTTCTGTATGCTCATTCTGCTTTCACACTCGTCTCCGTCAGTGTTTCAGGTTCCTCTGCCTGCTGGCATGTTCGGCTCTGACTCACTGTAGCTCCGATGCATGTTTGTTGGTTTTACAGCGGTTCAAATGTAGAGGGGGGTAATTATTTACCCATATGGATCAACAGTTGTGTGACAAACAGATCGACTGATCTTTCCCTTGGCCAGATTCAACCAAAGAGGCGTCATTTTACTGTTGTTTTGCTGAAAATAAACACGTGAAAATTTGTGCTGTTGATGTCTGTAACTGTGACATAGTAATCCCTAAACATGCTAAAGCAGAAGCAGGGGCCTCAGGCTGGATGTCTATTCACTTCACTGCTCCTGCGCAGGATGGGAAATCAGACTGTCCTTCTTTTCAAACCACTGCTCTCCTTCAACACAGAGAGGACATTTTTTAATTCTGGTTGCGCGGCTTTTTGGGCTGCAAACGATTCATTTTTATTAGTTAACTCATAAGTCCGTTTAAGTCTTTCGTGTTGCAGTTTGGCCGCCATTCAGCAGAGGGCGCCGCTGATCATTTTAAGCGGAGCCGTTGCCTAAAAAACAAAGATGGCGGCGGGGCCGTAACATAATGGCCAAAGATAAACGGTCGAGACGAACTCCGTATGGGAGGAAAATGCAATTTATGCGGTTCAGTTTTAAAGTAAAACACGACAAAATTCTTATTTTATCACCGTAATAACGCTCATTCAGCCGAGCTGTATGGCTAGCAGTGTTAGCATGTTAGCTTACATTGGTAATTCAATCATTACTGATGTAAGCTAATATTCAAAGAAGCTAGCACTTCATTGAATGTTAGCTTACGTCAGTAATTCAAACATTACTCAAGTGCTAAGAAGAGAAAGAGGAGAAGACAAGAGCGGAGGCCGTAACAGAATAATTTTAGCATGACGCTATTGAGCCCGGTTGATTTTAAGGTCTTTGGTGAGTTAATTCACTTCATAGAGCGAAGTTTAAAAATTCCTTCAAGAGCAAATACAGAAGGTACTTTTGTATTCATGGGAATATCTCACATATTTTATGCTTTTCATCTTTTTTGTGTTGTGTTTTATAAATATGTCTTCAGTTTAATGTGAGAAAAACAGAATTTTCTGTATAATCACTGAGTATGTTGTACAGCTGACAATGTCAAAATGAAATTAAATAAGTTGTTTTTGATTCAGCGTTCTATGAAACATTTTCCCTTTTCGTTCTTGATAAGAGAGAAAACTCAGGTTTTTAAGAAATTGATGCTTATCAATTAATTGTTAGTTGATCATTAAGATCAACTTTAGATTAACTCATTGATAACTTGCATCCTTAATATTGATATTTTATTTAAAAAAATTTAAATTCAGCATATTATGAAACATTTTGCCTGTTATGCTATAAAAAGCCATCTTGATAAGAGAAAATTCAGGTTTTTAAGAAAATGGATGCCTATGAATTAACTGTTGGTCCATAGATAAGATCAGTCAATTATAGACGAAGTCATTCATTAATAACTTATTTGTAATGATTTAAAATTGTCAGATAACGTTGTAATTAAGCACTTCTCTGTTTCTGCAGATCCCAGTGAGACCGTGGCACTTCGCTGCGTGCATGAGTGTAAGGGTGTAAGTGTGTGTGTGTGAGAGCAAGTGAGCGCCAGCGCTCCCACATGGCCTCCATGCAGGACGGGCTGAACTTCACGGCTCCTCCCTACGGCAAGGTCCTGCTGCTGGGCGCTATCGCTGCTGCCTCAGCCTTTGTTGTTACCATCCTTATTGTGGTGCTCTGCGTGGGCTGCCAGAGGTGAGAGCAACACTACATGATCCGTGCATTTTAACCACTGCTTGTAAATCCACTTTTAGTTAAAAAATGCACCAGAGATGGGAGGAATACTCCAAATCCTGAATAGATTTAGTCATACTAAGTTATTAATTCAAAATACTTCACAATATGAGACGATTAATTGGATTAATCATTATGAAACAATTATTGAAATTATACCATTTGCTGAAAAACACAATCAGAGAAAATATTAAACCAAAACTGTACAAAAGAAAAACTTTTTGTACAAATAAACCTTTGTCTGTAAATATGCTCTACCAAGAACTCCTCATAGTTCTTGGTAGAGTTTTAGTTTCACTTGGTTCAGATTCTTAAAAAAAAAAAGAAAATCCAACTCCTTCCATTTATTAATCTAAAAAAATAACCAACAGATCATCTCTACACTGTACTGATATTAAATCAAACAGAAAGAATTGTGCTTTTTCCACATGTTGATGTTAAAAGTATTTATTTAGCTGTAGATGCATCCTTTGTTACAAATGATCAAACGTTCACTAAAGGTATGCCATGTTATTTCATTTTAGGCAACACAATGAAAGGAATTATTTGTTTATTTGCATCTTTTGAAGTATTTTTAATATTGTTTATAAATCATTTAATGAAAAATCTGCAGAATGTGTCAATATTTTTAAGTGACTAACCAATTAATCGTCAGAATAATTGATTAATCGATAGCTAAAATTATTATTGGTTGTAGCTGTAAAGCGAATAAATTCTATTTAATTTTAAGAATGCTCTTCCTGATCTTATGAAACCATTTTATCTTCAAACAGAGAAACTTCTTCTCAACTAAAAAATATCAAAACATTTTCACTTGTGTCTTACGATCATGTCTGAGGCTTTTGCAACATTTAACCATTTTGAAATAAAAGAAGAGATTCATATTCAAAGCTTGTTACATCTTCATCGCTGAAAGCTATGATTTGATTTAAAGCTTTTTGGATTTCTAAATTAAACCAAATAATAATAATGCTGACATTTAACTCAGACAACGACCTTTTGAGTACGGTACAGAATTTGGCAACAGACTGCTCATGGTTTTTAAATGTCGGGACATTGCCTGGTTGCGTGAAAATTAGCTGTAACTACATTGTTTAGCAAAGCCGTTCCAAGTGATCTGGAAAGTAGGAGGTGAAAGATTAAATCAAACTCATGTTCATGCTCTTGCATGCCTAACGGATGCATAGAAAAAATAAAAAGAGAAATGCTTCAAAAAGCTGTGAAATAACCAACAAAGCTGCTCCTCAGACTGATAATGAAATGTTTTTCAAATCTCTTCTTTAGCTGCTGTAAGTTAAACTACTTACAATTTATCAACCCTACAACTACTTCTTCTTCTTTTTTTTTTGTTAAAAATACATTTCTCTCTCCCTGCTGTGACTGAGTTGTAATGAATTGTCAGATTTTTCATCGACAGAAACATTATTTGTAAATGAACAACCATTTCTTCTTTGGAAATGCATTCAGCTCTTGACTTAATGTGCTTAGCTACTCCCACCACTGGCAGGCATATGTGCAAATGTGAATCAGTGCCGTTCTCTTGAATGCAGTCGTACAATGACTCAGCTTTGTACTTAAAAAAAAAGAAAAAGAAAAAGGAGGACTCAGGCACAAACGCTGCACACTATCAGAGCATTGGATTTGCATCCTGTATGACAGAGCGTTGTGTTTTATCACAGGAAGGGGAAGACGCACAATGTCCCCGGTGAAGGTGGAAAACACCGCCTCATGGACATGGTAGGTATCAAAACAATCACAATATCTTAATTGAACTGCAGCCAACATATCTAAATTTAGGAGAAAAAGTAAGAATGATTTAATACTCCTTTATGGTAACAATGATTATTAGTGGGGATGCACTGATTTATCGGCCAGACGATTTCCTTAATTTTGGGTGATTGGTGATAGACTGATACTTGCATGTGAAGCCAATCTTATCCACCAGTCTTATTTTCCTCAGCAAAGGTCTAAAAATCAGCCACTGTCCTCAACTGCTCTGCAGCAAGATGCTGGTCCGGCCCACCGGGTCATGTCAGCACGCTTTCAGTGAACATCACCTCACTGGTGCCAACTCAGTGCCATTGTTGCTATATTTTCAGACAAAAAAAATATTGGTATTAGTCAAAATAGGATTCGGCAGGTCAGGCTTCTTGAAAGAATCAGCAATCTGGTCAGAAAAATGCAATTGGTGCATCCCTACTTATTGGCAATGCTTTTTATAAAGTTAAAAAACCTGAAAGGTGGGAATGTGGATTGAAAATGACCAAATCTTTTAATTGAACCTTGGCCTTTAATTCTGAGATGTACTAGAGGTCGCTACAGAGCAGACAAAGGCTTACAGCTGTAGCAACATCCCTGCTACTGCTGTGGTGCTACTTAAAGTGCATTCATACTGTTCAGTCAGCTTTCATCAAACTCTTGTTTGTGTAGAAAGTCTGGTTCATTTGGGGAGATGTGAATGCATAACTGAACTCTAATGTGGACCAAAGAAGTGAACTCTGGTCCACCTAAAAACCTCGGTCTTGATTTGGTTGACCTGAACTCTTCAGGGGTTTGAATGCATGAGTGTTTGCCAAGTGGACCAGAGAAGCTCCAAAAGCAGGAAGTGGTCTACAGCGCAAGGCATTCTGGGTGAATACAACAAAATCAAACTGATGTGTCTAGCATTAACAGGATAAATGGCTCATGATCTTTTACCAAAAATTAGACAGAAATCCTGCAATGGTGAACATTTGTGAATAAGAAAGTTGTGGTTCATTGAAAATGTGCGCAAATCTTTGCCCATAATTGCAATTGGGCTGTTTCCATTTAAATAAAACATGCAACTGTAATTACATGTGAATAAGTTTGTTCACACGACAAACATTCTCATTGATGGCCATTAAAAACATGGCACAGCATCATCCTCTTCTTTGTGGCACAACATCCTGCTGTTAATCATGTGTGAATAAAGTTTTTCCTAAATTTAGTTTCGGCGAAATAAAATACTGAACCAAAACTTTCCATCAATAAACAAGTTTTGTTCCTGTTTAGAAAATTTCTTGTCAATATGTCAAATTGTGCATTGATATGGTGAATGGAAAAGTAGATAATGGATTCTTCAGAGATTTTTGAGTTGTTTCCTTCAGTACTTAGTGGTGCAGCGCCCCTAGAGGCAAGGAGGGGAATGGGTTTTTGAAACGGTTTGATTTATTTGACAGTGTTGTGTAAAAGTGAAAATGTAACACATGCTGCAATTTTGGTCCCAAATCAAACCAAATCAAATCTACTGGACTATCAGGCGCGGAAACACCTTCAGTGACCATTTTGACACGACTGTCAGCACCTGGATTACCAGAAGCTCAAACAAGTCGACTGCAGAATTGACTGCACCAAGACCAGCTGCTTGGTGAAGAATGCTTCATGGTTTTTATAGTTGTGACCCACAAACTCAGTTCTACCTACAAATGCATGTTCCTCACAAACATTGTGCCAATTCAGGAGAAATCAGAAGGTTTTCCAATGCTATATGAATTCCTGCCAAAACATATTTTTACAATAAAGAAATAATCAACCAAACTTAATGTTTAAAGTTTTGTGCTCAATTTAATTTAACATTCCGTTAATTTAGCCTTGTTGGTTTCTCTGTGTGTGTTTTCAGGGTATACTCAAGCAGTCAAAGCTGCGGTCCATCAGTAAATCTGACACGGAGATGAACAAGATGAACTGCAATGGCAAAAGTGAGTGCATCTCTCACATATAAACCTTGCTGTGTGCTCCTGTAAAGTGTACCTCATTGTTGTCATGGAGAAACTATTGTTCTTGTTTCAACTGCATGACAAAATAATTTCTGTGTCATTCAAGTTGATTTTTGGGACATGAACACAAAGCATCGGGGTATGCACTGTAAGTATCATTTATTTGTAACCATTAAAAACACCAAAGTTTGAGTTTGAAGGTCTTTGCAGTGTTTCCTGGACTCTTTTATACACGTTCTGGCCCAAATTCCCTTAAAATATGAGCAAATCTGAGGACATAAGATGAGAAATTTACCCGCAAACAGAATTCACATCGTAGTTAAGAGTCAGCTTTATTTAATTAGACTGTTCAGACCTAATTTATGAGCATTTCTCTCTCTCAAAGAGAGAAATGCTGGAATCAGAGCGCCAAGGCGACTCCTGGAGCTCCATCACTCGGAGTCAACAGGGAGCTGCGTTTGTGGGCACCGTGACAGGCGCCCAGGAGGATTTGAAGAGATAGAAACATATGTCCTGCCTCATATTTGTCCCGCTTCCACGGCGGAGTGATGAAGCCAGTTTGGATCCTTATACTCAAACATCTATGTCAGTTCCCAGTTTACTGTCTCTTTCAGACAGGGCTGCGACTAACAGTTACTTTAGTAATCAATTATTCAGATGATTGATCAATTAATCGGGTAAAGGAGGCATATTCTCAGATTTTTTTAGTCTTTTTAAAAAATTTTTACAAAACACAGAATACATTAAAAGACGCAAATAATACAATTTCTTTTATAAATAAGAAAATAAATTTATTGCCAAAAATGCCACAACATTCCTTTAGTGTTCGCTTGATCATTTTTAGCAAAAGATGCGTCTGCAGCTAAAAAATGCAGTCAATTTGTTGATTATTTTTTTTATTAATAATTGGACACCAAAGGTGATTAATAGGATATTTGTTTTTACAGAAACAGGTGTAGCTAAAAATGACACCGACATTCTGGTTGAACATATCTACAGACAAGGAAGGATTTTCATCTTAGATGCAAAATGTGTATACTTTTGTACATTTTTGGCTTATTACAGCTATAAGCTTGTGTAGTCCAGTTGATGTAGTAATCAATTGCTACATTAGTTGACAATTATTTTATTAATCAATTAATCCGATTAATCATTCAGTCCTACTTCAAATATTTCCCTACTTTCCCTGGAGGGGAAGCTAGAAAAGATTGGAGCGTCTCCATCTCTACCTGTGTGAAACGATTCTATGTTATCCAGTTTGCCATTAATCTGTTGCTAAATTAGTTGACAATTATTTAGTCAGCGTTTCAGCCCAACTTCTAATACTCTGAACTATTCCTTTTCCATTGATTAGGGTTCTAATTTCACTTCTCCATCTTCCCAGAAGGGGGCGATAGGAGAGAAAAGGCATGTTGATAATTGGGGGGTCTCCAGCTCTGTCTGTGTCACTTGAGTCTGCATCCAGTTAGCGATTAATCGATTAACCAACCATTTATTTGTGTGGCACATTTCAGCAACGAAGCAGCTCAAACTGCTTTACTTCATAAAAACACAAAAATACAAAGTTTTAGAAATTACTACCAATTACTGCTTTAATTGACAATTATCTCTCTAATCAATTAATCACGATTAATCATTTCAGAGCTACTTCAAATTCTATTCCTTTTCCGATTCATGAGTCTTCTAATTTCACTTCCCCATCTTCTCAGCAGGGGGCTGCTACATCACCAGGTGGTGATTATTTCAATAATTGATTAATCACGATTTGTTCGATTAATCGTTTGAGCCCTACGGTCAGATTTTCCTTTCTCCCGTGTTCGTAAACCCTTTGAGGATCAGTCAATCGAGGGATGTGAATTCTGTTTCCTGGAGGGTGTCGGCCGCACAGAGAGTATAACAGCCGCCAGCATGAGCCCTGCGGAGGCATCTTAAGAAACGTCCAGCCAGCATGGACCTTCTGCCGCTGCCCAGCCGCCGGTCTAACTCTGACCTTCGTTCTCAAGGCAGGCAGCTTCCCCAGATCCCCTCTGGGACTGGAGAGGACAGCGAGCACACTTATTCAGAAGTGGGCCAACGTTCCTCCACTGCACGTACTGACGATGCCCTCTACGCCATGGTAGGCAGGGCCGGGCAGACGGACACTCCGGCCCCTCCGGCCGTTCCCGCCAACACCCCGGCGCCCCCGGACCCGGACGGCGAGGTGGACGGCGCGCTGCCCGAACCCGAGGCCCCGGTCTTGTCTCCTCCACACCCTCCGGAGACGGCGGAGTACGCCTGCGTCAGGAAGCTGAGGAAGGCTGAAAAGGCGCCTCAGAAGAGGGACAGTGGGACGGATATGGCAGAACCGCCCGCCCCACCTCCACGCCACGGGCCACCGTCGCATCCCGCCCCCCCGCCGCCTCACCCCCACAGCACAAAGTTGCCTCGTAGAAACATTGAGGCCTTCAATGTCCCATCATTCCCAAAGGTTGGTACAATTTATTCCATCATTTGAAATGTTTTGCTGCATTTCCACAGAGTTGACACTGAAAAAAGTTTCCTGCCTGGATTTCAGCTCTCAGGTTTCCTTTTGAAGAGGAGTAAAGTACCAAGACAAATTTCCTAGAAAAAAACTAATTTTTAGATTAATGTCTGATTTTTATTATTGCTGAGTTTGAAAAGTCAAATATTTTCAAGAAAAAAATGTCAGATTTTGAGATTAATCTCAGAAATTTTCTCAAAAAAATTTCAAAAGTCCAAAACTTTAAAGAAAAAACATTTCTTTCATTTCCCTGAAGGAGCCATGTTTTAATTTTGATATCAGTCTCAGAGATTTTCTAGAAAAACGACTTCAGTAAAGCCCGCCTCATGCTTCATCCGAAATGTTGAACTCGACGCTCACTGACGTCGTTGCGTGACGAACATCACATCGAATGTTGCGTTCAGGTAAACCGGGAATTCGTAACTCAGATCTGGGTTTGACGTTAGACCCGAGGCAACAGCGATCCAGTAAAATGTTGGAATTTCAACATGGCGACGCCCTCAAACATCATCTGCAATACCTCTTACAAACATCACTTTGAGCTTTACTTTCCATAAACAAACATCAGGTCTAATTAGTCCAGTTCAGAGTTCAAGGCGCTACATGTCACACTGATTCTTACTTTCGTGTCTTGCAAAAGAAAATTGTGTTTCCAACCCATGTTGCTCCTGTTGATGTGAGCGCCGCCTTGCAAGTTGTAACTGAGGGTAGTTGGAGTTGCTCCCAGTTTCCCAGTGGACAATCCCATTAGGTTTACAGTTGATGTTTCTAACTAGGAAGTCGTAATTTCCCAGTTCTGGGTACAAGTGGAACACGTCATAAACGTAAAATCTTTTTGTGTATTTTGGTCTAGTTTCCAGTGCAGATGTCTTTATTCACTTGAAATGAGACGAAATGAGCTCAAAAGAAACATCTCAGCAGTATATAGGAGCTTATTTTAGTCAATAATACCTTAATATTGATGAAAAAGTAAAAATTTCACTGGCAGATTGTGTCGCTTATCACATGAGAAAAATATCTTCCAAGTGAAATAATCTGCCAGTAGAACTAGAACTTTTTCATTAATAGTAAGGAACTGTTTACTTAAAATAAGCTCCTATATCTTCCTGAAAAGCTGCTTTTCAGAAACAATAGCAATAATTTTGTCTTATTTTGAGTGTATTAAGGTATTTTCACTGGAAACTAGACCAGAAAAACTCGGTTAACCTTTCCAGCGTGGCGTTTCCGTGAGGTTTCCTCTTGGCGGAGGATCTGCGTGGCTGTAATTGTGCCAGTGATGCGGTTTCCCCGGCTGTTCTCAGACGCTGGCACTTCTGCTTAAACCTCTTTGAAGTCCAGGCTGTGAACCTGTTTATTTGTGGTCGGGTTCTTGTCTTTCTGCCCTCGGCGGTGTCACCTCCTCCATATGTTCGTAGCAGGTTGGCTGGCCGGTTTTCACTGTACATGCACGGCTCTTTGCTCCCCTCCAGGAGACAGTGGGACGCCATTTGCTGCCCCCGTTTGAGGTCAGAAAGGTCGCGCTGTCGGCTGTGACCCGAGTTCATTTACACGCACAGTTCACGGGCTTACAAGCGTACGCAGTTTGCTCACAGCTCTGGCCGCCACAGATTTCCTTTTGGATGATGCAACTCGCTGAAATTGAGTCATCTACAATAAAAGCACCTGCTTCCTCACAGGCTCCACCTTTCAGGGAAAATCTCTTCAGCGCCGCATGAAATCCATTCAACACGACTCCAACACTACGCCATTTCTTAAGAGAGGTTAATTTGTCACCCATGAGTCCGTTTCCAAATGCAGTTTTCACAGCGGGAGCGGTCTTCCCGTCTCCGCTGCAGCATGCCTGAACACGTGACCAACTCTGTCCTAAAGCCTGGCTTGTTGCTGTGCTGACAGGAAGTGATGTTTATGGGCAATGGAGAGCAGTACATCTGGAAGCCTCCAGAGGATGATGACATGCTGATGCTCCAGAATAAAGCGCTGGGTCCACTGGGAGCCCATTTAGTGGAGAATATACAACCGTCTGCCGCAGTGGTGAGTGACGACTCAAAATAATGCGATTCAAAATGTTTGTTGTTCTCTACCTCCAATACGTCTACAAATCAATTTACTGACATCCATTCAGTGCAGGAAAGTATGCATTCCCGTTGAACTTTTACAGATGTTTGTCCCCAACACTAATGGCCCAGTCAAAGTAATGCACAATTATGAAGCAGAAGGAAAAGGATATAGGATTACACTGCAAAAACACAAATTGTTACCAACTATTTTTGATCTAGTTTTTGGTGCAAATATCTTGGTGACAAATCCAACTTACAAGTAACTTTTCAGCAAGAAATATGAGCTTAATTAAGTCAATAATTCCTTAATATTGATTAAAAAGCATTAGTTCCGCTGGCAGATTATTTCATTTATAACAAGACATTTTCCCATGTTATAAATAAAATAATCTCCTGTGGAACTAGTACTTTTTAAAAGTCAATATTAAGGAATTATTGACTTAAAACAAGCTCATACTGTTGTAGCCTTTCCTTAGCAATAATTTCTAAAAAAAAAAAAACATGCAGTTTTAAATTTTTTGTCAGAGTAAGAACAGGATTTGAATCATTCTTTTTTCTGCAGGTTTGAGTCACACAAATTCAGTTCAGAGGCCAAAAACGGCCCACGGACCGCACTTTGAACACCGCTAGACTGTAGAAATGTAAACAAAATATCAGACTTTCTTCCTTACAATCAAAGATATCAGGTTTTAAACAATGTCTTGTGTACATTTTAGTGTCTGAAATGAAATAAGTGTAAAATATGTTGCAGATTGTAGACGTTGTCTACAAATATGTGTTTTACTAATCGTACTAAAGCTGTTTTATTTTCGCTTCAGCGCTTCGGGGCTTTACTGAAACAAGTCAAGTTTCTTTAATTGCTGATGAAAACACAAACGGTATCAGAATGTTTGTGTCCATGAAGCTTTTTAAGAAAAGCTGAAAACTAGTCAATGTTTTCTGCCTCCAGTGTTTTCTGCCTTTTCTTGTTGGAAGGTTTGTTTGTTTGCCGCTGGTGTTCGGTTTTGAAGAGAGGATTCCTCTTTTCCTTTGCTGGTGATAACTTTTAATGGAGGTCATATTTGTGCATGTGTTTCTGCCGCAGAGTATTTTATTTTCTTTCAGCTCCCTGAGGGTCTTTTTCACTGCATTGCTAGATGGATGGATTGGGAAACATTTACAGTTGTGTAGAAAACAGCTTTAATATAATCATCCTGTTCTGTCCAGAGAGTTAATTTCACTCGACTTGAACTATTTTTGCAGAGAGCTGAACACAAACAAATACGTTTGCAAAACAACATTTGCAAAAATTATACTCCAGTATGAGTAGCACTACTTCAGCTTATTTATTCTGAAGTAAAAAGTAGCAGGAAATGAACTAAAGTAGGAGTAAAAACTCAGGTACAGAGTAACCTATCAGAACATTATTGGTCACACCGTGAAAACAACATCTAACCAAGTAATTTTGGTCTAATTATGTTACAAATATCTTAGTACACTTGAAATAACTAAACTAACTTAGAAGAAACGTTTCAGCAAAATATAGGAGCTTGTTTGAGTAAATAATTCCTTGATACTAATGAAAAAGTTCTAGTTCCACTGGCAGTTATTCCACTGATAACAAGACATTTTCCCAAATTACAAGAGAAATGTTTTCAAATCAAAATTAAGGAATTACTGACATAAAACAAGTCCTACATCTTACTGAAAAGTAACTTGTACATTTGTTTTGTCTAATCTGAAGCGCACTGAGATATTCGCACTAGAAACTAGAGAAACTAGTTTGTGTTTGTGCAGTGAAGCAGCTGTTTGCTCCAGGATCCTTGAGCATCTTTTTAACGTCTCCGACTGATTCCAGGTGGCTGAGATGTACTCCAAAGTGTGCAAACCTGGAAAGAAGAAGAGAGCGATGCCGGGTTCTCCCCCGGCGAACCTCGGCTTCCGGACCTTGGGTCGAGGCGACCGGGACCGAGACGGTGGATTCAGCGTTGTGGTCAAACCGCAGACATGGGCCCCTCAAGAGGGCAAAGCGGTCGGGGGCTCCCTGGACGACCACTGCTACGAGTCCATCGGCACGGAGGAGTGCGACCCGGCGTACGACAACATGGAAGGCGGGGGCGCCTGGAAGCGCGAGCGGCCCCCGAACACATGTGCCACGCTGCGGCCGAGGAGGAAGAAAGCCCAGCAGCCCCTGCAGCAGCAGCACCCGCCGCCGCCGCCGCCCACGCAGCAGACGCCCAAGTTGCAACACCTTCCTGCCAAAGCCCTGCTGCTGCCGGGGGAGAACCTGTACGAGAGCATCGGCGACCTGAAGCAGGGCTCCGCCACCTCCAGCACCACCACCATCTTCACCTTCAACGACGGCATGGAGATGTACGTTACAGGGCTCTGAGGCAGCGGCTGCACTGTGACCCCCCTCTGAGCTGACACTGCTGGTCCCATCATGCTCACCACACATACTGTTTACATTACATCACGACATCAGGCCTTTCAGAGGCGCCACGCTGCAAAAACACCACATATCACCGAGTACTTTGCTCCGGTTTCTACTGCAGACGTCTTATTGGACGTGAAATTAGGCAAAACAAACTTACAAGCAAGTTTTCAGCAGGATGTAGCAGCTTGTTTTATGGCAATGATTATTTTGAGATGTCCTGACCTTATTGACCTAAAACAAGCTCCAACATCTTTTTCCTAAAAGTTATTTGTGAGTTCGTTTTTTTCTGACTTTAAGTGTAGTAAAATGTCTGCTACACTGGAAACGAGATCAAAGGAATGTTTAGTGTTTTTGCCGTGCAGAGGAACTTGGGTGATAATGTTGATCTGTTTTGACCTGGGCTGAATACAAAGTCCTGTCTGCAAACCTTAAAGGAATCCAAAGGTAGTGAATAATAAATGAGCACAAGACCATTGCAGAGTGATCTGTAGGTAAACGGTAGCACTTCAGTTTTACTGATACATCTGTGCAAAGCACAAAGAAGTCAAAAGCCTAAATTCTTCCTCAATTCTAGCGGGTAAAAATAGTCCCATGTTCGGTCCAAACTGGACCTCTAATTGGGGAAATATTTTAGTAGCACTTAGTCTGTGGTGAACAGGCCTTCCCTGTATATTTGACCAGGATAGAAATCAAATTAAATATTAATCAAAACACTTGAAAGCTCAGGGACCAAGAAGAAAAACAAATTATTAAGAGTATTATAATGAAAAATTGCACATTTTTGCATTCCTCCTAAAAGCTTCGACAAATTGAGACCATTTTCACCTTAACAGAAAAAAAAAAAAAAGAAAGCCAATCGGATTCTTCCCTCCATGAAGTTTCACTCGACATGGACTGAACACTGTCTCCACTGCTGTCTGTATATGAAGTGTTTTACTTTGTTGATCCTGTTCCTGCACTTTGCCTGCTACGAGTTGCATGCCTAAAAAAAAAAAAGCAAAAACAAATAAAAAAAAATAAATAAGCACTGTCATGTGGTTTCTCTATATGAATGTTTTTATTTTCTTTTGTAGTTGGTTGTTTACTGTTTTTTTTTGTTTGTTTGTTTTTTCTGTTTTTACTGTGTTGCTTTATTTCTCTGTGGAGCTCTAAGCCGGTTTGATGAAGGATGTGCTTAGCTTGGCGGAGTTTAGACGCTCTGCTGCGGCCCAAATGAATCCAGGAGAACGGTCCGCGTCCCCCTCACGCCCCCCACTTCAACACGCCCCTGTCCGCTCAGTCACATCTGTGGATCATCCCTGCCTTGCGGTCATATGAATCCGCTTGGGTTTCCATCAAAGTGCAGCGCGGAGAGCTACGACAGGAACTGACTTGTGTTAGCAAACGTCACGTCTCATCATCGCTCCATTGATGAACGCTCTCTCTGTTATCAGTGTTAAAATATATCGCAAAAAATAAACTGAAAGAGCATCAACCTTTCCCCCTTACAAAACAATAAATTTACATCCAGAACCTGAACAATAGCAGCGACTTCACTCAACCAAATATCCCCCAACAAACCATGTGATTATACTGTAATGTTGATGCAACGTGTATGTACATGACAAAAAGAGAAAGAATAATAAATATATCATCAGTGTCAAGAAATCTATCTTTTTCTATTATGTTTAGTTGTGTTTTTTGGAATGACTTATAATGTGACACAAAACTGCAAAACAGCTGCAATGTAAAAAAATATTCTGTGTTACTCTCTGTTTGTTGTTTTATCGAAGCCATGAAGCTACGGTGTGTTCTTGGAAAAAGCCCTGCTAAGTTTTAAATGTGGCAGCTAATGTTGTGTGTTTGCTATTCAGACTACAGGGTCTTGTATTCGAAAAAGCGTGTAATTTAAGTGCTAAAGTGCAAAAGATTGTAATGTTTTATATCAAGATTACTATTCATGAAATGTCAAGTCAAGTTTATACTTTTGTAATAAAGTGGCACTTTAAAAAAAAACAAGAAGTTTTATCTCATAGTCTCGCTTATTAAAAAGTGGAGGGAGAAACGAGCAGAAAGCTTTTCTGATCCTAAAAGCTGCCAGGAAGTTTCTATTTTTAGATTTTTAAAAGGAGGAAAACTATTTGTAAACCTTTTTATTTCTATTTCTGGCATCATCTTAGATCAGGAGTTTTGAAGTGAGGTTTTGTTTAAAGGTTATAAGCAGTTGGTGTCTTATTATGATTGGAAATCAGATTTCGGAATAAGACCTGAGTTGAGCTTGACTTATTTGGATGTGGTTTGCTAATTGTGCCAACGAGATAAGGATTTTTTTCTTCATCATTTTAAACACAAATACAAAAGTTAAGTTGCC
The DNA here is from genome assembly GCA_911649635.1 of Poeciliopsis gracilis. Lineage (NCBI taxonomy): Eukaryota > Metazoa > Chordata > Actinopteri > Cyprinodontiformes > Poeciliidae > Poeciliopsis > Poeciliopsis gracilis. The sequence continues at coordinate 2,472,068 of CAJVRI010001220.1, forward strand.
CAGACATAAAATAAGTGGATGCAGAGTGTCTGTAATTTTCTTGCTTTTATGAAGAATCCTTCTTTTCACAATAATCACTATTTCCATATGCACGGCAGCCATGTTGGATTTTGAACATAGTGTTGTTTCATAACGACCAATTTTTCCAGTTAGTATACCGACTTCAGGGGGTTCTCCTGGCGCATTTCAGGTGAGAATATTAAAAGAGAACGCACCAAGCTAACATCTAAGAGTGACTAAAACTAAAACAGACGTCGGCCATTTTCAAACTGTGGCTATGTTTACATTGGAGGATTATTTACAAAGGAAATGAAGTCGGTCCTTTTCCTTTATGAAACTAAAACGAGAAAAAAAATCTCCATATTTGGGAATCATCAGGTTCATTGCAGATGACCTCCAGGACGGTTACTAAAGCATCATTTTAACAAATTCATATGGTGTGTTTTGAGATTGTCTGCTTTACCGCTGACTTCTCTGGGATCAGCTGGACAACTAATTGCCACCGTTTACATCTGATGACTTATCGCTCTCAGAGCAGTCAAATTTGCAGTAATTGACTGCTTCATTTGGATGTTTTGTGGCAGAAGGATCTGAATTACCAATCCACCAGGGGTCAGCAGTTGACCTACTTTCCTTCCTCCACCAGGTCAGGATAGCTTTATGGGCGACACAAATGTGTTCACTAGGATTTTTAACAAAATGATTCTTAGATAATCAAATTTTAGTTTTGTCGGTTCTGCCCATTTTGAGCTGTTAAGGGAGTTCCGCTTTGGTTGCTAGGCGATGTGTTGTTTGGCTGGGGTTGCTAGGTAACGATGTGGAATGTGCCTCAACTGTGAGGAGGTTTAAGAAAGGCTCGTTTTCCAGACACCAAAAACCATAGACTTATTGCCAAAAGGAAAAGCTGAACATTGGAAGCTCAGTGTTTTCTGTTTGCATCATTATCAAGAACTCTTTGAAGTCTCTTGAATTAATATCAACTTTTAATTTCCCTTTGGGATCAATAAAGTATTTTTGAATTTGAATTTCCAAAAACATCAACATCTCACGGAAGACAATGTATCAATCGTCCTTTTGTAAATGTTTTTTTGTTTGTTTGTTTTAGAACCTAAAACCAGAAATAAAATGGAGATTTTTAAAAAATGGCCACAAATTTTGTATTGTAAACATTATTAAGTTGTATTTTGTCTGAACGAGTTTCATGCATCTACTCTTTGGTTTTTAAAGGCTGCAGACAGGAGTAGAGGGTTCTTTCTTTCTCATCAGCTGCATTTGTTACATTTTTTTCTTTTTTTTTGTTCATATCATTTGTTTACAAAATAAAACAACTTTATTTTTAGTTGTTTAATTCCAATTAAATTACTTCCCTGTCCAGAAATGTAATAAAAATGATAGATCAAACACAGATATGTGAATATTTCTTAATATAAATTTGCATATTTTATCAAGTTCCTGCCAACAGCGATCATTATTCACAATAACTCTGAATAATCTGAATTGATATGAGTTACAACAACATTTAATTTCTCTTTGGGATCAATAAAGAATTTTAAAATTTAAATTTTACATGACTTTATAACCTTTTAACGGAACCTCAGTTTAACAATCTTAAGCTTTTAATTTAAGCGAACATTTAAAACAATGTGTGTGTGTGTGTGTGTGTGTGTGTGTGTGTGTGTGTGTGTGTGTGTGTGTGTGTGTGTGTGTGTGTGTGTGTAGTGGGGTCTGCGTCTGTGTTGCTGTGGACCGAGGAGGGCGGGGAGGAGGAAGGAGAAAAAAAAAAATAGGTCACCCCTTAAAACAAAAAGCTTGCAGTCAACATCGTAACCGTCTGCTGAATTTCCATTGGCTGGCCTGTCTCCATGGTAACAGGTTAACCTTGAGGCAGTAGTCACATGAGCGAGCGAGTCTTCTGCTGTCTTGGAGGATACAGAGCACGTCGTGTGACATCCCCGATCACGGTGCCAGCCAGTCACGGTGGGTTGGAGGGGAAAAAAAACAAAACAAAAATAAAACAAAACACGGGGCGCCGCTCAGACCGGAGGTGTGAAGGCGACACAACATTCACAGCTCCGGTGATGTGCGATAATCTCCCTGGGAGCAGCGTGAATGAATGCATGAATGAATGCATGAATGAGGAGCTGAGACTGCCTTAAAGTGGGAGATTACCCGATAATAGGGAGCATCACCAGGGGTGGGTTTTATGGTGTGAACACAGCAGAGTGGAACAAACAGCGCTGGTCGTAAAAGCCCCCAAAAACAACCTGAATGTTGTTATAGTCGAGCTTTTTACAGTCTGGAAAGCACAAAACAGAGAATTTAGCACCTAAAATAACTAATTAAATATATTTCCAAATGTTTTATATGTGATTCGGGTGTGTAAGTGAGTCTTCTGTGTTTTTACAGAATGCATTGGTGGAAGGAGCAGGGAGAGCAGGAGATTTCTGCCTGGAAAGAGGGATTAGCGTGAGCGGCACTGCCCCCTGCCGGCCGCACAGTGTGCTGCAGCAAGGCCGAGCAGGGCGGCCTGCGCGTGAACCCTGAGAGTCTGAGGAGGTTTAAATATTCAGCTGCCAGCCTGTGACCGTCCGTGACCTCAGATGGGAGCTTCTCAGTTCAAGCTCTGGTTTCTACTAGTGTGTGTGTGCAGAGAAAACTGAAAACAGGCCCAGAGCCCCCTCTCCTGCTCTCTCTCTCCCTCTCTTTTTCTCTCTCTCCCTCTCTCTCTCTGTCTCTCTCGCTCTACGGAAGAGGATTAGGACAAAAACAGAAAAACATTGGATTTAATGTCAGAATTCTGAGTTTAATCTAAGAGTTATGAGGTTTTTTATTCTAGAATTCCAAATTCAAATTCTGAATTCTTTCTCTGGATTATGACTTTTTTTTGGTCAGAATTCTGACTTTTTTAAAATTCCGAACAATGTCAAAATTATGATTTTTTTTCAGACAGCTAAAAATCTAAAACTTTAATCTAACTTTTTTTCCTCTGAATTCTGTCTTCAATCTAAGAATTCTCACCTTTTTCTCAGAATTATGACTTTTTTCTTAGAATTCAGAATTTTTTTCCCTCAGAATTTTTACTTTTTTGGAATTTCCTATTAAGATCAGAATTATAGAATTTTCTTAGTCAGAATTATTATTTTAATCTAAAAATTACAACCTTTTTCTCAGAATTGATTTTTCTTTTGTTTCAGAATTCTGACTTTTTTTCAGAACTCAGATTTTTTTTCTCCAATAATCTGAATTTCTTAAAATTTTTCGCCTTTAGGCAAATCTGGTCTTAAAACTCAAATCTACCAAATACATGTATGACAGGCTGTCAGAGTGGATAAAATGCAGGTTCATTAATCCTATAATAAGAAATAAACAGTTTTGCAATTATTTTCATGGACTAACAATATAATTGACATAAAATTAAATTGTTTATTTGGATCTTAAAACTCTGAGTTTAATCTCACATTTTCCTCTTTCTTCTCTTTATTTTCCAGCATCTTTGTGTCTCCAAGTCTCTCAGTTTTGGCGCCTTGGTCACAACATTGTTGGCATCAAAAAGAACTATTGCTATTTTCTCCACTCGTTTGCCCCATGAGAGCATCAATAAAAATCAGTAAATTAAAAAATATGAGTAAATGCAGACACTGTGTGAAATGTCATGATATAAATCTCACTTTTTTAAGTAAGTGGCTTCCTGAAGGAGTCTAATGAGAATGTTTTCATGGACAATATTTGAGTTTATACTGTCAAAAACATACAGTTACCTAAAAAATAAGCAATAAAATAGTTTTTTTAAATTATTTCTATCGTTATCACAATAGCACAACAAAATATTGTAATCAAATTCAAATTCCACGATACATTATTGCACCATTTCATTTGAATATGTTGCTGGAGATGAGAAAACTGTCACATAAATGCTCTTTTCTCATTATTTAATCTTATTGGAATGAGATGAAATCTTTAAGTCTCCAATAAATTTCACACAAAAGCCAAAAATCCCAGAGTACACTGCAAAACCCCAAAAGCTTACAAAGTAATTCTGCTTTAGTTTTACTGCAAATTTTTTTCATACACGTGAAATAAGAGAAAACTAACTGACAAGTAACTTTTCCTCAAGAAACATGAGCTTGTTTTAAATCTTTTTCTTCAATATTAAGAATTTATTTACTTTAAACAAGCTCATATAAAAGCTTGTTGAAAAGTTATTTACAAATTAGTTGTTTATTTCAGGAATACTAAGATATTAGCACTGGAAATTCTCTGACCATAAATACTTAGTAAGTAGCTTTAGCAGCTGAGTTTCAATATTTTTGCATAGCTTTTTTTGTAAATAATATGTTACATGGAGGTGCAGCATTTCTTGGAAATAAAGACACTTATCATTGTAACATGCCAAACAAAAAACAAAATGAACATTACAGTGATCTGATGTCTTTCCTGTTGACATTTTTTTTATGAAACCTAAAAAATATATAAATCTGCACATTTCAAGCATGTTCAGTTTAATTCATTCATATCCTGGTTTAGATTATGAAATAAATGAGATTATTGCAATTTTTAACCCTACAGGCGATGGCACCAATCTTTATAGAAATATTCAGCACATTTGTAGCTGTTTTATAATACAAAAAATGGTCTATAGTGTAGAAAATAAATATAAGAATATATTTGGTGTCTGTGCATTAACCAGAGTCACACTGACAGCTGCTCCTGGTTCTGTTCATCGCTCCAGCCGACCGACCCGTCCGTCCCAAAGTACCGGTCCCCAAAGTCTCCTGGAAACAGAGCGGAGAAACAGCAAACAGAAAGGAAAAGGAGCAGCATTAAAAAGAAACTAAACACATGCGGACGTTTTTCATAAAATACACAAAAACATAAAACATATCATCATTTTCATTTAAAACAGAAAACCAACCATTATTTCTACTGCTATTATTTACTATTATGGTGACAGTGATGTTTTGCATTTTATACAGTTTTACCCCAGTTTTTATTTACAAGGCGTAAAAAGAAAAATATGGGATTTTAATGCTTTAAAAGTTTTAACGTAATTTGACACAAATTATTTTTTCCAAACTTTTGTGTCTTTGATGGTTTAAATTTCTGCACAGTCTTTTTTCTGTGTTGCCAATAAGCAGGCCCACGTTTATTCAATATATCCTCATTAAAAATGTCTTTGTCATCAGCAACGTATAAAGCTGCTCTAAAATGTCTTGATTTTAGTCCTTTAAAATAACAAAACTCAGATTTTCTTACGGACGAGACTGAAACTTTATTTAAGTCTCATAAAAAGCAGCAGCTTTGTTAACAAACGTCACAGTTGATGTCTTAGCAACGTTTTATTTTATCCTTTTTTTTTCATGCTGTTGCTAACGGTAACTGATATGAATAAAATGTTATCGTCATTTTCAGATGGCGTTAAGGTAAACAATACTTTATATTTGGATCCTGAACAAACATTATGTGTTTCTGTTTCTTCATGTTTTAGTTACAGGATCTGAGGAGGGCAGATAAATGACTCAAATAAGAGTAAAAAAGTATTTGGTAAAAAGATCTACTACTGACCGACTGATCAAATTATCAATTAATATTTAAAAATTATTCCTTCAGATGAACCGAAATATGCATATTTAAAGTTACATTTTGGTATTTTAAGGACTAAAAGGACAATAATTTATAAAAGTAACAATAAATTACAAACTTAGACAAAAGAAAATCTGTTTTTTTCAATAAAAAAAAACTTACGATTGCAGTGTTTCTGGTTAAAACATGTTTGTTTCTCATTCGGTGAGTAGAAAATCCAGAGATTTTACTCAGATCAGAGTCGCGATACTTTCTACATCCTTTCAAAACAAGTTTCTGATGTAGCTGAGTATCTGCTACCCATCTGTGTTAAAATGAAACGCAGATGTTTGTGTCTGCGTACCGATGCCAGGAATAACGTGGAAGGACTCGTCCAGGTCCTTGTCCACAGCCGTGGTGATGACCTTGACCTTTGGGAAGGCGTAGGCCACAGAGTGAACTCCCAGTTCAGCCATCAGCAGCGACACCAGCATGATCTTTTCCTCCTGGACCTCATGGTCCTGCTCAGAGGGACACAGCGGCTACGCATCACCTTTTTAAAACATCGTACTAATCAATCTCACCAACTAATCGATTAATAGTTTATTATATTATTAAAATTAGTTTCACTCAATACGTTAGACCTTCTGTTCGAATTGTCGTTTCGCCGCCATCCAGCAGATGGTCATTGTGAGCCGTTACTATAGAAACAAAGATGGCGGCGGGGCTACAGCACAACTGGAAAGAGAAACGGTTTGAACGGTTCGGTGTGGGGAGGAAAATGCACTTTATGTTGTCAAGTTTTGGAATAAAAACTCTCGACAAACTCGTGAAGTTTTTATCTCAAAGGCGCTTATTCAGCCGAGCTGCTTTTACTTTATTAATCACATATTATAGATCTGCTGCAAAGATTAAAATGTGATTAAAATGTAAAATGATGATTTTTAGAGATGTTGTGAGTTAATTCATATAATTTAAATAAATTTTTATACTCCTTCAAGAGCAGACAGTACTTCTGCAGGAACATTTCTCTGTTTCATAAACTATTTTTATTGTTCATTTTCCTATTCTGTAAACTGAGATTTTTAAAATATGTTTAGATTTAATAATGTGGAAAAAAGCAACACAATATTCTATTTATTCAGTCAAAATTTAATAGACGGTGACACAATATTATGTTAAAATTTAAAGAATATTTTGAAATTCAGCGTTATTATGGAAAATGTAAGAATGTCCTTTTTTTATAGAAACTTTCCGAGATTAATCTAAAAGCTTTCGGTGGAAATTTATTGCTCCTTTTTTATTTTCTATCTACAAATGAACCATCATTCGATTGATTAGCTCAACAAGTTATTGATCGATGAACTCATCGATTATTGATCGATGAACTCATCGATCAATAACTTGCATGCCAACCAAACACAGGCGAGCGTGTCGGGGTTGGGTGAGGTGGACCCACCAGCAGAACCCGGACCGCCATCATGGCCGCGGCGCCGGTGGAGACGGTGCTGTCCATCAGGATGACGTGATCCTCGCTGATGTCTTTGGGCAAGCGCAGGTAGTGCAGCTGGCCGGGCCGCAGCGGAGGAGAGAGCGGTTGCCACGGTTACAGGCACAGGACAGGTAGTTACCACGGAGACAAGCATCACCAGGAAGAATTGTTTTATATAAATATATATATATATATAAAAGAACAATGGTGGACAGTCATTTTGAGACGCTGTGCTGAATAGCAAACGGGTCGGGTCGGGTCGGGTCGGGTCGAGGGTTTCCACTACCTCTGGCTCCCCGGAGTCCATGTTGGTCTGGATCAGGATCTTCCCGATGCGGACGTCCTTGCACACGGCCCTCAGGGCGGGCTCCATGGTCTCCCCGGCCCTCAGGATGGAGACGCCGGTGATCTGCGGAGGCGAGGAAGAGGAAGAGGAAGAGGAAGTGGAGTGAAGGCGAGGAGAACGCTCAACAGGAAGTATGGAGAACGTCGCTCACTCCTTTCCCCTTGTAGCTGCGGCCGTGGTAGTCCGGGCCCTGCGGAGTCTGAACCACACAAGGCTGCAAAAGAAGCAACAAAAAGAGAAGTTGGTGTTGTTTTGAGCTGACTTGGACCGCAGTGGGTCCAAAAGAATTTACTCTCGTGAAAGTAAAAGATCGACGTCAAAGAAATGAATCCAGTAAGTGGAAAATAGTCAAAACATTTGTGAAAACGCAACATTTTAACTCAAAAGAGTATTTGGTAAAAACTGATCACTCTGATTAATTATTTAATATAAAATAAATACATAATAAGACAAACCAGAATATAAAAATATGTTGAACTTTTGGCATTTTAAAAAAGTGGAAATAATTCATATAAATAATAAAACCACAAAACAACAAAATCAGGCAAAAGAAACATTTTCCCAAATTAACTTCTTTAAATATGAAACTTAAAAACTGTCTGTTTGTTTCAGCAAAATGTTTTCAGTCAATAATTGTTCCAGTTTCACTGACAAATTATGTCTTTTAAAACAAGCCACTTTTACCCTGTTATAGATGAAATTACCTACCAGAAGAACTAATACCTTTTAATCAATTTTCAATCATTATTGCCTTAAAACAAACTCCGATATCTTTGCTGAAAAGCTACTTATAACTTCGTTTTGTCTCATTTCAGTTGCACCAGAAACTAAACCAAAAATGCTGAGTAAGATTTTGTGTTTTTGCAGTGAATTGACTCCAGAACAATTTGGTTCAAGACAAATAAAATAAATCAGTCAAGTAAAGGACAGCAAGGTGCTTAAAATGCAAGGCTGCATGTTCTGAACATCTAATTTAAACCCACCTGAGAGGGCAGGAAAGTCAGAGCATGCTCGATGAGAAGACGCATTAATCTCTTTGAGTAGAAGATGAACTCATCTCGGCTCGTCTCTCTGTTCCTGCAGCAGAGAAACAACCTTCAGTTTGAGGTTCGTAACTCTTCAGGTGACCCTGCGCGTCGTCGTGCCTGATGATGGTGTGCAGGCCGCGGACCTGCGGCGAGCTCTCCAGCACGCTGAGCGTCTGAGGCAGCGGCTGCGTCTGCTGCACCGAGGCGAGCAGAGCTCTGCAGACAAACATGAAGAAAAACGCTTTCGCTTTTATTTACTCTGATAGAAACACAAAGTCCAGCCACAAGTTTGCATACACTCATCTTAGGATGAATCGGACACAAATGTTTGAATTTCCACTGGATATTTGATCAGAATCAGCAGCATTAGAATAAGATTTAATGACCAAGATTCAGTGCAAAAACAAGGAATCTGACTTTGGTTTTAAAACACTGACACCTAAAATATAAATATATAAACCTCAGAGGAAATAAAATAAGATTAGATATTGTAACATTGCAGCCATTTTATACACAAAATGAGTAAATTAGGATTATTGTTTTCCAAATACGTTTAATTCGGTTCTCGGTAGAGAAGCTAACCTTTCTCACTGTTCATCAGAGCGAAACCAGACAAGTATTTTATGTTTAATTTCTAGTGCAAATATGTTAATACACTTGAATTAAGACAAAATAACAGTAACTTTTCAGCTAAATAGGAGCTTATCATACACCAATAGTTACTAGTTACTAGTTTTACTGGCAGACTATTTTACTTGTCCTGTCAAAATTATATTATCTGACAACGGAACTCGTACTTTTTCATTAATATTAAGGAAATATTTACTTTAAAGATGCTCCCATTTCTTGGTAAAAAGTTACTTGTAATTCAGTTTTGTCTTATTTCATGTTTGCTAAGATATTTTCATCAGAAACTCGACCCAACTTGGGTCAGATTTAGTGTTTTTGAAGTGTATCTACCATCTGTGTAGCACTGATCTCAAGGTAAATGTCCAACCAGAATGTGTCCAGAATATGTGGGATCTGCAGGATTGCAGGACCCTAGACCTCTACAACTCCTGGACGGATAGAAAAATGAGTTTTTGTTCTTGTTTCATCGTCAGAGGGAGATTTGTTGGTCGTTCAGAAGCAGCCAACAAATTCCCTCAGAGAAAAGTTTAAAGGTTCGACAAAACAAAAACAACAATGTTCGTTCATGATCACTCAAAAGAAAAAAATAAATCCTTAAAAGTCCAAAATTCACAAGATATTTGTGCATATATTGTGTGAACTCCTGACTAGGTGAAGGTCAAAGTGCACACAGAGGCAATAAATCCGGGTCAAGTTTTAGTTGCTGGGGAAACTAAAATGTGTTTCAGCGTACCTGACACTGAGCTCACGCTGCACAAAGAGAAAAGAAATTAAATGAAAACACAAAGAAAATCAAGGCAAAGAAGAAAAGACAGATAGAAAAATGTTAAACCTCTAAAATCAATAATTAAAACATTAAAATCCTAAAAAACTCCTGGATGAGTCGGACGTTTGATGTGTTTAAAGGCTGAGGAAGAAAAACATCCAGAGGTTATTAGTTTGGGACTTTTCTGGTCTATTTCCACGTTCCTATGTTGTTCGTAAAATATTGGTTAGTTAAACAGTCATTTAGAAAACATGTGCAACTAAACAATACAATATTGTTAAGTTCTGTACTGGGAGAAATTTAGTTTTTTAGCATTTTATTGGTTGTTTTTGTTTTTAGAATTTGTCTCCAGGCCACTAAAATTAGTTCACCATGTTAAAAAATTGGTTTAAAGTTGATAAACTGCATAACATCAAACCAACTTTTTAACTTATTCATTTCTCCACAGTAATAGTAATAATAATAATAATAAATTAATATTTGCTTGAATTTTAGTTGTTGCCTCTTTTTCTTCAAATCTTTGTTGTTTTTAAACTGCAGAGAAATCTGTCACATCAGATATTTTGGAAGATATTCTGTCCCACAATCAAAATTCATTTTGTTTTTTTGAATAGATACAAATTAATTTATATTCTTAACTGCCTTATTTTCCATTCTATTGTCGAAATTTCCTCAAAATTTAATGTTTTGTTGCTTTCCACCAATGCAACATATTTTTTTTCCTCTAGTAAATCTTCCAATTTGCATATAAAAGAAAAAGGTAAATAATTAAGCTTTTAATTATGATTTTTTTATGCTGTTGCACAGAAAACAAATGTTTAGATTCAGTGTTGCAGCCAATTTTCTACGCAGGCTAAAATAAAACACTATAAACATTTAAATACACACATTTGGAATAATAAAAGATAAATTAGCTTTTGTTGTGAAAATGTATTAGTATTTGTAAAGTGTTGTAATGACTGAAGTTAATAATGAAATTCATGAATTAAAAAATGGGAAACGTTGATTTGTAACATTTCTACAGCTTTAAAAGAGTTTGTTTCTGTTTTATAGTCACAATAAAATAAAAGTGTGTAAGTTACATCTGTTGAACACATGGGGGCGCCGCATGCTAACCTCCTCCAGCTGGCTGTGGACATGCTGAACGATCAGATCGATGGCCACCATGTTCCCACCACCTTCACAAGGGAAACACAAGTCAGACGTTGCTGGAACATCGTTCCCTGTTCAAGATTGCCGCAGCGGCGCAAACCTCGAGGCACGACGATGTCGGCCAGCCTCATGGTGGGTTCAATGTACTGCTCGAAGGCAGGCTTCACAAACTTGTTGTACTGCTTGATGACGCCTTCAATGTCCCGGCCGCGCTCTGTGATGTCCCTGCGGAGGCGGCGGACGAGTCGGATGTCTGAGTCTGTGTCCACAAAGATTTTCATATCCAGCAGCTGCAGACGGGCAGAAAGAGAAACACCTTCAGTCGCGCCGACTTCTGCAGAGCGGCTGCAAAAAACAGCAGCTTCTGATTATTTCACAGAGTCCTTCAAACACGGGGGAATGAAAGATGTGCTGCCATACCTGAAGAAGCTCTTTGTCTGCAAAAGACATGATTCCCTCGAATATGATAACACTGGCGCCGTAGACGTTTTTCTGCAGAAAGAGAAAAAGGCGAAGTTTGAGGAGGTTAAAAGAAGAAAGCAGCGACAAGACTGAGGGACAATTTAATTTCACTTTGCTCCTATAATCTCAAATTTGAGAATTTAGCCCTCAAACATACAACCGTACTTTTTTTTTCTTTAAAACGATAAGACACAATCTTACTTTAGTTGTTACACACTGCAAAAAAACACAAAATCAAGTATTTTTGGTCCAATTTCTGGGGCAAATGTCAAACTTTTTCAGCAAGATATAGGAGTTTGTTTTAAGTCAATAGTTCCATAATATAGATGAAAAAGTCCAAGTTTCACGTTATGAGTGGGAATATTTGAGCTCTCAAGAGGGAAAAAATGTTTACTTTGAATTAATCTGATGGATAAAATCCACGAGTTTACATGAACTCATCTTGGGTTGAATAAATTTTAAAAGCATGAATTTGTGCACATTTGTTAATTACCAGGGAATATTTCACCAAAATCTGCAAAATTAGAATCAGATTCACTGACCAAGAGTGTGTGCAGACAAGGAAAGTATATATTTATAAACTTTGGGGAAATAACTAAGGATAAAGGATAATTAAAGAAGTACTAGTGGCAGACTATTTCACCTAATAATATAGGGAAAATGTCTTATTGTAAGTGAAATAATCAGCCAGTGGAGCCAGAATGGCTTCGTCAAAATGAAGGAATTATTTAGTTAAAACAAGCTCCTATATCTTTATTTCACTGGACAAAAATATTTGGTTGATTTTGTGTTTTGCAGTAATAAATACGCTTTGATCCGCGATCAGAGCAACACGTACCCAGTCTTTGTGCCTCCCATGTGTGGTGAAGTCATACACCGGGATCTTGACGCTCTTTCCCTGCTTCAGCTTTCGCAGCGTGGCCACCAGCAGCTCAAAGTCGAACGCCGCCGGATGGTCAAAGTTGTAGTCGTTCTGCGCAGCCAGCAGCTGCTCGTCTGGGGTTAAAACCTGCAGCAGTCACAGTAGGGAGGCTCCTTCAAGACGCCGGGAAGCCTCAGGAAAACTAGCAGCTCTTTGGGAAATCATTCTAACTATTCGGAACGCCGGAATCTCTGCTATTCGGTCCCCAATCAAACCGAGTCTAATGGACTTTCAGGTGACGGATTATGGCGTAAATTAACATTTTGTACGTTTCTGTTCGTTTGGTTTTAAAAACAGCCAAAGCACTTACAAAAAAACCCCAAAAAACCATCCTTACATTAATGTTTTTGGGTGTTTGGAAAAAGAGCCATTACAGAAACCTCCGGAATCAAATCCGCAGGCGCTGCCCGTCACCTAGCAACCACAGCCAAGCCCAGCCATTACCTAGCAACCAAAGCTGAGTTCCCGGGCCAGATGGGTTTCTTTCAGAATCAAAACTCCTTCTTTTCTTTCTCCCTTTCATTGTATAAGAAAGAAAGCACAATAAAATAAAAAATAAAAAAATAGAAATCCTCAAAGGCATGTCAAATAAATAAATAAAATAATAATAAATATAAAAAAAAATAAAGTAGACACACAGACACAACTGGGATGTTAAAGAAAATTAAATTAATAAATGGTGATCAGGTTTTAAGCCTTAAGCTGGGCTTAAGGCAACAACAACAACAACAACAACAGCAGCAGCTCTTGGGACTTAACTGTTTTTTTTTGTTTTGTTTTTTTCTGCTGTATAATGGCTGCTGAAAAAGACAAATGTTTGGTTGACTCAACTGAGCAGACTAAAATCAAATTTTTTAAGAATCATTTTGTGCAAAAAAATGTAACAAACATGCTTTGTAAAGCCCATAGATCCAGCCTAACCTCTACAATTTTAATAGCAGCAACGCTGCGTGACGGCTTGTTAAATGGTTCTATCTGTGACTGAAAACATCGGCACAATAAAACAGCAAGAGGATGAAAATACTTCCTTCTAAAGCAGATTTCTTCCTGCAGTAAATCCACATACCAGCATGAGCAACGTATAGAAAAGGAAGAACTGCTTACCTTGTAGAAAGAATCCATAGACAGAAGCACGACCCACGGCACATCGAGCGCCTCGATGATCTTGTTGGCCACGGTGGTCTTCCCTGAGGCGCTGCCCCCACACAGCCCTGCAGACACACAGACCTCAGCTTTTCTGGGTGAATCTGTGGTATCAATGACTGATTACATTCAAGTGGTCAAGGACATCACAGCCGGCCCCAAGTATGTGAGAGTTAAGCGGCCGCTTAGGGCCTCCACACCACCAGGGGGCCCCCAAAACACCAAGCTAGCTTAACAAAAAAAAACTACATATTTAGAATCATTTTGTATTTTCGGACTCTACTGAATGCTCCAAATTACAAATAAAAGTACAGCGTTTATTCCTTATATAAACGTTCAAAGGAATTATTGAAAGATGTCAACACCAGATGTAGCAAAAAATAATACAACCTAAATGCTTTACAGATGGAAAAACAATTTATATTATTGTTATAGTTGTTTAACCTGTTCACTGGAAATTTAGCATTTTGTTAGCGTATGTCACCTTCAAATAGTTAACACTTAAATACCGCACTGCATTTTAAAATGTTCAAACTGAAAAATGGACGCCAGCATTTCCCTGTCAGAGTGTAATCAGCTCCTGACTGAACTAAAGTTCTCTGATCTTATTTGTTAAAAGTTTTTCCAGCGGATCTTAAAGAGTTTTTCTGCATTGGCTTTAAACTTGCACATATGTTTTAATTTGTTTCACTTTTGTGTAACCATGTTATTGTGTGTTGCAGATTTCTGACCAAGGAAAAAAAGAAAAATAATTAGTTTTAGTTCACTGCTCCTGTAAAATCAACAGCTGTAGTAACACTGGTATGACGTAAGCTAATTACAAATGCTAATGACAGCTGGGATGTCAGGAATGATAAAGGATCCGGTGTTGGCATGTTGTAATGTGGGGCCCAAAATGAAAATCTGCTCAGGGCCTCCAAAAGATTTGGTCCGGCCCTGATGTGAAGGGAGAAACGGTGGATTCTGTGACATGAAGGAGGAGAAACGGCGTCATACCGATGACGAAAGCCTCTTTGGGCTGAGCGCCGTGCTCGTCGTACCAGGGAGGGCGGCCGGCGGTGTAGATGGTTCGTGTGCCGGTGCGGAGCAGAGGCGGTTCCGTTTTACTCAGAGAGGTGGCGCTCTTCCTGCGGGGGGCCCCGGCGTGAGGCAGGAGCCGGTCCAGCGAGTCCTCTCCGCTCCCACTGCAGCACAGCAAGCAGCAGGCGGGTCAGAGACGACACAGCAGCAGCAGATCTGATCTGATCCAGTTTGTTATCTATGGCAGCATTTCCAGAATCGCTTCAGACTTTAGCTTTGACTTCTGAGGACATTTTTCACACAATAAATCCAAATGCTTGCTGATGCTGTGAGGCTAGTTTTTAATATTTCTCTCTCTAAAATGAACACAAGTCTAATTTGCTTTGGTCTCGTTCTCTCAGGGTTATGATGCATTTTTACTGTCAAAACTAGAAACACTTAAAGACTGAAATGTCCAATTTCTTAGTTAAATCCAAACACCTGTGATGAATTCGGTGACAGTTCTGGAAGGCTTTTAAAGACAGGGAGAGAAAGAGGGATGGGCAGACGGACGGATGGATGGATGGACGGGTGGATGGATGGATGAACAGTAATCTTAGGCTTATATTTCATCAGTTGATTTGAATCCAAAGTCCAAATAAAACAAAAACATGCCAACCAAGATGGCCGCCTGGAACTGCTGCTATGAACTCTGGAAATCGAAGGAGTGTTTCGGTAAAACCAAAGTTAAAACAAAAAAGCCCAGATATTACAAAAATTAAATTGCCAAAAGACAAATATTCAATCAATCAATGTTGTCGATTTATCGCCCAGCCCTCATAGCGTCTACATTTTTTATGAGACATGAATGGAAATGAAAACTAATGACTGTCCCATTTGAATCCGACACCGACCCAAATTAATCCCACACCTAAATCCAGATCTGCACTTCCCCTGACCTCTGACCTCTGACCACGCCTCCTTTGGAAACCGTTTGAATCCCTCTCCACATATGAAAACCGTCAAAGGGTGGGGGAGCGTTCCTCCCACCGGTGATGAGCGACAACACGGTCCAGCCGGCGCTTACCTTCGGTCGCTTCTCAGTGACCAGCACCCGGAGATCCGGGCTCCGGTGCAGTCAAGCAGAGACATATCCGACCCGCTTGACATCTCGCTACTCGGTTACCGTGGCAACCTGCAACACCGTGGAGGAACCTGTTGCTGCGTGCAGCTCGGCTTGCAGCCTGAACTGTCACGGGTAAAGCTGCTCCACGCCGCTGCCACAGCGTGGGACGCTAAGAGGATCACTGAGGGAAAAGAGCCGATCGCTGGTATAAATAGAGACACCTGGAAACGCAAAGAGGACCAGGTGCTCTTCACGGGATGACCGCCGAGTCCAGAACACCAGATTAATTCATATGAGCTCTGGTTGTTTCAGTACTCTATCGATTATTCTGATGACTAGTCGATTAATCACATTTTTTTATTATTATTTAAACCACTTAAAACACTAGAATGTAACTTTTATATAGAATATGGTTGTTACATATTTGTTAAAACTGTTGTGGCCAAATATTTTTATTCAAGAATTGAGTGACTGATCAAATGATCAATTATTTAATAAAAGTACATAGTCAGACAAAACAAAATATAAAGTTATGTGGAAATTTTGGTATTTTAAGGATGAACATGATAATAATTCATAGGAGAAACAAAAAAGAAGGATTTTTCCAAATCAGTTCCAATAAAAAACTTCAAATGTTTCAGAACATCTGATTTAATATTTAAAACGTCATCAGACAAAAACATGAAATTATAAGCAAATTGTTTTGTTTAAAAGATCAAAATAAAAAAAATGTTACAGAGTAACAAATTCAGACTGAATGGATATTTTAATCATGAACCCAAAACACAAGATTCATGTTATTCTCTTGGAGGATGGAGATCTAGAGGTTTCCTACCAATCTGTGACGTATGCCATGACGTAATTCCCCTCACTCACTTTTAACTCCGTGTTTGATCAACAATGATGTAACCGAATAAATACACAATAATATAAATACTTAGTTGCAGCTGTTATGGATGATGGATGTTTTGTTTGGATGAAGTGGCGCGTCAGCGTTACGTCACAGCATAACCAGGCTGCTGCGGAATGGACGCGGTTAATAAACACGTCATGATTTGTTTTCCTGTTTTGTCATTTAAAAACGGGTGAAAGCGACGAATGGGAGCGGGGTGTACCTGTCCGAGCGGGAAGTCATTATTTTCTGTCTCTGCATCCGCCGGAATCCTGCAGCGACTGCAGCCTTGAATGGAGTCCGACTCCGGTGCGCTGGGGGATTATGGGTAATGTAGTTCATCAGAACCCTCATCGTTCATCCGTCCCCAGAGGGGGCCAGACAGGCAAAAATTTACTCCAATTAGAGTAACGCTACTTCAACTTGCCTTTACTCATATAAAAGTAAAAAAAAAGCCATCCTAGAAATGACTCGAGTTGGTAAAAAAAAAAAAAAAAGAAGAAAATCTACTCAGTTACTGATCAAATGATTAATATGTAAAAATTACATAATCAGGGGAACCAAAAATATAAGTGGATATTTTGGTATTTTAGGGATGAAAATTACAATAACTCATACAAGTAATAAAGTAAAATAAAATAAAAATTCAATGAAAAAGAACTTAATCTAATAAAAACTGATGAATTTTTTTCACTCAGTGGGTAGACAATCCAGAAACGTTACTCGGGAGTAGAAACACGTCATAACAAATTACTCAAGTAAAAGTAAAGCCTAGAAAAAACACTTCCGGAAGTGTTTTTTTGTGTGTCTTTTTTCCAAAAAGTGACTCAAGTAAACATAGTAAAAGTAGTAAATGTAGGTAGTTGCTACCCAACTCTGTCCATCTCATATCTCAAAACAACTGACACAAAGAAGCATTTTAATAGTTTTGTTTAATAATTACATTTTTGACATAAAAATCCAGACAATGTTTAAAGACACACATGAATATAATAATTAAGCAGAAATCAGAGCAGTACATTAGATCAGATTGTCATGATGCTTTTCTCATCACAGCTCACAGTCTGTAAAGACGGCGCCTGTAAAGACGGCGCCTGTAAAGACGGCGCCTGTAAAGATGGCGTCTGTCCGTCATGTCGATGTTGAGTTCAAATCCTTCAACATCATTCTGCAGCTGGGATGAGTTTGTTCCTGATCAGTTTCTCCAGCTAAGATATTCTTCCAAAAGAACCTAGAAGAATAAAAACGCCGTCAGAAACATTCAGTTTAACTGCTTATTTTTTGGTATCCCAGCTGTAAGCAGCTGCTTCTTATTTCACCCAGGCAGTATGATTGGTAACAGCTGGGACGGCTTCACACACAAAGGAAAACCGACCCGTCTGACATGCCAGAGCTTGTTGGTGAAGCCTGCGCCGTAACAAAGTGTAAAAACAACAATTTGCTGTCACTGAAAAAGACAGAAGGGGGGTTTGTTTCTGAGCAGTTGCCAGGGAACAGACGGAAAACAATCAAGCTTGCAATACTCTGGAAAAACAGCACAATGTTGTTGTTTTTTTTATTTGAACCATTGAAGAAAAGCCACAGAATGAGCAGTGAGCAGTTAAATGTTCTCTTTTCTTTAAAGCTGACCTATCATGGTTCCCTGATCAGTTTAGGAAAGATCTATGGTCTATACAAAACATGTTCTGCACATTTTTTGCACGTAATTATTCCAAGATTTCAGTTTTGAGATTCTTTTACAACAAGCTGTTATATTTCTTCCTGTCACTTTAAATCCAAATAAGCTGCTGCTGGCCACGCCCCGAAACGCAACGTTTACACTTAAACATGAAAATGGCTACAAACAGATGCACAATTATAAAACCATACATCTTTGAAAAGCATCAGTAGAGCCTCCTGCACAAACAACAACAATGCAGCAAGTGGCTTCTGGATGCCAAGTCTTTAATGGTCCTCTTTAAATGGCTGTTATTTATTCTACCAGTAGTTTACAGCTACAATGAGGTCAATTATTTTTAGTCAAACGAGAGTTCAGGCGCTACAGGGAGACGCTTTGAGGCTGAGCAGTTAGATTACATGTTTGTTTTCTGACTCGTCCATACACGAGAGAAACTGTACAAATGTTTTTTCTGCCCCCATCATTTCATATCTACTGCATCTTCCAGGGTGGAAACAGATCAGATGTTACAGACAGTATGGCTCTTAAACCTTTCATATTAAAATGCTTTACAGCGTTAATGTTGGACAGGTTGTGTGGAATGATTTATTAAGCCAGTGCAAAATATTCAAGATTATGTAGATCTGTTTATGTTACACAATTCTTCAGTGTTTTAAGGGGTTTTGGTATTGTTTCAGAGTGTAACCGCTATGTAAATCCTCTGAACTTTACAGCTGAACTCTGTTTGGACTGAATAAAACATTGGACCAACATCTGCTGATGACACTTCTCTCCACATCATCACAGTGTGTGGAAACTTTATCCTGAGCCTCTACGCTCACAGCAAAAACACAAAATGTTGCAGAATGTTTCTGGTCCAGTTTCTACTGCAAATATCTTAGTACACATGAAATAAAACAAAACTAACAAGTAACTTTTCAGCAAGATATAGCCGCTTGTTTTAAGTTAATAACTCCTTTATATTGATGAAAAACTTCTAGATTATTTCACTCATAACTTGGGAAAATGTTTTGTTATAAGTGAAATAATCTGGCAGTAGAACTAGAACGTTTTCATTAAGATAAAATAATTGACTTAAAACAAGCTATGTCTGTTTTTATAGATTTGTAAGTCAATTTTGTCTTATTTGCTAAAATATTTGCATTAGAAACTGGACCAGAAGAAAGACTGTGTTTTTATAGAGCTCTACCTCATTTGCATTTGTAACAAAAGTGAAGTTTGCATTACATTTAAAACTTGAAAATATCCAGGAGAGTCATTGTTTCTGTGTCAGGAAACCGTTGATGTAAGGAACTTAGAATGGACTTTGTTTCCCAATCCTCTCAATACGTCTGTTATCCTTGTTGCTTGTACACATTTCTTCCTTCCACTAAGCTTTACATACAGCTCTGGAAAAAACTAAGAGCCACTGCAATGAACCCGACTGAAAACATTCTGGTTATTCCACAAGATATTGACTTCTGAACTCTTCCTGAGTTAAAACATGAGTGTTGTTGTTTTTAAATGAATATAAACTTGTTTTATTTGCATTATTTGAGGTCTGAAAGCGCTGCATCTTTTTTGTTGTTTTTGTCCATTTCTCATTTTCTGCTAAAAATACAAAGATTTTGCTTGGGATTTCAGAGACATGTTGTCAGTAGTTGATAGAATAAAAGAACAATGTTCATTTCACTCCAACATTTTACTCAAGAATACTCTTTTTAAGAGGCTCCTGCGGGTTTTGGTTGTTTAGGACAGATTTATTTTCCCTTTCTTTGCCATTTGGGAATAAAATCAGGTTATTTCCTCAGTGTTAGTGACCATAAAAACAGAACTACAGTCAAAACGCACCAAACAAAACATCACATGAAGACCGAGAGGTCAGGGTAAACTAATTCAGCTCAATAGAAACAATAGAACTGTTTAATGTTTATTTATGTTTTTGTTCAATTTAAATTTGCAGTAAAACGAGTCAAACAACTAAAAAAAGCCTTCTGAATGCACATTTAAATATTTGACTGTGTCTGGCATAATTAAAACATAAAAAAGGGAATTTGATGTAAATTAAACCGTTAAACTTTTTAAATCATAAAACTTTCAAACTGCTTGGAGAACTTCGCCTGTGTTGTCTGAGTCTGATAAGATGGGAGAATGAAAGTGGAAACATAACGGCAGGATGAAAAGAATCGATCGGCATCTCAAGTTATTTTCTCAGGTTTTGTCCAGATTTTTGTTCAGCTGCAGCTCCATCATGTTCTGCACAGCAGGGAGCCTGAGCTGCAGCTCTGCGCTCACCGCTGGAGACGTGTGAGGAGAAATGTCCAGAAGGAGAGAAAATACAGGAGAACTTCTCTTTTTAATGTCAGAATAGCCAAACTATTTCCAATTAATGCCACAATATTATTTCTGTTAATGAACATGGCTGCAGAAACTACAGATTTTGCTTACCTCTGCTCAGCAGCTGCAGGTTGCGCCCTTCCTCCTGCACCTGCAGCTGCAGCACCTGCTGCAGCAGCTCCTGCCGAAGCGTCTCTTGCACCAAACCCATCCTCTGCAGCTTCTCCCCGTTTAGACGCAACAAAGCTCGGCCTGCAAAGTGAAAGCTGCTTTCAGACATCTTAAGTCTTTACAACATCATTTAGGCTTTTCCACTATTCTGAAGAAAATGGGCCTAAAGATGTTTTCACACCTGACAGTCCAGAAAAACTCGGTTTCACATTTCAGCTACTGTAGTTTGTTTTCACTATGCATCAAATGATCCAAACTAAATGGAAAAACCTGTTCCCCTTGTCACCTGTGGGGGCGCTGCATCAAGACCCACTGAAGAAAACAATACAAAACTCTCAAGACGCTGAGCACAACTTTCTTTTTCACAAAATTTAAACAAAATAGAGACGCGTCAGATTTTCGTGGTTGTGGAATTTCTCTCTTGTCTTTGGCAAAACACTATTTCTCCCACTGGCATGTTTGTTTTGGCTGCCATTACCCAGAATGCCCTGCATTATAGTTCAGATCCTGCTTTTGGATGGGTCTCTGGTCCGTTTGGTGTTCACACAGGGATTCAAATTGCGCCAGAGTTCACTTCAACCGAACTGAGACTGAGGTTTTTAGATGGACCAGTTTGCTTTTTTGATTGCAACAGAGTCTGACTGAACGTTCACACTTCCCCAATTGAACCGGACTAGAGTTCAATTAAAGAGCACCAAACAAGGCTGGTGTGAAAACACCACAAGGGTCTGTTTATTCCGCTTTGATCAAACTCAAGTTCATTTCTCTACAAAGTCAGGTTCAGGAGAAATGACCTACAACCGCTACTCCATTTTTATTTACATTTAATGTCTGCTTTTGAGGTTTTTATGTCATTTCGTTCAGTGGTTCTATGTGTAGCGCCCCCACAGGCAAGGAGGGGAACAAGTTTTCAATTAGTTTGGATCATTTGAAAGCGCAGTATGAAAGTGAATCACAGCAGCTGTTAATATAACAAACGTTGCAGTTTTGGTTCCAAATCAAACAGATTCTGAAAACATCCTTATTTTATGCAACTTTATCAATTCTGTAAAGAAACTGACAATTCTAACTGAGCTAAAACAGGAAAGGTTTAGTCTAATTTCTTGTCAGATCCCTTTAAAAAGGTGATTATGTGTCTTCTGATGGATGAACCTGTGATGGCGTGCTGCGAGAACGCCTCCACGTAGGTCAGGTAGTTGTGCGGACAGTGTTTCTTCAGCCATTTACAGACATCCTGCTGCGACCAGAGAACGACGGGCCGGATCAGGCTGGGCTGCGTCGGACTCGTGTGATAGATGCCGTAATTGTCACTGGAGCGGTACTGAAAAAAAAAACCAGACAAGCAGCAAAACTTTCAGGACAAAACAAGAGAAAATGTAGCTCAACTTTTAAATGTTTACTGCGGCTTCGCGCTTTGTTGAAAAGACGGCTGCAGCCGAGCATAAAGGCCGAAAAAGTAATTTATATTCATGAGAGAAACCACCAGCACTTCAGAATGTGAGCTGCCTTGTTCAAAGGTGATTTGCAGGACTGGCCAACGGTTAACAGAAATATTTACTTGTAGAAACGGGTCACAACAGATAGTCACGTTTGCAAGCTTTTTGCCAGATAATGGAAATGCATCTGAAATGTCTGCAGATACACAAACGACTGAAGAGTGTTTAGTCTTTCGTGGATTTGAATTTAATTTTAAGCTCAACTCTGACAACCAGAGTCAGTATTTATGATGCAGAGTCTCTGCAAGAGCTGCAGAAAAATCAAGCATAGGCCTCAAACACAAACATATACATGTGGTATAGACGTACATAGTGGATGCAATAGTGCTGAGCAACATGGCTTAATAACTAAATCTAAGATTTTTTTCATACCAAATCCGATTTTAACTGTACGAGAATAAATTCATAGCGTTACAACTATACTCTTGTTATTTCTATCGTAAATGTTTGAATTTAAATTGTTTTTATTTTTTTTAAATTCTCTAAAGTAGAAATTAGAAATGACAGAAAATGTTTTCAAAAAGTGGCTTTTATTTCAATCATCCCTTCTGTGAGTTTTACGGTTTAATTGCAAGAATAGCAGAAAGAATGCAATTCTGCCAGAAGAACGTTATTTTTATTTTTCCGTGATGGAGAATAAAACAGCCTCGTTATTCTCCTTCTGTTAAGACTTTATTGTCATATGAATTTATGAAATTCTTCTTGGCGTGTTTGAGTCGATGGCATCACAAGAGGCACAGAAATGGAGCTGCAACCAGTAGAAAATGGCCGATGGTCTATTGTTTTCAGTTCTGCAGAAAAACATGAGTGTCACTGTTGAAAACTGACCAAGTAATCACTGAAAATCTTAGATGATTAAATCTGACTTTTCAAGTTTTCTTCACAAACAACCTCCATGTGGTTTATCACACAAACCCAACTTCTTGTTGCAGATTACAAGAAAACGTCTACGAGGAAGGCATTTGATCAAAAACAAGCGATAAAGACAGAAAAAAACAAGATGTACGCAGAAGAAATCAGGACAATCAGCTTCCTTAAACCTCATGTGATGTCATCAGAGGAATGCACATGTGGAGGCTTGCTTTTATGTGGAAGACGAGACCAGCAATTAAACAAAATAACAAAAAATAAAACTGCCTCTAATGTGTTCTGCATGTCCCACTCAAAATCTAGTGGCAGTTTGATTAGGTTTTAATTAAAGTTTATGTGGTGAGTAGCTTTAAAATGTCTAGGATGTAAAACTGTACATCAGTAATCCTGTTCTTTCATCAGGAAGTCAGTTTTAAAGTTTAGCACGTTTGGCTTTTTCTCCAACTCTGATTTCTTGAATTTCACAGAATAAAGATGAGCTGACAGTCAGGACTCAGCAGGGAGCCGTTTATATGCAAGAGGGAATATGAATATATATACTGCCAACTCTTAAAATGGCATTCTTAAAATCCATCCACATATACATCTTCAGTTTTATCCTACACTTTACTCCAGATAAATTCTTTAGACGTTTTTTCTCAGGATTCTAATTCTGTGTCAAATTTAAATGAATAACTAAATATTTTATACAATAAATTATGTTAGTATATGAAAATAATATAGCTGTTTCTTCACACTGATAGGATTTGTAAACCTGCATTTTATAGCCCCAAATTTATTTGGTAGATTTGAGTTTCAAGATTAGATTTGCTTGACGGTGCATAAACAACTTGAACTATTTTAATTCTGAGATTGAAGTCAGGAATCTGAGGGAAAAGTCCAACAGAAAAGTTGGGATTTTGAGAAAAAAAATTACTTTCAGAAAAATTTTTCAGGAAGAGTCAAAAATTTCTGAAAAAATTTTCATGATGAAGTTAGAATTTTTGGGGGGGTAAAAACTGACAGAATTTTATGAAAAAATTAAGAAGAGACAATAGTCAGAATTCAGAGAAAATTCTGCAAAAGTACAAATTCTGAAACAAAAGTCATGATTCTTAAATTGAATCCAGAATTCTTAGATTTACATCAAAATTCTTAAATTTAAGAATTCTGGCTTAATGTTTAATCCTTAGCATCCTGAGTAAGGATGTTTATTATTCCACATTAAAGCATTTTGTTGCTCTGAGCCTCCAGGGAAGGAACAAAAGAGCGCGCATGATGAATACATGAAGAGTAAATGAAAGGACGACATGTAAAAGATGAAAGTGAAGTGTGGAAGCAGTAATAATGCTGCTCACAGAGCCGCACAACCGCGTAGCAACGATTAAGTTCACGTTCCATGAGACGAAAATAAAGCAGCCGTGTGTGTTTGTGTGTGTTGCAGAAGAGAAGAGCCAAACAAAGCAATGCCTGCGACTCTGTTATCAGCCCAGCCCAGTTCTGTTTGCAGCTTTAGCTTCAGCTCCTAAAGGCCTTTTAAACTGCCTTTCATGGGCTGGAAACAAAGCCGACTTGTAACCGCCGGCTCCAAATGAGGCCAGTTCACAGCATAAATGGACCGCGGCTGCTGACAACACTGACCGCGTGAGGACACAAAGCTGCATCAGATAACAAGAGACTTTAATTTAAGCTGGAACTGCTCACGCTTCAGACCGGGTTTCACAAAGAACTAGGAGGGGAACGAGACCGGCTCGGCCGACTGGATGCTATCTGGCGCAATAATTTCCGTTTCTCAATAAATAGACAGCGGTGCAGCAGCAAAGTGTGAGCGCTGGAAGACCTTTACTATTTAAAGCTAAAAGGCGGTAAGAGCCGCCGTGCCGCTGGGGGAGAGCAGCTCCCATTCTCTGCTAACAAAGTGTCCATTAGCCACAAAGGAGGAGGACTTGTTGGACTGGGAATTTTATTCTAGCCGTGATTTTCTGCACAGAGGAGAAGATGCAGACCAGCAGAAAGGAGTTTTCCTCAACAAGACATCACACCGTCCATCTTAGAGCTGGACACGGATTACAAACAAAACCTCAGATTTTTATCATAACAGATCTGATTTCTATGATGGAATTTTAAGGACACATTAAGAAAATTAAAAAAACACAATGAGAAAAAATAATGCC
This sequence comes from Poeciliopsis gracilis, assembly GCA_911649635.1. Taxonomy (NCBI): domain Eukaryota; kingdom Metazoa; phylum Chordata; class Actinopteri; order Cyprinodontiformes; family Poeciliidae; genus Poeciliopsis; species Poeciliopsis gracilis. Next base: position 2,497,269 of record CAJVRI010001220.1, read on the forward strand.
ACAATTCAGTCAGAATAATACGAGAATAAAGTCAGAATAATACGAGAATAAAGTCAGAAAATTATGACTTTATTCTAGTATTGCCACAACTTTATTTACATCCTGTTTTGACTTGATCTTAGATGAGGTGAAACTGATTTTATGTTAAAACGACTTGCCATATGGAGCGCCGATCATCTCCCGCCAACAGATCAGAGTAAATTAATTTCCATCATGTCCATATGAATGAAAATCAAATCAATCAATGTAGTGAAGAATTAAAGTAGTTCTCTGTTTGAACAGAGTATCAGGTTTACTGATGTTTCCTAATGGGAGGTTTTTAAAGGCTCATCGCCAGTGGAAAAGGCTCTAATGTTATAACATTTACCGATAAGAGTGGCTTAGGTTATTCTTAATGCATGGATAATTACACTGCTATTAGCTTAGCCACAGCACTTAGTGACCCAGAAATGCCACTTTCTGGTTCAGGTCTCTAACAGGAACCTTTAGTTACTTTTTTAGCCTCTTTTCACATCCTGCTCAAAGTCTGGAGGCAAAATAAATAATAAATAATATTCTAGCCAAACAGCTAGCAGCTAAAAGAAATTGATATGGACTCTGTTGGGCTTGTTAAGCACAACCAACCTGCAACAAACTTCTAGAAAACTGCAAAAACATCTGAAACACCGAGTTCCTCTAAATCAAGACCAAAACCCTCCTGTTTAGCAAATAATATTTAATGTTTTCAACCATGATTAACAAAACACTGAGCAACATATTTAATCAGTAACAATGTAATATTTGTTACTGATTTTCACAATTATTGACTATAGGATGTGTTTATAATGTTTTGTTGTTTTTTAGATGGTAAAAACTTTAAAACCTGTAATTTTGAGAAAACAATTCTTTCTGTTAATGTGGGATTTGAATGCAATCAAATTTAACATCAAAGTTTCCAAGTTATGCTACAATATTAACAAAAATGTATTTATTTATACGGGGAGAGTCAATAAATGTGGGAATTGCTGCATTTATTCCGGCTTCTTGGCACAGGCACAATATTATTCTGACCAAAAACACAACAACAAAACAAGGAAATATGTTCAAATCACATCCAGCAGTCAGAAAAAGCGACGTTATCAACTCTGCAGCTGCAGCGATCAGAGTTGAGATCAAAAAGAAAATGCCAGGATTATGAAAAGCAGCTGCAGCGTGATTACAATAATGAGGAAAATGTCTGCAGCCAAGCAAAAATCTCTCATATTTGCGAATGGCGGAGTTCGATAAATAAGTTCTGACAACATAATGAAAGGGAATTTGACTGAAATAAAAAAATGTATCAGCAGAGGAGTTGTCTGAATCTAGCAGCGAGAGCAGAGGCAGCTGCTCTGGGAGGAATGAATGAGTTTTTGTGTTTGTGGGTTTTTTTTTTCCTCTGGCAAAGTTTTCCATAAAAGCGTCCAACAAGCTGCCAGAGTCTGAGCGAGTGGTGATACAAACACATGTAACGGCCTCTGTTCATAAACTCAGGAGTGGAGATCATCGGATTTGCATCTCATTTGGTTCAACATCCTCTAGCTTCTACGTCATTTCTAGGAGCTCTCTGTGTGTTTAAATAGCTGGAGAGGATTGTTGAAATCTGATGGCTGTTCCAAATTAGCTGCTTATGAATTCATGCCCAGAATTGTTGATGTGAAACACAAGTGTCAAACTCAAGGCCCAGGGGCCACTTCTGGCCCACCATAGCTTTTTATGCGGCCCTTTAAACTAAAAAAATTACATCAATAAATTCTTCCAGTTTTCACAAATCTGCAAAATTCACACAAAAATCAACAAATCTCTGCATTTTTGTTTTTTATTTTATTGCTTAATTTGATCAAAATTGGTCAAAAATATTGAGTTTAAGTGACTGCTGCCTTAGCAGTACAAATTGTAGTATGTAATTGATACAGTGAGTAATAAAACTTCACAATTAACATCAGCACAAATATTGTAAAAGTGCATAAACATTTTTAAATTGGCACCACAAAATCTAATTTTGATTGCTAAAAAACACTAAAAACTCACATAATCCTGGAGGAATACCTACTTATTGATATTTCAACAACTTAATTGGTTTTATCAATATATTCTGGCACAACCGGCCCTTTAAGAACATTCAAATTTTTTATTTGACCCCAAATGAAAATGAGTTTGACGCCCCTGATGTAGAAACAACTTTTGAATTTATCATATCATTTATAATTTAATGTGATACATTTCTTATCATGATAAGAATTATAATAAGAATCACAATAAATTCCAATTCATGATGTCTAAACCCCCTAAAACTCATAGTCTTGCTATTTTCTTCACTGTTAGTTCAATAAATAATATTTAATTTGAAAATATGATCAGAAGCAGTTACTGCATGAATCTTAGTCATACAATTCAAACGTCTTTATGTGATATGACAACAGCTCTTATTATTTTTATTGTTATGATGGCAACAGAAAATATTGTGATAAAACTTTAAGCCCATGTAGCTCACACCTACTAACATTTTTATCTATAAATTTAAATAAAAGGATTTCATGTTATATAAACAGCAACATAGGAGCAGATTCTGCTTTTTGTCACTAAGATTTTTCCACATTTGGTGAAATTGAGATTTATGTTGAAACGTGTATGATTGATTGATTGATTAAAGTTTTGGTTTGCAATAGAGGATAAAGTCTAGAAATCGTAATATTTCTCCATTCCCCAAAAATTCAATACTTTTTCTGATTTTTAAGTACTGCAAATGAATCTTGTCACAACTTTCACATTTAGCTGCAGATTTAATAAATACTGACAGTACAGCATCTGTTGTGTGCTTTTATATACATTATTTTATGTTTAAATCATGTTTAGAACCTGGTTTAGGACCATATTATATTTACTGGCATCTGATCCACTTCCCTGGAATTGGAACATCGAGTTCTCTCTTCTGATTAAGATTGGAAACATGAATGAAACAAATCCTCTCCAACATGAGCGTAATGACATCAGGCAGGTATGACATGGACGCAGGTGTTGAGATCAGATTGGTTCTCTGTACCTGCAGGACCTCCGTGCCCGGCTGCTGCAGAAGCTTCACGGTTCTTCCCCCAGCCGTTTTCTGTCCCCGGCCGTCATGCCAGGTGAGGTTCCCACCTGTCCGCCGACTCAGCTGGTGCTTGAAGTCCTCAGGCAGAGCCCTGTACTCCACAGCGGGCCTGCAGAAACTGAAGCTGGAGGCAGCTGGAGAGACAGCAGGAGGAAAGCAACCAGATTTAGATTCTGAGTGCCTTAAAAACAAAAGCCTGGGCAGACAAATGATTCATTAAAGGGTTGATCTAAAGTTGACTGAAATTGTCGGTTGACTAACGGCTAATTTTGTTTCTTTGTATCAAGACGGACGACCGTCTTCTGGTAAATTTTTAGCGAGCATTTTTTTCAATGTCAACATTATATTGTGTTAACTGGAATAAAATATTAATAAGTCGAAACAGAACCGCATAAAGTCCATTTTCTACCTTACACCGGACTGTTTGGACAGTTCCACTTTCTCGTTATGCTACGGCTCGTCGCCATCTTTGTTTTTGCGTCAACGGCTACGTTTAAGAATGGCCTGCAGCGCCCTCTGCTGGATGGCGGCCAAACTACAACAATAAAAGAAGGTCTTCGTGGACGTTATTAGTTATTAATCAATTGGAACCGATCTTAATCTAACAAACCAATTTCCATGATAATTCTCAATTATTGTGAACTGATTGATACAATTTGGCAGTAAACAGATAAAAAAAAAATTCATTGATTTGATTGATAACATAACATTTAAGTTATGTATTTAGCCTAGAATCTAGAAGGCCACATAAAAGGCTATGGTGGGCCAAATTTGGCCCAGGGGCCTTGAGTTTGACACATGTGCTCTATACCATTAATTTACAGTCTGTACCACTCAGAGTTGACATCATTATGAAATATCTGATCTGACCTGCTCCATTAACCACTGCAGGCCTTTGAAATCCAGAGCTCAGGTGGTACAATTACCTTTCGTGAAAGGCTGGTAAGCAGATGTCAGAGCAGCGAGACAAGCCAATTTCTCATCATTACGAAGAGGCCTGCAGGCAGAGATCCAAGCCCCCTCAACAGCAGGTGGCTTCTCCACATCCACTAATTAAAGAGTGCGGAACTATAGTAAACACGCTGTTACTGGCACAGATTCTGGCAGAAAGCCGTGGGTCATTACGGATTCATGAGCCAGATTGGACGGATTTTCTCACTTTGAAAAATATGCGTGCAGCTGTATCAGTGTGTGCTACTGACATGACTGACACAATTCAAAAGAAGGGCCAGAAGGAAAAGAGAAGTGAGGGGGAGCTGGTTTCTGAGCAGCTCATGAAAGAGTGTCCTGGTGAGTTTTTTGTTGTTTTTTTTTTTAGCGCTGTGCCTCTCCTCGCTGTCATTCTGGATCTCCTGCTGAGCAGTCCAGCAGTCATTAAGGCTTCATCTTCATCATCAGGTTATCCAAGAAAACTCTGCATGGCATTCTGGTTTCTTTGAAGCTGTGCTGAAATGTGAGCTCTGGCTCATGCTGCTTCTGCTGATGTCAATACTAATACACGGCTATAAAATACATAATTAAAGCCATTTGTCAGAGGTTTCTTTTTCAGTGATTACTGTTTGTTTAATTTTACCAGAGTGAGTTCTGCAGATAAAAGCTCCTCTTGGTTAACTTTGACATTAAAAATCCCTCTCATGAACCTTGGATCTGACTCCAAAGGAAGCTTTCGAGCTGACCAGAGCTTTGATGCTGATTTATGCATTTCAGCACCCTGTCTCTGTCCATCAGCAGATTGTGCCCTGCAGGCATTTACTTACGCTGTCCTATAGATTGAGAGCAACCCAGTTTTGGGCTGATAATGGATGCTTTGACCTCAGCTGAATCTCTCTGAGAGCGCACAGGAGGCGCTTTGTTACCAGCTGCTTGCATTTACCCAACGAAACTGGTTTGACAAGTGAACAAACCGGAACTGCACACTGTCTCGCTAAATTCAGCTTGTTTTGTTTTGTTTTTTTCTGAAAAAGACAGGAGCAAATGAATGATTAGGAGAGAAATATCAAGCTCCCTACCGTCCACAGCCATGGCGAGTCCGAGCTGGAGTGAGTTCAGTGAGTGTCTCCCATGGTTTCCGCGGAGCGACGCGCCTCTCCTCCTCTCCAGCAGAAACTTTCACGCGCTACGTCGCTCCACATCCTCCCGGTTCTGGTGGTTAAAACCAGCTGACGTCCTGCGCGGAGAGTGGGCTGAACTCACTCCAGGCACGCAGGAACATTTCCCCGCGACGGGCTCCAGCAGCCTCCTGCGCGTGCGCCTTCTTCTGTGTTTGTTTTTTTCTTCCTCTCCTTCTCTCGTGAGAATGACACGCGCGGCTGTTTCTCAGGAGGAGCACGGTGAGCTCAAAGAGCGGCCCCGGGCCCTGTAATTAACGCAGCTCGCTGAGAGACTGAGAAACGGCGCGCATGAAAAGGCTTCTCATCATCTCTGCAGCATCCACCAGAGGGGATTCCCCTCTGCCTTTCCTCTCAGAGAGGGAGCCCTGGCTTTCTAATGGACGCTTTTAGAGCAGAAGAGCTGCAGGACAAGTTGCCTCTCCCTGAGTCCTGACCCGGTCTTATGGTCAAGACTGACCCGGTTTTATGGTCAAGACTGGTTATGTGACCTATAAGCTGCTGAAAGGAATAGTCAAAGTCAGGGGCGGTTCTAGGATCTGACCTTTAGGGGTCCTTAGCCCCCAGCAGGACTAAGTACTAAGAGAAATTACTTGTTGGGGCATTTTTCTAAACGTCACTGCTTATTTACTTACATTCACAGAAGAAATTAAATAGTTTTGTCCAATTAAAACTGTTAACAACTACATGCAGGTCTGGAAGAAATGAACAGCCCACGGCACTGAACCCCACTGAAAACCTCCAAATATTGATTTCTGAACTCTCCCGGAGTTGAAACATTAGCTTTGTTGTTTCTCAATGAATCCAAAATTTTTTTTTTTTTTTTTAAATTTTTTATTTTGACCTTTTCTCATTTTCTGAAAATAAATACTAAGTTTTTGCTTGGAATTTCAGAGACATGTTGTCAGTAGTTCTTCATTTGACTTAAACATGTACCTATAAAGAGTAAAAACAGAGGACCGATCACAGGTTCCAGACCTGAGCTGCATGAGACGCTAGCAGCTCACTGCGGCTGCGCAATGTCCGTTTCCAGGCAACCGTGACGTTCTGCGTTGGTCCATAGCGTTCAGGGGTCCTTCAGCTCCCGCCACTACATTGTAGCTGACCTTAATATTGCCTGTGTTTTATTTGGGCCATAATTGTTAAACTTAGTGTTGATGTGTTTATTATAGGCGTGTCTATCGCCTATAATAAACAGTTATGTATCGGTTCAGTACGGGACGCACATTCAACGGCCAAATATGGGATAACTCCGTATTTTACGGGATGGGGGGCAATCCTATTCTGGGGTGCTGAGATACAATTTTAGGGGCTAAAGTCCCCTAAAACAGGGCAAGATACCCCACTGGTCAAACTCACTGTTATGAGCTCATCTTGGCTTGTAGATTGCTTAAAAGGGACAGTGTTATGCATTTTCCAGATAGCACGCTCAATCGGTCAGGGGCGGCTCCAGGATTTTGGGGGCCCTAACCAGATTTTAATTGGGGGCCCCACATAACATGTGACATATACTACATTCTTAGCTACAATGATCTAAGCATGTCTTTCATGTGCTCTAATTAATTTGCACTTTGAAATACAGAGTAGTATTTAAGTGTTGCATATTGAGTATTTAAAACATCTACAGACAAATATTGAATTTACAGTAAACACATTAGCAAGTTTAATATCTTTTGTTTTAAAAGTAAGAAGAGATTTGTAAAATATGCATAATGTGCAAATGCTACAATAAATCATATGATGTTATGGTGTTGGGGCCCGAGGCAGCCACTTAACTTGCATTGCATTGGGCCAGCTCTGCCTTCAATTGTTATAAAGCTGCTGTATATATAAACAAGACTTAAAAGAAATGTGATTTCTCAATTTAATGACCTCAAATTGGACCGCTGCCATTCTGAGAAACTCTTGCACTTTCCGAAACTCCGCCTTGTTGCACATCACAACTTTCCTCAATTAAGGTTTTAAAAACATTTTTTCTAGCAGTTCAGAGAGAAGCACTTCCTAATATAAGCCCAGGAGTCAGATGCAGTTCCATCAGCTGTTTGCTAACTGCTGCTGCCGCTAGTCTGAAGGAGCTTTTTTGAGAAAGGCAGCGCCTGGTGAGACCAGACAGAATGGTTTTGGATATTAAAGAATTTCTCAGACATGCTTTACAGGTTTAAAGTGACACTCCAGGTATATTTTTGATGAGGGAATAACATTATAACATGTTCAAAAAAGTTAAACTTAAATAATACTGCCTCTTTAAGAAAAAACATGTAACCTAAAATGATTCAAGGAGGAAATTTATAAGGATTTAAATATTAACACAATTTGTGAGTATGGTAAAAACAAAACAAATGAAAAAAGTAAAAAACTGATTTTATAGACATCTGAAAATTTCATTTTCCAAACTTGAATGAGCAAAGTTCTTAGCTACAACTATAAATATAAGTTTCATTAAATTTCCTGATCTCTAAGAGGTTTCCATAAACCGATGGATGTAAAACTGGAACATCTTATCAGCTAAGCTGATAATGAACTGCATCCTTTAAATGTGTCCCAGATTTTTAGATTTTTATAAAAGTTACTACGAAACTACAGCAGCTGTGTAAAATCACATTTTAAGTGAATACCAACTAAAGATGTCAATAAATAAAAGTGAAATGAAACATCTATTTTTTAACACTGGGTTTTTCACTGAAGTATATAGGTCCAACGCTCTGATGTTATTGTTGCTTAAACTAACAGGAAATGCATCTCAAATATGTGGAAATCTAAAGTAGACGCTCAAGTGTCACTTTCTGTGTACAGATGAGTGAATTTTAATTGTGATGTGCTGCCCTCTAGTGTAGTTGGGTCAGTGGTTTTGACTCTTGTTGCCCAACAACTGAGATCATTTTGAATATGCGTCCCACCCAATGGCAGACTCGTTCCTACGCCCTTCCCTTGAATTAATGATTTCCACAGAAAAGAGCATCAAATAGCATCCATTATTAATAGTATGCATCTGGGCTTCACACTGAGCTTCTGTTTTAAAGTTTTACCAGGTTTCTCCCTATTTATTTGATGGCCATTTCAGCCAGGAAGACAAAACCATTTCGACGTATTTCAAATTATTATGTCTACAGGGCATAACAAATGGTTTTCCTATTGAGCAGTAATGTTGCTCGTTGATGGAAAGTGTTAGTGGGGAGAAAAGCTCAGGAGGAAACCGAGCCAGTGGTTGTGAGGGTCTCTTGCCACCAGGGGGCAGTCTCAATCTGTGGACAGTTCTATGGATATCACTGGTTTATAAAAACGTCTTTATTTTAGCTGTAGTGTTAAATTGAATCCAAATTATGCGGAAGTACTGAAACATAACTGGCTGCAATGACAGTAACCGTGACTGTTTTTAGAAACAGTTTGTTTTGTTAATAGTAAATTTAAATGGACTTAATTTTGACACTTTGAAACAAGGACTCAGAAGTCTAGAGAATGAAGTTTGGGTTTTTCATTGGCACAAGAAACTAGACAAAATATATTTGGTAAAATGTGTGTTTTTCTACTATGTGTAACTTGTGGAACCAATTATTTATATTCTCTAACCTTGGATTTTGACTAATCATGCTCAAGTGAAATCTTAATATTTGTTCTAGTACATTTTAGTGTGAATTTAAGCTACTGCAAAAAATGATCAAGCTGTCAGTAAATAAACAAACAACAAAAAAAGACTGTGGTGACTCTAAGCTTATGTGTGAGTTTTGGTGTGGTTGCTAACTGCCTCCAAATGTGTAAACACTCCTGCTGCCGTCTGTCCGCAAGACTAGGAAATGTGCACAACACTCCGAGTTCCCCTGCAGCTTTGGTCAACTCCACTCACACCCCAACGTCTCTGAATAAATACATTTTTGCAAATAAAAAAAAAAAGCATGTGTGAAGTTAAACAGGAAACAAGTTTGTGAAATTTACTGTATGGATGTGAACATACTAAAGTCTAAAACAAACAATATGGATCCAAGAAGCAGGCAAACCGTAAATAAAAACAGCATACTCTGCAAAAACACAATCTTATCAAGAGTTTTGGCCTAATCTGGTGCAAATATCCACATGAAATAAGACTAAACAAACGTATAAGGAATTTCTCATAGGAGATTGTTTTAATCAATAATTGATTAATTTAAAAAGATAAAATGCTAGTTCCACTGGCACATTGTTTCGCTTATAAAACATGGGAAAAATGTCTTGATAAAAGTGATATAATCTGCAGTGGAGCTATACTTAAAAATATATCAAGGAATTATTGACTCAAAGCAATTTCTTATTTTTTGCTGAAAAGTTACTTGCAGGTTAGTTTTGCATTATTTCAAGTTTACTATCAATCAATAATTTAATTGCATTGGACATTTCAGCAACAAGGCATCACACATCACAAAAAACACCAAAAGCGGGTCGAGCATCTAAATATTGCACTCAAATAAGAGCAGCATCACTTCAACTCAAGTAAACGTAACAAATAAAGCGCATTAAAAAAAGTCAAATTTTTCCCATAAAGTTACTCAAGTAGATGAAACTGAGTAAATGTAAATACCCAACTCTGAAAACAACGTACAGTCACCAATTAAAAAACCAGTAACACATTTTGTTACATAAGATTTTTGCGTCAGAAAGAAACAAAAAATGCTTCGTAAGGTTTTGTGTTTTGGTGTCTTCCCTCTGGAGAGCATTTTGCTCATTAAACCCACTGATAAATTAAGAACTATTTTCCAAAAATATATTTTTTTGAAGAAAAGCAGAATTAAATGTCTGGTTCCTGCTCCGGCTCGGTGCTACAGGAATGTAAGTGTTACCAAAAAGCCACAAGCAAAGCGGTTAACACGCTGGTTCAGAATCTGGAGCATCATTGCTAAACTCAAACTGAAATGTGCAGCGGGACAAACAAAAACACGGCCCTCCATCTGCGGCGCAGACTCTCACTTTCACACCCGGCCTCGCCCCGATCGCGAGCTGAGAAGTCCAGGTTTGTCACGAGACGCAGGTGAGGCAGGCAGGAACAGTTGGGACTGTGTGACGTCACGGAGAGGAAACTGAGGGTGGAGCCGCCTTCATGCTGCAGAATAAAGCTGGGCTTTGAGCTCTGGTCCGAGCATGGCTGCTTCGCTCTCTGCAGCTTGTATCACGTCACACAATGGGAGCTTGTTTATGAGTGAAGAGGGCCAAAGAGCTCGAGGAGAATATGTAAACACGAACTGCTTTGTTTCTGATTCGGGAGTTTTCAAGAGAAAGAGGCGTAATCGGGGAGACAGGAAACTGGTTTGCTTCAAAAGATTACAGCTGAATAATGAACACAGGTAGCTTGTCTACCAGAAGGTGCTGACATTTTGTAGTAACAGTCGTAACGTTGCTGAGAAGTGGGAACTCGTCACACTCGAAGCAACATGGCGACACCCATAACAGACGCAAAACTCTAACCTTTGCTTTCCATAAGCAAACTATTAGACTTTAAGTTTTTCTCCAGTTTAGATCTTGTGGGCGTCACATGTGACACTGATTTTAGACGCACGTTAACACTTGTCTTTTAAAATTATCATATTTCTGCCACATCTTTCTATTGTTGACGTGAGGAGCGGCCATTTTGAAGTTTAAAGTTCGCCTAACAAGTCGTGACTGGGAGTAAATGGAACCGCTTCCTGTTTCCCATTGAGAAACAGGAAGGGCATTCCAGTTGACCTTTCCGACTGGGAAGTCAGAATTTCCCAGTTCCGGGAACAACTGGAACCCAGCATAAATATACTAGCTAAACACTGAAAGCTAGTGTATATTTTCTCAACATTTTTACACGTTTTAAATTCTTATGTTTTATCTGTTTAATTGTAATTTTTGTTCAGCACTGGATCCTGTCTTTAAATGCTTTATAAATAAAGTTGGTTTTGACTAGTTGGTTCCCCCATAAAGCACTTTAATATATTTCTCCATGTCTGACATCATTGCAAGCTAAAATGTGCTGTTAGTGCTGTTTAACCGGTGTATAAACTCATATACTCATCACATATGCTACACTCATTGCTATATGTTAACGTTCAGCAGCCTCTTACTGCTTCGAGGTCAAACACAAAGCTGCTGCTCACTGGATATTTTCTCTGTTTCACATCATTTGGATCTGAAAGACGTGAAAATCCCAGACGAGACCCAACCTTACACTGCAGCTAACAACTATTTCAGTAATCAGTTATTCTGATGATTAATCAAATAATCAACATTCTGTTGATTTTTCTTTTTAATTTTTTTAAGTGTTTAAACAACAACTAATTAAATTCATTTTAAATAAAAAGATAAATGTAAAATTCAATAGCATAGCATCCTTAGTGTGTGCCTGATCATTTGTATCTGCAGCTAAAAAATAATTTAAACAGTAATATTTTATTAAAATATGTTAACACTGGTTTGTGACCCGATCTTAAATAAGTACAAATTCAAAATATTGCAAAGATGTTCCAGTCATATCCTTGTGGTTACTGCAGGCACTAAAATGTGACTGAGTTCAACTTGCTTTTCGGCAGAAAAGAACCTTTTTGTGAAACAAACAGGCTGCTGGGCCTGTTCTCGATACTCTGGGTGGTGAACTTACTAAAAGTGCACAAAGACTTGTGTTGTGAATGAATGTGTGGTGTTGAGGGGCAAAGCACTCAGGCCTGGGTGTGCACTGTCTTAAACACAGAGTGTTTGTTAGTGTTTGCTCTGGAGGTTTGCTGTTAACTCAGGTTTAAAGCTCTCTGGGTGTGTGAAGCTGAAAAGATGTTTCTCCATTTCTCCAGACAGCCTGTAGAAAACACCAACATTACCATCAAGGCTAAACTGAACAAAGCGGCAACATGCAGTGCAATTAGCATGGGGGAATTTTTCAAACTTTATTGTTCAATTGAGATTCAAATACATCTAATTTACAATAGAGACCCGTTTTATTTTAAAAAAATCAAAACATGTAATGATACATGTGATTAAAACATTTGACAAAATAAAATTGAACAAGTTTCATAAGTAGATTTTTTTTCTTTTTCTAAAAGAAGTTTATAGAAATAGAAACTAAAAATTCTTCTTTAAATTTCAACCATTGTTTCCCAAAGGTTTCCTTGGGAAAATGTCTTTCTGAAAGATTTTTTAAAGCACTTGCATTAATTAAAGGTTTAATTTTTCTATACGCAGCAACAATGAAGCTTTTTTTACTCATCTGTACCAGGACTGTTAACATCAATGGATGCTTTAAATTCTTGGCTTAATTTCACAATTCTCATATAAACTACATGGTCATACATGCATATATTTATGTGTATAAATTGAATCTGTTTGACTTTTGTAATACAAATAAATCAAATTACACAATAGTAACAACAGTAGTTGTAAAAAAAAAATAAAGCGGCTCTCAGCAATGCAACATTTCTGAACTAAAATAAACTTGGTTCATTTCACTTGTATTTTTTTATGTCAACCCTGAAATTGTCTTTATGTTCCAAAAGCTAAGTATAGCTACAAATTACTCATTTTAAGACAAGGTCTTCTGTTGTGCCCTGAGGATGTGGTGTGTTATTTTTTCCTTCTGACATCATCATGGGAAAAACCTAATATGGGTTCAGCCACCGCAGTGACTGGCGTTCTGGGTCTACGTTTTATTAAAACCGGATTTTTCTACAAAGCTTAATGGAGGAAAGCATCCCACATTTGAGAATAACTTAATATTTTGGTGTTTTTCTTCTTTTCATGTGGTTTATTGTCAGTCTGGTGTAACGTCTGGGGAGGGCCGGTGGGAGGAGATATGCAGATGTTTTCCAGGGGGCCTATTAGTGACGTCCTGAAGTCCTTCAAGCCCACAGTGGACTGCTGTCACTCCAACACAGTCCACCTCAAACAGCATCAAGTTCAGCAGTCCTCTTTTTATGCTGATTATATTTCTGCCTTTTTTTTCCCCAAAGGAAGATTTAAGTAATTTAAAAATATTTTGAAAAGTAATTTTTTTCTTTCTTTCTTTCTTTCAGACTGATTTTTATTTTTTTAAATGATGCATTTTGCACTTGTGATTGGTTTGTTTTTCCCACTAGTGGAAGCCAAATACCCCAATTTATTCACAATCCACCAGGGGCTCAGTCCACACCAGGAGCAACTGGAACCAACCAGCAGACACAAGTAAGTTCAGATCTTTCAACGTGAAATAAGCAGCAGCACATTTTAGGTAAAACTTTAGATCTGGCATCCGTTTTTGTTTCACTCGTCATGTTTTATGTGCACTTTTTAAAAGGAACCACTGTGCCTACGTCATTGAGAAGACGGTTTCCTTCACTGTCCAGGATGGGGCGGCGCCATATGTGAAGGCTGAATACAACAAGTGTTCCTGGGCCACAAAATGTCCGACTCTCCTGTAAGTGTAGACAGAAGCAAACGGATGTAAACAACTGATAGACTCGCGATTAATTGCTGATTGATGGTTTGTTCAATTAAAATAAATAACGTTCACTTTGATATTAATTTAGTGTTGTAATTCTGTCGGTTATCCCTCTTGATAGAAGAGAAAATTACGGTTTTTAAGACTAGTCACTAGTCAATTAATGAGATGAATCAACTTTAGCTCAGCTCATTAATCAATAACTTGCATCCCTTGCAGCTTGTAAGGGATGCACTGAAGATCCCACTGCACTGAACCAGGAGTGAAAACCTCCTGGTTCTTCCACCAAACATTGATTCCTGAAATCTTCCTGAGCTAAAACATTAGTTTTATTGTGTCTAAATGAATGTCAACTTGTTTTCTTTGCTTTATTTGAGGTATGAAAGCAATGCATCTCTTTTGTTATTTTGACCATTCCTCATTTTCTGCAAATAAAAACTAAATTTTTGCTTTGAATGTCAGAGACATGTTGCCAGTACTTCACAGAATAAAAGAACAAAGTTCATTTTACTCAAACATTTACCTATAAAGAGTAAAATCGGAGAAACTGATCATTTTAAGTGATCTCTTAATATTCTCCAGAGCTGTGTGTGACTGATAGCTCCATGTTTTGCTCAGGTATCGCCTGCTCTACAAGCCGACGTTCAAGGTCGCCCATAAAACAGTGACTGAACTGGAATGGCGCTGTTGTCCTGGGTATTCTGGTTACAACTGTATGGATGCTCACCAGATTTACCAGCATCCAGTCAGGATGATGCCACCATTCAAAGGTCCACCAATGAAAGGCCCACAGTTTGGGGGCCCACAGCACCAAGGGCCCGTGTTCAAAGGTCAAATGTTCCAGAATCCACCTATGAAACCGAACCCTTGGAGTCAACCGAAGCAATCTCACACCAGCAGCTTCAGCTCCTACCCACTGCCTCACTTTGGGTCTCCAAAATCCTCGTCTTACCCCGACTCGTCCTTTGAGCCGTACCCACCAGAACCTCAGCCAGAACCAGAATACCAGGAGCCACATATTACAGAGGGCGACCCAGAGCACCAGGGGGAATACGACCAAAGACCAGAGGCTGTTACCCCAGAGGAAATGGCCGCTCCAACCGAAGAACAGCCACAGGGGAAGATCACAGGTAACTCTCAGAATGACTGATGTAGACGGAGAATTTCTATTCTCAATTTGGGACAAAGAAAAATCTTTGTTTACAACAACACCGATTTATTTTGTCTTTAAATTATCCTTATATTCTGCAAGGATCATATCTATGCAGTGACCTCTACTCCAAAGTTTGCAGGTATTAATTAATTAAAATCTGCTTTTAATTAATTTATTAACCTTGATTAAAGCAAACAAGGAGATATTGATCTAAACCATGCTCTGCATAAACTCAAAATCTTACCAAGTATTTTGGTCGAGTTTCTAGTGCAAATATCTCAGTACAATTCACATAAACCAAATCAAACATACAAGTAAAAGTTATAACTTTTAGCAAAATAAGTTTTTAAGTTTTGCATCTCGAATCATTTACATGCACATTGTGCACAACAAACCTGACTACTTTATTAGTTTATTTAAAGCATTGATGTGTTGTTTATTGATGAGTGGGTACAAAAACTTTTCTTTTTGGCACTCAAGTTGTGTTTAGATACCTCTGACTTACACGTTCTTCCTGAAAATGAGCCTGTCTGATTTTCTGTGTGTAGGCCAGGCTCTGGGGAGCGAGACAGAGGAGAGGATATTTAGAATCGAGGAGGACCTGCGGCATCTGAACCTCGATCTGCAGACGCTCAGGGGAACCGTGTCCGGACTGGAGAACAGCCTGAGAGCCTCGCTGAGAGACGATGCCAACAGGATGCTGACGGCTCTGCTCTCTGCTGCTCCAAGGCCTCTTGCTGCTCCCGCTACGGCGTCTAACCCACCCACCGTCGGGTTTGTGGAAATCCCTGCCAGAGACCTCGAGATGGAGGGCTTCGATGGCAGCCACGTGTTTCCAGACCTCACAGAAATGAGTGGAAGGTTGGAAAAGCTGAGGACGGAGCTGCAGGAGCTCAGAGCCACGGTACAGGGACAAGACGGAGTCCTGAAGATGATCTCCAATAAAACCAGGGGAGGTGTGGAGAGTTTGATGGATGCTAAACTGAGTGCAGTCAGGGTGGAAATACTCAACGGACTGGAGGAACGAGTTGAGAGTGCGGAGGATCGCTGCGGGGAGAAGATTGGAGCGGAGCGGCGGCAGTGCCAGAGGGATGAGCGGCAGCGGCAGCAGCAGATGAGAGGCGCTCTGGAGGAAAAAAGGGGGGGAGCATCCAGTCGCAGATCCGTCCATCAGGCGAGCTGGCAGAAAGAGTCCTGCATCTGGAAACATCCGTGGTAAGCTTGAACGGGTCCCAGACGCACCTGAGAGCGGCTCTCAGCGGTCACAAGGACCACATAGAGGCGATGCTGGAGGGCCGGCTGCGGTATGTTGAAGACAAGCTCAACCTGACTGGGCAGATGAGAAGTGGAGATCCTGTGGAAGAAGCTGCAGCAGGGCGGAGGCTGGAGGCCAGAATGGAGGGGAAGCTTCGAGACCTAGAGGACCGCTTATTGGCGGCTCTGGAGGAGCTGAGCAACGCCACCGCCCCCACTCTGCTGGAAGGCCATGCTGTCCCAACACTGGAGACGGAGCTGGAGTCCCTCCGCAGGAGACTTGAACTCGATGTAGACCGAGTGCAGAAACACCTAAACAACCTGGAGATTCTCTGCTCCTCTCCTTGTTCTCCTGCCACCCAAGGAGACGCTGCTGGGCCGGGTGAAAACCAAGACGTAGAGCAGAACATAAAGCAGGTTTTAGACTGGCAGAACGACCGCTTGAGCAGTCTGAACATCACCCTGCAGAAGATCTTAAACACCAGGCAGAGGCAGGAAGACGCGGAAAGAAGCCCTCCATTTCAGGCAGAGCTGACGGTTCTGACGTTCAATGTTCGTTCAGTCAACCACACCCTGATGAGGCTCCAAGACTCCCTGGGCACTGTGGTCCATCAGGTGGGAGAGGCCAACAGCTCCTGGCATGAACGAGAGCTCCGCCTGGCCAAGCAGATGAAGGGCGTGGTCCAGCTGGTCGGGCATCAGGCCTCCATGCTGGGGGCAGGCGAGCGCAGGCTGACCCGGCTCAAAGCCGAGCTGCAGGACATGAAGAAGCGGCTGGCGGAGGAGGTCCGCGGGTGCCGGAGCACCGCCATGGTGGTCAAGAAGGAGGTAACTGAGGTCGGAGGGCGCGTTGCCAGCGTGGAAGATCAATGTAAAGGTCTGAATTACCTGGCAGAGGATCTGGAGAGAATCAGGGAGGAGCTGGAGAAACAATCCAGCAGTCTTCTTCTGCAGGTTAATGGGACGCTGTCCAGCCACGCTCAGCAGCTGTACGAGCTGAAAGACGAGCTGAGAAACTGCACCGTGAGGGCCGAGCCGACCAGGAGCTCAGAGACCAAACGAGGCGACACATTCACTCTGAATTAGCTCAATCGGTAGGAATGTTGATATTTTCCCGCTGAAACCTTTAAAGGTGACCTATTATGCTTCCTTGAGCAAGTTAAGAGATCTATGGGCGTAAAAAAACATGTTCATCACATTTTTTTGCACAAAATCAGTTTCTGATAAACAGATTTCAACGTGGTCAGTTCTGAATATTTTGAGCTTTTTTATGGCCTCTTGTCACTTTATATCCACCTAATGAGCTGCTGGCCACGTCCCCTAAACCAACGTTTACACTCACATCTGAAAACGGCTGCAGTCAGATGCGTAATTATATAAACGTACATCTTTGAAAAGCATTAGTAAGCCCTCCTGCACAACCAACAAGATTCACAAATGGTTTTTTGATCCCAAATGAAATGTTACTGTAACTCATATTAATTCAAGATTCTTCAAAGAGTTACTGTAGATGGTGATGGTTGACTGCAGCAAGTGGATTTTGGATGGTAAGTTGACAACAAAACACTTGTCTTTTCCAGCAGCCATTGTACAGCACATAAAGCAGGTAAACAAGCTCACCAAATGTGCTGGGACTCCACCTGGGTTGCTAGGTAACGAGCCTGGATTTGGGTTGGGTTGCTAGGAGACCAGGGCTGCACTCGTCTGAGGTTGCTAGGCAGCATGACTTCTTTGATACGGCTCAATTTCCAGACACCAAAAAACATTTAATTATTGCTAAAAAAAAAAAAATGGTTGGCTGTTTTTAGAAGCAGTGAAGATCCAAATGGAAGCAAAATAAATGTGCAAAATGTGAATTTTACATAGTAGGTCCCCTTTAAACCTGCACTGAAATAGAAATACTATCATGATATGCAGTGGAAAAAAAGAAGGCAGCTATCTGTGAT
Organism: Poeciliopsis gracilis; assembly: GCA_911649635.1. Lineage (NCBI taxonomy): Eukaryota > Metazoa > Chordata > Actinopteri > Cyprinodontiformes > Poeciliidae > Poeciliopsis > Poeciliopsis gracilis. Next base: position 2,515,228 of record CAJVRI010001220.1, read on the forward strand.
TGAAATGGTTCCATTCGCGACGGTGCTATATGACAAATTATTATTTGCAAACAGTTTTTAGCGTGATTGAAAGATGAATCTGTGAGTGTGAAGCTTAGATGAACAACCAATTAACAATGTTTCTATGTTTTTATATTGAATTTTCTTATGCTAAGGTTATATATATGCAAAAAGAATATTTGTGAACAATCTGTTGGGTTTAGTTTGTTTATTTTGACTTTTATTTCTGTGATTCTGATCTTTAAAGTTAATTTTCCTTCAGTTTCTCTGTTGGCCTTCATTGTCAGAGCCTCCTGTCGCTGTTCTGTTTGGATTTGTTAAATAAACGTTTCACCAAACTGCCGGTTTCTTCAGCTCTTTTTTTACATCCTCTATAATAAAAAAGCTCATCATGACGGATAATTTAACATGAATCTATTGCTTGTAACACCATCTTTGGCAACAGCAACTTGAATTTGGGTGACGCTTCATGTGTTGGTCAGAGGACGGTTGACTCAGTGACTTCCCCCCAAACCATCACTCCTCCACCGCCGTGCTTAGCAGCTGGTTTTAGGTGTGTTTTCTGATACGCAAACTAAGCATGGAACTTTGTTAGAGTTAAGCGTCTCTATTTAGGTTTTAACTGTTCAACAGAACCACAAGAGGGCAGTAGAGACATATTAATATGTTTGGGTTCGGAGCCGTGAGGATCTATGCTGACAGTAAATACTCCTCCAGTGCCTTCCAAGAATTAAGTCAACAGGGACAAAGCTCGCTTGCCAGAAGAATATTACAAATTTGTATTATTGCCAAGGTGATGAAGAAAGACAAGCCAGGAGCAGCAGCCAATATCTCATTTCTTCTGGTTACACATCAGGCACGGCTCTCATTGGACCCTGCAATAAAGTAAAAGGTGACCTTGTTAATAACCCTCTCCTGTTAGCTGCTGCTCTGCAATCAGGGGTGAAATGACAGCTTCATGGGAAATGAGTCCACTGTTGTGTGAAAACACTTTATCCCCAGACATGGGCTGCATATTAACAGACAAAATGAAATAATAGAGAATGGAAAAGAGAGCAGAGAGGAAGAGAAAGACTCCACATTTATGCTGTTTGGGGAGCTGGAGAGATGGGCGAGTTTGAGATGGAAACGTAAATCTGAGGGAAAGACACACAGTTTCTACAAAAAAGTTAACACTTCACAGTTAAAAAAAGGGACCCAGGATATCTATCTAATTATCTGCGCTCTCTTCTTTGTATTCCCCAAATGTCTGGATTGGTTTCACAGAAACACCAGACAACAACCCATTAATCTTTGTTTGTTTCCAACAAGACACTTGGACAGAAAGGGCAGACATGGCTCTGGTGAATTTCTCTCTCTCTCTCTCTTTCTCTCCCCTCATGGTGGAGTTATGCTTCCTGCGCGACACGCAGAGCGTCGCTGACCACCGCCTCCCTCCACCCAAATCACAAAAGGCACAGCTGGCACGAAGACAGACGACAGAGGATATTGGAGTAAACACAGGGCGGCAGCTTTCGAAAATGTGAATCATCCTGTATAATGTCCTCTGCAGAAGCTTAAGGTTAAAGTAGTGTGCAGCTTTTGTCCTCATTACAGTGATGGCCAGAGAACAGACAGAGTTGATTACAGCTGGCTCACAAACCAGGAAGCCCAGGAGAGAGTTGCCTTAAATCAAGGACTTCTCCAGGATTTGACATTTTCCAAGGAGATGGTGCATATAAAGCTGAGCTAAAGGATTTATCCTCAGTCGGAAGTTGCAGTAATAATGTCAGAGTTTTAGAAAATAATCCGACTAACTCACTGAACAGATGCAAAGAAGTAAAAAGGAAACCGAGCCACGGCTGAAATAAACGAGATATTATCATTATAATTAAAAAAAATCATAAAAATGTAAAACAGAATAAGAACAGAACCAGTCCAAGTTGAATAGATGCTTAAAACGGCTACATGTGTGGATTTTTCATAACTTTCTCCACCTGAACAGAAACTAAACTGAAGTTTTTATCTTTGGATCAAACCCATTTTCATTCTGGGCAAGATAATCAATGATGTGGAAGAAAGTATTGATTAGGAAACTCTTAAAATATTAATAAATATCTGTGTAGAAGTTCTTCTTCAGGTATAGAACATTTACCTGATTAAATAAACGACTCTGTAGAACTAATTTAGAAATATTTACAAGGAATTCTGCAATATTTGACATCATATGTGAATATGTGACTTTTTGTTACCTGCCACATTGACTGACTTTACAGCTGAGGCATCAGTGGAGTAAAAGTCAGAAATACTGCCACCTGCAGGTCGGAGTCCAGCATTTTTTACTATTTTTGCAAAAAATAAATTTGAATAAACTAAAATTTTATTACAAGCATGATAAATGCTGAATTTTTGGTTTGTTTAGGAAACTCTTTTGCTATTATGTTTAAAATCACACACAAAAAAAACTTATTTAACACTTAATTCCTTAACACATTATAATATACACAACTCTTGGTGGAAAAGAAAACCCGTCAGCCATAACCAGTACAAACAATAACTCAGCTCCTGCAAATTTCTGTTTAGCCAGGAAGTGGGGAAAATAAATTTTTACAATCTAATTTATTTTCTGTTATCACGGCATGAGATTTCCAGAAAGAAGTGGAAACTTGTTTTTGACAGAGAAGATTTTGCAAACATTTCTATACTGTTATTGCACAGACAAAGCACAAATCAGTCAATTACTGAAGGTTTCTGAAGGTTAAATGTGCTCTTGGAAAAAGCTCTGACTCAATGCAGAAAGTTAAATCTTTGTAACTCTGGTCACAAAGATTAAATATCAGAAAAATTCCTGAGAGCATAAATAAATCAAATCTGCTTTTATAGCGATTTTTCGAAGCAGATAAGTAATTTTAAAGCTTGTTTCTGAAACAAAGACTCTCAGGAACAGAAAGGGACGACCATATATGGGCAGTGAGGGTTTTACCGCTTCCTGTTGCAAAAGGCAAACAAATATCTTGGAAACAAAGTATTGTGTGACGATTCTTTCTTTCCCTCTACGCAGGAGAAACATGAAAATGTTAGGGTTATCATTACCCACCAAAATCTTCCTGTTTTTCACCTGCGATTGCTTTTTCAGGTGAAAAAATGTGCTTTTATTTTTTAAAATATTTGCTTCCAGCTAGATATTTGCTTTATCCAAAACACAGTAACTAGCTGTAGCAGCTACATGTGTTTTCTTAGTTCCATTTCTTATTTAACGGAAATGCAACATTTTGTTTTTTCCACATTAACAGAATTATGCACATTTGTAATGGAAACACATCCATGCGCTTTGGTTCAGTTCAGACACGGAAACAAATACAATGATAGTGACTGATGTTAAATAACACGGTATAAAATGCAGTGAATGTGACTTTCTGAGAGGTTTTCATAGTTATAATGTCCTTCTGATTTATTTGTACCACTTCTGTTGCTGTTGTTGTTTTTTTCCAAGTAGAGAATAATGATCATTAAAAGCATCGGACAGAAACTCCCTCTTCCAAAGCTTTTTTAAAAAGGTTGATTTAAACATGTAGCCTCACATTTTACCCTTGGAAAAGTACAGAGAATAACTTTGTTATCATCTGAGTGTTTTTCAAATAAATGTCCTGTTTTCTGTTGTTTATTTTCAATGTTTATTTTTATCTGTGAGGTTGAAGTTTTGTCATGGATTAGTCCCAGGAGATGTTTCAGTGTAACCCACTGAGACGGCTTTGACCTGGACAAAGGGATATTTAGGTGGGAACATCTCTGAAGTCACAATGTAATTTATTTGGTGGAAAAGAAATCAGAGGACTTGCTTACGCCGTAAATATTCACATCTGTACAGCTTTTTTGCCCCTGCATGTGACAATAAACTTTTCTATATTAAAGTTTATGTTTTCTTTTCTGTTTTTAGTTGTGCTTTTGTCGAAGCTAGCGAGAATATAATGACCAAACTCTTATAGCCGCTGTATGTACCTAAGTTTTATTTAAAAAAATTTATTTTTCACATATTTGTTAAAATTATCATTATGTTGTGACAGTAAAACCTAAGACACGTATGAACTTTTTTTTATCTCCTCTACCTCCTCCCAGTGCTCCCTGTCAGAAACAACCAATCAGAACCAGGAGGAGGGTCTTAGCGCTGTCAATCACTCTGTTGCTCACCCACTCCTGGTTCATCACAAGGCTAGTTAGCATAGCCACCAATGATGCCGGATAAAGGGTTTTCCTGTAACATTAAGCTCTATTTCCACTATAAACACATTCAGCAGCATACATGAGGATGATTGACAGCGCTAAGACACTCCCCCTGGCTCTGATTGGTTGTTTTGACCAGGAGTACAAGAGTAGCTCAGAGAGGAGCAGCTTCATTGTTTCACCTATTATCTGTTTCATTACTGTCACAGCATAGCTACACTTTTTGAATAAAACTTTTTTGTTGTTTGGTTTTTATAAAAGTTTCACACAGCAGCTTTAAAGTACTTCTGTTCTTAGTTTAACTAGTGTAGTGTCTTGTTTTTAATTGCATTTATAATTCCCTTTGTGTTGTGCACCAGACTTGGACATGAAGCTAATTTGACATTTATATTTCTAGTGTCTCTCTGGTCCCAAGTCAGTTTCAGGCAGAATATGAGCTTAATTGGATTAAGATATAGAAAAAAGGAGAATGTTTTAAATCTGCAGATGACATTCACTGTCAAATTATTTATGGTCAGGAAGTAGAACAAAGTTTCCAGCTGCAATGCTCATCATATTGCAGCATCATGTCGGATTAACTCTGTACAGCTTGAGGTTTCTGTAATCCATTTCCTGCTCTCCTGGGTTGAAATATAAATATGATAATACCCGATTATCTTCATGTCTTTTAAACTTTGTAAAAGAAAACTAGCACTGTGAAACATTTTGGGATTGATTATTTCAGGAATGCAAGTTATAACGACTGGATTTCAGACTTTAGCTCTAAAATTCTCAGATTTCTTAGTCAATTTTTTCTAACCGATTTGCAGCAGTTAAAAAAACCCTTAGATATACAACAACACTAAGAAAAAGGGCAATAAACTGGTATAACATCGGACAAAGTGATGTGAATGTGCATAACATCACAGCTTAACACTTGGATATTGGAAAGTGGTAAATAATTAAATAAAAACTATTTCTTCCATTGCTATCACAACTACCAGAAGTAATAATAATACAGACGGTATTATTAGTATTAATATTATCCTCTGACCCACATGTTGTTAGACATATTCTATTTTTAGAAAAGGAGACATAAAAATGTTATTCCCTACTGGTCCATATCTGAAACATACTAAATTAAAAAGCTCCCTGAACTCTCCAAGAGTGAATGTGCATTCACACCAGCCCCGTTTAGTCAGGTTTAATCAAACTGCAGTTTGTTTGTGTGGAAAGTCAGATTTACTTTGGGAGGCATGAACGTGTAAAAGCTAAATCTGGTTCGCCTACAAACTTTGGTATCTGTTTGATTAAAGTGAACTCTGAACGCAGTGTGAAAGCAATCCCAAGTCTTTGCGACTATCAGGTATGAAAACAACCTGAAATAAATGTTTGCTGTTTGCGATCATTGGAGATTCTCTCAAGACTCCCAACTTGCTGCTGTCATCATTGATGACACGTTTAAGCTTTCAGAAATTTGTTTTGAATTTGTTTTTGAAGATCTGTTTTACTAATCAGCCCAGATATATTTTGGACTGATAATTGGACGATAAAATATTGGAATTTTGGTTCCGCACAATCTGTAGCCTTCTGGACTAAAGACCTCTTATAATGACTGTTTTCTCTCATTTTACTTTTATGTTTTGTAAAATGAACAAAGTTCTTTTATTTTGAGAACTACTGACAACATGAGTCAAAATAATGAAAAAGATGCAGTGCTTTCAGACCTCAAGTAATGCAAAGAAAATAAATTCATGTTACTTTAGAAGCAACTTTACCGTCTTTTCTAGAGCTGGCTTTCAAAATACAAAGACTGTCGAAATGCTAAATCAAAATACGGTGGAAAAACATTATCAGACAATTCAGTCTTATGCAGGAAAAGACTGAACTTTGCATAAGGAACCTTTCCAAGCTGTTTTTCTTAAGTGAAAATAATAATTCCAACATTTTCACACATAAAACTCTGTTATATTTAACTCCCAAACCCCCTGAATCAAGTCCACTCTCTGGCTGACCACTGGCTGTGACACTAAGATCATGTAAATATGCTCATGAACCCGGCCATGTCAGTGACCAAATGAGGGGCCAGGCCGAGGTCTTAATATGACAGCGTTGCTCTTTACAGCTCTGACAGCCCTGCAACCTCTGCACAGCTCAGGCAGTGAGGCCACGCTCCCTTAAGCAGCTTTCCATGACTGTCAGTCTGCGAGCTGCGCAGCTCCCAGCAAACTGCATGGACGGCGATGATAAAGTAGGATGACACAGGGCTTTAGGTGCAGCTCCAGCGCTTCCTCAAAGGCTTGAATTTTCTGTTTGACCGCCAATGACACTTTATTTCTCAAGCGAATGCCGCATTTGTTTTGGACTGTTGAATTAAGCTCCTTATTCCACGTCAAATGCTAATTGCAAAGAGTCGATGCTGTTTAAGTGATCAATACGCTTAACTGTTGCTGAAGATTTCCAAGTCCTAATGAGCCAGTTTTATTGTTTCTGCTTCACATTTATGGATGGAGCGCCTTAGATAAACCACCCACACACCACCGATAAACACAGCGGAGGCATTTGAGACATTCAGACTATAACTCAGGGACACTGAGGACACACCAGCCGTCCAATTAGTGGACGAACAGCCATACATCCCCGGGCTCAGCCACTCACTTCTTCATTCCAACAACTGGAAACAAACTGAAACATGTTCATCACTGACCCTTTGTTTGGTAAACATTTCTTGAAGATTAAATAGAGCATAAATCACACAGTTATGTTTTTTGGGGGAAATTGTAAGAAATCTGGGCGACGCGAAGCTAAAAAAAGACAGCAGATGGCAGCTGTGAATGAAATTTACATGAGATTGATGCTGGTGTATTTCTTCTAATAAGCTCCGTGAAAATAAGTTAATCAGCAGAAATGATGCAGCAGCAGACAGGCTGGGTGTTTAATCGAGCAGATGCAGAAGCAACTGACAGTCGGACTGAGACTGAGGATGTTTTCACCACTAAGAAACACCCGACTCAAACATTCTTGAGTTTCAAAAACATTTTTTGTATTTTCAGCTGCTGGACTGTCAAACAAACCAAACGCTTTGAAAAAACTGTTCCCCTCCTCGCCATTGGGGGCGCTAAACTAAGAGTCACTGAACGAAACAACACTCATTCTTTTGGTCACTATCCAAAGCTTGTCATCATAGATGAGTGTGGGAACGCAGATCGACCAGTAAATGGAGAGCTTTGCCTTTTGGCTCAGATTTCTCTTCACCGTGGTCGCAACATGACAGAATGTGAAAAAGGTTTCAAAAGTTTGAATACTTTTTACAAACTCCTGTAACTTGTCCATCACATCTAAGCTTGTTAATTTTTATTTACCATCATTACTGTTTACCCGACTGTCAGATGCTAAAGCAGCTGCCAGTAACACAGTAATGCATGGTGTTTAAAAACATGAATGATTTACATATCCATCACTGGTCTGCATCCAAACTGAACCATTACAACTCAATAATAAATCAATCCTCCTATTGGGAGAAAGGAATGGAAATCAATGAGAATAAAAATGTATCTGACACACAGCAGTTTGTGTGAACGTAACCTTATTGTAAAACTCCATTTGAGTTGAAATCCAAATAAGTATATATATATATATATATATATATATATATATATATATATATATATATATATATATATATATATATATATACACTGCTCAAAAAAATAAAGGGAACACTCAAACAACACATCCTAGATCTGAATGAATGAAATATTCTCACTGAATACTTTGTTAATGAATTTGATTTCCATTGATGATTTTTGTGTGATTTTGTTGTCAGCACATTCAACTTTGTACAGACAAAGTATTCAATGAGAATATTTCATCCATTCAGATCTAGGATGTGTTATTGAGTGTATATCAGCTGTGACTAAGTGTTGTTTAGGTTGGTATCTACATTCAACACGGTTGAACAGATGGTCTAACATTACATGCTAAATGTCAGGATGACGCCAATTCTCCACTCGAGTTTGATTAAGATAGAAGTGAGAAGAACACAATGAGTGAGGATTAAAAGAGAAACTCATTGATCTCAAAGTGAAGAGTTTCACATGAAAAGCATTGATGTTTTTCTTCAAAAGGTTTTTGCACAAAAAGAGCAGGAAACCGATTGTAATGTCGCTGCAGGTCCTTTGTGTTCAGCTTTAACGGGGGACATTAAGTTCACATTTACATGTTTTTATGCTTCAATTTGGGTCTCAGCTGCTTCTAAAAACAACCTAAGAGTTTAAAAAACCCTCCCAGACATTTATTTGACAATACCTTAAAGTTTCTTGGTGTCTGGAAAATGAGCCATTTCAAAAACCTTCTGAAAGTTCAGTCACATCCAAAGGCCGTTACCTAGCAACAACCCAAGCAGAATTTCAGCACCTTTGGTCAGCTGGTTTTACTGCTGGATGTGCTGCACAATGGCTACTGGAAAAGGCAAGACTTTTGTTGGTGACCTGTCGATTTACTATTCAGAAACCACTTGCTGCACTGCAAAAACACAAAATCTCACCAGGAATTATTGTTCAGTTTCTAGAGGAAACATCTTAGTACACTTTAAATAACTTGTAACTTTTCAGCAAGATATTGGAGCTTGTTTCAAGTCAATTTTATTCCGTAATAACGATGAAAAAATACAAGTAACATTGGGTTATTATTTCAATTATAACAAGACATTTCTTCTATTTTATAACTGAATAATCTGCCAGTGGAACTAGTATTTTTTTATATAAAAATATTGAGGAATAACTGACTTAATACAAGCTCCGATAGCTGTAAGGATTTGGTTTTGTCTGTGTTGATTTGAGTTTTTCTGTGTTTATTTTGTGTCCCTTGTCTTTTGTGTTGTCCTGTCTACCCCTTGATTGTTCCCGGCTGTGTCTCGTTCAGTGATTACCCTCTGTGTATTTAATGCCACCTGTGTTTCTGTGTCTTTGTCGGGTCTTTATCGTACCAGTCTGTTTAATCCGTCTTGCTGTCCCATCTAGTCTGGTGCCAGATGTCTGTTAGTTTGCCTGTTGCTACCAGTGTTGAGCCTTAGCCTTTCTGCTCAGCTGTATTGCCTCGACTTCGGATTGTTTGTGCTTAATTTCATTATTAAATTAAAACTCACCACCTCTACCTCTACATATCATGACAATATCTTGCTAAAAACTATTTCTACATTAGTTTTGTGTTATTTCAAATGCACTAAAATATTTTGCATTAGAAACTAGACACAAATATTTGGTAGGATTTTGTGTTTTTGCAATGTGAATTCTTGTTGGTTGTGCAGGAGCCTCTATTAACGCTTTTCAAAGATGCACAGATGTATAATTGCATGTTATTTCGCATTTGTTCAGGTCAGCTGCTAGCAATAGCTTATTATTGATTTAAACTGACAGGAAACCCTAAAACAGCTCATTCTGTAAGGAGCTCAAAATAAACTAAAATTTAATTATAATGATTTTGTGCAATAAAATTTAATGAACCTGTTTTTTATAGCGCACAGACCGATCCTAACCTGTTCAGGGAAGCATAACAGGTCTTCTTTAATGAACACTGTTTAAAGACAGATGAACAAAGTGAGGGGAAAAAGCAGGAGAAGTGGCTGAGACGGGTTGGGGAGTGGTACTTTGAGTCATCAGTGATGCTCAGACCTTCACAGTATTATGCTGATCCCTCTCCCTCGCCCGCCCACCCGCCCGCCTGCCCTCCCTCTCTCACTCTGAGCTTCTCGTTGTACATCAGCGAGACTCGGGTGCGTGTCCACAAGGATGAGGAGCGCACACGCTGCGTGACGGAGCGAGCCCTCGTCCACCTGGCTGCTCACGTGCGTGTCGGCGTTCGAGAGGAGGATTCAGTGTCTCACACTGGTCCCCGGCTCCCTCCTCTCTCCTTCTCCTTCTTCTGTCTTTTCTGTTTTTCCTCCCAGAGACTGGTCAGATCCTCTCCTCCACGTCTGGCTCTCTACCTGGCCTCCATGAGTTTAATTGAGGACAAGCCATTCCTCCCTGGAAGGTAAGCAGCAGCGTCTGTCTCCAGAGCCGAACGGTGACTTTAGACATCAGGGATGTTGATCCATTTAATCTTTTTTGAGTTTCCTCATGTGGTTTTAAGAGGAAATCAAAATTTACAATACAGCAGAGAGCATGGACTGTGTATAATTTTGGGGAATTTTCTGCAATTTGTGTCTGATTGGGATGAAAGTATTTCCTGAAGGGCAGCTTGTTCCAGTAAAGTGGGAGTCGGATTGTTCAGCCTGATGATTACAGGAAGTCAGAAACCTGACAGAAGACTGTGGGATTAGTGACGAGGCTCTGATTGCACCTCTGCAACAAACAGCTGCTGCTGCTGTTTGTTTTCCAGCCCATGTGGAAACCGTCACAATGGTCGACCGTTTTCCAACGCAGCCGGGTCGACCCGATCCCAGGCGGCGTGCATTGTTTGTTTGAATGTTTGCCTGCATAAATAAGCTGCCTTTTGTTGTTGCACAAATACATAACTGTGGGTTTCACCAACAGAAAATCAATACCAGTAGACAACGCTTGACTGTTATGAGTAAGTGTGGCCTAAGACTTTGGAACAACTTTATTTAACAAAGTGATTCACCTTCGACTTTCAGGGATTCCTGTCCAAGGAATCATAAAACAGGATATATGCAAGAACTCGATGAATAGATTTAATGAAGCAGAAAAACAGATATTTATAGCTGCTTCTAACCTGATGTGTTTAATACTGCTAAGTCATTTTCAGTGACACTAATCAAAGACATGATGTCATTTAAGGTTTTGGGTTTTAATTCTTTAGTTTATCTGTGTTTTGTTGTTATTTGAATAATTACACAACGTCAATTAATTTTAAAAGGGTTAAAAACAGGGTTGAAGCAATTAATTGAATTAATCGTAATGAACTGATTTCTTAAATTAATTTAGTTCAGTCGACTGACAGATTAATAAAAGACTAGAAAGAACAACACAGCAGACGTTCAGCCAGAACTTAAAAAATATATATATAAACGACCAAAAGATCACTTAAAATGATCAGTTTCTCTGATTTTACTCAGATGTTTGAGTAAAATGAACTTCGACAACATGTCTCTGAAATCCCAAGCAAAAATTTAGTATTTATTAGCAGAAAATGAGGAATGGTCAAAATAACAAAAGGATGAAGCTCTTTCAGGTCTCAATTAAAGCAAAGAAAACAAGTTCATATTAATTTAGAAACAACAAAACTAATGTTTTAACTCAGGAAGAGTTCAGACATCAATATTTGGTGGAATAACCAGGAGGATTTCAAAAACCCTTATTTTTACCAGAGCTGTATGTATTCATATAAATAAGTTTCAAAGAAAACCTCTTTAATGGAATAGTTTTAACTTTAACTGGTTCAGATTCTGTTAAGAAAATCTCATATTAAGCGCCTTTTTCTAGTTAATTATTAATCAGTTGATGAAAAAATAAACAGATTATCAGTATACCGTATGATAAAATGTCAAGTAGGAAGTGCAGATTTTCTCATGTTGATGTTAGATGTATTTTTTTAAGTTTTTGTTTATTTTATTTAGGTTTATTTGAAAGTAGTTCAACAGGAAACAGGGAAATGAGAGAGGAGGAAAACATGCGGCAGAAAAAGAAACGTCGCCAGGCCAGGAATTGAACCTGCGACTATGAGGACGAAGGCCTCAATGCGTGGTCGTGATTCGCCCCTGCGCCACCGCAGCAGCACTGGATCTATTTTTAAACTGCAGCTGCATCTTTAGCTACACATGAAAAAGCATTTACTAAAGAAATAATATGTTTTTGCATTTTAGGTGAGTTATTTTCTTACTAAAAAAAGGATTTGAAATCAATTATTCAAAAGAATAATCATCAGAACAATTGATTAATTGGCAGAATAAATGATTGATCAGAAAAATTGCCAGAATGAGTGACGTAAATATTTGTTCATTTGAATCTTTGAAAGCATTTCTAACACTGGTAAAAAGATTCAAGTTGTTTGATGAAAATGTGCAGAATGTGCCCATTTTTTTTTTAATCAAATTAATCGATTATCAGAATGCTAGATAGAATAATTGATTATTAAAATAATCATTAAATGAAGTCCTAGTTAAAAATTATAAAATGATAATGTCAGAGTTCATTTTAATTATTTGTTCTGCTGGTTTGAATTTGCTTCTTCTTCTAAATTCCTCCCACTTTGTATGATCCACCTTTTCTGTCAGCTCTACAGCCCTCAGCATGCTGCTACCACCACCGTGCTTGGCAGCTGGTGACATGTTGTTAGCTCTCTGTGGAGTGAAATCTTTGTCTGAGCTGACAGACAAATGTTTTTTAATATACATAAATCTAAAACGTCTATGTATTTTATGCAGTTTTTGTATGGGGGAATATTTCTGCCATAAGTCGAGAGCACACATTTCCTGTCTGAAAGCAGGATTTCATGTCTTTTGTTCTCAAAACTTTTAACTCTTGTGCTTACATTTTCAGTTTGAAAGCAAATAAGAATTAAACATGAAACGTATGCTCTCGACTTATGGCAGAAATATTCCTCCATATTTTGGCATAATTACTGCACTGTGGATAAGTTATGGAGTTAAATTTGTGTCACAATTATTCAATAAAAAAAATAATTACAATTCAAGAAGTTTTGATCAGTTACATTTTTTTTAAATCGGGATTAGTTTTTTTTTTCTTTTCTTTTTTTTTCCAAATCCAAAAGTTGTTTTTTTTTGTTTGACATGATTTTGTTTGATTAAATAATTGTGAATCAAATTTAACTCCATATTAAGTCCTTAAATGAAAAATCTGCAAAAGGTAGAACACTTTTTTAATCCAGGTAATCAATTAATCGTCAGAATAACCAATAAAACATTGATTAACCACCAGAAAAATTGTCAGAATGACAGAATAATTGATTATTTGTTAGATTAATTGATAAAATAATCAAAGAATCGTCAGAATAATTGATTAATCGGCAGAAAATTTGATTGTCAGAATAATTGCCAGAATGAGTAATCTAATCAATAATCGACTATTAAAACAATAGTTAGTTGCAGCCCAACTCAGCAGTGTTTGATATAAACTAATTCCTCTTGAGAAAACAAGGTTTGAATTAAATCCATAAAACCCCAAACTCAACATAATATTCACACCAGTGAGGAAAGTATTTAAATATCTGACTTCCTGTATGTTTTTCCCATTGTTTCATTAAAGAAAATTAAAAACCTGCATTAAGAAAGCTCACAGTAAAGGCAGCCTGAGGCAGCAGCAAAGAGGTAGCCGGTGCTACTAGTTCTGTTTTGTACATGACAGAAATCAATGTCCAAACGTGAATCCCGCCCCACTGGGAACTCATTTAGAGTCTGATTAGATGTCAAGCTCTGCATCTTAAACACTTTAGGTGCGCGCTGCATCATGTGATCGCTCTCCTCAGACATTATATAATTTATGTCGCAGCACGGGTGCCGACGTTGGAAGGAGTCGCCTCCGATGGCGCCGTCATGCTGCTGAATATTATACAGTTATGGCATTTGCTTGTCACTGACAGTCCCTCTCAGTTGAAGAGGCAGGCAGGGTGAATACAGTCAGCTTTAATCTCTCAAAGGTCTCCTCGGGCTCTGGGGGACATGCCGCCAAAAAGAAACCATACATGTTTCTGCAACGACTTCCTGCTACATCTTTTTATATCGCTGTGAATTATAAACCCACTAGATTATCGCATACAATGAAAGCTAGATTGGGGTAGTATTTGTTTGTCATTTAACAGCTGCTTTGTTGAATGTCACTGTCAAAACAAAAGCAGCAGACAATTAGCAGCCAGTTTGAGATGATGGTTTGAGATGAAAATTATTTTAGATTTAGTGCTTTGGAAACTGTGGTGAATTGTGAAAAGTAACACAAAAAGCATAAAAATGTTAGAGCTCTGATGAAAACATTGTTGGTGCCCCGGGGGGGCCAGGAAGCCCAATTAAACCAAGCGTAAAAGATGCAGAGTGACACATAACATCCCAAAACACAAACACAAGATATGTCAAAGGCGCAAACTGTCCGTGAACATACTGTACCATGAGCGCCATTATGCAATCACAGCTGTTATTTAAGCAAATATGACCACTGACATTGTTGCTGATGCCACTTTAAGGCCAGAAAGGTCAAAGAATACGATGGTAGAAATTAAATTTAAAGACCTATTGTACAAAAATTAAATTTTGGTAAGTTTTTGTACTTCCATTTGGGTCTAAACTGCTTCTAAAAACAACCCAAGCACTAAATAAAAATAAAAAAAACAGCTGTTTTCTGGCAATAAGTTTATGTTTTTTGGTGTTTGGAAAATGAGCGGCTTCAAAAACTTTAACGCTTAGTTCCAGTTATGCTCAACTTCTTGGTTGATAAAATTAACAGAAACGCCTAAAGGAGTCGGATTTTCCACTGGGAAACTGGGAGCAACTCCAATGATCCCCAGTAACAATCTGTAAAGTAGTTTTGCTTTTCAATATGGCCGCTCTTCGCCTCAACAGCAGTAAACTGTTCAATTTACAAGACATGCATGTAAAAGTGCGTCTAAAATCAATGATAACTGTGAGGCCTTCAACTCTGAACAAAAAACATTAAAAGTGATGTTTGCTTATGGGAACCAAAGTTTAAACACTACTTGCTCTGTTGGCAGATTATTTCCAAATAACATTAGAAAAATGTCTTATTTATAAATGAAATAATCTGCCAGTAGAACTAGCACTTTTTCATCAGTTTTAAGGAAAATATTGACTTAAAACAAGCGTCTACATTTTGCTGAAAAGTTACTTATAAGTTAGTTCAATCTTATTTCAAGCATACCAAGATGTTAGTACTAGAAAGTAGACCGAAAATAGATTTTGTGTTTTTGTAGTGCAGCATCCTAGGTCAGTTGGTTTTACTGCTGCATGTGCTGTACAATGGCTGCTGGAAAAAATAAAGTGTTTTGTTGTTGACTTTCCATCAAGAAGCCACTTACTGGATTGTTGTTGGTTGTGCAGGAGGATCTACTAATGCTTTTCAAAGATATGCAGTTGTATAATTGCACATCTGTTTGCAGCAAACGTAACCATTGAGCTGGGGGCGTGGCCAGCTTTATTTGGATTTAAAGAGACAGGAGCCCCTAAAACAACTCAAAATAGACAGAACAGAGTCAACTAAAATCTCATTATCTAGGAACGATTCTGTGCAAAGGAATGTTAAGATCATGTTTTGTATCCTGGTCAAGAAACTGTAGCAGGTCACCGTTTAACCCTGACACAGATTTTCCTGCAGATGGCTGCTTACTGTCGCGCTCCCTGACTCTCGGCCCTTTAAATGGCTGCTCATTTCAGACGTTTAACGCCTATGAGTGACAGTCCTATTTTCAGTGCCATCATAAATGTCACCGCATTAACGACACGGGACTTGTTGCAAACTCACGCAGAGCAGATTACTCGTCATCCTGACAGCAGGAATAAATTGCATCGGTTTAAGACGTTTACCTCGGCGTTTTCCATGTTTCAGGAGCGATGCGGACGCCAATCAGGAATGAAACGACGGGTTCTTAGTCGCGTCCGGCAGCCACTGCATGGTTTCTGCTTGGTGTCACCATCTGGAGGTCAGCGCTCTTCTTTCACAGAAGGAATCTAATTAACTGGACATCATAGCTGCTCTGTCATGAAATGTGGCTCTGCAGAACATCGGTGGAGTTCAGCAAATTGATGAGATTTAGCTTCAATTTGTTCCTCAAATCTCAAACACACTTTGCTTAAATCTGTCTTAAAATCATTTCAAAGACTAAATTCTGAGTAAATACAGGAAGTGGTTTGCAAATGGTGATTTAATTGATGTAAAGACGTAATTAGTCCTTCTTCTTAGATTGTGAATTAAATGTGATTAGAGGAAATAAATCCTTTGCTTTGAAGCTGATTGACAACATAACATATGAGAAACTCATCAAACTCTGATCTAAAGAAACTCAGAAATATGAGCAAATGTTTATGATGATTGCAAACGCTGAAGCAGAAATGACATTTTTCACATTAAAATAGACAAAAAGTTGCTTTTTTGTCTAATTTTGTATTTGTTTATTTATTTTGTCAAAGTAGGAAATATCTGTAAATGTGAAAACACATTTTTAACTTATAATCTTAAAAAACAGCCTAAGGAAGGAAGGCTCTTTCTCGTTTTTAAAAACCTGTTGAAATAAATAAATGTTTAGTAGAAATGATTAGGATTCCTCCAACACTATATAAAGTTAATTTAATAACTCCTTGCAATCTGTGCGCGATGCTAAGCTCTTCGTTGAGGCGGAACAGTCTTTCTTTGATCATTTTAAAATGTTACGGCAACATTTCCTGTTGGAAACATTCGAGAATCTGCAGAGATTTGAACAGAGCAGTGATTAATTATTGCAGCCGTTTTGTTTTCAGTCCCACATGCATCTGCTGCAAGAGCTAAAAGACGCAGGTTTTGTCATTTTTTTCCATCTGTCAAGCCTGTCGAGTGCATCTGGATTTAAAACAAAAACGGGTTTTCATCTTTTGGAAGGGATTATTTCTTTTTGTCATTATTCAAAGAAAATCTATTTTCATTTGTTCCTCCATCTGACTGTGTGGGTTTGAAATATTGAGTTACGAACAGCAGGAGAGCAGCACGGAAAAGATTGAAGAGTTAAGTCAAACTGTTATCACTGATGTAGTTTTAGTAATTCTTGTACAGGATACCTTTGGGAATTTATTCAGGTAAAAAAATACCCAATTTCAAGGGATGTGATGATGCCTAAAACTCACAAAACAGGAATAAGTCTGGACCAGATCTTAATGCTGGTGTTGAGAAACCATCAAAGATAAAATTTACGCAGCAAACAGACAATTATTGTGACATTCATTTGTCTCACCACAAGTTTCAAGCATCTAGTGTCCTGAGGTGAGGCTATAAAGCTAAATTGCACAATAAAAATGCACAATAAATACAACTGTACATATTTGAAAATGATTAGTAGAACCTTCTGCACAATAAAGAAGAATGTAGCAAGTGGTTTCTGGATGGTAAGTCAACAACAATGTTACGGCCCTGGCCCGTAAGGGCTGGGTTGAAGGTGTCTTTTTGTCTGTCTTTGTGCTCCTCCCCTTTACAGGTGCTGCTGATTTGCTAATTTGGTCCACAGAGCATTTAAACCTGGCCGTCTCCACCTTCTGGGTCGCTTTGGGCGTCCACTCTGCTTTTAACGCTTGTGGTACTTTGTTGCCAGGCCTCAGCTCCCCTCATTTTGTCGTTGTTTTTGCACTTCAACACTTCCATATGCTCTCATACAACACATCCTAGCATTTGCATTGCACCACTGATTCTGACATCCACAATCCATTGTTGATTTTGTTAATTAATATTCGTTTATGCACGTTAGCCACTGCATGGTCTCCTGTTTTTGTTATGACCTTGAGCCAGTCGTAACAATTGGGGGCTCATCCGGGATTTGGACCCGGGACCTCTCGCAGCCCTTAAGGCCCAGGGCCGTAACAAACAACAAAACTCTTCCCTTTTCCACCAGCCATCGTACAGTACATACTGGTAAAAGCAACTGACCTGGGTTGCTATACTGCAAAAAACAAAATCTTACCAAATATTTTTGGTCTAGTTTCTAGTACAAACATTGCAGTACACTTGAAATAAGACAAAACTAACTTATGTGTAACTTTCTAACAAGACATAGGAGTTTGCTTTAGGTTAATAGTTCCTTAATATTGATGAAAATGCACTACCTGCATTGGAAAATTATTTCATTAACATTTTTCTTATGTTAAAAGTGAAATAATCTACCAATGGAACAAGAACCTTTTCCTAGATATTATATAAATATTGACATAAAACAAGCTTATACATCTTTCCGAAAAGTTATAGGTTAGTTGTAAGTAAATTTTAAAGTAAAAAGTTTGTTTTGATGCCAAGAAGACGTCAGCAGCGACATCAGAGATGCAATTTGTTGCACGTCAATCTGGTCAAACTATTTAAAGTTCTTCATTCTTAGATGAGAAAAAAAATCCAAGAACAAAACATGTTAAAGTTAAGGAGAATAAGACAAAAAGGGAGCAATTTAAGAACTCCTGAAGGGTTTTGAATGAACATAGAGGTTCCAGACTGCAGAAGTCCTCATTTATTAAACCACTTCACTGCAGCAAGGTGACGTTTCAAACGCTTGGCTCCTCATCAGACAGAGAGAGGTCTGATAAAGAGCCAAGTGTTCGAAGCGTCACCTTGCAATGTCATCAACAGTGAAGTCATCGTGGAGTTCTGAGCCAATTTGTTCATTCAGGATACTCTTCATTTCATCCTTCATGTGTTGCTCTGCGTGTCTGTCTGTACATTTAGGATTGAAATAATACAAATAACATGGCAGCACAACTTGGGTTTGCAACGGTTCGGGTTTGGTGCAATGCTATTTGGATAAATGCAACCAAGGCTGAGGGCTTTGAGAATCACCTGCAGAACCAACAAGGAAGCAGAGAAAGTAGATCCTCCTACATATTTTGATATTTACCAAATAACAAATAAATACATGGCCGGTATCACGATACACTGCAAAAACATCAAATCTTACCAAGTATTTTTGGTCTAGTTTCTAATGCAATGTCTAGTATTAGACATTAACTAACACAAAACTAATAATCAGCTTTTCAGCAAGATATTGGAGCTTGTTTCAGGTAAATAATTATTTAATAATGGCATAAACATACTAGCTCCACTGGCAGATTTTTTCCCATGTGAAATAATCTGCCAGTGGATTTTAACATTATTAAGTAGTTATTTATTTAAATCAAACTCCTATATCTTGCAAAGAAGTTACTTGTAAGTCTTAATTCAAGTGCTTTAAGATATTTTCACTAGAAATTAGATCAAAAATACTCGGCAAGACTTTGTTTTTGCATCGAGACGGAAATCTATAAAACTTTTCATTATTTAAGTTTGATAAAATATCAAACTTAAATAACATTTAAGTGTTCATTTCACAACTGGGTAAACAATTGAAACCAGACACTTACATATACCGAATAAAAAAACATTTTTTATCACTATCTGATGTTAAATCTGATCAAACTTGTCTTGTTTTAGGTCGGATAGAATTACCAAAATTATTTCTGTTTGCTAAACTTAGCAAGAATTTTTTTTTTTTTTGATTTTGTCAAAAGTTTTCTCAATTTTCTGACATTTAGCAAATAGAAACAACTTTGGTAATTCTGATTGACCAAAACAAGACACGTTTGGTCTGATTTAGCTTCAGACAGAGGGAGAAAAAACATATATGCTTCTTCTTATTTGCTGTATGTAAACTTCTGGTTTCAACTGAAACAATTTAAACCACAGCTTGAAATAGACGGGGGATTTTTTGTTGTTGTTATTATGACCGTATTTGGCTGTTTTCCACTGCTTACAGTCAACCCTTCAACATCAATCTACTGTAGAGTTCCAGTAAATAAATTCTCCAGTCACTTAAAGCATTATTTGAGATTATCTAATTTGTGTGGTTGTGTAAACATTTTAGATGGGAAATGCTTCAGACGCAGCCTCTTTGTTTGTCTCGAGCATCTCCAAGGAGCACGACATCCTCATGGGTTCCGTCTACAGCCTGTTTTGTGAGTAAACACAATGATCCGATGTTTGCCGCGCTGATATTTGTCCTGACATTTAGTCTTTTCGCCATCCTGCTTTTTCTTTCTTTTTCCCCAAAGGTGTCCTGTCCCTCATAGGCAACTGCCTTCTGCTGCTTGTTGCTTTTCACAAGAGATCAACTTTGAAACCAGCAGAGTTCTTCATCATCAACCTCTCCATCAGCGACCTCGGGATGACGCTGTCTCTGTTTCCACTGGCGATACCGTCGGCCTTTTCGCACAGGTATCTTTGTCTTCGTCAGTAAACAAACTGAGTTTAATTAAAAAGGACGAACGCAAACAATTCAGATTCCCAGTTTTAATAAGACAGAAATGCCAGTTATCAATTAGTGAGCTAATCTAAAGTTGACTGATTTTATTAATCAACCAACTAAACTTAAGAAGCTTGTCGCATAAAGCGCATTTTGCGTCCCACACCGGACTCTGTTTGGACTGTTTCTCTCTTCTGTTCTGTTCTGGTGCTGCCGCCGCCATCTTTGTTTTTATCAACCGCCTCAGTGTGGATGGCGGCCAAACTACAACACTAAAAGGAGGTCAAAGCGGGCTTTATCGATTGGAACTCATTTTAATTTAAGAAGCCATTAATCCCCAGTAGAGATCCATCATATCTCCATCTCGTTTCTCATGTGTGCAGGTGGCTTTTTGGAGAAATTACCTGCCAGCTTTATGCCATGTGTGGAGTGTTGTTTGGTCTCTGCAGCCTGACGAACCTCACTGCCCTCTCCTTGGTGTGTTGCCTTAAAGTCTGCTTCCCTACTCATGGTGAGGACATAATAATACAACAAGCACATTGTTTTTTTAACTCTGTAGACTTTCATCTCTGATCTAGTAAAGTCTATTTCATATTTCCCCTCACAGGGAACAAGTTCTCGCCCTCGCACGCCCGCCTCCTGGTGGCCGGAGTGTGGTGTTACGCATCTGTGTTTGCCGTGGGGCCCTTGGCACAGTGGGGGCATTACAGCGCTGAACCGTACGGCACGGCCTGCTGCATTGACTGGCACGCACCCAACCAGGAGCTTTTGGCTTTGACATACATAGTCTGCCTTTTCGTCTTTTGCTATGCACTGCCCTGCACCATCATCTTCCTCTCCTACAGTTTCATTCTGCTGACCGTGCGGGGATCGCGTCAGGCGGTTCAGCAGCATGTGTCACCCCAGACCAAGACCACCAATGCACACGCTCTCATAGTGAAGGTCAGAGGATGTGGCTGTCACTGATGCAGAGGCAACACTGAGTTCATGCTTCGGCAGTTGACAGGACTTAAAGGGGACCTATTATGAACTGGTTAGGATAGGTCTACGGGCCGTACAAAACATGTTTACTACTTTTATTTGATCATTAGATTTTAGTTTTGCTCAGTTTTAGGGCATTTTCTCACTTTAAATCCAAATAAATTGCTAAGGCAGACTGAACAGGGCTGGTGAGAAAACACCCTCGGTGAACAGCAAAACACTTGTCTTTTCCAGCAGCCATTATGCAGCGCTTATATTGGTAAAACCAGCTGACCAAACTTGCTGGTTAGGTTCCAGGTAGGTTTTTTTTTCTGAACACTCTGGCTGTTTTTAGAAGCAGCCGAGACCAAAATGAAAGTATAAAAATGTGAATTTTGCATAATGGGTCCCCTTTAAGGACGTATTAGATTTAACTTGCTTGTTTTTGTCATGTCTTTTACATTTGCAGCATTAAAAATGACAGAAAAGAGACGAGAGAATCAATATTTGCT
This sequence comes from Poeciliopsis gracilis, assembly GCA_911649635.1. Taxonomy (NCBI): domain Eukaryota; kingdom Metazoa; phylum Chordata; class Actinopteri; order Cyprinodontiformes; family Poeciliidae; genus Poeciliopsis; species Poeciliopsis gracilis. The sequence goes on from CAJVRI010001220.1 coordinate 2,536,803, forward strand.
TTCATTAAAGTGTTGTGAAACCAATCTCAGAGTATAGCAGATTTAAATCAAATTTTATGTGATACACCAAGACAAAATAATGCATTACTACGTATAAAGTGGTAGATTATATAGATGGTTTTCTAAATGTTCTGTGCATTTGCACTTACATTTATTAAATGCAATGCAATCAATTGGCATCTAAAGTCACTAAATATTTTAGGAATTCCCTGAAACAAAATGTCTGTCTAGGTTTTTGGATTTCTGAATTTTAAAGGATTTTAGGCCAGTCATAAGCTAAATGTTGTGAAAGCCAAATAAACCAGAAAAGAAAGACTTTTGTTACTGTTCTGTCATGTATTATGACATAAAATCCCCATAAAACTGAAGTTTGTGATTGTAAGGAGACAAAATGTAAAAAAGCTAAATAGTTTTCCAATATAGTAGCTCATTATCTGTCTGTTCCTCTGCTTGCGTTCTCCACAGCTGTCCATAGCCGTGTGCATTGGTTTTCTGGGAGCCTGGACGCCTTACGCTGTCGTGGCGATGTGGGCTGCTTTCGGAGACGCCACAACCGTCCCTCCTGTCGTGTTCGCCCTGGCCGCAGTGTTGGCCAAGTCTTCCACCATCTACAACCCAATGGTCTACCTGCTGTGCAAGCCCAATTTCCGCGAGTGTTTATGTAGAGACACGTCTACATTGCGGCAGATGATCTACAGGGGTAGTCCACAGCCGCAGGAGCAATTCAGCTTCACTCCACAGCGCAACAAGGACACGAGTGCCTCCACAAGGTTCTCAAATGGTCAGCAAGATAGCTACGGGGCATGTTTGAACTGCACCGAGAATGCAGCGCTGTGTCATGTGACCGCTCCGCAGAAGACCGCCAGCGTCCTGACGGGATCCACCTACACCGAGGTGACAGTTGGTCAGCTCTCAGCCAAACCAGGAACAGATTTCATCTAACAGAGCGACTTTCTGGGTCTACAAAGCAGACAGCTCTGGACACATGCTTCAAACAATAGAAAAGACCTGCTGTAACCCGTTTCCTGCTCAATCTAAACACCATGGCAACTCCACAGGACTGCAACGAGCTGCTGTGAAATCCTGAAGGACTGAAATGACAAATCTGCGCTGGTCTGAGAGTCTGAATAGATTTACCGCTGACATTTATGTTTGTCTCAAGGTTTACTTCACTTTAAGGTTGCTGGGGGTTCTATTTTATCCAACAGACATTTAGGACTCAAAATCTGTAAAAAAAAAAAACTAACAGTGGTGCTACTGCTGGATCAGGGACACTTTGTTTCTCATGTAAAAAGGGGAAACAGAGACACCGGAGATCACATGATAAGAAAGAAGGTAAATGTGCAGCTGCAAAGTGTTTCTCAACTTAAAATCACAACTCCCTGTTGACTTGAACACCTCGGTGTGAATGTGTTGTTATCATTACAACTAGGATTCATTAAAAAATAAACAAACACAATACAAAAACACCAAATCTTACCAAGTACTTTTGGTCTAGTAAATATCTTCGTACACTTGAAATGAGACAAAATTTACTTCCAAGTAACTTTTCAGCAAAATACAGGCGGTTGATGAAAAAGTACAGAATATTTCACTTATAACATGGGAAAAATGTCTCGTTATAAATGAAATAATCTGTCAGTGGGACTCGTGCTTTTTCATCAATATTATAAGGAATTATCAACTTTATATTGGATTTTGTGTTTTTGCAGTGTACACAAGTATCATCATTGCACCATTTTTTGCTTTTCTATAAGATCTGACCAGCCGATTCAGACTTTGAGTAATTTCTTTCTTTTTGTTTTATTTTAATGCTGCCTTTTTTTGTGGTTTCCATGGATTCTGGAAACAAGTTTTAGATGTAACATTGTCTAATCGGGCGGAAATTAAGGAAATTTTGTGGAACATAAATTCCTGTTTTGATTTTGAAGTATGTGAGTTGTTTCTAATCTACTCAAGTTTCTGAATAGTGCATGCGTGTTTGGATCAAGGGTGTGAAATTCATTGCATTCTTCAACTGTGTCTTGACTGGATGTATCACGTTTGTGGTGATGTCATTTTTACATCTTATTTTATATTTTGTGACAGCTGACAGTCCAAAGTGTGAGTGGTTAAATTATTATAAACCAAAGTAATAAGTAAGTAAGTTAAGCCACCAGTTTCAAGCATCCAGCATCCTGACATGAGTCAAGCATCTGTTAAAACCGAAAGTAGTTTATACCCTTGGTTGATTTACATTTACACTTGAATCTGATCACAAAAAAACAAATGTGGATTGAGCTAAAGATTAGCGTGATGGCAAAGAGGCCTTCCAAACTCAAAGACTTGGATCTCATCACTGAAGATAAACTGTCAAAATATCAGTGGAAGCATGTAAAGGGATGTGATTGTTGTAATGCCAATAATTTCCACTGATTGTTCAGGAGGGTATAAATAATTCGGCGTGCCACTTGTAAATAAAATCTACATAAAGAATTGATAAATTAATTGATTTTCCAAATTTAAAATATCTTTATATTGTTTTAATATCTTTAGCAAGATGCCGGTCTCACTTCTAGAAACAAGCGTCTTGCTTGAACGGAAAAAAAAGTCAAATCTGCCAGGGATATGAATAACTTTCAGCTGAAATATAGAATGGTGTGTGGAAGCTGCAGCTCTGATAGAGTTACATTATTCAACTAGTCCAAATAATCTGTGGCAGCTTAAGTTAGTTGATGATCAAATTGTGTCAACGACGATGGTGCAGTGGCGTTACTTTCCTGTAACGGCATTTAAACCAAAGGTAGAAACAGAGTAGTGTGATGGGAGAATAAGGACTTTAACACATGAAAGAAAATCAAATATAATGAGTGAATTTGTTTTTAGTTCTGATGCAGTTAAGTAGAAAAAATGCATTTTAATCTTTCAACAGCTGCATTTCCATTGACCATATAACTGCAAATTGGATAAATTAAACTTGCTTAATATAAAGAACTCACGCTTTAGGAGGATTCTTCTTTTATAATGAAAACACACAATTGTGAAATTTGACATCAGTGAAATATCAACAAAGTTTTGCGCGTGTTGGTAATGGAAACGCAGCTAATAACTGATCAGACCCATTAAGAGGAAAACTGATCGATTCCAATTGTTACTTGGTTCATTTGTGTTTTCCCTATTTTCAGGCTCAGTCCATTCAAACTATGTGAATAAAAAAGTAGATTTGTGTTAAGATAAGTTAGATTTTATACACACAACTAGAACTTGATAACCAGATAGAATTTGCAGATTTTTATATTATTGCAAAAAGAGGGAAAGACTTAAAAAAAAAATTAAAACTTGGATTTCCAAAGTAGTTTACAAGCTGACAAAGACAGATTTACTTTGATAACTGCTCAATGTTTTTATTTGATCCTAGCACATCAGGGCCATTTATGTAAAACAGATTTCACTGCAGCTCCTTTCATCGCCGTCCTGCTCATCTTTCCTGGCAACTAATGTGAATAAAAGCCTTAAACTGAAATAAACGAGGAAATGATCATATCTGATGTCCTGCATGCTGCTCCCAAAATCTGCTTTCCTAGAAATTAGCAACACATTTAAATCGATTTTCTTTTTTTTTCACTTCTGTGTGGCTTTATGTGTTTGTAAACATGAGCATATTACTGACTAATTTTAAAAAAAAAGAGCCTTGTAAAACTTATTTAATAAAAAGACGTAACAAACTTCTGGTTTGGTCTTATTTCTCCTACAATAGGGAAAGTATAAGTCTTTTATTAAGATGGATTCCAAATTAACACAACTTCTAAATGTAATATTTCTAAATCAATACTTGAAGCTGTTACATTGCATGATAAATATATATAAAGAAGAAACCTTTAAATAATTTTCAGTCATAGTGGAAGGTCCAAAGAGCTGCAGGTTGCAGACCTCTGCTTTAAACCAAGGCTAAAAATCCAATTTATTTAGAGTTGCTTTCTATTAACAATAACGGGAACATCATAAACTGTTTCTCATTTCGTTCCTTTGCTTTACCACTGAAATGTAAAGTTTTTCCATATTTCTCGTTTAATTTTCCCTTTAATCATGTAAATTGCGCTGTCGCTGAAAATGTGCTATGCAAATAAAATCTCCTTTTCTGCAGTGAATCCTCACAGAGCTGGAGTTGGAGAATCACTTCAGTCAGAATCAGAGATGAGTTTACACGCTTCCTTCCTCTTTAACGTCTCATTCTCTTACATAAACTCGTTCCCCCCGAGTTTCCCTGAAGCGCTCTCTGGAAGTGAATCCAAACCGTGACTTGACGCATCAAGTGCTGCGGTGCATCTGTGCCACTCCAGGCATCAAGTTAACAGCAGAAATTAATTTTGCTGTGTTTAATTCTTAGCCCAGGATTGCTGCCTTGAAGGAAAACAATAAATACTAAATGTGTTTATCTGTGAGAGTAAAAAAAGAAAAGAAAGGAAACAGAGCAGAAGAGGGGAAGGGAAAATAATGTTTTTTGTGTTCTGGGCTGTTTGACTTTACCTCTGTTCTGAGAAGTCCATTTCTATTTCCACCAGGTTTCTGCAATAATCACAATTGAAACAATTATTATGATGCACTGAGTAGTCATGAAGAAGAAACAATTGAGCAACCAAGAACAGATTTAAAGATACAAACTTTTATTAGAGTGTTTTGGTTGCCTTTAAAGCTCAGTGTTAGAGTTCAGGCTACGACACATTGTAATTTCACATAAATGTATGTATTTATTCTATATTTAACAAGGAAAAACATCTGTTCCACATTTTATGAAAAATATTATGTAGAATAAAACATTAGGTCAGTTACAGAAGCCAAGTAAACTGATGTTTCAGTCAATTAAAATTTATTTTAACTGCCTCAAAGTTAAAAGACATCTGATTAAAATCCTGAAGAAGGATGTCTTGAAAATGCAAACCACAATGCCTGAAGTTGCTACACAGAACCGAGCAGGAGCCTGGAGGAACAAGCCAAAGATTGCATTATTATAAATTTAAAAAAGGCCGATAAGAATCAGCTGACTAATTAACTAATGGTCACACCAACATACTCCCACATCGCCATGCAGCTCGTTAGCTAACTTCCCCAAGGTCATCTCGACATGCCGCAGAATGGAGGCTGGATGTAGGAAAATCTGCAAATGTTCTTCATTTTTTAAAGGTGTCAGAATCTGATCACCATCCAGAAAATCTTTGAGAGGATTAGATTATCTGGTTTACATGACACTGCAGCAGAGCTTCTCTGCTTTAGAGTTGTTCACAAAGGTGAATCTGTAAACGACTCATGAATGAAAGGATGATCGAGAACAGAGAGAGGCTAAAATCATTTTTGTCTGAATGGTGACCAGAAGAATCTGAACTTTGTTACAAACACAAGTTATCAACTAATGAGCTCATCTAAAGTTAATTTATCTCATCAATCGACTGACAATTAATTGACAAGCGGCCATTTTCTTGAAAATCTGACTTTGCTCTTGTATGAAAAGGGCCAACCGTCTTTCTGTCATGGAAAGGGGTAAATTTTTTATAATTTGCTGAATTAAAAGAAAAAAAACATTAAATTTGAGCATTTTGTCTCAGCTGTATGAAATAATGCCTGAATAAATAGAAAACTGTAGTTTTATCTCTAACTTTTGCAAAAAAAAATTGTTAAGTAAGGAATGAAACAAAGATTATTGTTGAATTTTGGTTGAAACTTGATTAGACTCAATAAATAATCATGTTATTGATGTCTGTTTCACTGTAAAACATTTGAAGGTGGTTTAACTTGGAAATGAAAATGCCTTGAAAATGCAACAACTAAACTATTTGGGTTTTAACTCAGAAATTAAAGTTTATGAAGTTGATTTAACAAAAGACAAGCTGTCTCGACATCGTTTTTAAGTTAACTAATCTTGAATTGTGAGTTTTAACTTAATGCTGCAATTCAAATTCAAACCAAATAATGATTTCACTATCTATAAGAAAAAATTGCCTTCATCTAGTTAAAGAGCCACATTTCTCTATTGTTTTCACTCAAAATATCAAGTTAAAATATCTACTTATTTAACTTTATAATCATTTAAATTCTTGTTTCAAATTGCAAGAACAAATTTTCTGATTTGATAATGAATTTTATTCAAAATCACAATAAATTCAGCTCAGAAAGTTGATGAGATATATAGCAGTAAATTAATAATCTACTGTAAAGGAAAGCTAGAATCTTACCAGTTTGCACAATAATGTGCTTAAAAATTTTGTTTTTTGGAGCTTGAGCGCCCTCTGCTGAATACAAACAGAAGCGAACAAACAAGACATCCACCAAACGTCTTGTTTTTCCAAAAACTTGTTTGTTCTTCAAACAGACTGGATTTCGCTACGTATTCAAGTTTTAATGCTTCAATTTGTGCAGTGAAAGTTGACATTTTGTTAGTTTATTGGGCATGGAGATGACTTTTATTTATTGCCAAAATCTTTATCCATTTGAAAAGTTCACCTAATTAAAAAGCCTTTTCAAGTTCTAACATTTTATTTGTCCCAAGATCTTATCATATTGAGGAAAAAGGTTTAAAATATCTACAAAGAAAATGATTAGCAAAAGCCAATACATTCAGATAAATCCCAGTCTTAAACTAGGATTTATGTCTACTGTAAAGAAAAGCTAGAATCTTTTCTATAAAAATAAACACCAATTTACTCTATATAAACTGGTGTTTGTACAAACACCAGTTTATTCTATATAAACTGGTGGAAAGCTAGAATCTTACCAGTTTGCACGATAATGTTTATCCTATATAAACTGGTGTTTATTCACAGTAAACACCAGTTTATTGGGTTTATTTATTGCATAAACATTTTGGTTTAATGATTTTCATTTTCCTTTTGCATATCACTTTGTAATCTCTCTTGAAATGTGCTATTTCACTCTAAATGTCTTTGAACATACATTTCTTATTGTTCCTTAGAACGATACAAGGAGTGCACATTCTTGTACACTCCTTAAAAACAATAACATTCCTTTCCTATTTATTATTGATAGTAATTAAAGATACTTCTTATTAAGGTACTTCTTATGAATTTTATTAGCCCATTGGGCAACCCTGATAAATCTGACTCCTTTACAAATGCCTACAGTAACAAATGCAAATGCAAACCTCCCGCAAATGCAAAATGAAGAACGAGACTTTTAAACAAAATGGACTCAACATGTAGTTATTTTCTGTGATGTAAACGAGTATTTTAACTATAGTATCAAAAATAAAAAGAACTGTTAAGCTCTTAACAGGACCTATCAAATAATCTTTGCCATAACGTTTCTGAAAAGAATAAATACTTATTGCTGCTTTGAAGATGTTTTTCACGGAAGTCCGCCATCTTTGTTCTGATCAGCTCACAGGCATTCGGCTCTTTTTGTCCTGCGCATTAACCAACAGATGCAGATTGTCGTTTCTTATATAACAGTTACAGGGAAGACACAGATACAGGGAAGTGTCTAACTGTCGAATCAAGCTGAAATATCTCGAACATCACTCAAAACCTCCGAGCTTCCGTCTCGTCGAGGAAAAAGTTGACGCTGATCATTTTATTTATGTATTTATTTATTATTAATTTATTTGCCTCGTTAATATAATAGGTATTTACGCTGCTCGTTGTCTTTCTTCGAGCAATAAAATAATTACAGCTTTTAAAATGACTCAGACGTAGTTCGTTTTCTGGAACGGAAGTGGTGGTTGCTTAGCAACTAAATACGTCTCGTGCTGACGTTCACTAATGGTTGTCAAAATTTGTTTTCCCTTGAACTAAAGGTAAGTCGTGCTCGTGATATCGCTGATATTGTCTCCCTTACAACGTTTATATTAAATTTCTAGATTATGAAACATTAAATTTCTACCGACGTAATGTCTTTACCCATAAAACTGGACCTAAAGCTCCCGGATTTTAGCAGCTAGCGCTAGTGACAGCTAGCATTAGCCGACTTTAACCTAACCTAGCACAAACGATACGCAGTGTTCTTGCTGTAAGGTTAATACAAAGACATAGCTTGACATTTTCTTGTTTTTCTGTACCAGGTCATATTAATCCTTTCACAATGATGTTCTTCACGCAACTGTTTACGTCCAAAAGAGGTCCATTAGCCAAAATCTGGCTGGCGGCGCACTGGGACAAGAAACTCACCAAGGCCCATGTGTTTGAATGCAACTTGGAAACATCCATCAGAGACATCCTGTCCCCTACGGTGCCACTTACTTACTAAAAATACATATCTACATCTTCTAGAATGAAATATATCCATTTGTTAAATCCAGTTAATTAAACAGCTGATTTTAACGATGTGAATCTGATTTTCTTTTCTAGATGAAAATTGGTTTGAGGACTTCTGGACATCTTCTGCTTGGCGTGGTCAGAATCTACTCTAGGAAGACAAAGTATCTCCTTGCAGACTGCAGTGATGCCCTGGTCAAAATTAAAATGGCATTCAGGCCAGGTAACAAGTATTTTTACTTTTTAGTATATATATATATATTTTTTTTTTCTTATTTGCAGTAATTCATTAAAAAAGTTGATTGTAATATTTTAGAAGTTCCAAGAAAAGTAAAACAGCTGGGTTTTGTATGGAAGATATAACATCATTCATAAAGATTTTGGGGAGATTTTCATTCACTAATAGTTGTCAAAATTCGTTTTCCCTTGAACTAAAGGTAAGTCGTGCTCGTGATATCGCCGATATTGTCTCCCTTACAACGTTTATATTAAATTTCTAGATTATGAAACATTAAATTTTTGACTCGTTTTCTAAGCAAAGAATCTGAATTTCCACCATATCTTGGACAAAATTACCAAAAAATCAACCTGTTCTTTTTCAAGTTTTTATTTTAAAACTCCACATACACAAAAGAACATCTCTAAAAACTTCATATAAAAGCATTAGAAAAAATAGAAAGGGTAAACCTTGTAATGTTTATTATAAAACAATATTTTTCAAAGTAGTGTTTCTTACAGCTTTATATATTTATGTCTTATCTTATTTACCTACAAGCAGTGTGTATTTTATTATGGTGTTTGGAGCTAAACCATAATCACTGCTGTGATATATTTGTTTTTAATTGCCAAAAATTGGTGATAGAAATTTTGGAGTTTGTTCATTTGTCCCTAGCTTGTGTAGCAACCATTTGTTTTGACTGAGTAAGTTTATTTGTACACCAAACTATTCAAAGTGTTTCACAGAAAATCAATGGAAAAAACATTAAAATCCCAGAAATGTTTAAGTTTCACCTAAGAAGAGTACGTCAGACACTTAGAAGCAACATGTGTTAAAAATCAAATTTACAGCAAATTTATAGCTAAAAAGTAGTATGAATCACTTTGAGGTAGTTCGACCAAAAGCCTCAGGAAACTAGGAATTAGTTTAAACACAGGTTAGCACAGATCTAATGTCTGGTCATTGTAAGGTAAATACATTTATATTTTAAATTGTTCCTTCTCCGGTAAAGCCAAAGCATGTTTTATTTAGATATTTGTTGTTGAAGACTCCCTTACGCTTTAATATCATCCCAAGTGGTTTTGAAACACTATTTTATAAAAAACTGATTTAGATTTTTTATTATGAGGCATTTTTATTGAAGATTTTTTTTTCTTTACATGGTGATTCAACAATAAATGCTGTCTTTAACTTGTATCTGTTTCAATACTGCTTTTAATTGAAGTAATTAACCATTAATGCAACATTGATGTATTTATGTCAGGTCAGACTGATATGCCTGTGGAAGGGCTCGAGGCGACAGTGAAGGCGATCACTCTGGTTGAAGATTTTACCGCTTTTGATACGCCGCTGCCTCTGCCCAGGTGACAGCTCAGGCTCCACAAACACTCACCACCAATATGTTCTCCGATTCTCTTGGAAACATTTCAAATTGATGACTCAGCAGTATCAGATTCTGATGGAAATGTTCTCCTTCTTTTTGATCACCGAAGTGACATCGATATGGACCATGTGTCACTGAACCAGTGTCGCTCAGAGGAAATCACTCTGAAAGAGGATTTCGGACATCAGTTTTTGAACTTTCAAGACATCGGTGAGAGCCAGATGGTTTTCATACTCCTCCATAGTTTGATGTTTATAGTAGTTGTATCGTTTTTAGTCTCTGCTAATTAAGCAGTATCCATTTGTTTTGACACCACATTTCCTAGGACAAAGCTGCTTCTTATTTAGTCTTTGTCTGTCTCTTTTTCTCCCCCGCTTCGCTCTTTCTGACATGTAGGCGATGAGTCACAGAGCCAAGCAAACACACTGCTGGACCAAAGCTTTGACTTTTCAGTACAGAGAGACGGATTTGGCGATGAGGAGAACGAATTCGACCTACTTGGTAGTGTGTGCCGAACTAATTAATCTCCTTTTTGTTCCTTTATTAAGTCTAATCAATTGGTAAACTATATTAAAAAGCTAAACAGCTGAACTATTTTCTTTGTTTTGTTAAAGCTGCACTATGTAACGTTTATAAAAAAAAATAATTATTTGTTAAATCTGTCACCATGTCCTGACAGATTGTAATTAAGCAGATAATCTGTGAAAACATCAATCTCCTCCACCGTCTCCCTGAGCTACTATAGAGAAACACGCTACTCCGGACCAGGAACAACCAATCAGGGGGCATTATCGCTGTCAGTCACCCTTATCCACACGCTGCTAAAAGTGCTAATGGTGCAGAAACAACTTGTCATTACAGGAAAACCATTCGTCCGCCATTATCGGTGGCCATGCTAACTGGCTAATTGACAGTTTTAAGACCCGCCTCCAAACTCTGATTGGTTGTTTGTAGTTGGCGCTGGGAGAATGCTGAGGAGTTTGGTTTTATATTTTTTCCATACTGTTACAAGCTCTGGTGAAAATGAAGAGCCCACATCACTGAACCCCAATGAAAACCTCCTGGTTTTTCCACCAAATATTGATTCCTGAACTCCTCCTGAGTTAAAACATTAGTGTTGTTGTTTCTAAATGGATATCAACTTGTTTTCTTTGCTTTACTTGAGGTCTGAAAGCAATGCATCTTTATTGTTATTTTGACCTTTTCTCATTTTCTGCTAATAAAAACTAAATTTTTGCTTGGAATTTCAGAGACATGTCAGTAATTCATAGCATAAAAGAACAAAGTTCATTTTACTCAAACAAATTTTTTTAATAAAAGGTGCATACTGCAACCCTAATGTTTATTTTCATTAAGGTAACAGATTAAAGGGATCTGCTGCTTCTTGGTTTCCCTTCAGACTTCCTGACGAACCCCATCGATCAGACTGAAACCCAGAATTTCATCCAGGAAGAGCTGCAAAGTGAAAACGAAGGTTCTCCAGTTCCGGATGATCAGCCTCACAGGGGTGACGATGTTTTACAGAACAGCACTTTTATGTCTGGAACAAACTCTGAGTTTTCACGTGTGTGATGGTCGTGTTTCATGAACGCCTCGTGTTTTCCAGACGCTGACCGCGGCGTTCCTGAGGAGACGGTAACTGAAACCACTCTGCTGATCAATGATGAGGACGTTTTCGCTTTAGAACCCGTTCCCATCACGCGTAAGCAAACGCCTCAAACTGGGATCCTCCATTTCCCAGTGAAATTGGAAATGGATTGCAACATCTCAGCTGATCATTAAGAAATCAGCTGAGATGTTGCAATCGCTGGATCTGTCGCAATAAGTCAATTATAAAACAATAATTTTTATTTTATCGTTTTTCCCTTTTCTAATACTGGATGATAAAACTCTTCAGTCTGATACTTTGGTCTCAACTTACCCTTTTTATTACACCGCGTTCCAAATTATTACGCAAAGTAAACTTTGAAACATATTTTGAAGCCCATTTCTACAGGACTTACTTTTTAATGTTCATTTTAATATCAAATTCTTCTTTTGTATTTTGGCAATTCCTCAGGATGTGATTTTATTGTATTGGCGCTGATATTTCAAGAAGCTACTTGGTAATGTTATGTGCACTTTAAATAATAATTATGTTAAAATCCTTTTTTGGATACATAAGTGCAGCAATTTGAACCGTAAAAATAAAACTTGAAAAAATTCTACTTTTTGAGAGAGGTGCTGCAAAATCAGAAAACTGTCACATAAAAACATTGCAACGTCCGGAAGGGACTGAGAAATCATGCAGCCTTTTTGATTTCTGAAAAAATAATTGTTTTTCATTCAAGCAAACTCTGAGAGAAAGGTGGGTAAGAGGAAACGTAAGCTGGTGGTTGACCAGACGAAAGAGCTGAGCAACGACACCATCAGGGAGCAGATCTCGGATTATTCGGATCTGGTCGCTCCGTTGGACATGGCCCCGCCGACAGTGCAGCTCATGCTCTGGAAGGAGAGCGGCGGTGCCAACAAACTCTTCTCTAACCCGTGCTCCGCTCTGGTGAATCCACTCATTAAAGAGGTGAAACTCACTGCATGTTTTGTTTTTTGCCGTATTAAAACCTTATATCTGTATATAAATGGATGTTGCCTTTGCAGGTCTTTGCCAAAAGTGTCTTCCATTTGAAATTTTACAGCGTCGAAGAAGAGGTTGAACAGATGCGCCAAGAGAAAGGAGGAGGTACGATTACATGAATCATGCTTAACGTGATTAATGTGCAAACGTGAAACTCCTGATAAAGATGCATAAAAGCCTTAAATGCATTTTCTTGTTGCGATCAACTGCAGAAACACAAAATCTTTTGTCTAATTTCTAGAGCAAATATATTAATACACTTGAAATAAGACAAAACTCTCAAGTTACTTTTCAGCAAGATATAATATTTTGTAAAGTCAGTCATTTTTTAATATTGATGAAATAGTACTAGTGTAACTGTCAGATTATTTCACTTTTAACATGGGAAAAATGTAAAATGTCATGTTATAAGTGAAATAATTTACCAGATTAAGAGCCATAAAGTGAAAACTATTCCTAATTCTGGTACAGAAAACTGGTTGTAAATCGTTTAATATGTTTTGGTGAAAGAGAAATGGCCCTTTATTAACCCTTCAGACTAACAGACCCACCAAGACTGTCAGATTATCCTCAAAAATAGTCCAAATAGTTTGAATGTATTTTTATTTACTTTCTTTCCTTCTTTCAGAAGGATTCTGTCATGTTTATGCTTTAGAGTAAAAATAGAAAATTTAGTTCTTTTGCTTTTCAATTTTTTACGATTGGAGTGTTTATCCAAAAGAAAAACACATCAAACTTCAGATAAATCACAAATGAAATGTTTATTCATGGAAAGCAGAAAACTATTCAAGACTTACAGAAAGAAAAGGAGTAAATATCTGCAAAAAAATTCTCTAGAAAAAACAGGAAATGTATGAACTCAAAGATGAAAAATTTCGAGATAAACTTTTTTACATTAACTTCATAGGTTGTCTAGAAAAAACTTGACATTTTTAGGGTTTTTTGTTTTTTAGAAAGTTTCTGAGTTTATTCTCAAAGTTTGAGTTTTTTCTCACATATTTTTGCATTTGGAGTTATAAAACTTTGTTTTTTGCCTCCTTTTTTTGTTTTTTATCTACAGTGACACTAATTTGTCGTACATTTGTGAGATAAGGGAAAACAAATCCCTCATTGACCACCAGGGGGCTCTGCATGTTTTAAGACATTTTATAAATTTATTTTCCAGCAGATTTTTTGTTTTTCTCTACCTGTTCTGATTGGCTTCATTGCAGCTCAGGGAGACATCAGCTCCCTCTTCACAGGCAACGCCAGTGTTGTAGATTCATCCGCAAGCACTGAAATAACTCGCAACAGTGAGCTGATGGCCTTTGACCTCATGAATGACAGTCAGGAGACAAATTCTTCCACCCTCCAAGTAAGCCCTAACAGGAAGTGTCAGGAAAATGTGAGGAGCGTCGTTGTTTTTTACCGCTTTGTGATCTGTGTCTGTCAGAATGAACTTGGTGAAGATATGTCTCATCCCAACCTGCCGTCAGAGGACTCCATGTTTGTCCATCCCTCTAATGTGGAGCAATGCAGTCAGTCAACTTCTCTCAACACCCAGGTGCTTATGAGGAAACAGACGCTTTCTGTCTCTTTTCTCCTCCTGCTGGCCTCCTCTCTGGCTCTAAATAACTGAAATGTCTGAAAATAGCTGGTAGGGAAGCTTTTGTCTGTCGGCTCCTAACAGATGGCAGGTGTTAATTTTCCCCCTGCTGGCTGGACGATGCGCGCAGCATCCCTGATTAAAAACATGGTGCTTTTCCAACCTGCAGTCTCTGCTGGGGAGCCAGGACTTTGAGAAGAGGAGAGTCACCAGGAGAGCAATGAAGCTTCTCAACGACCTGAAGGTAAAAGGCCTGCGAATGAAAAATAACAAAAACTACAGGAAAAAGAAATATTACTAAAGATCCAAAACATAAAAGAGGTTCCCTTATTAAAATAAAAACATCAAATTATTTTCTGTTTTGTTGACAAATTTTTAACATTCTTGTAATTTTGGGCCGAACAAAATCATTTAAAGGGCCACGATTGGTCCCCGGGCCACAACTTGGTCACCCTTACACAGAGATGTGTAAAGTACCCAAAAATTATACTGAAGTAAAAATACCTCTACTTGAACATATTTAACCCAAGTTAAAGTATTTGGTAAAAAGTCAAGTATTCATCAAATTATCAATCATTCAATATTTAAAAATGACAAAATCACACGGACCAAAATGACAATAATTCATATAAGAAGTAAAAACTAAAATCAATATAAAACTTAAGACAGTTTATCAAAAGCTGCAGGTGTGAGTCTGTCTGGTGATTAAAATATGTTGGTTTTATAAAATTAAGAAAATTTACTCAAATTAGGGTAGAAAGTACAGAGTGATAAAAATACTCCTAACAGAGCATCTTATCACAAAAGGTAAATATAACTAGTTACTACCAACTCTGTTAAATGTGCATTAACACATTTATTCAAAACTGACTTTTTCCTCTTCTTTAAGAATTTTGCTGCACAAAAATGATTTCTGTGACTTATTTTCTCCACCTTTGTAACTATTACAAAAACTGACTGAAGCGACTCCTGAAACCAATAAAAGCCAAACTAAGGCAGCAAACAGGTGATATAAAGTGATCTGATGGATTTGTTTGCGTTTTGTTTCTGCAGCAGAGACACACCGCCGGAGATCCCGCCTTCAGCCTGCAGTCGCTCTGCAGAGGAAACACTCGATCGCAGGCCGCAGCCACTTTCTTGTCCCTGCTGGTTCTGAGAAAGCAACAAATCGTGGTTCTGCACCAGCCGGGCCCGTACCGGGACGTAGCCGTGGCCCCTGGGCCCAAATACTACACCTGAAGAGGTTCTGCTTGTTTGGAGTAGATGCCGTTTGAGCACAGCAAGCTCATTTCAGTTGTATGAAACTCGTGTTGGCCTGTTTCTGTGAGAGAAATTATTTATTTTTTTATCGTTCTTTGTATGTTGTAACTTATTTCAGCTGCTGGTTTTTTTACATTCCCACCTGTTTGGTTCACGTCTTGTTCAGCGTGTCGAATGTCACCTGCCTGCTCCGTCCCAGGTGTGATTCATCTAACCTGAGAGAGAAAACCAAGGTGAAAACTTACAATATAAAAATTAAAAATGATTCTCACACCTGTGACGTTTGATGACTCGGTTACAATAGGTTTGTTTAATTTAAATATTTTGTCCATGCCAACAAAGTTTTAATTTTCTGTAAGCTAAAATAATCAACATTATAATAAGTAAGGGCTTGAATCTAAAAAATACCTTTAGTTTCTGAAATAAGTAACAAAAATCATATTTTCACAATGTTCTACTTCTTTAGATGTAAATTTCTTACATAAAGAAGCCAAAACCAGGTAGAGTGTAGAGAAACTATTTTTTTCAGAAACCTGACATTTTGGTTGTGTCCAGTATTCTAGATTATTAGATTATTTATTAACCACATTTAGCTGTAGCAAGTGGTTCACATGATTACACATGATTTACGTCAGAAATCAAATGAAAATAGAGAAAAACCTGTGATTTTAGGCTAAACTCATAATTAACTGTAATGAGTTCACAAGCAGGAACTTAAATTGTCTTGAGTTAATTTACTGATGGTTTTCTCCACATTGTTCCATCCTTTAAATGCAACCCACTCATCTAAGCTCAAGGAAATAAAGTTTTGTTTTCTCGAGATTAACTCAAAAATGTAATTTGAGGGAAAAAAATGGGGAAAAGTAAATATGTGGGAAACAAGAAATGAACTCGATATCTGAAGAAAAACATGGGAGACATTAATACTTTATCTAGAAAATACAGGAAATTAAGTTTTTATCCCAAGAAAAACTATTTGAAAGCTAAGTTGTCTCAGGAAAACCATTGAGAAATTAATTTTAACTTGAGATAACGAGTAAATAATGAAGATGACGTCATTATCTCCAGAAAATGTAAAATTAAGTCATTATCTCGAGAAATGGAAGAAAAAGTATTTGAGGGTAATATGAAATTAAGTCCTTATCTTGAAAAAAACATCAGGAATTTAAGTCGTTATTGCCAGAAAATAATTAATCTCTAGAAAACCTCTATTAATTATCATTAAGGGGTTAATAATGAAAATAAAATGAGAAAAATGTGAAACACGTCCACTCTCGGCTTCCGTAGACAGTGCGTGTAATGAATCTGTGTTTCAGTCAATTAAATAAGCGATAAACTTCCATTATTCCACTTTTTTTGGATCCTTCCTGGTGTCTCTCCAGGCTGGGTGTTTGTGAGCAGCTGCTCCGCGGGTCTTGCGGGGATGTTGCGGGTCTCCAGATGAGGCGGGATGAGTCCGTCCTGTCCCTTTAAGAAGCAGCAATGCAGCAGCGGCGGCTCTCGCCTCATTTCGTCTCGGTGCCTCATGGCTGCAGGATGGACTCTCATCAGCACCGCCAGCACCATCAGGTCGGGCCGGAACCGAGGCTCTTCTGCGGTGCCGAACCGGTTCTGTCTCAGCAGCACAGGTAGAACCCGTCCGCTTCCGAGCTCCACCTTTCCATCCACTGCATATAGGACACATCTGAGTCTGGGTTCGTTTTTATTTACCAAGTAGATTCTGGCTGCTTGAATCTCTCTTGTGCATGGACTTTTCGTTTTGTTTCTTATCGTTTTAAAATGATTTTCTGCGCGTGACAAACGCGAGGGATTCGCTGCTGACACCTGAATCGCTGCATCATTTGAAACTGAAGCGGTCTGGTTTCATCCTCCTCCACACTTACGTAAGATGATTGCGTATTTCTCACCAGCTCTTCTTTGCCACTTGTTGCGCAAAGCAAAAGCAGAGCCTCGTCCTAGAAAAGGAGGATGTAGGACGGGCAGGAGAAGCAAAAGCTCCATTCATCAGGTTTCCGAAACTCTGCAGGTTCTGAGGGAAAATGGCGACATTTTGTGCTCATTTCAGAGAAATAATTCCCTTTAAGTTCATTGTTTGCGCGCTGATTTGCTTAGTTTTTGCATAACAGTGCGATATTTCTGGTTTGTTTGAGTTATTCACAGTAAAATAAATGTTTTTGTGGAAGTGGCATTAGTGAAATTATGCCTCATTTGCAGTTATTTGCAAAAAATAAAATAATTCAGAGCCCTTTAACGAAAACTGCACTGTAGTACAAAACTTCCAGTTTTTGTACATTTTTATTCAGTCATATTTACTCTCATAAAATCTAGTGAAATTTATTTTCTTGTTTTCTGGCACCCTTAAATAAAATCAGATGCAATTACTATCAATAAGTGAATGATTATTAATGTTTTATGATAATTGTGTTGTAGTTTCTTTGTTTTTGCTGTTTGTTTGTATTCATTTATATTTTTTTGTATTTATTCACTAAAGTTGTGTAAGATCTTTTTGGCTAATTTCGTCCGTATTTACAGAAATGTCAATTCATGTGCAATTAAATTAAATTAACATTTTTTAGAATGTTACTAAATTCAGTGCTTGTTGCACTTAGCTGTTTCAGATTATTAAGAAAATCTAAAAAATAGACTAAGATAAGCTGAATAAATAAAAACATATTTTCACATGATGATTTTACTTATTAAGCCGGAGAAATCCAAACCGCTTAGTCCCTGAAAAAATGTAAACATTTCTCTTAAAGTGAATAACTTTTGTCTGACATAAGCATTTCCAATGGAGGAATTTTCTGCTGAATCATTTTAATCCAGAACATCTGAGTGTTTCTGAGCCTGAAAGGACACCAGGCCAGGCCAGGGGGATTTAAACTTGAACTAGGTCACCGAAAAAACCTCCAGTTTAATTTATTTATTGAGCCGTCCAGAGGTGAACTGGCTTTGTGTCGTCGTCGTCCTGCTGGACAACCAAAGTGTTCTTGAGTTTAAGGTCAAAAAATGACAGATTTCCATCCTTTGGTCCATGAATCTCAGCAAATCCTGCTGGTATGATGCTCTGTTTCTGAAAAGCAGAATGATATAAAACAACCATACCACACATTCAGTGAAGTTAACCTGGAAAACAACTGCACTGCAAAAACACAAAATCTTAACGAGCATTTTATCTTACTACTGTAGAAACAAAAAAGATAAAATAACTTTCAGCAAAAGAGAGGAGCTTGTTCTAAGTCAATAATTCCTTAATATTAATGAAAAACTATTAGTTCCACTTAAAAGACATCTTATAGTGAAATAATCTACCAGTGGAAGTAGGAACTAAAAGTACTTTGTTTAAAGAATAAGCGATTGAAATAACTGCGTACTACTTTAACACAAAGATGCATTTTGAAGTGTTTGCAAATTAATGATGAAATTTGTTAAATGAAGTTGAGCCTTTTATTTAGGTTATTTACAATAACTCAATAACAATACATATACCCAGGATTAATATCAACAGATGATATATCTGGTATGTAGCAAATTCACTGAACTCTGATCCAGAACCGCATGGCATTCTGGGAAATGAAGGCAGCGGAAAGACTTTAGATGCTCAACCTCCCAAAGCTAGACAAGTTAGTGGGACCAACCAACTCACTCATTGTTTGGTTACCTAGCAACGACCAACCAACTCATTCATTGTTTGGTTACCTAGCAACGACCAACCAATTCACTCGTTGTTTGGTTACCTGGCAACGGCCTATGTTTAAAGTTGTTTATGGTCCGCCATTTTGCCTCATAACTGCTTAAAAAAAAAAAACAACACTGTGGAGAGAAAGCTGTGGTTCCACAGGAAAGGTCACCTCAGACGTTTAAAATAAAAATATATTCAATAATTTATACTGGATGTGAAACACTTATGTTTTCAGCCATGTTGTTCAGCCCTAATTTCATTAGCAGTGGCGGTGATCCATCAGTTTCCAACAATAACGATAAAAAGCAAGTCAATGTCTCTGCCAACCTCCTGCAGTCAGACTGTCGTGTTGTTCTTCTGTCAGTGTTCGTTGAGTCATGTTTATTTTCAGCGCTGTTGCAGAACGACGGCTCAGGCTGTGAAATCACTGGTCCTCTTTGTTTCCTCGCAGAAAGAAGGCTTTATTTCCTGCTAATATCGTTCATGAAGGGTCAGACTGTTGTCCCTGGGTTACAGTGAATATTTACACAGAGCAGATCATTTAGGGCAGAATTCGTCCTCTTATGGGATTCATCTGCTTGTTTCTGATTATGTAATGTGCTTATTTTGCTGCCTGCTGCAGTCATTACAGACTGGCTGTGAGGGCTCCCACTGTCCCCTGTTAGCAACAGCAGCGACGACCTCGGATTCGCTTTTTCACGCCAAATGTCTCTCACTCCCAGTCGGAAGTCGTCCTCCATTCAGCGCAGGTAATTTTCAAAGTTTCCAGTCTGACTCAGCTGTAACTTTAAAGGGAACACATGCAAAATTTAAACTTTACATGTTTTTATACTTTCATTTGGGTTTCAACTGCTACTAAAAATAACTCAAGCGCTTGACAAAAAAGAAAAAAACATGCAGCCATTTTTTGGCAATAAATTAATGTTTTCTATGTCAGAAAAATGAGCCATTTCAAAAACTTCCTGATTGTTAATGTTCCAGTTATTTGTTCAGTTTGCAGTTGCAGGCAATCCATGCAACATTGATTTCACCCATAAGGCTTTGGAGTAATGTCTATTTTCCCCTTAAGGCGCTCAGTTGGAACGAGTGGAGGCAGCAGGGGGTGTTCCCATAGCGACACGTCCAGTACTTACACTTATCCCGGGCGGTTGAGAGGTTCTGATGGCAGCCCCACAGCCCGGACCAATCCCAGCACGCCCAGGTGGGGTTGCATTTCGGCCGCATGAGCAGAACAGAGGATTCCGGTTGGTGTGTTAATGAGGCGTTCATCCGTTTGTGCCGATTCAGGCGCCAGCCGAAGCACACGGCCTGCATCAACAACCACGGGATCAAAGTCCCGGCGCCGGAGCAGTACCTGACCCCGCTGCAGCAGAAGGAGGTCTGCATCCGACACCTGAGGGCCCGGCTGAGGGAGAACGTGGAGCGACTGCAGCACAGGTTCACCAGCCTTCCAACCAGTCATCCAACCAGCCATCCAACCAACAAACTAACCAGCCATCCAACCATTCATCCATCTACTAACCCATCCTTCTTTATTTCCATCAGTCCATTAATAAATCCATCCATCCATCGATAATCCTACCCATCTATTCGTCCGTCCATCCATCCATCCATCCATCCATCCATCCATCCATCCACTCATCCATCTGCTCACCTACTCCTAATCAAACCATCCATTCATTTTTCATCCATCCATTGTAATAATCCTTTTCTTATTATTTTCCAGGGACTATGAAATTGAAGAGTTGAGGACCCAGCTGAACAAGATGCAGGAAGACTGGATAAAGGAGGAGTGCCACCGCCTGGAGGCCCAGTTAGCTCTGAAGGAGGCCCGTAAGGAGATCCAGCACCTGCAAGAAGTGGTGGAGTCGGTCAAATCCAACATTGGCGTTCATGATCAAGACCCTCACGATTATAAGCCATACTCAGGGCTGCAGGCAGTTCGGCCTGGAGGAAAGTCCAGGTCCTGTGGTTGTTCCCCCGCCAGCACTTTGACCCGAGGTTCCACCTTCACCCGCCGAAGCAGCGAGGCTCTCCAAATGGACCGCAACGCTCCAGAACCGAGCGGGACGCCTCGCTCTGCGGGACAAACCCACGTGCTGCTGGAGGCGGCACTCCTGTCCGAGCAGCTGCCGCACCAGGCCCACCACCTCCGGCCCGGTCCGGCCGTCTCCCGCTCGGCCACCTGCGAGCGTCTGTGCAGCGGCGGCGCCGTGCTGCCCGTGTCCCACTCCTGCCACTCCCTCAGCAGCAGCTGCAGGTGCAGCGGACACGCCTACCTCCCGCATCATCACCTGTTTCTTCACTTACCTCAAGAAGAGCCGCCGATTCCAGCAGCAGCGCCAGCCGCCGTCCCGGTTCCAGTCCCGGTCCCAGAGAAGAAACCGGAGGTCCGGTCTCAGGGCTGCAGCCCCACCATGTCCTGGCTGAGCGAGGAGAGCAGCGCTGAACAGCTGAGCATCATTTCCACAGGGAAACCAGAACTCACCCCTTCGGATCCACGGTCCATGTCAACATCTTTACCTCTGCTGTCTCCTCCAGATCTCCCTCCCATTGCTGCCGACAAACCCGAGAACGCCAGAAAGGTGCTGGCAGGGCCGCACACCTGCCAGCCCAAGCCAGCAGAGCCACTTCCTGTTAGACAGGAAGCTACTGGGGTGGAGTTTGACGAGGACGAAGCAGAGGGAAGTGAGGACAGGCGTCCTCCGGAGTTATCGCACTGGAGCCGCTACTTCCTGGTTGACCTTCTGGCTCTGGCGATGCCGGTGGTTCCCACCATGGCGTGGCTGTGCCGGGGGGCGCCGCAGGAGGTGCTGCCTGCCTACCACATCGGCTCCCTGCTGAGAGGCTGCTGTGCCGTGGCCCTCCACTCGCTCCGGCGGCAGGGCGCCGGCCGGGGCAGGCCGACCTCCGACATGAACGGGACAACTTCAGTCTGACTCTTCAAGCCCGCTTTTAGATTAACGGGGATCTATTATGCCAAATTCACATTTTTATGCTTCCATTTGTGTCTCAACTGCTTCTAAGAACCCAAGCAATTAAAAACAGACCATCCAGCTGGTTGACAATAAAGCTACGTTCATATTGCAGCCCAAAGTCACCCAGTTCCGGTTTTTGGTCGGGTATCAATGACGTTCAAATCGGTTGGATTCGGCCTGGAGGTCAAGGTGACGTTCACAAAAAATCTGTTGTTCAGCCCGTCATAAAAATATCAGATTCAGGTCGCATTACATAAAAAAAACAAGATCGGAACTGGGTCGCTCCAGACTGCAGTGTGAACGCAGCCGAAGCGAACATTTTCATCGTTTAGAAAACCGTTAAAAAAACTTTCCGTTGCTTAGCAACTCCAGCCCATTACCTAGCAACCCAGTCGACGTTCCTGGAAAAGACGAGCGTTTTGTTACTGACGTACCAGGAAAGCTTGTATGTCTGTTTGCAGCCATTTTCATTTCTGGGTGTAAACATCGAGTTGGGGGCGTGGCCAGCAGCAGCTTGTTTGGGTTTAAAGTGACAGGAGGCCCTAAAACTGAATAATTATGTACAAAAATGTAACGGACATGTTTTGTAGTGTCCATAGATCTAACATGTTCAAGGAAGCATAATAAGTCAAAGTTAACACACCACCTGCAGATCATCTCGGTCTTTTAAATCCCAGTTCATATTGGATTCCTCCTCATTTAGGAATTTTAGTTATTAAATAATTGCACGAATAATTCTGTCAGCCAGTTAGTGACTTAAAAAACAAGAATTATCTGGATTGGTTAATTTCCCATATATCCCCTCTGCTTTTGTATTATTGAAAAGTTTAATCAGCTTTTCAGTTCAAAAAGGGAATCTCATCACACAGAATTATTTTTATTGTTTTTTTTTATGTTTATAATTTTACGGCTTACAGTAAATGAAAACTCAAAATTCAGTTTCTCAATATTAAATTGGGGATTTATGTTAAGACCTACACCAGAAGTTTGCACCATTAAACATAAACTTATTTTGCCCTCAGACCAGCTAAATAAAGCTCCAAGCCTTAAATGTTGACGTTTCCATTTTTTATAAATGCTTATAATAGGAAATTTGTTGAACGATTTAAAGAAGCACAATTTTATTATTATATTTTAAAACAAATTAAAATGTGACAAACTTTGCAAAAAGATGAATAGATGTAAAGAATATAAACAGCATATAAACAGCTGCTTTTAGTGTCATTCTGTCGTGCAAATTCAACACAATTATTCCATAGAAAATCTGGTAAAACTTCTAAAACATGCAAGACTTAAAGAGCCACTTGCGTCTCCATACAAAATCATTAACGCCATTCAGTGAGGAAAAGATTAATTGCAAAAGGAGCCGTTCAGAGTTTTATTAGAAAGTTCAGTGGAAGAAAAACATGAACAAGTATAATCTTAAATCTAGCTTGAAAACTTTTTTTATTTTATGTGTTTTGGTCAGATTTGATTAATTTGTTTTAGTTAATTTCACTCTGCTAAAGATACATTTCTGTATTAAAAAACATTCCCTATTGGTTTATTTAATATTCAAACTTCTATGAGAAACCAAATCTTAGATTTCCATTTTTTCTGAGTCATAGTCATCAAAACAAACAATACATTCTTAAAATATAGAGTTCTGCTTAAGTGAGTTTTAAACTGACTGTTATAAACCTTTCAAGGATTTTCTGAGTTATAGAGAGCTGCAGGTGATCTGCTCCTTAAACAATTTGCATGTAAAGCACAGATTGTTTCAGACCCTGCATTGGTTTTGGTGACCAACCTTCAGGGCAACGATGTACAGTTTATACAATTAAAAACAATCTGAAGTTAAATTCTTCTCTTTTTGTATCAAAAAGTTTTTAAAATAGCTTTAAGGAAATGTTATCAGCGTTTGAGTGCAACACAGAGCAGGAATTCATCTTAGTTTTATAAAGTTAAATCTGATGTTTTAAAGCATTTTTACACCTGTTTGCTGCAGGTTTCTTGCTATCCTTGCTGTAGACGGGTTATAAAGGCCATTGTAGATAAAAAAGGAGTAAATTTCCAAAAAAACTCAGAAATTCTGAGATCAATAGTAATTTTCTAGAAAAAAGCTCAGAAATTTAACATTTCTTTTTTTTAAAAAAAAAAAAAGAAGAAATTTCTGAATTTCATGGTCAAAAATCCAAACAAAATTTTGTGTTTTCATTATCTGTAAGCTATAATGCTCAAGTATTTTACTGTGTAATGAATCTATGGTTCCACTTTCTGAAATGAGTCAAAAAGGATTAAACTTTTTCACAATATTCTAATATTTTGCGATGAATGTTTATAAAGATTTAACACTTTGTCATCAATGTACAATAATTCAGTCCAGGTTTGACTAGTCTATGGCGCTTCTCTCCACAGCTACAAAAATCCTTCAAAAATGCTCTTTTTGTGTTTCCAAACGTAGAATAAAGTATTTTATGAACCTTAAACTGTGTTGTGAAGAATTTATTTTCTAGAAATGAAGAAGAAAATGGAGTCTGGAGTTTTAAAACGGTGAAACAGCATCTTACCAATGCAAAAAACTAGGGGGCGCTCTTTCCCCTTGAGCCGTGATAAAAGGCACAACAGGAAATGTTTTGTTTCCTGAAGTTGCCTGCGTTTTAAAAGTTTAGCTCTTTTGAGTTCCTGAAGCTGAAATTAAACTTTTGTCAACCAAATTATTAAATAAGTTATTATATCTAGAAAAGGATTATTAAGAGATTCGACCAAACAAGCAATAACTTTTCTGAATATTGTAACCAATGTTTTCCGTGACTACAATGTCATCACCCACTTAATACAGCAGTTATGTGGAGCTAAATTGGCACCATAAATATGTTCAATATTTTTTAAACTGAAAAAAAAAAAAAGTTCCAAGATTAAAAAAATTAAACATTAATTAAAAAATTTAAAGGGAAAAAAAAAAAAAAAATTAAAGGAAAAAAAAAATTTTGAAGCTGGAAAAAAAGTTTTGAAACTGTAGATTTTTGAAAGTTAAAAAGAAAGAATTCCCTTCTAGATTCAATTTTTCCTCCTCCATTTCAATTTCTCTTTAGCTTTCTGGCCCCATTTTAGTTCCATACAGAATCTATCCAACATAATTACCATGTAGTTACTTGAAATATTTTGTTATGCAAATAAATATAGAGCCACGTAATCCATTGCAATTGTTATCGCAAATTCTGTAGTAATAATTGAGATTTTATATGCAGCTTTAATTAGGAGTCAATTTTTCTGCTTCAAGATTTAAAACCAGTTCCGTCAAATCTCGTATGACGCATCAACACCACTTCATCCTTTTAAGAGCAAAGTAGCTATATTTGTAATTACAAGATATGCAGAAGATAAATAACTTATCTTTACCTGTTTCTATATGTTTTGATAATCACAAAGAAGGAAATGTTGAAAATTGCTTCTGTTCCTATAAGAAATTAAAGCAACAACAACTTTGAGGTGAGATATAGTAGCAGCATGAACGTTTCAGCGTTCAGGAAAGTGCAATCCATGAGACGGTTGAGCAGTCTGAGAACATTTTATTGCAAAATATGGTTTGTTTATGGTTCACTTAATATTGCAGTCATCCAACTTTTGTATCCAAAGCAAAAAAAAAAATTCAATATTCACAAATGTGCTTCAACACTGCTGCCCATAAGGTTGAAAAACATTTCTTTTTATCTGTTTTTATGTAAATATGTCATTATTTTTGAAAATGTTGTTGATCAAACTCTTAGAAATCCACCAGAGTAATTTTAATAATAAAAAGTAAATAGTCTAAAAAGCTCAAATGTTTCCGTCTTTATGGGCATCGGCGTGTATTTGAGATGTAAAATGGCACATTAATCACCCTGTTTCCTTTTGGTAAGTAAGAAGCTTGTTTCCTTTATTTCATGTTTGTTTTTACTGTGCTCTAACACCATTAAATAACATTTCATAAATGAGGAAAAGCAAAGCAGTGTGATAAAACTGTGCACAAGAAAGCATTCCTTTGGGTAAAATGACTCCTTAAAATCCTTGGAAAAAGCAACAGAAGCAGGCCTAACCTTGTTTTTTTTTTAACTGTAAACATTACACAAATTCAGTTACTTTGAAAATTATGCAAAAGATAAAAATAAAAAAAATCTCACATCTGCTAAAACCTGCAGGTTATTAATGGCAACAATCTGACTTCTTTTTAGCGTTTTTCTTTTTTCTATTAAACCCACATTGGAAACGTTCTGAACTTCTAATTTTTCCCCAATAGTCATGATTCTTAAAACCTTATTATATTCACGTCTGTTCATCGCCGGCTATCCAAACAACGCAAGAACCACAGGAATGATGACACTTATCTGAAACATGGTCCTGATGGCAAATAGAGCCAAAAATGTCAAAATTAAGCCAAAGATTAAACAAAACGTCTAAATATATACCAGTAACAGAGCAAAAATACCTGGGATGGGCTGACCTATGACTTAAAGTCTAACTTAGACAGTAATAATGAGTCAAGTTTTAAAGCAAGTGAGATTATTCTGCATGAATCTGTAATGGCAACGGACAAGTGATGTAGGTCCTATGCAGGAATCATCGTTATTCCCTCCATGTTCCCGGGACAGGAGTCAACCTGCGACAGGAAAAACACGACGCGGTTCAGGAGGAGAGACACCAAAGCTCAGTAAGACATCGTCTCAAACTCTGAGGGGAAGAAAAAGTTAAATGTGATCCAAAATAATATGAAAAAGAGACAAAAGAGAAAAAGAACCACCAAATCTGAGCTCCATTCAGAGAAGCGTTGAGTTTCTTTTAAAAACAACATGTTTATCACTGATACTGTTCTGCCTGAGATGCTAATGTGTTGTATCTTTATTAATTTAATTTAAAACACCAATCAAAACAAATTAGCTTTACAACTGCTGTGGTTCACCAAGTAATTTTGGTCTAATTTCTACTGCAAAACTCTTAGTAAACTTGAAATAAGACAAAATTAACAAGTAACTTTTAAACAAGAAATAAAGAGTTTTCTAACTAATTCCTTAATATCGATGAAAAAAATATCACTTCCACAAGCAGTTTATTAAACTTATAGCAAGACATTTTTTACATGTGATAAATTAATTAATCTTCCAGTACAACTAGTAAAAAGTCTTTTTACCAGGAAAAAAGCTTGCAGTTAACGGGACCTGACATAAACAATTCAGTTTGCGTTATCGTTTCAAATAAATCCTGCTACTGATAATTTGATGCAGAAATGACAAAAAGTATTTCAATAAGTATTAAGTCCCAGGTATAACTTTGGAATATAATCAACATCGCTCAATTAATGCATTATTTTTTGTTTTATAAATATTATGACTTAATTCTCATGATTTAAAAAAAAAAAAGAAAGTTGCCTCTCCTTTAATACTCAGTTGTAGCGTTGACCTGAATTAAAAGTCCAAAAACACACAAACTGTACAGCAGGCTTGTCAAACAAGATGGCCGCCATGTGCATGCCGACACTCTATGGAAACCTACAGAGCGCATTGGTGAAAAATATTCAGACTTTCCAAAGTTGAGAATAAACTGAATTAGGATTTTGTGAATGGAAAATATGCTAAATTAATCTTTTTAAAGACCTACTTACCTCCAGGTCATTTAATGCTACAAACTGGATTTATTGCTGTAATTTAAATATCATCTCTGAAATAATTAGTTATTGCCAACTCACCCTAAACATCTGAGTGGAAATAAACAAAGCTGAGTGCACAAGTTTCAAGCTTCCAGCCCAAGCAGCTCCACGTCGAAGGTGAGAGTGGCATTTGGTGGGATGACCCCCGGGTGACCTTTGCTGCCATAGGCAAAGTCTGGGGAGCAGATGAGCTTCGCCCGCTGGCCTACGCTCATCTGTGGACAAAATGGACACAAACCTAAAAACTTCATGCCGAGTCAAAAACATACATCTGAACCAAACAGTTAATTATGATGCAGCCATTTTCCCAGAAAGCCGAAACAACGGCTGAAATGTAAACAAGTTACTGAATAAAAACGCTGCAGTTCTGAATCCAAAAATAGATTCTAGGTTTTCAACACAACCCAGTCTCCAAAGGCCGAGCTTTTCACATGTTGAGTTTTTGCATCCTTTGCAAAAAAATGATCAACCGTTCACTAAGAAAACGCTTTTAGCATTTTTAGGCAATAAAATTGTTATTTCCTTATTTTATAAAATGAATTTAATTACTTAATCACATATTAGCAGATCTTTAATGTTTAAAAAAAGGCTTAAATGGAAAAACTGCATAATGTAACAATTAATCGTCAGAATAATCGATAATTAAATCATTGTTAATTGCATCTCTGCAATCTTTCCTGACAACATTTTCTTCTTCTTTCACTTAAATGTGAACATTTAATGCTTTTAATTTCTGGAACAGATGAAAGTTTCTATGGCACGTCGATTAAATCACAGCCTTTCATTGGTGTTGCTCTGCTCTCTGCTTCCCACTGCACAGCATTGACTCATCGGAAGTCAGAGGAGCAAAATGTTCCTGCGTCTCCAACCAGACTGAAGAAGAAAAGCTCATTTCTCCGTTTGGTGCTAAAAACTCCTGACAGTTTTACACACACACACACACACACACACACACACACACACACACACACACACACACACACACACACACACACACACTTTAATCACACAGTTCTCAAACTCAAGGCCCAGAAACACCAGAGGGACACACAACTAGAACCTTAAAGATACCAATTGTGTGATTTATTATTATTTTGTTGATAAAATCAAAGCTGTTTTTGTCCAGTCCCTCCACTTTTTTGTGATTCCATCATTGTGGAAATTTATGCAAGTTCGTTGCAAATTTTCTGCAAGAATTTTCAAAACTTTTAAACATCGTCAGATTACAGTCTATGATTGAGGTGAAGAATGACAAAAAGCCAAAGTTACAGCGTAAATATTGGAGAATTTCTTGCAAATACTTCTAAATTAGCGCCACAAAATTAATAATTTTGATCGCAAAAAGTCACAAACAAAATCCTGGAGGGACTGATGAATGTGAAATATTCAATATTATTTGACCTTAAATATTTGTCGAATTCAGACACATTTATTAATATTTTAACAGTTTATTGATGGGTTTTATCAAAACATTTTGACCCAACTGGCCCTTTGAGAACATTCATAATCTCAACATGAAACAAAATTATGTTGATAAAATTCAAAATGAGTTTGAAATCCCTGATATAGATATGAGGACTGAGCAACAAATCACTAGCGATTTATATTGCAATAGACACATGATTAATATCATTAGAATCTTTAATGATTTCACTGAAATCTGATCTAGATCTGCACAGCATGCTGGGAAATGTAGGCAGATGATGCAAAGAATACACAGCTACAGAATATGGATGAAATACCATTTCATTCCTGTCATGTTTTAAACCAGGGTGTTTTATGCTTATTTCCATATTCATGTTTAATTATTTTCAGAAAATCAAGTTGAACTGCAAGTGGAAAATGGCACACTCACACCGAAAGACAATTTAGAGAGACCAATTATCTTACTAGTCATGTTTTTAGGTGTGGGAGGAAACTCAGAGAAAACCCACACATGCAGAGGAAAGACATTAAATGAACATCTTGTGACAGAGCATTCTGGCTACCAGCTAAAGACCACTGTGCAGCCCATTATAGAGTTTAATGTTAATAAAAATGTGTAAACGCCATGCATTGTTTAATGTAATAATTTTATATTCACTAAAAACGGCTTTGCACTTTGCTCTGTATTTTACATTGACCTACAGGCTCAAACGGCAAAATGTGGTGCAAAAACCAACTATGAAACACACACAAATAAAATTAAATGGAACAGAAAACGGCTGTTAATGAAGAGGAAATGCTGCAGATGGTAAAACAGCAACAAGCCTGGAAACTCGCTCCACCAAAACACAAGTGCTCCAGACCAACAGGGGGAGCCTGAAGTAAATATATTACCTTTATAAATATGCTACTACAATGTAATTTTGTAAAAGTGTTTTTTTTTTTACTTATTCTTTATTAGACATGCCATACATAGTGTACAAAACAAATGAAGGTGGTACATTTGACAATATTACTGTTTTCAGAAGCGATGACATTTTGTAGCTAAGTGGAAAAAACACATTTAAAAAAAATTTAAACTTGAGAAACTGTCTGCCTGTTTGAAAAAGACATTAACCTTTTTCTTCTGGGTATCCAGTTAAATAATGTCATCAGTCTTTACTGTCTGTTTACATATGATTTGCTGATCGACTCCCCCTGGTGGCCTGGAAGACTTATGTTATGTACAGTTTCACACTTGCTTATGTTTATTTCCCATTCAGGGCATTTATTCATGTGGAAGGCATTTATTCATGTGGAAGGCATTTCCAATTGTACCTGTCGGCCACCGTAGCGATTAGAAACTTTTGACACATATGAAATATGACAGATAATGACCTCCAATCAAACCAAAACAACTGTAAATAAGCCTGTTATTGCAATTAAAGTAAACAAACCGACTGAACGTCCTTAAAGTGTACCGATTATGCTCATTCCAGATTTTATCAGCTGTTCTGGAGGGTTTCTCACCTGAGCTACTCCCTCTTCCCATCCTCGGATAACCTCCTGATGTCCAATCTTGAACTTAAAAGGCTTCCCTCTGGACCTCGAGGAGTCGAAAACTTTCCCATCATCCAGGGTTCCTGGATAGAAACAGACCAGTTTGTATTGTAGTTCTTATTCAGAAGTCACCGTTAGCTAGCGCTAACCGGCTAACCTCGTAGCTTGCACCAGTTAGCTAATGGTTCAACCAAATAACCCTCCAAAGACAAAGCATCTCCTTCTGTATAAACTGGAATCTGATTTAGGGTTGGAGTAAAATCGTTTTTTTAACCCAAACGTAGCTTCTTTTAGCGGGAGGAAATATGTTAGCTTCCATGCTAACCGAGATAGCCGGCGGCTAGCTCCAAGAACGTTTCGACTTGTTAGGACCTTTTTACGAACTTTGAAACCCTCAAGGACTGAATTAACACAGGAAGTTAACCTAAAACATTAAACACGCTGCGTCTGAATCTGTGAGCTTTTCCCACTCACCGACATAGTGCACCACGACGCGCTGCCCCTTCTTCGGGAATGTCCGTCCTAAAAATAAAACACAACAAATGAAGGTGGGGAAAGTGGGGTTCCCTTCCGAACCGTTCAGCCCAAATGAAGGAAACAGCGAAGTGTTTTCCTCACCGTCTCCAGGAGTTATCGTCTCAATTTCTACCCCCATTTTGGCGTTACTGTATCCTTTCCGTCGACCACCGCTGAAGACTGGGAGCGGAAAGAGGAGGCGTTGCGGGGTGGGAACGGATAGGAGGGGAATGCACCAAGTGCTGATGATAGCTGGGCTATCAGAGTACCCACAGGGCCGGTCCGAGCCTTTTTGGGGCCCGAAGGAGATTTTAATTTGGGGCCCTCCCCCCTGCTGTCATTCCTAAGTTAGTCCATTCCAAATATCATCAGCATAATTTGAAATTAGATTACATCAAAATATAACTAAACATTTGAGGGTTTTTAGCTGCATAATATTTTAAAAATGTACTGTATTTTCTGGGTTATAAGTTGCTCCGGAGTACAAGCCGCCCCAGCCATAAAACTCATAATAAAGAAGGAAAAGACATATATATGTCACACTGGAGTATAAGTCGCATTTTTGGGGAAAATTTATTGCTGGCAGTTTTTGGGACATCGTTGTCATTGCTCTGATAGAGAGCCGACTGTGTTGCACGAATATGTCGTGTCATTATCAAAAGGGATTTTAATACATGTTTTATCTTCTCTGTTACAACTTAACTTCCATCTTTTTGTTAAGTTACCTTTGCTAATCGTAGAACCGGAAGTACTCCCTTCAAAATAAAAGCATCAAACGGCAAACAGGAACCCAATAATATTTCAAGCTAAATTACGACAAAAAGCACCATAAAGAGAGACAAACAGGTAAAGAAATTCATTTAGGCTTACTTACTGCTGCTTTGCAGGTCGGAACAGTTAAATCTACTAAAACACCGAGAAAAAAAAACCAAATAAATCTTACCAAGTATTTTTTGTCTAGTTCCTACTGCTAATATCTTAGTAGAGTTGAAATAACACAAAATGAACCTTCAAGTAATTTTTCAACATTTTATAGAAAATAATTTCTTAATATTGATGAAAAAGTACAAGCTTCACAAGGAGATTATTTCACTTGTAACATGGGAAAACATGAAAATGAAAAAATGAAAGTACTAGTTCCCAGTGGAACTAGTACCTTTTAAGGAATTATTTAATTAAAACAAGCCCCTAAATCTTGCTGAAAAGTTACTCCTAAGTTAGTTTTGTTTATATTTAACTGTGCCAAGATACGTGAACTAAATTAGATCAAAAATACTAGGTAAGATTTAGTGTTTTTTTTAGTGAAAGAGAGACTCCAGATAGATCAAAAATGTATCTGAAAAGATTAAATTTGAAATTGTTTGAACCTTTTCAGATTGAGATTCTAATAACAACATGGAGTTTAAACAAAGCTTAAATAATCAGCTGCCGATACAGATTTTTACAGAGAAAAGAGGCGAATCAGTGGTCATTCAGAACCACATTTACACCCAGGACACCTTGGATCGGACATGTGATTGTCCACCATCATTTCCAGGGAAACCTTCACTTCCCTCTGAGCACCAATCAGGACGGCTCATCGGTTTTCGCCACTGCGGAGTGACTTGTGACATGTTCCTGGTGTTTTTTCCATGGAGGCTGCCCGCTACAGTTGAGGAGGTGGATAACCGGCACAGTGATGGATCACAGTTGTAAAATCCGTCTGGTTTTGGGTCATCGGGATGAGACTGCTGAGAGTTTGTTGGCGGTTCTGGTTCTGAGAGTGCTCTTTGGTCTGCTGGTGATGAAGAGGCTTTATTGCTTTGCATAAGATAAAAATAAAAACATTTTCTATTCAGCTCAGCGTTAGAACCAAGGAGTTAAATCAAATTAACACGTTTTTAACGGTACAATAGTGTTTTATGCCTTTTTTTACATTTTCATTTCAGTTTTTTGTTGTTCTCTGTTTTGCATGACGTGTTTTGGGTTTTGTGGCTTTAAAGCAGCAACAGCATCATTTTTAAACCAGATCAACCATTTTCATGTTCACTGAAGTTGGTACTTTCTATTTGTACTTGGAAGTGTAATTTTCTGTCCTGTAAGGTGGAAAATTGAAAATGAACATCGTTTGAATTTACAACTTTGTCTCACAATCCAATATGGCTGCCACATGTGTGAAACAGTGAAAATGTCTAGCTTTTTTTTTATGTTACCTATGTTTTATGAAAGGAAATTACAGAAAATATTGTCAAAAAGTGGCTTTTATTTTGCCAGACTGTGAATTTTTTCTACTAAAATATAGTCATAATATTAGCAGAATAAGATATAACATCTTTAGTTGTTTTGTTTGTACTGTATTCCTGTAAATTGTTGCCTGACCCTAATACTCCGTTGCAGAAGATGGCAGCATTAGGTGCACTGAGATCACTATCAAATATAAACACTGAAGGAATATATATATATATATATATATATATATATATATATATATATATATATATATATATATATATATATATATATATATATATATATATATATAATTTTCTAAAACTTACCTAAAAAAAACCATACATTTAATTAATTGATAAAACCAATTATCATTTTGCTATTTCATACTTTTGCAGCTCTATATATAGTTTTATATCTGACTTTCTCAAGCATGAAATGTTAAAGTTTGCTGGCCAAAAAGAATCTCTAAACAAACCAAAGAACTCAAATTAAAACCAAATTTCCTCACAGTTGCAAAACTCAAAAAATTAAAAAGACCTCTAAAACAATATTGTTCAGAACAGTATTCAGACAATTTGATGCACAATAAAGAAAAATATTTAAAGACATTTATAAAAAGCCTCATACCTCTGCTCTAAGCCTTTCCTCTCGTTGACTGGGTAGGTGTGAAAGATTCCCATCCCAATCAGCAGAAGTGTGATGGGAGCTGGAGAAAACAGCACAACCAGAGCTGTCGCCACTTCATCGCCATGGTTACACGCATCTGCTTTGTAACCTACAACCCTGCAGACAAGCAGATAGAAAATACAAAACAATTTGCAAGAATAAGAGATGCACAGAGACTGAATAGAGGTGAGACTCACTGTAGTATCATGGTTGACAGTCCCACAGATAGCCCTCCGGCCAGCTTACTGCAGAAAGCCAAACCGGAGAAAAACAGAGGCTCCTGGTCTTTAAATGAGGGACGTCTCAAAGCAAAGTCGTCTATCACATCAGGAAGCATTGACCTGCATAAATACGGCATACAATTACATCTCTGTTTCAGGGAAGGCTGAAAAACTAAGTTTCTGTGCTACTCGTCACTGGCTGGTTCTGCAGACGTGCTGAATAATTCATTCGGTTTTCATACAAATTAGATCTGACAGGCGTTGGAAATGATTTTAGAGTTTTGATTTAGCCGGGTGGTTGACTCACCAAGGCAGCAGGAACACGGTCGCCACGCTGAGTCCCATCAGGATGCACATGGTCAGGAAAACCGGGAGGCTGCTGGGAACGCAGGCAACCGTGATCACGGCTGGGATGAAGAGCTGCAAGAGAAAACAAGAGACTTTCAGAGACAACAGGAAACACTAAATATGCAGGTAAGCATAAAAGACTTACGGAAAGTCCAATGGAAACTGTGGACTTTTTTCCAATTTTCAGAAGGACAAATTGCCAGAGTGGAACTGCTACTGAAGCAGAAATCTAAGGAAGCTTAAAAAATGTTTTAAACGCACAAATAAAAAGTTAAATTTCATAAAATTAAGTTAAAATCAACTTCAATCTTACCAAGAGAGCCAGCAAGAGGAGCTGAAAATGAGCTCCCAGTCCGGCAGCATGACTGCAAAACAAGGCAAAGTTTCCCAAAGACATCTGAAATTAAACAAAAGGAGAAGAAAACCTTATCAGACTTTCAACTTGAAAAAATAACACGTAAAAAGTAAGATATATAAAAGAAAAGGGACAAGATTAAATAAGTTTATTCTTCTTCCTACTTCTTCTTCAAACAAATATTATGGTACAGGTATTTGAAGTGTGAATATGAATATGTTTGAAATAATCCAACTTTTTTGTTAGCTAAGCTGAGCTAAGCTAACAAAAAGTTAAACAGAAATGAGTGGCGATCCTAAACTGTACCTGAAAGGCAAGAACACAGAAAACAAAGCCGAGAACGAGTCGCTGGTACGGAACGTGACACATGAGCATCTTCAGGGAGCTCAGATAGGACGGACGGGTTCGTTCATCAGCATCTGGAAAAACAAAAAGATACGCATCAACTTGAATTATGGTCACAAAAAGACGGAATCACTGAAATGTACTGAAATCTGAAATCATTTAACAGAGGTGTAAGAAACACACTGTATCTATTTCTGTTGTTGTTTTGTCAGAATCTAATGAATGAGTTAGTTTAATGCTGTGAAAACACATCATCTTGCAAGTATTTTTGGTCCAGTTTCTTGTGCAAATGTCTTAGTACATTAGAAATATAACAAAACTAACTTATAAATAGCTTTTCATCAAGAAACAGGAGCTTGTTTTAAGTAAATAATACCTTAATATTGATGGAAAAAGTTAATTTATAACGTGGGGAAAAAAAATGTATAAGTTAAATAATCTGCCAATTGAACTAGAACTGAATACTGACCGGGTCGGACTGACTCGTCCCGCTGTTCCCTCACACCGAAGAACAGAACCAGGCTGCTGAGGAGGAACAAGCCACCCGTGACCCCGGCTGAGGTCAGGAAAGCCTTTCGCTGGAGGCAAAGTAAACACCAGGAAGTGCATTTCATAAGAAATTCATGTTTTGCTGTGTACAAAGTTAGACTAAACACAATCTTGCATTTTTATGTATCTTAAAGTTGATCTACTGTGGTTCCTTGAACAGGTTGGGAGAGCTCTGCAGGTTTTTCAAGAGATTTTAGTTTGCTCAGTTCTGCTCATATTGGGCTGCTTTCATAATGAGATGTTTCAGGGTCTCTTGTCACTTTAAATCCCCAACTCAAAGTTATTTGTACACGTACAACACGCTGAAAACAAAGGCACAATTATACCAACGTACATCTTTGAAAAGCAGAAGTGTCGCCTCCTGGACACACAACCAACAAGAATCCATGCATGGTAAGTCAGCAACAAAACACTTATTTTTTTCAGCAGCCATTGTACACCTCATACAATGGTAAAACCAGCTGACCAAAGGTGCTGGATATTCACTTTGGTTGCCAGATGACGGGGCCGGGCTCAGATGCAGTATCCAGATAACAGTATATTACCTAAAGATTGTGACTTAACAATTGGGAAGTTTTGGAATTCCTCGTTTTCCAGACTCTAAAAACCACTAAGTAATTTTCTTAAGCACCTCAGATGCTTTCAGAAGCAGCGGAGACCCAAATGGAAGTATAAAAATGTGCAAAAATTGAAATTCTGCATAAAAGATCCCATTTAATATTTCTGTGGCTGCCGGTCATAGAGAAAGTCATTTAAAGTAATGATACAACATTTAATCTACTGACAGCTGTAACATCTCAGGATGTTCCAGTGCAACAATCTGCATGCTGTTATTCACAGGTATGTTAGTTTAACATTTCGCCACTCACTTGAGCTTTGCCACACCTCAAAGCCTGAATGGGCAGCATAACACCCAATATGCTTCACTTCCTGAACAGCTGATTTAATTTTTAATTCCAGAAAAGCATAAAAAGGATCAAGTTTCTTTGTTAAACAATGAAGTTTATGATTAACCAGAAAATTAAGAAATCAGGAGATCAAGCCATGAAATTATTATTTTTTTTACCTGATAATTAGTAAACTTTAAAAAATGTGTCAAACTGTTTATGACTGCAAAAACACAAAATCTTACCAAGAAGTTTAGGTCTACAATTAATATAAGACAAAATTATCTTACAAGTTGTACACATCATACAATGGCTCCTAAGATGTAGGAGCTTGTTTTAAGTAAATGATTACTTAATATTGATTAACAAATACTAGTTCCACTTTTCACAAAAATGTTTACCAACCTGTAAGTGAAATACTAATAAGAT
Organism: Poeciliopsis gracilis; assembly: GCA_911649635.1. NCBI lineage: Eukaryota > Metazoa > Chordata > Actinopteri > Cyprinodontiformes > Poeciliidae > Poeciliopsis > Poeciliopsis gracilis. The sequence goes on from CAJVRI010001220.1 coordinate 2,573,913, forward strand.
TTGTGTTTTTTTCATAAACATTAATTAATTATTTACATAAAAAGCTCATATATCTAGTTGAAAAGTTACTTGTTAAAGTTACTTTTGCCTTATTTTTTCTGTTTGCACTAGAAACTTTGCAAAAATACTGATTTTTGCAGTGTCTTGGTTTCGGCATATTTAATGTAGAGAACAAAATATTGTACTTTTCAGTATTTGACCTGTGGATCAATAATCGGAGTTGATCAAAGCAGGTTGATTTCTGCCTTTCAAGATTTTCTTCTAATTCTTGTGCAGCTTCCATGAAATCCAAATGACTTTTCAATGCATATTTCTCTTAAGTGAAAGTATAAATGGTTTTTATTACTACAATATCTGTAGGAATAATACCTGAACAAGCAGCGTTGCCTTCGTCCAGCCAAATAAAAGTAAATTACAGGGTAACAAGATCTTCCTGGGACATTGTGAGTATAAAGAAGCTCAAAGTTGCCAAGCCTGCTCTATAAATATTAGTTTAAGCTCGTCTCTGTTTTAATGTTCCAGTACCGTTTCTTGCAGAGAGACAGTCTGCGGCGCGGATGAGCTGTGAGGCGTCTGATGGACCTGGTCCAGATGCTCACAGGCCTCCTGCTTCTCAGCGTTGAACACAGACACGACTTTCCCCTGAATCACTGACACCAGCAGCAACGCTGTCATCTCCACGCTCATTCCTGGAGGAAAACACCACAAGCGCACAGAAAAGTCTGGAGTGAACCCAGTAGGTGACAACATCCCAGTTAAAACTACGAGCAAGACGTCACGTGCAAAGGGTCAATCGTCTTTAAAATTCACCTAAAAAAAGGTTGTAGACTCCTGAGCTAGAGTCACTATTATTCATCGGAGATAACTCAACAAGACCTAATCCTCCGAATTCTACTAGTGATGAAGTAATAGTCAAAAAATGCTCACAAGCTCAGCAAGAGAAAAACTACAGCGATTCTAGTCTGAACTAACCACAACACTCTTCAGTGTGTATGTTGTTACTGTGGAAAGCCAACTCAAAGTTTCCTACGATCAGTTCAGTGAGGTGTGTTAAAGTTGCTCACATTTTTTTCGTCTCTGGTTAAATTGCGAAGGATAAAGTGTACCAGTAAAGGTGACAAAGTTGCTTTTCACTAATTTGACTGGGCTGAATAAACATTTTCAGATGCAGCCCAGTGGCTCTGAGATTCGGTGAGTGACTGCGGTTCCTCTTACTGTAGGCAGAGTCTCTGTCCCTCTGATGTCCTCCCAGGGACATGCTCAGCGAGACGTAGGGGACGTGGTAGCACTGCTCACAGACAACAGGAGGAAAACATGACACCAGCTGACTCGGTAACCATGGCGAAAAAGTTAGTGTATTAGAAATAAACTTCCTTGTTCTTGGAAAAATGTACATTTCTAAACTTAAAATGAATATTTTCTCCATCCTAAATTGTAACATACAAAGTAAAATTTCACTGTTTCTTTAAATTATTATAAAAATATATTAGGGTTTAGACGATGAATAAAATCTATGTAATCTATATTAACATGAGTTTTATTAGCGGTTGAGATTTGGACTACTTTTTTCTCTTTTCTTTTGCAGGTGGGCAGGTTTTACGGGTGGAAACTATCAAATCTGGCAACCCGCCAACGACGCCATGTTTGTGTGAGGCGCATGCGCCATGCTGGATAGAAATTCGGCGCACTTTCGACGTCAGCTTTTAAATTAAGGCGCGTCCTGCACCTGGCCGCACGAAGACAAGAAACCAGCGTTCCGATATTCATCCGTCCTGGGATTATAAAATGGTCTTTTCTGATCTCAAAAGACGCAGAATCCGCGTGGACGCCCAACCTAAATGACTCAAAACTTTTGAGGATGGATTTGAAATAATCTCGGTGTTGATGGGGCCTACCTGCGGAGGGATCTGGGAGAGTGGCTAGGCCGCAAGAACGCCATGTTTGAAATGGCTGCATTTGTTCGTTGGTAAGTTATTTTTCAGGAACCTTATTCCAAGTTGTTGTTTTTGTCTCTGAAGTTATTGAAACCATTTTTTTTGTGGTTAAACAGAGCAGCATACGAGGAGCGACAAGAACATGGCGTCTCTGCGGCGGATTGTTTGGCCGTACCGAGGAGGGAAAATATGGCGTCTGGAACTAGCAGCAGATCGATTATGGCGATATTAAGAAGATCTTCAATCAAGATGAGGATCCCCTTCAATCAAGATGAGGATCCCCTTCAATCAAGATGAGGATCCCCTTCAATCAAGATGAGGATCCCCTTCAATCAAGTTGAAGATTGTTGGCAGTTGATCGATTATGGCTGTACTACAATCAAGCTGAGGATCGTTGGCGGTTGATCGATTTTGGATTTACTTCAATCAAGTTGAGGATTCCCTTCACTGAAGCTGAGGATCGCTTCCGTCAAGCTGAGGAATCGCTACAAGGTGCCTGGCGGATCCGCCCAACCCGTCAAAGGTTTGTAAAATCTGTCAAGAACTGTTCCAATGGCGGGTCCAGAAGACATCTCAGGGTAGGAGCTGTTGCGGGTTTTGCTGTGCTATGGATGCTACCGCTGTTGTTGAAGGCCAACGCTAGGCCTCTTGGTTGGGTTTGATTCTCTCAATGAGTTGAGAAGGATTCTGCTGTTAATCCTTCTGTGTGCTGTTTGAAACAGCTGCTCTGGTCATGTGACCTGTAGAGGTTTATGCCATCTGGGATTTTGGAAACTCTAGTTCATAGCTGATAGTCAGTGGTGATAGAAAAGAAAGATGGCTGCCAATGATTTGTCAAGCAGGAAGTTATTCAGCTTAGAAAACATTGACAACATGCCTACATATTGGTGATCATTTTTACATACCTTTTTTATTTTTTGTATCTACTTAACGTTTGAAATTTAATCAAATATTTCAAAGATAGGGTCCATACTTTAATAATTCAAAAAGTCAAACAAATTTACGCTCAACAATATAAATTCAAGCGTGAAAAGCGTGATTTTTTTTATTTTGGCTTCAAAACCTGCGGCGTTGCGATATTTCATTTCTTCTGGACGACTCGTGGCCTCCTGCAATTTCATTTCTTCTGGAGGACGACAGTCAACAGATCTGGAGCTGCAGGTCAGAGGTAATGTATACACTAATCCACCATCTTGTCTCTGCAGGTTTTCAGCTGAAATTAACTCCCATATTTTCCTTGTAGAGATGATGCAGTGGAACGTGTCTTCAAGTGTTTGCATCTGTTTTTAACCCAGTTTTTTTTCCCCAGATAAAGCTTCTGGCTGACTTTGTGTTGCATCTAACTTATTTTTTTCTCATAGATAAGCCAGTAAAGGAGTTTCTACTGCAACTAAATCTTTAATTTCTCCTTTAGAAATGTTCCTGGAGCAGCTCTTCCTTTTTCTGTTTCTCTCTGTCCTTTCAAATCCCCGGGGGTTAGTGACAGATGGCCTTTCTTACACAACCAACTTCTGGTTCTGCTGGAGGTTTCTTCCTGTTAAAGGGAAGTTTTTCTCCCCACTGTCACTACATGCATCCTCAATATGAGGCATTGCTTTAGTTAATATTTAACCAATTAAATAATTGGTACAGTATTCACTTTTTTTGGATAGTCTTCCTGTTAAAGGGAAGTTTTTCCTCTCCACTGTCACCACATGTATTCTCAACATGAGGCATTGCTTAAGCTTTCATAACTTTTAACCGGTTTATTTATTTTGGAAAATCTTCCTGTTAAAGGGAAGTTTTTCCTTTCCATGGTCACGACATGCATGTTCAGTATTAGACGTTTCACAAGCTTGTATAACTTTTAACCAATTTAAATCTGTTCAGTGAGATCTTTTTGGAACGTCTTCCTGTTAATGGGAAGTTTTTCGTTTCCACTGTCACCACATGGATCCTCAGTATGACAAATGGCTTAAGCTTACTTACTTTACTAAACCATCTTAAATAATTGCTACAGTGTTAAGTTCTTTTATTTTTTTGTGTGGAAAGTCTTCCTGTTAAAAGGAAGATTTTCCTTTAAGATTTCTCCACATGGATCCTCAATTTGTAGAATGGCTTAAGCTTAACTTTTAACCGTTGTTTTTTTTTTTTTTTTTTTTTTTTTTGTGGTAACGTCTTCCTGTTAAAGGGAAGGTTCTCCTTTCCACACGCCTCCTCAGGATGTCTGTAATGGAGGATAATTTTGAGCTCATAGTTGCGAATATAAGGCCTTGTCAATACCACGTGGTAAATGGACTGAAAAGATTGAGGCTGATCAGCAGTTTTTGTTGAGATGAAGACTCTGAAGTCCAGATGGGTTTAGACTGGTGGGAAATGTGGTTGTGAAGATGGTTGCTAGGGCACTGGACTGTGAACCCAGTGCCAGGAAATGTGGTTGTGAAGATGGTTGCTAGGGCACTGGACTGTGAACCCAGTGCCAGGAAATGTGGTTGTGGAAGATGGTTGCTAGGGCACTGGACTGTGAACCCAGTTCCAGGAAATGTGGTTGTGAAGATGGTTGCTAGGGCACTGGGGACTGAGAAATGTGGTTTGCTCCTTCCTGTAGCCACTCTTTAAGGCTTGAAGTTGTGGGACCAGTTTATGGACATTGGTAGCAAATTTGTACAACAAAGTCATCGGATGAGTTCATGGACATTGGTAGCAAACGTGTACAACAAAGTCATCGGATGAGTTCATGGACATTGGTAGCAAACGTGTACAACAAAGTCATCGGATGAGTTCATGGAATTTGGTAACAAAGGTAGGTGACAAAGTCATCGGATGAGTTAAAGGAATTTGGTAACAAAGGTAGGTGTTTTAGTCTTGGGTACAACAACCAGAACTTTGATTCGCTGAACGCAGGAAAAACACGGTAGGCTATATGAAAGTTTGATGTTCTGGTCTTTGGTATAACGACCAGAACGGATCTTGTATTCTTTGGTTTGTGATGAAATGTGTAACTAACCCATAGGGGAAAGTGCTTCAGACAAGTTTCAGGGTTTGACCTGAAACCCATCCCATCCTGTTCTTCAGAAATCCTCCTGGATCCTGATTTTGCCCTATGACCCTCCATTGACAGACGGAAAAGCCCTGAGCCACCCCACTGATGGATAACCTCAGTGACTTCACCATCACCTCAACAGTCTTCCTCAAATGCTGCAGGTGTTTTGCTGATACGTGGTATTTGCCAGTGTGACTTTATGAAATGTGATTTCATTGAGTTGATAAGGGGTCGACCTTGAACCCACACATGTTCTGTTGTTCTTCAGGAATCATTGATTTTCCATTGACGGATGGAAAAGCCCTTCGCCACCCTGCTGATGGATGACCTTAGTGACCTCCGAGACCTTATCACCGGGCTCAGCAAGTTTTCTGGAGGAAACCCAGGAAGTGTTCCCAGGTGAGCCTGTAAGGCAGATTCTTCCTGATCCAGTTTTCCATTTTGACCTGAAATTTTCTCAGCAGTTTTTCTCAAGAAATGCTTCTCTGCTATGAAGTGAGTTTTTTTAAAAGTGGCGATTTTAAACCTGCCCTGCCTGTTGTCTTCCTGTCCTATTGTTCTTAAGGAATCTTTCTGGATCATCTCGTTTCATCTCTGATTTCGTCCTTCATTGACCCTCCATTGACAGGCGGAAAAGGCCTTCACTGTCGTACCATCAAGCCCAGCAATCTTTAAGTAGGTATTTTAAGTGATATTTACAAATGAGTGACGATTTCATTCTGAGTTAAAGGGGTTTGACCTGAAAACTACATCTGTTTTCTCTTTCAGGGATCCTCCAGGATCATCTTCTCATCCTTCATCCACGGTGGATGGACTTTTTGGGACAATTTTGTGTAGAGACTTTATAATTTTCTGTTTTTATTTTGGGTATTTAAAATGTCTTAATGTTATTCTGATCTGTCTCTATCTGCTGCTGTATGCTTGGGTTACTGGATGTTTTCCATTTTCCTCTCCATAGAAGCTGCACCTGGTCCGGGGTTCTGATTGGCTGTGGTTTCTTCCCGGAGGAGGGCATTGGCTGACATGATGTTGCCATCACCCAACCGTTCTCCTTCTCCCAGTGTTGACTCTTCACATCCATGAACGTGGAAAGTTCTCCTGATCAGTTCACCTGCTGTGTTTCTGTTCTGTTTGCTCTCAGCTCCAGTCGGTCATAGCAGATGGCTGCTGGTACCGAGCCCGGTTCTGGTTCTGCTGGAGGTTTCTTCCTGTTCGAGGGGGAGTTCTTCCCCTCCACTGTCACCAAATACATGCTCAGTATGAAGGTTTGCTGTAAAGTCAACAACTCAACTCAGGCAATTTGCTGTCGCCCCCTGCTGGTCGGGAGGAGTGAATGCTGTAAGTAATGACTCCATACAGTCTGCTGGGTTTCCTTTGGTACAAACTTCATAAACTATTTTAATAATTAACTGGGCTTATTGCACTGTTAAATAACAATTGAAATAGTTTTAGCTCAGTCACAAAGAGCCTTGAGATGACATTTGTTGTGAATTGGCACAATATAAAATGTTAAAACAAACAAAAAAAAAAACACTTAAACCAAGAACCAATGCAAAAAAACGTTCAAAACCTCGACAACCAATGCAAAAAACCGTTCAAAACCTTGACAACCAATGCAAAAAACCGTTCAAAACCTCGACAACCAATGCAAAAAACCGTTCAAAACCTTGACAACCAATGCAAAAAGAAAACAAAGTCAATTCACAACAATGTTGTTAAGGCATTTTACAGAAGGTAATATAAATTCCAATTGATTCTAGTTATCAATGCATTAGATTTGTTTTTTTTTATTGAAGTAGTTTTAGTTTGTACCAAAGGAAACCCAGCAGACTGTATGGAGTCATTACTTACAGCTTTCACTCCTCCCGACCAGCAGGGGGCGACAGCAAATTGCCTGAGTTGAGTTGTTGACTTTACAGCAAACCTTCATACTGAGCATGTATTTGGTGACAGTGGAGAGGAAGAACTCCCCCTCGAATAGGAAGAAACCTCCAGCAGAACCAGAACCGGGCTCGGTACCAGCAGCCATCTGCTATGACCGACTGGAGCTGAGAGCAAACAGAACAGAAACACAGCAGGTGAACTGATCAGGAGAACTTTCCACGTTCATGGATGTGAAGAGTCAACACTGGGAGAAGGAGAACGGTTGGGTGATGGCAACATCACGTCAGCCAATGCCCTCCTCCGGGAAGAAACCACAGCCAATCAGAACCCCGGACCAGGTGCAGCTTCTATGGAGAGAAAAATAACATTTCATATCAATAGTACTGTTCATGTTGAGGGTTAGGTTCTCCTACTCACTGTTCAGTTTGACTCTACATGTAATAAAACTTTGTAATTCATCTTACACAGTGTCAGTCAATGTCTGTAAGGAAAGGAACTGGAATAAACCAACAGAACCAGAACCAAGCTGACTGAAGGCAGCCATTTTACACCAGTTAATCCTGTTGGGTCTTCAGCAGAGCGCCACCTTCAGGCCTCTCTCCAGATCAGTTAAATTGTTTCTGGTTTTATTTTTTCCCCTCTGTGGGCTGCCGTCTCATCGTGGTGGAGGGGTTTGAGTGTCCTAGAGATCCTGGGAGCCGTCAGAGGCTTCATGGCTCTGGTTGGGTTGGTCCAACGGGGAAAATGATTCCTGGGGGAGGGATCGGACCAAGAGCAGCCCAGAGACAGATTGGAGATATCGACAGAGTTTCCGAGTTGATCTGGAACTACAGATCTGGCATAGATCTATAGTCAGGAGTACCTGGTTAGAATTAGAACAATAGACAGAAGTCAAGGTTTTATCAGCCTGGTGGGCCACCAGGCTTTATTTGCTCCCCACCAAGCTATGGGTTGTTATTTTAAATGGGTTTTTTTCTACACCAGTGACAGTAAAGACAAAGCAGAAGGTTAGTAGTTGAGGGGTTGTGCCCTAACTGTAGCATCCCTCCAGCTCCTGTTGGCTTCCTGAGCAGCTGTTTGCTGACTGACCAGAGCTGAGAAAACATTCAGAAGCCACACTGCTCCTGTGTGTTTCTGTAACTTGACTTTGTTTTAACCCAAACCCACAGCGGGCAGCTGCTGGACGACCCCAGCCGGGTTTCTGGAGGAAATGTTCCTGGGTGACGCTTCCTGATCCACTCCTCCATTTTGACTTGACTCTCTCAGCAATCTTCCTTAAAGAATGCTGCAGGTATTTTGATGTTATTTAAGTGGCATTTACTAGAGTGACGTTTTGAAAACTATTCGTTCTGAGTCGTTAAAGATCTGAAACCTCCGCCCGTCTTGCTGTCGTCGTCCTGATTGTCTCGTTTGAGTCTTGATTTTTCCTCTGCAGCTTCAGGACTAAAACTGATCCTGTCTGCATAAATCTAATCAATCAACTGTATGCAGGGTCTCTGCTGCTACGTTTGGTTTTTAGTATTTCCAGTTCTTGGAGAAATTAACTGCAGCTCTGGTTGGCCTGTCACAGTAATCAATTAATCACATAAATTAAGACGAGCTCAAATTCCATTTACATGATTTTTCTTTTTACCAAAACCTGGATGAATAAAATTTCAAGTGTTTTGGTCTCAAATGAACCTTTTTAAAGGTTTTTTTAAATAGTTACGTTTATTTGTAATTTTTGTTTTGTATATATTAAATCTTTCAGTTCTAGTGTTAAATGATCATTAGAATTTAAAATTTTGAGAATTTGTTCTTGTATTATTATGCCATTATTGGTTTAAAACGGTATTGAAAACAATATAATTTATTGCAGTAACTTCTGGCAACATTTATGGTGAGGCTTTCACTGTAGGTTTTTCTGGACAATAAATTCTCAGAAGTTGATGTAATAAATGCTAAATTTGTTTTAATACAATTTTCAACTCTTATAAGGTAATAGCATCATAATGCAAGAACACATTCTGAAAGATCAGTAAACTTGAATGTCTAATGACAATAACGATGTTATTCCTGATGTTAATGTTTGTTTAACATTCCAGTTTTATTTATTGGGTCTCAGATGTTTAATGTTAAGGTAACAGGTAAACTTTTTCTGGAGATAAAGTTTGACATCCCAGTTTTGATGAACATTGGTAATAATGTTAAACATCAAGGACTGAAATTTGGAGATTAAATACAAAATTATGAACGATAAAATTCTGGAGGCCAAAAATATCTCTCTTCATTCTGCCAGTTTTTTTTTTTTTTGCGTTTACCATAAATATTATGATGAACGATATAATAAATGCCCATCTCTAATGGAAGCTTTTTAAACTACTTATAATAATAAACTGAGTTTAACTGGAATGTTTGAGTGGATGGAAATGATTGTTTTTGTATGAATAAACTGAATTTTATTGAAAATGTGAAAAGTTAAGACTATATAAAAGAAAATAACAGCTGACTTGTAACATCTGTACAGATAAAATATGTAGAAAATAAAGGAACTTTAAGTAAATTTATCTTTGTGATACTGTTGACATTTTTTGGCACATGTGAATTTTCTGAATCAAACTCAAGATTCCCCTAAAAACGTGTAAAGCCTGGTGGAAATCCATTCATGTTTTTGAGTTAAATGTTTAAAGTTGACAAAAATGTGAACATATTTGTGTTATGACATCTGAGTTGATTTTTTAAAGTCTTTAAAAAATCCAAACATGAAGAAACGATGCTGAGCACAAGTAGAGCCTGGTGGCCCGCCAGGCTTATAAAGCCCCTCTATTGTCTGAACTTTCATGTTTGAGTCGATTTGTACTCGTGTGCCTTGAAGTTGATCCTTGGGGAGAAAAAGTTATTTCAACTGAATTGGAAACTGAAGGTATTTCCAGTCATGAGCGTCTGGAACAGGCAGGCCGCTGTGAGGAACCACAACACGCAGGTGGCCTCCGACATGGAGTCTGCAGGTACAAACCACAGCAGCACGTAGGACAGGACGGCAAACGGAGTGGAAACAACCAACCTGCCAGACCAAAAGGTGAAGGTTCAGATCCCGGACGTCCAACTCCAGCAGAGCTTCAATCCTGCAGCTTTGAGAAGCGTCCCTGATGTGACGGATGTCTCTAAAAGCGGCAGGATTGTGGCTCTCAGGAACTGAAAAATGGCAGAACATTTCCAGAGTAAGTGGTTTAGTAGAGAATCAGCAGCTGGCTGACCATGGTGTGAGTTTGCCGATGGGTGTCCAGGTACTGCGGGTCACCAGGGTCCGTCACGGCGTCCCAGACCAAAAACGGACATTCTTACTGTTAAAAATGGAACAAATTTAACAAAACGTCACTGCAAAAACACAAAATCTTACCAAGTACTTTTGGTCCAGTTTCCAGTGCAAATATCTTGGCAAACTTGAAATAAGACAAAAGATTATTTCACTTATAATGTGGGAAAAAATTGTCTGGCTATGAGTGAAATAATCTGCCAATGGAAGATATTTTTTTTCTATTAATATTAGGAATCATTAATTTAAAACAAGATTCTTTGTCTTGCTGAAAAGCTCAAGCACACTAAGGTATTTAAAACAGAAACTTGATCAAAATTACTTGGTAATATTTTTAGTTCTGCAGGAGAAAGAAAAAGCAAATCTCCAGAGAAACTTGAAACGTTTCTTCAAGTCGAATCAGTGATAAAAACATTCCTGAACAGTGAAAATCTCCCAGAAAGTGCAGACTTCAGTTCTGCTCTTTGTCCTGCTAACTCTTGGATGCTGTGGTGAAATTTTCCACGAAAAGAGAGAAATCTCAGTTACCCACCCTCTGCTCTCCGCCGCGCTTCGACAGGATATTTCTTAACGCCTCCAGCTTTTTCGTAAAGTTGTGGTCGCGGCTCATCCTCGGCGTGCAGGACGCAACAATCACCAGGAAAGCAGAGTGTGAAGCAGAAAGCAGCACTTCATCTTCAGGACTCGATTAAATCCCACTGCTGTGAAACTGAAATCCGGTCGAGCCGCTTTTCCTTTTTGCTTCAAAGTGCAGGAGAGCAGATCGTTTTACACCGACTGAACGGGATTGTTGCAGCTTTCTGTGTGGAAACATGAATCGCAGTGAATATTTTCAGTTAAATTCATAAAAACTAAAAACTCTGATTTTATTGGAAGCCTAAATCATAAAATAATTACTCATGCCTCTGCAAAGGTCACAGTGAGGTCATGTGAGAGCAACCTTTATAGGCCAAGAAGCCATTTTCCCTTTACTCCTAAATAACCTACAGGGCCACCAAATCTGTGAAAAAAAAAAAAAACACATTTAATTTTAGAATTTCCTAATTAAATGTTTGAAATTTGGATAATTTTCTAAAATGGAACCAAAAAATGAGAATGAGAGAAAAGCAGATAGTTTTCAGCCTAATGACAAAGAAAAACAAAAATCAACAAAAAATATTCTACGGAGCTAAATTGGAGCCATAAAGTTTGTTTAAAAAAATGTAAAAGGAAAATGTTTTGAAGCCGTAAAAAGTTACAATTTTCATCTCAGATTCAAGTTTTTTTTCACAGTTTCAAAATTAATTTTTAGTTTTTCAAACTTCAATTTCAAAAATTATTTTAAACACCTTTTATCAATTTAAAATTGAACACTCAAAACTTTTCAGTTTCAAAATTATTTGATTTTCTTTTAAAATTAGAAAAAAACATTTGAAATCAAACAAACCTGATTCTCATATTTGATTCTCATATTGTATCATTAATGTTATTCAGTAGCTTCAATGCAGAAGTTACAGTATGGAAACTCCAAAGTTGTGAAAAAATGTAATTTTAAAAAAATGACATGTTTCTTTTGTTGGTAAAAATCTTCAAGCGGAGGATTTAAACGTTGGAGTTTCTTGACGTTTAGCTTCAGATTTTCCAAAGCTTTTTCCAGAGGTTCTTCTGACCTCTTGTGGAAAACCTGAGAAAATTTCCAACATTTTTCATGAGGAAACAAAAAGATTTTATTCACTGTCAGTTTCTTGCCAGCCATAATTCTAATTAGATTTATCTTTTTAAAAATCATCATAATGTCTTCTGGCCTGTTGGAGCTTGCCTTCTCTCACTTCAGTCCAAAACATGACCATGTTCAGAAGAACAGTTTCCCTCATTGAGCAACTCGACCTGTGAGTCACTGAAGCATAAAAAGCTTCTGGATGAATCAGCTTTCAAACTGAGCCGCATGCGTGGATTCATGCCCACAGACTTTCACATCCCTGAGTGTGTGGGCTCATGGACGCTGCGTCGCTCGGCGTGGGCAGAAAAACCGAAATCCAAACAGGCACAGGGACCCAAAACTATTCATACCACCGCCAGGTTTTATTCAAGTTCTTTATAAGAACTGAAGAAAAACTTTTCCTCTTCAAAGGATCTGAAGTCCAGCGGAGAAATCTCCAAAAACAAAACATTGTGTCAACAAGCAACAGAGTGGCGCCTCCAGCGTGTGGCGGCGCTGAGCAGCTTCAGGTTCTGACCGGTTCTGACTGGTTTACAATGAGCTGAGTCAGCTGAAGACACCAAATGCAGGTGAACAGAGCCTGGCTCTGGTTCTGCTGAAGGTTTCTTCCTGTTACTAGGGAGTTTTCCTTTCCACTGTCGCCATATGCTTGTCCATAAAGACGGATTGCTGCGATGCCGTCAGAAAGTTTTAAAGTTATTTTTTTACCTGTAAAAACAAAGTATTTTTACTAAGTTGTACTTTATAGAGTCGATTTCTGCTGCTCTAACGTGAATTACATTTTTGGATTCTCACTATATGAAGAACATATATTAACCAAAAATACATTTTATATTTAAAGAAAAAGAAAATTATGTTTATTTTGCTTGATTTAGTAAATTATATGAATTATTTTAATTTTGGTTTTTAAAATGCCAAAATTTTCTCATAACTTCAAGTTATGTGGAAATAACTGATCAAATTACTAATAATTTGATCAGTTACTCAGTAGACTTTTTACCAAATACTTTTTCACTATTAATATTAATAATATTAATAACTTCTGCTTTTTAATTTTGAGTAAAAATATGATGAAGTTCTTCTCTAACCTGAGAACAATGTGTGGATCCACCTCCTCATGTCGGTTGGATAGAAAACAAACTGAACATATTCTGATTCGTCATTTTTTATTTCAGCGTTTTGTTTCCAGCAGGTCGCGATCCATTAAAGACGACGTCTGACGGCTCCAACAGCAAAAAGAGAAAAACAACCAGATTGTTTTCACAAAGAAAAAAAAAGTGTCACTGACTTTCTTAATCACAAAAACATTCACTGCAAAAACAGAATCTAACCAAGCATGTTTGGTTTTGTTTCAAGTACAAATGTCTTAGATTTAAATGAAAACAAAACTAAATAGTAACTTTTAGCTCTGTCTCATTTCAAATATATTTGCATTAGAAACTCAAAATGCTTTGCTTTTTGTGTTTTTGCAGTGTTTTTACTGATCTTTCAGGCGATTTTACATTTAATCTCAAACAGTGCAGAAATCATCCAATTTTAGGTCAGATCTGGGGTGTCCAAAGTGTGGTTCGGGGGCCATTTGTGGCCCTCAAACTGATTTTGTGCGGTCCCCACAATTGCAGTTCAAAAACAAGACATATTTGTCCGGTCCAGCTCCGAGGCCTGAAGCAGATCAACACTTTTTACTCGTAATACGGTTCAATTTATAACCGACATAATTTCCTTACAATGGAAAGTGTTAAATATAACAAAGTACTTATCTTTTCATAAATTAATTTTTATAAGTCGCAGAAACTTCTACTGAAAAGCCGACTTTGCTCCAGCTTTCATCAAATGTATTAAACTCAGCTAAATATGGTGAACATTTTCAAAGAAAGTGACCCAAATCCTGTTCTTATTCCGTGAATAAATTAATTCAATTGAGCCAAAAAGAATCTGAAAATTTGAGATTAGTCTCAAATTTCTGAAAAAATAAAAAGCAAACAAAACAAATTTCTGAGCTCTAAAAATTGAAAATCTGCCAGGAAGATACTGAAATTTTGAAATTATTCTAATTTCAATATTTTTTTTCTTTTTTCTCTGAGTGTCAAAAGTCAATTTTTTACCTTTAGAAATTTGTAGACTTTCAATTTCTAAAAGTTAATTTCACTTCTGGAACTATTTTGAATTTCAAAATTCAAAAAACTTCCTCCTTTCCACGATTTTTTCTAGAAAAGTTGAGATAAATCTCAAAATGTCTGAGTTTTTTCTCACAAAAGTTCAACTTTTGGAGCTTATACAGTTTTTTCCCCAGAAAACTCCTCAGATTTTTGGGGAAAATCAGATTTTTTCTCCCATCTGCTCGAACGTGGTGGATCTGTGCTGGGCTACAGGTTTGTGCTCTTCGTTGTGTTCTCCTTGGCCTGCCGCAGTCCGTACAGCCACTTGATCACTCTGGCGTTCCGCTCAATGACAGAAACGCCGTAAGGAACCCGATCCGCCGCCTTCTGGGCCTCTTCCTCCTCCTCCTCCTCTTCCTCGCCGCCCCTCTGGGAGGCGCCGCACTCGGACCCGGGAGCGCTGACGCTCCGGAAACGGGCGAGCGACACGATGTCGGAGCTGGAGGCCGGCAGGTCCTGCAGGTCGACCGGCTCCAGGCCGCACAGGTTGAAGAAGCGCTCCAGCTCCGTGCCGGCCCGGGAGAACCGGTCGCTCATGTCCGACTTGGACCGGGTCAGAGAAGGTCGCTTTCTGGAGCTGGAGGAGGACAGCCTGGTGATGGCGGGGGACGCCGGCGCCGAGGGTTCGGGTTTGGGAGCAACCGGTGCCGCCGTTTTCTGGACGGAGAGCCCGGGGCGGGTTGTGGCCGGACGCAGAGGAAACTGGGAATGAAGCGGAACCGGCTGGAGCGGCTGCCGCACGTACTGCGGCGGTCTGGAGCCCGGCCGCACCGGGCCCGCCTGGGGCATTACGTCCACTCTGCGTACCGTCCCAGCAGCCTGCGCCCCGGGACAAACCGGACCGTCCACTGTGGCAGGGCTGGTCGCTTTTAGCCTCGCCGTAGCGGCTGCGGCCCAGTCGGGGCGCGGAGGCGGCCGCGGCTTCACCTGCGGCGCTGGAGGTTTGGCGGCGCACTGCGGTCCATTGGGCAGATCAAAGGTCCAGCTGGACCCCCTCTGGTTTGGGGCCGGGTTGGGTCGGGGTCTTCCTGGTGGGCCGCAGCGGAGTGCCGGGCTTCAGCAGAGGCTTCTTCAGCTCCGGCGCCCGGACCGGCTGCTGCTTGGACAGAGCCACCTGACTCTTTACGTATTTGGCCTTGTCCGCCTCCAGTCTCTCCACGGCGCTCTGCCTCGGGGTGCTGGCGCCCGACTGGACCCGTCTGTAGAAGTCTGGACCCAGCGGACCCTTCGGTCGCAGGCGCGGAGGAGAAACTCCAACGGCAGGTTTCAGCGGCTGCCTTGAGGGATGTTGGAGCGCCTCCATTGGCATGACTGAAGCTTCCTGTTTTCACTTTGCGGCTTCCTGTAGAGGCCAGGTGATCATCATCCTGCCATGACCAAGAGGTGTGACCTCAGGTGACCTTTAGCAGCCCGACATTTGGACTTCCTGTGGACAGCAGAGGAGTCAGTCACTTCTCAGTAAGATAACGTCAATAAAACATTTACAACACTTTTCTGAAACTTTGGACGAATACAAACTCCACCAAAACGCCCAAAAATATTCAGTTTCCTCATTTTGTTTTGAAGGGTCAAAACAAAATGACCCTTATGACATTTTATGAAAATCCATACCCACTATGTCATAAAATAAATTTTACTTCTGGATAAAGGTCTTGAAATTGGCTCTGTTTCTTTAAAAACTCCACCTTCAGGAAGTCATCAAAATGTTGCTCCTCTATTAGCGTTTTACTAGCTTTTCACTGAGGAGTACCGTATTTTCTGGACTATATAGCGCACCATACTATAAAACATGCTGACAAATTTTTAGACAAAAAATGGAAACGCACACCTACAGCCACTGGTATCTCGGTTTTCCATAAGGACCCACCAGAGGGCAGCGTTCCAATAAATCTGGATTTATCAACAACGCAGCTCTGCGTCTTCAACGCCAAACCAGAGTTTCGTTCACGCCGAGTTTACGTCCAGCGGCTCCATTTCCCTCCTGTACTGCCAGATCGATAACCCTCAACTTAAAAGTTGCATCATACGAGTATGAAGAAGTTTCTCATTCGTGTCTGTTGCTAGCATGTGCTTCTTCTAAATGAAAATTTCCAAATTTGACTTCCAATGATTCATCTCCCCTGGTGGTTGAAGAAAAATACAGAGAAAACGCCGCACCAGCTACAAGCCGCATGGGTCAAAGCGTGGGAAAAACGTAGCGGCTTATAGTCTGAGAAATACGGTAGATTGTATAATTAACTCAGCTGATACCCAGCTCCACCAGGTGTTTGCTAATTGCTGCTGGCTAGTCTGAAGGAGCAGTTTCCAAACCCAGAGGAGGGGCTGTGTCTCTAAGGCAGATAAAACAAATCATTTTGCAAAGCTAAATAGTGGTAATTTTATGTCAGTATAATGCTCATTTCTGAGTTTTTATTGATTTATTTTGCTTTTTTGCACGGTCATTGATGCTGTTAATTAAACCCAACTGCAGTGATTCTTTTGTGTGAACAATTTAAGACCTGCATGCGCAGAAGAAAGTTAATGTCACAGCAATGCATTGCAATCATTCAAACTATGAACTCGATTTCTTCAGACTTTCTCTCAGGTGCATGTCGGCCATTTGATGAAAGAGCAACGACCAGCTCAATGAAGCGTCTACGGATTCATGTCTATGGCTGAAACTATAAAAACAGTGCAGAAAATCTACGTCATCGTGCACAAGACTCCTGCTGGTCGCTGATTGGCCCGGAGGGAATCCAAGTGAAAGGGAGAAAACTCAGTCTGTGGTTGAAGTGATCGTTTTTTTGAGTGAGGCTAAAGTGAAACTTACACAAGTTGAGACACTTTACAACCCAAACGGGATTCCCAATCCCAATCCCAAGTTCAATAGCTGTCTGCTGGCTAAAGTCTGACCTGAACAGCCATCAGTCTTAACGCAGACAAAGGCACAATAAAACTGACTCTTCATTTGCAGCCTGGCTGTGAAAGGAGACTCATCTGAGGAGCATCAGGACAGCTGTCAGCCAGCTATTGTCTGGACCACACGACCCAACAGCTGCTGCTGCTGCTGCTGCTGCTGGGGGAACAATGGCTCCTCCTCATCCCCCCAAAACAGCCTCTAAAGTGAAGAAGGTCAAGAAAAGTCCGTATCTAATAAAGATCAAGTGTGTAACTATGCAGTCTGCCAGTTATTTTCCCGACATGTTTGCCATTCCAGGCTGAGCTGGTCCAAGGTCCCGCTGGGAAAATCCTCCAGGCCTCACCTGTCTCAGCGAAATGAACCACAGCGGCGGAAAAATATAATTAAAGCAGCAGGCTGGTGGGTTACAAAGCAGTCAGGAATGTTGGAGGGGGTGGGGAGGGTCAGAGGAACAAAAATAGAGCCACTAATGTGATGTTTCTAAGTCAAGTCCCAACATGCTGCTGGGCTGCAAACATGAGGAGAGACAGGAAGCAGAAACAGAGGCAGGCAGGTATTTGGGGCATTTGGGGGGCAAAGCGGTAAAAACGGCCCTCAGGTGGATCCGCCTCCGGGCCTGTAAACGCTGGAGTCCAGGCCTGACAGGATTAAGTCGCTTTTAATTAGGACGCAGGTAACTTGGCGGCTTTCTCTCGCTTTTTTTCTCCTTTAAAAACCCACCTGAGCGGTGAAGAGCGGAGCCGCGGGTTCCGGGGGTCCCTGCTGAACACAAGCCGACTGGAGACGCTGATCCTCCGGCATGAACGCGTCCGAAACGAGCGTTTACCAGCGCGACAACACAAACCTGTTTGACAACTCATGTGTGCTGGCCGAGGCCCCGCCCACCCGGCTGATTGGACCAATCAGGCGCCTTCAAGGAAGTAACCCGAAGGAGGCTCAGGTCACGTGACCACCTGATTGTTTTTGATTTCTGAGCGAGAAGATAAGCCTGTCATTTACTGGAAAAAGGCCTGGTTCTTCACATAAGGGGCAGAAATAATAATAAAAAAGAGTTTTAACAGCTTTCAGCTGATGAGATTAAATAAAATCTAAATTATTTAATCCAATGAGGAGATTTTGGTGCTTTAGTTCAGTGAGAGAACAAATCTTCACTCAAACTGGACTCTGAACTGTACAGCATATATTATTACTGCTGATAAGAGTTAGCAGGAAACTGTGCCAACTTTACCTGAAAGTTATCGGTTGGTGAGATAAGGTGACATTTTTTGACGTCACAACATGAAAAATTTAAGGAGCTAAATTGGGTCCAAAAATAACCAAAAAATAAAATAAAATAACCCATGAAGCTGGAAGACATTTTCCCCCCCAAGATTCAAAACTTATTTCTTATGATCAATACTTACTTTTTATTTTCAGTTTCAAAATTATTTTAGTTTCAAAAGTTTCAATTTCAAGTCTTTGATTTTGAAAGTGAAAAGTTTTGAAACTGAAATATAATCTTGAAACTGTACTTTAGATTCTTTTTTGTTTTCCTTTCAATTTCAAACTTATTTTCTCAACGTCAAGATTATTTCAGTTTCTAAACTTTACTGTTCCAAGATTATTTTTTAGTTGCAAAATTACTGTTTTAAAGTGATTTTGTCTGTCAGCTACAAACCTTTTTCCATCTTACTTTATTTTTCAGATTCGATTTTTTTAACAGTTCATGGCCCTAATGTAGCTCCATATAAAATCACTTGACTTCTATATGAAGTTACATTTTACTGACATTTAGTATAAATATATAAACCTTAGAGCAGTTGTTATAGCATTTTCAGCATCCCATAGAAAAACATTATCCACTCATGTTGCAAAGATTCAGCATCTTTCTGTTTTAGAACCTAAAAATAAAATTATGGTTCTTTAAAGATGAGAACACATTTCTTTAGTAGATATTCATCAAATCTATAAGCGGCATTTTTCAAACTATAAAGAAACATTTTCCACCTTAAACAACTTTTATTTACCCATGTAAAATTTTCAGTTATGCACTAGTTTGTGATTAATGTAACGTGACAAAATATAAGCCATAAATCAGAATAAAGACATTGTGAACAGAAATATAAAGTAGATATATTTTCAGCTAAAATGTTTCATTTTACTTGCATGCATGCAGTGTTGGGGCTACTCTGCAGTTAATTACTCACAAGTATAAAAAAGAGACATTAACACAAAAAGTTTTAGTCAAATTTAATCAGAGAAAAACAGCAGAGTGTCAACATGTCTTTCACTTCACTTTATACAATGAACAGTGGTTTACACAGTACATATAAAAATAAATAAACTTTCACCAAAGACAAGAGACTTTTTTTTTCTTTTTTTAAAGTTTGTTGAAGGGAATTTCAGTTTAATTTGTAGCTCAGAGTGTAAGATAATGTTGGCACAGCAGGTAAAATATTGATATGTCAGCATGTGGGTGAGAATCCAAACTGCACATCCCCACTGAGGCGTTTTGAAACATCCAAAGCATTATTAGGGAAAATTCATTTATGTAACTGTTTCCATAGAGCACATTTTGAGACATTTCTTTAAAAAAAATGTGCAGCCTTTAGACCTTTTGCCACATGCAGTGGTGTTTTAAATGCAGGAAAACATCTCAGTCGGGTGATGAAGTGTCTTTTTTTCTCCTTTAGCCGACTCATGTTGTGTGCTGCAGAAAAACTGAACACACAGTGGAGGAAAGGCCTCATTTATGATCAAACCTCTTTCATGATCTCAATGTTAGTTTGTGGCCTTAGCAATAAAAAAATGCCTGTCAGAAAGTGCAGTGAAATGCTGGAAATACACCGACAGCATTAACTGGTTCAGACTGAAACTACAAACAGGTATTTTTCTATCTGTGCAATCAAAACTGTAATATTCCAGTTAAATAACAGTAATGCGTCACTGTGGTCTGTCTTTATAACAAATGGTCACTTCACATTCACCACCCACAGGTTTCATTCACATTTCCCCACCGACTGGTAAAGATGCATCAACAGCCTTAAAATAAATTAGTCTTTTATTGGAGTCGCGCCGAATCAAACTTAAAAAACCCCCCGAAGAATTCGATGTAGAAACCTGACAGGTTTTTAGCGTCACCAAGCAATCCCTTAAATGTCAGCAGCAATGGTCTTAAAAAGTCTTAAATTTGGGTCAGTAAAACATGATTTTAAAGCCAAAAATGTACAAACTTCATCCCACCAACTGGCGATAAATTTGCACTTATCCACGATAAATGCAAAAATGCTAGCTAGCTAGCAAAGGCATATTAGCAGCTACTTATTGATAGCCTCAATACGGAACGCAGTGAAGAAAAAAACTGTCCTGCCAAAATATTTAAAGCCAACTTATTACTTGTATAAATTTAAGACTTTTTAAGGCCTTTATTTTGGAATTCAAGACTTTTTAAGGACGTATAAAGAGCAAAGACGTTGATCTTGTTGGCCAAGAGGGTTAAACACAAATTCAAAATAATTATTTCTTGAGATTTTTTTTTCAAAACTGACTAAATTAACTATAACTGCTTGTTTTTTCATAAATATTCTCATTTAAAGTGATCCAGCTTCAGTAAAAGATTAATTTATTTAAAGGCTTTGTATGTGTATGTGCACTGCAAAAACACAAAGTCTTAAGTATCTTTGGTCCAGTTTCTGTTGTAAATATCTTAGTACACTTGAAGAAAGACAAACTAACTCAAAGTAACTTTTTAGCAAAATTTAGGAGAATTTTGAAAGTCCATAATTAATTACAATTGATGAAAAAGTTACTGTTCTATAGGCAGATTATTTCTCTAATAACAGGAAAAATGTTTTGTTAGTGAAAATCAATCAGTTTTAAGGAATTATTTACTTAAAACAAGCTCCTACTTCTTGGTGAAAGTTTACTTCAAAGTTAGTTAAACTTGTTTCTAGTGTACTAAAACATTCGCTCCAGAAAGTTCACCTGAAATACCCGCTAAGATGTTGTTTGGTTGTGTTTTTGCAGTGTAACGTCACAGAAAGACCAGCAGCAGAAGCGTGAGGTTGTGAGGTGTGATCCGTTTCCCTCACTGTCAGCAGACAGGCTGTGCTTTGACACATCCTCCTCAGAAAAATCACAGCAAAGCATTTCAGCTCTAGTTTCTAGAGCAAATGACTTCATACACTGGAAATACGACAAAACAAACTTACAAGCAGTTTTCAGCAAGACACAGGAGTTTGTTTTAAGTCAGTAATTTCTTGATATGGAGCGATCTACATTAATATCGGTACCAGTCCTGATATTAAAGAAACAAATCTAGTGGATCTGTGAATTATTGATTAAATCAAGCCCCTGTATTTTGCTGAGAAGCTACTTGTAAGTCAGTTTTGTCTTACTTGAAGTTTACTCAGACATCTGCGTTAGAAACTAGACCAGAAATACTCGCTCATATTTTGTGTTTTTGCAGCGAAGGAGGAAGAACGGTCCGTAGTTTTCGCCGTCAGCTTCAGGACACGGCGCAGTTTTTATCTTTCTCCTTTGCGCTCTGAGCTCGTCTCCGCCGGAAGCTGCCTCTCAGGCCGCGGTCTCTCTGCACCTCCAGAACCTCGTCGGCCCGCCCGGCCGGGCCGTTGTCGGGCTGCCGAAGCTGCGGCGGCAGAGGGATCCGCTGCCCCAGAAAGAAGCCTTCCTCCTCGGACTCGGAGGAGGAGGAGCAGGTGGAGCAGCAGTCCTCGTGTTTGTAGGGTCCCTGCTGGAGGCTCAGGGACGGGATGCTGCAGGAGCTGCGTGCGTCTCTCCGGCTCTCGGCCCTCAAGTCCAGGGTGTCGAGTCGGGGTCTGTCGGACCGGCGCCGCTCCAAACCCGGAGGGAGGACGGGGTCCGAGGACGTACGGGAGCGGCCCCAACCGCGCTTCAGGTGATGACGATGATATGAGGAGCCGTCTAAACGGGGAAGAGGGGAGATTAAATAAGCCGGTAATTAATGAGTCGCTTGATAAATTAAACGAGCTCAACAGTTTCAACTTGAACCGTTTATTGTTTTTTTCTCTCTTTCTACCAAAAGCTGTCGGATAAAATCTTCATCCTGGTGATTTGGTCTCATCCAGTCCTGTTTGTTTCAAGGACAATTTTGTTTACAGAAACTACATAATTCATTTTGTTTGTTTATTTAGTTTGTTTATTTCATTTCTTTTTCGTTTCAATGTCAAATATTCATTAGAGTTTAAAGTTTATTGATCTTTGAGATATATTCTTGCATTATTAAGCCATTAAATGCTCTCAAAACAACAATATTAGGATTTATTGCTATAACTGGGCTAAAATTAATCAAAACCTGCTGGAGATGGAGGAAAAATGATGGATTCTATAAAGAATCACATTTCCTGGTCCTGGCAATTCTGCATCAATTAAAAATCAATTTCAGTTTGATTGAGTTTTTGTCAAATGATACTTTGAATAAATAATAAAATGCAGTTAGCGCCTAAAAACAGACTCTGTTCTGACCGTTCATCTTTCCTCCGCCATCTTTAATTCTGTATCAATGGCAACGTAAGGATGACCAGCGGCGCCCTCTGCTGGATGGGGGCCAAACCACAACACTGAAGGTTATCAGTTAATCGATTGGAACTAATTTTAATCTAATAAACCATTTATCAACAATTAATTAAAAAAATATCTATTTTATTGTTTTTGTAGCGAAAACACGAACGTAACTCTTTGTGCCTTAATCCCAATAAAAGACCTGGAGTTGTAATCTGACCAAATATGAAAAGCTAAAAGTTATTTTTAGCAAACCACAGGCTCGTCTCAGGGATTCTGCTCACCCAGTAGATCCATCTGTGGTGGGACGCCTCTCTGAAGATGCAGCCTGCTTCCAAACCCCCCCACCTCACCATCGTCATCCTCGGTCTGCTTGGTTTCCACGGTGACTTGAAGCCTCTCTACCTCCTCCTCCTCCTCCTCGTCGTCGTCTTCCTCCACAGAGTAGCTGCTGCTGATCGGCTCCCTGAAGCTGACTCTGGCTTGGCCGCTGCGTGTCAGCGGAGGAGGCGACTCGGGGGGCTGGTCCTTCCGATGGGACGGGGACAGCGGGGGCGAGTCCCGCGGCATCAGGTCCCGGGACTTAACGGGCAGAGGAGGCGGGAGGACGGGGGAGCTGTCTGATGATGGAGGCGGCGTGTCTGAGGAGAAAAGAGGGAATAATCAGAGAATAGGCCAACGAGAACAGGAAATGATTGAGATCAATGATAAATATCGTCAATTTGAGGGCATTTTCAAAACTACAATATTATGAAAATAAAAGATAATTAATCAGTTATTATTACTAATAATAAATAATTATACCAATTAACTCAATCTAGTTCACATTATGTAATTATTATTATTATGGTAATATAGTAATAATGTTATACTAGTTAGTGTGAGTGCACCATTCAAAATGAAAAATAAACATATTTCATTTAACACCAGAACTGGAAACATTTTAAATATCCCAAATAAACCAACCAAACAACAGAGAAAGGCATTTTAAGTTTGAGCCGCCAGTTTGAGGTCATGCCACATTATCTCAATTAGAGTCTAGGTTGGACTTTGGCTGGGCCAAAGTCCAAAGCCGGAGGTGGATTTGAGCCAGACTTTCTAAACCTGAAGGTTCAGTGTGATCCTGGGAGGAGGCCAAATCCTTCCTCATCTCCCACTGGGGTTTCTGTTACCTTGCATCGCCTGATTTGTCTTTTCCACCCAGTTCCTGCAGTCTTTGTTGGAGGTTCCTCTTGAATTACGACCAGTTACTCCAGTATTTCCATTCAGCTCCTCCTGCAACTGGACACCAGTGGCTGGCGGTTTGACGCTACTGTCCCCTGGCAGCAGACTGTAATGTGGGACGTCGCTGGGCCAGCCGTTTCCCAGGTGAATGTGAGGCAGAGGCGAGTAGGAGCCTCTTGGATGAGGATGGCTGGTGTGTGATGGAACCCCATTCTGAACTGGAGCGCTGCAGTGAAGCCCTGAAGGAAGCAAACCACATAAATATTTAACACAAGCAGCTCATTTTCTCACACTTTAGTACCTAATCAGCCATTTTCACCTCTATTCTCCACTGCAGTGTGAATGCAGTCCTGTGCAGGAGAGTGTTTGACGCCCTCTAGTGGCTGCAGAGGGGAACCGCAGCGCATCCTCTCTGGCGTCCCCCACCGCCTGCTGTGATGGGGAGACCTGCTCTGCAGCGCCGAGTCGCAGGAGTCCGAGTTGTTGGGGTCGTCGCCCAGCGAGCAGGACCTGGAGCAGAAGATGAGGCCCCCGCGTGGGAGGAAGGGCCGGCCGAGCAGAGGCAGCCGACAGCGGGCGCAGCAGAAACACGACTCCACCGCGTGCCAGTGCTGACCCTCGTACGTCATCTGGCCTTGATCGATACCTGAGGAGAGACTTTCAGGTCAATGTCTGCTGCATTGATAAGGATTTTCTTTAAAAATGAAAGATAAATCAGTTTTGTTAGGCATTACAGGAGGCTAGGGTTGGAACGATTAATCGTAATTAATTATGATTATTCAATTTTAATTAATCAATTTTGAAAAAGAAATCAACTAATTTAGCAATTAATCAATTGTTAATTGGAAAAAATGAAAACAATAATAATGATAATACAGATCTTTGGGCACTTAAATAACTTAGAAACAACATAATATGTAGGAGAAAACAAAATACTGAAACCCTTCTGCTTAAAATATTACATTTTCTGAAAAACAACAAGCTTAGGGTCGTAATAAGGTTAAACCTTTACATTTATTGGATCAATAACGTATTTTTGATGACGCTTCAAATATGACGGGATGCATAAGACTGACATGAGGATGTCATAAACATGTTATAACACCTGTCATAAACATAAAGGAGTCTACATCAATGTCTTGATGACCAACTTTGCATTAAAGTCTCATTATTTACCAATCAGTCATAGACATTCACAAAGATACCTTCATGTTCATGATATGCGTTATATGTTTCTGACAGTGTCATAAAGTGTTTCTATATTTTTGCTTTGAACTGAGCAGAACTGCATTGCACCTATTGACTCTCCGCAGGTGTCGCAGTATTCTGCATACAGGGATTCGTAGCAGGAGCAGCAGTACGGTCGGCTCTCCCTCATGATGTAGCGCTGACCGCCCAGCGCCGCCTCACACTCAAAGCAGCAGAAGTGCTTCATGTGCCAGTACCTTCCTTCTGCCTCCGTACACTCGTCTGCTAGAATGATCTGGAATGAAGGGTTGGACAGGTACGTAAACAAACAAACAGTTTACAGTTTGGGTAAACAGAAACAGGAAGTGGATTGCAACCCAGTGCCCTCCACTTGAGCTTAGCCTACAGAACCGCTGTGGGTCAGATCCTTTAGCAAACTAATCTCTTAAATCACAGCGAGCCGCCAGGCGAAAGAGACTAGCAGATAAACCGTTAGATGGATTTAATGAATGAACAGAGATTAGGTTAGTGAATTATGTTTATGATCAAATGGATGTAAAGTTCAAACACGTTTCATCCCAGGAAAATTCAAGCCGTTCTCAAGCATTTTTAAGGTTTTCAAACTTTTCCAGGACTTTGAAGATATAAAATGCAATAGTCACTATTCTAATTTATTACTGTTATTGTAGAAACTTTATTTGATCGTATATTGAACGTATTGATGTTTGTTGATATTCTCACGGAAGGAAAACATTTCAGTTTTTCTTATTGACTGAAATTTATTATGACCACCATAAATTTCTCTAGAGCTAAAACGATTAATCGTGATTAATCAATTGTTGAGACAATCAATTAATATTTAATAAAACAGTTAGCTTAAGCAGTTAAATGAGAAATCTGTGGAATCTGCTATATTTTTCCCCGACTTATAGGAAAAGAAAATCAATCAATCGATCGCTAAAACGATCGTTAGTCGCAGCTGTAATCGTGTGAAGAAACGTTTCTTGACGTGTGATAAAGGATAAACGGCCACCTCATCGCAGGCCTGGCAGCGGGGCTTCAGCCTCTCGGCGTGGTGCCGGCCGCAGTAGATCTGCCCGTCCTGGAAGAAGTAGATCAGGTCGACCAGCAGCTCGCTGCAGGACGAGCACTGGAAGCACTGGGGATGCCAGCAGCTGCCGTGACCTGCCCGGCTGGCAAACACAGCTATGTCTCCGCCACAGATCTGTCTGCCACACTGGAAAAACAAATGAGGTTGGGTCGGGTGTGGTGCAGAGGGAAGGAAGTGAGGTGGTGCATCCTTTAGCAAATGGAGAGGACTCCGTAATTTGCTTCTGCAGCTCTGTGATCACTAACTGTGTGTGCTGCAGCCTCCAAGCGTTACCTGCACATACATGCAGCTACGCTTAGCGTCAGCCTACAGCGCTCTGATACGTTTTAATAAGCTTTCACATCTGTGCATTAATGCTGGAGAAGGACAATCTGAGCGTTGTTTAGCTCCGGTTGTGAAATATGGTCATGATGATGTAAAGGTTGTGCACCTGCTGGCAGATGGCTCCGGTCATGGTCACAGGGAAAGGTCTGACGATGCCTCTGCCCAAGTTGTCTCGTTTTCTCTGCTGGCTGAACGAACGGAGTTCTTTCTTCTCCTCGTCATTCAAAGAGTTGCAGTACTGAGGCTGCGAGGAAACAGAGGCGACTGGTAGAAATTCACAGATTTACGAGACACTTTATGCAAGAAGGCAGCAGCTTTACAGACTCAGTAATCACTGACACTTTGAAAGATTTTTAAAGGATTAATGCAAAGTTTGGTATTTCAAAAAACTTTCAGACATAAAACAGAGAAAGAAAGGATGGATGGATGGAAAACAATGGACGGACAGAGGCAATTTTTATATTTTCCACTCGTCTTCCAACCAGTAAAGTGATTTTTCCTAAATTCAGATTCAGTTTTGAAGCTGCTTCTGTAACTCTGTGTGTTCCAGAGCTGACCAGGTGAGTCTCTGACCAGGTGAGTCTCTGACCAGGTGAGTCTCTGTGCCTGTAATGGAGCCTGTCGTCCCGTTACCTCGCTGTCGTGAGCAGGAAGCTGGTGCAGCAGCTGTTTGATTCTGTATCTCTCCCCCAGACTGTTCACGTAAGGCACCCTGTCTTCTGGCAAGCAGCTGAAATACTGGTACACCTGAATCAGGAGACATGTTTGTTCACAGAGAGGCAGAAATGAAAGACTACAGGCAGCAATTTACCCACTTACAAAGCAGTTTATTATATTGCTGCTTATCAAATCATTTGGGTGTGTGTACGAACACGTCCAGGTGGAGGAGAGCATCTGAGTATAATTTATATCCCGTCTCTGACCTGTTCAGGCTTGAGCCCAGGTGGGACCCAAGCGTACTCCTCGGAGGCGCATCCCGAGTCGTCGTCGGAGATGGAGTGCCTCTGGAAGTCCGACACCAACTTAGTCATCATCTTTTCCAGCTGCCCTGGCACCGACCGCACCGCATGCTCCTCCCGCACACACTTGCAGTGCACACAGATCTTCCTGTGGAGACGGAGACGGCCTTAAAACTGATTTACAGCCAAAGCAGAAACCTGATCGGATGTTTCATTAACGTCAAATGTTGCTTCAAGTACTGAAATGCAAGAAGCAAAGTTTTTAACGCTTGACAAAATCTTTTATTTATGAGTTCTCCGGTTACTTTCTTCTTTGCAGAAACAAAAAGAGAAATAAAACTGTATTAAATTATTGCAATAAACAATAATATTGTGGTTCTGAATCCGTTTTCAAGTAATGTAATGATAATGAACACATTCTCAAAGATCAATAAACCTTAGTTTATAAGACACATTAAGCACAGGACATTTTAAATGTCAAAAATAAATAAGCAAAACAACCAAAATGAACTTTTTCTGTTGTTTTGAGCTATAAAGTCTATAAACAAAATTGTACTTAAGAAAACGGCTATTTGAGGCTGAAGCCCCAAACTGAAGGCCAGTTTTGGTAGAAAGAGACAGAAAAGAGAAAAACAATAAATCATACAAATGGAAATAACTGAACTTGTTTTCATTCATCATATGTTAAATTGATTTATTGGTTCCACGTCTTGAATTTTACGGAGTAAACAAATATAAAATTACATTAAAATGTTTGCTTGGATAAATATTTACCCCCTGTGTCAATCTTTATTAGAATGAAAACTTTTTAAAGTTATGACTGCAAATAGTTTCGCAAATCAGCCGACAAATCTGAAAGGCTGCAGAAAGGCAACCCCAAAGTACCACACAGCCGCCACCATGTTTCACAGCTGATGCGTTCTGTTCGGAGTGTAATTTTAGTTTCTCATCACACAAAGTGTTTTGCGTCGGGCAAATAGTTCAACTTTATTCTCATTGGGCTGGACTGCTTTATTTCTACAGTGCATTTTTAGGAATAAAATAATTCATAGTTTCACATGATGAGAAGGAAAATAAAACGAGCCAAAAAATAATTAAAATGCAGCGTCAAGGTAAAAGAAAATGATCACTGGTTGAAACACTTAATGATTTTCCACTTGTTGTTAATTGAAGGAGAATTTTTGTGGCCTTGATTCAAAGGAACTCAGTGTTTCAGCATGTCTGCAGTTTTCTGGAAGTTTGTTCCAGGTTAGAGGCACATGAATGAGTTCCTCTTGTTGGGACATCAGTCCTGGAAATATTCTACAGGGATAGAAGGCCGACTTTGTAACGGTCTTTTTGTGGCTCTGAAGGTTCAGGTCCAAGTCTTGGGTTTTTGCCTGGCCTTACATGGGGATTCTTCTTGACACTCTAATAAAGGCAACAACAAATCAGATAAACCTGTGCTGCACTTGTCTGCATCTTTTATTGAATTATTTATTTTAGAACCGATCCCAATAAAATGTAAAGTTGGCAGTTGATCAACACTAAAAAGTCAGTGAGTAAAAATATCTTAACAAGTCGTTGCATTTGCTCAAACTGGAACAAATTAACCCTCTTAAAGATTAAGCTTTGCTTCCAGTTGCTAAAACAGAGCCAAACAAAGAAACTCTGTAAGTAATAACAGTTTCTCATCGCAGTCATATGTCACTCCCTCCGCTTTCAACCGTGTAATTTACGAAGGCACCAAGCAGGAGACGTTACGTCACAAACCCAGCACAAGCATTTTTTCATGCTGACTAACCAAGACCTCCTGCTGTCAGTTTGAACACAAGTAAGCAAATCTCACAAGAACACAACATCCAGATAATTCACAGGAGCCTCTGTTGAGTTCACGCCCTCCTCAGCCTGACATCTTGCAGCCTCTGCATCAGGACCAGCACATCTGTGACAAGCAAGCAGCAAAACCAGGTCACCGACATAAACCCGCCTGTCAATCCGGGACAGTTCTAATCTCCCTCTCCCTCGTATTGCAACCATCTTGCCCTCGTGCTGCACCGCGTTCAATCTGGAGGAGGGTGTTACTGCGTGCTTGTGTGTGGGACCGGTGGAGTCAGAATGAAGCGCCCGGGGCTGGAGGTGATGCGTGGGTGTGACACTGTGTCCATACGCAGCTTTTACTTTACGTTTCTGTTGTGATTGCGTAACAGCTTGCCAGCTGGTACTTGTGGCTCAAGTTGGTACGGCACAAAGCTGCTTTATGTGAGCACCCATCCCCCAAGGAGCCAAAAAGATGGCGAACCGAACACAAGACCACCGGTCAACCGCAGATTACCACTCCTCTAATCAATGGATTTATTCACAATGATCTCTTTTTGACACGCCAGTGACTGCTGCTGCAGGAACTAAATGCTGAAATGTTTAGAAGGCTCTAATCAGAGGTACTAATATGGGACAGAATTTATCGATTATTGAGTTAATCTAAATTTGATTGATCTTATCGACGAAGGATAAACTTGATAAACCTTTCTAAAACACGAAGGGCTACAATTTTCATATGCTGAATAATAATTTAAAAATATATAATTATATTATATAAAATATAACAAAATGTTTTCCTCTTAGGCTGTTTCAAAAAATAAAATATAAAAATAAAACAGAATGTTAAAACGTTGCTTCGTAAAGTGAATTAAGCCTCAAAATCATCGTGTTTTTTTCCCATCATGTCAATTTTTCTTGGCTCAGTTTTTCTGCCATAACAGCTTTAATTTTTGGTTGATAAACTTGACGCTGCTACCAACATAAAACTTAAATATTAAACTTATTTTTCAAAACGAACCACGTAAAGGAACATTTTGTACTCCATCCCCAGTGGCGCCCTCTTCTGGATGGCGTCCAAACTACAACACTAAAAGCAGGTCTAAGCGGCCGTCATCAGTTAATCGTTTTAATCTAATAAACCATTAATCAATAATGAATTGAAAAGCTGTTATTTTTATATAGATAAAGTTTTCCTGTTTGGAATCACAACCCTGAATTGGTGAAACCAATTCAGCTGATTTGGCTACACGGTGCTTAGCTACCAATTAAAGATCTGACATTATGGGACGTGGTGGTAAATGCACCAGTCTCAGCCAGTTACACCAGTAGCACTGCTGAACACTGTAAGCAAAGACGAGGCAGGTGGCACCATCACCTGGATCCAACAGAACCAGAGAGTCCGAAACTATAACAGTATCAACACCAAACATTATTATAATATCAACTGTCCCTTTGCTATAAAGATCAACCTGTTAATTTCAGTCATCCTAATTAACCTTCAGCAGGTAAAGCTTAATCAGATTTAATGCCAGACAATAAAAAACGTTGTCTTTTTAATGTAATATTAAATATTTAGTGGATGTAATATTTAGCACTGCAGGACAGAACCAGAGCTTCACCAATCAATCGTTTAAATCCTGGACTCGGCGAATTTTACCTTTGACCAGCAATATTTTTTCCTATTTGTTAAACGCTTCAAAAGTGAAAACTTCCACCATTTTCAGTCTATAAAAGCACCAAACAACCAACAAATGAGATCTGGATCTCAATGGGGGCTAATCTGGTTAAATAAATTAAAAATAAACAAACACATAAATAAATAAAAATAAATACCCATTTTCCTCAGTTCAGGAAAATAATAGGTAACGGCTGGTGAAATACATCTTAATATCTTATTTCCTTCGTTTTGTTGAAAACACAACAACTGCATCTTTAATAAAAACGTGCCATTTTGTATCTTTAGTTAAAAACTAAACTGGCAGGTCGGGTCCTTATATTGGCCAGGAAAAGCCTGATTACTTTGTCTCTAATCTTAGCAGAACGCTCCACTTGGTCATCATGTTTACCAAATTTCATAAGATAATAAAGTAACGTGGGATTAGAAACATCGCAAACACATAATTAAGACATAAATCTTCAAACGACCGTCGCCTCAATAGGTAATTACTATCATCCAGTTTGTTACCTTGTGTGACAATCATGACCAGTTAGTCCCATCCAGCGTGTTGCTGCCGTCCATCCAGACTGACTCCTAAAGCTCTTTACCGTCCCCTTTCTGTGTCCTGTCTGTGAGAGGAGGACGCGCTACGGCAGCTCCTGTCCAAGTGGGATCTTCTCTGACTGAGCGTCTCTTTTCAATGTCCACTCCAACCCTCCCACCCTCCTCCGTCCCGAGTGGGAGAGCAAACAAATGGCTCTGACTCACCAGGTACAGCCACCATGCCACCAAAACCCAAACACATCTCAACTTTTTACGAGCAGCAGCAATTTTACTGACCGATTCAAAACTGGGAAAGCTCGAGTAATCGGCTGAGGTTTCTACATATTTAGAGAAAGTCTTGAAATGTTGGGTCGCGTTAGAAAATAATAAGAGTGAAGTCACTGTTTTTCCTTTTGTGACTAAACTGCTGCAGCTGATTCACAACAGATGGACGACTGCAGCTTCGGTGCCGTTATTAATCATACAAATAAGAGCTGCAGATTTTGAGCCTGTGAGCAACGCCGTCCTGTTCGGCATCTGTCGCGTTATGAGATCAAGATGGCCAAACATGACGACAAAATATCTCTGGAGAAATATTAAACGGCCCCTGGAAAGTCACGACAAATCTCTGACATCCACTCACCGAGGATTAAAAACCACAGAGATAATGTCCGCTTTCATTTTAGGCAAAACATGCAATAGAGCTTTGAAGCTTTTATTTATTTTAAAAAACTTGTATCATATCAGCACAATTTAAAGATTGTCAACAAAAAAAGAAGTAATTGTCTGATGCTACACTGCAAAAACACAAAATCTTATGAAATAAGAAATGGAAATAAAAACCACTTCCAGCCAAAACCATGAATAAAATGGATTATTATGTCTCTAAAAAATTACCTTTTAAAAATTATTAATCATCAGAATGGAAATTAAGGAGCTAATTTTAATTCAGCATGTGATTAATTGATATATTGCTTCTCGAGACACTTACAACTAACTAAATATAAGAGCTTGTTTTGAGTAGTTAGTCGTTAATATTGACTGAAATTTATTAAATCTGGCAGATTATGTGACTTATAACAGGAAAAATATTTCATTAAAGTGAGTTCATTTGCTAGTGGAACTTGTATGTTTTTTAATCAATAGTAAGGAAATATTTACTTAAAACAAGCTCCTATATCTTGCTGACAAGTTACTTTTAAGTCAGTTTTGTTATGTTAAGATATTTTCAGTAGAAACTGATGAGCGTTTGTGTTTTTGCAGTGTAGTTGTCCTCAATATTTCAGTCAGTAAACAGTGATAAAATCCATCTGAACATCCAGCGTAGCAGCTACATAATAATCATCTGAAACAGACAAACTGCAGCGGGACGACAGTAAACGCGCCTCAGATCTGGATCCCAGCAGATGGGCTTTGCCCCTTTAACTCCCTGCCACTAATAAGGGACGGACTAATTGCCACATGGCGACTGAAACTAATAGCTCCTGCTGACTTTGATCACTTTTGAAGCATGGTGGGGGACCTGTGGGTCAGCGGTAACTCAATTCACTTTCCGCCGGGCAGCGGAAGCACCATCTGCCCCCCACCTCAGATCAGGACGTGTCTGGAAAAGCCCGGGATGAAGATGGATCGCTTCCCGCTCAGCCAGCGCCAGCAGCTGAGCCTGTGGTCTGGCGGAGGATCTTCTCCGCCAGCGAAGGTGTGACTCTCAATTGATTATTAAGGAGGATGAAATTAGAAGCAGACTCTGAGGTCCTAAAAACTGACCCCCATCAATCTCAATCACTTAATAACGTTCATGTGGCTCATTCTGCCGGATCCGACGTGGCTAAGCGGGACATTCGTCTCTGTCGTTTAACCTGAAATTATTTTCTAATCCGTCTGTAATGCATCATGAAACAACATCAACTAAAAGTGCATTACGTTAAACCTGGAGGTGGATTATAACTGTATTAAACTGTTTCATAATGTAAAATAATATATATATATATTTATTTCTCTTTTTTTGTTTATCACTTTCTTTGACTTTTCCTGAAGAAGCTCTAAAAAAATAATTTTAAAAATCTACTATTTGGACCAATTCATGACAGATTAATTTATTAAAATGTTCTTAAATTACATTATTTTACATGTATCACTTTCCAGAACATTTCTAAAGCAGAAGGACAATTTTACTCAGTTTTACAACTGTGAATTTTCTATCCAGCTCCTAAAGGTCAATAGTTTGTGAAACTCCCCTTTCACTCCGAATACTGCAACTACAAGTATTTTTTTTACTCTGCAACAGATTTGCAGATCTAGAAAACAAATGTTTGAGATAAACTCTCTCAGACAGGATTTTTCTGCATTTACCTCCGTTCATTTTACGAGGTTTCAGTAACTCAAATCTAAGACTTTTAAGACAATTTCTTTAAGATACACAGAAAAAATGCAAATAAACAGACGTGAGCTAATGGCTAAGATGAACAAGCAATAAATTTTAGCTTAGTCATGATGGAAGTAAAAAAGCTAGTAAGCTAGCTAACTAATTAGCGACGTTAGCAGGTAGTTAGCAGTAGCCACAACTGCCTCAAGACTGTGTGCAACTCAGTGAAATAATCCTGCCACAACAAAAATTCAGATCTGCGATTTACATTTTAAAGATCAAACAAGATAAAAAAAAAAAAAAAAGAATTTAAGACATTTTAAGGATATACTTTAAACAAGTTTACGACTTTTTAAGGATGTGTGAAAACTGGATTTCCTCATAAGTTCACGCTAGTTACTGATTATTGACTTCTAAAACTTGCTGGTGGTCCTGGGTTTTATTTAGGGGTGTCAGATTGAAAGTGGTTCACACAAAGTATTTACATAAACAATTAATGAATGTTCTTTTATGTCAGAATGAAGAACTAACTAGTGTTTGGTCAATGACATAAAATCCAAGCTAGATGAATTCATGTTCTTGATAAATACTTTTATGAAAGACTCCAAATACACCATGAGGGTCAGAGAGCGGCAGAGACTGAAAAACAGTCAGAGGGCGGTAAACATGGCGGCTTCCACAGCCTAATCTGGCTAATCTGAGTGGCAGGATCAGATTGCCCACAGACCCAACCAGCTGGTTATACATTAAAGGAGCAGGAAAAAAGTCTGAGGGAAAAAAACCACACTTCACATATGGCATTATAGTCACAGGCCTGGAGTGACTAACAGCTAAATTACAACAATAAACTACAAAAGTCTTCAGCCATTGATGTTTTCTGTTGCTTGAAGTCACAAGTTTGAGAAGTTTTAAAGTCTTTTTTTTACTTGTTTTTAGATTTCTTTTGGTAGTTGTAACTGGAAAAATGTTCTTCTTGCTAAGCATCTGGATTCTGACCGATGAGTTAATTAATAAAAGGCCAAAAAAAAACTAACCAGCATGATGTGAACAGACAGAAAACTGCAAAGAACATGCTTCAATCTGGGCGATGCACCTTTGTCTCCGAGTGTTTTTTTAATTGTTTTATCATTTCCCATATTGCTCTTATGTGGTTTGTAGACTTTTTAAGTGCTGGCACATTTAATTTAGTCTTTCAATTTCCATTTTTTAAAACAGACAGTGCATAATATTGAATTACAGGGCAATGCAAGGCCTGCAGAGAAAACAAGTTGGAAAAAAGTGCAACAAAAACCTAAAGTTGTACAATTTATCAGGAGTGCACACTGTTTAAACATATGTAAAATATTTACACTGAAAAAACAGAAAGTTCTTCCAATTTAAAAAAAAAAAAAAAAACAGAGTTAAGCCTCTGAAGCCAAAGTTTCAAATCTTTCAAACCTTGAAATTTTCTGATTAATCTCCAAATTTCTCTTTTTTTTTCAAGCAAATTTTCAACTTTTCAAAACATTTATAGTGTTTTCTAAAAGATTTTTGAGATTAATCTCAAAATGTTTTCGGAAATTTTGTATTATGAGTGTTATATTACTTATGTTTAAATTTGTGCAGATCTGATCTATTGACTGTTTTTATAATTGAATGGCAAAAAGTAATTAATCTTAAGAGAATTTGAACCATAACTAAACCATTTTAAGAGTTTTGGGCTGAACATATTTGCAGACAAAGTTTTGTCCATTTAATCTTAAATGCAAAATGGGATTTTTTTATTATTATTATTATTTCTGTACATTTTGGATTACTGATCTTATTATGCTTTTCTTTCAGCAAATGGCCTCTTTTATGAGTCTCTTTACTCCAGCTAACGATTAATCAATATTAGTTGATTTCTGCAGCCGATTAATCGCAGTAACAGCGTTTGGAGCAGGTTTTACCTCCAGCCGTGGACGCGGAAGCCGGGACACTGATCTCCGCAGCGCATGCAGGGCTGGCCTCTGTCTGGGTCCTCTTCTTCCTGCTTCAAACACAACATGAAGCCGCTTTAGTTCACATCGCTCTTCCTGATCGGAGCGTCGCTTCGCTCTTCCAGGAAATCGACAGGCAGCACCAGCACAGGCGGCGTTTTGCATGATGTGATCAGAAAAACAGCCAGAAGCCGAGAACAGACGGATTTATTACATTTTTGCTTTTGTCAGGGGTTTAGCATTAGTTTTCTGCAGAACAATTAACATAATAAATGAGGTAGGTGAATGGCTTTATTACACATTCACCACGCAGGGTTCGTACACTTTTCCCACAGTAAAATGAAACAGTTTTCAAACTTTTCCAGCACCAGACTTTAAATCAACTAAGAAAAATGTTTCTATGTCTTTTTTTTTTTTTTTTTTTACCAAAATATTTTTATTGAGATTTTGAACAAGTTCTCTTTGTAGTTATTACATGACATTAATTATTCTTACTCAACTCGGAGAAAAAAAAAAACAAGGAAAGAAAGAGAAAAAAATAAACACAAAACACAGCTTCTCCAAACCGAGGGTATTCAAGCAAATTTCAAACTGGTTGGACATAAATGTTTCTATGTCTTTTTACTATTACAAGAAATTGCTAAAAATGTCTTTTAATATCATTCTTAATTATACAGCAGGGACAACATAAACTAAAATATAATAAAATGCTATATTTTGAAATGCCTCTCTTTCATAGTACACATCTGACAAAGCTGAGAATAAAACACTAATTTAGCAACAACAAATTTAGCAAATAGAAATAATTTAAGTAATTCCAACGAACTCAAAATATGAGACGTTTGAGCCGATTTAACTTCAGATACTGATTAGTTTATTTTATATATCTACTTTCAACTGCAAGAAACGTTTTGTAAAGTTAGCCTTAAAATCACAAGTTAGATTGCACTTGATCACAAAAGTAAGCAGTCTGAACATCAAGCACTTTCAAGGATTTTATCCTTGAAATCAAGCACTTCCTGAAGTGAAACTCAAGGATTTTAATGCTCAATACAAACCCTGAGCATTTGAGCTCAGATTATATCAGTAGATCAAACCTCCAGGCTGAACTGTGAATTAAAACAGACAAAATTGCTGAGCTTTGATATTAAAACTGCTTTGCTTCCATTCCTGCAGAAACGTGTGTGTGTGTGTGTGTGTGTGTGTGTGTGTGTGTGTGTGTGTGTGTGTGTGTGTGTGTGTGTGTGTGTATCCAGCATGCATTTTGCAGATCCAGGCCTCTCTTTAGAGATGTGAGGAAGGAAGCAGACACAGGATGAGAGCTGCACCCTTTCCCTCTCCGTGTAACTCTGTCGCTCTGCTCTTTTTTCTTCTCTCTTCAGTAAACCAAACTCTGCCGCATCGTTCCTCTTATTTCAGCTAAAACTTTACTTTTCACAAAGAATAGATACAAACAAACTCTGCATAAGACTGACATGAGAACCAGAGAACCAAACAGTTGTTTCTAGCTGAGATCTAAATGCAAAAACAAGCTGCAGGAATCAAAGCAATAAACTGAAGTACCTGTGCATACCTGCTCACCTGCCTTATTTCTAACCACCAACCCTAAAACAGGATTCATGTTAAGCCTGTTTTGCCAAGCTGAGATTTTTACGACTGCTTTCGAGAACTGCAGCCCATTAACAGTGGAGACGGCTCTATTTTCGCAGACATGTTGGTTTTTACCAACAACCTTCACATGTGTTTTTTTTTTATTTAACCTGAGTAAATATGTCTGGCTGTAAACTATAAGATAACCATCTAAAATGTAGGAAAAATCCAAAAAAACGCTGAGAATAATCTAATTATATGCAGATTTACAAATACACTTTGAGTGTTTTTGCATATTGTCAAGTTTAAACCACAAACTTCAAAGTGTTTTACCTGGATTTTATTTATGGATTCTGCCCCCTTTACTTTGATACCCTGAGATAAAATCAAATGCAGACAGTTGCCTTATGGAGGAATCACACGGCTCCACATTCCTGCCTAAAACCCCTGAGGAGATTATTGAGCAATCTCAACCGTTCACTTATAGATGGAGAGAGAGCGCTTTGCTCTTATTGGAACATCGGTGTTTATTCACAGTTGCTGCAAAGCAATTGCTGCTTTGCCAAGTCTCCAATAACAGGAAAAAAGTTGCTAAATTTGTCAGTAGTCACTTTAAAAAAAAACAAAACCTGCAGAGCAAAGGTGTTCAAAGTACTCTCAAAGTACTTGGACTGGTTTTTGGGGCCCCTTGACCGCAAATTACATAAATCAGGACAAAACTGATGGTATCTGATTTTTTTACCAGTGTGGTTTTTGACAGGAATGTGCTTCCATACAGTCACCTAATCTCTGCATGAATCCAGCTGCTCTGTGTAGGCCTTAGAGGATCAATAGAGAACATGTCCAGTTTCATAAAAGCTGGTTTTATGGCCTACATGCAAAGAGGCACCAAGCGTGAAGTAAAAATAACTCCACTCATGGCTCTGACGCAAACATGGTGGTGGCAGCGTCATGCTGTGGGTGATTTGCTTCAGTACAGGAGCTTGTGACTTTCATCCAATCTGGCTAACCCTAAGCTATTTGCCAAAAAAGACTGGGTGAAATTGTATTTTATAAAATAAAATCACAATAAAAGGCATTGCAGGTGAGTTATGTTTAAAATACAGATGATTTCTTTGTGACTGGGTCCTTCCACTTTTTGTTTTCTCAAAAAAAGTTTGAGTTGTTACTCTGACAGGCTGACTGAGCCTTGGAGGCACATGCTTTCAAAAAAGAAAAGAAAACTTCTGTACACTGAGGTGTACATCTGCACTCCTCCAGATTAAGAAAGAATTTAGCTGCAGGATAACATCACTACTGGAAACTTTAGTCGACTTGAAAAACGTTTACTTCAGAACCCACAGGGGAGAAAATGAAATGATACTTCTTGATCTCAGTACGTTTAGTTTATGTGGCTCTGAACACATTCAGCAAAACCTAACGGGGGTAAAAAAAAAAAAAAAAATCACTTTTCAAAAACATTTAAACTGAAATATGTCGCCTCTGCAAAGGCCTGGAGCGCAAAGGAAGATGTAGTAAATGTGCAATTAATAAAATTTGTATCTCAATCTTAATTTCTGTACTAAATAATCACAAAAATACTTTAGCACACACATAAAGAATTATTATAAAAATTATTTTGCTTAGTTGCACTCTTATTTTGACTTCCACAGTGCTAAAAATGCAGGTTAATCCACAGTAAATATCAAAGAAACAAGAAACATCTCTACCCAATGTTACTCTTTTATACTTTTACACCATATTGTCATATTATGGATGACTTTTAAAGAACTAATAATAGCACATTTCCAGTACATTTTGTCATTCTTTGCATCATGAACACGCCATCCCAAAGTAAAACACGTAGATGGGAGAATCATGATGTGGGAATCTCTAAAGCCAGAGGCTCCTATGGAGCTTCATCTTCCAGCTACACAACCCGAGTTACAGTTAGAGCAACAATGGACTGGTTTAGATGTGTTAGGAAGGTCTAGTCAAAGCCCAGGTCTAAATCCAAATAGAAAACTACAATAAGACCTGAAACATGATATTCAATCTCCATCTAGTCTTACTAATCTTTAGCCAAAAAAGGGTAAAAATGTCACCCAGACATGTTGTAAAAGTAAACAAAGTAAACAAACAATTTGTGCTGTAAATTTGAATGAAGATAAACTATAATCCTCAAACAGATTGATATCAGGAAGAGAAAAGAGTTGAGATTGTAGGATGAACGCTCACACGTTTCGGACAAATAGTAATTAAGAATAAAGCTTTGGGTTCAGCGGTGACGTAATGAAGGAGCAAGAGCTTAGAAAGTGAGAAAAGAGTTTTATCTCTACACAAACATGGATTAAATAAGTTTGGCTTAAACTGAAACAGTTGGGGTTTGCAAAAAAAACAAACAGTAATTTGTGATGAGTGTTTATTCTGTTTGTGTTAGAACACACTTGTTATATGTACAGCAACCTTAAAACAATAAGAAAGCAGCCACTTTGGGTTTGTTTGTAATGACAGAGCGCGGGGAGGGGGCTTCCTGCTCTGCTTTTTAGCTTTCCATGGAGGATACAGTGTCAAGTCTTTGTCTGCAGGCTGAGGTTTTTCTTTTGTGCTCTAAACGGGAGCGGCAACAGGAAGTTTCCTCCAAACAAAATGAAGGCTAGGTAAATAATATGTTCATTAATCAAGTCCAAGTCAACTCCACCAGCAGCCCACTGTGTATGTTTAAAAAAATATTACATCTGACAGGAAATCTGAAAATATGATTAGATAGTGAAATCCTGATAAAGGAATCAGCCAAGATATGTAATGTTGGTCATATTTAAAAATACTTCAAATGAACAATGATGAGTAAGCATAATTTCAGTAAAAATTGAAATTTTTGTTATTCTACAGTGCTTTTCCAAATCCTACTATTTTCTCTTGGTGCGTTATTTTGATTTGCTAGCTGTGATTGATTACTGATATGAGTGAATGCAGAATTATCAAGAAATGATCTGATTGGATGAAAAAGGCCGCTCTGTGATTGGCTGCCCATGTGGTTCATTTACATAAACTTTGTCAAGTTGCAGGTAAAGACACAAAATCAAGTAAGCACCAAAAGAACGCCATCCAGTTCAAAAATGTGTGACTTCTAGCACGTAGAGAACAACATGCAGGCACATAGACGTTGACTTCCACATGTTGGAAGTCACATATTTTTGAGCTGGATGGCGTTCCGTAAGTGCTTACATCAGTCACAGCGTTGCAGTGATTTAGACACCTGTCACCATTTGCACAACAATTTCACCAAAGATCCTCTTTGCTATCAAGACGGGTGCCGTATGTAAAAAGTCCATTTAAAGTAACAAACGCTGCTTAGCTCGGCTTTGGGGCAAGTAAAGTCTGGCAGCCCAAAAAGCCTAAATGTATACACAATACACTGGGGAAAACCTTGAACTTGCGTCAGTGAGGTAGTCTGAGGTTTGAACACATCAAGGTTATGCTGAGCTCCATCATGCTGCCATGTAACGGAGTAACCAAGTGAAAGACAAACTGAAAACCGGCCAGCTTTGTTTGTCTTACATCAACATGCCAACGCTCTGGCTGAACCCGGGACTATGTCTCATAATATCGGGACAACAGATGAATATTACATAATAATGATGTCATTTGGTCCATGCTAACAGTATGGTTCTCCTCAAATCAGAAAAAGCTGTGATAAGTAGGTTCTTATTTACTGAAAAAGAACTTCGATTGTCAAAGCTGTGGTTCTGGATGGATTAAAAATTAACAGGACAGGTCAGAG
Organism: Poeciliopsis gracilis; assembly: GCA_911649635.1. Taxonomy (NCBI): domain Eukaryota; kingdom Metazoa; phylum Chordata; class Actinopteri; order Cyprinodontiformes; family Poeciliidae; genus Poeciliopsis; species Poeciliopsis gracilis. The sequence goes on from CAJVRI010001220.1 coordinate 2,614,807, forward strand.
GTCAGGGGGCTTTGCTGCCTTGGCGTGCAGAGTAGATGGTGGTCTCTTCACGGGGTAGGATCAGACAGCCTGCTGGTTTCTCTGCAGCACAATGCAGCTCAGTGATGTTATGGTTTATATTCTTTCCTTCCTGCTTTCTGACCCACCGAGGTCAACTCAACCCAAAACAGACTGGATGCGTCGTCTTCCTCCAGCCTCACTCTGAGGACTAAACACAAATCAGGCCTCTCTAACATTACAGCTAAACACAAAACAGAGGGTTTCTGCAATGGAAGGCCTTGTTCCCATAAAACCTTCAAGTGCAGCTGTTGTCTGCATTTGCAGAAACCTTTGTTAGTAATCATTGTGTTTGTTAAACCGAAAGAGAGCAACAAATAGACCCTGACGCCAAGAATATTCCATCTAGTTTAAAGGGGCAGTACTACTGAAAATCTACTTTTTTTTTAAGATTTAAAGTATGTTATAATCTTATCCCTTCATAAAAAAAAATACCTGGAGTTTTGCCTTGATTCTTTCATACACATTTGAGAAATCCCTTTAATTTCCATGGCAACCATTTAGCTGTGCAAAATGACTTGGTGGACCAAGCTCCGCCTTCTAGGCTCAGCTCCTCCTCAGAGTTGCACCTTACAAGCTTCTGCCTCACAGAGGGGCCCTCCCCTACAACTTCCCTGGCTATTCAGCTCCTTCAAACTAGCCAGCAGCAATTAGCCAAGCGATAGCAGAGCTGCACATCTGCTGACCTCATTATTCGAGCTACTTCTGGCAAAAATGTTGTGATAACTTCCTGAAGGCGGAGTTTCAGAAACAGCAGGCGTTTTTAAAGGGACAGAGACGCAATTTCAAGGCGCTACATTACAAAATCTGATTTCTTATAAGTTATATTTGACATATATCATTATTATAACAACTTGAATTAACATAGATACTTGATTCCACTATTAAATGTCACTATGTGCCTAGAAAATAGATAATACTGACACTTTAAAGTTTATACTGCGGTCTAATAAATATAAGATTGCACTGTAACCTGGTTTATATCTAAAACTGACTTTCAAGAACATAAATATTGTGATTAGACTAAAAGATGACAAAAAAAGCAAGCTGACGTATTCCTCGATTAATAAATAAAGTGATGTTTAATATATATACATTTATTGTTTCTGGTCACAATTTAAAATTATTATTTTGGTTATTTCTTTACCTAATGTTTAGGTAAGTTTTATGCCCAGCACATTGTGCCTATTTAATAAGGAAAATTTGGTTTTGGGACTCAAATAATTGTTCAGGGAAATAATCTTGTCATTATGGTTAATGCTATTTATCTATCTATTATAAATAGACATGCACAAACAGGGATCACAATCACTACAAATGGAAAGAGAGTAGCTTAAAATCTCAAACAACAAACAGAAAAAGAATAAATGCATTGACTTTCTTTCAGTCTTTCTTCATGACGTCAGCCCTCACATCTCTTTACCAAGTTGCACACAGAAACTGCACTTCAATATATCTTCAAGTTTAGTCACATTCTTTTATTGTCTCATAAAAAAAGTAGAGAAAATTGCTAAAATCATAACAAGTCCTACAATGCAGACATTGGTTGAGGTTTCTACTTCAAATTATTCAAGAAAATACTTGAACCCAAAGTGAAATTAAAATGTTAACTCAGACATTGTTATTTGGAATGTATTGTAAATCCCAAGTCTTAGCATGAAAAGAAATGTTTCATAATAACTACGTGACAAACGCCCATCCCTGGTGTTACGTGTTTATTGTTAAATAAGAACCTAAGGATTTGCTTTGAACCTGTGTGTGCAGACAGGCACGAGATCACCAAACATTATACTTCTCCCTACTTCCGTTTGAATTTGCACATTTTGTAGAATCATACAAGTATGTTTTAAGATTCAGTTAGCAGTTTAAAATGCTTATTTTCTGTTCTTTTTAGCCACACTGATTACAAAATGTAATCTATTTTTGAGAGTCATTATCAGATTAAAAGTACATTTTAAAAATACCTAAATTTAAGCAGATACTTTTCTTTATAAGAAATGTTTTGGGGTGTTTTAGTAATTGGTCTGATGCAATTCCCTAATCGTAATCTAGTGTCTAATTCACTGTAACTGGAAAGTAATGGCAATTAACAGAAAGGTCAGAACGTGTCCTTAGTGAATCAACTTTATCGTACAGTCTGAAAGAAATAAATATCAATCCATCAATCAAATTTTATTTGTGTAGCACATTTCAGCAGCAAGGCATTTCAGAGTGCTTTACATCATAACACAAAAACGCAAAGTCATGCAACTAGAATCAATCAAAACATGACATTAAGTCAAGTTCCATTATTAAATTTGTAATTGATTACCTTTCAAATACAACTCTACACAGGTGAACTTTTAGTCGAGATTTGAAGGAAGTCAGCGTTTCAGCTGTTTTACAGTTTTCTGGAAGTTTGTTCCAAATTTGTGGTGCATAGATCCTGAAATGTATATTACACCTGGGAGGAAGGCTTCACAAAATCAAACTGACAGCACAATAATTCAGCTGATGTGTATGAAACTTTAATTATATATAGTACAAAATGTATACCTAGAAATTACATACTGGTAATCACTTTAGATTCACATTAAATATTACATTAAAAAGGATTTTTTACATTAGTAGTTCACTTTTGGTGAGTAATTTATGCATTGCATTGTGCAAAGCCAAATGCATGTCAAATAAACAGCTGTATTTTTCTTCATTAAACTAACTATTTAAGTTGTTTTTAATGGTGAAAACACACCGAGATGTTTGCATGACAGAGTGTTTGAATATGTTCAAGTTAAAATTGCTCTACATCCCAACCTGCTTGCAGCTCAGGTAGATTTATGAGCCACTCCTGACTTCACCTGAGGCATCATGACTCATAAAGCACGCCAAAAACCAAATAAAACATGACATCAAATGCCTGTTTTTACTTCTAAAGTGGGAAAACAAGGAGGACATTTCTCCCAAATTGAGTCAGGGGACAAAACAATAGCCAGGTGAAGCTGGGACTCAGTTCCGCTTGGATTGTTTTCCCTCCTGGACATTTTTTCTCGTTTTCAAACAGACTAAATTCGCCTCGATGGATGCGGATACGAACAAAAACAGACACTGAAGCGTAGAGAGTTGACTTCATGTTAAATAAAGCGCCGCGCAGACAGTTTAAATTAAAAACTTACCGAGCGGTTGGACCGTCGCTTCTTCGAGCCGCGCAGGAACATGATGTCGGTTGGACGTTAAAAGACACTTTTTAAAGGTGGGGGGGGGAAAAAGACAAGACGGGAAAGAAAAATACTCGATAAAGTCTAAAACAGTCGGAGTCCACCGTGAACTACATGCTGCTTCCCTGTGGAATCCCCCGGACTCTTCATCCCAGTCTTCACTGAACACTTTTGGCTTCGGATCAGATGTGAAAAGTTAGCTTAAAAACTCACCACTTCCGGGAGGACTTCAAAATAAAACGCACGCTTACAAACTGCTTCCGGATGTAGACAAAATAAAAGCAAAATTATGCGGTATGGAGGTGCTTATATAAACAAAGTGCATCATCCAAAATTAATTTCTTTCATTAACATGAACCTCGTACATTAAATATATTACATACACATGTGTAACACAGTAAAGCATGTCCATATTCTGGTAGGTTTGCTCTCCAAGTCTTTTTTTATGCATGAATTTCTGCATCAGAGTAACTTGAGGTAATCAGCCTGCAGTGGTGATTAAGTTTTAATGAAGTCCAGGTTATTTAATAAAAGCTTTCACCTCATTTGCATTGTTAATTCTGAATCCTTTCCTCTACCTTCACAGATTCTCAACAACAATTGGGCCAATGTGCTACACAAACACAGTACAATATTGTTGTTATTTAACCAGTTGTTTGTACTTTAGACAGTATATTGAGGTGAATAGACTTGGTGCAAACTGTAGAGAGTCTTCATGATGCTTGTTAACAAAGGGAAGCATGAAATGCTTTAAATTTTCCTGACCCCAATTGACCTAATCTACTTTCCTTTTGTGCCTTTTCTCTTTTCCCACAAACTCTGGAAACTTTATTGCCTAATAAGATGTAAACATTTTATTTAGGCTGAAAAGAGGACAGTTATGGCACAGTTTTTCCTCCTCTCAATTTTCTGTTTACCTATAGTTAAAGTCTTTTGTACCTTACACACCATTATGCAGGTCATACTATGGTAAAAAAATGCACCACTGCATTAAAGGTGCTCATTTAAATTGGTCTTTATATCATACTGAACACTAAATTTTGGGCTTTCTGTTAGCTTCAATCATAAAAATGACCAGAAATAACTAAAACTATCCCACTTTGTGTAATAAATACGTATAAAATGTGCATCATGTGTTTGTTGACATTGAATTTGAAATTATTTGAACACACTTTTAAAGAACAGTCACAAAAAGTGTATACTACCTAATCTTGTTCTCTGGGAATAAATGTTTCCACACCAGTTCCTCTGATTTCATAGTGACTCCATCACTGTAAATATATCTTTTGAATTAAAATTTGAAATGAGATAAAAATGATTCCACAAAGAAATCTGACAAAACAAAAGTCAGTTTGGGGAAAGTTAATATTATCATCATGCTTTTAAAAAGCCTCGGAAGCAGTTTGGTGAATGCTGGCATGATCCCAAAAAGGGGATTATCATTCCACTGCAGGGCTTTAAAAATAACATGAATGCAATTGAAAGGTACTAAATAAAGGAAGGGATTTTAATAATAATAAAAAACATAAAACAATGTAATCTCAGAATGAAGCATGGGGGCAGCATGGATGCACTCTCTCTGTAAAAAAAGAAAATCAGATTAGAGATCCCTGGCGAATACTGGCCTCCATGAACTGAGATTCTCACTGGAATCTATGTGAGATCATTTGTTTTTATCCATTATACCAACAACAGGGATTACCAAAACGGCTGAGTTGATTCTGGGTGATTTTCAGAGGTGGCCAAAGTACCCAAGTAAGTCAGAGCAACTCTACTTCAACATATTTTTACTTAAGCAAAAGTAAAAAGTAGCCGTCCAAGAAATTACTCAAGTAAAAAAGACTATTATTTCTCAAGTAAGAGTAAAAAAGTATTTAGTAAAAAATTCTATTCAATAATCTAATTTTTAAAAATCACATCATCAGACAGAGCAAAATATTAGATTAAGAGGAAATTTTGGTATCTTAAGGACAAATATGACAAAAATTCATATAAGTAACAAAAAGTAATAAAATCAACCAAAAGACTTTTTTTAAAAAAAATAAAAAATGCATAAAACACTTAAGCAAAGCTGTGTCTGGTAAATTCTTCATTAAAACATGTTTGTTTTTTCTGGATTTTCTTGTAGAAAATCTAGAAATATTACTCAAGTAAGAGTAGAAATATTTCATAATAAAATTGCTAAAAAGTACAGCGTAGCAAAAATACTCCTAAAAGTACATTAAAAAAAAGTTACTCAAGTAGACATACCTGAGTAAATATAGCTGGTTGCCACTAACTCCAGTGATTTTGCAGGTTCACATGTCAAATTTGATAATCAGTTACTGACTGGCTCCATCTAGCGGCAGTAAGAAGAACAACAACTTAAAATCCACATCCAACAGTCAAATGAAAGAAACTCAGGACAAAAGATAGTAATACTAATAGTCTTTGTTGTAATGACGGTTTATTTCTCAAAGCAAACAATAACCTGAATATAAAGATACAGACTGCACAGTGTTAGAAAAAAAACATTAGCATGGCAAGATTTTCCTCCAACAAATTTCTAAACTTCTGTCTCTTTTAGGAGAACAGGGACACTACAAACAAATCTTAAGAGAAAGATGGCTTTCAAGCTTTTAAAAATGTGTTACAGATCTATGAAAAAAATCATAACCTGAGCAACAATAAAAAGATGAGTGAAAGTGAGGGAGGACGACATAATCTGTGTGGTTATCGATCAACTCAGGATGAGTCAGATTCGAATATACAAAAATCAGAAATATGTTCTAAAAACCAAACCAAAGAACATTTATTGACAAATAACCACAGAACCCAACAATTGTTCAGGATTCAGGAATCAAAAGTGAAAAAGGATTGAAGTACAACTACATTTTTCAAAGATTTAGTTAAAAGGTTATGAGCTGTCAATGTCCTCCATGCAGTAGATAGCTTCCAGATTATTCACTTTGATAAAACAGATTGGAAGATGAATAATGTTTAAAATTATGTTCTGAGTAATGTAGCATCAGATATGGAGGTTGCTGGGAAAACTGGGATTCAAACTTTGTTTCACTGCTTCTGTTTGATTCATACAAATAAAATGTTGGGAAATTCACAGCAATCCAGTCCTGTGAAGTTGAACTGTATCTATTGAGGCAACAGCGCCCTCTGGAGTTACAAAAACGCAAGTTTTAATCAGTTGCATTCTTCCCTTTGGATCCATTTGGTCTTTTTATGGTTAATTGTCTAGGAATCAATGCTTTTTCTGGTGTCTGATTGTGTTTTTCTGAGACACAAAGTCCTGAAATACTTTTATCTACAAATCATATGTTGCTGATAGCCAATTAAGCAATAAATCAATTAATCGCATGAGTTTGATCATTTGTATTTGCATGACTGATTGGTTTTTGTTTGTCTCTCTTTCTACCAAAAGGTGGATGAAAAAGGTCTCCAGTATGGTTTACTGGTCTAAATAGACTCTTATTTCAAGGATAATTATCTGTATGGAAACTTCAGTACCAAAAAGGGTCGTGGCAGTACCAAAATGTGGCAAAAACGTTTAAACAAAATGCTTCAAAAAAGCAAAAGAGAAGCTAAGCGGCTGAGCCTTTGGCTTGGTTCAAGATTTAATTTAAGTGAAAATACCAGGAGAGTCAATTGATGTTGGTGACATATTTATTGCTCATGACCTCTTAACATAACAAAACAGAGACTGTGCATTATAATATTTAACTGACTGAGAACACTTTTACAAAAAATAATATTGACAGCAATGAGAAGACGAATATTATTCTTTTTTTTAAATAACTCCTAATGTGTCAGTTACTTCTGAAGTCCAAATAACACAATTAATATTTCCTACAGCAGTCCGTTAACAGTAGAGAAAAGTATTAGAAAATCTACTTGAAGAGACCAAACAGTCTTTTGTTACCTTATTAATTTCAGGTTTCCTGTTTAGTAGATGGTCAGTGTTGGTCTGAACAAAAACTTGGGTTTTTTTTCCCTCCGCAGCAAACACACATGCAGACACAGATGTACAGTACAGTGCCTCTCACTTTGGTTCTGTGGTATTCCTCTCAGGCACGGCTCTGAAATACTTTATTCACACCATACAGTTGCAATGATTAAAACTGTGACCTGGTCATTTTACTGTCCATCTCCCCTCACTGAGCCGCTCTTCTCTGTTTTTGTGTTCCTGCAGCGTCGATGACAGATGCGTGGACTGTTTAAGCTGTGCTGCCTGGAAATTAATGTCGAAAAGTGAATCAGGAAAATAAGTATGTTTTACATACCAATAGGAAACATATATATACTGCATGAGGTTCACTGCAAAAACACAAAATATTACCAAATATGTTTGGTCTAGTTTGTAGACCAAATATATTGTTATACTTGAAATGAGACAAAACTAACTTCCAAGTAACTTTTCAGCAAGATATAGAAACTTGTTTTAAGTAAATAATACCTTAAAATTAGGGGGGGAAAGTACTGGTTCCATTGGTAGAAGTTTTTTTTTTCACTCATTGGAAAAATGTCTTCTATAAATGATCAAATCTGTCAATGGAACTGGAACTTTTTATCAATATTAAAGGATTATTGACTTAAAACAAGCTCCTCTATCATATAACTTTAAGTTTAAGTGATTTTTAGACAAAAATACTTGGTAAAAGTTTGCATTTTTGCAGTGTTTGTGTCACAGGGGAGACTTTGGATGCATTGGTGAGTAAACACGTGTTCCTACCGGAGCCTCCAGTTTGCGACCTGGCGCTCTTGATTTGCAGGTAGATGGTGTACGTGTCATATGCAAACAGGAGACCAGCGAGCAAGCCGAACACCTGAGAAATACAGCAAACAAGAACCTTACTCACATTGAAGCAAAAGCTGTTGTTTTGGATTCTTGTTGATTTATTTATTATCTGCATTTGCTTTTATTATTCTTTTAATTAGATCTGCCCTGTTTCCTTTGAACTTTAGTACAAACGTTAGTTTCGATTAAGTTTAATGGCAAACTGTTTGTTTTTAATTTAAATTATTTACATCTCTTTTTCCTGTTACTTCTCTGTTCGTGTCAGACTGCAAGATAAACACCATCAGACATTTTCAGACAAAAGACAAACTTCCCTTTCGGTTCATAGAAAGAGCCACCGCGTGTTCAAATGAACTAACACGAGCAAAACGGCTCAATTATTTCAGTTTTCATTTTAGAATAAATCATTCAGGCCCATACAGACTTATTTCCTTTGATATTTTGGCTGAATTAACATAAACATTGTTTTTTTTTATCTTTAATCATATTTTCAGAAGATTCCAGCAATGATGATTTTTTCTCTATTTCATGCACAAAAGAAAAGATGCTTTCCACAGTTGCGTTAATTTATTTTTATTGTCACATTGTTCAATGCTGAGCTGTAACTCAGGTGTTCTGTCGCAACCAGATCGGATGCAGATGGTCGTCACCTCGTGTTGCAATCCAGCCAGAGATCCACAGCACAGAGGAAGGATGTGGGTAAGAAAAGGGAAGCTCGCTTTATTTTGAAATCCAACAGCAGTAACAGCTGAATACAGTTGGACATTAGCAGTACTGCTACAACCCTCATTTTAGACTAAAAACACTTGAAACATTTTATTCCTTGTTGCTCCTGTAAAATCTTGTCCTTTAGGTTTAAAGTATCTTTTGTGAATTTTTATTTTTTATTTTGGTTGGGGTACACAATAAATAAGAACAAGTCGATACAAGGTTTTGAATTTTGACTTTTTTCTACTTCTGTGCTTTTCCACACCTTTCCCACAATACCAGGGGTGTCAAAAATGCGGCTCGGGGGCCATTAGCAGCCCTTGGAATAATTTTATGTGGCCCTCTGACCATAAATGATGTATTTTTTAAATAATGTGTGAAGAGGCGTGTTTTCATTTACCAATTTAAATATCTTCTTAAATGGAAATAGTTGGGCACAGAAAGTATTTTCTTTCATTAGCCATGTTTTTTTGCCTTCATTTTAATGTACGGTCACAAACGCTCGGTGACTATTTACTGAAAAATTACTGATTTAGCTAAATATGGCAGGGGTTTGGAACAAAGAACCAACAAAAACATTCATCCCATTCAACTACAATTATTTCTTCTTTTCCATTTTGTTTCAGTAAATTAATGAATATTTAGTTTATTGTTTGGCAGCTAAAATAAAGAGAAAGTAATTCATAATAAAATTATTGCCTGACTTTTATTCCAGGGAGAAGAAAAAGTCCCAAACATTTCATGGTGCAAAATGTTTTGACTGTATGTCGTGGTCTGCACTCTACTCTTCAAGATGTGCAAAGAAAGGTTATGACAATTAACTTAAAATAACAAAAACTCAGACTGAGAAGACATTTTCATTAACTGAAAAAGTAAAAACTGTAACTAAATGGAACTATAATGTGCGTTTATAAAACTAAAACATGCTGAAATTATAGATATTACATCCTTCACTTTCTTGTTAATGAATTCATTTATTGGCCTTTCGAACTGATAAGAAATTAATTTATTTTTTCCCCCAGCCTAGCAGTTCACATCTGCTGTTGGCAAATTACAATTCTCCATTTTCTGCCTGGCGACACTTATGCTAGTCCTCAAAATGGCGACAGCAGAAGTTGGGAGAAAACAACTGTTATTTTTCATTACATGTTCACAGTGCAATACCTTGACCTATTTTAATATAAAAAAAAAAAACCCTAAAACTAACTAATAGAAACTAGCAAGCAGATGCTAAAAACTAACTGAATAAAACCAACAAAAAGTTACAACGAAACTATTATGACTTTGGTGGCACCACTCAGTTTTCCACACTCTGATAAAACCTTTGAAAAGAACTACAGTACTCTTTGAAGTTGAACAGGAAGGAAATGTGGGATGTTATCAGATTCTCAGAATTAGCCAATTGTGACAAATAGCTGCACTGAATCATGGTAAACAGAACATATTTTTTTCTGCATATCTCCCTAGAAACAAGTCGAATGGTAAACAGTCGTCAGAAACAAACAGTGAAACCCAGAATCAGGAGTATCAGAGCAGACGTGAGACGAGCGAACTGACCCCGCCTGCGATGAGCGCTCCGTCCCCGGCTCCTCTGATGACGCAGATGAGCGACGTGATGAGGTAAACTAGAGTGCCAATAAATGCACGGAGAAAGTCCTGCAGGGAAAAAAAAAAAAAAAGAAAAATCAGAATATAATGCATTGAGCGCCGCAGAATTGCTTTAAAATGCGTCTGCTTATGAAGAACTTACACTCCAGACCCAGCTGATGGCTGTAAACTGCTTGTCCAGGTCCATCATGAAGACGCAGAAGAACACGATAGCAAAGCACATCTCGCAGATGGCAACAGCAGTGTAGCCGCCATACCAGGACGAAGCATAGCAGATAAGAATTATAAGACTGAGAACCTGTGAAAACAAGAAAAAACAAAAAAAAGCTCCTCAGTGAGTCAGTGATTTAAAATTTTACCTTCTTCAAGCGTCTGCAACAAGCAGACAGATTTACAGTAATGGGTCATTCCCTCAGCAATTTTCCGTTATGTAGGAAAAAAAAAATCTGCATGCATTCTTCTCCAATCAGCAAAATGCTGCCAGTGCACACAAATCATAAAGTCAAACAGCCTGGAGCTCATTATGGGCCTGTTTTCTATCATGTGGCTCTCAATGTGAGGGCAAACGCAGTCACACATCCAAACAGATTCCATCAGGAATCTGCTGCATAAAAGACGACCTGTAATCGCTGCGAGATGAAACATTTTGTGCAAATACATGTATCAACCTTTAAAAAGAAAGAAACATATGGGTGTATCTTTTAAAAAAAACAATATCTTATCAGGTACTTTTGTTCTATTTTCTACTGTAAATGTTAGTACCCTTCAAATAAAAGAAATCTAATTTACAAGTAACTTTTCAACAAGTGTTGTTTCACTGAAAGAAGAAAAATGAAGCTGATATCGAGACAAAAATATCTTAGATACCTGCTATCTGGATTTCTCAATAACATCCAGCTTGTTAAATGTGTTAAAACTTGTAAAGTTAGCATCAAAAATTGTGTTCTTCTTCTGAAAAAAATAAAAATAAGAAAAAAAACAGATCCTAATGTTATTGGCACCGAAGGTTCTTTTTAAATTAACAACAAAACACTTGTCTTTTCCTTCATACTAATGTGCTGGAGCTCTGCTGGGGTTGCTAGGTAACGGCGGAGCTCTGCTGGGGTTGCTAGGTAACCCCAGCTTACGCTCGGGTTACTAGGTGAGCTCCAGTACCTGCTAATTTGTCGCTTTGCGTTTCAGATTGTTTATTTTCCAGACACTAAAAACATTAGCTTGTACTTAATTCCATAAAGTCTGAACCGGAAGTGAAATGGGTCACTTTAATAGGAGAATGCATAACTCTTCCTGTACTTGGCGAACAGGAAGAGTGATTCCATCACGGAGGAGCTTCGCCTGAAATCTATGGACATATTCAATCAATGTTTAAACGGGTTTGTAAAGGACGTACGAGCTCTTTAATAAAAAGGTTCCGGTTCTGGCAGATGAAGTACACATATACTACATATCCGTCTTAACTAGCATATAAGCTTTAGCTAAGCTAATTTTGTTAGCACTGTAAGTGCTACAGTAAATATCCCTGTAGAAGTGATATTTATTTTAGTATTACACAGAGGTAGAGAGATAGAGAGTACTCAAAAACTGTAATTGAGTTCATAAGTTAAGAACTAAGCGAGAGCTGGAGCTTAAGGGCTATTTATTGTTGTCATAGCAACTGGCTGCTAAGATGGCTGCCAGTTACAAAGTTCACAAAGGTGTGACAGTACATGAGAACTAAGTATTCCCAAAAAACGGGTGGATGTTTTTTCAGTGCTTGGATTGTTTTTAGAAGCAGACCCAAATGAAAGTATAGAAACATGGCAAATGTAAATGTAAACTCGTTTCATTGAAGGATCAGTAAGTAGAGTTTAATGCCATCTAGAGGTAAAATTGCAGACTGCAACAATAAAATGTCTTCAGCCCTCCAGCTATGACTAAAAGCTTGTCTTACGCATCGCACGGTTTTATTCTAAGGCACAGACAGCTTAGCTGACAGTGTCGAATCCCTGCAGTCTACATGATACAGACATGACCGAAATGAGCAGACACCAGGCTCACATCTGTCACTACTACCTCAATTGCCGCCCACAGGCAGCCAGCCAGCAACTCAGAGGCATCAGAAGTTCATGTGTTTCAGGGACTGGCACAGGCTGCCTCTGTAAAGCAGCGAAAAGGCCGAGGCCAAACCATAACGCACAAAAGGAGCTCTATTCAGGACAGAGCTGGCTGAAGAGGCCGTCATACAGAAAAACACCCACCATTCCACACAGAGGACTCCCTGAGAACAAAACCAGCCTCTGAGTTGTTGACACCTTCATGTTGAGCTGCACAGGCTGGGATCTGTCCGCAGCGTTTCAGGATCTCAGCCGGAGTACACTGGCATCAGAGTAATAATGAGCTGCTCCTTTTAAACTGACTTCAGGGAAATTATTGCAAACTTTTGGCTAATTATAGTGAGCCGCAACACGAGCCCCAAGAGCTCAGCCCATGCATGGTGCAGATACCAACTAAACAGCAACAGTTGCTATGGAAGCCGCCTTTATTTTGAAGCACTTTTTTCATCCCCAAGCACAAAGGAAAGTGGAAATAGTCAGAGTAAAATCATGAGAGAAGTTTTATTTAATCACTCTTTGAGCAAATTCTGACTTATTACACAAGTCTTATTTTCTAAATTCACAGAAATAAAACTAAACAAACACCTTAAATTGCATCTATTGTCATGTTTTAGAGGCAGAAAGCTTAAAATCTTGACAGTATAAAAGATAAATGAATGTGAATGTATTCTTGTGATTGATTTTCAAAGGAAATAAGTCATTGTTGAGCCACAAATGTCTCCAAGACTTTTACTCTCTCCTTTGTTTTCTTAATAATGAAGTTTATAATGGTAATGTGATGAATTGATGCTGTAGCACCAAGTATTTTAGAAGTATATATATGCAGGAAATGTGAATGTGCTTCATGGAAACCACCACAGATCGGATGGAGGGAAATTACTGTCTGCTTTTTTGCTCCAGGATTGTCAACTCGACTGTAAGCAAAATCCCAACGTCGAGGGAATAAAACAAGAAAAAAACGGATAGCTGAACAGGAAATCAACAGCCAGACCGTTGAAGAGGCTGCAGCTGCTGTGACATTTATAAAGAAAAAGATTTTTGGATTTATAGATGCAAAAATTATAGCTCTAACTATAGACAGTTAGATAAAGCTGTAATTTTTTTTTTTTAAGCTAAAGAATTGAGTGTGGCTGAAACGATTAATCAGATTAATCGAGGTAAATTTTTTTAGAATTTTGTATTTTAAGTTTTGTGAACAATTATATGTAGATCAGATTCACCATAGAGAATTTTTTTAATTTCTCTGTAGGGTACCGGTTTGTCGAGTCTCCAAACTGCCCAGATCACCAAGCAAATCCTCATTTTATAACCTCAAATTTGAACTGGACACTTTTCTGTTTTCACTTTTCTCTTGGATGAACATTGTTTTAGATACTGATGCCAAAGTTTGGCGTTTCAAAACACAATATCTGTGTGGGGGTTTTTTTTTTCAGGCTTCATTTTAACAACTGCTGAGGGCTACAAGTCTAAACAGACCTGGAAAAGTCAGGCTTTAGAAATGAATAAACCCTTTAATAGTGACGTTATTAACGTTAAGGTTGAGATCCGTCATCCCAGCTTATCTCTGCACCGACAAACATGAAGAAATATGTGAACTCCCTCGCAGTGGGTGTGTAACTTGCACATTAACTTGCAAATGTAAACATGTTCCAAAACAATCATCATGACTGTAACAGGCGGAGAAGTAATTCCATATGAAATAAACGATGATTAGAGCTTCACATTTCCCAGTTTTACATCAGTATTCCCATTAATTGATGACAAGAGGCCCATTTCCGTCCAAACTGAAACTCCTCTGAGTTAGCAGTAAAATATTCTCCTTCCTGTTTTTCCTGAGGGCTTAAGGGAGCAGTAAATGTTTTCTAAACTATTTCAGAAATCCTGCCTGATGGAGGATTTCTCTGGCCGAACTCATCCTTGAATGGAGCGGCAGCCGAGATCCGGGTTAAACGCTTCTTGGATTCCTTGATCCAAGGCCTAATCTACACACCAGTCTGGAATTTCCATTACTACCTTATGAAAAACGGAGGGAAACTTTTACAGTGGGTGGAGATCAGAGAGGCCGTCTTTAAAATTAGCTTGTTCCATTTGGGACAGCAGACCCTTTTTTTTTCCAGGGAGGCACAGACTGAGGGGTTTTCCTGCTTTCAAAAAGCAAAGTTTTACATTTACTTAGCTTAGCATTTGAATTTCAAATTGTGTCTCAGATGGAAAAAATGATACAAGGAAATCTTAACATTACGTAATTAAATGAGCGGATATTAGTCTTTCTCAATTATTGTTTGTGAACACAGCATTACAGATGACCTATAATGCTTCCTTGAACTGGTGAGATTAGGTCTAAGGACAATTATTCTGAGAAAATGAGATTTCAGTCAACAAGAATATATCAAGTTGTTTCTGGATGGTAAGTTGACAACAAAACACTTTTCTTTTCCAGCAGCTATCGTATAGCGCACAAAGCGGTAAAACCAGCTGACCAAAGGCACTGGAACTCAGCTTAGGTTGCTAGGCAACATGGCTGCACTTGGCTTGGGTTGCTAGGTAACAGGCAGGGCTTCACTGCGGCATCTGCTGATTTGTGATGTTACATTCAGAAGATTTTTGGGATGGCTCATTTTCCAGACATTAAAAAACAACAACATTCATTTATTGATTAAACAAAACAAAACAAAAAAACTGAGTGTACTTGTTTAAAAGCCCCTCCCCCCCTTAAAATGCACCAAATTATTATGCAAGTGATATTTTCTCAGATTTTCTTTAATGGCCAATGCAAATGATGGTCAGTATAATTTTGACTTCTGGTCAGGTTTATGTTTTGTTAATACTCCAATATTATTCTCTGAGCACAACAAAACTATCGAAACTGTAAAAACTAAATACTGAAGACCTCCTGCAATTTGTGATTAAGAATTCACGGATTTACCTGGACACAAATTGCTCTATGGAACATGTTTTTGAATTATTCGTGGATTTTTTAAAATATTCTAAAGAAAATGTAGCTTGGAAAGTGGAAATACCCTTTAATAACTGTGGCTGATACGCTGTTAACTGTCTTTAATAAAGCAGCTTCTTCTTCAGACGGTTTTCACTGCATGAATTAATTCATATTACAATATAGCTGGTATTTGAACTATTTAAACAGTTTGGTTTTCTAAGCACTTTGTAAGGAGGGAATCTCAAATATTCATGTTTTTTTAATTATCCAGGAGAGGCTGGTGATTCCTAACTCCCACGAATACAACACCATCAAAAGAGTGAGACTCTGAAGACGTTTGCAGTTATGACAGAGAAAAATACTGTGAAAATAGAAACGTAACATAAGCAGATAAGACTCCACCAAACTAGCAAGTGAGTTTAAATATATAAAAAAAGCTACGGTAATCTCCACATCAGTAAACCTCACACCACTATGAAATGCAAACAAACGCATTCATGCACAAAAAAAAAAAAACTGGTTAAGAACAGAAATAAAACAATGTTCCCTGACAGGAAGTGGCTATATTTTGCCATGACTACAGGTTTCTTTTCAGGTGTTGCTTGAGTTGTTCCATCCTCACTGTTGTGGTTACGAATCTGCAAGTTAACCAAAGCAAGATGTGCATAATTTCCTTTAAGTTATGTCATGTGCATTGCACATTTGTACTGATCATATTTAAAGAAAAGATGAAGCATACGGAATGGCATCAAGTATATTGAGGTTTTATAAAGTTACAAAGAGTTATAAAGCTATAAAGAGATAATTTTTATCTCCTTTATCCCAGTTTAGAGTTAGTTTAATGATCCAGCTTTGATCAGCTGGATCAAAGGAGGAAGATGAACTTTTTCCAATTACGTCATCGTTTTATCCCATAATGAAACCAGTACAATCATATCCCGCAGCATGACTGTACCACCACCAGGACAACTGTGTGCTCAGAGTTGACTTTCTGTTACACATAAACTGCAAAAACAAAATTTGACAAAGTATTTTCTCTAGTTTTAAGTGCAAATAACTTAGTAAACTTGAAATAAGACCAAACTAGAACCTTCTCAGACAGATTTAGGAGCGTATTTAAGTAAATAATTCTTTAATCATGGCTCATTAATAAAAAACTAAGTTCCTTTAAATCAAGGAGCAAAGACCTCCAGTTTAGAGTTGCCTTGAACTATAATAAATAGAAAATTGACCAACATATTTGATGTGCATTGGTGATTTTTGACAAAAAGTGATGTTTGTTACCGATTTCTCAATTGGTGACTGTATGTGATGTTTAGCTGAAATCTGCTATACAAGTAAACTTTACTCATTGATATTTTCTGTAGAAACTAAACTAAAGATACTTGATACAAGTTCAAAGGGGTGTGAATACCTTTGCAGAGCACATAATTAAACACAGTTTTAGTTAAAATATCTTGAAATAACTCAAAACTAACTTGAAATGACTTTTCAGCAAAATATAAGAGCTTATTTTAAGTCAATAAATCTTTAATATTGATTTTAAAAAAGGACTAGTTCCAGATTATTTCACTTATACCATGGGAAAATGTCTTGCTACATGTGAAATAATCTGACAGTTGAACCAATATGTTTCCATCAATATTAAGGAGTTATTGACTCTCCTATAAACTACCAATCTGCTAAGACTTTTGCAGCAGAAACTAAACCAACAGTACTTTATAATGTTTTTGCAGTTCTAACATTATGATATTATTTGACCCTTTAAAGAATCTGAATTAATGAGCTACAAAAACATTTAATTTCCCTTCGGGGTTAATAAAGTCTTTCTGAATTGAATTGAATTTTTTGAGGCTTCAGCATTTAGCTCTTTAAATGCATTTAGCTCTTTAAATGCATTTAGCTCTTTAAATGCATTTAGCTCTTTAAATGCATTTAGCTTTTTAAATGCATTTAGCTCTTTAAATGCATTTAGCTCTTTAAATGCATTTAGCTCTTTAAATGCATTTAGCTCTTTAGGGTCAAATGTGCCTGACAGGTGGCAACCCTTCATTTCCTTCAACTCCCCCACAAACCACATGCATTCCTAACCCCTTACTGCCCTCATTCACATCGATATGCTCGACTTCTCCTTCAACATTAACTCATGATAACTCATGAAATATTAATTGGTTGCATCAGCCCCAAGTGATGTGTAAAAACGCACCACAGCCTTAAGAGTCACTTTGTTTCCACTGTAAACTCACTATTTCTGCAGCGAGGATGGTGCCTTTCTGGGTCCGCACGTAACTTTTCAGCCTGTCCACGACGCCCGCAGAGGGAGCTTCGGTTGTATCAGCAGCCATCCTGAGAGAGAAAGTAACGTGGAGGCCTTGAAGTAGCTTCCCTTCAGTAAAAGAGCGAGTTTGGAAGAGCAAAAGTTTTTCTTAGATGAGATAATTCAGGAAAGAAGCAATGTGGTTGGTTGCCGCTTCAGTTTCAGCAGGTGGAGAGAAGAAATCAGTCTGAAGAGAAAGTCTGACAAATAAACTGCTGAGAGACTGTTAGTCCAGGGCGGGGCCAGCGGACTGTAAGCAGGGGCGTTGGCATTTCCCCTGTGTATGGAGCGCCGTTCATGGCAACATGCTACCACGCTGCGTTCGAGTCGGATCATGCAGTTAGTGACATGGGAGAAAGAAAAATTAAAAACTGTGGCCACGAGGTTTTTTTTCTCCTTCAAATGTCACCAGATGTGATTAGTATTGAAGAGAATATTTAAAAATAATAATTTTGACCTGTTTTTCTTCACAATTTTTACTGTTTTCCCCTCAAAGATGTGATTTTTTTTCTCAAAATTTCAACGTTGATCTCAGAATTTTCTTTTCAGAATTGTAACTTTTTTTTTTGTTGCAAAATTTACTTTAATCTCGGAATTACTTTTTCTCAAAGTAATTTTTTTTTCTGACGTTTTTAAAAGACTTTTTTTCAGAATTCTCACTTTTTCTCAGAATTTTGACTTTTCTCTCACAATTCTGGCTTTAATTTCAGAATTCCTTTCTTCTCAAAATTCTTTTTTTCCCCCTTCTGAATTCTGACTTTATTCTTCTGAGACCGTCTCAAGTAATAATTCTGAGTGTAAAATCAAAATTCCCAGAAAAAGAAAAAAAAGTCAGCGATGATGTCTTGACAAAAGTCAACATCAAAAGCGGCGCAAAATTTTTCACAAATTTTGCGATGCTACGTGAGCTCTAGTAGCTCTTTGCACATCGTCAGTTAAAAAAACAAACATTCACCCTTCCACCACTTCCTGTCGTCCTCTCAGTGGATTTAGTGAACATGAAAGGGGATTACAATACAGATAGTTTGATTAGTCAAAAAGACAAGAGCATATAACAAATGATACAAGCAAAAAAGATTCCGGAACAATAGCAGTACAATTGACAATACAGGGCCTATTGTATTTAACAAATACACAAAAAGTGTCTGTTAGGAACTTCCCCTTTTAGATTTGCATAAACCAGAATAAAACCAGAAACAGAAAGTGTGTTTCGTGTCAGTGCAATTCAAATCAGCGTCTAGGTGCAGAGATGCTTTGCTGGTTCAGGTATATTTATTTTCCATAAGAGGAAATTTCTCTGTTGGAGTAAAACAAGACTGAGCTGATTTTTAATTCATTCATTTTTATCCATTTGTACGAGTCGTTCATAGGTAAAAGCATGAAATCCGCAGCATTTAAACTGGTCAAAACTGTGTGAATTTATCTTGACTGAGGACAGCTGCATTGAAAAAAACCCCAAAAACATGTGATCTAAAGAAGAAATGCACCAGTTAACCTGGTGCATTTTTATTTAACATATGTTTGTCCTTCATCCAGTAAAGTTGGGTAGAGATTTGTGACACTTCATACTCAAAAAAGTAGCAAAATAACTCATAAAAGTGCAATTTCTCCAAAAAGTTACCAGATAAATGTAACATGTAATTAACGACTACCACTATCCACTAATGACCTCTAAATCTGAAAAGCTTAATCCACACATCTTTTATAATTGTTTTAGCTAAATTTGTAAAACAAAAGTTGTTCTTCTGCCACCTACATAATAGATGTAAACATCAAAACTTGTGATGCAGGTGCATCTTTGTATTGGTCACAGTTTAATGTGCACTACATAGTAAAGATATGCCAGATGAATGAATTTAAAAATGATTTAAAAACAAAAAAGAACATGTCCAGTTTGGATTTTATCAGCTTCACAAATCTGCTCAAAACTTTGTCAATTTTCCACTAATGAGAAACGTCATTAAAATCACATATGAATAAGTTTGTTCACTCGAAAAGTCTTAATAAAACATTCCGCTCACGATCCTCCAACAACTTCCTGCTGATTTCTTCTTCGTGGCAAGCGCCATAGCAACATCCGGTTGCTAATCACGTGACTCGCGTGATGCGGAAGAACTTTTTCCATTGAAATAAACCAGTTTCGATGCGGCCAAAAAAGACCATTATCCTTTTTATTTAAAATTGGTGTTTTCCATTAAGCTAATTTATGTTTGAAATATCAAATTGCACAATTACACGGCAATTAAAAGCGGAGCTCCTGCGCTGCCAGGGGCGGCTCTACACGGGGGGTGGAAGGGGGCAACTACCATCCCATATTCACATTAAACATAACAAAAATGATATCAAACAAGTGGAAATAAAAATGTCTCAACAATCATCCAGAGACAATAAACACAATTAGTTCTTCAACAGAATAATTTCAAGTTTATTTCATTTAGTTTCACATGAATCCCATATAATAAGAATACGGCAAAACTTTGGAGAGTCTTGAATATTTTTTTCCGACTTATCATCATCATAAATACTAATATGAATACATCATAGACAATAAAACACAGCACTATTCGAGGGCTTAGAGAGTATCACAAGACATCATTCACCACTAACGACAGACTATATTTCATTTCAGCATATTTATAAGAGCTACAGTGGAAGAGAAAGAAAGACAGAAAGGGAGAGAAAGCAAGTAGCTTCTAGATTGCCTGGATCTAAGAACTCTGATTTAAAAATTAAAAAAAAGAGAGAGAGAGAACAAGATTTTACAATGACTAAAGATGCACTGGAGTTGAACTACGGCTGTTTCTGTTGAGAGCTGTGGAAGCTAAATACCAATAAAACACATCTGCTATCGTTTGGCAAACATGCTGCTTGGAGATCCGTACGGAGGATGGGCAGCCGCAGCCGTACAGGTGTGTTTGCATCTGGATACAAGCAATTATTGCAGCACTTTGTGCTTTCAGTAGATTATGGCAGAGCTGCTGTAATAATCAGTGTTATTTACCAAACATCGGGTCTTGCTTTGTTCCTGAGCCTCGGCCTCTAACATGGGATTATCGATGGGATGTCGGAGTAGGATGCACGCACTAAACCGGATTTCCAATCGGAAGAGGAGGAGAGTCAAGGGCGGGATGAAGACGGCGCGTTGTGTGTGGCACGACTATGATTTTTAGAAACCTAATAAACCCTCGTTTACTTTTTATTCTGTGTTGAAGTGATTAAAGTGTGACAAAAACACCATAAAAAAACAAAACAAAACAAACACGCAACTCTGTCTGAGGACTTTCCGAATCACAAAAAAGGCGATAGAGAAAAGGACAAGATTTTTTTTTCTTTTTCTGACAAAATAAAATGAATGCCATCCAAACAAATACACAGAAACTCTTACTACACCATCTGATTTCACAATTTCCATACTGACAACACAGCAAATATGAGACGCCAAAGGTAATTTTCTTCTCCGAACGCACTTGTGATTTGCAGATGTCAGGATTAACAATAATCAGTGCACAACCAGAATGCATCCACTTGTGATATTAGATGGTTGAAAAATATATAAAAACCTATTTTCATCACTAACATTACCACTGTCACTCACTTCTCTACAGATAGATATCTTGGTTTTTTAGTCATTATTTGCAGCTTTTGCCCTGATTTTTATTTTTCAAATCATTAATTTCAAGCAAATGTTCAGATTGAAATGTGACTGTGAATCCGGTCAGTAAAGGTTTAAACTATGAGAGCTCCTAAACAGAACCAAAATAAATGCAATTGAATAACTCTGTGCTCAACATTTGTTGTATAACAACTAATATAGAGTGCACAATTATTCAACTGTGAACATATAATCATATATATATTTATATATCAGCAAGTCGATATTTACACAGCACAGACAAATACATTCTCTCAAGTTAAATATAACTACAATTTTTTTCCCCCCTCATAAATTTTCTCTGTCACAACAAGGTTTCCCTTACGAATGTTTTGGTATTTGTGTTCAAGTTTTTCTCGTATACCCAAACAGACAATCCTCTGTTGTCTTTTACAGTTAAATACATCACGAGAATAATCATCATTGTTACAGCAAACAGAAGAAATCCATTCCCACCCTCCCCAGAACCGACCCGCCCGTCCCCTCCCCGTATGGTAAGAGTGCGGCCTCCCCTCCCGCCGCCTGCCGCCTCACAGACACACAGACAGACACACAGCGGCGTGTGGAGACGCAGGTGGTGGTTGAGAAACGCTCCGACATCGACCAGATCGCCCTGAGGAGGAGAGAGGAGAAACAGGATGCACCAATCGATCAATCAGGTTTATCTGCACGGAAAATTTTATTAAAAGGGATTTTCAAAGATGCTGGTGTCCAAAGTGCGGCACGTGGGCCATTTGTGGCCCTGCGATTAATTTTGTGGGGCCGCTTACTGCAAATCAAGAATGGCACAAATTTGGCCATCCAACAGTTTACATCTTCTAAAACGGAAAATATTAATCACAATACAAATAATGCATTATTATTATTGTTGTTGTTAATTGTGCCACAAACATCTGCCATGTTTTTACTCAAAAACAGAGTTTGATTCACATCCATTACATTTTTTCAGAGGTTAACTCAGAGGATATCAATCTTTTCACAGATTGATTGATTACAAACATGGTGGCAGTTTTAACAATTCTGAAAAAAATATGTATTATAAAAGTTACACACTGCAGAAATGTACTTTCGATGAATTCGAGAGATTTCAGCAGATTTGAATAGCAGCAGGTTACATTGACTTGAGTAACTTCTTTGAAAAATATTACTTTTAGGAGTATTTTACTGCACTGTACTTTTTCCTCTTATTTGAGTAATTTTATTATAGAGTGTTTCTACTTTGACTTGAGTAGAATGACTGAATTTTCTCCCCACTGAATGAAAAACAAGTTTTAACCAGAAATCCAGACAAACATCTGCAGTTTTTGTGAAAGTTTCATTAGATTTTTATTGAAAAATTTGATTTGGATACATTTACTTTTGCCTGATTTTGTTATTTTTTATTATTATTATCAATTATTGTCATTTTGGTCCATCTGATTACATAATTTTTAAATATTAAATGAGTGATCATTTGGCCAGTTACTCAGTACTTGAATAGACTTTTACCAAATACTTTTTGTAAAAATATGTTGATTTACTTAAGTACAGTTTTGGATACTCTACACTCTTGTGTATTTTAGTTACATTAATTTAAGACATTCTCAGGCTGCACGTGGAAATCCTGTAACTCACCATCCTGCAGCTGTTCTGGCTGAGGAGGTTTACATCTGGTTGGAGTAGGAGGTGGGCTGCTGGTCGTAGCCCTGGTTGTAACCTCCGTCTTCATTGTAGCCTCCTTGCTGGCCGTACTCGGGCTGGTACCCGCCCTGGGTGCCGGCGTACGGGTCCTGCTGTCCGTAGCCTCCCTGGCCGAAGGAATCGGGCGCGGGCTGCTTCTCTTGCGATGGGACGTACGTTCCCGTGAACGCAGCCATCCAGCCGGTCTCTTTGAAGACGAACCACAGGTTTCCCACCCAAAGGATCAGATTGATGAAACCAAAAGCCTGGATGGAAACCAATGTTCATCGTAAGACCAATGTTAATCTCTCAGTGATTCTTTATGCTGCCCAGAATCGGGAACCCACCACAGAGGTGTTGAGCCCGGAGACTTTGGGGTCGTAGACCTCTTTGCAGGTGTTTTCCCCTTCGTCGCAGGCCGGGATGAGAGTGATCACCCTCTCTGGATCGGTGGCTGTCTTCACGTCTGACAGGCCTTTAGCCCAAGCGCATGATGAGACCAGCCACATAAAGGCAAACACTGCCGTCACGACAAAGTCCTAGAACCAGAAAAACAATCAAATCTGTTTATCATGATATGAGGAAAGCATGTCACTGTAATTCCATCACCAAATCAGTCCCGCAGGATTTTGTGATTGTTTTTTCTTGATAAATCAATTATTTGTTTGGCTACTTTAGGAATGTTTACATTTTTTCTTCATTAAACTCCTTCTGAAATTTATATGTTGAAGAAAAAGTATGAGAATGAAGCAACAATCAGACAAATTGGACATTGAAACATTTTTATACTTTAGGTGATTTTAACACCTGATTGGGGACTAAATCAATAAGACTGTTCCCCTCCTCGCCTGTGGTGGCGCTGCAGCAGAAACTACTGAAGGAAATGACACAAAAACCTCTGACATGAGCAAAACTTCCTTCTTCACAAAATAAAAACAAAAATGATCAGCAGAGTTGCTTTGGGTCTATTTACCCAGAATGCCCTGCGCCAACATACGGCAGAATAGCAGAAGTGAGAAATACTGCCACCTGCAGGTCATGTGGGAGTTAGCATCACTCTCACCCAATGCTTTTGACCATTTTTGTGGAAATGTTGCAATAAACCCACAGCGATGATTTAGTCTGAAAAAATGCGTTGATCTGTTGATTTTGTGAGAAATTCTGCAATAATAAATCCCGAAAACGAGAAGAACTGCTAAATATCGTAATGTAAATATTGATAAAAATTAATCCAAGTTTTAATCACTCTTTTATTTTCAAGGTGCTTAATAAGAAGCATGTTTTTCTGATGCTAAAAGCTTGTTTTGGATGACCTTTTTTTATTGCCAAGGTGGCAGAAACAGAAATAAACAGTCAACTTTACATTCTATGTAAGTTTTAACACTTAATATTAAAATATATGTTATTTTGCATGCAAAATACTAAAACTTTGTATGCATGGCTCCTAAAATACAAGATGTAAACCTACCAAGCAGTTGGATGAAATTATAATATTGCTATTTGACATTTTGCGCCGTTCAAGCTGAAAAATGTGAATAAAAGAACTCACAATCCGGGCCCCCTTGTTGTTTTCGCGGTACTTCTCCAGAACGAAACAGTAGGCGGCGAGGGCTGCCATGGAGTAGAGGAAGGAGAAGACGGCGATGGTTACGAAGAACTCGGCTGAAGAAGAGTAGTCTCCGACCAGGAACTGGCGGTCCGATTTCCCTCCCTCACAGGTGGGGGCGTCGAAGTAAACCTGATGGAGCCTGAAGACGACAACGCAAACAAAAAGACACAAGAAGAAGAGAGAGAAGAGATAAAACAATACTTGAAGAGAACAACATGTGTCAAATCAAATGAATAAATTATTTTAATGACGTTTGCCGTACCTGAACGGGTATTCAAATTCTACTTCTATTCCCAGGTTACTATATGATCGGTTTTTACACTCCACACTCATCTTGAACATGCCAGAGTAGCTGCCACATGTCGAGAAGGCGAAGATCGCGAAGATCTGGGGAACATTAAAAATAAAAAACAGAAACGCACAAGAAGAATTAGCTTCTTTTTCCAGACAATCTTTCAGGCTTCGCCCACAAACCGGAAAAAGAAACGCATTGGACTTTATTTTCCAGCAAGAGAAGCCGTATTCTTCCTCATGTAGAGCAAAAACCTCCAACTCGACCAACTTGTTTAATTCTCTTAAATATATTTATAACACCTTCCAAAAGCATTAAAGATTCTTAAAATTTCCCACATTAATTCATGTTAAAACCACCAAATTCAAAGTGTTTCATTGAAATAATAATGCAGAGCAATAATGGCCTATCTTCAAAATACTTTTAATTTTCTGACTAACATGACATTTTGTTTTTGCATGCACTTCAAAAACAAAATCATACCAACTAATTTTTGGTCTTTTTAGTGCAGATATACTAGAGAATTTGATATAAGACAAAAATAATTTACAGTAATTTTTCAGCAAGATTTGGAAGCTTGTTTTTAACTTTGATGAAAAAGTACCAGTTCTACTGGCAGATTATTTCATTTGTAACATGACAAAATGAAATAATCTGCCAGAGAAACTAATACTTTTTCATCAATATCAAGGACTTATTTACTAAAAAAAGCTCATTTCTTTCTGAAACATTACTTGCAAGTTAATTGACAATATTTGCACAAGAAACTCGACCAAAGATGTTTGATGTAAGTTCAACACATTCTGACACACTACAAAAACACATTTTCACCAATTGTTCCTGCTCTAGCTTTTTTTAAAAATATCTTAGTGCACTTGAAATTAAACAAAACTAACTTACAAATAACTTTTTATCAGGCTGTAGCTTGTTTTAAGTCAGTACCTCCTTAATATTAATGAAAAAGTTCCAGTTCCACAGGCAGATTATGTAACATTTACATTGGAAAAATGTCTTGTTATAAGCAAAACTAGATCAATATTACGGAATTACTGACTTCAAACAGGCTCATATATGTCGCTGATTTCTGTTATTGTAATATTGATAATTGTTGCTGTGTGCAATGCTTTCGGTTCCTGCCTGCAGCGTCCTCCAGTCCCTCTGAGCCGTTAATAAATTCACACCAAGTGTAAATCAATGCACCGTTGTTAACAGCCAACGCAGCACAGACTGTCCCTGTTGCCATGGTTATTGGTGAAAATTTTAATTTCCGCATAGCTGTTTTTTTTTTTTTGTTGCTTTTTTTTTTGTCTTTTAATTCCCTGTTTGTGTTCCTGCTGAAAGCTGTCCGTCGCCACAGAACCATCAGCCCGGTCCAATAAACGGGGCAAACTGACCCAGACTCTCTCACCTACAGCAGATTAGAGGAGCCAGACTATTTTTACCACACCCTCCCGGTTCTGCAGGCCAGATCCGATCGGAGGGACAATCCAGTTATTAATCTGGCTGAGGTGCTTCTCCATCTGTCACCGGATACTGAGCTCCGAGCTCCGAGCTGGGAAAACACCCTCAATGTCCACGCTGCGTCTCTGAGCTCACACACGTCACTTCCTTCTCATCGCCTGTTTTCCACAGGCGTCGATAAACGGCGAAAGCAATAATATCGGTAATCTTATTATAATTATAATCGGCAACCAATAATCTTTCAGTTCATGTGACCAGGAGGTTTGTTTCCTCGATTTTTAGGTTTTTGGTCGATGTTCTGTTTTGTGACATCGGGACTTTTTTCACCAGTTCGATCCGTCGGTTTGAATGATTGGAAGTCACCCAAGGCCGCCATCTTGTTTTGACAAACGTTTTTTTTTTTTTTTTTTTTTACAGCTTCTGTTTATTTGGACTTTTAATTATATGATGGCCATTTTAGACAGAAAAAATAGTGAATTTCTGTTAAAATGAGTGAATGAATAAATAAATAAATAATCAGAATTTTTTTTGTATTAATCAGAATAAACAAATATTTATCATTTGAAAAGTTATAAACCTGAGTTTGAAAATTAAAAAAAAAAACTTTTGAGATTAATCACAGAATTTTTCTAGAAAAAAAAATAAAAACAAGGAAACTTCTGATCTTGAAAAGCCAAAAAACTCAGAAATATCGAGATTAATCTCAGACACTGACTAGAAAAAAACTTAGACATTTCTGAGGTTCAAAAGTTGAACATTTTTGACTTTTTAAAAATGTTTTGAGTTTGAATTCTTATGTTTTTGCACTGAGCAGAACATAAATCCTAAATTCATAAATGAATGTATTCTAATGTTTTATCCCTGTTGGAATGATTCAAACAGGACATTTATCCTGTTTTTACATTTAAAAAACTGAATTTCACACTTTGAGTAAAATATTAGCATGAATCTTACATGTAAATTGGTGGAAAAGACAGTTTTTAATGTTTTGCTTTTTCTTACCAACAAGCAGATGAAGAACAGGGTGAAATACGGCTGCAGCGATGGTTTAATTCAATATTTACCGCTGCAGGAGTCTGCTGTAGTAAGCTATTCTAAAAATAAAAACCACACCTCTCAGTCGGTTTAATGTCTCAATTTCATCAAACCGGGAGTATTTACAACCCAGGTTTCCGTTTTCACAGATATATTTTTTCATTATATCATCAACAAACAAGAAGCTGCATTATTTGTTTGCTAACTTATTTTCTTCTCATCTCTTTACAAAAATATACAACCTTCTCAAACCTTGTTTTTCCACAAACTGTAATATATTTCTGGGTGGTTGTGGTAGATTTACTCAAAGTACTGGATCTCTAAGGTTTTAAATAAATGATTAATACAACACAGTTGCTGGCCACGCATTCTGAAAACCAACAATTTCGCTGTGAGCCCACCATTTATTTTCCTTTTGGTACGAATCCTGGCTTGTTATTGGAAACTGTTTTATTCCTAAAATCAAATCCCACTCAAAGTCATCATGTTACATAATAGCTAAAAAAAAAAAAAGAAAAGAAAAGAAAATGATAGTGAAAACTTTCTCCAATTTTTGCTTCCAAATCTTAACGGTTTAAAACAAACGCTTTGCACTTGCAGATATCTAAATGTGGATGCAGGTAGGTTTTAAAAACAAGCGCTCATGTTTGCAAGAAACAAAGTCAGCATTCTGTGTTTCTGATCTCTGCAGACAATTAGGGGAGGCAATGCATCACAAATAAAATATATATCACCAAAGTATAAAGAAATCTGTTTTCCATGTCTTCTGTCTCTCTTTTGGTTAAAGAAAAACAAGTCATTGTTTCAATATTCCTTGGTTAGAATATCTGATAAGAGTTTGTGCAAA
Source organism: Poeciliopsis gracilis (assembly GCA_911649635.1). NCBI lineage: Eukaryota > Metazoa > Chordata > Actinopteri > Cyprinodontiformes > Poeciliidae > Poeciliopsis > Poeciliopsis gracilis. The sequence goes on from CAJVRI010001220.1 coordinate 2,643,066, forward strand.
AACACCTGTAATAAAATCCCAACCATGTATTAGCTCAAAAAAGTGTGAAGATTTGTTGATGGAAATTTGTGATAACTCTCAATAAACTGGAGGGACTGATTGCAGATAAAAACTGCATCGATTTGATTGATAACATAACATTTACTGACTTTTAGTGTGTAGAATCTAGAGGGCCACATAAAAAGCCACAGAGTTTGACTCATGTGGCTCAAATGGATGTTTTTGGAATTAATTTTAATGTAATTTTGCCACAAAACAAATAAAACATCTCACACGTTTTTTTATTCCATCCTTTATATGCATTAAAACATTTTTATATAGGATATTTTGCACTTCATATAGGAGATAAACAGAAAACAAGCCCTGGAGTAATAACCGAATGAAGCATCTGTACAGAAAACACCTAATGAGCTGCAACAAAATAAACACCTTTTATTACACATTACGGATTAACGCTGAGTGAATCAGGCTGTTACTTTGTGTTCTCGGCCTTTTAATGTTTGCTGAGAATGAGTCAGAGCGTGAATTTAAATTCAGACCAAACCCAGTGCAGCAGCGTGTTGCTGCAGCAGGAGAGGAGGGAAAAACAGGCGTATTTGGCTAAATGTTTGGTAAATCACTGTCTTCTGACAACCAACACACCTTTCTCAGGTTTCACCCTTCATTATATGAGACACAAACAGAGGAAAGTACAGAAGGTCAAAGGTGACGCAGAATCATCTTATCTGATATTTCTACTTCAAATATCTTAGTTCATTTGAAATAAGACAAAGTAACTGAAAAGTAACTTTTCCACAAGATATAGAGGATTTTTAAAAAAGTAAATAACTTAAAATTGTTGAAAAAGTGTTAGTTCTATTGGAAGATGAATTAACTTATAACATGGGAATAATGTCTGGTTATGAGTTAAATAATCTGCTAATCGGTTTAGTACATTTTTAAATCAATATTGAGGAATTATGGGACTTAAACAAGCTCCTATATCTTGCTAAAAAGTTACTTGTAAGTCAGTTTTTTTCTTATTTCTCGTGAACTAAGACATTTGCATCAGAAACCAGAACAAAAATACTAGGTAAGCTGCATAGATCTATTCCTTCCTGCTCTGATTTCACTGGATTCAGTTCAAGAATCTGGATAAATATTACCGAGGTTTGGCTCCTCTTCCTCCTCCTAAAAAAATAAATAAATAATAATAAATCCCTGTCTTCCTTATGATACAAGCCCGTAATAGTGCAGGAAGAGCAGGCGCTCTGGCAGCCCTTCCTCCAGCCTGACGCTGAGGCACGCAGACCCTCTCTGACAGATGATTCATGCATCGCCCTGGCCTCCTGATTGGTTGGTTGGCTCGCAGTGACCCAGGGAGACAGTGATGAGGTGCTGGCACACTCACATAGCTCCAGGGAAGGACTACAGAGTCATGCAGCACACTCATGCCTCTGACTGCTGCGCTGCAAATCTGCAGAGGCTGTAACAGCGCGGAGCTGTGTCAACACCGTAGTGTTTTCATCTGTGTTATGGCTCCTCTCTGGCTTGGGCTCCGACTTCCTCCAAAACCATCAAACTACTGTAAAGGTGACCTGCAGTGCTTAGGATGCATCTACAGGCGATAGAAAACATTTCCATTACAGTTTTCTGATGAGAATCATCATCAGATAATGGGATTTTAATCTGTTTGAGCTCCTTTCAGATTGAGCTGTTTTAGGGGCTCTGTCTCTTTAAATCCAAATGAGGGGCTGCTGGCCACGCCCCCTAACTCAAAGATGGGAAAATGGCTGCACACAGATGCACAATTACATAACCATACATGCTTGAAAAGCAAAAGTGAAACCTCCTGCACAACCAAGAATGCAGCAAATGCACAAAATCTTTCCAAGTAATTTTGGTTTAATTTTTGGTGGAAACATCTTAGTTCTTTAAATAAAACAAACTAAGATTGAAGTAGCTTTTCAGCGAGATACAGAGGCCTGTTTTAAGTAAATATTTCATTAAAGTTGTTGTTCTATTGTCAGATAAATTAACTTATAACAAGGGAGAAATGTGTTCTTATAAGCGAAATAATGTGCCAAAAGAACAAGAATGTTTTTAAAATCAATATTAAGGAATTATTTATTTAAAACAAGCCCCTATGTCTTTCTTAAAAGTTACTTGTTTTATGTGAAGTTTACTAAGATATTTGTACTAAAAACTAAGCCAGAATTCCAGCAGCCATTGTACAGTGCATACAGCAGTAAAACCAGCTGAACAAACGTGTTGGAACTCAGCTTCGGTTGCTAGGTAACGGAGCAGGGCCCATCGAATGTGACTCGACATTCGGGAGGTTTTTGGATTTCCAGGCACCAGAAGTCATCCGTGTGATTTTTTTAAAGTACTTTGGATGTTTTTAGACGCAGCTGAGACCCAAAAGGACGTAAAAAAAAAACAACTAGAAAATGTGAATTTTACATAATAGGTCACCCTTAAATTGCAGCTCACACTGAAAAAAACACAAGGTGACCTTCTTAGTTTATTAACTTATTCCTACAAACAAACTGACATCAGCGTGGGTGACGTGTTCCAGCAGCTGTGGAGGTAAATGTGGGTCGGATAAACGTCTCTCCTCCTTTCTAAACTCTCCCAGCAGAAGCTAAAGCTAAACTGGAGCAGCTCCAAAGTCGAGCCTGCAGCATCGTCTCTGCTGCTGATGGAGGACAAACACTTTGGATGACAGTATGTTATATAACAAACAATAACTGCTTATCTAAACTAAAGAAGCTGTTCTTCATGATTATTTTTATTTATTTCTTATGTATTTTGAAATACATGATGCACAACTCTGAATAATTTAAACAACAGCATTCAGTTTCCTTTTGGGATCAATGAAATATTTTTGAATTTGGATGTTTTGGCTGTAATGCAAGACTGTGATGTTAAGCTATTTAGTAATCAGTTATTCTATGTAATTCTGATAATTAATTGAATATAAATAGGTTTTAATACATTTATTTTTAGCAAAATTGTCACTTCAATTTCCTAGCTATTTGTTTCAATCTTTAATCAATTTTTTTTAATCCACTGTAATTGCTTGTTTATTTATTTTTTACCTTTGATATCTAAGGAGAAGGCATTATAAATAAAATATATTATTATTTTTCTTCTTTTCACATTTTGATGATTTCTCATTTAACCTTTAAGCTCATTTTATACAATATTAGACATAAATAAAAACTAAAATGCAACAGGAAGATTCAATTTTACATTTTGTAGATTTATTTGAAAGAAGTATGCTTTTCTGAGAAAATAGAAAATAAGGTCAATATGTTGTTTAATTTTGGATTAACTGATCAATAATGGGATAGCAAATTTGAACCAGGTGAAGCTAAATGTATATTTTTGTACAGTTTTAGCCTAATTGCTTATTTGTATTCCTTTATGTATTTAAACACCTGCTGAAAGCAGCAGATAAAACATGTGGAAGTGATTTTATCCCTCAGAGGAACCGGGTTGTGTCAGTATAACAGTGACACACATTCTGCAGGAAAACATCAAAACGCGACAGACTCTTCACAAACCCGTTGGAGCAAAAGAGAAAAAAGAAAAACCCCAGAAAGCGAAGGTTCAAACGCAGCGCAGCGCCATTAACTTTCTGCACGTTTCACGTCTGTCGTTCGGGTCGAGGAGTCGTGCAGATTCTTCATCTGTGTTACAAACCGCGCTACAAATAGTAAAGATGCGCCAGGAAATGGGATGGTGACCCGAATCTGAACAGCTGACTTTTCCTCATCTAAAAAAATCACAATATTTTTCAGCTCACTACCAATTACCAATTAACACTCTTCAGTGTAAACGTTGTCAATGAGCTAAGACTCCTGGTTGACTACGTTTCAGTCGGAATGAGGCGGTTAAGACTAACTCATGTTGGCTGCTCTGCAGGGATATTTATTCAAAATAGTTGTATTTTATTCTTTTGATGAGTTTAATTCTGTCTAGATCAAAAAATGTTTGGAAAATCTTCTTAACATACAGTTAAAAGAAATAGAAACAGTAATTGTGCTAATTTATATTTTTAGTTGCTGAGAATAGTTTAAAAAGTCAACTCTGTGGTCATTTTGTTTTTGAAATCGATAATAAAATCCACTTAAACTGCGGAGCTGTGTAACATAGACTGCTCTTTCTCGCTCAGAAGCTGCTATCACAAAACTGATCACTTTCAGGTACTTAAATTAATTGGTTAAAAAACTATCTAAAAATATTTACTTGATGTAGCAAAAAAATGTCTAAACCAAGGGTGCTCAAAGTAGGGAGCGAGGGCCATTTGCGGCCCCTGGATGGATTTTTTGCGGACCTTTTCCAGCTACTAAAAGTAAAAGAATTAAGAAAACACTACAACAATTAAAATCTACTTACAAAAATGTTAGATGCAACACAAAGTGATAATCTATTTTACGCTTTCTAGTTTCTTTCTGTTGTGATTTTCTCTAATCTGCTTTTTTCTGTAAACTTGTTTAAGTCTTTTTAAATGAAGATTGACCCAAATTTACTTTGTTGTGACCAAACATGATTTTTAAAAAATAAAAACATCTTGACCAAGTTTTGTTTCATGTTTCAACATGAACAACATTAAGTTAATTTCTGATTAAATTTTTGTTTTATGACAATATATTACAAAACAATGACTAAAACGGTTACATTTCGGAGAAAAAAATATATTTGTTGAATGGAAAACTTGTTCAAACTTTAAATGAGTTTATCTAATGAGTCAGTTTTATGAGTGTGTGTCATCACTAGAGGGCCCCTAACAATGAATTAGGGGCCCTCTGGTGAGGGCCCCTAGAATCTGAGTTATGATTCTAACGCAGAATCATAATTCATTTTATTGTTATTGTGCAAGAAAGAAAGCACAACAAAATCTAAAAAATAGTAACTCTGAAAGGCAAGTCAAAAAATAAATATAACATTAAATCTCAATAAATCTAAAAAACATAGTAGAAACACAAAAACAACAAGAATGTCGAGGAAAACATTTTTTTAAATTTATTTTTAGTTTGCTAATCCTTTAAGGTTAAAATCAACTGCGATAAAAACACCAGTATTGTGCAAGCTAATTACAAATTATGCTAGAAATGATAAAGAATCTGGTGTTGACTTGTTGGTATGGGGTTGGGGGGCCTCCAAGTGAAAATCTGCTTGCAGGGCCCCAGAAAAGCTTTGTCCGGCCCTGTCTGTTTATGCTCTCTGCTACATGAATGAGGAAGGAAACTTACCCACTGTAGTACTTTTATAAATCCCAGTGGTTGCTTGACTACTGTGAACTGCCCTTGGGCCACCAGCTGTCAACATAGCAAACAAACAATAAGATGCAGCAGATTCTTTACAATATCTTTAAGCGCAAAGTTATAATGAAGACGCTTTTCCAGAGTAGTGAAAAACACTTCAGCTGCTACATCTTTGTGAGGTTATGAAATGCTGCGTGAGTGGAGAAGAGAAAGAGCTGCTGCCAGTAGTACAATTAGACAAAGCTGATTAACTGTTTCTGTAGCTACTGCAGCATCCAGCGGCAGCCATTTTTATTTATCTGTTCTACTTATTTATGAGGGGAAATCGCCTTAAATGTGCCGCAAGGAGTTTGTATTTATGCGCAGGTGGATGCATCGCCGCAGTCAGAAGGTGTGCATCAGTAAATGGCCGCACATCGAGCGCCTCTCTCTCTCTCTTTCTCTCTCTCTCTGTCCCTCTCCCTCTCTCTCTCTTTCCTGAGGTTGTTTTGTTTTCTAGGCATCCTAATGAAACAGGTGACAAAATCTGCTCTCAGATCAGCCTGACAGCTCGATGAGCGCCTGGTTTTCCAGAGCAAACATGAAGGGCTTTATTTAAACCGCTCGGCTGTTTAGAGAGCTGCGGGAGACCTTCCTCCTCCTCCTCCTCCTCCTCCTCCCCCTCCTCCTACCCCTCCTCCTTCTCCTCCTCGCCCCCCTCCTTCTCCTCCCCTATATGTTGGGCCTGTGTACTGCCCAGAAAATTAATCACATTCCGCTTTTGTTATCTTAGCAACAGCGGCCTAATTGAAACAGGAGCAATCTGAGTCAATTATCCGGGTCTCTCTGGAGCGGTCGGTCAGTATCATCTCCTTCCTGAGCTAAATGTCCCTGCTGCGGCTCTCTGGACATCCTGCACAAGCGGGCCGCTCAGTCTGCAGCATCACTAGCTGGAAAAAAATACATGATAATCCAACGAGCAGTGTCTGCGCAAACTGGATTATTATTGATGTCATTATTATGTATCAATATTGCTGAATAAATATTTTAAATCCTAACGCTTGTCAGGACTGCATCAAAAATCTCCAACAAGAACGGAGCAAATCTGAATTAAAAAACATCAATATCCCATCCCGCGACGCGCTCTGTGCATTAACATTCACTGAAGAGCAAATGTAAACAGGAACAGCAGCAGAAATAGGGAAATAATTTCCTACCTGGTTCGCAACATCCATCTTGGCCGCTTACTCGCTGATAAGAGGATCAGAAGGGCGGAGGGAGGGAGGCGGCCCAGCCGGAAGAGCCCGGATGGAGGGAGACGCTCGGGAGGAACAGCCGGGCTGCATCACGAGCTGGGATTTACGAAGCAAGAGGAAGAGCTGACGCCGCATTGGCCTCGCCGTAGACGCCATACGTCAACACGTTCGCCATATTGTGAGTGGCATGTTCTGCTTGGAGCGCAGACAGACGCGTTACCTTCGCTCAATTCTGATACATACAGAGCTGGCAAGTAACTAGTTACATTTACTCAATTACATTGACTTGAGAAACTATTTTGAAAAGAAAAAAAGTCACTACTATCCTGTAATTTTATTATGAAGTATCACTAACTTACTTAGGGGTGAAAAGTAGTTTTTGACTTCACCTGTTTGCTTTCACCCCTGCTCTTACTGGAGTTACATTTCATGTTTTTACCAATAATTCACCAGACAAACTGATTGGTTCTTCTTAAAGTTTCATAAACTCAATATCGAAAGAAATTGATATGAATTTTTTTGGCCCTGATTTTGCTACTTTGTGTAACTTATTGTCCTTTTCATCCTTAAAATTACACTTATTATGTAATTTTTAAATATTAAACGATTGATAATTTGATCAGTTATTCTAGTAGACTTTTTACCAAATGTTTTTTTTTTTACTCTTAGTGGAGTAATTACTTAGATATGTTTAACGTGTACTTGAGTAAATATATTGACAAAGTGTAATCCTTAGGAAACCCAAGATCACTCATTTAAATCACAGTCCAAGTTTAAGCACAGCACAAAAAAAACTGAAAGCTTACATCGGTATAATTTTGCTTATTATCTTCATTTCTCGTTAACTCACATATTTTATTTTTATTCAATTCATATTGTTTTTATATTTAGTCCTCAAACCATTTGAAGAAAACTGTAGAAACATGCCACTCACAATATGGCGTCCTCGTTGGCGTAAGGTCCTGACGCTCCCGAGGCTTCGTGCGTCTATGCCGCCAAGCGTATTGACGTCAGAAGGACTTGGAGTAGAAAGGAGCGGCAGCGTCTGTCCAATCAGAGCGCAGCTTCGCTCCGAGGGGGAGCAGAGCGCATGGAGACAGTTCATGGTTAAGTTCAAGCTTAAAACAGACACAAGGAGCAGCGTAGAGCGGAAATGAGGGAAAAAAACAAGTCTAGTGAGACATTATGATGCAGCAAGGTCACCTGACATGAGCTGCGCAAGTAAAAACAAAATATGTTGGCAAAATTTACCTTAAATTAAAGATAGTTCAGTTAAACCAGCCTGGAAAATACAATTTATATTGAAATGACTCTACCTTCTTTAGGACTATTTCCACAGAATTACATTTGTTTATATATAGATAGGTTTTCAACAAAAAGAGAAGCAAGAAAATGGAAATACAATTTTAAAAAAGTGAATTGTTTGTTTAAAAATAAAACTCAATTAAATAAAATTAATAAAGAGGCTAAATAAGTAAAATTAATTTTTATTCAATAACAAAAACAAATTGTTAAAATCTAGGATCTGTTCAATGTTTCGCAAAAAGAAAAAACAAACCAGATATTTACAAGTAATATTTTAAAAGATATAACCATTATTTTCTTACAATAATTCTGACTAAACTTTGCATTTTAAATGTCTGTCAGGATTACCAAAAATATTCTTTCTTGCCAAAAACCAGAGAAAAATCTGTGTTAAAAACTTAATACACCTTTCAAAAATGTGGGTAAAGCCTCAGTGATGACATCATGACTTTACAAGCCTCTGATTGGGTCTGAGTAACAGGTGAGGATTTATCTGAAGAAAATCACTCCTTTCATGTGTGGCATCACAAGAAAAGCACATCAAAAAATATGAATAATTTCTATCTGGTGTAGTGTGGTTCTTTTAATCATTTACATGACTAGAAAATCGTCATCTTATTTACAGTTCTTGCTTTTTTGTGGGTATTTCCACCTTGCAAATTATAAGGAAATGACAGAAATGTAAAATGCAGCAACAATATTCTGCTGCAGATACATGCAGCCTATTGTTTGGCATGCTTCATCTCTTTGAAGGGGGAAGTGAAACCCAGCTGTCGTCCATCTGCCAGTCTATTAATCACTCATTGCATAATTCACTGGGTGTATTTCACTATTCCTCCTAGCAGGAGGAGGAATCCTCACACTAGTCAAAGAGAAAAATAACGACGAGTTGTTTGAGAAAACATATTTTATTTGCTCAGAATGTAAAGTGGATGAACGCTCACAATAATCCAAATAAACCGCAGACTTTTTTTAACAGACGTTTCAATGCTGCATCTTTGACGATATTCAGTTTAATTTAATGTAGTTTCTCTAAAACTGAATTTAAAGATGATTTTAAAAAAAACATCCTCTGTCATAATGACTTAAAAGCAAAAGTTTATACTTTATATTGCACTGCTGTGTGAATATAAAAACTTCCTGAGCCTCATCTGTGTGCATGTTTTGGCATTCACAAACAAAGGTATTTCATACCCAACAGGATGTTTAAAAACTACAAAAACCACCATATTCGCTTTAAATAACTGACATATAAACACTTATAAAATATTGGCTCAAGACTTCATGTTCTTGCTGTTTTGCTTTTTGTTTTTGGCTTTGCTGATCTCAGTAAGAAATCACACAGTTCATTTCGTCGGCTAGTTCGTCCTCGAACCGGGACAGGTGACTGGCTCCCCGCACGATCAGGTCGGCCGCCGCGCTCTCCATCTCGTCCAGGCTCATGTGACACGCTTCGGCAATCTCCCGCTTGGCAAAACTCACGAACTTTGGATCCCTGGCGTACATGCCGAGGCCCTCGGAGATCAAGATCTGTTGTTGGGAGAGTCGGAGGAATTAATATGTTGCTCATGTAGTGATTATAAAACTATTTCAGATAAATAAAAAATAGCAGGAAGCAAAATTATGCTGTTTCGCAGTAGGAGTCTGTGATTGCAGATCTGGTGATCTATGATCGATTACTTCGGTCTTACAAGTTAAAAACTACAGACCGATTCAGTAAAGGGATGCATAAGTTTAATTAAGGTTAAAATAAATTTTCTTGAATGCAATTTAAAAAATGCAAAAAAAAAAAAATAAATACTAGAGAACATTAATTCTTCGAATGAACTAGATTAATAGAACTTTTTTTATTTCTTGTTTTTGAAGAAAGAATAAGACATTTTGAGGAGTAAATAAATTAAAAAATAAATACTCGACTGTGTGTTCATACCTTCTCAAAATGAGCAGGACTTTCTAGGCAAACGGTTCAATTAAAGCGACTACACATGGCTTTCTGTGAATCAGAACCAGCTCCATAGCAGTGATGAATACAAAAACATCTACAGCACTTTGTAAGGAAAACGTACCGATTCGACCAGACTGTCTGCGCTGCCTTTATCTATGAAGCCCTGGTTGGCCGAAGGCGGCATCCTGACGCTGGTGAAGGTTCTGGTCTGACCCGGGTACCAGCCCGGTCGTTTCCCTGCAGGGAGACTGGCAGAGCCGTCGCACCAGAGCGGCTGACTGGAGCCGCTTTCTTCGTCCACCAGGATCATGGGCGTGTAGATGAGCTTCCCGCGCCGCGCGCTGGGGGCGATTATTCCTGGAAGCGGGGTGGCGCCGGCTGCTGCCGCGTTGGCCCAGGAGGCGGACGACATGGAGGACACGCTGCTGGGCCGGGAGTCCAGGCTCTGCTGGTTCTGACAGAAAGCAGCAGTCGGTGAAGAACTACCTGGAGGAAGAAGAGACAGCATGTGGTATGGTTTTGGTGACTCACCTGCAGGCGGGATCTGGATGGAGACGTGTTCCCACGGTAGTTTCCAGGGACGGGCAGGTCGTCAGCGCTGCTCTGAGGCTTCAGACACTGGAAGTTAAACGCAGGCTTCCGACCTGAAGCAAAGACAAACAATAAACGTCTTTAGTAACTGTTTGTTATTATTAGTAAAACCGACTCCATCTCTAATGTGGAAGAAATTGTTCTGGATTTTACTTTTTTTTTTTCCTTATTTTTTTAGTTTTTCAAAATAAGACAACAAACATTTTATTACGTAAAATGAAATCAAATAGCAAAGGATGAAATTTTTCTTTAAATAAAGAATAATGTGTAAAATATAAGACATGAAAAAGGATTATTTAAATTAAGTTAAACCAAGTTAAACTAAACATAACTAAACTAAGATAAATCAAACTAAGCTAAGCTAAGCTAAGATAAACCAAGCTAAACTTAACATAACTAAACAAAACAAAACTAAACTAAAACAAACAAAGCTTAACTAACCTATGCTATGATAAGCTAAACCAAACAAAAATAAAACTATAATAAGCTAAACAAAACTAAGCTAAGCTAAATTACACTGAATGAAACCAAGCATAGCTAAGCTAAGCTAGTTACATTAAACATGTTAATAAAACTTGTCCTAATAAATAAAGTTTGTTCTTGACCTTTTGGGATGGCAGGAAGTAATCGCCTCCTCACAAACTGGGCTCCACTACTCTCATTCCCGTTGTAGCCGTTCCCATTATAACCAGTGCTCCCATTGTAGCCATTCTCGGTGTAGCTAGTGTTCCCGTTGTAACCAGTGCTCCCATTGTAGCCGCTGATGGTGCTGCCATTTTCATTGCAGCCGCTCACAGTGCTTCCGTTCCCGTTGTAGCCGGTGTATCCGTTGCTGTTGTATCCGTTTGCGTCGTAGGGAGCGGGGCTGACGGCGGCGCTGCCTCCAATCATGTTGTTTTCACTGTAGGCGTTGCTGATGAAGCCGTTGGGGTCGTGACCTTCGTAGGGGATTTCTCCTATGCTGCTGGCTACGTCCAAACTCTGGCCGTTGAATCCTGTTTCAGTTGGTACAGGAGAAACCGCCTCTTGATACTCAAACCTGCAAGAGTGAAGATTTTTTTTTGTTTAAAGTTGACCTATGATGTCTCTTTGAGCAGATTAAAGCAGTTTTATAGACTATATGAAACATGTTTGTTGCATATTTTGCACAAAATCAATCTTAGATAATCAGATTTCAGTTTTTGCTAATTCACCCTACTGTGAGCTCTTTTCAGAATGAGTTGTTTTAGGGCCTCCTGTCGCTTTAAATCCAAATAAGCTGCTGCTAGCCACACCCCCAAATCAATGTTTACACTCCCACACAAAAAACGGCTGCATACCAAACATCTTTGAAAAGTATTAACTTTTTTCTGAATGCTTAGTCAACAACTAAACACTTGTCTTTTTCAGCAGAAATTGTACAGCGATAAACCAGCTGACCAAATGTGCTGGAGCTCCACTTGGTTGCTCGGTATCGGGCTTGGACTCTGGTGGGGTTGCTAGGTAACAGCACAGTGACTTAACTTTCCGGAGGTTTTTGAAACGGGTCATTTTCCAGACACATAAAGGGTCTTAAATATATAACCTCTATTTCGTACCCATCTGCTGACGCTACGCTGGCCATGTACGCCTCACTGCTGTAAAACTGCTCCGCCGCTTCACTCTGAGTTGGAACGAGTGCATCTTTGAGGAGAAAATCTTCGCCTACCGAAATTTCCGGTGGAGGTGGAGGAAGAGGCGAGTCGCTGATGGAGAAGAACAAAGCCAGAAAACAACCATATGATTAATATGATCTCCAGCTACACAACCTACAGACTCGTTTTATTTCATCCACTGCTGTATCTTCTTTGTTGTTGATCTTTTACTTCCAAGAATTATTTTCAACTTTAAAATTTTTTTAGCAAAAAAAAAACCCACAGTGAAGCAACTGGTGGCCTGCTGTAGTCTCAGACGGACCGAAATGTAAAGTTATGTTGAATTTTCAAAGATTAAAATGAGAATAACAACAAAAACTGCAGGTGTGTCTCTGTCTGCTGGATTTTTGGTTAAAACATGTTTGTTTTCAGAGAATCCATAAATTTTAAGTAAGAGTAGAAATACTTCATGATAAAATTACTCAAGTAAAAGCGCCGTAAAACGCTTCTAAACGTACAATTTCCCCAAAAAGTAACTCAAACAAATGTAAGTGAGTAACTGGTTTCGATGGAGTCAGTACCTGATGGGAAACGGTTCGGACCTTGCTGGCTGCTCCGTAACGACTCTCAGTCCGGCCAGCTCCGATCCCGGCCTCAGGTGTTCCGGCACGGCCTCCACCTGCGTGGTGATCACGCCCCCGTTGGCGACCCGGGGCGTGGGCTCCATGATCACCGCCGTCTGCTCCACCAGCATGTCCAGAGGCGGCATCGGCGTGCTGGCGGGCGTGGGGTTCGCCGACGTCCCCGGCTCGCTGTCGAAGATCTCGTCGCCCGTCATCTCGCCCTCGGTGGCCTCCTCTTCCTCAAGGTCGCAGGCCATCGCCAGACGCATCTCTGGAGCCAAATCCTGCAGCGTCCGCAACCCTTGCTAAAACACAAAAAGGACTTAAATTTTACAGCAAATGCTCACAAAATGCATGTTGTGAAATCTATAGTTTTATGATTTTTAGCATCAAAATCAGAAAACTTTAATAAAGGAGATGAAAAATTACACATTAATTAGACAATGTACCAGATTTTCAGGAGTTATCAGCTGCAGTTTCATTACAGATGTGTGCAAAATCATCTTGTTATTTCACTAACGTCAAAAAACAAATTCACAATTCACAGAAAAGATGGAGGAAACAAAAGGACTCATCTCTGAGAAAATTAATTAAAGTCACACCTGAATAAGTTTGTACATGCAATAAGATATTAAAAAACATGCTGCATCATCGTCATCATCCTACCACTTCCTGTCGTCCTTTTCTTCACATTTTCTGCCAGTACACTGCAAAAACACAAACTCTTTGGTCTGGGTTTCAGTGCAAATATCTTAGTAAACCTTAAATAAGACAAACTAACTTAGAAGTAACTTTTAAGAAAATATAGGAGCTTAATTTAGCTCAATAATTCTTTAATATTGATTTAAAAAGTACCAGTTCAATTGGCAGATTATTTATTTAATAATAAAACATTTTCCCATGTTATGTTATAATTGAAATCACCAAGTATGTTTTTTTTTTATACCATTATTAATGAATTATTTAATAAAAAAGTCTAAATCTGAAATTTTACTTTTCAGTTACTAAGATAGTTGCACTAAAAACTAGACTAAAATTACTTGGTGAGAGTTTGTGTTTTTGCAGTGCAGTGACATCATGTTGTTGATCACATGACCTGTTTGATGTGGAAATGTGAGAACGACACTCATACAGTCAAATCATCATTTATCAAAAAACTTGAGTTTTTCCTAAATTCACGAGGATGAGTAAAAAAATCCAACAAAAAACAAAAATTTTGAGATTAATCTCAGAAATGTTTTAGAAAAATACTGAAATTTTCAAGAATTTCTTTTTTCCATCTACAATGCTGCATTTCCATTAAACACATTTATTTTTGTAATTTACATTTTCTCAATGAAAATGCAGCGACTATTGATGAGAAACTAACTTGGAAACAACTTATGTATGTAGAAAGAGGTTAAAATTGATAAACATGCTGTTTAAAGTTTATGTTATTAATTGTTCCTGTTGGTTTAGATTATATTATAACTGATTTATCCATTTATAATAAATCACTATAGTGTTTGGGGCGCTTTATGTCAACTAGATCTGGAAACCATTCAATTAATACAAAGTGAATTTTTTTAAGCGAAAATAATTTTTCAGACGACTGCATTCATCTTTATTTTTGTAGAAAACACAAGATCTTGACTGTATTTAAGGTGAATTTTTATAGTTTATATATTTGTATGTATAATTATGTTCAATTAGCTGCCAGAAGTTTTTACTTATTACATACTGCATTATTTAGAACAACAGTTGGGCTGAATGCAAATCTAATGGAAAAACATACATATTTAACGTGGCTTTAGCACCCCCTGCCGGTGAGTGGTGTTTTTGCAGTCATGACGTTTAAAGCATAACGTTTTGGGTTTGTTTTTTTACAAATGTGGCAAATATTTTAAAATCTGTCATACACATTTTTAAAAATTAAAATAATAAAAAAAGTAAAAAAATAATAAAAACTGTTATTTGAGTACATTTATACAATAAGAAACAAACAATAGAGGTACAGCTCTATAATCTATTCTTCCCTCTTTTAATTTATAAAGAGTTTAAAAACATTTAGATGTGGTGCCAGATGTAAATGAGAAAATAATCCTTTTCACAAACTTCACATAAAAAACAGACTCCAAGATGTTTTTGTTTGTATGTTCATATAACTTAGAAAGAATTTAAATTAGATCTTAGATCGTACCTGCAGTGCAGCAGCCTTGTCTTTCTTCTTGGATTTTCTTTCCCTCTCTTTCCTCTTTCTGTACTTTTTGAAGTAATCTTGGATCAGGAAACTGGCATAAACCTTTCCACAAGTCACCTCATCGCCTGGCAAATGCAAACAGACACGACAAATATGAAAACTCTTAGATAAAAGGTAGAACGTAATGTTTCCTTACGCTGAATAATTTAGAAATTCCTTAATTATCTTTCTGTACAGAAGAGGATTAGGGCTACCAAAAATCAAATCAGAATTTTAATTCTGTCAATCTATCCAAAATCCAAATAAATAACTAAACATTCTGATGTGTGTCAATTATAGTGCTATTAGTATGTGAAAATTAATCACGTAACGGTTTCTTCCTTGTAGAATTTGCAAACCTGAACTTTATCCACTCTTAAAGCCTACAACAAATTTATCTGGTGGATTTCTGTTTAAAGACTAGACATGCCAAATGGTGCATGAACAATTTAAACTGTTCTGATTCTGACAAAAAGTCAGAATGCTGAGAAAAATAATCAGAATTCTGAGATTAAAATTGCAATTTTGAGAAAAACCCAAAAATGTTTAGATGAAGTAAGAATTCTGAGAAAAACGTCAGAGTTCTGTGAAAAAAGTAAGAATTCTGACATAAATTAATAATTCTGAGAAAAAGTCAAAATCCTGGTATAGGTAACCATTTTGATATTAATTAATAGCATTCTGATGCTAAAGCCATAATTCTTTTTTTTTGTTTTTTTTTCAGTGATCCTGATCCTCCATGTTTCTGGGTTTGGCGTTTGGCAGTTCCGTGTCTTGCCTCTAGGGGGCGGGATGATTTCATCGATGAGTTTAGGTTTGGTGCGTTTCCACAGCTTCTTGATGATAATCTTCAGCTCCTCGTTCTGCTGATCAACGGGACCTGGTGGAGTCCAAACACAGATTTATTAAAGGAAAGGGAAAAGGTTTCCTCACGCGGCTCCATGAGCGGGAATCCTGGCGACCTTCAGTCTTGATCTTCAGGGAAGTTCGGACGAGGGCGAACAGAGTGGCGTTGAAGGTGACGGTCCCATCGGGGTGCAGGGGAACGTTCATGGCCACCAGTCTCTGAGAAGAAACAAGAATGCAGGAAACATGAAATCTGATCTTTTATTTCTACTCACGCGTCATCATTCACTGCAAAAACTGAGTTGGTGCCACAGTTGCTAAATATGCAAGTGTTAATAAAATTAACCATCATACATGAAACTATTTTAAAAATATGAACTGGATCACATATTTGTGTCCTGTAGTTACTTTCTGAACATTTTGTTCATTTAACAGAATCTTACTGGTATTTTTGGACCAGTTTCTAGTGAAAATAACTTTGTACATGTGGAACAGGACAGAACTAAAAATTAAGTTTTCAGCATTATATAGGAGCTGATTTTAAGTCAATAATTCCTCAATATTGATAAATATTGGCAGATTATTTCCAATGTGCCAAAATGTCTTATTATAAATGAACTAGTACTTTTTTTTTTTATCAATGTTTTATCAATTATTGACTTAAAATGAGCTCCTAAATAAACCTGAATGTTAGTTTTGTCTTATTTTGTTGAAACATACAGAAAACTTTGTGTTTTTGCAGCTCTGCATGTGTTCGCTCTTACTTTGCAAGCAACGCGATGAGGGCAGAGCTTTCCGAAGCCGAGGGGAGGCTGAATCCTGCGTAACATAGTGACGACGTCGATGTGCTTGATGCGACCTCTGCCACATGCAAACAGGGAACAGGTGAGACAGAGAAGTTTGTCTTGGAAACAGTAAAGAAGACCCAGCTGGATTCAGACGATGAGACGCACGTGGCTTCTGGGTCGTAGTCGGACCAAACTCGCTTGAACTCGTCCAGGTGGTGAGTCCCCAGAACCGTCCAGTCTCTGGTCAGATACTCAAAGTTGTCCATGATGACAGCAATGAACAAGTTGATGATCTGAGAGAAAAGAGGCGTGGAGAAGGTATTTATATATGCAACAAAATGATTCGTTAGAAATATTACAACATATAAAATATGACACAGTCGTGTGCTGTTAAAATATGTGAAGCAAAGCTATCGTAAAAAAACAAATATTGCAATATTTTTGTTTAGTTTTTGAGCAAATATCTTGGGACACTTGAAACAAAACAAAACTAACTTAAAAGTAATTTTTCACAAGATCTAGAAGCTTGTTATAAGTGAATAATTCCTTTAAATTCATAAAAAATTACTCGTTCTACTGGTAGATTATTTCATTTATAGCAAGATATTTTTCCCACGCTATAAAAGAAATTATTTACTAGTTGAACTAATACTTTTAGACCAATATTAAGGAATTATTTACTCAAAACAAGCCTCTAAATCTTGTTGAAAATAAAAACAAGAATTAGATTCATAAGTTTGAGTTCATTTAGTGTTTTCTCTGACTCATGCAGGAATAACATTACAAACAAAGGCTCAAAAAGGTAGAGAAACAGCTCCACTATTAGCTAGCTCAGAATTAGCCACGCTACTAGCAGATCGACTGCATGCATAAGGGAGTCAGGTGGTCCAGGGTTCTGGACGGGTCCACAGTCCGTCACAGAGCCACACAGGAAAAACAACCAAGTGAAAGAAAGAGTGAAGGTCCTTCCAGCTGCACGGCATCCAAAACCAGACAAAACAATCGACGTAAAAAGTAACTATCGTTCAAATAAAAACAAAGCGTTAACGTTTAAAAAAAAGCAAGGAAATGTCGTTGGTTGTGCAGGCGGCTCTACTAATGCTTTTCAAAGATGCACAGTTGTATAATCTGTTTCCAGCCAATTTCATGTGACAGTGTAAACGTTGAGTTGGGGGCGTGAACAGCAGTAGCTTATTTAGATTTAAAGTGACAGGAGCATTAAAACATCCCATTCTGAACTGATCAGACTAAGAATGACTTTGCGCAAAACAATTTAATGAACATGTTTTGTGTAGCCCACTGTTCTATCCTAACATGTTCAAGGTATGACATGACCTTGAACATGTTAGGTTCAAGGTTAAATGTTTTAAGCCCAAGCTTAAAACATTTACTTTCCGTTTCTTTCGATCTGCAGCTGCTGTTTGAGCCGCTGGTTTTTGTTCTGACGGCTCAGATTCACCTTCACTCGACCGAGCTTGCTTCTTAAAATAGCACAGGGAGCGTATTAGCTCCTGCACCCAAATATGCGCAGCCCATTAAACCTTTGTGATGCGGGCGTGCATCACCACCCATCTGTGGATAAATAAAACTGTCAGAGTGCTGCTGCTGAAATGCTGCCGTCCCTATTTTTCATCCGACTTCCGATTCCGCCTGACCTGGCAGTCGACGCACAGGGTTTGAATTAATTGCAGCTAAATTTAGATAATCTGAAGACTATCTGAGCAAAGCGAGGGGGAAAGTGAAACGTCAGTTCAGCCTCTCGCTCACCAGGTAAGCGCAGAGCATGAAGAAGCTGATGAAGTAAAGGTAGGCCAGGTTACTCCCGCAGGTGTACTCTTCGCCGGGCTCGACGTCGGCCTCCGGGTCGCAGCGCCGGCCCGGCAGCGCGCCCAGCATGATCTGCTGCCACTGCTCTCCGGTGGCACACCTGCAAGACAGGAAGCAGTTTTAGTTCAACCTGGGAAAGGTTTCCACGAGGCTTATTTTGTTATGTCACCACAAACAATTGGGATTTTATTTAAAGGATCAATACAAAATAAAGCATTGGTGTGAGATGGAAGAAAACTGAACCGCTGTTGGAACAAGCGGGTTAAAACGTCTTACCTAAAAAGAACCAGAACCGCCATGAAGAACGTCTGGAAGTTGCAGTTTCTGTTGATGTCGGTGTCGTCGTCGATGGCGACTTTCCCAAACATCTGAGAGGACAAACGGCAGAGAAACCGTCAGCCAGGAAAAGCAGCGTTTCGACCTTTTCCAGAGACTCACCTGCATGCCGATCACAGCGTAGATGAAGAAGATCATAGCGATGAGGAGGCCAACGTAAGGCAAGGCCTGGAAAGATGGAAAGAAACAAAAATCGGCTCTGATTCACGGTGAAATGCCGGCAGAATTTTACCATATAAATACTGACAGCAAAACTACAGCAACCACAGCTGTTTTTCTTTCTTTTCGTGGAGTATAAAAGGATAATAGGACAATATTTGTGACAGAGACGACTCACTGACCTGCAGGGATTTGACAAAAGTCCAGAGAAGAGTTCGGATTCCTTCTCCTTTGCTGAGCAGCTTCACCAACCTCAACACTCGGAACAAGCGGAAGAACGTGATGGACACTTTTCCGCTTTCTCCTTTTCCGCCACCCTGGAAAAACAAAACTATTAGGGTTAATATAAACCGTTTACAAAGACAGAAACGGGCAAAACATCTCGATCCAATAATCACCTCTCCATGGCCGCCTCCTCCCTGGATCGTCAGTTAAGCAACAGAGAAAGAAACAGTTAAAAATACATTGAACTATTTCTATTTTTAAGCAATTCCTAATTGTTTTTGTATCCTCCATTGTTAAAATATTTTAATTATAAGGAACTACCTGATAATTACAGTGTAATAATGTCGTTAATTACATGGAACTAGCAGATTATCAGATTGTTTTCAAACAATTGCTCCATCTTTCATGACCTCCTATGAGCTGCTACAATTCAAATTTTGTTATTAGCCGAGACCAAGTCCACGGTCACACAAATGTGAAACAACACAAGAAATAAATCACAATAAAAATAGAAAAGCACATTCAACACATAAAAATATAAATACACAATATCCACTTTTTGTTAATAAATAATCAAAATGATCACATTTCTAAACATTAAATAACTATTTTATTGGTAATACCTTAATACAAACTGTTACTAACTGTTAATTACATTGTAATTACAATGATAATTACATAGTATTATCATGTATTAGGTCTTTACTACTAAACTATTTCCAAGTCGTAAATCTGCTTCTCCTGGACAATAAATAACAATAAATGAAATAAATGAATCTGATTAACATAAAGTCAAGAGAAACAGAACAGAAACTCTTTAATAACAAAGCAGAGAACTGTGTATTGACGGAAAGTTGAGTGGAAGGAAAAAGTGTCATAAAGCATAATTAACACATCCTACAAAGTTTTCCAAGTATTTCTTCCAAAGGTAAAAGTGAGTAATATTTCCTTACGCTAAATTCAGACACTGCGATGTCCAAGACGCTGCCGACAACGATCAGAGCGTCAAACGAATTCCAGGGGTCGATGAAGTAATGCTAGCAGATCAAAACAAGCAACAGAAACGTGGCGTCAAAGAGTCATTCCCCGGGAAACTCGGCGGTCGGCGGGAAAACTCACATGAGCTCGAAGAGCCATCAGCTTGATGATCATCTCTATGGTGAAAACCACGGTGAAGATCATGTTGAGGATGTCCATGACGGAGGTGAACAGCTTCGACTGCTCATAATGCTAAACAAAATAAACAAAAACACCAGCGTGAAATTATTTTCAGGATTCTCTGAGAGATTCAGGAGAGAAATGTCCGGTTGTTACTATTATTGTTATTATTATTCCATAGATTTTCTTGTCATGTTATGAGTCAGTTTGTAACCATTTGTCTGTGCCAGGGTGTCAAACTCATTTTCGTTTTGGGTCAAATCAAGACCCTGAATCCTCTTAAAGGGCCGGTTGTGCCAAAATGGATTGATAGCCCCTATTCACAAACTGTTAAAATATCAATGAATTCTTCAAATTAAATATTATTAAAACAGCTTTGCAGTCCCTCAAAGATTTTGTGATTTTTTTTGTTTATATTAGAAATATTTGCGTTTATTTATGATGATAAATGCGACTTTTTAATTACACTTGTTGGACTATAATCTGACATCAGTTAAAGCTGAGGCAGCTGTTTAGTACAAGCAAGAGGATTTTTGTTAATTTTTGAGAAAAATCTGCAATAAACTCCCAATTGTTAGAGCAATTTGTTAAATTGTGTCTTGGATTATGGCAGGAAAATTCCCCCGTATAAAATGTGCTATAAAAATAAAGTTCCCTTGCCTACTGATGGCTTGTTTCCTTGTTTTTGAAAGTCTGTTTGAAATAAATAAATCAAACAGAAAAATGGTACCTGGATGGCCAGAGTGAGCGTGTTTCCCAAAATCAGCACAAACATGACGTATTCAAACTGGCTGGAGTTGATGATCCTCCAGAACTTCAGCTGCGACGGGTTTTTAGGGATGTAAATCTTTATTGGCTGAGCTTTCAGGGCGTAGTACACACACTGCCTCTGCGTCGGGCGAAACAGAGAGAAAAACTGATCAGTTTGGATCAATTAAACAAAAATACAATCTGTTTACTTCATCTGAAATTAAAAGAACTCAAAGATCTTTGAGAAAAATGGCTGACTTGGTTCTTGTTGAGTTCGCAGTTTTTGAACTCGGCCTCTCCTTGCTCTCGAAAAGTGATGATGACGAAACCCACGAATATGTTCATCATGAAGAAAGCGATGATGATGATGTAGATGATGAAGAAGATGGAGATCTCCACTCTGTAGTTGTAAATTGGGCCTCGGTTTATGGCGTTGGCGTCCACGGCCCGGTACAGGAGCCTTCACAGAGAAAGAAAACACAAAACATGATGATCTGGTTTCCACCCTGCAAAAATAAATTAATCTTATCAAGATTAATTTATAAGGTCCAGGTTTTAGTGCCACAACAAAACAAACTGTTCAGCAATAAACGGGAGCTTATTTTTCCTTAAAATTGACAAAAAAACTTTTTCTTTTGTAAGATTATTTCATTTGTAAGTGAAATAATCTGCCAGTGGAACTAGTACTTTTTAAATATCAACATTAAGGAAATATTGACTTAGAATAAACTCCTATTTATTGCTGAAAAGTTACTTTTAAGTTAGTTTTGTCTTATTTAAATATACTAATATGTTTTCACTAGAAACTAGACCAAAAATACTTGGTAAAATGTTGTTTTGAATTAATAAAATGTTCAGAAAATAAAGCAAACAGTGGTACCAACTCAATTAATGTAACTTTTAAATTATGAATTGTTGTTATGCAATTCATTTTTAGTGGAATAAATAAATAATATTGAGTGATATTTTGACATTTTAAACATTTTTTAACTCTCAAACACGGTGACTGACTGGATGAATGACGGTCCTGGCGCACTGGGCTTTTTCTGTTGGAAACCCTGAATAGCAAGAATAATAACTGTTATATGTTGAAGTAGGAGAACAAACGGAAAACTCACTGAGGCCAGCCTTCAAACGTCGACACGGTGAACAAAGCCAGCATTCCCATCAGCACATTGTCGAAGTTAAAGTCACTGTTTTCCCAGATCCTCTCTCTGACCATCGGGTGGTTCATGTCTCCGTCTTTATACACCACAAAGGTTCCTCTGGAATCACAAACACACAACTTTGCAGTGAAATTAATCTAACTTCAGGAAACAAGTCTGTGTTTTAAGCTGTGAGAGAAAATGAAACTGACTTGCACTCGTCTGGAGTGTGTTTGGCTTCGTCCGTGCAGCTGTAGAACCGGCCCTGAAAGCATCCAAACCAGAGAGTTTACCCACCAGGAGCCGGAAACTTTCCGTATATTCAGAGAAACGGCGAACGGCGAACCTTGAAAAGCTGCACTCCGATGCAAGCAAACATGAACTGAAGCAGAGTGGTGACGATCAAGATGTTGCCGATGGTGCGAATCGCCACAAAGACACACTGCACCACGTTCTGCCAAGACCACAAGCCGTTTTATCAATAACGAAATTCATTAAAATCAATTTTAAAACTGAATAAATTTGAAAATAAATTTTTTTTATTTAAAATTCAAAATTTAAATTTAAAACATTAATTTAAAAAGTTTTCTGGGGGAAACCCTGCATATAATGGTTTGTGCCTAACCTCTAACTTTTTCTGCATAATGTGTCCCTGAATGTAGCCCCATAATTTGGATTTTTTATTATTTGTCTTTCTCCTGATTTCTGGTGAAAACAATAAAGTGGAATGTTGATTTTTAGAAGTTGTAAGGAAAAGAATAAAAGTGAACCACGAGAGAGCAGTGAAATGGAGCGGCGGCGTTTACCTTCAGCCCCTTGGCTCTGTTGATGGCTCGCAGCGGCCTCAGCACTCGGAGGACTCGCAGGATTTTCACCACGGAGATCGCACTCGAACTGGAAACAGCAAAACAAAGCATTTAGACAACTGTCCAGCCAATGAAAACATAAGAAATGGCAGGTGACACTTGCTAAGATGCAGAAAAATGTTCAAAACTATGGAAGCCCATTTCTGCCAAGAAAGGAAAAAGAATTAAAAAACCAACAGGAAGTCATAGTTATGAAACATAAAGTCAAAATTGTGACTTTTGTCATATTTAATCAAAATTATGACTTTATATCTCATTATTATGATTCTAATAATGACATTGAAATTTAAAATTATAACATAAATCTTATAATTGCCTTGAAAAAAGGAAAAATTATGACTCCATATTTCAAATCCCATAATTAAAATTTTGAAAGTCGAAATTCTGATTTCAAATCTCATAATTGTCTTTAAATCTAAAATTATAACTTTGAAAGACAAATTTATGACTTTGTACCTCAGAATTATGACTTTAAAATTCAAAATTATGACTGAAAGTCAAAATTCTTACTTAATATCTCAAAATTGGAAAGGAATATCATCATTCTGACTTTCAAATTTAAAATTCTAATTATGTCTGAGTTTGAAAATTATAACTTTCAAAATCAAGATTATGACTTTGAATCTGGTAATTTTGACTTTATAATTATAAATGATATCTTTCAATCGCATAATTTTCACTTTATAACTCGAAATCCTGACTTCCTGTTGGACTCTTATTTTATTTTTATTTTGTGGCAGAAATTGGCTTCCATACAAACTAAGCAAACTGAACCATTATTTCTTTTTCTTTGCGTTTCTGTCCCAGTTTCTCTGCCTTAGAGGATAATCTCATCTGTCTACTCACTGTAAGAAGAAAGACGTGAGCGACACACTGACGACCAGCAGGTCCAGGAGGTTGAAGGCGTTCCTGCAGAAAGAGCCGGTGTGAAGAAAAGCTCCGTAAACCGTCATCTAGACGAGAAGGAGGCCGCAAAGAAACGAGATTAGGAAAAAAAATCTTCTCGCAGTTTTTAAGCTCTGATTTATCCCCTTTCATTCCGTCAGCCGTTACCTTCAGGACGATCTCCACTGTGAAAACCGAAGTGAAGACGTAATCGGCGTATCCGAGCACCTGAGCATGACAGAAGCTCAAGTCAGATTTCAGTCGCGTCGCCGTGGAAACGGGATTAGACGCTGACGTTAAAGCCTGTCCGAGGGAGCCTTACGATGTTCCTGAAAGAGTGGGATTTGATGGGATCCTCAGCAGCCAGCGAGATGCTGCTGAGGATGATGAAGATGAGGATGAAGTTGGTGAAGTAGGGGTGGTGAATGAGGTTGTGGCAGGCAACTCGCAAACTGAAGAATGAAGCGAACGAGAGGGAAGTCACACACACTGCACTGGTTTCAGGGTTCTGTTAGGTTCCGACTCTTTTCAGGTACCAGTTTTTCTTTCCAAGAATGAAGAAGGAGCTTCCGTCAGGAATCGGCACAATCTTCTCTTTGGGCCCGGAGAACTCGGGCTTCAGCGGAGCAACGCCTGGAATAAAGAAAATAAACCAGACGAGTTGCTTTGAGACGTCTCCCGATCAGCTGATGTTTCTCCTGGGAGGACAGACTCACCCTCCAGACCCTCGATGGCTCGCAGCTCCTCGTTTTCCTGCCAGTCATCCTCTTCATTCTGAAGAAACAACAGAATTTATTTTACTGTAAATACAGCACTAAAGGAGACCTGAGTGTTTGGAGTCAAGATTTTGCCAAACCCATTTGAAACTTAATTTGAAACATATCAGATTAAATCAGATATGTGATGAAAAGCTCTGGAAACTGATTTTATAAAACCTGGAAATCTTTTATGACTTTTTTCATCCATTGCTCAACAAAGATTCAGGAATAGCAGGTCCATTAAGTTTCAGCAGAGCGGTGGACTCATAAATCTTGACATTGGTGTTTGTATGGTTTTAATTTATTAGTTACATGCCAGGCGACAGTATTTACTGGTTGTTGGTAGTTTCTTTTTTCATTCTTCTTCCTTGTTGTGACGTGTATATTTTTGTATTTGTAATGTGAAAACCTGAGTAAATATATCAAACACTTAAAGGAACCTTTTGTGCAAAATTCAATTAGTATTTCCATTTGGGTCTCAACTGGTTCAAAATAACCCACCTAGAAGTTTTGGTAGTATTGTAATGCTTTTTGGTGTCTGGAAAATGAGCTGTTCCAAAAACCTCCACACTTTCGACAGGCACCGTTACCTAGCAACCCAAGCAGAGGTCCAGCATGTTTGGTCAGCTGGTTTTACTGCTGTACAACAGCAGTTTAGTCATCATTAAGTAAAAAAAATTAGGCTTTCTTGATCAGGTGAGGTGCAGCAGCCATTGTACAGTGGTAAAACCAGCTGACCAAATATGCTGGAGCTCTGCATGGCGCAGTGCCTGCCACAGATCTGATTTTCTCTAGTTTTACATAAAGTAATTAGTACAATTGCATCTTATATACGGTTTGTTTGTTGGAGGTTTGCCCTACCTGAGTTTCATTTCAGCTTTGTCAAACATCCTGCATTGACGTTAACATATAGAAAAACTCAAACATGCGCTACCCCTGCATCTTCATCCTCTTTCTCTTCATCCTCATCCCAGTCCTCTTCTTCTTCCTTTTTCTCCCTGAATAAAAAACAAAGCATCACAGTTTGGCTCGGATTAAACCATTTCAATGTGATCAAACCACAGGAAAATGTAAATGTTTTATAAGTGTTTGACGATGACCACGACGTACTCCACTGCTTTCTTCCCACCGCCGCTTGCCAGGTTATCCACAGCGATAGCCAAGAAAACGTTTAGCAGGATGTCTGACCCCAGGGTCAAGGAGTTGGATTTGCTCGTTTCTTCGTGGGACGACATTCACACAGAACTTGGATCCGAGGTTGTTGTAGTGGAAAAGGATACAGTTACCACAGACAAAGAGGATGACGAAGTAAACGCAAACCACCATGTTGGGGAAGATCGGCCCGCCGTACGCCATGATGCCGTCATACATCACGGCGTTCCAGTCCTCTCCGGTGAGGATCTGCAACAGAGAGGCAGGAACACATCGAAACCCAACCGGACGAAACGGGCAACTTCGAGCAGGGATGTTGATTAATGTCTTTTTAAATAAGTTAGAAAAGTTTAACGAATTGCGGTCCAGTACAGGATTGCGAGGGAACGGAAAAATCTCCTACATCTCTATAAATGTTTCACGTTTTATTATTTCCATCTTCTATTTTTCTATGATATATTTTATCGTAAAAACATATAACACAATTATTTTACACTAAAATAAAACAATTTTGAGGGAGTTTTCAAAACCCCTTGCTGAAGGATTTGAAAAGCCTCTGAAAGAAAATTCATGTATCTTTCTGAAGATGTGCAGACATTGTCTAGTATGAATGGAAACCAAAAACGTGTGTTTTATCAGTCAGTTATACAGTTTATATGAAATAGTAGTAAAATCGAATAAAATGGTCGCTTATTAACTCGTCAGCTGATCGATACAATCAATTCATTAATCGATAACTTCCCTAACGTCGACCGAATATCACCAGATAGATGTAAATCACCTGGAAGCAAGTTAACAGAGCCTGAGGGAAGGAGTCAAATGTGCTTCTCTTCATCTGAGTCTCGTCAAAGTTGAACTTCCCTCCAAACAGCTGCATCCCCAGCAGGGCGAAGATGATGAGGAAGAGGAAGAGCAGCAGCAGAAGGGAGCAGATGGCTTTCATGGAGTTGAGCAGTGAGGTGACCAGATCAGAGAGAGCAGCCCAGTGCCTAAAGACGGAGAAAAGAGGATGCATGCAGGAAGCAAAGTTTGATCTGAATGTCTGGTTCTTTCTGGTGCTGCTTACCGGGTCATCTTAAAGATCCTGAGCAGCCGGATGCAGCGCAGCACGGAGATGCCGATGGGCGGGATGACATCCATCTCCACAAGCAGCGTCTCGAGGATGCCGCCACACACCACGAAGCAGTCGAAGCGGTTGAACAGGGCCATGAAGTAGATCTGGAGACCGAAGGCGTACATCTTCATCAGCATCTCCAAGGTGAAGAGCAGCAGCAGGATCTTATTGGCTCGCTCTGAGGAAACGGAGGAGATGAATCATTCACTGCAACAACACAAAATCTGACCAGGTATGTTTGGTCTGATTCTGGTCTTAACATCTTTCATGAAATAAGACAAAACTCACTTATAAATAGCTTTTCAGCTGTTTTAAATAAATTATTCCTTAATATTGATCAAACCACAAATGTCAATGTGTTTTATTGGGATTGACAAATAATAATACTTGGTGAGAATGGTCTAGTCAAACCCCGGACCTAAATAAAAATTAGAATCTCTGAACATCAGCTAGTTCGCAAAAAAAATATCAGCAAATATTTCAGTTTTTGGATGCGTATCGTGGTAGAAATATAACCGTGAAGACTTACAGCTGGAATGCAGGAAAAAGTGCTGCATTTATTTGTATTTAAAAAAGCGTTTTCATTGGATTTCACACATTTGTCCTGCTTCATGTTGGTCATAAAATCTCAACAAAATACAGTGAATTTTCTGACCAACATGACAAAAAGCTTTCACCACAAAAACACAGTCTTACCAAGTATTTTGGTCTAGTTAATGCTGCAAATAGCAAAATATAAGAGCTTATTTTAAGTCAATAACTCCGTATTATTGATTAAATGGTTTTAGTTCCACTGGCAGATTATTTCACTTAAAACATAGTGAAACGTTTTAAGTGAAATAATCAATATCAAGGGAGTTTATTCTTCTAAAAATGTGTTTTTCTAGAAACAAAGTCGTTTCAATAAGTCATAAGAATCTGGCAGAAGTAAAGTTTCTAATTGCTCACCCTGCATTTCTGTGAGCCATTTCGGCTGCCCGTAATGCTCCGAGGCGCTGGCCACCGTGTTGAGGAACACCAGCAGCAGCACCAACCAGTAGAAGTTCGTGGTCTTCACTGCGACGCGGCAGTTTTTTCTCATCGTGTGGTTCAGCTGGCACAACTGGTCACTGAAAGACAAATGCAGCTCGTGTATTATGATGCTTTTTTTGTGTTGAGTATCTGAAAAACTGGTGGCAGTTAAGAGGCGAAGCGGCGGGATCTGAGGCTGCTGACCCGAGTGAATCGGCCCCCCCACGTTCTTCAAATCAGGCAAAATTGGTGTCAAACGTTTGTGCTACGTTTGTGCAGCAAAATTTTTTTGTTTGTGCCGCTGTCATTTTGAAGATATAAAGAAATGATTCGAGAGGTCATCAAAGGTCAATCAGCCCCCCCACCTTCTAAAATGGGTGTCAATCAACTCGACTACGTTTGTGCTGGTTTGTGCAAACGTTTGACACCAATTTTGTCTGATTAACACCACAACACCATTAACTAACCAGAAAATAGTTTTCTTAGCTAGCCGTCAGAGTTGCTATAATGATCAAAAAATAAAAACATTTCCATGAAGAAAATGCTAAATATTTCGGTATCTATACAGAGATAATATGAATCGAACATTCACAACTACTTTAAATGAAACTATTTAAAAAATGACCTAATTAAAAAGCTTTCTTTTGTATCTGATCTTAAAACAGTGAGTCAAACACACCACTGAACTGAATCTGATTTTATTTTTCCATGTTTTCCAGTTCGTGCTAATTATTAAGACAGAAACTAACAAAGAAGTTCAATGAATGTATGTGCTGCACTCAGGTTTTCACTCAAAAAGAATCTCACCAGAAGCTGTTAGCCATCATCTTCGCCCTTAAAAAAGAGAAAGTGACATTCGCTTTAGCGCAATAATTAAATGATCAATTACTGAAATTTGTGTCTCCTCTGTTGCCTTACATGAGTGAAGCACAGAAGCCACTATCATCGTCGAGATAAGCGATATCGTCGTCAGAGTCCGACTCTGTTAAACATAGAAAACAGTCTGCAAACTGCAGCAGCAGCAAATAAAATAAAGGGAAAAGAAACGCCTGGCTTTCCTACCTCCTCCGTCCTCGCTGTGTTTGTACCAACCAAACTTCTTCATCATCTTTTTCTTTGCAATTGCAGCACCTTCAGAAAAGTGAGAAAGTTGTTTTTTTTTTAAGGGACGCTGAAATTCAATAAAGTGTTTGGTGGGAAAACTACAAAAGACGATTAGGGCCATCAAAAAAATATTAAATTCTGACTTTGATCCCAGAATTTTGACTTTTTCCTCAGAATTCTGACTATTTTTCCTCTAAATTATGACATTTTTTAATCAAAATTCTGACTTTTCACTTTTTTTGTATAGATTTTAAACTGACATCTATCACTTCTTCAGAATTCAAGTTTTCTGTTAATCTATGTCAAAATCAAAACAAATAACCAAACATTCTCAGGTTTATGTCAGTTATATTGTTATAATCATATACATAATCATATAGCTGGCTCTTATTGTCGTAGGATTCGTAAAGCTGCACTTTTTCAGAATTTTTTTCTTTTTAGTGGCACCAGCCGTCTTCCATAGAAACAGTTTAAACACTCCAGCCTAACGTTTGTTTCCTTCTTCGTCCACATCCTCGGCTTCGATAAGCCAGTCCATGTATCCGATCATGTCCTCCTCCATCTGCTTGCTCTCCTGAGCTTTCTGCAGCTCTCCTCGTGCAACAGCCTTCTCTCTTTCTTTGGAGAACTCGCTGTAGAAGACAAACACGTGAAAGTTTACCGCAACACGCTACCAGAGCTTCATCTGTGCTCAGGAAGGGTGAGACTGAGAGAACAGTGGAAGTGTGTGAGAGAGCAACTACCCACCCGCTCAACACACCCAATACAAGGTTGATGATGAAAAATGATCCGAAAATGACTAAAGAAACAAAGTAGACCCAGGGAATGTCGAAGCCGATGGCATCATTCATCTGTGCAGAAATAAAGAGAAAGCACATAGCTATGATTCATTAACATTATTAAAAAAAGAACTAATTGTTAGATTATTTCACTGGCAGCAAGTTATTTTTTCCTGGTTATATGTGAAATAATCTGCCGGCAGAATCAGAACGTTTTCATCAATATTAAGGAATTATTCATGTAAAATTAAGCTCATATGTCTTGTTGAAAAGTTGCTTTTAAATTAGTTCTGTATTTTATTCCAAGTGCATTAAAATGTTTGCACTACAAACCAGACCAAAAATACTTTTTTGTGGCTTTTGCAGTGTTCATATGAAAACTTTTGGACAATTATTACTATTATTATAATTATTATTATTTAAAAAAATCATTGATGCTCTCTAAATTTATGTCCTCCTTTATTGCCACAGTGCATAATTTCTGAATTTCTGCTAATTATCTACATGTGTGTTTAGAGAGCTACCATTTTATTTCTTTTTTTAAATTTTATTTTAAAGAAAAACTCAAAACTTTAGTGAAAATAGAATGGACAAATTCTCTTCCTCAGAATGCTGCTATTTGTGCAAAACTATGCAAAAATAACTACATAGTATCCAACCTATGGAAGAGGATTAGGCCCACAAAAAAAAGAATTCAGACTTTTTCCTCAAAATTAAAGTTTTAATTTCAGAATTATGACATTAATCTTCTAAAATTAGAGCTCTTAGATTAAAGTTGGAATAATTCTGACTTTTTTTTATTTGTCAGTGACACTAATCTTCTTCCATACCAACCCAGGGACATAAAAACCTTTGACCGGTGGGAGTTGTGCATGAATGTGTTTTTTTTACCCAGTAGAGAACATCTGTCCAGCCCTCCATAGTGATGCACTGGAAAACTGTGAGCATGGCAAAGAAAATGTTGTCAAAGTTTGTGATGCCGCCATTCGGACCCTCCCACTTCCCTCTGCATTCAGTGCCATTGGTGACACATAAACGTCCGACTCCTGCAAAAGCGCACGGCGACGGATCGTCCTCCACCATGAGGCCTGCATGAGACAGAAGAGCATGAGGAGCGTGAGGATGAAAGCAGAGCATCAAAGACGTTCTGGGAAGCCCAGACAGCGGACCGACCCGTGCTGGTGTCGAAGCACGTCTTGTGCATCCTGCCGAGGAAAAGCTCCAAGCCGATGATGGCGTAGATTATGATGACAAACATGACGAGCATGCCGATGTGGAGCAGCGGGACCATGGCCTTCATGATGGAGTTCAACACAATCTGTAAGCCTGACAGGACAAAATGATCATTCAGCTGGATGCAGGGCTCCCAAAACGACCAAATAAGTAAATATCAACTTTTAGAATGTCTTTCATTCACTATTCAATAATTATCACTTTCGTTTCACTAACCTCATTTCTTACTATACTAGTTAGCCGTGAGGGCTGTAGTGGACTTTAACAAGGTCATGCTCATGTCATTATGCATTACCTGGTAAAATAATTTATCTCCGTAAACCCAATGTGTGAAATTTTATTTTAATCACAGATCAAATTTTATATCATCGCCACACAACAAATTAACAACGGCAGGCATTTGTTGCTCCTGGCCTCTGCAGTAGTGATTGAAAAACAATCATATTTTACAAAAAAAGGAGAAAATTCTAATAAGTTTATGCAATACATTTTTTTTAACTTTGCGATTTTTTTCTCATCTTCCCTCCAACTTTCTGAGGCTCCAGTTACTAAACGAGGAACAGAAAGAAAAGCCAATCTATAAATCTATAAATATAAAAATATATACGTACTCGGCACGCCGGACACGAGCCGCAGAGGTCGCAGCACCCTGAAAGCTCTGAGAGCTTTAACATCCAGGCCTCCGGGTTTTCCTGCAGCATGGTGGGCCTCGCCAGGCTTATGGTCCGTCATTCCCTCCGCTATCACACTGAACAACCTGCACAGAGGACGGCATCAATGTTGCTCCGTAGCTTTCATTGAGGAGCGATAGCTTCCAATGGTAAATTTTGAGATACCCGACGATGACGATGATAAAATCCAGCAGGTTCCAACCGCTGCGTATGTAGGCGCTGGGGTGCATCACTAAACCGTAGGCAAGGATCTTGGTGAAGGTCTCGATGGTGAAGATGACGAGGAAGACGTATTCTACTTGTTCCTTAAAATCAGAGCACAGGTT
Source organism: Poeciliopsis gracilis (assembly GCA_911649635.1). Taxonomy (NCBI): domain Eukaryota; kingdom Metazoa; phylum Chordata; class Actinopteri; order Cyprinodontiformes; family Poeciliidae; genus Poeciliopsis; species Poeciliopsis gracilis. The sequence goes on from CAJVRI010001220.1 coordinate 2,674,981, forward strand.
TGGTGGATCAGTGTGAAAACGCATCACCACTTAGGTAGAGGGATTAGTTGTCTGTAAACATGGCGGATGCGTGCGCAACGTGACAGCAGAAAGAGTCGGACGGCCTTTAAATTGTCACTGGTTGCCATGGTTACCCACATGTATTTTGTTATTTTAACATTAGCCTGCGTGTTGTTGGTGGATGGGATACGTGCTCGGAACATTGCAGATAGAAAAAAAGGAGTAGATTTCAGCCAAAATACTCAGAAACCTTTTGGATAATTTCAGAAAGTTTCTAGAAAAAAACAAAAAAATTTCTGAGCTTGAAAAGTCAAAAATCTGCTCCAGAAAACTCAGAAGGGTTTTTTGATTAATGTGAGAAATTTTAGAAAATTTTGTTAAATAAACCTTACTAGAAAAATATCTGAAATTTCTAAATTAATCTCAGAAATCTTTATGAAAAAAACTACGAAATTTCCAATATAAATTAAAGAATATCTGAGTTTGAAAAGTTGAACTTAATTAAAAACTCAGAAGTTTTGAGTTGAATCTCACAAATGTTCTATAAAGAAACTTGGAAATTTCTGAGTTTCAAAGCTGACCATTTTCAATTATTGAAACTGAAAATTGAACATTTTTAAACTTAAAATGTCTGAAATGAATCTCAGAATTTCTGGGGTTTTTTGGTGAAAATTTACTCAGCTCTCGTTGAGATGCACCAAGTCCCTCTAAACGAGACAAACATTTCTATGGTTTAATGTATTTGAATTGCAAAGGACAAATTAAATACGACCATTTCTTCCTATTTTGGCTCCGACTAGCAGAAAATTAACAGTTCAGCAGCCACACTGAGAAAAAACTGAAAATTTTAAAAATCTCCACCATTAAGAAAAGATTTGTTCCTGGTGGTAAAACAACCTCATTTGGCCAAGAGAAGATCACTTAACGCTGGAGCTGGATTGGTTTTCTAACCTGCTAACCTGCAGCCTAAAACACGCTGTCCCCACTTCGCTCTGCTGTGAACCTTCAGGTTAATGCTCCTAATTAATGCCGCTTGGGCTTCGCCTCAAACTGACACAGTTACCCTGCAGCAGTGGTGTAGTTTAACATAACAGAGCAAGTTTAATGCTTGAAAAGCCTTCTCCAAAACTTGTTTAGATAAAAATAAAAGAAGAGTAAGAGATAATAAATCCCTGTGACGGATCTTATACAGTCAGCTTAACTTATCTGTGAAATCCAATAAAGGGATCTACAAACATTCATCCTGCTGTTGGTATGTACATGTGCATGTGTGTGTGATGCTTTAAAAACACTCAAACTGCACTTCCAGCTTGTATTTTGAATAGGAATCAAACAATTAATCGGATTAATCATGATTAATCAATTACTGAAAATAATCATCACTTATTTTAGTAATTGATTAATCGTTAACTGGAGGATACAGACTCAAAACAAAGTCTTTTTGCTGAAAGAATAACATACAGCGATAATTAAGACACAGATTAACAAAAAAATATATACATTTGGCAATTAAGAAAAAAGAAAAACTTAAACATGTTCTTCCCAGAACTCCTGGAGTGGAATAGTTTTAGATTCACCACTTTCAAATTCTGCAAAAACAAATAAACAAAAAAATACTCGTATAAAGCCAAAAAAATAACCAGCAGAGTAGCTCTACACTGTATTTTTATTATGCTTTGCTTCAAATGCTCAAGCATACACTAAAAAATTTGGTTATTACGTTTTAGGCAATAAATGGATGCAATTATTTAAAAATGGATTCAATTATTTGTTTATTTGGATTTTTATGTATTTCTAATACTGTGTAAAAATATGTAAGTGGTTTTTTTATACAATTAGCAAAATTTGGCAATTTTGTTGCCCGATTAATCGATTAATCGTCAGAATAATCGATAACTAAAATAATCGTACTTCGATAGTAATAATACTTAGATTTAATTCCAGGTTTTTTAGTGAAAAAAACTACCGTTAAAGAGGAATAAGGATAGACATTGAGATGGGAGGAGCAGAGACAAAGCAGATGGTTGGAGTTTAAGTAAGTCATGACCTTTGACAAGGTCACACTGCATCTCTAACACCATTACCTCCACGTGAATACACACTTAAACTGCACTGTTCTTCAGAAGAATGTTGCATTTTATTCTTTCCATTTAAAAATCTGATTTTTCACATTTCTATTACATCTTGCTGTATGTTTAAAATTGCCTTTAGGCTATTCTGTGTATTTTTATGGGTATTTTGAGTTGAATTCTATAAATCTGTTGTTTTTTAACATCATATATGTGAAGTCTGTCAAAATGTGCTTATGTATTCTTTGAATTTATTTTGTTTCGTGAAGAAGTTGTTTCTCCAGACATTTATTTGCGCGTGAAGTTCGCTGCTCTTGGCAGTTGGTGGTTACCATAGTAACCAGTAACTGAACTCTTGGCGTTCGGTAACGATGGTACATTTTAAGGGTCAGCTCCATGTTCTCTTTACATATATTATTATTTGACATATTTGGGACAAATTTAATCATATTCTGTCTTTCATGAGTAAAAGGTGTAAAATTAATATTGATACTTGATATCAATATTAATGTTCTGCGTTTTAGCTATGTTAAAAATACACCTGCTAGCAGCTGCTAGCTGCTGCTAACAGCAGCTAGCTACAATCACAGACCAATCAGATTGTCAATTACTGTAAGGATGTTTTGTGAAAATGTCATAATTTATGTCATTTCTCATGTTTTCTGTCAATAAAAGCCAACAAAACATGATCTTTCCTTACGTTTGAGCCAATTTGTCTCCAAAGTATCTGGTTGTTAGTAAAGGTTTTCATACTTTTTAAACTTTTTTATGTTTTGCCGAAATATCTTCTGTCAAAATAAATTACATTTATGTTACAAAGTTGACGAAATAAAATTTCAACAAATATCAGTGTGTCTGAAATGTAACAAAAGTAGCTTCATCTAGTTCAAATTCACTAAAGGAATCTTCTATTATTATATTTTAGGCAGTGAAATATTTATTTTGTGTTTAAAAATGGTTGAATTACCTGTTTAGTTTCATCATTTAATGTATATCTAATATATATTTTAAAAAAGCTTAAGAGGTTCACTGAAAAGTCTGTAGAGTTTGCCAATTTTTATTGGATTAATTGTCAGAATAATTGACAGTATAATCGACTGTTAAAATAATTGTCAGTTGCAGTCTTACTTACCAGCTGGTGGTTGGTGGGGTTGGAATCATCATCTGGATATGGCTTTGTGACCCCCATGGCCACACAGTTGGCAAAAATAGCTAAGAGAATGAAGATATCAAAAGGCTTGGAGAATGGAGTTAAGGTTTTAACGAGAATAAATCTGCAACTCAAGACTGAAACATATCATCTGCTTTACATGTTTGCAACATCGGAAGAATTGTCAGTGTGACCAATGGTGCAAAGATATGCCACATAAAAAGACATTAAAGAAAAAAATATATGAAAAATGTGAAACTGTTAATACATACGTTGACTTATTAGGACCATTGTTAATAGAAAACAAAATAGAAGTCAGTTTCCATCAAACAATTCTCCCCAATAAGTTTTCTAAACAACAAAAAAAAACAACTTGGAAATTTCTAAGTTTCAAAAATAAAAATTGAAAATTTGCTTTAAATAAAATAAAAAAATATATCATAAATTTTTAGATTAATCTCAATCATTTTCTAGAAAAAAAAAAAACGTGGAAATGTTTGAATTTCAAAAGTTTGAAATTTTCTTGGAAAAAGTTTGGAGATGTTGAGTTTCATCACAAATTTTGTGAAAAATTCACCAAAATTTCAAAAATTGGTCAGAAAAAAAAAACTCCACAATTTTGGAGAAAAGAACTTGGACATTTCTGAGTTTTCCTTGCAAATTTTCAGCTCAGAAACGGAACTTTTTCTCATAGCAGAAATTACGCCATGTTTGAATTAGTTTTGTCCCAAATATTCAGAACTAAGTGGAGCAACATTTTTGGAGAAAAACTTTTATATTTTATCCTTCTAGATTTTAATCTCTGTATCTGAATCTGTGATGGTTTAATGGTTGTTTTCTGTCTGTTAATGATGAACAAATATTCACAAGTTTTGTTTTTTTCCTGCAGAGATATGTGAATTCGTTTTGGACCATTTGGACCAAACTGTAAGTGTAACATTTTTTTTAAAATGTGACCCAAATAATAGAGTTTGCATCTTGTAGTGAAGAATCTGAAGTGGTTTTTCAGTCTTTGTTAAAGACTGAAAAAAAAATCTATAAATTACAAAACTTCCAAAAGGCATAAATACTTCTGCACCAAAAACACATTGATAAGAATTATTCATCCAAATGTGACACGAATACAGACATGCACAGGAGGAAATAAAGGATATTTCCACTCCACCAGGGCCAGGGCTGCCATGCGGATTGGGTTGCTCAACGTGAGGCAGCAGAGCGCTCTGGGGGCCCTCAGGGCAGACTTGTTGGCCTGCATGGCCTTCTTGGCCCCCCCGCCCCTTTTTCTGGCCGAGCCAGTTGACCCCAGGGTGTCTGATTTGCCCACATCGCCCACAGGCGGGGCATCTGTACATACAAAAGTAAAACAAGTAAAAGATCAGAATGAAATCAGATAAAAACGTTCTCATGAGGGAAGTTTTGTTATTGCCTGATGAGACTAAATCTAAAACATCTGGACACAATTTAAACAATCTGGGAGTAAAAAACGTCACAGCACATTAAAATGGAGAAGTCCTGTAAAACAGATTCAGTGAAAATAACCAAGTCAAGACGTTGGATGTTTTCCAGCTTGTCATAGTTTTTCCTTACTTTGCCATGGCAATGTCATATTTTTTTGCTTCTTTGTTGCTTCGTAATCATGTAAGAGGCCTAGAGGAGGTTAGAGTATCCAGAAATTGTTCAAGTAAAAGTTCTTCAACATATTTTTACTCAAGTAAAAGTAAGAAGTCGCCATCCAAGAAATTACTCGAGTAAAAAAAGCATTTTGCAAAAAGTTCTGAGAAACTGATCAAACATTAATCATTTAATATTAATCATCATTGCGCCACAAACGTCCAGCATGTTTGGCCAAAACCAGCAAAAGCTGTATGAGAAAAGCCTTGCTTTCGTTGCCGGAAATAAACTAAAACCATTTTATAGACTTAAAAGAATGGAAAGTCCTAAGTCCAGAAAGTAAGAAAATTGTAAACATTCAGGCAAATGTAAAATTTGTTATTGTACAGGTAAAAGAAAAGAATTTACAACAAAATTGTTTGCGTTTTTAATTTTGGGGAAACAAACTTTTGTCCACTGAATACTTTCAGCAAAAAGTTTGTGTAAAGTTGAACACACTTTTAACTTTGGATATGTTCGATTCAACTAAAAGAAAAGCATAAAAGTAGGATGTTAGATGGCATCCTGGACATCAGGCCGTTCTTATCTAACACAATTAAGAAAAGATGTGCTTGCAGGAAAGAGATACTGAGTCCTGCGGGTCTCATATGATAAGACCAGCTGTGACCTACTTCTTTATAGGGAGCAGCATGGCACTTAGTGCAGCACTGTCCCCAAGTAGACCCAGGAACACCTGTTAGTAAAGGTGTTGCATTGAGATAAATTCACCTGCACTGTAAAAAAAAAAAAAAGTCTCTAATTTACGGTAAATTTACGGTTGGACTGATTTTTACCTGTGAAATTCTAATTTATTATAAAATACAGCTGCAGGTATTTACCATAAATCAGAGACTTTTTTGTGTTTGTTTTTTACACCTAGTGTTAAAAAAACACTGTGAATTTTCTTTTTTTACACTGGGAAGTCTGTACTTTTTAAAGAAAATAATAATAGTAGTAATAGTAAAACGTAGAAAGCTTTTTCAATAGTGATGGGTTAGGGTAAAGTTAGGGTTAGGGTAAAGTTAGGGTTAGGGTAAAGTTAGGGTAAAGTTCTCATCTATGACCAGAAATATAATACAGAAATGTATGTTTTTAGCCTCTTGCATGACGGTAAAGTCAGCAAGTATTACCTTTTTTTGCTCCTTCCATTTCTGCAGCTTCACAGCAGTCAGTCACCTAAAGTAACGCACCATCAACTCTTTTATATATCTGTGATGCGTAAAGGATCACAGATATATCTTGTCTTTGTTTGTTTGTTTTTCTTTTTCTTGAGAAGAAAAAAACCTTCAAGAGGTATTAAAAAATCCTGGCTGGCACATTTTTATAAAGTGCAAAGTTCCAGCCGAAAAAAAGCTAAAATGAACTCCACCCTTTAGCAACTTGTGAGCAAACCAAATGAGGTATAAACCAGTTTTACTCCGGCGTGTAACGGTGAGCGCTGCAGAAGGAGAGGCGGCGGTGAGCCGGTCAGGATTAGAGAGGCTGAGCCGGTTAAAAGGATGACAGAGGAAATCTGTCAGGGTGCAGAAGGAGGAGGACGAGCGAGATTCAGCAGCAAAATCACATTTATGAAAGGAAACAAAACTGTCGAGATGGAGAAGTTGGATGGAAAAAGCAGAAAACTGTTTTCAGAAGCGGCTCTGTGCAGTACACCGGAACAGACAGCAGGGGGCGCATCTTCACGGACAATGGCAAAAATTGACATCACGAAACACATTTGCATTTAAGTTTAGCTCTAACTTATAATCATCAATTATAAATGCAGATATAATATTAGGGAGGCAGAAAAATGAAGGATTTTAATTGAACGTTGAGGATGAAATCAGAAATGAAGTACCCAAGAAATTATATTTCAACATATCTTATTCAAGTTAAAGTAAAAAGTAACTTCAAAAAAATACTCAAGGAAGAGTAAAATAAAGTATTTGATAAGGCGACTCGAGTGCTGAGTAAAAAAAAATGTAAAAATTACATAATCAGACAAATATATAAAATTCAGTGTAATTTTTTTGTATTTCAGGTATAGAAATTACAATAATTTGTATAAATAATTACAAAAAAAAGCAAAATATTATTTTTCCAAAATCAGTTTTTTTTCGGTATAAAACGATGAAACTTTAATAAAATCTTCAGGTGTGTGTCTGAGTCTGGTGAAGTTTTGGTGAAAACATGTTTGTTCTTTGTTTACTCAAGTAAAAGTAGCGATACTTCAAAAGTGAAGAGTACACCAGTACATTTTTCTAAAATGTTACTCCAGTACTACTTAGTTCTAGCTAAAATTCACAACCATATCAGTCACAGAAATTGCAATGAACCTGTTTGTTTGTCTGCACCAGGAGTTATGTTTAAGATTTATTCATTATAAAGTTTTCCTTATATAAATCCTGTTTGATTGTTTTTAATTTGTACACACTTGTTCCACTTCAACACTTTCCTTTGAACAACTTCCTGGCAGTTTTGGCTCCTGAGTGAGGATTGTTGTCTCTCCAGGTGCTTTGGGCATTGCCTGAGGCCAACGTTTCCCTGCTGTAGTTTCATATCTCCAGAATAAATCCTGCTAAGGGTTTTTTTTATGTGTTGTTTTTGTTAGATTGCCCAAAGCGATCAAACATGTCTGTGATTTTAACACAGCTGAGCTCCATGGATTCCTGTCACAAAGGACTCAAAGAAAAACATTAAAGCTTGAGTAAAGGAAAGGAAAGTCTTCCCTGGTTAAAGAACAAAACATTCTCTAAAAATAATAAGTTGCGCAGATGTACTAAACTCAAGTTTTCACATTTTGGTTGCAAATCAGTTTAATAAATAATAACAGTATAGATAAGAAGTGTTATTTTTAAGTAACTTCAGAACTTGATCACTTTTATGATGCACTCCAAAAAGTAAAACAACAAATAAATACTTTAACATCTCAAGTCTTTATTAAATTTTTACACAATAAATATATTCTGATAAAATAAACAATCTTTCTATACAGAGTTTACATGTGAAACATTTCATTGTTTTGGCCCTTGTTAGATAAAATCACTGGGTTGGTTGACGGATAAAACGGCCGTATGACTAAGCTGCTTTAAGAAACATCAATATTAATTTTTCCATATTGCAATAAGACGTTTCACTGCGCAGAGTGAAATGATGCTGGCATGATTTAAACACAGGCGTTCGTTAGAACTGATAGCTGACATTTATATGCAGAAAACAAAACAGAGTGAGATCAAAAACCTGTGAAGTCACAAAACACTGAATTTGGTGCTTAAATCGGTTCAGAAATTTGATTACTTGATTTGTTTTAAATCCTTCACATGCAGTGTATTGTTAAAGTATTTATACCCTTTAACCTTTTCCTTTTTTGTTTTGTTACAAACCTAATTGTCGATGTATTTTATGAGGATTTTAAGTGATAGTCAAACATATAACAGTAGATATATGTGAAGTAGAAGGAAAAGGATAAATGGCTTTATCTTTTTAAAAAAATAATTTAAAAAAATTATCTAAGAGGGTCGACAAAGTATCTGGGCCTTAGTGAAGAAACGATTTAAAATGAAAAAATTTAATTATGAGAATAAAGTTATAGTACTATGACAATAAAGTCACAATATTGCAAGAATAGATTAATAACATTCTGAGAATAATTTCAAAATGTTATGAAGATAAATAATACTTTGAGACTTTATTTGCGTAACACCAACAAGTAAAGAATATTACTTTATTCTCGTGATTTTAGTTTTTATATTTTCTTATCGTGGCCTTAATGCTATTATAAAGAAGTGTCGGTTTGATGTGATGCAAGATCGTTTTAGTCTACTTTTCAAAAAAGCATTAAAGTTTGTAACATGACAAAATGTAGAAAAAAGGTATGAATACTTTTCTCCATTAACATCAGCTCATTAATGTAAATGTTGACGGATCCGGATTAAAGCGTGAGCAGTTCGTGTGAGGAGCTCACTGATTTAGCACAGACCTTTAGAAACATGAGCTGCAGAAATAAAACGCTCAGCAGAATGTTTTGGCATTTTCCAAACCAATTTCCTGTGAAGTTTGTTTGAATATGATTGAACAAGCTTCTTGGTGAAATGCCAGAAAGCTGTAAATGTAAATGTAAATCTTTCACAGTATTTGCTTGAATAAAAAAAAAGGCTGCTATTTTATTTTTCCAGATAATCTGTAAAATGTTTTTTATTCATAGGTCAGCTCTGTAAATGTACTAAAAACTGGATAGTAATGAAATCAGCTCAGTAATTCAAGAAAGATTTAATATTTCTAGCATAAATATATGTCACATGAATAAATCAATAAGGAGAAGAGACTACAGGAATGACACAAAACAAACAAAACGTTCTCAAGAAGACAACATAATGTTCATCCGAAGGATTCTTACAAGTCAAGATTCATTCTTAAACACTAAATCACAACATTTTACCCTGAGGTATTTCAACAAAGTGCATCTACTTTTCAAAGTCCTCTTAGCAGTGATGTGGCTCCGTTACCCTGCAGTGGGACTCGCTGTGTCCGCAGAAGGTATCTAGTGAAACAATCCCTTAGTTTGCTGCTGCTGCTGCTGCTCTCCGTCCTTCGGAGGGAGCTGACTGGGGTCTTCTGTAAACGGCAAAGCTGGACAACAGAAGAAGAAACAACCAAACATGGCAGATTCAATTGCCAGAATTGGCAGAATTGTGCTACGTATATAAAAAAAATGTAACATAAAAAACATTTAGATAACAAGTTTTTTTGCTATTTGTTGGGTTGTCTCATAAAACTACTACTTCATTCTCCAAATGTTACGACTTTATTCTTGTAAAGTTATTATTTTGACTTCAATATTATAACACTTTATTCTTGTAACACTGACATTATTTCTGTTTAATTTTTTTTTTTAAATCTTAGCCTGGGCCTTATATTTCATTGACCTGAATTCAAAGTCCACATAAATACAAGCTGTGAAAAACGCTTGTCAAACAAAGCAAGATGGCCCCATTTGGTGAGCTGACATCACTCCCAACTGTGGAAACCCAAAGAGCGCATTAGTGAAAAAATAGTCTTCCACAACTGTTAAACTTTGATTAATCATCCTTATCAGAAACCAAATATTTCTGATATTTCTGATTTAACTCAAGGATGTCAGACTGTACAGGAGGTCAAAAGTACTACAGCCTAAATCACACTCTGGTGATTATAAAGCCTTGAAACAAAATGGCACCTTTAGACATTCAGTACCATAAGATGATAACTTCCTTAATCAACTCACGGTTTTGAAACTGCTGTGCTGTGTATCTGGTCAGGAGAATACCAAAGCCCTCAATGAGCGCGAGCAGGATTCCCCCCATCATTGCAGAGCCCATCATCGTTAGCGGACCGCCTAAAGAACAACACAGCAGCCACTCAGTGGTACGTATTATAACCGCCATTGAGAGGGGATGGCTGCGTAGTTTTCTCTCACTGCGTGCTGCCAGGATGGCGCCGGTCAGGGCGCCACTTGTGATGGAATTCCATGGATCCTCCTTTCCTCTCAGGCGAACTAAACCACAGTCGATTGTGGAGAAAAGGCCTCCCCAGACAGCGAAGCTTCCTGGAAACACAAACCAGTTAGCATCAGCTAGCCTGCATGAAAGCAAAAAATAAATTCAAAAGTAAAAATAGACAAAGTTAAGCCACAAAAGTCTGAAGTATTCTAATAATTCGAACGATGAAATGCTGTCTGAAATGATAAGAAGCAGCCAGAGAACTTAAGTAAATTTTACTCAAGTAAGAGTAGCACCACTTCAACATAATTTTACTCAAGTAAATGTAATTGAGTAAATGTAACTAGTTCCAAACCGACAGTGTTGGTGTGGTAAGTAAAGTCGTAATACTCTGTAATGTGAGTTTTGGGGAGAATATAGACATCAAATGAAAGAGGACAGAGAGGGGGGCCTGGAGGAACCCCACAAATCGTCTTTGTTCACTCAGATTCCAGAGATTTTAACCTACAACCCATCCGCTGCACAGCAAACTCCTGCCACTGTCACTCAATGGGGGCAATAACATCTTCATAAAGGGCAAAGTTACTTAGAATAGAGCTTTTCTCTTAATTTAGATGAAATAATAATTTGAAAACTGCCTTTCTTTGTTTGAAATGTCAACAAAGGATAATAAAAACTGCAGGTGTGTGTCTGGCGAATTTCGGGTTCAAACATGTTTGTTCTTCACTTATTGGGTAGAGAATCCAGAAATTTTACTCAAGTAAGAGTAGAAATACTACATAATAAAATTGCTCAAGAAAAAGTAAAAGGTACAGTGCAAAAGTATATATTTTTTTTACTCCGGTAAATGTGATTGAGCAAATGTTGGATTCATCTCTGGAAATGATGAATCCAAGAAAAAAGAAAACCGCTAAAAAGTTCAGAAAATTAGCAAAACAATCGTCCCTTACCTCCAATCTGAGGAGCTCTTACTCTCACAGCATTTACGCTTCCTCTGAGTCTGTGTCCAATACCCTGAAATATTACAACGATCAATTAGAATTATGAGTCACACAGAAAACTACCATGATGTTTAGTTGGTTTTTTTGTGTGTTTTTCTTAAACTTACAGCCGGAGCATTTCGAAAGCCCTTCACTGCTTGGAATACTCCTCCACCGATTGCACCCATGGTGAAAGCCCCTCCACAGTCATCCACTATCCTCCAGGGGCTGCAGGAGGGGAGTAGAAACAAAATCAAGATGAATGATACTGGTCACTATGGTAACAAGACAAAGACAAACAAGGGGATATCAACATCCAAATGCCATCAAAGAAACAATTGGGACAGCGTCAGGTTTTCATTCACACTAGCCCTAGCCAGACTGCTTTGTACTCAGTCGCTAATGTTTGCCAATTTGGCGCTATGAAGCTTACTGGAAATTATCTGCACTGTAAACAACCTGCAAAAAGAGAAGTGCCAATCCAAAAAAGATAGCTGTTAATGTTAATACAATAATTGGCAAACATGAACTGAATGGTTTTGTCCATTTCCTCCGTTGCTAAAACTATAGGAAGTCTACAATTCTAAAACGGCGCAGAAAATTGACATCATGGTTCACAATTTTTGCTTCTGTTTGCTGATTGGCCTGATTGAAATTATAGCGGAGGAATCCAAGTGAATGGGAGAAAGTGCAGACTGTGCTGTAAGTGAGATTTGAATTGAGTGAAATAGTGCAGGAAGGCAACTGCGTTTAGTTCGCTTTAATTAAATTAGCTCATTTGTATAAAAATCTATTTTTGGGGGGGAGCTGCGAATGGATAATCAAACTCTACTGAGGACCAAAAAAGTAAAATCTAGTCTGCCTAAAAATATAGGTCTTGGTTCAGTTGAAATGAACTCTGGGCGGTTCGAATCCATATATGAACGCCAAGCAGACTGGAGACCGCTCCAAACCCAGGAAGCAAACTGTCGCACAGGACATTCTGGGTAAATACAACCAAACCAAACATGTGAGTATCACGCTAGCTGGCTTGTAGACTCCTGCCAAGGACAAAAAACAAATCCCACGACCTCTAAAATCTGACGCTGGTCCATTTTTGTTATTTTATGAAAAAGAAAGTTACGCTCAGTGTCTTCTTCAGAGGTTTTTGTATTGTTTCCTTCAGTGGTTATTGACGCAGCGCCACCACAGGCTAGGAGGGAAACTGGTTTTTCAGAGTTTGGTTTGTTTGACACAGTGCAGTGTGAACTTGAACTGCACCAGCTGAAAATGTAACAAAAGTTGCAATTTTTGTTCCCAACCAAACTGACTCTTTAAATGTACAATCCTGCTCAGTGTAATAACCGTTCACAACACTGCCACACAGAAATTAATGAAGAACATTTAGAGACAGACAAATCCTCAGTGTCAGTTGACATTAATAGCATTTCAAATCAAATAGTTTTTAATCACAGCTATCAAACAGTCTCATAGCTTGCCAAAAAGATGACATTTTCATTACTGTCAACCCAGCCATGGGAAAAAATAATTAAATTGCTTGTGGAGCCCCAATTTAGAAGCAATAACTCTCGGGATTAGTTTTCTGTTTACTTTATGTCTCTCCTGTTGTTGGGGAGGGATTCTCCCACCTTCTTTTGTTCAGTTTATTTAGGTTTCCAGAGATTTATTTCTGCACACACAACTTCCGCGATTGAGCCATTTAGCAACCCTAGCATAGCCCAGCCCCGTTACCTAGCAACCCAAGCGGAGCGCCAGCACTTTCAGGCAGCTGGTTTTACCGCTGCATGGTACCACATGCTGGTACCACAGCTTTTGGAAAAGACAAGTTTTGTATTGTTGACTTACCATTTAGAAAACACCTGCGGCATATTAATGCTTTTTAAAGATGTGCGTCCTTAAAAGTGCGCATGTGTTTTCAGACATTTTCATGCGCAAGGGTAACCGCTGAGTTGGGGGCGTGGCCAGCAGCTGCCTGTTTGGATTTAAAGTGACAGTAGCTCGGAAATAGGCAGGACTGACCATACTAAAATCTCGATATTTATTTTGAAAACTGAGGCATGTAAAGTGCCAGATGGACCTTTAATTTAAATTTCTATAGCTCCTCTGAATTTTGGATAGTCTGAACTTCGTGATAATTTACTTGGACGTCAACTACTGAAAAGAATGGCAACTGTTTTTATATATTTTCTACTTAAATATGATTTTTAAATGATTTGAACATTTCCTCATATTCCTTCCCTGATTGTTGGCCAGCAGCAGCTGGTAGATGTCATTCCATCTTGGAAATAATACACAAAATGTTTATAGCGCTCTTTCGGGCACTCAACCATATTTGTCTATTCTTTTATGTTGAACTTCTGGTTTACAGTCACAGTCAGCCACAATAATCAGTTAAAAATCGGATTTTATTCACAAGAGCTGTATGGTTTTTACCCTTTTAAATAGCAACTGTGTATTTAGTTTTGATGTTTTTTTTTCCTCCTCAGTTGTGATAATGCATTTCTGAAAACAATTGCAAAATATACAACTTGCAAATTTGCAAAAAAGTCATATCTACCTGAATATGCTCACGACAGCAATATACTATTTGCACAGCCATTTGAAATCTACAGTTCCAGTACATAACACTGAGTATGTTTTTATTTTTTAATTCTTAAAAAAAGAATAAATTTCTTATGTTTATTTAAAATAAACATAAGAAACATCCAATGGATTCAGTGATCAAAGGTTCATAATGTCAGACAGCCATAAGCAAATTATAATGTTATATATATAAAAAAGCAGATAATACAGAAACACCCGATGCAAACCGCAACTATGTTGTTCACAAATTACTATTTGTGGCGGATGAACTAGCAGTAATAATGCACCAAAATGCACAAAATCAATGAGAAATGATTGTAATGCATCTCAGCGACTTTATAAAATTTTATCGATACACTTCTGATTTATTGGTATAAAACCAATAGTTCACTTGTAATTTGAGTGAAACATGACATTCCGATAAAATGTAACATTTTACTGAGTGTGTAGAGAAGTTACTGCTGGACAGCAGCTGTTTATTTATTACCGAAGGAAACATGAATAACATCCGTATTACAAAAACATGAAAATCAATATGAAGCTAAAACCGAATCTATAACACACACATCATGTGTTCAGCAAACAGCTAAGGACAAAAACATACAAACTAATCTTACCAAGGCTCACGGGCATACTCCTCCATGTTTGTTGACGTCAAGCGAACACGGTGACGTAATCGACGTGCGCCGCCGGCGGCTTTCTTTTTTTTTTTCCTAACAGGCGGCGATATCAACTGTTCTCTCGACGAGTAACTACCAAATAATTTTTATGCAGGTGAGAATTAAATTACTATTAATTATTTATCGTACTTATAAGGTATTTGTGTTTGTTTTTCAGTGTGTGCTGGGATAAAGACGGAGTGCGTATTGCTTTGGTGTTTTTAGCCGTTGCTACATCGTTGCTCCCTCCAGGCCAGGCACTTTTCTCCTTCTTGCTAGATAGCTGCTTACTGTTGCACACAATAAATCTAAATTATTAGACTTTTAATCAATAATCCAAAAGGTAACACGTTTAAAATGTTGCATTAGTGGCTTATTTCACTTTTAAAGCAGTTTAAAAGGATTTGTTCTACTTTACAGTCACCTAGAAACAAAATGTGAGCTAATACTGTCCGATTAGCTTTTCAATAAACGTAATTTATTGAAAAGGAAATAATTCTCATTACTTACAGGTTAGCTTTTCAGTTCACTTTGTAATCGCAGATTAGTTTTTATACTTTGTACTCAAATATTGTGTTTTTGTTTGAACATAACTACAGAATCAAAACTTTAGGATTTAGATTGGAAGCTTTTAGATATTAGAGCATATTTCCAGTAACATTCCTAATAATCTTTGCTGAATATCTAATCTCTTTTGATTGGTGAAACAACCAACAGCATGGACAAGTGCTGTAGGTGACACAGCATTTGAACTCTGACATAGTCAATGTATTTCTTTTTTAGTCTTACAGTGCCTTGCAAAAAGTGTATTATGCCATATTAAAGAAACACAAATTTGAATATTATTTATTTGAACTGAGAAATGTTTTTTATAATAGAAAAATGTAAAGCTTTCGTCCATGATTGCCCAGTACATCCAATCACAGCTTTCTGTGATTGTTGTGGAAAACCTCAGTTTTACTGCAGGAATGGTGAGTTCAGGGTGAAACACAATGTTTCAGTCATACATTTTGTTTTTGCAAACCAAATCTATGAATGTTACATTTTGGCCTCATTTGACCAGAGCATCTTGTTGAATGCGTTTTGCCAACATGATTGGTGACAAACAGGAAATGAGACTTTCAACTTTTCTTCAAATCCAGGTGTTTGGAGTGAATGACTCGTAGTTGATTGTGAATCCTGTAGTTCTTTAGCGTTATCGTCTTTTCCTTTCATGTCAGCTTAAACAGATGTAAAAAAATTTTTATTTTATGTTTCCCTCATTCAGCTCAAACATAATCCTAATTCCTGTTTTTCAGAATGCCTCTTCCTCCGGCACTTCTGGCCCGCTTGGCCAAGAGAGGGATCGTTAAACCAACAGATCAAGGTTTACCTGGTTTTTACTTTTAGCCATAATTACTTATTTTCCCTGTTGCCTTCGGATTTGTCTCTTCTAACAAATATATTCTTATTTCCATCAGATGTAGATGAGGAGATTATCGCTGAAGATTACGATGACAACAATGTTGATTATGAATCCACCAGACTAGAGAACCTTCCTCCAAACTGGTACAAAGTGTTCGATCCGTCTTGGTACGTACTCTTTGGGAGTTCATAGAAATACCAAACTACTTTACATATTTGTGTTTGAGTATTTAATTATCACTTAAATCAATTATTTTCCTTTTCAATCCACAGCGGTCTTCCTTACTACTGGAATGTAGAGACAGATATGGTGGCCTGGCTTTCGCCAAATGACCCCACTGCAGTTATTACAAAACCTGCCAAGAAAATGAAGGGTAAAATAAGCAACCTCAATCATTACTCTTTAGCTGTCTTTTGTTTAGTAGTCAGAAGTTTACATACTGGCTACAAAAAGCACCTGAACATGTATCATTTTAACATCCGTAGATTAGAGAAAGTCAACAATAAAAACTAATAAATAATGTAAAAATAAATGTGATTTATGTTTGCAAACTTTGGACTGAAACTGTCTTTTAAGCCATGGGTGTCCAAATTGCGGTCCAGGGGCCATTTGTGGCCCTTTGATTAATTTTGTGTGGCCCCTGACTGCAATTCAATGATGGCTCAAATTTGTCCATCCATCTATGTTTGTATCTTCTTAAACGAAAACATTTAAGTACAACGCAAATAATTTTTCTTGAGTTAACCTTTTTAATCATTATTATTATTATTGTTATTATAATAATAATTATTATCGTTGTTGCTGTTGTTGTTGTTGTCGTTGTCGTACCACAAACATCCAACATGTTTTTACTCAAAAACGAACTTTGGCACACCTCTCCATTACATTTGACTCAATACAGTAAAGGTTGTAAAAGAAAATTCTTTCGTATTCCTGGGAATAAACTAAAAACATTTTATAGATTTAAAAAATGGAAAGTTCAAAAAGATAAATAACTGTAAACATTTAGGTAAATCTAAAAAAAGAGAGAGAATTCACAATTATGGGAAAAAATAATAATTTTGGCCCCTGAATAATTTGAGCTTTGTGATTTTGGCCCTCAGTTCAAGCAGTTTGGACACCCCTGCCTAAAGATAACATGTGAACAGTTTGCTTTTGACTATTCAGGAATTATGTTTGTAAACATCCTCGTCTTTTATGTTTTTTTTCTAAGCTGATGTCACAGATGAACGAGCAGAGAGGTCGTTTGAAAAATCAGAGAAGGAACGAGATCGGGATCGCGACAGAGACCGAGATCGGGACCGAGACCGGGACAGGGAGCGAGAACGGGAGAGAGAGAGAGACAGAGAGAGAGACAGAGACCGGGACGAAGGACGGGACAGAAGGAAGCAGAGGAGAGACGACATGCCACCGTACGGCAAAAGCAAAAGAGGTAATATCCTGAAATGTCTCGTTTTTTTTACCTCAGTGTTTTAGAAGTAAATGTTGAGAGCTTCGTTTGTTTTACAGGAAGAAAAGATGATGAGATGGACCCAATGGACCCGAGTGCCTATTCTGATGCTCCAAGGTACCGTATGAGCAGGAAGCATGAAGACGTGTCTTAAATGCCTTAAACGTTCATTATGATGGAGGAAATGTGAGCAACATATAGGAGCTCAAATATTCTAAATAAATAAGAGTCCAGCTTTAAGAAAAAAAAATATTTAAAATACTCAGGATGCATTTGAATTTCCCTGGTTATTGACACATTATGCAAATGTTTTAATACAGGCTGAAATTATTAATCCTGATAAATCAAAAATTAAATAATCATCAAATAATTCAACCATTAACTCTAGTAAATAGACTAAGAAAGAAACAATTTTGTGAAATAACATCACACTCAGCAGCAATTAAGAAAAATCTGCACAAAAAATACAAACATTTAGCATTTAAGATAAATAAAAAAAAGCTTCTTTGTCTGCAAATACGTTCTACCCAGAACTCCTCGACTAAGTGTACTGTTTATTATAATGAACTTACTATAATAAATAAAGAAATTGGGTGGGGTACCTGGGAACTATAATAGACATAAACAGTAAAATAAATAAACTAATAAATTCAGGGTCTCTCACCATAGTTTTAGCTCAATATGATTCAGATTCTGTTAAAAAATCTCCTATTAAGCATCTTTTATCATCCAATTATTAATCAGGCAATTAAAAAATAATCACCAGATCAGCCATTTGATGTATTGATGTTTAATCGAGCAGAAATGCCTGAGCTTTTCACACGTTTAAGCTGCAGATGCATCCTTTATGATTGCATTTTAGACAATAACATATGTATTTTCTTATTTTAAAACAATTCAAGTATTTATTGGCATTTTAATTGTATTTCTAATATTGTAAATAAAATCTTTAGTGGTTGCATGAAAAATATCACCACTGAAAATATCAACTCAACTCTAATTCAAAAATGATACGTTAGTGTGAATATGGATAGGGATGGCCAAAAAAATCAAAATCAATATATTTTGCGATAGACACGTGATCAATATTAATAGATAATGCAGCTGATTGAATATTCAGTATATAGAATATTCACTGAACTCTGATTCAGAACCGCACAGCATTCTGGGAAATGAAAGGCTGGTGAAATCAACTTGACTCATTCACTCCGTGGTTACCTAGCAACTCATTCATTCTTTGGTTACCTAGCAACGACCTGCTGAGTCACTGGCACAGCAGCAGTTTAAGGTTCCGCCATTTTACCTGCTAACTGCTTAAATATAATAAATGACTTGGAGTGAAAACGGTGGATAAAAGAGCAAAGGTCAAGTCATCAGTTTGGTAATATTCCGGATACTTAAAACATTAAAACTAATCAATAATTATTGATATCCACTGATATGAAATGCTCATATCGACCAGCCTTATTTGTAAAAAAAAATGAGTTGATCTTTTACTTTTGATTGAATTCAATTAGCTTTGACCTTTACTAGATTTACTACATTTTTCATAATTCTTAATATTACTACTGTTAACCAAATAGGAAGTCTTAGTGCAACACTGACTTTAGCTGCGGAGGGCTGCAGCTGCAGTGTAACATGATGCATGCTGGGTTGAAGCTTTGCTCGACTCCTGCTGGCACTGCAGAGCAGACGGCGAGTCACGTGACGGGTAACCCTGTGGGAGCCGGGCGGCGGTTTTCTGAGTCAGGCGCTGCAGATGCTCTGGTTTCACATGCTGGGCTCGGCGACCTCTGTAACAACATCGATCCCATCGGCCCACAGGTTGACACAGCTGATCTGCTCCAAACCAAAACGCCTCCGGTTGATCTCTCAGGGAAAGAAAAGGGGGATTTTTCGTTTTCAGTGTCGTGGTGTTTGGTTGGACAGTTGTAGTTTTGTTTATGGCATCCATAAATATGCAGTTTCACATATTTTCTAGAATGTTTTTGTTGCAGATTTACATGTTTCGCTTGATTAACTACGACCTGAAGCAAAGATAAACCTACCTGAAAGGTTTTCAGTTTAAAAGAAATGTAAGATATTATACAGATTCTCATTTAAGACGATCTGAAAAATAACAAAAACCCCCAGCAAAACTGGACTGATCACTTTTAAATATTATAATGTAGTCTGGCTCTTTGAATTCAAATTCAAAAATACTTTACTGATCCTAAACGGAAATTAAATACCTTAAAAGTAAGGTATTTAACTTTTAAGGTTAAATACCTTAAAAGGTATTTTTGAGAATCAAAATACTTTATGTTTTGAATTTTCAAGATTTTTCTAGAAAATGTGGCAGAAATTTTTGACTTTTGGAGCTCAGAAAATTTCCTTCTTTTTTTTTTTTTTAGAACATTTCTGGGGTTAATAAAAATTATATTTTTTCTAGAAAATCTGAAATTAAACATTTCTAAGGTTTTTTTTTCTCTTACACATTTGCAACTTTTGAAGCTCAGACATTTCTATGTTTTCTAGAATATTTCTGATGTTAGGTAAGGTTTAATTTTTTTCTAGAAAATTAGTTTTTTTGTTTTTTTTGCAAATTGTCGACTTTTGGAGCTCAGAAAATTTATGTTTTTTTCTCAGAAATTTCTAGGTTAATTAAAAAATATGGAGATTAAAAAATTCCATGTTTTTTCAACCTTTGGAGTTCAGAATCTTTTTTTTTCTTTTCAGAAAATTTGTGATTATTGTAGTTTTTTTGTTCTTTTTATTTACTCCTTAACACCATCCTCCATATTTAGAATTTTTTTGTTTTAAGTTTCATTGAAGGTGTCGGTGAAAGTTCTTAAATTTGACTTGCTGAAAGCTGCAGATTATTCTGTTTCCAGAAACTTCCGCCATCTTTTTTTATGAACTGATTTATTAGAACCAGCGCTATTAGCGAGGCTTTGATGTGGAAAGTCAATAATCCCTCTCTCAACTGTGGGATTAGCGCATGAAATCAAGCTGCTAATTAAAATGAATGTTTTAATCTCCACAGGGGCTCCTGGTCAAGCGGCCTCCCCAAACGCAACGAAGCGAAGACGGGCGCAGACACGACCGCAGCCGGGCCGCTGTTCCAGCAGCGGCCGTACCCGAGTCCCGGGGCGGTGCTGCGGGCGAACGCCGCGAACCATCCGCCCAAGGAGTGAACCGGGATCCCGCCAAGACGGGAACAAGGTCCGGAAAGGCGACAGAAGAGCAAAGATCCCGAATGGACGGCCGCAAACACACAAATGTTGCTGCTGGCGCGTTAGTACGGAAACACCCGAGGGACATTTGGGGTTTTATTTTGCGTTACCTCGCAAATGTACGACGGAATATTGGCGCCATACAAAAAACAAAAATTACAAGAATAAAATCAAAGTAATACGAGAATAGTAATATTTCAAGAAGTCGTAATATGGTGTTAATTAGGACATTATGAGAATAAAGTCATAATTTTATGAGAATAAAGTAATATCACCAGAAGAACTTGAAATAATGCAAAAATATAGTAAAATTGTAGGAATAAAGTCTAAATGAGAATAAAGTCACCATATTTAGACTATTATTGTACAAGTTTATTCTTGTAATATTTGTTATTCTCAAAATAAAGTAATATTACTTAAAGTAAACAAAGTAATATCACTTTATTAATATTTCTTCATTACTGATTATTTTGGCTCAATTATTCCCTGCGATTAGCATCACATCCAAACCAAACATTAAACTTCTCACCGGTTCACATTGTCGTAATGTGACTTTATTCACATCAATCTATTACTTTATTCTTAAAATATGACTATTATTTCAACGTTATTCTCATATGACATCTCGTAATGACTTCATTCTTGTATTTTTATTTTTCAGATTTTTAGTATGGCCCCAACACTCCGTTTTATGAGTTTTTTCTTTCCCTTGCAACAAACTTTCCATAAGAAGAAAATACATCCAAGCTATTTGGACTGTTTTTATTTTCACGGTGTAATAAATAAAAAGCAATTCGGTTTCATCGTCTAAATGGTTAATAAAGGGCCGTTTTCATGTGCATAACACAAACAAGAAAAACACAGATAAGTCCATTTTCAACCAGTTTCTGCACTAAAAAGTGAAGAATATTTAGATATTCAGAGGCTCTATTAAGGTCCATGTCAGTATATTAGTTTGCTAGTTTACTGCGAGGGAAAAGAAAAACTTATGTCTTAAACATTTTATTTTTAGATGTGTGCATCCATGCAAACATGTTGTAAATATGTTTTATATTAAATATTGACTTTTGTTGTTGCTACTACAACCATCTCTGGTCATAAGAATAAATTTCAACATTGCTGTGAAACTTTTGTCTTTTCCTGAAGAGGAATAACATCACCTGAACAAACAATTCCAGATGTGAAATTTTTAAATATATTTTTATTAAAAAACATCACATGATTTAAAGGTTACATCTGAACATTACAAAACGCCTGAGGTCAGTGGTCTGAGGCTCCCACATAGTGACAAATGGAGTCATAATCCAGAGTGAATAATTTCTCTTCGTATCTGTCGAGCTGCACCATCGCTCTGCATTTGTTCTTATCCCGCTGAAGAATACGGCCGACCTGATCCGACAAACAGAGACGACAATTAGCAGCAATCAATCAATCAATCAATCAGATCCAGACCAGATAAAAACGAAACCCGCTGCTCACCTGTCCTCTGTGCTCGCCCAGAACCACCATCACAGCGTCGTACTCTCCTTTTGGGACGATGGTTTCCAGCATGTTCTGCTTCACATCTGCCACAGAGAGACGGGTTAATCGCTAATGTAATTTAGAGTGGCCGTTTCCATAGCAGCAGTCAGGAGCGGGCTGATCACCCGGTCGCCGATCATTATTCTGCTGCTTTTTCATGAAGGCTGGAGGCTGCTGATTATTTCTGCTCAATTAGTCCCTAAACATGTCCACTTTTTACTTCAAACCGATACAATATTTAGAGGCAACAGTTAGAATATGACATTCAGAAGCTCAGACAGACCAACAAAAAGTAACAGGTAATTGCATAGTGTAAAGAGAAATCTGAAAAGTGTGGATCTAATTTGCTTGTGGAGAGGGTATGAATGCTTTTGCGAACGCTAGTTCATGATAAGAGAAAGAGAAAAAGAAAAATGATACAAGCACAGTATGATCAAATCAAAGGAGTGAAAAACTTCCAACATTTGTTACATTTTCAGCGGCTGGGGTTTGATTTCACACTGCACCGAGTCAAATGATCCAAACTATTTAAAAACCTGTTCTCCTCGCCTGTGGTGGCGCTGCAACAAGAACAACAGAAGGAAATGACACAAAAACTTCTGAAGAAGAAATTAGCGTAATTTCCTTCTTCAGGTAATGTAAACAAAAATGGAGTAGCGTCAAATTTAAGAAAATAATGGACAATCTGACCATCAGAGACCCTTGGAGAAACAGTGTCTTCAGTCAGAGGCTTCTTGAGAATTGCTGCAATACAGACTGCTTCAAGAGAGCTTTCCTGCCAACAGCCATCTCCATCTACAACAACTCTGAAGAGTCTGAATTAATATGAGTTACAACAACATTTAATTTCCCTTTGGGATCAATAAAGTACTTTGATTTTTAATTTTTTGGTCCATATCAAAGTTGGATTGTGTATTTGCACCGTCCCAAAAGAACTGGACTTTCAACATAAACTAGAGTTTGATTAAAGTGGACCAACAGGCTTGGTGTGAATCCTACAACCGCTAAAATCTGATCACAAAAATGTTTTGTTTGCATTTTGTGAGGAAGGAAGCTGCGCTCATATTTTCTTCAGAAGTTTTTGTATCATTTCCTTAAGGGATTCGTGGTGCAGCGCTCCCTCAGGTGAGGAGGGGAACAGGTTTTTCAAATATAGCTGAGGAAAAAATAAGGACACCACTTAAAATGATCAGATTCTCTTATTTTCGTTTTTATAGATAAATGGAAGAGTAAAATTAACTTTTGTTCTTTTATTCTATGAATTACTGACAACATGAAACAGAAAATGGACTCAAGGTTTTAACTGAGAGTTTATACACGTAAAATTTGTCACGTTACTCTTGGAAACCAAATATGTAGCTTTTACATTTTCTAACACGACTAACAATCTTAAAACTTCCTAAAAGATGAACATGGTTCATCCTGAGGTCTAACTGGAATCTGAGGCTGTTTTAACCACAATACATCCGTAATGAATTAAACTAAATCGGCTGATTAATAGCAACTTTATTTTGATGCTGCATAAACAGATAAACACATTTTGCCCACAGGGAACGCCTGAGTACAAACTTACACAAAATGAGCGAGAGATTTCACGGCTGACTCACCGTCTAGCAGTCTTCCCTCTTCAGTTCGACACACGCAGGTAAACGGCGTCAGGACGTCCTCCACTCGCATCTGAAGGGAAGTGAGACCGAGTTGAAAAACAATCCTGAATTTACTAGGATTAAGGTTTTAGTTTAAAAGATCAGCAGTTGGGAAATATTTCCAATTGCCGAATGGTGCAAAAACTCAACGTTATTATCAGTGTGACAGTTTTTAAAAAAAACATATTTTAAACCATAAGAATCGTGTCTGTTAAGCAGCATTCTGCATGCTGGTTACCTCAGCAGATAGCCTTACTAACACTGTAAAGAACATAGTAACAAAATGCAGAATGTATAATATTCTGTTGACTTGAAGCTAAATTAAATGGCTATTTATGCTACATTTGTGCTTCAATCTTCACACAAAATCCAAATTGTAAAAAGTAAATGTTGCAGAAAACATTCAAGATGCACTGACCAGACTTTTTATATTTTCATATTTTCTATGAATTTATTGGATTCAGATTTTCTATTCTAAGCTTTTTGAAACAAAAACAGAAGAAAAATGCTTTAGATGTGACTTAGATTAAATCACAAAAGGGAAATAATTACACACATTAATATTTATACGTCAAATAATATGCTGCTAATGAGGACTGAGACAATTAATCACAATTGATTATTAAATAATCGTCAATTCAGTAGCTGCATCTAATTAATCAAAAAAAGGACATTTATTGAAATGAAAAACCCAAGAACGTTTAAAGTACTTCTAATATTGTATAAAAACACAGAAGTGGTTAAATTAAAAAGATTGCAGAAAGTGCCAATTGTTTTTCTTATTGTCAGAATAATCAGGTACTAAAATAATCTTTAGTTGCAGCTCAACTGCTAATCTGTTTCCTTATATTGAGTTCAACAGAAAGAACATCATTGTACACGTTAACTGTTGATGTTTGTGTCTGAACTGCAAATAAACAGTCAATCAAGGCAAAACTGTCAGATTTCCATATTGAAGCTGATAATCAAAATGTTATTTTATTTTTGCAGTAGAAGTAGAAATAATTGTTGATTTCTGTTTTTTTTTTTTTGTTTAAATGCAGTTAAACTTCTAGTTGAAGGTTATAGCATAACAGAAGAAGTAAGACCATATTTAGTGGTATAAAATATTGATTCTCTTCAAAGTCTGTGGAAATAATGTTGATTACTTCTGGATTTGTTAGCAAAGCTGCTGCTGTGAGCAGCAAAGACAACTTGAGTGGGAAGCCAGAGACAATGAGCCAATAATCAAGTTGTCAGCTTCAACTTCACAGCACTGAGCTGCGTTTGAGTGAAACACAAAGAAAAGCAGCCGAGGCTTCGCTACCTTTGAGTTGTAGTAGCGGCCGCCTTTAAACGCCTTGTCTATGAATCGGACCTTCAGGTCCCTCTGGAGCCAGGAGGGAGGAGCTGAAGCCTGCCGCGCTTCTTTCACTGGCGGCTTATCTCTGCACAGGAACAAAAATCAGCAAATCAAGGATTTAACGGTGACCTATTGAGCAGAATTCACATCTGACGTGTTTTTCGTATTTTGGTTTGGGTCTCAAATGCTTTTAAAAACAGTCCTTAAAAAATCCGACAGACATTTTTGGCAGTAAGTTGATATTTTTTGGGCTCTGGAAAATGAGACGTTTCAAAAACCTCCAGGTCAGCAGGTGACCTCAGCAGTTACACAGTTAATCCGCCCGTTAACTAGTAACCCCGGCGGAATTCTGCCTGTTACCTAGCAACCCGGGCCAAGCTACAGCATGTTTGGTCAGCTGGTTTTACCGCTCCATGCGCTGTACAATGGTTCCTGGAAAAAGCAAGTGTTTTGTTGTTGACTCACCACCCAGAAGCCATTTGCTGCATTGCTGTTGGTCGTGCAGGAGGCTCTACTAATGCTTCTCAAAGATGGGAGTGTAAACCACTAAAATCTCATCATCTAAGGATGATTTTATGCAAAAAAAATTAATGAATATGTTTTGTAACATGCTGGCCTGTTCAAGGAATCATAATCGGTCTCCTTTAAGGAAACTGAACGAGACGATTTAAAGTGAAAACTTACCTGTCTTGACTTGATTCTCTGTGTTTCCTCTTCCTCTCGTCTTTCCCTTCCTCCGTTTCAGATGACTTGTGTTTAACTTTGTCAGTACTGCTGCTCTTTTCTTTCTCCTCAAGTCTCTGTCGCTCCTTCTCCTTCTCCTTCTCCTTGTCTTTGTGGGCCTTACTGAGCCGGCCTGTGAGTTGGGTCGGACAGAACCGTTAGTTCTCAATAAATTAGCATAACATTGCTCTACAAAATGAATTTATTCCTGCTGTGATTAAAGAACAAGCCTAACAATTCAATTCAAAAAGACTTTATTGATCCCAAGGGGAAATTAAATGTTGTTTCAACTCTTATTATCTACGTTTCTTAAAAGTAAAAGTTGTAAAAGAAATTCTTATTTTTGTTGCTGGGAATAAATTAAAACTTTTTACAGACTTTAAAAATTGAAAATAAGTCATAAAAGTGTAAACATTACACAAAATATCATGTATTATTTATTACTGTGCAGAAAAAAGAGAAAATAATGACAATTTTGTTTTTAATTGAGGAGAATTAAAAATTATGTTTTTTCATGAGCCATAAGCCGTTATATGTTTTACTTTTTTTTACATTTGACTTCTTGAAAACAGTTTTGTCTTATTATTGTGATGCATGTTGATATTTTAAAGATTTTTTAAAAATAAAAATAATAAAAAAATATATATATACTTATTATTATTGCTCTTATTTTTTTTTTGTTGGTATTATTATTACTATTTCTCTTCTCTTTTCATCATTTTATTCTATTGTTTTATTGTTTTAGTAGCTCTTTGTTGCAGTTCTGGACCTGTTTTTAAAACATAAATAAATTTGACATCTAATACTCACTGAGGTCTTTGCTGTTTTTCTCGTATTCTTTCCTCCCGACCAGTTTAACTCCGTACTGGCTGAGTGTCACCGTCTTCCCGCCGATGGCGAGCTTTACCACGACTCGAGCGTTGTCTGCGTCTACGCCTTCAATCTGCCACACAGAAACAAAAACTCATCAGACTTTTTTTTTATTTCAATGGACAATTCTGTTTAGGGACGTCATAATTTTATGTGTTGTTTTTCTTAGTCTGGTTTAATGTGATCTGTCTGTATTTATGCTGCTATTTATCATTTTCTGTGTCCATGTGAAGTTTTACTTTGCCGTAAAGGTCCTTGTGGGCCCCGGATCCCACCAGAACGCAGCCTCCAGGAGCCATCGCCAGCTCCTCCTGCTTGGTTTGCTCCTCGCCCGGCTTCGGCGGACGCTGGCGCTTGCTGGGCTCCAGATCCTTGATGGCCGATCGATCGGCGCCGAGGCCCAGCCCTTTCGGACGGAGCTGGTGTTCGATTGGCTTCACGTCTCTGTGGGCGACAGCGTTGGATCAATGAACAAGACCTGGACATGTGCAGGATTTAAATCCGGCTGCAGGGAGACGCCGCTTCGCTTTCACACTTTGAGTTTCTCAGATCTCCATTTGTGGTTTTATTTTCTTTAAATTAAGAAAACGCAGTGATCTGGATAACAAATGTTTTCAATCTGGTGATTTGGTCACAACTGGCTCCTTTTTAAAGGAAAATTTTATTTACAGAGACTTTATAATTTTATTAGTTGTTTTGTTTATTTATTTTGGATGTTTAAAATAGCTTCCATTTCCAGCATTAAATGTTCATTTGAGTTTAAAGTTTATTGTGTTCTTGCATTATTATACCATTACTATTATATTAACTGAAAATTGTCTCCAGACAACAATATTATCATTTATCACTGTAACTTCTGGGACAATATACTGTCCAGTAAAATTAGTTGTTGTGACAGGCCTACGTATAAAAAAGCACCAATTAATTATACATATGCAAAATTAAGGTAGTAAAACAAAAAAAATTGACAAAATGCCCTGAAAAAAATCCTTAGTAGATTTAGAGAAACCAGAAACGAATCTGGAAGGAGAGAAAAAAACAAAACAGAAGAAAATAAACAACTGAATGGCTGTGATGGTCGAGCCCCGAGGCAGCGGCAGTAAAAATAGAGACGGGTGTGGAGCAAATCTCTGCCAGCGCTCCAGAACCGCGTCAGGCATCCAGAGAGAAGAAATACAAACACAAACCAGCACCACGAAACTAAAATACACAAACTGACTGGCTGTTTATGTTGGCTTTTCATAAATCAGCTTTAACGCTGGCATGGAGGTTCATTAGTGATGAGAGTAATTTGGTCGTTAAAAACAGAATTTCTGCAGGTTTTGGTGAAATGAGTGCTGCCATCCGGAAGACTGCGAAAAACATAAATAAATAACATAAAATACAGCAAAACTCTGCACCAAAAAAAGTAAATAAATCTGTCAGATCAAAAACTGCACCCGTATGCTGCAGGTCAGAGGTCATATCAAATATCTGAATGTTCTTAAAGGGCCGGTTACGCCAGAACGTATTGATGAAATCATTAAACTTTTAAAATATTAATGAATAGCTGTTTGTTTCAGCATTCAGTTCCTTAAATCCTTTTCACACTGAGCCGTCCATCCAGGACTTTGTGATCGATCTTTTGCAATTAAAATTTGTGGGGCTAATTTCTAAATACTTGTAAGGCATTTTTATGATATTTTGTGACTTTTTATTAATCGCCGTATATAAGTTGACACCAAGAGAGGCTGCTGCAGATGTCACTTAAACTCAATGTTTTGGCCATTTTTGAGAAAGAATTGCAGTAAAAATCTGAAAAAAAATGTGAAAATCTGTTGATTTTTGTGAGTTTTGCAGATTTATTGAAAAACTGGAGTGATTAATTGATACAGTTTTGAGTCTAGAGGGCCAAATAAAAAGCAACGGCGGACCAGATTTGGCCCCCAGGCCTCGAGTTTGACATGTGCTGCAGGTGATACAATGCAGGTGGAAACATTAGCCTGCACAATAATGCCAACTGTGTTTTAAATATATGAAAGATAACTATAGATTTAATTAGGCGTCATATTTTATGAATCTATTTATGACCCAAATATGACTAGAATCAAAATAAAATTAAAACAAATTTAAATAAGGAACTTCTCTTCATGAAATTACTTTACAATGAAGAATAAACTGATATGCAAGGCTTATGATACGCTGGGGGAAACCCTGCAATACAGTATATTGATGCAGAAAACATCATAAATGTTATTTAGAAATGAATAAAAACGGAGCAGATGGTTGTGCAAGAGCAGCAGCAGTGATGGTTATAAACTATATATCCAAACAAGATTGTGAGATTTTTAAAAAGTTTTATATTTTTATTATTACAGAAGAGACAAACAGTAAATCCGTCACTTACTGTTTAAATGTCCGTCCGATTCCCTCTTCTTTCTTCCAGCCCATTCCTTTCAGCATGGCGAGTCCATAAGCCTCAACAGGAACGCTCTCATAGTCGGCCTCCGTCGACTAAAAGAAAAAAACAAATAAGAATTAAACAGACAAATCAGCACCGTCCTCATGAAGGCTTTAATACCAATTAGAAACGGGTAGCAACTAGTTACATCTACGTGAGTAAATTCTTAGAAAAAGTTTACTTTTAGGAGTATTTTTACCACACTGCACTTTTTACTTTTACTTGAGTCATTTTTAAAAGTAACTCTTGAGTATATTTTCTGGATTTTCTACCAGCTGAATGAAAAACAAACATGTTTTAACCAACGTTTCACCAGATTCAGTCACACATCTGTAGTTCCTGTTGAAGTTTCAAAAGTTTTTTTATTGAAAGAAACTGATTTGGAAAAATATATTTTGCCTGATTTTGTTAAATTTTTGTAATTTAATTAACAAAATTTCCACTTAACTTTATATTTAGATCCGTCTGATGATGTAAATTTTAAACATTAAATGTTTGATCATTTGACCAGTTACTCAGTACTTCAGTAGACTTTTTTACTCTTGGGTAATTTCTTGAACGACAACTGTTTACTTTTAGCTGTTGAAGTTTTGCTACTTTTACTTGGTTACCGTTGTCAGGTACTGTGGTCGACCCTAAAGCCCAGATATTGGTATCGGAGCTGAAAAAACCTGATCGGTTCATCCCTAATTGGAAGTTTATAAAAACTTTGGGGGGCTTTCTTGCAAGAAGGTTCTGGGTTCGATTCCCGGCCCGGGGTCTTTCATGTTCTCCGTGTGCATGTCAAAAAGCATGACTGTCATAATTGGTCGGTTGTTTTTCCTGTCTGTCTCTGTGTTGCCCTGCGACAGACTGGCAACCTGTCCAGGGTGACCCTTCCTCTCACCCGGAACGTTCCCCTCCTGACCGCACTTGGGACAAGGCTGTAAGAAAATGGATGGATGTAAACTTTGGAGTTCTGAAACAGCAGCTGCTGTGAGAGAGAAGCAGCTTGTAATGTGGCTCTTACTCAGCCGTTTGGCCCCGGGCCGTCACACTCAGACTGATCTGGCTGATCTGAGTGGCCTCATCTCATCTCTGGAGGCTTTCCTGTGAGGCTGGCCGGCAGGCGGCCCACCCTGACACAGGAGACGACATCGCAACGGGCCCGGGGCCGCCGTGACTCGGGCGTCCTGCCGCTCAGACAGGAGGTGACTGAGCACATACTGAGGAGACACGCCAGGCCTCTTATGAAAACAAACAGAGAGATGTGATTGGCTGCCCTCATGTCTCTGGGGAGAACGCTGACGCCCGTCTGCCACCGAAGCCGTACTGTACTGACAGTCATCTGTGCAACTGTAGACGCATGCAGCCATGTCAGGCCACTCAGCACTTTCACACACTCAAATTTCAGCTGCCAGTCGACTCTGGGAGACATTCTGTACTGTCAGGAACTTCATGCTAAAATAAACCCCTGAATCAGAGATTGTATTGTGATGTTCATATTATGTTTTTATGAAGAACCTTTCATGCAATTTTAAGGTAAAATTTCAAACTTTTCCACCACTTTGAGGTTAAAAGCTATAAAGATGAACTGAAAAGCAGTTTACATTCACGATATTTAGGGGTGCAACGATTTATCTGAGACAATTTCCTTAATTTTAGGAGTTTGTGATCTTTTACATGTGAAGCTGATCTTATCCACAGATCTTAACTTTGTCAGCAAACATCTAAAAATTAACCAGTCCTCTTCTGCTGTGCAGCGAGTGATGTTTGAATGACAGACCGGCCCACCGGGTCATGTCTGCACGCTTTCACTTAAGAATAGTCACTCCACTTCTGCCAACTCAGCAACCTTCTTGCTTTATTTAGCAAAATTTCAGACAAAAAAAAACAACCTTTTTAAAAAATTGGTAATCAGCAATCGGCCAGAAAACTACAATCAGTGCAACCCTAACAATATTTATTACTGTTAATAATAATGTTTTGTTATTCTACAGCAGAGACAAAATGAATCGAATGTCTTGATTACGCATTAATTTAACAAAAAAGTTATAAAACATAGGACAACTTTTAAATTCAATTTACACAGATTAATAAGTCATTGAGAAATTGGGAATAATAAATACAAATTGTGTTCAGGTAAATTAACTTCTTGCTCGGATTCAATGCTTTTTCTCAATATACAAAGAAAATTAGTGAAAAATGCTCTTGCTATGTTTTCTGGCATTTAGCAAATAAAAATAATTTTAGTAATTTTAATGTTTGGTTTCATTTAACTTCAGCCAGTGAGAGAAAAAAGTCTTTTTATTAGGTGTGTGAAAATGTTTGAACTGTAAATAATGTTTTCTAAATCTAGGTTTTAAATCAAATCTTGGATTGCTCTTTATATAAAGCGATGCATTTTGAGTATCAAGAACTTTCAAAGACTTTCTACGGAAATCAAGAACTTTCCAAACCTGGAAAACACCTAATAGAAATTCAATCATTTTCAAGGATTTCAAGCACCGACTGACAAAGTGATTGAAACTCTGTGTCTGCAGAAAACACTCACTGCTCGGCTCCGTCGCAGGGAGAAAACAGCAGAGATGGAAAGGCGAAGCGCTCAATTTAGCGCTTCAACCCACCATACGGTCATAAAATATGGATCATGAACGAAAGAACAAGATCCTGAATACAAGTGGCTGAAATGAACTTCCTGCTTAATGAATCTAGACTGAGCCTTGCAGACAGAGTGAAGGAGCTGCTGCTCCGTCTTGTTCATGAGACCCTGAAGTGATGTGCTTCTATATTGTCTTATTGCCAAACATCTTACAAGTTGGGATTTTTAAGCAAAAGAATTGTAAGTCTGAGAATAAATCCATGAAAGCAACAAGCTGCTTTCAACCGTCTGGTAACAGCAACCGGTTCTGCTGTTACTGATTAAAACATGTATTGATTCACACAATTGCATCAGTAGATCGATTTTAAATCGAATATCAGGGTCATAGGTCATGGAGTCAGAGTCTGACAAATTGTTTATGTCTAAATGCCACACTTTTTAAGACTCAAATTTCCAGAAACCTACACAAAGGGACAGGAAATAAAATCTGAAACCACAATACATTGCAATGCGATATTCCATACTTCTCCTTAATCCATTACTTCAAAAACTTTAGAATCAATTTTAAAGGGGGTCTATAATGAACAATTCATGTTTTGCTTCCAATTGCGTCTCATCTGCTTCTATAAACAAAACAAATGCTTAAAAAGAAAACCACTAAGCCGTTTCAGGGGTTTTTTGGTGTCAACAAAACGAGCCTTTTCAAAATCTTCCCAAATTTAAGATCACAAATCAGCAGTTACTGCCTGTCACTTAGCAACCCCAACATGTTTGGTCAGCTGGTTTTACCACTGTACAATGGCAACTGGAAAAAATTGTGTTTTGTTGTTGACTTATCGATCAGAAGCCACTTGCTGTACTCTTGTTGGTTGTGCAGGAGGTTCTACTTCTGCTTTCCAAAGATATACGATTATTTACAGCTATTTTCACATGCGAGTGTAAACAGCAGTTTATTTAGATTTAAAGTGACAAGAGACCCTAAAGCAGCTCATTCTGAAAGGAGCTCAAAACAGATTAAAATCTCAAGATCTAAGATTGATTTTGTTTTGTATAGGACATAAACCAATCCTAACCTGTTCAAGGATGTGTAGTACCACTTTCCCCTACTCACAGATTCAGGCCGCAGGTCCACCTTGACATGGTCTCCATCCTCAAAGCCATCTGGCACTTTGTTTTGCATCAGCAGCGGGATGGAGAGGTTGAGGCTCCCCTCTGTCTGAGGCCCATTCTCCCACAGTTCAAGCTGCCTTCGTGAATCTAAAAGCAGAAGAGACTCATGAGGAGACTGATGCTCTCACTCATTGTCCACCAGGATGTCTTCCTCCCGTCCACACCTTCGATCAGCTCTTTCACAGCCTGAGACTCCACAGAATCCACATCCCGCTCCGCTGCCTCCGGCTTCCCGGTCCCTTCCCCGCGCTGACCCGCTCGGCTCCAGCGGTTCTTCTGGATCAGGGGGATGATGAGCTCCTTGGGCTTCTCGGTTGGTTTTGAACTGCGAGAATACACGAATTAGAAAAGATCATTTAGTTAAATTAAATGATGTCCTCAGATTTCCAAGTAACGTCACATTTCAAACGTAACCGTTACGGTGTCGGCTTAATAGTAGCATTAGCACAACCAGCGCACCTCTGCAATTCATTCCTGTCAATTCCGGTCAAATAATCTTTTTCAACTCTAGCAGTCGGTTTAAATTTATTAACAGTTTTAGTGAAACCAAATGACACTGCCGCTGTTTTTCTCTCTGCCTGCTCGTCTGAGAGAGCAGCTTTGCTAGAAACCGTATCTTCTCCGTGCGACGCCATTTTTGTTTGTAGAGGAAATGAACGAGAACGGTGCATTCTGGGAGCTGGAGTGCATTCTCTAAATTTAAATAACCCTTACTGCCTGAACTCACCACATGTCCCATAATGCACTGTAGTTACAGGCGTGTTTACGTTCTGTTCAGGTTTTACCGTAAATCAACAGCATAACTTAATATTAATACTACTACTACTACTACTACTACTACTACTACTACTACTACTACTACTATAATAATAATAATAATAATAATAATAATAATATTAGTATTATTATTATTATCATTATTGTATCAAAGATGTAATTTTTTTCACCTTTTTACATGTTTATAGATTGAAGAGTTTTATCTCTTAGAAAAGAAAAAAAAATATGTTTACATATTTTACATAATATGTTTCTATATATACATATATAAAGGAGAAACATATTATGTAGATTAACTACACACAGACTGATTCTTTAAAACTTATTTTGGATTGTTTTCCACTTACACAGTGGCGGTTTCTGATGTGGGTGACATGGGCAACCACCCCAGGCGGCATCTTATTGGGGGACGCCTACCTTCAGTTTGCTATTCTGTGCCCCTCCACTCTTTTTTCAGACTCCGTCAGCTTTATTTTCAAACAATAATAATGGTGACAAGACAAGCGTAGGCAGGTTTATTTGTACAGCATATTTCAGGAACAAACATTACATCAAGTCCAATCTTTTTTATCACTAGCATAGCTTAATACACGGAATGCCACCGTTTTAGCCATGTTCAGGGTTACATTTCTTCCTTCCACACAATTTTCCATTGATTTTCGTACAGTTCTATGAACAGCCAGGTTCTACGGCAGTTTTGTGGATTGTCTCCTTTTATGATGTGTCTGTGACTCTGTAGAAAAAGTGTGAACTTCCACATGTTTATAAGGGCTGCATCATGGCCATTACATTACATTTCTGCTTTACAAATAATTTTTTAATGGTTGTATGTCAAAATTGAAATGATAGAAATATAAAACCATGCACATGAACAAGGAATGTAAAAAACACATATTTTTGTACAATAATAACCTTAACATGCTTGAAAAGGCGCATGTTAGCAGCATGTTTAATTTAATTAGCCGAAAAATAGATAGGGGCAAAGATTATAATTTTTTTTCTCAATTTAAAATCACAAAAAATATTATTGTGAACGTCCAGCACAACAATAAATAGCACATAGCACATATAATATTTTAAATTTTTGAGTAAAAACATGCTGGATTTTATATAATAATAATAATAATAATAATAATAATAATAATAATAATAATAATAATAATAATTGAAGAAAAAAATCATTTTGCATTTAAAATTTTAACTTGCTATGAGAAAATATCCTAAAATACTAAAAGTGTTGGATGGCCACATTTGCGCCATTCTCTAATTGCTATCAGGGGCCACAAAAATTAATCTAACGGCCACAAATGGCCCCCGAGCCGCACTTTAGACCCCCCTAGATCAACGTATTAACAAGCACCTGCAGTTCTGAAAGTTTCACAGTTTTAAGCAATAAATTCTCAGCTATTTAACATCTTTTAGGGCTTCATATCGCCATTAGATTACACGGCCCAGTGCGTCATGTTTTGGGAAAAACTCAAGTTTTCGCCTCGTTCTCACGCCTGTTCGTCCCGGAAGCAAAACTGAAGCAGAAAGCGATGCTGCTGATGCAGGTAGGTCCCAGATAGAAACACTGGGCGGGTGTGGGCCGCCTCGTCCCTCCCTCCCTCCTCAACTTCTCATGGTTAACCTTCTCGTTTGTGGTGTCATTGCGCTCAAAGAACATGTCAGGATCATCCACCTGACCGCGCGCATCCCATTTACCCCAAAGCTCGGCTTTCTGCAGCAATGCGTCTGGGAACAAGTTCGGCAGCACCTTCTCTTCCCTTAAACTTACAGTAGCCTGTAAGGTTGTTTTTTTCCAGCATTTACTCTACTTTCATTGCGCTTCAATACCTGGGCTACCTGGGAGAATAAAGCATCCGAGGCGACGGGCAGCGAATATGGAGGTAAGAAAGGGATTATTCTGTGAATTGCACAAGTTAAAATAGCTCCTTCCGAACAAGCTCATCCATCCTGGACGCGTTGTTTGCTCCCAACTGTGCAGCAGCTGCTATAAAATTATAAGCGGCGCTGTCAGATTTGGCTGATAGCGTGTGTGTGTGTGTGTGTGTGTGTGTGTGTGTGTGTGTGTGTGTGTGTGTGTGTGTGTGTGTTGTTTCTCTCTCTCGCTCGCTCTCTCCGCGCTCTCCCTCTCTCTACAAGATCACCACGGAGCTCTCAGAGCATCAGTAGTGTCCAAACATCCCGTCAGCCGCGCACATCGTGTCTGACTTTCTCTTTCTCTGCGGCGATCGCGTCTCCTCAGCTTTTATCGAGGCTCGTCCCGCAGCTGCTGCTGCTGCTGCTGCTGCTGCTTCTATTTCAAATCAAGCGATTCGTGAGAAAACATTGAAGTGCTGGCTTGTTCTTTAACCTCAGCAGGGTCAATGTATATAGACGCGTTCAAACGGATCCTCTTTGAAAGGCTGAACTGCTTGAAGAGGATGTGTGTGTGTCAGCGGCATGGCAGGTCAGTATTTCACTCTTTTGTTTTTTTGCCTAAATATGAGAAATTTGAGAAGCTGTTGTGTGAAATCCAAATGTGTGTGTACGTGAGACTGGCAGCATGGTGTCTGGTGAGTTTGCACCTGAAAAAAAAAAAGTCAACCATGAGATGAGTTTTGTTTTACAACTGTTTGTTGTAAGTGAATTTGATATTAAGGATGTGGCTCTCCACCCTTGGCTGCAAGATGTTGGGGGCGTCATCATCTTTAAGGGAAAAGTTATAAGGCTTCAATACAGTGTGATATATTTCCGATTTAAAATTTTATAGCATTGATATTGTGAATCTGGACTGTATTTGTCCATTCTTTTTACTTAAGATGTAAAGTACGTAACTTTAAACTGAATTATTCTATGCCAAACAAATTCCTTAAATCACAATTTAATTAAAAATGTTGTATCTGTATGTGAAAACACACACATTATTATTATTAGTTGTAGTAGAAGTAGTGTCCCTTTGAGATCTCAATATATAAAGGGCATTAAAATTAAATTTAAAATAATAATGATTATTATTATTATTATTATTATTAAAAGCAGTGATGCTTCCCTCTTCTTGTCCTGCCATCCCAGCTAACTCTGTATTAATCCCAGGTAATTTTATTTGGTTGTTCTCTGAATAAACTGAAAATTTGGTCATCTGAGTTGTATAGTAACCATTTAAGCACAGTAATGGAAAGTTCAATGGAAGGAAAAAGTGTGACAAAGCTAAAAAAAATTCACAAGCAAAAGGAGTAGCTTGCTAGATAACTAGTTTAATGAACATGACATTACTTTAATTGTTCGGCTGCTAATTTATCTAACCTGCAGTTCATTGAGAGTGGTGAAATAATTTAAGCATAAGCGCATGTACAAACTTTTGTTTTTAAAAAAATCACATTTACTTGGTCGTGTAAATGTAATAGAGAAGTTCAGTTGCTTGATTAAGTGTAACATGTAGATTTGTCACACAAAAACTCCTGTTCTTAAGCTTTTATTCCTGTTTGTAGGAGATTAAAATATTACATCATACCAATAAAAAAACATTTCCGTACAGAAATGTCGGCTTAATGAAAGCTGTGTTTAATACCTGCTTAAAGGTATTTTTAATCTGATGACCGAACCCCATCAGGAGGAAATTTTTGTTATGTTCCAGTTTGGTGAGATGAACTTTTGTTTTAATTTTCTAAAAAAGCAGATCTGCAAAGGAACATTATGTGTTAAAATACATGGAAACAGTATTTTAAATGCTTTATTCATACATATAAACCATATGACAATAACAATAACTAAGCCTTTTATTATTTTTGAAAGTAATTTCTTTTCTGAAAATTGTAAAAGTAAAAAAAAAAGTAAATGTAAGAAAAACAATAATCAGAAGAAGGTAAAAAAAAAAAAAACAGCTGATTTAGGGTAATTACAGTGGTTGACACTAAATTAAAGATAACCAAATGCTAAAAATATACAGAAAACCATCTTTAATAATGTGATGAATTGTCGCTATGAGGCGCACAGGAAGCGGCTCGGCCGAGTCGGTTCTTCTTCTGGTTCTGTGAGTCCATCTGAATGCTTAAATAGCTTCTGCAACTTCCCAGATCCCGTTCCTGTATATGTTTTAAATTTCCAATCTCCTCCACAAATTGGCTTAATGAAACCTAAACAGAAGCCTTTGTTTGGGACACCTGCTCCCATTTTGCCAGGAATAAGTCACACATTAAAATATATACTGTGTACTTCGCAGCCAGGTGTGTGTGCGTGCACGTGCACAGGAGCGTGCACCAGAGTGCCTTGCAGCACTTTTAGTGTGAGAGTGTGTGGCTGTTTGTCTTTTAAGGTGTGTCTCGGTTCATTTCAAAGTGTCTGCTCTGAATCTGAAGCATTAATTTTGTAATTAATTGAGGAGGAGTTACATTTTATGCTGGGTTGTCTTCTGGCTTTCATTCTGTTCGTTGCAGCTCTCTGCCCAAGTTTGAGCCTCTAGTAAGTGGGAATTCATGTTGACGTATAAGCACGACTCGGCTTTTTACTGCTAACAAGAGGGGAGGATGAAGTGAGGGGCACATCCCGTCTGTCGTAGTAATGCGTGTCATCTGGGAGTTGTTGATTGTCTAATTATGTTTCTCCTGCGTCCTTCGGCATCATGCATATTCATGCTGCTGTTTTGAGGTGAGCTTGAAGCGTGTGTGTGTGTGTGTGTGTGTGTGTGTGTGTGGTAGTTTACCCTTGACGGTGCAGGTCTACACAGGCACATTCTCCCATATGTGGTCCAAACCTTTGCTCCCAGCCACTGCATTTGAATGCTGTAGTTGTAGCCTGCTCTATTCTTAGTGCTCAACTCTTTGTGTGCAGTCTGGTATGAAAACAACAACACATCCGAGCCAGAAGTGTGGCGCCATGTGCTTGCATGTTTAGAGATTAAAGGTGTTTTCACACCTGATAATCTAGTGCACTGAGTTCGATTTGGGAACATTTGTTACATTTTCAGCTGCAGTGGTTCGATTTCACACTGCACTGTGTCAAATGAAACAAACTAATTGAAAATCCTGTTCCCCTCCTCACCTGTGGGGGCGCTGCTCCAAGGAACTACTGAAGGAAATGGCTTGAAAACTTCTGAAAAAGACATGAACGCAACTTCTTTCCTCACAAAATGCAAAGCAAATGGAGTAGCATCAGATATCAGCAGTTGTAGGATTTTTCTTTTGTCTTTGGGTAAAAACCACAAACTATTTCTCCCTCATGTTTGTTTTGGTTATATTTACCCAGAATGCCTTGTGCCATAGTTTGCCCCCTCCTTTTGGAGCAGTCTTTTGTCCACTCATTCGAACTGCACCAGAGTTCACTTCAACCAAACTGCGTCAGAGTTTGAACCAGACTTTGGAGACAAATGAACTAGAGTTTGATTAAAGTGGACTAAACAGGGCTGGTGTGAATGCATCCTAAGTTTTGATCATCTGAACCGCGTTTTGTGGTTTCTTCTAACTTTGCCGGAAGATCAGCAACTCCTCAATGACCAGGCGTGGAGTTACAGCTTTCACAGTGTCGTATTGGAAATGTCAAGGAGGCAATGAGTGTATCCTTGAGTGAGATCTGAGTTGGACAACTGGGATCAATATGAGGAGGAGAGTCAGGCAGTAGAGGGTCACCTTCATCCATCCCTACTGAATCAGCAGTATCTCCTACTCACACACAGCCACACGCTCAAAGGCCTGCTTAGGTTACAAAACTACGACCTCACAAAAACACTCATTATAGTGAAGTGAACCTTTCCCCCATTCGCTGCTGAATTATTCATTTTGTTATTATGATTTTAGCCGTTCCTTTATGAGGCTGCAGCGCGCCGCTCTGTGTTTGTTCTCTTTTTCCTCCCAGGCTGTATCTATTTTCTGTTTCATCCACCTTTAATTTTCCTAATCTCTCTCTCGCTGTGCTCCGCCTCTCTTATCCATCAGATAGTCGCGGAGCCGATCTGCTCCGGTTAATTAAAACGGCACTTCGTCCTGATGAGAGCTGATCTGGGATGGCAGTCAGGGGAGTAGCCCATTGAGTTACACAACTAAACTTTCATATTTTGTCACATCACAACCAAAAACATTGAATTTTATTTGGATTTTATTCAATTTATCAACACTAGATCATACTTTCAACTTTTTCTTTTCACTAAAAAGTCTTAAATTAGTGGCATTCATTTGTCTTGAGCCTCCCTGAGTCAGTACTTTGAACAACCAGGTCTTTTGTGATTCAAGTGTACCAGTTTTGCACATCTGGATTCAGAGTGTGGACTTTGACTGGGCCATAATCTGCCAGTGGAACCAGTACTTTCATTTATTTATTTTTTATCAATACTAAGAAGTTTTCTACTTAAAACAAGCTCCTTTGTCTTGCAGAAAAATTTCTTGTGAGTCAGTTTTGTCTCATTTAAAATTTACTAACATTCTTGCACTTGAAACTAAAAATTACCAAGCAACATTTTTTGATTTTGCAGTTTAGGATATAATTTTATTACCTAAACTTGTTTTAACTTTGGCACTAATTATGTGTCTTCTAAAGGCAGTTACTTCCATATTTGATGTGGTTCAGTAAAAGGGAATTAATGCAATCATTACATTATTAAAAATGTCATAAAGTAATTTAATTTAGCACTAAGTATTTCAATGTATAAATAAATTATTAAATAAATCAGTCAATAATTAAGTATTATGAAATTATTATTATGAAATCTGCAATTAAGTAACTAAATATCCTACCTTTTTAAATAATGAATTTAAATAATAAAATAAAGAAAACTTCCATTTAAAGCCATACTTAATTATCAAGAAGAATAAAATTGTTTTGTTTAAATCAGGGCAGAATTTGGACAAAGTTAATAGGGATCTACAAAATACTTTAATTAGATAATAACATGATTTGAGGTAATTTTTCCTAAATGAACTCGGTATTATTTGAGAGCAAATTAAAGCAAAATCTCTTCTCAGATAGAGTTGAGAAACTGCAATTCAAAATTGAAACAGAATCTGAAACTAAAGAATAAATTTCATCTTAATACAGATGTTATCCATCCACCATATTAAGCACTGCTTTTTGTCAATGTATCAGAGTGAAATACATTGAAATTAGAGGCTGTAATGAAGCAAAATGTGAACAAGTTGAAGGAATATGTTTGTGGGTAAAGAAGACCTCTTGTCACGCTGGTTTTCTGCAGAGATAATAGAAGCGCACACTGTGCTGCATTCCCCCTGCCTTGACCTTGATCCCCTGACTCTAAATATACAGTTTCCCCACAGGGAGGGCTGCTGTGATCCTTCCAGGTGTGTCTGTGAACATTCGTGCTCATCAATGATTAAATATTGTTGTGGTCAACACCAGAGCAGCTTTAAATCCCACACCGTTGTATATTTGGGGTTTACAGAATGCAACGGCTGTACTTTTTATTTCTATCTTCTAATTGGGGGTGTTATTGAGCAGGGCCGGCCCAAAGCATAAGCAGGCTTACTGGCAGTTTAGGGTCCTCCACGCCACCAGGGGGCTCCAAGAGCACCAAAGTGGCTTGATGGGAAACACATAAAGCCCTGGAAAAATTGAAGAGCCCACTGCACTAAACCTCCTGATTTTTCAACCAAATATTGATTTCTGAACTCCTGAGTTAAAACATTAGTATTGTTGTTTCTAAATTAATATCAGCTTGTTTTCTTTGCATTATTTGAGGTAAGAAAGGAATGCATCTTTTTTGTTATTTTGACCATTTCTCAACTAAATGTTTGCCTGGAATTTCAATGTTTTCAGTAGTTCATAGAATAAAAGAACAACATATAAAAAGTAAAATTAGAGAAACTGATCATTTTTAGTGGCATCTTAAAAGCTGTTTATCAATATTAAATAACATTGAAAATTGCAAATTTAATATGCTATTAAATTTCCATATTTAATAGCATATTTAATGCATATTTTCTTACTTTGTTACTCCTGTAAGGTCAAAATCAACAGTCTGGTATAATGTATGCTAATCACAAATGATGCTAATTATAGAAGGTGTGTTACACACATAAAGTAGCTTATAAATGATAAATTATTTGGTGTTGACATGTTGGTGTGGGGGCCACCCAAAAAAAGCTGCTTCGGGCCCCAAAAATGCTTTTACCGGCCCTGTTATTGAACAGAACGCCTCTGTAAACGACAGAACAAGGATATTTCTCTGTGTGTTTCTCAGCTCTCACGGGTTTAATCTTTTATTTCTAAATCTGTCACCGCTATCTGTTTTGTGTAGAGCAGTCCCGTGCCCTAGATTTGAAAGTGAGCGAGCGTCAGTGAGGGTTTACTACACCCCACGTCGCTCGTGTTGCTCCAGTGTGAATGTTGGGAGGGAGATGTCACACAAACAGAGACGCTGCTGAACAGGGAGAGTTCTCTGTGTTAGTTTTTCCGTCTGATTGCCTCTCCACTTTTATTTAATTTCAAACGAATGTAGGGCCTGTGGTTATTTAAGATGCTCTTCTTGGCTGACCCTCTGCGTTTACACAGGAAGATGCTAAAGGATTAGCAGCAGCAGCAGCAGCAACAGCAGCAGCAGCAGCGAGCTTCATCACAAGTTTCAGGGATGAGTCGACCTTCCTTTACAAAAAATGTCTTTCCTCTAATCATTATCTAAAATGTCTTCACTGCAAATTAGGCTTCTTCTCTGACAGATTTAATTGATCAAATGTTGCATCTTTTCAGCTGTTTAGTAAACATTTTAAAACAGGCTCCTACACGGCTGTCCAAATGTTTTGGCAGATCAGTCAAAATAGTCAAATCGAAAGTGAAAATAATATATATAAAAATAGTTTTTTTGTTTTGTTTTTTTCATTTCTGGGAGTAAAATTATAAATATGTAAAAAGAATGTTGCTGTATTAAAAGCAAACACACCTCGGTTTAAAAAATTATTGAGGATTTGGGATTCTTCCTTTCAAAAATACTCGTTATATTTAGTCAAGTTTAATAAGTTAGATTAAGGCTGAGTTTCAATAAAACTCGTGATTCTATTTATTATAAAACTTTGGTTATAAAAAGACAAAAACTTTGTGTTGTATTTAACATTTTCCAGTGTAAGGAAATTATGTTGATTATAATTTTACTCTTATCACAAATAAAAAATCTCCATCTGCATAAAGCTCCTGTGATGGGACAAAGTTGAATCATTCTTGAATTACATGTGGAGGGCCGCACAAATCAGTCCGAGGGCCACAAATGGCCCCCGAGCCGCACTTTGGACACCCATGATCCACTGTTAAACAAAACAGAAATAAAACATAAAAGAAAAAGCATAAAACCATATTTATGTTACATTTTTATGGGTGAGAAAATCAAATAAATAAATAAAAATAGCATAAAATACTCGTAAATCTCCCAATAATTAACAAAATGCATCATATAATTATTAAAAAATTATTAATTTACCACTAAGCACTCAGACATATAATTAAATTATTAAAGGGACCAATAAATAATTAAATATATAATAAAATATTGAAATATGAAATTAAGTGTCATATTTAAATGTCCATGAAATGATTAAATCTACCTTTTTAATCAATAATTAATTTAAATAATAAAATATAGAAAACCTTTTAAAAATGTATTTGATTATTTCACTGTGTATTTATTCAACACAAAACGTTCCAAATACACTTTATAAGTCAGCTATTTTAAAAAGTCAATACTTTGATCGGATATTTAGGATTTTCCTGAGTTGATTAAAGTCGATATTGAAGTTAAAATACAGAGCTATGATTAAAATTATTAAAATTAAACATTAATTAATCGTACGAATTCTTTGGATGAATATATTAGAGCCTAAATGACGCATTTCCAAAGCACCGTGTCTAATCTTAATTTGTAGCTAGTATAATGACAAACACATTGATCTTTGATCTGTTTTGTAAAACTAATAAAACCTACAAAGAGGGTCTCACCTTAATCACACCTCTGACAACACAGCTGTCTATTTTTACCCAACTCACCTGTTCATGTTCTGTCAAACATTCTCAACTCTTCGTTGCTTTTACTATCTCTCATCATTATTCCTACAACCATTTGATTCAATCCCAAATCTTAAGCCAATGTTACTTTTATTTATTTTTATTCCTCCCATCCCTCAGTAATGTCCAACCCTCTAAACCTCATTCTGTCGTCCTTCTCATCCATCAGTTTCATCTCGTATCCCAGCATTAAAGGTGACATGTTATTCTTCCTTGAACAGGCTAATATTTACGGTCTATATTCTTTTTTATTTTTCTTATTTATTTTTGCACAAATCATTGCTATAATGAGACGTTAGTTTGTGTCTACTGCTGGCCACGCCCCCCCAACTCAACGTTCACTTTCACACATGACAAAGACTGAAAACAGATGTGCAATTATACAACCGTTCAGCTTTGAAAAGCAGAAGTGGAGCCTCCGGCACAACCAAAAGGAATGCTGCAAAGCCTTTGTCATTTCCTGCAGCCATTGCACAGCGCATACAGCGGTAACAGCAGCTGACCAAACATGCTGGAACCCAACTTAGGTTGCTAGGTAACAGGACTGGGCTTGGCTAAGGCAACAAATTAGTGTCCAAAGATTGAAACTGAGAGGTTTTTAAAATGGCTCATTTTCCAGACACCAAAAAACATCAACTTATTGCTAA
This sequence comes from Poeciliopsis gracilis, assembly GCA_911649635.1. Lineage (NCBI taxonomy): Eukaryota > Metazoa > Chordata > Actinopteri > Cyprinodontiformes > Poeciliidae > Poeciliopsis > Poeciliopsis gracilis. The sequence goes on from CAJVRI010001220.1 coordinate 2,719,290, forward strand.
AAATACGGCTGGTTGTTTTTTTCTAAGTGCTTGGGTTGTTTTTAGAAACAGTTGAGATTAAAATAGAATTACAAAAACAAGCAAAATGTGAATTTTACATAATAGGTCCCCTTTATTAATGTCACTCTTTATCTCCAGTATTTCATCCCCCTCATCCCTCATTCACTATTAATCCTCTTACACTTGTTTTTCCCAATTACTAACCCCCTCATCCTTTGTCAGTCTCATCTCTAATTCCTCATCCTTTCACTCCTCATTAAATCGTCCTTCGTCGTCCCAAAGACCTCATTCATCATCCATACCTTCTTTTTGGCTCTCATCCCCCCATTTAGTCCCTCTCATCTTCCTCATCCATTCATCCATTAGCCACTATTTGCTCTTCTGTATGATTTGTAACGTCTGCAGAGGTTTAATCTCCAAAGCCTCCAGCATTAAATGTCGCCACATTCTCCTCCATAAATCTTTTGAACTCACTATTGTGGCGCAATCCCTGCCGGTGAAATGTGAACACATCCTTTCTTATATAAATAATCGACACTTGTGTGCTTGATTTAAAGCCACAGTGGTTGGGCAATTAATCCAGAAATAAATCGTTTTCTTTTTGAAGCCGTATATAAGAAGGTTTGTTGGTGTAAAAAGAATCCCAGTCCTTTTCGATTGTTTATTCACTGCCAGTATTCGCTGAGGGACAAATGAAGCCTTAGACATTCTGGTCACATTTTAGCTGACAGAACACGCAGTCAGTCCATCAATATCCACCAAAATTCACATTTAGAGAAGACATCCTTTCTCTGCATTGGACTTTCAGTTACACACAGATGAAATACAGAAAAGCTTCCAGAAAATGAAACAGCACTCTAGCTAAACTGATTGATTTTAGTTCATTGTGTAACTGTAGACGTAATTTGGAGCACAAATAACTTGCAGTGGCCTGAAAATGTATTGTGTCCTTTCAGTTTTTTTGTTGTCATTTCAGGTAAACAGAGAAAGGCAATTTTCAAATTATTAATTTAATATTATTAATTAAGAGAAACGCTTCGCAAACTCACCTTGACCTTTGTGAAGATGTAATTACACAAACTGGGTGATGATGGTAGAAATTTGCTCTGTAATCGGTGGGTTGCCGGTTCAAATCCTTGGATTCTGACTAAACAAAATTGTCTAGCGGAGCTCCACAAGGCTCCGCTCTCGGCTCTTTCTTATTTGATGCCAATACATCAAATAAATTACTGAATATTACAAGATTTCTTACCACAAAATCTGGGTTGTAACTAGTTAAATTTACTCAAGTACATTTACTTGAATAACATTTTTTACATAACTTTTCGGAGTATTTTTTACCATCTTGTACTTCTTACTTTTACTTCAGTAACTATATTTTGAATTATTGCTACTCTTGTTTGAGTAAAACTTTTGAATTTTCTGCACATTGAATGAGACATGTTTTAATCAAATATTCACCACACACACACACACACACACACACACACACACACACACACACACACACACACACACACACACACACACACCCCCCACACACACACACACACACACACACACCTGAAATACTTTTTTTTAATTTTTTAAGTTTTTCTTGAAAGAAATTCATTTGGAAAAATGTTATTTTAAATTATTGTCTTTTTCATCCTGAAAATACCAAAATTTCCACTTGACTTTATATCTTGGTCCGTCTGATGATGTAATTTCCAAATATGAAATGATTGATAACTTGATCAGTTACTCAGGACTTCAGTAGACTTTTCACCAAATACTTTTTTAATCTTAGTTGAGTAATTTCTTGAACGGCTACTCGTTACTTCTACTTGAATAAAAATATGTCGGTAATAAAACTGCTGGCGCACAAACAGAGTTTGATTAGGGAAACATTTCACAGCCAAATCTGCTTGTGTTAAAAGTTTCCTCACCTTTGCCAAAGTTGTACAAACTGGGCTGCGGTCAAAGCCGATTATGTCAGCCGGTGATCTACAAGCTGAGCGTTGGCTTTGATGAGGATGAGGCCCGGCATCCAGATAGACATCAGGAACATGTGGAGAGTCACGAGAGCTGACAGTGGGAGCTTTCTTCTTCTTCCACTTACACACTTTCTATTGATAATGGGGGGAGAAGGAGAAGTATCTGTGCACTGGACACAACGCTGCACTCAAAAAAGACCCTTTTGAACATAAGATCAAACGTTTGTATTTCTGCTCACCCTTCTTCTCTGTGAAAATGCTTAAATAAAAATAGCTTTTCTGTTTCATTGTCTTGGCTCGACGCCAGCCGAACATGCGACTCCCTGGCAGGGAGCGGATTTGTGAGTGCCCTGGATTTATAACAGTCTCAGAGAGTAATTGTGCATCTCAATAATTGCCTTTCCTGTTTCTTACAATATCTGGGAGCAAAATGTAATAAAAAAAATGGGTTAATTTCCATTTATTGCTAGGAAAACTCTTTCAGTGGAACAGCGTGCACTTCAGGCTTTACCTTGAAATAAATCTGCCAGAGCAAACAGTTGTTCCCACAACGTTGGTGGAACCAATTTAAGCAAAGTAATTCAATTACTCATTTATCTTAATTAATGTGTGGTGTACACGCCTTCTTTTTGTTTTGCTTGGAGGTCTTTCAAGAAAGTCATGTGGCCCAGTGTCAAAGCAAATTCCCTCCTGCTTCAACTTTATTGATTTGACTTGACATTGAAATATTGAACTTTATTGCAAAATTAATCAATGTAACTTTAATAAATTAGCACCTGGAATTACGACTTAGTTAATTTGTCCTAAAATAAATGTATTTGACTCATGAGCAGCTGGTCTTTATCCTGATCACTTAGATAGATAGATAGATAGATAGATAGATAGATAGATAGATAGATAGATAGATAGATAGATAGATAGATAGATAGATAGATAGATAGATAGATAGATAGATAGATAGATAGATAGATAGATAGATAGATAGATAGATAGATAGATAGATAGATAGATAGATTGATTTTCATATAAATCTCTTTTGAGATTAATCTTATAAAATTTCTAGACAAAAACAAAATCAGATATTTTGAAATTAATCTGAGAAATCTTTGAGAAAATTTCAAATTCTTGACATTTGGAAACGTCAAAAAGTTTCGAATTGGAAACTTTTTGACTTTTGAAAAATTTCTGAGTTTCAAATGTCAAAGTTTTCAATTCGAAACTTTTTGACATTTCAAAATGTCAAAAAAATTTTATTTTCTCAAAGTTTCTCAGATTAATTTCAAAATTTCTGAGTCTTTTCTAGAAAATCTCAAATCTGGATTTAGCAATTTAGTAAATTGTCAAATTTTCAAAAATCAGAAATTTTCATTTTTTATGGGCTTTGTCTCAAAAAGTCTTCTTTGTTTTTTCTTATTGTTTGTTTGTCTTTTTTTAGCACATTTTTAACTTCCCAAACTCAAAAATTTCAGAGATTTTTTTTTGGGCAGAGATGTTTTGGTCCTTTCTGCCAACAAATAAAAGTGTAAAACTGCTTAAAGTATGAAAATTAGACTTAATTAAACAGACATAGTTAATAGCAATGCATTATATAAAATATTAAAAAGTCAATGATTTGTTTGTCCAGTTATATTCCAATGAGTGATAAATTTACAACAACTATTTTCTTTTGCACAAAGACTCAGGTTTAATGTGATCAAAATACTTTCTTGCACATATTTTTAGTATATAAGCAGGCGTACATACAGTTTATGGTAGAGGTGTTTTCACAGCTGTTTATACCAGGCAGTCAGAATAATAACCGCCTCTGGCCAAAGTTTTATGCTTTGTGTCTAAAGAGTTACACTGTAAAAATAAAACTAGATACATCCAAGCGTAGCCTCCAAGTAAAATGTGTGTGTGTCAAACACACACACACACACACACACACACACACACACACACACACACACACACACACACACACACACACACACACACACACACACACACACACACACACACACACTGCCTGACTGCTTTGGTTTGAAGTTTCTACAGTGGAGGGCGAGGTTGGGATCTGCAGAGATCCTGAGCATGTCGCTGCTGGTGAAGAACCCAGTGAAACGTGATATGTGTTTGTCAGCTCTTCTCTGACCTAAAGGTCGAAAATCTCAATGTAGCATTCTTTTTATAGGGCTGGAAATCTTGACATCCTATATTGTGTTACTCTAAACCGGATGTTTATGACTGTAATTCATGTAATCCAGACAGTTTGTTATTTTTAGCCGTATTTACAGTTTGGCCTCAAAAGACAGTAATTTCGTTATGTTCGCTTCTGTATACAATAAAAATATCCTTCCTGAAATGTTCATTCATCATCTTGTGCTTACTTACACACCAGCATTTGGTCCAACAAAGAAAAAAAAAGTCTTTTTATAGATATTGGTCCTAATGGGTTTTGTCATTTCTTGGAATGCAATTAAGAATGAAGATGACTCATTCTATGCTTTGGGCCACTTTCTAATTTATATCCACTGAATCACTGTCTCAATTTGTTCATTTTCAGCTAAGCCGACATGCAGCAGCGGCCTGTGTCTGTTCAGGCCAGTGGCGTCGACCAATCAGAGCAGACCTCGGTTTTACGGGGGTGGATGGCCTTTTTAGGTTCGATCTTTAAAGCCGGTCTGCAAATAACATAAACCGTTTACATGAAGCGCAAATAAAAATGTGATTTCAGTCTCCTGTTTGGAAAAGTGTGCTTTGAAAACCTAAGTTTGGCATTTAGATCAATATATTTGTCCAAAAGAACAAATAGTTGTTCAAGAATTAAAACTGAATAACTTTAAGAATGTTTTCAGAAGCATTAATGAGACACTTTTTTTTTTTTGCCATAATATAACAGTCGTTCAAGTTAAATATAGACTTAAGTTCGCTTATATTTATTTAGTTATTTATGTATTATTTTTAATGTTTCTGTTTATTATGTATGATCATAATTTTAAAACTCATTTCAGGATTTTAGAATCAGATTTTTATAGTTTTTATAGTAAACATATTTCATAGTTCTTAATCATTTTTGTTGTGCAAAATTCAGTATTTGCACGTTTTTGTACTTCCATTTTGTCTGTACTGCTGCAGTGGAATTACTAAAAAAAAACATTATGTAAGAATAATTTTGTGGAAAAAATGAAACCTCTTCAAGGAAGCGCAGTAGGTCACCTTTCATCCAGTTGCAGTGACTTTGTGTCATTGTTCGTTTTCTCTGGTGCTTCCCTTTTCGGATCAATAAAGTCGTCTCGTCTCAATTTTGGAAATTGAGTTTGGACGTTTTTGGCAGCAGCTTTTCAGCCACAATGACATTGTCAGTTGGACAACGTCCCCAGTGGAAGTGCTGAATAATTAAGAGTTCGATATTGGATGAAGTCGCAAACGCGTGACTGTGTGGGGTAAAATATGACATTTTACGATAAGTGACTCTTTTAATAAAGTAGCACAATCTCAAACTACATGGAGAGTTTATTTGCTTTCATTATTGCTAATTTACCTGCTGCATTTTATATGCCTTACTTGAATAGTATGTTCTCTTGTCTTGCCCATTTTGAGAAGTGGCTAAGACAAATGGTCTTATGTGTGAAGTTATTAATGTAACCTGGGGAAAATTAAATCTTATGGGCAATCTTATCCAATTAAAAAAGAGAAAATTGTATTGAAATTTGAGTTAAAAACAGCTTGAGTTCATTTATATTTAATAATAAAAATAGTACATTTAAAAATAACAGCTGACCAAAGTACTTCACAGTTATTAACTATCATAAGAAAATACTGTGATGAAATAAAATGTGTCAATATTTTTCAAAACTATTTGGCAAAACATCAGTGAAAAGGCCAGAACTGAGTTGGAATTTTTCTGAATAAATACATTTTCTGCAATGAAAAAATAAATTTATTTGCACGTCTTTTCCTGAGGCATCAATAATTTTGTAGGGTGGCACACGTAAACCATCTTTGAAATCAGAAATAGTCTTGAAACATTCGCTTTAGTCAAAATTCTTTCACTTCGTTGCAGATGCTGCTGCAGCACAAACTTTGGTGCTTCAGAAAAAGATCAAGCCTCTCCTCATTCAGTCTCACCTGCAGCTCGTCGTCTCTGAAAAACCTTCTGATATCTGTGATCAGACTGAGGAGCCACTCAGCGGCGGTTACCAGCCCGGTGCGCCGCTCCCCGTCTCTGAGAGCAAAGCTCCGCCTGCTGACAGGCCTCTGCAGTCGGTAGCGTCAGGTTGTGTAAAGCAGAATCCGGCTGTGCGAAAAAAGGAACTCAGCCTGCCTGAATATTTTAGTGCGTCTTTCATACATGCATAATATTTCTGGAATATTAATGTTTGATTAAAAGAGATTTATCGTCAAACGCTCTTTACTACTTTATGTTTACGTTCACACTGCTGCCTGCCGTGACCCAATTCCGATTTAATTTTTTTTTTTTTTACCTTCATCTGATCTGTATCTGATCTTTTTATGCCCGTCTGAACAACACAGATCGAATCTTTTCAGATGCGACCCAGGCTGCTTGAGTATGTGGCCCTGAATCCGATATCGGATATTTTCAAATGTGACCTGAATCTTTTTTTCTTTCATTTTGATCTCTACTGCTTCTGTCCAAAAAAGCACCCAGACCATTTGTTGGCAATAAGTTTTTTGGTGTCTGGAAAATGAGCTGCTTCTATCGATGGGCACTGCCCTGTTACCTTGTAACTGAAGCAGAGCTCCAGCACGTTAGTGAGCTGGCTTTACCGTTGTGTGTGCTGTACAATGGCTGCTGGAAAAGACAAGTACTTAATTGTTAACTTATCATTCAGAAACCACCTGCTGCATTCTTGTTGGTTGTGCAGAAGGCTCTACTAATGCTGTGTAAAGATGTACTGTTGTATAATTGTGTATGTTTTCAGCCATTTTCACGTGCGAGTGTGAACTTTGAGCAACTTACTTGGATTTAAAGTGACAAACATCTCAAAGTAGGCTGAACTGCCCAGACTGAAATCTCACTATCTAAATAATTTTGCACAGAAAAATGTGATGAAAATGTTCTTTAAAGCCCATAAACATATCCTAGCCTGTTTAAGGAAGCATAGGTCACCTTTAACCAATCTCATTCAATAAAAATGTTAACACTGTAGTTTAATTTAACATTGCCCAGCTGGTGCAGCAGATAGAAACCAGGATGTGTTGATGTAGCTGTGAATCTGCTCAAGCAGATTGTGATATTTTTCAACCTGAATGTGAAAATATCTTTTTCCACACGTGGTAGACAGTCAATGACGGTTTTGTAACTACACCTTTAAAGGTTGACACCCAACTCACTCAGAAAAAAAGCACATTGTTTGTCATTTCTCTCGTCTCTTATCCCTCATGTCCATTCTTCCCCTATCACTCCCATCTCTGATTCAGTCTCATTTCTCATCCTTCTCATTAGTTTTTCTCCATTTGTCTCCCATATTTCCCTCTGGCCAACCAATCCCTCCCGTTCCTCATCCATTTCATCCTTTATTCAATCTCATTGCTCTTATCCTTATTGCTGTCCCTTATCCCTCTCATCCCTGTTCTCCTATTTAGTATTTTCTCACATCCCTATCATTTATCATTACTCTCTTACCTCATTCCTTGCGCATTTCATCCTTCTCATCCTTATTTTCTCTTCCTTTTGATTTCATCCTCTCTTGTTATTACAGATATTTTGTTCTCTGCTGTCTCCTTGTTCTCAAAATAGCATATAAATTAATAAACAAAGTAAAAAAAAAAAAAGGACAAATGCTTGGATTTTGACACAAACATCATTCTGTGAAATTTCTTCCTCGCTATAAAAATCAAACATAGATCATTGTCCGCATTAGGAGATCTATATCACATTTAGAGCCAATCACGTCTGTGCCTCACAGGAGCACAAGCACAGCTGTAGATCTTTTTTTTTTTTATTTAAAGGAGCGTGAGTCAGCAAATAGAAGGTCATAATTTTACCCCGTCATCTTTTAAATGTCACACGTTTCCTTGTTACAGCAATGCAGAAGCTAAGATTGTTTGGAGCTCAACGATCTGAGCTCCACAAAACGCAGTATTAAAAGAGACATTGGTGAAACGAGCGCGCTCGGTCAGTTTGTGGCATCCGTCGATGTGGCGCGGACGAGTCCAGGTCCGTCTGTGGACCTGACAGGCTGCGGCTCATTAAACCCCCGTCAGACACCGGGAGGTCAGGACGACGGAGAAATCTCAGGCGAATGCATGTATGCATACCGCGTCTGCAAAAATATGCACAGAGGCAGGAGAGGATAATACTCCAAACCAATCAGATGATTTATATTCCACATTTTAATCTGTACTGCTGACCAGTTCTGAGAAATCTTTAAACGGGGCACAAAGAGAATTATGTTGTTAAGGTTGAAGCCCAGGGGAGCATATTTGTCAGAACATGTCTCGACATTGCATGGTAAATTAAAGCATGATTTAATTTGCTTTAGCTTATATTGTCCTCTCAAAGCAAGCGGTGCACCTGCAGGGTTACTCTGCTTTGTTTTAGGGCAGATGGCAGATTGGCTGCTGGGAAGCAGGATGACAGTGTTGTTGCAGAAGGCTTCACAGTGGGGCAGACAGAGGAAGAATGGGGCCACAGTGTGGCACGGAGGATGCGATAAGAATGAAAAACTTGTTTATTAGTGTTTTATTCCACCATGCTTTAACAATAAACAAAGTATGACATGCATGTTTTTTAATTTTTACTTTTCTGCAGGGATTCCTGATGCAGCAGAACCTGTGTGTAGTTTTATTTCTGAGCTGCTCTTTTGCAAGGTCAATAAAATGAGTCGTATGCCAACCTCAGGCTGTGCTGTGCCTCTCCATCTCTCTTTGACCTTTGTGCTTCCCTTTTTCCTCTCCTCTCTCCCTATTCTCTTAGCATATAAGCATCATATATGTCTATTTTAACGTTTTAATCGTTTTAAACGATTTCGCTTCCTTGTTTGCTGCTCAAATCACCTGGGATCTAATGTGAGTAGCAGAGAGGAGGGAGAGAGGATGGAGCAGGATCTCTGTCAGCTCCGCCTGTTGAAGGGCCAGTCAAGGGGAAAGGATTAGATACATTCTGTCCTTCTCACACATCGACTTATCAGGGCCACACAACCAGGCTACTCAAGAGAGGCCTGTGTTTGGGTTGTGGGGTTGTGTTTCACAGCTGGTTAAGATAAAGGCTTAGGATAAAAGAAACATTTATTTCACATTGCAACACAGAAAATTGCATCTTGTAGGTTCTACAAAAGGGAAGGGAATGTTTTTAGAAGCAGATGCGTGATTTTAAAATCTACTAAAACATATAAGAACTGACAGAGTGTGACTACCTTTTGTCAACAGAAGACAGAAAAATTTAATACCAATATTTTACATATTTTGCATGTTTTTTCATTTGGGTCTCTACTGACTCTAAAAACAAGCCAAGCACTTAAAAAAACACCCAGACATTTTGTTGGAAATAAGTTAATGTTTTTGGGTGCCTGGAAAATGAGCCGTTTTAAAAACCTTCCAAATGCAACGTCACCAATCAGCAGGCTCTGCTCGCTGCCTAGCAACTCCAGAAGAGTTCCGTCCGTTACCTAGCAACCCAAATGTTTCATTTACTGCTGTGGTTGTAATTTCAAAAGTGCACTTTTAAATCCCTTGGATGAGTGTCAGTTTGTTAGCAGTTTATTTTTCCTATTTCTGGACAATTGCACATAAGTCTTACTATTTTTGACTCACAACTGAGCTGCAGACATTGCCCTCACTACTTTGCCCTGCACAGCCTTTGTTATGCATTAATGCCCAGGTTCAGCGTTCCAGCACAGCCTGGTCACAGATTTCAGCTGCAGGCTCAGTTTACTTCTTTTCTGCTTTTTTTAATTCATTTTTTTTTTTTTTTTACATTTTTCACAATTATTATCATGTTAATTATAGCTCAGAATCATATAAATAAAAAAAGGATTACTTTTATTTTTAACTTTTATGCTGCCATTCTTCGACATAGCCTCTAATTAATGGTAGTTTATAATAATAAACAATGTGTCTTTCCTCTTCTGTTTGTAATGCAGCTGAGTATTACACAGTGAGAGTCAATTTTTCAGTTTTTTTCCCCACATTTCACAGTATTCCTTCAATTTCGAATTTTTCTACCTTTTCTTCGATGCGCCGTGTTTGCCTTTTTGATCTGCGGCCATGTTTGTTCGTCTGTGTTAAGGTGACAGGGCTCCTCTGATCACATCGTCTGTTGTTTTGCATCAGAGCTGTCACATCACGGCCGACTCAAACAGATCTTCACCGTGTCAGCCACGTCTACAGCCTCTCAAGCTTGCAGCTGCTCTTCCGGAGCCACATTTCAACAGATTTCCCCCTCTGAGCCACTTTACTTTCTGACTTCTCACCTCAAAAGTGAGATCCCACAGCATTTTTTGCAAATGTAAATTGAAACAGATGAAGCTGTGAAGAGTTAAAACACTTAAAAGTTTGACTAGCAAAGATAATCACTTACAAAAAAAAAAGATATTTTTTACTGCATTGTGAACTTCCTTCATCTGAAATGTTGAGAACAGTCATTGTTACTAAAAACGTAAAAGCGACTTATTAAGCAAATTTGCCAGATTTGGTAATGCTTTATTTGACTAGGTGTGCATAAGTCTGACATGACACTGTCACAAACATGACATAACACTAATCATGAACATGCAGGACTCTGTGAATGTCTAACTGTTGTCATGAAGTGTAATTTGGTAAATAATGACATTTTAATGCAAAGCTACCACTTTTAATGGCCTTTCAATGCAACTTTTAGAGCAACTTTGCATTAAAAGTCTCAGTAAACCAAGTAACACTTAATAACAACAGTTGTAAACATTCATAAAGACTCCTTCATGTTCATAACAGGTGTTATGTCATGTTTATGACAGTGTTATGTAAGTCTTGTGCACACCCCGTCAAATAAAGCGTTATCCATTTCTATCCTTAAGAAAAAGATATAAAACTTAGATAGACGGAAAAACCTTACGAAAACCTTATATAATAGCAGAAAGTATGATGGCATAAACTGATCAGTACATCATTGAGAGAAAACGCAAAATAAGAAAAATCCTTAATCTGTGGTTTATCCCCTTGATTTTGATTCCTACCTGTGAATTTTCTAACGGGCCAATCAGCGAACAGAAGAAGTTGATGACGTCATTTTCCTGCGCTGTTTTTAGAATCGTATTCCGCCAGTATTCTTAGCAATAGCAGCGGTGGAAGCAAACTTCAAAATATTAGGTTAACATCAACAGCCCAATTATTCGGCTCTGCCATTATTTAAACAACCAGAAGTAAGTTGTTGCAAATTCAATTTCCGGTAAGCGTCAAAATGGCGTCGCAGACAAACGCTAGCAATTAGCTGAATTAAGCTATGGGCGTGGATTCCTTGAGACGTTAGCAGATTTTCCCCACGTGACCGTAAACACGCAGGAACGTGCGCCAGCTCCTGCCCTGCATGTTTACAGGTAAACATAATGTGAACATGAGGGAAAGCCTCTGATTCTGGCGGCTGCAGAACATGTTCTGGAGAACTTCATGTGTTTGTATTAAACAAAGTTTCCACGTCACTTTATACTTGAATTTCAAGTCCAGCACCCTCTTACCTTAAATATACCAGGCATAAGACGTCGGGGTTATTCATGGCTTTTGCGCCTTCAGATGTGAAATGGCGCAGCTCTCCAGACGACAAGTAGCGCAGGTTACATTACAGAAAATCACAGGTTATTTCCCTTGCTTGCTATCTAATTGACAGCCTGACACTTTCTGCTAACGCTGTATTTCCCTCTCTCTTTTTCCTCTCCAGCTCATTTGCCATGTCTAAGACAGCGGTGAAGAAGCTGCACTGGCGGTCCAATGTGCAGGACACCTTCATCCCTTTGCTTGGCGCGTCTGGAGAGCTGGGGGTCGCGGTTGGTGGCGGAGCAGATTATGGAGAGTTTCCCTTCGTCACGTCGGCTCCCGGCGGCAGCCTCACAGTGGGAGACATCATCCTGGAGATCGGGGGGACTCCGGTGCTGGGGATGACTTTAGGAGATGTTCGAGGAGTCCTCAACTCCTGCCCCCATCCTATCCGAATCAAAACTGTTTCACCAGGTACGAGCACAAATGAAGCTCAGGTGATGTTTTCCAATTGGTTTGCCGTTTGTGAAGTTACACAGTAAAACGATTGCATTGAATTTCCACAACAAAATGACACAAAAATGACTTTTAAAACATTTTTACTTGTCATTAGGTTGGCAAATATGCACTTTCGTTAATTTAAAATCAAGCCAATCAATTAAGTATAGCATGTCTCAAAAACACAAAACTAAAAAAGTCTTAAAAACACCTAAAGGTCAATAAGTGAGAAACCAGTGACAAACATTATCAAATTATTATTAAAATAATCAATACGTTGGTCAATATTTCATTGATTATGTTTCAAAAACAGCTCTAAACAGGTTTAGTCTAGATTTAAAGGAACTCCGTGTTTCGGCTGGTTTGCAGTTTTCTGGAAGTTTGTTCCAGATTTATGGTGCGTAGAAGCTGAATGCTGCTTCTCCATGTTTGGTTCTGGTTCTGGCAGCTCTGCAGAACCAGAAGACCTGAAAGGTCTGGAAGGTTGCTATGACAACAGCAGATCTTCAATGTATTGTGATGCTAAGCTGTTCAGTGTTTCATGAACTAACAACAGTTCTGCTGAACTACAGGGAGCATATCAGCTTTTTTTTAAAAATCAGCCTAAATTAATGTGAAAAGAGTTTCATTTATAGTAACTCTGTCCAGTCATATAGTCAAATCCAGAACCAATGACATTCTTTGCAGTTTAATCCCAATTATAATCCAGTGCAGTCAGAAACAGTTGGTCCTTTGATGCCAATGGTAAGAAGGGAGTCACTGAATGTGCAGCTTTGAAACATCTGTGATGCATAGATTTATTCACTGTGAAAACTAGTATTCTTTACTCTTATTGGCATAAATTAACTTTCATGCACTTGAAGACGGCTTAATTTGGTGCTGCCTATTACACAAACCTGCTGTGAATGTGTCATTTCACACCAAAAGAGTCTGAATCACGGAGGCTGCCGTCTATTTACTTTCAGCTCTATTTTCCTTTTTACACTCTCAAGAGCCAAATCTGCTGCTTGTAGCATTTTACTGCCGACTTGTCAATGACTCTGTGTTTGAGCGTGCATGTCAAGTAAGCTGGTCAATATTTGGGTTGTCTCCACAATCAGTGATGACACATGACAAAAGGCTTTGCAATATGGTTTTCTGTCAACCACAAGAGGCCTTGATGTTGTGATTCGGGGGTTTGAGACATGGATATCTTTGTTGGCTCTGAACAGGGTAATGTGTCATCTGACCGTGGCTCCCCGTGGCCTTGGCTTGTTTGATTGATAGCTGATTTGGACACAAGGGTATAAATGGGCACCTTTGCTCCTGATGCCTCTGCTGCTGGTGGAGATCCATTATCAGCTGTGAAGCCTTCCTGGCCATCCCCGGGCAGCTTGACTGCATGCAACCTGGACAGTGATGGATGTGTCGCTGCTCTGGGTCGGTGTGGCACACCTCCTCCTCCCACTCTCTCTAGGACTATTACTACTACTACAACTCCCTCTGCCCCAGCTTTCAAATACAGGACACCAAGATGGGCTCCCCAGACGCAGGCAGCACAAATAGCAACGATACCTTAATACTCACAAACTGAGAAATGTAAAAAGAGGCTTTAGACAGAGCAGACTTTAAGCTACACCTAAAGCCGTCATTGTTTGGGGCGGTGTGTTTACACTGCGTACTGAGTATTTCTAGGATACTTGAAACAGGAGAAAACAAACTTAGAAGGAACCTTTTAGCAAAATATTGCATATTTTTTATGTATTGAACACTGCAAAAACACAAAATTTGACCAACATTAGTCATTTGGTATTTACCAAATTCCAAATATTTTTGTGTACTTTCTAGTTAAAGCATCTCAATACATTTGAAACAAAATAAAATTAACTTACAAATAACTTTTCTACAACATATAGGAGCTTGTTATAAGTCAATAATTCCTTGATATTGCTAAACAGTCTCTGGTAACAAGTAATTTTTCCCATTAGTGAAATAATCTGCCAGTGAAACTTGTTCTTTTTCATCAATATTAAGGAATTATTGACTTATAACAAGCTCCTATGTGTTTAATTTAGTCTTTTTAAAGTTTTCGAATATATTTGGATCAGAAGCTACACCAAAAATACTTGGTAATGTTTGGTGTTTTGAAGTGAATTGTTAAAGCTTAAAATTATGACTGACAGAATTTTCTAACCCTGGAAAATGGGGAGACCCATTATGCAAGTTTCGCATTTTGCCCGTTATTTTGCTTCTACTGCTTCTAAAAACAAATGTATATGTAAAAAAAAAAAAAAATCAGCCAGTTTTTGGCAATAAGTTAAATGTTTTTTGGTGTCTGGGAACCAAGCAGTTTCACATACCTCTCGAATATAAACCAAAAATCAGTGGGCCCCAGTCCGTTACCTAGCAACCTCAGCAAAGCGCAGCCTGTTACCTAGCAACCCAAACAGAGTTCCAGCACTTTTGGTGAGCTGCTTTTACTGTTATATGCCCTAATGTTTTGTTGTTGACTCACCAGCTAGAAACCACTTGCTGAATTCTTGAAGTTGGAGGTTTCGAGTTTTCAAAGACGTACGGTTGTATAATTGAGCATCTGTTGGCAGCCATTTTGACATGCAAGTGTAAACGTTGACTTGTGGGGATTTAAAGTGGCAAGAGGCCCTAAGACAGCTCATCCTGATTGGAGCTCAAAATAGGCAGAACTGACCAGACTAAAACCTCGTCATTTAAGAATGAATTTGTGCATAAACTGTAATGAACGTGTTTTGTATAACACATCCCAACCTGGTCACGGAAGTACAATAGGTCACCTTTAAGGTAAATGTACATCATACTTTGTAGATTTATAGTCCCAAACATATTTGAAAACTTATTTTAATGCCACTTTGTTTTGTTCTACCTCCTAAAATCCCAATGAAATACATTGAAGTTAATGGATACGCTGTGATGATACAGGGAAGTTTCAGGAGGTTTGGCTCTGTAATCCAAGCGCAGTTGGTTTATTCAGTCAAAGAGCAAATTTTCAGGCCTGAACAGACTAGAAAACATCAGCTGTTTTATAACACGTTGAACAAAAGCCCATAATTTCTCCCTGAAGGCAACAGACGAGATTAAATCCTCCTTTACAGGCAGCAGCCATATGTGACCATTCATACTTACATGCAGCTAACCGCCAGGCATGAAGTTGAATCCTTTGGTATTTTTAAAATCAGTCTGTTACTAGGTAGAGTTAGTGTAGCAGACAGGAGGGCGGGGGGTGTCAGAGGTGTCAGGGTGCAGACAGACAGACGGATGCCTGCAGGGGTCGCACCGACAGAGTTGTCGTCTGTGAGGGTGACAAGTGAAGATGTGTTCAGCCCATCAATAACAGGAAGCGGGCTGTCATCAAACGCCGTAAAGCTCTGGAGACATTATTAAGAGATCACAGAAAGAAAACGGAGTCCTGCCTCTGTTTTCTCTATTTTTACACATGAAGGAGGCTCAGTTCACAGTCAGGTTAAATGCATAGTGAGGGGCTGGTGTCAGGGTTTAGGTCATAAAACATTGTTTTTAAATCCTAGTAGCAGAAATAATTTGGACACAATCAAGCTTGGCTATTTTTATTTGGCCTTTTTTAATGCAGGTTTTCTCATTGAGATCCAAGAGATAAAAACATTACAATGTTACAAACACAGCAACAAAAACAATGAAAAAGTTTGACTCAATTAAATAAGTTAATAAAATATGAGCCAAAAATAAAGAATTATAATTCTTAAGAATTATAATGTGCTCATTATGAGTAGATACATTGATAAATAGATGCTTCTCACCGTGCATGGAAATTTACAATACAGCTCAAGATTGTATAAGGCAATAAACTACTCACAATCAAATCACAATAAACAATATTAAATACCTGAAAGTTATGCACTTAGTAAAATAATGCGTAAGAAACAACTTAAGAAACTATGCTAATTTGTAGCTTCTAATTGTGGTTCCTCCTCTTTATGCCGTTCATGTTTTGTTTGCCCTCCCCTCAGGCTCCACATTGTGCAAAGATCTCAGGTTATATCTGAGCAAGTGCTTCACACCCGGCTCAGTGGACAGCCAGCTTCAGCAGGTCATCAGAGAGAACCTCTACCTCCGGGCCGTACCCTGTGAGTCTCCCTCTCTCTCTCTCTCTCTCTCTCTCGCCATAATTTCTTTGTAAATCTCCGATCTTTCTTCGCCTGCTGCTGGTTTGTGTCCTTTATGTCTCCTCTGCATGCATTTACACCTCTCATGTGATGTCATCTGTCAGCTCATGTCACTTTAAAGCTAATATTAAATCGACTTCAACCTGGCTTATGTTCATAATTTAGCCAAGCGTGTCTCTTCGTTTTCATTACCGGCCTCATTAATTCTGTGACAACGTATCTCCTGTTGCTGTCACGTGAATATCCTGGTGTTAATTAGTACTTAAGCATGCAGAACTGTTTTCCTCGCTTCCCCATGTCGAAGCATGCTCCCGCTGGGTGATGCTTTACTGAATCACTCAACTTTCCTCATGAAGCGGTCAGTTGCAATTAAATTTAATAAAAATGTAAGTAAAAGGCAACCAGTTTGGGCAGTCAGTATTGCCACAACACGGTTTATTTTGTGTTGTGCGTAGACTCAGTCGCTTCGCTGCTCCAGGCAGTTTGACCAGGTGGTGCTAAATCTGAGGGTAGTTGTCTGAAACAGGTTCTTCCAGTTTATTTATTTATTTATTTTTATCCTGCACAAGCTATTTCATTTTGATTATAATGAATAAAAGCATGCAGAGTGGCAGCCAAAGGCAGCTAGTAGTTGTACATCTGTTGCTATCTTAATCCCCTCCATGGTGACGTCACTGCGGACGGCTGCAGGATATAACAGCTGACTGTTCTGAGTCTGGAATCACAATTTGCTTCTTTCATAATGTAATTTCCTGCCTTGTTTTGCGTTTTTTTAATTTTGCTTTTTACAAGCGGTGATGCAGAGGATACACCCATCACTGTTTTCTCTTTGTGTGTGTGTGTGTGTGTGTGTGTGTAGTCTTAACCTTGTCGTAGGACTGTGGAGTTGCTGTTAATCTCTCCTTTAGTCCAGGAAGTAGGTCAAATGGCACAGTCTGCCGCCACGCCACACAACTCACCCTCTGACAGAACAAAGAGCGGTCCAGAACGCACAAGACGGCGTGAGAGAGCCCGGCTTTATCTCTCAAATTGAAGTTTAATTGCAATTTTAACTGTTTTTCATCTTATTACCACGCTTTGCACCTACAAGTGGCTGCTCAGGGACGGCGCAATCCAAATTAACTCCGCCGCTCTCTGCTTTTTTCCCCTTTTTTATTATAATTAAAATGAACAAATCAGATGAAGGCGAGCCAGAGAGAAGGATTTAAGGAAACAAGTGCCCTGATTTTAATTATTGATTAAAAAAGGAAGGAAAAAAAAGGAGTTGTTTAATCCGTCTTGCTTTATTGTTGGGAAACTTTACAAACTTCCTGCCATCTTTGGGCGTTTTAATTTAGTAAGAGTGACAACAAGGCAGGCTCGGCCCCCTGGGTGTGTAATCCCCTGATCTCCTGAAGATGACACAGTCAGATGCTGTTGTTCTCTTGCTCACACCGGCGCAGCCTGATCCCCACGCAGCTCAGGCAGCATCACTTCTTACTTCAAACCACACAAGTCTCTTTCTTTTTTCCCCCCTTTCCCACTCGTATTGTTTCTCTTTTTCCCCCTGAATGAGGCAGCTGTGTTTAACAGGAGCGAAAAGCCGAGGAGTTTTCATCAGTGGCTCATTGTGGCCCCCTTCAGGAACATAAGTATGTTTTCCTGCTTTCTTTCTTGACTTGCATTTCTAGTCATTTATTTGGTACAATTTTTAAAATAGACGTCAAGCTAAGGAACAGCCTTAAAAATAGTTTGAATTCAATTAGGTGTTTTCAAAGTTTGGAAAGTGTTTAATTTCTGTAAAAAGTCCTTGAAAGTGATTCATACTCAAACTGAACAGTTTGGTAATAAAATGAAATGTAAATTTGTAAAAATTGAAACCAGATGTTTTCATAAATCTGAAAGAGGCAGATATTTTTTGACTGCCTGAAGTTAAATCAGACTAAACTTTTCTTGTTTTTCGTCAGATACAATTACTAAAATAATTTCTATTTGCTAAATTCGAGAAAATGAACAAGAACATGTTTTAGAGATTTTTTGTAACTTCTTTCATGCTGTTTCAAATTCAGAAATACTTTATTGATCCCAAAGGGTAATTAAATATTGTGGTATTTCTTCAGTTATTGTAAATAGACACACGATTTGCTTGGATTGTTTCACTGCAATAAATATTTATGGCTTAATAACTTATTTGTCTGTATATTTGAAATAAAATTTGTCTTATATTTCATACATTAAACATAGTTGTTATAATTGGAGGATTTTTTTGTTAAATTCATGTTTTGTTTCTAGACCAGTAGGATGCATGTGAGACATTACAAAACATAAAGTTTTGTTATATTTTAGTATATTTTGTCCTTGCTATCTAGAATACTATAGCAAGACATTATTAACAATAATAAATGTTGTATAATAGTCATTTAAAACTGTCTTTATAGTTAGTTTGTGTTGTTTTTACCTCTAAAGTTTGGTGTTGGAAAACTTTTTGAAAAGTATTCAGCAAAGTTTTCAGGCCATCAGATCATATATTTTGTTTATTTCAAAGTTTTTTTTTTTCTCTTTTTGCTTCGTGCTGCTGTTCTGCTTCAGAGTAATTCAGGCATCTTTTGATGAGATGATATTGTTCGATATTGAAGTTGGCACTGATGCAAGAAATAACATTACAAAGGCTCATCTGGGAAGGCAGCTCGTAAAAATGGAAATGAACGACAGAATTAAGCGAATGCATGCTGGAGTATCAATAATCTACAGAGAGGAATTAAATTAAAAGCTAACGTCGGTCAGAGCCAAAGTGACGTCGCTGTAATGGACGTCACTGTGTGCTAATGCTGAGGCAGACTGTGTGGTACTGGGAGGCAGGGACTGGTTTCCACTTTCAGTGTCAGTAATCCCAGCAGGAAGTCTTTCTGCACGTCTGTTAAGCATCCAGCTGCAGGCCGGGCTACGAGAGAGAGGCTAATTTACTATTTTAGAGACCTAAAATCTGATCTTATAACTTTGTTTCCAGACTCTCAGACAAGATCAGCTAGAATGTTTTGGAAACTGGTATTTTTTTACTCCATTTTCACCTGCTGTTCTTAACCTAAAAGGGTTTTGAGGAGCAAAAACTCATATTTCTAAATGACTCAGTTCGATTGGGGAACAAAGTTGCAACATTTGTTACATTTTCAGCTGCTGCAGTTCGCTTTCACACTGCACTGTATTAAACTGAACCAAACCTTTTGAGAAACCTGTTCCCCTCCTCACCTGTGGTGGCGCTGCACCAAGGACTGCTGAAGAAACCAACATGAAAACCTCTGAAGAAGATGCTTTCTTCTTCTTCACAAAATGGAGACAACAGTGGAGTAGCATCAGATTGTTGTTTCTCTTTTGCCTTTGGTAAAACACTACGAGTCATTTCTCCCACTAGTTTCCCATTCCCGGGTTTGTTTTGGTTGTAATTACCCAGAATGCCCTGCTTTGTTGTCCTTTTGGAATGGTCTCTGGTCCATTCACATATTTATTTGAACAGATTTCACTTCAACCGATCCGAAATCAAGATGTTTGCAAATGTTTTGCAGTAGCCAGAGCTCTTATTATTGAATTGTTTGATACGTTAAAGCATCACATAAATGTATAAAAATCTGCTAAAATTCCTCAGCAAAGGTTTTGAAAAATATTCCACCTACTTATTGAAATTATAAGCTCATTGAGATGGAAAGAATTGGATGTTTAAGATAAAACTGACTGTTTTCTGACAGTTTAATAGCTTTCTGAGGACTATAATGTTAAAAAGATCCTTTATTTTGCTCAATAAGACTTTAAATGTAAATTTAAAAAGTGCCACAAATGACAATAAAAGCTTTAACAATAAAAACTCATTTAAAATACCAGAAGATCTTAAGAATAGAAATATGCTCAGTTCTTTTTTGAATGAAACATTTGGATAATTTCTGTAAATTGTAAAATATTTCAGCATTAGTTTGAATCATTGATGTTTCTCTGAATAAATGGAAAAAAATCAACCTATTTTTAAAATTAAAGACCAAAACATTTGGGTATTGTTACACAGTGAGAGTATCAGGTTGTGCCTCTTTCCTCTCTTTTTTTCATAGAGTCTTTTGGGGGGTTTCAGCTTTGTTTTACTTTCCATTCTTTCATAATCGCAGTTTGAATTTTGCAAATGTGCCCTTGGATGATTCAGAGCCAAAGTCGCGGTCTGAAGGCTGGCTGCGCCTTCATCTCCTCCATGAAAGACATTTCTAATCGTCTGACTCAGAGATAAGAAACATCATCATTCAACTTATCCTAATGTTCTCCCTGCAGCGTGTCTGTGGCCTTTTAGTCGGCACAGGATTGGTTGTTTTTGCGTTTTGTGTGCGGTTGATCCTGGCAGACAGTTGTTGGCAGTTCTTTGTAATTACCTTTTCAATCCCTTCCTCACCCGTGTTGCAAGGGATCAGAGTGTGTGTCGCCTACAGGGACAGGCGAGGAAGAAGAAGATGTCAATAATCCATTTTGTCCCCCCCACTGTCACATAGCTATATATATATAACTCCAATGAGGGTGGATGGACAATGACTCCCTGCCTTGCTCCATATCAGCTGGAGAGATACTGTGTGTCCTGAGGGAAGGAGAAGAATTACACACAAGTTTGTTATCAGATCTTTAATTAGACACAAAGACTTGCAGTTTTAGTTATTTTTTGGGTTAACATAAGTAGGGGTAAATCTATTTTTAGAAATAAGAGGTGCAGGAATTACATGGGAAAAACATGAACAGGGATGCACTTTGCACTGCAAAACACAAAATATTATTTTTGGTCTTGTTTTTATAGCGTAATGTCTGATTACATGGGAAATACAGCAAAACTAACAATGGACCAGTCGCAATAAACAATAAATTAATTAATCGCATGATAAATTGATTTGTTTTTGTCTGAAATGTTGCTCGATAGAGCCAGAAAGTTGAGTTGACAACAGTGGGTGACTATTGTGAATTGTAAATGTGCAGAAGTAACTTGGTGGGCTGTAAGTCAAACTTTTCTCACCGGACAGCAAAAGAGGACAGTGGTTGATTCTTAGACCTTGAATCAACCGAGCTAGATGAGATCGGCGGATAAGATTGGTTTCAGCAATCTTCAAAAGCTAAGGAAATCTGAACCGATAAATCGGTGCAGCCCGACATTCAACCAGCAGCCACAGTGAGGCTCACTTTGTGCTTCTGTATCAAAGAATATTGATGCTGTTCTGTTTGTGCTGTTGACCCAAACATCAAGCACCCTAATATTAATGTGAAAATCTGTGGAACTGTTTGAGGCAGGAAGCATCCTAATATCAAAAGTGCTGGACAAATTTAACTCAGGCTTGCTGAGGTTTTGGCGAGAAACGGACTGCGAGTGCTGGGCTAACCGCTGGCAGAAGCCCAGAGGGCAAACAGCCAGAGCTGATTGCAAAGTAAACACACTTTGTGCTGCAGAGGGAACAGGACAGCGTGATGGAGGAGCTGTCCAGAGTTTGGAGTCTCCTACCTGTGAGAGTTAGCTGCAGTGTGTGAAAACTGTTTCCCATCTTAAGCGTGTGCGTGTTTGTGTGTGGGTTGCATGCTCAGTGCAGTCCTGCATGTGTCATTGTGGCTGCGAGAGCTGCTCCCAGGACAGCAGTGCATTAATCACAGGTTTTATAGGGTAGCCGGGTGTGACTTCATCCTGCTGGACACACACACACACACACAGTCAGACGTCACATGTGGTCCTCCCGGGGAAGGACGGAGATTTGTCTTTACTTTGGAGCGATTCAGTCTGAAGGAAAGGCAGGATGTGTTTCAAGGTCATGATGGTTGCTCTCCATTTCCAATTTGCAAATTGAAACGACTCCAGTAGCTTAATGGGAAACATAAAAATATGACATATTTCACACTGCATGCCTGTGCTTGCATACAGCCGTGTGGAGATCTGCAGCGTTGAAGTGAAGAAAAGATCCTCTGTTGTGCAGGATGCCTCACCCTCGCCGCTTTCTTCCAGGCCAAGGTCAATGTGAATTAATTATGATGACAGATCGTTGATCATCTAAGTGCTCCACCTTTGCAACGGTGATAGAAACACTTTAAGACTTTCCCAGCGTCTCATTAATATTTGATCCACTTGTATTGATCTGTTCATTATAAGGAGGCCTTGGTAAATGCCTGCTATTATTATACAAAAGGGCAAAGTTTGGTTTAATAGTGGCTGCTCTGTAGAAAACAAATGAAAAACCTGACTTTAAATAATACCACTTTGGCTTAACTGAGTGTAATTTTTACATTTTTGCATAATTGTCAAAACGTGATTATTTATATTTTGCTGATCTGCAGTGTGTCTGAACGTTGAGCTGAGATTGATGACCTTTGATTGGAGGAGAGGGCTTTGATTAACCGATGCATCATCCTTGCCACAGCTGATTTTATATGTAGCCTCATTGCTCTGGTGTTTGACATCGTCTCCTTTATCACAGGTACGACCAGGCAACCCAGAGACGCCGAAATCTCAGGGGTGGACTACAATTTCGTCACCATTGAGGAGTTTTTCTCCTTGGAAGAGACCGGAGCGCTGCTCGAGAGTGGGAAATTCAAAGGTTAGGGTAAAAAAAGCTGGAATTTTCTCTACTGCAACAACATTGACAGATTACAGGGATTCAGATCCAAGGAAAATGTTATTTTGATAAAACTACGTTTAAAAAAATGGAGCAACAGTTAACCAAAATATGGTTTAACACAAGGGGAAGATATATTTTTTTTGCAAATTAGATTTTTTCTTTATCAAATTTGCTTGATTTCTTGTTGTATTACACTGCAAATACAAAATCTTCCCAGGTTTTTAGGCCTACACTGCAAAAGTATCACCAAGTGTCCTAACATTTTTGTCTAGTTTCTAGTGTAAATCATAGAAAACTTGAAATAAGACAAAACTAACTTGAAAGTAACGTTTTAGAAGGATATAGAGGCTTATTTTAAGTAAATAATTCCTTATTATTGATTAAAAAGTGCTTGTTCTATTGGCAGATAGAACAAGCTCCATATCTTGCTGAAAAGTTACTTGTAAGTTAGTTTTGCTTTATTTAATATTTGTTTACACTAGAAACTCGATCAAAAATACTTGGTTATATTTTGTGTTTTTGCAGTGAATAAGATAGATTTGATACTTAGCATCTACTAAATAACATAATCATATTTAAACATTTTAATTAACCCAGATAACCCTATTTCTCTATATATCAAATGTTAATTGAGTATAAAATTACCAAATAAACACAATAACAAATGAGATTCACAGAGTCAGCAATTGCCAGCTAATCAAAATCCATTCGTCGGCATATATTTCTGACATCAGGTGCTGCTCAGCTCGTATTTCGGTTCTCCTGCGAGGGTCAGAGCCCTGCCTCTGATTAAAAAACCTCCATACATTACCATCCATAATTTATGAGTTTAATGGGACCAATAAATGTCGTCCTCACCTGTATCTCATCTGACATTGACATGCACATCGCTATCAGTGTCAGCAGTATCAGCCGGGCTGTAGCCTCCAGAAGCTGCAGTAAATGGTGACGGCTGGTGACCTTGCTGTTTAGCTCGCTAATCTAATATTTCCCCTCAACCCATTTGTTTCCCTATGAGCCAAATGGGAGGAAGGTGGGGGTGGTACAGATAATGCCATTTTGTTTTTAGAGGCGGGAGCAGATGGCTATAACAAAAACAGTGTAGCGTCCCAGGGGATAAATAATGTACGTGTAACACTTCTATATTCGTCTCAGCTCCAGCAAGTTGATTTCACGACAGACACACTCAGGTTTTCTGCATTTATTCAAACAAGAGGAAATCAAAGAATCAGTCCAGCAGCTTCTGCCTCACAGTTATAGACAGCAGCAGAAAAAGTGGCAGCAAATAGTGATTGTATAGTGGCATTTAACATAAATTTATATTATTAATCCACATAACTATGTAATTTTCTTGTTTCTTAACCAACTTTGATTTGCAACAATAGTTGATCTGTGAAGTTTTGTCCCAAAAGGATGCACATCAGCCCAGAAATATATATTTTTACAACTGATTCATGTGCTTGTTTTAAAGCGAGGTTTCCTTGTCCTGCCCTTATTTATCACAGGGAATTACTACGGCACACCTCGTCCTGTTCACATAGGTCCGGAGAGTCCCCCCATCACCTACCAGGAACACCGTAACCTGCTCAGAAACTTCCGCACACGCAGCAAATCCCTCAGCAACCTGGAAAAGGCTGCAGACGAAGGCAGAAACAACGAGGACGACTTAGGCAAGTGTTGCAAAGCCAAATTATGCCATAAGTACTACTGTAAAGAATACAGAGGATAATCAATTCTTCACTTTGCACAACTCGATAAGTCGCATTTTATGGTTCTGTACTCATATTTTTGAGCTCTGAAGATATTTTTGTTTGCAAAGCTCTGCACAGTATCCAGTGTTCCTCCAGCTCGAGTCTCTGATCCCCAAATTAATCAATCATTAGCACAATTAGTATGCTGAAAAGTCTCGGAGGAGCTGTGGCCTCATTGATTGTTGGATCACCTCCAAAGGAAGGTCGTTTTGTCTTAGGAGCCCTAAAACAAGCAACGACTAAGCAGATAGGCTAGAATGAAAACTGTGAGCCAAAGCGTAAAAAACAGTCACATTTTGGTCAGAAGTTGAACTTCCTGGAATAAATTTATTAAATTCACCTTGCCAAGAAATAAATTCAGATATATCGAGTTTTTGTCATCCAAAGAGCTTAGAGTTATTTTTCATTTGTGACAGAATCAGAAGCTGATTAATCATAAGTGTTGAAACAGATCCAGTTTTATAACTTTAGGAACAAATGGTCAATACAGAAACATTTCACTGGATGTGAAAATCTTGCTTTTAAAATGCAATGAAAGTAAAAACATGGTTAAAAGAATGGACAGCTACTAATGACTCAATACTGTAAATACCAGGATAAAGCAGTTCTGTAGTTCCTACACTGCAGAAAGCACCAAATTTTACAAAGTATTTTAGTCTAGATTCTTGTGCAAATATCTTATTAGACTTGAAATAAGCTTGTTTTAAGTCATTAGCTTCATAATATTGATTTAATATGTACTGACTACTAAAAACAATAATTAAGTGACGTAGTTGCAAACGGTCAAAACTGATTCAAACACCAGATCATGTCTGCATGTTTGCAGGTGACAGGAGTCATTTCACTGTTGCCAGTTCTGTGATTTTCTTGGCACAATTGGCAATATTTCAGACAAAAAATCGGAAGGTCATGTTTCTGAAAGATCTTTAATCGGCCAGAAAACTTCAATCTGTGCACCACTAATTTCCGTTAAATTTCTTGGAAATGGTCTCAAAACAACAGCAATATTATCGTTTATCACAATAACTTCTGGGACAATATATCTTCTGACAAAATTTGTTACGATGACAGGCCTAATTATGAGTCAAGAAGAGCATATAGGGTGAAGTAAACAAAAGAAGCAGCATCATAGGGAGGTGGTTTTGGCAGGGAGGGAGGGGAGGTTTGAGGCATTAAGCCAGACTGCTGCAGAAGGAGAAGGAGAGAGGGAGTTGGAGTGGGTGGAGAAAAATGCAGGCAGGCAGACGTCCAGATAATTACAAAGATAGCGCTCCAAACAGTCAGGTAGGTTCGGCTGGCAGTCGGGACCAGTGGGGGTGAATGCAGGACGGAGTCTGAAGAGAGAGTCGTCCAACACTCTGACCTCTGCTGAGTCATCTTTTCAAGTGTAACTTTGTGGGTGGATTGGTCGGCGGTACTTGTCATGTGCAGCAGGACTCTGGGTGGCCCCAGTGTCCGAGATCTCGCCGATCTGTGTTGGAGCTGAAAGCTGAAGGACAGCTACAAGGACAGTTAAGGGGGGGAAAAAATGCTGATTTTCATTCTGCTTGTTGTGTGACATGCATGGCCACACAGTCTTACTCCTCAGTGGGTGGACAGAAGTGGCAGAGATGCTGACTCTCCATGAGTTGTCAGAACAAACATCAATACATTTTGCTTGCAGAGAAACTTTTTTTTGTTGTTGCTGGATATGTAAATGTTTGCGTTTTAACTTTCATCATTATGATTACAGGTGGTTCTGCAGGAGTAAGCATTCCTACAGGCCACCGGTCCCCCGGTCGGCCCCGGGCATCCAGCAGCGGAGGCGAGGGTCATGGCGTAGAGAATGGGATCATCGGCTGCAGAAGAGGTGCCAGAATCAGAGGCATGATGCCCGATCACTGGGAGCAGGCGTTCAGTGACCCTGGAGAATCACTTTACATCGGGTAAGTGTTCACCAAACGACCCGGCAAAGGAAAAGCCTAAAAAATATTTATTTATTTCACCTAAGGAATGAGACTAAAAGAGGCTTAGTTTGGCCTAAAGACTGTAAAGAACAGCATTTTAATGACTATTGCTGTCTAAGTTTAGAGGTTATTTCTTACATTTTCTGAATCTATTCTAATTTTACAGAAATCTTAACAAGTGTTTTATGCCTAGTTTCTAGTTTAAATCTTTTAAATCTTCTCAGAATTTCCTCTGATTGTTCTTCCTCATGCACTTTTCTCTAGAGGTATTTTTATTGGATTTGGGTCTGAAGGGTTTAGATTAAAACTGAAGAAGGCTGATTTTTCATTTTATTATCCATTCTTCCTGCTTAAAGACCATTTTGCAATTAATAAAGAAATTCCAAAAGGTTTTTATATAAAATTTTATGACACTTTGAAGATATTATGATGCCTCTAAAAGGCCCTCAGCATCACAGGTCTTCCTCCCTACATAAGAGTAAACATGAGGGCATATTAGTCTTTTGTTTTAGATCTATCTCTCCTGCAATGTTTGTTGCCAAACAACTAAATTTTAGTTTTACTTGAACAATTCACACAGTGTAAATTTGTTACCTTTTTTATTTATTAGAACCAAATTTAGTTTTATTCTAGTTTTAGATGAAATTTAAATTAAATTTACTGACACTGAATTAAAATGAAGGGATTTTTGGGATCAACAGATGTTTCGAAAGATCTCAAGTCTTTTTGACTAAACTCACAAGTTACATTTTTGTGATAATTTCATCAAACCTAAGTTATTATTTTGTCCTGCAGCATAAATGAGTAAATTATTGGGGATGATTTCTTTTTTTCAAGGACGGGGACTCAGAAGGTGAACAATAGATTAGCTAACAAACCCAAATATAAACAACTATTATTGAGTCAAATAACACAAAAATAAAACTAGGCAGTATGTAATCATAGATTTCACATCTAAAATACTAAAAATGTTGGACTATGAAAATGTAACTTAAATCTCTCAACACAGAGATGGTAATGCAATGCTAACATAATGCTAACATAACATGATTAATAATGGAACGATGTGGAAAAACACTGAATTAACATGGCCTCCAGTAGTGAACACAGTATTTAGCATGCTATGCAGAAATGTTACATCACAGTTTTTTAAAGAAAGTCTTGTGTATTTTTAAATATATTATATACATGAATAGCCACCCATTTGTTTTTAAAACACACTGCGGCTGCTTTCTTATCACGCTTTCCCTTGTTTTAATAATTTACCAACAAAAGTGAATGCTTAGTCCTAACCTTGAACCAAAATAATCAAATTTTACTCAAATATTAACATTCACACCTTTCATCTCTTCAAATTTGTTATAAATGCAATTTGTTTTCCAAATGAATAGCAAGTCCTCTGTAAGTTTGTTCCTACCAGAATATAAAACCACTTTCACACACACACTTGCACACATCCTGTTGTCTTCCTGGTCATTAGAAACACAGCATCCTTCCTCTCTCCTGGTGCCTTGTGCGTGCAGCCGGGTTGATAACCATGGACCATTTGGCTGATCCAATGGAGCCTTGGGTGAATCACGAAGGAAAAGGGAGTGGCTGCATATTAGTGTCTTTTTTTCTCTCAGAAATTCTTAAAACCAAGTAAGTTCAAGTAGTTAGTATTTAGATGATTTTTCCCCATTAGCATTTTAGCCAGCTGTTAGCTAGAAGTAGTGTTATTGTTTTTGATTATTGTCTTGCCTTGAATCGAATTAGTTTTGTTTTGGTTTAGCAGCACTAACGTAGAATGGAAACACATGATTTCAATTACTTATTATAAAATCAGAACACAGATGTATTTGGAATGTAAAAAAAGGTGAAACATTATCTAAAATTATCTTAGGGGTCAAGGAAGGAAATTATTATTATTTTTTTTATTTAAAGTTTCCCATGAATAGCTGGAGTATTATTCACTGTAGTTCCACGGAGTGAAACGTAGTCAATGATACAATAAAAAATAACAATAATTGCATTGTAATTTTGCTAGCTGATATCTCCGGATGCGAAAGTTGTGAGTAGGATAGTTGTGCTGCGAACTTAAGGACCTGTTTGTTGATTCTGGTGAAAATGGGTTCTGTTGTCCTCCCCACATGGTACCAGATTATAATTTTCTAGGAGAATTATCATCAATGCAACAAGTTTCCCATATTATCAGTCAAATATGCCAGTAGAACTAGTATATTTTCATGAATATTAAGTAATTATTTACTTGCAACAAACGCCATCTTGCTGAAAAGTTACTTGCAAGTTAATTTTTGTTTTATTACAACAGTACAAAGATATTTGCGTTATAAACTAGACCAAAAATACGTTTTTGCAGCAAAAGCAACAAAATACAAAATGTAGTTTGCATAAATAGACAGATGTATTTTTATAACAAGAATCTCATATTCCTACATGTCTGTCTTTTGGGTGTTATTTTCTTTATTTTAATTTTAATTTTTTTTTTTTCAGTACATGGCCTTTAACCCCAAGTTTCCTACCAATTCATATATTTGAGTATTTGTGCTTCTTTGAGTGCGATTGGATGAATGTTTCTCCTCTTGCCCAATAAGTGCTAGAGAGTGGAATCAACTCACTCACTCATTCTTTGGTTACCTAGCAGCCCACTCACTGTTTGGTTACCTAGCAACAACCTGTGGAGTAATTGCCACGGCAACAGTTTAAAGTTCCGCCACATTCCCTCCTCATAACTCCTTATAAAAACTAAATTGTGGAGTGAAAACTGTGGATGAAACAGAAAAGGTCACATCAGTAGCTTGGCAGTATTTCAGGTGCTTGAAACAAAAAAACTAATCAGTATTAATCAATATCAATCGATATGAAACATTTATATCGTGATACGTTTTTCCACCCCTTCCTTGTCTTTGACTTGAATTCAAAAATACTTAATTGATCCCAGTTACAAATGAAATATTGTTGTAACTCATATTAATTAAAATTCATTGTGCAATTTTTGTCATTCCATAATCATAATTTGGTTAAAATTGGTGGCTCTTCTTCTGCCCGTTTTTCCACCCAAGGCGCAGCCCGAGGAGGACCAGCTGGCTGGGCCCTCGTCCCTCAAGCAGAGAGACCAGCTACAAAAATGAATGTGAGCGTCTTTGTTTCTTTTTTGTTTTCCTTTCCTGCCCCTTCTCTCTCACCATGCAATTATCAGCACATGATCAACATATTTAACAGTCGAACATGCTAAATGAGGCCACAAATTTGTCATGCACGGAAGCCGCAGACACAGCAGGCTTGTTAGATTCAAATGAGATAGAATGAGCTTTTGGCCGAACAGTGGCATGTAAGTGATTAACGCCTAAAGCTCTGAGCTGCTGGAGAGCGGCCAGACCTGCTGCACAGGCTGGCAGGGTCAACATGGGGAGAACATGTGACTGGCATCCATGTAATCTGCCCATTTCAAACAAAAATGTCATTCATGACGTCTATCTGTGATCACAGCAGCAGTAAAAAAGGGACAGATTCAAATGCATTGCTTTGTTCCGTCTGCTCAGTCAGGTGTAATGCCCT
This sequence comes from Poeciliopsis gracilis, assembly GCA_911649635.1. Taxonomy (NCBI): domain Eukaryota; kingdom Metazoa; phylum Chordata; class Actinopteri; order Cyprinodontiformes; family Poeciliidae; genus Poeciliopsis; species Poeciliopsis gracilis. Next base: position 2,749,435 of record CAJVRI010001220.1, read on the forward strand.
TTCTTTACCAGCAGAAGGCAATATTGCATTCATTTTGATCTGCGTGTTAAAGGGATTTTGATGATTTTTATTATCTGTTGCTCTAATATCAAGCAGGTCTAGATGAAGACAAGACATGCTCACATTGTAAGAGATGAAATAGAGGAATATGATTAATCTAAAACACATTTTGCAGATTTTTCTGATGTGATGTAACATTTAAAAATAAATAAAAAAATGACCTACATGACTCTGCAGAGCTTCGTGAAGCAAATGGATTATGTTGCCAAATTTAACTTAGCAGACAGTCAGTAATGGATTCTGCTTTTAAAGCAATCTCTCCACCATATGCTTTGGGTTGTGTAGCATTTCGTTAAAAGCCATCTGGCGATTGGTTCGTACTGTTAAACTCCTTTTTCCCTCCCTACTAAAACCCGCCACTTCCAAGCATTTAGTTGTGTATGAAAAACCTTGGACTGTTTCCACTTTTTTGTCTGCTGTCTGGTGTGCTTCTCTCATTAATCAATCTTCTGCCTCTTTTTGTGTTTTTCTCTTTACTTTGTTCATCATCAGGGTTCACGGACCTGCCTGAGGACCTCAGGGGTTTCCCTGTCCATGCACACTTGATCAAGGGCTCCAGAGGGTTTGGTTTCAACATCGTCGGAGGAAGCCGACCAAGAGAGTTTCTCCAGGTCTACAGTGTGACGGCAAGTGGCCCCTCCACTCTAAAGACAGGTAAAAACTTTCAAAATTAAAATAATCTTATCTATTTAGTTCTGGGTTCCAAATTGTATTGATTTCAGTCACTATAAAAGAGATTGTTGCTTCTATTTGTAGAAAATTTTGACCTGTTTACTACTGAGATCCACAAAAAGCTACCAGCAGTTTGAATCCCAGCATGATCAGTTACAGAAAGACATAGAGAGCCGAAAAAGAAAATAAATAAACAAATCATTTTTGCAATACATCGTCTTCCTGGCAAATCTTGATCTCTCTCATTCTTTTAAAGCCTGTGCAAATTGTAGACTGTAGACTTACAGTTTGCACAGGCTGTCATAGAAAATACAGTTTTCTTTAATTCTCTGGATTTTTTAAAATAACACCTCAGTGAATTTGAACATGGCTAACTTTGAGAGGTTTTTTTAGTCTGTAGCATCATCCACACTGAAGGGTGTTGTCAGCATGAACCAGCGGTATTTGAGAAATATTTGTTTTCTGAAAGCTATTGAATTGACATATCTTCAGACTGTAGCTATTATTACTTAAGTCATGGAAATGTTTTGGTGTGTTTGAAGTAACAGCAGGGCAGGACGACATGCTTGAAAATCACAATATTAGGGTTTCGTATCAGTCGATATGGATAATTATAATTTAGTTTTGTGTTGAAATATGTGAAATATTACCTGTTTTATCCACAAACTCTTTTTGAGATGTTCTAGTCATTTTTTCCTTTCACTCCACGCCGTTCATTCTTATTCTTAATCAGTTCTGAGGCACAATAGCAAAACCTTAAAACTGCTGCTGCACAGAGGTCGTTGCTTGGTAACCACAGAATGAGTGAGTTGCTAGGTAACCAGAGCGCAGTGAGTGAGTTGAATCGAAATACCTTACTTAGCTGACGTTTTCCTTCTGCCTACATTCCCCAGAATGCTGTGCGGTTCTGGATTCATTGAAATTATTATACATTTAATCAAACGTATTTTCAGCTGATATGCGTCAGTCTGTAATTAAAGTGTTTATGCATCTTTTCCTCACCTGCAGCTCCACATCTTTATTTTTTACATACAAAAGAAAGTGTAGATAAAACCCTTTAATCCTGGTGGCTAGTAATCCATAATCTTGCTATCATAACACTTGCAAATACAGTGGCGCACATCCTGTTTACGGACTGTCACGCAAATTCTCACAGAGGCAGCTATTACCGCTCCAGGAGGCCAGAGCACAGGCTGATCTAGTTCATATCTGTTAAATAGGCTGGTTTAGGCAGATTACTTTTTCGGATTAGTCTGCAGCCGCACAGATGAATTTTATAAGCAAACACAGACGCGGACGAATGTCTCTGCACTTTGCATGTTCAATGTTGGGCACAACTTGGCTGTTGATTATTGATTCAGTTGAAAAACAACATAGAGCTGTACACAAGACGACAGTATGGACAAACAGATGAGATCCTTAATGCAGAAGTCTGCATCTGGGACAGTTAGTTTGATTTTATGTCAGAAATTTCCAAAATGCGAAGGATCCATGAATGAGTTCATGCTATTTTTAGCATATATTTCCAACGTAAACAACAGTTTAGTCCTTTTCACAATTTTATTTGTTTACTCTTATACCTACAAAAGACCAGAGTTGGACAGTAACTAGTTACATTTACGTCATTAACTTCTTCAAAAACAATTTCAGGAGTATTTTTACTATGCTGTACTTCTTACTTTTACTTGAGTAATTTTATCATGATGTAAAATGTTTGGATACTTACTCCAGACACACACCTGCATTTTTTGTTAGTTTCATAAGTTTTTTTATTGAAAGAAATTAATTTTGAAAATATTTTAATTTGCCTGATGTTATATTGCAATTATGTTATTAATTTGAATAATTTTCTTTTGGGTCCTCAAAATACCAACTTTCCACATAACTCTTCATAATGTTCTATCTGATTATGTAATTTTTAAATGATTGACATTTTGATCAGTTACTCAGTAAAAGAGTAGCTTTTTTACAAAACACATTTTTACTCGAGTATTTTATTCGAGTGGATGGCTAATTTTTTACTTTTACTAAAGTGAAAATATGTTGAAGTAGTGCTACTCTTACCTCATAGAGTAGCCTTCTACCCGACTCTGTAAAGGACATGCTGGTATGCATTACACATAAAACCTTTAAAAGATAGATCAACAATGACGTTTCAAAATTTCCCCAAAATATTACATTAAAAAATAAATAAATAAAAAATGTCTGTTGCATATTAAAATGTGTGTGTTTTGTTTTGACTTCATCAGCGGACATACTCGTGTACATCAACGATGCGTGTGTGTTGGGAATGTCTCACAAAGAGGCGGTAGAGATGCTCAAATCAGTGCCTGTGGGCCACAGCATAGACATAGAGGTGAGAAGGGGGTATCCAATGCTCTACAACCCGGACGGCCGCCCCAAGCAGCCGTCACCAAGGTTACTGGACGCTGAGGACCACCATGTCACGCCTACCACCACCCAACCACAACCTCTTCACCAGCTACCTCGCCTTTCAACACCTTCACCACAGAGCCAGCTCTTTAACGGCTACCAGCGCGACAGAGGCTACGTGGAGCACGGCGTGACCCTAGATGCCAACGGAAACGCCACATCTTACGCATCCAGACTGCCTCCGCCGTACAGACGCTCCAGTGTGAGCAACGCCGCGCCCTTCTCCCCAGTTCGGCCACCGCGGTCACACAGGAGCTTAGCCAGGCTGCAGTCGCTGGACCCGACGCTAGCCAGCCAGAGCGACAGTGAGGTTGTTTCTGCGGTTGGTTCACACAGGTAAGAACCCAAACTTCACCTTTGCAGACGCAGAGATTACACTTCAACTGCAAAATCGTATCTAATTTAAGTTGACTTAAATCAGTTTGAGTAAGTTACTTGGTATTTCCAAGTCTCTCTGCTTGAGTTGGATTAATTTAGAAAAAGTAAGTTTTTGATGATGATGTGTTTGACTCAAGACTTCATGCATCCAAGCACAAATGCTTTACTTGAGTTTTTATATATTTTATATTAAAGAGATAATCCCAGTGTTATCATGAACTAAGCTAGGCTAAATTCAACTAATTTAGGCGTAAAGCACAACCCACTTATGGAGGTCTGAGTCACAGGTTTGATTCCCAGACTGATGACCTTTGCTTGCTGCGTGTTTTCCTCCTCTCTCATTACGCACTTTCCTGTCTGTCCTCTCTCAAATAAAGGCCACTAGAGCCAATAAAACCTTAATAAAAAGAATTGGGTGAAAGAAGAAGGTCAAGGACTCAATTAAAAACTAATTTATTGTAAGTTACATGAAGAGTTATTTTTTGTGACGATTTAGAACTGCTTACTGCATTTTTTTGACTCTGAGTTCACGTGTGTTTTTTAAGTAAGGTGTAGTTCAGTGTTGACTTTGCCTCCTTCTCTTTCTCCTCAGGGCGTCAATGATACGAAATCACAACAATAACTCCCTTACGACGCCGCAGCATCATTTACGTTACGGAACGTCGAAGTCATCGGAAAGCGACTTGTCCACCTGCACCATGCCGGGGGCCAGGCTGCCGCTCCCCGAGTCGCCGCGGAGGCCGTCGTCTTCCTCCGGCGGGCTCCGCAGCGCTCACTCCCACCTCTTCGGACCACAGACCTCCCATCTCAGACCACCGCCCACCAGAGAAAGCCCCCACCACCATGGCGTCAATGGTTTCCATGGCAACACCAGCCCCACTGCCAGCCCCAGCAGCGTTTCCTCTCCCGGCGCGATGAGTGTGGGCAGCGGGTTCGGGGGATTCACCGGAGGGGAACTTGTTCCGGTGGCCTTGGCGCAAACCGAAGGAGGCAGGGGCCTCGGGTTCAGCCTGATGGCTGGTGGTTCTGGAGGCAGGTTGACCGTGGTGGAGAGAGTCTTTGACAGAAAGCAGTGCAACTCCCTGCAGCCAGGGGACGCTGTTGTCAAGATCAATGGCGCTGACGTCCAGAGTCTCAGCCTCATGCAGGTAATAAATACAGTCAACCTACATTGTTTTACCAAGGCCTGGTCAATGTGGCTGAAAATGTATCGTAACATCAGGATTTCATATCAGTCTATAGTAATAATGATCCAGTTTTGAGATTATGCTAATCTGGTCGTGTGACCACAGTTCTAACTCCTCTGACATTTTAAAAGTTTTTAAGAGGTTATGAGGCACAGTGAATCCGAAACTGCTGCTTTGCAAGTTACAACAGGCTGTTGCTAGGTAACCGAAGTTGGGGGGGAAACCGTTTGCTCCCCAGCATGTTGTTGCTAGGTAACTGTAGAGGGAGTGAGTTAGTTGATTCCACCACACTGGAAAAAACACAAAATACAGCATTTCGATCTAGTTTCTAGACAAAACTAACTTACAAGTAACTTGTCAACAAGAAGTAGGATCTTAAGTCAATAATTCTATAATATTAATGAAAAAGTGCCAGCTCCCCTGGCAGATTAATTCACCTATATCATGGGAAAAATGTCTTGTTATAAGTTAAATAAACTTATTGACTCCAAAAAATAACCCCAACTTTTCTTTTTTTTATAGATTCAAACAATCCTGCAGGAACACACAAAACAGGGAGAAGTTATTCTGCTGGTTTACAGAGGAGGTAAAATACGCTCAACCTGTTTGGAGTCAGTAGCTGTGTTTCCTTTACAAATGTGATCAAAAGTTTCTCATTACACCGCCAGTGACAAAAAACACTATTTTGCTTACAGAGACTTCAAAATTCATCTTATTTGTTGTTTTGTTTATTTCTTTTGGATATTTAAAATGTCTTCGAGTTCCAGTGTTAAATTATCAATTTAAAGTTTATTGATCTTTAGGTTCTTGTGTTATTATGCCAAGAGACTGGTATCTTGAAAATGTTATCAGTTATTGCAGGGGTGTTCAAAGTGCGGCCCCGGGGCCTTTTGTGGCCCCTGGATTAATTTTGGGACTGCAATTCAAGAATGGGACAAATTTGGCCTTGCAGCATATTTTGTAAATTTTTTGGGATTATATTTTCCATGGCAAGTTTATATCATTAAACGTACAACACAAATAATTTTTCTTGAGTTAGACTTTTTAAAATGATTATTGTGTGATTGTGTAATTAAATACAGCAAAAGTTGTAAAAGATTAAAGTAAATACATTTTACAGACTTGAACATTTTTAAAATAATTAGTGCAAACAGTTACATAACTATAAACATTAAGGTAAAAAATATTCTGAATTTTTCTTTTAAATAAATACATTATATAACATTTATATTAATATATACTAATATTAATATATTATCATTTATTTCAGGGGGTGCATTTTGACAACCCTTGCTAACCCTAAATTAATATACATTCATTATTATATCAGCAATAATTTGATACAACTATTAAAATATTTAATAATTTCATCAAATTATTAAATATTTTATAAAATATTAACTGTTTTATTTATTGTTGTTCAGGTAAAAGTGAAACAATTCCCAATTTATTTATTTATTTTTTTGCGTTTTTATTTGGTGGGGAAAATTACAATTTTGGCCTCTGAATATTTTCAACCTGGGGATTTTGGCCCTTGGCTCAAAAAGTTTGGACACCCCTGGTTTATCACAAAACAATTTAACAAAATGGCCAAATTGTGAAATTATCCGTCGGTGGAAACCCAACTATTAACGCTCGGTGTTTATATCCGGTTTCTTTTCTCTCGTCGTTTTAGGCACCTATCACTCATCGGTTTCTCCGGGCTCGGTTCGGAGACTCCCTCCGCCTCTCCTGCGCCCCCCTCCTCCTCCCGTTGACGCGGACAATTCGTCGTTGCTCCCAGAGGCGCTGCCCGTTCCCCGCACCGCCACCAGCAACCCTCCCTCCCCGCTCCTCACCAGCTCCTCTCTGATCCAGAGCACCAGTTTCCTGGAGTCGATTCCAGTGACCCTGACCATGGAGCCCAAAGACTGGATCGACATCGGCCTGGAAGACGAGGCCGGCGGTGGCGGCGGCGGTGGCGGTGTGTCTGTGCCCGACTCGAGCCTGGACAAGCGGAAGGGCGAGCGGACGCGGCGCTTCAGAGGGTTTGACGTGGAACTGAGGCGAAAGCCCGGGGAGGGATTCGGGTTTGTGATCGCCTCTCAGGACTTGGAGAACGGAAGAGGTAAGAGCTAGCATCACCACTTCGGTGCATTAAAATATCAGAACTGGAGGACTTCTGAAAAGCATTAGCTGTTGGTTACCTGCCCAAAGCAATGGGTTTTATTTGGATGCCCTTGTGCAAAGAAGCACCATTAGGTAATTGCACATTAAAATTGCTTGGCATGGCCACAAGCCACTGAATGAGTCACAAAGCCTCATCTACATTTTTCTGGTACATTTGTTCACTTTGCAATTTCAAAGAATTAGTTTTGCATTCAGTCTTTCAGGTTGGTTTATTGTGAAGTTCTTTTGAAATCTCCTGGTTCTGGTTGTTTAAAACAGAACTTTGTTCGACCTCTTCGGTATTTACCGTCGTCGTCTGGCGCTTTTGAGCTCCAGGCTCTTTGCTGGAGAGTTCAGGTCCTTCAAGCTCTGGAGCACGGAGAGCTAATTGGACCCCAAAGAGCTCCAGTGAAGGACTGGTCACTCTGCTACTCTGCAGAAACACAAAATATTACCAAGTATTTTTGTGTGAATATCTTGGTGCACTTGAAATAAGACAGAACTAACTTTAAGTAACTTTCATTAAGATTTAGGAGCTTGTTTTAAGAAAATAATTCCTTAACATTAATCATTGATCTACTGGCATAACAAGGGAAAATGCTTTGTTATCAATAAAATAATCTGCCAGTGGAACTAGTACGTTTAAATCAATAAAAAGGAAACATTTGCTTAAAACAAGCACTTCTGTTTTGCTGAAAAGTTACTTATAAGTTTAGTTTTGTCTTAAATCAAGTGTACTAAGATATTTACACTAAAACTTAGACCAAAAATACTCGGTAAGATTTGGGGTTTTTGTAGAGATACAAATTCTTTAAGTCTGTTTGTTTTTAACAGAATAAAAGGCGTCCAGTAATTAGTGGATTTGTTTTTTATAAATGTTTTAATCCAGCATCATAACCATTTCCTGCAGAACATTTTTGTTTGTTGAGGTTTATTTATGTCGTCTCTGGGAAGAGAGCTGCTCTTATCGCCTCTCAGTTTGGTGTTTATTGCATCTACAGCAGGTGAAACGCAGAATCCCCAACGATGCATAAGCCTCTCCTCCTCTCTGGGATGCAGATAAAACCGCTTTATGGTCGAACACAAACACATGCGTGTTTTCACGCCGATAAACCCCCATGTCGTCTTATCTTGTCAAGAAGTCCCCTCCGTCCCCGTCTCTCTCTCTCTCTTTCTTTTTTCCGTCTGTCCCGTCTTTCTCTCCCTCTCCGCCGCTCGTCTCATAAGCTCCCGCCCACTCTCCGTCTCTCACCCCTCTTTTCACTCTGCAGTAAAAGCGTCCAGTCTGGTTTTCAGGAGATTAAAACTCTCCCCCTCCCTCGTACCTCTCTGCTCTCTCCACCACCTCTCTGAAAGCTTCAGGGAAATGCTGAACATTTCCCTCGCTGCAGAGCAACAGAGGGGGAACAGCCAGCCTGTGTTTTAGCTCCTGTTGCAAGTGAAGCCTTCAGGCTGCTGGACTTGGAATAAAATACTCTTTTTTTATTTTTGCTGTTGTTTTCTTTCTTTTCCTTTTTCTTTTTGTTGCATTAGCTAATCAAAGAGCCATGCTGGAGAGACTACAGTCTGCTTTGAAAACTGTAAAGGAGTCCAAACGTAAATATTTTTGATCACTTCATGTTTGCATGTCCTGAAGTTTGCTTGTGTGAAAGTTGGTCACATGTCTCAGATGCTGCTGCTGCTGCTGATGATGATGTTGTTGTTGCAGAAGTGGACTTTTGCATGTTCTGATTATCTGTGATTTTTGAGCCGTCAGAAAGACGAGTAGAGAGAATTTTAGCTGCGTTTTGAGGAGAACCTGCCGACGCATCTGAGCTGCAGAGGGGATGACAGAGAACGGGGGGGCTGTTACCTTTCATGAATGGTGGCTGCAGGACGTACCGCAGTGGGATTACAGTAGACACACAGAGCCACGAGGGAAAGACCCCACAGGATAAAAAACAAAACAATCTGTGCATTCGCATGCAGCTGTGCCTGTTTTCCCACATCTGTGACCGTCCCGGTCTCCGGGCATGTGTGTGTCTGCACAATGGTGCCGTGTGCGTGTTTATTCATCTGTTTGCTGATGTATTATGCATGATAAGAAGACTATGTCCAAAGCTGCCTTGGCTTTGATCTGACCTGATTGCCGTTTCTGCCTGGGTCACCCAGATTATGTCCAGATTGGAGATGTTTCTGGGCTCTGAGTCGCCTTTTAACCGAATCATCGTCCCTGTCTGACATGCACTTCATCTCCTTTGGCATATTCTTCTCCCCCTCGTTACAGGTTTAATCTGTTAATAAGCACTTTAACTTTAAATCAAACGTGCTGTTTTTATCCAGGGAGCGACGAGGGTTTTTGGTATTAAATGAAAAATGTTTATTCTGGGTTACGTAAGGCCACTGGCAGGACTCTGGAGGGGCCAGCTGTCACCAAAACGCAGCTTGCTCTCAACGCAGGGACGGGGGTGGAGAGGCCAGCAAGTAAAAACCCAGAAGATTCACATCTGAGCAGAGAAAATCTGTGAGGAGCTTCTTATCTGCAGAAGGAGATTATTGTAGGAGCATTTAAATCTCGGCTGCTCCGTATTTTTTCCTCATCAAACTCATAACGCTGGTCAGCGTTGAGCCAAAATCTCATCACACAGGATAAGACGAAGTGAGGAGGCTAACCGTTTCTGTTTTTTACTTTGAAATCTGCGCATCACGACAACCCACTCAGTTCCTTATCATTTCTGAACTCTTTCTCACTTTTATTTATTTACCTACTTTATTTATTGCAGCTCAGAGGCTCAGAGTGGAAGATTGCCAACATTGTTTCCCACATACAGCAAAGGAAAAAGTATTTAAATAGATCACGTGTGTCAAACTCAAGGCCCGAGGGCCAAATCTGGCCCACTGGTGCTTTTATGTGGCCTTCAAGATAATATCTGTGTGTTTTAAAATTATTTTATGTTTTTATCTGTATACTGCCAAATTACAGCAACCAAGTAAAACATGACTAAACACATAAATAGAATTTGAAAAAAAGAGAGAAAAATCTCAAACAGGTGAAGCAGGAAGTAAATGAACTGAACTTTACAAGGAGAAATAGATTATAAAAATGAATATCAGTCAACTGATGGAAACAATGGATGTTAGAGGATTCAAATAGAGACCGTATGAACGAATGAATCAAGATTAGACGTGAAAAAGAGCAAAATGTTTTCTGTAAATGGACAAAAACTTTATATTTGAATAAATTTGAACAGATGCTAAGTACAACTTCAATAAGTTTGAACCACAAATTTTCCTTAAAGTCAACCCATTAGCAGGACTTATAAATCAGTTTGAGAACTATGGATTAGTTACATCTTCAGTGCAGAAGACATTTCTTTACATTTTAAATCCAAGTTAACCGATTAAAGGCGCTAAAGCTAATAGCTACCCTCTTCAATCAGCTCCAATTTCCAGCAGCTCCTGAATTTCCCCACTCTGAAACAACAAATTTTATCTATATTTTATCCTAAAATCTTTTGGCTTCATAACTGTTCATGTGAATAATTTGTAAGTTGTTTTTTTAAGAGTTAAATTAGGTGGAGATTTGCAGACAGGAAGTAGCATCATCAGTGATCTTCCTGAAAACAGCATTCAAATAGCATTCCCCTAATTTGATATAATAAGCTGCATTTTAATAAGACAGACAAAAAGCTTTACATGTTCCACTTCCTGTTTCACTTCAGAAAACAACGACTGGATTTTCATTTCTACCTCCATTATCAATGTAAATAACATACATTTCCTTAGAAATAAACTTCTAATTCAAAATAACTGGATAACTAGCCACAGCAATATTTATACTGCAGTTGGTTTCAGGAAGATGTTAACTGAATCCTCCTGAGTCATTTAGTCGGGATTTATTCTAAATAAAGATGTTGAGAGAGTTACCTACTGCAGTGTAGTTATAATCTGATTTATATTTTATAACAGAACCTCTCTACAAGAGCAAAAAAACCTGAACTATCCCCTCAAATGCTTGCAGAGAAAAATAAATGTTGCAGTGCATTTCTTTCAGACATGAGTGGCATACTAATGCAGACAACCTGCAAGTTTGCAGAACAGCAGAAAATTACTGACGTAGTATAAATATTAAGCGTAAAAATCCAAAATGTGACGCTGCGAGACAGATTTAGGACAGAACAATCAGTTCTGGCCCGAAGGCTTCTGGTCATGACTCCTTGTTCTGGAGGTAAAAGACGGATCAATAGAGGGGGGAAAATGTTGCTGGCGCGCCAGAAAAAGGTGAATTAGGATGAAACAAAGGGGGAAATGTTTCAAGGAGACAAAGAGGGTAGAAAAAACTCCCACTGCAAGTAATTTATGGGATTAGCCCAGCCAAAAAGCAAGCTGAAGCTTAATTACAGCTTGTTTTAGCAAATCTAGCATGCTCTCTGTTGGGATAAATCTTCCTGCTAACGGAATCGATAATAAAAAAATAAAACGCTTATATGCTAGTTAAGGTTGTATTACCTTAAAGATGATCTTTTATGTTTCCTTGAGGAGGTTAAGGGACGTTTATGGACTGCACAAAACATTTTCATTACATTTTTTTTGGGCTTAAGATCATTCTTAGAAAATTAGATTTCAGTCTGTTCAGTTCTGCACATCTTGAGCTCCTTTCAGATTAAGCATAATACATCTTTGATAAGCATTAGTAGAACCTCCTGCACAACCAACAAGAGTTCAACAAATGGTTTCTGAGTGGTAAGTGAACAACTAGGGCTCTCAACGTTAATAATCTAAAACACCTTAATATAACATAAGTTTGCACTAAGTGTAGCTACTTAGTGCATTGGTGAATTCCACCGAATCACAACCAGCTTATAGTCAACATCTCTAAATTACATTGGAATAAAATCAGTTCTTTTAAACCTTCCAGAATATGAAACAATAAAACATTTTCTTAAACACATTTTGAAAATGGTGTAATTAAAGCAAAGAACATTTTTTAATCAATTGTCACCACCATCAACATCAAAACACTTGTCTTTTCCAGCAGCCATTGTACAACGCAAACAGCAGGAAAACCAGCTGTTAATTTTCTAGACACCATAAAACAGTAAAGTGGTTTTAGTTGGACTGGTTTTAGAAGCAGTTGAGACCCAAGTACAAAAAAGTGCAAAATGTGAATTTCACACAGTAGGTCACCTTTAAATATGAAATAAAATGTCATATATACCATTGAGATTGGTCTGACTGATGGATTTTTGTTCTTGTTTCAGCCGCGTCCCTCCTTCCTCACCGCTTCGTCACGGTCCGGCGCGGCAGCCCGGCAGCGAAGAGCGGCCAGATCCGGCCCGGAGATCGCCTGGAGGCCGTCGAGGGCCGCTCGGTGGTGACGCTGCCTCACCGAGAGCTCGCCCAGATTCTTCGCAGAGCCGGAAACACGCTGCGCCTGACCATCGTGCCCCGGCCCAGCACCTGTAAGCAAACACAACACAGAGCCCACCGGCCTGGCTCTCAGTCAGCAATCTAACCGAAACGTTCATCCACCTCAGACGCTTCAAACCACACGGAAACCGCCGACCACGACCACGGTCACAGGAGCAGAAAAGGTCAGAGGTCACGCCCAAAGGTGAGGATATGCTTCTCCTGAAGACTTGTGTGCTTCCAGACATGGGAGTGATCGTTGTTGCCTTTCTCTCTCCCTGCCAGCGCGACTCCAGGTACTACAGCGTCGACCTGGACCGCGGGCCGTCGGGCTTCGGCTTCAGCCTCCGAGGCGGGAGCGAGTACAACATGGGCCTCTACGTCCTCGGGCTGATGGAGGGCGGCCCGGCGTCACGCAGCCAGAAAATACAGGTGGCGTCAGACTTTAGACAATCCAACTTTAATTTGAGCAAATTTATTCAGCAGGTAAAAGTAGCTTTACGCAGAAATGCCAAATAAACAAAAGTTTTTCCTTCATCTTTTTTAGTGATTTTATCATTAATAGTGTCATAATTGAATATTTATAAAATATTAATGTTACATTACCAATGCTATGATAAGCAAGTCTGTTTTAATGGTAAATGTAAATTGTTCATTATGTCAGGATTGACAACAAAAAGCCACACTGCAAAAAAACCCCTAACATCTTACAAAGTCTAGTTTCTATTGCAAATATCTCAGTAAACTTGAAATAAGACAAAATCAACTTATAAGTAACTTGTGATCAAAACAAAGGAGCTTGTTTCAGGTAAATAATTCCTTAACATTGATAAAAATGCCAGTTCCAGTGGCAGATTATTAAACCAGTAGCAATAAATTTTTTCTCATGGTATAAGTGAAATAATTTACCAGGGGAATTAATGCGTCCTCATCGGTTTTAAGGAATTATTGGCTCAGTTCAAATTGAAAAACCTGTTCCTCTCTTCGCCTGTGGGGGCGCTGCACCGAGAACCCCAGAAGGAAATGACATAAAAACTTCTGAAGAAGACGCTGAACGGGACTTCCTTCTTTGTGAAAATGTAAACAAAAATGTTATCACTTGTAAGATTTCTTTTCGTCTTTGGTAAAAGATGATGAGAAATTTCTCCCGCTACGTCGAGACACACTTTCATTTCAGTTGAATTTACCCACAATGCCTTGCTCTGTAGACCACTTCTTGCTTTTGGTGCTGGTTACCAAAAGAGGCAAAACATTTGCTGATTAGTTTGTAGAAAAACAAACTGATCTGTCTGAACAGGGCTGGTGTGAATGCAGCCTAAGCATCTCAAGAGATTGAACAGCAGCCATAAGAACGCAATTATTCCTTAATCATAATGAAAAAACTACAGATGCAGAGCAGCTAACATCAGAATCATAACAGGGAGAGTTTTGATGAATCAGGAGATAAGGAGGTGAAACACCTGCTCACCTTTCACATTGTTTTTATTTCCTCCTGTGAGTGAAATGAAAAGTGATGTGCTTGCAGGTCAGCGACCAGCTGGTGGAGATCAACGGCGACAGCACGACCGGGATGACCCACAGCCAAGCCGTGGAGATGATCCGCCGCGGAGGCCACCGGATCCACCTGGTGCTCAAGAGAGGCAACGGCTACGTGCCTGATTACGGTGCGACACCGCCCGAGGCTTTTCGAGATAAATCCTGCAAAAATACAAAACCTTCAGGTTCAGTTTCTACTGCAAACATCTTAATACACTTCAAAACTAACTTACAAGTAACTTTCAGCAAGATACAGGAGCTTGTTTTAAGTCAATAATAATTCCTTAATTATTTCACTTATAACAAAACATTTTCCCCGTGTTATAAGTGAAATAATTTACCGGTGGAACTAGAACTTTTTCATCAGTATTAAGGAATTATTCACTTAAAACCAACTCCTATAAAAGTTACTTGTAAGTTAGTTTTGTCTTGTTTGAAGCATAATAAGACATTTGAAAAATACTTGGTAAGATTTTGTGTTTTTGTGTTAAAAGCACCAAAATACATGTGAGGTGCCTGAATGGACAGATGTATTTTATAACTCATGTTCTTATATTTGCGTCTTCTGGGTGTTATTTTCTTTATTTCTCTCTTTTATCTTAATGACTAACTAAAATCCTTTCCACTGTTTCATTCTCTCTTCCACCTCTCTGATTTCTCTACTTTTTAATCCATCACTTTTCTGCTCCATTAAAACCTCCTTTCTGGTAACATTTCCACTCCACCTTCCCCTTGTGCATGTCTTGGTTGTCCCTTTCATTCCTCTTCATTTCCACTCGTTTTTTTCTTCTCTCTGCCTCTCAGTGGAGCTCTCCAGTTTGTCTCTATGTATGACCAACTCCAAGCTAGGCGAGCCTTGCTTCTATGTCATTGGACGGACAGAGAATACGCGGTTGGTAATGGTTCCTGTTAGTTCTCCCATTTTCTGCCTCTCTACATCTCTTTAACCACTCTCCACTGCTGTCTGCGCTCAGTAAAAGTTAGCATATGTCGAACCTCTTCATGATGAGATTATGAGATTAGTTTGTAGTGAACAACGTTAAGTTCCTTGCAAATTCGCCTCTGAGCAGAATGCTTTTGCCTTCATGATTTGTGAGTATGTGAATGCATAATCTGAGAGCACGCTAATAAATAAATGCATGTTTTATGATTAATTCATGTTGCAGCACAGTAAGGATGTTCTTACCCAAGACGACCTTAAGAGCAGCGAAACACTTAAGCTAGAAGCTTTTTAATGTGCAGTGCCTTGCAGTCGTATTTATGGGGGTTGAGCATGAAAATCACATTTTGTTAGCATTTTGTCTGACAGACCAGCACAAAGTCATGCATAATTGTGAAGTGGAAGGAAAGGGAAGCTTAGTTTAAAGCATTTTCATGACGAAAAATCTTCAGTACCCACCTAGCAACACAAGCAGAGCTCCGTCATGGTTAGTCAGTTGGTTTTGCTGCTGGAAAAGACGAGCGATTTTCTGTTGATGTACCATCCAGAAGCCACTTTCTATTGTCTTGTTGGTTGTACAGAAAGCTCTACTTATGCTTTTCAAAGATGTACGGTTGTGTATAAATGCACTTTTGTTTGCGGACATTTTTAAGTAAACATTGAGTTGGGGGGCGTGGCCAGCAGCTGATTATTAGGATTTAAAGTGACAGGAGGCCCTAAAATATCTCATTAGGAGCTGACATGACAGACAAAAAATATCTCATTAGGAGCTGAAAAGTGTGGAGTGAATTTGTGTTTATCCTCGCCACAGCTCCAAGCTTTACTGCTGCAGCTGCAAATCTCTTATGGTAACATCTCTAACTAAGTTAGCCTTAAATTGATACGGCTGCTCTTTGACTAGGCCATTCTGAATAAATGAACTTTAATTAGAGGAGATCTGTTTTGCAAAATTCTCATTTTTGTTCTTCCATTTGGATCTCTACTGCTTCCAAAAGTAGACAAAGAGCTCAAACCATTTATCCAACCATTTTTATGAAATAAGTTTTTTATCAAAATCAAAAGCCCTAAATTCTTTGGGAACCGCTGACCCAATCTATTTAAGAAGAATAATTGGTCGTTTTTAAAGTAACTCTACCTTGACTGGCATGAAAGTGTTTTATTTTTAATTTAAGAACAAGGAGATTTATCCAAACAGAAATAAAACAAGCTGTAATTAAACTCTATGTTGCTCTTTCACTGGATTGATCTTAAAAAAAATCCTTTAAATAAAGCCAGTGAACAAGCAAAACGGGTAAAATTTTAAAACCTCATTCGTACTTCTGCAAAGCACTGCGGATCAGATAAATCTGTCAGGCAAAGATTTTATTTTTCCTGTCTGTTATCTGGCGACTCATCTTGCCTCCGTTTCTTCCTCACCTGTTCAGCCCGTGAGCACAGAATCACGTCCTCCTCCCTCCTGCACAACCCCAAAGAGCAGAGTCTGGCTGCAGTGAGCTCCAGGAGGGGGCGCCGCGCCAAGCAGACGAAGAGGAGCAGGTCGGTCGGAGACGTGAAGGAGAGCGGGACGGGAGCGATCAGAGGAAGAAGGCGGGGCTCCGTAGGAGGAGGTCGCTTACGGAGCCCCGCCTCTGAGCGCGGGGACGGGGAGAGGAGGAAGAGGAGGCCTCAGAGTTTACCGAGAGCCGCAATCAGGAAATCTGAAGATGAAGAGGCGGGAAGGGGAAGAAGAAGAGAGAAGGAAAGAGGGAGGAGCAGACAGAGAGAGAGGAAAAGCAGGAGTTTGGAGAGGAGGAGGATGACAGAGGAGGAAGAGGAGGAAGGATCTGCTGCTGAAGAGGAACCAGAGGGAAGAGCGGGCTCAGTAGAAAGTGAAGATGACGATGTTTTCCTACCTATTCCAGTTCCGATGCACAGACTCCCCAGACCGAAGGAAAACCAGGAGGACGAAACCGATGAAGACTGGAACATGGCGGCACAATACCGGAGCCTGAGGAGGGACGAAGAGGAGGAGGAGGAAGAGGAAGAAGAAGAGGAAGAATGGGGCGCAGAGTCGGTCATCTCTGACTGGCCCTTACCAGGTGTCACCGTGGCGGGTCCGGAGTCGCACAGAGAGCCGTTCTCTTTCCTCGCCTCCATGCTGTCCGAGAACCAGCTGGGCGACGCCGCGTCTGAGTCTGGAGACAGCCAATCAGACGCCAGCGTCTCCGCCGCCAGCATTTCAGGGCTCTCGCTGGCCGCCGCCGCGCCGCCCGGCCCGTGGCTCGTTCCGGGTCAGCAGAGGCTGGTTCAGTTTGAGGATGAGCAACACGGGCGGGACAGGAGAAGGAGCCGCAGCGGCAGCGTTGTCTCCTGACTGTCGATGAGCGATGAAACACGCAGCATTTAAACGGCATCAGATCCTGTTCCATCTCCACCTGCACCAACCGTTTCTGAGTCACTTTAAACTGCAGCTCATGTTCTTTGTGCCTTTCTGCAGCTCATCTCTGGACCACGACGCGCCACATTTCGGTTTGACCCTCCACCAAACGTTGTAAACGTTTCTCCAGAACGCTGCTGCACATTTCAACCCACCTTCAGTTACTGACCCATTCTGCAAAAACACAAAACATTCCCACGTGTTTCTGGTCCAGTTTCAAATGTCCTGGTGCGCATGAAATGAAGTGCAAAAAGCAGAATAAACAATTTCTGACGGTATTGTTACATTTAAAAGAAAATACTGCTTCCACTGATAGATTATTTCTATGGAAGAAGAATAAGAACAAAATCTGAATTCAGGTTTTTTTTAAAAATCTGAATTCTGAGAAAAAATTTACAAATTCAGAGAGGAAAATCAAACCCTCCTCTAAGTGGTCCTAATCTGCATATTTCACTTACAACGAGGTAAAAATGTCCTGTTACTGTCAGTGGAACTGGCAAGTATTTATCTGTGTTCATCAATTATTCACTTAAAATGCTGAAAAGTTACCTGTAAGTTAGTTACGCCTTATTTCACGTTTACTAAGATATCTGCACAAGAAATTAGACCAAAAATTACTTGGTATCGGTTTGTGTTTTTGCAGTGTATCCACTTCTTCAGCTTCCCTCTGTCCACTTTTGATTACAGCAAAGACTTTTTACCTCATGAAGATACTGAGCAATAAAAATGCTGCGACTCTCCGAGACTATCAGCCGTCCATATGCACTCCGCTGCGTGTGTGTGTGTGCGTGTGTGTGTGCGTGTGTGCGTGTGTGTGTGTGTGCGTTCAGTAACTGTCAGTGTGTGTGTGAAACCCTTTTTGAAGCTTCCCTATTCTGTAAATATCTGTAAAGAAAAAAGTTAAGAGTTTATTGTAAATATTATAGTTGGAGAAGCTCTGATTTGTATGAAATTCATATATTTGAATATATGCACCAAACAGACACATATATAAACATATATCTTACAAATAATGGGTAACTGACCGTTTTTATTGTTGTGCGATGATGTGAAAATCGGTACCCAGCTTTTGTGAACACATAAATATACAGTGCCTTCCAAAAGTATTCACATCCCCAGAACCTTCTCACATTTTGTATCGACACAACCACGAAATGCAGTGTTTTATTTATTATCAATGTGACAGACGGAAGTGTTTTAAGAATAAAGAGCTGAAAAGTGTGGCGTGAATTTGTCTTTGTCCCCTCCCCCTGACTTGACGTTAGCTTTGTCTTTTGGGGTAACAGCTCCAGGTTAGTTGCTAACCCTCAAATTGATTCTTTGACTAGGCCATTCTGGTGCATAAATAAGCTAATTAAATTAGACCTATAATGCAAAAATCACGTTTTGCATTTTTTCTACTTCCGTTTGTGTCTCTACTGCTTCTAAAAAAACAAACAACCCAAGCGCTTAATGAAAACACCCAGCTGTTTTCTGGCAACCAGTTAAAGTTGTTTGGTGTTTGGAAAATGAGCCGTTTGAGAAACATCTGTAACACTACGCTGTTACCGAGCAACCCAAGCTGTGCTCCAGGACAGTTGGTCAGCTGGATTTACAGCTGTAAAATGGCTGCTGGAAAAGGCAAGTGTTTTGTTGCTGACTTACCATTCAGAAACCGCTTGATACATTCTTGTTGGTGGTGCAGGAGGCTCTACTTCTGTTTTTCAAAGATGCATGGTTGTATGAATGTGCATCTGTTTGCAGCCATTTTTATGTGGGAGTGTAATGCTGAGTTGGGGGGCGTGGCCAGCAGCAGCTGTTTATTTGGATTTATAGAGACAGGAGGCCCTAAAACAGCTCATCCTAGTTTTAAAAAACTAACAGACTCCTATTAAGAAGCATTAGCATCCTTTGTATGTAACTAGCAAGCTATAAAGTTTTAGCAATATTAAAATTGCAAGGCGGCAAAACAGTGGCGTATTGTCCTGTCCTATTTTCTGTAACCTATGACCTTCAAAACTTTTCCACCTGCTGTCCTTTTTGGCCTTTTTCTTGTTTTATTCTCTTACAAACCTCTGATACCTCCGCTGAACACCTGAATTTATGCTAATTTTGAATTATTTTGTGAAAACCCGAAAACGCTGCATTAATTTCAGTGGTTGTTTTTGACATGGCGGTTGCCCAGGGAGGCATTAGGAAGGGGGCAGGAGTTTGAACAAGTTTTAATACGTGTTTGCTTGTTTTTCTGCTGTCACAAAAATCCCAATTAAAGTTGTTGAAGCTTGTTGTGCCCAATTCCAGTCATTCAGAGCAACTTTTAGATGCATTTCTGCTTCCTGAATCAAAAGACTAAACTCCTGAATCAGCAGAAATTAAACTCTGCAGAAGCCTGGAAATGATCCAATCCAGCATTTGGTCGAGCTGGATTGGACTAGGCCACCAAAAATCTAATGAGGTTAAAAGGTGTGAATACTTTTTCAAGGCACTGTAAACATGTACTACAGACAACAGGCGTATGTTCCTATTTATTACTGTGCAATGATGTGAAAAATCCCAACTTTTGTAAACACACAAACAAATGTAGCACCTGTAATAGTCTTAAGTGAATGTGTTGTAAAATGCTGCTTGAGTGTTTCAGAGTTAAACCGTTAGCAAAGGATGCCAAAAAATATGCACCCGGTGTGTGTATTCATATTTCCAGTACTGTTGTTATCGTGTATGTGGGGTCAGAAGAAAAAGAGAAAAACAACAACAACAAAAAAACCAATATCTAGATTCCTGAGAGTGCTGTGCCCATCGTGCCACGTACAGTTGCCTTGGTAACAAACCACTTTATCTATCCTAACCACTGATTTTTCTTACTGTGAAAATCTTTTGCTCTGAGGTGTCTAATTCTACAGATGAGTGGACCGTTGAGGAATTTCAGCCATGCCAAAAAGAGAAGTATTTTAAAAAGATAAAAAAAAAATGTGAGGAATCTGAGCTTTGAGATGGTGAACTAGCACATCACTTTCTGTTGCTCTCTTTTTAAATTATTATGATTTAAAGGAATCAACCTGAAATGGATACTGTGAGATGTTATTTTTCTATTTAAATAATAATAATAGTAATAAAGAAGATTTTTCTTTTTTTATATACTCAGGTTTTCTGACACTTTGCTCTAGAAAAGCCATTCGGGTGAGAAGCTGCTCTTGCATTATTATTTTAACGCTACAGCAATATTATGTTGATTTTCTGCAGCTGCATCAAAAGACACAGACTGTTATTACTACCAGTCATCGCCCAAAAGCATAAATCAACTTTACCTACTGTTTCCAGTCCAGTTGATCGCTTTGCTGTGCTGCAAATGACCAGACGATCATGTTGTATTCTCCAACACACTGTAGCTTTGCCTATTTTATAATGTTTGCTAATATTGTTATTTTTTAATATATATGTTCATTTTGAAAATGGCTGAACTGTAAAGTGGAAATAAAGTGCAGGAGCATTTTTTTTCTTTTTTTTTTTGCATTGACTTGAACGTCTCCGTGTTATTATTAATGTTTCTGGAGCCTCGTTAATAGACAGTAGATGGCAGCAAAAATGCATTACAGAGTTTGGACAGAAGATAAAAAATGTTTTAATCTTTTTTTTTTTAACTATTCTTTTTGTCACTGCGACATTATTAGAAATAAATTTAAAAAGCCTGCAAATGAAACATATTTAATGTTTTTCTGGGTAAATTGCAGAATTTTACAGTTATTAAACCAAAAATCAGATATCAGGTGTTATTTTTTTTTTTTTGTTATTTATTTTTTTGTACTGTCAGAGAGAAAGAGAGAGAGAGCAGGTGAATTAACTGCGTTTCAGTTCACATATGAGCTCTAAAAATAACATCGCTCTGAGGCATGTTTTCCTCTCTTATCTCCTGTAAGCCACATCCTTCTGTTCAAGTCAGCTGAAGCGAGAAATAAGGATAAAAAAAAAAGAAGAAAAGATTTGTTTTATATGAGAAGGACGTGAGATAATACAGTAAAAAGGAAACTCGGGCTTTTAAATATAGAGAAATATTCAGCGCAATAGGAGCAGAACCGCACTGGTTGTGTTGTCTCCACTGGATTTACTGAGCAGAGCAAAGCTGGACAGACGACATGTGAGGTTCAAACGGGACTTTCAAAATAAAATAAACAAACATGCTTGGTATAAAGCACATGTGTCAAACTCAAGGCCGGGGGCCAAATCCGGCCCGCAGTAGCTTTTTATGTGGCCCTCCACAGACTAGACTAAACACTAAGTGTGATTAAATATTATATTATCAATCATATCAATGCAGTTTTTATTTGTTTACTGTCAATTTATATCAATCAATCCCTCCAGTTTCTTGAAAATTTAGTTGATGTAAGATTATAGTCCATGATTTATACAGCGAGTAAATAAGTGAATAAGTCACATTTATTATTAGTTCCTGAAGGGACTGAAACGATCTTCAATAATATTATGTAATTTTAAGAATTCATTGACATAGTAACAGTTTGTGGACAGGTTTTATCAATACATTCTGGCACAACCGGCCCTTTAAGAACTTTCATGATCTTGATTTGGCCCAAAACGAAAATGAGTTTGACACACCTGGTATAAAGCATCGGTGTCCAAACTATTTGAGCCAAAAATTTCTATTGAAAAGTATTTCCGGGACAAAATAAATAAAAAAATTTAAAAAAAGTAGTAAACTTTTTTTGTTTGTTGGGATGTTATTCATGTTCGCCTTATTAAAAGAACAGTATATAGTTTTCAAACTCTTTTGGGGAAAATTTAACACATTTATTCTCGGTTACAAGAACAGGATTTCTTATAACTTTTAAAATGTTTGCTGTATTTAGCCAAATTCAGCAAAATATTTATGTTTTGACCCACTGTTTATTGAGATCTAAGGCTGCGTTCCCACTGAAGTTTAAAAAAAAAATTTTTTTTTTATTTAAATTAATTTATCTATTTCTCTCTCTTTTTTGCCTTAATGGGACCCGTATCTTTTCATGAAGGTCTGAACACAGATCGGGTTGTTTTTAATGCGGCCCGGGCCGCTCGGGTTTCCGATCTGTTCCAATGTGACCTGAATCTTAACGGTCAGGGTCGCGTTCGTGGAACGGAACGTCATTGATACTCGAGCAACGTCACTATTCTGCGCCCTGATACGAGCAAGAGGGAGGAAAGACAACATTGCGGATAATAATGAGGATTAAGTTTGTTTATATGCTGGTTCCGGTCGGGCAACAACTTTAACTTTAAGCTATGCTACACCGTTAGCATCCATATTTACTAAAAACCGAGCGCTTCTTCTTCTTTTTCTTCTTCTATTTTAGGATGTTTGGAAATCAGCTTAATGTCGTTTTGTGTATGTATCAGATGTTTTGTAGATTTTAAATAAGGAGCTCTTCTTTTTTATGGCAGTTGGCAAACCACGAGCACGCTCTCTGTGACGTAATCGCGCCCTTTAGTGCGCATGCGGGGCACTTCCAGGATGTTTAAAGTTCACATACAAGCCGGAAGTTCGACCACGCCAAAGGAAAAAATAATATCCGATTTCACAAACAATCGGATTTAGGTCATTTCAAGCTGCGGTGTTAAACCTAGCGTATGACAACAGTTAAAAGAGTGAAATCATAATTTTGCCCCTGCCGTGTTGTGCTTTATTGTGAAAGTCCCTACCGGATGTTCATTAGGTTCCATGTGGAAACTTGACGGAGATGCGCTCCTGTGGAGAAGCCAAACGCTTTTTTTCCCGCTTATGAGAAGCGCAAGCAGCGAAACCTCTCTGCCTCCTCGCCTGCTGAGAGGAAAAGCATCATCACATCACTTCTGCACAGACTGGGAGCCTGAAGCAGCTGAAAGAGCACATAAGTAAGAAAAGCGGCTTGGTGAACTCTTTAGACCCAATTTGATGTCTGCAGCGACGCCTGCAAACACAGAAGTGCAGTTTTAGGATTTGGACCGTAAAATTAGTCCAGGTAGTTTTTTGTTTGTTTGTTTTTTAGTCCCCTTTAAAGCAACAACTTGTGCGTTAATGCTTAATCCGGAGGGAAAGTGGAGGAAAAGACCAGAGACGCTCAGTTTGGGATTTGAATTCAAAAACCCCGGGATGTAGTGTTTTGGGGTTTGTTTTCCCCTTTATGCTCGGACCTGTTGGGGGGGAGAGGATCTGCACTCCCAGGATGAACTTCCCAATCTAAGTCTGCGTACTTCTTGCGCTTTGAAGACATTTTTAAATCATGGGTTGAAAGCGGAGAAGATGTACTGCGGGGACACTCAACGTGGGAGGGAGCTGATTTTTCTCTGTTATGTAATGATTGACAGCGCCTGATAAGAAATTGGTAAATCACAACCCGCACCACTTCCCCCAACCCTTTCCCCCTGTCTGTCCAAAAAGTGTGCTTTTTATTCATATTTATAATTTAGTAAAAGCTGGTACCATTAAAGCTATTAACAGTGTAACTTGATGATCTACTCTGTTTAAATCTGTCAGAAAACTTAAAAAGCAGAAATCCTTGTTAGTCGTTAGTTACCCTTGTTTCTCCCTCCACTGGATGATCTCTTGTTGTTTTTCATGTTTTATCTGTAAATTGTGAATCATGATGTCTCAAACTGTTGACCTTCTCTATGGTGGAGTCAAAATGACTGCATCTTCAGGAAACCAGACTATCACCAGCATCCTGAGCTTCATTTTGAGCTTTGAACCCTCTTCATGCCGTAACATGCTATAATGCTCGTTCTTGCCCTCGTCCTTAGGGATATGTAGTCATTCTGAAACTCTCAATCCCTTCACCTTTGTGACTTTCTGTTTCTGAACACCAAAGGTCAATAGTTAAACTTCTGCAGAGACTTTCTTAGGCCCTCCCTCCCCCCAACTCATCAGGGCTGGTGGGGAGGGTGGAGGCGAAACTCCAGCTGGTGGTGTTCACACACACCAAGAGGAAGGCTCCCACCATGGAGTCCAACCCGGAGAGCCCCAACCGGGCCGTGGAGTACCTACTGGAGCTCAACAACATCATCGAGAGCCAGGCCAAGCTCCTCGAGACGCAGCGCCGGCGCATTGAGGAGCTGGAGGGGCAGCTGGACCGGGTCAGTCAGGAAAACCAGGACCTGAGGCTGGAGCGTGGCCCCCGGGGGTCCGACCCCCCGGAGCAGAACCACAACCACAGCCAGCCTCTGACCCTTCCGATCCAACCGGGCGGTGGCGGGGGCTGCAGCGGGAGTGGTGGCACCTCAACGCCTCAGGTGACATCTGGATCGGCCACAACTCCAGGGCCCAGCAGGGAGCGGAGGAGTCACGCAAGACTGACGCGAGGCCTTTCCTGCGGTTCCTCCAACACGGACCGGGACCGGCTGGAACGCACTGACAGCACAGACACCAACGCCAGCTCCAGCGCACGCAGGAAGTAAGTCCACCAAACACAGGCGCCTCGTTCATTCTGTAGACTAATCAGGATGATGTAACTTGGGGTAAATTCACACCAGCCATGTTCAGTCCGCCTTAACTGGACTCTCGTTCGTTTGCCTAGAAAGTCCAGTTTGTTTTGGGAGGTGTGATCTCTGATCCGCTTTGGTCTCACTTCGGTTGAAGTGAACTCTGGTGCGGTTCGAATGCAAATGTGAAAGGCGAGTGAACTGGAAACCACTCCAAAAGCAGGAGGTGAACTGTAGCACTGGGTATTCTGGGTAAATGCAACCAAAACAAATGTGAGAGTGCAGCGCGAGCGGGAGAAATGGGTTATGATCTTTTAGCTAGGACAAAAAAGTAATCCTGTAACACTAAAGTCACACGCCACTCTAATTTTGTTTACATTTTGTGGAGAAGGAAGTTGCACTCATGTCTTCTTTGGAGGTTTTTACGTGGTTTCCTTCAGTAGTTCTTGGTGCAGCGCCCCCACAGGCAAGAAGGGGTAAAGGTTATTCAATTAGTTTGGTTCATTTGACACAACAGAATTTGAAAGTGAGCCACCCGACTAAAAATTTAACAACTGTTGTAATTCCGATCCCCAATCGAACCAAGTCCACTGGACTATCAGGTGTGAAATCAGCCTCAATGTGCTTCAGTTCATGAAAACATTTTCATCAACTGAAACATTTTCATTACACCAGCCGGTACAAATCCAGATATGGATGCAAATGTACCAGAGACTGCTCCAAAAGGAGGAAGGGAACTACAGCACAGGGTCTTCTGGGTAAATGCAACCAAAACAATCGCAACAGTTTAGCTTCACCTTGTCTTCTGTTTCACCAAAGACATGAGAAATCCTACAACTGCCAAAAATCTAATGCTACTTCACTTTTGTTTACGTTTTGCGAAGAAGGAAGTTGTGTTTTCTTTAAAGGCTTTTCTGTTGCTTCCTTCAGTGCTTCTTGGTGCAGCGCCACCACAGGCAAGGAGGGGAAAGTTTTTCTCAATTGGTTTGGTTCATTTGACCCAGTGCAGCGAGAAAGCAAACCTCACCACCTAAATATGTATCAAATGTTACAATTTGGTTGCAATTTTAGAACCGAGTCTCCCAGCCTGTGAGGTGTGAAAACACCCTTCGACGGCTGACCGCAGTCTCCAGAATATCTCGGCTCTGACAGAACATTTCCACGGTGAGGCCTCAGTCTGACAGGCAGGGAAAAGCAGCAACCTTTCTTGTCATTGGTGGTAGTCCTCACATTAAGGCGCTGGCTCTGAGTGGGGGCATTTTAATGGAGTACCATGAGAAAATTATCTCAGTACTGGAGGATTGTGGGTAAACTGTTGAAAGCCCAAGGTGATTTTTAAATGGTAGAATAATGTCTGACATTCCTGTGTGTGTAGGTGTGAACAATGTTCTGTTGAGAAAAGTTCAGCAAGGACACTTCTGGGTCTTTTTGTTTTCTAGACTTTTAGAATAATGGAACAGCTAACTGAATGAAAACATGATACTATTTTGAAGATTTATGGTTGATAACTTAAAAAAAAAAGAAGAAACAACTAAATCTCATGACAGCAACTGAGTGCATCAACTTGCTGAAGTCCAAACGTCATGAATCGGACTTTGAATGTACCAGTTGTTGTTGGTACCAGTACTTTAGAAACGGCTAATCCACACAAACATTTCTCTCAAAATGGCAAAATATCCAATTAATGGCATTTGTTTGGATACACTAATAACCAAAATGTGTTATTGGTGTCAGAGGAGAGAGACTGGTTTGAGACGATAGAACGGCAAAAATTACACAAAGAACAAATTATTGCAACTTTGAATTCACACCAAACTTTTAACGAGATTGGCTAAACAACAAACTGGAAACAGAGGTTATGACTGATAAAGGTATAGCAAATTCCACAATAACAGAAAAGTGTTAGACTTTTTGCTCCCATAGCACCAACTGGACATAAAGTTGCTTCAAAACTACTTTTTGGACATGAAATTGAGAACTTTTGCATAAAAGAGTGTTTGTTGTTTGTAATTTAGAAATATTTGCACTTATGTATGATGGTAAATCTGACTTTCTATTACTCGACGCATCATTATGGATTATAATATTTAGTAGAAGTAAGAAATGCTGCATCCTGCAGGTGGTAGTAAACAATCAGAGACAATATTTTTAATTTTTTGACAAGAATCTGCAATAAATTCATAATTATTCTTTAGTGTGAAAAATTGCTGGGATTTGTTGATTTATTTTTTGTGTGTCTTTTCCAGCAGCCATTGTACGGCACAAACAGCGGTAAAACCAGCTGCAATGTAAAAGCAAAAAATCTTACCAAGTGTTTTTGGTCTAGAAACAGGGACTATCGGGCTGTTGATGTGTTTTAAAACAAACAAAAAACATTAATATAATGTTTTTATATTAACCAGGCTGTGAGAGATGGGAACTACAAATTCCCCTGAGGGAAAATGACCAAATATGCTGGAGCTCTGCTGGGGTTGCTAGGTAACGGGTCTTTGTGACAATTGTGAGGTTTTATAAAGGGCTCATTTTCCAGACACCAAGAAACATTAACTATTTTTTTTTAAAGAAGCTTTTGTTTTTAGAAACAGTTACAATAAAAATGTGAAAATGTTAAGATTTTGTAAATGGTTCAGTGTTAAAATTTGCCACTGCTTTAAAATAGAAATGACTTTAAGGCCTTTTTACACATCTTTACCGGCGTTCTGTTTATCTGTGCTACCCAACACAGATAGACATGTGCACTGCATGTTTTCCTTTATTGTTTATTTATTTATTTATTTATTTATTTATTTTTATAATTTTCCAACTTACAGCTGACCTGCAGCCAGATTGCCACACACACACACACACACACACACACACACACACACACACACACACACACACACACACACACACAGCATCTGTCCTTGCTTTTACTCAACCACGCACTCAGAGTCGGCTTTTGTTCTGCAAGCATTCAGCTTTGTGAGTAGGCAGGAATTCATGTGAAGAAGTGCACAGTAAAACACACTCCTAAGTAAAACACACTCATAAGTAAAACACACTCCTAAGTAAAACACACTCATAAGTAAAACACACTCCTAAGTGTGCATTTCTGCATCCAGAAAACCATCTCAGCAGTTGGAGCTGGATTCTGTTTTCTTACGGTCCCGATCCGCTTGCCGGTGATTGACTCAGGTTTACCCAAATCCCTGATTGATCAGAGCCGCCTGCTTTCCTGCCGTCCCCCTGGAGTGGACTTAGTCATTAGACAGAAGCACATATTAGTTATTTATGTGGGTGTTAAATGAGGTGATGAATAGCTAATGTAGATCTTGCTGATCCTCCCTGTTTAATTGCCCGTAGCGGCTGTGGCCGACTTTGGATCCAGGCTCAGACAAGCGCATCATATGGAGTGTCACATTTAATAAAGAGTCGCGCCTTTGGAGCCATATTGTCCCTGTCTGGCTGTGACTCAGCCTCATCCAACCGGGCCTGCTGGCTCTGGTCAGTGACAATTCGCTCTCCTCTAATAATGGATCTGAGATAAACACACACTTCTCCGTCCTCCGTTGCCTCTGGCTGTCTAATTGCGGCTCAGATTTGGGGAGGAGGCAGAAGGATGAAGTGGAAGTGGGGGAAAGATGACAGAGAGAGGAGGCAAGTGACTGGGTGACCTCCCTCAGCATGCGCCGAACTAAAAGAGAAAAGGTGGAACACACACACTGATCCGCCATCTGTCACCAGGCTGTAAGCAAGGCAGGGAGAGCGCGAAGCTCTCAGATCTTGCTTTTGTTTTGCTTCTCCAATTAGTTTTGGCCTTCTCGACTCGCGCACAGCTCTCGATTTTTTTGTTTTTTTCATTTATTTTCAGGCTGAGTAACCCGTCTCCGTTTTGTTAGTCATGCATGTCAAAACAAAGTTGCCTCCTCTTGTTTCTCCCAGCAGTGCGCCACAAGCAGCTGTCCCAAACGCTGCCCCCGCTTCGTCCCTCTCCGGCTCTTAACGGCGGCGGGAACGATATTCATCGTCAAGCTCAGACCCATGGGAAGCGGCGCGGTTGATGTTTTGTTGTTGTTATTTTGGGAGCATGTCTGTCAGACGAAGATGATCCAAGTGGCAAATGTGTAAAAATTTAAATGCATTCGACTGAAATTCACTGAAGTTTATTTCAGCAACATGGCAGCTCAAAGTGCTGCAGAAACATTATAAACACATCATGTAGTGAACACTTGTGAAAACTGATATCTGCACTGCAAAAACACAAAATATAACCGAGTAATTTTGCTCTAGTTTCTAGTGCATATATCTTAGTACACTTGAAATAAGACAAAACTAAATTACAAGGAACTTATTGGACCTTATTCTAAGTCAATAATTTGTTAATATGGAAGAAAAACTACTATTTCCATTGGCATATTAAACTTTTTTCAGTTGATACTACTAAAACTTGGTAAGATTTTGTGTTTTTGTAGTGAGACATTACATTGTAAGTGCCATCGTTAAAATGATCAATACCCGTTAAATATGTACTTCCATTTATTGCGATTCAAAATCACCTCTAAATAGAACAGTTTTAGTCTTGATTTAGAGAACTGGCAATAAGTACGACAGTAAATGTCACTGATATTTATCCTGGTTTTATACAGAGGTGGTTAAAGTTCTCAAAAATTGTATTTCAGTTCTGGCTGTCCTTGTTTATGACGGGGCGCCGAACACATTTTCATTTTGGGACACATTAAAAGTCACGGATGTTCCTAAAAGGCTGGTTGTGCCAGAACGTATCAATAAACCCGATAATCAAATAGTTTGACATGTCTGCATTTGATAAGTTCTAATTAAAGTTAAATAAATCTGGACTGATTTTCACATCGATCAGTCTCTCCAGAATTTCACTTTTTTTTTCTGGTGCCAATTTAAAAATATTTGGAAGACATGTTGTAATATTTGTGCTGAGGTTTAATGTGGCTGTTTCTGATTCACAAATAAGTGTAGACGTAAAATACGCTGCCACCTGCAGGTGGGAGTTGGCATCACTTAAAACAAATGTTTGACAATTTTTCTGGAAAATTTCGGGCTTGTTATCCACAAGCCCGAAATATTGATTTTGCATTAATTTTCACAATTGCAGTAAAATGACAAGAATTGACTGATATACTTTGGTAATAAACACTTTGATTTGATTAATAAAACAATATTTAAGCAGAAACTGTAAACATTTTGATTCTGTTTATGCATACCTCTGGAGTCTTTAGGGCCACATAAGAAGCTATGGAGGACCATATTTGGCCCCCGGGCCATGTGTTTGACATATATTGTTTATTAGCTAGATAGGAACGAAAGGAGAGCTAGTTCTAAGCTTGTGGGTTGTTTGTTGTTGTCATAGCAACTGGCTACCAAGATGGCTGTTGGCTACGAATTTCCTGGAAGTGTGACGTCACATGAGAACGGAGTGTCAGTTTGGATCGTTTGACACGGTGCAGTGTGAAAGTGAACCACAACATATTTTGATCGCCAACCGAACCGAGTCTCCCGGACTGCCAGGTGTGAAAGCACCGCAAAACAAACGTGCTGCTGGCGATCATTTAGTACTTTTTGTTGCTCGCTGCTTTTGTTTTTGGTCCAAAATTGAACCGAATGTTCTGGACTATCAGGTGTAAAAACACTCCAAGTGCTGTTCTTCTGGCAACAATTGTGATTCTGGGAACAAATATTCCTCAACGTGAGACGTTTCCCCCACAGAATAAATCTACAAATTAGATTTCAATGTGAGATTTTACCTCTGCAGAAGTAAAACGTTTATCTCTACCAGGCTTTGCAAGCAAATCTGTCCACATCTGGCTCACTACTACTAGCGTAGCGATGACACTCTCTGCTGTGGATCTGTTTTAGTGGTTGCAGAATATTCCACCTGGGTCTGGCTGTTGCTTTGCAGCTGAAATGACCCTGCAGTGCAGCGTGAAGTGGGCTGTGAAGTGGGGGAGGGACTGCATGCTACATACATGTAGCTTGTCACGCAGCTCAAAGGATGAGAGGCAGGGACTGCTGGAGGTCTCAGCAGCATTACTCAGGGAAGAGTTGTTACGTAATGCAGAGAAGGAAGAGCAACAAAAAGGACGTGTGTCTTTTTCTCACCGACTGCCTCAGCGGGAGCTCCACAGAGCGCCGAGAAGGTGTTTGTGTCTCCATCTTTCCCCCACTCCAGGCTCCTCTCTCATCAAAATAGACGTTAATTTCGTTTCATGAAGCTGGGGAACCGTAATGGGTTTTCTTTCTCAGAAGGAGCTCAGTAGCTCCACAACATGTAACCCCCCGTCCCCTTTCCACTCCGCTCCACCCCGTCTATCTCTCACACTCTTTCTCTCACATACCCACGTAAGTACACTCACTCTCTCCCCCTCGCTGGTTCTGTTTCCCACTGCTGCAGATATGACTCAGAGAAGCTGCAAAAATTACTTTTGTGCTATTCTCTTTCTCATCACCTCTGAGCTTTGTCCCTTCTTCTTCTTCGTTTTTATTTTTCAGCCCCTCGACTGTTGAACATTTGTTCCTGATGCAAACCATGCAGCAGTTTGGGCTGGCAGCTGCAGCTGCTGCTGCTGCTGCTGCTGCTGACTTGTGTTTTACAAATTTCCATAGCAAAGATAAAACTTAGGAGGAATGAACTGGCCTCGGGCGAAATGTGTGGGCAAGCTCAGCTGAGCTTTTTCTGACCTCATCCAAACACAGCGAGCGAATCTGCTTTCTGTAAAACTGCCATGACTTTTTTAAAGGAGAAACTGCAGCTGTTTTAAAAAAAAGTTCTGTTTTTAATTCTGCAGCAGTGCCGTAAAGGTGCAGTTTATTTTGACTTAAATTTAAATGATAGATATGTCATTTATGAGTGTGTGTGTAGGAGGAAGCTGCATGTGGGTGGTGCGTTTTTGCCTTCTAGTGAAATGAGTGTTGGTGAATTCACACTGCGTGTGGAAGAGAAATCAAAATCATATTTTTGTGTTTATATTTAGCGTCTTACTCTGACTCTTCTTCTTCTTCTCAGAGTGGCCGACGTTCTTTCCGCTTCCTGCAGATAGTTCTACGAGTTTTACGCTTGATGCGCAAATGCATTTTCAATTGTGCATGCTGAGTGTAAATCCAGATGGGTTCTCTGGAGCATCGCGGGTCGTAGTTTGACAAGGTTTGTCAGAATGGTGTCACGTTTTAGAGATGTCAAAACCAAGCAGATTTCACCCATTTTTTTAAAACAGTTTCTGGCAGTTTCTGCTGGCAAAATACGGCAGAAATAGAAGATTTAGTTCATGCAGACAGATTGAATAAAGATCCCTGGGGAATTTGCTCAGTTTCACAATCTCAAGCAGTAAATTACTGAAGGCTAATGCCTTTGCCTATATATACTTTTATTTCCCATCTGCTTGCTGGTACCATTAGCCACAAATAGTGAGAAAACAAGCGAATAGCTGTGATGTAAATCTTTTCACTGTAAGTGCAATGTTCTTGGAGTCAGAATGATGCCGTGAGAGACAAAGTATAGTTGCTGTGGAAACTGTGCAGCAGGCCTCCAGACGGTTGTAATATTACATTTCTGCACATCCTCGCTGCCTTTCTGCAGCTCCCCAGCCTCTGCAGTCGACTATCGACCGCAAACTTTAATGTGTTTTACTGGGATGTTTTGGGACAGAACAACAAATCTGACATGGACGCAAAACGTTAAAAGGTTTTTCAACATTTGAACAACAATCTGCATTTGTTTTCCCTAAATTTAGAGTTAATTGGCGGGATTATTTGCTCGTTGGCGTACTTGTCTGGATTCATGGGGATGGAAACTTTTCTGAAGCCGATCTTATGTGTATAAAATGTTTTAACAATGTGATGGACATATTCAGTGACTCAGGCCTTGAATATTGGTGTTCACAGAAATTCTCCACTCAATTCAGGGTTTCCCCCAGTGTATTACAAGCCTGGCGGGTCACCAGGCTTTACTTGTGCCCTCACCAGCCTTATCATTGATTATTTACTTAAGGTTTTTTTTTAAATGTTTGCATTTTTTAAGACTTCATAGTTAGTGTTCAGGTATTAATCTTCCAATATTTCAATACCACACAATTATCAAGAGATATTTTCAAATTTTCTGTCAACTTTAAACATTTTTTAACTGAAAACCACGACGAGCCGCTGGATGAATGACTGACCTGGCATCCAACCACCAGGCTTAGCAAGTTTTCTGAGGGAAACTTGTAATGTGTTTAGGCAAATGTGAGCACAATCCACTTTTTTTGCCCTAATGTGACCTATGACCATCTCTTCAACTTAGGGATTTTATGTACAATAATCGTGCAACAAAACGTAATAGAGTGGATTGTAGGTGAGTTTTGTGCTTTTTTTATTTTGTTTTTTGTGCTTCAGTGACACAAACATCTTTCATAAGTTTATAATCCTAAATTTCAGCCAATGTTTACATCCCAAATTCCCTCATCTGGGTTTCCTGGTGCAGAATTATGACACATGTCTCACATCAATGACAAGCAGGATGAAATGTGAAATGTGTTTGAAAAAAATTGCAAATTTATCCGAATTTGTAACAAATATAGAAGTGGTGCAGATCAGATTTCTTCGGGGAGTAAAAATATCAGAATTAGGTAGTTCAGACTGCATAGAAAGTTAGTGTTGATAAAACCTGAAAAAGGTTTAAGGGAGTTGAATACTTTTAATGCTTCCTGTTAAAGGAGACCTATTTTGAAAAATTTATATTTTGCATATTTTTATCCTTCCATTTGTGTTTTAAAAAAAAATCAGCCAGCTGTTTGTTTGTTTTTTTTTTTTTTTTTAAGGCAATAAGTTTATGTTTTTAAGTGTCTGGAAAACGAGTAGCTTCAAAAACACATTTCGACACAATGTGAACTTGCAAGATATTTTTGGTTCAGTATCTCTATCAAGTACACTTGAAATAACACAAAACTCACTCATAAGTATCTTATTAGCAAGATAAAGGAGTTTGTTTTAAGTCAATAATTTCTTAATATTAACTTTTAACAGGGAAAAATGTCAAAAGCAAAATAATTTTCCAATTAAGCCACTACTTTTTTATTAATATTAAGGACTTATTGACTTAAAACATCTTGCTTAAAAATTACTTATGTTAGTTTAGTCTTATTTCATATTTTCTATGATATTCACACCAAAAACTAGAACAAAAACGCTTCGTAAGATTTTCTGTTTTTACAGTGCAGCTGGTTTTACCACTGTTTGTGCTGTACAATGACTGCTGGAAAAGACAAGAGCTGTGTTGTTGACTCACCATTCAGAAACCTCTTGCTGTATTCTTGTAGGTTGTGCAGGAGGCTCTACTAATGCTTTTTAAAGATGAATGACTGTATGACTGTTTGAAACTGTTTGAAACCGTTTTCACGTTGTGTTCTGCTCAAAATAGGCAGAACAGATTGGACTCAAATCTCGTTTCTAAGAATGATTTAGTGCATAAAAAAATGTAAGTTTTTATAACTCATAGATCTATCCTAACCTGTTGAAGGAAGCGTAATGGGTTACCTTTGACCTTCTGCTTCTTATTTTTAAGTGGCAGAAAAACGCAGATTAGCCATTAATGCGGAGGTCAGAAGCTGCTGTCAGGAGGTCTCTGGGCGATGCGATCAAGAACTCGTTTCCCAGCTGTTAGCTGCCTCCATCTTCTTGGCTCCAGTGAGGATAAGTGGCACTTTTAAGGCGGGATGTTTGTCAAACACCCGTGCGCACGTTCCCGTGGATTAGAATAGGGATGCTGGTTACCGTGGGAACGCTGTGAGCTCTTCTGTGAAGAACTCTGTGGGCGAGAGACACTGAATAGAGAGAGATAGAGAGGGTAGGAGTAAGGGTGAAAGACGGAAGCAGGATGAATGACGGCTTGATTGGGGAGGAGGAGACGATTCCGACCGAAGGTTACAGGGTCCAGTCTTAAAAAGTCCAACTTCATAACCCGGATCTATTTCGGCCTCAGCAGAATATCCTAACAGGTGATCTGCTAGGATTTCACTCCTTCTAAGTCGCCCACTCTACATTTAAATGAAGTCTGATTGTTGTTCGTTTGGGGTGAATCATCCGTTTGGATTCATGCACCTGTGCTGCACGTGCGTCGGCCCCGCAGGGCGCAGCGGCGTGCGCGCAGTCCGACCACAAAGTGTCCCTCCTCGTGCTTTCCTGAGCTTTCTGCTGGCGCTGAGCAGCAGCCGCCCACGCAGGCAGCCCGCTCTGTTGCCAAGCAGCAGGAGACTCGATGGAGCCGCGGAAAACCAGCGCGATCTGAAAAATGTTCTGTTGCCTCAACTTGAAGAAAACTGAGGCAACAATTCCCAGTTGCAAACATTCACTGTTGTTATTACACTGCAAAAAAGCAAAATTTTACCAAGTATTTCTGGTTCCGTTTCTATCTGGGCACACTTGAATTAAGACAAAGCTAATTTACAAGAACCTTTTCAGTTGTATACAGGAGCTCGTTTTAAGTCAATAATCCCTTAAAATCTATGAAAAAATATTAATTTAACTTACAGTTTTTTTCACTTTTATCATGGGGAAATGTTTTGTTCTAAGTGTTTTCATCTACATCAAAAGATAATTGATTTACAACAAGCTACTACATCTCAGAAATAAAAAAGTAGAACATTTGTGACTTGAAATCTCCTCTTTTCTGTTAAAACAATCTTCAAATTTCTGAGTTTTGTCTTGAAAAGTTTTGACCTTTCGAGCTCGGAAATTTCGAGTTTTCTTTTCCTGAAAATTTCTCGGACTGATCTCCAAACTTCCATGTTTTTTCTTACAAATTTGTAACTTTTCAGTCTTTCCTCTTTTTTTGCTAGAAAGTTTAATTAAAATTTTTTTTTTTTGAAATATTTTGGACTTCAAGACCAGAAATGTTCAGGTTTCTTCTGGAAAATTTCTCAGATTAATCTCAAAATTTCTGTAAAGTTTCAACTTTCCAATCTAAGAGATTTTCTCTCTTTTTTGCTACAATGTTTGAGATTAATCTGAAATTTCCAGCTGTTTTCTCACACATTTTTTTTGAGTTCAGAATTTCAATGTTGATTCCTTGAAAATTTCTGAGATTAATCTAAAAAATTGTAGGGTTTTTTTTCCTCTTAAATGTTTTAATTTTTTGGCTAAAATTTACTCCTTTTTGTCTACAATGGTCCTAATATGCCATCATAGAAACGTGTAAATATGGACCGCTTTTTTTTTAATGCTGAAAAATGTTTTTTCAACAAACACCATGAGGATTTTTTAGAGTGCTGTGGAAGAGCCGGTTCAAGTGGTTCGGGAGAAAAGTGAATCGTTCAAACTGACTTAACTCAACGCGTGGCTGTCAGCCATCTTGGGTTTGATTGCCGGAGTCAGGCAGGTGACCTGCTGGAGGTGGGATGACGCAGTGCGCTCCCACACGCTGCTTCCACAGACAATAGTGGAAACGACTCGGTGGAGCAGCGGTCCGGTTCTCAGACTGAACCGGAAGCGGCTGCGCTCTGTGGGCTGCTGCTCCGTGAAACGTGCGCTGCTGTACGTAAAAAGAAAAAAGAGAGAGCAGCTGAATGTGAGCCTCCCACTCTCCTGCGCTCGGCTATACATAGACGCTCACCCACGCAGTGACGCCCGCTCACTCCGGCTCGGGTGGGTTCGGACTTAAATCCCCCCTCCTACCTCACACTTACCTCCATTCATCTGGATTATTTCAGTCTCTTTAAATATGAACAACTTCACACATTCTCCCATTTTTCTGCGCTTTTCTCTTTGAGCCGATTCACTATCTGAGACATTTTAGAGGGATGAACTGCAAAAACTCAAAATCTTACCTTTTCTGGTGCAGATGTCCGAGTACAATTTAACAAAATGTGACTCAACTAAATTACAACTAACTTTTAATTGTTCCATATGTTCTTAATACTGATGAAAAAGTCTTAGTTACGCTGGCAGATTATTTCTGATAAGATATTGTCCCATTTTATCTGTGAAATAATAATCTGTCAGACACTTGAAATAATTAAAAATAATTTGCAAGTCACTTTTCAACAAGAAATTGAAGTTTGTTTGAAGTAAATAATTCCTTAATACTTATTTTTGACCAGATTATTTCTCTCTTTTTTTATGTACTTTTTAAAATCAATATTAAGGATTTATTGACATAAAATAATCTGTAAAGTAACTGAAAAGTTACTTATAAGTTAATTTTGTCTTATTTCAAGTTACTAAGATTAAATTTAAAGGACCAGAAATACTTGGTAAGATTTCAAGTTTTTGCAGTGCACTATTATAATTTTTGAAGATATTTAATTTGGAGTTTTTATTAACTTTAAAATTGCAATGAATTAAAGATTCAATTAGTTAAGTTATTTACTAGATCTATTCAGTATTTGAGTTTCTGAAATGAAAGTCAGAAATACTGAACTTTTGTTTTGTTAGATATACCTCTTCTGATGAAACGTATAGTCAATTTTCTCCAAAAATTTTAGTATTTCCATAACACTAGTTAAAAAAAACTTAACATAAATATTATGTTACGATTAAAAACAATCATGGCTGACTTGACAGTTCTACAGCACTCAAGAATGTAATTCCTAAAGAAGCTGATTGTTCACAAAAGTCATGCCAGCTTGTTGTTAGAAGGTTAAGTGGAAGGAAAAAGTGTGATGAAGGATTACAATAGCTTTGATTGGGTTGTAAGCAGAATGTGGAAGTTTTACAGCGTTATCTGTCACTTTTTCCTTCCACTTAGCTACCTAGTAATGTTACAGAATAAAAGACAAAAATTTCTTAGTTTTTGACAGAAAATTATGAAATATGTCAACTAAATCAATCTGTGTGATTACTCTGTGTTATTTATGCATCTCATTTTTATAATCAAATGACTGAAATAAAGTAACTTAAGGATATTCTCACTTAATAAGACATACAAGTCTGTTTTCCTCTGGAGAATTAGAGGAAGGGGTGTGTGTGTGTGTGTGTGTGTGTGTGTGTGTGTGTGTGTGTGTGCGTGTGCGTGCGTGCGTGCGTGCGTGCGTGCGTGCGTGCGTGTGTGTGTGTGTGTGTGTGTGTATCAGGTTTTCCTATCCTTATGGGAACCTATTTCTGTCAACAATGTCGGGTTATGGGGACCATTGCTCCTTGTGGGGACATTTTCTTGGTCCTCATGAGGGAAATTGTTGTTTTTGGGTTAGTGGTTCGGTCTGTAATGGTTAGGTTTAGGGTAAAGATTAAGGCAAAGGTTAGGGTTATGGTAAGGTAGAAATTGGCTGTAGAAATTAATGGAAGTCACTATGAAGTCCCCACAAGTGGTGAAAACACGACTGTGTGTTTGTGTAAATATACAATACATACAGCAGAAAACCAGCTGAACGACCAGTTCTGGAAACCACTGCAGTGAATCCCACTGAAAACCTCCTGGTTATTCCACCAGATATTGATATCTGAACTCTTCCTGAGTTAAAACATTAGTTTTGTTGTTTCTAAATGAATATCAACTTGTTTTCTTACGGATAAAAGCATTGTATATGTTTTGTTATTTTGACAAAACATATCTATTTCTCATTTTTTTAATTTTCTGTTGATAAATACAAAAGTTTTTCTTATATTTTCAGAGACATGTTGTCAGCAGTTCATAGAATAAAATAACAATGTTCATTTTACTCAAACATTTGCCTATAAAAAGTAAAATCAGAAAAACTGATCATTTTAAGTTGTTTCCTGATTTTTTTCCAGAGCTGTAACTATCAACTTAATTTCTTGCTTCTCATTCAAGAAAATAAAAGGGATTCAGAAACATTTGTTTATAATATATTAGTTTGAATCTAATTAGGAATTTTAATTAGTAGCTAAAGAAAGTAGGTGTACTCTGAAACTTTTAAAGTGAAATTATTTCCACTTGGATGCAGCTCGTTCACTGCAAAATCACAAAATCTACTTATTTTCATTTTAGTTTCTAGTCCAAATATATTAATCCACTGGAAATAAGACAAAACAAACTTACAAGTGATTTTTCAGCAAGATAAAGAAGATTGTTTCAAGTAAATAAAGCCTTAATATTGATTAAAAAGTTCTAGTTCCACTACCAGATTATTTCACTTATACAAGACATTTTTCTTAAGTTATGAATTAAATAATCTGCCAGTGGAGCTAGAACTTTTTAACCAATATTAAGGAATTATTTTCATCAAGAGAAAAGTTGCATGTAAGTTACTTTTTTATTTCAAGTCTACAAAGATATTTGCATTAGAAACTAAACTAAAAATAAGTAAAATTTTGTGTTTTTCTTTTTAAGTGTTGAGTTGCTCTCCATCTTGTTCACCTCCTGCTTGTTTCCTGAATCAGGAACTGTAAGACCTCGTTAGGTTTTAGGTGAAGCGTTTCTTTCTTCCACTGTTTGTGAATTCGGTGTTTCACATAAGCAGCTCCAGAGGTCAGCGGGTTATAATGAACGTGGGAAGTAAAAGGGATTAATGGTTCTTGTGAAACAGCTTGACGCTGTAGTTTTTAACTCAAGCGGGAGTAAATACTACATTTGTGACGGCGGCTATTTTTAGCTGCTGACTTGGTGAGCAGGAGGGCGTGAGTCGGCTCAGCTCAAAATAAGCTACAATTCATATTAATGAAGGCGGTTGTCACTCAGTGCAGGATGTGTTTCCCTCTTTGTTTTACGTAATGCAACAACCCTGGGTGAAATTTCTTCTGCAGTTACAATCAGTGCTTTTATTTTGGAACGGTGTAAGGTTAGCTCCTTACAGCTGGAAAACGTCAGTGAACTCTTCATTTCTGGATCTGGCTTCGTTTTTCACCCTCTTTTAATTTTTTTCCCCTCTCAGAGACTGTTAACATGCTAAAGTGGACAGTCTGTCCTTGAAAGCAGCTGGCCACAGTGAGGAACCAGCCATTTACATGCTAATCTAGCCGCCGCTAACTCTTCAGCTGCAGATGGAACATCTCTAATTCCTATCAGAGCAGAGGCGCCGCACATCGAGAGGCTTTTGTGATTTTTATGTGCTTTTCTCCTGCATGAATTACAGAAAGTGCTTTTCCACAAAAGATGATCCAGAAAGGAGCTTTTATGCAATCCAGCAGAACTCTTCTTCTTTAAACAGGCAGAACATTTAAAACATTTATTTTTCTTGAATTCTAGGTGACAAATTTAACATATTTTAAATGTTTTTTTTGTACTTCCGTTTGGTTCTCAATTGCCACTGTTTGGCATCAAGTTCATGTTTTTTAGTGCCTGGAAAATGAGCGGTTTCAAAAATCTTCTGATTATTGAATCACTGTGCCGTTACCTAGCAACCCTAATGAAAGCCAACCCACATTACCTAGCAACCCAAGATGAGTTGTAGCATGTTTGGTCAGATGGTTTTACCCTGGATGCGCTGCAGAATGGCTGCTGGAGAAGATAAATGTTTTTATCGACTTGCCATTCAGAAACCACTGGCTACATCGTTGTTCGCTGTGCAGGAGGCTCTGCTAATGCTGTTCAAAGATGTTTGGTTGTATAATTGCACATCTATTTGCAGCCATTTTCATGTGCAACTGTAAACGTTGAGTTGGTGGGCTTGGCCTGCAGCAGATTATTTGGTTTTACGAGGTCCTACAACAGCTCGTTAACTTAAATGCAATTCAGCAGGTTAATTTAATTAAGGACATCACATTATACATCGTTACATCTCAAAAACAAAGAAATTGAAAATTCAGTCTTTGGTTGGACTTCGCTAAAAACGGCTCATTCAGAAAGGAGCTCAAAATGATTTTGTGTAGCTCAGATATCTCATATATCTATCCTAACCTGGTCAGGGAAGCAAAAACCTTTGATGCTCAGGTTTAATCCCGCTATAAGTCGATGATGTTCCAGAAGGGGAATCAACCCGTTTTGTTTGTGTGGTTCAGATAAAGTTCGTCACCTTGCTCCTGTCTCTCCAAACCGTCACACATCTGCATCTCCTGTTTGCTTCCAGCATTGCTTCTATGGTCATTCTGCCATGAGTGTGCAGCTTCCTGTCGCCGTTTCTGTTTCTGCGCTGATCATTTGTGTCTCTGTGTCCCTCTGCTTCTCCATGCCGCTCTCTCTCTCCCTCTTTCTGTGTGTCGTCCGTCTCTGAAACCTCGCTGTCAGTGTCCGGCCTCCGTCTGTCTCGGGGCAGCCCACCTCGGCTCCCACCACACCCACTGCGGCGAGCGGTGCCGCCTTCCCCGCTCCGTTTCCAACCAGTCTGACCGTTCACAGCTTTGGCAGCCTCCACCAGTACTGCTGCCCGTCTGCTGACCAACGTTTGCAGCAGGACAACAGGTGAGTGTACAGGAAGCAGAACTGACCACCCTCCCACTGGCGAAGAGGCGTCCTGTAGAGCAGCGGTCCTCAGCTTCGGTCCTCAGGCTGCGTTCCAGTTCCAGTTCCACTTCCCAATCAGAAAAATCAACTGGAACTCTGGGAAACTGGCAGCAACTCCAACTCCCTCCAGTTAGGACTTGTAAATATGATTCAGTGTGACATCTGCTGGCATCAACAGCAGCAAAATAAGAACTGCTGTTTGTAAAGTTACACAGTAAAAAATTAACATTAATTTAGCTTATTCAGCATAAAGAAGAAAATGTAGCTTTTCTTTTTTCAAATTCAGATTTTCTTCATGTTGTTCATATATTTTTAAATGTCAGAGATCCAAACTGTTTTAATTAACAAGCTAAACATTTAGTTTACAGGCTAAATATTTAGTCAGAATGTTAGATAACTAAATACTAACTTCCTAAATTAATGTAACTAACTTTATTAATATTTAAATGTGTTAGTTATTTAGTTATAAATAACATTTATAACTAGATGTTATAAATGGGCAGCCCACCTAACTAAATGTTAGTTATAAATGTCTGTATTTAGGACTAAATAGTTCAGTTCAGTAGTTCTTTTTGCAGCGCCCCCACAGGCGAGGAGGGTAACAGGTTTTTCAAAAGGTTTAGTTCGTTTGACAGTTCAATGTGAAAGCGAACCGCAGCAGAGAAAATGTTGCAATTTGTCAGTTTATATGAACGGCCAAGTCTCGTTTAGTTTGCTGTGGTTCCAAACTTTTCATAATCTCTAAGAATTGTTCAAAGCTGATGATATAGTTTTAGATTAGCTTAAGACGTCTCTGCAACTTATCCTGGATGTTTGTTTGTTAATCCTCTCTAAAATACCTTGGGTTAAGAACTGGATTATTTTGGAGATTAAATTACAAACTGGTGGATTTTATTTAAGGATATCAGAGTAAAGAAGGCCAGACACAAAAAATCCTTTATCACTTGTTTTGATACATTACATGAAATCCTAATTAAATCCATTTTTGTTTGTGGGTGTGATTTAAAAAGAAACATTTGTGAGACACTGTAAATCATCCAAACCCAGTTAATCCTCGTCTACCTCCTCCACCCATCGTAGAAACTTGTGCTTCAGTCTCCCACCGCCCAGGTGTGACTAATAGATTGCTGTTCTGCAAGCTCAGAAAAACGCGCACCGCTCCTCAAGCGGAGCGAGAGGAAGCGGTGATCTCCAGTAAACTGTGGGACTGAGGTTGACTGAGTCACAAGTAAACCCGGTGATTCTCTACCTCTTATCTCCTCCACTTATCCCTGAGATGATGCTGCCCTCCAGCACACAACGCCACAACACTGCCACCTACTGGCATTAAGGCGGCTGCAAAGTAAACTAAACCAGATGCCTTTTTTGTTCCTGCTTTATCTCTTTAATGCCACCCACACTAGTAGGGACGAGATCCCACCTGCTTGCTTTATGCTTCGTCTTTCACGTTTTTCCTCTCTTTTGTGTCTCGTCCGCCTGCTGTCCCGTGTTTGTCGCCTCCCCAGTGAGGAGGGCGAGGACGAGGGCGCCCATCAGTTCTGTTGCTCTGCCTCAGGCTGCAGCAGCCCCTCCTCCCGCTGACGGAGCAGAGGTGTGGCTGACCCCTCCACGACTCGCACGCTTACCTGTGGACAAAAAATAACGATGAGACGTCACTGTGTGTCAAAAAAAAAAAAAATTCATTCCTGCTGGGAGAAAATTAAGACGCATGCAACCTGTGGGATCTGTGTCATCGATTTATTCATGTGTGACA
This sequence comes from Poeciliopsis gracilis, assembly GCA_911649635.1. NCBI lineage: Eukaryota > Metazoa > Chordata > Actinopteri > Cyprinodontiformes > Poeciliidae > Poeciliopsis > Poeciliopsis gracilis. The sequence goes on from CAJVRI010001220.1 coordinate 2,792,086, forward strand.
AGCTTTGTGTGCTAAAGCTGCAGTATGTAACTTTTTGTTAGTATGTTGCGCCAGTATGAGATGAAACGGAAAAACTCCCAGCACTATTTAGAAACAACCAATCAGAGCCAGGAGGCGGGGCTTAGTGCTGTCAATCACTCCTTTAACGGCCCTCATGCTCTGCTACACTGTCATGAATCCTCAGGGTCGTTAGCATGATTTGGCCTGCTGAATAATAAAATGTTAACTCAGAAGTTATTGTGATAAACAATAATATTGTTTTTTTAATACCATTTTCAACTAATATAATAGTAACGGCATAAAAATGCTAAAACTCATAATCAAAGATCAATAACCTTTAAATTCTAATGAACATTTAACACTTGAACTGCAAGACATTTTAAATGCACAAAATAAAACAAAACAAAAAACAAAATTCTCCTCAAAAAGTGGTTAGTTGATTCAAATGAAGACATTTATCATCAAGTTTTTAGTAGAAAAGGAGAAAAACAATAAATTATCCAAATGGAAATTATTGAGTTCATCCTATCATGCGATTAATTGCCGAAGCATAGCCACCATTGATGGCAGGTAAACAGTTTTCCTGTCACAATAAATTGTTTTTCCACCATTTGCACATTTAGCAGCATGTTTACGAGGACAATTGACAGCACTAAGGCCCTCCTCCCGTCTCTGATTGGTTGTTTTTGGTTGGAAGCGGTTCATTTATTCAGCAATAGTAGCTCAAGATTTTATCTTTTCCTAGATTATTTATCATGATGTGGTGAAATTTTTAATAAACATGTAAAAAACATTTATTTTTTAATAAAATTTACATACTGCACCTTTAATCATGACTTTTTGAGGTCTTGATGTTGTGTTCTCTGTCTCTTCCTTGCTATTTATTTCCTCTCTTGAAGCCATATCTCTCTGTCAGAACACATCAGCGTCATCTGCTCATTACTGTTGCCTCTATTGCTTTTCTTGGATCCACTAGTTGAGTCATTGGATTTCATTTATGTGCTGATTTCCATAAACTTCTGTCCCTGGGACTTATGCAATGTAAAAATAGAAATAATTGTGTTCAGTTTTTTAATCATGATGATGATTCCTTCTATTTAATATTCTCTTGTCCATCAAGTTTATTCATCACAATAAAGATTGTTTTGGGCCTGGAGACACTTTGTTCCCTTCCTGAGGTATTTCTTACGCTCCACTATGTTTTTTGTGTTATATCTTCTCTACCTTAGCAACACAAAAACAAATAGTAGAGATGCTCAAGTTGTCGTTATTAAAACTATAATGCCGTTTAGTTGCACAACTTTACGGACTCGTTCATTCATGACTGTTTTCAGGTTTACTGCGCTGTTCATATTAGTCTCGATGTTTGCAATTTTCTGGATAGTTCGACGTAATTCACAGGCAATATATTAACTTTACATGAACAAAGACACAGCAGGACGGATCATCCGGGAAATGATGGACAGGGAGAGCCAGACTAAAACTACCATAATGACGGACAAATTCTGGGATTTATTATGAGTCTCTTTCAAATGAGTCCAAAAAGGTGCAACCAGCGACTCATTAAATTTGCAAGCGACTTAAAAACAAACAAGAACCCCAAAGTCGCTTATAATAATCGGACTTGGTGACAGAAATTCAAAATAATTCCTGTTTTTCCACCAACAAAATGCGCATTAACCTCCATTTTTTACATTTCTGTCGCTGATGTCGCATAAAGACGTCGATCACTCGACAAAACGCGTAGAGGAAATACAAGTAAATTACAAAAGAAGGTAGTAAAACAGAAACAAAAAGGTTAATACTATTTATTTATGGACTGTTGATGCCTAATGCTAAGTTGAAGGTATTATCTGTTTGAGAGGGAGACACAGAGCAGATTTACATTTAATTTAGAGAAAAATATAAATAAATGTTTTTCTATTTAAATCATAATTGCTCTTATTAAAATCAATGCTATCAGTATAATGTGACACTCTTCAAAGCAGATGTGTGTTCATGTCTTGTTTACATTTCCTTTAAAAAAAATTTAAATTTAAAGGAATTTTTCTACTTAAAAAAAAAGTAGAAAATTTCAGAGTAATGTTTTCCCTGACAGCACAATAACTGGGTCGGTTACATGGATTATTTTAAGGTTTCTGTGTAGAGACAGTGATTTGTAATGGGAGGCTGTCAGCTGGTGGAATACAGATGAGAGTGCAGCACATTTATTGCTGCTTGGCACAATGCTGCAGCTTCAAATTTTCACACCGTGTTCTTTTTTTCATGCATCATTAAATGTGCAAGAGACGTGGTGCAACCTTTTTCTATTTGCACATGGTTTCTCATTTACTTGAGAGTTTTATTGCAAAGGGCAGAAAAACACACAATTAGAGCTGAAATGTTGCAGAGATTAGATTTTAAAAGAAGAATTTCATTAAGCTGCTTTTACTGAAAGAAAAAAAATATATATATATACATATATATATATATATTTCAGTAAGTCCTATTACAGAGTCCGGTGCATTAAAGAATTTATTGTGTGCCTATACATAATAAATCTCATATTGAATCACCGTCCAAGACAAAGAGAAAATCCATTACTAATGTAACACGATTCAGTTTGATCAAATTCGGTTCAGTCCAGAGAAAAAACCATGTAGTCAGACTCGGATTGAATGCGTTCCGATTAAAAACAGGCCAATCCCGTCACATTTACAAAACAGCATCATAGACAATGAGTGTTTGTTAAATGGTCCTCAGCCTGAAAACGTTTGAGAAACCCTGATGTAAAGAAACTCAGAGTTTCAGCTGTTTCACAGACTTGTGTTGCACAGAAGCTTTTTATGTAATCTTTTTGAGACTCTCTATATAAAAGTGTTTATTTAAGCTGCTTCAGCACACTGCCTGTATCAATATACTTCATCAGCATCAGGTTCTGATTAATCCTTTCCATTTTTCCTCAGTAATGGATGTTTCAACGTGTTTCTGTCATTATGATTCCCCAAGTTTGACGCTGGATATTGAAAGTGACTGGGCCAGATGCGAGAAAATGTGCAGGATGAGTGAAGTTCACAGCTGTCAGAAGACTGTGGAGAATGCAGCCTGTTCGGCTCAGCAGGGCGAACAGGAGCCAATGAAATGTGAGTGTGAAAAAAAGTGAAAGAGCCAGACAGAGGAGACAGAGGAGAGGGGGTGTTGCTATCAAGCTCCTGCAGCCAGAGTTTGACTTTTCTCTGACATCGCCAGGATGGTAAGAAGTTTTTAAGATCCGTTTCACCTCATAAGTTGTGACAGAAGTGAACTTGGTTTGGCTTTTCTGCGTTTGGGTTGTTGGCGACTTTCTGTTTATCAGATTTGCCTCATTTGAAGTTTTGTTGCTTTTTTTTAAATTATTTTTTCCAAAGACAGATTCCAGAACAAAAAGCGACAGCGGTGATAAATTATTTGGTTTTCGAAGCTCTACTTAGAGAGAAAACGAACATGATGTGGAAAACCGACACAAGCGAAAGAGAAGTAATGTTTTAGTTACAGCCTACCTGTTTGACAGAGTACATGCCATTGAGATGACGAATACCTCTTGAGGAAGTGCAAGTGAGTAATTGTCAGCTGTGACTGTAAGTGCTGCTCAAGAGCTTTCAAGTTCTTGTTTAAATGCAGGTCTGCAAGGTTCACTGCAAAAACAAACTTTTAACAACTGTTTCTGTCTAATTTCTAATGCAAATGTCTTATTACAGTCGAGACAAAACGACTTTATAAGTAACTTTTCAACAAGATATAGGGGCTTGTTTTAGGTTAATAATTCTTCATTATTGATTTTTAAAAATTTTTTGTTCCATTGGCTGATCGTTTTACTTATAACAAGATATTTTCCCCAAGTTATAAGTGAAATAATCTGTTCTTTTTCTTAAATATTTAAGATTAAAACAAGATAGTAGCAAGCTTCCAAAATGTTACTTCAGTGAGATTTGTTAATTTTAATGCAATCAGATATTTGCACTAGAAACGAAACACTTAATTGTGTTTTTGTTATGTGTAGCAGATGATTGGGGCACAGAGAAGAAAGAAACACAGAAAAAAGTCAGAGTTTAAAGTATTATTTCGCACTGAGCAACTTCCACAAATATCATTTCCTTTACAAACTAAAATCGATTCCTTTGTAAGCAACAATGCGACAGACACTTTCCAGTAAAAGTTGACATTTTTCTGCATGTCATCTGTTTATACAATCCATATCTCAAAGTGTTTCTTGCCTGAGATTTTTAGATAATCCAAAGAGATTATGCTTAAAAAAATGCTGCCACCTGCCTCACTTTGTGGCCCTGCCAACAATCTGGCAGCGCAGGAATCTTGCTGCCTCCTCTGAGCGCGTTTCAGTTTTGAACCTGATGGTCGCAGGAAAATGTGAAGCGGCTGGAGCGTGTTGGCGGATCAGGAATGCTCCGCTCTGACTCGTGAAGGATTTGATTGTTCCCTTTCAGCTGGACAAGCTCAAAGAAGGAGACTCACACAAACTTGCCCCACCAGCAGTTATGTGATTTTCTCAGTTTTTTTTAAAACTTGAGATTATTGGAAAGAATTGTCGCTTAGAGGTATCAGCCTGGTGCTTGATCATTTACGGAATTATTCACACATCAATGCATTTCATGTGGATTTATGTGAAAAACCAACAAAAACACTTCAAAAAGGCAAATCTTAACACTTATTTTTGGTCTAGTTTCTAGTGCAAACAGATCAAAACTATCTTACAAGTAACTTTTCAGCAAGATATAGCAGTTTATGCTAAGATAAAAATGACTTAATATTGATGAAAAAGCACTGGTTCTACCTAGTTATGCAGCGATCCATTATTTTCTCTTCCAATACCGATATCTGAGGTTTTGTATTGGATCGATCTGATACAGAAAACAATGCTGCTGAAATGACTTCAGACTTGTTTTTAAACAAATTTAATTTATAACGCTGCATCAGTGCAACACACATAAATACACCAACAGCTTCACAAGTTTGATTAAACATATAAAAACAACTTTAATTTGTGCAATTAGGAGTGAAACAGCGGACATAAAATAAACAAACGGACTAAAACAAAAGTTTCACAAGTTTGGTCATAGAAATTAAGAGCCACTGCACTGAAGCCCATTGAAAACCTCCCGGTTCTTCCTCCAAATACTGATTTCTGATCTCTTCCTGAGTTAAAACATTAGTTTTGTTGTTTCTAAATGAAAATCAACTTGTTTTCTTTGTGTTATTTGAGGTCTGAAAGCTCTTCATCTGGATCATTATTTTGATTCATTGATTTTCTGCTCATAAACGTTACATTGGAGAGTTGTCAGTATTTCATAGAATGAAAGAACAACGTTCATTTTACTCAAACATATTTCTATAAAGAGTTAGTTGGTCTCTTCATTTTTTCCAGAGCCGTACATTTCCCTCGCATATCGGTGAAATGTGTGAATATATTTTCTTGTTGGTTCATCTATGCTTTGCGCTGCACTTGCCTACCAAGATGGCGGTTCAGACTTGTGAGAACTATGGCAACTTTCCTCAATCGGCCTTTACAATATGACATTAAGATTTGCGCTTCACACCAAACATTGAATGTTATTTTAAAGTTTAATGGTGAAAATATTGGAAACCATTTCAGAGAACTTCGTTGAGTCAACGCTCTTGCGGAAATGAGTCAACACACAGATTGATGCCATTATTGGCTTCCCTATGGCACGCTGCAGAGAGGTTAATCCAGCAGCCTCGGTGTCCTGCTGCGGGTTCAGTCACACACACGCACACACACACACACCGTCACATCAATATTATATGATGGAGGGGACAGGAGCCAATGAAGCTGACATTGTGCTTTTTCAGCGCCCCCGTTCACTTTTCAGTTTCTGCCCACTTCTTTTCTTCTGTAAACTGTCTTTGTGACGACGATGTAGTTTATTACAGCCATCTGCTCCAGCTCCAGTTAGATGGTGAGAGTAGTGAAAGTGTTGGCTTGTCCTCTGGAGGAAACCTCCAGAGAGTCCGTCTCTCTCTGGCGCTGAGACTGGAAAACAGGCTTTCTTACATAAATGATGAGCTGCCAGCTGTGATATGGCCACATTTATGTTTTACACAACAAACCTGTTTCTCTTATTTTCATCCACATCTTCTTGCCTGTGTTTCCGACTAAAACGTTTTTCAAAATTTGTGCATTTTCTGTTTTTGTAGATTAAGTTCTCAAGTGAGCAGACTGTTTTATAAACAAAGATGTTATTTTTGTCAGGATTTTCAGGTCTCACTTTCACTGGTGTTGATAGGCAAATAAATGGAACGAGATATGAGGGAATCGTCATTTTCATTTTGAAAGCAGGATTTTTAACGTTTGTACTCAAAACTTCTCCTTGTGCTCACACTTAGCCTCTGCTCCGACTATCTGCTCGCTTAAGAAACATGGAACTGCCTCTTGGCATTGTTGCCTGGCAACCTCTCAACCAATAGAATGAAAGCGTGGTGCTAGGTGCGTTTGTTTCCATTTAGCGGGTGTTGCTATTGATTGTAGCAACAACATTTTTTAGCTTAATTCCAAATATTTATTAAAATATGAATTTATATGTTTTAATATATATTATATATATTTAAATTCAATACATATGTTAATATGTATTAATTTAAATATGAATAATATATGTCACATATATATATTATTAAACATATATTTAATTTGTGCGCAAAGGAATCTCTTGCAAACAAAGTTGTGTAAAAAAAACACATCCAAGATTTCGTAACGTGCAGCAAAAGTAAACAAAGAGGCTGGAAAAGTACAAGATTTGTGGACGAACATGATCCGACTTCTGGGTCGCGTGCTGCTGGGGAAATCCTGCAGAGCCGGCTGGCTGAATGGGAACGGCTGAATAGAACCTGAACGCGGGTCGCACAGCGATCCAGCTGTGACAAGTAACACCTGAAATCTCAGGAGTTTGTATAAAGAAGCAGAAAAATAACCCCGAGCAGCCGAATGGAGCAGGACAAATAAAAACTGGGACATTCCTCTGCTGCATTACAACAAACAGATGCAAATGGTTCGCAAATAGAGTCTCCAATAAAACAAAATGAATCTTTTGCTGTTGGATGTCGCCACATCACTCGAGTTAATGACAATCGTAACTGCAAACAAAATTAAATTAAAGTTGCCATTGCTGAAGCGTTTAAGACGCAGTAAAGCGTATTTAAAGTTTCAAACAAGGCCAGCTATTGTTCAAAGATTTGCCTCACTTTAATCCAGCTAAATTAAGCACTTTGGTCCCGATTTAAGGAACTAATTAAAATGTTTTTGTTTTTTTTAACTTCATGATGCCGTGATTTGAGACAATTGATAAAATGAAGGAGTGAAAGATCCTGAATCTTCCTGCTCAGGCACTTTGACTGGATAAATACTGACCAGGGTTGCCAGATCTGACTCACTCAAAGTAAAACCAATGTATCATAGTTGAACTTTACTCTGTCTCCCAGCAACCATATGCGCATTTTGGAGGTGTGTGTGCGTCCCACCAACTGAGAGGTCAACTTTTTAAGGTTCTTTAAACCTTATGAACCTTATTCTCCGTTCCATGAAGATCTAAAATTTTCTAAAAAAAAAAAAAACCACAAGGAAACTTTTTTAAAAGTCAAAAATCTGCTAGAAAAACTCACAAAAAATAATCGCCTAATTGTGTTTTTATCAAACTTTACTTTTTTATTATTTTTAATCAGTGTAAACTTAATGCTGACATAATTTTCTTGCAGTGGAAAATGTTCAGTACAACATGAAGAGCCGCGTTTATGCAGAGATTTTTACTGAACGCCGTTTTTCCTGCAACCAAATCAGCTTTTCTACACTTTTAGCTTCACTAAATATATTGAGCATTTTGAAAGAAATGGACCCAAATCCCGATCTTATGATTGTTGAAATCTAGATGCTTTTAACACAACAAACCTTCAAGATCCTGTTAGGTTTTGGATCTGGAACGAATAATGTCCCTTTACTAAAAAAAATAAAAAATAAAGGAGGAGACTTGGAGCAAACCTCAAAGACTCTGGATGAGTTTTAATGATTTTCAGTGTGAAGTCAGGATCAGTTGTCATTAGGTTGGCAAAAATATTTTTCTCGCCAAAAAAATAAAATACATTTTTACGTAAATTAACTTTTACATATTCATTTAACTAAATAAGTATGTATCTACTGACAAATGTTCTGCAAATGTCAACATACGTTGAAATAAAATGTATTTATTTGCAAAAGGGTTATATTTTCTTTATTATAAAATAATCAATAAGAAAACAGACATAAAAATAATAAACTCTTTTCCCATAGTAGATATTTATCATAAATTCTAAATTGTAATTTGTGCCTCTAAATTACTTTTCAGCTTGACTGAGGGTAAAAAAAGGTTGCAGGCCGTCATTCACAACCTGCGCAGCGTCCTCGACACCCACCTTAACGATGATAACAGTCAATACGTCGCCATGGCAACAACGCCTTTCATCCTAACAACTGCCTCGCCGCCTACAAAAGTCCAACAGCAACCGTCACCAAGCAACCCCCTCCCTGCTCCCCGCTCCTCTATTTAAGGAGCCGAGGAGGAGGAGGAAGAGGAGGAGGAGGAGGACTGGAAAAATGATGCTGGGCGGAATAAAACTGGAGAGAGAAAAAAAAACATTTTTAACATTGCAGAAGGTAGAAGTGTAGCTCGATCTGCTGTTAAAAAAAAAGAAAAAAAAGTAGATTATGGCAATCGTTGCCTCCTTTGTCGAGTCTTTTTGTGAAAGCTGGTGTTGCGCAACTCTCAGCAATCATTGAGCGAAGTCATGTGCTGCTTAAAGGCACAGGATGTCCGGCTGGAGGACGCTGCATTGTACAACGTTTCCCCGTCTGCCCACTCCAAACATTCCAGCAGCCGGGATGTTTGAATCAACTGTAACATGTCGATTTCAACAAATTAAAGGAAATGTTTGCTTCTCCTCTCCTCCTCATTAACTCTCACACAGGAAGTTCCTGATGTCCAGCAGGAAAAGTGACCAATCAGGAAGGGGAAAATAAATTCTTTGTATTGATTAGTCAATTAGAAATGATTTGCTGTTGTGATTAGCATTTTTCTGGAGTTGATTGTCACGTTCACACACACCTCTGACCCCGGCTGCTCCCTCTGTGGGACCGGGCACGGCTGACAGAAGGGGGCGTGGCCAAAACGGGGAGGAAATGCAGGCAGGAACATGTGACACACACACACACAGACACACACACACACACACACAGACATATACACACACAAAGACGCGGGTGGACTGAAACTGGCAGGACTGAAGGATTTCTGGACTAACTCCATTTACTGATAAGTCTGAACAAGTTTAATCTTGAGTAACTTCTGGATTCTTTCTGGATGATGTGAAGTTTTAGTGAATGTGTTCTGTCTGGTTCCCCTGTAAACCGGTGGCGTTGGCTCCACAGCTGCTGCTGACATAACACGCTGGTTTTTCCTGTTAGGATAGACTTACTGGTATGTGGCGCTGCAGAAATTTGTTTATGTAGCAGCTGACTTTTCAGAAAGTTTCACTGCTGCGGTGCGTGTCTGACAAGGGCAGAACAACAGTGAGGAAAGATATGTCGACTCGGCAAAAACGTTAACTAAACCCTGAACTCTTCAACAGGCAGAAGTATTTATGTTGGTCCGGTTACAAAATCATTTTGGGAATTGTGTCAGGAGCTCAAATTGCATGAAATAAACCCTGATAAAAGTTGGCAATGAGTTCAAGTAGACGGTGGCTGGGTTCACGGCGCTCCAAAATTTACAAGTAAGTTCATGTTTGGCAGCTTTGCATATAGATGCTGATATTCAGTCGCTGTGAACTGCAGGTCAAAAAGTTTGCTGCTAGAATTTCTCAAACTGTTAATGACTCATAAACTTCTGCTTCTGTTTTTCCCTCCTCCTCAGTGTGGAGGGGGAGTCCCAGTGTCCGGAGACGGTCGCCCACAAAGACAGCTCCTTCAGCCAGTCGCCTTATCTCCACGGCTCGGAGCGATACACTGACAGCGGCGGCGGCGGCGGCGGCGCCGGCCCCTCGGCTCCCAGGGGCCCGGCCAGCGTGGCCACCTCCAGCCCGGCCAGCCTGGCCTGGGCCCTGCGGAGCCGCCACCAGCCGGCGAGCCTGGCCCTCCGCAAACAGGAAGAAGAGGAGAACAAGAGGTGCAAGGCCCTGTCTGACAGCTATGAGCTCTCCACAGATCTGCAGGATAAGAAGGTGAAGATGCACAACAGACAGCAAGAGATTCAGAATAAAAACAGCCTCTATGAAGTCAGGACCTCCAGGGATTTTAGCAGAGGATGGCAGAATTTTACTCAAATAAGAGCAGCACTATTTCAACTTATTTCTACTCAAATAAGAGTAAAAACGTGTTTGGTAAAAAGTTTACTCAAGTACTGAGTAGCTGATCAAATCGTCAATCATTTAATGTGTAAAAATTACATGATTAGACAGAGCAAGATGTAAAGTTAGGCTGAAGTTTTGGTATTTAAAAAAAAAATCAAACATTCAAAATAAGGAAATAGGCAGAAATAGAAACAACAAAAAGTTATAATAATCTAAGTTTGTTCCCTGAAAGACAAACTTTCCTCACTGGAAATGGGAGATATTTTATTTGAGATATTCACTTTGATGTATGTAAAAAAAAGTTCCCTTAAAACATACTACTGAAAAATTTAAATAATTGAGCTTATTTTAATTTATCATGCAATTAACTGCGTAACTAAAAATTTGATTTAGAAGTTTACAGTTAAACAACTTTGGCCCTTGTGGCTAAAAGTTGTCACTGAGTGCACAGATTATTTTTCTCACCTTCTGCAGGTGGAGATGTTGGAGAGAAAGTACGGAGGCTCTTTTGTAAGTCGCAGAGCAGCCAAGACCATTCAGACGGCCTTCAGACAATATCGCATGAACAAGAACTTCGAGCGACTCCGAAGCTCGGCCTCAGAGAGTCGCATGACTCGGCGCATCATCCTGTCCAACATGAGGCTGCAGTTCTCCTTTGACGAGCGCCAGCCGCAGCAGCAGGCGCAGACGCAGACCAGCTTCACCCACAGCGTGGCCATCGGGCCTCCTCACTCCCCGGATCCGGACCGCGCCCCCGACTACACCCACCTGGAGGATTCCTTCTCCAAACAGGTAAAACTGATGAGAATTTAAAAAGCCAGGAGGTTCAATCAGAAGCTTCCTCTTACCGAGGAATCAGTTAATGTGACTACACTATTGGACGGTACTGAAAACAGTTACATGATTAGCATTGAAATTGGGCCTATAATATAACTAATGGACTTGTCTGGTTGTAATTTGGTGCGATATAAATAAAGATGAATTAATCTGAATTTTGTACATATTTCTGCAGATTTTTTTTGTCAAAAAATTTATGGTTTTTGGTGTCTGGAAAATGAGCTGTGCTCGGTCATGTTCAGATGGCGTAACATCGTTACCTAGCAACTCCAGTTGAGCCAGTGCCTGTTACCTAGCAACCCAAGCGGAACTCCACCACATCCAGCTCTGGAAAAAAATTAGGAGACCTCTTAAAATGATCAGTTTCTCTGATGGTAGTTTTTATAAGTCTATGATGGAGTAAAATGAATATTGTTCTTTTATTCTATGAACTCCTGACAAAAATCTAGTTTTTATTTTCAGAAAATGAGAAATGGTCAAAATAACAAAAAAAGATGCCGTGCTTTCAGACCTCACATAATAATACAAAGAAAACAAGTTGATGTTCATTTAGAAACGACAATACTAATGTTTTAACTCAGAAAGAGTTCAGGAATCAATATTTGTGGAATAACCAGGAGGTTTTCAGTGGGGTTCAGTGCAGTGGGCTCTTCATTTTTTCCAGAGCTGTTTGCTGGTTTTCTGCTGCATGCGTTCTATAATGGCTGCTGGAAAAGACAAGAGTTTTGTTGTGGACTTACTGTTTAGAAACCACTTCCTACATTCTTGTTGGTTGTGCAGCAGGCTCCACTTTTGCTTTTCACAGATGTACCATTGTATATTTGCTCATTGCTTTGCTCATTCAGCCTCTTTCACATGTGAGTGTTAAGTGTTGGGGGGCGTGGCCAGCAGCAGCTTATTTGGATTTAAAGTGACAACGGACTTAAAACGGGTCATTATGATTCTAAAAATAGTTAGAACTGATCAGACAAAAATGTCATTACCTAAGAATGATTTTGTGCAATATAATGTAATGAACATGTTTTATCATAACCTGTTCAAGGAAGTCACTTTTAAAATATCAGACACACATAATTGAAGGATTTGGCCTCGATCATTTAATTTCTCGTGTTTCCTCCAGGTCAAGTCCTTGGCCGACTCCATAGATGACGCCCTCACCTGCCGCGCGGGTCGCGATGACTCCCAGGAGGGCAGCAGGGAGGGTGGACCAATCAGTGAAGACTTTGGAGAATGCATGTGGAGTAGCAGCAGCAACCCGTCTTCCCAGAGAGGCTTGGGAGAAAGAGGCAGAGGACCTGGGGGGGGACACAGCATGCATGGTGACAGTACTGCCACGTCTTACAGCGACGTCACTCTTTACATGGACGATGGGATGCCATCTTCTCCTCTGTCCCTCGACCGGGCACCTAGCAGCACAGATACAGAGTACTGGGGTCCCAGCGGGGGTGTCGGAGGCCGTGAGGACAGCAGGGACACTGAAGGAGGGGGAAGCAGCAACAGCCGGCGCAGCACCCCGTGCACCGAGTGCAGAGATTACCGACTAAGGGGGGCCCACTTGCCACTTCTCACCATCGAGCCACCCAGTGACAGCTCTGTCGACATGAGCGATCGCTCAGACCGAGGCTCCCTGAGCAGACAGTTGGTGTATGAGCAGGAACCCGGAGTGGGGTCGGGCTCCCCACAGGGAACCCTCAAACACTCCCCCAACTCAGGCACCCACCCGTCCTCGGCGGCAGCTGCCCAGGGTCAGACCAGGCCACCTGGCAGATCCATACCCACTCATATCCCTCACCAGGTGGCAGCCCACCACCACCATCACCACCATCCCATCCATCACCATCAGTACCCTGACACGCCCTCATCCTCTTCCTCACCCCAGCAGCCCCCCACCACCCCGCTGTCATCCTCCTCCTCGACAGCACTTCCGCCCGGCGCTCTGGAGCAGCCATGCTGCTCCGACGGAGACAACGACTCGCTCAACTCCACCACCAACTCCAACGAGACAGTCAACTGCAGCTCCGGCTCCTCATCTCAGGACAGCCTGCAGGAGCCTCTTCCTCCTCTGGGCAAGCAGACATATCAGAGGGAGAGCCGCCACAGCTGGGACTCTCCACCCTTCAACAGCGACGTGGTGCAGAGACGCCAATACCGCATTGGTCTCAATCTCTTCAACAAGTAAGCCGAAGTTCCGCAAAGCGCAATACTTCTATGCATGTACAGTGATAAGGCTCATGCTTTGTTTGTCAACTTTAGGAAACCAGAAAAGGGCATCCAGTACCTGATAGAGAGAGGCTTTGTGTCAGACACTCCGGTTGGGATCGCTCGCTTTCTTTTGGAAAGAAAGGGCCTCAGCCGGCAGATGATTGGCGAGTTTCTTGGAAACCGACAAAAACAGTTCAACAAAGACGTTTTGGAGTAAGTATTCAAAATAAACATTAAGTGCTATCTAAAAAGGATTTATCTCAAACAATTTTTTATATAAAAATCAATAGGTAAGGTATGTTATTTCATTTATAAAGCACATTTTCAGCAACAAGGCATTTCAAAGTGCTTTACGAATTAAAAGGAAATACAAACAAAAAAAAAGACAAAAAGTTAAAAGTATGAAAATACATATTGATTCCCTGTGTTTAATAAGAATGAGAATAAGTAATCCATAATTTATAAACTAGTAGGGGTAGTAGGGATTATGTTTCTTGATTGGCCTGGGAATTTTTTGGGATTCCCCTGGAGAAGCTGACCCAAGTGGCTTGGGACAGGGAACTCTGGGCTTCTCTCCTTGGGCGACCCATTCCAGGACGAGAGGGAAGATAATGGATGAATGGATTGATGGTAAAAAGCTGAGGAAATCTGCATACATGCCCAGAAGCCACAAAGAAGCTGTTGAACCAATTTGATTTCATAGAGCTTTACTCAACCCACACCCATGCACATAAAATGTGATCAGAATTACATAATTCTGCTACTCAAGTTCAAGCATGCCTGGTATTTAAGACATTCAGCTACAACCTCTGAGTTGTGTATGTGTTTTTGCAGCTGTGTGGTGGATGAGATGGATTTCTCAGGTATGGACATCGATGACGCTTTGAGGAAATTCCAGGCGCAAATTAAAGTTCAAGGGGAAGCCCAAAAGGTGGAGAGACTTATAGAGGCGTTCAGGTTCGTAAATGAAAAATATCTAAAGAAAAATGTCATTCAATTGGTTTGCCCAGCAATACAGATGTATGTGGATCCCCTGAAGAGTTTATTCAGGCTCAATGGATACTAAGTGAGCTTTTTAAATGAGACACACTTCAGTATACTGAATAAAACCTTTATTGACAAGGAAAGATGGACGTCCTGTCCAACTGGGCATCCAAACAGTTTCAGTTTAACTGTGTCTCAAATAGGTACTGACAAAAGTTAAATTTGACCTGTATGAGTCTGTGGACAATCCCTTCTGAGGCCCACTTTTTAGCCAATTTTGAACTCTTATGGGATCCCATATGCAAATTTTAGCTGGATGTTGACAAAAACAAAGCTATAAGGTTTCAACTGCTTCCTTTTGTTTTCAGTCAGAGGTACTGCGTGTGCAATCCAACCCTGGTTCGGCAGTTCCAGAACCCTGACACCATCTTCATTTTGGCGTTTGCCATAATCCTCCTCAACACGGACATGTACAGCCCCAACATCAAAGCAGAGAGGAAGATGAAACTAGAAGATTTCATCAAGAATTTGAGAGGTGCTGACCCATTTGCTAACAGTGACACTTTATTAAACACAAGAGTTTCAGCATGCACATACTCCTTATTGTTAAGGCTTAAAGGGATCCAAGATTAGCTGAACATGTTGGCCTAAATATGTTGTAGCTCCTTTTAAAGCAGTGTTTTTCTACCATTGTCCACAAGACACAATCCCCTGCATGTTTTAGGCATTCCCTTGTTTGGCACTCATGAAGGTTGATTAACAGGGTCTTGCTGAATGGGGTGAACATCTGAAACATGCAGATCAGAGTGCCTTGAGGACCAGGATTAGGAAATACTGGCCATTATTTCCTAAAACTATTAATGTCCTTATCCAAACCAAGGTGTGGACAATGGTCAGGATATTCCCAGGGACCTGCTGGTTGGGATTTACCAGCGAATACAGAAATGGGAGCTACGGACCAATGACGATCACGTCTCACAGGTGCAAGCGGTGGAAAGGGTCATTGTTGGGAAAAAGCCTGTGAGTTTCTATAACTATTTAAGGCATCACAAGATGTAATTTAATGGATTTTTTTTCTGTGAAATTGATTTTGTCTCTGTTTCTCTGGGTATATAGGTGCTGTCCCTTCCCCATCGCCGGCTGGTGTGTTGCTGCCAGCTCTACGAGGTGCCTGACCCCAACAGGCCTCAGAGGACAGGGGTTCACCAGCGAGAGGTCTTTCTCTTTAATGACCTGCTGGTGGTAAGGCTGACTTTCAGGCTGCTATGATATTAAAGTTTGAATAATTGATCATGCACTGTGAATATATAAATTTTTCATTGCATACCAGGTAACCAAAATCTTCCAAAAGAAGAAAACCTCAGTAACTTATAGCTTCAGACAATCTTTCCCTTTGGTTGACATGCAAGTCCACATGTTTCAGAACTCATGTAAGAAACTTTTTTTCATTTTGTAGCTTTCAGCTAAACCTAGTTTTCAGTTTCACCGTAACATAAATGTCTCCGTTTCTAACTACTGTAGATTACCCTCATGGCATCCGCCTGACCTCATCCAGCCTCGGCGGAGAGAGAAAGGTTCTTATCGTCTTTATGGCACCCAGTCAGCAAGACCGCACCCGGTTTGTTAGTGACCTGAGGGAGAGTATTGCTGAAGTCCAAGAGATGGAGAAATACAGAGTGGAGTGTAAGTGCTCCATCTGCTGGTCATTTCTATGAGTTAAACTGTCCTTGTTGGCTGTCACAGCCATTGTTCTAGATGTTTCTAAGCATGAGAATGGAAACTTACCCAACTTGTTGTTGTTGTTGTTATGCAGCTCATTTCTGTGTGTTTTTTCTCTCTCATTTAATATTCCCTTGTGTTTCTATGTAAATCTGCAGCGGAACTGGAGAAACAGAAAGGTGTGATGCGGCCCAGCTTGCTGGCGGGCACCGTGGATGGAGGAGGCGTAGGTGTGAAGAGCGATGTTGTGAATGGCACCTTGGGAAGGACGAGTTTTGATGACAACTGCTCAGTGGGTGAGGGTCTGAAGCGCACAGCGCTCAGCTCATCTCTCAGGGACCTTTCGGACACAGGTGAGACAACGTCACTGCTCATAACCATTTCTCTAACATCATCTCTCCTGATTGGGGTTGGCTGATCTCGCTCTCTCTTTCTAGTGCTCAATTATGTTCCTCTGTCTTGCAAAAGTTCTTTTAAATCTTGCGATTTTTCAAATTTTGTCTCACTGCAAAACAAAGTTTGAAAACCTCAGAGAAAATGGTTCAACCTACTACAAAGAGTATGGTAAATCTGCAAATCCAACTTGACTTGGTCATGATCTCAAGGAGGATATTAGTTAAATAGGCAACCGGATCATGGCTGTAGTAACTCTGAATTAACTGCTTATATTCACAGTTCATATCGGAGAATCTGTTGACAACTATTATTCCAGCGCTCCACAAACCTGGTTTTCATGGCAGAAGGACAAAAAAGAAAGTAATTGTTGAAACAAAGACATAACAAGTCACAAGTTGCATTTGCATTGACAGTATAATTGCTCAATTTGATATTTAGAAAACAAGTTTGCTTAATGGGAAACAGGCCAATTTTGAAAAAACTCATTTGTTGTTTGGATGAGGTGGTTTTTTTGGCTTTATCGAAATTAAACAATTTTGATGAAACTTTGTTGTTTTTTTTCACGCTTTTTTCACGTCACACGAGTCATGTGACCAACAAATGGATGTTACTACTGGTGGAAACCACAAAGACTACAGGAAGTAGTCGGAGGGTCATAAAACGGCATGAATTGAATTACTTATTGCGTGAACTAATTCATTCACGTGAGATTTTCATCACATTTGTAATTTAAAGGAAACACCGCAATTCCAAAATGTTTTTTTTTTGACATTAGCGGAATATTGACAAAGCTTTACGTAGATTTGTGATGGAAATGCAGCTACAGCCATATAATTGTGTTAGGATGACCCAGTCAGAGAAGAAACCTAAATAAAGACGTAGGAATTGCTCTTCTCACACATTTTTCATTCACCTGAATAACCTTGAACTATTTTGCAAAGAAAAATTTACAATTATTCTTTAGCAGGCATACGGCAAAAGACTAGTAGTTGTATAGCTTTATAATATGAAATCTCAGTAAAATGCCTTGAAGTTTATGGTTTTAAAATGACAAAATGTGAAAAATGAGCAGAATAAAAATATTTCTGCAAGGCACTGGATTCTTGTAATGAAGAAAAAAATCAATCTTTCACGCTTTGCTAACTTGATTCTTCCTGGTGGGGTGCAGGGAAACGTGGTCGCAGGAACAGTGTTGGTTCTCTGGACAGTACAATGGAAGTAAGTCTATAAAAGATTAGCTGAGATTAGCTAAAGGGCTTACATTTTCCCCTAACCACTGCTTCGCTGTCTGAGTGCATGTGCATATCGACTAAATGTGCATCGTACACTGACACCCTTTGCATGGCTTTTTGCAGTTAAAACCACCCCTGCATGTTCTGTGTGCTGATGTGAGGAGGAGCAGGGATTGTAATTCTCCAGTGTGTTTTTTAAAACCTGATGAGTTTTTATGTTCCCAGGGCTCCATCATTAGCAGCCCGCAGCCTCATCAGCGCTATCCAATGCCGGGTGTCATCCCTGGCTGCTACGGCACAGAAGATTTCCGGCCTCACCGCCCCATCCTGAGCCCCGGATCGGGGGTGGGGGGTGGGCCGGGGCAGCAAATTACCACTGCTGGGACAGGAGTTGGGGGAGTCTCCAGCAGTGCAGAGAGAGCAGGAGCGGGGGGCGGTCCTGGGGGGAGCAACAGCAGCAACAACAGCAGCTCCTTCCTGGGTTCACTCTTCGGCAGCAAACGCGCCAAACCACCAGGGCCCCTTATTCCACCGGGGCCACCATACCCCGCACCTATACCCCCACTGACTACTGGAGGAGCCCCTCCTCACTCCCCTTCATCCCTATGCCAGCTGGAGGGGGGGGCTTCCAAGATTCAGGCACTGCACGCACAGTTCTGTCACGTGGGCACAATACAGCCTCCGCCACCTTACTACCATCACCATCGCTTCCACGTCCAGCCCGCGCCCCCTCCTTTGCAAGGTGTGCCCCCTCATGCTTTACAGAGAGGCCCGCTACCCTGTCGTCCTCCGGTTGGGCCACCGCACGTCCAGCACCCGCAGCTGGCCCATCTCTCCCAGCTCTCCCAGCATGGGCTTCAGGGTCGCTACACCAACATGGTGGTCGGATGTCCCCCCCCTCTTTCTCCTCTCTCCCAACATTCCCAGAGCCAGCAGTTCGCCCTCTACCACGCGCCGCCCACACAATCTGCCAGAGGGGCCGGCGGCCCTGGTTCCAAACCCCCGCTAACTTGTCTTTTTCCCACCCCCACGCACACCCCAAACCCACCCCAGGCACGCACAAACGCCGCACCCCACCAGCCATTCCACCCATCAAACACACTTTATATTCGGCACGTTGCCCCACAACCTGCCGTCCGCCTCCGTCAGTGCGCATCACGCAGCCTCCGCCGCCCCGTATCTGCCCCAGTACCCTCCTCTCTCCTCTATCCCTCCTCCCCCCACCACACTCCCCTTTACCCCCCCCTTCGTCCCCCCTTACCCCTCTTACACCTCTCTCCCCTCACCCCCCCCAGCACCCAGGGCAGCCTCAGCAGGGGCCGCAGGTGACCGGGGCTGGATCGACAGGTACGGTGGGCAGCTCCAAATCCAAACCTATCAACCGGATAAGCACCGTAGTGTGAGCCGGACGTGGAGCTCCAGAGGCCACCGCTTCGAGGACAGGTACGATGAGGCGGGCAGGTCCCGAACCCGAAGCAAGTCCGCCCGGACCGAGAGCAACAGCAGCAGCGCTGGTGACAAGAGGAAACGCAGGCTGCTGCGCCTCTGCTACTTTCACCTTCGCTTCCCGCATATGTAGGTGGAGCTAAGGTTTGTTCAAAGTAAAAAAAAATCTGAAACTGAAAAAAGAAATTTGAATCTGAAAGGTAGATTTTAACTTTTTTTAAATTTCAGATCTTTATTTTGAGCTTCAAAACAGGTTTTTTTTTTCAATCTTTACATTTTTTTCAATATTGAATCTTTTTTTATTGCAAAAAATCTTAACTTTTTATTAAATATTTATTATTTTCAGATGAAATTTTTTTTTTATTTACATTTTTTTCAATTTCATTTTTTTATTTGAAAATATTTTTTCTGTTCCAAATCTTTTTTTTTTTTAATTTCAAAATATTTTTCAGTTTCAAACTTGTTTTCAGTTTCAATTTTATTTTTTTTAGTTTCAGGGTTTTTTTTCTTTTGAACAAACTTGATGGCTCCAATTTAGCTCCATACGGAGCTAGCGAACACTGCTAGCGGTAAACGGTCTGTGCTCACATACCTGAATAAACTGCACACAGAATATAACATGAGCACACGTTGCTACTTTTGCCACACACAATCAAAAAAAAAAAGTCTATAGCCATATAATTTTAAATGAAACTAAATCTATATCTGATTATAATGCTCAAGTTTTACTTGTTTGAAGTCATAAGTATGTATGAGAATATGTCCATGTACAGTACCAAGATGTTATAATGTCACTGGAAAACCAGAGTGTTCCTGTATTCACTGGCTCACAGTGGGTTTGTAAATAGAGACTGAACCACTGAATGCATTCCTGTTGCAGTTTTGCATTAAAAAGAGAAGAAAGTTGGAAAAAAATTTAAAAAAAAAAAAAAAAATGAAGAAATCTCCCTTGACTTTGCAATAATTTTCTTGGCTTCATGATGTCTCAATCCCTGGTTGCTGGTTACACTTTGCCATTCAGGCCATTTCTTTATTCTGAAGGAGACCTCAGATATTTGCTCTGTCTTAAACTTCTAAGCCAATCGCAGGTTTTTAACGCTGTTCTGCCTTCCTGCTCTTACATCAGCTGGAGTCATGGGGCTTGCTAACACTTTCTGTGTGGGTTTGGAAATCTAATCAGTGATACAAACAATAATATATTTTAAGTGTTTCTGAACCTTCTTGCTGTTTTATTGATATTACGATATACCTGCTCTACCTGAGTATAATCAATATTGTTCGATCATTGATCAGTGATTAATTATATCAGCAAATGTTTGTAAAGTGTGTGCACATACAGATCCTCTCATTTTGCCATAACCACGGGAGGGTATTCTGATGTGTGAAATGTGGTTTTCTTTCACATTATCATATTTTTTCATTTCTGTCTGTAATGTTGAGTATTATTTAGTGTTAAAATAATGAATTAAGTTTGGATTTCTCCAAACAGAATCAGCCTTTTAGATGACATGACCAACAACATTCAGAGATATTTAAGTTAAATTTATTTAATTTAGTTTCTCTCCATTGGGGTGATGTCTAAATATAAGGATGGACGTGCAATTATCAATAATAAACTGACAGTTCAGGTCAGAGTTTTGCAAACAGTAATTTCAAATTAATTTGGGGTTTTTATTGATTCATTGATCTAATTTTGTGCCAAGGTGGAATAACAGTACAACACATCATTTAGATGACAATATGGGTGAAAAAAAGCTTGAATATGTTGTAGATTTCATCTGATCCACAGAGCAAAAATTTGTACTACACGTTAAAATAACGTTTGCTTGCTCCTTTGCAAGTTTCACTTTAAGCAGATTTGGCCTGTTTTATAATTCTTGTCTTGTGCAGTAAATTAAAGAAATGCCAGTGTTAGAGACATTTCTTAACAATTTGTGCTTCTAAAACCCCCTCAAGATTTCACCCTGGCAATAGAAAATGCTTAAATAAGTCATTAGAAGCGCAATATTCATATATTTTTGCTCTTCATGACTGTTAGCCTCTGACTGAGGCTACGATCACACTGCAGCCTGAAGTGACCCAATTCCGATTTTTTTTTTTTTTTTTGCCTTTTTGTATTTTTTTTTTTTTTTTTTGTGCCTTAATGCGATCTGTATCTGAGCTTTTCATGACAGTCTGAACAAGTCAGATTGGATTTATTTCGGATGCGACCGAGGCCGCTTGGATATCCGCTACGTGTCCGATTCTAATGCGGCCTAACGGCCAGGTCGCATCCTTACGACCTCGACGCCATTGATACTCGATATACGTCACTATTCTGCGCCCAAGCATGAAGAAAAATAACCGTGGCGTTTCATAATGAGGATTAAGTTGTTAATATGCCGCTCCGCTCGGCGACAACTTCAATATCGTAATCTATGCTCAACCGTTAGCATCCATGTTTACGTACGCAAACAGTGAGCTCTTCTTCTTCTTCTTCTTTTAGGCGGTTGACAAAACACTGAGCACGCTTCGATGTGTGACGCTATTGCGCCCTCTACTGCCAGGACACTTTCAGGTCGTTTTCAGTTCACATTAGAGATCAGATACACGTCACATATTTGAAAGCGTGAAAGACCACGGCAAAAAAAAATTAAATAAAAAAAAATCAGCTTTGACAAAAGAGTGGGAATTGGGTCACTTCAGGCTGCAGAGTGAATGCAGCCTGAAACTGTATTTCCTTACGTCAGATTTTGGTTATTGTGTTTGTTTGCTTTTTTTTTCCATGTTGAAAAAAGCACACTTTGTGGTTTTGCACATGTGAGGTCTTAAGCCAGAACTGGCCTTCTCCTAATCATCCCTCTTTTGTCACTTTGAAAATCAAAATATTATATTTTCTGATGCCTCAGCATGTTGCTGAAGGCTTCTTGGGTGAAATCACTACAGTAGTTAAGAATGTAAAATATCCTGCAGGTACATACTTTATTTTATGTATTTTTTGTTTGTTTTGTTATTTATTAATTTTCTTGTGGGCTATATGTAAATGTTACCCCCTTTTTGCTACTGCATTCTTCGAGATAAAATTGAGCACTGATGAAGTTCATCTTCAGTGCCATTTATTACCAAAATTGCATATTTTTTTGATCCAGAAGAGAATAAATCATAGAGGACAAAATTAAATGTCAGTGAGATGCTGAAGCTTGAAGAAGATTTTAACTTTTAAAAAGGGATTTTAAGAAAGTTTTGAGAATGTTAGATGGAAAGTATTTGTTGGGTATTCTTTTTATTGTGTCCTTTTTAACTATTCCTGCATGAATATATCTGCACTTAATAGATTGTACTATATAAACATGAATGTACATATTAAACTATACATAGGCTTCTTATAATTATGGGATGAACTGCTCCCATTCTGTATTCAGGTGCGTGCATGTGAGTCCCACTAGGTATGCACATTTAAAGCAAAGACGGGGACAGGAAATGTTGTCCAAAAGGATTATTGACCTCTTTTCTTCTTTTCTTATTGTTTCATACTGCCAGAGCGAGAATGAGTTACAGCGATTATACATTCAAGGCCTGGGAAATGTTAATGTCAGTGCACTTATTGATATTATTTTTGAACATGATTTTCTTTTTTTGTGTATGTATTACATGTAATGGAAGAATAGAGAACTGAGATGTGAATATTTATTGCTTCTGATAAATTAAAGTGTCCTTGCAGTGAAGTAACAAGTGTGTGTGAGTGTGATTTACTTTCACTCTCAGAACTTTAAAGTTCAGAAAAAGTGACATGAAATATTTTTATGGAGTGTGTGTTATGATGCATTTTAACAGAAATGTTATTTTGTTGATCTGAATTATAGAAAATTTAGAGCAAATCTGTCCAGTCGAACCTTTAGTTATTTAAAAATAATGATCAACTGTAACTATTGATTACTTTATGGATTAGTTTAATTTCTACAATGTTGCCAGAGGTGTTCAAAGGTATCCAGGGCCAAAATGTGACACAAGCTTATGAATAAATAAGTAATTTTAATATGTTGTACATAATAATATACATATAACAATTTCAATAAAAATTTTAATATGTATATTAAATAGATAAAATTTGTTCTATGTTGTCTTAGATGAGCTCACACTTGATTTAATAAACACTTGTCCACATTTAAGTCAAAGTGATGTTTCTTTTAACAATAATACCAATTATTAAACAAGCATTATATTTTGTCAAACGCCATCATCAAATATACGTCAAAATTATTAATCAGTATTCCAATTATTATTAGTCAAAGGTAACTCTAAAAAATAAGTGAGTTTTTGACAAAGATTTAAATTAATTTACTCAGTGTTTCAGCTGTTTTGCAGTTTTCTGGAAGTTTGTTGCAGATCTGTGGTCCATTAAAACTGAATTGTGCTTCTCCAACAAAACATGAAAATCAATCTTAATGAGTTAAAATTTTACTTTTTTTTCTTTTTTTTCCACATATTTTCTTCTTATAAAAATATTGTCTATAAAAAAGTTAAAAAATAATAACTCATATCATTTGAAATCATTTGAAACATTGTTGTTATGAATTCTATGATTTTTTCCCCCCTATTTCTTTGCTTATTTGTTTATTTTTGAAAAGTTATGAAGGCTGGATTATACTTACACTGCAAAAACACAAAATCTTCCCAATTATTATTGGTCTAGTTTCTAGTGCATATATTATAATGCACTGGAAATAAAGCAAAACTAACTTGCAAGTAACTTTTTTTAAACCCAAGAATTCTTTACAATTGGGAAAGAAGTACTGATTCCATTGCCAAACAGTTTTGCCTTGCTATAAGTTAAATAATAGTACTTTTTCATCAATACTAATGATTTATTTACTGAAAACAAGCTCCTAATTTTTTGCAGAAATGTCACTTATAAAGTTAGTTTTGTCTTGTTACGATATTCACACTAGAAACAAGATTAAAAAAATTATACTCGGTAAATTTGGTGTTTTTTTCAGTGTAAACCCTGCCTCACTAGATCTGTAGGTGAGCGTTTCCTTTTATGTTATAACACGGGCTGTCTGAAATATTTCTACCGCTATTTCTTAATACGATGTAATATCGATTAATATCTTAATTTCTGCAAAAAAACGTCAGATAAATTTGACCTACTTCCTCACACAACAGTGCCATTGTAATTGCATGGCATGTTTGCGTATGTGCGCACTACTTTCAGGAAGAAAACGTGGGAGGCGGCGTGTGCATATTTGAGGTTGTACTTCGGTCATGAGAAAAAGCTAAGATGGCGTCTCGTTAAGATGCACAGGATGGCCTGAAGAGAGTGATGATGTTGATCGGGAAATGATTTATCACGACAGTAATTGAGAAAGTTTGAGATTCTCGTTTAGTATTAAACGAACATCAGCCACTCATACATTAACCCCGTGCGGTTGGCAGAGCGGTGTGTATGGAGAACCGAAGCTGAAAACGGGTCAACTTTGCTAGCCAACAGAACAGGACCGAGCACAGCTGGTTAGCTAACCACCAACAGAGGAAGGAGTGCGGCCACAGTCTTTATCTCACCCCGGGACATCGAGGTGTCTTCGGGTCAGTCACAAGAATTCAGCTAGACACTTGTACTATAACGGACTGGATATATAACTGGATTTTTGTTCATGAAAAATACTTTATAGTCGACATTACCAGCGCTATGTAGTCATGGGTTAGCAGGGCTGCGGTTACATTGTTGACTCCTTCAAGCCACCCAGTTAACGTTAGCAAACGGATGCTAGTTATCTAGACCAGTGGGAGGCAGTGGGACGGTGCTGCTAGGAAAATTTGGAGGCCTTGATGCTAACCCAAGCTGTTAGTGGTGTTATGGCCTCTCGCTGCTGGATAATGGACGTTAACTCGGGTCATTGTCATCAGTAGGAGCAGATGAGTGACAGATAATTTGGCCTCACGGCTTTTGTTTTTTAATACTAACCGTGTTTAACGGCTCTCGCTAAAGGTAAGCTTAGTGTTTTACGTCAGTTCTCACAAGTTTACTTGCTAACACTCTCAGCTAATGGGATAAAATAAAGAAGGTGGTTTGTGTCGACATTAAAAGTGAAGCTATGTGTCAGTTTTGGCTTAATATTGATGTTTTGTAATATAATTGTAAACCAAGCCCTGCCCACTTGTAAGTGGAGTTGCATTTCTGGCCTTTTAATGCATCAGGGTTCATTGACTCAACGCCATTGTTTGCCCGAAGGCCCGTGAAAAATATAATTGACTCTCACTGAAATCCTAACATCAAATTGAGTTTATTTTAAGATGATTTTCGTGAATATTCCCGAAATGGATCCAAACTCGGTGTGATTGTTTCTGTCTTCTCACATTAATCAACAAATGCTTTCATCTGCTAAACGTTTGCCCTTTTTGCTTATTGTTGTGGAGTAAAACTGATTATGTTTAAGGTTTTGTTTACAGCGTTTCTTCATGTTTGGTGATTGGTAGCACTCTGTTGACTTATGTTTGGATTTGCTGAAGTAGGCCAAAGGATTGCTCTGATCACTCTTTCCTATTTGTCTAAAAAAAAAAAAAAGCAAAAAATTATGATTGGTTAGTACATATAACCACCTTCAGACAGCTAAACATAGGCAGATGGGACGTGTGTAAATATATAAACATGAAAAATGGCTGGTAGATGTTTCCATTTGTTAAGTAGATAAGAAACGCCACTGATAGGTAAATTATTGCTGTCAGCTCAGGTAACTGTTGTTATGCTGTTAGGTCATGTTTGAAATTGGACTAAAAAGGTGTAACTTGAGTCCTTACTGGCTCTGATGTGCTGGGGTTTGTGTTGTTGTGTCTGACGTTGGGGGAGGGGATATCCTGGACAATAAATTGCATCCTGGGGTTTTTCCATCAATAGAGGAGCAAAGATTATAGAAACTACTGTCCTGTGAAAATACTTGAATTGGAAAACGTGGAATATTCGAAGGAACCATCAAGCTGGTAGTAAAATGAGGAAGTAGTGATTTTGAAAGACTAAACATGTTAGGTATTGTTTGAAGAAACTTTAATTTAAGTTTTAAATTTTATATTCTTTATTCTAATTTGTTTTGTTTTCCTGTCAGTGGAAGGATTTGTTGTAATATCCGTCAGATAATGAAAACATGCTTTGGCTGCTCAGAAATGTAAAACTTTGGCTACAAATAGCTGCAGAGATTGAACAAACAGAAATATTGATCATATTATACCCATTTGTTTGTGTGTAAAGTTGTTTAACTGGGTTTTTTTTTTTCGTGCTTTTCCTGTTGTCAGGGAAATGGAAGTGGAAGAGTTCATCCCCCCTCCGGAGTGTCCCGTTTTTGAGCCGTCATGGGAGGAGTTCCAGGATCCCCTGGGCTACATCGCCAAGATACGTCCAATCGCAGAGAAGTCTGGAATCTGCAAAATCCGACCTCCGCCGGTAACTATCTGCTTATGTCTAAGTTGCGTTGCAGAAACTGGATGTTTTGCATTTTTGTTGCCTTTAAAAAATGTTATAAGAACTCTGGCTTTCCTTTCAACATGTCTCATCTTGATGTAGCCAGTTTGAGCTTTTCATGGAGAGAACTATGAGCTCATCATCTGAGCTTTCTCTCATTGCTTAAAGAGATATTAATCACTCTGCATGTAAATGAAGAAAAAATATCTCTGACTTACTCTTTTTCTTGTTATTGTGAGATTTAGTAAATAGTTTGAATGTTCAAAATCTTTTCTGACTTAAAACAAGAAAAGTTTGGTTGGATGTAACTTCAGACAGCCAGGAAAAAAAGGCTTATGTCTTCTTTTTCATTTGGTTTATATAAATATTTATGAATATTTACAGGGGAGATCTGACATGTATTGCAATGTCCTAGAATGTTGTAATTAGTCCATAGTAAGATGTGATTTTACTCTTGATAAGTGTTTTTTTTTAATCAATAAAGTCAATAGCTGGAAAGCCACATCTAAGCAAGAATTAAGCTCAGTCTGCACACAACTTTGCAGGATAATTCACAAGTTCTTTGCTCTCACTCAGGACTGGCAGCCTCCGTTTTCAGTGGAGTTGGAAAACTTTCACTTCACTCCTCGCATCCAGAGGTTAAACGAATTGGAGGTAAGGCTCGTCTTCACTCTAAACTTTGTCCTCCAATAAAATTTTGCAACATTTTCCAGACGCATTTTGAAGCAGATAGTTTATTGTATCTCAATTTGATTCAATGCAGCACTAAATGTTCTGCAGCTATGCATCATGCTGCATCCTTTCAGCCAGTATGGCGACTTCATTTGGAACCGTTGTCTTCTCATTTTAGGCTGAGACCAGAGTGAAGCTCAACTATTTGGACCGCATTGCCAGATTTTGGGAAATTCAAGGTTCTTCTTTAAAAATCCCACATATCGAAAGGCGCATTCTGGATCTGTACAGTTTGTCAAAGGTGAGTAAATGGACATCCGCTCGCTGAGGAATGTCAGCTGTTTGTTTTTTGAGAGGATTTAAACAGTGTATTTTTTTCATTTTTCCTCAGATTGTGGCGGATGAAGGAGGCTTTGAGCTGATCTGTAAGGAACGACGATGGGCTCGTATAGCGCAGCGGCTCGGCTACCCTCCAGGGAAGAACATCGGGTCTTTGCTTCGCTCACATTATGAGAGGATTGTCTATCCATTCGAAATGTTCCAGTCTGGCGCCAGCCTGACGGTACTACTCCACTCTTTAGTTGTATTTTGCCAGTTTTTTTAAATTAAATTGCAATAAATCTAAAATGTAAATAGTCAGGTTATTGTGTTAATAAATAATCTCCATTTTTGTTCGATTTGAAGCATTGCAAGCCAAAGCACTATGATGGAGAAGATGTGGATAAGGAGTACAAGCCTCACTCCATCCCGCTGCGACAGTCTGTGCCGCCGTCCAAAATGAACAGCTACGGACGCAGAGCAAACCGGTGCCAGCCTGACGTGAGTCACCCGCTGATGCTTATTTTTTACATCTACATACCTCTGGAACCAGTAATGCTTCGTGGAAAACTGTTTTTGATGCACACGATCCAACTACTCTTCTTATTGAGTGATTGTTTTAATATGAAGCAAATTAGAGAAAATCATGTAGTTTACCAGCGATGATTCGTCACTCAACACAATTCAAATCCATCTGTTTGCTTTTATTGTCTATGTTTTTCACCTTGCAAGCTACAACTTAAGTGTTCATATATTCAACATATATGAACATTTTACTGACTGTTGAGTCGATAATAATCTTGGTTTTATGCCATCTGGGAATTTATTTGTATTTATAGTTCTTGTGCTCAATAGGTAATTGGCGAGTTTTGCCACTTTTGGTTATGACTAAATAATTTAGAGAAAATTTTGACAAAATGAATGTTACAAAACTTCCCAGGGTTTTTTCCCCTGTTTTTTTCACATTAATACCAGAAAGCTCAATAATTTTTTATTTGTTTTTATTATTATTATTTTTTGAGGTCTTGTGATAAACCAAGACCTCAAATATGGCTATAAAGGACCAGAAGAAATGTACATGTTGATTTTTAACAAATGAAGTTAAATTGTGCGGCATACATTTGTATTCAACTCATTTTACTCTGACGGTTGAATTACAAAAGAGTTTAACTTCCAGGAGCGACATCTCGTTATGACAAGAGAGTTTCTCGTTAAAACGAAATATAAAAATTCCCTCCTAACTTGTTCAAAAGACGTGAAGGATCTCGTTGCGACTCTCCTTCTTCTCAGTTTCCTCTGGATGACATCTAAGAATCCCAAGAGGTGCTGCGTTTTATTGTTTCAATCTTTATTTTTCTAAAAGAGAAGATAAGTGTCAAACGAGAGATAAGTCTGTTTTTTTTTATCTTGTTTAAACAACAAGATATTGTTTCTCAATTTATTTTCAAGTACTTGCATTCATGCGCTTCTGTACAAAATAAAATTCAGTATATTGATTTGAAAAGTCCCCTACTTAGTGCTTCTCCTCTTTGAATATACATACAGTTGTTCTATTGAAGGCCTCAGGTTTTTTTCTTTTTATTATTATTTAGTAAATGTTTGTGAACAATTTGATTAATCAAGCACATGTCACATAAAGTTGTGGAGATATTGTTATAAACTAAGTTTTTAACAAATTTAGAGACGACGCAAACCTTAAATATGGAGTAATGTTTGCCATGCAGAGGAAGGCTGTACTCAGATTAGACCAAAGCCTTTTTGTTTATATACAAAGTTTGCTGTGGTGGAAACGACAGGGAGGCTGGATCTGATGAAACGATGGCTGGAGACGAATATTACAGTCCTTCTGGAATCACAGCAAAACGTGGATCTGTAAAGTATTTACTGAGGAGGCTGAATACAAATGTAAAGCTCTGTTTTTAGACTTATTTGTGAAATGTCACTTTGCTTTTATCTGTTATTCATGTTGTCCTGTTGCATAAAATTGCAGTAAAATGCATCAGAAATTAATATAATTATAAAAATCTAAACATTTATTTTGAATATTCAAATGATACCTAGGTTGTTGCATAATATATCTCATAAATCTCAAAATAACACATGAATTTTAAGGAAACACAATACTATAAAACGCCAAAACCAGGGAAAAAAAATAGCTAGCATAATCAAAAAGGAGAGGGTAGAAGCAAAGCTTATTGTTCAACAAAAATAACTAGAAAATATCAATTTCTTGTGAAAATGCAGTGTGAATGCTGCATGCTCAATGTTTTTGATAAAAAGGCAAAAATCCCACCCGATCCGTATTAGAAATTGGTGCAGAAAAGCTAAATTTGAAGGTCACAACAGTTTATAAGCTTAAATAAGCTAATAAAGTAAAACTAGCTAAATACTAATAATCGCATGTAGGCTAGCACCTGCGTGTTGACTTGCAGTAACACAATCCATGCACACTGGGGGAAAAAAAAATCCATGGTAAAGCTAAAATTAGCTAAAAAGCTAAAGCTGGTTTTAAAAGTAATGCTAGCACTTAGGCTAGCAGCTAGCATGGTGGCTACAAAAAACATTCTACATGCAGTATGAACCCCAGAAAGAGGAACTGATTATTCATGCCAATATGATCCCATATATTCACACAAATACATGCAGTCCCTAGTTTAGTTTTTTTCCACCAGGGTCTGTATATGAAAAAGTTAAAACTACTTTCTGGGCAGGAATAAACACCTGGAGTGAGAAACATGCACACAAGTTAGTACCATTCAGGTGAAAATTGTGCTGCCAGGTCAAAGATCAGTCAGCTTTTAGTTGCATCTTCTTGTGAACAACCATCCACATTTGAATCCAGTGTCATGACTTCAGCTTTTTGCTCCATCTGAGTCGTCATTGTGTTACATTGGAAGCTGAAGCCTCTCATGTTCGCTGCGCATGGCGGCCGCCTTGATCTGCTCTTCATGAAGCTCAGCGCCAAGCATGCTGTCCACGTCTGCTGCTCAGCTGCAGAACGTTTTTCAACCAGGACGGCTCACGCTGAGGCAATATGTGGATTCATTTTGAGGAAATCACGTGCACATAATTAGTTTTTTTATATATATATGCTGAACGCAGCAAGGGAATCATTTCAAAGGTCTGTGTCTTAAGATTTTGACTGACGATAAATTGTCCCAGCAATTGTTGCGCTAAACAGTAATATTGTTATTTTAAGACCATTATCAAGTTTAGGGATGCACAATGTATTCTGTATTAGTCAATTTTTAACATATCTGGAAAAAAAAAACAAACTGGGCTGATACAAAGAATCAGTATTTATTTTTATCCGTTTCTGGTTGTTGTTGTTTTTTCCGAAGATGTCAAAACGGTACTGAAAAATACAAAATACCGATAAACATCGGTTATCGCCGTAACAGCAATATTAATATCGAATATTTATGTTGGTCCAAATTTTTCATATTGGTGCATTCTTAAGTTATGTAATGGTAATGGCATAATAAATTGCATTAATAAACCTTACATTCTTATGAACAATTGACATTTGGGGAACTGGAAGACATTTGAAATATGCAAAATAAATGTATAAAAACCAATAAAATGGAAACTCAAGTTTCTGCAAACAAAAATGTTCTTCAAACAAAATGGATAGTTGAGACTGAAGAAAAAGCGAAAAATGATAAATCATTCAAATGGAAACTAGTGAATTTAACTCAATTTATCACGTGATTAATTGATTTACTGCTGATTGTAACAGGCCTGTTCTTAAGTAAAAAGAGGAAAAAAAACATTAAATGATTGTTGTTGTTAATCTGCTCCCTACTTGGTCAGAAGTGGAATTAAGAGTGGACCAAAAATCTCACTCTTTATCTTTTTGCTCTTCCAGGAAATATTTGGGATCTATTTTTGTGTTTTCCTTTTTCTGTAACTTTTAAAAATTAGACCATTTTAAAACATTTCTTTATATCCGACCGGTTGAACAACTTTGGGGATTAAAACCGATTTTCCAATACAGTGTCAACACCATAAGACTGAACATTTGCTCTTCAGTTTTTATGACCTGTAAAGCCTGATGTTTGATCATCAGCCAAGTGAATGAACTCAGATGTGTTTTCTGTGTTTAACGTGAGATGCGACTGTAATTGAGTTTTTTCCAGCGAACTGTGTGGCGTCAGATGAACGTTTGTGTCCAGAAAACGATTCTGTGCACTCAGAGCAGATTCCAGCATGCTTGCTTTCCATCCTGCTGCTTTGCTTGATTCTGCCATTATTGCTTTGTGCTACTGGGGTATTTTATTCTCTGCTCACATTCTTATGCTTTCCTTTGATGCTTTTTCATCCAAATATACAAAAAGGTAGTTATTTTTACAAGCTGCATGATGTGAAAATGTGTTTTACTCTGTTGTTTCTATTGCACACACAGCTTCTGGGTCAGGCCACATCTGGTTATAACATTCCTATTTTTACATGCATATTTATGCTTCTGTTAATTTGACATTTTTCTCTTTTTTGTTGGTATATTTTGCAAACTAGGGCAGTGTGAGAAGATGACTATACCCCAAAAAACATGTAATGTTTATGCAGTTAATGGGTTATTCTCTCGTAAAATATCACTGCATCTGTTTGAGTTTGAACATAATATCCAGATATTCTGCTTTCAGTTGTCTGCAGTCTTTTTGTTTACTAAAGCAACCAGAAATTAGACTGAATTGTCATTGTTACATACCGGTGCATACATTAAATTAGAAAAAACACAATCAAAATGTTGTTATAGACATACTTGTTTGGATTTACACGGAGTATACCAGATGTATTTTTATTCATTTTGATAATGAATCTACAACGAAGTGCATTTGTGACTCGTTCTTATACATTTTGAATAGAAACACTGAAAAAGCACAAAACATTTATAAAACTTTACATAACAGCAGATTATCAGTAGAAAAGATTACATAGTTAAATGCTGCAAAGACTTTTGAGTCTGAAATAGTTTTTCATAAGAAAATTAGTTTGAGTGAAATGAAGTGTTTAGTCTGAGAAATTTAGCCCTTTAAACCTGTTATAAACTAGATTTCCCTTATTAAATTTATCAAGATGTTCAAATTCTCCTTAAGCACATTTTCAGTAATTCTGTTCTAAATAACATTTTTGTTCACTACATTGACTAATCATTTATCAATATTCCCTTAATTTCAAATTGAAAAATGCATTATTGAAAGGGAAATTAAATAATCTTGTAATTCATAAATTCAAAGTCTTCAAATAATTTTTAGACATTGAATTAAAAAAAAATCAACTTGTAAAATTGCGATAATGTGATGTTGAATATTTTGGTTCACCTAAGAACTAAAATCAGTCAAAAATGTTTGTATAGTTTTGTTAATTTTGACTTCAACTTTAAATAACTTATTCTTTTTGAACAATTAAAACAAAAATGTTTTATTGATAAAAAAAAAAAGAAGAAGAAGATAAGAGTGCAGACTGCACAGTTCAAGGTTTCCCCCTAAAACCTGCTAAGCCCGGTGGTTGGGCGCTCGGCAGTCATTCATCCAGCAGCCTGTCGTGTTTTTGAGTTTAAAAAATGCTTAAAGTTGAGAGAAAATTTGAAAATATCTCTTGATAATTGTGTGATTGGAAGATTAATACCTGAACACCAACCATAAAGTCTTACAAATCCAAACATTTAAAAAAAAAAAAAAGAAACTTAAATAAGCTATGCTTAGCCTGGAGGGGGGACAAGTAAAGCCTGGTGGCCCGCCAGACTTATAATACATCCATGTCACAAAAGCTAAAGAAGGTGGCTGACCAGAGAGGCTTTTTCCAGACACACTGGTGGAAATTTGAGTGAAAGGAAGAAGAAAAGTTTGGTCAGAAAAAGTTCACTGCAACCGTTTCATTCTTTGCATTGAGCCACTCCCGAACCGGAGACGACGCCAGAAGCATCTCAAAGGGAGAACAGAACAATGGTGCAGAAATCCTCTCGTGCATTTAGTTTAGGACCCAGGGTGGCAGAAGTCCAGCTGGAGCCAGTGAGCGATGATTTAGGATCCATGTCGTTTGCAAATGAAGGTCCCAAAACGTCTTTTTTTCCCCCCCAGCAGGACAAAACTTCTATCCACACTGCCAAAAGGTCCAATACCTGCTTTAATTACCCGGTATTAAGACTCTTGATTTGCCTGTAAAGTCAACATAAACTTTGCAGAGGATCTGTGAATATACAACTGGAAAAAATTAAGAGGCCTCTGCACTGAACCTCAGTAAAAACCTCCTGGTTCTTCCACCAAATATTGATTTCTGAACTCCTCCTGAGTTAAAACATTAGTGTCTCTAAATGAATATCAACTTGTTTTCCTTGCATTAGTTGAGGTCTGAGAGCAAAACATCTTTTTAGTTATTTTGTTTGTGCTTGGAATTTTGGATACGTTATCAGTAGTTGGTAGAATAGAATAGAAGAATAATGTTAATTTTACTCAAACATATACCTATAAAAAGTCAAATCAGAGAAACTGGTCACTAAGTAATCTCTTAATATTTTCAGAGCTGTATTTTTCAATGCTATGCTGCACTGATGCAGCAATTAATCAAAACGATGAGGAGTAGATGCTCAAAAATATGTCTGTGTGTAGCAAATAAATACACATTTTGAATTAAAACACTAAAATGCGTTACATTTTTGATTAAATTACACTTGTACACTTCAGTGTCGACTTCCCTTCTAAGCTGTTAACGGCACCAAAGTGCCGACAGGATCCACAAAAACCCCCAGTGGCAAAACAAGATAAATTGTTCATTGAAGCAGAGCGGTCTTTCACAATGTGGGCATCAATTTTTCCACTGATGATGATTAAATATTTCAGATGAAATATCTCCTGTTAAACTGGGTCTTTGTCCTGATTATAAAACGTGCTAGTGAAGCTTTAGTTCTCATTCCAGTTTATTCTTTTTCACTGTTAAACGACAGAATTGAAAATTCTCAGCTGAACTGGACAGATTCAAAGGTTTGGACCCAACAAATTAGTTTCCACATTGTCAGATTAATCTTCTTCATGCTGGCATACTGTTTAAACTTGGTGTGCATGAAAAGCAACATTGTAAGTAAGCATTTAATTGCAGAATTAAGACTTTTCAAAAATTTGATTTTTGTCTTTAAAGCTGCCTCATTTAAAATAACCATCTGGAAGCAGCTGTTTATTTGCCTTCTACAAAGAGGAATTTGATCATATTTAGAATTGATCATTACATTTTCTAAAAACAAAACCTGATCTTCAGTGGCCTTGAAACATTTTAATCTGTGAAGACTGCAAATGAACAGACAAAAACACTTTAAATGAGGCAACTCTCTCCAGAACGTTCTGGTAAAGGAATATAATGTGCTGAGAGATGTTTTATTCTGGCTCAACTTTTCCAGACTTTACTCCCTGCCGCTTTCCATTTTCCGTGTCTTAGTTTATTGTTGCTGTTATTGTCTCCCCTTGCAGGGTCCAGAGGATCTGACCCCCCATCCTCTCACCACTGGCTCTCAACTCATCTCTGCGGTACTGCCCCCCTGAGCATAAGAGCTCACTTTCCGCCCCCTCTTCCTTCCTTTTGCTGTCCCTAACCCACCATACCTCAAAAAAAAAGAAAAAAGAAATTCTCACTTGTTTTTAAGTACTAAAACATTCTCATTACCATGCAATCACTCCTCTGCTGTGTTGTTTCAGCACAAAAAACAGTAATTATTAAAATTGATATCAGTTTTAGCCTAATTGTGTAAAGATGTGTTGCAGAGTTTTCAGGTTTTTACAGATATTGCCAGCTGTCCTTGTATCCTTTTTTAGCCTTTATTACGTCTATAAAAACATTGAAACTGCTATAAAAAACAAACTCTTCCAGGGGATTTTTGACTTGCTTTGCTCTCTTTCTTTCACCCCTGCTCTCTTTACTAATGCTTGCCTTTAAATGCTT
Source organism: Poeciliopsis gracilis (assembly GCA_911649635.1). Classification (NCBI taxonomy): domain Eukaryota; kingdom Metazoa; phylum Chordata; class Actinopteri; order Cyprinodontiformes; family Poeciliidae; genus Poeciliopsis; species Poeciliopsis gracilis. The sequence goes on from CAJVRI010001220.1 coordinate 2,827,618, forward strand.
ACTTGCTGAGCTGTCCATGTCCTAATTTTCTCCACTTCCTTTAATTCGGCTTGCTCTGCCATCACTTCAGACGCTAACACTGTGGCTGCATGGGTTCTCATTTGAGTGCACTTACTTAGACCTATTAAAATACTTGTTGGTTTAATTAATTACAGAGTACAATTTGTGACTAAAAATAGTCAAATTGGTGAAATTTGCTTCTTTTTTTTTTTGCTTGTTTACTTAAAGCTAACACTTCTGTGAGTTTGTCCTACATACAAATTTTCTTTTGCTTTTTCTGCTTTCAAAAAAAAATTGGAGGAACGACAGAGTTGCAGCTGCATAACTGAAGGACTTGCAACTAGAGATGCACCAATCAGATTTGTGGCAAATTCCTAATCACCAATTTAAAATGTTTCCACCTACAGCTCTTGCTTTTTTAAAATCAGATTCTGATTCTCATTCAGAGATGGAACTCCTAGTGCTATTTATGAGTTTTATTTAGACACTATTGGCGTTAAAAGGGTCTAAATCGTATATTTTAGTAAAAAGAAAGAACTTCAATGTACATTTGTAATATATTTTTTGTTCTGTTAAGCACTTCTGGATGGATGCAAACTGCTTTTGGTTGCTTTGTACTTGACATGTGCAATGACGATAAAGTTAAATCAAATTCTAAACACAGTGTCTAAATAATGCAAATAGTGTCTAAATACTTATAGTGTTTAAATAATGCTAGTAGAGTCTAAATAACGGTAATAGTGTGTAAATAATGCTAACAGTGACAGTAATAGTGTCTAAATAATGGTGCAGGTGACTGAATAAACACTAAATAACATTAATCTTAGTGTTATTTCTGTTGAGAATGCACATTAAGTCGGTGCATTGGCCCTCCCAGAGGTGACGTCACACCATGTGTGAGAAAGATGTCGCCATAAAACAGAATTGTAGTTTTTATTTTAAATCAAAAACAAAAGTAATTGGCTTTTTATTATTTTATTTTAAAATTTTTACCTTTTAAATGCGAGTCTTCCAAGAGGCTGCTAATATTTTGAAATCCAATAAGGATAAACATTAAATAAGTAGCTGATATGCATTTGCTTAAAATATATATATATTTTTTTGCTTTGTCTGAATTCAATCTCTGAAAATGAAAAGAGCGACCTGCGTCTTCTGCAGGAAAACAAAAAGTCCCTTTAATAGTTAGGTTTGGTTCATTTCCTCGTCAGTAATGTAAATTACATCTTACTGTTTTGAGTGTTGAACAAACTGGTCTTTTTCGTCCTGCGTTTCTGCTTGGTGCATCTCTGCCTGCAGTTTCTTTCAGGTGGTTTTGATTCAACCATTTTGGAATCACTGGAAAGAAGAAACACGGTGAAACAGCATCTTTTAGGGCATTATGTGTTTTTTTTTTTCTTCTTCTTTTTGTCACTGGTTGCAGTTTAACAGCATCTCAAAGTATTGTGAAAGGCTTTTATTGTGAAACTCTTACCACACAATAGTTTTGAAATTTCCACCCAGAGTTTATTTCAGTGGGTCAGTTTTAGTTGTGCAACCTGTTCAAAATGGTGACAGGGATTGTTGGGTTTTAACTTTTTAAAATGTGTCTTGACTCTTTGCAGATTTAAACCTGAGTCTGTCAGGTTTTTTAAAGTTCTGATAACTTTAAATGAGTTTCTTTAAACTATTTAAATAGTTTAAATAGTTCAGTGCAGGTAGGAGAAAAACTTTGGTTACGTGAGAATATCGTCACACTGATAGTTTTTCTGTTTTTGTTTTTTTTTGTTGTTTTTTTTTTTCTTTTTCTTTTTTTAGATTTGGTGTCGACTGAGCAAGCAGTTTTGTTTTTAAATACTATTTTTTTGCTTTTTATTAATACACACATTTTTACACTAATAAAAATGTAAATTATAAGTTTTTAAAAATTAGATAAAAAAATTAAAATTCGATAAATGTTTAAATTATGTTTTTAATACAGATTTAACATTTTTTTGACATGCAGATTTTTATCTTAGAAAATGTTTATTATAATAAAATTTTTATCAAGACATCAACTTTTTAAAATGTTTAAAATTAATACTGATCTAATTTTCTTTTTCTTTTTTTTTTCCAGAAAAAAAAATGTTTTTCTAGCAAATTTTAATTTCTTCTAGAAAATTTGAGGTTTTCTTTGGTGAAAATAAGAAATAGTTTGTAGGGTTTTATTTTTCTCTTAAAGTGTAAACAAATACATCTCAAGCCTTTTTATAAGTGTCTATTATTAAAAATCTTCTAAAAACTTTATTATTCTTTACATGTTTTAATATTTCATTTATATACTAACAGAATGCAAGGATATGATTGAAACTTCCTCCTCACCATGACTGGTTGTGTTTGCTGGTGGGTTTGTTTTTCTAGTGTCGGATGCTCCTGTCCTTTTAGTTCCCACTGGGTTAAAGGTCAACATTTCCTTCCTTGGAATCCCTAATCCTTTCTTGTGATGCATTTAGTACGTTTGCGTTGTTCTGCACTCGGTCATCACTCGGCTGTTGCTTTGCTTGTGTGTTTGGTGAAGTGGCTGCTGCTGTCCGTCCGTGGCTTCGTAATGAAGGTGTCGTTTTATTCGCAGCCGGAACCAACAGAGGAAGACATAGAGAAGAACCCGGAGCTGAAGAAGCTGCAGATCTACGGAGCCGGACCAAAGATGATGGGACTTGGACTTGTCGCAAGGGACAAAGGCTTCAAGAAAAAAGGTGAATTTATTTGTCAGGAGCTCAGTTTCCATTTAACATATTTTTTTGCAAATTGAAATCATGAAAATGATTTCGGTTAATAGAAACACGCAATTCTGAAAAAAACTCCGTTTTTGCGCTAGAATGAGGTGGTTTTTCGGCTATAAAGAAATGATTGCATTTTGTAAAACTGCAATACGAGGGCTTTTTTGGGGGCTTTTTTGCTTAATATGCGTCACATGATCAACAGCTGGAATGTCAAACATTTACTATAATATCTAAGTTTCTTAAATTAATCACAAAATCTTATTGAACAATAAGAACATTTTTTACTTTTTTATTTGTGATATAAAGCGAAGTTGTTTTCATTCTTGTACAACTTTTTCATGATCAATAAGCTTTGATGCTGTTTATAATCTCTTAAAAGCTTCTGGTTTTATTCTGATCTGCTGCTGAAATCTCAGGCTATGGCTGATGGTCTCCCATAGCCTTGATATTTGGTGAAATTGTTCTAAAAATCTGATATTAATACTAAAATGCATTTATATTTCCTCATTAAAACATGTTGCAGATCAGTGTGTAAATATTGTGTTCATACTATTCTTATATTATTGGTTTTTTTTTTAAGGTTTTATCTCAGTTTACTGCTGCATTCGGTTGTGACTCAAATCTTTTTAGTCCTACTTAGAAATGTATATCCAACCTATTTTAGCCAAAAAAAAAGAGTAGTTCTCTGATTTAAAGCATAACTTTCTTCCTCAGTTGAAACCCTCCAGAGTTTGCGACAAGCAGAGTTGAAGACGTTCTTCTTTTTCTCTCTTCTTTTCAGATGATCTGCCTCAGACTGTCACCATCAAGGACGCCACACTTCCCGCTTCTGACGATGCTTCTGGTGACGTTTCCATCAAACCTGAGCATGTAGAACCAGAAGAGAAGCAAACTGATGAGGGTTCATCCAACCCGCAGCTTCCTCCTCTGACTGTTACAGTCAAAACGGAAGTAAAGAAGGAAGAAGTAAAGGCAGAATATGGAGACGATGATGGATCCAAAATGACCATGAGGCTCAGAAGAAACATTACCAACCCTCAGTGTGTAAGTCCAGGAGTTTTGCACTTTTCATTTGTTCTGATCTGATGAAATAATAATTGTTTTCTTCATTTCTTGCTTCCGAAGGTGGATTCTTTTATCTGTCGGATGTGCGGCCGGGGAGATGACGATGAGAAACTCCTGCAGTGCGACAGCTGTGATGAAAACTATCACACGTATTGTCTGCTACCGCCGCTCACTGATCCTCCGAAAACCAAGTGGCGATGCCCAAAGTGTGTCGCTGAAGTAAGTTGAAAGATTTTATTTTAAAAGACTCTAAAGCTGCACACTGCAGCCTGAAGTGAAACTGGATTTATTTATTATTTTTGTCGTTCACATTTCCAAATATATATATGTACGTGATCTTAAGTGAGAACTATAAAGGATCTGAAAGTGTCCCGCATGCGCAGTAGAAGGCGCAATAACGTCACACATCGAGAGCGTGCTCGGTGTTTTTCCCAACTGCGAAGAAGAAGAAGTGCTCAGTGTAAACATGGTGAAGCATATCTTGCGATTTTGAAGCACATTAACATCTTAATCCTCATTATCGTCCGCCATGTTGTTTTTCTTCCCGCTTGCGCGTGTCAGGGCGCAGAGTAGTGACATTTGTCGAGTACCAGTGCCGTTCAGGTTGGATGGATGCGACCGGGACGTTGGCTCACATTAGAATCGGCTACGTGTCGGATATCCAGGCGACCTGAGGCGCATTCGAAAAACATCCGAGAGGTGATGTTCAGACTGTCTTGAAAAGATCAGATACAGATCGTATTGAGGCACAAAGCTCAGAATCAGGCTGAATCAGGCTGCAGTGTGAACGCTGCCTGAAGTGACCTTTATTTTTACAGTGCATTTACAGCAGCCTCAGCTGACCAATTGCTTCATAACATACACATCACAGGAAGATAGATTATAAAATAGAACATAAAACTAAGTCAAAAGACAAATATAAATTTGGCAACGACACCAAAAGCTAGTAGAATGAATGAAAACCAAACAATTTTAGCTGCAGCGTTTTTCTTTCTTCCTTTAACTTTTCTCTTTCTCTGGACTTAAACTGACCGACTAATGGAGAGAGCTCAACAGACGGGAAACGTTTCGGATATAGAACCACGTCCAAGCAGCCTGGGTCACATTAAAAAAATCTGATCTGTGTTGTTCAGGCTGTCATGAAAAGATCAGATATAGGTCGCATTAAGGCAGTAGAATCAGTATTGGGTCACTTCAAGCTGCAACCTTATTCATTTCTTTCAGCCAAAAAAGAGAACAGGATTACTTTCGAGTTTCCTGACTTGTTGCTTCTTGTCTTTTCCTCAGGAGTGCAAGAAACCGTCGGAAGCCTTTGGCTTTGAGCAAGCAACAAGAGAGTACACTTTGCAGAGTTTTGGAGAAATGGCCGACTCGTTCAAAGCTGATTACTTCAATATGCCTGTTCATGTGAGTTCAGCGGAAATTACAGGACTCCGCCTGATGTGCTGAGATTAGAGACGGAGGTTAAGTGTCCAACACTCTTGTTTTGTGTAGATGGTTCCCACTGAACTCGTGGAGAGGGAGTTCTGGAGGTTAGTCAGCAGTATTGAAGAAGACGTGACCGTCGAGTACGGAGCGGACATTCACTCCAAAGAGTTCGGCAGTGGCTTTCCTATGAATAACGGGAAGAAGGAACTCACGAAAGAAGAGGAGGTATGCTGATAGTTTTCTCTTCTAGGAGAAAACTTCTTAGTTATGTGTTTACAAACACATAAACACTCAGGAGTTTATGTGTTTGTATGGCTTTCCTGTGTCTCTCTTTGGTACATTTTGATACAAATTAGCCTCTTTTGTTCTATTTATTTAAGATAATACTTTATTTATCCCCTAAAGGGGGAGAATTTAGTTTGTCCCAGCATAGCACACAATAAAATTAAAATATGTAAATAAATAGCAAATAAATAAAGTAATAATAATAATAAACATACAACAAATGACAATGGGCAGTGACAGTCTAACATTCTGTTATAAATTGTATATAACAATATATATAGTGTTATATGTTGGTAAATACAGATAAAAATATTAAATTATGCTTTGCATATTCTCCATGAATGATGTTTGTAGCCTGAATTGTTCGAAATGAATTCAGAACGAAAGCCTTTTCAGTGAAACTGACCTGTTTTTGCCTGTTGGGCAGGAGTACGCGCGCTCTGGCTGGAACCTAAACGTGATGCCTGTTCTGGAGCAGTCGCTCCTCTGCCATATTAACGGAGACATCTCTGGGATGAAGGTGCCTTGGCTTTACGTGGGCATGGTGTTTTCAACCTTCTGCTGGCACATTGAGGATCACTGGAGCTACTCCATCAACTACCTGCACTGGTACTTCACCTTCATTGCCTCTGTTTGTGTCCCTGTTTGAGCACAAGTGCAGTAATAAAGTGTTGAAGTGAAGCTTGAGGCTCCGTTTTCCTCCCTTAACCTCCAGGGGTGAACCCAAGACTTGGTATGGAGTTCCCTCTGCGGCAGCTGAACAGCTTGAAGATGTTATGAAGAAGCTGACGCCAGAGCTGTTTGAGTACCAACCCGACCTCCTGCACCAGCTCGTCACCATCATGAACCCCAATATCCTCATGGCTCATGGTGTACCGGTCAGTAGCGCATCAGCGACGGCGCCGAGAGGAACCGCTCTGTGAAGCTTCTCCAGTTAACTTCCTGTTTCCAAATTCTAGGTGGTACGCACTAACCAGTGTGCCGGCGAGTTTGTGATCACCTTTCCGAGAGCCTACCACAGTGGCTTCAATCAGGGATATAACTTTGCTGAAGCAGTCAACTTCTGCACTGCAGATTGGGTACGTTCTGCTCACTTTGGTCTAATTTGTAGAGTCGCCATTAGAAATAAGTCAATGATAAATTAAAACAAGTTGAGTAATTTTAATTTATTCACTCATTTGATTTCAAGCAGGCAAAAAGTAAAGACAAATTATCATGTCCAATTAATGTCCAACTTTACATTATTTGTTCAAAAAGCAGCAGATCAGATAGAAGATCTTCTGATTTCCTGCTCGACTTACAAACATTTAAATCTCCAAACATCAGATAAACTTAAACTATTTCCGTGTTGAGTGGCACTTAAATCCCACATTATCATTCTTAAATGTACAATTATTTTATACCTTTTTAAAATCATCAATAGCATTTTTGGTATTTTTTAGAGACAACATATTTCCCTTTAAGCTCCTTTTTAAACAGTCTTTTAACCTGGTTTAATTTTGGATTATTTACAGTTTTATTTTCTCTGTTTCTACCAAAAACTGGATGACAGAAGTCGTCAGCCTGCAGCTTTGGTGAAATTATTCGAAGGACAATTTTGTTTACAAACTTTAGAAACAAAAAAATAAAATGAGTTGTTTTTTGTTTGTCTATTTATTTTGTATATTTAGAATGTTTTTCAGTTCCAGTGTTAAATGTTCGTTAGATTTTGACATTTACCGATGTCTAAGAATGTGTTATTGCTCATCACTTGATAATAATCTCAAAGCAACAATAACTTCTGTAGTTTATCATGCAGCTAAGTTTATTATTGCTACAGGCCTAATTTGCAGTTCTGTGCGATGCTAAGGAGTTTATGTGTTTGTATTTGCAGCTCCCTGCTGGTCGACACTGTATTGAGCATTACCGCCGCCTGAGGAGGTATTGTGTGTTCTCTCACGAGGAGCTCACCTGTAAAATGGCTGCATGTCCAGAGAAACTGGACCTTAACCTGGCTGCAGCTACGCATCGGGAGATGTTCATCATCGTTCAAGAGGAGAGAAAACTGCGCAAGAATCTGATGGAAAGGGTGAGGCGCAGAAGTGAAACCTGTGATGTTTATCTGGAGGTGGACCGTAGCTGACGTTGTGAGGATTTGTCTGCGTTTGCAGGGCATCACAGAAGCAGAGCGAGAGGCTTTTGAGCTGCTGCCTGATGATGAGAGACAGTGTGATAAATGTAAGACGACGTGCTTCCTCTCCGCTCTGGCCTGCTCCAACTGTCCCGAGCGACTCGTGTGTCTCTATCACACTCAGGATCTGTGCAACTGCCCCACCGAAAAGCTCTACCTCAGGTATAACCTTTGAAAATTGAGTAAAAATGATGGTGGGACCGAAGTGAAAACTAATGAACAGACATTAAAAAAGTGGTGTGAAGTGGTCACACTTTCCCAAGCCGTTAACTGACTCTTGGAAGTATTTTAGACTTGTACTGAAATGATTAATCATTAAATAATCGTTAACTAGTTTAGTAATTGATTAATAATTAACTGGATTATACAAAAAACACAGTTTTCTGAAAGGACAACATATTCAGAGTCAATATTTAAACTAAAACTGGAAAGAAAATGAACATTTTGCTTATAAGATTAAAAAAAAAAAAAACCTTTAGAAAGAGAAGTTATTTCTACCCATAACTGCTCTAGTGATTTCAGCTTCACATGGTTACTATTCTGTAAACCCATTTTGCTATTCGATTATTGATTGGGTAATCAAAATATAATCAACAGATTAGCCCTACGCTATATTTTTTCGGTGTCGATGCATAATTTCCCACAAATGATGAAGTGTACAGAAAATAAATGCTATTGTTGCATTTTAGGCAATAAAATATTTTATATCTTACTTAAAAAGTTATTTAATTATTTGTCTATTTGCATCCTTTAATGTATTTCTAATATTGTATTAAAAGGTCTAAATGGTTAAATGGAAAATCAGCAGAATTTGAAACTTTTTATCAGATTAATCGACAGAATAATCGATTAATCCCCAAAGTAATTGATTAATAGAATAATTGATTTCTGAGACGATAATTAGTTGCAGCCTTTAGATGATGATGTTTATGACCAATGTTGTAACAAACGATGATCTTTGGCGATTTGGTGCAGCTGAAAGAATATCTTATCTTGTAGCGTTTAAGTAGAAGCTTCAGTCAGAGAGGAAAAAGTAAATGAGTTGGGTTGTCATCAACATAACAATGAAGGAAAATATATAAGACTGAGTATAAATCCTTGGGGTACACCACAGCAAACCCGCTCTTTAATTTTTCCAGAGCCACATTTCCCTGTCTTGCCTTTACTCACGGATTTGGTTTTTCCCTTGCAGGTACAGATACACTCTAGACGAGTTGCTGGCCATGCTCCATCGGTTAAAGGTCAGGTCAGAGTCCTTTGATTCCTGGGCCAACAGAGTAAAAGAGGCACTTGAACAGGAGGAAGGACACAAAATAGGTAGGAAAAACTCATGAATGATAAACTAAACCTGGAAGAGAGAAGTTGATCTTAACGTTGAGGGAAATTTTATTTGCAGAAATTCTTGACTTGGAGAAGTTGAAGACGGAAGCAGCAGAGAAACGGTTTCCTGACAACGAGCTTCTCAGGAAACTCAACGCTGTTTTCAAAGACATCGCGTTCTGCCATCAGAAGAGTGCCGAGCTCCTCAGCGGCACAAAGACTGGGTGAGATGATTCACAAGCTTCACCTCTGACATCAGCAGCTTGTTTTCATTCAGGCTTTTACAAACTTTCATGTTGTTTCCTTTCAGTGACGATAGGATGACTTTGGCAGAGCTGAAGTCCCTGGTTGAGAAAATGCAAAACCTACCGTGTGTGATTAAACACATAAAGGAAGTGCAGGTAAGAAACGTGTCAAATAATGTTGCAGTAAATCACGGGTCAAGCTGGAGGCCTGAGGGCCAAAAGTGGCCCAGCATGGGCCGTTTCTGTGGCCCTCGAGAATCCAGAGGAGCGTATGAAATTATTTGTTTTCTAATGTGTTTCTAATATTACTTAATTGAAAAATCTGCAGAATGTGGCATTTTTCTATCTGATTAATTATCATAACAATCGATTAATCGTCATAATAATAGATTTATAAAATGATCATTAGTTGCTGCTCTATTTTAGACCAAGTGCAAGAGATGAAGATGATGCTGTTTTTAGTAGTTATAACAAACCTAGAGGGCATAAAGACTTGATTGAGGTTGTTTTTAGGTCCCTTTGAGTAAAGATTTAGCAAGTTGCTGTAATGGAAAAAAAACATCTTAATTGTATTTATTTGCTTTTCTAATCAGAGGGTCTGAGTTAAATCATCCAAAGGAGTCGGACCAGTGATTGAGATGTTGTAGAGTGTTAGCTGCAGCCGGCCAGTTTTTATCCGCACGGTGCAAAATTACATCAACCAGCCCCTCCGGGTTTGTTTGCAATTTTATAATGGCAGAAATTCATGCAAAATCTCTTTCACACTAATGATTAATTATGAGTTTATTTTAAATTTTATGCCAAAATAGTCAAAAACACCTGCAGGTGGCAGTATTTCCTACTCCTACGATTTCTTCTGCCTGAGCGTCATTTAGCCTGTGATCGATGCGGCGCGTTTACGTTCAGACATAAACTAAAATATTATAAAGTTTCTTGCAAATATTTATAAATTATTTCCACAAAATAAGTTATCTTGTTTGCAAAAAAGATCATAAAAACAATCTTTAAATTAAATTTTAATATTTTACTTAGATGGCTACTTATTAATATTTTCACAGTTTGATGGGTTTTATCAGAACATTGTGGTGCAACCGGCTCTTTAACAACATTCATGATGTAAATGTGGCTCAAAATGAAAATAAAATGCCGTAAATAAACAACCCAATGTGATCAAACTGTAGGAAGAAGTATGATGAATTTATCTGACTAAAATTCTTCCTTTCAATGTTTTTCAAGGCGGTTTTGCAAACGGTTGAGGATTTCCGAAAACAGGCCCAAGTCCTGGTCAACAACAAGGACTGGAGGAAAGAGTCGCCTCCTGCTGAGCAGCTGCAGAGTCTGCTGGAGGACGGGGGCAAGCTGCCCGTCGTGGTGCCTGAGTGTAATTTACTCCTGGGCCTGAAGGCGCAGGGCCACTGGCTGGAGGAGGTGAGGCGCACGCTGGGCACAGGAGGAGGGGAGAAGCAGGAAGTGACGCTGGAGGTGCTGAGGAACCTCATGGAGGCAGGCTGCAACGTGGCTCAGAGCGTATCCGTGGAGACGGCCATGGCGGAGCTTCAGGAGCTGCTCACCATCGCCGAGCGCTGGGAGGAGAAGGCGCAGATCTGCCTGGAACAGAGGTAACGACACCTCATTCATTTGGTAGCTGTGATGACGATGTGGAGACGTCGGATGATGTTTTGTTTCGGTCCGGCAGGCAGAAGCATCCTCTCTCCACCCTGGAGGCCATCGTGAACGAGGCTCAGCTTATTCCCGTCAAGCTGCCCAACATCGAGGCTCTGCGGGGCTGCCTGACGCGCGCGCGGGCCTGGGTCACCGACCTGGAGGAAATCCAGGTACCAAGAAAACCAAAATACAAAAGTTTATGCAAAATACAGGAGCGAAACCTCTTCTGCATGGCAGGAACACAAAACCAAGTAGTTTTAGTTCATACTGCAGATGTCTTTGTTCACATGAAATAAGTCAAGGCAACTTTAATTATGTTGCACCTTTCAGCCTGAGACTTTTGATCCGAAAGGGAAAATGGATCAAATAAACCAGGAGTTGGACAAAAAGTACATTTTCTAACATAATTTTAGTCTTTGGTTTCAGGAATCTTGACATATTTTTATTGTTTATGAGGAGATTATAGATTTATCTACATTACATACATTTTGCAAAACTTGCATAACTTCTGAATACCGACAAAACAAAAAATGATGGAGAGAAAAAATATATATAAATAAATAAAGAAGATGGCATCAGGGAGCTAAAAGGTAATATTATTTTTAGGATCCTGCTGTATTTTTGCTGTTTCTTTCATGTTTGTGCTCTAAGCCATATAACGTGGTCAGGAGAAATGAATGAATAAAGTCGTTAAATGCGGCGTTGCAGAACGGGGAGCATTACCCATGTCTGGACGACCTGGAGGGCCTGGTGGCGATTGGGAGGGACTTGCCGGTTTTAATGGAGGAGCTGCGGCAGCTGGAGCTGCAGGTGGCCAGCGCTCACTCCTGGAGGGACAAGGCCACCAAAACCTTCCTGAAGAAAAGCAGTCAGCACAGTTTACTGGAGGTGAGCCTCAAACAAACCAGAGATGGAAAACTCAGAACGACTTCAGTCAGCCTTCCTGTTATCTGCTGAACTCATTGATTCAGACTCTTCAGAGTTGCTGCAGATGCTGATGGAATGATCTCTTGTAGCAGTCTGTATTTTAATAATCTTATTAATTATATAATTAAAATGAACGTTTGAATGACATATTTCTCAGTAGTTCCATGTTCATTGGGGTTTTTTGTACCTTGTCAAACTGCTGTAAGCGTTAAACTGTGACCCGTCCTTCGCCTGCTGCAGGTTTTGTGTCCGTGTGTGAAAAGGAGAGATCGGCGGACTGAGTTGGAGCCACTGGACGAAACTCTGGACGACTCTGATTCCAACACTTTGGGTCTTTCTGCTCAGGCGCTGAGGGACCCGGCAGCTATCGTAAGAATCCTGAACCCCAATCTGCAGGGCAGGGGTGTCCAACCTGTGGCCCAGGGGCCATTTTGTGGCCTTTCCACTGATTTTGCAATTCAAGAAAGATCAAATTTAGGCAGTTTAGCACAGCTAGTCGGTGCAGATGGAAAATTCGTTTTTTATTTGTAGTCTGGGAAAATGATCAACAAAAGTTGGTAAAATGTAGTATTTTTGCATTGCAAGTTCTTTTAACTTGACAATGTTAAAAAAAAGTCTTTGAACGCCCCTGCTCTAAAGAAAACGACGACTCTTTCTATTTCTCCTTTTTGTTCTTTGTGGATTTGTGTTTTACGCCTCACTCGCTCCAGATGCGTTTGTGTGATTGTGCCGGTGTTTGGTCTCCAGGTTTTGGCTTTCAAGGAAGGGGAGCACCAGGAGAAGGAGGCGCTGCTGAGGCTACAGAAACTGAACTTGTGTAAATCTGGACTCAGCTCGGCGAGTTGCAAGGAAAACGGGCGCTGGGACGAGACCATGGACACGGACACGTCTTGCCGTTCTGAGGACTCTGTGAAGGAGATCAGAAACGGCAGCTGCAGCGCCGGCGCTCAGTCGGTGTGCGTGTGCGCCGGGCCGCCGCGTGCGCCTCAGCTCCGCTGCCATCTGTGCAAGGATTGGTTCCACGGCGGCTGCGTTTCGTTCCCTTCCCTCCTGCCGCCCTCCAGCCCACAAAGCAACCGTCTCTGCTGGTGGGACTGGGACACCCGCTTTTTGTGCCCTCAGTGTCAGCGGTCGCGCCGCCCTCGTTTGGCCACCATCTTGGCGTTGCTGGTGGCGCTCCAGCGGTTACCCGTGCGCCTGCCGGAAGGAGAGGCTCTGCAGTGTCTGACGGAGCGAGCCATCACCTGGCAGGGCCGGGCCAAGGAGGCGCTGGAGCTGCCGGAGCTGCAGCGAGCGCTGCAGGAGCTGCAGGAACTCGGAGAGAAAGAGGAGCAGAAGGAGAAGGACGCAGAAGGGAACTCGGTTATCGTCTTATCAGACTCTGAGGGAGAAGAAGGAGAGGACGGCGTAATCGACTTGACGGAGGACAGTTCACCCATAAAGAAGACGAAGGAACTCGATGCTTCACATGTAAGTTATGTTTTTCAGCTTGTTATTGTTTTCATCAAATCTTAACGGTGCAATTTGGGCTTTAATGATTCATCAAATGATTTGAGTAATTTGATTTTTAAAATTCCCAGAGGCTTCGTTAAATTACATTTTACCTCAGAGGAGCAGCTGCAGTTTTCTGGCCGATTACAATCTGTAAAAAACCTGACCTGCTAATTCCAATTTTGGCTGATATAAACTTTTCATCTGAAATGTTTATCACAGAAATTAAGAATGTTTGAGCCAGTAAATTGTTGCACTGTTGACCACAGACAAAATGATAATTTGTATAAGCGCACGCAGGGTCAGTTCCAGGGTCCCAGACTGCGTCCAGAGTGAAAGGCTCATCATCTTTTAAGAAGACATAGGGTTAAAAAGAACTAAATTATTTGTTTATCATTTTCTCATTTATTTATTTTACTTAAGCAGCTACTATAGAGCAGGACAATTTTTAAAATTCAGTTAATCATCAAAATAAAGAGTAGATTACTGAAATAATTGTTTACAACAGCTCTAGTTGTAGCAAAACCTGAGCTTCTGTAAACGTGTCAAACTGTTAAATATCTGTCTTGTCTCTGTTCGGCAGGCTGAGTGTCAAAATGGCATCAGCAAGAAGTCAAATGTTACAGGTAGGACGCTGTGCTGGTTTCTTCCTTCGGACCGCGTCCCGCTGAAGGATCGTTTTTAACGCCGCCCTCTCATTTTGCTCCCAGGCGTGGAGTCTCTGCTGCCGCTGCTGCCGCTGCTGAAAGGCCGAGTGGTGACGCTGTCCCCCAGCGCCAGGGAGCAGCTGGAGAAGCTGCAGCTGGAAGGAGACCTGCTGGAGGTCACCTTGGACCAGACGTACATCATCCACAGAGTCCTGCAGGCCGCCTCAGACCCTCCCAGAGAAACGCTGGAGACGCTCATCCAGGTCAGGCTCAGGCTTTCAGCAAGACGTTCTCATGAAACCTGACAAAAACGTTTCAGTCAAATCTACAACATAGAGTGTAAATGTCCTGACATATTAAAGCTAAAGATGCACTTTAGGCTTTCAGCAAAGGTTCCTGTTTTTTCTGTTCAGACGCTTTATTTATGTGTAATTTGTTAAACTCACAGAAAAATCTTCAAATCGTATCCTTAACTTTTTACATGATTAAAAAGTGAGTAATTAATGAGGATGGCTGGAACCCGAAACTTACTGTGTTGGTCTTAAATGTAAAGATTTTTAAAATTACATAACAGAAGACCTTTAATAAACAGAGAGTAGATTTTTTTTATTATTTGTCTGTCACCAATCAGAGGTGATCAGTGAAGATGTGATTTTGATAAGTTATGGTTTAAATCCATAACTTAATCTGGAGGACAGTAGCTGCGTTTCCGTCACAAATGTGCGAAAATAATCATCAATTTTCCACTAATGCGAAACAAAAACACAATTTTGTAAGTGTGGTGTTTCCATGAAGTAATAAATGCGATTAAAATCACAGATGATTAAGTTTAACTGATTAAAGAACATGCTGCTCCATCATGTTCCTGCAACATCCTGCAGTGAATCATGTCTCTGTTGAAGAGAAGAAAGTTTTTTTTTCCTTTGCAGTTTTTAATACAGCAACAAAACAAAAATCACTTCATCCTCGTTCCAAAGCTTTTCTCCTAAAAATAAGGGTTTGGTTTTTTTTTTCAAAATTGCTGAGTTTCTATTAAGCAAATTTATTTTCAAATGTCAAATTGTGCAATTGTATAGCCAGTGGAATGATTATTTGTACCTGATCAAAATGAATTAAACATGAAGCAAAGTTAAAAAATGAGGCCCCAGGTGTTTTTATGAAACAGCTGAATTAGTAACATTTTTACTCTCTCAAAAGATGGAGCTGGAGGAGCAGAGGGGGGCGAGGACGAGCCGCGGACGACCCAAGGACAAAAGGAAGAGAAAGGGTCACCGAGGCAGCAGCGCGGACGCAGCAGGGCGTCAACCCCAGGATGCCTCGCAGTCGAAGAAAATCTGCCCTCTGAAAAGCAGCCCGACTTCTCCTCACTTAAACGTCGAAATCCATCCGGAGGTAACGCTTCGGTTCTCAGACACGCCGCTAGACGCCTCCTGATTCTGCCAAAACCTAATCGTGTTTCTGTTTGCTCAGATTTTGTGATGCAGCCAACGTGGGAGCTGCGTGCAAAAACATCTGTCCAGGAAATTCGAGAAGCAGAACTCTCCGTGCCAGAAACAGTGTCAACTTATAGAAAGATGCAGGACATCCCCCCCGCCCCCCTCCCCCCTCCCTCCATTCACCCCGACGCCGCTTCATCCCTCACTCATGTGGTCAGACACTAACAGAGAAATGACTCTCCTTCTGCACTCCACCGTCGCATCGGTAACTCGGCAGTATCGCTCATTTTTATTATTTCGTCACATACTCTCACCTGAACATTTCTGTCCAGACTGTTGGACCGATGCGAGACTTAAAGCCGTTAAAGCAGCTTCTTTGGTTTCAAGTTCTCTTGAGGTCAGCCGGTTTTGCTTTGTACTACTCCCCACGTTGCTAGTTCAGTCTCAGGACCAACAGCATCACTTTCACTTCCTTTGAGAGCCCTTGTTGACCTTGGATAAGCTAACTTAAACTGTTATTTGGGCCTCAATCCTGACGCCGAGTGCAGGATTTAAGACTGCTGACCTGAGACAAACGGCACCATGGTTACACTCTTTTTGTTTGTTTTTTTTTAGTTGTATTTAATCTTGTGTTTGAAGCTGTTCCTAGGAGATGTGCATTTTCAACACCCTGAGTAAATTTTGGGAAGTGTTTTAAAAACAGGCATTAATGTTTTTGGTGCTACTTTTCCAGAATAAATATATATGTACCTCTTGGCTTTATCTTTCCATCCTTACCTTCTGCTCAATGCTTCGTTTTTGTAGATGCCATCCTTTTTGACTCCATGATGTATTCCTCTCAGTCTGATCCACCACCTCATTATTTTCACTTTGCAAAAGGTTACTTAAGTGTAACTCACCTGGTCTCAATTTGTTTTGTTTATGAGCTCAAATGACTATATTATTATTATTATTGTTGATATTGGAGACACAAAGTTGTCGTGAGTTTGTGTATAAACTTTTAATTTTACTGTTGCCTTTGTTTCTTTTCACTCTTGTTAGGATAAAATAAAAGTTTAGAATTGTTTAGGACTTTGCGTCTCTTATTTCTGACATCAACGTGCCGATTTATCGAATGTGGGCGATATGGCTTAGAAATAAAATGTGATGTAATTTTTTGTACCACCTTAAATGGGAAAAGAAAAGGAAGAGTAAATTTTCACCCCAAAAAATTATAAATTGTCTAGAAAAAAAAAACAAAAACATTTCTGAGTTGCAAAAATGTTGACTTTTCAAACTTAAGAGATTTTCTGGGAATAAAGCAATTCTCAGAAATTTAGATTTTTTTTTTTTTTTTGAGATCAATTTTAAAAAAAATTATCTTGTATTTTCCGGAAAACTAGATTTTTTTTTATTTTTTTTGCCGCAAAATAATTTCTTCTCTCTACAGTGGTCCTAACACGGTAGATTTCCGTTTTAAATTTTTTGTTTTGTTGCTTTCTTTTCTAAAAAAAAAAAAAAAAAAACAAATGCAAGGAAATATTTTCAGAAGAGGATCTCATTTCAATCGTTCCTTCTGAATTGTGAAGGTATTAAGGCAAGGCTAAAAGAATTATTGTTTAATTACAAGAATATGGCTATCATATTAGAATAAAGATAAAACTTCTTAAAATTAAGAGTCAATTAGAAAAATGGAGGATCTGTAAAAATTATACCAAAAATATGACTTAAGATGCTCAACATATCAAGATGGCGGCCCTGGGTTTCTATGGAAACCCAATAATCACATTGGTGAAAAAAAAAATCCCGGTTTTCCAAAGCAGATTAAATTCGATTGATCTGCAGGAGAAATGAACGGACATAATCTCAATGTTCACAGCATTTATTTATAAAAGCTTTCAAACTGCAGACACGTCACAACACTTAACAATTACGTGTTTTTCTTTTCTCTATGCTAGGACTTTAGCAAAGTCATAGAAAGACGAACACAATTAGAGTAAAAGCCTTCAATATTGAAGCATATGGAGGAATCCGCTCTGTATCAAACATGCATGAGTTCAATGGAAAGAAGCAGCATTTGTCTGGGTATAATAGAGAAGATGCTCCATATAGCAGGAGCAAGTTTCAGAAAACAGCAGGTGCAGCAGCAGCAGATGTTGGGTAAGTTATAGCTTGAAGAATCCATGAATAGCCCTGGTCATAAACAAAACCCTAACTCTGGTCTGCAGGAGTAGAGGACTGCATAATGTTCATTTCGGGAACTTGCAGTGCCTTGCAAAAGTATTCATGCCTTTTATATCGGTGTGTTTTATGTGGTTTCAGATGCAAATTAGTTCATAATTTTAAACAGGAAGGTCTAATGGCAAATACAAAAAAAACAGTGCATTTGTATTTAACTTGTGTAATGAGAAAGTTGCAGGCAGGTCAGGGATAAAGTTGTGGAGAAGTTTAAAGCTGGTTTGGATCATGAAAGTTTGTCACAGATGAGACCGAAATGTACATTTTTGGTTTGCTTGAAAAAAAAAAAACAAGCCTTTTATTAGAAATGTAACAGTTAACCTTTGACCCAGTCAACATGCAATCGATAGCTTGTGGCGAGATCGCAGACGCTAATTGCAGCGGCAGAGTTTCTGTTTTTATTGTGAAAATATGTGGAAAAAATCGGGACATATGAATACTTGTGCAAAACACTGTTCCGTTACAAGAGCTACAGTAAAAATACCAATTCCTTTGGATAATGTTAATCTAAATTGCCTAATCTATTCTTCGGGTGATGATGTCAACATCTTGTCTGTGCTTCTTAAAAGGTCAACAATATTTATAACCTAAATCTTTTTGATTTCTTTTTTTACATTGATTTTAATGAAATATTGAAGCGGTCCAACCTTTTTTCTTTTGTGCTTTACAGTCGGTTCTGCCTGAAACAAAGGCACGGCTCAGCTCCTCAAGAGATGTCTGTGCTTAGATAACGCGTTAAAAAACAAACAAACAAACAAAACTGGTGGAAGTTGTACACGAACAATGCAAAAAATATTACAAAAGATGCAGCCAAGCAGAAAAAAGTTGTCTTACTTGCAAAGTCTTGCTTGGACAGCAGTTGTCCAGTTTTTATGGCACACGAGTGATTTTTCTTCAATGTTTTCTTTCACAGCTGCATTATTCTTGGCCCCGTTTTCCATTAATTACAAAAAGGTGTGTAAGACCTGTAAACATTGCTGTTGGTATTGGTGAGCTTCTGAGGAGCAGCTGGTGTGATCTTGGTATGTAGCATTATGTTTTATTGAACATAATCTGTGCTTTTTTCCCTTTGTCTCTAGGACTGGAATTGCTACAGGATATTTAAAACCGATCTTTATGTTCACAGTGTATATATTTGTGTGTTTTCTTGCGCTTTTGGAAGAAGTTTTGTTTTTATTACTTGGGCCTGTTGTGTGCCAAATTATGTTATCTCTCTTTAACTCTCTCCTCTCATTGCCCATCTAGTAGCAAACCTTGTCCACACGTAGCCGGATGTCTGTTTATGCAATTTGGCCTTTCATTCCCATGTAAACTCTGTTTGATATAGTCAAAAATATCAATACTTAATCATTTATATTAATAAAATAAAATTATTAATGAAAATTCAGAACAAAGTGGAGATTTGGGAATTGGAAACCAGAGACTTAGAGGTACATGCATTACAATCTGTGACAAATAATGTTACCTGTGACCATCGTTTGGCCATCAATGGAGGAGAAATACGACAGAGAATTAGGACCACACTAAGAAAATAAAAATAAAAACATTACAACAATAAAATCATAAAATTCTGAGAATAAGTACAAGAATAAAGTCGTAACATTATGACTTTATTCTTGTACGAGTTTAATGTCGTGATGTTATGACTTTTTCCTCGTAATTTTTCTTTTTTTTGTGCTTTTTTCTCAGTATGGCTGTAAAACTCCGTCGTAGAAAAATGACCATCAGAGACCAAAGATTTGCTGCCTTATAACTACTATCCGATCATGCTATTAGTTGTTGCTGTTAGTTGCTTTGATGCGAATCCAAAACAACATTGTCTTGTATTTTATAAACTTTATTTTCTAACACCGTATTTAAAAGTAGTCTCACCTGTTTCTGTCCACATCACTGAACCTCCTGGCACCATGTTTAATTTCTAACAGGAAGTCGTGGTTTTTGAGAAGGATTGTGATTGGCTGATGTAGGTTTTAGCTTTGCATTACACTGCCCCCTATGGGTTTGGCATGTTTACTACAACGCACAGTGGAGTGGCATTTTTCTTAAACCAGTCCTGTGTGCGCGATATTTTTTAAAACTTATGTGTTGGACATATTTGTTTTTATAAAGACCCGGCTACGTGTGTACAATGGCTCAGACTGTGGTAACCGACAGCAGGGGGTTGTAGACTTTCTTCCCGTCTGCAGACCTGCTCCCATGCGCCAGCAGCTCTTGTATAGTGATCCAGTTGTCCAGGATTCTCCGACTGCGCTTCTTCATGCTCCTCCGGTGGCAGAGTTCCAGTATGGATGCTGGTTCCTGCTGCTGTGGCGCCCCTGGTTGACCTGCCGCGCTGCCGCCTTGCTCCCTGTCACGCTCCCTGAGGCAGTCGAGGCGGCTCTGCATCATGAACTCCCTGCGCCGCCGCTGCTCTCGGGCTTTCAGCAGCTGCTGCTTTCGCTCCTCTTTGCTCCAGTAACGACCCATCTTCATTTCGCTCACAGCGTCGTCGTCCGTCGTCATTCCGCTGCGCTCCTCTCGGATCTTCATGGCACGCGCCTTCAGGAGGCGATCCCTCACGGGTCGTTTGGCCACATAGCGTGAGCCGTCGCTGCGGATCTTCACCTTCCACTCCATTCTGGGGGAAGCGGGCAGCAGAGGAGGGGACAATGCTGAGGGAATGCCATCTGGAATCTGGGGAACATCTTTACAAGTGCTGCCCAAACTCATTGGACTCGCATCGTCTCCTAACTCTATAGTGGCCTCTTTGGGGGGATTCCTGAGTCCACCCAGGTGCTCGGAGGCCGAGGGTGTCCTCAGCTGCATGCAGCTCAGGTAGCGTTGCGGGGGCTTTATGTCCGTCTGACGCCGGGACAGATATGGGCTGTTTTCTGCACTGCGCCCGCCGGCTCTCTCAGCGGTCCCATTGGTTCTAGGGTTGCGTCTCATTGCCCCATCCGAGCCCCTCCTACTCCCTACGTCCCGGGATAATGACCTAACCTTTACCCCCGGGCTGGATGTCTTGGCCTCACTTCCTCTCCGGTGTGTTTGCGGCGAATACGGTTGGTTTAAATTTGCTTGGATCCCGTCCCATCTCTCTTTTTGCCTGGTGGCTGGTGGAAGAGGAGACTGTCCTCCCTCCAGACTCTGAGTGGACAGAGATGGGTACTGTTCACTGACCAGAGGCGTGCTCCTGCAACTTTCTCCCCCAGTGTTGTAGGCACTCGTGCTGTCTTTATCAGAGCGCTCTCTCTCAGGAAGCTCGTTGATGTCTGATAGAGCCTGGTGACAAGACTCCTCACTCACCAAAGAACCGTTTGTCTCCAAGCGCCCAGCTCCTAACCCAGTGCCTGTGCTTGCTCCATTTTTATCCTCATGAGGCCAAACCTTCATACAACGCTCCCTCAGCTGCTGCATCTTCTGCGCTCTCAAGATATTGCGACACTTAAACTCCAGATGGCGCAGTTCCTCTTCTATGAGGGCCATCTCGTGCTGCGTCAAACTCTCATTCCTATTCTCGTCCAGTGGGACGTCCCCTTCTTCTTGTTCCAGCCCCGAAACATTGCTGTTCTTCTCGTAAAAGCACTTGATCTCCAGCAGCTCTTTGTATCGCTCGCACTCTTCTTCGGTTAGCCCAGGCATCATCATCCGCATCGAATCGGCCATGTAGCTCCTCTCCAAACGTTCCACCAGCTCCAGGCCTCCTCCTCCATTGAAGCAGTCCAGTCCAAGCAGAGAGTCAGTGCTGAACTGGAGGTCTTGGCAGTGCAGTAACGGTGGGGTGTCCCCTCTGCCCGACAAGAACTTTCTCATGCTTCCAGGTGTGTTGGTTGTGTTTGTGTTGGAGGCACTGGTGTGGTCATCCCCTAGCAGGTCATGTTCTGACGACTCCTCATATCGTGTGCTTTCGTCTGTCCGGCCAACCCCGCTGTCCAACTCCTGGCTGTTACTCAGGACGGTCTGGAGCAAATCGGGAGAATCTCTGCTCAACAAGTGAGCGTGGTTGTGACCGGAGAGGACTCCTCCGATCGCAGCGCTGACTTGTCCTGCACCTTGGATGGAAGGGCTGCTCCTCAATCTGGTACTGCTGCTCAAATGATCATCGTTGTCCAGAGGCTCCAGTTCCAGCTCGTCTGGATCCAGCTGGTTCTCATTCTAGCCAGTCGATGAATTGAAATTTTTGCATTACAGAGGAGAGATTCGGTGTTGAGAAAGGAAGGCATAGAAGAAATAATAGATTAGTAACGCATCTAGACAATTAAAAATGAAAACAAAGGGATAGTATTGTCTTCCATGTTCTCCAATCAAGTAACCGTTATCTTCAGTTGCTATAAAATGCTATTTTTATCAAATATAAGTTAAAAGAGATTTCAGCTGGCAACATCATGTCTTACTTGTACTAACATTGGAGACTTCCTGCAACCATTGTTCACGGGATTAACACTAAGTATAAAAACATACTGCTGAAAGTTCTCACTAATCTGAATTCACATGCACAAAAACTTCAGTGACATTTCGATCATTATCCTTAGGGTTGAAAGCAAAGTGCTAAACATTTGAAGCAGGAGAAGAATGGGGAACATGCTAACGTTAGCTGACTTCAGATAGGCATGTCTGGTTAGATTTAGTTGTGGGACAAAAAGCGAAATTTATGCTCGTCGTCAAATCCACTAAACCCCAGATTTGGATTGTGTTGGTTTTATTAAAGTATTAAACTTCTATCAACAAATTCCCATTCTTAAATGACTTGGCCTGGAATCGGAACAAAAAAACAACAACTGTGATTATAACTCTTAATTCAGTCTGCAGTTCTCTTATTGGTTAAATGAGAGTAGTTGTCCTTTCTGACACCAGGTGGCGCCAAAGGTAAGAAAAACTTTCACCAGTACAGTTTCTATTGAATGATTTGAAAGATAAATCGATTAATTATGGTATGGATTTAAAAAAAGAAAGAATCTATTGAAGACTTTTTATTATTCAATGTTAGAATGAGACTAAATAATATTTTTACTTTATGCAGCCTCTTCTTTTTAAGGTTGCAGTTTAATTCAGAGGCTGATGTAATAAATTGAAAGTACTTTAACACCTTCCTCCTCTTCCTCCTCTCTGCAGATTCAGTCTAATTCGTTTGATTTAAATGTGAACTACAGGCAGACTCCTAGACGAGTCGTATTGATCCTTTTCTTTAACAAAGCCCCTCATTTCTTCATCTTCCTCACCATCAGCTCAAGCTCTAATCTCTTCTTCTGCGTTTCCCTCTGATGATTATTCGTCCTTCCCTCCCGCTCTCCCCGGTTTGAATCCTAATGTGGGACAATGCCCCGCCAATACAGATCTTGTAAGACCTTCGCTGGTATTTACTGGTCTTCATATATTCAAACTCAAGGAGGTGTTGGAAGAGAGCAGGGTTTATTTGTGCTCTGTTTGACCTGCTCTGTTTTTAATGAGTGACTTTTAAATCTGCCCTGCAGCACAGAGAGAATACAAATGTTTCTGTGCTCACGCAAACACTGCATGTCTCTGTAATGATATTCAGCAGAGAAAGCTTGGCGGAGGCGTTTTGCTCGTGTAGGATCTGATATCTGTTAAAAGTGACCTTGTGACTATTTGACCTTGTTTCTGTATTGATACCATCTTTGTTTTTTCTAATATTTTGTGCACATATTTGCAAAAGAGACAAAGAATTGTGTTTTTCAATTGGATGTTTTCTTCCAAAAAGGAAATGTAATATTTGGCTTAAGGCTTCAATTATTTGTAATCCATTATTCTCTCGATTCTTCTGATGATTAATTGGATTGAAAAATGACACATACTGCTGATTTTTCATTTAATCACTTAAACTTTTTTAAACAACATTAAAAATACATTAAAACATGGAAATAATTTCTAATTTAAATAAAAAATATATATATTTTTCTCTAAAATGCAATAATGTATTAGCATTTCTTTATTTGTTGCGAGCTTAAAAAAAATACTTCAAACATAAAAATGTGAAAATTAATCAATAAAATGTAGTGCTAATGTGTTGATTGTCTTATGGATAAACTGAATAATAATTAGATTGCAAAAGGTGCTTCAGATTTTTTACTTTTTTTACAGAATTTAAATCAGTTGAAGCTAAAACTATTACAATCGATACATTTTTTTTCCATTTTAAATGCAAAATGTTTTTTTTGTACAATTTTTCTTAATTTTGCAAAATGTCTACTTTCACGTTTATATACTTCATTAACGATTCATTGATTATTAAATTAACAGATGATTATTTCAATAATCGGCTCTTCACGATTAATCAGATTAACTGTTTAAGCCCTAATCTTGTTACATGAACTGTGAGAGGAGCTGAGAAAAACGTCTTTCACAATCGAGTCTCCCTTCCCCAAAGACTGCACATTCAATTTCCTCACCTCGATCTCAGGCCTTGCAAGGAGCAGGGAGACATTCGTGCTGTCCTCTCTGGTGAGGATAGCTACCGCCTCCTCTCTGTTCTGGATGTCCACTCCATTTATCTGAGAGGAAGAGAGGAGGATGACTCCATGAGCTTTTTCCAGATGATGTAAGCCAAAGACAAACTCAGTTAAACTGAACCTGGATTCATATTTAGGAGGAATTCATAAAATATACTCCACAACCTAACAAGGAGTCATATTTAACCCAATGCATTTTTTTTTAGGATTGTTTGTTTTAAACTCCACAATGTTGGTTTGTATTTTTAAGCAAAATGGCGGAACTGAAACTGCTGCTGCGCCAGTTGCTTGACAGGTTGTTGCTAGGTAACCAAAGAATGGCTGAGTTGCTAGGTAACCAAAGAGCGAGTTGATTCCACCAACCTTTCTTAGCTGGCCATGAGAGGTTGGGAAGCTAAAGTATTTCCTCTGCCTAGATCTCCCAGAATGCTGTGCGGTTATGGATCGGAGTTCAGTGAATATTCCATCAGACGCATTAACTATTGATATTAATGCATTATTATTGATTTATTGTCCAGCCCTAACTTAACCACTTTAAAGATTCTCACATAATTTATTTTACTGAGAGTTTAGTAGCCCAGCAGAAAGTAGTGCAAAACTGTGAGGTCAAAAGAAAATGATGCATTAATGGAGTTCCCCTACGTGTAATTTAATCATATGGTATCAATACCTAATATCTCCCTGCGCAAATTTTAAACCTTTATCTAAAGATACAAAATATGGGATAACTGCAGCCTTACAAAGAATACATAACACACTGCAAAAACACAAACTTTTTGTCTAATTTATCATGAAACAAGACAAAACTGAGATGGTCTACCAGATAAGAAATAATAAAGATAATAAAACACATTGAAGTTGGTAGATGAAACATGAAAAAGAGTTTATACCTGTAATATTCTGTCTCCTTTACGGATCCGTCCATCCATCGCAGCGATGCTGTTTGGGTTCACCTTATAAAACAACAAGGTGTTAAAAACCATAAAATCATTGAAAATATGTAACTAATACAACGTTTCTTGACTTCACCTCGCCCACGTAGATCCCAAGGTCCTCCTCATCATCGGTTCTGTAGCACACCGTCAGACCCAGTTTATCCTGCTGGCGGGATTTGTAAAGCTCCACCTCCTAGAGCAGGTAACGGGGAGGTCAGAGGTCGTGGTTATATGTGCTCAAGGAAGAACAGTGCTACTTAAACACATTTCTACGACAACGCAAATAAAAATCGTATTAAGCTATAAGCCTTTGATATCGGTTGAATAATCATTGATAAGTTTTTCTCTGTTTTTAAACATCTAAAATACTTTATTTTGTCATTTTTCAGCAGTCATGAGGCACCGTGGTGAGATCTTAAACTGCTACTTGTTGCTAGGTTACAAGAGGGGAGTAGGGAGTTGCTAGGTAACCAAAGAGCCAGTGAGTTAGTTGATTCTGGTAAATTTTTGCTTCATTCAGCGAAGTGGGATGAATATACAGGAATTTTACTCGACTAAGAGTAGCAACACTTCATAATAAAATCACTCAAGTAAAAGTTAAAAAGTACAACATAGTAAAAATACTCCGAAAAGGATTTTTTTTATTTGCTGCAAATAGTTATCAGAGTAAATGTCGCCAGTTACTATCTAACTTTGGATTTAAAAATTACTGACCTCGTATTCCAGCTCGTCGTTTCTGTCCACTTCGTGCTGACTGATGTCGAAGTAGTCGGTGGGGTCGTAGTACACAGGCTCCGAGAAGCTGGGGGCAAAAACAGTCAGGAAAATACCTTTCAATTGGAGCAGCTTCTGGCCTCAAATGGGCATTAAAATGGACCAACACAACACCTCAGCTCCAGTTATATTTTTTTTAAATGCAAATTACTTTATTGATCCCAAAGGTAAAGTAAACATTGTTGTAACATATATTAATTCAAAATTTATCAAAGAGTTGTTGCAGATAATGCAATTGGACACCTAGTAAACCGGAGTGTCTAAAGTTTTTCAACTTTTGGAGCTCAGAAAATTCCTTGTTTTTTCCAGATTAATGTCAAAATTTCTGAGTCTTTTTGGAAATTAACTCTTTTTTGTTTGTTTGTTTGCTTTTTTTTAAATGGCTCTACTACGGCGCCATACTTCTGTCTCCACAGTATTGGCCCATGTGACCAAACGTTTGGACACCCTGTGTTGAGCGATTCCCACTCACAGTTCGTTGAACAGATATGGCTCCGGCAGCGGGGGCAGCGGCGGGGAGGGCGGCGGGTCGGGCGGGGGCGGCGCTCCGCAGGGATGCTCTCTGCTCCGGCCCAGGGTCAACATATGCTGGAAGCTGATGTCCGTCTGGGTGCAGCTGTCCACGCAGTCGGCCATCCCCATGGTGACCGCCACGGGGCCCCCGGCGGCCACAGCCGGGGCCGCGCGTCTCCGAGCGCCCCGCTTCAGGATGCTGGAGAGCCGGGGGTCTCGTATGTCCAGGGTGGGATCTCCAGAGAGACGAGAGAGCTCCTTCGCATTCACCTGCAGCAGAAAATTAGCATAAATACAGATATGTTTGAAAAACAGCAAACATTCCTACAGTAATTGTTCTGTTTCTTCTTATGGTTACAATAAAGAGGGGCCTTCATCATATGCAAAACTCAAACATTTCTTTTTTTTTTTCATTCACTCAATGAATATGAATAATATGATGGAGTATTAGATACAGCGGCGTATCAAGCGCATTAGAGAAACAATAAAGAGAAAATTCCTAACAAAAAGTCTCTGAAAATTTGTAGAGAAAACAAGAAAATTTCCAGATCCTTAACTTTTGAAACTCATAAATTTCAAAGTTTTTTCTTGCATGTAACAAATTTCTAAGTTTCAAACGTTGAAAATTTTTACATTTCTCTCAGAAATTGTCTCATTTCCAGGTTTTTCTGTAAAATTTCTGAGTTTTATTTTTTTTCATGCAAATTTTCACAGAAATTTCCAACTTAGTTTTTTTTCTTGGAAATTTTCTAATTTCAAACTCAGAGATTTCTCTGTTGTTTTTCTAGCATATCTGACTTTTCAAGCTTAGAGATTCCTTGTTTTTTCAAGAAAACTTCTGAGTTGATCTCAAATTTTCAGAAATTTTTCGGTGGAAATTTATTCCTCTTTTTTTTATCTGGTTCTAATACACTGTTGTTATTAAGGCCATGAAGACGGGAAAAAAAGAGAGAAAAAGTCACAGTAGAATAAATAAATAGAGTATTGCAAGAATTTTCTTGTGAAATATGATTTTCTTCTTGCAATGCTATTCCTTTTAAATGGCTCACATGAAAACCTGCCACTGTGCCTACGATAAAACAAGCTGTAACCTTGTTAGTGCACAAAGGGAGATGAATATCCTTTGGCCAAGAGTCAGTTTTCTGAAAGGAACCGCAAGCAGAGAACATCAAGCAGAAGATCAGAAAGTAAATGAAAGAGACCTTTAATCGACCGTCAGCGTCAAAAGAGCACAGCATGTTGCCTACATGACCCCTCTGCAAGAGAAACAGGAAAAAAGCAATAAAAATTTAGCTTCAGTGAATTTATTTTTATAACAGGTAGTAAAGGAGATAGCCAAGGTTAAAGACCCAACATTGCTACAATAAAGGAAGCATGTGAATACGACAACATATTAGGACCATTGGAGACAGAAAATAAAGTACACTTCTGCCAAGAAACTCAAAATTGTTTGATTCATTTCTGAAAACATTTCAGTCAGAAATTTGTGAGAAAAACCTCAAAGAGCTTGAGTTTAATCTCAACATTTTCTAGAATAAAACACATTTTTGAGCTCGAAAAGTGAAAAAAATGGAAAGAAAAAAAACGTAATTTTTTAGATTTTTAGAAATTTTCTCAAAGAAAAACAAGGACGTTTTATACCTCCAAAAGTCAGAAATTTGTGACAAAAATACTTTTGTAGAAATTTTGTAAAAACCTCCAAACCAAATATTTAGCTTGTTTGTTAAATATTTTTTGACGCTTAATATTTAATTTAGAAAATAAATTTTAGTTTGCAAATTACATGTTTAGTTTGAATCAAAATATTTAGTCAGCAACACAAATATTTAATTTCAAATCTAAATGGTTTCTAAAATAAATATTTAGCTTGTTAATTCAATATTTAGTTTGAAACTTTGACGTTTACTATATGGTGAAGAGATGATTTTAAAGAGATGATTGTCTACAGTTTTTCTACATTGCAGGCTAAATAAACCTGTTGTTCATTTTTTGCAGTGTATCTTTACAGACATCACCGGCTCGTAAGAAAAATGCAGTTTAAAAATCGGTGCTTCTGTTTTGTTTCTGCTGGTTTGTGGTTAGAACCCATCGTATTCCTGTCACTGCCAGCGACGCTTTGGGATTTAACTCAGCGCTGTAAAATAATACAACAGGTCCCATTTTGAAGTGTTTTCTGGTGAAACGGACAGAACTGGCGATTTAAACTGACATATGGAGCCACATTTTGACCGAAAATGAGTCGGGATTCAGCCCGTCTTTGAACGTTCAGCTGCTGACCTTGGACGTCACCGACTCCACGTCTCTCGTTCATCCTCTCCTCTCCCTCTCTCTCATCTCATGTCCCCTCTCCAGTAATTGCATGTCAAATCAATGTTCCCCTGTGCAGCCAAGCGAAAAAACTTTCCTGCCACATTCGGCTCCTGCTCCCCTGATATTTTCCACTTCTTTTTCACTTTTCATGTCTCTCTCTATATTTCTCTCCTTTGGTTTCTTGTTTTCTGTCCCCACACGCTTCCCTCTCTCTCTCTGTTGCCTTCCTGGACTCTGGGTTTCTTTCGCCGTGCTGCCTCAGCAGTTCTGTCAGCTCCATCCCCTCCCGGAGGAACCGGCGCCTCGCCCTCCTCCACCGCCATCTATTTCAGCCGCTCCGTCTCCTTGTGTGTGTTTGTCCTTCCCTGCACTAATGTTCCCCCATAAATCTTACTGTCTGTCTTAATGAGCTTCTTCGCAGCAAATGAGATGCTTTGCAGCCAACATGGCAGTTTGGTGAGGAAACGAATTAGTACTCTGTTGTCTGTATGTTCTGCATTGTGCAAATATTTCTGCCTTGAATTCGTGGTTTTATACACAAAGTATCTGCATCCTCTCACTTTTCCCACAATACAAACGTATTTTAACACACCAAACAATCAGGGACATGGTTTCAGATATTTGTGTAAGTTTATAAGATAAATTAGTGCCTGGACATACAAAAATATGAAGTATTAACGTCTCCTTATTTATATATTGAATTCTAATGTATTTAAATATCTTTAAATATCTTTTTATGTCATTTTTTAAAACAAATGCACCTTTAAGAATATTTTTACTACCTCTTTCTTTTTACTTTTGCTTTAGTGATTTTAATATGAACTATTGCTACAGTTAATTCAATTCAATTCAAAAATATTTTATTAATCCCTAAAACCATATATGACCAGGGCCGGTCAGAGCATTTTTGGGGCCCTAAACAGACTTTTTGGGGGGTTCATACCAACATGTCAAACCAGATGATTTATAATTCCTAAGCTACTCCATGTCTGTAACACACCTAGCATCATTTGTAATTAGCATACATTGTACCAGTGCTGTTATGACTATTAATTTTAACATTGCAGGATAACGAAGTAAAAAAAAAATTATTTGGATTTTGAAATTCAGAGTGGTATTTAAGTGTGCCATTTTATTTTAACTATTTCAAACAATAAATTTAATTTATTTTCCCCAACGATGGCAGCGGCCATTAACAGGAACAGATTAATCAGTATTACCTACAAAAACAACACAAAAGTTGTTTTACGATGAGAATAAAATGGGACCACTGCCAAATGATCAGTTCTCCGATTTTACTCTTTATAGTTTTTTGTTTGCGTACAATGAACTACTTCCGATATGTCAAAAAATTTTGTTTTTATTTGCAGAAAATGAGAAATGGTCAATGATAAAGATGCAGAGCTTTCATAAATAATGCAAATGAAACAAGTTCATACTCATTTAGTAACAACAACACTGATGTTTTAACTCAGGAAGAGTTCAGAAATCAACATTTGGTGGAATAAGCAGCAGGTTTTCTATGGGTTCAGTGCAGTGGGCTCTTTGTTTTTACCAGAGCTGTCTTTTTCTATCCTATCATGGTAGTTTGGTGCTCTTGGGGGCCCCCTTGTGGCGTGGGGGACCCTAAACAGCTGCTCAGCTTGCATTGCTTTGGGACGGCTCTGCATCCAACAGTAGAAAATAGGACGCCTTGTATGTAAAATGTATAATCCTGATATTACAGGCTTTTATGAATAAAACAAATGCCCAAAATATCTTTGAATAAATCTATAACAGACGAAAATGCGGGGGAAAGCGTTGTGGTCGGCTGGCGTGTTCAGCCTCAGCGCTGTTTGCTCTCAAAGCCATTAGTAGACAGGTCTGTGGTCCTGAGTGGCAGGTATGAATACTGATGGAGGAAAAAGAAGAGGGATCTCATTTATTATCAATGAGAGGTGCTGAGATTGCTTTGATGATGACTTCATGGAGGATAATGGTTGCTCTGCATTACAAGCTCGACCGCTTCCATGTGTTGTTCTCTATTATCTGAGTTAGTAGGTCATCACATCTACTTTCTACTTATAAGCAACACATTTTCTTTTTTTTTTCCTTCCAGATAATGAACACCCGGGTCTCCACACCCAACGCTTGAATGTGTTTCAAAAAACTGGAATTAAAATTCATAAAAAGCACTTGAGGATTCGCCGTGTTGGGGGGTGGGAGGCATGCGGTGTCTGCAGCGGCGGCGGAGCTCTGGGTGGGGTTGATGTGGAGAGATGAAAGAAATGCAAAGAGTTCAAAGTGTGAAAAAAGCAAAGCATGAAATGTTCAGCAGGAAACAGGGAGAAGAAGAGGGGGAGAAACAAAGAAAACAAGGAGGTGAAGAGTACTTGCAGGTAAACAGACTCCCAACAGGAGCTCCTGGGAAATTATTAAGCGGCTGCTGCATAATTATTGTTATCTAATTGTCCTTTAAAGAGCAAACCGATCACAGGAGCTGAGATGAAAACAGGCAACGCCACATTAGGATAAAAAAAACCACACACACCAAAAGTCACATGCTAGCGTTTCCTCTCCAGAGTTTTGCTTCATGTTCATTTCAAACAGCTTTCCTGCAAGTGCAGAAATCCTCACCAGGAGCGCATTGGATTCCACTTGTTCAGTAATTGATTTTTCTCATCTTCCCCGCTTTGAAGACTGCGGCAGTCACCTGCTCAGAAAATCAATTAATCCGGGGACTGGGCTGACCATCTGCAGCTCCAGCTGTTTGACATCAAGCAGCAGAAGAGGAAGGACCGTCCAAAACAGAGAGCAGGAGCCGCGTTTTCGTTACAAATGCTCCCCGATATTCTGCTGATGGCGAATGCTGTGTTTCCATTAAATCAGAAATTAATCACAATCATATGTGAAGGAGTCATAAAACATCACAACAGTAACGAATCTAAACAGTCACATGAGATATATTCATATTTCAGGATCAAAGAGGATCAATACATCAATTAATTACGTGATAAATTAAAATGAGCTCAATATTTTCCATTTGCGTGAGTTTTGGTTACATGGGCAAAAACAGGACGATGAAAGTCTGCAGTTTGGCGCTTCAGTCTGAAATTGCCTCTTTTTAAGTGACAATTTTATTTACAGACTTTATAATTCATTTTATTTGTTGTTTCTGTGTAATTTTTTTGCTAAAATTAAAATTTCATTCATATTTGAGAATGTGCTTTTGCATTATTAAGCCATTAGAATTACATGAAAATGGTCTCATAACAATATTATCATTTATCGCGATAAATTCTGGGACAATTTACCGTGACAGGAATAGCAAAGACCAGAGAGAGAAATGATTAATCTCATCCATTGATTATAATTGATAAGGATCAATTACGACTCCAGTGCAGCAGCTGCTTGACCAAACAGTCGACAGAAATTTAAAGAGAAAGCAAATGAATGTTTGATGGTGTCAGCCGTCACATGTTGCTGCTGCAAAATGACGATAAAGATGCACTGCTTTCATACCTCAAATAATGCAAAAAAACATGTTATTAATTTAGAAACAACAATATTAATGTTTTAACTCAGGGATCCATATTTGGTGGAATCAGCAGGAGGTTTTCAACGCACTAGAAACTGGATCAAAGTACTTGGTGGGACTTTGTGTTTTTGCAGCGTTAACATTTTTTTCCAGCCACGTTTTCGTTTGTTTTCTGTGGTTCCAGCCCGTGTCTGCCTGCAGGTCGCTCGTCCCGATGTGTTTACCTCTGGTCGGCCTGTTTCTGCGTGCCACGCTGAACGACGGCACACTTAGGTTTGTTTAACGACGCGCGTTGCCATGGAAACTGCCTCCTGCTCCACACAGAGTCAAGAGAGAGGGGAAGAAGGGAGCGGCTGCCGGTTTGTCGTGTCAGTGTGGGTCAGGTAATGCGTGCTAAACACAACACAAAACCCAATACGCTTCATGTTTCCAGGACAGTTCTGCTGCTGCTGCTGTGTCTAATTTATTAACTTCTCCTTTTTCGCGACCCGAGGCGCCAGTCGGCGTCGATGGGACGCATGCCGATGGGTGTGTACCGAGAACCAGAGTGAAGCGAATGTGCAGCAAAGTGCCGAATGTTTAATGCATGACTTTTATTCCTTCAGCAAGAGAAGCATTTAGATACAGTTGAATTTAACGGCCTGAATTAACAGCAGAACGTGGCCCGAAGCTGTGAAGTTCTGTAATTATTGTCTGAAAACAGACAAGCCTAATTTGAGTTTAAATTTTACACTTGAGTAAAGAAAAATAGCCCCAAACTTGGATACTAAAGCTGAAGAACACAAAGAGAAGAACCATGAAGCTGAGATTTAATTACGTCTACTTTTATTTGGCATGATATGAGCATTAATCAGGCGGCTGCACAGCCAGGTTTCCTGTTTTTCTGATTATTACATGCAAGAAATCAAAGAAAATTTAAAAAAGCAGCATGCCTTCCACGATCATCCCTCGTCTGATTAATAGTTTTGCTTTTTAAGTGAAAAATGTGCCAGCTCAGGCTTCTGCGATCCGCCCATTTTCCATTAGTGACTGAATGCATGTTGACTCGCAGCCAGAGGCTCTTTTGCTGCTTCATTATGCCATCTGCGTTTGTTCTGCTGTCCCACGCTCCTCTGCCTCCAGCCAGCAGTGCTGCTTCAGCTCTAACAGACCGCTGTCTGTAGAAATCCATCCCAGAGTATCTGTTTACCTTGCACAAACAACATCCCTGCAGTGGCTCTGCACACAACATGACAACTCTCCATGCTTCATCACTCTTCCTGGCTGTCGCTGTGGACTCTGCTCGTCGCCACGCCCGCCCGCGCGTGTGTCAGCCGGAGCTGAAAACGCTCCTAAACGGCAGCAGCACACTGGATCTCATGTTGACAGAGCAGGGAAATCTGTTGCATGAACCAAAGGTTTGACTTTTGACCCTTCATCTCCAAAGACTTGTGGGGTTTTTTGCTGCTATAGGGACGGGCTTTTATTGTATCGTTTAACTGCAGGAACATAAAATGTTGCCAACTATTTTTTGTTTAGCTTACAGTGCTGATATATTTGCAGATTTAAAATAAGATAAACAAACTTATAAGTAACTTTTCAGCAAGATACATGAGCCTGTTTTAATTCAATAAACTATTTCTACTGAGATTATTTCACTCCAGAATAAGATATTTTTCCCAAACGTAAAATAATCTATGAATGAAACTAAAACTTTTTCATCAAAATTAAAGAATTACAGACTTAAAACAAGCTTATAAATCTTTCTGAAAGGTTACTTCGAAGTTACTTTTGTCTTATTTCACGTAAACAAAGATATTTGATTAGAATTTAAGTGAAAATACTTGGAAATAAATCAAATTTTATTTGTGTAGCACATTTCAGCAACAAGGCAGTTCAAAGTGCTTTAGATCATAAAAACACAAAAATCAACTATTAAAATACAACATTTTTACATGTCAAAATGTTGGTTAATGTTTCATTAATTCTGTTTCAAAAGGAACTAAACCAGTGGGTTTTGGTTTAGATCTGAAGCAACTCAACGATTCGGCTGTTTTGTAATTTTACGGCAGTTTGCTCCAGATTTGTGGTGTGTAGAAGCTGGAAACTGAGGAAAGACTTTGGTAATATTTTGTGTTTTTTATTTACTGTGAATGTTGATTTTAATAAACACTATCAGGATTGATGATTTTACTTTCTTGTCCTCTGTTTGATGAAACCATCAATAAATACAAAGGCGCAGTATCTCTGATTTAGTGACATAAATCACTATGTTTGTATTTGTGGGGCTGTAATTGTTGTGACACACAGTCACAGTCGCACAGTTGCCTAAAAAAGATGTAATAAATCACTTTTATCGTTTCACGCAGCATGTTGTGATTAAACTTTAAGTCCATGTCGTCCATCGCTAGAGACGTGGAACACAGACAAACAAAAAAGATGAATAACATTTTTAGTTTCTGGATATTAAAGAAGTTTAAAGAGGCAGATTGTTGCTAGAGATGATTCTTTCAGAGATTGTTTGACTTATTTCTTTCTTAGATAAGGTTGCTGATGTTGAACCTCCTCTAGATTCATAATCAGCCTCCATGCACCATTTTTCTCCTCGGCCTTCACCCACAAGATTAGTGGGCCCTCCCAGAGCTTTTGTATTTTAATTCCCCCTTCCATCCGAAGCATTCATATTAATTATTTTGAAGGTCGAGCTGTAAGACTAAAACGGACCTTAAAAAATGAGTTTGGCCTTTTTCTCTCCTCCTTTCATTTGCATGTTCATCTCATTAGCCTGCCTTTCCTTGGACTCTTCCTGTGTTTCTCGCTCTTCCTCTCTTGGCGTTGCCTCTGGCACCAGATGCAGCCAAGTCCAGCATGCAACAGAGCCCCAGCTGAGGCTCTGGGGCTCCACAGATACTAAAAGTGTTGCTCTGCACAAACCGCAGATTGCCGAGCGTTTTTCATGCTCTGTTAAGATGAAGATCTGTTTAGGGTTGGGGGATGTGTCACCGGGTCGCCAAGCAGGAACGTTTGTGTGGCAAAGCACAGCCAGATGAGCTTACTCAAAGGCAGACTGAGGTCTCTGTTGGGGAGGCTGTAACCGTGGCAACCACCCATCCATCCTTCTGGCTCTGAGGCTCCGTCTACTTTTTGCTCCGTTCGATGCTCTCCTGCTATCGTGATCACAGTGAAGCATCATTATTCTAATTATCACTATCATTGTCACTGAATGACTGCTTCATGCAGCAATTAGGCGCACAGATAATGGGATAATGAGCTCATATCTGCATTTACAACAATAAAAGGAGATCAACGTCAAGCCAAAAGAATGGTTTTACATCATTCTCAACCCAAAATTCAGCTTCATTTGATTTATTTTGTGATGAGAGATAATAGCAGGAGGATGTTTTGATCTTACATTTGTATTGTTTTGTTTCTGTCCATGAA
Organism: Poeciliopsis gracilis; assembly: GCA_911649635.1. NCBI lineage: Eukaryota > Metazoa > Chordata > Actinopteri > Cyprinodontiformes > Poeciliidae > Poeciliopsis > Poeciliopsis gracilis. The sequence continues at coordinate 2,863,167 of CAJVRI010001220.1, forward strand.
GATAGAATCTGACAAGATGGCGTTAACGATTTAAAAAGCTTGTAAAGCTGTTGGTTATTGAAATTAATGATTTGTTTATGTAGCATATAGTAATGTCTGCTGTTTTCTGCTAGAGAGGAAAACACGTCATGTGAAGTGTGACTCTCCATAACAAAGCCTTGCATATGAGTCAAACCGCCTGTCTTTTACATCTTACATTACGAGCACAGCAACAAGATTTCAGCTTGATTTCATATGTTAGCCCAACACAAAGCAGTGAGTAGCTGAAAATGAAGATTTTTATAATTAAAAACCGAAAAGCTTTGCTAGCATAGCCTCCTTTACTCTGATACACTAAAATATAAGAAAAATAACACAACGAATTGCTTTCAGGGAACGCACCATGTTGGTCAAGAAAGCTAACATGTAGCATCGCTGTGAACAACACAGCATGAAACATGTGCTAGCATCACATTGTGGAGATGTTTTACTTCTCCATTAGCAGCAAAAGCTGGAGATTATAGAAACTGCATGGAGATAAAGTCAGGGCAGTTCTGGAAAGAAACGTGTTGAGGTGGAGGTGGAAGTTCCCTGAACACTAAACGCCACTGGCGGTTGGTCCATAGGGGGCGCTGGGGCGCCGCCCTGACCGATGTGGAAGAAGGAAGAAATAAATAAAAATGATCAGCAGTGAGTTTCCACCGACAGACTCAGTGCTCCTCTCGAAGCTAAATAACCAATGGCGTTGTTAGGTAAAGATAATAAACATTTGGTCACTCAGAAGTACTGAATTTAACGACTTTGGGGCGCCCAGAATTTCGCCCCTGACATAGAAGATACCAGAGTTGAACGAAACCGTTACGACATGAACGAAACCGTTACGGCATGAACGAAACCGTTACGACATGAACGAAACCGTTACGGCATGAACGAAACCGTTACGACATGAACGAAACGGAAGTGGTATGTTCCAGAGGGAGAGGTAAGAAAGCGCTGATTGTTCTACAGCTCATTTTTACTTTTGAACCTGAAGTTCCTCTGGCTTTAACGTCCGTTAGGATGTTAAAGATACTTTTTTACTTGGCTTGCTTCGGTGGATGATGCAAGTCTGCATTTCACTGGCACTGAAATATGATAAAGTCTGCAGAAAAACACGAATCTTCTTTTAAACTTTGTCTTCAATCTTCAATCTGGCAAAAAAATGGGTGAAATTCTTTTAATGTTGTTTTTTTTTCACCCTGCCAAATCAATGTATAAGATTGGAAAATCAGCGCAACCTGAATTCATTTCAGGCTTTACGTTCTTTTGTTCATGTTTCGTTCATAAAAGAAAATGCATTGAAAGTAGTTGCTGTCAAACTCGGGGCTGGGGGGCTAAAGATGGTCCATCAGAAGTTTTTATGTGGCCCTCTTGACTCTAAATAGCTACATAAATAGATCCTTCAAAATAAAAGTTGTGTGCGCATCATTTTATCAATGAAGTCAAAGCTGTTTTTATCAGTAAACTGCCAAATTACATCAATGTGACAATATTATTTAACTCATTAAATGCAGAGCCAGCTCTTTATTCATAGTTTTGACTGTTTGCTAATGGGTAGTTTGATCAGTAAATTCTGACACAACTGGCCCTTGGAGGACGTTCATGATCTTTAATCGGCCCAAAGTGAAAATGAGTTCGACGCCCTGTTGTAACGGCCCAAAATGTAAAAAGTTGAAGGGATGTGAATACTTCTGCAGGCCAGTCAGCGTTAGCTCAGAGGAGGAGGAGAGCGCTTACCTGGAACATCACCCTGTATTGGTCCTCGGGCTTTTGAACCACACACATGTTGCAGCCCATGGCGACGGCTGGCAGGGAGTGACGGACCCTGCTGGTCCTCCAACCGAAGTTCGGTTCTTAAGGCAGTATTCTTTGTCTGTGGCAGTGGGAGAGCCCCACCCTCATTCGCAGGGGGTGGTGGTGTGTAACACCAGTCCTCTTCAGAGTGACACGCAACTCATCCACGGCAGGAAAGGGCACAGTTTAATTGGCTGCGTCGTCACTGTTCCGCTGTCTTTGTCGTGCTCACACGTTGGAAATTATTTTATTTGCAATCCATTGAAGTTTGTGTGCTCATTGGCGGATCTCTCTTCACACTCTAATTGTCCTGCAGGTTTGTGCTTCATTAATCAATCAGGCACCAGTTTCTGACACGTCGGTGCTTCTCCCAGACAAACGCGACGGTGCAGAACTCCTGCTGTAGCCAGCTACTGTGGGTCACAGAGGTCTGGAGCTGCGGCATCGAGTAGTTACTCCCAGAAGACGCCCGCTGTGGCTGAACTCCCCCACTCTCACAGAGCTACACGTTCAAACAATGAGACCATCTAACAACATTTTACCCCTCAGTCCCACATTGTCCTACCCTCCTGCTTTGCTCTCCAGGTTTGCTGAGATATCGGGCCTTTGCTTAAAGCCGAGTCAGCACTCTGTCTCACTCTGGTCATCTACTTAAGGATCAGCATATGGTTAGAGGCATTCCTTAATGCAGCTGCACTGAAACTCCTGGAGGGCATGAGTGGGATTGAAAGCTTTGTGTCAGGTTGTGCCCATGACACCATTAGCCAGAAGCTGCAAGCCCTTCCTGTGCACTGAAGATAAGGTAACCTGCGACACACCATCCTTTGAGCTACAAGCCGTTCTACTCACAAACACCCACCACTATTTATTCAAAACAATCCAAGGCTTTTATATTAACTGCACCTGCTCTGGATCTCAGCGATATTCTGATCGTACTCTTCCATTAGTCCTCAGATGTGTCTCACTCAGCACTTAATCTGCTTCGGGGTGAGACTGGTGATGGATTATGTTTAGATTAGTGACCTCTTGAGCAGTAATCAGACAAGACTTCTAGATGTTGCGATAAAATCAATAAAAAACAGCTCATGGATCAGTTTGACTTGCTGGCATATTTGAGGAAAGGGGGGTTTTTTTTCCCCCTTGAAATTCTGCAAACATGTTCCTCAATCTTGATACTTTTCACAGTTTGCAGGGACCTGATCTCAATCTTAATGCAAGTTCCTCTCCTGTCTCCTTCCTGTGAGTCTCATCGTCTGGGTTAAACCTTCATCTTTTTCTTTAATCCTTGAGCGAGGATCGTCTTGTCTAAAAGGTCCATCGACAGGGTCGCACCAGCTAATCCTCAATCAAGGCTCCACGGCACCTGTTTCCTTTTTTTGCGTAAAGCCTGTAATCCCTCCAAACTCCGACTCCTCTCACCAGCCACACACTGAGACGAAAGCTATCGCTGTCCAATTAGAAGCATGACAACTCGGCCAAAACAACCTCCAACTCTGGAGAGCGAGGCGCCAGACGCGCCCAGCAGGCAAGTGTGCTCCAACTGTCACCCTTTTCCATTTTCTCCTGCTTCAAATCTATCTACATGTGTCGGCCCTACATGACTGTCAGGATGACGCTCTGCCTCTCATCTCCTTCAGGATGACAAACACCACATGACAGGGTAAATATTGCCTTCGTACATTTAAGAAAAAGAGTCCTCCGCTGGGGAAAAGAAAAAAAAAAAATGCACGTGGAAAAGTCAGTCCATCATGAACAAACAATCCAGCATGTCCAGATGTCCCTCCCCTTTTTTCTGGTCAAGCTGATCGCCGTATCCTCGTCAAAGTGTGATTTTATCGTAAATAGACCAAGTGAAAGCGCTGAGGACATTCCAGGTGGTCGGAGTGGTGAGCAGTGCCTGTCTCAGGTCAGTGATAAATGCCCATCAAGATCAGAGGAAGCTCTAAGGGCTGATTGGAGGAGACTTCTTGCCTTCTCCCTCCGGGGACGCCGGTAAACACACTCCCCCCCTCTGCAGCAGGGGGGAGGCACAAAAGGCACTTGTTTCCCAGCGGCGATGGAGGATGCAGATCTGCACGCAGCACTACCACAACTAAACCCAAATCTTCAGGATCCTGCACCTAACAACTCCCGGTTTCTGTCTCTTCCCCCTCCACACCCTCCGTTTCTCCTGATTCAGGGCTGGGCTGCTGCAATCTCTTCCAGTCCCCCCTATAATTTTTACCCACACCTCATTTGCTCGCCTCTTGCCCCTCCTCACTCTAGCCTGCCTCCGTCTCTACTCGTCTGCAGACGAGGGAGAGAGCAGGCACTGGAAAGTCTGTGTTCGGTCTATGCAGGACGGAGCGAGATAACGAGCAGAGCTGCATGAAAGTGAATGAAATATGAAGGTTTGCATGTGCTGCAACATCAAGACCCAAACAAACAAGGTTCAGCCACTCCTTTCATGGCATTTAGGAAAGTCGGACTCCGCTTGTGTTTTTCATAGGTATCTTGAAAGGGGGGAAAAATGATGATTGCTCTTCTTCAAGCAGTAAAGATGCAGGTAGAGAGCTTGAGACTGCTTCTGCATTCAGATGAGGCTTCGCGCTGACACAAAGAAAAAGCAAAATGGGGGGAAATAGAAAGGAAAAAAGAAGTGAATAACAGGTGTGACAGGATAAATTGAAAAATGTGGAGGAGAGCCAGGAGAGGGAATGCAAATGAGTGAGTGGGAGAGCGGTGGCGAAGCGGAGATGAAGTGAAACAATGGTTCCCTGCAGTAATCAAAATGACCTGCTGAAGGCGGGGGTAAAACAGACGCACATGGAGATATTCCAGTCTGGGAGACTCTTATGAGTTAAAAGTCTCCTTTATTTGATGTGCAGGTCCACATCCAGTGATTTACTATTCAAGGCTTTTTGCTGCAGAGGCTTTTGCCAAACGCCACCAGGCTGGAGAAGGAAGCCAGTTCATAAGGGAGAGACGAGAATTTCATTAAAGACGCTCTCTCTGCAACCTTAGAGTCATTTATCAGCTTGCCCCAAATAAAGAGCCACATATCCTTGTGTTTATCTTTTTCTCTTTCTCTCTCGCTCTCAGACACACTCATCCAGTCTCCCCCCTTCTGGGATATTGTCCATGATCCAGGCTGAAACAGGATTTCATGGTGGCTGTGTGTGGCTCAACAGGCTTACAAGTATTCCTGCCACAACCCTTTTTTTGTCGCTTAAAGCCGGCCAAATTACATTGCACGGTGATCAGAAATAGAAACAATGTCAATATTGGTATTTACAGATCTATAAGCGTTGACGCTTCTGCTGCTAAATGTGTATACAGATGTACAATAAAGCCACCAATTTATTGTCTCTACCTGCTTATCCTTGCAGAAAGGGTCGGGTACATCGTGGGCGGGTCGCCGGTACAAACAGCCAGTCATGCACACTCACCAAAGAGCAGTTTGGAGGGACAGATTAACCTAAAAGGTTTCGTACTGTGGAAGGTAGCAACACCAAACCCTCGGGAGAAACATGGAGCAAAGAGCAAAGACTGGGATTCGAACCTGCAACCTTCTTGCTGCATTGCCACAATGCTAACCAGCAACATTAATACATGGAAACAATACTTCTACTTGCAACTATTAATGCAAATTCTCACAAATCTTGCATGAAATTTGAATTTTCACCAATCATTTAAACTTTTCCATAAATCTTAACATTTTCTGTATTTTCTTACACATAAATACAGTGTTTATGTATTTTCTTCTTCTTTTATTTGCCAATCGTTTTAGCTCTTTTATAATTTAACTTCCTGTTTCACAACTTAAGCTTGTTAACAAGGATACTAATGTTAACTAATGTTGCTTTTGAACCTTTTTGTAAAACTATGTAATGGCAAAAATAGACATGAAAAACTTTACAATTCTTTAAAATGGTGCCACAAAATCAGTAACTTTAAACTGCAACATTTTTTTTTTTTTGAAAATTACATTTTTAATGGACCTGACCCAGAACTTTGTCATCACCATCTAACAAAAATAAATCAAAATTATGTTTTAATGACTATTAGTGATATTTTTACTCAGTTTTAAAGACAAATGCTTCTAAAGAAACAAAAGAAATATTATTTAAAACAAGAAACAACGTAAAGTCCATCTGACGGAGTTGACTAGTCAGTAAAAAGAAATGCTTGATAAATGTGATGTTATGCCATTGATGTAAAATACATTAAAATGAATTAACTGCACATTTAAGTGAGATTTGTGATATTCACTATCACTGAAAGAGTCACACTCAGTTAAAAACTGATGCAGACGACAAAATGCCAAACTACCTCAATTTATGTGACGTTATTCTGAAGGAGGCCATATTGCAGCTCATCAGGGCCATTGAATATTTACAGTTTACCAAAATTTTATTTCACAATATTTCAGCAAAATGTTGTAAATTGACAGTTACGGTGTTGACACATCATGGTTGTGACGAACAACTTCGGAATAAAGTGAAAGAAAAAACAAAAGAATAACATAAGCCCATCAGAGACGCTGAGCCCTCTTAGCAAAGGAAGAGAAAGGAAGAGGTCATGGGGTCCTCAGACGCTCTGATGCCCCCCAATAATGCCTGATTTATTTATTATTTTACATTCTTTTTATGTCTGATGGTTTTGACAAAAACTTGGGACACATTTTAATTGAGCTGGAAAATAAATAAAAATGATTTTTAATTGAGTTTGTTGATGCTTTTATAATTATTTATTTGAATACTTCTATGTATTTGTCATAATATATTATCTTAGTATTCCTTGTGTTGAACTATTAGAATGTATTGAGTTCTGCTCCAGGTCTGGGATTTTACAGACACCGTTCACCTTGTTTAAAATAAACATATTTATGTTTAAAATAAAAATATTCAGCAAACACCAGGAAAACATACATTGTTGTGCTCACATGGCCCAGGTTAGTTTAGTCAAATATTTGAAAAAAATGTATTTTGTGTGTATTTTATTCAGATTTTGTGCTTTATCCATAGGATGTGTTTTGTCCCTCTTCTGAAGAATCAATGACAGATATTTCGTCTGTCAGCTTTACTCAGTAACGCCCAGAAGGCCCCAGGATTGTGGTATCATGTTTTAAAATATCAATTGTATGAAGCTGATCACGTCTGAGCAGGTGGGTCCAACCTGTGCAAATCGTTTCAGGAAGTTTCCTCCTTAAATGTCACGGTTTGTTATTCATTACTGCCTCGTTACCCTCACCTGAACAGAGGTCGCGTAACCTGGAGTTCAATGCCCTTTAATTTCTGAGCTGAGCTTCATCTTTGCTCCAGTGTTGCTCAACCCTATTGACCTTTTAACTTTTCATGAATAGAAACTAAGAATGCAGAGGGAGAGCTGAGGCATTCAGTAATCTCCCCATTTTCAGAAAGACAGGGAAGAATTTAGCTATCTTGTCTTCTTTGTAAAATAAAAGCTGGATGGATGAAACTTTTAGACAATGAAGGAACTGTGGAAATCTAACTGTGTTTTAATTTTCCTTAATCAGGCCTGGAAAATTATCAGAGGTGACCCATTATGCTTCCCTGAACAGGTTAGGATGAATCTGTGATGAAAACACAGATTCATCACAGATTCACAGATTCATTCAGTCTTATCTTTCTTAGATAAGATTTTAATCTGATCAGTTCTGCTTATTTTGGCCTCCTTCTAGTGTGAGTCATTCAGCAACTCTTGCCACTTCAAATCCAAATAAGCTTCTGGTGGCCACAACATTTACCCTATACATGAAAATGGCTGCAAACAGATGCACAATTATACATCAGTACATCTTTGAAAAGCATTAGTAGAGTCTCCTGCACAACCAACAAGAAAGGAGCAAGTGGTTTCTGGATAAGTCGACGTCGAAATACTTGTCTTTTCCAGCAGTCATTGTACAGCTCATTAAGTGGTAAAACAAGCTGACCAAATGTGCTGGGTCTCTGCAAAAACTTTTTTTGAAATGGCTCATTTTCCAGACACCAAGAAACATTAACTTAAAAAACCTCCAGCTGAGTGGTTTTTTAAAAGGCTTGAGCTGTTTTTAGAAAACCTTTAAATCCAAGAGGAGGTACAAAAACCACATTTTGCATAATAGGTTCCCTTTAATTCAAGTTACATGCTTTGCCAGGCAAGTTAGTGCTTGTCTGAGAGTTTCCAGGGGAGTGAGAGAAATAAACGATGCAAGGAGTTCGGAGAGCAGCGGGAACAGAGGGATTTGAGCAGGGGGTAATAGCAGGAAGCGAGGGAAAAAGCCTTGTAGCCTGGTCTAACAGTTTCCACCTCCATCCAGTGGATTTCCACTCCTTCAGAGGGAAGCAGGGCCTCATCGCAGCAGCAGATGGAGTACAGGAAGAATTTTAACAGAGTCCTCATAATTTATTTACTGCTGTGAGCAGAAGACTGCTAGTACATAACATGCTGCAGGAAAAAACCATATTTTATATTGTTTTGCATGCTTGTTTGAGCGTGTCCTCTTTGGTGATTGACAGGTCATTTAAAATGACCTTTTCCTGAAGCCTCATTCACATTCTGGAGAAGTCACCTTGTGTGTGAAAGCTATCAAACATGGGAAACGAGGAGAAGGACTGAGACGACATGAGGCAGCAGGGAACAGATGCGAAGGCCTGATGGGGAGGAAGGCCAACATGTTTGATGAAAGATGACGGGAAACCTTACGTTACGTTTTTGTTGTGTTGTTTTCAACGCAGCTTTGCGGTCCATTATTTAGATTCACAAGCTGCTGATTTGCTAATCACAATATTACTGCATTTATAAAATTATTATTCCACAGAGGACCAAGAAGGATTTGGTCAAGGTTTAGTTTCTTATTTTTAGCAATTGATTACTGAGTAACACGTTTCATTTTGATCCGTTATGTTTCAGTTATTATTACTAATTATGTAAATGTATGTATAAACACCACTATGCAATCACAATCAGCTTTTTCTGTTTCTGTCTGTGATGGTGAGGCAGAAGCTGCTGGACTCATTTTAACCACCAGCTTGATTCCCTCTTCTGTTGGAATAAATTCAGAGAACTTGGAGCCGAGACGAACTGATGAAACCTTAAAAATTCATTTTCATCTGTAACACACCTGCAGTAGAAACTTTCATCATGATTGTCTTGCTTTGAGTTCATCCGTTTATAAATACATGGTGGCTAAATAAAGGTTTTTAATGAATATACGTGACAAACTGAGGAGTGTAGCTGCCGTCCAGCAATAATAGGAAGTGTGTTTTTCTGTTTATGAAAGTGATAAGCGTGAAGCAGACGCACTTCAGAGATGTTGAGCAGAATTGAGTCTGCCAATCACAAACAGGGGGACAATCTTGTGGGGCATGTAAGCCCTCTTAAACAAATTAATGGCTTTTCGTGGTGATCAGCGTGATGGCAGCTGATTCCCTGATGCCAGCCCATCAAATCCTCACTCATCCATGCTATTCCCAGTTCTCCAAGGCGCTTTGCTGCTCTGTCTCTTCAGACAAAGGAGGAGATGTAAATGTCGAGGTGAGACTGAAGAGGGAAGGAATTAAAACAATGTCTTTCTCTTGTTGCCACTTTAAAAATGCATCAAATCTTTTCCTGCAGCTTGAATATATTTGCCACGAAGCAGAAGGAACAAAATGTAACTGGAAAGCAGGAAGTGGATTGAGAGAAAGTTTGGCACAGAAGACATGAAGTAGCTTTAATTAATTCAGCTTAAGAGTCTGTGACGCTTGAATGACTTCCTGTTCCAGCTGCTGCTTCTGCCTGGATCACAGATGAACTCACATTTAATAACAGGGCGGAAACTTATCAGCTCAGGAGAAACGACGGGATTGTCACGGTCTTCTGGTTTATATATTTACATTACGTCTGATTTAACAGGGCAGGATTTTATCACATTACAGAGAGAAACATGCTGTTATTTGGGGTAGACCAACACAAAGTGGGGCATCAGTGTGACGTGAAAGGAAAAAGTCAGAATAATGTGGTTTGCATTTCACTTTGGGGTCTTTTGCCTTTTGTATGTAGACATTCTAATATTATCATTTTTCCCTCTAAATTACTCCTTTGTTGCACTTTCTGTGATGTATTTCTAGAGCAGGTTACGATAAAGAACGTGTTCATTAAACGTTTTGCACAAAATGATTCTTAGTTAATCAGATTTCAGCCTGCTGTTGGCCCAAATCAATGTTTAAGCTCACATGAAAACTACTGATAACAGATGAGAATTCCTACAACTGTACATCTTAGAAAAGCAGAAGTGGAGCCTCCTGCAAAACCAGTAAAATTCAGAAAGTGTTTTTTTAATGGTAAGTCAACAACAACAACAACAAAAAAACAATTTTTCTGTTAACCACTGTAGTGACCTGTATGTAGTAAAACCAGCTGACCAAATGTACTGGAGGTCTGCTTGGGTTGCTAGGTAACGGCGCAGTGTGTCTTAACAATCAGGAGATTTTTGAAACATCTAATGTTTCAGACACCAAAAACATGAATGTATTGCCAAAATAAAATGTCTGGATGTTTTTGGGTTGCTTATAGAAGCAGTTGAGATCCAAATGGAAGTATAAAAATGTGGATTTTGCATAATAGATCCCATTTAAGAGTCGCTGTCCTGCTAGAAGACCAGTAAGGGTGAATGGTTTCAGGACTGCTCCTCGTTTAGCTCCATCCAAATTAAATATCCCTCAAAGCACAACTGGATTTTATTCAGCAGTATCAAAATAAAGTGGACTAAACACATATGCAATCCACACTTTTCAGATTTTTTGCAACCCTGCTGGCTGCATAATAAACCGTAGCTGGAGCATTTTCTATTGTTCCACTCCCCCGCCCTCCTTTAGCATCATTAATTCACCCAGTCAATAAAGATTGTATGATTCACCCAGAAATGTATTCAACAGCCCGCATCCCTCACCTGTTTGTCCCTGGGGACACTGGAGCATGGACACATTCAGTCCATGATGCATTATTAAGAGAAAACACACAAAATCCAATTAATTCCACTTTATCCCTCCATCTCTCCCCCTTAGCAAGCCTCCATCCCCAGAGGATCTCACCTAATGTGATCCCCAATGCCCATCTACCTCTAAATGTGAGCTTTTACCGCCACAAGCTGGGGCATTTTTGTTTTTTATAAAAGACCTGAGCTTTTATTTACCAGATTAATAAAACAAATGTAGCTTCTTCTTCAAATTGCAGGAGCTGCAGGGAATGTGAGCAGAGTTTCTGCGTGCACACATAAAGGTTTTCTTCTTCTTCTTCTTCTCCTCCTGTCAGCACAGGCATATAATAAACAACATCTTTCCCACCCAGGTGTTTTCAGACATCTGCGAGCTGTGACTCCTCTCCTCCCACACACTCCCACTGTTTCGCTGCAGGCACAGCCGAATCAATACGTCATTAGCCAGTCTCTCTGCTCGCCCCATGGTCTACATCCCTCTCCACTCTTACTCCATTCTACCTCGCAGTTCACACTATTTCACGCCGCCTTTCCCCTCCCTTCGCCGCTCCTCTCGTCGTCCGCCGACCCCCTCTTTTTCACTCTCCAGCCTTGCTTCTGGGCTATTGTGTGTTTCTGTGCAATGTTGATGTGGAAGGCAGAGGGAGGAAAGAGGGATAAAGATGATAGAAGGGGGTTAAAGGTGTAAGAGAGGGATTTGAGCCAGAAGGATGAAGGAGGGGGAGGCGGCTGAAGGCGAGATGTGAGGGGTGAAATGATTGTTGTAGTGGCTGGATCCCTGAAGGAGTGAGTGGTGGCAGGAACGACGGCCCCATTACTTCCTGGTAGCAGTGGCAGCTCCTGGGGGCTGCTGGGTAAACAGAGAGGCTGTACAGGTGTCAACACGGCCAGGTAGCGACATCACTCACCGGGAGCAGTCAAACGAGTTAATGAGCATCAGCGAGGCAGGCCGGCCGCAGGCCAGCTCCAAGAATATTGAATGTGTTAGTAATGGAGGAAACATGAGCCAGTAAATAAAGAATGTAAGAATATATATATATGCATGTGTTAATGTCAATAAAACTGGAAATGAATGCATTTCTTAATGATTGCCTTCAATTTGAAACAAAATGATAAATGTGGAAATCATGAATTCATTAAATGTTAAAAACACAAAATCCTACCAAGTATTTTTGGTCTAGTTTCTATGCAAATATATTTGTGCACTTGAAACTAAATTTTCATTAAGAAATGAAAATTTCTTAATGAAAAAGCCTCCTATTTATAACTTTAAAAAGTTATAAAGCCTCCTATTTCTCCTAAGAAATAGGAGGCTTGTTTCAAGTAAATAATTCCTTCATATTGATGAAAAAGATAAATTAACTGATAATATGAAAAAAACATGTCTTATCAGTGAAATAAACTAATTATTTACTTAAAACAAGACTACTATTTCTTGCTAAAAAATGTAATGAAAGTTAGTTTGTCTTATTTCAAGTTTACTAAGATATTTGCACTAGAAAACCAGAAAATATTTTGATAAAATGTTGTATTTTTGCAGTGGATGCCATTTAGGAAGCATAAATCAAGCCTTCACAACCCCTAAGACTTCTTCTGCTCCCAGTTAATATTAAATATTTAGTCTCACATCGAAGCACTGAGATATTAAATATTAGCTGTCGCTGTTTAATTTTGTTTCTTTAAAGCCGTTTGAAGCTGCAGTTTCAGGGTTACGAATCAAGAAAGCACTTTCAAATAACAATATGCCACAATTTAAAGACATTTAACAACGTTTCGCAGCCTGGAAAGAGTAACGAGGATATTTTTAAGGAGTTTCGATTGGTTCACACTGGTGACCCTTTCAGCGGGTGATCTTCCAAAATTACTCCAGCAGTGCTTCACAAACTCTCCAGGAAGGTCACAGAAGAACCAAAAACATCCAAAAACGCCTCTTGCTTCAGTTAAAGTCTGAGTTCCTGATTCACTAATAAGGAAAATGTTGCGTAAAAATGAAAGTTTCAAAGCTAAAATCACAGCTGACTAAAAGTAACACATTTAGCAAGAAATGGATCAATAATCCCAGAGATTTATAATCTATGCCAACATCATTCACACATCCTTTTTGTACTATTGTATCCGTGAAGTTCTGGTCCAGTTTGTTGGCTGTCCAGGCAGTTTCTCTAACCTCTAGTTAATTAGGTCCTTCCTCTTGCATCTATCCAGAAATAACCTAAATTGTCACTTTAATTAATCAAATTCACCTAGTTTATTAGTTTCTGTCCTTTGTTGTGCTACAGCAAAGAAAATACTGAAATTATTGACCTGAAAGCAGAATAAAGAAAGAAATCAATGTTAAACAATGAAATAAATATGATTGACACATTTAAATTATTTGAGATAGATTTGCTTTTTTCAATCTATTTGAAGTTATAAAAATGAATTCATTTTTATCAATTAATTGAATTGTGTTTCCAAAAACAATTTGTTGAAGCGCTGCAAAGTCTTGCATCTTAATCTCTGCATCTTTTCTATTTTCTTTCCTCTATATTCGTCCGTTCACAACAAACCTCATCCCATTTAGATATAAATGTAAATGTTTACTTCAGGTTCCTCTCTCTCTTCAGGGATGGGAGGGCTGAAGGAGGAAGTGATTAAAACACGGATGCTGTGCAGCGATTTGAAACCAGTTCAAAGATGCAGCTCGACCACAACGGGGACAGAAAAAAGAAAAAGAAACAAAAACAAAGCATGAGGAGCTCTGTTAAATTCAGACTTCTTCCTCAAGCACCTCCTGATTGGTGCATCTCCGAGGCCCCAAGAGGAATAATGAAACGTGAGGCTGCAGCAGCAGGTCTCCAGAAACAAGAAGAGAAGCAGGTTTTAGCTACGGTGCCATGCTTGCTGCATAGAGAGGCGTTGGCAACACCAGGGAGGGTGCAGATGGAGGAGTCACCTTGAGGCAGAAGAGGGGAAGGCGGAGGAACGCCACGCAATGCCAATATATTAGTTTTCAGGTCATGATCCTGCAGATACACTAAGCAACACTCTAACTGATCAGCATTTCTAAATGGAAACAAACTTACTTTGTGGCAAGATTTCAAGAAATGGAGCTTTTATTATTGAAGAAATCAACCACAAAGGAAAATAAATAGAAAGAAGCGCTTCCTTTTATGGTTAAACATAAACCATAAATGTTTTTAAAATTTGAGCCTGAACACATTTGTTTTCTTCTGAAAATTAAATCAGATTGATTATATTGATTTATGCTTCATGATGTGTCGTGTTTCATAACAAATGGAGACGCAGCTTTCAGCTTCTATGCACCGCAAATCTGGAACAAACTTCCAGAAATCTACAAAACAGCCGAAACACTGAGTTACTTTAAATCAAAGCTAAAAATCCTCATGTTTAGCATTGACTTTGACTCATAATAAATGGAACATCGATCAATATATTTGATGTATTGATGATTTTGATGATTGCATCTGACAAAATGAAAAGTTTCTTACTGATTTGTTGTTTGTAAAGCACTTTGAACGGCTGTGCTGCAGAAAATATCTATTTTAAAAACATGACTGATTGATTGATTGAACAAATCAAACAGATTTTAAACTACCTTTATGCTAAAGCCGGGTTGGATTTTTTAAAAAGAGCATTAAAGAAGAAAATAAAACAGATTTAAATGTAATTTCATCTCTATAAATGTTGACAACTATAATTTTGTCAACATTTCCAAATTATGCACTACTTTCTGTAGCATAAAATGCCAATAAAACTGTGAAAATGTTTGTTTTAATCTCTCAGGGGATGAAAAAGTTGATATATGAACATTTTTACAAGGTGTTGTAATAATGTTTGTTTGGAGGAAAAATCAAAATTTGTTTAAAATAAAATTTAAAAAGTTAAAGATTATTATTTATTTTATTTATCTTGGTTTAAAATCCATAAAATTGATTTGGACATTGCTTTCAATATTTAACCACAGTGACATCTGCTGGTGAAAAACAGCCACTGATTTAAAGTAAACCTGTTAAATTCTTCATTATACAATATTGTCATATTGTTAAACAAAGAAACATCCTGTTGGGCAGTAAATGTGAAAGTATTATCAACTTAATATTGTACCAAAACTTTAAAGGTTAAATATGTCTGTGACATCAGGAGTTTAAAGGTGCATTCTTCATTCATTTTGTTGTTTTAGAGATATGTAACACCAGACTCATGATTCTCCGGCCATGCTTTTAATTCATAAAAGCATGAATAAAGATGACCCTTCTTGTAACTGCATAACCTTGTGTCCATTTTAATTATTTCTGTAAAACTAGCCTGAACTTGTCTAATTAAGAGAAACAATCCCTCAGTTCTGTCAGTACCCCTGAGAGCATCCTTAATTTTACTCTTCACACTCCGTCCTATTAAAAGGATTTTTAATGAAGAAAGTGAGCCGGCAGAGAGCAAAGCAGGAAATCATACCAATACATGACTATATGCCTGTGCACACAAAATAAAACAAGAAGCTTTAACGCTTCAAACCACGGCTGGTTCTTCAATCTGAGGAAACCTGGAGCTGGATCTGGAGGCTTGCTCAACATGTTAACCTCTTTAACTTACTGCCATTTTGCCAAAAAGGCTTTTCTACAAAAATAAGAAAATCTCAATGTACAGCTTTTAAAGGAAATGGAAATGCACAATAATTTTGAATGGTAATTCTTAACAGCTGTGAAGTCAGGCTGAATGTGTGAGGATGATGTAAAAGCATCTAGTCTGACATAAATCAACAGTAACACTAGAGTAAATCAAACAAATAAAGTAGTCCGGCTCTTTGTAGGACGGGAATGTGTAGTTTGTAGATCAAAAATGTAAAAAAA
Organism: Poeciliopsis gracilis; assembly: GCA_911649635.1. Lineage (NCBI taxonomy): Eukaryota > Metazoa > Chordata > Actinopteri > Cyprinodontiformes > Poeciliidae > Poeciliopsis > Poeciliopsis gracilis. The sequence continues at coordinate 2,878,785 of CAJVRI010001220.1, forward strand.
GAATTTTGCAAGGATGCCTCATTAACAGAAAAGCACTCAATTTGCAAATTGAGAAAAATAAATATATAGAAATATATTTATATATATGCATCCTCAGCAAACGGAGTAGGATTCAGGTCACTGTTTCTTTGGAAACTTTTGCAGAATTTAGCCCAATGTAATGCATTAACTGAAAGCAAATTCACGTCCAGATTTAATATACAATTAAAGAGAAAGTCTGAAAAATTTTAATACTTTACATCATATTTTCCATTTCCATTGTAATAATTTTATACTAAGCAAAAAGGAAAAGTGTCTGTTCTTGCAAGCCACAAAACAAGAAAATAACCCAGTTCTTCAATTTAAAAAGAAAAAAAAAGATGGAGCATAAATTTTGTGAAGAAATTTAAAATGTTTTGGTTAAATCTGGAACCACAGCCAGTAGGGGGCCTCATTGAGCTGTGTTTTAACATTTTAAGATCATTTAATATTGTACAAAGTAGTGCAGCAAACAAAATTTTCCACCAATGAATGATTAAATAAAGGTGGGACAATAAAACAAGAAATTTATTGTGCAACAATAAGACATGATCTCCCGTTTTGTTTGCTCATACTGAACGTTTTAATGATCTAAAATTCAGTTTCTCCTCTTCCAATGTCAACATTTCACAAATGAGTCTGAAAAAAAAAACGAAATAAAGTGATGTTTACCATTCATTTCATCTTGAAGAATGGTCAAGTACATGTAGATTTTAGAAGGGAAATTTCTAAAAAGCATGAATAAAGATGCTTTATTTATTTTTACACTTTAGATTGTAAAAATCTTCCTATTTCCAGTGGTGGACAAAAATATATCAAACATCGGTTTGGTCGTAATGTTGCGTTCCAGTTGTATCCCGAACTGGGAAATTCTGATTTCTCAATCTGAAAAATGAACTGGTGGACCCTCTTACTTCCCACTGGGATAGTGGGAGCAACTCAGACTACCTCCAGTTACGATGGAGGCAGTCGGCTACTCACATGCTACTACAGTTACTTACACGAATATTAATAAGATGTGGAGGAAACGCGTGCATTTTACAAGACACGTGTAAAAGTGCGTCAAATACCAACGTTATAAAGCGCCTGAAACACTAAACTTTCAACAAATTAAAAGTTGGGTTTCCCTATGGAAGATAAAGCTTAATATTATGTTTGGCGACGCCATGTTGAAATCCAGACTTCTTAACAACCAGAACGCTGCCACCAACGTCCCGGACGTTAAGCCCCGCTCCGAGTTCCAACTTCCGAGGTAACCAAACGCAGCATTGAACCCCTGGATCTCCGGCCAACCGCTATGTGTGACGTCATCAGAGGGGTGCGCGCGCGTCTTAGCAACGGAAGTTGTGTGTTTTGGCTTCTGCCTCTGACTCCCCCCCACCCCAACACACCTCCATGCTAGCGCTGGCTACGGCCCACTTTCAGCGCGATAATGCCGAATTGTTGCGTGACCGGTTGTCACAACCGCTACTTCCCCGGTTCCACCGTGAGGTTCTACAGAGTTCCCAGCGGGAACCGGCAGTTCCAGGTCCAGAGGAGGCGTTTATGGATGGAGGCGATCCAAGAAGCCAACGGGGGCGGCAGTGAGATCCGTCCAGACGCTCGCATTTGTGGCGTTCATTTCGTCTCAGGTGGCGTAAGGAGCAGCTTAGCAGCGAGCAAAATATATTTAATAATATGAGTTTGCTCAGGATTCTCTTCCTGAACTTCTTTTTGTTCACAGGAGAGGCTTCCACGGACCCAGACAGGCCGAATTTCGTCCCCACGTTGTTTACATGTAGTAAACTACGCCAGAGTCCAACTAAAAGGGCAAAATGGTAACATATATTGACTATTATTGTTAAATAGATTAAAGTATCCAGTCTCAATACTAAATGCATTGCTACATTTTGGCTGGGTCCTAAATTTAGACAAACTACTAATATTAAAGAGAAGTATGAAGTGCTTAAACACTGCAGTATGCCAATTATTGCCATGTTTTGCTGCTCAGTATTTTCATTTTGGATACATTCAAAGGCATTGTCATAACAAAATTGAGCATATATTAGGAATTATATTTGAAAACACAATGTTTGTACCCCCATTTGACCTATCTAAATGTTTTCACACCATCCATTCCTACATAAACATTCATGTCACCGTACCAGCAATAATTGCGTAAATCAGTTAAGAGCTCAGATGAAGCCAAATTAACTTGGTGGAAAGAAGAGTTGCAAACTGCAGCGCAAAATTGTATTTGCAATAAATTACAAAACCCCTGCAATGGTGAAATTATTGTAAAATATTGCAATAACTACATAAGTTGTGGTGTGTTTTGTTTTCTTTCCTCTCTTTTTAATCTGTGCTTACACAATAAGTTAACGTGGGAAAAAGCAAGTTCATAAGACTTGGATAATATTAGTTAACAATTATTGAACTCCAATTAGTTCTTTGCCATCTGAAAACTGCACGCACTGATATGATGATCTATTTTGCTGCTCTATTAAGATGAAATTTGAGATCTTTTCTGGTTTTTATACATATATATTTATGTACATACACATATTTATGAAAGAATGTTGGTTACATGTTCTTAATATGCGACAACTGAGTCACACCAAGACTTCATCAAAATATCTATGCTTCCATTTGATTTTTTTATTTTATTCTATTTTTCCACACAGAAACATAAAAACATTTTGTGAGCATAAGATGTTTTAATATCAAAAACCCCTACATTTCCCTTAATTTACAGAAAAAAACTGAACTGCTTTAAATATTGACTATATTAATATTGATTATGTTTCGCTCCAGTAATTGCTTAATTTGTAATGCGTTATTGTCTTAAGAAATTTGTTTTCATTGATCTTTTCAAGCTAAGCTCGTCAATTTGAATCTTTGCATGTGGTTTGTTTGCACAAGGAGATGTAATCATCTCGTTCAGTGAAAGCTGCAAATCATCAGGTTTATTTGAAGCAGAATTTCAGAATAAACTGAAGGAAATGTAACAAGTGTGCCTCAGTGCCATCCCTGTGTTTATTTGAGCATACTTGATGTTAAAAATAAGTTGAGCACTTCTCATTAAATGATCTATCAGACTATCAGACAGGATTACACGTGTTAATAAAAAACTCTGGGTTTTCCTCATCGTTCTTGCCTTTCTAAAGGTTACACATCAGCGTGCGTGGTATTGATTTGAGATTTAAACTGACAGAAGAGCAAACAAATGGTTTATAACTGCAAGTCTAATCATGTTTCGTGCAGATGATGCGTCTAATTATGACCAGCGCAGTCAGTTAGCTGGTTTGCTGCCATGCAGCGCTGTGTGCAGCAGACTGTGATGACAGCTTTCTGTCAGAACGAGCCGAGCTGTCGGGGGGCATCAGTTCCCCTTCTCTGCAGATGAGCCTGTTTCAGCTCAGCGCAATTTGTTCCTTCGACAACTATCGATAGATACTCAAACAGCCCAGAGGAATTGTGTTTTTGGAGATGCTAGCACAGTCTGGTCTAAGCTCATTTACCATGTGCACTTGATTAGTTAATGGCACTTGCTAACAGATGATGTGAATATATAGAAGTTGTAACAATAACATTTATAGGTTTACTATTCAAATTTTAATAGGAAAAAGAAAGACGGATATCCTTCCAACCACTATAAAAACATTTAAAGGAAGTATCTTTTTACTTCTTTTTTTTTTTACATTTTAGTTGCGATGCGCGATATATCGGCACTAACATCGGTATCAGTGGATATTAGTAATTTTTTAACATATTGCTGTCGGCCAATATATAAATTTTTTATCTGTTTGTGGTGTTTTTTTTTCCCCATTAAGGTATTAAAATATATGTGATATCAGAAGATATCAGTTATTGACCATAACAGCAATATTAATATTTGATATTGATATTGCCCCAAATTTCCATATTTTATTAAAATTGATGTATATAATTAAAAAATGCATGAAGTTACTTATGTCCTTTTTCCTTCCATTGTAAATACTGACCAGATTTTTTCCAGTGGTCGGATGAACTCCCTGCCATCACCTTAATCTTTATCTCACTCCACAAATTTTCAATCACGTTTAATTCAGAACTCTAGCTAGAAAAATCCACTCCAACTTACATGTTGGTAATAAAAAATTTAACTAAACAAAAATATGTCAACAGTATAATTAATTGTTTGTTTCTCAGTCAGGACTTCGATTCAGTTTCATCTTCATTAAAGTGTATAAAATGTTCTTCTCCTTGTTGTTAGCATGCGGCCTCCCAAAGTATTCACACACTACGTTACCATTGTGACACAAACTGTTTCACCAAAGAGATTCTTCAATCCGGCTTTGCCATCACTGTTACTGGTGTGTTAAAAACGTAGAATAAATTAATAATTCATAGCCCAGAAGGGACGCAAATGCAGCCTGGTGGCCCGCCAGGCTTATGACGCACATCTAAAATTACAAGATTTAAAAGCATAATGTCATACTATGCCACATAATTAGATCTTTTTTATTATCATTATTATTCTTTCTCACAGGACTTCTTCTGCCTGTCGAAGAAGTCAAAGACAGAAAGCGAATGTGGAGACCAAAGCCACAACAGCAAGGGGAAACGATGAGGAGAATGATGACATGACTACTGTGAGAGACGACGAAGAGACTGAAGACACGGCTGCTGTGAGAGACGATGAAGAGACTGAAGACACGGCTGCTGTGAGAGATGATGAAGAGACTGAAGACATGGCTGCTGTGAGAGATGATGAAGAGACTGAAGACACGGCTGCTGTGAGAGATGATGAAGACATGACTAATTTGACAGAAAATGAAGACATAACTACCCCAAGAGACGATGAAGAGACAGAAAAATCACCAATCCAACCTGCATCTGAGTCTTCAATGGACCACCAGCCCTCTGCTTTGATTGAAACTACAGATGAATTTTTACCAGAAATGCAAACTTTGCCAGTGTCAAAGGTAGCAGTCACCACCTCTTTGTTGTACTTTCATACACTTGTAGACTTGTAACTTTGCTTTTTTATTTAATACAGTTGGTCTTTTTCAGTACACTAATAATCTATTCTGGGTTTTTTGCCTAATAGGAGGAAGAAACAGAAGATGAGAAGATCCAGGATAAAGACCCAGAAGTGACCAAATATGAAGCTGAACCTGAAACGATGGAGACAGAAAACACATCCAGCCCAAGTCCATCACCACAGAAACCACCAGGAAAAAAAACAGATAAAATGAATCCTTTTGTGCTCCTAAAGCCTTTACTTTTACCTCAAGGTGCTTATCACGTTGACCTGGGCGCCTCGACCGCGGTGTCGTCCAAAGAGCAGCGTGAAGACACGAGTCAGGGAGGACTAACGGAGTCGAGCGCCAACAGGGATCAGCCGTCCTTTCCTTGTAACATGTGCGATCGAACCTTCACTACAAGCCACTACCTGAAGCGGCACAAACTGCTGCACGTTCGAGACGTGAGGAAGTGCCTCAGGTGTGGCGCGCTCTTCTGCCGCCGCCACAACCACGTTTTGTTCCAGACTCGGGCCGAGCCTCCACCCGAGTCTGAGGAGAGTTCCTCCAGCAGCGAGGACGAACCTCTGGACGCAGAGCTGGAGAAAGAAAGCAAAGTTACAGAAAAGGCTGGCAACGCTTTGAGCGTTCAGACTAAAAGACCTCCAGACACTCCTGCTCTCAGTAACTCACCGTTACTGAAGACTTCCAGCCTGACGGACGTCGGGAAACCTCTCCTGGTGTCGGTGAAGCCTGCTGCTGTTCCCTCTCCACCCTCTCCGATCACCAGGTTCCCCAGCAACCCAGGAACCGTGTTTCAGATTAAACCGCTCCTGTCGGACATCTCTCCCGCTTTGAAACGACCAAATCTTCCTCAACAACCCAAACTCCCACCTTCCCTGAAGATCTTTTCCACTCAGCACCTCACCTCAGCCTTGCTCGATGTTCAGAGAAACTACAAATACATTTTAAGCAAGCCTAATAAAGTCGAGGTGAAAGTCAAGGAGGAACCAGAAGAGCCGGTTCAAATTTTCCCAGTTGAGGAGCCAGTAAAGCAGGTCAAACTGGAGAAAATCGCCTATGACCTGGAGATGGTAATTTGACTTAAAGCTGCTAACCTGACTTCAGTCAAACTCACTTCAGATCAAATGTGTCGCCTATAGAACAGTGTGGAATGGTCTAGTCCAGATTTTATTGTAAATCTACATAACAACATCTTCTCTTCTCAAACATGGCTCCCACACTCACAGGCCTTTGATGACATCACATAAGGTAACCAATCAGAGTAAACATCCTAAATATTCAAATGTTTTCAGTCAAATTCTGCTGTTGATGTGGCAGTATGTCTCAGAAATGGAGGAAACGTTGATGCTAAGCTTTCATGAAAAGCTTTTTGACTTTTCATAATCTGGAATCATGGGATTTTTCTCCTCAATCATAAACTTAAACCATTTTCAATTTAAGTGCAAGTCAAAGTCACTCATCCAGATTAAATCTTGTTAATGTCAGCGGACCAGACAGATTTCTGTGCCTCTCATGATGTCAGCAAGACAAACACAACATAATTATGAGGTCTGTTTCTGAAATAGTATTTTTTGTGAAATAATGCAGTGCAAATCCACATGTCATTACCAAATCATATTTTTATTTTAGATATAAGTGTAACCTAATCACTCCCAGGTAATCCTGATTGATTTCTCTTCTGTAACTAAAGTGTAAAACTGCGATTAATTTTTACTATTAATTATTAGAGGACTGCTGCTTTCTGGTATATATTTTTCATGCTTTTGGGTGTTGGATTAATCAAAATGTTGAGTTATTCTTGATCTATGTGATGTTATATCACTACTGGTGGATTTTAAATGACACCTTTACATGTAATTATTAAGCTTATTTTGTATTTTGTTATTTTGTTGTTTTTTTTAGTCGTATTCAATCGATTTTTTTGCACACAACCAACATTAGCAGTGTTTCACATTCCGCATTATTTTTCTTTTCATTTCAGTTTCTTCTCTTATCTACCTCAGCCTGCTGTAAAAGCAAATAAAACTCATTTTGTATTACAGATGAATGCTGCTTCTGGACACAATGTATGTATGTTTAAATACTCTAGTATTTCTGATATAAAAGTGTTAGGTTTTTGTGCAAACTAAAGAGAAGTGGCAACTGATTCCTGTTTTTCTTTCCAGAAAACAGCTGTCAGATTGTCAGATCTGAACTAGTTTTGCTCCTGCTTTGTTCACTGAATAAACAGAGATTTGTGTCACTTTTGTTGTTTCTTACTAGTTTTGCACTGTGTAGATTTGACTTTCACCTCGGGTCAATCTCTTGGCATTAATGTTTTCCGTAGACGTCCCCAGATCTTTTTAAGCTGTGAAACAAAGAGATTTTTGTAAATTACTTGAAAGCTTTTTGTTTTTCATTCCTGATGTATTTTTTCTAGATTTGAGAGAAGCTAAAATCATGGAAAGTTACTGTCTGATTTTCTTTTTTCTTTTTACTTGTTCACAAAACGCCAGTCAATACAGTTTGTACCTTTTTAAAAGTTCAATGCCTGCTTGATATTTTTGGCTTTGAGTTCTGCTTTCCCAAATTATGAGGTTAATAAATATAATAGTGATTACGTTGATAAATGCAGTTCTTTGAGGGCATGTTAGATAAATCAGAATTTTAGCACCTTCATAGGGACACTTGACATTTTTACATATCTCTGAAAATGTTACATTTATTAACCAGCTGAAGGAGAGATGCTCCAAACTGTTTTTCTTTATTTGCAAACTTTTGGTTATAAATTTAAATGTAAAGGAGTTTGGAAATGAGACCAAGATCTAAGCAGTGTCAATAATTTACACTACATTGAAAATTTATTTCTAACTTTTTATTGTTTCTCTTACATTATAGCTTCAATATTTAGCTTTTTTATACTGGCGGTCAGAAGTTTCCCAGTTTTTTTCTTTAACATTTATGAGTTTGTTCTTGTAAATTTACAACTTTTGAAATTCAGAGCTTTTTGAGGTTTTTTTCCTCAAAAACTTCTGATCTTAATATTAAAAACTTCTGAGTCTGTTCTAACAAAGTTTTGATTTTTGGACGACAGAAATTTATTTTTTAAAAATTTTAATTTTTTTCAAAATTCCTGAGTTTAAAAAAATTTTTTTTATCAGAAATGTTTTTTTCTTGAAAATTTCTGAGGTCAATCTAACAATTTCTGAGTATTAATGTAGCAAATTTTACATTTTTGAAACTCATAAATACCTACTTTTTCCCTGAGATTAATATAAATTTTGGGATGATTTTTCCCTGAAAAATTTCCCAGAGTAATTTCAAAATTTTGGAGTATTTTTCGTTTTTCTTTTTAGAAAATTTTCAACTTTTGAAACTCAGAAATTTCCAAGTTTTTTTCTAGTAAATTTCTAAGCTTAATCTTAAAAAAATATCTGGCTTTGTTCTAACAAATATTTGACTTTTGGAGGTCAGAAATTTCACTTTTTTTGTGGGAAAATTCTGAGATAATTCTCAAATTTCCTGATTTCTTTTGGCAAAAATGTTCTCCTTATTTGTTTTTCTGTCTGCAATGGCCCAAATACATTTAAAGAAACAAAAGCATCCATTAAGTACCTCAGAAACCCAGAAGGCCTTTCCGTGTCCATCAGCCAGAGGTGCACCTGAGTCCATCTGCAAGCTGTACACGTCCCATTGGTTCGGATGCGCCGGTCACAATGGCCGACGCCTCTGATTGGATGCATTACCCTTCAATTCGACGCACTCGGAGCTCTGATTGGTTGGCTCGTGTTCTCGCGTGCCTTCATACATGATAAACCAGTGGTGCTGATGCTGTGACAATGGGAGCCTTCCAGATAGGCACCATCTGAACTGAGGGTCCGGCAGCAGCTGCACGCAGGCTTGACGGACAGCAGAGAAAACATCCGGATACAGACACAAGGGGGAACCTCCTGCTTCTGCCCGGAGAGGGTGAGTCTTACCCCGGAAACCAAGCTGGCATTCCCGTGCCGTCCAGTAAGCGGTGTTTGGGGGCTGGGGAGCGAGTCTCAGGTCCGATAGGCTGGAAATCCTGCTGGCTTCAGCAGCTTCAGGGCGTTTAAGACGTGTTTTCTGCACGGCGCGCCGCGCACAGCACACGGAATCAGCCGTGCTGTTTATTAATGCAGCTGTGAGTCAACTCATCCCTTTGCTGGACTGCATTGCGGAGAGCAAGCCTTGCAGAATGGCATCTAATAATCATTCAAATCCGGTTTAACACGCTGATCTCAAGACCCGATCTCACCTCATCGGTTTGCAGTTTTCACGTGTTTTTCATACTTTGATCATCAGATGAGAACGAGCGAAACAGCTGCACCTGAAATTTAATCTATTGCAGGTTTTTCTGCAGCGGCTGCATGGATTGTCACACGTTTGCTGTGATTTGAGTGGGATGTGTTGACTCGGATGCGCACAGTTCGCAATCGGTTAATCGAACTTTAATTGTTTTCAAACAAACCAGTGTGACGCAAAGTTGTTTGCACAGATTGGAAAACAGTCATAATAGAGCAAAGTACTTGAATGCATAAATGAATTAACAATATGTAGACAAAATCAAACAATTTTAAAAGATGAGGAACTGAAATACAATATGTGACACAGGGGCGCCATGCTAGAGGGGGCGCCATAACTATGATGGAAAAATTATTAATTGTCGGCATTTTATGTATTTGACAGTTTACTAAGTATTTTTGGTTTAGTTTCTAGTGAAATAATTACCTGGGAACACTTAAATTAAGACAAAAGTAACTTTTTCAGCACAATGTAGGAGCTTGGTTTAAGTCAAAAATTCTAAATATTGATGAAAAGTACTGAAATAATCTGCCAATGGATATTTTCCCAATTTAACTTACAAAACGGGAAACCGTCTCGTTCCAAATAGTCCTTTCTCATCTACATCGAGGAATGATTGACTTTAAAGGATAAAGTTCTCTTTCTTTCTGAAAAGTTACTTGTAAATTAGTTTCAGGTTTACTAACATATGTGCAATAGAAACGTGACCGAAAATACTTGGTAAAACTTGTGTTGTTACATTGTATTTGCACAGTTTCTACCTGACAAATCTAATGACATTTATTTAGCCAGGTTTGTCCCGTCAACATGTCTTTTACAAGAAACATCGGGCCAACATAGTAGATGCAAATGACTCAATTGCACTTCTGCAACTTGAATGTAATGAGATCAGTTTTGGTTTTGAATACATTTCAGAGAAAGAAAATGCATTTATTCACAGGCCTGCTGTTTAAGCTCTGGTTGTAACCGTGATGTGGTTGGAGAGGAGAAACTTCAAGCTGTATTCCTTCTTTCTGTTCCCACGCAATTTGTTTTAAACTTGTGGATATGTTTTAATTTGTTTTACTTTTGCGGAAACAGGTTGCTGTTGCAAACAGAAGTGACCATGTTATTTTTAAGAGACAGTAATGATACTATATGATCACTTAGAAAGTGAGGAAACACAGCAAATAAACAGTTTAACTTTTACAGCATAACCCGCTCTAGCTGCTCCATAAACTAAGGTTGTTTGGTTTCCATCTGCTTCCCCAGTCCAGAGATGGGAGTGTTCAGCCGGCAGAAGTTTTTCCAGGAGCTCACTCATGGCTGCCTGCTGCCTACAGCTCAGCAGGGCCTGGAGCAAGTATGGCAGCTGCTGGTTATCTGCCTGCTGTGCCGCCTGCTCTGGATGTTAGGTGAGCGCTTTGGCTCCGTTCACACTGCAGCCCGAAGTGACCCAACTCCGATTTTTATTCATGTGCCTTAACGCGAGCTGTACCCGATCTTTTATGGTTGGATATCCGATACGTATTGTATTGGGGGATGGCGACCAATATCCGATCTTTTCAAGTGAGACCTGATTCAGGTCTAAGATTCACGAATCTTAACGGTCAGGTCACGTTCATCCGACCTGAACGTCATTGATACTCGACCTACGTCACATTTCTGTGCCCCGATATAAACCTCGGCGGACTATAGTGAGGATTAAGTTGTTCATATCCTGGCTCTGGTCGGACAACAAATTCAAAATTGTAAGCTGTGCTCCACCGGTGGCATCCGTGTTTACTTCCACAGCTTCTTCTTTTCTATTATAGCGGATCGCTTCAGGCTACAATGTGAACGCCAGTCATTTTGGTGTTTACCTCTTTAAGTGGCTGTCTTGTAAATCGGTTTTAAAACTTATTTGTCAGGTCTCCCTTCCTTCGTGAAGCACCTGTGCACGGTGGCAGGAGGTTTCTACACGCTGTACCTGTTCTTCGAGCTCCACATGATCTGGGTCGTCCTCCTCAGCCTGCTGTGCTACCTCTTCCTCTTCCTGTGCCGCCATTCGACCATCCGAGGAACCTTTCTGTCTATAACGGTTCTCATCTACCTGCTTCTTGGGTAAAAACGTCGTTTTCAGGTATTTGTTTTTCACATAAAGTGTGGACAAACAGTAAAATCTTAGTGTTTTTATCTGTCTTGATCAGGGAGCTGCACATGATGGACACCACCAACTGGCACAAAATGAGAGGTAATGCGTTATCTTTCTAACGAGGGAAAATGTCGCAGTTGTAATTTGTAATGTGTGTAGGTTCACAGATGGTGGTCGCCATGAAAGCTATCTCCTTGGCTTTTGATCTGGACAGAGGTGTTGTGAGCAATGTTCCCTCACCCATTGAGTTCATGGGCTACATTTACTTTGTGGGCACCGTCATCTTTGGGCCCTGGATCAGCTTCAACAGCTACAAAGAAGCTCTAGAAGGACGGAAGTTGGTAAGTTTGAGGCAATAAACCTGATTGTTAGACGTTTTTACACTGATACCTCTAAATCTGTGTCGGTGGTCACTGTGACGTGAACTCAAAGTGTGACGCATGCAAAGGATTGTGCTTAAAAATAATAATCGATAAGTAGCTTAAGATTGAAAAGAAAAGCAGAAGATACCAGTGGAAAGAGAACAATGCCAGGATCGCTTCATGTCTGGTGGAATGTTTTTCAGTTTCTTGGTGTGAGTTTCTGAAATTTTGTTTTTAGACACTATTATAATACACAAAGGTGGGTAAAGTACTCAATAAATTGTACTCAAGTAAGACTAGCACGACTTCAATGTGTTTTAATTCAAGTAAAATTAAAAACATCCAATAAGTTATTCAGGAAGACACGGATCTGTGTCTGGTCATTTATTTTTTGATTAAAACATGTTGGTTTTTCATTCCGTGGGTAGAAAATCCATAAATTTTACTCAAGTAAGAGTAGAGATACTTCATAATAAAAATACTCAGGGAAAAGTAAAATGTATAGCGTAGTAAAATACTCCTAAAAGTAAATGTTTTTCAAAATAGTTACTCAAGTAAATGTAATTGAATAAATGTAACTAGTCTGACAACGCGTAGCATAGCACCGGCACACAGATCGAGGTTTTCCTGGCCTGTGGCTGCACTGCGTCCCATGCTGACTAACTGCATTTGCAACACACAAAATAAAAGAAAATAAAGACTTTTAGAGTGTAAATGTCCCTGTGTTGACTTGTTTGTGGTTTTCTCAGTCACATTTAGCAAAACTAGCAACTCTGTTAGAATATTAGGACGAACAAAGGCAACAATAAGTGGTTTAAAAGACTAATGTTTTTATTTCAGGTTGAATATATTAAGATGTTTTGTTAGAAATACGTAGTAAAGAAATGCTCTGCCAAATTTCAAAATTAAAAGACACTTTCTGTTGGTCTAATGGGAAAAAAATCCCATTAGAAAAGGCTGAATTTGTGAAAAGAAATTGTTAGCATGACAAATGTACCAAGTTAAAATCAGCTTTAACTTGTTTCTTCTTCCCAGAGTTTAGGATGGATTTTAAAAGTGTCTCTTAGCTGGGTGAAGAGCCAGATCTGCCTCGTCGTTTCCAACTGTGTGGCTCCCTACCTCTTTCCCTACTTCATCCCCGTCTATGGAGACAAGCTCCTACGAAGGCGAGTGACACACAGAGCTACGTTTAAATGAGTGGTAGCCAAAGTTTTCTATGAGTTAATGCTGGTGTCGCCTGTTGTGTTTACAGCAAAAAGAGGAGGAAGATCAGGTGAGTAATGGTCCAAAGCTCTCCTGCTCAGTCTCTTCATTGTAGATGATTTGGTTGTTCTGTTGACCTGTCGTTGCCATCCTACATGTGCACCAGGGTTTCCCATTTTCCATTTCATCACCTTGAATCATCACAAGAAAAGACAATGTAATGTTGTTTTCTGTTTCCTCATGCTCTCCCAGAGGCTCGCTGGCAAAGTATGTAGTTTATTCCTGTTGCATAGTCAATAAGGTTGGACTTTAACTGTAATCGGATCATAACAACCATCTATATGTTTGCGTTAGGTGGCTGCTGGCATATGAGAACACAATGTCTTTCCACTTCAGCAATTACTTTGTCGGCTATTTGAGCGAAACTACTGCGACTCTCGCCGGGGCGGGATTTACGGAGGAGAAGGAGAACCTCAAATGGTGAGAAATCATTCACCTCCTTTACTTTGACCTATTATTTGTGCTTGAACAAATTATAGGTAGGTAGGTATGTGGGCTTCACAGTAGATGTTCATTACATTTATTCAAGAAATGTAATGCTCAGTTCTGCCTATTTTGAGCTGTTTTAGGGCATCTAGTCACATTAAATCCATATAAGTTGCTGCTGATTACGACCCCCCCAACTCCATGTTTACAGTCACAAGAAAATGGCTGAAGACAGATGTGCAGTTATTCAACCGTACATCTTTGAAAAGCATTAGTAGAGCCTCCTGGACAGCCAACAAGAATGCAGCAAGTGGTTTATAGAAAGTCAAAACCAAAATACTTGTCTTTTCCAGCTGCCATTGTACAACAAATCCACTGGTAGAACCAGCTGATCAAATGTGCTGGAACTCCGCTTGAGTTGCTAGGTAACGGGGCTGAGCTTGGCTGGTGTTGCTAGGTAACGGGGCAGCCCCAAAAGATTGTGACTTAAGGATTTTGAAGCGATTAATTTTCCAGAAACCAAAAATTGTTGAGCAGTTCGGTTGTTTTCAAAAACAGTTGAGAACCAAATGGGTAGAAAATGTGCAAAATGTAAATTTTGCATAATTGTTTCCATTTAAGACAAGAAAAAAAAAAAGCATCCATCTGTTTGATTTAATTCGTGTTAGACTCCAGCGGGTTTCGGTTTTGCGTTGCAGGGATCTGAGCGTGTCCAAGCCGCTCCAGGTGGAGTTTCCCCGCTCCATGGTGGAGGTGGCGGCGTCGTGGAACGTTCCCATGTCCCGCTTTCTGCACACATGTGAGTGGCTGGCAGAGGGTCTGCAGGACTCTGACTCATGTTAATATAAGATCACCTACGCAGTTCAGCATTTTACAGGACTCCATAATTATGGAAATGGAAAAGAAGATGGGAATTTCATTTGTATCTGTATTTTGTTCTTTCTTTCTTTTGTCCCTTCTTTAGTTTGTTCTTGATTTAATTTGTTCTTTCTTTTTCCTTTCCATCTATTATCCTTTTCCTTTAATCCCTTCTGTTGTCTTTTCTTTTTTTCTTTCTTTTTCCCTTTCTGTTGTCTTTTCTTCATTTTTTTTCTTTAACCTTTTGTCATTTTTTTCTTGTCCTTTCTCTTGTTTGTTTTTTTGTCTTTTAGTTCTCTTTCTTCCTTTCTTTTGTCTTTATTATTACTTTTTCTTTCTTTCTTTTTGCCTTTCCGTCTTTCCTTTTGTTTATTCATCCATCCTTTCATCCTTTCCTTCTTTTGTCTCTTTTCTTTCTTCTAAAGTATTTTTATGTTTTATTTTCAGGCTTCATATTCAGATCCTGCCTCCATGACGTTTTTTAGATGTTTGTATTTTGGACCACATGAACTTAAACTCTGGATATTTGTTGTCTCATTTTCTTCCCTCAGATGTTTTCAAGAGTGCCGTCAAATTTGGGACGTTCACTGCCATCATGGTGACGTACATCGCCAGCGCGCTCTTACATGTGAGATTATGTGACTTTATCTTATTTTTAACGTTTTTGCATCAACAAGATTGTTGAAGTTTTTGTACATTTCAGGGTCTAAGTTTCCATCTGGGTGCAGTTCTGATATCTCTGGGGTTCGTTACGTACGTGGAGCACGGTAAGAGCCGAACGAATGGCTCGTCTTCTCCACATGGAAACGTTTCTGTTTAGAGAAAGTATTTAACTGCTTGTCGTTTCCCTCCATGTCTTTCATTCCTTTATTTATTCTGAGGCTGTTTTATTTCAGTTCTTCGGAAGAGGCTTGCCGCCATGTTTAACGCGTGCGTGCTTTCGAGGAAATGTCAACCAAACTGCACTCACCAAAACAAAAAGGTAATGTCTGATGCGTTCATATTTTTAGCTGCTTTTCAACTAAAGAAAAGCAACTAGAAAAGAAACTCGCATCTCAGCTCTAAAAAAACAAAACAAAAAAACCCCAGAGATCCATTTTCATGACCGAAGCAAAACATCTTCAAAATAGGAAAGAAAACATGAACATTTTTTTGTAAAACTAGATCCTTGTGAAGAGCATTTATTTTTCTGAAGCTTTAAATTTTACTTGTTAAATTTTCTGTTTTAGCTGCTTTTTCAAAGCCTGTTCAAACCGTAATCATGTCGAACCAAAGAAGATTACAAGTCTCAAACGTCAGTTTTTTGTTTTAACCGAACATCAAATGAATTTCTTGGTGTTTTTTAGATCTGCTTTTCTCTGCACCGTATTCAGAAATATAACCATGAAATCATGTTTGTTGTTGCTGCATTGATTGTCGAGCAACACTTAACAATAGCAGACTATCACATTGGGAAACATGAGATCTTACACTTGAAGTGTGACTAAAGAAGCATGAATATCATATTGCGATGCCTGCATGGAGTGCTGGAGTGAAAACACAGTCATCTGCTGCTACTCTCGACTATTTCAGTAACTCACTGAAATGTTTCCCAGCAAAAACATTCTTAACGAAAACATAATTTAGCTTGGAAATAAATATTTATTTCAAGAAGCTGCTCATATATGAGCTGCATTTCTTTCTGTAATTACATTGCGTAGCTTATGCAGACTAAGTTATGTTATCATGGGTCACATACTTTAAAATTAAACCCATCCAGTCAAGGCTGCATGAGATCCAGAGTCGCCTACCATAATGCTTTCTCTGTTTGCAGAAGCTGTGGGTGTATATGATTAACATAGCATTTTCTGCTTTGGCAATACTTCACTTGACATATCTGGGCTCCGTGTTCAACTCCAGCGTGGACTACATGGAGGAGGATGAGGTGAGATGAGAGACTGCTGCTCCACGGAGGAAATGCACATTTTGCTGCAGTAAAGCAGCGTCTGAAATGAAAGAAACAGAGAAAATGTAGTTTAATGAACGGCTCGACAGACGCCGCTGCACTGCAGCTGATGTGAGTCTGTGCTGAAGCAGCGCAAGTCACATCGTCTTTATGCTCTGTGTTAATGCGAGTCAAACGTTGAGATGAAATTTTTGGTATTTTAAGGACAAAAATGACAATAATTTTTGCAAGTAACAAAAAACGAATAAATAATATGAGGCAAAAAACCAAAAACGTTTATTTCAGTATAAACTGCAGTTTTCTGTCTGCGTCTGGTGAATTTTGGGTAAAATATGTTTGTTTTTGATTCAGTGGGAAGAAATGAAGCAGCGATACGTCGTAATAAAATTACTCAAGCGAAAGTAAAACGTACTGTGACTTTAAGATCTGCGTTGTTGTTAAATTGTTTGCACTTTTTATCTTGTCCTGTGGAAAAAAGGTGGGTGTCGTTTATTTTTTAATCTAAATACATCCGTTTGATATGTATTAGATTGGTTTTTATTGTAATATATGAATATATTCCTTTTAGTGAATATCTACGTGAACTAACAATTGTAGAATAGCTATTGTTTCTTTTTGTTCTCGTCAGAATAAAACTAGAAACCATCCATTCGTCACGGCCTAATATTAAATAAAACCAGCCAAATGCAGAAAGGACCCGGCTACACATGCCTTTTGGACCCTGTGTGTGAAACGGCATTAGCCTAACATTGATTTGATTTTTACAGAAATCTTTCACGCTGCTTCTCCTGTTGGGGAAGACGGTGACAGATTTGAGTCGCGTCTTTTTAAAGATCTTCAGTGACTCTATATAGCTCTGTGACAAAAGAACACAACATTTATAAAGTTTTTATAGTGGAACGCTACGTAGCTTTATCTGTGTTCACACTGCAGCCTAAAGTGACCCAATTCCGATTTCTTTTTTTCATGACGGATTTTTTCGAATGTGAAAACGGCTGTATTGGATATTTAGTGGACATCCAATAAATATCAGATCTTTTCAAACGTGACCTGAATGTTTACGTGATCGCCTCCTGCAGGACGAGATCACCCACCACACCATCCAGAAGTGGTCTGAGCTGAGCTGGACGAGCCACTGGGCCACGTTCGGCTGCTGGATTCTTTACCGCCTCACTCTCTAACAACCAGAGACCAAGAAGAAGAAGAGAGAAGCAATAACGAGAAGCAGGTTTTTCCACTTTTTTGTACTGTGACTTCATCCTGCATCAGACTTGCAGTTTTCAGGTTGTGCTGTGTGCGGGCCGGGGAATGCTGCTCTGACTTTCTGGGCACTGGTTTTGATATCTGTGAAAAGAAAAAGACGACCGCGCCGCCTTTTTTCCCCTCCCTTTTGTCTGTTTCGCATTCCTTTTTATCTGAGGCTCAGTCATCATGGCCTCCTGTTGTGGCAGCGTTTACCGCTGTCACTGTGACTCACAATCAATAACTATCAGCATGGCGGACACGTGACGACGCGCGGGAGGCAGATGTCCCCCAGTGGCGACAGCCCACCATGTCGCCTGTTTCCAGGTCGTGCAAAGCCTCGTAAAACTTTTCACATTTCGTCGTTTTTGGTGGGATTTTAAATCTCATCCCAAGATAAAGAAGGGCAAAATTGTGAAGTGGAAGAAAAAAATTGGGATGCAAGTTCAGCTGCAAATTAAGTTTTTGTTATTTGCAAATTAGCTCAGAGAGCAGCTTTAAATTTGGACTTTAACTAGGACATTCTAGCGTATTTGTGTGATTTAATCCAAAGGTTCGTCCAGTCGTTTACTATCCTAGAAAATGCTTAAATTTCAATTATGATTTGGAAAATGTTAGATATTCTGATATATTATTTATTGTATTACAGTAAAGTAGGAATAAATGTAATAATAATAAATTGATTTTTTTTTGTTTTTTGTTCATTTGTGGTGTTTTTATATCCAAAGTTTGGTGCCGGGAAAGTTTAAAAACTTACCTGGAAAATTCTTGAAAAGTATTAGCTCTACATAGTTTCCCATTAATTCTGACTGATGCATCCCACGGCATGCTACAGCCACCACCATGTTTCATAATGCTCTTTACTCATTAATGTTTTACAACAAACCTCTTTAAATTGAGTAAACAAAAGCAAAATAAACTTGTTTTTAGGATCTTTGTTAAATATTTTCCTTCCACTTCATAATTAGAATCTCAATAAAATACATTAAAACTTTTGGTTGTGATGTGACAAATGTGAGACGTTTCAAGGCGGCGCACCGGTGACATTCCCTCGTCTTCTTGACCTCAACAAATCGCATTAAACGTCCAGAATCAATAATGCAGTTTCCTGTCTCTCTGTGATTTTTTTAATTTTTTTTATTCTGTTTTTTTTATTCTGTTTTTTTTTTTTTTTCTCGCAGCCAGCCTGCGTCGTGGCTGCTTGTTTGCGGTTCTGTCAGGGAGCCTAATCAAAACCCACAGAATTGAATTTTTTATGAACCCTGGTAGGCAGGTGGAGCATGGCTAAAGGAGACAGCCGGAGACTCTGGCTGCTGTAACCAGTCGATTGTGTGGAACTGCTTCCAATTTAAAATACAAGAGCCCAGAAAAAACCAGCGCACGTCTCTTTCTCCTCTAGGAACCAACAAAGACTTTATTTACTGAATTCAACAAGCACACGTTGTTACTAGGCTGCATTTTTACCACCACTAACTAATCCTCCTTTTGTGATTTTTAGACATATTAACGGTTTTAGATGATTCAGATTTTTTTACTAGTGTAGAATCTTGATGGTGTTTTTATTTTGCTCTGACTTGAATTATGTCCTTAAACATGTAATTTTTTTTATTTTTTCCCCTCTTCTTTCTACAATATAACTTAAGAATCAGGGTATTTGAGATGTATTAACAAAAATTCTCTTTCAGCTTTGTGTGAACTAAAATAAAATAATTCATTATTCTGTACCAAGCATTTCTCTTACCTCCAGGTTTTTACTTAATAGTTGCTTTTACTGATTTACCACCCGATGAACGAGAATGAGTGTGTGCATCAGAAAATGAAGATTTGGTGTTAGATATGAGCTTTTGTTGATGTGCCAAGTTTCTGCTGTAGTGCCACTCAGTATAATAACCACTGTAAATACCTTATATTTGCTTTATATTTGTGTTTTGTCCCTAAATATGTAAAACGCAACGGCATACCTGTGATATTTTTATAAAATTTTACATGAAAAGTAAAGATGCAGTCCTTGTTTTGATTCAGTGAATCTCTATAAAGTAGAATCTCGTTGAAAATGTATTTAATTTTGATAATACAATTCAAAATGGATTCAAAAACAGTCTGCTAAAATACAAAGTATACATTTAATTTGTTTTCTTCTGAAAACGTATTTATTTAAGAGTGTAAGATAAGACTAAATAAGCATCTTATAACACTGATGTGGACATTTGTCCAGCTGGACAATTAAATCAGCAAATCGATGAAGCTTCTCAGCAGAGAAAAAACGTCTCATTCTAAATATCTGCTCAGATTTTGGTCTGGATAAAAACATGAAAAAGCAAAACCAGCAGGCGACATCTCATTTAGTTCACTGCTATTGTTTTTATTTAGATGTGTGGCGCTGGAACAGTTTAAAACTTACCTTGAAATTGCTTAAATTTTACTGTGGGAAAAGTTTACAAACTCAATTTAAATGTACATAAATATATATATATTTTTTTCAATGAAAACGTATAATGTATGCTGATGTATGTAATTAGCGTTCATTATACCAGGGCTATCTTGGCTATTAATTTTAACCTTACTGGAGTAACAAAAAAAAATTTATTCAAATTATAAATACAGTTTTGACTTAATTAAAACAGTAATTGTGTTTAGTCCCTAAATATGTAAAACGCATACAGTAACATTGTTTCTGCTCTAATAATGTTAATTTTAAGTGTGTTACTTTAAGTAATAATTAATCAGTTACTAAATTAGCTGATGATTATTTGAACAGTCGATTAATCCGATTAATTGTCTCATCCATTAAAGGTTTTGATTACATTTACTAAGACGGTACATCACAATATCCGCCGTGTGTAAGAAATATTCTTTATTTGAAACAGTATTTACAAAAACAATGTTTGCATAAAGGAGGGATTAGTCTGATCCAGCCTGGTTTCTTCACATCCAGAGAGGAAGAGTTTGGGTTGGACAGGCTGAGAGGAGCAGATGGTGATGGATGGAAATCAGGTCTGCCTTGTGCCTCTCTGTGGGGGAAAGCAGATGTTGTATTGCAGCGGCTTGAGAAGGGAAGGTTTGCTCAGCCCCGTCTCCCCTGAGGACCCCCGTGTTTACGACGGCAGGACCCCAGCAGCGTCTCCAAAGCCATCTTCACAAAGGCCTGGAAGTTATTGCTTCTCTCCCTTCGGCTGTCCTGCGAGGGGACAAAACGGAGACAGATACCTTCACTGGGAACTCGGCAGGCTTTACTACTTCCTGCACCACAAAGTTGTTTGTGTCATCGTCTGGATTTGGGCCAATGCTTACCTCCTTGCTTCTTGCTATCATCTCCTTTCTGATCACCTTTTTTTGGCTGTTCTTTAGGACTCTGAGGTTGCTGTGAAATTAAAACCCAGGTAAATATCATCAAAAAATTTTAATATTTTTATTTTGAATGTTGCTCAGGGCCGGTCAGAGCCTTTTTAGGGCCCTGAGCAGCTTTTTTGGTGGCCATCCGTCCCCCATACCAACATGTAAACACCAGATGATTTATCATGATTTAGCAACCCAACTATCATTAGCACAATTTGTAATTAGCATGCTTTATACCAGGGCGATTATGACTGTTGATTTTAACCTTACAGGAGTAACAAAAATAATAATAAAATTGGGTTTTGAAATGTAGTGTGGTATTTAAGTGTACCGTTTTATTTTAACTATTTGAAACACTAAATTTAATGTCCAAACATAAAACAGTTAAAAATATCATTTAAGAAAATGGTCATCATTGCATATCATAATGTAAGAAATAATAAAAAATATCAATGTTATTGTTTCCATTTAATGAAGCTGTCAAATATTACTACTTTATGGAACATTTATTTTAAAAAGAACTTGCTAAAAATGATGCTTGCTCATAATGCCAAGTAATTATCAATGCACTGTACTATTTATAGACATACAAAAAATACTAAGAAAGCGTTAAAATTAAATTATTATAAATAGCAATTTATTGGATAATACTTTAGATTTAAGATGGGTGGATTTAAAAATAAGTTCATGCTTTCACACACTCCTTTGAAAGTGTAAATATACTTTACTGCTGTTCTTCTTTTGTTTTAAATGTATTTTTTTTTAGTATAAAAGCTTATTTTATTACACTACGTTCAAACAGAGACAAACTCAAAATGCCATGTTGCTGAAATGTGCTATCAGGACTTGCCATTTATCGTATCGTTTATCATTTATCGTGATAAATTCCTTATCATAATAAATTCCAGGTAATGATGTTTAAAAATCCCTAAAACTCTCTGTATTGTCAGGATTGATAGTTTTACCACTTTTTCCACTGTTTGTTCAATAAAAGCATCAATAAATGCAATAAATTTGAAAATATCACTAACCACGTGCAGGTTAGTAATAAAATGAACACTTATTTATGTGACTAGTGTAAAAAGGAGAAAATTACGAATGGAAGAGCATTGTTTGTGTTTGTGGGAGTATAATAGCTATGACACATAAAGTTCCCTTAAGAAGATTTAATAAATAGTTTTAATTTTATGTTGCAAAACATCACAATAAAACTTTAAGTTCATATCGCCCAGTCCTGTGATCCATACAGTTAAATTGATTAATTGAAATATAAAAGTGAGTATTTACCTTGGTAGCTGACTTCTTGTCCGACTTATTACCTGGATGTGGTTAAATTACAAGATGTGATTAAAAGATGTACAACACAGCTATTGTTTATTTAATTTTAGCTTTGATTTAGTCTTCAAATAATAAAACCTATTTCACAGAATATGGCGGTCCATGTTGCTCACCTTTCGTTCCTGGCATGTTGGCTGTTCTCCAGAGTCTTTGCTCTTTTGTGTTTTTTATTTGGAGGGGAATCGCACTGCTTAATGTGCTGCCCGAGTCGGCCATTTATGGGCCGTGCTTGTGAATGGCTCCGTCACTGGGGCCCCTTCGAGAAGAGCAGCGAGAACAAGCAAAGAGCGCGGTCAGCTGAGCAGCGTGACCCCCGGCTCTGGAGGCCTTTGCTGAGCCAGGCGAAACCTTCTAATCTGCCATTGTGAATTTACTGGAACTGGGCGCTCAGCCATTGTTTGATTCCCATTGTGGTAAATTATATGTTTTTATTTCATTGAACTGAATCAAGTATGGTCGTCTCATTGTTTAAAAATACTTCTCATGTTGTCAGTATTGTACTGAATTGGATTATATATTAAGTTTTGTTGGCGTAGAGTATCCAACAATTGAAAGATTAGCACTAATTTAACATATTTTACTCAAGAAAAAGTAAAAAGTAGCTTTCCAAAACATTAAGAGTAAAAAGTATTTGGTTAAATACTTGTTTTTCAAGTGATACTGATGGAAGCACCAAAAATTACATAATCAAACACACCAAAAAACAAACTTATGTGGAAACTTTTGGTATTTTAAATATCAAAATGAACATAAGCTATATAAATAACTTAACAAAACAATAATGATGATTGTTTTGTAATTATTAAATAACATAATTACAAAAAAAATCAGGAAAAATAAAAAAGCACATTGACATAGTTTAGCTACATACAGGACAAACGTGGTTTGGTTTGATTGATAAAATAAGGACATAACAGGCCTCATAAAAACCTGTGACTGGTTTGGAGGACTTTGAGTTTCACACAAAAATCAATTAATCGCATAATAAATTAAAATGAGCTCAATGGTTTCCCTTGGCTATTAGTTTTTTGAAGGGACATCTTTTTATATAAATAAGATGGACATGATAATCCATCTTATTTATGGTTTTGTGGTATTTATTGAAATTCTATTAATGTTTTGAGCTGTTCATTTCGGATAATTAAAATATCAGTTGTCTTTACAAAATTAAAGTTTATTGGTTTCTGAAAGGGTGAAGGAAGGTTATGTAATTATCAATATATTACTAAAATATCGTCTCAAAACAACAGTATTATCGTTTGTCTCAATAATTACCGTGACAATTTATCGTCCGGCACAGATTTTTAATTGTGACAGGCCTACATTAGCAGTGAACAATTTAAACTCGCCAGTTTATTTAAAGTGCCCTCACACAAACTTTATTTTCCCATCATCAAATTAAACCTTGTCAGTGAATCTCGGTGGAAAGAGTAATTTATCTTAATCTCGTCTGACTCAGGAGATCCGCGTCAGCCTGAGAGGCTTGGTCACGCGGGTCACGTGACTTGACAGGAACAGAAGCGATGGAGAAAAGCTAAGGAAGGTGAGCCGTTTCTTAACATATTTCACCATCTATCTTTGGAATATCGCCACGGTATGACACTTATCTGTTGTGTACCATTTCTACGTGATGCAGTCTTCAGTTCGGCGTCAGATACTTACAAATAAATCTGTTTATTTTCTGCCAGAGCAGTGCTAAAGTTGTATTAGCTCCCTTGCTAGTTGCTAACTGACGCTAGTTAGCTTTGCTGCTGCAAAATGCTCTTCTGCTGTGGCGGTTGCTGGAAAAATATCCAATAAAGACGCTTTTCTTGACTTTATCTGGTATTTTAAATGACGCTTTTCTTGTTATATTCGCATGTCAAAGGGAGACACTGAAACGTTCAGCGATAGCTTCGTATTTTCTCTGCTTCTGCATCATCACCTGATTCAACTGTTATGTTTTATCTGAAGAGTTTTATGTCCAAATAATTAGTTTTATGCGAATTTAGTAATTAGCTTTTTTGCAGCTTGACATTCTAAGTTTATTTAGTTCACCTTTAATTTATCCAAACCTGTAAGAAGATGGAGCCCACAAAAAATACTTAATTAAAATATTTTAGCATTTATTTAGCCGTAAATGTTGCCTAACATGAAAATGTTTTTAGTCAGTCAAGAAGTTAATGTTAAAAACAGCTGCAAAGGTTTTGCCTTGGAAAAAAGATGCCAATCTTAAATTATTTCTTCAAATTAAACATTATATTTAAATTCTAAAATTAATGTTTAAATTATTTCTATCAAAATTAGTTGATATTTGGTAAACAGATAGTTGGGATACTTTAGTCTATTTGTTGTCTGGTAAATCAAATACGGTTTTGTTTTACCATCGATCTCAATGATGGAAAAAAGATGGCATTCTGAGTTTGTTTATTGTATTTCAACTGAAATTTTTTATATTTTTACCCATAATATCATATAAATCTGTTTTTGAAGCAGAGCAGGTTAATTTACATAACTACATAACATTGGAGAAGATAATTCAAAATTAAATGAACAAATGTAAAAAAAAAAAAACAACTTTTTGCTGTCCTATTATTGACGAAAATAGTCAACAGATCAACCCTACACTGTATTGAGGTACAAGTATTTTGTACTTGTACCTCAATTTTTCAAGTGTCAGCTAAATTAAAGCAAAATTTTTGCTCTTTAGGCAAGAAAAAGCTTTTATTATTATTATTTATTAAAAATCCGTAGAATGTGCTAATTTTTAAAATGTATTTAGTTGTCAGAATAATCCATTATTAAAACAATAAGTGGTTTTAATGCAAGCTTTTTGTTTCCCAGGACTCTGCCCTGGCAGTGGCTTCCTCTCTACCCAGAGCGATTGTGGAATGGCAGCAGTTTGGCAGCAGGTTTTGGCAGTGGACGCAAGGTAAGACACAGCCACGCATCTGACGACCAGGAAGTGAATTTTTTATTTTTTAGTTACGATTATCTGCGCCTGTGTCGCCTCTTTTCCCTCTGCAGGTATAATGCTTACCGCACGCCTACCTTCCCACAGTTCCGAACTCAGTACATCCGCCGACGCAGCCAGCTGCTCAGAGAGAACGCCAAGTGTGGCTTTGAGCCAGGGCTGCGCAGGCAGTACCTGAAGCTGCGCAGTCAGCTGTTGGCCCTGCGCTACGGGCCGCTGTCTGAGCAGAGCAGCTTCAGGGCCAGCAGCGTGCGTAGCTCCCGTACCACGCTGGACCGCATGGAGGTCAGACTCAATGAAACGGGACAGTAGGGAAGAGAGAATAGGGAGAAAATGTGGTTGGAGATGGGATTTAAAACACGCAAGTCAAAGCCATGCAGCAAATTGGTTGCTGTGCATCAAGCTGAGCAGCTTGGTTGAAATGGCTGGCGCTAGTAAGAAGATGTAGTTTTGATCATACTTTAGGGCTGGGTACTTTTAGTGCTTTAGTGAAAGAAAAACAAGATTTTAAACAAGTTAACTTAAAAAGTTAAAGTTGATTTATTGCCCAGCCCTGCAGGATATTAAATAGATTTGTTTATTTGTAAATATATCACGTATAAACAGCTGATTTATGGTTATTCGAAGAACTTTTCCAGGCTTCACATTGACTGATCCCTTTGAGATTCTCTCTGTGTTGCTGTTGTTTGTCTGCAGGACTTTGAGGAGGACCCCCGCGCTCAGGGCGCCCGTGGTCACCGCCGGTCCGTCAGCCGAGGCTCCTACCAGCTGCAGGCCCAGATGAACAGAGCCGTCTACGATGAGAGGCAAGAACAACATTATTGATTATTCTCACAATTGAACCGTCACATTCTGCAGATTTTTCCATTGAACTACTTAAGCCTTTTCTTTACAATATTAGAAATACATTAAGAGATCATTTTATTTTATGTTTTTGAGTAACAAAAAAAGCATTTTGTTGTCCAAAATGTCATAGTGTAGCATTCCTTTGGAGAACTTGGGTCTGATTTCAAAAGTCCCACTTGAGGAGTTTTGGGTAAAACATATTTAGATAAAGATGCTTTTATATTAAATGTGAAATTCGATTTTTTTGTACAGTTTTGGCTTAATTTCTTTGAATATGTCTGGGTTTGTTTTATTTTTGGCCATTTGCTTCATCAATTACTAAATTAGTTGATTATTTCAATAATTAGTCTAATCTAATCCGTCTGAATAAATTCCTACCTAACCCCCAGAAAGTTTTAGATTAATTTTAGAATTTTTTTTCTTTTTTTAAAAACATTTGAAAAGTTTAAAATTTGCAACAAAAAACTAAGAAATTTTGATATTCATCTCAGAAGCTATTGAGGAAAATGTCTTGGAAATTTCCAAATTTGAAAAGTGAAAATTTACTAGAAAAAACTCAGAAATGTTTGAGGAAGAAGTGGAAATTTCCAAGTTAGAAAAGCAGAAAGTTGTTCATGGGTGAAAAAAAGGAATACATTTCAAAGTTTTTGAATTTCCAAACTTGGAAATTTGCAAAAATTGAAAATTGTGCAAGATTCTAAAAAAATTCTGGGATTAATTTCAAATTTTCTGATTTTTTCCGAGCAAATTTTTGACTTCTCAAACTATTATTTATAAGAAACTTTAGAGATTTTATTGGCAGAAATTAACTATCTATAATGTCAATAATACCTGGTCATGCGTTTATGTACCATTTATTATTTGTGATATGTTTGGTGCCCCAGGCCCCCGGGCAGCTTGGTGCCCACCTCGGTGGCAGAGGCAAGCCGTGCCATGGCAGGTGACACAACCCTGAGTGAAAACTACGCGTTCGCTGGCATGCACCACATATTTGACCAACACGTTGACTCTGCCGGTACGTAAATCGACCTCTAAACATGCTAAATAGTTCATACAAACGTATTTTTCATGTAGTTTTTCCTCCTGCATTATCGAAGTCCCACGGTTGCAGTTTGCGAATGACGACAAGCACCTCCTGGCCTGCTGCTCGCTGGACGGCACCCTGTCCATCATGGCGCTGTCGCCGCCTCCTCCGAGCGTGAAGCTGACCCTGAAGGGTCACGGTGGCCCCGTCACGGACTTCGCCTGGTCTCTAAGCAACGACATCATCGTGTCGACGTCGCTGGACGGGACGCTGCGGATCTGGAACACGGAGGACGGTCGGTGCATTCGGGAAGTCAGAGACCCGGAGTCGAGCGAGTTGCTCTGCTGCACCTTCCAGCCGATGAACAACAACCTGACTGTGGTGAGTTCCTCCGGCTGAAACCACATCATAAATTTGTCTTTGTTGATTTATTGATTCTCCTTTCAAAAGCCACTTTACTGCTTAAACAGATTTATTGTTAGGAAATTATGCATAAAAATATTCTTACTTACTGAAAAAGGATTGTATTTTAATGAGGTTTGGCTCATTCGACACATCATAAGTAATGTTTTCTGTAAGAAGTTTGGTGACAAAAACACTAAATTCACAAAACCGTAACTTAATTTTACACAAATGTAACTTTATTGTTTAAGTTATCTTTATTTAAGAAGTTAAATGGTGATATTTTGTGTGTTTTGGGCTTAAATTTAAATAATAATGGTCTTTTATTAAGTTTCAAAAAGTCTTAAATGTAATTTGCATCATACAGGGTTTCCTCCAGCGTATTATAAGCCTGGCGGGCCTCCAGGCTTTGTTGTGCCCCACCAGGCTTAGCATTGCTTATTTATTAAATTTTAATGTTTGTATTTTGTTAAGATTTTATAGTTGCTGTTCCGATATTAATCTTCCAATCGTTCAATAAAACATTATTATCAAGTGATATTTTCAAATTTCCTGTCAACTTTAAGCATTTTTTTATCTCAGAAACTCGACGGGCTGCTGGATGAATGACTGCCCAAGCGCCCAAGTCCGTTTTGGAAATCAAATTTGTATTCAGACCTCTAGAAAAACTCGGGCTTTCGAGACAAACGGATTAGAGTCTGATTCAAGACTCTAATCCTGCTTTGGTCTGGATATTCTCACAGCAAGCAGCTTTTATTTTCTTTTATTGTTATTCCAAATGTTTCCTGCGTGTGAAGTTTATTGATAATCACTGCATGCAGAAGGAAGCCCTTTACCTTGTTGTAAAGGCCTGAACATTGATTCAAATTTCACTATTAAATGTCAGCGCTTGTAACCGAGATTATAGTTGTAGATATTTTTGAACGATTTTATTTTTAACCTTTTTCTTTGCAATGATGAATTATCTCCCTGAGGAAGCTGTTCTGTAAAATAAGAGTTGTTCACGTTGTTTACAGCAACTGTGAAGTTAAAAATTTGCCAAAGTGGGCCATAAAAATGTTAATTTATTCCTTTTACCATATAAAACATGCAGAAAGCAATTCTAAATATGCAATATTTTAAAATAATAATAATCTGAAAATAATTTTAAATGTTTTCTATAAGGAAAAGGATTAGGGCCGCCAGAAAAACAAAATAACTTTAATCTCAAAATTCTGAGAAAGAATCTCCAATTCTGAAATTCAGAAATCTCAGAAATTCTGAGATTAAACCAGAATCTGACGCAAAAAAAGTTGGAATTCTGAGATAAAAGTCAGAATTCTTTTTTTTCAGTGGTCCTAATCCTTTTCTTTAATTTTAGGCTAACAAGCAAAAGTTACTGGATGTTTTTGGTGCCATCAAGTTAAAATTAAAGCAAAAGTGACTGATGAAAGAGAAATAGTTTGTATTGTTTGTTAGGTTTTCCATTTTAAGACAGTTTTAATTTACTAAGAAATTTGCACTAGAAACTAAACCACTTGGTCAGATTTTGTTTTGCAGAGGATTGCAATTTGTTTTTTTTTTAACATTTTGTTATTGTTCTGTCTCATAGCGGTCACAATACAATGCCAGTTTCAACAAATATGTAAAGTAATATTTTTATGTAAAAGTGACATACTGCAGCTTTACTCCAGATTAATCGCAGCGCTAATCTGATTAAACACCAGCTGAAACGTTTCTCTGTTTCTAGTCGCAGTAGGTCTGGTGTAAATCACTTCTGAGTGTTGGTGTCTGCGCTCCCCGCCGTCCTGATGAAGCTGTTCTCGCTCGGTGTCGTGTTCCAGGTGGGAAACAGCAAGCACCACCTGCAGGTGGTGAACATCTCCACTGGGAAGAAGGTGAAGGGGGGCTCCAGTAAGCTGACAGGCCGCGTGCTGTCTCTCTCCTTTGATGCTCCGGGGAGGATCCTGTGGGCCGGCGACGACCGCGGCAGCATCTTCTCCTTCCTCTTCGACATGGCAACAGGTACAGGCGCAGCATTTCCATCCCACCGAGGCCCGAGTGTCCGCATTACAAATTCTAATCAGCTTTTCCCAGAGTAACCAGGGGGTGGAGCGTTCCAGCTCCATCCTGCAGCATCTCCGCTCGCTCCTGGATCAGCCGCGAGGCCAGAGACCCGTCCCTGCTGGTCAACGCCTGCGTCAACAAGCTGCTGCTCTACAGGTGAGCTTCGTTTATGAGCAGCTTCTTCACTCACTGCTGTTGCTGTAAACTCTAAACGGGGTTCGGACGGGCGGGTCAGATGTTTAAAAATGCCTCAAATTCAAGTAGGTGTCTTCAGAGTTTTGGAAAATGAAACATTTTCCTTATTTGGTCATAAAATGCTATATAATGTCTGATTAAAAGCTTAAATTTAATTGTTTGGTTTTGGGAGATTAATTTTTTTTAGCATTGGTTTTAATTCCAAAGTTTGAAAACTTTCCTTGAAAATGCTTAAATTTTCTAGGGAAATTACCGTCCAAATTTTATCAGCAATTAGATGCCAGAATATATATATCTTTTTTTTTTACCGAATTTGAACCAGCTGAAGCTAAAACTGCAACTTAAATAGTTCTGTGTAAAACATATTTATAGACAGATATGTTTTTAATCTTAAATTCAGCATGTTTGTATATAATTTTTGGCTTAATTACTGCTCCAAGAATCTTTTTTTTTTTTTAGAAAATTACTTCAGCTAATTTGCTAAAAATTACTAAATTAATTGACAATTATTTTAGTAACTGATTAATTGTGTGTAAAGCGATTAATCACTTCTGCACTAATTTTAGTTTAGCTTGTTTCTCTTGTAGCATCACCAAATATTATCAGTAATCGTGAACTTTTTAGTATTTTTTTTTTTATTTCTTAAATCGGGTCCTGGAAAAGTTTGAAAACCTTCCTTGAAAAATGCCTGTTTTTTCTGTGTGAAAACTCTTTTCAAAGCTGTAAATATTCGGCTGTATCTGATTTATTGAAACCGTTTCCTAATTTCAGGGTTGTGGACAATGAAGGAACGCTGCAGCTGAAGAGAAACTTCCCCATCCAGCACGGATCGCAGCACGTCCACAGCATTTTCTGCCCCCTCATGTCTTTCAGACAAGGGGCCTGTGTGGGTAAGGAGTCCTGCAGCTCCCACTCTGGTGGGCTTTGTGCTCCTGCTGGGGTCTCTTAGCGTACCTGCTGCGACATCTGAATCAAAAATGAGACCAAACTGCACAGCGAGCTGCAGGCCATGCAGTGCAGAGAAGGAAGAAAGACAGAAATCTAAAATAGCACCGGGCTGCTTTTGGACTGAAAGGAAATATCCAGAATTAGAAAATTACAGCAGCAAGGCGGCCTGTTTTTCTGCAGCACGTTGCAAACATGCTCCCCGCATCCCCACGTTTCACTTTTATCTCCTATTTTTATTTCACAACAAGCCGCGCTGGTGTCTGAATCAGACTTGGGTTTCCCAATTACCAGAAAGGTTAAAAATATCTGAACTTAAATAGAGAAAAATGATTGTTTCTGTCAGAGACGATGGTACCTGGTGCTTTTTACACTCATTTGAATGGTTTAAATGCCACATTTTACTAAATAACACTGACAGTTACGGCTTTTTTTAGTTTGAAATAAATAGTTTTAACACTTAATTCGGTAGAGAAGTTTAAATTCAGTCGTCGGTATCTAAATGTCACAAGTTTTAATTTGAATGTTGCTTGTTGAAAAGTAGAGTTTTCAATAATTCAAAAACTTCTCAGATGAACTTCAATAAATCTCCACCCATCTCTGATAATATTTAGTCAAATGTAATAAAAAAAATCTAACATTTAGTCAGATTTCTCCTTCCAAGTTGCATTGTGACGCCTCGTCGAGCCGTAAACGAGCTTCAGGATTCCTGGAGGTGGATGTTTGACGAATTTTCTTGGCACAATTTCTCTTGGGTTTTCAGAAATGTTCTGTATCGTTGAGATCAGGACATTCAGCAAGAAAAGACCGAACAAAAATGGCTTCCATAAGTTCTGATCATTTATGGCATCGTTTGTCATTTATCGTATTAAAAATCATCACAAATTACAATTAATGATGTTTAAAACCCCACAAAATTTGTGTTTGTGGCGCTACGATGTCATGCAGTTATCATCACTTTTATTATCACAATAATAATACCTCAAAATATCCTGATAGAACTTAAAGTCTGTGCCAAACACACCCCTAGTTCTGAGACAAAAACACAAAATCTCAACTCAAACTTGCTAAAAACATCGGGATTTAAACAAAATCATGGAGGAGAAAACATAATCTGTTTTATACTTGCTTGCACTGAATGTTTATTGTTTTCTGTCTTCATAAAAGCTGCAGTAACTTTTATATAAAAAATGTTTTTAGAATATTTGTTAAACATGTGACAGTTTAATATGAGACGTCAGAAGAAATGCACAGCTCCCGGTCAAAAACAACCAATCAGAGCCAGCCGTTTGCAATAACCAATAAATTAATTAATCATGATAAAACAAATTAAATAATTTCCACTTGTATAATTTAGTAGTTTTCTCGTTTCTCTGTTTCTACCAAAAACTGGATGACAGAAGTTTTTAGTTTGTTGTTTTAGTTTTTTTTTTTTTTTTAGTTTATGTAGACTTTATAATTCATTTTATTTGCTGATTTTTTTTTGTTTTGTTTATGTTCCAGTGTTAAATGTTTGTGAGAAAATAAAGTTTATTAATCTTTGAGAACATCAACATTTTATTACTTTAAAATTGCCTCAAAACAACAAAACTATTGTTTATCGCAATAATTTCTGGGACAATTTATCATCCAGCAAAATTTGTTACAATCACAAGCCTAGCTGTCAGTCATCCTCATGTACTCGCTGCTAAATGAGCTAATGGCGGAGAAACAACTTGCAGGAAAACCGTATATTTACCGTCATCGGTGCTAACTAGCATGATCTGTAGTCAACCTCCTTCTTCTGTCCCTAACTCTCTGCGTCTCAGTGACCGGCAGCGAGGACGGCTGCGTCTACTTCTTCGACGTCGAACGCAACACCAAGGCCATCGTCAACAAGCTGCAGGGTCACGGCGGCCCGGTGCTGGACGTGAGCTTCAACTGCGACGAGAGTCTGCTGGCGTCCGCCGACTCCACCGGCATGGTCATCGTCTGGAGGAGAGAGCAGAAATGAAAAAAGCTTCCATCCACTACATATGAACATGTATGAATAAAAACCGGCCTGCTGCTCTTTACCGTCCATGTAGGTCTTTCACTGGAATGTATCAAACATCTAAAGTAGTGAAACTAAAGTGCAATCAGATAGAGCCTCTTCCTGCGTGGGAGGGAAGAGTCCGTCCTCCTGCAGCTGGAAGCGACTTCACCACCATGCATGCGTCATGGCTCACCTCCAGCCAGCGTGAAGAGGACGCCGTGTAATCTTACTGGAAAAAGCAACACTTTATATCACACTGATGTTCCCTCCGGCGTAGCTTCCTCACTATTTATGTAACTGTTATTCAAGCAGCGTAATCAAGTGTTGTTTGCTCTCAGTCGCCTGTTTGCCTTTGAGACCATGTGCATGAAACAAGCAGGTCGTTTACCACTAAATGTTGGCGTGTTTGTCGGTGTGTTTGTTCGTACGTGTGTGGTGATTCAGATAATTTATTTAACACAATAAATGGCTGCATTGTGACTTACCTGTGTCAAATGTTTTAAATAATTTGAAATATCGGAGGAGGGTGCATGTTGAAAATATTTGTGGAGATCAGCAGGGGTGTCCAAACTTTTTGTCACGTGGGATAAAGTCAGCAAGTCCAAATTCAAAAAAGAATAAAATAAACATTTTAAATCCAGCAAATGAAGTTGTCTTTTGTTTTAGATTTTTTTTTATTTAGATCCAAAATAATTTTGGATATTTTCTTTATTAAATTACTTGTTTTTCAAATAATTTTAGGATTAGTTGAACAAATTTATTCTCTATTTCAAGTCACTTTCCTTCCAAATGCTTTGTAGAATTAAATAATTAAAAAAAACATGGTTCTCATTCTAAAAATTTTAAAAGACAAATACTTTCTATCATTTTTAATATTTTTTATTGTAAGAAATTTATCTTAGTAATTATTTTACCCTGATAAAAAAAAAAGCTCATTTTTGACCTGCAGTTTGGGGCCACTAAAAAATCAGTCGATGGGCCACAAGTGGCCCCTGAGCCACTCTTTGGACACCCCTGATTTAAACATACTGGATTTCCTTCAACAGACTTCACTTGTAAGCATAATCTGGAAATGTTATGTAACGTTGAGATTTAATCTATTCCAGAAACGTGAAGGTATACAACATTTTTAGAAAATAAAAGTGCTGCAGAGTTTCATACTTGACTTAAAAGAGACTTTGCAATTTAAGGCCTTGAAATTGGGCCTTTGTCTCTTTAAGAAGCTCCTGCTCTTCTCAAGGTGCTGCATCATTAAACCCTTAAAGGAGAAGTGTCATTAATTTTCCATAATATGGAAAACACATGATACAGAATGTTAATTTATAGAAATAAATCAACAGTTATTTGATTTTATAGCAAAATCAAGCAACTGTTACCTTCAGCAGCTATAAAACTGTAAATATTGGACATGACTTTAAAGTAATTTCACTTCATACA
This sequence comes from Poeciliopsis gracilis, assembly GCA_911649635.1. Taxonomy (NCBI): domain Eukaryota; kingdom Metazoa; phylum Chordata; class Actinopteri; order Cyprinodontiformes; family Poeciliidae; genus Poeciliopsis; species Poeciliopsis gracilis. The sequence goes on from CAJVRI010001220.1 coordinate 2,912,865, forward strand.
TTTAAAACCTTGAAATTAGGCCACTGTCTCTTTAAGAAGCTCCTACACTTTCCTCTATCACAAGATAACACTTTTACCAGCGTTTAACTTCCTGCATTTTCTTTAGAAATCTTTGTCACGGTTATGCTAATGTAAAGGTCTGAAACTATTTGTTTTATTATTTTAGCGATCAATGATTTCGATGATTGATTAATTGGATAGAGTATTAGCCTTTGCTAGCAAGGGTATACTTTTTTGCTAATAAAGCTTACTCTATTAGCAATATTACTCTTGTTAGCAAGGCTAGTACACTATTGCTAGTTAGCGCCAGTATGTTAGCAGTTATATTAGCAGAAGCTATTGGGTCTGGTTCCTGCAGTGGAAAGGGAGGGAGCAGAAAAACTAGATAGCTAGCTAAAAAGAAAAGCTAGCTAAGAAAAAATGCAAGCTAGCTAACTAGCATTTAATCATGATCAACACACAAAAAAAAGGGCTTTTAAGCTAGTTTGTTGCTAGTTTTATCGTTTCGTCTTTATTATTGGATCATTTCTGTAACAAATGCGATGCTGATCCTTCTGCGCAATAAAAACTTATAATATTTTAGCATCACAATATTTTCTGAAGAGAGTTGGGAGTCATAGAGATGGAGCTAAAAGAATGTCTCATTATTTGTTTGTGATCCAAAACCTTAGGTCTACTGAAGCCATAAAAGTGATGCATTGGTGTTGCATTGCCAGAATAATGCATTAATGATACTCCAGAGATTATTCTTGTATTTCAGTATCCACACTGTTTTCAGGAGAAAAAAAAAAGATTTAAAAATTTATCTTACATGCATGGAAACTGTAACCTTCACTGATTTCATTATTATTTAATACTCTGGATGTTAATGTTTCTGCATCCACGTTACCAGCAGTCACGGTCAAATTCATTTTTTTTTTATTTTATGATGAAACTGACTTGACTTTCTAGAATAATGCCAGCTAAAGATGACAGTTTCAGGTTGTCAGAGTTCACAGTTATTTGAAGATTTCAAAATGGCAGGAGAAACCTATACAAGGTCAACAGAAAAACTCCTTTTTAAATATACAGCAGGTGTGTTTTCCCTAATGGGTAAGATGGCCTTTTTGTTGTGATGGGGAAGAGGGAAGCAGACTAAAAATAAGCAGTCAGAGATGAGGAGGCAGACGCGATGCAACCTGTCAAACCTGGAATATTTTGAGGATTCTGCTCACAATGGAAACATCTCTGACATGCACAGCCTCAGAGTTCCAAGGCAGACAATAGAAATTAGCTTACATTTATTTTTTAAATATAAGCTAATTATGTTTTTTAGTGCAATTATACAATCATCCACTGTCTGGATTTCAATCACTCTAATTAGGATAAAAGCATGTTATATTCTTCCATCATATCCATTTTATCTTAACATAATTATTCAGCGCAGCTTCTTACATAAGGTTTTATGAATGCTTTTACCTCAACTGGCATTCAGCATCATATAGCTTTATTTTGTTTTATACCTGAAATGATGTGTTTTAACCAATGAAAACATTTATGAGGTACACAAAGGAAAACTAATTTAGGATGGACGTCTTGTTACAGTCAGAGTTTTGAATCTGCGTGAGACGTACGAGTCCGGAGAGAAAATATAACGGTTAGTTTTCACCTTTTTGTTTCCATTTAAGCCGTTTTAGAGACTATAAACCAGAATTTGTAGACTAACTTCTTGGGAGCATTTTCCAAAAAACAGAGTTAGTTGTCACCTAATCCATTTGATAATGTTTCAAATCTAGTTAGTATTAAGATTCAAATGATAAAGAAAGATTTTGAGCTTTCTTTACACAAATGCAGTGAAGAAATAAAAGGTTTTTGTTTTTTTTGCAACAGCAGGTTGAAACAAGTTAGTCTGACTTAATTGCTTTAAAACTTTATGAATTTGTCTTATTGTATTATTCTACATCTTTCCTGTAATCCAGCAAAAACATCACAATCTCACAGTCTTTGTTATTGCCTAAAAGAAGATGTTGTGTTTATGTTTCGGCAATTTATAAGCGGATCAATATTTAAAAACATATTTAAAACCTACAGTGCCTGTTAAAAGTATAAAAAAAATTTAAAGTGTGCTTTATTAGAAATATGTGACAGATTGACTCATAATAAAGGAAGTTTTAACTTTTTTTTTACTGATAAACTAAAGATTTATGACTTGATTTCCTTGCGTAAATTCAGATGGAACCAATAGTTTCAGAAAACACAAAATAAATTTGTAGTAAAGCTGTTAAAGCATCTAAAAGAGAAACATCTGCAAACCTGGAGAGAGCATAAATCATAAAATCAGACATAACAGTAAACTGTAGAGATCAATAAATAAGGTGGCAAAATCTATCAATAATACAAGTTTAGATACTGAAACTGAATTTTTTGGTTTACATAAACCCCAAAATTATATTCAAGTAAGAGTTAGCAGAACTTCAACATGTTTTTAGTCAATAAAAGTAAAAAAGTAGCCGTCCAATAAATTACTAAAACATTATTTGGTAAAAACTCGACTCAAATACTGAGTAACTGATCAATAATGTAATATTTAAAATTATCTTCAGATGGACCAAGATAGAAAGCTATGTGGAATTTTTTGTACTTTAAGGACTGGAATGTAAATAATTCATATAAGTAACATGATTTATTACAAAATAAAAAGAATAGACCAAAGTTTTTTTCAAATTAATTTCTTTCGATATAAAACTAACACAAACTGGAGGTGTGAGTCTGTTTGGTCAAAACAACCTTAATTCAGTGAGGATACTCAGTACAGTAGGAATATTTTATGATAAAGCTACTCAACAAAATGTTAAACGTACAGTGTAGTAAAAAATTATTGTTAATGGTAAATTTTGTCCAATAGGTTTCTCGAGTAAATTTAACTACTTACTGATCCCAAAACATCTGAATCAGCCAACTATTCGATTCAACACATAAAGATGCTTCTGAGAGCTGAAAATGGAGACCACTGGCTTAAATCCATGTGTTAAAATGGCCTAGTCAAAGTTCTGGTGTAAATCAAAAGAGGAATCTTATGGCCTTAAATGACAAATAATGTTTGCAGAAACTTCTGACCTACTTTGAGAAGAAGTTGGTAGGAACATGCCTGCTGTCATTGCAGCAAATTTTGATTCCTTAAAACTGCAGTATGCCACTTTAATAAAATATATAAATATTAAAAAAAATATACATTTTATATATATATATATATATATATATATATATATATATATATATATATATATATATATATATATATATATATATATATATATATATATTTTTTTTTACATAGTTGTTGTAACTGTCTCCATGTTATGAGACAAATAATCTATGAAAAAAATCCAGCTCCTCTTCCTTCTCCCTATATGTGGCGCTGCTCAACCCAGCACAGCCTGTTATGAATGATAATTTTAGTGAAAATGGTGAATAAATAGTTTTCTTGTATTAGTACCGGTAAGTTGTTTCTCCACTTTTAGGCCATTTAGCAGCGCTTGTACTAGGTCGATTCACAGCGCTAAGACTACAATACAAGAAAAACATCAATTTGTTTTCCTTGCTCACGTCTTTACGTATCAATAAAATAACAATTTAAATGACATAAAATTCATAAAAAACACTGCAATGATACATCTTCTCCCCACCAGCAGAGCCTCTCGTAAATGCTAAGGCTAGTTAGCATCCAGTGACGACAGATACCGCTACAAGAGATCTTTGACAATAATTCTTTGAAAAATTGAATTAATGAGTTACAACATTTAATTTCCCTTTGGGATCAACAAAGTATTTTTGAATTTGAATAAATGGTAAGTTGTTCCTCCGCTATTCGCACATTGACCGGAGCTAAAACCCCACTCCTGGCTCGGATTGGTTGCTTTTTGTCGAAAGCTATGCATTTCTTCAGGGATTGGGTAGAGCAGATGAACCTTTTCACAGATCATGTGTCTGATAACAAACTGTCATGACAGTAACAAATTTTTTTCGTAAAAGCAAAATATTTACATTGGATAACTACTGTTTACATATTTTGTTAACTGTAAAAACAATTAAAACCACTTATCGTTTTCATCTCATGGTGAATCACATAAAATCCCAGTAAAACATGTCAAAGATTGTGGTTTCCACATGACTAGGATGTGTTCACACTGCTGCCAGAAGTGACCCAATTCTGATTTTTATTTTATTTTATTTTATTTTTTGCTTCAATGCGACCTGAATCTAACATTTTCATTACAGTCAGATGTTTTTCTAATGCGACCCAGGTTACTGGGATATCCGATACGTATCGTATGTCGTATTGTCGCCAGTCCGACCTGAACGTCACTGATACTCGACCAACGTCACTATTCTGCGCCCTGATGCGCGCCAGCGGGAATAATAACAACAGCAATGGCGGACCATAATGAGGATTAAGTTGTTAATAACCTGACTGCGGTCGGACAACAACTTTAAAATCGTAAGCTTTGCTCCATCATTCGCATCCACGTTTATTTCCGCAAACATCGAGCGTTCCTCCTCCTCCTTCTTCTTCTTCGTTTTATGGCGGTTAGCAAAAAGCTGAGCGCGCCCTCTACTGCGCATGCGGGACACTACCAGGCCGTTTGTCGTTCACACTAGAGTCGCATATATTCGGAAGTATGAACGACCACGGCAAAAAATAAAATAACATTCGACAAAAAGTTGTAATTGGGTCGCTTCATGCTGCACTGTGAACGCAGCCTAAATGTGAAAGTGTTCTAGGGATGTGAGCGGTTATGTGATTTTCTGCACTGGAAATAAATGACAGGTAATTTTAGATCAGACGTTAAGTGTTAGTTAGAGCTAATGTCAAAACATTTCCACAAAGGATGTAATTTGCATCACCGAGTCGGTCACGTCTCGGTCCAGGCAGGTCATGACTCAGATTGCATCAAAAGTAGAGTCTTTATTGATGAGTGGGCCAAAAGAACCACCTCAGTTAAACTTTACAGTTACAGAATATCATCTCGCAAAAGAGTGCCAGACGTAAAAATTATGGACCTCACTTTGCCTTTTCCGTATCAACATCTGTACAAGTTGTAATACCCGGTCTGGAACCTATGAAATGCAGTGGAATGCATGCTAGAACAGTAGGCTGTGCAAGTGTCCACATTTAAAAGATTGACTGCACATTAATATCTCTATGCCTAACGCACTGAAGGTCAGACATTTGCATTACATGAATCTTAATTTGGAGAAACAATTCAGTGCAGACTGAGCCGGGATCCACACAGCAGCCTGATTTCGCTTTGATTTTTCAAACACACCGTGATCCAGACAATCAAATGATGACATTTATGCTGAAATATAAGAGGGCCTGGTAACATTCGAGTTTCCTTCATGGCGCGTCTTCTTTTGCGTTGTATTCTGGTGAAAGCATACAGTAACAGTACAGTACTTTAAAACATTCCCAAGACCATCATTTGCTAATAAATATACATTTGCTATTTTTTTTTAAACTGATGTAATATACGTACATCGTTCAAGTCATTAAATCCTATGCCCTGTTTGTAATATACAAGTGCCCCTTTTTTAATCGTATCCCCCGATATTTCACATTTTTTGCACATTAGCATAAAAAAAAGAGAAAAAATCATACCACATTTTCAGTTGCAGAAATTCATTTAAAGAATAAATTTCCATATGATGGCAGCTGAATTTTGCAGGATTTAGACAACAAAGTGTGGCTGCCTTCATTTTGACTCAGTGTTACTGAAACCTATTCTATCATCATTTCTCCTGTCAGTCTCGTTCTGCCTTTCTCTCCCTTTTTGCTCACACACACACACACACACACACACACACACACACACACACACACACACACACCCTCTCACACTCGCACTCACACACACACACTCACGCGCACAAATGCTATAGAAAAACACACAAGCAGGAATGTACATTCCTGTACAGTCTATACAATAAGAAATCAAGTCATATTTCAAAATAGTGTCATCTGCTTTAACATGTATTGTTTACAAATAAAGCAAAACAGGCAATTTTTTTTTTTTAATTGTATGATACAAAGAAACCTGACACGCCCTAAGTCCAAAAAAATCAAGCATGTTTGGGGGGGCTTCTGCGTTCACAACAGCTATTTAAATGTATCCAAGGGTATCAGGTCCGCTTAATATTCTGCAGTCTTCTTTGAATTACATGAAAAGGCGTCCAGAGGGGTCTGTCGCTCCATTCAGACCCCTTTGAGTTCTTTGATGTGTTTCAGAGTTAGCATCGCTCTGATCAACACTTTCTATTCACAGTCCACGGCACATTTCTTCAAGGGGCGTTTTTATCCGTTTAGGGCCTTATGTGACACAAACTAGTTCTCTGGGCCGTGTCCGTCTGAAATAAGGCAACGTTATTTTGAAAATGGCATCTGTCACACCTAATTGGAGTGGTGATTGTTGTGATCTTTCCAAGCTATCATTCATACATCAGAAGTACACATCGCCAAAAGTGTTGCCAGGGGTTTCCTAGCGCCCCTGTTCGGACCGTTTTCACCTCACGGGGACATTCTTCAAAACAATCCTGGATTTGGTAGCAAAACTTTGATCTCGTTGTGCAAAACAACAAATCAGACACCAAAACTTAAGAGGAAGTGCACTACATCCCTTCTGCACTCTCTGAATCTGAAACCTGGACCCTAATTTCCTCTCACATGATGCAGTAGGCCTCATCCTGGGGCAGATGTTGTTTAGTCCTCCAGTAGGTGGGGAGGTGGGCTCGCAGCACTTTCCTCAGGTCCTCATTGAGCAGGAGACAGAAGATGGGGTTGACGCCGGCCTGGGCAAAGCTCATCCACACCGTGATGGAGAGGTACCTGTGAGGGATGGTGCAGGACTGGACGAACACCCTCCAGAAGCAGGCCACGATGTATGGCGCCCAGAGGACGAGGAAGAGCAGGGTGATGGTGTAGAACATCCTGCCCAGCCTGCGCTCTGACCGGACCTCCTCCATCCCAAGCAGGCGCCGGTGCTGATTGTGTAAATTCTGCCTGATGCCCAACAGAGTCGGGGGCATGGGGCCGCGACCGAACCCCGCGATCCAGTTGGCTGCAGCTTGGCCTGTCGCTCCGGGACCGTGAAAGGTCCAGTTCTGGCTGATAGCCGGCACCAGTTGGACCGGTTTCATCTTGCGGTGCCTGTACTCAAAGAGCAGGAGCTTGGCGTAGAATCCGTGAGTGGCCAGGACGACCACGGCCAGCATCAGCATGAAGCCAAGGGTGTCGTTGTTCTTCAGGTGGCGGTGTTCAAAAATGCACTGGTCTTCGTCACGGATGAACTCGTAAGTTCCCACGTTGAAGACGGGAGGGAACGCCATGGCGACGGCCAAGGTCCACACCATGCAGATGATGGCGGCGCAGGTCCAGATGGTCATGCGTTTGGCGTAGAAGCGGTGGTGGGCGATGGCGAGGTACCGAGTGACAGCCACACAAAACAGCATGAAGGCAGCGTGAAAGCAAAACAGAACAGACATGAAAGCCACAACTTTGCAACTCAATTTGCTGTAAGGCCAGTCCGAGCTGTTGTGGACGGAAACCAGCACGAAGGGGAAGCAAGCGGCGGAGCGGACCGCATCGGCCAGGCACAGGTCCAGGAGAAAGAAGTAGGGGGCCTTGTGGAGTGTCCTGTCTCGCAGCACTAGCATAGACACCAAGAGGTTGCCCACGAGGCTGACACAGATGATCAGCCCCAAGAAGACCAGCTTAAAGTAGGCAGACACATCTGTGGCAGAGAGCCCTCCACTGCTGCCATCACTGCTGCCATCACTGCTGCTGCTACTGCTGCCACCTTTGGCCGGTCCGCTCTGGGAAGCCAGCACGGCCAGTAAACTGCCAGGGCCATCGATGGCGAAGCTCTGGTTCGACATTCTATCACCTTCCGAGAGAGCCTGCCTGATCCGGGCCCTTGAGAAAACAGCTATTATCCTCCTGTCGCCGCCGTCGTCGTCGTCTCCCCTTGGTCTCTACAAGGAGAGGCCGAGCGGATCTTCCCTACACGACAGAATCATCTCTGTTCTTTGTCCACGGCTTCAGCGCCTGAGAACAGAGACACACATTTCCGAGGTTTAAACTAAAAGGGAAACAAGATGTCTGACCTGCGTGTTGGTGAACTCAGTGGATACAAAACACACAAGTGTCGTGTTGGACGACACGGCTCTGAAATCTCTGCCTTCCTGTTTCCCTAACGCTGGGATCAGATCAGCAGCTCTACAGCATGCCAGCTCCTTGGCTCTCTCAGTAATTACCTAGCCCGTTGCTAAGATACTACAGCTCACATACTTTGTGCAAGTGTGGGTGTTTGAGTGAATGCATGGGGGTGTACAGGGATGGAGGGCGGGTGGAAACGATGAGGTGGGGGGGGTGGAGCAGACACAGCATAACCAACCCTGGGCATGTCCAACAAACAGAGATGTTGTAAATGAGCAAAAGGACATTTTATGCTTTCCCCTGCACTCCTCCGTTTGTGTGCAGAGGAGCAGAATCTGTAGCATTCGTAGCGGAGAGCAAATATGGGGATGTAGCAGCAGAGCAGGGGCAGCCATTTGGGTTTTTTTTCCTTTGACTCTGCGTCTGTGTGAAGTGTGCTACCTCACTCAACAGGAGGCGATAAAGTGATAGTGATAAAGCAATGACAATTAAACAAGCCAAATCCGAACCAATTTTATACATTTATATGTCCACATATTTACATCTATACATATATAAATATTACGGGTGGAGATGACAACAATGCACAGGGACACTGGTTTGGGTGGGCCTTGTCAATGTAGGCCACGAACATGAAATCTACTCCTTCCAGCTCTCATCTTTAAACAAAACTAGAAAGCAAATAATTTCACCTGATTAAATGGCTGCCAGTCCAGCTAGGCCTGAAACACAGGGTGGAGTGAAAAACAGATGAACAGGTGTCAAAATCACCTCTGCTGGGTGTTTTTTTTTTTTCTTTCCCTCTCCTCCTTTTTCATATGTGCATGTTTGAAACGGACATGAATGATAACCTACCTTTCATTTCCTCATTGTATTTTTGTCTCCTCTTAAAAAAACACGCACCAAAAACCAGGATCCCAGTCGCTTTGTTTCACTGCTCGTCAAATCGAGAGAAAGACACATAATAAAGCTTCATGCCTCCTGATGTGCTCAGCAACACCTGTTATGCATAAATCCATCCAAAAGAGCGACATGGAATAAACATGAGAAGCTGCCGAAAACCAATAGTAATAATCAACAGCTGATCCAGAATGAGGGGGATGTGTTTGAAATAGTCATAATAACAATAACAACAACAATAATAATGACAATAAAATCCACCGCCACCCTTTTACAGGGGAGGGATGGAGGGATGTGTTCATTTGAATATCATCCGAGAAAACAGATTTTGCGTTGCATCACGTCGATGGGATGGCATCTGTTTTTCTCTGATCATATATTTCCAATTGATGTCAGAATCTCGACGCTCAGAATAACCCACCCACCACCGCCGGGGAGGAGAAAAAGACCGCGGATCCCCTAAATAAAACGTCTTGGCGTGCACAATGGCTAGTGGCAGCAGGACAATTAGTCCACCCAGACAACAGCCTCGGTACGCCTCTGTTTCCCATCTTTCGGTCAAAGAAACGCCGTTTGAAACGAGCAAGACAAAAAGCGATGCATCTGCCCCTGATCTGTCGGTGTGCAGTCTTTGTTTTGCTGCCGTGGCGAAGGGGGGGCTACATCTTAATGGTCCATAATAAAAGCCTCCATGACAGATGGAATATATGAGGAAAAACCGGAGCCCAAAAAATCCAGCCGAGGTATCTCTACATATACATATATATATATATGTATAAATATATATATGAAAACAAACCGAGGGTTTAACCTCGGAGACGCTGCGCCTCGAAATCACCTTTAGGATTTCAGCAAATAACGTAAAAAAAGCGAAGGAAAACAGCGCGGCCAGGATCAGGCGAATTATTCCTGAATAATCCCAATTATGGCTGCTGGCGAGGAGGCAGCTCGCACATTCGCGGAAAGCGTCGGTTTTATTCGGAGGGAGAGACAGAGAGACAGAGAGAGAGAGAGAGGGAGAGGGAGAGAGAGAGAGAGAGGGAGAGGGAGAGAGAGAGAGAGAGGGGGAGAGAGGGGGGAGAGCGGGGCGGTGGGGGGACCGAGGAGGCGGACCTGCTGTGCGGTGTTGTGGGCCACGACTGAAAAAGCCTCTCAGGGATCCGGGAGGCTGAGGCTGTTTTCTACCGCATGGACACAGAGAGGAGCTCCAGCTCCAGAACCGGGCCGGATGGACGCGCCGCACAGGCCGTCAATGTGACGGGAACATGGAGGAGGAACCTGCGGCACATTCAGCCAGACATGTCTGAAATCTATCAGATTAACGCCTCAGAAAGCTTCTAGAAAAAATAGGACATGTATGAGATTAACGTCTGAGCATTTTTAGAAAAAAATAAATAATTCTGAGTTTGAAAAGTGGAAAAATTGCCAGGAGAAAATCAGAAAGCTTTAGATCAATGTCTTAAGTTTTTTAGAATAAAAGCTTCAAAAGTCGAATATTTACTAGCTGAAATTTTCTCAAAAAAAAAAAAACAAACAACAAAAAAAAAAAACATGGAAATTTCCCAGTGGGAAAAATAAAACAAATGCTAGAACAACTCAGAGATTTTATAGAAAAAAAATCTTGCAAATTTCTGCTTGTAATGTAGAAAAATCTCTTGAGTTTTCTAGAAAAACCATGGAAATTTCCACGTGTGAAAAGACAACAATTTACTAGAAAAAAAATCTGAAATTATCTAGAAAAATGTTTGGAAATTTCTGAGCTTGAAAAGTGAAATTTTCTTGAAAAACATTGAAATTTAAAATTTGAAAAGTAAAAATCTTCAAAAAAGTTTTTGCTTTATCTTAGATGTTTTCTGGAAAGTAAAACCTGAAAATGTCTGAGTTTGAAAAGTTGAAAAACTTACTGGAAAAAATCTGAAAGTTTTAGAATAATCTCAGAAATTTTCGGACATTTCTGAGTTTGAAAAGTCAAATATTTGCTTGAAAAAAGTCTGAAAATTTTTTTCTAAAAAAAAGTTTGAGCTTAATCTAAAAGTTTCAGAGTTTAATGTAAATTAAGTTCTCCTTTATTTTCCTGATATGCCATTTGAGACCTGTAGAAAGAGACTCTGGTTCTGTGAAGAAAAAATGGACCTGGTTCCCTTTCCGGACCCTGTGAAACCCGTTTTGTCCCTCCGACTATGTTTTTGATGAGGGAAAACATTATAAGATGAAATAAAGCTGAAACAGTGGATTTCTCATGATGCTGCCCCTTTAATGGTTTTATTTGTTTGTATCGAATATCAGGACTGATCCTGGTTTCTGTTAGATTTTTCTAGGGACTCTCCTCTTCTTGAAATAAACCTTTTTATTTTTGTGAAGTTTAATACGACCTGGCCAGAGTGCTACTTAATTATGTAATTCTTTACTGTTATTAGGTTTGTTTTAGTCATTGCCTCATCAAGGTCAGCTCATTTCTCTAATTCCCAGACTTTAAGAAAAATTTATTATTTTATTGCCTCCAAACTAAACTCTGCTATAATCTTTATTTGTGGTCTGTTGGTGGTTCAGATTGCAGCGGCTCATTGCACTTTCTCACCCTGCTTGTTTCATAAAGAGTTTAGATGTCTCACTTTTCATTTTGCAATCACTAAATGGTTAACACATTTCTGACTTTGTTCACTCCTTGAGGAAGAAAGCAGGATGTTTCCCACAACAGCTAATTCCACCTGCTCTCTACTTCCAGGCTGCAAATGTTTGAAGAGTTTAAAGCATGCTGGACTTTAAATCATTTAAAAAAACAAACAAAACATTAAAGAAAAAGCACAAAGTAATCTGTATTTTGCGTTTTCCTTGGAAACTTGTTCTGAGACACCAAACGTCGACATTACATCTTTATAAATATGTTTGTAAAGATAATTTTTATGTGAAAAAGCCAACACAAAAGTGGCAAACAATTGTAGAAAGAAAATTACACATAATTCAAAATATCTGGTTATGATTGTTATTGTCAATTATGAAATAAACTCTGACACAGTTGAAAATGAAGAAAAAATAGATTAAGTCACACCAAACATCTAAAAATAATAATGTTGTGTGAAAGTGTTACTCAGATCTGTTGTCTAGACAATTTTTACTGTATTCACTGTTGATAAAGTTTATCCATGATATTCTGAAGTCAATTAAAATTCTGCTCAAAGTTTTACTACTTTTCCAACAATAATCTCTATTGATTTTTCTGCAAAAGTCTGAAAAAAGTGGGCTAGTTAATAATTTCATTTAAAGGCCAAACACACACACACTAATAATCCAAAAATGGATTAAATTATATGACTGAAATAATAAACTGAATAAACAAGAGGACAATAAAAGCCCCGGTAGCGTCAGTTGTTTTTTTTTTTTTTTTTGTAAATAATCTGAAGCCGTCTATCACATTTCAGATTATAATCCTGGTTCGTTTTTCAGCCTTCATATCCGTCTCTCAGCCTACAAAGCCTGAGGCGCTGCAGGATACTATGACTTCAATGCAATGTGTGACCTTTGGCTTTCTTCTGCAGCTCATGTTGCAGTTTGTGTTCAGAAAGTGCAGCGCGCTCTGCAGACGCTAGCGTTATTTTAAAAGTGACTCCAGTCTATTCTGCTCTGCACAACAATGCCACGTCTCTGCATTAAGCCAAAAGAACTTATTTTGAAAAACAGATGAAGACAATACGGTCAGACAACAGGGGATTGGATCAACTTTAATTTTGGGACAATGCAAAAACGGTCACCGCTTCAAACATTTGATTTTGTGCTGAAAGTCATTTGTGAGGTTCACAAAACAGAGTTGTACAGTTTGGTGCAACAACATCGAGGGTTTACTGGCATGAATCAACAGGAATTCCCGTCTTCGATATCACTTCTGGCTCCAATGTTTTCCTTAAGCTGACGTTATTTACTAGTGACCGAGGCAAAGTCGTTCTCATGCACCTTACAAACAAAACTATTTCAAGATTTTGTGCCACACTGAAGACGTAACACTCCACAACTTAAAATAAAAAAGTCGCCAACGACGTGGACCATTTTAAAACGCAACTTTCTGGCAGCTGGTTGCTGCCATCTTGATATTCTGGATGCATCAGAGACCATATTTAGAAAAGACGGAGGAGTGTCGTTATCCCTTGTTTGAGTCACTGCCAGGTGTAAAGCTTTGCCTGCATAAGCACTCTCAGAAGAGTTCTCCCTTGAGATTAAAATGTAAAAATATATTCTCAATTTATTGCACCATTACACCCAAAGGCTTCAGCATTCGCTCAACCTTTAACTGTGTCAAAAACGTTCAGGTAAAGAGACAAACCAGTTAGAGGCAAATCACGAGCTTTCATGTTTATGGTGGATGCTAGGTCCATTAGCTTTAGCAGCTAGCATGCTGTGACGCCCATTGAGTGGTTAGTTTTTGTTACACTTACCTCAGACATCAGAGGTTTGACCTAAATCTCACCCAACTTGACCTCATTGCAGTTGGAAAACCAGACAAGCTACATAAAATTAGCGATGGAAGAAAATGTATTTCACATTCAAAACATGAAACTGGATGTTCAACAACAGACCAGTGAGATACAAAACTATTTACTACAGCAGCCGTTTCTGAACATATGGCAGCCATTTTGGATTCCTAACTGGGGAGGAAAAATGTTGCCGGCTAACGCAAAAATGATCTGTGCTGCAGAGTATCTGCTAAAAATAAAAGTGCATTATGTGGGATTTCCGTATTTGCTTGATTTGCCGTTTTGGTCAGACTGGACTAAATACTGTTAGCATAAAACAGTAACAAGCCTGCATTTTTCTCATTTTTTTGTACACTTAAATCTTGCAGTAACTTGGACTTATGAAAGGAAGGTGTGCGGCTCTTTGTGTTTAATGAAATTCAACCTCTCATAAATACAGATAAACAGTTTATGAGTGAAGCTGTTGCTGCTTTTTGAATGCATGGCAGCCAGTTTGGAACTTTCCAAGTTGAAATTTGAACTTGAATTTACAATTTTAAGGGATGTTAGGGTTTATTTTCATACTTCCCAGTTCAAATGGGAAACACTGGCGAATGGAACAGCAACACCAATTAGTTTCTCTGTATCTGGGAACATAATTCACAAAAAACATAAATAAACAGATCATTTCAAGTAAAAACTGTGTGCACTAATTGTACTTCTTACTTCTAAGTTACTTTACCTGGGACTATAACTGAGACAAAAACTATTTCCAGAGCAGATAAATCAAGTTTACCTGTTTTTTTCTTTTTTAAATATATATGTAAAATTGCTTATTTTCACGATTGTAGAAGTTGCCTTCTTGCCTGAACAAAATATATTTCTCTTTGGAAACTAAATGGGAGGCTTTTATTGTATTTTATTTTTAAAATACGATTTTGGGAATTCAGTTCACTGGATCAACTTGAGAATAGCCATCCTTAAAATAGTAAATATGTGCTTTAAAACTGGAAACTATTAAGAAAATAAACATTTTCTAGGAGAACCAGGACGCCAGAATACGCCAGTAAATGATCCACTCAATAAAATCAGCAGCAAGAAACCATAAATAGATCAAAAACTGGCTTCGTCAGTTGGATGTTATTAAAGTCTATGATCCATTTTTAATGTAATTCTGAAAAGCATGACTTTACGTGAAGAAATGACTATTTTTAAAGAGTGAATGTTGTCTACAAAATACAGATGTTTTATAGGTAAAATGGGCATCACTAAGAGATTTTAAGGCACTTTCTCACTGGCGTCACTTTTAATTTTACTGGCTATATTCATGTTTTTATTACCTGAACCTATGCTACATACGGGGAGTGCAACAAAAAGTGCATCTTCACACTAACTGGAATATATCACACAATATGCTGTTCATATTTTTCACACAACAAGAAAAGATAATTCATATATTGTCTGCAGAAAACAATTGAGCTCTCCTTCTGCTATTCTGCTACATACACGGCGTAAGCCTGCAAAAGTCTTCATTCCCCCATTAGATTTTCAATATTTTTGTTAAATTACAGCGTCAAACTTCAACATATTTTAATTATTTTTGATAGAAATAAAATGGTTTAGAAAATAATGCATTGTTTTGTTATTTTCAAATGAGAATCTGAAAATGAATCGAAGCAAAACAGATGAAACTCCGATTAGAAGGAAATCTCAGTTTTTGAGTCTTGCAACAAATCCGTGAGTGGATTTATCTGACTCATAAATGTGCTCTGATCATTCGATCTCTGGCTCAATGTTCAGGGTTGAAATCAACTCTGCCCTGATCTGAAGCATTTCACAGCTTCCTACAGATTTCCTCAGTATTTAGCTTCATCCGTCTCCTCTTTAGCTCCTCTGCATCTCTGCATGAATCCACTTTACCGTAATGTGTGTGTGTTGATCCATCACATAAAACCCAAAGAAATAGTTGGAAGTTTGCACTGTAGTTGTAGCATACACTGCAAAAACATGAAATATCACTCTAGAAATAAGAAAAAGCTAACTTTCAACCTTTCAGCAAGAAATTTGGGTCAATAATTCCTTAATATTAATGAAAAAGTTTTAGCTTCTGTAACTTTGAAAAAATGTCTGGTTATAAATGAAATAATTTGCAGGACTATTTACCTAAAATAAGCTCTTATATCTTGATTGTAAGTTAGTTTTGTCTCATTTCCAGTGTAGTAAGATAGAAACTAGATTTTGTGCTTTTGCAGCATAACAAAATGTGAAACAGCTTAACGGGGATAAACACTTTTACGAGGCTCATTATGGTTGAATTTTGCACAAAATCAGAGAGACGTGAGCGTCACTGAACTCACTGGCTTCTTTTTGGAATCATTAAAAGGCACTTTGCTTGACAGCACATCAGACTGAACCATAGGAGCAAATCCAGAAGAACCAGAAGCAGCTGAGGTGCATCACTAGTGTAGTGGAAAACTTTAAATGTGTCCGTTTCTAAATAAAGTGTAAGAACCAGGCTCAAATAGATGCTTGGTATCATTGTATCTCCATATCCGGACCTGTTTCTCTTCTTGTGTGTGTGTGTGTGTGTGTGTGTGTGTGTGTGTGTGTGGGTGGGGGGAAGGGGGGGGGCGGCGTCTCTGACCAGAGTCTTTGAACGCTACAAATAAAGATATAAAGACAAAGATGGCTCCTTCTTCGGTTTATTGAGCAGCTTCTCTACCTTCTGCTAAAGAGTTTCCACCACACCAGAGAGATGGAAACACTCACGAAGATGATGCACGGAATCAGATCGATGCTGTAGTCTTCTTCTTCAGACATCAGGCCTAGTGGATCGTCGAATGTGGCACCGCGAGGAGCGGCGTCTTGGCTCGGCTCCGCGGCCTTCGCTGGTGGTCGACGTCTCTCCTCTGCTTCCAAAGATGCACGACTCTCAGCTGCAGGTCTTCTGGCTGAGGACATTTCTATAAGCCTTTCTCTGAGATGGATGCATTCTACATTGACTTCGTCCAGCTGATTGAGACAGGAGACACACTCAGCAGCCATGCTCTTGTCTCCTGCTGCTGACAGAGGAGAGAAGCAAAGAAGAAGTTCCTCTCTCTCAGCCTGAGACTCGTCTGGTCTCTGTTCGGGTTCTTGAAATGAAGGACGTAAGGGAGTCGGCATCGCAGCGGGACGGCTTTGCACAAACTGCTCTGGTGTTTCTTTCTCGTGCTTCTGGTGGAGTAAATGCAAAGGCTGAGACTTATCTGGTTGGAGTGCATCGGCAGAATTGGACTGCAGGTCGGGTTCGGCGTTGGCTGGAGGTGCAGCGGGTTTGGACGGTGGGGCGCTGGGAGATAGCGGCCTTTCTTGAGATATGGCGGAGGGTATGGACTGATGAACAGGTTTCTGTTAATCAAAGAGAAAACAACAAAAGCTCACAGCAAAGAAATGATTTCAAATCAACAGAAAAGCATTTTAAAACACACCACTGCTTTTCTCTGACATAAACGTCATGCTGACAGTGTGACGGTGAAGACGGAAAGACAAGTGAGACAAGGTCAGCTCTCCAAATCGTAATAGTAGGACCTCTTGTTAAAATATATTTTTTAAAAATCAATCAATTTTTAAAAAAAATATAAACATTAATTTAATGTTTGCCTTTCATTTTATTGATTTGTAAGTTTTTCTATTGTATGTAATTGTTTTGTTATAAACAATTACAAAACTCAATGTTTTTAGAGTAGGCAAAAAGTAAAAAGAAAATCTTTAACTCAGAAGTTGTCAAGGCAGGTATGAAATGTCTTGGCTGGTAAACATTACAACATGGCTGACATACGACTAGAACTCCAAAGTTACAACATTGCAAAGCTGTCATTTTTCCCAGAACACAGAAAAAAACAACAACAAAAATGTATTTGTTATTGTTGTGATTTGTAGCAAAGAAAGCAATAGTAGAGAGACACGAAATAGGCGTCTGTGTCACAAACAGTTTACAAATAATCCCAATGTCTCGTCACCAAAACATCAATTTGACGATGAAAACAGTCTTAAATCTTGACCTAAAACAATTAAAGCTGGATGGTATCGGGCCGTAAAAGACAGAAAATATCAAACATGTTAGAAGGTTGTTAAGGGGAAAAATAAACCACAAAGGTCAAAAGTGTGAAATGTATTGAAGTCTAAAAACAATTTCCATTTCCAACTCTTAACTTTTGTAAATTAGGATCCTACGATTCATAAATACTCCCAACCATTCAGGGTTCGGATTGACCTGAAGTCACTTTATGATTACAACCACTGCTAAATCAATTCAACACTCACAAAAAACAAAATAAGAAAAAAAAAATTCCTCCAGTTATGGCTGGACAATAAATCAATCACAATATATCAACAGACTATACAGATGATAGAATATTCAATAATCTTATTGAACTCTGATCCAGATCCACACAGCATTCTGTAGGCAGAGGAAAGGCTAGCAGCTAGCTAAGCAAAGTTGGTGGCATGAACTAACTCATTCGCTCTTTGGTTACCTAGCAACGTACTCATTCTTTGGTTACCTAGCAACGACCTGTTGAGTAACCGGCCCAGTTACCAGTTGCCTCTTAACTGCTTAAAAATAAACAAGTTGAAACTGTGGATAAAATGGAAAACGCTTAGTAGTATTTTAGATATTTAAAACAAAACTAATGAATAATTCCTGATGTGGATTGAAATTAAACGCTTATACAGTGATTTTTTCAGCCATATTGTCCAGCCCCACCTTCAGGACAATCAACCTCTTGAAATGCTTAGACTAAAAAGAAAAACTAGCATCAAGTCATGATATCATGCAGAAAGCATGCATGGCTTTATCTGATCACTGAATGAGGTGACAAACACAACGGACACAATCACATCCGTCCTTTAAACAAGGTGACATAACTTTTTTGTTAGTTTATTTCTGGGGAAAAAAAAAAAGTCTTTATAATCTCAATTTTAAGTTTTTTAGTTCCGTCTATAGTCATTACTCTGCAAAGACACAGACATATTGCAAACGGAAAAACCCCAAAGAGCATGCAACGGATAGGAAACAACAGAAAACGTGCTGCAGGCATAAGAAGTGAGACGTTACCTAAGTTGTTGCTGACGCTTCAATGAGCTGTGAACAATATAAACAACCAAACCAGAGATGATATGCTTCTGAACTGAAATGTTTTAGATCCATGAGTTTAACAAATAAACTGAATGGCTTTATCTGATCACTTGTAAAATATAAAATTGTAATCAACTGCATGATCCGCTGTACTTTTGCGTTGAGTTAATTTCTTAATCTTTTCCTTTTGTCCTTACCTCCACATCAATCTCAGGATGAATGATGACTGGACACACAGCTGATGGCCTGACTAGTTCTGTCTTTAAACTCGCTGGTTCCTCTGTTGATGTGAAACAGAAGAAATAAACTCAAAGATTAGAGATGAAAAGATTAGAGATACTAAGAGTTGAATTTACTACTTTTTACTACCTCTATAATAGTTTTACTGCCAACACAAAATGGAGCCAATTTTATGCCGATTTCCTCAATTGTGGGAGATTGGTGATCGGTCAATATTTACGTAAAACCAATCTCATCCTCGTTTTATTCTCAATAGAATATTAGTTTGCTACTAATTGTCAACACTAGAACAGCTAGATAACAAGGTTCAAGGGTATCATATTTCACAGGTCATTGAAAAATGTAAATAAACAAATGTAATATGTTCATGTGTTTCGGTGACCAACACACCAACTCTGTCAGATCATCGTTACAATTAGAGCAGCTGTTTAAATTAGCTAATCAACCACCACTGTGTTCAGGTCATTTTATAATCCCAAAATAAACATCAAGCCTGAAAACACGAGACCGTTAAGGACTGAATGTGTTGCCCTTTGTGTGGGAAACGTTTTGAGTTTTTTGGTGTTGAATCCTCATACATATGGTGGAGCTGTTTGTTATTTTCCTGTGCAGTGGCGCACTGCTCTAAATTAGGAAGGTTTCATTTAGGTAACGATACAGATGGCAAGGAAAAGAATCGTCTTTTTGCCTTCGCAAAATTTCCTGATGTAAACAATAACATGAAACGTGTCTAAATGGTAACAACTAATAATGAATGATAAACTTGTACTGTGCGTAAAAGTTCTACCACTTTTACTACAATTGGCTCTTTGCATGTCAGCTTCCGCGTTAGGGGAAAAGCGGAAAAGGCTTGTTTCCGGTCTATTGGAAATGTCATTTTACGCTTGGTGTTTGCAGGGTTTGGCCAAGATAACAATTAATGATGTATCAGGGGTCAAACTGGAGTTTTTATATGTGCCACAGGTATAAAACACGGGTTTTTTAAATGTCTTCAGTTAATAAGCAACAATTTGATGTTTATTCAGTACCTTCTCCTTTCTCCTGAGCTTCCTCTGATGTCAGACTGCAAGAAAAGAAAGCACAAAATGTTGAACAATTTTTAAACATTTTCTAAGTTGTGGGGAAAATGACTAATGATCAAATAAAACATAAATACAAAACGTATAAATCCCTATAAATTTTAAGGACGATTAACTTTCTTAATACTGTGGTTACACAAAAAATTAAACTTCCTACAGATTAAATTTTGCTTAGTAAACATTAGTATATGCTTCGTAAAAGTGCTAATTAAGAATCAAGAACGAGATGAAGAACATGATGATCAAGATTGACCAAAACAGAGATTCTGATATTATTTAGAGTTAGAACATTTTTTAAATACAATATCAGACTTCCACAAAAATGGAAATAAACAAATACTTTGAATCTTTTAAGAAAATAAACATTTTATTGCCTAAAATGCCAGAACACAATATTTCTTTAGTGAATTTGAGTCTTTCGTGAATCTTTTTGTCTCTTCATTTCTTGTTTACTTCGTTGTCATTTCATCCCTTCCGATCTAAAAATAAGTCATGGACTTGAACCATTGTGTGATTATTTATTTTTCTTAGCAATTAGGTATTTTTAATAATGAAAACACATTTTAATATCGTGCAATTTACCTTTGGGATAAAGCAATTAAATTATGGGAATAAATAGTAATAAAAAGCCCAAATCTCATGTAAATTCTTTATTATATTCTGAAAACTTTGCCTTATACCCCAGTTTTTATGCATTTAGGTTCTGAATCAGGTTTGGATCAACTGACAACTGACTTGATGATAAATGTTATTTATTTGAGTTACAAAGCTGCATTTCTCTACAGAAGAACAGAGAAATTTGAGATATAATCTGATACAATCCAGGGCCACATGTGGTTAAAAAAAAAAAAACCAGCATGAATGTTAGCTAATATGTCTCAATATGTGCTGTTTAGTGGAAAACAAAATGATCTAAATATTTGCAAGGGGTTTTTTGAGAAACACCTGCTGGTTTGTTAAATGCCAGGTATGAGAGCAGACGCTGACAGAGCTAAATGAAAACGAACACTTTGAAACAGGAATGTTGTCCACGAGTTTTCAAACGATGGGGCAACACCGCATTGCCAAGAGCCCAAGCTCAGCATGCCAAAAGCTGAAGACGTGTGACAAGCATGTGACAAGAGCTGCAGGAGCTTCTTCTTGTGTTTTATTTCCAGAGTATGTCCGAGTTAAGACGAATGTCTGGTCTGTCCCCTGACCCTGAGCATGACATTGAAGGAAAAAACAGCTTGTTGAAGCCATGAGGGCAGGTGTGTGTAAAACTGATTTATATCACATTTATATATATATCTTTTAGCTAAGTTTGAATGTTTCATTCTTTTACTCAAGAGAAATAAAAATCAGACAAATTCAGGATTACCAAAATATTTTAGGTGATTTCTTAAATTATGCATCAATTATTTTAATCAGTAGTGGATAAACCATCAGAAATTATCACCAAGCAGCTGCAGATGTGAAAATCTACATGATGGCAATCAGTTTATGAACCGTTTGATCCTCTTTTTGTGTGGCTAACACGATGAGGGACCTTTTCTACAGCAAGATCTACCATCTATCATGTTGATGTTACAATAAATAGCAGGATTATTTGGCTTTGATAGGCTGCAGCTTCTTAATTACATGTGGGGCAGAGGCCAGTCTGCTCCTTTGAAATCGCTCCGCTCCCTTAAGAGTGATAGAAAAGGTCAGAGTTAAATTTTAGTGTGAGGGGAAACGCCAGGACTGAAAATGACACCTGCCCTTTTCCTATTTTCATCGCATCACACAGCACACGGGCCACTGGCATTCAGCGCAGGGTGAGAGCTTTCTGACAAATCTCTTCCTGGGCAAGTGGAAAAAAAAATGAAACAGAAATAAGAAATTCAAAGAAACGTGCCATTTGTGTTGTTTGACTATACGTCACAATTTGGATTGGGGTTCTTCAGTGGCAAAACGTCTCCCACCGAGGTGAATGCTTGTTTTAGCCAGAAAGGCTCAAAGGGTAATAGTAAGGAGATACTGCTCCGTAGCTGCTGCCCTGTGTCTGTGTTGCAGGGATCACTCTATCTAGGAGCTAATACTGACCGGTAATGTTTCCTTGAACAGGTTGGGATAGATCCAACACATTCATTGCATTACAGATAATGGTCAGTTCTTTTAATCCAAATAAGCTGCCTCTAGCAACTCAACATTCACAATGGGATATAAATGTAACTATTCAATCATAGATCTTTCAACAGCATAAGTAGAGCCTTTTACACAGCCATTGTAAAGCACCAAACGTACTATAGCTCCGCTTGGGTTGCTAGTGTCCGTCAATTGTGATTCAACAATTGAGATGTTTTGGAAACGTCTCGTTTTCCGGACACAAAATGGACATTAAATTTTTGCTTAAAAAGAAAAAGCTGGATGTTTTGTTAAGCACTCGGGTTGTTTTTAGAAGCAGATGGAAGAATAAAAACATGCAAAATGTGAAGTTTGCAGCATAGAACCCCTTTAAATTTCTTCAATTTGGTTTTTCAAAGGTTTTAAGTGAGAGACAGACATAGTCATTTTTAATTGTGAAGATGAAGGAAAAGTTCTGGAACACGACATTTTAGCTGCAGTATGTAACTTTTAGTCGAGACTTAGCTGTCAATCACCCTCTGTTTGGTGATGCTCATTCTCCCCTCTTGTTCCCACCTTTGCTCTCTGCTACACAGCAGCTAGCAGAGTCTGTTGTGAATGCTTAGGCTAAACAGTTTTCCTGTAATGGTAAGTTTTTTTCTCCACCATTATTAACACATATATATGAGGATGATTGACAGCGCTAAGACCCACCTCCTAGCTGTGATTGGTTGCTTTTGGTGAGGAGTGATGCATTTGGCAAACTCAGGGAGGAGTTGGAGGAGATTGATCTTTTCATGGATTATCTTTGTCATAACATACATTCACATGTTGACAGTTTTAACCAATATACTAAAAAATATACATGTTTTATAAAGTCACACACTGATGACTTTCAGGCACACAAAACAGTTACCTGTAGACTTTCGGACTCTTCAGGATGCTTCTTTTTTGTGTCATATCAGTCTTGGACTGGGCTGAATCATCTTCATAGGACAAAAGCAGCGTCACAGCGTAATTCCTGGAAAAGTTATTGGCCCAGTAATCACCAACCGAGGTTTCATAGCGCACGACAAACTCGATGCGTGAGCCATGCGTGGTGTACGGTGGTGCAAAAGACAGCTTAAAGGAGAACTGATCTGTGTCGTCGACGTTAGATCCAAACACGTAGTCTGCAGGGTGATCAAAGTAAGTGCCCCAGCTGTCCATGGTTGATCTGATGTACACCGCTTTGTGGAAGGAGATGTTCAGGACTCTAATTACGCCACTGAATGCAAGCGGCTCGTCCTCCAATGGGGATATCCGTTCAACTTCCACTTTGTTGGAGCGCACAGCCTGCAGCAGGACGCCGTCGCTGGGAGCGTGGAACTCCGGGTGCACTCGATAGGTCGGCTCCCGCTCTGCTTTGCGGTATTTCGCCTCCTCCTCCTGCCACTTTGCGCTGTCTTCCTCGTCCGAGTCGAAGGCTGCGAATTCGCGCACATCCACCAGATCTCCACCTGTTGTGTCGGCGAACGACACCCGCTTTCCTGCAGAGAGCGCCTGGTGGATCCGCATGTACTCGGCTGTCTCGTCGAAGATGGACGCGCCCCGCTTTCTGGGCACCGGGGAACACCTGGGGATGAGCCGGACATCATCGGTGTCATCATCATCCTCATCCTCCTCATCGTCGTTTTCCTCAGCGGCGTCCGTGCATGAACGACCCTCCTCCTCTCCGGCCGCCTTGCTGGTTTTAATCGTTTTGAAAAGGCCCTCTTGGCTTGGTATGGTTAAGAAAGACATATCTGCAGAAGAGTGCATATGGCGCCTTCAAATTAAACACTTGCAAGTACTCATGGTTTGAGGGCTGCGGATCCAGCGCCGTATCTGCGTTACGCACGGTGAAGCCCCTCCGTCCTGACAACGCGTGTGGCGTTAAATGTCACCCGTGGAAAACCAGGCTTTCCAGTCCTTGTGACAGACTACCCCCCGGCTAAGATGGCTTTATGCGGCGCTGCTTGGCAGCTCTTCTGAAAGCAGCAGTCTCTAATATTAGTGCTGGTTCCTTTGACGTGACCCAAATGTGTTTTTTTTTAAACTGGTGTAATCCTACTGCACCCAATGCTTCTACTGGCGTTCAGTCAGTCCGGGCTGACTGAACGCCCTCTAGTGGAGACAGTGGGTAAAGAAAATACTCGACACATTTACTCAGTTCAGCCTTTGAATGAAAAAATGAATAAATAAAACAATAAACTAAATAATACAAAAATAAATAAAAAAAAAATTAAAAATACTCTACGGATATATATAAAAAGTCAGAATATTAAATAGGAAATATCCCAGGCGTTCATGATTTGTTTTGTTAGGATTTGTACAATTTGATTTATCAGCATTTTGGTGTCAACATTCGCCTTCTGCACTGATCAAAAACTTATTAATAATAATAATAATAATAATAACTAAGCAAAATTCAATACAAATGTCTTGTCAAAAATGATACTGATTTTATATAACAGAATATATTACACCTGTTCGTCTTTCAAAGCATTAATATAAATTTCATATTGAAAACTCATATTAAAAACTGAAAGCAACTTAAATGTATTGTTCAACGTCACTCTAACCAACCCAGAAATTAAAAATGCCTTTAATGCTGTTAAATGTTATTATATATGGAAGAAGTGAATTTCAATATTTGGACGTCGTGTCCTTTTTGCGCAGTTAGCTCCACCTCAGATAGAACGCCATGTAAACACACCCTTACCGATGATTGGCTGAGACGTTTTAGCGCGGCGTGGCGCAGCCAATCAGAGGATTGTTTTTCTCTGGCGTCGTTTCACGGGTAGTAAGCTAACGGATAATGCAAATCTAAACTTATCTAGAGAACGCGGGTAGTTTTTGGAAGGGTGCATTGTGTTGGTGGGGTTGAATGACTAAATAAAGTATTTCTTCTTGGGATTATATTGGCGGAGATGCTGTGGTGTCGTCAAGGCGAGGATTCAATAATTGGGTAACGTAAGCTAACTAAGTTAGCTGCAGCTTGCCCATTTTAACGTTCCGCGCGAGGCCGCGGAGAGTTACGAGAGCTGCTTCCTGATCTGTGGTTACCAAGAATGTAGTTTAAAACTACCAAATATATCGTAACGTTGCGCTAATTGTAGAAGCTGTTGCACCAACGGTGTAATCGATCGCACTTATTTTTAAGAGCCCGCTGGCCTCCTAGCCTGTTAGCACGTTCGCTAGCCTGCTAACATGAGTGAAGTGACTGACTACAAACAGTCCGGTGACCCTGCATCAAGGAAACGGAGCTCATCACTAGGCCAGGACGGAGATCATGCGATTCCGCACAAGTCCGCTAAAGTAAGTGACGACGCAAATGGAATTGGACAAACTTCAAAAAGTTGCGAAAACAGTGAAATTGGAAGTAAAGAAGAAACTCACAGGAAGCCAAAAGATATCGTTGCTGAAGAAACTTCTGTGCAGACGGATAAGGCTTCGGACCGTACAGAAAGCACCAGCGAGCTGCCCGTCAACAGCTCCAGCGCTGACGGTGACCATGCCGACATCACAGACAAGCCGCAGTCCTCAGAGGCCTCGGCGCCCACCGATTCAAAAGAGGAAACCCAGAAAACAGCTGAATCAATGCAGCATCCCTTAACTCCTGTGGACCAGTCCGATTCCGCAGCCATAGCAGCTGCTGAAGCACTGGCCAGTCTCACTGGCGGAGACGGAGAGGAAAGCCAAGAGACTCCGTGTTCATCTGCAAAAGTGAGACCAGTGAAACATGGAAGTAAAAACAAACTGCGGCCAGGCCAGCAGCCTTCAAAGGTTGGCTCAAAAACACAGGCAGCTGCAGACAGCTCCACTTCAGCACGGAGTACCGACAGAGAAGATAAAGATGATGCTGCCGAAGCAGATGAAGGGGATGACTCCGTCTCGGGATCTTCCTCCACACCCAGCTCCTCTTTCCCATCTGACAATGAGGACAATGATGATGGGGAATGTGCGATTGTGTCGGTCAAAATGGCCCCAGAGATGAGACAGTCTGTTGCTCTGCTGGCACAAGTGCAGATGAGACTTGAGGCTCTAGAGAAGAAGAGTGTCAGACTCCATCAACGGCTGGAGCTGAAGATTAATCGCCAGAGACGCCCGCATCTTGATCAGAGAAGCTCCATCACAAAAACCATCCCGGGGTTTTGGGTGACGGCTGTATCCTTTTAATCAAAATGATCCCATCTACTGGGTGGACCAATTTATCAGTGCCGATTTTGGGAGGCTGGGGATCAACCGATACTTGCATGTGAAGCTGATTGTGTCCCCCAGTCTTTATCTACCTCAGCAAAGGTCTAAAAATCACCCATTGTAACTCAGCGACTTTCCTGCTATATTTAGCAACATTTCAGACAAAAATAATCAGAATCAGCCTTTAAAAAAAAAAATCAGCGATCAGACAGAAAACTGCAGTCGGTGCACCCCTACTTCCATCTTGTCTGCTGCATGTTTTCTTTCTTTAGTTGTTTTTATCTTAACATCAACTCTTCAGCTGCTGAACCATCCTCACCTCTCTGCTCACATAGATGAGACTGATGAAGATGCTCTTAGTTACATGACTGATCTTGAAGTAGGTTTGATTGGTCCATATTTTAAATAGTTAAATAATCTCACTTTGGTAAATGCAAAGCAGATTTATTTGTGCCATTCTCAGGTCGAATCTTTCAAGAACACCAAACTCGGCTACAGGATTCGGTTCCACTTCCGACGGAACCCCTACTTCCAGAATAACATCATTATGAAGGAATTGCACCTTGGCATGGGAGGTAAAAGCTGTTTCCTTGTAAACAGAAACAAAAGTGATGAGATTCTGGAAGCGTACTATAAAAGAGGATGATTTAAAGTCATTGTTTTTCCATTTTGTGTAACACTGAGTTTGTTTTCAGGGAATGTTTACAAGTCACATCCGAATCTGTCTGCTCCACAGTTGAACTACATTTTCAGTGTGACTGCTGTGGTACATGTTTGTTTTTCTGATGCGTTCAGGGTCACCCATGTCATTCTCCAACCCCATCCTCTGGCACCGCGGACACAATCTGACCGCTAACAGCGAACCCAGGAAGTCATGCCGCGGCGTTTACGAGACGTTTTTCAGCTGGTTCAGTGACCACAGCAACCCAGTGCAAGACGATGTAGCGCAGGTACAGATCACTGCCGGCTCAAGTTATTTGGGTTTTAAGTTGCCATGAAGTTGATATTTGTGCCTGGTGATGGTGACTGAGCCACCTGTTTCTAGGGGATTTTATTTTTTTATTTTCTGTTCAGATACTGAAGGACGACCTCTACAGAGATCCACTGAGATACTACCTCACTCCTCTCTGGGAACCGAGGGAGAACGGCAGGTGAACCAGACAGATCCACACACAGGATTATATTCTGATGGATGAACAAACTGCAAGTTTAGAGAAAAAAAAAAAAATCTGAAATGCTGTTTCTTTAGACTACAATTTATTGTCAAATGAGATGTTTTCTTGTTTTTGGTGTTTGTCCAGAATAACTATCGTTTGTTGTTTGCATGACCGTCTCTATGCCTGTTTCTCCAGTAGCGCCACGGAGGCCAGAGCGGCTGGAAACGGAAACGGAGATGATTGCGTGGTAATTTCTGACTCGGACGACGAGCCGGGGGAGGACACTGGTGACGCCGATCGAGGCCGCAGCAGGGAGGATGAGGAGGAGGATGATGATGAAGAAGAAGAAGAAGGCGTAGAAGAGGAGGAGGAGGAGGAGGAAGACGGCAGGCGAGCGAGTCCAGGTCGGTGCAGAAACAGAACTGTGTAATAACCGAAGTGTCCAGGTAGTTTGAGTTTTTGTTGTAATATTTGTTTTTAAATGTGAGGTGAGGTTTATTGGACTGTTACAACTTTCAAAAAAATGTATAATCCTTAGACTGTTTCAGATTTTCTCATGTTACAAACAAAATGTCAGTTTATTTTATAGTGATTGGCCACAAAGAGTGGAGATAAATGATGGCATTAAAGATTATTTACAAATAAAAATAAATGCATTTGTATTTGTCGCCCCATTACTTTGACTTTAATATGATCCATGGGAACCAATTATATTCAAATTCACACAGATGGTAGATAAAGATCCATTTGTGAGTAATTTAATATAATAGAGCTCATAAGAACGGATGGGAACTGCTGAAATGGATGAAGATTGTGGTGATGGAGTAGGATCTTCTTAAAGTGGCAAATATAATTTCAAGGCGTCAAATTGCAAAGTCTAATTTATTTTAGTGGTGTATGATGTATACAGTATTTTTATAGCAACATAGTTACTTGTTTGTGCCATTTTATAGCACAATGTGCCTGGAAAAAAAAACACTGCTTCTTTTAAAGAACGTTAGAGAGCAAACAGCATGAAGAGCGAGGAATTGTAAACATGTCGGAGATAAAGACAGTTAAAGCAGGTTTAGATGATAAAACAGTTTCCTAAGATTTGAATGTCTCACAGAGCTCCTTTTAATCCATCATGTGAAGACGAAATGAGGTGACACAACCGCAAACCGACCCAGACACGGCTGTCCATCTAACCTGACAGGCCAGGCAAGGTGACCATTAATCACAGAAGCCCCCAAGACGCCGCTGTGGCGCCGAACGATACGGCCTCACAAATCATCACAACACTCTTCTCTCTACTGTAATCGCCAGTATTCAGTTTTAACTCTGTTTTTTGATCAATACAAATGGAAAGAACATTTCCCAACATTATTAATGGGTAATAACATTTCTTTTTTCAAAAACACCCATAAACATTGTAAGACATCAATTAATACTGAACAAATATCAGTTTATACTTCCTTAATATTGATGTATAAAACTCACTTGTTTCACTCTAAACATCTCTTTCATCTTGGTTAAAAAGTGGTGGCTCCATGAACCGCCTGATGTTCCACATGGATCATGTATCTTATTGGATTTTTAAAGCTCACCTTTATGATTTATTTTGGCCATTTTGTGCTAAAATTAAATATTGTAATTGCTCTACTTCTCTTCACTATGCAGCACCATGACATGAGAATGCATTTCTACAGCAGGGTCAGCGAAACTGGTCAGAGTTGATGGGAAAAATGGATGACAAAACCTTTTAAAAGCTGCAAAAGTATAAAATATGTGAAGTGGATGAAAGATGTTCATGCACTGTCAGAAGAGAAATGCCACTTGGTGTCAAAGAAGTGAACAGAAACTGATATACAGCTCTAGAAAAAGTTAGATTTAAAATGATCAGTTTCTCTGATTTTACTCTGTATAGGTCTATGTTTGAGTAAAATGAACATTGTTCTTTTATTCTATGAACTACTGACAACATGTCTTTGAAATTCCAAACAAAAATTTAGTATTTATTACCAGAAAATGAAAAATGGTGAAAGTGACAAAAAAGGTTCGGTGCTTTCAGACCTCAAATAATGTAAGAAAAACAAGTTCATTTTCATTTAGAAACAACAACACTGATGTTTTAACTCAGGAAGAGTTCAGAAATCAATAATTGGTTTTCAAAGGGGTTCAGTGCAGTGGACTCTTCATTGTTCCAGAGCTGTTGCTCTCTGCTGTCAGGGCAGTTTACTATCTGTAGAGAGAGCGATACTTTGTTCTGTTAGTTGTTTATGTTCTTAGTGATTCTTAGTGAGGGCGTTCAACAACATGGAGCTTTAGTCGCAAAGAAAGCCGTTTCTACAACGCGATAAACCAGAGTGTTAGTTTGTATAATTTTTCTTCCACTCCAGTCCTACGCCACCTCACGACGTCTAAAAATACATTAAAGTTATAGTTAGTGATGTGAGGAAATGTGCGAGGCTCTTTCAATGCACTGAACGGACAACAAAAATGTGTCTTCCTCAGATGAGAGCCAGGAGGAGGAGGAAGAGGAGGGTAGTGGAGAAATTGTGATCGATGGTAAGACATCGCCGTTTTTCTGTTCGAAACAGAAGTTGAGGAACAAAATAAAGTTCCATTTCATCTCCTGGGATTATTTCTGTGTTATTTTTATCCCGCAGGCTCTGATGACAGCGATCAGGAGGAAGAGGAGGAGGCCTAAGAGGAAAAAAAGTGAAGATAAACCGATGCACACCAGTAAACCGCAGCGTTAAAACCACCTGCTGGTGTTCTTTAGGTCCTCTCTGTGCCTCCAACCCAGTCCTGGGTCATCGGGACACGGACGCAGGATCTCTGGGAAGTCATCTGACTGACTTCAGCGCTCTGGTTTTTATATTGTGGCTGCTGCGTTGTGTGTGTTTGCAAGCCGCCGTAGGGACCAGAAACTGGGAATATGAAGAGGAGACGCAGTGCAAACATTGAATCGTTCTTCCTGGTGTCATTTTTATGCACAAAATATCAGTCTTTTCTTTTTTTTTTTTATTACCTAAAATAGACAGACGCTTTTAAATCAGGGTAAACTGTAACAGTAAAGCCAAGGCAGCATGTCCCTTCTGTCTATTTATAGTCATTACTATGTAACTCTTTCCTTTTATATCTGTGCACATTTTCAGGTTCACTATCCCCACTCCAAAAGTTCAAAAAGATAGTTTCTACGAACCGTTTATAACACCCGACTCGCATGTAGTTAGATTTAGCCGATTCTTCGCTTAATACTGAAATCATCAGAGGCATTAATATTGATCTTTTCAAGCTGTTTTTTAACTCGACGCATGACGAAGCGAATATGTCATGAGCTCAATTTGATATGATGATCGTACATTTCAGATGCACTGAGTACAGAACCAAAATGTCTTCTCAGGGATGATCATGGTGGTCGTTTTGTTGAAATAACTTGGCTAATTTTAAATCATTTATGCTTACACTTACTGTTGGTTGTGTATAAAGAAATGTGGACTCTACTGTAGTATATAGGAACAATAATTATTTTGATAGACTACCAGTGTGTTTTTTGTTTTCTTCTACCTGTGCCGTCATGTTACATCCACACCCGTAAACTATCTCTGATGTTCGATGATGCTCACATAATTTAAACTGCGTTTCTGTGGATTCCCAGGTTTATGTAAGGCACCCAAACAATGCGTAGGAACTTCGAGCTTTCTTTAGACTTAAATGCAATTTGAATTAACCGATGTAAACATCCAAAGTTTGTGTCTTAAGATTACATTTCTAAAAAAACAAAAAAACATTGGTATTTATGGGTCCTTTTTTTTTTACACATTTGTGTTATGGCATGCCAGTTAGCACAAGTTGTAAGACAGGAGATCAATAGCACACTGCTGTGTAGAGGAATATTGCTGTGCGGTATAAACTTCAAATTCACAGCAATTTGTAAGGCGGTGCACTGTAAAAAAAAACAAAAAATAGCATTTGTATTCGCTTGATTTTCTTAGCAACAAACCTGTAAATACTACTTCGGCAAGGTTTTTTGAATAAGATTCATGTTTTAATTCGTGGATAGAGTTATCCAATAATCTGGATTTTGTTTTTGATTGTTTTCTCAGACAACATTTATATTTTGTGTGCTGTGATTTATTTTTTATTGTTGTTTTTTAGAACGATGTAGTTTATTTCTACTTTTTGTTTTTTTGGTTGATCTTGTTTGCTTTAAAGATAAATGTCCACCTTTTGACTCAGATCTAATAAATAAACAAACGGCTGTTTGACTTTGCTGATCACGAGTTTTACATTTTAGCTGTTGAGCAAAAGTATTCATCCAAACAGAAATATGGAGCATTTTAGAGAAATTTTACGCAAAATTCCAACATTGAGTAGTAGGTAACAGTGAAGTGGAGGGAAAATAAGCAGTTTTTCATATGTGTAGAATCACCTTTTGCTCCAGTTACATTATTTGGGGGTTATCTTGAAAACATGACAATTCCTTATTGTTGTGGTTTCGCATCATAATGACTGTCCAGATACAAAACCAGAAGAAATAGTTGCCCAAATATGCAAAAGAAATAAATGAACAAGAGTAGTAGGTAAAAATAAAATCAGAACTGATGCAACATGCAAACACCATAAATGGTGAAATTGTAAAAACAAATTGCAGCTTCTAGCAGGTTTTCTTCCAGGGTTGCCCTGGATTTATCGTCTTCCCTCTTCTCAACTTGAACCAGTTTCTCATTCCCTGCCATGATGCTGCCTCTACCATGTTTCATTGTGTAGAACTAGATTCAAGGTGGTAGGAAGTGCCAGATTTCTTCCACATTGTTTTGCATGCAGGCTAAAGACATAAATGGTAATCTCCTGATAGGAACAACTGTTTTCCACATATTTTGCTGTATGTCATACATAATTTGTGGCAAACTGAAAACGTACTGAGGTGCATTTTTTTGTTTTCTCCTCCATTCAGGGTCTCCCTCAGTGTATTATAAGCCTGGCAGGCCTCCAGGCTTTACTTGTGCCCCCACCAGACCAAGCATTGTTAATTTATTCCAGTTATTTAAATTATTTCCTCTTTTTAAGACTCTAGTTGGTGTTTCGGTATTACACTTACAGTCTTCCAATAATGCACAGCTATCAAGTGATATTTTCAAATTTCCTGCCAACTTTAAACATTTTATAATTCCAAAACATGGCGGCCGGCTGGATGACTGCCCTAGTGCCCCAGGCTTAGCAAGTTTTTGTTCCCTGCTATTGAATCGTGTTGTCCTCTGCTGAAAGAGAGCTAAAGATGGGGAGGCAGAAAATGAAATTTAAAAAGCTTTCCTAAGTGGCTGACAGACAGAAGGTATGTTGTTCCAAAATATGAAGAGGAGGGTTGTAAATATTCAAGTTACCTTAAATAGTAAAACAACAGGTCAGGTCATTGTTGTCTTGTAACAGTGTGTTGTAGCTTCAAGTATATAGAGGTGCAATGATGTGTGAGTACACAGTGTAATAACATAATTATGCTGAATACAAATGGATCGCACACTTTTCTGATTTTTATTTGTAGAAACAAAAATCAATTATGTTATTTTTGTTTGGTGTATCACATAGAATCCAAATAAAGTGACTCAATATTTATGGTTGTAAAGTGATAAAATATGAGAAGGTTATTTTAATGAGAATTTGAGACGTACAACAAAATTACATTTCCATATTTCATGTGCCTAGCTCTTTCACATCTTTTACCTGAAATCACCACAAGGCGGCAGTGTTAAATTAAACTTAAGTTTCTATTGCTGGCCATAATAGAAGGAGGTTTGGAAATTCATCGAAGATTCAAAGCAGCGTTGAAGCTTTCAGGTGTCAATAAAAAGACAGGGCTAACTGTAATAAAATGACTAATACTGATGTATGGATGTGACTTATAGGAACTTTGAGATGGATTTAGCTGCAATGCTTTCATTTCCGAGAAAACAACATGAATCCTGCAGCTGCTTCTTACTGTTTTCCATCTTTGATATGACAGCGGTTGTGTGATCCTGCTAACAGCATGAATGCAAGTAGCCCCGGGAAAGGCATTTTTGGACAGGCCCTGACAAAGGAGCAGCAGCTCTGTTACAACAGTACACTTAAACCCTTGATTCCACTTTTAATGCACAGCTATAAATATTCCACTCGCAAAAACCTGTCCTGGTATGGACCCAGCAGCACCCAGAGCATGCAATCTGGGTTAGGCCTACACTATTAATACTGATGATGAAACCCATGGACTCCCCATGAAGGGGGCCCATGCTAAACAGTGTTAGTCTCCTCTTACAAGCGGCTTAATCCAGCCCACCTAAAAGCTCAACGTGTTTTCTTAGATATAAATTAATAATAGGGTTGGTTCCTACAATATTGATTGTGACAAACTAAGTACAGATTGCTGGGACAGCAGAGCTTTCTTCAGGCTGTTTTGTGGTCTGGGGGTTGTTTGTAAAGCCTTTTGTTATATGCGGGGCGGCAAAATCCTAGATGGATTCCGCTGTGTACACTACACTCCCCTGATCTGAGCTCGTATTTGTACTGTACACAAATCTTCTTGTCATGCCGCTTCATGTTCTCATGTTTTCAGTAGTTTTTCCAAGTGCCAGACCCTTATAGAGGGAGTGAAAAATGAAAGGGTAGCACACAAAAGCTAATTCTTCATCTGCGAGATTGATGATTAGGAGGGTATTCTCTCCTGGAAAGACTGCAAGAAAAAAAACCTGCAGCTTCTCTTTGAGTCTCATCTATTGTAGATAATCTCAGAGGCTGAGGTGGGGCCCCTGAATACCAACAATCTGTGTGTGTGAGTGTGTGTGTTTGCACACGTGCACATGCTTTATGCTCCTTCATAAAGAAACAGCTCGTTTTCTTCCATGCATTCATTCGTATTTTGCAGGAGGTTTGTGTGCGTCACTTACAGACTGGCAAGTTTTTTCTCCAACGCCGCCGGTCCACAAAAGTGCGATTCTCCACCCGTCATCGGATCAAGAAGAAGTTCGGCGCTGCAGAGAGGGGGAAAGCAGCCAAGAGAGAGAAAAGAGGACAGAGCGGGAATGATTGAGGGAAACGGATGAGTGCATTGATAAGAGGAGCTGCCCGGGCCCTGACAGATACACACAGCAGATGGATGACTCTTATCAGGGAGATCACAGAGAGCATGCTCACGCCTAGGCCCAGTTACAGAGAGCCATGATCACACCAGACAGATGAATGGGCCTAACCCCCAGCAATCAGAGCGCATACAGTAGACCCCTACACATCAACACACACACGCACATGCGCACACGCACACACACAGTTGACAGAATGAACAGATTGCAGCGCCTGCGATACCTTAGCGTCTTTGACATTGAAATTCACCTGCAGTCTGGTGTCTGAAGGATGGGTGTGATGAGAGCAAGGGTGCGAGTAAAGATAAGAGAATTCAATTTAAATTCAAACAGCTGGGAAAATGCATGTGTGTTTGGGCGTCTGTGTCAGGATGCACACCGTCGCTGTGCTTCCATCGGCATCAGCGTTGAACAATTTGGCATTTTGGAAAGAAATTTGCTTAATGCAAATGCAGCAATTTAAAAAAAAAACAACTTCTTTTTCAATAAAAAGTCTTATGGCAGGATGTTGTGCTTGGTTTATTTTGAAAATCTGAAATGGAAATACTTTTTCCTCTTCACACGAGTCACATGATCAACAACCGGATGTTACCACTGGCGCAAACTATGAAGAAGACGTCGACAGGAAGTAGTGTGGCATAATTTTTAGTGAGAAAACTTATTTTGTTCTTAATTGTGCTTTATATTTTATTTTCTGTAGGTATATTATTATTAATATTTGTTATATTATTTCTAGAATTGCACCACTGATGGTGGCAGCACGTTGGAGTAACTCTGTACTTTCATTAACATTTTTTTTCTTTTCCAAACATTTATTCCTGCCTTTTTGGAGGAAAATTTAAATTTTGTTTATTTATTTATTTATTTATTAACAAAAATATGGGTTTTTACTTTAACCCAAAGGATTACGCTTACAAAAAAATTAATTTTTGCTCATAAAAGAGGACAAAGAAATAGGATTAAACTCAGCTAAAAATTTGAGCAAACTAATTAGCTGACAGCACAAACAAAATATAATAGACTTAAAGATATATCACATAAGGGTATGAATAATAGAATTACTGACTACAACAAACAACACAGTACAGATAAGTTTGTTAATAAACTAAACAGTAAAAAAGGAAATCAAATGTTTTTAACTTTAAATACATTAGCTTCAGCAGAAACTGTTGGTGCAATCCAATCAACACCATCTATTTAAGTGTGCTAATCCCAGTTAAAGCTGGCAAAAGGAACAAAATTTAATCTTAAACACAAAGATGAGCAATGTGTTGCTAAAAATACACCAGTAAGCTAAATGTGAACACTTACAATGTATTTAAACCAACCAATAAACATTTTATGGGAAACTAAACGGTTGTTGTGTTTAAATGAGGTACATAAGAGAGTTACCACCCATGGGTTTGGCCATCAGAATGACATTTTTTTAAAAAGATGGAGCTGAAGTCTTCCATTTAAAAAAACCCAAACACCACTTTGGACTGTTATTACACCGCAGCAGCACTTAACTATTAACTGGCTGTCACCGTGGCATCTTGAGAGGGTGCTGACAGATTTACCTGTTAAGACACATCGTTTTTACTCTCACTCATCCTCGCTATCTTCTTCTCAAGTACGGTAACTGTGCAACCCTCCAAGAAAAAAAAAAAAACACACCCCGCTGTTACTTCTTCAACAGCTGTTTGTTCTCCTTGCTGAGTTTTATTGCCGAGGGAGAGTGCCAGTCCTGTCTTCAAGGCAGATGGCGGCTGGCTGGCCCCGCCGGACACGTGGCACGTTGGACTGCTGCTGACGCTCTTCCATGGCTTGGAAGCTGCAGCCATCGTGTGCCTGCACACTGTTCTGAGACGGAAAGCCCACTTGCAATTCAGCGCGAGGTGAACAGGCTGTGACTGGAATGTGTGCCACGTATGCGCCCTTCATGTCAACAATGTTTTCCATAGTTACTCCTCTTTGATAATCAGCGATGTGTGAAGTTCATGGATGACAGGCAGCACCTGTTCCTTTCCTTACACGTTAATGTTTACATTTTTTCGCAGATGTAGGGTGATGATTATTATGCTGTGGAGCTGCAATCACAAGAAATGTCTCTATTTTTCTGTACTATGTGCAGTGACTTGCAAGAGCTTACATTCTGACACCCTGCTACCTCTATAAACATTTGTTTTATTGAGATTTCGTCATGACAGAGCAACACAAAGACGTTCATTTTTGTTTCTCTAATATCTCTAAATAAAATTGAAAGCATTAATCTGTAGGTAATTTAATAACCTGAATACAGGTGGCCTGTTAACTCCTATTTAACTATTATTTTACCAGGAAGTCCCTTGAGATAAAATCTCCTTTTTGAGGGCCAAGAGGCACACTGATGTACGGTATGCAAAACAATAATAAAAAGGTACAGAAAATTAAAACATCATAAAATAGACAAACTAAACATAAGAATGAGATTTCATCAAATTATTTAAAAGAGGCTAAAGAGTAGCAGCCACACTGTTTTTAGAAGAAGTTTCATATGGGAACAGTGCAAAAATCACAAAATCTTACCAAGTATTTTTTGGTCATGTTTCTACTGTAAATATTTTAGCACAATTTCTCCCAGTGCATTATATGCCTGGCAGGCCACCAGGCTTTACTTGTGCACCCACCAGACTGAACATTGCTTGTTTATTTATGATTTTCTTTTAAATGTTAGCATTTGTAAGACTTTATTGTTAAAGTTCAGGTGTTAATCATCCGAACTTCCAATAACACATAATTATCAAGTGATATTTTCAAGTTTTCTTTCAACTATAAACATTTTTTAACTCAAAAACACGGTGGGCCGCTGGATGAATGACTGCTAGAGCGCCCCAACCACCAGGCTAAGCAGGTTTTCTGGGGGAAAACCTTGTAGTACCATTGATATGAGACCAAACTAGCTTACAAGTGAATTATAAGTGATATAGGAGCTTATTTTAGTTTCCCATAGCTTTTTGAAGTTAGTTTTCTCTTATTTCAAGTATACTAAGGTATTTGCGCTTGAAACTAGACCAAGAATACTTGGTAACATTTTGTATTTGTAAAAATCCCAGTGAAATACATAGAAGCTTGTGGTTACTTTTCAAAATGCGGAAAATTTCATGTATGAACACTTTTGCAAGGTGTTGTATATAATTTACTCTGAGGGCCGTGGTTTCCCAGGACAGGGCATGCCTCAAGGTTGCAGGCATGTTCAGACACTCTTCAGTTCATCAATATACCACAGGAGAGATCAGCAGGAGGACAGATAATAGGTTGTTTTTCCTCCAGGGTACAAATACTATGTCTCTGAAATTGTAGTGATTGATGTGTCTGTGGAAATACGATTTATCTGGAGCTTCTGGTTGGCCTGAGGTTATAAATGTCCATCTCAAGTACGCATGGGGATCTTCTGGACTGATTTTTTGTTGTTTTCAAATCCACACTGTCTGTTTCAATGCTGCTAAGTGAGAGTTGGCTTCTTTTACTCTGACATCTTCAACAAAATATAGTGCCTTACTAGAGTATCTATGTCATTCAAATATATCTAGATCCTAAGATTTTTGCCCATTTATCTCAGATTTGATGGAGAGCATTTGCTGACTGCTAAAGAAGACAATCCCCACAGCATGACGTTGCCACTGCCTTGTTTCACAGATGGAATGGTGTGTTCTCATCTGACCAGAGCACCTGTTTCCCACATGACTTGGAAACTGGATTTCTTGTATTGTCTCTTGCTTTTAGTAATTGCTTTCGCCTTGACATTTTTTTAATGAACACCAGATTTAAGGAAGGCACAACCAGTGGTAGCTCTGTCTGATTTTTTCCATCTGAGTCATGCATCTCTATGGCCCAGTCTGAGCTGCTTTTCTGATGAATGCTGGCTGACCAGCCAGTTTAGGTGGGTAGCTGTGCTCATTCTGTGTTCAGTTTACGCAATCAGGGGTTCTCCGTGAAAAGTTTGGAGCTTGGGGTTTTCATTTATAACGTAATTGTGCCATAAAGGGCACAAATTATGAAAATAAATCACATTTAGCATGTTTTTGTGCTTCCATTTGGGCTTCCAAAAACAACCCAAACGCTTTTTGTCAATAGATTTGTGTTTTTTGGTGTGTTGAAAACGAAATATCTCAAATATAACGTTAAAAACCTGCTGGCGCTGCCCCTCACCTAGCAACCATAGCAAAGCCCCGACCCGTTACCTAGCAACCGAAGCAGAGCTCCAGCGTATTTGGCTATTAGCTAGCTAGTCGGCCCCGCTGTACGATAGCTGCTGGAAAATATAAATATTTTGTTGTTGTCTTACCATTCAGAAGCCACTTGCTTCATTTTTGTTGGTTGTACATGAGGCGGTTCCTCTCCACACATATAAAATTGCTCATCAGCCATTTTAACGTCTGAGAGTGACCGTTGTGTTGGGGGCGTGGCCAGCAGCACCTTATTTGGATTTAAAGAGACAGGAGGCTCTAAAACAGTTGGTTCTCCACAGCTTTCTTTTGGATTTGTTTGTTGTGTTTCTTTGGATTCATGATGCTGCTTGTTATTTCACAAATGTCTGAGCATGTCTTGTACTTTCAAGATTTTTATTTGCTAATTTTTGTAAAATAATGTATGATTTTTTTCCCCTTCTACTTCAATTTTATGCACTATTTCTTGTTGCTTTTGTTTAAAAATACTCTATTTTTTTCTTCTTCTTTTTTTCTTAATTAACAGAAAATTGAGAAGCATTAAAAACAGAAATGTGCAATCAGGGCCAGCCCAAACCTTTTTGGGGCCCGAAGCAAATTTTTATTTAGGGCCCTCCATATCAACAGGTTAATATTGATGATGAAGAAGTACTAATTCGACTGGAAGTTAAATAAAATAATAAGAGGTTAATCTCTTCCTGCTTCTGTTAGGATAACATAAAATATTAAACTCGTCAATTCATCTGCTGTAAATTTGGTGTTTGTCCGCTGATGTTATTTTGAAGTAATTAAAATAATGTGGCACATTTAATATCATTCTCTGCATTTCAAAATCTATATTTTATTTAGTTTGCTCCTTCTGTAAGGTTAAACTCAATAGCCTTATTAACACAGGTGCAATGTAAGCTAATTATAAATGATGCTAGCATTAGGTAAGCTATACAGAGCAGTCTGGGAATGATGAAGAATCTGGTGTTAAATAATTAATGACTTAAAACAAGAACCTATATCTTGCTGAAAAAATACTGGGAAGGTTTTTTTGTGTATTATTTCAAGTGAACTTGATACAGGGATAAACAAAGAATACTTTGTAAGATTTTCTGCTTTTTCAGTATTTGTATTTTGCTGTACTTTTTACTGACAGTTTACCACATCAAATCAAAAAGCATTTAAGTTTTTGTTTGTGACGTAACGAACCAGTTTAAAAAGGATGGGATCCTGTTTTACACTCCAGTGGTGTGTGCATGCCGGTGTGATAAGGATAGCTGATGATGCAGGTACCGATGACGTCAGCCGGCGCCTATAAAGCCCTGGGAGCTGGTCAGTGTCCTGGTGTCCGTGTCCAAAGTTTACGGCAAACGGAAACTTAAACTCTGCACACAGTCGTGACTCACTTCCTGCGCTGGAAACAGAGGGATGCCTCCTGCAGGGCGGGAGACAAAGACTCCCCTCCTGGTCACACTTTGACGCACAGCTGCTGGGAGATCATCTGGCTCACACCCAGGTTTAAACATGGCATTCACGCTTCGCCGGTGTCAAAGTCGTTTAAACTTAAGCTGGATCATTAAAAGATAAGCAAATAACCAAAAGCTTTGTGAGCCCTGCCGCCGTCGGCACTCCTCGCTGAACTTTATACACTCAAACACCACATCTTCCTGTGTGTTTGTTTAACTGGACTGTCTTCCAGGGCGCTCTGGCTCAGAATACACTCCCAGTTTGCTTTTTTTGTCTTCAGTGCCCCCATCATGCGTCACAGCCCTCCACAAAGATGAGAGGTGCTCCGAAGCGGCTTCAGTTTCAAGCTGGAGGCGCTGTTAACAGGATGGGTGTCTTTTACACCCAGCTGCCCCCCACCTCCTGTTTTGGTTGCTTTGTCACTGTTGTCATGAGTGCTTGTGCCAGCCAGGGAGGAATCCCGGGAATCTTTTTGGGCTGACCCAGCTCTCTTGTGGCGCTGAAAAGCGATGGTGACACAGTCCTAGTAGTAGGCCCCACTCCTCCCGCTTTAATAGTAAATTTCAGCTACTGCTGATGCGTTAAGAATAGCCTGTGACTCTCACAGTGCTAGAGGGGGGGAAAAAAACATTTTGTGTAAAAAAAAGTGTGAGTTCCCATCACAAAGTGCAGCTGAATTATTCAGCCAGGAGGAAAGTACTGGAGCAGCGTGTTAGACTTTGGTCTCAGGTATAAACTGACTCAGGCCGTGAGAGAACTCAAATTCCCATGGGGCATGTTGATCAGATAAGATTTTCAAAGCTTTAATTTTAGATTTAAAGTGAGTTTCTGCTGCTGGTGTCTGAGCTGAGAAAACCTTTGATGCGCATTGTAACTGGTTGTAAATAGATCAGTAGGTAATAGTCTTTTTATGTGGTTGCTCGTAAACTCTTCTCCCCTCCCGCCACACGTCACTGTCAGTATGGAGGTTGCCAAACAGATTTAAATTGAGCAAAACAAAAAGAAATTTGGAACCAGAAGCATTTTTTTGTCCTTCATATGAAGTTAGCAGAAGAAATGCATACAACTGTCACATCATGTGCTGCTAGCTTCCTCTAAATGTCAAACTCGAGGTCTGTGGGCCAAATCCGGCCCGCCGTAGCTTTTTATGTGGCCTTCCAGATCTTAAGCTAAACATTGAAATTTCTTAAATATTATGTCAGCAATCAAATCTATGCAGTTTTTATCATTTGATAAAATTTATCGATTGATATAATTTGTTTACTGCCAAATTACATCAATCAATCCCTCCAGTTTTGTGGAAATTCACGGAAAAATCTAAAAATCCTTGCACTTTTTTGCATTAATACATAATTGGGAGTTTATTGCAGGTTTTTGTAAAAAAATATTTAAAAAAAAAATCTACTGAACAGCTACAGAGAGCAAAGGGTGGAGAAAAGGTGCCGCACACATGCATGATTGACAGCACTAAGACCCTCCTCTTGTGTCTGATTGGTTGTTTCTAGGTGGTAGAAGGCAGACGAGCTTGATGTTTATCACACATTATCTGAATCACATAATGCCACAACATAGTGACAGTTTCAAAGAATATGTAGGAAAAAAATCATAAAAGTTGCAGCTTCGACCATGACAACATTTAAATGGTGCCCGCTATTAAATTTCAGCTTGGAGCCTCATGCAGGCAGGCATGGGTCGGCTGTGCTCGGCCAGCACTGACAGGGTTAATCACACCCATATGGTGCGCTGAGAGGTTTGGTCCAATGCTGCTGTGGGCCAACAGGAGAGGGAAGGCTGGGTGGGGGCAGAACAGAAGGGAGAGGACAGCGGGGCAGATCACTCTCCCAACACCTGCACCTGGTCACTTTGGTTCCCATTCAGTCACCAGTTCCTGTCCGCTTCTCCGACCCCGTGGACCAACATCTCGATCACATCACCGATGGTTTTAGTGGCCAGAAACTTTTGGAGCCTGTGGGACAAGCGTTCAGGGATCTGATGCCATTTTCTCTTTCTTTTCTTTTTATTGTTACGCAGAGGAATGCTTTCGGATAAAATCGACTGATTCGGCATTGTTGTTTTTTTTTTCTCTCTCCCTCGGAACTATCAGACCTTTCGGATTTTTCTATCAGCGCAGATCTGCTGCTGTAAGACGCTGTTTTTTTGGTTTGTTTGTTTTGTTTCTTTTTTTCTTTGCCAGTTCGGTCTCCAAAGGCGCAAAACGCGCGGAATGCCGCGGTAACATCTCGCAAGTTGTGGCTGTTTTCGCAGAAATCAAAGGTAAGGACATTTCACTCAACCCTGGTTTAACTTTTAACTCGCGTTTGGCTTCTCCGTGGCGCAGTCTCTGGTCCTTCAGAAAGCTGGAGTGCGCGTATTTGTCCCGGTTCCTATTTCTGGATGTTGAGTTCACAGGTAAGTGCGCGCTCCTCCGCTTATGAAAGAAGCTGAAAGAAATCCTGTAATTATTTAAAGGGAGGCCATATATTATTACAGCAGAACTTCAATCTGTCCTGCAGCTCCCACCCAGCACAGAAAACCAACAGAACCGCTGTGCAAATATACCACGAAGTCAGTCCAGCACACAGAGGAGCCTCGAGGACATTTCTATTATACATTTATAATTAGAAGAAAATGACAAAGAAAATAGAGAGTAAATTTACACCAAAGTGGTTTAAATTGTACCAAACTATAGACACATGCTTGGTATTCTATTATCTGATTAATTTTAATTATGACTCATTAAAATATCTATTATCTATGTGACTGTGCAGGTGCAGCCCCATAAATCAAAATATCTTTAAAAAGTTGATTCATTTCATTATTTCAGTTAATAGCTAATTCACTATGTAGGTTTATTACCCTAAAAGTTGAACATTTCACTTTTTTATTTCAGTCAACTTTGATTGAGTAAACGTAAAACAAAAAAAGACCAAATTTTCAAAAAGTTTGATTTAAATGTTATATGAGAGTGGTAAAAACAATTTCAGGAAGTGCTGAAGTGCATCTATTCTTTTTGGTAGAAAGTTTAGTGGAAGGAAAAAGTTTACTAGAAAACATGCACAAACAACAAGGAAAGCTACCAGCCTCACTGCCAAAGTAGTACTAGCACCTGGTTTAGCGATTATGACATCATAGAAAATCCCCCATGGGAGACACCAAACCCATTAATGAAGATGCGCTAACAGCGGCTACTAAAGCAACCTGGGCTACCACAGCAGCTCTGCAGGGATGTCCAACACACTATACCTCATTGATGCTTTAGTCACGCCAAATAATCCCCTTTCAGTCGGCCAACATTTCTCTAAAAACACTCTTTTATAGCCTGTGTCGCATCTAACTCAGCCACAATAATTAAATTAACAGGAATAAGTCTCACTTTGCACTCAACCAATCCATGTAATGTACGAGTTTCACATTTTAAATTGAATTACCCAGCTCATTCTGTGATGTCCTAATTGATTGTGATGCACTGGCGCTTCATTTGCTGCGGCTGTAAAACATCTGATGGAGGGAATCAACGTCAGATTCGCGCCGCGATGCCAGGAAGGTTGTTTAAGGTGCTGCCAGCGTGGCCTCTGTTTCTGATTTTCCATCGTGTTCCAGTCGTTTCGGTTTCGACAGAATGTTCAAAACGTCTTTCTCGGGAACATGTTTTCCAGATTACGTGTTGCTGCCAAATGTTTTGTGAAATCACGCTCCTTTTTTTAAAAAATGTTTTTTCTTTTCCAACACCTCCTAATTTCCAGACGAGTGCGGCTCTCATGAGGTTGGAGAAGAAGCCCTGGGGATGGGTTATAGACCCAAGCAAAGCACACCTTAAGGGAGACAATTTAATGGATGTTATGGACTCAGCTTTTAGTATTCATAATTTATATGGGATCCTCTCCAGCAAAGTGCAAATGCATAATGAATGTCTTGAGTTGCGGTCTAACAGTTGGACTAAGTTTCACAACACGCCGTAACTGTCAGGGATTGTTTCAGCCGGGGTTACCTGCTCCTTTGAACTGTCATGGCCTCCACTCATCAGCTTCTGAGAGCGCTTTGTTGAAAGAAAGAGTGAGGGAGAGCCAGAGGGGAATCATTGATTGGCATGTTCATTGTCTTCTCTGTGCAGGTAAAACGTGAGTGAAATACGTGCTGAACTAAGTGCTGTTTGTAGAAGAATTTGTCCGAGATGAAGGCTCGGTGATTTTAATCTCGCGTAATTGCCATACTTCTTGGCCTGGCGGGCTCCGTTTTGCAGTCCTAACACATACCTCACTACATTTACACTCTAAATAAATAATAGGGCTGTCATATTTTCCAGAGCAGGTGTGAAGATTTGGACGTTATTCTCTGCTGCCTAACTACGCGTCTCGTCTGAGAAGGCTGCAGGCCAGGCGTCTGATCAGAGACATCAGAGAGAGTCCGTCCTTCCCTCTTTTTTTTTTTCTGTCTCCCATTTCTCATGGGGCACTCTATAATAACGCTCATTCCTCTTTCTTCTTTTGTCCAGATTTAGATCTCTGTGGGCTACCTGCATGACTGTTACCATGACAGCATCTGGAGCCCAGCTCCTCCTGTTGGCCCTGTGTGTTTACAGAGGCTGGGGCCTGCAG
This sequence comes from Poeciliopsis gracilis, assembly GCA_911649635.1. Taxonomy (NCBI): domain Eukaryota; kingdom Metazoa; phylum Chordata; class Actinopteri; order Cyprinodontiformes; family Poeciliidae; genus Poeciliopsis; species Poeciliopsis gracilis. Next base: position 2,957,636 of record CAJVRI010001220.1, read on the forward strand.
CAGTCTGCGCCGCGGGTTCGCCTCTCCTTCAAAGGTGAGCTCATACATATGAAGTAAACTCCTCTGCCTGCAGGGTTTTTTTTTTTGGTTTTTTTTATTATAAAGGCTTATTTGTTTGGTTCTTGTCCGGTTAAATCCCTGGAAGACTCGCAAACTTGTTCACACCAGAGGTTTTGCTTCCGTTTTATGAATATGTAAAGAGCGTATTTCCTGCCGCATGTCAAACAGCGGGGCGCTGAAAACAAAAGGTGGATGTTACGTGTGGCTGGTTACACGTTGTGCCCTTCGCCAGAGTTTCTCCCCACACCCTGAAACGCTCACGCACTATGAAGTGACCTGTTGGGCTCTTCTTTGTTGCAATGTCAGGTCACAGGAGGAAAACGCCTGAAACTTGATCACAGGAGTGAAACGTGTCCTTTTAAGGGGACGTATTGTGAAAATTTCACATTTTTGTTCATTTTTGTACTTCCATTTCGCTTCAGAAAAGTCACACTGATGTTTTTTGGCAATAAGTTCATGGGTTTTTTTGGTGTCTGGAAAATACATCATTTCAAAAACCTCCTGGTTATTAACTCCCATGTAACGGGAGCTGCGCTGTTACCTAGCAACCCCATTCAAGCCTATTCCATTACCTAGCAACCCAAGTGGAACTCCAGGACATTTGGTCAGCTGGTTTTACTGCTATATGCACTGTACAATGGCTGCTGGAAAAGACAAATGTTTTGTTCTTGACTACAATCCACAAACCATTTTCAGCCTTGTTGATTGTGCAGGATCCTCTATTAATGCTTTTCAAACATGTACAGTTATATAATTGCATCTCTTTGCAGCTTTTTTTATGTTTAAGTGCAAACATTAAGTTTGGGGGTGTGGCCAGGAGGAGCTTATTGGGATTTAAAGTGACAAGACGCCCTGATTCTGCTCAAAATAGGCAGAACTGAGCAAACTGAAATATCATTATTTGAGGATAATTTTGTGTAAGCCTGTTTTCTGTAGCCCAGAGTCCTATCCTAACCTGTTCAATGACGGATAATTAAAGCTGAGACGTGGAGAATCGGTTTTTTGGAAGGCTTTTATTTTTGTGTGCAGGTATTTGGGATTTTCCCCTTGTTCTCAGCTCACCTGCGCTCATTAACTCTGATGGCAGAGATTTTTCCTCACAAATATGAGGACGACACCTTTGATCAAAACAATGTCAGATGATTACTGTTATTTCTGCCTCCCTGTCATGGTGTCACATCAAGTTTCAGGAAGGGCTCCACGTGTAAGAACACATGCCCGACGCCGCATGGACACGAAAATGAGAGGTGTGGATCAGATTTATAACATTCTTGAGTACTTTGATGTACAGCTGATTCAGGAGGCTTTGGTTTCAAAATAAGGTCTAGACAGTGTCTTATCTTGTAGTAGTGCAGAGATTCAGTGATAAAAATGTATGATTTACATTTTAAAAAGTAATCAGAGGCAGATTAGGGGTAATCATGAGATCTGTGGCTGACAGAAACACTGGTGGTGTACGTGCAAGGCTGCTGTGCATTCTTCTGATTTTGTAACTCTGACAACAGCTGTCCACATGCTGCGGATAGCTGCAGAGACAGACCCATCCTAGTCCTGAGAGAGTAATGGCCATGCTTTTTTATGTGACCTTTCACACTAATCCCTCTACCGGTAAATAGCTTTGCAGGGTGTTTTTGGAGCTCTGTGCGCACAGTAGTTGATGGATCAATCGCACAAGTTTGGTCTTGAATTTGCTCCTTCTCAGACTCATGTAAACTATAAAACTGAAACTTTAAAAGCAACTCAATTTGGGTCGGATCAAAACACATTGATGTTGTCTTATAAGTCCCAGTTGACATAAGTTGTCAACATAAGACAACTTATGTTGTCTTATAAGTCCCAGTTCTGGGACTTATAAGACAACATCAATGTGTTTTGATTCAACACCACAGGGAGTTTGAGGTTCAACTCCAATATTCTGGGTCGTAATGCAAGGATTCACCCAGAAAACTTGTTAAGTCTGGTGGTTGGGTGGTAGGACAGTCATTCGTCCAGTGGCCTGTCATGTTCTTGAGTTAAAAAATGTTTAAAGTCGTAATAATTATTTGTCGTTGAAAGATACACCAACTATAAAGTCTTTAAAAATGCCAAAATTTAAAAAAAACTTAATTAAAGAAGCAATTCTTAGCCTGGTTGGGCAGAAGTAAAGCCTGGCAGCCCGCCAGGCTTATAATACACCAAGGGAAACCTTGTAATTTATACTAACATAGGCAAATGGCAGTAAGAGATGCTCATGGTGTAATAACCAGGCCTGTTGCAACAGGCAATAAACCAATGAATCACATGATAAATTAAAACAAGCTGAATAATTTCCATGTGAATAATTTGTTGTTCTTTTTTCCCCTTTTATCTTTCTGAGTAACAAAAGTCTTCAATCTGGTGTTTTCATCTCTGCTAGCCATTTTTTTTGAAGAACGGTTTTGTTTACAGAGACTTTATGATTAATTTTACTCATTTTGTCTGTTGTTTTTTTATTTATTTTGGATATTTAAAATGTTTTACAGTTCCGTGTTAAATGTTAATTTGAATTTAACGTTTATTGAACTTTTAGAGTGTGTTCTTGCATTACTATGCCATTACTATTTATGTTAGTTCAAAATAGTCAATATTATTGTGTACTGTAATAATTTGTTATTGTGACAGGAATGGTGATAAACCACCATGGCTCCACAGTACAATGGATCCAACCCTATTCGCTGTTTCCTTATTTACAAATTCACCCACTCACAGGTTTTTCTGTGCAACATAACTCCAAATGTTTGGAGCTCTATTGTACATATAACAAAATTTAAAACAGACAAGATTCAATTATCCCAAATACTGGCTTTGTAAACTACAACTATAGCATTTGATTCAAGTCAAAATATAGGATGAACTCCTGCATTAATTTAGTGTTAAAGTGATTTTTGTGCAGAACTGCACATCTCTCTGCTGTGCCGACCTTTATAGAGAAAATCACAATTTAAAATACTTTATTATTCTCCAGGGAAATCAAATAATTAAAAATTGTATGTGTAGTGACCTTATAGTTTCTTAGCCTGGTGGGCTCCTTCTCTGAGTCACAGCTTCCATGCTTTCTCCTTACAGAGCAGCCCTTCTCCGCACCTGCCACACTCAGCTCCTTCAGACTAGCCAGAAGCAATTAGCAAACACCAGGTGGAACGGCACATCTCAGTGCAACGCTGGTAAAACTTTGTTAAAGAGTTAAAACAGGAGTGATATTGTGATGACTTCCTGAAAGCGGAGTTTCAGAAACAGCAGAAATTTTTAAAGAGACAGAGACCCAATTTTAAGGTGTTAAATTACCAAGTCAAATTTCTTTTAAGTCATAATTGATATAAAATGAATTTTAGAGAAACTGAAGTTCACATAGTTATTTGATTGTGATCGGTTTCATTTGGACAATATGTTTTTTAATGAAAGATAAAAGTATCTATTTTCTTGTAAGAGTATGTAAATTGGAAGTGAGATTTAGAAAATCCAGTTGAGCATCTGTGTCTCGAAATATCTGTGCACATTTTGAGATCAACAAACCCAAATACTCGTCACAATGTTAGCAAGAGACATAACCTTTTCGCCTTTTAGTTGCTTCTTTCAAACATAAAATGTCTTAAAGATTTACAGATCCAAAACAAGAAACACATTTATTTTTGTTTTTTAAAACATTGAATGTTCAGCTTGTTGCTGAGCAGGTAAAATGAAAAAAACTAAAAAATAAAAAAGACAGTTCAGTTATGTTTGCATTTTCAGTGACACTTTTTGTTGTTTGCCCGCCAGTGAGTTCAGCCTGACTGGGAAAAAGCAAAAAAGAAATCAACTCTTTGGTGGGAATCTATTTTGACTCATTTGTTGGTCAAAGTGTTGAACGTAGCTTGGACTAGGCTCGGCTCGCTAATTAGCAAGAAAAAGCCGCTAATTATTTGGACAGTGGATCAGAAGGTACTCACGCTGTCGTGGGTTTGAACTCCGTCCCTTTCAGTCCCTTTGCGATTGTGTGTTTGGTCAGGACACGTCAGCTGCTTTGGCTGCTGGTGGTGGCCATCGGGTCGATTGATTGAATCAGTCTGCCTCAGGGCAGCTGTGGCGACCGTCAGTGTGTGAATGTGTGTATGAATGACTGATTGTTGTGTGGAATGGTTTAGAGTCCTTTGACTTTCACTATACAAGTTCCCATTTACCACAACCCAAACCAGTGACATTAATTCTGTTACGCAGCATAATCAACTTTGTGACAAACGTTTGTTCCGTCCAGTCATCAACTTCTCAGGTCGCCATTAGCGTCGCCCTACGGCAAGCCGTTTTAACATAAATTCGGTTTTGCCGCCCTTACATTCCAGATATCTCAAATTGTTTTGTGACGAGACGTTTTAGCGATTTACGATATCTCTGCCTCAGTTGTCATATCAATCCTAGCTTGTAATTTTCAATGTCATTTTTCTGGTTCAAATTTTCTATACACAGAGAATCACATGATGCCATAATAATATCATCAGAAGGTAATGTGTATTTTTGGTCACAGATAATTAATTTCAATTTTCTCAGTGTTATGATTATTTTATTTTGTATACCTTGTTAGGAGTTTACTTGAATTAGAAGCAATTATTTAGTGGGTTTTTCATGTCTGAGATAAAATAATAATAATAATAATTAATTACAGTTCATGAAACTGTTGTTTCATGAACTTCACCATTTCTTTTCTTTCAACTACTGGAAGAGGATGGGCTAAATCTGATCAGGTTTCTGTACAAGAGTGGAATCTTTTAAATAATGATCTGGTCTCTTACTTTAGTGAAATTTCTGGATATTCTACTAAAGTGAATGAAGAACGCGTTTGTTTTCACTGAAATTCAACACAGACTTGCAGTTTTAGTTAAAGATTCTGTACTTTTATATTGAAATAACCTGATTTGGAAACATGTTTATTTGGCCTGATTTTTGCTATTTTGTAATTATTTTATTTATAAAAATAATTTTGTTCTTAAAAATACCAAAATTTCCACATTGTTTCATATTTCGGTCTGCCTGATTATGTTACTTTTAAATATAAAATATTGATAATTTGATCTGTGGGTTTCCTTTTCACCAAATACTTTGGGCTCTTGAGTCATTTCTTGGATGGTTACTTGAGTAAAAATATCTTAAAGTAGCGCTACTCTTACTCGAGTAAAATTTTTGGATAGTCTACCCATCTCTGACGATTTTATTGACGGGATTTGACGAAATGTAATGTTTATTGCTGGTTTCATAATTGGCATTATGTTTTTATGATGTAAAGCACTTTGAACTTCCTTGTTGCTGAAATATGCTACACAAATAATCCTGTCTTGACTTGACTTCTCTTACTTAACTCATTGAGTCACAATGTTTGACCCAATATTTGCTTGGTCTGTCCTACATTTGGGTTGAGAAATGACTTTTCAGACTCTGTGTGTGCACTGAGCTCTCACACTCAGCCGCTTGTTAAAGGTTTTAGATCGACTCTCAGGTTTTAGTCGTGAAGCGGACCCTTCCCCCTAGAACAGAACAAAACCCAGAGAGGTTAGGATTTAGTCCCCAACTGTTTTCTGCTACTCCCAGGATTTATTGTTCATTGTTTGTGACAGCGAGCCCCTTTGTTCCTCCAGGCGCCTGTGGAGGAGGTTTCGGGGCATGTGACTCTTCTGAGCGATCGTGCCGGACTGAGTGACACTCTGAGGCCACATGTGGTCTGTAGAGGACAAGGACTTCATGTTGATTTTCAGGAAGTTGGGTCAATTAAGGAGATTTCAAAGGAATTAACTGAGGCTCTTTTGATTTGTTGGTTCTGCGTTGCTCGAAAGCAGAATGTGAAAGCTGTGTAACGTGAGCCGAGTTTTAGACTCTCGTACCCTCACTGTGCTGTCACCAGGCGGTTCATACAGGAGACGGGTCTGGGACTAAGTGGTTCTGGTCATTATAGTGACTCAGTGACAATACGCTGTAACCTGAGCGTTCATGGTGGGCCCCATACTGGGAAGTATGTCCTTCCCAGTGTTTCCCCTATCGATGTCAGAATGTTGTCAGACGATAAGTGTTTGCTGAATGTTTACCAGATGATGGCAGGACATTGTTTGCTATTTTTGGCGAACAGAGACGAGTACAGGGGTGCGGCGTCGCTGCATTTAGCCCGTTCGGTGAATGCACCATGACCGTGTCGGAGCTCGGCCATTGGGACTTGTTATCCTGTGGGAACAGAGCCGGACTCTGAGACTCCGTCCCGCTTCGACCGGAGATCCGACTGCGAGGCTTATTTTAGTGGCACCTCCACTGCATCCTGTTAACGCGGGCCTCAAAAGGAAGATGGCAGGCCCTTTGATGTAAATAAAGATTGCGCTTCCTCTTGAGTCCCTGTAAGCCTGCTTCTGAGGGTCTCTGAGAACATTTGTCATTGTTTAAGCCTGCTGTCTTTAACACGCCTCCGTCATGTCAGAGGGAGCACATATGGTGGCCAGTATTTCAGACATGCCACAAATGTGTGTGTGGGTGTGTGTTGGGGTGCTTTCCATGACTTTAATCTCATGCACTGAATTAGGGAATTGTTAAAGGGAACCTATTGTGCTTTCTTTTAAACAAATTAGGTTAGTTTTATGATCTACTTTATACAAAACACGTTCATTGCAGTTTTGGCACAAAATCATTCTCAGAGGATGAGATTTTACCCGATCAGTTCTGTCTATTTTGAAATAGAAAGGGATCTGTCACTTTTATGCAAATAAGCTGTTGCTGGCCTCTTGTCTTTGCCAACAGCCATTGTACCAACTATAATTAAAGCTGAACAGAAGAAAGGTTTTAAAAAGTAGCTGAAAGGCGTTTTGGGAGCAGCGTGCCTGTAACTGGATTGTTTGATTTATCAACATTTTGTAATTCATTTCCATTGCTGTGTTTGAAAGATTTCTACTGAGCGTTTTAATGATGGACCCCAAGAAGAGTAGCTGTGCATTAATAAATAAATACATAAATAAACAAACAAACAACGTGGCAATAAAATCAATTGACCATTTCCAGTTGCAAGGTGAGGAACTGGGATCGGTTGGTGTTGCTAGGCAACGAGACAGCGCTTGCAGGTTGTAACTTATGATTTGTTTTATTTTTATTTAGCGTTCACCTGTTTCTAGAACCAGTAGAGACACAAACGGAAGAATTGAAATGTGCAAAAAATGAAGTTTTGCATAAAATCTCTGCATGAGTCCATTGCTCTTGTAATGGTCTCATTGGGTCAGTTGGGGTTGCTAGGCAACGAGGTCAGTTGGGGTTGCTGGGCAACGAGGCAGCGCTCACAGATTGTGACTCAGCATTTTGAAGTGACAAATTTTCTACACACCAAAACTTATTTCCAGAAAATGGGTGATTTTTTTTTTTTTTTGGATTTTTTTTTTAAATTTAGCACTCAGTTCTTTGTAGAACCAGTCGAGATCCAAATGGAGGCACAAAAAATGAAGTTTTGCATAATAGCCTCCCTGTAAAAGTTCAATCAAAGCTTTTAGGAGAACAAAAAAAAAAAAAAAGAGAAACACTTTCCACTGCTGCAAGTCTTAACAGGTCACGCTCTGCTGAACACAGACCTGATCTTAAGAATTAGCTGTGAGTTCGACTGACCATGTTTCCTAAGGGAGCCACACGGTTTTTCCTCCAACTCCACAAGGCGTGCTCTGCTGTAAACCCAATCAGACACCAGAGCACATAAAATATTGAGATCTTAAAAGCGAATATGCTCTTTCAAAACGCTCAATGTTGAGTCATATTTAATAAGTGACACACATTTTCCAAAAAAAAAAAAAACTTGAGTGTGTTGTTTCAGGGACCATAAGTTCATCCAAGTTGGTAATGAAAATATGTTAGAGGCATAAGGGGAATAGCATGAGTGCTCTGCCTCCAGCCGAAGTCCTTTTTTTTTTTAAACATTACTGTAACATTTTCCACACAGAACTCATGGACACAAAAGCAGCGCGACCCTTCAGTTTTTCCTTCAACACCAGCGACTACAGAATCCTCCTCATGGATCAGGACCAGGGCCGCCTCTACCTGGGCAGTCGGGAGTACCTGGTTGCTCTGGACATGCACAACGTCAACAAAGAACCGCTTATAGTGCGTTCAAGCTCTCTTCTTAAATCCACTCTGCTATTTGCCATGTGGTCCTAAATCTCTGAGTGGCGCAGTGATCCTAATTTGTGGTGTTTTTTCTCTCTAATGCAGATCCACTGGCCAGCATCTGCAAAGAGAAAGGGAGAATGCCAGATGACAGGAAAGGGTAGACAGGTGGGATCTTGCGCTCATATAAAAATTAATCCTTCTTTCCAGATGCTGCAGCGTTGTTGGAATTCCATTTATCTTGCTCCTCTTCGTCCAGGGCGAATGTGCCAACTTTGTGAGGTTGATTGAGCCGTGGAACCGCACCCACCTCTACACCTGCGGCACAGGGGCGTACCAACCCATCTGCACATTCATCAACCGAGGCTGGAGGGCAGAGGTGAACACGGCATTTACAGATCCCCAAGCGGGATTTACAGCAAAACGCCCCAAGCAGCGCAGACCTGGAGAGCTTTGTCCTGCTAAATATTTCAGGACGGCAAACTGGGACACTGATTTGTTTATGATTTTCCTTATGCTCTATTTTTATGCACACTCTCTCTCTGATCTGCCTCTGCAGGACTACCTGTTTAGACTGGTGTCTGGTTATATGGATTCAGGGAAGGGAAAATGTTCCTACGATCCCAAGCAGGAGAATGTTGCAGTTTTGATCAGTAAGAAAAATGCCTGACTATTGCTACGTTCACACTGCAGCCTGACGCGACCCAATTACAATATTTATTGATCAAATCAGATTTTTTTGACATATCTTATGATTGTAAAGTTGTTCTCTGACTGGAGCAGCACATTAACTACTTAATCCTCGTTATAATGCGCCATGGTTGATGTTTTACCGCCTGCTTGGGCGCATCGGGGCGCAGAGTGGCGACGTTTGTCGGGCATCAGAGACGTTCAGGTCGGATGGATGCGACCTGGACGTTAGGTCACGTTTGAATCGGATATCCAAGCGGCCGCATTTTTTCAGATTGTCATGAAAAGATCAGATACGTCAAAAAAAAACCAAAACAAAATCGGAATTATGTCACTTCTGGCTGCGTTAGACGCAAAAAAAAAAAAAAACGCACCCAAGCTGGTCAGTAAATGGTGGAATCTTTGTGTCTTTACAGACGGAAACCTGTACGCAGGTGTACATATTGACTTTATGAGCACAGACGCTGCTTTATTTAGGACCATGGGAGGGAGGACAGCAATCAGGACGGAGCAGTATGATTCCAGGTGGCTCAACGGTGAGTAAGTGTGGGTATGAAGAAGTAAAACGCCAATGATTACACGGTCTAGATCCTCTCATTTCATTTTGACAACCACTCGTTTCAATCCTCTTTCTGCTTTTATCCTCCAGAGCCGGTGTTTATCCAGATCCAGCAGATCCCTGACAGTGCAGAAAAGAATGATGACAAGCTTTACTTCTTTTTCCGGGAGAAGAGTCTAGACACCAGTGGTGGGGCGAGCCCCACGGTTTTAGCCCGGGTGGGGAGAGTGTGTCTGGTAAGCAGAACCACGCTTCCAACCAAATGACTCCATGAACATTTTCACATCTTTTCATTCTACGACCACAAACCTCTGGGTATTTTATTTGCTGGAGGGTACATCCAGTAATGCATAAATGTGATGTAGGAGTTTTCAATGTTTCTCTAATAATAACGATCTTAAAAAGTCACTTACTGAGCAAATAGAGCGTGAATATTAAGGTCATGATGAAAACAATCCACCTCTTCCAACGAAGTTCTGTTAAGGAGCTGTTTCGCCAAGATTTTGATTGTTTTATTTTATTTTTTGCAATCCAAATTATAGGTATTAAGAAAGGAATTTTTACATTTGCTCTAACGTATGATGTTAAATGTGACTTTTGATTACCGTATCAATTGAGGACTACAACTTAACCTCAAGTAAGGCTGAGGCAGCAGTCGCCTAAACTCAATGCTTGTGATCGATTTTGATTGAATTTGCAGTGAAATCTCAAAACAATGTGGAGATTAGTTGATTTTGTGTGAATTTCCAGATTTGTGAAAAACTGGAAGAAAATATTGATGTAATTTGGAGTCTAGACGGAAAAATGAACTACCGATGATATACAAAGTTAACATTTTGCATATTATTGTACTTCTATTTGGGTCTCGCCCACTTTTAGAAACAGCACCTCAACCTCAGCAACCACCTCACCGTTTTGTGGCTATAAATTGATGTTTTTCTGATGTTGTTTCAAAACTTCTTGATTGCTGAATCTGTATGCGCTGTACAACGACTGCTGGAAAAGACGAGCAGCCAATAAAACAATAAAGCGTTTTATTGTTGGTTGTGCAGAAGGCTCCACTTCCGCTTTTCAAACATGTACTGTTGTATTATTGCGTATCTTATTAAGATTTAAAGTGACAAGAGGCCATAAAAACAGCTCCTTCTGAAAGGAGCATTAAAATCTCATTATCTAAGAATGATTTTGTACAAAAAAATTAAATGAATATATTTTGTAAAGCCTACAGGAATATTCTAACCTGCATCCGAGCTTTAGCCATGTCTTTATATTTATCTTGCAGAATGATGAAGGTGGACAGAAATCCCTGGTGAACCGCTGGACGACATTCCTGAAGGCGCGTCTTGTCTGTTCGGTTATAGGAGACGACGGAGTCGAGACGTCGTTTGATGAACTACGTAAGAGAAAATGGCCTCCAATCTGTGTCAGCGGCATCTGCTTGACTGTGATCTTAATGAAATGCATGTCATTGTTTTTCCAGGAGACGTGTTCATTCAACCAACACAGGATGAAAGAAACCCCATGGTGTACGCTCTGTTCACCACAGCCGGGTGAGTCATTTTCTGGAATCCAGGTTCACAAATTCAAAGTAATTTCTTTGTTTTATCAACACATTTTTGTGGTTAATTTATTCTCTTATTTCATGGGTTGGGTTTGGCACCTTTTTTTTTTTAATAAGGTTGTTTGTTTTTGCTGAAGCTCTGTGTTTAAGGGCTCAGCAGTTTGCGTATACTCGATGGCTGACGTCCGCAACGTCTTCAACGGGCCGTTTGCCCACAAGCACGGCCACAACTACCAGTGGACAGAATATACTGGGAAGATTCCCTATCCACGGCCTGGAACAGTAAGTTTCACTCTCATTGTCTCCACAGAGAAATACGACAAGGAGGATTCAGTTTCTGTGCACCACAAATCTGGAACAAACTTCCAGATAATTGCAAAAAAAGCCAAAATATTAAGTGCCTCTAAATCTAACCTAAAAACCAACTGGCTTAGAGTTACGCTTGAAACACAATCAATGAAATATTAATCAATAACTTGATGTGTAATGATTGAACTGTGTGTTCTATCACTTCGTATTTTTACATTTTTATGATGGAAAGCACTTTGAAATGCCTGGAATTTGCTATACACATAATTTATTGGTTGATTGATCCATAAGGTGTCATACTTCAAAAACACTAACGCACTATTTGTCAAATGTAGATTATTAAAATTCATTGACAAAGTAAAACTATTAACAGCTTTAATTCTTTTCAAACCCCAAATATTTACCAAAAAACATTCAAAATTTCTCTAAGGAGGAAATTTATCTGTTAAGGGGCGAATTAAATTTTCTGAATTTAAAATTCAGATGTAAAATGTTTGTGTATCAATAAGTGGAGTCCAATTTGAACATTGTCCAATCATAAAACTGTCCAAATGATCATTTAAACTTATGATTATTACTGGATGTACTATATCAGGGTTTCCCCCAGTGTATTATAAGCCTGGCGGGCCGCCAGGCTTTACTTGTGCCCCACCAGGCTAAGCACTGCTTATGTATTGAAGCATTTTTTTTTTAAATGTTTGCATTTTTCAAGACTTCATAGTTGGTGCTCAGGTATTGATTATCCAATCTTTTAATAAAATATAATTATTTGAAGTGATATTTTCAAATTTCTTGTCAACTTTAAACATTTTTGAACTCAAAAACACAACGGGCCGCTGCTGTTTTTAACCCTACCTTTGTTTTATCATCCACTGTAATTAAAATGATACAGATACTAGACCAAAGGGTGAACTACTAAATACAAGTTGTTATGTAAATGTATTATGTATATGTAATAAATGTAACATGTCGTTAAGGAGGAGAAGTATTGATAAGTTTGCACTTCCATCCACTCTCTTGGACATTTAAGATAAAAGTTTTGCAATTATGTTTCATGCTGTCAGTGTTTTTGTACATATTCAACATGACGCTGGTGTTAATCAAACCTTTTCTCCTCCCTCTTGCATCCAGTGTCCAGGAGGAACCTTCACTCCAGGCATCCAGTCGTCCAAGAACTTCTCGGATGAAGCTGTGAATTTCATCCGCTCACATCCCCTCATGTTTCATTCAGTGTATCCCATCCACCGCCGCCCCCTGGTGGTGAAAACCGGGGTGGACTACCGGTACACGGCGCTTGTGGTTGACCAGGTGGACGCAGTGGATGGGCGCTATGAGGTCCTATTTCTAGGCACAGGTGAAATAGCAGCAGGACAGATGGCTGTAATGCATTTTCACTGAGAAATGTTAATAATCAGCAATATTAATGTTGCTTTTAGACCGAGGCACAGTGCAAAAAGTCATCGTTTTACCCAAAGACCCAACAACCATGGAGGAACTGACTCTAGAAGAGGTTGAGGTTTTTCGGGTACGTCTCCGTTTCATCTCTGTGTTCATTCAACAACAATAGCCACAGAAGTTTACGTATTTTTCTTCATTAAATTTCAGACCAGAGTTCCTGTTAAAACAATGAAGATTTCTTCAAAAAGAGTAAGCTTTTTTTTATTCTTCATGCTGGAGACACTGCAGCTAAAACACATTTGTGACATTGAGACTTTGAGGTCTGCAGTTGAGATGTGCCAAAAAATGTTTTGCTCTCTATATTAAAATGTTCAGAAGACATGAATACTTTCACTACAACCTTTGTTTACATCCATCTACTGCCTTTTTGAGTAGAGCTCGTTTTTGTTTGTGTTGCTACAGCAACAGCTATACGTGTCATCGGACGCGGGCCTGACGCAGGTGTCGCTGCACCGCTGCGGCGTGTACGGCAGGGCCTGCTCCGACTGCTGCCTGGCCCGGGACCCCTACTGCGCTTGGGATGGAGAGAGCTGCTCTGCCTTCACCCCTTCTACCAAAAGGTTTGGCTCACCTCAGATTATCACTGTGCGGTTATGTTGGGTTTTACTGAAGCACACCTGACAGTCGGAGAGACTCGGCTCCACTGGGGAGCAAAGTCACGACATTTGTTACGTTTCCCAGTGCCGTGCGACTCACTTTCAAACGGCACTGGGTCAAAAGAACCAAACTCTTTGAAAAACCTGTTCCCCACTTCAAAAACACAAAATCTTACCAATTCCTTAGCAAATATCTTTGCTAAGGAACTAGTTCACCTACAAACCTACTAGGTTTCAGTTGACTTTTTTGATCTGAATCAGTTTGATTACAACACTTCCCCAAACAAACGAGCGTTTGAGTGAAGTGGACTAAAAAGAACTGAATGAATGAATGAATCCTTAAACTCTAATACTTGTTTTAGGAGGAGCAGAAGACAGGATGTGAAGCACGGTGATCCACTAAGACAGTGCAGGGGCTTTAATGCCAAAGGTAAGATGGAGGTTTTACTTGTTAAATATAATGAATATTTTGTTGTTTGTATTTTAAGCATATTTTTTTTCTGTCTACGTGTGCAGTGGAGAAACGTTTGAGAGAGACGGTGCAGTTCGGGGTGGAGGGCAGCAGCACCTTCTTGGAGTGCCAGCCTCGCTCCCCTCAGGCCACAGTCAAGTGGCTTTACCAGAGGGAGGGAAAGAGGAAAGTGGTGAGGAAGTCAAATTTGTTCATTGCAAGTTTAATAAGAAAAGACAAATAAAAAAAAAGAGGTTGAAGTTTGGCTGAAGTTATTCTATTCTGTCCTATCCTTTCTTGTGTTCTTGCATAAAACCCTTTTACCAATGTTGACAAGAACAACTGCTGTTCCCCAAAAGTTATGATACATTTTTCACTATTTTATGCTGCACAAATTGTACTTATTTCAGCCACTTACTGTTGTGAGAAAAGAAAAACCCTCAAGCTACAGATTTTAGCTTCCCAGTTCAGTTATGCTGCAGCTCCTTTCTATTAATTTGGGTTTCATGTGACTCACTAAAATTGCTAGTGGTTGTCAAAGAATTAAAAAAAACAAAAGAAAAAATATTGAAGTTTGACATGCAAACACAATTTTTTGTAATAAGACCTGTATCTAATCTTTACATGACCATCTCAACAACAGAAGTTTTTTTTTGTTTTTGTTTTTTTGTTTTTTCGAATGCGACCTGCTGCTCTGATATCTGATCTTTCCAAATGTGACCTGAATCTTAACGGTCAGGTCGCGTTTAGCCGACAGAACGTCATTGATACTCGACACACGTCACTATTCTGTGTCCTGATACATAAAAGCTGGAAGTAAAGCAACAACCATGGTCGACTGTAATAAGGATTAAATTGTTAATTTGCTGACTCCAGTTGGACAACAACTTTAAAATCGTAAGATATGCTACACCGTTAGCATCCATGGTTACTGCAAACGCTTCTTCTTCTTTTTTATGGTCGTTCCCAAAACACTGAGCACGCTCACTGCGCTGCTGGTGCTTTGCTGCATCAATTGTTAGTTCTGAGTTATTAGAAGGATAGAAATCTAAACTTGTTGCTCATTCTTTAACCTGTAGCTGAATCGTGTTGGAGGAGTTCTGAAGACCAACCAGGGAATCCTCCTGAAGTCTCTCAACCAATCAGACGCGGGGCTCTACCACTGCCTCGCCACCGAGAACAACTTCAAGCACACCGTGGCCCGCGTGGCTCTGCGCATCCTGGACCGGGACATCGTTTTGGCGCTGACCGCTCAGGACGAGGACGAGGAGCCAAAAACCCGCCAAGCAGGGGCGTACCCTCAGTCGCCCGTCGCCTCCACGCCTTTCCCACCTGAGATCAGACTGATTAACCAGTACTGCCAGTCCTACTGGGACCAAGTCAACCCCAAACAGCAGCAGCAGCGGAAGCGCACGAACCGCAGGCACACAGAAAGTCAAGACCAAGGTCTTGGTTAGGCGGCGGGACGGTCCAACACCGGTCTGTCTGGACTTTATGCTGGACGTTTTAGTTCGACACACGTTTGGGTGTCACTTCCACTCATTTGGGGTGGGTGACGCTATTATTGTTTTATCGTTAAAGTGTTGTTGGTTTTGCAAGTTTCAACCCAGTAAATCCATATTAAATATAGTTTACACTACTGATGACCACATTCTACATGATGCCATAGTTACCAAACAGCAGCTTTATTACAGTGTATAATAATGTTACTGTTCTTAAAAAAATAAAAGAACTGTTCAGTGGAACAAAGCACACATTTCACATAAACTTGGTGTTCTTTGCAAAAAGGCTGAATGCAACAATGCAAACGATAAGCCTATAGTTACACAGGTATGCTTTCCTTTAAGTATCTCCAAACAGAAGTGTAATATATTAATTGTGAATATAATATTAACGGTCATGACCTGTTGTTTCGGTTTTCCTGTATGGTATGATGCTGTCATGTTGATGTAAATGCATATTTTTGCATGCATACTGTCGTTGCTCGTTGTACATTTCATGGTTGCTCTCTTGTTGTGTTCTGATGTTGGTGAGTTGTAATGTTAAGCTAATTCCATTGGATGTTGATATTTACTGCCCTCCCATTACTGTCCTGTGCTTTGGTGACCTGCAGTATGTGAGTAGTGAAGTTCTGTGTAGCGTACAGTGTTCTTCTTCCAGTTATGCACTTTGTTGTTGGTGGCATTCATGGGAAATGGGGATCTTTGCACAGATGTATGACAAGAACTGATTTTTTTTTTTTAAAATGTACAGTATGCGATAAAAATGGGAGCGAACCTGGATCGATGTAGTATTGCTTGTTATTCTGTCATCCTACACTGTATCTAGACATTTTGTCTGCAAGGAGATAAAAATCCCAATGTGTGGAAGTGGATTAAGGTCACTAAAAAAACAAGAGTTCTGACTTTAATTCTGAGAAAAAAGTCAGAACTCTCACTTTTTTCTCAATATTCTGACAATAATGTCAGAATTCTAACATTTTTATTTGTTTTTTGCAGATATAAACATTTCTGCATAATTATATTTGTGTAGACAGATGAGAAATTGTTCATTTGCCATGAAAGCATCCAGTGATTGTTTTAAAGTCTTGGTGAGATGTCAGACATTATTAACAGAGATAAATTGTCCCAGTAATTATTGCGATAAATGATAATATTGTTGCTCTGAGATCATTTTCAAATCATATTTTCATAGTTACATGATGATCCAAGCTCACCTTCTCTTAAACTTTAATTTTCCAAAGAACTCAACGCTGAAACTTATTCTTCTAAATAAGAAATGTTCAGCCCTTTTAACGAACCGTTTGTTTTTATTAACTCCAGCACAAATGCATAAACAATATTCCCATAAATACGAGTCGTTTTCCAGTTTGAAACGTCATGTAACAGTTATTGAGCTTAAAACTAATATCTAATAAATTCAGAATCCGCAGCAGCCGGTGTTTTATCAGTCGTCCCATTCGTCGTCGTCATCGTCGTCAAATCCTGCATCCTCTTCACTTTCATCTGCAGGAGCGAACAAACACACACGAAGGAGTGAGTTCTGGTTTTGTTTCGGCTCAGTTTTCTTACAAATGTTTGCTGATGCTTACCGGAAGAGTGGATGACTTTACTCCTCTTCTGCATCACCATCATGAGGGCACCAACGATGCCCTCTCCTCCGTCTGGCGTTGAAGGCGGCGGCGGCTCAGAGCTTTCTGTTACCTGCAAAAAAGAAAACACACAACAGGTTTTGTTACGCAAAATTCATATTTTTGCACATTTTTATATTTCCATTTGGGTCGCAATTGTTTCGGACTTCTAAAACAGGCTAAGCACTAAAAAAAAAAAAAAAATTAAGTTACAAGTAATGGCATTGCACAAATTAAACAGCGGTTAAATCAGCTGACCAAATGTGCTGGGGTTCCACCGGGGTTGCTAGCTGCTGGAAAAGATGTTTTGTTGTTGAATTACTGCTCTGAAACCACTCGCTGCATTCTTTTTGATTGCACAGGAGGCTCCACTTCTGCTTTTCTGACATTTACGGTGGTATAATTGTCCATCGTTTGCAACCATTTGCACGTGTGAGTGTAAATGTTGAGTTGGGGGGCGAGGCCAGCAAATTATTTGGATTTAAAGGGACATAAAAACGTCTCATCCTGAAAGCAGCGGAGCACTGAACAGACTAAAATCTCGTTATCTAAGAATGATTTTATGCAAAACCTGTTCAAGGCAGCATAGTCAGTCACCTTCAAGTTTGTTTATGGATGGAAATTTAATTCAAAGTGTAAAAATATGAGGAAGGATTAATTTTTCTTTTACTTTTTTGAGACTCTTTCCGAGTCGGATCTGATCCAGCAGGGCGCCTCTGCCGTCTCCTCCTCCGGAGGATGAAGGAGGAGGTGGTGGAGGTGCGCCACCACTCCTTGGAGGAGGAGGGAAATCTGAAGGAGCAGAAGCTGGAGGAGGCGGAGGTGGAGGAGGAGGAGGAGGAGGCGGTGGCGCTCCTTCCCCACCGCTCCTGCTGGGTGTAAATGGGACAGGAGGTGGAGGGGCACCCATAGAGCGAGGCTGGCTGGACGGCAGCGGAGGAGGTGGCCCGTTCCGTGAAGTCGGAGGAGGCGGAGGGGCGAAAGAGCAGGCCGGTTGAGGCGGTGGAGGTGGGCCTCTGTTCGATGGAGGAGGAGGTGGCGGGCCGGTGCGGGACGGAGGCGGTTGAGGGGGAGGAGGTCCGCGCTGCCCCGGGCCTGGGATGGGAGGCAGGGGGCCAGAGCGACCTCGTGAGGGAGGAGGAGCCGGGGGCCCAGGGCCCGGCACAGGAGGCAGGGGCCCCTGTCGGCTGGAAGGAGGAGGTGGAGGAGCATCACCTGTGACGTAGACAGAAGGAGAAATGAACCCGGTTATAAATGCAGGATGTAACGTTTATAAAAAATAAAACTCTGGGAAAAATGAAGAGACCATTTAAAACGATCAGTTTCTCTGATTTAACTTTTCACATGTAAATGAACAAACTTCCAGAAAACTGCAAAGCAGCCGAAACACTGAGTTCCTTAAATCTAGACTAAAACCCCATCAACTGCGTAGAGTTGATTTTGAAAGATAATAAATATTTAGAGGATCTTTTCACAGATTATCCATAACAATATAGTGCCAGTTTTAATAAATACATAAAGAAAACATAATTTTTTTTATTCATAAAAGCTACAGTAGCTTTAGTTTCAGGTTTTAGGAAGCAGAGGGATTAATTAGAAAGGTGGAAATAAAAAGTCTGACCTCGGTTCAACTCCCTTTTCACGGCCTCTAAGCCTCCTGACTGCTCTATGACGTTATAGATCAGCTGGGACGTCTGCTCATCATTCAGGTCAGACATAGAAATGCCTGCCTGGGAGAACAGCTTGGACAGATCTGGGTCCAGGTTGTTGGGGTCCCATCCTACATGCGTTACATGCCTGTCAGAGAAAGAAAAAAAAAGAACCAGCAAGTCCATCTGTGAATTCCAGAATAAATTCATTTGAGACATCTGGTTGCGTTTTGGGAGCTCAAATCCTTACTTAAAGCCACTTGGTGCTCCGATGTCCGCCTTGGAGAGCTTCACGCCTTTTTTCTTGTCCTTTTTGCTCTTCTTTCCTTTGCTGGAGACAGCTGCGGGGATGGCGGGGGAAGGCATGGAGCGGTAGCGCGAAGACTGGATGTCCGGGTTCTGGATGTCCACTGTGGCCATGTGGAAAGATGAAGGGCTGGGAGACGCTGCTGAGGGAGAAATGGAAGCATTAATATGAACAAATATGGACAGAGTAACAATTATAAGTGATAGCGGCTTTAGTAAAGAGTAGTAACTGATCAAAACATCAATCGATTAATATTTAAAAATAACACAACAGAACATAAATTATGTGAAAATGTTTTAAAGACCAAAATGAAAAGAATTCATTTAAATAATTCCAAAATCAGGCAAAACAAAAAAAAAATTTCGCCCAAATTTTTCAATATAAAACTTATGAAATGTTAACAAAAAACTGCATATGTGTGTCTGAATTTTTGGTTAAAAGTTTTTTGCTCATCAATCATTAAGTAGAGAATCCAGAAATCTACTCAAGTAGAAATACGTCATAATAAAATTAGTTGATTAAAAGTAAAGCACACAAAGTTATAAAAATACTCCTAAAAGTATTTTTTCCTCAAAACTAACTCAGTAAATATAAATAGATTACTACCCAACTCTGGATCTTAATGATAAAAACAAAAACTATTATAAATTATTTCAGCTGCAGACAGACTATCTACTAATTAACTTGAAAAACAATAAAAAGTCAACTGATATATTCCAATAAAAATGTTTCGGACATATGATTAAAATTTTACTGTTTGCAAGGCGACTCGCAAACCTGACTAAGTAAACTCAGCAAATGGCCAAAATATTAAAATAAGATATAATTTGCCACAAAAACATAATGAATGTTCTCAAATTTGAAGTAAAATGAAACAAAAACTCGAGTGAAATTATATTTAATCATTCTGACATTTGAGAAAATATAAACATTCAGTCTAACATTCACTCCATAATTTTATTTTATTTTATTTTATTTTATTTTTTTTTATTTTAAATGTTTATGGCTGTTATTATTTTCCTTCTTCTTCTTTTTTTTTTATTAACCAAATTTTTACTTTTTTCTTCTTATACAAAGTGAATACTTCTGAATGTAGTTTGAGCATCTTGTTGCTTTATGAAACTTCCAAAACAAATTTAGGCACTAAAAGCGACAAAAGTCAAAACTGAGTGATCAAAACACACAAAAAACCTTTAATGTTGTTTCAATAATAAGGCGAGAAGCGCTATGAATCATGGGAGATACATACCAGGTGGGACAGGAGGAAGGGAACCTCTGTCTGCAGCGATACAAAAGAAAACAACATGTTTGATGCATGATTCAAATAAAGTTTCAGTTTTAAACATCCTATCCGGGGTATATCCTACCATTCTTCGGTGGGGGGCGCTGTTTCTTCTCTGTCGGTTGTAAACAAGCCACCATTTTGGATCACAGCATCAAGGATGTCACAGCAGCGCCGTGAATGCGGAGAGTTAAATTTAAAACAGAAAAGCAGAAATAAATGAATAAACGACTAAAAAAAAAGTCTGTACTGACTGTATGATGATGTAACACCAACAAAACAGATTAAAAACAAACAAAAAAAAAACAAACAAAAAAAAAACTGATTCCTAAATAGGTCAACCTGAGCTCAAATGTTTAATTTTTATAAGAAATGTTTTTGCCCCTCAGTTGTTCATGCTGACCTTGTCGGTTGTGTCTCTGGTTGATTTTCTCCATGATGGTGCTTTGGAAGGCGTCCGCTTCCTGTTGGTCCGTAAAGTTCAGCCCAACCTGACAGTCCTACGAAAGCACAATGAATCAAACAGCTTGTGAAGAAATGGACAGAAAACCTTGACTTATAAATGCAGAATGTGTAGAGAACGTCTTACATCTGCAGCAAACGTATGAAAGTACGGCAGCGGCGTTGAGTAAACAAGCTGGTTATAGAGCTCTTGCTCCCAAATTTGCCTACCAGCCTGAGGAGAAAAGATTGTAATCATCTCTGTAAGCCAGGTAATTTTAATCATAAGGCACATTTTCAGCAGCGAGGCGTTTCAGAGTGCTTTACATGAATAAGAAGAAAATACAGGCAAAACCAAAAGAAGGACAACAATATAAAGATATAAAACTACATATTGGTTCCTCATGTTTCAGAATAAGAGTAATTAGTCCAAAAGTTATAAACTAGTAGCGGTTTCTTTGGATTCTTGTTCAGATAAAACTAAATGTCGGTTCCAGTTGTTCTGGGTTTGGTTCTATATCTGTTCAGTGAAAAGCTAAATGTTGGTTCTCCACGTCTGGTTCTTGTTCTGGGTTAAGTTGTACTGTTTAAGTTTGTGCTTGATTTGTAAACTAACAAATCTCTTGGTCTTGCTCCGACATTAACAGCATAAAGCTACATATTGGTGTAATGTTTAGATTAGCAAATCAATAAACAAAACAGTTTTTTGTTTTAAATGTTGGTCTAAAGTGAACAGTTTGTAAAAGTAATCAATTTTAGTAATATGTGTGAACTATTTGTGACGTTTCAAAAAGGAGAACTTAGTGGAAAACAAAGTTGTTGGTTTTTGGTTGTTGTCTGACCTTTAGGTCGAACATGCGTATGAAGTAGGAGCGCTGAGGGTTGTCTTTGACGAAGCAGACCACTCCAGTGTGCTGCAGACTCCACATGGCTGGGCTGTGAGGCAGAGCCATGAACAACTGAGCCACTGCTGTGGCCATCGACTACACACACACACGCACACGCACACGCACACACACACACACATGCACACACACACACACACACACACAGAGAGAGAGAGATGCATTGGACACAGTTTAAAGCTGATATGACTTGCTAAGGCATTTTATTGCCGTTCAAATGCAAATTTGCAGTCTGGTGACGATGATTAACTTCCTCCTCTGCTTTCATTTGCTCTGATAAGCTTTTCTTCTAGTGCTCTGTGTTCTCTGCTGCACCTGCTGTTTTAAAGCTTTGCAGGTTTTTAAATCCACAAGAGCAAATCTTTACTTTAGCGGATTAAAAAGAACCAAAGCAGACTAACTTCTGCTCTGCTGCGAGACTAAACACAGTCATTTCTAATTCTGACAGAGGAGGAAGAATCGATTCAGCCATCATTTCCTGTTACAGCTACCCACTTTCTTGATGACCAAATGTAAGAAAACATGTATTTACCTCCTTTACTGAAAAACTTAGCAAAAATAAACACCTGATGTCTTTTTTTCTTTTTCTTTTTTTCAGAAACTAATAACTAAAAGTCAAAAAACTGAACTTACAAGAATCAGATTCAAATATGTAACCGTTAATTTAGCGATTCACTTCAGGATGTGACTTTAGCTTCTTCAAAAGGAAGAGAATGAGACTGAGGAAAGCCTTGGGTCAGAAAGAAGATAATCCGGTATCAGTATATTATCAGTTGTGAACTTACAGCACACCTTCTGCCCAGGAGCTCCTCCAGCTTATCATTCTCCTGTTGGCTCAGCAGGGAGCTCGGGACGCTCTCCGTTTTATTCTTCCCACGGCTCATTGTCCTTCTCACAAATGCTCCAGTTTATTTGAAATTCATATCTCCTGCATTTGATGGAAATACATAAAAAAAACAAACAGAAATATCCTCACAATGCACTGCCAGAAAGGAAGTTTCTCTTCTCTGTTCTGTGCACAGATCAGCTCAAAGCAGGAAACGGACAACCACACTTCTCTAACCCCCACTTTTCTTCTCTCGCTCAGTCAATGCGCAAATCAACTTGTTACTTCCATTTTCAGAGAGCGAGAGAGAGAGACAGGCAGGCAATGTGTGTGTGTGTGTGTGTGCGTGCGTGTGTGTGTGTGTGTGTGAGCTCTTCTTCTGCTATGAGTGCGTTCATTTTATAGCCATGCAAACAAAAACTTTTTATCTCAAATAGCTGAACGTAGAGTGCATAAAAAGGGAAGTTTTTTTTTTTTCCACTGACAGTAAATCGAACTAAACCTTTCCATTTTTTAGAAAGATGTTTTCAGCTTTTAACAAAGTGGAAAGTTTGCACACATTTTCTTAAATATTTGTAAAGTTATCTTTCAATAAATTGCATGATTTGGAGTGAATTTATTTTTGGTATTCTTCAAGAAGCTGCTGTTTGCTGCAGTTCTGGAAGATTCCCTCTGACAGAACTCATGTAACTGAGTCGGGTTTGTTCAAACACATTTAACTTTTCCTGCAAACTTTCAGAACTTTGTTTCGAGTCGAATAATTAACCTTGTTCCTCTTTGGGATACTTTGTTGTAAATTCAGCAGTAGGCTTGGGCTCATTGACAATTTGAAAAACCCCACTTGTGCCTACGCTTTAACTTCCTGTTTGTCTCACTGTGTTGCACATTGTGTCCTTTCTTCTTCACCAGAACCCCCTGCAGGAAAAAATGATGCTGCCACCTCCGTACTCTACAGTTCGGATGTTTTTCTAAATTTTCCTCTAACTATAGCAATGCTCACTGAGGCAAAGAACTTTCAAATAAATGTCTATTAAAAAAAAAAAAAAAAGGTCTTTGTCTTTGAATGTGTTTGCAAACAGTAATCTGGTGATTTCAGACTGGTTGGATCTTCTTCCTGTCTGTGCGGCCTTCAGGTCCATGTCGGCTTCCGTCGCTTCCGGTCTATTGAAAATGGCGGTTATTTACCTGCTAGCTGCTCGCAGGGCTTGTCCAAGGTAACAGCTAATGAGGTACATCAAGCCCCAGCAAGTAAGCAGGAGAAAGGTTTTAATATGTCCGCCTCGTTGTACATTCACAGATATGAAGGTGAGTTTTACTTTCTTTAAACTTTGTGGCTAACGTTAGCTTTAGCTTATGATAGTCGGCGACATTCTCGGACATTTTCATTATAAAAATGTGCTATTTCAGTACCGACACATTTTCATATTTCATTTTCGACTTATTTTTATTTTGTAGTTATGTGTCAGAGACCAGGAAAAGGGCTTTTTGCTTCCGAAGCATAAGGAAGCACAACAAGCCTATTAGCTTAACAGTATGGCGGCCATTTGCACAAAGACTGCATCAAGTATTTTGGTCAATTTAACAGCAAAACACATAATAATATGTTCATCTCTTGACCAAAAAAACTTTCCCTGGTGATTATTATTATCAGATTTGTGGAGGTTTGTGATTCTCTTCCTAACATGTTGCCAAATTTGATTTGATTTTTCTATGAGGTAAAAAAAAAGAAGGAAATGTTTTGTGTTAAAATGTGTCTCAATTTAATTTAGTGATTCCAAAAGCTTCTAAATCAGCTGACTTTCTAAAACTGCTATGTTGCAGACTCATCTCAATGTTTGCAAATGTCTTTATTTGAAGATTATTTGTATTGTGAGATTTTCTAAAAGAGAAAACAAAACATATGTGGATTAAAAAAGACAGACGTGTAGAAACAAAAATTTTTTTATTGTAATATGTTAGTAAAACCAGTCATAAAATGAACAGGTTGCTTCACAAACAGATGTTTTGGACCAATTTCACAGAAAACCCTTTATTTTAACCTTATCAATGGGTAACATAAGGAAACATTTCTGAACAGATGAAGCATGCTTTGTAACACTGGATGCTTTGAGGCTCTACTTTTGCATCTGATAAATTAAAAAGAGGTAACTTTTCCACCAGTATAACTGCATAAATACACTCTTTGGTCTGCAGCTAATCTAATATACATATATAAAAAAAACATTGCGTTCCTTGTGCAAAGACTTTTTTCTGTATTTTGGCTCACATGATTGTCAGCAAATTGTCTGAACAGCAGCACAATCCTGCATATTGCACCGGATTATTTGGTCACCTCAGACTCTGCCTGAAAAATAGTAATTTTTTTTTTTTTTTACATCATTCACAACAAGAGACATAAAAAATAATATCACATTAGTTGAACTTCACTTCATAGATAGTTGTTTCTTTGCCAAATATAACAATCTCTGTGAAAATGCAGTCATTGTTCTTTATATTTTTCAGGACAAATGTAGGGGCATTTAATCAAAACGATTCTGTTTTGTTTGGGGAAACAGTAAATAAATGTAATTTGAAATATTAGGGAAGTATACTGGAGGGATGTTGGCAGTGACTGAACTATTCCATGAAACACTGAAGTGGGATTTCCAACTTAGTCATGCTGTTCTCATTCATCCTCTTGCAGCCATCTTCACTCAAACTTTGAACCGCGGCGGACTCAGACAGAACAAACGTCATGCCATCCTGTGCTCCCTCCTCCTCAACAGGACCTTTTTCTGTGCCGTCACACGTCAAATCGTTTTCCAGATATCGACGCCGGCGCATTTGTTTTTCCTTCGTTGAAAATCTCCAGACTCTGGACCGGATCTCAGCTGAACGGGATAATTTCTGGGAGAGTTTTGGTTGACATTCTGTTTGCAGTACCTTTGTTCAGTCACAGCACAAATAGCGCGAAGCTAGTGGCCGACTCCGCTTTGGGGCTTTCCGGTACTCCAGTCGATGATTATAAATGACAGGCTCATGATCATAAAGATGAATCCTAATGCTGCAAAGCAGGCAGCCTGCAGGAGACATAAAGAGAATATCATGTGCCCGTTAATTAGATTTTAAAAAGTAGGAAAGCAAACATAAAACACAGTGAGTGTTTCACTAAACCTACATTCACACAGCAGGTAAATGCGGCCCAAATCTATTTTTTGTCCTTATGTGACCTATACACAACTTTTTCACCGCAGTCTGAACGGCCTAATTCCAATCTTTTGAGCACAAAAGCTTCACCCAAATACATAACCGATCTGTGCTGCTACCACATGTGGTAGTAATTTGTTTTCAAGCATTTCAGCATCAGAACGCTGGATCCAACCAACAAGCAAGCTTTGGCAGGCCACTTTTAAATTTCTTTATAAATTTTCTAGATGGTATGACTGACCATGCAAAAATCTGAATTAAGGATGAAGACCTGCTGTGTGAACGTAGCTTTGGATGCGTACCTGAATCTTTGGTTTTGACTTCAAAGGCTCCTGGTCTTCAGGAACAATCCGGATGTAGAAAATCGCAGGTAGGATGAAAATGAGACTGGGGGCCGATGTGGCTCCTGCACAAGGCAAGAACGGAAAGCAACAAGGATTTTTTATTGCAAATGGTTAATTTGACCGCAGAATATAAGTAAAGCACTGACAATGAAGTTTTACAACACTGAAAAATTAATTTATATCAGTTTTCCAATTCAAAAAGAGAGAATTTTGTATGTTATATAGATTCACTAAACCAAGAGTGATTAATATTAAGCTCTTATTTTAACCAGTTTTGATTAATAGATTCTCTCTAAGGGTTTTGTTTCAGACCAATTTAAAGGCCACTGAGATCCTTGAAGGTATTGGTACTTTTGGTAATGTGGATAGGTACCAAATTTAAATTAACACCTCCACAAAGCTTCTTTTTTAGCAGATCTAAATTTTAAGTGTTTTAAAACTTTTGGCTGCACTGTGAAAAAACACAGTGGAACAACACCAGTCGATGTCATAACTCAACAATTCACCACAAACTGTGAAAACCTTGAAAAAAATTCAAAATCCTTTTTCTTTCCACTCGGCTTTCTATCAGTGCACTTCTATGTAGCTCTTTGAAGAAGTAGCTTCTTTAGCAATGACAACTGTGAGTTATCCTCCTTGTGAACGGTGTCAAGTCCACACGATTATTTAGACATGACACCATATCTTTAATTTATTGGTATGTATGTTTTCATTAGCTGTAAACTCTAAAAATCTAAATTAAGTTTCAAATCTATAACCCTTTACTTTCCAACTAATTAAATTTAGAGTGGAGTTCACAGTATAGCATCTGCAGTGAGGCTCCTATTTCTTGTCCCTGCAGTGCGAACGTACCAATGACGCCAAAGATGTCCTTGATTGAAGGGACAAATATAACGAGCAGGTTGACCACAAATATGAGACTGAATGCTATGAGGACATGTCTGGCCCAGTGGAAAGGCTTGTCAGGGAAGAAGATCTGGATCACTGCTCTGCGAATCTACAAAAAAAAAAGAGAGAGATAAAGAGAAAGGGAAAACAAAATCAGTTCCTTTCAAACACAAACATTGAGCATAAAGACAGCAAAAAAATCCTAAAACATGTAAAGAAATTATGTGCTCTTTAAAGTGATTGGGAAAAGAAAGATCAAGCAGTTAACCTTAAAACTCATTAATTTGCTTTCAGATTAGCTTAACTTGGTTTGAGCACAAAATCTTGACTTAAGTTTGTCGTATATATTTGCTACACAAATTAAAGACACAAAATATTTAAGGATATTTACAGCCATTGTGTTTCCTTCAAATGGCTGCCATGCTCTTGAACTGATGCTAAACTAAGCTAAGCTACATGCAGGCCTTAAATTCACAATGAGATTCTCTGATGGCATCAAACTCGTATTGATCTTTCACTTTAAGGATTTGCAAGAAAAAACAGCCTCGCTTATAAAAAAAAAAGGAATCATTTTGACTGTAAAAAGTTAATTTAGTGTCACCTACAATCGGTTTTATTTTTACTTCTTGTGAACAAAATAAAACGGTTTTCAAAGCTTCTTGTTGCTTCTGTAAGCAGAGGTTATTACAGAAGCTCCCCAGAGTCGATGTGCTGCATGGCTAAAGGAAGTCAACCCATTTCCTTTGTTGTAACTTGAGTCAGTTTCAGTACCTTAGCTTAAAGTCAAGATTAAAGATCTGATAAGCTAAAAATAAGAATTTGGACTGGTGGTAGGTTCAGCTTTGTTCCACATTGGAACCCAAAATAGCTAAATTTGTTTAAGCTAAATCCAAAACTTAGCAACTTTTTAAATTCCAGGATTTAAAACTGTTTATTAGGGTTTCAAATTTTTAATAAAATCCAAAGCAAATGTATAAATTGCAGTTAAAAAAAAATGCCCCCTTGCTACATTTTTCATGTGTTTAAGCAAATATAGGTATATAATCTTTATGTAACATCAGTTTGGTTAAAGCTCTTAAAGAAATGCATCTCTAAAGTTAAAGATGAAATTGATAACTAAGATAAATTACTAATTTAAAACACTTAAAAAATTGTCATACACTAAAACATTTGAAGGTGGTTTAATTTGAAAATAAAAGTCCACCTGCTGCGTCGAAAATGCAAATTAAGTCAAAAATTAAATTGCATTGGTTTTAACTTGGAAATTAAAATTCATGGAGTTGATTTAACAACAAGGGACAAGTTGTTTTAAGATTGGTTTTTATATTCATTAATCTTGAATTATGAGTTTTACCCTAATGATCTAATGTAAAAAAAAAATTATTTCACAATATGCAAGAAAATAATGCCCCCACCTGGTTAAAGAGCCACATTTCTCTATAATTTTACTCACAATATCAAGTTTATTTTAATTTGGAATCATTTAAATTCTTCTTTTAAACTGCATGAATAAAGTTTCTAATCTGATAATGAATTTTATTAAACATCACAATGAATTTAGTGTGAACAGGACATTATCCTCAAAATAAACATTTGCTTTAATAAGAGTCAGGATACAAAAACATGCCGCTAAGCATTCTGGGAAATAGCTCCCACTCCTGTTTTTTTCTCTTCTTTTAGTTTTTTTAAGTGCTGACCTAAAAACTCTAGTTTATTCAACTATTAGAGGTTTGACAAAATTAATTAAACGTTAACACAACTCATTACTGCAAGTTTATATTTCACAGACTCACATTTAGATTAAAAATCGAAAACTCACTAAATTTATTTGACTTAAAGAGTAGAAGAGAGAATACACGACTAAATGCAGCTCAAATGTTTTACAGTGCAGAAGAGAATCAATTGAAAGAAAATGGCTCCATCTCTCCCCTATTAATGTTTTCACTTTATGAAATTGTTAATCGACGCTTGTCTAATTAACAGATGTTTTTTGGGGGAAACTAAGGAACTGAACAGACAATAGGTAAAAAAAAAAAGAGACAAAGTCTAAAGATTAAACATAGAAAAGAGCTTTAGTTACTCAGAAATATTTCACCATTAAATTATTGGTTTGATTTTCTGCTCATCGGTTTTGTGCTTTGGTGTTGATGTGTAGTCTGTTAGATATGCGGGACCTGTTATTGTACATCTGAATACTTTTGCAGTGTTTCTCACCGGGAACAGAACCACAGGGACAGTCAGAGTGACGGCCACCAGTACAGCCAGACGCACACAGAGAATCAGGGCGTCCAGAGGATCCACTTTACTGTAAGTGTGAAGCAGCTCTGCCTCGACTCCAGCTACCGAGAGACGACACAAAAAAAACACTTCTCAATTTTAGGGTTACTGCTCATTTGCTACACTTTTCCAGATATAAGTGTATTTTTCTGTTAGTTAATTGTCTCTTGCTACATCGGTACTCCTCAAATAGTGTCAAAAAGTCTGGTTCTCTGAAATAAGCAGTTCTTTAAATGGCTGCTTCAAAGTCCTGCGGCTGATTATTTGATTGTGATGTGTTAAAAAAAATTAAGATTTTCCTTATTTATGAGTAATGCCAACAATAACTTTACAAGACAAAGCGTAAAAGCGTGCATGTAAAATGTTTTTATCTGTTTTGACAAGCTGAAATATAAGCAATATTGTTGCAAATTTAAAATGTAAAACAATAAACTTTTTGAAAAACAAGCTGAATGCATTTTTGTTGACTGAGCAGTCTTGATTAAATGTCACCGATTGAGTTAATGAACTGAATTTGGAAATTGTTTTGAAACTTAAAACAATAAAATGATCTACCATATGGAGAACAATTTCAGCCAAAATGAATTAATATAATGAAATAAATAGATGTGTAAATGAATAAATAAATAAGTAAATATATCAATAAAATAATGAATAAATGTATAGGTAAATAAGTAAAAGAACAAATGAATGAATAAATATAATAAATGAAGGTGTAAATACAGAATAAATACATAAAATAATAACTAGCCTTAATTTTGCCTGGAATGGCTCTGCATAGTTTTGATATTTGGGTCATTTAGTGGTGGAGCCAGTATGTAGAACAGATAAATTATTAAATATATCTGACAGAAAAGTAATTGAGAAACACTCTTTTGCTGTCACGACATGGTGACTGTTTCAGCATATGTGTAAAAAAAGTTACGTATTGCAGTTTTAGTGCGACTCTTACCATAAAAGGTGAGGTAACCAAAAATAGCAGTCAGCAGATACATGACAAACATGGCCAGGATGGAGATGTTGGCAACATTCTGCATGCGCTTCTTGTTGGCACTGCAAGAGGGAAAAAACTTTAATATCGCTTTTATACACAGCAGAGACTGAGTAACGTCCTGACTTACTTCCGTAACTCTGTGTAGATGGGCAACACCTCTGGGTGGCAGACAAAAGCGAAAGCTATGATGGGGATGGTGTACGCTGCCTAAATGCCAGAACAAAGTAGAAGCGTGAATCTCAAATGTTCCCAACGCTGCTGTTGACTTTACATGAAATACACACGGCAATAAAGGAGATGTGGTGTTTTTCTGACCTCGGAGTTGATGGTAAATAGTTTGGCATCGCATGTTGAATTAAGCTTTGAGAAATAATCATGAAATGTTGTAGTATTAAGCTTTGAGAAGTTTTCATCATGAAGGGTTGTAGTATTACTGGAATCAAACAAGCAGGGGAGGCTGAATTTCTTGTAGATGACCTGGACAAAATGCATCCACAAATTTATTAAAAGAGAAATATTTAACATGAGAGCAGCTGTTTGTTTTTCCTTTCCATTTTGCTGACTCACTGAAATAAGGAAAAACACCATGCAGGAGAGAGAGAAGCCACTTGTGTAGCCAAGGTACCCTGGAGTGCAATAAAAAGAAAATAACATTATTATTTAAGTTTTTTTTTTAATTTTTTTTATCACTTTCAGAGTCAGACATGAAAACAGACAACAAAAATGTCTACATGAGAAGAGCATGAGGTGACAAAACAGCAGCCGCTTTTCCACTAGACCGCCTCGAACCGGTTCGATCCGGTGTTGGGAAACATGCAGTGTCCGCGACAAGATACGACATAAATAAGACAATAAATAGTTTCAAATAATAATTACAAGGATCGGCATCAGCAGACCGTAATCACTGATCAGCTTGTGATTTACGTCACTGGAAATTAGCATTTAGCATTTGGCTGGTCCACCGGATGACCAGCTAAATGCTAGGTTAGCATTTAGCTTAGCATTTAGCATTGCTGGTAATAGTCAACCAACATTTTTTTGACGACCGCCAATAAATGTCAGATAGAAGAAGAAGAAGCTAGCCGCTCTGAAATACGGGGAATTTCTACAAGACAAAATAAAATATCTGGGTTTATTTTAGTTTAGTCCATCAGAACTAGACGTTGATGAAAACATTAACTGAACACAGCTGCTTCGATGACAGGAACAGATCGTACAACGGAAAAGCTGACTGTGAAACCAAACTGGCCGTTAACCGGTCAGTGCGCCAGTGGAAAAGCGGCTGAAAGAAGATGAGAGTGGCCGACGTACCGAGCCGTTTCATGAGCGCAAGGGGAAGAATGATGATGGCACTAACAATGATGATCAAATAGTTTCCATCCAGGAACCATTCTCTGAGATTCAGCCACACAAACATATGAGAAAATCAGAATACAATCAAGCAAAAAACGATGACGACAAAAAACTGAAAGTGCCATGAGAGAACCAAGAAGAAATCTGGAATAAATGCTCACCCTCCTGTGTTGTCGCTTTTACCAAGAAAAGCTTGAATAACCAGAGGGAGCTCCGACTTTACAATGAAAAGATAAGTGGACATGGCTGCGAACACACAAGGACAAGGTCATGCTGTTTATTTGTTTATTTACTTCATTTCATGACAACAATACTATAATTTTTACTTTTTAATTCAAATATATGCAGTCATATTCATTAAATTAGAATATGCTTTCTGGGGATCATTTGTGAAATTAAAAGGACCTTTAATCATTAAAAATAGTTTTTAATATTATTGATGAATAAGATAATATTTATAAGTGAGATAATCTACCAGTGGAACAAGTACTTTTTCATCAATGTTAAGGAATTACTAACTTAAAATAAGCTCCTATTTCTTGCAGAAAAGTTACTTGTAAGTTGTTTTTGCCTTATTTCAAGTGTGGACTAGAAAGTAAACCAAAAATACTTGCCAAGAGCACTCAGTAGACTGAGTTACTGGAATAAATTAACTTTCCAATTTATTAAAAATGACTGTATATTGACATAGGAAAAACAAAAAATTGGTTTAAAACAAGATAATATTGAAATGCATCATAAGAGATGAATTAAGAATACCTCCAATATTGTGTACAGTGATGATGACAGCAGCCAGCATTTTCCCCGGGGGTCCAAAAGCTCGATTTCCTAACTGCTCATATGCACGGATACCTGAAAACCAAACGTGGGAATAAATATTAAGACGAGTTTTAAAAAGCTTAAAAGTATCATCACAGAAAAATAATCTCACACTGATTTTAGCTGCAATCTTTCAGTTTTTCAGTTAAAAAAAAAATGTCAGTTTTGAGTGTCAACTTTGCATTATTTGGTAAATAATGACACTTTTAAAGTAAAGTTGCATTAAAATCAGAATTAAAAGTCAATTGAAAGAATCAACTTTGCATTAAAAGTGTCATTATTTACCAAATGACACTTCATGGCGACAGTCAAACATTCAATATTCTTCTTAATATCAGATTTCCCCCCTTTTATTGAATAAATGTACTGAATACTAAAAAATGTTCAGAGTGAGATTAAACTACTTTTAGGCTTTTACAAATCTTTACCGGGAATGTCAAAAAAGTTTCTACTTCTTAAGGCATAAGTGGAAAAGCTATGAAAGTTTACTTGAGCCTCTTACCTACAACTCCGGCACATTTTAGCAGGAGGTGAATTGAATATGCAGACAGAACAGCGATGCACACTAACAGGATTCTGAAAGACAAAAACCACTTCTGTTGGCACTCGATCATAAAAGTTACACCACAAAAAGAAAACAAAATAATTTGGAGCAAACCATTTTTATAATTCCTGAGATGATCATTTCAGTACAGGCATTTAGTTCAGTTGTGTTTTTTTCTATCTCCCACCCGCCACATGGTTCAGTCCAGCTCCAGGGAGGCGTGTCTTGGACATGATTGGGATTCTATATTTAACCATTTAAATCTGATTTACAGGAGCTGTCTGCTCTAACGTAGGTTCCGACAGATCAGAACCTACTAGTAGAAAAGCTGTTCATGGTTTAACACTGTTTACATTACATCTATCTATCTATCTATCTATCTATCTATCTATCTATCTATCTATCTATCTATCTATCTATCTATCTATCTGTCTATCTGTCTGTCTGTCTGTCTGTCTGTCTGTCTGTCTGTCTGTCTGTCTGTCATTTATTATCTTTGTCATTAAGATTATTGGTAATGGTAAGGATGATAAATATTATTTTATTAAAAATAAAATACTATTTTATAATAAAACATGTTTATTAAATAATATTTTATTTATTATGAATACATTTATAACAAATAAAATATTTATAAAAATACATATTCTAATTATAATAAATAAAATGTTTATTTATTATAAAGTAATAAAATATTTATTATAAAATAATTTTTTTTTTAAATTAATTAATAATATTTTCTTTTATATAAAATATAAGATAAAATTGTAGTGTTCCTACCGGAGTAGCAATATTGCTGTTATTCCTACTTAATAACCACAGTAGGATTAACAACAATGTTAATTAAATTATTTACTGTTTAGAAATTTTCACTGTAGGTATTTAATAATAATAAAAATTATATTTACTTATCTTTTTACATCTTGGACAAATGCAGTTCCATGGACATATTGTAAGAAATCTCACAATCTGTTAATTTTATTTGTCTGTCCAGTATTCTAGAATATTATCTGATTCACATTGTGCGTTTAATTAAATTTTAAAAAGATTATTTGTAAAGTCATAAAGAAAAAGTACGACAAAATAAACAAAAAGGTGACAGAAATTAAAAAAATAAAAAATAAAATATAAATGTGCTATCAGTAAATAGTTATTGTAATTTTTAGAGAGCAGTCAGGGATTCACCAAAAATAAAATAAGTATATCCAAGCAGCTGATGAAATGCAGCACTGTGTAGTCTGGATAAAACAACTTTGTTGAGTTTACTCACATAAACAGAATGATTCCTGTGTTGGACATTGCATACGCGAGTCCCAGGATTCCACTGCCCATGATGGCGTTACTGAGGTTAAAGATGGACATGCCGAATGAAGTCTTTCCCTCAAACTGAAACAAAAGACATGAAAACGTTTCTTTCTTTGCGACAAAAAAGAAAATCATTTGAAATAAATGGTTGCGTTCACAAGGCTGCCGTAGGATGACCCAATTCTGACTTTTTTTTTTTTTTTTTTTACCTTAATGGACCCGAATCTCATCTTTTCAATACAATCTGAATAACACTTGGATATCCGATACGATCTTTTCAAATGCGATAAGATCGCATGTACCGACCTGAACGTCACTGATACTCGACCAACGTCACGATTCTGCGTCCTGGTACTCCCAAGCGGGAAGAAAAACAACAACCATGGCAGATTAAGTTGTTAATATGCTGCTACAGTCGGACAACGGCTTTAAAAATCGTAAGCTATGCGCCACCTTTAGCATCCATGTTTACTTTCGCGAACACTGAGCACTTTTAATTCTGCCTCCTCATCTTAAGATTATAACGGCAGCCTGCATCAATTCTTAACCCTAAACACGTCTTTGTCTCTTTTATGGCGGTTGAGGCAAAACACTGAGCACGCGCTCTGTTTGTGACGCTGCTGCGCTCTCTACTGTGCATGCGGGACACTTTCCGGTCTATTGCAGTTCACACTGGAGAACACATACAGATCGGAAGTGTGAACGACCAACCCAAAAAATCCAGTTTGACAAAAAAATAGGAATTGTGTCACTTCAGGCTGCTGTGTGAACGTAGCCTGAAACTCACATCTGTGAAGTGGCCTTCTTTCTTTATGCCGGTTTTATGTGGCAGAAACTCAGAGTTTTCTTCCATGGCCTCAACTGAATCAAACCTACATTGGAGGAAGAGTCAAAGGGTTAACTTAAGATCGACTCGATGAACTTGATCGTCAGTCTTGCTCACGTGGAGTCACTCACCCATCATCTCTGCTGTGTCCATTCATCTTTTGAAGCTCCATTTTATTTTTATCTTACT
Source organism: Poeciliopsis gracilis (assembly GCA_911649635.1). Taxonomy (NCBI): domain Eukaryota; kingdom Metazoa; phylum Chordata; class Actinopteri; order Cyprinodontiformes; family Poeciliidae; genus Poeciliopsis; species Poeciliopsis gracilis. Next base: position 2,992,688 of record CAJVRI010001220.1, read on the forward strand.
TGCTGTGGTTGGGCTGGTTTTGGTGCAATGAAAGGCTCGTCTTTGATACTTGAAATGACTGGAATCAGAAAAACAAACACCTTGTTATTGACACATCCAAAAGAAGTCCCTATAAATCATAAACTCGCTTATGTACGGGGAACCTTTGGGGTCAGCTGGATTGATTTGGACATTTAAATGCATAGAAAGTACAGACTAGAATAGAATAGAAAAACTTTATTAATCCCATAGGGAAACTGAAGTTGTCTGTTGCTCACACATTATTTCACATCCACACAGCATTAAGATAGTACAAGCCAAATTATCTGTCATCTTAAAAGATGAAAGATACAGGGTGTATCTGACATTACATCTGAATGTATCACCTTTTCTTTTGTTTAACCTGCTAAAGTTGAGACAGGATCTTGAACTATATCTAGCAGGAAGCACAAACAGTATTATCTGCCTGATACAATGCCAGGGCAACAGTGGCACACTTTTAAAGGTTATATAAGTATCATCGGCTGGCGACACTGCAAAAACACAAAATCTTAGCAATATTTTTGATCTACTTTCTAGTGCAAATGTCTTGGTACAGTTGAAATGAGACAAGTGACTTTTAAGCAAGACACAGGAGCTTGTTTTTAAGTCAATACTTCCTTATTATTAATTTTAAAAACTGCTAGCTCCATTGGCTGATTATTTCACTTATAACAAGAAATTCTCCCTACATTATTAGTTAACTAGTACTTTTTCATCTATACTAAGAATTATTCTCCTAAAAAAGCCATCTTGCTGAAAAGTTATTTTTAAGTTTGTCTTATTTCAAGTGCACTAAATATTAGACCAAAATTACTTGGTAAGATGTTGTGTTTTTGCAGTGTAAGAGTGATTTTTCTTTTGTTCAAAACCACAAGCTCCATATAAAACACAGACTAAGAATACAAAATCTTTTCTCATTCAGTAGGGTTAACATTTTTTTACTTCCTAGTTAGAATAGAAATAAAATTAAATAGAAATAGCCTTTATTGTCCCGTAAAAACTCAGCTGTGACAGCAGCAACAGATATAAAGGTTCATACAAAAAACAACAATACACTGTACAAACAAACCAAAAAGACTGTGCAGTTTTTAGAAATGGAGGAAGAGTCAAAGGGTTAACTTAAGATCGGACCCACAATCCACAGGGTTGTACAGCTGAGCAGGATCACTTTTTCAAAAATGTACATAATGTGCATGTGTATTAAACAGTGAAAGAAATAATAAAACAAATATTACGGCTGACTTAGATGTTTGGTGTTCATCCACATACCTTTACCCATTTGGTCGAGTTACAACAGGATTTTATTGGGTTTATTTATGGAAAGTAGTGAAGACTTGTGAAAGAAATTTGTAGTTACTATATTTTCTTAAAGAATAAATGGATTTAAGTTCAGCCCCAATGAGTCGATGCTTCATAGAACCAGATATTGTAACTCATTATAGCTGACAGTTCACGGGACATTTTCCTACTTTCTTTTTCTCAAAATAACTCAAACTCAGCCAATTTGGATGGAAAGATCATCAATTGGATTTTGCTTTGGACTTTGATTGTGCCATGATAACACATGAGTAAGCTTTTAATGTCGACAACATCAAAGGTTAAAGATGGACTTGGTGAATAAAGTCTGTCCCTTAAATAGAAAGTAAAATTCCCAACAGTTTTACTTTCCTGCTGAAGCACCAACCCCAGAATAAAGTTTCATTTCAGGGATTATTGTGTTTGTAGCAACCTCAGTTTTCCCATAAACTCTGAAAATATCTCCACAGCATGATGTTACCACCACCAAATTTCTGTGAATCTCTGCAGCTCCTCCAGAGTTACCCTGGGCCTGTTGGCTGCTTCTGCTAGTTAAGTGGATGGTAAAGTCTTAATTTATCGTTGCTTGACAAATATGCCCTAAATTGAGTTTTTCCGTCACATAAAATGCTTATGAAACATATTGAAGTTTAATTGTAAGTGTACTTTTGGACCCACAGTTTCCAAGAAGTTCAACCTTTGATTTTAAGAATTCTGCTTCCTAATTTAGAGATGTTAAAAACAGAAATCCAATGAACAAATAACTTCTGCTTGCCATTCTTTAAAACCTCTGTTAAGCAACTGGAGTTGCTTTTTAAAAATTGAATCTTATCATTTATATCCAAGAAAGCTAATTTTACAAAACATATAGTCACAATATCATAATGCTATTTTTAACATGAAAGAAAGACATGATAAATAAAACAATAGTTACAACTCTATTTCAACAGAGGAAGATTAAAATGATCGGGATGAAAAGTAGGATAATATATAAGAAAAAATAATAGTAAGAAATAGAATAGTTTGCTAAACGAGATCATAACTTGTAGTTGTAAAATGTTTGTACATTTGGCAAAAATGTGGTTGTTAAATAAGGAGATTTGTAAATTTTCTTAATTCTCTGTTGGTTTTTTAGTTTAGCTTACTTGGTTTTTAGTGAAATTTGAATAATAATTTATCAAACATGTATGTAATTAATTACTCAAGTGGCTTTTTACCAAGTAATAATTTGGTACCATGCATCTCACCTTTTAAAAGATTAATGAAACCTCTGGTTATACATAAATAAACAAAGGAAGAACTAAAAATACACAAACTAGAAACAGAAGAGAGTCGGTCCCACGAGGCCTATCCAACTTTTCCACCACAAGCTAAATTATCGAGCCTGGTGATTGTTATCGTTTCCATTTTGTGCATGTTAGATGTTACATCCATCCATCATTTAGGGTTGGCTTGTCCTGTGGTAACCATTTTATTTTTACTTGCTGTTAAGACTGGAGCAGCTTTAAGTCACAAGGACTCGTATTGCCCTAATCTCCTATGGGACGCGTAAAGCTGGCATGGACACCTCTGGGAAAACCCACAGCTCTGTCCTCCGGCCCTCCTGGGTCATGGGATGCGTCCCTGTTGCTCCTGGGTCAAACTTCCCCCTGCTTTCTCACATATGACCTCCAAAGGGCACCCTGTCACCAGACTTGACCCGTCGTCGAGAATTTTGCACAAAACCAGAATAATGAGCAGTTCTGTCGGCGTACAACCACCCATTGAAGTTGGCACTTGGTAGCAGCCGACTACAGAGATAAACAAAGAGCGGCAGTGTAAATTGGTGCTGTTTTAGACTAAATACAGGGCAGAGTTTTCCCAGAAGGCTAGCCTGAGGTCAGGTTTGGTTGGACTCACTTTCTTCAGCTGCATACCCTGTAACTTTCCCAGGGCGCACAGCCAATTCATGAAACCGCCGAAAGCATACCAAATGTCAGGAACAGTTTGCAACTAAACAAGTCTTTTGTTGGGTTCCTACTCTTTAAAAGGCAAAGTTTGCTCTGAGCAAGCTTCATATATTTTAATGAGAATGGAGGCTAGAAAAGGGGGGTGAGCAAACTAGTCAAACCTGGTCAACAACCAGCATAACCCATCAAATATGTCTTCTGTTCGATTTTACACACAGACAATTCAGAACATGTGGATACCAGGTGATAAACATGTATCAGTTTAATTGATCCGTATCAATTAAATGGACCCAAAAATGCCCTTTCTCTGTGCTCTCATTATAAATACATCACAACAAGACGTTAAATAAAATGTTTTCAGTGAGAACAACCTTTCCGTTGACGCACAGTAGATCATTCTTACTATTTGGCGGAGTGTGCCACATGGCTTTTGTCTGATGCAAGACTCATGCACTATTGACACTTAGCCCTTCCCTTCTCTTCCACATCATCTACAAAGCAATGGGACTCGCACAGTTTAGCAGCAACTTACCCCAGATGTAGAGCTTATTTATGAAATAATAAATCCTGATGGAAGTTTGCCTAAGTTTTCCAGAATCCACCAGGGTTTGTGAGGAGTTTGGCTCCTGGGACTCTCTCCAAAGCTCCTTGGTAGTGAAGAAAGGAGAGTGTGAGGGAGATTAGAGCTGGAGCAGGAAATGGGAACACCCATTTTTAACCCTTTGTTAAACCTCTCACAGGTGGTGTTAGAGCTGCACGTATGCAGGCAGGAATCTGCTTACCCCTGAAACGGTGCAAACACTGGTGGCTGTGTGAAGGCAATGAAGTGCCGGCTGTGTCCAGAGAAAGCGATTGCTCCACAGAACCCCATTATTTATAACTGTTTCTGTTAAAGACTTTGGTTCAAATCCCATCTCCTTGCTGCTGTTCTTTAAAAATGAAATATTTTAATTCTTTTTTTTTTTTTTTTTTAACCATCATCTTCACTCTGTAAGTGGGGAGATCATTTAAGTTTGTCACAGTTAGAGTTTTAAACTTTTAATCAGCTGTGGATTTAAGTGAGTGGCTCCTTACTGGAGCTGCTGTTGAATAGCCGGTTATTTCTTTCAATGTGTGGCATGTTTTCTTGTCTTTCCCATTTAGAAAAGTGGCTGAGAGGAACTCTAAGGCAAGGTATTAATTTTTTTAAAAAAATGGTTTAACTGTATTTATTTAATAGGAATAATTATTTTTATATGGACATGTTACTTATTAATGCTGGAACAGAGGCTAAATAAAAGCTGATATTTTTATAACATTATATATAATCTACATTTTCACCTTGAGATTATTCTGCTCAATGAAATTTATTTTAAGCTACTATGTTTAAATGCTAAAAACCATTTATTCCCAATATTTGTTCATATTTTTCCCACCAACATCAATTTATTTGATTTGGATTTAGTGTAAGAAACCAATACTAAGTAGGAAATAATAGCGAGGAAACTGGTTTTTAAAATGTTATGCAAAGGAAAAACCCTGGAATCCAGAGCAACTAATCGCCTTCAAGTAATTATTAATAATTACTGTTTTAAATCTCTACAGCTGTTCAATGACTGGCAGACAAACAGTTGGGTATCTAAACTTTTAAGGGAGTGATGTTGGCTTAATCATTTAGGACATTTTTATATCTGCCAAGACCTGGTTTTCCACCTGAACTGAGAAAGTCTTAAACTCAAAGGTGTGGTGCGTATTTGTTCGTCGCCTCACTGAGTAAATATTTTCAATAAGAGTTACAGCTGCAGGCTCTTTTGGAATATGTTTGAACCAACTATGCAAATCCTAAAGACCTAGTGAATTAAAATCAAGCCAGATTGGATTAGGAACAGTCAGATTCCTAATAAGTTTAGGTCTGGACTTTGACTGGGCCATTTAAACACATGAATACACTGCAAAACACAAAATCTTACCAAGTATATTTGGTCTAGTTTCTAGTGCAGACATCTTAGTACACTTGGAATAAGACTAACTTAAAAGTAACTTTTTAGCAAGATATAGCGCAATGTGAAACTCATTTCTGTATCACAGATCTAATGTTCTTAAAGGGCCCGTCTATTGATAAAATCCATTATTAAACTGTTTCACTATCAATAAATAGCTGTTGATTTCAGCATTCAATAAGTAAAATAAAATAAAATAATATTGGACGTCTTTTCAGCTCATCCAGGATTTTGTGATGCTAATTTAGAAATATTTGTAAGAGATTTTCACAATATTTGCTATATATTTATTTGCTATATAACTTTTTTCTGATTGCTATGCAATCAGAAAAAAGTTTTGATTTTGTGTGGAGTTTGCATGAACTTGGTGGATTTATGGACTTATTGACGTATCTTAGACTTTAGCGGACCACATAAAAAGCTACAGCGGGCCAGATTTGGCCCCTGGGCCTTGAGTTTGACACATATGATATAGAAGCTTATTTTAATTAAACAATTCCTTTATATTGATTAAAAAAATACTTGTTCTATTGAGAGATAAATTGACTTAAAACATGGGAAAATGTCTTGTTATATGTTGAGTATGCCAATAGAACAATGATTTTTTAATCAATTATTTACTGAAAATTAGCTTCTATATGTTGCTAAAAAGGTACTTTTAACTTAGTCTTGTCTTATTTCAAGTTTTCTATGATGTTTGCACTAGAAACCAGACAAAAATAAATTTTGTTCTTGTAGTGTATGACTTAAGCTGAGCCATTCTGTTGTCCATTTGGCTGCATGTTTGTTGTGTTTCTGGAAGGTGAACCTGCACTCTAGCATCAATTCGACACAGGATTGCTCTACATTTCCATCCATCCATCTCTCTGTCAACTCTGAGCCGCGTTATTGCTGCGTCTGTGTTTCACAGTGAAGATAGTGTTCACAATGACGTGTTCATTTAATAAATATTAACACTCATACCCATATTTATGTCACTTTATCCCATAACACACTACAAAAATACTAAAGTGTTTTTGTCTATACTTGATATAAGAAAAAACAAACAAACTTAGAAGTAACTTTTTAGGATTCTATATGAGCTTATTTTCAGTAAATAATTCTTTGTTATTGCTTAAAAAGAATTAATTCCATTATTAAACTTATAACAAAATATTTTCCCAAATTATTAGTGAAAAAATCTGCCAATAGAAGTAATACGTTTCGTCAATATTAAGGAGTTATTAAATAATAAATAATTCTTGCTTGTTCTATTGGCAGATAAATTAACTCATCACATGGGAAACATTTCTTGTTATAAGTGAAATAAAATGCCAATGGGACTAGAACTTTTTTAAAATCAATATTAAGGAATTGTTTACTTAAAAGAAGCTCCTGCATCTTTCTTAAGTTACTTGTAGGTTAGTTTTTTCCTTATGCCAAATGTACAAAGATATTTGCACTTAAAACCAGACCATAAATAGTAAGATTTTGTGTTTTTGCAATGCTAAAAAGTTACTGAAATGTGAAACAAAATCCTCACAGGGCGAGAATACATCTACAAGGAAATGTAAATATTGACCACTCAAGCAAAGGAAAAAAAAAATAGGAGAGTAGAGAATGCCATCTGAGGTTGCTGGTTTGCATCCTGCCTGTTGCCGTGGCGATGGTAATTAGCTTAGCAGATCAGTGCTTTTTCAGGATGCATCACATGTGACTGAGGAGCTGCAGGTGCTGTTCTCAAAACAAACTACGAAACCTACACACACGTAACAACGGAAGTGGCACACAAAAAAAATCTAACCTCGAATATCAACCACAGCTCAGGTTAAAAGTCTTCCAGGACTTTTTCCCTCTGATGTCTAAACATTTTTAGCCATCATGTGACACGTCAGCAAAATAATAAAACACTCCAGCATAAAGGTGGATATCATTGGAAACAAGACAAAACCATTCAGTTGTGCTTTGAATTAAAAAAAATGGCACCAACTTGTGAGACATGACATTTCAGTTGACTGATAAAGTTCAACTTAACAGAGATACAGGCTTTAACAGCACACCCACTTTATCTCACTGAGACACAAAACTCTAGCTGGAAAAGATGTCATTCAGTTACAGATCGTATCTAAAGCAAGTTTCCTCAGCTGGTGGAGTTTTTAATATAAGTCTTATAAGGCATAATCTTAAAGATAACACATATTTCCATTCAGGGTTTGCTGTTTATTGGCGGAGCCCATACACATGGTGTGATTATAGGAATTGAAAGAAACTTCACTTCTGATTGCAGGAATCGGTAACTTCAGAAGGTACAACTAGATAAAGTTGTTCAACAAAGTATTTTTTGTTTCAGCAGCCATAGTTTTCTACTTCTTTTAAAATTCCACATTTGCTCTGACCGTTTTACCGGTAAGACTCGTCAGCATTAACTAATCCATTAACAAAAGTAATGATAAAAAACTCTAAGAAAGGATGTAAGAGTGTTGCTTTTTTAACCCTAATTCTGTCACTAAATTCAAGTACTTTTCTTCTTTTCTTTTGTTTTTGTCGCATCACCTCGCCACATATTTAAATGTGAAACACTTACAGAGGAACTGCTGAACACGTGGAGCGCTGTGAAGAGACCTCTGCTGCTGTTCACCTCTCACAGAAGAGGTTGACGTCTTCAGTCCAGACAGATGTGAAAGACAGGAAGGGGAAAGGTCAAAATGTGGTGGCTGATTTATGCCCCAGATATTATTTCCAAGAAAAACTGAAGTTTCAGCAAAGAATGAGCAGCTAAGAGGATAAGATGGTGGAAGGGAAGCGAAGGTAGTGACTGCGCGCGCAAAAATGTTCCTCCCCTCGCCACTAGTCTTTTTCTTTTTTTTATTTTTTCCACTCAGGCTTACACATGGTGCTCTACTGCTTAACAATCCCATTTTTGGAAAAAATAACCTTTAATATACTCCAAAACAGTTCAATATTTTTTTAAAACCGTCCTCTAAAGTAACACGAATCGACTGGATTTAAAACTGCATTTTCACTTAAATAGTGAACTCATTGTCCTGCTTTATTATTGTGCGTATGCAGATGTTACAGAAATGAGCTTTTCATTTTATTTCAAAGCTTTAACTTTAGTTTTGACCCTAAATCATTGCCATCCAGTGGGTAAAAATGGGTTTAATGTAACCATACTAACTAAGGGTGTATTCACAACAGTCCCATTTAGTCCGCTTCGTTTGGGAAGTGTGAATGCAAATTTGAATTCCAAAAAAACAGGCAACAGGTTTTTCAGTTAGTTTGGGTCGTTTTGTCCCAATCGAACCGAATCTACAAGCCCATCAGGTGTGCAAACACCCTAAAGTTCCTGAATTTTGACAATTAGAATTTGTTAGCGAAATTTCTAACATTTTAGAAGGAATAAAAAGTAATTCGAGCAGCCTTATATCGGAGATCATTAGTAAAAAAAATAAAAAGTCATGGTTTTCTCTCCAGTTTCAATCCAAGGCTGGGTTGAAGACAAAAACATATTGTCTCAAAATTACAGCTTAATTAATCTCAAACTGCATTTTAAAGGGTCTCTAATCAAAGAAGAGTAGTGAAGATTCAGCATTAATTAGTCTAGAAACTTTTTATTTTAGACAGGAGGTGATTAAACGCAGTCCAAATTTAATAAAAATACACTGAAACGTTCTTGTAATTCATAAAAAACTCAGTTATATGGTGTGCTTGATGGAATAGAAACATATAAATAAGTTCATCTGTTGAGAGGTTGTAGCTCCCTGAGTCATTTTGTTCACATTAAAATTTAATATCTACTAGCAACAAATTGAGGTGGGAAATTATTGTGTCACTTCTCAAAGACACTGGGATTATAAGAACTTAAATTTTTTTGTCAATCAAAGTTGGGATTGTTTTGTTTTTTTTTCCACTCTTGGTGCACAGAGAGCATAAATATTCTGTCTCCTTACATTTAAATAGTTTACAGAGTAGCTCATTTTATAATGCTTAAGCTTAAAATTTAGAGCAGTAGTTTGACTGTATCATAGTGAGATATTTTACCGCTATTGTGAGAAATACAAAAAGTTGTGCTACATTTAAACAGTAATTAATGTAAAATGTCTATCATTGTTCAACCTGCAGAATGTCTCAAAAGCTAAAAACACAAATTTTAAGAGAATATTTTATATATAAATATGAAAAACCAGGTGAACTTTAACAATAAAATAAAAATGTATTAGATAGCTGGAATCTATACATCTATAACCTTTTATTTTGAAATGTCCTTAAAGATCAACATTTTATTTCTATTTCCATAAGAGTAAAAAGAAAAAAAGGACTCATAGAATATAAAACTATTTTATTTTCAAGTCAGACAAATTAAAAATCTATAAAAACAGAGAAATGAAGAGGTGTGTGTGTGTGACGGAGTTTTAACAGGTGCGCAACAGAAAACGCGTTACTTTCCTTTCTCTACCCACATGAAAAAGTTGCAACGCGCCTCGGGGTTGGAAGCGTGTCCCTGAGGCCGTCCGCACACAAAGAACTGTTTGCCCATGTTTGGGCCGTCTTTTCTCACAGTACGCAGCACACAGGGCTCCCTGTGCACCTTGCAGCAGGGGGCCGGGGGCGGGCCGTGAAGCACAGACTTCCAAAACACAGATGATGCCCCCTTCTTGACATCTGATTGCCCCTCAGTGAGCCGAGAGGCCGGCTGTTTGGCCTTGACCTCGCTGCCTGTTTGTCCTGCGGCGCTGCTGGTGCACAGCTGGGACGGAGCGTCAACAACAAGCTCAGTGTGTTCAGTCGTGCCGCCCGTTCCTGAACGCAGCTCACTGGTCACGGATGCCTTTGGCTTGCTGTGCGATGAGGTAAATTGGTCCAGACCAGGTGTGTTTTCACACGGTTTAACATCTGTGAGTTTGGGCTTGAAAAAAGAAAGGAGGTTACCCTGCGGCTTTGAGGAGGTATTTGTTGTCTTTGACTTTTTCCCCTTTGGGGCAGCAGATTCTGACGCTGATCGTTTTTTACTATCGCCACAAAACGGATTCACGTTCTCCCTCTTTTCCTCCTCTTCCTGGGATCCAGGTAAGGATCCCTGGAACTTTTGGTCCACCTTCACCAGGAAGCGAGAGAGTTTCTGCTGCTTGCCGGCAAACTCTGGCAGGTAGCGAGTGCAGAGGGGAGGAGGTTTGGAGCAGGGAAGAAGCGAACATTTCAGGTGCGCCCAAACGGGACAATGATCAGAGCCCTCCACCTCCGGCATAATGTCTGCCCCCGAAAACTGCTCCTGAGCCAGCCGGTGGTCCGCAAATATATAATCAATACGAGTGCCGTAGTTAGTCTGTCGGGCTCCAGTGAGAGTGGACCAACAGGTGAAGGCGTTGGTGCGAGTTGGGTGAAAGTAGCGGAAGATGTCTATAAATTTTCCCGTTTGGACACAATCTGTTGTCTCTGATTTTTCATGATGTTCCTCCTCTTCCTCTTCTTGAACGCTACTGTACAAAAAGCTATTCAGCCATTTCCTCCCAGGATTCTCAGCAAAGTCCTCCTGAGAAATATAAGAAAAACATTTGGTTATTGAGCAGGAACAAGTAGAGTAAAGGCGAAAAGAAGGTGCAACTTCTGTCTATTCCAGGACTTTATGATTCTGGTCATTTAAATCCTCAAGAACAGAACAAAGACAAAGTCAAAATGAAAAAGCGGCGTGTGTCAAGATAAGCATATCCTGGTTTCATAACACTTCAGAGGGGAAGTAGCAAAAAGGTCGTCATGTCATGTGATTAAATGTTCCCACATCTATGTGCCTCCTATGCAGAGGTTGTGGCAATTTGCTAATGTGTGGCATCAAGCTCTGATGTCGCTGTATCAGATCTTCCAGGGCTCAGGACTTTGTATGTTTTGTTTTTATGATGTAAAGAACTTTGAACGGACTTGTCACTGAAACGTGCTAACAAATAAATTTACTGATTGATTGATTGAATGTCAAAGCGCGGATCTTTTCACATCTCATAGTCTGGTAAACTCGGTTTGATTGAGACCAAAATCGCAACATTTGTTAGACTTTCAGCTGGTGGGGTTTGCTTTTATAGTCCACTGTGTCCAACGACCAGAACCATTTCATAAACCTGTTCCCTTCCTCGCCTGTGGGGGCGCTGCATCAAGAACTACAGAAGGAAACAACATAAACACCTCCATAGAAGACATGAGCCCAATCTCCTTCTTCATGAAATGTTAATAAAATGGAGTGGTGAGATTTTAAGGGTTTTAGGCTTTCTCTTGAGTCTTTGACAAATAATATTAGTTTAAAAATGGACTTCCATCTCAGCAGTTACTTACATTATCTCTTGGGTCACAGTGGTCTATCTGCTGATGAGAAGTATTCACATCTCCTAAAACAATGACGTGGCTGGAGAACAGAAAAGACAGTTTAGAAAGAAGAAAGAAGCAGAGGAATAAGATAGTTAAAATTTAAACATTTTGTCAGATTACAACCACAAAGTTCAAAGAATTTCATTAGGATTTTATGTAACAGAGCAACAGAAAGTGGGAAATGAATCAAGCACAGCAGAAATGCTTCTGGAGGATTTCTCTGCCAGTTTGCAAAACTAAAAGCTGAACGTTTGACTATTCACCTCCGATTCAATGGAGATTTTCAGTGAATTTAGGTCTGGACTTTGGCTGGGCCTTTATAACTCATGAATGTTTGAAAAGGAATGATGCATCAACCATTATGCTTCACTGTGGGTATGAGGTGCCGTGTTGGTAATCTACCACAAATAGCTTTTAAAATGTAGGTTCACAAAGTTAAATTGTGGTCAAATCTAGCCACGTCTCCTCCCATTATTGTCCTCTGCATGGCTTGTGAAAGCTACAAATGGGAATTATTATGCAACTAGGTCAATGAAAGTCCACGATGTTGCAATTTGCTAGGTTCCTCTAGTTTCCTTAGAAGATTTTTAAGCTATTTTGAATGATAAAGAGAGCTTGATTTATTGCTTGATGACTAGGATCAACTGGAATGTATGTGTGATTGAACTGAAATTACTTTTTTTGCTAAAGTGCTTCAAAACATAATTTATTTTTAATTGGTGCTATTTATTTAAGCTGAATTGAATTGAATTGTAGCTGTGAAGTAGTAATAATATCAAAAGAAAAGTAGTTTGTGTTGTAGTTGAAACGTTTGTGGTAAAAGCAGGAAACACCTGTGCCAAACTCTTCATTCTACACTCACCTCCCGCCTTTTAGTAACGCTTCGGCCCGACACTGAAGCAGCTTGTAGAACTGCAGCTTGAACTGCTTTCGCTCCGGCTTGTCTGGGTCAGCGCGTGGGCAGTAGACATTTATTACAGTGACAGTCTGCTCTGTGTCCTCACACCTGTGGATGGGAAGACCTTCTTGCTTCAAGGCAACAGTGCTACTAACTGCCCCACTGTGCAGAAAAAATGAATTTTGGATTTTTCTCTTACATTATTTTGTGCTGCGTGATGACGGCTCGCCCCTCATTGTCCAAAAGCTGCAGCTCTTCACTTGAAAAGTCACGGTGGTCACCATAGCATCCAACAGCTCCTTCATGGTTGGTGAGCAGGCCTGTGAGTCCCTCCTCAGCAGCAGAAGGAGTGGCATTGTCCCTGCAGTAAGTCGCAACGCCTGTGGATATCAGGCAAAGGTGTTGACACAAGGTTATGAACTTCCTTGTTCTGCAGGACCTATCTTTAAATAAACACTGCAAATCTTCTTTATCATAGTTTGTGTGGTATTTATGGCTGGGATAGATGCGTTATAAACCTGAATAACCGCTGCGTCCTCGACTGTAGCTGAAATACGAGTTGTAGCCGTCAACAATAGCCGTCCGTTCATCCAGCAGGTCTCCTGAAAAGCATAGATGGGATTAACCTTTCATTATTTTTCATAACGGAGCTCTGATTGGCGGTAGCTTCCCTGTTTTTAACACTTACTTGTGACTTTTGTCTCTTGGACACAAATTATATCTGCGTCCAGGCTATCAAGAGCCTTTTTTATCCCGCTTTTAAACGTCCTAATGCCGTTAATATTCCAAGTGACGAGCTTCATGCTGTCAGACTTAAACAAGAAAGCGGCAAAAAGCCACTGTGAAAAGCCGGAAGTAAACCGGATGTTGGTGCCGACGCAAGCGGAAGTCTTCTTTTCCCTTTTTATTTTTTCTTGTCATTTTATTAAAACGCCTTTATTGATTTCAAGATGTTTGTGTTTAATATTTATGAATTATACATGATATATTTTTCGGATAGAGATAAGCACGAAGCCGAGGTTGACGTTAGAACCTTAGCTTTAGCTTCAGAGTCAGTCAGTAAAGGACTATTAAATTTATTTAAAGAATAAGCAATGTGCTTAAAAGAAACTGACAAGCCTTTTAGAATAATGTAGTCTAAGTTTAAGCAGTCTACCTCTAAAATTAACTCAAATAATTTGGTGGTTGAACCAAAAAAGAGGAGAAAATATTACAATTTCAACGCTTTTAAGTATTTATGTAATGTATACTTCGTTGTGGAATAACATATTAGAGTTTTGAACGATGACACAGCTGTTCACACTGAATAATTTCCTAAAAAGACTGCATGAGAACTGAGTTGTCAAAAATATTTCATATTTTTGAAAGAAATAAACATGAAACCTTGTGCAAAATATTTTAAAGACTGAAAGAAGAAAATCAATACCAATAAATAACATAATTACAAAATAACAAATTCAGGCAGATATTTAAACATTTTTTTCAGAGTATAACTTATAAAAGTAATGCTTACAGTAGTTAATGCGCATGTTAGAAGAGGTTATAGTATTACTGTCTTCACTTGAAATGGCACAAAAGACTCAGTAGCTGTGTGAAACCAGAACTCTCACTTTCACATAAACTGTGTGTGTATTTGTGTCCAGTGTAATTTTTGCTAAATATCAAAATTAAATGGGATACATGCATTTTTGACGGATCTGTAGATTATTCAGAAATTTCACTGCAGTAAGAGAATTAAATTTTAGTTAATGAAGTCAACAGAAAAATAAAACCACTCCTAAAAGTAAATACACAAATAAACGTGGACTTTGTGTTCCTCTTTATTCACAGGACTTATCTAACAACATTAACAGGTCAAGTGCGTTTACTCAACTTCAGACGCAAACACCCTGCAGCGCTGTGATTCCATCTGCAGTACCCTGGTGGTACATCAGAGGGCGCCCCTGTGCCTTCACGTTTTCAGCGCGCGTTTGACACTCGACCCCTCCGCCAAACGAGGGAAGCAGGTGGGTTGGGAGGAAGGGGAGCGGCTGTTCACTAAACCAAACCTGGACCCGCCGCTAACTAACGCGATCAGGAGACCGCTGTTGCTGAGCGCTCCTCTGGAAGGAGCAAAGCGGCGGTTTTGAGGCGGCAAGCGAGCTCCATCGGTGAAATAAAACAGCGAGGTGAGTACGTAGTTTGGCTACTAATGGCTGACTGCCCGGGCTAATTAGCTCCTCTGATAGGATTCAACTGGGAGAGAAAGAGAGATCTCTGTTTAGTTTGGTTCGTCCTCTGCTTTGAAAACGTATCAGATGTAGATGCTTGATCTCCAAACTCTGCCAGTAAGTCAACATTATGACTTTATTTGCTGTGTGCATCACATTAAGCTAAGCTACCGATGCTAACAGTCTGGTCAGTGTCCTGTTTCTCTGTACCGGTGTCGTGTTCGGTTCTGTATCCCTGTCAGGCGATCTCTTATCATTTATATAACAGGTCACTCTTAGAAAATAAGCAATATACGATTGAATTCTTGTTTTTGATACCAAGAGAGACTGCTTCGTGGGCTGGTAGCATCAGATGCTTTCAGGATGACTAACTGACTACATCATCTGTGCAACAACAGGGGCAGCTGGTATGTCCATCTTCGGTCAAAGGGTGTCGACGACTCCACACGTCAAAGGAACATCAATCCACGTTGATGTTTTTCTTTTCCTTTTGAATTATACTTTATTCTGTGGCTCGGATCTGTAATTCCATAGTTTGGCAGATGCGAGAGGATTGAGCTCAGCCATATCACTGCAATAATGGGATCCAATCTGCTGATGACCACAGCAGTCATTCATACTGAGCTCTAAATAATTTGAAGGAGTCTGATGTGATGTCTCTGAACCCAAACCCTTCAGTTTCACATGAGAGCATAAGCAGAGTCAGCACTGAAACATGAGATGCACATGAAATGCTTGCAGTTTGGTAATTTTAGACTTTAGCCTCACCAAGCAGAGGTTCAAGTTAAAACGCTTTCTAGCTCAACTATTAACAATGTGAATGTTTGGGTTTCTGGTAAAGCTGAGGCACTGTGTAAGCTGTACATAAAAACACAATGAAATCATTTGCAAATTGCTTAACCTGCGACTTGCAGGAAATAAAATGTAGCTTATTTGGTACTAATTTTGAAGTTTAAAATTTGTTTCCAACAACCGTCTATAACCGCCTGGGATCTGAAGAAGCAAACTGTCACAATAATACATTTTACTGGATGTTAAATTATCCCAAAAGTTAAGTTGAATGATATTGTTGTTTTGAGACAATTTTCAAATAAAATAACGGTGATGTCATAATAATTCAAGTACAACCTCTCAAAGATCAACAATTTTTTAATTTCTAGCAAAAATGTATTTGCTAGAACTGGAGGAAATTATATATATCTAAAATAAATAAACAAACAACAACAAATGAAATGGATACTGAAGTCTCTGTTAACACAATTTACCCAAAAATGGAGGCTAGTTGAGACCAATGTACCAGAATGGAGCCTTTCGTCTTTGGTAGAAAGAGTCAGAAACAATCAGTCCTGCAAATGGAAATGATCAAGTTTGTTTTAATTGAGCATGTGGTTGGTTTATTCCTGCAGGCTTAGTGGAGAAAACTCCTTGAAAGCCAACTGATGAACTGTAAAACTATGGTGCAACGAATGTTACCTTTTATGATGTGTACCACCAGATATGCAGGCATTTTTTTATGGTCATTTATTTAGATTTAAATGACCAGACAATGCATTTCCTCTCACACTGTTTTTAAATCAGCTTTGTCTCAGGACTGCTCCATTCACATATAATTTCTTCTTTGCGTGACAGAGATTTAACCTACATTTGTGGATGGCTTGGCGGGTTGTTTACAGACAATTTGTGAAAGCCTGTCTAGCATTGTTGGCAACAGAACCATCCCAGGTGTCAATATTGTGCCTCTCGTTTGCAGGCCGGTGGTTATGAGGGTGGAGGAGTGAGGGGGTGTGGCAGCGGTTCGTTGAAGATAAGCGTGAGGCCGGGTAAAGATGTTGGAGACGGATTCCGACCCGGCGGGTGGAGAGGTCGAGGAAGACGTGGAAGCAGACATGGGCAGCAGAGACTTGAAGGCCGAGGTGATGCGGCTCACGCTGGAGCTCCAAGAGGCGACGGAGGAAAAGCTGCAGGCCGCTCGGTACGGGCTGGTGGTGTTGGAAGAAAGCGCCGCTCTCAAGATGAAACACACGCAACTGGAGGAGGAACACGAGTCCCTAAAGCTGGAGCTGCAGCAGCTCAGAGAGGTAAGACGAATGTGTTCACCATCAATGTTTTAGATGATACAACCATCAACAAACTAACAAAAACGTCCAAGGTGAATTTTTGCAATGATGACATAATCATTTGATCCAGCATGTGTGACAGATTTAAAGTGATGTGCTTCCACGACCTTTTAATCCCAGACTCAAAAGTCAGTAATCCTCCATTTATAAATATTGTTGTGTGATATAACTATAAACCAACGGGATCGTTTAAGTCTACAATGTTGGCAGAAATGCAAATAACATAACGGTGCTATGTCACTGCTCCTACTGATAATTTGAATTTTCACAGCTGAGGAGCGACTCGCAGCGTTTCTCTAAGCTGTTTAAAAATTCCTCTCTTTCCTCTTTATATTTGCACCGTTATGAGTCATAGATTTAAATTTGTATTAATTATGCTTTAGGAATTATTCCGCTGAGATAAAAGCTTGGCTCCATTTGTGGCCTAAAAGGAAATTAAACTTTATCATGTAATGTCTGAGGCATCATGAGGGTAGGATTATCAGGATGTCCATCTTCTGTTCAGACACACATTGTACAGCTTTATGGGTTTAATTAGATGCAAACAGTGAACTCTGTGTCTCCCTGCGAGCTCTGTCTTTCCCAGGAGGAATCCTGAACTCTAGTGGCATTCATGTTGATTGTTTTTCCGAGCGGACACTCAGAAAATCTTGCTTCGTAGTGCGAACAGAACAAACCATTAGTGTTTTGCTATTACTAACAATGGTTTCCACTGGCTTTCGCTCTGTTTTTGACTTGATTTGTTGACAAGTTGGCATATTCCCATCAATATGAATAGTAATGGGTAACAAATACTTAATTTTTTGGGGCAAAAACTAAGTTTCATTAAATCAGCCTGGCTGAAAATGCAATTTTACTTTATGTGCAAAAGAAAATACTCCATGGTTGTTAAAAAAAAATGTCCACTATCCATCGTACATAACACACTGCGGGTGCGGCCAACAGAATCCCAGACAACTGGGAGCGGGAGTTAAGTTTCATCTGGACTTCAGGACCATTTGTTTGAAAGGCCCAATCCCAACTATTAGATTAGACATTCCTAATACATTTTATCAATGTGTGTATTTTAGACCCTTGAGTTCAGAAAAGACCTGAAACACTAGCATACTAGCATGTGAGGGAGATCAACATACTGTAAACTTTATGAAGAGGGAACCTAATCATGATGTTATAAATTAATGTAATTAAAATGAAGAAATTTAAAAGTCAAACTTTTTCTTATAGGCATTCAAGATTTTTTGTCATAGGGCTGAAATGATTGTGTTGAAATAATAGTTAAAAAAATAGTCGTCAACTGATATAGTAATCAATTAATTACTATTGTGCTAGGGCAGTCAGTCGTGATTTTGAATTAAAAATTTTTAAAGTTAACAAGAAATTTGAAAATATCACTTGATAATTATGTGTTATTGGAAGGTTAATATCTAAACACCAACTGTAAAGTCTTTAAAAATGCAAACATTTAAAAAAAAAGACCTAAATAAATGAGCAATACTTAGCTTGGTGGGGGCACAAGTAAAGTCTGGTGGCCCGCCAGGCTTATAATGCTTTGGTGGAAACCCTGAAATCTATATTTTACAAGATAAACAAAAAAAAAACCTTCGTTTGTAAATATGTTTTACCCAAAAGTTCTCAAATGTCAGATGTTGCTTCACCTGCTTCAAATTCTGCATAAAGTAAAATGTCCTATTAACTACCTTTTACTATCCTTTTATTAATTAGTTGATCCAAAAACTAATTAACAGATTATTGAAAAAACAATTGTCAGAAGAAGCTTTACAATTTATTTTTATGTGATTAATCTTCAGAATAATCATTAGTTTCTTAGTAATAAATGTTGCAGAGAAACATAAAGGTATTTTTCAACTCCGTGTTAGGACAAGCTCTTTCTTAAGGGTCACAGGCTTACAGAATTTTAAATCTTTCATAATCAGCTTAAACAGATTTTCTTGGATATTCAAGATTTAAGGAAAGCACTGTGAGCCTCCAATTAGCATTATTATGCAACAACAAAGCACTTTCCAGTGAAACATTTTTCTCTGGCGCCATCAGTGATCTGCTTCCTGATTATAGGCTGTAAGCCAATCATTAGGCTTTTACTGTGTTACTGGAGCACCATAGTTAGGAACAGGAGTATTAAAGGATGTGTTTATTCCCATCTTTTTTATGAATCTAGGATAGCTTTGAGTTGTCCTTGATTCATCCATCAACTCAGTGATTTTTTTCACATAGATGCTTGTGAGGTACTTCACATTTTTCCCTCCATTTTTCACTTCTTTTGTTTGTGTAAAGGCTTTTGCAGATTCTGTGAGCAGCCAGAAGCGTGCAGCTGCTGATGGAGAGTGTCGGGAAGAGAGCCTGCTGCAGGAGACGGCCTCTAAAGAGGCTGCCATGGCAACCCGGATGGAGGAAGTTCAGGCTGAGCTCAAACAGACGCGTCTTGCTCTGGGCAACGCCCACGCCGAGCTCGACAGGCTGGGGGGGCTCTCCACCCAGCTTAAGAAGGTACGATGTGTATCCACCAATCAATCCTGTCGGGGCCTCTTTTATGCCGTTAATTATTCAATATATCAACTTTCCATCTGAATTGAAAGTTTTGCTACGTTCTGTAGGAATGTGAATGTCTGGAAGCGGAGAAGAACCATTTGAGGGATGAAATGAAGGAATATAAAGTTCGTGAGCTGCGTCAGCTACAGGACAACGGCGAGCTGGAAGAAGAAAATATCTCCTTACAGAAACAAGTGTCTGTGCTGAAAGAAAACCAGGTCAGATGTCATTTTGCCTTTTTTTTTTCCCCCCCGTTGCCTGTTGAGTTTGTGTTAATTGTGTGTATATAAAACGGTTTTATTTGACCAATATTATAGGCATGAAGTTTGTCAAAATTTGTTTATTCATTCTTTGAATTAATTTAATCTGCGTTTAGGTGGAGTTTGAATCAATAAAGCTTGAGCTATCCCAGAAGAACGAAGAGCAAGATGAGCTGCGAGCGCAGCTGGAAGAAGCCGCGAGGCTGAGGGAGATCGCGGAGCGGCAGCTGGACGAGGCCCTGGAAGCGCTGAAAGGAGGAGCGGGAGCAGAAGAACAGTCTGCGGCGGGAGCTCTCCGCCCTGACCCTGAACCCGTTCGACTCTGTGGGGAACCTGGAGCTCCATTTGGACCAGCTGGACGACAGTCAGGAGGAGGGCCATGGAGGAGAGGGCGACACTCATGAAGACAACCAGGACAGCAGTCACACCAACGGATCTGCGTCTGCACCCAGCTCCAAAAGCAACGGCCTCGCCCATCGCTACTCCACGCCGCGCAACAGCGACGTTTTCCTGCGTGCTCCAGCCTCGGGCCTGGTGTCTGACCTGCTGAGTGAGCTGCACTTTTCAGACAGTCAGAAACTAAAGCAGCAGCTGCTACAGGTATGCAACAGAACCAGCCTTTCTACTCATTTAATAATATTGAAAAAAGCTTTCATTGCGTTTTAGAGGTGGAGTATTGTGTAGAATCCACTTTTTTGAGATTTATGTCATGTTATAATGCCACTTCCTCATCAAAAAAGTTCATTTATGTTTGAGGAATTCTTAAATCCCTAAGCCTGGTAGTTGGGCAGTCATTCATCCAGCGGCCCGTCGTGTTTTTGAGTTACAAATATTTAAAGTTGACTGGAAATGTAAAGATATCACTTGATAATTATGTTTTATTAAAAGACTATTTAAGTCTTAAAAATATATATATAAACATTTTAAAAAGACTTAAATAAATAAGCAATGCTTAGCCTAGTGGGGGCATAAGTAAAGCCTGGTGGCCCGCCAGGCTTATGATGCGCTGGGGGAAATCATCGGGTGCCTGAATGCTTTCTCTTACAAAGTTCTTTCCACTTCTTCTCGGATCTTCCACCCCACAGAAAACCTCCCACCGCGCCTTCCCCTCTCAGCTCCTGCAGACTAGCGTCAGCATTAGTTAGTAAACACCTGGTGGAACTAGAGGTGGGCGTTTTTTGTGTCTATCTTGCTTCATAATAAATTTCATATTATAATAATTTACATTTATTTATATGATTTCTACGGAGCCCCCTAGGGGACATGGGGATTTTTTTTTCTTTTGCGTCCCCTCGCAAAACTTTTGCGTCCCCTCGCAAAAGTATTGCGTCCCCTCGCAAAACTTTTGCGTTCCCTCGCAATACTTTTGCATTTTGCGAGGGGACGCAAAAGATGTGCGAGGGAGACACTAAAGTTTTGCGAGGGCCCATACTTTTCTGCGAGGCATCCAATACTTTTGCGAGGGGGACGCTAATACTTTTGCGAGGGACGCAATACTTTTGCGAGGGGACGCAATACTTTTGCGAGGGGACGCAAAAGTTTTGCGAGGGGACGCAAAAGAAAAAAAAAATCCCCATGTCCCCTAGGGGGCTCCGTAGATTTCTAATTAATGATGCTGAAAAAAATCCTGTCCGTATTGTTAACTTCTTTATGTCCCCGGTGTCCTAAATAAACATATTTAGGACATAGGAATGTTTTTGAAGAGCAGCACTCGTGTTTGTGGGGCTGTAATTGCTGTGACACACAGTTAAAGCCATAGCAACTATGTCACTGAGCTCCTAAGAACAGTTGTAAACGGCATCATGGAGGAGTGTCGGAAAGAGCAGGAGCTTCTTAAAGAGACAGAAGCCCAATTTCAACGCATCAAATGGCATTAAATTACTTTTAAGTCACGTTTGGTGTATGCAGAATCTTTACATGAGCTTAAAATAATAGATACTTGATTGAGCGATAAAATGGCATTATGCCTGGAAAATTCAAAATACAGCGCATTTAAATAAAAAGTACTAAATTAGCATTTGGTCCAGTAATGGCTGATTTATGTTTCTCTTGATGGTTTTCTTTTTATCTTTTATGATGGTGTGTTTTATAAATAAAATAAATCTGTAAGGGGATCACATATTTTTCACACTATCATACTCTAGGGCTGAGCACTTTATTTTTGAATAAAAACACACCTGTTCATTCATTTTAAATGAGTACTTGTGTCTAAATATTAGCCTGCTCTTATCATCTTGTCTCTACCAAAACAAATCACTACATAAATCTGTAGATTTTAGATGAAACTCCTCTTTGTGTGTTCAGATTCAGCTGAATACTAACATCCATAATTGTCCCAAGTGAGGAAGTTTCAGGACCATTTAGTCTGTGTGACTAAGCTGTTAGCTGGCACTTCCTGTTGGAAACCACATCCGCTCTGTGTTGCTGCAGGATTAGCACTGTTTTGTAACAACTGCTTCACTGAGAGATTTTAGTCCATTCCTAGTTATTGTCAGCGCAGCTTCCTTCTAAGAGAATGTGTCTCGAATAATTGAGAACATATCGAGTTGTCCCTTCTTTGTTTGGAGGAAATGCATTATGTATGATGCACTTAAGTTGGGGGGTTGGGTTTAAAAGCTCCTGTCTAGCAGATGTTTGGGCTCTGGATCTGCATGTGGTTGCATTAAAAATACATCAAGAGGAAGAGGGAGGGGAGGTCTGAGAAATCATCCTTTCGTTTTCTTAAAATAAATAAAGTCAGTTCGAATTATGTAAATGAAAACTATGAGTGGCTTGAGTTTTTTTCTAGTGATGACATTTGCTTAGAGCTTATTTTAGTGTTATAGTTTAGCCGCCAGCCAGCAGAGGGCGCCGCTGGTTATCCGAGAGCAATACGGAAACAAAGATGGCGGATCCAGAGCATAGCGGGAAATGGTAACGGCCCAAACTGAGTCCGGTGTGGGATATACCATGCACTTTATGCGGTTCTGTTTAGAAATATAAATATATTGGCCCACCTTTCAAATATCACCGCCAGCCGCCACTAGTATATATAAATATCTCTGTTCATGTTTGTTCTTTTCATCGTTTAATTTTCTTTTCAGCAGCTTTTTTAGCCCTTTGATATGGAAAGACATTGGCTTCTATTAGTCGTTAGCTGATCGATGAGATAAATCAACCTTAAACCAACTCATTAATCGATTACCTGCTTTCCTAATTTACATTTTTTAAATGTTTTTTGTGTATTTGTGTGTATTTTCAGGCAGAAAGGGAGAAATCCAGCCTGGGTAGCAAAGTGGAGGAACTGCAGATGCAGTTGATGATGTCCAAACAGGCTCTAAGTCAGCAGGAAGACAAGGTTGGCGCTCTCACTCAGCAGCTGGAAGCCGCGCAAAGTAGTCCGCGTCCAAACCCGGAGGCAGAGGAGAGGCAGAAGGTGGAAACCGGAGAGGACGGCGGTGAGGGGTTCGACTACGAGGTGGACACTAAGAGCAAAGAGGTGCTGGAAGCACGAATGCGCGCGGCCAGCGAACAGCTCCTGAAGCTGCGAGACGAACTCTCTCAGGCGGGTGCGCGGTACAACACCCTCGAGCAGAGATACAAGCAGGAGAAGGAGCGCTGGCGGGGCGAGGCCCAGGAGCTGGCCGACAAGATCCGGCAGTGCATCAAGTCCAGCAAGCAGGATCAGGAGCGCATCGGCGAGCTGGAGAAGGAGATCGGAGCCACCCGGAAAGTGGCGACCGACTCTGAAGGGCATCTGAGCGTCGCTCAGGAGGAGCTGTTGGCTTTCTCCGAGGAGCTGTCCAACCTCTACCACCACATCTGTGTGTGCAACAACATCACGCCCAAACGGGTCACCCTGGACTACTACCGGGACAGCGCTAGGGGTGGCGGCGGCGGAGGAGGAGGAGTGCGGAGGTCACACCACGTCTTCGCCCAACACAACGCTCAGAAGAAGCCTCGCGCAAACGACATGTTCATCTCCAAAGCTGCGGCGCTGCAGTTCATGGGCGAGGTGGACAGCGCAGGATCCAGCGCAGACTCGCTGACCTGTCCCGGATCCCCCACTCTGGATTTCAGGGACCCGTCCAATGTGTCCAACCTGGTTGCTGTCATCCGTTGCCAGATCAAGCACCTCAGGGTAAGAGGGCGGTGTTCGAGACACATACGTTTATTTGTACAACACATTTCAGCAACAAGGCAGTTCAAAGTCCTTTACATCATAAAAAAAAACATCAGTCATCAATTGTGAAACAAGTAATACATATTAAAATCAAGCAGATGTACATAAAATATATTGATCAGTGTTCTAGTTATTACAAATCAAAGCCAGCTGTAAACTGGTGGCTGTTTAGCCTTGACTTAGAGGAAATCAGTGTTTCAGCTGTTTTGCAGATTTCTTGATTTGTGGTGCATAGAAGCTGAATGCTGCTTCTCCATGTTTGGTTCAGGTTTTGGGGATTCAGAGCAGAACCAGAAGACCTGAGAGGTCTGGAAGGTTGATGCAACAGCAGATATTTAATGTGTTGTGTTGCTGAGCCATTCAGTGATTCATAAACTAACAGCAGCATTTAAAAGTCCGTTCTCTTGGATACAGTTTTTCTAGATCTCACTCAGACATTAGTCCTACAATCCTGGAAATGTTCTTCAGGTGATAGAAGGCTGGCTTTGTAACCATCTCTATGTGGCTCTGAATGTTCAGATCTCTAGTTAATTACTGTAATAACTGAAGCTGTGCATTGACTCTAGATTGCTCCTCTTTAGGTCCACAGATAATAACTTCAGTTTTTCTGGTTATCTGGTGAAAGTTATGTCCCATCCACACATTGATTTGTTCTAAGCATCTTTTTGGTGCTTATATGAGTTCAGAGTCACCTGGTGACATTGTAATGTAGCATGTAGATGGTAAATATGAGGGGTCCCAGGATTGGACCTGGTTGGCAGAGCCAGCTCACCTCTTACAAACAGGCGTAAATAATTTACTAATCTTATTTTCTGACTGCGACTGAAAGCCAGGCCTTTTCCACTGTACAGTTTTCCTTGAACGTGACATTGTGTTCAGACAGCAAATGTTCTTGAGCGCCTCTGAAATCCAGCGCCGGTTCAGGGCTGTGCTGACACGTGCCTGCCTGCGTGTGTTTGTTTGAATGAATCGGATTACCGGGGGTCAAAGTTGAGTTGTGGCCTCAGGACAACACAATTCTTTGAGCAAACATGATCTGAAACACTTGAAAGCTTATCTTAGTTCTTTCTCTGAGGTGAAAAAGATTTCCATACACAAATTAATTCTCCAACTGAGGGTGGGGATTCATCTCGTCATTTATCCTGATCAATTCAAATTAATGTTCAAACTGTCCATATTGTCAGGATTGTTAGTTTTACCATTTTCTCCACAGTTTTTCAATAAAATTGAAAATATAATTAAATATGATGTGACTGGTGACTTAAAGAAGAGTATTGCAAATGGGAATGTTTCTAAAGAGTAACATTTGTGTTAAGGTCGGTCACAGAGATTCTGTTACCTAATTAAGTAAACAGTGAATAGTTCTTATTGTCACATTTATCTTTATCTCAATAACAGTACAAAATATCATGATGAAACATAGGCCAAATCGCCCACCTCTATTCTAGAAATTTGAAAGTTGTTGCTGAATATATTGTAAATAATATAGTGATTTGTTATTTTAAACTGTCGCAGAAGCGTAAGGAATTTAACAAAGCAGAAAGAAATCCATTAAATCACTTTTCTCTATCCCTGTGTGCATGTCCACTCAGGTGGCTGTGGACCTCTGCCGCCAGAGAGGAGCGATGCCGTACTCTGGGCTCAGCAGCAGCGAGGAGTCGGAGCGGGATACCGAAAGCCTTTTGGAGGAAGTCCTGAAACTCAAATCCCTTCTCAGCACCAAGAGAGAGCAGATTGCAACCCTGCGGACTGTCCTGAAGGCAAACAAGCAGGTAAACGAAGCTACAGCGCTTTTCCTCGTCTCTTAGGTTATTTGGTTATTCCCGCAGCGTTATCCGTCAATTCAGGCTAAACTTTTATGCAGAAATGTGATAAACATTTTATGTGTAACCCATAGATCACTGTTTCTCAAACGTTTTTCAGGTTCAGGACCACTTTACTCCATTTAACAAACACTCATGGACCACCTAACCTGAAAGTACCTGCACAATAACGCATCATCTTAATATATACAACCTGAAATGCAAATTTTAATCTCTTAATATTGTTCCGAATGTGAAGGGTGGTGCAATAAAACCATGAACAAGTCATTTAGAGTTATTTACAGATTCAGATTCTAAAAAGTTCAATAGCATTTTAGGACTATTTGTAATTTAAAAGCATAAGAAAAGAAAAATAGACTTGAGTTGTGTTGGTAAAAACAAGCATTTTCTTTCAGCCACTAGTTAGCTGAACATAAATAATGTTATTTTAGGTGTTAAGATGCTGTTAGTCAGCGCGGGGCGCAGAGCTCAATGCTATTTAACATAAAAGCATTCAAAAACAAGTTATTCAACTCATCCTGAGAAACGTTCCACCATAATCTTCAAGCTTTCTTGTTAGTGACTCGGTCTTCAGTCATTTATCCATTATTATTTTTTAAACGCAAGCCTTTGGTTAGCTAACTGTGGCGTCACACAGTTAGCTTAACATCATGGCAAATTAGCAGTTGTTACGCGGAGCACGGTTTAAAAAACACTGCCATAGATGTATCATAATCTCTTCCAGGAAGCATAATAAGCCATATAAACCTACCTCACCATGTCGGATGCATTGAGTTGCTGCCATCTGATTGGCTAACATACATATCGCCATCGTCAGGTGTACCTAATAAAGGGGCCAGTGAATTTTCCTTTTCCTTAGCTCTTTGAATGCTGAATGATTTTTAGACTTTCCAGAGCTTAAGCCTGCTTTCTCCTCCACTCGTTTATCTCATCTGACCTACTTCTGTCGTTTCTCTCGGTTACTCCAAACACTCTCCAGGTGACGTTTTCGTCTGGAATTGATGTTTTCCATGTTTATTTTCACGTCACACTGTTAAACTGATGACGCTGTTACTGGGACGGACTGGGCTCAGGACTCCGGTTCGTCTATAATAAAATATTCATAATACTGCATTAGATTTGGTTTGTCTTTACCATCGGTGCACTGGAGTGATGCAGATTCCTGCTTAGCTTAGCATCATCAAGGGCTTTACAGTCCTCATGCCCTGCTTCCTGTTATTCTGGTACCAACAGAACATCTTAATGTTCTGTTTGAAGAAGCGGCCCGCTGCTTTTCCTGATGTCAGTCAAACAGCATTCATTTATTTTTAGTGTGAACTCTGGTTCAGTCGTGTATCATGTTTTACACTCTTTTTTTTTAGTTTTATGCCTGTTTGCTTCAGTTGGTAACTGTTTTTTCTCAGAGCTTCTACCAAATATTTTGTCACTGTGTCGTTAGAATGACCAAAATTACTTCTATTAAATGCCAGAAAATTTGGGATTTTTTATTTTATTTTTTTTGTAATGCGAGTTTAAGCATTTACTTTGAGCAAGAAGGTAATTTACCATCAGGCGATTTATTTTGATAATGAATATCTACTATTCCTAATAGACTTATTGAGCCCTATAATTGAAATAAAGGTTGCTTATATTTTGTAGGTTAAACTAAATGTTTTGGGTTTTTTTTTGTTGTTGTTGAATTAGTGTTTTGTTCTGGGATCAGTCTGGTATTTGGGCTGTGAGACACTTCAAAACACAGCATTTTGTTATATTTTAGTTATAATTATGCGGTAGAGGACTATCACAAAATATTAACATTACTAAATAATATCATATATGTTGAATTGAGATGGTTTTCTTTACTTCATTTGTTTATAACTCTAAAGTTGCTGCTGGAAAAGTTTGAAAACCTTCATTTGCTTGAATGAAGGTTCAACCAGATGAACCTTAATTCATTTGAAGGTTCATTTAAACATCACTGTTTAGATGGCCCAACCACCTACACAAGGTTCACAGACCTTGTTCAGATGTTCGAGCTTGAGGTCGTTTTTGTTTTTGTTGTTGCAGACGGCTGAGTTGGCCTTGTCCAATCTGAAAACCAAGTATGAGACGGAGAAGAGCATGGTGTCGGAGACCATGATGAAACTGAGGAATGAGCTCAAAGCCCTGAAGGAGGACGCCGCCACCTTCTCGTCTCTCAGAGTCATGTTTGCCAGCAGGTAAGGTTTTTATTTCTTTTATTGCCCGTTATAAGACCTGAAAAAATATTGTTAAAAGTTTTCTCTAGCGCTGAATGCTTTGTAAAAGCACTCGTTAGTGGTTAATGAGCTTACCGTTCTTATTACACCCGTGCACTCTCCACCGCTTCACGTGAAGATTATAAGCCACATGCTCTGCCTTGTGCGGGGAAAAGGACGGGCCGACTTGTCCGGTTCAGGCGGGTCAAGTTGGGGAGGAAGAGATCCGAACGTTTGCACGAAACGAGCAAAACTCAACAAAACCGAGATCACCAAACTCTCCCTCACTAAACTCCTCTGCTCGATTGGAAAGCAGTGATTATACCAATGCAATATACTAGAAACATGCATGATCCCCAGATTTTTATCATTTCAATTTTTTAAATGTATGTAGCAGGTGTCAAAGAGCTCAGAGGTTCCTGGACGAGTTCCAGTTTGTCTGGTCTGTTTGCAGACATTTATGAGCTGCTACTTGATCATCCTTAAGACGGATTCCAGAACAGACAGTAATCAAGGACGGCTGAAGTCTGATCCAACAGATTACGGCTTTGGAAAAGGTTATGGTTCAAGCCTAGGTTAGTGGTGCCACCATGTGGAGGGATGCTAGAACTGCACATGGACGACTCGTCCTCCGTTCACCTTCCTACTTCGTTTTGTTTTGTCTGTGGCTCTAAAACTCAACAAAATGCTGTTGAAGATGGTGATGTAGCATCGAAGCTTTTATATTTGTGGCTTCATCAATTTCAATCCTCGTTATGTATAAAGAAAGTCATGAATGTTCAGAAATTCCTGAAGTGATCAAAACCTTCAGCAACATTTCAGATTCTAAAAGTCGTCTTATTTGCGGTGCTAGTCGGTGTTGGTTGTAACACACTCACTCTGTCTCTAACCTGGCTGTTTTTACCCGCCTTTTGATGAGCTCCTGCCCGCCTGTTTGTGCATGCTGCATGTTGACACTGTCCACGTCTTGCAGGTGCGATCAGTACGTCACCCAGCTGGACGAGATGCAGAGGCAGCTTGCCGCTGCCGAGGACGAGAAGAAGACTCTGAATTCCCTCCTGCGCATGGCCATCCAGCAGAAACTGGCCCTCACTCAGCGTCTGGAGGACCTGGAGGCTCCTCAGGCCCCCCGCAGCCTGAACAGCAGCCCCCGGCGCTCCCGGGCCAAAGAGCTAGCCGCCAAGTCGGGCCGGGCCTCGCGCAGCCCCCGCAGCAGCCCCGGCAGGCCCCAGCTGAGGAGCAGTCCGCGGGCCAGCCCCGTCCTCGGCAGCAGCGTCCCCGCCTCGGCCACCCACCACTTGCGAGCTCTAACCCGAAGTCTCCACACAAGCCCTGTAAGAACCTCCTCTTCTCTTTCTTCCGACAGCAGCTTTTACACAAGCAGCCGGTCCCACGGTGGCCGGGGTCTCCCAAGAGATGCCACCTTCATTAGAAGTCGTAGTATCAGTGATGTTTTTAATACGCAGGTGAGTCATAGACGTTCTCTGCCTCGTAAAGACTCCACCGGTTCTTTGAGCAGTGACTTAACAGTCAGTACGAGTGATAGGCGAAAGGCTGCGTCGGGCCGGAGAGCTTCGGTCCCTGTGCGCCAGGACACTTTCGTCAAAACTCACATTGCTTCTTCCTCTTCCAGCAGACAGAAGTCTGCTTCCTCTTCACATGCTGATGATCTAACCTCCTCTAAAGCTTCACGTGTGTATCCTAACACAACTAAGGCATGGGGCGAAAGCCGGCAAAACCCTGACCCAAAAACACACCCAGACGCGTCTGTGAGGAAGAAGCAGAACAGGTCTAAATCCGTGCAAGGAGCAGCTGCTAGCAGCTACTCGTTGCCGCCCGAGTCGGCCCATTCACAGCCCAACTCCAGATACTCAGCGGCACAAACAGTCGCGGCTCTGTCTGCTCACAACCCGCCTGGTAAACCCAGGATGAGCGGAGTCTGCAGAGAGTCTAGAGGCAGATCTTCCACCGCCATAAATAGAAGCACAGATGAATCACACAGTGCTGCCAACAGGAACTGTGGTAATAAAAGTCAGGCTGCATCTTCCAGGGCCCGGAGCTCTCATTCGAAATGCTCTCGCAAGAAGAAGTAGCAGCTTTATGATCAGAAAGTGTTATAAATATATGAGACGTTAAATAAGCTGCTTTGTATGTCTTCTGTTTTTTTTTTTACCTTTATGTGTTTTGGCAAGAGATTTGTAGGTTTAATTGGTTTATTGCTGATTGTTGCATGGCTTGTAGTGACTCGTTAAAGCTTTCAAAGCACTTGAACTTTTCCACATTTTGTCAAATTACAACCACAAACCTCTATGTGTTTTATTGGGACTCTATTTGAGACAATTTCTTAACTAATTTCTACAAGTTTAAGCTGTATGCATCAAAAGGCTGAAATTTTGTGCATTATTTGCAAAATATCTGAGGGAACTGCAGTTTTCACCCCATAAAATCACTTCATCAACATCTTTTACAGAGAGACTTTTTTATTTTGCAGGGTGATTTGCAATATCGGTTTTGCTTCATGTGTGTGCTGCCCCCTAGTGACTGGAGGCTTTATTGTTCAAGCATAAATTCAAATGCAAGACCTGTTTTTTTTTTTTTTTAAGTTTCTATTTGTGGTGATCTATTTCTATCTTTATGCTTCAGATTTACTTTTTTCCCTCATAAAGTCTTTATAAAATTCATTAAAGTTTGTGGTTGTAACCAAAACGTGGAAGTTGTTAGAATGATTTTGCGAGTAACTGTAGGATTTCTGCTTGTCATTGTCATTCACTCTCATATTATCAGTTCTTTTCTTTCTGATTAAGTTGAACTTAATGTTTTTGTTTTGTCTCTGTCTCCCCCTGTTTCCGTAGCGCTGAAACACTCCCACCATCACTCCAAACCCCCTCTGCTCCATAAGGACCAGTCTTCATCTTGTGACTTCCCCTCCACCCGGCTAATTCCTCCATCCTCCCTGCTTGACCTGAGACATCCTGTCCATCCCAGATATGACGCTGCATTAATCCCTCTCCACCATGGAGTGAAAAAAAAAAAAAATCTGAAAAGATTAGAAAAAAAGACAGAAAATCTTCCATCCCAGCCTCTTGGTGTGGAGAAACCTGCATGCATCCTGGAGGAGGATGAAGAGTCTAACCTGCCGCTCATTTCTCTCTCTTCTCTCATTGACTGTGTCTGTTTAGTCTTTTTCAACGCGGTGTATTGTGGTGAACCATCGACAGTATTTATTCCATAAACAGAATCTTTCTTGTACAGTATTTCCTATCCTCTGACTCAGAAACAAGGCTGTGATCTGTTCTCTGGAGGCATTAACGTCTTCGCACCCTCTTGCCTTCAACCTGGCAACCTTGTCCGGCCTGTTAGGCGTTCTTTAGCATCGGAAAGACATATTAGCTTCAGGGTTTCCCCCAGAAAACCTGCTAAGCCCGGTGGTTTGGCGCTCGGGCATTTATTCGTCCAGTGGCCCGTTCTATTTTTGAATTAATAAATGTTTAAAGTTGACAAGAAATTTGAAAATATCACTTGATAATTAAGTTTTATTGGAAGATTAAAACCAAAACACCAACTATAAAGTCTTAAAAATGCAAAAAGAAAAAAGCAATGCTTAGCCTGGTGGGGGCACATGTAAAGCCTGGTGGCCTGCCAGGCTTATAAAGCACTGGGGGAAACCCTGAGCTCGACTTGAATGATCGTTTCTTAAAATGAGCAGCGGACGTTTACCGGCAGATCTCAGTGGAGCTCGCTGTTGTCGTCCAGCTCCTACCTGTGTTGTTTTACCTTCTGTCTTTCCTTGCCTGTCAGCTACACCCTTTAACTAGAGGTCAGTAAACAAGGCTGTTTTTTTGTGGAAATAGATCAGCCATAACGTCACCGCCTCAGGTCAGAACCATAAATGTTCAGTTTGAGAAGTCTTACTTTACAAACTATGCAGACTGGTGCCTATTTCCTGCCTGACTTTTGGTTCAACACTGGCTGCGTTTCCATTACAAATGTGCGCAAATCTTGAATTTTACTTTGTAAAAAATCTTCTTTTTTTTTTTGAGATGGGGAGGTGAGCCGAGCTCACTCATCCTCCAGGGACCCATGGCAAGCATTAAAAAAACCTCAAATAAATAAGCAGTGCTTAGCCTGGTGGCCCGCCAGGCTTATAAAGCCCTCGGCAGCATTAGTGACTTTACCAGGACCTCCTGGTGAATGCCTTGGTCGCAAAGACCCTGTGGAAGAGAAAGTACATCTATTGAATTAACATCCTCACCTGGAATAAATAGAATTTTGTGATTGCGGTGTTTCACGCGATAAGTCATTAAAAATCCTGCCGGTAGCGCTCACCATCTATCAGCAATCAGAGGAGACGTTGAAGCGACAAACCTCTGCTAGAGAGCGGCTCTGTGTGCAGCATTTTGGGAAAATTGTTGCAATTTCATTGAAGAGCTATGGAGTTAACGTTTTCAAACGATAAAGCTTTTATGAACTGCGACGCTGTGGGAGATCTGGTGGAGCCAGCTGCACATTGTCCACAAAAACAAACTCTTATCTTATTTCTATTTCCTGTCATTGTCTTTGTTGTTTCTGCCAGTAGTAACATC
The DNA here is from genome assembly GCA_911649635.1 of Poeciliopsis gracilis. NCBI lineage: Eukaryota > Metazoa > Chordata > Actinopteri > Cyprinodontiformes > Poeciliidae > Poeciliopsis > Poeciliopsis gracilis. Next base: position 3,025,079 of record CAJVRI010001220.1, read on the forward strand.
CGGTCGTCGATCATGTGACCCGTGTGATGCAAATAGAAGTCTTTCCATTGCAGTTTTGTGAATTACACACACAAAACCTTTATTGAAAAATGTGAGTTTCTCCCAAATTGTCTTGTCTCTATTAAGCAAATTTATTTTTGTAATTTTGATTTGTGTATTTTTCTGTTTGATGGAAACGCAGCTACTGGCTGGCCGCAGCTTCGTTAAGAAAAAAAGCCATTTAACGTCCTAAACATCGAGCCGCTTTCAGGAGTTATCGACATGAAGCAGCCCAGCAAAAGTTTCTGTATTTCAGTTAATTAATTCAAAAAGTAAAACTTTGCTTTTTAAGATTGTTGCTTCAAGCTAATGGAATCCTAACAGTTTCTCAGAAAATTGCATAAACCAGTGAAATTTCTGCATCAATGCATGAAGGCGATCACTGTGTGAGAAATTGGCAGCTTTTCTGTAATCTTAGATTGTTTCTCTGCTATTGGCACACCCACAGTTTTGAGCGGTGTGTACACAGGCATGATTGACACTCTTAAGACCCTCGTCCTGACTGGTTGGGTTTTTTTCTGACTGAGTGGTGTATTTCCTGCAAATTGCAGTAAGACCACAAGGGGGAGCCAGAGGAGTTTTCTTTTTCTTTTTTTCCAGGTATTTATTTATTTTCAAAGATTATCTGTTTCATAATTTGTCAAGATATAATGAAAGTTTCAACAACTATGTAAAAAAAAAATTCAATTTTCATGACTGAAGCTTTAAATTGTTTTTGTTTTTTTCCTTCCGTCTAACTTTCAGCCAATGTGCTTTGCTCTTAACAGAAGACGAATTTTGCAAAGACATTTTGTTGTTTCAACAACTGATTGGTTCTTTTATTCATCTTGCGTAATATTATAATTTTCTGAGAAACAATTTGGCGTTTCATTAGTTATGAGCCATAATTCTTAAAGTTAAAGTCTTGTGAATCTGTTTCGCATTTTGAAATGATTTTCTGAAATAACTGAACTTTTTATTGATCATGGATTTTATTGGCATGCAGCTGTTTGTTTGGACAGGTTGAATTTAGATAAAGTAACGTAACATTTCCTTGTTTCTCTACTTTATTGGCTTCCATTAGCACTTCAGTCTTTCTGCTCCTAATTCTCTGCCACAGCTAATCAACAAACATTCACATTATGCATTTTAGATTAAATGGTTCTGTGCTCTAGTGTAAACGTGTAGTAATCACAGTAAAGCTGCTGCTTGAGTCCGTTGTTTTCTAACTACTATAGCGTCTCTTGCTGCTAGTGAAGCTTTTGCTTGTTGAACATAGATTCCCCTGAAAACTTTAAATCTGTTAATTCAATATGCAGATAGATTGCAGGTGGATCAATAAAAGTGCATGATTCTATGATAAAAGATGTTATTGTCGGGGCATTTCTCTGATCCAAGAGAGTCGCTTTATTCTGAAGGGTTCATTCTGGAAATCTATCCCAACTTATGATAGAAATAATCAGATATTTGGATTCTTAAAGAGGAAATGTTTTAACAATTCACTGACCATTTGCTGCAATATCCTGCTTTTTCATTTCTGTGCCTTGGTTTTGTTTTGTTTTTTAATTCTCCACATTGCAGTCATTGTTCAAACACTGTAGCTTTTATTGGTGTAAAAATGAGTTTGAACTGCTTGAAGTTGATTGAAGCTTTGACAAAGGTGACATCTCGTTTTGGTAAAATATTTTCACTTTTTAGCTCCTTTGAGGATGAAATGTTACCTGCTGTATTTATCATGGAAAATTGCTGCTGTGTGGAAATAATAATGGAAAAACGGAGACGTTTAATGTTCTGACTAAACGGTGAAAATGGTTTAACATAATGTCATGTTGCACTGAAGGTTGTAAATTCATCTATTTAACTCACCCTGTGGATAATTTATTGACCTTTGCTGTATAATATTTTAACTGTATTTAAGTGGTTTGCATTTTCTGTAAATCGACATGATGTCATTCAAAACACTCCAAACAAGCCGTCTGATGGTCCTCAACTTTTTATGTGTATGCAAGTTGACCTTTGTTGACCTCCAGAAGAATAAAAAGCCAACACTGTACACCGTTTCAGTTTTGGGATGAGTTTGTGATCATTATTTACACAGAAATTAGTTCTTAAATGCTTTTATTTAAAATAAATAAATAATAATTCAAATTGTAACAATGTGCAAACAATAATTGTATTTACACACCATAAATAAACATGCAGTAATTTTTTCCCTCATTGTCTGAAGTTAAGATCTAAAACTTTTCTAGTTTCATATCAGCATGACCAAAATTATTCTATTTGTTTAAAGCTGAAAAACTTGCTGAGAACTTTTTTTTTTTTCTTGTTTTTTTCTTTTTCTTTTTTTTTTTTTAACTTTCCTCAAATTCAAATGTTTACATTTTTATTGACCGTTTGCAAAAAGCTTGTTTCAACAGTATATAATCGCATGCAATGCAAATATTGGTGTCAAGTTTTAAATTAAATTCAACTATTAAAGTTGAAGAGTTTCCAGGAACTACTTGGTGCTTCACCAGTTTCCACTTTCTCTGGGGTCAAAATATGACGTAACACACTTGCCTGTTTTGTTTTGCCTTTTTTCCTCTAAGGTTAGACTACCAACATGTACAACTAGGAGTTTGATAAGGGATTCAAAAAATGGCAAAGTGGCATATTTGTTCCAGCATTATAACAGCTGAAAAAGCCTTATCTGTCCTACCATCACAAACATAAATGTACAGTTAGCTTATCTCCACTGGGACTTTAACTAGAACTGTGTGCTTTGGTCAGATAAAGCTTAGATTTCTTTCAGCAACAAACACTCTAGGTGGGTTTAGCATGAAAGAAATGATAAAAATGTGTATATATATATGTAAGATAATCTTGTACTTAGTGTTTGGCTGTTTTACTTTGAAAGGCCTGGAGAATGTAAAGATAATAATTGGGTGTTTTAGTAGGACAATGATCCAAAACAAATGATCAAATCAACAGTGGAATGGAAAACTCAGCATCTTCACAATCTTGAGACACTGAAAAGAGAAAAGGTCAAAGGTCTCACTGCACTGCAGACATGTGAAAAGTTTGAGCTTCCTTTCTGTAAGGTTGATAAAAAATATTTCTAAAAATGTCTTTTTTCGCATTTCTCTAATTTCATGTGGATTTTAACTTTTCAGTGCTACTTTAATAAAGAATTTATTTGTTTTAAGAGGCTTTCCTCATCTAGAGGTGAATATAAAGGCTGTTGGTTTTGTAAACGATGCTAAAGGTTCTTCATAGAACCAGTGTTTGTTTGGTTTTTGTTTCTTCTGAGCTGCTGTAGAAACATGTCTGAGAAAAAGCTCTTTCTGTATGAAAAGCGTTAAAGGCTTACCCTGCTTGTGGCTGCACCTCTCCTGCCTAATTCAGCAACTAATCAGCGCGGGTCTCACAGGTGAGTTTCCACCCGCTAATCTGTAAAAAGAGAAGAAGTCACCATCTACGCTGTGAGAAAAATGCACCTCCTGTTTTCACACAACTCTTTAGTAAAGTATTATTCTGTTCAAATCCGTGTTCCAGTCTGAAGTGGAAAAAGACGTGGATTAAGGAACAGTGTTCCTAGGAAGCTGACCTCAGCAAAAATGTGCAAGTTTTCTCTAATTGTGGTACTTTGGGAAGATTTTTACTAAATCTCAGAGGTTTGCTTGTCTTGTTTTAAGTGACTGTGATACATAGAAAATAATTTAAAAACACCAAGAATGTTGACCAAAGTGCTGCACAAACCAGCCAAGCATAACAGAGAAAGGAGGGACAATAAGCACAAAATATGCAAATATTAAAGGGAAAGAAACATAAAAAACCCCCGAATCTATTACTAGATAAAACTGATGTCACATTGATATCCGACCTTAATTTGAAAGTCAGACGAAATGTTTTAAACAAGATTAAAAATAAAAGTAGAGGAGCCTTAACGTTCACTTAATCATCTGATTGCCAGTTAATTCGGTGAAATGTTCATGTTTGCTCTTGATCTTTACCCAAGTGTGCGAAAATCTGTTAACTGGAATTTCAGAGTATTTCTCATTGGGATGTAAATCCAAAAATTACTTATTTTGAAACAACAATGAATGAAGTTTGACATCTTTATTCTTTACTCTGGACAAATGTGCTCTGTATTGAAATGTTAGTAACAATTAGCAACAAATTTTATTGTTACTAAAACGTTAGTAACAATTTTTTGTCACTAAATTGTTTGTAACAATGTTCACTGTTACTAATGAAAACTGAAAACTGAAGATGTAACATAAATTTTTGCTATTAAAAATTTATTGTTATGTGTTTCAAAATGTATAAGTTTTAAAACACTTAATGTGAGATTAAGTGTGTGTAAGTTTCGCTCTACACACACTTATTTAAATGCTTTAATGAACCAGCTTTTCTATACAGGGCAGCAACACATCAAGCTATAATTGCTGCTGTATTACAGTTGATTTATGACAGATTTTTTAGGGGCCACACTAGAAATTTCAGTAATAACAAAAACCCCAGTAGCCTAAAAAATACAAAACTCAATTCAGAACAAAAAGAAGAAATAATCTCTAAGACTAAAATAAAATTCTTAAGACAAATTTAAAGCCTAAAGTGCTTAATCTGATGTGGATTATTTTGCTCCGATGTGGGTTTGCATTTAAGTGTTTTTATCGTTGGAGCTTGTTTTGAGCCGAACAAGTCAGAGCAAATTCATGTCTGAGATGAGGCAAATTTCAAATGAAATCGCAGCAATCTGAAGGAAACTATCAAGATTTAGAGTTTCTTGGGAAGATGTTTTGCATTCAGGCCATTTTAAGGATTGAATAAAAACCAATGTGAAGCCTGACTGTCCCAAAGCTTCACATTGGAACAGTCAGCTTCATTCATAACTACAACTCACCTCGTTTCGTGCCAGATGGCTTTGCAACTTTCAGTCATCTGGTCTGGGTTTGCTTGTGCAATGTGCATGTGATCACAGACATATTTAATAGATTGGAATATGTGTCCTACAGAGGCTCATTTGTAAGACTAAAAGTACTTTTTAAAAAACTTTTAAGCAAGTATTAAGCATACTTTTCTGATTTAACATCATGTTTTCACGTAAGAAGAAAATAAACTGTTTTTTACAGAGATTAGTCCAGTATATTGTACCCTGGTAAGAGTACACGTTGTACCCTGGTAAGAGTACACGTTGTACCCTGGTAAGAGTACACGTTGTACCCTGGTAAGAGTACACGTTGTACCCTGGTAAGAGTACACGTTGTACCCTGGTAAGAGTACACGTTGTACCCTGGTAAGAGTACACGTTGTACTCTGGCAAGAGTACACATTGTACACGTTGTACTCTTACCAGAGTAAGAGTATAAAACAGAGTAACATATTTTACTGAAGTATAAGAAAAGGGTAAATCAAGTACTGAACTGATCAAAACATCAATCATTTAATATTTGAAAATACATCATCAGTCAGACCCAAATATAAAGTTTTAAGGAAATTTTGGTATTTTAAAGATCAAACTGAAAATAATTCACATGAATAATATAATTAGAAAAATAACAAAATCAGGCAAAAGTAACATTTTCCCAAATTATTTTCTTTCAATATGAAACTTATGAAACTTTCACAAAAACTGTATGATTGTTGTTAAGAGAAGCTTACAGTGGGTAGAGTAGCCAAAAATTTTATTCAAATAAAAGTAGAGATATTTTATGATACAATTACTCAAGTAAAAAGTAAAGACTCCCCTAACAGTCTTTATTGAACCGCTGGTTCGCAGGGGGCGCCCCCTAGTGTTCCGTAAGGAACTGCATGTTCCTCACATTCATTTATTTATTACCGTGACGTCATCTTAAAGCGCGACGCCACACCTGGCTTACCAAAGGATGTGTTGAAAAATAAAACTGGGATCTTTGTTGCTCTGCTCGCACATGATACAGCTATTGATATTTTTTTTAATTAAAAATGATGAAATTAAATTAGTTAAATACAATTGATGAATAAGTGGGTGGTTGCATTCATTCATACAACACTTGGTAGGAAAGAATAACTATTTTGCTCCTCGATTTCCATGTGTTTGACATGATTGGAAAGTTTAAAATCCACACTTTCAGAATCTGTAAATAATTTGCTGCTTCCCAACTCTGGTCCTAAGGTATAAATATTATTTGTGAAAGATTTAATTTAATGTCTGATTTTCTTGTGCTTCAAATCAGAGCGTCAGTATTTCCTTTGTGATCATCTGAGACATGTGACAGAACTGCTGCCTATATCACACTGGGATCTTTGTCTGATGAACCAACGTTAAACAACATTTCTCATGCACTGCAAAAACACAAAATCTCACCAAGTATTTTCACAAACACAGAGGACTTGAAATAAGATCAAACTGACTTACAATTAACCTTTCAGCAAATAAAAACTGCTAGATTTAAGTCAATAATTTCTCAATATTGGTGAAAAAGTATTTATCCCATGAGCAGATTATTTCACTTATAACAGAGGAAAAATGTCTGGTTATAAGTGAAATGAAATATCAAGGAAAATTTTTTAAAACCAATATTAAGAAATTATTGATTTAAAACAAGCTCCTATTTCTTGCTGAAAAGTAATTTGTAAGTTAGTTTTATCTTGTTTCAGTGTGCTAAGGTACTTGCACTTAAAACCTGGTGAGATCTTGTGTTTTTTCTGTTTCTCCATGCAGTTAAAGCTCTTAAAAATCCCAGCATGAGCTTGTGCTGCGTTCAGAGTCTGCGGTTAGACTGAATGATCTGTTGCTCCTGTTTATAACAACAGAAAACCACCGAGCTGTTTACAGCTTCCAGGCTCGACACCTTGAGCTTGTCGTCTTTATGGACTGCGGAGTGTTTTGAGAAGTTTGTGTGGCTGCAGGGAGTGGTCAGAGGAAATCTGTTCTGTTTGGCCCGACTGGAGCCCTGGAGGCGTGGGACTCGGAGTGGTGATGTCAGGCTGCAGCCAATCAAAGCGACTGCACGCTGTTGCTGTGTGCGGGGAAATTTAGGAACAAGAAGAAGAAGAGGAGGAGGAGGAGGAGGAAGAAGAGAAGGAGAGGGTTGTGGGGGTGGGGATGAGAGTCTTGAAGTTAGTGCTAAAGTCCATGAAACTGGATTCTGAGAGGACAAAAAAAAAGAGACAGGGAGGTTTGTTGGGGGTCAAATAGGTCAAAATTTTAAGTCATGTGATTTTAAAGGGAATGGGGATGAAAGAATGAGTTGTTTTGCTGCCTGTGTCGTCTCTATTATGAATCGCTCATGGAGGAGGCAGAGACATTTGTCTGTTTCTCTTAAACGTGGAGAAACTATGCAAGGAAGGCAGTCAGTGTGACTTACGATGAAGTCCAGGAGCTCAGGAGAGAACGGCAGAGGTCTGTGGGAGACTCTTTAGTTTCTCACTCTCCCCATTCCTGCTGGTTGTCCAGGGTAAATTGTTAACGACAAGCTGATTTTCAAGTTTCTAATCTGGTGGCGTGTCTTCAGCCTCAACCAGAAGCTGGGAATTATTTGCGGTGGTTTGGTGCTTGTTTTGCTGCTGTGCTGAACCTGTAATTTCTTCCAGCTGTGAAGCCGAACGCAGCCTTGTCACAGTTTAAATCCGTCTCGTGGTAAAACGTAGTCCTGGACCGAAGTAAACGTTTGGGATTACGGGATCTGTCAAACCCTGTTGATGTAATCAGGATGAGCGCCAACGCCCACATCTTCTAAAACAATCTGAGAAAAAAATACAAGAAAAACTGCACCGTTGTTTTTAAGTGATATTAATATTGCATTGGATTGGCATGTTGGATTGATAACAAGATATTTAAGCACATTTAGTGTTTAGTTTAGAATCTAGAGCCATGGCTTTGACACATAGATCAAAGCAAAATGGCCCAGTCAAAACCCAGATACGACTAAAAACAAGATGAAGTTCTAATATGCTCTCCATGCAGTCAGAAGTTGTTCTGATGTTAAAATATGAAGTGAAAACATGGAGGCTGTTGGTTTTGGGGGGATGGGCTCACGGCGTCTCCCACTGGCATCGCAGCATTCAAAGGCCACAACAACCCTGCGTGACTCCATTTTGGAAAGGCTCCTGATTATATCTTTGTCTCAGTTCGAGGTTTTTGTTGTTCTGGTGAAACAAAACCAAACAGTATTTTGCATATTTCCACAAAACCGAGTGAGGAGGAAAAATAGTCCATGTGCATAACCGGCCCGCCTGCAGCAGTGACCTTTCACCTACTAACACTGAGAGAATTAGAAAGCTGCTGAAACCCACATGTTTAACAGGAACTGAATAAGTATTTGTTCTCACCAGACTATTGTTCTTCTGAGATTTCACTGAGCTGAGGACGAGGAGGTGATGAAACACGCAGATAAACGTCGCGTTATCTCAGCCGGTCACATGCGCAGCTGGCAACAGCTACCTGTCATTAACGTGATAAATCCAACAGTTTCAAGCTCAACGCAGAGCTGGAAAATTTGCTAATAACTGACTTTTTATGCATGATTGTTTCTGGAAACAGAATTTTTGCACGTTTCTCCTCTGACTCACTGTGTTTCAGTTCTGTCTGCAGGATCACAGTGACCCAGATCAAACATGTGCTTAGTTCTGCTGGAGCCTCTGGAATCTGCTGCCGAGCGCTTATCCTTACATTTTCCTCACGATTTCATGAAGCATTTCTTCTCACATGTCAGATAAATTTTGAAGATAAAAGCCAGATGCTTTGAAAATATTAGGAAGAATCTAACAGCTGTTAGAAGGAAGGAAGGATCTGTGGTAACGCTCATTTGTGCATCCAGGATGCAGAAGACTTTCACTGAAGGAGCTTTGCTCTTCTAGAAAATTAGGTTTTTGGCAATTCTTCTTCCCAAAAGAGCTCAACCTCAGTGAAACTGGGCGCAGAGCATCTGTTTGAATTTTGTAGCTTTTTTCAGTTAATTTCCATTTACAATCACAATGAGATTTCTTGTTTTTTTTTTTTTTTCCTTTTCCTTATTTATGCATTTTTGGCAAGAAAATTATTTTGATTTTCCTTTTCCTTATAGATGCATTTTCGTAAAGACATGTATCCATATTTTGCTTTTCCTTTTTATATCTGTGATGCCTTTACATTGCGCTTGAAGAGGCATTTCCGGAATACATTAAGAAACTTTAACACTGTTTACCGCCGTTTCACAAACTCAGATAACAGGAGTAAACAGCAGCTATAGGGTGATGTCAGTGCTTAAGATAAGACCCATCCCTTCCACAGTGGGGCACACGAGTGGGGGTTGTGAGTGGGCGTGGCCTCTCCGAGCGAGGTTTGTTTTCATCCTGCTTCTGGTTGAATCCTGCAGAAGCACAGATAGCAGCAGCAGCGAGGCGTGTTTACACGTCTCAGAAAAGAAAATGTCTTTCAAGACCGTGGGCACCGTGCTGACACGGACACTGTGGGCCCGGGGCAACAGGACCCCTCCACTCGCCAGATCCCCACGCGCGAACAGACTGTCCACCTCGTGCAGGGCGCTCGCGGGCTCCAATCAAATCGAGAAAAACGAGGGGCAAAGTTGCAGCTCGGACGCGGACAGGCCGAGCGGCGCAGACGCGCCGTCATCCAGCGAGCCGCCGCACAAATGCGGCAGCGGGGAGAAGAAGCGGCTGAAGGAGACCGCGGGCGCCCCGGGCGCCAGCGGCGTCAGGAGACGCTCGTTCACGTCCAACGCGGCGCCCATGGACCAGACGTCGTTCCTGTGGAGTCGTTACAACGACCTGAAGCGGCTGGTTTACGGTAAGCACCGGATCCCCCCCCTTTGTCCTCGGAGCCCCCACCCCACCCCACGCAAAGCAGGCACCCCCTTGTCCACGTCACCAGGCAATTGAAGATGTTTATCTGTAGCCAGTGAGGACATTTTGTACGTTTGAGGATTCCCCTATTGCATCCTCACTCTGCAGGTTTATGCAGCTGGTCACCTCAGAGCTCAAGTGGTTCACAACGAGTCAGCATTATTTTCTACCTAAAGGAGTCCCTACAGCTATGGTTCATGTGTTGCACATTAGTGCAACACATGAACCACTAGCCATCAATCAAAGTTAAAGTTCTATTTATTTAGTTGATTTCTGCCTGCAGAATCTGTGTTTAAACCACTGCAGGACTCCATTCCTTTTGGATTCATTTCTAGAAACTCCCAGTAATTTTTATTCCTGCAAAGGTTGACAAAACATGCTCTGATTTATGCTTTTGGGATAAATTACGCATTAAGTGCTGGTTGCCTCCCTGCACAATGAAATTCTTTGTTTACTGTGTGCATCTTTAGCACGTAGGCAACAGGTTGGTGTTGTGGAAAGTAAAATTACATCTTCCCAGCTGATGCAAGTCGTAGTTCTGCCTAACAGATCCGTTCAACGAGAGATTTAGTTGGTTTTCTGCAGCCAAGCTGTTGCTCTGTGTGTTGCTCAGCAGTTCCAGCCAGCTGGATGAATAAAGGGCTCCTGCACTTTCACCTCACAACTCAGACCCTTTCGACTGTTTGGAAATATTTTGCTCCCTGACAAAACATGAGAAACTGTGAGGTTGGAATTACAGGAGCGCCACCTGCTACTGGTCAGCTGTGGCTTAGCGTGGAAGAAGGGAAGGGACTGTTTCATAATTTTGACTTAATTTTGTCCTTAATTCTGAACTGTATTACAAGGTTTTCCCAAGAAAACCTAAGCTCGGTGGCTGACTGCTAGGGCGGTCATTCGTCCAATAGCTCGTCGTGTTTTTGAGTTAAAAAATGTTTAAAATTGACAGGAAATTTTAAAATATCATTTGATAATTATGTTTTATTAAAAGATTGGAAGAGAAATACCTGAACAGTAGCTATTAAGTCTTAAAAAACAATTTAAAAATACTAAAATAAATAAGCAATGGTTGGGCTGCTGGGTGCACAAGTAAAGCCTGGTGGCCCGCCAGGCTTTTAATGCACTGGGGGAAACTCTAGCATTTGATGTTAGAGGCTAATATCTGAGGCGTTAACTTAAATCTGATTACAGCACTTTAACCTTAATCAATATCTTCTCTCATAGAAACCCACAAAGAATGTTGTTGCACAAATATTATTTTTAATGTTTGCCGTTTTGCAAAGTTGCGCTACTTTGCCTCTTAACGGTAAAATAGTTCAAAACTTGCACAATATATTTGCATTACAGGGTTGTTTACATTGGCTTGGCTCAGCAAGCCAGTGCAGATCGGCAAACAAAGTAGAAGTCCAATGCAACAACACTCTAAAGTAAACAAAACTGCTTAATTACAGTAAAAGTCAAAAGGAGCAAGGCGGCTTTTCTTAGATTTGCTGTTACATCTATAAGGGTTTTATTATTACATTATTGCAGAAATGTTAATGCAGTTTTAGATGTGATTTTAGATTTTGTCTCTGACGTAAAGAAACGTGCCTGTAACACTGTTTACAGTGGAACGTGGAAGTACGTACAGTACCAGTACGCCACTGGGTACACTGTGTTTTTCCTGTCTTGGTACGCTGCCTTTCTGAACGTTGACGCACAAAAAAAAACAAAAACAAAAAAAAAAAACAGAAGTTTTCTCAGCCGCCGACTTCTGCTGCAGATTCTCAACTTGAAAGCCAGCCATGCATTCCCTTCATGATTACAGTTTTACAGATTTTTACCTTGTGAAGGATGAGTGTTTTTGCGTGAAAAGAGAGGTGCTTTTAGCTGCAGGGCGTCCAGCCAGAGGGTTGCTGAATGCACGCCTGCTGAATGCACGCCTGCTGAATGCACGCCTGCTCCCCAGCTGCGGCGCTCACTGAACTGTCCCAGGAGAGAAGGTCATGACCTACTTTCCCACATAGATCTGATGTAGGGTAATGCCCCCGCTGATACAGTGTCAGCGGGGGCATTACCCTCCGAATGCAAACAGATGAATCTGTTGGCATTGTGTCGCGGCTTCTTAACCCGCCGGGCAGGAAGCAGACAAAGCAGAAGTAACCTGCGTTGCGAGGCATTCAGGAGTGGCTTTCAGCCGCACATTTCAGTGCACAGAATGTTCTTTTTGGGCTGAATTGGTTTGGTCAAGAGTCAGTTGACATCTGAGAATTGCAGGCAGGTTACGCAATCCCCGCCGAGCTCGCCAGCCCCCGGCTGGAGCGAAAACAGTAGCAGGAGAGTCTAACTTCTTTGCTCTCTGCACAAGTGCAGAGTCAGCAGCCGCTGTTAATCCTAGCCTTCCCCGCATAATCACTGCGTTTTCTTTCCCTCTTTGCTCGAGTCATTGTCCCGTCTGATGTGATGTGTGATTATTTGAACTGAATCACCCATCTGTCTCTCTCGCTGCTCAGACCTGATCCCTCCCGGTGCGTGTAAAAGCCTGAACTCCTCGGTGATCTACGCCAACAACGAGGTCAGCTTGGAGGAAGTGGACATCTACGGCTTTGACTACGACTACACGTTGGCTCAGTACTCCAACGCACTCAATACGCTGATCTACGACACGGCTAAAGGATTCCTGATTGAGCACTTTAAGGTATTGAAATAAAACTTCAGCAGATTTGTAGAGGAAGGAAAATATGAAGAAAGCAGGTTTTAAAGTTGTGTTAATTCATGCACTCTGTGTTTCTGCCTTGCAGTATCCTGAGGAAATTGCAAAATATGAGTACATTCCCAACTTTACTGTCCGAGGCCTTCACTATGACATCCAAAAGGTGAATATTTAAATGTGCTATTGCAGGAAAATATGTGTGTATGTATAAATATGTTTCTTAAATAGAAATGTAATAAAACTATTAAACCAAAGTTTCCCCCAGAAAACCTGCTAAGCCCAATGGTTGGTCATTCATCCTGAGGCCCGTCATGTTTTTGAGTTCAAAAATGTTCAAAGTTGACAGAAATTTTAAAATGTCACTTGATAATTATGTGTTATTGGAAGATTAATTTCTGAACACCAACTATAAAGTCTTAAAAAATGCAAACGTTTTTAAAAAAACGTTTGCATTTAGCCTGGTGGGGCTTTATGAGCCTGGTGGCCCGCCAGGCTCATAAAGCACTGGGGGGGATGCCCTGGGGGGGAAGCCCTGCGTTAGCGATTGGGTAAAATTTAATCCAATTAAAACAGAGTTCATGCCTCCAGCAAACCGCTGTTTCTCAATAACCTCATCAAGTCCAAAGTATTTTTCCAGCACATAAATCTGTTATTAAAGCAATCTGCATTCTGTTAGCTTAGCAGCTAACAGATCGGCTTCATGCCTCCATGCTAGGTGGACATATGATATATAACTTATTATGACAGGAATTTGAATTCATTTTTGTAACAATAAATTCTGACATTAACAATGTTTAAAAACCCCACAGAGCCCTCTGTATTGTTGGGATTATTAGTTTTACTATTTTCTCCAATGAAAATATCAATAAATATAAATTAACATGAAAATATGATTAAGTTCAGCTGCAGTTACTTTTTTATGTGACTGAAACGTATTACGTTGTGAAGCTGTGATTGCTGCAGACACAACCATACAGCAACCTAAAAAAATTAATAAATAGTTTGCATTGTCACTTTTATATATTACCACAAAATATTGTGATACAATTTGAAGTCGCCAACTTTTATTGCCCAGTATTTTCTGGTCTAGTTTAAAGTGCAAATATCTTATTACTCTTGAAATGAGATCAATTAACTCAAAAGTAACTTTTCAGTAACATATATTGCTGAAAAAGTACAACTTCTATTGGCAGATAAATTAACTTGTATGTTGTTAAAAGTGAAAGGAAGTAGTACATTTCAATATTAAGAAATTACATTATATATATCTTGCTGAAAAGTTACTAGTGAGTTAGTTTTGTCTTGATATTTGCACTAGATTTTGTGGTTTTGCGGTGCATGGTCAGGCTGAGTTTTGGGTTATCGTAAGCTGTAAGTCATAATCATCACCACCCTGTTTAATCCACGTGACAACATTTTTTAAATTCTCTCTTTGTTCAAATAAAACCATTTCTCCCTCCTCTGTAGGGACTCCTGATGAAAATCGATGCCTTCCATTACATTGAGCCAGGAACCGTGTACCGGTAGGAGCTGCCGATCTTTTCTATCTAAATAAAACACATTGATTTATTTCTGCTTGTCTTCTTCCCTGCTGCTCAAGGCGAAACATTGTTTGTTTTGTCAGATAATATTATCCTCTAAACAAAAATTTTGCTGCCCTCAGCGGTCTGAGTCCAGTGTCGGACGATGAGGTCCTCTATCTCTACGGGGGGACTTTCCATGTCCCGCTGTCGCAGGACAGTGGATTCTACGGAAAGGTTAGAAGGAGATTTTTCTTTTTTAATCGAAGGAATTATGTTTGTTTTCGTCAGCCACATTATTTCAGTTGCGAAACAACTTTTGAGCAATCGCTGGCATGTGTTCCAGTTTCTTCACTTTGTTTTTTGGATTTTGTATAATCGGTTTTGTGTGGCACTGTGCTCAGCATGGTGCAGATTCTACAGAAAAATAACAATAATAATCTCATCTGTCCACGTCTAAACAAGCAGAGGATGTAATCTGGCGGCGTTCTCAGATATTGGACAGCTGGGAGCATTGCATAAGACCAAAATCCTAACTTTGGGGATCTTGTTTATCCCATTGGCGTGATGAAAAGCTGGAAAGCAGCGTTCCCGTCTCTGAAGTATTCTCTGGAAAGATTTCCCGTGTTTTTGATTTCCTCCGACTTGCACGCAGTCAGGAAAGGCAGAAATCTTTATTGAATGTGGAAGGCGAGCCAACATGAGTCCAATTAAGAGCAATTACGAGTGAAATGTTGGGTCAGGTTGTCAGTTTTTCTTTGGGCAGACATTTTAAATCCAACTTTTTTTCCTAAATAAACAGAAGCAGAAAAGTTTTTGTGCAGCTGTAATCTCATTGCCTTTGTTTACAACGAGGCCTAATACTGTTATCTTAATCCATAACATAGCACCTTGTGGCATCCAGTTATTAATCAATTAATCTAAAAATGAAGTAACAAATCAGACCGACTGATTTAAGCAGAAAGCGTTTACTTTTTTAGCTACAGATTCATCCTTTGCTAGAAATTATTTAACGTATGCTAAAAGAATGCTACATTGTTGCATTTGAAGCAATAAAATGTTTAGTTTTTAATTAAAACAAAAAAGATGTACATGTTTTTTTTTTTTTCAATTTTTTAAAGCACGGGCCGCGGACCAACTGGAACCGGGCCGCACAAGACACAGTTCAATATTTCAGTTTAATGGATTGTCTGAGTCTGGAGGATCTTTTATTTTGAAAATCCTTTAGCCGGATTCTCTTAGTCATGTCTTGCATTGAGCCACAAGCAGCAAAGTGAGTCAGAAACAGATCAGATGTCTGGAAAGTTTCTTTGCGAAGGGAAAAGGCCCAGAAAAGAGACAGGAGACTGGATTTATCCCGGTGGGCGATTCCCACATTCCAAGCTGCTCTGCATGACATGCTGACCGGCTCATGAATGAGGCAATGAAGCTTCAAACTGCTTCTCCACGTGGAAAACGCTGTCTCCTAGGCAACCGTCTCGTTGCAGAGAAACAAACTCAGAGCTCCCATTGATTTGTCGTTGTCGTTTGTTGAAATTTTCACAAAAGTAGAAATGTTCGCCGTTGTGGCGCATCTGATGTGTAAACGTTACCATAGCGACCAGAGTTCTCGCTCCCAGTCAGGGAACGTCTGACTAGGGAGCATCATCGTCTTTTATGTCGGGAAGTTATTTTGACAGAATATCCGATGTTAAATTGTACAGCTAACATCGGCCGATTAATATCGTGCATCCCGAGAATTAATAATAACTTGTTCCTGTTCGCAGGGACCGAAGGTGAAGCAGTTCATGGACATCTTCTCCATCCCAGAGATGACCCTCCTGGCCGTCGCCAACGACTTCTTCATCACCAACGACATCGAGTACGACCCGGTTCACCTCTTCAAAGATGTTTCTGTGAGTTCCTCTGCGTTCATTCAGTGCTGGCTGCAAGGGCAGGGCAGGACAGGGCAGGACAGGGCAGGACAGGGCAGGACAGGGCAGGACAGGGCAGGACAGGGCAGAACAGGGCAGGACAGGGCAGGACAGGGCAGGACAGGGCAGGACAGGGCAGGACAGGGCAGGGCAGAGTGCGTATGTGACCGTTTTCACATCCAGTCCCGTAATCCTTCAGCTGGAGGCTCAGGAATCTGCTGAGCTGTGGCAACATTCACGAGCAAAGCCAAGAACAATGAGTGCTTTTCCTCTCTAGCTACAAATGTGTCATTTTCCGGGAACATTCAGGAAAAATCTATAAAAAAAAGCTCAGTGAATGATTCTGAAATGTAACGCTCTGAACCCCAAAATCTGCTTGTTTTAAAGTTCGATGTAGTTCTCCCAGTAAGTAATCATATCCTTTGAACCTTTTTCACATTTCGTCTCGTTACGACCACACACCAATGTTGAAAGGGAAGGTCAAAGGTCACGTTTAAAGTCTGCCATAAGACATACAGGAGACACAGGAAGCATGTAGAAGATGGTCTCCTACCAAAATGGAGCTTTTTTACACTTTGAGGTCAAAAACTAAACGTCACCTTGAACCCAACAGTGAAACATTGCGAGAATATTCAGAATATTACAACTTTATTCTCGTAAGACTTTATTTTTAAAATAATATGACTTTATTCTTGTACATCTTTATTCTCGAAATATGACTTTGTTCTTATAATTTTATGACTATAAATCAAATTTTATTTGAGTGCTTCACATCATGAAAACACAAAAACACACTAAGAAAAGAAGATTAAATAAAATTATGAAAAGAAAATTATAACGATAATAAAGTAGAAAAAGAATAAAGTAAATGTAATGCTTCAATTGTTGATTCTGTGTTGCTCTTAATATTCTATTGTAGTCTATGAGATAAAATCCCAACAAATTGTACTCAGGTTTGTGTTTTTAATGCAAAAAACTTAAAGGTGTAAAAACTTTTGCGAGGTGAATATGCGAAGAATATAAACAGATTTGTTTTTACACCATAGGAAGCAATTGGCATGGTTCATCTCAAAGGCTACATGTACAAGTGGATCATGCAAGACCTTGGTAAGAGCAACTTCCTCTCCTTTCTGCTGCATCGACCTGCATGTTGCTGCACAGACTCAGCCACACTTTGCCTCGTTTTCTCTCACAGACAAGTTTATCCTGAGAAAGGAGGAGACGGATGCTGTCCTTCATCGGTTGGTCAGTCAGGGGAAGAAGCTGTTCCTCATCACCAACAGTCCTTTCAGCTTTGTGTAAGTCTGAGCCCTGAGAGGTCTCTGGCTGCTGCAGTTCATTCTGACTCACAGGACAGGAAATGCTAAAAAAAAAAAAAAAGCCACCATGTTGCAAGTTGTTATGCTGTATTTTTCCTTTCTGTGTAGGGATAAAGGAATGACGCATATGGTGGGGAAAAACTGGAGAGACTTCTTTGATGTTGTTATCGTGCAAGCAGATAAACCTCACTTCTTCACCGACTGTATCAAGTAAGTAACTGCTATTTTTTTAAGTTAATTGGGAAAGTAGTGATTAAAAGTAAACTTCTTCATATTTATACCAAACAGCTGCCAGGAAACTAAATAAAATGTTTTCGGATGTTTTCAATTCGGAAAAGGTTCTACGTTTAAACGACGCGACCTTGTATGTAGCCGAGTCCGCTGGCCACGAGATGGCGCTGTGGTCTTAAAATATCACCAATCGCGCATGCGCTTTGCTTTTGACCTTTAGCTTCTTAGCTTACGCCTCATTAGCTTACGCCTCATTGAAAACAATAACGCGTCTCCCTCTCCCATGACTGATGGGACATTTCTGTAATAATTTGTCAGAAATTATTACAGAAAAGTTTCATTAAGAAACTTAGTTTCATAAAGGGCCAGTTTTATAAGAAGTTTCATAAGAAATTCTGCTCCGATGTGAAACATTCTGGGTATTTATATTTGTTTATTAGCAATGCAAACCAAAAATGATTTTATCTCTTTCTTTTCCATACTTGTGTGATAAGTTTTTGTGAATAAAAATTTAATATATTAACGTTTGTAGAACCTAAACAAACAAGCACACCACATTAAATCCACAAAACTGAAGGAGAACATGCAAAGCATTCAAATCTTTGAGTTTCAGAATCTGATCTCAGTAACATGTTTTTGTTTCAGACCTTTCAGGCGCTTGGATAATAACGGAGACCTGCGGTGGGAAAAGATCAACCGTTTGGACAAAGGGCAGATCTATAAACAGGTTAGTAATACGTCTGTCTGTCACAACATGCGGCAACTGTATGTCTGTTAGTTAACTTTGTGTGTTTTGTTTTTCAGGGTAACTTGTTTGACTTCCTCAGACTGACCGGATGGCGAGGATCAAAGGTTCTTTACTTTGGAGATCATCTTTATAGTGACTTGGCTGTGAGTATGGAAGCTTGTTGATTTATTTTTTTTCCCCTCAGTAAAAGTTCACATTATGACTAAGCGTTAGGGGAAAGATGACTCAGCTCCTGTGTTCAATTTATCCGGTGGCGTCAGTGTGTGATTAATGCAAAGTTGGAAATTTCATTGGAACATTTGCTATTGAGTCTTGCTGACGTGACCCGAAGAAAAACGTTGCTCTGGAGACGATTTTTGTTCAGTTTGGTTAGCTTTGTGCAGCTTTTTTTTTTTCTTTTTTTTTTATACAGATTTTACTAGCAATATAAGTGTTAAAATGTATCTCTGGACAATTATTTTTTTATTCTTTGACTAACTGAAAAATTGAAATATTCAGATTCTTTGTTTTTTTAAAAATTTCATTTCTGTGTGAAATGTTTGAAATGAGTGGATATGAACAGATCAAAACTCAGACTTGCACCTTGGACAGGATCAGATTTATATCAGCTGTTTCTTTATCGACTTTGGCAGATCTAGAGCTTGACATCTTAAACTAAGCATGAAGATGTTTTATGGTCAGATACTGTGCATTTGATGAAACGGATAAAGACATCGGTCAACGTCATTTTGGTTTTTGGTGTGACTTAAATATTTAAACCTGAAGCAGGAGGGCTGATAAAATAAAGAAATCCATGTTATGCTCTTTGTCTTTAGTTATGTCTCCTTCTTTCTTGCTTTTTCTTTATTATTCAGAGTTAATTATTTATTGTGGATAAAACAAACATTTTGAAATACTTCTGCTCATAGATAATAAAACTGAAAGTTCATCCAGCCTTTCTGTCTTTGTTTGGGGTTTTTTTGCGTGTCGCAGGATCTGATGTTGCGACACGGCTGGCGCACCGCAGCCATCGTCCCAGAACTGGAGCAAGAAACCAAAATAGTGAGCGCGCACCGATACGCGGTGACCCTCACCTGGCTGCAGGCCCTGACCGGCCTGATGGAGCGGCTTCAGGTGAGCAGTTAACACCCAGTTCGCTCAGACATGTAATGTTTTTACAAGCACGATTATGTTGACGAAACACAAATCTCCAACACTTGTTGAGCCGCTTTTGAACCTGAACCGACATTTCCAGACAGCAATGCCAAAGAGTTTTTCAGCAGCATCTTCTTAATCAAATAAGCGGCATTTGTTTTGAATCTTTACTAAATAACAAGGCAGGAAGCTCTAGCATTTAAATCTGAATACAAAAGTTTTCCTCTTTTAAAAGGCAAAAAAAGCAAAAAGCAATCTTTTTTTCAGAATCATACATTTGGAAGCCAAACTGCTCTCAGCAACAATTACAAAGCTATAATCTGCACCCTAATAGGGCTTGGCTTCTGAACACGTCTGTCTGCTGTCTGAACTTGTCCACAACAGGGAACGTGCTCAGCATTTACAAACAAAATAACCTTCGTCACTCAATTTCCTCTGTGACTTACAGTTCTCTATTGTATTGAAGTAGGTTATATGTAGACACCTGCCAGGATTAATAATGTTTTAGGACTGAGCTTGACCTTGGTAGCAGCAAAGGGCTCATCACTACTCTGTATTAACGGCAAGAAGAATTGGACAAAATAACCATAATCACGATTTTTCTTAGGTTCTTTGATTTATTGGTGTTTTTTCTGCATTATGAGAAAAAAACACAACATATTTTCTCATCTTGACCCTTTGTATGTTAATTTTTTTTAATCATTTATTTAAATTTGCACTCTCTGAAACGCGTGTGTCAAATTCAAGGCTCGGGGGCCAAATCTGGGCCGCCGTGGCTTTTTATGTGGCCGTCTGGACTCCAAGTTACATCAATATGTCCCTCCAGTTTTTCACAAATCTGCAAAATTCACACAAAATCAACAGATAACCCACATTATTTTTGATTTCACTGCAAAATTTTCTCAAATTTGACCAAAAATCTTAGATTTAATAGACTTCTGCCTCAGCCTTACTTCATGTCAAGTACGGCAATTTAACATTATATATTAGCACAAATAGTGTAAAACATTCTTATAATTATTTCTGAACTAGCACCACAAAAACAGTCCTGGATGGACTGATTAGTGTGAAAAGATGTTTAATTTATTTCATCTTAAGAAAAACTTATTAAATGCAGAAATAAACAGATTTTTATTGATATTTTAACAGTTTAATGGGTTTTATTTATACATTCTGACACAACCGGCCCTGCTCTGACACATCCAACCTTTCCAAAACTTGCAAATTTTCACAAAAACTTAATACGTAAGTTTGACTTTTTGAGCTTTTCATAACCAAAGCCGTGCACTGATTTCCCTCTGAAGTCAAGACGTTCACATGTGGCAGCAGTACAGGAGAAGAAGCAATGCTGAGTAAAATTAGACAGACACAAAGTCATGAAGTACTTATAAGGAAGCCGCCACACACAAGTGAACTCTGTCACCTTTCCTTATGGAGGAAATGCCTTCAGAGACAGAGCTTCAGCTGACACGCCTTTGCAGGATCATGTGGAACCTTTTGAGCTCCACATTCAACAACTGTTTTTTGTTTCTTTAACTAAAGATGAGATAACACTTTTCTCATGACAGAAATAATCATTGCCGAACTGCCCAGTTTGATGTTCGAATGCACGCTTCTGTAATATTTCAGACACACCGCGACCCAGCCTCCAAAAAAGTTTTTCTGGAATGGCAGAAAGAAAGAGAAGAACTGAGGTGAGTGAGTCTCTATCTTGCCTTTTAATCCTGGCTCCACCCAGTAAACCCAGTAAACCCACTGACCTCTGACAGTCTACAGTGCTTCCTGTTGCCAAGAGCAACCCCTATACAAAACAATCCTTTCTATAGCCTTTTGTGTCACCCTATACATCTAGTCTGCTCCGTGTCGTCTGCTCCGTGTCGTCTGCTCCGTGTCGTCTGCATGCAAAGTAATGTCATGCTGCAACCATGCTGCATGCCACAAGCATAAACTGAATGCTTTTGGCCTCTTTACGACAATCTGATTATTGCTTAGCTTTCAGTTGTTTATTTACATGTACAGTCATTTCTTTATAGGTTTCCACTTTAATGTTTTTCAATAAAACACTCAGACTTTATTAGCCTAATTGAGTAACTTCTGAATTCATTTAGTTACACTGGTTCTTATTTATTTAATAAAAAGGGATCTAACTACACTTTTGCTATTAAAATAGCATGTGATTATTGTGCATGAACATTAACATTTTTAAATGTTTTTCTTGACTTTTTATGCTTTAAGTCTGTAAACATGGAAGTTTGAAAAAAATGTTTCACACCAACTATGTCTGAAGAATCTCAATTGTCCAAGTTTTCATATTCAAGAAAATTTAAAAGTAGTGATTTTGTTCCATATATTAAATATATTATTATTAATCATTGCAAAAAGTAGGCTATATACTAGCTTGGTTTTATCTAAACGTGTTGATTTACAAAAAAAAAAAAAAAAAAGCGACTGAACACACAAGTTTGACTCTTTTAGTTTATCTTTTCACTCAAGTTTGCAGTATAAGACTGTGCTGCTGTGGACTAGTAACCCTATGTTGGAAAGAGACTTTTAGGTCAAAATATTTAACGGGTTTAATCTGCCTTAGACAATATTAATGTTTAAACTTTTCAGATTAATCACACACCCTATTAAAACAAATAAACAAGTAGGAAATGTCTTCAAAGGCGAGTATAAGCATGTATTTGTATTAACTTCTCTACAAATGTGTATCTCTCAGGGTGATGACGAAGAACCTGTTCAACCCTCAGTTTGGCAGCATCTTCAGAACATGCCACAACCCCACCTACTTCTCCAGACGCCTCAGCCGATTCTCAGACATCTACATGGCTTCTCTCAGCTGCCTGCTGAACTACGACCCCTCGTACACCTTCTACCCCCGCCGCACGCCCCTCCAGCACGAAGCCCCCCTGTGGATGGATCAGCTGTGCACAGGCTGCATGAAGACGCCCCACCTGGATGACATGGCCAGCATTCGATGAGAGCTGTGCTCTCCCCACTGACTCTTTGGACACAGTTTAGGGCAAAGTGGCAAACACTTGAGGTAGCCGGAGCATTTAGTTCCTTTTAACAGGGTCTGTTTTTATCCAAGAAGGTGCTGCACAATTCCTTCCTACGAGTGGACACTGCTCACTCGCAGAGGCAGCCTCCTCCCTGAGTCCACTGGGGGGCGCTGTAGAGCCACAGTTGACGTGTCAATGAAATGAAATGTGGTACAAGACTGACAGAGGATTGATGAGAATGGGGAAGCTGTTTAATACTAAGCTGCGTCGCACAATTAAAGCAAATAAAGAACTAAGATCTTTTATGATTCTGTGTTTACCTTATTAACCCCAATGTGCTGTACTCTTCGTGTAATGAACAGGTGCAGTAATGAACAAAATACCTCACCGTGTTGAACATAATCAGAGTGGAAACTAACCGTTTAGTGATTTGCACAGGGATTGTGATTTCTTCAATCTGACTGGTCGGTTGGTTGCTAGGCAGCACAGCACCCGTTCGTTGCTCACGCAGCCTCCGTCTGAAATTCATTCGTCCGCCAGAAGACGATGGCAGAGGCGGAGTACTTAACTTTAGTACACTTTAGTGCTGGGTGAGTGAAATGTTTCTGAGCGAAATGTTTCTGAGCGAAATGTTTCTGAGCGAAGGCTGTGGCTGTTATTAAACTACAGGAGCTGCTGCTGCTAATTTAACCAAAACAGCGACACAGGTCTGGGTCCAACTCTTGTTTTTTTTTGTGTTTTTTTGGCGCGCTGCCCCGCCTTCCTGGAACCAAGTGTGTACTTCCTGTTGCTCTTTTTGTTTTGACGCAGTGAGAGATTTGTTGTGATGCGAGTTATCAATAAATGCATACAGCTAACAGAGTGGTTTATGTTTACTTTTATCCGCATTTTATCGTAGTTATTTTTATACCGACCACGGAAGGTTCCGGCTTCGGATGAAAAAGCATCTCAAGGTGTTTCGCACAAATGAATTTTTTAAATATTTATAGATATTTTCAGTCTTTACTTTTGAGACGAGTTAGCAGCCTGATAGTCATAAACTGCCTTGCAAACAATATTTCACAAACTACTATTACTATTTTAAAATATAGAACATCTATAAACCTGCCGATACATCGGGTCTGCACCATATATCGCAAATGTATCGTTATTGCAATAAATCGACTTAATTGTTCTTAGTTTAGAGTTCAGACTCTTGATTCTTAAAGCTGCAGAGTTTTACTGGTGTTCTTTGGTTTAAAAGGTAAAGAACTGCCAGACATTTTTCAATTAATTAATAATAAAATATATC
Source organism: Poeciliopsis gracilis (assembly GCA_911649635.1). Lineage (NCBI taxonomy): Eukaryota > Metazoa > Chordata > Actinopteri > Cyprinodontiformes > Poeciliidae > Poeciliopsis > Poeciliopsis gracilis. The sequence goes on from CAJVRI010001220.1 coordinate 3,048,751, forward strand.
TCCGTGTCCTTTTGGACAGCCATTTGCCTGATCCACGATGGCAACAGAAACTTTAAGTCATTTTATTCACAAACATGTTTTCAAAAAGTAACTTTTTCCTTCAAGCTGCTACTAAGCTTACTCTTCATTCAGCTTATTTTTATTGTAGAATATTAAATGTTGAGTTTTTATTATCTATAAGTGGAAAATCATCACAATGAACTGAAATAGCAGCTTGAAAGATCAACCTGTCTAATAAACATGTAAAATGTATTTTACCTAGTAAATTATGTTAATGAAATTAAGGAAGATTTGAAATAATAATCCTATTGAGATGCACCTGCCTGTTCATTTATCATGTGAAGATTTAAAACTGTTAAAGAACAGTTCAAATGCATAACTAAATGCATTAATGTACTTAATCTTATCTACCTTTTACACTTGACCAATTGATGACTATTCCACGTTGTTCTAATATTTAACACATAATGAGGTCAAGCAGCTTTCTATACGAGTGGCAAACAGATTTAAGGTGACTTGGTCACTTACTGGTGTTTGCATTTCATGCTTCTGTGACTCCAGCCTGCATCTGAGGTTTTTTTCTCTCTCCAAGCTCGCCAACCTAATCGATTGGAAATCAGGCAATTAGATGACAAGCTTCACTTCAATGAGCAACAATTGAGGTGGAACAAATGTGTTTTACACATACTGTTGTTAGGGAGCACTTAATACCCTGTAAATTACATGCAATGAATAGAGAGACCTCTTCACCACTGATTTGTATGACATCTGCTCAGATTGTAGTTTTTTGACAAACAGGGCTGGGGTACGTTTTGAATTCCTTTCTTTCTCCTATTTTGTGTCTCTATTTTTACATTTCACCATTTTGTTGTGGCTTCTCGTGTTTAACTTTCTTCCTCAGGGCCTGTGTGTCTGTCCATGAACAGCTGCAGGCTCTGGTTTGTGTGCTCAGACAGCCACTGCCAATGCGCCGCAGCCTTTTCTATTATTAAACGTAACAGGACCTTTGCTTTCACAGCTAGAGATCTCAGCGTTTGAGACGTTCCCAGTGATGCAGGATACTCCATCCCTCAGCCTTGTAAAACTAAAACAACAGAAAGAAAACCCCTGCACCCCCCTGCGGAGAACTCACAGTCCTTCCTTTCTCTATTGTCATTCTTTAAAAGCAGCACCAAACCACTACATGTTTATTTTCTATTCATGTGGTTTGCCTTTCTGCCAACAACAACTGAATACGGGTAAAGCTCTGCTGAAGGTGGAGATCTTTAGGTGGAGCTTTAGCAAACAGATTGTGAACATGAGCCGTAAAGATGGCCGCCTTATTGTAGAGACCAGTCGGTCTGTCTACAAAAATCTATTTTTTGTCATAAGTACATGAGATGACCAAAGTCTTGATTAAACTCCCACTTTGAATGTGTTTTCTCCAATTTTATATTTCACTATAAATTTGTTAATTTAGGCTTGAAGCATGCTAAATGTGATCCTCCTTAAAAGTCATTCTCTCATTTTAGTCCTTAACTTTGTTTTCTGGAACAATGCTTTGATAGGGAACTTTTTTTAGTAAATAATTATCGACCCTTTGCACGTGATGTCACTCTATTCGAAACTCCTTTCAATGCTGCTCCGGTTTACGGGAAAATCCAGTTTATAGTGACATAAAATTCAGGCAAAGTTGGAAATTTGATCAAGTACTGGTCGCTTTCTAACCCAGCTGCTTCATTGCTTCTGTTTATCCTGCCGTCTATGAGCCCCAACCAGGTGAGTTACACCTGGTTTTATATTCTCAGACAAATTACCTGGACTCAAACAAGTAGAAGGCCATGAATAAACTGACACAAACAACTTGGGAAAACATCTTAAGTCTTTCAGTTCAATACTCCTGATCCTCATTTCCGACCTCCATCATGGCGTCTTGAGTGATTAAGTGATGTAGTTTAGTGAGCTAGTTTTAATATTTAATCGTGTTTTATAAGAAGAGAATCTTATTGTTGGAATCATTTTAATTTTTTCTTAATTTATTTTTACGTTATATTTGTCATGTTTTCTAAGCGCAGTCGATTAGAAAACATTTGTACAGGATTGAACATGTCAAGAAAAGCAAACACTGTACGCCTGAGATCGTTTATCTTAAATTTAATCGATGCAAAATAAAACCGTTTCAATTATTATAAATTATTGTCATCCTAAATAAATTACTTAATATTGCTTCACAAAATCAAAGCGTCTTTTTTTTCCTTTTTCATGATGTTTAACGAGTTTCTGAAGAAAAAGAAATTTAAGATTAATTCAAACTTCTTTTTAGAAGATGGAATGCGTCGCTTTGCTGCATCACTAAATTATTCATGTGCACGCTGTATTTTTGAGCCATCCTTGCTCAGAGGAGGATTTCTCCGAAAATCACAGGAAATAGCTTATTACAGTGAAAGCAAGCTGCCTCTTTGATCGTCCCGAATTGAACCGCCGTCTTTCCCGGTTTTGCACCTCACATTTATTCTGGATTTCCACCACAGATTGCACCTGTGCTGTGCATGACAAATGAGTGTTTGCTTGACTTTTCTGGTCTTTTTGATGTTTTGATTATTAGCAGCCAGCCACTGGTTGTTTCCCCCTTATATTTCCTGGAAAGGATCTGTCTTTGTTATATTCTTACTCCTCAGAGAGGTACTGCACCCTTGCAAGTAGCCTCTCTTAAAATGCGAGTGTTCTTGAGTGCATAGCATGCAAGACTAATTCTTTAATTAGGAGGGTTGGATTTGATGCAATGTCATTGCGACTGTCGGGACGCATTAAAATTAAATTCAGTTGGACTCAATAATAAATGTCTGGCATACTTTCAATGATGCAGAGTGCAGGAACGGTAGATTAATTTCCCGCTGTGAGAGGTTTGTATGAAGAACGCTGAGTTGATACCTTATTATCGATCCCGATCCTTCCTTTTTGTTCTATTGACTCTTCCTTTGCTTCATATCCGTCTCAGAGGTCGCAGAGGCCATAACTGCTTTTTTTATTTAAATTTTTTTATATTAAGTTTTTTTATTTAACCAGATCAACATCTCTTTTACAAGGAAGACTTGGCAAGAAATACAGCAGCAGCACACGTCTTCATAGACTGTGAAGTAAACAGAAATAACAAAAATAGACATTAGAAATAAATAAAATGTGAATAAATTGACAATGAAGGGCGATATTTAAGATTTAAAACACAAAGGCACTGTTGACAGGACATCCGTTGTCCACTTTAAAAAAAAAATCATGAAAAGCTTCAGCTCTGCTTGGGATTTTATTCATAAATTTGAGAGAGGAACACTTTTGATCAAGACAGAGACATTGCATTTGAATTAGCAGCAGAGTGGGTTGTTAACATTTGACTCATCATTCAACACAAATTGCCTTCCTTCCTCAGCCCACTTGTGAATGAATATTTATAGATTTGCTTAAAAGAACATATTCTCATTTGACTCCACTAATGATCTCGTTTCCGCACCACCGAGCTGCTCGACAGGAGAAGGGATCCCACTTGTAGGACTATTTTTTAGTTGTGAGTTTTTAGAGCGACTAAATTCTCACAGCAACGACCTTTCAAGGTCACCCTTTGATCGTGCATTTCTCAGATTAGCTCAGCGTCACTGGAGGATTGTTCGTTCCAGGACACCCAGCATATTTCCTGACTCATCAGCATGCTCTTCTGCCCTGCAGGACACGCCTGTACACACACGGCAACAAATGCAGACGTTTTGAAATTATTTTTGGAAATACCAGCTGTTATGAAGAGGCGACTGTCTCTGCCTACGCACATCCACGGGGCTTATTTGTACTTTGGCATGCGAAACAGATGACAAATCCAAGATTAACAAGGTTTTGTCTTGGGGATTAAAATCTTTTTATTTATTTATTTGATTTCATCTTTGTAAGTGACTGCAAAGAGAGAGAGAGAGAGAAAAGAGAGTAAGAAAGTATATAAATGGATAGATTGATATCGATATGAAGATGTATATATAGATATCTATGTATCCATCTATATATATATATTTTTTTTTCCAATATGTATAGGTTTAAAATTCTAAAAGGCTGTTTTTGTTCCACGTTGTTCACAATTTCATTCTAAATCTCCCTTTAATTAATAATTGTGGTTGTTTTATTTTCCGCTTCGAATTAGAAATAAAAATATTACAATGGATGAACATTAGCACTGATGTTGTTGATCGTGGGGGAAGCCGGAGTACCCAGAGTGAACCCACACCTACACGGGGAGACATTCCCCCTGTGCAGTCCTGGCTTTTTTATATTAAAATTTCCAATTAAGAACAACTGTTACTGTTTTTCCAATTACCGCCAATCAGTAAACCCACATGTGGCCCCAACCCCCTTTTAAATGTAAAAATCTGTAGACATATGTTGATTTCTATACTGGATGGACTTTGCATCTGTTTTTGAACTTATGCAGAAGTGATGGAGATACAGCCTTCTTGATTCGCCTCCACAGAGAAATATTTGCTGGGGGCTCTCGTTTTCTTCACTGATGTTGTTTTGATCAGCTGCCTCTTCTGCTGCTTGAATTTTGAGTCTATTTGCTCAGAAGGTATCTGGGGGATCTCTGGTACTATTTCTATTTCCCCAAGTGTTTCTAGTGGAGCAAAGGCCTGCTCTTGAGTTTTTTCTTCGGGAATTTCAACTTTTTTGAGGGTCTCAAGCTCACAGGCTGCCTTTCTTGCTAACTTTCTTTTGATTTTACGTCTTGCGGTCTTTGATGGTTTCCTCTCTTCTTGATGGTCCCCAGTTTGTGGGGTTGTGGGGGCCGTTTTTTCCGCAGTGATCTCCTGTTCTGTAGCTCTCTCCGTTTCAGTCATATGAATGCAGGTTTTGATGGTGGCTTCCTGATCCCCAAGTTTTCCGCTTCTTGTTCTCTCCTTGCCCAATAACCATTTCAGTATTGAAGGTTTCCAATTTTGAGACAGCTTTGTTTCCTGACTCTTACCTGTGGATCTCTTGCTCTGCTTGGTCTTCCCATCTGGATGCCCATTCAGTTGCGCTTCAGAGGGCTGTTCTCTTACCAATAAAAAGAAATCAGTTTGCGTAGAAATCGTTTTCTACCAATTGGTTTCAAGAGACTTCTGGTTTCTAACCTTTTGTTTGTACACTGTTTGATGGATTGCTTTAACGATACCTGGTTTCCTGTATTTCTGCAGCAGATTGGAAATGGACTGTTTTTGGGCGGTCTTGTGAATCTGTTTGAGTTTCAACAGAAACCATGGAGTACTTTCTCTGTCTTTTCTCTGAGAGTATTTTCCTCGTCAGTTCTTTCTGATGTTTAAGTTTCGCATTTAATTTCTGATTTAAGTCAAACATTTCATCCAGTTGTTTCATTAAGTATGTTTGCACTTCATTATGTTCCATTTCAAGGTCCTTGATCTTGGCAAGACATACACTTTTGTTGACTTGTTGGCTTTTCAGAAGAGTTGGTCATATTCTGTACCTGAGACTCAGAGGGCTGTTTCTTCTCTGTGACATCGATTGTCTCCTGCACTCCAGCGATGGACTGTTCTTCACTGGCCAGTGAATGGTTCTGCTGTTCATTATTTCCAGCAGAACTCTCTTGGTCAACAGGGACGTGTTCCTCTGACCAGGTTTTAAATGGAACCTGGGTCTCCTCATTAGACTCGCTCTTGGGAGGCTGACTGTCCCCTATTTGGTCCACTGTCTCCAGTCGATTCATTTTCAACCAGTGAAGCGTCTTGCTGTTCGATGTTTTCAGCAGAAAGCGTAAGCTTCTCGGCTGCGTGCAGCTCCCACCAAACTGCAAATGGCACCTTCTTCTTCTTCTTGCGCTTGAGTGGCTTGGGTGGCTGTAATTCCATTTCCACAATGTTGCCGGATGCAACCTCTTCGATTCTAGGCTGGTTGGACTGCATTGTGTCTTTTGCTTGTTTCAATTCTCTAGAAATTCAGTAAAGATTCAAGTTAAGTTTGATGTCAATTTCCAAATGAAATGTGCACCAAACAACGTTGAAAATCTCACTGTGAACTGCTAACTAAACTCTCACGACGAACGTATCAACAACGGCTCCTAACAGGTTGTGACGCCAGTAGATCGATGTGAGGAGCTTTCGTATATATATATATATATATATATATATATATATATATATATATATATATATATATATATATATATATATAATTCAGAGACTGAGGTCCAGACAAAAGTCAGGGTGCAAAACAATCTTTAATGCATCTGCAGACGGAGAGCAAAAATACACTGCATTAGGCGAAAATCATTCTGCTCTAACAAACTCAGAGTTGCATAGTTGCTTTATTCACCTCTCTCTGCTAACAGAGGCGGAGACTCAGTCTTTGAAGACCAAACAAAAGAAACAAAGGAAAACAGACGGAACAGTTCAACCTTACACGCTCATTCACTATCATGTCTACGGGATGCGAAAACTAAACACTTTATCTCCATGCAGGGAAGGCCACGGGAAAAACAGCAAGTTCCCAAATAACCCGTCTGGGAAACTTCAACAGACACATCTTGTTCAATTAGTTTGTACACCCTCTGCAGCTGCACGAAAAAACATCTTGACTATGCAACACTGCATGATGCAAATTAAAGATTTTCTCTTTAAAGAAAAATATACTTCACAACTTCACCCTTTTTTCTTTTTCTCGTGGGTAGCAAAGAAATAACTAAGTAAATGAAACCTAGAAATGACAAAATGAAGTAAGTATAAAATGAAGCAAACTGTGCTAGAAGACAGTTGAGTCCAGAATATAAACATCACAGGAGTTTCAGCAAGTGTTTTGTCCTCTGGTGATATTAAGCAAAGCGAAAACCTTGGGTGCAGCAAAATAAACTCACTCTCACCATCAGGGGAATTATGGGTTATGGCATCCTTATTCCACGTGGTTGTAGTTCTGTGGCGATGTCCCTTCCCGACCACGTTCTCCATGCTGCCTTAGCTAGGTAGAGCACCTACATTGTAAAATGTAATAGTATATCTTACTCTAAAAGAAAAGTGACCTTAACTCATTCCCTGCTTACTCTGTTGACTATACTAACTTAAACTTAGCCAAGACAACTTTCTACTGAGGCAAGTAATCAAACTCATCAGCAGCAAGTAACCCGAACTTGGAGTTATGAGTGAGCAAGACGCATCTGCATAACCAGCAGAAAACTCGGCATCATTCGGCAGCTCTCGTTGAACGCACATGCGCAGTTGGCCACTGACTGGTGACGTGTTTGACAGAAGCGCCAAACTGTCAACAATATGGCGGTTACTGCAGCTAAGTTTTGCCACCGTAAGTTCCACCGGTTTTTAGCAAACTTATATTCGTTATTTCGGCCGTATAATTCATCCGTAAGTCCAGGTTTTGAGGTTAACTTTATGTGTAATGATTTAACGATGCCTAGGGACGAACGTTAGTCGAAAATATTATGTTTATTTAGTAGCAACAAGATGGAGCGACAGAGTAAAAAGCTGTCCGGGGCGCAAAACAAAAAAAAAGAAAAAAGAAAAGGGATAAGGCTAACCCACGATAGCTCGTAAGCTAACCCACGTTAGCTTGCCTACAACGTTCAACCACACTGAAAGGCGTTTTTCTTTCTTTCTTGTCAAGTTCACTACAAATGGTAGTCTTAATATTAAAAAAAAAAAGGAGTGCGTCTTTTATGGGCGCGTGCCCAACCGAGATAGCAAAATATAAGTGAATCAGCGTTGAAATGTCTTTTGTCTCTTGTTAACTTACAGAATTAGTTTCATTGTCCTGCTAGTGAAAAGTAGTCCTGAGAGGTCCAACATCTCTATGTATTAAATATTAATTTTTCATACTTTTCTTTCAGATTCTGGCAGAGTTCTGTCGCTTGTCGAGCAAAAACTTGGATTCAAAATTTTTTGCAGAACTTGATAAATACAGCCGTCGCTTCTTTGAGATTTTCAAGAGCAAGGAGGGAAGTGTTGGCCAGAAACTTCTGACTAATGTGCAACAAGTCAGACCCGAGGTGAGTTTCTCAGATCCAAAGTCATTATTTTATTATCATGTTAGGAACAAAATACACAACCCCACTGTGCATGCAGAGCTGTTAATTGATTCTTCTTTACCACAGGAGTGATGTGGGTTTGATATGATTTTTCGGAGTACAGATATTACTGCGAAGCCAACGGCAGAACTCCGTGGCCTTCCTGTGATCCTTGGAGATGAGAACACAAACTTCAAGACATGCTTTGTAGGTCATCTTCATTACATTTTCATAATTCCACACCGCTTTAGTTTTAACTAGCTTTAGTTTTAACTAGCTTTAGTTTGAACTAGCTTTAGTTTTAGTTACTGTTCTGTCACTCAGCCTGAATCAGTGCTACTGTACGTCTTACATGATGCACTGATGACATATATCCCCAATCAGAACACTTTTAGTGGTTCTCTGCTGTCTTTCCAAAGGTTTCAGTTGCAGTTCTCTAGTGTCACACCATGTGAAACCCGAATGTCATCAAGAACAAAAAAGTACAATGAATTTCACTTAGTGCAACATGTAAACAGTGAGTTATGAACTTTCCCTTCCAACATCATCAACACTTATTTATCACTGACACTCTTGGGAAATGCGCTCGCTGTACTGTCATAGAAGGCTGATGATGAGTGGACTGCCATAGGTGGAACAGCTGTAAAGTGTTACGTTGATATGTAATTGTGGTGTTGCTTCTATTGTTGTTAGGACTGCGAAGACCCAGACGTGTCTCACGCCCCCATTGGGATCCTGACCATCATTCCTGAGGACAGGCAGGCCTCCCCTGACTCCCTGCATCTTGAGTCTTCAGGTCCTGCCATTATTTTGGAAGGAAGTCTTGTCATGAATGACCTTGGAAAAATCGTCCACATGCCATGTGCTTGCTCTTAGGACTTATTTATGCTCTTAGGACTTATTTATGCTCTTAGGACTTATTTATGCTCTGAATTTGGAGTAAACTCAACAAGTACACCTTTGACTTCATCCAAAGGGTGCTTCTCTCACTTGGACATAAATCCCTAAAACCAAAAATACAGTCACTCAAAAATCTTCTGATGAAATGAGTGAATGTGATGTGACATTACGGATCAACGTTGATACCTTTACCCTTATATGAAAAGTATTTTTTATTTCTTGTTTGATTCTTTTTTGTTGGAGGGAGCCTCATTGTAGTTGAAGACTACTAAATGGTTTTATGTTAATGAGGAGAAACATTACTTCACTTCACTATTCACTTTATCGATGTTATGATAAATGTTAGGCTCTATTATTGAGAATTGAGTCTTAGTTTCACACCAGTCAACAAAGACATTTAAACAGGGATTCTCAAAGTTTTAAAGACTGAGGGCCATTTGAAGGATTCAATATTAGATTGAAGGCTGCTCTAGATAAAAAGTCATGTGGTTTTTTTTTTCCTCAAAAAGTCTATGGAAAACTTTGTGTCCAGGTTGTATCTAACCTCTGATTAGGGTTACTTGAGTAGTAGCATTCCAACAGATCCACGTTTTCACCTCTCGCCCATTTCCGTCTTGTTCCAGTAGCCCATTTGTCATCAAGGTGCTCTGGTTCCCCAACACCTGACGCAGACCTTGTTTGGCCGGACGACGTCTGAGCCGGCATGTTATGCAACTTAGTATCTCTCATGGTATGAGGTAGGCAGTAGCTTGAAGGGTCTTTCCTAAGGACAACAGACTGGATTTCCAGAGTGAACCCACACCCTCACGGGGAGACATCCCCCCTGTGCAGTCCTGGCTTTTTTATATTAAAATTTCCAATTAAGAACAACTGTTACTGTTTTTCCAATTACCGCCAATCAGTAAACCCACATGTGGCCCCAACCCCCTTTTAAATGTAAAAATCTGTAGACATATGTTGATTTCTGTACTGGATGGACTTTGCATCTGTTTTTGAACTTGCGCAGAAATGATGGAGATACAGCCTTCTTGATTCGCCTCCACAGAGAAATATTTGCTGGGGCTCTCGTTTTCTTCACTGATATTGTTTTGCTCAGCTGCCTCTTCTGCTGCTTCAATCTCTAATTCCTCAGCTGATGGTTGGATTACAGCTTCATTGAATGTAATCTTTGTCGTTGGAGGGGAGGTTCTCTGCTTTTCCTCACTCTCCCCTTCTGTGGACCCTGCAGGAACCACTCCAGTTACGCCGTCTGTAACTTTGCCAGGTTTTGAGTCTATTTGCTCAGAATGTATCTGGGGGATCTCTGGTACTATTTCTATTTCCCCAAGTGTTTCTAGTGGAGCAAAGGCTTGATCTTGAGTTTTTTCTTCAGGAACTTCAACTTTTTTTAGGGTCTAAAGCTCACAGGCTGCCTTTCTTGCTAACTTTCTTTTGTATTTACGTCTGGTGGTCTTTGATGGTTTCCTCTCTTCTTGATGGTCCCCAGTTTGTGGGGTTTTGGGGACCGTTTCTTCCATAGTGATTTCCTGTTCTGTAGCTCTCTCGTTTCAGTATTGAAGGTTTCCAATTTTGAGGCAGCTTTGTTTCCTGACTCTTACCTGTGGATCTCTTGCTCTGCTTGGTCTTCCCATCTGGATGCCCATTCAGTTGCGCTTCAGAGGGCTGTTCTCTTACCAATGAAAATAAATCAGTTTGCGTAGAAATCGTTCTACAATTGGTTTCAAGAGACTTCTGGTTTCTAACACATCTACCTCAGGTTGCATTGAAACTGTTTGATGGATTTGCTTTAACTGATACCTGGTTTCCTGTACGTTCACCTCTGTTTGTACTGCAGCAGATTGGAAATGGACTGTTTTTGGGCGGTCTTGTGAATGTTTGAGTTTCAACAGAAACCATGGAGTACTTTCTCTGTCTTTTCTCTGAGAGTATTTTCCTCGTCAGTTTTTTCTGATGTTTAAGTTTCGCATTTAATTTCTGATTTAAGTCAAACATTTCATCCAGTTGTTTCATTAAGTATGTTTGCACTTCATTATGTTCCATTTCAAGGTCCTTGATCTTGGCAAGACATACACTTTTGTTGACTTGTTGGCTTTTCAGAAGAGTTGGTCATATTCTGTACCTGAGACTCAGAGGGCTGTTTCTTCTCCGTGACATCGATTGTCTCCTGCACTCCAGCGATGGACTGTTCTTCACTGGCCAGTGAATTGTTCCAGCAGAACTCTCTTGGTTCTCATACTTTCACACAAAGGCCTTTGTATTTGTAACAGATACAGAAACTGAATCATCTCCTCACTCCCATCTCCAAGGAAATAAGAGATTTCGGTGACGCAGGACATCTGGGCGTCGGTCATAACCCAAAGATGAGGGTAGTAATGTAGATTAACTGGTAAATCAAGAGCTTTGCTTTTTGACTCAGCTCTTCTTCACCAGAATGGTGATCGCTTCACTGCAGACGCTTCACCAACCTGCCTGTTGATCTCCTGCTGCCTCCTTCCCTCATTCATGAACAAGATCCCGAGATACTTGAACTCCTCCTCTTGGGGCAGGACATAAATAGCAAATTTGTGAGGTGTACAATGGAGCCGTGAATCTCTGTTAGTTTCTGCTTTGATGATCTTTTTGCCAGGTATATAAATTTGAAAATAATTTTCAAATACTGTATTTTTTTTTTTTCACTTTACAGTTATGCTTTACAATGTGTTGGCCTATAACGTAAAATCCTGATAAAACGTAATGTGACTGATGTGTGGCTGCTTCAGTAGTTGGAACCGTTCCTCTCAGGAAGAATCTCTTCCTTTAAAGTCGTAGTCGAGGCCTTTCTGAGTGGATTTCCATGTCCTTCCTCTGTAAACTGTAAAACACTCCACAGATGCAGAAAATGTCCAGCAGAGGGCACTTTGACTCTGTCTGCTGAGACGCACTCCTCACTTCAATAATAAAGGCATGCTGATGTACAACTTGCAACCTCTCTGTGCCTCCACATTCAGACGAATTGATCCATCAGACAGTAACGTTTTGGTGGAAAATATATAGTTTAAATTCAGTTTTCTCTGCGTGAGTTGAAAGCAAAGGGACTGTAAGTTACCCTTTGGCTGTTTGTTATTTCTAACCCAGCCAAGGGATTTAGAGTGGAGTGCTTTTTGGGCTCAGGCTGGCGGTGCTGTGGCGAGTGATCTATTGATCACCTGGCAAAGGGACAAAGTCTTCCTTAGTCGCAGGGATTCATCAATCATGGAGCTGCCAGCAGAGAGATAGTATGGCACTGAAAATCTATTAGAAGGGAAATAGATCTTTCTCTGCAACCCAGATCAATATGCAACATGTTCTTGTGTCTGTTCCTTTATTCGCTGTCCAATCATAATTGTGTGAAGGAGATTGGCTGCCATGATATATTGATTACATAATCAATGCAGAATTGATGTCAAAATTAACTTATCGGTCCCTTCTTAGAAATCAGATGATGTCATTTATTATTTAAACAATAAGATGGACTGATGAAAAGTATTGAAATGAGAACAAAGAAACTACAAACACGGCAAAAACACACATTATTTTTGATGTGGTGAAAATATCTGTATAAAGTGATCATACAGGTGATTTTTCAGTCAATAATTAGTTAAATTGATCAAAAGTACCAGTTCCAGATTATTCCACTGATGAGAAAAATGTGTTCTGCCAGTGGAACTGGTACTTTTCTTCTACAAGGACATCTTATAAGAAGATAAATGAAGTGAAATGAAACATAACTCTGGGATAAAACTGTTAGGCTGCAAAAGATTTAAACTGCTGCAGCCAGAGTTGGTTTAGATTGAAAATCTAGTCATGTGTTAGAGTGGCTCGATAGGAGTCCAGAATGTTCTCCAACTGACTTGTCTGCAAAGACAATTAAGCAAAAACATTAATGTGTAGATATGAAAACCAAAAGACTCACTGCAGTGAAAGTCGAAAGTGAGACACTGGAGCTTGTTTTGAGTAAATAATTTCTTTATATTGAAGAATTATTTCAATATTAGTATTGAAAGTATTGACCAATTCCGATTTTTTTTCTTCTTTTTTTTGCCTTAATGGGACCTGCATCTGATCTTTTCATGATGGTCTGAACAACACAGGTCGGATATTTTTTAAGGCCGCTTGGATATCCGATACGTATCCGATTCAAATGTGACCTAATGTCCAGGTCGCTGATGCTCCGTTCAGGTCGGCAGCAACTCCCAATATGCAAGCTATGCTTCACTGTTAGCATCCATGTTTGCTTCTGCAAACACTGAGCACTTCTTCTGTTTATAGCAGTTGTTGCGTCCTCTCCTGCAGTCAGGTCGTTTGCAGTTCACACTGGAGATCACATACAGGTTGTCTATATCTGGAAACGTGAATGACCACGAAACAAAAAAAAAAATCCTTCTTGACAAAAAATTGGAATAGGTTCACTTCATCCTTCAGCCTTAGTTCCACTGGCAGATTATTTTCACTTACAATATGGGGAAAATATCTTGTTATAAGTGGAACAAGTACTTTTTAAAATCATTATTCCTTAAAACAAGCTCCTATGTCTTATTGAAAAGTTACTTGTATGTTAGATTTATCTTATTTCAAGTCTACTAAGATATTCGCTCTTGAAACTTGGTAAGATTTTATGGTTTTGTCGTGTAAAAGCAGGATGGAGCTAATTTCCCCTCCTCTGTCCACCGTATTATTCCGGCCCTGAGTCGCGCAGGCTCTGAAAGGCCACAGTGTGCGAGACGAGGCTGTTTGTGGTTTCTCCCAGGGGCCAGAGTGACGCGTGACCTCAGCAGGAGGAGGATGTGTTCGGTTCCTCCCCGTCAGACAGACAGCGATCCATACTGTAGCATCTTGTATCATTTTCAGTTGTCTGTTTTGTGGTGTTCAAAGCATGTTTAAAGTCCAGCAGAGGAAGTGAAACTGATATATTTTTGTAAATGTGTTGCGTGAAGCGCAGAAGGGAGGAGAAGTGCTGAGTTACAAATCAAATATGACACCTAATCCACCCCCAAATCTCTCACCATGACAGTGTGGCATTAAAAAAAAGCCCCCCGCCGCCTCCCCAGTGTGTCCTATCAGGTAATTCGAACCATCCAAAAATAACAAATGGCTTTAAATAATATGCCTCAGCAGCAGCCATGCCTGCTTATGCTCAGAGAGCTGCTGGAGCTGGAAAAGTGCATTGAAAATGGGATCTTCACTGAGCTAGAGCGCGGATTATTTCCTCATGCTTCAAAGCACAAATGGCCTTTGAATGTTCGCTCCCTTAAATATTTGCATGGCACCCCTTCCTCTGCGAACTCTCCCTCTTTAAACATTCAAGTGCGCCCTGTGTGTGAGCCGCTCGTTCATTCAGATTAAGGAAAATATTTACGATGAATAGAGCACAGTGGTCACAAGCAGCACAGAGCAAATACTGGGGATTGATTGAGCTTTTCATCAAGTTTGTAGCTTTTTGGAGTGGAAACAAACAAAGACAGCCTCTGGTTGAACCCCTTATTTGAGATATTTTTAATCGTAATAAACCAGAGGAAAACCATGTCAGTTATCTGCATTTTCAATTTCATTTCTAGATATTTTATTTTTATTTTTTGCAAAAGACCAACAAAAAGTAGCCCAAAATTGTAAAGCAGAAAGAAAATTCTAGATTTTAAAGTTGTTTTTTTTAAATAATCAGATTCACCTCAATAAAAAGAGGACCAAACGGATACATGCAAAAATATATCTGTGGTAAAATACAAATGAAAACTAACACTGGAAACAACATCACCAAAAAAACACAAGAGTTCTTTAGTTTTGATTTTTTTTGGGTCTCATGTTAATTTTTTAGATCATCAAACCAAATTTATTATCTAAGACAATTGGAATAAAAATGAAAAGCAGCTTTTGCCCTTTGTGAAAATAGAAAAGCGTTTGTTGTGTTGAGATTAATTGTGGTTAGCTGCTTGTTTTGTAGCAGTTTCACTTGACACACCCAGACTTAATTACTCCAAATCACCCAGACTGAACCTGTCGGACATGAAGAACACGAAGTCGAATAAAAGACCCGAAAAATCAACACATTATGTTCTGATCCTGTATCCTAAGAAAATACAACAGCAGATGAGAAAGAAAGTCACTGATATCTATCAGCTTGGAAAGTGTTTCAAAAGCATTTCAAGTGAAAAATGGAGACTGTGTGGCTTTTTGAAGTTACTCAAAGTTTACATAATGACTCAACAAGGAGGAGGAAGAAAGAGATCAGAGAAAAATGGCCGCCATGAGGGAGTTTTAAAGAAAAAACCACTGGTGACTAAAAATAATGCAAATTTTTGTGCTGTCTCACATACCAAAAACAGCTAATAGTGATCATCCCTCTATCGGAATATAATCTGTGAACCTTTTTCAGAAACAGTGAAGCATAATTTTATTTTTTTTATTTATTTCAAATAGGTTTTTAAAAATAAGAAAACAAGCGATAACTAACATAACATAACCAAAAACAAAATAATTTGTTTACCACTACTTTTATGTTTGAAAAGGAGCAGGAAGAAGTTAACACTTGTTTAATATTATCTCAATTTAATGAGATATTTTGCTTACCGACGCAATAATTATCAAAATATTCATGTGCCTGTTCAATATACAGGTCTAAAGAGCCAACAAATAAATTATTTTACATCAACAAAATGGATGCAAACCAGCTCTAATAACAAGACAAGAAACTCTTTTGATAAAAATACTAATAATGACAACTGTAAATAAGAACCGGACATTAGCACAATGCAAAGGTTGGTAAAATAAAAATAACAATAAAAAACTGACATTTTCTACAAAAATATTAGGAATTCCTGAGTATCAAATGTTGACAATTTTTAACTTCTGAATCTCAGAAAATTACAAAAGTTGAAAATTTTTGACATTTTTTCTAAAAATGTAATTAATTTCAATTTATGATTTTTTTTTGTAGATAAAAAAAACTGTAGATACTATATTTTATTTGCTTGATTTCATTTTTTTTTTTCTTGTACTTTTGACTCAACAATTTTGGCACACATGGACAAACGTTTGGACACCCCTGGTCAAACCGTTGAACATCTTGTGAGGCTGCAGGATGAAAACAATGAGAAAAACACAAAACTAGTGGATAAATTGATATGTTTTAAATTTTATACTCGTGAAAAGCAAACACATTAAGGCTCAAATCATTCAGAGAAAATTAAGTTCTGGCCAGATTCACAATCCACAACCAGAGGAGAAAATGCTTGCTATGTTGTCGAGTTAAAAACAACATCCTCTTCCTTAAAGGCAGGTATCGCCTTCATCTTTTCCACAGATTTTCCGCCAGGTGGAAGCGGCACGGAGGATGAATGAGTGGTCTTGACCTCCATTCTGTCCACTCCCTCTCATCGTTCATGTCCTACGCAGCAGGCATGCTCCAGCATCTATCCTCGCTGCTATCCTTTCATCGGCACTGGCTGGAAATAAATTATTGAGTTTATGGGGCAGTATTTTAGTCAGTCACTGACACCGAGTGGAAGGAATAATGTTTTTTTTTATGTTTTATGTAATCAATCAGTGCAGGTTTAAATACCTTGATGCTGCCCAAAATGTGTGTTTTGGCTGTTTTTAGCCATTTTGTTTTGTCGTCATGACTAAAACTTGTAGTTATTTGTCAGGGATCTCAGTTTGTTTACTCTTGGGAGTTTTTTTTTTTTCCTGCACATCTACTTTCTGTTTTTGGATAAAAAGAAGAGCCAGAACTGCTTGCAGCTCTGGGACTTGTTCCCGAGGTGACGTGATGAAAGACGCCCATTTAAATGTCTTAAAAACATCACAGCTACTTTAGCTAATTGAATTATAGAGAGAGATGACTGAAGCTACCAACAAAAGACGACATGTGAAATCAACAATGTGGCACCTAAATAATCCAGGCTGTGTTTGTATTGTCCTAAAACTCGCCCAAAGTTTGGATATTACTTCTCCAGACTGACTTCGCCTCCTGAATTGGTCTGAGTGGATATTTTAAATGCAGAGGAAATCTCAAGTTCAGAATGTTTCAAAATGTTTTTTTGTTTTTTTTAAATGTATTTTTGTCATCTTCAGTCGTCCAAAGAAGGAACATAAATAGATAAGTCAGAAAGTAAGACACTGCAGTTGGTTAGACTTCTGCATAATTTGAAATTGTTTACAGCCAAAGGGAACGCAGGACGATGTGCAATTCAGTTCTTTTTTCGTCTAATGGCTATTTTTAAAATAGGATTCTGCAGTTTCTGAAGCTCCTGCATGAAACTAGCTTGGTTATAATAATCTGCCAATAGAACAAGAAACTAGAGAAAAATACTTGGTAAGATTTTGTTTTTTTGGGTTCTTGTTACTGAAAATACATGTATTCAAAGAATCCAAAATAAATGGAAAACTATCTTTTAAAACAGCAAACATGCAAATTCTGCGACGGCGAATTGTAAAAAAAAGTTGTACATTTCTGCCAAAATAAATTAAAAAAATTTATTTTTTTAAATTTCTGATCTCAGAAATTTTCCAGTTTTCTAAAAAATATTGTGAGATTAATCACCAAATTTCTGAGTTTTTGGCATAAATGTTCTGTTTTTTCTTCTACAATGGGCCTAATACAGCGTCGTAAAAATCCCTTCAGAGTTTTGGCTCTACAATAAATATTGGGCATCTTTATTTGCTTGACTTGAGGTATTTTCTTTGGCTCGCCATTACATTTGAGTCTAGATGTTTGGCGTAAAGTTTGGACACCCCTGTTTCAAGCCATTACTGCACTGCAAAGAAGCAAAACCAACACAGTCAGCCAAGAACTGTGAGGATTTTCTTTTTTCCTATTTCACTTCTGTCAAAAATAAAGCAGTGATGCAATTATGGAGCGATGATGTAATTGTCTTTCAGCCTGATTGTGGTAGTTTCATAAGCCCATTGATTAATTAAATGCTCTGAAACCAGAAGTGCTTTGCAGTTAATGTGATGCAGGCATCGCAGTTGGTACTCTGAGATTTTCACCTCCTAGATTGGTGCCTTTTTCTTTTTTTTTTTTTTTTGATGGATTCTTGATTAAAAGCTAGATTAAGTGTCTTCCAACTAATAACAGCCATATTTCTTACCCGTCTCTGCTTTGACAGTCAGCACCTTTCAGACAGCTGGCTGATGCTTGATCTCGGTCCCTTTTATTCAATAATCTGGGGCAGCATTAATGCTCCGTTGTTGCCGCCGATCGTTAATCAGGCGCAACAGGAGAGTCCAGAGACTCAATTTAATCAGTGTAGACGCAGTAAAAGCACTGCAGGCATAACTCTGAGTTAACATTCCCCTTTGCGTGCATGCCAGAGGCCTGCAGAAGACGGAGAGATAAGAAAGTCGTTCAGAGGTCGACACCTGCCGTACAGTACGCAGGAGTGGAGCAGTTCAGCAGAGAACATGCTTGTTATTGAGACATTTCTGAGGAATGCTCATCTGATGTCGACAACTTGTCGGATTAGCTGTAATGTTGTGGAGAAAGAGGAAGAACCAGTGTTACTAGATTGTTACAGAAAGTCTAACTCTCACTGATATGCCACCTTTAAAAAGAAAAAAAAACTGAATTATCTTACATTGTGTTTTTTGAGTGCATTTAAATGAATAAAACAAATTAAACCTAAAGTGTTTAATTTAGGCCTATAATACACACATTTAACATATTGTGTAGCAGTTTGAGGCTAATTTACAGCCATTGTAATACAAAATATAATACAAAAAATGATCTGAATACTGGGAACATACAAACTCGTTATTTTTTTAAAATCAAATGTCCTGAAATTTAAAACCATACGATTCATGTGAAAAGTAACTTTGACACAAAATACTAAATGTTTTGTGGCAGAGAGGGGGGAAGGGAATTTAAATGAAAAAAAGCAACATATTAGAGAAAAACAAAGAGTTTTTGTTTATCAGTGTGGATTAAAAGCACAAATATAAACCAATTAAAAAAAAAACTCTTTAAAAGAGCCTGAAAATGCTTACAAATGTACAAATAACTACATTTAAGGATGAGAATGTGAGATTTAAGTGGAAATAATTGAAATGTGGAGATTTGAATGTTTATAAGTTGGTGAAAGAGGGGCAGCAAGGCAGCAAATCATAAGATGCATCTGCACCTGCTCCTTTTCGAACATGTACAATTGCACGTGCATGATAATTTGCTTTAATTTCCATCTGGAATAAATACACAGCATAAGTAAGAGGGAGGGCGCGTCGTGTTTGTGTGGAAAGCTGGTCACTGCGCGTCTCCTGCTTCCCTCCGGAGACTCGCCTGGTCAGCAGCCCCCGCTTCTTCCTCCTCGGTGTCCTCTTCATCCTCTTCATCCTCTTGCGTTTTCTTCTGTGTCCGTGAAGGACGCGTGAGGGGAGGAAGAGGAGGAGAAGGAGGAGGAGGAGGAGGAGGCAGGGCATGTCAGGCTTTGGGGGAGTGGAGCTCAGGCGCACACAAACACACGCTGACACGCACGCAAACACGCTCAGTCAGCGTAAGTGAACCAAGCGCCGGTCGGCTCCACTCAGCTGTGAGTTGACTGGCTCTGTTTTCGCCAGTATGCCGCAGAGAAAGAGGAGTTTCACTTTTGGAGCCTACGGAGGGTAAGGATGAATGAGACTGATTCCTAATGACTCGCCTTAATGTGGCCGAGTCTCGGTTATTGGCTGCTGCTGCTGCTGCTTCCGTGACTCTGCGGAATATTCTCCACTTTGCTGTTCCTACACGGGAATGATGTCATTTTTATCGCATGTCTGTCTTGATGCATTTATGTCTTTTGTTAATCTTGTTCAGGTAGGAGATTTTGAAACTTGAACGGGACCAATAAATGAACTTAAAATGGGGGAAATAAAACATCCCAACAGTATTCATCTGCAGTTTTACATATATATATTAAGTATATATATTTTAGATATTCTTGCTTTTCATTCAGCATTTTTAAGGTTTGTTGGGTTTTGCTTTATTTTCTCTGACATTCTCCACTGTTTGCAGGACATAAAGCATTAGTCAGCAAGTATTTCTGATGGATGTCCCAGTGCAACTGTTGCCTGGCAGAAGAGATCGATTGTGTATTTGATTGTGTGTTTGATTCTCTGTGTGTGTGTTTGAAAATGGCCTGCAGAATGTCTTAAAAATACACTGCAGTTAATTAACAGGTTGTTAAAATGGCCGAGCAGTCCCAGTATCGGCACACACAGGACAAACTTTCTGAATCTACCTGTTCAGATCAGGAACTCCTGGCCTGAAAAATGATCCCATGTGTGAAGAAGGCTTGTAATTCTCCAGAGGGAAGTGCATGCTGAGCATGAACGCAGCTTTGCACTTTTTTCCGCCTGCCAGCATATTCAGTTTTCCAGTTGTCAACGTTGCGAACATGTTTAAGTACACGCAGTGTTGATGCTGACAGAAAGAGTTATAACCTCTTAAGACGGCAGCTTCGCTTGCTGCTCTTGATCTGGAGAAAACTTGGTGCTGCAATTAGGCCTGTCACAATAATCAATAAATCAATTAATCTCATGAGAAATTTAAACAAGCTTGCTTGCATAATTTAGTGTTTTTCTCTCTCTCTTTTTTTTTTTTTTCCAAAACTGGATGATAAAAGTCTTCAGTCTGATGTTTTGGTCTCAACCAGCCTTTATTTCACAATTAATTTTACTTTTTGTTTCTGTTGTTTTGATTATTTATTTTGGGGTATTTAAAATGTCTCCCAGTTCCAGTGTTAAATGTTCAATAGTATTTAAAGTTCATTGATCTTTGAGAATGTGTTCTTGCATTATTATCCAATTTTATTACTTCAAAATGCTCTCAAAACAAGAATGTTATTGTTTATTGTGATAACTTCTGGGATGATTTAGTTTAGATTAGACTTAGCTGTAATTTTTCAATAATTTTTCTTGTTTTCGCCAACATTCATGTTTGAATCTCAGAGCCCGTCATTTGGGGTGCCACAGGGTTTATCTTTAGAGCCCTTTCTATTTCCTATTCATCGTCTGGAGTCAAACTCGTTTTTGTTTTGGGCCAAATCAAGATCATAGAGGCCCTTAAAGGGCCGGTTGTGCCAGAATGTATTTTTAAAACCTGTCCACAAACGGTGATGGCATAGTTACTTTGAAAAAGTAACTTTAATCGGATTACTGATTACTCCTTGAAAAAGTAACGTAGATAGCTGGTTACTTGATTTGGAAAGTAACTAAGTTACATTAAAAGTAACTTTTTCAGTTACTTTCAGCAGCTGCTAACAACAGAAACTTACATTAATCTTTGCCAATATAAATTGCAAGTTATTTTATAATTGTAACATCAACAATGTAACAATGCAACGTGACGCTCGACGTCATTCAGAGCTAATATATTAACTTGACATTCACAAAGACACAGCGGGATCATGAGTCTGACTAAAACTAACTGGATGACAGACAAATTCTGGGGTTTCTGTTTGTTTATTTCCGAGCTCAAAAACCTCCTCATTAAATCTGCAAGCGACTTTAGAGAAAAACAAGCCCAAAGCCGCTTATAATGATCGGTCTTGGCGAGCGAAACTCCAAATTGTTCCTGTTTTTCCAGCAACAAAATGTGCATCCCCCTCCTCCCTCCATTGTTTATGTTTCTGTCGCTGCTGATACTGTCGTATAAAAACGGCGATCACTCCCCAAAACGTGTACAGGAAATAAAATTAAATTACAAAAGACAACAGTAACACAGTAACACAAAGCGATTTTGATAAGCAACGCGTTATATTACTCGTTACTGAAAAAAGTGGTCAGTTACTGACATCACTGTTCACAAACTGTTAAATTATTAATAAATTCTTAAAATTAAATAATGTTATTAAACATTTTTCAGTTCCTCCAGGATTTTGTGATTTTTTTTGCAACAAAAATTAAAGTGTTTGTGGTTCTGAATTGGAAATATTTGCGGTATTTGCACTTATTTATGACGGTGAATTTGACTTTTTATTACTCGCTGTGCAGATCATGGACTATAATCTGACATCAGTTAAAGTTGGCAGCTCATCTTGAGCCGTTTTCACACAAGAAAACAGCTCAAGTCAGGTTTTTGTTAAAATATGAACAGTTGCTTCTGTCTTTGGGTTTCATTCACACAATACTTGGTGGTAATGCAAAAAGTACACTTTGTTTGTCAGAGTGAACTTATAATTCTGGATATTTCTGTCCATTGTAGTTGGATGTAGTTAAAATTTTCATAAACTTTTAAGAAACAAAGCTTCAGGCCAGAAGAAATGACGAACAGCCACAACGTTAATGGTGCAAGAAACATTTTAAATACCAATTTCTGCATTTGTATCATGCACTTCTTCTTGTATTTCTTCAATACTCTTATTATTTTGTTGGTTTCACGTTGACTGTTCCTCGAGAACTTTAGCTTTCAGTTGTTTGGAATCAGTTTTCAACTTGCGCTGAGTCAGTCTGATTGTAATATTACTCAGAAATGTCACTCCAGACGGGAAATATGTGTTGAAATCTCAAAGGAAACAGGTAGTGACAACAACTGCTGTGGCTGTTGAAGTTGTGAGACTATTTATTGCGCCTTGTCATCATCTTTGTAATATGAAGAGGGGCAAAGGTGATACATTTATAGTGTATGTGTTTTATAACAGCACTATTCAGACTTGAAGGACAAGCCTTTAGTACAGGAGATTTACTTTTTAACTTTTCAATCTCTGCTGTATAAATACAGCAGATGTTTCCAAAAAAAACAGACTAAAGTTGAAGCAGAACTGCACTAATTTATGTTAGACTAATGAGATTGAAGCAGGGTTGTTACTCCGGTCTCTGCTGGTGAAGAAAAGCTGAATTAAAAGGCAAAACTCTTGTTTATATTCAGGGGTAGATTAGAGAAAAGTCAACCTGCTCAACTGTTACAACCTCATACTTTAAGGAGTTAATGAGGATACTTTTTGGATACTTCCACAAGGTGTATACTTGAATACTCCATCACAGTATTGAAGCCTAAAGTAGCATTCATCCCATTTGTTGTGGCTGTGTTACAAGAGTATAGTACTCAATAAATGTTTAACTGTCCCGATTAAAAGGGATAAATGTAGCTTCTGAATGAACTTTGAACTCTGTGGATTGATGTTTGAGTGATATTTATTTGTCAGTCATCAAGATAAAATAGCAACGTATAAACTGAAAGCGTAAGGTGGTGATGACTGTGGGGGACCAGTCGCTGGGGACTTTAGATCAAGGAACCGCCATTGAGATGAGATTTAACTGTTCAACCTGCAGTTTCAGCACGACGCTCAGGAAGAGAGCGGCAGATGTCACGGTTGTCCAACCTGATAACCCGTCAGCTCTTCAGTTCACAAAACCACAAAGAAAAAGTTAATCAACCAGCGACCCCACCAGAACCATACTCGCTGTAAAAAGCTCAGGCAGGATCCAAACAACTGCCAGAGGGATCAAACTCTGCTCATTCAATTTTAACTTACAGAAAAAGTGCCAATAAAATTTGGCCGTCAAATAAACAATAAAATAAACCCCCACAGACTCACACACATCTGGGCTTCAGACAAGATGCTTTGACACAAAAGATGTTTCTTTTCTCTAAAATTTTGTTAATAGCAAATAGGATTGGATAATAAACAAACAATTTATAAAAAGGAAAACCTCAAGGTAAGCTACATAGCTTCACGCGCTGCTGCCAGAAGGGTTCAAGGCGGTTCAGCCATCTTTTCAGGACGCTTAGGAAGTGAAGTGGCAGGACTGTGAACCAAAGAACGGATGCATAGATTGGTCTGCTGTATTTGGCCTCATTACTTGTTGTTTATTTCATCTGCTACAGCCAGTGGAACAATTGATTGAAGACAGTGGGGGAGTAAACGAGCTTTCTATTTTAAGGAAACAGTAATTTTTTTGTGTGTGGCAGTGGCCTGGAAAGGCATTACTCTTGACATTTTGGTTTGTCAGCCTGATAGATCAGCGGGGGATGTGTAATACACCCTGCCTGCTTCATTTTATTGGCATTCAATGAAAGAAACGCAGTCGCCAAGGAGCTCAAGATACAAGACGCGGCTCTCCCAATCAAACTTTGATGCAGCTGATATTTGTTTTGTACAAGGTAGATCATGACCTCGCCGAGAATTTCTACTTTCTACAAAAAGGTTTGCAGTCCAGATTGATCATGACGTTGAAAATATAACTTTTTTTTTTCTATCTATTACTTGTAGAAGCTCACATATTTGTTAATAAGATGACGCATACGGTAGCGATGTGGCTTTGCCTGGTGGCTCTGCTCATAAACTCCTAATCGTGACACAGAGCTATGAACTGCTAAATGAGCGCCCTCACAGTCCGAACAATGACGCTCTATGTTACATAGAAAAGCTGGAAGAATGCTCGTCAGTCCTGTAAAAAAAAAAGAAAACAGCTGAATGGAAAGCTGGGCATTGTTTTGAAATGTGAGATGTTCTCAGTTGTTATTGATAAGGTCATCTGATTATCTGAAAAATGCCAGTCCTGCAAGTAAACAAGAAGACAAAAGGAATGAGAATAGTTTGGTTTAATCTGCAGATTCGGAGAGGAATTTAACATCTTGCTCTGAATAAAAAAAAACAACAAACGTTTCTTTATGTTCATATATTTAAATCAGCCGTCTAAACCATACACTGTAAAACATTTGAAGGTGGTTTAACTTGAAAATGAAAATCCACCTGCAGCCTTGAAAATGCGATTAAAGTCAACAATTAAATTGTTTTGGTTTTAACTCAGAAATTAAAGTTTATAAAGTTGATTTAACAACAAATGCAAGTTGTGTAAAACATTGTTTTTAAGTTAATAAATCTTGAATTGTCAGTTTTAACTTAATGCTGCGATTCAAACCAAATAATTATTTCACAATATGCAAGAAAAAAACTTCCCTCACCAAGTTAAAGAGTTAGAGATTTCTCTGTTTTCACTCACATTATCAAGTTAAAATGTCTACGTATTTTACTTTAGAATAATTTAAACTCTTGTTCCAAACTGCATGAACAAAAGTTCTGATCTGATAATGAATTTTATTAAACATCACAATGAATTCAGTTCAGAAACATTTAAAATAAACATAAAATAAACATTTGCTTTAGTCAAAATCAATGCAACACACTTCCATGCTGCTAAGCATTCTGGGAAATAGTTTCCACTCCTATCTTTTTCGTCTTTCAGTTTTTTTAAGTGATAACCTAAAAACTCTGGTTTATTCAACTCTTGGAGGCCTGACAAAATTAATAAAAACTTAACACAATTTATTACTGTAAGTTTATTTCACACATTCAGGTTCAAAATCTAAAACTTGCTAAATTTATTTGACTTAAAGAGTCGAAGAGAGTCGACACAACTAAATGCAGCGCTAATGTTTTACAGTGTACTGCGTTAAGACAAAAGACAACAACAGACAAACTAATTTTGTTTGGACAAAGGTAAACGTTGGCATGATTAAATGCTGCAGGGCTGCTGGAGGACAGGCAGCGCGTTCAAGCACCCTTCTGAGGGCAGTGGCCAGACAAACAGCAGTCGCAGGGCAACCAGAGGGTCCTTCAGGGGCCCTGAGGGGCCCTTCAGAGGCCCACCTTGCACTTTTACTGCAGCAGTCACATTCACATACAGACCTACCACCGCAAACCATCAACAGGAAGCCGAGGCATGTTCGCTTTAATCATTAGAGTTATGTTGAAGATAACTCTGATGTTCAGTTAATTTTTAAGTCTGTGTGATAATTGGGGTGTCAAACTTGTTTTCATTTTGGGATGGATCAGAAATGTTCTTAAAGGGCCGGTTGTGCCAGAATATATTGATAAAACCAATTAAATGGTGAAAGTGTCAATAACTAGCCATTCATCCAGGATCTTGTGATTGTTTTAGTGCTTTTTTGTGATCAAAATGACAGATTTTGTGGTGCCAAGATAAAACTGTTTGTAAAGACGTTTTGTGCTAATGTATATTAAATGTGACTTTTTATTACTCACTGTATCGTATTTTGAAAATATTTGCAGTAAAATCTGAAAAAATGTGGAGATTTGTTGATTTTGCAGATTTGTGGAAAAACTGAAAAAACTTATTGATGTAACTTGGAGTCTAGAGTCTAACTTTTATTTAATTTATTTAATAATAAATATTAAATGCTTTTCTGTTAATACAGCAAAAACTTTCTAAAGTTTTACAATGAACAACATCGCGTTCCTGCAAAAATCAAACACAAGAAAATCTACTTTACTTCCTTGAATTTCTTTTTATTTTCTTGGCCCAAAGGTATTTTTGACTCAACTATTTTGGCCCTTGTGAATAAACATTCAGTAAATCCTTATATCATTAAATACAAGGCCAAGCTAAAAGAGAACCTTCCATATTCTAATTATCCACCTGAAATATCAATGGAAAGATTTCTATAAAAGTGTAGTCGTGTGTGTGGCCTAGTCAAAGTTCAAACCTTAATTCAACTATAAATATGTTGCAAAACCTTCACAGAGATTCTCCATCCAGTATGACGTAGATTGCGCTATTATTTCAACGTGAAAATATGTGATACTGTTTAATATTTCAATACACATTTAGAATAATAAAATATGAATAACACTGAATCAAAGATCAAAACTTCCCTCAGCAATCCTGATCCACAAAAACACACAAAACAATGAATTATTGAAATCATTCATTGATGTTTAATCAGAGAATCAAGAAACGATTATCACACACACGTGTCAAGCGCACAAACATTGTTGGTTTGCGCTGGACTCTTGTCATAAATATCTGGAACCGATGTGTGTTTGTTACGGTGTTTCTTACTGTACCGCGGCGCCAAACCAGGACATTCAGCGTCTTTGTGCTCATTTCTGTGGGCTGAATGAGCCCATTGACAGCAGCTCACTCAGCCCACACGGGCTGTCCCATCGCCTCACGTTTACTATTGTTTTGACAATGTTTCTGTCGGTTATTAATAAAGAACATTTTTCAGCGTTATGAGCATTTAGAGCGCCTCACTGTGATCTGCTGTTTTAATATTTAATATTACCCAGAGAGATGTGAAATGAGGTTTTAATGTGGATGTAAGACGGATCCAATGATGTTAGATTCGAGGTTATAAAAGTTTAAAACTAACATAATAGAGAAAAGATTTTAACTAAAATAAAGTGGGAAATAATGGGGAGAAAACTATAACTAACTTTATCTATGTCATGCATTTATAAAAGTAACTCAAACATGCTATAACTATAGATATACTACCCTTCATTTTTGTGTTTATTGATTTTTTTATTAGCCTTTCAAATTTTAATTTGTTTTTTTGTGCAAATTTATGTCATTTGTCAGTGCTAATCCACAAAATGGCAACAGCAAAAGTTGTGAGGAAACAACAGAGTCAGATGTTCAGCAATAATTTCATATATTTGTTTGAAAATGGGATTTTCTGTTGAGCCCAATCGGTGTAAGTATAATCACAATACAATACTTTTTTAGTTCTGCACCTAGAAAGATTACAATTACTTATAAAAAACTGAAGAAAAAAGTAAACAGTATTTAATTACGGTAATAAAAACTAATAAACATATTCTGACTAATTATGACATGTGTCAAATTCAACAGATCCGCAATTTTTTTCTAATTTTACTGCAATTTTTTTCTCTGATTTGGTTGTAAACATTGGATTGAAGTGACTGCTGTCTGAGCCTTACTTGATGTCAAGTTATTGACCGTGACCGATACGGCGATTAATAAAGAGTCACGTTTAATATCATACATTAGTGCAAATATTGTAAGAAATCCTTATAAATATTTCTAAATTAGCACCACAAAAAAAAAAAATGTGCAAAACACTTACTGAATGCTGAAACAAATATCTATTTATTGATATTTTAACAGTTTAATGGGGTTTATCAATACTTTCTGGAACAACCAGCCCTTTAAAGATGTTCAGATTTTTGATTTGGCCCAAAATGGAAATGAGTTTGACAAACAAAAAAGTCACGACAAAATGAAACTAAACTATAACCCTGGTTAGGCTGCTTTTAAATTAACCTTACAACATTTTCCACGGAGTGCTAAAGAATTACATAAATGTATTTCAGGACATTTATTGCCATGGACAGCACAGAAAGATACAGCCTGTATAAATGTGAATCCGCCATTTGTGTGAAGTGAAGCGAGATCACATGATTGGCCATTTCTCTGTCAGGGTTTGCATCTGCACCCCCTCATTCGCCTGTCAAACTTCCCTTTCCCCACTGTTGTGCTGCACTTTCTGTGTTTTTGCGAAAGGAATGTTGGACTGTCAATACATGGTCAGCACATATTTTTATCCAGAACCTGGGAGAAGTGTTGGCTGCAGAATTGGGTCGTCTCCTACTTTCTGCCTGAATTGGTCCGTTCAATAAAACACTAAGGCGTCATGCTCAGTAACTAAAAACAATGTTCACACGTTCTCACATGTTTTTTTTTTTTTAGGATTTTGAAATTAGATTATTAAAAGGTTATTTTCTTAAAGAGGGAGATTTTTTTAAAACTGAGGACTGTGTTGAGAATTTATGAGGAGTCAGTATCTTATCTGCAGTGGAAAATTCTCTGAGGTTAATCAGATACATTCATCCATCCTTTACAGTTCATAAGTTTACAGTAGATCAAGGGTGTGCAATCTTTTTGCCAAGTGGGACAAGGTATGATTTTGTATTTTTCAGTGTTTTTGTGACAACACAAGAAGTAGAAATAGAAACATAAACACATAAACCCTTTTTTAAGGTTATCATTTAATTTCCTGTGAATTTTTGTTGATTAATGTTACAGAATAATGATTTACCGCTCTTAAGATTTGTGTGGGAGAATAATAAAGTAACATAAAACAGAAAAGGGTGTAAAAAATGTTCTTAGTGCTGAAGATGCTCTTTTGTTGTCTTCAAAGTGTAGCTGTAATTGTTGATGCCAGGTAGGATTTGTGACCTTTTTACCAAACTGTCAGATGATTTTAGCAGGTGGAACTGACCCTGACTCCACCAGACTAATTAAAACTGTGGGAAAAGAAAGTGACTTCCATGCACACTGGAGGTACTTTAACCAGGAGTTTAGCAGCATCAGTTACCAAAAACGGCTCTGATTCTAGACAAGCATTGCACCCGACAATCGTCCCTGCAACAACCATGACGGACGATGATGAGGATTAAGTTGTTGATGTGCTGGCTCTGGTCAGATAGCAACTTTTAAAATCGTAAGCTATGCTCCTCTGCGCTAGCATTCATGTTAACTTTCACAAACACTAAGCACTTCTTCTTCTTTTTTTAACGTTTTTTTATTGCGGTTGGAAAAACTCTGAGGACAGTCTCTTTGTGTGACGTCATTGCGCCCTCTACTGTGCATGCGGGACACTTTCATGGGTCACTTCAGGCTGCAGTGTGAACGTAGCCTTAGTTAGCAACTGGTGGCCTATGATAGGTCCGAAGTCCCAGGATGATTGGGTAAAGTTTAGTTAGGTTATGATCTGTTTGCAGTGTTTCTTACATTTTGGGTTAGAAAAGTCCTGAAGCAACATGCCACAGCGTCAGGTTTATGTCCGAGTAATGAGTCGTGATTCTTCAGCTGGATCTCCTTGGGACTGCTGACCTACTTGCTGTGAGCAACGACGCTGATTTGATGCGCACTAATGGCCTCGGCTAATTTTTAAAGTGAGGGAAATGTTAAAAAAGTTTGCAGAGAGAGGGAGGAAATCTCATGCAGTTGAAGTGGACTTAGTTTGTTGTAAAGTGCCACAGCTGTTGATGCTGGTGGTTCTCTTCTTCTCTTCTTGGATGTTGGTCTCCATGACTACCACTTGGTTGGCTGATACCTTCCTAAGAGCAACGAGGAACCACAATTTCTGGTGTGATATTTACATGTATTGCCAAGCTTTTAAAATGTTGCCATTTATGTGGACTATTCTTGGGATTAGGAGTAAAAACTTCACTCAAAACGCAGATTATACAAACCCATTTGACTTTCCATGTTATATGGTATAAATCCCACTTTGTTACAGAAATATCCACATTACTTTTTCACATCTTTTCACATTGCAACCACAAAATAAATCATACATGTTTACTGGAAAAATAAATACAAAAATGTTTTTCATGATAAGAATTTTGATTTATTTTTGTCACAATAAATTACAATTAATGATGTTAAAATCCCCACAAACTGTCCACATTTTCTGGATGGATAGTTTTGGCTTTTTTCTCCACCGTTTGTTCAATGAGAGCATCAGTACATATTAATAAATTAGACAATATGATCACTGGTGTCCTGAAGAAGCAAATCTCAGATGGGAATTGCATAAAGTTAACTAAAAAAGAAGTAATAAATTATTAGTTTTTTAATCATTTTCAGAGTAGTACAGTGCAAAGCATAACTTCAGAGTTATGCTTTGTGCATAAATTAAATGGATTTTATATTTAAATGTGACATAGCTGAGCATATTCAAGAGATGGGAAGACTTTTATAATTTATTTAAACACTTTATATATAATACTTGTTATCTAGAACCTACTTTCACTGGTGAATCATTTGTGCAGCAGTATCTCTCCTCTGTCTCAGCTGCTGAGTTTTTTGTTTTTCTACTCACTCAAACTGTTTATTTAATATTTGCTCCAAGGGTTTTGATATTCCCGCTTGGAGCCTTGCTCTTTATTCCCGGCACACCCTGCTTGAGCTCATTTTATGGGAGTTTCGTAAAACTTGAGAAGGGATGAGCAGCAGACGAGGACGTTCAGAAAAATGTTTTTGCAAGTGATTCATAGAAAAACAAACTTTCTCTCCAGACTTCAGTTCTCCTCTTACCTGGCGCCAGGCTCTGTTTCCTGTAACTAACTCTGTTTTCTGATAAGGAGGAAGTTTAAGCTTTCATTTTATTCTTTTGCAAATTTCTCACCAGAAAAGGAGAAGTCCTCACTTTGTTTTTTACTTTTGGTTCCAGTGTCTCCTCTTTTTGGGTTTATTGTGATTGGGTGCGGTTTTGTTTGTTATTGTTGAATTAATAAATTAGAAGCTAGATTTTGCCGTTACTATTGTTCTTTGCATTCCTTTCATTCCACTTCTTTTAAGTAGAAATAAATACAAAAGTTTGAATGATTGCCTTCATATTTCACTTTCATTTTCCCTTGAAGAAGAAAGTTGCTCTTGCAGAACAAAAATATGTTTCATTTCGACACCACATGTTCCCATATTGTGGCCTATTATTACTTCTGTCTTATAGTAAATATCCAGACGTGGATGTTGAGCCACAGGTTTCTGTGTCTCAACATGAAGACAGATGATCTGTTAGTTTGAAGGTTTCAACATGCACTTATCCCCAGTTTCCATCAAAATAACAAAAAATAAATAAATTCAGTCAGTCTGTTTGAGAATAAAGAGTGGAAATGGCACATTGCTTTAGCTAACCGGTGTAAAAGTTTCTGGAGTGATCAGCAGATATGAAAGTGCTATAAACCATTTACCATTATAGCACTTTGTAGTACTTTTGTTTTGTACTGCCTTCCCGTCAAGTCTGTCTTGTAAGTAGAAACTCAGAACTGGAAATGACTCTACTTCTGAGTTCCAAGTCAGGAAATGATGGGATCTGCTGATTTTTTTTCTTCAGTTTTTTACACATCAAAGCACTAAAAGAAGACGTTTCGTATGGGCATTGTAGCTTATTTTGCTACTAACTTAATGTGATAAAAGCTTTCAGAAGTACAAATAAGTTTACTGAAACTGCACGTCAAAATAACCACTGCATACTTTTTAAGTAAGTGTAATTAGAACGATTTCAAATATCGCCTTATAAAGATGTGTCTAACCATTGGTAACCATGGAGACAGTGCCTATCCTTGGCTTGTTTTACTAAGTTAACGTCACAACGAGTGAATTGTGCCTCCAGAATGCAGTCAACTCATTACTAGTTCAATGCTCCAAGACAAATCCACCACAATACATCTCACAAAGCTAAAGTGATCATGGCAAGGTGGCACTGATATCCAGAACCTACTTTGTTGGTGTTTAGATTTGTGATAGAAATAGTCTGACTTCTGCCCAGAAAGCTTTTATTCAATATTTCTATGTAGTTTTGCTTTCTGCTTAGATGTAGATATTTTAGTGCATGAAGAACATTCACTTTTCATTGTTTGCCATGAATCATGAATAGTGACGGTTAATATTAGGAGAGTTTCCTCTGTTTTTATCTATGTGACATTTGTGGTGATAAAAGCATGAAAGAATGCTTTCGAGGCGTTTACGAAGTTAATCCTTCGGGACTGAGGGATTTTTCTTCTGCACATGTACTGCCATCTATTGGCAGAAAGTGGTTTCACATTTTCATCCTTCAAAGTCTCCCACACTGAATTATGATACTGTTTCTGGTGTGGATGTTACACTGACCCATATTTATAGAACATTTATCAAAATCAGAGCCACAAAATGTTTCACAAAACAATTAATCTATAAAAGAACCAACTTTTGCTATAAAAATGGCTTTTTTCAATAAAAAGACCAAAGACAGTTTTGAGGATTTTGTTTTATTTCTCCAATGAAATCCTTTTTGACGATAAAAGAAAAGTAGACATTCTCTGATAGAGTGACATTTTGAAACGGATTACAAGATCTTCCCCATTTATGCATCAAATAGATGTTCCTAATTATGAGATATTTGCAAAACTAAAACAATGCAGCACAGGACCGAGTGTCTGTTGGCTGTTGATGCATTTACATAATGAAAATGACTAGTAAAACAAAACAATTTGAGAATAAAAAGAAAAAAAAGCAGAAGATTAATGTAAACTAATTGTGGCAAGAATTCAATCAATACATCACAATAAAAAAGCCATAAAAACTAATCCAAGCACGTAATGCATGAAGGCTCAGTTGCTAAAAGATGAAAATATTCTGATATTAAATAAACAGTTTGGTGTCAGAATGAGGAAGATAGAAGTCAGGACAGGTTGTCAAATGAGAAAATGCTTAAAGTTGGGATTTAAAAGAGGCCAATGATTCGTCTGACCTGATTTCTTCTGGCAGGT
This sequence comes from Poeciliopsis gracilis, assembly GCA_911649635.1. Lineage (NCBI taxonomy): Eukaryota > Metazoa > Chordata > Actinopteri > Cyprinodontiformes > Poeciliidae > Poeciliopsis > Poeciliopsis gracilis. Next base: position 3,081,676 of record CAJVRI010001220.1, read on the forward strand.
CTTACCAAATCCTTGGGGTCTTGACTTCAAGTGCAGAAAGACCTCTACCCGAGGATCTCAGCACATGCCCGCACATACGGCTCACAGAAGACAAAACAGGGATGCGACAGAGGCCAGGAAAGGCCACAAAAGCAATCAGTATAATGAGATTTAGGGTCTGATTCAGGAACAGATGACACGTTTTTTCTCGTCTTGACAGTGACTTATGAGCCTTCCAGCTAAAACTCAACCAGGATAAAATTCACTTTGTGTTAAAAAAGAAAAAAAGAGAGAAATAACCAGCATCTAATTCCTGAAAATGCTACTTCAACAGATGGCAAGAGGCACTTCAGTGCAGCTGTTTTAGCTTCTTCAGATGAGGTTGGCTAAAATGTGTGCAATGCAAAAGCATTGCTCAAGTCTCTCAGGAGTCGCTCTAGTCCTTTTTGCACTGCAGGGTCCGGTGTTATGCCGAGGGGATGCATTTCTCGGCATAACACCGGCCCGGGTCGACCCGGGTCCAGCGGTGCAGTGAAAAAGGGGCTTAAGTTTCACTTCCTTGATACTCCCAGTAAATCAAAACCACTTTCCAGATTCCAACTGATCTGAAGAGACACATGAAATCTTTTCTGCAGGGTTAATTTATGTGCCAGCAGGTGATGCTAATGTGCTTTTGACTGTCAAAAAAAGAGGTTTCATTGAAGAACTGCTTCACGTGGGAAAAAAAAAAAGCTTCTTTGTTCCCCAAAAAATTTTAATTCAAAATTTAAAAATAGGGAAATAAACTGTCCAGGTACATGACATCCAAAACAAGAAGAAACAGTTGTCAGTAAAAAACAATATATATATATATACACAATATTTTCCACAGAAAGGCAGGAATGAGTACAGAGCTACTCCAACATGCTGCCATGTGCAAGGCTAGAAACATTGTCCCTAATCCTCCTCCGTACAATGGAGCATTTAAAATGCACTTTTCATCTGCTATTTTTAATCTATTTTAGGGGAGATAATCTGAAAGAGAGTGACAATGAAAATTATAAATAATTGTGTGTAATGCTATTTCTCTTTGTGCTTTTTTTAAAGAGTGGACAAGACCTTCTCCAAGGCAAGAAGTATTTGGTGAGTACGTCATCGATTTCAATCTAAATACTTTGTGACTGGACTCTGAACAGAAAAAGGAAGCTACGTTTTACAAGTTCCTTTAACAAAAAACAAAAACCCAACCCGGTTTGAAAAGGTTGTATCTCTGGAGCGGAGTTCAGTGTCTGTGACTCAGACTGTCCTTGTGATGTACGAATGTGTGGATCTGTCCAGCAGCTCCACTGTAAGTAAGACAAACGAGGCTGTGAAAGGTAGAGCGGATCAGTCCATGCTGCTGTTTATGCAGAGCTGCCGAGGTTAGAGAGAGCTGTGTGTGACACACACAGGCCGACAGGGATGTGAGCATGCACACGTCCCGCCGCCGCCGCCACTGCAGGAGCACAGCCAGGGTACCACTGAGTGGTACTTTACCACAGAAATCATCACACCTTCCCACTGGAATACAGATAGAGGGGGATCAGTCTTGACAGCCAGGCCTGAATTACTCAGTGACTGGCCCAGTTTGCACCGGCTACAGCCTGTCTGTCCGTCAGCTGCAGCTGCCTCAAACCTAATGCCTGCATCGTGTTTAAAGAAGGCAATAGAGATGGAGAGGAAGATCGAAAACTGAATACAAAACAGCACAGGAGATAAAAGAATGAAGAGGGAGGGAAGGATAAAAGACTGGATGAGATGACTCGATGAAGAGAGATGGTCATGTCTGCTTTACATCAAAGAAGAAAAGTAGGATAATACGAGTCTCTCTTTAAAATTCAGAGAACGCTGCAGGATGGATTGGTTGGCACCTTCCCACTGTGTCACTATAACCTTTTACCGTAATGGGAACAGATTCACAGGAGAAGCAGTGACTGCAAAACTTGTTGTTTGTGGCAACGTTTAAGCCGCCTGATTACAGAGTCATCCTCTTAGAACAGAAAAGAGTAGACGTAGCCTTTACTGTCGCACAAAAAGAAAATTCAGGTGTAGCAGCAGCAGCAAATGTTCACAAAAAAAAGGTCTGAAAGTGTTAAAACTATTTATATGAAAATAAGATCAATGAGATGACATAAAAATTACATAAATTTATTGTGAACGACCATGCAAAAACAACAACAAAAGATATCGGATTTCATAAAAAATCAGAATTGAGCATTTAAAGGATCCAGGACTAGTTGAACATATTGGCCTAAATATGTTGCAATTTTCCTATTACATAAAAAATGCTGTTTGTGAAACGTCAAAACTCATAATTACTTAAAAAATGTACATCTTTTGTTATATTTTTCACCCATGGAGGTTGACATTTTTTCACTGATGCGTTGATGAGACAGATAATCTGTGAAAAAATCAATCTACTGAAAAAAATGCACCACGACCGAACAAAAACAACCAATCAGACCCAGAAGGAGGGTCTTAGCGTTGTCAATCATCCTCATGCAGTTGCTGTTTAATGTGCTAATTGTGAAGAAGCAACTTACCATTACAGGAAATCTCTGCCATCATCAGTGGCCATGCTAATTAGCATTAGCATTCACAACAGCCTCTGCTTGCTGGTGCATAGCAGAAAGCAAGGGGGAGGAGGATATGTAAAAAAATTACATTTTTTAAAAGTTACACACTGCAGCTGTAAGGCTTATGAAAGTAGAGACCTTGTTTCATTGTGAACTGTAATTTCTAATCTAAAGCTCAGCATGCTGCATGCACTCTCAGTGGGTAATTATTCTTAATCTGTTCCATGTATTCAGTGGAATTGTTCAGTTTTCTGGGTCTTATGGCTGATTAAATGTTAAATGACCATCTCCCATCTGGTGGGTCATACACAATAAATAGATGATCCTCCAGCCCTGTTTTCATGCTCTCCAGGGAGGCCTGTAATTGGTTGTAATCCGGTCTTGCTAAGCTCCCTCGATGGGAGGAAACGGGAGAGGAGGGTTAGTGTGGATAATGGCTACACTGAGACGTTCTCGGAGGGGCCTCTCTCCTTCTCTATCTCTGCACAAATGAACATACATCCAGACACAAAGTGCACTCTGGCCCCTGGTCCCTGAAGCATGATGGATGGATTACTGGAGCTGGTTACTCCCTGCCTAGTGTTTGAAAGAGCTCTGCTGACGCCACTACTGCCATACATGTGCTTCAGCACAGTTAACTTAGTGAAAGCATAGGCTTAACTTTTGACCAACATTTTGGTGCCACTTTTGCTGGAAATGAACAGTTTAGACTAGACTTAAGAAGTTAGTATCCATTTTTATGGGTAACACCAATTTTCTTTTATCACTTATCAAGTTAAATACTGTCACTTTCTGTCCAGACCTATTTTTAAGTCAAAAAAATGTCCATCTTCTGTTTTTAAAGGATTCTTGTTTTTGAATGGACTTCAAATTCAATTCCTCACCCTCTGATTGTGCTAATCGATACTAAAAAGGTGTCACTGTAAACAGCTCTGTGTTTATGTTTACTGCCTCGTCTCCGAATATTCCTCTTCCTACCACACGTTAAGTTGTGACAGGTGTCAGTTCACTCATTCACACCGATCAGCGCGCGTCTCGCCGAGCTGTCTGAAAGAGCGACCGTGGTGGGAGAGCACGCTGTCAAGGCCGATGAAGACAAGACTTTCTCCTTGCGAGTCTCCTGCTGTCCGACCAAATATAGCGCGGGTGTGACAAGCTCGCCCCTGGTTCTGCTCGTCTCAGTAATACGAGTGCTGCCGTGTCATCCGTCATCCCGCACCAATAACAGATGTCTTTAAAAAAACATAAAGCTCAGATGACAGCCGGCTACTGAAGGCGGAGATAAGAGCCAGACAACCACGACCAGACGTTTGAAATTTATGTTATCGGAATTTTGCAGCTTTTCAGTTTTAAAGTTTTCCTCTTAACCTGCAGAAACTTTTGTTTGTACTGCAGAGATGTTTTGACTTGAGTTGAGACAAGGTATCCTCAGGTTTTTAGGAGACAGGGCCTGTCTCTTTATTGATGGCTCTGTCCTTCAGGATATGTTCTTGGGGACACTAATTTCCTTTTGGAGCCACTTTATTGACATTAAATGTGAAATGACTGGTGTGGTAAGGCAAAGCGCTGAAGGACGTTTCATCTTTTCCACCGCAAACGAGAAAAAAAAACATATGCCCTCTTTATTAAAAGAAATGAATATGTATTGCACACCAGTACCAGATTGTAATTTCAATATCATCAAACAGCCAAAAAGTGTTTGATAGCAAACATCTGTTGGACAGAAATGTCCCAGGGGTTTCTTTCATAAAAAAAAAAAAAAAATCTAAACAGACTTTAAACTGGTTTGAATCAACATCATGTCTTAGAAACAGATATTTGTTATGAAACACGGCTTCCCATGGTAGGAGCTGCAGGGTTTGATGAGTCCATGAAAAAAACAAAACAAACTCACCACACTGTTTATATTCCCTTGCACTTAAAGTAAGGCGAGGCCTTTAAAGATAATTTGATTTTGCAAACCTTGCCTCAACAATCAAAACCAATGGGCTCCACTAAGAAGCTGCCAAGCACTCTGAAAATTAAAGTAATTGATGCCTGCAAGGTGGGAGACACCTAGCAGAAGACAGCAAAGTGTTGCAAGGAACCCGTCTGCTCAGCTCCTAATGCTGTTAAGAAATAGGAGACTTGTGCTCTGGGAGATTGTGAAGACTTTATGATGGAGCTGCTTGCAGATTTGCAAAGACGGCTAATAGAAATCCACACGAATCCAACTATAGTCTTAGGACAATTTAGTTATTATTCCACACAATTTTCTTCTTTTTTTTCCCCATCAGACATGCAAAAATATTTAACTTTTATGAAAAGTCCTTACAAATATATCTATAAACCTTGAGATTATTTACCTTTGATCACATTGCAACCACAAATTTTAGTGTTTAGTCCCATAAGATTTTGGATTCCTTAAGAAGATGAAAAATAATCTAAAAAAGAAATCTATTTAACTTTTATTGGTTCTGTTGTTTGGCTAAATGACCTCCAGTATGACCTGTTTATGTCAATGACCAAATTTTAAAATGACTTTTTACCATAAACATGCTTCATCTTTCTGCTAGACTTGAAATCCTTTACAGTACATCAACCTTATAGTTTCATTATCTAGCTCAAATGCTGCATGTCAAAACAATCACAATCAAAGCCACAGCAGGGCTCAGACAAACTGCAGAGAAACCTTGGCGGGGATGCAGAGTTCACTTAAGTTTGGATGTGACTGGCACTCCTTTTTTTGCCTTGCAAATGTCCTGATTAAACCAGGTAATTTGTTTAAGAGTGAGGAGAGGCAGGCTTTACAGCATTTAAACCCAGCAGGGAAAGCCTTTAACGTCATGCTGCTTGAAAACTTCTAATTAGGTTTATTTATTTAATGTAAAACATTTATGTAACTCTATTGGTTCGTGGAGTTAAAGTGGCGTGAAAAAGTGTTAATATCTCTTGATGTTTTCCAGTTTGTCATGAATAAACTGGAAAAAAATCCAGTTTTTTTACTTTAAGGAAAACCACAACCACAAACATCAACACATTTTATTGCAAATTTAAATTACAGAGGAGTACACAAGCATAAGTAAAAGGAAAACAATACATGGATATAGAAATTATTCACAAACTCAAACATTTTCGCATCCATTTTTATTCATTTCCATTTCCTTTGATACCCCAAAGTAAAATCCTGGTTGGACAAGTCCTTAATTGGTAAATTAAATCAATTTGTGTGTAAATTGATATCAGTATAAACCCAACTCTTCTCTAAAGGCCTCAGTATGTTAGCTGATTTTAGCTAACAAACTGAAACCTCGCTGATGAAGTTTTAAAGCATGGTAGTTTTATAAATCACTATCCCAAAGTTTGTTTATCTCAGAGCAAAGTTTGTCCGAAAACGAAAAGAACATGATACAAGTGCAAACCAACCAAGATGTGACTCTTCGAATAATTTGACAGTGCACTCTGTGTACCTTGAGATTTTCATTTAAGTAAAAAAAAATAATAATAATATATATATATATATATATATATATATATATATATATATATATATATATATATATATATATATATAGTTATTTGATGTTTTTATTATTATTTAACCTTCTTTAACTAAATTATTAACAAAATTGTGGAGACAGAAAAGGTCTCTTGTGTCAAAACAGCCTGTACATAGTCCACATCTGTGTGGGTCTAAAATTAAATTTTATTGGTCAGTTTTACTTTTGTTTATCTGATGGCTTGCCGCTGTTTCTGTAAGCTAAGTGTGATTATATGGTGTCTATGCAGTGCAATCGTTAATTAATTGAACTATATTTTATATATACATATATAATTCCAATAAATCATTGCCACTTGATTCACATTGAGTACACATCCTGACTCTTTTGTTTGTCTGGCTGTAATCCCTTTGGAATTACGGGATCCAGCGAGCTTTAGCATCGTTTGAGCTTCAGACTCAAAGGATGTTATCTAACACTTTTTTGATTGAGAAAAGCTTCCCAAAAGCTGAAACTGAGAGGTGAGGCGAGGACAGAGGAGCTGCATGATGGGAAAACTTCGGTATGGCAGCAATTCTCCAAGGATCTGAGCAGAGGGGAAGGAGCAGAGGCCATTTCACCGGGCTAAAGGGATGGGAATCCCTGATAGCGAGGTCAGGCGGAAGGGATTACTTCTGGATCCCTGTAGAGGACATGGAAACATGAGGGTGCTGTCAGTTTAAAACCAACTATCCATGTCCACACAAGCAAAACACAAAGCTCTACAAGACTCTGTCTTTTGGTCCTCTATCTTTATATTAATTTTGTTTGTTTTTTCATGATGAGTAATCTGTCCCAGCCCACTGCACTGATCCATGGCAAAATTCCAGCTAAATTTAATCAGATTTTAGGCAGGGCATTCTTATTAGATCATGCTTTTTTTTATCTATAAGCTCAAAGCACTCAATAAACCCATCCAAATTTCGGTGTGCTTTTTAAGAAAATAAAAAAAGACAACCGCTCACCTCGTTTTACACATAAAAAATTACTGGAATCTGACAAATTGTTAAGCTTGTGTCAATTTTACAGCTTGCTTTCTAATCCATGAAGCTTTGGATGACACCAGCAGTATTTGTTTGTTTCCGTACGCAGCAGCTCCTAATAGAGCCCGGCATGAGGGCTGTGCTGTAATCCCTTATTATCTGCTCATGTCTGACACACTAAACGCACACCACACACACACCGGACCTCGATTCAGGTACCGACTAAGAGGCCGCCTGAGGAGCAGAATGACGGGAAAAGGCTTGGCATAAAAAGGCACAGCTTCTGACATTAGTCGGGGGTCTCCTGGGAACTGTGCATGTCAGATTAGTGCAGGAAACGCACATGCACACCGGGGATTTCATCAGACTCATTATAGTAATTAAAAACCTCCCCACTCAGGGATTCTCATTCTGCACAATGAGCTTTAAGGAAGTTGCAATGCTTGTTCAACCTTTGGGAGTTTGATGTTAAATAAAATCACACTGTTTCATATACTTTTTTTTGAACAAATGTGAAAAACAAAATTGTTGCCAGGAAAAGACATGTGAAAAGAAGCCTTGAAATAAACCTTTAAAGTAAGTTGGTCAGTGTATTAATCTGCATCTTTCTGTTTTCCTGGGATTTAAAAATGATCCAAGGGAGAGCAACTCGTATGTCATGACAATAATCCCATAATTACATGGTTTCGGGCATAAAGCGTGGAAGTTGATAGGAAGAAAAATGGTTCACAACCTCTGCACACTCAAAAGTATGTGAAAAGTCATCGACCCTTTGCGCGTGACGTCACTCTGTTCGAAACTCGACTGACGTAAAAATAAGCGACGCTCTCCTGTAAACTAACACATATATGGTGGCCTAATATCGCTTCTATTCAGTTGATTTCGCAGTAGAAATGGCTGCGCGGCCATTATTATTGACAACCTTCGATGTAATCTCGGATTTGCAGCGAACACGTGATACAATGTAAAACTAACGTTTATCTATTTTGAGAAGGTTCCAGTCGGTTAGATGGCGGTAACCATGGCGACAGTCGTCGCTGCATGATGATGCTAGGCAATAATCATGTAGCCTAGCACGCATTGAGAAATGGTTGGTATCTCATTTTTTGTACGTTTTAAGACTGCTCCATTGTAAGGGGAATACCGTTTATGACATAGTGATATAAATAATGTAGTGTGAATTCAGGCAAAGTTGGTAATTTGATCAACACGTCAGGAGGGAGGAAGTACGGGTCTGTTTCTAAGCTAGCTGTTTCAGACTTTTGTAAATACCGCCGCCTATGAGCCCCAACCAGATGTGTTACATTCACAGACGAATTAGCTTGTCTCGAACAAGTAGAAGCCATGAATAAACTGACAAAACAACTTTGGAAATCAATTTCAGCTCGTCTGTTGAATACTCCCGATCCTCACTTTCGGCTTCCGTCATGGCGCCTCCAATGACAGACGAGGCGCCATGACAGTTGCAAACGGTCAGTAACATAGTAGATTACTTGGCATCCAAGAAGAAGAATCAAACATGGAGAACCAGCATTTAGCTTTATACTTTACGAATCTAGAACAAACTTAGAAAATACATTTTAAAGTTTTTCTTTTGCTTTGCTTTTGTTGTTCTTGTGTTGTTTTCCTTCTAATTCATGCAAAGCAGTTTGAACTGCATGCAAGTGCTGTATAAAAAAGTGCTATATAAATAAAACTTCTCCTTCGTCATCCAAATGTTAGGTAGTAATAATTGTGCTAAAAACATTTTCCCCCCTGATATGTGATGAAAAAAATTCTTACATTTTAGGGCTTTTTACAAATACTACCAGTAGTGCCAATAAATGTAACCGTGACTGTATTTTTATGATCATGAATGGTCATGTACATATGTGTTTTTTTAACATGTAGCCCATGTTGGTTGCTGTGGCAACAGCTCCTCCAAGCTCATGAGACAGCATGGGATTGAAGGATAGCCCCTTTCCCTCGATAATCCCTACTTTCTCTTTCCGAGCAGCTGAAATGGGGGAGGGTCGCTACTTTGATGGGTGGAAGGGCAGCAAGTATTATAGGCTCAGTGGGACTGTAGTGGAGCTTCAGGTTTCAAACATGACCGAAGGATGTAGATGCAACGTAGGAAAAGACAACTAAAGAGTGCAGATGCGTGTTTATGAGAGATAGAGGGAGAGTGAGAGAGATAGTGGTGAAGAGAAGAGGGGTGTGAGTGGGAGGGTTGAGAGGAAAGGAGGAGAGTAAGAGAGGATGCTGGCTGGGAGTGTATTGCAGTCTGAAGAGCTGAGAGTGAGGCCAGCAGGTGAGCAACGGATGAGGAGCGAGTGAGTGAGCAGAGCGGAGCAGCAGAGAGAGAGGATCACCGAGCTCAGGCAGGCAGGAGGAGGAGGCTCAGACGGTGAGTCATCGGTCCAGAGTGCGGGTCGCTGTCCGGACTTCAAGGGGAGCGCCTGGCTTTCTGCAGCCTCTCTCTCTCTTTCTCTCTCTGTTTCTGTGTGTGAGAGTAAGTTTGCAGCTCTGCTCTGAGCTGGACATCAGGCTCTCCTCATGATTCTCCGGACGGTTTTCGTGCTGCTCCCGTTCACCAGCTGGGGTGTGTTATGTAATTTGAAGTGGTGTTTGTGCAGCGAACCGATCTGGGCTCTTGTGGTGCAGCTCACGTTTATGAAGAGGGAGTTTGAAGTTGAGATTTTCAACTCTCGTTTTGATCTTAAATCTTTCTAGCAGTTTGAGCTCTCCAGTTTGTCTCATTTTGTGAGTGCAAGTTTGCACCAATAATCCCTACACAACATCTTCTTTGAATTGACTTCCAGTCATAAATGTACCCTTAATGTGTGCCTCTGTGTTCTCCATCGATCTGCGGAGAATCAGTGAGAATGAAGAGTTCAGGGCGGCTGATCCCGGTAGTATTGACCCCCCGCGGGGAGAGCTGCTCGGGAAGATGTGGTTTCTTGTTATCTTGAGAACCGGATCATGTTCAGAATTGTTCCCATTTCATTTAGATGCTTTCTTGATTGCACAGTAGCTCGTTGTGTAATAGCTTTGAGGCAGCGCTGTTTGTTAATGATTCATGCTCTGTTTTCTTCACCTACATTTGAATCTGAGTGCACTCAACAAATGTGAGCCCAGATTTAAATCACTGCTTGTCTTTTCCACAGCCTCTACAGCAGCTCCAAGCTTTCCCTCTGCTGTACCGTCATTGTATTCTTGAGGAATTAATCGCTTTTGACACAAAAGCGTTCATTTCTCAAGAGGTTGTGTTCTAAATATTACTTTTTCTAGTAACATTTTCCCTTCTACATGCAGGGAAATTTATATATTTTTCACTGCCGGGGCTTCAGCTTTCTTTCATCATCAAAGACAGCAATATTTAGGTTCAGTTTCTGTTATTAATGCATCAGGATAATTTTGGGTCGTCTTTCATGCTTTTTTAAACTGTCTTAATTCATTAAACAAACTTCAGCAGAAAGTGGCCCCCTATCAGTGCACATTCATCAAAGTTGTTGTGGAGAAAAAGCCGACCTGTTTAAGTTTAGAACAAAGGATGTGTGAAAACAGCTTTGCCATCAGCAATTTGCAACTAGACTGAATTAGAGAAGAGAGAAAACTTTTGAATAAATGTGAAGCTTTTTATGTTGTGTCCCCTGGTAGACGAAAATATTTTTTTATTTTCAGCTCTTTGAATTAAAAGAAAGGTGGAAAAAAAAACCCCCACCCAGAACTGTTTAGTCTTTCAATTTTGTATAAGCAAAAAAAATGCTTGTTAATATTGGCGTAACATAATATTCTTTGGTCATCTATGCCTTGAGCAGTTGTTAAATATGTATGTTAGGAGCAGAGGCAATGTGACTCCACATTGTGGGAGAGCAGTTGGTGTTGCTGTTTTATTTTAAAACAAGGACAACTGGCTCTAGCATATGACATTGCTGATTAGCGCGTTTAGCACTGTGTGCCTGGTTAGAGTGGTTAGTGTGGCTAACATGGAAAAAAAAAATACTATTTCTTGTCCTTCTTGCATTTCAATGACAGTGGGAGATAAATAGAGCTCCAGCATCATCTTACTAACCATTTGCACCAACTACTTCAAGCTGCAAGAGTTTTTTATGTTTTATTTTTTCTGCTTTCATGCACAAAACTTCACAATTGCAGCAAAGATAACAACATTACATAATCTCTCGCAACATTGTGCAAACACTCTGTTTGAGCTGCGGAAGGTTCACTCACTTTGGGATTCTCAAAAATGAAAGTGAAACTGATGACATGACCTACTTTTTGATTAATTCAGCAAATAATTATCGGAGTTTTTGAAACTGAATTTACTGGTGCTTAGTTGATAATATATGGGAAATTACAACAAGACAGCAAAATTATTGAACCACATTCTGACACAACTGTTCACTGTGAATTGAACTTAAATCAGGAGTTCATCAAAACACACATACCAAAATTTCATGTTTCACCAAATCTGCTTCCCTTCCTCACATATTGACCCATAAAACTATTTGATATGTCAACATACATCGACAAGATAGGAAAAAGGAAGGCAGTAACTTAACTCTAGGTTTAAGCTTTACGATATATATCCAATTCTATATGTGCTGTGGCAGATGTTTAAGGCTCAAAGGGATAAAATAAAGTAACTTTGCTATATTTGATTCTACTTTTCTATTTTCTGATGAACATCTTATTCTGTTGCAAACTGAACAAACTACAGACACATCTCCACATGTTTCACTATATATGACTTTATTTTCTAAACCTCACTAATACTGAAAAAAGCTATGTTTGGGTTTTCCTCACTGAGTATCAGTCAAATCAAGTCAAGTCATTTCAGCAGCAAAGCACTTATAATAATGTCACAGAGTCACCAAAACAAACAGTAAGCATCACATTTCCTCAAATGCACTATATAAATAATCAATACACACCAAATGTATTGATCAGTGTTCGATTTTCTACTTATGTGACTTCCAGAATCATTTAAAGATGGTTACACAGTCAGTCTTCTGTCACCTGAATAGCATTTCCAGGATTAAAGAACTAATGTCCCAGCAACATCTAGAAAAACTCACATGATACATGTGCTTATCTTTTGCCTGTTGATTTTTTTGATTCTCTATGTTTGGTTCTGGTTCTGGTTCTGCAGAGCAGTCTCCATTGCAACTTGGTGGTGCTTAGCTTGGTGCTGTCACTGATCAGAAAAAGAACAGACATTTAAATTTACAACAGGATGGTTATCCATCAGGGTTAATCCAATAAAAAAAAAAAGTCCAGTTCCAGCCAGACTGTTTCTTATGGTATATCTTGTTAAAATAAATAAAAATGTTCAAAAATAAAACATTTAAAATACATCAGATCAACATAAAAAGATTTAGATAGCCGTGGTCCGTAAATTAATGATTCGGGATCTACACTGACATGAGATGTATAGTTTCCGGCTTTTATTACAAATTCAATTCCAATTTTCAGTATGTCTAGATTAAAGAAGAAAGCCTCCAGCCAGAGCAGTGTTTCAAACACAAGTGCCTGTTCTGGTAACCTTCCCCATGACATTACCTTTCGCTGTTCGATCTCAGACTAAGTGACCTTTTCTGACCAAATCTTTTTCTTGCATCTGTCTGATTATAGGAAACAGGATGGGGCTGACCCCCGAATTTCTGCACCAATAGAGCCCCAGCTGTTGCAGCCTGAACTGACGCACAGCACCTCACCTCTTCACAAGGTAGGGAGAGGTGATCCGGGGGCATTAAGTCTGAACCGTGACCTCCTGACCTTATCTGTGTGACCCCTTATGTCTGCGATCCTTTGTTATTATCAGTCTCTCATGTTCTTTTGTCTGATGTCCTTTTTCATCCTGCTTTCTTTTGTATAACTTGTGCAATTAAAGCACACAAAGCTCTGTGGCTGCAATTATTATGTTGACTGACTCAATTAATAAAGGTCTATTTTTAGCAGGAAATAGTCAGCCTCACGCTGACAAATTTTCGCTCCAAGCTGAACAAGCATGATTCCATCAAAGCCCACAAGTCACAGCCCATAACAGGACTTGTCTTTTTTTCATTTCAAAAGACATCGTCACCCATAACATCATCAGTCATGTGCGACTAAAATAGATCACAGCTGAGGCGGATTCACTTTAGAGTTTAGCTGATTGTCAGTCCTAAAAATATAACACAGGACCGGATGTATTTGTTGGCACCGCTTGTAACGATGGGCAGAAGCCTAAAAATTGATTTGGCTTTCATTTCAGAAGATTTCACAAAAATCACAAAAAATGTTGAAACAGACATGTGTACATTTCTTCCTGTTCTATCTTTTGTGTATCCACTCAAGTTATTATTAAGTCCAGATTTGAGTCTATAACAGTTAAATAGATAATTTTGGTTTTAAAACCAAACACAAAAGGAAGTTCTAAATTACTGACTGCAGAGGATTTATATTTATTTAGGCGAATCAGCATAATTTTGGAACAAATCAGGAAAAATTAATTCATTTTCACCTTCACAGCTTCAAGCAAATCCACCAAACCGCTGAAACCTTCAGGCCTACCTTTCCACACTGAATAAATTAGATGTGAATAGAAAAACCTGCCAGGGGTATTTTGAGAAAATAAAAGTTAGATAGAGCTACATTGTGTTGGTGATCATAAGCGGATAACATCTCAGTTATGTCAGATTGGTTTTCGAAAGGATTTTCACACTATCCAACATTTCTCACAACCTGACTTAATCTGTGCGTAGCAGGGGGAGTGGGGGAAAAAAGGATTAGGAAAATCGAAACTGGGTTGTTGAGCAGTCACTCTTGATCCCTGCAGCACTCTGAAGGTATCTCACACCTGCTAGTCTCATTATGCAACTAGGAAGGATATTTGAAACCTCAACCTTTTGCAGGTTTTTGACAGCAAAACAGTGGAGAATATGGTTTAAATTCATTTATTTTATTTATAAAAGACCTCAGTTTTTTGGAGAAAATTAAAGGACAGCATAGGAATGTGGGATACACATCAGCTTAATAGGGCAAGACTCAGAGGGATTGTATCGATATAATCAGAGCCCTGAAAAAAAAACAGGTCAATCTGCAATTAACCCCACCAGGTCTTACATAGTCCAACTATTACTATACATGTACATTTTCATGAAGACAAACAAAGCCATCTGCATTCTTTAAAAAATGATTTTATGTCAAAAGCTTTGAATATCATGAAAATAATTAGCTGTTTTACATAAACCTTAGTTGTTAACCTCTGCTTTGCATTTTGAGGAAGTTCCATGATTCAACTTTCCTTCATTCAACCATCTATATCAGATGTTATTTAAGCAAACTGGAGTAGTTCCACCAAATATATTTTGCTTCAAAGAAAACTATTTCAGCTGGATCCGCTTCGGGAAAAGTCCTAATGAGCTCTGCAGTGAGGCTGCAGAGAGTTGCTGCAGCTGAAACATCAGGAGGGTAGATGTGGCGTTGCGCGTTTAATCTGTGCGTTGTCATAATGACGATCTTATTAGCTCTCATAATGAAAGGTTTCAGCTCTCACACCTGCTGTCTCTGCTGGTCTGACTCCCCAGAGATCATCCTCCACTTCCTCCACTGTGTCCATTGCTGCAAAATAACGCATGCAGGCTATCTCCTTGCTGTTCAGGGACTTTATACATACAGTGCCTTGCAAAAGTATTCACACCCACACATTTTGTCATATTTATTTATCTATTTCAAACAGATTTTTAAAAATCAAGACAAGTAGCCAATAAGACAAGAGAAATCTGCCGTACATAACCAAGAACAAAAATCATTTACTTATCACTACTTTTCTGTTTAAAAAGGAGTTGGAAGAAGTTATTTATTTACCTCAATTTTATGAAATGTTTCACTTCCCGACTCAATAATTATCAGAAATTTGTATATTAAAAACAAGTTATGGTATTACTTTGCTTGTTCGATTTACTGTGCTAAACAACCTACAAATAAGCTATATTACATAAAACAGAATATTTACAAACTGACTCATAATAATAATAGTAATAATGACAATTGTGAATAACAACTGTCATTGTTATGACAGCACATAATTACCAACTCTTTGCCAATGTACACCATAAAATCTACTTCATAATCTGAGTTTTCAAACAAACAAAATATAGTAAAATACACTAATCATGGCAATAATGATAATAAAATAATATATATATATTTCTCTATATATATAATTATGTACATATTATAATTACAGTGATCTTTTTTTTTTTTCTTCAAATTTCATACAAAAATTGTGGCATGCTGATTTATTCTACCGTTTTTACTCTGATGCCCCTAAATAAAATCCAGTATGACCAACTGACTTCTGGAGTCACTAAGTCAGAATAAAGCGTCCTGCTGTGTGTAATTTAATTTCAGTGAGCTGTAATCCATCTGTTCTGAGAAGATTTAGAGATTTGTCAGAGAACATTAGTGACCAATCAGCACCATGAGGACCAAGGAACACACCAGACAGGTAAAGATAAACATGTTGTAAAGGGTTGCTAGGTTACAGAATAATATCATAAACCCCAGACATGGGAACTTTGGAGGAGCTGCATAGATCAGCAGCTCATTTTTGAAAAGACATCTTCCATTATGCAATCTTTCCTTCCTGGAAAAATGTAAAGAAGTATAAAAATATGTAATTTGCAAGCAGACAGAGCAAATGTGTGGAGGAAAATTAACGCAGCACATTGACCTGAATGCGACATTTACCATGAAGCATTAGTAAAGCATATTAGTTGATTTAAAACAGGGACAATATGAAAGAAAAACATTAATAAAAGATGGAAAGTTTTTTTCTATATGTAGTTCCTCGTTATGTGAGTTAATAAAACTGTTTTAAGCAATCATTGAAAGCTCCTGTATACCTTATAGACAGTCACTGTACTGTCATAACGTTACAGCAATGTAAACATTACTATGCCAGACTTCTGCTCTGGAAGTTTTCTAATAACACTTTCCTGACATTACAAAGAAAGTCCTTCAGGTCAGGGGAAAGTTTAAGACTTTCTGGGACTTTGTTCCATTCTCTAATGCCTTTGAATGAGAAAACTGTCTGCAAATGCGGAGCTACCTTTGGGTTTTCATTACTGTTGGTTGAGCTGGAGCGCCTGGTTGTGAGCTCAGAGCAAAACTGGAAAAAGTTTTTCAATGCTGAAGGAGTGCTATTACTCATCATTTTAAAATAAACCCCACTTTAGAAGAATGCATCTTCATTAAACACAGAAAGCCTATTCACAAAACCTACTGGAAGTTTACGTTCTAGCATTTTGACCCTGACCAAGTAGGTGGAAATATTACAGGGTATCTATACTAGATTCTCACCAGTTTAGTCATTTGTTGCCACATTTTCCTTTTCTGTGTCGTTAAATATTTTGTTGGTTGTTAGTTACAACCGTTTATGACAGCAGAGACGTTGGACTCCACCTCCAGCTGTCAGTCAGGATGCGCATAGTGTTTAACAAGAGGCGGATGATGTAATCCTGATTTCATCCTGTAACTCTCCAAAGAGTTAAAGACTAGAGAAGACACCTCTGACTTCACACTGAGGATCACTTATCTAGATTTCAGGCTTTGCACTGCAAGCCGGCTGAGGACACAGCGCGTATCTGCCTGAGGATCTTGCCTCCGGGTTTTAGTCATCAGGGATGTAGCTTTAGTTCAGGATGCAGTTACCTGTCTGAGTTTGCAGAGAAGCTCAGTAGTCGTGACAAGTTGAAATCCGACGTTCTAAAGTCAGTGACAGTGAAGAGCTTCGAAGCTGCAGGATTTCAGTTTTCAGTGAGGCGAACAGAAACGATGGCGGAAAACCTTCGCAGTCGCCACCATCATCCGATGGTGACAAAGACACACTGGAGGAAACCGAGCAGTGTAAGTGATTTTATTTTGAAAACACTGCAAATCTTCAACAGAAGTTAAGCAGAACAGAATGAAAACTAAGTCCAAATCCATTCACTTTATGATAAATATTTTAAAAATTGTACACAGATGTTAATTTATTTGTGTGAAAAATGTTAAAGTTTTCTAACATTTTAGTGAAAAGCCGGGAATTGTGCAGAAGCTCTGCGCTTTTCTGCTTCTAATCTCTGGTTACAGCCAGAATTGTTTACTTTCAGGGTTTGTGGCAGACTATTGTTTGCACATGGTGGAGGACTTTACTCAAACTCACACAAAGCTAAGACATGATTGCTCTGTACACAGGGTATTTGTGTCGGGCTTTGCGGGTCGTAGCATTCAGCCGCCTCTTAACTACACCGGGTCGATAAAGTCCACGGATTGGTGCTTCTCATTGTCAGCTGTTTCAGAAATGTTTTGCAAGTAAAAACACAATAATACAACAAGAGTTATTCAGATGATTTGCATGATACATGTATAGGGTGAGGCAATTACAGGTAGAATAAAAAGAGTATTTCATGTAAAAAGGTAAAATGTTTGGACAGATGTGAAAAGCAATTACAGCTATAAATACTGATCAGGTGATTGCAAAACTAACTATTTTGTTTTTATGCCACAATTTTTTGTATACTTCACTTTGTATTTGTCATACATAATCATGAAAGAAACACTACTTGAGATTCATAAAGGCAATTGGCTGAACTGGATTTTATTCTAGGGCGTCAGAATAAAATTCTCAGAGGTTTATTTGCTAAAAATATTTTGAAAACCAGCATCATTTTCTTCCTTCTTTTTTTCAGTTGTGCTTTCTGTTTTGCCACATAAAATCCCAACAAGTTGAATTTTGTTGTTGTTTGGATAGTAACAACACTTTTACAAGATACTTTATGAATTACAGTCATTTTCACCTAATGCTTAAACCTTAAGTATTTTAGTAGTATTAGACTACTAATTATTAGTAGTCTAATAAAATACTTAGTACTAAGTATTTTGTAGTATTAGTCTGTTGCAGAAAACTAAGATTTGTGTATTTTAGCCTATTTGCTAAAATACACAAATCTGACCAATTCCTTGTATTCAGAAGTTTATTTGCTAAAAATATTTTGAAAACAAATATTTTCTTCCTTCTTTTTTCTTTTTAGTCATGTACTTTCTGTTGATTTGTCACATAAAATCCTAACATGAAGAATTTTATCGTTTAAGATAGGAACAATACTTTTACAAGTATTATAGTCATTTTCATCTACTAGTTAAATTTTAAAATAATTTGTTGCAGAAAACTGAAAGGTATTTGCTAAAATACTGCAGAACTGATGTTTGGTCCTACATGACGACCAAGTGAAATGCCATGCTTTCAAGAACATTCATACTGTCAGATGAACTCAGACATGTCATCTCCTCTCCTCAGACCACAGATTTATTTGAAATGATTGAAAAGATGCAGGTAAGATGATGCATAGATCTGCGTATTTCCGTCTCGCCTCACTAAGCTGAAAACACTAACCAGCCGGTGTGTCTCTTTCTAATTCTGCTGCATCTCTTCCTGGCGATGACACTCCTTATCTTCTTCTGTTTTTTTTGTTACTCAATTGAATCTTGAGTCTTGCTGGTTTCACACCAGCTGCTTTTCCTCAGCGACTCTACCAACGTTCTGGTTGAGACATTGGCTGACAGCCCTGTAAGCTTATTATCTTACTTCAAACACTATGTCCTGGTTTACTGAAGCTTTTGGAAGGATGTTTTAATAAGTCATGAAATCCTACACATGAGAGGCTAAACAGTTCTATGATGGAGCTTATCAAAAGGCACAGCATTTTTGTGTGTTTTGCAGTTTATGCTCCAGTGATGGCGTACACACATTAGTCATCATTTTCAAAAATATCAAAAAGCACTGCAGACAAGAAGGCTTCCAGAAGCTTTCACATATTTCATGTCTTGCAGTTGCTTTTTGTGCAAACAAATATATTTCTTTCGACAGAAACAGAGCTGCATAATATATATTTACCTCAATAAAGTCTAGCCTTGTCATGACTGCAACTCCATTTCTCCATTTCTGCATCGCCTCTCCCCGTTCTCTATCACACACACGCACGCACGCACACACACGCACACGCACACACACACACACACACACACCACACACACACACACACACACACACACACAACACACCTGAGTGAGAATGGCTGTGGAGTATTTCCACCCAACTTTGCATTTTTGTAAGCCTTCAGGGTCTAATTCCCACACTTCTGCAGTTTGTTTACTACTTTGCTTCCACTCCCCACCCTACACTGTCCTCTAGTCTTTCAGTATCCCTTCCCCGTCTATGAAACGTATCTGTTTCAGTTTTTTTTCCATCTGTTTCCTCTTTGACACTGCTTTGCTTTCTGCCTCACGTCTCCTGGGAGAAGTCTTCTTGTTATATAACGAGTTTGATCCTTTTCTCCCAGTTTGCTACGTTTTATTTTTAGACTATGATTATTACACTGCTCTACGAACATTGTTTTTTTTGTGTGTGTGTTTGTATTGGGACGTTTTTTTGTGTGTAATTTTCTTCTTTTATTGTTTTCTACCTACTTGTGACAGGGCAGCAGGATGGATGAGCAGAGATGCGCCTTTCCTCCACCTCTGAAGGTACGACTTTACTTTCACAGGCACTTTATTTTTAATATGTAAGCCGGACTGAAATATCTATGTAACATTGTAGTATTGCTGAAGTTTTTAGTGAACGGTTTGAACAAAACTTTGAATGGATTCTTTCATAAAGGGATTAATAATAGAAAATAAGAAAGATTACATAACAGCTGTATAACAGTGTATATTTGGAATATATTTTTATTATTTGAATATTTTTCAGACTGAAGAGGATTACATTCCATACCCAAGTGTTCATGAGGTGGGAAAAACACATTTTCTGTTTACAATGAGAAAAAAAATGTGATCACCTGCTGATTCTGTCTGTTGTTTCTCTTACAAAGAATTGAACAGTTTCTAATTTTAATGTTTATTTATTAAAGAAAGACAAACTAGTCACAGAAAATACAGAAAAAATACATAATAGATTAAAGGTCGAGAAAATGTGTATTTAATTCGTTAGAGAGAATAAAATATGCATCCCATCACTAAGATATTTCTTATATGGTTATCTGTAAGATAACCATCTACATAGATAACCCAAAAATGTGACTTTTGGTGCATTTCCCTTATGGAAACTTTATATTGCTCGTGGTCATTTTGCCTCAATCTACTTCAATCTGTACCATCAAACAAACAAATTTGTGCAGATTTTCTAAGCCATATAGTATTGTTATTTTTCATGATCGTTGAGTATTTTGACTGAAATAAACCAAAATTCTGCACTATTTTCATTTGAAACATCATCTTTCTCAAGCCATTAGAATTTAATTTGCATGGATTTTTAGACTAAAGATTTTATTATAAATTTACTTTTTGGTTTCAGGTTTTTCTTTTTGCCAGGTGCTTCTTATAGATTCTCCTCTGACAGCCTTTTGGTCTTGGCCAAGGGTACAGAGAGGTAGAAAAGAAAGATATTGATTTTGTGAACTGGTGTGCATTATATCGTGACAAGTAGTGATCACTGATCAGGAGTGATTAGCTCATTAATCCGGAGGTTAAATGGGCATGTAGCAAATCTGAGGAAGCCAGAATTAAGGCTTGGTTTTAGATGATCGAATATTTTTCACTTTATACCATCTAGTGCATTTTTCACCGTCTTCATGAATTTTTTTTCTCCGCATTTAAAAGAAACGAGAGAAAAAGGCTGCAAAATCAACAGGGAATCAAATGGCGCTCTCTCAAGTTTTTGCAGTGCTGATTGTTCGCCCATATTTTCAACAGGTGTTGGGAAGAAAAAGCCCCTTTCCTCTCATCCTGCTGCCACAGTTTGGTGGTTACTGGATTGAGGGAACCAACCATGAGCTGAGTGAAGCTGGGGACCCGGAGCAGCACCGACCGCCGTCACCCAGCAGCCGCACTAAGCTGGAATGTAACACAACGGCCACACTGTACAGGAAACACTTCCTGGGCAAGGTGAGTAAATTATATATACAATTCCAATGCAGCTTCTTCTCTTTTGATCTGAACTTTATCAAACTGGTGAAAAACACGGGCTGCACAGTGGCGCAGTGCAGCAAGAAGGTCCTCTGTTGGTATGGAGTTTGCATGTTCTCCCTATGTGCGTGTGTGTGTGTGTGTGTGTGTGTATGGTTGTTTGTCCTGTCTGTCTCTGTGTTGCCCCGCAACAGTCTGGCGACCTGTCCAGGGTGTACCTCGCCTCTCGCCCGAAATGTTTGCTGGAGATATGCACCAGCACCTCCCAACCCCACTAGGGATAAGGGTGAACAGAAAATGCAAAGCCAGACTTTGCATTTGCAAGCTGCATCCTCAATGCATGGAAATCATACAGTCACAGACCAACAACAAATATCATTTTTGTCATAAAAACAAAAGCAAAATCTCTCTGGACACAAGTCCGGTACTTCTTTGTTCCATCCTGAGACTGACAGCTGTTTCTTTACTGGTTGCCGTTATATCACTGACTTCTCCTGAGGACGAAAATATTTGCTGCTCGTCTTAAACCTAAAACATCCTGCCTGCTCGGAGATGGCAAATTTAAACTCGTTCTTGATCTTTTTCTTGTGAGCAGTTAAAGTACGCGCATCATCTCGCTTCGGAAAAACAGACCAAAACAGACATTAAGCTTCTTTGTTTTAATGTTTTATATGCATCTACTTTTTAGTGGTTTGATTTTGTTTCGCTGTTGTTTTAGTGTGTTGTGTTTCTTGATTGCTAAATGGGACTTTGGTCCTACTTTCTAAGATTTTTGACATTTTTTACAGGCATAGGAATCATTAACTATACCAAATATAGCAATACATTTATCTTAAATAAATGAATCAATGAATGAGTCATTAAATGTTTTTAGTAGTAATTCATACAAAATGTAAAAAATGAATTAATACACAAATTGCTAATATCTAAATGTATCAGTGATGAGATAAAAAAATAAATATTTGAAATTAATTCATTAAAGGTTACAGTTTTGGAAATAATGAAGAGACGACCGCACTGAAAACCTCCTGGTCTTTCCACCAAATATTGATTTCTGAGTTAAAACATTAGTTTAACTCATGAATATGAACTTGTTTTATTTGCGTTATTTGAGGTCTGAAAGCACTGCATCTTTTTCATTATTGTGACTTTTTCTTATTCTCTGCAAATAAATGCTACATTAGTTCATAGAATGAAAGAACAATGTTCATTTTAGTCAAACATAAACATAAAAAGCGTAAAATCAGAGAAACTGATTATTTTAAGTGGTCTCCTTCTTTTTTCCAGAGCTGTATATAAGACCATATTCTTTAGTATGTAATTATTTGTGGTGTGAAGTTGTTTAAACCGTCACTGCAGCTCATCAAATAGACACTAATGTTTAACTGGTAAATCTGCACAGCAACTCAGTGTCAGATGAGTTTCATTATTAAGAGCAGAAGAAGCCAAGCCCTTTCCTTCACTGTGATGATTCAGGCTGGAAGATAATATGAATTTGTAATGCGTTACATTAGGCAATGAATTATTCTACAGGCTTAAAGGGAAATGATTTAAGTAAAATAAAAATATATTTTCAGTGAATAAGCATCCATTTTTGGTTGTGAAATACTTGCTTTATTGTATAGTTTATAAATAATCTGTTTGTTTTCAGTTTTTAATGATTTAAGTGGGGAAAATTTAAACCTCCAAAGTTAGTTGGTAATGACGAAATAAACCTGGTGTTTAACATTCTTAAAGTCTCTTTTTCTGTGTGTAAAGTCTTAGTTGAAAGAGTAAATAGGTTAAAATATAATGTGCTCACTCAGTAATCTGCATTTGCAGGTTCTTCCACTGAGGATTTCACCATTTTTCCACCCGTGCTGTAAATGTGCTCAGGTGTTAATCTGAGTTGGAGTGGGAGAAAACATCTTGTGCAATTACACTCGTATGCATTTTAAGATGTTTTCCACATCTGTATTAGAGATGTTAACAAATTTGTCCGTTTGTCTGGTGGAAGTACTGCAGCAAAATGACATATGCATTGATTATCTGGGTTTGTTTTTGATGACTAATGGCGTTGCGCTAACTCTGTGTCCTCAGGAGCACTTTAATTACTATTCACTGGACAGTTCCCTCGGACATCTGGTGTTCTCCATAAAATATGATGAGATTGGTGACCAGGAACATCTTCGCCTCATGCTCAGGTAACACTCACTATGTATGTATGTGTGCAGCCTGTGGGATTCTCAGCTTTACAAAGAACTATTGTACAGGCTTAAAGGGAAAGTTTACCACTTTCAGCAGCTGAAGAGCTTCAGCAAATGCAGAGTAATAATTTTTCCCCTGAAATTCCCCAGTGTGGTGATAATGTGTGACTGGATGGACGCGTCGTCCTGCTGTTACTGCAGCAGCCATAAAGCTAAAGAGAGTGTCAACAGAGCTGTCATTTCCAACGACGGAGTAACAGATGGACTATTTAGGCCAGAGAGTGGGTGTGATAGAAGGAGGAACAGAAGGCAAAGAGAGGGGAAGTTTGACGATTGGTTTTTGTTCTGTAGCATCTGATGGATGAATTATTGCTCTGTAATGTCAACAGAACCAAGCTGAAAACCTACCAAGATGTGATCCCCATTTCCTGCCTAACAGAGTTTCCCAACGTGGTCCAAATGGCCAAGGTGAGAAGAGATGCATTTCTGTGAACAATAACTGATCAGTGGCCTCATCTTGACTTTTTCTTTGTTTTGAAAATTTAAACCCAAGCTCGTTTGTGAGGAAGTCAACGTGGACCGTTTTTACCCCGTCCTCTATCCAAAAGTAAGTTGGCACCGCCAGTTTTGTATTTGTCTCGCTCAATAATTTAAAATTTAAATAGTTTGACAAGCAGTGGGAGCATTGTGGGAGTGTTAAGGAGACACTGGATACTGGTTTTACTGTTCCACAAACCTCAGTGTATTTTATTTGTATTTCATAAGAAGAAGAACCAGTAGCAATTCCTCTGATCAGACAAAACCAAGTTTGGACATTTTGGTTTTCATGCAAAGTTCCATCTATGGCAGAAATAAAACGCTGCACATCAGCCTTGACACATTTTCACAGTGAAACATGCTGTGAAACATGGTAGTAACAGCATCATGCTGTGGAGATGCTAGTGTTAAGCAGGGGCAGAAATGCTGGTCAGGGTTGATAGGAAGAGGGATGGAGCTAAAACCGGACAAAATAGGAAGAAAACCCATCAGAGGCTGAGATTCAGCTTAAAAACTGGTCACAGATCCAATCTGATGTAAGTTGAGCTACTCTGCTTATTATTTCCAGCAAATTCAGTTTCTAGACGTCCAACGCTGACAGAGTCATAATCTAAAGGGCTTCAATTACAAATCCATAAATCTACTCTATAAAGCCTGAATAAAATGCATAAAACGCTTTCCAGATTTTCTTTTTTCTAAAATAATTAAGACATCCATATCACTTCATCACCAATTTGTTCTTTTACCTCCAAATTTTTTTAAAATCACTGAGACAAATTATTCAGAACTGGCTGACTAAAATCTCAACATACCCACTGAAATAAATCTCACACTGAATTTGTTGAATAATATTTTGCAAATCATTTGCATACCTTCAATGCAAAGAAAAGAAACGAAGGAAAAGTAAGAAATACTTGCTAATCAAGCTCAATTGGTTGCAATCAATCAGCCCTTATCAAGACTATCTTTTGTGTGTTTCTTTAGGCTTCAAGACTCATCGTCACATTTGACGAACACGTGATCAGCAACAACTTCAAATTTGGGGTCATCTACCAAAGGTTCGGACAGGTGAGTAACAGAGCAGGTGTGCTGCTGGTGATGAGCTGCAGGACTGCAGGGAACCTGCTGTTCGTCTTCCTCCTGTGAACAATGAGCATGCATATTCAATGCAATTTCTTATATTCCTCAAGGAAGCTGATTATGCTCAGTCCGTCTTGTACTAATTATGTCTTTCTGTCAAAGCCAGTCATTGTTGCTGCCTTCAGCTCACCCTCTCATTTTCTGAGCCAATCAGTTCCTTTGTGTCAGGGAGCAGGGCTGGAAGGACGAAAGAGCAACTCTGAGCTATTCCAAGAAAACTTGCAGGTTCTGATAGGCACGTGTTGATAAGGCCTAAAAGTAGGCGCTTTTAATTTTAACCAAGACTCTCTGGTTAGGGCGACTTTCAGGAACTTAGGAGATCATAAACAAAGGCAGCTTCTTCTTCTTTATTCTGCCTGTTTTAAGGTAAAAACTCCTTTTCTCACGATCAACTGATAATTACCGTTTAGGCTGAGAGGATTGTAACCACAAGCTCCCTCATCTCTGAAGGTTCTGTATAATATTGAAGTTATCACAGCACAATATGCGTATCTTTATTTTTTGTGCTTGTGCCACAACTGCTGCTCTCCCAAACAAATGTTCTCCGTCGCTCTTCTCAGTCCTTCTACTTGATATTATTAAACTAGACTTGGTAAGTACTATTGGAATTTATTCACTTTTTCAGAAAGTTATTTTTCATTTTAATAACATAAACACTAAGGTTTTTTCTTGGAATTGCACATAATCGGAAAAAAAAAAACTGTAGGAATTTCTTTTTAGAAGTAAAGCCTATAAATTTGTCATTTGCATTTACATTTATCCACATTTACTTTCATAAACTTAAATGATGTGCAAACAGATTATCTTTAGAACTTCCTAGCTGTTCAATAAATCCCTCAGAAGGTTCTTTTAGAGATCAATAGTGAAATAAATGGCATTAAAGTCAACAAGAAACACAGCAGGAAGGTCAGTAACGAAGTTGTGAAGAGGTTTAAAACAGGGATGGGTTAAAAAAGAGTAAGAGTAAAAAGTATTTGGAAAAAAGGCGACTCAGGTACTGAGTAATTGATCAAAACATAAATCATTGAATACTTAACTTAAAAATTACATCATCAGACAGAACAAAATATAAAGTTATCTAGAAGTTTTTATGTTTTGAATATCAAAATTTATGATGGTAGAATAATTACAAAATAAAAAAAATCCATCAAAAAGAAACTGTTTTCCATGTAGATTTCTTTCAATAAAAAACTTAAGAAACCTGTTTGGCTAAAATAACATTTTTTATTTAGTGGAGTTATTCACAGTAAGGAGAGAATCCAGAGATTTTACTCAAGTACAAGTACTAACTGAACCTTTATAATAAAATTACTCAAGTAAAAGTAAAGAGGACAGCACAGCAAAAATACTCCTAAAGTTTATTTGCACAAAATCCCAATGCAGTACATTCAGCTCTGGTCAAAATGAAGAGCCCACTGCATTGAACCCCACTGAAAACCTCCTGGTTATTCCTCCAGATATTCATGTCTGAACTCTTCCTGAGTTAAAACATTAGTATTGTTGTTTCTAAATCAATATGAACTTGTTTTCTTTGCATTATTTGAGACCTGAAAGCACTGTACCGTTTTTGTCATTTGGATTCATTTTCTGCAAATAAATACAAATTTTTTTTCTTGGAATTTTGGAGACATGTTTTCAGTAGTTCATAGAATAAAAGAACAATGTTCATTTTACTCAAACATTTACCTATAAAAAGTGAAATCAGAGAAACTGATCATTTTAAGATTTAATTTTTTCCAGAGCTGTATATGCGTGGTTGTAATGTTATAATGTTTTTGAGATATGAATATGTTTTTATTTTTCTATTTGCTTCCCTGGGTTCAGACGTCAGAAGAGGAGCTGTTTGGCAACAGCGAAGAAAGTCCTGCCTTTGTAGAGTTCCTGGAGTTTCTGGGAGAAAAGATTGAGCTACACAATTTTAAAGGGTAAGAGTCAAACAATAGTTGTCAAGGCTCTAAACGAACTCCACTACACTCCTATTTGTATCCCATCATGCACGCTGCAGGAGTAAATGGTCACGCTTTCTGCAGTGATGGTGGAATATCCTGTTAGACATGCTTCTGTTTACTTGCAGTTTCCGCGGAGGGTTAGATGTGACTCATGGGCAGACTGGCACCGAATCCGTCTACTGCAACTACCGCAACAAAGAGGTCATGTTCCATGTGTCCACAAAGCTGCCTTACACAGAGGGGGACACGCAGCAGGTAATGTAACACCATGGGACACTGACACACCTTTCGAGATTCATATCAAGCGGTCAGACAAGTTCCCCTCTGAGAATAACAGTACACCATTTCCCTGTTTGCCCACGCTGAGTCAGAAAACAGCTGTGCATAAAATGCATACATGATTCATTACCATTTGCATATGTGAGCTGATTTTTCAGATTTCGTGCATCTTTTTTTTCTTTTTCTCCACACAAATACTGATTATTACATGCTAGTTTACACACTCTAGCATGTCACATTTTGTACAGACACAGATGGGAATGTCTGTGTTCACATGCTGAGCCTCCCAGCCAGCATGTAGTGGGTGTTATATATATATATGCCAGGTTGACCTAAAACAGCGAACTCGTCTGGCTGAGTTCAAGAGAAACAGCGCCTCTTTGTGGTGGTTTGCAAATTTACATGTTGGCAACTGAAAGCAGGATGCATTTGCTCTTTAATGTCTGCATTTTCAGAAAATGGAGGGCATTCATCTGATAAATAAAATGTAGAACTACATCTTTTACACCTACTGTGTTTTATTTATAGTTGTTTGTGGTTCTTTTGTTTTATACAATTGGAAATGTGCAAATTTTATAAGCTTAATGTCATAAGTTATGAAGGCGTTCTTGATTATGTTCCCAGAACACTTGAGAACTAATTAGCAGTGGACTTTGTTTTTTGGCTTTGAAGTTAAACTTTAGGCATTACACATTTTTAGTATTTCTGATAGTTTCCGTCCACAAACAGTGGTTTTTAAAAAAAAAAAAAAGTCAAGTTTTTATCTCATCTGAGCAAAGTTGTGTGCTCCATATGACTTGCAGAAAACTACAGGTGGGACTCTGTAGTGGTTTTCTTTTGTCCACTCTCTGTAAAAGCTTGATTTGTAGAGATCATGTTTGTTAGTTGCACTGCAAAGATTCTCCCACCTGAGCAGTAGTTGTCTGCAGCTCCTCCAGAGTTAACACGGGACGCTCTACTTCTCTTCCTAATACAGAATAGTTAATGTGAGTGATAACACTTCTCTATAAATTTCTCTATAAATTTAATTCTGTGTTTTTTGGTCTTCATGTTGCTATGTTCTCTTAACAACCCTCTGAGACTTTCACAGAATAATTTAATTTATTCTGACATAAAACTACATTTGCTTGTGCTTTTTTATTAGTTACTTCTGACGTTAACTGCAATACATTTAGGAGTGTCAGAGTAAAGGAGGTTGCATGCCTTATAGATTTAAGACATCTATTGGTGAGAACCATTAGTTTCCGTCTGTTACATCACTTTGTGGTTTTAAGATGAAAACCATGATCACAAATTTGAAACATTTGCAGATTTCATGTTAAATATAATCTCAAGCTTGTCCTTGGGATTTTGTGCTGCAGTTGCAGAGAAAAAGGCACATAGGCAACGACATCGTGGCCATCGTATTCCAAGAGGAGAATACTCCCTTTGTGCCGGACATGATCGCCTCCAACTTCCTTCACGCTTACGTCGTGGTCCAGGTGGTCGACCCCTGCTCTGACAACGTTGTCTACAAGGTAAACTCTCCTCACTTTCCTTTTTTCTGCTTCTTCGAGATAGTTAATGTGAGTGATTATTCTTTGGCCTTAATATTTGTTCCCAGGTTTCAGTAACGGCTCGGGATGATGTTCCTTTCTTTGGCCCAGCTCTCCCAAACCCGGCCATGTTTAAAAAAGTAAGAGAAACACACAGCTTAAGAATCAGTCTAGTCATCATAGTTTCATTTCAAACTGCTTTTCTCTCTCTGCTTTGCTTTTATTTAGGGCCCTGAATTTCACGAGTTTCTGTTTACAAAGCTAATCAATGCAGAATATGCGTGCTACAAAGCTGAAAAGTTTGCAAAGCTGGAGGTGAGTTCTTGACGGTTTTTCGTCAAACATAAAAAAATCTGTACATTGTATTCGTTTCTCATTCTCTTTTTCACATTTGCTTGTTGTGGTTTCAGGAGCGAACACGATCAGCTTTGCTTGAAACCCTTTATGAGGAACTCCATGTGAACAGCCAGGCCATAATGGGAGTTGGAGGAGAAGACGACAAATTGGAAAATGGGAATGCAGGAGGAGGGGGATTCTTTGAATCCTTTAAGGTAAACGGAGAGTCAGATGCACAAACTGCACTGCCATAAGAAACTATGTGAAAGCAAAGTCCTGTTTGAAATGCGCAAATCTTTAATCCAGGCCCAGCATACGTCAGCGTAATTTAGGATTACATGTTTTGAGGGTTTCCTCAGACATTTTACTGGCTAGTGGAAGGAATTTGCACCAATCTTGTTGTATTGATCTGCAACCTTTAGAGGTGCTGCTGCATTTAGTTATTTGGAGACAGCTCCTTGTTTCCAGGCTTATTTAAGCCTGAATAACTGGCTGCCATCTGTAACTTTATCAAACAGACAGAATTGAGCGAGATATCGATTTTCTCCATTATTCACTGCACAAAAGAAAATATTTGTATTTTCAAAAATGTCAACCTATCCATACGGCAGATACTGCTTTTGCTGGTATTGTAAGATGAAAAAGATCAATGTTGTAACACTGACGCATTGACTTTTTGTGACCTTTGTGTTTTAATACCTGTCGTTGGATTTTTCTTATGGCTTTTCTCTGGCAGCTCAGGCTCTTGACACTTGTACACAAGCTGGGCTGTAAGAGCTTTATCACCGCCTCCCAGTTGTTGTTAAATCTGAATGAAGTGGATTTCTGCAGCTCTTTGCTCCTCTTTGCTTCCCAGCTTTTCTTCCTCGTGCATCCTGGCAGCAACTTGACGCTGTGCTCTCTGCATGCTGCTGTGCTGCCACACTTTTTCACGACGCTGTCACCAATTCACAGCGACCGGGCGGATTTCGGATTGCTCTGCTTCTCCGCTGCGTTACATCCATCTGAATTTAACTCCTTTTAGCAGCTTGGTGGTTTGACATCTGCTTATTCTTTCTTTCTCGTCCTGCCATCTACCTAAATATAATAACTCATCAGCAGAGCTGTCTGCTTCTTCCTTTTCTGTCAGCGGTAGTCAAAGACGTGATCCCGGTTCCTGTAGGGGACAAATATCAGTGCCATCTGAATGTATCTCCTCCTCCTCATCTCTTTCCGTAGCGGGTGATTCGCGGTAGGAGCCAGTCAATGGATGCCATGAGTCTAACTTTAAAGAAGCCATATGCAGTCTCCAATAACCTGAGCAGCCACAGTCCTGCAGAGAGCCCTAAATTCCCTGGGATAGTAAGTACAGTGCCTCTCTTCGCCTCCACTTAGGCGAACCTCGCTACCTCTGCCTCCTGCAGCACCTCTACTAGCGTATCGCCTCTTCCTCACACGCTTGCCGCATTAACTTCTCACACTGGCGCACCTTTCCCTCTGCCGAGGGGATCAATAACAGACTGCTTTGGTCTGGAAGCTGACTCTCATGTTGCAATTAGTTGTAAACTGTCTGCAAGATGGAGTGAGAGGAAACTGGCTGGTTGTCAGGCTTGTGGTGATGGTTTGGGGTTAAAGCTGTCCTTTTTAAATCCTAAAGCATTTGCATTCTTCACTGCAAAAACACAAAATTGAACCAAGTAGTTTTGGACTATGTTCTAGTGCAAATATCTTACTTGAAATCAGACAAAACTAGTTTACAAGTTGCTTTTCTAGTACTTGTGCTAGTTCTTTTTCATCAATATTAAGGAATTATTGACTTAAAACAAACATCTCATTGATAAGTTAGTTTTGTCTAATATCTTCACTAGAAACCAAACCAAAATTACTTGGTAATATTTTGTGTTTTGCATTGTAATACAAGCATAATAAATCTAATGTGTTCCAATAGTTTGCTAACAATATGTCTGCTATTATGTGCACAATACGTTAAGCATGGGTTCAATTGATAAGCACAGGACATTGTTGAATGAAGAAAAGGATGAAAACCTTGTAACTTTACCTTATTTCAGGATGTTTGTAAGCGAGATGAACTAATTCAAAGCATCATTGTTGTTTCAGCTCTTTAATCGAGCAATAGCACTTTTCTGATCTGAGCTGTTTACAAGGTTTTTGATCCGATGTTACTGTTGCATTCAGTTTACATCCACCCATCATGGGCCTTGCTATCCTAATAACGTCATTCATGTTGTTAGATGTATTTGGAGAGACCTGGATTTGATCTGTAAGAGTTTCCTTTCCAAAACAAGCTAGGATGTGTTTTTGGGACCATTTTTGGTCTATTGTTGCCAGCGTGCTAACAACACACTAGCAATAACAGTTCAAATTCATCATTTAAAAGCCCCAAATTATTTTTATATTCATGCCCATGATAGCTGCATGCAAACCTCTGAACATACAGCTCTGGAAAAAATTAATAGACCACTCATTTCCCTTGCCTTTACTCTTCACAGGTATATATTTGAGTAAAATGAACATTGTTCTTTTATTCTATTAACTACTGACAACATGTCTCTGAAATTCCAAGCAAAACTTTAGTTTTTATTTGCAGAAAATGGGAAATAGTCAAAATAACAAGCAAGACGCAGTGGTTTCAGACCTCAAATAGTGCAAAGAAACGTTCATATTCGTTTAGAAACAACAAAACTAATGCTTATAGTTCAGAAATCAATATTTGGTGGAATAACCAGGAGGTTTTCAGTCGGGTTCACTGCAGTGGGCTCTTAGTTTTTTTCCAGAGCTGAACAATGGGAAAAAAGATAAATACATTGAACAGGATTTACTGTTGCAGCCGTCAGTAAAAATGATTGCTTTCGTTTTGAGAAGATGCTCTCTAATGGTGTTTAGCACATTATGATGACACCTAAGAATACTTTATCGTCCTCTCCTCTCTGCTGCTTTTTTTAATCTCTTCTTCATCATCTTCCTCACAGGCATATATTGCTTACATAACCGGTTCATCATGTCTCTCTCCCATTCAGCTGCCTGTGTTGCCCACGGAGCCATTTGTATCCTCTAGTTAACTTATGTTTGACTGACATGACTTACTGCATGAAATCTCATATATATTTGTATAAATCTCATGTTTTCTCTCCTCCTCATCTCTCTTTTTCATGTCATCACCATCCTCTCCTCCTCCTCTTCCTCACTCTTTCTTCTTCTCTCTCTGTTCCCTCTCTTCCTGTCTGCCTCAGTCATTGCTTGTCCCAGGCAAAAGTCCCAGTAAATATGGACGCCGTGGCAGTGCCATAGGGATAGGAACAGTAGAAGAGGTTCATGTCTAATTACTAACTACCTTTTAACTTATTTCTGCTGCTTTCTGTTGCTTTTATTTGCCTGCATGGCTCTGCTGCATCAAGGCCGAACATAATTCCCTGCACATTTCAGCTCCTCTTACCTCCTTTTGGAAATCCAATCATTTGAATTGTTTAGTTTTAAAAATTAAACTGACATATCTGATATGATATTGAAAGGCCAAAGTTCATTTTAAAACTGACACACTTTTTCTCGTTTGACTGTTTTCTGCTTTGCTGCAGTAGGTGCTATCTTTCTACCGTGTTTCTCTACTTTGTTTATGTCCAGTTAGTTAATTGAAATAATTCAGTAAGCCCCCCTTCAGAGGTTTCACAAAGAGAATTGCCTTGCTGCTCTCTGAAGCCGCATGAAATTAAAATCTTTTTTAAGTTCCTAATTTGAGACCTTTAAAAAGAGACTGACTGAACAAAGCGGCTGCTGAGGAAGCATATTTACAGGCAGGCTCTGCAGCCTTTAAACTCATCTTTTATCTCCCGCTTCAGCGCGCTGTGCTCTGACAGGGGGGACTTTCACCTTCTCTTGGCATGAAACGCATATACTTCTCCCTATGTTTCCTCGTCTTGTAGCGCCTGAAAAGCCACATGTTACCCTGATAAATCAGAATGATGTGTTTTTGGAATTTGCTTTCCTTTTAAATTAAATTTAGACTGTGTTGTGGATCAGAATAGAACTTTAGAAGGTATTCCCACAGTCTGACACTAATTTTCTGCTCTTCCTGCCAGTCTCTGATTATCCCAGGAAAAAGCCCAACAAGGAAGAAGTCAGGTCCTTTCAGCTCCAGGCGAAGCAGCGCCATCGGGATCGAAAACATCCAAGAAGTCCAGGAGAGAAGGTGGATGAAGACTGTTGTTTATTATTACTGTGCTTTGAACTTGTTCTCATTTTGTCACATTGCTATTTATTGGTATTTTAATTGGTTTTATCAGTACATTCTGGCACAATCAGAGTTTTGATTGTGCAATCAGAGAACAATCAGAATTTTGATATGACCCAAAATTGGAAATGGGTTTGACAGCCATGAACTAGAGAGTCCATTGGCAGATTATCCCACAATTTGAGCATCCAATAAAGTAGTGGTTATCCGTGATCTAAAGTTGGGAATAGTATTGTTACAACTGCTCAACAATCAACAGTCAGTGTTTACCAAAATGACCAGCCTGTGTATGAATCAGTACAGCAGCCAGGAGGAGCTGCAGAGATCCACAATCAGTACCTTCATCACTCTTGGTTGCTTTGTTGGTCATTTCAAACAATTTTTCTACTTTGTAGAAAACACATTTTTTGTATTTTCTGTACCAGTAGAGATACATCTCCAAACACTCAGAAGACTCCTGACAGTGGCCACGTTTCTCAAGACCCGAAATCCGACAACTCAGACCAGAGCTCTCCTGAGGTTCTCACAACCACCAAGAACAGGTGAGCATGACAGACTGCAGCAGCATACTAGCATGTTTATTTCTCTGTTGAACTTGTCATGCGTCGCCTTGCATCAGCATGGCACCATGCTGTATTGCTGCATGCGGTGCATTTGGTGGGATCAGAGAGTGGTAACCCAGGCTGCAGCTCTTATCTCTGTGGCAGGACCCCTTCCATCCCTGAGGGCAACGACCTCTCCCGTTCCTCGTCCAACGCCAGCAGCTTTGCCAGTGTGGTTGAGGAGAATGAAACCGAGGCAGCAGAGGACTATGACACAGGCATGGTGAGTGGGAAACTCTGCAGTATGCAACTTTAATTAAAAAATATGTTTTTTACTTGTTTGCTTAAACTATCTCCATGTTGTGACAGTTTTAACAAACCTCCTTCTACCTGTCCTACTGTTGTCCTTCTGAAGAAATGCAGCGCTCCCGACCAAAAACAACCAATCTGAACGAGGAGGACGGTCTGAGCGCTGTCAATCAACCTCATGTGCTCGCAGCTAACCTCATTTAGCTGCGAGCACATGAGAGATTCAACTCACCATTTCAGAAAAACTGTTTATCCACCATCATCAGTGGCTATGCTAATTAGCCTCAGCATTCATGATAGGCTATGCTAGCTGCAGTGTAGCAGTGAGGAAAGGGGAAGATTCAACGCCACGTGGAGGGGTGATTGACAGCGCCAGGACCCTCCTCCTGGTTCTGATTGGTTGTTTTTGGTTGGGAGCAGCGCATTTCTTCAGAAGATCAACAGTAGCACAGGGAGGAAGAAGTTTTGTTAAAACTGTCACAACACAGCATGGACAAGTAAAAAACATATTTTTAAAAATAAAAGTTCACAAATATGTGAAAAATACTTTTCGTGCTGCAGCTTTAAGTCTCTTGTCACACCCAGGAGAGTCTGTCTTCAGCCGGGACGCCTCACAAGCGTGACTCCCTCACCTACAGCACCTGGTTGGAGGACAGCATCAGCTGCACCAGCAGCAACAGTCGTGGCAGCTCTCCAGGTTAGTGGATGAAATGCGAGGAAAACCTTGTGTAGTCTATTATAAAGAACATAAGAGCGATCATTTTTAGACACCATGCAGCACTATAATAAACAATAGTCAGATCATTTTGGTTAGGTCAGCAAAAGTCCCCATTTCTGATAACAGCAGTGAACTCTAAAGATAAAGTTGCAAAGAGATTTTTCATGTGAAGCACAGAAAAAAAAGAAAAAGTCCCTCTTGTGGCAACATTATGAGATCTTTGCAGGTTGCAGATTCATCATTATAATGAGAATTTCTGGAGCCTTCGGGAAAAACAACTAACCCCAATTTCTTTTTCTGAAACTGCAGAGAAAATATCCTGCTCAGAAAAATACTTTTTAAAAATATGATGTACATGTCAGTTGTTGTGATAAATAATTCCCAAGTGTCATAAAAGACGAATAAGGTTTACTACCTTGTAAAAAATATGCTAAACCTTGAATCTTTTCACGTTGCCTCACATAACTACAGACTTTAATGCCTTTCTATTGGGATGTAATGTGACAAACTAGTACAAAGCAAAGCAAAAGGAGTTTGCATTTTACTATAAATTACCGTGTAAGTGTTTTTAACCCTTTCATGCATAGCGGTCACTGCAGTGCACAGCTATCTAAAAGCCTTTTTCTTGTGGACTTTTATGTTATAAATGCACACAAACCACTGAAGTGAACATAGGGCATCATACCGTTTACTATCAACTACTGGCCACCTACTGCAAGTGCAAGAAACTTTTTGTTAAATACAATATGGCAGAGAGACGAAAAAGCAACTCAAGACTCTCCAGTCCCTCCTTCCACTGTAGGCGACTCTTGCATGTAAAAAACATATATTGTGACATAAAGTAACTCCCAAAAGACTGATACTACAGATGCATTTTCCAAATTACACCTTTGTATTTGGAGAAAATTACAACTGACCACTTGGAATGTTTTTTTCCCCCACCTTTATTATGCCTTAAAATAATCTGGATTATTCATCATATACATCGCTATACATAATTTTCCACTTTGCATTGGCCTATCGCATAAAATTTCAATAAAATTGTTGTATTGTGACAAAAAGCAGTCACTAAGGTTTACTTCCTCTGCTGTCTTGCCCCCCAGGGCCCGGTAAATCTGATCGAGGGAAAGCCACCGACATTCGGATCAAACTAGAACGATCACATGACCATCAGTCATCAGTGAGTCACCTGTAGTTATTTTATATTTTCCACCTCCAAATTTCTGCGTGTTTTTTATATTTGGGATTTATTAGTGGTTTATTTGACTATTTGTGCTTCTCTTTGTGCAGAACTGTTAGCCCTGCCCACCTGATTATATCCTGAATCTCCATCTTCAGGTTGGACTTATTTCATTCAACACTCTTACTACGATCAAACGGAATAAACACCCTGCATGAAAATATAAGTGATCAAATGTTGCTTGTGAGTTGTGACCAATGACCTGTTTTCTCCCAAAAGCGGTCCCATATGTCTCACTCCTTCTGAGAGCCATGCATTTGACATGACGTGTGAAGAGAAGGAGAACGATGATGAAGACGAGAGGACTATCAGACGGAGCCTGCAGTTGGCTGCTCAGGGAGGACATGCATCCAGAAACCCAGAGGACACTAGGAAGGGTTACGCACAAAAAGGGATCACATTTTTACATCCTTTGTTTCCTTCCACTCATTTCTTTGCCTGTTTCCACAACCGTTGCCTGGTTGTACTTTTTTTTTTATCTTTTATTTTCCTGGCCTTTGTTGTAGAAGTGCACATTTGATCTGCAAATGTAAATGTTTTATCTGTGAAAATGTCACTTATGTTTAGTTGTCTTGTTGAAGTCCTGGCGTTCTGGCTGTAAAAAGTACAGACTGTGCTCTTAGCTGTCATCGTGAGGAAACCTGCAGCCCAAAGATAAAGACAATTTAAAGGGCATGTACCATCATATTTAAAATTTCACCTTTTAAAATTAGGCTTTTTGTTTCACAGTTGCAAAAGATTAATTTCCATTTCTGAAGTGGAGCAATATGTGAAAAAAGGAAAATGATGACCAAGAGTGCAAGTTGCAAAAGAGTGATGACATCACATGTTGGACCCTGCACACAACAAACACAATAACAAGTTTTTCTAGAAGATAAATTGTCCCAGATATTATTGTGATAAACGATTATACTGTTGTTTTATAGATAGTAAAGAAAATAATGAGAATAACGCTAGTTCTCAGAAGTCAATAAGCTTTGATTTTGATCTGAACATTTCACACTGGAACAAGATTTTAAATATCCAAAATAAAACACAACTGAAAACAATAAACAAAACGTAAATAAAAATCACACACAACCAAAACTAAATAAGTAAATTAACATCAGAATAGTAATTATTTAGCTCATTTTTTTAATCATTTAAATTACATTGAGAAATCTACTGGATCGATAATTGTTTTGGAAAATATGAGTTCTTACCTCATTATTTTTATCAATTTGTGTAAAGAAATATCAGTGCAAATTGTATTTATTTATTTATTCTTTTCTGGTGTTAAAATATGATGACATTTGCCCTTTAAGGTTTTTCGTTTAAAAACAATCTCGCATATAAATTCTGAAGGATTTAGCACGCATCATGCATCAGAAAAGTTTATTTGCGTAAAATCCAAAGAGAAGAACATGATTGCTGCACTAAGACACTTTCCATCTACTTTCTCCAAATTAAGCACATTTAACAAACGATGAACGTTTCCTGGAAACAGAATCTCGACTGATACTCTTAAAGTTTTCTTGGCCTTTAAGTTTATGTTACCTCAAGATTTTCACCCACACTCTCATCTACCAAAATCTGTCCATTGTATGAGATTAAATAATCAAACTTGAGTCGAGGAACTGAAGAATTGGTTGCATTGCCTGTCGTGATGAGTCACTGCCTGTTTGGTCAGCCGATGTACCAATATAGTCATAGTCACGTTATTTTCGTACTTCCGTCTTTCTCTAACCATGTTTTTATTTTTTCCTTGGTTCCTGGTGAAGTGTGAGTTACACGGTACCTCTCTGGTGATAACACTCAGCGTCTTGTCATTCAGCTTGTATATGTTGCTTT
This sequence comes from Poeciliopsis gracilis, assembly GCA_911649635.1. Classification (NCBI taxonomy): domain Eukaryota; kingdom Metazoa; phylum Chordata; class Actinopteri; order Cyprinodontiformes; family Poeciliidae; genus Poeciliopsis; species Poeciliopsis gracilis. The sequence goes on from CAJVRI010001220.1 coordinate 3,119,550, forward strand.
GGTGTAATTGTAGTCTTTACCTGTGATGCCTGGCTTGTTTCAGGCCTCTAACCTTGTTCAGTGCAGTAAGTTTACAATGCAAATGTGATCAAACCATGTATATTTATTTGCTTTAAAAGTGACTAAATCCAAACTAAGCTACTGGTTTTGTGTACATAAATATAAATTTAACAGGAATACATATATTTATAGCCGGTGGATTTTAAATTGGGAGGAGCAACACCATAAGTTTACTGCCAAGTTAAATATTTACTGTTGTTTTATGTCATGTATTCTTGATTTCAGATTTTATTTTGACAGTTTTGTAGATTTTTAAAAGTTTTCAGACTGTAAAAGGGAAAATGTCTCTGTACAGCCCATTGACCATTTCAGTTGCCTTATATCACACAATGACAGTGTAAGGAAAGCCAGTGTCGGCAATAGTCAAGTCATCAGGATTTCCAATGAAATGAATGTTTTGTTTTTGCTTGTTTTTACTGTAAATAAATTCCCCAAGAAGTTTAAAGTCTGCTGGACATTGCTTTTACAAACACACACAATTTTCACAAAGCCAAAGAGAAACTAATTTAATTAAATGATTCGATGGGAATTTTATTCCCCCAGAATAAAATGTGAGGATTCTGACAGTCCAGGTTTCATATGTGGAACCAAATAGGGGAAGCAGACGACTTCAGACATGAGTCAAAAAGCCAGAAAGAAACTTAATGTGATCATGATGAAAAATAAATCCGCTCATGGAACAAATGACTCAATGGAAACATGTTTCCATGGAGGTTCACAATAATGCAGATTCACAAACAAATAAATACAAAATATGGGCATATCTGCTGTTGATATTGTCACATGATGGACTTAAAATAGTTTTGATCATAAATTATTTTCTTTAAACATTTTCTAATAGGTTTATAGTAATTCAGTTCTGTCCTATATTGTGGTATTTTCATTTGATATTGAATATGGTTTGATTAAAGTGGAATGACATATTTTTATGTGGTTTTTTTCCCACATTCACCGCTGTAGCTTAAAATCTGTGCTGTTTAGTACTAAACATATTAACGTAATTGTGTAGAATAAATATCTGTTTTTTGTCCTCAATGCTCCGTTTAGTTTGGTGGAAGAACTTTTTAAAAGTACAATTTAACTCATTCTCTGGTGAACCGTGGTGATGTGTTTGTGTTTCTTCCTGAGACACTGTTGAACTCCATCAGATCCACAAAATAATTGTCTAAATTAAGAAGTGGTTCACACTAAACACATACTTCCACAGCCATCTTACATTCCAGATTCAAATATTAGATATGAAATATATACAAAACTACCTTAAAACAGAAACTAAAATGGTCTCTTTTTCTTATTCTGGTCACTTATAATTACGCCTACGCACAAGAGTCTATTAGATTATTAAGGCTGTGTGATACAATATTCAAACTTTACTCATATTCTTTTGTAAATGTGCTGCTTTTCAATTTGCCCTAAAGTCACAAAAAATGCAAATAGGCCATAGTTAATTAGGTTTATCAATAATTAATCATTTTTTTCAGAACCGAGTAGAGTTTAAAGCTCTCGACAATTTGTAAATTTTATTTAGCAGTGGCCGCCAGAAGAGACGGACCTCGTACTTGCGCGGAACCATTGTTCTGTAGTCGAAACAGGAAACGTGGTGAACACATGTCGCACCTACCGGAAGTTGAATTCCTAAGTCACATTGACAAGGAAACCCGGTCACGAAAATATCTGGTAATGTAAGATTTGTTTTCATTGTCAGTAGTTCTGTTGTCGTTCTGTTTAAAATGGGACTTTGTTACTCTTATGGAGGAATATTCTGTAATGTAACGATTTTTTAAATCCGCATCCACAGTTAGCTGGATAGCTAGTAGCAAAGCACTCTTTCAAAAAGTCGTTATTGCTATGGTTTCTTGGCTTGGAAGGGGGTGAATGCACTCTGGTCCTACTTTCAATTTCTTTTATTCTGTTGTTTGATTAATTTGCATTACTGTTTATGCATACTCTGAATTTTATTTAGCTAATTTTGTGTCCCTGTGAAGTATATTATCCATATTATTTTAAACAACGTTCCCTGATCTACAAAACCAGCTGCAAATAACTCTTGCATTGTTTTAAGACAGAATAGTTTGCTTACATTTGAGAGCTGGAAACAAAATATTCTTGCCTTTATTTGGTAAATCTCTCCACATGAACTAATCAATCAGATGAACATTTAGTCGCTTTCTGAATCAACTGCAGCAGGGACACAACTAACACTGACAATTTCATTATTGTTTCTAATTACCTCCGTTTAATTGTCTTTATGCTTTGTTTTGCTTAATTTGTCCACCCAGTTGTGACTAATTCAGCTTTATCTTCTCGTTTGCAGGACCTCTGATGAAACACCCCGATACTGATGAATTTATTTAGTTGATTGTTGATGATGTTTGCCTTGAGAGTTGTCCCACGATTATTAAGTAGAACAACCTGTAAGTATAATCAAGAAAAGCAATAAAGATTTATTCTACATTTTTTCTGATATTTCTCCTGAGAAAATTGCAGCTCAGTGGAAAAAAAAAATTTTAGTGTTTTCTTCTGTAGCTATTACCTGGTGATAATAGTTTTGCAGGAAAACCTTTTCAGTACTAAAATTTGGCATTAATCATTGGGATTGCTCTAATACAATGCTCTTGAGTTTCTCGACATCTCAAAAGGAACACTTACTTAAAAAAAATGTGAGCTAAACGTTGCATGATTTAAAATTATATTTCCACATGTGGCATGCATCTAATTGCCTTTCACTGCAACTGAAGCTGCAAGTCTTTACGTGGTTTGTCTTTAATATCTTTGTTCATTTAGAGAGTGAAATGTTTGATGATTCATCTTTGTGGGAAAAGAAAAACTTAAACTCTTGACAGATTGAAAGTTCAACCAGGTTCTGTCTCTGTTGAAGTTTATTTTATATTTTTGTTCAGCTGTTCTAACAACTGAATTTTATTTTTGATTGTGGCTTTATGTTTGGGGTAGACCTGCTGGAATGTAAACCTCTTGACCCCTTAAGTTTTCTTTGAGTATTGGGTTGTAGTTGCATTGTGTGAAGTTGAAAAATTGAGTTGAAATGATCAAACTTTGGAAAACCATCTTAAATTACTCTTTCTCTTTTAATTCCCAGATGTAGGTCAAGTTCATGGAGGGATTCTGAACACATGCCTTTCGTCTTCCTGCTCATCGCTACAGCAGAAACTAAGAAATTACTCGACAGCAGCAGATAATACGTCTCCTCCGCGATGGGTCCAGCTTGAGCCGGAGCTGGAAGAGGCTCTGGTGCCGCGGAAGCTTTCGGTGAGTCCGCTGGAAAGCTGGCTCTCTCTCCGCTACTCCCTACCGCCGCTGCTGCAGTCGGCGCCGCCGCAGGGAGACGTAGAGCTGCCGCAAGAGAAGCTGCTGCCACCGATCTCTGTGCCCGTTTTGGAGGACGGGGAGGGCTCGGCAACACCCATGAAATGTAAGAATGTTTTAGAGATCCGACGGCGAAAGATGAACCGGCATAAGTACAGGAAGCTGCAAAAACGGACTAAATTCTTGAAGAGGAAAATTTTGGAGGGCAGGGGGAAAAAAAAGCAGGTGAGGTGCAAACGGTTGAACGTAACTCTGCTATTCTCTTATTCTGTGTGTGTGCTCTTGTCAGATAAGCTTGGTTATTTATGTTGTGTGCAGAAAAGATTTGAGGAGGACCTTGAGAGGATATGGAAGCGATCTGGACTGAAGAAAGCTGTGGAGGGCTGGACCACACCAAAGATCTTTGTTAAACAATACAGAAAAAAGAGAAACTGAGGAACATTGAAAACAAATGTTTAGTCTGTGTTGCATCATTCCCACCTGCTGACCCTGAACACCTCTCTTCATCGTCAGGTCGTAAGGTCATGATCCTTGTGTTTGGTTAAGATCTGCAAATACATTGTCTAAATAAAGATTTCGCTTTCATTCAACTCAAAAAGTTTTTCTTTTGTTTCTTTCTATATGCAGTACTTTGAATGATCATTTGAATCCTTGACTTATTTACATTTTGTCATTTTACAGCCAAAAACGACAGTTAATTTGATAAAGCAAAACAAAAATGGATCATGGTGGCATGGGAGACAATTTTAAAAATATTTTATTGATTCCCAAGGGAGATTAAATGTTAGATTAACTAAATTTTCTTCAGAGTTATTGTTGACGATGATACCTGTGGGCGCAACAAATCTGCTGTAGCAGTCTGTATTACAGTGAATTTGAAAAAGCCTCTGACTGAAGATGCTGTTTTTCTTATGAAGTCTCATGAAGAGTATTGTAAGAGTTGTTTCTAATTCTATTGATTTGATGCAAAATCATTTTTTGCACCGTCATCTCTAATTGTTCCACAGTAATCCCCAGAGCAGAACCTGATGTGATTGATAGTTTAAAAAAATAATCCTACAAATTAAAAGTCTGAAATGTCTGGCATGCTTTAATGTTCACCCCAAATGAGTCAATCACATGTCTCTGCCAGCTTCACAAAACTCTTCTTTGCAAAAAAAAAAGTCAGATTCTGTCAGATTGGGGAGAATCGATGAAACTGATTTAATAAAGAAGTCGATTCTTTATTTGAATTAAATCTGTACTTTGACTGGGCCAATCTAACGCATCAACATGCCATGGTTTAACCCAGCCTGGAACAAGTTTTTCTTTCCAGGACTTTTTGATCTCCATCTATCTTCACATCGACTCTGAACATCCTCTGTGTCTCTGCTGAAGACGACGACGCCTCATGTTTCACCTTCAGGGCAGTGGTAGGTTTCTGCCACATTACCATAATGCATTGCTGTTGGCCAGATTTCATTTAGCTCTCAGCCGATGAGAGCATCTTTCATTTTCCCACGGTTGCTTCATGGTTTGTGGAAAAGGGATTTTCGATGCTGTTAATTTTCCTGGGCTTCATGGATCAGCTATATTTATTCAAAGGTTTTCAAAATGAAGCAGCTGTTATTTATGGGTCTTCGATTACTTGGAAGTGATTATAAATCTTATGAAAGACTTTTCCCTCCACTGTAATTATGAGCTATTTTGTGTCGATATATCAATTAAACCGCAAATAAAATAAGCTCTAGTCCGTGGTTTAGGTTCAAAGGTTGTGATTTTTGTTAGTTCCGTACACTAGATGGCGTTATTGCGTCGTTACGTAAACTAAAGGAACGTGACATAATTTGGTTTTGAGTGGTTGGGTCTCCAAAAGGCATTTTGATAATCTTTTAATGATGGGTCTAGTTTGGAAAAAAAATCTGCAAAGATTCTTCTGGACTTCTACAAGCGAGTTTCGTTTAACTTAGGAAAAAAAGAGAAGAAGAAGAAGGAGGAAAGTGAAGGGAAAGTTTTTCCATGTGGAAAAAACTGTATCATGGAAATATGCGCGAAAAGAAACCAGAGTCCAAACAACAAGCTGTAAAACTTCGGGGGCAAATGTTTGAGCAGCCTCCATGCGGGGACTTTGGAAAGAAACAAACATTTTCGTGGGATAAAGTTTTGCATGTAGTCTAAAAGAAACAAAAGTGAGATCTGTTGTATGAATAAATGTGACTGCGAGTCTTTTAGATGGGGATCAAAACACATAGTTGCACATTTTCTTTGTTTTATGACCTTTTTTAAAAAAGTTGACGTGTGCGTGTGTGTGTGTGTGTGTGTGTGCGCGCGTGTGTGTGTGTGCAGCGCAGCGGGCCGGAGCTGTGGCAGTGTTGAATTTCATGGCCTGGTGAAGGTGGAGCTTGTGGAGCTTCCAGCCTGCAGGAACACAACAGAATCCAGATGCAGCTTCGCAAAACCTTCAGTGTTTTAACATCCGATGTGCACAACAACACCACCTCTGACGGAGCCACTCATCTGCTGCAAGCGCCGAGGAGAAGATGCGCCTTGATATGAATCTCCTGCAGAGTAAGTTCCTTGATTGTTGTTGTTTTAAATGTTCATCTTTTTATCATTCTTATTGTTGTAGAACTTGGGGAAAAAAAAAAGTCACAAAGGAATGTTTGTTGTAATTGGATCCAGGTTATGAAGGGGGGAAAAAAGCATATCTAGCTGCATAGATCTACTTAAACCTAAACAATAGAGATTAAGTCATAAAATCTGAGATATGTGGGTCGTTACACTTATGACAGCAGCAGCACAGAGGGCCACATGTGAACTTGTGTTTTGTGGTTTACAATATGCTGGTTAGAGCAGCAGAAAATGATACACTGAGGTGCTTTTCTCCCAGGAGGGTCAGATCAGCTCAGAGGAAACCATATTTTACTGTGTCCATCCAGAAACCCGTCATGTTTTATGCTTGCATGGTAACTGTAATGTAATAAACCCCCAACAAACATCTAATGTTAAACTGTCAGCCTTAATATTTTTTAGATACACTGACTTTTTATGCAGGTTTCTCTCTCTTTTAGGTTCAATCAATAGTTGCTTCTTGCCTTTTTTTTGTGTGTGCTTTTGTTGCAGTTGTGCTGGTGGCATTTTGTTTGTTTCTTCTAACAGAGAAATTAGGGAGAAAAGCTCATAATGCAGGATAGAAATTAAACAAAATCAAAATGTTTTTTCTGTATAATTCATTATGAACGAACTGGGTTTTTAACTTTTACTGCCACCTCACCTCATGAAGAATCAGGAAGTCTACTGTATTTTGTGTGTAAAACGAGAGCTGAAAATCACCAACTTAATTTGAGAAATATATAATAAAACTTCATTAAGTTATTAAAATAGTTCCTAAGTTATTTAGTTAACTTCCTGGTGTTGTTTTTTATTTTTTAAATCTCAAATAAAACTTTCTGAAATTTGCAGACACTCTATAAAGTTTGTATTTATGTCTCAGGAAACAAACTCGTTTCAGATTTTTTTTAGTTCTGAATAAAAAACGATTGAGTTTTTTACTCATAAAACATAAACTTCAGCCTTCAGGAATTGCTGTTCGTCTGCGACTGACTCCGTCCTGCTTTTGCACTTTTGTAGTGATCTGAATGCTTTTTTTCTTTTTTTTTATGGCTTCAGCCCAATGTGTTTCCAGTTAGCTGCGGTCTAAGAGCAGGAGTCAGCACAATCCAGCAGCCAGTCATTATATGTGTCAGTAATGAGTGTTTTCACCACGAGTGGGTCGCTTTGGGTCCGGGGCAACGTGGAGCAGGAGGGGGGGGGGATTCATCCGCAGCATGTTTATGATGGCCGGGTCTGTTTTAATGATCGGCCACAAACAGCAGAGCAGCATGGAAAAGATGAGAACTGCTGTTTTGATTTGGACTGTAGCTGCAGGCAGCCAGTCATTGGAGGCAGAAAATGACAGGGAAAGAAGAATAAGTGTGTTTAGACTCTGAGGAGACCAGTCACCCTTCATCCCACTCCGTCCAGCTTAAAGTGGCCCACACATCTTTATCACAAAGATTAATTAAAACATTACATTAGACCATAAAAGAATTTATTTTTAAAAAAACATAAATGTGGACTTAATGAAATGAAGGTTAAATACCTGCCTTAAGGTTATTTTACAAAATAGATTAATATTTAATCTGAAACGAGTCTCATTGAGACTTAAAATTAATAGACTGCTTAAAATGATCTGTTTCTCTGATTTTACATTTTTATAGGCATATGTTTTAGTAAAATGAACATTGTTCTTTTATTTCATATTTTATTTTCTTAGTATTTATTTTCAGAAACTGAGAAATGGGCAAACTAAGGAAAAAGATGCAGTGCTTTCAGACCTCAAATAATGCAAATAAAATAAAATATCAATTTAGAAACAACAACACTGATGTTTTAACTCAGGAAGAGTTCAGAAATCAATGTTTGGTGGAATAACCAGGAGGATTTCATGTGTAATTTATTGAATATGACTGTATTATGTCATGGGATACACAGTAATGCAAAGACTCCTGACCTGACGGTTGTTCATCAGACAGACAGAAAAAAAAAGAGTAATTGCATAAAAAGTCGCCTGCTCACAAAATGTTGTGTCCAAGCCGGTTGATGGAAAGTTAAGTGGAAGAAAAAAGTGCACAAGCAACACAGATAACTTCAACCTCAAGAGATTTGTGAAGCAAAGACAATTCAAGAATTACATGTAGAATGAAAAATATGCTTTATTACAATTATCAGAGAAACTGAATCAACACTTAGCTATCAGGCAGAATTACAAAAATAAACACTTGAGACATATCGCTCTGGATGAAATGAATCTGTATGACATGCATTTAAATTTTTAAATCTAATTGTTGAAATAAAAGAAATTTTAAATACATTCAGATCTATGTAGATGCCTTGTTTTTAGGTAGAAATGCTTTAATAAAGCTAACCTTGAATGCCATTTCTAAAATTCATCTCTGTCCTCAGTTGACTCACCGTGTCTCAGTTTGTGCTTGAACGTCTAGCTGACTGTGCAGACAAACATTTGTCACCACATGATGAGTAACCCACACAACTCACGAATGACAACAATTCTGCTTACAGATCAAATTTATTTTTACTAGTTCACTTTTCTTTACCTGACAGGATTCTCCTTCGGCTTCTTGCGGTTTGAATGACATCAGCCATTGGCTTAATATCTGTTATTATCTCTGGCAATTCAGTAGCACGTAGTTAAGCCCTAAAACAGTCTGATGAGTCAATGCCAGTGTTTTATAAGAGACAATTACAGGGGCTGAGGCACTTTTGTTTCAACATCTGCATGAAAGTATGCTTCAGTGAAAGAAAATAAGCCAGTAAAGTTTTCCAGGATGTGGCGTTTAATGTAGGGTTGGTGCGGCTTGCAGATCAGATTTTTACATCTTAAAAATGTCATGAAAAAGTCCCAGAGTTTTATGGGCTATTCCTGCAGCATCTTACAAGTTTTTTGTGCTATTTGTAGCTCTAAAAATACATGTGGGATCATTTTTGTTTAAAACATGTGACAACATGAGACCTGGATATTAAGACGCACCGATTTGTTGGGCGGCCGATTTATCGGTGCAGATTTTCTTAACTTTAGGAGATGGGTGATCGACCAGTTTTACATGTGAAGCCAATCTTATCTACTTTGGCAAAGGACTAAAAATTAACCACTGTCCTGATTTGCTCTCCAGTGAGAAACAGGTTTCACTGACAGACCGGCCCACCAGGTCATGTCTGCAAGTTAAAAATTGTCACTCCATTGTTGCCAATTCTGCAACTTTCTTGCTATAATGAGCAAAATTCCAGATGAATAAAATTGTCCAAAATTGGACCTGGCAGGTTCAGTTTCTTCAAAGATTGGTGATCAATGTCAATGTCAAATTTATTTAAATAGCACTTTAAAAACAGGTTTAAATCTGCACCAAAGTGCTGCACAGAAATGATAATAAAATAAAATGAAAAAAAGAAAAATAAAATTTAGAATTTAAAACATAATACTTTACTGTAATCGCTGTGACTGCGAAAATGTTACAAAATTTAGATTTTTATACTTGCATCCAAATTTATTTATTTTTCCGACTTATAAAAAAAGCCGGTTGCCGCTTTTATATGTTGTACCCTAAAATGAAAATAACTGTTTTTGTATTTATTCTCCAGAAATGTTGCTTTTCAAATATTTTCTTGTAAGTTAGAGAAACATAGCAGCCTGTTGACAGGAAGTGGGAGAGGTGCATGTGTCACTCTATGCATCATACAGCCAGCTAAGGATTCTGGGATTTTTTTTCTAGCAACACAATAAAAATAGTTTGTGTTGTAGGAAAAAATGGGTCAGCGGTTTTTATCAGGCTGATTCTGTTTTTTTTCTCTCCCGTTTCATGTAAAGAAAAAATGTTTATGACGCAACAGATTCTGTCATTTTTCCCCAAAAATCTTCAACTGTTGTGAAATATTTGCATAATAGAGTTTGATCTATTTATGTTCAAACTCTCTGCTGGCTTGGTGTTTTCATTGGAGGTCCAGAGGAAATGCAGGTGTCTGGTCAGGTTCCTGGACGTCGGAGAACAGGCTGTGGGTTGAGTTAGAGCCTCTGCAGGATCACGGCCCTGCAGAAAGCCATCAGCTGTGAATAGAGGCTCTGTGTGCGCTGGCAGCATCCACCTCCACTGGCCTTTCAGTAAACACACAGCCAAAAAGCACAGAGTGATTAGAAATAGCAAGTGAGTCGTAGGAAAGTCACCAGAAGAAGAAAAGACAAACAAGAAAATTTTCCAGGGTATATTGTATGTATTTTTTTTCTGAGTGACTCCACTTTGTTTCACCCTGTTGTTTTGTTGGGTTTTTTTTTCTCTTTTTTTTACATTTTCTCTTCTGTGACTTTGAACTGAACCTACATCTGCTGAATCTGAAGGTTTTTACTGTCTTGGCAGAGCAGATCAAAGTGCAAAAGCAGCTCTGCAGCTTTAAGGACGACAGAGCCTGACACAAATTGGTGAAAAAGTATTCGCTCCCTTAAAAAATATCTCTATTTTTTATGTTTTTGGATCATAAATTCTAATATCAGTCAAAGATAAGTTGAGTAAATACAAAAAAAGTTGTCAAATCTAGGTTTTATTTATTAGTTATTATGTTATCAAACATTTTTTGTGGATTTAAATTTATCTGCAACTCTGTGGCCTGAATCCAACATCCAACATGAGGCTCAAATGTATCAAACAGCAACAAATTTTGCCCCCAAACAAAGAAATTCAAGTACAGATGAGAAACAAAGGTGGGTTAATTTGCCCTTCTCAGAGTCTGACAGGCTGAGGTTGGCCCACTTTGCCCTGTGTATCGTCTTGAAGGCATAAAGCCAGGCAATTAATTAAATATTACAAATATATGTGAGGATAAGTTATTCATCTCACGTTGTTCAGTGTATTGAACTGATTGAGCAAAACCAATGTGTTTTTGGATTCAGCACATCAAAACTATCCCTCAATGATTGAAAAACTCCATTTTTTTTGTTGACCATTGTTATTTACGGTTTACAGATTTTTTTTTTTTTTATCTCCAGAGTGAAAGTAAAACAAAGATTTAAGCACTAAAGTCCTTAAACATGACAATTTAGTAAATTGTTAATATTGAGTACAATCTGAGTCTCCTGTAATTTACACTATGTCAGCATTTATATTCTTATATATTCAATGTTTGACGGATATTGAAGCTCTATTGGAGAAAATGTAGTAAACTGGTTTATTTGAAGACACTGGAATGATGCGGCCATTTTGAAGCTCTCATGTTTTGAGTATTAGAGACTGAAGTAGAGACATTGGAGGTGGTTTGCCCAGGTTAGGACCGCCTCTGTTTCTAAGATGCTGTTACTCCAATAAGCCACACTGAGGGAAATGACCGACCCAAAAGAACCCAGAACATTTTAATAAAAGCATCAAAATCTAACCACCATGTCCTTTTTTTCCCCTTCAGTTCTTGCTGTGGTCTTCCTGCCACAAGGTAAAATATTCATCCTTCTTAGCAATGTCTTCATGAAAGACGAATTTCTAATGAATTTATGTAAATGTGTTGATGCGTTGTGTCAGCTTGGGGTCAAAGCAGCAGCAGCAGCAGGCCTGCTGTGGTGGAGGCCAAGAACATCACCCTCCCTGCAGGCTCCAAGGCCGTCCTGCCCTGCCACAGCCCTCGCATGGTGTGGACCCAGGACAGGCTGAAGGACCGTCAGAGGGTGGTCCACTGGGACGTCGTCCACAGCAGCCCAGAGTTATCAGTGGAGCGGCTTTTGGACATGTCGCCCGGAGCTCGGCAGAGGGTTTACAACGGCTTCAATAAGGGCCGCGTCTCCATCCCGGACTCGGCTTTCACCGATGGAAACTTCTCGCTCGTCATCAACAGTGAGGCTGCTTTGGTTTTCTGTTGCGCTGCACTGCCTTGTAAAACTTTTAACAACCACTTAATTCTTTATGTTTACAGTCACAAACTTCGATGTGAAATGTGGAAAATTGCTGGGGGGTTTTTTATTATCTCAAAAACTGTGTTTTGCAACTTCGCTGCAAAAATACAACATTTTACCAAATATTTTTGGTTTAGTTTCTAGTGCAAATATTTGAGTACACTTCAAATAAGACAAATTTAACATAAGTGACTTTTTTAGCAAACAGTAGAGGCTTGTTTTCTGTCAGTGATTCTTATTATTGATGTTCCATTGTCAGATTATGTCACTGGTTACAAAACATTTTTTCCATATTACAAGTTAATTTATCTGCCAATATAAATAGAAAAGAATTACCTACTTAAAACAAGCGCCTATTTCTTGCTGAAAAGTTGCATTAAAGTTGATTTGTATTAAGATATTTGCACTACAAACTAGACAAAATTACTTGGTAAGACTTTGTGTTTTTGCAGTGCACAATGTTCTGTTTATTCAGTCAGTAATTAATACATCTGACACGAAACACTGCTAAAACTGAATGATGTCATTTTAAAAAAAATTCAGCAGATTATGAAGATTTTAGCCATTTATGATAGGAAAGACAGTTTGCCCTCTTCATACAGGAAAAAAACTGGTGTTTAAGAAAATAGCTGCTTATCAATTAATCATTAGTCAATCGATAAGATCAACAAAAGTTAAAATATGTTTAAAGTTGACAGGAAATTTGGAAAATAATTATATCATTACCTAAACCGAACCACCACCTATACAGTATTAAAAGAAGCAAACGTTAAAAACCTAAATTAAATAGATAACAATGCTTAGCCTGGTGGGATTGCAAGTAAAGCCTGGAGGCCCGCCAGGCTTATAATAGAGGGAAACCTTGGTTGAGTGTTTTTTAAACTATTTTTGTCTTTCAGATGTTGTAAACACAGACAAAGGAGTTTATACTTGCAACTTGCACCACCACTACTGTCAGATTCACGAGTCCATTCAGATCCAGCTCAACGTCACCAAGTCAGGTGAGGCCATCAGGCGGTGAGGCAGAATAATTCAAACTATCAGCTGAGGTTCATAATCAGGGGGTTTTTCCAGCTCGGAAAGAGAAGCGCTACTGGGACGGAGAGAAGACGGTGTTGGTGGTGCTGCTGGGCAGCTCCATCGTGCTGCCCTGTGTGAACCGCCGGGCCCTCTGGAGAGACGGCCTCCAGGAGGACCAGCAGCAGGTGGCGCACTGGGACTTCCAGCCCCCCGGGGTGCGTCCCAACAAGGCTGACCGACTGGTGGACCTCTACGCCTCCGGAGAGCGACGGGATTACGGGCCTTTGTTTGCCCAGAGCAAGATGAGCGTGGCGGAGGACGCGTTCACGTACGGCGACTTCTCACTGTCCATCTCTGACCTGATGCCTGAGGATAAAGGCCTGTATTCCTGCCACCTGCACCACCATTACTGCGGTCTGCACGAGAGGCGCATCTTCAGGCTGACCGTGGGGCCCTCACTACCGCGTGAACCCACAACGCCTCCGAGAATCTTCTTGAACGATGAGCTGGAACCAAGTGAGTGAGTCAGGCTGACGAGAGTCCGACCAGAGGTTTGGTTTTCGGGCATCTGTTTTCCTGTCTTGGCTTCCAGGTGATATTGTGGACAGAGGGAGCTGATTGCTCTGGGTGTTTTTCATATTTGCAGGCATAGTTGGTCAGTTAACTCAGACTCTGCTCCTGCCAAGTTTCTCCCTAGTCCTCCCTGTTTTTCTGCTTGAGCTGAGGAGGGAGGAGGTTCTAGAGAAGGAATGCAGAGACCAGTCGAGTGAGAAAGAAAGGAAGAGGTGAAAGGAAAAGAAGGCAAATCTTTCCGTAGCTTGATGACCACTGATGTGGGATTTTTTTTAATCAGGTTGTTTTTTTGTTTTTTGCCTTTCTTTCTTCAGAAGCTTTAAACCGCCTGCTGCGGAAGTGGGGTAATTTTCCCCACCAACAGTTTTATAGTTTACAACGCTTTGTGTAGCTTCACACTTTTTAACTGCGCTTACTTGAAGAAGCAGACCAGAAAAAGTGCTGAAAGTTTAGTGTTAGGGTGGGGATGTCTTGCCTTTTTGTTCTCCGTTAACCTAATTTTCCAGAAAGTCCCGGCCCTCTGTCTAGACCAGTGCGGTATCGGCTCTGCTGTTTATTCTTTCTCAAGCAGCCTCTGCTGATGTGCATCGGCGTCTGGCAGGGCCATGTTTACACGCAGTCAGAGGAAGTCCATCTACATCTGTTCAACATCTGGGCCAGCTGTTACATAAAAGCACAAAGCGAGGCTGAATGCATGTCGGACTATAGATTCTCCTCCCCTCTTCGATAGCTGCCAGCCCGTCTAATAACTATAAATTACGCTGAGAGGAAAAGAAATGCACACGTGGAGCCGTGGGATCCAGATTGTTCAGCCTCTCTTCCCACACCGTCGATCTAATCTCGAACGGTTTGCTCTCTCCCAGGTTTCCGAGCGTTTTTAAAAAAAAATCAGAAACGACAAATGTCACGAGAGCTTTTCTTCTTCACGCTGCAACCGCTCATGTCAAGTACAAACCGACCGCGTCCTCCTTGTCACAAAGAAAACATTTTGCAAGCTGTCAACAATTCAGCTCAAATCTCAGGTGCTTTTCTTCGGTTCATTGACTTGCAGATGATTCATGGCCCGCTGAGGAAAAGAAAACAAGATGAAAAACAAAAGAGAGAGAGAGTTTCTGTGAGCAGCATATGTGAAATAGCCTTTGAGGCGAACAGACTCGTCTTATCTGTCAGGATGATGTTAATGGGCGTCTCCGGCTCTCTGCAGGTCAGCTGTACTCCAGAGAGACACTGACCTCAGACTTGTCTCCATTTGCATGCATATTAGCTACATTATGCAGTGAGAGCTGATAATTAGCTCTAACAGTGGGTGGTGGAAGTGCTTTATTTTTTATTTTTTTCTGGTTTTAGGAAGCCAGATGTTTCCTAATCAGTTACACCATCTTTCTCGTTTCAAAGAAAGAAAAAAAAATCCCCCTATCTTCTCCACCTGTGTGATTTGCTTTCATCACAAAAACAAAGTTGTCTTCATCCTGTTGCCTGTTTGCTGCCCAGCATTGAGCTGAATTATTTATTTTCCCCTCACGCAGCAGCTGGTTTTCTGGGTGTTTGCGAGAAGACTTAAAAATGGCTGTGAATGGAAAACTAATGCAGACACGCAGACCGACCACATTACTGAAATTGCCTCGGCTTCCTCACATTTCTCCTCTTTTCTGGTCAGTCTGTTTTTACTGTGGAGAAGAAAAAATAACAGCTGCATGACACCGGGCCTGGAAGCCATTACACCGTTCTGACATTTAACTCTCTGCTGTCCCCCTTTGCTCTGGAGGGAACAAAAACTATTCGATGCGTTTTCTTTCCAAAGGTATTCAGACCCTTTAAACCTTTTTTTACCTTTAAGTGTTCAGTCCCTCTAAGAAAATATTTCATAGAGTCACATTTAGCTTTTGTTACAGCCGCACGTTTTCCACGTTTACTTCACAAGCTTTGCACGTCCAGACTGGAATATTTGCTCATTTTTCTTTGCACAAAAGCTAAACCTAAATCTTATGTTTTTAATTGGATTTAGCTCTGTGTTGACTGAGTCTAACACCTGAATGTGCTTTGATTTTAAAGTATTTAAAAGTCTTATTCTTGCATCTCTGCATCAGTCTCAAGGTTTTTGTGTTTTTTAATGGTTTTGTATGTCGCTTCAGCCATCTTCTCATCAGCTTTGAACAGCTTCCCTTGCTTTTCTCTGCTGGAGAAAAGCATTCCCCAAGCATAATGCTGCTTCCACCATGTTTGAATGTTATGCTCATGATAACAACCAGCTCTAGTTTCTTCCACAAATAACATTTTGCACATATTTCACTTGCAGTATCATCTGGGCAGAGCTCTTTCTTCCCTCTCTTATGCTAACTGTATTTATTAAATAGATGATCTTTAAAGGAAATTTAAATGCACTGGATTTTATTCATGGGCATCAGAATATAAAGGCACGCCGCACATTTCAGCATTTTGTTGGCTAAAAATCTTTTTAAACCATTTTTCTTCCATTTCACAATTATGCACCGATTTGTTTTGGACTGTCGAATAAAACCCTGATGAATGCATTAGAGTTTGAGCTATGCTAACAATAAATTATCATTTAAATGGTTATCCCTTCACTTAAAGTTGCATCACTTTTCCTGAAGGTCCTTGTTTGATTTTTTTTTTTTAATCCCGTTTTCCGCCTCCAGAGACGGAGGAGGTTTCAGAGGACAGCCCCCGCGTGGTGAACGTCTTCCTCCCTGAACAACGAGGTTATTTCGTGCAGCACCTGGGCTACTTCCTGGCAACCTTCCTGCTACTGGCTTTCATTGTCATCGCCGTCATCGTGTTGACTAGGCGAAGGAAAAAAAGAGGTAATCTGTTTGTTTTGTTTGTTTTTTAGCTGCAGTCTTTCATTCTGGTTTTGATGTTTTATCTGAATATTTCATGTATTTTCATTCTGATCACTGGTTGCTTGTTTCAGGGTTGGAGTATGAAATGGGTAGATCTGTTGGGTAAGACGTGATTTTTTTACTAAATACTAAAATATTCTCCTTTTTATGTTATGCTAATAAGAGTGCTGGAGTATCACTTTTAACCCAGAAAAGGAACACTTAGTTTATCCACTTTTAGATCAACATTAGATTATTTTGGTTGTATTTCCTTTTAATTCCCGTAAATGTGCTATATAAATAAAATCACTTTACTTTATGTGTGTGCAGGGGGACTATAATCAGTGAAGGTGAGATGACATTAGACTGCACAGAGATGAGGACTTACAACCAAGACACCTTGAATTCAGGTACACTGAACCTGATTTATCCTCAAGCAGCAAATGCTCTTCTGGCTACTAATGAGCTTTTTTTTGTTGTCTGGTTACCCATGTGTTTTCTCCCGACTCGACAGAATTCAAAAACAACCTACTGAAAGAAAGAGATATGGTGAAAGAGTGCAATAAGGGTGAGACATTCTTCAATGCAAGTGCAGGAAAACGCAAGCAGACAGCGAAAGCTGAAGTCCGTCCTCTTTGTCTTGCAGAATTCGATGGGAAGATGTGGAAGTGAGCGAGGCATTTCTAAGATGCTGCTGGCAGGTCCAGGGCAAACACCGGCGGCGCAAAGAACGATGGAGAGAAAGAAGGAAAAATAAATAATAATGTTCACAGGAAATCCAGGAGAAAACACAGGAGGATTACTCCCTCTGCTGTAACAAGAGCAAGCAAAGCTTTTCCACTTTTAAAGGCTTTACTCTTTCTTTTTTACCCCTTTTTTCTTCTGTATGTACAGCTTGCATTTTGATAAACGAAACTATATGGTTAGTTAGATTTTGCCCACATTTGTTTTTTTCAGTTATTGTTTTTTTAAAAGCATTCAGCTTGTTGCGATATGTGCCATGCATGCTATAGATCACTCTTTTTTATTTTCTAAATTTTTGTACTTTCAATCTTTGGCAGAAATTCACTTGTACTGTAATATGTAAACTATACAATACAATGCAATTCAGTCTTGTTTATAAAGCACGTTAAAGTAACACTATTGGGAAAAGTGCTGTTCGCCAAAAACAAATCAAACGGACATAAAAACAAACCAAAACATCAAAGCTGACACCTCAAGTTTATGATTGAGACACATGTATCAGTGATATGGACAGTGTGGTTCTCACCCAGGGTGGTATCTAGTTGGGAGTTTTTAATGCTTATTTGCTTGTCCAGTCCACTGGGGAGTGAGCGCCCCCCAGTGTTGGGAAGGCAAAAAACCTTCACCTCCAGAAGCCAAAGTCGACCACAGCACATATTTCTTCCAAAAGCCGCAGTTTAGTTTACTTTATTTAATGTGCTCATCTAGCTTCACATCTAACTCTTTTGGTTGTTATAATTCACAAACATGTGCAGCATCAGGATCAGGGTGAATTAGCTCAGTTCTGACTCCGACATGGCAATGATTTGAGACAGAGATGCAGATTATGGCCTGCAAACTCATTTTGTGGAGGGTAAAAAATATTAGCTGCTAAAACTTGGAGGTTATTGGGAAGTTACAGTTCATGACTGATAAGGTGAGCGATAAAAAGTCATATTTAACGTCATACAGCCCGTTTAATAATGCAAATGTCATAAAGATTTCTCACAAATATTTCTGAATTAGCAACACAAAATCTGTGATTTTGATTTCAAAGTAATACAAAAGCAATCTTAAAATATTAATAATTAGCTGTACCTTTACTATTTTCTCAGTTTAATGGGTTTTATCAACACATTCTGGCACAAATATTTAACTTCAATCTTAAAATGAAGTTTAAATTGAGGGTTTGTGTGCACATGGCTAAGCTCATCCAGGTATCTCTACCTGGATGAACCCCAACTTATTTTCTTTCTCAAACTTCCAATTTAAAAGTGTTTCCTTAAAAGAAAAGTTCATTTATTTCTAACTAAGTGATCCGAACTGAGGGCTCAGTCAGTGGAAACTCAGGAAGTATCTGAATATTACAGGAAAAGATTAAATTGGGGACTTGAAGATGTCATGACCTGGTTAGTACATCACTGATTTTATTAAGGTAACCTGCATGTCAAGCTTACATTTACTATGAACTGTGCAGCTTCTGTCAGGTTTTTGTGTGTGTTATTGTAAATCACAAGCGATAGCCCAGTCTGTCCATTATTTGCACACCTACGTGCCTGTTTCTCTGAAATAAAGATTTTCTCTCATTACAAATGTTTTCTTTGGATTAATTACCAGAGCTTGGAAAAAGGTGTAACTGGTCTAAAGATAAATGATCAAATCTAGCGCTTTGGTCACTGAAATGTATTCAAAATGTCAAGTAATTTAATTAAAAATCTGATCTATTTTATTCTCATAGAATATTTTGTTTCATTACACACACATATATAAAATCCTTATTTTATTTCATTTTTAATTGTGATGATTTTATATCAATAAAATTCAGAATAAATTTTTTTAAAAGTATTTCAAAATTTTTCTTTTCTAAAAAAAAAATATTTCAAAATTGTACTTAAGAATTTTAGTTTTAACTAAATTTATAATTAAATTTTGATTAAAATTTTAATTAAAATTAATACAAAAAATCAAAACAAACTTTTTATATTTTTTTTTAACAAAAACTAGTGATAATACTGACTTTCAAATTAAGAAACGTGATGTTATGGACGACACAATCATGGGAAGACTATTGATTTGAAAATATTCCAACAGTTACTGACAAAAAGCAAAGCAGCAAAATGAAAGTTGAGTGGAGGAAAAAAGCGAGGTGGACAAAGACTCTAAGCAAAAGCAAAGCCCATCTGCTGAAATCTGGAGAAGATTTGTAAGGCGTAAACTGGAGTCAGTTCTTGTCCTGCAGGGAAACATCCAGGACTTGGATTTGAACAGTGACAATCATTGAGCTGCTTCTGAATCAGAAACAACGTTGGAACCGTTTTACCTGGGCTAAGGAGGAAAAGGAGATTGAAGGGAATTTCTCATTTCATTTGTTACATTAAGGTTTGGGAGCCGTGTCAGTTCACGTGTTGAAATATTGAGTTTTATCAAGTCCAAAGTCAGCGCTGTTATCGACTGGCACATTTCAGGCAGGAAAGCTTCATGTAGATTCTAATATCTAAACTGGTTTGACTGGGTAAACTGGCCTGAGTCCCACAGAGAACCTAGAGTATTGTCCAGAGGATGATAATCTGAGCTACACTAATATATTAGAAATTTTATCTGTAAGAAAAAACACATTATATAGATCATTTATACACTGATGGATGTTTCAAAGCGTTTTATTTCTGTTAACCAATGAAAACATGACATTTAAAATATACCATTAAAAAAATAAAAATGAAAAGCATGTTTAATTTTAATGTGACTCATACTCATATGATACATATTTGCAAAAACATATTGCAAAAACAATTATTTTTGTAAAATCAAACTAATAGCTTAGAGAAATGTACTAGCCTAATTTCTTTGCAGGAATCGTCTCCAAATCGTTTTAGATATATTCTAGGCTACAAGAGCATGATATGAATGAGTCACTCCTTAAGAAAAAAACAAGCAATTGTAACCTGTATTTAATACTTTTGAGTAAAAGTAAAAGATGTTCTGTACTGTCATATTATGTAAAATTAAAAGAAAAATAGTCTTTTAAATATTTCTAGTTTAAGATGATTTAAATTTGCTTGCATCCTTTTTAATCAGAGAAATTTTCACTTTAATTTGCTTTAAGCAGAACAATCTGGTGAAATAAATCTGCAATAAATATCTCCTCATCTAAATTAACAGGAATAAAATCACTTTCTACCGTTTCAGTTTGACTAAAAACAAATTCATTTGTAAAATATATTATCTATTGTGATGCATCTTTGTTTTTTGATGTAATAAAATGAATAACACGACGCGCCTATCGCTTATTTGCGCGTTATTAGACCGTTTCTTTGTTTCCTGTGCAGTGGGGTTGGGGGGTTGTGTAAGACGCAGCTCAGACTCGCCACTAGATGGCAGCACTGTCTAACCAATTAGAAAAATAGCAATATTCCCAACTCCATATCGCAAGGATGTGGACTGTCCCTTCCTGTTTTAGTGCCGAGAGAGCCACCGTAGCGCCTCAGACAGCAGCAGGAATACAGGCACCCACAGCGCGATTATGTCCGGATTTTCGCCGCGTTCGTCGGGCACACGGAGCCGCAGTGCGCGCCGCGGGCTGCGCCGCTTTCGCTGTTAGGGGACGCGGTTACACTGTTCTCCCGGTAGCTGGTAACATAGCAGGCCTGTTTATTGCGCTGCCAACCCTTGTTCCTTTCCTGTGTCAATGATTGTCCTCCCCTCAGTCTCTCATGGCGGAGACTAAAATAATATATCACATAGACGAGGAGGAGACTCCTTATCTGGTCAAGCTGTCTGTTCCTCCGGAGAAAGTCACTTTAGCGGATTTTAAAAATGTCCTCAACAACCGACCCGTCAATAGCTACAAATTCTTCTTTAAGTCCATGGACCAGGATTTTGGGTAAGTGGCCGGTTGTTATTCTAATTATTTGATGTTTTCTTTTGATTATTAGCCAGCTCGGGTTGCTGGTTCCCAGGGCCCAGATAGATGGAACATGAATCGAGTCGGGCTGCAGCCTCGTTACCTGCGTGTAAATTGCAGTTGCATGTCTGTCTCCATGCTCTTGGCACCTGCTCATTATTCCAGGCTGCCCTGCGCTCAGCGGAGGAGGCACACGAGTTGTTTGAAGTGATACCAGATCCGTCCGGAGCCCTAATGACGCAGCCCTGCACGGATTACACACACAGACCAGACCAGACCAGAGCAGAACCCCCTGCTCCTCATATTAGTGACAATATCCCGACCAGCTGCAGCAGCGAGAGGGTCTGACAAAAGGTTCATGCCCAAGTTCTCAGGTTTCAAAATATTTGGCCTTTCTTTCACTTTCCCCTCCGCGGTTTAGTCACAGCATGGAGTTTTTTTTTTATTTTTCCAGAGGTCTGCTTAACTCATTAGGGCTATCATAGGAATTAATGTGTACAGCAGGTGAATCCTGTGAATAATAACCCTCAAACTTTCTAAAGCCTTCTTCTAAACAAACCAATGAATATAAATGAGCAATGCGCGGATTAAGCCTGGCTCTTTACCGATTCCCGGTTTTCCTTGAGGACTGACTTTCCGATTCTGATATTTATCGATTCTTCTCACACTATCGCATTCAGACAGTCCAATATTTGTCCAATATCTAAGACATTTAAGTGTAAATCAGATTTATAAGCATAAAAACAAAAAACGGTGGAAATGGGAAACTCTTTCTAAGCCATCATCTTTATTATTTGAGCTGCAAAACCGCACAATTTATGATGTGCAAATTATACATAAGCCCAGGACTACTCATGTGTTCCAGTTGTTCTTTTATTGCCTTTGCTGTTTAGCTAATAACTTTTTAAAAATTAATCTAACTTTGTTCCTTCCTCGTCTACTTTTGAAATACTTTTCCTGTGAAGGAAAAGAAGCTTTTTGAGCTCAGAAACTTTGATTATTATTCCACAGTTTTTTGCACGAGGAATATAAAAAAAAAATTGCTCTGCTTACATTTCAAAATGAGATTAAATTAATTTATTGTGCGATATTTAGCAGAAACGTTGCCCTATTTTGGTTTGTGATGAATCTTATCACATTTTCCTAATTCTAGGTTAATCTAATAATAATCCTGATTTCTAGTGGTTTTGAAAACATCAGGCATCTACATGATTATCCCCATTTATTCATCAATGTTTACACATTATCTGACTTTTAATCAGATGATGTGCTCATTGGTTTGATGCAGGAAGAATTAATGTAAAATCTACATATATGAGTTGCTGATTATTAATTCAGAACTGATTGGAAAACATTGTGAGACTCCCATGTATCTATAAAAATGCTTGTTTGTTCTTTTCAAGGAAAAACAAAACATTGCTTTACTTGTTTATCCCAGAGTAATAGTGGTTAAATTACACTCAAATTACCATAATGGAGACAAAGTGTTACATTTAATTGCACATAACATGTTTAAATAAGTTCTCTTTTAAAAGAAATAGAGCGTGTAGAACAGGAATGTTGGTAAAGAATCACACTAAATCATGTTTGTAATTGGTATGTAGGAACTAAATGATTAGAAGATAAAAGAACAGCAGTAAAATGTTTCAAGCCTTTTTGTGAATGTTCATTATTTGTTTTAATAAGGAAAAGAGGAGATCTTGCATGAATTGGTTTCATTGTTCAGTTGAAACAAAGACAAATGAATACTCAATTTAGCAACTTTTATTAGCAATTAGCGCAGGTAGCCTGAACAGCTAACGTTGTTCCAGTGCTCACTGTTTCTCTTTTCGAATTGTTTCCAAGCTTTCCTGCTTTGCTGACTTTTTTAGAAAACCTCACTAATACTGAAAGTAGATTCATTTGTGTTTCTTGGAAGAGAAAGATTGAGTATTTTAGTCTGCCGACATCCCATCAATTTGAATATTGGCTGGATTTTTTTATTTTTATTTTTATTTAAATTTTACTATAGCATGGGAGCTTCCTTTCTTGTCCTCACCTTGTAACTTTGTCCCGGCTTTCAGGAATCCCAGCAGGTCTCCAGTTTGCTCAGTCAGCCAGAGGATGAAGTGTGTGTCATATGTGACCACAGGTCACATTAGCATGCAGTGCTGTAATCGTGAGCATAGTTGGAGGAAGTGATTCCACAGAGCCAAACGTCACTTATTTCCACTGCGTTCTGGCCCGACGAGGGAAACTGGCTCTTCCTGGTCGGCGGAGTGCTTTGTCTCCGGCTCTGGCTTCCTGCCTTCTCGCTGCAGGCCGGGCTTCTCGCTGGGCCTCAGGTGATCGACAAGCAGATTATGGAAACAAACAAAGCATATTTGCTCACTCCACATGGAGACATGACTCCATTTTCCTGAGCACTTTGCTATGAACGCCAGACGTTCTTGCATGATTGTGCACCAAACGGCATATTTCCACACTGAAACAAACAAACAAAAAAATGCGTCTCGACATTCACTGCAGGCTTTGAGTTGAGGGTAAACGTCCAGGCACAGCATAGAAGCGAAGCCAGTCAAAGGCCAAAAGAAAAACGGCGCTTTGTGGTAGCCATACTGGCTGTGCTGCATCCAGACAGACAGTATGGCTGCCGGAGAATTAGCAACCACAGAATAAGAGTGCAGCGCAGAGAGGGAAAATATCAAATCCCCTTGCAGTTATATTCAGTGTTTGAAATGTAAATGAGCAGTCGGTGCTCGGTCCTCTGTAGTAGACCCCCTGTTGTGCATGCAGAAGGGGGGGAAAAAAGACAATTTCTTGAAGGATTTCTGGACTACATTTACCCTCGCCATATGATCTCTTTAAAACGACGGCCACACAGATTTGGTAAATGTTTTGCACCCTGAGCGTATGTGAGCTCACCACAGAGAACATGGTGGTTCCCCAGAATGCATTGCACCACTAGCGACAGCGTTTGTATCCACACTTCAGAGAACAGCAACATAAACAATACGTTTTGTACAGATTTCTGTTTAATTCATTTAGATTTTTCACGTTTTCTACAGTTACAATCCTCTTGTTTGTCAGGACGGATAAAACAGAAAGGAATCACGTTTGGTTTGTAGTGACATAACCCACTCGCCTTTTTTTTTCGGGAACTTCAAGGTGACGTTATGGAGCTTTGGCGTGGTCGCCGCCGCTGCTGGCGGTGGTGAGTGGGTTTGAGACCTCACTATAATTCAAGTCACAGAGACTCTCTGGTACTGAGGAAGCAGCCAAGCTGAAGGTCTGAAAGAAACAGGCTTGTTTGTGACTCAGAAAGTAGAGGGGCTGGCAGGGGGATCTTTCTTTTGCAGAGATTGTGATGCAGAGCTTCTGTAGTTGAAAGGGTGAAAGTCTGCAGCTTTTCGCTCAGATGTAATCCTATATCTCCTCACGTACTTTTACAACCTGACGATTGCGACAAATTTGAAGGCTATGCTGCAGTTTTTTGTCATATGGCGTAAAGAGCAACACTTTCACTGTGGTGATGATTTCATGATCGTAAATTCATTACCATGAGGGGAAAATGTTGACTAAACTATCACATTTTAGGATTGAGTGCTGTTAATGTTATTACAATGAAACCTATAAAATCTAAATGTGATTGAGGCAGTTCTTAAACAAATGGTAAAAGAAGGAATTTGTATTAGTCCTGTATATTTATCATATCTGCTTTTCATCCTGTTAGCATCCAGATTCCCCAGGTCTTCTGGAAAATGTGTTCAGATAAAACCCAAAGTAAAAGCAAAAATCTGTGAGCTGTACTCTAATTTTCAGTCTTACTGAAGACTTGATGATAGTAGAGACTATTGTTGTATTTAATAGAAAACTTAAGATTAATCCTTTTAGCTTGGCTTTTGGCTAAGCTTTGGTAATTAGGTTTAATTATTTATTATCAAGTCTTATGCAAAGTTAATCATTTATTTTATTTCTTTTTGTGATGTATTGCCATGATTAATACAATTTATCGCCGTTGTTTGAATTAAATGTATCTACTTAAATACCGATTGAGGAAAAATTGTCGGATTATAATCTCTTTGCTCGTCTATCGATGCAAATAAACCCAAGATTATTCACGCCCCTGGAAAATTTAGGTTTGAAATTATTTTATTTCTACCGTAAAGTTTTTCTCCAACTGAAAATGACATCATTTAAGCATCATTTCAAAGAGAATAGAACAATAATTTTGGAATCATTTTTCAGTTTTTAGTTACTTTTTTCATAAAAAATGGCGTGCTGAGGTTGGAAGGCCACTTTACCATCACCCTAATCTTAACTTCCTCCACATATATATGTAAATATTTTTTAAATTATTTTCTCTGTCAAACTAAAAGATTGATTTAAACTTTAATCTGCTGTTTCTCCTCAAAACGGTCATATAAATGGAGATAAGTGTACAACTTAGTACAAAAGTGTGAAACCTTTGTAACCTGAAGAGCCATGTTTGCTTATTTAGAGCGACAAATATTATCTGAACTTTAGAAAAATACAATTTAAACATTTGTTGTAATTTTTAAAGAACCACAATTATCCGTCTGTTTTAGAAAAATTGAGGTTTGCAAAAGGTGCATAACTATGCATCATCTATTTGTGTGTTTTTAAAAGCACATAACCTCCAAACTCATAACAAAAAAATTAAAAGATCTGCAGAAATATTACTTGTGCTTTTACTGCGGTTCTGTTGTGGAAATCCAGTTTATTTATTCCATGTAAAAACTTGCATATGTTTTGATATTTCTATTTAAAAACATGAGCTGCTTCTTTATCATTTTTAGACAAATATTAAGAGCCACAGCGGGAGGTTCAAAGAGCCACGTAAAGCTGCAGAGCCGCGTGTAACAAACTCCTTATCTACAGAGACTGTTTCTAATCCTTCTACCTACAAATATTCTGCTTTCCTGTTTCTGCCCACCTCAGACTGCTGCTGTGTGCTGATTTCTACCTCCTTCTTCTTTTTGGTTCAGGCTCAAAGTTTCCCACCGCGTTCTCCTTTCAAATCCCAAACAAACACGCCTTGATCTTCTCCAGCTAGACAAATATCTGCTGCAAAATATTCCCTGATTGTCAGGGTGTAACTTGCGCCATTAACCTGTCAAATCTCCTGAAGCAGTTCAGTGTAATAACTGACTGGCAGCTTCACACCAGACTGCCTGCCTCTCCACACGTGGTTTGTTTGTGTAATGTTTTTAGTGCCTGAGCTTGTTAGCAGTTCAAGAGGGCAACGCAAACCGGTCCTGATATCAGATGGAAGCTGTTAAAGATGTGATCTAGTACAGATTGAAAATCCAGCAGCCCAGTTCTGACAAACAGAAGGAAGAAGCATGACTGCTGTGTTATTTGTACAGACCACTCCCATTTCCTGTCAAGTCACCTTACAGCTGTGGAGAAGAGGATGCAAACACTTCCGAGCTAGCGAGCAGCCGGCCCGGGACGGCCGGGTTCTCATCTCCCTCCCGTTTCCTCCCAGAGGTGGAACAGGCCACAGCGGCAGAGTCTTCGCTCTGCGGTTTGCACAAGGCTGCGTTATCTCTGCCCACCACTCCCAGCTATACAGCTCCCACAGCATCGCACACACACGTTAAAAAAAAAAACATCTAACTTGGCTAATCATGTCAGTTAGCGGGGAAATTCTGGCAAACATGAAGTGTTGGAGAAAAAGAAGGAAGCTGTAAAGTCGCTGCCAAAGACACCCCTGCGTAAAATCTTCTTAGGATTTTCTGCTGCTCTCAAGTCTTGCCTCTCCCTTTTTATAAACCCTGTTCAAAGCCAAGGAGCTAATGTGAGATCTCCACAGAGTTTTAGAAACACTTGGTCGTAACAAATCAGGTAAAATCCCAAGAAATAAAACCACATAAAGACATGCAGGAGAGCAATAAGCTGAAAACTGGCAAAGGTGTCACTATAAGCCACTTCATGCGCTTTCCGCTGTGCTAGCGCGACAGACCAAGCAGGTGTGGAGTCTTCTCGCTGCTGAACCGGGTCCCAGCAGGTCAAAGGGTAACTGTCAGGTATTTTCGTTGGGAATTTACTGCTGAACGCAGTGAGGGAGCCTCTCACACCGGATGACTCTATTAATACACGCTGCAGCGCCCTGTCACGCTGTCACCGTCGCTCTGACTCATCCATCTGTTCATTCATCCATCCATCTCTCAACTATTGAATAATTATGCAGCAGCAATTTACAAACAGCAACTGACTGATTACTTATCAGGGATTTCCTCCAATTTCAGCCAAATACAGTTGAAAAAGACAAATCATATTTTTTTTCTCGCTGTCTGACATTGATTCCTGTTGTAGATACGATTTTATTTAGGATCCTATTAATCTGGTCTATTTGCTAAATGCTAGAATGATGATGGAGATCAAGTTTGAAAAGAATTGAAATTTAGAAAGGCACATGTGTTTCATTACTGCATCAAGATCATGAATGCTCTTTGTGATCAGGTTAATAAAACCTGATCACAAACTGTTAAAATATCAATAAATTCTTCAAATTAAATATTATTGACCATATTTTCAGTCCCTCCAGGATTTCCTGATTCTTCTTGTGATTTTTTGCAATGAAAACAAAATCTCCTACACCTCTTCCCTGAGCTACTGAGCTACTCAGGAAAGAAGTGATCAGACCCAGGAGGCGGGACTTAGCGCTGTCAATCAACCTTTCTAATGCTTTTCAATGTGTCAATGGTGGATAAACATGCTACCGTTACAGAAAAACCATTTATACACCATTATCAGTGCCCATGCTAACCAGGAAGACACTGTAGCATAGCAGAGAGGGAAAAGAGGATGGGGAGGCACACACAAGGATGATTGACAGCCCTAAGACCCGCCTCTTGGCTGTGATTGGTTACTTCTCGTTAGCAACCAATCTGAGCTCAAATTTTTTCAGATTGTCCGTCTCATACTACTGTCACAACAGTTTCAACAAATGTGTAAAACATATGTTTTTAAAGTTACATGCTGCAGCTTTAACTAGTATTGGTGTGAAATATCCTTCTTCCAACCGTTTTAAAAGCTTTGTAAGTGGTTTGGATTCATGTTGCTGATTACATTTATCAAATTTTAGCACCGTCTGTGTGTATCTTTAGCTGTCCGGCCCTTGAAGCTCTTTGTGACTCATGAAAAGCTTTGCAGGTGATCATTTCTGTTTAATGTCCTTTCAAACATGATGTTTCATCTCACCTCGTTGTGCCCGGTGCAAGCAGGCAAACAAACTTGATGTCCAAGTGTTACTGCTTCGGACTCAGAGTGGCACCAGTGCTGCTCTTTAAAGCTCACAGCGACTTAAAGCTGTCAGAGCCATTTTGAAAAATGTGACTGTCAAAGTGTGAATGTGGCTCAGTGCTTGCCAACGCTGTGTGAAAGTTTAGCGCTTCCCGGTTATCTCCAGGCGATTCCGTCTCTCTGCCTCCCAGTCCTGTAACTTATGTGTCATCCCTCTCCACAGGGTCGTCAAAGAGGAGATTTCCGACGACAACGCCAAGCTGCCGTGCTTCAACGGGCGGGTGGTGTCCTGGGTAAGTGAGATGGGTGGTGCAGCCTGGCTCTCCCTTTCTGCCTGGACCGCATGTGAAACGCAGATCATTCAGTTGTAGAAATGTTGCACCTCCTTAGAGACTCTTAAAAATTTGGCCTTGCCACAGAGCCGAAGCGTAGAGGTGTAAGTGGGGCCATTAGATATTAACACCCTCCTCTTCTGCACTGAATACTGTTACTCTAATCTTATCAGCTAATGCGCTGTTGAATTAAGTAACCCTGTAGCGTTTGTGGCGCCGGACTATAAACATGAACTAAAGCTCCCCTTTGGGACCAAGAAAAGGGTTTGTGGTATCGGTGAGAGGAGGATTTACTTCTTTATCTTTGTTTTTCCCCACAGGACACGATATTTCTGTTAAAGCTTTTAACATTGATCTAAAACTAAAGTATATGATGTATAATTTAGTTTGACAGGCCACTTATCCAATCAGCTTCATGGATCTTTTGTGTTGCTGCTACGTTTTATTTTATTTTGTTACTTTTCTCTATTGATCTCTGCTGGGAAAGTCATTATTCCGCTCGCCTGCCTCCATGGGCAGGTCAGAGGTCAAAATTAACCACACTGTGTTGGCTGTGCACTTGTTAGAGACTGCCATACTCAATCAGAGTTAATTAGCATAGACGGTCACTGACAGCGGGACCTAAGGTATTGACTAACGCCTGAATCTGTGCAACTTTACGACAGCGCTCATTAATTTACTTGTATTTATTTATGACGGTGGGCAATGCTGAAATTAAAACAAAGTAATTGCTGCTCCGCACATCGGCTCTCCAGCCAGTGGCTAATATGCAGATCAGTCCCTGATTGGTCATCAAAAGCTATGAAGTTAAATCAAGATCAAACAACAACCTGCTTAAAACGACAGACAAATAAAAATACGCGTTGAGATTCTATGGTAATTTGTGTTTCTTCTGAAATGGCCGTAGAAATGATCGCTACAATTTGTTTTTAAATCTTTATGTTCCAAATTTAAAATCTCCGCCTGGACAATTTTTGCTTATTTTAACTCTACGCAGTTCTTTAAATATATTTGCCCATTTATCCATAACAACTGGAACGTCTGCTGAAAGCTGAAATTCTGCTGCTAAACCATAAATATTTTTCTTAATGCAGAGTTTCTCAACTTCTGCGCATTATTTGGTTGGTTTTATCTGATACTCTACACTTATGTTCTGTATTCTCTCTATTTCTGAGCTGTAGTGAAATAATTTTTGTTGCTTCTCTTGTCACCTTTTTGGAAACAGCTCTTTAAAACTTCGTACAAAGCAACTGTAGAACAGCACCTATAAAGTATTTTGCAGGCTTTTGCTGGCAAATACAGGTTTTACTTGTACTTTAACCAGAGACGCACTAATTTGACTGAAATGTGAATATCCTATTTGACTGAAGCAAACCGTACTGTTACATTAGGATCCAATTTGTGTACAGCCTAAACTAATGTGCAAACAGTGGAGCAAAATAATTAATAATCACAGCCTGATTGTCCTCAAATGTAGTAAAAAACTGGATTTATGACTACATTGCTGGTCTTTCTAAGGAATAGTTGCAGTTTTAAATTGAATCGATGTCAGTTGCAGTCCAGTTTTAGTTCTGCAAGAAATAAATGTTTTGCCCTCGTGCTGAGAAGGTTGTTTGTCCCACAGACGTTTGCTGTAGGTGCTGCTTGTGACCTTGTTTCACAGTGATTTAAAAAGGAGGAAAATCACTGAATGCATGAAGGTATTTGCAGCATGAAATAGGAGATGGTCTCTGATTTAGCTGAAGGTTTGCAAGTTTTACAAATCTGCTTAACATCTCGAGATCCTTCTCAAACTTTAGAGAGTTTAAAAGAGAAAATGAACATTTTTTTAATTGTTATATGAAACATGACTTTTCAAACTTGTGTTCTTGGGGAAAAGTTGCAGATTAAATCTGCAGTTACTAAGATCAAACAGAACACAGCAGGAAGTAATAATGTTGCAGATTTGTTGAAAATTTGAATCGTTTGAAAGCGGACCAAGACTTCTCCACTAGTTTTGTGGGAATCTACTTTCACCAAAATGACTCATTGGTTTAAATAATGACAATCTTTTCTGTCACCGAGCAAAGGGACACTTTATATAGAATATGGTCAAAGTGAATGGAAAAGCCTTAAGTCTGTTAGATCTGATTTTTTATAAACCTCTTGTTTTTAAAAAAAAAAAATCATATTTAATATGTATATATATATATATATATGAAAGCAAAACCAATATAATGTAATTATGTTATTGTAATATAACCTTTGCTATCTCACAAAAAGAAATCTTATAAAAAAAGATTAATCTGTGCATCCTCGTTGCTATAACCTTCACTACTCTGGTTCAGATGAAAGGATGGCTTCATTGTTTTGTAAAAGCATTTGGAGACTCTAGTTTTAAAGCATTTTCCTGTTTTCACTGCTAACCACTGCAGTTATCATCATTGTTTCCTCATAGATATTACGTCTGACTGCACTTCTGCAAATCAGAAATAACGCTGATCATTTTTCCTCCTGCTCCCTCTCAGCTGGTCCTGGCAGAGAGCGCTCACTCTGATGGAGGGTCTCAGTGCACGGAGAGCCACCCAGAGCTTCCCCCTCCCCTCGAGAGAACAGGGGGCATCGGAGACTCGCGACCCCCCTCCTTCCAGTAAGTAGGCTGTCTGCCGCATGTCATGCATGCATGCAGGCGTGTTGGCAGATGTTTCTATGCGCCACCCGGGCCGTTTCTCCTACAGCCGGTCCATAGGTGCTAATTAAAAGTCATCATCGTCGTCATCGACTCGTATGGGAAGTGTAGGTGGCCGCTCACGGTGAGGTGTGATAATATAGCACGAAGAAGTGTCCTGCAGTGTTGGAGAAGGTATGGGTGTGAGAATTTCTCCCACCCACGCAGCCATGAAGCGGCGAGTCGCTCCAGCCATCTATGTAAACATGATGCGCTCGCCGTCAGGGCTGCTGATGCTTGAAATAGCCTCTGCAGCGTAAACATCTTCAGGCAAATGCTTGCTCTCAGTGAGACCCATTGTGTTCAGTCAGTAAGAGCATTCATCCGTTGCACGGCTAATAAAGACGCGCGGGCCCCCCAAAACACATCAGAGGTCAGAAATAGAGCCGGGCCGGGGCCACCTGGGCCCAGACTTTAACTTAAACCTGTCTGATTATAAAATATCACACCGGTCACCAAGTGGCTGCTAAATTTAGCTGGCGGGGCAGCAGAGGTCGTTACAACGCTGCAGCAATAAGACTGAGGCTCTATATTGAGAACATGCAATCTGTCATGTCTCAGTCTGTCTCTTTATCCACTGTTTGACATCTCAGCTCGCTTTTGCCCTCTATGGACCGCTCCCCACAGCCTGGCTGTCAGCCTGGCTGATGATTTTATTGTTCCCAGCCAGATTTCACTGCTGCCACCTTGTGGCGCTAATGGTAACGCAGTCCGTCCTCGCAATGTCTCCTTTCCCTCCACCCCCTCTTCCTCCTGCGCTCGCTCTTTCTCTTTCTCTCTTTACCGGCGGGGCTTTCTCTCAAAAGCAGCGTTACCTTTGCTTATCCGGCCTTTTCTACCTCTCTTGAATATTATTACCACTCCATTACTTCTTTGTCTTTTATTCATGCATTTCATGTGTTTCTCCGCATGAATAGCTTTATTTGAAAAATAGGTGTTTGGAGCTGAGAAAGGGACACACAACCGATGTGGCTGTGCTTGCTAATCCGGATTAAAGCACGCATCTCTATTTCCCAAGAGAGGGGCAGCGACGACTGGCAGCGGTGGGGGGAGAACGAAAGGGGGCGTATATTGAAAGAGGGGCAGCATTTGTTCACCGCTGTATCTGAGATAATCTCCCCCCGGATCAGCGGCCATCAACACCTCTCGCTGCCGTCTAATCCGCACCGCTGTTCGTATTTGCATGCGTGCGCTGACCTGCGCCAGGTGCACCCATTAGTTCTTTGCAGCAGAAGCGTGCGTGCACGCCCCATTGAGCTCTTCATCCCGCTGAGTGAACACGGCATACGCAGAGTCCTGTCGGCTCTGTTATGTTTAATTTGCATAGATTATCCACACACGCCGCCGCTGAGCTATGAGAGCTTATTGTTTTTAAACAAGGCGGGGTGATGCTGGAAAAGGAGAGATGTCATTTGAGGTTGTTTTCACACACGATAGTCTGGTAGACTCAGTTCGATTGCAAAATTGCAGCATTTGTGACATTTCCCGCTTTTACGCCGAAGTGGGTCAAACTAGCTTGTTCTCCACAAACAAACCGGACTTTCTAGATAAACAAACCAGAGTACGATTAAAGAAAACTGAATATTTCACCCAGGGTGCAGATGCTCACTTTCCACCTGTGATTGTTCATGCAGGTGTTTCTCACCTGCCTAAGTGTGTGTGACAGACAGTTGAGTTCTCACCATCTTCAGGTTTCCAAGGAGCCCCGTGGCGGTTGAGTCCCTTAACCCCCGGTGCCGGAGGCCGCCATGTTTCCAGCCCACTGACTGAATAACAATCCACTCTCCTCCCAGAGCTGAAGTACACAGGCCGGCCCGTTGCTTTGCCCACACCTGATCCACCACTACTCACTTTTTCAGATCTGTCACTCTTCCCAATCCATCTCTCCGCAAATCTCGCTTCAGGCACCATCTGGGCTTTTCAATAGGACTCATTAATACCAGCATTGTCCGGAACGGCTCCCTCTCAGGCTATCTGGTCATTAATGACACTTAGTGCAAAATACATCACATACCGCAGAACAATGCAGCTGCTATTTTAGCCCCAGAGGGAGTGAATTTGAAACAGAGCGGCGATACGAGCAGCATATTCCCCTGCGGCCGAATGGCACAGGAACTGATATTGTAGCAGACAGAAGGATGCAGTAGCTGGAGGTTTTTTTTTTTAATAGTGCCTGGTCAACTGGAGAGTTACTTCAAAACGCTCCGTGTGGCAGCGTCGTTTGAAAAATAAAACAAACAAAAACCGAAGTATCCCGGTGTGTGTTGCAGTGCCAACGCAGTGAGCAGCCGTGACGGCCTGGACACGGAGACGGGGACGGAGTCTCTGCTGAGCCACCGCAGGGAGCGAGAGAGAGAGCGCGCACGCAGGAGAGCGAGAGAGACTGAGCGTGAGTATTATCAGAAAAAAAAAGTCTCATTATCTCGTCGTTTTTTTGGTGTCATTACATTTCAGTATTCCCTACTGTAATTTGTAAACCAGGTGTGTAACCTCAATTCTGGAATTGAGCCAATCTGGTCTGCAAACATAGTTTGTTGATGGAGATGTACACTTTTCCATCTTTTAGGGCTTTTTTTTCACAGAACCCCATTGAAAACTTTCTGGTTTTTCCACCAAATATTGATTCCTGAACTCTTCCTGAGTGGATATGAACTTGTTTGTTTGGCACTTCATCGTTATTTTGATCATTTCTCATTTTCTGCAAATAAATATAAAATTTTTGCTTCAATTTCAGTAGTTCATAGATTAAAAGAACTATTTTCATTTTACTCAAACATATACCTATAAAAAGTAAAATCAAAGAAACTAATCATTTTAAGTTTTTTCCAGAGCTGTATGACGTATTACTGTCACTAACAAAGTTTTTGCATCCACCTTAATTTCGAAGTTCACAATTATTGACCTACATTTACTTAAAAGCAAATCTTAAAGTCCAAATAAAAAACAAAAAAGACAAAAACTTAGAATCTGTAGTCCTGCCTTCATTTCATACTGAAAGGAAATCTTGCAAGATCTCCTTTATGTTCTGTATCTGCAACGATTTACTGATGCTTTTTCTGCATTTCAGTAAAAATGTAAAATTATGTTTGTTACTGAGTGGAAGCAGGAGTACCTGGAGAAAACCCACACATGCACAGAGAGAACATGCAGGAAGACTGGCAGGGATTTGAACCCAGGACTTTTTTGCTGAAAGGCTGTGGTTTGTAGTAAAGGTTAATAAGAGCTTCACTGCATTTGGTTTCAGTAAATTTGATTAAACCAAATCAAAACCAATGAAAGCAATTTCAGATTTTACATGGGATCCGTGTACCATCTGGTTTCCACTTTACAGCAGCCAACTGTATGTGGTCATAATGTGACCAAGTTCAAGACGCAGCGCATCTTTGCAGAAGCCCCCTCGGGTTCCAGTTGTACGACTCGTTCGATAACCGTTTCACATTCTCTGTAGGAAGAAAATAAGAAGCAAATTAGTTCACTGCGGGTTAAAGTTTCTGGAAGTCTTGCCCAATAATCATCTGCTTTCCACGTCTCAGGATGCTGATTTCCTCCTGCCAGTCACGCTGCAGTCTGAAAGGTGGTTCGGTCTGGTCATAAGACTGCTTTTTATGAAATATTGGGGGGGAAATCTGCAGGAGTTGTTTCTGAAATACAAACCATTCTGACATGGTCAATCTGAAAATGTTTCACCTAAATCCTCTCTGAAGAGAGAGATTTAGGTGAAACATGAGTCACAGATTGCGCTGCTTGCACTCTGCTGCTGCTGTTTACAGCTGAACTGGATTTCGCTCTCCCTCTGTGTGTCTCCCCCCGTCCTCCTCGCAGCGAGCCAGGCTCCCTACATCCTGCGCCGCTGGCTCATTAACCCAATACTCATTAATTTATGTGGTGCAATTAGGATGACAGATCAGCATCAGTTTGGGGTTGTAGGAAGGGCTCTCACATGCTGGAATCACTTTCAACCATATTATTAATACAGCTGCATGTATAAAGCTTCAGAAAAGTGATCACACTGCTTCAACTTTTTCTTATTTTTGCCACGTTCTTGCCACAAAGTTGAGTGTGTTATATAATAAACCAAAGCAGAGTAAAAGAGACTGCATTTCAGTCAACTTTACTCTAATTTCACCTGAATAAAATCAAATGCATTTAGAAGCCTCCGAATTTATAGAGTTAATCTATGTATTTTATTCTCCCACCGGTTCTTTTACAGCCTCAGAGATTTGTCAGAAAATATTAATGAACAATCGGCATAAGATGGATCAGAGGTTAAAGATGTTTAAAGTTATACAACAACTCTTTGATCCACAGAAAATTGGCCACTTACGTTAGCTGACAGAGAAGGAGCCTGAAGTCTGGAGAAGCTCAGGATTGACATTTAAGTTAATAAGATAATTATTATTCCTGCATTCTCCAAATCTGTTCCTCATTGAAGAGAAAAACACTCAGACAACACAGAAAATATGTGGAATAAAATGCTCTTTTAATTTTTTTGTGCTTCACTATAAACACACCATGCCTGCGGTGAAACATGGCGATGGCAGCATTATGCTGTGGGGCAGATGAAACTGATCAGAGTTGATGGGAAAATGATGGAGCTAAAAATACACAACAATTGAGCAATGCTTCTTCTTTCTCCTTTTTTAATATGGTAGCTATTTTCTTTGCTTCTAGTGTCTTACAGTTCTTGTGAAATGTTTGTTATTTTGTAATAAATGGGAAGCCAGGTGTCATTTACATACTTGAAGTAAGTAATAATAAAAAATCCCAACAATATACAGACAGCCAGACGTACAATAAAATAGTTTAGCTCAAAGCATATTCATCTGTTAGAATGTCCAATTAAAAATCTGCGGTAAGAATTTAACATTTTTAATTATTCTTTAAATTATTCTGCTTTTTATCTGGCTAGTTTTATGGAGGGATGGGAAAAAATGTCCATCTATAGATGTGTAAAAATAAAAGTTACAGATGGACCAAAGGAGGTGACATCGACAGAAATACATGCCACATTTTTCAGATTTTTTCCCAGCTGTGCTATTTTCTGCTGGTCTGCCCCTTAAAGTCCCAGTAGAATAGCGTGAAGTTTGAGCTTCAGCTCGTGTAAATTCCTCTGCAGGACTCTCTCTCTCTTTCTCTGCTTTCCCAGAGATTTATCTTCTAATACTCTGCTGGATTTTGTTAGCATCTTGATTTGGCAACAGATTCCCTCTCACTGCTGTTACAAGCAAACTGAACATCTGCTGTTTTGGCTTTGTTTTCGGGTGAGATGTAACCCAGACGAACAAACTGGGCATCTTCCTGCTTCCTCCACTCCAATTTCTGGTGGGTTACAACATCCTCCGCGTCTCTTCGGTGAAACCCAACCCCTCTTCCCGTCTCGCGGCCCCTTATTGCCTGTATGTTTGTTAGAGCTAATTAAATGAAACCACCAGAGGGAGCCAAGATGGCCCCTGAGGGTTCACCAGCAGCTCATAAATCTGGCAAGCAGGGCCTGGTGAAATGTAATGCGGTTTGTCTGAGCGTGGAGAGCTGGATGTGAAGACATATGAAGCAGGAAGTGGCAGCGCCCCACCTTGCTACCTCGCTGCCGGCAGCATCATGATGAGCAGCAGGAATTTCCCCGACACCTTATCCACACGCTTTAGGTGATTCCTCCTCGGTGTGAGAACGCTCGCTGTTGCATCTCCTCATATCTGAGGATTTAAAAAAAAAACTAAATGAAGCTGTTGGATGTTTTACAGATCTTGAGGGATTTTGTTACTTTTTAAGGTCTGAAAATATATAGAAAAAGGAAATAAGAGTCTGTAAACAAATAGAGCTTATTAATTTTAGTAAACATTAATGTGGTGCCCTCCCCTCCATTTTGTTTTTCCTGTTTTCCTTCCTTCCCTCCGTCATTCCTGTTTCTCTTCTCATTGTTCCTTGGATCCCTCCTTAACATATTTTCATTGTTCCTTCCTTCATTCTTACTTTCTTCATCCGTATATCCTTCCTAAACTATAATATCTTATATTAAACATAAACACAGATTCACATAAATGTTTGGAAACATTTTTACGTTAAAAATGTGAAGAAACCAATTTTTGATCCAAATGGTTTCATGGAATCTGGAAAAAAACCCCAACTAATTTCAATGCATTTTTTCGAATAAAATAGAAAAACATATTGAGAGTGCTGCTTTTACATTAATTGTAATGATGTTCCCTGCTGTCTGGATTGAGGTCAAAGAAAATACAGCTAAGCCGAAGCACTTTTGCCAGTATTAAAGTATTAACAGAGAGCAGAAAGGAAAAACAGCCTCTGAAATTAAACCGGTCTCTTTTCGTTTTAAAGC
Source organism: Poeciliopsis gracilis (assembly GCA_911649635.1). NCBI lineage: Eukaryota > Metazoa > Chordata > Actinopteri > Cyprinodontiformes > Poeciliidae > Poeciliopsis > Poeciliopsis gracilis. The sequence goes on from CAJVRI010001220.1 coordinate 3,157,079, forward strand.
AATCTTTCTTTTAATGATATAAGTGGTGTATAATTATTTAAGCTTAAATAAAGTTGTTTTTACCTGAAGAAAAGGGCTGCAGGTCGCCTGTAATCCCCAAACCAATGTTCTTTGTTGTTGTTTGGTGGAATCCTGTCGTCTGATTGGTTGGAGGCAGATTAGTTTGAGGGTCTACAGTATAGCAGCGTGCCATATGAGGAGTTAGTGAGCGAGGGAGGGAAGGAGGAGGAAATACTTTCTCTTCACTCTTTACTCACTTTGTCACTTTGGGATGGACTTTCAGCGGAGGTGAGGTGACGTTAAATAACAGGATTCACTCACTGGAGACGTTAGTGTTTCTTATATACAGTGTTTTTTTGTTGTTGTCAAAAAATAGCATCATAATGATTATTTAGTTACAATTATTTACTTCCTATCAGCGTATTATGATTATATTCATTTATTAACGGTTTAGTTGAGTCGACTGTCTTGGAGGTAAAATTCTGCTTGTTCTCCTTGCTGTTCGTGTTTCTGTTGTAGATGAACTGTGAGCTGCCAGCTGGTGGCTGAGGCTTAGAGAGCGGCTGGCATCACAAAGACGCACATTTTCAGTCTGGGCTCCGTGAACCTGCACATTTGTTTTTCTTTTTTTTTTTTTTGTCATATTGTGGGGAAAGAAATATGCCTGGGTGAGAGTCCTGACCCGTTCATGTGCAGTAGCTCAGCTTTCGTCAGGGCGGAGCGAGCCATGGAAACCCCGGCGTGGCTGGAATGTTTTACTCGCTCGAGGCGAAAACACGGGCGGCCACGCCTTTTTCGCCTCTTGACACCTTTACGCCAAGTCCGCTGTTACCCCGAGACAGCGCCGCCTCAAAGGCAATGTACGTACGGATCGGGGCGAGAATTTCTCCAAACTTTAGGAGCTGCACTTCCAGTTTCCACTCTTAAAAACCTCTCCTGTGTATGTTTATGTCGCTCCCTGATTCCTGTTTTCCCTCTCATTCTGATCCAAGCCTACAATGAGCAACACGACCTCAGATTCTGACTCACAGCGCGTCTTCTGCTCTCTTTCTCTGCAGTCCCTCGCATCAACGGTCACTCTAAATCCGAGCGCACCGCCAGGGACTCGGCCATGGGTTACGACAGCGCCTCGGTAATGAGCAGCGAGCTGGATTCCAGCTCATTTGTTGACAGCGAGGAGGATGAGGATGCCAGCAGGTAACGTTCCACCTCACATCATAAGATGTGCTTCTAAGCCCCTCAAACACTGAAAGAATAACGATGTCATGGTGGGTCAAAAATTTCAGATATCAAACAAATGTTACTGTCAGATGAAGAAACACTCGATAAATCAATTTTTAAAATAATTTAACGTATCACAGGGAAAAAAAAGCCGATCAAACTGAACTGGTCCTGTAAGAAAAATAATCGCTCCCTAAAAATAATCAGTAGTTTTATTGCAATAATTGGTTTTACAATAATCAGAGTTGGAGGAGGTTTTTCATTCTTCTTTGCAGATTTTTTTTTTAAATTCAGGTACAGTGAAGAATTTTAGATCAATTGGACTTTAAGTCTAGACTTTGAGTAGGCCACTCTAGGCGAGTTTGGTCATGTGACAGTGAAGGGCGATGCAGCGCAGGATTATGGGAAGCAGAGAAGCAGTGAAGTCGGTGAATTACATATTTAATATACATTTATGTGCTGCGGTGATGTAAACACAACCCACATAAGGAGGCTTTAGTTCTCGATTCAGCCGTCGCAGGTTCAATTCCCAGCCTGGTGACGTTTGCCATATGTCTTCCCTTTTCTCTCATTGCTCACTTTCCTGTCAACTCACTATCAAATAAAGGCCACTAGAGCCAATAAAACCTTTAGTATCGAACGATTCCGACCTGATGCAGCAAAACATCGCTGAAATGACTTAAAAAAATACTTCTTTTTTTAAAAAACAGACATAAATGTACTGTTTTACAATTTTATTGTCTAACTCTGTGTCAGTAAAGCACATTTAAATGCACCAATAGCTGCACTAGCTTGATCCAACATTTAAAAACAACTTTAATTTGTTCAGTCAGTAACAGCCGTTGTAAAATAAATAATAAAGAAAGTGACTAAAGCAATAATTTGACCACCTTGGTTAAACATTAAACTGCAACCAACATATAATGTGAAAAGCGTACAATTATACAGAATAGCTCTGCCTTTATTGATCGAGCTGTTTGTCACCAATACCCAAAGATTTCTTTCAATATCAAGACCAATACAGATTTCAATATTCAGTTGGTTTGTCTCTACTGATGGATTCTTTTTTCTGTGGTTGTCTTCAAACAAAACATTACATTTCTCCACTCAACCTTGACTCTCTCACGTATTTAATTATCAACGTCGATTGAAGTTGGCTCCCAAAAGAAAAACAGCTCAGGGACTGAAGCGGTCTCAGGTCAGCCTGGCCTTCTAATCGGCTGCATCTCATTTTCCCTCTCGTTCTGTTTCTGAAACACCATCTTCCCTCTTTGTGTTTCAGGCTCAGCAGCTCCACAGAACAAAGTTCTTCTTCGCAGCTCATGCGCAGACACAAGCGGCGCAGACGGAGACACAAAATGGCCAAGATAGACCGGGTACGCACTTCTAAGCCCCGTCAGCGCCAGAGCGCAAACGAACACTGACGCCGAGCAGCAGAAAGCGATGAGAGAGCTGATTGATATGGACTGTGTGTCACTTTTTATTTACCTCTTTCTCCCTTTCTAGTCTTCATCTTTCAGCAGTATCACAGACTCCACCATGAGCCTCAACATCATCACCGTCACACTCAACATGGGTAAATGAGAGTTGCATTTTGACTTTTTGTTTTTTTTATTTATTTCTTACTCCTCACACTTTTTTTTTCTTTGCTTTTTGACAGAGAAATACAACTTCCTGGGCATCAGTATTGTGGGTCAGAGTAACGACCGGGGAGATGGCGGCATTTACATCGGCTCCATCATGAAGGGAGGAGCCGTGGCGGCTGACGGCAGAATAGAACCAGGAGACATGCTCCTGCAGGTACACCTCCACTTTTACAAATCCTCTGTGATGAACTGAAAAATCATTATAAGTGTCTGTCTTCTTTATATACACCAGTGACTCTTTAGCTGCCACAGTTAATGCGTCACAGATGAGACGAAAAGGCATGAATGTGTCTACGCCTGTGGTTTTTAAAGCATATCGATAACCACATCTTATTCATTTCCGTAGCGAGGCTTTTATGTTGCAGTTTTCCTTTGCGCGGTTGCCGTCTTGTGATCTCTGTACGTCAAGAGTTTTGTTGTTACGCATTGTTTGAAGCACGTGAAGGCTGATTGTATTTTCTGTGATCGCTGCATTTTATGTACGGTTTTGGATTTTGTATGAATCTGAAGGCCTTCAAGCTCTTAACACTGTTGTAAGCAAAAACGTCCAAGCTTCCTCTCTCACCAAAATGTTCAAAATAATATCAAGGTCCTAAAAATCTGCACAGTGAAACCTGACCTAAATGTTTTGTATGTGAACCAGGTAAATGATGTGAATTTTGAGAACATGAGCAACGATGACGCTGTGAGGATCCTGAGAGAAATCGTTTCTAAGACGGGGTAAGAGCATCGAACTCACTCTGTCACTGTTGGACGACAGCATCGATTCGACCAAAACTTTCTTTTTGTGCTTTGTAAAAAATATTAAATGCTCCCGTTTTATCAAAAAGTTGGATTTATATTACTACAAAATAATTTTTAAAAGACTGTTGAGGCATGCCGGCTGTCAAATTGTCACATATTTCTCTTACATCTTTAGGCTGCATAAATGCAATCCATTTTTACCGTCACCCTCGTCAAGATTTGCTAAAAATAAAGCTTCATTTTTTACTGCAGTCGTTTAATATAATCTTGTCTTTCCTATTTTTAAAATTAGACGACAGAATTACATCTGTGCCAGATCCTATAAATACTGATTAAAGGTTCATTGCTCAACAAAAGAAGTAAAATATAAATATTTTAGAAAAGCTCCAGTTATAGGAATTGCTCTGGGGTTTTTTCTAAATGTAACAACTGACTTTTCCCACAAATGCACTAAAATTAAATATTTCTAAATATTTCAGTCTGAAATTATGCTGCAGCAGTAAAAGATTCCCTTATTTAAATTTTTTTTGGCACATCTTTCACACAGATTTGAATAAATATGAAGTCAGATGTTAGTTTATGAGATATCGGGGTTTCCATAGTAACACCAAACCGGCTAACGTATAATATTCATATACAGCGGCATCACCGCTATTTCTCAGCTTTTTATTATCTAAAAGTAATTAAATACTATTTAATAAATCTGATAATCTGTCTGTAGAAAGAAACAACAATTTTAATTAATAACATTTTTATACTTTGTCTTTTATTTTTTAATATGCCTCTCCACTCTTTTTAGTTTATACCTTATATTTGCATTTGTCTGTGTTTTTACCCTTTACTTATTTTTAAATTCTTCCTTTTTAGCCCTATTAGTCTCACTGTCGCCAAATGTTGGGATCCGTCTCCGCGGAGTTACTTCACCATCCCTCGTGGTAAGCTCATCCTCAGTCACGTATGGAGAGATGTATGGAGTATTCACACCCCTTAACCTTGGTCACATCTCTACCACAAACTTCACAAAGTAATACGTGACAGAAAAGTTTTCTGTGCATTTGCATGCATCCCCCTGAGTCCGCACTCAACCACAGTTGCTGCAATCACACTTACCTGGCATTTGGACTTCTCTGTTACTAGAAAAGCGCAGCCGCAGCATGACGCTGCAACTTTTCAGCAGAGTCTGCCCATAGTGACGTGCAGCGTTAGTTTTCTGAAAGTTTGCGTGAAACTTCCATTTTCTTCTCAATTAATGGTTCACTGCGTCTTTACATGGCATGTGGCTTCAACCAGAACTTCCTCTGGCTTCTTTAAGACGGTGGCTTTCTGGTTGCCTCGCTTACATAATCATCCTTTTGCTTGTCGTCACATTAAACATGGATGATCTTAATAGATGAATGTACTAATTGGGTGACTTTTGATTTTATTTAGAGGTAAAGACCTAAATAAAAACCACAAATTTTTCTATTACCTCACAATTATCCTGCTTTATGTTGGTCTATCACTTAAAATCCCAAGTAAAGGCTTTTAAATTTGTGGTTCCAATGAGATAAAATTAAACAAGGGTGTAAATATTTTTGCAAGGTAAAATGTTTTTTGTTTAATATGCTCAGCGGAGCCAGTGAGACCCATCGACCCTGCAGCCTGGATTTCTCACACCACAGCGCTGACGGGACCTTATCCACATTACGGTACAGACAGCCAGAGTCTTCTTTACGAAAACACTTTGAGTAATAATTCAGATTCTGACAAATATAAACATGTTTTCCCCCGTTCTTTCTCCACCTCAGAATTTGATGACCTGCCTCTGTCGGTTGGTAAAACAGACATGGCAACCATTGTGAAGGTGATGCAGCTGCCTGACTCTGGCCTGGAGATACGCGACAGGATGTGGCTGAAGATCACCATCGCCAATGCCGTCATAGGTGAGATGAGCAGAGCAAAACGTTAGAAGCTCATGCATTCTGTGGTTTTAAAGCCAATTTACTGTAAGTCGCACAGCACTGAACAGAAACTAAAAAAGATATTCACTACACACAATGTTGTGCGCTGTGATGGCATCAAATTTACTAATGCTTGCACATTGTAGTCTCTGGGGTCACTTTGTTGTGTCAGCAGCATTTCCAGCGTGTGTGTGGCAGCTGGAGCCACCATGTCTGCGTGTTTCTGAGAGTGTGTGTGTTGCTGCGTTTAGGTGCTGATGTGGTGGACTGGCTTTACTCCAGAGTGGAGGGCTTCAAGGACCGGCGAGACGCAAGGAAGTACGCGAGCAGTCTGCTGAAACATGGCTACCTGAGACACACCGTCAACAAAATCACCTTCTCCGAACAGTGCTACTACACATTCGGGGACCTCTGCCAAAGTATAGACGCTTATTCCTTTAGAATTGAGCCCCTCTGTGACTTCTTTATGTTTATTTGATCCTTCTCTCCTGCTTTAAGACATGGCGTCACTCAATCTGAATGAGGGATCCAGTGGCGGAGGCTCTGAGCAGGACACGTTGGCGCCGCTACCTCCCACCACCAACCCCTGGCCTCTTGGCGGGCAGCCGTTCCCTTACCCTCCGTTTCAGTCGGCGCCCCCCTGCTTCCCGCCGGGATACTCCGACCCGTGCCACAGTTTCCACAGCGGGAGCGCCGGCAGCCAGCACAGTGAGGGTGAGCGGCGACAATGGCGCAAGACGGGCCCCCTCGATTTTCCATCACCAAATCATTAATTGATGTAATCTGACTCAAACTGTCTGTGTCACATGACGTCCGTGTTAGCAAGCGTGTGACTCATGCTGAACGCCAGCCGTTCTGGCCCTTTGCTTTTGGATTGCCTTCGCCATCGTTCAGTCTGTGTTTTCTAAAACGCGTCTTGTTGTCGTCAAGGTCAGTCATGAGCGCGTTGAGTCACGCAGCGGACAGCTCTGCAGTACTGGGTGTGTACAAAACGCTTAAAGACATCTGATCAGCCGTGTGATCCGGAATCACAAGCAAATCCCATCTGTTTCTCTATGAGTTCTCAGATGATCTTTTGTCTAAATGTGCTGGTGATGCATGATTTTTTATTTATTTATTTATTTTTGCATTGAAAGAGCGCAGAGAGCCTGAAGGATTAGGGGGGGGGGTTGGATTAAACTGATCAATTCAGCTAAGCTATCGGTTTGTTTTTCATCATTGTGAGTGATTCATCTAAGCATGGCCATTTCTTGCTTTCAGCCATTCTTTTCACCGGTCTTTGCAAGAATGGAGAAAACAAACTTAGGAGAAAGGAGGGCTGCTGCTACGCCGCAAAAACACAAAAAATGATTTCGGTTTAGTTTCTGGAGCAAATATTAGGTACATTTGAAATAAGGCTAATTTAACTCACAATGAAGTTTTAAGCAAGATATAGGAGCTTGTTTTTAAATCAGAAATAGTGTGATATTGATGGGGAAAGTGGCAGATTACGTCACTTCACTAACAAGCCATTATTCCCTTGTTATAAGTGAAATAATCTGCTAGTGGAGCTAATATTATTTCATCAATATTAAGGAATTATTTACTGAAAATAAGCTCCTATGATTTGCTAAAAAGTCTTAGTTTTGCGCTAGAAACCAGGCAAAAAATGCTTGGTAATATTTTGTGGGTTTTTTGCATTGTATTTATCCTAGAACATAATTTGTTCAGTCATACGCATGTGTTTGTTTTTATTGGATTATAAGCCATGACTTATTCAGCTGGACTGGGGCAGGAAGGCAGCAGGAAGCGGAGTTAGTTGAAAGGCAGTGGAGCAGGTTCAGGATGGGGACGTCTGGCCGGTGAGGTGTGTGTAATCCTGTTGTTCCCTCTGTTTCTGCTGGGCTACGGTAGACTGAAGGAGGAGGTAGTCCCAGGACACTGGGGGAACCGGTAAGCCTGCTAACCCCCTCTCCTCCTCCTCCTCCTCCTCCTCCTCGTCTTCCTCCTCTGCTGCTCACCATCCAGTCTCGCTCTACCTCTGTCCTCTCATCTTTTTCTCCCACACTCAGCATTCTCCACCTATCATACCGCAGCTTTAAGGTTTTCTCCTTCTTCTCTTCTCCCCCCATCCTTTGCCAGCTCCGTGATTTTTTTTCTGTGTATCCTCTGTGTGACTCTCCTGACAGTCGATTTCTCCCTCTCTGCACCTTTGGGCATGCGTTTGTTCTGTGTGCTGGGAGGTGCATGATGCAGGATGATCAATCGTGAGGCTTGTGCTGCTAGGGGACAATCATGCACCACTTTACCCAGTACTGTTGGGCTCATTGCAGAAGTTGAAATGTTGTTTTTGCAACGTGTGGTACACCTCCATCAGTGTAAGCAGCACAGCTGCGCTAAAACCGCCTTCTTGAGGTAAATTTGATGATTACACAGTGACTTACTGAAACAAGTTGTGCTTTTTCTGATGCTGGTGTGTCACGTTTGTATGTGCAGTGCCTTGCAGACATATTCAAGCCACTTGACCCTTTTCATGGTGCATTACAACCACAAATATTGTCGGATCTATTGATTTTTTATCTTATAAATCAGCTTAGTAGAGCATTGTGGTGGGTGACTGGTTTCAGGTTTTTAGGCGTATTTACATCTGAATGTCTCTACCAGCTTCATGGAGACTACTTTTTGTGTTTTTTCTGAAACTGGTTGCAGATTTTTAATTGAATTGTGGGGTACAGACTTTGACTAGGCCACTCAAACACATAAAAATGCTTAGATTACATTATTCTTTTGTAGCTTTGGGTGTGTGTTTTGAGTTGTTTTTACCCTGCATCCATCTTACCCACTTAATCTGATCCCCATCCCTCTCTCCGGCCCCACAGCATTATGCTGCCACAGCCGAGTTTCACTGTGGGGATGGAGACGTGCATATAGCATCTACTTGTTGGCCAAAACATAAATTTTACATTTAAGAGCCTCAAATGGCTCTTAAATCTTTTGTAGGAAAAAAGTAATACTAATGTGCTTAAGTAAAGATATGATTATGATTTTTGATGGAATAATTTCACTAAATATCCACAAAAGATGACTCCAAAACAAACGTTATATTTTTTTAAACCATTTGTTCTTTCAGAATCAGCTTTGTAGTCCAAGGCTGTGAGCCCAAAGAAAACGTTTGACTTTGATTTCAACCGATCAGTGTTGAAATCAAACACCAATTGATGCTCGGTATTAATATATACATTTCAGAGGAAGCAAAGGAATTATTTATAAAGCGAGAACACGTTTTCTATTGTAATCTATCAAAATTAAAGCTCTCGTAACATTTGTCGCCCAAAACAAGTTTTATTTAGATGCATTGAAGTTCAAAATGGCTCTTTGTTTGGAAGAACTATTTAATTTCTTAACGTAAAATAGATTGAGTTTTCTGGTTGCAATGTCACAATTTGTTTAAAAAAATGTAAACTTCAAGTGGTGTGAATGTTTTTCCAAAGCGCTGCTTTCACTGTGAATGCTTCAGTGTCTTTAGAAACAGCAGCTGCAGGATGATTGCAGTGGATCTTTGAGCTCAAACCTTTGACTTAATCACATTTGCTCTTGACTGATGACTCTGTCCTAGATAGCCTTACAAAATGTCACATCTTACACAATAAGCTTTAATTTATATCATCTGGTTTAGATGACAAAGTTTCCTCCAAGCTGTTGTTTAATGTGTGACCTTTTACTATTTTCCTGCAATCAGTTTCTGGTTCTGAGTCAGCTCCATCTGATCTGTTGCAGCTGCCACTCAGTGAGTTTTGGGCTGTTTTCTGCAAATGCTGCAAAAGGCCCGCTTGAAACATCATTTTTTTTCTTCTTCTTCTTTTTCTTTGTCAACAGGAAGTCGAAGCAGTGGATCGAACCCCAGCGCTGGCAAAGACAGACGCTCCCCGCAGGAGAAGGCTCAGAGGACGACGTGCTGCGAGTCGGAGCCGGGCGTCCGCGGAGCGAGGCGGGGCGACCGCTCCGGCAGCCAGATGAGCCACCACAGCCACGCCAGGTCGAGCCTGAGCCACAGCCACTCGCACAGGAGCCACTCGCTGTCCCAGAGCAACCACCCCTCCTTCGGCTACAGCCACACCGCCTTCACCCAGGCGGGGCCGGGCTCCTGCGCGCAGAGCGAGCGGAGCCATGCCTCCTCCTACGGCCCCCCAGGCTTGCCTCCCCCTTACTGTCTCGCTCGCCTCGCCCCCAAACCCTCGGTGAGCAGCAGCACGCCTCCCGGAGCGCCGCCGGGCAGAGAGCTGGCATCCGTTCCCCCGGAGCTCACCGCCAGCCGCCAGTCGTTCCAGCACGCCATGGGCAACCCCTGTGAGTTCTTTGTGGACATCATGTGACAGGACAGTGCCTTCAAAAACACAGTGAGCACAAAACAATCCTCCCTGAACTCACTTGCGTGTTTTTCTTTTTTCTCCTCAGTCGTTTGAGCGCCCTTAAAGCTGCGGTATGTAACTTTTATAAAAAGTTTTTATTATTTCTTAAAACTGTCACTATATCATGACAGTATAATATATGACAGACAAAATATTAAATATTCAACTTCCTCTAGACAACCAATTACAGCCAGGATGAGGGTCTTATTGCTGCCAATCATGCTCATGCACCTACTTCTCACACTGTCCTCCTTACTATCTGTTGTGCTACATCTTCTTACAGATAGCAGAACCGGTCATGAGTATTTAGTTTAATTAGCAAAATCAATATAGAGATGAAAAAATTAAATGCACCAACAAAGCAGCCCAGGTTTCCGTTATTTTGGGATTGGCTGAACGTGAAGCCGATCTCATCTACCTCGACAAACGTCTGGAAACGAACCGCTGAGGCTCGACCGACAGACCCACCAGCTCATGTCTGCACTTTTGTAGATACCAATAGTGACTCTTACTGTTACCAACTCACTGGCTTTCTTGCTAAATTTTTCAACATTTCAGACCAAAATTAGAATCAGCAGGTCAGGCTTTTTAAAGATCATAACCAGAAAACTGCAATCGGTGCAGGAACCATATGGGATTATATATAATAGAGAAAAATATAATCCAAGAATGCAAAGCCTCATCAGTCGATCATAAAATGCTTTGCAGATCTCATAAATCTGCAAAGCATTAATGAGAATTTTAATAAAATATGTAATAATGAAAAAAGTTCCACAGTTCAGTGCAGTTTTCCTTTAACAGTAAGTTTTTTTGACCTTCCTGCTGTTTCTGATTGGCTGTTTTTGGCATTTCTTTAGACAGCAATAGTAACAATAGGAGGAGGTAGAGGTCTCATATTAGCCTGTCACAACACGGTGACAGTTTTAGTAAATGTATAAAAAACAGATTTATTTTTTAAAGTTACGTACTGCAGCTTTACGTTCAGAATGTAGATACCACCCGGGCCCCTCCGCCCGCGGCCCCTCCGCCCGCGGCCCCTCAGCTTCCCGATGTCCTCAGAAAGGAATCGGGCTGCGTTAGCACAAAGGAAGGATTCTTCTCGCTCACAAGCACAGGTGCTCCACCTGGACCCCTCCGGCCCCCGCGCCCTTTTTTTTTATGGACATGTACAGTTTGTGAAACGTTAGTGCTGTTCGGTGTGGTGACGTCTTCGAAGCTGCCGCGCAGACATCCTGGGGTAAAACCTCGGACATCGTCTGCTCAGCGAGACCTTTACCTTGGCTGGAACTGGATCTCAATCCCCCAGACCCAGATCCAAAACTCTGGACTAAGTCTGTTTGTGTCCAAACCTCCACCGTTTCTGGGGCTTCTTCGCCAGCAGCTTGCCTGAGCTCTGACTTGCCAACACGAACCGTGATCTGTGGACCCAACAACCGGCTGCCAGTTTGACCAAGGCTGCGTCGTGCATGTCTGAACTGCTTTAAAGAAATTTTATGAATTCATTTTGTTTGAAGTATTAACTAAACTGGAGGGAAGGAGGTTTTCCTCTTGTTCTAAAGGATGAATCCGTACACTGGAAGATTTTGTGATGTTATTTATGTGGTCATGTTGCGTTGATGATGTTGTCACAGTTTGTTTCCTCTAAGCTTCCTGACAGACAATCAGATATCACCTTTTGTGAATCAGAGGCTACTTTCCGCTTTCTCTGCTATTTTCTGTCAAACATGCAATGGATGTCAAACGTCTACACACCCCTGTAACTGCAAAAGGTTCTAAATAAGCCATTTTTAGAACCTTTCCCACCTTTAATGTAAAAATATTTCCTCTATTATTCACCTAGAAAACGAAATAAATCTGTCAGAAGGTAAAATATACAAAAGATGAATGCGGCTGTAACCTGGTTGCATAAATTTCCACAACATTAAATGATTCAGTGTTCTTGACTTCATGTCTGTCATGAATAATAGAGAATTTCATGAACGTCAAATCAATTTCTGCTGTCCCAGAGGGATTTTCCTCACATTTGCATTATTTAGCTAAAGCAGAAGCTTAAGGAGAGAACAACAAAAGATCTTAACAATGCTATGGTCTTTCCCAGAAGAACAGCACCAAAAGATAACAGCTTTATATTTACATAAATATATATGTCAGTAGTTAGAGAACTTCATGCGGTCTAGCAACAACTTGAATTAAATGACATATGATTGGATGAAACGCTCACAAAATGCAAATCACAATGAAAATCACACCACTCTCCAAACAGGAAATTGTAAAAATGACCATTAAGGTGGAAAAAGTTCTGAAATAATTGATCAAATTGTCACATTTTCATCAGGAGCGTGTGGACGTTTCACATCCACTGCGCCGTTATTCCCACCAGGTGAGACGACCTGGACATTTCCAACACTTTGATTTAAGCACAGTAACATCAGCAGAAATGTGAGCACAACTATCCAGCTGCCAAACCAGGTTGCTGCTGCAGCGTCGTAAAAAGTCTGCGGGAGAAGCCGGCGCCTCGCATCATGTGGTGCGTCGTTCTTTCTCATGTCAGAGCTGTTTATGTTGCCAATTTTCTGTTTGTTTGTTTGTGATTACCATCAGTTTCTTTTCATTTCACATGAGTTTAAAGTGACTTCAAGGGGAATCCTGGCCAACAGAATAACCAATCCCCTTGCAAAACAACGGCAAACCCCTGTTGCATCTACTTAAAGAATATCTACAACAGGGAAATAACACTCTAGTTTTATGTGCACTTTTTCATTTTGTCTCTCCCTTTAAGTATGAAACACTGTTTGCAATCAAAGCTTTCTCTTACATTTTGTTTCGTTACAAAAGAAGAATAAAATGTACATAGAAATTTATTATATATAAGAATTAAAAATATATCTGTTCAACTTTTTGTCTTTATTGTCGGACATTGAAACGACTTTTTTTTAAAATCTTGAACATGATAAATTACTGGAATCATGCAAACACACACTGTGCTTAGCCCGGGTTTCCCAATCGTTGGTCACAGATGAAGAAAGAAACAAATTTCCTCAGTAAAATTATTTTTATTCAATATTTGAATGAGTTTAGGGCGATTTCAAAACCCTGATTGGTAGTTCTATGTTTTTTGAAATCATCAGAGCGTTTTGTTTAATGAAGTTTTTCAGTAATTAAGTGAAGCATGCATTCACTGCTTCTGTGTGTCTGAGCAGGAGGAGGAAACCCCGGCGATCCGTCGCTCTGACACTTTCCAGCTCATTCTGGAGCGAGAAAAGGAAAGAGCAAAGAAAACCTCTTTCAAGGAAACAAAGAAAACAGCTCCTAAGTACTATTAGCTTCGCCACACTTAGTGGAAACCATTGCTAGCAGTTTGGTGTTCAAGATCTAGATCAACTTCAGCTATTAGTGAGGTTAAAAACAACCAAAATGGAGATTTTTGCTCTTTCTTTACCACAAAGCTGCAGGTGAGGCACCAACCTGTTTCCTTAATGTCTGGTTAAAGCCGTATTTTACGCTGGTTATGGAAGTTGACAGGTGTTAAGAACTTAAGGTAGTGATCTCTAGACAATCAGGTCAGAACATGTCCAAAAGAGCAGCTCTGTTTACATATTTAAAAAGAAAAAAAATCTGGTTCAAGGAAGGTGCTGTCTTAAGGTCATGGACACGTGTGGTCCGATCCAAAGATGACTGACCGAAGCTCAGGCTGCTGGAGATGCAAATTCTGGTTTTGATAGAAAACGATGAGAAAATAACAGTTTTACTGAGAACCGCAGTCCGGCCTCCACTGACCTCTGCCCCCCGTCCAGCTCCACAACCTCTGCTTCGCCATCCTATCGGATTTCACCTTCACATAAAACCCAGAACCTCATCCTGAAGATGAGGAGCCTTGCCTACTGAAATGAACTGAAGACTCCTGCATCAAATTGAGGAGCCACAAGATGGAGACACTTTACATTAATAGTGAAACAAAGGGTTTAATTTCTCACAAGAAAATGCAATTTGAACTTTGTGAGGACATATTTCTCTTTTAGCAACGACGCTCTATTAGGACGAAAACGATAAATAAATAAAAATAAAAACGTGTCACAGCAAACGTGTCATGATCTCATCTGCGTCGACACTTCACGCTAACACCCCGCTGCGTGGAAACTCCGAGCTGCGTGTACTTTCCCAGTGGGTAGACGTTACTTTCACAATGTTCAGACACCAAACGAGAGACCACCGGTTCCCTGGGCCCACCGACCGCACGCGCGCGCGCGTACGCTCCCACAGACACGAACAGACAGACAGACAGAGAGCGCGAGCGCGTGAAAGGAACGCTCCCCACTCACGAGAGGGGCGTCAGTGGTCAGGAAGGAAGTGACGCGTTTTCGATATTTTATCACTCAGCCTGCAGAGCCAGATGAAATATCAGAGGCGACCTATTTTAAACGACTTTAGAGTGAAAAGCGCGAATAAAAAAATAAGTTGTCTTTTTCAGCGAGCCTACATGTCGGCCTACATGCAGTCATTTACCAGCAGGATGAATGTTGCTGCTGCTTACCGAACGATTTAGGAGTATTTCCCAAGTCAGTATGTTAATGGGAGGGGGGGAGTTTACAGCGGGCAGGGGGCAAGGGGGCGTTTAGGGGTAAGAGTGGGAAGCGTTTCTGAGACGAGTGTCAGAGGAGGTGTTCACTTTTGACATCATATTTGTGCAAGCTGTACATAGAAGGAGGTGAATCAAAACTTCGGTGTTTCTTTAGAAGGTCAAAGATCATCTTTTATATGTCATGATGAGAAAATGACACAGAGGTGATTTGTCAGTGATGTCTGCATTGTTGTAGTTTATCACCTGATTGTGAGAGCTGGGATCATGTTCATGAATTTCCCCAAGTTTAAACACTTACTGGAAGGAAACAGAGGAAATAGATGACAGTAATTCAGTATAGTTGGCTTTATTTTCAGTTTAAGACAAAAGCTACTCACATTGGGCTTTTATTTTCAGTTTTGCTGTCTCAAAACAATGTGTGTGATTTAGAAGAGAATCCTGGAATTTTTTAAAACTCAGAGTCACATGGGGTGAAGATCATAAGTTGTATTTTACATCACAAATCAGGATGCTTGCTTGACTCAATACAATGAACATATGAAAAGATGATATCATCTTTACCCGTTACAGAAATCAGTTTTTAAATCCATTGAATCTATTGTGTGGCACAGTTTATTTTATTTTTTTTTATTTTTTTATTTTTTGTGGACTCAACAAGTGAAAAGTCGGTGAACTCTGGAAACTGTTGCGACAAAAGCCTCACTGTGCAGGACTGGTTTCCAACAATCAGGATTCCTGATCAGGTCTGGTTTGCAGTGCAAGTCTTTCCTGACTTCAAGGGAGAATAATCTGGCTAATCTGGCTCCTGAAACAAAAGGATCCAGATCCAGTAAAACCAGTGACATGGCGAGAGAAAAAGTAACGCGAATGATGATGATGGTGATGATTTTTCCTTTCTATAAATTTATCACATATCAATCTATGAATCCAGAAAAGTGTAATGAACATAAAATATGTTTTATATTGGTTGTGCAAACTACTGAAGACAGGTTTGTTATGAATTATGACTGAAAGTTTCTGAGGGAACATTTTTCCCATGCAGGAGCATCAAAAACTGTCACTCATGGGACTTCAGGGTTAAAATCAAACATGTTTGCGGTTCTTCTTCCTGGTGAAAAACCCTGCCAGGATGGGAAATTCAAAAATCAGAGAAATGTTTGACCTCCTTTTCCTGATGTAACAAGGAATGGAGTGAAATAATATTTGTCTCAAATAGATGAAAAGAGAAGAAACTTTAATTGATCCAAATTGTCACAAAAATATTGAGAGTAAAGCATCCAAACATATATAATATCTCTTATATCATCGGGGTAAATGTTGTCGTTTGCTCCACATCTTTACATCATTTATTGTGCCTGACTTTCACTGAAATAAATGTTTTTTT
This sequence comes from Poeciliopsis gracilis, assembly GCA_911649635.1. Taxonomy (NCBI): domain Eukaryota; kingdom Metazoa; phylum Chordata; class Actinopteri; order Cyprinodontiformes; family Poeciliidae; genus Poeciliopsis; species Poeciliopsis gracilis. The sequence goes on from CAJVRI010001220.1 coordinate 3,172,981, forward strand.
TCCCCCTATTTTTAAAGTGATAAAGAATTGCAAAAATGTAATTTTAATTTAACTTGTATACAAATAAATGTATAAATGATAAATATAAAATCTCTTAGCTGAAGCCCCGCCCCCCTTAGTCATAAAAGCCCATCCCAGTGGGCTGAGTCTGAGCAAAGAGAGGCTTACAAAACAGAGCTTCAGCTGAATACAACTTCATCTCAGTGAAGCTGATCGATTCTGTATTCAGATTAACAAATTAGAAAGAACAAGCATTTATTTCTTGGATTATCTCTGAGGTTTGGGAGCTGACACTTCAGGATGGCCGGGTTCTTCTGGATGCTGGGTCTCGCTCTTCTCGCTCAGGGCTTCCTGTGTATCCTTGGAGACGTTGAAGTTGGCTGCAAGAAATGGGTTTCAGACACACAGATCAAGGGCAACATTAAGTGTGTTGAATGTCATCCTGGTGAGTGGAAAATCAAAGATTGAAACAATATGTTGTTAGTTTTATGCATGTTTTAAATGATTGTGTAATTAGGATTAATGTAACCAGAATAGCGCCTTAAAAAAATACAGGTAACATTTACAATGTTTGACAAAAAAAAAAAAAAAGAGCACAAGTTCTTGAATTTGCTTGAATTGTTCTGTAATCTTTAAACAGACAAATAGAAATGGAAAGAAAAAAAAAAGTAGTATTCCTGACTTTGGGGAGTTCCTCTGTGGTGGCTGCATGTGACCAAATATAGTTTCAGTGGTTTTTCACCTAATCCCACAACAAACGCTTGGCTGATACGACTGATTAATCCAGTCCGGGATTCACCCAGATGTTTTACGGCTATGATTCACACTTATCAGAGTTTTGATTTGCTGGGGGAGATAACCGTTTACACGAATGATACAGTGTAAATATTCAGAGCTGTTGTGTGCTTGAGTTGTGATTTTTGCATGCTTGGATTTTTTTTTGCAGGGAATCGGGTGGCTAAAAAGTCTGGCCGAAATCCTCAGGAGCTTTGCACACCGTGTGAACCTGGAACATATACGGTTCAGTCTTTGGCTTCTCAATGTTCATCATGCATGCAGTGCATTGGTATGTTATGATGATAAGGAGAAATATACATTTTTATTGTAGCTCTATCTCATTCTAATTTCTCATTTCCATCTTTTGCAGGCGCTCTTGTCCATTTGAATGACTGTACCCCCAAAAGTAACACAAAGTGTGGGTGTAAAGAAGGTCTTCGCTGTGGAAACACAGAATGTAACTTCTGCGTGGACGAGTGTGGAAAAGGACAGCAGCCAACGAGAAAGCGTATGTATACCTGTAAATATTGGGTTGTGGCCATTGAGCAAACTTGATGTTTTGGAAATCAGCTTAAAAAACAAACTATCTTTTCCAGGTGACTGTGAGCCTTGTCCTCCAGGAAACTTTAATGACCAAATTCACCAGAAGTGTAAACCCTTCAGTAAGAGGTGAGTTATCTTTCTCCCTTAACCTTTTTTGTTTGGCTGCTCAAATGCTGATTTACCAGGAACAAATTAAACTAACTGGGATTCTTTCCCCACAGGTGTCCAGATCCAACTGCTGTTATTGTATTCCAAGGAAATGCATCTTCTGACATCATATGTGAACTTCCTCAACCTCCAACAACTCTACCCGTCACCAATCCAGAGAAACCTGGTAAGAGAGGATCCAGTAGATGCTGTTGAACTTTTCTGCTTCTTTTCAGTGACAGTAAAATGTATCTTCTTGCTTTGAAGTCGGGAACACAGAACATCCATGGCCGATGGAGTCATTTGCTGTCATCGGGGCCCTGATGATGTGTCTGATCGTCTTTATCGTCCTTGTTTCGACGCTGATCCATTGCAAAGGCAAAAACGAAAAGGCACAAAGGACTCCCTCAAAAACACCCATTGTTATTAGTAACCCTTCAGGTAATAATTAATTTTTGAACCATTTAAGGAAGTAGTATAAAAACTCAGTGCGAGAGTCTTAACTTTGTCATATTCTTTTCCCTTGTTTCTTAGATGAGCCAAGGACATTGATTGCTATTGAATGCAGTTTTCATGAAGCCCAGCAGGAGCAGGGAAACAGCACAGAGTCGCTCATATCTAAGGACTCGGAGCAGGAATTTGTGTGAACGCAAACGAAGCGGCATCTACAGCTGAGGGAAATATTTTTATCCTAAACAAGGCGGGATCTTGTTTGTTTGGGGATGTTTGAAGGACTTCGACCTAAAGAAGGAGCAGAACCACGGCGTCCCTCTACTGGTTGTTTACTATTTATCACAAACACAAGACGAAGGGGAATTCTGAGATGGGGGGAAAAAACCAAGTGGACTTTAACTGTGACTTTTTTTTTATTCAAATGACAAGAGCCACACTGTTCTTCCCCTACTGGAGGGACAAAGCAGCTTTATTAAGTGTATTAAAACACTGTCCTGTGTAGAGAATGACATTTCAGTCGTAAAGATTCTTCGTATTGTGTAGGTATAGTGACGTTGGTAACTGTTTAAGCTATTTCTGTGGAAAAGAGAGTGCTGTATAGTGTTGTTCAGTTTGAAAGTACAGTGTCAGTGGGCGTTCAGCTTTTAGTCATTTGTCATACCGAGCCCACGTACGCCTTCCTGGTGCAAATGTTAGCCTTTACCTTCGTTCCATTGATCAACCCAGTTACCTATAGTTTTTTTTAGTTGTTGTCTTTTCTGCTGAGTGTGTTGCACGTATTGTCTGGTTATTAATAGTCCAAGTACGTAAACGAGGCCAAGTGACAACAGCGTCGTTTTTGATCAGCTGAACCCACAGATTTACATGCAGGCTATAAAAAGACAAAACCATTTCCTTCCCCACTGATTGGCAGTCAAACATTTCTTACGTTAGTTCAGCTAGTGACCAGAAGTAGTTATATTTAATAAACTGTGAAAACTGTTAAAGCATACACCTTCAGTGCTTTTGAACAAGTTGGGCGAATCCAGTTGATGACGACGCGGCTTTGTCAGCTTCTGATAGGTCGACTCAGAATATTTCACTTGAATGGATGTTTATAACTGTGACTTGCAAAAACAGGTTTTCGAGGAGGTCAATGAAATGAAGTTTACTTCTAAATTAATTTTGACCGACTCGGTTACACCTGAAGCTTATGGAAGCAGATCTTTTGACCAAGATCTGCTTCTTAGTGCAATTCTACTAAATATGAGTAAAGTACATAGATGTACTAATTTGTAAAACATTTCTTAAGGACTGTGTGCTAATATCTGGTTTCAACTGTAAAACTTGTAGCTATAGTTCAACTCCATGTAGCTCTGAAAGATTAACGTGGTTAATCGTGGATGTACTAATGTAGCCAGCGGGCTGAACAACTTGGCATAAAACTTGATGTCAACAAAAACTTCATGGGCTCTCCAGCTGTTGCTTAACTGCTAACCAGAAAAAGTCCAGAGGAAGGGGTTTTTCCCATGTTGTCCTTAAGGTTCAACCAGCAATGAGTCTTCAGACTGGAGGCATTTAACAAGAAGAAAATCTTAGGATAAGCACAAGTTGACTCATGCCTTTTGCACAACGCCGATAAGTAACCTTTAACGTCAGGTCATTCATTAGTCATGGCTTGAGTTCATTTCAGTGTCATATCAAAGAGATAAAAACTTGTCAGCTTTAATTTCATTTATAGAGTGAAGTTGAGGCTTCAGGGTCAAGTGGAAAAACCCCACTGCCGTTTTGTTTCCTGTGATACTGCTGTACTTGAACAAAGTAGGTGGCTGGGGAGATAAGACCAACAGGAAGAGTTTGGTTTTTATTTTCTTATTCATCTTTCTAAAGCCGTATTTCTGGCTTGAACTGTAGCAGGCGTTGTTTCTTAACAAAGTGGAACAAAGAAATACCATGTGTGGGCTCCTGGTGGAAACATAGTTAGCCCACATCTATTGTAATTTATCACAAAAGTGTGTAGAGTGAGTCACTATTCTCAGGTGGGCGACGCTGGTCTAACAGACCTCAAAATTCACAAGCGCCGTCCTGAGACGAGCAAACGCACACGCTGACTGTATCACTTTATTTAGTCTGTCATCTGCTGCCTAAGGCGAATGACGAACTCCTGAACATCATTTCCACCGTTCAGTTGAAATCAGTATATGGATTCAATCTGTGTTGTATTTAAAGTTCTATGTTGTACTTTTGTCACATTTTTCAAACACCAAATAAAGGATATATATATTTTTTTATTTGTTGTGCTTTTATACAGAACAGCTGGAAATAAAAACAGACTATTCTCCAGCAAGGAAGTGGCCACATATACAAGAACAAAACAGGAGGAAGTAAAGCATAAATTATTCATGTCAGGTCAAACAACGGGAACAAACAAAAACGAAAACGTTGTGAATCATTAGAAAAGACTATTAGTGCTTGGTAGGAGGAAATTTCCCATATAAAACAACCAGAGAGAGTTCTGACAGGTTCTTTGGTGTCACATTTCACAAAATATAAAGCAGAAAGGTCAACAGGAGTGCAGGAGGTTTTAATGTTGGACCTGGAAGTTTAGCTCATCCTGTTAAAGACTGTTTTGTTTTGTAAAAGCATCTTTACGCCTTGAATTTTCCACATTCCTCATGTTACAACCACAAACATTAGAAGACGTTGGGGGATTTTATGTGACAGTAGCAACTCTGACTATCATTTGTTTCTTTGTGTCTGGTAAAGTTAAGTAAAGGGTTAATTTTGTGTACAAATCTGAAAAGTGTGGCATTTGTGCAACTGCAATAAGCGGTTGTTCGTTTGTAAACATTGACATTACACAATGTTTAAAACAGACCAATCAGTCATGAAATGCCAATGAAATACACCGCTTTGTGGTTTAAACGTGACAAAATGTAAAAAAGAAAAACTTAGAGAAGTATGAATACTTCTTTCAGCATTGAATTTAAAAAAAAAAAAAAACTTCTAATGTTGATCAGTTTTCGTTCTCAGGTTCATTTGATTGTCACTGTACAGCTGTAAACAATAACACCTGAAAACAAACACAAAGTTAGCACACATGCAAGTGCAGCTGATTAAAAACAAGTCATCAACATAATCTCCCTTCTGTTTTGGCAATCGGAGTAATTGGTTTGTGGTGAAACAAAACTGAAGGGTGTTGTTTGGAGCTTTTATCCAAATTCCCACAAGGAAACTTCAAATGAATTGTATCCGAGGCAATTACTGTCAGGCGCTCTGACTTCGGCTCACATAAAAGCCTGAAGGGCTGAGTGGTCCAAACGTTTGGCTACTTATGAAAAAGCAAACATTAATGCTATTATTGTTAAATTAAACACTAAATATACACATTTTAAAAAGTACTTCAACAAATTAAACATTTCCCTTTTGGTTCTAGTGTCCAAAAACGTGATAATAATGCATCCTGGCTTTACTAATCTAAAGTGCTTGTCTTTGTTTTCTTTCAGTTTTTGATGATAAAACAATAAACAATGAGAACCCTTTGTTAGAATAAAATGATCTTATAAAAAACCCATTTCCCATCAGCACATTGTGGTTAAATTTATTGTTGCTTGCACCCTTCTCTTTTCTCTTTGGATTTACTCCGTCCAGATTTATCCACCGGTCGTTTTGTCGGCGGTATGAACGTCGGCTCTTCAAGGTCCTGCGAGCTGGATTGGGCTGTGGGAAGCGCCTCACTGGTTTGACCTGTAACTCAAGGAAACGACATGAATATAAAGCTATTGTTTCAACTGTGTAAATCAGGGTTAGGGTTAGAGGTTAGGGTGTAACTGAGGCTCATTTCTCCTGTTTGTTACCAGTTTGTTCTGCCTGGAAGCTCTCTGGGATGTGCACTCGCCCCTGGAAGGTCGGGTCCAGCTCCTCTGCTATGTTTCTCATCTGCTGGGCTTTTCTGCAACAGCAGCGTCTGTCAGTTTGTTAAATGCATAACACAGAATTGATGCTTTAATAATAAAGATGCATTGATTTCTTACGGTATGGTGTGAACGGGGCTGGGTGGCTGGTTCTCTGGTGAGCAGTCTTCAGTCGGAGAGGGGAGACCCTCCGAGTCCAGTCTTTCTCGATACCCCTAAAGAAGAAGACAAACAATATTCTCTATTGATCCCTTTATTTATAAAACTAATTAAACTTTTATTTCCTGGTGCACAGACCTGTCTTTCTCGTGCAGCTCGCCTGTCGTAGTGGTTCATCATCGCTCTGTGTTCATGCCAAGATCCTGGTCCTTCCAGTTCACGAGATCTTCGCTTTGCCTTAATTTCCTGCTTCTGCATAAAATGTGCAATTTCCTACAACAAAACAAAACAAAACAAAAATCAAGGAAGGATATTTTACAAGAATTGAAAGAATATTGTTATGAACAAAACAGGAATTCACCATACCTCATCTTGTGCAACCTGAGCTACCCTGAAGTCCCCTTCTGGATAGGAATTGCGTAAAGATGTCTGTAAAGAATGTAAATAAGATTTTTTTTTTCATTTTCCTTCTGTAATAAAATCTTCACCTTCAGTACCTTGTAAAAGTATTAACACCCCTTAAAATGTGTCCACATTTCTCATGTTACATCCACAAACATCACTGCCTTGTTGGGGTTTTAAGTAGATGACCAACACAAAGTAAGTGCAGGATTCTAATGGAAGGAGTTTGGTGCTTGTTTTTCCTTTCAAATAATCTGAAAAGTGTGGCTTGCATTGGCATTTCCCCCCATCCTTATTAAATGCAGTTACAGCTGGTAGTCCTTTGAGGAAAGTCTTTGCACATCTTGAGACAAATGTTTGCTCTTTTTTCTTCACAAAATAAGTCAAGCGTAGTCAGATTTGATGGGATTTGTCTGAAAACAAAGCATCAATGCTTAATTAGATTAAGATCTGGACTTTAATTAGGCCATTCAAAGCGTAGGTTGTAGTTCTGGCTGTATGTTTCAGATCGTTGTCCTGCTAGAGGCAGAATCTCGACTTGTTTTTAGTCCATTCCCACAGCAGGATGTCAATCTGCCATTGCTACTGTTTGCCAAAATGCTTAATGTTAAAATCACCCAAACATAAACATCCATCCGCATGTTTCTGTGCCTTCTAGAAGGCTTGTGGTAAACCTTGTATGGGTTTCTTTCAGCGGTAGCTACTTATCTTTAAAGATAACATTTATGGAGAGTTTACAAGAAAATTTTATTGTAAGTGATATATAGACTCTGAACCTTGCAAACTCGTCTAGGCTTCTCACCCTGTATCAGATGTTATTTAGCTGCAGCAGCAAGGAAACCAGCCAACCTCCTCAGGTATAAACTGTCCTACTCAGGACTTGCTCTGACTTGTTCATGAGTGTCTCATCTCGTGGCTCTCATCCAGCCCATGGCTTAAAACAAAGCTGGCAGTGATTTTGTTGTGGGAAAAAACAAAACCCATTACCAAACACTGTCAGGTGATCTCACTCAAAACTATTTCTCAAAACCACATATCCTTTCCTGCTGGGCTATAAAAATGCTTTTTTTCCCCCCGCTTGTCTATATTTCAAAATCCTGACAGTTGTCTTTCTGGTTTTCCGAAGGCATTTTTATAATCTGTAAAACGTTTTTGGTCCCTTACCCTCCTCAGCTGCTTATCTTCCTCCTCCTGAAGCTTGCGGGCCAGTTCTTCATCTTGTAGGACCTGATGCAGGTCCCCCAGATCCAGGCCTGCCTCGCTTGGCTCTGGTTGCAGAGAAGCCCCTAAGGGGAAAAACTCACTGTGATTACAGTAAAATGTATCACAAGACTGATCTAAAATGAAATGACTCAAAGCCCAAGGTTATTTGGAATCACACCAAGAAGTGAGAGGATGAAGTTGCAGAAATCACAAGACTTGATTGGTAAAAATGCAGACATGAAGAGATATAAAGTTTCTAGAATGAAAACTGAAAACAATTCCCACTTCAGACACCAGAGTCACAGGTGAAGCCCACTCCCACAGCAATGATTGAGTAAAGATCAAGAGATGCAAAGAACACATTGGAAGTGTTCCCCTGTGCCGATTCAGAGTTGGCTGCAGGTCGGGGTGTTACCTGCTGCTATGTGCCTGGACCTGTGTCTGGTCGAACCCCTGCTGCTACTGAAGCTTTGGCTACGATGTAGCGCTCGTCTCCTTGGACGCTCTGCTCGTCTCTCCGCCTCCTGCTCCTCATCTGAGCTCAACGTTTCTTCTGTGATCTTGTGCCAATGCCTGCGTTCGCTTGTCACCCTCTTTACTCTGGTATGATTCGCTTTTCTCTCTCTGCTATTGTCAATGTTCACGTATTTGTGTTCGCTCCAACTTGTGCCTCTGTCAAAGATATGAGGCTCTCCACTATTGCGGTCACAAATCTCTCTGTTATAATTACGCCTGTCTTGGTCGGCTCTGTGATCTCTCCCAAAGCTTTCTCCGCTTGACAATCTCCTCCTCTGCCTGATATCTCCATGGAAACTGTGCCTAGCGGCGGCGGCTCGTTGGAAGGCTCTCTGATGTCGTTGGGAGTCACCATAGGAGACCTCACTCCCATAAAGCACCTGGCTGTCTCTGCTTTGAGGCCTTATCTGCAGTGGCGCCCCACTGCCACCAACCTTCACAGGCACACCCCTCTCCTGCAGGATGTGGCCCAGCATCTCCCACACCTTCAGGCTGTCGTTCTGCTTCCTGACCGGATCTCTCTGATCATCCTGAAAGCGGACATGTTTATCGGGGTTCTCCTTGCAGCTCCAGGTTCTGGCCAGGTCTCTGTTTCTGTGTCTGCTTCGGTTGTGTACGCTCACCGATTCGCTGCGGCGACATTGCCTTTCGCAGGCCTCGACTGGTCTACTATCTGCTTCCTGAGGCCTGCCTTCATGTTCATCGCTGTCATAATCCACATTCCTAGATATTCTCCATTGCACGTTATCGTTTTCGTAATAGTCTTCCTCGAAGTTTGTGTTCTCCTCCTTTCTGCCTGTTAAGTCCTGTGCGAAGCTGCTGCGCGTGCACAGACTTCTGTAATTTCTCTCTTGTGGGGGTCTTAAAGAAGTCTGTTGTTGACGAGGCGCCGTGTTTGCTCTGTCATACAGTCGCCGGGCCCAAAGAGAGAGCTGCTCGGTAAAAACAGTATCCGAGTCTTCTGAATCCTCATTCACAGGCTCTCTGATGTCAGGCCTTCCTTGCCTGCTGGTATCTACATGCCCTTGATTTGACCATGAAGTTGTGCTGCTCTGAGACGCTGCTCTCCTGGGAGAACTAGTCTGAGGCCCAGTTAACGCTGAACCACGATGAGTGGTAGAACGCTGCCACCTGCTGGTGGCAGGTGAGTACTGCTGCTGTCCTCGGTGAGGGCTGCTGAATGTGTGGTGGTGAGAGGAAGGCAGTGCAGGATCACTGGTGCTGCCTTTAGCATTGATAAACATGCAAACAAAAGCAATAAGGATGGGAGAGTCTGTTAGTGGATGGTGAGAGACAAGTGCAGTTAATAACCCTAAACAGCATTTCAAAAAGCTGCAAGTGTAAGAGTTATGCAAGTAGCTTTACACATTTAACAAAAATGTTTTCTATTTACAGATACCAATGTGAAGCATGCTTAAAAACACAACATGCGATGCAAATAACAGATTTAGAGCAAACCTACGGCTTCAAATCTGTTCTGAGACAAAGGACATGCTTCGAAAAATATCAGTGATATTTTTGTGCCATTACACTTTGATTCACATGTTCCATATACAAACAAATACAAAAGACTGCATTTCAGTTGTAATTAAGACAATACACCAGAGCCGATCCAATATACGCCAGACTGGACCATCCATCCATCTAACCCAGAAATGAGACTCCATGTCAGTGGAGATCCGATCTAAGACCAGAAAACCTTCCAAAGAGGCAACAAAAACAAAACCTAGCTATACAAACCAACAAACAATCAACCAAAATGGCTGTCAATTTGTCAAAATGAAAAAATATACCTTCATGAAAATCCGCCTGGTCTTGACTCCTCCTCCTCACCTGCTGCTCCTCCTCCTCCTGCAGCTGTTTAGCTATTTCCTGTGAAAACACATTCATACGTAATATAAAATCAGACTGAACATATTTTAAATCAGTTAGGATTACCGTATTATTTCCATTTGTTAAATGGCAGAATTAATCAAGGAGAGAGTTTTCTCCTTATGACTTTGAACCATCATCCTTTGGAAGATCAACAGAGAAATTTATTACCCCCATAGGACAAGCTTAGTACCAACAAAAGCCACGCAACATAAAGAAGTTTGAAAATCAGTGTAGGGACAAATAACATTTTGGATACACCATGTGTTTTGGTGAAACCAAAACTGAAGCGTCAGGCCTAAAGACCATTGGTAAATTCAGAGGAAAAAGGAACAAGCTTCGAGATTCATGGTGTGGGGGAGTTTTGAAGCAGGAGGAAGTGGGTCTCTAAACAGATTCATGATATAATAAGGTAAAAACATTATGTAGAAGTATTAAACCACCACCTCAAGACAGAGAAGTTATAGTTTGGCTACGTTATTACTATCAGAAACAATAGTTAATCTAATTTAACGCCAGACAGTGACAAAAAAAGTACAAATACAAAGTTTTGAAAGTATCTGGTTGCAACTGTATGATCACCCTTAATTTGGGGTAAAATTTTCAGTAGTGAATAATAGTTTTTTTCAGTGCATCATCAACGTCTTGCATTGGATTTTAAAATAGTTTATCAGGCACTGAAAAGCTTATCAAACACATAAGAGGCAGGAACAGAATCATCTGAAAAATACAAATGTCAACAGGGACACTGAAAACAATACAAAGAGAGCAACAATGAGGATCTTCTCAGTCTACTGTTCTATCTTCAACTCTTAATACATATAGACAATCTAAATAATACTGAATAAGAAGCAGCTCCCATCAGCTGTTTATTATTAATTTAATCCACTTACTGATTAGTTTTCAAACTAAATACTAAAATCTTATTGTTTTATAAAGAGTTATGAATCATCTCTCATCTCTGGGTGTTTTCCATCTGAATTAATCAGCAAAACTTTTTCCCTCTAGTTGTTTTCAACAAGCAGCAGGTTTGACATGAACACCAATAAAAAGAAATGCAGATGTAAAACAGCTGGAATGCAACACTGTCTGTTGGGATTGCTACAAACTGCTTTATCATTTCTACTAAAACTTGTGAAGGGAAAGAAAATTCAAAGCAACTTTGATTCTTGATTCACTCTCACTATCAGCCAGCAGATGGCAGTGTTGCACAGACTGAACCAAGGCAGAAAACACAGCAACTTCATTACATTAGAACAAAACATTCAAAAAGCATCTTATACACCTTTATTTTCCTCTTTGTTTTGGATTATAATTTTACTTACAACAAAGAAGAAGCAATTTAATATTTTATTTCTTAATTTATTTATTCGGGAAGCTGCTTCAGACTAACAAAGTGACAAGAAAATTACAAATAAAATCTAACCATACTGACTACATTTAGGAGGAGATGATCTTTCATTCCTGACTGGTACGAGTCAACAGGACACTTATACATGAAGTGATATTTTGTGATCAGGGGTTAAAAAACCCACTGCTCGGTCTCTGTCCTCTCTGAGGTCGTGTCACACCTGGGTGCAGCTTTCTAAGAAAAGCAACTAATTATGTTCTCCAAACATCAGCAAATTCTCCTTGTGTATTTCATGAAATCTCTCTCTACTGGCTTCTTTTGCAATATAAATCAAAACAAACAGCAAGCACAGCTCCTTTTTGTCTGCAGCAGGGGCCACTTTGCCAACATCAGCACATAATTAGCAGCTTGCCATGACAGGTTAGGTATTTAGAGCCACAGGGATCTGGCATTTAAAACTGCACACTCCAACGCCTTCTGTTTCTTAATTAAAGACAACCTAATGGGAGGCAAATGTTTATCAACCACTTTGGATTGGCCAGTTATTAAATAAGGTATTAACAGACCTCAGCACAAGGCCTGATGGTTCGTTTGACTTTAAAATAAACATTTACACCGAAGCATATGCAAGAGGTAAACACACATAAAGGAAAAACACTTCAAATACTGCAAGCTGTTTCTCTATAAATAAAGCTGGTATGGTGTCAGGCTTTAAAATTTTCCCTCCAATTCATAACTATTGCAAAAGAATCAACTATACAAGAGTGCCACAGTGCTCAAAAAAACAAACTATGACACAGTCGCCGTCACTCTTTCCTCAGGAAATTGAGTCAGCTTTATTAAAGTGGCTTTGTCTCTTACAAGATTCAACTAATAAACATGGATTTTAACTCGACCCTTTCAGCATAGATGAATGCCACTCACTGTCTTTCAAGAATGTGCTTTTAAACGCAGGCTTGTTCAGAAAAAGGAAACTGCCATGTAAAGAAAAATATTACGGTGGAGCGGCCTTGAGGCACAGAGTGCTGGACCAGATGGGGAGTTTTACTGCAGAGCGATGTTTTTTTTCTTTGCCGTATGCAGCGTAGCTGTTTGTTTCTAATGATCTAACGTAACCCAGGGTGAAGTTTTAGGATTGGCCATTAGGGGGAAGATGAAAACAAGCAAGAAGTGATTGATGCTTGCCATCTGGCCCCACCATCATGTCCAGACAGCATTCTGTTCCACATAACAGCTTATTCTGTTTTGGTTTTTTTTGAAGCAATGAAACAAAACTGTTCAGTTGCAAAAACAACAAGCATTAAGAATAACCTTAGGTCAATAGTTAGGTAAAACCCTGTCAAGATTGGAAAATACATAAAATACATATTATGGTATGCTTTAAATAAGACAAGCTTGTTTTAGCTTGTTTTAAGTAAAAGATTCCTTAATATTGATGAAAATGTACCAGTTCCATTGGGAGATTATATCACTTATAAAAATGCTGGAAATGTACTTTTAAGTTAGTTGTGTCCTTTTTCAAGGGTGCTAAAATATTTGCACTAGAAACTAGACAAAAACATAAGATTTTGTGTTTTCCAATTAACTGAGAATACACTAATGGCTAAATGTAGAATCAGCCACCAGAGAAATTGCTTCAGGAATCATCCAGATGAGAAGCTGACAGGTTGGGTCTCTGGTTAACAGCTGGCTTGTCTCCTGCAACCCCAGAGGGACAGCAAGTTCATCCCAGACCCACTTTTCTCCAGTTGCTGGCAATTACTGACTCAGGTAATTATGAGAGCAAAAGCAAAGTTGAGCATATTTCACTCCCTGCTCAGGCAAATGTCCAGAGTGTCAAAATGTGATTTTCTAATTAATTCACCAAACATGTCCTACTTTTGGTCTACTGTCTGAAAGTGATAAGAAACCTGTAAGTGATTTAGTTCACCCTTTTAGACCGAAAGTAGCGGTGACGATCGAGCCAAATCTGCAGAACTGTAATTCCACCACACTTTGAGCAAACCAAAAAATTCCAAAGGTTTCTGAAAGGGGAGAAGTTGCACTTTCCAGCCAATATTGGGTTATTACGGTAACTTTACCCCTGCAGTAGAAGGAAGTGAAATTAATCAGAGGGCCGCTCTTTCGGTAAATTACAGAAAGTACTGCTAGATATTGAAAATGCTAGTTGTTATGGATAAATTGGCAAATATATTTACCCACAGGACATTTAAAGAACTCCGTACAATTAAAATAACCAGGCGGACATTTGAAATCAAGACTCAAAGGACTAAGTTATGATTAATTAGCATTTGTTTTTTTTCTAATTTTAATAAATAGACTACTCAATCACCATTGTCTGAATAAAGTATAAATTTCTTCTTTCAATCCGCTGTGCTCTAAAAACTGTAGCTCAAAAAGGAGCTGAAAGTCAAGTTAAAATGTGCAACTTTCTTGTTTTTGGTATAGATTCTTCTAAATACTGTTTGGCCCCCACAAACAAGAAATTGTACATTTTAACATGAGAAAGTCTTGGCATTGTCACATAAGTGCAGCAATAATCAAAAGTGTATTTTTATAACGTAGATTAATTTTACCAAGTCTTTTTTTTGTCAGTTTTGGTTCAGTATAACGTGGCAGAGGTTTAAGATATCGTTAACATAATTGGCACCTTTTCACAATTTGTTTGTTACTGTTCCAACAGTAGGCTGCCAGCTGGTAACTACAACTTTGCCTCGTAAACAAATGTTATATGCGTGACTCAAACTCTTTAAATTGCTCCAAAGTTCATGTTCTTGGGTATTTAATGGTAACATTTAAAGAATAAGCTTTCCTGTGTTTCTGTTATTACTGAACTTCCAAACAATCCAGTTCAACAAAATGTTCCAGAGCAAACGGCTAAGTCATTTCAGTGTAACCAGCAGCTGTGCAAAACCGATTATGTATTATTCTGCCTTACAAGTGTTGTTTACATGTAAACAAAACAAGCCAGCATCCTTAACCTGAGACTGAACCTGAATCCTATTAGCACCTCCATGTTGTGAGGACTGACGCTCTTATATATGGACTGTTTTTTATCAAGAAAAAACATAAAACATCTCAGAGATAAGTAGTGCGAGCTATTAATGGTGCTATTAAACTATGGGTTGGTAAGGATTTGATTGTTGTGTTTTCCTGGTTCTCTATGTGCATTCCTGACTTTTGGAAAATTTAATTTTTATTTCCATATTAAAAACAGGAACAAACAACACTAAAACATCTCCAATTTGGATATTGTGGACGTTTTTCTACTTTAAAATGTTTTTTTTAAAGTATAAAATTTATTGTATTTATGCGCAACACTCACCTCATCATCCTGCTCCCTCCTGTGTGCCTCCTCAGCGCGTCGCTGGAGCTCTTCTTGAATCACCCGGGCGTATTCAAAGTCCTGCTCTTCCCTGTGCAACAGAAACGGAAATGGCTTCTTACGCTCATGATTTACTAAAACAAATAATCTAATCTCAGAGCAAACACACTGGGTGTGGGAAATTCCCCATAATATATTTCTGTAGCATCAGTGAGTTGAGAGAGAAGCTGGAGTGACTCACATTTGTCTGGAAACCTGTCTGAAGAGGGCGCTCTGCTGAGCCCGATGCTGCTCCTCCTCATCCTGCAGCCTGCGGGCTACCCGGATGTCATTTTGCACCAGTTGGTTCTTCTGGATATTGGTGGTGTAGTATTGCTCAACTAAAGGCCAAGAGAACAAAAAGGTTCTCAATATAAATTGGATCTGATTTGGACTTTAAATGCATCCTACAAGAGGCAAATACTTTTCCTGTGCAAAGAGTCACGCAAACAATGACTGTTAAGTAACAGTTCACAACTACATAATTATAGTCCAATGCAATCAAGCAGCTCGGTTACTTGGTATTGTGAGGTTTAGCTATTTATACATGGTTCATTTTATACTCACTCTCCTGCTCTTGCAGGCTGTGTGCCAACACTCCATCCTCAAGCACAGCAAAGGTCTGGCAAACTGAAACAGACACCAGAAGCACTTCAGCGTCCAATCAACAGTTGTTAAATATTTAGCAACAATAAAAGATTAATTACTAATATAAAATTTAACTAAACCAAATGCACAGCCATGTGGGACACCAGCTGAAAAGCATATTTGACTAAATCATCAAACTACAGAAAATCGAAGGGATTTAATTTATCTAATGCCACGGTAATTGTTTTCATATTTCAAGGAACATAACACAACGATCCCACATGAATCCAATGAATGAGGTGAGCATGATAAATCGGCATCAACAGTGACGTCGGCCAATGTTAGTCAATTTTCAGCACTTCAATACCGATAATTACAATTGTGCAGATTTTAATAACCGATATTTATTCCCATTTTACTGTTTGTGTCAGCATCATGTGGTTGTTTCGAAATGGTCAGAAATAGATCAGTAAATATTAATACTGGATATCGATATTGGCCCAAAAGTTCACATCAGTACATCCTTAAATTGAATCTTATAATTTGAGGCCTGAGACTAAAGTGCATTGGATTCAGCAGGAACAGATTTGAGATGATCTAATATTTGATTCGCAACACCTTCGACATTTACAAATCAGCACGTGATCACTACATTTCAATATAACTAAATCAGTTTCCAGTGCACTGATCTCTTTAAATGTGATTTTGCCAAATCTATCAACACAATCAGCTCATGACGTTTCCAACAATCGAAGCACGTTAGTCTATTCTGCTTCAGACACTGATTATAGCACATATATAGTCTGTTTTCATTTGCTGGCACCTTGTTGACATTTTTAGCAGTGTGTTGCAGGACTAATTGAAAGGGAAAAATAAACTCTCCACGACTCTTGGTCGCTTCAGGAAGACTTGAGAATAGCTTTTTATTTTAATAACTGCTATTGACGCAAAGGTTAAACAGTGCAACTATCATTTTTACATAAATTACAGCCTAAGGAGATTTCAGTGTCTGTGAAATCTGGATTTTAACAAGACAAACTTTTGATCAAAGCCTGTACGTGGCTAAAATGAGCACTCATCACTTATTTCACAAAGATGTGTGTGCACAGCTGTTTCTCAATTTAAGACAAAGTTTTGCTGAAAAACTCTTTAAGATTCAAGCGATTGGTAGCAGCCATGGATATAAACAAATGAGCATGCAAAGTTTGTGAGCTGCCTCTAAAAACAGAAAGTGTTCTGGTTCAACTTATTAAGGCACTGAGGCAAACAGAGTTTAAGTCTTATTTTATGAAACTAATATCTGCTACCTATGATGCAAATCATAATTGATCAGCCATTACATCTGTTCTTCCATAGAAAGACATGACAGAAACTAAAACACAGCCTGAGTGTTTACACATCTGTCAAACAAACTCAAGCTTTTAGAAATTCACTGGTTCTGTTTTTGTCTTTGTTGTTTGGTGTTTTGGTACATAAGGGCCACCATAAAAGTTTTAATTGCTTTCAGATTCACACTTAAATTACCAGTAACACTTTTTCCCACTTTAGCAACCACAAAAGTTTCTACATCTGTTTAAGATCAACATGCCATATTTCAATTATCTCCAGATTTAATGCCCAGAAGTTTGTTCAAATAAGAGCAGATAAGTTTAGTGATCAAGCTTGCATGCACGTCACTGCTTGTTTGAGATTTTATTTGTCTCTTTTATATAAATAAGGGAATGAGACAGGGAATAAAATGTGAAAATGTGCATGTTTTGTCACACCATTTCTTTTCTTCCAAACTTTTTCAGATTTAGAAAACCTCAGAAGATTTACTTCTTTGGACTTTTAAATACCGCAGAGGAACTCTGTGAACCAGATCAGATCAGGTTTCCATTATTCATCGAACAACAAAGAACTGCTCTGGAGTTAATAACCAGCACAGCTGCCTAACAAATCATTTTGTCATCGTTCTAACGATATATCGCACAGGGCCGTTAAGAATGCAACATTTTTTACCATCACATTCCAGGTGCTATGTTGTTTTCCTTGCCTAATAATCTCCTGACCATCTACAGAAAGCAGTTAAATGCTCTAAACATATTTCCTATTAGTCAAAAAAAAAGATTAGTCGATTCAATCAGAAAAATGCTCTATTGGAGCTTGAAAAACATTTTTCTATTCATTGCTGTGACCTTTGACCAGTGTGAGAGCATTGACGCTTGCTATACCAGACATCCTTAAGTTATGACTTTGTTAGCACAAACTTTTCTGTCATGTCCAAAAGCCTGTGGAAGCCTGTTTCAGCTGTTGCATCCTTTGAGGTTATCACATGGATAAAAAGGTCACAACAGAGAGTTATTTACCTAAAGTAAATATCTTCTAATGCCCCCCAAAGGCAGGAGGATGGAAAGTATTTACGCTTTGATATGGAGCATTGCAATAATAGATGTTTCAAACCTGGCAAAGATGTTGAGAGAGCACTGGAAGCAGAGATTAGAAATACAGCAGTGAGGAAAACATGGATTCATCACAGCTGTCACTTTAATTTAATAGTGCAATAGACTGTGATCATTTGTGCAGCACGATGTACGATCAAGTGCTACTGAATACACAAAGCAAAACTAGAAGGACAAGACAAGACAAGAAGGAAGTTATATTTTTGTAGCGCACCAGTCCAGACACCACTAAGCCCTGAAGGGGTCAGTTTACATCAAAAATGAAAACCCATTTGCCCCTGGAAGCGTCAAACAATCCCAACAAAGACATTCATTGCCACTTACACCTGTTGTGGAGCTTAGGGGAATATCCGCTAAATGGATCTCCAACCTGCATGCCGGCGAGGGAGGGGCTGAATTTAAGACTTAGCCTCATCCGGCAGGGCAAAGTGACAGCTCAGAACAGTTCCCTTTTAATTCCAGCACAGACAGAAGAGCTGGCAGATGGAGAGATGGGGGAAAAAATGGCGCGTCTTGTCTGGCATGAGCCTAAAGGAGGGTGTGGTTGTGTCTGAAATGTAGTTTAACTTGTTTTCCCAACTCCTTTAAAGTGTGGCCACATTACGCCTTGTGTGCAACAATGACCGCTGAACAGGTTTGGAGAAAGAAAGTGAGGCGTTCAGGCCTGATGGTTAAAGAAAAAAACATATGTTCAGCGCAAATCCAGGGGCGACTACCGTAAGCTTCTTAACAACGGCTTCTAACAAGCCTGTCTGTTTTCTAAGAGGATAGTAAATCAGAAAGCACACATTAGGTTGCAATGTTTATACACAACAGGGTAAATGTTAGGCACTCTACTGTTGGATAATTACTGAACAGGAAACTACGACCTGCAAGATTTTTGATGAACAGCTTCAACCTACTGAGGAGAGCTGACAGAAAATCATTCAGGACAAAATTATGCAGATTATGATAGGCATGCAGCCCCAGGGAGCAACACTTCACACACACAGAGACGGTTTTCTTCCATCTCCATTGCTACTTGGATAGCTGCAGAAGTGAGAGCCTGCCAACAAAGAAAGCAGCAAAAGGAGAAAATGACAAGGGTTCTATTTTCAGCCAAAATGTCCCACTGACCGCCCACACACACACTTTCTCTCCACCTCTCTGGACTGCTCTGTTTCTCCTTGCCTTTTCCTTTTTCTGCAAAAGTTTTACCCACAGACAGCTCGCCTGTGGCACAGCTCAAAGCGTCTTGTGGAGAACTGCTCCAGAACAAAGGGAGGTGAGGGGGGTAATGGCACTGGAGGGGTCAGCTGGAGAGAGGGAAATTAGGAATGAGTGGGAGGTGGGGGAATTCCAGTGGGAGCTGCGTTCCCAAAGCACATCAGGGCTGTGTCAAGAGGAGCCAGAGGAGAGCCAAAACAGGAATAGATAAGAGAGAGAGGAGGGGGTAAGGAAAACAAAGAGAGCTGGCTTAGCCAAGACACTTGTAGTTAAAAAAAAACACAATGTAGGTGAAAAGGGACAAGACTTTTGGGAATTCCAGCAACATCGAGATGTTAACCAAACAAACCCGTTGCCAGCAAGTTCAGAGGATCTGCCTGGTCAAAGTGGGCAATAACATGCAGGGTGAAGGGGGGGGGGGACGAATTATCCTGAACAGACATAATGATTTACATACTGCTATTGTTCCGCTGACAAGTTTATAGATGCTATTACATGCTTTGTTTCCCTCGGCTCGATTAAGCATGAAAACTGCAGAGCTGCACAGAGTGGCCTTTGTGTGTGGAAACAAGAGTGGAGTGCTGAATTATCTCCCCTGATAAAAAGACATGCAGACCTATTCCTAACCCATTCATTAGTGTGGACATGCCAAAGACAGAGCCAACCATCTATATCCAAGCCACAGCTCAGAAATTCCTAACCACCGAGTGTTTTCCTATTCACAAGCAAGCAAGGGCAGCGTTTTTGGTCTGCAATGTATTTTTAAATACTTTTGCAGCAGTATTAAGTGACTTGACTTAAAAAAAACAACACAAAAAAAATTATTTTAATTTCTCTTGTGATTTGTGGTTCGTAATTATGAAGCAGACGGAATCCGATGCATGACCATAGACATATTTTACAAATAAAATCAAACGCTTGCCGCATATTTGTATTCTGCCTCCCTCTTCTGCTGAATACTTTATAAAACCACATATCAGGGCAATTAGAGCAAGTTTTTTCACATCTGCAGACCAAAACGTTTGCGGATGAAAATTGGTAGGATCACATGCCTCCATGACAAACTTTACAGATTTATACGGAAAGGATTTTGACACTTTTGATCATTGTGCACAACTTTTTGTTAGTCTGCTGTACAAAATCCCAATAAAATACATTGAATTGTGTGGCGGTGACAGCAAAATGTGAAATAGGGTCAAATCGAAAAGCTACTTCACAAAGCCATCATATATCAGTAAAGACAACTTAAGTAACTAGGACACATAAGGATCTGAATGTATTTTGCATTCAAAGCATCAGGTTTTTCAGTTTATCTGCCCTCAGCATACCAGCGATGTCAACGACAAATCTAGTTGTGTACAGTAGAATCAGTGAACCTTTGTGTGGAAAATTCCCTCCTTCTCTAACCCACTGGTATCATCTTCTTCCTGCATAGATGGAGCCAAAGACTCAACCCACAGGAAGTGAGACTTTTATAATGAACTTGACCTTTGGGCTGAATAAAAAGCCTCTCACATGTCAATTTACTGACATTTAACAGCTGCAAACAACGACTCATTACAACCATCTCTGAAAACACAAGGTGTTGGACTCTGAAACAGCTGCTTCTGTCAGCGACGAACAGGAAACCGAGGCAACAATGGGAAAACCTGGAACGGTCCAGTGAGTCTTTATCTCTGAGTCTGAATTGGACGCATCCGGATCTGAATCAATTTTCAGGCTGCTTGGGTTGCAATAGTTTGGGGGATGTTTTCTTTGCATGTTTTCAGCCCCTGGATGCCAACTGAACATCCTTTACACACCGTCTGAGCATTAATACTGTCTGCATCACCACCCAGATCTCCACATGGCTACTTCCAATAGGATATGCAACATTTTCTCCATGTCATGAACAATTAAGACAGTTTTGACAGTAGAAGTGTCTGCAATAGTCCTTGCAGCGCAGTCTGCAGTTTAGTAACAGAGGCTGGTTTCTTAACACACTGACTTCTTTCCAGCACATACTTTCCATGCACTTGTGGCTCCATCAAGGCTGCAATTATATATTTGAGTGTGTGTGAGCGTGTGTTTACCTTCTTGGACACGTGGAAGGTTGGACTGGTCGATCTCCAGCTCTGCCATCTCTGCCCCCACTTCTCACTCCTTCATGGTGTTTCAGAAGACCCTGGCACATCACAAAGGCGGGTGCATCATGGGAAATAATTCAATGAGATGTAGCAAAACAGGGGAAACATTGTGAAAACACTCGAGGACGTAAATAAGCAACAGTCAACGTGAAAGGCGTGGAGACAGAAGAGGACAGTGTTTGCAACAGTGTAAACAAATATGTCGGCAAGCCAATAATCGATACAGGTGATATTATAATAAACCTACCAGCTTCCAGCTCGCTGCCCACAAAGGCCGCAGTGTCGTATACGTGCGCACACGCAGCTTACTCAACAAGTATCCAACATAACAACAAAGTGTCAACTTCTCCAGGCTCTGTTCAGTCCCACCTTCCTTCCTCTCCCTCCCTTCCTCCTCTTTCGTGGATCTCAGCAAATTGTCGGAGGTGTCACCAGCGCGCCTGGCCGCCTCTGACGCCTGCGGGTTCGGTGTGAAAAGCCTCCGGGAAAGCGGCGGTACTTGACCCCGGCACAAACAAAGAGGTGTCGGCTCGGTGAGAGAAACCAGAAGGGGCAAAGTTTAGCCAGCAGTCTGTGGGGCTGTTCCTTCACCGCTCCTGTTCGGCGGCGGCGGCGGGGGCGGGGGCGGTCATTCCGTGCTGCCTTCACGTACACCTTCAGCCTCCGAATCTTCATGATCCAAATGTAATCAGCTGGATCGGTGTTTGACGCCTTCAAGCCTGTTTTAATAAACACCAGTGGATATTAGATTTGGTAAAAATGTGAAATATGTCGACTAAACAAGCTTAGTAGACAGGAACAACTGAATCAGTCAGTTGTTTCTGTCTAGTTAAGGGTTTATTTGGTTCCGACACGCATGGCAATTAATTATTTCGCTTTCAGTTTATAGATAGCTTTCCGCCTTATAGATGGTTCTCATGTAATTAATCCCAATGATCCAGTCACTCAAATTTCCTTTGAAGAAGGCTAAAAGTTGAAAAACATTTTTCATTTTCTGTTGAAGCTTTCTATGTTATTGTGAACCGTATCATCATCATTATCATCATCATCATCCAACGAAACTGATCTAAACCCAAACAGTGCCATTTTAGAAATATGTGCAATGTGAAAGCTGGTTAAGCATAAACTAACCTCACATTTGATGCAGAAATTTTAGAAATGGACATAAACTGACTTACATTTCTTTTTAAAGCCTGTAAGGTTTCAGGGCATTTCTGTGGTTTCAGACTAGGATATTAAAAGATCAAAAAAGAAGCGCTTCAGTGGAAATGTCAGCTTTACCCCAAAGAACAAATATCTTGTCTAGTTAAAAGCTTCCTAAAGAAAACGTTGCCCTCTAGTGGTTGTTGTGAGATTAACAACTGTGGAAACAAATGGCCACATAAAAAAAAAAATCTTGTGTAAAAGTTTTCCATCCAGAACATAAGAGTCATGTTTCTCTTAAACAAATGAATAAATGAACGATTTAACCAATACACGATTTAATTATGATACTATTGTGATACCATGACTTACAATAGTATATATTATTTCAAATGTAATAATTTCTCACTGAATTTAGATCCTATTCCAATGTAGCAATAAGGAAAGGGATAAAGGCAAAGCTCTCCTTAAGAATTAAATGTTTTGGTAAAAACTTTTAATTATTCAACACTAAGCAACAGCGTTTTAATTTACATATTTTGTATATTTTCACAAAATATACAAAACTTTTTTCAAATGATACAGGACATAACAGCAACACTGAAATTCAAAGTATTTGAGAGGTGTTGTAAGGACACAACAAACCATTTATTAAAAGGTGAAAACAACTGGCATCGCCACTTTAAGCAGTCATGTTAAAGTAGATGTACATAATAATAACTGGCAGTCAAAGCAAACAAAAAATGGATATGATTCCATTTGCATTTATCAATATCTTCAGGGAATGAATCATGCAATAGCTGCTCATTTTGCTGCACACATTCTCTATGTTTGCAAAACTACAGCTTCATATTTAATCTACTTGCCATTGTAGGTCCAAAAAATGCCTAAATTTTTGTTATCTAAAGTTATAAAGTTGTGAAACTTATGAAGTTGGTTACCTGCTTGTGTCTGGGATTTGGAGTCACTCCTTCTGTTGTGTAAATAATTTTATAAACTATAAAGTCTGTGTCTGGCATCAAGTAAACACACAGAAAAATACGAAGTACGTGTCAAAGCCAAACAAAAACAAAAAAATCATAATTAATGGTCTATAGAACACAAAGTTGGTGGATTATGAAGCTCATGATCAGCAGTTTAAGGAAAAACATTAACGTAGTTCTCTGTTCTTAGCATAATCTTTATCAATGTGTGTTTGGCTCTTCCTACATTTACTGTTTTTCGACTAACTGTTTTGTAGAGCATTCAGCTTTATATAAAGTTCAAATGTCAGAATTAAAATAATTGAAATTTGAACATCTACAGATACACATGAATATCAAACAGATTTAAATTTTCAACCAAGAAACAAAGCTACTACTTTAAGTTTTGATCAAGAGCTATGTCTACAAAATTTATTATCTGCAATTTGGAAAAATCTAGATTGTTGAGATGTTTGCTATGGGAGTTGAAATGTCATAATAATACCTAGCAGTAAATATGGAAATTGCAACCGTAGGTGGAAAATGAAACTTTTTAAGTAGCCGGATTTCATCTTTTTGAGCAGTGAAGCTGCTATTACGCTATCCAACCACACTGATAAAGGTTTGGTTTATTGTGTGACTAAGAGGAGGAGAAAGCAGAGACCGAGTGCTGCAGAGCCTTTCCAAGCTTCTAAATATTGTGCATTAATCAGGCTGAATTAAGTGACCCGTGGAAAATCTCCTGCTGCCTTGAATTGATTTGAAATGTCAAACAGCTCATAGAAAGGAGGGTTATGAGCACTTAAACCTGCCCTGAACTTCTGATGAAGTAATTACTTTGGTTTATTAGGATCTCTCTCTACTTCGTATGCAACAAGGTTTTAGGAGTCAGATGACCTAAGACTTGAACAAAGCGGTAACATAAAGGTGGAAGTGATTCGTCTGCGCCGTTTGTGTGCCACCTGCTCCCCAGTGTAGGTGTTGACACGACATTCTATGCACCTGCTTTAATAACATTTATAAACTCAGTAAAATTGGTTAATCAAGCCAAAGAGCTGGTAAAAAACGACCGGTGGCTCTGGAAGACGGGTCAGTGTGGCGTCTTCTTATAGAGTCCATAATTCACCTGTGTATCCCTGTTGATTTATGCCAGCGAGAGCGGATGTGACTCTGCATGTAGCTGACGGCAGCGGCAGCAAACAAAAGCGTGTGTGCGCGTGCCGGGCCAGTCAGGTGGACCCAGCTGGAAGTATATAAAACAGCTGGGACCACGGCGCATTCAGAAGTCTTCACCAGAGGACCTGTGTGCAAATCAGAACCACTTCCCACAACAGCATCAGACAGTAATGAAGTGCAGCCATCTCTTCTCCTGGGCCTTTGTGCTTGTGGCCTCTGGCACCCTGCTGGCCCATCCTATCACAGAATCGGCTGAGATGCCCTATCCAGGACCAGGTGAGCAAAGGATAATGCCTCTATTATAGCTTTTATGAAAAATTATCCATCAATTAAGATGGGTAATTAGTATTTTCAGTCGTACAATTTAATTTTAAGAGATTAATGACAGCACAGTCTTAACCTGGGGCCATAAAATAATTACCTGAGCGCTGCAATGCTCAGCAGTGATTTTTCTGCCAAGGTTCAGCTAGCAGGCAGAAAAATGTGAGTGGTTCTTTTAATGCCGTTAATTTTCTGTTGATCAGAAGTGAGCATAAGTGCTACTTTGGGTTAGAAAACATTCGGTGTTTGAACATTTTATATGTGTTTTTTTTCTTATTATTTTATTAACTTCCTGAAATGTATGTATTTATGTTTGACCTCAGCGTCACTGGAGGATCGCGTTATAGGAATGCTGGATGACGAGTCTCTTCCTGAGCAAACGTTTATTCCTCAGGACGGTGCAGCTCTCCGATATTCCACTTTTATGTCTGGGGAAGTCGACAGAGATGGTAAGAGACGCTTTTAAGAACAAATTTGAAACAATTTTTCTACAATGTTCATCTACTTGAAGTATGGCCTGAAGGGAAACATCGGAAAGACAAGGTGCTAGACAATGGATATCTCGAATCACTTCGAATCCCTCGTGTTCTTATCCCTCAGGTGTCAGGACGACAAATCTGGTGCCAAGAGGAGTCAAGAGAGAGGTGTGTGACTTCAAACAATTACATCCTAAAAATGGGAAAGAGAAATGCAAGAAATCTCAGCCGCAGATCTTTAAACAATATGTCTCTTGAGAAATTACAAACTACACTGCGTTTTGCACAGATTTCTCAGAATGAAAATCATTCTGAGAAGAGGAAAAGTGTGGAATGCATTTATTACTTTTAATTTCTGGAGGGAAAATCTTCCAGCATCACACAAATAGGGCAACTCTGTCTGTGTCCCTTGCAAAAATAACGTTGAATTGATGGTGTAAAGACTTTGATGTGGCGCGGGACAATTCTTTGATCCTAAACGAATAGATTCCCTCACCATGATGCTTCCACCACACTCTTTCATTAAAGGGATGATGAGTTAGTGGGGATCGGAAATGTTCACAGCTTAGACAATGTTTTAAAACCTATGACTCCTGAAAGCAGCTGGATTTCATTTAAGGGTATCAGAGGGGCATGAATACAAATGCAATCCATACGTTTTCAGATTTTTCTTTGTAAAAAACATCATTTGAAAAGCGTATACTTTTCCCCATGAATAACTAGCTTGTGTTGGTCTATCACATGAAATTTCAGTAACATTAATTGAAGTGTTTTCTTAACACTTTTGAATACTTTTAAAAGAAACTGACCAAGTCAGAAACTGACCTGTATTTCTGACTTATATTAAACATAGTAGTATAGATATCTAACTATTATATCCTTTCTTTCAGGTCTTATTAGAGAAGCCAAGTCTTCTGAAACCTTACAGCCGCTTGCTGGGCATCCGTAAGCAGTTAAGGAAGAGAAATGGAAATTCAGAGTGTTTCTGGAAGTACTGCGTCTAAAAACCGAGCTCGTTGGATATCTGCCTTACAAGAAGCAGTGCTTAATAGAGAGGGAAACATGTGTTTGATACACTTTTAAAGGGCAGACAAAGCGAACATCGCACTCCATGCATACATACGTTACATGTTTCCAAGGCTCAAACCTTCACCTTCAGTTGATTTACTGTCGGATTTACTTTTAAACCGTGGAAAGTCATGTTAAGATCTTTGTATGTACTCAAAATGATTTGAGATGTAAAAATGAAACCCTACAAAGAATAAAAAGAAAAGTGTCAAATATGTTATTTCTCTGTAGTTGTTTTTACCTGAAATGTATGAAAGTGGGAGAATAATAAAAGTAAAGGACGAAGCAAAAAGACATGGCAGAATAGGTTCTCAAGTTTTCTTCATTTTCTCCTTTTTTTATTATTTTACAGCAGAAAGAATATAAAGCATTCAGAAAACATCTTCCATATTTTAAGGGCAATTCAAAATGTTTTGCATGGCTTCAGCAGCAGAAATCTCTTTTTTTTTTTTTTTAAACATATCCATTGAGTCAGTGACGCTTGTACATGCACAATTACAAAAATAAAACTTACAAACAAGAAAAGGGAAGAAAAAGGAGGAAAGCATAACACATTAGGAGAACCGAGAGGAGATGGACATTTTTTCTAAGGGCGGGGAGCGGAGAAAACTCGGGTCACATAACAGGGAAAGACAGAGAGAAAGACAGCTATAGAGGAGAGGAAAAGAGATCTAACACTAGTTCACATGCAAAGTGTCGAGAACCCATGACTTTCTATCAAAGCAGGGCCATTTTTTCTTCTCTTCAGTTTGGAATTGATGAAAACGTGCAATTGGGTAAAGGGTGCCATATAATTGCTGTCAATAAACTACTGAATGCTTGTCTTGCAATACTGGCATTTGCATAAAGAGTAAGTCGACTACACGTGTCCAGTCATTTTTAAACTTTGCTAGGCCTGGTAGGGCTCCACAAAATAATTTCTTTATTGCTCTGTGTCAACACGTGGATCATACTGCTGAACTGGTTTCTGTTCTGTTGCCCTGATGCGCCTACCTTTCTGAGGTTTGGGTGCTTCGGAAAAAGGAAGAGGAGGAAAGGCAGATTCTCAGGTCAATTTGCAGAACATCTTAGAACTGATAAACACTGTGTGCTAAACAAGTGTGCCTGTCACCCCACCCTCAAGAAATGGCAGTAAAAAACAAGATTTGTAGTTGCAATTTTCATAGAACTACACCTAATCTTAAATACCCTCTACAGTTTGACACCTAAATAAATTAAAGGCCTAAAGAGTAACGCAGGTCTTCATAAAAGTCGTTCATCTCCAAGAGCTACGTATGGTTGGAGTCCATTTCAGGGTTCCACCTGTTCAAGGTGAGCAAGAGGAAATTTATTGTATTAATTTACTTTAAACAATGAAACCTTCAGTTCCGTGTTGTTTTAACCATTTGTGTTTTCGGGTTTTAGCTTCCTCTGATGTGAAATGCATGTCCTGCTCTGTTTCCTCCTCCCCATTTTGGCACCCTGAGTAAAATACAAAAGGGAGGTCAACCAACGCGAAATGCTTATGTGTCCATCTGTCCTAGAAGTGAGTTTGGTGGTACACCGAGTCTAAATGAACAATTAAAAAGCAAAAGAAACACCTAAGAAACCTGTTGCGAAATATAAGTCTGTCCTCATGCTCTGCCATGAAAACATCCGTAGCTACCAAGTACTGGTCATTGGCTTCGTTTGCAGGTTTTGTCTCCCCCACAATCACATTTCTCCCCTCTATGATACACCAAACCAGCTGCTTACTGTTTTGCAAACATTATGTCTTAATCAAGTCTATCTGACTACCAGTCCAAAGAAAATAAGCATGCTATAGGTGCAGCTCAGTCACCCAGTTAACTAGTTTACCATGCAAGCATTATAAATCCTTCTCCCACTTTTTTTTCCCCCAAAACATTGCATTGGCTATGCATTCTGACCACAAACCGGAGGATGAGCGCAAGGCAGCAGACCCCGATCGTGGCGTTTCTAAAAAAGTCAAGCTGTTCCAGGAGAAAATGGAAGAGGTGGAAAAATGAAAATAAAGCCGTAACGCGGACAAGCCGAAGCGCTCTACTTCTACTGTGCAGGGGAGTGAGTGTAATGGTGCGATTGTGTGATCGTGTGACGTACTCCCTCAAGATCAGGTACACTGAATGCATTCTGCAACTGGTGTTATGAGGACATGAATAGGCACTTTCTACATAAACATTGCAAATAAAGTTTTACACATCAGGTGATTCGGAAAACAGCACGACAACAACCAGTTGTTCCAGGACATCAGGGAAATATCTATAGATCCTAATGATGTGAAAAAGAAATAAATGATAATCAAGTTTTTCAGTGGCACTTGGCTGAATTTTCACATGTTTGGATACAGAGTACACTTTCTGGCAGAATAAGAATTAGACAGCAGCCAATAGGCACCTAAAAGGCTCTAATTATTTTTCTAAGCATCCTATGTTGTTTTGATATTGTCCAGTGTGTCACAAGAGAGGCTAGTGCTATAATTTACACATAAATATATTACAGTTATGTTTAGCTTATTGACTTTTCATGGACAAGTCTGAGATCATCCAGTGTTTCCTAAAATCACACGAGCATCTTTGACAGTTTATTTTTGCAGTTTTTCAACTCCAGCTTTTGTTTAACACAGCCTTCTCATAAAATTTAACTCGACCTCGTTTAAAAGCCATGTTTTGTGATGTAAAAAATTAGACCATGCTGCATATTTCTAAACGTTCCCGTCCTCTAATGTAACCCATCTCTTGTAAAATTCAACTGAAAAGCAATTTTGAGTAATTGTTCAAAAATCCCATCATAACCGTGTTTCATGAGCGTTTCCACAACCTTAAACTAAGACTTTCTCCCAGCACCTTTTGATTTTACATCAAAACTTCCTGCCAGAAAAAATTGTGTTAGAATGTGAAAAAATAAAATATTGTTAAACCTTAATTTGCCAAATTTTCAGAATAAATGTGTAAAACAACTTTGCTATGAGGGCAGTGATAAGTAATAGAAGAAAATATAGGAAGTAACATCACAAAAGTTTGTAAACAATAAACAAATAAAACATCCAGTCCTGGTTAAAAACTTCCTAAAAATCTTCTTCTTTGTGAAAAGAACAAAAAATGAACTTGTGCCATAATTCCAAAAAGTTTGCATGGTATAAAAAGAACATTCCACGTCCCCAAGAGTATCCCATGGTAAAATACGGGGCTGGCAGCATCATGATGTGGGGTTTCTTTTCTTCAGCTAGTTTTAGCTTAGCCAGAGACCTGAACTGAAAATCTGTGGGTTCATCTCATGAGGACTGCGGAAAAAATAATTTAGGGATTTGAAGACAGTTTGCAAAGCTAAGATGTTGAACCGAATTTTGATTCAGTTTCATCACTTAAAAAAAGAAAAATCTTTGTTTTCAGTTGAATTCTACATAGCTTATAAATCTGATGGGAAGTTTAAAAATTATTTATCATGGCTCTATTTTTTTATTTCACAACACAAAGACCGAGACAACACCGCAGGATATGTCTGCCTTTGGCAATCGCTACTGGAAACATTTCTAAAAAATAAAAAATAAAAAACAACACATGCTGTGCAAAAAGGTCAAACCACCGTCGTTTTCAGTTTACAAACCTCAATCTATGAATCGTAAATCAAAGCTCAGTGCGTCGGGTTGCACAGCTGAGGTGATGAATTCAGACTGTTTCAGTGATAAGAACAGCAACACCTGTGTTTGCTTTGTCCGGATCCAAATGGGAAAGGCATCCGTTTACAATCTTTGAGTTCAGACAAGATACCTCTATGATCGTCACATTCCATTTTTACTGACAACAAAAACCAAGCACATGTCTGATGTGGTATATTAGGAGATGAACAATGCTCTATGATAAATCTGGATGGTGGAAATATGATGAACTTGCACTGAAATGCCCTTCGTTTGAAAATGAGTCCCTTTACAAGTTATGTTTTCTTCAATCCTCAGTCAGTCAGGATGTTATGGTTTTCGTTCCTTAGAGTGTATTTCACTGTATGATTATCTGTTCTGCAAAAATGGACTTAAATAAATTCTTAAGCTTCATAGCAATCGTATACCTTGGCACCATTGGCAAAAGTTTCTTGGGAGCCCAAACCAAACAGGTAATGACAAAAAATGAAAGTAACTATAGTGGATTTAAGATAATTTTTAAAGACCTCTCCTAACACTAAATACATTATTTTTTTTTTACTTTTTCATATGCAATAATATCATGCTTTAGCAAAATGTTTGTCTCCGGAACAATCAAAATAAAGTAAAATACTCTAATAGTGAAATATTTTTAATTTTACAGAGCATAGCCACTACTGCTTTAGTTTTTTCCCCCCTTTTAACTCTGTTCATACTTTTCATGCACTTAGCTCATCTTTATCCCAGATATTTACACTATGTACAAACGATAGAACCATACTTCTTAAGCATTCAAACAAAACTATACAAATATTCTGTTTTTGTCTTGTACCTGTTTTCGACCCATTTTTAATGAATAAAATAATATATTTCTAAAATACAATCCCTGTAAGGGAACATGTTCATTTTTTCCCCTACATACTTGCAGCCTTCTTTTATATACAGAAATCACTCAATTGTCAAAAAATATGGATTTGTCAAACCCCTATTTTGGGACAAGCTTAGGGACCCCACAAAGAATCTCTAAGACGTCAAGGCAATGTATGTGATTTTCCCCTCAAAAGCCTGCAGAGGCTCCGGAGTTCAACTCAAAAGAACAATAGCAACCTGCATGACTACAAGAGTTACAACACAAAAATAATGAAACAAAATTGACATTTTGCTCCCCTCTGGGAGGGGAACCAAGAAGGAAACAAAATAACTGAGAGAACACGGATATTAGCTTAATTACAGAAATAATAACGGCTCTTATGAAGAGAAATGTGGAAATAAAATGAAAATCAGAAGAAAGTCTGAAGGGCTAGACCATAAACACACAAGCAAAGACTTTTTCTGTCTAGAAGTCATGCATTTTTTTTTTTCTTGGTAAGATTTAACAACATATAGCCTGATACAACTCACCAATACATTGGACATGATGGAAGGAGTACATTGGACGATATGAAACAAATTCAAGTAATAAAGGGACTATATATATACAATAAAGCATAGTATCTTTTTAAAAGAAAATGTTTTATCCCCAATCTGCTTCAGCATGAATGTTTGAACCCCACTACATTCATTTGTAGCTCCACCCAGGCGGGCGGACTGGTGGGGTCGAGCAAAGAAGGACTGGAAAGAATACTAAGTTTAAATGGATACTGTTAAATCACCAGCATTGGGTTTAAAGTGGGGTATGTGGGCGTTAAAAAAACGAAAAAAAATCTGTCTTTGAGTGAATTTATTGGTCTTAAAAAATAACCATGAAATACAACGAGAGCCCAGAGTGTTTCTGCATGGTCTCCTTGTCCTTTGAGATTTTCTGCAACAGGCCTAACTTTCGTCTCTCGAGATCCTCACGTTTGACCGATCGCCTGTCCGCCGTCGTCTCTCATCACTGTCCAAAACCTCTTCGTAGCTAAAAATAAAAATAAAAATAAAAAGCAGTCCATGAAAAAGTGCAAAAGATGCCATGAAAGCCAATGTTCTGCACCCGTTGCCCCAGTTCTTTGAGTTCATAATGCTGTTGAAGTCACCAAGTCAGTGGAAAGAATAAACATGTAAAAAAATAAAATAAAATAAAATAGCTGTCATACAACGTAACAGAAGTTGAACCAGTAACACTGCTCTAGTAGTAGTAATAATAGCAGTGCATGAACCGATGTTTTTTTCTTTTTGTTCTGTTCTCTTGTAAAATGTCTCAGGTACAAACAAAAAAGAAAAGAGGAGTCAGGAGAGTGATGTCACATCGCAAGGGGGCTCTTCTGAGGGGTCTCATGTTCCCTGGCCCTTTTCAATTCTTTCACCCTGAAACACAGAGACAGACGACGATTCGTTAATGGAAGATGAAGCTAGCCGCACAGAAAATGACACACACACAAACATAATCCTAACACTATCAAGCAGGACTAAAACATAAAGCTCAGGTCATCAGGAGCTACGTCTTTTCTGGGAAAAGATAAAGAAGTCCTTACAGTTTTGCAAAGAAATATACACAATTAGTCATTTACAACAGCTTAAAAATCGTTACTAAGAATTACATAGGTTATGAGTTTACATTGAATAGAAACACTCAACAAGTAAAAGATTATCTAAGTTTATCAGTCGACCAATCTTCCTCAGTCTTATAAATTTTTATAAACATATTTCCTGCGTTACAAACAGAGGATTGGGGATTTTATTTGACAGAAAAACACACAGAGTGTCTGTGAACAGCATCTAAATTCAATTTAGATCCGTGACTGATCCATTCAGTCACGCTGCTATGCTTTTATCTAAGCCATTACTCTGTATCTCCAGCTTTATGTTTAAAGCTGGAAGGGAAAGGCTTTCACAGCTTTGTCTACGATAAAGCTCAGAGTTTCCCACCTGAGCGGAAGCTCTTTGCAGTTGCAACAAGCGTTTAGCAATCTTTCTTATTAATGCTGCTGTTGCTGTTTACAGATTGTCTCGTAACCTAAACCTGCTTCTAACTTTATCTCTGACCTGCTTGTTGAGATACTTGAGCTTTATGACGCTGTTCACTGATGTTCTCTAACAAATCTCTGAGGCCTTCGCAGGAAACACTGGATTCACACAGAGATAAAAATCACACACATCTATTATTAAAGAGATACGTGGTGTGTGAGGGCAATTAATTGCACTGGATTTTAATCAGGTGTATCACAGTGATGAGGGGACTGAAAACAAATCTGAATACAATTTTGTTTTTGCTTGTGAACTGTCAGTAAACAATGCATTGTTTCCACTTTAACTTCACAGGTATACGCAACATTGTTCTGGTATAGCAAACAAAATCCCCAAACCACCTTCAGAGTCAAGACTGTAACATGACAGAACGTATACAAAACTACATACACATATATCTATATAAATATACATGTATATATATGTAGTTTTAGATTGAGCGAATGTTTGTGGAGTATAAAGACATCCCCCAGTCTAATTTGATGGAGTTCATCCTGCTTGATTACTGTACAGAAAGCAAGTGCTGCAACATACAGAAGAGGGTCACACAGAAACTGGGATCTTGTGTGTGAATTTATTGAAACACAAAATATTGTTTATTCTCTGAACCCAACAAGAGGACTGCTGCCACAACATTATATTTAGCAGATGAACCTTTTGCTCTAAAAACAGGTTAGCTTTTTTCTTATTAAAAGGAAACCTTAAAATACAGCTAGTTGTTTTTTAAAGTTATGAATCCCACAGAACTGCTTCACAGAGATAAGTAAGCAGAAATTGAAGGGAGGACGTTTCCCCTCGCAGTCTATCGAGTGGCTTGAAATAGAGCATACAGTCAGTCAGCCAGCCAGCCAGAGAGACAACTACGAGAGGAACAGCAGGTTCATAGCATGCCTAAAAGTAGAAGAGCAAGACCCATAGTTGTCACCACTTGACATGCAGCAGGAAAAAACAGAGTTAAGAAAAAGCTTCCCGCACTGTATAACTGGCAATTTGCAAAACCACAGAAAGCTAAATGAAAAGAAAAAGAAAAAAAAAAGGTGCAATTTTCAAGGAGAGAAAGAGAAATAAGGAGAATCAGAAAAGTCTCTGGTAAGTGTTGCAGTGACATTGTCATTCATAAGCATTTTGTTAGTTAAGGAAGGCTCGGATCTAAATCTGAGCGTCTCAGTCCACCTGTGGCTCCAGTCAGCAGCCTTCATGCAAGCAGGCATCAAGCAACAGTGATGGAAAATGAGAAGGACTGGGAGGGAAGAGAAGAGAACATGAGGAAGGAGAAAAAGGGATAGACCGCCATGGATAAAACTTCAGGAGGAG
This sequence comes from Poeciliopsis gracilis, assembly GCA_911649635.1. NCBI lineage: Eukaryota > Metazoa > Chordata > Actinopteri > Cyprinodontiformes > Poeciliidae > Poeciliopsis > Poeciliopsis gracilis. The sequence continues at coordinate 3,207,062 of CAJVRI010001220.1, forward strand.
ATAAGAGCTTTATTAAAGAGTGACAGTGAAACATAAGAGAGATTTCGGAAGAGAAACAGATGAAGAAGAGAGACAAAGAGAGAGAAAGAAAGAAAGAAAGAGAGGAAGGGAGTCACGAACTGAGTTGCTGAGGCTGCACTCACCCGCTTGAACAGTCTATGGTCCATCAAGGGGCTTGGCATAAACAGCAAAACAATACCAGACAGCTATTAGCACACAGTAGGCACTGTGAAGGAGGGGCAGGGGCGGCTGGGGGTGGAAGGTGGAGCTTAGGGGTGGGGATATCTCTAACTAATGATTATTGTCAAGAAGATGAAAAATAAATAATTAAATCTAACACACCAAGCAAAAAGAGAAAGAGATGGACAAAATTATCTGGTTACAGTAGCATACAATGGAAGAAAGAACACCGCTGTGCAATATCACCATGGTGGGAAATGATTGGAAGTTAAGTGGTATTAGACAGGGGTGCACTTGCTGCTGTTACTTTTATTGTGGTTTATTGATCATTTAAATGGAAATTACACGTCCGTGTCACGAGCCAGCAGAAACGGAGAAGTTCATTTGGAGTGGCTTGCAAAAGGATTGACATCCCTTCAAACTTTTCCAGAGTTTGACCCGTTAAAACAACAAACGTTAATGTATTTATTGGGACTTGATGTGACCCCTCTGTTCCTGTGCACAGACACAATTCTTCTCCTAATTGTTCTGAATTTAGCTCCATCTATATTCCTATCACCTCAAAACAGGTTTTCTGTCCGTGCTGAGGAAACGTTTTACAGTTTTTCATGCTGTGAAGGTTTTTTTAGGCTGTTGCACATCACATAGAGTTTTGCATGAAGGGCGTTTAGTTTTAGTTTGGTGGGAATTATGTCCTCAAGTTGCTTGCTGTAAACTATAAACTGGACTTTTTATGGCCTGTCAGTTGTAGTTGAAAGTGTGCGGCCATGTCTTGAAAGATCGGCAACTGTGTGGTTTTGTTGTTTTTGTTTTCAGATGATTGACTGCTCACTATTGCTTGGTTTTCATGATGCTTCTCATTTAGTAACATTAGCTGTGTTTACATTACAAATATGTGCAAAGCTTTGTCAATATTCCGCTACTGTTCATTAAATAAGAAATGCAATTAAAATCACACGTCAATAAGTCATTAAAGAAATTATACACTGCATTCTTCCAACTATTTTCAAAACTATCTTCTTTGTAGTTTGTCACTGGAGCAACAACTGGATGCGCCAGTTGTTGTGCATCCAGTTGCAATGGAAAAAAAAAGGTTTCCATTGCAGTTTTGCGAAATAAATAATTTTTGATAAACCCGTCCTTGCACCAAAGCTTTTAATCGAGAGTTTTTTCAAAAATGGTGTCTTTCCTTAAGCAAATTTATTTTCGAAATATCAAATTACCCAATTTTAGGGTCAACGTTAACCCACTTCTTCACAGAACATTTGTATTCCACCTAAGAGTCAGTCATACAGAACAAGTTTATTTGAAACGGACTTTATTTAGACCAGATTAATACACTTAGTGTTGGTGTAACACATAAAATCCCAATCAAACACATTGAAGTTCATGGTTGCAACTTGAAAAGTTAAGAAACGGTTGATGGGGTGTGAATACTTTGGAAAAGCCCTTTTATTCAGAGTTCTGGCTCGGGTCGCTGTTTGGGTCACCACCTACCTGTGGCGGCAGCGTCGTAGGAACCTCATGATCTTCCTGGCAGCCTGATCCTGCCTCTTCGTGAGCAGACTCCCTCTGTGAAGCAGCAGAAACACTTTGAGTTAACGTGATCACGCAGCAAAAAAACGAAACAAAAACAAAAAAAAATCCAAATCACAATGTCTTTAATAAACAAAAAGAGATTACACATCATCTCTCAAACTTATTTTTGCTAATGACTTTGTTGATAAATGACTCAAGACATTAAGCATTTTTCAGCCCTGCAGACAAGCCTCATAATTTAACTGTCACTTTATCATTATGTAGCAAGATGAAGTGGTTCTTGCCGCATCCTGCAGTCCACAGCAGAGCGCATACACCCTGTTCCTTGGTGTTTACCTCAGTTTGTGCTGCACCAGGGCGGCAGCAGCCCCACGGTGATGGGGCTTCAGCTTCCCAAACTCCTTGTAGCTGCGGTAGTATTGCTGAATGAGCACAGCCGCCCTCCTGCTCTGCTGGAACTTCTTTTGTTCGTGGTAGCTGCGAAATTTACTCTGGATAAGGATGGCGGCCTGCGTCATCTTCTTATAAAGTGCATACTGAGGACAAGAACACGTCGACACGTCAGGACTCGCTTGATGAAAGTCGTGCTGTGGCTTCATGGCTTCATGCAAGAGTATGACCAACAAGTTACCTTTAGGGCTATCCATGTTAGCTTGTAAATGAGGGGAAAAAAAGACGCATTTCGAATGTTTGCTCTTTAAACGTATTCAGACATGGAAACAATTTCGCGGTGTTCCTTGCCTACCTGCTTGTATTTCTTGTAGCAACGTTGTATAACAGCGGCAGCTACTTCCTGTTGCTCCCGGAGTGGCCGCCCCTGTCGGAAAGTAGAGTGGAACAGGTAAGAAGTTACAATAGGAGCTCCTTTCTGCCACAAAGGATATGTGTAGCTTGCCGAGGTGTTGTCATGGTTAGCACATGACCGCCTCAGATAAAGAGCACAGTTTGTGGACAGACCACCTGTCAAACAGTGGAGGAAGTGAGCTGCTGCCCAACAGAGAGTCACCTCAGAATCAGCTGGCAGATGGGCTAAAGACAACTGTGAACGACAGTGAACAGTTTGTGATAATAAAACTTATTGAAAGTATCTCATGGGTAGGTGGGAAGTTCAGGAATGGGACTGGGCAACGAGGGAAAAAAAAGACAAAGACAAAGTGGGAGCTCATTGCTTAATAAATGTGTCTTAAGTAATGCAGGGATACGGGGTCAGTGCAGCTCCCCTAAGCAAGGCCATGCTCTGCTCAAGCCACCTTTTCCATGCTGGAACCACAGGGACAGATTTGTGTTTCCTCTTAATATTCTGATACAGTTAAAAATAGACATACAGAGAATTAGACAAATATAGAGACTGAAATCAATCAGTTGAAACCATGGTTAGAAACAGTACAACACAAGACAAAATAGGTAATAAGCCACGTTACATATGCTGAACTTCAATCCATAGCCAGATTAAAGGGAATCCTTCATCCCTAAAATCCAAAAACAGATCCACCCAGTTACACCAATCCTCAGCCCGTAGCTCTATGAGTCTGGGCTACAGCATAGACAGCTTTCAGGGCCTGAACACCGGGACTGTACCTTGTACTTGCGGAAGGCAGTTTGGACCAATCGGGCAGCCTCGTACAGCTCTCTCTGCTCTGGATCTGACAGAGTCAGCTGGGCCAGGTCTCGCTCCACTTTGCTGTTGGAGGCGTTGATGAACTCACTCCAGTCGGATGGGGAAGGAACCGCTGTCCTCTCCAACGGGGCCTCTCTGAGCGGAGACCCCCGAGGGCTCAGGTTGGGGTTAGATGATGGTGTCAGTGGCTCATTGTACAGAGATCTATCAAAAAAACAAACACAATTTATCTTTTTTAATTGACCTTTTTAAGCTATTTTAGTTTTCTTTGTGTACTTTTTCTATAAATTTGCATTGGGATTGTGAGATGAAATCAGAAAAAAACAAAACTTTTAGTGCAACTTTAATAGTGCCTTTATTTACTGAATGACACTTCATGACAACAGTTGTAAACATTCATAAAGACTCCGTCATCCTAACAGGTGTTATGTCTAACACTCCTTCAAATGAAGTGTTACCCCGATCTCTTCTTTTTTTGCTTTTCATCATCTCAAATATATTAATGTTCCAGATTTCAACCTAAAAAATTAATGCAACAGTTTAGGTTTACTTCATCGCAGATTGGTTTGGAAATAAATCTTGACTTGACAGATTTTGTCTTTGTCGGAAATTAAAATAAATTGGATGATCTGAAATATTTAAGTTTGATAAATAAGCAGAAGAAATTTCTTCGGGGGACAAAAACTTTTTCACAGTAGCCAGGCTTGTATGGATTTGGCAAAAAAGTTTCTTTTTGCTTCTCACTTCAACATTGTGTCTCTTTTCTTTAAATTGTAAAGGAAGCACATTTTTTGATGCCATTCAAAAGAGTTTTGAAATACAAGCCTCAGTCATTTTTTTCTTGCATTTAATTTCTTTGTATTTGAGCAAATGAAACAAAATCTCAATTTTTGCTCAGATATAAAAACTTTATTTAACATATTTTTTTTTAATGACATCTAGAAAGCAAAGGTTGTATTTAAAAGAGTACAATCCCTTACCGCAGGTGTATGATGCTTGGCAGCTGTTCTACATCTCCCAGGTAGCTGGCCAGCCAGTTCATGGTGGTGCTGACCGCCGATGTGTCTAAAGGCCCAGAGTCTGCAACGCTGAAGTTCTCCCTTTTGATTCTTTCAGGTGTTGCTTCGATGATTTGTTCTGCCAGAGTCATCATGTTTACCTGATGTTTTGAGAAAAACAAAGATGACTAATGTCAGCACCTATCCAGTAAAATTTCATCACAATAATATCTGCATGCAGACTACTTATGCATACTTGTTTAATGCTTTTGGCCCTGAGACAATAATTTGGGTTTTTAATGACAGGACAGAAGATGATGATAATAAAAGTGAAATTGCTAGAGGCTAGAAATACTTAATCCATCACTTCATCTGGTAGAGAAGTAATTAGACTGATATGGATGTCTGGAAGGATTTCTTGGCTGTTGAAGACAATAAGTAGAGTTTATTATGCAGTGATGGTCACTGACAGGGTGCCAAGCTGCTTCGCTGTACATTACCTACCAAATGCAGAAAGTGCTAATATTGTGCATCCATACAGCACCTTACCTCTGACAGTACACAAGTTTAGCAGAAAATCAATTCATATCTGCACATTTTAACTAAATTTTAATAAATACTGACAAATATGTTGAAAAAATAGAAAGAATTTAGTTTGAATAATACAAATTTTTGCTCACCAGCAGAAACAGTTTATGTAGATGGACTTCTTTTATTTTAAACTGGAGCCTTTTTGTTAACCAAATCTTTTTGATACGGACAGTGTTATGTAAAAGACAACATATTTTGTTTGTATCAATCTTGCCTTTTGCTTTTATTCAAATTTTATAGCAAATAACACCACAAACACCCAGTGGCTTTAACTCAAAAGGACACTTGAGCATATTAGTTTATGATACTTTGCTATTTTGTTAAGAGTGTCCAAATCATGTTCTTGTTGTAGACCAAGCAACAGAAAACTATTCAACCCAGAATCTGTGGATTATTGTAGAACTTTCTATTAATGAAGCTGAAGATGGGCTCAACAAAGTTGGACAAAGACTCAAATATATCTTGCCACCATGCAGAGTGACCAAAATTTAAATATTTCCAAGATTGCGATTAGAGACCTGAAGCAAATAATGTGGCATCTGGAGGGCAAAAGTTTCCATAATAAAGATCAGACAACATTTACTTGTCAACCTGTTGGTTGTTTGGGAGGCATGTTAGGAAAATACATGCCTATTTATTGCCAATAAATACAATCCAGATGCTACAAAAACCCTAAATCTTACCACTTATTTTTGATCTAGTTTCTAGTGTAAATATCTTAATATATCTGAATTTTTTTGTTTTGTCTTTGCAGTCAACTGTAAGTGTTGTCTCAGTTACTGCACAAGACTGCACATCATATCTGAAACAAAGTTGATGTAGGTTCATCTGTTAAATTCATCCTTCTGCTGCACTATAGTTGGAGTTTACACACCAAGATGACTATTTCACTCTTTTCTGCTCACCTGTAGGTCATCCATCTGCGTGAGACAGTCCTGGTTCTCCAGGTCCTCTCGATACGACAGCAGTTCTGAATCTGCCATTTCTCTGTCCGCCATAACCAGCATGCCCAGCTGCTCCCGCTGCCGCAGTCGGTTGACCAGCTTCTCCTTTCCTAAACTGCTGCCTCCACTGATGCCCAGCGCTTTCTTCCCCATGCTGCTGTGGGAGAAACTCTCTCTGGAGTTCCACCTGGTTGTCCCAGTGCTGCCTCCTGTTGGTAGACTTTTGTCGGCGCTCAAGCCCTCCGCGGACATGCTCTTGGTGCTGGAGGACAGTTTGTGGAGCTGTTGCTGCTCCAGGCTCAGAGGAACAGACATGGGCTTGTCTGGTCGATTGTGAAATAATTCCGGGTTAGGTTTATGTTTTTTAGCCAATGGGAGATCTCTCTGGCCCTCGCTGCTGTAGCAGTTAGAAGGTTCTGATCTTGGCCTTCTTAAATCTGCAAAATTAAAAGAAAGACAAAGTGACACATTAGCTGAAGACTCCAAAGATTTGCTCTGAATTTAATTCTCTTCACCTTTTTATATAAGCATCTTAGTACACTTGAATGAAGACAAAATGAACCTACAAGCAGCTTTTCAGCAAGATATAGGAATCTGTTTAAAATCTATTATTAAATATCAATGAGAAATGCTAGCTCCACTGGCAGCTCTTTTCACTTAAAATGTAAAAAAATAAATAAATAAAGGGGAAACACATTGAAGTTTGTCACAGTAATGTGGTAAAACTGAAAACAGTTAGCACTTCAGGTAGTGCACTTTTCAGCAATATTTCTGTAATCAGACTAACCTGGGTTGGGGCTGGTGGTGCTGGGTGTGGTTACTGTGTTAGCCGGACCTCCTTTCTTGCTGCCAGGTGCTACTATGCTGTCATTTGCCCAGCTGACCATCCAGCTGTCGGAGGTGGGAGCATCGGGGGCTGGGGAGAAAGACATGCGAGTCGTTGGCGGTAGAGAGGCGGGCGGCTGCTGCTCTTCCCTCTGCAGTTGCTCCAGACACTCAGCCAGCTTGGTGTGGCCACGAGAGCGAGCAATGGACAGGGGCAGGCGACCCAAGGAGTCTGGGATGGCAAGGGCCCGCCTGTCCCATTTATACAGGACTACTGCTGCCTCCAGATGGCCAAGCGCACATGCCCACATCTGGATTGTGAACAGACAAAAGAACAGCAGCAAACAAGTCAGAAAAGTTGTAATCTATAAACTTTTTCCACAAAGGGAGAGCTTTGGTACTGACCAGAGGCGTGCAGGAAAAATGATCAACATTTAGAGGGTCCACTTCCAGCTCCAAGTCAATACTATCAGCATGCTTAGTGCTGCATAAGAGAGAGAAAATTATATTTGTTGTGGTGCACTGTTATGATGAATTACAGTGGCAGTTACAGAGCATGCTGGATAATTTCATTCTCACCGCCATTTGATGAGTGTCTGAATGAGGGTGGCGTAGCCCTGGCCCGCAGCCAGGTGAAGGAGTGTCATCCCTCTGAAGGTCTTGGAGTGGATTAAATGTTTGGATTTGGCCCAGCAAGCTCTGCTCATCATCTTCTCACAGACCACTACAACACGGCTCTCAAAGGAGCTGCTGGCCTGCGTCTGGCCAGATGCACACTCAAAAACAAAACACAAACTGCTATTAAAACAATATTTTGTGTTATGCAGTATTTGTAGCAATAAGTGATGGAAAAGTTTAATGAATGTGCTGGGTTCTGCCACGTGCAGCAGTAATCGTCCAGCATGATGAGGCTTTTTACCTGTGACTGACTGTTGTTCCCTCCTCCGGCCCCTCCTCCACTACCTCCGCCTACTCCTCCCCCACCGGCGCCTCCTCCTCCTGCTCCTCCTCCAGCGCCACCACTCCCTGCACTGCTTGTCTGCTGGTGGCTGGCCATCTCCGCCATCCTCCTCTCCATCTGCTCCAAGCGCTCCAGGATTGACATTCTGAACTGGTTATCTGGGCAGAAAGTGGGAGACAGAAGAAGAATGCGTCAGCATCAGCTGTGAGGAAACAAAAATGTCAGTATGCTCATTCCAGCACAAAGAGGCCTCATCCTGACAAGGCAAATTATCACACAGTATGCACCACAAGCTGCACAAGCTGAGGAGTTTCAGGGATGTCACACTGACAGCAGGATGCTTACAATCATCCACTTAGGAGCAAATGTCCAACTCCATTTCACAGAGAAAGTGAAGTTGATTAACCTACTATACAACCATAATCATTTCATAAATAACCTGTCCAGTGAACATAAAAATCTATAAAAAAATAATTACATTAGTAAAATGATGTCTACGGACACCTCCGATTTGATCTTTCATGCACAACAGCTTTATAAAAAAATTATAAAAACAGATGAATTTCCAAGTTTTTCTAAATGTGAAAAGTGAGAATATTTACTATTGCACACATTCGGGATGGATAATAAATCAATGACAACTGCATCCTAATGAGATGTGATCAATATCAACAGACAGTACGTCTTATGGAATGTTCAATTAACTCACTCACTCTCTGGTTACCTAGCAACTCACTCACTCTCTGGTTACCTAGCAACTCACTCACTCTCTGGTTACCTAGCAACAACCTGTTGAGTAACTTGAGCTGCAACAGTTCCAGGTTTTGCCACTGTGCCTGATAGCTGCTTAAATCAGCTTGAGAAGGAAGTGTGGAGTTTAAATCAAAATCCAGTAAGTAATAATAAACATTTGCTAAAGTAAAATGTTTATATTGTGAAATGTTTTTCAGTCATATATCCCAGCCCTAACAAACACCAGTTATTGCGTTACACTCTAAATGACTTTTTATTACATTTTATAAAGAGTTTTTTAATCAGATATAAATATTTTGAACATTTAGTTCCTAGTTGTAAAACTTCCCCATTTAGTCTATAATTGCAGAGTGGAATAAATATTGTTTGTCATTGATGTTATTTATTAAGCCGTTACATTTGCTTGATTAAGTGAGATGACAGTAGACCTTTGATTAACAATTACTTTTAAAGTTTAATTTAATTGATTACCGGCTCTGTTAATCAAAAATACAGAATATATTAGTGTTGACTCTAAATAATATTGAGATACTGAGAAATCGCCTTGGTTTTTGCATAAAAGGAGAAAAAAAATCACTTAAGAAAAAGAAAAGAATAAAAAAAAAGATATATTTTTGATAGATTACACAACCAATTAATTTTTGAAGGTAAAAAAAATTTGACCAAAGTTAGTCACACATCAGTCAATTGTAAATGACTTTCTACATTACACCTCTTTCACAGAGCTGTTAAGCTCCAGGGCACGCACAAAATTTGAAAGACAGCCCACTTCAGACAAGACTCTAGAGATACCATTCTACTGAAGGGCTTTTCCAGCTGATTAGATACAACCCATTATGGCCCTGTTCCCTGCACCTGTTTGGAAAAGAGATTAAGAAGCTGACAGGACAACATAAATCAAAACCTATACAGCTATCTCAGGTCCTTGAAAAAACAACCTTTTCCCACATCAAGATGGATGGAGGCGCATTTGATGACAGGAATTGAATTTTACTAGAGGTCTGTGGCAAAGAGAGTGGTTCTACTTCAACAGATCGACATCTGACAAAAAAAAAAAAAAATTATAATACAGCAAAATTTACACACAAAAAAAAAAAAGTCAAGAAATCTGATCTTTTAAGTAAGAGACTTCAAGAACTAACGTTTTACCAAGATTCCCCCGTCATTGATTGCGTTGTCATTTTTCATCAGCCTTTACAAAACCTTTTAAGCCTTCTTGGCTGAATATTCTCCTCAGGTATACCTTTCATGCTCTGTGTAGCTTCAGCCTCCCAGCACAGCCACGGCCTCCTTTCACAGCATCCCCTTAAAACGCTACTTCATGTAATGGTACCTTTGATTGGTGGCTAAGATTAAAAATCATTTGGGTCCAATGAATTAAAAAACAAAAAAACAATTTCATAAGTAAATCTCAAATTACTTCTATTTATTACTGTAATCTTATAATCTTTACTCTTCCTCCATCTGAATGAAACAAAATATATTCACCACATATATACATCACTGCTTTAAGATTTAAATAAATTATACTGCAATGTTGCAGCAACTAACACATTAATATACAACATTTCAGGCTAATCTATACAAATACAAATTCACTCACCTCTGCATGCTAAATGCTTGAAGGGATGCTAGAATGACCTACTTTCTTATTATTTCAGCTAATAAGTAACTACACTATCACAGAAGATGTTCAGTTGATTCCCATAGATAAATCTCAGAATGGGATAGTGATGTCATAGTGTATCTAAAGTACTGTAGAGTGCTTTTTATTTTCATTAACATTAAACATGGTAAGAAGGGAAACAGAATGTCAGCAGTTTAAAATGACAAAATTACATTTCTCCTTTAATTTCTAAACAAAATTGTGTAGCAAACTTCAGGATCTTTGCTAAAGAGTTTGAGACTTCATTTGTCTTAGTAGACCGGACTTGTTTAGTAGCTCAGGTCTTTCACCAGCAAAATTATCAAACTGTCCCACTAATAAAGCATTTAACTGGAATATGCTTTACAGAGACAAAAGTTTGGATTCTCGTTAACAATACAGACGTTTCCTGCAGGTGTTGGGACATGTTGCTGCTTCAAAAATAGCAAAATTTGTATTTTTTTTGCTAAACAGCACTTTACATTTGTGTGGTTTAGCAGTTCACATAGTTTCCTGCTAATCCTTAAACTGGATGGTAATAAATAAAAAAAAAAAAAAAAAAAATTGCAGCTCATAGGTAGTCCGGTTAAACAAAACAACAAATGGGCACTTTAGTGCCCATTCCTTAAGAGTGCATGTGCACACTCTTAAGGAATGCCATGTACAGACAGTGGATTGGGATGGGCACTGAGAGCCCACTGCAGCAGGGAGTATAGAAGACTGCATTAGCATTCCCCATTTAGCTACTATGAGGCCGTTTCTGTGGCAACCTGCTGCCGAGTGGTAACTAGGCGACAAGAGGATGGCTGTGTGTGTATGCCCTGCCTGTGTGCTATTGGCTTATTGATGAAGGGGAGGAGAAGGACCCAGTATACAAGACAAAAATGTAGATAGACAAACAATAAAAATTTAATTTCTAAATCTTTCCCTGCATGCTATTTTTTCCAGCGCTGATGCAAGAGGGACCCGATGACTCGAGGTGGGGAGCCTTCGCAGCATGACCCGGTGACATTTGCGCTTTATGGTATCTTGGCACCCCCAACTAAAGGCTCCATAGAGAGCTAATGTCACAGTGAGACACAGTAAAGGAGGTCAAGTAGCTTCTATCATCGGGGAAAAAAAAGCATAATGCCACTGGCTGATAAATTGCTGCTCTTTGTGACAGTATGCTGCACTGTGAAAAATGGGCTGAAAGAACAACAATGAGGCCCCTGCCTTTAATTCCTCTGTGTGCTGTACACTACCTAGGTGAGCATCCTGTCAAATCAGCACGTCATTTTCATAATAAACAGCAAACTGCTCAGAGTGTTTGTACAGCTTCCCATTAGGCTGTATTTATCTTTGCCCATCAACATATTGGCTTGTGGACAGTAGGGAGGTGAGCAGTTGCCAGCCTGCTCTGGTCTGAGTGCAGGAGTTGAGAGGGGAGTCAAAAGGTTGAGGCACATGCCTTCATATAAGGTTGTGCTCTCATTTTGCTTTCACCTAACCGGTGGGAAGAGATACAAACGCCGAGATGGAGGGAAAGAGTCGGGGATAGTAAGCAGTAGGCTGACATGTCTTTGTTCAGACCCAGTGCTGCAGTGTGCTGCAGTGCAGATGATGTCATCTCCACCTGCTGCCTGCTGCTCCAAATGCGATGCACGTCCACTGCAGAGGGAGGATGGGGGTAGAGACGAGTGGGAGGAGACAGGGAAGGTGAACAGCCAAACGGTACTGTAACAACACTGTGACGCCATGAGGGCCCTCCCCCTCTCTGGTTTACTCCCTTGTGACAGTGCACAGTTGCAGACGTGGTCATTGTCACACATTACCACCAGATTTTCACAAGGTATTTTAAAACAGCCTTGCCCGCAAAAAATTAACTAAAAACTCTCTGTAAGAAATTTAAAGTGTGCTTTTGCAGTCAAGTTGAATGTAAAGTTAGTGGTTTTTACAAAGTTTCTGTAAATGAATGTGGAGATCTATTCTAATGCTTTTATTTGAATGCCATAATGTCCTACCATAACCAGACAAACATTTACTCACATTTCTTTTTAACATTGCATTAAAGTAGAAAGTACCTCACTACTTTACTGAATTAAATCCCAAACATTACAATCTCAACCCTCTGCAGACACAAACTCATTCAATTCCAAGTTATGCAAAAACTTAATTTACTGAAAATTAAACTAATCAAAACTACTACCACAGCTAAGATTGGAAATATTTTTCTACATAAGTGAATATAAAATTGTAAATGATGACCCGATTATACTTTGCATGCTTTCCTATGTATGTGTATACGTTTATTTCCTTGAGGCAATCTGGATTGTTCTCAAAGATCAAAAATATGAAAATCCAGCAAGAGGCACAACTGAAATATGGGGCTGCTTGGCTGCAAGGCTGCAGCCCCCCAGGGCTCTGGAAATCACACAGCATCAGTTCAGAAATCTACAAGCTAAAAACCACTTAACAAAATCTTTTGTTTGATTTTTATGTTAATAAGCTCTAATAACTTAAACACTGCTAAGTTAACAATTTTTATTTCCTGAGTCTGAGCTACAGTGAGTTCAAGTTCTAATTGTCAGATTTAAATTGTAGTATTGCAAATCACCCAGGATGTTTGGTCTCTTATCTAGTGCAAATATTTTAGTACACTTGAAATACGGCAAAACTAACTTTAAGTAACTTTTCAGCAAGATACAGAAGCTTGTTTTGAGTAAGTAAATTATTGATACAAAAATCACTAAGAATTGGTGCCAGATCATTTCATTTGAAGTAAAATAATTTGCCAGTGCTTTTTTAAAATCAATATTAAGGACTTATTGATTCACATCAAGCTTCTATATCAGGCCGGAAAGTGACTTGTAAGCTCGGTTTGTCCTATTTCAAATGTAGTAAGATCTTTGCTCTAGAAATATTTGGTAAGATTTTGTGTTTTTGCAGCTCGGACTGTACAGGAGCAGCTTCACTAAACAAAACTCAGAAAGTGAAACGAGGAAACCACAGAAATTATAATACAACTCAAATCACCTTTAGCTTTACAGAGCAGTAAAAAAAATAATTTGTACTGGGATAAAAGTATGCAAAGCGTCAGTAAATGACCTGCTTATTTTTACTCTGGAGATAAATATCCCTAAATAAATACATTTCAAATGAGCTTTTTACCCAAGGACTACATAATCTGTAAACAATGTGAAGTGATTGTCGACAATGTAAAGTGATAAAAAATTATGTTTACTCAAAGTCTAGAGAAATGAACTGATGTGACTCTGATAAATCTCCCCGCAGGAGTTAACTCACTTATTTTGATTTGATCACAGGATCATAAGTCATGTGGCCGAAACAGAGATTTGCTGGAACTGGTTTCATTTTTACAAAAAAAAAAAAAAAATGTTACATAAAATTTGCATTTGAATGATTTTTCACATCTACATAATTATTTAAAAGTACTTAATAGAAATAAATTGATCCAAAATGACTTGTTATGGGGTAAAAACAATTAACAGATTGTAAATTGAGGTAAGACTTGAGATGGAGTTATTTGGTGACTTTACCTTTAAATTCACCCTGATTAAAATAGTAAAACTATCAATGAGCAACAGTCGTAGATATATTTCTAAATTATATTCCTCTAAAATTTTCAGGTAAGTTCTGTTTGTTTACACAGCACCAAGTCACAGCAAATTTCAGCCGAAGTTGCTTTACAAAACAAACAGATCCAATTCATATCAAATGGCTCCATTTTAACAGGAGGATAAATTCAGCAGAAACTCAGTATGAGTGACCCTGTGCTGCAACCAAATATAGCAAAAGAGGAGAAACTGAGAAAGTCACAGTTTGTTCGAGGGAAATCTCTTTAATCAGTTTCTAAGTATTGTAGTTTAAGGTGTTTTTTATGGGTTCTTATATTTGTGACAAGGCCTGACTGTTGTTTTCTTAACTCCAGGTTCTGTCAAACCAGAGAGAAGCAAAGATCAGAGGAGTTTCTATGGTATAATCCACAGTGGTCTACAGTATCTCATCAATGACAGCTCTAGGACATGGCAGCAGCTTCTCATGAGGCAGGTTGATATACTCAGGGATAAGGGAATAAAGGACAGTGCTGCTTATTAAGACCCAGCAGAGCCTGATGTCAGAGCAAAGGGGCCACAAGAAGAAAGAAGACAGCAGGGGAAGAGCGAGGGTAAACTCAACACCGGGGTGAAAGGAAAAGAGAACAGGACAAGAGACAAGAAGAGGTTCATGAAGAGGAATAAGGGAAAATGGAAAAGGGCAGGAATTACAGTGCATGACAAGACAGGGTCTGCTAGTGAAGCAGAATGGAGAATTTAGTTGACCCTACTTAGAAATGTCAAGGATGAGAGCAGGAGAACTATTACTGGAGTGAACTACAACTGCTGGAGTGGAGCTGGAGAGTCTAAGCACAGATTTATGGACCTTACTGGTGTACCATTTCAACTAAATCACTGAAAAGAACAAGTCTTCACCACATAATGTCAATACACAGCACAGAACAAAATCCTCGACAAACAACCTCATCAATCTGACTTTTAAATAAATTGCGTTTCCCCTTGCTATAGGCTACTTTGGGTTTGTTATTGAAGAAAGGCTGTCATCTTTCATCCTGAAAGCGCTCACTTCTGATTGACTATGACTGAACATCTTTAATTCTCACATCCCAACCTCTGGTCCAGTTCATGCCAATCAAGTTCAGAATTGAGCCTCATTATCTTCCTGCAGCTACACACATCCTCAGATGTAAACCCTGTGAAAGGACCAGAGGTCGGCCTCCCTCTGGGTCTTTGTGTGGGCTGATTGACAGGGGCTAGTATTTGTGACCATGGAGAGGAAGAGGCCACACCATCTGTCAGCCGCCCTCGCAGCTGGAAGACATGGCAGCGTGCGCATAAAAGACATACAATCCTTGCTTTAAGTTCTTCTAAGAGCAGTGATTGAGTAAGATTTTAATTGCTCAAAGATCAAGACTGCATGTCGTGTAACTGAGATATGCATAATTTGTTTAGAATCTATTTGTCCAATCATCTGCTATTCGGTTTCTTTAACTCGTGGCCTTGCGGTGGGACGGGACGCAGGGCACACCCTGAGCGGATGGTTCATCCGATGTATTACGAGGTTTGGAGACAGACAAATGCAATCATATTTTAAAGGCGTAGTTTTATATCTCTCTGCAGATACAGTGCCTTGTAAATGGAGTCACTTCCCTGAAACTTTTATATATTTCTAATCTTATTACCCAAAAATCAGAAACTTGGTTCCCGCAAGTTTTATCAAGTGGCCCTGCTTTAACACCTGATTAAAGATAATTTAGTTCTCATTCAATTTTCATTTCAGGCAAGTGACTTCAACGATGAAAACATCTCAAACATGCAGGAGACAAACTCCCCCCTAAGACGCACCAACACAGAGTAGCACATAACTGCGAAGTGGAAGGAAAAAGGTTTTAAATATGTTTTTTTTCAACAAATACAAACCTTAGACTTTAGTCTAGTCCTCAGTACTTTAACACTCCAAAATAAAAGCCAGTGAAAACTTGCATTTAGGTGTGACATAATAAGTAATGATGGGTGATATCAGAATAAATTAGCACCACATATCAGGGAGGTCAGAGATTGAGAGAGAAACTTTAAACATCTCGAAGAGCGATATCTCTGGTCATCCAAGACGTAAAGCAAACATTTAAAATAGTTTTTTGTCACACATAAAGCAATCATATGCAATGGATTACAGTATGTGTTGTAAAGAGGCACATTTGTCAGATTAAAAGCATCTTTTGAAAACAGCAAACATCATTAAACATCCATTCCAATAAGCCCAAATTTCTGTAGTAAAACTTAATTTATTAGTTTGATGAGATATTGTTATCTAAACGTTGTGTTTTCGTTAAATACAGGTGGGAAATATTTCTTATTAGCAAGAATAAAGGCTTTAAAACATGAGTTGATGTGTAATTACTTGAATGTGTTTCACTTTGTGAATTGAGTTACTAGCATAAATATTTTTTTTCAATAATATTCTAGTTTAATGAATGAGTCTGCATATATGGCACAAGAAATTTCACCCTGGATGCACAATTAAAAGTGGTGGCAGTATTATACTGTGGAGCTGGTCAGAATTAGTAGGAAGACAAATGGCGATAACCACAGAGCATTTCTGGATAAAAACCTGTCAGAAGTTGCCACTAACTTATTGATTTAAATCACATTCATGCGTTTGAATGGTCCAGTCAAAGTCCAGATATAAATCAAACTGAAAATCTGAAGCCAAAGTTGAGGACTGATGTTCACATATGTTGTGTATCCAATCAGACTGAGCTCGGCGAAAGACAAATGGGCAAACTTTTGATTTTCTCGAGGCGTGAAGCTGTTAGAGACACAAAACATCTGTAACTACAGCAAAAGCTGAGTCTGCAAAGTTTTCATTCAGTGAGCTGGAATACAGCCATAATTTTAAGATGTTCACTTAAAAACAGTCCTTTTCTTTCTCCCTCACAATTTTGCAATATTTGTGTAGCGTTACAACATATGAACCATAAGGTTTACCTAACAGAAAACCTGTAAATACAATACAGAAGTGAATACAGCATTTAGCCTCACCTCACTTGTTGTGCATAAAAACATTAAAAAAAAGCTGTGAATTATTAAATCTGTTGCATGGCTTATATGCTGCATTATATCACCAGTTTAGCCAAATGTTATAACAATCTCTAACAAAGGTCAAAGGTGTTCAACAGATCTCATCCTCTTCTTCTGGCATTTATCCAGTTATATAAGTCAATATGAGTGCAGTCTGGACACAATAGATTCAGTGTGTCACACTGAAAGTAAAATGCCAAGAGAGGAGACCCAGGGGATTTACTGTCATCTGCTTTTATACTAATGGAGTAATTGTATTGGCTTTTTGTCTCGGGAACAGGACAAGCTGTATTTTCCAGATGTTCAGTAACGAGTCCATTTCATTTAGTGTCCTGTTTATGCAAACAAATGGCATGAGCTTGAATCATATCCTCTCAGACAAAACAACTTAAGATGAGAGCAGAAATTATTTTAAAAATGAAATGCCTCAATAGAGAGAGAAAGACAGAGAGAGAGAGAGAGAGAGAGAGAGAGAGAGAGAGAGAGAGAGAGAGAGAGAGAGAGAGAGAGAGAGCTCAAGGGGCGACACACTGCTGGCTAAATGAAGCTACATGTGTTTAATCCTTATGAACCTCAATCTTTATCTTTTTTCAAAGAATCTTTGTAAATTCAAGTTTAACTATCATTCTTATGTTACAACAGCAAAATAAGAAATTGTGAAGGCGTCAACGTAATTTTGAAACTATATAATTTATGCGGTGGCTCTGAGGTGCAAACCACTTCAACAAATTCAAAAACATAACATTAACATAGCACAATTACAAATTACAAATACACCACTGTAAGCATGTATGTGTGTGTATCAATAAAAACAATTTATCAGAATCAGCTGCATCAAATAAAATTATTGTGTCCCAAAACAATTAAATAATCACATCAAAAAGTTTGAAACATTGTCCGTATTTATTCATTTTTCATTCCTAAATATAATAGTGTGTCGGAGATTGTGTCAGTGACATTGATTAACTTAAAATACTTTGCAGAACGGTACTTTACGAAGTTCGGTCCATTTACTTGAGTTAGCTTGCTGGCGGATAAACCACTTTCAATATGGTGGACGCTATAATGTATTGCAACAACGGGCCAATCAGCGATCTCTCAGGTCTCCAACTCGGACACACCCTTTCCGCTTTGTAGTGTTGTAGCGTTTTTGTAAGTTGTAATTGTGCTTCGTTAATGTTGTGTTTTCGTCATTTGTAATAGTGCTCCATTAATGTTGTTGTGTTTTGTAATTTGTATTTGTGCTAAGTTGATGTTGTGCTTTTGAATTTGTTGAAGTGGTTTGGATCTCAGGGCCACTGTAAATTCATCTTTGGGAATTCTGACTCAGAGTTAGAACCTCTTTTTGAAATAAAAGTACAAATGACAAACTTCAAAACAAAACTAATAGCTAGAAAGGAGAGACAGCTGGAACCTCAAGGCATGGATATGGAGTGAGTAAATCATATTTTAGATTATACATGCATATCCTCTAAAGCACACAGAATTATGGCAATAAAATCCAGAGCAGTAATCTTCACTCAAGATGTATGCACGATTTAAACTCACTTCAGTTCATCTATGCAGCACTAGCTTACAGCAAAAGTCATCTGAGGGCACTACACAGAAAAAGTAAACAATTTATCGTAGTGATGCTACACTACTATACTTCCACAATAAATAATAGAATATCTACGGAAAAAAATGTTTTTCTCTATTATTAATAAAGAAAACCCAGCAGGCAACTTATATGCATGAGAGAAGTCAGTTATAGTAAGAAGACTATCTATACTTAGATTATTCAGGGTTACTGGGCTCATATGAAGTGGCACAGAGCACTTTATTTCTGTAGCACCTTAATGCACAGTTCAATAGGAATCATCATACTCATGCCCCTCTGCTCTATCACCTGCAGATGGAAAAATTCCCATAACATTGCTGCTGTTAGCAGATCTACAACTGCGATTACTCCTTCTGTCACTACAAGTAAAACCATAGGAGCAGTTACATGAACTACTACTACAGCGGTGAGGTTCGGTAGTCACACTTCATAAAAGCTCTAAGTTACAATCCTTCATAAAAAAACTTGTTAACAGAACTGGTGAACCATGCAGCTCTGGAAAAAATAAGACCAATACAATTTTTTGCCATCAGCATCTCTACACGAATGACATTTCTAGGGCTTTTGTTCAATTGCAACACTGATCATCTGAACCCAAGAGCTTTGTGAAAGTCTGCCAAGGCTCATCCTACTCCATCCAATATGTATTTTTAAATTCTTACTTAGCTTAAACATTAGTGTTGTGTTTTAAAAGTGAATATAAAAGTTTTCTCAGCAACATTTGAGGCTTGAAAACACAAACTTTTTGGGAAATAAATGCCAGAAACTGTATATCTATTTGGTAGGAATGATGCCAGTTTATTGAACAAAATAAAAATAGAAATTAAGCTAAATATTTTGCAGTAGTCTTTACACATTTTCCAGAGCTGTGCTTTAAAAGACAACATTTCTGCCACCTCCAAAGTCTTCTGTCTTCAATTGTTTTCTTTTATAACCAGAAACTGATTTTCCTCAAAGCAGAGGCAAGGCATTGTCAACTCCTGATACTATTGTCATGCATAAGAAACAAACAAATCAGTGCAGCCTTTGTGTTGCTGGCTTTCGGGCAACAGTGCAGTAAATGCATTTAGTTTACTGCAGCAATACTGGTAAACATTACACATGAGCAACAGGTAGGTAATGCACAAGAAGAATCTTCGTTTAAATAGTTTGGGAAAGTCTGGCAAGCAGAAACTACGGAGACAAAGCTGTAAAAGTCTCTGCTCGCGGCTGCGTGGTGCTGAAAGCGGTCTGAGCTGTGGAGAATCTCAGCAGCCACACACATGGCCCAGATAAACTCAGCGGAGCTTATGGATGCGACAAGCCTTCATTGCGCTATAGGGCACAACAACACGTGAAACTGCACCTGGGTCACGCTGACCCTCTGCTTATCACCATCCAGATACAAACACGCGGAGAAATAAGTATTTGGAAATTATGCATCCCGAAGCATAACTTTAAAAGAAGACCCAGAATGTTTAAGTTTCGGAGGTCGCCCTAAAACGCACGAAGCGCAAGTCGTGAGTCAGGAGTTGCTTAGTCTGAGCGCTTTGACGCATGAAACAGTTGGTAAGCATGTGGCCGAAACAACTCCGCTACAGCTCTGCCACTACAGGAATACAGTAAAACAGAAAAACTCTGCATGCGGCGCTCAACGAAGAAGAAGAAGAAGAAAAAAACAAAACAAGAAAAAAACGTGGAACTTGTGGCATACACAATAGGCAACCCAAAGACAACACAATCACAAGACAGCACAGCACTACAGTTATAAGGTTGAGCTCAACACTTCTAACCTTCTATTTTATTTTCCATTGGAAGAGTCCACCTTAATGCCAAAAACACAGCCCCTTTGTCTGTTTGGAAATGCAGGTGTCATTCACTGGCATCCTGACCCAGAGAAGTCCAAGCAGGGCTGCCACTCTAAAGCATGCTGCTACACGTAGAAGAAAAACAACAGAAAAAAAACCCCCAGCATATATATCCTTGGTGTAGACTGAGACTGACTCTCAACAGATCACTCGTCAACAATAGAACAAAGTGAAGGAAAAGAGCGGCGTGCAGAAAGAAGGAGAGGAAGACCGCTCATGCTCTTCCTCCTCTAATAGCCCACTCCTCCTCCTCCTGCTGCTGCTGCTCTCCTCTTCACTTTGTTTCACCTCGCGCACATGCACGCTCTCCTCGTGTTTCTAGTAGTCGCTGCGACCCCCAGCCTGCAGTAAAATGACAAATACCGCCGCGAGGAAAACGTTGTGCGCACGTGCAGCCCGTAAACAGACGCCCTAATTCCCGCTTTGTGGCGTTTCCTTCAAGAGCCGCAACTACTCGCTCTTTTAAAATATATATATAACATATATATATTTTTAAAGAAATTACAGTCCCAGTAGATTAGTTTAACTAAAAATCGAGCCAGATTTTATTTCATTTTTTTCGCGCGCCCTCACACGAAGTCTGTCCTAAACTGGAGGAAAGGCGTGAAAAGCGTTTCTTCCCGCAGCGCGATCTGATGTTTCAAACCAGAGCCACTTCTATCCGCGGGAGTTTGCCATGTTTACCCAAACACGCCCACTCCTCCTCGGCGCCTGCATTGTGTGTACACGCTTTGCCATTTGTCATGCCTCGGTACAGTCAATAAGGCTCCCTTAATCACTGACGGTCAGCTCGTCTCCGAGCGGGGCTCCAATTCTGCCGCCGCTCGGCTCGCCGGATCTGGGATCGGGGACTTTATGTGGCAGCGGCTCTGCGGCTCCGAGAGCTTTTCTGTCCTGCCTATGGCTCCGTACCTGCAGTGCTGCAGAGAAAAGGCGCCCCTTCCCCCACTCTGCATTATGACAAATCAAGGCAGGCAGGCAGCTGTGCCATTAGCACATCATAGCACAGTTAGTCTTCCATGGGAGAGGAAACTCACAGAGCCGAACGGCACACCGCTGCGGACCCGCACTAAATATTGACACGAAAGCCGCTTCGCCAGAGCCACAGCCTGCTAATCAGTAGACTGACTATAGAAGCTCAAGAAAGGAAACAAGAGGCGGCCACATTAGTGTCTCTGGAAGTCACGGAGTCTGCTGTGCCTCCAAACAGGGAACAACAGTTGTAAGGAGTACAAATAGCGACGCCCTACCCTGACAAACTGGGATGTAATGGTCACCAGAGCGGACAACATCCACAAGGATTCAAGCTTTAACAAACTTACTGTCAACCCACGTGGACTTTTAAAGCGCGCTCAGCAACAGTTGCTTTCCACTCAGTGTGGTGCTGAAGCACTGCCACACACACGCTGCCTGCTGGAAGTTCCTCATTTATTTTAACCCCGATTCCATCTATTCACTTAGATTCTTAGCTCTTATTTAGGCAGAGAAAGATACAAATGGGGTTAAAAAGTTATGCTTTCAACTGCTAAAATCCTGGGTCATGTGGTTTAAGATGCCAGAGAATATTAGAGGCTTCCAAAACTGTGTGGAGTGTAATGCAGCGTCTCCTGCACTGCTCCAGCCCAAACTGTTACTGCACACTGCCAGTCAGTTGGCTTAAAGCAGACTCCTACGCTTTGCTAACAGACAGAAGAAAGACAAACTCAGAAAGACAGAAGAAAGACAAACTCAGAAAGACAGAAGAAAGACAAACTCAGCCTTCTGGAAATATTTAATTTAGCAAAACACTTTGTCACACAGGGCGAGGAAGCTGCAGTGGCATCCATAACTCTTTTTAAGGTAACACAGATATACAGCTGGGAAGATACAAGCAGAATTTTTAAGTAGCTGACTGCAGTCTGGCGAGCCAAAAAGCTAGAAATAAATTGCCTTCCAGCATTGTATTCTTGTATTTGTGATGCTTTTTCAATAGAGGTATGGACAAAAAGAGCAATCCAATTCTACTAAACAAGTTATCAAGTTTTAAGGAACAAAACAGCTGAGATTTTCCAACATATCTTTTGGAATGGTTCTAATTTTTATTAATGAGATACCAGAGAGAGCACCAGAGTAGCTTGAGTTGCAAGTTACTCTACAACTCAAGTGTCAGCACAGGAGTGCTGTTGCTTTCCAACCTACTGCTGCATACTTCCAGTCAGCTGGCTGATAGAAAGCTCCTGTAATTTTCTGTCACAAAAAAAGAGAAGCGTGTTCAATTGGTCTGATTAAGATAAACTACAGTGGGAAGCTTTCAGCTTTGTGTCACTAAAGCAGCCGACTGCAGGCTGACTACACCAGGAGATGGTAATTAGTTGGAGCTAATTCGCCTTTTATAGCAGCTCTTTATGCTTGTGCCACTTTAGCATACTGGCAAATGGGTATTACCAACAATTAAGCTACTAAGGATATGAGCATTATAGGTGTTATTGGGGATCAGTGAAAGGGCTTTGCAGCTCATAAAGGCAAATATATAAGATGCTTGGTAACAAAGGGGTATAAACTTTATTTTTAAATACAATTACTGATCTGAAATATTTTTTCAACTATAGGTTTTTAAAGGTGAAACATTCACAGTAATCTCTAATGTTGTATTCCATAACATGACAAAATTCTTAATTACTGCTAATGAGTCTAAAAAACATGCAAAGGTAAAATATTTCTTAATTCAAAATATTTTGCCATCACAGCAGCCATAAGAATGCAAAGCTTCATGTATTTCCTTGGATATCATATTAATTTCTTTTTGAAAAGTGAAAAATAGTATAAAATAGTGTCATATTTTCAACAAAAGCAGAAAAAAAAAAAAAGAAAAACAGTTTTGTCTATGTCGATGTATTTTGCTGCAGTGTGAAAATCTACATGCTATATTTAATTTTGAGACACTTAATAAAAGTTCTTTTCAGAATAATCCTCAGTGTACCTTAAATGGTTTAAAGATTATTATACTCACAAAGTCTGCTCTTCTGAACCCCAGATCAATACCAATGTCAACATTATGGATGGATTTGGAATATATGATCAAAAACGGACATAAATTTACATCATATTAAAGCAGATTTAGTTTTAATTCAGTGTGGGTATTTCAATTATTATTTAATAAAGGGAAAAAAAAGGCTTACTGACATATATTGCAAGACTGCTAACTGTTTAGATATAAGATATGGTCATTACTTGCAGGAAGGTTTAAGAAGCATTGAATCTGTGAAAAATTATGATATATGCATTCAGCATTACATCATCCCAACTGTGTTTTAACCACTGCTTAATTTGAGCGCCATGAGAATAATGTGATGAAGAATAATATCAAAAATATGATTCAGTTTGAGTCACTAACTATTCCGATATGTGGATGAAACGTCACAATCACAATATGTTATAAATATAACCATTATAAACATTACAAAAATTACTGTTATGAACATAACCATACCTTGTCGATATCTGACCAGTTCTCTACAAATGAAGGTAACTACGAACAGAAAGCACAGAACTTATTTTGCTAAATTGTAGACAAAACACGACTGATCAATTTGGGATTTTTCCCGTTTTTGAAAATGTGACAAATGATTTTCCATTCATCCCATATGATCCAGGCTTGAATAATAAAAAAACAAAACAAACATTACATATATAACCGCTTATTACAACACAGCACTGTTCTAAAAATAGACACAAACATGATGTTACACAACAAACCGTAAGACATGGTGTGCAAGGAGTTAACATAGCTAAAGTAATAGGGTGGGTTGTGTTTTCCCTGAGACAGTCGGCTCCTCCTTAGCTGCTTCTGTGAATGGGCCAGTAAGGCAGCAGGGTATGAATGGCGGAGGGATCTAATCGTGCTGCCATGTATGTGAGCCGCCATGCAGGTCTCTATTTCTCACTAGCGCTCCTTGAAGGGCTGTCTGCAATGCAGCTGTCCTGTGAGCCTGTAGTTCATCGTGCCCTACTTTATTCTGTCAATACTCAAACACTGCAGCAGTACCTCTGCCAGCAGCTACACACACACACACACACACACACACACACACACACACACACACACACACACACACACACCCACCACACACACACACACACACACACACACACACACACACACACGCATGCAAACACTTAATGGTTTTCATATGCATCTCAAAGGCCTACAGCAGGCTCACTGATACATACATGAATTGTTTGAATGTCAAACTACAACTAATCCACAAAAGTAGATTGAAAGGTATTTCTTTATAAAACTAAGCACATAATAATGATTCATGTCCATCTTAAAGCAATCAATCAACCAATCAAATTTCATCTATATTTAAAAAGCTCTTTTTTATACAGTGCAGCTATGTGAAGTGCTTTACAGAAAATAAGCATCCGAATTATTTACTTTAATTAAACAAAAATAACAAGAGAATCTCACACATTTCCAGCAGAAAGATGCACTAGCTTCACACATGGTAGTGAACCCAATAACCCCACATAGGTTATTACATAGCAACACACAATAAAACACAAAAACATCACAACCAAACACCAAATATCAAAGCCAAAGGTGCCAAAGAAGGGATGATATTTTTTAATAAGTTAAAAAATGTAATAATAAAAAGTGAGTAAAATCTAATGCTAAAAAGTACATAAATATTTACAGCGACTGATATAATAATCAGATGATAAATCTAGATAAATCAACAAAAATAATGGATAAAAATAGATAAATGGAGACAACAAATGATAAAATGATGAAAATCAATTAAAATTCAGATGCAAGGCAGATTAAAACCAAAGCAAGAGCAAATAACGGTTGCAAAATAAAATACATTGTAAATAGCTGCAAATTCTCATGATAAACATACCACAGACAACAGATAAAACGTCAGGCCAAACCAGCCAGAAAATGGCTCAATAACAATAAAAAAATGTTGAAAAGTCAAAGTTTTTCTGTTGTCTCATATATATACAGTAGCTGTTCTTTTTATCCCAACCTTTTTGAAAACAGTAGAAATATTCAAACCCAATAAGGAATAAAACACCATGTGAACTAAAACCTTAAACATCATCTCTAGTTATGCATCATGCTAAATGAAGAGCTAAATCAGTGATTTTATTCTTGCTATATGTACTTTTAAATATGACATAACCAATTAAGCATTTGTAAACACAGGCTGTATGCCAAACATATTTTATACATTGACTGTTCACTTAGCGAACAAGTAAAAATCAATTAGAAAGCCCTCAGCAGGAGTTAGTCACTCAACCAAGCAGGCGTGGTTCTAGACTGTGGGAGGAAGCGAGAGTAGATGACAGACTTCATGCAAGCACAGAGAGAACATGCAGACTCCCTGCAGAAATAACTCAGACTGCAGTTGACTGTTCTGAAACTAGAACCTTCTTGGTGCAAGGCAACAGTGCTGCCAGCTTACAGCCAAATGAAGGACGGATCTATACATTTATATTGTTTATGTCAACTTGGTTCTTAGCCAACAGGAGCAGCAACCAGTCTGGTCTTCAGCTGCTTCAAAGTTCGACATATTTTTCACTTAGAGATTATTTTCAGCACACCATTGCTTTAGAGAGAAATTACACGAGCTACAGTTGCTTTCCATTAATCTCAAACCAGTCTGTTCCCTCTTCTCTACCATCAACCAGGCATTTCCATCTACATAAACGTTGCTCACTAGATGTTTCCTCTCCTAAAAAATAGTTGTTCATAAAATCCCAGAAGACTGGCAGTTTCAGGAACAGTTAGACGAGCCTGTCTGGCATCAACAACTGAAATGTGACTTCAAAAACAAAACATTCTGATGATTGGCTTGAACTTGAGCATGATTTCTTCACCACATCTAGAAGCCTGAATGCATTAATTTGATTTCAGCCAATGATGTGATTGGCTGATCAGCTATTTGTGTTAGCAGCCAAAAGAACAGGTGTACCAGTTTAAAACTGATAAAGGCAAAAAATTTAAATGGGAAGCTTTGAACTGAGGGAGTTTAAAAAAAGCAAAACAGAAAAATATAAAATAACATTAAAAAAAATCTCCTGTTGCTGAAATGATGCAGATAGGAAACTGATAAGAGGACGTACCGTCCAGTGAAAGCCAGTCGTGCTGAGAGGATGGCAGTGATGGGAGAGCCCGAGCCTTGTACTCGAACACCACAGAACTGGAGATTATCTGATTACTGATGGCCACCTGTAGCGTCACCAGACCTGTATCGTGAGCTGAACAGAGAAGACATCATAAGACTCTGGGAGAGCATATTCAAAGTGTCACAAATTCTTTAAATCTTTATCTGAAAGCGCAAATAAACATGAACCAACATGGATAGATAAGTCCATGTTGCACAACGAGCAGATTTAATCATGGAATCAGAAAGTCTGAAGTCATAAAATAATTAAAAAACTAAACTTTAAAACACACATTTACTAAAATAAGCTGATATTAAAAAAAAGTTGTTATCCAATAAACAAACTAAAAATTGCATACAGTCTTTAATGAAGTGTAGAGATTTGCAGTAATGTTTCAGTCAAGACTTTTTGCATCAACAACGAATTACGGCTTAAGTTACAATATTGCATCAAGAAACGGCTCCTTCACTTATACCACAAAATACAAATAAAAAAATGATCCTAACATATTTTTTATTTAACACTGATGCTAAAGTTTGTTTATTAAAAACATAAAAACGAAAATAAAGCAGAAACTTTATCTGTAATGTTAAGAAATGTTTCCTCTTTGCTACCTGGGCAGTAGCAGCGCAGCACCCCTGGCTGGATGAGCGAGGCCGGAACCGAGATCTGGTCAAACAAGCAGCTGTAATTTGAGCTGGCCTCCTGCCACGGACCAGTGATCAGCACCTTCACTCCGCCCTGAAACATACACGGTGATTAAAGAGGGCTCACAATGGAATTAAGTAGATATACTCGCACTTAAAGTTAATCTCCCAACTACAGCGTAAAGATGTTGAAACTCATGTAGGTGGCTCACCACTTAATTAAACGAATCTCTGCTGCCACCATGTGGACATTTGATGATATTTTCTCCTAAAAAACCGTCAGCACTGACTCGAGGTGCTTTGGTGCCATCAAGTGGCTAAATGTTGGCATTACAACGGCAACACAAAACCAATAGCTCTTTAAAAGCTACTGGAGAACTTATCTTGTAATAAACAACAATAAAAAATCCCAAACAAAAACACTCTTCACCAAAGAACACAATATGATGTTATTCTCCGTATATTAGAACTTACTCACCTTTCATTGATCGTTAAAGTAGTTGTACAATTTTACAAATCCAGTAAAAGTATCCAGTAAAATATCACATGGGTTTGGATTCCATATTTTGTGATCACTACACTATGTCATAGCAGCAAAAACATTTTATTTTGTTAAATTGAAAATATTTACTAGTGTTTTTATCTTTATGTTATTTATTCACACTATTTTTGCACACAATTTTATATTTTTATCTGTGTGATGAAATCATCTCAAATTAAAGGAGATGTTATGATCAGTTATTTACCAAATACTTTTCAACTCTTAATGAGTGATTTATTGGGTGGCTACTTTTTAGTTTTACTTAACTGAAAATACATTAAAGTTGCTGCTTTTACTGGAGTACTAAGTTCCGGTACATTACCCGCCTCTGGTTTGAAGCCTGACAAGCAAAGTTATAAGTGAAAAGTTTGTGAAGTTACTGTTGAAGTCTGTGAAACTTGGAGCTGTAAATACTCCTTAACAACCAAAAGTTAATAGAACAGTGAAGAGCCGAATCACTCACCTCAGGATAGGACCACTCAGGGGAGTAGTCAGTGACCATGAAGAGGCGACTTGTGGCCTGTAACATCCCCAAAGCCCCTTGGGCAACAGCTGCAGAGACGACCTCTGCAACATTCATGTAGGACAGTGATCCAGCTTCTCCAGTGTTGCCTCCTGCTCCTGCGCCTCCGCTTAGCGACTGAGGGCTGCAGCAAGGCTGAAGGCAGAGCTCTGAGGGGCTGTAGCCCGAGCCTCTGGCTCCTCCATCCTCCTGGCCCTGCTGGGGGGGCCCACCGGCTGGGTTCTGATTTTCAGCGTTGTGAGATGTGACTAGCTGGTGAGCATACAGGGCACCTCCAGCAGACATGGTGGTTCCACTGCCGTCCACTGAGATGAAGTCATTGATGAGGTCGGAGAACTGGTTTCCAAAGGATATGTCAAAGTGGTCCAGACTGATCTCCATGCCAGCTCCACCAGCTCCTCCGTTGCTAGCTGCTCCGGTCAGACCTTGATGGGCTCCCACTGCATTGTAGAGTCCTTGCACCATACTTGTGCCTTGGAGGAGAGGCTGTAGCTGCTGGGTGCGGTTGCTACCGTCACTGTTTCCATTATGCATTGTTACTCCTTCACCTGTAGGTCCTGCCCCTCCGTTGCTACCATCTGAAGCCTGTTGCATGTAGTGCTCTGGTCTCCCTCCCTCTCTGTTTGCTGCTCCACAGGCCTGAATGTGATCCCCTGGCTTGAGGAGGTTCTCGCCACCATTCTCTGTGGCTCCAGTCTGAGCTGAGTTGACATTACCTGGTTGTTCTAGACCAACAACCTCTTCATGTTCCGTACCCAACCCAGGGAAGGGCCCCTGGTACTGCAGCAGCTGGAGAGAAGCCGCTTGGCCGGACCCCTCTGTGGGTGAACCTCCATTACAATTGGCCCTGTGTTGCGTCTGGCTCTGGTGGTGATGATGAAGGTGGCCATTGCTGGAAGGGGAGTCAGTTTTTACCACTTGCAATCCCATATAAGCTCCAGAGTCATGGGAGTTGTGCTCCATAAGATGTGATTTCTGGCCCATGCTTGACCTGGCCTGCTGCGTCTGGTTGGTTTGAGAAGCATCCTGAAGGAAGAAGCTGGGCGAGCGATTCTGGTGTTGCATATGTGGACTGGGAATGGCCTGGCCGTAGCTCACTGTGGTAGCACTAGAAGTATATTCTTGCTTGGGATCAATGGCACTAAAATCCATCTGCTCCAAAGTGGTGCTGGGACTAAGCCCCCCTCCTGAAGGAAGCAGTGAACCTGTTGGGGTCAGACTAAGACTGCCCTGACCTGATCCAGCACCAGATGACACCCCACCACCACAGTTCACAACTCCTCCAACCTGGTAACCACTTTCTTTCATCTGCTGCTCAAATGATGTGTCTTCTGTCTTGATGTTCTTTACAAGAGCTGAGCTGAAGGGGTAGCTATTGTCTGACAAGTTGGGAGAGCGCTGGAGACTCCCATTGGTGCTACTGCTGCCGCTGGAGGAAGAAGATGTTGAGGAGGAGTTGCCCTCTGTCTTCATTGCACTGCCGCCGTAGGTCTGGCCCTGTTTGGGGTTGTTCAAGAAGCAGTCAGGATCAAAGTTCATATTGGTCTCTGGAATCTTGATGGTTCCAGAATCGAGACTGCTGGTTAGCACCAGTTCTTCAGACACACTCGCCGTAGACAACATGGACAGACTGTCTCCTGCTGTGGTTGTCCCAGGTTCCCCCACTCCTCCTCCTCCAGGGAAGGCAAATTTGTGTCGATCAGCGGTCATGGACAGCACCAAGCCCTGTGAAGTAGCATCTGCACCCATCAGGTGAGCATTGGGACCCCCAGTTGGAGACATGCTATAGACAGGTTCTCCAGTGACCTCAGACATGAAGACACTCTGGGACAGGCCAGACATGACAGACGGAACATGGGTCATCCCTGTCACCACGGGGCTGTCTGCTATGTCTGGATCACTGTTGAGGCCACTGCTGATGGACACTGGGGAGTTCTGCGTGGTGTCAGGGACCTCCACTTGGTTGGTGGACGACACTTCTGTGCTGTTTTGGTGCAGGAGGACAGGCTTGTGGACCTTGCCGTTGCGTTTCTCCCTGGCACTGCCACCACCTCCTCCTCCTCCTCCCCCAGAGCTTTTTCCTCCACCATGGGCACTGTGTTCGGTTTTCCCTTCAGACACATCATTGTTTTGGACCTCAGAGTGTGCACTGCTGTATCCACCAGAACGGGGGTCCACTTTAGGGGAGATGATGCGATGTTTGCCGCTGTTGCATTTGTGGTGGACACTGCTCCCTGCACCTATACAAAGAATGACAACAAATATATTCTTTTAAATGTCGATTAAAAAACACAATTTAATAAGACAGTCATTTGAACAAAAAATGGGAGTGTTTTTAGTATTCATGAAATAGTAATAAGTGTGAACATGACACAGCTAAGTTTTTTGTAAGTATATAACTATTGGAGGATAGCAGAAGCCTTGCATAATTTGCCTTCTTGAAAATGAAAAAAAAAGACATTTAAGTTCAATTCACTTATACATAGCCAATTTATATCACAAAGTTTATAATAGATACCTTCAGTAGTTTGAAAAGTACACTTGGTATTTAACTCTGGACTCAAGTTAAAATTAAACTTCCATGTGTGTCTGTGTTTGGGTCCAACACAGCCACAATACATCACCAAAACATTAAAACATTTGAAAAGCAGGAGAACAGCTTCAATAATACTGAGACAAATATGTGTGAGTTTAAGGGCAGGTACAATACTTTACCTTTAAAATTAACAAATACAAATAGAAAATGTTAGGCTTAATCGACATGGCATAGATAATATCAAATTGAATTGGGTTTTGTTATGTAGATGTGTTAAATTCAAAGTAATCCAAACGTTTTTCAACAAACTGTGACACTACATATTTTGTTGTTTTTTTCTGTTAATTTCGATTATGAATTACAGCTAATGAAAGACTGGTGTACATCAACCAATGACAGTTTTCAAATGGCGAGATACCAGCAAAAAGAAAAAGGTGCAAAAGAACCAAGGATGACATCAGCCTTAGGGGATTGTAAAGAATTACGGAGTTTGAGGGAGATTCTTAAAACGTGTTGCAGCTGGAGCCAGCGTTTCAAAAAGTCACCACACACAGAGGTGGCGATGGACTGGACCTGTTGCATGACTTGTGTTAAACCAACTCTGAACCAGAGAGGACAGAAGAATCTGTGTTGGGCAAAAGATAAAAATGGCTGGTCATTTGCTCAGAAGTCCATAGTCATCTCAGAGGAAAGCAAAGTTTGCATGTCATTTAGAAATCAGTCTGGCAAAATATGGAGAGGCACTGACTCCAAGTTGCTTGAGATTCAGGTCAAACGATGATGATTTGGGGAGCCATGCCATCTGCTGCTGTTGGTCCACTGTGTTTTTCTGAGTCCAAGTTTAGCAATAACATTCTGAGCACTTCCTGCTTCCCTGTGTAGAAATGCTGATTTCATTATCTGACAGGACCTGACACAGCCCTGTGCTACCAAAAGTATCAATATCTGCTTTAATGAATTAAACTATTGAATAAATAATCTTTTTGATGTTCTAATTTGCTGAAGTGCTCATGTTCATGGTAAATAGGTATAAAGAACAATATAACTACATGATGAATAGTTTATTAATGATGTGAGATCTTTAATAAAGTAATGTGAGTTGAGCTTTTATGTGTACAGGTATCAAAAAGCTTTTTTATATGTAGCAGAGCTTTTTTTCAGAGCTTTTTTATATATAGTTATTTACACATTTAAAGAATATGGGAATAAAATCCTATATTGGACATGATTACTTTTTTTATTTTATGGAAGCAACATATAAACACAGAAGACCTGTTAAAGCTAAATTAAAAAGTAAAATAATACACCTTTTTTGTCCTCTCATGGTAAAATAAACATGAAATTACACATTTCATTGTTTCCTTTTTTTATTCTCCGTAATTAAAATGTGCACATTCTTATGAAAATAGAAGATAACCTATTGTATATATTTTTTAAATTGAACTTCAAAGAATAATTTTAATGTGATTATTCAAATAATTTTGGGTGAGATGCTGTGCTCTCCACTTTTCTGATGGGATTTCTGGGCATTTTTAACAACAGTTAACGTAAGTTACAATAGCAAAAGCAGGAGCAGCCGTCTGAGCTTAAAAAAAAACAACTGATAGCTGAGACGCTGATCAGAACGCTTTGTGAATGTGGTGCAGGAACTACCTGAAGGAGAATGTGAAGGAAGTTTAATCTCATAAATGTTTATTGATCTTTATGGGGAACCTGAGACTGGGAGCATATTAAATAGATAAGCTTACAGTGCTGTTGAGAAGACCGGAAATATGGGCAATAAAATGTTTTCCCATGACATGACTGCAGGAGCACGCACAGATCCTTTATCGATGCTTGTATGTCCAAGTATCTAGCTTAGATTTTAAGTGGATAAAGATACTGTTGATTGGATGTTTTGATTTCGTTCTAAGCTGAATTTTTTTTGTTGTTGTGTCCCTTACACTTTTGCTACTTTTTGAAAGTTAGCAATCAATTTATTGTAGCACCATGACAGATAGGGAAGACGAAATATTTTTTAAAGCATTTATGTCATTTACCATGAAGTAAATGCATATACAATACATTTGAAACTTGGAAAAGAAATCATGAAATTCAACTTATTTCACATATTTAGCTTTCAAACTTTTTAAAACAACTTTAAATTAATTGGATTGGCAAAAGAATTTATATTATTTGGACTTTTTTTTCTTTGTAAAGTGCTTTAAGACGACTTTGGTTGTAAATTGGACTATAAAAATAAACCAAATTAAACAAATTGAATTTTAAGGAAATGTTATGTCAAATTCTAAATAATTTGACATCATATAATTATCCTCTCTAAATGCTGTAGAACCTTAATAAATAATTCTAAAACAGCACACTGATGTCTTCCTGATCTATTTAACTATACCACCTATTTTATGATCTAATGAAAAACGAGTCAGGAAAGCCCAAAGAAATGTTGTAAACTGACCTGAAATTGCCCATGAATAAATATGTTAATTTAAGTTCTCTCTTCGAGGCTAAAGAGAGCTTAGGGAGATAAAAGATCAAATGTCCAAATAAGTGCCGTAAAATTTAAACCAGCTGGGCTATTATGGAAATGACCTTAACATGGATAACCGCATGTAAAAATATTCAGGTGACACAACTCGGAGTTGTGAAAGACCTCAGTCACTTTGTCAAATTTATCACACCAACCATTGCGTTTAGACGTTTCTGCAAATTATTTTCTTCATAAAAAGTTACTGCCCCACCCACTAGCCCTTACCCAGGGTACCCGTGCAGAGGCAGTTGTGAGTCCGGGGAGGTGGCTTAGTTTGGTGGCTGTCCAGAATCTGTTGCACTAGCTGCTCCACTGAGAAACCAGAGCTGCTGTTCCCATTGCTGCAAGTCCACTTGATGCCATGAACTGCCGGGAGAGAGGAGGAGACAGAGACGTCAGCCAGCCCAACAGACCACCAGCCACGCCAGCCTTCCACCCCCACCCACTGCCCCTGTCTGTCTGTCTGTCTGTCTGTCTGTCTGTCTGTCTGTCTGTCTGTCTGTCTGTCTGTCTGTCTGTCTGTCTGTCTGTCTGTCTGCTGGTAGTCCCAATCCTCCAGAGAGGACACCACTTTAAAAGCACGCAATTGCAATAGCAAAGCAGAGAAATTCAAATGTCTAATTTTCCACAAAGGGACAAATCTCCTTATCCACGTACGATGTTTGCATTAGAGATGTTTAGCGTGTTCTTCTTTTAAATGTTGTGATAACGTTTGAGCAGGTTTATTTTGCCAATTTTCCTTTATAATCACAGATCTGGTGGGAAGTTCAAATAAAGTGACAGGGATCAATGCTCCTTTGTATTTGAATGTTTTTTTCCAGGGTGTGCAGTCACACAACAATTTGATAAATGAACATTGAATTTCAGAAACAAGAATTTGGTCCAAAGATTAATTGGGAATTTTCTCTAATCCAAAAAGGTTCAAATATTTCCAATTAAAGTACTTTAGATGGTTGCACCTCCACCACATGCTTCCTGTAGTTCTCAACAAGATTTTATAATAAATAACTGGATATTTGACTCCTATTCTTGGTAGAATACATTTAAATTAGTTAGGATATTCTAGAAGGTTAATAACAGCCTCGTGCATTAAAAAAATAAGTTTTAATAGGTAATTTGTATCTTTGTCTTGTTAAAGCAGCCTGCTTTACATCTTTATTTAGTGTAAACTTTTAAATTAAGAAGCTGCTGCTCAAAAACTGACAACTTTACTGAATTTCAGGTTCCCAAACAAACAAACCAGAGGTCTGATTAAGAAGAACTTTTGCAAAAAATTAGAAAATTATTGAGTGATGTCGCAAAATATTATGTTGAGAAATATATTGAGACTTTTAAACATTAGAGCACTTCATCAACTTTTAAGAAAGGTTGTGATTTCTTCATTAAGAGAGGTAGTTTTGCTGCTAGAGGAATTGGTGTCAGACAATAAGTGAAATTAAAAAAGTGAAGGATTATCTTCTGATCCTCCTCAAATCAATAATGACCTGATTATTTGGCTCACATCTGTAAATTATGCATGGTACTTTTGATACATCCCTGCTTTATAGTTAACATGTAATAGAACGATTGGTTTCATTGTTGTGTTGCATCAGGATGAGGTACATTAAATGTATAAATTTTATTTTTGTGCAATCCAAAGTGGTCAAATATAATAAATTAACCAGAAGATACATGGTAACCATTTTATTTGATACTCTTTGCTAGTTCAAGGTTGGATTCCCTTCTGAACTTCTTTGATTCGGCAAGGCAGAAGAAACATTTGTGAGATTTTGCGCCATGATGATATGATGGCATCATACTTTTGAGGCAGTGAAGTCGGCTGCACAGCCACGCTGAGAATCTCCCAGTTCTCCACATCCTACACAGTGGAGATCTGGGTACTGTGGAGGTCACTGGAGTCCAGTCAATTATCATTATCATTTTCAAGAAACCACTTTGAGATAATGTGTGACACGATACATTATCCTGCTGGAAGCAGTCATCAGAAGATGGGCACACTGTGCTCGTAAAAAGTGGATACAGTCAGCAATAGTGATATAGTAGGATGTGGCATTTAAATAATGCTTCATTAGTATTAATAGGCTACAGAGAAAATATTCCCCAGACCATTATCTGTTATTATGAAACATTGGTGAGCCTGGGCAGCATTTTCTGTACTTAGAGCCACATGGGATTGCTGTGGTTCTTTGCTGCTGCCCATCTGTTTATATGTTCTGTAGTGTTCAGAGATGGGATGGCATAGACTGGTCACAGTGGTACTAGATTACCCAAATCACTGGAGGAGAACTAGATTCAAATTATATGACGTCAAATCAAATGTTAGATAATTGATACTTCAATTAGTAGTATCAATTACAGTTAGTAATTGTCAATTAACTAAGTGTTAATTGACAATTACCAATTAACAAGTACAGACTGCCAACCAGCAGTCTGTACTTCCTTCCCAAGGTGTTTGCCTCAACCATGTACCATGATTGAGGTATATGGTACATGGACTTTGCTTAAATACTGAACTGAACTCATAATTATGCCAGTAAAGGTTGCTGATGGCTACAAACCATGAACAGTGTAAGTGTAACATTCTAAGATTTCAAAACTGTCCTTCCTTGAACAGGTTAGGATAGGCCTATGGGCAATATAAAACATGTTCATTGTAGTTTTTGCACAAAAAGATTCTTAGATAATGATATTTTAGTCTGCTCAGTTCTGCCTATTTTGAACTCCTTTCAGAATGAGCCGTTTTAGAGTCTCTTGTCACTTTAAAAGCAAATAAACAGCTGCAGGCCACGCCCCCTAACTCAATGATTACACTCGCATGTGAATATGGCAGGAAACAGATGCCTAATTATACAAAAAGCATTAGAAAGCCTCGTGCACAAACAAGAATGCAGTAAATAGTTTCTGGGTGGTAAGTTAACAACAATACATTTCTCTTTTCCAGCAGCCATTATACAGCACATATAGTGGTAAAAATAGCTGACCAAACATGCTGTCCATTGCTAGTTTTGGTTATGACACACGGTGTGTTGATTATGACATAACAATGAGGAGGTTTTTGAAAGGGCTAATTTTCCAGACACCAAAAAAAAATTTGTAATTGCCAAAACAACATGTGGGTGTTTTTTTTTTTTATAAGAGCCTGAGATGTTTCCAGAAGCAGCTGAGACCCAAATGAATGTATAAATGTAGTAGGTCCCATTTAAGTCAATGGTAGTTGGAGTGAATGTATATATTTATGATTGCATAAATAATTTTGACTGTGTTTGGATTAGACATACATCTACAATAATCTACAATAAGCTGGTTATGCAGCCACATTCTCATATTTAATTCATCAAATTAGTTTGCTGAATTACCATTTCAATTTGAAAAAAACAACACAAAACAAAACAAAAAAACCCTGTTCGTCTAAATCACATAAAAACAAACCTTTTTGTGCCATTCCTGGCCATCATGAGGATGAGGATATATAAGTGTCACACTGCTTAATTGAAATTCTGTTCTTTACTTCCCCTTGTCTCAGTGTTGGACTTCCTACTGCAGGATCCTGCATGCCAGTGCTGATGAAACTGACAAAGAAACTTGACCTAAACTCAAACTCCACCACGATCTGTGACTTTTTTCTTAAAACCTGTGAAGAGGAAAATCACCAAGAAGCTGCTGCTGCACCGAGGGAGACAGGTAGCCTTTCTCCAGGAAAGTTCCCCTCCCTCCCTCAGTCACACCTCAGTGGTACCTGCTAATACTTTCTATTGCTCCACTTGTCAAGCAGACATGATTTCTGATGGGACAGATAGTGCTTTTTAGTGGTCATAAAAGCCTGGTAGGAGACACCACTGAGTGCTACAGTGCTCAGGCTCTCAACCGGAGAAAAAGGTAATATTTCAGAGCAGAAGCATATTTAGACTATCAGACAAAATCAGGCCAGCTTTAATTTAAGTCCTCTACACTTCAGCAGCTCTTATGGTTAAATAAGAAAGAGAAAAATATATAAGGAAAGAAAAAACGCTGAGAATTTGCTGTTTGCATTTAAGATGAAAAGGACAAGAGAATCTGGTAAGAGGATGAGGGTACTGTGGATTAAAGATAAAAATTGTTAAATTAAAGTGGAAAAACGTTGGGAAAAACATGACTGGAGACTGAGCTGGGGATCGAACTTGAAAGCTTTTAGATCTTCTGCTAGATTATAAGCTGTCACCAGCAGATGTCTGTAGAGCCACTGTGATCAAGCAAAGATTACATAATACCCTGACAACTCATACTTGCGTGTTATAAAAGTATTATGAAATGAAATTAATTTACACTTTATTCCAGAGAGACTGATGTGAAAAAAAGGATAACATAAAACAAAAGAAAAGATTAATCTAATATCAATTTAATTGCTGCACAAATAATTGTTTGTGTCTGGAGATTTGACTAAACGACGACGCTTCACTCGCCATTAACCTTCTGACAGATGCAAGGCAAATTGTACAAATGAGTTGATGCTAAAATCTCTAATAAAGACGTAATGAGGATAGCAGCACAACCGGAAAGCTTCTGCATGTTCACTGGGAAGCTAGTGAGAATGCTGGAGGACAGAGGAGCGTCCTTTCTGCTAATCTGACTCTGATAGTGTGACAGCAAGAGCGAGAGCATAACACAACAAAACTCCATCCACCAAGCGGGGCCATGCCTTTGTCTTAACAATCTCGTCTCCGCTCCTTCCTAATCGCTCATGCCAGATTGCCACAGTCCTCCTCATCTAGACGAGTGTCACCCCTGAAGGCTCTGGGTGGCTGATGTACAGTTACCCCTGTGTCTGCCTGTCTGCTCTTCTCACTGACTGTTTAATTCCAAAACGGACATGACAGGAGCAGCGGCACTAGGTTTAATCCTGGGCAGATCCAGCGGAGAAACAAAGCAACAACCAAGTCAGATGATCACTCAGATGACTGCCTGCTGTCATAAAAACGGCATGACCTCATCGTAAGGAACTTTGGGAACAACATAGAAGAGTTCCCGCAGGAAGGCGTATTTGTCCATTTTGCCTCTTTTGTCCAAATCCTCCACCCTGAGGATCAGCCTTCTGCCTGTCAGAGTTTGTTAGAGCTGCTGTCAGTGAGGCCGGGGGGCGTAGATGTGCAGTGTACGGTGTTTGTTTCATTAGACGCCAAAAGTAAATCCAACTGGCTGTGTTGGAACTGTGGCCTGATTGAGTAGTAATGTCACGCTCTTACACTCCGCCCAGTTTCTCGCCGTTAAAAACAGGATGACGATGTCTGTTTTTAACAGAGCTTCAGCATTTTAAAACCTATTCAATGTTTTTCATTTAGGTCACATAGAGGCGGATATAATCAACTGGTTTTCATTCTTTCTGTCAATTATTTTGTGGAATAATCATTCATGCTTGAAATAAGAAAATAAAATTTGACAAGAACAAGTGCCATAACTGCAACATTGTGCTCGCAAAAAATTAAATCAAGTAAACTCAAATCTATCAATACTTCCTAAACATTTCTTATATTTTGTGACATTAAAACATCACATCCAATAATATCAATCAATGCGTTTGATAAACCAACACAAAGTAGACTAGAAGAGTTAAATGGAAAAAAGATAATGCATGACTCTCAAAATGTCAATACATTTTGTAATTACAACTGTAAATATCATGGGGTTTGTCCCTACCAGTTTAGTGCATTTAGAAACTGAAATATTTGATTATTAATTTTTGCAAAAAAGCTCAAGCTTAGTCACATTAGTAGGGAAGCATTTATGAGAATCCATATTTAAGTCCTGAATTAGATTCTCAGATAGATTTATAGCTGGACTTTGACTAGACTATTTAAATAAATAAATAAATAAATAAATAAATAAATAAATAAATAAATAATCTGCCAGTGGAACTACTACTTTTTTGTAATCAGTATTTTACTTAGGGGTTTGACTAAAGGGGGAGGAAGGATTGCACCCATTTTTAAGGTTTCAATTTGAAAAATAGAATCTATGATTTTCCTTTCACTTCCCATTTAAGAAGTTCTTCTACAGTAAAATATTGATCGGTAAAGTAAAAACGAGGTTACTACTTGAAGTTTCATGAAGAATATTGCTTTTTGTGTTGCAGAAAACTATTCCAAATCTAAATAATTCAAGACAAAACTTTAAGTCTAGACAACTGACGGTCACTCTGGTAAAAGGTACTTTGAGGTAAAGTCAGAGCTAAGCTTCAATTCGAGACAATGTAACGCATGGTTTATTCACAGTGTCCTTATTCAAACTTTATCGTCGTTTGGGGTGAGGGTTGCTATCTCACATAACCACTAGATGGCAATGTTTCTCCATGAATGAGGTCATGTCGGTGTGCTATGTGTTTCAGGAGGAAGGGGGAAAAGAAAGAGAGTAGAAGAAGAAAGACAGGCAGCAAAAAACAGAAAGAAAGCAGGAGAGGGAATTCTTGCTCTGTATGTTGCCCCCCTTATGTTGCCTGGCAGCTAGAAGGCATCTCACTCTCAGACACTTTGTCCCAACAACTGCTAAAGTTAATGACTTCACGCATTATTGCAAATGGAGCTTGATTTGTACATTAAGCCACAGATGTAATGAATATAGTGGATCTTTGCTGCTCTGACGCTGTCCTGAGGTAAGACTTTATGTTGAAACGTCTTAAAACTAATGCAGTGTTGAGGGGGACAATATAGCCCAGATTTCACTGATGATGGCTTGGACTGCCTACTCAGTATGCAGCCGGCATGTGAGTGCGCTTATAAAGCTGCTGACACCTTCCTCTTCACCTGGCCACATCACCAATAATTGGCCATCGGAATATCAGTCACAGCTCCGCTGGCCCTTGACAGACAACTTGGAATCACAGTCTGGTTGTTAAAAGGTATCTTACGGGAACTCTGAAAGTTTTTTACTGCCTTCACAAATTTCCCTTTTGGATATTACCATCAGCAGACAAAACCCTTGCTTTTTCCAAAACATTACCTCAGTCTTTGCCCAGATGTATGGTCGTAAAAACACACATTGCTGATCTTTGGTACGGCTAATAACAAAGGGAAACAATCCAGTCAGGAAGGAAGGAGACAGAAAGAGGATGGGAAAGGGTGGCAGGGGATTTCTGGTGAGTCTAATATTCTTGCTCACATGCACTAACATGAATCAATAACCAGCTTGTTGCCCCTACTCTGCCTTGACTGCCTCTATGGTCCAGACAGAGGAGAGCTGCTGTCTCAGCCTGGCCAGACGGTTGCCAGAGGTCAAGGGAACAAGCTGAACTATGACCCAGAAGCAGCAGACAGCTCCGGGAAGCAGATACTGTATTACAGCAGTGTAGGAATACTGGCAGAAGATGATTGCTGGAGTTAGATGCTAAGGAAACTTACTGTAAACTTCAAATTATGAGCTCCTCCAAAAAAAAAATGAAGAAAGAAAACCAAAGAGACTCCGTAAAGCTGAATAACATGCATCCCTGAAGACTGTTGTAGTCTATTTTACTAAAGTTTAATAGTGGAAGTTTAAAGTCAAAACAACAAAATGGAAAAAAAAAACTTTCAATGCAATTTTTCAAATACTAACACATGGGCTTTAGCTGTCCAATCAGCTCCTCTTTGGTCCATTTGGCCCATTCCTTCTTGTCTGTATTGATGGAGCACAGGATTGGTCCACATGGTTTCCCACAATCCTCAATAGCTGGAACATTCAAATAGTGGACAAGCACAATGTCTGGGTTCTGCAGAGAAAACACACAAAAAAAGCAGAGAGGAAGTTAGACAGTGTGATTAAACAGGCAGTCTGTTGTATTGTTTAACAAATTAAAGATTAAAAACAGTGTAGAACTCTCCCACGCAGGGGGTTAAGGGTAACCCTAATCCTGTAGTAGCAGTGCACAGTTAAGGCAGTACAGCTATGAGTGCCTTTATGTGGGGAAAACCAAACTGGGTTATGTGAGGTAAATGTGGCTGAGCTTAATACACTTCTGTGGTAAACCTCACACTGACAAAAGAACCCAAGAACAAGAGGAGGAAATGCTCAAGCCCTCAAGCCAAGCGGCAGAACATATCAGGGATCAGAAATTGACTGTAATCTCACTCATTATGTGTCTGCCCATATTTCTGCATCTCAAAACACAACAGTGCATACCAGCGGGTGAGCTAATGCGGGTGTGTACACACATTTGCATGCGTGTTAATTACAATGTGTGTCAGCGTAACACACTTATGGCATTTTGACAAATCCTCCCACATAGTGTGATGATGCCCTCAATTAACTCTGCCGGTATTTACCAAGTCAAAACTCAACAATTTACTGCATGCAAATGATCACTGGGTTATGTTGGCAAATTTTTCTAAATTGACAGAATATGAATAATGGCATAATGTTATGCTGGTATAAGTACCATAAAATTCCCTTTGATTGCCCGACACTGACACAATGTCCCTCAAATAGTTTTAATAGTTTAAGTGGTTTTATCAAGACATTCTGACACAACTGGGCCTTTGAGAAATTAAAATGAGTTTGACACCTCACATCTCTGTACAATCTTCCTTACAACCAA
The DNA here is from genome assembly GCA_911649635.1 of Poeciliopsis gracilis. NCBI lineage: Eukaryota > Metazoa > Chordata > Actinopteri > Cyprinodontiformes > Poeciliidae > Poeciliopsis > Poeciliopsis gracilis. Next base: position 3,248,667 of record CAJVRI010001220.1, read on the forward strand.
AGTTTTCCAGCCTTTCCAACAATTTCTCAATATTATTTAGATCTAGCATATGAGCCTGATTTAATTTAAACCATCTCCTTGTAGATCTGGCTATACATTTATACCCGAGTCTGAACTCTTTTGGACTCTGTAACAGATCTTCGTCCAGAGCTGCTCTGCATTTGGTTTTATCCTCCAGCCGCAGCCAAACAAAACATCCCCACAGCATCATGCTGGTGTGCTTATGGTGATCTGCGGTGTTAGTTTTCGGCCACATACAGGATTCTGCTTACAAACCAAAAATTTTAAATAGTGTTTTCTCCCACATATTTGCTTTGTACCTTATTACTCTGTTTTGTCAACAGATTTTCCTATAGGACATTAGGATCCTGGCAGTACTGTTAGAGTCTCAATGGACCTTGTTGCTGGTTCTTCGATTAATGGCGTCCTTGGCTGTCATATCTTGGCAGGTTTGCTGTTGTGTCATACTTTTCAATTTTCACGTGATGGATTGAACTGTGCTTAATGACATTTACAAAGCTTGAAATATTATCTCTTAACCTAACGTTGCTCTAAACCACTGTTCACAGTGTCTGGTCGTGTTATCAGTTGAAAAAGAAAAATAATTTTCCTTTTTCTTGTACTCCTCTATTATAAACTGTTGTTTTGATCAGTAGTTTTTAAAATATTTCATAAACACATGGTTGATATTATTTTGGGGAACAAACTAAAGCAGATTCTCCTGTTTATGCGAGTCAGCAAAAAGATAAAAACGAAACACTCACGTGTGCACACGCTTAGATCTAAACAAGATGCAGGAATAGATGAACCAATTTAGACTTTGATCGAGAAAAATCTTGTGACAATGTGTGCGTGCGCTTAGGTGTGTGTGTGAATGCAGTTTGAAGCTTCATCAGTACTAAGTGGCAAATAAATCACAGTGTTGCTACTGTAGGGCTGTGCTCCCTCTCTGTGTGAACCATTAATCTGAGAAACAACCCCCACCTTCCGCTTCTCTGTTATATCAGACAGGGGTGTGGCTGTGACGCGCAGAAATACTTCAATAAAAACATCTTAAAAAACACAAACAAGTCCCGCCTCTCTGTGATGTGTCTGGGCTTCTGTAGCTCAGTGGCTTGGAAAGCAGGCTGAGGTAGACAGATGACCTTTCCCACAATTTCCCACCACGAGCCGGAGCTGGGCATATCAATGTTTCATTTCCCTGCTTTCCGTGTCCCCTGTCATCAGTTCGGACACTAGGTGATGACTGATGGCCTGATTGGCTGGTGATATCACAGACGGTGTGCGGTGTCCCCAGATGGCAGCGCCAGCTGTGTCAATAGCCAAGAGATGCCCTCAATCTTTACTTGGACTGAGAATGCAGACAGCTATGTTTAATTATGAGCGGTTGTGAACGTGTATATGCAGGTGGGGGTTAGAATGCACACACGGACACATGGCACATGGTTCAGCATGTGTAAAAAAGAAGCGGGAAAGCACAAAAACAGACGGAAAAGGATAGAACTCATTAGCATAGCGTAGAAGAGACACTTACAGGACACACACACAGGCTAGTTGGAAACAATCATTCACATGGTTACACACAATTTCCTCCATTCAACACCCACTCTCCCAACTGTTTCTACCTTTTCACCAGGAACAACACAGGTATGCATCCGCACTTGCAGAACTCCACACAAAGAAACATTCCCATTTTGCATGTCAGTGTTTTACTCTTAAGAGTCTGCTCTTGTTTGGAAGCCAATGAGGGAGCAAGAGGTGCATGACGTCTGCAACTTTTCACTCTCTCTCACAGTTACTTCTCTCTCTCCACTTACTTTACAGCATATTTAACAGTTCTTTCCCAACTCAGGTGCACTTCCATGCAGAGACGAAAACAACACAATGAAAATGTAAAGCACCACATAAATCTATCAGGATAGTAATTTAATTTAATTTCCTGCTGGCTGCTTTCTTTTTCCACAGTGTAATACCAGGAGTTGGTTCTCCAAGAGCAGAGGGAAAAGGCTGAGGGGGAACTTTTTGCCTGGATAGTCTTTTTTCAGAGAAAATGAGATCTCATTAACTTATTGATTAATTGTGTAATGTAGTCTTTTGGTTGTTTTTTCCCCTCTCATTTCCCATGTGGATTTCAGGGCAGCTTTCCAGCCATGCTTCTGCATTGCTGTGGCGAAGCGGGCAACAGTTGCAGGAATTTGTAATATGCAAAGATTATAAGGACATTTTTCAGCATTTGTTTATGCACCTAAAACCTTTTGATTGTCAACTAACATGCGAAGCTATTAGAGACAATAGTTCACTCACTACCAATGACCTTAAAAACCAAATGTCATCCCATTCAGGAGCGAGAAGATGTAAAAATAAACACGTAAATTAGCCTTTTTAGCCTCACCTCTCTGAAATCAAAATGAAAATGTTTTATGCCACAGCAATGACAGACAGGGTCCTCCCCCCCATCTATTTGAAGTTAAATTTTGGCAGATTTGCCTATTCATTGACTTTTCTTTGTGGAACTGAACTCTAATTTTCATCCATCATCATCTGCTTATCCAGGGTCGTAGCAGCAAACTGGGCAGGAGGCCCAGACCTCCCTCTTTTCAGCCACCTTGGCCGGCTTCTCTGGGGGAAATCCGAGGTGTTTCCAGGTCAGTAGAGAAACTTTGTCCCTCCAGAGTGTCCTGGGTCCTTCTGGGTCTCATCTCGATGTCTAGAACACCTCACTGGGGAGATGTCCATTTGCAAAGCAGCCAATCAAGAAGAACCATTCATTTTACTTGATGTTGATTGGTTGAGCCACCAAGAGTGGAGATAAGGAAGACTGTGGATGTTAGCGTCTCTGGTAATGTCACGCTGGTTTCCACTGTGTGCACTAATGCATATTACATGTCTATAGATTATGTTGTTAATATTAAGTTATTAATATAAATAACAACACTCCCAAAGCTCTCAATGTAATTCAGTTCAGTAGCAAATAGTTTTTTTTCTCAATGTCTGCTATTCTGGCAATGCAGATGTTGGGAAAATCGCAAGAGATTTGGAACAGAACTAACATCTGCTTAAATGTCTACAGTATTGAGTTTTTTTTCAGTTTTTACAGTTTTTGTCACAAGGGGTTATTCATGCTTTGAAACTCATAGGTGGTGTGCCTGTCTCCTAGGTCTCTCAGCTGTCTCTTAGACATTTCCCCTAACGTCCTCATCACTAGATAAATTTCTGCATAAGTCATGGAATGAACTCCCATTCAAGCTAGAGACTGGGAAACGCACTGATGTTTGAGTTTGGTGTAACGACATCACTCTGAAAAAAGTAAATAAGTAAAAACGATGATGTATTTGCCTTTAAACTTATGACGACCATGATCCCGTGCACAACTCCTGCACAGGAACCATGATTTTGTCAGGAAAGACAAGATCATATCTAGCTACACACAGCAGTATTTTGCCTTTATTCATTAATGTAAAGATAGAGAATTTCACTCTCACACATTTACTTTAAAGGATCCCAGTATTTCCTCAAAGCAATTAGCATTACATGGCGCAATAACTTACTTGCCAACCATTCATACAAATTAAAGTCTGAATATATCATGTATGCTTGTGTGTGGTCAAAATTTCAATGTGGCTTGTGTTGTGTTTATGTTTACTGCACCTCCCTCGAACAGATGGAAAGATGTTGAGCTAATTACTAGCAGAGTCTCGGGGAGTCAGCCACGGGGGCGGAAGGCCTGCTGAGTGGGTGATGGTATGCCTTCTTGCCCCTCCTTTTCACCAAATCTTGCACATAAACATCAGCAACAAATAAAGTCAAGGATGCACATTTAAGAAAACCCACATCCTGAGTATGCTGAGATTTTTTGGAGTCAAAGACAAAATGCACCATACACATATGGAAAAAATAAAAAAAAAGGTTGATGTGTCAACACTTGCACACATTCAAAAACACACGCATGCATGAAGATATGCAAGACATCGCCATCGCAACCGAAGGATAAAGGTGCTGTTGTAGCCTGGCAACAGGTTTCTCTGGCACCCACGCACTTGAAGGCAGCGAGAGCGCCAATGATCTCTCAGTGACTGCCTACCTCGTCCTGGAGTCAAACACCCTGTTCCACTCCCCAAAAACGCAAAGTGAGAAGAGGAACATAACCATTAATGGAGCAAATGACAAGGACAGGTTCGATGTCAATGTTGACATATACTGTGACCTTCTCCTTTATGTGCTCTGTGTCAGGGCTGAGGGAGAATGTACCTAACTAAGACTTGTTTAAAGTGCTGTACACATATTGGTAGAAATGGCAACGAGTGGTCAAGTCTTGCCTCCACTGGCTCATTAAGACTCTGTGACCCTGCCACTTCCTTAAAACTACTCCATGAAGCTCCTACCTCAAAAGCTCACAACAGCTCATTAACAAGAAAAAAGGCAAAGAAAAAGGACAGAATTTGAGATAGAAATCTGTAGAAAGACACAGAGGCAGAGACAGAAAGAAGAATGAGGGTAACAGCTCTACTATTGTCATTCAGGCGGCTCTGCTCCATGACTGTACTCTACCGGAGAAGGCCTCGCTTTCACAACTCGTGCACAGGAGAGATAAGAACACCATTAACATGAAAGGATCTTAATTGAGAGGGGATGCTTCATGGTACTCGGATGAGCCAGGGAGTGCAGGGGGAAACCTTGTTCCACTGCGATAAAACAACCCACACCAAAGAGTGGGGGCTTCAAAAGGCCCATCAGCGTACAGCCTGGGTTTGGGGAAAGCCTGGATTTTTCCATCTCAATCCAGAGGAAGGGAAATCAAAAGCAAGAAAGAAAAATAAGAACTAAGAGATGGGATTACATTCATTTCAATAAAAAACAAAGCAAGAGAAGTCTATTGTTTCATTGCAAACATTCTACAGTAGCTGAAGAGGAGGAATATATCTTGGCTGGTGTGTTGTTTATAAAGGTATATGCGCTTTTGTATTTCTGCCTGCCTACGTAAAAAATATAAATAGCAGATGAATGAGTGTCAAGAGAGAGATATCTGTATGTTAGCTGGTGTAAGTTCATCAGTATGCATGCAGAATGAGTGAAATGAGCTGTGAGTCTGAGGGCATTGACTGCATATTCATGCTGTTGATGTGCGTAATGCATATTATAATTTGTCGAGCGTATCCTCACATATGTCTGTGCGGTTTTAAGTGTGTATGAAACACCTGGGAGTCAGATCTGTGCGTTTCATTCTTGCTCTGCCGAATTCTGCAGATTCGAAATGCGATTAAATTCTTGTGCACTTTGCTGTGCGGGGGCAGTTACCCTGGCAGTGGCACAGTGATGGATAGCGTGGTGTGCCAGTCATTAGGCTGCCTCCTGGCCTCTGGCACCGAGGTTGCACTCTTAAACACTGCCCTCCCCCACCTGTCCCCAAACACCCCTGCTCATTTCAAGGTCAACTGCATCTGTGGTTCCTGTAGGTTCACCGCCACAAGTCACAAGACTTCTTCATTTTTGTAGGGAACGTTTATTGCTCAGTGCCCAAGGGAGTGTTTTGGAGTGTGGGGGTGGCTGGCTGGTGCAGTGCCTCGTGCCAACACACAGTAACAGAGTCATCCACATGAGGAGCATCAGCACACATGCACAGAGGCTCGCACGAGAACTGTGGTAAACAAAACTGCATGTCAAACTTTCCAAAAAAAGCAACAAACAGCCTGAAGCTCCAGTTGAGGAGGCAGAGCAAACCCCTGTTTGAACCCATTTCTTTCAGGGTCGCCTGTGACAATCTCTTTGTTTAAATGTTCCCAGTTTAAAATATAGATGCCCTAATTGGAGTGTGGAGCCTATACGTTAAGGCTTATTGCAACAGTTTCCCTCTGCGCCACTCAGCTCTGCAACAACAACAACTCAGAAAGCTACTACGGTGCCTGGGGTTACTATCAGGCCAGTGGTAGGAGATTAGTCACTGACATCTTTTTAGGGTAGCCGGTTTATTAGGTATATCTTGCTAGTTCCAGGTTGGGCTCTTCTTATGCCTTCAGAACTAATCCTGAACTGGGTTTTTGTGGAATATCATCAATTTTTCAGAAACATTCCTCAGGTAGACTGTCGTGTTTAAACAATTCTCAGTCTGTACTTATGGGTCAAGGATTTAACATATTGTTGAGAAGGTACTTTGCATACCTTGGTTGTAACAAGTGGTTATGTGACTTACAGTTGCCTTTCTATCATTTCATATATGTCCACACAGCTCCCTCTGACTGTAAATATTCTCACTTTTGTACCCTTATCTGCAAATCTAGAGATGGTTTTGACCAAAATGAAAAGTTTCTCAGACCAGTCCGTCTGACGTCAGCAACCATTCAACGTGATTTAGACCTCTTTTCTTCTCCATTGTGTTAAAATTGGGCTTCACCATAATGAGATGGCGAAGCACACAGAGTTGCTGCCGTGCCATTGGGTGATTTGCTTTTTTCCTTTACAAGCAATTAGACAGCTATACCTAATAAAGTGTATGGTGAAGGCATAACAATGCTAAGTGATTGCACTTACAGAAGTTTTAAAAGCTATAATACCTCAATGTCTGTGAATGATATGGCAGGACAGGAAACAAAGCGGAGGCTGTGATTATTAGAGTATTTATACCCCACCTCTTTTCTTTCACTACCTCATGTACTGGGTGGGAGACACGAAAGGCATTGCTTGGAACTTTTGAGGAACAGGAAGAGGCCAACATGTTTGAATGTGTTTCATTGGAAGCCAGGGGCTGAGGCCTGTGATGTTTAATTCAGCAGCACATAATCACTCCGATGGAGCTGAGAGTGGGGCTTTAAATAACTCAGCTTAGAGGGGCAGAACTGTTTCACTCTGTGTGGGGTAATGCAAGGCAACATGTGCATGTGTGCGTGCGTGTGTGTGTATGTGCAATTGCAAATGTGTAATTGTGTTTTTATGCGAGTGCCTTTTGCAATTCTTGCGTGTTAGTGAGAGCACAAGTGAGAGGGCTCCACTATTTTTGTGCATGGTCCTTCTTAGAGTTGAAATATGTTATTCGGGTAACAGACCACAGCAAAAGGTGTGTGTTTGTTGCTGTGCCAAGCATCTCAACACATTAGAATAAAAGTGCAAAGGGCCAGTATTCGCAGACCTGAATATGGAGGAGCTTTTCGGATGCCAAACGGCCAGACAGTAAGTCAGGCGGTGAGGTGGGCAGTGAAGCATTGGAGGCCCTTTAGCTGCTACAACTCAACTCAGAGTTTACAACCTACTTATTCATCCTAAGGCCCTTACAGACCTCACTGGCTTCTCCATTAGTTGTGGTGGTCCCAAGTGAGAGGCCAGGCAGTCCAGGGGCAAACTAAGAAAGGGCCATCACAAGCCCATCCAGCTGCCATAATGGCCTTAACACAGCCCATGGCACTGATCCTAATATTCAGTGACTGAACAGGTGATACTGACTCGCGCAGGAGTGAAAGGAGGTAAAGCAAGTCACTAAATCAACGACACAGCCTCCCTTCATATTCCCTTTGTTTTGTCTCCGAATAACCTCTTAGCCTCTTTCAGCTGCTTGCCCCCTCGTTTTCATCTCTTCCTCTTAGGGCAAAGTGCAATTCATTTAGTGGAGGAAACACAGCAAATGCCACGTCTCTCTCCCTCTCTCTCCCTCTTCTGCTCTCACTCCCTTTCATATCAGCGCTGAGTCTGATTTGTTTGTGTGCGCTGTCGGTTTCCCCTGTGCCAGTCGACAAGGCATGCTATTTATGTGCCTCTGCCCATGTCTGTGAGCGAATCAGGACTTCACAGGAACAGCCCAGGGAGTGAGATGTGCTGGTGCATTTCTAAACAGGGAGTTGCAGGGAGGACTGAAGTGTGTCCAGTTATGAGATAGGCCAACTTGGCCACTATCTGCTTCTGCATTACCTCACTGAACAATAATAGATAAGGGAGCTTGTTGGCGTCGACGGCGAAGACTGAGACTGTAACTGAAAGCTCACCTGGTCACCAAGAACATAAATACAGGAATATGCAGATATCTGTACTCACAGGAAATGCTTGAGGGAACTGGAACACAATGGTTGTGTAGCGATACAATTATGGACACATTTTCAAAGATGTGCAAAAAGTATTAGAATAAATTCATGTTGTAATGCAGCAACATAATCTCACAGAAAATAATAACTAAGAATCCAACCTTTAATTTATTTTGTGGGAAACAAATCAACGTTTTGAAATAATAATTTTTAACAAAATCACCAGCACTATCGCTGGTACCCCTGCTGACAACACGTTGTACATTTCCTCTGCCCGTGGGACACACTTAATCTTCTCCAATAACAATTCGCACGCTTGGGGCATACAGAAAACAGGGTCTCTGCCAAATCCTCTCTGCACAATCTCTCTAGATAACCGAGACTCCTGGGTCCTTCTGTCTGATCTGATTTGTTCCCAGCTAAAGCTTTCTAGAGCATTTTGGTCTGTGGATGGATATGACATCCGATGAACCAGTTCTAGGTTGATTTTGAAATATGTTTTGGGTATTAATTCTTGAAAGATCCAAAGTCAAGCCATCTTCAGTTCAGTACTCCAGGTCGCAAGATATGTAAAACAATATGCATCTTTTTTTTTTTATATCTATTTTGAAACTATATATAAGTTAATAGTTTACTGGAAAACGTCACGTTAGAGTGGTTACTGTGCCTATAGAAATATGTTGACTGTATTGAATTCGCAAGATTCTTAGTGATTTTTTTTCTCCTATTTATCTCAACTGTCCTTCCACTTTACCAAAACAATGGGCTTAACTGACCCTATGGGTGGGAGGTGGGTTAAAATAAAAGAGATGAAATTAAATGAGATTAAGTCCCGGTAAAGTTAAGCAAACTCTGAAACATGGTGACCCTAAGCTGCCTCGTCTAGCTGTTGTTAGCTAACAGTGGTCTTGGTCTGTGTGGAGACTGGTCTTTATCAGACACAGTTTTCAGAAATGCTGTGTGAAATCATGCTACGCCAGTAAAATATTAATTTTACTGATTTCACACATCTTCCAATGAGGGCACCACCAAATTTATCTACATCTGTTTGGTCAAAACTCCTCTGCTGAGGCTGTGTACTCTATCAAATGTGTTGAAGGGCTCATTATCATTACTGGACTGAATATTGGAGCAAACCCTGAGCTCAGCTTTGGCAAGACCTCTCTGGAGACACACACACACGCACACACGCACGCAGACACATGCACACCATATAAATGGGTAATCAAACGTCTGCCCTTGTGGGGGAAAAAAAAAGCTCAAATAGTTTCTAAGCAACCGATAGTGTATATTGGTTCCAGATGAAAAATGAAAAATAAAGACAGCATGTGTGGTTGTGAGAGTGACAGAATAAAAGAATGAGGTTGAGATAAACAGTGCATATTAGAGAGAGATAGAAGCATTTATGGGATGAAGAACAGAGTGGTCAAAGATAAGAGGCTGTTTTATTTGGATATGAAAAGAGACAGAGAAAAAAAGGCTCTACCAATCTGATCGACAAACTGCAGCTTCCCAGCTCCTCCACAGGGGCAGTGTTGACTGCGGGTTGAGTTGAAATCCACAGATAGTTAGGGGACATGGGAGCGCGTGATCAAATCACAGCTCAGACAGAGATCATCAGGGGAATAAATAAGTAGCTTACACCCTGTTGCAAATGTGTAACACTGCAGGGGAAGAGATTATGCAAGAATAAAGGCACAGGCTGCTGAAAACAGCCTAAAACGCAATCCTGTTCATCACCACAGGTTCAAATGCAATACACAAGGGTCTGCCCTTTAACACAGCGAAAGGTAAAAGCCGAGATTAGTAAATATGATAAAAGAGTGGAGTGCAAAGAGGCGAAGAAGTTTTCTGAACATTTGTGTTGGGTAGCTAAAACAAAAACAAGCCTGCTTTAAACATGATTCAATAAACAGAAAGAGTTGCATTTTGTTTGTTTATCTGTGCGCGAGCGTGTGAAATGTGAGAAGCCAAACACCGTGTAATAACGTCTCAGTGTGTGTGTTTCCCCGAGATACAAAATTGTGATCACATGTGCGCATGTTTTTGTACATCTGTCAAAAAAAAAAAAAGAAAAAAAAAAAAGTATGTTGTGTGAGAGCTAGTAAGAAGAGTGCTATCTCAAGTCAGCAGCTGCCACGGAAAGGCTTCCCAAAACAAGCACCGGGCCGTGACAGAGACAGAGCAACCGCAGCCTTCTGGTGGTGTAATAGGAAATTAATTGAGACCATCAATATGGTATTAATCATTAAAGCACAGGTGCTGAGGTGGCACTTTGCTGATTGCTCTACTGTTGGCAGCACTTATATACACAAAGAGTGAAAGTTTAACCTGCTGTTTCGCAAAGAAAATGCAGTAGGGGGCAAATTGAGAGAAGTAGAGACAAGGTGTGATCTCTCACTTTAAGCTAAGAGTCAGACTTTTCTGTCACCTATAGAACAATGTCATGATTGGTTACTTTGCTATTTTGCCATTATTTAATGCAGTTAGCACCACCTGTCCTCCCAAAAAACGCTTCCACATGCAAGTGGCTCTGATGACATTATTGTGAGGTGACTGATCAGCGCTCCTTTTGAGGACATGCATTTGTTTTTACCCACACTTCATTACAATTCAACTCATATCCTGTACAGCTGCAGCACAATGTGAGAACACTGGGAGGATTTCAGGAACAATGCACAGAAGCAGAACCAGGCTTGGTTAGAACGGTCAGATTTTATTAGCACAGATTTCCAGCAATCATTTCGAGCCAAGTTGTTCTAAAACCCATTTACTTCAGTTAATACGTCCCATTAAGATGAACTTCAAGTCCCAATGATTTTTCTTGCAGAACCGCCACTCCATCTGTGCTCCCACCAAAAATTATCGTTCTTTAGACTGACTCACAACGAGCCACATCTCACCGCTAAACTGTTTCCGTTTTTCTACACTGACATACCGCAAATATCCTGTGCTTTTTTTTTTTTTTTAAAGTTCAATACATATGCACACAATGTATATATTTAAAGGCATCCCACTCAGTTTTACATCAGTGTTTTATATACAATGAATTCATATCACTGTTATTTTGTTAATCTTGTTTTTTATATATATTATTTTACAGTTATGAAACTCTTTGTGAACTAATGCTGCTGTTACATCTGAATTGTTCTTCTAACCTCACCATGTTGGCACCTGCAGTATGACCTATACATCAGTTCAGCAATATTTACAATTCAAACGGCCATCCTGGTAAAAAAACAAACAAAAAAAAAACAAAAAAAAAACAAAGAAAAAACAAACAAACAAACAAAAGACAACCTTTTCTGGCATCATGGAAACTACATAATCTTTAAAAAAGATTAAAATATTCATTACCCTTAAAAAATGTAGAATGAAAGATTGTTTTCATTCAGCCAAGAAGTTTATTTCTTGAAGTAAACATGAGGCTATTTTTTTATTTTATTTAAATGGTAATTATTCGTACCCTTCTTAACCAATGAAAACCTTTCTCGGTATTACATTAATCAAATCCTTCTTATAATTAGAGAGAAGCTTATTGAATGTCTCCACTGCTAAGTTTGACAATTCACCTGCAAATCTTTGAGGTTGGAATGCCTCATAGCCATCACCCTAATCCTGATTCTCCATTAGATTTATGTCAGAGGTTTGTCTTTTTCCACTCATATGTGATTGCATACACCACATAAGTGTGCCCAGTTTTATCTGTGTGTATTTTATAGCAGACACTATTCCACTTAGGGATAAAGTTTGAAATTTATTCAAAAAGAGGAATGTTATCTGGGTAAGCTAAAGAAGTCCGAGTTCTCATTTCAGTGGAAAAAGTTTTTGAGACCAGCCTCTAGTGATGTCACTGACCACAACACAAACAAAGCAGAATTACCAGATTTTTTTTTTTGAGGTGCTTTTGAAAAAAAACAAACTTTGGATTTTGTGAAATCTATCCTTTTGTTGCCCAGCTGTTGTTATTTCAGCAGTGTGCATTTGTTAATGAGAAAATAAATAAATAAATACACCAATGCATGGTGTTTTCAAAGGCCCTCAGGTCAGGGTTTACACAGAGAAACACAAATTCTTCACCCGATTTCGACTTCCCACTGCAGTTCCTTAAACACTCAGAAATTTAAAAGTTACTCTCAAAGACGTTCATATCTGAAAATGTCAGGTAAACTTCCCTGCAAGCCATGTTTCCAACAACATCTAATCCTTCGTGAGGCAAAACACATGGAGGACTGGAGTGCCGGCGTTAATCAGTCAGAGGAGAGCCAAATTGCAGCAACTACATTAAGCTGTTAAGCACACCACGTCTCCAAATTGTTGAAGGTGCCTTACTGAGTTGAATGTTTCTTCTCATGAATAATACATCACACACATATTCACAGATAAAGCCGGGTAGACCTATGTTGTGTATGTGAGCACGTATGAATGGAAGAACACATGAAACCTCGCGTCCGCCTCATTGACACAGCTTGACAGCTGAGCAGGACGGCGAATCGCAGAGTGGCAGAGTTCAACGCTTTCTTCAGGCGGAGTAAAGTCCAGCATCAGCCGGTCTCCCAAGGCATCTCGCAGCAAAGCACCTCTCCACGTCTGTCAGTGTCAAGGCTGAGCTTATGAAATGTTTATGATTCAGGAACTGTAGATAAGATGGAGATTGATCTGGATCGAAAGGCAAATAAGACTGCCAAAACTCGGAGTCAGCTGAAAAGCAGGCAGGAAGAACGGAGCGGAGGCGGAGGAGAGGAGACTTAGAGGAAAAAATGCATTAACTCGGGGGTCTAGCCCTGAGAGAGTGCAAAGTAATAAATACTTCCTCTCAACTCGCTCTGTACTGGACTTACAGAACAAACGTTGACAGATCATCTCGATGAGCTGCTTGGTGCTGTTTGTCAGACTGCATGTTTGAGCTTTTCTTTGTTTGATTGCTGTCATACTTGACACATGCAGTTTGTGACTACTGGAAGTTTTATTCTTCTGTGACGTGTTTAGAAAGCAGCAGGTCGACGTTGCTGTTTTCACAAACAGCAGGTGAAATTCTCTACCCAAGAAAGTTAAAGGTTTCGCTGCAATCTTTCTTTGTGGAGTTTCGTGTTCTCCTCATGGGCATGCAGGTTCTATCATGGCGCTCTGGCTTCCTCTGACAGTTCAAAGCATGCATGTTGGTCTCACTAAATTGCCCCCAGTAGCGAGTGAAGTGATTTAGAGACCAACATGCATGTTTCTGGACTGGCAGAGAACTGCAAAAAAAAAACAAACAAAAAAAAACAACACAGAATATCACCAAGTATTTTCCTCTAGTTTATATTGCAAATATTTTAGAACACTTGAAGCAATACAAAACTTATTTTGGAATTGTTTTAAATGAACAATTCCTTAATATTAATTAAATGTACTAGATCCACTAGATTCACTTATAACAATACATTTTTCCCCAGTTGGAAGTGAAATAATCTGCCAGTTGATCTAGTACTTTTCATCAATATTTAGGGATTATTGGACTTAAACCAAGCTGGTATATTTACTGAAATGTTACTAGTAAATTAGTTTTGATTTATTTCTAATGTATTAAGACATCTGCACTACAACCGAGATAAAATGCTTGGTAGAATTTGGTGTTAAAATCCATATGCATGGGAGAAAAACAAGAAAACTCCATGAAGTCCTTCAGTCCTTCTGTTATTTGTTAAGTTTTGCAGAGCACAGCACCCTGAACACACCGTCTCCACACTGAAACATACTGGTGGCAGCATTATGCCGAGGAGGCGCTTTCCTCCGGCCTATAAAATCCAATTAAACACACAGAATTTTGGGATTTTAATGCAACGGAGTTTAAGGAGTACGAACACTTCTGCACAGTTCTGTTTCTGTTTGAGAAGAAAATGAAGTTAGACTTTTACAAAAGCAAACATGTCAGATAGAAGAGGCACATTTCCATAGTGACTTGTCTGAAGGAGATAATTGGACTTCAATTGAGAAAAAGGAGGACTTGACTGTCTTCAGAGCCCCGGTGCCGGCACATCAGCTTTAATGTAAGGCCTCTAACACCCTCGCAGAATGAGAAGGGATGTCATCAAATGGAGCATTTTTCAAAGGCCAGAAGTATGTGTATGCATGCATTCATTTGTGTATTTGTGTGTCTGCAGCTGGGCCAGATAGAGGGATAAGACCCTTTGATGAATCTCCCAGTAGCCCTGGCCAGCTTGCAGGAGCGGAACAGAGAAGAGGCCACCAGAGAGTTAGGGTCCGAGCTGTAGGGCTTGTTTTCTCCCTCCCTCTCGCAGTCAGTCTTCCCTTTACCTCCTCTGATCAATACTAGTTTCTAATCACTGAGGACAGCATGGTAGTCCCCTCGTTCTCTCATCTCCTCTCAGTTTTTCTTCTCACTTTTACAACCTCTGTCTCTACCACACTATTGCCAGCTAGCATAAATTAAGACGCACTGGCTTTCTTTCCCTCTCCATGCGTACGTGCCTATACATGTCCCCTTTTCAGCCAGGCGCTTCTCTGCCGGTGTTTTTCTGCATATTTGTGAAAGGGAATCAGTTAAAGTCTCTGTAAATGCACAAGCAGGCTTATACAAGGCTGCTAAAGTGTTTGCATGTGTCTGTGTGCAACAAGATAAGAGAATTTCCCTTAGAAAAGCAACACAAACATAAACCCCAGTGAATAATGTGCAGCATGCATAAACTTGAATAATAACACGTCCTCTCATTTTGGTGGCTTTATCCTAGTTATCTAATTGCCTATGTGTTTTTCACCCCCCTTTAATAAACTAATGAATGTTGTCATGTGGAGGTCTGGAATCATATAGGCAGCAATAAGACGAGCTGCTTTAAATCCCCCACACTGCATCAGAACAGCTGAATAATTTGTAGAAGAAATAATTACGGGGCAGAAGAGCAGGCATCAATCCTGGAACACCGACGGTGCACTCGCTGGAAACTACCTCACCCATAAGCCAAGGCTCCATTAGGTATTGTCTGGGGCCTGCAGGCTAATTTGTTTGCATCAATAATACATTCAAAGGATTTATCTAACTTGCAAATGAGCGTTCGTTTACTGGTTCAAGAGGCAAGGAGGAGGGTAGGCAGCAGGAGAGTAGGTGTGAACAGCTGAAGCAGCTGGTTGGGGCTATCTGGGACGCAGTTAACTCTTTATGGGGCTACAGAATGGTGGTCCATATTTAGCTGTTTGGTTATATTTAAATGTGTTTGCTTCTGACACTCAGCAGGAACAGCCACAGTTTATGTAGGGCAAGGATGGGGCCAGGTGTGAGCGGCCAACACTTGGAACGACATTAGAAATGAACCGGAGTCCCACTGCAGTCACAACGCATTACCTGCTGCACCAAATGCTCTCTGATCAAACGCCAAAATGATGCAATGACAAAGACGAGGGCAGGTCCATGTCTCTCTTAGAAGAAACGGTGGGGACATTAGTTAGACATGGTGGGTTGTCTTCGGGGGACGTTCGGATCCCCTGGGGGTGGACCCTTTGATCTCTCGGCTGTCGTTGGGCCAGGTTGGAAGGGTGAGGAGCAGGTCATAGCAGAACCGAGCAAGCAAGAGAGAAAAAGACCAGAGAGACAAGAGATTGGAGAGGAGGAAGGAAGCTGGCCACGAACATATGCTGCCTCTCGGTGCCAAGCCTCGCTGGCTCAGGCAACCCACACATACGCTGCACTGCTGCTGCTGTTAGCACTCAGGCCCTCTCCAACACATACACCATGGCACTACTTAGTCAAACAAAGCTGGAGAGATGACTCTGGAAAGAGACAGGGTCTCCCCAGTCTCAGCACTGCCAGGACAGGGTGGCAGAACACAAACTGATCAAACACACACACACAGGGATGAACAGAAAGAGAGCGCGCGCGGTGGCTAGCAATCCCAGAAATTTGTGACCAATGATGTTGGTCAACACACAAAACACTGTTGGATAAACTGTGATATGAACTGAGAAACTTTTATAGGCTCCTAATATGCTGGCTTCTTCCTCTTTGATGAATTATTGGTGCAGGCTGCGAAATATTAATTTGTTCATGCCAGACTTTAGAACTGAGCAATACAGTGGGAAATGAAAAATACATTTTGTGTGCTTTTTTTTTTTCTTGCCTACTATGAACTTGAAATACAGTGAAATCATTACTTTCTGGTGTCTCGGGGTCTTACATTTCCAGACTGTGAGTCATCCTGTTGTTAAAATATCCAAGATATGAGAAGTTAAGATTCTTACTTTAGCCATTGTTTGTGATGAAAAAATGATATGATGAATATATGTATACATATAGGTTGGAATGACAATGAGTGTATGCATAGTGGGCCTTGGAAAAGTATTCTAATGCCTTGAACTTCTCCACATTTTACGTAAAAATCACTGTTACTTTATTAGGATTTTATGTGATACACCGTCATAATTTAATCTCTATAAAAAGTACATGGATCTGTTTTGTGAAGGCTGCAAAAAACAACCTTCGGTGTAAAAAAACACAGCATTTTATAAACTGACTCTGGAGGAGTAGCAAAGATCCAAAGCTCAGACGGTGTTAATCTTAGTGATCATAATGTGAAAAACTGCTCTGGTCATATGAAGCAAAAATTTACCTGGGAACTTTATAAAAAAATGCTGCGTGGCAGATCACTGTGACAAAGCCAGAAGTTAAATTGGTGTAAATACTTTTGCACGACCCTTTTGACTCATGAAATCACGGGATGTTAATAATTCGCCATATATTTTATAATTAACTGACTAAATGGTTGCACAGTGGCATTTAACTCAAATTAATCTGACTTTCGGGTTGCGTAATATATTTGTAAAATAATAACTGTAATGAACTGCTGCTTTGTGGCTGCGAGGGATCCGATGAAATGTTCCCTCTGAATGGCCTCCAAACAAAGCTCGACACAGCTCCATACTGGGATTTAAATCAAGGGGATAAAGTGAGAACGCAAACCAAATCACATTCAATTTGCCTGCTGACACACACAGACGCACCAACTGGCACGCACAAACACCGATTTGTGTTCAGGTTCCTTGCGAGCCCACTCGCATTGTAAACTCACACAAGAATGCAGACACACACAAACACCCTCAGACGCCGAGATATATGATAACAAATGCTTGTATAACAGAAAAATCAAATTCAAGGTTCATCTTGCAATCTGAGCCTCGCAAACTCAATTCCGCTCGGCTGCCTGGGCACCGTGTGCTCCACGCCTTTTCCATGTGAACGAATGGGGTCAGTATCGTCACATAAACATCATCCGTTGCTCTCGCTTCCCTCCCTCTCTCCTCCCCCTTTACTCTGTGAATGGATGCTGAGCACTGGTGCATATCTACACAGGGATGGCAAGGGCACCAAGGAGAGAAAATCAATACTATATCTCACCACTAAGCACAATCCCAACCAAAAGCAGCTGGAGTTTGCAGGTTGCTCCATAAACTGGACGGCTTCATCTGCCTGGCCACAGTGTCGCTGGATTGCTACAGTAATGCACTACAGCACAATGGCCTGGGCCAGAACCTGCCAGACACAGAGGTACACACACGCACACAGAAAAAAAAAAAAAACTCACACATACACAGAGACAAACAGCATACTCTCAGGGGGTTGGGAATTGCAACAGCAATGAGAAAAACTCTCCAGAGGCAGGAGCAGAGTTGACAAATACACTCTCCTTCCGTCACATCCAAGGAAAAATACCTTTGGACCATTTATCCCACCCTGACTGCGCCTGTGTATGGCCACATGTGCACACACACACACACACACACACACACACACACACACACACACACACACACACACCCCCACACACACACACACACACACACTTTCGCCAGCAACTCACATGTATACATACAAACACAGAGTTGGTCCCCGAAAATACCTGTTCTAAAAATAGCAGATGGGAAACAGAAGTGGGGCTATTATTATTGCACACACATCCTGCCTGGTCCCACCATGGAAGGGGAAGAGACTAATGATTTTCCTGGTGCAAGCAATTAAAAAACTATTTGTCACCTGCCAGGCCGCATATGACGTTAGGAGCCTTGGCAGAAGAGCAACGGCATGAAGAAAAAACACACACATACACACACACACACACTAAAGTGGGTTGCACCGTGACGTGTAGTAAAGGGATAAAAGGACGTCTTGTGAAACAGGTAAAGCTCGAGAGTTAAACAAAATCAGGCAGGAAAAGGAGCGGGGGATGAAGCAAGGATGGAGGAGACGGGTTTCATAAGAGGAGGACAGTGTGGGAATGAAAGGCTGATTTATTTGGGCAGGTCAATACAGGCCAGTCAGAACCTCAGACAGCACACTGCCATCAGGAAGTCATGTAATATTTAAAACACAGCCAGTAAAAGTCACTCTCCTGCTGCTCGGCTCCTGGCTAAAACAGAAATATATATATTTTTTTGACTACTCTCGAATTTTAACAGCACAAACAGAGAAAGTTCTCTCATATAACTGTAAATTATACTGTGTCTACATCCAACATTTTTGGCCTCCTGAAAAGAAAAAACAAACTTTTTCTTACTGAGCTGCTAAAGTCTCAGTTGACTAGTTTTAGGAGGAAAAAAAACCAACTGAAAGCTGAAAAATAAGGATTTATATTTTGAAGAAAATCAACATTTTTGCAATGAGTTGCAAAAGTGTTAATGCCCCTTTGACTTTTCATATCTTGCCATGGGACCACTACAAACTTTAGCATATTTTACGGAGATTTCATGGGCAAGAGAGAGAAAGATCACAAAATAGACATGATTTGGCAAATTTTTATATATATAAAATTTTGAAATTCAGCATTTTGTAGAGCTTTGTGTGTCTTTTTCAGCTTTCCATATCTCACAATTTAACAAATTCTTCGCAGAACACCTCAATCTGAGTCAGACTAGATTTAAAGCATTTGTAAACATCGACTCTGTCTCAGATTCTCAGTAATGTAAAAGTCTAGGCTTTTCTAAAACATAAATTCAGTCTGATCCAAGTCATTCTGTTGCAGCTCTGGGACGTCGTCCTGTGGGACAGAGAATCTCCTTCTCAGTCTTTTTGCAGCCTCAAAATACCTATCAGAATAATGCTCCATTTAACTCTTATTTCACTTAAAGACATTTAAAACCACAGCATGATGCTCCCACCACCATGTTTCACAGTGGGCATAGTGTACTAAGAGTATTAGCTTAGACATTTTGCATGCAGGCTAAAAGCTATCTCCTTTGTATCTGTTGTTTCCTCAACATGCCTTGAATCCTCACTGATCCTGCTTTTTCTTTTATCTGTAAAGAAATTTGGAAACCTTTTCCTGTGCATGTTTCAAAGATGTCTGCTCTGCTATATTAGGCTGTGTGTTTGGTAAACAGAAAAAAAATAAATAAAACAGCGTTAGCTGAATTTTTGACGAAGTCTGTTGAGAGCCCAAAATGATTTTCAGTGCTGCTCTGCTGTGGCCCGTTGAAGTGCGGCGGGAGGCGGATTTATCATCTGCACAACGCATCAGGGTTGGGATCCCACACGAGGGGCGCCGAGGCTGTCTGAAACAGCCCGCAATTTAGAAAGAAATGCACCACGACTCTGCTGCACCAGGCCAATATTCAGCTCTGGGGCGATGAAAGGAAAACAAAAACTATATAAATTCATAAAGTGTGAGGAGAGTCCTGGATATTGTTAAAGCGCTGCGGTTCAGAGACGCTCCCTGATCTGGCTTCAAGTGGCCGCGGTAATTTACGAGGCAGCTCGTTAACACCGGGTGATTTGCGCTGCTCATTTGCTCCCGCTCATCTCGACCAAATGATATCATCTTCTACTTCTAATCTTCTAATTCTAATCGCCATTCTCCGAGCGCCCCCGCCACCCCTTGTTTTCCTCCCCTCCCGCCATATCGCTTCTCCAAGCCTCTACCTTCCTCTCTCCACCCTCCTCCTCCTCTTCCTCGCTGGCTTGCGTGGGCGTGTTTTGAGACGGGGGAGAGCAAGAGCTATGGCGGAGATGGGAGCAGAGCAGAGCCGATCCACTGAAGCGTGCACGCGCGTTTGCGTTCGGTATGGCATGCACTTCCTTTAAAAAAAACAAAACAACCCCTAACAGAAGTGTGGTTTGACTCTGAAGGCTGAACGTGTGCTCACAGTTACTTTTTCCACCACCCCCTGCTGAGAGAGAAGGAGTGCGGGTCAAAAAGGACTGGGTGTATGTTTTTCTTTCCTCTCTTTGAAACTTGCAGAGAGGAGATAGCTCGGTGATGTTGAGGAGATGGTCTAGTTTTGCAAAACAGAGACAGATGGAGAGGTGGGACGGGGGGTGGGTTGACCAGGAGAAAGGGCAAAGAGAAAGCGTCGACCGGTAGCAAAAGCAGCAAATATTGCAGTTTTAAATCGAAGACAGTGTTTTGGAATCATAATGAAAAACTGCGGAGCCCTGCTGGACTTCACTCGCACTTCAGCTACTAAATTGATTGAACCACATTGGCTGACTTTTTTTTTTTTTTCTTATATCATTCCTATATCTCTTTATCTGTAATCCAGAGAGAAATCAGCCTCTTTCAAAGCAAAACGAAGCAAACCTCCCCCAGAGACACAGATTTTCACAATGAAAATTGCCAATTATAGAAATTTCAATCAGAGCTGGTTAAAGTGGTGGCTGGTTAAAGGGGAATTGAGATCGATAACTGACTGAATGCAGAGTGGCTTCAACGACTCCTGTCTCACATCAAAAGGGAGCTTTCATACCAACTCCTTTCTGCACATCTTAATTGTTGCCCAACACTTCCCCGTCTCCCACCCTCACCTCCATCCCGTCTTTCCCTGCCTCAGCCGTCCCTCACATCCAAGTGATTGTGTCGGTATGTCGGGCCTCATCCACGACTAATTGGGGCTCAGAGGAGTAATCAGAGCAGGACAAATCAGACAGTTCTGGTCATTAGCTGTGACCAGTGTTCTCTGGGAAGCTGGGAGACACGTGCACGGCTCTGCCATCACGCCTGAGCCTGCAGAAATGACACAGGCAGGCTGAAGGCTGGACGCCAGTAGGAAACATCGCAGGTTTGTGACACTGAGTTTTTGTTGCTTTTGACACGCACTGAGATAAATGAAACGAAAGTAAAGGCCCGGTAGAGAGCGAGAGGAAAAAAATAGTGACATTTTCTCACAAAATATTCAACACATAAGATTTTAAGTGTCGAATCGACGTTAATCAGAGCATGATTGTAGCAAGAAAGGCTTTTAAATTGTTTTATATTAGAAAAAACGAGAAGGGTGGGTTGCCACTTTACTTTGAGTATATAAATATAGAGTAAATGAAACCAATTGTTATCCAAAGTTTGCTAATGACTTAATAGATTATAACTGTGTAGAAGTGTACTCAGTTTGCATTCAGAAGTCATATTTTCTGAATTGCTAGATGGGAAACCAACAAGGAAATCAAAATCGCCATCCAGCCCCAAGTTCAGCATTTAACATCTCATCTAAGAACATAAAATTCAGCTGGATACAGAAAATATAAACTATTTACTCACACTTTTGATTGTCTGAATTGGACTAAAACAGTGGCACACATCACCAGTGTAGTAAAAACTCATTAAAGACCATGTTCTTCAGTGTTTGAAGTCATTAAAGAATAAGAAAAATATGCTATTTTAATTTATTGGTGATAATTAAAAACAATCTCACTGTTTTTTGTGGCATGCAACTCATATCATATGTCTTTTCTTCAACTCCCAAGACAAATCAAACATTAAGTCCCTTTAACTGTTTTGCATTCCAGTCAAATGTGACCATTATGAGTGCCAGTCATGTGACTGCACATTACCGTGATCACACCATTCCCACAGTGAAACACAGGGGTGGTAGAATGATGCTGTGGGCATGCTTGTCTTTAGCAAGAACAGAGAAGCTGTTCAGAGCTGATGGATGGAGGAAACTAAAGGCAGAAACAAACTTCAGACTGAGTTCACCTCCCAGGAGCAGAAAGCTGTAAATACACAGCCGGAGCTCCAATGGAATGGTTTTGATGAATATTTAAATTCGACATTAATCTTGCTGTTATGGCCGAAAACCATTATTTATTGAAATAATATATATTTCACTACCACCTCTTGAAAAAATAACCAAACTGCTTCAGTTACACTCCCCACCATCCTCTGCTGCATCACTATCATGGTCACATGATCGTACCAATAAGACAACCTCCTCCACTTCCCTCCAGAAACAAACGGCAACAAGACGGAAATAAATATCAGCCCAGTTGTATTTGAAGTGATCTTAGTGCTCATATATTGTGGATTTTTATCATAGAGGATTTAAAATTGGTTTTCACAGACACTTTCCATACAGTCTGAATGTTCTTAAGCTTTGGTTGGAAATAATGTATAAAAATGTGAGAATTCAGATTTGCTAAGGCTGCAGTAAAATGCCCCAAAATATAGTTGAAGCTGTAACTTACAGGAAAAGCTCATTGTAAAAAGTATTGGCTCTTTAGGGTGACTGAAGTCAGACATGCATCATTTTCAGAGAAAGAAATTTTGAAAACCATATTTCAGTTTCTTTATACTTCACAAATATATAATAATAATATATCTCCAGTTATTTCAATGGAACAAACTCACAAAATGTGGACACTTCCAGGAGAATTTTTGCAAGCCACTGTATATATATATCTTTATATATTTTTTTTACTTTTACAGTCGATATGATCTCAGACATGTGATTTCAGCTCTGCATCCATTTGATCTTGCCCATAAACCCGAAGCAGAGACGAACACCATGTAAAGTATTGGGGTCAATAACAATATTGAAGTCACAAAATGTAAACATGTCGATGTCTCCTCTTTCTGAGAGCGGGAGCAGGACTCTGGAGCGGGATGAATGTCAATTCGCCTTGCTGGCAGAGCCTTAACCTTTCAGGAGAACTGAATTATTTAAGCACCACATACCTGTTGTGGGACTCTGTTTCTCCATCTGGACCGAGGCCGGTTAGGAGGCTGCACGAGCCTTTGGCCACGCAAGCCTCCTTGGCTGCAGAGGGAAAATGGCAAGACAAATGCGGCGGGGGATTTGTGATAATTGGCCGTGCTGGTGGGCCAGGCAACAAGCCTACAGAAAAGGTCGCGGGCACTAAGGAACAGATCAGGCTGCCACAAAGAGAGAAGGCTCAGCATGCCTCCAGAGGTTTGCTCAACTTCTCTCTCGTTCATTGTATCGAAAGAGGGTGCATCAGCTGGGGGGCTCGCAATTAAGCAGGAGAGTGACCTTCTGTTTGTTTGGAAGACAGGAGCCTCAAAGTCACTGCTTTTGAGTAGAAACCAACTTAAAACTTTTATAATTATTTAAAAGTGCTCAGAGAGGAATTAAAAAAAAAAAAAAAAAACTACATGTAGCTGAAACGGGTGGAAATGGGGTAACGTTCGCATGATGGCACAAAAGGAGAGGAAGAAGGAGACAGTGGAGCCACAGGGATGTGGCCCCCAACCAAAGAGAAGGGGATGCCAGGAGCAGCGTGGTGCTGCGAGCCTCCGTGGTCTCCCACCGTACAGTAGTGAGCTCCAAAGTCTGATAGACAAAGACAAGGAACTGCACACACAGACAGGTAGGCAAACACACACACACACACACGCACACACACTCTCTCCCAATGCATGTGATGCCACCTGTTCTTGCTCAGTCCAGCGTCGAGGTTCTGAATTTAGCAGTACTGTTGGCTAAAGTCAAATTCATACACTATGAATCTGAACTCCGACTCCGTCGAGGTGCATTTCCATTTGATACAAACAACAGCCTGCATAGCTAAAGGCAATTATATTGCTACAGCCTCCGTTTGCCCTGAGGTTGCAGACAGCCAGTCAGAACCTCACCAGGCTTTACCGGCTCTCCACCCTCTCAGTGAAATCAACAGAATGGTGCCCGGGCTCATCCATGATTTATCTCGGTGAAATATTCATTATGTTGCCTTGCATAGTCTGGACGCATCTGATGTGCATCTGGACCTGACAGCTCTGCTCCGTCATCACACATCACCTGAACCGTTCTGAGTCAGGCACCTGTCTTCCAGCGCTCAGCACAGAAGCAACTCAACTGAGCTGAAAGAATAGAGGACTCTGATAGATATAAAATATCCATCTGTCTGCCTGTAGCCTGCAGGCACGGGCCGCTGTGGATATCCTGCGATGGACCCGCACAGCAGAGCAGCTTCTCAACATTTCTCATTCAATTAGGCAGACGAGAGAGGCCTCAGTCTTTACTAGAGCCGAGGCGTGAAGCATGATGAGTACACGTGTTGGTCCCTGTACATGATCTGCTCGCTGCACTGGCTTCAGGTAGTTTGATAAAGTAATACAGCCTAAAAGTAAAAAAAAAGGAGAGGAGAGGAAAAAGTGTACAGTCCTTCAGCACCACGGACAGCTCAGCTCAGCTCAACGCGCCAAGGGCTCTCCTTAATCGCAAAGTTATCATTCTGCCTGTCCAATTAGGTAACCTTTGAATTAGTCTATAAATTAAAATTGCTGAAATATTGTCTAATAGTGCCGAAATGATCAGGGGGACAACAGTGACAAGTCATTTTCCAACATAACACTAATTCAAGTAGTTCCAAAGTCATTATAGTCCAAAGGACTAATGTAATAGGAAAAATGTAACTGCGGTGAATGATGGTATTAATAATGTATTCATGTGAGACAGAGACTAGAGCAAAGTGGCCTAAGCTGCGAGGGGTAAGAGGGAGAAAGTGATAGCTCTGAAGAAACAAGGTCGTCAGCATTCCCTCCTGCCTTACGAGTCATTTCATTATCTCGCTCCTCTCTCCTCCTCTTTAAAAGAGGGGAAAGTGGGGAGAGGCTATTGACCCCTCTCTGTGTTTGAGTCAGGCTGCGGGACAAATGAAGTTTTCCCTCAGACCCCCTCCGTAATCATATCATAATTATCCCCCACCTCCGTGGCCCCGCAGGCCAGCACAAAACTCCACTGTCTGATTTGATGGAGAACCACAAGCGGGAAATTACATTCGATTAGCACTAAACAAGAGAAAGGGACAATCGAATCAATCAGCGGCACCTGGACGGACAGGGTTTCTTTTTCTTTACGTGCGATCTCGATAAATCACAACATCATCAAAAAGTTAATATGATGTTATTAACATCAATTAAAAATGTAAACCCTTATCGACTGATTACGCACAGACTGATACATTTCAAGAATTTAAGGAAACTCAAATATCTGTTTCTCAAAAAATGTGAATGTTAATGTGAAATTCCAGCCTTTGTTTCAGACTCCTTTAACAGTGAGTGTTAGCTCTGTTGCTTCAGCACTTTTTTCTACAAGGTTTTTTCCTTCCACACAACTATTTATATATGCAGATCCAGCGCTCTGAACAGCCGGCTTGTTTGGAAATAGACCTCGTAGTTCATGCTCCTTGTAGACGGTGTCACTGACTGTCACAAATTGGACATATAATGTCTGTATAAAAAATGACCTTCTGTGGTTTTACGTAATATAATTTTTTTCACAGAAGCATTTTTTATGAGTTTCAGACCTCAATCAAAAATGAAAATAAATAAGAACTTAAACTACATCACTATGTGTGTAATAAATCTACTCGTATAGATAGTTTGTCTTTTAGAATTGAATTTTTGAAGTAAAGTAACTCTTTTTGGATGTTCTGCACCTGTATATTTAATACATTCCTGTTTAAATGTTGTGCATTAAAGTAGCTTTTTATGCATATTTCAGCTTTAAATTTGTATATTGAAAGATAAAATATATGATAGGATTGTTTGATGTTTTTTTTGCAATGTTGACTTTATTTAAGAGCGATCTGCAGAGCTCAGCTTCTTAGCAGCCATTTGGATTCATTCTTTGTAACCCCGGGTAACTGCAGTGGCTCTTTCCCCCCCAGTCTTAGTCATTTGCTGGAATGGGCCAGACGTTCTGAAGGGGTCTAATGCCATCGGGAGGCGGAAGCGGTGCGGGGGGATGGAGGGACGAACAGATAGAGTGAGAGGTGAAAAGAACATAAGAAAATGAACGGGCTGAGAGGAGACCCCCCTCGCAGGACTTTATTCCTGTCCCCTGTCTCATTACCCAGGCTTTGACTCAATAAAGAGTGGATAAGGAGTGGATAAAGAGGCACACACACCCCTGGTTAACCACCCCTCCCTTGTTACATAGAATACTTTTTCCTAACTTCCCTCTGTCCATCCTGTTCCTCCCTTTTTTACATACTTTTTTCCTCAATATTTAAAATCTACCTCCTAACTCTTCTTCCTTTGCGTTTTTTTTTCCCCAGCCTAACTTTTTGAAAGTTAAGTCTATGTGACTCTCTCATTCCCAGCCTGCCTCTACCCTCTCTGTCCTCTGCGTTCCCTCCCTGTCGGTGCTGTGTAATAGGAGTTATTTTCATCCCTTTCTCTCTGTGACTGCCTGATGGCTGAATATTTACATTTTTCACTCACTGCTGACCTTTCCCTGTTGCCGCTCTGGGAGCTCCAGTCTCCTTGCCGCTCTGATGTTGACAGACTACTGCCTGCAAATCTCATATGGACACAGCAAATGGTACACAGGGACTTAGGAACAGTGCGGGTTCAGAGCTCCGAGGAATATGGAAAAAAAGAGAGAGAGAGAGAGCGAGGGAAACAAGAGACTGTAGCAGAGGAGAGTGGTAGAGGTGTCCAGCTGCAGGAATCTGCACCTCCAATATGAAAAGTACCGGGCTCCCTTTTCCTGGCACACATCGCCTGAACCGAGATGTAAGTCAGGCTTTCCTAGAAAGCAACACACCGAAGAAAATGCTTGTTTGGGAGATTTTATTTGGCAGCAGAGGTTGCTTTTGTCTTTAAATAAATAGCTGTGCACATATGCAGCAACTCCGGGATTTGGGAGATAAATAGGAAGATTCACTAAGCAGTGAGAGAGGCGAGAGCCAAGGATTCACGAAGCAGTTTCTATCTGATCCTGCATGGGAGTCGGAGGAAAACAATCTTAGCGGACTTCTCAAACTTTAATGACTGTATGCGCGTTTATGTCTAACACTGAAAGGTTGAAAATGAAGGATGTAGTAAGTGACTCAGAGTGACCCCAACATTTGTTGCACAGGGTGTAAAAGTGTTTTTTTTTTGAGTGTCTGAATGTCAGTTTGTGCAAAACAAAACTTTGGCTTTGCTCTCTGTAAAACGGCTCCTGTCACGCCTATTCAGAATGAACTAAATGATAGGTTTAGATGTTTTCAAATTGTAAAATAATACTTTCACTCTCAGATTTGAGCTGACGACTCCATTTTCCACTGTTGCCCTGAAAAAAAAAAACATATATATATATATATATATATATATATATATATATATATATATATATATATATATATATATATATATATTTACTATCAAGCTTTTAATGGGAAGATGAAGTGCAAGAAATTGTGATTTGATGTTTGCAGTGTCTTGCTAACACAGTGACACACCTTGAACTTTTCTCACATTTGATCAAATTGTAACTTCAAACTTCCATGTATTTCAGTGGAATTTAATGAGATACATCAAAGCAAATATGTGTGAAGTAGAAAGCATATTTCCAGTTTCCAAGCAAAAATCTGTATTTATTTTTCTCCTACCCTATTTACTCTGAAACTCCAGAATAAAATCCAACGCAACTAATTACCTAAATCATTAGTATGTAATTTAATTCCATACTAAACACAGCTGTTCCCCCATTAGTCTGTTAAAGAGCTTTAATCAACAAATGAAGATTAGGGAACAGAAGACGACGTATCAGGGATGTGGAGAAGATTATAGGGGAATTTCTTAACATTTGAATATAAAAACGAAGCACTGTACTCGCCATTAACTGAAGAGAAAAGAAAAGAAATGCTATGCGACGGCTCCAAGCCTTCCAAGACATGACCGTCCACCTGAAACAGGCAGCAGAGGAGCAGCCAAGAGCCCCATGATAACTCTGGAGGAGTTGGTGCACAAAGCCCAAGTGGGAGAATCTGTTGATGAAACAGGTATTGGATGCAATCCACAAATCTGGTCGTCTTAGCAGCTTTACACAAAATGGGCAAAAGTCAGTTGAAAAAGACATAAAAAATCATACTGCTGAAACTGCAGCAAAGGAGGTGAATCTGTTAAATAAAATCCCATTCAAAAGCTTTAAAGTTGAAGGTTGTAATGACACAAAGTATGAAACACTTCAGTGGCTGTAAATGTTACGCCACAGAACCGGGTATTTAAATTTGTGGAGCAAATTTAAATCACAATCTTCACAGCTAATTACACAGGTGGAGATGTAAGAGAGCTAAAAGAACTGAACGTTTTCTTTCGAAGATCACTTAACAACCTTTCCAATAAATAAAGCTAGATTACTTTTTAATAATATGCTGAAAGTATAATCAAGTGGGTACGTGTATAATAAAGAAAAAAAAATGCATAATTAGTTTTGCACACTGAAATAAGAAAAGCTTGGAAGGGAACCACATCGCACGAAAGAGGAGCTTGTGAAGTTTGGTCTGCTGTTGTTACTCTGATTATTGTTTTTATGATAATGTGGATTTTCTTCTTTGATCATTTTTTCTTTAAAGTAACGTTATGTATAATCCGATTTTGAACAAACAAAATAAAAATAGTTAGTTTCAACACAAATTTCATTTACTTTTGAATAAAATTTGTGCATCACAAAGAAAACACCCACCATTCAAAATAACTATTTTTTTCCCCATCAAGAAGCCTATTGAGAGGCATAAGAAAATCTGTTTTGTTTCCAATTCACACAAACACTATTATAAGACTTTGATTATATGTCCTCAGTTTAGTCTGAATGGTAGTTTTGCCCTGCATTTGTAAAAGCAATGACAAATTGTTTTTCTGTGGAAGCCTGTGTTCCTGAGCCAGTGCTGTAATTTCCACTACAAAATCAGGTCCCTTTTAATGCAGTGCTGCCTGAAGGCGAGAAAATCACAACCATGCAGCATCGTTTCTGGCTTTTTTTCTTTTTTTTTTATCTTTTCCTTTGTGTATTGAGATTTCTCTGGAAACTCTGAATGTTTTTTATGAATTGCTGAAACGTAGATATTGAAATCCCCCATTTCTTTGCAATTTTACATTGGGAACATTTATCTTAAATTTTGCGGGAGTCCTCATTTATTCAGCCACGTTCACGTTGTTTCTCCACTTAGGAGAAATATGTTTGATCTGTGTCACATTTGATCACATTGCACATAAAAACATTAGTTTTTGTGATAGAAATGCATTTCTATTTCCCCCAAGTTTCACTTGAAAATAACTCAAACTCAATCAGATTGAATTAAGAACATCAAGGACTAAAACTTCAATAGAAATAGATTTAGATCTGGACTTTAAGTGTTAAATTTCCACCATATACATCTGGCATCTGACCTTTAAAGCTACATTTTTATCTTTGACCAGAGCTCTGCTGTGTCCCCTTCGCAAGCAGAACTTTTTGTGTGTTTCTTTCAACAATGACCTTCATTTTGCCACACTGTCAACAGATTTAAACACCAGAAATGTGAGTTAATCCAGAGTTACCACAGCTCTCCAGGCAGCTTCTCTGTTTAGTGCTCTCCTTGCCTGACCTGTCAGATTATGTGGACGGCTGTGGCTCGACAGGTTTGCTGCTGCAAAAAAACACTTTCCATTTTTAGATAATGGATTGAACATTATCAATCCGTGAAGGATTGAGTTTGTATTTGGCAAAATATGAGTTTTGCCATATTTTTTTTGTAAAAAAATAAAGACATAAATAAAATAAAACCATGTATTAAATTGCACAAAATGTTATGCCATTGCTAAATATTGTGATTGAAATGTTTCACTTGCTCTTCTTTTTTGTAATAATCACTGTCACCCCCAATAACTGCAAGGCTTTAGCAACACAGTCATTAACACTGTAAATCAGGAGCAGCTTGCCAAAAACATTGATAACTTGTAGCAAGTGAATTAATAGCCTTTAAAATATAATAGTCTTCAACATATTCCATCAAAGCAATCATTTTCGGCTGTGATTTTGTACATTTTGCTGTTGGGATGATGATCGGTTTTCAATGCATTGTGCCGCTCTTTGTGCTGTGCTGGTCGATCACATAAAGTCCCAATAAAATATACAGAATTTGCGACGGAACAAGAAAAACTTGAAGGGATTTGAACACTTTTGAAATGCTCTATAGACATCGAAAGTCTGGGGGACCCATTGGCTCCATAAACTCCTATTCTTGGTGAATGCGCTCACACACTCTTGAAGCTGTGTGTGTCAATAGCTGTATCATGCACCCTCCAACTGTAATGGCTGCCATGCAAAGGGGAGAACGATGAGATGTATTGGAAGGTGATCAAAGGGCTGCTATTTACAACCACTCTCGGGCTGCAGACTTGACGACCAACGGTAAGCACACTGTACTGTACAGGGAAGCTCTTCCATCAGGCTTTTACTGCCCATCACCGCAGCTGTTAGGCAGGGGAGATGGCAAAGCTTTTAGCGGACTGAGATACCGTCCTGCTGGACGGCTTGTATGGGCAATGCCATCAGAAAAGAGAATGACTGGGAAAGATAAGGGAAATGGAGGCCGGGGAGGGAAAAGGGAAGGAAGAGAGAGGGAGGTGGAGAAGGAATAAGTTGATGCCTGCCTGCTGGCTGTCAAAGGTAAACGCTTCGGCTTAATAGAAACTGATATCCGGTGACTCATTCAGGTTTTTGTGGATGGGGGAGGTAGGGGAGAGTCAGGGAGTTAAAGCAGGAGAAGAGGAGGAGTCCTTACCTGGAGCAGCCAGTAGCACCTGCGGTGGAAGGTGGGGATGATAGAGGAGTGGACATAGCAGCCGTACAGACACTGAAAGGAGGGCAGAGAAAAGGAGAAAGGGGGACAGAAAAAAAGTGCATTACATTACAGGTAGAAGAAGGGCAAAGGTTTGACCTCTCAGCCGACCGTGACACCTGTGATTTTTGAACCCACAACCTTTTCCCTCTACTTCATAACTCCCACTAGAACCATTGTTCTTGAAAACAAAGACAATGACCTCGAGGCAGACAGGGGGTGATATTCACTCCTCAGTACCTGCTCCTGACTCCAATATTTTCTTTTTCTTCATCCACTTATAACCAGCACTTCCTCTTTAATGAGCTTTTTGTTACCGTAACTTGTTATAGAGAACTTTGTTTCCAAAATAGTAATTACAAGATCCGATATCTTGTAGGCAAAGATGCATGAAACCCTTACAAAAGGTGTTTCTTTTTTTGTTCTATCTGCACAAGGATACAATGATGTTTACGAGCCGAAGGTGTTGGCAGGTACTGTCAGCTTCCACCCAAAAGCTGGATCATGTCATTATTTTTCGGTTGTCTCTGTCAAAGCTACAAAAATCATTATTGTCCTTTGTAAACTTTGCACCACCAGCAGAATGCTTTCAACCACGGAAAAAATACAACATCTAATTTATGGAAGCGTCTAACATGGCATCACAGCAGCAATGTCGTGGAGAGGCATTAAACATACAAGATCTAAAGAAGCTTGTCCCCGCCTGTGCCTCGTCGGGTTTGAGGATGTGCAACATTGTCAGTGGTGCGGTATGACTTGTTGTGGATGCCCCAGTAAAGTTAATTATTGTTCAAATAAAGTAAAGTCAAGTTAAAGTTGGACTTGTTAGATGATTGCACTCATCAGCATGTATACCATGTGAGCTTTTGCCTTTTAATGATGCACTTGAACAATTCTTTCTTTCAAGAGAGGAATGGATATGCGGCGTACAACATTTCAAAGTTGTCTCGAGTTTGAATTCATTATGGA
This sequence comes from Poeciliopsis gracilis, assembly GCA_911649635.1. Lineage (NCBI taxonomy): Eukaryota > Metazoa > Chordata > Actinopteri > Cyprinodontiformes > Poeciliidae > Poeciliopsis > Poeciliopsis gracilis. The sequence goes on from CAJVRI010001220.1 coordinate 3,280,443, forward strand.
TTTTCTCTCATCCACACAGGGTCAAATGTATGCATGCAAGGTCAGAAATATACATACACACTACTGATTTCGGTTCCTTGATGTCAACAAGTTTCTGACACATTTCTATCTGGACGTTTGACCACACTTCTCATGTGAAAAGAAACCATGTTAAATGTTTTTTTTATTAGCATAAATCTATCAAGTTAAAGAATTCCCATTCACTTTTGTGCAATGTACATGTACCAGTGACACAGAAACAAGACGCTACCACCACAAGGCTTGACACATTTAAATGTTTCTTGTCTCTTCCTCATATTAGTCATTCCTCTTGTTCATGTGGGTGGATGCACATTTCTGTTGAGCTTCATGGAGTCAATTTGGTGATTCTTTTCTGGTCTCAGTCCATGATGACGACATTACCATTACAGCAGTTTCCAAGCTTGAGCCTTGGCTGTTTCTGGAAACGCTAACTAACTTCCTTTACTAGAAATGATTTTGACAGGAGTTACAAAAAGACAAGAAAAGAAATATCACACATTTGGATTTTGAATTTAATGAGGCATTAAAATTCTCCTCTAAATTGATTTAAATCATGGTTGAGATTAGAGACCTGATTTTAAATGAATGCACCAAATTCATTTAAACTGCAAGTAAGTTTTATTGCCAGATTTATATATAAAAAAAATAATTAACATTTACCCCCTTTATTACTTAAGGGGGTAAATGTAAATATTGAAGCCTGCATATAAACATTTTGACCATGAGTTGAGTAGAAATAATTTATGTGAAACTTGTATACCAAGTTCTTATTTTAAGACAATTATCACACACTGGAAAGAAATAAAATTAGAATTAAAAAACAAAGATTGAGTGTATGTATACTTCTGATTAGAACAGCATGAAGGAAGATCTCAAGTTTGCTTGTTTATTAAACAGTGATTAATTATAATAATAATAAAAAAAAAAACAGTTAACATTGGCCCAGTGCTGCTCGAGTTTCATTCTGCTTGGAAAGAACTCTTAACAAATTCACCCTGCTGAGAAACCCAGAGCATAACTAAAGCACAGTGTTATTAATATCCTTATCGTAAACAGATAATACTTCGTCTCGGGGCTCATTACTGTGGAAAGAGCAAGGCAGGGCTGATAACGCCCCCTGGTATCTGGCGAAGAGGCCAGGAGACATTCTTCAGCAGCCATAAGGAGAGGTGAGTGCAGTAAAGCATCACATACCGAGAGGTGGAGCAGAGCTGCATTCTTCCGTCCTCTCTCCTCCTCAGTCCCTTGTTAGATTCACAGTCCTGACCCTGAATGACCTAATGGGAAGGCTATACTTATACAATCTACAGTACTTTACCACTGCTCAGCTATCACCTGGTTAGTTATAGGCCATGAAATCATCATACAGGGAAATTAATTCAAAAGCAGCCAAGAAGTTACAAAGGACAACAAAGACGATTATTTGCCATCCCAAATTTCTGATTTCAGTCCCTTGAAAATTTGTGGGGGGGGCAAATCAGCCTCAGCTACATCAGGGATATATGTGGTAGCATGCAATCTTTGCAAATGATTTGTTTTTAATTGTGTGCTCGGCAAATTTGGTTGTTTCAAAAGCAAAGTTTGTCCAGTATTTTTGAGCAACAGATCAAGCAGGCAGGTTGAGAGATTTGAGTTCCACTTAAATCCTCTCTGGTTTAAATTATTGATAAGAAATCACTGCCTGCTCTGTATCAGAGCATGTACACATATGCACACAGGTGTAGTCTTGTCTTCCACACACGGACATGCACACGGAGACACTAACCTGAGCTTCAATATTCAGCAGCTGTACTGTACGTGTTCAATAAGTTGAGGTGGGTTTCCTGGGGCGCTGGGAATGAGTAGGCAGCAGAGGCAAGGGGACAGGCACCGTGGGAGGGATGAGGGAGAGTGTTTTAATATTGGGATGGTGGGCTGCATTGCTCGGAGGACCGAATGATAAATAGATGCCTTGAAGTGTTCTTTGTGCTTGTCTTGTTTAATTAAAACCTAGTTAAAACGAGAAGGGATCGCTGAGGTGGATAAACATTGATTTGCCAACATCAAACCCTCTGATGAATGTACGGCTCCAAAGGGAAGGCAAACAGATGGAAGGACGCATAATGACGCTAAGAAAGTGCTTACAGATCTTAGAGATACGCGCATTTATGTGCGCGTCCAGCTCATTCACAAGAAAACAATTCACAGACGCCATCAGCCCTTTCTGGTTCTCCAGGTGTTCCATTGTTCTGTTCACACCTATTTGTTTGCTGATTTCAATACCACCCAAAGTGTGTTTGTGAGAGTTTGAGAAGCTACGCTCCTGCAGACTGCCTCATTTTCTTATGTTTTTGCTGAACCCTCATCTATTACAGCTGTCTGGTATAGGATGTATGCCTCCTCCCACTCCTATAACTCTACCATCCATTACTCTACGCTGGTGTGGGACAGAGGCTTCCTCCCACCACCAGAGTAAAGCGAACATCACGTTACAACCACCACAGCTACACACATTTGTACTTTGCAGCTCTGTGACTATTTATGTCATAAACTGGGCTTTGTGAGCTTTCAAGGGATTACTGATGCAAGTGCTGTGCACTGATCTATGAGGCCTTAAACAGTTTCACTACTGTCATGTTCTGCAACAGTTTTGGGAAAGGTGCTTACAAGCAGAAATGCCAACGTTTTCTCTTCGGCACTTAGCATTATGTGCCAACACAAATGCTGATATGCCAAACTTGCATTTATTTTGACGGCAAATATGGAATAGCAAACCTTTACGGAGTAGATTATGATCAATTGCGCATTTACAGCAAGTGAATTTAATTTTGGTGGCCTACTTAACTTATTTTATGTGCTTTGATTTGCTTGATTGATGACATTATTGATCAAAAGCATAAAATCTGGGTTCCTTCACGTTTTTATAGCAAAGTATGGACATTTATAGCCAAAGATTTTCTGTTTCCATGGATCTCAGTCAATTTAAAACACAGATGCCTTTAGCTTTGCAACTCTGCATAATCTTTTGCACGGATAAAACATTAAACGATAAAGAAAGCTGACTCTTAAAAAAATACCTAAGTAAAGGAAAAAGGCACTTAAAATGTTTTGTATCCCCAATTCCGGCTCCTGAGCAGTTCCTCACAGATCAGGGTTAATATTGTTCTAGCCTTGAGCGCTTGGCCCCCTGAGAGTGACCTGCAGCTGGACAGTATGACGCCGCTTTGACATGCTCGACACGACTGACAGGTTTCCTGGCGCAACAAGCCTAAGTGACTGGGGTGAATGGAGGAGTGAATAAATTAGCCCCGGGGCTGCTCTTCTTCCCCTCTATTTGCCCCCATTACTCAATGACACAAAGCGGCATGGCAGACAAACAAGCAGCTTAAAGCGTAACAACAGTTGAAGCTGTCAGTGCCAATATACAGTAGACATTAAACAAAACGCCAGCCTGGGAACCTTTTACTAGTTCACCATTTCTAAGGTCTTGAGCACAAAAACAATCAGAGGACTAACAAATAAAGTTGTAGTTATTAATTCATAAATCCACAGTGTTTGTGTTGTTGCTCACAGCATCATGCATATTTATAAAATATCATTGACACAACACAAAGTAGAGTATGATTGCAATTGTGGAGGGAAAATTATTTAATAAGTTTTTTTAAAAACAGTATTTAAATTCAATCCCCTTTATTATCCTACGCCTAACTAAGATCCCATGCTATAACCTTCATAAGTCTGACTAGATTCCACCTGTCTGTACTTTTTTGCTTATATTGTAGCTTACTGTTTTGTGACTGCACTTTGATTTTCACGCAAGCAACAAAAACCAAAGTCAAATTCCTCGTTTGTGCCCGCAAACCTGCTGGATACAACTATAAATCTGCCAAGACGTGACTGAATGGCTGAAATGACAGTAAGAGTAACAGGAGTATTAACCATGGAAGGAGAAAGGAGGCTCATGATAACTCTGGAGGAGCAGCAGAGACGATCTAGCGACACAATATATTAGTTTGCAGCTTTATGGAAGACAGTCAAGAAGAAACCCGTCTGTTTGTAGTTTGTTAAAAGCTTTCAAAGGGAGCACATCAAAAACGATGATCTGACAGGAACGGGACAAAACCACATCAACGTAAATACTTAAGTATTTGTGTTACACTAGTGACATCGTGTTGATGGTGAGAGTCAACAATGTGAAGGTCCAGACCAAAATCACATTGACAATTTCTGGGAAAACTTGCAAACTGTTATTCAGAAACATTCACCATCTAAGCTGGCTGATGTTTTGTCGATGTTTTTTGGAAATAAGAAATGGAAAAAAAAATAAACCAGTGTGCTGGTAGCAATATAACTGCTACCAGCTGCAGCGAAAGGCAGCTTCCTAAAGCGTTGCCTAAGGATGGTTCAGAAAGTGGTGATAGGCATGAATTATTTTCCCTTCACTCCACAACTTCACTCCACTTCATGTTGGTGTGTCACGAAAAATTCACATAGAACACAATCAAGTACGTAATGTGACAAAATGGGGAAAAGTTTAAGAGCTACAAATCCTTTTGCACAGCACAGTATATAAACCAACACCCCCGTATATGCACTGCTCATCAACCCCAAGCACTTATCAGTAATTCAAAGCGCATATCAGTTGCTGGTGTTTCTCCTGCTTTCTGCATGCTGAGCGTCTGGGTGACAAAGTGACGGCAGAAGAACCATTATTTGCTGTCTATGGGCTGTGACAGATGACAGCACATTGCAGGGCAAGCAATTAAACAATAATTATACACACATATTCTCTCATAAAAACTGCACTTTCCTGGCGTGTAATTTAGAAAATCTTCAGTACAGTGGTATGAAGACATTGAAGAAAATACATGTGGTCTCTGACACATTCATTCACAAATACAAACGCACAAACACACACAGACGCGGTGTCGCTAATCTGAGTGTTTTGTTAGTGTGCTGTCATGTGTGCAAATGAGACACAGAAAAATGATTTAGAACAGTTAACAGAATAATTCACAAGAAGTATGACCATAATGTATTTATTTGCTGTCAGTCCAGACAGCATGAAAAAGGAGGTACAGCACCGCGTGTCCTCATGGAGCGAATTCATTATGCATTGTCACTTAAGCAAGTGGTCAAGGCGATGAAACGGCGATGAGGCCCGGTGAAAGGGTATTACTTCCTGGACTCGACGTGTCCACTCTTCCCTCCTCTTGGGGAGTCGTCTTGAGTAGAGCGGGATTGCAGTTCACCCAGGGCAAACAGTTTGATTAAAATAAAGCCTTCAGATATAGAGCCAGAGCTGCGTGCTACCTGTAAGGCCTGTGGAGGCTACCGCCACATCCAGCCTGGAAAGCTTGGCGCCCCGACGATGTTGCGCTTACATTTATCTATCAGAGCTGGCAGGTGTCAGACACAGCCAGAGATGGGTTTGTAAAATGAAATGTTGGTTAAGGCAAAGCTGGCAAGTCAGTTAGAGTGAGACTGAGGGAAGGGAAACTCTCTCATTAGACCATAATGATGTGTGAAAACAGTCCTAATCAGAGCGTGGCACCTTATTTATGCTGGCAATTTGCTGTTTTTCTGGCGTGATGTAAAAATTCCACTGTCAGAGGTTGCAGCACATCTATCTTTTGGGTTGACTGTCAGTCCCAGAAGGAAAAGCATACATGCTTTATTATCATTAGTACACAAATAAAAAGAATAGCTAGTTTAACTTTTTACCATCCCAAAAAAAAAAAAAAAAAAGACACACACTTCTCCAATTCGGTTCTTCCAAGGATAGTTCTCCACTTTGACACATATTTCACTTGTGTCCTTAGTCAGCATTTGTTCCAACACACTGCCACTCAAGATATAAATATTCTCCATTAGATATTGTGTAAATTTGTCAGAATTCACTGGATCGAATGACTTGATTTGAACCATTACACATTTGTTGAGATGGACAACCACCTGGTGAAGTCACTTCATTAGAGGTAATGTATCATTTTGTGTGTGCGTGTGTGTGCATATGTCTGTTCACATGGATGCCTGGGGCAGGTGATACAGCCTGGGGCGCAGCAGCATAAATAGAGCTCACACTGCAGCCAATCAGACGGCACTATCAAACTCTATCCGTGAAGGCAACGCAAAATCCATATACAATAGAGATTCATGAACCATGCAAAATTCAAACCAGCCTGGCCATCGACAGCATCCATGATGACTATTGATCAGCCCACGATTTCTGGCTCTAAACAGATGTGATTGGATGACTTACCGCAGAAAAGTGCCACTTCCAGTTTGGAGGATGAGCTCATTTTCGACTGATACCATAATCCTCTGTATCTCACCTGCTGTCTTTACAGTCAATACACTCTGCTGTACTCTCTCCGATCGTTCGGCGGGAATCAAATTATCCATAGTGTCTGGTAGGGTGGCACTATGCCCAGAATGCCTATAATATGCAGGATATCGCTTACATTTTGATTTAGAGAGAAATGGGTAGTTCTGGAATGGCCCAGTGGATCTTAAACTAGCTACTGCCTCCCTTTTTTAAAAGAAATTCTTCTTTTGCATGCCTTTAAATAGGCTACAACTTGTGGAATTGTAACAGTATAATTTTTCAATGCATCTCCAGACTGAAGAAACGGTTGATGAGACATTATACATAATAAATCAAAGGAAGCTTAGATTTATCTCCCCAGTCTTCTGCATCAGACTAGCTGCAGCCTCTAAATCAGTCAAAACTGAGCAAGCTACAAAATGAATCGGCAAGCTGCTCCTGAGCTGAAAGGGGGCCAGAAAATGGAGAACAAACCTAAATTCTTCAACAAAGCAAAACAAATGGCGCTCAGGAAGAAAAAGGATGTGTTATGGAAATGATTGGCCCTAAAAATAGAAAACTCATTGTAAAATAAACAGAAACGTTTGATAAACTGGCTCAGAGGAGGAGAATTAATTAGCCACGCTGGACATGTAAACACCGCCATACATCAAGTTCAAAAGGAAAACAATAACAGGACCGAGGCAGATTGAGAGAAACCCCTGACCACTTGTAGCGCTAAAAACATAATTCTGTTCCACTTCATTTCTGGAGAGCAGAAAAAAAACAACAACTAATTAAGAACAAAAGAAAGAAAAGGCATTTCAGGCAAAGGGAAACTGTAACAATAAAGTTGCTGGGAGATTTTTATTTTGCTGCAGGAAAACAAGATGAGGAGGATGAGAGACAGAGAAGGGGAACAGAGAGATACAAATGATGGACAAGGGGGTAAGGAGCTTACGGTCATGCTTCTGTACATGCAAGAGGAGGCTTGCGCACAAGCCCATGAACGTCTGTCTCCCTGACTGAAGACACAGTGTCTGTTGATGCTAATGCTAGCCAGCTGGGCTCTCCGCCAAAGGCATTAAGTGGAATCGAATTCCACCAAACTAGCTTTAATCAGCAGGTTTTAAGGTTAGAATTACTTTCCCTCTCCACCAGCCTGCTGGCCAAGGTTAAAGCAGACACAGACAGGGGCTGGGCGGGCTCAGTTAATGGCTCTATGCCGTGTGCCACCATTCGCCAACATGCGAGGACATACATACAAAAAGGTGTACTGACAGCAATGTCAGAAAACAAATAAGTTAACAAGAACTGAAAAAAAAAACAGAGAAAACAAATGTCTCCATAAGAAATCACACATTTTATGCAACTATACTTCTATCAACATGACAGATAAAAGAATACTGTCCTTAGTAATGTAAAATATGAATGTGTGTGTTCACAAACCACTCAAAACCATGTTTTTAAAGTTGGGATTAAATTCATTTCTTCCTATTTGAGCAAATTGAGGCTGAGAAACATTTCAAATCTAAAGTAGAAATAAATCCAACTAATTCTTCATTTTAAACCTTGTTTCCCTTCATTGCCGTTTTGAATTTTCAAATTACTTTTATGAAAAGGAGATTATAAATACATAATAATTGCCATTGACCTTTATTGGAGTCACATAATCACTTCTTTTTCTGTAGACTATGACTGTATTATAGAAAACTATTTTGAATCAACAGTAGATGTGGGAACAAATCGTCCTAAAGGTAGGCACAGACAGATCTATAGGTGGGAAAAAATGTGCATTAACAGGTGGGTCAATAAAATTGTAAAAGTTTGAAATAACTAAGGGATGAAATAGTCTTTGTGTCCCTAGAGTGCCCTTAAGTGTGTGTGCATGGTTTGACCTTTGTGTACCTGTGTTAACCCATGATGTGCTGGCGACCTATCCCAGGTGTAACCCCACTTCTCGCCCAATGCCTGCTGGAGAAAGGCACCAGCCACAAAAGCGTGCAAAGACAATGCATGGATCAACACAGGATAGGAATCTGACACATTTTGTATTTTCATATGTTCTTGCAAGTGTTACAACGGATGGATGTTTCAGCATTTGATTTCTTTGGGGGGGGGGGGGTTCTTTTCAACGGAAAAAATCTGACGTGTTTAACAAATATCTCCAGAGAAGTGAGGTCAGGACTTTTAAGTAAGGCAAAAAAAAAAATGTTGAGAAAGTAACACAAAAAGAGTTTAAACAGCTTTTGCAGACGAGCAAATATGTCAGGCTGATTTCTTTTTTACACTTCACAAAGAGTCCAGTAAGGTCTGCCTTGACCTCAGCATACAACAGCAGTCAAGGCATTGATGCCTGTCAACAAAAGAAAGCTCGGGAAACCTTGCAGCTCTTCTGTCAGCTTCTCAAAAGTCAATCTGTGTCCTTCTACAGTACCCACACTGTGCACGGAGTCTTACACATGTAATGGTAAGAAACATTTCTTTTCCACTTTTTCCTTTTTCTTATCTTTCTTCTCTCCTTATTGACTTTCCTTCACATGGAAAAACATGGACTTGCTGCGGAGATGAATTACAAACTAAATCTGCAGCCATGCTACTATGGTCAGCATCAGCATTGTTAAGGATTGTTCTTTCCAAGAACACAAAGAATAATGTGCATTATAGGTCTCAAAAACCTGTGGATGTGACAGATGAGACTTTGTAATCTGATGCTAAGTTTATACAGTGCAGGTCAAAAGGTGCATCCACTGACCATGGGCATGAATATTAATTGTGGATCTTCAGAGATGCATTCGAACCACATCACAACAATGCTGATGAATTTAGAAAATCTACTGGATGCACAAGTTTGGAGTCATGATGGATTTGTTCTTATCCACATGGTTTTACATAATTATAAATAAAATGTTACCAATATTTGGTGAAAAGTTCACCTGCCAGTTGCAGAGAAACCACACTCTGTTTGCACCCTTCACCAAACTTCTGGCAATAATTCTGACTAAATATTTAAATACTTAAATAGGAAGTCCATTTCTTGACCTGATTTAAACCCATTTTGTTTGTTTGTTTCAGCTGTCCTAGACGACTTAATAAAGTTTCAACCATATGTTGATTTGAGATGAGAACTGAGATTTTTGAGTTTTTTTTGTTATTTCATCCACTTTGTGCAATGTACTAGAATCACTTGCAGTCAATTTTGTGAGCAGTGTCCTGCAGAGCAGGTTGGTGAATGGCGCTCAACTCTAGACACATTTATGTGAGGTGAGAAGCACCAGAGTGTCAGACCTGATCATTCAAAGTTGTCTTTATGTACAAATTTGGCCATGTGTGTATTACAGAAAATTCTCAACCCATTCAAACTTGTGAACTCACTTCTTGCTCTTTGAAGATCAATGAAAATATGTGAAATTCCACCCGAAAAGCAGCTCCAACACAACCAAAATAAAAGTTTTCCTGCCATCAGTCATCATACAGACGTTTCACTGGCACTGTATGCAAAAGACGAAACTGCAAAGGATTCCAGATCGCCGTCTTAAGACAACACTTCCTTATCGTCTCACCTTTGAGCTGACCTACAGGTCACCTGTCTGGACGAGACACGCGAAAAATGTCTTGCAGCAAAGAGTAATGTGCATCTCTTAGCATTACAAGCTAGGTCAAATACGACAGGCTCTTCATTCCATTAAAAAGTTGAGTAATGGACACAGCACAGAGGTTGTAGAGACAAGGGGTCAGAGGTTACACTTTAGCTGTCATTTTTCAGTGGACGCGGAAAACAGCTGAGTATGCGGAGAATTTCCTGGGCCTGATCTCTTAGTGAAACACAAATGCATGTGCTGGAGGATGGCCAAAGAGGTGTCGAAGCAGAATCTGTACACATGTACAGCTAAGAACAACATGAGAGACGACTGCAGGTACAGACGTGTTCATGGTACAACAAAAACCCAACAAAAGGCAAACATGTCCCTTATTGTAATAACAAATTAGTCACAGCGTAGCTTCGTGAGACTGATTCTGCTTATTAAATCCCAATGGCAGTGTGTGAGTCTGTCAGACTGCTGATTAACCTTCACTTGTGTTTGAAAAAGGTAAGGATGGAAGTGTGCAGAGAAGGGGAGTGTGTCCTTTGCATTAATGAGAGCAAACATCAAACTTATAGTTTCTCCCCTAAACACACACACACATGCACAGAGGAGACCTGCTGAAGATGACGTCAGGGACCCGGCTTCCCTGCTGCGTATTATACCCGGCGGACGTGCTGCTTAATTGTGGGAGAGAGCCCAGATTTGTAATGCTGCACCGCTCTGTTAGGGCTGATTAGCAGACGCTCATGCCCTCTCCCCCCGCGTTGATCTATAGGCACTCAAAATTTCTAATATCTCCAGTGTAAGCAAGGAGGAGCTGAGAGGGACCGTAAATCATGACAGGTCCTACTGAGTGCAGGAGCGAAAAAAAGAAGGAGACGGATGGAGAGAAAGACTGAGAGTGAGTTATTGAGAAAAATATTCAGCCTGTATGGAAACATGAAGGAGGGAGAGGAACGGGGTGAGGGGGAGAGGCGGCAGAGCCCATATAGGTGGAGAGGAGCACACATCAAGGAGACATGAAAGAGTTAGGGAGGAGAGAAGAAAGAAAAGGAGAGGAGATATGATTACCAAGGAAACAGCAAGAAAAAAAATCCAGTCGGGGAGGAAGAGACTGAGTGTGTGGAGTAGACAAAGATGAGAAAGAGCATAGGAGGAAAAAAGGGAGTAGGAGGACTGAGAGACACAGAGACAGAGGGAGACGGAGAAAGGAGAGGATAGAATGAATGCTAACAGGGAGCCCAAACCCAATGCTGAGGCTTTATCCTTCACAGGCGGAGGAGCAACAATCGCAAACACATTTTCTCTCGCCCTGGCCCTAAGAGAGATAAAAAAGCAATTTGTATTCTATTCCTATTCAGCGTCGCTTGGCCTGTTTCTCTGCCTGCATATTTGTAAACACAGCTTTGTCAGAGCAGCTTAATCTTCCCAACACAAACACAGACTACAGGAAGGAGGGGCGAGGAAGGGTGAGTGGGGAAGAGCGGTGATGAGAGGGGAGGGAAAGGAGTAAAAGGGGTAAAAGGGGTGAGGAACGAAGGTAAGGGGACGTTTGGGAGGCAAGTGAGGGGTCATGAAAGAAAACGGGAAAAAGACTTGTTACTGTCTGTGGTGCCTTATGATGTCCTCATGTCAACTGTGAAGGACCCAAACTCGCACTCACTCATTATTCTACCCACTGGAGTAAAGTTCAACAGGCTGGATCACTGAGAGAGCCAGAAGAAGAAAACCCATAAAACCCATCTTCATAGTATAGCCTGGATGTGACAGATGGAAGAGGTGGGCGCTTGTGCTTCTCTAACTGTCACCATGCTTAAATTAAGTGCTTAGGCTGCACATTCACCCTGACATCTTGCGTTCCAGGCCTGGACTTCCAAGCTTTCAGGGGAACCAAAGTGCACATTCTATACAGGCTAAATAACAGAGTCATGTGGAAGGACAATCACATCAATGCAACTGACTGACTATACACCCGAGCAGAGACAGAGAGAGAGAGACCCACGCACAGATAGGGAGAGGGAGAAAGAGAGGCGACTTGGAAGTGGTGATCGTCTGGGTGCACATTCGCTCACAGAGGCGTGAAATTAGGCAGAGCGACACCTGCCAATACGCATTGCATTAAAGCCCGCTAGGTTCACCCCGCTCTTCGGCCTCTCGAATCACGCCGCGAACTCTCTCATTCCCTCTCATTCTGCTCCACCCTATTTTCAGATCTCTTCATTATGGCCCACAGCGCCCAATTAAAGACTGATAGCCACTCCATTCACTTCCAATACCGCATCGTGGGCGAGATGGTGCTACACTTCGGAGCGTGGCAACAACCCTCATCAGCTTCTGTGCAATTCTTTTCCTATTCACACTTTACAGACCCAGCTGCAGTAGCACGCCAAGGCAGCTGGATTAGCACAAGTGAGATTAGTTACCATCGTGACGTCAATCATGGAGGCACTGGATAGACAGCGGAAGTCTTATTCAGACGGACTCATGGTCTTTTGAATGCTTCCCATCCCGTCACATTGTGTCCACAAACCTTATATGGTTCACTGGAATTTCATGTGACAGAAAAAAAATTGTGCATGTGTGAAAAATCCATTCTAAGCAGTCCACTTCAAAAATACATTCTTGAAAAATAAATTTCAACCAATTCCTTTCAGAAGTCATCTAATTAATAGATTCAATCATGGAGCAATTTTATCTCAGTATTCTGTAAATCCAGCTGTGGATGAGAGGAAGATGAGAGACGTCGAATGCAACAAGGCAGATGACCTGAACGCTGATATCAAAGCTGACCATCTCCATGCCACAGTGCAGATGCAGTAATTTGTGCAAGAGGAGCCCCAAACAGGTAACGAGTGCCAAGAAATGTACACACCTTCAAGAATCCTGACATTTCTTCTTAAAACATCTTTTTTAAATGGTCTAATGTGATAAGCCACAATCATCAAAACCGCACAAAAGCTTGCAATACTTTTACTCCATGTGTAATGAATCTCTATAAAATGTCTGTTTCATTGTACTTTTACACAATATTTTATTTTATTGAGATTAACTAGTGTATCATCTACCTCTCTTCAACTCAAAACCTAAATAATAATGGGTTCATAAAGTTATTTTTTTGTAAGTCATGCATCTGTCTTTATGTTTGAGCTTGTAGGGATTGAAATGAGGCTTTACTCCAAGCTGTCAGCTAACTGTCACGATCAAGTGTACACAGTATTGAGGCAAACTTGTTAACTTGGTTGCTTGTTTGCTGTGGCAGCAGTTTCAACAAGTGTGGATCCAAGACAACTTTCCTCTTTTGTGTAATATTTATCCGTCTGCATCCCATTGTAGATGAGTAATGCAGGCAAAAATCTCTAACTTCCCCAGAGCTCCTACTTGTGGCTATGCGTGTGCGTGTGTGCGTGTGTCGGGAGCCCTGCAGACAGAGACGCAGCCAAGAGACAGATTTGGAGAGACAGGGATTGCCACAAACAGACAGAAATGAGCAAAGAAAGACAGGGAGAACACGCAGCAGGCAGATGGGAGAGCCTGTGAGCCCCCAGGCAGGCCTGTGTTGAAGACTGTGGGGAACGCGACTGAAGGAGACCGTATTATGTGCAGATTGTGAACGGGGGAGGAGGCTGGTTAAGGGCGTGAGGCGAGTAGACAAGAGAGAAGGAGAAAGACAGAATGAGGGAGAAGGAAAAAAATCAGCCAGTGAGCCAAAATGAGGGAAAGGAAAGCAAATGAAAAGTGACACTTTAATTCAGGGGGCTTCTTCTGGCTGAGTTATTATGAGATGTTTGTAAGCTGACTTGTTCATGCATCTCCTGGCCTTGTGCCTGACTCACGCTCGCTGAGGAGACCTGTGGCGCTAACCTGTGTTTATCTGAGCTGCACAGCAGGGGACAGCACTCTGCCACCATCCTCAGCTTTGATCCTCCCACTTTCACCATGGCTTCCCCCTCTGCCTCCCTCCTTCACTCTCTCCTCCACCCTCACCCATATGTAAAATGTCTCTGTACCAATGCTCCTTTTGATATGGTCAGAGTCTCACTTCACTCTTAATTAATTGCCATTTCTCTAATCTGGGAGGCAAAGGTTAGCTTTGGCTTTACAGACACACTTCTGAACACAGCACAGCACCAGCGCTTCACATGAAGATAACGACCGAGAAGAGAGAGAAGCGAACTACATCAAAAAGAGCAAATCTGTGAGCATGAGAGCAAATGCACATGGAAATAAAGGAAGAATAACGGGAAGACAGGGTGAGATGGACACAAACACACAGAGAGAAAAATGGTTTTGGGACAGAAATTATTTGGCTTTCCAGCTGGGAAAATTTAGGTGTCTGAACGTGAGAACCTGACCAGCGTACGAGATTTAAACGACAAGAGGAAGACAAAAAAAAAAAAAAGACCCATAAGGGCTTTTCCTTCGTTCGGGAGGCAGCTACAAAGCAGACAGATAAAGGAGACAGGCAGATAAAGGAGACAGACAAATAGAGGAAGAGCTGGAGCTGCACACAGCCAAGATGTGGCAGGCAGGTACAACCTGGCAGCCAAAACAGACAAAGATGGGGGAGTGGGGGAAAAAAGCAGCTCTTAATGAAGCAAATTTAATCAGCCAGAAGGATGCACACAGCCTCCTTACACGTTCAATACAAATACATGTAAAGCAAGAAACACTAGAACAGGGATAGATCCATTTAGGAATATGGGGAACGAGCATGATGGGAAATGCAACAGAAGAGCAGGAATGGAAAAAGAACCTAGAGCAAAGTCACTGTGAACTAGAGAGAGAGGAAGAGACTGAGACAGACGGAGAAGGTGGTGGAGGGGGGTGGTAGTCAGCTGGAGTGCCGACAGGTCTCCGGAGGTTGTAATATATAGCAGCGTTTCAATCTCTCAACAGCAACTCCAGCCCTCCTTTTTCATATCCTTCAACAGACTGAGGACGGAGAGATACGTCTGTCCTTCGGAGCCAAATCGGCATTCAGGATGATATAATGTGCACTTTTTTTGACATTATATCCCAAATCTGGATGGTTATTTGTAACTGGATGAGAGCGCCGTCCCCATTCTCTTTTGAGATCTCAAGGTTACCAATGGTAAAGAATAGATATGAATGCCCATGTCAGACACGTTTCTATGTTTGTCTTGTAATGTCTCCGCTCTCCCTGAGATCTCCCCGAGAAGCTCGAGTCCAATGCTTGATTTATCTTCTGCATGCACCATTAATCCAGCGACCATGCATGCCTCTGTCGAATAATTGATCTCTATGCTACTGTAACTAAATCCGTCAAAAGAGTGACATCCCACCTCCCTCCTCGATGCCTTTACTTCCTCTTTGGTTCTCTGGAAACCACTGAGTTCCAGCATGAAACTCAAGCTGCTCAAACAAGAAAATCTAGTTAGCATTTTCACACCTTTCGTGGTCAGCGGAGCTGTGGAGGAAAGAGGTTAGAGTTCGCTGGAGAGGTGGTGTGTCATTATGGGTGAGTGTGCGAACAGTTCCGCCACCAGAGGGAGTTTCGAGTTTATATTATGAAAGGAGGCCAGACCGATTGCAAAAACACACGCAAGATTAAGATGATGTAGTTGACAGGGTAGTTTTAAAGTGCCAGATCCAAGCAGCGGTGACCTCTTGAGACGGTCAGCTCTGAGTTCTGTGTTTAGATCTCAACAAACAGCTGCCTGGGACAGAAGGGGAACAATAACTCTTAATTTATGCCCACCCTCCCTTCCTCCTTTTGCCTATCTCTTTGACTTGTTTTTGCATATTGCATTTAAAGTAATAAGTACAGTATCTCCTTGGATGCCACAGTGCTATAAATCAGGGGAAAATAGACCTGTCATCTTAGTAAACAACGCATGCGGTGAGTTATCATTAAAAAGAAAAGAGTTCTTGAGGACGCCTAGCCATGCATGAGGATGAGCGTTAGACCAATCTACCAATCTCCTTGGTCTGCCCTGAGTTTCAGTGAAGGTACACACAGATATGGTACAAGTTACACAACACCTACTACACTTACAAGAATAAATGAAAAAAGAGCTGTAAGTAACCTTAAAATGAATAGATTTTGAGTTACAACATAGTTTCACAAAGAGTTTATTAGTTCATTAATTCAGCGAGGGTAATAAATCACATTAAGAAATAAATGTTGGTTTAAAAGAAAACAAAAACAAAACACCAGTCCTATAGTTATTAACAATCTTCATTAAATAAATTCAGCTAAAACACTGAAAAAAACAAACAAACAAAAAACAACAACCTTGTTTTAAGTAAATAGTTCCTTAATATTTATGGAACAGTTCTAGTTCTATTAGCAGATAAATGGAGTTATGATAAGACATTTGCCCTTGTTAAAATAACGGCCAGTGGAACTAGAACTTTAACTTTTTCACTAGAACTTTTTCAGCTGATAAGCTAATAAGCTTATCAGCTTATCTTGCTGATAAGTTGTTTTTCTCTTAATTCAAGTAGGCCTGTCACAATAACAAATTTTGATCAACTAATTGTCTCAAAAATTACTGCGATAAACAATGATATTATTTGAAGACCATTTGAAACTGATTTAATGGAAATGACGTAATAACGCATGTGATTTCCAGCCAAAAATAGATACACTTTATTTTCAAAAGAACACCTAACACTGCAACTGATTAATAAACAAACAACCAAAACCAAAAATGAAATGGATTCTCAGTTTATTAGCAAAAACTGTACTTGAATACAAACTAAACATAAATAAATACTGCATTCAACCAAAAGAGTGCAGATCATGAAGCCTGCCCTTCAGTAATCAATAGATTTAAATAAAGACGGACACATCCGACTTGTTCACACTACATAACTTTTTGCCCCTATTTTCCCCTGAGGACAATCGTAGAACTTTGGGCATTCTCAGATTGTCGCTTGCGATTTCATAACCAATCATCCTGTAGTGTGTGTTGTGTTACTGTACATTGTCGTGGCCGCTCTGATCTAAATCAGAGGTTTTCACCAGCTAGGAGCGTTAATGCAGCCTGCTGAATGTGACAGGTAGCCAATCAGAAAGCGTGGATTCCCCTCCCTGCTTTCTGAGGGGATATTACGGAGAGGAATCCCAAACGAACCCACGGTGCAACCCGAAGTCCACCGGACATTGGAGATGATATGTTGAAACATTAATGTTTATTTAACATTTCGTCCAAAAAATATAGAAATAACAAGGAGAGGAGTTGGAGCGAAATTGCTACCGCAGTTGATAAATCCCGTAACAGGACTGACACTCGCCACATGCATTGCAGGTGGATTGTAGTAAAACATTGATTAATGCATGGTTTTAAAATAAGTTAACTGGACTTGTAACCATTATTTTGTGCCCATTGTTGGACACCGCACTGCACAATCGAACCCATCGAACCATTATACCTAGGATTTCTGTCAGCTAATGTGTGGTCTCTCAGGTTTGTTCTTTATTACAAACACTGAGCTGTTGCAAAACGTTATGGCGAATGTTCTACAATTGGTCTGTTCCCCCCGCAAATACGTAAAAACCAGGAATGAACTCTTTGAAAAGCCACAACATTTGAAATAAAAATTAGATTTTCTTATGTAGGAAGCTCGTCTCTCAAAAGTCAATTCACATATTTTGGATCAACAGGGCACTGTAGCAAAACATTTGTCCAAATTGACTTAGAAAGGGCTAACTAACCTCAAATAAACCTTTTCCAGTCAGTGTCAGGCCGAGAACAGATAGCTAACCTGTGAGGCCACCTGACAAAAGAGAACCTAAGAAAAGACCCAAAACTCTGGACAATTTAAAGAGAATTTCCAAAGTGGAACAAACACTGATTACTTCCTTTGTATGCATAAAATGTTCTGAAGAAGTTTTGTCATATTGGCCAAAGGGGATTGTACAGTATAACAGCAGGTTGCCAATAAATGTAGCCCTCATAATTCTGTCAAAAAAAGTGTACTCAAAAGAATTTAAAGCTTTTTATGTATCTTCACAAGGGGTTCCAAAACCTTAAAAAAAAACAGAAAGGGCGATCTAAGATTTTTAATTAGTTTTATGATCTCTACAAATAGCCTTCGCAGTTAGAAAAGGCATCATGGGGGCTTGCTTGGGAAAGTTTTTGATGTAAAACCTATCATTAATATATGTGCATGGACATTCATATGTCAAACAGTTATTAAAGAAGAATAAATATGACCTTTTATGCCGCAATTCAGACAGCAGCGGACAGAAAAACATTCTGCCCTTGTCTTTAAATGTGATGTGCAGTTATGCAGGGTAACTGTTCCTAAATATGCTGAAAATGTTGATTTCCCCAGAGCTTGAAGCACAGATAAAGGCTTCAAAAATAACATTCTGATTATGATATTTACACTATATTATGACTTCTTATGACAAATGGTGCACAATCATAGACTCATTCAATCATAACATGTTGGTCGAAGTGACATTAGTAAGATTTAGGTCAGTGCTCAGAAAATGAGCTCCGGATTCGATTGCAGAGACGACATTGTTCAATGTCACAACAGTGCCATGAAAATTTAGGATCATTTGTTATGTTGAGCTATCAATGTTTATGACAGTCAATCCATCCCCAAGTAAGCTGTACGTCAACCTTTGTGGCAGCTTTATGACACATGGATCACATGAAATGTCATGGAATGTCATCTATGTGTTTGCAAACGCCAGAACACACGTGATGGATACAAGGGTCAGAGATAAAATCACAGTCTTTAACACATGTCTGCAGAGCAGAAGTGTTGCTGGTGATGTTAAACAGGCGTCAATGTTTCTGTGACCCTGTGTAAGGTGGCAGCTGGATGGCCTCTGGCAGCAATTTGCATGCTAAGCTGCATGTCCCACTCCCGTCGCAGAGGCCCATCAGGTGTAACCAAGTTGAGGTTACGGGCGGCTCTTTGCGCTCTCCTGGCTAGACGCGATTGGGTTGAATTCCCGTCATCTGTGTGCATGCATCTCCTGCTTTTTGAGAAGGGAGTAAAGATGGAGAGCACGGAGGTCAGAAAAACAGGGAATGAAAAATTTACCAAAAGAGGGAGAAGGTAATAGATGGTCAAGAAATGTGGAATGTTCAAAGTAATTTTGAAAAGCATTCATACCCCTGGGGCTTATATTTAGCACAACTGGGCCACATATATCTGTGCTATTTATCTGGAATAGTTCAAAATTCTAAAAAGTGCATAAATGATGAATGGTTTATAAAGATTTTCAAATAAAAATATGAAATGTGTGATTTCTTTACACCAATACCTCTAACAGGAATCCACTGGACAGATGGTGCCAAAAAACGTGTAATGTGTGATACAAATCAAACACTGTGCATCACCTTGAACACATCACCAATGAGTGAGACATGGTGTTATCAGGATTACGCTGTGAGAATATTTTTTTTAATTTTCTAACAAGGAAGGCAGAAGTAATTAATGAAACAATTGATATACACCGCAATTTTACGTGTAAACATGTTAATTTCAATCAAAAACAAGACTATGACAATCAGCAAAAAGTCAAGGATACAATGGAAAGGTTTAAGATAAAATATATTCATATTAGAAGGACCTAGTCAAAGTCCAACTGAGAATCTGTGTGAAGATTTTAAAACTGATCTCTGACCAATGTGACTGCAGAACTGGCAAAACTGTGAAGCTGGCGATTGCAGCTACAAACTATTGTCCCAGAGAAGATGAATACAAATGCATGCCACACTTTTCAATCACAATATATTCTACCTTGTGGTGGTCACATAGCTAAAAAAAGATGAGACAAGTTTAGAGTTGTAATAGGACAAACTGTGAATGAGTTTAGGGGGTATGAATACTTTGGTAAGGTTGATCTGCCCACCTGCTAATTTAATCAACGAGAGTTAACACTAAAGCCAGAGTTCCTGCTCTGGTGGAGGATGACAGAGACTGAAACTGTCTACTCTCAGTCCTGGAAGTTTCTCTAAAGAGGACACAGAAGCTACAGCCCATTAGCTCCACGAAAACACGCTATATCCCTGAGAGACACTTGATGAGAATGAAGATGGCCACATCTGTGTATAGCATGCCTACAAACAGGCCTCCAGCACTAGTTGTCCTATACACTAATAGGCTTCGGTGAGGCCAACAAAGTGCTGCGGCTGCACTTTTAAAGTGGGTGGAATTACTCTGTTACTGAAATCGTAAAAAGGGGCATGTGTAGAGAGGGGGAAGAAATCTGAGCCTCAAGTGTATAACAGCTTGTCTTCTGAAAGGGAGAGCTCACACGCACTTGCATCTCCAGACACAGAAACGTGTCTTTGACACACGCCGACTTAATTAAATTTCCATTTCCATCAGATGTACATGCTTCATCTGACTCTGCCTTGTGATGATTTCATTCGTCCTGCCAGATAAGAGCCACTTGAGCTCCAGAATGCATGTCAGCCTCTGTCTGCAACTGCCATCCTTTAGACGTACTTGGTGACAGAGGGGCCCTGGATGTCATCGGCAGCCTGACATCCCGCGAAAGCTCCTCCCACTGTCAGGCCTCCCTCCCCTTTAGGCCTTTTCTTGAGAAGCCCCAGAGCTCCTGCCCTGTCTCATTATGTGGGCGAGATGTTTGTGGGTCTCTCTGTGTCATTCTGTCGCTCTGTCAGCTAGCATAATGCTTCCCAGTTGGCGCCCAGCTCCCTCTACCACCCCACTCCACCCCACCGCCCCACACACAGCTCCGTTCTGTTTATGTGTCTGTCAGCGAGCCTGTCAGAATGGTCTTTTAATCCAAAAAATTCATTTCCTCCACCACTGGATTCTTGTCACATTGCTCCCAAAAAAAGAGAGAGAGAGAGAGCACAAAGAGTGGCTATTAAAGTCTAGAGGGTGTCCACACTAATGCACGACTCAAATGTCACTCAATTTACAACTGACTGATGTAAATACAATACCTGGATTTGTCCATGTGTGTTTTCAATTTGTTCCCAATGCTGTGGGTAAAATTTAATTTAGTAGAGATATTTACACAACCAGATGACAATGGGGCATTGGGGAGTGCTGGTGAGAGTTGCCTTCCAGCCTGCAGATTAATAAAAGCTTGTGCAAAGATCCAAAGGATGACAAACAGCGAGAACTAACAGCACAAAACAACAGCGAAACAATCAGCTTCTTGAAAAGGCTTAAATGACATTTAATATATTTACTGGCAAACATAAACATAAATTGACACTGGGAGGCTGGGAGGAGTGAATACAATATCTGTGATTGCTATTACTGGCATAAGCAATGACAGCGCGCACTAGATTGGAGTGGTATATTGAATTTCATGTTCTTTGAAATGGAGTCTGAAATGTGAGATTTGTCTTTTGCCTCTGAATAGTTTCCACCAAACCGCCGCTCGCCTCTTCCCCCCCTCTTCACATACGCCTTATTCGCTCTCATTTGGAGACTGGCACATTCAGTTAACTAATGCAGGGGATACGGCAATGCTACACTATTACCCCATTTTCTCAATCGCCTGTCGAAGGAGTGGAACATCAGATGTGATTTGGGGATGCTTTCTTCTTGTTTCTGTTTCACATCAGAAACGTACCTGCTGGGAAGATTTTCCCACTATAAATTTCTCCTATCTGCAGCTGAAACGCTATTCATCTCATTACGGTTGATTGGGATCCTCATTACATTAGAGGGTGCGCGCACCAGCATGTGTGTGCATGTGTGTTTTCATGCATGTAAATAAAGACAAGAGATAATGAGCAGAGAGAAAGGGAATGGGAGAGGGGGAGGGAGGAGTGTGTTAATGAGTGTGAGATGTGCTGAGGTCGCTGTGTTTGTTCTGTAATAGTGCGTTGCCGCAGAGCACTGCCACCTGAGGTGGGTGATTAGAAGTAATTATATAATTACACAAAATGTGATAATAAACAGCACAGAGGGAATCGGCTCCATCTACTTTGCTACATCTCATATGTATATATTCAAAGACTCATTTTCTTATGTGCAAACAAATACATAAACTAAATCACTAATCTCTACAAAAAAAAAAAAAAGACAGACACACATTGCAGTTATTTTCATCATTGTTTAACAGTAAATCGCTCTAAACTTTTCCTGTGAAGTTACAATTCTCCACATTTTTTAATTTGCTTATTTCCAGAACAAAGAAGAAGATATATATTTTTTTATGTTTTCTTGTTGCTCTCTTCAAATCCTTAAATTCACATTCATAACCATTATTTCATCTCTAAATAAAATGGGAAAGCCCAGATGATAATGTCATGGCTTTGAAAGCTTCTTACTGGATATATATATTTCTAAAAAGCAAAATTAGAGAAACTCTTAACTTTTCCCAGAGCTGTATCTATCATATGCACCTCATAGTCTCAGCCGACCAAAAATGAAAAAGGTTTAATCTGATTTAATGTGAGAAAGTGAGAGAAAGGTGGTTTGCCTTTTTATATAGTGGGTGTAAATATCTAATTTCAACTATACACGCAAACTCGTGCACATTTCTGCACCAACAGAGAGGGACGGACAAACCCATTCACACCCAGATAATTCCAACCTGATACAAAAAGTAATGGAACACTCACACTTGTCCTCCACTCACACCTGTGAGTAAAAACCGATTTGCTCCGTGACACACAGTAACGGCCAATAAAACAAGTGCTGACTCGCTCCCAAAGGCAGCCGAGGGGAGCGGGGGGACAAATGAACACAAACTGGGAGTAAAAAGCTGCTCTCAGGAGGATTTTGCCTTTTCTGTAGTCCTCATGCTCCTTCCTGCTTGAGTGAGAAACACCATCTGAAAGGGCCTGCAATTGTCCGTCTCATCTCTAGACTAGCTGAAAGAAGAAACAAGTGTGAGAGGGGAGGGAGCGGGGCTGGTGGGCTGATGCATCCCTCGGCTCTATTTGAGAGCAAGTGAAATGGCTATTTTATTGTTAACTCCACTTAGAGTAAAAGCAGAATGTAGCTGGGTGTCCATGAATCCAAGTGTGAATGCCTCTGACCTTCAGCTGGAATATGTGGTTTTACATTCAGTCTGTATGTTCCGGTCAAAAAGGTGCACGAAAGTGCACACAACACCAATGATAGGAGTGACTCAAAGCACTTGGAGTCAATGGGACCGGTGGAGGTAGAAAACACATCAGCCCATGAGGGAAAAGCAGTGAGAAAACAGTATGGCAAGGAAGCAGAATAATTACTACTAATAAAGCTTAATGGAATTCAGGTCTCACGTCAGGTGCAAGATGATATGATTACCGCGGGGCGGCAGAGAGAAATTGGGAACTGATCCGTTAATCCCACCGTCCTTTTGTCTGTAATTCGGTGAAAATATGTCTATCTATATGTGTCTCTCTGTACAAGATGAAGAAGTATGCAGAGTTAAATTTCGCACAGCAAGCACATGAGTTTAAAGTATTTAACATTCATAGCTGCAGAGCATAGAGAGCTCTGAAATTCGACAGTGTATCCGCAAATTGCATTAGATTTTATATCGGATTTTACTTTATTATTGGTGAGTGTTAGGGTGCATGTCTCATGGTGTGCTCTTTAAGAGTCGCTCACTGTGACCCGAGTGTCCCTGATACCAGAGCATTCGACTACAAGTCAGTGGTTTTTCATGGTTCGTCTCATTGTGTGCGCATAATATGTTATGTTTGTTCACATGCACAATGGCTGAACTTTTCAACCGTCTCTCCATCTCCAGGCCTCCTGCTGATGCCTACTGACCTTAGCAGAGAGTCTCAGCCTGCCAGCACAGTCAACCAGCCTGATGGTTGAAAAGATGGTTCACACTTGGACATGATGGGGTGTTGTGTAAACATGTTTGTGCAAAATTGAAAAAAATTAGAAAATTGTTTTCAGGAAATTTGTCTGTTTAGGTTTTATGTTACTAATAAAGCATCATTTCACAGATAAGATTTGCGTGACAGTCATTCAGTGCATGGATTCCACAGTAATGTTTTCAACAATAATACTTTTTAATTATGCATTTGAGGCACTATTTTTAAATGGGGATGATTATACAAGAAAACTGCATTATGTGACCGCTTTCCTCAGCAGAATTAGCAGAGTTCACTTAAATTGGATGGTTTCTGGTGAGAACAGTATGGAAATATTGTGCATCCCCAGTTCATCCGGACCTGGGGATGTTCTAGATGATTAATGCCGTTGAAATTTTTCCATTGTAAAACTGATTTTGAGGTGTGTGTGGGATCAGTTCCATTGGGCCACCTACTTATGTCCAATTTCTCAAACATTATTCTCAAATTAAGGGAAACGGGAACGAGTAAGGTATCTCGAGTAAGGTATGTATGAGCCTCTGGCTGTATGAGGACAAGCATCATGTCCCTAGACACCTAAAACAATCTATTGCATTGTTTCCCCTTTTTATTAAACTCATACTTCTTCTTCAGTTCTTAAATCTACCTCAACTTTCATGATGTTTCCAGATTTCTTCTGGCTTCAACATGGCTGCAGCCAAGAAATTGTTAAAGCGTGGTGAGCAAAGAATGAAGCGGGCGTCATTAGCCCGGGTGGAGATGCCTTTTCTCAGCCTTCCTCTATCTCCCCACAGCACCTGCTCCCTCTCCAGATGAGATCAGGAAGGTGGGGCAGTGGAGGGCAAAAGAAGGGTGCAGCACAAGCACGCTCGAAGCAGGAAGAGAGGCAGATGAGGGTGTAGTGAGGAGATGGGAAGGAAGAGGGCTGTGCATGGAAGATATCAGCCCAACCCTTAAACCAGGCTCGAGGCGCCCGTTATCGTGGCTTGATTTCTTGCTACGCTGCTCCACATGCTCGGCTCATTGTAATGGCTCTTGGGTGTGAACATGGACGTGGCAGCTGCAAGTCAAAAGGATTAGCCACTTAAAGAGGAAAAGATGTTTATTTTCAGAGAAGCAGGCTTTTAGCACATTTATCAAAAATAAGCTTCCAAGGCAATAGGGAAATTATATTCCCTGTGGGAAAAAATCTGCTTTCTATATTTAAGAAAAAAAAAAAAAGGTACCCACGGTGTAAACAAATGGGAATAAACATTGTTAAAGTACAGGTAAAGTCACAACCTCCCCAATGGGAAAAGCTATGATCAGTAAATCACATTTTGAACACGCCTAACAACCGAAAACTACAACATTTTTTTTTTCTTAGCATATGGTCGGCTTTCAGCACTTACAGAAACAAGACCATTTTTCATCACCACTAGAAGATGAAAGACCCATATGAATCATTATGTTTACATAATAGCATATTGACCTTGTGTTGTAGGAGATAAAATAGACTTCATTTCAGAGAGCAATATGAGAAGGCTGTTTTCTCTTTATTTTACTCTGCACAAAAGATTATGTTGCCCTGTTGCCCTATATTATATACAGGGTAATGACATAATTTAGCACAACCGCAGCAATGCTTACTCAAAGTTGCTGAAATGTAACACAGTCACTACATTATCTGAGATGTGCTCAAGTGTAGCAATATTAAGCCTCAGAAATCTGACTTTTTGGAGTCGCTTTGTACTCTGACAAAGACGCTACGTAATTTCTAGAGATGTTGAAAACAAATGTCAATGATACTGACAGAAGTTTTGATGAATTTATCTTTTATTAGCCCTTAATACAAGTTAATATGTTTTTGTTATTGAAATAGATTAGTGTGTTTATTGAAATTTTTCCCCATACTATTCACAAGCAGGAATACAGTCATTCCATTTCAGTTGTCTGACTTGTGATTAAAAAAAAATTAAATAAGTTCTATGAAGCACAAATCTCATTTATTCATGTGCAACAGGGAGGCTCCCAGATTAAGCAGTATTTTCTCTTCAAGTTAATTTATGATAAATACGATGTTAATCAATTTTAATAATGAGACGGACAGGATTTTTACATAAATCTCATTTAACATAGCCATTATTAATTCCTACATTAACTGTAGCCTGTTTTTCCAGCAACACCTTCAGTCCTCGGTTTTGATTGTTGCTGCTGTGTGGGGCCTTTATATAGTGGCACAAAGTTTGTAAAAAGGTTTTTACTGCCGGCCAATCTCAGAGCTTGTTGTGTTTTTACAGAGCATCATCTCTACTTTTAGTGTGGGGGTGGGATAACATACTGGATGTTTATTAGACCTCGAGTCAATGCCCAGGCAGGAGTGCAGCTATAAAACTGCCCGCCATCGCTGGCCGGTGGAGGCTGTCAACTGGGTCGCGAGTCTGCTCAGGCCAGATGCCACTGAGCTGCTAGGAGCACTCCTGCCCCCTAATGCCCATTACCGCCAAGTTGTCCTGGAAAGGTCTAGGAGTCATGCACACACATGGGTTGTCCGCTTTGTTTATTGTGAGATGCAACCGCACCCGGTATGTAATGAAAATTCAAAATACTTCCATTGCAATCCAGTTTACTACATAAACATCTGTGCAGTCTCGCCAAGTATGTCTGCTTTGTTTTATTTCCTATACAACAAAAATCAGCAGCACCCCATTTAGACGGCTGCCATGCGTGGCAGAGCAGGTAGTGCACGCTGAACTCTGGTGGCCCTTCCTGGATTTATTTTAGAGTCCTTTGTTCTTTAAAGGGAAAACCGATCACTGACCAGAAGCACTTCAGAGACCCCTGTGGCGGCATGAGTGAGAAGCCTCACTGAAATGCTCAGAATCATGCACACACATCACGTCAAAGACCTGGGGAGAGTGGTGAAATGCTCGGTGCTTAGGACCTGATGGACGCAGCCGGTCCCTTCCTCATCGATCTTTTCCTCAGACCATTTAGCACCTCTGCTACTCTGGGCTCCGTGGCCACAGCTGTGTCTGTGTGGCCTCACCCCGCTGTGAATAACAGGAGGATCATGAAAGACAAAATATCAGTCGGCATTTGGGCTGTGTCTGATACACTTTTAGGGAATTGTGGTTGTGTTATGGAGCCGAGGGGAACCGGCACCATCTTTATTGCTCTTTAATCAGAGGAGTGCAGGCTGGGTAAAGATCAATGATCTTTGAGTGTTAACATTGACTTGGGCCTACAACTCCCAATCAAGGGCCCCTCTCCCACCTAATGTTACATTTAATGAGCCAATTAGTCCACAATGGCGTGGCCGGCATCTTAAACTGTTGTTTACTCTGCATTCATTATTAATATCTCTTAGTTAGGTATGAATAAAATTAAAAGGAGCAGGGAGACCATTAGCTCCCCATGGTGGATGCTTATTAAGATAGGATGCTTTGTTATCTGGGCTAGGGGTGGGGTGGTAATTGTTTGCGGTGGGTAGGATATGCTGGTTCAGTAGCAAGAGCACTGTGATTTATGCAACCTTGGAGATGTTGTTGCGTGCATGTATGAGACGAAGTGGTGTGGTTCGCTCTAATGCCTCTGAGAGAAGAACAGCCTGCTTTCAATGGCTTCAGATGCTGCTTTAGTTCCCTCATAAACACTTTCTGTTCTTGCCCTCTTCTGCCTTCCCTTCTATTCCTTCTTCAACCCCCACTCCCAGTTTAATAGACATCTCTGGGAGGGGATATGCAAATTTGTTTTATGTCCCCTCTCTGTCATTGTCTCTCTGTTGTTTATTGTTTCATTTCCCCACATTTTGAATATATGTAGAAGAGTAGACAGCCTTGCAAAAGTATTCCAACCCTGAGAACTTTTTTTTCTTCTTCTTTTTATTTTTTTTACATTTTGCTATGTTTCAAAGACAAACTTCAAAGTGCAGCACATTGTGGTTCAAAGCAGTGCAAATGTGTGGAGTGGAGGGAAAATTATGCCACAATTGCAGCCGCAAATCTTTTGAGAATATGGCTATGCAAAGTTTCGCATGCATAGATTTAAGTTTTTGCTTATTCTTTGCAAAAGTAGCTCAACCTCAGTCAGTTTAGATGCAGAGCATTTATGAAGAGAAACATTTTTTTTTTTCATCTTGTCAGAGATTCTCAGTGGTTCGTTCTAACATTTACACTGTAGCACTGGCTGTATATTAGGCATTGTTCTCCTGTTAGAAGCAATCCCTTCATCCCAGCCTCAAGATTTTTGCAGGATCGGCCTGTACTTAGCTCCAGCAATCCCATCAAAACCTCCAGTGTGAACACAGGCTAAGAAACCTCAGAGGCCTTCACAGAACATCTGGACTTACACTGGAAATAAATGAGAAGTCTTCTGAAGGAAAGTGGTTGTACTGCATTTCATTTAGTGATCAAAGTAAACTGAGCCGAATTCAAATATATTCCACAGTTTTTGGATTTTTTTTTTTTAAAGCTGAGTTTAACAACAACAATTCTTCCACTTCACTAT
This sequence comes from Poeciliopsis gracilis, assembly GCA_911649635.1. Taxonomy (NCBI): domain Eukaryota; kingdom Metazoa; phylum Chordata; class Actinopteri; order Cyprinodontiformes; family Poeciliidae; genus Poeciliopsis; species Poeciliopsis gracilis. The sequence continues at coordinate 3,308,570 of CAJVRI010001220.1, forward strand.
TATGTGCTACTTTGTGTTGATCTATCACATGAAATCGTAAAGACGTACATTGAAATTTGTGGAGTCAAAACGTGGAACCATTTAAAGGACAGAAAGAATATTGCAAGTTCCTGCATAAGTGGTCTGATCGGGTCCAGTTTTAAACATATTATAGCTTCCGATCATTCAACAGAGCAGGAGGGGAGTGAAACTCAAACATGTCCGACAATTGTCGTCGACTTGTTCAGGCAATTCCGGATGCATGTTACGTGGGGACCGAGACGAAAGTCTGATGGGGCTTTTTGCTTGTTTTGCTGTTCCTCCTGACAGAGATAGAGTAAGAGTGTGTGTATAGAGGCTGGAGCAGAAAAAAATAAATCAAAAAATCAATAAAACATTAAAATCGCTTCAGTCAACAGAGCAAGAGCCGGCTGCATCCAGCAGCTCTTTTGCAGAGAAAGATTCTCTGCTGCTTCAGCTGATAGGAATGGCTCTAAATATTTAGTGGACAAAGACGGGTGCTCACCTCAAAGAGGCTCTGGTGTTTCAAGAAGAGAATTACCAGAATATTACGCTTTTTGGGTGTGATATAGTGGTTACTGACTCCAGGCTTGGTACTTACGACCAATCATTTTCATTTCCTTTTAAGAATTTATAAAATTAAATGATCGGTGAACCAATTTAAAATGACTTTTGCCATCCCCAAGGCGTCTAACTTAAAAGATAGTGACTTAGGGGAACAGTGATTAAATTATAACAAAAATCTGCTGAAGGCCATATTACAAGTAATGACAAATGGCAACATTTGTGTTAAAGTCCTCTTCACCCCTCCTCGATTCAATCATTCCTCTGCTCCTCTGTGGGCCCCAGTTAGAGCAACAGGGTAAGCCTTTTTGGTTACACTGCTCTACGCTGCCGAAGCAGTGCCTAATAACTCAGCCAACATCGTGATGGAATGTGGAAGCAATTGCTTTCAAGCTTCGCTCTTAAAATAGTTGTGGTGGCAAGCCTGCTGCTTTAAATAAGCGGCTGAGCCTGTCTGGAGAGCATCCTTAATCCCAGTGGTGAGAGACACTCCAACGGGAAGACACTGGGGTGAAAAACCACTCCCGCACAAGAGAGACTGGAACAGTTTACAGCAGGTAACTGTGGGATGCAGGATTCACCGGCAGGGCGAGAGAGAGGGTGCGTCACAGAGCAAGTGGGGGTTTGGAAGGGACTATATGGAAATGAGATGGCTTACCTACAAATACCCTCAAACCTGCACTCACACGCTGCTAAAATACGGCTCTCTGGGACACCAGAGCATGAATTTAAAAATGTAAATTGAAGCTGGTCAAAATAATTGAAAACAAATACTGGCAAGGGGAAACACCAAGCCTTGAAAAAATATTTGAACGTCTTGAACTTTTTCATTTTTTGTCAGCCTCGACCTTCAATTCATTTTATTGGGATTTCATGTGAAAGACTGACACAAAGTGGTGCATAATTATGAAGCAGAAGGAAAATGATACCTCCTCCTGCCACAGTTACAGCTTCAATGACTTCAGGATATCTCTCTACAATATTTGAACATGTAAAGATTTAAGTTCTTGCCTATTCTTGCTTGGAAAATAGATGAACCTTCATCAGGTTGGATGGAGAGTATCTGTGGATATCAGGATGACGTGTTGAGGGCGATGTGTGTGATTTTACGTCACACACATGAAATTTTAGTCTCATCTTTTCGTAGCACTTTCTTCAACATCCTTGCAGTGTCTCCTTCATGGCTTGTGAAAAACTTTGACCAGATATTCTATGAACAAAGGTTTTCATATTGCCACTTTTCAATGAAAATGCAGATATGAAGTGCACAGCTAACAGCTATCTTTCAACAGTCTCTTCCACCTGAGCTGTACATCTTTGCAGTTCATCCAGAGTTAAAACTGCGTAATGCTTGGCTTGCACAAACTCTCTGTTCAGATGGAAATGTATTTGTTAGCAATGCAGTTTTTCTGCTCTTTTCATTTCTAGACGGGGAATGAAAGATGCTTTGCCGGCTGACTGAAATGTTTCTACATTCATAAATAGTAAATAAGAGCTGGAAACTATTTTATTAGGTTTTATTAGCTGTTTGTTGCACTGGATTGTCAGAGTAGATAAGTTTACAGACAAAAACATGAAACACAAAGTTTAATTTGGAAACGAAATTTATAACCTTCCAACTGTTTCCTTCCACTCACTGCTCTACTGTGCCAATCACATACGATCATCATAAAATATGTGGAAGTTTGCTGTTTAAACCTGTGAAAAAAACTTAAGATGTTACCAATACTTTTTTCAAGGATTGTCAAATAGAAAAACGCAGGCATTGTAAAAGGAAGCCAAGAAAGAAACATCAGGGTTCAAAGTTCACCATCTCCACTCTTTAGATTCTGCTTGTGCTTTTCTTGAGTTTGTGCCAGTTCATGCTCCGTTCCAGCTGGATGACATAATGCTGGGCCAGACAGGAGGTGAGGAGGCGATGACGTCACCCATCACCTTAGCCAGACCTCGTTTTCATGTTTGAGCACACACACACACGTGCGCGCCCACATTCCAGCTCCCTTCTGAGAACAACGTCCATTACGCAAAGATTTTGGCTTGTCCCCTTTACTTGGTATTTTCATTCTTCTCTTCTTTTACCATTTTTCTGCCCCACCCTTTAATTCTGTTCCACTCACCGCTCCATCCAACGCCCCCCCTACACACACACACTTCTCTCCCTCGCCGCCTGCCACCCTATCACTTCCGTCCTGCCTCCTTCCTCTCTCCCACCCTCTTTCCCTCTGTACCTGAGGCTCTTGTTCTTTTATAGCAAATTGAACCTTTCACTCTGAAAGAAATAATTACTCTCTGGAGAGAAAGGGGACTGCCATGGAATGCTGATATGACACACAATGTCACCTTGCCACTCAGAAGCTGCCTGCACACCCAGCTCACAGAGCGGAGGGTGGGGCGGGGGAGACGGATTTGAGGGAGGGTCATAGAGCGGGAAGGGTGAGACTGGGTATAGAATAAAAGTAATAGAAAAGTAACAGAAAAAAGAAAAGGAAAAGCTCCGGGAAGGGTGAGAGAGAGAAAACTTCTTGCATCGGTTAAAGAAAACAGGAGATGGAGGCAGAAAAACCACAAAAGGACATGGAAGGTAATCAGCTGGGGCGAATAAGTGAAGGAATGGCCAAAAAAATTCAATAGAGATGGAAATTACACTGACTGAGAAGACTGACAGTTGTAGATGGAATTGTACAGGTGAAGTGAAAGAAGCGGACAAGCTGGGATACGTGATAAAAGGGAGATAAGTAAAGTTACAGGGCAAAAATGCGAGTGAGAATGAGATCTTTTTTTGTGGGTTGGGGGGTAATAAAGGGTGGAGACAGACAGGGTGTGTTAGCAGAGCCCTGACTGGGGTCAAAACATGGGATACATCCATCTTCATCCGTTGGTATGAGCTGGTGAGCAGGAATAGCGAGAGCCGTGAGCCGAATCGCTGCCATTTGCACTTATTACCCATCATGCCTTTCAGGAGAGCGGCCATGCGGTCATGCTCTGGCCCTCAGAAAACATAACAGTCCTCTGTGGAGCTGTAGGGTGGAGGGGACATGATGTGATTATGAGTGGATAGGAGAAGCTGAAGATTGAGATTTTTATTTTTTTTTGTGCGTAATTGAAACGGTGTCAAACTAATGTTTTACAAATTCAGGACAGGAAGTCAAAAATTTTAAAAGTTGAAAGAAAACCTAAACTAAAATGACCTTTCAGAAACACTGCTATGCCTTTTACACCAAACTGCAGTAATTGCTAGTCAAACAAGACAAAATATTTACAGATGGAATATTTGATAAAAAACAGACTCAAAATACTATTTATTTTCATCCTTTAAAATTTTCCAGCTAGTTTTTTCCCCTGCAAATTTGCTGTTTGTTAAAAAGAAAAAGGAAATATTGACATCTTAAACACATTAATCACCAACAAATTAAAAGTGATGCTACCAAACTCAACAACAACAAAGATATTGAATGAATACTTTGTTTAAATCTTCTCACATTTTCCAAAGTTTTTCCGATAATGCACTCTATAATACACTACAGTGCAGTTTTAGTAAGCAAAAAGACAAAAGAAAATCAATGTTATGATATAATAAAGATATTTGAATAATCCCTGAATAATGCCAACAAGTAAACAAGGATTCTAGTAAGAGAAATCCATCCACTACTGATAATAACAAAACAAACTTGAAAACAAATATATAAATATGAAAAAAAATCCACCAATATACGGCTTTACTCTTTTGAACCTGAATATGTGCCTTGAAATGATTTCTATAACATCTGTAAACAATGACAAAAAATACTGCGACAATTTCCTTAATCTAGGATAAACTGAAGGTTATTAAACAGTGACAAGAGACACTGCATCATAAAACAAATTGACATAAATTAATTAAACTAGTATTGCAATGATTACACACATGAATATCTGCCTCAGAGAACAGTTGGAAAATCTATTCTGTGGATCTGGGGAGAGCTTTATTAACTCTGAAAAAAAATATCAAATGATAGATTAAAATTGTGTCTGAATGTTATAAATTATGTGGATGCCTATAATTACACAGTGGTTTTTAATCAGATAAATCAATCTATTAAAACTTGCAAAATCTAATGGCTGAAACATATATCGGTTTGATTGCAAATTAAACTAAATGAAATTATGGAATAAGAGGTTTCTAAATGAATTTTGTATTGTGTTAAATGGCAGAGATGTGCTGTCATTACAGAAGAACGTGATTCCACACAGAAAAGCTGTTTGTTCATTTTGATGGTTGGTAGTTACAGGGCAGACTATTCAGTCTTGATGGTTCTGAGGCTTTTATACAGAAAATGTGCAGCAAATATAGAAGTTAATCCTTCACAAGAACCAGTTCAGAGTTTGTATTGCGATGATTAAATCCTTGTTAATTAAGGCAATAGTTCACCACTTGCAAATTCCTGGCCACTTCAGGTTCATTTCTCAACTTTAATGAGATAAAGCTTAAGGCAAAAAGTTGTATGATAATAGTGGCTGATGTATCAAATATCTCCTTGTGTAGCATCTGTAATCTGTTCTTAGCCATCAAGTTTACAATAAAACTCTAATTTGTGCATTTTGTATGAATCTCTACTTAAAACAAGATTCATTTTGATTTGAATATTATTTAAAAAGCAGAACGTGACTTTAGTAAAAGCCTTACTTCATTTAGGGATAACTTTATCTTACGAAACTTTCACTTTGGTAATAAAAACAAACTTTGTCCAGTTAGTAAAGGTGTATTTATATGTATGATGGTGATCAAGCTTTCCAGTTCAATCACTGATTTCTCTGATTTAGCAAACTGAATTTAGGATGTGGGGAAAAAAGGACCTACTTCCTTAGCAGCACAACCAAAATGCAAAATGTTCTATGTGAGCTTTGGACATGTAGGCAAACTGTCCCCATTTATTTACACTGGTCAGATTGTACATTTAAAACACACTGGACAAAAAGTAGTTTTGATTTTAGAAAACAAAACATACCTAGATATATAGGTATATGTTTGAGTAAAATTAACATTATTCTTGTGTTCTATAAACTACTGAAAACATGCCTCCAAACAAAAACTTAGTATTTATTTGCAGAGAATGAGAAGTGGTCAAAATAATAAAAAAGATTCAGTGTTTTCAGACCTTAAATAATGCAAAGAAACAAGTTTGTATTCATTAAGAAAAAAATAAACTGTTTTAACTCAGGAAGCGTTTAGAAATCAATATTTGGTGGAATAACCAGGAGGTTTTCAATGGGGTTCAGTGCAGTGGTCTCTTAAGTTTTTCCAAAGCTGTACATGCAACACTTTTTGAGAGAACAAATATATCTTGAAGCAGCTGTTACACCTGAATTTTCACACTGTGGGACAATAAAGACTATTCTGTTCTATTCTATTTAAACACAAACACTGTAAAAGTTAAATACTTAAAAGTTAGAGTACTTGTGGTAGAAAATCTTTCTGTGTTGGAACAAGAATATCAGTTTGTTTCCAGCTCTAACCAGCTTGGAGACACACTTAACCCTGAGGCAGTCGTTGCCAACGAATGGCACTCCTTACCTGGCGTTGTCAGGGAAACGGTTTACATGCCAGCTTATTAGAATAGATTAAAAAAAGTTTTATGCAAGTTTTACAGTATTCCTATTCCGTGATAATTTAATGACTTAATCACAGTTAATTATTATTACTGTTATTTTTTTCTATATGGAAGATAAACCACTTGACTGTGAGAAACCAGGAAGATGCTTGTTAGTCATGTTTCCACTGCCAAGGTGGACCCAGTAGAGGTATCTGCTGAGACAGAGGGGATTCTCTGCATCTATAAAACTTGTTTGTGTTCACTAATGACTGCAGCTGTGAAACTGTATCATTAATTTTATATGTTATTGATCGACCTACGCTTGTAGGTTTTAAATGCATATTAAGGAGGACGATTCTGGATAAAGAAATTTTAAATAGATGCTTTTGGTTGTAAGCCGTGGATTGATTTTATTGACGTTTTCTACTTTCATTTGAATAATGAAATGTAAATTGGCAAATATTACATGTGTCTAATGTCTACATCAAAATACAACTGAATAGTCATGAACCAGGCTTTTAATTACTCAATTAGACCAAAATGATCTTGCAATAGCCAAAGTTAAACTAATTTAGCTAAATTAGTTTATTTATGTGCTTGTTTGCTTGTGCAGATCACACCTTGTAGTAAAAAGAGTGCTGGAGAAGAAAGGGGAGGAATTCTGATGATGTTTGGCTGCAGTTCTGGGCAGGTTTCCATATCAGTCTGGAACCTCTTGGAAAAAGGAATTAATAGAGGTGAAGAAGGAGTAAAGTGAGAAGATTCAACGTTTAATGTTAAGCCCATAATTATTTATACCCCTGGCAGATTAAGATTTTAAATGATTTTCCTTCAGCAGGAAGTTTGTTTCTGAAAGAAAATGACACACATCTCTTAAAAGATTATAAACCCATGCAAAAGAATTAGGTTTTCCAATGCTTCTAATCTCAGAAAGGAAAAATGTGAAAGATTATATATGTCCTTCATTATTCAATGGACAACTCTTTTTGGCATTATTGCAATCAAAACTTCCACCTGCTTGTAACAAGCTTTTTGCATTTTTACGTGCAATCAGCTCCATGTCATCACTTTTACCCTAATCTTTAGCTCCATCCCTCTCCATCAGATTTATGTTGAAACTCTGGGAAGGCTTTTCAAAATACTGATGTGCCTTGTAGTTAGCTTAAGACATGTTGGTAAAATTAAATCTGCTCCAGGTACGAATATCCTTTGGGCTTAACTGTAAGAGCGCTGGAATTACATGTGGCTGGTAAATGAATTGTTGTGTAACTATAAGTAAATCATTCCAAAAAATATATATGCACAAGTTATTTTATTAGAGCACACTGTAATGATTTGCTAAAAAAAAAAAAGAAAAAAAGAAAGAAGAGAGAGAAGCTACTACAAGATGTGGCACTGACATGAGAGACTAAGCTGAAGATTACTTCAGACCATCTGCGCACCCAAAATGGCAAAAGTCCCCTAAGGCTCAAAGAAAGAGTAGCAAAAGGGCCTTAAAACTCTTAAGACTGCAATATGTTGAAGCCTGGTAGCGTCTATAAGAAAAAGGTCAATCTAAAGGAGCCCCACAACTCAAAGGGGTGAAAAGAAGCTGCAGCAGTTGCTGGTGTGGTATTAAACACTCGGGGACTTTATCAAGTCTTTAGTGAAACTAGTGAAAACAATTTTGGTGGCAAAATGGAGAGGTCGTCATTGTTATTTGGATGATTATACAGTCTTTAAGTATACACTTAGTGGATGTTTTATATGTATCTACAAAGACATCTATTATCCGAGATCCCCCAAATACACACATTTCTTTCATCTTGGCTTGTGAAATGAGAGCTATTTTTAATATCTGCTCGACTGCTTTCTGAATAATGGGCAAATATTACTCAAGGTCACATCTCATTTGTCAGGAAGGAACGGCTCGGTGCACTAAGGCTAACATTCAGCTTTTATTCCGCTGATAAAATCCACATTGGCTTTACGACTACAAGCAGTTAAAAAACAGAGAATAAGGCATGTGCGGCGGAGTGAGAGTGCTGGACGAGCGCGGCACGCCTCAGGAAGACCTATGTTTGGTTCAAATTGGCGAAAATCTATCGGCTTATTACCTTGTGATGTTCTAACAAAATGCCAATGGTGGCAGGAAGGAGTGGCTCTGGGGATAAATCATGCTGCCTCTGATCCCATGGCAGCTTTATCACAGAGATGTTCGCGCAGTAGCTGAGGTGATCAAACGAGAGCATTGATGACTTCATCCAGATCTGACACGCACGGCACTACAAATACCTGGCATCTCTCTGGGCAAACGTTATTTGATCTTGGGAGACAGGCTTATGACAAGGTGGAACAAAACAGTTACTCTTATGTCTGAGACAGTGAATGACAAGGCACAGTTTGCCAAGTGTGTTTATGTTGAATACAAGAGAAATGTAGCAGAAACAGAGGACAGCACCCTGTCGTGCCTTTCAGCTATATTATTAATCATAAGGGTCTGCTGTTTACTGTCATACAACTGTAAACTATTACTGTGCATTGCCTGTGTGTGCTTGTAGCCGCACAACCCCCAGTCTTAGGTTATTAAATCCTATAGCCCCCAGCATGCATCTCCAGCTACGATGCTTCCAACTCTGGCCTGAGACTTTTATCTTCCTCCCCAACACAGGCATGGCACCTCCATGATGCTTTCAATTTTCTGCTCTGTGCTTCTGTGTTTTATGAGCCTGTGCAAAGGTTCCAGACTGACTGCCTGGACTGACCTGGACTCCCTGCATGTCGATGCGTGCGCACTGGCTAGGGTGACATCAAGGCCACCGGCCAACCAGCAAAGAGCCCCGAGGCGTCATCAGCCAACCACAGAACACCCGGACACCCCGTCCACAGATAAATATGAAGGCATCAGGCTCCACACATGCTGGCAGTGCTGCTCTCTTTTCTCACTTCTCCTCTCACACACACAAAGAGCCGGCCGAGGTGACAGTTGCTTTTTTCCAAAATATTATAGCTTTTCATAAGGCTCATTCTTTGCTCTGAACAAAAAACAAACCCCAGATTTTCACTGGTGCAGCAAAATAGTCTAAGCAGATATTTGTTTTTGTTCCAGTTCCTGTAAAAAATGGGTTATGTGAAACTGACAGAAATAAAATAGAAATCCCACGGTTACCTAAGCAGATGGATGCATGAATAAACCTTCCATATAGTCAGAGGATGTAAACAAAGACAAGTACCCGTGTCTAATTTTATTTTAAACATCGGCTGACAAAGATAAGATAAAACGCATCTTCTGTCTTCTTCAATTTGTGCACCAAGCGATCTTAGCATTAGTTCAAGCTGGCTATTTGTCGCATCAGCAACTTATTGAATAGAGGTACGTGAATTTTTTTGTGCAATTTATTTAATAAAAATCTGGTAAACGAATATACAGTAAATCATCAAACAGAAAATGTTTTACGAAATCTCTGCATATGAACAATAACAATGAATAATGATGAGAAATTTAGCAATACAATTATCAGCATCTGTTATAATAAGTAGAGACTTTTAATGAAGGATTTTTCTTGAATGAGATGTTACAACAAACAACTTCAACTACTATGACAAACAAGAACTGGGTGCACACATGTAAATATGTTTTGGATTTTCTCTAATCCAAACAGGGTGCAACATTTACATAAAGGCTCAAAAATACACTGACTAATATTTGGATAAAGGACTCTTAGCAACTCGAAGAGAAAATGCAAACATTTTTCAGCTATCTGCAAGCTTTTGAAAAAGTTGGTGGAGTTTGAGAAACTGGTTGGTTTTTAATCATAGGCTACACATTCTCAACAGGGTTGTGTTCAGGGCTTTTTAAGAAGCATAATGTTAACCTGCTCTATCAGTCGGAAAAACTGTTTTATTGTGCATTTAAGGTCCTTTTAAGGTTCGAACATCTTGTTTAGCTGTTAATTGGGGGTAAGAATTATTATTCTGTCTTGGATGTACCACTACTAAATCCAGACCCAAAGCCTCGTACAACCAATATGAAGCTTAAAGTTGTATGAAGCTTAAATTGTCACCTTTAATGAAGGAGATTGATCGGGATGTTCCAGAGCAACTTAGGAACAACAAAGCCTCAAATTAGTTTTAGTTGGTAGATACTCGAACACCAACATCACTGTACACTGTGGAAAATTTTGACATTAACGTGGACTGAGGTTTTGCAGATAAAACAAACAAACAAACAAAAAACCCTCACTAACTTCAAAATCATCATCTTAACTGTAGAAATCTGCGATTTTCCACATGAAAAATATCTAATGGAGAAACGTTTTATGGTCAATAATAGCAGTGACTTTATAATGTTGATGGTCTATTTTAATGTCATTATGAACTGATGCACCCAAGTGGATAGAATAATGGAGAAAGTTTGTTCAACTTGACATTAAATTAACTGATAGACAGTTGATTTGTTGTGGGTGAATAAATAAGACAAGCATCCAAACTAGACATTAAAACTTGCTTTTGAATTGGAAAAGCAAGCCAACAGTAAGCTTCTACTTCATTATGATTTATGCACTGTATATTAGCCCTCCTGTAGTCTTAGCGTGATGCTCTGGAGGAGCACGGCAAATGTCATGGTCCGACCACCAATTCCTGAAACCACCACGCAAGAAAAATCTTGTAAAAGCACATGTGGGGTTAATGCGACCCAACTAGACCACACAGAGTAAAAAACACATGGAGGCCAAATAACCACATCTCTTAAGACCGCAGGTTAGACAACAGTAGTTCTGTCTGCACAATTCTATTGTTGGTTGGATTGGAGAAAAAACACTGTGCTTCCACGCTTTGCTTTGTTAATTTACTCAAGTTATTTGTTGAATTTTTAAACTGCTCTGAAGAAGAAATGGTTAGGAAAGCCCAAAATTAGAATGAGAATCATGTAACGTATGTAAGCTACTGACTAGAACCAAATAAAACATAGTAGCTCATGTTGGTATCAGTCATTAAAAGAACTTGTGTCTTCTGGCTTGAATCTTAGTTATTGCCTTCTGGCAGTCCAGGGATCCAAATCAAATCATTGCACGCACTGAAACCCTTTGGTCACAGTTTTTTGTCAGGTGTAAATAGAAGTCTGATGGAGGTAATTCAATGAGGAAGAAATAAAGCCTTTAGGAGTAAGTGATGGTCTAAAGTCCAAGTCTCAAACTGAAAAGGGAGAAATAAATAAAAAAAGAAAAGCGCCGCTGCAGGCTCTCGAGGTGTCTCCCTTTCAGAAGTATGACTTCTTTTACCTCCTTGTCATGCATTTGCACGTGTTAAAAGTGGTCGGAGGGGGGCAAAGTTTAGGACCTTGTCAAATCCTCCTCAAACCTGGGGATTCACACACTATTAAATATAAATCTCATGTGGCCTATGAGACAAGGATGGAAGACTTTAGCTCTCCTGAAGAGGCTTGAATAGGGAGCAGAGGGTTTTTCTGTGTGGGAGAACATTGTGTGATGCATTACATTTCACTAGCCAGCACCCATAGCCCACCGCTTAGCTGATCTTTGAAAGATATTGCTTATAAAAGAGATGACTCTAGGCGACGGCCAAGTTCTGTCGTTTTATTACACCTTGGGGCTACAGCGGCCTGTCTTTGGAGAGATAAGGTTGTACCCTTTTCATTTTGTATCCTCCGGCCGATATTTTAAGCTGGCTTGTTAAGGGCAGGCGAGCTGAGCGCTGGAACAGAGTTTGATGCATAGCTTTACAACAGAAGCCGGGCCCATAACGCTCAAAGGCCGATCATTACTGACCTTAATAGCCCAGTCTGCATCTGGGCTTGATTGATCGTGCCTAGCAGGTTGTGAAATGCACCATCTGGAAGGAAGGAAGGTGAGATGGGCAAGCGAAGACGAGGGAGGGGTGGGGGGACGCAGGCAACACCAGCCGAGCACGGAAGAAGAGAGTAGGCAAGGGAAAAAAAAAAAGCTAATCTGGATCATCTTGTACTGGAATTGATGGCCAGAGTGGGATGTTGTGGAAACTTAACTGCACTAAGAGGCCAACCAAGCACCATAAACACCATCTCCGACATAAACAACAACACTTAGCTAGTCTAGGTGTATACAATATTCAGGAGAAGGATATGCTGCTTGGTAGCTCTAGTTCACATGCTTAGTGAGGCTGGGAAAAAAGTCAGCATGGCTTGGGTGGGACAGCTGGCCAGTAGAGTAAGCGCAATATGAGTTATATCAATAAGTGTGATTTTGTATGCATGTGAGTCCACTCAACAGTGTGTGAGGAACAGGAGGGGGTTACACAATGTGTCCTGCCACAGCGCTTTTTACGACAGAACCTGCATAATGTATGATCCTCGAATGGTGCAGATTACAGTACGGCACTCAATATTCTGCAACACAGCCGAAGCCAAAATACCATTAGGTCACCACTTTCTGTAAGCCACGTACCAAAGAGATGACTTTGACTACCACAAGATGAAAATTAACTTCATCCCACTCAGAGGTTCTTTTCATTGAGTATTAAATCAACAAAAGCTGGTTATCCAGCCACATAAAGTCTGCACTCTAAACAAAGGTCACGCTTAGAAACAGTCTTCCTCTAGCCATTCATGCTCAATAAAATTTCGCTATTATAAATATTTAACTTTGCAGAACCCTGCTGAGAAGCTCTTTCGTGTCTGCTGAAGATCCCAAGAGTCCATCAGGCTTGCATTCTCCATGCTTATGCTCTCCTCTCTGTGAGAAAGTAATGGCAGATGGGAACAGGACAAAGTAAAGTGCATCAGGCTCAAACCCCCCACCCCCAAAAACCAGGAGACGAAAGACTCCCTTTTTGCACTTCATTAGGCCAATTATTTGGCTTGCTGAGTCATTTGACCCAGCCCAGCCATGTGAGTTATGATAAATGCAAAGAGGGTCTATAACCCTGTGAAATGTTTAGCATCAGCGCATATTCCAGCACTTTGCATAAAAGCTGGTACATTCCAGACCATGTTGAACATCATAACTTCCCCAATATAAAATTGTTAAACAGCAAATTTAGGTATGCTGTAATCAGCAGCAGAAAATGTCTTTGGGGCCAATTTTACACCAGAGAGGAGGAAAGGAAACATCTGGTATCAGCTAGATTAGGCAATGGAACAAGAGAGAGAGGAAAGAGGAATTGTAAATTGTTGTTCCTCTAGTATTTGCATTGCAACTTGCAAAAGTATTCATACCCAGAGGAAATTTTGTTACTACATTTTACATGCAAATAAAGAAACACCACTGCATGATGCTACCGCCACCGTGCTTCACCTTAGGGATAGTTTATTCAGGGTGATGATGCTACTGTTTTATTGAAAATTCAAATGAAAAAACACCTTGTTAATCCCAAAGGGGAAATTAAATATTGTTTAGTGCATTAATTTAGGGCAAAATTATGAAAAATATTGAAAAAAAAAAAAAAAAAAATCAGCCCAACCACACAACATCCAAAAAAAGAAGGAGCAGTTATCCAAAATAACCAAACAAAACAATTTTCTTCCAAAAATAAAGGAATGAGTTTTTGAGAAAGAGAAAACTATCAAGGAAAGTACAGAGCGACTCCAACGTGCTGCCACTCCCAGCAGCGCCGTTCTAGAACTTTAAATTCTAGAATGTAAGTGAGGTTTTCTTATGGCTTTCTGTAAACAATGGCTTTGTTTTCACCACAAGTCAGATTTGTGAAGTTCACAGCTAACATACAGTATGTATGTCCTGTCAAACCAGAGTTCTGAATCTATGTAGCTCCTCCAGGGTTGCTCTCTGTTCAGTGAACAGTGATACTTGATAGAACAGTGGTATTGATACTATCAGTCTACATGCCTTTGTGTTTCCTGTATATTTGTGTGCATTATCGGACATCTGGTAAGGTTTCCAAAGATCTGGTGCATGTGCATTTGTGTTTGTGCTTGTGTGGGAGAAAGGGGAAAACGATGACACAGGGCCAGGTGGAACGGAGACTCCTGTCGCTGACTCAACACCTTTCTCATTTTATTACCAAATCATCCATGACAAGCAGCTCTAGTGTTTGGCAAAGGTGAAGCAGGCGGGATAAGAGCTCTGATGAGAGAAGCGGAGGTCATCCCCATATGGTAAACTTTGCTTGGTAATGTAACATATCTGTGTCACTTCAGATGCTACCCTCGCATGATGCAGCCATCAATGTGTCATTTTTAGATACACTGGCGTGACAGTGATGGCCTTTACTTCCTATAAACCTAGATTGTTGAGACGCAAAGGGCTGGTGATGGAGAAATCTCATCACCTGGGTGACTATCACAAGAAAATGCAATGTGACAACTCAATCAATAAACGATATAAAACATAAAGTAAACATTCTTTGCAGATATTTAAAGCCAAGTCAACCACGGTAATGAAAAGAAAGGCTTTTAAAGCCTAAAAGTCAAATGCATTTGACTGACCCAATGCGGACCACAGTTATTGTCTGGAAAGATGTGTAAATCAAAAACAGTATATTTATACAGAGAAAACAAATCAAATTTTGTTTCAGAAAATAATTATTTCAAAAATTTCCAGTGGCAATAATATTACTATTCCAATACTTTCAATTACTTTAAAATAAATGTAACTGAAGCATTTTGTAGAATGTAGACTTTACTTTTTTATGTTTAGTGACTACTAAACATAAAATTTCTAATTAGTAATAATTAGAAACAGAGTCTAATTTCTCTTGGTCACTGGCCCAAATTTCTAAAGTTTACTGAACTGCAGTAAAGAGTGTCAGGTAGAGGTTGTCTGGTCTCAACTGGAACTATTCTAAACACCAACTACGTGCCAAACAGTTGTTTGGGACAGAAGCCAGAAAAACATTTTTCTGATCTCTCTCACAAACATAAACAAGGATATTAACTGTGCACTTTGATGAGATGAGAATAAGACAACATTTTTCAGCAAAAAACAATCCAAGCAGGTGAAAAAAATGGATGAATATGTTTACTGACATGTTAGTGTGGACACTATTAAAATCCATCCATCCATGTTCTGTACACTTGTCCAGGGTGCTGGTGCCCATCTCCAGTGAACGTTTCGGGCGAGAGGCGGGTTATACCTGGAGAAGTTGCCAGATCATGACATTGATCCAATCCCGGTCTGAGGTTGTGTGTTCTCCCTGGGTACTCCTGTTTCCTCACAGAGTCAAAAAACATGACTGCTAGGTTAATTGGGATCTCCAGATTGCTCTGAGGTCTGAGCGTGTCTGGCTGTTAGTCCTGTGTTTCAGTGTTGCCCTGTGCTATTATTTTATCAGTAAAATCACAGCAGTTTTATCTGTATTCTGCCAAATTATATGAAACTGAAAAGATGCTTAATAATATCCAATTTCAAGAAGTTTTCAGTGAATGCAGAGGCTTATTTAATATTCGTTAATATTTTAACAATTTGCTATTGGGTAGTTTTATCAATATATTCTGTCCTTTAAAGATATTCTTGATCTTGATGTTGCCCAAAATGAAAATGAGTTTGACATCCCTGATCTAGGGTGTAAACTGCCTCTCGCCCAGCGGCCAATAAAGACAGGCACCCTGTACCCTGCAAAGAAAAGCAGGTTTAGACAATGGGTGCATCGATTTCCTTTCCCAACAGATTACATGTTGAGTTTTTCAATATTTTTCAAAGTGAAATTTTGCTCCTCGAATAAAAGGTGAATTCATTTGAAGAATTCATACACAACTACGTCAGAGTTTTTTAGTAAAAGGTTGTTTTGGACCTTAAGCTGTGTAGTTTTACTGAGCAGATGCTGAGGAGTACGGTTAGAAGGCAGGCCTCCCATTCCTGATGTCAAAGTCTTATGGTCTCTGTGCAAGGGAGCAGATTATCCTGATTGACGGCTATAAGATGCTAAGGATGGAGCTCAGAGCGCAGCGAGGCCGGGCGTTGGAGTGGAATGGAGTTCATTCATGAGTTACGAGTCTGTTTCAGTGATGTAGTAAAAGACAAATAAATCCTCCCAACAGCTTGTGAAAAAAAAATACAACCTTATGCTTGTGATGGAGACTCATACAAGACAACAGACTGAGACACTGAGGGCTGACACACATATAGTTTGAGGAAAAATCTAAGGAGAAATCAGCACCAGGTACTGTTGCGCATCAAACTGCCATGCCATTTCAACTTCCACTTTTTTTCCCCCTCTCAACTAAATTTTACATTTTACTCAGAGCCAGGATATTACAGAAAACACATTTGAGCAGCACTGCAGGTTGTCATGCTGTTCTCCGTCAAGTAAATGTTTCAAGGAGATTTTCTCCACTGACGAGGCGGAGGGAGCCAGCGTGAAGTCCCGAATAGACAAGGAGCAAACTGATATAAATACCAACACTGCAAAGACCCAGACCTGCAAGGACAAATAAGTGTCCCTAATGCTGTCCCTGAGTCCCTGTGCTGAAAGAGGCCAGGTTAAGGTTAAGAGGACCTCAAAACGACCAACCACCAATGAGCTGGTTTGTAAAGTCTCATCTCCCAGGAACTCCGACCAGGGATATGTTTTTAGCCTGAGATAACCTACTTTGAAAACCACAGGATCATAGCAGTCTTACAAACATTAACCCAACAAGACCAAAGTTTCAAATCTTTGCCTGGATATTTTTGCTTATGTTAATTGATTGCAGTTCTTTAAATTTCCTGGAAGTAAATATATTTTGCCCATTTAATCAGAACAACTGACACTTTCAATATCTAGCAAATTAGTTCCACAATTTACCGTCTATTAAAGGAGCACCCCTCAGATTAATTTCACTCCCTACTGTGACGTGGGTGAAATTACAGTAATAACCCGATATTGTCTGGAAACACGTCTTCCTTTTCAGAAACTGTTAGAGTAAGTGTGTGGTGAAAATATGGTACTGCAAATTTGGCAAGATCATCGTCAATACGTTCAGTCTCGAAGGGTTAATAATCCAAGGTAGTACGCCACAGACCAAATGAAAAATCAGATTTTAGAGGGGGAAATTATTACTTTAGGAATTAATCCAAACTAATTCATTTACCGCTGCCATAAAAGTATGTTCCTCTAAGTGCTTTGTGTTCTAAGTGCTTTAGAAGCTCCCTGTGGAGACCAAGTGTTAAAGATTAACATGTCATCACAGAAGGAGCAACACAGACATTTTGACAGTTACACTTGTGAGCCGAGACTAAATCTAACACCTGCCTCACACCTCCTGTCCAAAAGCGCACCTGTTCTGACACAGGATAGGGCTTAGAGCCATTCCTGGAGCTATGTTTACACCTGTCCCAGCCTCAGGGAAACACACTGCCATGGGTCGGAGCGAGACAGCCAGGCATCAGAAAGATAACGGTCGACGCAAGATGCAAAGAAAAAGGAAAAACAAAACAAAGCAAGGAATTGATGGAAATTTAAAGTTAAACTGGGATAGAGAAACAGCAACGCCCCAGCACGCTCAGAGGCAATGTGGTGTCGAGGTAACATTGATGCATGGTGTGACCTTACTTGTAATGCCAGCCTTAATCTACGCAAGTGGAATAAATGAAGTGGGTCCGCTGCGGACGTGTCACCCAGACTTATAAAGACAAATCCACCGCCGCTTTGAGCTGTGTACACGTATTCATAAAAGTCAGAGACGTCTCGACAGAGCAGAGTGCCCAATACTCTGCTCTGCTCTTGGTGACAAACACCAAGCTCAAGCTGTTATGGCTGCATTAAGCTGTCTAACTCACTGTGGTGGCATCAGAGGTGAAAAGACAACTCAGTAAGAACATGACTTGACATGTAAACGGTTTTTTTTGTTTTTTTTATAGTTCAAATCTCTACACACTATATCAGATATTCATACCAACTGAACTTCTTATATTAACTATTTTTATATTATGTGATTGTCCGACATAAAGCAGAGGATTGTTGTGAAGTGGAAGGGAAATGATGAAGAGTTTTCCAAATTATTACAAATCTAAAGTGTTCCAACCCTGTAGACAATTCATTTATTATAATCACAGCTGGCAGTGCCTTGGCTTTCTGTTGACTGGATTTCCCTATCTAAAACAAAAAAGCTAATATTTTTGGCTAAACATTCCAAGCTGATGCAATTTTATACAGATATGGACGTGGACAGAAGTCTAGACTTTGACTGGGCCATTTTTATGTGAGAAAATGTTTGAAGACTGTACATAGCTGCAGGTAGCCTCCATGTAATCTTAACCCTATCCATGTAAACTTTCGGGGGGATCAAAGTAAATTGAACCAATTACAAATGCTCACCTTTCTTACAGAAAAAACAGGTGCTTTTCTTTCTAATTGACAATAAAGCACGACTCAGTTTTGATCTATTTTAAACCCCTAATTAAATGCAAAAGTCTGTGGTTGTAAGCCAGCAAGTAGAAACCATTAAGGAGTGCCAGTACTTTTGCAAGGCAAAAAGTATGTGAAAAATGTGTCGATAAGAATGATGGTCTGCTAAAGTGCATAAATATTTATAAAAAACTTGGAAAAAAAAAAGACAATACCTCAGCCTTCCACTCATTCAAGACGAACCAATTTATTGTAAAACCCAATATGCTGACTCTAACGCATCTTGTCATAACCGCTCATTACGGCTTAACGATTGATATCCTGACAAACAATCTTTCCAGCTGGATAGCCAACTGGCTTTCCTGTTAGCAGCCTGTTCATACTTGGGTGCCTTTGGGGCATGTAGTTTGAGCAAAGTGCCGTCATTGATCACTGTGAGTTAAGTCAGTTTTCCGCGGAGCCGTGGGAGCGCGCCGGATTGACAGAAGGCCTTCCATGATGGATGTAGGACTGACAGCGGACATACGGATGCTGAGGTCTGACACATGCGGTGTTTGCCAGGATAGAGGTGTGTCTAACATGCCAAACAGCCTCTGTGCACTCTAGCCCCTCCCATCTACCTCTGCCCCCTGTCCAGCTCTCGCTCTTACATGGCGGTGATTAATGCCCCCAAGCCAGGATGATGATAATAATGGTCATAATTAATCAAGGGTTCTTCCTACACCTTTAGGAGCCAACAGTGACCTGAAAAAGACACCCAGACCTCCTTTCCCATGGTCCCCTCCTTTCTCTCTTCCTCCCTCCCTTCTTCCTTTCTTCTTCGTCTCAGTGACAGGCCTGAACCCCGGGCCCGGCAGAAAGAGCCATGCATTATCCTGCCATCACCACTTCTATTTATATCACACCGTCCATCACTATCACTTTACTCCCCTCCACAAGCCTTTACTCCACCTTCCTTCCCAAAGTGGAGTTTTCTTGAAACTGCCCCATATTTCCTGGAGGAATAATGCTGCCTATGCAAATGGCCAGGAGTCAAACAAGCAGCATCAGTGACAGTGAGAAACTAACATCATAATTTTTTTTGACATCCACAGAAACAACATGCAAAACAAAAAGAGCCACAACCTCTTGCTGCTTGAGGCCCAAGAGTATTTTCTCGAAGATTTGCCGTGCTGTATATACGTGTATGACAGGAAGAACTTCTATACAGAAGAGTGTTTATCGCTTAAATACTTTCAGCATATATGCAAGTACAGAATGATATGTGAAATTCCTTGGCGGCTGCCATGTAACAGTAGCCTAAAGCGATGGAAAAGTTTTTTTCTTTTTTGTCTCACCTTCTTTTTATTTCCCCTGGTGAGGAGATACAAAGCTACTTTGCTCGTCTTAGTTGTACGTGCCAAGCATGTGTTTAAAACCACTGCCTTGTCCCTGAGCTACTCAAATGCTTCTTGCATAATACTCCTTTTTTATTTTCACTATCATGTTATATACGTGTTGCACAAAAGTACCAAACCTCTAAATGCATGCAGGTGCTGACAGTGCTTACGCATCACACAAAGTATTAAGCCTCCATTCGAAAAGGTAAGGTAGAGTGAGGAAGCTCAGACTAACCTAAAATAACTAAATAAAATAAAATAATAATGATACATTGAGAGGATTTTTTGTCTTGGCAAAAGCAACAGCTGTTTTACTATTGTGCTATTTAGGTATTCACACCTTTTGGACTCTTTCTATATTCTGTCACATTACAACTACAAACGTCAAGGTGTATTTAGTTGGGCTTTTCTTTTGTATATATAGACCAACTTAAAGTAGGGCATAAATATGGAGTTATGCATGGTTTTCAGAGCTTTTTATTGATGCAGTTTTAAAGGTGTGCAATTATGTACTCAGCTAACTACACTCTGATGACCCCAAATAAAATACAATTGTACTCATTGGAGCACAAAGTTAGCTTTTATTTGGGGGTATCAGAGAAAATAGGGCTAAATGCATACTTCTTAGATTTTTATTTGGAACCAAAAGATTTTAAGGCCATAATTATAATTATTTTGAGCAGAACTTAAAATTATTTTGAAGTCTGTGATGGCAACAAAATGTGAAAAAATTGACACTTTTACATTCTAAAATGTTTAAACTTAGTGTTTTTGGTGAATCTAGGTAAAAAAAAAAAAAAAAAAATCTTTCTTCTCTCTTTGCATTACCTCTGCGTCAAGCCTCGCTGCCCACAGTAGATCCTGTCTGCAAGAACAACAGCATATAACATCTTCAAAACTGTCAGAGATACACCAACCGCTGGCCTACATTTGGTGTGCAGAAGACCTGTGCTTGGCTGTTGTTATATCACATTCTTTCTACTGCATTATAAATCATATCAGATCAAACTGAGCTACACAAGGATAGCAAAAAGCAAATAATCCCATATACATATGTGGTACATGATCTGTTTTTATCTTTGCCGTCATCACTGACGCTGTGTGTGTGTATATGCACTAAAAATTCACCACAGATCTGACTCGATGTGAGTCAGAGCAGCACTTTGCAGATTTACTGCGCTTCCTCTTTGTATTTGTGCCAGAAAGCTTTGTGATCTTATTTCATTCTGAGGTAACAAAATTAAACTCTTACATCCCACCATGGGCAAAACATGAGCAGTTTGTTTACACTGCTTCAGTGTGCCTGCAACTGTGAGAACAGAAAATGCACGGTTAAAAGTAATTACAACCTCGTTGGTTCACATCACAAGCCATAGTAAAACACAATCTGCTCTTATATACAACCATAAATGTGAAACAAACCATAGCAGTCCATATATTTACTAGTGGATCAGAAACTAAGCAAAGTGTTTTCATTGCATTAATTTTAGCATAACTATCTTAATATGTATTCACTGCATTTTAAATAGGACCTGTGTTGCATCTTAACAACATCTTAGCTTTTGTCCTTTTTCAAAAATGCCTTTGTAAATTTACTGCTATGTTTAATGTTGTCATCCCACTGCATGATTCATAAATGGGACAAGAGTCAACTGCTATATCGGTGGCCTCAGACGACCTATTTTTTGGAAACTGTTCCAAACAAATCATTTTCTCTTTTTAAAGTGGTATTGTCAGAAAAGTCAAAATATAGCTCCTTCTGTGTTTGGCAGTTTCTTGGAAAGAGCTGTGTTACTCCAAAATGAAATTTTCTGGGACATCATTTTCCTGGAAGATTGTAACTGCCCTCAACTGCTTGTAAATGATCGATGGACTTGAAATGGTTTTGACAGTCCTTGTAACTTGTCCCAGAATAATGGGCAGAAAAATTTGAAGATCATTGTCCTTCATCACTGGGATGGTGTTGACATGCATAATTACAATCCAGTACACATGTGGATACTTCAGATTAGCAAACTATCAAAACCTGAGGTGCTTGCACTTACACATGATAAGCTAATCAACCACAGTTGATTATTTAAGAGTTCTGGCTGCTACTTATCCTTTTTACTCCAATTATATGAACAGGGCGGACTTTTGACACAATCTAGCTCGGGTTTGGGTGTAATTTTCAATAAATAAAATCACCACCTAGTGATTAAAATTGACCAGATTTATTCTGATAAGCTCTGACTTGCTATTGGCAGGTGAACTTGTAAAATATGCTCTATAACATGTAAAAATTGCATGTGACAGGCCCTCAAATACTGGAGTTTGTCACCCATGTCGTAATTGGTAAGTCAGGAATAAAATATCTGCACCAATTAGTCTTTTTCCGGTCTCATCAAAGCATATATTTTATGATGTTTAATGTCTTCTTGTCCATTTGCACACTTGATTACCAAATTTAGGGTTCAATGATGAGATTTGCATGAACATCTCAGAAATTTTTAATCAATTTTAGCACATATTAACAACAGCTGTATTACAGACACTTCACAAGCAAAACGGACGATCTATTAAATGCAATCATATCGTGTTTACAAAACAATGTATAACACATTGTCATTTATTTAAACAAAAATCAACAGATTTTCCTTCTGCCTATGCAGATCCTGTCTTTATCTACTATAAATTAAAGTTATATTTTATTCATTCTTTCTATGAAATCAATTTTGTTGGCCGACAGTCAACAACTGTCAAACTACCTTTGTGAAGAGGTTTCATCACAAAGCGTTTTGGGTAGAGTTACACTCTGAATTCATCTGGGTCAGAGTTTATTAGGTCAGACAGCCTGCAGAGAAATGGACTGATCTATAGACAGGTGAAAAGAGGCTAGAAAAGAAAATCAGGAAGAAGAAAGAGGTGGAAAAACATATATGTGGAATAAGGTACAGCTAGGTCAGGTGTTGCTGGCAGCAGAGCAGTCATCCCCAGTCATCGGGGTGAAGAAAGGAAGAGCCTGGAGGCGTTGAGTCTACCACTGGTCCACCAGGTGTGTGTCACAAAGAGACTAAAAAAACTTTTTATCGCTAGCACTATAGTTAATTTCCACTGAACACAAAGATCCTGTTGATAACCTTGCTGAACCTTATCTCTCTGCAGAAGGCTGAAGGCAGCGAGGCAATATTGACAGAAATGTTTTCAGATTATATTCTCATGACTGAATCAATACACATATGAACCGTCTCCTCAGACTTGAGTTAGCAAACGAGTCATTGTGAAGGTCAAACAGTTAGCCCATTAAAGAGGCAGCTAGGTGCACAATTTGGCAGCAAATCTCCACCTCCTCCTGCATGGCATGGAGGTAACAACCTTGAGGAGTTGATTAGCGATAGAGACAGCTCCCACGACACAGGAGAGCCCCACCTCATAAAACCTGGACTCGGCAGCAGAACAAGAGAGCCTGGGAGAGGGGAACTAGAGGGAATTCGAGGTAGAGGAGCTGCCTGCCTCATCTTTTACAGGACAAATTAAAACCACAGCGGAACAAGTCATAAAACAGGAAATAATGAATTCAATTATACTTTTTAGTGTTTAGCGGCTGCTGGTGAGATGTGCTGAGTGGGCAACATGAGGCAGCGGGCACAGGCTGATGACTGTGTTGGTGGCGCTGAGCTTTGCTGAGGGCTGCGTGTGTGCTGACTGCATGTCTTCATGCCCTTAGGAGCAGTTTAGACCTCGACAGGGCCTTCATTAGCAAATGAATGACTCTTAATTGGCCTACAAATACACAGGATGCTTGTTGTTGATTATGGAGATTTTTCTATTCTTTTAAAGGCACTTTGACACAAATTGTTAGAATAAAAATTATGATTTTACATATTTCCTTTTTATTTGTTTAACTGGAGCAGGTCTTATTTGCTTTGGGTCTTGGCTTTGTGGCTGCCTCACGACTGAAACTACAGGATGTCGAGGGAACTAGTGGTGGTGCAGCGATGCATCCAGCCAAGGAGATGAGAGGATGCACAATCTGTTATGATTTTGACCAGTTAATGTAAATGCAATCCATATTCTAGGAAAAATTCAAAAAAAAAAAAAAAAAAAAAATCTGAGCATGCAACTTTCATACTAATACCCAAAAATACATACAAGAATGTCCAGAACTCACCTTAAGATCTGAGCATCACTGTTCACAGCTACTCCTCAAAGTGAAACAGGATATTTCCTTTGATCAGTGGCTCTATTTCCATCCATAATCAACAAATAAGGAACCCAGATTAATGTGGCTGAAGGCTAAATCTTCAGCAACCACAGAAGGCCAGTCAGTATGTATCTCACTCTGTCCAAAACATGCCAATAATATTATCTTGCTATTAATAAGCAATATGAGACATTTAGCTGCTTTGGATTACATATTTGGTTTGCAGCAGAAACTATTACTCTCTGAAGATTTAAATTATTCTAAAAATAAGCTACAACATGGGAAAGTAATACTACAATTATTAATGCCAATTATTTAGGGATGTAGCGTGGACCAGATTAAACAGCCATTGACAGGAAGATGCGTCACTGGGTCACCCATTCTGCATATTTCACAAACTGAAAATACATGTAGGTGTCAGTATAACGGTCCCTTAATTATGTCACATTATTTTTGAAAGTTATGTTAGTCTGCTCTAAACACTAGGTTGCATTAGAATGTTTCTCTACAACGATTTTATAGCCTATTAAATAAATACACCAATATCAGCAATAACCATCAATGAACAATATTTACCATTATCATATACAGTATATAAAAGTTAATTTTCAGTGGAAACTTAAAGGGTGTACCATGGTTAGTTGACAAAGAGGGGGAAGTACCATTGTTTACTCAGGGCACCGGTCAGTTCAGCCCGTCCCTACGGACAACTTGGGTGCCTGGACAAGTTTAGCGAGAAATTTCCCAGACGTTTTGTGATGATTGGTATTGCAGGACCTCAAACTGCGTTACAACCATTTCTTGTGAGTTTGGAGTTGTTGAAATTTTCTGACAACACATGCTGTCCCCTGTTCAACCTGATTGCTCGATTAAATAATCCTTCAGTAAAGGCAAGAGTCTTCTGATCTCTGAAAGTTTTCAATGCATAAAAGAGGCGTCTTTTCTCCAGTGACAAAATACCGTATATAACCAGAAATGTGCACCTAAAGAAGTACATAGGGCTGCTTTTAGCACAGGCAGTGCTGACCTTCATTTTATCAGAATGACAGACAACGCGTGACTTTGCTGTGTCAGATTCAAAAGCAAGACTATGACATCTAATAAAGGATTCTGAGAAAAGATTCTGGGACATATTCCCTTTCTTCAGCCTATCTATATTGCTCTCGACTTCCCCCTCTGCCTCTCACAGTCTATTTTTTACTCTTTTTCAATCCGCTCTCGTTTGTCCCATGGCAGTAGTAACACCTCGGCAGGAGGGAGAATCACAGACAAGAGTCCTGGTGTCCTAGATTCAGCAACACTGGCAGGAGCACAGCTCATACTGGCCTGTCCTGCCGTACAGGACTGAAAAGAAATCCATAGATACCAATGCAGATTAAGAACACCGTAAAAGAGAACACAGGACGTTTACTCTCTGCTCACATGCACAAGCAGATGATGATAAAAGGGAAACATGTTTTTTTTAGGATTATTCCATGTTTGTTATATCAGTAATGCCATCAGCACACTATTTTATCTATGTGTACCAGTGTGTTCGTGTGGGATAAGTGATAGCACAGCAGTACAAAAAAAAAAAAACAGAGTAAAAAGTAAACATAGATTTAGGACTTTATATTGATGGAACTGGGAGTAAAGTCATAATGAAAGGAAAAATAACTTAAAGGAAAAAAATGACAGAAAGAGAAAGAACAAATAACTATGTGAGGAAAGTCGGTGTCCCCTCCATGGTCACCCACGGCCAAGCTGCCAATTAAAAGCCTGATTAAAACCGACAAAGTGTCTCCAAATGAAAAAAGAGCTGTTGGAGGTCTTGACTGCCGGAGCCTGTCAATTACACTGCCAGAGGAAAACAGTGATGGAAAGGCAAAAAGGGGGTGGCCGTGTCATGAGCCCTTTCAGTGTGTACTCTCTGACTTTCCAAGCACCTCCAGAAATACGGATGTGTAATAATTTCAAGGCATTAAATGAATTTTTAATTTCAAATTTCTTTTAAGTAATTTTTGACATCTACAGTGTTTTTATATCAACTGAAGGCACCATATGCCTAAAAAATACATAATAACACCAACTTAACAACCTTTTATGAGCAGTAATTTGTCTAATTGTTGTGCTGCAAAATATTTTTATTGCCTTTTTGGCAATAAAATGATCAGTCTTTAAAAAAAAGAAAGAAAGAAAAGAAAAAGAGGTGAACAAAGTCCATACAAATTTTTTACATATTAAAAAAATGATTTAAAATGAATAAAACTTAGAAATTATTGTGAAGCTTGCATACATTTAGATATTAATGTTTGTGCAGAAAACTGGTAAATCATTAATATTAAGCAATAACCAGCTTGGTCCACGAATGGAGAAACATGATGGTACATTTTAGATGACAGTTGATAATTTAACCATCCGAAAAGCTTTATTTCAATAAAAAACTCCTGCACCTACAACACATCGACTCTAATCAAGCAAAAAAATGTAACCTTTTTCATTAAAACATTTAATATAAGTGTGATTCTACTTTATGCAGGAAAGGTATCATACGATGGACATAGAGGGTATGACAAATCACACAGAGCAATGACACAATGTCCTTTTCGTTTCCTCCTCTTTCATGTTGCCATTGTAAGTCACAGAAGCCCCAGAGTGATGGGCTCAACAGCAAAGCCCTCAATCCCTGATAAACCACCCACAGTGTACATCAGCTGCTAAAATATGATGGTATTCGTAAGGTCGTAAATCTTGTTTTAGTGGGATGGGAAGAGAAAAGAAGCGCTCTTCTCCCCTGTGTAGTTGCAGGCACATCCCTGTAGCCCATTCCACCTCCATTTAAGCTAAATGTCAACTTTTCAGCCCTTTTTCCCTCCTTCTCTGCCTCCTGTGGTTGTCATTTGTTTTAACACTGGGTGAGGAAAGTAGGAAAATAAGTCAACAGGAAAAAAACTAAAAAGAATTTCTTGGCATTGGCTTTGGGGGTTGAGTGGACGGCCTGAAGTTCTATGGCTTACAAAGTGGAGAGAATCCAGTGGAGGGGTAAAATGGATTCCCAATCTGTGTGAATCTCTAACCCAGCAGCCAATGATATGAGTAATAGGGGCTGCTGTTTGTTACAACAAAGTTCTGCAGCTCAACCAAAAGAATAATGTCACATCCCAGTAGGACCATGATACTCTAATACTTCATATTTCTTTCTTATTATGCAGATATGAATCATCGTTAAAATCCCTTATGACATTCTTTGAGTTTAATTAAACTGAATCAATTTTAATATTTATTTACCTTTGCGGTGCCAAGTAAACGTATTGCAAGATGCTCTGGAAAAACTCTCAGTCAACTAAAGCCAGATGGCTGTGGATTAGTAAATAACTCCTGTGCAATGTCATGAGGAATGAATGGAAACACTTTGGCTGTACTATTGTCACTGTCAGTTCACTGCAATAAATCACTGACAGCACTCATCTACCACAGGACCGGTTACCCCTCCATAGAAAGGGGAAATAAATCTAAAAAAATCAGCTTGAAACTCCATGTGTGAAACAGGATATTAAAGCATTTGTTCAATTTATTGAAGCTCTTTGCTGTTTTTGCAACAGTCACCTTTGAAAAGTTGCCATTTAGTGAAGAGCAACAGATGATAAAGCTTGTATGGATTCGAAAACAGATTGTTGTATAGCAAGCATTTTCATTCAGCATGGAGAAAAATACAGGAAGACAATGGGAGGAGGAGAAGCAACACACCATTGCTTATGCTCAATACACAGAGCATTTGATAAAATTAAGCTCACAACATTTTACCTCAACAAGTGAGAAATAACAGGCAGCATGGGAAAAACTAATGACACAATAACACAATAGAGTAAATGTTTAAACATAAAAAAAAAAAATAAATTACAACAAGGAAACTAAAATATAAGAAATGTATTATGAATAAAATCAGTTTCTGGCCAAGCTGCTGTCTTATGCGACATCCATAAAACACTGTCAGGTAGAACTGATCCTTTTGCTCAACTGGCTTATTCAACAAAGGTGAAACCACTCTTAATATTTAATTCTACAACCCACAGAAAAATAAATGCAAGTTTAAAATGAACCCTCTCGGTCTCTGTCACTCCCCCCTACTTTAGCATTCAGGCTTTATAGGAATCCTATTGGAAATATTGCGAGTTTGTGCTCTTCATACATTAGCATATGTGCTGTCGCTGTCATTTCCAAACCTTTTTTCCTCACAATACACAGTATAAAGCAATATGAAGCTAGGTCTGACTATGTCAGTGCATCCATTCAAAGGGATTCTTGTTCAAAACTTAAAAAAAACATAACTGCCTTGTTTACAGCATTTCATTGTCCTGAGTAGACAGCACTGAGAAAAACTGAGATATACAGCAAATAGAAATACATTTTTAAAACCCAGAGCACAATGTATCTTAAAAGAACATTACCCTGTGTCACATTTTCAAAACAGAATCCTAAAAAATATTGAAAGTACTCACTTAAATAAGTCCTGCTCTTGGGTTTCAAAGTCTTTAAGTGATTTTAAAATGCATTTTTCCAAAACAAAGAGACTCTTTATTTTCCTATCAAAGTAGGAAGGCATTACCATATATGGATGATGCCATGTTGTATGGAAGCTTACAGGCTGAACATCTCTCATGTATATTATTAGCATGAAATGACTTAAGGTGAGGCCACATGACATTTTTGTGGGTCGCCTCTATTAGACAGAGTGCTATGGAGTTTGAGCTGTATAACACACACACGTCCTTGGAATAATGTATTTCAAGGACATCATTTGTCCTTGAAACACATTACTCCAACCATACAGCATTTCAATTGTACAGTTAAAAGACAAACTGAGTGATTCTGTGGAGAAAAGTGAGACAAGCATAGACACTGTATGTTGTTCTGATATGGAACATTTTCTATCTGAATGCTAACAGAAGTTTGGCTAACAAATAGTTATTCCCACAGAGTAGTTTTAAATTAATTAATAAGTCACCATTTTGTTAGGTCTCCAAGCTTTTAAACTCAGATTACAGCTCTTGTACTTCCTCGTCTTTACTGTTTACATTACCACATAATTGTTCAGTTTATAAACTCAAATTGAGGTGGAGACTTTCCTGTCCTGACATTTGTCCTGTGTAGCCATTGTGGTTTACATTTATATTGGTTTGGCAATACAAATGATAAATGGCATGTACGATGATGTATCAAGTCCACAGGACACCAAAGTCGTTCGCACACACATTCACACACTGATGGTGGCAAGTTACTGTATAGTAGCCACAGCTCCTCTGCTTCAGTCTGACAGAGGTGAGGCAGCACCGGTGCCACCAGGTCCGCCAACCATAACCATCAGACAAGTTGAGAGAAGTGTCTTGCCCAAGGACACAATGACTGGATAAAACCAACATCTCACAAAATGGCAGTATATGCCTTTTAGAAGCTTTGAAATCACAAACTTAATTTAGTCTATCTTTTAAAAAGACTCAAATTAGATGCACTTTTACTTCTTGAGACAATACTGAAGATTCAATAGACTTTTTAAGATGTGTCAGACAACAATAAATGGCATTTTCAAATTCTGCAATGCCTTCCTGGCACACTTCAAGTGCTAGTGGAAGTGTAAGAAAATAAAATAAAAGGACAAGCTGAACAGTGCCTCAAGTAGTGCAAAAGATACACAATGAATTCTTTGCTCTGGTCTTGGCTGTAAGAGCCACTTTGCTGACTGTGTCCCCTGTGTGCCAGAGCAGGACGACAGTCCTTTGTGTTGCAGAAGTCTTGGGCCATTGAATTCCCCGTGTCAGCACTTCTTTGCTGGGGACAGATCCCCAGAGGTGCTGATTCTCCCTGGGCACCCCCACTGTGAATGACGTCCACCTTCTGTTCACATCCAAAGGGGGTAAAAATGGGCCACAATCTGACCCATTTCAATGACTCCCTCCACTGTGTGAACCCAACTGTCCTTAAAAGCCTAAAGTGATGATGGGAGAGGTCATCTATAACCACTACGAAAGCAGGCACACTATTATCAACACTAGATGGTCTGAGAAAGACTCTCGGAAGGTAAGTCGCTCGTGGACAGAGAATGACTTTTGTGAGAAATGATGGCACATCTCTGCACTCTGACTCTACTTAAAAGGATAGTTTTGTCCTTTATGTTTTTGTGTTGTAGAGACTTTTTCTCTTGCTAGTTTAATGCTATCACATTTTACACTACTTTTAAGCATTTGATATTTCCTTTCTAGTCCTAGACAATGATTTTGCCTCAAGCTGTTTATTGCAGAACATGACTGTGGGCTGTAAGATGTGCTCTATGAATTGCTAAGTCTGCATTTAAATTGTCTATGAAGAAGAACTTGCTTTGAGCAAGTTTTTCTAATTTATTAAGCAAAATAAGTTTCTTTCACCTTCCCATTTCTTCCATTTACCAAATGACAATATGAAACGTTCTGCTGCTTGTGCTACAAACAGTTCTACGCTCTGTTTAGAACTGTTATGCAAACGCCATTTTTGTAAGATGATCTGATAAATAAGTATATTTATCATATGAAGAAAAGCATTATACTCTCCTAAACCGTACTAGCCTTCACCAGCATATTCTCATTAACTATAGAAAGAAAATCTGTTACAAAAGGATAAGTAAACTTCAAAGACCGCCTACAAGAAATATTTACAAGAAAAACTTTGTAGTCAGGGATGTTCATCAGGACTATGCATCTAGACTCTTAATCTAATTGAACTTGTTGCATAGAGGCAGACTTTTTAAAATTTTCAACACAGAAGTGTGCACTGCAAAATTACAAAAAACTAAGGAACTTAGTTTAGTTTAAATAAGACAAAACTAACTTACAAGCAACTTTTCAGTGAGACATATGTTCTTGTTTTAAGTCAATAATTTATTTATATTGATGAAAAAGTACAAGTTCTGCAGGCAGATTATTTCATTTACAACATGGGGAAATGTCTTGTTATGATAATCTGCCACTGGAACTTTTCAGAGAGAAATGGGAGTCAATAATTCCTTAATATTGATTAAAAAAAGCACAAATTCATAATTTCCCAAAGTTTCCTGTGACAGACATGAGATCTCAAACAAGCAAGTCATGGCTAAAATAGTTTACCTTTATGAAAAGCGTCATCAAACAATTCCCAAAATCTTACAATCTAAATAAGCAACTTTGGTTCTCTGTAAAATCACTGAGCCTCTCACCATAGTGTGAAAGTTATCCAGCATGTCTTTTTAAGATTGTTTGTTCTATTCTTATGACTCAAATCTGTCTACTGGCACCTATAGCTGCCAATTCTGTCAGTAGATAACTGTGCGTCTGCAGGCCAAGTGGTGAATTGTGAATTGATTTTCTTGTCTTTTCAGGAACACATATCCTTGTTTATTCATCACAACAGCTCAGCACAACATATCAAAATAAAACAAGAACTAATTGTTCAGATACCAGACCCTACTTTTTCTATGTTCACTTAATAGATTGATATGGTACATGTATATGGTGTCATATCAAAATGAACCAAAATCTCAGAGGAATTGTTCCAGCATCTTGATCAATGCAATAAAGAATTAAAGCAGCTCTGTTACTGTTCACAAGTGTAACTAATAAAGTGGCCAGTGAAGTTATGCCAACACATTGACCTGTAGCAGCCGGCCTTGTACGCTGTTCTCATGAATCTCTCCCAAATACAGAAAGTCTTTTCCAAACTCACAAACACACTGAGGCTTGTCGTGCATTTTCTATCAGTCACTCAGCCAATACCCAGTTTCCCAGTTATTTGACAGAGCGTTCTTCAACTGGGGGCGCACAAAAATTTGCAGAACAAGAACAGAATGAGGTACTGCAAATGGTTTACAAGCTGGCCTCGGGCGGAACATGGTGATGGAGAAGGTTACAATACAGGTCCGTCCCACTGAAACTTTTACAGCCCGTCTGGATGGAAATGTTTTCATAAGCGTATCAAATTCATCAAGGGACTATTTTATGGGGGGTCGTAAAACAAAGTGTGAAAAATACATTGCCACAGGCCAGAGAGGGTTTAACTTCCAATGTTCCTGGTGTGACCAGGAACTGAGCCTGAGCATCTCTCAGCAGAATATCTTATTTCTCTCCAGAGTAATTTCACGGTCAACATGGGCAGAGTTGCAATACTTCGGATGCTCATAACACAGGTGGGATGGCAGTTCAAGGCAGCATCATAACTATTGATGTGTAATTGTACACAGTCACAGAGGACAACATCAACCTAACTGGAACAACAGAATCAACTAGTTCCTTATTGAATACAGCTTACTGTCATACCAGCTGATTGCAATGCAATAAAAAATACCTGCTTGGAAAAACATATAAAAAAAACACCTTGACCTACTGTGCAACCCACAGGACTTTAAACTCACTTCTGAGTTTCGGATGAAGTGGTCAAGTCTTGATAAAGGTGCTGCAGTGTTTTTTCTTAGATGTCCCCCTGATGGACAGGCCAGACGCTTTAAGATGACCGTCTGGATAATATCTTAGATAAGAGTGTAGCTGCAGGGGTCAGATGAAGACACAGAAGACGGGGAGAGGAGAGCGAGAGAGACGAGGAGCTGCAAATGAATGCAAAAGCTGTAGAACACCTTGACAGGCAGATATCTTGCTATGCACGAGATTCATCTCGGGGGACGTCTGGCTAATTTCCAATGAAAACAGCAGACTAGTGAGGCAGGAGGCAGAAGGAGGAGGTAACACAGAACAGTGAAGAGGTAAACTATTTTCAGTTCAGAGACAAATCTAGTCACTTCTGTTGTCTGTGCTTGCTAGAGAAAACTAGCTGGAGATAAATAATGGTAAAACAGGTTCTTGATTAAGGAGTTCTGATAATGGTATATGATTCTTTTAATATCACTTTTCCATAAGGGGGCTCATTTGCATATTTATTGGGGTGCCATGGCTCCATTGTGTGTCATCTCTCTGCATTTCTTAATCTAAGCCCCAACAAATACAAACATTCTTATTGCAATTGCATTATCACTTACATTCACTTTTTTTCTCTCACATGCAGCTTCAGCTTACATTCCAAACGGCAGTGAGGTGCACAGAGAATAGCAAACAAGTTTTCTTCTAGTCTCGTCCCCATAGAGAGAAATACGGTCCCTTTGGTCTCCAGACACACTTGATATGCAGCCGCTGCAAATTAGCCAAAAGGCTGCAAATGCGAAATGACTTGATATTCTAATCATCTGCATGATATCACAGCACAAAGAAAAGGGAACAGTCATCTGTATTGCCTTGATTAGTGAAGAGTGCAGGCAGAAGAACGCCATTGTCTGTGTCAACTAGAAACACTCATTTTCCTGCAAGAGGCCTCTGTCTAATAGAGGTGGCCAGGAGAAAATTTGTGCAAATATTCCAGCTGGAACAGAAAGGCTGCCTCATCAACAGTGGTGGTATCTATTTGGAGGTAGTGGAAAGAAGGAAGGAACAAAAAGAAAGGAAGGAAGGAGAGAAAATAGGTAAAAGAGTGAAAACAGAGGTTGCTCCTAGAAAGGTCAGGCTGATTGTCTCTGCCCAAATATGCTGGCCTTTTCAAAATTAACTTGGCAAAGGCGATATTTTCCACAAAGGCGGCATCATGAATCAAAGAAGCGTCTATAGTTCATCCCTGAAAGCAAAGCAACTTGCCTCCCTGTGAGCTCCACTCTTCCTACTGATGGCCCACCCTCCCATATAGCACTGACATCTCCAGTAATTATGTAATTAACACCATGGCAGGCCTGATTTCAGAGAAAGTACATTATAATTGCATTCGGTCGTTCATTAGTTTGGCTAAACATTTGAAACACTGTGCGCAAGTGTGGCAGGGGGCCAAAGGCAGCTTGTTTTTTTGGAACGCAATTGCTGTGTCAATGTCTTGATTGGTTCCTGCTTGATACCGCTGACAGTACAGGTTTTTTTAATTCACCAATAATTACCCTCACTCCCTGATACAATAAAAAAGTCACTGGTCTCAGCTAAGATAAACCAATTGGCTGCACCCCTTTTGTCCCTTGCGTCATGGTCTGCTTTCTAGCGTGAATAATGTCCAGCAGTTAACTTGGGACTGAAGCTGATGTTAGAAATGAAGAAAGCAACAAAACTATTAAAGCAGACAGGTCAGCTGTTACATTTTTTTTTTATGCAGAAGTACCACTGTCAATAATTTGTAGTGAAAGAAAATCAAAAGGCAGTTCTACAGTTTACGGGTTGAACTGTACAAAAAGCTTCACATGGTTCAGATCTATTTGTTTGACTGGAATGTGAAAGTAAAATATCTGCAAGTTGCAACCTTTAAAAAGTTGCTCTACAAAATCACTTTGTCATCCAATTAAAAGGAAATTTGTCCCAATTTGCTAACCTGTAATGAGATACTTTTCGTGTGATTAGTGGATCACACCATTATGATGTTACTCTCCAGTTAGGCAGACAGACAACTAGGTCCCAGTAACACCATATTCGTCCCTGTCCCTGTGATGATTTCTTCAATTAAGCCTTCCTGGCACAGGAGGCCAAATGCTTAACTAGGCAGAATTGGAGCTGCCACTAGCTAGAGGTAGCAATGGGCTCCACTTCAACAGCTCATTCATCAGGGCCGGCGCTACCACTGGGCCACCTGTTCTGACACCATGCAGGGTTGGAGTCATTTGCATTCTGCTCTGACCGCCTTCTTTCGCCCTCCTCACTCTCTCTCTCTTTCTCTCCTTTTTTCTCTGTACAAGTTCTAAAGTTTCTCAGTGGCAGGTCTGGCAGATAATTGAATACCGGGGTTTGATTTAGTTTGAAATCAGTTTGGGAAGGGGCTTTTCATTCATTATGCACCTTTGCTTTGGCACTACGTCTAAAATCCCTCAAACTTTGGCATGGGCCTCCGACGTCGTCAATTGAAAGTGAAATTAAGTAGTCTAGAATTGGATTGACAGGCAAGCATGATGGGCCATGTTGTGAAGGGGGGTGTGTGGACTTTTTGTTTCCTCCCCGTTCTTGGGGTGTCTCTCTCCTTTGTGCTCTTTGTCACCACCAGGTGTTGCTGTGAAATAAGGAGAGAGGTGTCGACAGGAGGCAGCCATGCACATAGCTTGACATTTTAGCCATCTCCCTGCAGAGACATAAGGCTATTGTGTGGGTGGATGTGCATATTCCCAGATGTATAACAATTTGCTCTGTGAGCATCCACATGGGAATATGTGCAGGCCTGTATTTCAAGTTTGAATATCAAGTCCATGTTTGCCCACATTTTTTCCGGTATTTCTACCTTTGATTCACATTCAACACGAAAAGATGCTGAAAGTTCAATTTGGTTGTCCTTCAGATAAATAGGAAAATATATATCACAATCATAATAGGTGTAATTTCTTCCTTAAATTGAAAGGGAGAGGTAAATGTACATAACTTCAAAATTTAAGAATAAACTGCGTTAAGGCTTTCTCACAAATTGCAAGAAATACTCTAGCTTGGTTTACAGTTAATTTGTTGCAACCACAAACTTCAAAATAATTGATTGAGATTGTATGTGACGGACTAAAAAAAAGTGTTGAATGTAAAGCTGAAGGAAGAAATTACTGAGTTTTCAGAATCTGAACCTTACTTAGCGCTACCTTCCCCAACAAACCTGAATGAAATGGTCGGATTCCCTCATCAGCAGTCTTGTCAGGTCTGCAGAGGACTGGTTGTGAGCTATTTGATCCAGGTGGTGGTGGTGGTATTATTGTGAACTGGACTCTAATAGATATCATTCTAGCTGGCCATATGTTTAGGATCGCTCGGCACAAATTTTAAAACGGGACTTCGAGTGTCCTCCTTCCTTAGTGGGTTGTCTTCTCTGCACCACCTGTTTACTAATCTTGGATGCTTCCATTATTGCAAGTGGTCTATTTGCCAAATCCGTCAGGTTAGGTGATCAGCAATAATAATTTTACAGTACATTTATACTTTCAATTTATAAAGTATAAATGTACTAACCCTAACCTGTAAACCCCGCAATGGCAAAACGTTCTTGGGTCAATGCAGGTGTATTGCAGAAAGGGGGTTTAATAGAAATTAATGCCACACTTTTCTTATCAGTAGGTAAAAATTCTGTAGGTTGTTGTAAATTCTTAAACCAGACATTGATCTCTAGTAATCATTTCCAGCTCATGAACTGCAGCCTAAAGTGAACTTCAGCTGAACGGGATTGAAATAGCTAACTTGGTTGATCAAGAAACTTTTTCCTTTAAGAAAGTCTTTTCTTATTTTTTTTTACTTTAGCTTACCATTTTGGATCGGTGTAATATTGAATGATGAAATGCATTCCATTTATTTTATTGCATTTAGCTGAATATGTAAACAGAGTCCATACAGTCCCACATTCACTCTCCCTTTGAAGAAAACTCATCAATAACTGCCGGTTTTTCAGTATCAATGCATTTGCAGCCAAACATACCCAAGCCGTAACAAAGCCCCTCACACATATAACAGATGAGCTTACCGTAGTCTTCCCCATCATGCGGAAAGAGAACGATTTTTCTTTTAGCTAACAGAAACCTCTGTTCCATAAAACAACACAAACATGACAATAACATAGTTGGCAATAAAGCCAATAATTTTTATTTCACTCTTTCACAAAACAGCTTCTAAATCAATACTGAGCTCTTTCAGTAAAAAAAAAAATATATATTTTGCCAAAAGAAAAGTACGAGTTGAGTATTTAACTTCACAGCAAAGTTTTTTGGACACATGCAGCTCACTACATGTTTTTCCTCACTCTACCTCATACATTAGCTCCCTTATTTTACCTGATTTTTGACTCATCGTCATCTGGCTAACTTGAGGCTGTGGTAGATAGCTAAAGCCCCTGGATATGATAATCCGTGGGCTGCTCTGACCTTGGGAGAATGTGTTTGCGATGTGTCAGACCCCCTAATTCATCAGGGACAGGCCATTAGCTAACTATCCAGGCACACAAACACACAATGGAACAGGAAGGAAAGTTCTTGGGGAAACAGCAGTGCCCCTCGTTCCTGAGACATCATTAGTTACTGCCTTTCAAAACTGCTGAATTGGGACACTTACCTGACTTGCCCCATTTTTTGCACCATAAGAGCTAAGATGTTGATGAATGAATGCATGGAACTGTCACTGGCAGGAACTGGGGAGAATAGGGTTAAGGATGTATTGCAGCTAAATTCTGAAAAAGATGTAAACAGTGAAGGGTGCTGCATAGATACATTCTGTTTACCTTCCACATTTACTTCAATTAACAAATTATTAATTTATATCATCCAAACATTTTCAATCCCATTGCGTTGCAAATGAAGGACATGGGATGTAAATCGAGTATTTTCAAACAATTTCAAAGATGGTAAGGGGCTGCCTCATGAGGTCAGTGGTTGGTAACAGGCTCATATATCTAGATGCCAAGTGAGATGGAATGGTAATTACTCCTGTGCATCTCTGTGCACAGACACAGCCTCTATCT
This sequence comes from Poeciliopsis gracilis, assembly GCA_911649635.1. Taxonomy (NCBI): domain Eukaryota; kingdom Metazoa; phylum Chordata; class Actinopteri; order Cyprinodontiformes; family Poeciliidae; genus Poeciliopsis; species Poeciliopsis gracilis. The sequence continues at coordinate 3,345,988 of CAJVRI010001220.1, forward strand.
TGTAAGCAGCAATGATTGACAGCCTCAATAAGAGACTTGCACTGCACCCCCTGCACTCCGCCTACATGCCCCTGTGACAAGTGGTCAAACCCATTGTCTGGTGCCCCCCAGGCGGGGCATGGGTGACGTCCCCCCTCTGATAATCCTGCCCATCACATCCATCATGCCACCCTGGTCACCCCACGAGAGGGCACAACTGAGGGAATCTAATCAGGCAGTCTAATTGCAGAGCAGGGGTAGCCAATACCAGACCTGAGAGGCTGGCTCTGCCTGGGCAGGCTCAGAGGACGTCAATAACACTCAGCGGGTGTCGATTCATCAAACCTGCTTAATGTCATTAGCCCTGAGAGGCTCGCTTTTCCCCACTGCACCACATCCCCACCTACCACCATCACCCTCCCAACCCTCAATCTTATTCATTCATGCATCAAAGTTTCTCTGACTCGCCTCCTCTTCTTGTTGCTACATCTATTCATCACTTGGTCACATTAGTTTTTCCCCTACCTCCTATTATATGTGATATGTTTACCCTGCATAATAAATTTGAGACCTGCTTAGAAAAATATATAGCTGTCTTTCTGTGTTTGGGCAGTTAGGATGTGAATGCGTTTCACGTCTCTGTTTCATTACAAAACTTTCTGACTTTCTAAGTTCCACCTTGATTTGGTTTTACTCTTCTGCCCCAACATGTTTCCCCTCCTGCTCTCCAACAACATGTGGCTTATATTCCAGCTGTTTATTAAACAATGCCAGAGCCTTCTAGGAGCAGGTGATGCAGTCAATTACTCCACAATTACCTGGGTAATTATGCAAAGGAGGAGAGAGAAGAGTGGCGTCAAAGAGATGAAGAGAACTTTGGCAGAGGTGTATTGGCTAGGCCGGCTGTGGTTCGGGGCCCAGAATAGAAAGAGATTGAGACCTTGAAATGACAGTGCCAGAAGCAGTGCACCTATAAAGGACGACGCATGGTTTTCCATGCCGACAACGTATATTTGTGCCAAATTAACATCCAAGAACACAGGTTTGAAGAGTCAGTTTCTGACTCAGGACACTGACATTCTGATGTTTGTGTCTACGCAGAATTTCAAAGTAAGTTAGCTTTACATGTGTCTCAGACCGTAGAAAAAAAGAGAGTTTCAACTATTATGAATAAGGGTTTTTAAAAAACAAAGCACACACCATAATTTTGCATCTTGTAGAACCACATTTAGAAGCAAAAAATTATATTTTTTTGTTCTAATTTTGTAGTCTAATTTGCATAATCACCTTCTTATAAAGGAATTTTGATTCATTCCTGTAAAAAATTGCTTCAATTCACTGAGTTTTTTTTGTATGAATGTATTCCAAGCTTTGTTGACATCTTAAAGTTTGAACTTTGTAGATTCACTGCCCTGTTTAGGATCATTGTCTTTTTATACGACCCATTCCTGCAAAGCTTCAGCTGTTGGACATATCGTTTCACATTTCACCCAGGCATACGTTCATATGCAGAGGAACCTTTGAGCAACCTTTCCAAGCAAGCCATCGTACATGGACTGGTTACCAGTGTTAAAGTACACCAAGATTTTTAAAGGTTATCGTTACAAAACTGCTAAAACCTTAAGTCATGAAGTGTTCACCAGCTATCTGTTGATGCACACTGCAGATCCAACAGATGAAGGAAGAGCTACTACACCTTTCTCCACCTTACAAGACGTCTGAAAATATTACCAGTTTTTAAAACGGAGTCAGAGTGTGGAAACTAACGGACCACTACCCATCTCTCTTATGAACAGTATTTTAAAACAACTGTTAGTAAGAGCACATTTTGAAAGTAGTCGACTGCAGGTTGGCTATCTGAGAAGATGGAAAAAAAAATACTGTCGTGGGAAAATCTGCAGTTGTTTTAACCGTTTTCTGCTTTGCGTAGCCATGTAGCATAATGACGACCTTTTTATGTTTGTTAATGGACATAAAACCTTTTCCTGATTGATGGACATAAATATTTGTTTCTTCTACAACATTGAAATCTTTTACTTTGGCAAGCACACCTGTATGTTCCAGATCAACAAATTTGCCAGGAGCTCATTTCAAAGTTAACAGTAGTCTAGTCTTCTGAAACCCAGGCGTCTTTAACCCAAGAGGCAAGAAGCAGGCTGCAGAAGTACTCAAAGATTTGAAAAGACAGAGGAGGAAAACAATCTGAAAAAACAATAAAGGTTAAATAAGAGTTGGCAAGAAAATCAGTAGAGTTGTACGTAGCGCGCGTCGTCTTTAGAGCAGAATCCAATTGAATAAGTAGAGCAGCTTACTCTGTTGTTTTGCTTTAAAGATCCTTGTTAGCGCACATAAAGAGCAGTCAGAGTTGGTAGCAAGCACATTCTCTTTCTCTCTAAGAATACTCACTGCTGCTAACAACCAGAGCTGCTCTGCAATCATCCGTGTGGACTGTTTTACACATTGACAATGAAGCTCTTGTCAAGAGAGGCCTGGCAAGCATATCTTGGGGTAAATTGAAGCATACAGTGGCTACTCTGAAACAAAATGAGTCAGATGGGAGAAGAGGGTCTAGCATATTTCCTGCCACGAGTATTTTGTGCACTTGGACTGAAGATATTTTTTCACTGGCAGGGTGAATACTAAATTGCTCCGTGTCAGCTCATCCCTTAAGGAGTATTGTTGGTGGGTATACGGCTTGCCCACACATGGTTTCTCCAAATAGCCTCAAGCCAGTAAAGTCATCTTAACTCTCTCCAGGCATCTCAATGTGTTGCTGAAGCTGAAATTTTGCTGCCCTTTAGTTATGACTCTTCAAATTGAGAATTCTGTGGAATATTTGTCTTCATGTTTATGATTAAATTCTAAGTCCCTGGGACATCTGCAGGTAGAGAGCACTGTGTGATTCAAAAGTATACGTCAAAGATGGAAGCAAAATAAAATGTGGTTCTTTTTCTTCCCCTTTTTTTTTGGTTCAACTGACTACGAATAGTTTATGTCTTATGTGACAGAAGTAGGTGGTCACATGACTGTCATGTGTTAGTGAAGATGGGCATGAGGGAATAACTTCACAGCTCTGTATCTTAAATCTGTGGGATTAGGCTCCATTAAACATGGAGCACTGCCAAAGCTTTATCTCTGGATTTTCACTCTGAGACAAAGGAGAGAGTGCAAGGGGGAGGGAGTCTGGGAGCGAGAAATAGCAATGAAATGCCCTTCACCTTTATCGACCAAATTATATAAAAAAGGAGGGATGAGGAAAAATTGCTTGCCTGGTCAACAGTACAATGGTGCATAGCACTCGTGAATAAAATGCCAAAACGCTTAAAATCCAGGCAGGGACGCTGAATGCTGGTCACTACCTCTATAGCTATGTTTAGCACACACACCTGTTCATATTCCCTTGGGACACTGCCGTTTCAAAAGTAATGCCCACTGTTGATTATCTTTACCTCTTTCTCTGGAAGAAAAACCCTCTTGCTTTTTCTTTATTATCATGTATATTATTTTTAATTAAAAAGATGACATTTACTGTATCTTAAAGACAGTAGTAATGCATCGAGGAGCAAAGACGTCTCACACTTAGAGGACTTTATCTGTGTCTACCTTCATTTTCACTCCGAAAAATGACCTACAGCCTCCCTATAACTAGAGCCAGAATAAGGTGAGCATGCTGGGAGTCAGGGTGGTCCAGTGATGAACACCCTCAGTGTCCCCCCTTCATCCTCTTCCTCTCTCCCTCACTCCTCTCTCTCCTCTGGGCAGTTATCGATCGGATCTGCTCCTCTCTCAACTGGAGCCATGATTCATGTTGTTCCGACCGGTCTTCACTCACCACACACAGACACAGCTCAGTCATGCTCTTTCGTATCTATGTGTCCATCTGTCTCTGCCTGCTCTCCCACTCTCTGCCCTCAGGCAAGTCAACCTGCTGTCCATATATAAGGCCACCATGGCCTGGTTTGCTCTTGAAAGTTCTGTTCGGTTTTGTTTTTATTTTTGTTTTTATTAACTCTCTGAATATGCTTATATTTTTCTGTTTTTATCTTAAAGGGTAAATACGTTTTATCACCAAAGAACCTGTAAAGTTCAAAAGTGTAATACGCATATATAAATCTTACTTTGGCTTTCTATTGTTTCTCAAACTACATACCACATTAATATAATAATTTGAAAACACTTTTGGTGGAAAAAATTGTATTAATTGCTCTTCTTTAACCCTGCCATGGACTTGACATAATGCTCAGGAAAAGCAGAGTAGATGTTACAGCTGGGTTGTCCTGTTCAGTTCCCAGAACCACAGACCAAAAACAACAACAACAAAAAAAAAACCTAGCAAAAGCACATGCAGGATTAGTGCGACCCTGCTGGACCGCACACAAGTTTAAAAGCTTGTAGCGTCCAAACGACCCCGTCTGTTAAGACCTTAGGAGGGTTAAACTATATTTGGATGGTGGAACACCTTAATGGATTATCAAATATGCTTTATGCATCACTGGCCACTTAAAAAGGAGTTTCCTGCAAATATTGTGTATGTAGCAAACAATTGAAGACATATGTCTTCTCAGTCTCTCTCTTACTCTTTCACCCCAAGACTTTGAGACATTTAGACTCTTTGATTTAAGGGAAGGCACAACTCAAACTTGACAGAGGACGACACAAGACGGTTCATCCCAGAGCTACAACTGATAGCTTAAGCGATGATTAAACAGTGAGACCACAGAGGCTACTGCAGCTGCTCTTTGCGATCAAGAAGTGTCTCAAGTGAGAAATTGCTTTCTTACTGCTTATATTCTTTCTGTGTCAGTACAGCAGATCTGACAACGTCCAGAGATCTCATGAAATCAATAATAATTCTCTATAAATGCATCTCCTGCATGTTTAGCAACAATAATTAGCTCAAACTGAAACTTTTCTGAAGTTTTCAGTGAAATGAATGAGAGCTTCTGATTTTATATTTGTATTTTCACTTCCCTTCGATCCACCATGTTAAACATTAACTTGTAGCGACTTTTATGGCCTAACAACTTGACATTGGCGTGACAGACTAGCCTCAGTGCGATGTTTTCCAGTGAAATTCAGGCTGATTTTGTATTGAGACTTACATACTACCTTATAGCTTCCTGACAGTAAGTAGGCAATTCTAGTCAGTTATTATTTAACTTTTAATTAATCAGGAAAAAAACTCCCTGAGTTAAAAGATCTATTTTACAAGAGTGTGCTGACAACGTTTAACATTGTATTAAGTTAAACAGTTAGTTACAATAAACAAAGTGCAATATTTATAATATTTTGGAAATGTTATGATGCACAAAATATTTTATTTTGAATAATAATTACAAGCTAAACAAGCCAAGTTTAAATCCATTCGTGGGGTGCTGGTTAATTAGCTGCTCTTGAACTGCTGTTCGCAGACAACATTTTCTTTCTCCTCCTCAATGTACAAGTCCAACTTTCACTTTATTAACTAAAATACAAACTGAAAGCTTTGCCGTCCCTTCTGGTGGACATTATATTATGAATTGATAGCTGAATTTCATATTTCATCCCTCAGGCGCACCAGAGCCAAACATGGAGAAATGACATTCAGCTCCTATGCGCCACAAATCTGGAATGAACTTCCAGAAAACTGTAAAGCAGCTGAAACAGAGTGCATTTCAATCTAGACTAAAAACCAAGAGGTTTAGAGCTGATGTACGTGTTTGTTTTGCATCTTTTACATGTTTTCTAACATATTTCTTCATTTCAAAACTACAAATGAACGTAAGTATTGTTTACAACTTTCTATTTTGTAAGTTGTAAACAATAAGATATCTACACGTGTATTAAAAAAGTTTCTTTAAAATGTGTAAAGCCACATATTCAGTTAAGTGCATGAATGCATTTCCCATGTGGCCGCTTTTACTAATGCCAAATTAAATCACAATTGTGTTACAAAAGATTAAAATTTTTACATAGGTGATGTAGTATTTTAAAAATATAAATAGTATTTTCATCTTCCAAAGTGTGCCAATTGTTGCAGTGTTGAACATGGATTCTTCTTTTTAAAATAAATATAAAAAAGCAAAAACAAAACAGAGAAAAAGAGAGCAAGCGAGAGAGAAACAGAGATATGTTTAGGCCTTGCAGCAGCAGAAGCACATAAAAGCCTAGCTTCAGCCAAGGCCCCTGCTCCAATGTGTAGAAATTAATTGAGTGAAAAAAATCTGCTGTTTAAGGTTGAAGTGGGTTATGGGAGGCAGTGTAACAATTGTTTTCTGTTTGCCAGGGGCTATATATCGTTCATTCCGGCTTTCTCTCTTCTCTCCGCTCAGCACTCTCCTCTCCCTCTTCGCCCTCCCGCCTCCCTCACCATCCATCCACCTTCTAAGCCTCTCTTGCTCTCTTCTTTCTTTTTCATCAGTCCTCTATTTTCTACCTTCTCCAGGCTTTTTTTTAAATTTTATCTTCTCATTTTCATCTATTACATAGCAGATGATTTTGGTGTCCTCAAAAGTAATTTTCCAGTAATAACTGCTTGTATTTCAAAAATGTGTTTTGGCTAAATCTGCTTATATGTATATTTAGTGTGACAATTCATTCACAGGTGCTGCATGACTTTATATAATGGCACTTTTTACCATTTTAGTCGTAAAAGTGTGTCAGAGAGGAAGAGGAAGCGCACGCGTTTGTTACGTTTCTACATGGCTACATCGTTATGCAGTGACAGGGGACCAGTGTCAACATGTAGCGCTGAGCTATCTTAGCAAACCCCTTGGGCTTACACGAATGACTTGTTTTCTCTTCACAATTAAATGTGCAACAGAAAGTCTCCTGGTGCCTTCCATTTCAACAACAAAAACAACAAAGGTTAAACACATCCATTGATTAACATCAACAGAACATGTGAAATGCAAGACAAAAAGGGGACATCTATTATAAAAACACAAAAATATTCTGCTCTTCGCTGTAAAACCAGCAGCATTAAAGACACTGAAGGACCCTGTAGTATGATCAATGCAACTAGAGCACACTAATAAAATGCTGTCTTTGTTTACTATCTGTTTAAGTATTTTCGCTGTAGCCTGAAGCAAAGGAGTTTAAACCTGTTTCCTGTGTTAAACTCGTCTTCGCCACCCTTTTTTGTAAATATCAAACCTTGCAATATCACTATGAGGAAAGCAGAGTTGCTCAGCCTGCATAAATCTATACAAACACTTCCCCATTCTCTTTGAACTTTGCAGTTCAACTCATTATACCTACTTTGAAGACTGGATGTTTGAGCTTTGGGTACATTTTGATTTTGTCGTTATTAAATGCAACACGGCAGCAAATTACATCTAAACTACTGTTTTTCTGGTTAATATTGCATGGGCTGAAATGCAGTAGCCAGCAGAAAAAAAACAAAAAAAAACAGCTTATAATAAAGAAATATACATGTAGCTGATGTGAGAGATGCTTCTGTGTAGCAAATTGATCTCACTGCAAACGTCAGAGAAATATATATATGTACTTTTTTTTTTTTCCTTTTGCCGATGAAGCAGAAAAGCTGTTTTGGAAAAGCAAGACTGCACAGGCGTTTAGAATAAAAGGGCAATATTATCTCTTGACTCTACACTTAAAAATCCATGCCTCCTTTGCTCCCATGTAGCTCCCATCTTCCACTCCAAATCAGAAATATGTATAAAGAATCAACTATGAAAAGAAGAGAAAAAAGTTTTTCCAAGGCTGTGCAGTAAATGCACCTCATTATAAATATAACTCGCTTCAAATGTATTAGGACTCCTGGTAAAGGAATGAAAGAATCCTTAAGATGTCTATCATGCATGAGTATCAGACAGAAGAGCTTAGACAAAACTTATTAAGTAGATAAGAGAAGCCATGTGAAAATACTGGTTTTGCAGTAAAGAACATTTTTAATTTACAGTTTATTTTCATTATTTTCTGGTTTGTATCACAAGATTTCCTGGAATTAAAATATGAGATCACAGAGATCCATTTTCTTAGCAAAGACAGCAACATGAAATTCATGTATTCATCTTCAAACGTAATTATAACTTCTTGTTTTGTTGTTATTGTTGTAAAGCACATTGGTGCAGCCCCTATTGTCTTTAAAAGTCCTTTATAAATAAACTGATGTTAAATTTGAAAAAAATGTTTTTGACATCAGAGCACTAATAGAAGAAGTTTAAAACAATTAGAACCATGATAGAAAAGTCTATAGAAACCTCATCTTTATCCTGGAACCATACGCAATTAGGAGGGTGATAAAGGAGGTTAAAAGTCAAAGCCTAACCATAAAAGCCGCACATAACTACTGCTAAGTACAATGGAAGATCTGATTCTCTCTCAAAAGCCTTGAAAGTTTTGTTGAAGTGGGTGAAAGAATGAACTCTGTGAAATACATTGTGAAAGACATTGTAAATACAAATCTCGTGGAACTGGCAGAACACTGAGAACTTGGTCAGCAGCTTATCTTTCAACGAGACCATGACCTAAGGTTTTGGTCTTGAGAAATTAGGCAACAGGCACAAAATAAATTTTTTCATTGGCTTTCTGAGACTTTCTCCACCCTGAATAAAAGGACTCTCAAAGTAAAGGTTAGATTTTTTAAATAAAAAAGGTCTCAAATTATGCTAAAGATGCCCTATAAATATAGAGCTTTCACACAATTTAACCTGCTGGTGAGGAAAGGTCCTATACATTTTCACAGCGAAACCAAATCTTGTTCATGAATATACAGGTTACAGAACTCAAACACTAATAACAAATAATGAGCATAATTGTTATCGATCTTAATTGTACTTCTTGCCATAGCAACATCCTGAAGTTACTAAATCACTGAACTAGCTTCCTGTTTGCCAAAGAATTGATATAAAAATTCTGCTTCAGATCTATAAAACACAAAATGACCTTGGTCCGAAATACATTTAGCTTGTCAAGTATGAGCCATACGGACCTCTTGCTCATGGATACCAAGGTACGAACTGCTCAAGGTGAGACAGCATTTAGTTTTTATGCTCCTGTGCTCTGGAACAAACTCCCTGAATGCCTGAAATGTGCAGAAACTGTCGGTTCCTTTAAATCAGGACTGAAAACATTTGAGTAAAAACAGCTTTTGGTCAAAGAATCTAACCATTTAACTATTTGTTTCTTTTATTGCCTGCTCATTTAATTCAATTCTTGGTTATTTTCTGTCTGTCTTTGCTTTGATGTCCTGTACAGCTTTTTGGATTTCCTTGTGTATAAATGGTAATATACATATATAAAACCATCTTGCCTAGATAACATTCAGAAAATTCTGTTGTGGCTTTTGGTTGAAAATTATAAGTTTCTCCTCTCTGGTGACCCCTTACAAAACTTTCAGGAGGCTCCACTGCTTCAAAGGAAATATGGAAAAAAAATAAATAAATAAAAAAATCAGACAGAAGTAAGAAATGCATTAAGAAAAAAAAAGATAAAGAAGCCAGATAAAAACAGATGAAGTTTTAGTGAAGATGTGGCCAGAAGATGTAAGCATAAGCCATTTTATGCAATTTTCTAAGCCTTGCTTTGATTTCAGCCGGGAGTCAGATATCAGCTGACCCCATGGAACTGGCCTCTAGGCGGGAAACCCCAGAAATGTATGCAGCAGCCAAAAGCTGGCTTTAGATCATTAAATACACATTTTACAAAGAACTGTAAGAGGGGTGAGAGCTTGAGCGATGCTGAACCGACCTGACTTTCTTTGAACTCCTACCTCCAAATTCATGTGGATTAACAGCGCCCAGGAATGAGCTGAAGACTACACCAGAGTGGGCTTTCGGTGCATAACACTGAATGCTGTCAGATTTGGCACGGCTACTTCTAGTGGGATATGAATATCTGAGGAGAACGCCGGCTTTGCTCTGTGAAGTAGCAAAGGGCAAAAGACTTGGTGAAAGTGCTCATTAACATAAATGAGCCCTCGGGTTTGTGTTTAGCTAATGAGACCAAACAAAAGCAGAATTCGCACTCAGGAGCAAACCATGGAGTCACAAAAAGTCTGCTTGCAGCCCACAAGAGTTTTGTTTTGTTCACTTTTTCTACAAACCCCTTGCCCTGACTTTTGCGTATCGGGCTTTAGCTCTGCTTTGATATTCCCAGCGGGGTTTCATATATTAAACTTTGTTGATTCGGTGCACAAAACATTAAAGATGATGAGAAGAATCTCTGTTTCTTCGAGTCATTATATGTCATCCTGTGACCCATTATTCTTTTAAACTTCAATTTTTCTATACACCCAGAAGGGATGCTCGCATAGACGCTGCTATAAAATACCTCAATTAAGCACGGCTTATAAATGAGAGGCGAAGTCCTCAAGTTCTGGAACAAATTAAAATATCTTCCTGTCCGTTTCCTAGAGGACATCATATCCCTCCCCTTCACGGTACACACGGACCCCTAGAGAAATGCCTCAGCATGACAACACTCCATGAGGCAACAAGTGGTAAATTAAATTACCTCAGTTGACTTTAATGCACAGTTTCTTGACAGGCTCTATATGCTTCATACTCTGTCTCTACAGCAACCATTCTAAAATTAGCCTCTCAAAGTTGGCTGCTGGCTTGAAAGGGTGATAGCCAGGTCAGTATAAAAGGCAAACCAAGGGTTTAACTGCTGCTGAGTGATTTGGCAATTGTAAGATGTAAGAGACAAAAACTAATTACTATGGGCTTAAAGAAAAAGCACAAGTAAAGTGGACGCTCCTGAGGATGAAAGCAAGCTGTTCATGTGGGACGGCTTTAGTTCAGTTGCTAATAACTACATAACAGCCCTCATTAAGACCAGGAAGGGCAAGATCACTGCTTTCATCAACTTTCCAGGAAAAAGAAACAAGAAGTAGAATGTGCAGAAACTTAGATTTAAATTCTCCTAATAAATATCTCAAAATAACAGAAATTCACCTGCTAATCTTCTCATTTACATTAAGCAGCCACTTCATTAGGTACTGGTACCAGGTGGAACCCCATTTTTACCTTGGTCACATTCAACAAGGTGTCTGAAATGTTTCTTATATTTTGGTCCATGTTGACATGATAGCTTCACAAAGTTGCTGCAGATTTGTCAGCTGAACATCCCTGATGTAAATCCCTCCCTCTGCTACATCCCAAGAGGGATTTGTTAGCTTGTGGCATCTAAACATAGCTTAGATAGTACCAAGGGGGCAAAAATATCCCTCAACTACACATTACACGACCAGGAACCAAGGCCGTCAAAACACGAATAGATTATTTGATGTTTTTATGTTATTTAAGCTGAATTTTGTCCGTTCTCATCAACAGAAAAGATTTGTCCACATAACTCAGCCTAACTGAACATTTTAGATTATTTTTTTTTCACCACTCTCTGCAAACCTCAGAGGGAGTTGTTGGTGGTTGTTTGCTTCATGAAAAAAAAAATATCACTGACGAGCAACCCCTGAATTTTGAGAGCTTAAGGTTTAGGGTTATAATCATGGTATCTGTGGTTATAATACCACCTCCAGGTTGGCTTTACTTCTTCCACAATTCAAAAGTTGCACATTTCCAGAAAAGAGAACGAAAAAAGGCTCTTAGAGAGGAGATGAAATGATGGAACAGGAATCAATTTGCCATCTTTGCAGGCATTCAGCCGCCTGCGCTCCAGCAGACAGCATGTAAGGCTGAATAAAAATGTAGAATCTGAAGTTTTGTTGCTTTGATCATTGCCTGTATTAGTGATTTGATCTTAATTTCACAGCTCACTTGGATCAGGGGCAGAAGGTGTCACCGCACTTACAGAAACTCGGGTATGTGTAGTGGCATAACTCTCACATATACTCACAATCTGGTTTTATCAGCCACTGCATCTCTATAACAGAGCTACTAACTGAATGCACATACATACACCCAGGGCAAATCTATTTCACACATGCGCGTCCAGTTTAATTATAAGTTACAGACACCACTCACCCATGTGGGTTTGAAATTGCAAAATGTTATATTTCCCCACCATAACGTTGAGCTGGCAGACAAAAATGGTATGAAACGATCAAGCCATTCCTTTGAATTTAGACCAACATGTTTCCCTAAATAGGAAAGATCTGTAAGTGTTTGATTTGCTGCAAAACAAAAGGCCGAACGGCTTAAACACAAAGGAACAAAGAGTTGAAGGTCATGTGATATTGAAAGCCAATGCGGTGGAGCATCCAATAGCATCCACTCCATTATAACATTAGCAACTAATGTTTTGACATTTGTCTTCATTATTATCAATGAACAGAGCCGATTGAGCCACCAGCATGCTCCATTAGCTTCCTTCATTGCACAGTTGCACAGTTGAAATCACACATTAGGGTGGATCCAACATAAAATGACAAGTTATCGGGTCTAAGGATGCACCAGCTGATTATTTACGTGGCGGAGGGGGAGCGAGGAGTTGGGTGAAAGGATAGCAGGGTGAAGCAGAGGCAGGAAGGGGAGTTAGGGAATTGGCAAAGCACTGTACTGGCATTAAGATCTGAGGAGCATGGAGGCACAGAGCAACACAGCACACCTTAAGAAGAGATGCTCATTTCTATCGGTATAATTAGCCCGTGGTAATGAAATAAGTCAGAGGCACTGCCACCTTCACTTAAGAGAAAATCGATCCGTGTTTGAGGAAGTTTATTAAACCTTCAGAATAATGGGGAGAAAGGATAGAAGGGGTGGAGGATTGGAGGAGATGGTGGTTGAGTGTACATTAACAGATAATCAGCTAAGTACGGGTGGAAGCTTAACAAGAGGCAGAGTATAGATCTGTAGGAGAGGGAAAATCCCTGTATTTATACTATAGTACAAATACAAGGAGTATTATGGTAATATGCTAAAATATTCTGTCATTATGAGTCTTACGTTTTTTTGTATCCATCTCCTTTGAGCCAAACTTTTGGCAATCTTTTAAAGTGATTCTGAGAAATAGGCTTCCTGAACTTCAGATTATTTGGGGGAGTCTTAAATGCTTTCTCAGACATTTAATAAAGACTTAAATCCTACAGGAATGCATGAAAAGTCTCCTTAATTCAAGAGATGAACAAGTGCTTTGTCGACAATACAATAAGAAAAAAGAAATTTCAGATTAGGCCTTTAGGCACTTTCTCACTGGAAAAAGAGACAAAAGTTCTTTACTTTTGGAATTTGTGAACAAATACTAAAGACAGACTGACACAGACAAATGAAAACTATTCTGTTAGCTCCAACAAGGGGCTTCCTAAAGGCTGCTTTATCAGAAATCTTACACTACATGATCAACTAAAGGATGATGCGTCTCCTAGGTCTGTGAATATAATTTCTTAAAGAAGTGATTTTCAGATACTCTCCAAATTCAGTGGATATTTTTCTTTTCAAACTAATCATTCTTGTTTTATTATTTACTTATTCATTCTTTTTAAGAACACCTGGAAGATATGTGGTCATGGTCAAGCAAAAGGGCTCAATTAAAAAGGAATGGAAAGGAAACTGTCGAAGTCAAAATGAAAACTTTGAAAGCTTTGAAACTCCCACAATCATGATCTCTTTAAAAGATTAGAGGAACCTGTGTTGAAATGGGGGTCATTTAAAACAACACTGCACAACTTGAATTTGCAGTGCCTTGAAGATGAATTCCTGGACTTCAGTGTTTTTCATATTTCAAGAACAAATGTCTAAATGAAGTATTTAATTAGGATTTTCTGAGAGACCAACAGAAAAATGAGATAATTGTGAAGTGGAAGAAAATGTTATTAGGTTTTTACCAAATTTGCATAAATAAAAAAGTGAAAAAATATATTTGTGTTTTGAATCTGCTTTACCCTGATGCCCCTAAATAAAATTCCAGTCCACCAATTGCCTTCACAAGTTGCCTAATTAGAGTCCTGAGTATTGGTAACGTCAGTAAAAATAGTTATTCTGTGAAGGACCCAGATGTTTGTTACAAACCATTAGTGAAAATTCAACGGGGTAAAGTCTAAACCACTTAATACAGTTTAAGAAGCAGATTTATATGCATGAAAGATTTTAAATTAACTTAAAATTCAAATAAAATATACTGATAAAATGTCTGGAAAAAAAAAAAAACTCTGGAAAAACGTAAAAAGTACAAATACTTTTCAAAGGCACTGTAGGTGTGATGTCACTCTAAGGGACAACGATCAATTAATAACACAAAGTGATAACAGGACCTACACTGGAGTGACAACTCTGTAAGTTGGACCTTTTCCAGGAACTGGTGAACAACTTGAACATCAGAAGCAGGGTGGTGAGATAACCACTGATGGACGTTTCTTCTCTGGTTCCCCAAATGCATGCTGGTTGATGTGGGTTCTGCTTGCTCATTTATCCAGCCGTCTGGCCAACTCACCTGGAGTGATGGGGGAGACGTCGGGAAGGCAGGCTGCTATTTCACGGCCTGTTAAGCGCTAATGCCGCAACATGCCCCGCGCTCCAATTTTAGGGAACAGGGAGCATTACCGCCCAACTCAAGGTTCTGTCTGTGTGGACAGTGGACTCGGACAAACTCAGAAGCAGGGCGCAGGGGATATCAAAGAGGGAGATGTACATGGGGGTAATAAAGGCACTGAAAAGTCCTGCAGATGAATTAAACGAAACGGAGAAAGGGGGACGAAGAACACACAGAACAGTAAAAGGTGGACACCTTGGAGAGTGTGGAGAAAAAGAGTGGGGCTTCGGTTTACACGGACTGCTGAGCCAGCAATGAATAGCAGAGAGGACAGCAGCGCACACTGACATCTACTCCTGCTATGCAAGAATGCATCTGGCGGTCCCCAGAAGGCTCATGCCCCTATACTCACAGCCTCTCCCCCGCCAGAGCTACTGAACATCACTAGCCTGACCCATCCACAACACTTGTCCCCAATGTGCACTAAATCTGGCCCATGTAATAACCACAGAGCCTCTATTAAGCACTGGGTGGCTGGGGAATCAGAGCAGCAACAGCAGAGCATGAATGAAAACCCTGAACAGGAAGGCAGGATAAGGTACAACAATTCTTTTTTTTTTTTTTTACAGAATATGTGACATTCATTTTGAGCAAAAACACAAAAACAAAAGGTCTGTTTTCAAAATGAAGTCTAGTGTGGAAATTGATAGCTCTAAATCATCCACCATCATATTCACAAAGCAGAGGGTAAAGGTCCAGTCATTTGTATTTGTTGACAGTGAACATGACTAAGCATGATGCGTCACAGATTCTATCAGAGGCCAGTTTTCAGCAGTGATGGATCACCTCTCTTATCGCCATGCTCTGTCAGTCTGAGGCCTGAGATGCTTGAAGACATGAGTCAGATCTTCACAGGCTCCAAAAGGTGAATGTTCACGCATACACACGCAAGCAAGCACACACACACACAGAAACATAGAGGCCAAGAAACTAAACTCAGTTAATTAATGATGTATGTTTTCTTCTTTAAACCTTGTTGCTCAAGATGTGGCTATTATATGAGACCGAGATGGTTTGTCTTCAAGAGGGAGTGTGTGGGATGAGTTACCTAGAGTGAAACTAAAGGTTATTTTAGTAATCAAGGGTTAATCAGATAAAAAGTGCCGAATGCTGCAGATTTTTTATTTAACCACTTAAACTTTTTTTAATGCAATATTAGAAATACAATTAAATATTCAAATAAACAAACAGTTCAATTCCTTTCCTAAAATAAAAAAAAAAGAAACATTTTATTGCCCAAAATGCACAAACATCAATACAATGAAGGCCAAATCCATTGATTGTTTTTAAGATTAACTGATTAATAACTAGATAGCAAAAGTTGCTTACTAGGAGTTTTTTTTCCCTACAAAATTTATTCCAGGTGAAGCTAAAACTATGCCAGGGAGTCTGGATAAACATATTTACAAATTTCTTTTTTTTTTTTTTTCATCTTAATGCAAAATTGTACTTTGTTGTAACATTTTGGCTCAATTACTGCTCTGACTCTGTTGTTCTTTCACCAAATGTCCTGCTTTTGAGTTTGTACACACGAGTTAATGATTAATCGATTGCTAAATTAATTGACAAACTGATTCTTGTCAATGAATCTTTTCACCACTGAAGCTATTTCAATCTGCTAACCGTATGGAAAGGAAAAGTAACCACAGCATCGCAACAACCCTGTCAGCTTCTTCAATCTGACCACATGACTCACTGCGCTGTTATTGAACCTTCAGAGTTGCTTATATCAGAGATGCTGTCAGAAGCATGCAGGGTTTCCTTGGCAACAGACAAAACTCATATTATAAGTGAATTCTGGATCAATAAGTGAATCTGTAACTCCTGTTTTCACTCCAATATGGTGATTATGCTACAGGCAAAATCTCAAAAACAACTTTTTAATTTGCTGCTATAATTTGGAGGTTAGAGAGTTCATCCTGACAACATAAAGCGTCAAGATATTATTCATTTCTCCTTTTTTTTGTTTTGTTTTATTGGTTCTGGAGAGTGCCAGAGCCCCTGGTTATTATTGAGGTTTTTCGTCCAACAAAGCCAATAATAATAATAATGATACCAATAATTCAATTATGAGCTGATTTGAAGAGAGAGCATGTCTAATTAAACTGAGAATGGTGTGGTTTCCATCAAAATCAAAATTAATCTCAATTTCAGAATTAAACTATAAGACTTATTTAAAATGTAAAAACATATCTGAAGACAGTATTATAAATCTCAGATTATTATGAGTCTCTGCAAAAGATAAAAGTCAAAAGAAATATCATTTAACATAGGCTATTAAATGCTAAATGTTTAATATAACAAATCATATTTTTCAATGTCATTTTTGTCCTACAGGGCCACAACATTTCTCACTTCAGCATATTGGATTGTTTTCTTTCAGATCCGTTCTAAATTAAATGCAGACTGCCACCAGTGTGGAGAACTGCATCATGAAACAGAAATCGTCAGGACGATTTACAAGTCCTGACAGCCTGTTAAATCGCCTCAATACTGGTCAGCAAAGGAATAAATAAATCCCAGCTATGCAATAACAAAAACACACAGAAAATCTGGATTTTCTTTTTTCTGTCTAACATTCTTGTGGAAAAGCAAAAGGTTTTGTAGGAGCAAAAAAGATTCATGAAAGGGACAATGTGACGAGCTACTGCCATTTAAAAAAAATATATAATAATATTGAACATGTTTCCCATCTACCTCTCCCACATTTGGTAAGGGGTCATCAAAACTCACACAATGCTGGCAAGCCGTCAAGTGTATATTTGTTTGACAAATTTACCATGTTGCCTGTTAGGAATTATTTGGGTCACTGCAAATACGACTGCCAGACATGGCACAGTTCGTGAGCGCAGCTAAGCTGATTATTTGCTGGAACAAATAAGAAGTGTGAAGAATGCAAAGCCATGACTAGACAGAAAAACATCTTTGCAAAAGACTAAAAGGATGAATCCAATCATTTTAAAATTTAAACGACATTATCTAATATTACATATCGAAATTTTAGGATTCTTCAAAATAAGAAATTACTTGAAAGCAAAACTTCCAAAAATGAAGATGAAAAAACATGGAAAGGAGTTAAAGAGCACTGGAGCAGAGAAGGATGCCTCAAATTATCCTTACAGAAGACCTCTTGAAATTGTCATTACCAACGTATTTAATTTCATAAATGACATAAGTAGTGTGTCAATTAATGATTTTATAAGTTGGCCTTTGTCATCCTATTTACATCCGTCGAGTCTTGTCTTGTTCCGTTTTCACATAAACTGCATTTTAAGTTGGTTGGATTCTTAGTGAAGCTGCTCTCAATCAAAAATATGCCCAGCTTTAGTTGTCAAAAAGAAAAATGAGACTGAAATTTGGAGTGAAAAGAGCCCGGATAAGACTGCGGTTTTAATTACAGCGCTACAAGGCTGGTGTTCCTCTTTGATAAAATCCTGATCCTGTTTAAGCACATCAGCTGACAAAATTGTCACTCACAGTAATTAAAGAGAACATTTGTGCTGCTATTTCAGCTATACTTAGCTGTACAACAGTTTGAGTGAAAAGTTAGGACTGACAGAATGTAGCAGGTCCTTTTTCTTATCTGCTAACATAAACTCTAATTGCTTGCAACACCAGGATTGGGGGGCTAAAAGTACGAAGTGACAAAACAGTTTTTACAGTTAAGTTTAAAGTGAGGGGAGACACATTCACTACCAATAACTATTTCCCACAAACAAAGGTAAAAGTACATCTCACATCCTCAAACAGGCCCACAGCAGTCACATTTACCTTCCCATTTAAGAAAAATCTTAGAATTTGCCCTAAAAGTTTCTCAGTTTACAGTTTTTTTTCCAGCCCTCTACGCAGCAGCGTCTAGTATCTCCAGGAAGAGTTGTACACCATTGTCCATTTGGCTTTTACTAATATAAGCTGTTAAAGTGCCTCAACTTGTTGCTGTAGTCAGTAGATATTCAGCCCAAGAATCCTAAAAGCATTTGATGGTTGCCTTTCAGATGTAAAATAATGGCATCTTTTTTCTAAAAAAGTTAATTAACCTGCCTAATTCAACCTGTTTGGATGCAACACAGTACATGTCCTAAGCTTTTTTTGGGCAGACACATTGTGAGAACCAAAAAAAATTACAAAATTAAATTATAAGATGAGGCAGAAAAAATAACCAGTAATTTATAGAAGTAAAACAGTGACAGACTGAAGTCTTTTCACTAAAAGTGAATAATGCTAAAAAATCTTACCTTAAGGAATGTTACCCAGTGATTTTAACAGAAATTAGTTGCCAAAAACAAAAACTAGCTATGGGACAGGAAAAAACCTTGTGCTTGCATGACACTGAAACTCACTGTACTATTAGTAATGAGCAAGTTGAGTTAGCAAATAAATAAATAAATAAATAGATAATTAAAAAATCTGAAAAGAGCCACCTTGAAAAACATTCCAATGCATCAGTTAATCAGAAATTAATATTTAGAGTAACACAGTAGAAATGACATTTGCTAAATAAGTGTACTCTTGTTTGGAATCAAAACTTGTGGATATGAACAAAAAGTGGCAGAACGTGTTGCCTCTGAACATCTATGCATCTGGCTGCTCAAGAGCAAACATGAAAGTTGGGCAGCTCAATGCATTCAAAGATCTGGAGGTCCACTCAAGAGCAACAATAACTACATGAAAACACTTTTCCATCGAATCCATCAAAACTGACTGTCGAAGGAATATCCGAGCCATCAACCATTGTATATTAATGATAGTACAATAAAATGACCCGTCTAACTAGAATCTTCACTAGCTAAAATTATTTGTCATAGTCCAACAGGATACATGGGTCCAGTCTGAGCAGGTTATCAGAACACCACAGATGACACTGAACTGGCTACACAAATAAAGAGGCCGTTTTCTGGAAGTGACAAATATGCAGAGGAGACGGAGACAAAACAGAGAGCGAAGCCCCTGAAGGTAGAAAGCCCAAGCTTTGTCTTTGTCACACAGTGTGACAAAGACACACAACATGACTCCCCAATGTGTGCACCATGGCTGTATACTTTATCTTTGGGGTTTTTTCTGAAGGGAAATCAAAAATCCCAAACCTCTCTTATCTCAATCCCTCAACTCTTGTTCTTGTGATTTCATTGCTTGTTGCTTAATCTGTCAGTAACAACAAACCTGAATCCAGATTTTTGTTCTGTCGAATGCTTTAAAAGTACAACAATGAGTCTTTGTGTCTGATCAACAGCTCCTACATCAACACATGTTTAAACGCTGCATAAGCGTCACTGCAGGTCCTACAGGTGAGTGGAGAATGATACAAATGGCCGTTTTATGTCAGGAGCTAGTATGGGCAGTGACTTGGTCTGGGGTGAGGGATCACTTGCTCTACAGTGCTGCTTTGAGCCAGCAAGATTAATGTAGGCTCTCTGGAGCAAAAGCAACAACCACAGCTTTAATAAGGTACAAACAATCGGTTCCACTCCACTGGCTTCCCAGGGAAAACTATTGTTGTGCCGCATTGTTTCTTGGTGTGGTTCCTTGGAGACATGTGTCTACTGCACCGTGCGACTGTCTCCGTTACAGCCTGGGGACAAGTCAGTGTAGGCCTTCGTTTGTCTGTGTCAAAATGAATGTTGGCTCTCTACCCCAACTCTTTCCCCACCCTCTCCCTTCACATTTAGTTTCCCCCACCCCTCCTCAAACTACCCCACTCACCTCAACTCCCTGCACTTTCAGCTTCATGTGATCTTCTCGCGTGGTCTTCCCATCTTTCCTCTTCTTCCAGCAGTAGCCGTCCTTTCTGTACTTCACCTTCTTCCTGTTGTACAGTATCATCGACCCATTCTGCGGCCTGGAACCACAAAGGAGAGAGATTAAATGAGATAAGAGGATAGGCAAAGTACAGCACAACCAAGGAACTCACTTCAGAGACGAGCAACGAGATCTGACGCAAGTTTCCACCCTGCAGAAAATGTACCAGTAACCTAGATGACAAGAATTCTTCATGGAGATTCTCGGCATTGGTATTCACGGTCTGCCAACGAACAAAGCGTTCCTCTGCATTTTCAGAGTGTGTGCCCTGCCAGAAGTTACAGTGCGATTTCCTTGCAGGGTAAATTATATAAAGGCTAGTATAAGGCGAGTGGCAGAACAGTGTGGAGGAGTGAGGTTCCATCATTATCTCTCATTCATTCAACCTGAATTGAGTTGTGGTGCTGGAAATCCACAGGGAAAAGAGAAGATTCTCTCCCACAGTCCATTCATAATTCATTCTCCCTCCACCAGACCACAGCCTGTTGCTTCACCATGAAATAATGCAACTATTTGATGATAATTTGCTTTTCCACTTAGATTTGTAATAGAAACATTTAGCATTCTGTGCTCAACATTAACAGAAAGTATAACATAAAATATGTATGGCCGTTTTCAACAAGTAGCATGCAGTCATGGCGGATACAGTTGTGTGTATTGGTATTTGCCTGTTTTGCATAAATGCTTTGTGTTATCACTTCAAATCAATTCATATTGCATATTTTCAGGCTTCCCCATCATTCAACACAAATGCATGCATTGACTTGAGAGAAGACATATAATCTTTCTGCGGAGACAGACTTATACAACATCCTTTCAGCATCAACAATTGGATGTGCATGAGACGTACACTGTCAGAAAGACAAATACACAGAAACATGTTCTGCAAATAATTCAGCAGCGTGTGCTACAGAAAAGGAACCTTCAATGTTCTTTTTTCTGCTATGTCTAATCTGCAAGAAGACTTTTTTTTTTTATTTCATTAGCACAAAGAAAAGTATTGCTGGTGAGAAATACTTCCAGACTCTGGAAATGGAAAAAGAAAGTTAACAAAAGGATCATTTGATTGGGCCTTTAGATGGACTGGAGACCTATCATCACAAATGTAGAATATTACCCAATAACTGCTGGAGATAGTCACCAATATAGCCATTGGCATGATTTGGTTGGCATGGCAGAGCAGTGCTGCTGCCACAGAAAACTACAACATTTATGGATTCAAAAATTTTTACGTGTTGTAAAATTATCACATGGAGTTTAAAAGTTGAGTGAATTTTCTAAAAGAGAAGGTGATTGATTGCAAATGGTTATTGTATTCCATAACTCTTGGTGCTAATACAGCTGTAACTAAATACCACTCTACCTACTATCAGTATCAGATGTTTTTCTGCAGTTCTCATAATTTGATTTGCAGATAATCCAGGCTGCTAGATTTTTTCAGATATGTTGAAAAGCTTTGTGTTATACATATCCAACATTAGCCTCTGCTGGTGCAGTCTTGCAAATGCCAATCAAAAGTCACGTCAATGATCGGACTACAAATCATTACTTTAACTCACGCTATGCTCGGAAACCTTTATCTGACCCACATATTAGCATGTTGAATGCCTCTAGTAGCTCCAACAGCAAGGTAGTCCTATTGTCTGAATAATTCAGGTAATAATTATCAGACTACTTGGGGTGCTCACAGTGTGCATGAAAATAGACCCTTTCCATAAAAATTACCTGTTCGAGGATACAAATGCAAAATTACGTTCAAAATTATGTTCATTTATTGATGTAAATATTGTTGGATATATATATATGTATATATTTTTTTTAATAAAGCACCCAAAAAGTTACATGTAAATCTTCAATGTTTGGTATTGGTATTGGGTTGACCTTTATTTTAGGAAAATCAATACCAGGTCCCTTTGTAAAAGCTGATTTAATTAATCAATTGTTGCTATATATGATTTGAAGAGAGAAAGAAAAAAAAACATATCTACTGAAGGGCTGAATGGCATAAAATGCTTGTGAACTATCAGCCTTAAACATGTCTTCTGAAAAAAAGCTTGATTGTGGAAAGACCTGATTTTTGTCTCCGAAAGCAACTGCAAAAGTTTGTGCAAAAACAACTCTGACACACAACTGTTTGCAGTTTGGATCTTACTCAGAAAGAAAGATTTATGTCATTGTTGCTCCTGCGAAGTGAGTGAGAGGGAAAGACACCGGGCTGAGCTGCAGAGAAGGCTGGGTAACGGAGGGAGGCTTAAGCGTTCAGGCAGCTGGTAAGCCGTGTTAGCCATCCACTCATTTCTCCCACGTATAGACAATGTGCGTGTACACAACAACCCCTCCTCTCCTTCAGAAACACACAAACCCACAAACTCAAACAACTGCAAAAACACATCAAAGTGGAGAAAAAAAACAAAACAGGTTGATTTGTGCTTTCTGTAGCAATAAACAGAAAAAAAAATAAAAAAAATAAGAGCCGTTGTTTTGCATTGTTTTGTTGTTTACTGTAAAATTTTCTTTTTCACAACGTTTATTTATAACCCTGCATGCATCATTTTGCAGGGCTGCCTTTGGGGGCCGTGGCGTGTGTTTATCTTAGAATCACTCATCAATCTTCTTTTTTTCTTGCCGGATCTTGGGGGCCGGTGGGAAGAGGAAGAGAAGGAGGAGGGGGGGTCCCCGCGGCCCCCGCTCTTTGGCCCCTGA
The DNA here is from genome assembly GCA_911649635.1 of Poeciliopsis gracilis. Taxonomy (NCBI): domain Eukaryota; kingdom Metazoa; phylum Chordata; class Actinopteri; order Cyprinodontiformes; family Poeciliidae; genus Poeciliopsis; species Poeciliopsis gracilis. The sequence goes on from CAJVRI010001220.1 coordinate 3,368,896, forward strand.
CAGCACTTTCTAATGAGAGACGCCACTCATACACTGATGCGCTCACTCTGTGCTGATCTCCATGCCTCTCTCTCCCCTCCCCACAGCCCCTCTCTCCTTCTCGTCAGTCAGCTCAGGCTGTGCACCAGGGAATGTCTCCGTCTTTTCCCTCGCGCCGACTCCTTTTCTGTTCTCTCACCCCACCCTCTCGTTTCATCTGTCTCAGGATCCCTCACCTCAATTCACCCACACCTCCCCTCTTTCCTGCCATCTTCCCCTCGCCTCTTGCTTTGAGCTTTGAATACTTTGCAGAAAACAGCTATTAGGAAGACATTTTTATTGGTCATGCTTGAGAAGTTGTACTCTACCACTCAAAGGCTGGGATGTACACAAAATATAAATCATGTTCTACTTTGCAGGATCCCTAATGTCATCCATAGTGGGGCAGGGATCATAAATAGCAGCAGGGATTTTTGCAGACTGTTACAATCAGCACATGCTCTCCTAAGGATTTGCATCCCAGATTGCTCGAGTTACCATAAAAGCTACCCAGTTCAGACTCCAACATCTCTGCTTGGGATCAATCGAACCTGAAAATGACCCATCTGAAACGTTTGATGGTATTATTTATTACATTATCATTCTGCGTTTTTGCCCTTCAAAAAGATATGAGAAGTCTGAGCTTCTTAAAATGTAGCCCAGCATGAGACAAAAAGATGGGCGCAGATGAGATAAGGTAGAAAATCAAATGACAGAGGGCTATCTGATCTCCTCCAGAGCACTGGAAATTGGGGTGAGGCTTCGGTGTCAAAGGCTCAATGCCGCATTTATCAGCTCGGTGCAAAAACTTATTCGCTCAGCTATTTTGGAGGGAGCATTTAGTAGACCCTATTTACAATTCAAGGCACTTTGAACTTAAAGAGAGCTTAGGCGTCCATTCTGGACAGGATGGGAGACCGGTTAAAAAGTCTTGCTTTGTCAACATAATGCATCTCTTCTCCCTCTTCCGGTCTCGCTCTTTTTCTCTTCCAATTCTTTCTACTGTTTACTTTGGTGTTTCAATTAATTTTATCAGAATTACACATATTTATACATGAGAGGAAAGCTAAAAGCTGTGTTCTCATAAAAAGCTTGACAGGTGGCCCTTTTGTCTCAGATACTGAAATGTAGCAGATTAATATGGAAATGCAGGCTTCTGTCAAAGTGTTCCACATCCGCCTTTCCTTTTCCTCCTTTGAACTTTTCTGTGATAATAAGATTTACCCTCAGGACGGTGTTAGGCCTTGTCCACTCCTTTAGGAAACATTCATTTACTCAGGTAATGACATTCGCTCAATCAGATTTGTTCATTTGAAAAAAAAAAAAAAAGTCAAAGGAAGGTACAGGTTTTTTTATGAGGCAGCTGACGTGCTTGGAATGGGTAACGCAGTAAAACCAGGGGAGGGATTGCAAAAAGAGGAAAAACAGTATAAAATCTCGGCTTTACAGTCTTAAGGCACAAATAGAGAATATAAGATGAAGAAAATCATAAACAGAGACAGGAAAACAAATCTGTTAAAGAAAAAGGTTGGTGGAAAAACACTGGTGATTCATGCCAGAATTATGGAAGGAAAAAAAGAAAATTCAATGTGGATGTATTCATTTACAGCTGCTGTCATGCTGGTTCCTATTTTGCCATGTGGTTGGCGTATCTAAAAATGCATTTTATGTGGGTCTAAGTGTGAAGAAATAAAGCATATTTTGCGAGACATCATATCCTGGTACGACTTTGAAGTATTCCTTGTTTTTTATGCTTCTCTTTTGTGTGGTGTTTATGTTGCAATGACATCACAGTGGGATTTTTTTTTTCATGTTTAACAATCACAAAATGAAAACCCAAAAACTTTATGTGGAGCTAAGGAATTCCCTGAAGTATGTACATATGTGAATTGACTGAAATGGGAAACGGCATTATTGTTTGTTGTTGTTTTCTGAAATCGGGTTAAATTCCAGCAAAAACCTTTGAGATAAATAAATGTGGAGACTGCTAGCCGGGCTTTCTCAGCCAAAAAACAATGAGAAAGCCTGATTTAAGGTGCCCCATTGGAAGAATGGTCAAAATTTATTCACAATATTCTCACTGAAGACAGCCTTCTCAGAAGCATTGAGCTGTTGTGGCTGCAAAGGGTGAGCAAACACCTTATAGGAAGCTTTGTATCAAGACTGGGCTTCATGTAAAAAAGTCTCAAGGTGATTTCCACAACACCTTTGGTCATACATTATATAGCTTGTGTGGGAATGCAGATGTTTTGGCATGTTGTAAAATCATTGGCAATATGAAATAGACCTAGAATGAGAAATTTGTGAAGAGCAAAACAACAATGGACCAAAATGGACAAGCTCTACACTTATATACAGTATCAGCAATTGTTGTAAGACAAAAAACTGCTGGATTACTTTCAAAAACGTTTTTAAGCTCCACATTCACAAATGGCTTGTAAGACTTAACTGCAAAGCTTCTTCTGTACAATCATGCTTTAGAAGCAGTCTGCACACAGATACATCTGTGAAGGATAATCACACAGTATAAAACATGCTCTGCTGTCAGATCTATCTCTCTGGAAGAGGTGGATGGCACTTTCTCCTGGCTAAAGACAAAGTGATTATCCAGATTGGTTTAATGAAGCAAGTCCAAAAGTCAGGCTCTTTTTAATGGTATGCGTTTCCCCTGTAAAAACCAACTAAGCATATTATAAAGTGGGAGGAAATAATGGGGACAAATAACATAAAATTATGATCAACCACACGGCAGTAAGCTGCGTTCCATTTTGCTGCCAAGACAGTCCTGACCCATTGAGGCACATTGCACAGTTGCTCAGATTGGATGGAGATCTGTGAAATTTAAAGGCCAAGTCAGCAATTGAACCTGTTGGGCTCTTCAACTCATTCATTTGCTTTGAAAAAGGTAACATCATCCCACCTACACTTGCTCAAAACTTTATATTTGCACAGTTTTTCAGTTTCTAGTAAATCAACCTCTTTGGAAACAAAATTTACTCTCTGCCAGATACATTCCAATACCTAAATGGGCACCATGAAGAGACAAAAAGTATTTTTACTTTACCTGAATGGTTATAATTTTATCAGTGCATAAACCCCTGATTAAAAGATTATAATTTCCCTTCTAATCTGCTAGATTTGAACCAAATTTTAAGATGGGCATCAAAATGGTAAAGGACAAAATGTAAGAGAAAACAAACAAAGTGATTTATTGAAAATATTTTTCGGGGATAACAAGCTGTTAATCATCTGATCAAAAGTTTTAAAGAATAACCATGAAAAATCCGAACTAAGTGTCCAAAAATGATCGAGACGTAGGTTAACCCACCATTTTTGTTGAATCCTTCTCACACCCATTCAGGCATGTGAATTTTCCCCGCCTTGTTGCGACACTGATCCATATGGTGAAGACGGCTTTATGAAAGAGATAACATGTCTACCTCTAATGATTTATTATGAGAGAGAGGTGTTATTTTCCTGGAAGAAGTCATTTGTCAGAACTGCAGCATTGTGGTGTGGGACTGCGCCACAGATGAGGACCCTCAGTCCAGAGAAATGTCATCTCCACATACTCAGCTGCGGTGTGATGCAACTTCAAGCTGCATTGTTCCACTGATGCAAAAAGCTCACAGATAATAATGGAGCCTCCTCGACTATGATGCAAGGAAATGATCTCCAGAGGGATCTTCTCGTCGTGCCAGTAGTGTTGGAAGCCATCAGCAAAGTCCAGAATAAACTTTTTTCTAAGGACAGCATTCGGTTTTCCTTCTTGGTTAGTCCCTTTTTCAGTCAAAAGGAGCAAGTTTATGGCATAAGAGGACACATAGCCTTTAATGCTGTATTTTTTTTTTGTTCTTTGATAACAGATGCTGTCTCATGGTTCTTGAGCTCAGCTTGCACCAGTAAAGGGCTTATTTTGACAGATTTCAATTTTTTTCTCTGTCTTCACAGACAGCCGGCCGGATCCTCAGGCACACCACAGGTAAAGATTGTTTGGGGTTCACGACTTATTTTTTAAGAAATTAAAAATGACTGCCTGGTAGCATTCAACCTTAGAAGTGAAGGTGCTTTTCAAGATGCCTGCTGGATCTCAACAATCCAGTCATGTTAAAACATAAAAAGCCTTGCTTTTGCTATCAAGGGGTCATGAAAATGTGAATGCCTGGCAGAGCATTAACTGATGCAGAAGCATGAAAGACAGATTTTTGAGAGGGTTTTCAAGTATGAGGCTATCGGTCTTAAACTTTTTATTTGATGATTAACAACCGGTTTGAGTTTAAATGGACTATTCAATCAATTGTCTCCTTTACTTTCTCGCCTCTTGCAAGAAACTGATCGTGATCAGGAAGTTATTATAAAATAATATGGTCTTATATCAGAATTTGATCCACAACCTGCAAAGTAAAAAAAATAAAAAATCAGTTGGTATGCGAGTGTCCAACTTTCATGGACACTCGCATGAAAGTTATATATATATATATATATATATATATATATATATATATATATATATATATATATATGTATAAATCTCCACCCCAGTGCCACTAAGTGTTATTCTGAGTGACAAATATGCTCTTGAAAGCCCCCTACAGAGCTTTTTAGAGACATGCACAAAGTTTCCAGTCACCCTGCTCAATGTAGTAACAAGTAAAATGAAAAAACATAAATAAAGCAGTGATGTTGATCATTTCTGTTTCTGTCAATCACGGGTGAAATATAGATCACCCATGTGAAAATAAATGTGCGTATCTCCGGCTGTCAAAACCGACCAGCGATATTTCACACCTAATGTAATTACATCGCAAGCAATGGTGCTCTATTAGATGGCACATCATCTGTGAGTTGTAGACGTGCAAGTAGAGAGGTGCCGGCTTCACATTGGGAGCGCCTATCCGAACGTATCACGTGCAATTGATGACTCGCAGATAAGCTGCTCCTTTCAGCCCTGCCAAAGCATGCATCAGGAAGTGGGGCGTTCGCTAAAACTACTTTAAATGTAAATCTGCCACGGCCTCGAGATTGAGATTCATCGTCTGCACTGCTCCGGAGCTCGCCAACTCCCTCCCTGCCAGAGCTCGTACGTCGAGACGCTGCCGGTCGGCTTCCTTTTTGACTGCAAATGAGGCCTCAGCACCTGGTCACTGCAATGCCCACAGTTCCTAGTACTTTGGTCTAGAGTGGCCTCAACTCTCAGTCGTGAATGCCTAATGGTATATGATAATTAAGGGTGTAAGGGGAAATGTGGTGCGTAAGTCGGGCTCAGCTGAAATAGGTTTCGCGCCATCTTTGAAACTCTCATCACATAGACTCTTTCTCTCTTTCAAAAAAGTTAGGTTGCCCGGTGTGAACTGTTCAGTTTAACAGAAACACTTTTATTATGTACATAATATTTGAAAGAATTAGGAAAGAAAACAGCAACTGACACAAATTAGTCCAGTGAATCATCAAGTTAAGTTTGCCAAACATGTTGAAACATACTGATTTCCAAGGCTGTGCAGATGGAGCTCAATGTTTGTTTACCCAGCGTGTTGAACTAAATACCATAGTAATGATGAGAGGGTAGCACAGCCATTGGAGTTGTAATTCAGAGTAGGAAGACAGATCGCATTCCTCCCTTTTCTCTCTATCTATACTGCCTACAATTGCCACAGAACTCCAGCTCCAGCCCCCTGCCTTCCAGCAGGAAACAGATGTTCCCTCCACACTTATCTCAATGAAAAAATCACAGACAATTTACAAAGAATATAAATTACGGTTGTAGCTACACATCAGTGTCTCTGTCCCTAGAAGACCTTGTAAAGAGGATAAGGGTGAATTGGTGTGTGTAGAGCGGGTGAATTGTTGGGGGGGGGGACATAACATAAAGCGAATGGAAGCAGTTGGGGGGAGGGAGGTGGGGGGCTCTTATCTGGTCCCCAGCAGCCAGGCAGAACGAGAGGGCGGCTGGTGACTGGCGGTGATGCCGCGCTGATAGCACTAAGCTGGTTTCATGCACATTTCAGGGAGGCTGCCATCACTACTCAGACTTGAAGCTCTCAGCTGCTGCCAGTGGATGAGGCTGGGATGCTATTTATAAATAGCCCATGTCACATACTGGTTACAGCTCTCCATTCTCTGTGTCAATGCAAACTATCACACACAGAGCAGTAAGGACTATGTGCAGTCATGATGTACAACTTCTGTGACAGCAAATTTGAATTTCACAGTTTGTAAAAGTTGTGGCCTCCAGGTCATTTGTTATTCACTTGAAATGCATGCTGTCAATGTCTGTTTGCAGGTGGGACTGTGTGGGATGAGGACATACAATGTGGTGGGTTGAAATGCTGATACTGTTCATCATACGGTGCCTCAGAAACGCAAAATAAAGGCCTTGAATTTTGTCACATTTTGTGAACTACATATTTTACTGCATTTTAATGGGATTTCATGACCAGTACAATGAGTCGGAAATGTCAGTGGGGGGAAAATGATTGCTTCTGAGAATCTGACTGGGCCAGTGTAACGCATGAATGATGTTTGGACTGAACCGTCTGAGGGTAGTGATCTTCTATGTGCAGTCTCAAATATTTTGCATACTCTGACAGGCTTTTATTAAGAATTGTTCTGTATTAAACCCCAGACATGCTGTTTTCCAACACTTTTTCTAATTCCTGCTGAAGAATCATCCACACAGCATGATGTCATCCACAAATTATTTATCTGTTTGTTTTATGTCACCTGACTAGTCCACCTGCTCCCACATGTTTGATGTGTCTACAAAACAGCTGAGTAACTTAAAAAACATCCAGGACTTTTTTTGTTTTGCTTTCTCCTTGTGACTTTGTTCAAGTCAGATTTGTGGATCTCACAACTTTTAGTTGTCCTGTTAGCAGATTCTTTGATCTGAGCTTTGAAAAGTTTCAGCTCCTCTGGAGTTTGAATAGTTCTGTTTGGCTGCTGCTCTGATTATTGACGGATTGAAAGTGGAGACGTTTAAAACTTGGGACAGTATTTTATAAGCTAACTTTGTCTTAAACTTTTCCACAACTTCCTGATCAGCCTGGAGTTTTCCGTAGGATACAGGATTTTGTTTATTCTCTGATGTTTCAACAAACCTTTGAAGCTTTTATAGAAAAGCAGAATTTATACTGAAATTAAATTATGTTCAATCTATAATCTAATAAGGTGTCTTCTTAAGGCAATTGCACGGCACACTTTGATCACAAAATGCTGAACTGAATTGTTGAGGATTTGTAGCATTGTACCTAAAAAGGTTTTTCTATCGTGTGTGTTGTGAATGCTTTTTCGTTTTCTGTATTTTTCATGTATTAAAAGGGAAAAAAGTGACTGCAGGGATGTTGATTTATGCCTCACATCCTCTTTGCTAATCTCCACAAATCATCCATGGTGGCTCTCAGCACATCGTAAATAAAGGTGCCATCAGATTGGAGCTTTTCTACAGCATGGCCTCTCCTGTGCAACTGCAAACCAAATTTGCACAACTGCCTTATTATGACACTTTGTAAAGAGGATGTTTTTGTATTTTCAATAATGCATGGCCAGCAGGGAATCACGTTCAACCCCATTTTGCGTCATGCCGCAGAGTTGCTGTTTTAGCAGCTTGTGCTCCTCTACAGTACAAAAATACTAATGCAATTAAATGGAAGATGAACTAGCCTGCAGTAACAAAAGGTCAGCTGTTCATTATTAGCAAAAACGGTGTTGCCTTCTACTAAAATGCGAAGCAGGGGAATTTAATCGCAAAGTTCAAAATAAGGTCATGGATTTTAGTACCTAAGATAAACATCAGTCAAGATGTTTAGAAGCATAAGCTCTGATGCCTAAAGAGAAATTATAGGTTATTAAGTAGAAAGGGCAGAAAGTAATGCACTAAACTATGGAGCTAAAGTCAAAAGAGCAATACATAAATAAACCTTTAAACAGAACTGGCTCATTCTGAGTGACGTTTACACGTTTCTTATTTGTTTGAACAAATAGCTAAATTGTTAAATAATATCATTATGATAGCAGCAAATGATAAAACCAACATGTGAAGAAGCAAACTGTGTCCCCAGAGATCAGTACAGCAACAGGATGGGTTGAGGACACACTCCTTCCCACGCATCGTGGCACATGCCAAACCGAGCATATGGATCACCTGGATAAAGCCCCTCCTTATCGCTCCTCCAGAGCACTCAGTGCCACTGAACTTCCACTATTGATTCCAGTGACGGAGCACAGCTAAGGCCAGCTATTGAACCACTTATTATTAATTCACAAATCCTGCCTTGTCCACAAAAAAGTGAGAGAACAAAGCACACACTGTAAGAACAAGCTGAAAGAAAGCAGGATAAAGGTCAAAAAACTCAACTTTCTCCAAGTGACAGAGCCGCTGAGGTAGAAGTGATGCTTTTCAGCCTACCAAGTTATAAAGCTCATCTCAAAGTCCCCTCTGTAACAAAACAACCTCGATATAACTCCACCAAGGTTGGTGTTGAGTATTTCAAAATAGAGAGTAATAAAAATGGAGGGAATAAAAATAGAGAGATGGATAGGAAAACAGAGGAGCAAAAGATGAAGCTATTTTTCCTCTCTTTTCTTCTCCTAGGTCCCATATTAGTCTGGAGGATAGACCGATGACGATGAAAGGCTAAAATTGAGCTGTAACTCTATCTGGGTGCTGGAGCGAATCAGAAAGTCTATCCCACCTTTCACCTGGGAATCACAGCTCTGTCTGTGCCCTGTCTGGTCACCATACCAACCAAAGCCAGGCATCATGGCTTTAATTGGAGCCAAGGGCTTGCAGCAGCTCAGGCGCAAATAGAAGGCAGAAAGAAGGACAGACATTAACCGTAGTTAAATGATGGTGGCCATGCAGATCAAATCGAATTTCAGGCTTTGCTTGCATTGCAAAGCTGATACAATCTTAAGGTGGCACTAAATATATTGAAGTTACCTTGCTGAAATGCTTGCTTTGGATTCCAGCTTGGAGCAAAGCTGCTTTTTTCTCTGTCAGTAAAATCCTGATACCACACACAGAGTTTGCATAAGCATCATCACTGTGATTCACCTTTGTAAACACAAAAGGTGCCAAAAATGAAGGTATACAGACCAGCAAGACTACTGAATTATTAAAGGTGGCGATATGAGGCAAATCAGAACATAAAAGATGCATAGTGCCTTTCAACACCACTCTTAGCTTTTGAACTCTCTCACATTTTGACATAGACACAAGTTTAACATCCCCCCACCAATCTTATCCTAAGATTTTTGCTATCTTCGAATAAAACATATTCTAAGATAACAAAAAAGTTCATCAGTGCAAAGACAAAAGCAGGAGAGACTTTCCCCAGCGGCATCTCAACCACACCCACTGCAGCTTCTTTTCTGATGCATCCCAACACCTCAGGAGTCTGGAGCAGCAGGAACGTATAGGTGGAAGAAAATACAACAACAACGTCTGTCGTCTTATTGAGGTTTTATGGGCTCGACAAAACCAAAGTAGAAAATACTTCTGGATTAGAAGGAAAATTCTGTGTCTTTTAAAACCTTAGTGAAATCCAACTTCTGGTGCCTTCTTCCATAACTTTGTTGTGGAGAAATGCTAAATGCGGATTTCGGTTTCCAAAATGCAAATATGACTTTTTATGCCTTTCTTTCAACAACATCTTTTTTACTGTCATCAATTTTCACACTTCTCTGGTGTGTTTCTTCCCAGCAATCCTCAGAGGGATTCACATAACAGAAATTTACCTAAATTAAAATGTACAGATTACTCATTTGTTTTATGAAGGAAATAGGATGCACTAGATTTTATTTGGGGGTTTTATAGTGAAGGCAGGTGTATACAAGTTAATACCACATATTTCATATTTTTACTTGTTAATAAAATATACAAAGATAAAGGTAATTGGTCATAACATGATAAAGTATGGAAAAGTTTGAGGTGTATACTTTTGCAAGGCACAGTAGAAAAATGTAAATTAGTTGTTTATACAGCTAGAATAAATTAAGAACCAAACTATTGAGCGCTTTGAGCGGCAATTGATAACTGACATTTGTCAAGAAGAAAGAAAAAAAAAAGTAAACATACATTTAAAAAAGTAAATGTCACTGAGTAAAATCTTTGACCTTCGGCATTCAATGCAAGCAGTTAACATAATATATGCCAATAACAATATCATACCAGCATGAGTTCTTTCATCTTCCGAAAATAATACATAGACCAAGCCAGCTTTGCTGTTGGTAATTAGTGGTAGCGCTCACACAGAGTTACAAACTGAACTAAGAGTGAAATCAAACGGCTGCAGAAGAGCAGTGTGTGGGACAAAACAGTATGATCCAGCTTTTAAAAATCAAATTAAAGCACTGGCTGGTAAAATGATCAGAGTGTGGTTGTATTGGGACATTTCCAGTTGGGAATGTGTGTAACAGTGTCAACGTAGAGCAAATATTTCACTATAAAGACTATAAAACCTCTAAAAAAAAAAGTGAAATATCCTTTGTGTTTTTGAAGATTAAAAGTAGAAATACTTTGCCGTTAGATGTATATTTTCCACAGACAGATTAACTAAAACATTTGCCAAAAAAAAACACAAAAACAATCAGCCAGTCAGCTGCTATTAAATGAGTTGTTCCAGCTGGAAAGACTGATCTCTGTCCAAGCAAAACTTCATAAACCTGTAGCACCATGTAAAAAAGTCATAAAGCATAACTCGTGGCTTGCAGAGTGAAATATAGGGATACATAATAAAAATAGGTAAGTTGAGGAAATGGATTAATAGTTTTGTGACAGGAGACTTGTTATATTGAACCCTTGCGTTTTATTTCTAGATAGCTGCTTCTGCTGTGCTGAAGCCTCTTCACACTGATTCATCAGAAAAATGGCAGCAAACAGAGATAAGAAGAAAAAAAACTGTAGGCTAGGATGTACATAGGTTTGTGTGTGTTTGCAACTCTGTTAGTCATGTGGTCCCACAGGTCTCAATGGTGTCTAACACTCTATTTCTCTGGGTATGTTTGTATATGATGACCCCTGACCTCGGACCTGACACATGTCTGCGATCCCTCTGCTGTGTTTCTGATGCCACAGCTGGGGGCCAGGACCTTACACACACTCCCAAACACACAAAGCAGGAACCAGTGAATCACAGGTGAAGCCAACTCTATTTCACTTTCTCTATTCTCAGGTTCATAATACCCAGACACTAAACACAATACAACAGGGCATCTACTGAATTTATCTTTTTTCTATCCTTCTATGTATGAATGTATGAATACATTCATAAAGTAGTCAAAGGGGCTCACCTCTAATCACGAACGCCGCTGCCTTCTCATTTTCTAAATTCACTGGTCCATGAAGTGCAGAGTGAAAAACATAAATAGTCGGTCCATATGAAATAATCCTCACAGAAATGTTGTATTAAAGGTTGAGTGTCACAGACAATTTTTAAAAATTATTAGGATTATCAACCCCATTATAGAGAAATGGAATTTCTTATATATATATATATATGTATACAGACAACTTTAAATCCATAAAATGATCAATTCTCACTAGTGGTCGGAAACACAAAATTCTGATATTCTTCTGATCAGTAAACGTGGCAAAGCTAAGCTAAAAAGCAACTAAAGGATTTCAGATTTATTAATAAAAACAGAGGAAGGAAGCTGTTTTAAAGGAAATTTCTTTCTAAGACATGTTGAGACATAGCTGTAGTCCGTGTAGGCTGCGAGAAAGTGAGAGAAAGCACAACTTCAATGGAAACCATGCAGGGGAGACATACATCCAGGTACATCATTTTTATCCATGTGAGATTTCAACCTCATTCTGTCATGGAAAACATAGAAACTGAACTAAACATGCCTTCTATATCAGTAGCAAGAGCCTCCAGTAGGTCATTTGACTGTATTTTAGGGTTTTTGGAGATTTTTTTGGCACTTTAAATTCTGCTCTATGGGTGAACTGACTTGGATTGGGCATATTGGTTTTTCAAAGCTGACCTCAAATTCTTTTTAAATTCCTTACCAGACTTTAAAACTGCTACATTTTTCTTCCTGAAGTCCTCAGATAGCGCCTTGGATCCCTTCATGGTTCTCGCTTTGCCCTCAACAGTCAGAAGTAATCCAGATTAGATGTCTGAGGTTTAAATAGAGAAAGCCTCCTTCAAAAGGCTGAGAAGCAATTGTGTAGTTATATGGACCTAATATGATATTGTCTGTGTGCAAAATTATATTGTTATGCAAATATTTAAAATGCGTTTTCTTTCATTTTAAGGCTTTATATTACTTGAATCTTTCTACAATGTTAACATCCATCCATCCATCTATTTTCTTTTCACCCTTGTCGCTAGTCTCCAGCAAGACATTTCAGGCGAGGGGCGGGGTTCACCCTCGACAGATCGCCAGCCCATCGCAGGGCAACACAGAGACAGACACGACAAATAACAATGAATTTAAAGGAGAATTTAGAGCGACCAATTAACCTGACAGTCATGTTTTTGGACGGTGGGAGGAAGCCATGCATGTATAGGGAGAACATGCAAACGCAATGCAGAAAGAACCTGGGCCGGGAATCGACCCCAGGAGGTCAATAATTCATATTGACCTTTAAATCTCATTCTGGTTGGACCCAAACACCTCCACACAGTTTGGAGTGGCCTAAACACACAACTAATAAACATTTGTTTCTACCTTAGGAAAAAGTAGATTTGTAATCATCTATTTCTAAAACAGTAAAAAAGTTTATCTATAGTGTGGCACAATGAAGGACTTTGACACAGTTTCTGCAGAGGCATTTTCAACCCACACCAGTTTCCAGGCTTGTAGCACCAACCTGGCTGATTAACTATTTCCCACATATTTGAGATACCGGTGAGACTACTTATCTGTCACCTTAGCAAGGGGATCCTAGGAGCTGGTGCTGGGAGTCAGGGAAACGGCAAGGCAAAAGTTAGCTTCTGACTTTTCCACCTTACACTGTCTAGCAACTATAGCATACAATCTTGAATTAGGGCTGTGTTTGTGGTGTAAATAAAACACCTATCTGAAGTGTAACAGTCATTTATAACCAATCAGCCATTCACGTTCTTTAAAAAAGAATAATAGGATATGTGAAGTTGTAGGATTCAATTGCTTACACATAAGCCCAGATGTTCCTGCTTCTCTGTCAAATTTATGGGGGGCAAACAGATAGCAATCTGGCTAACACTGATGTTGTGATGAACTAGATCTGGAAGAAATCATGAGAATTTACATCATCTTCTGACATTTAGCTACACACTCCACACACCATCAGCGCGTGGTGCTCTTTCGATGCCGGGTTTTTGAGCATGCCTGCGTAAGAGTGTGTGTGAGAGTCAGAGTATGCGTAATTAAATATCTATTCCTGACATTTACCCTTTCCGTCCACATGGCTCTCGGCAGGAAGAGGCAACCTGGGAATGACAATCTTGAATCCTGCAACATATCACATTTTTTATGTGTGTGTGTGTGTGTGTGTGTGTGTGTTTGTGCATCTGTGTCAGAATTGGAATTCATAGTTATTAAGGGGGAGGCCTGCCACTCATGTGTCTCCAGAGGGTGAGGAGACCAGACACCATATATAAAGGATAAGGGAAAAGGCAGACTAACGGGAGAAGCACAGAGAAGCACAGCTAATGAAGGAGAGGAAGGAAGTGGTGAAAGTGTCAAGACACCCATTGTATCACAGGCCAGGAGCAGTAAAGACAAGCTAGTGGCCTCTGCAACTTTAAGATTGTCATTAAACTCTTGCCTTACTCGTGTTTATGGTCGGCTTTGTGTGTCAGAGGAGAAGGGGATCGTAAAGCGGGGCTTTGTCTGTCTGCCATTGATTTATTTCCTTCGTTAGGTTGATGACACTGCCTGCTTATGATGTCCTAGCACAGACTATAATTACAGAGCACTTCTGTCTTTATTGATGTCACTTTGTTAGTTTAATTAGGCTATATTGGGTTTTAGAGTCGTAGCAAGAGCAAAGCTATGATGTAGGGCAAAAATCATCAATGGAACATCCTGTTTTGAAGACGTCGGGTGCACAGAGTTGAGAGATAATTATTTCATAGACATATAAAGTAGACTTTATGCATCTCAACATCTACAAAGACAAAGAAAAGGTAATCTAAAAATTAATGACTATTCCATCTGTGTTATAAGCAGAGACAGAGGGAGAAGGCGGCGTGTGTGATGAGGGCCTGAATGGAAATGAAACACCTGGGTTCAACCTTGAGAGCGACTGTTTACACTCCCCGTCCCCAGGTGCTGGAAGTGACTGAGAGTCGTGGAAAAACCGTCAGTGGGTCTGTGAGTGAGAACAAGTGTGTGTGTATAGACATTGTGTATATGATGGGATGGGACCCAGGGGGGAAGCGGTGCCACGTCAAGGTGACCGTCGAGTGAAAAAGGAAGAAGGAGAGGCCACCTGCTTGCTAGCGATAGCAAAATGAGGGTGACAGCCATCCACCTGTCTAAGAATACTCTCATTTCAGACCCCATCTGCCCACCCCCCTATGGGATACTTCCTCCCAAGGGGTACTCATGACCCTCGCTGTGTTTCCACTCATTCAGCCTCCTGTTCACTGCCCTGAACTTGAAAATGGCCACTGCTCACCTGATCAGAAGCCATCCCGGTTTGCTGTAACATGGCATTGCACAAAGGTAGCTTTGAGTAGTTTCATTCTGCTTCTCCTCTTCTTCTTTCAAAGTGACATAGCCCGCAGACCTTACTTGTAAGAATGGGCAATAATTCGTCTGGCTTGACTAAGTCATCACACATGGCCAACAGGGGAGGTTTTTATTTGTTCTCTTTTTTCCTTCCTCCCTGATGTTCTCCAAACTGAAAACTCATCATTGTGTTCTGTAGCACAGATAATAGTTGGCTAACAGCAGAGCAATTTGGCAAGTCAAACAATGGCCACATATAGACCACTGTCTATTTTTTCTTTTTTCTTTCTGCTCTCGCTCCCTCTGTGCATGCAGGTGCCTATGTTTCTTACATTGGAGTGTGGAAAAACACACACAATCAGATTCCTTTAGGGGTTAATCCACCCTGCGGATGGATCGCTTTCTTCGAGGATGACTGTCTGACTGAAGTCAGGGGCCATTGTGCGACTCCCGGGGCTTCTGACTCATGGTCTGGACCTGGAGCTGTGTTTGCACTTTCTCAATAGGTTTCAACCACATAACCGAGTACAGTCTACGTGGAAAAGACCCGGCAGACTTCTGACATGTCTTATGATCTCCCCCAGTCCCTAAGGGCTAAAAAAAAAGAATCCTGCTATACTTTTTGTTCTCTTGGCTGAGAAAAATCTGTTCATGAAAACTAACTCTCAATGACAGAATAGAGAAAAGGAGGGACTTGACAGATGGAGAAAAAGAATTTAGAGCATATATTAAATGCAGTTGGGAAAATTCAAGTCAGCCAAGAAAAATATTAAATACACAATGAATGCTATGGTGCAAAATAAGACAACCATTGCAAGGAAGATGTAATTTTCAGAAGGTTGCAAAGGTTTATAATTCTGCTATCTCTTTCTCTCTCATCTCAGGCTGTTAGATCTTTTTGCATGTTCTGCTTGGCCGGGTAATGATTTATGAGTTACACAATCTTAGATCGTCCTGGCCGCTTCGTCAGAAAATAATGCATTATAACACATATTCTTGGTGGATGTCAGAAGTTGAGACAGAAACTCTTTTGGCAGCAAGGTGTTGTGTTGCAGAATCTACTTTTTCACTAAACAGATGTCGATCATCTGTTTATAGATATGTAAAAAAATCAGTTGATTTTCAGCTTGATTAGCTGTGACCAGTGATGACTGGGTTGGGAACCTGGTATGAACGTTTGTTGCCGAGCGGAGAAAAGTAGTTTGCTATTTAGGAACCAAAATCCTTTATAAATCAATGAGTTTTAAACTCACTTGATGCAGGGACCTCAGGTGGCACTTAGAATACCCTCTGCAAAATAAATTAACTATATCCAAAATGAATAGCAAAAGGCTATAATGTAAAACAAATAAGCCAAAACAGCAGATGTGTAGCTGAAGAAGTTGGATCTCGGCTTCACAGTTGCTACTCAAAATATTTCAAGGTACAAACTGAGATAGACGATAATTAACAGAGAAATAGCAATAAAATCAATGTTCTGTTTACTTCTGAAGCCAGAACTTAGATCAGAAAACAACATCAATTCTACCTAAACTTTGTTCTACTTGTAATTTGGAAAACCAGTGGGATTTGAACATTTGTTCATTCGCCAAACAGGAGAATTACTTTTGATAATACAAGCTTAATGTAATAAAAAAGTGTGAACATTTATTCGTAAACATCTGAATATTTAACTTTATGTTTTGACTTTCAGTTAAACCCTTTTCTTTGCTCTTCCTCAATTCCCTTAATTTTATATAGTTAAAAGCCACACAGAAAAATGAGAAAAAGTACATTGGCTGCTGTTGTCATATAATTTTGTTTTATATTTATTAAAACAGAAACTGAATTAGCCAAAATTTGTGTCTCCATGTCATAACCTAGATGGAAAATCAACCACAAAATGTCTAAACCTGATGTAGTGATTCTTTTAGAGCCACAACATGATTTTTATTTGATTCACATGTGATGTTGATCTGATCCCCAAACATACTGGTGTGCAAAAGGAACAAGGATTTAGTCCAATTTAACAGTAGGTCAAAGTTATTGTTAAATCTACATGAAACAAGAAGAAAGAGTATAAAAATGCTTTTTTTTCGCAGCAGACCAATGACCAAGTCTCTGTGGGTTTATGTGTTGTCATTATAGCCAATATTAGTAGCCTGAAACTGATAGAAGAAGCAGAACAGTATACATGGCTCTCCAACTTTTCCATTGCTTGTGGAGACAATTAAGTTGCTTGAATGGGTGCATGAGGCATCAACAGAAAGCAGAAAAACAGATAATCACGCAAAAACCCATCATCTTTCTGCATTATGCTTCAGGTAATTAGCATGACTCCGCCATTAAACCTGCCAGGAGATAGACTTCTATACTGATATACAAGTACACACATTTACATTCTTGCAGATGCACAAGCACTTACTGGAACAAAACATCAAAATGCATATAACCCTGTATAGATGATAGCTATTAGAATAGATCTGTGTCTCACTGCAGGCCCATTCCTGTGAGCTATCACAAATCCAAGTGAACAGGGACACATTTCTGGGGATTCCTGGGATAACACATGGAGAATTGTATTTCAAATCCAAGCGCTGTTAGAGACCCACAAGACTTCTTTATAGTGCAACAAATGATTACTGCTGTGCACTTTGATCAAAATGTTGCTTCAAACTTATGCAGGACCTCACGGGGAATCTGAAACAGTTGCCACTCCCATGATGAGTTTATGCTGCAGCTCAATTCTCCTATAATCATTTGCTGATCTTCACTGGTGATTTAAAAATACACTTCTCATTAATCTTTGCTTATCACAAAAGCTAAATTGTCTCCCGCAGAAATTGCATTAGTGCGTGTTTTGGCCAAAGGCAAGAGACAGCAATAGATAGTAACAGGGTTTGCAATAGGAAGGCAGGGGAGCATGGGCGAGAAAAGGGACACTGACAAACTGGAAATAAAATGATGTGTAAATAAAGAGCAGAAGAAGATGGAGGAAACGGGGAGAAACAGGTCTAAACAGAAGGAAGGTATAATGCTGAGAGAGAATGAGGTAGAGAAAGAAAGAGAGGGATGAAGAGGAAAATGGGAAGGTTGGTCTCATTACTAGAAGACCTTTTCTCTCCCTCCAGGCTTAGGTGACCCCAGTTCTTTACCCTTCTGCCTTTTCACACCACTAATCATTAGGTTTTAATCACCAGGATATTGTCCCCCTTTGTCCCTACCCCTTTCTCCCCTTCTTCCCTCCATGTCCTACTCTGCGCCCTAGCCTTTGCCAAGGTCCAGCTAATTTTATTCTAATTGGCTGTGTAGCCGGGAAAGGGTCTACTCTGCTGACTGTCCCCATCCATCCACTCGTCCATCCATACATCATGTTCCTCCGACTGTCTTCTCTGTTCTTCCTGTCTGTCCTCTTCTCTCCCGCTGCCGTCACATCTTCACACCTGTGCTTGTTTCTCCATCTCCTCTCTGCCACTTCTTTCATTTCACCTCTAATTTTTCTTCTTAGCCATATGCTGCCGCTACACCCCCCCATCTGTCTTTAATGTCGCTTACTGACACCGCAGTTGTGCAGCCGTTTTCCAATTTCTATTCTTTCTCTCTCTCCTTCTCTGCCGTTGACCTTACATTCCGCCAGACAAAACAAATAGCCTTGATGTTGTCTGCCAACAAAAAGCTTAGTGTGACTGCCTTGATCCGCACACAATGGCATGAAAGAAAAGTGAAGCTGTTCAATTAGGTAAAGCTGAGGGCAGAAGTCCTACTTTCCTTTTATGAGGGAGCGAACAGATGACGGTGGAAAATAAATGAGAGAGTACCATGAGCAACAAAGTACAAGGAGATGAGATGCCTGTTGGCAACTACAGACTCGAGACCTGGGATCTAAGCGTCTTTTTACAATTTTTCTCTGCGACTAGAGAAGATACTTTTAGACTAAAAAACTGTTGCTGTGCCATATAAAAAAAGATTTTTGGAGGGTATAAATATAACCCAGTAAAATTATTTAAATCTAAATCAAGCAGACTAGTTTGTAAATGTAAAGATGTGTGTTGCACTTATTTTATTGGCTAATTTTTTTTAATTTTATGCATGTTACCTGCCCAAATGTTTGCATTTTAGCCTCACATTAAAAATCTTTAAGAAGTAGATTTTAGCACATGATTTACTTTGTTTCTGTAGTAAAGCTAGTTCCTGACTAGCTTTACTTTTAAATCTTAACTCAAAGTGATTTTTTATTGTAAAAACTAGCTAAAGTTTCTTGTTGTCTGATGGAACCTCAGAAAAGGTAGAGCCAGATGGAAATCTTTCGTTACAGTCGTTCACAGTAAAAAAGAAAGAAACCCTCAACTTTTCTTTTTTCCTCTGGATCAACAGCTCCAATAAATTTTCATTACACCTGTGTGAAGCGCTTCAAATAGAGCCACAGAAGCAGAAACTAATTACTTTCTAATTTATTGACTAATGGCCACAGCCCTGGGAGACAGCTGCAATTGTTCTAACAGTCCTGCTGCTCCGACTGCACTCAGGTCCACTTTAGATTCATAACCAAAATAATTTATCATTACAAGCACATTAAATTGAACCGTATAGACCATAACAGTGGTGATTTATATCATTTTGTTGTTAGGGATTTTTTTTTTGTCCCTTGTCTTGAAAGGATGCAACCAAGGCAACTGGACTGTCGCAAGCGGCTGATACTGGTTTCAGGCTTACTTTATGCTTCAAAGATTGCTTTGTTTGGTGCCTCATTATCAAACTGTAGAGCCTTAAAGAAAACAGGATTGATTTTTTTTTTCTCTTTGCTGGAGTGTTATCTGTGAAAAACATAACTAAATTTAAGTATGTTCAAAACAACTTAATAGACACTTTTAAGGTTCTAGATTTCTGTTTTTAGCCGGGCATTTTCTGTGCTGATAACAGATGCATTTCCTGTAAGTGCCCTATCCCTTCCTTGCTGGGAAAAATGGCTTCCAGGATGGTAATGTCCCCATCATCAAAACTCAAATGGTCACCTAGTGGTTTGAACAGTGTGATAACAACATTAGCCATGTGTCAAGCATTTCTTAATCACTATAATGGATGCCATTTGTGCATTGATGGGATATTCTGTAGCTACTTTGAGATGGCATTTTCCATTGGCGTCATTAACGTAGAATGTCCATATGATCATGCAAATTCATTATGTAAGCACTGATTAGCACTGACCTTGCCCTCTAGGAGGTGAATAGTTTGAAATAATGACAATAAATCCCCAGTACTGTATGTAGTGTGCGTTTAGATTTGTGTAGCATGCAAAAGCTTGAGAATATCAGGGGTAACACTAAGATGCATCCACACTTTCATGAACATATGGGATTTGTCAAAAGACTATCGGGAACTGTCAACCAAATCCAAAACATTGTTCACCAGAGATAGAGGCAGATGGATGTTTTCCTGCTTTTAATGCAGGAAAAAATTGTTACAGCATAGAAATTAAAAAGTTTAATTTCAAGTGTAAGTCCACAATTGTTGTTGATAAACACAAGAACTGTGGATTTTTCCAGCTCCTATGTCTGCTTCTCTGACTCAGACCTGGCAGTTCATGTTTTACAGATTTCTGATTGTAGTCTTTCTAGTCTTTTCAGATGATGAATTAGACATTAGTTTGCTTCAGACTTTTCCACAACATGTACCTCGGTCCTCACAATGCTCTTTGGTTAGCAATACTCTCAGATAAACCTTGAAGGCCTCCAACAAACAGCTGCAATAATTCAAATGAATACAATGGACTGCGTTGATTATCTGATGTCCAAAAAAATTGGTTGCTATTAGCTTGTATTTAGACAAATTTGCAAATAGACACAACCCTTTACTTTCATTTTCTCTTTGTTGGACAGGGTTTGTTACATCCAATTAAAATACAATGAGGTCTGTGGTTGTAATGTGGCAAAACGAGGAAAAGTGCAAGAGGGATGAGAAGTTGTTTGTTCTTAAAATGGCTGTAGGAAAGTCTTGCACATCGTCAGGAAGTGTGCAGGTGGATGTTTTGAAGTGAATTCTGTTTTAAAATGTTAAGTGGAGTACTATTGACTTTTTAACAGGAGGTCAATTTTACCTGTTAAGCACTTCAAGTTTTTGTTTTTTAATGTTTTTATGTCTCTGGGAAATATCTGGATGATATCAACACATTTCACATAAGAGCTCTCTTCAAAATGAATTATTAAAACAAATCACCACTACACATTGAAAGAATTCATGACAATATGCTAGTTTTTTGTTGGAATCCATATATATATATATATATATATATATATATATATATATATATATATATATATATATATATGATTTTTTTTACATATTTTTTTCCAAAACAAGAAACATCCCCAAGGATCGAGGAAAAGTCCAACCAAAATTTGCATCCATGAATTCCAAATTTTCTCAGCACCGATAAACCAATCCAACTATTTTGATAATTCCTGCAGTTGCATTGTGTTTGTTTAGTTTTGGAAATGACAGTGGTGTGGCCCTGTGGGAGGGCCTGAACGCTGGCAGCCCATCTCTATGGGAGGAAACCTTCACTGACACGACACCCCTCGATTCAAAACATAACATCTCAAATTTACATTTTCACCAGTGTTTCAACTTTAAAAACCAATGTATCTACTGAAACTTCAAGAAAATGGGTTTCCACCTGTGTCGGTAATGACTGAGGTGACATTTTTCATATTCCTATTTATTGTGCTCATCTAATCTTAGGTTTTGAGACAGCAGTAGTTAACTGGAAAGCTTAGGATATAGGTTTCAGCATGCAATTAAACCGTTATGAATGCTTACTGACAAATATTACTTAAGCTGATAATAGGAATATGCAAGATACATCAAAAGCTGCTTAATGAATCTCCACCTTTGCTTTATTTGACTGCCATTTACAACCACAATCAGAAACACACAGACTGAACAACGCAAATGCCACTTTGCTTCTTTCTTTCTGTCCTCTTCTACAGACGTTAAAGCTTTTTACCACATGATCAATAATATTCAGCTGGCCACAAAAACAGAGTAGATGGTGTGATTGGAGGACATCTCCTGGGACGGACAATAAGGACACAGAATAAAGCTGAGACCAGAAACACACAAACAGCCAGCACACGCAACACATATACCCAACCTGTCCTAAATTTCCGAGCCCCGCATTTACGTCAGACTCCTGTTTAAGACACAAGGCACTTAATGGAGCACAGCCAAGGCACGGCGTCTGTTTTTTTTTTTTTTAAACTTGTGTGTAAGTGCATGTATGTGCTATTTAATGCTGCTATGTTGGGCTGCTACAGTGTCGGCTGGAGAAAGAAAAAATAGGTAAATATAGGAATAGATATGTGCATACATGTCTTTACAGATAAGTGGCAAACATAGTGAAGCTTAAAGTGTGGAAAAATGATGGTGGAAATGAATGACATCCCAAAAGTACATACTCTCCACACCTATATGGAATGCGTCAGCTGCAGGACTAAAAATTCAGCGAATAAGAGTTTTTTTGGCATAAGAGATAGGGAGTGAAATCAATTTCAGGGCCAAGTATGGTACCAAGGTCGTGCAGAAGGACAAAGCTCTGTTGATCTGTTCATATCAATTTGCTCCCTCTTGAAGACAGAGAATGCAGCATGCAGTGCTGCATCTTTAAGAAATATCGCCCAGATAACGGTGCCATAAAACACATAATTTTACAGTCAAACCATCTCAGTCTCCAATGCACTTGGAGCGGAAGCCATTTTCAAGCAACATAAAGTTTAACATGGCGCTACATCTGCCGAACCGCTAGCTTTCACACTACATGGGACTGGGCAATTTAATTAGGGGACATGGGATAGCATTAAGTGGGATTAGGCGAAGGCCCATCCTCTCTATTTGGGCCCAAACTCTCAGGAACTTGAGCTCATTTCTGCAGTGAACACTGAATTATTTTACCCAGTGACAACAGTGGCAATGTTTGTAAAATCTGTATAATTTAAACTTTTGCAGATCATAACTACAACACACAGAGCTTTGCAAATTTATTTGTACTTCCTTTCAGTGACTATTTACACTGTAAAAAACTGTAGAATGTGTTGAGCACCTTTTTTAGGACCATTTTGCTGCAATTTAGAACTGCAAATCTATTGAGGTATGTCTTTACCAGTTCTGCACATCTAGTGACTGAATGTTCTACGCATTTCTCTTAAATTACAGTAGTTCAGGTTCAGACAGATTGGATGAGAAAATCGAATTCTCAACTGAATATAGGTCTGGACTTGGTCATGGTAACATCGATATTTCGGTTTTAAACTATTCCACTGCAGATTTGTCAGCATTTTTATAGATACTATTTCATGTAACTTTATGGAATTTTTCATTAAGTCTGTCAAGAATGACTTTGTTCTGGCCACTCCTCCATAAAATCTAGATTTGTGAAGGACTGCACAACTGGTAGCTGTCATTGTGACAGAATCTCCTGCTTCTGCTGTGGATCTCAGCACTTCCTCTGAGGGCCTCTTGGCTGTTTATTTTATCAATTATTGAATGGTCTGCCAGTTGAGCCATACTCTTTTTAGATGATGGATTGGGTAGTGATGAGTTATTGGACTTAAAGGGCTAAATACATGTACACGACACCCTTTTTGAACGATGTTAGTAATGTCTCGGCCTACGAAATACAATGAAGGATGAGAATTATTTTGCTGATGCTGTTCAAATGTCCCTGAACAATATGCATGCTTCAAGTAAATATTCAAAGACATGAATATGTATCTTATCATTACATGCAAAATACTAAAAAATCTTAGATCCAGCTGTCTAGCCTGCACTGAACATTAAAATTAAATTGAACCTTAATGGCAAGGTGCAATTTTTATGAAATGTCTGTGGAGATCAAAAGTACAGTTTGACTTAATTGTGAATTGTGATTAGTCTGCGGAGTAGACTTTGAACAACGGGCTTTCTCTTAAAAAGTCAGAAAAAAAAAAAAAATCTCTTTTAAGGTTTGCCTGATGTCTAATGGAGTCTCCCTCCACTGAGCATTACAACTACCTGAGAGAGAGAAAAGAAATCATTATCGCACCCTAATTCAGAACAGTATGGATTACAAATTGTCTGGGGGGGAAAAGTTTGATTTTTACCCTGACCACCTAAGAGCTAATTCCCAATATAAATTTAATGGATCAATGGCAATGAAGGATTCTGGGGGACCGTAAGACTTTCAATAGTGAATTACCATGAACAACTGGGATTAGAGAGCTGTGTGCAGTCATACAAGAGAAGAAAGATCTATACTGGACTCAGAACAACATTTTAGTGCTTTAAACCTTTTGTTCTTCTTGGAATAATGTAGTACGATTAAAGACGTCAAGAAAAATAAATGGCTTTATATAAATGTCCCACTGTGAAGTTTGAATCACAACACAAACTCTCAAAGCCTGTTCAGACAAACGTGAGATGTTGGCTTTTAGGTGAGAAGGGAATAGCCAGACGAAGGCACAAAGGCAAAACTTCAATTAAACCGTAATGGGAATCAATTTGTTTGCCTTAATTACTTTGTTAATTTGTTGAAGCATCGACTTCAAAAATTCCTGCGTCATAGTTTCAGCTGTGATAATGGAGCCGTGCAGGCAGGGAGGGGCGCTTGCTTGGGTTGAGTGCTTTTTAAATGGCTCACCCTCTGCTTCTAAACAAAGTGCTCAGTGTGTCTTCACACCCATCTTTGAGTCTGTTTTAGCGGGGTGTGTCAGTAATGAGGCCCTCCTGTTGTGTTGCGCTCCGCTCCTCTGTTGGTGCAGAAAAGCACACCCCCGCCATGCCCTGACATTCTGACAGATAGAAGCCGTGGAAAGCATATGGCCAACGTGACGATGCCCCCCTACGTCCTCCAAACTGTCGTAGGGCTCAAGCATAATGAGCGCGAGAAAGATGGGACCAGGTCCTACGCATGGACGACATTAGTCATCTCATTTTTCCACACATGCCACAAATCAGTGAGTAAAAAGAAAATAACTCTTACCTCATGTAAAAGTGGAGAGACGGCATAAGTTTGCGACTTCGTACACAAAAACAAAAGTCTCCCAGAAAGTGTACTTTCAATTTACAAAGACTTGATTGAGCAAAATGAGTTTTTCCAGATACATTTTAAATTTAAGCATATTAAAATCTAATGTTCAACCAATTTAGTTGGTGAGCTTACCTATACTGATTGGATGGTAACAGGATTTACTGCAATATCCCATAGCAGAGTTACTGCGTTATTCATAATTGATGCAAATTTGATGCAAGTTATGCAAGGAAAACAAGGTTAAATAGATTACAAGTGTGCTTTCTCTTGTTTGTTGTATAAGTACTGTTGTCTTCTCAATAGAAATGCCTTGTGTTTAGTAGAATAACTTGAGTCAACATCACACTGTGATGTTGACACAACTTACCAGTTCAATAACAATGATTTTCAGTGGAATAAATGCATTTAATCTAATGCATTTATTACAGAAAATGAGGAGTTAAAATTTAAACAGCTTTGTAGTCCTTTTTAGCTGAATAATAAGAAGCAGCTCTTGTATCGCTTAAAGTCCTCTTCTGATTAACTGAACAGCCCTTGTTAACTACATTTATATTAGTTTTGACTATTTTTGAAGCTCTTATGATTCCATTTCACTTGACACATTTCAAACATGTGTTTAAGCCTTTAATCACTTTTCAAGCATGCCCTCTTCGCACTGACAGCTTGATTCAAAATCCAAAGTGATGAACCTCCAGGATATCTAACTGTCCAAATACCAAAACAGACCAGAACAGCGTGTTGTCTCAAAGTAGCCCGTGGCACACAGAACCCCTACTGGAACAAAAAAAGGCCATTTCCAAAAAACATAAAATATTTAGAAATATCTTTTTTATATTTATAAGTGAATGGAAAGATGTAAGAAGTGACTCAGATAAAAATAATAAAGTGTTGATAAGTTATGAAACTGAGATGGAGGCGTTTATAGATAGGTAATTTAAAGTAGATGATATTCACTTCATTTGGCAGACTGTCATACACCGCTCCCAGGAATTTTTTGGACAGTTAATAACATGAAACAAATGGCCGTTGGCCAATCCAATCACCTACAACGCCAAGTGATAGACAGTCAGGTTAAAAACAGTCACATAGAAATTGTGGTCCAAAGGGGAATGAGAGACAGTTTGTTTGGTCAGAAAGTGGCTGTTCTTCCTGTCAAGTGTCAGAGCTGTTAGCCTCTACAACCGGAGGTCTACAGTGACTAGACGTGATTTTAGATAAGGCGCCCATTGAGCCTTGCCCTCGACATGGACTCCCTCTGGCCCAGATTCCACTGCCAGTTTCATTCCCCTTCTCTATCTGCTCCGTTATCCCACAATGTCTAGACACCTCCCAGCATGCACTCCTCTAACCCAGCCAACTGGGGTCTTTCTCTCAGCTTTCTGGCCTCTTTCTACTCAACACAGTGTCACAAAAGCCATCGGAAAAGTACAAAACAATGCCAGGGAGTTGTGTCTCTCTCTTATGTTCCAGGCTTTCACTGGAAGATTTAGAAAAGGCCGCTCAGCATTTGTTTCGGTCCCTCTCTAACAGCAACTGCATTATCTCAATGCAAGTCTTAGGAAAAACTAACACGCAGTCTCAAGCTTCGACTGAAAGTGTGTGGCATGCACTTTCTAACCAATAAAAGCAAGTGGAAACCTCAGAAAGCATATATTTCAGCATAATTTGGTGTATACCAGAATATTTTAAATGAAGAGATTATTCAACAGATTTCTACTTAATACACAGGTTTTTTTTGGCTGAGGTTAAAAGTTGCAGAAATGTTCTGTACATTAACCCCATTCCACAAAGACAGAAGGGTGGATGCTACAGATTAATATCAAAGCTAATGGAATATCCTTTAACCTCACTGCAGTAGAAAGCAGAGGTTGCAATGAATTACCTATCCTACACACAAAGCCAGAGCTTCACAATTATGACTGATCTCTATTAAATTACACGGATTGAATCAGAGATCCTTAATTAGGCCCCAATAAAAGTGTCATGTGGTTTTTGAAACCTCTGAGCATGCCGTGATTGGATAAAAATGTGAAAACATACTAAATGAAATTGGTTTACCGCTGAGCCTGCGCCCCATGACTCTTGAGTGGAGCTGCGAAGCAGGGGGAAATAAAGTGAGGAAAAATAAGTAAGAGAGAAAGAGAGAGAAAGGGGAGAGACGCAAATGCAGAGAAAGAGCGAGAGGGGAGTCTCAGAGCGAGTCACACCTCTTTGCCTCAGAAAAGCTCTTAAATTCCATGTGTGACCTGGGGGAGAGAGCTCTAAAGAGACAGCCTAAGACGCTGTGATACAGAATCTGACTGTTGCTGTGAGCTAATACAGTCTCCATAAGCCTAACTAAAAGTACTGATAAAGGTGTGGCACAAATATCCAGCGGTGATGGAAAAAACCCAGTATATGCTTATATCATGTGTGGATGAAAAACACATTAATACATAAAACACTCGTAACTGCACTGAATCTTGAAGGAGCATCCATGGTGATGATGTGAGGTTGTTAGAAATAATATTTCTTTCATTTTTGCTAAATTAGTTTTAGGGGCTGCTTCAGTCAGAGACAGGTGACGAGATTTCCATGAAAACAGAATGTTGATCAGGTGAAACTTGATCAGAAGATATTAATTTTGCACGTTAAAAAGCAAAGTCATGTCTGTGGTTTGGGACCAGCCATGCAGGGAACATGACAGGAGTGCACTAGTCAGGTGAGGCAGAAATTAAACTTTTTAGTCCACATGTAAAATGTGTCAGAAAATTGACTCCTTGAACATATCCACAGTGAAACATGGTGGTAGCAACATCATGCTGTGGGGATGCTGTTCCTCGGAATGGACAGAAAAAGTCACTCAGAGATGATGGTAAGATGTTGATAATGATGGAAAAAAAAGGCTGGGAAAGATTTGAGACCTAAATATACAGCGACAGCGGAGAGAATGAACGACTCAGTCAAAGTTCACACCTAAGTGGAAATGAGAATTGTAGAAAGAGTCAATCCAGATGTTACCTCGATGTTGTTGCAAGGAGAATTGTGCACAAATCTACGTCTCCAGATAAAGAAAAACTATTTCCACTGTAATTTCTGGAAAAGGCGTTTCAACAAAGTATTGACGCAAAGAAACTGAATACAAATCCATACCTTTTAGATTTTTACAAAAGAATGTGAAATCCTGTAGTAGTTTCCCTCCATTTTTCAGAATCATTCGCTCGATTGTGTTGTCCTATTTCATGAAATAACAAGACATTCAAGATTGTGGTTGAAACCTGATAAAATATGCAAAAATGTAAGGGGTATAAATACTTTTGCAAGGCACTGAACACACCACCTTTCTCTGCTAAAGCTTACTTTTTGGGGGTTTCTCTGTTTGTGTTGCTTCACTTTAAAGCTGCATCCGTTCACTCTCTCCAGTAAGATCCTGTCTCCTTCTCAGAGGACCGTCTTTTTTATGATGTAGGACTTGCTTCTGAGGAAGCAACACACTGTCCTGGTGAAGATGCTGTTCCCCACTCAGAAGACATCCTTGTCTGTCACACATGCAGCTGCTGCACTGATGCAAACTCTTTGTGGCACACAGTGTGCAACCCTCTCCATTCCTTCAAAGCACACCTTCAGTTTTCTCAGCTTACTGTGACCTGCCCCCTCAGGGTTCTTTTGGGCCCAGGTTGCCTTTGAAGGCCAGGAGTGTAAGATGAGGTGGAAGAATGACTTTGCGGTCTTGCTGTCTTTTCCTAGTCGAGGAGGGACAGAGAAGCTGTGTGCATCTCTAACATCAAACAGCATAACCCCAAATTTATCCAGCTTAAGCTCATAAACAACTGTCTGGTTGGTAGAGTTCCCCGTTTTAAATATCATCAGGTGTCCCCTCATCATCCATTCAAAACAATTGATACATATGAAGAGGGCATTAAAAAATCTAAAAAAATCTTAAGACACAATGAACAAAATCACTGCAGAGAGCCATTTTCCATATTTTTTTTTTTTACATTAGGGGAAATACATCTGAGACTTTGTTGTTTCTAAAAACTGGAACATAATGTTTCCCTGTTCCCCTGGACCCGCGCATTGCCTAATGTCAGGATGGCCAAAAGCTTTTAAGTGCTTTAAACCCCTGATAACCCAAATGCTTGGTCTCCCTCCTGTGAGCCCTGTGTTTGTCATAAAAAAATGAAATCCACAGAAATAAAAGCAAAGATGGGGGACTTTCCGACATTTTGGTTGCTGGGGATTTGACATCTATAAAGGCATTAACGAGGCAACCGAGAGCAAAGAGGCTCCGAGGATGTGTTACATGATGACATGGAAAAGCACAAATAAATAAATAAATAAAGGGGGGAAGTGTAAGGCTGCAGACACATAGTGCGGTACAGCACACACTGGGCTTACTTTTTTGCCCTCCCATCGTCTTGCACATTTGCCGCTTATGTTGTTTGTGATGTTTTCTTATTTTTTGAGAACATGGAATCTGGAAGAAAAAAAGAATGCAGATCTGCTGCCACTATATGAAGTGCACAAACAAAAAACAGCCCCCAACCACCTTCCCACTCGCCACTAATCCTCTCATGCCCTAATTGTGGGTGCAGTCACCCCTGATTCAGTTCTTCAGGGAGGGAAAAAGAAGAAGAGTTAAAGCTCCAGCCGAAAACAGACCTCCCCGTCTCTCTTTCAATATGATTCCTCGCCAGAGGACACCAGAACAGTAGGTGGTACTCTCTCTCCATTTCATTTCACTTTTATCTCACTTCCCCTTTGCCTCTCCATCTTCTTGTCATTTCAAGCACTCTTTTTTTTTTCCCTCTTCTTCTCCAACTGTAAATCGCCTAAGGTGATTATGGATTGTGATGGTGGTGGGTGGAAAAGGCAAACCCCGTTCTTTGTTTCTTTAAAATAGGTTTAATATACTATTGCCAAGTGCTGAGAATCCATGTTACACTTTTAGCATTAATTTGACGGTACAACAAAACCGCGCCGCGATCAATGTGGTGATGTAATGATAACAGAAGACGGTGTCATCTGACTTGCTGCTGGGATCATTTTACTATTACTGCTTATTTTTAACTTTCTGAAATCCACAGATTCGCAATCACCTTAAACTCATCTTTTCAAAGAAAGAAGAGTTTCATTACCGCCTTTTTTTGTGCCTGAGCTCATTTAAGACATCAGAAGGAATTCCTAGAAAGGCGCCTTTGACTGGAGTCTGTGTTTTGTCTAAACATTGGAGCCTCTGTTGAGAGACTCTGTTGGAAACAGAGGGATGCAAACCGTCACAGCATCCCTCAGTTTTCCTTTCTGTCTCTTTTTCACT
Organism: Poeciliopsis gracilis; assembly: GCA_911649635.1. NCBI lineage: Eukaryota > Metazoa > Chordata > Actinopteri > Cyprinodontiformes > Poeciliidae > Poeciliopsis > Poeciliopsis gracilis. The sequence continues at coordinate 3,398,913 of CAJVRI010001220.1, forward strand.
TGGTATGTCTCACTCCTGCTTTTTTTTTTTCAGGATTAAATAGTAATGTGCACATTATAGGAGATTATTCAGTTTATTTTAAATACGCTGGTGTCAAAGCTTTCTACTCTGATGACATTAAAAGCAGCAAAGCCCAGAAACCAATGGATTCTGCTCACTGGAACACTTTTATTTTGCCCATTAAAGAGTGTCAACAGGACTGTGTCATTGGCCTCTTATTTGAAGACACTTCCAAGCTACTCTGAAAGTACATAAAACAGAAACCCCACAGAGAGAGCTCATTCCACTTTGAGAGGGCTAATTTAAAGGAATATTCCTGCCTAGTTTAAAGTCTGGCTAGAGTTAGGTATAGAAATAATTGGACATATTTATATGGAGCTACTGTTAAGGTACTGTTAGGTTTAAATTATTTTAATTTATCCAATAAGATATGAAATAATTTCACATTTCACTTCTTATTTTGCATCAAGAATAAACTTATTTAGCAGAATGACAACTATGACCACACAGTAAACGTAAAGAAAATACTCAGATTGAAATAAAATACTGAACACAGAGTACAGAGTATGTCTTTCATAGTTTAAAGTAAAAAAGAAAAAATTTCATCTCCCTTCATCTGAGAATGAAGCAACAATTTTCCATTTGTAGAAGTCATTAAAAAAACTTTAATGAAGGGAATTCTGTCAATCTTAATTATGATATTTCTTTTAAAAAGATATTGAACCGAGATATATATTTTTCCTATTTCTACCTCTTTCTGAAAAAGACATAAATATTAATTATTCCAATCAGCAATGGTTCTCACCTTTCCAACTGTGCACTCCTCTCAAATGTGCATGACAAAAAAGATTTGAATAATTCATCAATTGTCTTATATTTGAATTGATTAATTCACTTATGCAAAATTAATAGATGGCTATCTTGCATACCTCGCCAGCACCATCCTCTCCCATCTTTAATGAAGCAGTAAAAGTAGTATGGGCCTTGCCTTGAGTAAAGAACTCAGTGAGGAAGAGGGCGGAGGTGTACTAGCCCAAAGTATCAATCTGATACATTTATAATGATGATGTTTCATCAGAAACAACTGTCTATCTTAAGAGGTTAAGGTAAGAAGTTCCCCTGAAACAGCTCCAAGCTGTTTCTAGGAACTCAAACACAAATAAATTTTAAAAAAGAAAGAAAAGTACACCACCATTCATACATCAAGAAATTCACAGCGCTCAACAGGGGGAAAAAAATGAACATGTTAACTTAATAGTTTAAAACGAAGACTACACTGCAAGAATGATGGTCAAATGTAATCACAATAAATGAAAGAAACATAAATATAACTGTAAAAGGAATGAATGACAAATATTTTATGAAAAATCATTGATTAAAAAAAACCAAGGTCTCACGTAGTTCTTGTCGTGGGAACAGATTAAGGTTTTCTGTTTTATCCTCATTGTTGCTGAATGTTGATTTTATTTTAACTGTATGTTTGGGATCAAAAACATTAACTGTTGACAGATAATCTGACCCATGTAATCACTGATTATTTGGAGAAATATAAACAACGCTGTAGTACTCCATAAAGCGTTCTAGGGGGAGCAAGAGATGTTGAATAAAAACAGATTGAGAAATGAGCTTTGGGAAACCCCCCATGCAATCCTCAGATTTATTACCAGGTAAAAGTAATCTTAGTTTTCTAAATAAGAGCTCCACCAATTAATAGACAATTTGATCTATTTCCAGTGCATCAATAAATAAAGGCTAAGATTAGCGTTAAAATGACAGCAAATGATAAAAGTAAGCTCGATTGATAACAGTAAAGTGTAGCAGCAGAAAAGGTCTGTGAGCAGCAACGCTTCTCACTACATAAGGCCTTGATGAAGAAGATGAACCCGAGCCAGGTTTCTGCTCCTGCCTTTGCTGCTTTCTGATGAGTGCGAAGGTTCTGTCCTGCCATTTCACATTTTTGCACTATTAATGATGCCACATGGCAACTTATCATCCAATGTACTTCCTGTACTGAGAAGCACAGTTAGGGCGAAGAAATGGGACAGAATGTGTGCCAGTGCGTGCATGCGCTTGTGTTTGTACACTCATGTCGTGCCTGTTCTTCACTGGTGATTCACCCAGCTCTCTGGCAGGAAGCCAGGACCTATTTTCTCGTCTTTACATAACAGCAAACAATATCATTGAAACTGTGTGTCCTTTCCTTTCTCTCCCTCCTCCACCTCCTCCTTCTGTTTTTGTTCCCCTGATGCTTCCCGGTCTTCCTTACCCCACCTTCCTGTCTGTGTGGGACCTTATAAGACCTCACTATATTTTTGCTCTCTGCAGCAGCACCACAGTAACACCCATGGGATCGTGATGTGACGGGTGAGGAACAGGTGCTATCTGACCACACCCAAAGAGAGTGGTATGGTACAGCAGATTCAATAGAATGGCACAGAAAAGTGCGTAGGATGTGAACCTGTTTGTTTAACTGAAATGCCCCCTGGGGACTTCCTAAAGGCCTAGAACGCACTATCCGTTACACCATATGCCTACAGGACAGTAACCAGCTGGGCACCAGGGCATGATGGGCTGAAAATAGGGATTCAAAGGCAAAATCCTTACTGAGCTGGCCAACATACTGCCATTCGGACCCAAGAGAGTACCGTGATGACGTGGTAAAGAATGGTACATAACAGGGTGGAGAACAGAGGGTGGCGGAAATAGAAAATCAAGGGGAAAAGAAAGAGGGACAGCAGAAAACTTTAGTGAAACATATAAAGTTGATGAAGAAGAATCCGGGAAAGGCACTGTATGTGAGTGTTGTGTCAGGCTGTGTGTAGGAGAGGTGTAGGCAGAGTTTAAAGTCTGGACAGCTCAGTGACTCAGGTGTGAATAATACGCTGGGTCTACCTTGTATGAGTAAAAGGGAGCCAGGAGAAGAGACTTTGGATAGTATATGGAGCACGGGTGGTTGGTATGTATGTCTCTAGGAAGCAGATCAGCTGTGCCATGACCGGCTCCACGACAGCCAGGCTGCACGCTGCTCACCGGTGCAGAAGCGCTAATTGAATTAAGTCTTTATTATCAGGCTGCAGAGGCAGCACTTCTCCCCATCTCTGCCCGCTTGGCTGACACTTTCTCCTTGAACACCTGCTTGACATCAACTTCCTCTTCTATTTATTTATCCCTTCTCTCTTGTGGCCAGTTACTGGCTACATTCCTCGCTCCCATCCATGCCTTTCTCCAAGTTGGCATGCTCAACAAAAACAGGGCAATCATTATTTTTTATGCTATATTTGTTATCTGTACTTCACAAAGCTACTCAACTTAGAGGACCTGCCTTAAGATAACTCTTGTCACAGCTCCACAGTTCTGTATTAGTTCCTACCCAAAAACGGCCCACACTTAGAAGCAGTAATTCCTGATCCTGGGATTTATTGGAAGCTGTTTTGAGCACGAAGGGAACAAAAGCGATAAAACTGGATGATTTTCTTTGTTCTGTTGAATTGCCTGCAGTCGGCAAGCTAGCCAGTGTAGAATACAGCAGCTGGGATGTGAACTAACATATATCTAGTCCCCTGTCCATTTCCACTAGCCTCAGGCTTAGGCTGCTTCCCAGGGCTCAGATTGGGCATTACTTTAGAGGACAGACAAACATGAGGCTCTATCACGTTGGCTAGCAGTCTGAGGCTCATGAACTTGGCACAACACTAGCTGTAATCTATTGACCGCTTGCATTCTCTTCTCCAGTGCCCCCAAACCACAGGACTTTTCTCTAGCTGTCACCTAAATCCATTGCTCACCTCCAACCACCTCTATCTGCTGTTTACTCTCTCTGGCTTGGTCCTTTTTCTTCCCCCCTATATGTCACCTCAATCCTTCTCCATTCCATCTCTTCCCTGTTCTTTCACCTATTTGCGTAAAAACCGTTGTTCCCTCACTCCTTTACCCCTCTGCCCCATCCATCACCATCCCTCCCATCTTCATCTCGCCTGTTCGCTTCTCTTATCGACATGTTTCCATTTTCTAAACTGCTCTCGCTCAATCAAATTCACTCTTCCTCCGTAGACCATTTTTCATTTTCTCTTTCATTCACTCTTAGCTTCATGCTGCCCGGGTTTGCCTCACTCCTGTCCACTCCGCTCTCCCCGGTGGGCTTTATTCCACACAGCCCTCAAAGACACCAGGTGGGCTTTGCTGTCCTTGTCACGGCTGTTGACTGGACGGAAGCAGCGGGGTACAGCGTCCTTCAGGGCTCGGCACTTTGGAGCAGCAAAGTGTCAGCACTCCGCTAGCTAAAGTTTTACAGAAAGAGTTTAGAGTGGAAACAAGAGAACATGTGAAGGACAAGCAGAGGGGAGAGATGAAGGCATTGACACCAGGTCACGTTACCGAACCGTCTCTTCACGTTAACTTGACATGATGGATTTATTTCATAACTGCAGCTTGGGTCAGCGCCATCAGCCCTCCTGTCCTGAATCCACTGTAATTTTATGAAATACCTCTTCATCTATCGTGCCTTTGTTCCTCTTTGCATTGCTCCTCCTTTGTGCCATTCCATCACTGCATCTCAGCCCTGCTGCTCCTGTCCTTTCTCCCCTCTGAAACTCTGCCAGTGAGCCAGCCAGTGCCACAATGCATTAGGACCAAACACTATCCGACGTGCTTCTCAGGCACATCTTACACATCAGTCCCTCCACCATCCTATGCATACACTTGCATACACCATCAGAAAGTCCAGCACTTCTTCACACCATCTGCCAGACCGGGTGACAGAGATGCAGTTTACACATAAGGCTTGAGGGAAGTGTAATTCACAGTGGCAGACTCGCCCCAGCACTACCTCTCTTATCAAAACAAAATTACATGGCTTAAACAAATAACTTTTTTTGTCAGACTGCACAAATCTTCACGTCTCGTGAAATTCATGTTTTCCCCAGAGATATGGCGGTAAAACAGGACATGCAAAAGTGGTCGTACCACCTGATCTTTTTGTATTTTGCAACAAGATGTCAATGTAATTTTAGAAATTTTATGTGACAGACCAACACAAAGTAGTGCACAATTTGAAAGCAGAAGAATCAAAGTTGTATTTTTTCTGTATTCGGCCCCCATTTAATCTGATACACATAATTAAACCTAGGGCAACCGACTGCCTCGAGAAGATCCCTACTTTATCAGTGTGTACTTTGATCTCATTGTAAATCCAGATGTTTAGGAAAGACCTCACTGAGAACATCAATGAACAAACATTATAATTATCAGTAAACACACCAGACAGGTCAGGTAAAAGATGAAGAGCTGCTTTATGTCTCAAAAATGTGAAAACTATTCATCTTTCCTATTTCAATTAACACTTATGTATGACTTTGTGTTGGTTCATCGCATAAAATCCCACTAATTTAGACTGAGGTTTGTCGTAACTTAACAAAATGTGAAAAAATTTAAGGGACATAAATACTTTTGCAAGGCTTTGTATACGTAGACAAGAATAAAAATACAATCCCCTTTCTTCTCTTATACACACATCAGATTCTGAATAAAGTCATAGCCTCTATACACAATAGCAAACAAAACAGTCATTAGTAGATTTCAAGCTCCCTTTTAGGTCTGCTTCTCGCCGCTGTTGGTGTACCCGCGCCTCTGGGGTGGCACCGCAGCTGTAGGTTTTAATAAAAGCATTGTCTTTGGAAGTTGTCTGAAGGGACTTGTTTTCATTTTGGAGGGCTGCTGCCGCTGCTGCACTTGCCGTAGATGCAAGAGGAGAGAGGGCTATTGCGCTGGGACGCGGGGGCTAGGAGGTTCATTGTCATTGTGGGACCCTCGAAGGACCGAATCTTATTGTTTGATAGTTTCAATATACAATCTGTTTGTGTGTGTGAGAGAGAGAGAGAGTGAAAGAGAGAGAGAGAAAGTGTGCATTCTTCCGCCATTCATACAATGTATAAATTTGGCCAATGTAAACTTGTGTAAAACTCAAAGCACACAGCTGACACAAACCACTGCATCAGCTTTCTAATAGATTCACAGCCTTTTTTATATCGCAACAAGAAGTCGTATCGATAAAACACACACTGTGTTTTGTGTGTGTGCATCCACACAAACACACAAAGAAGTGATACAAAGCAAACTCTTTTGGTTTGTAGAGTTGCATTTAACCATACCCATAAAACCAACAAGAACTATTAATGCTCCACTGTTCTACCATGAAACTGCGCAGTGGTAACAGGACACTCAGTATAATGAGTTATCTTTCTACGACACACAGGTGTCCATTAAGTCTTTGGGCTGACCAGTCTGTGACACCATTCAGTCAACAGTTACTCCATCTGTCAGTATTCAAATACCTTGGAACAAGACCCTCAAGGGGACATTTATGTCATCCATGATGGACAATAACAGCCTGCTCTCAACAGGAGTGCAATGTTTCGCCCATGATGAGGTCAAATCAAATGTTAATGTCTGGATTTGGAACCACAATTTGTTGCAATCCTCCCGTTTTGCCTCTGCTCCCACAGGCACCTTCAGATGCCATCAGCAGAAGCAACATGGTCACATCTTTAAAAAGGCACAAGGAAAGAATGAGTAAGGCTATCCAGAAACCAGCAGTAGAGGAAAATCCTAATTGTGCCTATAAGTGTGTTCCCTCCTGTGGAGCGAAGGTGCAAGGTAACGGCCATCTTAAATCACAGCCTGGCTGTGGCCTTCATTAAAGCCATAATGCCAGGCTCTCCCTTTAATGGAAATGGAAGGCAGAGAGGCTGTTGGTGTAAATTAAAGTGTAAGGCCCGAGTAGGGAAAGATTTCCCCAGCTCTGACAGGTGCAGCCTGAATTAGCTGTAGTGCTGTTCGAGCAGTCAGTGGGAGAACACTGGTATTGATTTTAAGCACTGTTGCACTTCCTATCTAAAAGGGAATGTGTATTACTAGAGCTAAGGACTTCAATCACTCAGCATTCGACCACTGTCCCCTGGCATGCTTCAGATTTGAAATGATAAACAAACAGAAACAGACCAAAACAAAAAAGTGGAGCTGGATGCATCGGTCCTATATGGATGATGCTCGTACGCATCCGAATAAATCTCACAACAGACATCTGTGCGTGCACGCCGTTGGTCCACTTCATTTAATCTTCCTTGTGTTGACAGGATGCCATCTCTATTCAGGGCATGTCCTGCATTGTGTGTCACCTTGGTCAAACAGCTGGCGTCAGCTCCTTGAGCTCAGGCTGCGGCTCACTCCTCTGTTTATGACCTGCATGTGTCAGAGCAGTAGCATGCGTGCAGCGCTAGCGGTGCAGCGCTGTGCCGCTCTGTGTATGACCCCGCTGCTTATCTCTGCTTTCCATCATACCCCGCTGACCCAGTCTAGAGATGCAAGCTGGGAAAGAATTAGCCTTCTTAGCCTATTCCTCAGAGAGGTCAACCCACAAACAGACACGCAAACTTCACAGCCGCAGCGAGACGCAATGCATGCGCCATGCAATTTGCAACAACAAATAATGCAGGAGCCATTAACTGCAGGTTTCCTGGCCGTGACCTCTCACACACGACCTTGAACGTAAAGCTTTTCATGTAAAAGGCTGCCAATCAATCAGATCCAATCAATCACATGCAAGATAACATTCTTTCATGCTCCACCGTCCATCACTACACCAACCCTTTCACTGACATCAACAAAAATAAAAACACCCGAAAGCAGTTCTTCCCGTCTTTCACACTTGGAAATGCACCCAAACAAACACACACACATACACGTACATACCATGTCATGGATTGATGGCTGTGATAAGGCACCGGATGTGTTGTCAGGTGTTTTGTTATCTCTGTAAGTGCACTCTTGGACATACTCCCTGGTGACACATCTGAGCTACCACAACACCTGGACCAAGACACGGCCAGCATGAGCCACCTGGGAATTGACCAGCAGACCCTCAGTGGTGACAGACTGTAGCCAGGAGCAACTTGTGAAGAGTTTGTCTAAAAAGTCACAGCATCAAGCCTTGCTCATTTTCAGCCCGTCTCATCCTGTGCTTCTAAGTGCCAGGATTTCTGACGTTTTTGATGCTCTGACAATATGAGCTGCATTTCAACTTTTTGCAATGAAAACAAAGTACCAAAGGTGAAATGTTACCCACTGCGGAGCCTCTGAATATCCACACCCATGAAGCGTTTTTCAACATTTTGTCTTGTCACAACCACAAACTACAAAGAAAACTAACTAGGCAATTTTACTACACAAAGATAATTTGATCTAAAAATTTTATTGCACCTCAGGTTATATATCGTAATTGGCTAATGAAAGGTGACAGGTTTTTTCTGTTTTGCAGGATTTTTTTAAGATTAATTTTGTTGTCAGTGTTGACCAGTTTGTCTCTTTTACAGAAAAGCATACCGAAGCATAATACTGCCACTGTCATGTTTCACTGTGAGGTCAGTGCATTTGCTCTTTTCCACTATACACATTTCTTGTGGGTCAAAAAGTTGCTGTTTTGTGTTCTTATTGTCCCAATGTAGGAGTTGTGAAGTGCTCTACAAATTGTATTGAGAGAATATCCAACTTCGGCTTTGGATCTATGCAGCTCTTCAAGAGTAACCATTAACCGTTTTCTCTTACAGCTGACCAGTTCTTCCATTACCTGTCAGTTTAGGTAAAGGCCAACTTGTCGTGGATTTAAAGGAATGAATAATTTGTATAAGACACTTAAAGTTTGAGATGTTTTATGACCTAACTCTGCTTTAAAATGCTGTATTTATAATATTTAAGATTTATATGATTATTTGGTATTCATAATGACCACCACCAGATGGAAGGCTGCTGGTGGTCTGGTGTGGCCGTGTGAATGCTATGTGAATGTGTGAATGACTGAATGTAGTGTAAAGCATTTTGGGTTCCTCTGGACTTGATGAAGCGCTATACAAGTATAAGCCATTTACCAATTATTGAATGTCAAAAACCATATATCTTTTTCCTTCTGCCTCACAATTATGGCTGACTTTGTTTTGGTCTATCACATAAAATCCAATAAAATACACTGTGGCTTGTGGTTGTAATGCCACATAATGTGAAAAAAGCTCAAGAAATATGATTACTTCTGCAAAGCACTGTATGCAGGCCCACATCTGAAGATTTATAGGCTTTACACTGAACTCCAATTAATTGATTCAGAAACTGGCGGTTCTCCTTGATTAGAAAAAAAACAAAACAAAACAAAAAAAAAAAGTAAGACGATACACAGCTCTTTCAGTCGGTAATTACACAAGTGAACATTTTCTAATTGCCAGTCTCTTTCTGCAGAACTCTTATCAATGGCTCTCAAACGCAGAAGGAGGAAGGACAGGGGGAGCAATGGGTCTCATGCCAATGGGCCCATGAACATTTACACAATGGTGAGAATTGTCCGAAATGCCAAAAAAGCAAATAAATAAATGCAAGCAAAGATTCTTATTCCAAATGCATGAAGGTGTAAATTTTCAGAGAACTGTGTGAAACAGGGTGCGTTGGCTATGGCAATGAAATGATTGGTTTGTCTGACAGCTTGACAGTAGTCATGAAAGTCCACAACAGGCCAAGGATGTGAACACTCCTGCTGTCTGATCTTAGTAGATTAGTCAAAGCAACTCAAACAAAGAGCAATCTAGTGCTGTCAAGTGTCAAAGTCATATGCATTATTAATATTCATCCTGAATATGATAAATAAATACATTACACACTTTCCTGCCACCAACACACAGCCTAGCATTAAGTTTTATGGGCTGAAGTTAACTGAAAAGCCAAGGGGGTTATTTTTTTTTTTTCATCTATATGAATACATTAACGAGCCGGGTGAAGTGCAATTTCAGAAACCCCTACACATTTCCAAATATCATAGTTACACTTGGCATTTTATTCCACATGTGGGTGTAACTTGTGACCTCGACTGCTGAGTGCTGAACGTGCCGACAGATCGAAATGTATTAACATACCACTCAAAAGCAGATGTTGTGCTAATGCCTGTTATGTTAATTGGCATGCTAAAAGGCAGTTATTAGTCAGTATTAATATTCCGTGATGTATTTGGAAACTGTGAACTTTTCAAAACAGCAATCAGCAGCATGTAAAATTAAACATCCCCACCCTGAACTTGAGGGCTCGTGCAACTGTCTTAAAAAGATATGTAAAATGAATTATGGTAATTTTTGTTCCTTGAATGTAATAGTTTTGAGGCTGTGAATTAAAAAAAAAAAAGAAATGTATGTTTAAAAGAGGGCAGCAATGTAATTGTCTTACCTTGTTTTAGGGGATGTCGTTAGCCACTCTTCATGCTTTTCAAATGTTATCAAGTAAGCTGCAATCTCCTGTGAAACAGAGACGGGAGAAAAAGAGTAAGGCTTGAATATGTCATCTTTAATCACTGTTCTCTTGTGTTTGTAATACATTTGTGAGACTGCTTCATTGATATTCAGACAGTCTAACCAGCAGAACAAACACGGCAAAAGATGGAAACAGGGGCAGCGTCGGGGAGTTCAGGCAGGTAAGCGCACCCGGATAGAAGTAAAATGAAAGACAGAAGTGGGATGCAGCTGAGGTCAGATCATCTTTTGAGACCATCTTTGTTATGAAAGCTTTGATCAAGTTCTCCTCTGAGGACATCAAGGTGCTCTCAGAGAGATTGACATCTCTGTGTTTAAGAGCGAAGAGCTTTTAACATTTTAGGTCCGATCCTCCCCCAAATCCCTTTGATCTGCCCTTGACACTCCTCTATGGATCAATCCACTCTTTAACCTTTGAATAATAATTGCATGCAAGTCTCACAATATTGACATGCGTGCATACTGCTACTTCAGAAAAGGCTGTAGATCCTTTGGAGTTTTTTGTGTACAAAGAGATGCTATAGACACTGAAATAATATATATAAAAAGAAGCCTTAACTGCCACTGGCATAAATAGAGATACTTCAAACACTTTCATGTTTCCCAACCTCATCCTGCCCACTGCATCCGTCTGAGTGCAAGGAGAGAACACGCCAGGCCATACCCAGCCATTTTCCCACCAAGACTAATAGGCAAAAATAAGGGAACTTTAAATAATGGTTGACAACCTAATGATTACTAGTGACAGCCAGCAATTCAATCTGCACTGGAATGTTTGACTGACTCTTACAGAAAGTAAGATACAACAGCAGACCCGATGCCCTTTTGCACAAAAGCATTGTTTTCTAATTTATTAAGAATGTATATTTTTGCTTGCATGAGCTCCACATCTGAGGCAAAGTTGTCCACAGAAACAATACAGAACATTTACACTTCATTGAGTAATAGAATCCTAAGTGTTTATTAATGAGGCTGCCTGTTGGATTACTCAGACCTCACAATTAGACAGTAGCTCTTTCAAATTTAAGTTAGGGCCTTAATGTGTCAACTTTGCATCTAACCGTGTTCTCTGAATGCAGCAGTAATTGGAATGAGAATTTACAAATGCATGATTGAAAGCATTTATTTTTTTAATTGATGTATCAGAAACTGCTGGTGTAAGGCCTGAGCAGAACTAACAAGGTTCAGAAATGGATGGATTTATGGTTGACTGACAGAAGCAAAACTATATTTCCACATTTTCTCCAACTTCAAAACAGGAAAATGCTTCGTTGTGCAATTTATGATGAAAAAGATTTCATATTTAGAACTGAGTGATAGATAAGTTCAGTGATGATTATATAAAGTTTTTACTTTCAAAAATCAAAACAGAGTAATTTAGAGCAGAACAGGCTGGCAATTTTTATACTTGTCTCAGCTGATCTTCATATAAGAAATATTGTTAAATATATTTTTGCACTTTGACAAAAAAAATGTTTCATAAATGCTGAACTGTGTTTTGCAGTGTAGAAAATGCAGTTGATTAAAGCTGGATAAATATACATTTTGACAAAAGCTGATTAATTGCAATTCCTTTAAAAAAATCATTTTTGGACCAAATAATATTCACTAACATCAGCATCATAAGTCACTTTCAGTATAAGAGAATATTTTCTTAAAGTACTCTATTGAAGGAAGTGTGCCACAAAATTGAATTAATTGTATTTATCTATTGTATATGTATAATGGTAGCAGATGATGCCTGGAAAATGATGAATCCAAATCTTCAAGACAATTACCTATGTCACAAGACATATGACATCTTTATCACCAAATTATTTCATAAAAATTAAGGAATATTTGGAAAAAAGCAGAAAAATCTACTTCAGTGAAGCACACAACAAAAGAAAATCAAAATTGCTTTATGGAATCCCTGGGACTCTCTGAGACCTCCATTTTCCAAAACACTTTGGTATGCACCACTGCAAAGAGTTCTCATTGGCTCATCGATGGCGTGCCACAAGTGTGACCTGGCACAGACTCAGCCGGCTTGCGATAGCCCGTAGGGATGCTGCAGGGTGTTGCGGTGTGAGGGGTTCCCAGGCTGGCAGACATCCCAGATGAAGAGGGGGTGGTAGCATGACTGGTTCTGTTGCCTCCAGGAGCAGGCTGTGAGATAATGCAGCGCTGATTAACTTCCTGTTCTCTTGGCCTAACGACCAGAGGCACCTAGGCCTTGACAAGAATAAAGTGACTTAAGAAAAAAGATAGGAAGGGGATGGGGCTGCTCTTCCGCTTTGTAACTTCTGTAATTTAGCAGTGAAAAAAGCAATAAGACACTGGAAATTAAAAAAAAAGCACGACTACTTTATTGACAGAGAAAGAACAAAAATGCATGGGGAATATGTGAATTTGGTAAGGATAAGTGGGTACTGCTAATTAACTCATAGTAACACTACTTTCCTCCTTGTGTTTTTAACTAAATTACATCGGCGATTAAATTAATTCCTTTTCTTCCCCTGCGCTCATTTTGGGAGGGATAAATGGCAACAAGAAACTCGTTCAGTGACCTCTGTGCCTCTGAGGAAGCCAGCCTTTTCATCACTCTTGTCTTTAAAATTGAGCCAGAGCTTCTGTCTCAGTGGACAACAATAATATACAGGGCCACATGGCCTCATATTAGGAAGAATCCAAACAAAACAACTACAAACTACAAAAAAGTACACCTCTACCTCCGGCTTTTCGCTCCCCCCTCCCTATCTGAACAGATGCCAGGGATTATTCCAAGCCCCCGACCAGCCATAAAGGTGCAATAATCTTATGGCGAGGAAACAAACAAAAACAGACGTGCAGCCATTAAACAGCTGCAAGGAGACAAAGTTTGCATGGGGCGGCGTTATGAGAGGCTAGCGCGCGTTCAGGTTGAGCAAACACGCTTGAGGGTTAGCGCAGAAGGTGGGGAGGAGGGGGGAAATGCGTAAGCAGCGCGCTGAACACTGATGGTGCATCAAAGTCAAAGCAGCTGCCGTCAATAGGCTCTGAACTCTATCTGCTGACCTCGCTGCCTCTAGTCTGCTCTCCATCACTGGGGAAATATTCAGCGAAGGCTCTCTGAACACACACCTCCTACCTCACTTGGCCCTTAAAGTTAGAATCCACCTCATGTAGGAATGTTTGAACTTCATTTCGTTATGCCTCAGTCATCCCCTCTGACATTATCCTAACTAAAGCTTTATCTCCACATCATAAATTAAGACAAGCCCCCATGCAAAGCGGATCTATATGAAGATGAAAGCAACATAAGCTTGCGGCAAAATAGAAGCAGGGACAATAGTTAGTACAACTGACAAGGTGGTTTTCAAGAAAGGGAGCCTTTCATTTTCCAGAGGAGACGACAACCTGAAACTGTTTGTTGTAAGTGAGCCGTCTCATTTGTTTCTTTTTTCTCGGCAAAAGCTATGACACTCTGTTAGCAGCGGCGGCCGCGTCTGAACATGACGGAGCAGTTCCAGAGCTGATGGAGACGGGGAGGCACAAGTGTTTGTTCTTCCGTCTGCCATGCCAGAACCACAAGGTCTGATTACTGGTTACCTGTCTGTGCATGGCACTTCATTAACATGCTTTCAGGAGCTGTCACTCTCGCGCTCATCAACATGTTCTCTGTTCTCATATCCTACACACGCGCGCGCGGCAACTCCACTCGAGGAACTGTCTCTTTCCCATAGAAGCAGAGGTGAAAAGGAAAGCCACCGTGAGAAAATTTCCGTTCTGAGATGACTGGCTTTTACTGTCTCGCTTTTCAAATGATATTTCCACTCTGAAGGTACAACATTTCCTCCAGAGAAAATCATCTTTGAAGCGTCTACCTATTTGAAATCAGAAATGACACTGAAATATTCATCCCCATTTTATGTCTTTGCATCAAGTCAGGATGGTAGGAGCGGAGGGCAATACATTTTCAGGAAAACATGCATGTTTGGGTTCATCCCATATCCTAATATTATTAGGTTTTATGATGACTTCAGGAGAAACTGCTCCTGAGTCTGATCCGATGAATTTTCCAACGTCTGTACACTTCAGGCCTCAAAAAATATCAGTAGAAAAATGTGGTTCTGGTTTGATGGACATATTCTAATGTAGATTTACAGTCCCGGGATGACCAGAGCGTTCTCTAGTTCTATCAACACCAACTTTGATTTATGTAACAACAAAGAGAGGTGCTGAGAGGAGCAATGCCTCAGCGTTTGGGTGACAAGCCTCATCCCTAGAGACAACCGCCACTGCGCCATTAGACGGGACAGATGAGTCTTTTGGCATTATCTGAGGACAGATCAGACATCTGCCTCTAAACACTATCCATAATGTTTCTGCTTTCCTTCTACAACTTGGGCCTTTGAGTGGAGCAAAATAATTTGAAGTAAAGACATTTTCAACCTTGTTTTAAAGGTCACACACCAACAGAAATTTAGAATATCACTAAATAGGAATTCCATTTAGGGCTGCACAGTGGCGCGGTGGGTAGCGCTGTTGCCTTGCAGCAAGAAGGTCCTGGGTTCGAATCCCGGCCCGGGGTCTTTCTGCACGGAGTTTGCATGTTCTCCCTGTGCATGCGTGGGTTCTCTCCAGGTTCTCCGGCTTCCTCCCACAGTCCAAAAACATGACTGTCAGGTTAATTGGCCTTCCCAAATTCTCCCTAGGTGTGAGTGTGTGTGTGTGAGGTTGTTTGTCCTGTTTGTCTTTGTGTTGCCCTGTGACAGACTGGCGACCTGTCCAGGGTGACCCCGCCTCTCGCCCGGAACGCAGCTGGAGAGGCACCAGCACCTCCCGACCCCGTTAGGGAGAAGGGTGACGGAAAATGGATGGATGGATGGATGGAATTCCATTTAAAAACAGTACTAACATTTTCTGCTAATTTTGATTATTTGGTCTTAAAGGTATAAAAGCATAACATTTATTTTCTTAGAAAATTTTAATATAAAAAACCCCCCCAGCACATTTAACCAAAAACTATGATGACTTGGCCATTGTCCAGCAGGAAGTTGCTGACATCATCCACCTCGGAAGGTAAGTCACAAAAGGTTGTTGCTGAACTGCTCTAATGGAAAATTAACTGAGAGGAAACATAGGAGAAGGTAATGAGGCAAAATCCATTCAAGATTTTGGCAACGACATCAGAAGGGTCTCACCTGGACTAAGAAGAAAAAGCAATGGATTTTCCCTCAATGCTTCAAAGCACTCTTTTAAGTTTTACATTTACAAACCAACGTCCCAGAGTTCGGTTGAAGTCCAGTCTGAAGTTTCCGGTCAGTGATGACTTGGGGAGTCAAGTCATCTATTCCACTTTGTTTCATCAAGTCCAAAGTCAATGCAGTCGTCTACCTGCAAATTGTAGGGTACCACTTGCTTCTCTCTGCTGACAGCAGCGTTTCCAGCAGGACTCTGCCCCTTTCTACACTGGCAAAAGTACCAATACTGGTTTCAGTGACCATGGTATCATTCTGCTTGATTGGCCAGTGAACTTTCCTGACCTAAACCCCACAGAGAATCAATGCAGTATTGTCATGAGGAAGACGAGAGACACCAGAACGGACAATAGAGAAGGGGTAAAAGCAGCTATTAAAGGAGCCCAGGTTACATAACACCTCAGGAGGCTGATCGCCTCCATGCCAGGGCACAAGGACTGTGTGATTTAGGCTAAAGGAACCCCAAACCTTTATTGATCACATGCTGCCAAGTACAGAACACAGTTTTCAGTAGGTTGGCATTTCTGTGTTAAAAATGTAATGGTCCTTATTATATTCTAATTTTACAAGAAGAAAAAAGTTAGAATATTAAAAAATATTCTAAAAAATACTCTGGGTTTAAAATATTTACAAAACACTGCATCTTATTTTTACTTTTGCATTCTAATTTATTGAGATGTACCCGTTTCCTAACGTCACAATTTAAGGCAGTGGTTCCCAAAGATTTTTTTGGGGCTCCCCTATGAATTACTGTAAAATCCCTCCCAAAAAGAAAGAAAATAAAAAAATAACTGGGCACACACACCGTTCATAAACCTACACACATTTTGTTTTCAAACTCCACTGAAGTTTATTTCACACTTCAGGTTGCAACAAGACAAACTACAAACCATCTTTACAGAGAAACACTTTTGTGTAACTGTTTTGTTTTTTTCCTCACTCATCCATACTGCTTCCCCCCCAACCCGCCCTGCAATGGCACTGCGCCCCCCACTTTGGGAAACACTGATTTAAGGGAAGAATTGATAAAAAACCAAAACACAATGAGTCATTCCTTACAAAGTCAACTGCAATCAGTCTTCATCACTCCACCACAAAATAGAGGAAAAAAAAATAAAAATTTTTAACTCTAAAAACATATGTTTGCCCATTACAGTATTGTTCCAGTTATATTGGTCCTCCAGTGACACTAATGAAAACGCACTTAATAAATCGCCATATTAGAAGAACTAAGTTTAGAAACAGTATTGATTGCAGTAAAAGCTCGAGCTAATGAAATGAATATGAGAGAGCAGAGTAATGTGAAAGAATAGATGGAGGGAAAGTCTGAGCAGAGCACAGCGCCTACAGCCTGCCTTGTGGTGAAGTCTGGGGAATGCATCCTCAAAGCTTTGACCTTGCCCTGCACTTGAAAGCAGGAAGTGGGTGAAAAAGGGAGGGGAGATGGGGAGTGGGGGGGACAAAGGAGGGATACAGTGAAAGGAGCCCTCCCTTATGACCTGGGTTTTTACTGTCGAGTGCCAGGTCATCTGATATTTCCTCCAGGGCAGCCCAGGAAACCAACCTTACCAGGGCCAGGCACAAATGGACTTGTGATGTGTTTGGGGAGGGCAGAGGGGTTTGCTGAAGCACCAGGCAATCACGAGATTACAGTCCCACACACACGCACACACACACACAAAAAACTAATGCAATTAGACACAGATGGAGATGAGCAGAGGAGAAGAGGATGAAGGAGGAGGGTTGGGGAGTTACTGAAAATGGAGAAGATAATCAAAAAGGAGAGAAGAGGAAGAAAGTTTGAAGTTTTTTTCCCCCCCCTGACAATAAAAATGGATTTAAAACAGTAGAAGTGTGACGACATGGTGATTAAAGACAGTGTGCTTTGGTTCGATTCTGCAAGCAAAAGCACCTGGGTTGAATATTATCGTTCATTTTTTTTTTTTTTTTCTTAATGCTCCTTTTTTTTTTATTATTATTATTATTATCGAGAAAGCATTCAGATAGACGGGAAAAATTCCAGCCACCTGTAACCTGCAGCCAGCCTTAAAGACAGTCTGAATATGTGTTATAGGGGATGCAGAGGACTCACTATGAAGACAAATGGTCAGGGTAGGCGAAAAGAGGCAACTTAATGGAGATGAGGCAGGAGAGAGGGAGAGTCAAAGTGAGAAAGTTTGGAAAGTGAAAGTAAGCTACAATAGAGTTTCCTGTTGACAGATGCACTTGGCATCTGGTGGAGAGGAATGAGGCTATTCTACGAGTCCCTGTGCTGGGTTAAAAATATGCCCTCTACACCATGCTGCTCATAAGGATCTGCATGGGGCCTCCCTCCTGACAGGGAGGAGTGGAAGTCACACTGTGTCCACTCTGTTACTCCACTGTGAAGAGAAAAAGAGTTGTTGTGCACCTTCTTCCATAAAACCAGTAGCCATCCTGCATTTTGACAGCTGATGAGTTGGAAAAAAAAAAATAATGCATGGATAAATCTATAAGGGAATTGATATCAATTTACATTCATTGAGCAATCCCATTCACATTTATCTGAACCCTAAATATAGCGGTGTGAAAAGGTTTTGGCATAATTTCTCAGTAAATTATGTGATAGTATAAGAACATTTTAGTGGGAAAAAAAATGGTAAAAAAAAAATTATATATATATATTTAACAAAATCACCGTCTTTACAATTATTTGTACCCCTGTTTCAAATAGTTTGTGCAACATAAAAAATATAGCATTCAGTTTTCTCCAATAATAAAATATATTGGAGCACTAGGACAGAAGGAGCTTTGCCCTTCCTTTGCACAATTTTCCTACACCATCCAAACGGAGAGTGATGGACTTAAATTTGTGTCACAATACGTGGTATTATTAAAGTGACGATAAAAACTATAACTTATGTTCACTTAAAGAAACATGATTCGTATCAATAAATTGCTCACAGAAACTGCATTTAATCATACTTTCAGAAATATTGCTATGTAATGATACTGTCAGTGAACAAACAGCGGAGGAAATAGTAAAACTAACATTTCAGACAGGTTTGATGTTTTTTAAACATCACTAAGTCGGAATGTATCATGACAATTATAAATTAAATTCTGATAATAATTCAGAAACAATATGACAAATGCCTGCCCTTAGATCATCCTAATAGGACTTAGGTTTTGGGAGAAAGGTGTCCATGGATGAAGGTTTATTTTCTGCCTGGGGAATAATCTGTGTCGAGTGGCCATATGTTTTGAATTAATATCCTGCTGATACCCAGTGATGACTCTTTTCCAGTTTTCTGGCAGAGTACACCAGATTTCTTTAAACACCTCATGGTATTTTCTAACATGCTCATAGTATGATTTATAACAACTCATGTCCCACATTAACACTGTTCCTTTGCTGTACTGCACAGTGGACATGGGTTGCTTTTATTGATAAAACATTCAATATAAGTCTGGTCAAACACTCGGTTGGCCCTGGCTCAGAGGGTTGCTAGTTCGAACCCCTGTTCATCTCAAATGCGACATTCGTCACACCGTAAATCTGTGTGGTTTTCAAATTAAGGCGACAGGAGAAGCATGCCAGTCAAGATGTCAGACAATATTAACTTTTTTCAAGACAATATAAATGTATTTATTTATAACACTGAATTGGAATAAATTTATTGAATATATGGACTAAAAAAACAGATTTAGTGTATCAATAAAAGATGAAGTAAGATGTTTTACATGTCTTTAATGGTGTGCTAATAAATATGGCCAGCACTGCAGTTCTCCAGTATACATCCACATCTTTCTCATGAAGTCTTGGCCATATGGTGGAAGCATTTTGAAGCAACATGGCTGTTTATCCGACTCACTGTGTGCCCTTTGATCTCCTGCAGTCCTGCTTTCTCTAGCCTTACAAAATATGGAAGGAGCAAGACAAACCATCCACTGGCCTACATTATACATAGTTTTGGGATCAATTTGGCATCGATTCTGGATAGTGATGCCTTCCAGTAGCTGGTCAATGCTTATCTTCACCTTTCTGCTTGGCATGCTGGTCATAAGACTGTTCTGAAAAAACAAACAAAAAAAAAAAGAAAAAAACAAGGCATTCTCATGGGTGGAGGACTCATCTCACTTCACCTCCCTGCTCCCACAATCAATGATACCTACAGCAGCTGCTCTGCCAGCTCTCTGTTGTGTTTACTGTACTGTTTCTTTATGCTATATATGCTAGAACAAGAATTTGCAGGAGTGACAACAATAGCAGGGGGGCGGTTTAATTTTGGAAGGTTGTTTTTGGAAATAAATGTGTTTTATTCACGGGAGATAGATCAACATCAGCCTATTATATTGACCGCAGGCATTTTCTGTCATTTGTGAGAGGAGGCAAGAAGAAAGAACATCTTTGAGAAAATTAGCAATTCATTTGAATTGCAAGATGACCCACTCAACCATAGCTGAAGTTCTGCATTAGGCCACATATTTCAAATTGTATTACTGACAGATTCTCCCACCTGAGCTGCGGACCTTTGCAGCTCTTACAGAGTTACCATGGAGCTGTTCACTGTTTTTTGAACAATGCTCTTATTCAAAAAACATAAAGTTGACTATTAGTTGAGGTGCAGGAATATGTACCAGGATGAGATGATTCAGGATTCACTGTTTTCATACATAGAAAATATTCTAGGGTGAACATAAATATGACTAAGCGTCTTAGAAATACAAACAAATAAAAAATAACGAATTGATGCATTTTAGTGCTCCTGTTACTTGGATCTAATGTATGTTTCTTTTTTCACCGAATGAGAAAGTTGCCACATCATGCTGTTGGGAAAGATTAGAGAATAAGACACAGATCAGCCAAAAGAGCCGACTTTAGTGCCATGGCTTCTGTCTATGATGTTTTTTTTTTGGTGTTTTTTTTTTTTCAAAAACTTTGAGTACAACATAAACTTTGAAAACTCATAAGAGTGAATAAGAATAAATCAGCAGCCACGTACACTGAGTGAGGAGTCATCATAAACTTGACTAAGATGAAATACATCCATCTTCTTGTCAGCCATGATTAAGGCGTGTTGTAACTCAATGTTTGTTACTATGCACAAGACCCATATGGGACCACCCATTGTTGCATCCATGAGAGCCATATGTAGAGTGATGATTGCACTAAAATTTTTTTTTACTCTTCTTTCTCTTCCTCTATTTTCGAAGGTCTCTAACCTCTAACATGTCTCTGAGACATGCTGTAGTATTGACAGGAATATAAAGTATGGTGTTCCTTAAAAAGAAGAAAAATTCCATAAAGGGCTTTACTATATTGCATAGCACACGGTGTCCGGGCTTGCTCCTGATGGCCCAGGGCTGCCTGACCTCTTGCACCTGCACTGCACGTCCTTTTCATCAGCTATGCAGCCGGATGTGTGTTTCGCTCTGTTGACAGCCAAACCAAGGAGAACAGAGGGTGGCCAAGTCTGTGCAATCATGAACTCCCCACAACCCCGCTACCAAGACTCCGGGCTGTTTCGACGCCTCCGTTTCCCAACTTTTCTTCCGTCTAAACTGTTCGCCAGAGGACAGAAGCGCCGCGGGAGGAGTCAAAATTACAACATGTGTCTCCTCGATTTCCAATTCTTTCCTATATGTCTTTTTATCTGACGTATGCTTTTATTTTGGTAGACAGCAGATATTGGAAGTGCCATGTCTGATTGAACAGCCAACAGCGAGATGGTCTGTTTGATTCCTATTACAATTTCAGTGTTTGAAGGAGTGCGGCTATAAACGGTACATTTTTGCCTTTTTTACTCTCCCTTTGAAAACGGTCTTGCAGCTAAGATCCGAAGAGAAGCATTAAATGTCACCAAAATATGATTAATGTTTTGTTCTTTTCAGAGAAGAGACATTGTTAGGAATCTAAACTCAAATATAACCAAAATGTTACCAAAAGTCAAGAAGAGGCACATTTACGCATGAATCAAGTGATAGTGGAATTCAGAAGGTCAACACATCGCTTATCAATCACCTGATGTCAGCTTTCATTTTAACACTCATTCCAGACTGATGCAAAGGAAGAAGAGTGGAGCTCAGATTCTACCACATCCAACACAACTGCACAGGATTCAGCCTTGTGTGGTCCTGAAAGCCTATTTATTTCAGGCTCTAAAATCAATTAATGCTGGCATTATCCTTTGAATTGCACTATTCACTGCAGCCAAATGAGCAGGGCACCCTTGCATGAAAGTAATTTTGACTTTTAATCCAAGAGCCCTCCTCAACCGGAACCACCTACAGGTCAATCTCCAGAACTGCAGATATCTGTGGCGCTGGAGTCATGCACATGTGCAAGCTGGCTTCTGTGACAAGAATGTGTTTATGAGTTAAAAGCATGCTGCATAGCGTTCGGTTGATGTGCAGACAAAAATCCTCAATTCTCGCCGGTCTCTCGCTGGCATCGCATAAAGAAATCACAGATAAATGCAGAAATGATGAAGTAGGTCTTGGAAAAATGGTGATAGGCAGCGAGAATAGAGAGCTGGGGAAAACAAAAGAGGTAGATAAAAGGAAATCCAAGAAATAAAATCCCACTGAGGTATTTTATGCATACAAGTGCTAAATAAGATTTGCCTAATCATCATTAATATCTTTGCTATTGGAGACTATACACTGATTTGCAAAAGTATTCATACCTGTTGAAGTGCTTGTCAATTTGTTACATTAAAACCAGAAACTTCACTGTCTTTTAATCAGCAGGTTATTTGAGAAAACAAGAGAAAACAATACATGATTTATTTCCTCTCTTTTCATTTTAGCTGAACAAATAAATATATGGAAAGTGTGGCATAATTGCTTTTTTCCTGGTGCATGCCCCCTCCACAACAGTCCTTAAATTTCATTTGCCTCCTTTTTTGCTCTAATACCTTTAAATAAAACACAGAGTTACCAGTTACCATTAGAGGTCTCCTGCTAAATACGACACACAGGTCAAGGATAGAATTGCGGAGCAGCTTAAAGCAAGGAAAAGCCAAAAAATTCTATCCAACTTTGAGAATTTCAAAGAAAAGCAACCAATCCATCAAAAATAAAGACAATATGTTGCAACTCCAAGCCTTGTAAAATATGGACGTCCACCTGACAGGTCAAGCAAGGTAAGCAGTCAACAGAGAAACCACTAAGAGGACTTTGCCAAGGAAATTCAGAAGCAGATGTATTTTGACAGGACGAATAATTATATAAATGTCCTTTATTGTTCCACAGTGGGGAAACTGTGTAGTATAAATGCAGTAAAAGCTCCAATACTGAAGATATTTCCAGTTTTTGAGTTTCTAATCATCATGTTAAATGCACCATCTTCAAAATAAATCAAAGCCTTGACGATAAAAAAAAAACTGGTATTATAATTGCCCATGCCTACTATGCGTAGTGGCAAACTAACGGTACGTAGTACTGAGCAAACCCCCACCATAAGACAAGGCGATGACGGCACATGCTGATGCTTTCCTTCAACAGGGACAGAGAAGCTGATCAGACGTTTTAGAAAATACAGGGAAAGAAAATCTGTTAGACACTGCAAAAGAACTGAAACTTTTAGCTTTTACCTGTGTTAAATGAGACAAATTGAGTAAATTGAGACAATTGCAGCAAAATGAGGTTTTACAAAATACTGCAGCAGGAAGGTTAAACACAAGAACGTGTAGGAAAAGATCAAATGAAACCTTGTTTAATTTTTCCTTCACTTCCCCACTTTATGTTGATCTTTTGCGCATACACCTAAATATGCATTGCCATTTGAGCTAGTATGTTACATAAATTTACTTCCACCAGGCACAGTATAATTATAACTCTGTCCTGTCCATCCACAAAGAGTGACACGCTGAGCTCTTGTAGGAAGGGGGAAAAAAAGACATGAATACAGGAGAAGCCTGAAATTTTCACCAGAGAGATGACCACATCCCCGCTCAGGCCAATTAGCCAGCAGAAACTCTTTCATTTCCCGAACAACTTGTCAGCATGAAAGGATCACCCTTTGTCTGTCAGACTCATGCTTTTATCCTCTTCTGCTACGTCCTGCACACAGTTAGTCCAGCAGGAAAACACGCGCACAGACGTGTAACCCTTTAATTCAGCCAATGAACAACTTACATTCCTGCGGCTCCCTGCTCTGTTCCTGTCATCTCTCGGTTTGCCTGACAGCGCACACGCCTCAGCAGAGCAAACATTCACGTATGACCAGTAACCGCAAGTGCAGATGCTCATACGATAGAATACCAGTCAAATCCTCGCATGGACAGCTCACATTTTATCTCCCCTCAGCTGCTGCCATCGCTCTGATTTATGTGATTGTTAGCTCAGAGAGGACTTTTTTTTTAATTGAAGTGAGCGTAAGCGCATGAGTGTGTTGCGCGTGTGTAGCGATCTGTCCAAAGCATCGCCTGGCCATGGCTGTATTGTTTGGCCTATCAGACAAGCTGTCAAGTACTCTGCCTCCCTCTCTCTCTCTCTCCACTCTCTGCCGCTTTGTGTTGACGTTACAATAACGGAAATATGGGACTGTGAAGGTCACGGATGCCTGAAGCCGAACCGACTGGCAAAAGCCAGCGCTCACATTTCCTCATGCCAGACACATACATTACGCTAACAATCCACCTAAGATGCAGTCAATGGGCTCTCAACAGGAGCAATAATCACATTCAATGACATTTTTACTAAACTGACATTAGAAAA
This sequence comes from Poeciliopsis gracilis, assembly GCA_911649635.1. Taxonomy (NCBI): domain Eukaryota; kingdom Metazoa; phylum Chordata; class Actinopteri; order Cyprinodontiformes; family Poeciliidae; genus Poeciliopsis; species Poeciliopsis gracilis. The sequence goes on from CAJVRI010001220.1 coordinate 3,423,172, forward strand.
AGCTGAAGTGGATCTCTTGAGTGAGGCTCCATAGATTTCTCATTTGCTCTTTTTTCCCCCCCACAAAGCAAACTTCCCTTAACTTTTCTGCTTCTATCTGCATACTGCCATCTGCCTCTTACACACTTTCAGTCTCTCCCCTCTGAAAGTTCGGCCCGTTGAGAGAGGCTGCTCTTTGTGAAGGCTGCACTCGCAGACGGTCAGAGATCGATCAACCAGACACGCCGATGTCCTGCTCCCTTTGTGAGCCCAATCTGGCTCTCAGCACCTCTCCTCTGTTTATCTCCCACACGTCTCTCGCTGGCTGCATGCTCTTAATTAAACATGCCGCATGGCTATTAATTGTCAACCAGATTCAATTTGTTCCCCAGGCACGCCATGAATGGGCCTCTCCTCCCAGAACAAAGGTGTCCGAACAACCGTGTCAGAGTTGGACAAAAGGCCCACGGCATCACTTCTATCTCAAACAAGCGGAGCTGCTACTAAGCAGCAGGCAGCCATTGAACGAGGTGCTATCCACACAGGTTTCCAAGAAAAGGTGCTCAGTGACATTTAGACAAAAATGGAGGAATTTTATCACAGTTTAGCCAATATACCTTTTCAAATGTGCTTAATTCATTTATAGATATTTTTTTTCTTTCACAAGCAAACCCTTCAGGGATATCTTATAAGTTGGCATGGGCTGGTTACTAATGTGAAGGTACAAAATAGTCACTTTTTATTGTACACAGGTTGAATTGCTTGTTAAACAAATGGCGAGTCAGCCGATCATATAGCAACAACTCAATGCATTTAGATAACTGGTGTCAGACATGCTGGTCTGAGTTTTCCAAGAACTGCTGACCAACTGGGATTTTTCACATACAACCATTTATCGGCTTTACAGAGAATGGTCCCCAAAAAAGAAAATATATCCAGTGACCGGCCGTTGAGTGGACAAAACTACCTTGTAGATGTGAGAGGTGAGGAGAGAGTGGGCAGACTGAATTCAAGATGACAGAAAAGTAACCAGTCATGAAAGCCATGGAATATGGAACCGTTCTTGAAAGTACAACTCTGAGGCAGATGGTCTGAAAAAGCGCAGGCCCAAACCTGCTAAGAATGAAATAAAGAACAAAACTCAGACTGCAGTTTCAACTTCAGCTAGCAGTGATTCAGGCAGTAGGTGGTTGTGTACTTGTTCAAGAATATTTTCATGGCACACATTGAACTCTTTAGTAACTTTGATGAAAGGTGCTTTATAAAAAGCTTTGATCATTAAGTGCTATATAAAAAAACCTAAAATGGCTAAACTTCCTTTTACTGCACACTGTGATGTTCTCATTTTTATGTGCTCATCATGTAGCAATTTGAACGATGTTGCTGCAGAAATGTGCTGTACAAATAAACTTGCTTTGCCTTTAGCAGCAACTCAGCCTACTGTTACTGTTGCTGCTGGTCATGCCCGTCCCTTAATGATCACACTGTACCCCTCTTCAGGTGGTTATTTCCAGCAGCATTTTATTAAAGGTCAAATCATTTCAAGCTGTCTTCAATAACATGGTAATGAATTCACAGAACTCCAATGGGGTCCATAGTCAGTAGATCTCAATACAGCAGAGCTCCTGATGTACTAGAATGAAACATCTCTGTCAGGGAACAAAACCTTGTGATGCTGTAATGTAAATGTGGAGCAAAATCTCAGAGGGATGGTTGCTACAGTTCGACACATTTATGCCATAAAACTTAATGCAGCTTATGAAGGATACAGGAAGACAACATATAAGATGTATACCCGGTCTTTGAACTAAATATTTCAGGTTTAACGTCCTTAAAATTAATTGAAAGAGAAAATGCTAGAATGACCAGAATATCTGATTTGCTGATTAAATCACAGAATTTAAATTCACCCTCTATTTCTATGCTGTATTGCTGGACACTGCTGGCCAGCTTTGTTAAAAAAAACAGATGACCATACTTTTCGGGGGTTTTTTGCACGAACACAACTTTGGTTGTTTCAGAGTCAGAATGGAGGGTCATTGTGTGGAAACCAAAAGGGCACCAATAACACTATTTTTAAAAAGTCTGCAGCCACCAGGAGCATTTCTACCATGAGGCTAAAAGAAGCCAACAATTATCAGCCTCCAATTATTGTGTTCCTCTTAATAGGACAATGGCAAAAGGGCACAATTTCTGGCTCAATGAGCATTTGAAACTACTCCCAAATTGAATTTTTATTCTGGTAAACTTGACACAATAAATCTTTTAAAATCAACATAGCCATTATGTGGTATGGCAATATTATTATTGTACTATAATTATTACTATGTTTTGTTGTTTTAGCAGCAGTATGGTTAATTGTCACTGTTCAGTTTGAATGGAAACAGATAAATCCTTTCACAACCTTTAGATTTTAATTTATGTGTCAATACTGTGATATTTTCACTCAAGGTTATCATAGCAAGAGAATCTCATACCAGCCCAAATCTATTTGGAATCAAACAAATAAATAACCCTGCGGTTGCTGAGAGGAGCAAGCAGCAGCCAAGGAACAATATAATTTATAGCCATGCATCAACGTTACTGGAGGCTGCTCCAGCATTGAGCCAGAGCCCACAGAGCCAAAATATCCATCCCCTTTGCAATTCCATCAGCTGTCCCACCTCTCAGTCACCCCAATCAGTGCTCCCTTTCCAAAGTCCAAAAGCTAAAGGGCCCAGGCTGGTGCCAAAAAGGTCTGGCTTGGGTTATTGTGTCACATAAAGGCATAAACCAACCCGTTCTGAGCCCTCTGAGTCACACACAGAGCAAAACCCAAATCAAAAGCTCATATAAACTCACAGCGAGACCTACATTCCATTGTGTGGCAAGCCTTGTTCAAACACTGCGTTGTAGAATTTTTAATGAGCGTTTGACGAAGGTGCTGTAGCATACGGACAGAGGAGATGCTTTCCCCAGTGGGCTTCTGTGCTTGCCTCTTCAGCAATCCCAATATTTTTGCTGCTGGTGAAATTCACAGAGCATTTGAGGAATTACTTATTTAAAAGATAAGGTTTCCTCTGTTGTCAGCAAAAAAGAAAGAAAGAAAAGAAACACTTCTTATCCATAAGAGGCAAAACCCAATGCGGTGTGAAATCAAAGGTCACCCAGAGACAAATAGCACTAACAGGCAGGAGCAGGGGTGACAAACGCTCCCTCTATGTGCTCCCCAAATTAATTAAGACCGGAGATTTAACGTGGCATCTCTCTCACAAAGGAGAACAAGCAGCCGTGTTATTGTTAAAGCAGGACTTCTAAAAGAACAACGCTCCTCTTTTCACTGTGGTAATCACAGCATGTTTACCCATGTCTCCTAAATGACTGCTTCATTGAATGTTTTATGTGGCAGCTTTGAGAAGTCATTGATCTCTGTCTAGGCTCTGAGACACCTCCATGGAGTCTGCTTCAGCTGCATAAGTCCACCTGCTTTCAGCCCAGAATCCTTGGGGCAATGCATTGAATGTCTTACCCCGGGCAGCCTGCTAATCCGCTCCATTCGCAGGTGTCTCTGTCTGGCCGTGAACACAAGATAAGCACAAGCCTGAAGGAGACAGCGATGGCCAATAGACACGAAGTGCACAGGCGATTGTGCCTTCGCACCAATCCACAGCCAGTCACCCAGCAGAGGAGACGGACTGAAAACAGCAGGTATGAGACTGGGCCCAAGTAATGACACCTCATCTGGGAGCACCCAGCGAGAAACATCTGCATCCCTTTATCTCCACAATGGCTTCACAATCAAAGCGACAAGCCGATCATTTACTGGATTACTCCGCAGTAAGCTGCTGTCTAATGTTCACTCACAGATTAGTGTGGTGGAAATGTTTACACCAAGCGAAACAGGGCAAAAAAGTTGTCTCGTCTTAAATAAGAACGAGGGACCGGCATGCTGGCCCCAGGCACGGCTGCAACTGCACTTACCTAGCATTGATTCCAGTTACAATTTTCACAGAGCCAGTCATGCTTGAGAAATTTTTAACAAGCCAGGGTTTAATTAGTCCAAGAGAGTAATTTTGAGACATATAATGTCGAATGGTATCGCTACAATTAAAGCATCGAGCCAGTGTTAAGGTGGAAGCACAATACTTTTAAATACAGTCAGGGGTCTAAGTAAGGAAGATGAATTTAATTTCAATAAATGTTGAATGGTCACAGTTTGGGACAATTAATTTTACACAATTTAGTTGACTCCAGAAAGAAAGCCTGAGAGAAATAAAAGTTTGGCTAATTAGATCTCCTATCAAGGGCAGTCACGCCACACTACATAATATCCAACAAATGCATTGCTTTAACAAACACTTCATTTATACTGCATCATCAATGAGGGCTCCATGTCCTTGATGTTGGTGAAATATGGAGAGGGGAGCTCAGATCGTACCAATCACATGTAAGGGCATGCTCAGTTACACCTTTTGGCCTTTTAATGGTCATTTATTGTTCATCAAGTGTGCGTGTGGGTGAGAGCTTGCAGGTCCCTACGTGTGTTTTATGAGTTGTCTCCTCCAGTTGGGGGCAGCACTGCCCTGGCCTCAGTGGCTCCATGCACTCATCCATCCCACGTCTTGTCTAATTAAACATCGTTAACATTCATCCCAAGGTCTTATGCAGATGAGCACAGAGGGAATGTGGTGCACTGCGCATTAAGAAAACAACTCGGGGGGTGGCAGGGAGGTGAGCGCTGGGATGAGATGGGGTTGTAACCGAATTGAGACGTGCCTGGATATCTCCGATTTGACCTCATTCATCAATTAATTACCACCATTAGTAGGAGGTGATGTGGAACCAAAGCTGAAATCACTGCACCGTGGTATCTCCACCACCAATTTGTTGTCCGCATGCGTGTGCGTGTATATGTGTGTGCTCTTGAAAGACAGCAGCCCATTAGGAAGTGATTCAGGTAGGTTTGAATGTGTCTGTGTGTATGTGTACCTACTCTATGACCAGAAAGGCAGACGTGTAGACAAAGTGACAGGCATCAGGCCAAACTCTGCCATCGCTGTCTACTCAACAGAGCTGTGATCGCAGCTCAGTCCTGTCATGTGGCTGTCACTCTATCATTCACAGTCATACAAACACCATACAATCACACCTCACCACTCTGCAGCCGTGCAAACACCTACCATGGCCCCATCTTGAAAGGCCCCCTTTGTTCTTTATAGAACAGTCGCTTGGGGTGCATTTGGGATGGAAACTTGAAAAACAAGCGGTAACTGTGCCCTTCCTTACATGTTGACTTCCCTAGTTTATCCCAGGAGTTATAAAACCAGTTGTCTGATGTTCACACAAAACAAAAGAAAAATAATTTTAAGAGTAATGTATCAGACAAGCAACTGAAATTCATAAAACATTTTACAGATAAATTTTAAACCTAACTAAGATTTCATTAAAAAGTGCCATGGTACACAGACATATTAGGACAACTGTGTAGGTGTTCCTGGTAGCAATGTGCAAAAACTGTTAAATTAGTTCATTACAGTAGCATTTTTGCACAAGAGAAAAATAATTATTTTCTATAACTTTTAATTTAAGCAATTTCTTTAGAATAAATCCAATGAAAGAATTTTTCTAATTAATTCTTTGCTTCTTTCAGTTGTCAAACTATTTTGATAACTTTCTCATTTAATGTGGTATAAATTTCATGTGATAAAAAAGTCTAAATCTTTAAGTCACTGGTCACAGGGCTGAATGACAACCCACTAAGCACAGGTGGTGGGATGGTAAGGAGATTTATAATATCCTGCTTAACTCTCAGTTGGAAATTCAAAGCAAAGAGTGGATCCCTGGGTTCACCAAGTCTCCAAAATAACCATTATGTACCATCTGTATTCAACTGGTGGCTTGGGAGGGATACAGTAGAAAAGATTTTTCCTTCCTGTAATCATAAATCCAAGTATGTGGAGTTTGTTAAATGTGATTGCAACATGTAACTGTAAACAGGGGATTTGATCAGATGAGACTGAGCATTTGGTCATAATTACTCCAATAGGGTCTGGAGAGGGAAGTAAAAAATGACTATGAGAAGCTGCATCTTGTGCCCACTGTTAACCCCTTGTACACCATTACATTTTTGCTTAAACCACCACAGAGCTCGGGTGGTGCATGTGTTTCACTAACATCAGTTAAAAACATATCAAGCTTCTTTGCAGTTTGTGGTCAGAGTTTAGCCAAATTATGCTTAATTTAGTTTGCTTGATAGGACACAGTTACTACACTTCATCTGTAAATGAATACAGACAATAAAGAGTAATGCATGGTGGAAGATCTGTGATGCTGAGGGGTTGTTTGTCTTCCAAATGTGCCACAGAACCTTCTCAGAGTGCACAACATCAAAAACTTTTTAAAATATCAAATATTTTCTGTACAAATAAGGTACGTTCTGTTAGAAAGCCAAAAATAGATCATAACTGAGTGTCTTTGTCAGGGGTTTTCAACTCCAGGTCTCAAGGGCTGCAACTTTTAGATGCGCCTTTGCTTCAACACAGCAGAGACAAATAATTACCTCATTAGCGGGACTCTGGAGAACGTGGCTCCCAACTGAGGAAGTGACTCAGCCCTTTGATTCAGGTCCGTTGAACCAGGGACACATCTAAAAGTTGCAGAACATCGGCCCTTGAGGACTGGAGTTGAGTACACCTGGTCACTCTGGAATAATTACCCAAACCATACTGAGCCGTATAAAGAGAGAAACAGAAACTTTTTCCACTTTTTCCCACGAGCTTCTCATTTTCTGGAGTCTCCAAGTCAAATAGAAAACATGTGGGTTGAGCTGAAAAGAACACAGTGGAAGAGAGAAACCAGGATTCTGGACAATCTAGGCAACAGACTGTTCAAAGACCCTTTGTGTGCTCAATGATTGCAAAATGACTGTTCTGTTGACCAACGGGAAATGTATAAAGTATCATCAGGAGGCAATAACAATTGTACCTAAGCCTAGAGGTCTGATTTCTTTTTTTAATTTCCAGTGTGAGATTATGATGCTGCATGAAAAGATTTACCAGAGTGGAAATAAATTAGTTTCTGTCTATCCAGCGATATTTATTTGACAAGCTCTAATGAATTACTACTTTGTTTACTGTTTTCATTCCAAAAATGGGCTTGATGAGCTTGTAGTGACAGATATAGCCTTAAGGAGTGCCTTCCAAGACTGGTGTAACAGTACAGACATGACTTACTCACATATTTTTGAGGCCAACTTGATGGCTGGCCATGCATGGCCGCACAGCCCAGCACTTCCTAAGATCCTGTTTGTAACTGTCTCTGGAACAAGAGCCCGAGGGAGGAGCCTGCTTAAACTCACTCACCTTCACCGCTGGCATCAGATGCATCTCTGTGCACAGCAGGCTTCCTACATGCACTCAAGCACACAAGACAAGTGTGCATGTTTTTTAAAAAAAATATATATATTCTAGCGTACACAGACTTGTCACACGGGCTGTGTGCAAACACAGCACAGGGTCAGCACATCACATGGAGCCCTTTGCAGAAATGAACAGTTTTCCTCAAAGGACCTGTGTCAAATAGGCATGCATGGAAAAGCAGAAAAAGCACTTTGCCCCTGCATACATATCTGATGCAGGAGAGCCAAAGTGTCCTAAAATCTTCCTCCACCAACAGCCAATAAAGTCACCTTCACAAATTACCGCTACTATTTAGTGACATGTCGCTTCTACAGATATGCAACTGGCGATAAGAAAGACATAAGCAAATTTGCGGGTTAAGTGTGGCGAGAGATAAAACTAAAAGCAGGGGGCGCTGTGTAGATGGCCAAGTACTGGTAGTGAGGGTGAGCAGGCGGGCTCAGGAAACGATGATGAAGTGCAGCATTAGTGCGGTGATTAACTCCTTTCCTTGCTCTTCCTCCTCTCGTTCAGTCCCATTTCCTCCCACTGTGAGAAGGGAGGGGAGCCTCTGATCAGTGTGTGTGAGATTCCCTTGACACACCGTCCATCTGTGAATATGAGATGGCAAGCCAGCATGCCTTCTTCACCAACATTCTGCTGAGATGCCATCTCAATGGCTCTCCATTACAAAACCTTTCCTCTCAGCCTCTCAGAATAGAACTAAAACTTTGACAAGATGTGCCCTATTTAGAATCACATGATGCTATGAAGGGTAAAGCTGAGATGTTTGGGCTCTACTAACCCAATATTAATTTTCTTGGGACTGATGTAAACATGGTCAAGACCGAAGCTCATATTTCCACGTTTCTCTGCCCCTCTGTGGTTTGCAGTGTACACTCAGGCAAAGCTTGTGGTAGAGAAGAGCTGTATAGAACAGCATAGTTAATTTTTAAAGATGGAAAAGCAGTCGGCCCTGAAGAAAATTATGATTCTCGACAAGAACGCCTCAAAACCTGGGCTAAAAAAACAAACAAACTTTGGAGTCCTTGGACTTGATGAAGTGCTTCTTACAAGCTACTTACAATTTTACCATTTATTCTGCCAAACTCACCTTCAAATATGCAATTTATTTTCTGCCATCTCAAACCACAACTAAATGGAAATTATAAAGAGAATAAAATAACGGTTCTGCTTTCTCTTTTAAGAGAAAGTAGATTTATTTTAAGAGAAATAAATCAAATACAATTTCTTAAATGTTTTCTTCAGCATTTAGGTCAATGTATAAGGATCATTTGCAGTGTGTTGAACAATTTTTATGTTACGTTAGCGAGATGTTTAAGATAATCCTGCTGAAAAAAAAAAGATTATATTAAGTTGACTTTTACTGGAGACCATATCACAATGCGTGGTTAAAAAAAGAAATAAATAAAAAAATAAAAAGCAAAAGTAACTTAAAAACTCAGAAGGTTGTACTTTCCAAGATCTTTTAAAATGCCAATGTCAAAGTGACTGGTTGTACCTCAGATTACGCTGCAACTCTTGAAAAACTTTGTTACATTTTTACAGCTTAGTACCAAACTATCAAACTTATAGCTCTGAAAGCATATTACTAAATACCTCCCAGCTAAGTACTGGTAGGTACTTTTGACAAAGTGATATTTAATAAAAAAAAAAACAAACAAAAAACAACCAATAAGGCTTGAAATACAACTACTTTTACTAGGTATAAACTTGTCAGGGCTGTAAATAATAAAGCTCAAGCAGATGTTTTACATCTAATAAAGAAAAGGGGAGAGTCTAGTGATTTTAGGTATTTGTTTCATGACTATAGTCTTTTTAGGATATATGTTTTTTTGATAAAAAAATTATTTTACCCTTGAGGTAAGATATAAAGCACTGTCATTTAGAAGCTAGTAAATACCAAAACCTGACTTCTATCCACAAAGGTCGTTCTTTTCTTTTTACCGTCGAAGAAACCAATTTGCACCTCTGTAACTCGCAATTCTGCAGTAAAAAAGGTATAGGCAATCCTGTGTTTATGAAAATAATGCTTTTATTACTAGAAGTTAATGCTGTTTGAGGCGAATTTATCCCTCTTACACGCTTCAAATAATTTCATAAAGATTTCAGCCCCCTCAATAGGTAATGGGAGTGCTGTTGAACAGAGGTCAGAATATCATTCAGGCATTGCTGTCTGGAAAGCACTCAGAGGCTCCTCAGAGATCCCGTTCTTATGCAGACTGAAAATGATGCCTCGTGAACTGCACACAGTGGATGCATTTTTATAATAGTTCAATAACATTTTGGCACAATTCCCTCCCAGAATAATCTGCCTGCTTGTAATTCCATCAAAACTTTGTATCATTTGAGGATTAGTGCCTCTGTTCTCTGCAAAAAGGGGATAAAACCCATGAAATAGAGAAGCACTCGCACACTCTGGCAATCAATGCTAATCACAACAGCATTTACAATGTTTGTGAGATTTTGTAGACTTTCACCTGTTATAAGCATCATTAAGTGCCCTTCAGTAAAGGTGATTTTTACAGTGGGTTGTGTATCTTCTCTTATCTCTACTTCTCCCCTGAGCTCTTATAAATTCTCAACAATTACATGCCAAGGTTTTTTTTTTCTTTTTTTTTCCATGAGTAGAAATTACCTCTGTCTCCTCTCCTTTCTCTCATCCTGGCATCGCTCATCTATTATTCAGTTTTTAATTTGGCTATTTGAGGTTTGTTCCCTCGTTTGGCGACAAGTAAGCCTCTGCTAAACAGGCACCTTATCCATTACACTAAATCTAGCGCAGAGCAGACAGCATTCTGGAATTGACCATTAGTGGGGTTATTGATATAACCACCATTCCCTCTCGTCATTATCCCTCTAATTTATCCGTAATTGTATAGCAGCTTTTTGGAGTTATTCTCACCTTGGATGCAAAGAGAACATATCATCACTTTCTGAAACTTTGGGGGTTGAGGGGAGAAAAAAGAAAATCATTTTATAGAAGAACTGTCTCAGAAAATTCCAGATCTCAGTCTGAAGCTTTTGTATGTGTTCACAAAAGTTTCCAAATTGCAGTGGGCTTTTAGTGAGGGTTTTCATTTCTGTACTTCTAGCCATCGTAGAGAGATAAACCTCTCCGACTTCTTCAGACTCCTATAATCATATGCAATTGTGGTAAAGCAAAAAAAAAAAAAAAAAAAAAAGACATGCCTCTTTACTGGGATCTATGGCTCATTGTATCTTATGTGTCACACGAGCCAAGGATCAATAGCACTCAATAGTCTATTAATAGGCAAGTCCTGGCTCTGTTCAGACTGTAGCACCAGCCTGTCCACTAGAGCGGGCCGTGAAAAGAAGACGGTGCAATAGAAACCAATCCTCGCTCCTCTGTTAGCAGCGAAAGCCTCTTAATCATCTCAGTTTCCCATTGACTTACCGCTTCTCTCCCTCTCGTTGAAGGCCCGTCTTAGAGGGATACTTAACCGACCCTCCCTTATCCCCTCCTCGCCACAAAGAAGATGACTCTGCCTATTGAGAAGCTTGGAGGAGAGGTCAATGAGGTTTTCCTAAGTTCCACTGTCACATAATTCCATTTCAGACTGATACATTTGTGTAATTGCTAAAAAAAATATGCAAAGATTCCTGCGTTAGTATCACACGGCATCTCAATGATTACAAAAACAAGGAATAAAACACATTTATTACACACTGACCACCACCCTCATTCAGTTATAATGATAATAAGCTATAAAAGGCAGCTCATGGGCACTTGGACAAGTCCAAGTACATCTTCACTCTAAGTATAAGTGATCCGCCTAATAGACCGTTGAAGTTATGTGACAGAGTCACCAAAATAGCACTTCAGTCGCTCAGTCGTGCAGGCAATCAAAGGACACCTGAACAATATAAAACAAATATTGATATTGATCCACCGCGTTTAATTTCCTCCCACCTCTGATAATGTAGAAAACAACAAACAGAGCTTTGGGACTTTAACTGTTTACCTTCTTGAAGAGATTACAGCATCAAATTGAAGTTTTTTATCGATTAAATTCTCTGTTTGCTTATGACTTGTGCTTTTTTTTTTTGAGAGCATTCATCAAAAGATATACTTAAATTTGAAATCAATTGGTTTTACTCATTGACTTGACCTAAATTAAACATGGTGTCAAATTCCCCCAACAGCCTACAAATTGCAGATCATATTAAAGTCTTTATGTGCTGGTTTTTGGTAAGAAATGGGAGTTTAATGGGATCTTGATGTTCTATCAGCTGACCCCCCCCCCCACCAGAGCCATGGACCTCTGCAGTTCCTCCAGGGTTACCATGGTTTCTTGGACTAACATTTGCCTCGCCAAATCTGTCATTTTGGGTAGATGGCCATATTTTGCAGTTATGCTACGCTGTTCTCCTCTTTGGATGATGGCTTGACCTCTGTGAGGTTTTATTTTGGGGTAATAGAGTAAGGAAGGTGAATATAATTACACAACTGACAATGATGTACAGAATCTGACCTGGTTGCTGGCAGTTTTGCAAGTAAAGTTCTTCTGGCAGCTGTGAAAATGTACAGGATTTCTTTGTAAAAACACAAAAAGGTGCATTTTCAATGTGTATTTGACACTGGGACTATCCAAACAATTGGAAAAAAAGATTGCCTATTTAAACCTGAACTGAATTATGAGCGCATCTGCAAAACCGTATTTTTGTGAAAACCAAGAGATTCTGCCTTCACAAAACATTTCTAAAATCTTGCCTCGCTCTGATGAGCAGACTATATCGTCATCGCCCAAGTAAAAATGTGAGGAAAGATGGAGAAGCAGTCATTCATATTTTCTTTTCCTAATATTTTCCCCTCTCGATTCTTCTGCTATCAGGTGCACAGCCAGTAGAGGCTGAAGCTAGGAAGGGGAGGTGGTCAGCGTCACATGATTCCCCCCTTGGTAGTTGAGCACCACCCCCCTTTTGGGAGATGGGGGCTGTCACATTCGTCTTTGTCACAGTGCAGCATGCCACCCATTCATCAGGCCTGCCAGCAATGGCATCCCTTTCCTCTATGTGCCCGGAGAGTGGGCACGTCTGGGCCTGACTGGTTCCCAGATACACACAGAGAGCAAAACACAGACACTCTGATGGATTCATTTATTAGGCCTTTCATTACCCAGAGGGCCAATGGTGAATCGCAATGCACTAAATGCCGCAGCTTTGCACAGCTATGCAGCTGCCCTCTAGGCCTTCAGCTACCACGGACAGGCTTTCAGAGGACGGACTAATCTTCAGCACTGTGACTCATTAGACACCGGAAATTATTCATAATACTGACTTATATGAGTAATTCGGAGCCTAAAACATTGCCACAAAAGTTCAATTATGCAGATCTTCACTCATCTGTAATAAAACAAACCTTCAGAGTATTATATTATGTAAAAAAAAAAAAAAAAACACTAGTCACTGTATAGGATATTCCCTTCTTTTTACTGGGAATTATTGTAAACAGTTCATCACTTTTGTGAACCTTGTTGAAACAAAAAAAGCCAGCCAAGAATCAACGCTGTTGTCGCGGCAGCCTGCAAATTTAAAAAGCTACTGGAGAGAAACCAACCACCAAGTAGATGTGTGAGGATAAAGTTCAATACTGCCTGCAAAACTTAGTATTATTGATTGCCCCGGATGGTAAATTCAATATAGTCTAAAGAAGTTAGAATTGTGGATCTACAAGCCAAGCAATTCAATAGTGTTCATCTCATGCAATGGTGAGGATCTGGGGTCTGTCTGATTCAATCCCAGAAGCCGTGGAGAAGGCTAGCAGGGATGAGAGAGCCAACAAATGCAATACGCTGCAGCTTCAGAGGCGATCTGAGGAGTCAACAAATTTAATAGAGCCACTTTATCCCCTCGTATGTTCGTGCAACTGGATTTAAAGTGTGGAGGTTCCTTCTGTGAAGTTCTTATGAGCTAAGGAGTTTATCTTACACAAGCGGACGTCTGTGATGCATCTTTCAGTGAGTCCAAAATGTGTATTTGTTTAATTGCAACAAATACACGGCATGTGTTCACCAGTGACGAGGAATGCTTGCGAAACTACTGCTCAAAGTAATGTCTGTCATCAATGGTGGCAGAATTTCTTATTGCACCTTGCAAAAAGGCACAATCACAAACTGCAATGTATAATATGTAGGCTTATTATATGTATTATAAGCCTGGCGGGCCACCATGCTTTACTTTACTGTGGTCTTTTCTTAAGGCTTTAATCTTCCAGTCTTCCAATCATGAATAACTATCAGGTGATATTTTCAAATTTGCTGTCAACTTTAAACATTTTTTTTTAATGTTTAAAGTTGGCAGTTGGATGAATGACTGCTAGGGCATCCCCCCAGAAAACTAAAGTTTTCCCCCCAGAAAAAGTTTTCTGGAGAAAACCCTGAAAAATGTCAGTAAAATTAGAATAAATTGATAACTAAATTTGACATGAGAAGGAATAATATCTCAAAATAAAAAATTTCCAGGCAGTTGCAACTATTTTTATTGTCCCTGCAGAAAAAGTATCTCCACAGCATCATTCAGCTACCACCATGCTTCACTATATGAATGATGTATTCAGGATGATGTGTAGCGTTAGTTTTCCCACATCACCACCTGGCTTTGCAGCCTGGAAGGACAAGAGCACCTTGATTCACAGACAAAAATATAAGGACAAAATAAGTCCTTTTTAAAGTTTGCTTCAAACCACATTCACGGAATTACCATTTAGTTATGGACCCATCCATTTCCTCCAGAGTAATACTCTAAGTTATACTCGGGTATAACCTGTAAATTTCTAGCGTCAGATGTTACTCAGACGGAGAAGAGACCGATGGGAACAGACTGTCACAACAATAAAGAGGTCTTCATATGAGATGAGAGAGATGCTCATTTTAGAAGCGCTGTTGAAAAATCCAAATCGTGTAATCCTGCGAGACTGTGTACGACTAAGACAAAGGCACAATGGCGACAGGACTCATCTCACCCAGGACATTTACAATCAAGGCCAAATTAAGTGTGGCATAAATTAGCCATAGATAACATAAACTAGCGCACAGGGGATGGAGAAGGGATATGATGTACACCACTCAAGAGGATATGATACATGTCTTTTCAATTAAGAGTTTGAACAATGTCAAAGCTTGGCTTTAAAATAGGCTGTAATAAAAGAACTCATTTGAATATTTGCTCCATTCTCTCAAGATATTAGGATGAGGAATAACCCGTTAAAAAACGGAAAAGGAGCACAGTAAGAAGTAAGGCTCTTTTAATTGCTGGCATGTTTGTTTCCCTTTATGTGACCCATGACAGTAAAATTAGGTTCAAAAGCAAACAAACAAAAAGAAACAGCTGAAAAAGCATTAAAGTGTGCTCCAGGAGGAGGTGGAGACGTGCTAGGAATGCTCAGATACAAATTTATCTGTGAGCAACTCTGAATAACACAGGGGCTGGTTGTAATCCCAACACTACGCTGTGCTGCACTGTCAAGCAGCTAATAAAAATAGGCTGGTGGCAGATCAAGTCTGTGATTCAAATGCATTCAAAGCCTTTCTTAAGTGAACTGCAGAAATCCCATTCTTGCTCATTTTTTGACCCACCTCTCCCTGGCTGCTTTCCAGTGGTTCTCCACACGTCTCGCCCCGCTCCCGCTTCATCTCCCCGTCTCCCCTCTCGCAGTATCATCGCTAAATCTATTTGGAGCTGCCGCTGGGAGCAATTGACCAGAAATGGGTTTGTGCACATTTTGAGAACAACGTCTGTCATAAAAATACAAAAGGTTCGGCACAAAGAAGTGGTTAAATATCCACGTGTCTGGCCGCTGGTAGCCCCTCAGGTGTCCCCAGCTCGGGAAACTGTTGACTTGGAACAACATCAGAGCAGCCCACCCATTGTACTATAGCTTTGCTTTAGCAATACTGCAAAAATCAATTCCTTGTCTGTCTGGGACTGCTATTTGTGCTACACATTCTATTACCACGGTCTGCCCATTCAGACAGCAAGCTAGGGTGACCAGCATGTACAAATGTACTGCTATCACAACAACAATAGCTCAGAACCACCCGCAGAACAGCTGCGCCCAGAGAGACATCGCACTCTCTCCTTTTGACGAATCAAGCCGTGGGCATGGCACCATGTGACAGAGCCGCTTCCATTTGTTGGAGTGAGATAATATGACTTCAGCTAAAGCCTTCTGAACCTCAAAGAGCACGTTCATCTTCATGACTTTGAATTCATTACCCATCAAAGATAAGTCTCCTTTTCACACACGAAGCTCTATTTGTCAGTGTCACCACACAAAGGAAAGGGGAAACTTATTCATGCCAAACATGCCTCCAGTTCAACTTTTGGTTGCCCCCTTGAGCACTGTTTTTTAATTAAAAGAACCCCCCTTCTCACTTTCTCCACACCTTCTCTTTCTTACAGGAATGTCTCTTTGATACCATTTTTTCAGAGCTTTGAAATAGTTATGATAACATATCTTTCAATTACAGTTTTATTGCGACTACCACCTGGTTGTCATTCAACTCCCGCTACCGACCTCAAGCAACGGCATAGCCGCTAAAGGGGAAAAGCGATGGGTCTGCATAGAAACGGCTCTCATTTTCAGCCATCGCACACACACTAGAAGGAGAAGGGGTACCAGTAGCTGTTTTATCTGCAAGCCGAGGGAAAAGGCACCACCAGGAGAGACGCTGTGGGGTGGCGGCAGATAGGGAAGGGAGGACGGCAGACGAGTTGAACGCTGTGTGAGGGGACGGCTCGGACCCAATTCCCTTCATCCCAAACCTCTGCTGCTTCTCTCTTCACACTGACAGGCGGTGAGATTGAGGGCTAAGATTAGCAGCCACTTTCTCACAGAAGGCCAGGGAGATACAGTATTAAGAATGAATGGCCACATCATGTTGTCAATGTTGTAACCTTGGCAACAGACGGGAGTACTATTTTCGTCACCATCATTGGCCACAACGATGGTGGGGCAAGAGATACCGAATCATCTCTGGGTATTGTCAGGATTGCTCAGAGGCACTTTTATAAGGAAGACTATTGATGATATTTTCAAATGGAAAAGCTCACAAAAAGTAATGGGATATTTTGATGAGGTTATAATAAAGTGCTGCCCAGAGTGGAAGGTACTGAGAATAGAGTTATAAACGGAAGATTTACCAATTTTCTTTCCTCCAAAATTATTATTGTTCTAAATATCAAATATTATTGAATTTTTTCCTGCATTGGAAATGATCAGAAATTAAACTAAAAATGTTTTAAAAAGACCAATTAGTTGTAAGAGTTTGAATTTATTGTGGATTTTCTCAAATCCAAAAAATCAAATCAAATCTCTACATGTTCACCAATACATAATTGAAACTCACTTAGCAAGTTCATTTCAACCACAAGAGCAGATCAAGACCATTGTTGTAATCATTATTATGTAGTTATTGCTACAAACAGAGAAAATCTCCCGGCAACAGCTTG
Organism: Poeciliopsis gracilis; assembly: GCA_911649635.1. NCBI lineage: Eukaryota > Metazoa > Chordata > Actinopteri > Cyprinodontiformes > Poeciliidae > Poeciliopsis > Poeciliopsis gracilis. Next base: position 3,440,022 of record CAJVRI010001220.1, read on the forward strand.
ATAGGAAGTTGACATGTAAAAGGGCTCCAGACTAACTTGTGTCACTGATGCAACAAACTGGTAATAAGTTAAAAAGAAAACCAGACGACTCCAAAGATCACACACATCCAGTCAAATGTTAACCTATTTAGCATCAGCTGCAGGCAGAGTGAGTGGAGGCAACAAGTGGAGGTGGAGGACTTGACTCACTTAGCGTTTCGTCTCTGTGTTGTTCAGACGAAAAAACACCCTCATATTCTAGCTGAAAAATGTTTCCCTCTTCCTTTCTAATTTCTCTCATCTTCTCGCTTACCGCACATAGGGGCACAGGCGGCAACATTGAAAAAGCTGGAGGACTGTTTGTGGGTTTCGACACACAAAGTTCCACAATAAAAGGGAATTTTTTGTGAGAGTAGACCACGTTTTTCAAAATGTGGCATCAAGACAAGCCTCGAGTATCACAACACGAGTTTTGTGGTACTGGTACAGCGCGCAGTGCTTGTTAAGGAACATTTACCCAAATTGTCACTGAGTAGGTATTCAAATATTTGAGCCCATGTTTGATGCTGAGTGGATTCAGGCAGGGGAAAAAGGAGACTTCTGCACCCAGTTAGAAAAAAAAATCATTAAAACTAAATTACAATGAGAAACATTAGAATGAAATTATTACAAGTAATGAGGGTGCACACATTTCATAATGAAATTATATCTTTTCAATGCCCCATGAGAAACCTTTGAAACACATGTTGAAATCGGCAACAATTTCTCTTACGCAATGAGTCAGAGTCATCAGCAATCGCACTAAAAGACAAAAATCAGCCAGAATGAACTCCACAAATCTGTTGTTGAAATCCACTGAACAGATGTCAGTCATAAATTTCAAAATAAAACGTGTCTTTTTGAACAACAGCGACGTTCCGACTTCTAACGCCAACGGAGTCGCATGAGTCACAATACAAGTGCTCTGTAAACTAAGACCTCATGCTGGGAAGGAAAAGTGTTTGATGTCATACATTACATTGTATTACTTTGACTCATATTTGATGCAAATCATACACTAATACTGCCATGATTCCAGGAACAAACCTACAGGAGTTCAAATTACTTTGAAATATTGACTTATCTCCTGCTACACAACAGAACTCAGGAAGCTTAACATGCTAGGCTGCGAAGGCTTATCAAGGGCAAACCGGCGCACAGGCTGGTGTGAAATCATCTGTTTTTGTTGCGTGAACTAATTTCTAATTTGCTTCTTCCCTGTGATTGTTTTGCGTGCGGAGTCAAAGCGTTGTATTAAAATCTAATCTTCAAACACCAACCTGGCTTTCACTGATCAGCCACAGGCTATTCATCACCGCTATTACCTCACCACACATTTTTATCCCTTCCTCCTCCGGTGCTGCTGGCCAGCTTTGCTCCCTCTCCGTCTCCTTCTGACTGACCTCACCTCTCTCCCTCTCAGTCCCAGTTTTGATTTACAGCCTCCTGTTCACCTCATTGCTCACTTTTCCTTGCATCTCTTCGTCAGTTCATTCATTTTTTCCCCACTCTGTCACCGAGTTCTTGCTTTCTTCTTCCCCATACAAAAATGCATCTTGTCTTGCTTCCATTAACATCATTACAATCTAAGTCAGGGGTGGGCACTTTTAGATGCATCTCTACTTCAACACACCTGAGTCAAATAATGAGGTCATTAGCAGGACTCTGGAGAACTTGATTGCATTTAGGAGGCGATTCAGCTGTTGGAGTCAGGTGTGTTGGACCAGGGAGACAACCAAGAGTTGCAGGATACTGGCCCTCGAAGGCCAGGAGTGCCCAGCCTTGATCTAAGTGTTACATATTGGGCCACCTGCTGTTCAAACGTCATTATGAGACGTTAGAAGATCAGGGTGAAAACTAGATCCCACGGCATGAGATGTTGCAATATGAAAATGTAAGTTGCTCTAACTGAAATCTGGCTTTTAAAGCTCCATCAGGTAAATGGACGGTAATATTGTGGGACATCTATGTAAAGGTGAGTGCTTCAAGCTTGACACCATGTCTCTATTTTTGAGACTCTTAATTTGAAGTATGAAAGGACGTAATTCTTAGTTGCTGCCCAAATAAAACATATATTAAGTAATAATCAAAACGTATAAAAAAATAAAATAATGTAGTCTTCACCATGTTTGATTCGTTTATTTGGAAAAGATATTTAGAAGGCTAGAAATGCTAAAGTTTTCACCAGCTTCACAGATTTCCGAAAGCTCCGAATGAAAGAAAGATTTTCACTGTGTACAGTATCATTCTTCATGTTTACTTCAAAATCTAAAAAATACATACATCTTTTTTAATGTGACATTTGCCAAGTACAATTAATCTTATTAATCTTAACGATATAAAGCAGAAAAGGTTTAATCTGATTTAATGTCAGTGATAAAAAAAAAGTGGTGTTTCAACTGTATTTTTAGACCTATTCTCAAAGATTATCACTCAATCTTTAAGATTTATGTGAATGTTGCGTATTCTTGCTTAAGGGATCATGTCCTATTGAATACTTTTAGATTTTAGGTTCCAACAAAAATCTTAAAGGTATTCTCTGTTGTGACATTCCCTTTACTGCAAAAATTAGTCAAATTGTACAACCTCAAACGCTTGTAACTCTGCGTTTTGTTTTTACTTCAGAGATGAGTTGATATCAATGCATGGATTTTGTTAAGGTCAGGTGGAGTTTTTTTTCTTTGGGAGGAGAAATTGTTGTTTTTGTTGCAGTTGAAATACGACAAATACCTCCACAAAATAGATTGTAATATTTTCTCCTCCTCATTCAAATCAATGCAGTATCCAACCAGAAACTGAAAAAATAGCCTACAATTGAATCAACACTTTTCTAAAACTGTTTAAACAATATAACCTTTGTGAGGTGGGGATTTATTGCAGGGTGTCACTTTATTACTGTGAAAAACTTCACACCGCCGTAGAATCTATATGCATCATCCACAGTAAAAATTGTTGGCTTCACTAAGAACTGACATTACTTATCAACATTGTGTTGCAGCCTAAACATGCAGCTTCTCATAGAAGCTGTTTTGTGCCTATAAGAATATCATTCTCATCTGCTCTAGTGGTGCTGTGTGCACTCTCAGCAGGGGGTCTCACTTTTACTTTTGGAGAAACTTAAAAATAGCACCACTTCAGGGCAATTTAGCCGCAAGTGTTTTCCCTCCACTTCTTGTCGGCAACTGCAAATGCTCAAAAACAGGCTGACTGCTGAATCTGGAGGATTAGGGAGACGACTCTTTGATCAGAGCTGGGTGAGCTCTGAGACATTTTTTTTTTTCTTCTTCTTATATATATATATATATTTTTTTTTTTGCTCTCACTTTTCTTATTCCTCATTGTTCCTTCCTTTTTCCCTCGTCTTGCTCTCCGTTTTTTCCCCCCTTCCTCCGTTTCTTTGGCTATGCCCACTGGCACCCCGGAGCTCCCAGACAGGAGGTGGCAGTGTAACATAGTCGAGACAAATGGGTGTACGGAGAGGTGGAGAGTGTACATCGGAGAGAGGGAGGCACGGGAATTGGGACAGCACATGAACAACACATTTCTTGTACAGATGACATGAGGAATAAGTAATCCCCAGCCATTTCTGGTCTGACTCAGCAGTCATTTCTCTGTCTCCCCCACAGGAGATAAGTCTAATGGAATCGCAGCATTAGAAGTGCTGCATAGCCAGGTTTGGTAAAACTCACAATACGCCTCTTTCTGTTATGACACAGATTTGTTTGCCTTTCTGCCTACCAAGGGGCCTGTGTTGGAGGCTGCTGCCCTTCCTTACAGATCAGCGTGGGAGGGGTCCTCAGCCTGGCAGAGGTTGGTCTTAGGATGAGGTGGTTGCAGCATTTCCTTTATCAAACTTTCATCTGATTCGTCCGTTGTGCGAGGAATGAGAACTGCTATACGCTGCTATGTAATGGAAGAGAGCTATGGACTCATGAGCAGTTACACAGACAGCAGCACATCTGTGTGCCGATGAAATATTCAGGAGTAAGACAGCTCTCGAGAGGAGCCTGAGCTACAACTCCTCCCCACTTCCTCCGCCAGCGTTAATGATTTATCAATAACTCTACCCTCCCACAGACTTGCCTGCAATTTTTTTGGGTGCACCTCATTAAAAACACCTGCCTGAAATGGGGAGGGACTCCACATCAAAAATAGATCTATACTAAATATAAGAGCGACCGTGAGTGGGCAGGTCCGGCCCGAGCAGAAGCTTTACAGGCGGAGATAGAGAGGTTTAGCAGCCCCCTCTGCCCCTAACCACCCACTACCCCTTTCCAACTGCAAAACATAGCCCACAGTGATGTAGGAGTTGCAGCCACTGAGTACATTGTGTATTTTCACCTGTAAAGTACACTCCATGCACTTCTTTGGGGCTTTGAGTCAGAAGTGCTCAGAGAGCTGGTGAGCCTTGGTGAGGTAAAGAACAGTTTCTACATCCCAACACTGAATATCTCCACTACTCTGTAAAACTGGGTTTTACAATCAGATGCCGGTTGTATTTATTTAACATGTTTCACTGCCCGTCTCTACCAGCACAGACTGAAATTATTCTTGTTTTTGCAAATTGACTCCAGCTCAGTCAGAGAGTCGGTAAACTGATTCTAGTTTTCCCACCGTTTCAGATTCGTATTTATGTCTGGACATTAACTAGGCCTTTCTAACATATGAATGATACGACCTAAATCATGTTATATTAGTTCTGGTTTACTGTTGTTGTTCTGCTTGAAGGAGAAGTTCTTCCCTCATCTTTTGCAAAATATAACCAGCATTTCCCAGCTTCCCATCAACTATGAACAGCTGCTCTGTCCCTATTGAAGTGAACCGTCTCCACCAGGTTTCACAAGTTTGTTGGTTTTCTAGATATAAATAGCGTGGAATATTGTTAACTTCTTCTTGCTTTAAACTTCCCCATAACTTTTAACCAACCCTGCTGCATAATCCTCTGGACTGGAGTATTTTTGTTTATAACTCCACGGTATTTATGTTGAAATTTTGCTCTTACTGTTCAGTATTTTTATCCTTCTGTTTTTATATATTCCTTTTTATATTCTATCTTTGTGCAAGTCTATTTTCTGTTATTGCCTGTCACTTTGCTGCTGTTGCAAACAAAAAAGAAATTGCGGTGGTAATATAACAAAAACTGAAAAAAAAGTTGAACTGGTAATAATAAGTTTGCAAGAGACTGTAATTGCCTCTCTTTGATTTGAAGGATTTACTTAAAGTGATGCAGAATTATTTGCCTTACTGTACCATAACATTACGGTTATAGTGATAAATCAGGTAATTGTTGAAGAATCCTTCAGATTTCCAAGGCAAAGACTGAGAATAACTGTGTAGTATTAGCTGCTCCTTAAAAGTCAATAGAAACATCAATACTAGACGGGGATAGCCTCGTTGGATAGGAGAGTGTCCAGGTATAGCTTTGGGGAAGAGAATAAAGGTACCTCGGTGTAAAAGTGAATGTTAAAACTATAAAAGCAGTGGGTCGATTCACGGGGAGAATAAAGGGAGGGGCTTGCACAAAAAGTTCATAACCATAGAGGAAGCCTATTAACCTTGGTTGGTACTTTAAATGTCATTATTTTGAGCTGACACAACAAAAAGGCCTGCAAGAGCCGTTCTCTTAGCGATGCGCCATGTAAATCACTTTCACAAAAAGGAAATTACTTCCTGGGGCCCAGTGTTATTAATCTAAATTCTCTGGTTAGTCAAATTGTTGCACATAATAAATATGGAGCAGCTCATGATGCTCATCTGCTGTGACATCCCATTCTCGCCAAAACATTTTTTTCCCTCATTTTCTCTTTATTCATGTCTCGATGGCGCTCCTGAAAGAGACAGCTCTACTAAACAGCTCTAACACTGAGGGGTAGGATGGGTGGGAGGAGGACAGGGCTGCAGAGACACTCTGTCTCTCGCTCATCTTCTCATCTTTTGCTTATATGATGCCTGTCTTGGCTGGCTTCTCTCTCTTGCATGTCTTCATCTATTCTCTGTCTCAGACTGTCTAGCTTGACGCCACATGCGCACACACAGACGCAAAATCACGCACACACACACACACACAGTGAAACATCTCCTCTTCCCTCTAGCTGGCAGCTGCAGATCTGTTTGCCAATATAGAGCAGACCAGATAACTCACTACGCTGTCATATTAAAATAAGCAGCCTTGACAGAGAGATCATTTGCATGCACCCCATCACCAAATACCAAACTGTCTCGTGTTTTCCACAGAGGCCATGCCATCAGAGTGGAGACAGCCAGACCCAGAGACACATAAGAAGGGTGGATAAGGGGGAAAAATGCGATTAGGGAAAAAGAAAACGGAGGGAGGAGAATCAGAGTCAAAACTCAGAAAAGACCCTCTTTTGCAAACAAACCACTACGATTATGGTTGTGATCATGTTGGACGACAGAAACGATCCAAACAACGTAACCGCCCCTTGATTCAGCATCTCCAGGACTCGCAGGACTGTGTTCGATGGGCCTCAGGGTCGCTCTTGATTGCATGCATGTATGCGTACATATGTAAGTATGTGCGCGTGTGTGTCCTGATTATGCAGGTATAATTGCGTGGAGGTGGGGAAAGTGGAGTCTCAAGGTCAGGGTGGTGTGGCTCATCAGTTCTAGCCTCTATCACTTTAATTAACTCCTCCGAGGGGCTCAGAAAAAGGCCCTTGTTAAAGATTCGCCACAATGGAGCTGACAACCATTGTACAAGAGGAAAGGGGCAACATGCAGCTTGCTAAAAATAACTCCTCAAAGCCCAGCACATGACTGGAGAGATAGGCCATTATGTAATTTCAGGGCCATGTTAAATTTGTGTCAATTCGTGAACATTGCTTCCATTTATAGGCTACTAGTATCAAAACAACATAAAATATTCCTTGTGTTTGACTGCATGTAAGGCAAAAGAGTTACAAGGCTCCTCTACATCCAAGAGAATTTCTTTCGAATAAAAAGAAGTTGCAGACTGGAGCATGCTAAGTCAGGGTGACATGAAGCGTAGTGTTGCTTCAGGACAAGGCTAACATCCTGTGGAGAGAACCAAGAGCCGAGGCTGTTTGCAACAGTCACATATATAGGGAAGGAGAAGATGTTGGATCTAATAAGAACTCATTTGTGGTTTGCATACAATCTTTTTTCTTTTACCTTTTGAGAAACATTTAGCAGCAAACACATACTTGCACATTATTGCAATTGGCAAGAAGCTCGTCTTATTTTGAGTCCTCAAAGGCTTGTTTGTGCCAGAATGTATTGATGAAACCTGAAAAACGGTTAAACTATTAATAAAACGCCGTCTTTGAATTTGTTGACTACTTCTTGAAATTAAATAATATTGAAATAATATCTTTTCATATTGATCGAATTTGGCAGTAAGCAGATGAAACTGATTTGACTGATAAAATAATACTGTTATCTGTTATAAAATCTAGAGAGCTACATAAAAAATTTATGGTGGGCCAGATTTGCACCTCAAGCCTCGAGTTTGACATCTGCAGTGTAGATTACTCCAGTCCAGAATAACAAGGTTAATCAGTCTAGAACTTTATATTAGCACCATCGTGCTTTTATCGCCTGATGGTGAGTCAGTCATCATGTTTTCTGTTTTCAATTACGTTGATTAGTTGTTTCAGTCAACACAACAAGGTACACCATGTATTTCCTTTGTTTACTTCAAGAAGAAAAAGTCCTAAACATACAGTAGGTACAACAGGAAATCAAGCTTAAAAATAACCTTCAAGTCAAGGGCTCATAACAACAGCAAACTTGCAGATAGGAACTGGAAGGGGAATGCAGATCAGTAGCACCTGCAGTGCATGTCAATTTGACACGCATTAGACTTATCTCACTGAAGAACGTCGACGCGTAGAAGATTCAGCCTTGTATTGTATTATCAGAAGTGTTGATGCTTTTGATCAGAAGGGATCTTTGGGCTGTGTGCCGTCACCTAATAGCTAAAAGCTGCTGCTGTGAGCTTGTTAAATAAAAAAAATAATAGGGGTGTGTTTTTGGATGCACGTAATACACTTTGTGATGTGTGGAACCTTTATTTGTTTAGCTTTCTTAAAAGTATTACCATCTCTTCTTGGCTCATTCTAATATTTTATATCATGTCTCAAATAAACCAGTTAAAACTGAAACTCATACAAAAAAAAAACAAACAAATTCTACGTTTTTGTTTCTTTAAAAAAGATGTTACAAACAAGTCAAATGAGTGACAGGCACTGTGATAGAAAATAAAATGTCAATCTAATTGATGACAACATGCAACTTATCAGGAAACAAGGACATCTGTTGTTTTATGAGACCATCAAAGGGCAATTTTCGCAGCAAGATGCGATGTGGAGGGTGGCAGAGGACAGATCTGTATCACTGTGTTTGTGGATCAATTGAGAACTTTAATTAGCCAAAGGGTCAGGGCAGCCACTGCAGCAGGCCCAGGTAAAGCTCATCAGTGAGGGGGCTTACAGGTGCCTTCAGCCCTAATCTAACCGCCCATCTTGCTGAAATTAAAGCAGCAAATGGGAAATTGATTTCTAGCCCCCCTCCCTGTCCACGGCAATATCTTTTTTGTCTTAAGGACATTAGGTTGGTTTGCTCTTGCCTAAGCTGTTCTTTAAAACGTTCATTATTGATACGGAGGCCGGGGTGGCAGACTGCCAGGGCGACCGGACAGAACGAACCCTTAAGGAGTTATGCGAACTGCTGACTTTTTTTTTTCCTGTAGCAACAGGTCATTCATGGAAGAATCCTCAAAACAAGTTTCATGAAGACAAAAGCTTTGACCTTTCCACTCAACGATCATCCTGAGCTTCTGCTGAGACAGCACCTACTGCAAGATTGAGAAGATTAGACCACTCTGAGTGAGCTGGGCTCAACCCTTCAAATAGAACCTCTCGCTATCATCCAGAAGATCAACTTAAATCAAACACTTTAGTTCTAAGCTAAAAGAAAAAGCCCCCTTGGCTTTCCAACTTGAAAGAACACAAAGCACCCCGATTCCAATCCATGAAAAGCTCAGTGACTAAAAATACAAAAAAAAAAAAAAACACAAAAAAAAAACAACAGAGCGAAGTGAGTCAGCAGAATCTTTAAAATGATGTGATGGTAAAGCCATGGCTACTGATATCACATACAATCTAATGGAGTCTAATTCATTTCCCTCCCTGCATGTCACTTCTCTCAGATCGCAAGATCGCAGTTTCTGTTGTGCGTGTTGATGTTTTCTACTTTATGGCAGGATGCTATTTGTCATTCTAATGAACCTCTCTGTGGGAAAAAAAGTTCCCAGGGAACATTTCTCAAGATGTCAGGGAGCAGAGAATGTAAAGTGTGCAACACAGTTAATTCAAGTGGGCCTGCCCTGCAGGGAAGAGGCCGCTGCTGCTGTATCCGTTCTTAAAAGGGGACAACTCATGCCAAATTAGGGAGGGAAGCAGAATATTTAGGAACATGTGTTGAAGGGTCTGTTTGCTTCATTTGGGAAATGTCTAATGTAAACCTTAGTCAGAGCACCAAGCAGTAAGATGAACAGACCTTGTTTATCTGGGGCTCCAATACAGAACTAATAGCCATGTATACACTGTGTAGCTTTATTGTCCCAATTATTCAAAAGCCAAAGGAAGCAAAAGTGCACAAAGCTAAAGTTAGTGTGAGAGCAGAAGAGCTCATTCTGCACCGTAGAGAGGGAGAAGGAAGTAGCTTGACTGTTGTGTGCACGTGATAAATCTGCTGGTATGCCAGGGCTCTTTTCTCATTTGTTAGGCAGCCATGTGTGAAAATGTTAATGAAGGCCCATATAATCTAGGAAATTCTCACTATTAGAATTTCCTTCACGTAGCCAGGCTTTCTGCTTACACACTGACTATTGTGCGCATCAATCCTTCTCCTGTCGTACTAATAATAGACCTAATTGCCTCAGTCAGCCCACTAGCTTTCTCTTCCTCTCTATGCATCTCAAAAAGGAGAAGGGGACAGTCACATCACAAGCTCCTGCTACAGAGCCAGCAGCATGTTAGCATGCTCACCTGAAACCAGGTATTCAAATACATTGTGCAAAGAGATGACTTTTTCTCAAATTGAGTTCCTGTTTTAGGCCAGTTAAGATTAGAATTGATTTTTTTGCTAAATATGAAAACAAGAGAAAACATTCTTCATACACAGAAGTTTGCATAGATATTCTTAATATTCCTCCTTACGCTCTGTATGATAATTTGCTGATATTCCCTCCAAGTACACACCATTTAGTTTTGACCACAAATAATTTGTGGCCTTCATGATGATCTCTCTGAAACACTGACTTTGTTTTGCTGAAAAGACTTTGGAAGTAAATTTCTGGGAAGCTGAATATCATATCTGCATCTATAAGGCCCATTTATACCCAAGCTTTCACTTATATTCATAAAATATTCTTTCTCCATGATACCATTGTTTTTATGAAGTACATCCGTCCCCTGCTGTGCGGCACTCAATACCCAAGCAACACGATGCTATCACCCCTTTAATTCATAGTCCGTTTGTTCTTCCCAGGCTTGCATTTTCCTCCAGATGAAAAGATTGTTATCATGGCCAAACACTTCAATGTTAGTTTCATCATGCCACAAAAATAGGATTTTATCCTTGACTGCATTGTCGAACTGTAATGTGGCTTTTTATGTTGCTTTTCTTGAGTAATGGCTTCTTCCTTGCTTATTGGCCTTTTGCCCATAGTTTCTTTCACTGTGGAAAATGAGAGTCTTCTATCAGCTTCAGCCAGCATCTTCTCAAGGCCTTTCGCTTTGTTCTGGTGTTAGTACACAGATTTAGCAACAAAATGTGCTCGTCCTTTGGATACAAAAGCAGTTTTCTTCTTGAACAGTATGATTCTTCGATGTTCTCGTCATATTTACATTTGCAAATAATTCTTTGAACAGATGAATGTCTGGAAAATTGTACCTGAGATTATGCCGGCCCATAACTCGGACTAATCCTGACTTCATTATATATCTCAGTGATGTCACGAAAGGAAGCAGTTTATAAGTTGTTGCCTTATAATACATCTCCAGGTGCGCCTACATTAAACTTGAAAGTTTTGAATTAATGTAAAAGGTTGTAAATCCATGACCTCATTTCTGGGTTTTCCCAAAAGATGATGGCACAAAAAGTTTTATATGGTTTGTAAACTAAAAACAGTCTCTTCATTCTGATACTATCGATAAAAATAGTTGTGTTAATCCAAACTGACATAAGTCATGTTTTAGTCTGATTTAAAATGAAGAAAGTGAGAAAATAAGATTATATATATTTATGGTGCTTTAAATATTACGCACTGGCACACTGCACCTGTCTGGCTTTCATCATCTTTTCCTCTAAAATATTAAGCATCCAGATGCAACAATATTTGCCGCGACGGTGACAGACAGTGGAACATTGTTTTTTTTCCCTCTCTCCATCTCATTCATTATAAATACGGCAGAATAAAAGTAGGCATTGTGACATGATGTCCCCCGCTAACCTCAAAGACCCTCTGTGTTTGCACTGCCTTTTCTACAGCGGACGAATCTCTCTGAGTGCAGAACAGTTCCATGCTTGACAATGTTTAGCTAATATTTCACTTCATCCTGTCCTTGTACACATAATGTGAAAATATGAAGATCCCTTTTGAATTTCCTGCTTGAATTAGCATTCAATGAATCTGAGTGCTTCCTTCCTCTCGTCGCTCACGAAGGCAGAATTGCGTAATTACACTAAAAGGAGAGGGAGAGGTGAAGGTTTGGCAGTCTTAATCTCTCAGAGTAGAGCCTCTTTAAGAGAGTAGTGGCTGTAAGGCGAAAAACATCCATAAACCTTCAGGGAACTACTAGCACATCAGACCATTTTGGTCTGAGACTTAACATGGCACCCAGCTCCTAAAAATACTCATAAAGTGCTTCCAAAAATTTGAAAAATATATATTACTTTGAAGCCCTTTCCAGACATGCATCTTTTAGGAGTGGATCAAAAAGCAAGTAAGGTTTATGCAGCTAATTTTACAGATTAAAACATCACAGCTAAACTACTGATAATTAAACAAATAAAACAAAACAGAAGTTCTGAGCTTAATGAAGGATTTATTCAGACACTTTTTAAAGGAGTCATTGTCTGTGAAATTTCACAGTGGAAGTGCAGCTAGTTGAAATAGATTATCGGGTTTAAAAATCAGACGTAACACTTTTAAAATATGTAGTTACAATACATAGTTACTTAAACTGTTAGAACAATATGAATAATCACCTTCGGTTTATGATGTGATGCTAATCTTGTTAATTTCCCAATACTTTAGAAAAAAATAACTGATTCGTACTGGAAGAATAACATATGATCAAACACAACTTCTAATTTTAAAACGGCCAATATGTTGTTAAATTTGAGGAAATATGGTGTCTGGGGCAATGATCAGACGCTTTGTCTAATTAGAGATTATTTGATGAGAATTATCACTAAAGACTGTCATACAAATGATTAACTCTGACAGTTTATCTAATGCAGATTCCTTAAAGGTACAAAATAACTCAATCTTATTTAATTAAACATGGTAAGAGTTGCTAAATTTATTCAAAAATAAATTTCAGGAGGTTGGAGTTCGAGAGGAGTACCGAAAATCAGAGGCCGGTTATGATAAAACCAGAACTGTAAAATCAGCAATGTACGGGAATAATAGATACTAACCAGAGAAAATGGTAAACTTTTAAAATTGTTTTTAAAATCGGTTTTTGTTTTGATTCTTTTATTTATTTTTTTTTACATGCATTCTTTCTCTAATGTAGTAAAATCCAAGAACTTAGTAAGGACAGGAAACAGTCATCCTGAAACAATATGTGGTTTGAACTGACAGCCAGAACACAACAACAAAATATATGGATGCTCAAAAAGTTATGGACAAAACAAAACTACCCATTTATAGCTTGTACCATCACGTTAAGAGATTCATACAATTAAATAAGGGCAGACGCACCAAAGGTTTTCAACTCAACTATTACTGCAGCTGCTTTTGCCAGTCAGAAATAATGACTGGAACAGCATAATTGGTGCAGCAGCTCATGCAGTTCTCAGATCCCTGTGGCTTGATGGTTGATACCATTATATACAACATATGGGTGTAATTCACAGCTATTTTCAGCATTATTTCTACTTGGTTATAGTAGTAGAATGCAACTTTAATGTCAAATGAATGCCACATTATTGCTTGCTTTAGCAACACTGTCAACACTGTTGGACAACATGCTGAAAGTTAAGTAAAATGTTACAGTTTTGGGTTTGAGACAAACCCAACTTCATGAAGAAGTATTCCCAATGTGTTCACTCAGTTCCTCCAGACTAGAGGCAGCAAAAATGCACATCTATTGAGCTCATCATAAAATCTAATTTTCAGTCTAACACTCCTAAGAACAGCTGTTAACAACACAATGGAAATAAATTACTAAATTTAAATGTATAAATTGTTGAGATGATATACTTTAGGTGGAAAGCAAAAGATTCTTAAAGAGACAGACACCAATTTCAAGGCGTCAAATTTATTTTTAGCTATGTTTTATAAAAAGAGAATTATTGCAACAAATGAAAGTAACAGTTACTTGAATGTGCTATAAAACGGCAGCTGAGATGGCAAGTTAACACCTGGAGTTACTCCCAAGAACCTGAGTAGAGGATCAATGTCATAAACTTTAGCTGTTTGCTGCCACTATTACAGATGGGCCTTTGATAGGTTGTGTCATTTCATATTTACAAACATGGCAGAGACGAGCCATCAAAAGAACATTAATATAAACCCATCAATTGAATGTCAACACATTCTCCAAATAGCAGGGAAAAAAGTGATGTGGTAAAGCTAAAAAACAAAAATGATGACAAGGCTCATTTGGTTTGTTAGGCTTCTGCAATATAAGCCAGTGTGGCCTACAAACACTAAGCGAGTTATAAAACACAAAAATAAGGCCGTCAGGGCTGCCAATTATTTAAAGCAGTGTAAACTTGCATGTCACAAACATTGTCATATAAAATGCAAGAGAGTACACGAGTGTAATGAAATGGTTTGATCTGCGATGTAAAAAATAGGTTGAATGGGCCAATATAAATTGAAACAGTATTCGAGGTGACATGAGAAATATCTGTAAAACAACAGAACAAATCATTGACAGGAGATGAGACATTTAAAAAAAATAGTGAAGCTCATTTGCAAACTCTCAGAAACAATTCTTTTTAATCAAATAAATGTGTCACTAATATAAGTATCTATAAAATCAGAACATTAAGTACACATATATGCAGATACAAACCAAGGAGGTATATGCTAAACTGTTTGTTTTGTTAATTTTTATAGCCCCTAAAGTAATTTCTAATGCTTTATCAATTCACCAAAGCAATTTTTTGTTAATTTGTTTTTTTCCCCTCCAATTACATATATATAATAATGGTTTTCAATAATTTATTTTAAGTTTTATCTGCTCCTGATTGCAAGGAAATAATTTGGTTAGCTAGTGTTTTGCTTTTGCTCATAATTATTATATTTCATTTAGTTTGCCAACAGAAAATGTGCAATCAGCAAAACTCCAACTGTCACCTCTAAATTGCATGTGTTAGTTTGAATAATTCAGTGTACTTGCACAAACACACACTTAAAACGCGTCCGCGCCCTATAGGCTCGTTTTGGATTTTTATGAAGGAGACTACCACAGCAGCCACAGATAGATGAGCAGGTGTGCTAACCCGGGGGTCCGGATGCCTTCCAATTAAGACACATAGAGGCAAAAACACTCTTCCACACTGACCTCGCCTGCAAACATGAATTTCATTCACTTCAGACACACACTGACCACCTGTCTCTCTGAGCCATCCCTCCTACTGCTCCACCTAGCAGATCTATTTACTCGACTTGTATAATAAACCCAATTTAATATGCATCCAGCTGTTTGGAGGCACAATGTAAGCTGTATATTGTTTTTGATTAAAAGTTCCAGCATGATTGTAATGTTTACATCGTGCTACTTTTGCTGTCTCTATGTGTGGGATTTGCATTCGCACATGCTCATCAAATGCAATTGTTACAATCATTCTCCATGATTGTACTGACAGTCATCATCTCGCTCCATGCTTATGACTAAAAGGGGGAATGTTAAGTGCTTGCTAAGCTGAAATACTGTTCACTGCATGATTGACATCTAGCCAGAAGTCAGAATATAGACTGTCATAAGCCCAAATCTGCTGGCTATTATTGTCATTAATGAGTTATTTACTACTGCAAATAGTAAAAACAGGGCTGAAAAATATGGCTGAAAAACTCACTGAAAAAATATCAATAATTGTTGATAGAGATAATAATTGGTTATACGTTTGTTTTAAATATGTGAAAAACTTCCAGGCTGGTGCCATGATTTTTCCTGAGGTATTGAAGCTGCAGTCATGAGGCCTGGTGGCAAAACTGTATACTCCTGTTGCATAAGTTATTCAACAGGTCGTTGCCAGGTAACTAAAGAGACTGAGTTAGTTGATGCCACCAACTGCCACCAACCTTGCTTAGGTTGGTGGCTGCTCTGTCTCTCCAGGAGAGACAAGAGCACCTAAAGCCTGTCCGCTCCCTACGTATCCCAGAATGTTGTGTGATTCTGGATCAAAGATCAATGAATATTCTATACATTGAGTGTTTTATCAGATGTATTAGCCATCGGTGCACATCACATGTCTATTGCTAAATATATTCCAAATATCCCAAATTAAACTCGATGCAAAGTTTAATAGAAGTACATAAAGAAAGAGTTCAAATGTAGCCAAAATAAATATTGTAAAAGTAATTTGATATGAATAGAAATTCAATTTTAAAGGTTATATTTGTTCCATCTTAAGGTAAACTTTGGTAGTTGTAAGTAAATTCTGCAGATCATATTTTTAGGAACAGGAAAAAAACTTTTGTTTTATCTTTTTAAGGTTGACCATTAAAATCAATCTTATCTAAGTCATTTGTCTCCGGATTTGTTGAACATCTCCAGAATGCTCTTTTGTCTCAGCTTGAGTGACACTGTTTTCTGAAAGGTTAATTGCTTCTTGTAGTAATAAAAGGCCAGATTCCTGGCTGTGATTGACACAGATAGAGGTTCTTTCCCTCCATGTCGAGGTTTTCCTCTACATCCATACTAAACTGCCAGGTCAGTTTCAGACAATTGTGATTTATTATTAATGACATTCAGTGCACTTCCTGTGACATTCCTTTTATAGGGTCTTGTGCCTTTATGTGGCCCATCTAAGAGAGATGCTTGTCCGCCCATGGCCAGCTTTATGGCCTTTGAGAGAATAAATTTTTCCAATGTCACAGCCAGAGCCAATAACGACTTACTTGATGCTAAAGATCAAATGATTCATTCTGCAATTGTGCATGAAAATTTACTTTTAAGTAACAACAATAGAAATAGCAGCGTAATAAATCCTTTGCCCCTCTGCTGTGAGATTACTCTCGGTCTGCACAGTCCTGGAGGTAAGACAGGGGGACAAAAAGATGACATAACCATTTACTAACACAGCTTGCTCTGGAGAGATTGCTTGGGATATATACTGGGTAGATGAAGGTTTAAACCAGCAAGAGAAAAAGTAGCTGAAAAGGTGATGCCTGATTTATATTCAACCCTCAGTCCAAAAAATCCCTCGAAGCAGCTTTTTGGTTGGCAAATTTTGAAACTTTATGAGGCAAAGTTGCACATTACATATAGCTGCAAATGAATCCATGGGAAGAGTCAAGCGAGGCAAAACCTCCAATGCCTCAGCAGTTTTTTTTTTCCTTTTCTTTTTACACACATTTGGAAGAGACTGAAGGTCAGCCTGCCTCCTCATCAGCCCTTTTGTGAGGGCCACACAACACACAGAGCAGCTGGAGGTTGGATGCTTAGGGTGCACAGCAGCCTATCATTGACCACCACTTCCTGCTTAATTACCTCCTGGCCCTGGCCCACTGTCCATCCAGCACACTCTAGTAAGTAAGGCCAGGGTGCTCCTAGTCTCATTAAAGCCCCTCTAACTGAGGCAACATGCAAACATCACTCGGCACCATTGAAAACTACTGCATAAGCAGGAAGGATTCAGCCAGACATAAGGAAACATCTTACAAATACACATCTCATCCGAGGCATATTAGTCATAAAATTACTCCTCAGGTGTTATAGTAGTGATTCATGCATACTGCATCCAGGTGATTAGTCTCCTAATGGGTATACTAAGCACACAGAAACACACTCCAGCACTATCCCCCTCCCATAACAAGCTTTGATTCCCTCCCATGCCAGCAGAGTTTCCTTGTCAGCGTCTTTCCTACCGCGACCGAGATGGAAAAAGCTACTTCACTTAGAGGTCTTATTTGTTTGCCTGTTTGTTTCTCCCTGTTTGCTTTCATCTTTATCTTTTATGACTGCCCCCTTCTCCCAATCCAAACTCCCCAGAGAGACAAGCGTGAAGAGGGGGACAAGGAAGGCGGGCGCGTAGGCAGGAGACGGAGGGGGGGCTCCTTTGAAGAAGGTCGAGGAGAATTGAAAATGGCCGGTGTTATGAGGGAGGCGAGATGAAGAAAGCCAATCTGCCTACGAGGGCAAAGTAGTGGGAGAACAAGTTAGAAGGAAGAGGGATAAAAGTAATTTTAGAGGGAAAGGGAAAGTCTTTTGGAGCCTGTTTGTTTATAAGGGAAGGAAATTAAGGGTAAGTGACAAGATATATTTTCATGTTTGTTGGAAAAATCCTTATCCAGGCTACCATCTCTGTCAGATTAAGACCAAAGGCTTGTGCAGTGCACATGAGGGCCACAAGGAGGTGCTGTAGCCGAGGGTGCTTTGACAAGGAAGCCCCTCTCACCAGCAGTTCTGCTCATCAAGCACTGTGCCGCTCTAGAGGACAGGCTGTTTTTCCACTGAGATAGAACTGTAACTATGCATGCAGGTCCTATGAAAACTTTTTACTAACCTAACAAGAATGGATAGCAGTCGAAATTTCAAACAGTCCTTGTTTCAGCGCAGCTTTTTGATATTTCTCACCTAAAGGCAACAAGGATCTAACCATCCAGAAGCAGATTTGTAATTAAGATGTCCTGTCTCTCATCAAGCTCCTTTGTTTTTTCATTTACGGTTTCACAATACTCTCTTGTTTGCCAATCTTCTAGGCTGTAATTGTTATAATTGTGCTGCACGAAAGAAATGAGAAGAAAACAGTCAATAGTATGCACACATATTATGAGGTAAACTAAATAGGAAACTGCACATACTGACTGCTATGTATGGTACAGCTTGCTGATGCCTCTTTTTTTTCTTCAGGACAGCCAAATTATTCACGGCAGAGATTGCCATAGATTGCAATTCATATTGATAAGATACTGTCACACAGTTAATGTGAATTTGGATCTGTACATCCATGATGCAAATCTCCAGTTTCTTTATATTACCTTATATATCTACTCTATAGATATACAAGGTATCTATACCCTACTGGATTGATAGGTAACTGTTGAGACCACTGCAGTGCTTTAATCTCACAGTAATTTTTAAGAGACCAGTTTGAAATGATTTCTGCTTGTTTGACATGGTGGTAATGTAACCATTAGAAAATTTGTAAGCTGGGTTTATGACAGGCTATTCATGACCAGCAACAATACTCTGGCAGGACATGACATTTAAGCAATATTCAGTTGGTAGGGGGCCCAACGTCTGTCAAAAAAACGTCATCTGCCATTAAAACAATGGTTAAGACCACCATCAAATCTCTGACTCATTGCCACAATGGGGGATGAATTCATGCTTTTTTTTTTCTCTCCTTCCATTTGAAAGCTGATGCTCAATTTGTGATTTATCACACCACAGTAATATTTTTTTTCAACTTGTCATTATCTAGCATAGGAAAATACTCTCAGCTTTTTCATGTTCTTAGCTGACAGGAATGGTAGATGGCGTGGTATTCTGCTGCTGTAGCCCATCCACTTCTGGAAGTAGTGCATTGGACTACTTGGTTAACAAAGCACTTATTTGGTTGTCTCATCTCAAAACAATTCAGTCAATGGGATGCTTTTGCCTTTTTGGATGATATTCCAAGACACACACACATATACACACATACACCCACATACATGCATACGTACGAGGTTATGCATACATACTTGAAAAATCCCAGCAGCTCAGTAATTTCTGAAATACTCAGACCAGCCAGCCTGGCTACAAACCAATCATGCAGTGTTCAAAATTGCTTTAATCTTCTTTCATCAATGATAAGGCTCTCCTTGACCTTAAGCAAGTTGTCTTCATCACATCTAGATGTCTAAATGCATTGAGTTCCTGTCGTCTGATTGATTGATTTATTACTTGTGT
Organism: Poeciliopsis gracilis; assembly: GCA_911649635.1. Taxonomy (NCBI): domain Eukaryota; kingdom Metazoa; phylum Chordata; class Actinopteri; order Cyprinodontiformes; family Poeciliidae; genus Poeciliopsis; species Poeciliopsis gracilis. The sequence goes on from CAJVRI010001220.1 coordinate 3,459,386, forward strand.
TAACCAGCAGTTAAATAGGTGTACTTAATCACATCGCGACTGAGTATACATGCACATTTGGAAATTTCTCCCTAATTCAGGCTATGATGGTGCCACTTCTTTACTTGCAGGCTAATTTCTTTAGCTAGCACTCTCTGGGGCGTCTGTGTTATAATAACGAATGAGGTGATTTGTTTCTTTCTCTCTTTCATTGGTGTACTGCCTCTGCTGTCCCCAAAGGTTTGGGCCATACGGAGCCTGTAAGATGGAAGTCAGTATATTAATCAAGATGTTGACAAACTAAAGCAACCAACATGCTGCCAAATCCCAATGGTCTGCATCACTTCTCATCCCAAAATTCACAACGCCACCGAGGTCACCCTTTTCTACGCAAATGTAAAGCACTGGTTCCCTTTTTAGCCGTATCATACATGATGACTTGTGCTGCTTCCAAAAGACACACACTGTCACAAACACTCACTTCCCAAATCATGTCCTTGACTTTGACTCTCGCCCAGCAACAACATTTGCAAGTGCAGTTAAAGCTCTGGGTGTAACTTAAATATGCTGCACATGGAATGACTTGGAAACGCTGTCCTTAAACATGCCTTATGGGCAGTTTTGGACTTCAGCTGAACTCATTCTGGTCTACAGGCAGCTGGAGAGTACCTTTCACAAGTCAAGCAAAACTCAGGTGTAAATACTAAGCAAAAATGAATCAAACTATTCCTTCTTAACTGCTCTCTAAACTCTTTGTTCTCCATTCTTCTCTGTAGCTGACAAGTTCCGCTGAAACTGTCTTCCTTTATCATTTCTTCCTGCTCTCCCTCTTTCTCCTTCCCACTTCCTCTCTCTGACTGTGACCCTTTTTTGTTGTTTGCTGTGCTGCATTTTTCTTTTTCTTACTCTCTTCCAACCGCTCTCTTGTTCAAGGCTTTTTGTGAGGACCATTCCCTCCTGACGTTTACAAATGAAATGAATGAAAACCATTGGTACGTGACTCTTCTACAGAGAGACGCTCCATTATACCTTGGTTTACTCAAAAAGAAGCTTCCCGTGATTGGCTAAAAGCTGGGGTACCGCACTGAAAACTGTTACCAAAGATAGCAGAAGATTCAAGGAAGTGGAATAATGGTGGGCTTAGAGAGAGAGCCTTACCCAATGTTTTTTAGCCCTTTGAAAATTGATTTATTCTTACCGATCCAACAGACCCCATGTATTCTCAAGCAATGGATGAAGGATGAAAGGTATCATTTGTCAGAAACCCACTGGTCCACTCAGGAGAGCAGGAATTGTTTGTGAACATGGATAAAAATCCTGTGTATACGCGCACAGTTATGTGTCATCTCAGTTGCTTTTTTACTTCAACTCTCCAACTCTTACATTGACAAATTGGGTAAAGTTTTTTGGGGGCAAGATATATGATTGTGCTTCTATGTCCCCTTCAATAGTCTTTAAATCAAACTGTACTAGGTATGGGCCAGTATGAGAATCTCAAGATAAAAATACCTCTGCACCTCACTGGACACATGTTAAATGATACAACTATAATTAAAAATAAAGAGGACAATGAAATTCTGAACATAAAAAACCCTTTAAAGTTAGATTTAATGTGACTTTGAGCAGAATATTACAGTTTTAACACTCTGTTTATAGAATAACAAGCTGATGTAAGCTTGATAAAACCGCCTGAAAAGCAAACTTATGTTGTATGTTCAGAAATTTCCCCATTTCAACAAATAGTATTTCTATTCTATGCAGTCATTCAGATTAGTGATGGTATGGACACCAAAATCTTTTACACAGATAAAAGTCAAATATATCAGTCAAAGGCAGTCACTATTCTTGTATCTGCATTTTATTAAATAGAAATTATTTGTTTGCGTAACTTTTTGGAAAAAAATGCTTTTAGAAATAGTTATACCTTTTAATTTTACTTGAATAAGATTTTTATGAAGTATCGCTACTTGATACTCCACCCAATGTGAGTAACTTGACTGAATAAAGTGAATATATATTATTCACTGAATAATATATATTCAGATACTCTTCATAGTGTCACAAGACACTGACACTCACCTACAGTTTTGGTTAAAGTTTCATGTATTTTATACTGAAAGAAATTCATTTGAAAAAAAAAGTTTTTAGTCTTATTTTTACACTTATTAATTAAACAGTCACCCAGTTGTTGCTGAACTAAGATTTATTAAATTTCCTCAAAACAGTAACATTTATAGTACATTTTAATTGCGCATGTAATGTGTTTCAGAGGTTTTCTTCTTAAACACAAAGTTGTCTGTGTGAAGGATGCTACGCCAAAAGGATTTTGAAAACACTTCAAACTGCTGTAGATCTATTACAATTCTCTAAATTCCCAACATCTCATTTTAGACATTTAAAATAGACTTCAAGCCATAAAAACTTAAGTAATAAAAATTAATGAAGTTCTCAACACTCAAGAGTTTATGTTTTTGAACAACTTGGGGGAAGAATATCGCTGGTTGGCTTGTTTAGAGAAGTATCATTAAGTTCTGAAAAAAAAAATCAGATGAATGTAACTACTTTTTATGAACCTCAGACAGAAGCATTTTGATTAAATCAGCTTTCCTGTGAACACAATCCCTCTTTATGAGATCAACAATAACTTTGTGCATCCTGAGTCGTGCATTTAGTGTAAGCAGGATCTCTACGTTAGAAAAGCATCATACAGCAATGAACAAAAAGAAAATGTTTGCAGATTTAAACATGATGCATCAAGGGGAATGCCAATTTTGCACGTTTGCGCAAAGACATCTCAACTAGGGAAACTTGTTTTGTTTTACTACAATTTAAAATTCTATGTTTTTGGAAGATTTGGTTTTTGATGTGTTTTTTTTTTTATCTTTCTTAAAAAAAGAGTTTGACAAAGTAAACTTTCAACTATATAGAAAAAGTATTATAATAGTTTAATAAAGACACCATCAAAATTTTCTGCTGATCAAATGTAAAAACAATAAGAGTTTATCAATGTTAAATCCATTAAACTTCACCTGTTAATCTTTTGAAATCATTTTGTGGAAAAAGAAAAAGTTACCCACTTCATGAGAGTAAAATATTTGACAGCTTATCCCCCCCAGTTGGGTTTTTGGCGAAGTTCTCAAACTGTTTCGACAAATGCTTGAAAATGATTATATAATCTTCTGACATCACTTGACCTAAAATGCAGAGAACTTTATCAGTTATTTATTACCATTTACTTGTAAAGGACTATTTGATCCAACACATCACACAAAATAAATGGACATCTTGCATTTAGTAAGACTCTTTGCCGAGTGAAACAGTGCAAATGATATGCTACTGCTAACTGCCATCTAATGTTTTGATATGACTTGTTGATAATTTGGCTTGCAGCATATTCTCTTTAGAGTTTCAGTTAATCATGTGCAGATGCAACTTAGACAAACAGAAGCTCCCGTGCTTCATAAACTAAGCTCTTTGCTTTGAGCAAATACCATAAATATTAATGTCTTGTGTAAGAACTCAGGCCTCTACCGCGCGGCTGTGAGCTTGAGCAAGAGATGAGCTCTGGCAGAATGGGTTACATGAAACAGACAAAAACCTGCACATCAAGACCTGTATTTTAATTTACGCATAAGGGGCAAAAACACTTATATTCCTCTGAAAAACCCGGATCAAATTAAAGAACTCTACCAAATCTTCTGTTTTGAATTCTGTTTTATTCATCAAAATCCTTGATTCTGCCCGTCTCTTCTGCATTGTGTAAATCATACACACTACTCATTCAACAAAACTCCAAGTGAAATAATTGTGGCTTTTTTTGGACAATGTTTGCTCTTAATGAGTGAATAAATATCCAACTGAGTTGCTGAGAGTGGCCAAGATCACAATCTTCAAGTTATTCAGCTCTGTATTGTCTTTTTTGCATGGGAATATGACCAAATATATTAAAATAATAAAATTTTTCCTATATTACTAGAAAGCAGATTCAAAGTAAGTGAAATGAAGCCTAGCATTTGTTTCTTTTTTGCAGATCCTCAGCTGCAAACTCAAAATATTGGGGTGTGCCGTGAATCACGATAAATACGCCGCGTTATATGCCTAAGAGTTAAGATGTTAAAAAGGAAAATGTTCAACCTCAAAGGAAAAGATATGAACAGCTCTGTTTTCTTTCATCTTGTTTCCCAGGGTGGCTGTTATGTTTCTCTCTGTTTTATCGACCTTGAAGCTTTGTAAACATCAGTTCAACACTAAAGAAAAAGTATTTTATCAAAGGGATATTTTCTATGACAAAAACATTTTTTTTATGTTTAGCTTATTACATTCACATCACTCAATAAATTGACACAAAGGGTTTTATTTTATTTTATTTTTTTCTTTGTGACAACAGTCATCGTGCTGCTAGCTTCGAAAAGAGCGTTATCGCTTTTGCAGATTACATGAGGTTCTTCATGATTTTCAACCCTTTAAATTACATGACAATAGCAGCAGGCATTAAAAATATTCCACTGGTAATGTAAGCGGGGAGACAGGGGAAGCTAAATTGGCAGGGAATAAAACAAGATGCCTTTGTGATGGAAGAAGCCTGAGCAGATGTCAATCAAACACTCTGAGAGGCAGCTCTGAGTCCTGGGAGGGGTGTAATAGAGTTCAATGTGAAGACAAGGACGCTTTCCTCAGTAGACGTCAAAACTGTAATGCACAGATCAGTGTGCTCAAATAAAACAAAATCAATTCGAACAACATCAGCGCGGCACTGGGAGCCCCCCTTCTCAATCCCAATTCATCCAGGACTGTCCGGCCTTTCAGAACTCCACCCTGAAAGCTGTCCTGCCTGCATCCAACCTCCACGTTTCCTTGCTCTCATTGTTCACATCCAGCCTTACTTCCTCTCATCATAAATCTGGATAAATCCACAAACCACTGTCTAGCATGCTTCATCTGTCTCCCTCACTCATGTACTGCTAGACAAAACCGCTCTGCAACCCTTGCCTGCCAGCAGCCTGTCCTCCAGGCTCAGTTTAAAAAGAATGAAAAAGACTTAAAAAAAAGTGGAAAAGCGTGCTCAAAGTATAATGTCAAGACAGCATGAAGATCCACTCATGTCAATGTCACAGCTGATATCCATTTCTGTAAAACAAACTTTCAGTGGCATAGTAAAACCTTTTTGAAACTTATACCACATGTAGAATATCTGTCCAGTACTTTTATGCACATACGCTCCCATATTGAAGCCTAGTCTAACAAATAGACTTTATAAAACATCCACAGAACGCAACGTATGTAGAAAAATTTGATTTTGGTCTTAATTAACCGCATAATTGTTTCCATCTTTACTGCATCCTCTGCATATCTAGTGACAAACTGCAAACAAGAACAATTAACACTTTCTTTATTGAATAGCTTTCTCCTGGCCAATCTTCAGTAAGTAGGCATGCACCAATTTATCCACAGGCCAATTTATCAGTTCCGATTTCCTTAATTTTGGGAGATCGGTGATTGACATCGGTGTGAAACTGATCTTATCCACCTCGGCAAAGGTCTACAACTCAACCACCGTCCTTCTGCTCTCCCATGAAACTGATAGACTGGCCCACTGGGTCATGTCTCTACATTTGCATTTAACAACAGTCACTCCACTGTTGCCAACTCAGCTACCTTCTTGATATATTTATCAAAATTTGAGACCAAAAAATTGATATGGGCCAAAACCAGAATCAGCAGGTAAGGCTTTTTAAAGATTTGTCATCAGCAATGGGTCAGAAAACTACAATTGGTGAGTCCCTGAAAATAAGGTTAGATCTATAGTATGCATGAATAAATCTCGGTGAATTATAAGTTCTTTGTTGTAACTTTACAAAATGTGAAATTTTTTATTTTATTATAAAATTTTGTAAAGTATTGGAAATCTGAAGAAAAAAATAGATAACAATCTCAAACAGCAGATCAATGAATTTTGCCAGGACAGATTATTTATAACTGTGACATTCTTAACATTTTCACAATATTTAACCAGACAGTCATCCAAAATATGTAATTCCTTTTCTACGAGTCCTACCAAAATATACTAAATCATTGTAGAATTGATGAGTAAAATTTTGGCAGCATAATCAGTTTCATAATCAGAAAGCTAAGCTTCGTCAACCTTTTAACTCCTTGAACACAGAAGACAGAAAAGCAGCGCTCTGCTTTGAACGTGGCATGAGCATGCATGCTAGTTTATGCTCCCTCAGAGATAAAAGCTGCCCCAAAAGAACCCAGCCCAGCAGTCCAGACTGGGCTCATTACATCCGACCCACCCTTCCAAATACTACCACTAGGGTCCTGACCGCACAGTGGGTCGACGCCCAGCCACGGGGGTCCATGTGTTAGCATTCAACAGAGGAAGAAAACAACACCAGTGGGCTCATATCATCATCCGCCTCAGAACTCTGAGGGCCTGACACCTCCTCGCGGTGCTATTGTTTCGCCTGAGTGCTGCTCTCTTGCCCTTTTCTCTCCACTTCAGCGTGCGGGAAAGGGCTGCACTGTCAGAGGGTTGGGGCTTGTTTAGACAGCAGGGGACCCCGGCGGCATACAGTGGCAAACATCAACTATGATTGGTCAAGAGAGGCGAAAGAGAGCTTGACGGGAAACTAATCTGACTGATTCAGGCCCCTAGAGAATTATATCCCTTGTGTATAACAAACAACATAACTGAGAGGGGGATAAAAATGCTTTACCTGTTGATGACCAGAAGAGACCCCGAGGATCCAGACATAGGGGGGAAAAAAGAAAAGAAGAAAGGAGACCATTACTTTGTTTGCTTTGTGTATTTTTGAAGAAATACATGCAACGCTTGACTGTAATAACACAACAGACTTAAAGTGAATATTTTCTGTTGGATTAAGAGACATTTTGATGAAAGAAAAGCTGTGAAGCTCCATTCTTTGAAGCAGCTCTGAGTTTTTGTTTTCTTTTTAAGTCCCTGCGTACCAAGGTGTTTGATGTGGAGATGAGCGAGAAACTGTTTCCTTGCACTGCAGACTGCTGAAATGTGTCACTTTTTCTGAATAAAACTAAACATGAACAAAACAAGATTGGTATGAAGTCTAGTATTTGAGTTGGAATTAAGTTGTACAAATCTGGACTACATATTTTCATACTAAAATATATATGTGTATAATACTATTATGTATTTTAGAGAAAAAAAAAACAACCTAACAGTGACCTTGGTTTGAACTGGCCACTGACAATGCAAAGCACAGTAAGAAAGGCATTCAATTTACTGTATGAGACTGCTGACATGTAATGATATATGCATGCACTTCCCATAGCTGCACTTTTAGTCACTCTATAAATCAGAAGGTCAGAGCTGTTTCTTTCTCAAGCTTAAGGTATGAAGTAAAAGACACATGGAAACTTTAACTGTAAGGAATAAAAAAAAAAAAACTATATTGTTAATCTCAAAACTTCTGGGCGCTTTATTATTATCTACCAGTGTGTATAAGTAGAAAATGGCCTAAGTTAAATGGCCTGTGTGTGATTGTAAGTGGAAGGTTGTTGTCTCTGGCTGTCTCCACTCCTGCAGGTCAAGTCTGATTACGACAATCACAGCAAGAGTCACTGATGAGCTGGGTGTCCTAAATGACTTTCCTTATGGGCAGAAAGAAAAAAGGTTAATTCTGTTTTTGCAGTTATGGATTTTCTTAATTTAAGTGTGAATGGTATAAAGTATTCACACTGTTTTGATTCTGTTGCTGCAAGTCTTTCTGCATATTTTGTGCTGTAACAAGAAATTATTTTCTATATCTATCAGATATCATAAAAATTGCACCTTTTGGTGGTGTGGGTGTTTTTTTAGTTTTTTTAATCAAGCGCTTTCACTCCTGCATGAGACCTGCACAGGGTTCAAGTGGCATCAGTCTAATTGGAGAAAATCACTTTCTGACTGGAAATAAATTACTTTAGAATTTGCTCCAGTCAGAAAACAACTTGGTCATAATATTACTAAGATAAAAAAAAAACAAAAAAAAAAAACAATACATCAGTTACTCCAGCGTGCCACTCTTAACTTTGCCTGCTGACCATGTAACACAGCAGCTGGAAATGTTCCTTCTGTTAAGATTTAAGCAGGTTAAGCATAAAACTTTAAGCACGTAATTGTTTTTGTAATGTTTGTTTTTACAGTTTACCTCTGTAGGGATTTCGGCTTCACAGATATTCCAGTTAATTTAAGTTTATCTCTTCAGTTTAAAGCTCTCACACTGTGTTTTCACCAGAAATGCAATTTTTCTAGATCATATTGACGCTCCCGCCAATCTGCCTCTTATCCCTGAGACGTTTAGTACTTGCTTACGACCTATTACTACGTTCCAGCAGCCAAGAGTTTTATATGCTGTGTGAAATGGGTCTGCAGACTGAACACCACCTGTCATCAACACAAACAGCATGCCATCAACAAACACAAACTAAAAACTGCGTCCCACCATAAACGTAGGCTACTGATGCAAAAGTGCTCGTCTTGCCACAACAATGTTTGTACTGTAATGCTTCTGTTAGTTCCTCCTTCCCTTGTTTGTAACAAATAGAACCAATTTACCTCTCTTTTACACATAATAAAATGAATGATGATGAAACTGGGATGAGCATTTGTGTGTGGGGGGTAGGGGGGTGCCTCTTGGAAGACAGGAAGGAGACCCATTGAATTTCATGAATAAATGAATGAATTGAAATTCATCTAATCATACCTCAGGAATCATACCTCAGGAATCCCCTTAGCAAACACCCCCACACTGTTAGACTTCAGAGGAAGCTCCATCAGTACGTAGTTCCACAAACAAATTTAATCTTGCTGAACAAATGGAGCTGGGTTCACTATGGTAACAGCACGTAACACCTTCCTCCAATCTGTCTCTTTGTGCATGCTTCTTCATTAGGATTCATAGATCGGCAAAGAAAATAATTCTTTTGTCTCACATTTGGCACCATATGAATAATTGTTTTCTTACACCAACACAAGATAAAAATATAAATCCTTTTTTTTTTCCTCTAGGCTAAATAATCTAGATTTTTCTTCTTTTGTAGAAATGACTGAATTTGTCTGATCACCTCATCGCTGCAGGTTTAGCAGTTTCACAACACACTTTTGTTTAAATTAATCATGGTTAATTTTAGAAGAAACAAGTTACACTGCGGTTTACTTATCCAAAGCCAAGGAATTTATTAACACTGAATATTAAAAAAACAAAACAGCATTTAAATGTAGAAGACTGAGGTACACATTTGTATACTTATGCTTTTTTGACAGCATTACACAAGCAAGCTGTTTCAAAAGTGAGTTTGGAGACCACGACATACCCTAATTGATATGACCTTTAATTGCTCACCCAGTGCAGAAGAGAGAAGAGGAAGACATCAAGGTAGTCCACAGTGGCTTGGGCTAAAGAGGCGCTGTGTAGATTGGCCTATACTCCCAGGCCCCGTGGACATAATTAAACCTGAATAACAAAACACTTAGACAAGTGTTCTGCTCTCCTGAACAAGATACTGAAAACATTCAGGACACCAACTCAGAGGTATTTTAGTTTGTCAGTGATTGAGAACGGCAGTTTGTGGAGCTTAAAAAACAAGTCCATGGATAAAATTGAGATCGCTGCTAATCTTCAGAGAAGATGTTGAACTGAATCATTTCAGATTCAATATTTTCTTTTCAATGGGGCTATTATGCAAAATTGACTTTTATTAGCTTTTTTTTTTTAAATCATGTAATAATGTTATTCTCTCATCAAACACATACCCGGAGTGTTGCTTTGATTCTTTCGTGGATGTTTGAGAAATCCTTGAATCTTCTATGGCAGTCATGTCTAAATGCTTGCGAATACAACACACACTGCCCATTTCCACAAACCCCCTTTATGGAGCTGTACATTATTTCTACAAATGACCTTTGAATTTTTTAATGAGTTTAGAAAAGTTTAGAAAAGTCGGAGAGAAATTAGGGACATTTGCTTTGATGTATAGATGGGGATAATCTTATATTTTGGTTTGAAACCACTACCTCCCAAAAACCAGCTCCAGTCTTTCAAAATTTTCTCTAATGTGTAAAAGCCAAAAACTATTTTCAAAATCAGAAAGTCACACAAAGAAAAAGAACTACAAAGAAAAAGTCAGGAAAAACCTGATCGACCAAAACAGAAGAATGTGATGAAATCATTGTATTTTTCAGTCAAGGAACCCGAGGCAAGCTTTTACTTTTGTTACAATAATTGTTGAAGAAAAAAAACAAAACAAAATGTACACACCTAAGTGTTTTACTAAGGAACAAAGAACAATTAACAATTTAAATCATAAAGTAAAAGATCAGTGCATCTCTGAGACTATCCAGATAAATGAGTAGATTTTTTTCTTCTAACTTCACTCTTTATTGATACATGAAAAAGTACAAACCCAAACGAAAAGATCCTCACTTTGTACTTTAAACTTTAAACAAATCATATTTGTTTTTTCTGTAACCAGCCACTGGGTTGATGAAACACTCGGCATAACGTTTGCACACTTTGTATGGAGAGCACAAGCTGGGCAACTGGACTTTCACATGGAATAAGACATCACTAATTTATACTGAAGACCAGAAGCTTTGAGTGAGTGCTCAGCTTGAAGTAAGCCAAAGGTTCAAGCTGTCCACTGGGGATGTGAAAACAGTATGTTTAACTACTATGTATTCAGACCAGCAAACTGCTGGTCACCACGTGATCCCCTGGACAGGCTCACTGCTGGCCTTTTGCAGACCCCCATCATATCCACCTGCAGTCTACCTATACCCCTGAGAGCTCCCAACACAGAAGCCATATGAATGCAGGTGCTGGCCGTCCAGACGAGGCCCTCATTAGCTTTCCTGTGGCTCACCAGCTAGTGATTGCAGAGGCCTAAGCTGCCTTGCCTTGAGGGCGGGGACAAGTCCTGATTGAGAGCGTGCTTTATTACAGAGGCTTAGGTGGGGGCTTCAGGATTAACACATAAGTCTTCCACCTTCATGGGTGCGAAGAGCACTTGTAGTGCTCCATGCAGCTGGAGGCGGAGAGCAGCCCAGGGAGTGAAACAGCTTTTCTCACTTTGCATTGATAGACTGACCAGAGGCTTAACTCACACATCCTGGAGGTCGAGATGGATTTATGTTACTAACAGCAGTCAGCCTAAATCTCCAAAGGGCACACAGAAGTTTTTGAGATGGTAATTCAAGTTAATTAGTTTTAATAACTTAGGTTTCGCTGCATAAGCCTGGGTATTTATGCGACTCTAACATTTTCAGACATAGCTACGTGAAAGACCCTGCAGCGGCCTGTAATTGTTTCACAATTTCCACCACAGGGGAGAGCTGGTAAAAGGACTGGCAGCTTGTACCCTTTCCTCTCAGAGGTCTCTTACAAGTGGGCAAACCTTAAGCTAAACTGCCCTTCAAACTCATGCTCGAGTAGGAGCAATATGTGAGAAAAATTGCACCAGCTTTATGCAATACCCCATGAAATATTTCTTGACATTGCTGTTGCTACAGTCAGTTCTTACCTCGAAATGCTACATCTATGGTATGTGCATAGGACAATATTTGATTGTGTTAAAATACTTACTATAAGCCTCAAAGTAGAGACCAGAGGAATAGAATTGGATTGTATTAGCATGCCTCTGTATTTACTAAATAAAAAAAATGCATTTTTAAATTAACTGTTAGTTTGCATTCATGACTGATGTTTATAATCAAAAAGTCCCCACCTCTTCCTTTATATTACCACAACCACTTTCCTCAGATGATTAAGTGATAAGAAAGGAATTCAAAACAATAGTGGAACAAACAACTTTTCGCTGCTGAGCCTTTTGCATAATGATGATGCCTGAGGGCCGACCGATTCACTGAAATCTGCTCTCTGTGGGGAGAGGGAAACCTAAAATAGCACCCTCTGATTGTCACACAATTGGCTTAGACTGCACTGTGCAGCTGTGCTCCAAGCCTGTCTGTCTGTCATTTAACTGATTGCTGCATGAGCATGACTGCCAACCTATCAGGTGCATCATCACTGAGATGTGGGCCTGCGAAAGCACGCCACCAAATTTATCCTCGGCTCCTTCCAGAAACACGGGGGTCAAAAAGCTGAGTGTGTACGGAGCACAGTGTGCTGCTGCATTAAACAGTTTCTCCAAATGTATTCCGGTTTTGATTATCATAATGCCACAATGGCAGAGTTCAAAGCATGGATTGTACAGCTGCAGATATGAACAGAGACAACTCCCACCCTTCTATTATAGGAGAGGAATAAAGGGAGTAGGAGAGAAAGAGAGGAGAACAGACAGTGAATTTCAGGGCAGTCCTTGTTAATTACTGGGGTAACAGTGTGATAAAACACTCATCCACATCTGAGGACTATTACTTTCTGCCAATACTTCCACCTTTGTTTTCAAGTCGCCAAATAATATGAACATACGTTATTCCCTGAGGAAACAATTTGTGTTTACCATTCATATTTAGGGGTTGCTGAAGGCTAATCCACAGTACAGTGGGAGATTAGTCCATCCTCAGTTGTTTTAGTCAAAAAGCTTTGTCATTATTATGACAAGTCAGAATGCATTATGAATCAAACTGAAATTAATTTGCAGCCAAAATATGTTTCATTACTGAGTCGCCTCATCAGTTATGGCAATTTTTCAGCTTTGAGGAGGAATAATGAATATCACCTTGAAAACATTTTTTTTCCACATTGTTAAAGCTTGTTACAAAAAAACCCCCAGCACCATAGCCTGTCTTTGGCGTCATATTTTCAATGTGCTCAATTGGTGGCAACTGCAGGTTGTTTTTTTTTTTTTTAAAACAGCGCTCGGTGTGTGATAACATGCTATATCTGAAAATATTAATTAGTCTAGTCTGTGTATCTGATTACCGACCCGCCTAAAGTGAGGGTGATAAAAATGGTGTGCGGTTTATCTGCCATGCTCTCTGTTGAAAAGAAGTTACAGATAAAACCGGTATCATGAGGTTCATGGATGATGAATCATGTCCACAGTATTTTCTCTCCCTTCCGTAGTCAATAGGCCTGTAACGTGAGCACAGCACCGGGCTGTCCCTAGGCAGGCTGACTGAGCCCGCTAATGAAAACAGAGGAAAGGAAGGGAGAGAAAAAGAGATGGAGAGCTCTGTCTGAACAAGCACAGTAGGGATACCTTCAAGGTCATTTCCAAAGAAAAAAAGAGGAGGGGTGAGTTAGATGTTGAGAGACGAGATGAGTGAAGTGACGATGAGACAAGAAAATTGCAGCCAAAGAGAAAAAAAAGGAAACTTTTTTGCTGTATATACAGTATCTTGCAAAAAGTCTTTATTCACCAAAACTTTATGACACTTTTTCCTATTGCAACAAAACTGAATGTTTGTTATCAAGAATTTATATGGTGACCAACAAATATGAACAGTTTGGTCTGACAGAGAGAGAAAAAAAGTATCTTTTTATTCACTGTATAAACTTCTGGTTTTGAGTATATGCAGGAGTGCACTTTATATTTTTTAAAAACAAGAAACATTTTATTTTTTCTTGCTCTATCAAGTACGTCAACATTTGTGGCTGTACAGAAAAAAAAAAATTTAAATTTACAAGTATGTATACATTTGAAAGGTTCTTCTGCAACACCGAAAAGTGCTGCAGAAGTCTAAATAATTCCCTAATATTTTTACAGTTCAGTTATCTTTTTAAGTGCCGAGGATAACATGGACTCTATAGCTATAAAATCACACAGCAAGAATAAAACTGGCGGGGACTAGCTAGTGCAAATAAATAAATGGGCCATGTTTCACTTTTATGATTGCTTTAACATTACTTTATCAATAACAAATAAGACACTTTTTGATAGCTCAGCATTCAAAGTAATAGGCAGTGGAGCAATCCACGGAGCCAGCTGGAAGTGTAGAAGTAAATGTGTAGCCGGAGAAGAAACGGTGCCTGTCATAAGGATATCAAAAAGCTGGACTATTCCAATAATGCCCAAGTGTGGACACACACTGAGGCATGACGTTACAGCAAACCTATTATCTACTTTTCTGTCATTTTGGCCTTTCCACTACAAACTTGGGAACACATTCAATTTCAGCACCGGAGCTGTCTGCCTCTCTGACCATCACACTCGCACTCTTTCTCACACCCTCACTGATTGGGTGTGTCCCCTCGGGGAGAAGATGGTGGTTTTAACGGCGCTTCAGCCAACCTTAAAAAAACACTTAGCACCATAGATCCGGAGTCGACTTTTTCCCACTATTAAAGGTGTCAGTGCTGCTTGCCACTAATCAAAAACGGGCCTGCAAACAGAAATGCAGCGCCTCACAGAATATGTCACAAGAGATGGTTCTCCAAATGGGAAACTTTTCAAGGGGGGGATACACTCAGGAATTTATGGTAAGACGAAAGCGCGCACGTGTGTGTGTGTGTGTGTGTTGGTGGGAGATCTTTGGGGTGCAAGATAACAATTCAGTTTCAGAGATATGTCAAATAGGATGAGAGAGAAAGAGAAAAATGCCCTGGATCTAAAAATGGGAGGTCTTAAATCACAGATGGAAGTACTGCTACCTCCAGACTCCGATTCCAATCTCTTCGTTTACTGGAGTAAAAAGCACAAACCTTTCAGCTACAAAAAAAAGCAAAAATCTGGGGGGGTGTTGGTCCTGAATCCCTGAACTGTCTAAACAGGACACTTTCTACCACTTGGTGGTACAAAGACGGTCTGTTCTGGTAAGACTCCTACAGTTTCTATGGACACATTCGCAGCACAAGGGCATATGGAATACACGTCCACAAACATAAGCAATTGCAAACGCAATGCCCTTGTAGCTCTGTCTCATCATGTCGTTTAATACAAGGATCAGTAAGTGCTGGGATGGCAATCTCCAGTCAATCCATGACAGCTGGAAGCCAAGAGCCTTTCATTCCCTGTCTCAGCGCTCCTTTGTTTACAGGTGGTGTTGTTTCTCATTTCTTACCTTTCGATAGCCCAACATCTCACTCGATCAGGCTTTTGTCAAAAGAGGCCGGTGTGTTCAGAATCACACTCACAGATGGGAATTAGGCAAAGGCTGTTACACTGACGAGAACGAAAGACTCTTGGGCCTCTTACTCCATTCAGTCAATATGCAGGATAAAACCAGCCAACATGAAGAGGCAAAAGGGAACGAAGCAATAAACAAAAGTTGCAAGAATTATCACAAAGTTACCTCCAAGTAGCTACGGTTGGCTGCAAATATATATGGTTAGTTAGAAGTATATCAAATAATTATGCTAGCCAGCGCACATGCATAAGCAGATCGATGCGCTCTATGCTTCCATGGACAAGCCTTTTTCTTTTAAATGGACAGTGTACTGCAGTTTGTACACTGTTGTATCCACATAGCTACATGCTTGCCTTTGGTTCTTAAAGGTGTTGCTACTTTAGATAATGCAAGCATTCCTCCAGACTATGCACACCTGACTCAATAAAAATCTGTTTCTTGGTTTCTCAGCTGGTGTGGCCAATTAGTATGAAATTTAGTGACAGAACTGTGGAGGAGATGGGACAGTCCTTGTGTAATTATTGATCTAAGTTTACTTGCCTGCTTGGCTACATGTGGGGAGAGGAGGACACAGTACAGGGTTGTTCTCCTACAGTGTCTAATTAATCGTGACATAATCTGATACTATAGCTTAAAGTTGTTGAGGATTTGTGATACCCCCAGTGGTGCGTAGACTTCAGAGTGCTGCTCGTTGCACCATAATTGCAAAGCTTTTTCTTGGTGCCACAATTAGAGTGGAACCCAGTATTATTATATCCTCTATTATAATCTCTTCCAGACCCTATTTATCCCTGCTCTAGTTTGGTCTCTTTTCTTATGACATTGTGCCAGTCTGCACAGCACAGAGACACTAATCCTTGTAGGTTTTAAACAAAGACCCATACAGTGTCATGCCCATGCCCATCAGTGTCAGACAAATTGTAGCACTTTGTTCAAATGTGTTGCTTTAAAGAACAATGCAGATGAGTTGGAATAGATTGGATTGTAGGGACGATGATAATTCTGGAGGACCTGTAGATATCCAAAATTATGACAATTAGAAATCTAGTATTGATAAAAAAGACAAGAAAAGTTGTGTTAGTAGTTTAACAAGTAGGAAACACAGCAAGTATAGAATAATTAGTTTTTTGTAATACGTTTTTGTAACATAGCAGTGGCAGTAAAATGCTGTGGGGATGATTATTTTTTAGTAGGGGCAGGAATACTTAGAGAACATGGTAATGACAACACAAGATGAACTACAGTGAAAAGCTGTTTGTAAAGCACATAGAAGGAACTTCATCTCATAATGAACTTTGTGGGTCAGAAAGAAATACTGTGGGAAAAGCTGAAATAGCATCTGACTCTTGATATAGTATCTGACTTTTGGATCTGAGCTGCATCTCCGAAGAAATGCTAACTGGCATCTTTCCTTCTCCGACCTCTCTCTGGGATTACTTCTAACCAGTCACTCCCTGTAGGTTCCTCTGCAGTGCTTCAGCCAGAAAGACAATAATATTTATCAGAAGAACAGAGGGGCTGCACAGAAAAAAGGGAGAGACAATTTAAGTGGTGTCTTTGATAAAGCAGTGTTTTTGAAGCACAGCCCGCTTAACTTCAACAGGACAAGAGGAAATAAGGATGGGAAAGCGTGTCTTGCTAAGGTGCTCCACATCAATACACACCACAGGTACCTGGATGCCTCCCAAACAGAGGAGAGACTCTAAAACTGCCTCTCTTCCCTTTAAACTTGCTCTCTTTGATCCTCTCCCTCTTCAATGTAGAGATTGTTACTGCCTGCACCACTGAGAGTTCAAGCACCCCACAACCTCCACCAGTTTCACCCAGCTTAGTTTCTGCAATGTCTGCTTCTCCACTCTAGGTAAACTTTGGAAAAAGGGCAGAGCAACTTTTCCTGGGTAGCAGCCATTTTAAACAAGGTGTTGGGCTGTAAGATGGCTGGAATAATGTGAGTAACCAACTAAGTATGTTGATGACTTAATGGTACCATTTACTGACAAAATTACCACTTTTATATTCTTTATCTACTTTCATTCCTTTGTATTGATTTAAGTTTCTGTCCTGGTTTGTAGGGTGAAGAGGTGGCATTGCTGGCTTTTAATGTAATTTCTTTGGCTTTTACCAATTAACAGAGGCGCAGCAAAGACTCAAGATACCAATGTGACTCAGTAGAAATCCCTGCTAAGAAATCCAGTCTCTCTTAAATTATTCCCTTTCATATTCTTAATCTGTACTTTTTCTTTTGTTTGTTTAAGTTTGCTTGATAAACAAGAACCTAAACATACAGACTTGTATGTGCCTTCACTCAGCCAACGTGTTTTTCGGTGTTTTAAAGTTTCCCAGCACATTTATTATGATAGCCACTCAGAGCTGGTTTAATAAGATTTTTACTCCTAAAGAGATATTTTTTTTTATAACAGCCACCCTGTCCGCACTAATCTTCTGCTATGTTTGCTCTTTCTTCCCCATCCACATGTAAGCTACGTTTTCACTGGCTAAAACTGACACAAAAAAGCTTCTATGCAGATTGGATAACCAAAAGATCATTATGAACTGACAGAGATTCCCAATTTGTGTGTTACCACTACAGTTTTCAGGGTAAAAAAATCTTAAGAAGTGTGAAGTTGGATATTTTCCCCCTAATCATCTCACTTTGACAATATATACCCAGATGTTTACATAAGTGTACGTAAAGACACTGATATAAAATCAGACTTAAACCGCATTAATCCTGTTTTAAGTTTACGCACTTGCACAATGTCACAATAAAGTGAGCAATTTTCTTTCTTCAATGCATACACCAACATTTATATTATTGAAATAATTTGGGAAGGAACTGATGATATGTTAGCCTCTTAAGGATTCTGCAAAGTTGATTTACAACATTTTAATAAATCAAGGCTTTATTTTAAGCAACCACATTTCAGATATACTGTATGATTTTTTTGTGAAACACGATGGAGAAATAATTAAAAAATAAAATTATAAAGAGAAGTGCAAGCCTCTATATGTTTGGTTCATCTTTTCAAACACTATGGGATATCCAGCTCACTTACATAAGCAAATAATACTTTTGGTAAAACATTTAAAGTCACAAAGTGAAGTGAGAAGAAAATATACTGTCAATTATAAACAGTATATAAACATCTGTTTGTGTTTGAGCTTGCATTTGAACTGCAACCCAAACTATGTAAAATAGAAGAAGCAAACTGAAGGGTGGATGGATGTTTATGTTAAGGTGGTTAATTGTGGCAGTGCTGATGTTTGTTTGGAATAGCTTAAATATAATTGATTTTGAAAATGTGTAGTATAAAAAGTTTAGTTTCAGAGGAGTTGATTATATTCTGCTGCCAGAAAGTTCAGAAAACGTTTTGAGGAGTAAGAATGCAGATTTTCCACACATGACATGTTTCAACTCTTCTGTTTATTTGGATATAATTATTTAGTCACTCTTCACTTCAAACTCCCTTCCTGTGGCTGAGAGATACATTTTTTAAGAAGTGTGGGAGTCATTTCAATAAAAAGGGAAACAGTCAAAAAGAACAAACTAACAAAAAGCTTTGAGACTTTTTGGAAAATGCTTGTTATATGAATGTTTTTTGGGGAACTAAGCAGGGATGCTCTTTTTATTTACAGCAAAAATGGCTCACATTTTGCATTTGTTCCAGTATGAGCAGATTCATTGTCTCTTTTGTCACTATTTCATGTGATTACTCTAGAGCTCAATGGCATGTTTACAGGATTTTTTTATGGCAAAATAGTTTGTTTTGTGACTGCCAATGTTATTGTATTTTGCTGCTGTTATAGTTTGTGTGACAAATTGCTACCCTTGGACATTGTGATGGATTTTCCTTCTAACAGATTTGCTAGTAGTTCGATGAAGGCTTTTGGCTTGCCTTTCATGGATAGTTTGGTTCTATTAAATGTTCAGCAGCAGAAAAGACAATCCTTGGCAGCACTGTGTCGTCTAACAACCACTATAAAGTGGACGCAGTGGAGTGGTTTCACCGTTCTCAGCCAACTGGAGGTGGGCGACAGATAGGGCTCTCCCTTCCCACGAGAGCAGAAACTGTTAACACAGCAATGACTTCGGCATTGCTGAGTGGCACAAAGGCAGGGAGGGGCCGCGTAGAGAGAGGACTCACCTCTCTCTACCCTCCAGTTTCGCTCATCGAGCAAAAAAAGCTTTCTCCTGTCTCATGGTCTTGTGTAATGTGCGTCAAGATCCCTGGAATTCAATTATTGATCCTTTTTAGCCGTGCCTATAATCTTCCTGTTCCAGTCATATGCTTTGGGTGCCAGCCAGTGTCACAGTTTTCCCAAAAGGATTTCTTTTATTACCAGCCACTGAGAGAAAAACCGTTGCCAGTTATAGAACAGATCTGGATCCATTCAGCCTGCCATTTGCCTAAACCTAATTACATTACATTAGGGGGAATGCCTCCATAAACTGTGGAGGTATAACAGTGTACTCTCTAATGACTGTTCAATTAAACAGAGAACACCACGAGGCATCGAGGGCCCAAAAAAGGTAAGCCGCAATATTTTAAATTTACAGTCTCTTCATGAAGGCCAGCAAAAAGTAATTAACTGACAATTCATGTCTTGAATGAGACGACATCATAGGGGGAAATAAAACCATCCTTAAGAAATCTCAAACCAGTAGTAACAGCCAAAAATAAAACTGCAGTTGTTATTCTAGGGCAACTAAAACACTGCGGTTGCTGGTCATTTCATTTGGCATTCCTACCTTTTTGTGGTTTTGTTGTACAAAAGGGAGCAGTCTGCCACAGGACATTTTGTACCAAACATGTAATTGTACCTCATTTGACGTCTCATACTTTGATAACTTGAGACTTAAAGTGCTTCTCTGTATTCCACACTATAAGAGAATTTTGCTATATGGCTCCAATAAATAATTTGCAGCAGCAGAAAGACTCTTTAGGGTTACTTTGGTTCTAGGAGACGTAATCTGTCATATTTTGTTAGTCTGACCCAAATAGGGATTAGCTCAAAAGTGAAAGGAAAAGAACAAGGTTTCAGGAAAATGACACGTGTGTGAACTGACATATGGATTAGCTTAACATTTTCATGACAGATTTCCTTCATTAATCAGGAAATACTAAACTACAAAGAAATACTACTGGTTGGTCTTGGAATAAAATGGCAAACACAGGGCTAAAATACTCCACTACTTGCATGGTTATTTCCCAGTACATGAAGCATTTGTATTGTTTCTAATGGTTACAAATATTGAGTTTGTTTGGGATGAAGACTGTGAAAATGACAATTTCTGTGTAGTTTTTGCTGCAGTATAATTTTCTCATTTTCTTTAGACCAGCTGACCAATCTCCAGTCACAGTAGGTGTCTGATGCAAAGAATCCATGGCAGCCTCGTTTACCTATATATTATATAAATATGCAGTAATGACATAGTATTAACTCAAAACTATAAGTCTACATACCCAATAGACACGGTAAGCAGATACGATATATTGGTTTTGGTGTTAATCAGTTTATTTGTCTCATTGGCTGATTAATGCCCTTCAAGTCATTTTATCAAGTGTCATAATTCTAGTTACATCATGCATTTGATTTCTTAAAACTGATACATTTTGCAGAATCTTAATGTTAATGCTTTTCATTAAGGTTGGGTGAACTTTTGATAAGTGACTTGATGCATCAAAAAAAAAAAAAAAAACTTAGGAGAAGTTAGTGAGGAGAAGCAGAAGGAGGGGTGTGTGGGGAATGTCATCACCTCTGACAAACATGCAGTTGTGTTTAATTATCAAGTGTTTACTTTGCTGCCCCACACGTCAATCGCACAGACCCCCAACAACCTGACACAGTGGGAACGCATGCTATTAACAAGAGTCAACAGAGCAATGATCTGTTGCTGGTGTTCCTGTCTTGCGTTGGGCAAGGATCTGTACCCCCACCACTTCGCTCCACCTGCCTCTCCAGTCTGCCGAAGTTAATTTATCTGGGTGATAAGCAGGTGGACAAGAAGGGGGGGAGGCCCTCAGACTGAGCAGCACTGTCAGACCTGGCAGACTGAGTGACAATGCTAATAGCCAGGTCCCATTAACCTCACCACACGCTTCACCTTTATCTACCACACAAAAGACTGTTTGTTTGCTTGTCTGATGATAATATTTACCTCGTGATTTGGCGGCTGCAGACATGACAAATACATTTGTGCATTTTGAGGAGGCAATGTGACTCAGGTAAAACGGAGGTGGTGGTGAAGGGAGGCGACGCTCTCTGCAGCTCCGGTCTTTGATAAAAGGTAATGTTCTTTACCTAATCTGCAACTTTATAATAAAAGAATGCTCTTGTTTCTCTTCACGCACTTTTAAATGAACATGGTGCTGGTCTGCTATTATTCTATCATGCTCCTGGCTTACCACTATGCAGTGCAGTTCAGCTCCATAAAACACAATGCATGTGCACATTGCACTATTGCATTTGGGCAGTTTATTCTCATCTTGGGGCCACGGTCTTATAATGAAGAAGTTGGGTCTGAGCGTATCGGCAAGTCCTGTGGAGAGCTCAGGGCTCTTGCGCCAGGCAAAAGACTAAGAGATATTGCTTTAATTGGAGAGTTACTGATCCTGTAAGGCATTTGGATGCCAGACGTTAGCATCAATGCTCCTTGCTGTATTCTGCTGCGCAATCACAAAAATGATATTGGGGGGACAGCAGGTGATCCATAAAAGCTGCATTTTAAAGCCTTGTTAATTATTCTTTCAGAAGTCTAATGAACAATGGGGATAAAACCTTGTGTGAGGCAAATCTATTTGTGTAAGAGGAGGAGCTTGATTTCTGATGCAGTCAGAGATTTTAGCCCCTTACCTCTGTCAACATCAGTATCATTATTAAATGTGTACATACAGGCTCCCTGCTTTGATCTCTGAAGCATAGCTGATAGGTTTGATCATTAGTTGGACACTCTAAGATGAGTTCAGATGAAGATCAAGCCATTTAAAAAACAAAATAGCCCCTGCTTCAGCTCTGAGGTTTTAAACTTTGAACTTTTTGAAGATAATAAAAATAATCTGGTCATTGGCAGTTTGTAAAAATATTTAAACCTCACCAGAGGTGAAAGAAAACTTATACAATACTGTCATCCCTAAATAAAGACGAAGCAAAATAAAGAAGCTGTGTGAGAAATTACATACATCTAGTCGTTGAGTAGCACATTTAGCAGCAATAACCTCAAGAAGGTGGTTGATAGGTAACCTCATTAGTCTCTCTCAGTCTTGAATTTTGTAATTTATTAAAGACTATTAATTTTTGCTATCTTGAAGTCCTACCACAGGGTTCCAAATGTGATAACATCAGGACTATGACTGAGCCACCTTGTCCAAATGCAACTGCTGGGTATTATTTTTTGAGAAAGGAATGTGTCCATTTTAAGTCAATCATATTTATCCAGTATTTCTTTTTTCATCACAACAACATGGACTTTAACTTTCACAATGCTAAATAAGGCCTGTAGATTCTGAGCTGGAGTCCTTGGCTTTTTGTAACTTCTCTGAACATTGAACTGTCTCTTGAATAATTGCCAATGGTGAATACATCTTTTCATTGCATTGTTGTTCAAACTGTTTTGGAAATCATCTCATAATCATTTTCTGGATTACAGGCAGCAGCAGTTCCCTCTCTGAAGCAATCTTTGATATTGTATGCGTTTAGAGAAACCGTGAACTCCCCAGAGCAGCAATCAGCCAAACTGCTATTTTTACAAAAATAGTAACACTTGCTGATGAAGTAATCAAGTGAATTTGAGGTATTCTGTAGTATTTGATGGCTGCTACTTTTCCTGTTAAATCATATAGAAGCAGAAATTGTAAGCTTAGACGTTACAAAAAGCTGTTTGACATTTGATTTGTGTTGTTTATTAAATTAGAGTGGGCAATCTATTTGTTTGCAGATATACATTACATCCCATTTAATTTTGTTACATTTAAATTTTTTCATGTCATAAACAGTGAAAATCTAAAACAGGGTGTGTTTTTTTTTCTTCATAATTGTGTTTTTTATGCAAAATAAAGCAGATGCAGAACATTTTATAGTTTGGCACAGTAGCTGCATATGCATAGATTAACTCCTATTTGATTAAGCAGCTGTTGTCTCAGTATGAAGCTGTGCAGCACATCCCTGACGTAGACCAGGATCTATGCTTCAAGAATTTTGTTTCAGTGTAGTTTTCCATATTTCCTTGTGTGGAACAGACATTGTATTCTGTCTTTGGCTGGAGAAGGCTTAATACATCGCAGGCCTGCCAGCTCTATCGCTCTGTAAGAGATATGAGAAGAAGGAGATTAGCTCAGCTACCCATCCATGACCTTGATATTACGATGAAGACTGATAAGAGCTTTCTTCCTCCACCTGCTCAAAGCCTGCAAGGCTGTTTAAACAGCCGGCCAGGCAGTCATCATCCATTTTAAGCAAATGTCTTCTCCCGGAGTTCAATTTTTTAGCTATTCTTTCCACTAGCCACAGTCAATTAATGATGTCATATGCTAGCAGTATAAAACAAATGCATGCCATCCACTGGAGCCTTGAGAGACAGATAATTATGGAAAGCAGAAGAGCTTAGGGGAATTGATGTACAGTTGGAAGTCTTTTAGAGTAAAACAAAAAAAAAAATTCCACTCACACAAATTTTCTTTTAAAAGTTTCGGCAAAAATTACCGCACTGTTTCCTAAGAAGTTTGACTGTTTTAGCTCGTTGTGGCAAATTAATTCCTTGCTAACAATGAGATGAGATTACTTTAGAGCACAGTATGTTTTGCAGAAACAGATCTGAACTCAAAAAGACCACAAAGCAGCTGTTTAAAATAATGAGCAGGCCTAAAGTAATCTGAGCTTCATCCTCACCTAACAAAGAGATTAGAAAGAAATGTGGAGCTCAAGTGCCCCGCATTTGCTGACTGTGCAGCCAGAGTTTATTTAAGTTGTTGCTTCCATAAGCAGAGACAAAGTTCCTCCTAAACCGAATCCACTAAGATGCTTTATGGGTTTGAGGGAATGCCACAGATTTATTCTAGTTAGCACAAACACAGGACAGAGCAATCAGAAGATATATTAATCAATGCTTCCATTTTAAAGCTTTCAAATTGCATCAAATGCAAAGTAGTTCAGAACACTTTCAAATAAATTCATGACAGGCATTAATTTTCTGTAGAAATAATACTTGAACCTGTTTTTATATGACAAACCGGTCACATAAAATGGGAAATTATGTTAATGAGAGCAGTTATATTGAAAATTGAGCCATTTTAAAACACAACAGGGGAGAACTAAACATGTTCCGGTCCAGAGGTCCACATATACATGTTGTCTCTATAAAATATAATGAATGAATGTGAACTCGCTCATGTTGTGACAATAAACTTAGTAGCAATAAGGATATAAATGGAATATTTTTCCACCATTTAAACATTAGATTTCTTGAAAGACTGAATTTTTTTTATGAAAAAATAAAGTTTTCACCAATAAATAGCAACCAAAAGTTTGCTGCATTAATTCTTTCCCACACAAAAGCAGCCAAAAATAGAATTACATCTCCAATTGCTAGATTGTAATATGTCTGACACATAACGCTTTTCCTCGACAGACTGGCGACCTGTCCAGGGCGTACTTCGCCTCTCGCCCGGATCGTCAGCTGGAGATCGGCACCAGCAACTCCCGACCCCAACAGGGACAAGGGTGTCAGAAAATGGATGGAGGGATGGACATAACTCGTTCTCAATTACTGGAATAAGAAAAGTTAAATTTCCATCTTTACATTTACTGTGGATGCAATGATGGCCATTAACTTTGCACTTTACCAGACATTTGCTGTCATATAATAAGCTTGTTTTTCTGAACCATTCATTTCTGTCTTGTACTCGACCTGTACAAAGCAAAGTAATGGATTCTCTCCTTTTCAAATGTAGATTTGGTATTTGTGATTGAATATCAGCCTCATCCAATTATCCACAGTCCATGGCTGCTCTTCTCCATTGTAAGCTTGTTTTCTTCTGTTGAGTTGGAAATATGGCTTATGTTTGGCTGTTTTAGGTTCAAAGCACATTTCCTTTGACAGATTTCTAATATTTCTTACACAAACATTGGCTCCTCTTTCTGCCCTTTTGTTGTATATTTCCTTTGTTGTGTTTCCTTTCTAGGCATACAGCTTTTAGTTTTCTGTCCTGTCAATTTGACATCTTCCTTGGTCTACCTGTATGTTTTCTTTTAACAAGTTCCCGTTTTGTTTGTACTCTCTCTAAATTTAACACTCAGCTGACTGGGAACCGCCACACTTCTTGTTCAGTAAGTTCTCAAAGGAATCTAATAATCCTTTCCAGTGTTTTAACTGACAGCTTTCTTGTTGACGCTTGTTTTTTGTCAATCAGCTTGGTGCAAAAGCTTGTTAGTGTCGCCAAGCTTGTATGGAAAATTGTCTCTTCTTTCTTCTAATTTTTGCACACCTTCAACATAAATCACAACAGCTTTGTCCAACTTTTTGAGGTCTGATTCCAGACCATTAAACTGTAAAATACTCATTTTGCTGCACATGTAAGATTTGTAATTTTTTTCCACAAGTAAAGAAGCTGAATGATTGCACTCGGAGTGTCGTAACTCCCATAACTCCTGCCCTGAGGTTGATTCTCTGTGTTTTTTTATGAGCCAAGAGCTCAGTTGGCAGTGACTTTATGTAACCGCAGCAGTTGTTTCCAAAATGACTCTGGCTTATCCAGATGTTGCTTTGCATACTTGACACATTTGTGATGAGGTGTTGATTCTCCCATGTGGTGCCTTTGTGTAGAAGCAACACAGCAGAATAATGTTTTATCTGAAGCTTCACCTTCAGATAAAGAATGATTTCCACAGTACCTGTTAACTGGCATGTGTTTATTGATGTGTCAGATTAATCTCAAACTGTAAGTGCTTTCATGGCCAGTATTTTTCTGACTGGCATCCTGAAACTGGCATTCTTCTCAAGAAACAATAGAAGAAAAGGTTCATTTTGCATGTATCATATGCCACAATTAAGATCAAATTCAAAGTAATACAGCAACAATGGGAAAGGTTATTTTTTGCATATTTTCTTTCATCAACACAACATGCTTCCTCAAGAGGAAGGAGTGCTGGAAAGTCAATTCAATGCATTTGGCATAAATCTTCTACTGCTGACTTTGACTGCACCTAGTGGGGGCTCTTTCATGAACTGTGCTCTCGACCAAAACACAAACTTCAGCCAGGCTCAACTATAAATCAAATACTCTTATGTAATTTGAGACTTGCTTACTGTGTTACAAGGAGAGATAACATTTAGCTTTTATCCTCCTCAACCCAAAAACATGACATACATTAAGGCTCCTTAAAATCTGAGCTGAAAATATTTTAATTTGTTGCACCTTTTGGTCAAAGAGTCTAATGAACTGTTTGCTTGATCACTGAAACTTGGAAATAAAGATTAGGATTGGATTTATACCAAAATGTTTATTTTAATGTGTTTCTTTTTAAACAATGCTTTTGGGTGTTTAACCTGCCAAACTCTCTTTTTATCTCATTGCTAATATTTAGATGTCTTGTAAAGAATTGCCTTGCATAATCACTGCCGTATAAAGAAATGTGCCTTCCTTTTAGATTTAAATGGACTTGATATAAAGTAAATGTGTCTAGTAAAATGTCTTCTGGCTGTGTTTGCTATGAATTGGTACATTATGAATAAACGGATTTGAAACCAAAAATAGCTTTTCTCACAGTTGAAAAACTTATGCAAGATTATTATTTTATTATTTTAGTTTTTGAATACTGCATGCATTACTGACCCACTAAAGTAAGCATATGGACCCAACCTACTCTATGGCCTAGTTCTTGACAGTAGTAATTCCTCGCTCTTGTAAAGCCTCTGCTCTTAGAAATGGTGTCTCCACATGTCTCCACTGCTATGACACTACATGTCTTTTTAGTACTCATTGGTTATTCAGCTTGGATTCCATGTCTACAGCTTACTCATTACTGAGTCTCACTAAAAGCACCTGCAATTTTCCACACTGGGCTGGTATGTCACAGAGGAAATGCTGAGAGAGCAAACCTTTCTTTTACTAGAAAGCACTGAGAGTATTAAAGAGATGGCATTAGGACATGATGAATAAAAAAAAAATGTCTCTCTTATATTGGGCCAAGGAGCTGATGGGATTTTTATGCTAGACTGAATCTCTGATGCATTCTGCAAGCAACAACTGCTCAGAACATATTTGTTTGTTACTAATGTAGCGGATAGCTAATAGATGCTACCGTGCTTTAAAATAGAGAAAATGTAATGAATTTTGACAAGATTCTTTTTTCTTCTAGCAGAAGGATACATTATCTTGAGGGGGGGAAAAAAACATATTCAAGTATTTGTTTAAAGAATGATAAACAAATTACAGAAAGCACAGTGCGTGACTGTCCACTCAGTTTCTTTTCTGAATCTAATTTGCTTTCAAGTCAAGAGGAGTTTGCTAAAGTTCAGCATATTTTGTTGGGTTTTTTTTTGCCAATGCATGATTACAATCACTTTATTGTGTTTGCTCAATTAACAGATATGAGTTCCAATTTTTCAAAACAGAAATAGAAGATCTTAAAGCATCTATAATTCAAGATTGAAACAGTCAAAGAACAGCATACCCTGTCCTTAACTTGACCTGGTTATTTAAATCTCTTTTGATAAGTCTGTAGCATGCTGTCTGACCATTAAATGAACTAATCTTTTTTTTAAGACTGGAGGCTCAAAGAGGCTTACATGTATAAAAGGCTGAAGAGAGAAAAAGCCGTAGCTTGCAGGGAAACAACAGAGAGGTGTAGATGGAAAGCAGGAAGTGATGGAGACAGTGCTGTGCCAAAGTTAAGCGCTGATCCATGCCGAAACAGATGCATCTGATCACAGCAAATCTCAGGCTCAGAGCATAAATACATAATAAACAAAAATTAATAGAGGCAAGCTCCATGCATGTGTTTCATCAGCCTGTAAGTTGCCACAACAGTGACTGGAGCAGAAGCATCCATGTGGATGCTGCTTAGAGTACAGACTTGTTAACATATCTCTGCCTCGCAAAGACGTACATGGACCGAATACATTTCGCCCACATTTAATTAAAAAAAAAAAAATCAAGTTTATGTAGGAGGAATTAATAAATAACAAGAAATGATACAAGAAAAAATAATTCTGCCAGACATGATGTTTAAGCCAAATTGGATCAATATCTCTGAACCACTGTTACTATGTAGTGCAAAGCAATTACTGTAATGTACAGGCTACAGGCTAGATACAGAATACAGTGTCTCACATTAGAACAGTGATGAAGAAGGAAATGCAGCAGAGGCATTCCAGTCGTTTGACAATCCAGTATCTGCTAAGACACGTGTATTGTTCAGTAACAGCAGCTTAAAGCTAATTCTGTAAGTGGCTGGAGTGCTGGAGAAGCAAAGAGAATGACTCTGAGCTTACATCTGAATTCTATGGCATGCAATTAAACCACCATTTTCCCCCAATAGTCCAGCAGAAAACACAGGGAAGTCAAGGATGATGAATTAGTCTAATGATTTCACAGTAATATTGCTCGGACACGGAGCTGCAGGAAATTGCTGTTCCCATGTGAAGGGCTTAAAATTACCCCCGAAGATACGGCTGAACTTTTGCCATTGTATTTGTGGTTGTCGTCATTAATCTGTAAACTTTTTTGGTTGTTATTTACTTATTTTTCTCTGCATGGGCATCAGCTGGATGTACCTCGGTTGCTGTAGCCATGGTGGAATTGTTTTCTCTTTTGCATTCTCCCTTAAGCCCTTTCCTGTCACTCTGATCACATGCTATAGCAAACACATAAACCCTAATGGGATACTCATGTTAGGTACCGACTTCCTCTCCAAACTCCTGATTTCCCTCTTCCTTCCCCCTCCGTCTCCTTGCCAGAAAGTAAATGACCGTCCCATATGAGGCAGAGAGATGCGTGACAGAGTTTGCATGTTATTGTACAGACAGTCTCAGATGTCTGGCCTTTGCAGAGAAAGAGAAAGGGCAGGGAAAAACTTGATAGAGAACACAACACACACCCACACGTAATGCCAGGAGGCCTCGGGGGTGAAGGGCACAGGAGTCAACCCGGCAGTTCGGTGGTGAACGCTAATTAGCACACAGTTCTGACCTTGACAAGCCATCCTCTCTGCTCCGTCAAGAGGCAATTGTTGCCACAATCCAACACAGACTGAAAGAAAAGCCTCAGCTGAATGAGACCTATTGATGGCAGAGTGAGCAGCGAAGAGGCAAGGAGACAGGAATAAAAACAATGTTACAATGCTTGACTCATTCCCTCAGCAACTTGCTGCGACTTTGGCTTGTTGAACCCTGATTTGGATACATTACACAACGCTGAAAAGCAATGAAAAACAACAACAAATCAGGGTAAATAAGATCAGTCTGACCTGATCAGATCCTTGTAGTCCTATCTGCGTGATTAACAAAGGCTATAATGTTTTGTTTGAATAGTTTAAAGAGCCCAGGGTACAGTCAGGGGCGAGGTGCACAGAAAAGATCATGCTCAAGACATCCGTGTTTAAAGTGATGACAGTAAGTTAATTTTCACAAAAAGTCTTTGTGCCAAACCAGAGGGATTTAGATAGAACAGAGAAAAGAAGCTGAAATAAGAAAATACGTGAAAAGAATAACCTCAAATAGAGACAGTTTAAATACATTTTCACATTTTGAATGCTTTGTTAACAACATGGAAATGACTTAAAAGATTTTCAATATTTAAATCTGGTGTAAAGTTAATAAGTAACACTCCACTATTCTGTGCAATTTAATTTTAAATCCCCCAAAGACTTCATCCAACACAGACCTCACAATACTTAAGTGTGTAATGGGGAAGTTGTACCAACTGGTCGACTTTTAGACGAGCCGATGACTTTTTGTTTCACATCTATTAGTCACAATCACATGACAGGAACTGGGTGGGAAATGTAAGTAAATTATCAAAGGGGTTCTGCAAGCCCTGGCAAAGACGACCGGAATATCATGCAACTTGTTACATGTTTGGCTCTTTCCTCATCCGTCTCACTGATTTTCAACATGACCAGCGTCATCGTGTTGCGGGTCCTATCATGGGAGCATTAGTGTTTATAAAAACTCTGTATGACAGCAGAAAAATCTCTACCCCGGTTGTTGGCAGGTCAGTTCATCTCGCAAAGTCAGAGAGTCGCTGCCTGGTGTCTCTGGAGCAGCCTGCTGCGCATCGAGGGAGAGCAGGAAGGTGCATTGAGTTTAGCTGTGCCCTAAATCAACTGTAATAGCTTATGATAAGTTTAATATGTAATGTTCCAATGTGTACAGATGTCTAAGATATACATATACCAAATCACCAGTACCAGCTGGTGTTTGGGATAAATACTAAACTTTGTGCAACTTTTCCGGCCACAGGGACAGAAGTTATTTTTATTCTGCCTAACTTACTGCTGTCCAACATGACTTTTGTCGGTATTCACTCTGAAAATACCTTATAAAGCGTGGAAGCTTCTGTGAAGTCTTCTCTATTGCGTTTCTGTGACGTTTCAACGACTGGTCAAGGATGACTTGACATTTTTCATGTTGACCTTGACTTAAAAAAATATAAAGTCGTCCAACTTATATTGCCTACAATATTGCAATCCGGCCTGATGGAGTAGGGCAGAGAGTAACTCATGACTACTGAAGACTTTCCAGTATTAATTGACTAGTGTTCCTGTCAGCTTTGTAGGCTCAATGCTTCTTTTTCAAGTTTATATTTTCTGGATGCAAGAGTGAACACAGCCACAGAATTGTCTCTTAAATTTGCATCACTGCCTATGGGAGCAGAGTAGACAAATACCCACAACTACAGCAGAGACATTTGCCAACTGTATGCTTTCCACTGAAGACAAAAGCCAGATGTTCATGAATATTGGTGGGGTTTTTGGCCTGTGGGAAAAAAGAGCGAAGGAGTGGAAATGAAACATGGAAGACTTCAACCCTCAGAATCATGTTCGCAGCTCAGCAAAACATGAAAAGTATTTATGCATTTGGCTTTGAAATTACAAAGGTAAACATGTTAATGTTAAACACGACACTTTTTTAATGTAGGGATTTCATAATATTTAGAGAAATTACATCCATTTTGACACTTCGGTGCTTAAGAATTAGAGTATAAACTATTCTCCAACACTAATTTGTAAGTACAATGAAGCCACACACTTACTTGTTAGATGGCTGATTTCTCTTAGTGAAAAAATATAACCCAGAGATGTGCTTTTGAAGGAACCATTAGGAAAATTATGAAATCCAATCTTAACTGTAAAACTGCAAAACTATTGAATGCCATGAGAAAAATTAGAAAAGGAGTTCAAACATGCAATCAGCACAATTAGGCATAACACTCTCATAGTATTTCACCTTGAGAAGCACCACAAATTCATATAATTATGGTATATCACAAAAAAGTTCAACATAAATATGCATCTATCTAAAAGCAAAAATTATTCCTTCTGCTGCAAAAATATTAGTGATTATTAATAATTTCATATTTAGACATATGCAAAAAAAAAAAATAGAATAAAACCCATATATTTTTTTTATTTGTTTTCAATTGCTTCCATGATCTATTTTGACATAAGTACAATACAGTGATATTAGTTGGTTATTTAGTCAGGCTATCTGCTCAGGAAGCCAGCCTGAAGTCGGATATTTAATTGACATTTAGCTTGGAAGTTAAATGTTTTTTAAGAGTGATGGGAGATTCTTGTTTAGCTTCCACACAATGATGGAGGTGACTGCGACTCTGTGTTCCTTACAGCTGAAGAAAAAAAAAATCTCAGACGCTGTGGCACTTTTTGTGGGATTTTCTTCAAATCTAAGGAATGGTACGAACTAAAATGTTTGCACTTTTGAAACTGTGGCAGCTTAAGATCTTGACAAAACCTTCATAAACACCAGTATCCAATCTCATGCCCATACATAATGAAATCGAAGAATCTGTATAGATAACATGCAAAAATAATCTGTTTGTGCCTAATCTTCAAGCTTTACCTTTATACATTTATGCATTTTTGAGTTTTTTCCACATGCAAGAGAGCCCGGGGAAACTGGGGAGAATTTAAATTAAGAGTCAAGCTTCTTATAAGGCCAGTTTACTATTAGAAACTTGTTTACATGCATAACTTGTCCTGGGTTGACCCTAGTTAAAAATTTATGGAGGAAGTTTTTCGATCTTTCAGTCATAACTGGAAATAAAATCCCTCTAGAGCAAATACGTGGCTGCTTTCTCAGGCTGTCTCAGAGCACAAACTCAGCCCGCCTTTTAAGCTGTCTGTTCACGCTATCCTCATCATCTCTATGTCAGTTTCTGACTTCCAGGGGAAAACCGAGGCTCAAGGTCAAAGTGTCACAAAATTTCAGGCAAACCTTCCCCTGACAGTCGGAGCAAAGTAAAAGAAATATATGTAACTTAAATCCTTTGTTTGGAAGCAGCAGAGGAAAATGTTAACACTACCACTCAGCTCATTACTTCACAACACTTTCAAGCTGAAAACTTTATGTGCTTAAACATTACTTGCATGTTGATAAAACGCCATGCAGAAAGTGTTAGAATGTATCATCTATTACATTAAGCACTGCGTTTAGAAGTTAATGGGTGTCTGTGTGGCGTACAGGAGCATTGCGTGGAGTGAGTTGTGTGTGAGTAGGCAGCCATCAGGGAACTGAGCCATGGCCATGTGCTCAGCAGAGTATATCAGGACCGACAGTGACATCAAAGAGTGGCGACAAAGCCTTATGACGAGCACGGAGCGTGCTTCTGTGTAGGTGTTGGGGTCAACCTCCAGTTACAGGGTTAATGACTAGCAGTATGGGGGAGGCCATCTAATTCTCCTGTTGGCCATTCGCAGCACGGCACTTCCCTGTCAGCACAGCTGTGTCTGAGATGGGGGTGTTCAGTGCCACAAATAATGGGTATGAACACAGGATAAAGATTTATCATGCATATTAAATCATAAGACTGGCCTTAGAGTATATTGTATAAAAGGATGAACAGAACGTGGCATGAAAACAAAAGAAGGGGAAGGAAACCATAAAGAGAGAAGAGCTGGGGCCTGAGCCAGCTCTCCCCCAGCTGGGATATAAAGATGACTGATATCTGCTCCTCTTCCAATCCAATCTCTTTATGCTAAAATGAGCCAAAGATAGGAGCTAAGAAAAGGCAGAGGAAGGAAACAGAAACTACTTCTTCCCTTCCTAAAGTTTGTCTCAGTTGAGTTGCAGACTTCACGCTCTCTTCCTCACCCTCGTCTTGTTACCCGCTATTTCCCCGACTAACACACTTAATGTTTGTGGTGGCAGACAGGCAGACAAACACCAACATCAGGTCCCTGGGCAGATGTGCTTCCCAGTGTTCTGCACAGAAAACGGATTGTTCAAATGCTGAATAATTACCATGATAATCATCTCTATCCCACAAGGGTCTGAAAATGCATACCTGACATCTGACATTTGGCACCCATGGCTCCTTTCTCCCTTTCCCAATCTGCATAATCATATTCATACCTAATTTACATGCATATGTTTGAAAAAAAAAAAAAGAAATAACATTGTGAATGTTCAGCATTGAGACATAGACTTCATGAAAACGAAATATAATGAATCAACGATAGAGTTGAGGACGTCAGAAGATCAATCAATATTAACGTATAAATAACTAGTCATTTTTCTAATTATTTTCATATTTTATTTGTTATATTCAGACATTTATCTATTTTTTGTTTTCAATTCTGTCAGAGATATTTAAAAATGACAATAAGAGCTTAATATGTTGTTCAATATTTAGTTTTAGATATATTATTTTGCCTTTAAATAATCTAAAACAGTGTTGTTGCCATGTCTGACTCTAGATTAGTAAGTGAAAGGAAAGGATTCTGACCTTTCACCCATTTTAACTTTTCTGTCAGCATCTTATAACACAATTTATCTTCCTACATGAGCAGAAGCACAGAATTGTAAAAATGCAAGTATTACAATAACTGTATTCAGCTGAATAGATATGTTGTTTTTATACATGTTTAACAATCTTTAATTATAATAAATTAAAATAGAAAAAACTACAACTTTATATTGTAAACTTGTGACTCAATACTAATTGGCTGAACAAGGCAAGATTGGTGTTTGAATATTAATTGGTTAATCAGACTCATGACGGCTCCTTCTCCTGCCCTTCCAATATCCCACAGAAACACGCCACACAAATAGCACAACTGAATGAGAGCAAACACTTGATTACCATTGATAATAAGAAATATAATCCTTGGGAACATGTAATTAATATAAATGATGGCCTTCTCTTGTAAAGAGGTGGCCTTCATTGTTTACAAAATGAAGGCCATTTAAAAAAAAAAAAAATCACCTCATTATATCTTAAGGTTTTTTGTTGCAGCTGTATTAAATACTGAAAATGCAAAATAAATTTGTTTTCCCACACATTATTGAACTTTGACATATTTATAAAATAAAACAAAATAGAAACCTCAGAGGTTACATAATAGCAAAACAAGTAAAAAGAATGAAATATGTGAAACACTTAATTCCCAATGAACATTTAAGTTAAAAAATAAGCTCTGGTGTCAAGACAGTTTAACAATTAATAGTGAGATTGATCCTTTGTACTGTTAGTTGTGCATTCAATTTAGTTACCTTCTTGTTGTAGTGCCTCTAAGAGGTGATTGAGGTTTTTCTTGAAGGAATGTTAACTTGCAACAGCATTTTGCCATGAACTATTTGCACAATTAAATTATATATATATATATATATATGTGTGTGTGTGTGTGTGTGTGTGTGTAAATATAAACAAACGAGTGTATGTGTATTTATTGGCAATACATTGAAAGGAAAAAGGAAAAGGTAAAGTCAGCAGCATCACATTATATCAGAGATTTTACTGCACATTAAGAGCTGTTACTATTCAGTTTTCGAGTAGGCATAGAAATATACTGTATTATTGCTAGAATACACAACTATTCATAAGACGGTTTTATCAATGTTTATCTCTGAGTCACACAGTTTGAACATTTTTGCAGCTTGCCTGGTATGTGCTGCACTGAGAGACCTTAGTATATCAATTACAACAGAAGTCACTATGCTTCCTAAACGCTTACTAAGCTTTTTCTTTCCACACATATCAGACATTTATACAGCATCAGGAGATAACAAGTTTGGAAATGGTGAGAAGTGATTAGGCAAAGCACTTGACAGATATGGGAAACACTGTTGCTCCTTGTTTAGCACTTGCACAGAAGGCATCAGACTGAAGGTAGAGCACGATGGGTCCCCCCTCACCCTCTGCAGCCCCCCAGTCACCCTCCTCTTTCCTGGGTAAAACACATGGCCCACTGACAAACCAACAGCTCTTCAGAGCAGCTTGGCTTCAGCGTGAGCTCCAGTCCCTCTCACTCTGAATCATGCATGCTGAGATGAGACAGCAGTCCAGCCACTCATATTTCCTCAAAAGCACAGTCACTGATACAAAGCTTGACTGGCAGCCAATATCCATCTCTGTAGCTTTTTGTTGCCTCCACCTGAGAGAAAAGCCCTTAAACTGTTATGGCCACTCATTCCCTCTGAAACCCTATTATGGCTTTTATTACAGAATGGCTCAAGCAGGGTCACCCCTCAGTGGATCATCTGATCTGGTGTACCGTGGGGGGGGGGGTGTGAGTGTTTCCCTTGTTAAACAAAGACAACTCAACAATGTCAGGGCTCCCCATGCATCGTCTCTTTGTTTCTCATTGAACACAATTAGGAGGATTTCAACTGGGATTCCTGTTTTCCCCCGTTTTTTTTTGTTTTTTTTGGAAGTTACCCTTTTAAACAACCTGAGGGGGGAGTTTAACATGCCATTACCCTTTGACACAGTGTTGGCATTATAAGCAGGAGAGTTGTGAGATATTTATCTGGGATATCAGAGAGCAACATGGAAAGCAGGGAAAGACCTGCACTCTCCTGCAAGAAAAGATGGAGAGGGCGCCCGGGGGCAGCGGGGTTGGAAGGCCCCAGCCGAGGCCCTGTCCACTGTAACCTGCCAGACACTGCCCGAATCCCATTTATTCTTTGTGACCTTAAATAAAATGCTGGCTACCCCTGTGGGCCCCATGTGAGGCTAAAACCAAATGGGCTGTGCGAACCACACTTTCTACCCCACTGCTAGAGAAAATGAGCTTTATCTGTGGGGGAACTGAGGCCATGTGACTAAAATGCCCCCGTCCCTGCATGAGTTTCCCCACAAACCCCGTTCTGCAGTTAATCTTCAAAGCTGGGGCCATTTAATTACTGGCATTTGGTATTAGAGTCCTCCAATGTGTCAAGTATTTTTAATTTATTTTGCAAAGCCTCCACCATGGCTATACATTGCAAGGACAGTTGGCAGTGAGAGATATGTTTAAATTCCTTATCATGAAAATGTCCAAACATTCTCATTTCACACACGTTCTCCAAGGTGACATGGGGGCTGTCTGACAAAGGTGCAACTTAATTACTGCAAAGGAGCTGATAAAAGAAATATGTAATCCTAGTTGATTAAGTTACGTTGTTGAACCAGTGGGCGGTGACAAGTTGTTGAAAGGTGAGAAACTGTTAGATTAAACTCAGTGTGAGCCTCTCTGTGCTGTCAAGGACTCAAGGCACACAATTCAATGCACCACAAATTTAAATTAAGCTCTTATATCTGAAATCAGTTAAAACCGGATCATAATTGAGAAGTGTGAGGAACATGACACAGGGTTTTCGACAATTTAGAACCAACAAATCTGAAAAGTTAGAATTTGACATTTTATTTAACCCCTAAATGCAATCCCATGCAGGTACGTACAGATGGGGGTTTGCAGGGTGTGTCAGCACCTGCCTCTTTCCTCTTTGTTACTCCAAGTGCCCTTTCTGTGGATTTTTTTTTTCCACAGGCAGATCCCCACACTCTTGTTTTAAGAGTGTGGGGATCTGCCTGTGCCCCACAACAATAACATTTAACTACTAATAACAATTTAGATAATTAAAACCTTGATTTCCACCTGAGGAACATGCCTCAAAGTGCAGATAGAGCCTACCTTCGGTTGGCTTTTCGATCTCCTTTTAACTAATCTTATTACCAGGCGTGTCCTCCCCACTGCACACAGGTGAGCAACTCTGAACACAATACTGATGTAGAACTTCAGCTGATAAAAAAAAAAAAGGTTTGGTCCGTAACATTTGCAGCTCAAATCCAAAAATGTCTCATAAACAGTAGCTTAAAATACTTTACTAATAATTTGGACTGCAGTATGAATGGAAAGCCAAACCTGCCACAATTTGATAAATCAAAATATCCCAAAATAATGCACAAATGACTCATCAGTCCCCACATAATCACAATGATATAATATGATGCGACTTTGCGTTAAGATTCTTGATGAATATAGGTTGGTATTATTCTGCCTGATAAGTTATGTTGTTGTAAGATGTTTTAAAATCTTTTCTTCTTAACGCCCGTTGTTTTTTGATTTTTTTGACTTTGTGCACCCTCTCTTCCAAATGTCTCTGCACAGCCTTGATGCAGTACAACCACTTGGATTCATAATAAGTAACCTAATAAGCACATAATCTATGTCTGCAGGCCTCGAAGGTTTGTTAAAGACGAATAATAAACAAACAGCAACATGAAGACCACAAGAAAATCAAGGATATAAAAAGAAAGGCTGGGGTAAATAAGTTTTTACCATCTCATAGAACACAATCCAATCCATTACGTAAACATAAAAAAAGCCACTACTACATTACAACCACTTGGTCATGATCATGAACTGCTGTGGAAAGAAAATAACCAACATATGCACATTATTAAATCCAGAGAAGCTGCAGTGAACCACAACTCAGGTGGAAGAAGATGTTGACATGCATTACCATCCGCTTCACAAATTTAGACTTTATCAACAGTGGCAAAAAGAAAACCATTGTTAAATGAATGGTGAAAAGATTTCCAATTTGTGTTTGCCCTAATTCATCTAGTGTCAGTAAAACTTCAGTCTCTTTATGTGTATAGCTGATAGAAACATCCTTGAGCAAATTTGCAGCTCTATTTGCAACATAAAATGGTTTTACAGTGTATTTAGTAAGAGAGACGAAGTACAAATGTGCACTGAACTATTCAGATTTTTAATTTTAAAATATTTTTGAAAAGCAAGGATCATTTTAATTCCACTTCACATCATGAACTGCTGTTTGTTGGTGTATCATATGAATGTGGTTGCAGCATAAAATGAATACTTCTGTAGGTTTCAACAAAAAAATATTTCCATGTCCATATGTTGTTCCTTGCAAATGTCTCCTTGCATTTCCAAACGTGCTGTTAAATTTCCAGTCCAAGCACAGAAAGTTCTCCATCCTCTACATACAACCATGCAAAGTACTGGTGGTTTTCAAGTGCCCATTACATGTCCATGTGGAGCCAAAAGTCTGCATGAGTGACTCTAATTAAAGTGGAGTTAATCACAAATAGCTGGATAGGTCCACAATTGAGGCATATGTTAAGAATGAATTACTAATTAGAGCAGCAAGCGGTGAGTGAAGTCCCAGGCTGCTTGAGAAGTCTCTGCACGTTACTAATATATGAAAAGGTATAAACAAACAGCAATCTGGTTGTTTAGCTCCTCCATCCCACTTACAAGGATCCAATTATGGCAGATCCCTGGAGCCGCCAATACAATC
Organism: Poeciliopsis gracilis; assembly: GCA_911649635.1. Taxonomy (NCBI): domain Eukaryota; kingdom Metazoa; phylum Chordata; class Actinopteri; order Cyprinodontiformes; family Poeciliidae; genus Poeciliopsis; species Poeciliopsis gracilis. The sequence continues at coordinate 3,498,184 of CAJVRI010001220.1, forward strand.
AGGCAAGAATGAGTTGGCGAGATGATTAACTAGGAAAGCCATACACACTGTATGGCTGTTTTACCAGCCAGTAAGCCAGCCACCCAGCCAGGCAGCAAGCCTTACATGACAAGGGTGGTAATGGTTGTGGGTGAGCCCGAGGGCTTGACTCCTACAGCAGACTAGTGGACGGCCCAACACAAGAGGGGACAAAAAAAAAAAAGCACAGTCCGAGCCGCAGATACTAAATGTAATAGGTACAAGCTAATTCACTGGATGGCTGGCTTTTATAGCACCCTGTAGGGTGGTACTACCAACAATTAACACTTAAAACTTCTTGAGCAATGCTCATGCCACTGATCTCTTAGCAGAACACACCTGTTCCAGAGGCAAGCCGTAGCATAGATCCCTCACAGTTTAATAATTGAGTGTTTTTGTATTACAGGTCAGGGACAAAATACAGCAGAAGCCTCCCATCAGGTCAGAATCCCATGTGTGAGCTGATGGAAAGTGATCAACATTTTGATCACAGCTAGTCGGCTTTAAGACATGAACACCGAAAGCAAAGGTAGCCTCTGTCAGCACAGTGGCTGTAAAAACCCTCTCCAGAGTACACCGCTTTCAATACATCCAACTGTGCTTTTCACAACACATTCAGCAGGAATATCAGTGTGCAGCCAAGAGGTAAGCTGGGCGATGGATGAAATGTGCTTTTTTTGCCATTTATCATTCAGCGCTGGAGGTTGTGTACAGTTAGCCATCTGGATCACAGGGAACTGTAAAACATTTTCCCCTCACACCAAACTGCAAGGAGCAGCTGAACGACACAGAGAGAGAGAGAGAGGAAGGAAGGAATAAAGGAAAAAGAAAGGGAAGGGAAAAAGGAAGGAAGGAAGTGATTGTATGCTGTGAACATACAACAGTGTCATAGAACTGACAATAATGATTTGTTAACATCGGAATATTATTTTGCATAATTTTAACCAGAAGATATTATGATGACTATTCTTAATTCTGCCTCCAAAGTAATGATGGTGACATAAATCTAAAATCTGAACCCTGAATTTACAAAAGCTAAGCCTTCAGACTCGTAATATTCAGACTTGTGGTCAACAATCATTATCTCATGTAATTAAGGTTAAGAATAATCTTTTAAGTTATGATGCATTACATAGGCCTCGGAATTTAGAGGCTGGATCAGGGAACATTCAGCCCAGTTTAGCATTTTCTAGTTCTAAATTAGAAACAAGAAGGATTTTCTGATTGTTTTGGTGCTAAAATTACCAATAAAAAATGATGACAAAATTGTTTCCCTTTTATAGAGTTAACAAAAAAAGGTTTCATCAGGTGATAAAATCTTGATAACCAGGAATGTGCAAATACATTCATGAAACAACTCAGTACAAGTGCACATAATAAATGAAGTGCATCCTTTTCATAAGGAAAAATTATACACACGCAAAGCAACACCTATCTGAGCTGAAGTCTTTAATTTATGTGCTGGCTTGCTTTTAATCCTTATTACATGTGGTAAAGAGATTTTTAATGAGTTTCAAATCCACCTCCACAGGTTTAACTTATGTTTCAGGTCTTTACAGTGGGTGTTAAACCCAAGCCTAATGCACCTGCTTTTAGGACTAAAGTCCAAATCAAGTTCAGGTCTGAAACTAGTCAACATCTCTCTCATGCATTAAATTAAGCCTCAGGACAGAGTAGTAAATGTTTGGAACTCATAACCCACACCAGCGAGTGATAAAAGGGAACTAATTGGTATGGATCCAATAAGACAATGTTATTTTCAGTCATTAAATACTTGAGACTCGACTTGGATCTAGAGAAAATGGCCTGTGAACATTTCTGCTTCTTAGGCAGTAGAAGCTGCAAATCTGGAAGTTCACATGTACATAAGGAAGCAGTCAGAGCTTCACACAAAAAAAGCACCTGCAGACAAACTGCTGGAGGTGAGCAGCTTGATACAACCAAACCTGCACACACATTTGTAGACAACCTCAAACACAAACTCACAGCAGGAACCCAACCAAGCTTTAAGCATCGCCGTCTATGTTTCAGAAACACAGCCCACCTTGATTACCTGCTTTTTTTCTTCTTCTTTTTTTTTTTTTTTTTAATAAAGGCCTTACACACCACTTCAATTAGAGACACTGATTGGTGGCCGTCCTTGTTGCAGCAGGAGGCTACTCAACTTTCAGCTCAGTCCAGCTTTTAATCCAATCTGGATCCACCTCCTGCTCTGCTTCTCCTTTGGTCTCACTTAAAAATCTGGCTGTTATGAGGGCATCTATGTGCATCTTTGTGCTTGTTTTAAAATATAAAACACTGAGTTGGTACCACTGCGCCTGGCAGCCAAGTATTTGTTTCCCCTTCCCCAGTGATTAATATGTGGGCTTGTGGTGGAACTGCAGGGAGAGAAAGGGAAGTTGGACTAGGGATTTGTTTGTGGTTTAATTAGTGCATTCCTGGCAAATTCTCCCAGCATAATTATGGCCAGTGTTCTTTCTGACCTTTCCATGTTGTTTCTTGCATGCTAGGCTTTTGTTTGATCATGTTTTATTCAAGCTTTCGTTTTAGTGCATTCTGTTTAACTACAGCCATCAAAGTTGCACAAAAACAAAAACACTTTTACAAGATGGCCAAACAATATTTGCATCTATTGTCCTTTTATTTTATTTTTTTTCAATTATTATTTACATTTGAAATTGCAAGTTTTTCAATGTGGAGTGATTGGGATCAATGTCTAGGATGCCTACTGAGAAAGGAAGAATCCACGTTTCTAAACATGCAATCACTTTTGCTTTCACAAAATTAGATTTTGGCAGATGCTCAACATTCTCAGAATATGTGAATATCTTCCTGATGTACGCATCCAGCAGCTGCCTGTCTGAAATTAATATAGCAAATGTATGTGTTTTCCCCTCTTTGACATCTTCTTTGTACATGAGGGAGGAGATGAGAAGCAGAATGATTTAGATATGCATGTTAGCTGGAGAAAAGACAGAAAAATGAAGCCATTTTGGGAGAAGCAACGGCTTTACTTAAATCACCGATAAGAGAAATATTCCTAAGAAATGCATTTAATTCCCAGATATTAACTTTGTCAAGTGTAATTACACACACAGCCTTTTGATGTCAGTTTTCAATGCATCCACTATGATTTGTCAAAATACATAGCCACAACAACACATAAAGCCACACCCAGAAAACAAATGCCTGTCACACACCCAGCCATTATACCACAGATGTCGGCTTACCCTATAGACACTACAAAGGCTCAAGGCATGAGTGTCTGTAATATGCATGCATATATGCATGCACGGATGCACACAAAGTCAACAGTTAAATCTGTGAGCAGAGTCTATGACGGGGGAAATGTCTGCTGCCTGAGCCTTCGAAGGGTGGCAACGGCTTCCTGTTTCAAGCTTTTCTTTAGTGAAAATGCTTAAAACGAGCCAAACGAGTGCAGTGCTTATCCAGCAAAATTGCTGCTAGATGGAGCAGAAAGTGCACAAATTTTCTATGACACCCCAGTAATGAGGTTTTATATTGACCCAGGCATTGAGTGGAAGAGCTCTGTGCTCCTCTTATCCTGAACTCAGTCAGCTCTTCTCACCCTCTGTTTAGCTCCATGAGAGCAGAAAAAAAAAACAAAAAAAAACAAAAAACAAGAATGGGCTCAGAAGAAAAAAACAGGGTATGAATTCAAGTTGAAAATAATTTGTGACTCTTTTTAAACTGTGATGGAATAATTTTCTGTATCAACAAAAAATATATATTTTCTATCTAATTTGTGCATTGGCAGAAAACAAGCGGCTTTATTCCAGTTTTACAGTAAATGCCCACTGACAGCTATTTTAGTCTCTCAAGCTGATAGAAAGTAAAACATTTTTAAATTGAATTGAATCACTTAACTTTGTTGGGGTTTAGCTTTCTTTAAGCTCTTATTTCACTAACGATGTTATTTTATAAATTAGGCTGCTACCTGTAGTCCATTATCATAGCATATATCTTGTCAATGTAAGTTGATGGCAGATAAAATAGGTATGCATTTTTTTTTTTTTTTTTCATATCAAAACTAAGAGGATAGTGAAATTCTTAAATGGCTAAAAGTACATCTGTGTTGGTTTTTTGGGGTCTTTTTGTTTGTTTTTCTGGTAAATATGTCAAATTGTGTTTTTGTAAATTATGCCGAATTAAAATTAACAGAGGCAAAATCCTATGTTCTGACTAAAGCAGTGCAATAGAATATATGCATATATATAACATGATTAAATCTGTTTCATGCTTAATGTGCTTTTGTGCAAAATGTTTGTGGCTCATTGTTATCAGCTACAATCACAGTAACTTGTGTGCCACTGCTGTAATTTTCCAGTAAATTGCTCTATGATGTTAATGTATGTTTGGGAATCTGTTACATTTTGTACATTGCTTTGGAAAGTGCACACCTCCAGAGAAATCTTTCTGTTTCCCTCTGAGAAGCAAGCTTCTATGTTCCTCCCCCACCCATTAAACTGTCTACTGATTTTAATGACGGTCAGAGAAGTTGATGTGATTGGCCATTACTAAAGCCTGCACCCACGGCACTTGAAGAAAATATTCATGTGGAACCTGCTAATACGTTTCATATTAAGGTGGGTTTTCAGCCATCAACATTAAACGTTTGCCTCCGATAATCAAACCTGAAAAAGTCATTTTTGTATACACACTTAAAGAATCAGGAGGATATTTTCTAGTTTTACATTTTATGAGCTAAACTCACTGCAATCCACACAATGCTTTCCTCTGATTTCATATATTTGATTTGTTTGTCACAGAGTGAAATATACTTTAAGCTAATCTATAATATATGAAAGAAGTGCAATGGTTGGCTTGTGGACAAAACTCTATAAACCAAAGTGCAACAGCTTTGATAACTGTGCATGCTTTCTGTTTGATCAGAGTCTCCCTGAAGAAATTCCCCCCCAAGTATCCTAAGGGCCTGAGGCAGCGGTCCATGATGCACAGGCTTATATCCTACAGCTGGAGCAAGTAAAGGTCAGCACTGGATGTTTTTCAAAACCAGGGTTCTGCACGCTTCATAATAACATGTATACCTGAAACCAGATACATAATATAAGGAGACAACGTTTTTGTCTCACATTTAATGAGTCTAAAAATTACTTGATTTATATCAGGTAAGATTTCTAGACTTTTTCCATGTTTGAATAATGAGAGAGGATATTTTTTGGATCTATTTTTTCAGTGGTTAATATATTTACATCCTGCTCATATTTATGAATGTGATTGCTTCTGCAAGTATTTTTGCTCTTTCACCCTAACAACTAGAGTAACTTTTGTAAGTCAAGTTTGTTTCTTTAAGTTTAAAAATACATGTTCTTAGCAACTCTAGCTTATTTGTGGGCATTGTATTTTCGACATGAATAACTTGGGTCAAAGTTTTGGGTCCACATAATGTTCTTTCCTCGTATTTCCATGAAAAAAAAAAAAAAAAAACACCTTAAGCATGATGCTACCCCCTCCAAACTTCACAGTTGTAATTGTGCTTTTCTTCTTAAATGTAATATTGGTTACATGAAAAACACATTTCAGCTTAATTAAACTAAATAATACATCTCCAAAAATTCCTTTGTGCATTTGCACACTGCAATCTATTTTTTTTTTTTTATGTCGCTTCTAATAAAGCCCACCATATGACATAAATGTAAGGCTCCAGGTTGTGAGCAGAAAACTGGCCATGATGTTGTCTTCTGATTATCTCATCAGGATAACATGCACCGAGCTAATTTAAGAAACTGCGTCACAAATGAGTACTGAAAAGTCAGCAATCCTCGAATGAATTAAAAACGCATGCTTGGGTGGAAATCATTTTGGTACACATCATTTAAAATGGAAAGTCACCATTTTAAGAGATGTTTTTTTTAATTGAAATGATCTTAGGATTCAAAAAAAAAAGTTCATTAAAAGTGTTGTCTGCTTTGGGATCCGAGAGACACTGCGTCTGAGGCGATTTGGTGCCTGTTTTCTATAAAATCTGTCTGAGGTGCCAGGATTCAGCATGCGTTTTCTGACAAACATAAGCTTTAAAGGCCACTCACAATGCATTAAGAATGTTTTCTTTTTGACAACACATCAAAATGTGACCTTTAAATGATTCTTGTTATCAGGGACGCTGAACAAGAAAATCGATGGGATGCAGCTAGAGAGAAGGGATTAAAGCAGGGCAAATTGATCATTTCATTTTCATCTCGATTTGATGTGCCAGCCATACAAACCTAATCTGACCACAAACTGCTTTTAACACTTCAGGGAAGCATCCTTTGAAGCCCAAAAAAATAAAAAAAATACAACAATCTCAACAAGCTTCTCAGTTACAAACCAGCAGGGGAGGGGCACGATCCTTTACTGACAGTTAACCTAAATAATAAAGAGCCTGTTTTCCCTTTTCCTTTTCTCCTTTCATTGCCTTTTTCTTTGCTTTTATGGTGCGCCTCAGTTCTTTTGCCTGTCTTCACCACAGGGAATACACAGCACCGGAGCTCATTGTCTGCTTCACACAGTTTGTGGGTCCATCAAACTGCAAAAACAAATACATTAATCATCAGAACACACTGATAGATCATTAATTATTGTACCTCACTGTTGATGTCACACATTGTTGAATCCTATCATGGCTAATCACATCACTTTGGAGGAACTTCATTAAACATCCAGTTCATTTACAAAGCCAAGTCTGGACGCGCGCGCACAGAGTCAAAGACACGAGAGGCGATATATATTTTCTTCGTTTTTCAAGAGGCTTTCTGCAAGCATTAAAAGGAATATTTGCCAAAGAAGAATTGCTCTATTTTCCGTCCTCCTGCATGCAGTTGAGATTGGGAGCGTATTACCGCTGAAATGGCAGAGCTCAACAGATAACCACGATAACAAAGATAGCAAATCTGGGAAATGAAAAATGGCACTTCTCCTCTACAAGGAGATACATCAGTGTTTATTAAATCAATGCCAGACAGAGAAATCTGAAGGTAAAATAATGAACCACTTATAAATGATCCTTGCTTCCCTGGGCCTTACCTGATCAGGCTGTTCAGGGACCACCAATGCGATGCATATTAGGAGAGGTCTATTAATCCTTGTGCCTCCTCATAGCTGACTATAAAACGGCAGAGTCCTCTGCGACTTACTATGCACATCCTTTATAATTTTTCATTGTAACTAAAAAAAAAAAAAAAAAGTCAGACACACAATTTTCATTGATTGGGTGAGAAAGTTTGGGTTGTATGTGCGTTTCCTTTACACAAGTGTGGGTATTTCATTATGGCGCTCTGGGAAACATTACACAGCTCGGCTACCTTTCACACAGCATCCATGGCAACTGGAGAGGCTCCTCTACCGGCAGAAATGTGCTTTTAATTGAGTGACATCTAATCAGGCAGTGAAATACAGCAGTTGAGTTAACAAAACAGGTCAACGAGGGACAAGGACTACCAGCTGCAAACCCCATCGCTGCACAGCGCTTAGCCGGGGTGTTGACCAACCCATATTAGTCAGGTTTTAATGAACTAAATTATAGGCTTGCGTGTATTCTTCACGAGATCCTTGGGTGAATGTGTGATTGGGGATGATGAGCCCTTCTAAAGACTACACCAGCTTTGGGAGGAGGCATGTCTTTGATGTGCTGAAATTAATGGAGCCGAGACGTCTCACATGCTACGCCTTAAAACATATTAAAAAGGCTCAAAAGGATGAATTTTTTAACATCTGTGATTTTTTTTTTCATCCCCATTTCTGTAGGATGTTATATGTGGTACCAGGCATGTTTATCGTTCAGTTTCTCCCTGAAACATTACATCTACTTGTAACCAAGAACAGCATTCCCTGCTTATTATCATATGTTGAAACACTACACTGTGGGACACCATCAGCTCCCCTCAACCTGGAATTATCAGCGAGGACAGCAGTCTGCAGTGACACACACAGACAGAGGGGGTAAAGGCACAAGCACAGCAAACTGTCTCTCTGCGCTTTGGGGAATCATTGGAATTCATGATCTTTTCTCAGTATGCTAACAATAATCTTCAGCTAACTCTGTCTCGCACATCACTAGGCATGGCAAACACTTGTCTTCGCCGAGTCCCAGGCAGCTCCCCCTCGCCATGCAAATTCCAGGGCTGTGCCTCCCTTTGTATTACAACAATGTCCTCAACCTTTGCCAATCACAAGCTTCCGTGCAGCAAGATGACAAAACTGCTGCTCCTGAGTGGCTTGATACAGATGCTCTCACTCACAGAGGATTTTACTTTGATAAACCTTTAAGCTGTAAACAGCAGCTAAATGGGCTTTTTCTGTTTGCAGATCGCAATAAGACACACATTAACAGGCTCTAAATGTCTCCACTAAACAAATGCGCCATCCCTGAAGTAACTACATCCTCACTACAAAAGGGTACAGGATTCTTTCTTTAATATGCTAAGCAGGATATTATAAATGTTTCTGCAGTAAAGTTTGCCGGCTAATTTAAATGCAAGCAAACCCTGGCTGCATTTGTACATTCCACTATGTGCAAAACTGCAGAAAGAACTCCTAAATTAAACATCCTTAATGGATTATACAAAAGGTGGAGCTACAGGCATTACAGGGTCATGCAAAAGTCTTTGTGGAAACTGAGGTTTTTTGAATTTTTCCAACCTATGACCACAAATTCTACAGTAATGTTTTGTACTTTGTGACAAACAGAAAAAGGGGCACAAGAGCAAAACAGGAGGAAAACGATGGATTATTTTCAACATGTGTCTTTTACATGAATACCTACAGTAAAAAGAATCGTCTTTCAGAGTAATATGATTAGTAAATGGGGACCAACTTTGTTTAATTTAATCTCACTTTAAATACACCTCAGGGGTATTTTAGAGAATGCTAGTAAACAAGCAGTTCAATGAAGAGCAAGTAACGCAGCTGACAGGTCAGCAATAAATTCAAAAGAATATCCCAAGCACTAAACCTCTAATAAAGCACCGTTTAACATAAAAAATAATGGAAGGAATACGGCAACCAATAAAGACATAGTCTTCCACTTTAGAGATGAAAAATGAGAGAAGTAGCTGCCAAGAGGCCCATGGTTACTCTGAAGGAGCTGCAGAGATCCCTGGCTGAAAGGACAGCTGTCACTCACCACTAAATGTACAAATATTGTGATGAATGGCTGAAAATGAACACCACAAATATGGCAAGAACACATTGAAACACTGTGGTGGCAGCATCATGTGGTGAAGATGCCTTTCTTCAGGAGGGATGAGGAAGTCGGTCGGAGTTGAACTAGGCTGCAAAAGACTTGTGTGGTGCAGGTTTACCTTACAGCAGAGCAACAACCTGAAATGCGCTGCTAAAGCTGCAATGTAACAGATTAGATCAACATATTTCTATGTTAGAATGGCCTAGTTCAAAATTCAGATCAGAATCCAATTGAAAATCAGTGGCAAGACTGGAGATTTATTGTTCACAGATATTTTCCACCCAATCTAACTGAGCTTGAACTATTTCACAAAAGCTGAGAAAGAAAAATGTGCAGCTGCAAATGCTGTGACAAATGTTCTTCTGCACGCTTCTGAATAGACTCCCATTTAAAAACTTGTAATTATGTGTCTTCCCACAACCCTTCCTGTTTGACAGTCTGTGAGACATATATCTAACAATGGCATCAAGGAGTTATTAGCATCTGCTTCATTTATTGATGAAATTTGTTTTCTGTTTTATGTATCCCTCACAATTGAGAGTGAGAGCATTCTAAGACAAATTTCCCTTTAGGCACAGTAAAGCTGAAGCCTGAGAGCTGAGGTAAACAGTAAAGATTAGAACAACAGATGGTTCTGATATAGTCAATTTGCAGCATACCACTAAAAGAGGTGCTGAATATGTTATGAGTACCACTGAAGACAAATAAAGATATCGCCATAAGCTCAACTCAATAAATTGTTTGCTGATGTTTTAACAGCTTCCTCTCATTTTGCTGTCTCGTGAGTTTTAAAGATTTACAACATTAAGATATAAATTTGTGGCAACTGTGAAGAAAAAAAATACTACAAAGTGAAAAAGTGTAAGTATATGGCTCCAGTGTGCAACTCTGCTATCTTAGGGTTTCTTCATTAACATTAAGGCGGTAATCTGGTGACTATTTTATGATTTCAATCACTTCCTAAAATGCCTCTAAAGCGGCACGTCTTATCTTACTTGCCGCATTATTACAGAACCATTTCAACGGCCTCACCTCCAGAGTGAAGCTTTGATGGTGTCAAGTGGGAGACGACAACCAATTAAAAGAAAATCAGTCAAACAACTCGGGGTCAGATCTCAAGATGCTCCCAATCACTCATAATTTCCTGTTGTTATGCTGCCTTCCGACTGCTCCTGATTAGTCTGATAAGTTGGCGCGCACGATGGTCAGTGCGCTGGAGCTCCAACCGCGCCTCATCAAAAACAAACATAGGTGGAGATTCCTGCACCACTAAAACACTACACTTATCTGTCTTTCCTCTGATTAAGTTCAGCGGCCTTCTGAGCGTGGTTATGTTACCGTAAACAAACAGGAGCAGAGGTAAGAAGGCTTCAGAGTGCCTGAAGCAATCCTGGCAGGACTCTGCTTGGTTTTAGGAATGCAAAAAGCTTGAAGATTATAGGAAAGGCATGCGTGGGGTCTGGCAGGACGAGGCAGTAATCCTTATAGTATTTCTGTTCACGTCCTCCGCTGTTAGTCATTACTGTGTGCAGACGAGGGGTGATGTTTACTCTGCTGAGACAAGCAAGTCTACTGCTCTGGGTTGCAACCTTGTGACTTGCTTCTCCCTCCTGCTGCCAGCTCTCCTAACGTCGAGCCCCGGCCCTGCCACACCATCAGCCTGCTGGCCTATTGCTGCTTCTGAATGCCAACCGATTATAGAAAATAAATTTTTTTTTTGCATAAAAATTTTTGTAAAATGAAACACAAAAAACAGAGAGAGACTTTTTTGAATACCGTCTGTGTGGTGGGTGTTTGGGTGTTATTTCAGGAAATAATAGCATAATACACACAAGGAATGTGAGTCTGCAATGCACTGCTGTGCCACATTGCCTCCTTTTGTCTTTAGTTTCCTTGTGTTGTCACTTTCAAACATTACCTCCCCCCACACACTCACAAAAAAGAAAAAAAAAGAATAGAGGGAGCGGGAGACTGATGGTGACAGAGACTTACTGCATTACACAATGTGTGAAATAGGGACTTGTAATCCTTGGTAATAGATTTAAGAAATCAATGGAAATATGGTTAGACGTTTTATCATACAATGATGATGAAAATAAATGACAGAATGAGAAAGAAGTGAAAAATAAGCTATCAGCTTGGCTGATAGCTTATTTGTGGAACACTATTGGCTGAAGGACAATGGAGGAAAAACAAACAAGAAAAATAAAATAAACAAACTGAATTTGGAGGGAAATCATATGGCAAGAGAACAGAGTAAAATACAGCACATTGCAGAAGTATTACACCCTCTTAAACATTTTGACATATAACAACCACAAACTTCTACATTTCTTATTTGAGATTTTTTGGCAAGGACAACTCAAAATAATGCATAACTGACAAGAAAAACCACAATAATACTCGCCTCAACATTGTTTATAAGCAAAAATTAAGAGCGTTATTCAAATGTATTCAGCTCCTTGATTTAATATTTTGTAGAACCACATTTTCTCATTTTTGTTTTTTTTCTTTACATGCTTTGGTTCAAGTTGCCTTTATTGAACAGTAAGTTGACTGGAAACAGGGTGGAGAGAGAGGGAGAAGACTTGCAGCAAATGGTCTGAAACTGGGAGTGAAACCCAGGACAACTGTGCCGAGGACATTAGCATCTGCACACGATGTGCATGTTCTACCAACTCAGCTACTCAACTCTTCAAGATGAATACACTTTTGATCTGAAAAGGTTCACTGTATTCTAAAAGGTTTTCACCCAGGATTTCCATGTATTTAGTTCCATGTTCCTGTTGAAGAAAACCATCTCCACCACCATTCTTCACATTGTTAAGGGTGTTTGTTCACCACACTTAGCATTTGGTATGAATGACATAGAGATCGATTCCAGTCCAGACTGACCTGAGCTCTTCTTTTTGCTGCGTCTCCTTTATGGATTGTGACAAACTGAAGAGAGGAGTTCCTTTGGCTTTCCATGCCTACAGAAAGTTTGGGTTCAGTTGTTCAAAACTCTTTCCATTCTCAAACAAAGACTGAAACAGTGTTCATGAGATTTTCAAAGCTTTATAAATTCTCCCTGACCTGTCTGATGTGGTTCTTTGGTATTTTTAATGCTGTTTGTTACAATGATTTTCTCTACGAGTATCAGACAGAGCCGATTACTTATGCACAATAAAGTCAAGGAACTTCTACTTCACAATAATGCCTTTTTTTGTTGTTGTTACTAAAATTCTAATAAAATACCTTAAAGTTTGTAGTTTTTCACGTCAAAATGTGGGCAATTTCAAGTGGGATTGATACTTTTGCAAGACGCTGTGGAAACAAAACAAATGTGTGAAATAATGACAATGAATGTGATTTCATCATGGCAAAAAGGTTCAAACCAACATAAAGCACCAAATAAAAAATGAAATGATTACCAAGCTTATGCAGGAGATCAGGGGTCAGAGGTCAAGTTCAATATAAACACGGAAGCCATTATGGCGTCTGCATGGATGTCTCTGGAAGAAATAAACAAGGAGGTGAAGTAAGTACACTTCAGGGTAAGTGCTGTTTAAGTCCTACAGCTACTTGACAATATGTAGCACTCAAATATTAATGTGACACAATGCTGTAGTAAGCACTGATTCACAGCAGTACACAACTGGTGGTGCTCAGTTTCCTTAAGTGGTGCAGGGCTATTTCAGAGTTTAGTGATTCGCAGACACACTTATTCCAGCCCTTTAAAGCAATAGAGGGCATCTTTTTTTATCATCCCATAACCATGTCTAGGCAATAAATTTATGTTTGCTCATTCCAAAACCTCTCAGCAAAATTAGGCAGACTAAGAAAGCCTCCAATGCAATGCTAACACATCACTGGTGCTCTTTGTGTCATGATTTCAAGCCCATATCTTCAGCTCCAGCTACACACATAGTAGATGTCAGAAGAGCACATACACTAAGGAGAACAGTAAAACAAAGTGTGTGTCTGGTGCTTTTTTGGGGGATAGGGGGGCGGGTTCCACTAAAATAAAAAAAGAAATAAGAATCCTACAGTAGGTGCAGAAAACAGTCTGCAAAGCTCCAGCACACTGAAGACAACAAAGGCATTACTCTTTGCCAAATGAGGAAAAACTACACAAATGGCTGTGCAGTCCAAGCAGAAAGTGTTCATCTGTTTAAGTCGGCACAATTTGTTATGCATAAAATGCTTCACTTTTGTTGGAGATGGTTGAATGGAATGAAAGCGAAATGCCCCAAATGAAACATATTCTCTGAAATATAATTCAAATACACTATATTGCATGATTTTTTTTTTTGTTTCAAAATTTATTTGAGCTATTTTCTTATGAACCACAGTAGCAGCAAGTTACAAATGGTGCCCACGTTCAGTGACACCTCATTGTTTCCCAATTCCTGATGGATTAATTGAGGGATAAAGAGCACAGGTCCTGATGTTTTTAATTGGGTACTTTGTGGATACACAATTAAAATAAAAAACAAAAAATATGCAAATATCACAGGACAGCATAATGCGTCCACAAAAACATGCATATTCTAATTAAGACCCATTGAACTTTTCCTTTTTAAGTGCAACATAAAAATTCATGCAAAGGCATTCAACAGGACTGATGGTTTACTTGTCAGGGAAAGAAGACAGAATACGTGTCTGTTTTGTCAGGAGAAATGTGCTGCAAGGTCCTTGGCACTGCCTGAAAAATGAAATCCAAACAACATCACATGTAAAACAGCGGCTCTGTACACATTAAGCCCTGAGGCAGCATATCAGCACTGAAACAGGAAAGGGAAATACCTTTCAAACAGCTCTAGCTTTAATAGGTGTCGAACACTTCACGATCAACTCTCAAATAAGTGTATTTTGAGATTCCTCTGTAGTGCAGTGAAAAGCAATGAAACAGTTGGGGGAAAAACTCAAGGGCTGGGGAGACACTTCAGTTGATTCTGCATCTGTGAATGATTAGTTTCACTACCTAAGATAAAACATGTGCAGCAAATGTAACCTCATCTTAATTTGCATGTCACAGCGAGGGTGGAGGGGTGGGGGATCCTCGCTCAGGAGACAGACAAAATTGCTGCATGGCAAAGTCGAGCGCTGTACAAATGCCTAAACGCCTAGCTCCACACGTGTTTTCCACCCATCATTAATTGTCTGATCTTTGTGGAAAAGGAAATAGCACGAGTTTGAGCAGACGGCAGTTCCCACAGGTATTAGCTGCTAATTGCCGTCAACCGTTCGAGGAGTCCTTTCTGGAGAAAACAATCTATTCCTCCTATTCTGCTCTGCAGAATTCACATTGGAATTTCTTGGGAGTGCAAGATAAATGTTTATACCATAATTACTACTAATTGCGCAAATAATTGCAAATTTCTTGTGCCACCTAAACCCACAATAAAACAAAGGCAATCTTTGTGGCTGTTGGCTGTGAAATTGAAACAGTCCAATTTCTCCGGTCTGCCTTCCAGTCATTCATTATCTAGCATTTGTATCTGCTCTGTGGTAAAAAGCCAGACTTTGAAAGGAGGGGAAGAGAGACGTGGGATGGGGGGGGGAGTGATGACAGGGATTCAAGGATGCTCTGAATGTAGACACGCTGTTGCAAGCATCTCGCCTCTCCTAACAAAACATCAGAAAAAGCTTCAAAGCCCCATGCTTTACGCTTTGGAACACATCTCCTGATTATACCCATGGCTCCTTCTTCCAGAACATGAAAAAAGGAAACAAACAAAACATCTGTAAATCGAGATAGCCTTTTGCAGAAGGTATTTTGCGCCTAATCCCTTTCATTCCAGGTCAGTACAATATTAGTGCTTCCTCCCTGCTCTGATGGTCAAATCACATTTCAAAGATTCTGTGTGCCTCTCAAGCAGGGAAGAGGGGAAAAAAGACAGGGCAGCAGGGAGCTCCGGCAATCCCCCATCTATTAAAGACGAACCAATCATCAAAGACAAATTACAGTACACTTGACTGGGAGGTGCAAATTCCAAATTAGATGCAAGTCATCAGCAGATCAGCATGGCAATATTTTGTATGTACAAATTGAAAATGTCTGCTTCCACATCCGTGTTTAATACTGTAATAGGATAAGGAATAAAAACATAAATTTCATCTGAGAATATAAAATTAATTTACGCTAAAACTGAGCTCAGCGTAAAAAGATGTACACGTTTTTGTATAGGAACTGCGCTTGATTATTGACCACTGGAAATTGCCTCACTGACAGCATAATTTAAATCTGTTTTAATTTAAATTTAATTCAGAATTACACATTTCTTTAAGATGTTTTTGTCGGTGATAAAATCTGCATTTCTGTCTTTCTCCTACAGCAAAAAAGCCATAGATTATAATTCAGTGTCTTGTTTTTAAAATGCATGTCTCCCTTTTTGCAACGTGTTGCTGAATTAATTAAACATATTGAAAGATGTTTGTGAGTGTATATCCTTTTGTGTGCTTTTAGAATAAGTAAAAAAAAAAAAGACATTTGAATTAGTTTTTCATCCAACTCCCTGCTGCTTTTGCTTTTAAAAATGTCCAACACAACAAACTCACTGTGCTATGAATTCTTTATGCAAATCCTCTAACACAGCAACTGTGTATCTATTTATATTGTGCTTTTCCAATCTTGAACCTTCCTGATAGCAAAGTTGCTTTCCTTTTAAATGACAGCATACACTGTACAAAGAAGGAATTTACCAAGCTGAAATGACAAACACTTTAGCTTTAAATATTAATTTTTGTCGATGTCTGAACAGTAGAAACTCAATTGTCCTTATAAAGTCAACGTAAGGTTAAATATTAAAGATATTAAACATAGCTCAACATAAGATTTTTCAAATATGCTCTTAAAGATATGAAGCAGCAGTGATACCTACACCTTCTGGTTTAATACAACTTTGTCCTGAAGCAAAACATGCCTGGTTCTTCCTGTATCTCACAGTAATGAATCTTGCTTTCATCAACCAAAAGCCATGCACTTTTACTCTCCACCTACTGAAGTCCACTCCAGCAATCCTCAGCATAATTCTCCCTTGGTCCACTTCAGGCTTCACCTTTTCTTAAAATGCATGAGGGCAATTTTTTTTTCCCCTTTCCTGAGACTCTGCTATGCAAGCTTGCTGCCTGGAGCCATTACTGAGCAGCTGATGCAGACACTGCAGATGGACATGTGTCATTCAGCTGAGCTGTCAGATGAGGAACAGTCAAGCATCTGTCACCCAGACAGACACATGAAGAAATTTATCCTATATACCCTACCCTCCCACACACACTGTGGGACAGAACAGAGTGTGCCCCACTGAGACAATGCATTATTTTACATTCTGACATTCTCAGGTTTTTGGAAGATAAAAAGTATAACTGCCTTTTATTTCTTGCGTTTTTGCTTTTCATTTCATAAAAAACACAAAGATTTGACAAGGAATTAAATTGTCTAAATGGTTTTCCCCAGAAAACTTGCTAAGCCCGTCATATTTTGAGTTAAAAATGTTTACAAAAGTTGACAGGAAATTTGAAAAATATCACTTGATAATTATGTGTTATTGAAAGATTGGAAGATTAATAACTGAACACCAACTATAAAGTCTTAAAAAATGTAAAAAAAAAAAAAAAATGCAAGTCTTTTGAAAAGACTTAAATAAATAAGCAATGATTAGCCTGGTGGGGCACAAGTAAAGCCTGGTGGCTCGCCAGGCTTATAATGCACTGGGGAAACCATGTTATATATAAAATAAATAATTTTTACCGCCATGACCCGTAGTGGTGGAAACCCACAGGATGAAGGACACAGACTATGTGAATAAAAATAAGACTTTCAGCTGCTTCCATTCATTGCTGGGAAATAGAAATTAACTACTTACACAAATTACAAAAAACTTCCCTATAATGTTTAAAAATCCTTAACTCACATTGTGAACAATAAACAACTACTACACATTAGTTCAATTCAGCTAATTTTGATTTAATTTTAACCCCAAACTGAAGGTGTGTCCATGTTGTTTCATATAAATACCTGTTATGTGCTTCAGTTAGTGAGGACTTTATTGATGTTTGGTAATTTATAGAGCACTGCAGTCAATAGTCAACAGTAATTGCTTCCTGAGGACATCAACTGTTGACATAAAATGTAAATGTGTAATAAAAATAAAGATACTTGCAGTTTGTGCCAAAATAAGACAGAAAGCATATAATTGTGTGAGCATATAAAACAACTCACACAATTATAAATTGTTTAATTATATTTTATTAATTTTTTTTTGTAATTGCCAGTACAAAATTTTTTTTTCCACAACAGTTAAGAAAACAAAAACAGTATAAACTTAAAATGATTTGTGAAACTACTACGTCTCATCAGTAAGTAGCACAACCTTCCATCATTCTCCTGCTGGGGTTCCCATTGTATATTTGAAAAGGAAGACAGGCAAAATGCAGTTAGTTTAAACAATAGAAACACAGACAGACAATTACCCAGCCCATAGGGAGTCACAGACTAAAGAGCTGGTCAATGTTTCTGTGCAACATATGCATCAAAATGGCTGGGTCAGCTCATTCTCCTCTCGCTCTCCAAGTGCATCTTCGCCCAATCTATGTCCCAGGGTGAGAACAATTGCCACATCACTGAGGTGTGAATACGTTGATGAATTCACCCTTTACTTTTGACACCTGATATGTAAAAGCCCAGCTTATATTCAGAAGCAATGAGTGGTGCTTTGACAAAGTCAATATTTCTCTCGAACATGCAGAGTAGGCATGCAGACTAATGACAGACCCGGTATATCACCAAATGAGTGCACAACAGGGGTAGAGGACTGGAATTAATAGCACCAGCAACAAATGACCTGACAGGACAACTGCAAACACACAGACAGACAAAACAGCATAAAAACAAACACACACACACGAGGAAGTACTGTCACATACAAAACCAGGGTATTTATTCCTTAAAAAAATACAGCAGCCAGCATACGGATACAGTAAATCCAGAGAGGACTGCCAGCATGTCACTATGTGTGAAAGAGAATAATATTTGCAAGTGCTGCTGTGATTTCAAGGCTCCTCCATCAACAACATTGTGCTGTCACTCCTCTGTGATTTTCACCCATGACGTTTTTTTTTGTTTTTTTTTTGTTTAAGGCTGTTGTGGTCAGGTAAACAGATTTTTATTTTTTTTCATGTCTTCAATGGAGCCCACAACTCCTTTAATGCACCCCCTGACACCTTCCCCTCTCACTTCTTATACTCCCTCTCCACCCTCCCAGAGCAAAAGGCTTATCATGAAAGCACAACAAGGATATATTGTCAGGAATTTTACTTTTAGGTAGCCCTGATTGAAAGAGGCTGCATTTGTGCTCTCAAGTACACCCTTCTTCTATTCCCTTCTCCATGGTGCACAAGAGTGCCATTATGGTTGCTGTGGACCTCATCCATTCATCTTTCTTCTCACCTATGAAGCAAAACACACATATATCAACCATAGCTTCCCTCCCACTTCCCTAAATCATGCTTTGTTCTGCTGTGTGTAAAGAAAACTGCCTTGGCTTTGGATTTCAACACCCGGTGAGCCAAATGAGAAGAATGGAGACCTTCACTTTTTTCTGAACTGCAAACATTATTACGATCTCGGAAAGTTAACAAAAAGTGATTTTGGTATTGTGAGGGAAGGTAATATTTCTGTATTTAATATTTGTATTAGGAATGAGAGAAAACGCTTTTCAGAGTTTTTAAGTGTCTCATTTGGGAAAGGAGCAATTTCAATCCAATCCACAGGTTTAATGGTTGTGTTTGGAGCAGATATTATCGTAGGAGTCTATCTCAACAGCCTGCAGCTGGCTGGAGTTGTTTTGTCCTCTGCATCTTTTTTTACAGGGTTTTGCCTTAAGCATTCTTGTGATTTGAAAGTTTGCAGGTGATATCAGGTTTCATTACAATAAATACAGAATATTAGAGCGAAGATCACAAGCTAAATAAAACAAGCAATTTTCTAGAAATGTGACAAAAATAAGAACCATTATGCTCTGAAAATTACACTAGAAATTGTTCTGAAATGCCTATTGTCTGCATTTAACATGCAATAAAAATACTCCGTTTGCCAGCAATAATCAGTCTGGTAAGACTGTCAAGCTCCATCGTATGCTTAGGATTGATGATTCCCAAAATATCACTTTGCCTTCAGACTGCAAGATTACTGGAGGTTTTCAAAGTAGGATGGAATGCAGATATTTCTGTTACCGAGCACATTGAGCACATTTCCTTTCTAACCAAATCATAGTCTTTGTCCAGGAGCCAGATAGCCTATATACTTTAAAGACTAGACTTAAAACTTTCTTATTTTGTAAAGCTTATAGCTAGAGAAGCTTAGGTTGTCCTGATCTACACTTTACTGCCAAAAGAATTGGGTCACTTGTCTTTACACAGACATGAACTTTTATGGAATCCCATTCCTAATAGGAAAACTTTATGGTACTGGTCCATCCTTTGCTGCTTCAACAACTTCAACTCTTCTGGAAAAGCTTCAACAAGCTTTATTAGTGTGTTTACAGGAATTTGAAGTCATTCTTCCAGTAGAGGATTCAGGAGGCCAAGCACAAATACTGGAGGAGAAGGTCTGGCTTACAGTCTATCCTTTAATTCATCCCAAAGGCTCAGTCAAGACAGGTCTCTATGCAGACCAGTTGTGTTTGTCCACAGCACTATCACTCATTCATGTGTTTATGGACCAAGCTATGTGCACTGGTGCACAGCTATGCTGGAAATAAAGGGGCCATCTCCCAACTGTTCCTACAGTGTCAGGAGGGGAAAAAAGCATGCTGAAAATGTCTTCTTTTGCTGTAGTGCTGAGCTTCACTGAAACTGGAAGATTGAAATGAACTCCTGAAAATCAACCCACACCAAAACCCTCATCAAACCAAACTTTATCCTTGACACAAAGCACTCAGGCAAGAGTTGTTCTCCTGGCAACTGACTAACCCTGACTAGTCCGTTAGAATGCCAGGAAGAGCAGCATGATTCTTCAACCCAGAGAACGTTTCTCCACTGTTCTAGAGTCCAGTGGTTGCATGTGTTATACCACTTCATCCATTGCTTTCGATTGCACATTGTGATGCATGGCTTGGGTGCTTTGCCATGGAAAACCATCTCATAAACTCTCTACACACCTATCTTGTGCTAATCTGAAGAGCACATAAAATTTGGTCAGTAGCTACGCTCCACTGAAGCAGTGATTGTGTGACTTACAACTTTGTGCCTGTGTTCCTAACAGTTGCTGAATATTTAGCAGTAAAATATTCTACTTCTGGGTTTATTGGAAAGGAACCATTCTCTCACTGTACCAACTTATTGAGCGACTGAGACTGACCCATTCTTTCAGAAATGTTTGTATTAGCAGCCAGGATGCTTAAATGTTTGATTTTTTATAAACCTACTGCCATGGAAGTGATTGGAGGACCTGAGCTCAATAGTTTGGAATGGTGACCCATTACTTTCAGCAATATAGTACATCTCAGTAGTTTTACTGCTATTAACCTAGACTGTCGGAGGATATACTGACACTTTTTCTTGCCTTGATTCTCTCCCTTACGGCGTTATTTGCAACTACAGTATTGCTTCCATTAACTTTGTGTTGTCTCTTCATTAGACCCTTAGAAACTACACCTGGCTAAGTGCCTTTGTGTTTAGATGTCTTTCTTGGACAGAAATAATGACGACATATTTTTCTCTTGTTCCTACGAGAGCTTCATTACAAAGCCCTTTCACGTTTTAAAATAAAAACATCCTAATTGACCATTGATTGTCACTATTACCAGCATTAATTTATTGTCTGTTTTTTAATGGAAAGTATGCCAAGTTCAGTAAATCTGTGTTTTGCTGTTTCTCATTCCTAGATAGTGTCAAGAGCTCGTCACCACAGCTGCTTGGTAACTTTGTGTACTCCTTTTGCTTTCTTTCGCAATTGTATCTGGCACAATGATTCTGTATTTCCACGTGTCTTTTACCTGGACAGAGCCACTGACAGAGGCTCATTAATGCTGAGTTCTTTTTCTTTGTCTTGTTTCCACCGAATGTGCTCTGGGCTACCTGCTTATGCATGTCTTTGACTGAAAGGCTTGTTATCAGTTAATCCTGCTATTAGTTTTCTATTCTCTTAGTTTAAAATTTTCCATTTCAAGGTACTCTTAGCACAGTGATTCTTTGTTTGGCTGTGTCTCTTTCTTTGATGGAGTCACTGATGTTTTTTACTCCGTGGGATTAAATGATCAATCATTTTTGCTGTGCTGTATGTTAGATTTGAATTTAACTATATTAGATTGTAACTTAATCTTAGAAAATAACTGGGATGTAGATGAATGGACTGAAGTTTATATTTAGAAATAAATGAGACCTGCTTAAGAAAAACATTTGTGGTGAATTGACCACATTAACTTTGACAATGTGCTCAGTTACTCTTTGTCAGAAGCTTTTTTTTTATTACATTTTTTTAAAGAAAGGGTTTATAGTCATACTCATGTGTGTATTTGGTTTAGTCCCTTGTCCATAAACACTTTTATAAGAACAGCTAACTGTTCAATGTGTGCTCACTAAGGTCCTTCACAGATTGAAGTTGTTGCTGAAACAAATCTGAGTTAAAGGTAATCCAGGTAGTGAGAAAATGATGAAAAGCATCATTGGTAACATTGCCAAAGATTTTTCAAATGTGCATTTGGCAAAGTAATCACGCAAAACAAAATTTTGCTATGAACCTGCCAACAACTGATGGTATAAGCAGATTGGGTGGGTGTCACAAAATATGCTCGAGGTTGTTTGAATAACCACAATGCTCTTTAACACTTGTGTCAAACTGGAGGCCCGAGGGCCAAATCTGGCCCACCATAGCTTTCTATGTGGCCCTCTAGATTCCAAATTACATCATTAAGTCCATCCAGTTTTTCGCAAATTTCACACAAAATTAACAAATCTCCACATTTTTCTCTGAATTTACTTCAAATGTTTGCAAAATTGGTCAAAAACATTGAGTTTAAGTGACTACTGCTTCAGCCTTACTTGATGTCAAGCTATAGTCTGTAATTGATATAGTATCATTAATAGACACATTTAACATCAGACATCAAACATTTCTAAGTTTGAGCCACAAAATCTGCTATTTTGATTGCAAAACAACACTAAAACAATCAAAATCCAGGAGGAACAGCTATTTATTAATATTTTAGCAGTTTAATTTGTTTAATCAATATATTCTGGCACAACTGGCCCTTTAAGAACATTCAGAATTTTGACATGGCCCAAAACAAAAAATAGTTTGACATCCCTGCTTTAAGACAGAATAATACATGGTGTAAACACACAATGTGTTAAAATAATGCCAACAGAAACATTTATTGTGGATCCCCTAATTTTCCTGTCCTAAAATATTTGTCCCCAACTCAAGTTAGAAAAAATAAATGCATGCAGAGAAACACATAGAGGTGGAACTGACTCTATAGTAAACTTTTGAGCAATTGTCTCTTCTTAAATTCTTGCTGCCTTACTTCTTTCTCCATGCATAATTTCAGGCTATTGTTCTTTTGATTTGTAGTCACAGTGCTTGGTTAAAATGTTGCCTTTTACTCTGCGTATGGTTGGGATTTAAAAAAAACAAAACAAGAAACAACTACTTCTTAGATTTTCCATTTAAAAGCAAATGAATTTAAATGTTATGTAAGCTTCAGCAATTACATCTACCAAACTTTGCATCAGACAAAAGCAACTGTGTATGCAAATAGGGTATTTTTACAGATGTTCTACATTAGCTACTAATTAACAATTTCTTTTTCTTGTTTTACAACTTTCATTGACATCAAATAGTTACCCTTTAAAATCTAGATAATGATGTGTCCCGCTGGGACACCACAATAGATAAAATCCCTGCTCACATCTTTTGAGTCTTCAAGGATATTTAATAATCAGTACAGGGTTTCTTTTTTTAACTCAGCTGGACATCTTTTACTAGTAGATGTAGAATGGCTAGTTTGCATATTGTATGTATGAGAAAGTTAATTGTAGTGGGATTATTTGCCATTTATTCATTACACAAGCTATTTCTGTTGCATTATTCATCTTCGAACAGGATCCGGGGCATGTTTTAATCATACTGAATGCAGATTGACAGTGCTGTGTCACCACTCTTTTCTAATGAAAAGCCAGCAGAAAGCTAGCCTGTCTTTGTTCGCTGCTGAAAATGTTAAAGCTTGAACAGATTAAAAAACTGTCTGTGTGCAAATATCACTGAAAGTTTAATGAAAAGAAGATGTTTACATGTTTTTTTTCTTTATTTTTCTATAAAAGGGATTGAAAACTCCCATCAAAATGGACTGCTTTGCTTGTGAAGCAAGTTGCATTGCTGTATGCATTGCTGTGATATATTCAAGCAACGCAGTAGGTGGGCTGTGTCCTTTTAATCTCTAATCCTTCCCCCTCTCAGGAGGAGGAGAGTGTGGGGATCAGAGAGCAGAGAGAAGGTATCCTCTTCTGGACACAGACCTGTGCAATGGCACTCCTCCTGTCCCGTACTGAAGCTGTCACTGCCGGTGTCTGGGTCCATGAGGCAGGCAATTTCAGCATTGTGGTGTGAATCGATACCCAATCACATCACGTTCACAGGCAGCACATCAACCTGAAGAGCCCATAGCGCAATTTACAGCATATTGTTTTTGGCCCTGGGAGCAAACAGGCACAAGCAGCAATAGAAGCATCATGGCAAAGCAAGACAAGGCCTTGTCACAGTATAACAGCCTTATCTCTGACCACAGAGGTACTCGTACTAAACAGCAGAGCCAAGCAAAGGCTCGGGAACACACAGAGTGCATAATGCATCCACTGTTTAAATTCAGCAGGAGGATTAAAAATCATGGTCTTGACACAAGTGTATCATTTTAACTAGGCCCATTTAAAGTATATCTGTCACCAGCTGTATATCAAATGTACTTCCCTTTTAGTAAATAAATTTCAGGGACAAGAGCTGTCTAATAATGAAACATGTTTCTTTGTAAAAGAAAACCAAGCCAACCAAGAATCAGGTTGCAGGAATACAATGAACCTCCACAATTGTAAAAATGAAATAAAATAAACAGCAGTACAGCCGTGCAAATATGTATCCCTCTATACCCTTTTCATATTTGACCATGTTAAAACATTAACTGTCCTAATTATGCGATACACCAACATAAAGCAGACTGTACTTCCCAAGTAGAAGAAAAAAAAAAAAAAACATACTTGAGTTTTAACTTCTGCACAAATAAAAATCTGGAAAGTTTGGCAAGCATTTATTACATTCAGCCACCATAAGTAGATATATTTTAGAACCAGACTTTCTGCAATTACACCCAAATGCCTTTTGGAGTTTTATCTTCCAGTTGACAGCTTTGCACATCCATAAATTGATATTTTTGCCTAAGCTTAGCTTAACTGGATGAATATTTCTGTGAACATCAAATTTCAAATCAATTAGATTTAAGTCTGGACTTTAATAGGTTCATTCTGTCACATTAATTTGAACTAAACCATTCTAATACAGCGCCGACTACATATTCAAGATCCTTCAGCCTCAGTCCCTGGTCTTTTACAGACTCAAATTTTAATAATAATGTTTTTTTTCAGGTTTCTGTTATGCACAACTTTGAATTAGATAGTTGCATTTTATGTTAGCAACCAACATTGACAAACCAGTTGGAATAATACGAATTAAAACCTTTGATCGTAACATGAAAAGTAACTGCAAATAAATATTGAAACATAGCACAAAAGCAATGTCTGTACATAATAACAGGAATTCACCAGTGAGCTGAAAACATTGCAGGTGGCATTAAAAGAAGCGTACTCTGGGGTTGTGACAGATTCATCATTCAGTGTAAAGAACATAATGTTTGTCTGTCTGCAACTTGCGTCTTGTCAAGCCAACAAGTGGTTTCTATGCACACCTGCAATCTCGATATGGTTCCACCACGGGGTTTCTTCAATGAAGCCAGCAGCCATGCTGTGAGCTCCGTGTGCTGTATGGATTAGAGTGGAAACCGCATCGCATTCTCCAGAGAAACACAGACTGAATGACCATGGCGGGCAAAGCCATAAGCGATAAAAATAGTTTGGTTTTTTTATTATTTTACCAACAGAATTACAGTTTTGACCTTAGACAGAAAATTACACTGAAGAAAGGCAATTATGAGAGTAAAATAATTGAAAGGCAAGTAAAAAAAATATATTTTGTGTATTTCAACTTGTGCACGTCTGCTACACACGGTACAAGAATGTGTTCTTTTGACTCAGGTAATCTACTATTCTTTAATATTAAATCAGTAACCTTATCAGGAAAGCACAACAGGAAACAACCCCATTATTGGTAAAAATGTGAGACATATCACTGCTGTTTGATTGATGCAGCTATTCCCCACAGAGATAAAGCCTCTACTTCAATCTCAACTACAGAGGACGACACAAAACACTGTACCTAAGATGGTTGTTATGACTACGTAATTCTTTTTAAATGGTGCTTTTATACAGTGCAAAACTGACTGAGGCAAGTCAAGGGCATAACGACTAAAGCATTTTCCCCTCACAGTTCAAAGCTAAGATCAGCTTTTTTTTTCTGTGATCTTTGAAATGCAGTCGTGATGTGGGTGTGTTTGTGTTTGATTGGAGAATCTTTTTGTAAGACAACATCTCTCACATAAGTACAGTTGGAACTGGTTTTATACATGAGCAAAGTCTAATTCCTGTTCTTATCATTGCTAGTTACCCCAAATAACTTTTACCCAGAAAGAAAATGGCACAATAGTTGATAAAAACCTAAGAATAAACAATGTTATGAAACTCAGCATATTAATTTTAAGCGATTTAACTAATCAATGTGATATTTTTATATCAAAGTTAAAAAGTAGCACACAGAGAGACAGGTTATTCTCCTTTTCTTCAGCACTTAGTGGATAGTCACAGCTCCTTCCATTGCTGTCACTATCACTGCTTCCACCCACTTATGGCCTTGGGGGAGATGTAGACTGCAACTCGTCTCTGTCAATAGTCATGAAGCGATGCCAGCGACACTCTTTCTGTCCTATTCCTGCACAGGCAGCGTACACCAGTAACATGAGCAGGAGTCAGTAGTGCTGCATCAAATGAATGTGTGAACCTGCAAACACGGCTAATTTTGGGACAGTGATCCAAAATTCTGCTGTGGTAAGCTGTTGCTTTTGTTATTCCATTCTAAAATATGCTATTATTTCTAAAGCACTAAGAAATGCATGTCATTCTTTCTCCAGAATCTATTTTTTCTGGCTAAATTTCTTTTTTTTAACTTTCTGATTTTAGGAAACAAATAGTATGGAATAAGGAAACCTATATAAAGGCTAAAGAACAATATCTAAAAAAAGTTACTTTATAAAGCCTTATATTCCTCTAAGGCCGTTTCAAATTTGTGTCTTTGTATGGTATTTCATATCAAAGAATACTCTCAAAATCCAATTTACCTCAAATAACAAGAAAAATATAGAACTGAAATGATTCAATCTAGTTCTGATGCAAATTTATTGCTTCTTTTTAAAACAGAGGTGTTTTCAAAACTCTAATTCCAGAAATTAGCATTTTCACAAAAAGTATGAGCGATTTAGTCTGCCAAAAAATCTGAATTGCTGGAAATTATGAATTTAAACTATTATCCAAATAACATGGAAACGTTATTTGGATAATAACATTTTCATGTTATCCAAAGGGGAATAATTATTATAGACTAGTGACTTTTCCAATTAGATAGAAAATTATTGGTAACATAAAAAACACAAGTAGAAAATCAATAATTTTGGTATTTACTACAAACATGACTGAGCTCTGAGTCAAATTTGAGCTCCTCGTCTGAGGCAATATTAACATATTCTTTCATATTCATATCAACTTGAGTATTAATTTCAAGTCACATCCTTACATTATCTAGCAAATCAAACTAAAAACAAATATAAGATCATTTTCTGCTCTGGAGCACATTGTTTTCCCACCGCAGAGTCAACCAACACATCTTCAGTGAGAAGACTTGAAGAATCTAAAAAGAAACGGATCAGTGGCTTTGTGCTGACATTTCCATTTACAGATAGCAACAGCTAATACCTTTGCTCTGATTAGAAGCTGTAATTTCTCTATTTGAATAGCAATCAATAAATTCTGTACATTTGTGCACGGTGCGCAAGACATTCATAAGCAATGTGAGTGCGTCTAGTATTTCTGGATATCCACAGATAACCCAGCCCTCCAGGCCCCCGCACCTTTTATTACCATATTACAGACCGTCCGTCTTTACCGCCACGGATGATCTCCACACGGAGATCAGTGTTCGTGTAGATATATATAAATGTGCATTTTCATCATATCCTCACGCCAAGCAGATTAATCAGCAGTGCATTCCCCTGCCAACCACACCTCATCCATATTCCTGCTGGCTTATTGCAGGGGGAGCGGCTGGTGATAAAGCAGGATCGATATGCAAAGCTAGTAAAAACACAGCGAGTACAACAGCATGGCACAAAGGCAAAAGACTAGAGATGACAGGACAGAGAGGAAGGGAAGGTGTTAAAAAAACTTCAGCTGCAGCATGTTAAGACGAGAAAACGCAGGGCTACACATTCTATGCAATGGGTTAAGGCAACATAAAATATTCCTATGTCACTCCTTAGGCTATGGTGGTTCAGATAATTTTACATTCATTTTACAGAATGTTGGCTAAACTTCAATACGTGCATATGAAAAATCCCCATGTGCATTACAAGGCCCATTGAAAAACCTAACAATGGAAGGTTAACTCTTCAGGCACTGTGTAAATCTTTTATATCCACAACGAGTGAAAACAGTTCATAAGTGCAAAAATTATTTTGACTGCAAAAGTCGAGCTGCAATACAACTTGGGACACAGTACCTTTAAACCTTTCTGACAGGTAAACCTGGAAAAGCATCAAAGATTTTCTCTCCTTGTCATATCCCCAAAACTGCCACTGAGAATGGAGTGACAACTTTATTTCTCATCTGTTACATAAATCAAGGAAAATACTGTGAAAGTCAGCTCTTCAAACTAAGAAATTCCCAGTGCTTTCTAAGCTTCGAAGGATTTCTTTAACAAAGTTTCACACAGGAGTGAGAGGGGAAAAAAAGTAATTTCTTTGACAGGCAGACATTATGTGATAGAGGAGACTTTTCACTGCATTAAAGAATGGGGCTCCAAACAACAAAGAGATAGCAGCTGTTTAAAAGGCCAATTTTCCAGTCCACATTGTCATTGTCACACTCTTAACTCCAAAGGCAGACATGCACTCTGGCATCAAAGGCCATTGATTTTCTAATCAAGAGCAAATGATGATTAAGGCATATCTGCCCCCTTATCTTTCCGTTTAAAATCCTCCTTTCTGGATTCAATTTGACTTTGGCTGTTTTGCTACTGAGGGGAATCAGGACAGTCAAAGACGAAGACACCTTGTAGAGACAACGAACGTTGTCATAAATGATTACAGCCAGTAGAACAGAAAATGATCATCCACCTTTTTCTCCCTAAAGGTCATTGAGGGCTGGTATTGCAACCTTTTTCTTGCCTTATTTCTCTACATCTGCAACCTAAATGTGCGATAAATGCACCAAACTGTTTGGCATTTCAGAAAGGCATGTAGTCCTGTTTTAACCCTGTTACTGCAAACATTTGACAGACTTATTTTGCTTCAGATACATTTATTTCTTAGACCTATATGCAGAAACTTTATACTTTCTACAGTAATCTATTGTATAGCATCCTATACTTTCCTCTTTCCCTCTAGTGGAGGATCTAAGTACTGCAGGTGGCCAATTTAAAAATCCACAGTGCAATAGCTGTAATTTTATTACATTATGTGTCATTTTTTTTCCACACATAATTTATCAATATAGCAAATCTTTATTTAGATAAAAGAAATTTTTCAAGTAAAATAAAAAATAAATGAATAAATAAAAACTTTTCTTGCACACATGCAGAATTTTTGCTTGTGGTACAAAAGTGTACCTATGCAAGTACATTTAAATAACATATTTCACAGATAATCTAAGTGCTTCACAGGCATAACATGAAGGTTTAAGTGCAATTACAAGACAAAATGCATGCTTCAGATTTTGTTCAGATCATTTAAATAACAATGAGGT
Organism: Poeciliopsis gracilis; assembly: GCA_911649635.1. NCBI lineage: Eukaryota > Metazoa > Chordata > Actinopteri > Cyprinodontiformes > Poeciliidae > Poeciliopsis > Poeciliopsis gracilis. Next base: position 3,527,564 of record CAJVRI010001220.1, read on the forward strand.
AAATCTTATCTTTTAAGAATTGCTTTCACAAACAAATCAAACTTCTGAGAAAGGAAAATTGTTCTACATTCTAGTTGTAAGCCATGTCCTTTAGTTTGATACAGGCAACCAATGCTTAAACATGAAAACTTTATGTTCAGCAACAGTGGAACATGAAGCGACACCATAACAAAACGACATGGTGATCATCGCAGACAATCCAGAGCCTGAGGACTCCCACCATCACTGAAGTCAGCTGTTTTTAGGAACATCAAAGCTTCCCAGTGAACTACCCGGATCAAAAGAAAGCTTTATGTTGACACTGATCAACAAGGATCCTGTAAGTAGCTTGCTCTATGTACATGCTGGTTCATTTCATCCCTTTCACCATTTTGTACTTTTGTGGTTTTGTCCTTTTTGAATCTTTTGTAAATATTAAAAGAAACTAAAGTACAATTGCAAGCCCATCTGTCCGTAGCAGAGTCCCTTACTAACAATTCAAACACATAAATCACATTGGAGTCGTTTTGTAGCAGCAGTGTAATGTCTGTTAACCAATTTGCCTCTTTGTCAATTCATACCCACATTTTGTGCCCATGTGTTGCCATTTTCAGTGACACTAAACTGACAAAAGTCACAGGTTTTAAAAACCTATTTAGAGTAAATGCAGCACATTACAAAATTCCATGTCACAAACATTTTAGACAGTAAATTAGATCATCATAAAACAAGCAAGTACAAGTTATAGTGTCCACATCTTATACACAGCATTCACTATCACAATTACCAATGATGACCATGGAAATGTGATACAAGAACAGATAAGGTACTGTTCATGTTTTAATGGAAAATTAAACCACTGAATAAGTAATTCATAATTTATTCCTCATAAAAAATATACACCTTTATCTTCATTGACTCTTGAATGTAAAAGGGTTTTTTTTATTTGTGTGTACCACTACACTCCCAATACTTAATATTTATGGGGAAAACTGCTTTATAAAACTGTAGATATGGAGGAAACTTGGTAAATCCACTATCACTACATGTATTCCCACCTCAGTGCTCGCCTAAATTCCCAAACTGGGTAGCAATAAACAATGTTAAAAAGGTTGGGAATAAAATCCCCATTTCTTATACGTTGATAACATTAAGAAGTAATACCACAAAGCAGAGCTTGGTCACCCTAAGGGTGCAAATGCTCATTTCTTAGCAGACTTCAATTATCCAAACTCTCTTCCCTGGTTGGTCTTCCTATGTATATGTTTAGCCTTTGTGCTACACCTGCCTGAGGATGAGGGATTAACTTCCATCCGGCTCCCTAAGCTTAGTTTGGACTCTGGGTTTAGTCGTCCTTCAGGACCAGCCTGGAGCTCAGCTTAAGAAAGACACCCGAACCCTTCATTGCCTCAGCGGCCTCTCTTCCACTCACCCTCTATTTGCACCGTTCCAGCTCAGACCGTAAACACTGAAATGGAGGGAGAAAGAATCAAAGACAGATGGGCATCATCAGTCCCTGACCTTCAGGCAATGTGAGCTGAATATGCAAAGCAATATGTTGCGTTTTTAAATGCATTGTTCCCATAGTGGAAGCAGAGAAACAGAGACAGACAGTATAGACAGGCGGAAAGAAACACCTTATAAAACATGCAAGGGCCAATATCTTTGATGAATAGGGGTCATTGTGTTACAGCTGTTCATACTCAATACTCAATTTTAATGAGTTATTACACCAGGAAGAATTTCCTCACAGACAAATAATAAGAAGCAAGGACACTCATTTCCAGATCCATAATTTCCAGCTCGCAACTTATAAGTGTTCATCACACCTAAACCAGAGCGTGATTGGAGGGTCATTCATGGTGGGTTTTATTCTCTGGTGCATTCATCTTGTTTCCTATTAGCTTTCCCACAAGCCTCTAACTCTGTGATGTCACTATACCTGAAGCGATTGTGAAGCAGGGCATCCATCACGATGGAGATGAGATAATTGTGGGATATCTTTGGCTGCACAGTGAGACCTAACTTGAGAGCAAGAGAAACTGCAGAAACAGGAGGCTATTGTGTTCACAAAGTCCTCTCCAGACAGATGGTATAACAGAGGGAACTAGTTTTGCTTTTACTATTTTCCTCTATTTTTGATGCTTACATATGTTGCCTCTCAGAAAGTAAAGATTAAATTATCCCTCCAAGAATTTCTTGACCATATTGAGTTATACTGAAAGTATTATCTTTCCTATTAAAACCCAGTCGACTGGAACAGTGCCTTACAAAGGTGTTTATAAGCATTAAACATGTTTAAATTTGTTACATCACAACCAAAACATATATAGTTTCTTAGGGTTATATATGGTGGACCAGCAAAAGAAGCATATAACTAAAATGAACCAAAAAAATATAGTTGCTCCAGTTTTCAGATAATGTTTAGCGTCTCTGAGGCCATCACAAAAATTTGTTTTTTATACTAAAATTAAACTACACACAGATTGACTCATTACCAATAGGTGACGTTTGAATTAATTGTGCTGTATTTTAGTTAGATTAACATTTAACGTAGAAGGATATTAGTAATATGATATAAACTTTTTTTTAGCTTTTTATAACATTGCAATGTTGTAATGAACGGTTATAGACATCCCATCGGAGAAGCACTGTTGTGATGAAGGTGGAATGTCAGAAACAGTAGGAACTTCTTAAAGAGATAGAGGACAATTTCAGGGCTTCATGTTCCTTTTAAATTATGTTTGATATAACAGTTACTTGATTGTGTTATAAAATGGCATTATGTGCCTGAAAAATACATATTAACACCTCTTAAAAGATCTCTAGCAGTGAATTATATTTTTTAAATTATCAGTCATCATCTTATGACTTCACCATTTCGCCAAATTTAATTCTGACTTTTGGTGAGTGAGATCATTTCAATCTACCTGCAAAAGCAGAAATGTGTAGCTCTATCATCACCAAATTGCTGAACCATTACTAGTCCCCCAAGATTTCCTCTACCTGTCCTTATCATGGAACACAATGTACCGATGTAACCCACACCTTCGCGAGGGCAAGATTTGTTTTCTTATGGAGAGGTTTCTGTAGATTTTAACCTTAATCCTATCAGCTAATGTGAAGGCACTGATCCGCAGCTGTCTTGAAGGTTATCTGTGCATGTTTCACACCCGCAGCATTCATTATTTACATAGCTGCTCCCCTGAGGCACCAACCACCACAGGAGGTGTAGATGGGAAATCTACCTCCCAATCTGCCAGTGACACATCCATATCTATACTGCATGGCTCACTGACTCAGGAGGATGTCATGTCAGGATTATCATCCATTCCCTGGAAACTTCATCATCATCGGCACCAGAAGCCCTGTCAGCGGATCAGGCTGGCGAGTTTGCCTTTTAAATCAGGGGTTCCCCAAATGTGGCAGCTCAAGGGACAGCTGTAGAGAAGAGGGACTTGAACTGAACACAGAGTCACGATGCTTCACCAATTAAATCCTATATGACTATGATGATGAGGACGCTTGTCTTTTTGCGCTGTCATTATTTGCTACCTTTAGTTTTGGGCATTTTATTCTGGTCTACCAGAGGATATTTCACACCGATTATTGGGCAATTCATAGCCTCATGGGGAACATTTCGTACCTACTTTGACAACCGACTGAAAGTAATTTTCTATATTCTTTTCAGAGTTAAGTGTTAAGAGATGTGGTTTTATGATTCAAATAAATTACGTCTTTCAGAAGGAAGTTGCTTCAAGTTATTCTGGTTTGCTCAGAGGTCATAACCCTAAAGTGTCAACTGGCCCAAATGAGGATGGGAACCAAAATAATTTGAAATTGTGTATAAAGACAAATTTGAAATAAGTATAAAACAAATACAACACAGGGAGAAAATAGCATTTTTTCACCAGTTATCTGCATAATACATTGAAATACCTGACTGCATAAAAAGATAAATTAATGCATAAATTTCAGTACCTGGGTACAAAATGATTTGTTTTCAGGAATGGCAGGAAAAAACCTAAGAATACCATACCAATGTGTCAGTATAGACGGGGCAAACCAATCTTCAATACCAGTGTTTTCATTTTATGTTCCCTAATCAAAGAGATCATGGATATCCAACTATGAACAAAACTGAGCTTGATTTGTTCTGTTTTCTGAAGCAAACAAAGCTGATATTATTTTTAAATCCAGAAAACATTTAGAAGAATGTGGTCAGAGCTAATTAAAAGAGTACATCTGTTGGAATTTTTAATATCATATAAAAGCCTAACTAAAAACGGTAGCAGTACATACTGTAAATATAAAAAACATGACTTTAGCCATTATCCAAAAATAATAAAAGACATAAACCTTCTATGTAGGCTTTAACTTTTAAATGTCTTTAGAAAAAATGAACTGAGACATCAGAGGGAGTATATGGCAACAAAATTAAGGTAATTATATTTTGTTAATGTATAAATTACTCATTCACCTAACTCCCATTCACTTATCTGGAGTGGCATAAATGCATCTGCAGCTTAATGCAGCAGTTTCATTGCCTTATCCCATCCACCCATGGATAATTAATTCTAATGATACTTTTTATCTGTGACAGCCATTACGATAAACATCAATGCACAAACCCACTCATGCGGACGTGCTATTGAGCGTAGTCGTGACCTTTCAGGACCCCCTCGGACCTCCAGGGACGTGTGTGAAAAACACCCCAAACACCTACGCCTACTCTTTAGTGTTCAGAGGTTGATTTGATATTAGTATGAAAGGAGTATTTATAGAGTAGCACCAAGCTTCGTTCCCACATCCTTTCACCACCCTGAGCTCAGCCCAGACACTATTGGCAGACCTGCTCACTCACTGGAAAAGCCATCATGTCAGCAAACTGGCAGAGGATAGCATGTTGTGCTAACAGGTTTGGGGGCTGCATCAAGGAAGCGAGTGCACTTCATTATATCAGTGACAATACGCTCTTGTTTTTTTCTTTAATGTGTTATTGCACATCAGCAAGACGGTGTCTGAAAATGTCATTATATTTTATGTTATTTTTCACACCAGATAAAAACAAACCCTTTGCTTCCATCAGTATACAGACGCAGCTATTGGCTCGCACAAAATGATGCAATCTTGAAAAACACGTCTGAGCCTGTGCAATGGGCCTCTCTCTGTTAACATTAAATCAAAACAATTTCAAATGTGTCTGTGAAGGTGTTAATAAATAAGAGGCTTGTGCACATCAACTAGTTATCAAGTGGGAGATCGATGACCTCTACATGTAGAGTATGATTCATCTGTATGACAGCATTCATGTTAGATTTGTAATGTTGCCCTGGAAGCAAGAACGTTCTGGCTTTAAATCCCAGCCTGCATCTCCAGATCCTGCAGGTGGGGGTTCAGTTTACCCTCTTGTAAGTTTGTACGCTCATTTTGTACATTGCTATTTCATCACTCCCTAAGTATGTACCTCAGCTGTTGCATTTCAGTTTAGTTTGAATGGTCATTAAAAAATGCTTCTAAAAATGCTCAAATCTCACTTGCAATTTATATCACACTTGTTCTGTTACAATAAATAACTAAAGTTTAAGATGATGTGACAGGAAAAATAATAGATAAATAAATTCAGGACAAACCGATTTTGATATTTTCTGTTTTTTTAAAAGGATGCGCACAATTTGGACAAATTTGCAGGCTCTTTCTCTAACGAGGACAAACAGCTTTTGCTTGCATAGAAGTACTAAAAAAAATGGATGTGCCAAACAGGTGTAAAGAGTGATGTAAATTAGATAAATAAGTCAAGAACATCACGGAAAAGTTTACATAATAATGTGCATTATATATAGCCAACTGCCCTCACTGCTCCAACAGTATTATCCATTGGCTTTCCAGGTGTTCCTCTGTAGAGGAGCTTTGATCAGCCTATCACAACAATTCGCTCTTTCATCTTGGAGAATGTAATTTGGTTAAAGGGAGATTTAGGATCAAGGTTCTGCACGCCCCGTTCTTTTGTTTAGTATTCATGATGAGTATGGTAATCTAGTGTTGCTTTAAAGAAAGTTATCAGTAACATAAAATTCTCATTATTACAGAGAGTATGAATATCCGACAGGAGAGGAAAGAAATAGGAAGAAACAAAAGACAGCTATATGAGAAGTTAGAAAAACAAAAGGCGCAGGACAGGTAGCTGAAAAAAGTAACAGATTAAACTGGCCGTTTCCATTTCATTTAAAAGTCAGCCTTCAGAGTTTTGATGTGGGATTGTTTGAGAAATTGAAGTTCTTCTTGTCTTACAGAAAGACATGTCTACTGCTATTTCAGCAGTTTCTATTAAATGAATGACTGCAAGTCTGGCTTTCACTATTACTCGTATCAAAATAAGTTCAAGACTCCTGAAAACTGAGACACAAAAAGAGAAAATAAAGTTGCTTTTATGTTATTCAAATTATTTCAGAACTAAGAATTCTCTTCCTGCCTTGATCTGGGTGAAAATCTATAGTCTGCTCTTGTAAATTACAGCAGTTTTCTTCTGCCAATAATAGTAGTTTGTGCTGTTGTGTCGGTTCAGAAAGCTGTATCCTGAGGCACTGATAGAACAGTTAACAACTGTGCATGACATAAATTATTGTACAGTTTAGAAAATCAGTGAAGTATAAGACATTCCACTAAATATGATTGTGTCCTTGCCTTCAAGCAAAGTTGTTTGTGTGTGCTTTCTGAAAGCTAGAAGATTGATTCTGTTTTCCAACCTACAAATGTGCAGGTGTTTTATTAGCTGTACACTCTGTGAGACAGAGTCAAACCACAACGAAACGCTGTTCCTGACCTCCCAGTTTGACCTTTTCAGTATTTTGTAGTGTAGCAAGGAGAAATGAAAAGTTCCACTCCACTTTCCCGGTTTAATACAGTGAGTAAAGGTCTATTCCTGCATTTTCTTTACTCTGTGTGGAACACATCAATCTAACTTGGTGGACCGAACTTGTTTGGATGCCACTGACTGAGTACCATCGCAGATTAAAAGCTAAATTATTAAGCCACCAAGTCCAGTTGATAAATGTTGTGCTGTAGCTCAATACATTACAGACATGTGTGGACCAACCCTTCCGTAGGATTTATTATGCATCGGCAGAGATAAAGGCCATTGATTGTCTCCAACAAGGTCACAATAAGGTCTCTTTTCCAAATGGAAAGGTTTATCTCCTGTTGCAAAAAAGAAAACAGAAAAACAAAAACTTTAGACTCATTTGGTGATTCTGTGCAATAAGTTTAATCAAATTTGTGGGAAGTAACTATAAACTGTCTCACGACTACCAGGCATTCAGAGCGATAATGGGCTGTATTTGTATGAAGGGATATCTCACTTTTACATTATTCATAGAGCTGTGGAAAATGCAATGGCAGTGCTAATATAATATTGACCTAACCCCAACACTACATGAATGGCAATAGAGGCACGCCTCTAAACACACACACACACATCTGCAGAAAGTCTTACTGGAACATCTCTCTTCCAGTTATAATCAATTCTCAAAATATGGATGATAACTGGAAAGTCAGTAGACAGGAAACTTATCTTAAGGGTAAATCTTTATTTTAAAAAGTATTTTATGGGGCACTGGGTGGCTCAGAGCGTAGAACACGCGCACCATGTGCAGAGGCTATATTCCTTGGCGCTGCTATCCTGGGTTCCTTTCCCAGTATATGACCATTTGCTGCATTTTCTCCTTTCTGTCTGCAACAAAAAAAGTATTTTATATTGTATTCATGAACACAAATTTGGAGTGTACCTGTATTTAGCTTTGCCAAGTTGATACTTTTTATAATTCTCATTTTCTATGATTTGCAGCCCAACATTAGCCAGACCTGAAAGAGAGTTTCTCTGAACAGCCATTCTTACATTCTGGCACAGATTCTCAATTGATATTTTTAGGGGTAGCGGAGTAAAGGTAGCTGAATACAAATGCTCAACGAGCAACATAATTATGCATTGATTTGCTATGGCCCATCACATGAAATCCCAGTAAAATACTTCAAAGTCTGTCGCTCTGAAGAAACAAAATGTGATTTTTCTTGTCACAAGTGTTTTAGAAGGCACAGCTGACTTTTCCACATTACTAATAAAAAATAATTTGTATGCCATCTTGCTGTGCATCACACATCATTGCCAACAAATAGCAAAACCTAAGAGTTAATGCATGAAATGCACATAGTCGAGAGCATGCCCTATTGAGAAAGTGCATAAGGGAAACAAGCATTCATGCCTCAGGTCCAGGGGAGATTTCTAAGCATTTTCATTGTTAGATACCATCAAAGCACATTTACTCCTTTCTACTTATAGTATATAAACATGACTTTGAAAAATACCCTGCAGTGGGAGAACAGCAGAGCCACTGAGGGTCCATGTTGCCTCATCAACAGAGATTTCAAAAGGCAGTGCAGAATTTCAATGGTGCTTCAAGGTTCTGCTAAAGGACAGGCTAAGGGAATGGGGAAAAAGGGAGTGGAGGAGGACAGGACAGGTTATTAAGAACTCTAACAATACTCAACACATCAATGTTTAAGTTGAATCTGGACTGCAAATGCTAACCTAAAACTATGACATAGCTACATGAAGCTCCAACAGTTCTGATCAGAAAAACATAATAAAAAAAAGAAAAAGAAAAAGCCAAATACTTAACAACACTTAACAACAGATAAAAGAGAAAAACTCAGACTTTTGTCACTGTTTGAAGAAAGTACTAACAACCTCTGCTAAGTGTGAGAGAGTCAGAGTGCTGTGGTAGACATTTTAGCTATCTGTAATGTACATTCACTCCAATACGTTTCAGGTTCAGTGCTTTACAAGCTCTGACATACAAGGGATTAAATAAGCTGGGTATCTGAAAATACAGCGCTGGAAATGTTGGAAGTAAAAATCCTATCTGTGTACTTTGTTTAATTAAAAACTTGTTCACATCATTCATAAGTTTTGTGTCATCCTTGTAGTGTTTTTTTTCTCAGATATTTTTCAAAGCACCAGAATCCTTATTCTGTAGTGAAGTACGACAAAGTTACTTCTGAATATTGCTCACAAGCACCTCCCCTGCAGTGACTCCATCAACTTTGCCTGGTAGAGATAGTTTTCAAATAAGCTGTGCAGATCTGTTGTGGAAGGCAGAATTATGCATAAATACAAAACAAAAACAAAGCGGAGAGCAGAGCGAAAAAAAAAAATAAAAAAATCTCATTTTATTCTATTTGGACAGAATTTGAGAGGGAGAGAGTGAGTGCTGCGAGGAAGCTAAGCTGCTTTGTGGCATTCAGGTGCCTAAAGCACAACAGAGCAAAAGCACAAAGTAGATTGAGTCACGCCCGTCCTATGTGTGACTTTTAAAAGAAAAGATAATTGGAAACAACACAGGTTGAATTTTCTAACAAGGGCTTCAGAAGAGAAGCCCAGTGAGAGCCTCCTTGTTTCAACCTTTCCTGGGCTAAAAAAGGTTTTTAAGAACTTGCTCAGTCCTGATTTCTGGGGCCTGTGGGACGGATCATTACGTCCTTGTCCGCTTTATTTTTTCAAATTCAAATTATTTTTTATTGATGTGTAAACATCTTAAAGAGGACATGGACTTCACGTGAACAAAGGGCTCAAGGACTTCCAGCCTCTCTGAATCCATCTGGACCAGGATCCTACAAGCTGACTGAATGGGAGGCTTTGATAAGAAAAACCTATGAACTTACAGGGGGGATAACCTTTGATACTGAAAGACAAATATACTATCCAAAAGGTCAGTGTCACCTATGCAGGAGTTATGTTACAAAGTAAGATATATATACACTTGAAAATGAGTATAAAAGTGGTTTTTCAGGACTGCAAATGGACCTATATATGCTTCAGGAAAACTATATTAATAATTCAAGAATGTTGGTATTTCTTTTAACATATATCAGTTAAAAAGTAAAGCATATTTGATTTCCAAAGAGAAGGCATTTGACTCAGATTCTTAACAGATCTGCTAGTGAATTCATATGTTACAAATCCCTATTGCTTTCAGATTTTAAAAAAAAATGTTTGTAGAAAGGGAGAATATAACAGCCCACTCAGCCCACTGTGTGTGCCCATGTCTGAGCACACACAGACATGAGAGTCTGCCAAATACCCATGTCCCTTGTCTCTGAGTTTTAAAGATGTGTAACATATGCAGTTGAAGAGCTAAAAATACAAATTGTACATGAACAAATGTGTCTATTAAGAGCACGTTTTCTGCAAAACTTGTCAAAACTGCAAACCTCAGCTTAGCAGCCTTGCTTGAGCAGTAAAAAAAAACCTTTAGACATTACTGTAAATGACTGATAAAAGCAAGAAAAGGATTGCATTTTATTGTTTATCCCTGTTGCTAAAAGCAAGGTCAACGTTAGCCTCTGTTCCAGTTCTCTGACAGTGAGGTGGTTTATTTTGATGAACGCCTGATGTAGCTGGGATGTAGAGGCACAGCCATGCCTGGAGCTGTCCATCAGATAGAAAAGGGCATGATGGGCTAGGATCCAAACGGGCCCACAGAGAATCTCAGCCTGCTGTTGTTGCTGGCTCCTCATTCTCAAGGATCTTTAAAGATCAAAGAGCAACACACAACAGGAGAGACAGTAAGACGGAGATAGGGATACAGAAAGATAGACCAAAGAGGGTGAGTAAGGAAAGCAGGAAGGATGCCATGAATCAGAAGAACCCATGTGGCCCTCCACTGATTAGGCCTCCTACTGAGTCCAAAGAACAGTCAAAGGGATTTCCTGGAGAACGTCTGTGAAACATAAACTCTTGAGTCAGGGCAGCTTCCCTCCATCCGGAGCCAGATGAAGCATCTTCCGATTTCAGCTCCATCTGAACATGTTACAGTTTGTAGAGTGGAAACAATCTGCTTCTTTGATACTCTAAAAAAGATCCTCTTTCCTCTAAGGAATAGCTGAAGCTATGCTTTTACTCTCTGAACAAAAATAAAAAGAAACATGGTGTGCTTCTGTTGTTTAACCTCTGTGAAATACAAAATGGGACAAGCAATAGAGCTGAACAAATACGGAGCTTCATGGAGCATTACGGGAAAAAACTAAGAACATCTAAAAATGGACAACAAGAATGCGGTTGAAAGGAAAAGGTTCGGAAAAAACGAACTCAGCCGAGCAAAGGCACAAGTTTATTGGAGATCCCCACAAGGAGTTAGTGTTGATGGATGTGCTCAATCAGAAAAGAGTGTTGAGTCTAAAATGGATGTGGTCAGAAACTACAGGTGATGGATAAAACACCAGAAATATCACACCAACTTTTTGAAGCAAGCATTACATTGTGCAATCAGTTTAGAAATTAAATATATTTATTTAAAGTCATCTATCCAAGCTTCAGGATTAAATTATCCATATTGAAATGAAGAATTGAAGTTCAATCTTTTCTCTTCACTACTGCTAATAAAATACACATTTTATTAAATTTTATTTATGATAGTTCCACATGAACATAATGAATCAAATTATCAAACATTATTTCATGAAAAGTTGATCCTTTAATGTGTGGCTTTCAATCAAAGTCTTCCCAATAAGTTAATAGTGTCCATTTTAATGTCTGTTTATGAATATATATCTGCTGTTAGGTTGGTAGATGGGTATGGTTCCAAACCATCTCCAACATATATTATATGGTGGTAGATTGCTAAAACATTTCTAAAGCGATACATTATTTGCAGCTGACAAACTCAACTGATAATTAAAATCAAACAAAATAAAATTCATAAAAACAAATTACCAAATGTAAATAAACAAAAAATATGTATTTTTTTTGCTGTTTAATCTTTTGCAATGAGTTCAAACCCTGTCAGGTTTCACACGAACATTTATTGCAGCTTTATTGGTCCAGACAATAAAGCTAGATGATATCCAGATTCATTCCAATGCCAGACAAAAAAAAGAGAAAGCTTTTTAACATTATAAATGATCTAGTTAAACACAAACATAAATAAATTTCTGACCTTATTAAACTCTTGCATGAGTCTTCTGTGTCTTACCATCTGTTTCCTTTCTTTACATGGTTTCATATTCCTTTTATCTGACAACGCAACATACTTAAATGTTAGCCTGCTTCATTTACAGATCAGTTCAATTCAACAACAGCCAATTTTATTCAAGTATCAACCATCAGGGCAAAACAGACCCTAAGCATAATACTACCCATACTCCACCAAGCTTGTTAGTTGGTCCTAAAGTTTCACCTCGACTCCTCCAATTATCCATGAGCAGGCTAGCATTAAGATTTGTGGACTATCACGACTTCAACCCTCGTGAAAATCTGTGGACTATGCTTAAAAGTTGTGATTGTGCCAAGAAACAAGTAAGTTTAAATGAGCTCTACCAGTTCTGCCAAAATGCATCACATTTTCATTACACCCGAAATAGAGCGACCTAAATGAGTCGTTAGAAGTTCAAAATTAATGCAGATGCTAATAATCAGAGTTTGTAAACTCCTAACATAAACTGTAAATCGATTCCTAAAACCATTAATACTGTATATGGCTAATAGGACTGTTGGAGGCGATCACAAATGTCAAAGGGTGATAGGAGGAGAAGATGCAGAACAGTCCAAAGACAGGAGTAAACAGAAATGGACACACCAACTGTTTTCAATTCAGATTAACAAAGTGCTTCTAGAGACATAGAGAAAAGATCATGCATTTAATCTGCATTTTACATTAAAAGGTGTATGACTGACAACCATTTTTCATATAGTTTGTTTTATTATAGAATACAGCAGACCTGATGTCAGAAATAAAAATGAGTTTAACATGAAATATTGGTAATTTTCTAATCTTGTTCAAACCTTACAGTTTAGCTTTAGCACAGTAAACCAGCATCAACCATGTCTCCTACATAGAAAACACAATTTCTTCCCAGCTCACGTTTTTCTAGATGTAGGCTTGTAAAATCAGATTGTTCAGATGTTATTCCCAAAACGTTACGTACACTCACTGAACAATAAAGCACCGGTCATGAACAATACTTTTGATCTGAAGCCATATGCATAATTCAGAGTATAGTAATTTTATGCTTCAGTATTTTAGCAGAGGCCCTCTTGTATGCAGCAATTTCCAGATGCATTTGTGACAGAACGTTAAACCACTTCTTTGTATTCCACAGGGTAAATATGACTAAATGCTAAAGCTGCTTTTAATTTTGTTGGCAGTCAGTCTCTATGCATCTTATTTGAGTGTTCCCTCTTTGTTTCAGTGTAATGTTTCTTTTGTCTTGGATGTACTTCCTCTTTGAGCAGACAAATACGTCAGAATTTTTTCTTGATTAAAATGTTGTCCTGTTCGATGTCATTTCTCCTTTATGTAAAAATGATTAGAATGCCATTGCAGTTTGACCGTTCACATTTACGTCAGCTGCTTTTCTCCAGGTCACTTTGAAAGCATTTTGTCTTGACCTTTCGGTCTAAGAAAAATAACCTCTTCTGCCACGCAAAAAACATCCAGTGGAAAAAAAAATCCTCTCTTTTCATTCATTTTAAGATTAGCCCATTTTTAATAAGTAATGAAAGTGACTGGTTTCTAACATTAAAATAGCTTTAGTAGCTTAATCACACTAGCAGAGGTTTCATGACGTTAATGTAATTGTCACTGCAGATATAACGCAATAATCTAGTAAAAGATACATGGACATGTTCTCCATCTAGTGTCTCAGGAAAGAAATCCAGAGACACCAGAAGGTGTTTTGTTTTTCACAAACAGATTTGGTATATTAACAAAACTCTACAGCATGTGTCTATGATTTACAAAGTTCAATGATTAGATAAATTCAAAAAGGTATGATGGTACACAATATGATAATACTGCCATTCAACTTTTCTTGCGCCTGACACGCAAGTATTCATTCACACAGACGTCTATATGGAACAATATAACACTTTATTGAAGCGTGGATGTGCACATCAAATGCAGAACTCATTTTCCTTTATCTTGTAAATAAAGTTAAACTCCATTACAAAAATGGTTCTGCAAAGAAAAATCCTGACCAAGCAATTCAGAGAGAAAGGCACCGATCTTTCCATCTATACCTGAATAGCTTTGCAGCTCAGTGAACACATGAGGGAAAAGGAAAAGAGACGGAAGATAAGAGAAAGGAGGGAAACTGGAGGAAGTGAGAGATGGGGAAGAAATCGAAGACACAAGCTGGGTTCAATTTAGAGGCTTCCCACAGGAGGTGGAGTGACCTGTATACGCTACAATAGAGGTCATGCAATTTTGAGTGGATACCCCGGTCTTCAGAGGATACTGAGGACCCCTGCCGCGATGTGCACATCCAGGGGAAAAAGAAAAAGGTCCTTGCAGCATGCAGAAGCCCCCCCGAATAACCTGACTGGTGGGTTCCCATTACAGCTGCCTCGCTACACCGTAGCCTCGCAATTGACACTTCACAGTACGCTACAACACTAGCAATCAGTAAAGCTATCAAGCTCACAGGACGCAACTATGAAGTCAGTCATCCATACAAACTACAACATCCTTATTTTCCTGTCCTGTAGCCAAATGTAATGAAAAAATAACCAAGAAATGTATCATTTAGTAAACCGTAATTGGCTGGAAACAGTTTAATGCTCAGTTTAGAATAAGTCAACGCAAATATAAGTTAGCCTGGGTGTTTTTGAAAAGTTGGCAAAATGCAATAACTTTATTTTTGCCGAAGGAATACATATTGGCATTTCCCAATCAATTCCCAACAGAGTGTTTTAGCAGCAGGCTGAAAATGTGAGAAATCTGGAAAAAAAACAACAACAAACAAACAAAAACCTTGAACTTTGGCGTAAAAATATAATTTGCAGATTCAGATCAAGTCCGACACAATTCAGATTTTCAGTACCTGTTCATGAACAAACATATAACCTTGAAAAAAATTTTAAAAAACAACCCCGAAAAATTATGGCTAACAAATAAACAGAAGGATGGACAAACATGACCTTTAATTTCTGCTGATTGCCCCAGAGAAGTTAATGAATGCTTCTGTAAACATTTGCAAATGGTGGGAGTTATTTTAATTACTCTCCTCAGAGAAAGTCGTGTATGGCAAGGAGCTCAAATGAAGATAAACATTTAATCAAGCATGACCTTGCATTCGATTAGGTGAATGTCCATGAAAATAACACTGTCAGTTTAGGTTCTGCAGCGTAATGACCAAAATGCAACAGAATGGGCAATAAAATGTCAAATATCAGCTTATTTGGGGAGCTGGGTGTTTCTAATACAAAGCCATTCTAATCCATTAAAGAAAGCTTTCATCAATCCAGAGTTTTAATGAGGTCAGGATACTCTAAAGGGGATGCCCCAGCTTCTGCACTAAAACTGTCAAACCAAATGCCAAAAATACACCACAACATCTGGTTTGTTTCATTGTTAAAGACTGAGCTACAATTCAATACAGTGTTGTAAACAACTGAAGAAATGATCTATTGAATTGTTTAAAAGAGAATGCAAAATATAATTGGGTGTATAGTTTTTGTTTTATTTTGTAGGGAAATCACTTCAACATTTTAATTCAAACTACTGACATATTTCCCATTAGCTCGGAAGGTAATACTTGAATTTAAGCTGGAAGCACCAGTTTCATCAACAACATGTTAGTATTCACATGTTGAACTTTTTGTGTTTGGAACTTTACATAAGTTGGGAATTGATTGGGAAATTCCAATATTTTTGCAACTTTACATATATTTTATGCAAAGCAGTACATAATGTTTTTGAACATGTATTTTCCGGATAAAAAAAAGTAAGCTGTTACACTTCTCTTCCCTTAAGAAGAAAAGCATGTTTGTTTTGCAGGAATAACAGTTGCAAGTGTTTTTGGGAATGCTTCTGCAAGTTTTAAATCCGTGCACTTTGCATTTTGCAAAATAGATTAACTTAATGGAAAGTGTCTGTGCACATCCATTCCCAAGTCTTGCAAAAGATTATCCACTGGAGTTTGATAACAAGTGATTGTGTTTTGGCCTAACTCTAAACCGTCCTCAAGGGGCACAGTCCTGTCAGTTTCACATGCGTCTCTTCTCCAACACTGCTAATTTCAATGGTCAAACAATTCATCAGCATGACATGCTCTGATGATGCATGCTAATGAGCAACCAATTTGATTCAAATATGTATGTTGAGACAGTGAAAGAACTTTCTTTCACTGGTTCAATGACCTCTTACCCATCTTCAAAAATCTAATTTGTGGAGTGTATGACTAATAGTTTCCTCACCTGATTTTATGGATAAATGGACTCCATTTACCAGTAAGGAGATTTCAGAAGGTAAAAGATTGCACCCGTTTCAATTTTTTTCATTTTCATAAAAAAAAAAATTTTTTAAAATACTGTTTTCCTTTCATATTTATGTGCAACTTTGAATCGTTGTCTGAAAGAAATATAATTGATTTAAATCTGAGGATCTAATTTGACAAAATGTGAAGAGATTCAAGGAATGTGAATATTTTTTCAAGGCACTGTACCAGTTAATTTCCTTCTGCAATTAAAAATATGGCACAGATGGAAGAGCGTGCATCACAAAGGGTTTATATTTGCAAAGACTGCAAAGGCATGAGACATCTGACAGTAAAATATGACTGGAACATGAAAACCAAAATGTGCTCACTGTTTTTAGTTTGGTTTTTGTTTTGTTTTTGCTTATCTTTTGCTTTGGCTATTATAGCTGACCCACAGCCCACAAAGATATAAACAAATCCAAAGTATGCATGAAGGTTTAGGAAATAATTATAAAATCTCACCGGGTTGTCGCAGTATAATTTTCCAACAGACTAGAGATACTAATTAAGTAGAATTTTCCTTCAGATAAGAATTGTCCCTTTGCTAACTGGGAATGAGATCCATAACGCATATGCAAGATGAAGAGCTTTTGTAGTCGTATCTTTTTCATTTAAAATTAAAACGTAAAAAAAAAAAAAAAATGAAAAAAATTAAAAGAAGACATTTCTTTATCCAAGGAACAGATGCATTTAAGTGAAAATGATAAGATATTCTCCTGACTGGTTGTATTCATAGAAATGATGGATGCGTAAAATGAAAACAGCAGGGCCTAAGATAGCAAAGTGGCGTGGAGGCGGTTAACACAAATTATGTTTCAGTCAGAGATAAGGAGTGAATGATTGCACTGCACTGCATCCAGTTGTATTTGTCATTATTGCACCTTCCTTCTTACAGTGATAACTGTGGATCTATCTGATAACAGCCTTAATTTCATTTGTTGTGGTTTTTGATCACTGCCACCCCCGCCTGTTCCACCCGCTGCCCGGTGAGTCCGCAGAGCGTTTCTACTGGCTCTCCTGCTCTGTCCTGAGCGGTGGCATATTGCATGTAGGCACCACGCGGTGCTGCTGCTGGCATCGACATGAGGCACAGAGGATTATTCCTGACGACAAGGGCATTAAATGTGTAGCAGGCCGGTGGAGGTCTGAGCTGATGCTCTCTTGTCTGTTTTGGTTCAGCACCAGTTCAGAAGCAGTTCCTCTGAGCTGAGAGGAGGCTCACAGTACTCAGAGCGTTGTGGCGTTTATTAAAGGCTGAGGGTGTCACACCAGCTTAGACCCAGTGTCCTCCTTCGACCAAGTCTTCATGCTGTACTGGTCCGCCTCTGCTTCTAAAACGGAGTGCTTTGCAAGGCAGTCACTTCTCCACAACTGAGGAGTTTTCTGTTTGTCCCACTTAAGACTCTTGTTAAAAGCTTAGAAGTTTACATAAACCCAATTGATCGCATCCAGCATACAACATTCAAAACATAAATACTGTGATTGAGACTCTGCACTGACAAGAGCTGGATGGAGAAACTGGACAGTAAAACCACTAAAAGTGCCTTTGAGGAGCATTCATATCCCTTAAACGTTTTACAATTTGCCGTTTTACAACCATATTCTGCACATAATTGTAACGTGCATATAAAGAGATATTTGTTTTAAAAAGATTGTAGTAAAAAAAAATCTAGAAAGTCTGATATTAGCTGTATTCAGTCACTGTGAGTCGTAAACTACACAGAAAAAAGTGCAATTACACCTCCAGTTAATTTGGGGGTATTTTTTAGAGGTAACAGTGAACACAAATGCAGTTAACATTTTTTCAGATTTTTATTTGAAAACATATTTTAGGCAGGATCTATTAGTTTCACAACAGTTTTGTTTTGGCTGATAACATCTATTGAAATTAGTAAAACAACAAAATGAGTTAAAGTTCTCGGAGTATGAATACTTTTTAAGCACTGAAGCTGAAAAAAATTATTCTACACAAAACAAAATGACCACATTTAGCTACACCATCTTTAAACACTATAAGTAGTTTGAGCCATGCTAATCCGAAGTGAATCATATAGATAAAAGAAGGCTATCCTAAAAGCAGTTGTAGGTGAAATTGTAATTCTTGAGAGCAACTCCAGTCCTGCATTCCAGCCCGACCAAACATCGAGCCGACTGTTTGATCCTGAGAGGGATATAGGCCTAAAGCCTTTCCTGTGTGAGATGTCCTCCTTTAAAAAGATTCTAATCTCGGCCCAAACGTCTGGCAAAATAGAGGTTGTTGTGCTGGAGCGCCAAACAGACAGTTGGCTTCAGACCTGAGGGGAATGCTGTGAATGTTCGTTTGTATGTGTTTCACCTGAGAGGCATGATGACATCGACGGCTGAAAGAGCAGTTACAACCAACAAGGTAAATACAGACTCTGAAAGAAATTCTGTTTGCTATGGCGACTTACTCACTATAAGCCCTGCTACCACCTTGTCACACATCGACAGATGAGAGATCACAGAAATTTCCCTGGTAATTGCAACGGGACTAAAAAAAAAAAAAGATGCTTCAAACAAAGCAGTTATGTTTTGTTTCCTTCAGTGGAAGCTTGTTTGTGTTATCAACAACTGTCAGGTAATTCTGTCCCTCGGATAATTCGAAGGCTTCCAGCATATCCCTGCCTTGCATGCTTCTCATGACTCACTGACGAGATGCCATTCAACCTCTCCCCTGAATTTTGATTCGATTGGTTTATTTAATTTTCTAGTAAACGCTGAAAATGTATTCCTGAGCACCTCCTTCAAATCAAACCACACAGAGGAGTCATGAGGTGGGTGGAAATGAATAGCTCTGTTTCAGCTTTACTTCAGGTCACCAATAACACCACAACCCCAGACTCAGTCACCTTCAAAAAGTACTGTGCAAGTGTTATAAAAAAACAGAACTACTCCAGAATTGAACATGAAGCGACTGCAGTGAAAAGTGGACAGCGGTACAGAGAGACAATAAATGTTTTATGAATATTCCTTCATACAACTTTTAAGCATTTTTTCTCTCAAGTCAGGAATTCTTTATTGGAGGTTCACCAGTGCTATAAATGAACTCCAACTAAAAATAATCCAGCAACACTGGAAATTAGGGATGTCCTGATCCAATCCCAAACTATTTTTAATTGATAGGTATCAGAGTTCCTGACTAAATTCAACTTCTGATCCTTATTGTTCGTAATTTAACCTTGGCTAACCAGAGTTAGTCAGCATGTAATGCAGAAATACAACAAATCACAGCTTGTTTTGTGTGAACAGTTTCTGAAACAGCAGTTTAAATGATGGACGATTAATTTGTCTTTATCTAACAAAGCAGGTTTTCCTTAGAAATGTATGCATTACACAGCCATTTTCAAGATGTGTAAGTGTGTAAGTGTAAACGTCTCTGTAGACGAGTCATTTTCTGTTAAACTCTGAATATGTCGATCCAGAACTGTAATTTTCCTTTCAGCGGGTTATTCTTATGTGGATTTGGATGTTTGCTTGGAGTAACTGCGATGCTAAAAACTAAAATCAATCTTTATCTTCGGCTTTCTAGCATACACATCCAGGTTTGGGTTAAAATACCTCTGGCGCAAAATAAAGATGTTTGGAACCTCCTCACACACTAACAAATCCTTGCACATGATCTGTAAGACTGAAGCCAGGGCTGGTTGTTGTCTTTGGAAGAAAATGCTTCTCAGAAACTCACTCCTTGGCCAAAACATAAAAAGAATACAAAGGACTGTTGCCACATGCAGAACACAATGAGTCCTTTTTGGAAATCAGTGTAGTTCTTTCAGCATTTCTGTCGTCTCAGACCAGTTTCATGTAATTTCAATGTGTTTTTACACTAGTTTCCTTTGTTTTTCTCCAGACACTGATCACTCTTAACTGTGCAATCATTCAGAATTTTTTTCTGTGAACATTTTATATTCTCTTCTTCTGCCTGTTTTCTGAACTGGGGATTTAACTAAGTGATGTAAATGTGTAGAAGTTTGAAAAATCCAACTGGGATAGTTAAAAACTTTATTTCAAGTAAATCACATTCAACAAAATTTATGGCAGAACTAAACCCAAGATCTACTATGGGTTTAGTACGCAAAGGTGTGCAGTGATTTGCAGATGTAAAAGGTCTTGGTTATGTCTCGGACAAGTCGGATTGGGGATTTTTATTCTCAAGAACCGCAACTGCAACATCCCTTACCTCACTCACAATTAGAGCCTTGGAAGTTTTTTTTTTAATTTCAACTTTATCCCCTATGTCTGTATGAGAAGAGCAGAGCAGAACAATGAGAAAACAAGAGAAGAAACATTTTTGAATACAAATATATCTGTTTTTTTGTTTGTGAAACAGAGCCAGACAAAGTCGCTCACTTGGAGTCGTCGTCTTCGATGATTTTACTTAAATGTTTGCAGCAACAACTATAATTATGATGACATGCTCTTTGAAAATGTATCTCTTTCGTCTCATCTCCCTCAAAGTTTTGGTTTTGTCTCAGTCTTGCTCATGGTCTTGATATAAGGTCAGGTGGTCTTGACTGCAACACTATTGTGCACATTAATTTAACCGAGTCATTGCAGCTTCTCTCTTCAGATTTTTGAAAAAAAAAAAAAAAAATGCTTATTGGACAAAAATCAACAATTGAACCAGCTGGGTTACTTTAGAAATATCATTTTCACCAGTTGGGATTTCAAACTGACCTCGATTTCATTGTATAATAACCAGGATCAAATTTAATTGAATTTGAATCTATGCGATTGATTTGTGATCGTTTGAGCTGATCACACATTTCTGTATTTTAGTAGAAATTGTCTTGTAAAGTTTGAGATGACAGTGAAATGGACCTACATAAACTGAATTAAACTAAGCTTAATTTGTACAAAAAAGTAAATTCTAAAACTATGTACACAGACTGACTTTAGCAACAGATAAAGAAAGCTTACATAAATAAATCAATCATCAAGATAGCTTCCTCTTAACCTCAATCAATGGATTAATAGATACATCAAAGCAAATTTAATATTTCACTGTTATTTAACCTGTGGGCTTCTGACACACTTTAATAAAGACTGTTCCAGTAAAACAAAAATGTTGTAAAAACAGATAACATTAAGACAAAAGATAAATAATTATGATATATAACATACGATAATGCACTCCACTCAGGTTTCTCAAATATCAAAAGGGGGAAATTAGTGCATTAAGCCTGCTGAGCTGGTGCCAGAAATATGCACAAAATTGATGAGGTGTCACTTTCAGTAAGAGTCACACAATTGCACCGACAAGAGCCTCTCTGATCCCTCCCCTCCTGCCTGTCTGCCACCACCGAGGCACAAACACTCAGATCTGCGTGGTCTGCACAAAAAAGAAATGTCCTTGGTTTTAGGAAAGGTTACCTCGCTCTCCTCGGCCTTGGCAAACATTATTGGCATGCATAACGAGACACCAAGAAAGCCGCCTATTTCGGTCATTTTTACTGCTTTCCCTCGTCAGCAGGCCAAACGAACAATCTGCAGCCCAGCGACCGAAACAGAGAGATGATTTTATTTGGTAACAGACGACAGCCCATGCTAACAACTGTGGCCGACAGCCTTACCCAGCAAATGCTTAGACTTACATTTTGAGATCAATTTCAAAACCGTGTTAATTAATTTAGACTGCTGGCAGCACAATGCAGGTCAAACAGGGCAAACAAGTTACAACATCAGCCAATTAGAAACACACAAGCGTTTTACATTTTCTTCATAACTAGGGCAGGTCTAGTGTGAGCCCAGACATGACAGATGGAAACTTACAGAGGATGGAGACCGCGAGTGATGTAAATTATACGGAGCTAGGCAAACTCCCTTCTGTGGTAATGAGGACTGTAATTTTGTTTTCTTTACCACAGAAAAGTTCATCTTTTAAATTATTTTCTAAATATAAGGACAACAGAAAATCAATGTGGAACAAATACTTACTCACTGTAACTGACAGACCATCTTTTTGAATATCCTGTTTCACAACAGAACCCTATCTGGTGCCTTATTATCTGGTTGTTTTTCAGTCAATTAACTTTCATCACCACAGATGACTGTATTTATATGGCTGCAATTTGTTAATCCCCAAAGCACGGATGGTTGATTTTTGCGCATCGGCCTTAAGATTTGTCATCGAGTGTATTTAGGTCTAATTACTACCAGTTTTTCTCTGAATAGAAGAACAAGATTTTCATCCATCAATAGTGAAAATGAAAGCAATAAATTCATCAACCTGTCCCCCGAGAAGGAGAGCAGGCTGACAAATGAGTGCTGAGGCAAATGAAGCAACACAAGTCCCTGTTTGGGAATTACAGTATAACATGTTTAAGACTTATGTCTACTTTCTTCTAGACTCCAAGAGAATAATTCATCATAAAAACTGTTAGAAACTATTCCCTATGTCTTAACATATTTTACTTTGTATGCCAAGCATTCACAGCACTGTTAAAAAGGCAATTTCTTGTGATGTAGCGAAAAAAAAGGCTAAGCTAAATCCTTTCTAAACCTTTTTGCACATGTGACATTTATCTTTTAACTGAAAAACGAACAAATCTGTTAGAATGAAAAAGAGGTTGCATAAAAGTGCATACATTTGAACTAATACTCTATTAAAGTACCTTTGATTTAATTTCATCATTCATTCTTACTTGTTAGGAGTGAAATCAGCATGCCATATTTTGACTTAAAAGTCTCCGATAGTAAGGATATATTTTGTCCAAAAACCTCCACTGATTCTGCAGATTAAGTTCTAGACAATTTTTTTTTATTAACACCAGTTTATATTGCCAGTTTAGTTCCTGATCACAGTCACACAAGACATTTTGAAATTATCTCAATTGTTTTAAATGACAAGACAATCTAAAAGGGATACGACTTTTAGTTCAGCTCAGCTGATTCCAGCTTGTTTTCTATTATAACAAATATTATCCAATTTCTTACACAGAACAGTTTTGAATTTAAAAAGAAATAAAGGTGTTTGAAGAGTACCCTCATTTATGAATAAAAGCATTTGTGCCTAAACTTTCTTCAAAAAGCATAAAAGTGCATGATGTTAGTTATGCACTTTTAGAGTTCCTAGATTGTAAATGATTGTGAACTTGTCTGAATCTTAATTAATCAGGGAATGTTTGTTGATGTGCAATTTTTTTACAAGATACAAATTTCTCTGTGTAAAATGTTGTGTTGTTTTTTGTTACTCTCTTCATGTTAAATAAAATTTGTTTGAACTGTCTTAAGTTAATTAACTTTCACCTGACTAAAGATAAGCATTTTGATCAATATTTTATACCAAATGGTACTTCCTTAAAAAACAAGATCCTGAAGAGTGAATTATAAAATAAAAACACAAGTGTCTGACAAATATCTGGATATAAGCAAAGAATAGAGGAAATGTTTAGTGGGTTTTTGCATTTTCTTACATTCTACCTCACATTTACAAGTGAAACCAATCAAACTCTTGAAATGGGTTTTTTTTAAGTTGTGATTTAATATAAAACAAATTTTTAACATCACTTGTTTGTTAAATTAATTGGTTTCTTAAGATCAATCATATAAAGTCAACTTTAAAATAAAAATACTAAAAACAGCAACCCATAAACAGAATAAAATCACAGACTCACTCGTCCCGTACTTTCACATGAAGCTGACGTGACCAGCTTGTCTCCACTGTTTAAAGCCACTACAATAGATTGTGTGACTTTGTTCTGAAGAGAGTTCACATGACTTACAAATCTGTTTAAAAATGGCCTCTGAGAGCAGCGTGTCTGCTGGAAGGATATCTCTGCGCAGAGATGGATTTAGTGGAAGCAGGACTGATAAGCAGCGGCGTCCTTACCTCATTAGTGTTCCACCGGTGCCTCTCCTTCGGCAGCGACGTGCATTTTGGTAGACATTCAAGCAGCTTCTTGGGCAGGTATATTTTCAAATGTCCATGTTCATCTACGACGAGAGAGAAACAGAAAAGAATATTAAGCAAGGGCTTCATATCTTATTGACTCTCTTGTCTTCCCTCTTTATCAGTCTATCAGTCTCTCGGCTTTAAAACGCTGACTATAAAATAACTATCCCCAGCTGAATTAGGAAATTAATTTAAGAACAGCATAATGCATACATTTTAGTTTGTGGTCGGCTAAATTATTTTACTGTGTAATGCAATCTGTCAGGGGAGTTTACCAGAAATTTTTCACTGTCAACTTGGAAAGGCTGTGTCTATTCATTATTTAGACACAATAAACACCCTTGAGTGATTTTATGGTGTATGGAGAGTTAGTATTGGAGGCTGTGTGCTGCCCTAAAGAATGCAGGGTATTATTCAAGGAAATACATGCAATTACCAGGGCAATTGTTTAAATCATAATGTGTGCATTTCAAGCTACAATTTACAAAACTGATCAAACTAAGATATAGACAAACCTTTGACGTAAATAAATCAACTGTATATTTCTTATTGCTCTCTTTTTGTAAAATATGCCAAATATCTTATAGTAATATTGAATAAATTTGAAAATGATTAAAGTTTATTTCAGTAATTTTGTTCACCATTTATAGAGATCAATTCCACAAACTGATGTTTTCAAACCGTTCTGTTAAAAATGATAATTTTCTGCTTATTGGTAATGAAAACACAACATTTAAAATTAAAATAATCCTTTTGTGATGTAGTTAATTTAAAATGTATTTTTAAATGTTATGGTTCCCAGATAATATGCTGCAGTTTGCAAAAGTATTTATACCCCTTGATTTGTTTTGTATGTTATATATTTTGTTAAATTATTGATATGCAAGATCAATCTTCTGTACTGCATAATTGTGAATTGGAAAGATACAGGATGCATGGTTTTTCAATATTTCTTTTTACCAACTAATACCTACAAAGAGTCTGCATCTAAATGAGTCAATACTTTGTATAGTCAACATTTGCAACAATAGCTCTAGCTCAATCAGACTGAATGTAAAGTATTAATGACCAGCAATTCTCAAAACTCTCCATAGATTCATAGCTGTAGCAGTATTTAAGCTCCAGACTCGTTTAACAATGATGACAATCTTACTATAGTTTGCTTTAGTTTTGAGCTTATGTGCAGATTCGACCCAAAACATATTTATCTTTTCCATAGAGAACATGTCTCCTTTCTTAACAGTCTCTTCCAAATAATTGAACTGTACAGACATCTGAAAATTGTAATTAAAAATCTAAACTTGCCTGAGAGATTTTAAGTTTTTGCATTTTGTTACTGTAACAGAGGAACCGTCACAAGCAGGGACTTGGTTATGAGTCCGTGTCAGCATGCGAGCACGCCCAAGTTTCTTATAAGCATAGTCAATATGGCTCTATGTCATGTTGTAGGTGTGCATTTGGACCCAAATGCAGTGAAGCATAGGTAGCTTGTGGATGAAGGATGTTTAACAAAAATTATGAACAAAAAAACACTTACAAAAATTAGGGAGCCAGAGCAGAACAAAAGCCATAAATCCAATGAAAAAACCAACAGGCAACAAACAGAGAAAATAACAATGCATAACAGGATTAGAGAAGAGGAACCAGGCAGCAGTATGAACAGGAGAAGGTTTAAATACTGTGAGGGTGACTGCTGGAACAAAAGACCCTGGCTGATGAGCTAACATGTGATGAGAAAGAGAGAAAAAAATGGCACAGTGGGCGAGGAGAGTAAACAAGTGACAAGGAAAAAACAAGTATAACTAGACCAAAGAAACAATTAAACTAGAGTAACAAGAAATAACTAGAGACAAGAAACAGAAGGATTAATCTAAAGTCAAACAGAAACAAGACTGAGAGATTTAAAGAAATAGACTAAAGTACACAGAATAATCAAACCTCAAAAACAACTCAAAACAACCCAGCACATAACACTCTATTTCTCTGCAGACCAACAACAGATTTCTGTCTAGGATTTCCCTACATTTATTTATTTCGCCCTGTTCCTACTGCGGAGAAGCATCTTCACATCTCGAATCTGATCCCACCTCGTTTTATCCATGGACAGACGTGGTGAGGGTGATGTGAAAGTATTAGTTTTCTTCCACACATTGCATTTTTCATGCAAGCCAAAAAGGTTGAATTTTATGCTCGTCTGACATGTTAGCTGCTTGGTTTGTTATAGAAAGAGACTTTTTATGGCTTTCCTCTTGTTATTCTTCAATCAAGGCCAGATTTGTTGAACACACAACTACTGTAGTAGCTGTCATGTTAATTTCCTCCTAAACTGTGGGTCTCTACCTCTTTGCTTCTGTGATTAATAGAATATCAAAGGATAAGGATACTTTTGCAAGGATCACTTAATTCAATTTGCTACTTAGTGAAATAAAATGTCAATGCTGTAGGTAAATTTATGATAACTGTTAAATAAATTCAAATACTATCTTGAAAAAGTAAAGCAGTAAAGACGGAGCAGGTGATCACATCAGGCTGTTTCACTGAGAAAGTAATTTAGCATCAAAAAAAGAACAAATACAGGTTGAACTCAACTTTATACCAGCCAGATGAATTTATATTATTCATCTGGCTGCCAACTTCTCATTTCCATAGGAACACAAGAAGATTTATAATGATTAAAAACAACGTAACAATGCATTTTTATGTGAGACTATTTAATCCATGTGAAAATGAATCTATTTTTCAGCTGTAATGTCTGCATGCCAAACCGAATATAAATACATTTGCTCAGTATAATGCAAATGACTCCATCTGTAATGCAATAAAGCTCAAAGATAAATTTCTACAAGAAAACAAGCAAATACCTGGAATTGAAATGGCTTTTTGTGATTTTATAAGTGTAAAATGGGAGAAAATGAGAAATAAAGTGAGTGAAAGGAAACAGACTAGATGTCAGTGGCAGTTATCAATGGTTGAGTTCAGGAAAAGAAAGAAAAAGTTTTCAAAATGTAATCATAGAGATAGAGTCTCTGTGGCTTCCCTGCTGCCTATCACACAAATATAGTACAGTGTCACTGCCCCTGAACATCCATATGGAAAATTCAACCCAGTTGATCCTTAGAGACAGAGCTGGCATGAAGCCTCTGGGTGTAACGTGTAAGGTAGAACATCACTATACCCACAGGAATGCCGAAGTAGATTTGTAAAATCTGCTACATCCGCCTGTTCCTGTAATACTACATGTAGACTCAGTTTTTTATGAGCTGCACACGTAATCATTGGCTTAGCCCAATTAAGAATCACATCCAGCATCTGCTCTGAGTTACCGGCACAGTGGTTTTATCGTCAAAAGTGGAGAACACGCTTTCACTGAATGACACAAGGTGAAGGAAAGATAGAAAACTGTAACTGCTTTAATGTGCAGTCTACTTACAGGAGCTTAAAGTGGGATAAAATAAGCAACGTGAGCCCACACTTACATTAAAACTTGATGAAATTTCAGCTTTATATTAATACTATCTGAAATTTGATAAACTTGTGACAAACCTAGATTTTTTTTTCACTTATGGTGACTTCTTTCTGTAGAGAAATGAATAGTTCCCTGTATCACCCTAAGGACACAAAGGCAATACAGTGTGTAGCACCAACATATTCAGTATGTAAAATATTAATAGCTATTAAACTTTTCTCATGTTGTGTCACATTTTAATGGATTTTTATGTTTTAGATTCACATGACGTAGTGCATGCTTGTGAAATAGCTGAAAAATTACAGATGGTTTCAATCTTTTTTTTTAATAAATGAAAAATATGTGCATACCTATTCATAAACCCCCAGAGTCCATATTTTGTAGAATTACCTTTAGCTGCAGATATAGCAGTAAGTGTTTTGAGGTATGTCTCTGGCAGCTTGCATATGTAGAGACTCAAAATTATGCCCATTCGTCTTTATAGTTTAGCTAAAGCTCAGTCAGATTAGATGGTGGGTGTCTGTGACAGCAGTTTTCCAGTTGCCAAGATTCTCAGTTGGATTTCGGTCTGTACTTTGGCTGGCCTATTTTAACAAGCGACTACTGTTATATTCAAAAAGTAGGAAGCAGGTATTGAACAACCTTTTCATTAAGCCCACATTTGTGTATTAAAAATGTTTTTTTTATTGATCAATGTCAGATTTTCATTCTCTGTAAAAGAGAAATCATCACAATTAACAGAAATAAAGGCTACAAAACATCAGTCTGTGTGCAATTAATCTACATAACGAGATTTGTTTGGTGCTGGAGTTAGTAAAATTACTAAACTTTTCAATTATAATCTAATTACAGAATGTGACTGCATGCTTTTATTTATTCCACTCCACAGTAGCTCTGGCTGTGTGTTTGTTGTCTTGCTAAAAGTTAAACCTCGATCCCAGTCTTAAAAATTCTGGAGCAACTAACAAATGTTCTTCTAGGATCGCGTTTAGCTCCATCCATCAACTCTGACCAGATTCCTGGTCTTTCCTGAAGAAAACTGTCCCCTTGTCATGATGATGAACAGTGCTCTGTGAGGTGTTCAGAGATTGGCATAATGTTTTTATAACCTAACCATGACCTAAACTTCTCTACATCTTTATCTCTGATCTGTCAGTTGTGCTTACTGGTCTTTATGATGCTGTTTGCTTGATGATGTAACTCTGAGGCCTTCACTGAACACCTGGATTTGCTTAGAAATAAATACACACAGGTGAACTCCATTAATTAGTTGACCTCTGAAGGCAACTGGTTGAATAAAAGTGAAAGAGGCAAATGCATAAATGCACACTGCTGTTTTCAGAGATATCGTTTGTAAAACTTGTTGGAAAACCACAAATCCTCTGCTTTCATTTCACAATTATTTGCATTAGTGTGAAAATTCCAAATTCTACAAACAGATATGTCCGTGAAAGACATTCTCACTCTTTTAAAACATTTAGAGTAGGAACAAAAAAAAAAAAATTTAAGAGAGTTGCAAAAATTTTCATTAGTGGTTATAATATATATATATTTTTATTTACACTGTTTTTGGGAAATTTGTTTCCTCTCCAAAGTACTTTGCAGTTGAAACCTCTACGCATATACTGGAGGATTAAATCACAGCTGTGTTTTACTTATAAGTTCTTTACAGGCAGGACAGCTCAACTCTTTAGTACCTAAACTATATACTGCAGCACCGTCATGTTGTTGTGGCTGGTTTTTTTTTTTTTTTTTTATACTTTATTTTTAATGAGAATTTTACACATGACAAAACATTACACCAGCACAAAAAGAAGGAAAATAACAAAAAATTAAGTAGACAAATTAAAAATCACAACATGGACAATGAACAGCATTCGGAACGTTGTGGCTGGTTTTTAAACATATTACTGTTGTAATTCTTGGAGTCTCAAGCAAAAACCACATTTAATTTTTCTCTTCTATAGTTGATGTTGCAAAATTTTCAGAGGATTATAAAAAACCGAAATATATTGTTAAACAAAGTTACAAAAAAGTTATTTCCTTTGACTGCCTATTTGCTTATAGTTTTTTTTACATTGTCCTCATTGTCCCTGCTGATAAATCTAGCCTTCTCTAGATTATATTTTTGTAAAATAGAACATTTTCAGGCATTTTTTTCACCCTATAATCACTGATGAAAAAAATAAAGTTTACCATTAATGACCATTTTGCTTCACAAGGCAAGATAAGGTGAGACTACTTTTCAGGTTTGGGAAATAATAGATTTACTGATGTGCATGTTGATTACAGTGTCAAAACTCTCCATCTGTGCCATAAAGGTGTTCTCTTCACATCAAACTATTTCCAGGTGTTACTTTTACAGCATATAAAGTATAACGGAAATTCCTTTAGACTCCTCTCCCGTATACTGTGAAAATACGCTTTTACGATTTACCCCATATACAGTGCAGGCAGTAAACTGCATTTGGTATGAAAAACAAACTGTGGATTCAAAATGCTGACTTTCAGTATTTTGATACTGTGTGCTTTGCTCTAGAATAGCGAAGTCAGTCAGCTGACCTCAATCCAACTGAGCATGTGTTTCGCTTGCTGTAGACCAGACTGAGGGCAAAAAGCCTTCAAAACAAGAAAGATATGAGCGCGGCTGCAGCACAGGCCTGGCAGAGCATCACCATGGACCATGCCAAGTATCTGCTGTTGTCTAAGGATCATAAATTACATGATCACAACAACAGCACAGTCTGCAACCAAATATTTAACATATATCTAATTAATCGTGATGTCTACATTTTAACAATGTGCGCTATCTAATCAATGTCGCTGTTCACTGTATCTGCCTCTGATACAGCAGAGTTTTCCAAGCTGCTCCGGCAACATTTGAAATGCAATTGTGTCTTTTTGCTGTTAAGTACGCCGCATGTTTTAGATGTGGCACTTCAGATCAACACTGTTGGCATTCTGTAATCCAGGAGTCCTTGTCTGACTTCAAAAAAGGAGTTTGTTTTTTTATACACAAGCAAAGTTCTAACAAAGCTCTCAAAGCTCGCAAGCAGAAACTCAGAAGAGAGCAATGCACTCTCAAAGTTTGTTTTTGGTTTTTAAATTCTTTTACATCTATTTATTCACACTAATAATATCTGAGCTGCTGTATGTCTTCGATTTCTTCCACTGGGCATTTCCACTTGTGAAGAAGGAACTTCCAACAAAGAATTGCTTATTAATTAAAGATCTGCCCACTGTGGAACGAAAACTACTCCAATTTGTGCATCAGCTGAAAACAACCCCGGGAGAATACCTTAGAAGCCACATTTGGCCTATACTTAATATAGAGTAGAGTTCCCAAATCAAATTGTATGATTTGATTAGTGCTTAAAGAACAAATACATGCATAACCATAAGCTAATGGCACAGGAAAATAACTCTGCTTCTCTGCGTTTTGCATATGAGTCCCCCTTTAAGGTTTAATAAGAAACTGAGATTAAACAGCAGGCTTAATAACTGCCTGTAGCTGGTAGCTGGGGAAAAAATACACAGAAAAATACAATTTGGTAGTAACACTAAAGTGCAAGACAGGCTGCTACAAAGGTTTGTTACATGAGAGGATGTGCTGAGCTGAGCTGGCACACTGCAGCCAATTACATTCCAGGTCCTGATGAGCAAGCTCACATACAAAAATCTAAACAGAGACGGAAACTCCTTTCAGCACAAAGGTTTGCAGCTTTTATGTTACAATCACAGACTGTGTTTGTGCCAAATAGCGGTCGCCTGCACATGCTGCTCCATAATTTACATCACCCTGGCTATAAAGATATATTTTTCTCTGCTGATGTTTGGATTATCACTGATCCTGGCTGCTAAGCAAACACTTGGGCTGAATTTAAGGGTATTTGTCATGCTCGCTTGCTCCAGCCCCACCCTAGAGATGAGAGCGAGGGTCATGAGACTGGAAAGGCTGACAAAAACAAATCTTTAATCAATATCTAAACCCTGAACGCAAAACCCTCTCTCTTCTGTCTCTGTCTGGGAGCGCTCTGGGAGTGACAGTTTTTTCTTTTTAATCTGTGCCTGCATTGTGGAGAAATTGCAAGCTAATGTTTTGGCTATAGATCACTCAACAAATTGCCAGTGGCGGTGCATATCTAAAGCAACTGTTTGAATGCTAACACTTTCCACAAAGGCTAATATGGCTTGTAGACATGAAGAGCGCAGTAACTATGTTACAAACCTGAATCACGTCAGAGCTAAGTCACACAGTTTTGCTGCAGATATAGGAACTGTGGATACAGCAGCAATCATTAATTTTGGTATTTCACATAACAGCAACAGCCTTACAAAGATATGGATATTCCTTTTGTCACAATGCAAATACAAAAAATGCATTTCTGTTGTGAATGTATGTGACAAACCAACAGATATTAATGAAAGAAATTTTACAGATGAAAATTTGTGAATTTGTATTCTGGCTCCGGGGTAACACATTATGTCATATTTAGCTAATATTAATGCGTAAATACATATGAAAATCATGTTCTTTTATGAAAATATTCTTTTATTTTATGGTTATGTTCTACCTTGTTTTGGTTAATCCCGCAAAATCTTAATTAAACAAGTTTTTTGTTGCAAAATGACAAATGCGGTAAAGTTAAAGAGAAAAATACCTTCACAAGGTGCAGTATTTACAAACATAGAAGAGAAATAAAGAAATATGTTTTTGTTTTCTTACGGGCAACTCAAGGGGTTGTAAAAAGACTATAAGCAGAGGATAAACATCCATCAACCACTCGAAAAGAATAGAAAAAATGTACAATTTGATTTTCTGTCAGTTTATCCCTGCATGTTTAAAGGAGCCAATAAAGACGAATATGAGCACTCTGCCAGCATGATCACAGTTACCTCGGATAATTGAGTTTACACAGCTAACTGTGGCTTACTTGTTTATAAACATTCGATTCTCATCACTGACCAGTAAGAAGTGCTGAGAAATTCATTTAGATCTAACACCACCGAAGTCCAGAATCATTAAACTGGATGAGTTTCCCTGCACAAAACGGCATCTTAGAGTTCAGCTTAAAGAGCTTTACAGTTTTAATGCTGTGAAGGACCATTATAAAACACCAATGTCTTTCCAAGAAACAAGTCTGACAGCTGTGTTACATGCAGCTGCAGTGTATAAAAAATAAGCCATGAAATACTGAAATATAATGGGATTTATAAAAATTGTCAATGAAAGATAGTGGAAAATTTAATGTAGAAAAAATGCTCAGATGTCAAAACAGCAGTGAAAACTCAGAAAATGGGTAAAGAGGCATAAAGTAGTAACAAGTTGTTGGCAAAGGAAACAAAAAGTAGAGATGAACTCAGACAACCAAGGAGAAATGGTCAGCTGGTGACATGCTGCATTCTAAAAGCACAAAATCTGAAAGCGGGACGTGAAAGAATGAGGAGGAAGTGTAAACAGGATGTACAAACTTGCAGAAGAATTTTCAGGATATTAGTTATGAGTGCATTCATTTCTGAGGAAATGTTTTTGTTGCCTCTGAATCTGTGATTTGCGCATATCCCTGTCATATGTGCAGGGGTACCAATTTCTTTCCGACAAATAAACCCGACTAATAAGTTCAAAACTGACTTGATTTTTACTGAAAACCAAGTGGAAGACATCTCGTCACTCTTTATAATTATTTTATATGGATTCCAAATAACAAAACAAAAACAATTTAACTCTGTCACTTCTGTAATTTGCAGAACCGTTTCTACAAAAGTGCCACGGCATGTAGATACAAAATTTCCATTTTGGTTTTTACTTCTTATTGTTATTCTCGTAAAAATGCTTGCAGTCCTGTGGCACTGTGGTGCCATCTTGCTTGCACTGCTCTTTTGAAGTCTGCTCATTGATTTTCAATTATGTTTAGGTCAGGGTATTGTGAGGGCCAAGGCCAAACCCTCAGCTTCCACTTCAAGAGGAGCTCCATTTTGGACTTTGATATTTGTTTTAGGAGTTTTTCAGTTGCAGAAGTCATCTTATGCTCTTCTACACACTTTTGACAGAAATACAATTTTTGTTTAGTTGTTGGTTTACTAAATGTGTCAAACATAACCGTGTTCTCTCTCCAAATTTGTATAATTGAACTGTTTGCCTATAGTTTCACAAAGGGGTCACATAATTTATAGTTTACATTTTTTGCTTAAACTTTAGGAACAATTCTTTTTTGCACAAAATCCCTCTGTTTAAAATTATTGCTAAAATTGTGAGACCGAGCAAGTTTTTCTCTCCGCATGTGAGGCGTTCACAGGCATATCTACTCAGTGAAAAGTTCACTGCAATGTCAAGTTCTGCTTATTTTTCTTGAAGGCTTTTTGCAGTTTAATGCGAGCTACAGTTTGCTTCTCGAGCAATCCATCAAGGCGTTTTCTCAAAATGTTCTGTTTTCCTCAGACCTCAGCTTGACCTTCATCATTCCTGTTAACTTACTTTTTCCAATTGAATCAAGCATTACAAACTAACTCTAAAAACATTTGTCTGTTTACTTCTTGTGACTTTCTTTTGTGTGAAGGCTTTAAAGCTACACAGGAGAGTTGAAGCTATGTCTGAATTCCTTTACGGAACTGTCCAAGGTCCTGATGGCTGCTGATAGGAACATGGAGAAGATTGAGCAGACTTGGATTTAAAATAGCAATGCATTAGTGTAGGACTGGGAAACCAATTATGTTTATCATTTGGCCCATGGCCTGTTTGATAATACCCTTACATGCAGTGAAATTACTCACCACCCACCAGTGTAAAAGAGACAAAAAGTCTCTGACAAGTAAGCCTTCACGCTGCGATGTTACAAAGCAAACCAAAACAAAGAGAACAGTTCATGGCCTCTGGAGATAGCATCTAGGATGAGTGTTTGACCTGCAATGTACACAACAGCTGTTGGAAAAGATGTGAGGGGAGTTTTTTTGGGGGGGTGTTTTTCACTACTGGATACATGCAATATAGAAATTTCTGAAAATCTCAACGGACATCATCTCTTATTTGTTCTGCAACTCGACAAGAAGCAACATGTGCAGTAGTATTTTTTTGGGAGCTGTTGTTTACTGCTGCACTTTTAATGCTTCACCAGTGGGAACACGGGGCACACTGTAGATTTATGTGGCATAATAAGGAAAGACTGTCAAAAAAAAGTCAAACTGCTAAAAATAAATAATGAAATAAAAAACTTAAAAAAAAAAAAACCTCGGCCTATTACTGGAAGTTCAACAAACATGCACACATGGTTAACTGCCTGCAACAAACTGAAAATGACTCTTTATGTGTTCTCAGCCCTCAGTGAGCTCACCCATCCATAAAAATCCCATCTCAAGGAGAGCAGAGGTGAGGTCTCTTTTTCTCCACCTCTCTTTCTCTCTTCCTCTTGTTCTTTTTTCACTCTTCTCCCTCTTGCTTACAAATGCGCGCACAAAAGAGCGCCTTCTTTCTGTATCATAACTACTCCCACAATTACTCAGACGATTACTCAGATCAATGGTTTGCCTGCCTGCATTCTGACTGTCCCCCCTCCTTGGTAGGCAGAAAAAACCTCCAGGCTGAACACATTAAACAGAGTGTGTGACATGGGGGACAGGATAGTGTAATATCGCGCAATAACATGAGAGAAAATAGCAAGACTGGCAAAACATATTGTCAGTCAGAGCTGTCACACATGAGGGGGTAACACAAAAGTATATCAGCAATGTATCTGTTACAGTCTACAACCCTGCTTCATAGATCTGCACAAGCGCTCCCCTGCCATTAAATCTCTAAGACATTCTCGGTTAAAGAGAGCAAAACAATGTGGTGCTGTGGAGCTCTCCCAGTGGCAGTTATCACTGGTGAAGCACAGAGCCTAACAAGGGGTTGGGGTGATTTCATGCTCTCTATTTAGAAATGACAATACATGAGCACACTTAATTACGCAGTCTCTAGTCTAGATCAACGCGGTCTTCCAGCAGTGAAGGGGATGGTGTATTCATTAAGAGTAAAAGGGACTCCTTTCTGCTGAGAAACAATCGGCTTCACAGAGGGGGACAGTTTCAATGTGGGAAACAGACAGAAGGCTAAAAAAGATCAGACATATTTTCTAAAAAGGAACGAAAAGAAAGTCGTCCAAAATAAAGTCAAGACTTTGGCCTATATTTCTGACTGATGTGTTTTGGTTGTGACGAAATAAAGCGACTGTGTGCAGAACTGTGAGTGCAGTCAGGCAGTTC
Organism: Poeciliopsis gracilis; assembly: GCA_911649635.1. NCBI lineage: Eukaryota > Metazoa > Chordata > Actinopteri > Cyprinodontiformes > Poeciliidae > Poeciliopsis > Poeciliopsis gracilis. The sequence goes on from CAJVRI010001220.1 coordinate 3,563,470, forward strand.
CCTCAGAAGCTAGTTTTTACAAGTCATAAAAATCCTCTGTGATGCTTCTTTCCTCTCTCTTTCTCTCTTTCTCTCTCTCTCCATCTCTCTCTCTCTGTCTATCTTTCTCTCTCTCTCTCTCTCCCTCTCTCTCTCTCTCATCTTTGTTCTTTACTCCCGGTCTGCAGTTTTCACACAGCACAAAATGTAATGGCAGGAAGACAAATAATAATTCAATTTGAATATCACAGAATATTAACGTTTAGGAAATGCATGAATAGTTTAGTTCTATGCTGTTTAACCTGCCAACATTTTTAATTTGCTCTGTTGCTTCCTCGTCATCAAAGGAAGCTTTGAGAAAAGCAGACAAAAGGCAAAGACAGAATCATAATTGATGGCTCAGGGCTCAAGCTTTCTCTCTGAGGGTCTGCTCAGGTCCTGATCCCATGCCCTCAACCTGAAACAATCACTCTTAGTTAACGACAACACTTCAGCTATTGACAGCATGATCCTGTAAAGCAGACACTTCAATCAACAGAGCAGCCGCAGGAGGTGTTGTGTTGGAGGAGAAGAAAACAAGGGAGGGGGCATGGATGAAAATCAAGAAGTAAATAAATGAATTGATGAATGAATAATAGATTGGCCAGCTAGTGGCGACTTGCAGCAGGAATGCAGTATTAATAACTGACTCTTACTGTTCGTCTCTGTGTCATCACTGATACTCTTAGGTGGACCATGGCCAGCATAACACACTGCTGATCTGTACATTCGATCCGGATTACGAACTTTCTTCAGTCCTTTAGAAGGCAAAGAGAAAAGTAGAGAAAATTTGAGGAAAAGTAGCATTCTTCCAGCCTGTGACAACTAAGCACAATCCCCATGCAAAAAATACACAGAAACAACACAGAATATTTAAAGACATACAGACAAAGAGCGTGTGTTTGCATCTTAAGTAATAAGTTGGAAAATGGCTTAAAAGACAGCCATATTTTATTGCAGCTGTATTATAATACTCCAAAACATTTCTGAAAAATTTTACCTTCTATTTGAGCACATTTATTCAATTTGAGAAAAATCCTCTTATGAAATAGTTATTTTTTCAGCAATACCACAAATACAATAAATGTAACTATAGCATTTTTTCACAATGTATCTTTTACTAATTTGAGCAATAATCTGAGTTTTTAGGAATTTTGAATTAGTAATTAATAACAATAGAAAGTTTTTTTTTTTTAAATCTCCAGATCTAACTGTATGAAGAACTGCAGCATCAAGTGACATCATCTGGTCCCCATAAAAACCATAATACTCTTTCTATATGGCAATCAGTTGGTTGAAAGGAATGTGAGGAAAAAGTCTTTTGTTTTACCATCACAAATGTAAACATTCGAGATTCCCACAATCTACTGGGACTTTCACTGAAACCCTCTGCATCAGTCAAATGAGGTTACAATTAATTTGATCCTCAAAAGATGCTGTAGGTGGTCAAAACAGAAAAACAGTATGTGGGAAAACTCCTTTTTGTTTCCCACATGTGAAGTATACGATCTGTGTTAATAGTTAATAGTAAGTGACAATGTAAATTCTCATTTCTTCAAAGGTTACATCAGATTACGTGTGGTGCTATTCCCAATAATTGCATCATCACATTTTGTTAAAAACAATAATTTCTCCAAATTTAATTCTTTCCTCCAGTACATCAATTCACTCAAATTAAAGGTTGGATTTTTAAATGTTTTTATTATAATATTGTTCTAATGAAATGAAATAAAACATCATTGCAAGGCTTTTAACACTTCTTTTTCATAGAGGCAAACAATTTCCAGAGAACTGTATTAAACACACAAATCACGTTTTTGTTGCCCTCAGAAATGTTTTATATCCTACAAGGAAATAAATAAGTAGTAAGGGTCAGTGTAGCTGTGACCCTCTTTGATACAGGCAGTAACATTTCTTATTGTTTAAGTGGTAAACTGAATGATTCAATACAATCAATCAGTTGAGACCGTGCAAAGCAGTACGTAAAGGTCTGCTACGTGCAGGAATCAGGAGCGATACGTCTCAGCAACCACAGACACTGCCCGACTAACATCCATCCATACCTCACTGATCCAATTAAAAGGCAGAGCAGAAAACCCAGCTCCTGATTCACTGATTCAACACAAGGCCAAGGGAAGAAACAGTCTGTCCTACAACACAAGGTTCAAAAATTCATGCCTCTTTTTCAAAACAGCATAGAAATGTTTGTATCATTGCTGCACAAGCATTTTTTGGAAGTTGAGGGCTCACTGTGTGCTTGCTTGATGTTTTGCTGGTGCTTCACGTTGCATTCTGATAACATCAAGGAGCGCATTAAACTGCACTGCTTAAAAATAAAAAAATAAGGCCTGTTTAAAAATCGCCCACCTTTGTTGACTGTTTTTTCAATTTCTCCATCCCTGTATTTGCATTTTTCTTATTTTGAATCAATATGAGCTCACAAATTTTGGTCTAAATTTTTTTTTTTTAATCAGACTGTGTGAAGATTCAACTTTAGCGATTAAATAAAATCTCAAGGCTTGCCTTTACAAATCCCCTTGCTTCACATATGACTCTTGTACTGAAATATTTGTATAAGGCAGTGACCCGGCAGATTTTTTTAAGACTGCAGGCTGTAGTTTTCTCTAGAGCAGTGTCATTGTGAGGCATATCAAGCCTGTCCTTTCAGTGCCCTCCTTGCCTTATGCTTAAAGTAACGCACATACTGAGATTTTTAGGTGTGTGAAGGGGAGTAAAACTACCCCCCGAGGGCCTTGAGACTTGAGAGAAATACACCAGGATGTAAACATTACACCACAGAGTAAGTCCAGGTCATGGCCTCTCACTTGTTATGGACCTTTCATGAGACCTGCCAAACAAGTGTGAGCCATCAGCACTGCCCATAAGTCACAATGACAAAAGGTTGAAGTAGGGGGGGGGATTCTGATTTCATAGCTGAGAAAAAAAATGCACAGGTCCTCGTTACACAAAAACTGCAGTAAAACTCGTGTCCTGCTTTAACGAAGAGCACAAAACGAAGAAAAAGTGGGAGCAAAGTCTTCTGACAGCTCTATATAAAAGCTGTGAAGATCAAGTCTGCATGAGACGACATGGCATTTACATAAAGGTGTGAAGTAATCTCCCTCTTTCCCTATGCTCTCCACCCTCCTCCTCCTTTTTCCACTGACCGGCCTCACAGGAACACTGAAAATAACTTGACCGGCTCAGCAATGGGACTTTCAAGCCTCGGTTTTCAGTGAAAAGCTCCTTGCATTGGAGAAGCTACACGACGCCTCTCAGATACAGCCTGCGTGTTTAGTTCATTTAATGTTAGGAAAAGATTTAAGACTCTACAACACAGTCAAGACATTACTATCACAAAACAGATGTCTTCTTTTTTTTTTTTTTTTTTTTTTGTCCAAGCCCCAGACAGAGTCCAAAGATATGAGAGGCTCCTTAGCTCAATAGCACCCCCTGGTGGGACTCCTTTTGTTGGTTGGCACACTGACATCCAAACCAACTAAAAGCAGTGTTTCATCTCTACCTTTTATAAGAACAAAAAAACAATTTAAAACACTGGTAATTATGCATAAAAAGAATTTACCTTCGAAGTTGCTGACGCTAAGTCTGACAGAGTTGTTTTTTTTTTGTTTGTTTGTTTTTTTTAAATAGTCAAACACAATAAAACATTAACAACTGATTGGAAACAGCTGGACCTAACGTGCAACATCTTAAATTATGCAGCTAGTTTTAAAGTATAGAAACTCTTTTTGCTGCACCCTGAGGCTATTAACATAAATAAACATAAAAATAGAGTTTTATCGTATCCAAAAAGAACATGGTGTTTCAGGAACATTATTGGACTCACAAAAAAAGTTAATAATGACAAGAGATTTGCATGCCAAAAGGGCATAAACAGCTATTCAACACGCCAATACTGTCACGTAAATTCGAGAATGCATTTTAATATATTGAAATTTGTTGCGATAACAAGAGCAATTAGATAACTCAACCAAGCCAAAGTACAAGTCCGAACGAAGAGCTGCGTTTTAGTCTATCGTCCCCTTTATTTTCATGCAGGCGTAATTTAATTACTCACCCAAAAAATCCATGGGCCTTTCTGAATGGGCACAGATCTCTCATGCATATGAGTTGTAATAAAATATTCCACTAAAAAGGAAATAATTAAGCCTGGTGCATCTGGTTCTCAGTGAGCGAAGCGTGTGAAATCAGCTGAGAAGGGGGAGGAAAGTCATCATTCTGTCCTATGTGTAAAGTAATGTAATGGGCAGGCTGCTGGAAATCCTACTCTCCATCCTCCCTCTTCATCTTCTGGTGTGATGGCATTTCAAGCGCGACAGGGCATCGCAAGGCAACACAATGGTTTCATACTCTTGTTTCAGACCGAATGTAGGGCAAAAAAAAAAAAAAAAAGAAAAGTATTGGAAAAACATTATTTAAAAATAGATCACACTTCGCTGAATGCCAAGGAAAAAAGAAACGCTCGCGCTTCAAGGAAGAACTGAACGACCCTCTCCAAGTTACATATTTTAAAACAGGCGTGTCTTAATTATTATTTCAGGGAAGCCAAAACAAGCGGTTAGAGGAAAGGATAAACTAACAGAACGGAGCTCTGAAATAAGAAAAGAAGTTGGTCGATCGCGATGACATGTTGTCATTAACTTAGCCTTGTTGGGAACAACTTGCACCGCACGTCGATTTGACAAGAATCCGGAGCACAATAAACGGTTCACGCGGTACTTTTAACCACGCTGACAATTTGTCCCCGTGGCGTGTTTTTTTTGTCTTTTCTTTTTCTTCCTTGTTTTAATAATGTGGGCTATGATGGGAATACAGCGGCTGGCTCCAATGAGAGCTAATATTAGCTGGCTAGTGATGTCTCCACGTTTCAGCTGCCTCTGTGTGTTCGGAGGAAAACAGCGGCGCCGTTCTCCGCCGAAAAAATGTTCTCTCCACTCGTCCTCACGCTCGTGACATCCCCGCGCGGAGTTGCGGCCGCTCCGTAAAAAATACCCCCACACCACACCGCGGTCACACTGTTAAATTTAATCCCATTATATTTCTTCTTACCTTCCGGCTTGTTTTCGGCAGCCATTTCCCCTTCACGCGCAACATCCTCCTCCTTCCTCACGACCGTGGGTACCACGCGCGTGCACGGCGAGGACAGCACGAGGAGGGACCGGAGCGGCACGCGGCGAGTCGGTCCGACCGAGGCGAACTTACTATTGGCTGCAAGGCGGTGAGTGACGGAGGGGCTCCGAGATGAAAAACAACGTCTCTCCTCACCTTGGCACCTCCAGCTGGGATTTTTTATTTATTTATTTATTTTCTTTTATTGATTGTATTTTGAAGGCATTTCAGAATTAAGCTGCTTTTAATAAAACTGTGGGTGAAAGAAAAATAAATAAAAGTATATCCGATGCTTTGAGTCAAAACTAGTTTGAATGTTTTATTTTGAGGTTGTTGGTTGTCAATTCAAAGTGACACCAAACTCGTTAGTGTCATGAAAGAACAGGGCAGGCCACCTTCACTAGAAACATATTCATGTTTCTTAAACAAGTGAACAAATTACAGTCAACATCAAACAATGACGAATATCGAAATTCGACATTTCTATCGGGCTGACATTAAATGAGACTATATTTTCCCTATTTCTTCTTTCTACAGGTTCCTCAAATAAATGTAGAGTTTGCTTTATAGAAGTTTTATCACTTTTGTGGAGTTCAGAAGTTAGCATATTACTGTGCCAATCCCAGATAATGATGCCAGAACTTTTTAAGCTTCTGACAGGTTTATTCCAAATATGAGTTAAATGGTGTCATAACTGTGGATGTCACTGGAAAGGATTTCTTGACGACCACAAGTCTGTTTCATCCATGAGTACATTTGACAGATAACCAAAAAGTGCCACTTTCATCTATTCAAACAATTATATGCAAAAAGAAACAAAATGGGAATTTCCAGTCATTATGCAGTTCAGAAAAAATAAATACTGGATGTGTCCCAGAGGAGAACATATTTAGGTCCATAGTGTGCTTATTCACCCCTGAACAAAAACTAAAGACCTCTTGAAGAGGCGGGATGAAGCTGGTGAGAGTATGATTACATTGTCGTGTTTCACACACAGAATGACAAGCAGGACACAGAATGAAAAGGTAAAACAAAAGAAAATGTATAATGACGGGAAATTTGGCCCTCTGAGTTCAGCACCATCTTGAGGAAAGCGTAGGAGTTAAGAGGTGTAGAACATAAAGATGAATACTTTTGACCAGAGAGATAGATCTGAATGGAGAATCCGCTGAAGGCTTGGATTCTGGAGGAGAGTCCAGTCGGAGTCGAACAGATGGTTTGTAAAATATCATGTGTGCATGAACAGGGAGTGTTGGAGACTGGGCAAGCAGATGGTGACTTGAGGATGATGGAGTTGTTGTGGACAACCATGGAGTGGTGGAAACATTTGGTGGAGTTCTGACGTTCGGTTGTGGAGTCCAGAGGCTGCGGAAGACAGTGAGAGGGACTGAAACTATGTAAAATGTAGTGAAACAAGACCTTTACGATAATGCAAGGCCACCAAGAGGAAGAAGTTGAATACGTTTTCACAGAATATATATATATATATATATATATATATATATATATATATATATATATATATATGTGTGTGTGTGTGTGTCTGTGTATAGCCGGAGCTCTGTATTAAAGGGTGATGTATGCAGTTCAGTTTTAGGTGGTGGTGCTGAAAGAACAGCTCCCTTGCTGCTTGCATGACCAAAATATGTCATTGCAGAGATTTTAACAAGAAAGGAAAAGGTAAATACAAATACGTCTATACACCCAGTATCACGGATTTTGTTGGGCTGAAACCTGTCAGTCACTGTTTTAAGTGTCACAAAATACAAAATGTATTTATGGAACACTGACGTCATTAGAACTCCCCCGGCCCCCAGTATTTTCTACTTTATTTATCGTTTTAAAAACATCTGGTTCAACGGTAGAGAATTGTCCTGTTTTCTGTAAAAGCGCGCCTGATTACAAGCTGACATGTGAAAAAGTTGTTTGACTTGCATGTGTGAATTTCCTTTCCCTTTTTAATTTCTTTCGTCGCTCCTGCCACCTGAGGGCGACAGAGAGCGCAAGAGAGTCTTTTTTGCGAGGGGAATGGCACGAAGTAGAAATGACCGGGCGTAAACATGGCGTCTGCCTTGGACGACGATGAGATCTGCAATGATGATTACTATTCCCTTTTAAACGTTCGCAGAGAGGTACGGGGTACACTCGTGACACAAATCAGTTTTTGTACTGATGCATTGAGTACTCTTTAGTTCCTCTAAAGCTGATAGCCAACAGTTGCTAGTTGAATGAGATGTATGTGACAAGGTAAGCTAGCTTGTGACCCACGACATTGATTAGTGTGCTCTGACACTTGAGTTAGAAGCCGAACAAGACTCTCCGTGGAGTACTGAGTTAAAGTTTGGTCAGCGTGAATTGTGTTTTGTGGAAGTGAAGTAGAAGAGTTTCCTCTTACTATGATAATCCGGGGGCTAATTCACTAGATAGTTTCAGCTATCATGGATGTGCTAACTGGCTAGTGCTACAACTCAGCCTGTTAAGCTCCAACATGCAGTGCATGAGCTTACAGAGTGGATGTGATAGTTTATCTCTGATGTCAGAAAGTGTTCGTTCATGGCACTTTATTTGGTCAGCTTCAAGTGAATGCTATTTTTGACAAAACCAGATTAAGGTTTCATATATGGTTATTGAGTTCTTTATAGTTAGAAATGTGACTCTTTAAGAAATAACACTGTAATTACTCACCTCGTGTGTTTACTTTCTGGCAGAACAGCACGAGCTATAGACTCAGTACTTAAGTTCGGTTTTAGATCAGATTAATACATTTTAAAGTAAATTATTAGAAATTCTGTCCTAACATTTCTTCCATAGTATAACCTATTTATTACATTACTTAGAATCGACACACAAAGCAAATTATGTTTGTCTTATGAAGAAATAATTTTGCAAAAACAAAAAATGAAAGTGTTATTTACGTTAGATAAATACTGTCTAACGTAAAAAGCTAATGTATTACTGCTAACTTGACAACAGTTTTGATCATCATTACACCGAAAGTCTTACTTTTAAAAGCAACCTATCACTGAAAATGATACATTGGTATCAAAATATTGAATTATGCATTAGTAATATGTTTGTAATTACATACATGTGATACAAACCATCTAGGGCATACTATCTGGAAAAAACTCAACTGAAAGCTTGAGGTTGCAACTTTGCTACTTATTGGTGTCATTAAGATGTTACTGAGATCAAAAGTCTCATTATGCTCTTACACTCTGTGGTCCGCTTTAGGCCACCCAGGAGGAGTTGAAAGCAGCTTACCGGCGCCTTTGCATGCTATATCATCCTGACAAACACCGCGATCCTGAGCTAAAGCGACAGGCTGAGGCTCTTTTTAACCTTGTACACGAAGCTTATGAAGGTAGGTCAATCTTACAGTAGTATTTTCTCTTCAGCTTAGCCTAAACAAGCTTAACCTAAATTTGACTGTTTTGATTTACTTATACTTTATATAATCCAGAAATGCTTCCTTTTAAAGCATTTAAAGCAAGTCTTCAATTATTTATTTATCTTGTTCTAGTGCTTAGTGAACCACAGGCACGAGCTATCTACGATATCTATGGCAAGCGAGGGCTCGATGTGGACGGATGGGAGGTAAGTATTATAGATGTTTTAGTGGCAACAACTCTCCAAAAGGGCAATAAAATGTATCTGGAAACAATATTCAGACTACAGGCAAGAGAAGTTTACTGAGAACACTATGACAATATCTTCAGAAATTTTTAAAATACTGCATTTTAAATTTCATTTTAAATGCCACTTGTACATTGTTTGCCACATCTAAAGTTGTCCAAATGTCAACAGAAAATCATGTCTTTTTTTGAAAGATTGTAGATTTCTACTTGGAGAGCTTGCACCAAAAATTTAATTGGGGTTCTTAGATATAAACAACTCACCTTCAGTAATAATAGATGTTAAAAACATTACAAAACTTATTTTCACTTTAAATGAATTCCTTGCAGAAGTTGGTTTGTATTGCAAAGAAGAATAGCTGCCGTTCAGTAAAATTATGACTGTAACTATGAACAAGGTTTCGGTATGAGCTTTGTTTTTTTTGGGTTTTTTTGCGGCTTTAGTACATTTTGACATGTATATTTATTAATAAGAAATACGAAGATGGTTTCATTAGAACAGAAGCTTTAAATTGCATGATATGACAGTGCATCACTTTTTCTCCAAGTTAATTAGGACTTAGTTATTGCTTGCACTCGCTTTGTGTTCAGTTCCTGTCCTCTTCCTCAAGGTGGTGGAGAGGAAAAGAAGTCCTGCTGAGATTCGGGAAGAGTATGAACGCCTTCAGAGGGAGCGAGAGGAGAGAAGGCTTCAGCAACGGACCAATCCAAAGGTGTGTTTATACTAAGATGAAAAGCCTCAGTTTATCTGTTGTAGGTTCCTTTGTGTGCAACACTAATCTATAATCACGTTACAGGGAACGATAAGTGTGGGCATTGATGCCACAGACCTCTTTGACCGGTATGAAGAGGACTACGAGGATGTGGTGGGAGGCGTGCCACACATAGAAATCAACAGGATGCATATATCACAATCTATAGAGGTACATGACTGGCCTATTAGTTGTCTGTCTTTGGCTGTCAGGAAGGTGTTTGATCCTGTTTTTCCTCTCAACGTTCCTTTGCAGGCTCCTCTCACCACAAAAGACACGGCCATTTTGTCTGGCTCCCTGTCTACTCACAATGGGACTGGAGGTGGCACTATTAACTTGGCTTTGAGAAGAGTCACCTCAACTAAAGGGTGGGGTGAGGTATGCTTCATTCTTTCTGTTTCTGGTTATGTTGTCGCAAAACAGTTTTCTACCTGTCTTGTAGGAAACATGTTGACGTTTGAAGATCTGGAGAGTTTTTCGCTGACTGTGTTTATGCAGGTAGAGATGGGGGCCGGAGACACTCATGGACCTCTCTTTGGAATGAAGATATTTCGGAACTTAACGCCTCGATGGTATATTTAGCAAAGTTAAAGACTGTTCGAAGTTGAGTCACGGCAGCTCCAATGAACTTTTGTTTTGCTTTGTCTCAGCTTTGCAACGGCTCAGTGTGGGCTCCAGTTTTCTTCGCGGGGAGTTCGTCCTGGGGTGACAACGGTGCTGGCTCGACACCTTGACAAGAACACCATGGGCTATCTGCAGTGGCGCTGGGGAATCCAGTCCTCCATGAACACTAGTGTAGTGAGGGACACAAAGAGCAGCCATTTTACCGTCGCAGTCCAGGTTATTAACAAGCAATTTCATTTTCCACAAATAGTATATGCATGTTTGTTGAAATGCAACTGTTTGGATTTTAGGAAATAAATCGTTCCTGAGCTTTTCCCACCTTTTAAAGCGACTCATTATAACTTTTTTAAAAAACAAACTGAAAACTCTAAAATAACGTGGCTGCATAAGTGTGCACACCCTGAAACTAAACTTTGTTGAAGCAGTTTTGATGTTGTTAGAAAATTCTGTCAGCATAGCACATCTTGACTTTGTAATATTTGCCCTCTCTTCATCCAGTCTGTCAGACTGAGAGGCATCTCCTGTGCCCAGCTCTCTTCAAATTCCCCTACAGATCCTCAGTCGACAGCCTGAAGCTCTCTACTCATAAGAGAAGAAGAAAATAACTGAAAAGAAAGAAACTTATTTCTAAGCAGAATAGATCTAAGCAGATAAATTGTCCACACTGGGAAAAGAGCAAATCTTCTCATAGATTGTTTCTCTAAAATAAGTTTTGCTGTTGGTTTTAGTCTTGTCCTCCTGGTCGGACCATTTTTTCTGATCTGCCGTGTGTTTGTCTCCATCTTCTGACTGGGGTTATTATTGTCCTACCAGCATTCTGAGCATACAGATCATGATAGTTTTATCTCGCAGTAGAGCAGATAGTGGAGTGCTCAAGTAGATATGCATTTGGCTTGACTGAGGCTCAGTTGTAAAAAATAAAGTCTTCAAAGCAGGATAAGTCTGCCACCACCGTGCTTTATTGTGTTCTTTGTGGTGATTGTTGCCTTCGCACCAAGCAAACACTTTGTTTCACAAGCTTGTAGGAGACGTGAAATTTGACTTTGCTAAATTTAGCTGGGCCTGGATCATTCTCTGGAGTTAAGAAAGGGTTTCCATCTTGTCACCTTATCCATTAGCCACCATAAGAAGAATATGAAAGATTGTTGTGACTTGTGCTGTACAGCAAGTTCCTGCCAGAAATTCTTGCGACTTCTTCAATTTCGTTACAGGTCTCTTGGCTGCCAGTTTTCTTCTCATCTTTTTGTTAATTTTGGGAGGCCATCCAACCCTTGCCGCTGTTACCTTTTTATCATATTTTCTCTCCTTCTTCACTGTATTTTGTGAAATGTTCATCGCCTTGGAAACCCATCTCCTGACTAATGACAATGAGATCTCTCTGATGCTTTGGAAATTCTCTGCGAACCGGTGGTTTTGCTGTAATAATCAACTTGAGAAAATGTTAATTAAAACCTACTGGAGCTGCTGAACTTTATTTGACTTTAGTCAGAGATACTTTAAATCATGGCAGGTGTGCTCTGACTCCTATTGAACATGAATTTTAATGTGGTGGTTAACTGAACACAACTTCCTCCCCTGTTATAAGAGGGAGGCACACTTATGCAGCCTGCTCATTCTGGCGTTCACATCCCAAAAAGTTTCAGTTTGTTTTTAGTTGATTTCTTCAGGTTTTCAAGTGATGATGCACTTATTATTTCCTCCAGAATCGACAGTTTCCTGTTAAAGTTGTGCTGAAATTCAAACATTTTTTGTGTCATTGCAGCTTGGCATTCCTCACACCTTTATGATGATGAGCTACCAGTACAAGTTTCAAGATGAAGACCAGACGAAGATTAAAGGCTCAGTAAAGTATGTTGTCAGAACTCATTATATGTGACATAATCCAGTTGTAAATTTGTTTGCAAGGTGAGAAAATTACTTTCAGAACCTCTTGAGGAAGTCCCAACAGATAAGTCGTTTTTTTTTTATTTTGTAGATGATGTGGGTAGTTCTCTCTCTGCAGCAGAATTTTGTGATTGCAAAAGATGTCAGTATTCAAGTATCAGAAAATGTAACCCTCTCAAAGACAGAGATGAACTTTTAAAAAGTAAAATGTCATCCAAGTTTAACTAAATCCACTTTTTGTTGCTGTTGTTTGGTACTAAACTTTACGTCAGAAATAAGGCAATATACAACAACAGCAAAAAAATTCTTCCCCAAATAAAAAAAAATCAAAACAACAACAAACAGTTTCCTTTCAGCATTCACCAGGCAGGACACCACCAGGTGGCGCTTAATGAAACTCTTTCCTTTATTTAATCTATTTCTGGGGTCTGCAACCTTTGGCTCTGGAGCTGCAGAGGTTGCAGCTCCGGAGTTTATACTTTCCATAATGGCTCTTAATAACTTTGGCTTAATATGATGAATTGCCAACTAGTGTTTTCTAAATACACATAAATGTAATTTTATGCAGTTTTTCCAATGTTTTATTGCATAATTGCACTGAACTTACTGGTACACCAACAGCACCAGTAAAAATGGGCTGTTTCCATTATTTTTTGCAAATGTTCTCTTTATTTTAAACCCCAAAAAATGAATAGTACCTTTTTAAAAATTACACTTTTCCAATTGTAGATATTTATAAAATAAATGGATTTTCTCAAAAAGCCATGTAACATTTGCAGCCCTTGATGAGTTTCTTTTAGCTGGACTATTCTTGTTGTTTTTGCACTTTTGTGGCACATTTGTTCCTTCTACTTAACTTAATAATATATTTCATATTTCCCTCTATAAACAGATACCTTATTTAGCACTGTCTAGTTTGCCATAATTTCTTAAAATATATCATTTTGTGTGTGTTGAATCTGTATTGGTTTCACCTTTTGAATTCAATTACTGAACTAGGTTTACTTTTCACTGATTTTCTGATTTTCTAGTTTATTCATATGCACCAGTAAACCAGAGCAAGAGCTTTTGTTTGGAGAATGGAGGCTTTTTGCATAATATGGGTGACAAGTCGTAATCATCACATACAGTAGTTTCAAATGTTTTACCCAATAACTTCAATCTGAGCAACCCACATGTAGTGAGATGGTAACTGTTGTAATGTGACAGATCGGGTTTCTTTGGGACGGTGGTGGAGTACGGCGCTGAGAGGAAGATCAGTCGGCACAGCGTGGTGGGGGCCACCGTCAGCGTGGGAGTCCCACAGGGCGTCTCCCTCAAGATCAAGTGAGTGCAAAACCCTGCTCCAATTTATTTCATTCCCACCTGTTGTGTTTCCAAATGTTGGTTTCTTCTATTCCACTGTACTGTTACCATGGCACCTGAAAGAGTAAAGTCAAAACTGTTAATCAGTGAAAGCATGTAGACATTTCCTATTTCTGCCTGCGCTGGAAGTTGTTGTGATAGATTTTCTCTAAGTTTTGTTTTCCAGAAGATGTGTAGAATTACCATGGAAGTGATTGATTTTAATTTACTATCTATGTTTCTATGTCCTCGATGCAAACAATAAAATAATTTCTCTAACTTCAGGCTGAACAGAGCCAGCCAGACGTATTTCTTCCCTATTCACCTCACTGACCAACTCCTGCCAAGTGCTGTGTTCTACGCCACGGTTGGACCTCTGGTTTTCTACCTCGCCATCCAGCAGCTCGTCATCCGGCCCTATGTGCGGGCCCAAAAGGAACAGTAAGTAACATTCCTGTTTGTCTTGGCTGCTTCATGCAAGCAATGTTATTGGAGAGGACTCTCTCCTTTATTGCTACGGTCAGATTTTATGGCCTCATTTTATTTCTTCATTTTGTTTTATTCAGAGATTTGGAGAAGCAGAGGGAGAGCTCAGCCTCTAATATAGCAAAAAAGAAACAGGAAGCAGAGGCTGCTGTGAGTATTTGACAGATTTATGTGTAGTTGTGGTTCGTGTCCAACTTCATGGTGGCTTGTGAGATTAGAGATCTCAATAAATGTGTCTTGACTGCTGAGAAATATTTTGCCTATCAACAAGTAATGAGATTGAGTTTGATAACATGCAGAAAAGTAATGGAATTTATTCACTGCACATCTTGATGTCTGACTTCTGGCTTTTGTTTCTCCACCTCTGAAGGTTTTGCTCATGCAGGAGTCTGTCCGAAGGATTATTGAAGCAGAAGAATCTCGAATGGGTAAGAACATTCATATTTGAGCAGTGACTTAAGTCTTGAATTCTCAGTTACACTTTATTTCACAAAATAGTTTTTTTTTTGTATTGAAGACTGGAATCAGGACCAAAAAAAAAAAACATTCTTGCTTCTCTGGCACCCTTCATGTCAGAATATTATAAATTAATTTTGTTTGAAAACTGTTCCACACTGTAATGCTATTGCTCCTTATTTATTTAGGTCTCATCATCCTCAACGCTTGGTACGGCAAATTTGTGACGGACAATAGCAGAAAGCACGAGAGGGCAAAGGTCATCGATGTGACCGTGCCACTTCAGTGTCTGGTTAAAGACTCCAAACTTATTCTCACAGAGGCCTCAAAGGTAAGAACTGTGGTTCAATGCAGGAACCTTAACCAAAGCAGGCTCAACAACAACTGCTACTACGTTTTAGTATTTACTGGTACAGCCGATGGTGCATTACTTTGAGTTGTCTGTTCAGTCAGGACTCCCTGGCTTCTATGACCCCTGTGTGGGGGAAGAGAAGAGCCTGAAGGTGCTGTATCAGTTCCGTGGAGTCATGCACCAAGTCCTGTCAGGAGACACAGAACCACTCAGGATACCAAAGCAATGTAAGTTTTTCTGGATAGCACAACACGAAAGTATTTGTGTTTTGTTGTTGAAGGAAATTGTATTGAAGAAATTGTGAGTGCCAATTGTAATTTTTCTCTCCTTCTTTTAATTCCAGCTCACAGGATTGATTCAGACACATAGAAGAGTTTGTTCTGACCAAAAAAAGACTTGTATCTAGACTGTTGGACAGAAGATGAAGAGACCTATGTTTTAGATACAACGTGGAAATCAGAGATCATGAATTTACCTGTTTGTCCTGATCATTTAAATATTGAGAGTGGAATAAGATAAGAGACTGGATTTATCAGAACCAGTATCGGTGGACGGGGTTTTGGGCCGCTAAATGTGACAAAAATCAGCTGCTCTCATAAATCTGAGTTCTGGCCTCGTTGGGATCAGTTTGGTTTTGGGAATGGCTTGCAAATTTTGACAAAGTTCGATGTACTTGAACAAAAACTGCAGTGCCTACTGGATCGAAGACATGAAAGTATCTCTGTTTATTTGCCATATTATTAAAATCATTCTCTCTCATTTTGCTCAAACTTACATTGTATTTTTTTGTTGGTATTCCATATTTTTCTGTGAGAAAAGACTGCTGTTACAATGGGTGATTTAAGTTGGATTTTGTTAGTCAACAACGTAAGAGCTTGAGAATGCAACATCAATGGGCCAAAACGGCACAATGCATCGTGGGAGTTTAAGACAGTAGAGGTGTTTGGTGCGGTTTTATTTTTGTAATCCATAGTGATGGAGACGTGAAGTTTCATGTGAGGTTTTGAGCTGACGGGCCATGGTCCTTCATATTCTCTACTGCAACATCGAGTGATAATGACCTGATGAGTGAAGTTTTAAATTGAATAAATAAATGAATGATGTTTGTGATACAAATACATACATTCTGGATATTGTCTTAATCTGTTTTTATGAAACAGTGGCTGTAGATAAAAAGGAAAACCTTGAAACAAATATGGGAAAGGGTTGTGATGTAAATGGGCTTGCGTTATTTTGTTACCAAAATGACACCAGGGACATTTTTTTTTTTCCTAAATATAATATTCTTATACTGTTCTCAGCTTCAGATGGTTTCTCAGGTTAGAGATGTTTCCATCTGGTATAGAAAATGTTCTTTCAAAGAGTATAGGTGTAATCAGAAAAGTATCAGCAAATTTGTAGAAGCTGGGGTAAAACATTTTCTGTCCTTCCCAATATTCCAGGGGATTCACCAGTCCACCAATGTTACTGCATGGTTGTATGCTGTCTTTGTTAGACATTTTCTGAATCCTTATCAATAGACTAGATACCAATGAGCTAAAAGAAATGCATCTAGCTTAGGCAAAAAGTGTGTGTTATTTTTTTTATTTAAGCTCTAGTGACCTCTGTGTTGGTCTGAGAGACTCAAAACATGCCTTGATTAACAATCAAGAGGGTTTTGTTTAAGAAGATTGCCAAACACTTTATTATAGACCTCAGACAAGCGTTAATACAATGAGCCTAAACCAGTCTCAAAAAACATAATTTTTCTAAAGGGGTTGTTAACTTCATGAGCTGTTATTGTTACTAAGCAACAGCTTTGGAAGCACTATACCAAAAATATTGTCTATATAATATTTTACAAAATGTATGGTCAAGCTTTGCCACCCTGAGATGGACCAACATATGAAATTTTTAACTCTGACCCATGGATTAGTAGCTAGGAACCTAGTTTGGCCGGAACCTTTCTTCAAGGAGCCGTTTAAGACGGTATTTCCGTTTAAGCAAGGACCTAAAAGGCATTCGACGCGTTTCTACATATGCACAGCATAGTGATACCAATGACTGTTTAACTTTTACTTGGATACATACACATATTTATCCAGGAATTAAATCGGACGTCGCAAAGATAACGTGATGATATTTGGATAAAGGAATTCAAAAAGTACGGCTGAAAATGCAACTTCGCGTTTATTATTTTTTTCGTCTGGATGGTTGTTAGCTTCGCGTTTAACTGCACTTCCGTATTTGTTACTGAGTGACGCTTTCTCTTTTGAAGGTGTCTGCTGCTGATTTAGTCAGAAGTCGGCTCTGTAAAACACACCAAATTTGGGTTTATTCCAGACATGAAGAGGAGGACCAGACCCATAATGGGAACTCCACACAGCGTCAGCTCACCTTCGCCGATCCGGAGTTCCGGTGAGCCTGTAAGTTTTGTCAGAGACACTGAAACACACGCAGCCATTCTCCACTCTCAAATTACTGACCACACTTTTTATTTCTGACATTGAAGTCAGAATCTTCTTCCGTGGCCCTAGAGTTCACCATACATATAAAAGAATCATGTTAAATCTTCATAGTACTTTAATAATAAAAGCATAAATGTTGTAATAGTGTTTGGGCCGAGGTTTTACAGCTTTTTCCATTAGTGGTATGTGTGTACATTTATTATTGTGCACTGGGAGAAGCTTCAGTAATAATCCACAGCTTCAGTTATTCCATTTAAACCAGAAACTAGAAATCAGGCTCCAAATCTGCTTGTTGTGATGGACTCTTGACCTGAACCTTCAGAGCCAAATATAGACATCTGAAGAAAGTTTCCAGGATTAAAGGTCTAGATTAAATATTGTCTAAGAAAGATCTAGAGAGACTCATCAATGCGTTTATCTTTAGTCGCATTGATTGCTGCACAGGTCTGCTTGAAAAACCTGTCTTTCAGCTGCAGCTCATCCAGAACGCTACTGATGGCATTGTCACTACAACCAGGAAGACAGACCCAGGAAGACAGACCATATCACCCGACAGGGAGCCAGTCCTTCCACTGGCTCCCTGTAGCTCAGAGAATAGACTTTTAAATGCTCTTTATAAATTAGTTTAGTATATAAATCACTAAATGGCTTAGCACCAAAATACATTAAAGCTCTGGTGTTGTTGCATCAATCTTTCAGATCTTTCAGGTCTTCTGGTTCGGCGCTGCTCTGCATCCTCAGAACCAGAACAAAACACAGAGTTCCTTTACACCTAGAATTAAGAAAAAAAAAAAAAAAAAAAAAAACCGAAACACAAGTTCCTTTAAACCAATTAAAACCCACATGAGTTGCTTTTGAACCATAATAAATGAAACATTGACCAACATATTGATGTGTAACATTAGCACTTGGCAAAATGCCAAGGTTTCTCAGTTGTTGACTGTGTGGTCTTCTAAGACTTTGCATTTTTGTGTTTTTATTATGTAAAGTACTTACTATGCTTCACCATACAAATACACTTGATTAAAAACAACAAAAAAATACATACAAGTAGAAATTCTGAACTATTCCCATTGAAGCTAAATGAGACAGAACTTTGACTATTAAATTATAATGTTACATTTATGTGTTATTTTAACTTTGAAATACTTTAAAAACCCTATACAACAAACACCAATTTCAGCAGGTTCAAAGGTGTTTATTGCAAAAGCTTTACTGTGCTACTCTGTGCTATGTGCAGCTGAAGAGACCTGGATTTTCTCTGGCTTCTCCATAAAAGGAATTTTAAAATCTACAAGTAGTAAGATGTATAATTTAGTGGTTTCAAAAACAATTTAAAATCAAGAATCAAAGTAAATCAAGAAAATCTTACTACGACAGTTGACTTTTACAGTCAGATTCACTATCAGCAATTGTAGTTCAAGAACTGAATCCTGAGATTGAATCCAAAAATGGTTCAATGAACAATTTTCTAAAGACTGCCAGATTATTGCAGCTTTTTTACTTTTTACATTTTTCCCCACATTGCAGATTTTTTCTGCAGTTGAATAGTACATCACACATGTTGTGTTTAAGTCTGAATTATTTTCTCTTGGTCACATTGTTTTCTTTAATTGTGATGTTGCTAAACCCTTTGACAAGGTTATGTAGACTTTTTATAAACACTGTATTGGTTATAACTCCAGGATTAAGTTATTACTGTCCCAATACACCAAAAACCACTTTTTGAGTCTGCAATACTAAAACTTAAAAATTCTTAATCTAATGTCTATGTTTGACATTTAGAAAACGATTTTAAAAAAATCTTTTGATCTTGCCAGGTCATCCCTCTTCCTTTGGACGTATTGGAGGAAATCTTCCTAAATCTGCCTCCCGAACTCGTAGTGTGTGTGTGTCGATTAGTGTGCCGCCAGTGGAAAGATGTGGCCGACAGCGAGTCTTTTTGGAGAGAAAGATGTAGAAGAGAGGGATATAATCTCCGTGACCTTTCCAAAGTACCCAGCAACTGGAGGTTGTTTTACTTCTTGTCCAAGAAGAGGAGAAATCTCATAAAGAATCCAAGAGCAGAAGGTGAAATGACCTTTTCTTAACATTACACAGTAGGATTATTTTCCTGCAGTGTTTTAGAAAATCCATAGATACTCATCTTTTGTTTTCTTAGATGAATTTCGGGGTTGGAGAATACTGGATAACGGTGGGGATCAGTGGAAAATAGAGGGCTCTATGGTGCAGCATTCAAATCCAGCAGTAAAGAAAAACTATGTGACCTCCTATGGGTGAGAATTCACCAGACGTTTTCACGTGTGTGTACACAACTGAGGTGGTAATTACTAATTAAGTGAATACAATCTGTTTTCTGCAGAATGTGCAGAAAACGGCAGTTGATTAATTTGAAGGACGAAGGGTACGGCCCAACATTTATGGATGAGTTCCAGCCGCACATCCGGATATCCGACTGGTGAGAAATATGCACATAAATTATTGCTGATGTGTTTTTTTTTTTTTGTTTTTTTTTCTCAAGCCAAAAGAAAACTTCAATTCGTGGTTGTCAATTGTCAGGTATGCACCTCGCTGGGATTGTGGAAGCATTTATGAGATTTGTGTGCAGTTACTAAATTACGAGCAAGACGTTGTCCAGGAATTTAGTCCCGAGCCCATTTCCTTTCCTCAGTGGAATGATCAGCAGTGGCATCAAGTATGTACATGCTACAATGATCAATGCAACTGCAGAGAAAAATAAATTCATGTTAATGTTATTTCTTCTTTCAGATAGAGCATGTCTTCAAGAACTATGGACCAGGAGTGAGATACGTCTGTTTCACTCATGGTGGTAAAGACACACAGTTCTGGGCCGGATGGTTTGGCATTCGTGTAACAGAAAGCTGCGTTGAAGTTTGTCCAGGTTATTGAAGTATCGGTGTTTGGAAGTCCGCTCTGAATATCTATGAGGACTTGATTTAGGAAAAATCTTAACCTTTTGGCCTTCTAAGCAATTTTTCCTCATTCTGTAATGTTCTGTCAAAAAACATGTAAGTCAGGAAGGTTTTTATTATATTATTTCCAGATGCCAAACGTTTAATTATTCTGTTAAATCTCCCCTACATATGCCTCAAAATATGTTTAAATTGTATTAAGACGCTTTGTTGGGCTCATTAGTGAGTTAATTTTTTATAATTTGGATGTAAAAGCATCCAAGGTTTGCTGTTACTTGTTTGTAGGTTACTCTAGAACTAGACACACTGACATACTGCTGAACTATGTCAACTTACTTATTCAAAAGTTCATTAGTGAATTAAACAATCCTGCCTAACTTACTAACACAAACAATGCAATATAAATAGTTTTTTAAGGTGTGCATCTTACCGGTTCTGGAAAACAACACCACCACCTTAATTCCTCTTCTAGCCCAATTTGCACATTTATTTTTCACCAGTTGCTTTGTCTTAAATGCACTCATTTGCTGCTACTTACATGTTAGTTGAATGTGTATTCATGTTAAGATGCCTCCTATGTATGTGGTGTTATGAATTAAGAATAACCTCAAACTTTGCACTTTCTGCAAATGCATATTCTTGGTTTGCAAAAAAAAAAAAACCAAAAAACTGCCTAATTTTATGCAGCCCATTCCTTTAAAAACACTTTAAATGCTTAAAAATTCAGCTGTAATTTGAAATGATATATCTATTATTAACATATTTCTGATGTGATGAATATTTTTACCACGTCCTTGTAAAAAGTGGACCATAGTAGGGAAAGATGTCTACACTGTTAAAAGTTATTTTTTAACCCTATATGTATGTAAACTGTTCATAATTACATTTTTTGTGACAACACTGTTTGACAAATATGAGCAAGCAGTGTTGATAAAATCTTCCGATTCAATAAATGTTTTTGGCACATTGACCTGCTGTTGTGGTTACTGTACTTTTCCGTAACATATCTAAAGTTTCTAAAGTTTCCGTAACATATCTGAAGTTTCTGGGTTGTATTTTTTCTGTCATGTGTATTTTTAATTTCTTGCTGTCTTGAGGGTCTTTAATTCGTTCTACTTTAAAAACTACACGTATAGACATTTCAAACTTGGACTAGATTATTCTAAGCAAATCACTGGTAACATTTTATTTATGTATTCAGAAATATTTTTTTTGCCTCTCCAGTGTCACCGATTTTGATTGAGGTTGCATATATGAAGCTTCCTGGATCTTTTTAAACACACAATATATTTTAATTTATTTTCATACACATAATTCCCTTTTGAAAATGCATGAGCACAAACTTTAAACTTCTATAACCGCTGGTGAATACAACATAAACCGGACATGCGCTTTTAGTTTGAAAGGAGACATTGAATGTAAAGGAGGGCACTGCAACATTATATTCTTTTTTCTTTACATTAGAGAGTTGTTGGCTTTCATCTCAAGCCTAACTGCACTTTAGTTTGTTATTGAGTGACGCTTTGTGTTTTGAAGGGACCCGCTGCTCATTCATTGCAGACAGACAGATCTGTAAAAACACACCAGGCTCTGATTTATCTCAGACATGAAGAGGATGAACTCAACCATGATGGGATCCGCATGCAGCGACTCTTCACCAAATCAGAGTTCTAGTCTGAGACACTGAAACACACACAGCCACTCACCACAGCTCTGTATTCAAATTACTGCCTGCAAAAAGGTACAATATGGGTCATGAAAAAAAATAAAAGCCTGGCCCCCACAGGGAGAAATGCAGTTTTTGTGTCAGGGGTTAAGTTTCAGACTAAAATATAAACTGAGTTTTGGTTAGGGTTGCAGGGACTTTCCATCGAAAGTCCCTGCAAAGACAGCGAGACAAACGTGTGATGCGCTTGTGAATGAGTCACTGTGGAGGGGAAGGATGCCCAATCTGAAGAGACCTCTGATTGAAATGGCTCAATTCCTTTTCCAGGTTGCAGAGACAATATTCCAGTAACATGTTCTGGATGTTGCCAGGCAATTCTAATCCCCCCCATTTTCTTTTGCTGCTCCATTTTAAGTTGCTGTGTGGTTAGAAAGCTTTGCCCATTATGATCGATGGAAGAGATGTTTGAGGTTTCTCATGTTCTCACTGTTGTTTGGTCCTGATCTGCATCATGAAGTCGGTTTATAAGCCGGAAGATTAAAAACTTGTAAACTGGAAGTTTATAATCACTTTGATTAAAAACAGGACAATGCTAACATTGTCCTGTTAGCAGGACAAAATACACAGTCTTATTTATTTAAAGTAGAAAATATAAATGACTCCAGCTGATGCAGGACATTAGCCATTAAATGATAATGTTGTGACATTTATGTATTGTTTTAACTTTGAAATGCTTTTAAAAACCTACACAATACCCTCTGGGAAACAAAGTTACCCCCCATCTGGAGGTTGTTTTACTTCTTGTGCAAGATGAGAAGCTGAAAAGCTTTGAAATGAACTTTCCATCATGCTGTGCAATGTGCACGTTTTTCAATGTACTCTTTTCAATATTGTTGTTTCATTTTCTCCACAGGTCACCAGACAGTAACCTGTGGAGAAAGTGAAACAATAGCACATGAAATGTTAGTATAATGCAGACATGAGATGGAAGGCAGTATATAAAACTTAATGTGGATGGGTGGAATAACACCGGCATGTGTCCCATAACTGTCACAGCCCCACCCAGCGCCATAAAGAGAGAGATTCACCCAATATCTGGAAATACTGACTCAAAGTGACAGAAATCACATTTATATACACGCAGGCCTATTAATGATCCTGGGTATTTAGTGTGCACAAGTCACAACTAGGAGATGTGATGATCCTAACTTAGAGGTTCAATACATCCTATGTGTAAATTTGAAATGTAATCCGGTGGTCGGCGTTTACTTTAAGTTATTCTTAGATCAGGCATTGTTACGCACGGAAGCACGCATTCATGAGGCGGAGTTGAAGAGGAGCTCATGAGGAAAAACTTCCGGAAAGATATTCGCTTGGCGCTCAGTTTCTTTAACTATACAGAAACTCGTCTGAGGTGTTCTGGGTTTAGAGCGGCGTTACACTGACGCCACAGCCACCAAAACGGTTTTCGTACGAAAGTCTCAAGTCCTGACGAGTCGTTCCAGATGAGACGCGCAAAGCGACGGTAACTATGGGTGAGGCGTTCAGCTCGAAATTACCGGTCAGACGGAACTCAGCTTCTTCTAAATCGGGATGGGATTCAACCGAGCATGTAAGTGCTGAGTAACGCGCACACTGTGTGAGTGGAAGCGGCCGCTGTTCCGGTCTGTCATGGTGAAGAGAGCTGAGTCAAAAAGCAAAGCTCTGCATTTAGACTTGGACTTACTTTATTGTCATTGCTCAAAGAAACAAAAGTAAAATTGGCAATGAAATATCACAGAAACCCAAGTGTGCCTTTAATGACATAATAAACAAGTAGTAATGTGTTGTTAAATACATATAAGTTAATGTTTTCAAGCAGTCTTAGACAGTTTTAGTGATGGGATTGAGTGTTGGGCAGTCTGATGGCCAGTGGGATTCTGCAGTGGATGCTACAGAATCTCCTGCCAGATGCCAACCGGATGAACAGACCATGGAGAGGATGGGTGGGGTCAGAGAGGATCTGATTTGCTCTGGCTGAGCAGCGTCTGTGTGCAATGGCATGGATAGGGGGGAGTGGAGACCCAGTGATCCTCTCCGCTGTCTTCACCACAATTCGCAGGGACTTCCAGTCTGAGGCTTTGCAGCTCCCAGACCAGATGGAGATGCTGCTGGTCAGCAGGCTCTCAATGGTTCCTC
This sequence comes from Poeciliopsis gracilis, assembly GCA_911649635.1. Classification (NCBI taxonomy): domain Eukaryota; kingdom Metazoa; phylum Chordata; class Actinopteri; order Cyprinodontiformes; family Poeciliidae; genus Poeciliopsis; species Poeciliopsis gracilis. The sequence goes on from CAJVRI010001220.1 coordinate 3,587,375, forward strand.
TGTAGAAGGTGGAGAGGATGGGAGGCGGGAGGGAAGCTCTTCTCATTCGTCTCAGAAAGTGCAGGCGCTGCTGTGCCTTTTTCACCAGGGAAGTGATATGAGGTGTCCAGCTGAGGTTGTTTGTAATGTGAACCCCCATGAACTTAGTGCTGCTAACCATCTCCACTGCTTTGTCATTAATGAGGAGCGGTGTGTGGCTCGGTCGAGACCTTCTGAAGTTGACAAAGATCTCTTTTGTCGACGTTCAGAAGCAGGTTGTTTATTTTGCACCAATCCCACAAGTGTTGTGTCATCTGCATATTTTATGATGTGGTTTGTGTAAAACCTGGGACAACAGTGGTGGGTCATCAGGGTAAACAGCAGGGAGCAGAACCAGCGATCAAAGACATGACATTGGACAAGTTATTACCTACATGGACAGACTGAGTTCTGTTGGTGACCGGGGAATGGGAAGTCTGGGCCTCCCTACTTGGGCCGCTGATCCCACGACCCGACCCCCGATAAGCAAAAGAAGGTGTGTGGATGGATGGATGAACAAATAAATAAATGCACACAAATACATACACACACGTGTGTGATACTCATAGCACGATAGAATACAGAGAGTAATGTTAGTTAGCTTGGTTAGCTAGTTTAAAGAAACATGCTCATTCTCACACATCTCCCCTTCTCCCCCCACGCTCACACACACACACACACACACACACACACACACACACACACACACACACACACACACACACACACACACACATAATGGATGTTGACATTGTTCTATTGCTGTTGTAAAATTATTTTGTTCTACAAGTTGTCTCAGTGTTCTACAAATTATTCTAAAAATGTTTAAAAAGTGAAAAATGAAAATATTTCCAATGTGAAATAATTCTTGGGTGACATTAAACACACCAGAAAGTATAAAACAAAACATTATTTTGAATCAAAATAACAAGAGTTGCATATAAACACATTGATTGTAACACGGAAGACGGTGTAGTCAGTCGCTCGCGCATCAGAAGGTTAAATAATTCAAATGTTTTCAGTGGAAATTGACAAATGAGTCATGTTTGACTGCGGTACTAAATGTTACCATCAGGTTTTTTCATTGATTTATTTTGATGTGCTTAATAAAAAAAAGATAAAAAAAAACTAAGTTAAAACGTTAGATTTTTAAAAACTGATATTTCTACACTATTTTGTTAACCTCTGAGATCTTATATCTTGGTAAAAAAAAAAAAAATAAATAAATAAAATGAATGCTTAGAAATGTTCTAGTGATGGCTAAATCAAAACAATCACAGATCTTAAAAGAGACAAATGAGCTTCGTCACTGTTAGTCACCCATCCTGTCTATGCAGATACATCCAGATATGCAGGGAGCATTCAGCTTTTTAAAAAAATGTTTAAACACTGAACAGCTCTGTCAAATAACCTGTCACATTTTCTTACAACATAGTGGAAAAAGAAAACAATCCCACCCTCCATGAAAAGCCAGGTTGGTGTATCTTTATCCATTCCAATTATTGATTTGATAATTATCATGGATTATTTATTTACTGTTAACAGGCATAGTGAATAAAAATTAAAGGATGAGCCAGTATAGAAACAAGCCATGTTTATAAGTAGGTTGTATAATTGCATACATATACATGCCACTAACATAGGATCCGCCACAAATATATAGATTTTTTAAAGCATTTTCTCTAGTTGGACATATTAAGTTTCTGCATTTATTTACTATTATTATTAAAAATGGCATAACTCTTAGCCTTTGACCACAGGAAGTAATTTTGCAAAACTAAATATTTTATTTTATTCTTGCATCTTGACATTAGTTGAATGTAATCCAGATCTCTCAAAAACTTTACCTTACTATGTAGTTTGGCAAACGTTCAGAAATGGAAGGGAATGTGTTGTCGGCACACAGGTATGTAAGTGTGTGTGTGTAGTAAACTCTGATTTTTTTATTTATTTTTTTCTAACTTTTGTTTATTGTGTAAAACTGCTAATTTTAATCAAGCTGAAACGAACAAACCTAAAATAAGTAATTTTCCCCTAATATTTAAAACTTTGTGAACTAATAATTCTGTTTTCTGTCATGCTAGGTTTTTAATATTCCCTGGGACATCCTTGAGGAAATCTTTCTAAATCTGCCTGCCCACAAGGTGGTGTGTGTGTGCCGATTAGTTTGCCACCATTGGAAAGATGTCGCAGATAACGAGTCTCTTTGGAGACAAAGGTGCAGAAGAGAAGGGTACAACCTGCACGAATCTTCCAAAGTACCCAGTGACTGGAGGTTGTTTTACTTCATGTGCAAGAAAAGGAGAAATCTCATAAAGAATCCAAGAGGAGAAGGTGAACAGATGTTAAGTTACGGAAGGTGGAGCCAGGGCCGGCCCAAAGCAAAAGTAAACTAAGGAGCCGCTTAGGGCCCCAAGATCACCAAGTCAGCAGAGATGATTTTTGTTTTTTCTTTAGTAATGATTTTTATGTCATTATAATAACAAAAACACACAGTTTCATCATTAATTGATTTGTTTTTAATAGATTTGATAATATATGTAATCATTTTAACAAAAAGAAAAAAATTGCTCTTTGGGGCCCCCTGACCTGCCGATTTTGATTATTGGCCGATACAATTTTTTTTGTTTGAAATGTCAATAAATATAGCAAGAAAGTCAGAGTTGGCAACAGTGGACCTGGAGGGCCAGTCTGTCAGTCAAACCTCTCACTGCAGAGCAGAAGAGGACAGAGGTTGATTTTTAAACCTTTGCTGACAAAAATACGATCAGGGAATAAGATGGGCTTCACATGGAGGCATCGGCTGATCACGATCCCCCAAAATGAAGAAAATCGGCTCCCAGAAATCAACTGGCCGATAAATGTATCCCATTTTATACATGCATATAATATCATGTAAACATCACTATGAAAGATGCAGTAAGTTTATAGCAGGTGCGTAAATGACCTAATACTCTAACAGTTGATTGTGGCAATCCACATCGTTAGCAGAAATAAAGGGTCCCAAAACCAAATTTCGCTTAGGGCCCCGTGGAGGCTTGGGCCGGCCCTGGGTGGAGCTAATGCCATTTTCCTGCTTCATAAAACATGTACTTTAATAAAACAATTCCTCTTGATTATGCAGATGAATTTCAGGGTTGGAAGATAGTAAGGAATGGTGGTGATGGATGGAGAGTGGAGAAACCTTTCACACCACATCCAAATACAGAAGTACAAACAAACTTTGTAACTTCCTTCAGGTAATTAACTCAAGAATTCTGTAAATGTGGTAATAACTTCTCATGGTTTTTATTAAAGTTGTAATATACAGGAGAGCATGTAAATCCTCGTTGTTTGCAGAAGGTGCACAAAGTCACAGCTCATTGATTTGGTGAATGAGGGCTACAGCCAGGCTTTTATGGACGAGGTTCAGCCCCACATCAAAGTGTCTGAATGGTGAGAAAAACGTCTCAGCTCAGAGTAATTAATCAGATTTAGGTAGAATTCACTTTAAAATATATCTTGTGACTGATCCACAGCTAAATCTATAATCTAGATTTATGCAAAAGAATTCCATACACTTGCTGGGTCCGAGCTGAAGCTAAAACTGTGTTTCTGTGTTGTTAGGTACGCACCTCGATGCGACTGTGAATACAACATGTCTGTGAAGCTGCTGGACAGCAACAACAGGGTTATTCAAGAATTTACTCCTGGTACTATTCACCTACCTGAAGCAGAAAATTGCAGATGGACACAGGTAAGCACCAAGTGGAGATACAAAACCTGAGAAATCCTTTGCATAACATCCTTTATTTCTCTCCCAGATGATCCATGTGTTTAAGGACTACGGACCAGGAGTCAGATATGTCCACTTTGAGCACGGCGGTAAAGATTCTGTATTCTGGGCAGGATGGTATGGGATTCGCTTAACAGAAACATCCATTGAATTATGTCCAGCACTGGACTAACAGAATTATGAACCCTAGAGATTGAGACGACACGTTTTACTCTTTCGGCCTTTAACTTGAGAAACATGCTATAGAAAACTAAAACAGACATCTAATCTTGATCATCTTCAACTGTAACAAGGTCTTTAAAACCCAGTATTTATAAGATTGTTGATTTTGATTTTTGCACTTTTAAATCTGATATATTTATTTGGAATGTTCTCAGGCTTTTCTTGTCCTTCCTTTTAAACTTTCTAGTAACTACCGCTTTAACAATTATATAACCCAGAGCAGTCATGTTTTTAAATATGCTCGTTCACTGCTCACAATGTACATTTAACAAATTATTGTACAGTTGTATTGCTGCATTGTTCCTGCCACTTTTATGTCCACATGTGAAAAAATGGCAATAATTTCCCCTTTGTAATTATCAAGACACAGAATAACATGTGTTATTTGAAGATTTAATCATAATACTGGTTTATTGTTGTGCTTTTCTTTATCACAAGCAAGATACAGTACAACTTTGTCAAGTTGAATACAATGAAAAAAAAACATCTTTCAGGTTAAATTGACTTCAGCGCCATCTAAGCTTCTCAAAACCTCATGAGTAATGCACAATTTCATTCAGTAAATAAGTTATTCTTACTATATTTACAAGTCACTTCAACAATTCACCTTAAAAATTCGGCATGGAAAAGACATGTCATTGGTTCAGTCATTTAACATCAAGCTGTTACTGATGAGATGCAAGCAATGTTGAGGTCACCAAATCATTGAACTGCTTGTAAAACTTTGGCCTGTAAACTAAGACACCCGAGTCGTCACAATAAAGATTTAAGCTTGACCTAAATGGTGTGAAAATTTCTCTGGCAAAAACAAGTTCAAGTCGGGATTTCTGCAATTGGAAGTGAAATATATTTCCTGCCTAATTTCTCAGTCCATGTCTAAGAAAAACGAGGACAAAGATGGAGAATTGAGTAAAGAAAAAAAAAATACAAATTATCCACTGCATTCCTTAGATCTTCCTACAAGCCACATTGGAATGATTAAAAGACATTTTAAATCTCAACACAAAATAAGGAATATTATTGCTAATGTAAAAGCTGGTGATAGAAGAATGTTGCAGTTTGAAACACGTTTAAAGTCATATTTTTAACAAAATACAAAATGGATGTGAGCACTCCCAATTTTGTGACACTTGACACAAGAACTGTTTGTGGAGAAAACAAGTATTTAATCTGTTCTCCTGACATTTCTCCATAAAAAGCAACACTGAATGTCAAACTAAAGAGTTATTTCAAAGTGCTATCTCCAGTTAATCGGTGATTTAATCAGTCAAGAGATCATATTGTTTCTGACCGGTGGTATCAAATTACCCAGCACAGAATAACAGAAGTTCAACAATTATTTAGCACATTGAATGTTTTTAGGTTACGTCTGTGGGAAGGCTAAAATCTCATGACATCTCAAATAACGGAGGAATGTCCTTGTGCAGAAAACCGTATCAGTACTGTTAACCTAGTTTTGGAAAATGGTCTGAAGGAAGCAGCGAAGAATTTTAGAGCAGAACACATTTAGGCCTTTTCCTAGGTTCGGGAGGCTCCAGGGCGGCTAGTATTGCCTCATCAAACACATTCTTTAATCCTTTCTGTGGAAACAAAATATTGTTATTCAAAACAAAGCTACCTCCAAGTGCAAACTGAACTGTATGAGCAGAAGAAAGCCAAGTAGAAATTGAGTGAGGCAATCAAAATCTTCCTTTATTCCAACATTAAACAAGATTCTCCTCATGATCAAGTCGTCTAATGACAAAGGTCAGTGGAAAATTTTGATGCAACAGTCAAGAAAAACTCACAGTCCAAGACAGAATATAGCTTAGATGGATTTGTAGAACAGAACATAAGTTGTACTAAGAACAGAACGTGCTTTCAAAAGAAAATCTTAGCCGTGTCCAGTTATAGATGGACGAAAATGAGACGGAAAGGTTGGCACTCGTATCGTCTTAGGCAGCGTGAATATCTATGATTAGGCCAAGTTGAGAAGAGAGCACACAGGAACAGAAGAAAAAAAAGGTTGATGGGCACAGAGTTTTCAACTTCGAAAGAGTTTGTGGTTACTTCAGTGAGAGACGTTTCTTTACAATGAAAAAGCAGCAGACAATCAAGAGGCAAAGCAAGATGCAAGAAGACATCAGAACAAGCAGCATTTTCTCTTTCTCTGAGTTTCAGGGGGCTCTAAAGCGGCTAGGATAGCCTCATCAAATACGTTCTTCAGTCCCCGCTACAGAAAAAGACAAAGACAGGAGAAAGACAAGGACACATACAGTGTTAGATGGCGTTTAGCGCCGAAAGCTGTTAGCAAAAGACAAGTCCATGTATTTCTAGCATTGCTGTTGAAAGGATGGCAAACATGCAGGGTTCAGAGTAGAATCTGGTCTTACCTGAGTCAGGGCTGAGCACTCCACGTATTTGACTGCCTTAAGGTCTCGAGCCAGCTTTTCTGCTGTCTCCGGAGTGATCGGCTTCTGTTTGTTCTTGGCCAACTTCTCCACTGTGGAGGGGTCATCACGGAGGTCAATCTGAGTGCCTACCAACAGGAATGGGGTCTTGGGACAATGGTGGGTGATTTCAGGAACCCACTGGAGAAGGAAAGGGAGAAATAAAATTGTTACTCTGACTAAATAACAGTGTCAAACACACAGATGTTTCTAGAAATAAAGTCATGTATTTGTTGCTCAATTTGCAAAAGATGTCACAAATAAGTGCTCCAAAAATTCAATTATTGAAATGTTTATTTCAGTACCATTTAGCTGCTAAATATTTTTTCCTTTTTTCTCCTTTAACCCAGATTTTACAGTTTCCTGTGGGGAAAAGTTCTTGTTGATATCTGTTAAATTAATGTTTGCACAATGTACAATCACAGGGGAAATTATTGGTTTATTTTATTTAAAACAGGTCAAATAATTATACTGGAAAGTGCATACATAATTGTAATTGAGAGCTTGTTTTTATAATGCTGGTATGGCAGAGTGAGATTTTTAAAAAAAACATGTGAAAAAAGCATATTTATAAAAGCTACTTACTGCAGCTTTAAGTACCAGACATGTTACTTGACAAAAAAAGGAAATGCAAGTCATTGTGACACAAACATTCAGAGGCAATTTAGAAATATCTTCAACAATGTTTGTGTAAGATCTGTTTTGCATCTGTCGTCCAGCCTGGATTTGGTTTGGAGATCGTACTATTGCTCCTTGAAATCTGGGAGCTGACAGAGCAAATAAAAGCCATCAACTGAGAGCCTTGCAGCATGTCTGGGTTGACTATGGGAGACGGATGCATGCAGCGTCGCTCACGGTACAGACAGAAAGCATGCAGCCAGTCTTCCTCAAAGTAAGCGCTTGCAGGTTTGGCATTTCGCAGAAGCTATATTAGGTCATCAGCTGCAGGCGAAGCTGCACAATTGTCTTTTGAAACAAACTGTGCCTTAATGAGTTTAATTAAACACAAATTGGTCTACAATGTACAATTTCTGCATAACATGAGAGGGTTTGAACTTAGCCTGAGGCATTGTAGGCCATGTTTTCTGAAGCCATTTAATATGTTTTTATTAAAGTTTTGTAGATGACAGCACATGATTACAGAACTATCTGGCAAGGATTTAAGAAAGTAACTTCTTAAAGTCACTAAAATTACTTGAAGCCATGGACTAGAACAAATGGCAATTAAAGTTAGGTATATTTAAACATGAATAAGCTGGACAAATGCTCTGTAAACTAAAAGTGAACTCCAGAAAAACAGTTTGCATTAAGTCTATTATCTAAACCATGAAATTAATTTAGAAATAATAATTTAAAAAAAGTGTTCAAATAGTTTTTCTAAGGTTTTTAGGTGTGAATACCCTGTTTTAAATGCACCTTTTCTTTGCTTACCTTTTCTTTAACATTCTCAAATGAGGAAGGTGAAACAACAGAGAAACAGACTAGGAAGACATCGGTCTGAGGGTAGCTTAGTGGTCGTAACCTGTCGTAATCCTCCTGACCTACACACAGATAAGACAGAAATTGACATGCCATCCCTCAGAGCAAAAACACTACATTTCTACATTTCTAGCATTGCAAACCTTTAAAAGCCACAGAGCAATGCAACAAACCTACGCTCACATGCAAATAGTACTTAAGAGTTTTGTGTTGTTCTGTTTTTAAAGCATACAACAGAAAGCCTGTCCAGACATATACTGACATTTTTGAAATGTTAAAACCAAAGTAAAATAGGACACAAGAAGAGTTTCTGTGGCTATAGCTGCATAAACACACAACTGTGGAATTAACCCTATTCTTGCAAATGACTACATCTAATTAGAATTTACGTTTATTAATGTCTGTAAGTAATGTATCTGCACAGATCCTGTATAATTCAGTTCAGTTTATCTGCTTAGCAGTAATTCTGAACATTTTACCAGACAAAAATAGTCAAATTCATCTTTATCCATTAAACATATACATTCTGATGAAATTCAATGCAAATAATTAACATCTAACCCTACACAGAAACATTTAAATTCACAAACCTGTAAGCTCTATGCAAAATACAACCATAATCAAGTATAATCTACATTTTCATTTTACATGCATGTCTTTAAACCACACAATACAACCACATGCCAGTTCCAGACGGTTGTCACAACTTGTAATTAATTTGTGAGAAAGTGCATATGACTTTAAATTTAGCATAATGAAGAAAAAAAAAATAGTACATATATACCTGCTGTATCAAATAAGCCAAGGGTGTATGGTTCACCCCCGATCATTACAGTTACTGCATAGTTATCAAACACCTGCAATCAAAGAGTGAAATGGTCACTGTCAGGTCATCCTTTCAAATGAATCTTTTCAATGGGCTGAATAATAAAACTTACTGTTGGTACATATTCAGAAGGGAACTTGTTGGTGGTGTATGAAATCAGTAAGCAGGTTTTTCCCACTGCTCCATCTCCAACCACAACACACTTGATAGTCTGCATCTCTGTGCTTTCGGCTGCTGCTGACAATCACGCTAGCTGCAGGAAGAGGGGGAGGAGAAAGCTTACACTGATTACGACATACATCTTCGAATAAAGACAAACTCTGGACATAACTATGTGGTGCGCCTTGCCTTTCAAAATTCCGGCACAACTTGATAAACTGGTGTGGTGCCATGAAAAGGCAGCATTGACTTGTTCAGTCACACCCCATGATTGTCAAATCTGTCTTGAAGCTAACACTAGCTAAAGAACAATCACTTGTCCGCAAAATAACTTAGCTGAAGAGGCTACTTAGGGGTAGTTCTAAAATATAACTATATCATATTTACTTGATTAGTTGCGCTATTAGCAAATGGAACATAAAACCTTCGTTTGTATCTTTTAGCAAACTATGCTACTGCAGTGCTGGCTAATGCCACATAGTGCTAACAGAACGTTAGCTTAGCCACCAGTCGGTAACGATAGTTTAGGTCTCCGTGTAGACTTTGCTGCTACTAGCAAACTACAATATCCAAAACAACGACTGTAATAAACGCTCACTCATCAAATAACTTTAGATGTATGTGTAGGTTTTGTACAAAGCTACGTACCTCCGTTTTTGTACTTGATAAGTTGGCTGTTTTCGCCGGGCGTTGGCACCAGCGACCTGAAACTTGGTTCAGTCAGATAGCCGAGCCCCTCACGTCCACTACACCAGTCAAGTTAGACTGAATAAGCCCGGAAACATTTTTCAAAATAAATCTCCTGGCGCTGTCAGCACATTATAAAACTTACATATTTCTCAAAGTAGCAGCGCAAGCGACTCCTAAATTGCGACATTATATGTAATGTTATGAATTGATAATGTTTTGTCCGTGGATGTGCCTTTTATATCTCAAAGCATTTATTCACCGGATGCTCTTATTTTGAAAAAGCACAGTACTTCCGTTATGTTGGCTGACTTTGTGCAATGTCTTGCGAGTGGTTCCAAGTGGTTCCTGCAGCAGGGATGATGATGTCACCTCAAACCCCCCTGACCTTGCATCCTTCTCATTACTCAGTTCAGCTCCATCCTCTTGAATTTAGTTTATTTATAGTGTACAGCTCTAAATTATAGCAAACCTCATGCCGTAGCACTTGGGAAATCTCCAGTTGATGTCAAATATGCAATCCAGTTTGATTCTAATTATTTATTAGTCAAATCATTAGACTGCTGATCACTTCTCTGACCTAAGACCTCTTAGCTACAGTCTCTTCCTTCTCTCCAATTTGCATTATTTGTTTATTTCAACTCTTAATTTTATGTTTTCTCTTTATTTTTTTCTCAGAAGCTACATTAGGCATGGTGACATCTTTCATTAGGTGAGATACTGCTGCTAACAATGTTCTCCTTCTCCTGCTATTAACTTTTATTTTATTTTTTATTTTTTTAACATGGGAAGTACTTCTCTTTCTTTTTTGTGCGTATGTTCTGTATTCTCAAGCCCACAATCAGCTATGACAGACGTGTTTTCCTTTCCTCTGTTGCTACATTGCTGGAAAGTCAATGACACAATACATGTAGCAACAATTATGTTCCGCAAAAAATCAAGCTGCTGTGTCAGCGTCAGTAAATGTTATGGCAGCAAATGATTTTTTTAACAGATTTGAAAGCATTTGAATTACACTGAAAGTAAAAAAAAATATACAAATGGAAATATTCAATAAAATTTGGATCACTTGCCTGTAGTAAGTGATGTTACTAGAGGTTTCTAAATTTAGTAGTTGGCATTTGAGACACATGCTATCATGAAGAATTGACAATTTATGACAAAGTGATAAAAAAACCCCCTGACAATGATACATTTTGTAGGTGATAAACAACATTCAAAATGAGTATGATTGATTTTACCATAAATGTCTTACTGTTGGTTGTTAATTTCTACTGTTTTCATACTATTGTTTTGATAGTGATATGTATTTGTATCCTCAGGAAGCAAGTGTGTATGTATGCTGCAACAAACCACAGAAAATTGTTTTTCCTAAATGTATTGATTTTCTACACTGTCAGAGGGCAGTGAAAGTGGACTGAGAATATTGTTTTCCTTTACTTGCAGGGAGATATCAGAAAATTGATCTCTTCAAGGCTACTAGAGGCAGAAAGAATGATTACATTGACAACTCAGCCTCTTAAAGCTTCAATTTAAGTGTTGAGTGTTTTCTGTTTCAGTAACCTTCTTTGAATTTGGCTGAGAAAACGATATCCACAGCCGCTGACATCATTTCACCACAACTTTTCTTTTTCTAGTGGCCTGAACATGTTTTGTTGATGCAACCACTTCACTCAGGCATCTTACATGCCACAAATGCAAAAAACAGAGAAATTAATGTAAACAAGGTTGAATTTAACTGAATTGCTTTAATTTCATGTTCATGGAATTTCACTACTTCTGTGTTGCATATAAAGAAAACATTTGATTCTTAACAATTCTTCAGACTCACAATTACTTCACTTTCAGTAGCAGCAGCTGATATAGTATGACATTTATCTAACATAATCAATAATCGTCACAGACTGTTTCACAGAATATAACTCACTTTTTTAAAAGAAGTTTAAAGAAAGTTTTGATTAGTAGACAACATGAATTATGACTTATGATTTTACCTGCATATCCTAAGAGGCTGTAACATTATGCTTATACCATGATAGAACACTTTCAAGATACGGAGGTTCTGTTATTCTGTAAAGTGAAACAAGTGAAAACAGGAACAAAAACACACCTCAGCTCAGAGAAATATTAACCAAGGTTTCTTTAAGGCTTTGACAATAAAATGGTTTATCAATTTAAATACCTACATTAAAAAACTTTACATCTTAATAGATCCTTTCCCATTGGATTGATATCACCCCTATGGGGTAACGCCATACAAACATATTTTTGACACAAATGGAATCCCCTACTCCTCTTGTGACGGCCCCCTGCTGCCACAGATGACCTGGTAGAACATGGGAGTTCTTGGTGTTCCCAAATGTTATAGTAGGGACTTCCACCACACCTGCCATTAAGAGGCTCTTCTGATCTGCGATTCCTGGGCTTACACTGGCCGGTTACACCCGAGTTGTCACCAACATCCTTCTTTACCTTTGCTTTTTGTAATAAATGACTTTGACAGGGCTTAAAACAATTGTTGGTGTTGTGTCTCCCCAATTGTTATGGTTGATGAACCAGGATGTAAAACCTGTGTTCACACACTAAATGAATGTCCACTCCATGTCTTCTCCATTGTTCTTGATGTCAAAAGTGACTGTGTTTATGATTCACCCACAAACCAGCTCATTTACATATCAGTCGTTTCTGATTCTGGATTCCTTGAAGCCTCCATCCTCCGGAGAACCACATGGGTAATAGCCAAACACCCTAAGATCACTAAAAAGAGAAACCACCGTAGAGATGCCCACAGACTAGAGGAAACACAGAATAAAACATGCACTACAATTAGTTTACATTCACTGTGCATAGGAAATCACTGTTTTTTAAGCTTAGTTTTTTATAAATAAATGATAAATTGCTGAGTATACAACAATATGTTTTTCATAATTAATTTTAAATATTTTTAACACCCACCTTGTTTCCTGCTGTGCCAAGAAGCTACTTTCTGTGGTGCTTGGTGTTGTAGCTGCAGAAAACAACATAATGCATCAAGAATAAATTTACAATATTTGATTAATAAGCAAATTTCACAATATTATACCAGATATAAAACAGTTATGCTCGTTTCTTCAACAGAAAATTCAGGATTTTGTGGTGTTGGGACAGAATTGTTTAATCAAACATTTGATTTGGTAAGAAATAAAAATAAAAAATGGACCCAGTTTGTTGGGGTAGAGAAAAGACAAAAAGAAGCACATATTTTACAGATAACCATTTTGAACTATGCAACAATCTGATCAAGCTTTACCTAAATCTAAATCAAGCTAAACATTTTTCCAGCAGCTATAATTTGATCACTGAATCACTCAGAAGTCAACTCAGACAAATAATAGTTTATATTGTGTCATATGCTGAATATGAATTTCAGTTTTGCTATTATCAGTCATCGTCGTAGTCATTATAAAATTGTTGTGGGCTGCAGTATTGTGCAGCTGTTTTCACTGTTGCTATGCCGTTCCTCAACATTTGGATGTAGAGTTTGCATTACCAACACCCAGCCTAGCAACGGTAACAAAGGGTGTTAAACCAAATATCAACCAACTCTTTGGTAACCTAAACAAAACATTAGTCACTTTCTGGTTTTAAAATGCCATAAAGTTAATGTTGATGTTTTACACCAACCAAAGGCTGAGAGAATCCACATTAGGAACAGGACTCGATCAGAAGATACCAAAAATTTGATTGTCCCAGAATTTTTAAGAGTGGTTCTTTCAAGAATGTGCTCAATTTAAAGGTCATTGAGGCCTTTTTATTGCACTATATTTTCAGAGACATTTACTCAAACCAAACTAGAAAAATTGTGTTTTTGGGGGGTTGTAAAATTAACAAGTAGTGTAATTAAATGATAAACACAGTGTTGAATTAAATTACATTCTTAACATTGTTTCTTCAAAACGAAAAAATATATTGAAAAACAATTATTAGAATTTTGTCATCAAACACATATCCCCTACACAGATTTTAAAACAATACAAGATATCTTCAGATAAATTCATTAACCTAACCCTTGCATTAAAAATGCATTAAAAATGATTAAAATTGGATTTTCTGTTGAGCTATTGCTTATAAATGTTATTAGAATATATGACAGCTGGCAACACCAACAGATTTTCTTTTATCCCCCCTGAGAAAAGATTTGAATTCAAATCATTTTCTCAAAAAAACTTAAATATCCGATTTTACAGGTTAACATTAACGTAGAATCAAAGCAAAAACAATCAACATTCAGTAGAGTGACTCACCATCCTAAATGTTATAATGTAAAGTCTGTGTTGATTCAAATACCTGTTTGAGAGATGACAAGCTTGACACCTTTGTAGACGTTTCTTCCAAATCTGGTTATTACACACCAGTACTTATCTTCATCCCTTTCCATGAGTGAAGTCATAGTTACGGTGAAGACGCCTGTTTCCCTATCATCGGCAATAAAGTATCTGTCACTTTGTGTTTTCCAGCTGGTTTTCGCCAGTATTCTGCACAGTTCATAAACTGATCCTTTGCACCAGTATTTAGGACTTTCCTTAAACTGAAGGTCGTACTGACATGCGATTTTCACCAATCCACCAGGTGTTGCCGTTACTTCTTCTGGCGCCAAAAGATCAACTGAGTCCACTTTATTCTTCATTAGCAACAAAAGACAGAGAAAAGGACCTGCAAAAGACAAAGTCAGTACCATTAAATACTCAGACATTTTAGTGTTTTCTTATTATTAATCTATTTCAGTACTGAAAAAATTACCACAAATTTTGCTGGCAGAACAAGCTGAAGTTCTCATGGTGTGGCCGCAGGGAACAATGTGAAGTACGACAGCAAATTGGGCAACTGGAGGCTTCCTCTTGTCCCACATGATTATGCAACAAAGTTTCACTCACAGGCTGGTTGACAAAGTTTATTTGTGTAAATCTACTTTTGTTTATGAATTTGTTTATGTTGAGCTATGCAAAGTTACATTATCATACTTTATTCATGTTATATTAATGTTTAATGTCGGTGATAAACTGCTCTGGTTGCTTTCATTATTTACATGGTATTCTGATCTTTGTGCTGGGATTCCCCAACGGACTGATCTTGTGATGAATCATATGTTATGATCAAAACTTCCCTTGTAAACTGAAGATTTTTTTTACTTTGTTCTGATGCTTTGTGAGATTAAGTTTCTGTGGCGTTTGCTCAATCTATGTTTTCCATACAGCTTTCTTTTTTTACATACTTTTTTAGGTTCTATTGGCTTTTAATGAACATTAATTTGACAGAAAAGAGTTCGGAGAGAGAAAGGGGAAGACATGCAAATGACCCTAGACCAGGAACTGAACTCCGGACAACTCCAATCAGCTTAGCTACCCCAGCTTTCTTTACCATCTTCTCAAACCACATCATGTAAAGTTTGATGTAGTAGACAGTGTTCCCGCCAGTTGATCAACACTCTATGTATTTTACCGTGTGAACAATTTCTTTATCATTTATCTCAATTCTGCATAGCTATTCAGAAATGGAGAAAGAATTGGAACAATGACGAAGCTTTCCAGGAGTCACTGGGCTACCACAATTATCACAAGGCCTTAGAGTGACAAACAAATTGACTCAGTTTTGCTTGTAAAGCAACCTTTCATAATATCCTCCAACATACTCCATATACCAAGACTGCAGTGTTGGAAAAGGTACAACTAAAAGAAGAACTGAGTCTTGAGGAAAACCAAAGTTTATTCTTTGAAACACTAATTACACAATGACATTTAAATGATAGGATTTTCAAAATCACTGAACCCAGAGAAACCACTACTAATTTACCCTGGTAATTATAATAGATTGTCAGACATGCTTTTGCATCACTTTTGGAGTCTAGGACAATTATTTTAGATGAAATACTCAAATATCTTTAACTGACGCCGAATGTACAGAGTGTTTAATCTATGATAAAACAGTCATAGAGGGTTCTCTATAGGGCAAAATAGGACAAATATAATGGAATTTTGGACCTGGTAGATTTTCCTCCAACTTTTCATAAATGAATCTGTGGATATTTGTTTTCTTTCATTACATTTTTAAGATAGCCCCTCAAAAACAGACTAATACAACCTGCGGAACCTAACAAGATCACTTCTGCTTTCCAGTTTCCTCTGACCACCATTTGCCTCCGGAAAATATCATGTAAGCTTTTAAAGACGAAGAAGAAATGCAGTAAAGGAAGTCTTCATTGGGGAAGTTCTCTAATTTTTATGTGAATTATTTAAGCTGATTGCAAATCCCTGCTTATGACACACCACCTTCCTTCTTTCTGCATTACTAGAGATGTCAAACATGTTTATCTTCAAATGTTTGGAGTCTAAATAAGTTCTCAGACTCAATTTGTCTCCAGATTGTGATTCGACTGCTAATGTTTTCTGTCACTACACACAAATTCAAGCAACACAGTCAAATCTTAGGCCTAGACATGTGTTTTTTTAAAAAGATGAACATCTATTTTTATATACTTTTCTAAATAAATATATTAAAGAACCATCTTGTGCTAAAGTGGAAGCTTATATTTTTCTAATTGCCCCTCATTTTGAAGATATAGATTAATTGTAAACTGTAAAAAAGGTTGGATGAGGCCTGGATTACTATTTTTCCTGGAAAACATCTGAGGTTTTCTCTTTGCATTTTGGATAAATAGTTGCAAACAGTTATTTTTCAAAGCAAAGGAAATAAACATTTGATCTTTATTGCAATAACTTTGTATTACTCTAATGAACAAATGTGGTGAGATATGCAAAACATCAAAATGTTTTTAATGGATAGTTAATTTATATATTTTTTGATTTACAGAATAAAAGATTTCAAAAATCTAAATTATGAAATTGTCACAGTGTCGTCATTCTCTTTCTGTTCTGCTTTGGCTGAGCCATTCTGGTCTGCTCCTGGTTCTTCTACCATTGCTGACTTCTTTGATGTTCCTGTTCCGATTTTGGAAGAACAAAAGAGAGTTTTGAGAGAGTGTTAAAAAACCCCTTTAACACACCTAAATCTACAGACTTAAAAGAAATATTTAATGACTCAGGTTCATAACGTACCTGTGAGGTAATTTCTGTGCATTCGATGGAAAAACAGGAGACCAAAGAAGAGGATAAACCCAATGCAGGCGATTATCATTCCGCACAACAGGAAGCTGTAGCTTCCTTCAGTCTGAATGATCTGTGGAGAAAATATAAAAATTCAACTACCAAACATAAATCTAAATCAACATCTGCCATATGTTTGCGATTAAGGACATAATTCTCCTCATTTACAATTTTTTTTTTAAACAACCGAGGCACTTACTGAGCCAACCAGGACCTGCATTACCATCTCTCCCATCCCTGCACTTGTCACCAGGACAGAGGTTGCACATCCTGCAAAAACAAATTCATACTCTCTCATTTCATTCCACCAGTGCACCACTATTTTGAGGTAAAAGAAAAAAGAAAAGTTATACCCTGGTAATCAAGGATATCCTCAGTGTAGGCAAGCATACAGGGGAAAATGCTGCTCAAAAAAAGTCCACATAAACAGGTTCCGACAAACAGAAAGATGCTGCTGGTGTAGAAAATGAGCAGCATCAACACAGTAACAATAGCTCCTGCCTGCAAAAATAAAGAGAGTGGTTTGTCTAAGAGCATGGGGTTTCAGTGAAAAGGAGACATATCTTGGTAGAACCACACACTTCTGTGAGAGTCCAACACAAAGTGAATCATCGAGAAGTAGAAAGAAACGGATGCATGTTGTTATTTTAACAAACATCTGAAACTGTGGATTGAATAGGTCTTTAGCAGCTATTAAATATTCCTAAGTAAAATCAAGTGCAACTAATTGACTTCAGAGATCACCTAATTAGTAAATGCTACATGCAGTGGAACGTCCTGTAGACACCATGTCCAACATGAATCATAGTGCTAGCCGCATAATGAGGTAAAGATGGATGGAGCTAAATATGGGACAATCCTTCAAGGAAAACCTGTTAGAGGTTGCAAATGGCTTGAAACTGGGACAGAGATCACCTCTCAGCAGCTCTAAACATACAGCCAGAGCTCCACATGAATGTTTTCCATTAAAGTGTATTGTCAGTAAAATTTCCTAAATTAGATTATAACTGAAAGGTTCATTTCAGAAACTCGATTCACTAAATTAGATGGAGCTAGTTTTGTTCAAACTTTTTTTTTTTCTGGTAATTATGATGATTTTCTGCTTACTGCTAATGAAAGCATCACATTTTGGATCAGTATGTTACATCGGACCAATTTAAAAAACTTTTTTTTTTAAAGCGGTAATGTAGGCTTAATAAAAAGTGTGACTAATACCTGCAATAGGGTTATTTTCAAAAAGCACTTCTGATCAGTTGAAAGAGAATAATTCAAATGCATTTTCCAATTGATAGAATATGACTATGTTAATTTAAACTTCTGTGACTTGTTTTGAAAACAGAAGTTTTTAGTTTCTCCTCCTTCAGTCTCACAGGAGACTGGCAGGAAATATGAATGGCATGAGTTCAACAGCAACTACATGGGCTCAAAAAACTCAAAGCTCTAACTGAGATAATAAGCATTTTAATAAAGTAACTCATCAGAATGGAATGAAAATGAACATATCCTTTTCTTTCCTCTTCAGTTAATCACCAGTTATTCTATTACATAAAATCCCCCAAATACGCTTTGGTTTGTGGTTGTAACAAGAAAAAAAATCCCCTAAATTTAAAGAAGTATGATCAATTCACTGTGTGGAATACTAAAAAAATGTGCCTCGAACTTCTTGGTTGGCCTTACCAGGTTGAACATGAGTAGCCGTACAGGCTGGAAACGATATGAGAGAGGAATAGACAAGAGGCGTCCAGCTGTGATCGCGGCCCAGAAAATACTAGCCAGGTAACCCGCTGTCTTGTGCGGCAACGACATCGGTGTGGCCACAGCGTAGGTGTACACAAAGCCAGCATATGCTCCCTGAGAAGAAAAAACATCTTATTTCATGTACCCTATTTTCTATGCTTTATGGGATGCATATCTTGTATAGACTAATAAAAGTTTATTTGGGAAATAACGCATGAGAAATGAGTACCGTGTGATTTATTTGCACCTCTCACTCACCACAATGCCATCGGTCATAAAGAGCACCATCCCTCCAAGGATATGAATCATAAAGAAGGATACTGGCAGTCCACGCAGGTTATCATTCTGACAGCAGCTGAAGATACTCCCATGACCTGTGGCAGAGCAAAAAAAAAGTCAGAAATGATGTATCGGTGTGCAGAAAATGGCATTCATTGTTTTATTTTCATATTTTCTGGCAACGTATTTGTTATTCATGAACGAATGTAAGATGAATTAAAATGAAAGCAAAAAAATATATATATACAGTATATATATATATATTTCTTTCACATGCATACCTCCAGCTTCTTGCTCCTTCTGCTCCGAGTCTGGGCCCTCGGCCCCCTGCTGGGTCTCCATTGCTAGTTCATCCTTGTCTAAAAGACGTGGAGAGCTGCCACGGCAGCATGGGAGTAAGTTCTCCCGATACATGAGAAACAGCACAGCAATGGGCACAGGCAGCTGAAAAAACAAAAAAACAAACAAACAAACAAACAAAATTTTCATTAAATAAATAAGTGAAAGTCAAATAACGACTAACGTGTGCCTGCCGAGTGTCTTACATTAATAAGTGCCATGATCCAGAAAGCATATTGCACAATTGGCTCCTCCTTCTCCACTCCATCATGAGGCAGGTGGCTCTGAGTTATGTTGTGCTCTGCAATTGGACTGTATCTCAGCATGGTCCTGAAATGATGCATGATCTCGGTCTCGTTCCCCGTATGATTCCCACAGCCTGTCTCTGAGAGGAAAGGATCTGCAATCAGTGGACTCACCAGGGCTCCAAACCCGATGAAGAAGTGCAGAGCCTGCAGAAGTACATACAGGGCAGGAACGTCAAACTACCAGAGTTTTTTAAGAACAGCAGCATATCTCCCTTTTCTGCTATTTAAATGAGCGTCTCTTTAGTTTACCTGTAAGAAAATGGCTGAGTCCTTCTGATAGATGGTGACCAGTTGAATGTTAGCAATGGTGTCAATAATCCCCATTGCCAAACCAGACACAGCCATGGCGATGGCCAGTACAAGAACATTATTACATACAGGAATGATGGCAAATATTACAGAGATGAGAAGAGCAGAGACAAACAGGGCAGCTAGAGCACTGAATAACCTTTAAGGACAAAAAAAGAGAGAGACAGAGACATTCACAGTTAAAATGAAGACGAATCTCTTGAAGCTTACATGTTCAGTGATACTTACGTTCTCTTGAAAACGCCACCAACCGAGCTGCCGATCAACAAGCAGAACTGCTGAGAAAAGAAGACCCAGGTGATCTGACTCAGTGTTGAGTTTGTTTGACATTGCAAGTCTAATATTGTAGGTCCAAGAAAAGCAATGCATAGTCCAAAGCTGAAGAAAACGCTCCAATAAGTCAGCGTGTGATGGGCGTTTCGTTTGAATAGAGTCACAATCCTCTCATCTATGAACATCTTGGGCACAGAAGACAACCAGGTATATTTTTTTCACAACCGAATGTCGAATGAATCTCTGAGGTTCTCTTGACTTCTGTTTCAGTGAAATGGGTTTCTGGATCTCTATTTAAAGCCTTCAACTCTCTCCCTTTTTTGCATTGCTCAACTGAAAAGGAAGTCCTCCTGAGTTAATGGATGAATAACAATATTATTCCAATCTGAATGCCTTCAATGTTTGACTTAGAAAGAGGGCTGCTTGTTGAAATTCTACAAGAAAGTTAACATTTGTGTGTCACTGTATTGCACAGTATTTCACATTTATGCTAATGGAAAATACAGAAACAACGGCACAGATCTGTATCATGTAGATTGTGGGATATTTGTCATATTTGGATAATTTAAAAGTCATTATTGAGAACGATAATCATCTTTGTTGAATAATATAATTTGATAGAACTCAAACGAATTACAGCCAGATATAGTAATTGTCATGTTTCACCCAGATACGATTTCCTTGAATTGGTATGATGGAACAAATATCACTTGGTGAGCCAGTGTTCAATTATTTATTACAAATGATCTTAATTTGTGTCAGTATCAGGGACTAAGGTGTTTCTCGAATGAAATCAAAACAGGACAGGTTTGGCCATGTACTTTTTGCAAAACTCCAATTTGAAACCATCCCACATTTCTTTGTTTCAATGTTGTGATTAGGTTCATTTTTCACTCAACTAATTAGTTTTTTCCACTGTCAGTATTTATGTTAATCTAAATATATGAGAAAACACAATATACACAATGTGTGAAAAATAATGGGACCCTATTTTAGAAAAAAAAAAAAAAAAATACAAACTCACATTTATAGGAGTAACATTTTTGTAAAATGAATGTATATAATGATGAGTAACATGTTACATTCGGCTACCAGAGTGGAATAAAAAAAGAGGGCATAATTCCTAATCCTGTCAATGTGAGAAAGGAGGAAACTGGTTACGACCAAATATGGGCGCCTGTCAGGGACGGAGAGGGAACTGGAAACCAAAGACTTGCTGTTTTTCATTATTATTTAGAATTTATTTATCTTATGGGAGGAACTTTTGACAAACTGATAGAGCAAGACGACATAAATCTTTACACTGCTATGTGTCTGCGAATCTGTCACTAAATCATCTTGCATGTGTGTCACCAGACTGGTTCGTATCTCACTTCTTCTGTGATTTAATTTGCCTCAAAACATAAAAAATAGGCCTATCTGCATTTGTCAGCTGCGTCTTAAAAAAGAAGAATCCTTTTTTGCTAAATATGTCATGTTTTTCCTTGAGATGATATCTCTAGCTGCCGTGATATCTTTCAGACTCAGCCATGCAAAGCCTCCAGCTGTGTAACTGATTTGCCAACGTGTTGAACATGTTGGTTATGTTCTAAACCCTGAGAAATATGAGTGTTTTTAGAACAGGCATTCATTAACATCCCCTTCCTCTTCCCTGAGATGCTGCGACAGGAGAGGCGTTCTTCAGGTAATTGTCAACTAACACTATCTTGGAGACAAGTGTTGAAAATAAACAGCAAATTCCGGTTGCTGAAGTAGGCCATCTCTTTCTGAACTGAAATATGTCAGTTTTCAAAATCTGAAACACAGCTTTGAATTTAAACAATATGTCATTTATCAGTTAAAATCAACTGACATTTTAAGGGATATTTAAACATTAAAACTGAAGTACATGGTATTTCATGAAAAAATTATTTTCGTTTTCAGCTTTACAAGAGATTCGTCATTTCATTTCTTTCATTTTTTTGGTTCGAAAATGTATTATTTTAGTGTTTCTTCTTTATCTGTCCTTTCATATACACCCTGCTACTCAAAATGCATGCTGGAGAAATGACAGAGAAGATAAATATTTCCTGAGTGACACATAAGTCAGCTTTGTTTTGGTGCTTCATGACAGAAAGAAGTTGCCCAAAATGCATTAGATGCTTTTGAAAGGGAGTAATTATAAATGTACTGTTATGCAGGAAAATTACCAACACCAGATGTTCCCCAGTAAGCACTATGTTTACATGTACTCAGATTGAATGACAATAATTTGCTCTTCTCTCCAGTACAGTTGATATTATGTTTTACTCCTAGAGACCTGAACTAATCTAATACTGGTTTTTATTTTTCTTCCATATTGTATAATCATTTATCATCAAGAGATTTCCTTGACCATGAATGATGGGCGACTTCTTCACAGTGTTGAGTTCAGTTGTGGGATTTTACCAGCTATACACAATTATTTTCTCTTTTTATTCGTCCCTTTAAATCATTGCATCTTTGTTATTTTGTTCAAAACTTCTTTAAAGGACTGGAAAAAGTATAAAATACAGAGATGCAAAATTGCTCAGGAGCTTTGCATGGCTCAGTTGTTAAACAAATTAAAATGTTTGCCTTTGTTCAGCAATAAAGTCGACATTCCTATAGAAATTTGGAAATCTGTTTTCATTGCTGAGTAATTTTGTTACAGATTTACAGAGCTGATAAGACCAATAAACAGCTGAAAGCTAGAACAGACCTATTTTTTTAAGCAATAAGTAAAGAACACATTCTTACATTTGTAAGAATAATGTTAATGAAACTGTTTGGTAATTTCAGAATAAGCAACAATAAATGTCATAGTTAATTTATATTTATATTTAAAAAAGAGAGAGCTCACATTTGGGATTGGAGAGAAACACGTTTGCCTCTAATATCTGAAAGGAAAGTATCACATTAAACCCACAATGCTTAGTAGATTTGACTGACTAAATCGTCTCAGATTCCCGGTGGTTGAATATTATACACGACTAGATGCTTGTTGAACCACAGCTGCTTCTAAATGAGTTTGTGAATTTAAAGTTGATCACAGAGACAATTTGCTCAGCAAACAGGCTTCTAGAGTCAAACTCATTACATGCTCACTAAATTATTCTGCACAGAGATGGTCAAATAATCAAATGGAGCGAGCCAACCAGCACATCATTTTCTGATGTGAGAGGAATTCCTAATCAACTATTTTTTCCCAACACTAGATGGTGTGAAAGTGCTGCCCTGTTTAGCAAACTATCAGACCTCCACAAAAATTGTTCGCAAAGTAATCTCTGTGAGGAATTGCTAAAATATTGTAAATGAGGAAGCCTATAAAAAGCAAACTACTTATGCATATCACATCTTTAATTCAGTCTTTATTGTTTTTTTTTGGACTTGGCAGCCACTTCAAGGTCCAAAGCATTGCTGCCTTGCTCTCCTCTGTCTCATCTCCATATGCTGACATTTATCCAATCAGCAATCAGAAACCTGAAGCAGAGCCAGGACAATGTGACAAGAATTATAAGAAGATTAATATATATTTTTTTAATTCACACTACCCTCCCCCCAAAGTTTTATAGTATTTATCATGTTCCATTAGGATCCAAACCGCCTGCAGAGCATGTGTTCTGATTTAAGACATTCCCTAACCTATAAATCAAATAATTTGCATAATATTCAGCTCAAACTCATCCATTAGTCAGTAACACAAGTGAAACAGATTAGCCAAAGGAGATGTGTTACAGAGCAGCGAGAGACGTTTCTGTCACCCTTCCATGTTTCAGCAGTCAGTCCTTGCAGCTTTGGATAGAAATGCCCTGCAGAGAACCCCCCTCTACATCTCAACAAGCCTGAAATAGAGGCAATGATGTGAGGTATGCAAACAGACGTGTCTGCGGGGCAAAACACTTCTATTCTTTTTTGGCTTGGTGCACTCTAAAAGTGAGGAAGGTAAAGTCGAGGTAACAGTGGTTCATGAATATATCAAAGGATGCTGTAAGACTGCAGCTATTGAGATAAATATATATATTTTATTATTAAATAAACATCGACTGTCTGAAAATGAGAGCAGGATGGGTTTATCAAAGTAAGAACAAAGACAAAACTGTCCAAAAAGCATACTTATGTCTATTTCTATATTTCAAGATATCATCTGTTATATTATATTGGATAGAGATGTAGAGATGACCTGAAACAGAAGGCAGTTTTCAGTCGGGATTCCGTTTATTAACCAGCCTCATGCAGGAGGATTATAGGTCCAGTAAAAGTTTGAACTTACATACAGAGAAGTTGCTATTCCTGATTACCAATAATCCTGGGTCAAAATTTCTCTACAAGAATTTGAAACACTACTTGCTACTTATTGCAAATTCTCGATTGAAGGTGATGCAACAGGTGGCACGAACGGAAATGACCTTTATTTTTTTGTTTGTCTGGATAACTTTTTCGCATTAATAAATGAATTTATATTTTCAAACCAGCATGTTTTGTTTATTTACATGGCAGATTTTTGTCACAAATGTGAATTCAAATGCTACAGTGTAAAAAATGTAAGTATATTGTTGCATATGATTTTGTTGTTAATGGTAATAATAATAATAATAGTGCATGGATTTGCCTAAATCAGTAAATGTAAAGATAATTACGTGGACGCCTTTCTTAAACAATCTGAAAAAGTCTCCACTCTTCCCTGATTAAGTATTTTTATTGTCCCATCATTTGGTCTCCATGTGTAACAAAGACAACCAAGAAAACAACATCTATTATTATAACTGCAGCGATTTGCCTTTTGTTTGCCTCATGCATTGTTACAGTGAATGCTAAAACCTATAATCATTGGGTTTTACAGAGCTATTTATCTGCTTTCTTTCTTTCTTAATAGGATTTGTAGGAAGAAAAATGATCCAATGTGGAAACATCCACATGAGTAAAACAAGACCGTTATCATTATTCAGATAATGCTGACCTTATTAAAAAAAAAAGTACATGGAGCTGTGATAAACAAAGCTGAAGAAGTAGATTTAGTCACCATGCACAGTGAGAAGGACCTTGGAGGATTGGCACCATAACCATTTTAAATCCTCCAACACATTCTTGTGCCAATAATTCAATGATTTGAGTTGAATTGAGGAATAAATAACTCAAGCCATGCATCTCAAAATGGACTCCTACATTTCGTCTAACATTACAACAAACTCTAAAATATAAAGTGCTTGCTAGACTCAGCTGAATTGAACCTAACAGGCCCGGTTAGACTTCAAGTATCTGCTAAAATGAATCTCCTTTGATCTAACAATGTGAGAGTACTTTTGCAGAAAGGGTTTTTCTTTCTTTGCATCAGCTGTCACAATTAGGATTGTTATCTAAAAAAAAAAAAAAAATTACTACAAAGCAAAGAATAAAAGCAGGATCACTAAGAATTATATTCACAGGGATGTGATTCTGCAGAGTGGATAAGACAAAATAATCGTGACTTAGAAAGCCTAAATGGATCCAACACACGAGCAAGAGAGGATTGTCGTCATTTTCATGGATGAGATGCTGTCTCATTGTATGAGGACAGATAATAATAGTCGCATACAGTCTGAATGGACTTAATGAATGGAACGAGACTGATTAAAAAACGCACAAAGGGTCATTCTATATTAGGAACCGAATCACTATTACAAACTGCAGATTTTTCTATTGGTGAATCATAAGAAGAGAGCCCATGCATGCAGCTGTAATATATGTTTTGTTCAGATGCCAGAGCACAGAAAACACCACGGTGATTCATCGCTTTGTACTGCAAAAATGTCTTTTGCTTCTGCCTTGTTCTCCTCCACCTCTCCTGACACAGTTGTAGGGAGGGGAGCAATGATGCGTGTCTTAGTGAAACCTGGTGAATAGTAATGAACCACGACTGTGTGTCTATTTGAGGGAAAGTGAGAGGAAGACAGAGTGGATACGGGAAGGGTTTGTGGGTAAAGAGGAGGGGGGTTCACTGAAAGAAGGGGGGAAAAAGGCTTTTTATTGCAGTTCTAGCAGCAAAAAAAAAAGTGAGACATTAATGCTTTTCACTGTTTCCTTAATCATCAGGCGTTCTAACAAGACCAAGGTGGCATCACTCATTAAAACCTGAAGTAAAGTGTTTCTTTTCACTAAGTGGGTCTCATGTTTCTCATAAAACAGTGGCTTTCTCTCCCCACTCAGCCCCCAGCCTTACACAAAACACAGACAGGGATATGTGGGTGTATTAGTGGAGAGAATGAATGAACGGGGGGAGTAGTGAGTGAATTTGGCTCCGAGAGAGTTCAACAGCACCTGCTGTCTTCAGCTCAGATTCATCAGGCAAAACTGGTTAACTGACTGTAAGGAGGACAAAAAACAAAACAAAGCAGCAGAACAAAGACCAAGAAACTCAAGACAAACATATGTTTTCAGACTTTTGTTTTTTTTTCAATTAAAGTAGCAAAATAACAGCTAGTTGAGCTAAAAAATCAGTACTCTAACAAAAATGTAAACTTCTGCTTTAAACTGAACAACGACTGAAATATTTAGTAACTGGCTGCAAAGATCAACTTGAGTGCAAAGTCTGAAAGGAAGGGAACATGCACAATGGACCCCCCTCCCTCCCTAACTCTGCCCCTCTTTTATCTTTTATCCCCTCCATCCAGGACCCATGGGCTCGTTGCCAACTTGGAATCTTAAGAACTCATTCAAAGGAAAACCAAAGAAAGAAGCGACTTGTTTAAAACCAGAACCCATTTTTTTTTTCTTCACAGTCTGTTGTTTTCCCTCACATTTCCCACGTGAGGATAGATTTTCTGGCTGTCGTTCTCCCTGACCCTACCTCTGAAGGAGGGAGTGAGGTGGGGGGGAGAGTAGAATTGCAATTCATGTAGCGTCCAGTCAGATGTGCGTTTTGAAGGTCTGTTAGCTCTCTCTCTCCTCTCTCTCCCTCTCTCTCCCAGTTTTCATTCTGCTTTTACTCCGTCTCCTGCTCACATAGTAACTCCTCCCCCCCACCTATCCATTGTCTTTCCATACAGTACCAGGCTGAGTGGATGCCACAGTAGGTCCGGAGAGGGACGTGAGAGAGGAGGAAGAGGAGGTAAGCGTCAGATTTGCAGCTGAATCTGTCCAGGATCAAATGCGTGTCACTGTTAGTTTTGGAAGTGGGGTTTATAGCTGGTCTTTAAGCTGTTCCTTTTTTTTCTATCTTGATAGAAAAAAAGAGCATCACTGGTAGCGTCAGTGATGCTGTTTGACTCACATGTGTTGTATGTAGTATATAATGGGATTTTATTTGTGTTGTCAGGCAGTTGAAGATGCTTTTAGCAGGTCAGCACATATCAGATAACATGTTTTAATTTGTAATGATTGAGTGTTAGGCAACTGCTTCTTTGACAGTGATAATAAAAAGAGCGCTTATAGGGTTTTTTTTTTGTAAATAGACAAATAACAAATTACACCTGCCATCCATAATCTTTAAAAAACATAAAACAATATTACTAAAAAACCCCATCTGGTCTCTGATGATTTCTGAATGGCTCCAAGCAAAGAGGAGACATGTACGATGTTTAGGGATTAATACTAATCCTGCCTGTGGCTGAGATTCACCTTCTCGTCTGGACAGAGTCTGACAGAGGGGGCTTTACTAATTTATGCTGAGACATGCATGAAGCAGAAGAACACTGCAGCTCAGTGGCAGTGGTCTTCTTTGAACCCAGAGTGGACTGATTGAGTAAATTCTTTCCCCTGAACGGATGTGAACAAGAATATCCTGAGTATGCTTTGACATCTTGGAGTGGGAACAGTAATCGGCGGCAGTTTGTAAAGGTTGACATCGAAAACTATTTAAATGTGCTTTATTGCGATGATTATATTCAGAGAAAAAGTGTGTCTGTCATAATTACGTGTGTCTTTGGAAAGGAAAACTGAAAAAGGGGCAAAAAAAAAAAAAAAAGATGTGGTTCTCTCAGAACTGGACAGTTATGGCGTATAGTTTAGGAAGCTTTGTGTGCTTGTTCAGAGGGGACGAAAAAAAAAAAAGGAGGCTCTCAATGGAGCTTTTGTTGTTTGAGTTGGAGACAGCAAAAGCCCAAGAAACACTGACTAACAAATACCTGGCCTCTGTAAGCCTCACATACCTCGGCTTTGCACTTGATACAATGTCAACAAATGCCTCCTCTGTCCTCCATGCTAGTCCGTTTCCTCTCGGTCCGGGAGGATTTTTTCATGTTTTTATAAAGGCTTCTGTTTTCTGAGCAGACATCTGGGTGCGCAGAGTTGGCCTGCACAGCTTGAGTACTGAGTCTCTGCTAACACAAGCCCCTGAAAATGACCCACGGCACTCTGAACAATTGGCAGTGCTGAAAATCAATGAAAATGCCTCTTAAGTGAAATACATAGAAAGAGTAGAGTGAATGCAAATGAAACAAATTTGAATTGTAAAACATATAATCCATGAAGTACATGTTAGTCATATTCCTGGGAATTCATCTGTCCTATTCAGTAGAAGGAGTATCCTTTCTTAAGCGGATAACTTCCAGCTGCATTAAAATGTTACTTTTGTGTCTGAACATATTTTTGGACATTCTTAAAAACTGATGAGCCTTTCATGCTGTGCAGTTAAACCGTAGTTCAGGGTTACGCACTCTTTTTCTTTGTTCGTGAGGAAGTTGTGCAGAATATAAAATAAGAGTTCGTGTAATGTGTTTTGAAACAAAACCTCTTGATCTGCACTCCACTTTCTCCCTGCAGAGGCGGGTTAAAAACTACATTTTTAATCAAAATAATTATTCCACAACTCCCCCGTTAAGAGCTGCACAGCTTTATGGAGGTTATTTGAGATTCATCCAGAGAGAGAGAGAGAAAAAAGGTCAATTTATGTGAGTCTGTTTTTGTGAAAAATACAATCTTCACTGTTTATAGGCTCACAAGACAGTTTCAGTTTGCTCCCTTGGGCTTCAGACGAATACTTCCAGTTTCTTTGGTTAATTATTCATGCGGATGTGATTCCAAATGCTGAATGCTGTGTATTTTTCTCCTGCTTCTCCTCATTGTTTGCAAGTTCGGTCTGAAATGCATGAATATTCTAATTGCATCTGAGTGCACAATGTTTGCATTATCACCTTCAGTGTCGAACCACACATGCGACTTATGGCTTTCTATTCCTATGTGAGTTCTTTTTGAAATATCATGTAGGGTTTAAAGCCATTGGATGCACAGTGGACCATCAACTGAGGAGCTCTTTTGGGATTTAATTTGTTTTAAAATTACCTTTAATGTGAATCTTCATCATCTGCAAATTTTGGTACGTTAAAATAATTCCAAGTTCACATATTTAGGTATATCTATAATTTGGCCTCCTTTATGATTAATTGGGTTTTGTGGTATTTTATTTCAACCAGAAAATAAAATGCAGAGTGTATGCAGAGAGACTGGACAGATTTCTATGAAAGTAATTGCTTCTCAAAGATGTATTTCATGTAATGACTGTGAGACATTCTTGCCATTTAGCGTTTTAAAATGGAATTTCTTGACTTTTTCAGTCTGCCCTGTTGATTACCTTGCACTCCATTGTGGCCAAATTAGACCGTTTCCAATTCACTGCCTCAGGAAATGACACACATCTAGTTCCACCTAAGGTTAATTAAAGTTTGCGTTGCATCATTATGCTCAGAATATAATGACACCACATGCTGCTGCTGATGATACAAGAGCTAGTCTCTAAAACTATTGACAAAATTATATAGAGTGCTTTATAAAGTATTCATAGCTCTTGAATGTTTTAGCAAGCAACAATATCAATGTATTTTCTGGGGCTCGTGTGTGATCTGTCACTACCAAGTAGTGTACAAGTGTGACATGGAAAAAACAAATATAAAATTGTTTTGACAATCTGAAAAGTGTGGTCTTTTAGTCTTCTTATGTGTTTACTGACTTTGTACAGCAGACTGAATTTTTGGTCTTTTCTTGTTTTGTTTTTTTTTTGCAACATAACTTAATCTCGTTCAGAGTGAATGGAAATCATACATGAAGATCGATTTTCAGGTTTTGCCACAAATTCACAATAACATTTTGTCTGGACTTTGAGGGATTCTAGCATATAAATACTGATTTGATTTGATCTAAACTATTTTGCAGCGGCTCTTTTTTACGTGTTTAGAGTAATTTCCTGCTGGATGATGAATTTCTGTCTTTTGCAGCCAGTTTTTCCAGAATTTCTGTTGATCTTCTCGTCAACTCAGAACAGCTCAGCAGTCCCTGCTGAATTACAGCCTCCTCACAGCAGCTGCCTCCACCATGTTTGGCTGTGGGGATGTGTATTCAGGAGGCGCAGTGTTATTTTTCCACCGCACAGTGTGGTGGCAAAGCCAAAACCCAAATTTCTCATATCTGTGGACCTCCACAGCGTTATCATGGGCCTTCTCTGATTAATGCTCTGCAGTCCAGGCCTGTCAGTTTAGATCATTGACCACATCTTCATAAGTTCGCAGTAGTGCCATACTGATTCAGGAGTGCATTTTTTTTTTTTAACTAAACACTGCTTTAAACTTCTCTGCAACCTTATACTTAACCTGCGTTTTTTTGCGATTTCATTCTTTCTTTTTTTTTAACTACAGTGTATAGATTTTTTTTTGTAAGAGAAACTGAAACCTGTGTATTGTTTTCATTGCATTTGTGTTGGTCTAGCACACAACATTCCAATAAAATGTTTTAAAATGTATGGTTCATGTTTTGGTTGCAATTTCCAGAAAATTTCCAGGAAAACTTTCAAGAGTTGTGAAAACTTCTGCAAGACTCACAGAATTTGGACTAACAGAACATGACCTGCCACAGCTGCAAGGTTGATTGAAAAGAGAAACGATAAAAAAAAAAAAAAGGCAAATAAAAAGGTTTAACAGTAATCAGCAGTGTTGTTACAGATCTACATAAAAAGTTAATCAAAAACCTGCAGCAGATCCAGAACACTGCTGCTCACATTTTCACTAAAACTAGGAAAATGGAGCAAATCACCCCAGGTCTAAAGTCCTTCCACTGGCTCCCTGTAGCTCAAAATTAGACGTTAAAATACCTTTGATAGTTTAGAAGACACTGAATGGCTTAGCAGCAACATAAAGATCTGTTGTTGTTGTTTCAACCTTATAGACCACTCAGGTCTTCAGGTTCAAGTACTCTGCATCCCCAGAACCAGAATCAAGCATGGAGAAGCAGCAATCAGTTTTTATAGCATTTTAATCTGGAACGAACTCCCAGAAAACTGCAAAACAGCTGAAACACTGAGTTCCTGTGAATCAAGGTTAAACACCTATTTGCTTAAAGCTGCCTTGGATTATTAATAACTGGAAAATAGATTCATTCTGGTCTGGATTGCCACTGTTTATTACTGCTCTCTATTCTGCAATGTAATATTACATGCTCGTGTTAATTTTGTTATGTTTTTTTCACATAAAACACATTTGACCTGCCTGGTCTCAGAAATGTGCTACACAAATAAACTTGATTTGACTTATATTCAAACCAATAAAAAATGTGCTCAGGACAGATTTGTTCCCTCAAAGCTAGAAAATATCAATACACTGTGTATATTTTGTTCACATCATCCCAGAGACCTAAAATCCATAAACAGTTTTTTTTTCTTAGAAGACTTGCCAAAAGCAATGAAACCGGCCAACTGTTGATCAATAATGTTTTCTGATGAGAATGTTTCGACTGCAACTAAGTGCAGCATTTCAATGAAGTGATTTTTTTGTGTAAAGATAGTAATTTTAGCTCCACTCAGGTCAGAATAATGTTTTATTATGGGGTAATTTCTTTCATATTACAACATACAAGAAACTGTGACACCAAAAGACAAACTAAATAAATCGTAGGTAAGCATTTATTATTCAATGAACACATTCATACTGGCTGCAGGGTTCAGATGAAGAAAGAGTTCAAGGTTTTGCAACAGCACTACTGTTAATTTAATTCCAATTAAATAGTTGTGTGAGGATTTTTTTTGCATGCATTGTAGAGTATCAGCCTAAAGGAATATTGATTCTGAAAACAGACTGTTAATCTCCCAGTCGTCAAAGCTTAATTTCATCCTGTGATTAGCTTGTTTGAAAATGGATCTAAATTAGGCTGAACTCCCACATATCAAACTAAAACATACTATTAGTATGCCCATTGTCAGAAAGAGCAATAAAAAAAATGCACTCAACAATTCAACCTTAATAAAGATTGCCATAATTAAATGCAACACTGAATTGCGTTAAGTGGAAAAAATATTTCCTTGCTATAGTTTTAACACATCTCACTTTCCAGATATACTATTTAACTAATGTTAAAAGGTTCAAGGATTTTCTTGCAAAAGCAATTTTTAATCTCAGTGGGATGTTCTTGGTAAAATAAAGGTTAAATAAAAATAAAGCATCATCTTGATGTGGTATCCATTGGCCTGATGAGTAAAGGGACTGATTTCATTTTAAAACCTTGTGGTGTACATTTATAATAGATTGATCGATTGCTGTTTTGATCAGTATTGGATCGTTAGCAGTGGTTCAACCTCTTCACAAAACAGCACTCTAAATAAGTGTGATGTAACTTTTCTAAAATAAGATTGAAAATATTAAAACAAATGTCTCAAATCTTTAATTATAGGTGTCTTTCATTAGTAGCCTTCAACTTCGTTGGACAAAGTAGCATTTGAAACAGATGTGTGTATTAAATTTGACCCAAACAATTTTTTGTGTAGTTGACATTGTAAAAACATAAGAGTCCCTTTGTGGTTCAGTAAATTATGCGTTCAGTATATTGTTTTTATTCCACTTTGTTTTTTGTAAAAGCTAGTTTCTATAACAGAGGGTCAGTTCTTATAAAATAAGATGGCTGCTAGGAAGAGATTTTACTTTGATTGTATCTGTTTATTTGGATTTAGCAGAAACTTGAGCCCCACTTTGGTTTATTTTCATTTTAATCACTGCCTACATACTAGTTTTGCAGATTTCATGTGGATAAGCATCTGGCTGGTAGCGACCTCCAAGAAACACACTGTATCTTGATTGCTGATTTAACAATACTTTTGCTGCTTTCCAGACAGTTCTGAATAAATTATTTGTTTTTCATCTGTTTCCATGGGGTAAAATAGGACAGGTCACACTTTCTTTGTGGATTATACCAGGACACAACTTTGGTAAAAATGCATCAGCACACATCAGAAATATTACAAAGGCAATAGCAAACAGGATGTTGGTCAAACCTGGAAGCTCAATGTATTCTGATATATCTTTGATTATAGCTTAGTTAGACGAATTTCAATTTGCAGCTCCAATACTAAGCATGTCTTTTAAAATTGTAGATGTCTGATTTTGTCTGTGTGGAATATCAAAATCTCAACCATGCCATTTGAAGATCTTTGTTATATTTCAAGACCAAATCAATCTCAATGGCAATTCAGTTTCCATCAGTTAATAAACCAAACACAGACTGTCAATGTTATTATTCATCTTCTAAAATATAACTCAACTACAACATTCAGGGGCTGTATAGAGCTCTACACATGAAAAAAAAATATATATATTAACAAAGCATTTCTGTTCTGTTTGACCAGGCGCTTTCAGCTTTTTCATTCTTGGATCTTGGTTTTCTTCATCTTCATGAATTGTTTGGATTAGTTATTTCCAAGCGAAGCTACATTCATTCATAAAGCACTTTAAAATCAGACTGCACTGAACAAAATGCACAATATTAAGAATGAATTGTTGAATAAAGATTAAAATGAAAGTAAAACTAATTGATTAAAAGTATAAGTAAAACACCTAAAACAATAGAATGATATGAGGTAAACATGTCAGCAATGAAACTTTACATAGATAAGAAAAAAAAAAAATCAAAAATCAAAATAACCTTAACTTTTACAAAGACCAAAGGGAAGAGGTGGATATAACCATAGTTAACCTAACCATCTTTAAAACCATGTTACCCATATAATTTGGGTTATAAAATTTACAAATCTTATTTAGTGTTTACAGTGCAAAAATGTTCGAGTACAATCAGAAAACAATGCAGCTCGGGTTTACACCACAGTTTGTGACTCTTCTCCACAGTGTGAAAACATTTAATATTGGTGGGCCCACATACTGTCTGTTAGACCAAATGAAATCTTAGAATTTTAAATCTTCCTTTTATCATTGTTCTTGAGATTTTCTGTTTCTGATGAAGTCATAAAATCATATTTTAGTGCCACTATGTGACTTTAATCACAATAAGCAGTAGCTTATTGTGATTAAAGTCACAATAAGCGAATGAAATGCTTTTCTTGGTAAAACATGTTACATGTGAATAGTTCATCTCTCCAGCATGAACTCTGTTTTGTGGGAGCAGCCGCCATATTGGATATTGATTTTAGAGTCGCTGAGGTTCTAACTTGGAAAGTTGGATGTTTGGCTTCAGAAAAACGGTTAATTAAGTTATTTTCATTAGAATAAATAAGCCGCACCTCCCTCTGTTGTTGCAGTTCTAGCTAATCCTTCTGGCTTCTTTTGTTGCATTATTGAACCATTAAATTCAAAAGTACCCATAAGCACCTTTGGCTAGGCCTGTGAGGTTAAAACTAGTTTGCTTGCTGTCAATCAAGTCTCCACCCGCAGCTGTTCCCAATCCAGAGCGCGAATCAGGCTCTCGCAGCAGGCAGCGGGTTTCCTCAGAGCAGCTCTGCCCGGTGCACCCACAGCTTCAGACTTTTTAGATTTAGATTTTATTCCTGTCGTTGCTCCTGTGAAATGTCATTTGTCGAGGACCCCGCTTGCCTCTCCAAATCTCGCCTGAAGTCAGATTTAGTTGCTCACAATGTGGATCTGCCACCTGCAGGGAGCAAGAAGGAGGCTTATGTGGCGCTGCACCTGAGACACGTCGACCAGACAAATGCTGCGGATTTCTCCAGTGATGATGATCAGGAGCACAATGTGGCAGTGAGTCTATCGATTTATAGCCTTTTTCTCAAAGTGGCATTACGCACAAAAACAGACCAACAAGAGTGGCTTTTTCTATCTTGGCGCTACATAGAAACCCCGAAATGACAAAATGTTAGTCTGACGAATACGTTTACTGAGGGAGGAGTTCTGGGCCAAACTCCTCACACGGCCTTAGAGTCCCTCTCCACAGAGTTCACCAGCTGTAAAGCTATAGTATAGATTTACATGTGCTTCTGTACTTAGCCCATGCCTCTGCAGACATCCACACCTGCCACTTTCAGTTACTTCAGCCAACAACAAAAGCTTCTCTATAGGTTGCTTGAAGAAAGGAAATTATTGCTGTATATTCTCCAGTAGCAATCACATGTGAACCCGGTTTTTCAGAAGGCTTTAGAAACTGCTTTAGCATTGGGTTCAATGGCTTCTGTTGATTTGTTTACATTGATTTAGGTTTTTGTTTGTTTGTTTGTTTTTTGAAGCGGTGCATTTGGGTGGATTTTGTTTTCACTGCAACACCCAACTTTAAATAGATGAAGAGCTGGGACAAAAATCTTTATCTGCAAAAGTAACAAAATGAAGAGATATTTTGATATAATCATGGGAACTTTTAAAAAAAATGTAACTGGCTCTATTGTGTCACTATCCATTTCCTATGTTTCATCAGTCTGGAAGTAATATTTTTAAGTTCCCCTGCCTGACAGGAAAGCAAGTGTCTCAGAGACTTGAAGCTCATCACTGGGATGGATATATAGTCAAAAATAAATAAATAAAAAAACTGTAAATGTACTTACCAACATTTATGAAAGGGTGTGGTTGTTCTAATATGCCAATAAATGTCATATATTAATAATAAGGGTTATCAATGTACAATCCTTTCACTTTGTTTCATAATGTTGAGAGATTCTTGTCTCCTTTCCAAACAGAAACAATCTTATTGGGAGAATGAAAATGATTTAACATGCACATTTTCCAGGGATGTATATAAATTTGACTTTAACTGTAGATGGTTACAGCTTTGGGCAGAAAGAATCTCCTTCAGTGCTCTGTTGCACCTGGTCTACTGGTCTACTGGTCTCTGACCAGACATTTTGTTGTTGGATTACTGTGTTATGTAAAGGCTGCTGTGTGTTGTTTGTAATATTTTTCTGTTCTTTTTTTTGGAGCCCAATTAGCTATGGGGGCTCCAGAACAGAGAGAGAGAGAGAGATGTTGTTTTCAGCTATTTTTTTTTAATCTCTGGTTTTGCTTTCACAGCAGATGACTGCAGATAAGATTGCACTCCTGCAAAAATTTAAGGACCTCATAAAGGATCTTATTGCTGATTTTTGAAGGTTCAGAAATGTTTGACCTTGTTTTATCCTCTGAACCTTTTAAATCAAACTTCATCTATATGCTAATTGTGCTGTTGCAGTTGCTGCTCCAATACTGTGGAATAATTTGCAGTTATGCAACAACTCTTAATATTGCAAACTTCAAAGCCATGTCTTAAGATTCATGTCTTCTCAAAAGCTTGTCATCTTTACTATGTGCTTTTTTTGGTGTTTTATAAAATTTTATTCTTTCTATATTGTCACTTTATTTTCTATATAATTGTGTTTTTTGAATAATTTCAGTGCTTTATTTTTGTAAAACAATTTAAAAAGAAATGTTGCACCAAATAATAAAGCAGTAATGCCTCTATTGCCTCTGCCGGTGTGCCCCAGGGCAGCTGTGGCTCCTGTCCAGAAGCTGACCACCACTGCACATAACATTATGTGCAATGTTATGTGCATAATGTTATGTGCACATAACATTGCACATAACACTTGCAATGTTATGTGTGAGTGAATGTTATGTCACACATAACATTCAGTGCGAGTGACTGAATGTTATGTGTATGGCTTTGGGGTTTGTTGGACTTGATAAAGCGCTATTTACTATTTACCTAATGATCTTCCTATCATAGTTAGCACTACTTGTATTCCATGGTCTGTGTTTCAGCAGTTATTCATTCTTAAACATCATTCATTTTTGTTGTCTTGCAAAGGGAGAGGATCCAGAAGGAGCAAAGGAGCTTGACCCGAGTGCACTGACGGATGAGGATCTCAGGGCTTTGTTATTCAAATATGGAGTTAAAGCTGGGCCCATTTTAGGTGGGATTGCTTTTTGAGAATATCTTTCCCCCTATTTTCATAGAAGAAAATTTTACAAAACTGTGGTGTTGTTGTAGTTAGTTTCTCCAAAGAATAAATGTATTTTACTGACTGTTCCTCAATCTCAGCCTCCACCAGGGCAGTGTATGAGAAGAAGCTCAGGGAACTTCTTCAGTCTGCTGGAGAGGGGGAATTGAATGAAGCCGAGAATGCTGTGCTCTACTCCGACAGTGATGAGGAAGACGTGAGTGAAGGAAAGGAGGACGAGGCGAAAGAATCAGGTAGGACTAAAACTGTGGTGCTTAATCTAGACATTTATGCTTCATTTCCCATGATAATTATTCCTTTGTGTTGTTTCTTTTGGCTTGCGCCGGTTCAGAGGGAGAGCAAGAAAAAAAGTCTGAAGCATTGGAGCCGAACCAACAGCGTAACGAGGTGAGAAACGATTTGGAGTTCTTGTATCCATCTGCTGTTCAATATGTTTACTTTTCCCAGTTTTTGCTAATACATGAAACGGTGTATTCATAAGGTCAAAGCATACAAAATATGTTTCACTTTGTGATTTGAGTGCATGTTATGAATAAATATTTCTTTGCAGAAAAATGTGCCAGCTCAGAAGGGCGACTTTTCTTATCCACAGTGTTTTGTCTTATCATCAAGACTGGTAATTCCTGCAGATTTACACATCTTTAGTACAATATTCTGTTAAAAGTCAGTGTCGAGCAATGGTAAAGGTTTTTCTTTTTCTGCTTCGTCTCAGCGTCCTTGTCCTCATAGAAACAAAGAACGTAGTTCCAAGAGGAATTCAAAGAATGCATTAAAATCATCAGAGCGAACTCGACCACACCGCTCACAGATTCCTGCAGGAATTAGCAAAGTATCCTCTATAGCTCAACACTCAGGATTAAGATCAGGGGTAGGGTGGTCTCTGTGTTTGTACATTCTTTAAATTTCTTTCTTAGGCTAACACAAGTGTGATATTTTCATTTACTGCTTTATGGCATTGAATTTGATGCAGCATGTTGATACATAGTAGTTGCTTGTAGCATGCTCATATTAAGCCTTACAGGTTCCCTCTGGATCTCCGTCAGTGGCGCCCAATAGTTGCTCATCATTTTCCTCACAGGCTTTCAGCATCACTCAGATGGTTGAAAAGGAAAGTTGTACTTCAAAACCTTATGAATTCACATTTTACATCTTTAAAAATTTAAATGTTTATGTCTCTGTATTTACTCAACACACACTCCCACCGCAAACTAATGTCAAACAACAACAACAAAAAAACCAGATGGAGAATCGGAGCGCAGCCCCCGCTTGCTCCTACAGTGAGCCGGAACATTGGTCCCGCTCCAGCAGGGTTAGTAGTGGTCAGATTACTCGGTCACACTTTAACTTTAGCTTGGTGCTGGTTGAAGGGTTTTTAGAAGTGCACCTGTGGTGGAAGGAAATTGAGAATACAAAGGTCTAGTGAGTCATGGTCCTGTGTCTCCTCCTCTGTAGCTTGACAATGACATTGAAGACGAGGACATAATCATGGGACAGTTGGTGTACTACACTCCCAAGGACTCCACTTCTGTAAAGGAAATCAAGGCATATACACCCTTTTGGTTTAATTCGATTATCAATCATATCACTGATGTTTTGGCGTTTCAAATTTTCTGTCCGAAATGTAACCTGTTGTACAAATTATTCACTCTAATCAGACCACTTCAAAACCAAGTTTTATTTTAAGTTTGAATACTTTTCAGGCTCTCAGGTTAGTTAGAAATGGAAGTAATGCTGCCTATTTTTATTTATGAGAACTAAAGCTGCAGCCATTTAAACAGGATAACATAAAATCACACATAGCTTTAGGATTTTGAAAACAACTTTATTCACTTAAAGCCAATTTTTAGTGCTTGATTTTAGAACAAAAATGTCCTAAAGACAAAATTATGTCTCATTCTATTGGGTTCCAAACCCAATAGGAACATCTGGTGACAGAAGAAAATGGATTTTATTCAAAATGTACTTACAAATAAAGGTCACTTACGCCGCGCTCAAAAAATGTGTGGCATAATTTCTATTCAGCCTCCACAGACAGACTTTGGTAGAAGCACCTTTTTCTACCAGCCTTGAGCAACTAGAAATTGAATATCAACTTTTCTTAGGGTCGTTGTCCTATTTGAATGTGACCTTATGTCTCAGTCTCAAGAGTTTTAGACCCTCTAACACAAAGTTATCAAACTCCAGTTCTTGAAGGCCTGAAACTATTAGCTGTGTCCCTGGAATCAAATGCCTGAATTGGCTCCTTAGCATGCCAATTGAAAATCTGAAGAGTCTTGTTAATAACTCATTTGATTTGGGTGTATTGAAGTAGAGATGCAACTAAAACAAATACTGTACTTGGATTTTATATGTAAAAAAAACAAAAACAAAAAAACAGTCAATTGGTATCCTGAAAGGGACTTTATGCCTCAGTGAAACTTTGCACTTAAGAAAAACAGCATGGTTTCAGTGTTTTATTGTAGGATTTTTATTCCAAAAAGTATTAAAATTGATGACCTACTGTGTTGAGTAGTACCACTACTGCCATTTAAGGTTTCTTAACCTTAAATGGCTGGAAAGTCTAAACCAAGCAGTCATTTTCCCACCCCTCAGTTATTTAGGTGAATCAAGGATCACACAGTGACCCTTATTACTGTGATTTCCTTCTCTTTGCTCTCCACACTGTGCTTTTCTTTTCTTCACTTCTGGTGGATTGGCTACTCTGCTGCACAGAAAGAATATGTCTAGTTCTGATCTAAACTGATAGTAGTTTTGCCTTCACTGTTCTCAGGATCCAGTGAGAGATATTTTACAGGACCTTCTTCCAGACACAAAGACATCACCGACAGGGATTTAGTAAGTGTCACGACATCAAAAATGAACATCATAACCTTAAAATTAGTCTTCACAGCTATTCGTGACATTTGAGTGAACACTAATTGTATTGATTTGTGTTAATTAAAATATTTGTGGAGAGCAAGACAATTAGTTATTTTGTGTGTGTTTGGATGGTTTACTAATTAACTTGCTGTTATACTTCAGTGCCACTCCTCGGAGACCCATCAAGGGTGCGGCTCAGCGACCCATCCAGTATGCATACCCCGACACTCCAGTCAGTCCCACAACCGTAGAGAGACAAGACGTGGCGAGACGTCTTGTACCCGTCTACATCCAGGTTTTGGTCTTCTTCGCTGTGGTGTGCATCCTTCTCTTGATATTTGTTAATTTTGAGAACACAAACAGTGTGGTAGCCTTGATAGAAAGTCTAAACCAGTGGCCAGACGGTGAGGAGGGAATCCCAGTTCTCGACGAGACACTGGGTGCAGCGGGTGGAGATCTTTAACAGTTTTATTTACCAATCTATGTTGACGTAAAGGTGTGAGCTTGCTGATTTAATGGCCAAGACTTGACCATTGTTATTAGTTAAGAATCTGCCAGTCCAGTTTAACATATCTGAATATTTTTGCTTGACTTTAATATGAAAATGCTATTATCACTGTGTTGGCCATTGACGGAACACTTATTTAGGGTAAAGGAAGATTTATTCTTAATTTAAAATTGTAATATGTGTTACTAATTTAGATCCTTTAATTTGCATTGTATCACTTGTATGTTTTTATACTTGATTATTCAATAAAATGCATTTTGCTTCGTATTGTAAATTTTTAATGAATTGACTTGGAGGTAAAAGTCATTTTTAATCACATGAAGATCTAAGGCATTAAATATTTCAAAAATTCTCCTCTGCATAGTATTTTTTCAGACACCCTCTGCATGGATTTCTGAAGAATTTCTGTAAATGTATAGTTGAAGAGGTTACAAGGGCAACAAAGTGGACCAGCAGGAAATGGAAACCTGCATGCCAAACTTTTCCTGCCACCTATTCCCCACCCCTTTTGTTCACAATCTGTGTATTCTTTGTCGAATTTCTATAATATTTATAAATATAATGAAGCACCTATTAGAACGGAGATTTATACCTATTTCAGAGTATAAACAAGGATTGGTGAAATTTAGTGCATTACACTAAATTACTTTGTGACTCTTTGTTCCTTGAATTTGTCATTAGAAATATTTTTTTTTGCTTCATCCTTTTTGTAATGCTTATTGAATATATGAAATTCACCTACTATGATGTTTATATTCTGAAAGTTAAGTTCAATGAAATGAACTAAACGAATCTCAACACTAAACCCAACTGAGAAGATGAGGGGGAAGTTGCACTTAAAAAGAAAACTCATGTAGTCTACAGAGAGTTTGGGTAATTTACAGAAATACTTTTCCTCCTTTCTTAGGATTTTAGTCCTCTGAAGTACACCTACAAAGGTTGAAGGCAACAATGCAAGTCCTGTATCACAGCTTTCCTCAAAGTATGTTTTTGATTATGTAATATCTAATTGTTCATTATGAAAGCAATATCCATTTAAAAAGGTAAGCTTTCTTTCCAAAAATGAAAACTTCATTGAATGTCTGCGTGTGCATACATGCATTTTACTTTTTTCAATGACTGGTTTCATTTCCCTGATTAAAATAAATTCTCAATGCAGTTCAACCTCAATATTTCACATTTCATAGAAGCAGCTTCTCATTCCCTCCAACAAATTACAAATCCTTCTGGACATCCATCAGCTGCTTCCAGACTGTTTTATAACATCATTTGTTTATACCTCATCAGCCAAAAAGTGATGGACGATATAGTTCCAACTTTGGCCAGCAGGTGGCGCTTCAACAAACACTGCTCTGCACTGTTTTTCTTTTAGGATTTCAGTTTTGCAACTTCTGCTGCCCGTCACAGCAGACACATGGCAACGATGGGAACGCAGCTCAAAATATGGACATTTTTAAAGGTCATTATTAGCAGCTTGCTCATTGCAACTTTAGTGTTATTCACTGCAGCGGCTATCAGGACTCTGTCTCTGGACGTAAATGTCGGATTACAACTCGCACACTGGGAAAAGTCGAAAAACATTTCACTGGTGATTGACCAGCATCACAGAGAGCAGCTGCTGGGCAACTTCAAAGGTAATTTACGCCCTGCTTTAGCTCGGAGACCAACCAGGTCCATGTGGAAGCATGTTGCTAGCTCCTTTAGCAGCCAGTGTGTTTCTTTTTCATTCAAACAGAGGCGCTGAGAATCCCCACCGTGTCTTTCTCTGAGACGGAGATCAACGCCACAGCGCTGCGGCAGTTTGACACTTTCCTCCGTAAAGGTACAATATCATAAACAATACGGTTTTCCCCGATGCCCTATAAAACCACCAGGTGCCAAGTTCTTCTTTATTTGACCTCTATTTTTAAAAAGTGCAGTCGTTTATGCATCTTAAACTGTTGCTAACTAACTTTACATGTGTTAGACCAACATCCTGCTAATCTGTTTATGTTTGTTAGCTGCTAACAGGAGCTAACAGTCAGTGCTTGCTAATGTCCTCATTAGCCTCAGTAGTTAAACCCACTTTGCTTAGAGACCTGAATTAACCTGGATTCATTTGTTTAAATGAGTTAGTGGACATGCTTGTACTAAAAGCAGACAGCACATAGTATATGCAGTGATATAATCTGCTGCTCTGGGTCCACTGTGTTTATCAAATCAGCTGTCAACTGGGAAGTTGGATAGCTTTTCCTGCTTTCCTCTGCCAGGCTTCATGGAGTTGCTGATTTTAGTTTCCAGTCAGACTTGACATCTGCATTCACTTCCTAAAGTACGAATGCCTCCTTTAAAGACCATGATGTTATCGCACTTGATTATCCAGCTAACATTCCTGATCCTACCTACATTGGATATTGTCAAGGGAAAGATGAGAGACACCAAACCCAACCATGCAGACAGACTGTAGGGTACTCATAACCTGACTTGGGCCTCTTCAGCAATGTGTATTTTCACTACCCATTACCCATCCACCATAGCACTGATAGAAAAAGTCAGGCAAAAGGAGACCCTGAGCTCTTTGTTTACTGATCTGACATGATCTTTCCTTCCTCTGAGAAACACATTTGGGTTTTCATTTGATTAAAATCGACAAAAATGAGACCTTGTAATGGATCACTCTGTGTGTACTGTTTCACTTTTTAAACTTAATGACTGAAATAAATTAAATATATGTTTTTCAATTTTGTTTCGGATGCAAATGTGTAGTATTTTAGTTTCATTTAAACAAAATTAGTGAGTGTTTGTAATTAATTTTGTCTTTAAGAAAAGCATTTACATCCATAATATTACCTCAGTCTCTAAAAGCTTCCCCTGTTGAGAGTGTCCTCATCTTTCATTTTCCAGCCTTCCCCACAGTTTTCTCTTCAAGCGTGGTTCATCATGAGCTGGTGGCTAATTACAGCCACCTGTTTCAGGTGCAGGGATCTCAGCCTCACTTGGTACCGTACCTGCTGCTGGCCCACATTGATGTAGTACCTGCCAAAGAGTCAGATGGCTGGGAGGCCCCTCCCTTTTCTGCCGAAGAGATAGACGACTTCATCTATGGCAGAGGGACCATAGATGATAAGTGTGCTGTAATGGTAGGGGAACATGTAAAGATATACTGTGAGAATATTCTGAAACTGCATCATTAACGTACATCTGCAGGCCAGGCTAAATTAATTATTTTCCATTTTTTCCTATAGGGAATTCTTCAAGCATTGGAATACTTGCTGATTAGAGGCTACGCTCCACGCAGGGGTTTTTACATCGGTTTGGGTCACGATGAAGAAGTATTTTCACTACCCATTACTCGCTATTGCACTTCTCCTTTTTGCTTTTTGAAATCTTCCACTGA
This sequence comes from Poeciliopsis gracilis, assembly GCA_911649635.1. Classification (NCBI taxonomy): domain Eukaryota; kingdom Metazoa; phylum Chordata; class Actinopteri; order Cyprinodontiformes; family Poeciliidae; genus Poeciliopsis; species Poeciliopsis gracilis. Next base: position 3,631,213 of record CAJVRI010001220.1, read on the forward strand.
GCTCTTATGTTTGTCATTTTTAGGTGAGGGGTTTCCATGGAGCGATGAACATTGTCCGTGTGATGAAGGAACGTGGCGTGAAGCTGTTGTTTGTCCTTGATGAAGGCCTGGCTATTCTTGACGGAGTCATCAGTGGACTTGATGGACCTGCAGCTCTGTGAGAATTTCCCTCACTCGGTTTGAGTGTGATATTTATGGTAGAAGCATTTTTAAGGAAAATGTTTCAGAGGAGAATATGGTGACAAAAAAAGTAGTTCTTGTAAGAAAGAACTATCACTGCTATCACTGTGTTCACTCAGAAAATTCATAATAAATTGAAGCATATGCACCCAAGTTATTTGCAGAATGAGCTTTTTTTTTATCCTGACATAAGAATTGTTCAAATGCATCTTTAGGAGTTCAAAATCACAGATGTTAATGACCATAAACTTCTCTCCATCATTGTATCATTCTAACAGAATTGGGGTTAGTGAAAAGGGCTCAGCCAGTGTGAAGCTTAGTGTGACTATGGCACCTGGTCACTCATCGATGCCTCCCAGGGAGTCCAGCATTGGGATCTTAGCTGCAGCGGTTAAAAGGTGAGAGGTTTAATTCTTCAGCCTTTTTTTTTTTTTGCAGTGAAAAATTCTTTGATTATTTTAGATGTACCACTGCATCAAATTCTAATTGAGTTGAACATTTTGCACATTTGTGTTGTATAATATGCAGACTTGAAGAAAATCCCATGCCCAGGTTATTTGGTCATGGTCCTGAACGTAAAACTTTTGAACATCTGGCCCACAAGGTAAGAGGAGTCATAATGTAAACAAAAGATATTCTACATATCATTCGTTTTCTTACAAAATTTATGCTTTTCGTCAGTTTGGGCTTCCTCTTAAGTTCATAATGTCAAACTTATGGCTCTTCTCCCCGCTCCTTGGCAGGTAACCACAGCACGTTTCAGTCGTATCACATTGTTCTTCACCTCAAATAAACTGTTGGTGTGCTTTGTTTTTTTGCAGAGTGTTAGAAAGAAAGCCAGACACTAATGCTTTTGTAAGAACAACCACAGCAGTGACCATGTTCAACGCAGGAGTTAAGGTATAAGAATTGGTTTCTAAACCATGAATAATTCAGATTTTTGTTTTTCTCTTACTCTAAAGTCAGTATAACCTACGTTTCTTTAGATAAACATCATTCCTTCCCTTGCTGAAGCTTATGTAAATCTGCGAATCCACTCTGCGCAAACACTGCAAGAGGTAAGAACAGAAACTATTCTTCTTCCTTGGTACAGCTGTAAACTTCTGAGTTGAATGAGCTATGTTCTGTCTTGTCCAGGTCCTGGACTTTATCCACGACACTGTGGGGGACCAGCGAGTGAAAATAGAACTTATTGATGGCTTTGACCCACTTCCTGTCAGCTCCTCTGATGAACGGTCGTTTGGGTTTCAGATCATAAAGAAAACAGTGTTGGACATGTTCCCCACACTTACAGTAGCTCCAGGTACACAGATAAAATGTAGTTTAGCAGTAAAACTTGTGTTTTTCTAGCAAATATTTGGTCTTTTATTCTTTTAATGTGCAGGTATTTGTATTGGGAACACGGACAGTCGACATTTCAAAGACCTCACCAATGATATTTATCGTTTTGCTCCAGTTTGGTTCAAACCAGGTGATGCTCAAAGGTAAGGACCTAAAAAAACACTCAGAGTAAAGGGAACCTGGTTACATTTTCTCTTGTGATTATCCTGAAAACATTATATTAATGTGTGTTGATAGTTTAAATTACAACCCTGCGAATACTGTAAAGAGAATTTTAAACATCATTTTGAATTTAACTACACGCAAGAATGCAGAATGAATCTAATAACGAGATTCTGTAATTAACAACCATGTTTTTGAAATTGTGTTTATTTTTCAGGTTCCATGGTTTAAACGAAAGGATTTCCAAAAAGAACTATGAGGAGCTTGTCGTGTTTTATTTTAATCTTTTTCAAAATTGTGACATTCAAAAACTTCCTGAGCCTCACACCTCTATTCACGAACTCTAAGGAACAATATTCATTGGTGTTGGAAACGCGGTGCAGTTTGATAGTGAATGTTAAGAATACAGACGACCTTGTTGCTGTGAAATAATCATGAATCAAGAATGTCAAGAGGAAAAGACAGATTATTCAGTAGATTGCTGCCTTAGTCTAAAAAAACGATGATGGTTCTTTAGTTCACTGGAAGAACTATTTCATGAGCTGCTGTTAAGAGTGTCATAATTTACTTTGTAATTTTTGTATTATGCACTGACATGACAAGGCTATCAACACATCTGTTTTAATGTGCTTGTGTTTTATCATGTTTTTTTTTTTTCACGTCACGACTGAAATTTGTCAACGTTTAATAAAATAAATTGCAGTTAAATATCTTTTAATTTACTACAAAGTGCTTTTGTTTCCCCCCAAATTAAAAAGTTATTAATTTGTTGTCGGAGTTGCGCTGTTCAGTTACAGCAATCACTGTCTTTAGTGTTGTTTATAATGTTTATAGGCTGCTTAAAAATTAAAACCTATTGGAATGAGTTTTCTGATGGCAATTTGTGCCTTGAAAGTTCAACAGAGCTGTGCAAACAGACATATTCATAACCGATAACCCAGGGAAGTTTTATTTTCAAGTTTAGGACACTATACTGTTGCAACATCCAGATAACAATGTTTAGTGGAAGACCTTTGACCTCAAAGTAGTGGAGCAACAGCACTACTTTTACACTTCTGTCTGTAGTTGCTGCACATTTGGGCAAACTCCATGCTCTATTTGCAGATGAAGAAAAATCCTTTTAGAACATGGTACATACACATGTTAATGTTTTCTGTCAAAATCGATAAACTTGTAGAGATTAGTTATTGTTAAGGTTATGTTATGGTTATAATGTTATGCCCTTAAAATCAAAATATAGAAAGATGGTGAGCTAGACCTGTCCCAAAAAGGTGATTTAAAACATACTTTATGTATTTAGTCAAAACTGTAATTGGAAAAAAAAAAAACAATTGTCAGAAGCCTTTGCTTTAATAAAGCAGCACTTTAACAGATTGAGTGTTTGGTGTGATTACACCAGCCCATCAAAGGCCACAGCCTTAAGATTTTTATGGAGATGTTGCTCTAACAGTTAAACTCGCTGAAACCTTGAGAAGATAATGAAAAGAAGATTTTCATAGTCTAGTGGATAAAAAGACAAAAGCTGTTCTAACATTGATGAAAATAATTTTTTTTGGCGCGTCATCATGGAAACAAGCATTTTTATTAAGTTCAGTCTTTTAGGTAAGTAACTTTTTTAGCGTTGGATATGTTGTTGTGGGATGTAAACCGATATCTAAACTTGTATTTAATGAAAAATGGGACCTACATTTTTTAGCTTCTTGTATGTATGTAAAGAAACAAATGAAAACTCCTCCTATGTTAATGACCAGTTTATCAACCCAAATGAATGTTTGTCTGTTCGAGGAACATTGATTATGAATTAGATTAAAGTATTGCACAGTCCTCGAGACTTCTTTCACACTGACTAAGAAAATCAAGTCGCACTTTAAAAACAGTCAAAGTTCAAACCAACACTAATATAACAATACTGTCTTCATGACTTGAACTAAACATTTACAGCCCTATAAGTCGTCGTACTAACAGAGATTGACATTGTTTTTCTTCCACCTCAGCATGGTTTTGACTGTGTAGCAGTTGTATGTAATCTCACCCATCTTAGTTGCTGAAGTTTGTGCCAAATTTCTTCCATTTAGTGTTGATGTTTAGTGCCTTAGAGATTTTTTTTTTGTGTCCATCCCCTGACTAATACTTTTCAATAACCTTTTCTCTGGTTTGCTTAGAGTGTTCTTTAGCCTTGATGTTTTAATGGTAGCCAGGAATACTGATTAACCAGGGGATGAGCCTTCAGGACACAGGTGTCTTTATTCTACAATCACTTGAAGCACACTCACTGCACTCAGGTGATCTCTCTTCCACGCACTGTGAGACTACTGTCTCACGGTTAGTTGTTAAAATTTAGGTCAGTCATGTTAAAATTTAAAATGAATTTGACCATTTTTATTTTGTTTTACTATTTTTACTCTGACGTACTTTGTGAATGCTGTCTGAGAAAGGTGCTATACAAATAAAATATACTATTAACTGGATAAAAAACAATATTCCAGGATTTGTAAACAACTGACTTTCCAAATAATAATGTGATATTCACCAAATGCTGATTATATGCAGCATACATGTCAAATAATGATGCCAAACTGCACTGCAACAAGAAAGATGGCAACGAAATTTGAGGAAGCAAAGACAGGAAAATTTATTAAAAGATATGCTTGTCTACACATTACAAATTACATCAGTAAACTTTTAACATCATGGCAGATAAGAAAAAAAATCTCCTTATGGGTTTGTAAATAAAGGTGTTGCACCTTTTTAGCAAGAACACAGTTGTAGAGCGAGAGAGGACATTGTATTGATGCTGTCCTTCCAGTAGTTAAGTTTGCAAAAGCAGGACTGAATCATTTATTATAGTCGCAACAGTCGCATGTCTTATTGTAAACCAAAGTAGAAGGACATCTCTGTGTGTAGGTGATTCCACCTGAACACTGATAGAAGGTATGTCTATTATTTACATTGACGTAATTACCATCAGCCTTGTCTACGCAGAAATTACGCCCAGTAACAGGAGTTTTGGTTGTTTTCCTGCCAGGAGATGGTGGGGTTGTATGAACGCCAGGCTGAACTGAGGTATCGTTGACAGTAGTCCCTGGAAACATAAAAAGCATTCGATTTTTAAGGCAAGCAAATCAATGCTGTTTCGAAGAGGAAATAGTGACACTGATTGATGTCTGACCTGAATCCAGACGAGAGCGGAGATATCCAATGAGAGGATAGTTTCCCTGACCACAGAATTGTCCAGAAAAGTCATCCATATCCAGAGCCCAGACGAATGCTCCGCCGTAGTTGTTATCTTTCACATACTCTGCCTACAAAATACGAACACTGCGTTTTATTTATTTATTTTTTTAAAGAATCAAAATAAAATTGACCAGAACAAAAACAGTTTTGGTCAAAGGAGGTTGGCTGGGTGAGCCATGAACAAAACAGTGTCATGCAATTGTGCAATGAGTAATAATCTCTAGACCTGATCAGGAGACAATGTAACGTGTTTTAGAAATATTTCTTAAATAAAAGAAATAGAAACAAGGAATGCATGCAGTGTGTGAGTTATAGTCTAATCAGCAGACTTGCTTTTATATTGGAAATTAATTTGTTTCCCATCATTCATTTCCTATGATGCATTAACATGAAAACAATGCAAAGTACTGTATTACTTCAGTTATTTAATTAGATTTTTTTGTATTGTTTTGTATAGACATTTATCTTTTTATAATTTTTAACTTAAAAAAAAACCTTGGTACAAAAGCACTGAAGCACTGAAAGTTAATAAAATCAACACTTCAACTATATCTATACAAATTTAAAACTTTTCCTTTTTAAATTGGATAACACTTAGAAGTTTCTAAATAGTAATTAATGGCTTTTTGTTGTCTACTTCTGTAAAAAAAAAAAAAAATACTTTTTTTGTCAGGGTATTTATCTCTGAGTCCCTAATTTTGTCTTGCCATCACAAACAGGGAGCAGGCCAGAAGGAGTGGTAAGAAACAAGCAAACCAAAAAAATATACTTTGAAATGAGCAGACATTTCCAAATGGTTTTCTCTCTTTCTTTTTTTGAATGAAATCAAAAAATAGGAATCTGGGATTTAGAAAGATTAAAACAAAACAAACAACACTAACAGATCCAATAGATGGGAAATGATCTCACATCAGAAGTAAGATCTGAACTATTGTAACAATACTGCCATCTTCTGTTCAGTTTTGGTAACAAAAAATTGTGTGATTGATCTTTAGCTTCGTCATTATCAGCTGCACTGTTTGTTCTGATTCATAGGGCCATTGCACAAACTGGGATGGACAGGGACATGCAGCATTCTTTCATTATTTGTATTGTAGCTGTTATTGTATTATTGTACTCAAAGGATGATATGTTACCTTGATTTCAAAGCTCTGCTTGTTGTCGAATCCCACCCATTCATTGCCTTTGACTGCATATGGAACCTTTTGTTCCTCAATCCAGTGAGTGGTGGCTCCAGCAAGGAAAGTGCAAACCTGCAGTTACAAGATGATAAAACTAAATATCATCCCAACTTTTTTGTATTTATTGAATTTTGAATTTTCTTTAGTTTGTGTTTGTACTATAATGAATTGTTACCTCATAGTAGGACAAAATTCCTTCCTCCCGGGTGTAGGGCCCAGCAGTGCCCGGTCCACTGGCTGGTGCTGCAACGCCAGTAGCCGCTGATGATGTGTTAAATGTGCGACCATAGGCGGGAAAACCAACCAGCAGCTTTTCTAGTGGAGCTCCTTGATCTCTCCAGTATCTCATGGCAAAGTCCTGCAGCAAAAAATTACAAAGTTTAACCAAAGAAATAACAACAGCAACTTAGATGTCTCTAGCATGGGATTATTGAAGGTTTTTACTTACAACGTTGTAGTAGACATGTTGACCATGCATGAGAGAGCTGTTGTATAGAGGGCTGTTGTGGCCAGTGAATGAATCCCAGGCTCCATGGAAGTCATAGGTCATGACACTTATAAAGTCTAGATAACTGTTACAAGAATAAAATACGGAAGTGCAACAAATTGGATATATTTTGCCACTTAACATCACAATTTTTATTCCTTTTTATCTGTCAGTTTCTTAATAATGGTAAATATTAAGAATTTGTCAATCTTTTCTCCTGTTTTTATTTCAAAACAAGACAGATGTAACATCTTTAGCTTTAATTCAAATGAACTCACTTGGACACAGCAGCGATCTCATAGCCGCTATCAATAGTTCCCTTTCCAGCCGCCACTGCAGCTGTGAGCAGCAGTCTCTGCTTGTTGGTCTCAGAGGCTTCCTTCTCAAAGGCAGCAAGTAATTCCTAAATGGAAAAGAACATTTAGTTTTAAGACTTCATCCAAACTCAGGCAGTTTGGATGAATTGATTTTTCAGAAATGCCCTGAAAAATTAATTAACCAGAGCCTCCAGTAAACTGTTGGCTAGAAACTCAAAAGCCAGCCGTTTTCAGATCAAAAGACACTTATTGATCGCAAAATAATGCAGATAACAAAACTCTTGGATGTGGAAGCTTGCAACTGACCGAAGGAGGTAGACTCAAATGACTCATTTCAAATTTCTGCGAGGTGTAGAAAACAAGTTAGAGGACGCAATATGTCTTATCTGAAAGAGTCAGAAAGTAAGATATTTATCTAATAATGGGAAAGCTAAATGGAATACAGCACATGCTTTCACATTATTTAGTGATACAAACAGAATTCTGAAAACAGTTTATAACACCCACCCCAATATCATTTTGTCCTTGTTCTGAAACCTTGTACATGAGCCACAGAACAGACATGGCGCCGATTTGTGTTGCGTGAAAATATCCTAACCTGGCAGAGCAACGTGAACCTTTTCTTGTCCTCCGCTGGGCTTCCTCGTGATCCCGGGTATTCCCAGTCCAGATCCAGTCCGTCAAAGCCATGTTGTCTCAGAAATCTGATGGAAGACTGGATGAACACCTGACGGTTGGCCGGAGATGAGACCATGAGGCTGAATCTGTTAATATTCACAGAGGTTAGTGGTTATTCAATTAAAAGGTTCTGTTAATGATCCTTAAAGGAATTCATTTAAAAGCGTGCGTTTGCAAGCTGTTGTATTTTGCAGACTCACTGAGTTGTTCCAAAGTTCCACCCACCGACAGCCAGCAGAGTTTTCAGTTGAGGGTTTCTGTTGTGAAGATGTAGGAATATATACATCACTTATACATGTCGAATAAAATGTGCATTATTTCTGAAAGGAATAAAACAGACATAATCCAACGGTGGCCTATATGTGCACTCAAAAATTTCATCTTAAAAGTTCAAATGGAACAAACATAATCTCTGAAAAGAAATATAAATGTACTAAAATGTATAAAAGATTTTTTTGTATTTTATATATTGTGTTTATTGCAAAGCTCATTACCATTTTCACCAGGCTGTTTGTGCCCATATATGTGGTCACAGAATGTTTTAGATTATTTTTCTGAACCTAAAATGTTTAAAATTCTTGTAATTTTCAGTTATGAATGAACAATTTCCAAATGGTTATCTTTGTTAATAATTTATTGGGAAGTTGAAGTGCTACTAAGCTCACCTGTTCTTCAGTGCATTGAAGGATTTATACAGAACTTCATCGTTCCACTCAAACGTAGCCAGCTCATTAGAGGAGCTGATTATGGAGAAGGCGTAGATGAGGTGCGTACAGAGATTTGGATCTATGTTGTCAGGCATATATTTTCCACCCCCCGGTCTGTACTGGGCCCAGTTGGTAAAGTAGCACACCAGTTTGGTGGAATAGACTATCAGAAAATAAAATAAAAGGATCATTAGAAGGTTTATTTATGAACTGTGACTTATGTGGAAATTCCAGGATAAAAAATAAATTATTAGTACCAGTCTGAAGACACACCAGAAGTGCCAATCCTGTAAAAGAGTTTAATTAATATTTTTTCTTAACAACCCTTAGAACATATTAAAATACTAAATAATTCACCTACCAGCCAGGATGGTCAGTCGGGCCATGATGAAGCGTTTTCTTCAGAATATTCTGGACTACAGCACTGTTTAACAGAACAAATCATAAAAAGATTATATTAGAAGCTTTGGAAGTCAACCACAAAGGTTTGTATAATAGATAATAGATAAATATAGATATGGTACATTGGTACCTTTTCTCAGGTAGCTTGCTGTATGTCTTGCTGCTCCAACTGTTCTCCCTTTTATAGAAGAAATTTGTGAGGAACAAAGTCCACGTGAGTGAGTCAATGGTTGAGTCAACATCAGATTTTGGTTTTGTTTGGCTGGTGATGAGCTGATGATTGTTCCACGTTTATGTTTTATTAGATGATGAATGTACATGAGAAGGAAGTGGTAACTTCTCAATTGCAGTTTTATGAGACTGCAAATTTGTTCTATCCTAAATAGGAGCTAGTAAACTGTTTTCCAATGTTATGGTACATGATTATCACGCAAACAGTAAAGTGTTTTCGTGTGCATCGAACAAAGCCTTTTTGTCTTAATGCTCAAAGGCAATTGTTGATAATTGCATTCAAAAGAAACATTAATGGGAATAATAAACTATATTTGACAGTTAGGTACTATAACCAAGATTAAATCTAATTACATGTAATTGCATGAGATTAAATAACTGGATGAACTTGATCAATAATTCTGTTTACAACTTGGGTTCAGTTTGTAAAAGTCTGAAACTTGAACCTCTGTCCTCTCAAGTGAGAGAGGTTTGACTGACAGACCTGCCCGTCTGGTCATGTCTGCATGTTTGCAATTAACAATAGTGACCTCGCTGTTACTGACGCAGCTACTTTCTTGCTACATTTTGTGATATTTCAGACAAAAAAAATAGATATGTTTTTTTATCTTTCTTGGTTAAACAATCGCCTTGTTAAAGCAGGACGATTGTTCTAACAAAACAATCTCCTTTTGTTAACTAGTCTTCTGTTTAACAAAAAAGACTATTTCTATTTTAGTTTCATCTCAACCGTCTCAGAGATCCGTATCTTAAAGTGGGCTCAAATCTCTTTGAATTTGGATTTACTTTTAAATCCAAATTCAGTTTATTGTTGTATTTTCTTTGTGCATGTTTATCTATTTTTCTTAGATGGGTTTTTTTTTAATCTTTCTTGGTTTATTATGTCTTCTTTAGTTTCTCTCATGTTATTACTCTGCCTCCCGTTTCTTGTGTAGTTCTTTTGAAATGTGTGCAAGTAGAGCACGTCATAATAGGACTGTAGACGTCCATTATTTTTGTCGCTTGTGCAATATAGAACTGTATGGGGAACTTATGGGGAAATGCAAACTGATATAATGTCAGATTGATGATAGCAGCATGGCGATTACACCATGCATATTTCACTGTTACACGCCACAGTTTTTTACAAGCAGTTCAATGTTTAAACTAGTATTGTTGTCCATCTATGGTATAAGCTTGACCTTCAAACACATGCTCCTTTTGTATATATTGCTGTTATTTCTTTGAATTGAAAAACAATGGAAACAGTGAAAATTAAACCAGAAACTCTTGTAAGAAGGGAACGGTTAGCCGTTGTAAATGGCTTCAAAGATAACACAACAGGATCTTTCTATCCTTTTGGGGTGGTAACATTTAAATTGGAATCTTGTTTTTCTTGACTTTAAAATAACTTTCAGCTTTAAGTATTCAAGAGTTAAGAAGTACAAGAAGTACAATTAGTATAATTATTATTTAATAACATAATTATGATTATTATCTGGCATGTTTCAGCCATTTCCCTCCCTGATTTAGTTAGCTGTGGCTACAGTCCAGTAGTCTGCCATGACCAGTGTGTGAATGGGTGAATGAAGGTTTAGTGTACAGCTGTTGGGGTCCTCTGAACTTGATAAAGTGCTGTGCAAGTACAGACGATTTAGCATTTAATGTTGCAAATGCAGTTGATTTTCTTTAATTATTTTTCATTCTATTTTTTATTGTCTGAATCTTAACATCAATAAAGTTGAAGTACGTCCTTAAAATAAGCAAAAAAACTGATGTTCTTATAACAAAGTTGTGAAAATTCAAAGTTGTTAAAAACATATTATTTTAACAATTCATATTTGTTAAAATAAAAATATTTTAGTAAACAAACTACTTGTAAAAATATAACTGTGTAGTTTTTTTTTATTTTGTCTTTCTCTTTACCTACTTCAATGCAAAAACATTTAGAATGATGTTTTTCAGATTGCATTTCTATGACCAGAGGGACGCATTGATTAAAACTAAATATAGTTCAGAGCGACAGCTGCATAGATATATCAGTGAGTATTGATAAGATGTCCTTGTCCCAGTAGCGCTAAGACGATGTCACAAAGAAGAGTTATCAGTGTTCAGGACTCAGTTTCACAAGTTAATGCATGATAGATTCAGAATTTGGGTGTGTCGTTTTCCTTTCTTGCCCAGTTTGACTGGATTTTTGAGTAGTCAGAAATTAACTTAGATCATCATAATGTGCAAGTACAGGTTTGACTTTATTCAGTCAGTATGACTATTAATAAATGCCAAAGAGAATGTTTGGCAACAAGGATTGCTGCAACGTTTGGCTCATGTCTATAAGAAATGCAACATAAATAGCTTTGTCCTTTATTGTACCACAGTGGGGAAATGAATTTCTAACAGCAGCAACGCTACAGAGCATCGAGGCAAGCAGGTTTTCATTTATCCAATGTTGCTGATTCTATTGTAGCAGTGAAAGAATAAAGTTTAAAGAAGTAGGGCTTGCACATTTTGATTTCTAAATTTATTTGAGCATCAAAAAGTCATGAAACTATGTTAAGTGTAAAATAAAGTTGTACCTTCTACAGGCCTTCACGTCAAAGACTAATTGAGTAATTGTCCCTGAAAAGACTTAGAAATAAACCTTTAAAAATTGATAATACAAAGAAATTTCCAAAACTAACAGCAGAATAAAACTTCAGAACAATCAATGAGATTGCTATTTCTTAGCTATTTGATTCTAAGTAAATCTTGTTCTAATCCTTTCTGTACCTAATCTTAAGAATATATGATTATCAGAAAATTGTAACGATGGAAAAATGATGTAAGCTGCATTATTGACAAGTTAAAATTGTGAGCAGCCAATAGAAAGATGATTTTTGATACCTTTGGGGCATTAATCATTGCAAATATCAATACTCAATAATCCTGGACAGTGATAGTAGTAACATGGAAACACAATGATGTTCAATGTAAACCTTTGTGATTTTAATAGTGATTTGATTGTAAAGATTTAAAATGTATTACATTGGTGAAACTGGGACAGAAGATTACCGAGAAGTGCAGTGAGTGAAAAGGAGAAGCTATGTGGCAATGGGACAGAAAGACAGTAAAAACAGGTTATGATCAGCTGTAACGTGAGCATAAAGAGGAAGTTTATCTAATTTTAGGGTTCATGCACCTCGGTGTAAGGGGAAGGCAACAGAGAGATCTTTCAAAAAATTTGCCAACCAGTTCTAGTGAGCTGCACAAACAAGGGAAAAGATCGCAGAACCACAGAAGAGGAACTCCATATTGGGCAAAATGGGGAAGCAAGTTAAGCTTCCAGGCAACAAAGCAATAATACAAGATTATTGCTGATCATGACACAGGAACATGACCTCATAAGGACCAAAAATGAGTTAAGATTCTGGTAGAAGAAACAGTCACGTATACACAAACTGAAAGGAGATATAAGGACAATCTAAGGAAATAGACATTGTTGTACTTTGACAGAATCTCCTCATCAGCATCGTGAGGAAAGATTGTGAGATCAGGGATGATGATGGCGATGGCGGGAGTTTGTCCTGGACTCTGTGGGTTGCCAGTTGGATTCCTGCTCCTTCTGGCTCTGTTATCGTGTCTTTGGGTAAGACACGTCACTTGTGTGTTGGTGGTGGTCAGAGGGCCTTGCTCTGTCAGTGTGGCCCAAGGCAGCTGTGACTACCATCCGGTAGCTTCCCACCATCGATGTGTGAATGTGTGAGTGAATCGATGAATAAATGAATTTAGTGTGAAGTGTTTTTGAATCCTCTGAACTTTACAAACATGATACAAGTAACATATCATCAGAATCTTTAGACAATAAAATTCTCTAAAATTTAATTTTTAGAGAATTTTAAACAATCTCCTTGTTAAAGGAGGACGATTGTTCTAACAAAACAATCTCCTTTTGTTAACTAGTCTTCTGTTTAACAAAAAAAACTATTTCTATTTTAGTTTCATCTCAACCGTCTCAGAGATCCGTATCTTAAAGTAGGCTCAAATCTCTTTGAATTTGGATTTACTTTTAAATCCAAATTCAGTTTATTGTTGTATTTTCTTTGTGCATGTTTATCTGTTTTTCTTAGATGGGTTTTTTTTTTTTAATCTTTCTTGGTTTATTATGTCTTCTTTAGTTTCTCTCATGTTATTACTCTGCCTCCCGTTTCTTGTGTAGTTCTTTTGAAATGTGTGCAAGTAGAGCACGTCATAATAGGACTGTAGACGTGCATTATTTTTGTCGCTTGTGCAATATAGAACTGTAGGGGGAACTTATGGGGAAATGCAAACTGATATAATGTCAGATTGATGATAGCAGCATGGCGATTACACCATGCATATTTCACTGTTACACGCCACAGTTTTTTACAAGCAGTTCAATGTTTAAACTAGTATTGTTGTCCACCTATGGTATAAGCTTGACCTTCAAACACATGCTCCTTTTGTATATATTGCTGTTATTTCTTTGAATTGAAAAACAATGGAAACAGTGAAAATTAAACCAGAAACTCTTGTAAGAAGGGAACGGTTAGCCGTTGTAAATGGCTTCAAAGATAACACAACAGAATCTTTCTATCCTTTCGGGGTGGTAACATTTAAATTGGAATCTTGTTTTTCTTGACTTTAAAATAACTTTCAGCTTTCAGTATTCAAGAGTTAAGAAGTACAAGAAGTACAATTAGTATAATTATTATATAACCACATAATTATGAAAGCATCTTGCATGTTTCAGCCATTTCCCTCCCTGAAACCTTTTGTGTGAAGTTGCTTTTCTAAAGCCTAGAAATGTTGTTTTTGGTAATTTAGTGTCTTTGTTGACTTTGTTGAGAACTATGACTCATTTTGTAGTTCTTGTTTTATATATTTTATGAAATATTTTTCTCTTATTTTTCTCAGTCAGCTCTTTAATACATCTTGATCATTAAAGCAGCTGTACCAGCCATTCCTCCTTTTTTTAAATAGTCTTCTGTTTAATAAAAAAGAAAACTATTTCTATTTCAGTTTCATTATATCATGTTAGTTTTAGATCAACTAATATTGGGTTGTTCTTAGAGTGCCAATATTTTAAAGCCTGGGAAATACAATAGGTGTGAGTTAATGTTATTTGTACTGAAACAGATTTTTTTTTTAAAGAAACATTTGAAATTAACATCCTGAGACAGCAGCTTCTCTTTGTGCTTCTAGAGCTTTGGGTGTGGAGACATTTTAGGTGACTCACTTGCACGATGTTTACTTATTTACCAGCTTTTCAGAGATTTACCAGTTCTGAATCTGATTTTGAGACCATTTTTTGATGGCTGGAATATGTTGCTCAATAAGCCACATCTGAATAAAGAAGCACTTCTGATCTGTTATTGCAGTTACTAGTTCACCACCATTGATATTTTAAAAATGCCAAATATTACTCCTATTCATTCTGACTGGTATATTTTCCTCTTCAGTTTGTTTTCTAATTTCTTGTTTGAGATTACTTGGAAAAAAAAACCAAACACAAGTCTGAACTCTAGGATTAGTCAAAAACTAACGTACAAGTAATTTTTTCTAAATATTTGGCTACCTATTGTGCAATACACAAAATACCTATTATATTTAAAATGAAAGTCAAATAATTATGCCACACTGGGAAGCAACAAGAAGAAAGATGGCAACGGAAATTGAGGAAGCAAAAAGTAAGAACATTTATTGGAAGATGTTGGTCTTTAACAACAGCAAATCTCCACATTACAAATTACTTTAAGGCACTGAAACAATCTCCTTTTGGTTTTGTAGATAAAGGTGACAAACAAGAACATAGACCCAGAGAGGACATTGCATGCACATTGCCAGTTCAGCATTTATATTCACAATAGCTTTACTAAATCGTTTCATATATATGTTACATTTTATAAAAGGGGATATTTACCATTTTAATTAACAAACCGAGAGTACAATGCAAACCAATTTCATAAATTACATCTTTACTTAGGGCCAGTCGCAACAGTTGCATCTGTCACTGAAAACCAGATTAACAGGACATCTCTGCAAGTAGGTGTTTCCACTGACACACTGATAGAAGGTGGTTTTGTCACTGTCATTTCTGTAGTTTCCATCAGGCTTTCCATTACAGAAATCACTTCCAGAAACAGGAGATTTGGTTGTTTTGGGAGTGGTCGTGCCAGCAGCTGCAGTGGATGCAACAGGGTTGGGCTTGTTTGTGGTCACTTTGCCTGTGGTTGGATGGGCAGTTTTGGTTGAGTTGTAGCTCGGCAGGTTTGTTGGAAAAACTGGGGCTGCTGTGGGGACGGCAGGGTTTGGTGAGGCACCTAGAAACACATAAAGCATGCAGTTTTTAAAGTAAACAAGTCGAGGGGAAATTAATGACACTGATGTCTGGTTTTTACCTGAATCCAGAAGAGAACGCAGATATCTAATAAGAGGATAGGTTCCCTGACCGCAGAATTGTCCAGCAAAATCATCCAGATCCAGAGACCAGACGAATGCTCCACCGTAGTTGTTATCTTTCACATACCGTGCCTACAAAATATGAACATTGTGTTTAAAAATTTTAATATTTCTTAATACAATCAAAATTAAATTGACCGGAACAAAAACAGCTTTCAATATTTTAGGTGAAAACATTTAAGCTTGGAACTGCCTGAACAGAATAGCAGTGTAGAAGTGATAACACAAATGCATGAGGAATGTTCTCTGCTTGGAAGACTGTGCCTGGTATTTTAGAAATGCTTCTTAAGTAAAGGAAACGGATACAAAATTTAATAAGTGAGTCAAAGTCCAAGGGAAGTCAAATGTAACTGCTAGATGTTTTTATATTGAAATTCTGTTTTCAAGATGGATTTTTAATCAAGGTCTGTCTTTGTGTTTCAAACTATAAAACTTCTGAAGAGCTAGTCACTGCCAGTCAACGTGGTGCAGTTTAATATAGAGAGAAATTATCATCACAGGTATGACAGCAGCTACATAGACACAGCAAGACTCCAAGGTAGAAGTGGAAAACTCATTTTCTTTCATGGGTCACATCAAGACCATCAATGTCCTCAAAAGTGTGCTTGTGGAAGAAAATACTGAAAACAAACCCCTAACAAGTTGTTGAAATATTACTAAATAGTTGTTTCTCCATTCAGCTAACACTTTTTTGGCCAATATACAATAGTGACAAGATGAGCATTAGCATTAAAAACACTTTTTATTAACCACGAGGCATTCCTTACATGGAAAACATACCTTCACAGCTTGTAACTGGAGTTTCTTGTCAAATTCTAGCAAAAAGTGAATTTAGCTTGAAGCAAAAGATGGATGATTATAATAAAGGACCTGTAATGCTGTGGGCCTGTTCCTCCTTTAAAAAAACCTGATGTCACATCAGAGGTAAGATTTGAAATATTGCAACTGTATTGCCATCTTCTGTCCAGTTTTGGCAACTAAAAGATGTGTGTTGATCTTTGGCTTCATGCAC
The DNA here is from genome assembly GCA_911649635.1 of Poeciliopsis gracilis. Lineage (NCBI taxonomy): Eukaryota > Metazoa > Chordata > Actinopteri > Cyprinodontiformes > Poeciliidae > Poeciliopsis > Poeciliopsis gracilis. The sequence goes on from CAJVRI010001220.1 coordinate 3,647,583, forward strand.
AGTTTGATCTGATTCATTGGGCCATTGCACAAACTGGGACGGACAGGGACATGCAGCATTCTTTCCTTATTTGTATTGGAGCTATTATTGTACTCAAAGGATGACATATTACCTTGATTGCATAACTCTGCTTGTTGTCGAATCCCACCCATTCATTGCCTTTGACTGCATAGGGAACCTTTTGTTCCTCAATCCAGTGAGTTGCGGCTCCATCAAGGAAAGTGCAAACCTGCAGTTACAAGATGATAAACCTAAATATCATCCCAATTTTTATATTTGTTTTGTTTCGCAGTATCTATTTTGTTTATCTAAACATTTTCCCTAGTACTATATTAAATTATTACCTCATAATAAGAGAAAATTCCTGCTTCACGGGTGTAGGACCCAGCAGAGGCTGCTCCACTGGCTGGTGCGCCAACGCCACCAGCTGCTGCTGGTGTGCGAAATGTGCGACCATATGCGGGAAAACCAACCAGTAGCTTTTCTAGAGGAGCTCCTTGATCTCTCCAGTATTTCATGGCAAAGTCCTGCATCAAAAAAATGGCAAAGTCTAACCAAAGAGGAGATAATATCGCCTTACATGTATATCGTTTGGGTTTGTTGGATATTTTTACTTACCACATTGAAGTAGACATGTTCACCAGCTAGAGCAGAGCTGGTGTATAGAGGGCTGTTGTGGCCAGTGAATGAATCCCAGGCTCCATGGAAGTCATAGGTCATGACATTTACAAAGTCTAAGTATCTGTTAGACATAACATTATCATAAGATAATTTTCACTTCAAATGACCATTTTTAATTAAAATCAAGGCTTCTGCTGCTTTGCATCACATTGACTCACTTGGATACGTCTGCAATCTCATAGCCGGTATCAATAGTCCCCTTCCCAGCTGCCACTGCAGCTGTGAGCAGCAGTCTCTGTCTTGTGGTTTCAGCGGCTTCCTTCTCAAATGCTGCAAGTAATTCCTAAATGGAAAAGGACATTACCTGTGCTAAGTTTCATCCAAACGTGGAAATGTCACTATGTTGATACAGTATAATGTAAGACAGGTGTGCTTCTGTATAGAAAATTCACCTTTTGGTCAGACTATCAATCTCATATTATATTGTCACAGTTTTCAATATGTTAAAAACATTCTTGTAAAAGTAACATTCTGCAGCTCTAAGGATAACCAGCAGCTCCCTCTTCTGGAGAGCAGCTACACTAAAACATTGAAAGAAGTTCTAAGGAACTTCATTAGTTCATAGATTTAATTTTCAGTTGATTAATTGTTTGCATCCTTACAGAGGGACCAAAATGTCTTTCTGCAAGAGAGCAAAAAAAAAAGAAAAAAAAAAAGGTAGGAGATTTATCTAAAAACATAGAAGGATAAAAATAGAATAAACCATGAGGACTTTATGTTATAAACCCAGAACCTAGTCATGAGTTTGAGTGTTCAATCTTTGTTATAAAAAATACTGCAACTTCTATACAAAATGTTGGAAATCTATTAGAAATCTTAGACTTGAGATGGATCTACATTATCAACTCAAAAGAAATACCAACAGAAGTGATTTAGTAATGCTAACTATTATCAGCAAATTCTGAAAACAGTTCGAAAGCAACTCATAATTTTATCCTTGTTTTAAATCAACAGTGAAAACCGTATTTAAATGGTTCTAAATTTCATCGTTTTTCACTGTAATTTTATCACAATGAAGTAATGAAGCCTCTGCTCCCGGTTTAGATACATGTAATTATTATTACAAAAACTGGAGAAATTAAATGAGCCACGGAACAGACATGGCGCCGATTTGTGTTGCGTGAAAATATCCTAACCTGGCAGAGCAACGTGAACCTTTTCTTGTCCTCCGCTGGGCTTCCTCGTGATCCCGGGTATTCCCAGTCCAGATCCAGTCCGTCAAAGCCATGTTGTCTCAGTAATCTGATGGAAGACTGGATGAACACCTGACGGTTGGCCGGAGATGAGACCATGAGGCTGAATCTGTTAATGTTCACAGAGGTTAGTGGTTATTCAATTAAAAGGTTCTGTTAATGATCCTTAAAGGAATTCATTTAAAAGCGTGCGTTTGCAAGCTGTTATATTTTGCAGACTCACTGAGTTGTTCCAAAGTTCCACCCACCGACAGCCAGCAGAGTTTTCAGTTGAGGGTTTCTGTTGTGAAGATGTAGGAATATATACATCACTTATACATGTTGAAAGGAAAGCAATCTGACAGTGTTCTGGCAGTTCAAGTTATATGTTCAAATAGAATAATTGTAATATCTTGAAAGAAAAAGTACAGTTTAAACCAACTTAAATACTGAAATTAATAAAAGAGATTTTTTTATTCTAAATGTTTTTATTATCATGTGTCGAAGTAAGAATGATATGTTCCAAAGTGCATTTCCACTTCCACCAGGCTCTCATGCAAAGTTCAAAATGATTTTTCTGAACCTCAAATGCTTAAAATTCTAGTAAGTTTTTCATGGAATGCATTACAAGAATGCATCCAAGCAGCTTCGTTTTTCAGTAGTTTATTGGGAAGTTGAAGTGCTACTAAGCTCACCTGTTCTTCAATGCATTGAAGGATTTATACAGAACATCATCGTTCCACTCATACGTAGTCAGCTCATTAGAGGAGCTGATTATGGAGAAGGCGTAGATGAGGTGCGTACAGAGATTTGGATCTATGTTTTCTGGGGTGTATTTGCCAACACCCGGTCTGTACTGGGACCAGTTGGTAAAGTAGCATACCAGTGTGGTGGAAGAAACTGTCAGAAAAGAAGAAAATTAGTTTTAGTAGGCCCATGTTCAAGCTGTGACTAAAGTGCATATTCCAGAAACAAAAAAATTATAATTCCTACCAGTCTGAAGACACATCAGAAGTGCCAGTCCTGAAAAACAGTTTAATTAATAGTTTTTCTTAACAACTCTTGAAACAAATTGAAATATAAAACAATTAACTTACCAGCCAGGATAGCCAGTCGAGCCATGATGAACCCTTTTCTTCAGAGTTTTCTGAAATTATAACACAGTTTAATGTAACAAACCATAAAAAGATTATATTGGAGGTATCTAAAGTCAATTTCAAAGAACCACTGCACAAAACACAACTTAGAATACAGATGAAAATATCATTGGTACCTTCTTTGAGGTAGCTTACTCTACGCCTGAGTGCTTCAACCGTTCTCCCTTTTATAGGTAAAATATGTGAGGAACAAAGGCCTTACATAAGTGACTCATTTATTACATCAAGATTAGAATGATTTGAGGTTTTTTTTGGCTAGTGATGAGATGATGATTGCTCCTTATTTCTGTTTCATAAGCTGATAAATGTTCTCAAGTGGAGAGAGTTATGTAACATCAACTGATGTTGCACAAAGGACTGTAAATTCATTAGATTCATTCACAGCAGTGATTGTTTAGTTTTGCATGACACAAAGTGTTTGAAAAACATAACATCTCTTTGTTAGAAATTTACAAAACGAGCAACACATTTTACTGCCAATTAAAGTTACACATTGCTTATTTACAGTTGATGTCGGGCAGCATGTAACATGTCATGTAATTCAAAACTATGATATGAAATTTTAAATTCATATCATACTTGGTCAACTTTTGAGCAACTTGGTCAAAAGTTATTTAGTGATACTTGGACATTTCCACGACTCGTCTTTAACAATAAACCAAAGCAAACATCAATAAAATGTGACATGATTTTCTCAAAATGCAAGTAATTATGTGGCTGATACTTTTAATAGTGTCAAACTGAGTTATTGAGTAATTACTGTATACTAAACTCCTTAGGACATAGTTTTGCTGTAAAACAAGTTCAAACTGATGAATTGAATTTCTGAATTTCATATTTGTGGAACAAATTCTGTAAAATACTCAGTCAAATATTTAACTCTGCATAGCAACTCTGCATAGCAGTTTATTTTACATTTTTCTTTGCCTGTGAACAAAGAGAACTTGAAAAAAACCTAATTGGGCTAATCTCTTTATGAGATTGTCAGTCATTTCTGGGATTTGAAGGGCACAGAGATTAAAACTGAACGCATTTCATATGGGTAGCAGCACTCCTTATAGATATGCCTCTATCTATCGATAAGATGTCCTTGCCTTAATAGCTCTAAGTGCATAGATGTTCTAATTTTCCAGAATTGTCAGGGTTCAGCTTTCATTTTTCTTTTTGCAAATGAATACATTACAGATTCAGAATTTTATTTTGCTTACTTGCTTACTATTTTTCAAAAGTCGCAAATGAACTTTATCATCATGATGTTGCACAACAAAAGTTTTGGTTATAAATAATTTCTAAAATGAAAACGTTGTGCAACAACAATGTGCAGCGACGTCTGTCTTATGTAACTATTTAGGACTATGATAAATGACTAAGTTAGAGTTTTGGTTAAACTAACACGTTGGGGAGCCAACTGTTGATCAGGAATGATTAGCCAAGTGTAATCAGTCTCTGTCAGAATCTGAAAAGATTCTTAATGCAGTGGTGTTCTGAGGTCAGCATCACGGTGGAGTCAACGCTGCTGGACAGCAGACACTGCAAGCATACACCATAAAATACACTGACAGCTTCTCTGAGAATTTATTTCTGTTTTTTTAAATAAATATTTCCTTTTTTTAATGAATCTACGTGCTTTGATTGTCTGTGACTTTGCTGCTGTTTTACTGGAATTTTTTCCCCTTTGTGACACCATACAGTATATGTCTATTCTATTGTCACGCTGTGTTTCACCTTCTCTCAGGACAGTGGAAGGAAATCCACTTTGATGAGATGTTCAGAGACAGCATTTCTTCTTTGGGAAGTTACAATTCTTTTAGATTCTGTGTGCAGGAGTTCAAATAACCCAAGCTCAAGGGTTAGAGTTGGCAGGAATACAGTCAGCAGTTTAGCAAATGGCAGACTGATCAATTTTGGACCCAGGGTTTCTGCAAAGATGCAGACCTTTTCCCGCCTACTGAGAAATGTTACGATCTATCTTTGACTTTTATTTAAATGTAATTATCTAAATCATTTAAATGTGACAAAAAAAATAATAAAAAAATAAAACAGAATAAATAGTAGTTTTTCACAGCACTGTAAATGTGAGTAATACCTGATTACACTTAATTATTCTCTACACAAATTTGATGAAAGTTAATATGATTTGTATCTGTTTCTGACAACGATAATTATTGCAAAAGATCAATAGATGACACACCATGAACAAGGCTTTGAATTTACTTCAAATGTGAAACATTAACATTCACCAAAAGCGTTGTGTAAAAACGTGTATTTGTATGTGCCTCTGTTTCGTCAGATATTAATTTAAAATAAATATCTAGAATCGTCATATTGTAAATCGACTATACAATAGTTAGAAAATCACAAAGAAAATAGTAAATTAAAACTCCTTCAAAATAACTCACCCAGTTGTGTTAGTAGGTTTATGAGCAAACCTGCCTTACAACATCCAGTTTACTTCTCTGTTTAATCTGTGTGTTTAATCTGATAAGAGACAGGGACCTGTTCTCCACAACATGATTCCTGCCAGAGCTTTAACTTCAGTAAATAAAGATCTGAGCAAATAAATATGGTCCAAGATCTGCTGATGTCCCCAGTTAACCCAGAATGAATCTCTATCCGTCTTTCTGATCTTATTTATCTGATTTACACGAGTCCATCAGATACCAAGATCAAGTTCATTTATAGACCTTTTGTTTCCACTAGTTTAACAAAATATTCCTACCACCCATAGTGGAGTTTCTCCTCATGAATGATTTAGATGATACTTTTCCACAGTGAAAGACAATATTACCAAGTGAGTGGCTAATAAAGCACATTTACTCGTATATCTTTTCATCAACTACAGCCACAAAGATTGCACATAATAAATATATGGATTCAGAAATTTAGCATTCAGAGTGAAATAAGCCCATTTATGTATAAACACTTTTTTATTCATTTTTTTGCTTCATACACAGCTGATGTTAGACGTCAAAGAAACACTGTTACGTCTCAGAATGTGTTAAATTAGGAGAGCACTTCAGAATCTATTTTAAATTGTTCTACAGAAATGTTTTCCTCAGTGAGGAAAGCATAAGGTCAGCTTTTTTGTTTCAATGTAAAAATCTAAAAAGCTGATTGTTATAAAATTTGAACCAAAGTTGAGGAAAAAAAAAAAACCTTCAGAATGTGTTTCACTCATAATTAACACAAACCTTACAGTTGGAGTTAATAAACAGAAAAAGATGCAGTTACAGAGGGTAAGTTGGTCCTTGCAAAAGTTTTCACAGACATAATAAAAAGCTCCTTCTCAGTCTCTCACAATACTTCAATTTTTGTAAACATATGTTCTATATATACACAACACGAAAGGAAAATCTTCTGTTTTAACCAATAATGTCTAAAAACACACATATGTCAAGAGTATCCCAACCTCTGCCTGTTTCCCCCCTCCATATAAATGACATTTGAGGCTTGTAAAATAATAAAGGTTTAATAGCAGCTCTATTTCCAGCTGTTTCCTCGTCAAATGGACTCAAATCCTCACTTCCTCTGCATGCCTCCAAGAAGGTACAAACAGAGTCCGAGGGAAAAACAGCCGTAGCAAGAATCGGTCCTTGAGGTTTTAGTCTCATGCCAGAGAGTAGATGGTATTCATCGGCGAGTGGAGCTCTAGATTCCCACCAAAGTCCAAGTCCCTGACATCTCTCCTTGTTCCTGTATACTGGCCGATGAACGATCCGTCCTCATTGAACTGGATTTCTCCTCCTTCTCCATATTCAACCAGGCTGTCATCGCTGTCTGATCTCTTCAGTATCGCCTCCACAGATGGCTGAGCTCTCTGGAGCCCTTTTTCCTCCTCTCTGGCAAAAAGAATAAGAGTGTCACCATGAATTAGATCTTAGAAATGTGAACTATTGTGACTAAAATACAGTGAAAGGTAATGCATCATACCGCCGAGGATAGGGCAAAGTTGAGACACGTGCTATCCTAAAATATGAAAACAGTTTATTAAACTGCAAAATTAAAAGATTGAAATTGAGAAAATACTTTTTTTTTGTTGTTCATAAAATTACTGTAAATAATGTCAATATTGTCAATAAGTCAACATTAGTCTTTTCATACCTTTCAAGGGACCTTGAGTGGTTGAGTGGAAAAAACAGAAGGTTGAGGTATTGGAAGGGAAGGTTTTAGATAGAGAAAGAAAAGTAAACAAACAAACAAAAAAACTATTTAATCAAAGGGTTACAGAAAATAAGCTCACATATCTGATTTGAACTGTATCTGTGCTCAGATGTGCTAAAGCATGATTAACAGTCTTCACGTTGGAGACTGTGTCTGGGCAGAGAACATTCATGATAAAATAATTCAAATATTATTCATTTCATTGTGTATTTTCATGTGTTTTTTGCATTGTTGGACGTGAAAGTGTGGCAGGCCTACAACAGGCTGAGGCGCCATTTATTGGCGTTAATAAAACTTTACTCCAGCAAAGTCAGCTTGCATTACTAGTAAAGACCATTTTAAATCCTTTCTTAAAACTTATTTTTATTTGTTGGCATTTAACAGAGGCCTGATACTGTAACTTTTCTTCTTCAATATTATATTTTTATTTTATTCACTTATTACCCTTATTTTTTTTTCTCTTTCATTTTCCATCAACTTATTATTGTGTTATCATTTTTGTACAGCACTTTGGTTTTAAATCGATTTTTAAAAGTGCTATATGAATAAATTTGACACTGACATTGACAGTATCTTTGCTTTTCTTCCCTCCTCACTGAACTGCATCAGACAAGCCCTCAATGTCCTTGAAACATAATAAATTATCTCTGTTATCTCTACTGCACATAGTAAAGCTAAATCCGGTTAATGCTAAAGGTGGCTGCGGTGCTTGCAACAGCATAGCTTTGCCTTGTGTGACATAATTAGTCATAACAGACCACCAGCACTCATAAAAAAACTGAATAATAATTAATTTTTACTTGGCAGTTTAGTTGGGTATTACCGGATTAATTAGAGTTTGTTGTATTTCAAGTGAAAGACATATTTTGTTAATACATTCTTATATTGGCTGTTTTATTCTCTATATGTGTACATGGTTTCAGAAAATTAGTGCTGAACTTATTTCTTTGTCTACTGTCCAACCACCCCACACCTCATGAAGCAGGTATTCAATAAACAATGACTGAGACTGAAAGGAATTTTAGCTTTTATTTTCTGATTAACGGGGGATGCCTCAACTTTGGAGTTTTCATTTAAATTGCTAACTTTGTTAATAATTGCCTTTAGTTATAAATGACCAAACCAAACCTGTTGTTGCACAACACTGTATAATACTAAACTTCACAAATGTCACTCAAATAGACCTCTGCATTAAATATATCAAGTTGATTCTGGTCAAAACGAACCAAACTAACTTTGTATTTGGCTGTTCAGATAGAAAGCCAAAGATTACAGATTTTTCCAAAGAAAAGCCATCTATGTTTAATTAATTTAGGAACTCAAAAGTAATTGGTTGCAATACCAATCTCCAAAAAAGGAAAAATAAAGAAAAAAGTTTTCATTTATATATTTAAAACTCACCCGTTGACATGTTCAGTTAGGATGGACATTATTGATACAACAATGTCACAGAGCATTTTCAATTTACAAAAAGAAAACACACAGATACAGAGCCAATCCATGCAAACAATGTTATCAGAAGATAACCTGAACTAATAGATGTGTGTTATAGTGTGACACTATTCCTCATTATCAACTAAAAACAATAATACAGCTGTTTATTTGTTAGCTTTGGATGTTTACCTGTAATCAAATGTTCCCTCCTGATCTTTATCATCCACCAGTTCCAATGAAATGTCTTTTTTGTCGCGCACTAAGTCATAGAAAAAGTTGAATTTAAACATTTTGCTAGGAAAACAGAAGCCAAGAGCAATTGTTCTGTCAAATATCTACAATAATTTTGCTGATTGATTTAATATAAATTTATGTAAATACTGTCATAAAGCACATTATGCTGGTTTAAAGTATGTTTTTCACAGGACTGTCCCCCCGTTGCACCTGGATATTTTCCTCCTCGGCTCCTCTTGATGAAACACACTATGAGCAGGATGAGCACGATGAGAGCCACAGCGCACATGATGCCAATAAACCACCCCTGAGTGGAAATGTCCACCTGGTCCTGAGCATAAACTGGGACAAACAATCACACAAGAAGAAAGTCAGCATCATCCAACACCCCAAAGCTAAAACGTAGAACAATAGTAAATTACTCTCTGTGGTGTAGTGGGGAGACTCCTCCGTATGCCATTCTCCCATCCCGATCCGAGTGTGTGCAGCCACAGAGAATCTGTAGCGAGTGTAGCGGTCGTATCGCCGAATAGAGAAGCTTGTCACATTTGGTGGGAACTCCTCCACTTTCAGCTCTTCTCCTCTGCTTGCATTCACTGCGGAGAGGTTGGATACTTTACAAAATGTGGACAACTCTTGATGTTGAGACTAAAACATTAAAGGTTAAAATATCTTATTCTCCCACTGAGTAGTTACAAAAGTTTATTACCCTCTTAACAGACTTCAGCAGTATTTGGATTTCTATGTGCAGCTACAGCAACGGTTATCAGGGGAATTGATCCATAATCAGCTTTTCTGGATTTACTGTGAGGAATTGATTTTTACCCATTTCTGAGTGCGCTTGGCATCTTTTGTTAGAGTCTTTTGGCATACCTGTCTGGTATTTCAAGCTGTAACCAGTGATAACACCATTCGGCTCTTCTGGTAGGTCCCAGTCAACATAAATGCTGTCCAGATGTCGCTGTTGGATCCTGAAGGATCTTGGAGCAGATGGTACTGCAAAAACAAGCCCAGGATTGTAAGCAACAGTTTAATGCAAAGTCTGTAGAAAAATTGCAGCATATTACAAATTATTGTTATTATTAGTATTAGCATTAGTATTATTTAATACCTCCTTCCGGTGTGGAGAAGTGGATGTGATTACTTGGCGGTCCTTCATACCGGCTGTTTGTCACTACTATATACATCTTGTAATTGCTATAAGGAATGAGATCAGTGACGATGCCTGAGGGTTCTGGATCGCTGTTTGGAAACACTTTCGACCTCATGCCTCTGTTGACCCTGTGCCACCTCAGCTGGCTGCTGTCTCTCCAGTAGTAGACCTTAAAATTCAGAAGAAACACTTTTCAATCTTTGCCTCTGTATCTTCCCATATTTGGCACCAGAGTCAAAATATGAAATGATGATCAACTAAAAAAATGCACACAAATGAATAACATTATCAAATAGAATTTAATTTAATTTCCTAAAATTTCATATATTCCATGTATTTTCATGTTGTGAAGCTTAAATTAATAGTGTGGAAAACTTCTTTATATTAATATCACAATTAGCTATTTCAATGTACAATAAGGGTTCCATAGCTATTATTGTGTTTTATCTTTTATTACAGCCATAACAGACCCACCTTGTATTCTTTGAGCTCTCCCATAATAGATTCACGTGTCACTGGGTCCCAATGTAATGTAACCTGAGTGCTCTCAATGTCAGACACTCTCAAGTTCAGGGGGGCCGCTATCGGACCTGGGAAAAAAGTAGAAATGGAATGCCAGCTTATCTTTTCTGTTGATAAGAAGAAGTCTTTCATAGCAGCGTGTTAGGTGAGAAAAACTAAAATATCTGAAATATGAATACAAAAAGAGTTTTTTTTTCTTCTGAGAGAATGTTGATTGCATGTGCTGGACATATATATTCTAAAATAAGCCAAAAGAGAAGTTTTTAGTTTCTTCTATAATGTCATGTATGTCTTCATAAAGTAGAAGAGAGAGTGGGAATATTTTGGAAATTTACCGCAAACTATTTTGGTGATTTATTAATTATTTATGGAGTGCATGTTTTCGAATGTTTCACTGAGATTTAAATGCTAAAGCAGCAAATAGACAAACTGTGCCGTACGTACAAACAGTACTTACGGTCTTCACCAGAGTAACCAATGACCACGGGCGACTCAGGTCCAAGCCCAAAGTCATTGACTGCCTGGACTTTGAGCTCGTAGGGGGTGAATGTGTCTGCATCATAAATGTAATACTTCAGCCACTTTGTGGTGGCATTTTTCCACTCCTCTCTGGATTCTCTTCGTCTCCACCAAACCAGATACTTCAAGTGTGGTCCATTCCACTCTCGCCATGTCAGAGGCTGCAAACAAAAGAAGAGTTAATGATTTATATTGTGGTGTTTTGTGTTGAGGAAGATTTATGCGGTAAATTCCCATAGGAAAACACAGATTTATGGGTTTATTTCGGTCCTAGTTACCTCCCAGCTGATTTCCATGTTATTTCTCCATGTGCCCACCCCTTTCAAATTTTTCGGAATGACATCAGGAGCTGTACAAGAAAATAAAATTATTGATTCAAAACCACATGTTCTAAGCTTGGATTTTTCCCAGCTGAAAGCGAAAAGCAGACATGATTTTATCAAAAGTTATAAATCTAAGTCTTTTTTTCCTTTTTGATGACGAGGTTGTTCAGAATAGTGACTCTCTGGGAAGTCTGCTCATTAGCTGTTAACCTTAAATGAGTCGTAAGACACAGGAGGTCGGCTCACCGCCTGAGGCATCCTTTGACATTGCTCTCTAGATTGCTTCAACCTGAGGAGCAGCAGTGATTTTTCCACCAGGGATATGTTTACACGGCACATTGATTTCCACAAACTTTTCACAAACAGAAAAAACTAATGGGTTGTAATTAAAAGAAAACCCCACATATTACATTTTGCATTATTTTGTCAACAATGATTTCTTAATCTGGGATTGTTCCCCATTTAATAAACATAAAAATACATTTTTCTATTATTTATATGTTAGATTATGCTACTGCATGAAAAAAAAAAGATCATTATGACTTTTCACAGGCCAGTGTGAAGTTCTCTCTATATCCTTAAATTATATTAAAAAATCAATCATGTTTCTCATGTTTATAAGCTAATAATTGCAAATATCACACAGTGTCACTCAGCATAACACCCACGTGCGCCGCTGGTCTGGAAGCGTTTAGATGGCCGACTGGGACGACTCGGTCCAATTTCATTGTTAGCAATAACCCTGAACTCATAGTAGGTGAAAGGTGACAGATGCAGCATGACAGAGTTGAGATTTCCTGGGTATGTTGATAGGTTTTTCCACTTTCCTGGTATCCAGTCATCATCATCATACTGCACTAAATACTCTGTCAGAAATCAGAAAATAGTTCTTAATATTATCATGAAGAACACGCATACAAAACATTTCAAGACGTATTCCTGTGAGTTTATGTAGTTTGCTAATTTTACCAGTAATGGGGCTGTGGTTGCTGTCTCCAGGAACCCAACTGAGTCGCACACTGCGTTCATATGGATCTGACAGTTCCAAGTCAGTCGGAGGATTTGGTCGGTCTACAAACAAACAAACAAACAAACAAACAAACAAACAAACAAACAAACAAACAAACAAACAAACAAACAAACAAACAAAAAGTTAAAAACAGTTTTAAGACAAACAGGCAACTCATCTGCTAAAATAGGTTTTCTTTCTCTGGGTCCTACCCATCACCATTAGGTGTGCTGATGCAGACTTCTGTTCCAGGTCATTTTGGATGACACATGTGTAATTCCCCTCATCATCTCTATTTACATTAGTAATGACCAGATTTGATTCATCCTTAGAGACTCTACCAAAGTAAAAACAACCCTCAAATGATCACACCGAAATAAAAATCTTCCATTCTGTTGTGAGACATGAAATGAACTTGAGGAAAAGTCACAGACCTCCAACTGAGAGCAGCTTGCTTTTTGTTTTTCATCCACGTTGTTGTGATTGGTGTAGTGATGTCTGCTTTCACGCCGCACTCCAGGCGCACATCACTTCCACGTAGGACTTTCATACTCTGTGGTTTGGTCACAATTATTATGGGCTCTAAGAATTATAACAAACGATGCTATAGTCAGACTGTTACAAGAGCCTCCTGGTGACAAATGTTTTCTGTGAGAATCTGTCAACTTTACCTTTGACCTCTACTCGGACTTGATTCTCATCTCTCCCTGCAATGTTGCTGATCACACACAGATAGGTACCCTGGTCTTCTATCTGGATGCGTTTGATCTCCAGAGTCCCATTCCTGTGGATCCTGAAACGATTTCCCTCGAGATTTCCTTGTCCATATCTGGACCTGTGTCAGACAAGCCATAAACCTACAGACACTGAAAGGTTGATCCCTAAGGTCACCCAAGACTTATAAAACGTACACTGTGGCCTTACCATCGCAGTTCAGGAACAGGAGAGCCAAAGAAGCGACAGTCTAAAAAGGTATGATGTCCTTCTATCGTCTTTATGAGCTCATTCCGGGGCCCAATAATACGAGGCGTTGCATCTGAGGGATAAAACACACGGTCAGCTCGGTAAATTTGGACACCGATACTCACCATGAGGAGGATAAGCCACAAAACATCAGTTGACTGTTCACTGATTCATATTTGGAATTACATTGATGTAAATTTGAGTGGAAGGAAAAAGTGGGACAGAAAAAAGTTCAGAAGTAACTGATAAAAGCACCATTGAGATGAAAAAGCAGATACTGCAGCAGGATGAAGTGCTTTTCGATCCACAACCTACAAACTTGTCGGTAATGACTGTTCTTTCATAATTGTTTTAATGTTTTTTTTTTAAAGGAGATTAAATATCTGCATATATTTTAACATTTTCTTAGCTTAAAAAAAGCAAAGACAACTTTTCACCCTCAAGGCTGTTATAACAATTAATCTTTAACAACTATTCTGGCTGGGAACTTCCAGTCTGAGAACTCCCAGTTGAGTCACAAACCAAACATTTTTAACGTTGCAGTTTTGTTCCTCAAATCTAAGATTCTATTTTTACTAAATAAATGAAGATAAAAAATACTCAGAATGACATTGACAATATAGATGTGTCACCTTTTTTAATAGTATGTAACTACATAAAGTTGTTGATAGGTGTTGACTGTATTTATAAAAAAAAAGTTGCTAGAGTTGATCAAATAAAATGACCATTTTTCAGGCTAAATGTTCACAGGACACAAGTGTTTAAAAAAGTTTAATTTTTAAAGCACACCTTTTGACTCAATAGTGGAAACAGTTGACTGGCATAAAATAGCCTTTTAAAATGCCTCCAAGAATGTTTCTGCTGTTCTGAACAGTAAAAGCTACTCCAGATACTCTAAGTTTTTAAGTAACAAGATGTTGTAAAGTCCAATATTATCTGAATATCAACATAGAAAAACGTTAGGAATACATATAATGGATATTTATATTTCAAGGTCTTTTAGATTGTTCGTGTTTGTCAAAAATGATCCACAATTTATGGCTTAGTGCTGACTTTGAAAAATAACTGAACATTCTCTAAGTAGCGAAACTTACGTAGAACATTGACAAATGCATTGGCCAGTAGATATCCATGCTCATTGGAGGCGTTGCACTGATAGACAGCAGTGTTTTCTGTGGACACACTGCGAAAGGTTATCGTTTCTCCAGACACCTGCCTGTTAGACTGCGGTGTCGACGCTGAAAGACAAATTACATGTGGATGAAGAAAAGAGCGGGCAAGAATTAACATTTAGATTAATTTTTAAAAGATCGTTCTGTGACCCCCACACTTTGACAAAGCTAGTAAAGAATCATTAAAGACCTAATAAATAATAATCAAATAACTAGAAAATTCCTGAAGAAATTTTACCGGGGCCCTGCCAAAGTGTGTCCATCGGTTTGGACCCAGCATTCTGATACTAAGCATTAGCATAAATGCTAAAGAAAGCTGCAATGTAATCAATAGCATGTGGAGAGTCACAAGCAGGACTTACTCCATTCAGTATACTGAACATGGGTAATAAGTCAGAGAAACTGCTACTACCTCATTTAAGGTATAATGAGGTAGTAGCAGGTAAGAAGTTTTTTTATGCAAAACTGACTTTGCGGTACTTGTAGAACTTCAAGCGAATAGAAGGGTAGGTGCACGGTTGGCGCAGTGGATAAAGGCAAGGTTTATGGTTACGATGGGTCTGAGTTCAAGGCCTGCATGAGGAATGTCAGAAGCGGGGTCTGTGTTGGCTGGAGTACTAACTCCCTGACGTGCATTTCAGCACATGCCAGGGAGATTTCACTTTTAAATGGGTGGGCCTCCCTGCTCCTTCCACCTCTCTAGGTGAAAACTCCCTTACATGTCAGTGATACACACAGCACTTTTGACATTCCGCAAGCAGGCCTTGAACTCAGTCCCTTCGGAACTGCAACCCAAGTCTCTATACAGTGCGCCAACCAAGCAATAACACTTCAATTCCCTCGAAATTGTACAAGTACCTGAAAGTCAGTCTTCTATGTTAAAGTTTAAAACTCTAGCTGTCACTCTGGATAAAGAGTGTTTTTCAGACCATTCCACAAGCTGGTCTTGAACTAAGAACCCTCGCAACCCCAATCCAAGTCTCTATGCAGTGCGCCAACTGAGCAATTACACTTCTATTCGCTCGAACGTCTACAAGTTCCTCAAAGTCAGATAAAATAGGTCTAGGTAAATTAGATTGAGTTAAAATAGATCTAGTTTAATTAGGTCTACTTGTAATGAGATACTATCTCGAAATAGTGACATTAGTTAAGTCAGTTATGTAATGCCCAAAAGAGCAAAGACATGATATAAATATATCAATGCTTTTATTTTGACATTTTAATTAAACTTAATTTCATCAAGTTTAATTAAACTTAATTGCCACACTAATCCCATGTGTAACAATGGTTGGTTAAAATCAGTTATAAAGTGCCCAAAACACAAGTTCTAAAGGCCAGTTCAGTCCTCAGAGTTCTGCCACAGTAAAAACTACAATGATGCGTTTTTGTAGTCCTAATCAGCTGGCCATGGTGTGTTCCGTTGCTATGGTAATGGATCCTCTGCCAGCTGTGAGTCAGACATGGGGAGACAGAATTTTATCAGTTTGAGTGTAATTGACTGTGTTTTGTGTCAGTTAGTCTTTTGTTTTGACTTGAATTTGGCTCGTTTTTTGTTAATTATGACGCCACATTTACTTGAAATGCCAACAAAAGTAATAGCTCCAATGCCGGGACCAAGCCACACGTTTTGATATATATATTATGAGGGGGCACGCAGCGGTATCGGCCGCATTAACGGTAGTAGGAAGCGGCAGTTATTTTGAGGTGAAGAACAATAGGTGCCTGCCATGCATTTCTATGGCAGGCCCCAATAACAATAAAATCTACAGAGATCCAAGGCGCTCTCTTTAGTCCCTGCCAAAGATGTTTCCTACAAAATGTGATCATGAGATGATCATGAGAGAAGGTTGATTTGGATCTGGTGACCTACATCATATATTTTAGATGATCATCCTGCTAAAAGAAAAACCATCTGGTATTCCGAAAAGGCCAACAGTATCACATGTGCTTCAGCATAATTGACCTCATCTGTACAAAGCAGATGCTGGCTAAAAGCCTGGAAACATTTAACAAATTGTTTACTTAAAATTATAATTGTAGAGCAAAAGGCTTCTTCCTTGCAGGCCTCTGCAGCAACTTTAGATTGAGTAGCTATGTTAATCTGCTGAACTCAAGATGCTGCTCTTTAAAGGTGAACCTTACATATTTAATTGCCCTCTTATCCTCTTCATAGTGAGTGGTGGCAAGCTAAACCTGAGTTCTAGCAGAGATATTTTTGTTACTGGTTCAGCCTTTTCAAATTACAGCTCTGGAAAAAAAAGAGACCACTTAAAATGATCAGTTTCTCTGATTTCACTTTTTATAGGTACATGTTTGAGTAAAATTAACTCTATTCTCATTCTATTCTGTGAACTACTGACAACATGTCTTTGAAATTACAAGCACAAATTTAGTTTTTATTTTCAGAAAATTAGAAATGGTCAAAATCACAAAAAAAGATACAGCACTTTCAGACCTCATATAATGCAAAGAAAACAATTTCATATTAATTTAGAAACAACAACACTAATGTTGAAACTCAGGAAGAGTTCAGATATCAATATTTGGTGGAATAACCAGGAGGTTTTCAATGGGGTTCAGTGGAGTTGGCCTTTGGGACTTTGTGCTACGTCATATTAATACTCTAGAGTAACAGTAAGAACTAAATTCCTCATTAAAAGTTCCTGGACAAAGTTGAATTGCTCTAAAGTATATATTTTTTAGAGATTACTGATTACTACACTAAATAATGAATGTATCTTAAAATATTTTTTTTACAAAACTTTACCAGGTTGATAATAGAGTTGGAGGATGGTGAACACACCCTAAAACAAAAACTTACTCTCAATTGGTTCCCCGTTTATGGACCAGCTTATTGTCGGTCGAGGGGCCCCATCAGAGCGGCACACCAGCTGTCCATTTTCCTCAGGAGCCAAGATCAAATTTGAAGGCCTTTCCAACCAGAATGGAGCCGCTGTGCAACACAGAGCACATTAGCTTGTGCAAAAATGTGCTCCAAATACAAACAGCTTGTTTTTGAAAATCTCACCTCTGACCCTTACTGTTATTGTGTGCTCAATGTACCCAATCTTGTTGGTAGCTGCACACATGTACTCTCCAGCATCTTCAAAAGACGCCTTTGGAATTTGAATCATTTTGTTGAAGTTCTTCACTTTCATACGTGGCGTCACTGGCAGGTCCTCGCCGTCCTTCGTCCAGGTGATGCGAGGAGTCGGCCTTAATGATGGATTGAAAAATACTCTCTTGTAACAGCAAAGAGGAGAAGACATGCATAGACAGTTTTCTGCGTCTTTGTTTTTCTGAAACAAAGGTCTTGAGTTTGTAAACTTGCGCTTACATCCCTCCAGCTATGCACTCGAGAAGCAGCTCCTCCCCTTGAAGCACAAGAATGGAGCTGGATGAGCCTTTGGGAGACAGCCAGGTGGGGGCGGCCTCAGCCACTGTTCGAGCTGTCGTGGAAACCATTCAGAAGACATCAGCAGCACACACATGCACACAGTAAAGGTCCAATCTTTTCATTAAGCAGCACAAAACTAACATGCCAGATAACCGTAAAAAAGAGCAATGCTTCTGTTTTTGCAGAAATTCAAAGGCAAAAGTAACATTTGCACACCTGCTTGCAGAGATTCCAATGAGAATTTAAAATGAGTGTTAAGTGACTCACTTGAAAGCACCTTCACAACCACAGGCATCTTTTGCTGAATCATATTTTTATAAGGAAATCGAGCGCTGCAGCAGTAATCAGTGGTGGAGTCATTAACCAGCACGTTAGAGAAATACAAATCTCCATTGACCCCCATGGAAACTCTGCGATCCTGCCGCACAGCCTGCATGGTGGGAAAAGCTGTCTGAACAGGCCAGTTGAAAGGTCTTGCATACGAACCTAAACAAAATAATTAGGAATCCATTACATAAAGTATTGTTCCGAAATAAAATTCTAATAATTCTTATCAGCACTAAAGCCCAGAGAACATATGTGAATGTATGCATTTTTAAGCATTTATTAAGAGTGCACAATAAGTGCGATTAGCACTGTTGTTTCAACCCAAAGCTCACTAGTCTGTGTTGGACACTCACAGCTGGACATCCAGAAGGTTTCAGGTTTAGGGGGGCCTGGTGGAGCGTCGCAGGGCAGGACCAGAGGAAGGCCAGCGCTGATTACAACAGGCTCCAGAATCTCCCGTGGCCACACAGGAGGTCCTGCACAATCACAAAGGAACGCAAACCTTTTTGCCTCCATGTAAGCAAATAACTTAAAAGTATATTACATTGTTATACACCACACAGGTGAGAATACAAATTCACAGGTTTGATTCAAAGCCATAGGAACATAAAAAGCAGCAGAGTTCTCACCGGTCACTGACATTTTCTTTAACTTGACAACACAGTTCTTTTTTAGTTTTGTTTATTGACTTACTATACAGCCGTAGTCTTATCTTGTGTGTGTATGCGGACCCATACTGATTGGAGGCAATGCACTGATACTCTGCTTCGTACTGTTCAGGATTGTGTTTGGCATAGATGTCTAGAGTCCCTGAGCGCCTGCGCATTGACACCTGGGAGTCACGGGCCACATTGAAGTACTTCCCGTTACGCCTCCATGAGAAACTTCACATTTAAGGAGAAGACAGGGAAAAAAATGAATGAAGTGACTGCTAATCAGGCTGTTATCTGCTCTTCAGCTGGAAATCTCACATAGGATGAGGGTTGCCTTTGGCTTCACACTCCATCACCATTGTTTCTTTGGGATCCACAATGTGCTCCTGTAACGACTGCTTTATGATGGTTGGAGGTTGTCTGGCTGAAAGGATGAGAGATAAACCAGTCATTTCTACAAAAATATACAATGCCTAACAAGTATTTAAACCGTTGTCTCACTTTTTCACATAAATATCACAAACGTCAATGTGTTTCATTGGAATATTACGTGATAAACAAACAAAGGAAAGTGCATGCATATTGTTCAGGATTGTGAAAGAACAGGTAATTCCCAAATTTTTAAAACATTTTAAGAAATTAATCTGAAAATATCATTATTATTATTATTATTATTAATATTATTAATATTATTATTATTATTATTATTATTATTATTATTATTATTATGCTATCACTAGCTAAGATCCAGTGCAACTAATTGTCTTCTGAAATTGCTTAATTAGACAGAGTCTCTTAAGTACTGAGTTCATAACTGTGCATCTCTTTGCATTGATCTGTCACATAAAATTCCAATGTAATACAATGTAAGACATTCAATTTTGTGGCTGTTGTGTGAAAAAGAGTCATGAACACTTGTGAAATGTGCAAACACATTTACAGCCAGCAAACAAGACAAAACAAAAAATAATAAACAGACAACTGAGTTTACTGACTCACTTTCAAGAGGCACTTCCAAAGCCCAAACACTCTGCCACAGAAACAGCAGCAGCCCTGGTCCAACCAGTGTCCTCATCCTTACAGTTCATTTAGTCCAGCAAGAGTTTAAGGCCTCCAGTTCAAATGTTCTTAAACTAATTAAAGAAAAATATGCAAATTAAAAAAAGCATCTAACAAAGCTTTTACAGATGAATAATCTCCAGAACATCAACAGAGATTGTACAATTTTGTATAATGTGGCAAAAAGATATGAACAGATTTTTTTTTCTTTACAAGGACACTAAGAATATTTCACTTATTTTAGAAAGTATCAACATTGCTACAATCAAAATTATATTTAAACATACCTTTAAATATAGTTTAAAGGTAGTTTTAGTCACGAGAGTCGTGAGAGTTTTGCTATTGCTGTTAATTCTGTTTCTGTAACTGATATTTCTATAACAGAATTCAAAGGAATTATCAGTTATAGAAATATGAGTATTTAATTATTTTGGATTTCAGTAAATTGCTCCAGTAACAATTTCAGCTAAGATAAAATCATATACAGATGAAATAAATGAATGTTTGAATAAACAAATAATAAATGCAAAAAAAACTAGCTGACAATTTAACAAGTGAAAACAGATAATGACAAATGTAAAATTACAAGCAATTGCCAGTTTTCTCTTTACAGAGTCAGTGAAGGTCAGTTAGATATTTTCCCACTGAATAGGTTGTTAAAGATGTAAAGTAAAACCTAACAAACAATGTGTCATAATTATCATCAAGGAACCTCATTCAAATATTGTTCTGATTGAACAAATATAATCATGAACTTAATGTCTTGGTCTTAACATGACAGATTCAGAAGTGCCTGAAATGCACAAAGTATGAAAGAAAAAATCTGAAAAGAATATCTTTCATGATTAAAGTATTGAAAGCATTTAATTAGAAGTCTCTTTAAATGCATTTTTCTATAAATATGTAATGAATCCGTCATCGTCTTAGTTTGTCAAGAACAAAAGTTATGCAAACCTACCTTACTCCTGTAAACTTAAATTACTGATCTCTCCTCCCCATCACCATGGCCTTCTCCAGGCATAAATAATTCAATTACTTTTTCCCAGGAAATTATTCTTCTTTTGCACTACAGCAATTAATGCCCCAGTCCTTCAAATATCAGGTCAAGAACCCTGGAACGAGCAGAAACACATCAGTAATTGAGTTTCTGTCCGTCACTGCCACTTACACTCTTCCCACCCATCTCATGAATAATGAATGACTCCATTCAACTCCTACACTTCACCCACTCTACCGTTCAGGTCAAGCTCGCGAAAGTTGCCAACATCTTCATTAAATACAGAGTTTTATATAAACTTTCAGCAAATAAATGTGCAAATGCAGCCTAAGAATTTCTACTTTTCTTCAGAGTTGTTACTTTTTTTCAAACAGAAATAGAACTTTAGACAAAATGAAAGCACTAAGCAACTTCAGCTCGGCACCGTTTGCATTCTTGGTGGTTCTGACAACGTCAAAATGTGGGCTAAAGCAATGCGCTGCATATTATGAATGAATTGTTTGTTTCTGTCACATGCATTTTACATTGCTCAAGTCACATGATGTCCTGAGGGCAGCAAAGTTTTTCCAAAGTTATAAAATTTACTGTAGATTTATATTTGAGTTGTTTGGACTCTATTAAAGCCATTGATTTGTCTTTAGAAATAATTTCTGAAAGTAGATATGGAAAATGTAGAAGATAAAATATGGGCTTGCTAACCTTTGTTTGGTATGTTTTATTTTCTAGAAAGAATGGCAGATTGTCCACAGTATCCTGACCTGTGTGGGGTACCAGGAATAAAAGAGTGGTCAAAAGACCAAGAGTTACTGGCCTGAACAAAAGCAAGGCAGAGAGTGAGAGTGTAATCAGAATCAATAATTAATAATTACGAGGACAGATATATTTATGTTCCTGCAGTTGGTGTTATCTGTGGCCTTGTCCACATAAATATCCAAAACACAACACCAGCTTCCTCACATTGAACAGAAAAGCAGAAAGAGCTGTGATGAGCTGCTTGGCTCTCAGAAAGAGCTTTTCTGCCCATACATTGGACTGTGGTAGGCCTGTAAGTGAGCAGCGATCAGTGCCATGCACCAGATTGCACAGTGAAGAGGCACAGGGGCGCGTGGGACCGGCTCAGTGACGACAATAAGGCTCTCTATGCCCGTGGGTCTCCTCTGGCACGAGTGCCCAGGGCTCCTGTGAGAGCAGATGGCATGTGTGAGGGGATGTTAAACCAAACAGGCTCCCCGTTCAGCCTCAAAGCCGCTATCACTGACACTTTGACGTCACTGCATCAGGACGAGAGCATGAAGATGGAGGAAAAAAACACTGCTGAGCAAGACGCTGCAAAATTACATCATCACTACTGTGCATTAAGGACATGACGGTCTCACAATCAGCAGAGGCAAAACCCTATCTTAAAGCTACTTTAAAAAAATAAAAAATATATAATGTTTGTTGTAATTTGACTATTAGCAGCTAACATTTGCTGAAGAACTCTTCTTTTTTTCATTACGGCTTTTTCGGGCTCCGAGTTTATTTAGTATTTTAATTGGTTTGAGGTAACGGGAAATTGCATCATGTTGATTTTGATGACCCTTTTTTTTTCCAAACGTCAGTTGGACAGATGGCCTCATACGTTAAATATATGGTAAAAGTTTGTGGACTACTTATTATATGCAAGATGCCAAAGTCCTGTGATTACAAAAAAAAAAAAAAAATTAAAATCATCTCCCTGCCACGCCTGACATATTGGAACATGATTCAATTATCATCTGGATTACAACTTTTCATTGCTCCTCTATATTTTGCAACCGCAATACATTTTTTTAATTTTTTTTTGCTTGTTTCTTGTGTTGTTGTCATTATGTAACACACTTTGAACTTCCTCCTATGCTGCTTTTATGTCCTAGGAAAGCAGATCCCCCCCCCCATGATTGTCAGGAAAATGGTATAATGAAATATATTTTTATTGTGCTTCTTGAAATAACTTTCTTCACTTTTACTTAATATCTCAAGATTATTTGGATGATTAATAGAATTGTAAAACAG
Organism: Poeciliopsis gracilis; assembly: GCA_911649635.1. Lineage (NCBI taxonomy): Eukaryota > Metazoa > Chordata > Actinopteri > Cyprinodontiformes > Poeciliidae > Poeciliopsis > Poeciliopsis gracilis. Next base: position 3,670,550 of record CAJVRI010001220.1, read on the forward strand.
AAACACTTAACTAGGCCCCCTGCTGTCATGAGATACTTCATATCAAAATTATTTAGAACATTGTTTTAAAAAGAGCATAAAGGGAGTAAAAATATACTCCCCTGGTTTTTTTCTAATATAATTAATACACTATTTTATCACATACTGAATACAAACTTAATGAAAGTACATCAATTAAACCTAGCAAATATATTAAACTTGAATTGGGTTACATTTATTCAGTTCATTAACAATTCAGTAGTTTTTTAAGTACCTTAAAAGTAAAAATATTAAAGAATTTTCCTTTTATGAGGTATTTTTTTTCTAAGATTGCAAAAGACTCGTATTTTTCACTAAAGCCTTGCCAGCACGTTATTTGTAGTTACAGTGCTGCGTTCACAATCATAAAAAAATCTGCCGATGTCCAGCCCCATTTCTCAGATCAGAGTGTGACATCATTTTAATGGCTGCTGAGAAGAGGCATTATTATAGTATACATCATGGAACTTTATATGGTTATATGTTTCAATACTCTACATCTTGTATGGAGAAATACAAGTAATTTGCTAAACAAATTGCAGTTAGTCAATATTGGGAGGTCCTACCTTAATTTTTTTGGTCTCTGTTTACGCTTTCTGCCTTGAAGCACAATGTCTACCTCTTCTTATCTTCACACACTGCCATCTTGCAGGATCTCCAAACTGAGTTTCATCTTTTTACTCAATCTTCTCAAAGCAGGTGACAAGCAGAGAGAAAACAGAGGCTACTATAAACTGTTTGGATGGCTGTTACTGGCTCCGGTCACACGCCTGGCAAACATGGCCTGAGAGGCTGTGATAATAAATCCATTGTGAAATCCACACATGAATATTACGTCATCTTCATTGTGTTGGCAACATGAAGCTAAACAGAGCTGCCATGTCATGCACTAGATGGTAAGATAGGCTTTTTAAAATTTAGCAGTCATCCCATCCAGTGTTTATTGGAATCATCTAAAGTTCTCCTTTAAGTTAACCAAATTTGCCTTCCTCTTATGTGTACGTTCTGTGAGTTTGCTGGGCTGTTATGGACCTTGTAGCTTCACCCTGGCTGTCACGAGCACACTCTCCCCCACAAAGCGTTTCTGTTTGAAACAAAGTCAGATTGTTGTGGACAGGGGGAGCACAGCTTCCAGACACATGTGGTTGCATTTAACCCTTCATATTCATTGGTCAGTAAAACCCTTGCAATTTTGGACACATACAGTATGCAGAAGCTAATGAGGAATTGCATGTTATCCATTGTTATTCATTATCTAATAAATTATTGGATAAAGTTTACACATAAACACAACATAACAAAAAGGTACAAGAACCATATTACGAAGCCGGATATCGGCTGGCCCCGGTCCCTGCCTTCACCTCAGAGTCCCTCCTTGAAGATGGGGAGGCCACAGGCAGGAGCATTCTGGGTACTTTTTTGAGCCGTGTCATCTGGAAAGAGAAGACGGACTGCAGCAGATTGAGGGTCACGGTTTCCTCAAGCTGGATGACGATGATTATAAAAAAAAGACACAGGGGTTTTAAACCAGTACTTTTGGTGAAATAAATGAAAATCACTTCTAAATTGATCATCATCTATATAAAAAATAAGACCGCTCTAAAATAATTCTGAACATATTACAGGGTAAACTGGACTACCGTAAATGTAGTTCACATTACATAAAATGAACTGTTAAAAGAAATCCTTTCTGATGAGAGATGCTTATTTTGTCTTAAGTGATCTTATTGCAATATAAGATGGCAAACATCTTAGCACATTTGTTTGAAACCAATAAAGAAAACACAAAAAGAGAGCAAACAAATGCAATAACACAAGAGAAGGTGTTACCTTATTTGTTTCTTTGATAGTTCGTCTAAACTGAGCACAACTCTGTGAAATAAATTTCTTGACATTGTACAAACATGCGTCAAAAACGTAAAATCTGTTGTATTTATTATTTTTATTTATTCCATACATTCTTTTGCTATTTTCCTGCAACATTTGTAAATGCGCTTCACAGCACTGCACAAACTGACATGTAGAAAAGCTGCAGCTCACCAAATCACGTCAGCGACTTCTTAATTTCCCAAGTCCTCTGACTAATCCAGTCCTTTGCTTGGTCGATAGGTGAGCGCTTTTTTTTTAGAACCAAACACAGCTTAGCCACTTTGGATCGATTTGTGTCCAGGTAGTCCTGGGTATCTGTCACAAGCTTATCCAGTGTCTCAGGCTGATTCTCATCCAAGGACACGTCAGCAGTCATCATGGGGTTGAAGCGGAAGTACACATCTGGGGGCAGCAAATCGCCCAAGAGGGTGTGGACCCCTTCAGTGTCAGTGGCGCTGAAGATCAGGTTATTGATATTGGCTCGAAGGCTCGTGGAAGTGGGAGGGCTCCTCTTGACAATGTCATAACGTCCAGTGCCAAGGGACAGCACGCACTGAAAGGGTGTCCTGGGCCACATCAAGCGGCTCTCGTGGACCGCCAAGGTGCAAGGATTGTTCATGATGATTCCTCCATCCTGCAGTGACAGAGCACAGATTCAGATTTAATGCCACACGCATGTTGTGCAGTTTTACTCTTGGTCTATTTATAGTCTTAAAGAAATAGTCCTGCCAAGACCAAATTTGATACCTGTGACTGACATAAGAAAGATCAAAATATTGTTTTTTAATTAATTTCATTTTGCTTGCATGAATTTAAGATGATTTTAAGGATGCCTGGTTATGGGACATGTCTGTGATTAGGTGAGGAATATTTTACATTAATAGTTTTATTGCAGACAACTTTATAACCTGGTGGATGTCATTCTGCAAAAGAAACTCCTGGAAGTATCCAGGTGCGGCTGATGATGCACGCACTGCCTCCCACATCTTGTGGTCTGACCCTCCTGAAAAGCGGCTAGGGTTGCCTGGTTTGTTGCTGTAGTTGCGAAACACATAGGCCTTAGGGCCTGTGCCCCAGTTCACAACTGCACTGACAGCTGAAACCTGAAACACAGGAACAAATCCTTTGTTGCAAAGCTTAATGTGGACCAGCTTTAACCGAAATATCACACCTCATCAATCTTGAAAGAAGATATTGTCTTTACCTTTGGAGTGTTCTTCTTTCTGGATGATTTAATTAGCAGCTCAGAACCCAGCGTCTCCCTTGTTCAAGTAAAATAGGTAACATGTGGGGAGTATAACTTAGATCTCATTATAAATGTTCATTAAGTTTCATCTAATGCATATAAATAGATTTTTTCAGAGTTCGTACTGTAGTATTCTCTCCCAGGTTGCCGTATCATAGTAGGAATGACTCCATCCCATGTTCACAGTGCCAACCAGCGGGTTTTGCTTGAAAACCTCGGTTCCAATTTGACGGTACATTTCAGTACAATCCTCCAGAGAAACACGGGCCAGCCCCAACATGAAAGCTAAGATGGCTCCTTTTAGCATAAAGAAGCAATGACTTTAAAGTGACACAGATATAGATTAAAACAGAAATATCTTAACATGTCAGACTTAGCTTGCTTTCTTTATGTTGTTTAGTTTCTACCTGTGCTCACTCCACAGATGTAGTCAAACAGCTGGTAAATCTTTCTGCCGGTCTCTTTTTCTATGATCTTTAATAACTGGAGAGGTACAAGGCCTCTGGGAAATGAAAGAACAAAAGTATTTATAGTTTTCCCATTTTATTAGCAAAAACCCCAAAAAACCAAACAAAAACTGAAAATCATGTATCCTTCTTTAACTTTCTATTATGTTTTGGACTATTACATAAAATCTCAAAATATTGCAGTTGGTTTTTTACAAAGTGTAGAAATACCTCTAAAAGCAATGTAGTCGTACATAAAAAAGGCATTTTTTATGGTTCGAAAGTCGTTTTAAAATAGGAAAAATGACTGGAATAATTGTTATGCAATGTTTAAATTTTGCAAATGTATCTAGAATCAGATTGTCGTAATCAGCATTATGCATTAGAAGAACGTGTCTAATTTGTAACAAATGTCTCTCAATACAACCTTGACCGAGATGCATGTTTGATTAAATTATGAAACTAAACAGTTTGACAATAATTAATTCGGTGGATATATGTGTTTTATGATATAGAGCTAACAAACTGATAAGAAAAAGCTCTTGTAGGCGGAGTGAAGCAACTGAATAATTTATGGAAGACCTTTGTCACATACTTAATCAGAATGAGGGATTGCTAAATTAAGCTTTAAATCAATTGACCAACTCTCTTAAAAGGTCATATTTTCTAACAATTAGCATTTACTACTTACTGAGTTTCACTATAACGCATTAAAATCTTAATCTAACTATATGACCGGATTTTAATATAATGGATTTGATCTATTTGTATGGAATTTTGATTGACTTGGACTCAACATAATTAGATATTAATTCGATGCGTTTGTGTTGTAAAGTTTATTTAAATTACAGCAAATGTGAACTAACACTAAATAAGAAGGACTTAATCAGATTGAAATATATGCTGAAGATGCTGGTTCAAGCATTGACGTTCACTGATTCCTATTTTTTTCCTCAGTATTTCCTCAGTGTTCATTTAAAATTGACTTTCTCTGCAACATGACTGTCTTGGATAATATGACACATTATTTTATTTCGATTTACTCCAAGATTAAGAGACAACAGCTGATCTATAATATTTTATGAACAGGTATCACCGTGTTGCAGAATTTAGTTAAAGAAAGCAATTACTACAGTTCATTTACTTTGTGCACCACAACTTATTAACAGTAAAGTTTGCTATATTTACTAACCTTGTACCTCCACCATCAATTGAGAGAACTCTGATGCCCTGACCTTTGACTGGATCCACATAACCAATGAGAGCTAAGATTTCCCTTACAGAGGCCTGCAGTCCTTCATGGTGTTTGTAAGTTCGCCGCACTCTCAACAGGTTGACTATAGTTTGCCCCTGGGGAACAAAAAGCATCTTGGATTTTCATGTATATTTTAAGCTTTTTAAACATTTGTAACCCTGTCTTTGACACAAATGTTCACAAGACCTGCCAGATAAAAGACTTGCATGCTGGGAAGCGGATAAGGTGTTCATTGAGTACGTCTATGCAGGAAGTCATAGCTTCTGGAGATGAGGCTTGTTCTAGTCTCGATATTAACCTAAGTGTGGTCTCCTCTGCTTGTCTGCGGCTAAAGACAACCTGAAAATACACAAAGTTTGAAAGCTTTAACAGTCCTAGAAACTCATATGAGGCAAAAGACCATATAAAATCTTTATACCTCTGGAAAGTTTTAAAACATTAGAATGTAAAAATCACAAACCTCAACGTGTGTTAAAGGGGATTAATGTGATGCACTAACACAGATAGTGAAGCTATACAAAAATATGTGATTTTTATAAATGATGGTATTTTACAAATTAAAAATCTGGAAATAATAGTGTGCAAAACTACGAACTGATGCTATTTAGGCTGGAAGCGAGTGTTCTCTAATATTCTTCAACAAACCTCTGAGGCATTCACAGTACAGATAAAAGTAAAATATAATTAAATTAATTAGTGGGATGTCTTCTGAGGTACATTATTGCCCTGAATTTTTTTAGGCCATCAGATTAAAACTATCTCTATCCCTCTTCAAAATAATTAAAGTTGGTCTATTACAGAAAACTCCATCTATTTTATTAGGGTTACTGGTTGTAATGTGACAAAATGTTAACAAATTCAGCATATATAAATGCTATTAAACATGTAAGAACAACTCACCCTTTTATTTATTACGGTCTCTGGTAAAGTCACAGGAGGACTGACTTCAGGCTCCCGAAAAACTGACCTCAGTAAACCTGAGACAGCAGTAGTGGGATGGCGAAAGACGTCCATCAAAGACGTTTTCTGTACGGTTTCTGGCTTAGGTTTGACAATTATACTACGGTCCTTCTTTTCACTTTGTGATCTAAAATACTCATTGATATGGGTTGATGTCTGAGAATAGCTGTCTTTCAAGCTAGCAGCGTCTGAGGTAGGAAGTTCTTTGTCACTGTGAGCTTCATCTTCATCATCACTGTCGTCAAAGTATTTATTGACGTGTCCCGGAACGTGAGGGAATGACCCCTCAGAGTCCTTTTTGTGTTCCATTGTTGTCTGTTGTTTATGTTGTTTAACTTCATGCTTTTGACCAGAGTCTGGGATTTTTTTCTTCTTCTTCACCTTCCGGGTCATTCCTCTGACAGATGGTAGGTCCTTCTTTTGACCTATTTCACTCGAAGAGAACACTGAGTTGATATGTTTGGCAGCATGGGTGAAGGTCTCCCCAAATACTGTAGCAAAAGAGCTGATGTGAAATAAATCCAGTCCAGACGTGTCATCACTGGAATCAACAGTCTCTTGTTCTTTCTGTTTCTCTTTGGATTTTGAAGAGTGTGCTGGGCTGCTGCCTCTGGGTTTTTTCTGATTTGCAGCTGACCTCTGAATAAACCTGCGCTTTTGTGAGTGGTACTGATATTCAGGAACTGTTACAATAAAACTGCCATTTTCAGCAAACCCAACAACATGGCTCCTCTTATGGTAAATGTTAAAGTGTCTGGACAGCGAGTGACTTTTCAGCACAGGTGCATTAAAAATCCCAACTGGAGCTTTGGTTTTAAATGCCTCCTTTTTAGTAAATGAATAAAAACACAAACAACGGAGATGTCTTACTTCCCTAACAATTTCTTTAAAGAAGACTGAAGCATAACTTGACAAGAGCTTTGTACTGTTAGTAAATGTATAAAGCCTGAATGAGTTTGGACAAAGTGCCTGTCTAAAAAGGGCTTGGTCTTTTTTGAGGCAGATCATTGTGTACATATTCCTGCATGATATTAAAGTCCTCTTAGCAACACCTGAGCATAAGACAGGGAAAAATGGGTGACCCATTCTTGACTCAATGAGGTATGCAGCTCCCAGACTTGTGGACACCTCTTCTCTGTTGCAACATAATCAACTGCTACCTAGAAAGAATCCATAACACAATCTTAATGAATCCAACTGATCAATCATTTACCAATGAAAACCTGCATCATGCGCAGTGACAAATACATACATGTATAAAAAAAATACCAATAAGATCATTTACAAATGTTTGATTTACACACAGTGCCTTGCAAAAAATGCACTTTACTGAAAAAGCAAAGTGAAAGGAAGGTAAAAATTTTGTCAGTTGACTTTTTCCTCCGAAATTTGAATAGTGTAACCTTTATTTGGCATTTGGCATCATTCTCTGCTCTAACTTGTTTCCTAGAACTGCTTAATGGGACCTTGATTATGCATATGTCCTCTGCAAAGAAATAGTCAAAGTAAGCTATTTGACTACTTTGGCGAGTTACCTACTCCGATTATTTTTACTGTGGCAGGGCAAAGGTGTGATCTAAATACTGTAATTATACATTGACCTTCACAGCAAATTTGATAAACAGATTTTCCAGAAAAATAAATCCTTGTTTTGTCTTAAATCCTACTCCAGTAAGTTTCTGGTGACAAACAGTTTGGGTGAACAAAACCTCACCAAAGAGCTACTTCAAATTTTTACCTGTGGCAATTGCATGAAAAAAATGTTGTCTTATTGTGTTGATCCAGACTTTGGGTGGGAGCGGTTCTGTTTGGGGACTGCTGGGGTTTTGGACCGGTTCAGTCAATCGTCATAAAATGAAGCTATGTCATGAAGTCATGTCGTCATTCCTGGAAAATCTAGAATGAGCAAGCGAGAGAGTGTCTCTGAGCTGTTAGTCGGTACATCACATCTCATCACACACAGAGTCAAACACACAATATATATATATTAAAAGATGGCCTAATGTATCAAGATTGAAAATGTTCTTATAACTCATTTGAATGTCATCTTGAAATATTGACATCTTTTACTCTTAAAAAAAATATTGTTTACACGCACAGATTCAAACTAAACATGTAGTCTCATCGTGTTTCTTTCTGGGTAAAAAAAAATATATAATCAAAAGAATGAAAACTGAATGGCATAGGGGGTTTCTTCCACAACAGAAACATTTTGTAATTTGTGTAACCTTTCAGATGATGATCAGACAACACATTGGTGGTATTCATCTAACTTTACCTTTCAGGAATGTTTGCATGCTTGTCTCTGCTTGAACATAATATTAAAGGATTACTTACAAACAAAATGAAGTGTTAGGGGTTTGACATATCACAGCAAATATTTCTCTCCTTTAAGTCTGCTCATAATAATGCAGACTTACAGTGGCATCTAGTGGCAGCCTCCTCACAGTCTTCTTATTTATTTGCTTTTGAAAAAAAAAAAAAATCAATCTGATTTTCTGGTATGACAGGAAATTGACTGCATTTTGCTTCAGTGACTTTCAGTCTTATCTCTGCACAATGCATTTAACAAAACAGAACAGTTGCTATAGCAGAACTCGTTTCCTGTCTGTCTTTCAAATTGCTTTATTGTCTGATCAGGCATCTTTTGCTGCTTAAAGGTTTTTTGTTGTTGCTGAGTGTTTGTCATCCACCAGCCTGTTTTGCTGCAGGACACGTCTTTCTGAGTTGATGATGAGAATACGAGACTGAACTGCTGATCAGAAAATAGTGCTGTCACTCAAAATGAGCTCCATTAAACAGATTAAAACTTTACTCTAATTGCGCTAACACATGTATCTAGACAGCCAGTGAACAAACAATAGAACGAAAACTTGCTTTTCTTGAGAATCTTTTATAAATTGATTTGTGTAAATACAACAAAAGGTAAAAATACATTAATAGCTATTATCCTCACAAGGCCACTCAAAACGCTTTTGAAACTGAAATATAACAGCAATGAAACAATACATCACTAGCCAATACGCTCATCGTAATGCTACACTTAAAACGTTTTTATAACTGAAATACAACAGAAAGAAAAATACACTTCTAGAGGATACTTGTCTTAATGCTACACTCTATAATTAAATGCACTACTCTACATTTCATCAACAACAAACAGCTAAATGTCTTTCAAATACATAAATACTTACAAAGATGACATTTTTCCAAGGCACAGCGCGTATAAAGTACATTCAGCGTATTCATAAGTTGCTTACTTTCTCCTAAATGCCTAAATTCGTGTTGACAAGGTTACCAGAGAAATATACGTCAAAGACAGTTTGCTGCTAAGAGCGCTCACTCGGTCATGTTTCTGCAGATGCAATGTAACGAAAATAGTTTTGATAGACAAAGATAGTTTGTAAAACAAATGTCACACTATTATGCAATTTCAATCCCTTTCCTGTTTTACTGTTAGCATGAATTTACAAATTGCTAACTATGAAAGTGAACCAACTTATTAATGTAACTTATTTCCACTACAAACTAATTTAGAAAATCTGACCGAAATGGCACCGGATTGTTCTATGCTTATTTATTTTTTTTCTACCAACTTGTTTGCTCCAGGAAACATCTCTCTGAACTGTTGAGAATACAAGTTGTACAGAAAATAGTGTCACTCAATATGAACTCCATATAACAAATCCAAACTTTATTAGTTGTACTTCTGACATTAAATGTGCGAACATTGTTTAGAATCAGATAGGATCCGTATTGCTAATCAAAATGCAGCCTCGTCTTATTTCAGCCTTTGCTTGTCACCCCATTCTTGCTGCAGTTCAACCGTTTTCAAAGAATTTTTCATTGATCCGGACAAAATAAAAAGCATCAAGAACGACACACCTTATATATATATGTATGAAAAAGCATAAAGTCTTTACCACACTTGCATTGAAGTATTTGAACTAGATTTTCCTGAAGCACAATGCAACATATTCATATCAATAAATATACAATAGCTCATTTTATTAATGAAAGAACTCAGGAGGAGTCAACTGATTTCTTTTCACAGCGTCCTGTTGCGCAGTCCTCTGCCCGTCCAGTCCACTTAAGTCGATTCCTTGCAAAGATGGCGTATGACTTATCCATAAACGGCCTCACCGGTGACCACATCATAAAGCGGCCCAACCAGCCGAGCCCAACGGCGCCATACATCACTGCAAACGCTGGAACACCACGATGCACCTGACAATGCGAAAAGTAAAGATGTAAGTGTGTTTTAGCATTCAGATTCTTTAAGTCTCAGTTTAGTTGTTGAGTTAAGAGTTAACCTCGTCTTTCTCATCGATTACAGTCATCTCCTCCATGGCCATCTCATAGGTGACATCGTTGTATTTTGCCCCGTCGTAGCCTGGCTTAGAGATGTCAATGAAATGAACTTTCCCCGGTTGGTTTCTTTGCAGGAACTGGAGGAAGCGGATCTCTGTCATGCAAATGGGACACAACCCATCATACAATACCTGGAGTAGAATAGAGATTAACACACTTTAATCTGTGGGATTTTACTCACTCACAACAACAAAACAAGCACAAACAAATGAAAAACAGACTGCATTAACTAAAACACATTCAGTATTTACCTAAAAATGTGGTGAATATTATTACTAACCAAAGCATGAATATTATATCTTCAAACTTTAAGTTATAATTGTTATAATTTGGCAAGTATAAGGATGTTGACAAGAAATCCAAAACCTTCAGCTGTAGTTGGTTGTGCCTGGTATGTAGCGGTCAGTAGCTTTAGAAAATTGCATATGGAAGGAAAAGTGTGAGCTGATGACAGTGTCAATGATGTACATGGGGAGTGAATGCTGGTCTCTGCGGTCCAACCCAAAAATTTTATATTGGTTCTGATAAAAAAGTTGTCAGAATTAAGAAAGATGATTCTTGTTTATGAGTGGGATTATTTTCTAATGTTGATAATGCAAATTAACCGTATCAATCAGAGGAGCAATGATGGCCTATTTCTTGATACATAAGAGAAAAATTTGATATTGATAAACATAAAGTTATCAAAATAACTTGCGTCACAGTGTGGGACTGAAAAAAACAACAATTTTATTATTGTGCCTACGCGTATTTTTAATGAGGGATAATTTTCTTCATAACATAACAATAATGAGCTTTTATTTATTATTTTTTATGTGAAATCAGGAACTGAGCTTCACAATTTACGTTTCCCAGAGACGTGAAGAATAATGAAGCAGGCTTGTCTCACCCGGACACCTGCAGGTTCGGAGTTGAGGTTCCTCCGCTGGTGTCGACAAAACCCAGGCGTCACCAGTTTCACCGTCGGATTGATACAACTGGGGAACCTGGCTGAAGCCATACCCAGTCTAACTTTACAAAACATAACTAACAAAACCACGCGAATAAGACACTGATGAAGATTCAACAAAGCAGCCGAATGTGGCTGATGCTATTAGAAGATCCCTGAACTTCGGGGAAGTAAAAGTCTGGGAATAGAAGAAAAACAAAAAATTAGTTACAGTGTTTATGTTTCACATATCAAGGACGAACACATAATAGCGGAGCTTCTCTTCTTCTTGAGTTAGGTCAAACAACAGTGCCACCTTCTGGATTTGTATTGAACTTGGAACTTGGAACCATCAGTAATGCGCATTATTTGCAAATCGTTCTATTTTTGTAAAGGAAAGGAAAGGAAAAGAAAAGAAAAGAAAAGAAAAGAAAAGAAAAGAAAAGAAGGGAAAAGAAAAGAAAAGAAAGAAAAGGAAAGAATAAAACAACTTTTATATTGAGTACAGTAATTTATGTATATATGTGCATGATTTATGGGTATTTAAGTAAGACATTTATTTTAGAAACAGAACCTTACGTCAAGGTCAAATACTAAAGAAGCTTTAAAAACATCTGCAACAAATAGAGGGGGTCATCGTGTCTCCACAGGAACTTCTTGGTGACAGCATGTTTGGGAGTTGTGCCAGAAAAACACATTTATACCAGAAGACCTGTGCTTATTTTTCTCTGACAAAGGCCTTAGAAATCTTCAGAGAAAGTCTTCTGGAAGATTGGGGGATTGTGCAAAGAGGAAAGATCAAAGATCCCTCTCTGTGTGGACTAACCTTGCAATATAGAAAAAGTCAAACTGTCGCATCTCATGCAAGAGGGAGTGAACAAAGTTTTGGTACCTGGGTTAATAAAACATTTGTCACATGTGGCTTTCCTGAGATACTTTCCCTGCTGAAAGAATGCCTTTTTCTAAAATTTTTAGTGTAACTTTATACTCTTGCAAAAATTATAAAAAATTTTTTTTTTTGATTTTGCAACTGGAGGCATGTTCTTAGTTTGCACGGTTTCTAAAATCTTAAAACTCGAAATTATTTTTGTTTCAGTGCCGTTTTATACTTGGTTGTTTAAATCAAATATCATTTCATTTTTTTTATGGGTTCTATATGCTAATAAATTAATTAACCATCATCTGCGAACCAACACCACAACACTTACACAAAGATCTATCAGGCACAAACTGATGTGATAAAAAAACACATTCTGTAACTTTTAAAGGAAATGTTGCAATGCATAATGAAAACATTATAACTTTCCACTTGATTTTTAGTAACTTGCTGAGGTTTTTTTTTTATTTTTTTTAGCTCCATGCCTCAAGAAGGGGCTAATGCTTTTGTTGTGAACAGCCACTTGCCTTTTCGGTGGAAGCACATGTGATGAGATCAAAGGAGCTGCAGCCGGGTGCTGAGGGAGGAATCTAGTTTCACAGGCTGCTCAGAATAGTTTTAAGAACCTCACAGAGGTGAGGAAAACAATCTGTTTATTAAGGAGTATAAAAACTGGCTCAGAATGTCTTTAAAATTTACTGTTGCTTGTTTTCTGTGCACATCTTATTATCTGTTTCCACTTTCCAGTCTGAGGACTGAACAGGCCACCTGCAGCAGCAACCAATCTAGGCTACACGCCACCAGATGGAGGCTGGGGATGGGCTGTCATCTTTGCTGCTTTCATCTCCATAGGGTTCTCTTATGCCTTTCCCAAGTCCCTCACTACCTATTTCAAGGAAATTCAGGAATGTTTTTCAGTTTCCTACAGAGAGATTGCCTGGGTGTCCTCAGTCATGCTGGCGTCTATGTGTGCAGGAGGTCAGCGGCAGCCATCACTGATAAAATGTGCTCGACTGGTACTAGTGTGTCTAAACAGCTACATGTTAACAAAGCTTTTTATTTATTATTTGTCATTGAAAGGTTAACTGAATGAAGAGAAATGTTCTTCTCACATGCAGACCCTGACAGCAGACCTGTGGTCATGGTCGGTGGACTCATGGTGTGCGTTGACAACCAGCATAATTCAGCTACACCTCTGTGTCGGAGTAATTGGAGGTGAATACTATTTTTTTTTTCTTTTCTTGAGTAATACTTAATGTTTACTTATTTTGTTACTTTTTGCATAACAAATGTCATCTTACTGAACGGTTAAGTTTTAGTATTGAAAGGTTTGCTGCAAGTTGCTCAGTTACAGCTGGATTTGTTTCAGTCTGCTGACCTTGTTTTCTTTCAATGTGAGGTCACTGGCACTTGTTCAATGGAATATATTAATGTTTGCCAAAATCGCTGCAAAATAAGTGTGTCTTCAGAGTCTTGGCAAAAGTATTTGCATTGCAATTTGATGTGACAGACCCAAACACAAAGTAGAACATATTCATAAAGTGGAGGGAAAAGGACACATTGTTTATAAAGTCTTCACATGAATATCTGAAAAATGTGTAATACGTATGTATTCAGCTCCTTTGAGTCAATGGTTAACTATCTGCAAGTGCAGCAATTACAGATTACATGTAGCAATAGCATCTTTTGTGTGTTTTTCTTCACCTCAAGCTCAGTTAGATTGGATGAAGATTAATTGTACTCATCAATATTAATTTCTCTGATTCTCGACCTCACTATCTGGACTTTGACTGCTTCATCTTACTCTGTTGAAAGCATTTTAATATTATTTTGGGTTCATTTAGGATTGTCCTGTCATTGAACAGGTAGATTTGAACTGACTAAATTGAACACTCACAATCTGTTTCCTAAGTGACTTCTAAAATTAATTGTGTGCACTAGATTTTATTTAGAGAATTTAAACTGAAAATTACATAATACAATTGAACAATCTTTATGATAATTATTGATAAGAAAGATCTAAAAACCTGTATTCCTATTATTCTACTTCCCAAGCATTTTTTTTTCCTTTCAAAAGGTTTTGGTCTTGTCTTCAACCTGCAGTCAGCTCTGACAAACATCGACACTTACTTTCAGGTCAAAAGGTCACTCACAAATGGACTCGCTATGGCTGGAAGTCCAGTTGTTCTTTCCACTCTGGCCCCTCTCAATCAGTTCCTTTTATATTCCTTTGGTTGGAGAGGGAGTTTCCTCATCCTGGGATCCATTGTCCTGAACTGCTGTGTGGCTGGTGCTTTGATGAGACCAATTAATAAACAAGCCCGATCCCAGTCCAATAATGACTCATCAGTGAGCAGGAGGAAAACCTCTGAAGAAGCTGCTGCTGTGGATATTAGCTCATTGTCTGCTAACCCTCCAGCCAAAGACAATAAAAACAAAATAAAAAGACAAAGCTTAGTTTCCAGATATACAGACATCTCCCTTTGCACACACAGAGACTTTCTCATTAATCTTATTGGTAATGTCATGTTTATTGACTCTTTTGCTCCTCTTATGTTTCTGGCTCCTTATGGTAAGTATCAAGGGACAGATTAATATTCTGCACCTTTGTTATATATTTTTGCTTTGGTGGACATGTTTATCAGACCAGTTTCTGGATTGTTAGCCAACAGCAGGTGGATTAGACCAAGAATACAATTTTTTTTTTCAGTTTTGCTGTTTCATACAATAGTGTTTGCCACCTACTTTGTCCACTGGCTTCTGGTTGAGGGGGTCTAGTTGTTTATGTGGTCTTCTTTGGGCTGGCAATTGAAATGCTCTCTGCACTATTTTTTGAAGTTCTGATGGACCTTGTTGGGGCTCATCGCTTCTTCAGTGCAGTTGGACTTGTCACAATCATCTTGTGTGGACCACTGCTTCTTGGACCCCACATTTCAAGTTTGTGAGCAATGTTCATGAAGTATAATTTTTGCAGAAGCACAAGTTGACTCTTCGACTCTTCATTCTGTCTTTCAGGGGCTCTGATTGATGTTTTCGGGGAATACAAATACATGTGCTCTGCCTGTGGTGCTCATGCTGGTGCATGACTATAACTACAATTACTTCTTGTAGTTGTAATCATGCATTATTACAACTACAAGAAGCTGGATGAGGGTTGCAGGCAGAACGTAGCAGTGGAAATAAGGACATCTGGAGAGTCAGTGAAACTTAAAATAAACCAGAATGACAAAGCAAGCAATGAAACACAAGATTAAGCTTTTGATTCACAGTTTTAGATCAGAAACATGGAACTCCATATGTATTACTTTTTTTTTTTTAATAAAGCTATTTTTCTGGAAATTATGAGCAAATGTTCTTGATTCTTTTAATCCTTTGAATGGATTAATATTCCCAGATTTACTTGTCTCAGGTGTAATTTCATGTAGTTACTTTCAAAAATATTCTTACACATTGAAAATGTCCAGGTGCAATAAGACAAAATGTGAAAAAGTTTAGTTATTTATTTATGCTATAATAATTTTAGGTAACAAACCTACATAAAATAGAGCAAATGTGCTTTCTTTTGAAAAGAAACTGATGCACAATTTAAGTTTAGACTCATATGTTGGATGGGGAATGTCACAGAACATCATTTTTTACGTATTCTCCAGACAGAATTTAGCTTCTTTGCTTAAATATGTTTCAGACACCCATATTTCTTTGTGAGATATTTAAAGTGTGGGGTTATTTTGGCACACAACAGTTGCTTTAATTCTAATTGGCAATTGAGACTTCCAAAAGTGACTGTTTTTTTATTTATTGCTATGTATAATGGAGCTAATAACAAATGCATGCATCAGTTTTCCTGCATTTGTTTCTCAAAAAAAGGAAAACCATGTTTCATTTTTGCTTTACTTTACAGTTAATGCATTATCCAGTGTCTTGGTCTATGACATAAAGGTTTAATAAAGAATATATAAATATGTAGCCTAAAAGAGTTAGTAAAAATTAAAGGTTTATATACTTTTACAATGTTCTGGACCTGCAATATTAAAGACGCAAAAAGTTATTGATCTTTGGGCAGCATAAAGCAATCAGTTCACCTTTTATCCACTAGATGGCAATGAACCCTATCATGTGAAAGTGAAAGCCAGATCATACAGTATAAAATCTCTTCAACTAAGCTGCAGTTATTAGGTCTTTACAACATTGAGTACTTTAATTCAGGTGATGACCCTCTCTATTAAAAGTGATGAACATAATTATCTGCATGTTTCTTGTACAAAATTCCTCATCTTACCTCTGCACTTACTCTGTCCTTAAAGTTTAATTCCCCTAAAGGAGAAAAATAAAAAAAATGTTTTTTGTTCGTGTTCTCGTTTGCAGTCAAATTAGTTTTCAGTGTCATGGGGATTGGTAAAAGTTGTTCTGCTTCTGCTTTACTGAAGTAATAAAAATTCCCTTTTTGTGAGTGAAATATTTCAGACTGATCTTTTGAATAAGAGCAGAGAACTCTATGTGCATTTAAATAATAAGCATTCATTTAACTGTGGCTGAACCATTGAAACACTTTCCTTAACCTTACTGGCACAAAAAAGCATTGTGCATTTTACAGATTGGATTGAACTGTAGGACTTACCTGCACATATTCTGGTATTTAAAAAAAAAAGATTTCAGTATTTTGTGTATTTCTAATGGGCAACTATTATGTGAGGTTGAAATTCTGACTCATGCTTCACCAAAGTGAAAATACCTGAAAGGAAACACAATCTGTGATCTTGAGCCAGGTCAAATCTTCTCCTCAAAGGTCAATTGTTCTAAGCCCACACACAATATGATTGCAGCACTCCTCCTCTACTACACACAATATAATATTTCAGAGGCAAGCAATCTGAAAGCAAAACATTGTCATTATTACAGATATATGCTTAAATGTCCCATCTGTATTA
Organism: Poeciliopsis gracilis; assembly: GCA_911649635.1. Classification (NCBI taxonomy): domain Eukaryota; kingdom Metazoa; phylum Chordata; class Actinopteri; order Cyprinodontiformes; family Poeciliidae; genus Poeciliopsis; species Poeciliopsis gracilis. Next base: position 3,687,448 of record CAJVRI010001220.1, read on the forward strand.
TGTCCCTGGAAGGTTTGTATTGACTTACTTTGTCGAGGGATGAAGCTCTATTATAAAAGTGAATCGATAGGTTTATTCACAGCATTGGACGCCACTGTGAATCCCTGTCTCATGGATGGCTGGTGTTCTCTTTGGAATATGGCTTAATTTCAATCAGTTAAACATCATTGGTTCAGAATTGAGCAGGGTGGCATCAGTTCCACTGGGTGGCTTTTCAAACAGTTAATGTCACTTACATATGTAGCACAAAGGCAGAATCATAACGCAAGGCCAACACACTCCATTTCAAGATGTTTATTCAAATATTCACTAAAATTAACTCCTATTACAGATGAATTTAAAGACAAGATTAAAACATGATCTTTTCAGTCAAACACACTTTTTTTTTTCACACATGAAAAAAAAAAAATCACATCAATGAATGAATGTATTTTTTACTGTAAAAGTGGCCTATTAAAAGGTGAGTGATATAATTTTTTTTAACTCAAAGCTAAGTAGCCATAAACTAAAATATTGTAAATAGATCAAATTTGCAACCTTGGGTCTAACATTCATGCATCAAACTCCCTGATAAGTACGAGACTCCTGAAGGTCTGGATTGATGTGCACTTCAAGGTGTCTTTAAGAAATGTCTGCTTATTAAAACATGAGAATGTCAAACCGAATTTGGTACTTATTACAACAGTACGTTAACCCTCACTGTGCATGTTGAACTCAAAACCGAAGGGAGTTTTATACTATTAAGAGCTGGAAAGCTGAAAAGGTCAAAGCTGGCCAAACCATGTTTTTTGGACCACTGACAGAGTAAGAGGACATTTGAGTTAATTAGTTTTCACTGTTTCAGACATCAACTATAATCTTACAGTTTATAGTCTAATGAATGGACACAAAGAGAGAGAGAGAGTGAGGATCGCCAATTAGCGATAGCTCCCAAACGCTCTGTCTCAACTCCTCACTGAACAGCTTGAACATAATCACTGTGATGAACTGTGACTGATGTCAGTAAATCTGCCCTTAATTGGGAGCAGAAAGATTGAATCCAGGGACCTCGTTGACTAATCCTGATGATGCTGAGACATCTGGCTGAAACCCCACTGCTGGTTAAAGCAGTCAAACCCGGGTTCTGGTCCAACCATAAAGCGGGGATGTTTGCAAGTGAAGTAGTGCCACTTTCTGGTCAACTCAACATGTTCCCAAATAATCTCTGCTAATCTTCTTTATCCACGACTGCAGAACTAAGCGGTCTACACAATGTTTGCTCTCAGAGGAAGGGTAATGAATACCAGAGACTTTCAGAGGAAAATAAACACTGATAGTTGGGGCAGCTAACACAGTCGCACCGGGAATGTTGACATGTTCTAACAGGCAGAGGGGCCCGTAAGGACTCAATCAGACAACAGACACCATCCCCTCCTCGAGCCTGATAGAACACAAGATTTACTGGGGTTGTTTGGTGAAAACAAAGCACTTGGCTCTCAACATCACTGTCTTGTCAAAGAGCTACTACGACTTACAGATCACTGATAATCACAGAGAGCCCCAGTCAGTCAATCACTCAATCATATCTGTATTCCAGACATATAAGAAGCACCGTGGTAACAAGATAAAACAAACAAGATAATAAAAGAAAAAACAAAACAAAACAGCATTTAGTGGAATTTAAAATACTATTTTGAAGTATAATGGATTTTTGCAAACTATTTGAAGTCTCTGGAAATCAGACTCCATTAAATAAAAATAGTTTGCCCAATCAACACTTCTTGAATTTATGCAGGCTAATGATGTAATATTTTTAGATTTCCTCATCTATGTAAATATTATAAAGTTTTATTTGATTATAAATACATTAAATTATCTCCAACTGATTAAAATTTAAAATATGGTTTAAAAGATTTGGCCTGTTTTCTTTGTAAAAGTAATCAATAATCTTTATTGTTTGTTGTAGCATTAATATGAATACAATCTGATGATATTGTCTTTTCTTTGTATTTTAACTTGGTTTGTTCACAAGTACATCTCAGTTAGTAATCACCAATTATTCATGATTGCTTTTAAGCTCAAAGTGATCCAAAATCCATTTTTTATTTAAATGAATTAAATAAAAAACGTATTTCGAATATGCAGTGCCAAAAACTAGTGAACAAGGAAAACAAAATGAAACCTTCTGCACCCCAAACTCTTTACACGTGAAATGTTGCCAGCTGTTCAGGTAAAAGGTTCAGTTTGCAGTTATGCGCAACACACCTGACAGAAACTGACTCTTTTCCATATGCCATCAGGATTGTGTGTTTCACATTATTTGCTACAGGGGACATAAAAAAGCAAAGCATATATGGACTCAGTTTAAAAATAATAAACACAGAGGGTTAAAAATAGATTTGAAAATGTACCCCCTGTTTCCTCGAGAGACACACACAGACATAAGGAGTCAGACAGTATGATTTCAAAGACACTTTTTTCTTTAGGTCTGGGCCTGAAACAAGAATCAGCTGTGAACTGAAGCGCATAAAGATCCACAATGACGTAAGCAAGCAACAAATACAAACAGACACTATTCAGGCAAGATCTCTAAATGTTTTTGTAAGTGTTTCTTAACTGCAAGTGCAGAAGAAACAATTTAAGAATTTCACAGACTCAATTCCTATTTTATCTCTGGCACAAGCGGTTTGAGCTTGGTAATAGTTCTCATCTTAGAAAGAAAGGAAAAAAAGTCCAGATATTAAAGTCTGTGCCTGGTCAATAGTGACGGTAAGATTATTACTGGCTGAGGATTTAACGCATGATGAGGTGAAATTGCAGGTTTCTGGACAAGGGTTTGATAAAACCATTTTAGAATTAAGCTGTAGAAAATGATCAATTCTCCAAATTTAATTGCAATATACATGCATCATTTTTTTCCCTGGAAAATTTTCTACTTAAATGGTGTTTAATTAAATATCATCTGCGTTTATGTGATAAGCAAAACATTTAAAATTCATTACTTTGCGCCCAAGGGACAACATACTCAACTCAAAACAAAACCTGTGGCACATCCCTCAACTGAGGAGCAAATGAGGAGGCAGGGTTACCAAAAGCAACAGGATGAATCCTCTTAGTGCGGTAGGAGGAGAATAATTTCAGGGATGACCCAGATATACTCACAGGCTTTCTGAGAGTGCAACAATGATATTTAACTTTCTTCAAAACTAATACAATGTCTGTCACCAGAGCATTATAGGATAAAAGAATCAGCTTAAAGTAATTTTAACCTGAACTATAATTCCTGAATAGAAATGCAATTTAGATGCCTAAATTTACTACACCCAAGTAGCTAATGCAATATAAACATGCTCCACAAAAGTAGAAGAAATGTATAAATTAAGTGCTTTAATTGATGGTTCTTTTTTGTGTTTGCTTTCTTATCTGTAATTCTGTATTTTATCTCTGAATGGTGCTACATAAATAAAGTTTACTTACTTGATTGGGAAAAATAGTACATATAATATATAATACAAAACTTAAAGCATATAGAAAGAGAGATGTAGGAAGAAAAACAGACCCGCAGCATCACATATCCTCCACCATGCTAAGCAGTGACTTTGTCAGATATTCACCTTTGGTTTTAGGCCAACAAACACGACAAACCGATCTGTCATGTTTGTTGCCAGAAAGCTTTGTCTTCCTGTCAGCAATCCAAAGAACACAGTTTCACTAAGTTCCTGTACTGTTAGCAAACTCCACACGTTTTTGTATTTAATGATGTTTTCTTTTTTTAGTGCAGTGAAGGTGGAGCTTGATGGATAAATGTCTCCCCGCAAAAGCTTATTAACAATGCATGGGATGGGTCGGTGTATTATCAGTCTCAAGTCTTTCAATACTTTTCTTTCCATCAAAAGAGTAAATTCTATTTTAAGGGAGCCTAAAAGAACATGAATAGAATACGAGGAAATTGCCACAAAAATATTCTTATTCTCACAATGAAGGCATTGAGACTTCAGTGGTAAACTGACTAATTATATTGGATGTAGTGATTAAAAGAACCAATTGCACCAACTATTCAGGTTTTCTTTAGTTGATAAAAGTAACCCAATATGGTATTTCTTCTTCTCCGTAAAGTTAAAACTCTGTTAAATATTAGAAAATGATAAACATCTGACTTGACTTGAGAGAAAGCTGGCTAAAGATATGAACAATTCACCAGAGATTTGTAAGGTCCTGATGCCCCCCGAAAACAGATAAATTAATGAGACACCTTGTACTTAGCCTTGGAACTTGTTGTTTCACCTCTCTGTGAACCGGAATGGGTCCCTTGACCTGCAGTTCTAAACGTCTGGGTTCTCAGCTCAGTGGGCAGAGAATCTCCGTACAGCATTTATTCGACCCAGCCTCAAGGTTATTTCTCTGTGGAAGCACCGACTCTTTTCATCCTGGCACATACGTTCCTCTCTTTGAAATTCAGATCTGAAAAAAAAAAGAGAAAAATATCTTTTTGAAATATTAAAGAAGATTATGGTGACCATATTTTAACCTAGCTGATCCAGGTTTAGTTAGCTCAGCTGGGGACAAAGTCTTGTCTTGCCCTGGGCTTACTGCTCAGTCAAACTTTCTGTGTCTTTCTCCATACCTCCTTCATCACTCTTCAGCAATGACTCAGCTCTCAAAAGCACACTCGAGAAATCTTTTTTGTCACAATTAGATAGTCACAAAAAATAATAATAATAAAAAAAACATTCTACAATTTTTTTCAAAACCTTGTCTTGAAAATTCTTCAAAGAACAGAAAATAAATAACATTCCAGAGAGAAACATCAATGTGTAGAGCCTCTGTATTCCTTTCAGGACTGAGAACTGCACTGACGTACTATAAGGAGAAAACAGAAAACTTTCGACATGTACCTCACATGCATTTTAATTATCCAAAACCTATTTTCAAATATTTTACAACAGCTTCTTTTTCATTGACTTTTATGCAATCAGTTTGTGGAATTAAATATGATTTAAATTTACTAAATCCAGACATCTGGTAGCAGAATGTTGAAGTGTTTAAATGTTTGAGGTCAGGATTTTTGCATTTCAACTCTACATGAGTACCACTTGCAAACATCCAGTTGGCATGTGAATAGCATCTAAAGGTTGCTATGGAGACTGGGAGACCCAGAGATGTGACAATTTGCTGCAGTTCTTAAACAGTCAATCTTTGTGACAAGCCAAACCAGAAACAATATATATGAATGCTTGTCCAATTGAGCAGAGAGTGTTTATCTAAGCACCAAGTTAAACATGTGTCTCTTCACATGTTTAACCCTTACAAATATTATCAAAATGAAGTTTGAATTCATTACATTTTCCCTGTGAGTTGAAAATCATACCTAATCATACCTAATTAAATCTAAATACGTAACAATGGAGGCGATTTAAAATATGATTACATAGAGGTATGTATTTTTCTCTCACGTATGCTACACAAATATACCAATAATTTATTTCATGGCCCATTTTTTACATTTTTACCAGGATACCAGGACTCCACAGACATTAAAATAAATTTGTAGCTCAATGTCTTCCTGTGGAGCTAAAGAAGACGGGGTGAAATTTTAACCCACTTTCTACTGCTATTTTGTGTCTAAACCATTCCCTATCTGGCTCTTTATCCACTAAACGCTTTACTCTGTTCATCAGATAAACTCTGACTGTGTCTGTTTGATGCTTGGTTTTGTGAAGCAGGTCTTGTTTTTTCTTTCACCTCCTTTCTTCAAACAGCTTCTGCTGTGGCCAAAAAACAGTACACGGTGGAACAGTGAGAGTAAACAGAACATAAAAGATGCAGGACGGGCAGCTGAACAAGGTGCTCAAGCTCTCCAGTGGAGTTTCGAAAAGCTGGAGGGAGCTGCAGATTTAGCAGCTCCATGCAGCTCTGTGGGTTTGTCGCTACAAGTGAACTCGTTCATGAGCCTACAAAATTGATATGGTAACATCTTTGTTGAGCTCAGTTTACTAAGATTTTGACATGTAATGCCCAAATCTAAATCAAGTCTCAAGTCTGTCCCCTTTGTCACTCAAGTCTCTCATGATTGAACTTGACATCCTTTCTTTGTATGCATACCACCTAGTCAGCCAAAAACATTGAATTGCTTTGCTATGATTTGAATTCATCATTCTTAAGCTTAATCTAACTCATGATCATTTGACATACTTATCTTTGTCCCAGTATTCAAATCCAAACATTAAATTATTTTAATGTGTTTGTGTATTTTGAAATCCACGAATGCATCATATTTACCAAGTAGAATTATAATTATGCATTTATGTTTAAAGAACAAAATAATAATAGGCTAGCAAAAGATATTTTTAGTCCCTGAAGGGAATTCTGGGTCTGTCACGGGTTCTGCTCCCAGTGCGATTTTCATGGGAAACTTCCAGAGGAAGGCATCCTAATCAGATGCTCAACCCACTTTAAATAACTACTTTCAATGCCGAGGAGCAGTCTCTCCTCCAGGACTCCAGTCAGCCAACGAAAGAAGCTGGTGAGGTTCGGACCACACAAAAAAGAAAAAATGTCTCTAATAAAACAGTAAAATTCTGGCACCCAGAGCTGGTGGTGTTTAGACAGACTAGCAAAACAAAAACTTCAAATTTGAAGTATATTTGAAATGATACCAGGTTATGAGCGAGTGAAAAATATGTATGGATTGAAGAAAAGTTTATTACATTAGGAAGGTTCATTTATAAAACAGAGGGTTATGGTGCATGACTATACTAATCCAGTTGAGTTCCAAGGTTTTTTTTTTTTTAGCTAAAAGCCCAAGTCCAGTCTAAAATCCTTTTGCAACATAAATGCAAATCGATTAAAACTCACAGATTCTGTGTGCTTTCATGAAGTGATGCTGATCATGGAATGTGATCTCAAAGTGGATACTTTAAATAAATGAAATCATGCAAAATGATCAAAACTAACATTGATCTTGACCCAATGTCTCTTCTCTTTGATCTACAGAGCAAACACATTAAAAACAATAAGAGTAAGTTTCTATAATATTCTAACATTTTGTGCTTTGAAGAATTTTTCACTGCAATGGATTTCTAACAAGTCATCAATGGTTTTTGGATGGAGGAAGCTTAACTTTTTCTCGCTTGACTTTTTAGCATGGTTTGTCCTCTCTAACAGTGATGTATTTGACTGCAGATTGGAACCCTTCTTGGACTGTACTGAAGGACACTAAACAAGAAAGGAAAAAAACAACAAAAGTTAGAGGGATAACGTGTTTTCATCATCTTTCATCATCTACCATTTAATAAATGCTTGAGACAAGATGGTAGACTGAAGCTTTTGTGTTGTGTTTTGTACTTAAAAAGCAAAAATTGGTAAATATATATTTGAAAAAATGTTACTTGAAGAGACAAGTCCAATTTGGTGGAATAGGCATTCATTCAGACTAGCAAAGCTGCTACTGCTGGACATTAGTTTCCCCAATGGGATACAAATGGGACACATTTTGGCTCATATAGAGACAGCCATATCTTGAATGCAGACAAAAGAAGACCTTAAGCCCCCAAACTCTCAATCATGGCAAATGCTTGGAAAGGAAATTGAGACACAAAGAAAAAGGACTTAATGAGATTATAGTTACCCATAATTAACAATCTGTAGAACACATTTCCCAAAACCAGGACCAGAGCTGTTCTTTTTGTCTGCTGTCAAGCTGAAGAATGCGCGAATTATCACGCAAACACACATTTAGCCCACTTTTCAGAGTCGACAATGCAAAGTCTCTGACCAATATCCTTAATCTGCCACTCAAAATACATTTAGCCTTTGTGAGAACAAATGTGCATGCCGAAAGACCGCTTTTTGGGGACTCAACAGCTTATTAGAACAATTGTTCCTCTTTATCTGTTGAACACAGACAACCACTAAAGCTTTCATGTCTGGGGACAGCAGTGTTGTTTTGTGCATTTTACAGGAAGAACACAATGATTTTCGTGGGGATTATAATCTCTCCTCTGGATTTTACTCTGAATTACAGTGCTACATAAGCAAATTTTGTTGAATGACTGAGGGAAAAACACACTGCAGTATTTACACTTTGCACACTCAGATATAATCTATAGTATTTGGATGCTGACAAGTAAGTGGGCTGTGTTATCAGTCTATCAGGGTGAAACACTTGAGTGACCAATCTGAACCAAGAGATATCATTGTAAGATTTAATGTAATTCCTCAGCCGTGATTTGAAACAATTCTATTGAATTTAAGATCGTTCCCAATCTCCCCTCTGCAGAATCCCGTAATAGGCATTCCAGAGGCAAGTCCCAAAGGATCGACACCAAGCATGGGCTCAGACTGCAGGCATAACAGAGAGACTAGGCATAGAAAGGGAGAAGAGCAGAAATAATTATAAGAGCAAGTGAAGCGTAGCAACTTGTCCGTTGCTCAAAATGAAAAGCAGGATGAAACATGATGGTGCAAATCAGCCGCAAATCCGTATACAGTACCTGATTCATTCATCACATCTGGATAATTACACTCTAGTTTCCTTGTTATACTTGGATTCGGTAACCGAGCTGTGTCATTTACCCATTTCTGGCTGGCACCACGACAAATTAAGTGTACCATTACCTCGAATTGAAATTGTCAAAGAGAGAAGCAGGAATGGAGACTGCAGCTTTCCTTGGAGACACAGGAAACAATGTCTCAGTTATTCTGATAACTGAAGTGTTTTATGTTATTTTATTGATGCTTGTCTATGCTAGAAGAGTTTACAGGATTCTCGCCTTTGTGGTTGTGAATGGGTGCTGCATCAGCGGAAGTGAATGAATGTCTTCAGAAAGTCTTTGTGTTTCAAGGACAGTCTGGTTGACATCATGGGGTTTTGACTGTCACAGCTGCTTCTTTAAGCCAGAGCTCTGTGATTAAATTCCCATTCTTTTTCTGCAGAGACGTGGAACGATTTGGAAACCTATAAACCATATGGACAAGTCAATAAAGTGTCTTTAACTGAGACCTTCTTGGCTCGCTCAGGAGGAAATTACCACAGGATGCCTTTGCAAGCAGGGTACAGTATGTATTAACAAAATTAGCTTTTGTTTTTGCATTCAATTACTTTAGCCAAGTCTTTTGAACTGTAACTTTGGTGGAAACTCAGAGCTAAGACTGTAGCTAGTGAGATTTATAAAAGGTTTTGTCAAAGGTTTTTGTCCAGTAAATAATTTCCCTAATGTGAACAACCCTTTATGTATCTTCATTTGGTTGATATGGGGATTACTTATAGAGAAATCAAGACAGAACAGGTTTCATTAATGATTAAATATAGAAAAATTTAAACAAAAAAGCTATTTTTTAACTTTTGCACCACATTAGCAATGATTTTACAATTTGAAATATGAAAAATGCCCTGAAACTAACGTACCCGACAAAATAATAGAAATATTTATAAAACACGCACCTATCAAAAAGTTTTGTCCTTGACGCCAGTCCCAGTCATTTAGGAATAGATTGCCAGTACTGACTGCGTCACAGACCAATATCTTGTCTCTGAAAATCAATCCCATGCATTGTCTTGTAAATTTAGTGGCTTTAGAGTGCAGTAAAATTGCACATAAAATACCATCCCTTTTACAAATCACTCATGGCAATGTTCCATATGATGCAGCCACTTTCATTCCTTTTCCTTTTCTTGAAAGAGGAAGTTTCTTCAGGACAGCCAATATTTGTCATCCTTTCATGGCTCCACACAAATACAAAAGTTACAGTATTGTTCTAACATCACCTCACCTGAAATGTGAATATTGTAATTTTGTTTAAACGGTTAACATATACTTAGTAATCTACTGAAGTGCCTAGTTACTGTTTGTATGTTCATTCTCAGTTTTGATATGACTCTTTGACAATTCAGCCAATAGAATGTGTCAAGATAGACCCAGTTAATGATGTGACGAGCATCACTAACTAAAACATTAGTAATACTAACGCTAACGCTCTGATCCTACACATGCTCTGTGCCACATGTGTCAAACTCAAGGCCCGGGGGCCAAATCCGGCCCGCCGTAGCTTTTTATGTGGCCCTCTACAGACTAGACTAAACACTAAGTGTGATTAAATATTATATTATCAATCATATCAATGCCGTTTTTATCTGTTTACTGCCAATTTATATCAATCAATCTCTCCAGTTTCTTGAGAATTTATTTGATGTCTGATTATAGTCCATGGTTTATACAGCGAGTAAATAAACAGTCGCATTTATTATTAGTTCCTGAAGGGACTGAAAAGATGTTCAATAATATTATGTAATTTTAAGAATTCATTGACATATTAACAGTTTGTGAACAGGTTTTATCTACACATTCTGGCACAACCGGCCCTTTAAGAGCCTTCATGATCTTGATTTGGCCCAAAACGAAAATGAGTTTGACACACCTGCTCTATGCTAAGCACTGTCCCTGCATAGTATTTAGCAGAACTAATGCCAAGGCACTACAACCATTTTGACTGTAAACATTAAATGACCTATACTTGTTTCATGCTTTATCTAGATCAGAGGACCGCAGATTGCTTTACTACATTCAATCATTCATGCACACGTTCACATGCTCATGGTGGTGAGCTCCATTTCAGCCACAGCTGCCCTGGGGCAGTGGGACAGAAACAAGGCTGCTATGCACCAGTACCACCAGGCACCAGTGGTACTCACAAGCTCACAATTACCCCTAACCAGGATGAACAATAGTAGGTTCATCCACCGCAAGCCTCTGGAGGATCCTCCACCTTGAGGTTCCAGAGGAACCAGCAGCTTCAAATAACTGTTTGCTGCTTTATAACGGCATTTTAATAGCTGCTCTCTTAATCCGATGAATTTGTCTAAGGGAGACCTTCCTCATTATGCATTTATCTGTTCAGGACTATCTTTGTTCTGAATCAGCCTCAAATCTCTTCACAGTACAATTACGCTTCAGTTTTTGTTAAATGTTTTCATACCTTGTCATACGGCACTGATGATGATCTGATGATTTTCGTCAGCAGAGATCCTTTCTCTTTCCCATGTTGCTTGAAACCTGTGGCCTGCTTAGCAATGTGGAACATCCTTCTTAAGTAGATTTCCTTTAATTGAGCTCACCAGATAAACTAATCAACCCAGCTTTCTGAAATTAATTATAGTGATTCAAAGAACCCTCACACACAATACCAGCTATAAATTTAATAGCACAACAAAAAATGTGCTATTTATGACACTTAAATCCAATTTACATAATAATTTGGAACACGGTGTAATGACATCAGTAGATGTAAACTGTTTTGCACGACAGCCTGCAGTTGTACACCATAAATGTGGCACTGCATCATGGGAGGAAAATGTGATGATAGGAAAAGAACTGCAGTCTTTACCCACTTCAAAATAAGAGCATGAAAACAAATATCTAACTACTTGAATACCAAAACACAAATGTCAAACTTTATTCAACTACAAGTTTTACAAACTGCAGAGGTCAAAGGGTGAAAGGCCGGGTATGCCTTGGAAAGTTCACCAGTCCATTGAGGGGTTAACAAAATAAGTTAGCACTTTATCCAGTAAAATTAATTTAGGGGGAAGCTAAATGTGCAAAGCCTTATCTCTGTCATTAATGCATTAGTTCCATTCATGGCCCACCATGAATGGAACTAAATAAAATATATTTATGGCTCTCCAAGTCCTATAATGAAGTATGTGTCACTTTTAATGTGGTCATTTTCTGCAGGCATGTTTAGATAGTATTAGCAGTGTTTTCAGGATTAGGATAAGGCAACTGTGAAGTAACACATAGCAGGTGTAAATGTAACATACAGTGTTACATAGAGGGCTGTCTCTAAAGCCCTCCATGTAATCAATTTGATTGAGATTAAGTATAGTTAATCTCAATTTAATTGATTGAGACTAATATTCTGATATTAATTAATGCCTGAATTTATTTGTAGTAAGGTCCAAAAATATCGCAGCCATAATCCATGTATTTTTAGCACAAATTGTCTGAGTTTCTGTTAACAGCTCAGCTTTATATGTTGACAATTGAAACAAGAAAGGCAACAGAATCACAAACAATGCAGCCTCCAAGGTATTATAATGTATTCATCACAACACACAGCCCAAACAATGATACTCACACACAAAGTCTCAATCAAATCAAGGTTAAAGATAATTTTCTTTCTCGTCAGTTGACTGCAGCTCTGTTATGAAGGCGCATAGAAAACCTATTTCCTCTCTCACAAAAACACAACCTCAAACAAACTGCATGCAGTCCAACCTTTTTATCTGCTTCTTGCCCTCAAACGGTGCTAGTTAGAGTGAACAGATGCCTCGCTGTCCACCATTACTTTCTCACCCAGTTCCACTTTTACTAACTCTTAAATGTCAGCCATGAGCGAAGAACACTAAATTTACTGGTTTTGGCTCTGGGACTCGTCACAAAAGTCACTGTGCACTTCTGGTGTTGGAAAAGACCAGGTGGATTGCTTTTGTTTAAGTATCATCATCCACACAGAAAATGATGCTTTTTTTTCATCTTATGTGGGAAATGATAAAACATTATCTTTGACATTCTGTTTTTTACATGTAGAAGATTGACAGATGAATGAAACTGTAAAAACTACAGTTTGAAACCAACAAACATATAATAAAGCATTGTCCAGCCAATATAAACATGACTGTTGTGATACTTGTTAAAGACAAACATTTTGTAATAGATAAACACCAGAATAATAATTAAAGATAGAATATTTTTGGTGTGTTGGTCTGTTACAAAATGCTGAGCAAATATATGGACATTTAATGTTTTAACACAAAATTCAATAAAGACTTTGAATACTTTGTGAATAATGCAAATATTATGACATTTATAATCTTGTAAAAAGGGTCAAGCCCTCTAAACGATAAAACATTCACGTTCACTTTCTCATGCTCTTCTTTAGTTTGTGCTCCACAGAGGAGCCGTTCTTAGGATTAGGAGATCCATTTTAGCATAATTCCAAGGTGATAGCCTTACACAATAAAATTGTGTTTGATTGAATATAAATATGCGCAACTGCATTACAAAAATAACTCAAGAATTTAGATGAAAGGTCTATTCCTTCTACACACAGAGAAACAGTCCAACAATTAGGCTTTAATAAACCGAAATTGATTTTAACCCTGATTTTGATGCTATTCAAATTTAAAATGCTTTGCATAGTTTTATTTGTAAAATAAAAAACAAGCAAAAAAATAAAAAAAAGCATCTGTTTAATCCTACTTCAAATTATATATGTACCTCTTAACATCTTAACAAAAAAACACTAGCTTACATGGTTATGATTTAAGAAAATTCTAAAGGATGGAATATTTTTGCAAGACACAGGAACAAACGTAAATAGAAAACTTTAGAGTAAGCCTTTTAGGGAACTTCTTAACCATTGAATCGTTTGTGAGACCCAATAATGTTAAATTCAACAAAATCTGAAGAGTCAGGACGTGAACCGTTGGTAAAATCAGGTGTGAAGAAGACGTGTGAGTGTGTGTGTGCTGTACAATTATAACAGAAATACATAAACTCATTGTATTCCAAAATAACGTTATTGTCCTGTAAATGACAGCAAAGTCAGTCTTTAAACATTAATTCATACAAAACATATTTTGTGAAAAGACACCTAATTTGGACAAAATAGCCAGCCCAATTAATTCTGCATTTCAGAGATATTGAAAGCAAAGGTTTACAGTGAAACAGTCTTTTTTTTAGGTAGACTACTTATATAACTCCCATTACAGCCAAATAAACAAAATCTACTCTAAACTCCTGACATCAACCTCATCACCACAGAATGCAGATCATGAAATGCATTCAGCATTATACAGTTTTTTCTTGTTTTTTTTTTTATTTTATTTTATTTTTTTTGCAGCGCAGTCTCTCAGCTGTCTAAACAGGATGATTGCTGCTGGTCTGAAGGGTCCTTCAGTGAGAGGAGCTTTGAGACAAAGTAAGAGGCAGCATATGTGGGAGGTGCCAAATAAAACATCCCTGATTAACTTGTTCAGCTTGTGTAGCAATTGTGTTGCTTATAATTACACATGGGCACACAGCTACACAGTGTGTGCTTCCAAGTCTCTCAAAATAACAATTTCGATGGCAATTTGAGAGGAAAATGAAGGGCGTCTGAGCAGCAGATGTTCGTTTTCTCTGTCGACAAACGACAGACAGCGCTAAGACAGGTGAAGGACAGAGCAAAGGGATTGTATTCAAAGCTGAAAGTGGCCAATCTGAATTATTCTTTAACTACGTATTGACCTAATTATCCTAGTACGAAAGAGCAGATTATACAACTATTAACAACAATTTCTCCTAATCTTATAACAGAAGAGGATCCCCCTGCGATGCAGATGATAGACAAGTTTATAAACGTTGAGACCTGATGTCTTGTTCTTTTCTCTCTCAATACAAATTTGTTACATCCATCTTAAATTTTGTTAAAGATGTGAAATGCTGGATGGTTTTAAGTTCAATCATTGTTTGTTTTCTCTGCATTGTGGTTCTAGGATACAGTGTAACATGTATTAGCACATTTCATTTCAAACTCCTATTTTCCAAAAACTACAAGAAACATTTCCCCATGGAAAAGCTTATTTGCAAAAATTAAAACTTTATTTTGTCATATGATAAATATTTGTAACTAAAACACTATAATTAACTTGTAAAGTGCTTCTGATAAAAAAAAAAAAAATGTAATTGCCATTTTTAACTAGTATTAAATGCACATTGCATTCTTTAAAAAAAAAACAGCTATTGAACTTAACACACATCAGAGTTAATTTTCAGTGATATCACTTGTTATGGTGTACTGATATTGTGTTATGGATTATAAATTATGCAAAACATTAAAAAGCACGACATTAGCATGTGTTCTCCAGTTTCATATTGATTAACAATGAAAACGTATCAGCATAAATGACTTGTAGCTGATCACCGCAAGTCAGATGTTTCTAAGAGTAAATCCATCCAACAGATTACATCCAGATTAGATTATTGTAACTCTGTTTGTTTTGAAATTGGTCAGCATCTGCTGTCCCATATGCAATGCACTCACACTGGTTGTTTCTATTGCCAGACTTTTGGGTAACACCTGAAAAAAGGGACAGTTTAATATCTGTGCTAACTTTTCCAAACTGGCTTTTGATTCTGAAATCTGAAATTACAGCTCTTAGACCATCTGATCATCTGCCTCTGAATATGCTTAAATGTAGATGGGACTGTAAGAAAGATCAGGTTGCGCCAGTAATGTTTATAGACTTTCAACTGGATCTAATGGATTTGACTTTTTATATGTATTTTCTATTTGAATTGCAGTATTTTTTAGATGATTAATTTTTTTGTTTTTGGCAGATTAGTGATTTATAATAGAGCGCAGTGGTCAACACTGGTTACTTTAAATCTGCTCCATGAATCATGTTGATTGGATCATCCTCGGCTGCATTAGTGAGGATAATCATGTAATCCCATCTTCCTCTGATGAATTGGAAAGTAATTCTTCCATCTCAGGATGACACTGTTTTTGTTACATTTCCCTCTCAATTTCAAACAAAGATTACGCAATCTGTGTTTTTGTCCTTAGACAGAAAATTGGACTCAGCCGGAATGAGAACGTAGCGGCTCAAAAGAAAAAAACAGAAATTGGTGATGGGCTGTAAAAGCCTGATCAGTGTATCTCTTCTGAAACTTTTGAAAACTTCTGAAGAAAAATCAATATACAAGTGAGCACAGAACACATTTCCTCAGTTGTAAATTACAAGCGAAAGCATCACTGATACTCCTCAACTTCTCCAAGTTTGATGAAAAGTTCAGCGTGTTCAGGGTAATATTCTATTATCGTATTTAAAAGTCCTCTGGAAATAGTCTAACATAAAGTGAGGAAAAAAAAAAGGGGACACACTCCTCATATTCACAGTATACTGTATAAGTTGTTTTGTGCTCCTGAGTTATGGCAATACCACACAATGGATGATAGGACCATGGACTTATCAATAATGCATAAGATAGTGAGAAAAATGACAGGCACTCTTGCTGGTAGGTTCTCTCCAGAAGCAAGCCATAAATTTGCAGGGCAATAATAATGACTCTTCTCAGGGAAATAAAGGCCACCCTCTGCTCCCCATAGTCATAAACCTGACTCACTCTTCCATTGGTTGGAAGAAAAATGCTTCCTCTCCCACCACACAGGAGTCATACACCGGAGGTACTTCAAACAGCCAACTTGATATGCAATCATCTCTCTTTACACAGGAAAGGATACAATTTCAGTTTTTATATTAGCTATTTTCCTATTATGCTTGTGGAGGTGCGGGAAAAATTGTGAGCACAGTAATAGTGAAATAAAGCCCAGTTTAATAGTTTAGGCAGAAGTTTTTTTCTAATAAGTCTTTTACCATCTTCAAAATTTCCAAACTGTGAAATTTTATTTTTCTCAATGCAGAATTGCAGAATTTTACAATACAAATTGCTGATCTGCAATTTGCAAAAATTATGCCAATTTTTTTTTATGTCTTCATCATTCATACATGCTGGCTTAAGCAATTACATTTTCACATTTTAAATGTAATTTTGTGAGCTTCAATGACACACTTTCAAACTTATTGTTCTGTCAAACCTGGTTTAACAAATCTAATTAAGAAGTTTAACTTCTTATGGCATTGTCTTATTTTTTTCTGTCTGATTGAAAGTCAGTCCTGAAGTTCTTGTTGCCACAGAATGGAAAAGAGTTAACAGAACAGAAATATGTGAAATGACCATGAGCTGAGCAGCACTGCATTGTAAGAAAATGTTACATAAACTGTCCTAGAAATATTCCCAACAAAGAATTAATGCTTTTATTGTGGTAGAAATAGATTTCTCTGACTAAGTGAGACTAAAGGGAAATGAAAGTTAAAAAGGAAGAAAAAAAATCCTAAAGAAATTATAAATGTTCAGTCGCTTCCCATATGAATCTACTATACATTTAGAATATTTCTGTCTTTAGTATTATGAATGTTGGTTCATTCACAGTTAATTCAATTGGAACCAAAAAAATGAATCCAATAAAATAGGTAATTGATTTGAAAGACAAAGACAAATAAAAGTTAAAATGTCCTTTATAATTTTGTGTGTTTTGGTCTTCGACAGGTTCTGTATCCAGTTATTGTGCATTTGAGTCGACTTTTAAACAGGTCAAATTCAATCGGTATAAAATGATACAATCGGTAAAGCTTCATTGGACATTCATTGGAGTCATATAACTGCATCACTTAAAATAGACTATACCTAGTCTACTTAGATTTACACTGTGTTGCAGTGATGCAAATAGTCTTGTAGAAAGCTCCTATTGATTCTGTTTCTAACCCAGGAGATTTGGACATTAAAAGACTAAAACTGCAAAAGAACAAAATGGCATTAAGGCAAACTGACCAACACCTAAATAATTGTGAAAAACAGAATGGCCTTTGCCTCAGGTAGATTTCCACTAGCATTTTTGGTTAAGTCACATTTACGCACCCAAGATAATTGTGAAAGTGAAAAACACCTCCATGACTGCATTCAGACTTTTTCAGAGTAATCTACACTTTTCCAGAAAACCTTTTCAATTCCTTGATATTAGGAAATACTGTAACACAAACCCATTACCGGTTGAGTAATTTGGCTTTTTTTTTTTTTTTTTTACCTGTAAAACAACCACTCTGACAAAGTAGTTATTACACACTGTGATGTGAGATGGAGCTGAAGCAGAGGAGCAAATTGAAAAGGAAGGAAGACTTCAAAGTTCCATCATCACCAATAATTTAAACTTTATTTGAGTTAGACTCATGAATAAAACTCTTCTTGAGTTCCATGTCCAAAAACGAATTCTATTGCCTTCACAAAAAGGGTTTCTTTTTAAAGTAAACTGCTGCCGGTGAGGTTATTCCAGCTGTTCAAGTCATATTCAGTCAGCAGTGGCCCAGAACAAATACTCTGGGATGGAGAGTGCCAGGGCAGGAATCCATAATCAACTTCAGTGAGCTGCTTTTAGAGTGCAAACAGCAGGTATCAAACAGTTTAGGGTCCATTTGTTGTGCTGAGTGCTTTCCACAAAAGGTTGCAGGAGACACTCTGACCTTGTCACAAGGTTACGCTGAGGATTTTTGCTGAAAATCCCTTTCAGGTTCCACAGGAGAGCAGATCAGATGTGTCTTTTCTTGCGGTTGTTCCAACAGCAAGTAAATATCACACAGATTAGCACACAGGTCAAGTTTCAAAAGCATTAAACCGCAGGTTAATCTTAATAAATAAACATATTGTCATACACTTAAACCAAAAAGTATAACTCATACACAGAATGATATATAAATTTATTAATTTCCATCATTTTGATTAGGGTTGCTGTTAAAAAACAACCCAAATTCACTTTCTCAGTGATGCCAATGAAGGTAATTTTAGAATAGAAATGTTAGGCTATTGAAAGAATATCCATGTTCTGTACAGTATTTGCACTCATTACTGCATAGATTCTCCTGGGAGATTTGTTGGTCAGTCAAGTTCAGTCATTATGTGGTCATTTAACTAGCTATTGGTGCTTTTGACATTATGAGTAGGAGCCAGGTCTGGGTCTGGATGGAGAATAAAATAAAAATCTCCAAAAAGCTTTTTAGCAGAGAGAAGCATGAAGTGCTCTAGGATTTTGTGATAGATGGCTGCGCTGACTTTGGATTTATTAAAACACAGTGGACCAGCAACAGCACCAGACATGGCAACCCAAATGATCACTGACTCTGTGGAAACCTTCTGCCTCTGGTCCCTCTTCCTGCAGGCTCTGGTGCTACAATTCAATTTAGCTAATTTAAAAAACAAAACAAAATGCAATTTCACAACAAATGTCATCTCAAGGCACTTTACAAGAAAGAAATAATTTCAATTTAACTACAAATGCTTTGCAAGTGATCTCAGTTGGAAAACAGTGTGATAAACTCAGTTTATTATTCAAATTAGCTGTAAAATGTTTTCTGTATAAGGAAACCCAGCATCATTCACTCTTCCTGAATGACTCAGTAAAAGCAGCCGTCTGCCATGACCGACTGGAGGTTTGAGAAAACAACACATACACAAATAAAAGAAACAGAAGAACTAACAATAAAATCCACATGTAATTCCATGTTCTTTTCAGCTGGTTTTTCACCGCATCTAACACATTGTCATTTTTTGGAACAGGGGCGAATTATTCTGTACGTTGTCATTCAGGCGTTGATGTAAATGTTTGGAGGGGAAAATGCAGTTTCCATCTCTGGAGACGACATACAGGAAGACTGACAATTTCAATTACATCAGCAGCCAAAATTTTGTCCTGATGCGTGATATGATTGAGCCAGTGTGACTTCAATGTGCCATGTCAAGCACATGAACCAAGGTGGATACAATAAAGCCTCTGAAAATGATTGACTGTGACTTTGGGGAGAAAATGTCCTCTTGCAAGATTTTAGATTTAATTTTGAAATCCCTCAGGACGCTGTAGCCTCCCCACCCAGTGCTTCATCAGAGTGTGATTTAAAAAAAAAAAAAAAAGACTTACAAGTTGCACATACAAAAAAAGAAAATGTCATCTCAGTTGTTAGCACACCTGTGCATTCCATGCTGATAACTGCAGACTACTGATTACACATTTAAGGGAGCACATAGAGAGGCCTGCTATTGTACTTGTGATTTTCTTCACCTGGACTTCACATGTGAGACCAGATTGTTACAATAGCAAATCTCATGAGACACTCACTGGATTGGAATGGAGCAGCCAAGAGCCAGAAGGCAACCGCATCTGCTCTCTCTGGAGACTGCCATCAGCAGTTTGGGCTAAAAGTATGGCCACTTATGTTGAAATATCAACATGTTAACTCTATTATTTTAGCCTGAGTCTGCAGAACTGTAGCTACTTTTTTTCGTTGCAAGATGTTGATAATGTGCATGCAATGACATTTGATTTAATGCAAGCATCTAATAGAGCAGCTTCAAGTAAATGTCACTCAGACTGAGGAAATAATGAGTGCAAAAGGCATTTGTTTTTCCAGCTTTTAATCAAAGCCAAAAACATCACAGGAAAAAAAAGGCATGCTTTACGCCAGTGGACTGTTTTCTCTTTTTCATTGTGTTTTTCACCTGAGTCCTCTCATATAGCACCTCAGGTTTGCATCTGGGAAGTTAATGAGTTGTTTCGCCTCAGAGCAATATGCTTCAGTGTTATCAAAGATATAGCAACAACAAAAATATCCTTAAAAGAATGTATTAAATGCTCAAATCAACTGATGTAAAAGGAAAAATTCCCAATTTCCATTAAACATGAGAAGCTCTGCAAACCCATACAAAAAAAAAAAAAAAAAAGAAGAAGAAGAAATTCCACTCTTGACTTCAGTTATTTTAATAGCAGTCTTGGCTGCTTCCAGCCTCTGAGACATTAATACTCCACTGAATAAGATTCAAAGGCCAGATTCTCACACAAGCTTCTGTAAAGATAATCTTATTTCCTACTTCGCTGAACTTGAGAGTTGGCTCCAGCAGATAAAACAGACACCAACCGTTTCCCATTGACCTTTCCAGGGAGGAGCAGAGAACGCTTCGGAAAACAACAACACTCAATGAAAATGCAAATGAATCATTTGAAAAGCATTTCTCACTGTTTTACTGTTCGACATTTACTGGCAGTGATTTATTGATCTTCAGGGGGAGAGGATTTTAAGTTGTTAAATCAACACCAAGATAATTTTTCCCTCTATCATTAAATCTGAAATCATTTGCACACCACTCGTCTTTCTGGTGTCAAAGCTCAGAAATAAACAGATGGGTTCATGCAAGGATTTCTGTGGCACTGTAGCAGGGATGCCTGTGGAAGTACGTGACTTTTATCTGTAAGAATCTCCACTCCCAACTGCATGTGATACATGACATAAACTTCAATATAGCATCTTCTCCATGTCTGATAAAAATCACCCCCACCCCTGGGCATTGTGTCATTGTAATCAGCAGCAATATCATCACTAAATGTCACCAATTTTTTTTATTTTTTTTATTTATTTTTTTTCAGGCAGCTCAACATTTTTTGAGATTCCTCTTTCGACAAGGGTAGCTACAGCTGAGGGGTAAGCTGCACAGGAAACTTCTTCAGTTTCTCAACTAGCTCTCCCACTCTGAGCAAAACACAAAAACTATTGACATTTTTGCTCTGCCTGGCCACCCTCCAGACACAGCAGCTATAAACACCTCCTCCTGCATGCCACTGGGAACAGGTATTTGACATGGAATCAGACAGGCGTTAAAACAAAATCTATATAGCTGCCATTATTTGTAAGAAGTGCTACTTTAACCATGCCTCTCTGCAAGCATGAAAAGCATATTGCTTTGGAATATGTCTTCACCGAATCTCATCTTTGTTGTGTATGCAGCATCCAGACTGAAATCCCACTGGACCTAACGGGCTGTCTCCTCCCCGGTCAAATCTGTACACACTATTTTAGGTCCGAGAGACAATTCTTGTGATCTTTACAGAAGAAATTGTCTGTTTTTCTCAGGGTTACTTCTTGAAGAATAACCGTCAGAGCCATTCATGGAGCGGTCCATTGGATCAGTGGTGCATGAACCTTCTTAAGACAGAAGCTAGTTGTCTGCGGGCCAGAAAATAAAACTTTATTGGTGTGATGAACAACAAAATAATCTGTATTTTTGTTATGATCACTTTGCTTGATTTCACGTTAAAGAACCTTACACAAAATCACTTTTCATTGAAATCCATAGGTCAAATGAACCAAAAACAAACAAACTAAAAAACTATTTTATCCAAATTCCTTGCCAGGTTTTAGGTGAATTTTTATTATCATTTTATGTTTCAAATCACTTGATTCTGGAGAAAAGATTTAGACCAAAAAGCAGTTCTTATTCTATTTTATGCCACGCAGTACACAACCCCTTTCTGTCAAACTCTCTTCTCTAAGTGTTAATTAACTTCCTCCTGAAAATAGTATCTGGGATCTGCACATTTTATTGTGTTTCAGGTTAAATCAGAACCAGGCCAGGGAATATATCAACCCTTCTAAATTTTAATAGCAAAATTGGTACTTTGGTGTAAAGAAAAATATCCCTTTTGAGAAAGAAATGAGATAATCTTTGGAGTCAATTAGTCATGTTTCATACTTTTAGGCACATAAGCGGAGCTCCAAATATTCACAGCATCACACTATCCTGCAAAATATTCATTCTGCCTTGGAGATATGCTCAACTCATAATTTCATTTAAACAACGAGACAAGTTTATTTATGTTCCTAGAAATAATACTCTTTTGTAAATATCTACATTTATTCTAGAAAATATGCAATTTTTTTCCCCAAAAAATATGCTCTTCCTTGGCCAATTTCTTCCCACTTATCTACAATGACTCTACATTTTATTCTGTTGCACCTTTTTTATTACAGTTTATGTCATAACCCCTTTCCCACCTAAATAGCTGTAAATGAATTTAAGTGCTTTTAGAAAAGGGTAACAGTTCCTATTTTCAGTAACATCAAACACAAGATAACCACTCAATTTTTAGCTGAGTAGAAGAGGTTGTAGTTTGGCACAGAGAGTATACCCAATTATTCTTTAGTCAGATTTGAGTAAAAATCTTATAAACGTCAGTCTGGCTCGTACGGGAAGGAGCTCCAATTGAACTACGTTTCATTGACCTGCATGTTTCTGTGTCAGTACTTTGTTAGTCTGAGATGCTAACTTAAACAACGCTTCATATCAAACACCAAAGCTTGTTTTTGTGACATCTAATATTGTTGAATCCAAGGGTTCTGATACCCAGTATATTTAAACAGCTTGGAGTTAAACTTCTTTGTGAAAATATCCAGTAAAATAATCAAACTCCTTTTCTAGACTCCCCCAATATCACAGACTTCTGTCCTGTTTGGCTCTTTCTAAAGTCTGGGCCAGTTTTATGAGGGGATTCAGATACAGTTGTTAAGATTCAAAACAAAACCCCCTTTTTGTTCATCACAACATGATCTTTTCTTTGATCATAGTTTTATCTCAGATCACTTGTACACTAATTAAGCATCCTAATGTGAGTCTCCACTGTGGCTCCAAGGACTTTCCACGGCAGGTGATACCTGCTGGTTGTAGTTCAGGCTTAAATCATATCTGAAAGTCTTCAGATATGTCTTTCAAACTTTCAGATATTAGGTGAGAAAACAGCAAAACTGAATGCTAATATTAGATGCTTAATTTACTGGAATCAAATCTTACAAACCACATTATTTATTATGTCGGTGTTTCATGGTATGAGTAAAAAAAAAAAGCCTGTGAATATCTCAATATTCCCTTTTTGGTTTGTTGTCATGTTATTGTTATAATGGAGCCAACAGACTCAAAGTCATTTCCACTAAAGTTTAGTTTACTTCTTTAACAAGAGACTTTTTTTTTTGCCTAAACAAAACCTTTAATATTTTTTGTTTTGTTTTTGAATTTGTGTCTGCATTGATTAAAAAAAAAGAAAAAGTTGATTTCCACATCCAGATGCATATAAAAATCAAGATATTTTATGCTTTGTAATATTGGTCTTAATATACTTAATATAAGAATATTAAGTTCTTATGTATTTGTAACCTTTTCATTAAAAATGGTTAGAAAGTTGGCTACACTCTCCAAATGTTTTACATCAAATCCATTTACAATTTTCCGGGAAAAAAAAGTTATTTTCTATTTATTTAAGACTTTCTGTTCCTTCATTCACACATAAAAGAGCACTGAGACAAGGGAGAGTTGAGTCTCTCTTGGAAGGACACTTCAACATGTGACTGGACTGGGAAACAAACCCATATCTTACAGCACTTGGTATTCCCAGGGACACGTCGACCAAGTTCTAACTCATCCCAACCCTGCTCAGCTTCTGAGATCAGACGAGAGCACTGATGATCTGGATAGTTTAGCTGCAGGCAAATATTTTACTTTTTGGCTGTTGGGGTGCTCCCCCACCTTTAACCAGGCTTTACAATTACTGTAGGTTCCAGTATCCATGTTTCACTTTTGGAACATCCTTTCTCATCCCCAGCGGAACTTGAACACATCCTTGTAATCCGGAGTCATAAAACTAATGTTGTTTTTGATTTCATTTATCTCTGTTTGCAGAAGAGTAAATGTTGTCTTTTGAGTGAATTTCCTAGCTGACTCTCATTAGACCAGATGACTCAAAATAAGGGGACAAAATGACAAAACACCATGTCTCCATTGGGGAAATGTGTTCTGTTAACAATTAAAGACTTCAGAGTCTCTGAAAAGAATCCCTCTTAAAAACAACTCAGCAGTTTATGTTGTTTGGCTTCCTTCGGTACAGATTGTCCCAGTCCCTTCTACAATGTTGCCAAATTCCTCAAACATTAATGCAGCACTGTAAAATAGCTTCTCTGTGGGTATTCTTCACTCCTTCCTGAACTGGGGATGCACTCTGTCTTACCTAGCAAGCATCAAAATAAATTGTCAAGTGTTTACGCCGTAGAGATTGCAGTGTGAGCTGTGGGCCTTGGGCATGTTCTGCATGCCAGTGATAAAAAAAAAGATCACAATTCAAAACAAGAGCTCAGAATGCAGTAAAGGTGACAGAGAACAGGGCAGATGGAGCTGTTTCCTCACTCATACAGTATAGAGCTTATTTACTCTGAATAATAACACTCACCGCCCTCCCTTCTATAGGCTCATCATTAAGTTTCCTTCTTGAACAGGAGAATGTCCCTAGATGCAGGTGCATATTACCTTCCGTTGTTTCTGCATGAAGTTAGCTTACAGTTTTTCTTTTCACTCATCTCAACCAAATGTGTCTCAGTTTTATTGACTATAGCTTTTACTTTTTCTTTACTCGTCTTATATTGGTATGTCTGTATTATGATTTACTTCATAAATTCAAAACTCACCCAAAGAGGAAACAAGAATGTTACATATTCCATGAGCAAAACAAGTTGACTTTTTTTTTTTTCTTGTTATACATTATGTATTTTCCAGCCACACAGTGTCATTTTACATCAACTACATTACCTTCAGTTGTTATAAAATGTTATAAAATTTATTTAAGGGTAAAATTATTTAAGTTATGTTCAACATGACTTAAAATAAATTTAGCAATTTAATGGCTTGAAATTGTCCTCTGTCTCTTAAAGAAACGACTCTTTCCAACGCTCTGCATCTTCGCAGTTTTTTTAATTGTGCCATTTGCAGCCAGAGCATTGGGCTGAGAAGTACTTCATATGATAAAATCAGCAGACTTAATTTCCACCTAATTTCTGCTGCCGCTAGTCTGGAGGAGACTGCAGCTCCAAGAAAGAGGCTTGTGGAAATAGGAAGCGTTTTGAAAGCATGTAGTGTTTAGGCAACCCTGAATGGCTACATCAGACACTGAAGGTGCAGTATTATTAAAAAAAAAAAAAAAAAAGCTTTACATCTTGTTATAATGTTATTCCCTAATAAAAAACACATACCTGGACTCAAGTCATATTTGACATATACAACATTTTTTTTTATAACAACTGAAAACATATTTTCCTGATTGCTATTAAATGATTACATGTAGCTGGAAAACACATAATGCAGCCTCTTTAAGGGAGAAAATAAATTTTAAATATTAAAACATGCTTTGTAAATGTGGGCACTTGCTTGTTACACGGCTTGTTTTCAGAGAATATGGTGCAACATCTTTATTACCCAGAATTTGAAGTCTCCCAAATTTATTAGGGAAATATACAATGGTCTGATGAAGGCAATAGCTCTACTCATCTTAAAGATCATACAAAGATTGTACAAAGATTATACAAAGATTATACAAAGAAATATTGTTTTTTACAATAATGCACCAAAAGAACACCATCAAGTTCCATGGTAGTGGAAGCATTATGCTATGAGGTGGATTTTCTTTTGCTGAAATTGTTAACCTTGGTCACAAAGTAAAATTATTAGTAGTTTCAAATACCAGTCCTACCTCAAAATCTCCTTTTGCACAAACATCGAGGCATTTCATCAGGGGAGAGAGGATTTCTTTATATACACTGCGTAAGTAAACTGAAGGATTAAACAACCCTTTTTCTCACTGCTTCCTTTTTCTCTCTAGCAATCCTTCAGAGTTTCTTGGAAATACTTAAAGATACTTTGTGCATTTCACCGAAGTGGGGCAACAGAAAACTCACACAGAAAAGCCGATAGGACAATCCATAAAAGGATGAGCAGCCCCAGGAGAAATGGCTGTTCTAAATGTAAATAATTGTTAATCATGTGGTCACAGCAGTGTGAGTGGTGCCAGCTTTCCTGATTTGCAATTGTCAGAAGCATATGATCAGATGGGTCCCACCATGCCATCTAATCCAGAGGCAGTCTGGCTTTAAGACATGTGATACAGTTTTTACACTCAGCCAAGCTGCACGGGAACATTTGTCTCTCAGTGCTCGTTGAGTGAGGAGGGACTCAGCGAGAGCCGCTGCTCGGAGGCTGCCTCTCACTGGAAGGATGCGGACGCTGGAAGAAAAGATTCCGACACAGTTAATTAAGGAGCGCTCCACACGTGCTTGTAAAATGCGAGAGGGTAAATGAATCCAGTCACTGGGAGCAGCTCTTCAAGGTGAAGAATTGAAAAAGCTTTAAATTCCTTTTTCCCTGACACCGGCTTGACGGTTATTTCTGAATCACTGGACTGTTGCTATCAAAGTGTAGAGCGGGGAGGCAGAGTCAGTGGAGTTCCCTCCTCCAGCCAAATTCAGAGTTCCTAGATGGGATCAACATAACCGGGAAAATGGATGGATTTACAGAAAACTGTTGAGATTTTTGCACACTATTTGTTGGGTTGCACAGGTAAGAGCCTTTACTTAGTAGTTTTTTTTTTTTGTTTGAAAAACATAAAGACCTGAAATTGACAAGATGAAATTCTGAGTAATGCTTCTTTATTTTATGACTTTACAGTTTAAAATTGCATTATATGTCCTGTGAGAAAAAAAAGACATTTGAAAAGTGAAAATAAAAATGAAGTACAAGTACTTTAAGAAAAGTGGTTTAATAAAAGTTTTATTCTCAGTAAAATGCAGCATCATAAAAAAAAAATGTGCCTGTAAAAATTCACCCTCATACCCAATTTTCTTTGATTAAAACAGGTGTTTTCATAAAAGGATGTACGAAACTACATCTTACCGATGAGAAACAGTCAAGTATCATCCTTATGCGTCCAGAACCATTCCTCTGGATTTTTTTTTTGCTATAACTCAAGAGCATGGTGAAACATTACAAGCCTTTTTGATTCCTGTTAACACCCTGTCACTGTCACATTATTCTGGCAGCGAGAGAAAAGGCTCTGCAGCTGGCTTCTTGCAAAATCTTATCTTTCTTTAAGTTTCTTTTTTTTTTTTTTTAGTTGTGAGGCAGAGGAGCACAGCTCAGGAGTTGAAGGAAGTCAGCCTGTCAGGGGAAATCTGTGCTGCATGGTAAAAAAAAGTCCTCAGGGATCACACCACATTTGCTGTGCTGTGGCTTGCGGACAAGACAGAGCAAACCGGGAAGAAAAAGTGAAGAACTCATACTTATATAATCCTAATCATACATCTGGATGACTAAGAAAAAAAAAAAAAAATCCACTGTGGGGCACTGAGGCCAATCACAGGAAAACAAAAAAAAAAAGTGGCAAGTGAGTGTGATTTGTGTTGAGCGCAAGATGTCACAGGTAGGGAACACGATGTCTGGTGTGTTGATTCCATTTCTGCTGGTTCTCAGCAGATGTGTCCTGTCATGTCCTGGCTGCTCTGCCTGTGCCTCTGGGTCAGCATAACGGCCATCCAGCTGTGTCAGGCCACCTTCTACGACACCATCCAGCAGCATCCTGGGACGAGGCCCGGCCGGACCACAATTCACACGATTGGTGAGTCTTTATGTGCTTTCTCCTTTGCTCTGGTTGCTAAAGCTTGGTATTATTATCTCTTTTAATTCAAGTGGATTTCTTAATAGAGAGCAGCAAACCTAATTTTGCTTTTACTCATAAAGTTATCAAAGTTCCTCATTGTGCTTGACAAGAAACAAACATTGAATTTTATCTTTGTGCCTGAAGCACATAGTTTCCTATTCAGATAAGTAGTGTTCAAAACACATGTGTGGATCTGAATGTAAGGAAATGAAGAGGATCTTTTGGAGCATTGATACCGGTCCTATCTTCACAATGTATGCTGCTTTTTTTATGTTCTTGCATTCTGAGTAGTACATGTACACTGGAATAAATTGTGGACGATTGGAAGTGTCCCATGACATCAGAGTCTCATTTATATAACTTTTCTATAGAAAAAGATCAACTGACCACCAGAAATTGAATTTCAATGATTCAATACACTTTCAATTTCAAGTTTCCAGCAACCCAAGTTGAATGAAGCATCTGGACTTTATACTGTGCGATTAAGTAACATTGTTATTGAGTCGTTATCGTGATATTTTAGTTGCATTTGTGTTGAAGTCAATAAAGCATCTCCTAGAAAGGCAGTAGGGAATGTTTTCCTATACCAGTGTAAAATTGTGACGGGGTTTTACAAAGACTCTTTGCTCTCCTACTTAATTTAAGCAGCCAGCTGGATTTCATAAATTAGATCAAAATTATTCCAATTTTAGAGCAGCTTCGTATTAGTAACAAGCTGGTTTATCAAAAATAATAAGTTTTTCTCAACTTCTGAAAAGTTGTACTGTTTTTTCTTATTTAAAAACCAGCTGCTGCACATTTCAACTTTGCTGCAATAACATGTACTCCTCTGTTAAGTCACTGCCATGGTAACACCAAAGAGTGCTTTTGATTGGCTAAGTCCCAGTCGACAAGTTCTCTTGCATTAGCATTTGCTGCACATAGAGAACCAAACTCTCAAGAAACTTTTTCCCCATCAAGGAATTTGTTCCCGTCCAATTAAGAAGCAGGGTTGGTAAACCTATTTGGACTGCAGCTGCAGAAATATTTGTTTGCATCATACCTCAGGCCAGGCTGTCTGTGTTAGACTAAAGCTGTGAGACATCATTATATATCTTCTAACAGTCTTTGAAATGTGCTTAGCTTCCTCCAATAACTTTCTGAGCGTGCCCTCTTTGCATTAGCAGCCCAGTTCTGAATCCAGAGTGAGGAACCTCCAGACTTTCAAACCTAGAGCAAAAGAGACTGATCAAATTCTTAATAACCAGTTTGGTTGAGTTATGAAGAATCATATATTTTAAAGTAGCTGATATTGGCTATACATTTTTACACTTGGGATTTTCATTAAGATTTGCATCAGATAGCTGGAGAATTTCTATTCAGAAGATCACACAGATAGACAATGAATTCCCCTGTGCTTTCCTTCTTGAGCTATCACAGTTGATATTCATGCTAGACTGCTCTCTCTCAATTTGATCTGTGCGATTGTGCTCCCTGTGAAATTGCACTGAATGAAAAATGACCGAAGCACTGCAGACAAACTTTTGTTTTTCTTAGGCAGGGACGTGGGGCCCTCGTCATGGCAAATAATTATGAACAGCACTCGGTAGAGGAGACGAAGCTGGATGCTGTCAGAACTTCAAAGGCTGATGTAGCTTGCATATGTGCGTGTGCAGGTTCTCTGTTATTTTGCACCTCAAGCATATCAGCAAGAGGTCTGTTCAATACACTCAATATTGTGAGTCAGAAGACTTCCTGTTCCAACACCTTCATTTTATAACCTGCATAGATGTGTGTTGGGGGAAGAAAAATGTAGCAGGAGACACTCACAAATAGGATATCGCCTCAAAAGTGGTCTCCTGTCAACAAAGGCAAATTGAATTAATATTTCAAATGTGCATTCAGGTAAATCTTTGAGAAAAAAAAGCCTGTTCAATTTGAACAATTTGATTCCTTCAGGATCTTCTGTTACGGAAAGTGTAAATGCCATGTCATTCCATTTACCATAGTCTTCACTCTTGGACAGATGAGATGCCAGCTTTATGAGAGGAGGATGGGGTGGCTGTCTGGATTGTTTCTGACACTGGGACATTTGTTCTGTGCCGTGTGTGTTGTGCGCCTGGTGGATTGGTGGGAGGATTGGGGTTGACGGGTCATGAATTGGTGGCAAGAAGGCCATTGGTTGCAGACCATTGGGCCAATCATTAAAGGCAGCAAAATGCCACAGGTTCACGGTGGCTGGTATTGCCAGAGGAAATCGAGATTACAGGGGGTGAGAGATCAGTCGTGTCCTTGCCAATAGAAATTTAGTTCCACAGGGAGATGTATCAAAGTCATTCATCTGTAGTGTTTGGGTGAACTGCTAAATTGTGACAAGGTCTGTGAACTTTTTAAAAGCTTTTTTAGATGATAGTTATTTATAAGGAATATTTATTTTTATTATCTTGATATTCTCAGTCATTTTTTTAATATAAATTTTGCACTTACTGGATGCCCTGTTACAAGGAAAGTGTGCCAGGAAGTCCATTAGCTAGATGACCCTAGAGTAGGTGCTTGTGCATGCTCAGTGATTCGGACAAGGTGCCCTGCTTTTCACCCTGCAGCCTTGCTTACAGATTGCTGCCTGCCACTCTCTGTAAGCTTTGGGCTGTTTCTCTGCCTTCCTGGTGCAGCCAGTGTTGCTCTCTGCGGCATGATTCAGAAGGTGCTGTATTTATTCAGTGCAAAGAGCGTGAACAGTGCTCAAAAGAGAACAGATTGTGCATGTCGGTGCACTCACAAAGAGGGTAGAGACGTTGCTTTTGGGGTCGCACATTTCTCGACCCTCAAACATGTGCAGAGGAAAACACAGATGGTCAATTTTTCCTCGCTGAAGCACTGACTTCAAAAAAAAGAACACACAAAAACTCACTAGAAAGGTAATTTTAAACATAAATATATCCGCTACAAACCAAAAATATGTTGTATGCAGAATTGACAAATCACATTTTTATTTGTTAAGGAGGGACACATTCTTTGTAACTATAGTTATAAAGGTTTCCTTTATGCGTCGAGCAGCAGTGTTTTACCCAAAAAGAAACAAAGCTATTACTGATGCAGAGCATCATGTGTAGGTGTTTGGAGAAAGGACGACAACAATAGTGGCTGCCTGAGGTGGCCTTGCTCCTTTGTGAACTCCCATCCGCCAACAGTTGGCTTTGTGGGGTCAAACTGTTCATAACTGAAAGGTCACTGATTCACAGCTCAGTGCATTTTACCTCCCACCTTGCAGTAGCTGTAAAAAAGTATAGCTTAGAATGAACATCCATAACAAGATGAGAAATGCAGAGCTCCAGACCCGAGGAAGCGAGCTAGCAACCCCCACCCCCAGTGTGCACCATTTTAAGTTTTAAATCACGAACCATTGAATCACATCCATCTAACTTTGTAACTATCGATAAAAAGTTTTACTTATGATTGTTTGAAGTGTTTTGTTAAAAAATTATACAATAAGACCAAACATTTGCATAAACTACATAAAAAGAGAGACAAGTTTTGTTTTTTTTGTTTTTTTTTTCATTTTCTGACATTAAATAAGACTAAACATCTCCTGATTTAGGTTAGGTGGGATAACCAGAATAATTTCTATTTCTTAAATAAAAGATAATAATTGAAGGCACTAAGCTGCAGCATGCTAAATGTTATAACATTGCCTGTCACTTTGCTGCTCTTGCACTGAAATTTCCCCGTAGTGGGACAATATAGGAATTTTTGTCCTAATCTATTCTATTGTAATATTTCAGGGGATCTAACTTTAAAACTCCTGAACGATCATTTTAAATCCAGCTGCAAAGTGGATTTAAACACCACAAACATTGACTAATCTGTAATGTACGTCTCGGAAAAACAACAGTAATGTTATCAATGTTTTTGTTTTCTGCTTTGCTTCTTTATATCTATGCTTCTTTGACAAGCCTGAATTCTACTTTAATGTCTCCTCTTATGTTTCGTATGTATAATCCTCCATTTCTGTTGCTAATGCTCCCTTGAACACCTCACTGTAGATTGTGAAACACCAACGATTATTTCACTTTCTTATGTTTTGTTGCTCTTTGAACAATACTCAATGCTTTTGTGTTCTGGGAAGTTAAAAAAGTGAAATGGGAATCAAAGCAATTCATGTCTAATTGGAAGTGTAATTAATTTTTCCTAAACAATCTTTGCTAATCTTACAAACATAAAAAAAAATCCTATTCTAGTATGCAATTTATCTAATAAACTTTTGTATTATAATGCCATAGTTTATCTGTACCTACATAATACCTACCGATGCTCTGAAAACCTGACCAGTGTCCGAAGTCATCTAACTCTCGGCATAACAGGTGAAAAAAATTAATTAATTAATTAATAAATACAAATTCAACCTTTTTTAGATCAGTGAAAGCATTACATTGGGCCTAAGCATTGGGAGGTGGAACTGTGAAAAAAACCTTTATGGATAAACACTCATTCAGGCCACAAGAGAGCAAGAGAGAGTAAGACTTTCCGCAGGTAACAGGAAGGATGAACAGCAAAGTTACTCTGTTTTCACCTTTTGAGCTTTTAAAATTTGTTACGGAAAATGCAGGATTAGGAATGTTGGCAGCCCTTTGGACATCTCAGAACAGAATAAAGTTAAACAGTTTGTAGAATGTGCATTTTGTAAAGACATTTTTGTTATTTAATGCTAGCAACACTAACCTTTGTAAAGGCAATTAGATGCTAAATTGAGTTTTAAAATGTCTTCTCCATACTCCTGTTGTGTGTTTCAAACAGTAAAATTTTACGTTTTATAAAACAGAAAAATTATATATACACCGAAAATGTACTGATGTGTACATTTTTTGGTAAGTAAGAGCTTCACAAAACCAGTGCAGAACCACCACAAAATTTGATTGGGGCATCTTTTAAAACCACTCATGTACCTCTTTCTGAACCAGGACATGTTTTTTATCTGTACAGCAACAAAAGAAGCACTCACTGGTAAACCTCACACTGAAACAAACATGAAAAATGGATTTTTTTCACCTGTCACAAACAAAGCTTGTATCTGCTCCACACTGTTTTAGACACTGACAATTTAATAGCCTTATATAATGCATCCTGGAGGCACATTATTTTGACATACATCTTCCTCCACCCCTCCCCTGGACCTCTTCTCAACCATGCTCCCAATAGTGTCACTGCAGCGCCAATGGGAAGAGGCATTCAGCCTGAGCCTAGGGCCTCTCCACTGCTGGAGCTGAACAAACCCACATTGTCCGGATGCTGTTAAACATGTTGCTGAGAGAATGAAGAACCGTTAGCCATTAAGTTACATATCAGGACAATCTTCCACAGGGCTTTAAAAAGATTTCCCACTTCATAAGACTGAAGTTAATCTTTCTTTTTCATCATTTCCAGCAGCTATGAAGTATTCATGCATTTTTTCTGCTTGCCCTAAAAATATATATATTCTAACATGAATTAACTGTAAGACAATCAATAGCTTAATTATTACTGTATGCTCAGAGCTACACAAGTAGATTTTACACATTCTAGTATTTCCCATTTATTCACTCTATCAGGATGTGAATTATTCATAAGGAAGATCTCCTCTAAGCTTGTGGATATTTGTTTAAACAGCATGTTTAATTGAAGTCTTTCAGCCAATTCGGTGTTGGAGCTATGAGTTGCCGTCACTTATGTGCAAAATGATTTTTTGTGGCCCACAGCGTAATTAATTAGCCAGCTTTCACTTTCTGAGACTACACCAGATGTTTTTTTTTTTTATATATCATTATTTTTAACCACAGCTAGAGTCTCAGTGTCTTAATAACAGAGGTGTTGACAGCAAGAACAGTTTATCAGCTCTCAGGCATGTTAAAGACTGTGTTATTGTAAATAATTTTATCATAATTTTGTTTACCATTCTAACGCATTTCACTCTGAAAAGTATGAAAAAATAACGCCTTAAAGCTTAAAAAGTGCATTCAGGCAAGCATTAACCTTGACCGCAGCGATAAGTAGGTAGATTAAAACTATCGATATGGACACATAATGACTACAAAAAGACAAAAGCCTGATTCCAATGATACTATAAAAATAATGAATTATGTCTTCTGCATGTTAGTCCATGCAGAGAAGTTTAGATCTGATGTGGAAAGAAAGAGAGAATGTTTACTACTTGTCTAACGCGTCTCTGGGTTGGATCTGTGTTGGTCCAGTACAGTGATGCCAAATCCTCAGTTACGAAAGCAGCTGTTGGATGTCCTAAATCTCACCAGACTTTGCTAAATGACATCATCACTTCATTTGCATAATTGACCTCGTGCTTGTGATTTATAATAGATGCCTTGGGAGAAAGGAACAGCGTCATAAGTAAGATATGATGTGAGTAATGTAAGAGTCGCCCGGGATGCTGAATCACATGCTTACCGCAATCACAAAATTGGTTTAATCCAGTACTTTGTAGGATGATTAGGATGATTATTAGGATACGCTGTTAGGATGATTGTGATGGTTAAAAATGCAGGTTAATTAGACTCTATCATCTCAATATTCAACGATAGAATCACAATGTCATGTTTACTAAAATCAAGCAGACCTATTAAATATGTTTAAAACTAACTTTATTCTTATGCCTGTCCTTTTTTTTTTAACTGTAATATTTAACGTGTCTGTTGCTAGATCAATCAGTTTTTGAAAAAAATAATCAATTGAGGGCTCTGAACTTACATATAGCACTAAACTGCTAATAGGAAATAGAACTAAAGGCAGCTGATTTATTATTCATAGTAATTTGTGAAGTAGACTGTTTAAGCTTGCTGAAGATGCTTTTAATATTAAGCAACAAGGAGATAATGGTGCATTGCCATGGTGATGTCCATATTTATTAGCAGCAACTCCAGTGAAATAAGTGTAAAATAGACTTTGTTTTAATCCCCTTTTTTCTAGTTTGAGCAGAGCGTCGGTGACGTTTAACGTTGTAATTAATTGCTGTTTATTTCTCTGAGCACTGAATATTGTGACATCTCACAAGTAATGCAAATGTCTGTTGATCTTAATAAATCTTGACTAACAAAAAGCAGGCTAGTCTAAAACTGTCACTGTTTCCAGTGTTTATTAGATAGTTAGATAGATTTGGATTGGGGACTGATCTGAAAAAGCTCCACTTCAGTCACAGAAATAAAATAAAACATTAGATACGTATTGCTTCCCTCTAGAAAGAGGCAGAGCATTATTTTATATGAAATTATCTGTGCGACTCTTGTACACGCAAAGTGGAAAAAAAATTAATGAAATGATTATTCATCTTTGACCCATCCTCAGTGAACACACTGTGTCATCTTTTTAAATCCTTGTTCAAGGCTTAAATAGAGTTCATCCACACACCACTACAGTTTGAATGATGTAACCTGCGCAAGCAAAGAGTTGTTGCACTAAACCATAACGTTCCTTAGGAATAGACAGCTTGCAATCACAAAACTAGAACATTAAAGTTTGAAGTGCATAAACTGCCACCTCTGGCCAAATAGTTCTCTAAGACATCATTAGGATTGCATATATGAAAAACCTACTGTATAATGAAGAGGAGAGAGACACATTTTGCCTCAGAGTGACATTGTTAGTTGATTGTTTCAAACCACTTTGTGGTGTTTGAAAAGGAGCATCCTCCTGGGGTCATCAACCAGAGTTTTGGGTGCTGGTTTTGTTTGTAATTAGGTGCAGTTTTCTAAATAGCTTGCTGTGACAGTTTACATAGCTCAAGGATAGTTGACTCTGAAAACCTGAATTGTGATGAAAGTGCTCACTTTTTGCTTCATCCAGAAATAGTCCAAAACAAAGCTCAGACGTGCACACAACAGCAAAATGATTTTGCTCCTCTTAATGTTCTGGAAAGGTAGGAATATTTATTTGTGACTGCAAATGAATCTAGTCTTTCAAAACAGAGCTTAAAGGTATCGTTAATATTTCAGATTAATTAGTACAAAACTTAATTGCTGTGAGTTTGAATGGAGTTTCGAGCAAATACAGAATCCTGTTTTCAATTTCATCCAAATAAAATGTATTTAAGGAAAATACATTTTTCATATTTAGAACTTTTGTAGACCTACTGTTGTTCATCGTATTAATAAGATTTAATGTGAATAAATCAGACTTTAGTCTGACATTTATCTGCATTTATATTTAATAGATTAATAGTTACATAATTAGGAAGCATTAAAAGGCTCTGTTGACTCTTACACACATTCTTAAGGTGTAGAGTGAAAGGCCCAAAGGACTTTAGAGAATAACTGCAGTTTAAATTGAAAACAAAAGGCATTCTTATTCCATATAACAGGGAAAATATAAAAGCTAGACATCACTGTGGCTTTTTAAATTTGCAGGAGGCACAATTCTCTAGGAAAAGTCATCAGAAGACACAAGTCAAGGTTGACTTAACTTTCTGAAATAACGTTTTCGAACAGTGAGGGCATATGTTATCACTTATTCAGGGGTAGCTTTTGTTCTAATGGGAAATTGTTGAATTAAAGAGCAGCCTTGTTCACGCATAAACTCAATACAATTCAAATTAAATTGTAATTTTGAAACTGCAAATAAAATCACCATCACATGTTACTCGTTTAGTCACACGTAAAAAATAAACAGCAACAAAAACACAAGATCATTTAGTAAAGCATCCTTCCTGTTTTCTCTTATGATGCAAATTATTGAAGCCCAAAACATGACAGACTACCAAAAAACAAGCAAGACATGCACTAATGTGAGCCATCGTAGTTTGAAAGTGAACACTGGAAATGACAACAGACTTGAGAAATGGCAGTACTGTTAAGAATTGTAACTCTTCAGGAGTATTTTCACAGTTTAACACTCTGGGTTAAAATAACACCCTTTGTGACGAAAGAGATGCTTTGCTTTTTTTGCCGTTTGCAGACGCATGAGTCCCGTAGAGCATAGAGGCAGGATGCAGTTCTATTCAACTCTGGCAGTGTGATTGTAGCATCTTGTAGAGTTGTTGTTTTTTTTCTTTAAAAAATGGCAACCTTTAAGTGAATGCAATGCTCTCATATGCATTAACTTAAATTAAGAATTTAGTGATACTGTTTGCACTCAGCTTTGTTACTTTTTTAATGGATTTAGTCCACACGCAACTTCTTAAAAGCTGCTTTGGCTTTGCATGATTCTTTCATGATCCTGGTATGTTTGCTTGTCTTATCTTTCTACCATTTGCTGGCAAACAAGTTTGGTGTTGGAGTGTCTTCTCACTCTTGGTAGAGATTTAACACTTCTAAGTCCCTTACATGAGAAAATGTAAAACAACAGCCTAAAAACATATATTTATTGCATTGGCATGATGAGGGGAAGCAAAGAAATGTTGGAATACAGACCAAAATAAATAATGTCACAGTTAATATTAGGATTGTTTCTAATCTAATTAAAAGGAACTCTGTGTTTTACCGTTTTTGCAGTTTTCTGGAGTTTATTCCACATAAACGGAGCATTAAAACTGAATGCTGCTTCTTTTGGTTTTGTTCTGATTAAGAGGCTGCAGAAGGAGTAGATCTGAAACCAAAAGTGGTCTGATTTTTGATACAGCGACTGCATATCTTTAATGTATTTTGGTCCTAAGCCACTCAGTGGTTTATAAACTGGATAAAGTATTACAAAATCTATTCTCTGATATAAGGAGCAAATATAAAGACTTTGGAACTGGATGGATATGTTCTGTTTCCATAGTTTTTTTCTGGATCCGAGCAGCAGCGTCCTGCATCAGCTGCAGCTGTCTGACATTTTCGGCAGACTCGTGAAGATTTTGCCGTAATAATTAATTCAGCTAAAGATTATTATTTTTTAAACATTTTGTTGGGACATTAGTCCATTAATCTTTGAAATGACCTTCAGGTGACTAAAAAAAGCCAATTGGGATTTAAAATTATAAGGCCAACAGAAAATAATGAACAATTATCAAAGTAAAACCTTATTTTTACATTTTTACAAATAAAACTGAAAATGCAGTCACCCAGTCCAGCTCTGTACAAATCATTCCTGTGTAAATACATCTAAATTTCAAATTCTTTCACATGACTAAGCTTTTGTTTTCCCTGATGTAAGCATAAGCATCAGGAAGAATATCTTCTTACATGAACAATTGGAGCCAAATTCTTAATTTTGGATTTCCTCATCTGGAAAACAAATTCTTTTGAGACCAGAGTTGTGGTTGATGGATCATTTCATATGACTTTGCTATTGTGAAAACCTTTTAATTGGGGAAATTATCAATTTTACTTAGACCTCATTAAGCTGGAAAGAAGCATCTCAACTTACTAATTGGTTCCAAGGGGGGAGTAGTATCTGAAATAAGCAGAGTAATTAATATTGGGTTTATCGGGCTCTATGGAAGACTTCATGTTTTTTTTTTCAACCCTTAGTGCGCCATAAGTCTGCTGGCATATTTGCACTACAGATCCAATTACCTTTCCTACAGAGACAGCGGCGTACATGTGTGGAAAAAAGGGACAAGTGTCAATATTACATTCTGGCAAATATGAGCAATGTGATGGAGGTGCTGACTGAAAGCTTTGACAATGTAAAAAAGAATGCAAATTACAAGGATAAGTCTGGCTTCACAGCTAAAACTGTATCCTGTCATTAAACTGCAGTCAATGAAACAATAAGTCACTTTCACAATGTCTAATTTAAAATGTCTATAGCGACAAATGTGCTAAAATATTCCTGTGACATACTATAACATATGGTCTAGCACTTCCTTGTTTGCAGCAGATCATCATCCTGTGACAGCCATGCCATGCTGAATAGAATATCTGTCATGTTTCTCCCACTGATCAGAAGTCTTGTATAATTATTACCTCTTACTTTCCAGACTTCATGGCACAAATCCTAAAAAGTTATTAAATCTTTGCATATCACACACATTCACTTGGCAGCCACATTTGCTCTCCGTGTGGAAGACCAGCAATCACATCAGAGTAAAGCAGCCACTCTCTAAAGACTCTGTGACTTTGCTCTCAGTCTGCTTCCTTTTCTTTCTGCTCAGCGTATCTCTTTCATCAGAGCAGGCGATCTGAAAGCACAGAAATACAATTTCGACACATTTCCTAGTCAGGGGAAAAAGGGCCATAGATGGAAGGACAGGAGCAGCTTGACATTTGAAAATGAATGACATCATACTGACAGGGGATGTGTTTTTATGTTTTCCTTTTCCTTGTTTTTTTTTTTGTTTTTTTGTGTTTTTTTTAGAAAGCTGCAGAGCAAAGGCATCCAACGAGAGAATAATGTAGATAAAGTGTCTTTGTTCATTTGTGTTTAACAGACATGAAAGCTGCAAGCGGGACTGCTGCTCTCCGCTGTTACACTCAACAAGCCACACATCCCCACCATGAAAACCAAATAACCAGGAGACTTTTTCATTTATGAGTACAGCTCCTTGAGACACACAATAGCATTTTGTTAGCCTTGATCAGGGCCAGTTTTGCAGTATCCTGTGCTTGTGTTTGTGCCTATGTAAGACAATGTGCTTTGAGGCCCCAATGCAAATGAGTAACTCTCTCCGTATCCCCCTATTTGCTGATTCCTCTGTTGCATGCAGTTTTGATGCATCTTAAAACAACACAGACTCTGCTCTGCGAGTAGTCATTTTTGCATTTCAATAAAGCATCAGCCATCCTTGGCCCAGTGCACAGGACCAATCTTACGGCCTCCTCGTGTGACACGCTGTCAAAACCAGCAGCCATATATCAAGAATTTCTGCATTTTTATTTGTCATGGGCACTGCTCTTTCAGAGTAGCAACGGGTAGTTTTTCTGTGCCTGCAAATTGTTTTAAAATTTTCTTTTTTTGAATTGCACTTGCACACGAAAGTGTAAACTTTGGAGAGTGTAAAAATATGTGTTAAAGCTGGCTTAGTCCCAACGCTTGGTCTATTTCTCATTTCACACAAAAACTATCTCATGATGGCTAAAGCATGACAGTCTCAAGACTTTTGGACTTTTGGAACACTATCATTGCAAAACATACAAATGGCATTGTTTATAGACATATTTTTACAGTTTCTTTACGACTGTTTTTGTTGCAAGTTTGAAAACAGTTTCTTTTATCAGCACTTATCACAATTAGCACAACCACACACCCCATTAGCAGAACAAGGGGGATTCTTTACGAAATGAAGCTTTTTTGAGAAACAAAATACGCTATTTTACAAAAACTGTTTTCTCATAATCTTAAACACATTGTCTAACACTGTTCTTTTAAAAGTGCTGATTAACAAAATCTAAAGCACATTTAGCTGTTTGAGATTTTCTTGATTACCTTTATTTCACTAGGAAATTCCCATCGAGATTAAAAATGGTAACAACAGCAACTTTAATTGTGACTTGTTCCAATAAGACGGAGCAGAAAACTGAAAAGATTTATTTCAAAGTTCAGTTCAGACTTAGGGACTGAAAGTAAAAATAAGTTCTCAATGAAGAGAATGTCCTCAGGTGGATTTTCTATTTATGTAGGCACATAAATATGAAGTAAGATGTCCAAGTATGGACTTATGAATAAAAATTTGCCAATGATGGAGTCTCCGAGTGGCCAAGGCCATCCATCCACCCCTGTCATATAACGTACGGTGATGTGTTAAACAATTTAAACCTGTTATAAATCTTAAAGCTGCATGATAAACTTTATCCAGTGAATGAAGACATTTAATAGAAGCATGAATGTATAAATTGTCACCATAGTCCAGTACAAACTATGGTGAAAGTAGCCTGAAAAGATGGACAGGATTTAATCATATCCAGATAAATGCAAACATTACCCAAATGCAAATCACCAATCAAAACATACTATATATATATATATATATATATATATATATATATATATATATATATATATATATATATATATATATATATATATATATGTAAAACATTATATGTAAAACATTAGAAGCTGACTATTAGGTGATGGACCAGCTCAGTATAAAACAACATTATAAGCATGCAAATTTAATTTTGCATATGACATTATTAAGACCATGTATTTATAATAATAAACTGGGGAAACCTATTGAGCATCTGGAGAAAACTGGAAGTTAGATATCCTATTTGAACACACTGGTCAGATGGTTTTTAAACCAAAAATGAAGAGTTTCTTTATTAAAACCTCATAATTAAGTGTATCAAATGCTGTAGAAAAAAATCAACAAAGAGGGCTGCACCATGTTGCTTCTTATCCAAAAAAATATATAAAATCATTGACCACTTTTAGTGTTACTGTATTGGCACTATGCATTTTTATGAAACTAGATTGAGAATATAATATTTGTGTTTTTTTTCTGAGGTCATTAAAGGGATTTAAATACATTGTAATCAATAAACATTATAAAATGCACTTCCCTGAACACTGCATACCCAGTGTAGTCGCTGGGTATGCAGTGTTTTCATTTTGACTTCTGTGTGGATGATCTAAGGTCGTTCTTTTGTTTTTAGCCAATTTGAAAGTGTTTTGAGATATTGTTCAGTTTTCCAAGAGTCAATGTGTCAGAGAACATAGTTTGAAAAAGAGCTTTTGTGTTCACAGTTCAGGAAAGAAATGTGAAGTTGGTTTCAAGAAATGCTTTTTACCAATTCCTTAAAAAATTTATTTTTTAATTTATTGTTGTAGAAAACTCTTAGCATCACTCCAAATTGTATAATTTAGCAAATCATGTACAGGCTGATAAAGTTGGTCCTTTTCATATATTTAAAAAAAATCTTTGAATTATGTATTTTTCTTCTCTATTGACCCTCTATCTCATCTTTCTTCCTTTCTATAAACACCTTCTATTTTTGTCAGTAACAGGAAAACACCTGCTGCCACTTTTTCGGTGCTTACACTAGTGTGTAGTGCTGTAAATTAAGCTGTCATCATTAAAAAAAACAAAAAAACATCCAATATTTTCATGTACCACTCCACTTAATTTGATTTCTGTGTATCTGTTTATTACTTGAGTTGTTACCTACATTTAACGTGCCTTTTATTTCAATGGGCCCATTTCCAAGGAGAAAAATCCTATTGCGCAGCGCTGATACTTATTTCCCCTGCTGTATTTAAACACTTTCTCATGCACTGTAAATTTACAAATTTGCAATTAATTATTATTTCAATCTTTTAAGCAAACACTCAAGTGCTAAGTCTTTTCCTCACCATCACAACAAATTTATCACAACAGTTTATCAAGCAATATGTTGCTTGCTTTTCACCAACCGTTTACATCTAAAATAACAACAGTACTGCTGGGTCTTCAGATGCTTTTGCAGAAGGCAATGTGGGGAAAAAATAGTCACTCAGTTTGACACCATGCAGTCACATGTTTGGTGCCTCTCACTGGTTTCCATCTGCATTAATTTGACATTCTCTAATCTGGTGCTCCTGTTTCCTGTCAGCCACAGAAATGCTGCACCTTGCTGGCTTGGATGTCTGCAGAGGGCATGCACAGAGGGGAAAAAGTGGAACCTATTATGGGTCACCTTGGTTGTGTTTTCCATTAAAAGGTGACAGACGTGGTGTTCTAATACACAGGCAGCAATGGTTAGGGGACTGGGCCCTGCTGTCTCTGGGAAATGACTTTAAAGCTACAAAATAATTAACCACAGGACTTGGAGGACTTGCAGGGGCTTGCATTTGACATGGGCTCAGCCCGGTGTGTGTTTGGAGACATTCAAATGTCACTTGCTTATCAAGATTGTCATATGGCACTTGTCTGTGAGCATACACATTCGGTGCAGGATATACTCATAGTATCATCTCCTGACAGTCACCTGAATCCAAAGTCTCAGGAGGAAACCTGGTTATCTGCTAAATTGAGTCCCCAAGGCTTTCCATTTCGAGTTTTAACTACTCTTAGTGCAAGCCTCTCTGACATGAGCTGTTTTCATTCAAGTCAAGCATTTTGCAAACATTAATTAGGTTTAAACCAAATGAAACATGGTGTTCCAACCCCCTGTATGTATTGTTCATGCAGTACTTTCACTGACTTGAGCTTGTGGAACAGATGGTGGAAAAGCGTCGCCATTCAGAGGATATACTTGCTATCAACGTCTCCGGAGACAGCCGCGCGGTCTAGGCTCATTACAGTAGACAGCAAGTCATTGCATACTTATTGCATAGTGACATTTCTATTGAGACAGACTGACCATTTTCCTCTGTGCAATGACTGTTTCATCACGTCTGAAGAACCATTTACCGGTCCCACGTGAACCCTTTTCACATTCATTAGGCAGGCCGAACAGCACAGCGACAGAAATTCACACCCAGAGCTACACATTCATGACATGCATTATTTGACAGCATTTGCCTTCATCTGGACTTGCTTGTCCATAACTTATCAGATTTTGAAGCAGGTGTTACTGACAATGTGCTGGGGGTCTGCTTTCTGAACAAGGGGCTCTGCTGTTGGCAGGTATT
Organism: Poeciliopsis gracilis; assembly: GCA_911649635.1. Taxonomy (NCBI): domain Eukaryota; kingdom Metazoa; phylum Chordata; class Actinopteri; order Cyprinodontiformes; family Poeciliidae; genus Poeciliopsis; species Poeciliopsis gracilis. The sequence goes on from CAJVRI010001220.1 coordinate 3,730,807, forward strand.
ATTTACATGCATACTGTCATTGCATTATGCTCTGAAACATTTGAGTGTGAAATATAAAACAGATGTCTCTGTTAGGAAGTCTATTTTTGTAAATATTTGCTAGTAGTTCCACTTTAGAGAGAGAAATTATTGGGCTTTATCACATCACCTGCATCAAGATTTACGTAAACAGAGTCTTATTCTACTTTGGTTTACTTAAACTGAAAAATGTGTGTAATAAAGCTGCTAACAGAAAGGATGTTAGTTGTATTACTAAAGCATTTAAGACACCCTGAACATTTATTAAATACCCATGTTATTTATTCATTCTAGTTCTTTTTAATTGAGAACGAGACTTCCTTTTGCCCAAGTTCATAAAAATGAGACCACACACAGGCCAATTTCTCTTAGCTCAGGCTATGAAAACAAGAGAACGTATCATTCTGGTAAGACAGACGTGTTGATGTTCATAAGACAGAACATGACAATGAATGACAAAAAGAGGCTGGATGAGAAGCCAAGTTTATCATGCCGTCGACCACAAAGGATGGGTACTGGGGTTATAAAAAAGATGTTAATGAAAAGCAACATTTTTTTTGGTGTGAGATTAAACTACTACAATTTGGGTTTGTGAGTTTCAGCTAGTGTCAAAATTCAAGTCTGGACAAGTTGGGTTTTCTGACAATAAAAATGTTGATGTTTTTGCATATTTAATATATCTACATTTGAATGAAAATTTGAAAAACAAATTTATTTAGATAACGTTAACAGCTACTATCTGACATAGCATCAGCACTGGAAGTAAATCTAAGAAATATGAATTTTTCCTTTTGAAAATTGTGACATTTTATGTTACAAATTGTTAATAGAAAGTGACATTTGACTTTCTTCAGCTTTAAAAATGAGTTTTTATAAAACCACTATCATCCAGAATAATGTAGGATATTGAAAACATTATTTTATGTAATGTTTCATTGCATTTTTTTGTCTTGTTGAGAGACAGGATGAAGAAAGGGGGTTTCACAGATAAAAATTGCAGACGTTCTCTATCATATCAAAATGTTTTGATAAGTATGCTTAGGACACTGTACTATTCCTACTTCTAGAGGGTTTTATATTGTTGTCTGGTAATATGTATTTAGTTATTATTTTAATAAATGAGAATATTCTAGTATTCGCATATACTTTGGTCCTTGTTTTTTCTCCCTCTGTGGAAATCCTGTAAGCGACCTTCTTATGCCCAGTCCAGGACCATAAGAGTTAATTCAGGTAATGCAATTAAGTACCAGCAGTTAAATCATCTGCTCAGAAACCACAGATATACTTTTTAAATGAAAAAATGCTGATGCAACGTGAAGTTTACTACATTTGAGAAAGTGCTGGGTTTTTTACAGCTTGGCCAGGATGTGAATAAAACAACTTTTCCAGTGATCAGTTCTTCTGTTTGAATGAACAGAAGAACTGTTTTTGTCTGATGGCTCAGAGAAAAAAAAAAAACTTCACAAAAGAGACTATATCAGTGCAGTGATTGATGCCGTTAGAGCTGATTGGTCGGTTCATATATGTGTCTAGATCTCTCAGGCCAAAACTCAATCTCAACAGATTACATTAGGTTTCTAGCACAGGTCGTCATGGTGATACAGTCCTGTACAAACCCAAACCAGCTTTGAGACACTAGAAACCCAGAATTGTATGTGCATCTGGTTCAGACTTTTATGTGTCTTTGTAGTGTAAGCCATCGGAGCCCTCAGTCAAGTTGCTGGCATTAAAAATAAACATAGTCTCTCAAAGCACAGGGAATCCTGAAAAGATTTTATGAAAATAATAGAACAAAGTAAAAATGTTTTATCGCTCTATTAATTAGAGCTGCAGCTGGTGGTCTTTTAAATTTAATTGAACCATGCAAAGTTTTGAGTTGTGGTGGTAGCAGAAGGCGGCTGGATGACAGAAACAAACTTTTATTGTAAGAAATAAAAGGCACAGCACCAGTAAATGTACCGGAATGTCTGGACGATAAACCGTTACCTTTTTCACATGCTTTGAATAATGCAGCTAACGAATGTTTTTCTACCAGAGTCTTGAAAGGCTTGACTGCTGAGTGATCAAGAGTGTAGCACAAGGTCAAGAGGAACAACAAAAGAGACTTATAGAGTGTGAGTGAGTTCAAATCTGACACTGTTGAAGACGACTTCTTCCGTGCAATCAATGATATTTCAGGGGTTTTTTTTGTATTTATTATTATTTATTTATTTTTATTATCAGGACATTTTTGGAAAAAGCATGTTTTTGAATTCCCAGTATGTATTTTCATTAAAATAAATAAATAAAAAATGTCTTGGACACTTCTGGCTTATGGGCAAGTGCAGCCAATATATAAACACGTTGTTTTTTTTTTTTTTTTTTTTTTTAAGTTTGTGGGTATTCATCTGTGCTCAATAGTCTAGAAATTACGGTAATACTTATTCAAACTTTTTTCATCCTCTACCCCAGAACAAACAACACAAACAGAGTGATGAAGAGCCACTGCAAACCTCCAGATGTAAACTATCTGATGAATCTGTGTTCTCTTTCACAGCCACCCAAAGGATGAACAGGATAAATATTGAGAATAAAAGGAGGATGAAAAAAAAGGGCTAACTTTTCAATGATCCTGTGCATCATCTCTCGTGAGCTAAGAGTATCGCTACACCGTTACTAAACAAAGTCTTGTGCAGAGAACAGAAAGCAGAACCACTAGAGATTGCCACTATTTTAAGAAATGAAAAGAAGCAGAAAAAAATACATATACTGACTCACAAACAAAAACATATATAAATATAAACCAAAGAAAACAAAGATACAATGAAATATCCACTCGTGGAAATTAGACTGACAGGAAAACAAAACCTACAGCGCACAGACCATGAAAATCTATATTTGAAATATGGCTTGAATCTTCGTCTCGTGAAGAAAATGTGACTCAGAACCAAACGTAATGCTGCTTTCTTACAGCAAGAGGATAATGGGCTCAAACCTCACCTCAGATTTTCTGTGTAGAGTCTACATGTTCTTGTCAGAGGAATAGCTGACACTTTATTGACCTTAGGTGTGAGTAGGGTTGTGGGGTGAGATAATATTAGATAGAGAAGTTCTAGAATGTGCTGACAGTCTGACAAAGCAGAGAGATCATGCTGTTGTCTATACAAAATGTTCCATTTATTGCTATTTTACTCCTGTTAAGACTCATCAGTTTTGAAGTTATTTTCTTTTGAAACTAGGTTAAGTGCTGTTCTGTGAATTCTTTTATTTTACTATCTACTATATGTCACAGACTCACAAATAAAAAAGCAAGAGGGAAAGGCATTAAAGCTGGGATATTTACTGTCAAATGACACAGAGTTGTAAATGTAACTTAGGTTTTTTTTAACTGTGCATGTAAACATTGCAAGTAGCCCTCTGCCTACAGCTGATCTGCTAATGCTAAATAAAGTTTTAGCCTAATGTCTATAGTCTTCAGCATGGCCTGGTTTGTTTGTTGATTTTTATTTGTTGTCAAGTTTCTAAGGTAATTAGAAATGAAATAAAAACATGCAATGAAAAAGTGAGGGACACAAGTATTGAACTGAGACGGTTTCCCAAGTTGTTTTTGCCAATATTGCTAAAGATTTTACTTTTGAATTAAGATAATTTGTCTGTGGACATAGCACACTTGTGATTCAGAAGCAGTATTTTCCCCAATACAGGATCAACCTTAAAAAATACAAAAACTTCCCAGGGTTTATTTTGTACATGGTAGAGTACATGATAGTGGGGCATTACCTGCATGGTTAATAATTATTACAACCTGTACCTTCTCCATAATGCAATATATGATTGCATCTTACTAATCTTAATTACTTATGAAGTCCATTAATGTTAATCTTCTTACCTTGTAAAAAATGTTAGCTACAAATCCATGCTGTTATCCGTCACCATCAACAAAAGAGAAAAATATGACAAGCTGTGTTTGCATCCTTGCACATTTGTGCATCTGACCACTCAGCACTTGACATTTTTATAGTGAAAATAACTAAATAAAAGCAACCAACAATCTGTTTTTTCACCAACAGTCAAACAGTCTGCTTTATGACAGGCTAATGAGCAGGTTGTTTGGACATCCGCCATGGCGTAGTGGGGCTCTTCCTGAAGAGCATCATGTGCAAAGGGTCAATATTTTCTGGGAAGTGTGTAGTAATTAGTTGTGCAGCACATTGGTGTTTGAAATATGACCGGAAGTCATTTACACACACTGTACAGTCATTGTACTACTCTATTTATTTATTTATTTGTTTTCTGGGAAGTAGACATGAATAAATGATGATACAACAAGCCTTTGGGCATAGGCTTGTAAAAATGCCTCCCACTCAACCTGCTGAGGTCTGAGACACCTTGACAGAAACAGACACAAAATAACTAATCCTGGAAAAACGGCTTGTTTTTAGTCAACAACTGCACACCTTGTGGTGAATTGTTAAATCTTAACCGTCTGTGTGGTTTATTACTTGTTTCTTTCAATGTCCATCCATCCATCCATTTTCCGTCACCCTTCTCCCTAACGGGGTCGGGAGTTGCTGGTGCCTATCTCCAGCTGCGTTCCGGGCGAGAGGCGGGGTACACCCTGGACAGGTCGCCAGTCTGTCGCAGGGCAACACAGAGAGACAAACAGGACAAACAACCACGCACACACACACACACACCTAGGGAGAATTTGGAAAGCCCAATTAACCTGACAGTCATGTTTTTGGACTGTGGGAGGAAGCCGGAGAACCCGGAGAGAACCCACGCATGCACAGGGAGAACATGCAAACTCCGTGCAGAAAGACCCCGGGCCGGGAATCGAACCCAGGACCTTCTTGCTGCAAGGCAACAGCGCTTCTTTCAATGTTTGTCTTTTATTTCTTTGCTCCTTCTGGGACATTATATTTTTAATCCCATTATTGTTTGTTTCACATCTTATAATTGGTGTTTTGTTTTCATTTGTGCCCTTCTACATTAAATTTGTACATAGTATTGTTTCATCTTTGTGCAGGGATTTTGTCTTTATTTTGTTGTATTAGTTTCAGATTGTATGTTGTTTATTTTGTTCATTTAGAAACTTAAGAAATTCTTTTGTGATAGACTAAACAAAGTAGCACATGACACATAAAGGAAAAATACATGGCTTTAAAAACTGTGCAAATAAAAATGTGCCTACATCTTGATGCAGCACCCTTAATTCAAACTGCTGAATCAGAGAGTAAACAAAGTCCACAGAATGGCATCACCATGAAACTCGGCCTCAGTCTGCCAACGGCTCTTACACACACAACCTGGATTTCTACTGAAAGAAGAGGCTTCACAGATTCAAAAGATATAGGTTTTATCACAACCCAACCAGGCACTTAAACTGGGGCTTAAGAGGTTTTAAGTGATTTTCTTTTTACTCCAGGGGTTTGACAGTAATCATTTCTGTGTGAAGTTGTGAAATTAATTAAAGGAATGAAGTTAATCATGGTTAATTCATGATTTAACAAGGGGGGCAATGACATTTTTCATAAAGCCATTTTTCATAAAGGTTTGGATAACTTCTTTTCAGTTAATATATAAAATCACTACGTGTAAAATGGTCTTTGTATTTACTCTGCTGACCTTTTTCTAATGTAAAAATATCATTGATGATCTAAAACATTTAAGAGTCACAAAATGCACACATAGAAGACATGTGTAAGGATGTAATTATCTTTTCATTTTATCTTATTGTGTGGGTCTATTACAAAAAAATCTGACTATAATACTTTATAGTTTGCCATTGTAATGTAAGAAAACACAAAAGTTTTTGAAAATTCTCCGTGGACGTTTTGTATCTGTTAAAACCAAAACATGCAGCATGATGGACCAAAGAAACCGGGTGCATGAACAGCATCAGCACACACAGCAAAGCATTCATTTTTCTCTGAATTGTACTTTTCACAATCAAGCCAACAATAGAAAAATCAATGCCACACACGACAGAATAGCCGCTACATATAGCACAAAGTCATGACTTTTCCCTCGCAGCCTGAGCTGAAAATGAGCAAGCCGTAGAGGTGTTCACCTTTTTCATTGACAGTGTCTGTTTTCATGCTCAGAGTAATGAAGAGGCAGGAGGGAGTGTGCCAACAAAATCAAAGCAGTTCCACTTGTGACCTTTCGCTTTTTTGTGACCTGTGACCTTATGAATGACAATTTGTGCATGACCCTTGTTCTCTGTCAGTCACAATGTGGCTGCCTAAAGGCAACACGAGCACACACTCGTACACACCCCGAAGGTGTTTGTTGTTTGGCAGGTCGACTTTGCTCATTGTCCCTGATAATAGGAGAAATGGAAATACAGAAAACAATTATTCCCTTGCATGGTTCCAGCCCACACCTGATGAAAGCATTGAAATCTATCCATGTTATTCTTCCTTTTCCTCTGAAATATTCAGAAGGCAATGACGGGCTCTTGGAGCATGAAGCGTGTTGCACTTGCGGGCTGAAATCATGGGTGAACTTGAAGAGTGCTAATCAGTGTTGCATTGCCTTTGTGCGAAGGTACCAAACGCACCTGCCGGCTTGAAAATACCTCACCGATTTGCATTTTTATTTGATTTTAATATATTCTTCAGAGGTGATGATTTCCAAATATAGAGTATCCCACGTTCTTTGCTCTATTTGCAAGCAACAAGCAATGCAAGTTAATTCTGTTGAGTAGTGTGTTTTTAATAGATCAAAGAAGGAATCTGGGGCTGTCTTATGCAATTAAGGCGATGCATTAAGAAGAACAAACCCCTGTGGGCTGTTGTTTTCAAATGATGCCCCACTGCTTCCACTAGCACATTACGGTTAATGCTGTGCCGACGTGCCCTTTTGTTGAGCGCATCAGACAGCAAGGCACATCCTTGCGACTTCAAGATCAGAAAAATTTTCAACTCAACTGACAGACTGTTGATGTTTTCGGAAACACAGGTAAAGCCACAAAACTTCACACATATGGCCAAAAGCAAACAATTATTAATCCCGTCTTTCCAACCTTGCATTGAAATTCCGTTGCATCTTTTTTACGTTCTTAACCCCCTCCAACCACATCACACTGACACTTTTACTAAAAGTGTCACTAAGATGACTTTAGTAATGCTAATTAGTACTTGTTAATTATTTTAACATGTACATAATTTTAACCAGGCCCTGCAGATGCACTGAAAACCTGCCCGAATGAAACAGTAAATCCAGAGTTAAATGCAATGAACTTTGTAATGACCCAACTACCTTAGCAAAGGCAATGCCAAATGATTTACTACGAAGAAGGTTGTGTGAGGCTGTGTTAATTATCCAGCATGAGCTCACTGTGACTCACGAAACAGTGACAGTTCATGTGTGAATGGAGGTCTGGATGTTCCCCTCCTTCTGCAGCCTCACACACACCCGGATGTCTGAAGACCCACACACGCTCTCTTGACAAAGACGAGCATGCAAAAATGTAACCGTAACTCCCAGGTATGATCAACATATATTGATTCAATCTTTGGTGGTAGTAAAGTTAAAAAGTCATTTTTTATGTTTTTAAAAATACCTGTTTGCAGATTTCAAATAGTCTTAATTAAACAGTCTCTGTTCACTATATGAGATAAAGTTTAATCCTTTAAATTAAATGCATTATATAAAGAGGTCATGCAAATAAGCGATATTTAATTTTTTTTTTGCTCCCTTGATGTGTCAGTTCTGGTCAGAAAGCCTTATTAACCATGTCTGAAAAATGCTGCTGCTGCGCAAAATTCGCCTCTTTTTGTCTCCCTCTTTTCAAACAGAAGCTCCTTTATGACTTTCTCTGACATTCATTTATGACTGTGCTTTAACAAGAGACTGCAGAATCATCTCCACAGGAATCTCCACGGTGGTGAACAATTCTAAATGAAATTTCACGCATCCCCACTTTTGTAATCACAACAATGAACACTCGACTCCAATTAGCATTTATTGCCACTGAGAAATATGATTTGTACTTGGGCATTTTTTTTTTTTTTTAAGGATAGAAAACAAACTCAGCTTGAATAAAAAATAGGCAAATATTTGTCCTCTTTTGATTCAACTGAAGCAACAGTGAGTTGGTTTAATATTGAAACAGGGAGGTCTCGCAAGAATAAATGGAAAAGGCCAGGCTTGTTAACACCTCTTATATAACACATGGGAGGCACATTGAGTAAAATATTTACACGAGAAGCATAAATACAGGGATAACAACAAGGTTTTCTTCTATTAGGTTTGATGGGTAAACAGATAAAAATAATTTCAAGTACTGTATGTCTTTCAGGCTTGTCGACATTTGATGGAGATAAGTTCAGACCCATTTCCCTCTGAGAAAGAGCTGAGCATTGTATTTAGGGTCAATAGAAATGAATGCCAGATGGTCAGGTTGATTTTTTATGAATATTTTGATGCATGTCTGTCGGGGGTTATGAACACTCTTGAAAGACACTACGTACCCTTTCCAACAGAAGTCTTCTTCTCCAACATTTAAACTGTTCAAAGCACTTTGTGATTCTTCAGTGGCGTCTTTCACAATGTACGACTGACCTGTAGTTTATATAACGTTGAACCAGCTGGAGGCTTTGGGTTTTAATTGGGATGTTTGTGACGTCGCAATCAGATTGCACCAGAGCATCATCCACGGAACGCCTTCAGTAAACACAAAGTACCAGCAGCTCCACATATTTATCAGATCATCTCAAGTGATACGGTGCCATTTACTTTTTAACTACAGCAGGGTGTCGTTTAAGGCTGAGTGCCGAGATGAATTTTTTGCTCAAGAGAAACAACTCTGCATCGAGAGGACATTGCAAACTAAAATATTCAAATGTCGCAAAGTGATATGCAAATCCAGGCATGACGCATTTCACAAACCCACAGCTCATTGTCAAACATAACTTCAAATCACTTTGCTGGCAATATACCAGATCCTTTCCCCCTCTCAGTGCTCCTGCTCTCTGCAGCCTCCTTGATCTTGTGTCACGCTGACGGGTGTAATTGTCAGATGGTCCTTTACCGCACAACTCTCATCTGTGGAGAGTCTGAGAGTGGTGGGTGGGAGAGGCTGGCGGTTGCAGTTGGGTCGCGTCCGTTTGGTCCAGGCTTCTGATCCTTCAGGACACAACCAGCAGTTTGGTGATAATTGCGTGGAGGCTCCAGTGTTAATATTTCTAATAACCCCAAAGCAGACCTTTCCTTCTGTCAATAGAATTTTTATTTCCTCTGCACTCCAACACATCTATTCATCTTTTTTACTTTCACCATGCTACAGGGATCTGTTTGAGAGAGAGGAGAGAGTACAGAAATAATTTCTCTGGTGCATTCAACTAAATCGGTGTAATTTTATCAGGATTTCTACAGCTACGTCAGTGCTAGATGCTAAATTATACACTTTTAAAGTTAGTCTTTATCTTGTTTTTTTAAATAAAATTCTATTTTTTTAACCATTTTTATATGAGGTGCTACTCAAACTGTATGAAACGATGGTTTGGCAGAATGACCTGCTCATAGGTCATGTTTTGAACCTGTAAGGTAAAATGCCTCTTGAAAATATCTGAAACCTGACAAGAAGCTATGACCAGAATGTGCTATAATAAGATCTTAATCAAGACAGGCTTGAAACAAACTTTTATTTCATATTATAATGAGATGAATGAATAAAGAAATATCGTGATTGGGAGTAATTTTCACAAAAGTAAAGTGATTTTTCCTTTCCATGAATTATTCTTATTGTTTTATTATGCAAAAATGGCAACGTCTTCCTCTAAGGCGCAAGAAAAAAAAAGTTATTTATGGATTAATATCCATCCGGTTTTGATTAACTAATAGAGTGACTTGCAAAAGCATTCATTAAAGTTTCCCAATTTTATTCATGTCACAATCTTAATCTACGATATCCGTCACTGAGGATTTTCCCACAAAGTACTGTACACTGTGAAGAGGTACAAACGAGATTTTGTTTTTTCTTTTTAGTTGCTTTTATTTATTTTTATTATTTTTTTTCAAATCAATAAAATTCTGAAAGACATGCCATGCCAATTTGTATTCAGTTCCTCCTGAGTTAATACTTTGTAGATTCACCTTTCCCTGCAAATACTGCTGCGGAGGAAGCTGGTATCCTTTTGGGGATATGTCTCTTCCCGCTTTGCACATTTAGGAAGTGAATCTTTTACTAGTTTTTCTTTGGCAAAAAGAGCAGGGAAAATGTGAACATCAACTCCTTGCTTTAGAATGCCAATTAGATTTAGGTTTGGACTTTGACTGGCTCATTCTAACACAAATATGATTTAGCTGCATATTTAGGATTTGTTGCCCAACTGGATGGCAAACTTCCAGACCAAATTAAAATCTTTTGCAGCTGAATTTCCCAATTAATTCTTCAAGTTTTCCTATGTTTTCTGATAAGAAAGAGTCCCACAGCATAATGAATCCAACATCATGTTTCTGTATCTATGCTCAGGTTTTGGACACAGATACCATTTGCATGTTAACCAGGACATGGTTTTCTCAGACCAGAGCATCTTTGGGGTTTTTTTTTTTACATGTTTGCTGTATTCCCAACATAGCTTCTGGCAAACTTATTAAGGCTTTTTCACAATAATGGCTTTCTTCATAACACTCTTCTATGAAGGCCAGATTTGTAGAATACACACCTAGTAGTTTTCCTGTTGACTTATTCTTCAACCTGAGCTCTGCAGCTTCTCCAGAGATACCACAGGGCTCCTAGGTGCTTCTCAAGTCACATTGCCTGTATTTTCAGCTTGAGCGGATGGCCATGTCTTGGTGGGTTTACAACTGTTTCCCCGTCTTGTATGACAAACTTAACTGTGTCCAGGGAGATGTAAAATTCTTAAAATATTGTTTCATAATCTCACTTTGCTTTGAATATTTCCACAACTGTATCCCTGACCTATATAGTAAATTCCTTGTTTATTAATGTTTTCTAACAAATCTCCAAGGTCTTCAGAGAACAGCTGTGTATATACAGAGATTAAATAAGTCAAAAGATGACTTTATTTAATAAATTACTGACTTCTTAAGGCAAATTGATTAGCTGGATTTAATTCAGAGTTCTCAGATTAAAGGGTGGCAAATGTAAATGCATGCCACATTAAAAAACATATGTATGCATGTGTAAAATATGTTGTGGTTGTGACACTAGGAAATACTTTTTGAAAAGGTTTACACAAATACTTTTGAAAGGTCCTCTACGGACTGATGTTTACTGAATTTAATTTGAAGTTTTGTCTGTTTTTCTCCTCCTCAGAGGGAGGCACGTGCGAAGTAATAGCTGCTCACAGATGCTGTAATAAGAACCGAATTGAGGAGCGGTCACAGACGGTGAAGTGCTCCTGTTTGCCTGGGAAGGTAGCTGGAACCACAAGAAATAGACCCTCATGTGTGGACGGTAAGTGTTTAAGGAACACATTACAACACTGAACCATCAGCTTAGTTGGAGTCCAGTCTTAGCACAACAAAGGCTTCGACAATGTTTCAGGCCTTTCTACAGCAAAAGGATTATTGCATTCTATCAAATGTGATGACTTGTACAAAAAAATAATGATAAAAAACCTGACATGTTTTCTAAAAGATGCAGAGATTTGTTCATATCCATAAAATATGGAGTCAACCATGCCTTGTCTTGTTTCGAACAAGACAACATTAGGGATAATGTCACATCCACATGTTGTCAACAGACAAACACAAGGTTTCTGAAAGCGGGAGCTTTGCTCCAAATCGAGACAAACATAGCAGCTGAATTTAACACACCTCAGGGAAGAGGAGAGAAAAATAAAGCAGCATAATGCATAGAGATTCAGGCAAAATAGAAGTTGTTTACATACAGTGGGTAGGTATTTCATAACGGTTATATGTGTGCTTTGACAAATATCTCCAATAAAGCCTCAATCCATTGCAGGAAATGGATTTGGTGCATGGGTGTAACTCAACTTAAAAAACATATTGGCTCCAGGAAACCTCTCACCTGCAGCTTTTATCTTAAATCCTTTTGCAAATATTACAGCAATCTCTGAACAGACCGCAGGAATTTGAGGTCTCTTGATGTCAGCTCTGACAGATTCTTTCCCTTGGTCTCACATTACAAACCATTTACTGTCTACTTACCCTGTATTTAAAGCAATTTTCTCTTCTGATGGAAAGTGTGTGGTGTGCATTAAAGTCAAGTCTGAGTCACACCTCCCAGTCCTCTCTGTTGAAAGGAAAGCCAAAGTTCTCCCCTCTGCATTTAGATCTAATTGCATGCCAAAAAAACCCTATAATGCAGAACGTATATATTTTTTTTTTCACTTTGATGACTCTAATAGATTGAAAAATGTAAAATATTGAACATTTTCTAGTTTTATTAAAGGTCAGACATTCCAGCTTGATAAATTGGTTCAAGAGACTCTGAAATGTAATATGGATTTTTGTATTTGAGCTGTAAAACATAGTTTAGAATGAAACATAATATCAAGGTTTCTGTAGAGTTGCAAAAATGATCAAATATATCAGTTGTAAATTATCTAGTTAAGACCTTAGAAAACTAGAACACATTCATTTTTCACATGATTCATGTGAGTCTTAAATTTAAATCATATGGGCATTATTAGGTTCTAAAAAAGTCTCAAAAGTTGCTCACTAACACTTTTATAAATTTTTCGAGAGCAGACAAATATGAAGAAAATGCTAAAGTTAAAGAGGTAACTCCTGGTTGAATTGAAATGGAGTTATCCAGTCAGACCTTGAGCTCATCCATGTTTTAGGTGCTGGATTTTGGTTGGCTCTCATTTAAAGTTAAACATACCCCACACTGCTGATTCTCTTGTCTGTAGCATCCATAGTAATTGGAAAGTGGTGGTGTGAGATGGAGCCTTGCCTGGAGGGGGAGGAATGCAAGACGCTTCCTGACAACTCCGGCTGGATGTGCTATGCCGGAAACAAGATCAAAACCACAAGAGTAAGTTAATCTGTCAAAACTAAGACATTCAGTATCATTCACCTTCACTGCTTTTACACCGGTTTTTCCATTGTTAAACATATTATAAGTTCAATAACATGAACTTGATTCAATCTTGAATATTTAACTCTAATCTAAAATCAGTACCACCATATAAATATGTTTCTCCATAAACTAGACTAACAAACCAAAATATGTTGACCTTGTGTAAAGTATATCATAATGTGGAGTATGTGTCCTCAATACTTGATTGTGGGCTTGTTTTTCATGAATTACCATGTTAGTATGGAGTCGCATGGAGGTGATCAGTCTGTGGTACTGCTGAGTGGTTCCAACAAGTTCAGTTTAATAGCGACCTTTAGTACATCTGCATTGGTGGCTTTGCATTTTTGCATCTTGCTCTTGACAAGGAAGATGAGTTTGCTGGGCAATTAAGCAGAGTGATTAAACCAGGCAATGATATTTTGCGTGAGCATATACCAAGTCCTGCAGGAAAATTAAAGCTGCAACTCTATAAAGCTTCAAACTTGATCAAATGGAAAATAGCCTGTACTTGTATAGCATGAAATATGCACAACTTCTTCTATAGGACTGAATTTCAGACCCTATAACAATGACCTTTTGTGAATTATCATCCATATGGTGGATGACCTTGGGTGTCTACTGTACAATTGAAAAGTCAGCAGTCTTTCTCATGATTACGAAGGCCACAACACAACAGTTTTAGAATAAAAATGATATTTTTATTGTTTCATGTCTGTGAGTGACGGAACCATGCAATACTTTATGCAAGTCTCACTTCTTGAATTTAAATTATTTACCTTTTCTAATATATTCTCATTCATTGACATGAATCACATTGTCACCTACCACACCTTTGCTTTATGTATGTAGAATCATGACTGAATCTGCATGAGGCCACTGTTTGGATGGCAGAATCATATGGTTGTTGCTAAAGATGTGAAGCAATAATTTTTAACCAGGTTGTTATAAAAAAAAGCATGCTGATGCATTTTGTTGAAGAGCTGAAACTGAAAAAATCTTTAATTGCAGGGTTCTGTAGAACCGTTGCATCCAGCAGGAGATGCAGATATATTTTTTTCTTATCAGGGAAAACACTTTTCCTCCATTATTTATTGCTCTATGTTTGCCAAAGTCAAAACTGTTAGGGTTTTGGGAGGAGAAGTGACTTTTGTCCTTAAAGCCCTAAAAGTTATTGGACTGCAGTCAGCATTAGCAAAACCCTTAAATTGGAAGAAGGATCAGCCTGTGTCTTCGTTGACAGCCCACGAGATCCTCCGGCTCAGGGCAGGTGAAATGTTTTGGGGGTCTACCACATGACATTATTGTACCAACCGCCTCAGGATCTTTCAGGAAATTTTAAATGAATGTCTCACCGTGTCCAACCTCTGCAGCGGTAGAGGGTTGTGAGAGGCCTTGCTTGTGCATTTCAAAAATCCTGCCACGTTTAAGGATAGAAAGCTTTTTTGCCTTTCCCATCAGCGGGTCACGAAAGTGTGAAAGCTTGATGGGGAAATGACATGAAAGACACATTTCTGTGCACATTTCGACTCTTTACAGGCAATGATCTTAAGCATTTGATTAGCAGGTTGTGTGAGTTATTTCTGTCTTCCTTTTGTACATATATAGATGTTTGTATGTATGCGTGTGTGTACATGTATATATATTCATATCTTATTCTTCTTTTCACAAAAAAGTGCAACCTGAAAATGATGAAATTCAACAGGCGTTCTGGAGTTGAAAAATATTCACAGAAATAATGATGGGGCCGGAGCACTCACTTGCCTAATAAATGTGCATACGATGCAGAGTGGAGCTGAGGGAGACAAACGTACAGCAATGTGAAGCTGGCTGTGGAATAACAAAACAGCAGTTATTGCTTCCGAATTTCACTGCAAATTGACTTGTTAACAACATAGTCTAACCTTCTTTTTCTGACTTCCTCTTTCTTTTTTTTTTTTTTCCGTCAGAACACTCAGCCATACACAACATCGACGTATTAACATTTGGTTGGAGAGGATGCAAGGGAATACCTCTGGTTCAAAGGTCAGACTATTTCTACATACTGAAGCATCACTGTAGTAATTTATTTCTCTCATCTAATTGCTCAGCTCTGCAAAGGGCAAACCGACATTTTGTGCTAACCTCTGTGATATTCACACTTTTTTTTCTTATTTTAGCACTGTCATTGGACCAATTATCACAAGAGACAATGAGCCTATTGTTGCTTCAAGAAATGTGAACACTTTCAACTCAAAGTGTAAAAAGATGTAGAATACATAAAGCACTTGGTTGAGGCTCCTGAAAATACTCATGGCTTCAGGCAGCCTAAGAGGAACTTCATCACAACCCTCTAATGAATCTATTTTGATCATTTTTTTTTTCTTCAACTTTGACATAGAGGACGGCTGTCTCTGCATTTGGAATTATATTTTGGGAGTGACTGCTTAGTGAGACGGATGTCTGCGGCAAAATACCAAAACAGGAGAAAAAGAAATCAAAGGACAAGGAAGGAACAAGTGCAGAAGTTGACAGCCCTCAGGATTTTTTTCTCCCTTTTTTAATATTGTGGAGTGTAAAATATTGTGCATAAAATGTTTGTCTTTTCCAGTGTACAAGAAAACTTAATTTGTGCTGTTGGTAAATCTTCCCTCTTCCTCTTACATGCAAATCCCAAAACAGCCAAAGGTTGATGAAACCGAGTAGATGACGTGCAGATGAAACAAATGCATTGTGAAAGAGATGTTTGTGTCTTGAGACATTTTACTATTAGTTTGTGGGCTACTTGTATGCCTTTCATCACCTCCTAAATGGCTTTATGAATTGAACTCGCGACCATTTACCCTGGAACTGATGAACCCGACAGAAATGTGCAATCAGTGGGTTGTTTTCAATACTTGAAATGCCTTATTTATGTTAAATGGTTCAAATGATGATTCTGTACATATGAAGCCATTTACTGATATGTGCTGAATTCCATTAAAATTGTTGTTCCTGTAACACATTTTTTCACTTTCACTTAGTAAAATCTGAATACACTGAAAATGATATGAATATTTAATCTTCTCTTCACTCTGCAGGGATCTGATGATTTTTTTTCTGTCTAAAATTCACCCCTAAACCATGACAAAAATAACTCTTTAAATCTAGAAATTGCTTAAAATCGACCAAGTTTTCATAAGTCCCTAAGCAACTCTGAAGGACTGCCACTAACAATGTATTTTTAAATAAAACTAAATAGGCAATTTTCAAGATGAATCAATTAATCTAAACAACAAATAGAAAGTATTTGTGGCTCCTTTGCTATTCATCCTACTTCACAGTGTTAACTGTACGCCTTCCCTTTCCCCTCCAAACTTATTTGAGGTTCTGGTTTAAATATTTCACTAAAAAATAGGACACTCCTTTAAAAAACTGGTTCATCATCAGTTCTTTCCAATTTGTTGTATGCAAACATACAGAACATGACTTCAAAAGCATATTTGTATAATTAGTCCTGTAGCAAACATTAGCATAAACCATTGCTTCCAACAAATATAAATGAAACACCAAATGTAATACAACCAAAAACATCAACAGTTGCAGCGTTTTTTGTTGTTCTTGTTATAATGTTGATTTTAACCATGAAATAACACTTTTTCCCTTTTGTTTATGATTAAAATATTGAATTAAATTAAAAATATTGAATAAAATACACCACCATTTATCCGACAACAGAAAATGACTGCAGTGGTGGCAGCATCTTGTACATTGAGAAATACATTTAGGAGTAATGCTATGAAACGGAGTCCAGCTAACTTGGAAACAGACAGCTTCCTGTTGCTTTCCATTTTTATGCTAAGCCACAAAGATGCTTGCAATTACTCTGTAAAAAGTAGGCATATTGAAGAACATTAAATCTTTCAATCCAGCCTGAGTCAGACACTAATGAAGCATTCTTCCCAAAATCCAAAATTATTGCTTTAAGTTATCAACAGCTAAAAAAAACTCATTAACCCATCACGCTTGCATGTTTGAGCCAGAAACACATTCATTAATTGGTGTCGCTCTGCACATTTCAAAAGACTTTTAAAAATATTACACATAAAGATGAATGGGTATCAGAACTAGCTGTTGTAAGGGCAAAACACAGCAGGATACTGACCAACCCTTTCAAAGCCAAAGCCCCTCAGGAATTATTTCCGGAGGAGCTGCCGGTGTCGTGTGTGGTGTCATCTATTCATGGAAATCAGATGTCTTTTTGAAGAATTCACCAAAGTAAAATAACTTGACAATAATGACTTTAGAATTAACTCATTTCTTTTTTACCTAAAAATACTTTTGCGCCTGTCAACTTAAAGCATCGTATGCCAGCCACAACAGTTTAATGTCGCAAGAACTGCATGAACCTCAGATCACTGGTAGATAATAGAAGTACTGCCTCTTGCAAAACCTATTCATGCATCTTGAAATTTGGATCATTTTGTCGCGTTATAACCACAAACATCACTGTATATTATTTGGGTTTCCTGTGACATATAGCATATATTATGAACATTCTAGATCCATTTACTGCTATGTATGCAATATTGATCTACTGTTGTCCAGAAACTTTCTGGTGATCCAGAAATTTGGAAGAATTCTTGATTACATTATAAATGTTTATTTCAGTAAGTTTTTCCACATATTATCATTTTTACTTTTAAACTTGAATTTGTCATTATAAGCAGTCGAGCAGACCAAGGCAGTGAAATCTATCGATGACTACAGCAGTACATGTCAGTGCTGTGGGATACGCCTCCCAGTATGGCTTTTTTTTTAGGCTGCTCTGAGTCAATAGATTGCAGAATCAGGTTTGCAGCAATTAGAACTGCATTTGCTGTTTTCCATGGAAATATAAAATAGCAAATAGAAAAGTCTCTTTTATTCTCCATGTCCTGAATGATAGATTTCAAAATCTCTATCTCATTAATAAGCAATTGGACTGAATGAAGACTGTTTTTTTCACAGATTCTCAATTTCACTGGATTTTATT
The DNA here is from genome assembly GCA_911649635.1 of Poeciliopsis gracilis. Classification (NCBI taxonomy): domain Eukaryota; kingdom Metazoa; phylum Chordata; class Actinopteri; order Cyprinodontiformes; family Poeciliidae; genus Poeciliopsis; species Poeciliopsis gracilis. The sequence goes on from CAJVRI010001220.1 coordinate 3,748,818, forward strand.
TAGGGGTAGCAAAGTAAATGCACACCACAAGTTTTAGATTGTTATTTGTAAAGAAAAAAGATGTGCATCCTAATACTTTTGCATCATAAATATATAAATGACTTTACCTTGGTCTATCACATAATCCTAATGAATTAACAGTTGTAACGTGACTAAATTTTCAAGTTCAACAGGAGTAAATATATTTAAAATTTTGTTTGGTGTTTTAGTTGGGTTCCATGATCAAGTTTGTTTACTGACATTCTCTGACAAACCCTTAAGCGGGCCTCACAGAAAAGCTTTAGAACATTATTTCCAAACTAGGTATCTTCTAAAGGGAAATAGTTAGGATGGATTTTCTTTAACCCGGTTTGGAATTTTAAAAATTGTCATTTTTATGCCACTTCCTCATAATGCCCTTCTTTGTGTTCATATGTCTCACAAAATTAAACAACAACAAAAAAAAATTGCTTGGGAGTTTCAAGGTTGCAAACAGGGCAGATATGCATACTGCATTTCTAACAATGTATCTTCTAAGAAAGAATGAACATCTTGTCAATGTTGTTCAGATGAATCATATATCATGTTGTGGTATTTTACAAATACAGCTTCAGTCAGTAACTTAAAATTTTTTTTCAACTTGCAATCTTGACACTCCTGTGATATGCTATCATATCTTTGCAGTTATCCATCGAAGGGTATTCTCATAATCTCGCAGATATCAATTTTGTCTAAAAAGATGAAACATTCACCGAGGGAGTTTGGAAAAATAGATTAAATGTTTTCTCAGCTGCACAGGCCAGAGCAGTGACCAATGCAGTCGAAAGAAATATTGCAGTCATGTTTTTTTTTCTGGCCCCAGGCAGACAACATACATTTGCAGCTTTACAATAATATCCTTGGGGGAGGGGAAAAATTAATATTGCTGCTGTGTAACATATGCAAACATATGCAAAGTATGTAAAGTAACAATTTGACTTTTATGACCAAAAACATAAACCCAGAATAAATTTCAGCTGTGAAGTAATACTCACAAAGGAATACACGAGCTCAATGAGACACATGGCTGTTACCAACAAAGTCATTTTAATTGATGCTACCTTTGGCAGGCAAAGTGTAAACTGCATGTTGCCGAGGCTTTTTAATGAGAAGAGAAATAACTTGTTTGGCTTTAATGAGAGTGATATTTTACTGTAAATCCAGGAGTGGGTGGATTAGCAATCAATACACATCTGAATGGCATTTATTCAAAATTCATTCCCCCTGCAGGTTTTCTTGTCCTGTCCATGGCGTGCTGTCTGTTGGCTCTGAAAGCAGCGCAGCGAGGCAGGTGCCATATTACAGCACGCTGTCCATCATCGGCTGTCCTCACATTCTTAGACTTCTCACAAAGGCAGCTGTGGTGGCTGTGCAACCTCTGTGTGAATTAATTACCATGCATGTTAGGTTTCGCTTTATTTTCCTCCAGGCTGCCAGGCTTTTAACAAGAATCTGAAAGGTCTTCTTTGCAACATGGGATTCCTAAACGTCTATAATGTGTGCAAGATGCAAGCACTAGGCATCCCTTTTTCTGTCAGTCTCCAGAGTGGCTCTCTGTGCTGCTGCTGTGGGGCTCTGATGTTTCACTTCGCACCACAGAGAAGAGAGATTTAAGACACAAGTGACGGTGATGTGCCCTGACTTTCTTTTCATGACGCACCGGGGACGTCCAGGGATTTGAGGATCCCACGGGACACTTTTCACTCAACACACCCAAGCTATCTGGTCATGCACCAAATATCTGCTCTTGGAAGTCTTCTTTTTTTCCATATATATCAACTTGGAGCAATGGGATAAGACGATAAGCTGTTGGTGTGAAATGGTGTCCGCTGAGACCAAAATCCCCAAAACGCGCAAAAAATGATCTGCATGAACAAAGATCAATGCTGAAGATGTCATTTTAGTAATGCCATTAAAATTAACTGCAGGACTGAATAAATATACAAAGACTTGCAAATAAACACATTTAACGGTGTAAAAGCTATCAACTACTTTTTTGTGGTTGTTTTCTGTGGCATCAAGCAGTGACCAAGATTACGCAGTCTAATCACATCCTGTAACCGAGAACTGTCTCCACTTCCCCCTGCAGGACTCTCGGATTTCAAAGTCAAGGTAGCGCAGACCAAACTGGATTCTAATTAAAGTTGACATCAGGTGCCTCGTGCTCCTTCCCCCCCTCCTCCTCAGGCTTTCATCTAAATGATTCATGCAGAGAATACCAGGCCTTTCATGCCGTTAGGTCCCCGCAAAGGTATAACAACTTGATCACAAGATGGCAAACTTAGATAGATTTACAATGACACCCGGCACAGTGTCTGTTGCACTGGCTTAGATCAAGTTATGTCAACTCAAAAGAGGAACACACTACTGGCATTTTACATATCGTGGAAAAGGTGGGTTTGTTTATTTTTTTTTAACAAACACCCAAGCTGGCATGTCGCAGAGAGTAAATTAAATCAGAGGACTAAAAACGTGTCTTCTAATAGAATCGCATTGATTTAAAGCTATAAAAGGCTCATATACTGCTGTGGTAAAAACCCTGTATACTTTCTGTTTTTGCTTTTTGTATTTCAGCTAAATGTTTTATATCATCAAGTAACTTTCAATTTCAGATAACGTGATCCAACGTGACATGAAACTGTTTCAAATAATAATCTAATTTATGATGGGGGGGGGGCACAGCCACCAACCTGGCTCAATTAAATGTAATCGACCACATGCTGTATGTTGAGCAACTGATTTCAGCTTTGCAAGCAAAGCCCTGGGCCTGATTACTGCCAGACCTGTAGAATCAAGTACTTTATTAAGTAGAACCCTGAAATTTAAGTCTGACAGCTTAAATTTCAGGTCTGACATTGATTTAAAAGACTTTGAGATTGCAATGAGGAACAAGAGCCTACAAATGGAGAAAACATGAAACAGTGTTGAACTTTTCCAGCAGTGGTATACATAATAAAATTACTAGATGGCTGCATTGACGACTTATCCAGGAGGTCGCAGCAGAACTTGTCTCAGTCAAACAATCATTCAACAATAAGAATAGAACGAAACAACAACAGCGTCCATGAGAGACTTCCAAGATTAGAAAAGCTACACACCAAAATGATGATTTATTACAAAGTACCTTGATAATCCCCAAAACGTTTGGGAAAGTATTGTGTGAACTGAGAAGAAAGCTATATCTGGCTTAAAAGTGGGACAGCAATTTAGAAGAATAACATTTTACCTTGAGGCAAATCTTCTGGTGGTACTCTCATTGTTTCAGTATGCTTTGGTGTTTTTGGACCTGGAAATTATTGACACAATTTATTTAACCATTTTACTCTGTATCACAGTAAGTCCCAGGTGACCTTGAGCCCAAGCTCACTTTGAGCATTTATTCAAAACACATCACCAGGTCTATTAATGACTAGGGCAGAACCACAGGAAGTGTATTCAGTGGTGTAAAGATCAGGATGTCACCCCACACAATTTCTTCTAAAAAAGCAAAAAATGTCAAATGACGTCAGCGTTGCAGTCCTGTTGTTGGGAAAGCAAATGCTTCAAATTTAAATCATAAATCTCATCCTCTTCTTCTGCTTGTTGGAAATTCCTTCTGGGTCTTGTTACACTTTTCATACCTACTGTTGTCTGGTTGCACAAACCAAACATCATCACTGCGTCATTGCCTTGATCCATAACCCTGACATGCCCCTGTACACAAACCAGGCTTGTAACTACTACGTCAAAGATGAAACAGAAGTGGGCTGACTTCGACCACATCACTGCTTTCACAAAACACAAGTAGATTGAAAAGATTATCTTAAGCCCACCTCTAATTGTTTTCTAAAAGGTCAAACACATGAAAGACTTCCTGCTGGTTAAAGCATTTGATGACAGAGGCTCAATAATTTCGGCTGGGACTTAGATTTTCTTGCAGGGGTAGGTTGGTTTAGATAGTATTTTACCCCTTAGTAATTACTATCATCTTCAATCATCTTTTGAAAATTAAATATGTATTTACTGAAATTACTCAAAACCTAATCAGTTTGATGATCGGAAATGTTTACGTGTGATAACGAAGTGAAAACAGGACACATCTTCGAGGCGGGAAATGCTCTCTGAAGATGTTTAGTTCGCAGGTGTGGTGACTTGAATAAGTTGCAACCTGCTGAGAACCTGATGCGATTGTTTAGAGATTAATGTGACAAGCTGTGCCTCGATCACGTGTCACAGGTTTGTGGAAGAAAAATGAGCTCAAGCACTCAATGTCACTCTGGGTGAAAGCGTCGCCTAAATGCCTACGGAAACGCAAAATTGAATCCTTCTATAAAATTGTCGAGGATACAGGTACGCTAAATAATTGCTGAATGGAGAGATGAATACTTGGAGGCTTTTTCCCCCTCCCTTATAAATAGGAAGAGGATTTATCTCTGTGTATGAGAGAGAAGAGAAGCTTTGAATTAAAGATGAGCTCCCTGTGCCTTTTGTTGGGCTATTGTGAATAACACAGCACATACTACACAGTTAGTTCAGGTTTGCAAAAATAGGTTGGTAAAGTGTTTCAGCTTTGTAGAACCTGAACAGACTAAGCGTGACACACATGTGCCTCCAGGCTGAGTTTGAGAGCTGTGTGTTCTTATTAATGAAGTTGATTTGGGCTGGTTGTAAGGAATAATCTGTGGTGGACCTGAAAATTAAAATTGTTGTGCCCTTAGAGGAGACTTGTACACCATTAACACTTCTTTGTGTGTAACATAAAACCACCTTCATTTTCCTTTCACTCCATTCTGTGTGCAGTGGCAGAGAATAACAGAATGTGTCATCAGCTGAGACGAAGGACGTGAAATGAGCAGCAAGCGACTCATGTCCAATCTCTCTCTGTGACCGTTGCGTCTTGCTCCAGGTTATTTTCTGTCCCCACCTCTCGTCCCTCACACTTAAACTTGAACCTAATGGGTACTGACAGTAAATCGCAATTACCCATACGAGACACTTTAAAAATAGTTCAAGAAATTAGAATGCAGTAAATTGAGCACACAAAGTGCTGCATCATACTTCAAAAGCTGTTCTGGCTTTATTGTTCCAGATAATTGTTCACATTTATGTGCTTGTTTGTTCTTAAAATATAAAAAGTGTTGCAAACTTAAAACGGTGGCTGATTAAGAGATTCTTTGCCCTGATATATATATATATATATATATATTTTTTTTTTTATTATTTTACATTATCTGTCACAACATTTATATAAATGTGCTTTCACTTTGCTTGTTTTTTGGAATTAAGTAATTTTCTCAAGAGGATCTCAAGGCCCCAAACGTGCATATTTATGTCCCCATGTGAGGTCATGCCCCTAACTTTCGAAACTACTGTTAGGGAACATCAGCAAACAAACATCATCATGAAGAGAAAGGGACGCACTGGAGTGAAAAGTCATAAAGAAGTTTGAAGTACCGTTATGTTATGAAACAATATGCCAAGCAATGAGAATCTCGTGGAAACTGTTTGGACTCAGCATCTAAAAATGGAAAGAGCGTGGTTCCGCAGTAAATCCCCAAAGACATGATCATCCACCTAAACTGGCAGGCTGGTGAAAAGGAGCATGACACCGGGAAGCAGCTAAGAGGTCCATAGTAACTCTTAATGAGCTTAGAGATCCACAGCTCAGCTCAGGACATCTATTAGTCCTGCAAGACACAAATGTGACCTTTATGGCGAAAAAAAAAAGCTATTGTTGAAAGAAAGCTATTAGAAATCCTGTTAAACGTTACTCACAAGTCATGTAGGAAAAACTGTAAACATGTGGAGGAAGATACTCAGAGCACTTTGGTTTGTGAGCCACTTGCTATAAAATAAAACAAACACCCAAAGCACACAATGCCCATGAAATATGGTGGTGGAGGAATCATGATGTGGGAATGCATTTCTTTAGCAGGAACAGACAGTTGATACGACATTAAATAAAAGGGAAGGAAACCTGTTAAAGGTGGATGCTTACCTTCCAGAGGACTAAAAACAAAGTAATGATTCAGATCAAACCAAATCTTTTTAGAATGACTTAAAGGCTCAGACACTGAGCTACTTTACAATAAAGCATTTTCAGAAATGCTTAGTCTCTAGATGTGCAAACCTGATAGAGACATACTCCAAATTACTTGCAGTTACAATTTGAAATGCAAAATATTGACTCCAGAGGACTGAAAACAAATGCATGCCACACTTTTCAGATTTAAAAAAAATCTAAACTAGGTCTAAATTTACTTCCACCTTGTGTGATTCTTCACTATTTTCTGTTGATTCATGACATAAAATCCCAATAAAATCAAAGTTTGCTATTGTAATGAGACAAAATGAAAATGTGAAAAGCATAAATTATAAGAATTGTTATGAGATTTCAGCTTAAAGGTAGGTTACCTCATAAAGAATAATAAAAAAAAAACTTCCATGATTCAACATATTGAAAAAAAAATTACTTCTTGGATTTTTCTTTTTTACATTACTGAGAAATCATAGTTGTTAATTGTATATATAGGGAACACAACTGTAGGTTAAGATGCATATTTAAACTAAAATTTCATCCACAAAGCAGAGTATAGTTTTATCTAAAACCCAGTTGCATCACAAAAAAAAAAACAACAAAAAACAAAAATGAAAATCTGACAGTGAACAAAGAAGCATTTATACTGATGGAGGCAGACAACCGACACGGTGCAGGTGGTGTGAACAGCAAACCAGGACCAGGTGGGAGGAAAAGAGCAGAATGTAAGACTAACTGAAGCAAGCCAGAGAACACACACATACACACACACACACGCAAATATGAGTGCAGATAATAAAACATAAGCAATAACCTTAAGCCAATGTGAGTTTAACAAAACCACAAATGCCATGCAAGTTTTCTCTCACCATGCAAGTTCAAATTAGTCCAGCAGCAAAATCTCATTAGGGTAATTCTGTCTTGTTTTTCCGTGTTAACTGCTTAAAGTTTATATCTTACAGTATTTCATTAAATGAGTGTATTGAGATTCAAGTCTCCCCCTCACACAAACTGTGAAGGGTCAGAGTTGTTATCATTACTTTAACCAAGACATAAAGTCACCTGTAAACTTCTGTGATGAAAATATCAACTTTTTGCTTCAGATACGCCTTTTTCCCCTCAACAGTCAGTTTTCCAGTCAGGCTGAAGAGTTAAATTGTAGCCCAGCAAAGATTTATGGTAGCTCTCAAAACTGCTAAACGCAGAAAACCATGCTGTTGTGTAAGCTGCACAATGCATTTAAAAAGTGAATTTCAATCCTACATTTGGTATGAGAAATTACATTTTTTATAGATATAAAGGAATTTCCTATGTAACAGGAAAAGTGTTAGCATTGAGTAGAATTCAACATTCAAATATGTCCAAAAAATAAGTCAGATTTGCTTCACAGAAGTTTGTATTGATGCGTCTATTCATAATGGCCAAACTACCAAATGAATCCTGTAAGCTGAACTGAATTCACTGCTGTAGATAATCCACCATAAACTATACGTTTTTAATTTGCCACAGGATACTTCAGAGACCGCAGACACCATCCCACATATCATCCAGAAACTCATCTCAAATGGGCTGATAGAAATTACTCGTGAATCTTGTTTGTATTATGAAAATGAAGTGACTCATAACTCTCAAATGGCGAATAATTATTTCCATCTCCTTTTGTGGATATTTAATCCCTTTTGCTTCAGCTATCATTGCAAATATAATGTGGTCTATTATTCTCAGTATTCAAACCTCATCTGTTAGCGCTCTCCCATTTTCAAACCAAGAGTGTAGGTTTTATAATGCCTATAAACTTAATTACCTTGTTTTGGCTGCTGTCATCTTCACATTATGGGATGTAATTTTTAAAGCAAAGTATCCTGACAGGTGCTGACAGGGTTTCTAGCTAATTTGTAAAGAAGCACAGAAATGAACCTCTAAGAGACTTTAGGGTTATATCACAGATAAAAGGTAATCCAAACACTGCAAGTTCCCTAAACTTTTTGTAAGACCCTGTATGAGAGTGTTTGGATCACAAACATATCTAAAAGAAAAATGCCTAATGAATGTCACACAACTCCTTTCAAAAGATTATAAAGTGTGTGAATGCTCTTGGTATTTTGGGGATAGAAACACAAATCTGAGGATGTGTCATGTCAGCACTGACATATTCCCTTCCGGGTGCAAAATATTATTTCATTACTCCGAGCTTTTATTGCAAAAAGGGAATTCTTGATAACAAGAACATGTTCACACAAACAACATATACTCAATAAAAGTAACAACATATTATTCTAAGAACAGACAATTAAACATTCTTGACAGAATCTCATGTTTAGATTCTGTCAAGTTTTTTAACTTAATGAGTTTGATCTGGTCAACCTTTAAAAACACAAGTGGAATCACTGGACCTTTAGGTCCAACTAGCTTTGCAATTTTCATATTAATCCTACATGGAAATTGTCCAATGATTATGATTGGGTAAAAGGCACCGCCTGGACTGTTGGGGCTGTAGGGAGATCATGCATCACTCTATTTACTTGCAATGCATAATACAGCACCCACAACAATTTTTAGTACCCCTGGAAAATCTGAGTAAAAAAAATTAAAAAGGTGTAGAACAAATTGTTCCTATGCCTCGTGAAATAATGTCTAACGCATTTGTTGGTACTTCTGCTGTTAATAATTTGCACAGTTTATTCATAATTCTCAGGTTTGCCAGTAACAATGACAAGGTTGCAAGAGCTTTTGAAAGAGAAGCAAGCTCACCGAATTATAGAACCTCCACCGTACCTAACAGTAGGTATGAAGTGCTTTTTGATAAGCGCTTTTTCTATGCCATATCTCTGACAAAAATATATTTCCAAGTCTGGTTTTATAAACTAGTTTGTTCTAATGGAGACAGGGTCATAGCTTTGATGAGGAAAAAAATACCTAAGAATGAGAACCGCAGCAAAGTGGGAACTCACTCTTCATTGTAGTTTTCTCAAAATAAACTTTGCCAATTTAAACATGAGACCTTGTCTGGCCTTATTTGTTACAGCTCTTAATTGTTGCTTTAGCCTTACATATCTGTAACTCTTGTAGGGTGTTACATAACTTTTTCATACTTGAATGGTACATTGTTTTGTTTTCCCTGTTTTAAAGATTAGCTATGAGAAAAGAGATTCTGTGTGACATCCTTTTCACTCCTCAGAGAAAAAACGAAACTCATGAATTACTAACACTTACACTCTGAGCAACCTAAACCAAAACCTGAATCACAATAGAGCTATAACAGAGGAAATATATAGGTGGGTAAATACATTTTTGCAGCACTGTATGTGGACCTTGCTGCATTATCACAACCTGAATGTATTAAGCTGAAGTCCTTTGTTGTCTCCTCCAAGCAACAACATCCAAACTATATTTATTTCTTAGTCACTCACTTACTTACCAGCCTTCATAGAAGGACATTTCGTCAAAGCACCAATGTCTGACTTTATTTAATGGAGTTCAAACATGTTTTAACCCATCTGCATCAGCAGCGCCTCAAGCTGCAGCTGAGTTTAGCCACTATGGGACATTTGACAGAAACTCTCCAGTGCAAAGGCATTCTTCTCTCAATCATATCCTGTCTTAGTTGTTGACCTAAAATGACATCATTTATCTTACCATTGTTCCCTGTAAACACTGAATAGTAATGATTTGAATGTTTACAAACCAAACCCTGCAGGAATCCTTGATTCCTATGATGGCTCAGTAAAGAATCTTGTCTCGAGGAAAACAATTACAATGCATAACTATGTGATGTAGAGCAAGCTGCTTAGAACTCAGGTACCTTCAGCCAGAACAGCATGTGCTCTTCATACAAGCCAGATGTCTGAAATGGATTGGTTTGCAGCTGCTGAATATATATATATATGGAGGATCTGTATTTTTTTTTCACAAAGACAAAATGCGAAATGTTTGGTTGAGCTCAAGAGATAAAAGAGAGTCAATCAGGGTGAGTCCAGGAGGAAAATGTGCAATATGCATATTAAGAGGACAGCTGATTAAGTGGTAATAAACATTCTGCTCTTTTGGAGGCGACGACTCGCTCCGAGGCATAAAAACACCGGTGTTTCAAATCATTACTATAAGAAGAGTCTCCTCCATGGGAGCTCTCAGTTTAGAGAGCCAAACAAAAAACCCTGATGTAAAGACTCTCTGCAGCGAAGAAGCTCCTCTTCTCTTTTCTTCCTTTCTCCTCTCCTTTCTCCTAATGATTAGCATTTCAAACAGTTCTTGTTTTGCGTTAGGACTTCATGCTTGTGTGCATGCCATCACAGCCTTGCAGGTGGTGGCCTGTGACCAGTGGGGGTAAAAAAAAAAAAAAAGAAAGAAAAAGCTGCCTTTGTATGCATGTGCATTTGTGTGTGGATATGTAGGGAGTCAGAGTGCTTCTTTACGGTAGTCTAAAGGGACCTGACCTCGTTAGGAAGCTAAAAGTAAGGGACAGCGCCGACTACAATTGCTACACAGTGTGATCATAAATTTCTCAGTGTTTGTGGTCTGTTGCTTTAAGCGGCAGCGAGTCACGAGCCACAGACTGGGTTCACTTTCTGCCACCTGAAAAAAAATCCACAAAATCTCTTTTTAAGGGTCTGCCAGCAGCTCGGGCCAAACCTTGATTGAGCGCATCACAATGTGCCCGGCATTTCAAGCACAAAAACAAAGACTTTAGCCGGAGCTCTCGGTTTGGATTGGAAAAAAACTACATCACTTAATCTCTTGTCAAATTTAATGGATTGTTTTCTCTAGGGGATTAACACAAAACAAAACTATTCAAAGAAAAATTAAAGTTAAATAATGAGTTTCTGCAGTTTTGAGCTCAGCCAAGAGATATCTAATTAAATATCTGTTTTTCTCTGCTTTGTCTGTGAGGGGTCCAATATTGCAAAAGTTGACAGCAGCAGGTCAGGTGAGGATTGAACTCTTTAGCAGAAGCTTCTGTCTTGCTACCGTGCCACCTAAAAACAGATACAGAAGAAAAAGAGTGAGTGGTTCTTTCTTTTTTGTAAGGGAGAATTGATTTTGATACTTTTGGACTCAAAATAAAGCTTCGTATGTTGGAAATTCTGACTTTTGCTTTTCTTTTTCTTGTCAGACATTCACAGATTTCTACCTCCAGCTCTAAAGCATAGCTTGACATCTAAACTTCAGTATGTAAACTGAAGTCTGTCAAGAGATAAGCAAGAACATGTGATAAACTTACCCAAAGGCTGGTAAAGCGTGTGTCTCGGATAAGACACACTCTAGTGAAAAGTGAGAAAAGCTCTCAAAACCTGAACAGTGGTGATTCCTGCAAAATGCTGCACTTGTAAAGTGCACAGTGAGTTTATTCAGATTTTATGGCATTTTTTTATTGCTTTGCTGAAGCATCTTCAAAGATCCCATCCATAACTAGAGATTTATTACATTTTAATCAGGACTATAACTTACAAAACTCCTAAAGAATATCTGCTGTGGTAAAACAGATTAAATAAAAATTTATAGTTTTCTGATTTTTCTGTCTAAGCAGATCCAGGTCAAGAAGGGTTTTAATTCTAGCAAAATCAACCCTGTGCCAATCTCCTACCTCAAATTCATTTTCATTTCACGGCACATAAACTTAACTCATGTCAATATTCTGCCAGTTGTGGCAAAATGTATCAATAAAACTACCTATTAAATTTTCTTTATGTTATAGCTTTTATTGCATTTGATGAATACTTCTTATAATTAAACAATATTAAACAAATATTGTTTGTACTTTTGCACGTACAGAAAAGGTCATTTGATTTGACTGTTTAAAATAATATTTAAGCACACAAATGTTATCTTGAAGGTTCTCTTTATCTGGCCCTCCAAAATCTACGGGGCCCACATAAATAAATGTGGCCCTTTAGATTCTAGATTCTAGATTCTAGATTCTAATTCATCTGCCACTGTTTCATGGTCGATGATTCAACCCCTATTTATCTGCTACTTAGGGCCACATAAATAGCACTGCTGCTGTTTATTTGGCCCTTAATAGTAATAGTGGGCTGAATGTGGCCCGCGGGCCTCAAGTTTGATACGTGCCCTTCAGAAAAGAGTTTCTATCTTGGTCCCAACTCTGTCTTTGTCCAGAGAAAAGGACAAGTTTTAAAGCTAAGGGCTGGTTTGGGAAGCCAAACTACCAATAATCGAGTTGTTTGCTTTGTCATAGGCAGGACAACACGTTCCTCATAGCTGCTTTCATCGTCACTGTTCTCGGCTGAATCTATGAATGACTATGAATGAACTTGGAAAGAATTCACAACACTTTACCTTTTTCATATTTTGTTTCATTACAGCAAACAGCTGATATGAATGGGACTAGTGCTTAAAACTGGCGCTATGCGAGCACTACGGATCAAACCAGTGCTGGTCTGGGTTTGATGTGAAACAATTAAGCGTCCTAAAGCATCAAATGCAGTTTCACAAGAAAATTTGAAGCCTCCTGGAGGCCAGTAGAAAGAGTCCATGCTTATGCTGCTTCCCTTTCACCATTATTTTTCAAAACAATTCTGTGGCTGCGTACATAGTATATTTACAAGCTTTGATAAAATCTCAATTTACTGCACTGTGTTGATTAAAGTATAAAGTATCCATTACAAAGAGAGCAGGGACAGAGTGAAAAAGAGAATTAATTCTGCAACAGTCATGTCACCTCAGTATTATCGTCGACTTACAGCTACGGCTTATAAAAATCTATTTTGTGGCCGATGAATCAACCCCTGTGAACTAAAGACAAGACATTTGCCTGGCCTGTTATCAGCCTATTAAATGGCCTTTACAGGGTGTTATCACTCTCATAGATATGAGCAATTGGTGGCTTCCTCCATCTCATCCCACTGTGGGTTTGGCAGCCCCAGTTTTCATTCTTTTTGATCAGTGATAAACCCATGATAAACACAAAATGAGCCACATTACATGGGCAAGCTCCCGCAGGAGCATAAAAAACTGGACTAAAGGTCACTGCTGGTGTTGTTGAAGATGACTAAAGACGCAACCCTTTCACACAATACTTAAATATGACTATCAAAGCTTGTAGCTAACCTAAGTCCTTCTCCTTGAATTGCAAGTTGTTTTACTGCATATCTAGAAAAATTGCTAAATTCCTTCAACTTTGGGTTGGTTTATTTAGTAATGCACCACAGACCACGAACTTTAAGCAAAACTAAATGCATTATTTTTGAATTAGAGTTTGACATGGACAGCCTGTGGCATTATCAGCCTTAACTCTGTTGTGGTCTTTCTAATTTCTGCTCCCAACCTTTCACTTGTTGTCTCATCTTGGACATTCAAACTGGATCTCTGCAAGCTTGGCATTTGTTAAATTTCCTAAATGTTTCCCTCTGTGTGGGCTGTGAAACCAGTGAACAAATACACTGATCTTGAACAAATGCAACTCCTGTCCAAATGTCTTGGACTAATAACTGGAGGTAATGGTTACTTAATGGGCTTGTAATATTTGAACCAGATACGCAAGAAGATTCAGAATAAGAACATGCAGATGGACTATATTTAACCCCTTTATAACATTGCCACTTGCAGAGCAGAGAGAACAGTATTTGAAGGAGTAATTATTATTTGAAAGTTGAAGTTAATGTTACTGAATTAGTAATGTAACTCTTAACAACATAGCTGATAAAAACATTGAAACCTAATCACTAAAGCGTGTTATCACACAGCTCTCCCTCAACATGAACTACATTTGACCTGATTTAAACTCACAGTGAACTGGTGGGCCTGATGTGACATTAAAAGTATGATTACAACAAGGCACTTTGAGGGCACATATTGGGAAAGTCTTTGCTTGGCCCTCCTCTACATGAGCTTAACAATGGTGTTAGTCATTCACTAATCCAAGAAATCCATAAGATGAAAATTTCTTGCAAATGAAATATGTCCTTAATGATTTGAAAATTTGGTTTCCTTTTCATGTCATCCAGGTTTGGTTGATTAAAACCAATTTTTGCATCAAATTGTTCTCATCAATACGTTTCTGTCATCATTTTGTAAAATATTTGTTTGTTTCAGTTTTTTATGCTTTGACTTATGAGTTCTGTTTTTCTTTTTTTGGAGAGTTTTTTTTTAAAACCTGAAGATCGCCTTTCATTCTCCCACAAAGAAGTCAGCCCATTTCCTATGTCACTGAATCCTATTCTGTTTTATTCTTGATTAAAGATTACCGTGTTGTGGCTGCAGTAAACCATTGATCCCTTTCGGCATGCTTCCATTGCTTACCTGCCCCACTTTCACTGTAAAATATTTCCCCCTCGCTATGAATTATGTATAAAAAGCAGTTCAACAAAAAGGCAACTTCAGAGACAGCTCGTTTCTAAAAGCGGTGGGGTTTTCCTTTGGCCGTCAGATTTAATTACATGGGTTTTAGTGTGCAGAATTAGTTCACAGCTTATTTCCTGTTTGTCCTCTTGGCCCCATCATTCACCAGATTATAGAATTAGGTTTTCCGAGCACGCTGAGGATGGCGAGAGCAAGAGGTTTGATACAACCAATGGGAGCGGTTATTACACTTGATTGCAGAATCTGTCAGAATCAAAAGAGAGCAGCGGAGAATAAAGTTTTAGGATGTATACAAGTCAACCAGGAAGTCCCAAAAAAGATTAGACTCACCACAAAACCAGATCTGTATGCAGTGCTTTACAGTGAAGTTGTTTTGTATTGTGTAAGGATGAGAGTTTTCCCATTTCTTTCCGTTCTGTTAATGAGATCTGTTATATAGTGTGCCCACATACAGACCCCTAAAGTAAATGACTGTCATCACTGACACAGTTATCTGCCTCATTGCTCTGTTTATGCTTCCAACAGTAACCTCATAAGCACACTGTATGCCCACTCAGCTGTTCTATAATTAATACTCCGAACGCCGGCTCTCCCCGTTTTATCCATTTTCATTCTTGTAAATCCAATGCGCCATCTGAATGCATCATGTATACATACAATAGTTAGGCTAACTTCAATGTGACATTTGTATGAATAAATTGGTTTGCCTTTCGAATCTCTCTCTCTCTTTCTCTCCATGTTCTCTTCTTCTGTCCCTTTTCTTCTCTTTTCCTTGAATATCTGGCTTTCTTTATGGATCCGTTCCTCCATCCCCTAGACCCATCTGTAAAAGCTTGGCAGCATTCAAGGTTTCCTCCTGTTAAATAGCAAGAGGTTTTTTTTTTTATTTGTTGTTGTTTTCCTTTTCCTTGCTTTTGCTTTAGTGCTCGCTCCAGGGAGCTTAGGCACAGACATCTGTGTAGCGTCTTCAGACAATTTTGATTGCTATCGCTGCTGTAAAAAAGAAACTTGAATAGAATGACTGTGTTGGATTGGCAACCTATTCAAGGTGTGCCTCACTTCTTGCCCACGGTCAGCTGGGATATGCCTCAGCACCCCTCCTGCAACCTTCTGAGGAATCAAGCAGGTAACGCTAACAGCTGGATGGATGGACAAATCGAACTGTGACTCAGACTAATGCCGGGCCCCTCCTCACCTTCGTGGTCTTCACTTTGTTCCCAGAGATGCATGACCAACCAGTGAGGTCAGGGAGAACTCGACACTCCTCCCCCTGCAGACACGGCTCCATTTTACACCACCATTTCTGAAGCACAATGGAGGCTGGGGAGGTTGGGGGGGAAAGTGGCAAAGGGTCACTTTTTCGATTGAAGAGCTTCCCAAAAAAAAAAAGTTGTTTGGGAAAAAATCATCCCAATCAGATGTCATGCTCCTTTGGACTTTAAAAGCCTCGACATCAGCGGTTTCTGGTGAATGTAACTCGACTTTGACACGCAACACTTTCCGGTCATAGAAAAATATTTATTTTTTTAAGAGAGTTGCAAGAGGGGGTTTCTGTATTATTACCTTCAACACAAGAGGGCAGTGCCCTTGTTGTCCCAGCTACCTGTCCGGGGAAGCAAGAACACTTGACTGTTTGAGAGCGCTCTTCAATCTTATTCTTATTGCAGCAGCGATGAGCCGCAACCACTTCACATGTCCCCGTCCTCTCCTGTGATGACCCTGAACAAGAAATGCAGAAAGGAAAAAAAAAATCTGTTTGATTCAAGAAGGAGTACAAGACCACTGCACTCACTGTCTCAACAGTGGTGCCACTAAAGGTAGCCAGCAACTCTAACATGGATGCTTTAAATTTTTTTATTAATAGGAATTAAAGAAAATGGAAAACAAGCTGGAGAAAATTGCTAAGCTTTATTTATTAACTTTTTGTCCTGGTCTGTGTTTGATGAATGTGTAAACAACATTTCTGTTATAATTGTTTAAAGCTATTGGTTTTGATGGGCCATTCAAACATTCATCAGAGAACCCAATTAATTGTGACCCTTTAAAACTCTCTGTCTCCACAGATATAGGCGGTGTCCTGGCGTTAGTAAATGTTAAATTCTGACAAAATAAATGACTTTTTATCTAATTTTAATTATCCAGTAAGAAGGCAACTGTTATTGTTTTTAGAGCAACAGCACCACCTAGTGTAATGAGAAGTATCACCAATCCAAATCATGACCTGATACGTGTCTGATCACCAGAAATCAGAGGTGAAGTAACAGTATTGATGTGTATCGTCGCTGAAGTATCTTACATTATTCCATAAATTATCCAAACAAGGGTATAAAAGTATTTGAAACTATCCATTACTAACTGTTTGATCAAAATAAAAGAAAAGCAAACATTTCCAAGTATTTTATTTACAGCATCAACCTTATTTATCAAAAACGTAGAATATGCCAAATGTATTGCACACTAGATATAACCAAAATGCTTAGAAACTCAGACACAATGAAGGATGGAACATTTATTTTGTCTACGTCACTATTCCAGTTCATTACTATCACATATTTCAAAAGTACTTTACTTGAACATTAATATTTTATGCTGTTTCATGAGCTTTCTGTCACAAGCGCTGCACTCTACTCCACTACATTATCTGACAGTTTCAGTCTCTAGGTGCTTCTCAGAACATATTATATGCAAATGCAAAGTTACGTAAACCATTCCTTGATTTCTTTAAGTAATGCCAGGAAACCTTTTTTCCCCATGACACAAAATCCTGTCTCTTCATTTAAATCTGTAAACCATTAAATTATTATCTTCAGGGAATTGACAAATTTTTCCAAACATCTGAACATCTGGAGCAGAAGCCACTGATTTTATAGCAACAAATTCATATATAGATATATGAATAGAAAACCCTGAAAATCTGCCTAAACCTTTTAATTAAAGAAAAAAAAAATCCTTTAAAACAATGCATATGCAGTTCATTTAATAGGAATGTGTTTAAAAAGCTAATTTACATAAATTCTAAAAGCACATTGGAACGGTCTGTACAATCAGGGCACATACCGCAGGCATCTCCACCATTCATTCACAACGTTCAAGAAAACCACAAAGGGTTAACTGCAAAAGAAGCGTCCTACTAACGGAGTGCTGCATAGCCTAATAATGGAAAGTTGACTGGAAGGTAAAAGTGCATTTGCTCCCATGATGGTGAAAGCCATAAACTAGCCATTACATATATTTCATTATTTTTAATTTCATATGTTGCATATTACATGTCAAGTCATATTCAAATTGTCAGATAGCCTTTGTTTTAATTTTCATGCTGTAGTTATAAAAAATAACCATAACAAATGAATAAATTTTGCTGGATTTAATTCTTATATATATGTGTGTTTCAGTTTGGAATCAAATTACTGCAATTGCTTAACTTTTCAGTGATACTTTTATAAACTGACATGCATCTGCGAGAATTAATAAGGACCAATAATATCATACTTTGTAAAAAAAAAAAAAAAAAAGCAACTGTGCTATGACTTATAGCATCATAAAAATATATGGTGGATCTAAAGATGTTTGTGCTTTAATTGAGCTCTGCTCCAAGCCAGCAGGCCTTTGACCAGGAGCCCTAATGAGCCCCGCTGGGTGTCTGTTGGTCTGACCGGGCTGATGCTTACCTCTCTGTCCTCGAGAGCTTTGGTTGCCACTGGACACTTGCTGGATGCTGAGGTTTACTGTGCAGAGCAAAATGAACCCCCAGAGTAATTGTTGTGTCAGTTTGATCATCTTCATCTTACCTACACAGAAAAATGGAGATTCATGCAAAATTTGTGAACAGCGCTGTGATTTTTACATTGTACAGGTGAGACTTAAGCGGTGTGCATAAAGCTGATTTGCCAGGATGTAAAAAATTTTATCTGAAAAAAAAGCCAAATGCCTGGGAGCCATATTTGGAGCAGACGAGACCCAGACCTAAAGTCATTTGTGAGTTATATTTTCCTTTCAGCCGTGTATGTCTTTGTGAATAAAGTGGCAGTCCAAATGAGTCACACACACAAAAAAACTGGGACGCAACTTTAATCCTAAGTACCACAGAGCATCTGAACAATAATGACACAAAGTGAATACTCCATGAACAACTTATGTTCTGCAAAAATACAAACATTTTTATAGTATATCTGTTTTTCGTACTGGTAGAACTAGTACTAATTAGATGCTATTACAGTGTTATTAAACCTACCTTGTAATTTAAAGACACTATGTACATTAGAGTGCTGTATACCAAGCTTCTAATAGCACTGAGAAATGATGTTCTCCACTTACTTGCACCTTGTCTTATTTATGTGTATGATAAGGCTTCAGAGGAGTCCCCATCAGTCTCTCTGCGTAACAGCATGCATCAGGAGAAAAACAAGGTTGTATTAAATACTAATCTCCAGTTTTTAAGTATTATCCTTCGAAGTTGAAAAAAATGAAGTAAAATCAAGTAAATAAATAATCACAGGAGTGCAGGCCTGCTGTAGAACAAAGAATCAAAAAGTCAGCTCCGGAAAAAAAAAAGAAGCACTCTCAGATCCACTCCTGTCCCAGGAGTCACACCGTAGTTACTCTTTAGACAGGAAGCAACGGGAGAGAGATGCTTGTTCGCGACAGAACCAGACTACCCTGTCAGTTCCATCCAAGAGGAAAATTAAAACTTAATCAAGGCAGAAACCATCTGTCTTCCGGACAATAAGCGGCCACTTTCATTAGTGCCTTAAGAAGCTTAGGGGAAGTGTTGACATGCACACTGGATATGGAGAATGATTCTTTTTTTTTTTTTTTGCTTTCTCTTTAAAATATATCTATTTCAATATATATATATATATATATATATATATATATATATATATATATATATATATATATATATATATATATATATATATATATTTCTTTTTTAATAAGGTTAAATTTTAAAGAGAGTTATAATATTCAGTTAAACTATAACATAAACCTAAAATATTAAATCTAAGCAAGAAACAAAAGGATCATGCTGATTCCTGGATGAAAAGCTCTAAAAATAAAGATCAACTGTTAGTGGGTGGAGATTTAATCTGGAGAAAATTGGTTCTCTGCTAAATACTTCACTGATAATTATGTGTTGCATCAAAATACTACTAATTCAACGGGTAATCATCTCTGTGGACAGGTTGATAAATTTTGAAAACACGAGCCTTAAAACAGGCATGCTACTGGCATTCGGATTAATTACAAAAAGCATGTGTTTGACATATTGAAAATTTTGATTTGTTTTATACGTCATAACAGGCTATGAAAAAAATAAGCCAAGATTAGATCAGTAGCCGTTTAATTACAATACAGTAATGATTTAGAAGTTAGAATCAAATATAAAATAAAAATGTAAATGAAATCTTCTGCCTACTCTGCTGTGTTATAACTGCTATATTTTGTGACCACATGCTTGAAATGATGTTGAAGCAACACCCAAGCAGGTGTTTGTTGGGTGGGGGGGACATTAATTTCTGGAAATATGTCCTGTGGTCTACTGAATCTAAAGTGGGACTGTTTGGCGATAAAGCCCATTCTTACATTTGGGGGACAAACAGGGAACAATAGCCTGAAGTAAACCCATTCTATTTGAATTGCATGGGTGGCAGGATCATGTTGTAGGTAAATTTTGCTGCAGGAGGAACTGGTGTACCTCATAAAATAGATGGGACCGTGAGGAAATAGCATTATGTTGAAATATCAAAGCAATATCTCGAGAAAAATTGGTCTTTCAAATTTGCAGAAACTCCAAGACAATTCAGAAAGTATGCTGTGGGTGGTGTCTGCTTCAAGTCCAATAATAAAAAGGAAAAAAAATACATTTCTAATGATAAACTTTATTAGGTTGGAGTTTACATACATAATTATTCTCAAATAATAAGAAACTGGATAGAATATGAATCTGGACTGGACAAATAGAGAAGTGAACCATGTTACAAAAAACAATATTATTTGATTCCATCTTCAGACAACACAATCAACATGATGTCTCACAAGTGAGACCTTCTGTGCCATATTTACATCCTGATGTCAAATGTGCAACTGCAACAGCAAAAGAAACGCAGTGATCCCACATCCAGTTTGCATTCAGATGCGTCAGTGCGGTTTAGTCAGTTAGTTTTTAATTCAAGCAGTGAAATTAATCTTGAATAGAACCGTCTGTGGAGTGGTGACATCGGCAACAGCTATTTCCTGTCCATCTGACAACCCCAGCTCTGCATTGGAGGAAAATAAAACACGATTCATTCACAATTTTAAGGCCAAAAATAAAAAAATACAATTTTTTTAAAAAAGACATCTCTTGTGTACCTTTTAGAGTTTTGCAGAGGTTTGGCCTTGTGCGCTCTTCAATGGACTTGACAGACTGCAATGAGATTAGAAAATTTGTTTTTGCTCTAGGTAAACAGATTGTGCAGCAGTTTAAGAGTTAGATTTTGTTTACCTGCAGATACAAAGTCTTGTTCTTTCCTTCAAGGGTTGTGGTAATGGCCGGTGATTTCATTTGTCTGGACAGAAAAATTACACCATCTTAAAGTGATCATAGATCAAATTTGTACATCACTGATATTGTCATGTTTTGTTCCGAGAACTCACAAGGAGGCCGTTTCTGTCAGGTACTCTAAAACTTCTTGTAATTTGGCAGAAGGAGGGAACTGGAGATCTTGAGGTACCTGGCTGCATGCTGTGCAATTTTCCTGTCAAAGAAAGATGATTTGGAACACCGATCATTAGTCTCTATATGAAAACTGCGAGCGCGGTCTATGGTTAGTAAAAAAAATACAAACCTTTCTCTCTGCTTCAAAGGTGTAGGTGTATAATCCATCCACATCATTAAAAACCATGTAGTTATTCAAGGGAATATATGCACTGAAAAGACAAATCTGACTGTAATTGATCCTGACATGAAGAAATGAAACCTTGAAGAAAATGTGTTTCTCTAACAAACCTTGTAGCGATTTTAAAGACCTCAGTTGCACAGGCAGCTGTGAAGAGCAGAAGTAAAACGTATAAAAATGGTTTTAGATACACAGGCCCCCGAAGACTGGAAAAAGGGTATAGTGACTCAGCAAATTGACCAATAATGCCTAAAGCACTGGTGACGAAACAGAACTGCTTTAAAAAGCCAAGTTTCATACCAGCAATAACAGCATTAGTTGATGCCACAGCAGGAATAATCCTCTTCACAACTCCTGCAACACAAAAGCCGACTCCGAGGTTAATTCTATCAGTTCTGTGAAAAATAAGAAGTGATGTGACAAATTAGCGCTGCATGAATTAAAGTTTTCTAATTCACAGTCTCACCTTGCGTGAGTCTGTACGTCACTCCTGTGATGTTAAACTCTGCCGCTCTTTCTTGAGATTTCTCAAACACCCACTGAATGTGTTCTGGATTGTCACCGTCTAAACTCGTGTCTAGTTGAGAGGAAGACAGAAGTAACAAACGTTTATACAAACTCATAGATTTTTTTTTTCACATTATATACATTAAATTGATGCAGACCTCCAAAAGGCCTTTCTTTGGGCCACTGTAAGATTCTGGCGTATTCCACGCAGTGTTCTGGTAGCCGCGGCATTGTTGCGATGGTACACATGGGGAAATTTATCTGTGGATTGAAACAATTCAAAGATAAGCATTTTTCATGAGGACTGTGAGCCTCACATTTTGTTTTCTTTAATAATTTCATGCTCCAAATCATTATTTATCTTACTTTTCTTCCAATTTTTTAGCTTGTCTCTATCTCAAAACCATTAAAGTTAAATTCTTTAAACATTCTTTATTTTCACAAAGCTTGCTGTAGCAGACCGCTTTACATTGCCTAATTTTGTTCAGGCTGAAGATTATGCTAAATAAAAGCTGTCCGAAAAAGTGGAACATAGATGATTCATAATTTGTCCTGCTGGAAGTTTGACTTTTTTGGTCATATGCAGTAAAAAATCTCACACTGAAAAATTTAAACTGGGATTAATGCCCACACCAGGCTGAAAACTTAACATAGATCAACAGACTTTTTAGGTTTACAAAGTGAACCTAGAAAAAATGTGGGTGCAACCTGTGGTGGATACAGCTCCAGCGTGCAATCAATACACGCAGTCATGCCCGGCAGGATGACACGAGCGTTTCCTTTAAAGCCCTCCGTTCCCCCATCGATGAGGGGGATGATGGAGCTGGGATCAAGCACTCCGTCTTCATAGCTCAGGAGAGATATCTACAGAGATCAATCAATTACATTAGCTAAACCTCTAATAATAGAGAGGACAAAATTTTTTTCCTTTCATTTAAATTGTACCAGCATTCCATTTATCCAGCGTCTAGCAATAATGGAGTCAAGTCCGCAGACAATGATGTGAAACTCTGCAACGAAAAACAGCTTGGAATGAGTTTAACCCCTCAGTCATTAAAATAACCGATTAACTCAGATGAGGTTTAGAGACAGAAATGCACTTACGCCTATAGAAAGAATCCTCAAAGTCTTGAATCTTTTTAAAGTGACTGAATGCCATCACTCAGGAAAAAAGACAGGGAACTATGTAACACAATGTTAGCTAAACATGAATTGTTTATGCAGGATCAAGAGTGAAGGATACGGGACAACTTTACATCCTGAGATACGACTGTTGATAAAATCTGCAGCCACATCCGCCTTTGGTCTTCCAACGTCTTTGGGCCTACACAAAGAATTAATGTTATTTATGAAACATGTGGAAAGCTGTATATACCAGCTTTATGGGTAGGAGACGATGAAACATCAGGTCTGGGGATGGATGGAATAAATACAATTTTTAAATGCTAATACATGAGAAATTTTGGAAAGTTTCCCATAATATTAAGTAAATTTACTGTGATTATACCCTTCTTACAAACCATTGTGGCTCTTGTTAACAATGACCTTTTTAAATTACAGAGGTAAAACTAACCTGAAAAGAAACTGCCTGTTAAGATTTGACACATCAATGGTATCCATGTCAACCACATGAATAAGGCGAAACCCAGACAGGGCCTAAATAGAAAAAAAGAGATATAATATTGCATCTCAAATAGCCCAGACAAAATGGATTTGATATGCCATTATAGGAACGATTAAAGCCATTTCCTTACCAGGTTCTTAAGGAGTTCACATCCAAGTCCTCCTGCACCGATGACCAAAATCTTGCAGGTCTCCAATAAAAACTGCAGAGACTAATTTGACAAAACAGCCGTATTTAAACCGCACTGCATCTGAACAGTGATAGACATTATTCACATTTTCATGGCGGTCACCTCAGTGCTTGGCTCAAAGTCAGGATGGGTGAAAGGACCCGGCCTTTCCAAAAACTTCTTCACGTGATTCCAGCGACCATCCCAGTCGCAGCCGCTATCCATGTGTCCACTATCAACAGCCATTCTGGATGCAAAACACACCAAAAACAAAAAAGAAACACTGAACATGTACTACATGTATTGCATTTTAAATTTTTTAAGAGATGCATGACACATTGGCATTAACATCTTTATCGGCTGATGTTGGTTACTTTTTAATCATCAACCACCATCTAGTCTGTGTGCTTGAGGAGGGTTCACCTCATGGTTTTTGTTTGGTCATGTGAAAATGATGCACCACAGAATTGTGGGTAGGGCTGAGAAATATGGCTTGAAACTTAAAATCTCAGATTTTGATCTCTGATTAAAACTGAATTGTCAGTTTTAATCAGTTGTTTTCTTTCTCCTTTTCCTTTCTTACAAAAAAATTACAAATGACAGAAAATATTTTCAAAAACTTAGTTTTATTTCAATCATACCTTGTAGGAGTTGACCTGAATTTTGAATACAACAATTTGACCTCTAGATCTTACTGTTACAAAGTAATAGTGCACTCAACTGTGCAGTCCTTCTTTTACATCCTTTTTTTAAAAAACAAAAATTTGATAGATGACTTAGAACTGCGCTCTGCTGTACAGTAAATAAAAAAAAACACAAAAACACTAAGATGTAGCACATTTAAATGTAAATCCTTAGGAAATACTTTCAATACTAAAGTTACTTCCAAAAGCTTAGAAACGTAGAAATCTTGTTGCCAGTTTCATTTTCTATGTAACAATTTTGTCTCTATTTCTTATTGGTTGTAGTTTACTTTGATTCTAGGTGACTATGAGGACTGATCAAAAAAATACAATTTATTGTCATTTATACTTAATCAAAACAACAAAGAAAATCTGCAAACATCACTTCAATTTACTCAAACTTGGTTCAGGAGAGGCAGATGATATTAGTGTCATTCTGATGGCGGTTCAGTGGCAGAAAGGCTGTTTTAAAACAAAGTGTTGCCTAACATTATGTTGCTTTTATTGACCAGTTATATCAAGGTTGAACTTATCACTCTGCATCAAATGGGCCATACAAACCAAAATGTTGCTGCGAGTAGGATTGCAAGAAAATCTACTTCAGTGAGAGAAGTTAAATTGCTGGGAGCTCAACAAAGTCTAGGAATTAGTTTGATTCAATGTTCTATAATGTAATGTTGTCTTCAACAGTGCAGTCATAACCTGTTTGTAGCTAACAAGTATCGCGAGCTTTGCAAATTTGCCATTTGTCGAAAATGACAGGTCTTCCTCTTTCTGCGTTATATCCTGCTCACCCCAAGAATAAAGGCGATATTATCTCAACCAGCTAACAAAGACAGTAAGTGAGCCGCTGCTCCTTGCCAACGAGTTTATTTTTTATGTCTGCTGGCCCAGCAGTCGCTGCTTACAGTGCAACGCAAACCTGCCGCCAGTCAGAGACCTTTATTTAGCATTCGTCACTAACTTCTCAGTCAGGTCCTCTAATCGCCTTCTTTTCTTCTCCCTGGAAAAAAAGACAGTAACTCAGGCTCGGTTTAAGAGAAACTGAAAGTTATATCGACGATAAAAAATTATATTTAGCGCTCATTGAGACTTACGGCTCCTCGGCATCCGCCATACTTTCACGGTCCCATGTCCTCGATTCAGGCTGCACTGTGTTCAAGGGAGTCAAAACTGCGCAGCGAATTGCAGCTCCCGCGATAACACAGAACTATGTGATCATCATATACACCAGAGGGCGCTGTTGCCTTTTGTACTTCACTTTCAAAGCGCTACGCGACTGACAAAAACTGGTCTGAAATACAGATAGTGGTCCAGTCCGTTGCTCATTGCAGTGCTGTGAAAAAAGTTTTAGTATTTATTTATGCCCGAAAATTTTATGAATTATTTATTTATTTAATTATTTATTTATTTATTTATTTATTTTATTAGTAGTAGTAGTAATAATAAAAAAAATCTTAGGGAATTATTATTGCAAGGTAACGATATGATGTGCCAATGTCACGACCTTGTACAATTTACAAAAGAAATACATTTAAATACACTTGTCCTGTTTTTTTCTTCTCTCGCTAATAGGAAATGTAATGAAGTCTATGTATGAAAAGAATACATATTTCCGTAATTTAGTTGTCCTAGTTTCTTGATTATAGTAGATGTCAATTATTTTTACTTGGTTGTAGTTTTAACTCATACTGGTAGTTTTAACTCATACTGCACATTTTAAATGGTATGAAACCATCTCATACTTCAAGCAGAGTAATCTCGCGAGATTTTATTGACGTCACTCCGTTTGCACAGACAGCGGAGATCAGCTGACCTGTCAAGCACATAACGCAGTCTGGGTTTGTTTTGGTTTTTTCTTTTTTTTTTTTTTTTTTCCTAAACCGCACGCTGAGCTACAGACATGGCAGCCAAAATGGAGCTTGCTCCTCTCAGACCATGGGATGACTTCTTTCCCGGAGCGGACCGGTTCTCCAAACCGGAGTTCGGGGATTTAACCAAGTGGAACAACAAAGTGATCAGCAATTTGATGTACTACCAGACGAATTATTTTGTTGTCGCCTTGGTGGTTTTCCTCATTGTGGGGTGAGTCCTAGCTGCGGTCCAAAGCTAAAAGCTAGCATCTGTTACACTTTTCCCACACACGCCCATCCGGAGTATGTAGGCTATTGCTTTTGCTGTATTGTATTGTCCTGAAGCATAAATATACGTAAACGTTCAGTAACTGTGCTTTTTATTTTTTATTTTTTTTACTGTCGTGTACTAATGCTTTATTTTGTGAACGACCCACCACAGATTGTTAGTGATATAAAGGTAAACCTTAGTAATATAGATGGTCAGTATTGATTTTATGTGGCTTTTTTTCTTAATAGTTTGATTTGCTCAAACATGTAGTGGAAATTATGAAGTTTCCTCTGGGTTTCAAAGCTATACCATGAGTATAAAATTGTTGCCATGAGCACAATTGTGGTGTTTGCAAAATTAAACAAAGGGAAGTCCACGCCCTGGCTTATTAAAATGTGTTGCTCTGCATGTTTCCATGTCCAGGTTCCTGAATCCCTTTGGAATGTTTCTGGGTGGTGCCGTGGTGTCTCTGGTCTTCGCTGGTTCCGTGTGGGCTGGGGAAAACAAGCCCACAATCAAGAACTTCAAGAGGAAGAACCCCACTCTGTTTGTGATTGGCGTAATGGCCACAAGTTACTTTGTGCTGTCGCTGTTTGGAGGTGTCATGGTCTTCATCTTTGGAATCACTTTTCCTCTGCTGTGTGAGTACCACAGTATCATGTGATCTTTAACTTTCAAAATCAGAAAGGAGAAAAAACAATTCTTTAGGATGGATGGGGCCTGCAGTCAGCTACTTATCAGATGTGCTGCTTGTACCTTGCCAAGTGGTTTTTAAAGCAGCATTACCTTCCTGAGTGATGGGAGCAATGACTGGCTCTTGCCAAGTCTTGCCTTTTCATTTTTTATTCATTTTCTTCATGTTTTTTTTTAGCCCACGGTACATATTCTACTGTCATGAGTAGGTATAAAAGCAGTGACAGACAGAAAACTCAACAAGGTGAACTTTCTCTCCATACTCAGGCATTTAGTGACTGGCAGCACAGGGAGTTCATCATTAGAGCAAATGTTGCAACTCTGTCGCTGTGGTAAAAATACGAAGCTGTTTGATTACATCCCAGGAGATCCACCCACTGCCTGTGTTGACAGGTTGCTAGGGCTTGTTGGTTTGGACTGAACCACATTTACTGGCTGATGTCATGCATTCAGCATTTGCCTGTCATGGAAATCAAATCGTATGGCTATATACTTAGGTGTTGCTATGAATACCACAAATGGTTGTTGTTGTGTTTTTTTTACTCTCACAACAAACTATTTACCCTTGTTGTACTCATCCATTCATTTTCTAACACCCTTGTCCCTAGTGGGAAGGGGTGCTGGTACCTATCTCCAGCGAATGTTTTGGGCAAGAGGCCAGGTCGCCAGTCAAGGGCCTTGTTGTACTAAAACATATCAATTTTTCCTTCTGTAAAAATGCCTTGCTCCTTGTTTCTGCTTTAGTGATCCTGATCCATGCATCACTGAGACAGCGCAACATGAAGAACAGGCTGGAGAACAAGATCGAAGACGTCGGGCTGAAGAAGACCCCAATGGGGATGATCATGGATCTCCTCGACCAGCAGGAGGAAAAGATAAACAAGATCCAGGATTTTATTGAGAATAAACTGCAGTAATGCTCGCGCCAGCTGAGTGCCAAAGACAGCAAGTGTACAGAAGGGTATAAAATGGCTCCAATATTTTCAGTCCTTGCACATGTAAAATTACTGATACTTGCATTCCCACATTTTATTTTTAGTTTTAGATTTTATCTGTTGGTGTTAGCATCACAATATAAACTGGATTGTTGTGTTAGCAGGAAGGTGAGTCATTGTGCCCTACCTAAGGTTTGATAGTCCTAAGTGCAGACATCTCCAAAGTCTGCTCATTGTCCAGTATTAATTTGTGCTTCATTGTATATGACTATTTATTTTAGCTCAGTTATATGAAAGACCTCGTCAAAATAAGTAGAGATGCTAAAATTTGTTGTAAAAAATCATTTATCTCTGTTTGCTACCTCAGAATAAGCATGTTTCATCTGAATTTATAAATCCTTATCAAACCAAATGAAGAGGCCCTCAAATGTGTACACTTTGATTAAGCCAGATTTTTCCTAGACAAATATTATTAGAAATGATTTTAACATTGAAACATTTCCACATTTTATGCAACAAATATCCTGCATAGTTCAACTAAAAATCTAGACAAATGTTTGCATCCTAAAAAGTTACATGTCATCTGAATTATCTCAATAAACAGAAGTATAATTTAGGACAGCAGCAATAAAAATCATTTTGTAGCTTATACTGAGATGCTGTGGAAACAGCCATCAAGAGAAAAATATAGGAACAGAGCAGCATTACAGACATTGATATGTATTACTAAATATCCCAAACTTGTAAAAGGAAATTGTTCAAAGAAGCCTTTTGAAGGTCAACAATTTCTGTTTGTGTTTTTGTATGTGCAAAAAATGTGTATTTTCATACATCTTGTCTAAAGAGGTGGTTAGGAAAACAATCATTTAAGCTCCAGATCCATCTAAAAATGTCCTATGGCCTACTTGGAGAATAAATGGTCCACAATTCACATTCACTCTTACAAATGTGCATGTGTTTAATCTGATTTAAACATTTAAAGTCAAAATTTTAAATTGCTTCATCGTAGAACATTCATCTTATTCACAAAGTTCTGGATTTAAGAGGAGTGTGTGCACTTTTGAGAGCCACTGACTGAAGCCAAACCCCAGTCATCTGCTGGATGGATGGCAACGTCTGTGTTGGAGCTTATAGATACTGATCTGAAACCAGTTTGTTGATCTGGAAAATCAGCTTTTTTTATGCCTGAAAAAAATTATAGGTATGTTGACTTTTTGCATACTGTTCCTGGCCAAATTGCCTAAACTGAGTATATACCCTCTAACAGCAGCTATGCAATGCCAGAAACGAATGGCGAGTGCATCTTTAATGTATTACTATAAAGTCAGTATGTTCAAGCCTATTTATTCCAGTGCAATTTTTAAAAATAAAAGCATGCCCAAGTCTTAGAATGGCAGCAACACCTGACTGAATATATAACAGCAGATATCTTGTTCTGTTTTTACTTTTTGGTCAAATAAAGCCTGCACCTGTAGTACGTATCTGTTATATACTGCTTATGCTGACAATTAACATCTATCGTTTTGCTGTTTGTGAATGCACACTGACTGAAGGCTATGCATGTTATGTCTGCAGATGGAACATAGGAAAGATTTGAATGTGTTATAGATGCTACTAGACACTACATAAAAATTCCAGATGACTATATTTCCTTATTTTAAAAAAATGTTCATGACAATTCTTGGCACCTGAAAAAAGACACATTTGTCCTCTGTAAGTTTAACTTCATTTGCACAATCATGGTGTGGATATGAACTTATTTAAACATATTTTGTTCTCTGTTTTTACATTGTCTGTACATGAAAGCAAATCATTATTAAAATAAAAATATAATCATTTAACAATTTACTTTTTGTTTGGTTTTTAGCGTGAGTGTGTTTTGACATACAATTATGGTTATTTTTTATATCTAGAGTCATTGAAAGTTAAAATATAATTACAAAACTAGGTAAATCTAATAAGTAAATACATACTTAAAGTTGACTTTAAGTAAATATTACATTTAGCAACTAGATTACGTTTGTTTTTTTTACATCACAAAGGCGTTCAATTTTTTTAATCATGTTGGAAAGGCTCTTTGCACACAAAATGAATTAAACACAAATTATTCTTTCAGTGAACATTTTTTATTTATAAGAAATTAGAACATTTTAAAAGTAAATACATTTAATAAATTGTACTTTGTTCTTTTTGCACTGCATCTGTATTTAGAGTTTTCAGAACTAAAGCACATTTATGAAACAAGCAAGCTTAGTTTCGTCTTGTGTGGCAATCATGTTCACTCTGTAGGGCTGTGCATGAAACGTGACAAACATGAGCAAAATAAACATACTCTACAGTGAGAAAACAGCTGAAGCTGAGTCAGATGAGACTTGTTTCGCTTGATTCCAGCGCTTTTGGGAGTGGCACCTGCAAGCAAAACAACACAAGAAAATAACAATAGGTTCTTTGTATTTTCAGTCAATAAAATTAGATTTTTGCTTAAAATGATAGTCTGGATTTTGGTATCAGTTCAGTTCTCTCCCATTTTCTCTAGACAGACATCATGTTGCCATGAGTTTGGAGAAAAATTCCAAACTCCTCACTCAAATAACTAGTTAGACTGATTCAATCTTTTAAACTAATTTTAATGAATAAAACTCAAACTGAAAACGATCTTGCTGGTTCAATATAAAGCAATACTGGCAGTTAACGTGCAACCTTACTCAAGGTCATTAGCAGCTTTCTCTGATTTCTCAGCTGAGCTGTCAATAAATGATGTTGCCTGTGGTTCCTGGCTGTATCAGCACTGTTTTTGTTGTAGCTGAAAAGAATATTGACGCTACCAGCATCAGCAAACATGATTTGGCATAACAAACTCAACAGACTTCAGAGTTTTCCATTGCTCTGAAGATTTTTACATTTTCTAACTCACTACTCTGTTTACAAGAGGTAAGGAAACTAATATATTAACTTTAAGGAACCTCACTTTAGCTTATATACACCAGCCTTCAAAACGTGTAGAAACTGGATCTGATCATCTTGTAAAGTCTCCTTATATAACCTTTTTTTGGGAATTAGCTCTGTATAAAAAAAATATGACAAAATGAATCTATTTTGGCATTGAACTATCACTTTAACATGCTCTTGAACTGAACTTTTTTTTATAATAATATTCCTTGTGTACTCACGGATTTAAGATATGCCACATTGCTATGTTTGATCTCACTGAGGAGCTGATCGCGAGGCGTGAGGTCAACTTTAGGAGGTACTCGTCTGCGAGGGACGGGCTTCAAAGTCTTTATCACATCATTGAGGTTGGCCTTTTCTTCTGCCATCTCTCTATCTCCTCTGTCTTTTACTTTGGGAGTCTTTCTTAGTTGAAAACTTGGTTTTTCTGATCTCCGGTCTTCTCTTGGGTCCAAGTCCAGGAAGGGATCACGTTTCTTGGGAGTTCTCTTTAACTGGATATCTTTTAACGGGTTTGATGGTTCTGCAGTAGGTTGTTTGGGAATGCTGTTGTGCTTCAGACTCTTCTTTGGCTCTGGCTGCTCACTCTGATGCTGTGTTTGGGCTATGCTGCTCTGTTCTGGCATGGATGGGACAAGGCCATGCTGCTGTAGGAGCTCCAGTGGTGGGATGTAGCCCAACATTTGAAGTAAACCAGGAGGCAGATTGAGACTGTTCTCGTACATCTGCATCATTTCCCTCTGCTCCTTGACCTGCTGCTGCCTCTGCTCCTCCTTCCTCAGCTGCCTCTGACGGTCGAGATTCCTAGTCAAGATGTTGGTCACCACCATTCTGGGGCCGGGCAGCTCAAAGTGGTAGCCTATCTTCAGGAGCGTGTTGTTTGCCTTGAGCAGACGAGAGATCTCCATCTCGGCATGGTGACCCAACATGTGCCTCTGGTTGTGAAAGCGAAGCTCTGTGAGAGTCTCGTTGAACTGGAGGCAGCGGATGATGGCGACGATTCCCTTTCCAGTTATAAAATTGGACTCAATATTCAAAGTGGCAATGCTGCGATTTTCTCTTAACATGTTAGCCAGGCTGAATGCAATGTTTTCATCGGCACCTGTGTTCGCTATGCTGAACGTTTTGACGTGTTTGTTCTTTTTCAGGGCATTCACATAGTCTACGAGCATTTCCTTAGGAATGTTTTCTATGTTATTGAGGTTAACCTCAGTGACAGACGGATTGTTGTTACGGATTTTGTCCAGAGTTGACTCCAAGTTTGTCTCATTTCCTGAAGGACGTGATGTCATTTTGATATTATTAAGAGCCAACTTTGGGATTTTTAACTTGTTTACTTTAATTGGTTCCTTTTTTGAGAAGTTATCATTGGCTTCACTTGTATTTGGCACTTCTGGAGTCTCTTGCGGGGGTAAACAATCTTCATTTGCATTTTCCTTTTTATCTTCATTGTTTGCAAAGGCCACGTTGGAGTCTGGAACAGCCTGGCTGTCCACTGTGATATTTCCAGCTGTTTCTTCAGTGGCACTGGGGGGGGTTACATCTTTCTCTGTATTCTCAGGTTTGAGATTTAAAGCTACTTTCTCCGTGGTTTCATTGTTAACATCAGTCACTTTGTCCTTTTCAACCTCCTCTTCATCTTCTTCAATTATTTCCTCAATAATCTCCTCTACAATTTCCACTCCATCTGGATAGTCAGTGCCATCTTCCTCAATGATTTCTTCTATCACTTCATACACCTCATATCTGACATCTGGATTTTCTTCTTCTTTCTTTTTTCCAGCTTCCTCTTGTAAGATTTTCTAAAAGTAACAAATCAGGATATTAACATTGGAGCTGCAATACACCATGAGCTAAAGTAACTTTCATAAACATCTGAGAGTTTTAACTCTTCTTACCTCACTAGGCAGCAGAGTAGCAGGCACTCTTTCCTCTTCCAGCATACGTTTTGACTCTTTCTCCCAATAGAGATAGTCAACCAGTGACCTGTGGTCAAAACTTCCTGTTGGAGCTTTCTCTGTCTGGTCCTTCTGTCTTTGTCCCACTGGTACGCTTTCATCTGGGGCAATGATAACGTCCATCTCGCTCTGGAGCTCTTGGAGCTCCTCAGGTGAGAGCATCGCCAAGATTGTATCTTCATCAATCTCTTCTTCACTAAGATCCTCACCGTCTCTGTTGTCAGACATATCGCCGATGTATTGCTTCTCTCCTTAGTTGATTTTGAGAGGACAGATAATTTCTGTTTTGTCCACAGTTGAGAAAAAGAGCTGACTTCGACCTCTGCCTGAGAGACTCTGCCTCATGTGTTGTCTAAATTTAAATGCTGTGAACTGTGGAAGATATTTAAAGAGTTAGCAGGGGAGATTCATGCCAGCATTCTACCCAGCTGGCTCGGTCATCAGGATCTTTTGGGATGACAGCTGCTTCAAGTAAAAGGGAAGAGGAGAACTGACGGGAGCAGCTGGTCCATTAACACAGGTCCAATTGGATAGCTCAGGAGGAGACTCCACAGCAAACAGTCCCTCCTGGAATGCTGTTGAAGGCATAACCTTTGGGATACTCTGTAACAACTTATAAACCAGAGAAAATTGTTTGTTGTTGGATTTCACATTAGTTTGTAGATTGCAGAAAACTTTGGTTCTTTTTAACAAATGTTTAAAATCTTTTTTTTTTATTATGTTTTAAAATATTAATAAAAAATAAGAACCTTTTAGAAAAGGTGGTAATTTCTGCACTGCCTTTAGTACAATGTTGAGATCATCCAGCAGGTCCAGACAACAGAATAGTCAGTTTATCAAAAGATAAACTGATGTGAAAATGCGTTTCTTTGAAATGATTTACAGAGATAACTGCCAACGAACTTTGCTGAAGCTGATATTTGTGATATCATCCGTCTTTGCTGATGCGTATCCTTGGAGCCAGCTTCAAAATATCCTAGGTTAGCCAAGTCTTTCTTCTCTTTATAGTTTTAGGGATCATCTTAAAATGGCACTGAAAGAAACGTTTTGTCTAGCTTTTAATTGGTGGTGACTTGTGTTGGGTTTTAGTTCTCATTACTTTAAACATGTAACGCCTGTTTTGTTTTAGTGACTATATTTCTTTTTAGTGTGACTTTTTTCATTTTCTTCATGTTTTTACTTGAAACCTTTTAAAATGTTCTTGGAGGAAGAAATCCTGTATCTCAAAGCACCATCCTGGCTCAATAAGGGCAATTAGGCAAACACAACTGTCAAATAGCTTCTGCAAACAGGATAGTGAGAAACTGTCTTATAGTAGCAGTGATTTAGTAAGCCTTGAGGATTTATGAAGTGGTTTTAAAGTTTGTGATAAATCAAATGTTAACTCAGGAGTTAGCACCCTGAAGGGATGATGTCATGCATGAGGAAGCCTCAAAGTTTAAAAGTTGCTTTTGCTTTATTTTATTTCATGTGTTAAAACTAACTCATCATTTGCCTTTTTAATGAACACTGGAACTGATTGCATGCAGAAGATTTAGAGACGAACCGTATGACGAACTGCTGAGGCGAAAACAAGCCACACAGTTAGGCGTGCTTGGAGGTACAAAGGAATTACATCGGTGCTGCCCTTTTTTTTCTTATGTTCCTGTCTAGGATAACAAGATGGGTTATTGCAAGTGCAAGTGCAGAGGAAGAGTGAACATCAACAAGAAAGACAAGGGTGTGCTTTTTGTCTGACCAGTTAAATAGTACTTGTTGGCTCTAAACTCTAGCTGGTTGTCCTTGCTGGTAGCTAGCAGTAACGGTTTTGAAGTATGATTGTCTTGTTAAGTTATAAGTTTAGAAATACATAATCTAAAATGTTCGCAGTCTAACAAGCTGGCAACTATGACCATGATATCGAAGCTTGAGTTGTTCAGGATATTTCAGATTGCTTGTGTTTGAAGAGTGTAAAACAAATAAAGTTAAGTTGAACATAATAAACAAAGAAAGTTGATTCTGGGAAACCAGCTCAGGAAAATTTGTAATGATTTAAAAATTCCGTTCAGTTCAATTCAATTCTGTTAAAAACA
This sequence comes from Poeciliopsis gracilis, assembly GCA_911649635.1. NCBI lineage: Eukaryota > Metazoa > Chordata > Actinopteri > Cyprinodontiformes > Poeciliidae > Poeciliopsis > Poeciliopsis gracilis. The sequence goes on from CAJVRI010001220.1 coordinate 3,783,760, forward strand.
TATTTTATTATTTAATTGAATTTAACTGAGACCTTTTACAAATTCTTGAAATATGTTCATGTTTTATATATTTGTCCATTTGGTTTTGTTTTTGAAAAAATAACTGAACAAAACATAGAACGCCATTATGTTTTTTGCAAGTAGAAGCAAAATGTACAATTATTCTTTAAGGCCGTGGTGACTCAATACCAGTAGCTAAACTTGTTCTTCACTAGTTGCTCATCTGTAAAAAAGTGGCTACACCCATGTATGTGTCACACATTTATTGATTTGCCTCCAAATGAAAAATATCTTATGACAATATCTAACAAGGTTAAACTAGACACTCACTGTACAAAACCGTGATAAAACAAACATGAGAAAAGTATTTTTTTAATGGCAGTGTTATTATTATTATTTTTTTTTTTCAAACCAAAAAATGTCCTCACCATGCATTTTTAAACACTTACTGCACCAACAAGACAAATGGCTCTATAAACAATATTGAAATGATACATCAGCATGTAAAAAAAAAAGAAGTCTAATCCAATGATAAAATCACTTCTTGTCAGGTCACATCCTTGAACATATTCAAGCTTTGTTTTTATTTAGACTACTTTTGAATCATGAGATGAAGATGATGATTGTTTCAATTCTATAAACTACTGTTTTGTATAAGGCAGTAGCTTGTTCTCATTAAAATACCTGTCGCCACTTTTGTCATTAATACACATTTAATTTTGAATCCAGTGTAGTTGTGCAACATCTTGACACATTCTCATCTGCCTGTACAATTCATCCAAACCAAGGCACATGGGAAAGCCATTCAAGAGTGTCATCACTGTGTTCAGAGCTGTCTTTAACTTGAGGTCAGTGTGCACCATTATGCACAAAATGTTGAGAACTGTTTATCACCAAAGACTGCATTGGTGGCATCATAGAAGCCTGCTTTCAGCTCCATTTTCTCCATGTGCTGCTGGCCATGGTTGGTTTGTGCCAAAGGGTTCATTTTGGTCCTCTTCAGTGGATGCCCATGTAGCTCCCATCAAAGTGAAATCTGTGTGTGCAGTAACAAAATAAGATGTGAAAATTATAGTTGTTTGACATCTATAGTCAAGAAATATATGGACTGCATTTCAGAGAAAACACAGAGATGGATGTATGAAATAAAATTCACAAAGGAATTCATTAAGTGAACATGATTAATATTACTGGAACGTTACAAATGAAAGAAAAAATGCATTTTTGCTCAGAGTGAGATGGGTCATCTACTGCGTTGACATTACCATTTAACAGCATGAATTTAGATCAAGCAATTCTGAAGTGAACGTGACATATGGCAAGTTTAATTTGTCATGAAGGATAGGAACTTGGAAGTTTTTTTCCTAATTAAACATCTGAGGAATTACTAACTTAATAATAGTTACATTTTGAGGAAAGCTAAAACTCAGAGCTTGATGGGGGAAAAAAAAATAAAATATGGCACACCATGACATGAAAGTATGATTTTGGGGGAAGACAGATGAATGGCGACTTGACGTCAAAATGGCGATGACCAACATTATCCGTCTCACCCTTAAGTGGTAGATTGGTTGTCTGATGGTTGATCTGCACTAGTGGCATCAGCACTAACCACATCTACTGACTCAGATTTTTTGGGCTTTGTTTCAGACTCTTTGTTCTCAGGAGAAAATCTTCACATTTGGGAATTAATTATGAGTCCAGGGGTAAAAGAAGGCAAGAAGAGAAGCAGACAACAAACCCTGTGAGCACAATGTATCTAAATAGCTGGCGAATAACTCAGCAGAATACAGCCAAAGCATTATATTTTATACTGCAAGTATATCTATCGCTGTATTAGCTTGTGGTCACAGCTACCTTAAGTGCAGACTTACTTTCTGTGTGTGGGACTGCGATTGTACAGAGATGCTTGCGCTCCAGCGGGAGAGTACTGGGATCCATCAGGTGCATCAAACTCTGTCAGGCCAACGGCCAGCTGGTTGCGCCAGTTTCCTGTGCTCTCCGCTGAGGACACTGAAAAACAGTTACAGAGCAAAAACACTCAGGTGATGTTGCAGCTTTACCCATTAGTAATTACTGTTTCTAGGAGCAGAATATCCCCGACAGAAAAACAGACAATAGCTATGGTGTCTGCATGATTTGTCTCATCCAGATCTATCCATGGCTTGTGGAAACGGTTCTATTACATGAAAACCTACGTATATACATTCACGTCCAATTTGTATGTAAGACAAAATTACAAATTATTTTTTGAGTTGTATCAGCCAAAGTGTGTAAGACTAGCCAATAGGGTATATGACGTCCTTATTACCATTTTTTGGGAAATGCCATTGTTCCACAAGAAAACAAATATTAATTTTCAAAGTTAACTTGTGATTAAATCACTTTTTTTAAAATAGATAGCCATGAAAAAAACTCTTGGTCATCTTTATATGGGCATTTTGAAATTAAAATTTCAGAATAATGAGCTTTTTCTTAAAGAAATGTTTTAAATATTTTTCCAAATTCAAAAGTTTGCAAATATTTTCTTAATACTTGGTCGCATTTTAAATTATGTGACTTCTAATCATTTGACTATTGTTCTTCAAGCTCTTCACAATAGTTTTCTCCTGACAGAATTAGAATAACTAATTTAGGCCCCGATGCTGGCACACACCAAAAAAGAATAAATAAATAAACTTTACCTGAGGAAAAAGAAGGGGTTCTGCTGGAATGGCTAAAGGCTGCTGGCATGGTTTGGTAGCCCAGGCTGAGCTGCGAGCCGCTGTCAAAGTCATATCCAACCATCAGCCCTCTCCCGCCCTCACGGTGACCTTTGCTCCGGTGGTACCAGCCTCTCAGATGTTCGGCCACCAAGGCCTTCTGCATGTTTTTAGCGAGCAGTTCGTTTCTGGGACCCTCTCTGCTCCGTGGCGGTCTCACCGTTGCGTAAGGATTCTGTGAAAGACTGTCAGCTCTGTCACTGCTGTAATGCCTGAACCTGTCATGCCCATGATAGCCGTTCATCTGGTAGGAGGGGTTGACGTTGTAGTGGCCTTCAACTTCATTCTCATATACATAAGCACCATTAGCGTAAGGCTCCATGTCCTGACAGGTGTAACTGGCAACATAATAGGCACTAGGTGCATAGTGTGATGAGGTCTCACATTGATAATTACAGCTAGAATGGTGCTGGACCAAGTTGGGCATGCTTCCGGTGTTACCATACACTTCCACTTTCCTGTGCAGTCGGTGCATTGTCGAGGCACGGGAGTCCAGTGTACCGTAGTGGGAGTTAGCTGCACCACAGTAGTCAAGACTGGATTGGCTAGTGTAGGAGGAGCAATCTTCTAGCACCTCCGTGCTGTTACTGCGATGCGATGGTGACAGGATAAAGACAGGCTTCTCAGCTTCTGTGTCTTTTCTCAGACGTGGCTGAGACTCCAGACTTCCACTGCGATGTCTGAAGCAATGAGGAGACCCCTCTGACCTGGAGATAGAAGATTGTTTTTAATATGAGTCCAACAGCATAAAAATATTTATTGATTCAGAGAAGGAAGGAATAAAAGTTATGAGAATTTTAGTTAAAGGTCAAGAGTTGGGAGAGAAGGTTTGATAAAAGTTGGAGGGAGTTATTTCTGGGAGGAATGATACATGCACTGCATCAAAGACCAGACCTGAGCTGGCTGCTGCTGTAGGCGTTACGGGTCATAACTGGGGTGGGAGGCATGCTGCGTGGATCTCTGGGAGGCCTAGGAAGCGTTTTATAAGGACTGCTGTTGGTAGAGGACACCTCTCTTTGATTCTGGTAGGAACGGGGAGCCTCCAGGCCATCAAAACCTAATCTAAAAAGTTGCAGTATTAAAAAAGGAGGGTATAAGGTATGAGAAAGGATTGGGGCTGCAAACGTATCACATTGAATATTCAAAACCCTGCAACATTTAAATCCTTGACTGAACACCAACACAGTAAGCATTTATTAAAGCAAGAACTTGTGAAACTTTCTAAGCTTAACCTACACAAACAGAAAACAAACCTAGAACAATATATTTGTACCCACCTGGTATGGCTTTTGTGATTGTTTCCTGCAGGAGATCCCTGTCTCTCCACATCATATTCTGCTCCCAGTGATCGCAACGGGCTGAGCTGAGGGGAACCTTGAACTGACCGTGAGCGCGGCCTCTGACCTGCACCATCAGAGTCATCTATATACACACAGTAAAATATTACAATGTTGACATCAGCACAGAGTTTCCACACAGCCTAAAAATTTACAGAATTTGATTCAAGTAAGAAAAACAAGTATAGAAACATATTTGTATTTCCCACTTAGTAAATCCAAAAATGTAACAAAAGAGAATCTTACAAATCACTTACCATCATCCAGTGGGAGACTAGATAGGGAACTGCAATTTGAGCGGGTGAGCTCATCTAAGGAAACGGAAAAACAACTTCACATACTTTCCAAATATAGCAAACTGATGCACTACAGTATTTATTATCAACCTTCATCCTACCTGCAATGATCACTGAGGCCCGCTGAGTGGGCTTTTTCCCCTTCTTTATCCTGTACTGGTTCATCTCATCCTCGATTTGCTGCAGTTTGTGCATAGCATCCAAGCAGTTTCTCCTCCTCTTCTTCTTGACCGTTTTGCACAGCTCAGGTTCATTAGCCAACTTCTTAGCCGCCTCGACGATCTTCCGTTGGAGGGCAAATCTGCTCTCAAGATTTCTCAAGAAAGGATCCTGCAAAAGTTTGAATTAAAACACAAAGAAAAGATTAATTTCATATTATCTGTTTACTATAATTTTTTATGTGACTAAATGATTTTTAGATAAACTTCAGGTAGTTTTTATCGGAACTTAACTAAGAAAGTAGTCAAACGTGATTCAGTGTCTTGCAAAAGTATTCAATATTGAAAACCCGGAGCTTTTTCACATTTAATTAAAGTACAACACAAACTTCAATCTACTTTATTGGGATTTTACATAGCAAACAACACAACCAAAATCCTCATAACAATGAGAAATGTTTGTTGAGGGTGAAGCACAGTGCTAGTTTGTCACTTTCTTTTAGTCGTGGCTTTCTTCTTGACACCTTTCAATAAAGGCCAGATTTGTGAGGTGAATAATTAATAGTTGTCTGAACTGAATAGCGCTCTGTAATCTTCAAGCTCAGGATATTGTCTTATAATATCCTAAGTCACTCCAGACATATCCATGGCTTTACTCTGCACCTGACTGGGATACATGATAACTTTTAAAAAGCACTGTAATAATTCTTAGTCAAGAAATTTGTGACATAACGGAGCATGTGGCTCAGCTTTTCCATATTTTGCTTTTGAAAATACCTTCATAAAAACATGCATGCAGTTGTATAATTTCAATTCAAACATATAAATGACATCTAAAAAACCATTTAAAGTGGATTTCAAGTGGTTGGGCACAAAAGATTACACATGAGTTTTATTGTGTTTAAAGTGTCCTGGTCAAATACAGACCTCATTGTAGGGGAAAAGGTCATCCAACTTGAAAGCAGTGCCAACACGCCGTCTGACCTGCGGTGGTCTTTCGCCTGAGGAGAGGGGATATTCCTTTGGCAACTTTCCCGTTAGTTCCTGACGAACGACAAGATGGAGTTTTAAACTTTAATAAAGTCCAAGTAGAAACAGAGGCAATCAACTTTAGTCCTGCACTGCAACAAAGGTTTAATAAAAGGAACTAAGCAGAGAAAAACTTTCACTCTATGAATGCTGAAATGCTGTAATACAAAAAGGATTTCTCACCGCCTCTCTGAGGCAAATCTTCTTAAGCTCTTTTGTTTTCTTGGCCAAAATGTCTTGGATTTCTTGTTCTTTTTTCCTCAGCTCAGAGAGTTTTTCTCTCTTCTGTTCTTCGCTCATTTCAGAGTCCGCCGAACCTACAGATGCAAAATTATAACAATGCTATATCTCACACAGAACTATATCTGTTACTCTTGTCTTAGTGATGTTTAACTGATACTTCTTTTTTTTTATCATCTTCATCCTTTAATTGTCAAACTACTCAGAACAAATTTTTATATACTTATTATTGGCAGGAATTTAATATACATTTTGAACTGTCAATAATGATGCCATGTAAACCACAAATATAATTTTGAATTCTACTAACATATAAGATCTAATAACACCAACCTGTAGATCCCAGGCTCCCATTGCTGGCTGTTATGCAGTTATTTTTCAGGCCTACATCTCCTAGTCTGTTCATTTTGGCTCCTCCATGTTCAGTAATCTCCATGGCAATTTCCTCTAAAGTTCTGGCTGGTCCTAGTTTTGCCTTTTGAAAATGAAAAAGACAATTAAAATGACAAAACTAAACAACATAAATATGTAATTGCTTTCTTTTAAAACAATGATCTCATTGCATCCTCTTACTTTGCTTTGCTTTCTGTCCAAGTAGAACTGATGTTGGCTAATGGCCATCACCCAAATGGTCTTGATTAAAGAATGGCTGGCATACCACGTGTGGATGAGTAGGCCTGTCTGCCCAAAGGTGCGTTTTGTTACTGTTCTCCTTAAATAAGATAAAAATATGTAAAAAAATCTAAGACGACTTTGTTGGTAATTCTGATAAAAAAAATTGCCAGCGCATTGATCATTTGTCTGGACAGATGCTGAAAATACGGATGAGTCGGAAGTGAAACAAAAGTGTGAACAATATAATGCCTTATCAACATGAACAAACAGAAGATTCTGCTCACCTGTGTGGATCATTAACTTCTACAGCAAACTTTTTCTCTCGGAAGTACAAGTTTTCCAGCTGTTTCCACTGGTAGAGCTGTAGGTAAAAACAAATAATATTTCTGCTCATTTCACAATAGAAAATAATATTCTGGGTCTAAACTTCAGCATAATAGTTTGAGCTTATAACTGATGTAATAAATGTTGATGAATCTAAAAAAAACGAACTGAAAAAATACAACTAAACTGACTCAGTTTTCATAAACTTTTACAAAAAAGTTGAGTTCAGGTGTGTTTGTTGCCTGGCCTGTTTCACCCTCAGTCATTAGAAGAAGCCAGACTTTATCATGAGCTATCATTACAGTCTGAGCTGCCAAGTCTGCATTAACGCAGGTGTTTGAGTGAGACGAACGCCACAAGGGGACATTACATGAAGATTCATGGCCAACATAACCGCTTTCCATGGCTCATCACGTAAACTCCCCCCTGTTATCCAGGTGCTGCCTGTCAGCAGCCAGATATGAACAATCTATTAGGGTCACTGACTCACTGCGCGTCTCGGTTAGATCTGAATGAGATTTTTAGATAGAAAAGCATTTGCAGTTTATTACACTATTCTCAATTTTGCTTAAAGAATACTTTGAAGACTACTAAAAAGTCAATCCACTTTCAAAGACAAAATATGTGCAGAATTTACTCCTAAACTGACCGAACAAAGAAGAGTGATTTCCAGTCTTACCAGCACAACAAATGTTCAGAGTAAATCCTCAGAAAAGTTTAAAATCTCCTTTGCTTTGCTGTCAGCTTGAGCACATACTTCACTCTGGCTTCTGTCAACTCCTGACTTGTCTTTTCAGGTATTCTCTGAAGATTCATAATAAACGCCCTAAGTCCAGCCCCCTTTTCCCTTCAACATCACTGCCTCACTCCCTATTCTGCTTTTCTAAAGCTTGCTATTCAGCTGACTTCTTGCACAACGTTTGGGATGCGCCAGCCACAGATTGATTGCTTCACACAGGGCAGCAGGGCTTTAAGAGGAAGACAATGCAGTGATAATTTGTTCATAAAACGTAAGCGAGCTGATGGATCACTCACGCGGGTGTTTCTACCGTCTAATCACGGACAAAGACAATTCGAATGAAACAAGAAAATCAAGTTCTTTTTGTCTGTCTGATTCTCCAAGCCCTTTTTAAAACGCACGGGCCTTAATAAAACGAGCCAACAGATTCTTTCAGAATGAGATTTTGCTTCAAGTCTGGAGCCGTCTGCTACATTTCAAGCCAAGATTTCACGGAACTGAAAGACACGATGCATGACTTAAAGCTGGTGAATCACTGCACTGTTTTGCAACAGCGGCAGTCTTAACCCGTGCTTTTTGCAGTCATCACACCCAGATTCGTGCGTGTGGCAGAAGAAACAGAACATACATTTCAACCGGGAATCTCCTTTGCCTGTTTACCTTTCGAGGTTTTAATTTGTCCTGTAGATCATACTGCCCAATGCCTTTATAGCTGATTCCCAGCCACCAAGGGATCCCTTGTTTATCCTGTCAGAAAAAAGTGCAGGTTATATGGCTAACTTGCCTCAAGGCGTAACAGCTGTCATTTTCAATGAGTCACATAAGAGGACCTACCTTAACCTCATAATAATGAACTCCATATGTTGGCAATGACTCCACAAGTGTTAAATACCTAAAAGAAAATTGAAAGCGCGAGTCAGTATGTTTTAGATGTCACTTTAGAGCCATAAACCTTAATGTATTTTATGGGGAGTTTATGTCTTTGACAGAAAATAGTGTATGAATATGAACTTGAAGTAAATGGATATATGAGTTTGCCAAATTCTTTACAAATTAATGCTTTAATTCTATTGTTTTAATTTTTTAATTTATTGTGTTTTGGGGCATTTATTTGAACAGTTTTTGACCTTTTTACTCGCGAAGTAGCAGAAGCTCAAGTATGTTAGATGGAGATATCTGTGGACAAAACGTGCTAGTCGTCTCCCAGATTCGGGACTTTGACTGAGACATGAACATGTTTCAACTGAGTATCAACTCTGGTTAGCTTTTCTGTCCTCTGTGAAGAAAATCAGCCTCAAATAATAATGATGCTACAGCAAACAGTAAGGCCTTTAACCCAGGTTCAATGTCTTGGTAGGTTTGCTGATGTGAAACTCTTGAGTTAGAAAAAAAGATTAAGGTAATGCATAATTTTATTTAATACTTACTGTACAATAGCCTGTCCCCTAGAGACACCTTTCAGCTGCTTATAGTATTCAATAACTCGATCCTCACTGCATGAAGAACACAAGATAAACAAAGTTAGGTAAGTGAAGTTCACTGTATAGCACAATTAACAACAAAATGGCATACTCTACAAAGACAAACATAAAACATTTAAAAAATCCCCCAAAGATTTTTAAACAAATAACATAGGTAGTAATTGTATAACATAATTAAATGAAGTCATTTGTACATCATTTTATTGAAAGAAAAACTAAGCCCATGTTTTTATCGGCTTTTAACTCAAATTAAACTATGAGGTTTTTACAAACAGAATTACCCAGGTCTCTAGTTTTTCCCCATATTTACAGAAATATTTCATTCAAAGATTACCAGAAAGCAAGAGACGGATGTTCCTTGAGGACTTTGGTGGGGAGAGTTGGCAGCTTCTTCAAATCAGCCCGGGTGTTTTCATCACTGAAACAGAAAAACAAACAAAAAGAAAACAGTTGTAATAGATATGGAAGATGGATAGCAAAGAAAATGTATGTATTTGTATACATTTGTCTCTTTAGTAGGAAAGAAAAGTCACCATAAAGTTGCTCTTACAGATATTCTTGTTGAGAATCAAAAAACCTCCCTAGGACTCATTAGTTACATGCCTTTTATATCTTGGGGGAGTTTTGGAGCTTTGTCTTAAACAGCTTCTTTCTAGCCAGGAGAGTTCAGGATTTGTGGAACTTATGCTATAGCATCAAATAGAAAATAATCCCAATATCTACTAATTTCTAGCTAGAACAGGAAAAAGAATCAGCAAAAAATTTACCATATAATCTACTTTGTCCCACCTGGTTCTGACCAGGTGGCAGCATCCACAAAGACCTGCATTATTTCTGAACACAGTGTGCGTTGTGCATTATTTAAACAACGCTAATAGCAGCTGTGTGCTTCAGAAAAGTGTTTTTGCTCTGCAATCCTTGGCATCATCGCAGCATTGTGAGATTCATTAGCTGTCTAGTGCAAGCTTCGCAGCACTCTGTGGTGAGCCTCACAGAGTACCGCTATTGATTTTTGTTGTCTGCACTGGTGAAACAAGTGACCTATTGAATGATGTTCCCTGAAAGCTCACTATTAACTCCTCCAGCTGCTCTTAAATACTCCTACACATCATGTGTTCTTACCTTGTATAGTCTCCTTTAGCCTCCTGGTGATAAAAAAAAGCACATCGTATTAGATAATATCCTTTACATACACCAATTATCATATGAATAGGGTTTTGCTAATAGCACCAACCTGCAATGCCTTTGCAGCCAATCTAAAGACATTCTCAGTTTCTACTTCAATCATCCCCTGAGAAATATAAAAGGAAAAAAGACTGAGAAATACATGCAGGAAATGTTGATTAGCACAGAGAAAGCTCTGCTGATCCAAACATAGATCATTCCCTCTGTTCCCCCATTGCAACCTCTGCCTTGTGTTATTCTGCTTTCACAGACATTGTGCACTTTCCATTCCAGCCGGCAGAGTGAGAAAATTGTGCCCTGCAGTCATTACTGTCTGCTGGGCTGAGGTGCAGGGTTCTGAGACAGTGAATCATCCCGCAGCTGCTGCAAAAACATCTGCATCGAATAATTTTTTTTGAGGTTTTAATTCTCAGAAAACACAAATAAGAAAACCACTTACGTTGTAGATGGCTGATTTTGCATTCAGGTAGAATAACTCCACCGTTATGATGTCCTTTAGCTGCGTTATGTTTTCTAAATAAAACCTATCCAAAACAAAAGGAGGGATAAGTTAGCGGTGCTGACAGTGCTTCCTTTTTAAGGTAATACTTTTCTCATCAAATTTTGCCTTGTAGAGGTATTCACTCAACTTGAAATTAAATCCAAAAACCTTAAGCTATTTTCTTGGGATTTTATGTAAAGAATCAACACAAAGAAAAACTTAAATAGGGATCAAAATAATGTTTACTGTAGTTTTCTGCATGTAGATTCACCCTTTTTATTCTGATGCTCCTAAGCTAAATGTAATGCAATTAATTGTTTTTAGATAGTACCTAATTCATAAATTAATAAATGAATTGTATCTTTAATCCTTCTGGATTACATGTGCAATTTGTTACTTAAACAAACACCATCATAAAAACCAAAGAACACAACAGAAAGTTTAAAGGTATTTAACATATAAAGTCCCATCAAAATATGTTAAACTTTGTGGCTATCATAAAAAATCAGGTGTGGGAGAACATGTCCATCATAAAGAGTTTTTTTTTCACATTAAAATAAAGCAAAGTATTGCTCTCTGATTGTGAGACAGAGTCAAATATGAAAAGATGAGTTATTACCTGACTAGAAAGTTCAGGGAAATGGCTCCAGGTTTCTTAGAAAAGTCATGTTCAAGAACTCTTCGATCCATCTGCAACCACTTACACTGACCACTGAAGGAGCAAACAGGAACACACATAAAAACTTTTACTAGTTCTATCTACAAATAAAAAATGACTAGAATTTACATACTTGTCATCAAAAAATGCAAGTCCAAAGAATTCCTTCTCTTTGAGGTTGAAGTGGGAGGACACCAAGTCGAGGAGCTCATATGACAGAAGCTTTGGCTGAGATGGAAAGAGAGATTAAACTAAATGTAGCGAACACATCAAACTATTGTAGAAGTACCACAAGTGGTTTAAGAAATAAGAAGAAGTTTTTGGGACCAGTATATGTTCTGTTTTATGTACTTCTGAAGTTGAATGCTGGATGTAAAAGCAACATAAAGCCCAATTTAACCATGTTGTAGTTGCAAGTAAAAACTGGAAAGCCACTAAGAATGACCCATCGTTCTACTCAATGAACAACCATTACGATAACATTAGCTTATTATTAAAATAATTTGAGGTGGCCCTTCACTTTATAATGTCAAAACATGGCACAAGCATCTAAGTTTTATATGCACAACTCATTAACTCCAACTAAAGAATTTGCTTCACCTATGATAAAAACTCCATAATGCTCAGCAGTGATCAACATATTAGGGAAGATACTGCAAAAGTATCTTTGACGCGTCTCTTTGACGCAAAAGTGCATCAAAGAGAAATTCAAATGCCTCAGCTGCAACCTCAATAATCATTCTCCATTACAGTACAAATATAATAGTCTGTCAAAGTATGGTTTCATATCTATATCATACCTGAACCAGCAGCTCGAGCTTTCTGTCATCCAGCAGCTGAACCTGGCACAGTTTACCGTCAGTCATCTGCAGTGGAAGAGAAGAAAAAGCTGAGGGCTTGTGAGAGATTTCAAGTAATCCATAATCACAAAGCATAGGGATATGGTGTCATTATGTGTTCATAATGCATCTGTCAACATGGCAGCAAAGCACCTAAAGGTCTTAGAAGATTTGTAATTTTAAAAATATTGTTGGTTTTGTGGTCCCCTACTCCCACATTATGTTTCTTACCAACCAAGAGTCAATTCATACATGGTCTAGGATCATTTTTGTCAACACTGGAACCAAATGATTTCAAATAGTCTAAAATACTCTCTGTGATGTTTTTCAGTTTCAAAGAAAAAAAAAATAGCAATCCTAAATGCCTTAATTTTGCACAATGGTTTAATACATGGGTATGAAATGGAATTAGCCAGAAACAATTTATAAGGGGCAAAAAAAAAAAAACAGGTCCAAATTGATGATTCATTGACCAAGAGTTGAAGAGGAAAAAAAAGTTCCTTTTGACTCAGTAGTTAATAATGCAATCCTATTTAAAACACTGTTGTGTTAATGACAATAAAACCATTATCCCAAGGATTTATTGCTGTGGTAACCAAAGGAAAGGATTTGACGTTTTTGCTTTTAGTCTTTGTATAGCAGAATAAAGGTATTAAGGGCTATACCAACCTGGATTATTTAGATATTACTCAGGCTGGTCTAGAAGCTACGTTTCAGATCTTTCAGAAGTTCCTTTAGAACAGAATAACTAAGAAATTCAAAATAAATTAGCACCAAGTGCATGTGCACTGAAAGTAAAATATACCAAAAGCCTATGTAAAGTTTTTTTTTTTTCTTCTTCTATTTATTTTAGTGTACTTTAATCTGTATTTGATTTATTTGGTGCAATACATGAAAACACACATTGTTCAGGAACATATGATAAAGACATAGATTCATACACAAAAATATGTATGTTTAATTAAAGAATTACACTAGTTGGTGATCAAGAATTAACCTACTGGACTTATGAGATATAGTAAATAAAAAACAAAAAGGCTTTCGTCAAAAAAAACAAACAAACAAAGAAAAAAAAACACATTTATCAAGATTTAGACTAAGGTCAGCATTTTTTGCAATTTTCTTTGGTAGCTTTATACATGATTAAAAACATGATATTTTTTGGTGCAAGATCCAATTCTTTTTTTTTTTGCTCTGCAGTGTACTTTTAGTCATCATAAAGCATGGCTGACATGTTGGAGAATGCAAAGTTTTCCGTATACTGGAAAAAAATGATACAACCTTGTAAAAGTGACAGATTGAGGTTAACCTGTTTAACAACTAAAAAACAACTCCCAAACCTGGGAAGAAAAAAAAAAAGTCTGCCTCCCAATTTGACAGAATGAGGTTGATTGCAGCTTCTAACAGTAGCAGAGAACCTAGCAGGTACTGTACCTGAAAGATCTCTCTGGGGAGAGCGCAGGTGTGGATGCATCCCTTACTTGCTCTCATCCTTTGAACAGCGTTTGCTCATAGATGTAGCTCGTAAAACTGCTGCCTCTACCCAACTGGCTGCTGGCTACCGCTAACGAGAAGACTGCTCCATCCTGGAAATCAAAAGGAGCAGCCGAGCCTTTGCTCTGTGCACTGAAGGCTTACACAATGTGAACTCAACAGCTGACCTACAGTAATGAGGGCTGTCTGAGCCAGACTCCTGACCAACAGTTTAGGGTTTATTCCTTCTTAATGCAAGCAGCAAAGGTCAGAGGAAAGGAAAAGAAGTGTTCTGAAATGTGTGAACAAGCTGCTGAAGCAGGACAAGTGCACTACTTTTGTCTTTGTATCTTTGAATGGATTAATTGATTGAAAAGCAACTGTCACAAATTTACAGATTATTTTGGAAATTTAAATATGTGCAAAGTTGGATCTCCAGGCATAGATGATGCTTTTAAAGCCAAATTGCTCCAGGAAATCAAACATTTCAATGACCTTAACTGTTTATGCAAGGAGTGATTGAAATATTGAGCCAAGTTCATTCCAAACCTTCTTAAGACCACCAAAAGCTATATGGTTTGTGTACAACTTGCTAAGACATATTTATTCTAATATTAGTGGCAGGAGATAATTGAGGCTTTATGCATACTTTTGAAACAGTATGGAATGGATCATTTATTTTATTATGGAGTTATTTTAGAAAATCCTTTTCCCACCAAAATGAGTAAATAAATTGTCTTGATTCATTTAACGTTTGACACACCCTGTCAATTCTCCGAATGACATCATCTTTAATTATCGAAGTAGCCCTTTGTCAACTGTTTCCCTTTCAAGAAATGACTTTGTCTCATTACCATGGTCATAAATTTTATTTTATGATCTAAATTAAAAGTGTGCATTGAATAAATCCAATTAATTTCAAGCAGGCCTTCATCTGACAGTCACAAGAATATGATTACGTTGAGTTAATCTGGATTTAGTTATGGCTGCATCTCAGAGGGGTCATGTTATTTGTCTGTGTTAAAGTAATACAGTGTTCTGTACTACAAAATGACCACTAGAGGGTGCAGAAATTACTCTTTTTCAAAGTGAGGAACTTAGAATGTGGACAACGGCTTAATCTATATAAGCAGGTAGTGGTTCAGCTGATTTAGATAAAGTAGGTAAGATCGAGGAGCTGCCATTTTTATCAGGCCACAGAATTAATCATCTGAGCGCTTACTGCTATCAGATAGAGAAGCACGGGAGTACCCAGGATGGAATAAATGAATAAAGTTAACGCTTAGGAGTGACGGGCAGAAGAGGCTTTTCACCACATTCGGACACATCTGACCCAAGATCATAGGCGACGACCCATTCAGACTCCTGGAAACAGAAAAATCTGCACTGCTGTTTATATTGCATTTGTACATGTAGCAACTTATAGTGTCTTGAAAAAGTATCAAGTCTCCTTAATTTTATGTTACCACAACAAACCTCAATGTATTTTTCATGTTTATTTTGCGAACCGACATAAAGAATACAGCAAAGCTGCAAAGGGAAAGAAAAATGAAGTACATATTTTCTATGTTTTGAGAAATCAAACTCAGAAATGTGTGATTTTAGTTTAATATCACCCCTTGACTCTGTTATCCCTCATAAACATCCAGTTCTGATAAACATCTCCAGAAGTCCACATGTGTGTACTTTAGTTTACTTACAGCTGTACCATACAGACCTGAGGGGTTTGTTGGATAACATGATGCTGTCATGAAGACGAAATAGCACAGCAGTCAGGCCAGGGACAAACTTGTACAAAAATGCAATCTTTTAAAATGTACAGTAGTCCGCCAAAACTGAGTGAGGGTTAGGCAAGGAGTTTATTATCCAGAGAAGCAGCCAAGTGGTGTATGGTAACTCTGGAGGAGTGACAGAGATTCGCAACTCATTCATGGACTCAGTTGTTAATGAAAGACTGGCAGGAACATAGCTAAAAGAAGTCCCATTTCCAGGTTGCTACAAAACCAGTGGGAATACAGAAAAATATATTATTCAAAGCTAAACTGAATAAACCGAGCCATATATCGCAATAGGTTTCAAATTGATTGCAGAGTGCATTTCAATTATTGAGTCGAACTTTAGGTACTTAAGATTTATAGTCCCACTTTCAGTTTGTAGTTATGACTATAAACCTCAGTATGCCATTAGGATTTATGTGATAGAGTAATGCAAAGTAACATGAATAAGGAGAAAAACATGGAAGGAAACTGACACCTGTTTTTGAAACATACAACATGTAATCCGCCTGTTTACACCGTCCTCATGGGAACATCAGAGACAGTGGAGATGATTTACTTCAGCTTGTCACAATGTTTAATAAAATCTATTTAATTTTGATGCTGTGATGTGAAAAAATGGGAAAAAGTTTGAAATAACTTACCAATAAACTACATTAAATAATGCTTTTTCATCTCATTTTCTTCCTAGAAAAAACTGGTGCAAATTTTATTGACATCTAATTTTTCTTCCTACAAAAATTAGATGTAACAGATGAATTTTCTCTTTACTCAGCTTGAAAAGAGACAATATTGACTAAAAGTTTGGCTCTTTTTTGAGGCAAATCATATGAACTTATGAATTAAAAGAATCCCAGTGGAAACTTGCACAAGGCACACAAATTTCATGGGTGACCTGAAAATGATCCTCATTTTAAGTTCTGATGCGTTTTCTCACTTCACTAATTCCAAATTCACAATCTTCTCTGGAGCAAATGTCAACCTTGAGGTGAACAATAAGCTTAGCATCTCTGTCTCCTCAGCACACCGTCTGTCAGTATTTAATACGTCACACTGGTTAAATGTCATGTCCAGACTGCAGCCTGTTTTATCTCGCTTTCCCAACTTAATGCATTATTGATGAGGTCCAATATCAAGTCTCAGCCTGCTCCCTGCTCTTATGTGCTCTTTTAAAGATGCCTGATGTAATTAACAAACATATTGCCTTTTGCACTCTACTTTGAAATAAACTGTCTTAATTCATAAGCTATTTATTTGAATCATAAATAGCACATTTAATGACTTGATTCACATTTACACACACAGATCTAGAGAAACAACAAAGGCCTACATGTGTCTGGAAGCAGCTTAAAACAGGACGTGACTCCCAGTGAAATGGTTAATACCAAAACACAAGTTCTATGATTTAATGACTTGGGATTTAATGTGTGTGGTAGAATGATATGTATTGTTATAAAATGGCCTTTTGACCTTTGTTACCTGACCCCTACTGTTTCTACAAAGAGCTCTAACCGAAGGTCTATAGTGATTCTGCAGTTTGCTAAAGAGACCTCAGGGAAAACATCAGTACTGAGTACTTCTTCAAATAACACTGGCAACATGCT
This sequence comes from Poeciliopsis gracilis, assembly GCA_911649635.1. NCBI lineage: Eukaryota > Metazoa > Chordata > Actinopteri > Cyprinodontiformes > Poeciliidae > Poeciliopsis > Poeciliopsis gracilis. The sequence goes on from CAJVRI010001220.1 coordinate 3,800,756, forward strand.
GAAGCTGCCGTGATTTGTTGACATCACAAATTACATTTATAATAATCTTTCAATATTAATTGTTTTTGTTGACATATAATTTTAAGAAATGTATCTCTTAATTTTAGTATTTTTTTTTCCAAAATTTATAGTTGTTTTCCTTTCCATCATTGTAAGTATATCCCTGATTTTTTCTGCTGTACGATAGTCTGTTGTATGATGTCTCAATGTTTTCTGACCAGGTTGTTGTTGAAAATGAGAATTCGCTTGTTAAATAAAGATTATATAAAATTAAATACATTAAGCAATCCTGTAATGCTGAAAAATCATCCAAAGTGGATGAATTGGATGAATTCCCTCAAATTTTGTAACAAATAAATTAATGAAATAGCAGCGTGATTGAGAATCGAGAAATTATATTATAGATTAACACAACTAAGTTATTAGTGGTCGTCCACTATTAACTTTTTTTTTAAATAAATGATTCAAATTTGAGGCATGTTACTGGAATATCTCTGCCTGAAGGATGATTATCTTTCATTTTGTCTTAACTATGGACTTGTGTGACATGTTTCTATGTTGGCTGCCGTTAGACCACCAAAACCTCTGCTCAGGGTTAAGTTTCCAGCAGTATTGGTTTGAGTGTGTATGTGTGTGTGTGTGAGTGATTCAACTGAAAACAGAAGCTATTGCATAGCAACGGTTTTGTGGGTTTGTTGGTAAATAAATGCTGAGCAGTCACTTCTATCAAAAATCGCTACTGGTCATTAAACCTGGGTAAGGGGTTTGGGGGAGATGGACGATACAACCAAAACACACCAGCCAAGTAAAGGGAGGAAAAACTACAGGCAACACATTGCTAAACAATGGTTAAGATTTAAAGCATTAGGAGCCTGAAGCTTTGACTTACTCTATTTTATGCTGAGCTGCAAAGGCATTTTAATCAAGTAAATCCCCTCACAGCATACTAAGCAGACCAATCAGATGTTTCTGCAATGTGAAATTTAATTTCTGGGGAAGGGCACATTAGGTTATGAGGAAGCTCTGGTGTCTCAGTGGGTTACGTAACACCACTAGTCTTTGTTTCAATCAAACATGGACGCATCCCTTTAAATAGTGCCATGTTACTGTACTCTCCCTAATTTGCCCCTAGTTTGCATATATATGAATATACGCACTATTGGGGTTTTTTTTTTGTTTGTTTGTTTGTTTTAGGAGGTCAGATACCTTTAACTAATCTATACATAATACATGTAATTTATATGTTTTATATGTATGTTTATTACATGCATCACATTTGGTTGCTAAAGAATAATGATTATCCCACTGCATCTAAATGCTCTAAAATACATTTTTTATTCCAATAAACAATATGTTTCAAGAAATATATGTAGCAAAAAATTTAAAATAACATAAAAAGGTAAGTTTTTAAATGATTCTTTTTTTAGTTCTACTAACAACACACTATAAAAAAAAAACAGTAAAGCAACAATCCTAATGAACTAAAACTCAAATGGCAGCCATGAGCAGAAGGATGCAGCACAGGTTTATCTCCTTATCTCAAGTCTCATCATGACTCATGCTGTCAGTGGTCAAAAGGTATCAGTGTGTCGTCATCTCTCAAAGACGAGCCGTCTGGCTGTTTGTGATATCCGGGAAATTTATGAGCACAAAGCGGCTCAGGATATTATGCAGGCTGTCTGGTACAAGTCTTAGTGTGATTTATATAATTAAAGGCTGACATACTAGGAAATGGTGGGATTTGTGTGAATAAAGTCATGCCATACATATTTTATTTTATTTTATTTTATTTTATTTTATTAGTGTTGAAGCTTGTTCTACATATTGCACTAGATGCTTGTACTTTTTTTAGTTTTGAAAAGGAACATTTCTAAAAGTACTGTATTGCAAATGAGAAATTCTATCAAAAAAAAATATTAATACAATTATAGAAGTATTTCATTTATGTTTGTGGACCAGTGAGCTAAATAAACATTAGTTCGAGAGTGTGATGCACCAATGGATTGCTCTTCAAAGCAAAGCTAGCAGATAAGCTAATGTAAAATTAAACATTTTTATTGTGTTTTTATGAAGCCTGACTATTCTCGCTTTTTATGCCCAGCACATTATTGTAATTTCCCATTGGGATCTAGTTAAGATCACATAAAAAAATGTGATCAAATGTGCCACAAATGATCTTGTATGTACTTTGGTCCTCAGAAGAAAAGTGCTATCGGTTGGTATTTAATAATTGTAAAGTCTGATCGGTGCATGTCTCATTTTAGCTCAATTAAAAGAACTATTTGGCACAATGTGATTCAGTGGGAGTCGCGGTTGCATTGAAATCTGCAAGTTGTGGATTCAATTCTGGCTTCCTCCTCTGCCACATTGATGTGCCCTGGGGCAAGACACGTATTTACCTGTCTACAAATTGATGTATGAATTTGTGGAAGACTGTGCCTAAATGAATGTTGTTCTAGAGTAAAGTACTTTGAGGGATCAGTATGATTAGGAAAGCACTATATGTATAGAAACAGATAATATACATTTAAAAAGCTTTAGTAAGTATGTCTTTTACTGTTTTACACAATTAATGATAGGTAAGCTTTTCTGAGACATAGGAACAAATAGTAAAAATGCTTGTAGTTCATTAAGAATATTCCTTTTGTTTTGACAAATGCCAAAAAATATAAACTTTGTGTAATACAAGTTTTCTGTGTCTTATGATCATCTCCAGTCTTTTGGGGTTCTGTTCCACCATGTGCTATGCAGAACAAAAGTCCTCTTAAGAAAATACAGACACACATTTAGACTGGCAAATGATGTCACACACTAATCGTTAAAATATTTATCTATTTCAGTAATTTCTTAAATCAACGCATAGTCATGATCCCTTCAGTGTAGATCATTTTGCCACTTCAAATCACAAGGCGAGCGTTCAGATCATGAGGCTGGAAAGAAGTCAAAGTAGTGTGGTTTACAACTTCTGGGAATTTCCCAATATTCATGCATGCTGTCCAGATCCAATCAGGGATTTAAAATAAAAGCATCCCACATCATGTTCAGTATGTCATTACAATCATCAGATTTTGCTTGCTGATCAACATATTTCTAAGATCAGACAAACAGTGGCAGGTCATTAGATGTCTGCTCTTTAGTCCACCTTCTAACTACACAGCTGCTTTCTTCACTTTTTATTAAATCAAACTAGTTCACCCATCTTATATCACCATTATAAGTTTACTTTGACTACCTCCTGCAGTGGCTTAATACTTGTGGATCAGTTTAAACATCATATTCTGTGTTGAGACCTTTCAGTAGATCACATGGTTTATGTCGATCATGGAACAAAAGGATGGTCTGATAGAGGGTATACCCTCTATCAGACCATCCTTTTGTTCACATACATTAAAACAAACAGCTATAACTGTTTGTTTTAATGTATGTGAATTTGTATTTGACCATTTCTATGTCAGAATCTACCACACAATGACAGTCAAACCTGATCTATGCTGTTCTATGGTGAAAAGAGATTCTTAAAAGAACAGATCAAAGTTTATGAAACTCCTAAAAGAGAATATTTGGATGGTTTTTTTGAACCTCAGGACAAACTTGCATTGAAATAAGCATGAAAAGCAAAATATACAAAGAATGAGATATTCTACACTAATCTTTTAAAACCATCTAGAATGCAAAACAGGCGGATTTTTAGTTACTGTGTAAGTAAAGGGGCTTGCCCAGAGAGGTTTGCATCCTTGTTGGCCGCAGCCAACAGTGGCATTAGTTTTATTTCTTTATGTTAAAATTACAAAAAGGGGTCTTTGGAATGTACTCGCTTGTAAATTTCATTGCGATGCATATCTGCCACAGTTTGACCTTTTGTTGAGACTAGAAGAAGGATCACAGGGGGAGAGGAAACAACGTGGAAGCTGCTCCTCGTATGTACAGCCAGTGGACCATGTCAGTGAGGGCAGTAAACCGGCTATTATTAGCTCAAACAATAACTGGAGAATGAGTGCAGCCTCAAGGGTTAACAAATGAACACTCAGACACAGGAAGGTGATTGTGAGTTCATATGTCACAGCTGAGGAAGCATTGCAATGGGTTGATAATTGGGATAGTAAAATTGAGACTAAACTGATGATTAAAATAATGCATCTTCTTGTTAGTCTCATTGTCATAAATTAGACAGACTTACAAAAACCTGCAAGCAGACAAAGAACAGAAACTTTTAAAACCACTGAAACTTTTACAGCTTTTCTTATTTTGACAGATTTAAGTCTGAGTTGGGAAAAAAAAAAAATAAAATCACAGACTGCAGATTTTCATTACAAAACACTGCAGTAACTTTCTGCAGAGCTCAGGGACATGGCACTGAGGCACGGATATGAATGGTTGGAAGAAAATAGGACATAAAAACCAATATGCCACATTGCACTAGACTGAAACAGAATCATTCATTGTGCTTATTTCCCTGAGAATATATATTAATATATATGGCTCTGATGCCTTTTGCAAAATGCTAGATCAGATGAACTAATAATTTTTAAGTCACTTGTTCAAAAATAAGACAACTTTCCAAGCCTATCCTTGCTATTTGCAAACCTGTTAATACTCTGTTATTGAATTTCATATTATAATATATATTAGATTTGCTCCCACTCTTAAGTATGCGGATACAAGATTACTTGCACATCCAAATATAGATCTCTTCCACTCTGTCTTTAGCTCATTTTTCATCAAGTCTCAGAAGGCTTTGATTCCTGGATGGAAAGTTTCCAACTGAGTGCTAAGACATTTCTTAGAAGTATCAAACAGAAAAAGCATCAGCATGTTCATATGTGTTGGGCTGAGGCCACTTCAATAAATTGTATATGAAAAAAGCTGATGCAGAAATGCACAAGAATTCAACTGCGGTGATAAATGACACAGGACATCCTGTCTTGTGAACAGAAAGATGTTTAAAGCTTAACATGTGTTACACAGGCATGAGCCCCAGAAGAATCCTGTTTGTTCTGTCTGGTGCTTAAAATATACCTAAACTGGTGTCTCTTCCTTTAGCTAAGAGATAACAGCAGGAGGAAGGTTAATATCAGCCACACAGTGTCTTGAAAAATGATTAATTTCCATGAAGTTTGTTATGATATCAAAAATTTATAGACTTTTTCCTGAAATAAAAATTTAAAGACCAGGCTTTTGTATAATCCAAGACTTATCCAAAAGACTTGCAGTTGGGATTATAGATCAATATGCCAGTTGGGATTATAGATCCCAACTGCAAGTCTTTTGGATAATGTTTCTATGAGCTTTGCACAATTAGGGCCTAAACTTTTTATCCATTCTTTCTTGCAGAATAAATACATCAAGTTTCGTCTGATTTAATCCAAGGGGTGTGCATATTGCAATTTTCAAGTCATAATAGAGATTTACAGCTGAATTTAGGCCTGAATTTTGATTGACCAATTCTAACACAAAAATATGTTTATATCCGTACTCTTTCATTTAAGCTTCAGTTGTATGTTTAGGGTTGTTTTCCTGTTGTATTGTAAACTTTCACCTCAGCCCCAAGTGTTTTGTAGCATCTAACCGACTTTATTGCATTATTGTCTGTGTAATATTTAGGTTTATCTCCCTTCAGAGAGGCATTCCCATTCCATTAGTTTTGGTATTTTCTATACCGGTGATCTCTGCAGCTCCTCCAGAGTTAGCATAGGCCTCTTGGCCTGTTCTCTGATTAATGCTGTCTTTGTCCTGCCTATCAGTTTAAGTGGAGAGCTGTGCTTTAGCTTGCAGTTGTGCCGTACTCTTTTCATTTCAAGATAGTTGTTAGATGATGGCTTGAAACTCTCCATGACCCTTAATCAGTCCCAGGCATTTCCCTGGTCTTCATGATTCTGTTTATTAACTAAGGTTCTCGAACAAACCTCTGAGGCATCCACAGAACAGACTTGCACTGGGTTTTATTAAGTGGGATAAGAGGAAAGGGAAGCTAAATACAAATCCACATCATATCTAGATTACAATAAAGAAAAAGCAATGCATAATCTTATTTTATATAAGCATATATGTTTTGGTGTATCACATTAAAACCAAAGGAAATACAATAAGGGTTGTAAAGCTGTCAGGTCAACAAGAACAACTATTCTATCACAGTTTGTGAGGTGCATACACTGGCCCACCTGCAGCTAGACGCTACAACAGGTTTAGATTTGTTGTACATCCTCGCTAAATTTAGTTAGCAGCCTGAGCTGCAAGTCAAGGAAATCACATTCACTTGTCAAGATGGTACAAGGATGAACAAGGAAAATCCATCAACAGGCATAATTTGCAGTTATGCAAAAGGTCAAATGATGATTCAGTAAGCATTTTTAATATTCACCAAGGCACACTTCCTGTATCAATTTGTATGCTATGACTCATTCAGCCCAGTGTAGCTCATAAATCCCATTTTTTTTAATTCAGAAACACATTCAGGAATTTTCAAAAGCACTTTCATCTCTTAAAATCAGCTACATGTCCCACTGTTGGAGCCCACTCCAAAGGGCCACAGTCCAGGGAGAACAATGAGACTGCTACTGTAGGTTACTGTACATGGGTGGGCTCCACCTGAGCCCCATGTCTAAAACACATGTGTCAAACAAAAGCACTCTCCTCCTTGTTTCACCGAGGAAACGCAAGAGACAAACCCATGCAGTTGTAATTGTTACTGGTGCCCTCGCCTCGGATCACATGCATGAATGACTGATCATACTTTGTCTCCTCACAGCTCTTTGAGGCGCTTTAAATGTGTCCAGACGCACCAAGAATCGCCTTACCTTTACGCTCCCTGCTGAGTATTTATCCCGCTCTAAGTGAAGATCAGACAGACACTCTCCGGCATATTGATCCGCTCCGTTCAGCTTTGTCCACGGCTGGTCTTGACCGGGAGGAGAGCCGCCGTACAGCCGCTGCCTGTGCCCATCATCCGGTACGAGCAGAGCGCACACACTCACCACGCCTTCACCCGCCGCCGGCTATTATGTGAACAAGCCCCGCTCCCCTCTCCCTCCCTCCCTCCCTCCCTCCCTCCTCCTCTCTCTGCCTCCTCCCTTCGCCGCTCCCTCTCTCAGCGCCTCTCATCCAGCAGCTGCCGGCCGGGCTGGTTCACACTGCATCCCCATGTTAATGAAGCTAGATGGCCTGAAGGCGGTGTCTTTGCTGCATCCCTTACTATCACATGAGATCCATTCGGTCCATGCGTGTCCAGTTCGGACCTTCCATGTTTGATGTTAAAAGCTGAGACTCTCTCTCTCTCTCTCTCTTTTTTTTCCTTGCTTCATATTTATTCTGATCTATTTTGGATGATTTTCATTTTTTTTTCTTATGAAAGTCTTGTCTTGCAAGGTCTTTGGTTCATAAATGATGTCTTCCGTATCACTTTTGCACTCTTTTTTGTGTTACCATAGCAACAACTTTTCCTCCTCTCCTGTTAGGATATACTAAAAAAAAAAAAAGCAAATATTTCTACTTGCCTGCAGCCCTACGGTTTTTTAGAGTATTAATATTCACAGAAGTCACATACAGTATTTTCTTAATATAATCACAACCCAAAATTAAATAAATATTTTATATTTTAGACCAGGCTGCACAGTGGCGCAGTGGGTAGCGTTGTTGCCTTGCAGCAAGAAGGTCCTGGGTTCGATTCCCGGCCCGGGGTCTTTCTGCACGGAGTTTGCATGTTCTCCCTGTGCATGCGTGGGTTCTCTCCGGGTACTCCGGCTTCCTCCCACAGTCCAAAAACATGACTGTCAGGTTGATTGGGCTTTCCAGATTCTCCTTAGGTGTGAGTGTGTGTGTGTGTATGGTTGTTTGTCTTTGTGTTGCCCTGCGACAGACTGGCGACCTGTCCAGGGTGTACCCCGCCTCTCGCCCGGAACGCTGCTGGAGATAGGCACCAGCAACTCCCGACCCCGTTAGGGAGAAGGGTGACAGAAAATGGATGGATGGATGGATGGATATTTTAGACCAAAATTAAGTTGTGCATACTGGCTTGTGGCAAAATGCAAACTATTGCACTTTTCTTATTGTGCAATAAAGGTCTAAAATGTGGAGTGCACAACTAATAATTATCATCTTAACATATTTTAACATCCGAGCTGCAGATTTCTGCATCTCCTTCAGAGTTAAATTGGATTTCATGGCTGCTTCTGTGATAAATGATCTTGGTGCACAGACTGCCAAGTTATGTGGTAAGGTTAAGTGCTATTTGTTGTTTACCACTATCCTCTGGCAAATCTGTAAGTTCTTCAAAGATAAGATTTATCCAGAGACCTTCTCTTTTACTAATCATGAGCCGAAAGATTTCATCCAAAAGACATTTTTTGATACAGAAATTGTGGGTTTTGCAAAAGATTTGTTTAATACCTCACTAAAAATACTTGGATTGATTAATAAACCTAATCAAAATGCACTTTTGGGAGCACAAATATCATTAAACTACATTGTTCATACTTGGATTTGCCTTTTGTAGATTACTTTCCCATACATGCAGTGTTATGATCAACTTAAAAAAATAAAAATAAATACAAATAATGACATCTGCTGCTGCAATAAAACTGACAAAACAGGCAATGGTGAAACGTGTTCTTTTTCAGTGAAGCAATGCAACATGATTCACTGAGAAGCAATAATACAGCAGCGCTAAAAAGAATCATTTGGTTCATGTTCTTGAACTCTTGGGGTTATTTTTAGATTCTTGTTAGAAACACCTTACAGCTCTGCTGGTAGAACATGACCTCACAGAAATATGGGTCAAACACACTGTGTGCAAAAGCTCATTTACATGTGTTCTAAATAAAGCACAAATAAATGCAGAAAAAAAAAAAAAAAAAACTTAGCTGGTGCTTTTCTATGGTTCAATGCAGAGACTCAATGCTGAACACACAAAAAGCGGAAAATCTGCTTGGTGCCTTTTATTGTATTATAAAGCCAGATACTCTGCAGTTTTACCACTTTACACACCAGTTAAAATCCCTGACTTGATAAGAGCTCAGTGCTGCTGAACCTGATCACTGGTGTGTGTTTCACCTGAGAGATATACTCCTGTCCAGGAGTGACGACAGTGCTGAAATATTTATTGATCACAACAGGCTTGCTCAGCTGGTAGTTTTCACAAAAGAGAGAGATACCACAATCTTAGAAAAGTTTGAAAAATAAATGTATTTCTCCTTCTTTATCATATGTTAAGATGATTTTACAGTTTGCTTAATAAAAACAGATGAATCAAGAGCTCCATGTAGGCAAAGCTGTGGAGTGTCAGCATTGGGAGGCTTGCCCTATTTGCCCCCCCACAACACTCTTGGATTTCTGACATCATTCATGAATGAGTATCTCATTAAGATCCCCCAAAACCATCTGTCCAATGAGTCCTTGCAGAAAAAAAGATCACATAAACAAAAGAAGAGGTTTCCTCATTACTGCTATCACATTCATTAGGAATTTAATTATTTCTTTACTGAAAAAAAGTATTTTGAATTATACCGTCTGGTGTACTTCAAAGACACAAAGAAAGCTTGCTAAATATTTTTCTTTGCACGTTATGATTTGAAATGAATTGTGAAAAAGTTTAACATTTTACAACGTACCCAAGTGCATGAAAAAGCAAACCAAGAATATGTTAACAACCAGAAGGCATTCGAATGTAACATAAATTTTTATTACAAAAAATTAATCTTTATCTTTGCAGAGCAAGAACTCATAAACAAAAGCCCTCAGCTAAACACAGCAGCAACAAAGAGCGATATGGAGATAACATGCTCACACATCTATGGCATGAGGTTAAGAGGGTAACTTGAGATCTGCATTTGCATTTGTTTCATGCCCTGTCCGGTGTTCATGCAGCTACTGTCTCATTGTAAACAGCCAGATCCTGGTTGCCAAATGCTTTATCTAAAATCTGTCAACAGATCTATGCTTAATGGAATTGGAATGAATTTCATCTGTGTCACATTTTGTTAACTAACTTATATTTTGGCCAAGAGTATGTCTGAGCTGAACTTTTCTTTAACTACAAAAGGCTGAAATAGCTTCTACACACAATTGTGTATTTGCCTTAAGCTTGAGGCACTTTTTTATGCACTGGCATACAAGCTAAGAAACAGCACGGTAGCAAGTTTAACTTAAGATACTTTGTTTTACTTTACACAAACGTGACACATGTATTTACTGTTGTTCTAGATAACTAAAATAAACATAGCAGTCGTTTCTGGATTCTATTCGGAGTCCAGTGCCAGAGAAATATGCTGCTGTAAATAACTGTAGTCCACTGATCGCTGGCTGGTGTCCATGCAAAAGTTAAAGCCAATTGTTTCTGCACAGAGCAAACCCATTTCTCTTTTCGTATCATCCTATATCATCACTGTTAGCTGACTTTGTTTGCACTGGCTGTCAGCGCCTGTAATAGTTATCTGTGCACCATTGTGTAAACAATATTGTGGTTGGCTCTGCAATTATGCTCCTGTTTCCAGCTATGTTGAGGTCAGTGTAGTGGTGCACATTATTGGTGTGCAGCTAGTGAGCATGTTGTTTTGAACCAGATTACTAAAATATTACTGCTATGTTTTAGTAAATGAAAGCAGTTAAAGGTATTATTTTACATCAGAATTAAAGTAGTGTTTTGTATTTATTTACTTAATTAATTGCTGTGCATATTAGGACAAAAATGTAGAAGAAAGAATTAGATTGTCAGGGGCAAAAGTCTATTTTCATATTCGATAAAAAATTTTGTGTTACTGTCCTTGTGTCATTTTAACAGTTGAATAAAACAGGATGGAATAATCCTTTATTCGACTCTTGGTTGATAAATGCATCATTAGCCAATAAACTAATAATAATTTGACTTCATACGGCAATCATTTTTGATTTCATTTTTTTTTTTTTACTTCATGTGCTGCTTTCCACAGCTGTTGTCAAAGGATGTGTAAAAAGCCTTTTAATGAATTAATCTCTCATTGCAGCAGTATAATCTCACTTGAACATTTAGAAGAGTTAAACATTTAATTTGGGAACATTTACTCAGAGGGTCAAACCATCTAAAACTGTGTTGTTAGTAATATTGGTAGCACAACTTCTTAACATCCATAAAAGAAAAGCAAGTGAAGGGTTTTCATCATTTATATTTAACTTGGCTGATCAGAGTTTCCAGGAACTTTTGCCCAGAGAATCTTCCCACCAAGAGAAAGTTCTCTTGCCCTCTGTCAGAGAAGAGACACATCTGCAGGTCACCAGTATGTGGAGAAAGTTCTTGATGCTAATGTTTAAATCTTGTTGAGGGTTTATGATGAAGTTGGGTAATGTTTTTCACGAGGCCCTCAGAACCTTGTTGGAGTGCGTGGCATCATCAGCTCTGGAAGATTTTCAAATGATGCAAGAAAACTAAAAATCGATAATCACAGCCTGATAATCCAGGATGTATGGCCAAACAAACACAGGAATAGTTCAACACACACAAATCCTACCTTCTTCGATGGCTGTCTCAATATTCAATTTGAAAATCCATATGTTTAGTGGAGGAGAGGATCTCTTATAACCATCATATTTGTGGATATTAATAAAATAAGTGCAATACTTTCCATTCATTGTATCAAATTGTGCATCAAAGACAGAATAACATATAGATGTATAAAATATTTACATACTACACCCACTTGAGAAATCACAAAGGGCATTGTATTCCGAACACTCTGTGGGTCTCACACAGTTGGGGGCTCTGGGTAATCAGTGCATCCATTCACTCAGAGACAACATTTAGAATAATGCATGTGTCTGGTCTATTGTGTGCGTGCCTTGTCATTTTTAACTGAACGCAAAACCCTTCAGCATATGCTTCTTATGCCCTGACTGTGAGCTTTCTTTCTTCTGTGGCCAAGTAATCAGGTTGCTCAGATAAAGAATGTTGATCCTGTTATGATCCCTGTGTCTAAGTTCAGCTTCAATCTTGTCAGTTCAGGATTTATTTTTAGTGTGCAAAAGTTTTTGCTTGCTAAGTAGGAGCCCGTTCCACTGTAACACTATTATTAAAAAGTTAGCTTTAAACCAGTTCAACAGGATGAGGAGAATGCAAATATTAAACTTCCACCAAATTTCCATTTTGCGAGTATAGGCCAAAAAGAAGGATTTTTTAGAACTATACTGCCCCTCAGTGGAAGACAAGAGTTCAAATGAGCAGACTAATAATTAATGCAATGAACTGTGTGACCTCAAAGTCATTTATATTAGTTTGGACCTCCAGAGGTCCCTGCTTATGCTGGGTTAAATACCTGCATGATTTGAGAAAACAAATTAATTCACCAGATTGTGTCATTTAAGGAAGACCTTTTTGAACTGCTTTAGCATTTTAACATTAAAATGAATGTCCTTGTAAGTGCTTATAAATGTAGAGTATGTCTACAGGTTATCCTTTACCTTGCTGTGCTAAATCAGTGAGGGAAAGTTTTCAATTAGGTTAAAAAGTACAAATTATCATAATTGATAAGCTGAGTTATAATTTTGAAGTGGTTTAAAATATAAATCTATCCAGTTAAGATGTTTGACCCCTTAACCATTATACTATTATTGACCCAGTATTGATTTTATTCTCTTATGCACTCATTCTAATTGTGCTTTCCAGCATGTTGCAATTTGTGGCTGCCTTTTTCAAATATTAGATATCCATATGTACCCCCATGACAGAAATTAAAATGTATTTCTACATACCATATGTAAACAGATAACACAAAAACTTGCATTTGGGTGTCACCATACCATTACAGTCGGGATTAGTGTCGATATCAAAGGAAAATAGACAGAAGTCAAAATCAGAGATCAGGATTTCAAGATTTAATACCCAGAACTATCTTTATATCTTCATACTAAATATCCATGAATCAGTTCTTCCCATTTAAAGCTGTCATTTTATATACTATTCTCATAATTACTATTTTAGCTATCTCAAACCATGCATTATTATGTTCTTTCTATCTATGCTGTGGCTAAATTCTTACTTGAAGAAATTATAATTTAGATATAATGAGATATTAATTAGAGATAGTTTTGCTTTTGATTAAATATCAAAAAGACTTGCCATTCTTACTATAATTACTTATTACTAAAGCAGGCTGGTCAGAACTTCCTCCATTTTAAGGAAGGAAAGAATAAAGTAAAATTGCTTAGTCCCAAAGAAAGATCTGAGCAAACAATGATCACATATGGGGTTTCTAAAGGCTGTCTTCTTGTGCCCCATTTATTTAATATCTTCATTCTCCCACTACCTCAAATGATGAGTTCTATATCTGTAAGCAACTAGTTCTATATGTGGAACTAGTTATTGTGGGAAATCAGATCAGACACTTTTCAGTTTGTTTGCACATATAGAATTATGACACACAATTTATAACCTAGCTGTGTAACCATATAACCACACTCCATTACAGTCACTTAGTGAGTGAAAACCTGGTATTTTTTAAGTCATTTTGACTCGATAAACAAAAGATGAATGTCCTTGTATTTGGTTCAGAATTGCACACTCCTCTACTTTGGAGTCAACTTCCTTAAAACCTGAGAAGTTCACAAACATTTGGTTCCTTTAAAACATAACTAATATACTTATTGAGTATTTCATCTTCCTCGTTATGGTAATTAGTTTATTTCTTAATTATATGTTAGCGTTTTTTATTTATTTATTTATTTATTTATTTATTTTGCTTTGTTTTTATTTTTATGTAATGCATGTTATTGCTATAATTTTAGTATTACTCTTTTATGTATTCCTCGTTTCAATGTGCATTGTTTCTTTATTTTACTGGAAGGCAATTTAACTTGAGTATAAATGGTACCAATCAGCCTGGGCTCTCGCCTCCGCTGCTGCAGCCAATCAAAACCATGCTGACATTTCAAAACAGGTGCATTCTGGTCCTCGTAGTTCTTCGTCGGCTTGAAGTCAGCCAACCGCCCTGCGCTCGCTTCTGTGTCGGACTACAGAGCTCCTGGTCCTGGATAGAGGCGGCTCGTGTTGACGGCTGCGAAACTCCACGAACTACGGCGGTACAAACATCGTCCGTCTTTTTCCTTGTATTCATTTATTAAGGTTTTAGCGCTTCTCAGAAGTTGCCAGTCGCGGCTATGCAGTCTGAATCGGGAATAGTTCCAGACTTCGAGGCTGGAGAGGACCTCCAGGACGAGCCTAAAACATACTACGAGTTGAAGAGTCAGCCCCTGAAAAACAGGTCAGTTCTGCGCGCTTCTGTGTGAGTGTGGACAGTTATTTGCAAGACTGCAGCGGCTTTTGGAGTTGAAGTGATAATTAGGCTGCTGACTTTTTTGAGCGCTGCCGCGAAGGCTGGTTATGATGTTGGTGAGGCTTCTGCAGGGATGAATCCAGAGCTATTCCCAGCACTGACCTCTGCAGCTGGACTCAGTCCGTTTGGTTATCCTGCTGGCATGAAGTCAGTTATGCAACTCTTGGGTGTTGTCTTGTCAATATCAACTTCAAATATTAGTTCACAGAAGTGCAGACAGGTCCCGGGTTTTTTTTTTGTGTGAGATGCTGTTCAGCCTTACTCATATGGATGGTTGATACTCTTCAAACAAAATGGGGAGTGGTGTTTTATTATTGAGTCATTTGAAAGGAGAGTTGCATGCTGAGTGTTGCTTCTTCGCACCTTTATATAGCCATGTTAAATCTTTATGATGTTAAATGAGGGCAATACTTCCAGAACTTGTCACATAAATTACAAATGTCATAAAAAGTTAATACACGTGACGAATTATATTCAAAAAGTGTGATGTATTTGAAGCATCCATTTCTCCTGATTACAATTATGATTTACATCTAACGAAAACTACAAAATCAGTTGTTTTTTTATTTTTTTTATTTATAATTTTTTTTTATTTTTGTTTTAGAAAATGTCAGTATTAAAAAAAATATTACTGAACTGCATGTTGGAGTATCTTCTGCATTGCTGTATAAATGTGGAATGTCCTGAGTACTTTTATGTCATAAGCAACTGACTCCATTTCAAGTCATGTTTTGCAAGTTTCCTTCAAGCTCTTGCAATGGTTTTACCCACTACGTCACAGGACTGCAGCTATCCCTGATACATGTGCACCTTTTTCTACGACATGTTTTCCTTCCACTTAACTTTTCATTATTTTGCTTGCACACAGTGTGAAACAACCAACAATGATCTTTTGTGGCTTTCCCTACTGGTGGAGGTTGTCAGTGAATGTTTGCTGTCAAGTCTGTTGTTTTCCAAATGACTGATTATAGATGTACACCATAATCACAATGTCTAATTGAAAAAAAAAATTATTTAAAACATTTTTCTCTGTTTAAAATAAACCGATATACCTGACTTTCAGTTTTTAGTAGAAATCATTGGAATGAAAACTCCCAAGATGTACAAGAAATCCAATTTGTATCCAGGGATACAAACTTCAGAGTTATTTCTAATCAATCCCATTCATTCCAATACAATCAAGTTACCTAGATGGATTCAAAACAAAGTCTAAGTCAATCATAATTGAAATAGATTACGGTGAGTTGATAATAACAAATACATTGATAAAAAGTTGTCTTTCCGAAGCCTTGATAATATAACATTTGAGTTATGTTTAAAGGTACTTTTACTATTCCTGTTTTCTATACATTTCTGCTTTTGATCTGTTTGGCAGTCTCTGACACTTATTACCCCAGAAATTGCTTTTCAAATCTTATAAATGTAATAAATTTGCCACTTAAACAACAACATACAGCAGATATTATTCAACTTTTATCAGTTCATACCAACAGTTTTCATAGCTTCTAACAATTATAACAAATAAATGCTTGATGAATCATTTTAAATGTAATTACTCAGCCCACAGTTTTGGGAATCCTAGATGTAATAGGTGGAGTGATGTAACCTATTTGAGTAAAGCCAAGTTTTATTTTTAGAGCAGTTTTTCTGGCGCTCCGGGCTGTATGCTGACGGCATCTGCTGCTTTCTATGCAAGGCATGCAAAGATCGAAAAAAGTTATGGTTTTAAAACCAGTAAAACTTTAAAAACATTATATTGTTCCTTCTTTTCAAACTTAAAAAAAAAATTGCCAGAGAAAATGAGTGACGAGAGTTTTATCTGGCTGTAGAAGGACAGTTACTCTCTCTGTAACTGAACTAAAATGTTTCACTTTGTAATAAATAAAAAAAAAAATACATTTTCAATATCCTTATTAAATATGACTGTGTAATCTCTGGGCTTTGTGTTTACCGTGGCTTGTATGCATGCAATGGACACAACCCATTGCATGCATAAGTGGAAGGAAAAGGTACATAAACCACCAGGCTTGTGAAAGTATACCCAGCCATAGATTGCTTGGTTCTAAATCTGATAAGTAATATACAGGAAGGATATTTGTCATGTCTATGTTTTAAGGAGAAAAAAAAAAGGTTTGGAATATTTGTCAATGTATAACTGGAATTTGTTTTTCAACCTTTTTTAGTTTCCCCTAGAAAACTTAAGTCCAGTGGTAGATATGCTAGGGCACTTTACCAATGACTCACCATGTTTTTGTGTTAAAAGGTTTTAGAATTTAACAAAAAAAATGTTTTTAAATATGACTAGGTAATTATGTGTTATTGGAAGACATTACTGACAACCTTGAAACACCAACTATAAAGTCTTAAAGAAGGCAAATACAAAAAATACAATCAAAATATGAATTTTGCTCTTCAGTTAAATCCTAATTGAGTAATCAGCCAGTGGATCTTTAAACAAGATATATAATGCTAGCCACATTTAAAAGTGAAATAAATTTAAATTATTATGATGAGTAAGCATATTCTTTTGCTTAACTAAATATTCTTGGGGTACAAAATTCAAGTGTTGATTGTGATAAGTTTTCTTTGTTTAGAAATGTCTACAGCTTGATTCAATATTTTGATTTTCTGGTTGTGATTGGTCAATTTTTATCAAAGCCAATGCAGTGTTTGCAAGAAATTCTCTGATTGGATGATAAAGACCTGTTCATAATCAATGGTTGTGTGGCTCATTTAGGTGCAAGTGCAGACACACAGTCATGCACTGTTGCCATAGGACTACCCAACAAGGCTTATCATAACACACTGGGGAAAAGCCTGGTTATCACACTGACCATTCCCCAGCATGGATTAATAGAAGCGTTGCCAAAAGGGCTGTATTGAATTGCAATTATATTTTTGGCATCATTTAAATGATCACGACAATATAATACAATTTTGAGCTCATTGTTCTCTAACCTTACTTTGAATTTTACAAAAGTGCTTGCTATCTTCTAAATAAAAACATACCATTCTACAGAACACAGTATTTTCCCAGTTCAGTGTATTAATGTAAGATGTCTCTGCTGACTCAGGTCTGATGTGTGGTAAGGTTTCACCTCTCACCCTTTTTCTCCCTTGTTCACTGTGAAAATGATCCCTGATAGCCGTCTGTTTGCGTGTAACATTTAAGTGGTAATAATGTAATGCATTCCATGGTTATTTATCCCCAGAGGTTCCATAATTACCAGAATGTTTGTTTAATACTTTTGAAAATGGCATCTAAATGGAAGCAAATCGATACAACCCTGATAAGCCTCTGTGACGAATGAAGCAAAAGTCAGAAGATCACCACAGTATGAATTAACTCACTGTTCCTTTTTTTTCTTAAGCAACACTGTCAAAGAATAGAGGAAATAAAAAAACAAGACTGACATGTTGACTTGACAGTGATTTGTTGAATCCTCATGCTGAACAAGCTGTGAAACATTTTGACCTCAGTTAGGAAATGTTTGCTAAAGTAGATAAGAAGGGACCTATTGCTAAGGCATGGTCTGAAAATGTGCTTCTTCTCTAGTTGATTTTAATACATAATGAAACACTTATGAGACTTACTGTGACGAATGCATTCATTTATCTCGTGTCTTATGTGAGCACAAGTTGTAAACCTGGGCTCATTTATTTTCAGTGAATCACAATCAGACTGAATAGATTTTTGTTTTTATTTCCCTTTCTGCAGATTTGCACTTCGGCTTCTTGTTTTTAACTATGAGAGTGGAAAACACCATCTCGGACAGTCCCAACCCTTAACCCAGTTCAGCATTTTTCAAACTAATTCCTTCAATTTCTTCATTAGTGAAATGTCATTACACTGTTCCACACACGTGGCTGAGTCTGCGCTCTGTTGCTGCAGGCAGGGTTGTCGCATTGGCAAATCCCAGTCGAATTATCTGGGCGGCATTGTTTCAGAAATGCGTGAAGCTGCCTGAAGCATTGTTTCAAATGAAGGTGTCCCACTTCCTCTTCCCATCACATGAATATGACCCAGCACAATAATAGTCATGATGACTGTGATGTGTTATTGCGCACTCTGGATATTATTAGACTCATCAATGTCTTCTAACAGCTGGCTCAGCCGTTTCTTAAATTAGCAATCTTGAGAGCGACAACATGTCGTCTCAAATTTCACAGATTTCTTTGTTTTCTTGCTATCAGTTTGACAGAGTGTGCATGCTGCCGTACACCATGTGTGAGACTTTTTGTGCCTATATATAGATGTGATGAAGGCATTATGCTAGTCGTCTATGCAGTGTAAATAAACTCTGCATGTTTAGCACTTGAGAAGTGTTACATCTACATGGAGTTTTTTGCACACAGGATCTTACTGAAAATAAAAGTTTAAAAGCTTCACCTCTTCTTTATGTTACATAACTTAACATGGGACACAGTATCACTATGCATTCAGACCATCTATGGGCTTGAAAGACTTGCTCAGAAGGGTATTTGCTAAACATCCTGCAAGCCTGGGCCACTGTTTTTTTGTTTTTGTTTTTTCTTATGTAGTCGGCATTTTTGGTTCCTTGTAAAAGCATAACCTTCTGTATTTTATTGGGCATTTCTGCAATAGACCAACAAAACTTTGTCCACAATTGTAAAATAAAAAGAGATTTGTTTGTGGTTTTCAAAGACTTTTACAAATTAAACATGAAGAGCACAGTGTGCATTTATTGTCAACCAAATATAGATTTATGCTCAGGTCCCTCTTGCAAAAGAGATCTAGAATCAATGGGGTTTTGCCTGGTTAAATAACAAAAAAAAAAAAAATACATCAACCATCTACCTTCAAAAACACCTGATTTGTAAATAGAGTCCACGTGTTTATTTGATTCTCGATATAAATCTAACTGTTCTATGATAAATTAAAATCTGGTCTAGGCTTAAAACAATATCCCGAGCTTTAAACATGTCATGGATGAATATTTAATCCATTATCTGAAGCAAATAAAATTTTTGAGCTCGGCCACATGACCTTTGTGGATAATAACTCTTTGAGTTAATTCTCGATTTTACAAGGAGGGGAAATTTTACACACAGGTCATGGTTTTTTTTTATTACTATAATTACTTAAAAACTGGATTTTGTTTTTGCTATGGATGTTTTTGATATTGAAATAATTAGTTTGATCTGAAACTTTAAAGCATGACAAAAGTTCTAACAAACAAATTGTAAGCAGGGAATTGATTTTTCATACAGTAAAGCAATAGCCACAAAGTTTGTTTATGGTTTCATCGAACATAATAAGCTTTAAAATAGGCGGGAGTTTGTCGTCACAGAACACGTTGCAAGACGCTTGAATTTTATGAGTACCTGTGTTGGTATCCGATAGCAACAGACAGTAGAGTCACTGGCTGAAAGATGATGTTGGGAGCAGTTTGTTCTCTGGAGGAGAGTGATGATAAGAGGGCAGGCAAGTTTTACCACTGATCTGACCCAAGAACCTAAATGATACAGACAGGTGGTGCAACTGGAATAAAAAACTGTCTGAACTACATGTCCTTGTTTGCATTCAGAGTTTCAATAATGCTGAACTCTGTCTGCCTCTGATGGAGACCACAGGGAACTACAACACTGACAAAAAGCTACTTCCTTAGAAAGCTGAACAAATTTGCAGCACAGAGTGCGTCTCTGCACCTTCAAAAAATGCTGCAGCATGGTAATGTTATTAGAGCTATAACTAAAGATGATTTCTACCATTTACGTGTCTCGCGGGTTCTCTTTCAATGACATGTTTGTTCCCTGCACTGTCAGCATTAGTTTTTAAAAAAACAAGAAGAAGGTTAAGAAATTTGTTTATTGAGAAGTTAACTCCATGAATATTTGCCATTTCTTTCTAGCATCATAATTTGAATGCCTACAAGCTGTTATTTCCACTTGGAAACTGCAGCTAGGCAAAAATCCATTGGATAGCTGCTTACTTTGACTAAGATCCTGATAAACTCATTTCAGTACTCAAATTATTACTTTAAGAGTAAAAATTATGTTGTCATTGTCATGTATTCTTATAATATTTTCACTTTCAACCTTCTGTCTTGTCTAGTCCAAAGCTGTTTTAGACTAGATTTCCCCTAAACCTCATTTTTTATGTTTTTAGTTTTTGTATGCTAATTATTTTATGTATTTCTTTATATTCTGTAACTGTTAGTGGTTGTTGATGGTTTGTTTTCGTAAAACAAAATATATAGTAAATGGTCGTACTTCTATGAAGAGTCTGAAAAACTGCAATGTTGTGTTTGTGGAAGGAGGTTGCCTCTGTCTCAGAGGAGACACAGGAACCTGGTTGTCACAAGCATACAGTTTGCAGGACTTTAAGAAGTGTGACTTCTTGACAGCTTTCTAATTTGAGATCTCACCAGTTTGTTCTTTCACACCGTTTTCAACATGCATTCTTTTTATAGCAAAGTATTTTTATGGTGGTTTATAATCCCACTGCACATAATATTACCACCTCATAGACAGAAAGTAGAAATGAATGAAATGCACCCTGTAAACAGCCCTGCCGCATCTAGGAGAAAAATAAAATACTTCATTCTCGAGATATTTGGGCTGATTATAGTAAGTATATTGTGGAGTAGAGTCAGTTAATTTGAAGAGTGTAAAAGCTTAATTTTCATCACAATAAATACCTTGATACCTGCAGTCAGAAATAATAATGTTTTATGTAAATTATCTAAAATAAAAGAGCTACTCAATATATTGGCAATCACAAAAGATGGCTTGAATACAATGTCTGGTAGATAATTGCGTTCTCCCTCAACAGGGAAGTAATACATTAAGATGCAATACATTGGATGGACTTTCCAATGTGGGTGGTGCACTATAAGCCTGGCAGGCCACCAAGCTTTACTTGATACTCCTTGATCAAAATTTTAAAACATTTTTTAACACAAAAATACTGTGAGGCAACTGGTGGACTTCCCTAGCAACCCTACCACCAAGCTTAGCTAGTTAGCTGTTCAAATTAAATACTGAATAGTATTTAATTTTTATGTATTCCTGCAGTGCTTCTCGAAAGAAATACTTATTTTATCTGTACCAAAAAGGTGTATTGATTTTTATGGACGATGACTACCATGAAATAGTCTAATGCTGATATGTGTAGCTAAGCTGAAGTTGGCTCTTTAGATGACCACTTCACAAGCTTTCTGAACAAAGTTTACAAAGTGCATAATCATACATGTTTGAAATAACTATAAACAGAAATGTCGTGACACAAGTCAAAACTTTTTGTTGCTCGTGATCTTAAAGATTTAGGTGTACGACTTTAATGTAGGACGCCCCGCTCAACACGTGTCAACACATGTCTCTAAATGAAACAGTATCTGTGGGGCTTTGTACAGCGTGCTAAGGGACAGCGTGTTTCCAGTAGGCTCCGGCCCTTTCCTTCACTCTGCTCTGCTGTGTCTCTGGACGGGGCCGGTCCTCTGCCTCTGACTCTGTGAGGCGATTGGCGATTCCAGGCCGGGTCCTGGAGCCTCCCCCTGTGACACACTTTCAGTGCGGCCCCACCAGCATGACTTTCACTGCTCTCCAAGGGCGGGTGGTGCACCTTCAGGGGAAAAACAAACAAATATGGAGGCTGCTGGAGTGCAAGTGTACAGACCTTGCTCATTTGACTTTCTGTGAGTACATATCCTCAGCATCTCTGATATTGTTTTCTTGCTTTAATTTATGACCTTATTGCTATATATTTCTATTGAATACAAAAAATAATTAAGTAGGAAATAAGAAGCACTAGAATAATTCCCCCATTATTATTATGTTTAAATATGCTTTTAATAAATTGTTCTTATAACACATTAAAATTAGCGTTTGTGATTTTCGTGTTTTGTTCCCTTGACAATAAGTGTTGGGTGAAAACAGACAATCACTGGAAGTACTGTACTTTGTCCACTTTCTCTCTGGAAAGTAACTCAATATTTTATATATTATTTCTTTATGTCTCTCCTCTTGCCGTCATCAAAGACTCAGCTCTGACTATTTGACTACTGGTAGATATGATGGAGCAGAATAATGAGCATGCTCATACCAATCATGTGTTGTGGTGGGCTGGGCCCTGTAAGACTGTACAACCATTGTGTTTTTTTTAGGCCCCTTTTGTGAGATGCACACAAGCATGAGAGGAGGTGTGTGTACACACAAGAATGAAAAGGTTAAAAAGAAAGGGACAAAAAAGCTTTTTATATGTTTCAGTGGTTCCGCTGGCAAAAAGCCACCAAACAGAGAGAGAAACACAGAGTTGAATAGAGGTTATGCTTTGCTGTGTTTAGCTGTATCAGGTCATTCATACAGCGTAATACAAACATGTCATGAATTTAAAGTTTCTGAATTTTGAGATTATTTTTGTAAAATAATATTGCTTCATGTTGTAAACTTTGTAACATTTAATTTAGATTACCAAGGAAAATGTGGACATTTCCCAACAGCATAGCAATGTCAATAACATGGAGTATGATGCTTTATTCGAGAAGAAAGGTTGAGATTGTGCTTCCGATTCTGAAAACGGTGTTATGTCGTCCAAAGAGGTGCATTAGACATTTAATTATTGCAAAATTACCAGTTCTGCACACATCTTCATTATCATAGTTGGATTCTTACCAGTATCATATAATCCTGAATCTTGTTTTTGATCTTCCTACATAAAAAAGTACTGGTGCACCTTTTGGTTTTCATTTTTGTAAAGAATTTGTGGAGTGCAGTGAAGAATCAGCAGCATCCTGCTTGTATTGTTACATCAGTTTTTATGTCAATTTGTCCTTTAGATTTTTTTTTAAATTAACAAAACAATGAGGTGTTTATGTAATGTATGTTTTATGTTCTTTGGTGCACGGAAAGTCAACACATTTATAAAAACTTTTATTTTATGTTTAAAATCACAGAACATTTAGAACATAAACGATATATTTTTGCATACACCAGTGCTTCAGGTAATTATGTTAAAAAGATCAGGCAGTTTTGCTAATAGTTCCATGTGCTCACCGGAAAAGAGGAAGCAAAGGAAACGAAAGAATTGGGGTATTTAGGAATTTTAACATTCAAAGAGAGAAGCAGATTAAAGACTTAAAGAGAACACAAAGCCTTCATTTGCAGCAGCAGAAATTAAAAGTTTTAACCATAGATCCAGAAAGTTTGTTTGAAATGTCTAGGATGAAAGGAAACAAAGTCACCCAAAGCCAAGCTGATGCCATGTACCAGAGTCAGTACAAAGGAACTTCGGAGAAAAAAGAAATAGCTGTCAAATTGAACGACTCAAACTTCTGCAGAGCTTTAAGACCGAGCTGAAATTCATTCTTTGTTCTGCAATTTAAGATCCTGCTCTTTGACATGAAATTTATTGGTCTTAATTGTTTCTCTCAGATAACCGGTGGACAGGTCAGTCCGTGAGGTATCAGACCGTGAGACTATATGTGATGCTGGGAGAGAATTATAGCATGTTGACGGCTCAACACCCAGTGAATATGCTGCAGACCGAGGCAGTGTTTGACCGCACTGGCTAATTAGTGCGATTACTGCACAGCTGGATTGGCCAGACGTTTTACGGTGTTGTATCAAAAGGATCACTCACTCGATGAAGGCTTCGTCCCGACAACTTCTGCTTCAGCAGAGTCTCTCTATTTTAGGACCACTGGACTTTGCTTTGTCTGGGGGAGTAGCTGTCTAAATTTAAGAGGATGGGAAAACTGAAGCAGTCTGTGCTTTGGAGTTCCTCTTTGGGTGATGTTAAAATCTGAAAAATCTACCTTGGACTAGAGTAGTTCATTGTTCTCAATAACAACTCATCTGTAAGGATGTTTTAAAGGGAGTATTTAAGGAAATTGGTGTATGTGAAGTGAGATTTGTTAGAAAGTTTTATTTAGCTGTTTTTGACTTGTAGTAGATCACTATCCAGCCATCTTAATTTATAATAATCCCAGATTAGTCAGACCTACATCCTGAAACTAACAACTTCACTGGCTGGGCCAAAAACACAAACATCTTAAAACAAATGCAATGTTGAATTCTAATTTATTATATTTTGCTGCTGCATATAAATGTTTTCAGACTTGCCTCCTCTTTAATTTCCCAACAATAGTTGTGTCAGTACATCTAGTTCACAAGAGGAGATTTTACTAAACTACAAATGCTATTTTTTATTTTGCAAATAGAGGAGACGTATGATGCAGATTCCAACTAATCTGCAGTTGGTGTAGAATAATTGAGTCTACGTTTGACTAGTCTATAAATTGCTTTTTTGTATGTTTCTAAGATGGACTTAAAGACTAAAAAGCATTGATCAGGATCCTTATTCTGGTTTTCACAAATAAAACACATTTTTTATCCATTTTCAACCATGTTTAAAGACTCCCTGCTCCAGGTAAAATTATTAGGTTCATGTTTCATCTTTTTAAACAGAATTGTTGACTGCAGGCCATATTTCTTAGAAACTCTTAAAAAGCCCTTTGTCATCTGTTCTGAACAGATATACACAAAATGCCAGAGGATATGCTGCTTATAAAAGTAATTTTTTTTTATTTTTTGCTTCTGATTTTAGATTATTAAAACCTTTTATATAGATCAGTGCTTATTCAACTTGCTGAACAAGACTCTGTCCAACTCACTAATTGTTACATTAATCAATTAGCTATTGTTAGCTAAAATATTGGCTAACAATAATTGTCCTCTAAGCAGTCCTTTGCTATGTGAATATTGCATCCACTGAAATTGCATATGGTTGTGGTATATTGTGCAACCCTGTAGACAACAATACCGCTAACAGGTTCTGAAGCAAGAGGAAGTTCTTAAGAGTCCAACCTGCACTAGGAACAGGCTGACAAGGGTCTCAGGTTTTGACTCTGCCTCTCCACAGACGGTGTCCTGACACTCAATGTGATATTAAATGCCAGAACAACGCCATTAGCCTACCATATCCAAACCCTTCATCATCTCATGAGAAAATGTGTCCACTGCTTTGACCCTGCAATCTGAACGGTTTTTAATGACCCCAGTGATCTCTGCAATGGTCTCTTGAAGTATTTAAATAAATTCAGTAATTTCAGAAGTGACTGTTGTGTGTTTGTTTGCCATATTCTTGGCAGTAACCCTAAGAGAAGATTACTGGTTCTCAGATAAACTAGTTATTGATTTATTGGTTACTGGTTTCAACTCTGAGATTTTTTTTTTTTTATCCCCAGTCCTTCAGTTGTTCTTTCTGCTTGACCTCTTCTTCTTCACATGGCCTCAGTTTGCCCTTTCTCTAATACCACTCTCCATCTTTTTGCCACTCCTCATCTCACCTTTGTAATCAGGCTCTCGTTTCCCTCTCTGATAGCCCATCTGACATCTTTCCTTTTCCCAATCTCCCTTTGCAGCAGCCCGTCGAACCAGCATGGCGCCTCCAAGCCGCCGTTGAGCTCCTCGGCCATGACATCACGCATCCTGCTGCGGCAACAGCTAATGCGGGAGCAGCTCCAGGAGCAGGAGCGGCGAGAGCAGCAGAGACAACAGTCCTCCCACTACCCACAAACCACAGCGACCCAGACCCCCGCTATCAATGTCAGCGTCCCTGTCAGTGTACCAGCTGGAGCACAGGTGCCAATGGAGGTGCTTAAGGTAAGCAGCCATGGCTGCAGGGGAGGAGATGGAGTGTGGCGGCATGTTTAATTAGCAGGCTTGGTTCTGTATAAAGTTTCCACCTCTGGAAGTTGTATGCGTCACTGCCCCAGTCTGAAGGGTCCAGCTGTATTAATAGATGTTGGTGACTCGAGCGTAGACAGTCAGACAGATGTGGTTTTACTACAACCGACTGAAAATATGAAAAACGAAGAAAAAAAAAAAAGAATGAGTAGGAGTGAGTGAAGTGTGTTAAAATGCGTATATGGGGATTATCTTTCCTGAGAGAATTCCTCTTTAATGCACGCTGTGCTTCCTGCCATTTGGATTTAGCCATCTTTAATCCTATTTGCTCAGCTACGTTCACATCTTTTCGTAGCTTTGATTCCCTGGCAGTCTAAAGGGACAGAAGGTTGTTCAGGTTTTCTGTCTGAGTAGAGAGGGTTGGTTTTTGCTCAAACATTTTAACCAAGTCTTGCGGTAAGTTTTATTCTTTATCTAATTTTCTAAGATTGGTGTTTTTTTGGGTTTTTTCAAACAAACTTCAAAAATGTGTTGAGCTGTGTTGCGTAAATGTAAGCACAATCAAAGATCTCGGTGTAGTTTATACTTTTTGCTCCTTTATACATTTTACTCCTCTACCTCCCCCTGCTATTCTGTGTCTTATTTCATTCTTGATATGAAAAGCCTGTGCGCGACGGTGTTTTTGTAATGTTTTGGACACAAACTTAAGCTCTAAATTGTTTCTAGTAAGTGTGCTGCTTTGGAAAATACTTTCTTCCACGTCTTTATGAAAGCTCTAGGTTTTACATTTGTTTTCTTTTTGTTTTATGTGTTTCATCAGTTTAAGAAAAACATTAAGCTTTGAATACATATTCCAAAAAGCCTTATAGTAAATGCTTGCAGTAGCATAACTTCACATGAAATTTTTTCTTCATTTTTTTGAAAAATACTTTAGAGGCTTGTTTTTACCTTCATTGGCAGACTTCTCAAATATTTTTTTAAGAGATTTTTGTTTTTCATGTGTTCAATCCAAAAGTTGGGATAATTCCAATTTTGCAACTAGAACCAAGGTGTACTGAATAAAGTACATAACATATTTATTAAAGTGGCTTCAAATGATTTTAACTGTAATACAATAATGTCACAAAAAATCAGCTGCAGCTCTCACAATAAGCCTTAAACTTCCTCCTCACTGTTCATGTTATTGCCTGAACTGTGGAGATGGTAACGTTTTCTTCTTGTAGCTATTTTCTGTTTTCTTGTTTTTCCTATTTTGAAAAGTTGCTAATCAATCTGTCACAGATTTTTTTATTGGCAGTGTTAGCTGTGACACCAATTGAGTCACCCATGAGTCTGCACAACACTGTTACTTTTCTTTGACTAATTTTCTTTTTAAATACATGTACTAAGTAAAAGGCTGAATTAATGAAATTTTTTGAGTAAAAAACCATTTTGCAAATCATATGTTGCAATAAGGTGTCCACTTCCAATTTATGGTGACAGACTTTCCTTATCTAGCCCTCTAATAGAAAATAAAAAAAGATGTTTAATTTGTGTGGTCTAAAATGTCCTTCAAAGCATAAAAACAAAATGTTCGTCGCTGAGAAATGCTGCAACAACTGAAAACAAATTGTGGTTTTGTGCTTAAGTGCATTTTCAGCACCTTAGGTGTGCATGACCTGGGTCATCACAGAACACAAATTCGGTCCATTGAAATCATTACTTTCTTCACGTAGCATAAACATGACCTATTCACCATAATCTGAAGCTCTTTGAGAGATTTAGGACGCCCCCACCCTGAACCCTCACCTTGTGTACAATACATAAAATTTGAGTAATTTCTCTGTGTTTGCCAGAGCTTACAGACATTTTTCTTTGACTGTGGTCTTCAAAATGAAAAGGCCGTTCAAGCTTGGCGCTGTTGAGCTGGGTTAACCTGCTCCCGTCTGTAGGTAGATTAGTGGAGTCCACACAGAGCTCAGGGGTACCAGGCAGAGCTGCTGAACCTCAGAAAGTGCAAACATTAAGCTCAGATGAGTTTATCTAAAGACTGATTGGACCCTTAATTAACCAACTGACCTCTGACCTCTTGGGGGAATAAGTATGGGATCAGTTTAGGGATCAAGACAAAGGCGAGCACAGCCTTACCACACACTGAACGCTAATTCAGTGAAGAATGCTTGTAATTAGCGTCCACTGCCTTAATTCCTCAGCATATTTAAGAGAAAAAAAAAACATACTGCTTTGAAATTTGCGTAAGCTAACTTCCTAAAAGGGTTAAAAGTTATATGTTTATTTTTAAGGGATTTATGCCACTGTGAAAAGAACAATGTACTCTTCTTCTCCACTAGATGCTTTTGAATCACACAATTATCAATTCATAACAAGAATAGTTCATAACTAGTGACACACTGATCAGCATGTTTTGTGGTCGACTTCCACTCTTGAGTTTTTGTAAATCTACTGTTTCTGATTTTGGTTAATAAATATAAATATTTTGTATTGTTTTAGCATATATTAGCAATTAGCATGGTTAGTGTGGTTATTTTGGCCCAAAGGTTTTGGAGATCACAAAGAAGCTTTTCATTAAATTTGGAATGGGTGTTCTTTTAGTCAGCAGTGTTTTTTTTTACTTTGCAACTCTCCCACGGATGCAGGTCAGTGCAGTCTCCATTTTATTTGTTGAATTACGAAGGCTGGTCTTAACTATGGCAACTGTTCATCTTTTGTAGCCTCTTGACTGTTTGATGCTCTGCTGGAGTAATTTTGGTTGACTGGCCACTAGTCTATTGTTTCGTCCATGTTTTCTCCATTTCTGGATAATATCTTCCACTGTGCCTTGCTGCTTCCCCAAAGACTTTAAACTATATTTGCTACCTGAAACTGTCGCTGTGTTTATGACTAATATTCTATGTTCTAAATTATATATTCTTTAATGAGCTTAGAAAAAATGCATGCTATCTGGGCATACAGCAAGAAGGCATAAACTCTGAGATTAAACTTTTCAGAAAGGCCCTTTAAGAGCAAAAAAAAAAAAAAAAAGATCAGTATTTGATATCTGTAATTTTTTTTGTTCCATATATTATTTAAAAGGGAAATTCCAGTGGCTGTAAGTGCCAAATTATGCCATATTGAACAAGATGAAAAATAATTATATATTTTCTCATGAAGTTTTCTTATGAATTTACAAGTTAGGTGTATAATATTGTTATCCAGCTTACTCTAATTAATTGTAAAACCTCATGGACTACAGAAAAGTTCAACAATTTTAAGAATTTTGGACACGGAGTGAGACATGCTTAAGACCGTCAATAAACATTGCATACATACTCAATTTGAATTCATGATTGCCAGTTGTTATGCCAGTAATCTTGTTATCTGGTTTAACGATACATGTTAAATATTCAACGCTAAAATAAGCAATATTGGAAAGTACAGCGAGAATGCTGAAAAGGTAATATTGCTTTATTCCATTGCTTGGATTTTGATATTTGGTTTTTGTCCATTGTAAACAATTGGAACTAAGATGAAAATACAGAACAGACATGTACCATCTACATGGTGAAAGCTTCATCGAGTAACACTATCACCACTGTGGGAAAAAGCTTGTCTTGTGCATTATTTTAAAAAAAAAAAAAACAAACGTCAAAACTAAAAATATTTGATATACAGCCCATATTTATTCCAAGTAATTTTATGATAGCTTTCTCACCATGAGATCAACTAAGTATAATCCCCGACATTATCATCTAGTATGAGCTGTGCTAACTTTAAGAGTATTTATCATCCAAAAGCACAGTTCCAGTTAGCCTGGAGTGTTAATTTGCAATGCTTGTGCATATTAAGCTCTCAGTATGTCAGAATGAGAGGGCGACATGACACTGAAATGTTGCCGTTCACATTAACTTCACAGTTGTCTGCAAATTCTGCAAAGCACGTTAGCAGACTATCTGTGAGACAAAGCAGCCCATTCTTTCAGGATGCAAGGCAAATGGTGACTGTCTTGCTA
Organism: Poeciliopsis gracilis; assembly: GCA_911649635.1. Lineage (NCBI taxonomy): Eukaryota > Metazoa > Chordata > Actinopteri > Cyprinodontiformes > Poeciliidae > Poeciliopsis > Poeciliopsis gracilis. The sequence goes on from CAJVRI010001220.1 coordinate 3,830,684, forward strand.
ATGTATCCTGGTCAGACCATCATGGAATGCCTTGGGTATCCAAGTAAAAAAAAACATACAAATCATTGTTTGTCATTCTGAGTTCACCATGCACCCATTTTTATTCAACACAGCAGGACACTTTGTGCTTGCTTTTGCGGAGTTTCTGACTTTTTAGGGGTTAGGTTGCCATTGCCCTCTGGCCCGCTGATGTCTAAAGACGAGTGAGGAGATAAATAGTTGCCTTGTTTGCCGCAGTTTCAGATGCTGCAAGTAAAAATTTGTTGTTACAGTTTGAAGTCGTGTACTCTGAGGCGGGTACACTGAGTGAAGTTGAGCAGAGAAATGTCTAACTTAGTTCTCCCTGGCTGGACGCACTATGCAGCTGCACTCCCTACAGACACAAAACTGATGGCTTTATGTATAACTAAGACAGTGACCTTGGAGAAGTTAATTCGGTTCTTAAGAGTTTATAAACACACTATGAAAATAATCTCTTTTCATGTTAAAAACAGAAAATTTGTTACACCCAACTTTACGTTGTTGCAACAAAAGCAGCATTGAGAAGAGGAGGACTTTAAAGCCTGTGGTCTGTGGCCCTGAGGCTTCAGTGAAGTCCCTTGAAGCTCCGAGGTCATCTTATTATGTGTGATAATTTAGGAACTCCCTGAGGACAAAATAAGCTCAAAAGCCTCAATTGTTTATTTTAAAGAAACTAAATCAGGTGGATAAGAAATGTAGCAAAAAATAAGTGAAAATATTGATCTGCATATTTATTTGTTTTTAATTATTATATAATTTTAAAGATTAAGGAAGACAATAATTTCTACATGCAGTGTCGTATCTGTAAACAGATAAAACACTACAGTCCCTTGCCAAAATATTTACATACTTTAATTTTTTTTTTTCCAATTTTGCAACTTTTCAAAATTTTACTGTATTTTATTTTGATTGTAAATTCAGTGGTGCGTGAAAATGAAGTCAAATTAAAAATGTGAAAAGATGTGGCGTTCTTTTTATCCCACGAGGGTCAGTACTTTGTAGTGACCATTTTCATCATTCTTCTTTGAAAATGGCTTGAGCTGCATTAGATCGCCTTTTACAAAATATTATATTTTGAACTAAACCATCGCATTGTTGCTCAGAGTGTACATTCAGGGTTGTTGTCCAGCTGGAAGCTGAACCTTCACCTCTTGCTCAAATCACTTGCAGTCTTACAGAGGTAAGCTTCTCCACATAATTACCTGATTTCTGTGTTCCTTTGTCTTTGTGATGGTTTGTGTTCAGTAATGTTTCTGACAACCATCAGAGGCCTTAACTGAACACTTGCACTTATCCAGACTAATTACATACAAGTAGACTTACATATTAGGGAACTTCTGAATGCAGATTGGTAGTCCTCGATTTTATTTAGGGATCAAAATAAGACGCTGATTTCTTATGTGTTTTTCTGTCTCATTTTTTTTACACTTTACAAGGCAATGCACTACTTTTGGCCATCCCAGATTGTTGTTTTTACTTGTTAATGTTTGAAAAAGTTGAATGCATTTAACTCTTATCTAAAAATGGGTTTATATTGTTGTGCTTATTTGCGACATTGGGGCAGCAGTATTTTGTGTCTGTTGAATTTAATGCTCTTAATGCCTCCTTTGTTTCTTCTTTTGCAACAAGAAAATCTAGGATTTGGATTTAGTGAATACGTAAGAATAAAATGGAGTTGGAGATGTAATGAGTTGCATATCTTGCACTTTTTTTTGTTGCTGGCAGAAAATGAAATGTTCCATAAATGACAGGTATTGTCTTCCCAAGAATCACAGATAAAAACTATCAGTTCATGACTGACGGTATACATTATTTGCAACACAGATTTATGTGACTGAAAGATTTTTTTTGTATTTCACAAATTCATCAGTAAGAACTTTGTGAGATATTCCCCTGGAAAAATGTAAAGATAAAAACATATTTTAAGCTGGTGAAGGGATGAAAACATGTTATGACATAATAACCGTATTTTTGCCTGTCTATTGTCTGTGCCAGCCACTATTAATGGCATATCCTGTAAATACATATGCAATGATAAATTCATCTTTCAATGCAGTTGCATAATTACGCTGATAAAAATGGAAAACAAAACTCCAACTTTTAATTTTGACTTATTTATTCAATGAAGGAAACCAACATAATTTGTGGCACAATCATTGCTATCTAACAACCTCTTAACAGTAAATGCAACTGAGGATTTTTTTATCCATGCTATTCATCTAACACTGTACTTCATAAGTATTTGTGGGTTTAAACTCGTATAGATGTGGTATATAAGCGAGACATACTGTAATTCTTTTTTGTTATGGTTTTACTTGTGCAGTGCCCATGTCTGATAATGTCAGAGGATCTTGTATGTTGATTTCTAGTGACAAGACAGAGTAGACTATGTAAATTTGTGCTTTTTCTCCCAGTTGTAGGACCTTTTTAACCTGCTTTTAAACTTATTTTTGAAAAAGTCAATATTTATTTGTACCTAAAATATCATAGAATAAAGTTAAATTCAAATAAAGTAGTGGGTTAGGTTTCTCAAAACTCATCATAAAATATGGAAAAACACTGAAAGGACTCTAAATATGGAAAAAAAAAATGTTTTAAATAAACTCTTGAGGATTTAATAAAAAGAAATCATCCAATAACAGAGAAAAGAATAATCTTGGCAGTGTAGCAATACACTAATGTAAATGAGAGCTAACAGAAGACTTCTTGTTCAATCCAATCGGTAATAAATCATATCATTTGTCCCAGAGGGACACTGCTATGTCTTATACGTCTGTAACAAACAGTGACCGTGCCCCCCTATAGTGGTGTCAGCCCAGTGGTCTTGTGATGAGAATACCTGCAGGATATACTGTATGTTAACGTAGCTCACATGAGTGTCTCCTGCAGAACAATGATGCTGTATCTGCTTGCACAAGCACCTCTGAATGAGCTTGTGTTCCAAGGTACTTAGTAATTTCTAAATAACGTGACCAACATTTCTCTGATAACCTTTTCTGACTGAGTATTATTCATAGTTGCTTAGTTGACACTTCACGGTTAACGTTTGCTTAACTCTGATCATTTCTTTTGCCATTGATTTTACATTTACACAGTTTATCAGGCATAGTGATACCCAGTTTGTGGTTTTGCCACCTTTAAGGGAAGCGTTTACTAAAACTTGCAATGAATATTTTACATTACAAAGAGGAGTTTTTTTTGAAGATTTGCTTTAATTGAGCTACATTTTGAGCATGAATGGTTTGTCAGGCAAGAACAATTGCATTTAAGTTCAGTCTTTCCCTTGGCCACTCCAAAAAATTACATGTTTTTAGCCATTCATAGGTATAATTACTGGGCTACTCTGGGTCATTGACCTGCTGCATAACTCCAGTGTGTTTGGGTTTAAGGTCACACACTGAGGCCCAGATATTATCCTGCAGGAATTTCTGTCTCAGAGCAGAATTTTTGGTTCCATCAATTGCTTCAAATGTCTGAAGCTGAACAGCAGCTCATACCGTTATAAATCTTAATTTGACATCAAAATGTTCAGTTTTTATCTCTGCCGTTCACAGAATATTTTCCCAGTAGTTTTTAGGGTTATAAAGATGAAGCTGTGAGATAAGCTAGCTCTGTCCTAGGATGTCTAGGACAGAGATCTGTATCAGGTAGAGAGATACAGAAGCACTCTGGCTACGATTACTTCACTGCTGGACAATGTCTTCCCCTCATATATAAAGCTTTTGCTAAACTGAAAAACTTCATTGACATACTTATGCATCCTGGGTGCACAATGAAGCATTATTGTAGTTTCTCCCTCTTAGCAGTTGTTAAGATTAAAACCAGTAATACCATGACTCCTAACAAACTTAAGTATTTACATTCCTGCTGTTATTTACACATCCCATCTGATCTTCATACATGGCTTTTTTTTATTTCTTTTAAATCTTGTTGCTGCTTTCCATATTTATACACACATTGTCATTTTTCTGAATATACTATTTTAAATAGCTGTACAGAAACACTCATCCTATGTTTTAAATTTACCAATTTACTCTCCAAGGAGAAACAAATTTTCACTGCTGTACCTGTCATAGTTTGCTTCAGTTCATGTACTGTTTGAGTACTGAAGAAATTTTCTCAAATGCAGCGGAAATATCAGAAATTAGCTGACTGTTTATCCTGGGCCTGTGATGTTTAATGTGTTAAAAATAACTGCAAAGAAATCTGTTTAGAGACAGGTTATTGTTCATTTCAATAAACTTGTCTAGAGAAGCGAACTGCAGACTAAAGACAATGAAGAAGACTTTATTCTTTGTGGTGCGCTAAACTGGGAACACATATCACATCAAGCATCCACATGGGTTAAAAAGTGGATGGGGTAGAGATACAGCCTCAGGCAAGGTTCAGTTAAAGAAGAGGCTTTCTCAAACAAAGACTCTAACTGTTGGCAGCGTATCCTGACATCAAGTGACATGCCATAAAGAAATAAATACAGTTTTTACATAAAACAACACAAATTTGAAAAGGATCATTGTGTTCACTGAGATTCCCAGACATGCATATCTAATTAGTTTTCTTGCCTTTGAAAAGCTGAGCTGGATGTGTGTCTTCTCACTCGAGCAGGCACAGCAGAGGCGGCAGCTGCTGCAGCGCATCTTGGCTGAAAAAAAAAAATCACACTTGTATTTTTAATTTTTGCTTAAATTGAACGGTTCAAAGGAGGAAATATGCTTGAGATGCTTGGATACCAACCCTATGAGGTATGTGCTTTATATAAAAAAATACTGAACAGGATATTTAATCAGAATTTGGTCCAGTTCACTGCCTTGACTCCAGTTGTAATACCTTTAACAGTGCCAGGGTATTGTTTAAATTTGTTCTTTTTAGTTGATTTTTGGAGGAGGAAAGTTAAAATGTAGACCTCTAAATGTGAGATGGATTACAGCGGCTCCGCTCCATTTAAAATGCTTTACAATCTGACAAACACTGTCTCTGAAGTTGTTTGTTTGCGTATGTGTGTAGGTGTTTGTGTATTTATGTGGGTGTTGTGTGGGTCTGCCTGCAGATATATATTTCTGGCTCATTAATCCCGGCAGATTAATGAGCCTTAGATATCAAACTGAACTGCAACTTGTGTGCAGAACTGGATGGCAACACTTGACACCATCTTAAATTAAGTTGTAAGCATGTTGAAGCATTTCTTCATTATATATTGGTCTTATTTTGAAAAGTAACTTAATTTGACGAAATAAAACTTTGTAGCAAATAGGGAGGCAAAGATACATCCAGAAGAAAAACAAAAAATAAAAAATCACCGTTGGAGTAAAGTGTGTACAAATCATAAACTTTGATTTAAATAATCTTAATAAAGAGGAACACTGCATTCGACTGATTTATAGTTTGGATGGTTGGTTCTGAAGGCAAAAAACATTTAAAGTACTTATTTTCTTATATTTTCACAAATTGAATAAAAGCCTCTGTGTTTTAAATAATCACAGCTCAGTGTAGAAAAGGAGAGCGGCTATCAAACTAGCTCTCAAGACAAGCTGAAACACAGTACAAGTTCAATGGGAATGAGATGAAACCAGAAAGATTTTAACAATATTTTCAGAAAAACTTAATGACATCAGGAGGGTCTCTGTGTGTCTTATCAATTAGCGCATGTCAGTTGCTGGATACATTTAAAACATATTGTACATGGCTGGGTGAACTGGACCAAGATGGAGTTGAGTACTGGATACATCAGACATGAAAAGTCAAGATCAGAAACCATCAGCCAGATGCTCTGGGTGTGGATTGTTGCTTCACACCTAAGAATCCCATTTATTTGTTTGCTTAACCCTCCTGTTATGTTTGTTTCTGAGGTACAGCAATAATGTTCCTGGGTCAATTTGACCAGGAGAGTGTTCAGTCCTGCGATAGAGTCAGAAACCAAAAAAATGCTCCAAAACATTTTTATATCTGTTTATTAGCTAATCATTTCAATTAATATTTTTTTATTTCTCACAAATAAAGGATCAATGATGACAACTTAGTCATTTACTCACTTGGACATACAAATAAATGTAATTTACAAACAATAATTATTCTTAAAATTGAGAAATTATATTTAGAATTATTTTTCCAATGGGTGATCTTTATAATTGAACTTGAGACACATAGACTGTTTTGGGTCAAATTGACCCACTGATTAAAATAAAGTTCAATGAGTCATGCAGAGAGTATTTATGTTTTCCCCCCCACTTCTGCTGAATGTCCACTCGGTGTTCGTGGAGTTCGTCCACGGGAACAGAAAAGGTTCCCTTCAAAAGTGGTATGAACACCTGCTTTCTCGCAGTTTACTAGTGAAGTAAAGAGAATAGTGAGAAAATGGGCTTGTGTGCATGTGTGTGTGTGGTGAAATATGTCTCATAGGTACAAGGAAACATATAGAATTGGACATTCTTTGACCTTTTTTACCCTTCGACTTGAAGGGTAAAAAAAAGTAGACGCAAAGAGTGGTGCAAATGTGTAAAATGAACCATTTTCAATTTAATTGTAGAGGGTACTTATTAAGACAAATTGAAAAAGATTCATGCAGAAAAAATACTTCCAACTATTTAAAAAACAGAGATAGCGATTTATCAGACACGTTCTACTTTGATGAGAAATATTTTTGCGACAACTCAGATGTTTAAGTAAAACGGTTACTTTGTTGATCTTCTTTTACCCATTAAGTGTCACCCTGATCTTAGAGTATTATGTTTTCTTAGTGTAATGTTTTCTGCGTTCTATCAACAGGTTCAGACCCATTTGGAGAATCCAACCAAGTACCACATCCAGCGCTCGCAGCAGCAGCAGGTGAAGCGGTACCTGGGAAAGCTTGGTTCCCAGGCGTTGAGCTTGCCCTGCCCCAACCAGTCCTCTGACCACGGGGGCATGCCGCCAGGGCCGGGCAACAGCGCCCCCAACAGCCCTATGGCCTTACTGACCCTCAACTCTAACTGCGAGAAAGAGGTGTGAGCGGTCTCCTCGTAAACGGGTTGTGCTTTCACATTTCGTGTTAATTAATTAATTGAACCTCGGCTTTTGTGTTTGATTGTAGATGGATGATGTCATTGACGACATTATTAGTCTGGAGTCCAGTTACAGTGATGAGATCCTCGGCTTGATGGATCCTGGACTGCAAATGGCAAACACGGTGTGTTTCTGGTGTATTACTGTCAGCACAGAGCTGTCTGTGAAAGGTCACTACATGTACCAGATTGAGAATAAATGATCTGCATGCTAATGGAAGTAGCCTGACATTTCAGAGCAATTTTCATGTGGTTCTGCACATGTATTTACTTTTTTCAGTAATGAAGAGAAAATATATGGTAATTAATGAGCTCAGTAAGTGCTTTGTGGCTTATTGACGGATCACAAAGTGATGCCATTTGCCTGACTGCAATAAAAATCCTAACATCAAATCTGACATTTTTCCACTGCATTGTCTTTCTGATCACTGTGGTTTGATAAGCCTCTAATAAAGATGGACGTATTCTCTCCGTCAATCCCCCAGATCCCTGTACCTGCTAACCTCATGGACATGTATGGTAATCAGGGCATGCCTCAGCAGGGCCTGCCCATCAGTAACTCCTGCCCTGCCAATCTTTCCAACATCAAAAGGGAATACTCAGGTGAGCAGGAAGCAGAGCAGATCTTAAACAGACTGTGGCTTTGGGTTTAAATTTACAATTCTTTAACAATATTTCCTGCATGGGGGTTGGGATAATGACTATACATGCTTTTTTTTTTTTGCATTGACTGTTTAGCTTTCTTGTTATTTGTTACGTAGTGTCTCAATCCCCGGCCATTATGCACATGCTGGACAAGTCTGGATCCTGTGGAAAATTTGACACCTATCAAAGGCCAGAAGGATTCCCTGTGGGTACGTCTCAGTATTTATCTCCAAACTACATTAAACCAGTGCTGTTTCTTTTAAATCACTTGTAAAGCATTTATTGCACCCTTAATTTTAACTAACCAAAGCACTTTTTCCAGAAGCTGAGGTAAGAGCCCTCGCAAAAGAAAGACAGAAGAAAGACAACCATAATTTGAGTAAGTTCCAACTGCAGCATCCTATTTTATTTGCCAAAATTAACATTTGACAAACTATTTTGCTTGACGCACCATCCAAATACCTTAAAGATCCTTTTTAATAATATCCTTATTTCTAATACATTTTGATCATATTTATTTCTATACCCAAAATCTCGTACTATAAAATAGTAAAAATAAAAAAGCAAGCAGAACACAGCTGAAACTTGACAGAGTGATGACCTCATATGCACCAATCTATGGCATCAAGGCAAAAATTGACCATGGCAGGTAAAAGCAGCAATGGTGAAGTATTGAGTGATTTGTAGGAGCAATTATTGATTTGTGCATTGAGAAGCTAGAAGTAAGGAAATAGTTCTGAACAGCCTGCAGAATTTGGGGTTTGGGATTCAAACAGCGTCAAGAATAAACCACAATTGCATATTGGGAATCTGTTCTACCACATTATGCACTGCCCCACTTTCTCCTTCATTTACTTGTGATACTCAAAAAAATGAGTGACTACTGCACCTAATAATAGTACATAGAGAGGGACTATTTATAGAGTTGTTGTTTATAGAATAATGTGCAGTCGTTACCAGATGTGTTGTACCGACAGCAGCCTCAGAAAAGTTTTTCTTCCAGAAGGAATGTTCTCTTTGGTCGACCGACTGCTGACTTATTGTTCTTATCATTAATAGCATGAACTATGTAATTTCTATCTCCCAGAATTTAGTTTTTTTTCCTGTGCTTTGAATCCAATATTTGAGTTGTTTCAAAGAAATCGGCTCTCTTCTCTGTCACTATTTTCACAAATTTTTCTTGCGTTTAGCAGCTTTGAAAAGGAAAAAAACTGCATCTTTTTTTGAGTTGCCAATAAGTGACCACACATTCTTATGACAAAAGTTTGTTTAGAACATATTTTAATTTTAGAGAATAGTAAAATTTTTTACTATTTACCATTTCATATCTCCTGTTAACTACACAGAGTCAACGTCTTTATAGTACATTATGTATTTCTTATTTTAAAATAATGTAGAGCCAATGGGATTTTTTTTTTTTTTTTATATATTGAACCGTTTTAAGTTTCTGGCTCTGAAATAGTACAGTTGCTCTTTAATAAATCCTGGAGCTATGTTTGTTTAATTCCTTGCTTGTTTTGTAGTTGAACGAAGACGACGATTTAACATCAATGATCGTATCAAGGAGTTGGGAACTTTGATTCCAAAATCCAATGACCCGTAAGTTTCCCATTGCTTTGATTTTACTTCAGAAATTTTGAAAAAATAAACTGATTCATATTTTCTTTGGATTGTCATATTCTCATACCTCATATCTGAATATTATAGCAGTATGTGGTTTCAGTAACTGATTGTGAAGATAACACTCTAAACATAAAAGGAATAGAAAAGTCAAACCTGTTCTTGAGGACATATAAAAAAAAATCTGTATTCCTTTAATATTAATTCTGTTTTTATTGCAAAGTCTCCTCTCCATGTTGCTATTTCTGCAAATAGAAACTCAAGAAAACATTGTTTGAGGAAACTCACAAGGGGGATTTTGTACCAGAAAACACTGTAACATCTGAGGCAATGCTCTTGATTTGTGTAACTGATGAATTCTTGTATTAGCTGCAGCTGAACTTTAAAACTACACATTGGTGTATTTGATAACCCATGTTCTGCTTGAAGGCTAAATGTGACCTCTAGTGAATCAGTAAGGGTCGCTGCACAGTCTGTGGTTCACCCTGAATATTACAACATTTGCTAGTTGTTTGAAAGCCCTACTTTTTGTTCTGATAAACCCACTCCCCTCAGACATTACCATTATATGTCTAAATATAATTCATTTTCTCTGACATTATTCTTTTTTAAGTAATCTTAATTTAATCCTCACATCTTATTGTTTCAGCCTGTGATGTTGCAGCTCTGAAGCACACTTTGCTAGTCTTGCTCTTTTAGCATTTTAGAGGTTTGCAATCTGAAACACTGCAATTACATGTTAAATACCAAATGTTTCTCATTGTTGTCTGAAAGCAACTCTTAAGGTTGAGAATGTTGACTGACATTAAAATGTCAAGCCTAGGAATAATGGCATCTTTGTGATTTTTAGAGACATGCGCTGGAACAAAGGCACCATCTTGAAGGCATCAGTGGATTACATCCGAAAGCTGCAGCGTGAACAGCAGAGGGCCAAGGAGCTGGAGAACCGCCAGAAAAAACTTGAGCACGCCAACCGACATCTGATGCTCAGAATACAGGTATATATATATATATATATCAAGAGAACGGCTTAATGCCCTTTATACTGTGCCTTTCAAAAGAATTCATACTCCAACAACTCTTTCATATTTGATCATTTTACAAACACAAACTTTAGCATATTCTATTTTAATCAATTATGACAGACCAACAGAAAATAGAGCATATTGTAAAAACTGAATAAATAATTTCCATCCTTTTTTTTAAATGAAATTTCAGAAAAAGCTCCAACCTCTGGATGTGTTTAGGTGATGGACACATATCCCAAAAGACTTGCAGCTGTAATCAATAATATAGAAAATATATTTTCACTACAATTTATGTACTTGAAAACAAATGCATGCAATGCATATCTGATTTTTATTTATAGAAATGTTTGTAAACTTTGCCTGTCTTGGTCTGTCATTTAAATTCTAAGAAAATACATTCAAGTTTGTAGTTGGGGGACAGGAAATAAGTATAGAAATGAAACAGTGAGGATGTAAATGTCTCTTTAAAGGAACCTCATCTCTGCTAACCCGTTTGACAGATGGATGTGCCTGACACATAAGACACATGAAAGACACACAAACCTTAAGACACTCTCCTGTGTGACTGTACCTTGCAGGAGTTGGAGATGCAGGCTCGGGCTCACGGTCTGGCCATCACATCCTCTGCACTCTGCTCTGCCGAAGTTGGGGTGCGGCCCATTAAGCAGGAGCCCGCTCTGGAGGACTGTCAACAAGATCTGTACACGCTCCACCCTCATCACCAACACCACCCCGCCTGCACTCCGGAGCAACCCAGCACGCTGGAGCTGACCGACGGTCACTCCAACTTCCCAGACGGCCACTACAGCAGCGTTCACGGCAAAGCAGGATCCAAACTCAATGACATCCTCATGGAAGACAACCTATCACCTGTCAGAGGTGGGGACCCTTTGCTTTCTTCCGTCTCCCCAGACACTTCAAAGGACAGCAGTCGCAAGAGCAGCGTCAGCATGGATGAGAATGAAGAAGGCTGTTAGCGCACCCTAGTGGTAGATACCTTTTCTGTATCTTTAATCTCTCCAACTTGCCAGAACACAAGAGGCTAACACAGTTGCTGTTATTCTTTGTTTTGTGGGGGGGTTTTTACCTTTCTTTTCATTTTTATTTATGTTTACATGTTGTATCGCCTCCATTTCATTCTTTTTTTTCCTATTGTATGTCTTTCTAAGCTTTCAACCTTGAATACTGATTTCAAAGTATTTTCTTTAATCAGTGCTTTGGTGACAATGAGTTACAAAAATTTGATGTTTTTATATTTACAAACTATACAGTTATCTTTCGATAGAGATTAGATTGTGTGTTTTTTTTTTCTATCGATTCCAAAGAATCTAGGGAAACTATAAATCACAGTCAGAGGTGTAGATATTTGTGGTGAGGTAAAAACTGCTTTGAAAATCAGTAGCAATAATAGAAGGAAGGATATTTATTACTATAGTGCTTTACACTCCTCGTGTCTTAGATTGAACTTGAATGTGCCGATGCCTTATTAAAAAGTTTGTGCATTATTGTTGTATTGCTATGCATACATTAGCTGATTCTCTGTCAATCTTCCCGGTGAAATCACTTGCTTGATAAATATTAAACGTTTGTTGATTTTATCCTATTTATGATTCTTTATAGACATAATTTTATCTAAACATTCCCCTGAAAAGTGTATTTATTTAAAAAGGACAGAGAAGCTGAAATAATATTTAAAAATATCTCCCCAAAATCTCCTTAAAGATTTTTAAAATACACAAATTCAACACTTTTACTAAGCATTATGAGAAAACATCAAACAACAAAGAGATTAAAGTTTCAGCATAATGCCTTTTAACTACAAAGTGCTCTTTATTCTGATAGGCTGAAATAGATAAATTACCAATATATTCTTCACTGCCAAAACCACAAAAATACTAAATAATTCAGTGATTCTTGAGAAGAGGAAGAAAATGGGTTTAAATCCCCCTTCCCTCCCCAAAAATAAAAAAAAGTAAATTATTCCTCAGGCTTATGTATTCAAATAATGTTTAGGAAATGTAAAGATGCTAATGTGCAGGCTCCCAGTTGCAACATTTTTTTGAAAATTCAATTTTTAATGGACCTGACCCAGAACTTTGTCAACCCCATCTGACAAAAATAATTATACAATTGTTTTTTAATAACCCTATTAGTGATATTTTTACTCAGTTTTACAGATAAATGCTTCTAAAGAAACAAAAGAAATATTATTTAAAACAAGAAACAACGTAAAGTCCATCTGACGGAGTTGACTAGTCAGTAAAAAGAAATGCTTGATATATGTGATGTTATGCCATTGATGTAAAATACATTAAAATGAATTAACTGCACATTTAAGTGAGATTTGTGATATTCACTATCACTGAAAGAGTCACACTCAGTTAAAAACTGATGGAGCGGACAAAATGCTAAACTACCTCAATTTATGTGACGTTATTCTGAAGGAGGCCATATTGCAGCTCATCAGGGCCATTGAATCTTTACAGTTGACCAAAATTTATTTCAGCAAAATGTTGTAAATTGGTGTTGACACATCATGGTTGTGACGAACAACTTTGGAATAAAATGGAAGAAAAAAACAAAAGAATAAAGAATAGAATCAGAGACGCTGAGCCCTCTTAGCAAAGGAAGAGAAAGGAAGAGGTCATGGGGTCCTCAGACGCTCTGATGCCCCCCAAAAATGCCTGATTTATTTATTTTTTTACATTCTTTTTCCGATGGTATTGACAAAAACTTTGGACAAATTTCAGTTGAGTTTGAAAATAAGTGAAGTCATAAATAAAAATGATTTTTAATTCAATTTGTTGATACTTTTATAATTATTTCTTTGAATACTTATACGTAATTGTTATAATATATGATCTTAGCATTCCTTGTTTTGAACTATTATAATGTATTGAGTTCTGCTCCAGGACAAGGGATTTTACAGACACCATTCACCTTTTACAGTGTTTAAAATAAAAATATTCAGCAAACACCAGGAAAACATACATTATTGCGCTCACATGGCCCAGGTTAGTTTAGTCAAATATTTGACAAAAAATTATGTTTTGTGTACATTTTATGCAAATTTTGTGGTTAATCCACAGGCCTGTTTTGCCCCTCTTCTGAAGAATCACTGAACTAACAAAGTTTCAAAAATTGCCTCGAAATATGAGAGTGAGTTTATTTAAACAGTAATAAGACACACAGGATTGTTGGAGATCTTAGCACACAGTAATGAAACATTGCAGAGGTATTGCTCTCTATCCTCAGATTTTTTTATATAAGTCATATTTGTACCACTTCAGTAACATTTTACATTCAGGGCGCTTTTTCGTTTGTTTGTTTGTTTTTTATCAGCATGAGAAATGTTTAATGCTGAGGAGAATAAGGAGACTGATTTTGTCTGAAATGCATGAAATTGTCCAAACACTGGATTAAAACTGAAATGTAGTTTGTTAGGCTTTGTGCAGAAACGTACAATGTTTTACTTGAGAGTTGAGTAACCAAAGTACACATGTGCTGTATATTTCTGCAGTTTGCAAAAGTTGTTACTGAATAACCTCGTGCCATTACTGATATCTCTAACACAGCACAGTCTCCGTTTTGTCAAACTATGCAATGTTTGAAGTTGTGCCTGTGATGCATCGTGTCTTGAAGTTGTCATTGACGTATAAAGTAGCCTTAGACAGTAACAATTCAATTTCTATTTCATTTAAGTGCCTTCTGTTACCTTGGTGATATACGAGGAATCATGCAATATTTTGAGGCTGATTATGCTGGTATTTGGTGCTTTATAGACTAAGAGATAAGTTTTCCAATCCCTTCCAAAAGTGACAGGAAATGACTTTTGGTCAGTGTGAGAAAACAAACTACATCTCTTAAACTCAAGAACCACAAGAAATTATTTGCTAAACACTTCAAAGTGTTCATTCAGTATGCAATGAAACCTAAAACATTTTATTAAATTAGTAAATCCATATCATAAATATGGATTTTTACAACTACAAATCACAAAGTACTTCACAAAGAATGTGAATAGCAAAACATGTTTAAATTCAAACATGATTAAAAAGACAAAGATGTAATCAAAATAGCATATATGACAGACTGCAATGTATTTTTAAGAAAAGTACTTTTCTTAGCTCTTAGATGCAGAAAATGTATTTTTTAGGGTCACAAACTCTCAAGCTTTACTTTTATTTTTGCAAAAATAGCTTGCTTGTCCCTGTGAGCTAGACCAGGGGTGCTGACTCGCACAGATTAACGTTTACGACAACTAGCCTACAAAAGCTAAATTTAGACAACAGTGCCTCTCTGTAAACAAGATGAAAATGATGAGGAATAAAGTGGGAAAATATTCCTACATAAAGACGTCTAATAGTTTTGTGGTTGAAAAGCTACGTTTAAAAAAAGTTTTAAATTTAACGGCCAATCAAAGCATGCAGACATATGCAGAAGTCATTTTGAATTTTCCTTTTCTTGGCTAAATAAAGACAAGAACTGGCAAACCTGAAGAAGCTTTAAAAAATACGTCTACTAACAAAAGTTTTTGGAAGGACACAAGAAACAGAGGAATTAATTTGCAGATTAGAAACAGCTAATACAAAATAGTATTTATTTAAATAAAAAGGTTCATTGTGGGAATTTTGCGTGAAAGTAACGAATAGCTTATGGGATGCAATCATGGCCACTTTACTTTGACTACCACTAACAGGAGAACATTTCTGGATTCCGGAAAGAACGCTTTGAAAACTCCTCGAGCCCAAAGACCCGGAGGATGGAAAATATCTACCTTCTTAGTTTGAGTCTATCCCCCAATTTGAATTGTGACCAAATACCTTTCAAATTGAAAAGACCATTTTTATACTGTCCTTTTTACTCCCAATTATGAAATGTTAGCGTTTAGTTAAAGATGCTGTAGGCTGGTTTTTAGCGTTAGCTTGGAAAAAAAAAAAGGCAACATAATTGAACCACTGTTTGTTGTTGTCTTTAAATACAGCAAACATATGTATTTATTACTGAACACTTTTAAGCTTCAGATATTGCTGTTGTACTGTGTGTTCTTAGAATAACACTGAACATTTAAAATCTTTCTGACTGTAGCATGAATGTAGTTGGGCAATTGTGCCAACAATGACAGATGCAGTATATTTATACAAACTCTAGGTTTTGAGCTGCTGATGGTGTCTCTCATAACCTTTTGCCAGAAACAGGAGCTGTAATGCTAGTCTGTAAAATATAGTTTTGGTGAAAATTGTTTGTTGAGCAGCACGAAAGACATGGTGCCGAGAGTAACTTTTTTTTATTATATATATTTTGTCGCATTTTACCATGTGTCACACAGTGTTACAATCTACTGAGTACACTCTGTACCAACTCATTGAAAGCCAGTAAAAAAGCTTGTATGTGACCACTGTGTCACTGCAGATGGACCCTTATGATTGTATGATTTAGGGTGATAAGAATAATACACAACCTTTCAATCAAGAGCAGGGAGCTCTTGGTTTAAAGGTTGCCTGTTGCACTTCGATATACTGTGGTGTGTTTTAAATCCACTAATGAAGAATCATTTTATCTCGGTACTTGAGTGTCTGAACAAGTTTATTCCTGTGGTTCATAAAGTGTTCTACTACTGTTTTCATTGTCACAGTTATTAAGAGATAAGTGTTGCAATACTTACTGCGCCCACTGATTTGTTAACTCACGCTCATTGGTACTCGATGTTAAACTACTCTGTTAGAAATATTAAAAGATTTATTTGAACTTTTTGACTGTGTGTTTTCTCTGCGATTTAAAAAATATTGCATATCTAATAATTTAAATTAAAAAACATGGTTCCTTACGGAGATTCACACAGTTGCTAAATATGGTAAGTTATACTATTTCTAAGCTATTACATTCATAGGCTGTAAACATGGATGCTGTACAAACTTTGTTAAAAATCACTTGTAATAAAGTTATAGATCTTTAAGAATATTCTGTAGAGATGTATTTTCTAACCTTATGCATGCATTTCAACTCAAGTATTAATAAAATCTCTTCCTAGACTTACCATGATGTTGCTATCATGTCCCAATTTTTTATGGACCACGTTTTGAACATGTAAAGGACACAGAATATGGGATTGCAGTTAGCACTGCTGATTTTGTTTGTTTTATTAATATTAGTTTATCTGGTTACTATCAAAGGTAGAAAGTTCTTCAGTCCACTTCTGAAAGGCTTGACATATGACATCGTCTTCTATCATGTCATGGAAGATTTCTGTAAAATTAGTAAAGTGACATTTTTTTAATTATTCTATTTTAATTATATTACTGACAGTGGTAATTAAACATGTCAGCACATCAAATACAGGCAAAAAAAAAAAAAAAAAAAAAAGTATTACTTTACCTGCTGTTCCAAGGCCCGTTGGCAGAGGCATCCTCAGGGAGCCAGCTGAGTGCCTCAGACGCTCCCTGAAAGATTTTTGCACCAGGACCAGGCAGCAGTCCTGGTGCCACACAGGCAGCTCCAGACCCAGCATACACTGAATAATGCGGCTCTTCTCCTGTGTGGTCAGAAGCCCCTTCTGATGAGCCACATACACCATGAAGGACATATCAATGCTGACTGCCTCCCCATGAAGCAGCGCTGGCAAAACCCTCTGGGTGGCCAGAAAAAATGGAAACTCTTTAGCTGCGCTTATTAATCACAACATGGATTGTTTGCAAATGCATTTCTGCCAGTGTTCACTGAATTCCCACAATAAATGTGAATTTTGCATACTTTAAAATATGTATGACTTGTTTTTATGTTTTGGGTTGTTTTTTTTTTAGTTGTTATGTTTTAAGACAAATTGTATGACTTATTCTTCACTTTGTGTTCTAGAAGTTTCTCCTAGTGATTAACATCCTTTGTTAGTTTGTGTAGTGGCACAGTAAAATATATTGAAAACTGTTCATTTACCATTTCTAGCTCAGGGCTGATAATGTGCCCAAAATCAACCAGCCGATCCAGATCATCCTCCCACAAATTTGGAGCCAGTTCCTCCAGCATTGTTTCTATGGCGATGCGCATGGATGCTGCAGCACCGTCTCCCTGTTCGGAGCCACCGCAGGTCTCAGAGGGCTGCAGCTTGGCATGCAGCATTTTTCTGCCGCTCACCTCGAGCAGCTCAAATAGGCCACGGTGCTTCATCAGGGCCATCTGAAATCATTGCATCAATATGCTCATTATAAAAGCTGAATGTTTAATACAATCAGGTATAAAACAAATTCGTGAAGTTCAACTTGGTCCAAACAGACATCTTTAACGAAGGTATTCTGCATGGCCACATGCATCCTAGTAAGAAATGATTATAAAGGATATTTTCTAATGAGTGGTGAACCACCTAATTATTTTAGTTTTTAGTGAACAGAACAATTCACAAGGGAATAAAACATAAGTTGTAAAAGTGGACACAAATTAATTAATATGGCATACTGTAAAAACTATTTTAAATAGTGAAGCATAAAATGAAATATATGTTTGATTAATTCCACTAATAGTAATATTAAAAATATATATTAGCATCAAGAATTAATTTAATCTAGTATAAAATCTTATGAAGGATTCATTTTAAATGATTCTATAATTAAAAAAGCTGTAGTGATGGCTGCTAAGTGGTGCCATTTTTGGTGCTGCAGCCTTGCAGCAAGAAGGTGTTTCTGATTTATGAGAATTTACAGGGTGGTTGAATCAAATCAACACCTCCTAAAATGTGTTTGAACCGAGTTAGTTTGCGCGCTTCACAGAAATCCCACAATTATTGTTCCTCATGCAAGACGTTCATCAATCCATGCTCAGGGACAGACAAGCACCTTCAGCATCTCCGCAAGTCCGTTGGAGATCTGCCGCAGAGGCAGAGTTTGGAAGAATGAGCTGTCCAGAAATGTCGCCACTGGTGGGACGTAGCTTCCCAGCTTGTTTTTCCCCCCACCAAAGTTGACCCCTGTTTTTGCCCCGACGCTGGCATCAATGTACGACAGCAGAGTCGTCGGCACCCTGATGTACGGCGTCCTTCGTCGGTAGAGCGACGCTGCGAGGCCAACGACGTCCAAGCAGACTCCTCCTCCGAGCGCGATGATTGGCTCCGAACGTCTGTCGATCCCAAACTGGTGAACTTCCTCCAGGATCCTGGTCACTGACTCCATGTTCTTCCTCTCCTCAGTGGTGGGCAGAGGAAGAATCTTGTAAATGACTCCTTTGGCATCAAAGTACTGGGAGACTTTGGAGCCGTAGAGTTCATGCACAGTTTTATCAATGACAATAAAGCGTTTCACAGGTTTGGAGTGACTCGTGGTGCCTTTAAGTTCTCCTTCTTCTGTGTGTCCCCAGAGCAAAGTGTCATTCCTGGGGTCCAGGAGGTCTTTACACTGAATGACTCTGTAGGTGAAAACAATGGGGCTCACCACCGTCCAGGAAACTCCTTGCTCCGATTTGTTCTCATAGCTGAACATAATTCACACCAAAGTCACAAAAGGAAGAATTGATGATTTGGAAATTAAATATGAATCACGAATGTTGGTTCAAAACTTTTCATAGCACTGTATAAATTGTTCAGAACTAAGGTTTATGTGAGGAGCTGCTAAATCTGGGGTTTTGTAACCAAAATATGCATCATTTTCAACAGTCTCACTTAAATTAAAATAAAGTCTTGCATCATTAACATGGAAACTGCTCTCTGTTGGCATGTTCAACATGGTGCAGCAGCCTAAAATAGAAAGGTATTTCTACTCACTCTGTCCATGGACTTGACTACTGTAAATATGAGGGTGTACTGTCTGCGTATAGTGGGCTTGAACATAAACTAAATATAACACAGACATGCTTTATGAAGGAAAGGGGATCATAACTTAAAACGGACAGTGTTTTTATTTACTAAGATCAACATCAATATTGTGACCTTCTTGTAACCTGACCGTCAGTTTCCACTGTAGGTACAATTTTTGCACAAATAATTTTCGTTCACCAAATACTTACATTTTAGCATCTGAACGTTTTCCCTCCTTGTCTTGGCACTGTCCAGTGCGACGAGTCCACGTTCCTTTCACTTGGACAAGACTGAACTCTGTTCGCTCTGAACAGCTGGTGTTGCTTGAATTCATGTTTCCAGAGTCGCTGCCTTCACATGCGGCCGCTTTGCTTCAAGAGGCGACTTACAGGATGCCAGTGAACATGATCACAGCTGAAAGTACAGTCACCCCCCACTGAGCGCACATGAGTATATTACAGCGCTTGTTCTCTGTGCTCAGGGTTTAAGACTTTATTACAAGCATGTGAATTTATAAGAGTGGAGATACTGAATTAAATTTTTTTTTGAATGGATGAGTTTTCTCATCCACAGTTGTTCTATCGCTTTGTGACCTTTGTGGTCGAATAAGTGAGTGTATTGGGTATAAATGGACTTACATCCCTTCCTCTACATTCAGTTTGAACAGGTTGATGTGTGTGTTTTTAATGGGACTTTAGAAGAAGATGAAAACTGACTTTGGACTGTCTGCAACTGTGTATTTACAGGTCGTAAAAAGTTAATCAGGTCTCTGCAGCCCGTTCTAAATTCAGTTGCAGCATTTAGTTATTGATGTCCCTCATCTCTGGAACAAACTATCTTACAACTGTTGGTTCTTTTAAATCAGGACAGAAAGCATTTTTAATACAAAAGCTATTTCCCTCTGTTTACAGTGACTTTAGGAGATCAATTTTTATTGAGTAATGTTATTGATATTGTGCTGTTTTTGCAACTAACTGTCTAACTGTGTTGTTGTCTTTGGTAAAAGAGATCTTTGACCTCAAGGAGTTTTACCTTGGTTAAATGAAGGTTGATTGAATTTTTTTGTGTTTACTGCAGATTTTGATTACAAAATTTGATTTATGAACTTTTTGAAACAGTTGTTTCTTTCATGCCTTCATGCTGGTGTTTTATTATCTTTCCTTTGATGTCCTGTGAGGCATTTTTGATCGTCTTGTGTATGAATAGCTCAACATGAATAAACTTAACTTATAATTTGGTGTATTTATAAATAGAGCTAAATTGCTGTTTTGAACTAGTAAATCTGATTATTTTCATTCTCTTTGCTTTTTTTCCCATATAAAGAAATCTAAACTCTGTACTTTTTTTTTTGTTTCTTAAATCTCCATCCAGCTGCACCAGATGTTAATATCTAACCTGGTTCTGTTGCAGTTTTCTTTTTAAGAGCATCTCAACTCAATGGAACAGGCTGGATGAATTTAGATATATATTTTTTTCCAATTGGCATCTGATCAACAGAATTGCACATAATTTATGTGTAATCTCACCACATGATTGCACTGTCTAAACACAAATTTGATTCATTGATCAAATAGTCCATATAATAACTGAATTAGATATTTTCAATTTGATATGCTCTCTAAAAATAATTTTAGTATATATTATAATCTAAATGAGCTTATTAGATTTAATAAACAAACATTTGCATGAACAATCTAGGAATAAATTACAAAAATCACTCAGACATAATTTCACATAGATCATGAGCAATTTAATATACACAGAGATGCATTGGTTTACAATAATGATAAAATCTGTTTTATAATGTAATGTTCTTGAAAGGGTGAAAAACTTAAATATAAAGAAGCAGTGTATTCTTTTGATCAGCTGGATCGATTATATCTTGAATACAAACAGATCATGTTGGCAGTGAACATTTTCATTTTTATAGCAACATTTTTCTTATGTCCTCTACAAATCTTTATATATAATGATTACTAAAAATAAAATCAGGTAGTGTGGCCCCATCACAGCACAAAGCTGCAATTAAAACAAAGGAACTTTTATTGTTAAGTGCTAACTATCTGTGTTCCCTTTCCTTTGGCTTCTCTCATCATGGTCTTTTTTTTATTGTGAAGAGATAAACTGTATAAAATGAGAAAAATCACAAACAGTTTCACAAACGTCTTAATGTGATCTCAATCACCTGTACAAAAACAGCTGAGAGCTAGATTACCAAACAAAAACTAATGCTCCAAAATTTTTATAATAATAATAATAATAATAAAAAAAGAAGGAAACAAAACTCTAAAGGACAGAGTGTTTGGTTACATAGATGAAGCTGCTGCTTTCTGGAATGCCACTTCACACATGTGAGTGATTTGGCGTCGCCGCGGAGAAGCTGGACCTAATCGTCAGAGAGAAGGCACGCGATCGAAATGAAGCTCGGACCTCTCCGGGCTGCCGTTGATTTCCTCCTGCAGCATTTCGGGGCTGTGGCCGTGCTCGTCTGTGCTCTCCGGAGACTCGTAGGGATAGTTTTCGCTGATCTCCTCGTCCTCTTGCTCTTCTTTAATGCTAAGGAGAGAATGCATTGTCAGTACTGACGTTTCAAACCAGCGGGGAGGAGTGCAGCGGAGAGGGTGGGGAAAGGGAGAACTTACAAAGCTTGAGGAGGGGACTGTGTTGCGCTGCTGTCACTTTGGTAGCCACATCCGTTAGCCAGCGCTCCGTTCATCTGCTCCTGGAGAACATGAGGCAGCGAATGCAGCGCGATGCTACCTATCGAGGCCGGGTTGAACAGGGAGTTGTTTCCATCTAGACCAGCATTCTGAGCGAGGGGAAAGTGGCATTAAATGTCTCAAACATTCCAATTTTCAGCTTCATCTTTCATAATACTAAGCTTTTAAAATGGGTGGGGGGAATAAAACAAAGCTTGAAAACAAAGCTTGTCTCACCTGAAGAGCAGAGCCGGGCAAGCTCTGGCGACTTTGAGAGTTCTTCAGCAGAGATCTATTGGCAAAATGTGCAAAAGAAATAATATATTAATAAGTTTCAGCAAAATGGGAAAATATTACAGCGCCTTCTAGATTCAATGGAACTCTTCAAAGTAAACACATTTTCATAGTAGCAGTAGTAAATTTTCAAACTAAAGATTTTATCTTCAATCTAAACTGAATTTATTTGAAAAGTGAAAAAAATTCCGTGCATAAAAATATTTATTTTTTTAACAAAATGACCATTAGCATGCTTAGCAGCATCCTTAGCAACTTTACAGGAATGTTCAGGAAATTTTAATTAGTATTCCCACAATTTTTGTTTCTGCCACTCCTCAAAATAGGAAAGATGACATAACCTGCCATCCTACTAAAGCAGATGCACGTTGAGCCTCATTAGTTAAAAATTAGCGACAGAAATATCTGCATTTTATATGTAGAGACAAAGCAATGATTAGATGGAGACTTCGAAAGACAAGAGTAATAAATCTACTTTTGCCTCACTGTAAATTTGAGAAAAATCTGAAATCCTTTATTTGAGTACATTGAGTTGGTGAGGAAAGCAGCAGAGAATATGTGCCAATCCCATTAAGGCAGGTCAAAGTTGACCCTCATACTCAGAAAACGGCTAAAAGAATGTAGCTGTTTCTGAGGTTCTTCAAAAAACTGAAATTTCTCACATGACTTTTTTTCACACATATATGTAATATGAATGCATCCACAACTTAAAGCAATCAGAATAAAAGGAAAATCTAAACTATCTCAAGCTAGTCAATTCCCTTCCATTTTAAATTTCAAATGTGGGCAAAGGATATCTAAATAGCAGTTCTGCTTTTTTAATAACCCAATTCCTAATTTTGTGACGCACAACACACTAAATAAAAGCAAACAAAAACAAGAGCATAAACTCTTGTTTTATTACAAGGATTAAAGTTATTTATAAGTCTACATTTATTTCTTTGTGAAACCTAGATCAGACTGCCTGTCGCTTCCCACCTTAAGTTCAATGATTTATTTAGCAGAAGTCATCACTGATCCTTTCTGTACAGGCTCTGACTTGATTTACATCAAATATACTGTAAATCTTTCTCCTTCATTGAGCTGTTTACGGCATTGCTCTTGTCATATTTTATTTAAAGATGTCAAGATGCCCTTCAGTGTCCTTAATTTTGCTACACAAACACAACAAATACACGCGATGTTAGAAAAGCAAACCCCCGGGGCTTCTTAGCTTCAACGGTTGCTTACAGTAAATATTGCAGGCACTCGTGAGGCCGAGTGACAAGGTCAAGTTCTTTGATGTCGGCCACCTGATGTCTAGTAAGACGGGAAAGCACACAGCGTCCTGTCTTACTGTCTACAGTGTACATACCCGTTGCCAGCAGCCTTCTGAGGCCGCCGTCGGTGGAACTCGATCTCGTCTACCGTCCACACGGCTCCCTTCACGTTCTCCAGGCGCACAAAGCATTTATGCAGACTGAGGTTGTGTCTGACAGCATTCTGGAAGATTAAAGAAACACCTTGTGCCATTACACAAATCTCATGTAAATGACAACTAAATGTAAATTAGGTGCAGGGGTGATAAAGTGTTATCCCAATATTTAGTGGTAATGTACACTGCATGTCACATCGATTGTCGTCCCACAAACACAAACACTGCTCTTGACCAACATTCCTATTTATAATAAGCATCTTTAGTTTGTTTAGTATCACTAACATGCACACAGTAACAGCATTTTATAATATTTTAAAACGTATTTACATTTATTGATACACTTACAATCCCTACAACTTGGATCATTTTAAGAGCTTTTAAATGTCATTAATTGAAATCTTTTGTAGATGAATTAAAATCGTACAATTATACATTTATCATAATAAATGATAAACGATACAATAAATGCAGACCTCAAATGATAATACAATGAGATGTTTTATGTTCATATCTTTAAATGTGTTATGTTATGGATACCTTCCAAGTAGCTGCATTGCGCCTGAAATATGCAAAGTTCCTGGTGAACCAGTTGTAGATTTCGTTTAACGTCAGCTGATTGCGAGGCGATTCAAATATAGCCTGAAACAGATAAAAAGGGAGTCAGGGTTAATGTTTTTACAGTGACCGAGTTCTGGAGCTATGCAAAAGAAAGATGAAAACACAAAATATTGAAGAGTTATGTAGTACACATAACGAGGAGGTGTTACCTGTCTTATGAGGGACGCATACGTAAATGGAGGTCTAACCTCTGTGCTCAGGTAGAACTCTTTATTATCAATTATATCTGTAAAAAAAAAAAGCATAAAAATATGTTTGTGAACTGAATATACAAAAAAGATGCAACAAATAGAAACCATTCTTTCAAATAAGGTATTTAAAATGCCATGTAAGGTGTCTGTACCCCTTGCGCTTGTGTATATATTGTCATGTTACAACCACAAACTTGTAACATGACAAGTTTATTGATATTTTACATGACAAACCAAGGCAAAGCAGCACATAAGTATAGCATGGTATAAAAGGAGTACAATGTTTAGAATTTTTCCTTATAAATACAACATTTTTCCCAACGTTCACATTTTTTTTACCGATTGTGCTGCATGAATTAATTTCAACTTTTCTAACACGATTTGGGTCTAAACTTTCAAACACAGGAATATGCTTTAATCTAAACCATTAGAAGTTATTTTAAGTTCATTTCAAGTCGACATCTTGGTGGTTCCATTAGATTTTAAGAAAGGGAAATAAATAGAAAAGCACATCACAGTTTTCAGGTCTTCATTTACAAAAAGCTTTGTGATAATGCACCACTTATTGTGTCTCGACTGGCCCGGTAAAACACAATGAAGTTCATATGATTGTAATGTTGTAAAGGTCGACGGTATCAAAGTTTTGCAAACCGCTGTAAATCCTGCAGACATTCCTGATGTGTTTGGTACCTTGGCTCACAGAGCGGCTGTATCGCCTCCGTACGGGAGTGCTGGTGAACAAGCTGTTGGGGGTGAGGACTGACGGTGAGTCAGAGAGCGGTGTGAGGGGCGTGGAGGGGGCTGTGGCACTCTGAGAAAGGCTCATAGGAGGAGGGGCTTTGGGCAATGTCACCGGGCTGAAAGACACATTAGACACCAGATTCACCTGCGCACATACAAAAAAAAAAAAGCGTTATTTACAAGCCAAGCGGAAGATGTTTGCAAAAAGAGTACCGGTAAATTGAAAATGAGAACTCACAGGCTGAGCTGCAGGTTTGGGTTCAGACGATTTGAGATGAGCCATCATAGCTTGCAGTCGCTCCTTGTCTTTCTTCAGCTGTGTTAGATGGAGGACCAAAATAGAGCGTGAGGTTGGTTGGTGAATTCACAGTTTTAGTTACATGGCGTTCAATGTGTCATCCTGAGCGCTGTAATTATCCAAACACAACACCTCTGCTTCCAGGGAGGGTGCAAGAAACACAGCAGAACTACAAGTACATCCACATTGACTTTGACAGAGCTGCCTTTTCACAACTCATCGCCGACATTTTAGTTTTATGAAAGTATAACACGCAAAGATAATCCTAGTAAACCCAAGACGATTCATAGATTTTTTTTTTTTGTTCGAGAAAGAAACCAGCGTTCTCCTTACCTGCAGCTCCAGCTGTTGAACGACCTGCATCTGCACACGGCACTGCGCCGTGCTCTTGTCGTCAAGTGTGTGGTCGCTGTTCAAATGTCTGATACAAACAAATATGTTTAAATGTTGATTAGTCAGAGGACGCGTACTAACTGTGAAGTTGGGCAACTAGAAGGAGATTAAATACATTAAATGGTTCTATGCTAATTTAATTGTTACATGTACTCACTTCATGAATGCCTGAAAGTCTCCAAAAACAGTTTCACAGCCTGGCCATTTGCACATGCCGTTTCCGTACAGAGGATGGCTGTTCTGGGGGCTTTCCTCCTGTGACCCACTGCACAAAAACGCAAACATCAGCTATCAATGGAACTTTTCAAGAATCCATACAAACATGAGCAACCAGAAACAGAAAGCAGTAAACTGTAAACCTTTCTTTTCTCTTCAGCAGGGTGTGATGACCGTTGGTGGTCGATTGGCTGGAAGACTCTCGGATATCTCCACCAGGAGAGAGGACGCTGCCGTTTTCACACCCTGAAGAGTCACAAATAGACAGAGTGCTTCCTTAGAGATACATGCAGCTACACTACAAGTCATCTGAGTGAAGCTCAGATGAAGATCTGTTCCACAAAACGTGCCATGACATCATGGAAGTGTCATTAGAAGTTTATTAGTTTGATGGAAGGGCACCCCCTGGAACCCACTGCTACTGTTTCCCTCACTTGTTCTCAAAGTTGTTTTGGATTAAAAAAAAACAAACTGCAATTATATTCAAAATATTACAAATGTGTTTTAAAAATAAGTTACAGTCAAATGTAGACAAAAAGGAGGTTATCCAACTTATATATTTTCAATTTATCTTCTATATTTTGAGTCTGAATCATTTGGACATACAGAGAAAAGAATATGTGGGCATAAATTCCATTTTATATTCAAAAGGAAGCCAAACAATGCATTTTGAGCAAAAGATCTCCATACAAGTAGCCAGGGGTCTTTGCAGTCAGCTTAAAGAATTCACATTTTGAATTTTAATCAAAACCAATGGTAAACATAAATAAACTTAGCTGAAATGCTAAATGTCCTGACAGAATCCTCAGGCTGTTGTTCAGGTTATACAGCAGCCTACATGCAGAGCAGTCAAACCTGGAGGCAATATTTTTAACTCAAAATATGTTAATGATGCAGGTTTGTACAAACTGTTTCTATCTTCATTTGTGTCTAAGAAGACAGCTTAGACATATTAACCCAAATAATTAAAGATAAATATTTAGCTGCTTTCTTACCAAAATCTAACCTGAGCAGACCCTCTAAAAAGTTCTAGTTTTTGAAATTGAACTTGATTTAATTCCTCCACAGAAAGTTTCTTTTTAAATGTAACTTCCTCCATAATGTGAGTAATGAAGGGAAGATGCGAGACCATGCAATGCATCATACCTGGAGCTACAGTGGGGGTGCTGGGAAGCACAGACAGCAGGCCTTGCCTCTGCAGGTTGAGGAGATGCTGCTGCTGCACCTGAAGCAGCTGCTGCTGGATGGCGATCTGCTGGGCTGTAAGCTGCGACAGACGATCAGGGATTAAACTTAACACAAATATTCTCTGTTGGGCTAAGAAACAGAAGCTTTCTGTTCTCTGTATTTACACAACATCCAGTGTTCAGTTAATAACCACAAGTCAAAGCAGTCCCACTTAATTACTTCCCTGACGTACTGAGTATGTCTGCAAGTTACCTCTTGAGTAACGATCCCGGCATTCTTCTGTTGCAACAGCTGCATATTTATCTGCTCTTGCTGATTCTTGAAGACCTCCTGGATTTGTTGCTGCAGACATATTAATAACGTTAGAATGACGCGGGCAGAGTGCCTGTGTTAAATGTGGCGTATGAAACGAGCTAGTCGTGCCGTTACCTGGTGTAACATGAGCGCCTTCTGCTGCTGGACTAGCACCTGAATCTGCTGAGGACTGAGGACGGGCGGCTGTGGGGCCTGCTGCAGTGGCTGCGGAGCTTCAGCAGGCGGTGTCATCATCGACAACGACACTGGAACCTTCATCGTCAAAGGAGAGAAGATCAGACCGGTTAAAGACTTTCCTAGAAATGTAGTGAGAGAAGTCATAAATTGTTCCTGAGAAGGAAAAAGGGCTGGAACCTTTACCAGGTTCCACCAACTTAAATTTAAGATGTTTTAAGACCGTTATGAATTAAATTTAAGTCCTATATCCAACAAATATGTAAAAAGAAATGCAATCATTATTTTTTTTTTTTTTTTTCAGGGGACCAAAACAGGGGAATTTCGGTGATCTTTTTGTGGCTTTTGGCCGCGGCTTTGTGCATCTCACATGGCAACCCTCGCAGTGTCAAATGTTTTCAAAGAATGTGTGTAGTCTCGGTCAGGTTACATACAAGCAAGTATTCAGCTTGTTCTTGGTAGGACTTAATTTTAGATTCATGAATTTAACACTTTTTAAGGATGCTCTCTGCGAACCAGATATTCAGGTTCATCAAGTCAAGTCAGGCATTTTCTGGAGGACAATACTTTTCTGGATGTCAGTTCAGTGAGCAGGGAATTTGTAGCCTTGGATTTTGACCCACCAGCTACTTCAATTTCGTCCATAATCTGCTACAATGATTTACCTAAGGATGGATCATTACCAACTAGAGCGGCATAAATCAGAATCCAACAATTTGATGGGCTATTCTATGACTGTCAAACAGTAAAAAACAGTAAAAAAAATAAAATAAAATCTTTCCAAGTCCATCCAATGCTTCAAAACTAAGAGCTTCCACCATTTTTGGTCAATTGATGGATTAACCACAAGCACGTCCTTCGTATGAGTAAAATTCAGAAAACGATAGGAGATAAAATTTTTGCCTCTACAAAATATAAACTGCACGTTTGTCCAATCCCAAAAATTTTTTTATCAATCAACAATGAAATCGGCTGGTCACACTTAAATGGCTAACTAGAAAATGTAAGTAAATTTGGTCAATTAAAACATTTTTTTCTATCAGCTACTAGATAACTGAGCTCGTTTTTCTGTGTCTGCAGTTAAGAATGGTCATCTTGGATAACAATGGCTCTGATGTGTATAGCTTGTGTGTATAAAACAACCTCCAGGTTCCTTGTACTTAATCCACAACATATCAGATGTTTCAATAGTAGAATATGTTAAAACACAAATCACAGCATAACGCTGAATTTAAAATATCCTCGAGTTTTGCACCCATTATCCTTATGCACCGTATAAACAAAACTGTGCATGCTTTAGAAAAGAGTGAAGTATAAAAATACAACTTTATCTTTGTTGCTGCTTTTATGGCTGAAAGGTTAAAAGATAAGAAACAGAGGATACAGAGTTCAGACCGAAGACAAAGTAACATTCCTCACAGTGCGTCAACCAAATTTAACAAAAACTAAATTAAGACCAAACGAGACCCACATTATTACAGGAGGAAATTGGTGAAATATAAGCAAAGCATAAATAAATAATGGCCTAAAAACGGCATTGCCATCTAGGAATCATGCATCATTATGGACATTTTTGTAATGGAATAGTTTTTTCCCTTGATCTAGTCGTTATTTTTGCAATATTTTTGTATCAACCTCTTGACTGCAATTTTACTTTAATCCTATTTTTTTACAAAATCAAAACAATTACTACAAGCTTAAACATTTATACCTTTTTCCTGCATAAATCTTTTCATTTTTGCACAAAATTAACTATATAAAACACAGAAAGAGTTTACTCGATTACATTTTTGCATCACTATATTTTTCTGCTTTTTAAAGTTAAAACTGGTTAACTTCAGTCTGGATCAAAACTCTAAAGTGTAAAACATTTATCAGGGTAACAGAATTATGATAACCATCCGTCCTCTACTAAACATGACAACACCAATATTCCTGACATGTTTCCTGATATTCTGGAAACACATTTGATAGGTGTTAAGAAGACGTATGCAGGATTTTCAGTCAAATCATGTTTTTCAGCATGAAAATATCTAATATATCTATGTCAGAGCATCCCTGAGCTCTTCACTTTTTGGTCATAAGGTTTGGATAATTAAATTTCTAAATTTCAGCTAAAAATTTGCAATGGCTTTCAGTGCTGTTTTTGGAAACTAGATTGCTGCCCCTCCCACACTTGTTGCTGTCAACAGTTTGGAAAAAAAAACAAAACAAACAAACAAAAAAACAACACTTTCTCTCACTTTCCAGAAAGACAGTTTTATCTAAATTACATCTTAAAGCATTAGACCATGGAATACATTTTTGTTTCAGTGTCAATTCGGCCAAAAGATATTTTTTTCTTAATGTTATCATTCAGTAATAATCTCAAGCTCAAATCAACTTATATAAAAAAAAAAAAAAACTAACTACTGAACCATGTATAATTAAACACAGCACCACTCAGGAAAAATAAGCTGTTATTCTTGCCTAACCACCTGTTATTAAATTCTTTCTATAATTCTCAGTTCAACTTTGCGACGTGACCCGAGTGGTTCTGACATTACTGCTAAAAACAGCAGCAGAAATACAAAAACAACCAAAACACAGGATGGCTCAGGGGAATTATAACTCCAGCGAAAACAACAACAACAACATCAACAGCAGCCAGAACCCGAAAAACAACATCCTCTTCTTCTTCTTCCAGTCGGAGCAATTATCAAACCCCCCGCCTCACGCCCGCCCCTCAACCGTCCCCTTGCTGTCAGCTTCACAGCTCAGGAGTTGTTTATGGTAAACATAAACTGAGGAATCAAAATGGCACAGAGATATAAATAATGAATAAAAAAAGCACACAGAGCCTGTTTACGAAAACAGAACTCGAGATTCGTATTTTAATTAAGGTTTGAACCACAAACAAACATTCCTCTCCAAAGGCACAGTCTGTTTGGAGTCGGGTAAACAAACTGACAGAGAATTTCACACAGGCTTTGGGCTAACAATAACAGAGGACTGCCTCCTGGTTTGCCCTTTCTTATGAAACTGCGTGCTGCAGAATGGCCACTAAAGCAATGAAAGGAAAAAAGAAAAAAGAAAAGGCAGGTCCATCCCACGGACAGAGCCAGTTGGCCCCCTCTATTTTTTTCTGTGGACACCATCAACACAACAACAGCCTTCGCCTAATCCCCGTTGCTATGGCAGCGTGCAAGTCCAAACATCTTCTGTTGTTGTTATTGTTGAAAGTCATACCAGTGAGCAACTGAGTGTAAACACAGATCTGTTCCCGCAAGACTGGTCTTGCGAACTCTTTTGAGAAAAGACTGACAGCAGAGAGAAATGCTAAAAACATGCAGGAGAAAAACAACACAAACAAACAAACAACAAGCTTCTCATTCCAGAACCGAGTCTTACTGGTGTGCTGTGTTTGGGAGAAAAGCACATGCACTTGCTGATAAATCTTATGCAAAAAAACAAAAAAACAAAAAAAAAACATAGACACTAAAGCAACTAATTACAAAAGTCTGGCTGTATATGCTAGAACACAACAAACCTGAGAGTCTCCATTGGAAGGTTTCTGAAATACTTCTCAGCAACTATGAAAATCTAACCCAGCTTTTCCACGTGACGCGAGCGTAAACAGACCTAACAATATAACACTGATCCCTCCACCCGGCAGGAGCCGAGCTCCCCCCTCCTCTTCTAAACCTCAGCTCCACGCACACACATGCACGCACACACACGCACACACCCTCCTCCTCCTCCAAAACCCATTCCCTGCACTCTCTTTCATTGTGAAGAGAAACACAGACAAGAAAACAGAAAGGTTTAAAGACTCATTAAAGTTATCTAAGAGCACAGGAACTGGGTAAAAAAAAAATAACAAACAAAACAAAAAAAAACTGTGGTGCTTGGATATGGTTCAAATGAAACAAATCTATTCACGCGTTAGTGGGTGGGGAAGCATCTGGATCTGCTGAAGTGGAGATAAATGTTTATCCATGTCTCCTTACACCTATCTAGTGTTACAAAGTAACAGAGCCCCTCACTGCGGAATGATGTCATGAAACATATCGAGGTCACCATTTTCAGCTGCAACAACATGTTTGTTCTTTCTTTTCTCACTCAAATGTCTTTTATTCGCCGATCAATCAGCCAGAGATCAGAATATCAGCCATGTTCATGAAACCCATGAAGCCGAGACACTCCCTGCACTTCTTACACATATACGCCTATAACTAAAAGCATGTGCGCTCTGTTTGGGTTTAGTGAAGTCTAGATAATATAACACAGCTACAAAAAACTTTCTAAAGAAAAAAGAATGCAGAACCTTTTAATTCTAAAATTAAATTTGGATGAAAACTGGAAACAGCAAGGCAGATGTTAAATAAACTTGGAAATCATACCAGCCAGAAAAAAACTGATCTGTTCATCTGTAGAAAACACCTTAAAAAATTTTGGGGGGAAGGTGAAGTGTTGGAAATAATAATAATAATAAAAAAAAAAAAAGATCTGCAAAATATGTATTTTTTAAATAAATACGCCAATTTTTTCAGAATCGGGTCTGATCAAAGGGCAATACCGAAAACCAGATGTTTTTTTTCCCCAATGTGAATGAATCAAAACTAAGAATGCATCAATAAGTAAATCAATAAATAAAAATGATTTGAATCGGTGTCGGCCTGATCAACACATCTCTAGCTGTTGTTTGTAAAGCTAACTCTAATGGACTGTATGGACGACTGACCCCTGCGACCTCTGGAGGAGAAGTCTGGCTGCTCTTCACTCGACTCTCATTCTCAGAAGGACTTCTGCTTTCTATGTGGATTGCTTGTATGGTGTGTCCTGCTGGATCTGACTGGGACTCATGCATCTGGACTTCACTGTCCTGCAAAGAAAGAGAGAAAGAGAGAGAGAAAAAAAAGAGAGAAGTGAAAGTCACTCGAAGCCATCGAGGAATGACAGAATGCTGAAAACATACATGTTTGGCTGCTTTCAACAGAATAACTTCACACGGTGCTAAGAAATTCATTCTTCACAAAGAAAATAAAGAAGAATCAGCAGCGGCTGAAATGAGCGTCACAGCATGGAGGGTACACGAGTCAAAAGCACTAAAAGTTGAGAAGTTTGCTTCTGCGGCCCAACCCAGTAATACAAACACACTCTGCCACTAGTCAGAGAGGAAGATGTTAAATCTATTTGTTGAATAACCAAGTGCTGCCATGACTACTGTAAACACAGGGGCCCTGGGTCCGTGTTTATGTGCAAACATATCTTCCTTCTGGAACAATTTACCATTAACCAGGTGGTGCGATAAACGGCTGTGGCAGGTAGCACAATGCACAAGTAGGCTTTTATGTATACAGCTTGGGAGTGTTTGAGTAAAAAGCTCAGCGGCATAAACAAAGGTAAATAAAGAAGGCAAACAAAAAGTATAAGGAGAAGGAAAGCAACAGAGAAATCAAGCGCCTAGCATGCTTAGCAGCTCGACATTTTGAGATTAATCTTCGAATCAAATCAATCTTATACGCACGACTGAGAGGCAACAGTTAAAGAACATCAGATTAGACTGCGCTGCATATACTGTGATAAACTTGCAAAGAGTAAAAAGAAAATTAAAATCAAACAAAAAAGGTGAAAAATGATGACTAATCAGCAACAAGTCATGTCTGGCTCTAGAGATGTGTCATCCGTGCTCAAGACATAACTTATACCCTCTGAGCTTCCAGCAATGGCCAACTAAAGCTAAAATCTGTTGAAAACAGGCAGGGGCTGGTAAGGTCTGCACTGTTTATTTTAGCTCCCGGGATTAGGATTGGTTTGAAAGACAAAGGGCAGAGTTTCCTGTAGAGTTTTTAAAAGAAGGCTGGAGGGGAAACCTGAGCGTAAGGGCAAAACTGTAAACTTTGTCAACCACCTCATTCTGAAAGTAATACAAATGTTATCTGGTTGTTCATCAGGTTTATCTAATAAAAAAAAGCACATCATATTTTTTTTTTTTTTCAAACAAAGTTGTAACTTTTCAAGGTTTGGATTTTGTTTTTGCTTAAATGAAACACTTTAAGTTGTAATAACAATGATTTTGAACACCAAGCTAAAAAGAGCGTGGTTCTCAGATTAGAGCTACACCAATAAATGGAGCAAACATTTTTCAAATGACTTGTTGATTGGCTTTGATCAGTGATCTTCTCAGACTTTTTCGCCCTATTCATTTAAGTCTTTTTCAACCTGAAAATGCTTTAACCAATAAACAGCATGTACTTCAATGCTAGCTTCTCTCTTTTTTTTTTAGTTCGATGGAAATCTGATGATTTTCTAGAACATGCTTTTTTACATAAATTGCAGAAATCTTGTAGTTTCTTCATTTTCTAATAGATTGAGAACTACTATCTCCAGGAAGCCACCTGCAGTTCCTCAGACTTAACTCAATGTTTTAAAATTGTAGTGTGATAAGATTTCTTAAACCTCTGAATGTAGCTAATTAAGCAACAATTAATTCTTCAGTCCAGGCGTTTTATTTATTTGTCAGTATTTTTACTTTGTGCTGTGTTCCTTATGTTGATTTTATATGTACTCTCACACTTTTATAGGATATGGATCGCCAATTAAAAATAAAATTAAACAGACCCACCGTGGGGGAAAAAACGACAACAACGCAACACTCAATTACAGTTATAATACTGGAATAATTAAGGACTGTAATATGCAAAATTAACCAAACGTTACAGCTAACTGCGTTCTGAATCTGAACTAAGTGCAGCCATTTCACTCGCAGCAGCTACAACGAAGAACTTAAACTTAGAAACGACCAATAGAATATGTCACCTGAAAAGTGTTATTGTAATGTTATCACCTTTAATTTGCCTTGAGGCGACATGATCACATCCGATATCTGTTAACGACAACCACCGCAGTTCTGGGTTTCCGTTTTAGATTGGAGCCATTAGCTTACATAAGCTAGATAACCAGACAAACCCTGACACTTGAGTCTAATAGGTCAACTGTACAAAACAACCGAGCAACATACATGGAAGGCAGCTTCACGATAACGCCGTTTTTAATCAACACCACGCGTGGCGTGCACGTTAACGTCAGCTCTAACAAAAGCTATATTGTGGGTCCTGACGTTAGCTCAAATGAAACGGTTCTCTCTCTCCTCGTCGCTGCGCCTCCAGGTGGTTTTCAAAATAAACCCATTGTTCATGACTATAATCGTTCAATATAAAGGAGTGAACTGGTATAATGTCGTTTACTCACAGAAATGTGTGCGAGCGGACAGTCTTTGACGCTGGGTGGTGTCAGAAGAAGATCCCTCGATGCTCTCTGCCTTCCTCGGTAACGAGCTAGCCACAAGTTGCTAACGGGGGCGTGGTTAGGGTAAAAGTAAACAATGGTGACGTCATGTTAACACGAGGACTTCTAAATTTTTGACGCAAGTCACTGCAGGAAAAAATGTTTCTTCTTTAATAGTTTTTGATAAATAGATATATATATATAAAAAAAATAACACAACCAAACATTACCATGCAGTGTGTAAAATGTTAATTTGTTCATGAATGAATTATGTCTCGAATAAGTTTGATTTTTGAAGTAATAAAATAAGGAAAATTACATTCTCTAAAAAAAAGCCTCTGAATTCACCAAAACAACAGCAAAAAAACCATTAATTTTTCAGACATTCAGACATTTCATAAAACACAAGAACAAAGCAAAAACTAAATGACCTTTTAGAAAACAAAAGCAGCTTTGAATATGTAAAACCAACACACGAGTGTAATAACAGACTCAAGCACGTGAATTACTGATTCAAATAGTTTTCTTTTGTTTGTTTTTCTATATTAACATTTTGCATAAACTACTGTATAACTGTGGCATGGCATAGAGGTTACCTTGCACTGTTGGGGTAAGGAAGCCCACGTTGAATAAAGCGGCATTCAACTCATCTACGTTGTTGGGTCTAGTTCTTAATTAATCGCTTGACAATTAAGCGATTAATTGTCAGCTGCTTTATGGTATTTTGGTAGTTTGGTAGTTTGCCAGCCTAACTAAGCACAGTGAAGCCATAATCACTAATGCAGATAATGGTTGTGTGAGAATGTTTCAAGTCCTGCTGGAAAATGAACCAGCATCTCCTCAAACCATGTCAGAAAAGTGAACTAAATCTTCCTAGTAGAGCACTGCACTGGCTTTAAACTTGGGGGAAAAAAAGAAAGAAGAAAACAGCAATGGATCAACATGAAGTGACACCTATATTACTGATTGTGGAAACTTCACATTGGACCTCATGCAACTTGGGTTCCTTTCTCTTCACTGATCCTCCATAATCTGTGACACTGATTCTCAAAGAAAGACAAAATTTACTTTCATTTTTGCACCACTGAGCAACAATGGAATCCCCTTTTTTCTTCTTCGTCCAGATAAGATTCTTCTGACTTTATCTCTGTATCAAGCTAACAAAACCAAGCAATTACAAACAGTTATATGGCATTTACACATCTGTATGTGGTAACACCCCTAAACTTTCTAATGGACTGTTTGACAATCTCCTTGAGGCTTCAGCTTTACTAATTGCTTGTGAACTTTGTTCAACTTTATTTTTTCCCCCTTCCACTAAACTTTCTATTAATACCTTTTGATATATAATGTGAACAAGCAGCTTTTTATTATTATTTTTTTATTTACAAGATACTTTTTGTGGCTTACCCTTCTTGAGAAGGGTATCAGTGACAGCCTGCCGGACTGTTGAGCAGTCAATAGCATTTGACATTACTTCAACGTGCATAATTTCTGTCCAACAAATCCTATTTTGTTTTGGTCTTAAGCAATGTTATGATTTCCAGAGAAACCTGCATTTTAGGCATCTTTTACCCTGGTGAAAATGTCACAGAATATAGGTTGTGTATAACATAGTGATACGCATTTCAATCTTTGAATGGATTTTCTAAAATAGAACTATTAAAAAATAAATAAATAAAAAAGACTAAACTAAATGCTCTTCTAATTGATCTATTTTAGGTATACCAGAATAATAATAGCCACTGAATACTGATCTGCAATGAAGTTATTATGGTTATTATCCCAAGTACAAGAATGTGACCACTAGAGGGAGAGATTATCAAGGCAGATGCTGTTTAAAATGGAGTATTATTTTACTAATGGAAATAGCAACCACATAAATATAAAAGCATTTCCTACATCTCAATGTAAATGCCTTTCTTTTTTATCTTTTTTTATTTTATTCCCCTATCCCCCAAGTTTGAAAAGGAAACATCCCGAATATAATATTTTATATAACTTTTCACACAATATTCCAAACAATAGTGAATAAAAGTTCAGAAATCTTTATTGTTTCCATTTTAACACATGGAAATCTAACAGTGAAACATGAATAGGTGCACACTGAAACCACAAACAGGGAGAACTTTAACATCGTAAACAATCAATAAACAAGGCACAATTTGAGATGAACAATCAGTTACAAGAGCTTTGATCTGAAGTCATCTGTCAGCAGTATACATGTGCAGGACAATAACATTATTATTCTTAACAACAGTGAACATTTGAATGAGCATAGGAATTACTGACAAAGACAAAATGAAGTTAAGTTTGATTAAGTGTGTTGGATTAAGATGATTTTTCTTGTTGATATATGTTTTAATACGAGAAGTGAAAGCGGCACTGCCTCAGTCAGAAACAAATTACATTGTACCGGATTGTAGGCAACAAAAATACAGTGTTAGTCATACTACTTGGAATGAAACCCACATTTATAAATATCAGAGAAACTGCAGGAGATTTTGTGTTGAAGCAACCAGCAATCTTTGATCTTTTCATTTTACTTTATACATCTAGGGCCAGCAACATAAGATATAAACAACTCCTGTGACAATTATCTGAACAAGTTTCTCAGTTTTTTTTTTTCCAAGGATCAGTTAGAATTTTAATCTGAACAGAAGTCAATTAATAACAAACAGAGAACCCCTTTGACAACATTTTCATCTATTACAAAAAAGCAGAGAAACTTCTCATTTCATCAAAATGTGACACAAAACCAAAGTGCATATGGTCTCCAATATCACAATGTCCCATAATGATCAAATTATCAGATCTCTTGACAACAGATAAAAAATGAAACAAGGTGCTTAATTTAGAGCAAAAATGGCAAACACAACAAAGAACATTCTACCAGTTAAAAGTAATTGCATATATTTCCCAGAATGTAATCAAGGTGTTTTGTGCATGGAGATTACTGCGTGTAAAGTTTATGTAAACATTACACAGCATGTTTTGAGTTTTGCTATGTATTCTAAGAATGGCATGTTCCTTCGCACAAAAATCCAACACATGGAAGATAAAATGCTTTATGGTACAAAGGATTTCCATCTGTAGTGCATGTAACATTTTCCTAAATATAACTCAAAAAGAAATTTTGTACAACATATCACCTATGTATTATGTAGCTGTATCATCTTAGATCATTTATTTAGTCGTATCTGTCATTAATTACATCAAAAAGATCTATGCTAGGTTAACGGCACATTGGATGTCAGAAATTATCTAAAACTAACAGCTCTATTTTGCGTTTATAAAACTTTACAGTGCAATATAAACAGAAATACATTCGAAGATACCATAAAACTAAACTAATCTGTATAACTGTATTTTTTTTTGCAAATGTCAGTGATGCTTAGATGAAATTAATTTCTACTGATTGAAAACACTTGGGCTAAATTGAGGTACTTAAAAGGAACTATAGCAATTTGTAGTCTACCTGAGTGGTCTGTAATAACTTTATCAGCAGAGAAGATTGTTGTGCAACTGAAAACATCTAATGTGCAAAATATTCAGTGTCTTGTTCGACCTCCTTCGAAAGCATGGTGCTCCTTGTGTGCTAAAGATGACAGAAGATGTTAGAGGAGAAGGTAAGTTAAGTACTCAAAGGTGCGCTATTAAAAACAAACAGAAGACAATGTTCAATGGATACTCACGTTTATAGAAAACTGCTTTAAAAGGTGTCTGAGGGAGGAGCTCGTAGATCTTCCCCAAGACGTTTGACTCGTCGGCACAGGAAGCGTTCCCATTCCAGACCTGAACGACGTCTTCTCTGTCCCGTACGCTGATGCTGACCCCAACTACCTCATCTCCTGTACACATAAGTGGAAAAGCGACAATAGAAACATACAATAAGAAAGACAACTCATGGTGCAATAAAGACATTAACAACATCCACTTTTGAAAAATAAAATTTTTTATGTACCCCAGTTAAAACATGATTGATCACAGTTTGTTCATATAAAAAAAATGTGTCCACATACCAGACACTGTGTTCCCCAAGTCTTTGTATTTGGATTGATACTGCTTATACTCCAAGTTTAGGTAAACATTACACAGCATGTTTTGAGTTTTGCTAGGTAAATGAAGCTAACTTATTTTTATAAATGGCTTGATTTCATGCATTTCCCTATTATGTCTCTAGTGTCACATTATGTTGAAAAGGAAGTAACTGATTGCAAATGTATGTTTCGCAGCACTTTTAATAATGCAGAAAAGTATGTCTTATGCTTTGGGTGCATTTATTGTACACAAATGACTAGAGGTTGTTATTAAATAAATGGCATTTAGAATTTGTTCGATATGCTCTTTTAAGGGACTTTATATATCTTCACTAGGTGTGTCTTTTTATTAAGTTTTAACTCTTTCACTTACACACCTATTACAAAGTAAGTATTTAGAGAGTAATATGCTGAATTTGACCACGTTAAAAACAACTGGATAAAACAGGACTGGACATTATAACAACTGCTACAACTCACCATTTCAAATCATAAATTAACTTGAAGCCAGTTTATTTCAGCATTGAAAATATTTATTCAAAGATATTCACCTGAAGCACAATAATCGCTGAACTGTTCTCCAATTGTGGCCAATAGCAACTCCTTCCACACAGAAGACTGTAAATATGAGGAACGATTTAGTAAATAAAGAAATCAACTTGCATGTTAAGAAGAAAAAGTGTTATTTCTCTTACAGTACAATCTTTGGGCACTTTCATTTTCCAAACACCACCTTTAGCATTGCTTTCTTCTTCCCTGTATACAAAACAGAAGAAACATGAGGAAAAATTCATGTTGGCAAACACAAGCGCACCAATCATTTTTTTTAATTTTCCCATATCCTAGCCTCTGGTTTTTGTCAACCGTCAAGTGATGTGTGTCTCATTTCCTATCTGAAACAAACTTCTTGGGTGAAAGGAAATAATTCTAAATCTAAATTGGCCACTGCTATGAATAATTTTGATCTTAACTGTACAGATCCTTGTCTCAACTCTTAAAATTTCCAAAAGCCTGGCAGCTTTTCCAAATCCAACATTTCCATGACAGACAAAGTTGAAAGCTTGAAAGGATAACATAGAGAAACTTGTCTGTATTCGGTTCAAGCTTCCTGCTATCTGATGAAGTTCACTCTCTCGCAGCCTGAATGCATCCATCATTGATACTTAAAATACTTCTTCACTCAGAGAAATAGCCAACATATTACAGAGCGTTGACACACAGCATAACCTAATGGCTCATAGGTATCCTTCTCTGGTCACCAGATGTCTTTTTTAATGGTTATTTAATTTAACCGTGCCAGAAGAACTTACCAGAGTGGCTTCCTTTCTCCCCTCATCAGATGATAGCTACATCTCAAAGGCAAGCTGGAAACACTTGGGATGTTGTTGTAAACTCGCCAAAAGTTCTGTTTCGTTTCCAAGGGGAAAAGAGAAAGCAGGTTAATGTTTGACAACAACAACAGTCAAAACAAATATAACTGACTGGCCTTCTACCACTTTTATTATTACGGCAAATAACTAAAACTAAAAATCAGACTAAATGTTTTTTTCCACACATGATTAAATTGTGACAGAAACATACTAAAAATAGCCTTGAATCCTACCTGAACAGTCTCCACTGTGTAGATTTTCTTCAGGTTTGACTCACACTCAGCTGCAGTTGTACCTGGTAGAGATCTTACAAAAACAAAGACAAATCAAATGTCTGCAAGTATATTTTATGTGAAATATGAACATGTTTAAATGACTTTCTTTGCAATTTTCTTTGTTTCAGATATACCATGGCTGCCCTCTGTGCAGATAAATTAGAGCAGCGGTAGGTTAGGAGGGAGTCAGATGACTGACAAGCCAGTAAACAGGACTGACCCCATTTTAACACTGCCTCCCCTATGCTCCACTAACATGTACACATAGAGCTTGAAATCAACACTGTTCTGATTACACAACATTACACATAAAAGGTGACTTTTACTTTTTACCCCCTAACAGTTAATAAGAACTTGACCCACAAAAGCTTTGTTGCTGAAACTAAAATGGAACAGAGACACCAGCAATGACTCTGCAAACTGAGAACAATATGCCGTGCTTATGAAAGCAGACACTGACCTGATTTCTACTTCTGGATTTATTTTTAGTTACTAATAGTTTCAAATTATAGGTTTTGTTGTAATGTTATTTTGTTTAACATATTCAAAATATATGTATTTGTTATTTCTCACAGTTGTATATTATATAAAAATGATTTAAAAAAAAAAAAAAAAAGAAAAGAAAAACAACATTTTCCATTAATCTTATAATAACAAATGGACAACAAAGGTAAATTCCAGGTCTGTTTTTCTTTGTTCCTTGAAAGAGTAAATCAGTTCAAGAGTTCGCTCACTTTTCACCGACAACAGTTTTATAACAAAGCAGTTTGGAGAATTTTAATGTTTTCTTACCTATCAAGCCAGAAAGTCCAGGGTGAATGTAATGGCAGAATGTCATTCTCAGTGCTGTGTGAATTTTTTCCTAAATCTCTGTCGTTGATATGAATGTTTT
This sequence comes from Poeciliopsis gracilis, assembly GCA_911649635.1. Classification (NCBI taxonomy): domain Eukaryota; kingdom Metazoa; phylum Chordata; class Actinopteri; order Cyprinodontiformes; family Poeciliidae; genus Poeciliopsis; species Poeciliopsis gracilis. The sequence goes on from CAJVRI010001220.1 coordinate 3,872,201, forward strand.
TCTCCAGGCTTGGTGGTGAGCTCAGTTGTAAAGCAGCTAATGGCACTGCCATTGTTAACTATGAAAACCGAAGAACTTTGTATTGGAGAACTATCATAAAGCAGGATTCACACGCAGGCGTTTCTTCGGAGTTATGGTTGTTTATACATATATATAGATTCCCTGGGTAAATTTACCCCAGACCAGCTGATGAGTCATTGGTCGAATCCCCAGTTAGCAGAAAAGACGCTGTGTAACCGCCAGCCCACAAAAACACCAGGCAGATCTCGAAACTTCTATTGCCAAAGCCAAGGCATGTCTGAAAATGCAAATATAGTTATTCGATCGAGATGTTCTTGAACTACGCGGATTTATTTTTAACGCCAAGTTGCATAAAGACCTTTGTTGATCTCCATCTCTCTTCCTCAAAAGTGCAAACGTAATTGCAGACATGCGCAGTTCTGCACTGCCAGCAGCTTTGTTGGATTGCTACCTGCTAGCCTTTCAGCTAACCAACAAGCATTTCCTGCCTGAGGACTGGACACAGCTATGGATATCGACGCAATATTGGAAGCGTTTCAAGGCAATGTTTACATTTATGAAAAAAATAACAATTCGTTTTTTAAAATGTTTAAATGAAGTGTTTTTTCCCCCCACGATAAATTGGTATTATTTGCTAACCACGTAACGCACGTTACTCTACGAAATGCAGCTTTTTATGAAAAATGTGTTAAGAATATTCTTAGGCAATGAGGTGTTATCATTACTTTGGCTTGGCTGCTTTACAAGTATCTTTTGGTAGGAACAAGTCCGTCACATACCACACTTTTAACCCGTTTATGTACCATCTAAGACGGTTATGTAAACAGCTAGCTCACTCTGCTAACAATAAACTGTTAACTTCGATTTGAAACTAATGTGGTTATTTTAATATGTAGCTACTTGTGTTGGTGTTTCCCCCTCAGCTATTTACATTTTCCTGTTTCATAACTAAAGAAAAGAGCAGTTGAAATTATTAACCTAATGCCACTTTGTGTTGTCTGTGTGCAAGTTGTGGTTTGAAAGTAAAAATTAATTTCAAAAAGTTTCACGGGCTGCTTTTTGACTGTCAATAAAGTCAATGTATTTTATTTACGCAGTCCTAAAAGTAAAACTCATGTAAATATTTCCTGGTAATGTATGTTAATTTTTTTTTTTGTGATTATGGCTAACAGCAAATGGAAACTCAAAAGAATAAATCTAATTTTGAGGCTTCTTTTTTATTGGTTTCGTAATAGCTTCTAAGAAGCTAAATAAAGGTTTTTATCAGCTAACAGAAATAGTCAAGTGTGTGTGTTTTAAAGAAACTTTTTGTTTCTATTTTAAGATTTTGATATACATTTATAATTGTTGTCTTTTAGATTTATTTTCCGTATCTTCTGATGTGCTCTTGTTATACAGTTGAATGAATTTTAATAATAATTATAAATAGTTTTACCCTTTTTACTCACTGTGATTGTTTGCAGATTTTGAGAAAAGAGGGAAGAAGGAGACCTGTCCCGCTCTAGAGCAATTCCTGTGTCATGTCGCCAAAACAGGACAACCAATGTAAGTAGGAACTTGCAAATCTGACACAATTAGCACGAAGTCTTTGTTTTCATTGACACTGTGTTCACAATTATTAGGCATATACACATGAGTATTTTGACTATCATTTTTAGACTTAGGTTTTAACTTTAAGGGGGATGAACTTGAATTCTTAATGTATTTAAAATGGCATATGATGTCTATCTGAGTAATGAATGTGTGACTGAAGGAGGTCAACATCATATATTAAGGTGTACATTATTATTATTCTTCTAACAAAACCCAAACCTCATTTTTGCTTTCTTAAAAATTCATGTTTAAGGTTTATTAACATTTTGGACAGTCAAGAGCACGGTAGATGGTGATTTATAAAAACAATCCAATAAGACTTGCCTAATAACTGCACACTTTGTAGATCTGAACATGTATAATAACTTATCTGTACTTTTTCTAATATTATGTTCCACTTTAGGATCCCATGGTCACAGTTCAAAACATACTTTTTATTTAAGCTGGATAAAGTGATGGAGGATTTTCATGCTTCAGCACCGGAAGAGAAAGACTCTCACAATCCCAATGTGGAATATATTCCCTTTGAAGAAATGAAGAAAAGGATCTTAAAGATTGTGGATGGTTATAATGGGTGAGTTAAGCATGATATAAATACTCTGCAACTGGGCAAAGAATCAATAAATAACAAACCTTCCTACTCTTCTAGATAATAAAGTTAATGCCTTGTTGTAAGGAAATACTATATTGCTTTTATGTCATCATTGTGATGACAATGTTTTTTCAAGTTATTATTATCACATATAGGTCTTTGCAGTGCAATATTTATTGGTTTTATACTCCAGGTAAAATTAATAAACACTGATTACATGTTTAACACTGGACTGTGATATTTGAAAGGTTTATCAGTAGTGCCTCATATTGCAAGTGGTCTTATTTTTTATTATTATTATTATTTTTTTTTTATGAGCACAGTAACAATAACCATTGAAAGGTTTTTACACCTCATGTTATAAAAAAGATTTTTTTTTGTTTTACCTTGTTTTCATAGATCAGTTCTGCATTTTTCATCATCCGTCTATGCTTAGAACCCGTTTTTTTGAAACAGTTCTGATGCTGGGAGCAAGATGTCTACTTATCACTTTTACTTATGTCTCTGATAACCTCTCCAGGATTCCATTCACCATTCAGCGGCTGTGTGAGCTGCTTACAGATCCCAAGCGTAATTACACAGGTACAGACAAGTTTCTCAGAGGTCTGGAAAAGGTGAGATACAGTTCTCTTTTTTTTAAGGCCTAAAATCTGTAAATTGGTGCCATGTAATGCATATGAATGTGCAGTCTGTTGCTTTGAACTGTATTTTTATTTTCTTTTGTTTACTGCAGAACGTAATGGTGGTAAGCTATCTGCATCCCACATCAGAGTAAGTAAATCAGCTACCATGTTAATTGTAACAGCTACAAATATTAATATAAAATTAATTAATAATTTTTTTTTACTTCCTTAAAAGAAAAAATGGGACATCGACTATGAATAGAATGAATGGAGTAATGTTTCTTGGAAACCCATCTCTATATTTAGAAAGGTGGGGTTAATTGCTGATTTAAATTGCAGATATTTCTTTTAAGAAAAAAAACAGACTCCTGAATGTGTAGATATTAATCTGTTTGTTGTGGTCTTGTTCAGCAGTCGAAATGTGAATGGGCCAAGTTTGTCAAAAACGCTCAACAGACCAAAGCTGTCATCATCTTCACTGTCCACCAACGGGCTCCCAGAGTGTCCAGCCAGTAAAGAGCTAGATGGAATCACTGAAACTGAAGAGCACCATTCCAGGTAAATTATGAGTCAATGTATAATACAGCATCTGCCATGTTTATTGGTATTCATAGTAAAGATGTGTAGAAAGAAGCGTTTAGAAAGGAAAAGTAAGATATAATTGTTTCAAGCAATTCATCACAGATACTCCACCATAACATGAGGTGCTTTACACATTTTCAATCTTGTTCATCATTGTCTCTGTAATAATGGCTGCTCATCAAATGTTCATGATGAACAGCCATTTTCTATCTTATGAAGATACATCTGCATTTCTTTTTTGCACACCATGTTCCTTTTTTTCCCACTTTGAAAAATAGCAAAGACAAAAAAGGGCTTCTACATCCCATTTTGGATTTTATCCCAAAGAAATAGGAAGTTGTGCATTGAAATGCTTCAGTTAGGCTTATTTTGCAGAAATTGTAAGGGATGGAAGTAAGTGGCATGTATATAATAACACTTTTTCATAACATTTGATTCTTCTGATGAGTAAATGTATGTGGATTAAAGATTGAATATTTCAGAATTTAGTGTGAAATTATCTTTGCAAAACAATAATATTAAATAACATTTACTAGGGATACCAGGAAGTGAGTTTAAAAAAGACTGCATATATTCATTGTGCGGAGACTGTAAAGCAAGTCCTCACATTAGTAATAAAATCTTGCTAAGTTAAGACTATATCTTATAAAAGCCAAAAACTGTGAACATTACCAACAGATTTATTGTGTGTGACAGTGAAACGCCACCTTCAGAAGACGAGGCGAAACCAAAACATGGAATCAAGCACAAACATCGAGAAGAAGACGAAGAATCTGATTGTGACAAACAGGAGGCCAAGAAACGGAAGACTGGTGAATATGATGACGAAACGGAAAGAGAAGAAAATGAGTCATCTTGTCATGAAGAACCAGAGAGCTCATCAGACACACCAGAGTCAGAGGAAGACACTTGCGGTCAAGAGTGCAGCAGTGAAACATTTCATGACACACCCTGTAAATCAGACAGTCATGGTAAGTGTGAATTCATCCTTACTTATGCTAACTTATACTTAAGAACACTTAACAGTGTTGTTTGTTTAAGACACATTAAAAATATGCTACTTCACAGTCCACAAACATTCATTTTTTTAGAGCACAAGTGTGATTAATATATGAGTGGACATAAACATTTAGCTGGTTCATGTACAGATGCATATTCAATAAATTAGAATTTCATCAAAAGGTTTATTACAGTAATTCGATTTAAAAGTCAAATTCTGCTTCTTTATAGATTTAGAGGGCTCTTTCCAAGCATAATAATGGAAATTGAACTGTCAGCTGAGTAGTTTAAACACTCAGCTGATATTTCCACACCCTTAAGGGATTTATGAAGCAAAGGCCAAGTTGATAAATATCAGAACCAACAATAAAGGCTGCTATTAAAGCAGCTTTGGCTGTCCTAACGCCTCCGCAGCTCCACAGGCTTGTTAGCTTTTTTGTATATCACATTGATGCAGTAATTCAACCAAAAGAAAAACTTTCTGTATTATGCATTCATTGTAATACAGTAGATGGATATAGTTTCCACTAAGCTGACATATGTATTGAAATATCTTCCTGATGTTCTGTTATTTCTAAACAAACTTTTTCACATTTTCAGTAGCTGCAAGCCAAAATATTCAAAATTATACATGTATTTCGCAGTTGAATTTCACCTTTAAATTTAATAATAAAATAGATTTTCAGTGATTTTTTTTTAAAAATTAATTTCATTAAACAAATGAAGGATGTCAAATCCCTTTGACAATCTCCTCTTGCATAAAATGGAATAAAATAAAAGCATTTGAGATTTAACTGCAGTTCAATTTCCTCATAATAATTGTGCATATTTACTATGTTCTATCACTAAAAAGTGACATCTTCTCTTCTTAGGGGAAAGCAGCACACCGTCTGAACCACCTGAGAGGGAAGGAGAGTCGAATGAGGCTAGTGCTGCCGCCAGTGTTCAGAGCAACATCTCTGTGGATCAGTCGGACCAAGCGACTCTATCAGAGACGCATTCAACCTTCGAACAGGACAATGCTTTGTCCAACAGCAGCAGCAGTGATGCAGAGGGCTTAGCCAGTGAAAAAGTGTCTAGCAGTAATTCCCCAGATCTGGCAACAGAGGGTGGTGCTGAAACTTCAGACAGCGCAGAGACCTCATTAGAACTGGGAGAACACAACTAACTTGAAAGGCAGGAATGCCAACTGACTTGTTTTCTACACTGTATGACACAACCCCAAAGGTAAATCTGTAGCACTGTGGAGCATTAGGCTTCAGGACCAAGAGACAAGTGGACTTGGAGACTTCTTAGAAGGATCTTGATGTCTTCTTCTGTTTCAGCTTCTCATGGCCACTGCTCACCAAATCTTTAAACTGGAAGATGATTTAACGACATAATGGATACTGCCTTTTTCAATAAACAAAACCTTTTTTCTAACCTTTTTTCTTTCTTAATTTTTACATTTGAACATCTAATTTAATGTCTATAATGTATTCAGCAATTCCATTAGTTATTTGGTGTTTATTTCCAAGGAGAACCATTTGACACAGTTGTTTTAGGCCAAGCACAGTAGTTTCAGGTTTCTGATTTTTGTATTAATGCTGTTCAGATATGATTGAGAACACCTTTAACCAAAATATCATATATGTCTGCTTTTATTTTGTATAAAGCACATATCGCAAGTATATTTCCTGTGATCGTGCACTTCACACCCTTGAAAGCTGGAGAAACGTTTTGCTCCGTGTCCCTATGAAGCCAATACAAGTTGCCATTTTGAGCCCTTTTGTTTGAGCAATTTGGTTTGCTGTAAGGGTGGTGATTTTCAGTTCCAACTCTGAATCAAAATGCAAGGTACTTTTATTTTCTTGGTGTCACTCTGTAGTTGTACAGCTGTCTTTTTTTGATAATTGAGATTTCTACAATACTTATATGTAAATAAGCTTTTGTAGTCTTGTAATACATGTCCACATTCTTTGTAAAACTGACTGCTGGAAACCGAAGGCTTGAGCTTGTGTGAGAATAGTCACAGAAAGCAATAAAAGCTGAAATTGGAATTGGTTTGGCATCTTGTTTTTCTTACAAATCAACATGTTGTCACACTTTTAGAGTAATGAGATGGAATTGTGGAAATGGCTGCTAAATTTTCTTTTTGTTTACATTTGTCCTCTGTCACCTAATGATGACTGATCATCAGGTGATACGTCACCCTAAACAATTGATTAAGGTAATGATGTACACCAAACCATTAAATATGTTGTTTGCATAATCTTTCATAAAATATTGCTGCATTTCTATGACAGCAATATTTGGAGATTTTTCCCTCACTGTCCTTTACTATCCTCACTCTACATAAACATGGTGTTTTGCAAAGATTTTCATAACTGTTGAATTTCACCACACTGTGTTACAACCACAGTCAATGTTTTTTTTTAGATAGATACAGACTATTACAATTTTATGTGGTGTTTTTTTTTACAGAAGAAAATCTGAAAAGTTTGGGGTGCATGTTTTAAATCCTCTTCACACAAATACTTCTAAATAAAATTAAGTTCCAGCAGTTCCCTTCAGATCTCACATGCATAGTGATAAGTCTACTTGTTTTAGCTCAGAAAAAAATACAGCAGTGCTGTGAAGACCTGAGAAGTTTGCTAGAGACAGTTAATGAAAAAATGGTCTCTTTATCCTCAACCAGGATAAAGTTGTGGAAAAATTTAAAGCAGGGATAGGATACAGAACGATAGATTAGCAAAATCTATTTTAATAAAAACAGTAAAATCTCACCTGGTTTAGTAGAAGATGTTCTTATGTCTTTTCCATTTTAAAGAGTAGGTCAGAGGACTAGACCTCACTTCATGTATCACTTCAAATTTAAACCCCAGATAAGCAGAAATTGATGTATTAATGACTAAAAGTAGTATTAATAATATACATATATTCTACAGATACAGGACAATTCTGGAAGAACATGAAGATCAAAAAACTGGCATAGTTTAGAATACTTATTTTTCAAGATTTATCATCCTTGAAAGCAAGTCAAAGTTTGGGTATTTCAGATTTCTTTATGTGTTATAAACATAATTTATGTGTGGAGTTTTGAAAATCTTATAAGCAACTAAATATGGCGTATGTTGTGGATCACTTCAACCCTGCATGTCCGTTTATGAAAATCTTTTGACGATACACTGCTTTTCATTCCCTCTGCTAATATTGATCACAGGCTCAAACCTTAAATGTTCGTTCTAAAAATTTCCAGTTCACTTAACCAGTAATACAACAATCCTCAGGTACAGACATAGATCGAACACTGGGAATATGAGCTCGGTGATTGGTAGAGAGAAAGCAGACAGGTAAATTTAAAATATCGGTTGTGTAAGACCAGAGGGTATGAATCATTTTAATCACAAGAGGATAACATCCAGTGACTCCCCAACGGCCTTGACACATCTAAGCTAAGATTATCAGTATAACTGCTGTCAGCACATATATGGACTGGGGCAGACCCAGCCTACATACAATGTGGTTGGTTTTCCACTAAAGTAAGTTACTTCCAATGGTGTGACACAGAGATTATGTCGCTTAGCAGCTCTCACATCAACACATTTATGGTGGCCTTGAGGTAGATAGACTACAGCAGACATGTAAACAGTAATTAGGACTTTCAAGGATAAGTGAACACTTGACCTCAGTGAATCATCAGACGGATCAGAATCTTCCTATTCTGGGACTGGATTAAAATTGCCACACCAGACTCTTTGTTTTCATCTCATCTTCTCATGTTTTAGTAATGCATTAATTAATTTCACTAAACCACCTTTGTCCTTAAACATGTAGTGTGAACCAGTAGCTTCTCTACAAATGGACACTTGATACCAACTACACTAAATTCTACTTTTTGCACCATTTTGTGGCTTTTAAATTCTTTTACAAATTATATTCAAATTCAAAAATTCTTTATTGAACCCAAAGGAAAATTATATGTTGTCACTTATTCTAATTAAGTTATGCTTAAGTATGTGGTTTCACAATTTATTTGTTGCAATTTTTTTTGAATGCTCAGGTTAAATGCAACAAATTAAGTAAAAAAAGGTTGATAAAAACTGACTTGTTTGAAAAGTACCGGTAAAGTACCGGATAACGTACCGGTATCAACAAGGACAAATTAGCTAATTATTCTCTGTAATTCTTATTGAAATAGTGTGGGATAATGTAGCTGTCTAGAGCTATTGCTTTAAAACAGAAACCAAGTTTGTCAACTGTGGTTCCCAAACATTGCTGTTAAAAAACAAAAGTATTTACTTTAAATCTATTTTAAACTAAATATAGTATAAAATATATTCCTGGATCCTATTTTAAGGATGTAGAGTCCACAAGGCATACAGACAATGCTAAGATGTTTCTTTGTTTAGTGTGATTGAGAAGGATATCCCTTCATGATTGTATGAACTAACTGATTTTGACAGGTCTTCATTTCTAATCCTTCACCATGTGACCCATAACAGTCTTTGTCTCATCCTCACTTTCAGAAGGGATTTGCCACAACAACAAGGCTAATAACTGTACTGTTTGTATGGACCTTTATGCTTTTTTGATTACTTTAATTTTTGCTGATTAGCAAAAAGCTTAAGAAACCATTTTGTAGATGTGAGCTGAAATTGATCGATTTTGATCTCTAGAGAAGGAAGGCAGCAAAGCAGCCACACATCTTAGTTATTTGTTATTTGTAATGTGAGAAATAATCTCTGTTTCGGGGGAGTTACTGAAAATCTTCCCATCATGGGTCAGCGCCTGAGTGAAGACAACGACCCCGACAAAGAAATTGATGTGGCAGAGCTGCAGGAATGGTATAAGAAATTTGTTGTGGAATGCCCAAGTGGAACACTATTCATGCACGAGTTCAAGAGTTTTTTTGGTGTCACCGACAACAAGGAGGCTGCAGATTACATTGAGAACATGTTTCGAGCCTTTGACAAGAACGGCGTAAGTACATTGGGCCTCGATTCTGGTATTATTTACTCTAATAATAACGTTAAAATGTTGTGCACATGAAATGAATCAAAGAATTGATGTGGTTGGGTGACACTGCATGTGCTTAACACCAATACAAGTGTAGCTAAAAAGCTCAAGCAAACTCAAAAGTGGCTTGCACTTTTTACTCTGTATTCTTTAAAATTTTTCTTGTAGGTAGATGGTTAAAGCAATTTTTTAAAATATAACATTGTCACCTTAAATGTCTCCAGACATTCTGAATAAATGTATATTGTTCGTCATTTTGCATAGCAACAGTGTTGCCTCTTTAGGATTTCATCTAATTTTTTTTTTTTTACATTTGAACATCTGATTTCACAGGACAACACCATAGATTTTCTGGAATATGTAGCAGCTTTAAACTTAGTTCTTCGAGGCAAATTGGAACATAAACTTAAATGGACATTCAAAATGTACGACAAAGATGGGAGTGGATGCATCGACAAAACAGAACTTCTTGAAATTGTGGAGGTATATTTCCATTAAATTACTTTCACATGCGCAGTAGTTTTCATCTGCTGGAGATTTCAAAGTTTGCTTTAAATAGATGTGCAAGAAGTCATTGTGACATCTTTTTGTGTCACTTACAGTCTATTTACCGGCTAAAGAAAGCCTGCCATGGGGAGCTGGATGAAGAATGTAATCTGCTTACCCCAGACCAAGTGGTTGACAGGATATTTGAGCTGGTCGATGAAAATGGAGATGGTAAGAGTTTGTGACAGCTTTCTTTTTGACAGGTTTTGGTGTCATTTACACAAATGTAAGGCTGCACTTGCGTTCATTGTTACTGGATCAAAAAATGGAAAACCTATATTTTGTCGCACAGGTGAGCTCTCGCTGGATGAGTTTATTGATGGAGCACGCAGGGACAAGTGGGTGATGAAGATGCTGCAGATGGACGTGAACCCTGGTGACTGGATCAATGAGCGAAGACGCAGTGCTAACTTCTAACACTGGAAATCACTTTGACCTATTATGTCACCATGTTGATTTTGTACATAAATGTATATAAAAAGGCATTTTGGCTTTAAAAAATTATGTACAAAACCTAGACGCATCCATTGCTTTTGACCGGATTATGTGTTTTTAGCAGATGCACAGTCAGTGAAGCATTGGTGCAAATGAAGAACAGTGTAAATAATCGCTGCATATTTTATTATAGGTCTGTTTTACAGCCATAAAGCAGTAACTGTGTGTTCTACTTATTGTGTCATGAATTAAGCATAAAAGTTGTTCAATAAAAAAAGTTGAAAGTTGGCTTGTTGACTTGGGGAGTTATTTATTTTACATGAACTTCAGTAAAATATTGTAATTTTGTTTTGATAAAGGCAAAAGGACTTGGCTGACAAACAGAAATGTTGCTAGAAAAAATTATAAATAAGTCAGTGTGAGTGAACTGGAAAATGCCCGAGCAAGAAGTGAGGATGTACGAAGCCTATGTTCTGATTCATCTGGCTGAAAAAGAGAAACCCAAACCTCTTACTAAATTTGCCTAAAGCTCAAGGTAAAATGATGATTTTTGGTAGAAGTATACGTCTTTCCATGGAGCTCTTCAGTTTTTAGCAGGTGGAAACTGAAAACTCAGAGGATGCTTCCAGGTATTATTGAAGGTCTATTGAAGTCAGTGGTAGAATTTTGACCACCTATCTACCCAGGAAGATTTTTTCTTCTTTGGTGTGGTTGAATGCCTTTAGTTAATTTTAGTTGTATATATTATTATTATTATTGTGTGTATTGTTATTATTATTGTGTGTTTGTTTATTTTATTTATTGTATATATTTGACTTTTTGCACGGGAGTTGCAATAGAAATTTCGTTGAATCCTGTTCAATGACAATAAATGCTATCTATTGATTCTATTCTACATCCAGGTAGGCACTGTTGTGTTGCTTTAATTCAAAATTTGCAAAACTATGCCTTATTTCTAACTTGTATGCCAAGTTATCTTGCTTATTGATATTTCTTATATGCAGTGAAACATTACCGGTAACATTCCAGGTATTCATCTCAAGCACCTGGTGCAAATAATTAAGTCTTTGATTAGATGTGTAAGGTGTGCTTGATATCGGTATGTAATGCTTATGACAATATTTGAACATTTACAAATTTTCCAATAATCCTTTTTTGAGTTGGGAGAACGGGAGATACTTTTACCCGCAATTACATGTTAGTGTTACTCTTAATGGACCCTCTCCAGTCACAAGATCCAAAGCTGAGATTGAAAGCATACTCCGCCTTCACGGCGGCTCCGCTTTCTGCGCTGGTGTTTAAATGGTGCGAATCGTTTCACCAGTTCAAAAACTCGTTTTCTCTCGCGAGAGTCTAGATTGTGTTTCGTTTCTCCAATTTGGTCCTGCTGCAGAGACAAGTGTAAGCTAATTGTGTATGTAGTTTTCAAACTTCGAACTGCTTTAAGTGTTTTGCTACTTAAACGAGACACTTTAAGACTTGAAAGAAAACTACCAAACTAGTCTTTCGGTCGGAAGCACATGCATATAATCCTCCGTAGCGTAGCGTGTTTACATAGGCAGAGGTGTTCACGGGTTTTACTACTGAATCCAGTCAGCAAACAGGATCTAAACACAATGTCTTCTGAAAGACAAGCGCCATCATCCACTTATAAAATGCAGGTAATGATTAAAGTTGGACGACTTGGTAGTCGCAAACGTGTCAACACATTGTTTCAGTTCCTGTTGTTTAACTCTTGTAAAACGCCTCCCCCTCGTGGCTAGCGTTCAGAAGACAGCCGGACATTGAAGTATGTCACCGGCGACCTGTTTTCCTGCCCACGGGATGAATCCTTGGCCCACTGCATCAGTGAGGACATCCGCATGGGGGCAGGGATAGCAACGATGTTCAAGAAGAGGTTCGGCGAAGTGTCGACGTTAAAGGAGCAGAGTGAGTCAGACTAGTTATTAAAAAGCCTTTGTTTGGGGAAGAATTCCAGGAGAAAAAGTTTTGTCTTTGTAAAGTTTATTTGTAAAGTTGGTACTTAATGTCTGGTACCAACATTTGGTACTAATTCATGCAATGTGTTGTATTTTTCTATGTATGTCTGAATAGAGAAGGTGCCAGGACAATGTGCTGTCCTGGCACGTGATCAACGTTTCATCTATTATCTGGTAAACATACTGTGGGCAGTTATTAAAATGAAAGTTGTTGTATTATTCAATCTTGTAACTGTGTCTTTCCTATTATGTGTCTCAGATCACAAAGAAAAAAGCCAGCCAGAAACCCACATATGACAACCTGAGAAAGAGTCTTGAAGACATGAAGTCTCATTGCTTGCAGAATGGTGTCAATAGGATATCAATACCTCGGTTTGTAGGAACTACTGTGGAAAAATACTGTTGTTCCTTGTTTTTGTTTTTTCACTCAATAATTTCCCTTAATTCTTCTTCTTTAGTGGGAATGATTAAACGGCATGTTTGTCTCGTGTCTCCCCCTCAGAATTGGGTGTGGCCTGGACCGACTGGAGTGGTCAAAGGTGTCGCAGATCCTTGAGGAGGTCTTTAAAGAGACGGATATCTCCATAACAGTGTACAGTCTGCCCAGGAAAGCAGAGACCACAGTGATGAAGGAAAATATGCGATGATACATGGTTTTTATAATTATTATTGGGAGAGTTCATTATTCACTTTTCTCCATTATTCCTGCAGCACGAAAAACAGTTTGGGAATGTTCATATTGCAAATAAAATGTATCTTCTAACAAATCAGTTTCACTGCAGAGAAATGACACAGAGCTCTCTTCAGCAGCTCTGGTAAAGGAAAACTCCAATCTGTAGTTTTCTGCTGTCTGATTACAGCAGGGCTCCCTCTTCTGTGAATTTAGGTTTTCATCACCAAATCAATATTTAACAGAGGTGAGTGACACACCGCTGCACTGGCTATTGAACACACACCTTCCGTAGGGCTTTTTTGAAAGCATTTTGACATTCTAATACTTAGAATGCAGTTGATCCTGAAATAACTGCAACTCAGTTTCCTGGCTACAGCTACACACAGCCATTGTTTCTGTTATTATATATATTTTTCATCTATGATGCTTTTATAACCTGCCTTGTTCCCCAGCTGTTAAAAATAAAACAATGATTTACAGAATGTTTTCTTAAATATGTTTTAAAATGTATGCAAATGAGTTATCTGAATTTCCCAACAAACCCAAAATGTCTAAATTTCTTTTTTTTTTTTTTACATCAGATCAGAGGACTTTGCTCGACTACCCTGGGTAATTCATATTTCCCTTTGACGGGATGGCTTCAGTCCTTTTGCTCTAGCATAAACGGCTCATTAGTGAAGTGCGTCATTAATGGCCTTGCTGCCACATCAGTCAAAACACTTTTAATCTAACTTTATTGTAAAATAGTAACCCAGTGTGTAAGTAATGTAGATTTCTGTGCTTCAGAATACCCATCAATACCACAGGAATCTAACCATTTATGTTCTGATCTTTTATTTTGATAAATTTCTAATAAATGTTTTTGTAGGCATAACTATTGTATTTTACTTGTCTTACCTTCCTTTTGGACCACTGATGGTAGCTTGATACCAAATTTGATCCTTTTTTCCCCCATTACATTTAGATCTTTGGGATAGAACATAGCATGTGATGGTGACAGAGTGCAGATCGGTGTTTGCAATAAGTTTTGCATCGTCTATGAATCAATGGCAGAAAACTGAGTCTTCATTGTGGTACTTTTGCCTCTGGCTGAAATGAGTCAAGCTAGGTGAAAAAAAGACAGCTTCCCTGTCAAGAACTGTCTTGAAGCTCATATTCCTCAGATAAAAGTGCTGCAGAAGACTCTCAACATGACACCTAACATTTTCTGTACAACATAAAGAATAAACAAGAGAGCATATTCAGTTCAAAGCTTCTCCAGCTCTGCTGCAACAAGGAACAGGTCATCCCTTCCTACTATGATAATTGTATATCTTCTATAATTTCTGACTTGTTAAATCAATACTATATTTCAGGAAAATACATAAAAGCAACATTATTTCACCTTGAAGGTAATGTATGTTTAGCTATATTCTGATATTAGTTGTGAATAATTCCATGATGTCAGTTGGATTTACCCACATTTTCCACACTCTTCTGTTTCTTTGTCCACTATTTTTGTGATTTTGTTTTTTTTGTGATTCATCAGATTACCCCAAATTAAAGCAAGCTTATAACTATGTGCTTAAAGTCTACCTAGCTCAATTACCAGAGGTATAAATTGTTAAAGGAGTGTTGATTTCATCCATAAACAAATTGGAAGATATGTATATTTTCTCCTTCACAAGAAATAATAGGCAATGACAGACTTTTATAAAAGATTATATGCTAAAAAAAACAACTTTCCACAATAAAAATGCACTACATGTCATGCATTTGAACCTTTAGTCCAAATCATCAGATCTCCTTTTGCTACTCTCCCATCTGCCATGATGGTGTTGTCTGAGCAAACTCATCAAATATAACTTGTGGTGTGCTCATTGTGGCTTGTGCAGATGGCCGAGGTATTGTATGGTCCATTATTGATCTGCTCGGGTATTGTGCTTAAGTGCAGCTGGGACACAATAGACCAGATGTGAGTGGTTTCAAAAAGGAGGAGGAAGAAATCTGACACCACAAAATCAATCTCACACATTTGCTGAGCAGGAAATCTTTCAGTGCCTCATGAAATAAAAGTGGACAGAGGAGACATTTTATTTTAGGGCACGCTGCTTTAAGATACCAGCTGAGAACATGTATGGGTGAACCTTAGCAGCAGAGAGGCGGTCTGAACCGCGCCAGACCTCCCATTCTCCTTTGGGACGCTTTCAATAATTCATAAGGTGAATGCATTAACCACTGTGAGCTCTGTGGCTGGATGCCCCCTTCCCCCTCCTCCTTCAAACCAAAGACATCCTGGAAGGCTGTACTTCAGCATCACTGCAGCCATCCGTAGCTCTCCTCCTCTTTTTCCTCCTCCTCTCTTCCCATCCCCCCATTCCTGCCTGGCTGTCAGACTCACTGCAGCAGAGCCACCGAGCTGCGCTGCAGTGAGCGCAGAGAAATCTCGCTTTCGTCTGACCTGCTGTCACGCTGCTGCAACGGGCAGAACCAGCCAGTGCATCCAAACCCATCTCCCACCACACCTGAGACCCCTCCTCGCCTTTGTTCCCCCTGCCTGCTTGTCCCGCTGCAGCACATTAATCTGCCTCAAATGCTCTTCCCCCTCCATCACCACTGTCACACACCCCGTCCCTTTTCTTCCTCCTCCTACTCCCACATCCCTCTGTCCTCCATTCCCGTTGTATTATTTGGACGATGCGTAGGAAATTGCCGAGCTCAGCATTCTTCTCCACAGGCACTTAGGAAGGAGGGAAGGAAAAAAAAACAAAAAAACGGGATGAGTTGGGCGGGAGGGTTTCTGCTGCACCACATTACTGGCTCCCTTCCAATTAAAAAAGAGAGCTTATGTTACTGAAAAGCTGTGCACCCAATCAGGAGGCAGCGCAGGGTAAAGATAGCTGGATAAAAGCGAGCGGGAGAGTGGGCAAGAGGACGAAAAAAAAAGGAAAAAAAAAAAAACTGCAGTGTGTGAGTGTGTGTAGTTTTCATCCCTCCCCCCCTGAGCAAATCTTCATCAAATTGTGGTACTTCAGTCTTGGGGTGCATTTGCAGGGTTGTGAGGGGTTTTTTGTGGTGGAGTTGTCAGAGTAAAGGTGTGTGTTTCTGGGCTCTGTCAGATTTGCATTTGGTCTGAAACTGGAAGTACGAGAAAGTAAGAGGAGTCTCATTCTTTTTCTCTCTATCTCAAAGTGTCTCGGAGTCTGCGGAGAAAGGGAACATCTCATTGTCAGGGGGAACATCCTGCACAGAAGGTAAGCTGCTGCCTTTGCTTCTTAACCTGCAATCTTTTCACTTTTTATGGGTCTGTAGTGGAGAGAAACAGATGGCTTTAAAAAAAAACAAAAAGAATGTTGATCTTGATCCTCAGTGATTAAAATTCTTTACAAAATGAGACATTTCTATTTACCTTTTTATGTATATTTTTTAAATTTGTTTTCATTGCAAAGACTTGAAGTAGAGTGAGACAGCGAGGCAGAGGGAAAAGGGAGGGAGAAGCTCAGTGCGGGACTCCCTGATGCTCCTGGGCAAGTTTTCTGTGCACACGGTTCTCTTGTGCTGCAGTATCCTGTTAAATCCCCGTGTGAAGCTGTCTCAGCATCCAGCAACCAGCATCCAGGCTGAGCTGTACAAGACAGCTCCCAGTTTTTGACAACATCAGCTTGACTTGTCTTTTGTTTCGCATCCAGATCTTAAAATAAGCGAAGTTTCTCGATGACATTTTGGATTCAGCTGGCTAAGAGGCTGCTGTAGCCCCTGTTAGTTTGGTGATGCGTGATCTCATCGTGGCTTCTGACAGGGTACCAACAGAAAACTGTAAGCTGGCTCAGGATTTGGTTGAGTCTGGTGACTAGTTTCTGTTCAGTTTGTCCAGTTAAGAGGAGGCGCTGCAGTCAGAGCTTGAAGCAAAAGTAGGTTACTTTATTGATCATTCAGCGCTTGCTGTGTGTAACATAAAGAATGAAAACAAAGCTACAAGCATTGTAATATTAATAAACTTTCAGTCAGTAGTTGGAACATAGAAAATATCTTATATGGTAGCGCAAAAATGACTCAAATAACAGAAGTAAAATTGTCATTTTTTGGAAATGTACTTCAGTCTTTTTTTTAAAATCTACAGCTGCTGTTCTCCACCTCATTCTATTCTATTCTGACCTTCAAATGGAGAGCTTGATGCTGTCCAGCAGTGGGCAGTGTGTTGCCTCTGCCCATGCACAGTGGCCTGCTGCAGAAAAAGGAGCAAATAATAGACTTGTGCTTTCCTGTAAGCACACTGCAAAGCCACATTAGAAGTAGTAAAAGGTACAGCATGTGCTAATAGTTCAATATATGTATTTTTAAAACTTATCCTGCTCTTCTAAGGCATCTGGTCTTAGTTGTACCGCAAAGCTGACCTGAATTTCTGATCCTTGTTGCAAGTTTTAAAACATTTAAATTATTCAAGATGGGAGAATGAAAGCAAAATCCACTTCAGAACCATGGACAGCAGCTTCTCTTAATCTCTGTTCAAACCTATTTCATTGCATATCCAGAAGCGTGTTTAATGTTGCCGAGAGCTTTGCGTGTCTTTTTCTGTTTTAGACAAAAAAACCCCCACACTTTTTATTATTAATGTCATTCTTTCATAATGCACCTCCAAAGAGAACCAGTTTTCTTTTTCAGAATCAGCCTTTCACTGATTCGGCTCAAAACCTGAATCAGTCGGTGTTGTACCTTCATTATCTCACTGTGCTCCGTGTGGGAGTGCCTTCGTTCTGGTTGTGTTCTTGCTTCTTTGTCGCTGCAAAGAAATGGTTGTGAGGCAAAACAGCAGCCCAGCAGAAACAGTAACATTAAGTCCAAAGATGAGAACAAGAACTAAGAAAATTTGAGCCACTAATATTGATTCAGCCAATTTCTCTTTAAGAAAACATTCTTGTCTGCCTCTTAATCCTTCCAGGTTGTAATTGGAGGGCTGTTGATTATCTCTATCGGTCAACGGCCGAGAGGCAGGATTCAGGCCATCACAGAAACACATAGGTCAAACAACAGGATATTAGGGTAATTGAGAGTCTGCATTGATGCTTTCTGTCTCTGAGAGGAAGCAGGAAACCTCCCGGGTAAACATGGAGAAAATACAAACTCAATTCAGAAAGTTCTCTAACTGTGAGCTGAACCACAGACCTTGTTGCTACAATTGTGTAGACCCATTCAATAAAGGTAAATATTTTTAAAGAGGTCATTTATTTCAGTAACTCAACTGTGAAACACCTTACATGGGTTATTTACACCTAGACAGACAATTAGTTTAGCTAATTATGAGAATTTACCAATTACATCTAATAAAAAAATGCTTTAGTATTATTATGTAAGTAAAAAAAGTACTGTACAGTAAAACCAGTCTTGAAATTGCATTTAAAACATATCCAACTTATCATAACAGCAAATGTAATTAGGTGCTACCCATTTCTGGTAAAGGTATTGTTGTTGTGCTTAGTATGTTGAGTTCACAGATTGAAAAGTTATAAAATCTTTGAGTGTCTAGGTCACCAGTCATAGCCGATTGCCTGTTTGACTCTCAGCTATATGAAGTAGCACTTTCTACCGAAATGTAGAAAGTGCTCAGAGACCTCAGTGACGTGTTACAGCTGTCATTAAAAAAATCATTTAAAACATGTAATGTCCTCAGACCATATAAGTCTGACACCAGCTGTGAAACAAAGCTTTGTTTCATGTCACGGTTGAGTGCAGTCTGGGTAATGTCTCAGCAGGATCCTGCTTGCATATGGTGAAAGTCGTCTAGATAGTGATGATTAGAAACACAAGTTCTGTAATGGCAAATGGAATCGGGACCCCTCACTGTTACATGAATTAGCCAGTACCTGCCATTTCACATGAACATAAAGTACAAGGTGTGGACAAGATTTAACATTTTTTTCATCAGATAAATTGACTAGTTTTGAAAAGAAAGAGTATCAAGGTGGAATTTACAAAAGTTTAATGATTCAATCTCTCAACAGCCAATTCAGTTAAGCCGTTAAATAGTCATTGTTTAGTTAAATGTGTGAATGATCAAATTATGCACGATAACTTTGCATTTGGAGGAAGAGAACAGCTGCAAGGCTCATCATTGCTCATCCTTTGAGCGTGACATCCTCTGTCCCAGCATGTGTAGTACGGGCATTCAGCATGTCCCAGTAAATGATGGCCTGGGCAAAAAACAGCAGAGCATCATCGGCTGCTACTACAGTTGGTAGCCATTCAAAAATTCTTGATGTGGTTAGAAGAAAAGAAAATCTTCCAATGATGTTCTTAAGGTGGTCAAAAAAACAAAAAAACATTTACACCTTTATAAACACAATGAGTAAAAATACATGGCACATGATAATAGAGGAATATGTTGGGATTTGCACATAAGGACACACCTGAAAAGACAGAACCTTTGAAGTACTAAATTCAGTGCATGGAAAGGATAAACTTTAGTCATTTGTATTGTGAAATTTATGGTGTGAAATTCATTTCTATTTAAGAAGATTACCCAGACCTTTTAAACCCTCTTTATGGCTTAAAAAGTTACAGTTGACTGTTAAGTTTTATCTATAGTATAAGTAAAAAATTTAGCAATTAGTGAATTTAAATAGATGCACATTTTGTAAGAGGGCTAACCTTCCAGCTAAATGTTTTAGAATGTAATAACTTTTTAGTGACTATGCATAAAAAACTTTTAAGTAATTTGGATTTATACTAATAGATATACTAAAAGATAGTAGTGATGTTTTAATGTTTTCTGATCATGTCATTGTTGAAAATGAGAATTTGCTCTAAATGATCATACCTGGTATTGTAACTTGAAATAAACCAAGATTGTTTATGAGATATTTTAGCAATTTAAAGTTTTTTACTTGGCAAAAAGATCATAGGATTTACAAACAAAAAAGAAACATTATATTTCAGTGGTATAAAAAAAGAGAAGTCGTGAAAAGTTGTAATCCAGAACGGAATTAATCTATGTTCTTGTAATTATTAATCCGACCCAGCTCTGAAGAAATGGCTTTTTGATTTAAAGGAACTCAGAGTTTCAAAAGTTTTGCGGTTTTCTTGAAGTTTGCTCCAGATGTAGTCCAGCTTGTGTTGTGTAAATACTTTTGTTCAGCAGGTGAAGGAAAAATGGTTTGAGTTGAACAGAATATAAATGGAGGGAAAACTGAGTGATACCTTAAGAAAACTGTAGAACTGTTGAGGGCTGCAAAAGACTTGCGATCTTTCTTTGGGACAACAATCCTAAAACTCAGAGTTACAATATAATAGCTTTGATCAAAGCATGTTACAATACCATATTCAAAGTCCAAACTTAAATTGCATTCTATATGCTTTCTAGCAAATTTGACTGAGTCTGAGCTGCAAAGAAGAATGGCAACAATTCCAGATGATGTGGCATTAGATGGAAATATTATCTAAAGAAATCACATTGTTAATACTTCACTATTCAAACACTTTTCTAGCTTAATTGGGTTTGTTGAGACTTGAACTAACTCATCAAATAGATTATTTTGTACATTTATGATTTTATTTCCCATTCACACGTCAAGCCTCAAAAAATATTATCACATTAAATGTAGAACTCATTTGAAATGCTAAGCAGCCAATCAGGGATCTAACTCACACAGAAATATGCTGACGGAATCTGACAGAACCAATGATGTGTTATGCAACGAAGAAACCGAAGAGGCAGACTTTCACTGAGACTCCAGATGTTGCAGCCTACTGATGGCTTGGTGTAAAAACACTTATAAGAGATTAAGGTTTGTGGTCATAATTTTGCCTTTTTACAAGTTTGGTTAAGTGTGGACATTTAGCTTTTCTCCACCCTTTCAAAATAACTTGTATTATAGATGCTCATGTCAGAGGACATGCATTAAAGCATGGGGCACTTTACTTCAAGAATGCATTAAAGACATGGACTGTAGTTTTTCTACAGAGAATGGAGGAAAATTGACACCAGAAAAGGACAAGTGCACTGTAAAGGAAATGAAAAGACGACGGAAGTCAAATTATTTAGGCATGAGCCAGAAAGGGTTACAGAGATTGAGAGACTGTCACAGGCAGAGCAGGGATGGAAGAGAGTGGGTGTGCATAGCAGAGCTATGAGCACTGCAGCACATTGCAGTGCCCAGCCCCCGCTGTGTTCTCTGCTCACCATCCGGCACCATGTGCTGAAAAGACCCCTGCAGCAGCAAAGCTGCACGGCACACAGGGCTGCCTGCCGATGAACAGAAACATTACAAAAAGCCTCTGACCCTCCGTTGTGCAGTCTGGACATCAGTTGGTGGACAAGAGATCGGTGGAAACAGAGTTAAACGCAAGCAACCGATCGTCACCTGCAAAGTCATGTAAAAGAAGAGAGTAAGTCACATTGATGCTCCCCCTGGATTATTTAAGTGAATTACACATTTACTTCCCTAAAATGCTTGCTGAATGATCCTGTCTTCCCACGCCACATTTTCCCAGATTAGGAACATCTGCCTTTCTGCTTGTATTTTTCTAGAGAGTAACACTTTTGCAAACACTGGTGAGCAATTCTCTGTAAATCTAACAACAGAGAGGCAAGTATGAAGAAGTCCTAAATGACAGAAAAGAGCAACGTATAGCTTCCATCTGTTTAGATCTCCAAGTTACTTCCAAGAAAGCATTTTTAGTGTAGTGTTGTACCTTATAGTACTATTATGAGCCTTTATTTAACCAGACAAAGAACCCGCTGAGACCAAGGTCTCTTTTACAAGAGCAACCTGGCCAAGAGGTTAACAGTTGAGAAACACAAATCACTTAGAATAAAACAGCAAATTTACAGGTAAAATGCAATTTGCTGTGAACAATAATAAAAAAAAAAATGGACATTAAGATAAGTGCAATAGCTGAAAATAATAATATAAAGGACAATTAAATACTGGTTTAAAGGTATATTTGTTGCTTGTGACATCCTAGCGCTATTTTATGAATTCCTTTTTGCCGTTTACGTAAGAAAGAACTAAAAGTTTTGAATGACACAATTTAAGACAATAGATACTATAGATACTATCCTAAACCCATGCTATACTATACTATACTATACTATACTATACTATACTATACTATACTATACTATACTATACTACACTACGGTACACTATGCTACGCTATGCTATGCTATGCTATATTACTATGTCGTGTCGTATAGTATTTTGATACTATACCATATAAGCACTATTACCTCACACTACAGTATGTGGTCTCACACTTAAGTTATGTTAGATTAATTAAACAGCTTTCGGGCTGGCGAGTAATACCAGAACTAGCACAGGCACATGCATGAGAACACATGCAAGCAGATGTGAAATGAGTCAACATCACGTGAGGAACCCAAAGGAAAAAAAAGGAGAAGCTTCTTTCTGCATCCATTAGCAGTAGTTGTGCTTCCGTCCCCTGCTTGCCTGGAGGGATGCTAGGCCAAAGCGTGAGAGCTTCCCCCTCCTTTTGTGTTTGTATATTCTTCCATTTCCCTCTGGTTTGCTGATACGGCTCATTCAAGTTTGCGAAGCGTGTACTCGCTCTGCTTCCTGTGACATGGTCTGATGGAGTGGCTGAATCAATTACACCTCAACAAACAGGTGTTAAGTGTATTTACCTCAGCACTTAAGCCATGTTTGGTTCTGATTTGGAAATAAATCAGCAGTAAGCTTTCAAACTGATATGACATAAAAATATATGCTGACGGTGGATCACGCTACAACTGGCAAAACTTGTATTCTTGCCAAATAAATGCAATGTTCAAGGGAGGTAAATTCTAATTAAAAATGTATTTTGTATTTAGTCTTATAGATTACAATAATTATTTTTATGAACTGCACATAACAATGACCAAAGTCCAGAAATATGAAGTAGAAATACATGAAAATACAATGAAATAACCCTAATACAGCTGAGAATGCAATTTAAAGAGCAATGAGGTCACATTAGGAACATCAGTGTTTAACGTAATGACCACCAGATAAATAATGACAACAAAGATAAAAATATTTATCTAGCAAAAACAAAAATATTTACTAAATTCAAAATTAAAATGTTGAATTTATCCAACAAAGAGAAGGTCTAAAGCAGTAGCATTAGAGTAGCACAAACTAGCACCCTATGTTTGGATTAGGGTGCAAACCCTACGTTTGCACCCTATGACCACAATATTGACATTGTGGTCAATATTTGACCACAATGTGAAATATTAAACACTGAAATTCTGCCACCATATTTTGTAATTTCTGCCCTTGTTCTGACTAACATTGTTTCTTCAAATGTTAGTTTCATCCAGTATATCCCTCTTAATAAATGTGTCACTAGAATAGCTGACTTTACATTTGTGAGCTATGCAATTGAGAAAGTCTTTCTTTTCTCCACATAATTTCTTCACTCTAGATTTACCGGCATGAATTTAACTACTGCAGAAATGTAGTCATCAAAATGGTTCTTCTGTCAAACCACTCAAACTCCATAAGTTCATCTATATTTAATTTCTATGGTTGGCCATAAAAAGCCAGTTCAAGCTGGTTCTACGTTTTTTTGTTATTTCTTTCAGAATGAAGGTGTGTGTTTGTGTGTGTGTGTAAATTCTATTTACCCTTTAAACTTTAAAAATATGACAGAGGAAGAAAAATTTGATCCAGTCAAGGATCAAATTTGGCCATTAAAATACTATGTCTTGCCAATAGTAAGACATAGTACTTTAATAAAATCAAATGTTGCTTTTTATTATGAAGAATAGAGAAAGAAAGTAAATACTAGTCTGTGTTCTGTATGAGTTACAGAGACAGAGGGAGTGGGAGGAAGCTGGATAGTATTGTGGTGTGGGTGAGCTGCAGCAGGGACTCAGAGTGCTGCATTGAGCTGCATAATTAATGTTAAGAGGGTGGAGCTAAAGGCGGAGATAACTTGCAATGAAGACAGAGCTGCTACAACACCAAAAGAAAGAGAGTAGCTCTGTCATAAAATATGGAGCAGCGCTCCAGCAGCCAGGCAGAGATCAGTCTGAATCTCTGCCTCAGTATGAATTTCTGAAGCAAAACAACAAAAGAGCTCAGACTTTTTCGGTCCGGTTCTATGCCCCCATCCCATCTGCTGCCCCAGCCCTCGAAGCCAATCTTTCTCCTCGGATCTGCTTACCTCGGCCAAATGTCTCAGTGTTGGCCGCGCTGCTCTGTTAATCATCCAATTTGTATCGAAGCACCTTCCTATATGACACATCTTCTATATTTCCCATCTGATCTGTCTGAATTGGACCTCAGAGAAGGAGGGGGGAGTTGTTTTAATCTGTTGGATGGAGTTATATTTAGTCAGCTTCTCAAAGATTCTCAGCATCAGTTTTCTTTAATGCTCATGTGTATGCTTCTACTTGAAAAAGGTGGAATGTGAGTCAGTGGAACTCACTTTTGAATGAGCGTTAATGTCCATAGAGGTGCATATTGGATGCATCCAGGCATTAATGCAAATACTCATAATCCTCCGTGCTGCTGTCAGAGCTCACAAACTCGTTTAGCCTCTCTGTCTCCAAGGCTATGTTTCTTGTTTGCTGACCGCATCATTATCGCACTCCTCCGCTTGCACCTCTGTCACAGCACCTCACTGTCACAGAAGCTGCTCCGAGTTCTGAGCTCTGCAGCAGGGCTCCATGCCTCTTTCTTCACTGCGTTACAGTAAACAAAGGGCAAATAATCTCAACTTGCATAGCACTTTTCTAGTAATACTGACAACCGAAACCTGTTTTATTTTTTTCCCTACCACAGCCACATTCATCCAGCTGTATTCACAAATACACATTTACACACCAGTATGCAAATGGGCAAGCAACTTGGGTCACATAACCAGCTGGTGGATGATGCTTGAAATGAACTCGACTTTAACTCTCTAATTGCAAGATGACTGCTCTTTCTAGTGAGCCATAGCTGCCTGTGTCTTTGGAAGAGATGTTGTCTGTTTGTTTAAAAAACTTCAATGTCTTCTTTTTACCATGTTCTTCATGAAGCAATGTTGTAGTATAAGAAAAAAAATATTGTTAAGGTTTCTACAAATACACATACATTTGACGCTCCTGAGTCAAAAACCTGTTCAATTTTTTTTGCCAGTTCTTCTCTGCAAAACAGCTAAAACTCAGTGAGACCGGCTGGAAATCATCAACAAACCAATTTCTAAATTAAGTCTTACCAGCACCTTTGTAGAAAAGCATCCAGATTGGTCACAACTAATAGTTGTTCTGTAAATGGTTTCTCCTACCTGAGCTGCGGATCTCTGCAGCTCCTCCAAGGTTACCATGGGACTTTGAGCTATGTCATTGTTTAATCTTCTCCTTGCCCAGTTTGCCATGTATTTTGACAGTCACAGTTGAAGTTCATAGGTTTGAAGCTGTGTCGTATTCTTTCTGTTTTCAGATAGAGTGGTTTTCCCTATTGAAAAACCAAAAATATTCATTCATTCATAGAAAAGCAAAACTAATGTTGACATTTCTTATCCCTTGAAATACCTGATTTGGAGAGAAAATGTATTTTTTTTCTCCTTGCCTTTCCAGAGGCTTTTGCAGTGGCAGAGCAGTGTCACCATTTCTTACTGCTGCCAAGAAAAAATATGCCCACCCATCATGTGAACTACTGAGAGGGAAGCAAATATCAGAAGAAAACCTTTAGGAAAAAAAAAGTGTTTTTCCTTCTTTGAGATAAACCAAAGCTTTGCACTTTATTTGACAGGGTCATCCAGTAAAATAGTCTGGAACCCATTTAACTGCAGGCAGCGTGGGTGAATTTTAAAATCTTATTGATTTAAGTGTGACCTATGGCTTTAAATTTCTGCACAGATCAGGTGTGCAACGACTAGCTTTTCATTTGACAAACACATTAGCATTCAGAGAGAAATAAGACGAGAGGATCAACAGGCAAGAAAATGTTTTCAAAAGTGAGAGTAGGTGTGTAGAATAAAATACTTTGTACTTGGAGATGTTTGAGGTGAAGGACATTGCAAAATGAATCACAGCTTTTCTTTGATAGGAAGACGATGGAAAGCGGTGGAGAAAAAAGGGTGAAATGAAAAGACTTCAATTTTACACAATTTGAAAAGTTTCACAGTTCAGAGTACATTGTGTTGTTGGTCACTGGCACAGCCTTGAATTAAAAAAAAAAAAAAAAAGATTGGATAATCTGTTTTCAGCCCAATTTCATCAATAAAAGAACCCATAAGAACATCTGATATTAAATGCAGAATTCAACAAAGGTAAGGTGCTTGGAATAAGTTTAACCTGTGGATCACATCCAAGGTCAAAACAAAATCTGACCGAAGACCCATTTCACACGTGACACCAAACTCCTTCATGATACTTAGCAAGCCCAGGTCCACTCATAACAACTCTAGTGGATCTACGCCCATCTTATTTTAAGAAGATTAGCATGTTTGGTCAGCTCGTTTGTGCAGCATAACCTAAAACAGATAATTTATGCTGGAAAACTTGAATGTGTCAGACATGAAACAAAGAAAAGCAAATTCATATACAGAAAAGCAAAAGACTCATTGATGCTGGTAGTGGGTGGAACAGTTTTGTGTTAGGTTTAGACCACACTTATCATACATGGCACAAAATATATTAGTTTACTGTCTTTTTGTAGTTTAGATGATGTGCTGTAAAATGGTACCATATACATAAAGTGAACCAAATTGATTGGAATGGGGCAGTAAAGTAGGAAAAATACTACTCATTGATCACAAATTCATGATGTAAAAACATATCAGAAAAGTAAAAAATATAAAAAATATAATTGAAATGTTTAATTTTAAATATAGACAAATAAATACAACACTCAGATAAAATCCAGTCTTGCTATTGAAAAAGCTTGTTCATGAAGCCAAAAGAAACAGAAAATGTTGAAAAAGAGGAAAACCTGACATGCAATAACATAGAACATCAACAACCAGAATATGTTGAGTGGTAACTCTGCAAACCTTAGTGATTTGTGAAAAGTCAAACATCTGGCCTTCGCTGCAACTAACCTTGGATTTATTGTTCACCACAATTTATGTTTACGTTTACTGTAAAATCATACAGAGATTAAAATGCATTTTATAATATGTCACTAAGAATTCCCAATGCACATGCATTGTAAAGATGATGGGTCCTCCTTACTGGCCTGCCTGCAGTCCTTACCTGTCCCCACCAGAGCTCCTGGGCTAATAAACTAAGGCTCTGTGAGTGACAGGTCTTTTAAGGAGCTTTATAAAGCTGAAGGTGTTGAGCCATCCTTTTAACTTATTCTCTTCTAAGGTTGTTGTTTAGCCACCAAGATTACAGCTGCTCATCAGTATTCAGCACATATGTCTCAAGTCACAGAGTTGACAGAATCAAATCAAAACAAAGCATTTATAGGGAAGCATATAGTTTGAATGTGATTTTCTCAGTGAGTATACGTGTGTGTGTTTCAGCTATATTGTGGAAATCTTGCAGATTTCATCTCCGCCTATGAGATTATTGACTTGACAGCAAATTGGTTGGTGCTCCCAAGATCATGATGGAGGGTTGCAAAGTGTATTATATCCCTTGATAAGCCTGGTAATAGTTGTGGCTTGCAAGAGGGACACGGCACTTGTTCTGTTATATTGATCAAAATAAATACCCTGATCACCCGTGAGCTTCTGGTGACCATCTTAGAACAAAGCTGTTAGAATCTATTGGGTTTATATGAATCATTTTCAACACACAGAGTTTAACACATAAATAGTGATTTTGGATTCTCGTAAAGTTCACAAACTGCATGTGTATTTACAGACATATAGCTGTGGTAGATGCCAAAAACCTTGCATGAGTGGATGAATAATATCTGACAGCTAAGAAAGAAAAAGAAAAGAAGAAAATCCAGAAGCCTCCTCAGTGGCTTTGCATCCTGTTGTGTGCTGGGGGGAACCATGTTCTAATTTAAACCTTCAGTGAGTCATTACCCTTCCAGTTTTTCTCCAAATCATGTTTTAATTAGTCAACATATTCATATGTTTTACCGACCCTCTCTTTGGTTATCTTCTCCCATTTAGTTTGACATGTTGGATGTCTTGCCACACATGCAGCCAATTAATCAGCGTTGATTAGTATTAATCATCAGAGATTTACTATACTGATGTAAAAACTCAGCTTAATCAGATCACTTTCTGTATATCACCTCATAATTAGCAACATGTGTTTTTTTTTCTCAGGAAATGTATGTTGTTACTTGATAAGAGGTGAGCTGCTGAGCCTCTATTGTTCATTGCAGCTCTGGAAGCGATGTGTCCCTTTGCACAGTCTGATGTCATGTAAACCTGAATGCTATAAAGAGCTTTTCAACGCAGTGCAGGGTATTGTTTATCTAGGACATGGCTGCTCTGTAGTCCCTGACTGGGAAGTGACTAAGAGACTCTGAAAGCAAGCCTGATATTTAGAGTTTTTTTAGAGACTCCTCATTGACACAGTGGATAAATATTTGGTTAACATTTGGAGCTTCGTCTTGTGATTCAGCAAGCCATTATGGCCTGTTTGTGGTTATTTTATCTGCCTACATAAAGAAAAGGGATAATGGAAATACTCTAGGAGGGGTTAAGAAACATAAATGGTCAAGAGTAGTTTAATGTTATATTGAAAGTTTAAGTGTATGCTTGACTTTCATATGTTTTCTGTCTGCCTGTTTATATCCCAAACAAATGTGCCTTTATTTGTAATCCTAAAATAATGTAATTAAATAAAAATAGAAGTAGTAGGTAAAGGTTCTGTGTGTCAACATAAAAGAAAAAAACTGGGCAGTTATTATTTTTAGCAACAAAAATAAATGTATAAAATTAATATTAGCATATATTTGTTGATGTGACCATTGGCCACAGTGTTCAGATCCTAATTCTGCCAAAAGATTCAGTAAAGCAAGTGTTTCCAATTTAAAGTAAAGGCCACTAGACTTTCTAAAATCAAAAATCTTCTGGCATTTCAAACAGTTCATAAAATGGGGGAGCTTAACAATGTTGTCCAGATCTTCATAACAGGAAAAAGACCCATAGCACCACAGGTCCACTGCCGTACT
Organism: Poeciliopsis gracilis; assembly: GCA_911649635.1. Taxonomy (NCBI): domain Eukaryota; kingdom Metazoa; phylum Chordata; class Actinopteri; order Cyprinodontiformes; family Poeciliidae; genus Poeciliopsis; species Poeciliopsis gracilis. Next base: position 3,901,297 of record CAJVRI010001220.1, read on the forward strand.
TATCAATGGACAGAAGTTGCTTCTTCACGCTCTTAATTTAGAGTAATCTATGAGGTATTTTGTTGATTAATCTTTATGCACACAAGTTTATTTGATCAATTAAGGACTAAACAAAACTGATTGAGGATCTGCACAAATTCTGCCAATTTACATATGTAGGGACAGTGCTAATCAGTCAAACATGCATCTAAACAAACACGAAACAATTTACACAGATCTGTCTTAATCACAGTAAATTGAACAAGAAACAAACTTATGCAACTTTGTTTTTTCTGAGTTTTTTAAGCTGCTCACTCATGCTCTGCTAATGTGCATGTGATGACACCTTATAGAGAATTCAAATCTCTATTTCTTACTAACATAAAGTACTGAGACACTTTAAAACACTTATTTTTTTTCTTATTATTATTTTTACAAATGCCACTGAGAACAACTGAAGTTGCCTGACACATGCAGAGTGCGTAGTCACATTTTACAAAAACATTTAGCATTGATTACTGTAGCCAGGGAACTCTTCACACAAACTGCAATCTGGGTTTATGTCAATGGCTTATCATAGTAAGTATCATTGATTACACTGACAAACAGATATGGTTTTTCCTAGTTTACTTTCCAAACAAGTGGCTGGAATGGAGATAGTATCTAATGGATATTTTAGAGATATTGTGACTTCAAGATGCAAACATTCATACAACACAAACACAATTTCACTAGTGTGAGATTAGGCCCCTGAAATAAGAGATTAATTTATTCTGAGAATTTTAACACATCTTTACCAGGCTTCTGGTTTAAGTGTGCTTTAATATTCATTTAACGTTAGACTATCGTCCCTCTTCCGGATTTGTGTTCAATGTAATTAAACATCAGCGTGAGAAATTGTGGAAACTGGACAACATCTTATCTTGGCTCCATGTCAGCTGGCAGACTTGACCTGCTTCTGACTGGGTTTCCCTGCTGCCACGGCTCTATGACAGCTAAATGGACCTCTGGTGCCGAGCTGATTGTGTTGTTCTCAGACTGAAAGCACAGAAAAAAAATGTGAATTACAGAGTGGCTCGTACAAACACTCCAACTGACATTTTCCTCCTTATCTAGTTTCTGGCACACTGCCGAAAAGCCTCAGGATCTTTTCACAAGAGCACTTTTTTTTTTGCAGCCTCATCATTTTCATTTTACAGAATAAAGGAATTTAAATTAAAAAGTTAAGCTGTAGCAAAAGTCAACTGTGCATTATGTGTTAACCAGCTTCTACTGGAAGCTCAACTTTGAGTCTTTGTAGGATTTTACAGACATAAAGCTGTAGCTTTTAAAAGGTGGCAAACAGAACACCTTATTTTTGATAACATTGAAATATTTCTAGAAAAGGCAATTTCAGAACTTAGTTTACTCATTCCCTTGGTTATTTAAAAAAAATAGTATTATTTTATGCTCAAAAAAACAAAAAACTTACCCAATGGGTTTTTTAATGAGATTTTATGCTAAAATCACAAATCCAGCTATGGAGTACTGGACAACCTACACTATATTACACTATATAACATTTAACCTATTTTCTGTTTGCAGACATTAGAAATGAGGAATTTTCTGCTGAAACTGCTAAAAAATAAGTTTTTTCTTCAAGCAACACATTTACATGATCTGCATGTGACAAGATTTTACAATCAAGGTTCATTTTTATTATTGTATGGACCCTTTCATCATCCCCTCCACACACAACAGGCACACATAGAATAAGACACAATGCATTTTCTTTGCCCTTTAGCCGATTCAATACTGATGAAAATTTGGAACGTGTCGGCACTACAAACTAGGTCTTGTTGCTGAGCTATCTCAGTGCATTCCCAAACATAAAATCTGAACATATTTATGAGATTGCAATACTGATGCTGACATAAATTTAGCATGCTCAAAATTCAAGGGCTTATGTAATTTTTTTGAACAACCACTGTTCAGTGACAGAAGACACGTCAAAGTAGTTACTAGTTTTAGGTGTTCTCACATCCTTTGCTTTTTTTCGGGATGTTTGATGTCAGATGACATACTCCAGTATTGAAAAGCACTATAATGGTGGCCACACAACTTGAGGAATTACTGTTACCTTATGGCAGTAAGTTAGCAGTGTGTTGCCAGTAGGTGTTGGTGAGAGAAAGTGAGATATCTTTCACAATAATATTGGCATCAATTATTCAGATTTGTACGCTTGAATAACCCTTTGAACATTCATAAATTAAAGAACATTTCTCATATGAACAGGATAGGGAAGTTGCCATTTGCTCTTACATATTTTGCAATTTCCCTTGAGAGATTTAAAAACAGAGGATTAAACAGTTCTCAGAGAAGGTTTCCATAAGGCCAGCTGATCAGAATAAAGGTACAGGACCTATGTCTCTTTTATTTCGACACAACCTTTTCCAAGAACCATTATGACACAAACAAGCACTTAATTTACTGATTTATCAGACATCTAGGGGTCGTGCAAAGTTTTTTTTGGAAAGCACTTTGAAACTGACAGAATGGGGAAAATGCAGCAGGAGTGACTCACACTGCGACACCAAAATATGTAACAACACGGTGCAAATAATGAGATGAGCTGCAGTTTTGACAGGGTGAATGACAAAGTATGATATTGAGTTTGACATGCCAAAATAACAGTTAATCAAGAACATAATGAGTACTGCACTGGCTTCATTTTCTTTCATTTCAGTTTAGGAAATGGCTAACATGCCAGAAAAACTAGTGATTGTGCCCTGACAACTGTGTTTTTGCTAAATGTTTTACCCAAAAACCCTTTGAAGGAGTTAAAGATGTAATGATCTTTATCTTTCGGCATAATGAATGTCTTGTTTATGTGTATATTAATGTTCAAAATTTGAATTAAGTATTCTTAAGTGACTTGTCAAGCAGAACTTTGGTTCTCAGAAGGAGAGCTTTGTGTTATTGAAGTCTGAATATGGCACATCTTGCCATGAGTAAATTAAAAGGACAGTATTATGTATTCTCCATAATATATAATATTGTTCATGGTACCATTTTATAATACAATTAAGAATTTATGTTATTGTCAGTTGTTGTAAAACTGCTGAATATGTATCAAACATGACTGAAAAGAAATTTGACGTTGTGATTTAGCACATAGAAATTGGCCCTGTGTCTCTTTAAGAAGCTCCTATTTTGCATAACACCCATATTTTAGATGTCCAAAACTCCTATGATGTTCAGGTGTTTTAGAATAGACACGGCAGATTAATTGTTTCATCCTTTCTCGTTATCTAATGATGGGTTGCATTCAAGTGATTTCAGTCAAAGAAATGTTTCCACTTCTGTGCAACATTTCTATCCTGGTCAACTTAGCGAATTAAAAATAAAACATGATATTTAGGCAAAGGGCATATCTTCTTCACACAGTATTTTAATTGCAACCTTCGAATCAATCACTGACAATAAAAATCACAACTTCAGGACCAATTTTGCAGCATGCTCCTGTGCACACAGAAACCCATGACTGCGACATGCAGCAGATGGTGCGCTATACGGTGATTTACTGCTGTGGAGCCAGAGGGTGCCGTACTTTTTGCGAGTATTTCTTTTCCTGAATAATTGATGGAATCCTGTCAGTTGCCTGTGCTAGATTTAACATATTGCCAGCTGAGTCGAGAGATTTGCAATAGGTTATGTGTTTCTTCAAGGCTGCCTGCTTTTTAATTCTCAGAGCAGTAGCTCATATCTTCTGGGAGGTTGCAAAGTATGAAAATTATTGTTTGTTTTTTTGTGAAATCTGGCTTAATGTAAAGTCGTAATTCTCTGACTGCTTCTAAACTTGGCATTGTTACGAAGTGATGAAGACTTAAAGATTATTATTCAAGAGAACTGGCTTATACTATGAAGGAGTTTCCATCAAATCTGTTGCATCATATAAACCACATTAGGATTGTTTCCAAATGTCAAAACACTTTTCTAGCTTTTATTTAGCCCTAATTGTTTTGCTTTTGTTGGTGGGGCAAAATCCTGCTAGGATAATTTGAAAGGCTAAATGGACGAATTGCAGGACCCATGTGGCTCTCTTGGAGGATTCAGTTTGTGTTTTGGCCAAGGAAGGAAGGAACCTAATGTAATATTTACCAGCCAAACCCTGAAAACTGTTTGTGTTTCTGTGCCAACTGACACTAACAGCCAGGGATGTTTGACAGTTCCAATTTTTGCACAATATTTTGGAAATTCTCATTTGTGAAAAAAAGTCATTTTGTTCAGGGTACTTTCAGCTGTGGTGTTTATTTTATTTAATCAGAGCAGGGCATCCGCTAAGACATTGTGGCAGGCTACAGAGGCTTACAGATATGTGTTGATCATTGTAAGTTGGATGTTTACTATAAGAATATAGCTTTTCTCCTAAGCATGCCTGGTTCAGTCAGAGCAATATTAAACAAGTAACAAAATATACTGGACAAGTGTCTAAGTTTGCGGTCACAGTCCGCTTAACAATTTATTTTAGAACTTTGGTCTGGATGTAATGCATGCACTCATTAGTGTTTATGTTTTACATGCAGAATACATAGCATTTAATATTTCTGTTTCCAACTGTAAAGTATTGTTACTGTCAGGAATTCCTGTTGCCAAACAGTCTATAAAACATGTTTTTGTGTCTTGTGTAAATACCCTGATATGGTGGTATTTTATTTTATTTTTTTTTTTTACTGCATATTCTCATCTTGAAAAGATTTCCTACCATAATCAGCACTTTATAGTGTTCTCTCAGATAATAATGTCCAACATCAGAAAAGCATATGAATGAAAGACTGACAGAAAGGAAACCTGTCACTACTTGGTCCCAAATCTGTTAAAATGGTGGGTAACATGAAAGTTAAACTTCCTTTGAAATTCACCAGATTGGGAGAAGTGACCAGAGGTCATTTTCAACCTCTGAAATTATTACGGGGCATCAAAAAATCTGAAAAGTATAAGTGAGTAAGTTGCTCACATTGGATGACAACAAGACACACTGACTGTGTTTTAGACTCTGTGTTGCCCATTGAATGAATTAAATTGTTATCCTGGGGATATTGTTACTTTTATATCTGCCTCTTGCATTGTATGAAGGTTTAACTAGTTAAATGTGCTTGTTTATGATCAAACACACAGAAAACAAATGGCTCCTCCATCTGCCTCAGCAGCACTGTCTGTCTAATTAGCAACCGCTAGCACACATTTGCCTGTTTTATTGTTGCTGTAGAAGCAAAATATCCTCCCATAAGAACGGTCAATTTGGGTCCTGCACATAACAGTTCTTCTGTTTTTCTTCTAGAATTCCCTTACTTGACCCATAATATGCTAATTAGATAGTGCTCTATTAAACTGAATACTCCATAATGTTATGCAAAATGAGATCCGGGGAAACAGTTGCACAATAACCAGTCTGAAGATATATTCTATTTAGTTTCAATAGAGCAGATAAACTGAAGCAGTTAAAATTCTAATAGTAAAATAAGCTACCTAAGTTTTATCTTTTGGTCAACCAATTCAGACTCATTGCGGTTTCTGCTTTGAACTGATAAGTGCACAATTACCATAGTGTTTCTAACAGGCATCGATTGGTCTTGTCTTCTCTTTCCCTCCCAGCATTGATTGTGAATGCCATTCTCAGATTACAGGGCTATGTGAGGGCAGATGATAAAAGACTACTAGGTGGCTCTCTGGCTGGCCGGCTGCAGGGGCTTCCCTGCATCCTCTTATCTTCGTGTGCAACATTCTGTCCTGGTTATATTTTTAAAACAGAAATACAACTGAGTTCCAAAATGAAAGGACTGAGTCATGGATGGATAGTTCATGTGCCAGAGACGCCGTGCAACGTATTAAGATAGTTGTAAATAATTGATCATTTTTTGGTTGAGTGCACTCTCTTAGGCTTTAATTAACATCAGACATTTACAGATTCTTGAGAGCTTGGAGATTTAAAATTATAAATGCAATTATATTGATCTTAGATAAGGTTTATTTCAAAAACATTCATACTCTTTGAACTTCTTCACATTTTGATACATGACAACTTTAAATCTCAAATATTTTTTACTGGGTTTTTAAGTATGATAAAGTAAAACTATTTATATACCACATTTTCAGCAACAGCACAGCAACCTTGTTTTGATCTTTCTTAGATGTAAGACCAAAACAAAGTTTCATATAGTACAGTATAAAATAAAGAACAAAATATTCATGGTTTCCAACTAGTTTTACAAATAAAAATGTTTAAAGTGTGGGGAACATTTGAATTAACCCCCCTTATCTCTAATACTCCTAAATAAAGGTCAGTGTGTTGAGAGGGTAAGCAAGGGAGTAAAATACACATTTGGGCAATTTAATCTCATTATAAATATTGCTGTTCTATGAAGCTTTCAGAGATTTCTTAAAGAACCTTAGTGAGCAAAACATCATAAAGGCAAAGGAACAAAATAGTCAGGTTAGGGAAAATGTTGTGATTTCTAAACTCAACTTTTTAGCATACATGCTGAAGCATGTTAGAATTGTCTAGTCAAGGTATAGACCTAAATTCAATTGAGATTCAATGCAATTTCACTGAAACTGAGCAGAAACAGAAGCAAAGATTAAATTTTTTAGCAGAGCTGGTAGAGACTTACCCCAAAAGAGTTGTGTCTGTAATTGGAGTAAAGGTGATTGTACAAAGGGTTGAGTCAAGGGATTGAACACAAACCCACATCACACACTCCACACTTTCAGATGAATAAAAAAAGAACTGTGCATTGTTTACTTTCCTTTGCACTATGTATAGGTATATAACCTAACATTAAAAAAACAATTCGCTTTATTTTGTTACATTAATATGACAAAATGTAAAACTGATCAAGACATGAATACTTTAGCAAATTACTTATTTTATGTATTTTTTTAATCACAAGACAAAACATCAGAATCACTAAGCATCTGAATATGTGCTGAAAACAAAAATTGAAAACAAAAATAATTAATAATTAATTGCACAACCCAAGGAGACAATTTGTAAAGGAAACCTCTTAACAGCTCAGAATTAGGAACAAGATACAAAAAGCAGCATTATGAAGTAGCTTTTGTAGTCTGGAGGCAATTTATTGTTGACATGAAATTAAATACACCGTCGAAACAAAATCCGAAGTTCACATTTTAATTAGAGAAAGATGTTTTGAAACCTCATGTCTACCTGTCTGTTCTCTTCCCTCTGCAAGTTCCTTTCAGCGGTCAGTGCCTAATTTAGTTTTTAATGAGCCTTTAATTGAAATATGGTTCTCTGTCTACTTTACAGATGATCTCAGTTAAACATTGCAGTGTTATTAGGTCAAATCTTCCCATCACTTATCAGGAGACTTCTTTTTTTTTTTTTTTAAGAATTTAGCTATTTTGTGGAAGATTATAATTTGAAAATGTGAGTAACAGAACTGCATTTAACTCAGGTGGATAGTGTTTCAGAGTAGAGCAAGGTTCTGTTAAAGCTGTGTAAATCTATTTTACTCTTTGATGAGCTGGAAAATAAAGACTAAGTTCAGACTTTAAATGAGAGGTCAACAGGGTGGGAAGCAACTACTTATAGTAAACCCACTAAAGCTCAGTAAACCTTGTTACTCACTTGTAAGCACAGCACAGCATTCAAGAAATGAATACCTATTGTAAATATTCAACAAATTGCACAATAACTTGTAAAAGTTTTGACCTTTGGAAAACATACTGTATTACATTACATTCACGTACTCTAATATTGCGTTTTTATTTGACAAGCCTTCAGAAAATACAAACTATGTGTGAAAGATGCAGTATTTCTTTATTTAGCATTGCACCTAAGAATCAGAAAAATGCAGCATACTATGTATTTGCCAGTTTTGAACAGAAAAGATGTGCACAAAGTTGTTCTGGTCAAATGTAATTTTCTCATATGGGTTCAAAATTATTTGTTAGGTCGAAAGCAGAGCATATGAGAGTTAAAACACTGTTTCTATGTTGAAACATGGTGGTTGCAGCCTTTTGTTTTGTGGGTGTTTTAACCAGAAATGACACTGGTAAGATCTTAAAATTGTTCAAACACGATCTCCATCTAATTCACTGAGCTTGAGGTTTTCTGCAAAGAAGAATGTATGAACATTTTAGTCTCTGGATGTGCAATGCTAGTAGGTGTACCCCAAATCCTTCAGATGTCATTGCAGCAAAAAGAGATCTTAAAAAAAATATAAAGTCCGGTTAAACATGTAGGTTACCCTGCTAAAATAGTTACACATGTGCTGTATATTTTGGGGAAAAAAAAAGTTATTTTAAAGTCAATTTTTATGTAGTACAGGATCACCGGGGGTGAGCTGTCACTCTCAATCTGTGTTTGACTAATAGCACAGTGGTTTCCAAGATTTGGGCGTGACTGATAATGGTGCCTCACTGCTGATGTGAAGGTGAAGGATCCCCATGAGCGTCCACTCGTCTGCTGTTTGTCCTACAATAACTTTGGCTGCATAACAAGGAGCAAAAGAGAACATCTTGTCCTACAAGGTTTTCGTCTGGAACTTTGCAGTTTCATAACAAGCCTGTTGTCTTTATTCTGGCCTTTCAGATTAGCAAACCAGCAACTCAAAAATGTGTCTTGAAAGAAATATAGCATACAGTGGATAGTGTGGGAATAAAATATCCCTTCAGCTACAAATGGACCTTAGAAGGTAATATGATTTATTATGCTGAAAAGCACTGTCCAATTGCAGTAGCTGTTAGCAAAGCACATTACTAAAATCTATTTGACATTTATTGGAGTTCGTTGGTCCCTGGGGAATTTGTTGTTTTTCACGTGTCACACTGTTTTTCAGCAGCCATGCAATGCAGGGACACTGAGATCTGGATGCTTTTGTGTGCTGCTCTGTTTTCTCTTTTCTGCTTCCAAAGATTTCCCTCTTTGCTAACAGTTATCTAACAGTTAGATAAATGTACGTTTATCATAATGTTCTACATGCACAGTGTTCAAGTTGATCTGCCAGCAAATTATGCTAAACAATGGCTATGTACTGTACATAAGAAGCAAAGACTAAACTGACACAATTTGTGGTTTCCTTAATCATTTTTCTCTGTGTGGCATGGTTTGTAGTCTTATGTTTCATCCATCAGGCAGGTAAAAATGGAAGTAATTAATCTGGAACAGTGTGCCGTTTCGATCGTAGTGTTGTCCGTTTCTTTGGGACCGAGTGATAGATTGCCTTATTTTGGCACATAAACACAGGTCCTGTCTCCCAGTGAAGCTGGTTGCCAGAGGAAAGGTGGCATTGTGCACCAGGACTTATTGACAGCACATTTTTGAAAAATAGCTGTTGCTCCAAAAAAGTGAAGTGAGATTACTGTTCTTGTAAAAGATTTGGCAACTTAAATAAAATGGTGATAAAACTCTATGAATAAAAACAAACAGATTTTTTCCTTTTGGGTAATTTGTGCTGTTTCACACATCCGATTGAACAATTAGTTTTTAACTGCTGCCGGGCAAGAAGCTAAAATTGATTTGTTGCAGCCATTTTAGATTTAGGAGATTTATTAGATTTATTCTGTTCTGCTAAATTAAATGTGATTTTCACATGATTTAATGGATGTAATCTCTAGTTAGGACTACATTTCTGGAAAAAAAAATCATACTAAAGATGTCAGGTTTTCTACACAAAAATTTAAATGAAATATTGTATGTTTTCCTCAGTCAAATTCAGTTTTTATTGTATGATGTTATGGACATTTGAGAACAACATATTGACCTTTAATTGCTTTATTTGTATTCACGACCTTATGATGTGAATGTTTTATGAATTATGAAAGAAAACGATATAACTTATAGATAAATTGTGTTGCAAATGTGAAAAAAGTGGTGGATGTAACAACGCCAGTTAAGCTGCTTTTGAACCCTGTCAGTATAATCTCCTCCTAGCTAAAAATGACCCATTAACCCAACTGGCAGAAGAGTCTGGGGGCCATTTAAAGCCTCTGAAGTTGTTAAAGGGGCTTCATATAAGCATATAAACTGACAAAGGATGCATCAGGTCAGCACAGAGGACAGCAGAGGGTTTCCCTACATCATCAGAATAGCTTTCCATGAGTCAGCATGGATGAGAATCACCACCTGTATATTCTGCCATTTTTAAACATACAATTTTAATTAACATAATACCTGAATATTTGATGAACAACAATATAAATTCTTCCTTATCCTTGCTCCTGGTTTCTGTCAGAGCAATAAGAAGTCAACATCATTATTTCTGCTAAATGTAAAAGACACAGTCAGCATTTTGGCTTAAGGAACCTCCCATCGCCCGACTTCTTCAACCTTCGTGAGAGTGGATTGGCTGAAAAGTACCCCCTCAGTGACCTTCCTATCTTTTAGTGAAAAAGTGAGTCCAACTTTGTTAGGGCTGCTGCACTTTTAATAATGTTCAATCTAAATTAGTGGATTTTTATGCAATACACTGAAAAAGTAATAATTGTGAAGTGGAAGAAAAAAGAATGAAGTTTTTCCTCTTTTAGAAACAAAAAACAAAAATGTGAGTTTTGTAGCGTTGACTTATTCAGCACAGTTTACTGTGAAACACTTAAGAAAATCCAATGGAACCAACTGGGTTTAGAAATTCAAAATGTGATATAGAGAAGAAAACTAAAACCACTCATGAACGTGAACACACACATGATGTTGGCAGGATTGTGCTGTTTGAATTCTTTTCAGAACTGGAAAGTTGTGATTTAATTCAATCTTATTGTCACTTTTTGAGACTTGCAGAATAAATGCAAACAAACATCCAAATTGGATCCAAATTACCAACCACCGTTTTGCTAACTAAGTAACAAACTAAGTTCTTTTTGTGAATAATTGATTAAAAATACCAGTTTGGGCTAGGTCCAGTTTGATTTCATTTTGATATTCTTACATTAAACTATGAAATCAACTAAGTCCTGATGAGCAGATGCTTTTTAGAACCGCTGATAAGACATGCCGCAACATGGGATCTGCCTCTAAGTGTTTTTGTCGTGCAGTTATCTCAGATAACATGGGCTGCTGTGTTGTGCATGCAAGCATTTGTATGTCTGCACGTACACATGCTTGTGTGAGAAGGGCCTATTATCCAAAGGCAAGTTATTTAATGTGTTTGCCTACCTTCTGGCTCAGTGTTAAACCCCTGCATTGCAGCACTGCCAGTGGGATTTCAGCAGGCACCCCACTCCCTCCCTCCTTCCCTTCCCCTTTTCTTCCCTCTCTAACCCTCCATCCTCACAATAGAGCGATTAAATTTGGGGCAGATCCCTCCTGCGTGGATAGCTCTTCGCTCACACATGCACATCTTCCAGTGTTCATATGCCACGCTCCAGAGACCCTGGGCAGCTGAGAGCCCCCAAAAGTCTCCGGTAGCAACAGTCATGGAGAGCCACGTGTCTTGGAGACAGAGAGAAAGAGAAAGAATGGGAGACTAAGACAGAGGGAGAGGAAGCAAGTGGAGGAATCTTAGGGGCTCTGCAATTTGAGTGCTGACAGAGAGGATGCACAGTGATTTTCTTAAAGAATTAAAAAACTATGTGGATGTGGTCCTGGGTGACTTCTCCTGTTCTTTGGCTTTCATGGTACTCTTAATTAAACAGTTACTTTTCGAGAAAAATATTAATCAAAGGATTCCTTCTTCTGGGCTGCAGGGTATTTTTATCAGTATGGGATATTAGAGCAAAGCTTTGTTTCAGAACTGCTGCTGTGGGTTCGTTTCATCTGGGAAACAAATTGACAGTCATGGACAGAGACAAGAGAAACACCAACCAGCACAGACATCTAAGAGAATGTGTTGGGAGTCATTTTTAAATATAAATGCTGGAATAAAAACTTCCCACAGCTACAACATGGTTTAATTGTGATGCAGTCTTCAAACGTGAAGTTATTCCGGAGCATATCTGACAAAATAATGAACATAAGTGTTTTCAAACCTATCAAAAAACAGTCATGGATCACAGATCAGATTTCTCCAGCTGAATATTCAGACCTTTGCTGCTGAACCTGTATCAAAAGCAGAGACATTCTGTGATCCATTTATAGGGTCTTCAAGTGGCTATGTTGCTCTAAGACAACATCGCAACTCTAAGAGTTTTAGTGTACAAAGCTAACACTAACACTGAGTCAATACATTATAAATGCAGGAACCCTCCCCATTATTAGCAGTTAACATTATACATACACTCACCTACCATAATAACAATGTTCCTTTAAAGACATAATTTTTGTGTTCGTGGAATGAAGATGTAATAAAGACTAAGTGCTTTAAAACTCTTTTAAACAATTGGTTTCCTGGCCTACTCTGTTATTAATTTGAATTCAATTCAGTTTACTTATTTCAAATCCAGTTTGATGAGTGTTGTTCAATATAAATCTTAATTGTAGACATCTGACCCAAGCTGTCACCCTCAGAGGAAAGTACATTGATTCAGATGTTCAGGAACAACACATGAAGCAACGCGGGTCAACCCCACTAGGAATCTGAAACTGCTGAACACGAGTGTTTCTGTCCACAGAGAAACCGGTTTAATATGACCATAGAGTGAGAGGGTATCGACCAAGAAGTAAGTTGCTGCTCCAAAACAGATTTATTAAAGCTCGACTGAACTTATGGCCCTTTTCCCACTATTATCTACTCCACTTGGCTCAACTGCACTCAGTTCTAATGCTTTTCCAGTAGTAACAGCTACGTGGTATCAAACCTTTTCCCCTTTTCTTCTCTCTCTAACTCTATAACTGACTTCACTGTGGTTCCAAGTGAGCAGAGTCAGGCTGAAAATGTGACATTAGAAAACTTCTTCAGTGTTTCGTCTCGCCTCCCCGAAGATCAGCTTTGACAAAAGCTGATCTACCCCTTGGCAACAAACTATCTTTTTCTGTGTCAACAAAGATTTTTTCACCTTATAAGCATATATTTCAAGCTATTTAATGGGTTTTTAGGCCAACAGTACTGCATAATTTTTATTCCGGAGACAAAGCTTGATGGATAAACAGCAAGCTTTTGAAAGGGTGATAACCTTAACCACATCAAAACAGTTTTACCTGTAGTTTTACCTGTGCTGAGAAACCAACTGCCTTAAATGGTCTTTATCACTGTTAGAGAGGTCCAGTCACAATTATTCCAAAAGTTTAAAGCTGGATAAATGTGATTTATTTCACTGTAACTTAGGAACATGTAACAAAATACTAGTTGGACTGTATGTAAATGTTTTAACGTGTATGTATATTTTTGATCCTTAGTGGAAAAGAGAATTTTGCCAAAAAGGATTCAAACATAAGAAGTCAGTTTTTCAGTTTGAAGTTGTTTGCTGTTAAATCATTCCACCGTGAAAAGATAATGACAAATTAAAGACCTGATATTAATATGTCATTACTGCCTACGGCTGTTTGTGTAAACCTAACTAAATTACTGTTGTACTCCTTTGGTTATCCAAAGATACCATTTATTTCTGCAGTTCTACCACAGTGAGCTTTATTGCTCTTCCCACTACACATCATGGGAAGGTAAACTGGGTTCTCATCCAGGTTTTTTTTTTCTGCCACAGTTCCAGTGAATCCAGAGTTTGTCATTGTTGCTCTCACACTAGGTTTGACACAGTCTTTGAGACTTTGTTACCATTTTCTGACGTTTACATCTCTGACCAGAAGATCAACATGAATCCCTTTCTTGAATCAGTTTTCTCAGCTTGCCCAATTTGTCTTGTCGAATTCAGTCCACACGTAAGGAAAAATTCATAGATTCTGTAAAAGGTTTTACAGATTTACTGATATGTGGATGAAGCTGCATGTATTTTGCTTTTCAATGACTCCATTGGCAGGTTGTCTCACTTATGTGAGCCTGTGTGTCACTGCAAAATTCTGTCTTGTTTCATCTCAGCATTGTTTGCTCCCTTAGGGCCATAAATAATAAGTCTGGAAGGATGCAATTATGTTCACCAAGAGGCAATTTCCTTTAATGTGATTCTATCTGAGAAGATGCACATCAGAATCTGTGGCTCCTTTCAGCTGCAAAAATCACAATCAATCTAGATTTTATTTGTTCTTGTTGAGTAACTCATACATGTACTGTTAAGTCATCCTGCTTCATGTATTGACTTTCTTAATTTGTTTAATTGAACTTTCTTGTTTTTGTGAATGTTTTAGTCTTCTTTCTAAGGAAATGTCACTTGGATTCTTTCAGGGTGCGGCGTTTGAGCTGTTTTTCGCCTTCCTGTCACTGCTTCCCCTCAGCTAGCTGCAAACAGCTCACTTTGACATTTTCATTGTGTTTTTACAAAGACTACAGGTATTCCTCTGTGAAGTCAGATAGAAACGGCCCCTGTCTCCTGGTACCATGAAGTTTTATATATATATATATAGCTTTGTGATCAGCCATCTTGTTGTCTACGAGTACCTCAAGCAGTTCTTTTGGCAATTTAAGCCTGCTTATACTGGTTATAAAAACATAGTTTTCGTTGTATGTACAAATAGGTAAGTTAAATTATATGAATTACAATAAATACGTAACTTAAATCTCACTAACTGTGGGGATTTAAATTGGATGACAGGCATTTTCTTCACTGAAGTGCACAAATGAATTTGAATATCTCCCCCAATGGAAGTTTTTGATGACACAATTACAATAACTCAATTATGTCTACTGAGTCATGAAATTGATTGATTTTATAAAGCACAGTGGGAAAATTGTGCCTCAAATAGACACAAAGTCTCTAAAGATCCGAAACAGCAAATACAATTTGAGGAACCACAAATGTCTGTTGCTCCTCTAGTAGGCAAATTTGAGATTCAGCACTTGAAAGAAAAATAATTGTTAAATGTTATTGTTAGACCATAGATAATTATTTTATTATTTTGAAATTCACTTTGACAAAAGCTGATCTTCCCCAAAGCAACAAACCATCTCTTTGTGTCTCAACAAATAGATTTTTTCACCTTATAAGCATACATTTCAAGCTATTTAATGGGTGTTTAGGCCAACAGTATTGCATAACTATAAAGCAAAACATAAAATTGTTAGAATTTTTACAAGTCAAAATATGGCTGCTTGTATTCTTAATCAAATCAACAATAATGAGTTGACTTGAGAAGTAATCTAATTAATAAGTAAGGACCACTTGTGTGTAATCTTATTCCAAACCTCTAGGGGGGGCAAAGTTCAGGTGAATTGAGTCTCAATGGAAAAAAAACCCAATATTAAAATATGCTGTGCAGTTCTGAAACTCTATGCATGAAGGCAAAACAATATGCTGTTCTTCACATGCAGCATATATTAACCTAAGGTTAATTTTCACAGGCCTAAACAAAAGCATTCAACTTAAGCTACTTTAAGTAGTTTTCTTTTGCTTTTCTCTGTACTGTGGACTATCAGCTCCCTTTTTCCTTCATCTCCCATTTTCCTTCACCGAGTGTAGATGCAGCTTAACACAGGGCAATCCTTGGAAAATAGCCTGTAAATAGTTGAGTAGTATGAATAATTTGTCCAAGAGCTGTGCTTACATAAAAACACACTGGCAAAATTTTGTTAGAATTTGTGGATTTAAAAAGTTTTCTGAGAAAAATAGGCAGTATGCCTGGCCATGGGATTACAGATATGTTCATGAAAGTCCAGCATGATACTTTGGTGATCTATTCAGAAACAACAGCATAGAAATATGAAAACTTGCATAATTTTTTAAGAAGGCATACTCAGCTTATGTTCAAAGATCAATTGAGAGAGACTGCTTAATTTTCTTTAAACATTTCCAATGTCAACATGTACTGGATCTGGCTAATGCTAGTTAAATAAGCCAGTTAAGTAAATATTTTGTTGAAAAGCTTTTCATGCAGGAGAAAGGATTTAATTCTGCTAAAATTATTTTTTAAAAATTTAATAAAGACTATTATAAATGATCAGAATATTATCAAAGCGATGCTGTTATAAAATATAGTTTTGGTTATTAGCAAAAATATTATTTTGTAAGAAGATTAGAATTTTTATTGTTTTACAATTGTGTGACTAAAACTGATGTTCTGTGTTTTTGAAAATGTTCATTAGACTGCTGTTACAATAATGAGATTGAATTAGTTCAGTTGTTGGTGGGCAGTAATGTGCAACAAAATAGCTGCCAGCAATCTTTTATATGTCCCCCACCTTTATAGAAATAAGCAGATTTAAACATCAGGTTGCCTTTTTGACAAGGAGACGTTTTTCTGTGAGGTTTGTTTGTGTCTCAGTGGTTATGTAAGGTGTCATTTTAATATACATACCAGTTATTCTATTTGGAATAGTCACAAGACATCAACATTTATGTAAATTGTATTTCTGTCCAAACCTTACAAAGTGTTTTTCATTGCAATAAAATAAACACGCTGCTAATTTCACTTTGGTTTTTTTTCTTCCAGGACATTGGACTGAAAACACTCACTGTGATAACTTCCAGATAAGACAACAGATTTTGGCTGTGAGTATGCCAGAAGTAGATCTCCCTTGTGTTTGACTATACCATTTGAGATTTTCAAGTATACGAGAAAAAAGAAATGGATAGAAAACTACTCACCCCATCAGAAAGATCCACAGCTATTGCTACGACTGTCCTTTTTTTTTTTTTTTTTTTTTTTACTGGGGACAGATCACTGCACATTGCTACCCACCTTCATCTTCTGCAGAAATCCAGCCTCCATATGTGCCCTTACTGTCCACTGATGGCATGGCCCAGTTGGCAGACAGTCCATGGCTGGATGCTTTCTGAAGCTGTCCGACAATATAACACTCTTACGAGCTGTAGGGTTGAAGCAGCAACTGACCCGAGAGGCAAATCTTCTTGAATTTTGTTTAAAATTGAGATATGATGGAAGGCTTTTGAAACTACACACTGATTTACTGCATATTTCCCCATGCACGGTAGATATTTTCATCACAAATCAGCTGAATGTAAATCGATTTGAGCTTGGTGCTCGGTCGCATGTTGTAGGTTCCACTAGATGTCAGAATGAGGCATGTGCTGGGTTTTCCCATCTGTTCTTAAAAAAAGGCTTTCCATGTGCCAGGGAGGAGGGAGCCAACTGCAGTGTGAGCAGAGCAGGAAAGGCGTGCTGAGGATGAAGGAGCAGCCCAGTGTGAACAAGCATGATTTAGTGTTAGATTTGCTCTTCATACGCCAGTCTTCAGCATTTCCCCCACACGCCAGCACTCAGTTGATTAATCCCAGTCATTTTTATGAGTGATGCAAGCGTGAGTACCACAGCGGCTACAGAAAGCTAATAAAACCTACTGGAAAACATCAGTGCCTGGAAGGGCAGTTATGGGCTGCTGCTTTGAAACTCATTTAATTCATCTCTCTCTGCCCTCTGCTAGCCTCATTAATGCTAACTTTAGTTAGCTCGAAATCTATTCAGAGACATTCCCAACACTGGAGGCTGCAATTGAAACCTATTTACATACTTTGCATGAAGACATAATAATTTTTCTTCCTGTTGGACACTGAAGCATGCTAGACCTTTTTTTGTTGGGATGGTTCAAGTCACCCAAATTATTTCTGTTGTCTGAATGTCAAAATACTAAGAGAGCTTGCATTATAGAAAGTCATAATTTAAATACATTTCTACAGTATTTGGTACAATGGCCAGTTAAAAGGAAAACCTTGGTTAATTGCTTTGGGTCTCCTCCCACAAGGTTCTCTATTTAGTTTTCTGGAATTTTGGTCTATTCCTTCAGACAGAAGTGCTGTAACTGAATCAGGCTTGTCGGAGGTCTTTTTCACATATTTCTTTTCAGCCTTGCCCACAATTATTCTACAAGACTGGGATTAGCGTTCCTGATTCCTTTATAGGAACCACAAAATACTTTCTTTGTCGTCTTTTAGTCACATTATAACTAGTTTGACAATTTCTGTCCAAGCTTTAATTTTTTGGCCGATGTCTTGTGATGTTGCCAAAAAATTTATAATATTGAAACCAATGACATTGAAATTACAAGTAAATTGAAACAACAATAATAATATATATATAATAAGTAAAGTAGGATTTATATTTTAAATTAAATTGCATTAGTCATATTTATAGTAAATTGTTATCTACTTAAACCTAAGGTAAAATTTTTGGGTACATCTGGCATAATGTTATGAACAATTTCAAGATCAAATCCACCATCTGCACTCTTGCTTGATTCTTTTTAAAGCTGTGGGGCTCATTACGGAGGCGACAGGAGCAGTGAGGTTTCCCTCTCACTCTTCCTGATCTGAATGAGCCAACGCGATGAAATGCACAGCATCGCATTATTGCGTCATCTCATGTCTGCCACAACCAGGCGGAGAAACAGAACCAGATCTAATGCTAAACTGCCACTGCGGCATGCAATATTTATCATGGCTACACGAAAACAGCAATCACTGAAAAGATGGTGCAGATGGAACAGACTCACACAGCTTTCTGTTTGCAATCCTAACCACCTTTGATAAACAGCACCAATCCTTTTTGTGTGCAAATGCAGCTCCAGTTCTCATGTTACTGATAATGAAAATAAGCATTAGAGTTTCTGTTCGTAATTATTTTCCACATTTTGCTTAGGATTTATTACAGCCTCAATGAAGTAATTGATGCATAAGCAAGAGGAAAGGTTTTATGGAGATAGTCACAAACATATGCAGAAAGAAAAAAGTTAAACTATGCAGCCTGCAGCACACGACAGGAAGACAGAGTGGCTTTCAAATACATACACACTGCTGTTAAAATGTCTGGATTTTGTCATGTAGGACCATAGACCTTCATAAATCATTTCAAACGTCTTGCCACTTTGATAGTGTGTTAGCTTGTGTTAGTGTGTTTGTGTTTGAATGTGTTACATGAAAATAATGTTAAACATAAAATACAGCGATAACCTGGTTTGCACAAATAAAGATGTCATAAAATGAATGTTTTATTGAAATGCTTTATAAATCAAATTCTGCAATATGAATTTTTAGGTTTTACAGCTTTAACCTGGAGCACAATAGTGATGGTGCTGCGATAGTTGGGGAAAACATTGGACAAAAAAGACATTCTCAAATACTGATGAAAAGACAACATTGAAACTGGTCAGAAAGGCTTCCAAGAGACCAACAACAGCAAAAATACTTCCAATAAATACTTGCATTATTATAAAATGTGCCAAATTTATCCCTTATTCTCCATAGGTTTATAAATTTATAAAGTAGGGCGGAGAGACCAAAGTCACATTTTCCAGAGAAAACATAAGAAATCTGAAAATGTTGTGGGAACAGATGGCATGGTCTAATTAAACCTAAATCAAAGCTTTTAACACCAATTTCAACAGTTTCAACATTGAAACAACACTGCAAGTTTTCACAAGAACATACATTGTAGAGAAACATGGTGGTGGCAGCATCATGGTTTGGGGTGATTCTCTTCTTCTGATGGTTTTGACAGCTAAAGATGAAGAGGGTTTCATTTTTCAGCATTGCAGGGAATCCAAACATCCACCCAAAATCAACATAATAATTGCTACATGGGAGAAAATGTAAAGTTTTGGAATGGCTAAGTAGCAGTCTAGAAATAAATTTAACAGAAGATGGCCTCAAGGTTTAATATTCTTGTGTTTTTCTGGTCTTCTTAAGTAAGATTCTATGAGATACATTCATGTCAGTGTAACTAATGCACAGAAAACACATGGTGCAATATGTCATATTTTTCAAAGCTTTGAGCGGTGTATTTTAATGGCTTCTCAGTCAGCTTTTGATACATGCTGCACGTATGCTTTATTAAATATGCATTCCAGCTTTCACGGAATCTCTCTGGAGGTTTGGCCTGTTTAGTTTGAAGTCAAGTCTGATGGATTCTTTTTCTCTTTACTTTACTCCTTACCTGATGAAATTGTGCTGATAATTATTAGATTATCCATACATTTAGTATCTGCTGAAGTGGCAATGATAAGCAGCATAAATCTATGACAAGAATAAAAGTATCAGCCTGATGCCTCTACAAGTCAGTGCTTCTGTGCGCCTCCTGCATCATAAAAAAGGCACCAGCGCCGGTCACGATGGGTTTATCCAACAAGCTATGAATCTTGGTTGGATCAATATTCTGTTCCCACTCAGCCACTAAAACAAACCTGCCAGGGTTTCAGGGCGACAGACTGAAAGAAATGTGTTACACTGACTGCACTAAAAAAACAGACAAAAAAAAAAAACAGATGAGTCTGAGCAAAATGACCAGAAGTGTTTATGAGTTAAACATTTTGGATGCAGAAAGAACAAATACTGTTATGGTTTGGGTGCACATTGCAAAGGAGTCTGACTTACTCTTTTTTCACTGTTATATAAAATAATATGGAGGTGTACTGCTGCAGAGAGCTCAGAGGTGTAACCTCTGAACCCAGGAATAAATATATATGTTATTGTTGTTTCGAAAAATAACATATTTAATGTATGCAACTTAATATCTTAAAATAAGATATTATAATTCCAGAGCCTTTTGGTAGGAGTTTAAAACGAGCAAAAGTTTGTGAAAAAGAAAAACAGTTGAAGTAAAAAGTCTATTAAAATATTGTGCTCTGTCATTTTAAGAAGAAACAATATTGGGTAGTTTATATGTAAAGTACAGCTCAACATGAGATGTGACAGATTAGATGCTGTGTATGTGTTTTTTGGTTGTTCTGCATAAGGTCAGTTGCTATTGGTTGAATACACTTTTCCTGAATTCTGATTGACTGGGGGGCGGGACTAACAAGAGTACCGAGAGAGAAGAGAGAGACGACGAGGAGACTTGGTGGAGTTGGCTGGAAATTTTGTGAGCAGTTTTTGGGGGGGAAACCGGCTAAAAAGTGTCACAACTTTTTAGCCGTATGCTTTTTAGCCTTTATATGTCAAGTGGTTGACATAGCCTGTTGTATTTTTATTTATTTTTATATTTCTGGTTATTTGAAGGTTAAAAGTCAACAAAAGGATAATAGCTGTGTTGTTTAAGTTCTATTCATTTAGCCAGACATAAGGTCTGCTGGTGACCATATTCAGTGTGATGATATATTTTCACATGTGGTCTACTTTACTTTTCATTCTGAAGTTGAGTAATAAATAAGGCTTTGCCTTTATACATTAACAACATTATCTGTTGTTAATGTGTTGGTGCCAAAAGGGACAGATGACGGACTGAGGAAGAAGCGAGCGGTGAGCTGGATGCTGGAGGTCTGCACAGGAGCCTGTGGAGAGGGAGAGACTAGGGTTAGTGTTAGGGTTTATCTGGAGAGACGAGTCGTCAGGACCTAATATAAACCCGACACTCAACACTGATTGAGGACCAGTTGAGTGTCTTCAGTATCAGGCCTGCAACGGGGGGTTTATTGACTGTTTTGCTTTAATTTGTCTTATTTTTTGGAGGGCCCAGTAATTAAAAACTGTCAATTATTTTCTGTGTATTGTGTTAAGTGTAAAGGACTCTTATGTGTTTGGAACTGTTCAAAATAACTTAATTTAGAACTCCAAAAGAAAGGGAATGTCCCCATTTATAAACGAAGTGGTTGACATAGCCTGTTGTATTTTTATTTATTTTTATATTTCTGGTTATTTGAAGGTTAAAAGTCAACAAAAGGATAATAGCTGTGTTGTTTAAGTTCTATTCATTTAGCCAGACATAAGGTCTGCTGGTGACCATATTCAGTGTGATGATATATTTTCACATGTGGTCTACTTTACTTTTCATTCTGAAGTTGAGTAATAAATAAGGCTTTGCCTTTATAAAATCTCATTATTTATGGGTCAGACATAGGGAGTTCAACTAAGTTTAATTCGTTATGACAAATTGGTACCTGATGGTTCATGGGAAATGTAGTGAAACTATTTTCTTGGGGCGTAACGTTAAATAACTAGAACCCAGAGCGCTAAATCTAGCCTTAGATACCAGAATGCGCTACAGAGGCCTACCCTGTCAGGATGTCACTCAGTTCTGTCTCAAAGATTTTAAAAGTAAGGTGCAGAATTTCTGACAAGTCAACTAAAAAGTCAAAAACCAGGACAACCTGGCCTTATGATACCTAAGAAATGAAAGAATTCACCTTTCTCTTTTGAAGTTCTTTCAGGTCCTTATTGATATATTGATAGCTACAATTACCCTTACCCTCTCAGTACAAAGTGAACCCTTTTGCACAAAAATTTGGCTAAAATTTGTTGACAGTTTTATAGAAGTCTATGTTTCTGGAAAGTTTGGCTTGCACTTAGTACTTTCAAGATGTCACCGGCAAAGTTCTCCTGGGGAGTCATATATTATCCCAATAGATCTGTTTAAAACAGAATCTGCTCCAAATGTTGTTGCTTCATTTAAGGCACTAACACTTGAATAACACATGCTCAGCTCATTAGAGAACATAAAAGACTCAAAAACATGACTTGCAAACACTTTTTTGTTTATTGGCTCATAAATAGATTTATTTGCTGCTCTCAGGCAACTCGAGCATTTTAATCCATCTAGGTGTTTGTTTTAAGCCCTGTTTAGTTTTGCTTAAGTGTTTGCTTATTTATCAAGCCATGATAAAATGGCTTGACAACCATTTAATGATCAAAGATGGTGTTAAACAACGTAAATAAACAATGGTTTTTATTTACTAAGATGAAGGCTTTAAACCGATCGTAGCTACATTTTTAAAAAAAATGTGACTTGCTTCATTGGGCAACATGACATAGACAGTCAATGTTGCAGCAAGGTTGTGATATGACCACATAAATCAGAGGTAGCAAGATGGATAGCAGCAATACTATTAATAATTACTATTTTAAAACAAAAACTTTCTTAGCTGCAGGTTACTGAAATTTTCCACTTAAAAAGTTGTAAAAAAAAGAAAAAGAAAAAAGAAGTTTATTTTATTCAACCTAATGTTGTTCAGCTACAACATTAGGTTGTAGCTGAAAAATTGTAGAGAGACCGAAGAATAACTTATGTTAAGAACTTGTCTTTTTTCTCTTTTGAAAACTGGGCTCACCTGGATAATTAAGGCGGATTCTTAGTAGCTTAATCAACACTGGTACTATGACATTCCTCAGCTGCAGCCCACTTTCCAAATTAGATTATTTTTATTACCCTGCTACTATAAAAGAAAAATCTCTGCTACTGCATACAGTATTTTACATTTTTGAACTTAGGTGGCAACACATACCTATACTGAAACTAGTGTTACTCTCTAAGGCTTGCCAATTTTGTTAACCGAGTGAATTTCTGATGTATAATAGGAGACAATTTACAAACATGTCTACTTTTCTTGTCTCCCCTCCCCTTTAATTAGTTTAATTTATGTCTTCTTATTAAAAGCAGGTTTGTAGTACTACATGATTTACATCTTTCTTGATATCCAGGTGTATAATTAGAATCAAAGTAAAACAAAACAAGCAAAAAAAACAAAACAAAAAAAAAACAAGCAAAAAACAACCGTATTCTTCGCTTTTTCTGCTTTCCATTTTTACTGATTAAGACTATATTGATCTTTGGATCAAATACTCTTTGCTGGCCAATAAGGTGTGTGACTCATTTGGGGGGAGGACTATAATTCTTGGTGACACACAGCAATACCCAAAGGGCTCCAAAGAGTCTGGCTCATCACTGGTGTTAAGCAAAAAAGTGCATCATAATGTCTTATTGACATTTACAGAATTGCTTCCTGTCTCCAGGGGTAAAATCTGGCAGTGTTTTAGACTTTTGGGACTTGCAAAAAAAAACAAACCCTTTTTTATAAACTTAATGGTAATGCAGGATGGCATGGCAAACATTTGTAGGTGAGCTAAAGTTTTTAAAATACATGCACACACCATTTTTTATTATTTGTTTATCCTGCTAATATCAAAAATGTAATTATTCTTGAAAGGACAAAGCTTAAATCAGGTGAAAGAAATATGATGACACAAGAGCCAAAGTAGCAAATAACTGCTGTCGTAACAACTCAGCAAACAAGAACTTTGTCCTTTTCCTCTTTTTATCTCAGATTAATCTTTTATGTCATAACCCTTTATTTTGTTTTTAATTTACATCCACTTTCCCCCACACTGAGTTGCAGCTCAGGAACCTATCTGATTTCCATGGATTCCCAGAGTAGCAGCAGCTCTGTTTGAATGAGAGTACGGATGCTGGTGGCTCCCACAAGCATATGGATGCTTTTGGTCTGCCCTTACGCGTCGGGACACAGATTGCTGCATGGAGCGCCCTGTGAGCAGCATCGCAAATCAGTCGTCCGAGCAGTGAGCACCGCTGGTGCGGAGGGAAGGGGTGGAAGATAAAGGGGAAAAGCTAGGAGAGGAAAGGAGAGGTGAAAAGGATGGGAGGGGGATTCTTTCAGGGTAAGAAACAGAGTGGAGAGAGGGAGAATATGAGGGGATGGAGAGATCCAGCGGTGGGGGTAGTTACAGAGCGAGTGCATGTGTGTGGGAATGCGTTCATATGTGTGTGTGTGTATGCAGGAGAACAAGTATTGCTGCAGTGGAAACCGTGCGAAGAGGACTGCAGTTTCTGGTGCTGATGGGAGAGCGGTCGAGGCACATCGTCAAGGCACTGTCATTTTAACCCCAAGTGCCTGTTTGGTGAAGGGGTTTGCCCGTTGGGGAGAACAGGATTACGCAATTTACGGTAGTGCTGGTAAGGGTGTATTTCAACTCTGTTCTTGGGATTGCAGGAACACTACGTCTGAGGAATCTGTAATAGCTTATTGGCTATAGTGGTGTTGTGTTTTCAACTGCAACAAGAAAGTTAGTATTTATATCATTCCTTTTTCCTGCTTACAGCACAGTGAAGCTGTATAATGGTCTCTGTTTTGTAACTTTACTTCAAGCTACATTAATGTCTCCCTACTAAATACTCAGTTACTTGCATCCTAATCTGTCCTATAAATGAAATCGTAAATCATGTCCTCCTTAGTACAGAGCTTTTGTATGAATTTTGAATGAGTTGTGGTTTTTAACAGCAGTGCTTCATTATTTTCAGTGATCATGCTTTGGTTAGCCTCGGCTGCTAGGTGGACCCCTCTCTTGGAGAGTCTCCTGGATGCTCCCATGCTGACAGATACCCCGCTTACCTTTTTAGTCTCACCAGCATCTCGAACACTGACAAGGAGTCAGAAAGAGCCAGAATGGAGCATGCTCCTCTTATGAATTCCCAGGATAGATGCTTTGTATCTGTAATGTAACAAAACAGGAGCCAGCCCCCATTGGTCTTTACCTTTAAAGGCTGAGTAATCCAACATAAAAAGAGGCTGACAGTTCTGCTGAGGAGTATAGAGAGATGGGTGGGGATTTTATAAAGTGCTGCAGGATGCTCTTTTTTTTCTGATGTCTCTCATGGGACATTTAGCTCAGGCAGCACTGAGGTGACTGTACCAAGGACAAAAACCTATCTTTGGGCTGCTTGCACTTCGTATTAGTGACTTCTGACTCTTATGCTTCTGGCTGGAACCTGTTATTAGCATCATTATGTGTAAGAGGTTCATTTTATCCAAATTTCTCATAACAAATCTACCAAAAAAAAGTGCAATGGGAATTGTTGTTTGAATACAATCATTCTTGAAAAAGTAAATTTTTTTGGTGGGGTTCTTTACTATGTACATAATTCTCTGACACCACATGTCCTCATATAACCTGAAGTGGAACCTTGAAATATGCTTACTATCTGAGTTTATCAGAACAGTCAATGTTTTATGACTTGAGCAAATGATTCCTTGTTTTAGAAAGATTTTAGACGTGCAGTTAACAATGAACACTACTATATTAAATACACAAAAACTATTTAGGAACACACAAAATAAAGCCAGAATGTAAAAACTAGCTGTCTGATGTTGTATAAGACAATAATATCTCACAAAACCACTCTGACACATTGGCGTATCGAAACACAATACTTTTGATTGCCTATTTCCTGTACCTCAGGCTTCAGTGTCAAACTATATTCAGCAGAAACAAGATAGGAAACCCGGGAGTTTTTGAGCTGTTGCTAAGCATATTCTGTGGTTTGTGTGTGTGGGGGAGCGCTACAGCAATGGTGAGTGTTCTGGTGGGTCAAAACAACCATCCACCCATGCATGCATTGTCTGTACCTGTGTGTCTTCACACAGGGTTGAGAGTGATGAGTGTGTACTCCCAGAGGCAAATAGCTAAAAGTTACACCTACACATTTACAACTCATCAGAGAGGCATAAAAGACAACCAAATTTAAGTTACTTTCTAATATTTCTGGACTGCGGCAGAACCCAGAATATCCAGAGAAACCACATGCATGTTCCAGGAGAACATGGAAGATACACGATGAGAACCGCTTGGATTGAATCTGAATCCGAAACCTTGATGCAAGGCACCAGTGGCAACTATTGCACCACTATGCTGGTCCTTCAAATTATAAATAAAAATTCTGTGGTCCATTGCTCACCTGCCCATTGTTGAATGCGGTGACCACAAACTGAGGGTCATTACTGGCACCTTGACTGGTCTGTGGCTACATAGCTCCATGTGCAAGCAACTACAGTAGCTTCTCTGTTGGATCAGACCACAGGCTAGGTTTTGTGTGTATCTGTGAGGCGCACCTTGCATGACTGTTCTCAAATACTTTCTGATATTTTCTTGAATCACATTCTATAGCTAAGTTTTAACTACAGCTTGGAGTAAAAAGAGCTTCAGTTTTGGTCATTAAGGTTGTAGCAAACTTCCTAACACCGAGACCTTACATATGTCGTTTTTCCAGCTCTTGAAATTTCATCTATGAAGCTCACTAATTGGCTTATATTGTTCCAATTTACTGATGAAGAGATAGCTGTGGTATTCATGTCACCTGTCATTTGTTATAATGTATTTCCTGATTGGTTCATGCCAGTTATTATTTATCTTAAGTCCACCAATAGTTGAGTGTTATTGCTGCATGCCTACTTCGATAAGGCCAATAGTACAGATAGGAAGGTGATAATGAGCATGTTCTGATTGTTCTTTGTTGCCCGTTATTGACCTTGACCTGTGTGTGGCTACACAGTCCGACATGCAAGAAACTACATTAGCTGCTTTTTTAGACCTGACCACAAGTCAGCATTTGCTTTCCTTGTTTGTCAGTGAAGTAATTGATGAAGAGATAGCTGTGGGATTCATGTCATCTGTCAGTCTCTACAATGCTATGCCTGATTGGTGTATATCAGTGGTTATTTATTTCAACTCCACCAAACAATGTTTATGTTGTGCGGTACTGCTGCATGTTTACTTCTCTAATGCCAATAGCACAGAGGAGTATGTGAAACTGAGCATGTTCTGATCATTCTTTTTTTTTTGTCAGGTTTTAAAACATTTAGACAGCCTCATTAAGTCTGTACCTCAGGCAGCCACTCCCAGTGGCTCTCACACTACGAAATACTCTCAGTCTCTCATACATAATCAGAAAAATGAGACGAAGCTTTGAAGCTCATCTCATTCTCCACCTTTTGTCTTTTTCTTGTTTGCTCCCTCCAAGTAGGCAGCTGGCGCCCAAATGCTGGAAATGCTCAAAGAGAAAGAGAAAGGAAAGAGGCTTACTGTAATAGTGTAGGCTTCAAATAATTCAAGCAATATTCTGGTAGAGTGGGTGTGCCCTCCTGGGGCTTTATCGCTTTATTTACTTTTGCAAATAAAGTTGCAAATTCTTGCAACTATAGTGAAACATTCTTTTTAAATTTATATTTGTATATTTTCTAAATGCTAATTACTGCTGAAAAGAATCTTACTTAACAAAGAAGAGGATATCTCTTTGAAAGCCATCAGCTCTTCGCCCTACACTGAGGGCCGAGCCTTCCCAGGCTTGGGCCCTGGCCCATTTGCTGATGTGTCTCTGGCAGACAACAGCAGGGCGCCTCGGTGTTAAACGGTCAGATGCTGTCACAAATCACACACATCCTGCTGTGCTGACAGAGCAGTTTGGCTTCTCTTTAAACTGTGGAGCCAGCTGTCATTGTGGGGTGTTGTGAGATTTTTACCTACTTGCATTTTCTGTCTGTATTGCTACATAGTGAAAATAGAGGTTTGTGACTGTTAAATAGAGTACAAATTACAACAGGCAACACTAGAGGTTCACTAGACTTTCTTTTCAGATATTTTTGAATTAACTATATTTTTGGATGAATGCAACTTGACAGGTTATCAAGTTGCATAGTTGGTGTATTTCAGCATTTTACGAGATAATCTGATGATCTGCGGATTATTTTCTGTCCATCAAATCCTCAGAGAAAGCTCTGTTTTCGGAGATGTGTTGTCATATTCTTGGAGAAATTGTTAAAAGTTAGCGATTCACTTTTCATGAAAGCTAGCAGAGTTCTAACATAAATAAAAACTAGTATAAGGATCACAGACCAGTGCAGCTCAACCACTGGTGCGGTGGAAGAAGTGCATTCTGTTAGATGTTCCTCCCATTGAAGTGAGAGTTTGAGAAATCAAGAACCTCTGATTCAGAGAGTCTTGCCAACTTGTGATTACGTCTATTGGAGAAATATTTCCAGTTTTCAAAATTTGTAGCTCCTCTGTGGTGGCAGTTGTATTCCCAGTACCCAGTGTGGCTGCAGAGTGCAGTTCAGCCTCCAGAGCCACATCGAAATGAGGTCATTTTTCTGAGGCAAAAGATAAAATCGCATGACAAAAACATCTGCAACAAGCCCCCTCGAGACATTTTATTATGCACAAGCAGGTGTGCAATTCAAGCCCATGCAGACCTGGAGGAAGTTGTGAAACTGTGCGTTCAGGCCACAGTTGAATTATTGAATTTAAATGGAAATGTTTAATTTCATTATTTATATGTAGTTAAAAGTTACACGTAGTCACTCCATCTGCTTGATGTGTGATGGCACATTGATGTTTCTCTGTTCAGCTTGTTCAGACTGAATATTAATTAAACTAAAAGAAAATTAAATTGAATATGTTATCATTTTAAAAATACAGGTAAACCCTATCAGTCAAAACGAAAGACAACAAAACAAAACATCTGGCACAATCTCTGGGCTAGGTAGAGTTTGAATGCAGGACACCTGGAATAAGACAAGCTAAAAAAATAATATATCCTAGTTAGTTGTGCAGTACTGCACACATTAATATCGCAGTAATTATTGGGATTCCACATAATGTGTGGTGCTAGATTAAAATAAGGTCTATCCCTTCAAATTTTAGCACCTTAACCAATTTGAGTGTAAACTATGAATTATAAATTTGGTTTTTGCAATTACAGTTTGTTAAATTTCAAACCACCATCCCTTCATTTGTTTTGTCTGCTTTTCCTGCTTTCTATTGTTTCAGTGTGTAACAGATCAGTCTTTGATGCTGTGAATACCTATTGGTTTCACCTGAAAATCTAGCAAATAGACATAAGAGTAGTAAATCTTTCTGCTCATCTCATTCTCCACCTGAAAGAATGGAAGCAAATAGCTCAATATGATAAGCTGCTTCTTTAATACACCTTTTCCTTGAATCATTTCCGTTGTCTGAAAGCCATTTTTCACTTACGGGCTCCTTTGCTAAGAATTTTCCCCTCTGAATGTTATTAGATGTTGCTTATCTGCTGTGGTGCAGGAGATCCTCTGCTCGTGTCACATTTCCTCTGCACAGTTTTACATGCAGATTGGGTCACTGTCTGCGTGACAGAATGATTAATTGGCCTATCGGGAGACAGGGGAAGGGGCCGTGCTGAGGGGAAGAGGGAGGATGTATGGCAACTGGCTGTAAATGATGCCTGAAGTGCCTCGGCTCAGGATTCAAATCCTGGCGCCTCACTCCTCCTTTCTTAGTATCCCTCCTGATAATAGCTGAGTCACAGCCGCGGGTGAGAATGAGCATTGTTTTATCTATGCAAGTAGGTTTGTAAATGAGGCTGTCTGCATCGTCCTTTGGGTCAAGACCCGCAGAGGTGTATGAATGTGTGGCCTTTTTCTCTAATTGTCTTTAGCGAGATGAAGCATAAAATAACTTTCTGACATCCTTATCTTGGCTGCTGCCCTCCCATCAGCAGGCCCATCAGTAGGACATCGCGATGCTCTAGCATTTGTGGACATGGAGGTGTAATTGCCCTGATAGTATCAGTGATTGATGGTCAGGTTTTCCTCAAGGATCTTTATAATGTTTATATTTATCTGAAAAGCATTTGTGCTCCCCTCAGGCTGAACACAGTGTGCTATTTAAAATGTCCATGCGTGGATGGAAGCATGAGCTGTTTTGCTGACAGAGTTAAAGTTCAGACGCTGAGTGAGAGTTAGTAAATGTCATCAGAAAGTAAGCCTGTAAAGTTGTCCTACCATGAATTATTTTGTTCTGCTGCAAGTGCACTCCTGACTGAATGTTGCATCTTAATGTATTAGACGGTATGTGAAGCATTAACCTTTAGGAAAATGCCTCTCTAAGAGAGCATGCTCTGTCGGGACCAGTGCCCAGTTCACAGAGTTAAAGAAAGTGATTCATGTCAAAATGCCACTAAGCTTTATGAAAGAAAACATGATCATGAAGTGTTCTCCTATAACTTTTCACAAGGCTGAAGCAGAGAAATATGAGGCTCTTTAACCATTGTATAATCTGTGTAAAAGGACTGGGTCGTGTCTTTGTTCACTCTTTATTAGTGTTTTGTATGATTTGGGTATGGTGAATTAAATACGTAGATTTTCCCATGTTTGGGTTAATTTTTCTGTTGAAAGGCCCATTGATGAACCACTTTTGATTTTCCGGTTGAGTTTAATAATTTCCTCAGACTTTTTCAGGTTCAAGAGAAGTTCCCCCATATAAATTATTCTCTACAGTGATTAACGGTGGGCCTGAGGTGAAGTCTCATCATAATGTATGTTGCTGAAAAGCTAAATCTTAATGTCACCTGACTAAATCAAATAGTTCCAGTTAACAGCCCAGTAGGGATAACAAAAACCTGGGCTTATTTACTAATGGCAGGAGATTGCTTTCTCCTAACAACTGGTCAGCTGATGTGACGCGTCAAATGATTTGTTTAAGTTTGCTTAACCTTCTCCCCTTGTCACTCTGTCTCTCCCCCTCTCGCTCTCTGTTTATACACATATAAAAGAAAATCAGAGCAAAACTATTGATCAAAAAGACTGTACAATGTTTTTATTGCACACCACAGAAATCACCCATTTTGACATATTCATAAGTATTAAACCTCCAGATTGTGAAATCTGTGAAATATGTTAGTTAAACGTTGTGTTTTATTCTCGCAAAGAGGAACTATGCAATCTGGGCTGCTTTCACTGATGTATTGAGCTGAAGACTTTTTGGTTAACAATGTCTTGTTCTGGCACATTGTTTTGGAACATGAGCTGCGACTTCAGCTTTGCCAAAGCCTTGTCATTGTTTGGCTCTCTGTCATGAAATGATAAAAGAGCTAGTGCTATGTAACTACAGTAGACAACCTTGAAGAAATATGTCTCTGTCATGCACTTAATATTTACTTTACTGAAAACAACAAATGATTTTTATTGTTCTATTTCTTTACAAGTCTCAAAGTCTCAAATGAATATTTTGCTTTTCTACATTAAATTTGAATAAGTTAGAGAGCTTCACTGTGCTTACAATAAATTTGGATGTTCACAGTTCAGAGCACATCCAACTGAAAATAGTCCAAGAATATATTCAGACTTACTTCAGCGGACTCTCTCATCTTTCTGTGGTAAATAGCAACCACTGCAGCCATCAGTATCCACCCTGTAATCTTATTAAAATTGACTAAAATGACACCATTATGACTGCGGGAGCCCCAAGTCCATTTCGGTTGAGGAGAATTGCCATGAAGCAGCAAGCATTTAGAATCAAAGCTACGCATTATCTCTAATTGAACCAAGTCCAGTTTTTCAGTTCAGCTCTTCCAAAGCAGGAATTTTCTCACTGATAGATTCTCTAAAATATTGTCTTCTTTGTTCTGTAGCTGTTCCAGTAGACGTTTTCTTCTTAAATTAAGTTCCGAGAGATCAGAGGTCAGCTGTGACTCAGTGCTAATAGAGCCAATCTTTTCATCTTGTAGCAATCCTTAATGGGTGTTTCTCATAATTCTGAAACGTATAGGTTATACTTTAAATAGCCCATTTGGATTCAGATGATGAAATCACATAGCATAAAAAATCCAAATATTATTCATATCACATGCTCAA
Organism: Poeciliopsis gracilis; assembly: GCA_911649635.1. NCBI lineage: Eukaryota > Metazoa > Chordata > Actinopteri > Cyprinodontiformes > Poeciliidae > Poeciliopsis > Poeciliopsis gracilis. Next base: position 3,933,381 of record CAJVRI010001220.1, read on the forward strand.
TGAGAAATATCTTTAATTGCTTCAACCTGAATCTAAGAATAGGAACTAAAGGGATTTTCTAATGCGTAGAACTTTGCAAATATGTGAATTAATGCAAATTTTCTAAGGAAACCAATCCATATTAATGCAACAATCACATCAGTTAGACTTAGAGGAAATGGAGCTGCACAGTATGCACCGCTAGTTCAGCTGGAGGCCAACCACTCATCCCACCCACACATAACCCGTAATGTCACAGATGGCGGGGGCCTCTGTGGGAACTTGAATTATGTCACTGGGGACATAATTCATGTCCCCACAGAGGACTTGAATTATTCTTTACATTTTTTAGAACCTATATCACGCAGTGACTAATGACAACCTAGTAGCTATTTCTGTTGTTCGTCGTCGAACACAACAGCATATTCACAGAGCCTAATATTCAATACTTAATTTGTCGCCCCAATGCTCCTAACCGTTGCCGCGAGGAGCATTCGTGTGACTCTGGTCCCAATTTACTCTTTGCTACAGAGGCCATTTTGAAAGTGAATGGTAAGATGTTTTCAGGCTTTGAACCACAAATGAAGTTTCAATTGAAATATGGGTTGTGATTTCTACATGCACAGATTGTCCACCGGGCGGCAGCTGCTGCAGACGCAACTGTCTGTGCTGGAGGGAAACAAATGTGGCTGACTGGTTTTAGATAGGTAATTAATTGCTGTTTGTGGTACTTGTTGTCATCCTGTTAAACAGCTGTATGGCTTTAGTTCCCCTCTCCTTAGGTTATTTTGACTTGGAGCTGACTTGGATGTTAATAAGCTCCTGATAAACACCCACCGCCCCCATATACACACTCTCTTAACAAACTGACTTATGTGCCGCTTGGGTTTTCCTGTCAGTGGAAAGTTTGGTACACTGATCCTCAATCACATATGTTTTTATTGTAGCAGATTTAGATGCTATGTGAAACTATTTAATTCACACACAACCATTTTCAATCAGTTTCTCTCTTTATCAATCCTCCTCTGGGATTCCATACTTCATTTATAGAACGTGAAAAAGATTTTATATGTCACTCAGATGTATGATTTCTTTACCATAAATCAAATGAATTACAGATGATCACATATATTTATTTTTAACACTATTCTAACTCATAACACAATCCTGTTGTGTTGCATCAACCAAACTAAATTCCCAGAAACACAGCAGTTTATCACCATGCAGAAATACAACAGTTTCTATATTTTAAGAGAATTATTCTTATGTAAGGTTTATAATGGCTTCAACAAAAAACAAACAAAAGAACAAACAAAGAAAGCCCTCTATGTCAGTCTGACGAGGCTCACATTTTGCATCGTTTTGTCACTGACTTAACTGAGGAATTAAACATCAGGATAATAACAAAGTTATTATCCTGATGTTGCAATTCATTTGAGCATCACTCCTTCCTTCAACGTGCTCTATCAGAAGAGTGACCAAGCAATCAAAGCAGAAGTATGTATCAGTGCTACATTATGGCTAGATATTAGTGGTGTGATATCACTCATATATGCTGCTTAACAAATGCCTTTCCAGGTGAATGATGGTTGAAATTAAGTATGCAGATTACCTCGTATAGATTTCAGATAATGCTTTGGCCACGGAGACGTACGGAAATCTTGATCTCAGTTTCTTAGCCTGGGCCTCTCATTGTCAGTCTGAGTCATTATAATTAGTTAAAATAAAATTGCTTGGCTGCACATTCTAAAAGAGCCTCAAGCATGAGCTGGCCCTTATCACAAAATCCACTGCTCAGAGTTGGATGGTGATTAAGCAGTTTTATCTTCGAGCAAGCTGGATGTGGTAAACACACTTGAAAAGCGATTTTACTAGAAACAATACAAGAGATGTGACGTTTCTCAAACCAACCCCCCCCCCAAAAAAAAGTCCCACCTGAAAGGGTACACTTAAAAGAGAAGAATGGCATTCATGACGTTTTTCAAAATCTTTATGCAGAAAACAATTTTGACTATGTCTATCATCAAGAGACCAAAGATTTTCTCCGTGCTGTTACCCGGCCCCTGTGAAACCAAAAGATCCCTTTCCTCTAAGGCGAAGCACAATGTAAACCTCATCAACTCCTCTCCTACAAGACCCTTAAAATATCCTTCACAGACCTTTTAGAGTAGCCAAAGCAACCTCCCATCCAATGATGTTGGCAGTCTGAATCTATCCACCAACAGCATGCAATGTTTTTAACCAGAACTCAAAGCCTTGCACACTGGCCGACTTTTCTGGGTCAATAAAATTACTGCTGAAACTGGAAGCTTCCTTTTCCTCCTGCCGAGAGAGGAATGGAGGTACAGGATCATAAGATCAGAAAATAAATTGGTATGGAGAAAACCAACCCATTCAACTGTGGCATTTGAGACTAAGAAATGGCTTGGCCGTATAATTTGACACTTTTAATTCTTTTTCTCTTTTCTTTGTGTCCCAAACTCTAAACTGATATTAGATAATATAATTTTAGCCTGTGAAACACTTTCCTTTATGCCCCAGAAGAAGCCCGTGAAACTTTAGATAAAAGTTAAAGCCAGTTAACTTGTTCTTTACTGTAATACTCTAATACAACCCCATTCTGACTCCAGGCAATGACAGCTACATCTTAATCTCCAAATAAGATTTTTCTAAGAAAGTTTCTGCTCCAAACAAATTGAAAAGTGAAAAGTGAAAAGATGCCCACTCGATTGTATAAATAGAGGTCTGAATGTGATATAAAGGTGTTCTGGGTTGATGACATGGCCTCCCTTAGCTTACACTTCAGCATCCTTGGCTTGTATGAAATATGATATGACATAAGCGGATGTGTAGGTTCTCAGTGCAGAAGATCATACAAACCTGTATAGTCTTTAGAGATGAAATGTTTATGTAATCTGAATGTATGTTAATTTAACATACATTCAGATTACATAAACATTATCTATTTTAACCTTGGTAAAAAGATTAATTTAGGAGCCGCTTTTCAAAATCTGACTGGCTTATAGCTTCTCTTCCTCTGTAAGTAAGTGCTGATGTTAAAACAGGACTGATGGTGATCATAAAATGGTTTTGGTCTATGTTCTTTTTGTCCTCTTTGGAGGATGTAGAGGACAGACCCACAGCTTTTAATTAAATTGATACATTTTAATCTTATGGGGGGGACAAACACAATAAAATAGACATTTCTTCTTTTGTGACCTTTAAACACTGTCATAGCAAAGCTTGAAATATAATTAAGGCACAAAGGTAGAGATTTATGTTTTTAAAATAATTTCATTCTGAATATGATAGATTGTTTTGAGTAATTTTCTTCACAAACACAAAGTTTTATAATTTCTTTGTAGCAGAGTTCCCATTTCACTTTATGAACCCCTTACCAAGTAGTTTTATGAGCAGAACATTTTTTTCCTCCATCTCACGTGTTTGAAGATGTATAACCCAGTTCATTGCCCTGAACAATATAAGCTTATCCTTCCTGCTGTTAGCCTCAGTTTGAATAATTGATATGCAGCAATAAATAGAAACGGCACGTCTGGCAGCAGCTTGAAAATTGGCACTTGAGAAATGGGCGATTCATCTTTTTCGCGAACCAACATGTTAAAAAATAAAATCAGGAGCCCCAATCATTGTGTGCTATGCCTGTCATTTGTCTTTGCTTTCTTTGCAATCATTCACTCAGCACTCTGAAGGTTGGCTGCTTTTAACTGCACTTCATATATCTGGAGATATCTGGAACCACAAAGTGCCCTGTTACAACTGTCGTTTAGGTTTGTGCAAATACTTATCCTATTTCCTGCTTGGCCAAACAGCTAAGCAGGTCAGATACACATGGCTTAATATCAGAAACAGCATTACAGAAAACCAAATTAGGTTTCAGTTACAAACAATGCCTTTCCTCTGTTCTTTACCTGCGGAGATTCTAGTAATTTATCCCTAATCATTTTCTATCATAAAAAGTGGGAACAAAAATGCTTATCATTGTATGATATATCCCTTGTGAAAGTGTTCAGGTAAATGAGCCAAAATTACAAGTTTTAGGAACTTGTAAATTCACTTTCTTTCACATGGATGTTAGTGCTGTTGTAGGTTTCACCTTCCCTCCTGAGCACTTTGGTGCCTCGTGTTTATGATTACAAAAACCTATTAAATAGCCATTGGTATTTAAATTGCATACAACCGCCAGACAATGCAGTTAGGGACGTTTTCAGGTGTATTTGTGAGTACAATGCAATACAATATGATATACTGTAATGTCCCCAATCTCATTAGGGAAATTTGCCTTCTAGCTGGTAAAACAATATGCACAAAACAGTAACCAATTGTATTACTCATCATAGTACAATGCAGGAATGCAATCTACACCATACACATTGCACTTACCTCATTTAAAAGAAAAACTGTGAGCTAAAACATTACTCTAGGATTTTGTGAGTATGTTTTTACCCAGGTACATCTTTTTTAAGTTCCTTTCTGGCTGAAGTTTGCAAGTTGAAGAATCTGCTGACGTTACAACAGTAGCTGATTATAACAGCTACTGTTTAAATAGCCAGTGTTTTAGATAGCTCTTTTTTTTTTAATATAACAGACAAATGTTGCCTAAACTTTTAACTTGCAATAATTGTCTGCATCAAGTAAAATTCCTTCAAATTATTTCATATACAGGGGACACTGTTTTAAAAATTAACAGCTGTTCAGGTCTAGGCAAATTAAATCCTGTATATAAGCATTTGTTTAAATCTGTTTGAAGAACTTTGCTAGAAAATTGAGTGACTCTTTCCATTTGAAACTGAACACGTTTTTCCATGTACCAAAACTGCAGATTGTATTGTTGAATAACAACACAACTAACTTACCTCTAACCTACCTGTTGCCTTTGTTGAAACTACTGTTTCTACAGTAGAAGCAGTAACATCTATTAGAGTTTGATCTTTAAAAAAAAAAGAGCTTTCTTGTGTAGATATGACCAATCCTCATGACCCATCTTGCATCACAGATGTGCTCCTCATTTCACTTTAAGCTAAAGTTGTTACAGGTTTTAATAAAACAACACTGTAAAAATACGTAGACTGTCTATGCAGTTTAACTTACGTTTACCTCAATTAAACTGGTAAACACACTCCAAAAAATTACATATTTAATTATACATGGCTCATCTAAACAAATTTGAATATAGAAAAAAAAATATTTCAGCAACTCAGTTCACTAAGTGAAATGTTGTATAGTTAATTACACATAAACTGATGTTTTCGATGGTTTTTTTCTGTTAATTATACAGATAATTTTCCTGTGTAAAGCTAATAAAATATGGTTTATTTCTTAAAAGAATCAAATAGTACATCAGACTAATGGCAAAAAAATGAATTCCAAAACATGGACTTGATTTGAAAAATAAAAAGGATATTTAATACTAACAAGCAAGCCTCACCATAATGCATATTCTAATTTATTTAATAGAACAGTACCTCTGTCGCCAAACTTCAAATTCTTGAAAGTTTATTGCTGATGGTTGTGTCTTTTCATGCTTTTTTTTCAGGGATTGAGCAGCCTTAGTGATGAAGTTTAACTTGTTCAAGCAAGAAACAACGCCTATGGTCGCAGCAAAACCAACGGGGGCCAGTGACTCGACTGTTACTCCAGCCCCCGTAGGGTTAGTCTCCGCTGGAAACGCCACGGAGCCAGTCAACAAGAACGATGCCTTTGATGAGATCAAAAACAAGTTCCTGAATGAAATCGACAAGATCCCACGTGAGTGCCAGGCAAAACCCAAAACTCTTATTGACGTGGCTCTCAACAATTATTTTGGAATTAGATTTTCTCTTTTGCTGCAGGCATCATCAGTCCTATAATGTCTTTATTTGATATTGATCACTGGCTGCTCTTCCTAATGGCAGGGAAATCTAATTTTCATCCAATCTAATTGCTAACCTTCCACCTCTTACTAAATCTATGTGGCCTGGGGCATGACATGAAGCAGCCTAGATGATCACTTGGTCAGACTTCAGATTATGTGCTTCTCATTTTTGTTTCTGAATGGGGCTGTTCCGTCTTTGAACTGGTCTGTGTGTTTTCCTCAGTGCCATCCTGGGCCATCATTGCCATTGCCGTGGTCGCTGCTTTACTGATTCTAACGTGTTGCTTCTGCATCATCAAGAAATGCTGTTGCAAGAAGAAGAAGAACAAGAAGGGCAAGAAGGGGAAGGGTGACATGGGAATGAAGAACTTAAAAGGAGAGGTATGTTTCACTGACAGGTTGCGTCACAGCTAAGAAAATCTATATTGTTACTCCACAAATAACTGACCCATTCGTGACCCTATTAGCTAATGTCTGTTGAGTTTAATGTGAGGAACTGTGGTGAAATAAAGTTAAAAAAAAGATGAGTCATCCACTTTAGTGTACTTTAGTAGCACAAAGATATTATTTTTCTTCTTAAACTTATATAGATTACTGATTAGAAATGAACAAAGTTGTATACTGTGTTGATGTCTTTCTAACCTGGTCAAGAATTTTTCACAGATTTTGATTGCACTGTTTGTCAATCATAATTATTTGTTTCATTTTCTCTTTCTTTCTCTGTTATTCAATGTATTTGTCATAAATGTTATCGTTGCTCTTTCTTTCATGTGGGCTTTGGGGTTTGAGTAAAAAATGACAGGGTCCTCGGTTGCACAACCTCCGTTATGACTACTTCTCTTACATCCAATTACGAGTCGTTATCAAAAATTACTAGCTTGCAATACAAGTTGCTTTAGGACATAAAAATTCAATTGTGTGCTGATGTGAATTGAACATGGTAAAAATACAGGTATTATAAAACAAAAAAAGCACACAACTGCGCCCTTAAGGAGGCTTTTCCATCTGTCATTTTCCTCACTCCCTGCAGAGCAGCTTACTGCATTTGCTGTGATTACCCTTCTTTGGTGTCTGCTGTGAGTTCAATCTCTTCCTTTGTCTCTGCTCTCCTCCTTCCTGCTTTGTGTCTTATGTGTGCTCCGTGTATCTTGACTGTGGTGGACTTCTCTGTCTACGGTAGGTCTGACAGCACACGGCACCCCTCTCTGGCTGCTCTGTGTAAGCACAGACCAGGGCAGGGCGGCGGCAGTGCTGGAGGGGGGTGGAAGGGTTGGGCTGGGCTGGGCTTGGAGGGGTTGGATTGCAGTGATGATGACAATGATTGCTATGGCTTCCCTAGTTTTTTGCAAGTTTTGGTGCTGCAGGTGCTTGAGGACTCGATGGGAACTATTAAACTGCTTTGCAGAATCCACTAAACTGTTATGCTGCACCAACTGCCATGTCTTGACAATCCAGAGATTGCAGTTTTGTTTTGCTTTTTTTGCAAAAATAAGTGAAAAAAAAAATGGTTTGAAGTGAAAATGAAACTCATCCTATGGTTAAGCCTTTGAATGTTGAGCGCACTGAGCAACTCACTAGAGATCACTAACATGCATGTGCAAGGGTTAAGCTGGGTTTTTGTCAAATGCCAGCTGTAACTATATTAACCTAAAAGCTCAAAGCAAGCTTCTGCTATGACAGAAGTCAATTGCTGAGCACAATCACAACTGGTATCTCACCAACTATTCCTCTGTATTTTGACTCGGGTATAAAATTTATTCCATTACCTGGTTGTACAAGTAAGCTCCTTGTTTTACAACAGATGAATAGTCTGCATCTCTTGACAAAGACCAGCATATGCCCTTGCAGTAGGTTACCATTGAATGGCCACAACTTGACTTGAGAGTAACTTTCCTGGATGACCCATGCTGCTGACATACTAGGTGAAAGTCATTGATGCCCCCTCTTCCCTAAAGCCCTTGGGTCTCACTGAAGAGATATGGTGACCCTGAATGGATGCCTAGATAAGCAATAAATAGAGGCCTGAAACATCTCAGTCCAAAATCAACTGCCTGTTTCCATGGATAATTTATTTACTAACCCTAAAACTGAGCTCTGATGTTACTCGGCAAAAGGCATTCATCCAGGTACAGTATCTGCATCTCTGAGCTCCTACAGGAAGTATGACAAGAAACTAAACTTATGCATATAGCATGATACCTTCATGGATTTGTACATTATATTTAGGACATATAAGTGGAAAAATTTTTGGACCTTACAAAAATTTGTGACTTTTTTTTTCAATACTTATTGCCTCTCAGATTTTTAGAAAACATCTACACTTATCTTCAGAAATAAACTTGAATCCTGCATTGTGTGGCCTGGCATGCTTGAATGAAAGACATTAGCACAACGTAGCCACAGAATCCAACATAAACGGACGCAGAGTGAGAGTGTGCGTGTGTGTATGAGAGAGTGTCAAGCATGCTTGAGAGTCTGCATGTATGCAAAATGTAGGTGTCCTGCGTGTTCAGCTGATTTTCTCCAGCTGAACAGAAACAGAGCTGAAGTTACCAACTTTGGACCTAAAGAGGAACGATCAAGAATCGGCACACATCTTCAGTGATTAGGACTATTGTCTCACCAAGATCTAAAGAAACTCAGGCATGCGTTTAACTTCAGTCACATTAATTACTGCAACAGTCCTTCTACTGGCTCCCTGTAGCGCAGAGAAGAGACTTTTAAATACTTTTGTTAATTTATCATTCATTGAATGGCTTAGCACCTAAATACAACAACAACAACAACCTACACCTGTTGTTGTTGTATCAATCTTCCAGTCCACTCAGGTCGTTTGGCTCTGGTCTGCTCTGAATTCCCTGAATCAGAAGTAGACATGGAAAAGTACCATTATATTTTTATGTTCCTCTAATCTGCAACAAACTTCCAGAAAATGTAAAACTGCCAAAACACTGAGTGCCTTTAAATCATGACTAAAACCCCACCAGGTTAGAGTCATCTAGGGATCATTGATCAATATATTTTTATAAATTTATATACAAATAAATATATGTATTTTTTTCATGATTTTGATGGTGGCGTGTGAAAAAATTTAACTTTTCTTGCTTGTTTCATAATTGGTTACTGTACTGTGTTTTTATGGTGTAAAGCACTTTGAACTGCCCTGTTGCTGAAATATGCTCTATAAATAAACTTGACTTGACTTGACTTGACTTGTGATAAGTTCTGCATTGAATGTGTTCATTGTGTATTTGTGACTGTGTGTCATGTTCTTCTGGCTAATCAGTGAGTAGTGGAGTCTCTAGTGTCATGAAAACTTTGTCAAAAATAGTTATACACCAATTTGTATCATGTATGCTAAATAAATTTATTTATTTTAAATAAATTTATTTATTTTAAATAAATAAATAAATTTATTTATGTAACTATTAATTATGTAACTAAATAGGTGAGATTTTTCCACCTGAATGATTGAGATTCCTCCAAAAGCCATTAGAGTGAAACATTATTGTAGCAAAGCTATTCAATACATGCCAATCAGAACTCTTAATTTGACAAAAGCCTGCAATAGAAATTTGTTTCTATTGTTGTCAAAAGTTATTGTCCTTACATAATCCTCATGAAGTGAGCCTTTTTACCACTAGAGTCTGATAAGAGAAAATTCCCCCATCATAAAGATGCGACAAAGCTTTATGTTATTTTAAAAATCACATTGTTATTTGACACTGTTGATATAAAAAAGGAAAAGCACAGTTTTCCAGGTCTTTGCAATTTATTCTTGTAAAAACCATTTAGGCCAGAGATCATTTTGTGTATAACATCATAGTGTGTTTGAGGCTCTGGGGATGAAGCATTCATTTGTTTTCCAACTAAAAGATGAAAGGTTATATCCTCAGTCCCTCTTTGTGTCTGATCACTGCATTCACATGTTCACCCATTCGCTATGTTACACCTTGCTCTTTGATTTGCAATGTATTATATTCAGCAACTTTCAAAATTGTAACATATGGCACAGTCTGTTAAAATTAAAATGATGTTTGATATATAAAAGTAAAAGTCTGATAAACCATTTCAAAGCTATTTCCTCATAAAACTGAAAACCAAACACCTTTATTTCAGAACAAAACTTACATATAGAAACATGTCCATAATAACAGGGATAGGTAAATAAAACCACTTGATTTTACAAGTTTGATAAAAAAATTAAATAAAATCACTCTCCAAAATAAGCTTCTTTTTATAAGCCCATAGTAAATTAACATTTAAGTTTGCTCAGGTGTTATTAGTGAAACAGTATGCTCAATTCACAGCTTGGTATGTATTCATGAGTTCAACATCTGCGTGTTAAGCTCATGGATTGGAAAATGTTTAAAAGAAAAACAGAAAGTAAAATGTGTCTATTCATTAGCTGCTAACATGGCGTAGTCCCATTTCGATGGAGTGGTAGAGCACAGGTTTGTGTGGTTCGGTACATTATTTTGTCTCTTTCCATTGTACCCTATACAACCAGTCTTAGGCCCAGTTGTACAGTATAGTTCCTATTCTGTACAATTTGGTACAGGAAAGGTGAAGCTACTGCCGTCACACAACACAGTCCATTGATTGGAAGACATAGAAACATAACTGCTTGTGAGGACAAGCTTGAAACATGCTAGTGCATCACGTTTGTTGTTACCCTAGTATGATGCAATTTGGGTTTAGCCCCACCTCCCCAATAAGAATCCAGCTGGTGGTGGAAATACTTTTCTGAATGCGCTGGACCACAAAATAGGATATCGAGCCGCACTGAGCCGTGCTGTACTGCCCAGTGGAAACAATGCACATGTGTGAAAGGTTAGGATTAGTTTTCTGTCTATAGACCGGAGATAACCCAAAATGTTAAGTCCAAAAGTGAGCACAAATCATTGGTTTGAAATGAGTACAAAATACATAATTGACAAAAATTTAATACATGTGATTTGCTCTCATAAAAAAGTGGAAATAACTTTTATCAGTTTGGAAACATAAAAGTAAAAGTCCCACCTTTAGCTTGACTCTGTTTGGATGCTAGTTTGTGCTTGTTGGGTGCCTGATTATGTGTATTTAGCATCCATACACGCTTATTAAATGACTTATGACATATTTATCAACATATATCAACACAGTGTATGAATGTGTTACAGTATGGGTTTCAGTATATTCTGACCAGCATTAGCACTCACTGCTACTATAGAATGTTAAGTAAATTTGATGCATCATGATCAGTGTTTTATAAGAGTCTCAAACTGTTGTAAAGTACTGAATTGCTGTATTAGGTCTTTCACTGTTGGTCCTCCCCTTCTATGTTGTGTTCATCAGCCATGGGTTGTAATCAGTGGTCTTATGTCAACAACATTATGTAGATGAGGAAAAGTTCCTGTTTTATATTCAACATTCTTCTAACACATATGAAAAACCAAAAACAGCAGATGGTGTCACCCAGGAAATAATGAAATCAAGTCAGGTTGCAACCGTGGTCATTGATGAACAGTTTGCATTTGTAACACTGGGGTAAGTCGAAGGTAGGTGCTGTGACTAACCTGACTGCTGTGCTGACATGTAAGATTTAATGTTCTGCTCAGCCACCCTTTCACTGCTATCCTCTCACACTACTCTTTGTTGCCTGTCCAACTTCTATCATTGCAGAAACCTCAGGATGATGATGATGAAGAAGATGATGTTGAGCCAGGCCTAACTGGAGATGAGAAAGAGGAAGAAGTGAAGGAGAAGGAAAAGCTTGGGAAGCTGCAATACTCCATTGATTATGATTTCCAGGAAAACAAGGCAAACTATACTATAGATTTCTTTGGCATTACCCACACTACATTGCAAAAGCCCTAATAACCTTTGAACCTTTCTACATTTTGTTTTATTACAACTACATAGTTGTATTAATTTTTGCTTTTCATGTGACACATCAACATAAAACTTTATTGCATTATTGTGAAGTTGAAGGAAATGATAGATTTTTAATAATATTTTCACAAATAAAAATCTGATGTATAACTTGAAAAGCTAAAGTACAAGACACTATATATTTCACTTTTGTTTGATCAAAAGAAAAACAACTCATTGTTTGCACTGTTTTAATGCAATATGTTATACTCCTCAGCTAACAATAGGAATTCTACAAGCAGCTGATCTCATCTCTATGGACAGTGGAGGCACTTCAGACCCCTACGTCAGAGTCTTTGTCCTGCCTGATAAGAAGAAAAAGTTTGACACAAAAGTACATAAGAAAACACTCAACCCAGTCTTCAATGAGACATTCATTTTTAAGGTAAGCTTAAAGCGACTGGTGGCTGCCTGTCATTCATCATCACTCATTTCCTGCTCATGAATCATGCACCTCTGCTTATGTGATTGGTAAAGATGTCTAGTTAAAAATATAAAAAGTTAGCTTCCCTTTCTTCCTTGTCCTGGAGCAAGATATTTGGATTCTTTCTTCTCCTGCACTTTGACTTTTTCCCCACAGTGATAATAAGAAGCAGACATATTGAATGTGTCTTACAAAGGAGAGTCTGAAGGGGAATCATATTAAAGGAGAGGCCCACCTCTAGTGCACCCTGTCTGCTGACAGCTCCATGCAAAACAATTCAACTGTTTTAGTAGCTTGTCAAAGTCAGACAGTCCCATTGAGGTAGCTTGTATCAAGCTAAATAAATTTAATCAGTCAAAAGGTCAGACGTCATGTGTAATTTACTGTGAAGTACCAAAAAAGCTCCATTTATGTACGTAGAAATGCACTACATTAAGTTGAGGCTTTCATCTAATCGACATAACTAAAATTGTGGATAGTGAATATAAAACAAATATACAAAATTTTGGGTAATTGATAAAGTTTTGCTGAGTGAACGTGAGCCAGACTAAATAAGAGTGTTAGAGGAGGAAGCGATCTTTTTAAAATTGCATCCCATTAAACGTAGGATGGGGGGGACACCGTTCTGACAGATGTCCTCCGCTATTTCAGTGACTAAAGTCAGACTCGCTGATCATTTTCAGATACCATTCACTGAAATGGGAGGGAAGACTCTGGTGATGGCCGTCTATGACTTTGACCGCTTCTCTAAACACGACATCATTGGAGAGATTAAGATACCCATGAACACGCTGGACCTTGCAAAACCAATTGAAGAGTGGAGAGATCTCGACAGTGCTGATCAAGAAGAGGTAAGGTCTGCTCTGTCTGTACTCTAGCAACAGACTTACTGTAATTTTTTTATTCCTAATATAGAATACACAAGTACTGCTCACAAAATGAGAGTTTTGTAAAAATGTTACATATTTGTTGTGTAACACCAGCAACTGAGAAGACTGTCACGCAAATTATGCATTAAATCTAAATAACATATGAGCTCCATTTTCTGAAATAAGTGACAAAAACATTGCAATTTTAGAATATCTTTTCCAGGACATTGTGATTTTTATCTTCAGGGTGGAATTATTACACAGTACACAAGTTCAAATTTATTGTAAATTTTACGTAAGACATATACTTATAGTCTAATACTGTGTAACATCAACATTAATGAAATTTCCTTTACCCAGTTACCATCTAACTTCTCCTTCGTTTCAGTCATCAGTAAGTTTCTGGTATAATTATGGACCACTGCAAATATTTGAGCACTCTTCTTATCAGAAATAGCAAATAGAATTTAAATTGGCTGCCTTCCCGGCAGACATTTAAGCATATTCCATTAATCTTTAGTGGGGTTTAGGTCAGGTTCAGTCCAGATTCTCGTGTTAGTCTGCTTTATCCATTTAGGAATGTACTTGGAGTCATTGACCTGTGGGAACATGCAACTATGCCCAAGTTTCAACCTTCCAGGTGTTAATTTGTGATGAAGTTAAACGACTTGGGGATTGTTCCCTTTCATTATTTCCCCCCTATCCTGAGCTGTGTACCAGCATTACTGGGAGCAACATGAAGCTTACCTCACCGTTAAAACCTCATTTTGACTCAAAATGTATTCTTGTTATTGTGGCTAAATCTGTTTCTAATCTCTTCTTATTTGGTTTGACCAAATAGGAAGCTGCAACATATTTCTTGAAGGTGTTTTCAAAGGACAAAACAAAACATGTTTTTATTGGGTGACAGCCTCTAATTTCATGCTAATTTTCATCACCTCCCTGTCGTACCTTGACACTCTTGTTCCAGTCTATGACAGGCTTAAGTCTTAATGGAGCTTAAGTTGTTCCTAAACATCTTGATTAATTTATGGCTATTTGAACTCACAGTTCAAATAGCCATAAAACCCGAGTGTGCTATTAGACCAATATTTGAACTTGTATGTATGGTTTTGAGTTGGTTTTCATTTGAAAAAATGTGAACACAACTCAAACTTGTGCATGAAATTTACATTTTAAAATTAAATTATTTTTTCCCTGGGTGTAATGGTAACACAATATAGCACCCAAAATAACAGCTCAAAATGCATAACTCAAGATTTATGACAATCATGCTAATTTTGAATGTCTGTAAACTTCTGATGAGGTTCTATGAAGCCGATGGGATTTCTTAGAAATATTACTTGCCATTTTTTTCTTAGTTCTTAAACTGTGATTTACTATTTAGACTTTAAAAAACCAACACAAATTCTCTTCTGTAATGGAGGCAAAATGTTTGTTATGCTGCACTGCTCACTGAGTAACTGTGCAGCTTGTTACGTGGAGCTGTCACTGTGGTGCTGCACTCTATGAAAATATGAGGAAACCAGTTTAATCCAAGAAACTGCTCCCCCAGAAACATCTTAAAATGGAAAATTTCCTTCACAGCAATTTCAGGCAAAAGAAGCAAAACCAAACTGCATGTCTTTGAAAGAAAAAAAATACTTAAGGTCTTTATATGTTGTAAGTGAAGCTCTTTTTCTAATGTATCACTTCATCTTCCTTAACATTCTCCTTTCTTTGCTCCTTCTCACAGCCAGAGAAGCTTGGTGATATTTGCATCTCTTTACGTTATGTCCCGACTGCTGGCAAACTCACCATCTGCATCTTGGAGGCTAAGAACCTAAAGAAAATGGATGTGGGAGGACTATCAGGTGGGCTAGTTTATATAAACGCAGCTGTGCAATAGATGCTCAATTTTCTTTACACTTTACCCCATTTCACGCCACAGTCCTGATTAAAAGGGCCTTCCCCTTGCTCTGAGACTGCAGAATGCTAAAGAACGTGACTTCAAGCCCAGCCATCAATTTTGTGCCTCTCTGCTCACGTGCTGTCGCTGCAGTGCTCACCCATTCTTCACTCTCTTGCATTAGAAGTGGCTCCATCTGTTGACATAATAGGATACTGCAACCCAGATTTGCATGAGCACAGAGGTTGCTTGACCTCGTGTCGTGATTCAGTTCTGTATCTGTTTGCCAGATCCCTACGTGAAAATTAACCTGCTGCAAAATGGAAAGAGGCTGAAGAAGAAGAAGACGACAGTAAAGAAGAATACTTTGAATCCTTACTACAATGAGTCTTTCAGCTTTGAGATTCCTCTTGAGCAAATGCAGGTATGGACATGGAGCATGTTTTAAATTTTTTTTTTATTTTATTTTTTTAAGTTCTTCTCATTACTTCACTTGATATTATAGAGAGACGTTCCAGTCTGAAGGAAAAAATGTTGTTCAAGGAGGCTACTTCAGAGTTGAAATATGTAGATATTGTTTCATAACTTAGCAGTTTCTCCATAACTTTAGTTCAGACCTGTGTGGTGTGCTCCTTTATCTTCACAATGCTGTTTGTGGTGATGCCATAAAAGTTATGACGAGAGAAACTGCTAAACACAAAACTCTGGGATTAGAGTGCCTCATTTTTTCCTTCAACAGTACAGAAAATGAAACCAGCACAATATTTCCAGTCCTGTTGATCCTATGACATTCACTATACTCTGAGCCAGGTTGTAATGCTCTCCCCCTGTTTCCTCAGAAAATCCAAGCCGTCATCACAGTGCTAGATTATGACAAGATCGGCAAGAACGATGCCATCGGGAAGATTTGGGTGGGAAGCAAGGCCACGGGGGCTGGGCTGAAACACTGGTCCGACATGCTGGCCAACCCCCGCCGCCCGATTGCCCAGTGGCATCCGCTGCAGCCAGAGGAAGAGGTGGATGCCTCCCTAGCAGCGCTGAATGCCAAGAAGTAAAATAATAAAAAAAAAAAAACCCTCCACCCGCCCCCATACTTTCCTACCTTTGCATATCCAGTTGTTTCACTCAAGTCCCACATATCAATGTATATCCCAGAAGAACACCCGAATCTGCTCCCTCCAGCACATTTCTGTCCCACAGCCATCATTGTAAAAGATCCATAGAAACTATTTGACATGATGGGAAATGTAGTTTAAAAAAAATCATATTATATTAAGTCATGTCACTAAGAAAAGAAGACAAGTTGCAGGATGGACAGCTACTCAGTCATTTTTGTTTTAGATCTATTTTTATATCGGAGTTGTGGTTCCATTATTAAGCTTACAGAGTAGACTATAATAGGAGTGTTATTTGGGAATCTGGTGTTTTAGAGGGATGACACATACATTCATTCATATTCTACTTCTCACCCTTTTTCCCTTTAGTGACAAAGTTTGCTTAGAATAGTGCTTAACAATAAAATGCTTTATACTGCCATATGATAGAGAGACAACACAAGCAGGTCCATTCCGTAGGTGTTTTGTGCACCATATCCCACACCTGCCAGTTATCATCCTAGATGATTCTGTTAGTTGGAAGTACATTCCTAGAGTTGGGTAGCAAAGTAGGGATTAGGCCCAGTTACCCACAAACACTGCCTTTTTGGATTAGTTACCCTTCCGCCCATCGTCTCAGGAGAACTGAGAGGAAAACTCCATGCCTTTTTTTTCTAAACGGGTTCTTATTGTTAGCAGTTATACAGCGTGATGAAAAAAAAAAAATGTGATACTAAAATTGTAAGAATTCTGCTGACCTTAGGCTCATGACTGAAGTTAGTTAAACCACAATTTATTGAGTTATATGGAGAGTATGGCAGATTATTTGCAAAAAAAAAGTGTGCTTGTGTATTTTAAATTGTGTTTAAAAAAAAAAAAAGAAAAAAAGCAACGTCTGTCATCCGTACTACAAAAAAGTTTGGAAATACCAGAGTGGCTACAAAAAGAGAGACTGATCCCAACCACAGCTGACATTATATTTACAAGGTGTCAATAACTGCCTACAGCCCTCGACGTTCCCCTCCCGACATCTGATTCTGTATATCACTTGTTCAGTGTTACTGCCATTAGTCATGAACTTGACACAAGGGTTTTTACTTCAAAAGAATCCCTATAACCGTCTTACAGTCATAAAGGAGACAAGCCTTCCAAGTAACAAAATAAGCAATTTTCAACTACCAGGGACGCCTTCCAGTTAGAGGTGTTGTTCTCTTCCTTTCCTTTTTTTTTGTTCTACTTTTTTTTCTACTTAATAATTGAGTTTACCTTCAAACACTTTTATTCCTTAAGCACTTTAATTCCTAATGTTTTGTGTACATACGCTCAGAAGTCAGAGCTTTAACAATTTAGGGAGATTCATTTTGTTGCTTTTGCTTCTGCTTACTTTGGCCTCAGCCGATATGTGTGTGTGTGTGTTTTGAATTGTTTGAATTACGATTATTTCACTTGACTGCAAAAAGTCTGGAAGAAATCGCACTGATCCATGTGTATTTTATGCACAGCTTACCAAACTGTCGATTATGAATTGCACTAGCAGGTATTGTTCTGTTATGTGGTTCCTGACACTGTTCTTAGGTGTGTGTTTTTCTTTTCCTGAGTGATATAGTGTGATGAAATTTATCATTTCTGTGCCATACACAGACAAGTCTTGTCTTGTGAATGGAAGGGAAAAGAAACACATTGAGTTCAGTGCTGCTTTGTGGTCTCTTCCCAGAATGAAACAATGCAGTATAGAGAGACAAAGTCGGTTCCAGGTAACTGTAACTGATTTTTTTGACTAATTTCGACCCTTTCACACAAAATGATAACATCTCTCAAAATGTGGTTTCAGTTAGTCGGCTCAGGTGGACAACTTCACTTAGACTGAATAATCGATGTGTTGTCAAATAATTTACTTTATATTTGAACTACAAATGTTTTAAAAAGCTGCTATTGAGCGCTTATGGCCACATTTTTGACTGATATTGACACTTCAATGACACAAGAAATGACACTTCAGCCGATGCTCTCTACATATTCCTGTCCAATTCACCTATCACGAAGCTATTTCCTCTTTCAATTTAAAAATATGTTTCTACAAAAACAACAAAAATATTCACAGTAACGAAAAGGAGAAGAGCATCATTTGTGATCTTATTGATAAAGAAACATATTTACAATTGTCAACAGTTACAAATATCACTGAGATGATTTGGCTCTTTATATTTGTACGTTTAGATTCTGAGAGAAATTTTTGAGCGAAAACTTGGACTTGTAACTGACTTGTAACACACTATTAAAGCTCATCACCCGTGAAAAAAGTCAATTAAATGTTAATTAGGTTTTGTGAGCATTTGGAGCCCTCTATACTTTTTCACAAGAAAACTTCCAGCTTTCTCTATAGCAAATACAGGAACAAACATTTTATTGCATTTCTTTGGGGTGAAATTTATGTTTTTTCTTTCTTTTAAAATCTTATATATATATCTCAATCAAAACCAAATTTCCGTTTGTCATCTTGCACAATTCTTTATTTTTAAAGCAACACTAAAGAAAAAGGCAACATGGAAGCAATCAAGCAACTCATTTGTGTGTAGTTTTGCCTATATACATAGTTCATACACGTTGATACTGCATGTTTATAAGAAATACTGTACATAAGAGCATGTTTTAGAGATGAAGCAAAAATAACTTGTGTACGTTAAATGGGTGTCATTTGCCACTTTAATAACACAGCAAACCGAAAAAAAAAAAAATGCACTGTATATTTTCTAAATAGAGCAAAGTGTGTATTTATTTTCCATGAGGGTCATTGGAGAGAATGTCATGCAAATATTAGAGTACTATTACAAATAGGAATCTTTCCACGCCTGAAAATTCTTAAGCAAGAGTGTCGTCCAGTGCTGTGTGTGAGTTCATGTAGAAAGAAAAATGTAGCCGCATGCTTGCTATGTAAATTCCTTGTGCTCAGAGTTTTTTTGGTTTGGCACCATTTATTTGGCATTTATTTCATTGCTGTACCTTTTAAAAATATTAGCGATTGTTAATTATGCTACAGTTTCTATTTTTTATTTTTGAATTAGAAAATTGTTATATTTTATTTCAACCAGGGGATCTCCAAGTCTGCAGGACTGTTTCTTACTCTCTTTTTTTAGTAAGTAATGCAGATTAAACTTGATGTTATTCTGGAATAGCTCATTTGGCAAAACAATGTATTGAATTGATTCTAGGAGTGATTTATGCCAGCACTAACCAAGACTAAAGTCATACAGACCATATCCTACCTTAGGCTGCATTTCCAGGGCCAAACTGTGAATAAGCCTTTTTCCACTGAACACAAATGACTTGGAGTCCTCTTTTTTCCCCCCTTTATTACTGATTATTTATGATTACTGTTGCTATCATTTTTAATTAGAAGATTATTTTTCCTCTTTCTGTTTGACTGACCTGATACATGTTACAGATTGTGTCTCTTTTACTCTGTTACTATACAATGGGTGTACTTGTAAACAAAATAAATTAATAAGATGAAAACAACTAAAAGCCATAAAACTCAAGCACTAACTCTTTAGAGCTCTGCTGAACAGCTAGAGTTTATTTATGAGGGAACAAAAATCTGACGTCTTCATTTTTCCATGAATAATGTTCCTTCTCGCATTCCTTTTCTAAAATATTTCTTCAACCAGAGGGAGAAAACCATTCTACTGTCTGTGTGAGTGTGGAAAACAGCTGCCAATTTAGGAGAGCAAGTGGGTTTTTTTTTTGTTTTGTTTTGGTTTTGGGTTTGTTTTTTTTTTCAGTGGCTGGCGTCATCGCTACATTGATGATTTTACAGGGTTGTGTTTAGTCATATTTAGTTAGCATAAATAAATAATATTTACAATTGATTATGATAATGAATTCTGAGTAATAAGGATAAAACTATATATGTGAGAATGTGTTCCATTTTAGGGCTGAGTGCAATTTGTGACGCAAACTGGGTCAAGCTGCTAGTTTCTGTTCTCCCAGTTTGAGAAAAGAACTCATTCAATCAAATAATAATAATAATAATAATAATTAATAATAATAGTGAACCTTTGCATTATTTTAGATGCTATTACCAACAGTTTTTGTTCTTTTTTAATCAACTGCTCACCAAGAATGAATGAATTGAAAAAAACAAAAAAAAACAAAAAAAAAACAAGAAAAAACCCCTAAGATTTAAGGCTGAATCCCTCCCACAGAACTATGCATATGTCTATTTCTCAGACTTGTGTCTACAACACTACAAATTGCTTTCTTGCCCTGAGTTATATATGACAACCTCACACATCTGTGCATCCTGATGTTGCTCAGTCAGAAAAGCTGACAGATTCATAAAATGGCTTTTGGTGTGTAAAACCATATCCACAAAATAATCAGCAATAAACCTTTTAACCTGAGACATTAAAGATGTTTATTTCAGGAATTTTAACAGTGAAGGACACAAATTATGTTCAGTCTTTTGCAGTAAAGCCAAATAGATTTAAAACAATAGTCTTACCTCATACTTTTTCAGAGAAAGTAAAAAAGGAATGGTGGAGAAGAAAGTAAAAATGTTTTACACTTAAACTGAAACTTAATCTGGAACTTTCAAGGGTTTTGTCCCTTTCACAATAACTAAAGAAAATTGATAGAAAAGTATACATTTTTAAGCAGTTATGCTTTTATGTCATATCTGCATCAAACATGTATTAATTTATTTTGAATTATATAAAATTATTTCTTATTTTAAGATCTAAGTGAGAAATAATTGTTTTAGGTTGTTTATATTTATGATAATTCTAAATTTTACATAGGAAACTTTAGAAAATGTTATATTTTAACAGGTTAACAAAATTTTACAGCTTTAGGCAAATTTCACTTTAGAGAGAGGAAAATGTTGCTCTTTGGATTGGATGTTGCTGACCCCTATGCGAAGCAAGGGTTTGGTGACCAACACCAAAAAAGTACCAAATATTTAACATTTCATCTAGTTTATGTGAGAAAGTGGCTTCAACTCTCCTTTAACTTTTGGCAAGAAAGCAAAAAAGCCCATATTTTCCAAAATGTTGAAGCTTTTCTTAAATTTTTGTTTGATGCAAGTTGCTGAAGTTTCCTAAATTGATCTGCCACGTCAATCTTAAATGTATTGCATAAAATCGATGCTCCACATTCTCTTAACGCAATACAGTAACAATCACTGTTCCATCAATGCCAATGACTGTGACCAAATGATGCACTGAGAGCAGGTTTCAGTGTGTTTTAGAAATACTGCCACCATCTGATTACGCCTGCCAACATTGATCTCCACAGTTTAACTCTGCACAGCCAATATAACAGGAGAACTACAATAGGAAAGCACCAAATATAAAAAAAAAAAATGTTTTTGCAAAGGTACATTCATGGTGCAGTTACAAAAGTTTTTGTTTCCTTTTAAAGCCTGAATCACCACATACACAAGATCCTCAGACGATATGGTGGACTGAGACTGGTGAGCTGTGATTGTGTTCTTGTGTATGTGGAGTAATAAAATGTCCAAAACATTGCTTAAAATCACAGAGTTACATTATACTACTCTCAGTACAAGTCTGCATGCATATTGTTATTTTTTTATGTATGAGTAACACGGTAAAAATAAAAGCTTTATGGTTTAAAAATGGCTAGTGATCTGGTTCCCTGATTGCTGAGTGTATGTACTTATGCACAAATGCATCTGCAGTTGCCCTGCTTCAGCTGTGCAAAGACAGTTTTAGAACACCGTTCACACATATGTGATTTGTTTCTGTCTTTTTATTTTTATTTTTTATTTTAACAAACACTGGGATTTAAAAAGGGAAACTGCAAAATTCAGTCCATTTGACAGTCAAAACGTGATGTCGAGACCTGCGGCGGATAAAGGCGCTGCTTTGAAACATGCTGGTTCTCTTGTCAGTTACTATAATTCTTCTTGCTCTCTTTGTGCATAGGCGTAATCACTTTTGTTGTGTATTTTTTATTCTGTGTATCCCTGATGTAGAATGTGGAGCTGTGTTTGAAGCGACGGCCCAGATGTGTCTCCATGCTCTCTCCTCATTTGCTTTCTGTTTGTGTCCTTGTCTGGATTCTGTGTAGCTGATTCTGTCACTGTCATCGAGGTGAATAGGAGCCTGAATCTGCTTTTGCAGAGCATGAGGAAAACTGGCCTTCATGTTAACAACATGGACATACTGTATACTGCCAAACATGCAGGGCCGTACCAACCTCCCCCCTTGAGCACTCAGCTCTCCACCTCTGTTCCATCATGCAGCTGTTTTCTCGAGACTCATTTGTTTTACCAGCTTCACCTTCTTCTCTTCATCCTCTTTTAAAGCATCGGAGGACAGTCAGGTTATGTCCCCTAGCTGTGTTTCTTCGTGTCTAGTGTTGTGGTGCGCGTGTTCATGTCAGTACTTGTGCCTACTGTGGATCGCATGCTTTAGCCTTTGACTGGACACAAACGTTGCTCACAAACTCCTCTTGACCCTTATGTGGACATATGTTGGGAATCCTTCAGAAGTTATCAAGGGAACCAAATAACTTACTACAAATTTATCTTATGTGTTGCCAGTTCTGTAAAAACAAATAGGAAATAAAGGCCTTTTAATAACCATGAGTTGTATGTGTTTACTATGTAATATATTTTTCATCTCACAAAGGCACATGATCTTTTGATGTTTTCTTTGGTTACACTATTTCATACCAAGCTATCAGTCACTTTTAAGCCATTTAAGTAGAGAATTTGCCACAAGCAGGAGCAACACAGCTCCATTTATGTTACCATTAACTCTGACCATCTCCCCCATCAACGATGAAGAACACTATACATCCTATTCAATCTGTTCTTAATACATATTCATAGCAGATCCTTTTTTTCTTGTGTGGTGTGTGACAGATTTTGTGCGATCAGAAACTGGAAGTGGTTCCTATACAGACATGCTACAACCCAATTGGTTCTTTTCAGTAGTTCTAAGTATGAAAAGTCCCAGCAAGAAAGAACTTTATGCTTAGCCTAGAATAAAAGAACAATATTCTCTGTTCTTATTGAGTATGTACTTTTACAAAAAAAAAGCATATTGGCCTATCATTGAACAATAAAGAAAAACCCTTTAATATTATTCAAACAATACATGAAACATGTATCGTGTGTAGTTATTTAAATATAAAATTCAGACCATTTCTGCCATAT
The DNA here is from genome assembly GCA_911649635.1 of Poeciliopsis gracilis. NCBI lineage: Eukaryota > Metazoa > Chordata > Actinopteri > Cyprinodontiformes > Poeciliidae > Poeciliopsis > Poeciliopsis gracilis. The sequence goes on from CAJVRI010001220.1 coordinate 3,956,603, forward strand.
TTACTAATCTGAAGGTCGTTAGTAAATATGACAGACCAAAGTCTAATCTAAATAAGGTGGATCCTTTGTTTAGAGTTAGGGTTACTAAAATTGTCTGTGTTATGTATAAATGCAGTTAATAAAATGAATGGAAGTCGATAATACAAACCATAAACCGCATAAACTTTTAAAAACACAACTTCAGTCAATATGGCCTTCAGTTATATAACACAAGCAAATAGCTTTGCAAGGTTTTTATTTCCTGTGAGGGTCAGTTACAAAGCAATCCAATTTATCCCCTGAGTATAAATGTTGTGAATTTCTCTTGCAAACTTGAAACCACTGCTATAGACAAGCTGGTAACTTACAGATAAAGATGTAACAATTCAGATTAAAAAATGAAAATTTTAATGAAATTGGATTGAAGCTTCAGATTAAAAAAATAAACAGTTGCTTTGGGAATTCAGAAACATTTTACTGGACAATGAGTTTTTGGTTTTAGAATGTCATGGTTTTAAAATTCATTTTTTATTATTTCAAACAAGGACAGCCATCACATCAACCCCCTCTTCTGCAGCCCAATACAAACAAAAGTGTCTTCTCCAAAGGATAACGTGAACACAGAGTACAAATAAAATATATATATTTTTATATTAATACATTGGAATAAATACATTTAAATCAATCTTTCATCTTTATTTACAGAAATACCTCCTTAGTCTTTAGTTTTTTCAATATTTTATATGGATTGTAATAAGCACATCTGATTCATGGGTTTTGTGTATTCTGGTGAAAACAAAATATTTTTGTGACTCAAGATGTTTTTTGCTTTTTTTTTGTGATGAAGATATAAATGTAAATTAAAACATTTGTAGGCCACTGAACTGTCCTTCATCGGGATGACGCATCAAAAAATATCCACTAGAACCTGGCCACAATGTTTTATCTTTCAGGCATTGCTCTTATTTTTGAGGAAAACAACAACAACAATACAATTGGGGAGTAAATATAAATATTCTCAAGTCTATTGGTATGTTCCAGTAAAATCATCAAATCTTATAGACTATGTAAGCATTATTAAAACCATATGCTGCAAATAGTACAAACAAAAGTGAAGCATCAGTGTGATATCACACAGTATAGGAAAAGTTCAAAGGTATTTCCATGTTTTCAGAGACACTGCAGTCCAAATAGCACACCTGTTCCCTTGTTTGTGGATGTGAAAAATACTATATACTATAAATAATATATACTATGTAATATTAGAAAATAATTGCAAGGTGAAAAAACTGAAGTGTCTGCTCAAGACCTATGTCTATAAGAGCTTCAAAGGTGGCCTATCAATAACTCATAGAGGAGGTAAAACGTGGGACCTTGTGAATAATTAAACTGCTGAATCAAGGTCGGAGCACGAGAACAAGAACTTCAGACATCTTTTCACTTTGACAGTTTGCTGATTACTCGAATGAGAGCTCCATTCTCATCCTTTAGCCTCTGGTTGTCTGACTTGAGTTCGGTTAGGACCTGCAGAAAGGAAAAGGAAAGACACAAAATTAGAAAATGCCCCGTTTACCTTGTGCGTATTTGGAAGCTAATATTGGTAGCTACTGAACACGTTTGTGATATAAAGCATCAAGTATTGCAATGGCCAATTTGTTAGTATTTCAAATGCAATAAGAAACGCTCTAGGAGTATTAACAAGTATGAACAAGCAAAAGGTTTTACCAAAATCTGAGAACAGGTAATGACAGCATACTTAGAAGTTGATCATGCAGTGAGAAGTGAGACAACAGTATGCAGAGAGATGGACTATGAAATACTCATTAACAAAAGTGAGAAAAGGTCAAGTTTCTAAATCTTAGCCTGATGAGGGACTTTGACTGAAAACATCTACTCTTCAAAATATATTCTCCTCACAGAAGACAAATAATTCTTTGATTGTGCAACACGACACATATCTGAAATCAGCGAGGGGTTGGGAAGGACTGGCTACCCCTCTGTCCACCCCAGAGAATCACGTTCAATTCATATAAATGCATGTTAAGTCATTTCCATTTAAGAAATAACTGCAAAACCCCCAAAATAAAGACATTCTACACACATGTATATACATATATATATGTGCATATACACATATATTTATAAATATATGTAATGAGCTGATCTGTCCAGGGCAACAGATCAGCTCATTACATATGAGCCACTGAACACACCTGTGGAATGTCATGGAAAAGTTTTGCCCCTTAAAGCTGGATTCAGTTTTTTTAATACTTAAATCTTGAATAAATACAAAATTGAATTTTTAAATGATAATTCAATTTCAGTCAAATACTTTGTGATAAAGTAATTTCTCCCTAAAACTGATAACTGGTTGTGCCACCCTTTGAGACAATTAAGCAATTGTATTAACTGTCAAAATCTTTGCAGAATTTTGTGGTTCAGTTTCATATTCTGTTTAGGGTCATACTATAACATATCAATTAGACTTGAGTGCAGAATTTGACAAGGGTACCTCACAACCATAATTTTTTCCAGTTTTTCTGAGTTGGACCTGCTGGTGTGGTTTGCATCAGTTTCGGTCCTGTAATTGAAGAGCATCTGACCATTAGGTCACACACACTGAAGGACAAAAATTTTCTTTCAGATTTATTTGGTGGGGAGAAGAATTTATATTTCCAAAAGAAAGCTATCTGATATTATCGTTATCTTTCTGTCAATACATTTGTCTTAATATGCAGCAGGCAGAATACCTGCCCCAGGACCTTTGGGGAAATATTCTACTTTTAGAAAAGTTTGGCTCACTAATTTTTGGCAAATACGAAGTGAACCTTAGAGTTATTTTTGGGTAAACACAGTGGTTTGGGGCCTGGAATTTTCCCATGGATGTACTTTTTTCCCCTCAGTCTCTTTGTTATTGTCGACTCATGAGCACTGACCTCAAATGAGGTAAGTGAGGCCTGTGGTGCTTTAGATGTTGTTCAGGGTTTTTTAGGGACTTGCTGAATGAGTCACTAGTTCTGTCTTGGAACAACAAATCCCTCCTGTGACAGTTCAACACTGTTCCATGTTTATCTACTTCTTTTGGTTTTCACTGTGGTTTACTGGAGTGTCAAAGACATCTCATTTGACAGCTACTAGTTAAATCATTTATTGATTATAGGTCTGGCATCAATTTCCTTGATGTGCCCAGTGAAGCAAAACTCATCTTTCCTAACTATTTGGCTACTAATAGAGTTATTTTATGATCAACCAAGGGGGAAATTATATTTTCATATAAGGTCAGGTTAATTTGGATAGCTTTGTCCCATAATAGATTGCAGGTTCAAGACAAAGTTGTGTCACAACACCAAAAAAAGTCAAAGTGGTCTAAAAGAATGCTACGTGTTAAACGTCTGCCAAATTGAGATGGATCAATGTGATTAGTAAACTTGTGTGCAGTTCATACAGCAAAATGTCAACTGCACACAGTCAAATAAACTATCTGGTAGAAAAGTAAGAGTGTAAATATAACATCCAGTTAAATCTTTATGTTCTCTTTATACACAATATGCACTAAAATGCTACAGCTTGAACCTAGTTAAGTCTATCTTTGGTTAAGGGTGCTCATGGGTTGTTCCTTCTTGTCAAGCCCTCAGGAGAAGATTACAGCTTCAAATAAGTATATCAGTGTTTAAAAGCTATCATTATCATTATCAATCCAGCAACCTACTGATGACTTAATGATAATGAATGAGTGTGTGATATGAAGCTTTCCTATAAATTACAGCCTTTTAACCTAAGCTGTAATTTGCCAAAAAAAAGTATGCCCACTACAGTGATGTGCAAAACTAAGGAAAGCCAAATACAATGCAGTGCTTGTATTGATTAGACTCCCAATCGTAAATATCCTGCAAACATCAACAAATGCTCTCCAAGCTTGCATTTATACACAACTGTTGTATTGCTCCCAGTGCACAAGCAACACGGAGCAAATTTTGTTTTAGTCATTTTAAATTAGTATGAATGTAAATACACTCATGTTGATAACAAATGTGGCAGAAAGTTGCCATTTTAATGCTACAAAGAAGACTGGGTGAAAAAGGAAGTATGCAAAACAGCAATCATCCAAAGGGGACGGGACCTGCCTCAGGGGAGGACAGCAGAAGAGGAGGGGTGGAAGCTGTGACAGCTTCAGAAGGAAAGAGAAGTGTAAAAGTTAAACAGCGCAGGAAGGAGACAGCAGGGAGGAAATTAGGCCAGACGATCCCAAGGATCAGAGGTCCTCTGTCTCCGGCATGGAGGCTGTTTCAGAGAGGCGGGTGAGGACACGCAGCATGGCTCTGTTTTCAGCCAGGAGACACTCGTTGACTCTCCTCAAAGCCTGGACCTGGGCCAGGGCAGGGAAAGCCTGCATACATGGGGAGAGAGATATAGAAAAGAGCAGGCAGAGAAAGCAGATGGGAAGCAAAAAGCAGAAAGAAACAGGAACAGTGGCAGGGTCCCTGTCTACTCATACAAGCATGCATACACAGAGGAAATGAGGTCAGCTCAGCTGCAGAACTTGCTTAAAAAAACTGACAAGAACAAATATTTACACACGAGGGATCATTTGAAAAAAGTATAGCAAAGCTAAACCATGCAAGAGAAATTATGTACTTTTTCAAACTGACCTTAAATTGCTCAGTGAAATTCAGAAAACTCACTCTCTAGGCCTTTGTACAAGGGTTCAGTGAATAAAACTAATCAGCAGTGTAATGGATCATCTCCCTCTTTATTGTTGGCCTGGTTTCTTGAGGTTAACCTCAATGTGGTTTGAGAGAAATGTCTATGGTTTGACACTCAGCCCGTGGGCAAACCACGCAAGTGAGACAGATGGAGTCAATAGAAATCTACAACACTCACTCTGACAAATTGATATCGATTTCATCATGTGATCCCCAGACAAGTTACAAAAAAATAAAAATAAAAAATATCCTAGGCCACCCAGAAACACATTCGTTTGTTTACATTAAAACCCCAACTACTTCAAATAACACCAAACAGACTCATAAACCTAATTCAAAACAGTCTGGTTTCAGAGCTTAACAGCTCAAGCATATAATGTTCTCCTGGCATTAGAACAAACCATTTCAGCTTTTGGCCAGCTTTCCAAGTCCTTGGCATAACAGGAGTAAAAAGTCAGAGTGAGGTGAGAATATGTAATGACCAGCATCCCTTGTTCATTCTGTTAAAATTCAGACCTTTGATACTGAGTAAGCAAGAACAAGACTCTCAGGTTTCCTCAGATTCTTCTGATTATGTCAAAAATAATTTAGGTTTTCTGTAAGAAGTTAAAGACACAGTGAAGTTTTTGTTTTGTAAAGTAGGAATGATCAGAGTTGAAACTCTTTCACTTTTAGAGCTTAGAACGACCAATAGTGTAACCTTATTCTGAAAAACAGCACAAAAATAAAGAAGATAGAAATGTGTGGGTCAGTATCGGCAAGGAGCATAGCAGCCTCAGGAATTTGAACACTGACTGGCAACTTATGCTGTTTTATTTCTGTTTTAAGCTGCACACACTTATCAGTAAAATTTGCCTATACAGAAGCTAAAACTCTGCAAGTTTATTTTTATTTCACACTTATTTCTGTTTATTTCAATAATTATGGCTTACAGCTAATGAAAACCAAAAACACAATTTTTCAGATTAGTAACAAAAACGTAATATAAAACCAAATAAAAATTATTTTTACTACAAAAGTGTGCTTTCATGACCTTCACAGCCATGGGAAAGACTTCTGGTTACAGTCATCCAAGCAGGCTATCCAAGAGGTTAAGCAACAAATCAATATTGCGAAAGAATCTGGGTGTCTATGGAGTACTTTATCAAAGCATAGTGATTTGAAGTTCAGTAAAAGACAAAACTGTGGTTGTAAGGGTACCCGAGCAACAGCTTTGGGTTACAGCTGTTACATTTCTTTATTTCTTTATTTTTGAACCAAACAACTCAGTAGTCAACCTCTTTTTAGATGGAAATAAATTCACCCTGGGACCATGATGTATTTGGAAATCATGGTCCCAGGGTGTGAGGGAAGAAAGGAAATCAATCCAAGCTGCTTCAGGCTCATTGAATAGTATCCACAGCCAATGATCATCCAGGGAGCTTTGTTATGTGCTGCTGCAGGTCTACTGGGTTCTGTCAAGTCAAAACGCAGGGACTACTTCTATCCACACTGCCAAAAGCACCAACACCTGATTAAATGACCATTATAAAACTCGCCTGACTTTAACATCATAGAGAAGCTAAAAAGCACCAAGAGAAGGATGAAATAGACCAGGAGCTAAAAATGCAGATGAGTTGGAAGACACTATTAAAGCAACTTCTGGACAAACTGCCATAGTCATCAAATTGTACAGAAATACATGCTTAAAGTGATATTCTGATTTCTTAAGTTGCACTTCTATGATCAAGTTGTAGATGTTACTTTTTAGGTGCTGCTTATTGAAGCTGAACAGTTCCCCCTTGTGTTGGAAGACTTTCAGCTCGCTTCGGTGTGAATAAATAGCTGTGACAGAGGTGCAAACTAGAGTGGCTGACTGAGGTGCTTCAGAGCAAACGTTGTGACTCTCAAACAGTGAAGTTCTTATACAGTAAGTAAGACAACTTGTCCAAGTGTGTGTGCATGCCCCAATGCTTGGCAAAAGCAGAATGTGTGAGGTGACGTATGAGTTTTGATCACTCATCAACATCAGGGCGAGCACTCACCATACCACCTCCCTGAGAAAGCCCCTTCTCAGGGCTGGTACCCACAGCGGAAGCGCAGTGGGGGTGTCTGCTGAGGGGAACCAGGATGACACTTGGGTAAAACATCAGGTGCTTCCATGTCAGACGGCTCCTTATTACATTTCTACCATTTTTTGCTCAAATGTGATTTTTCTCATATCTAAGCCATGGCTTTAAATATTTATAGCTTAACAGAAAAGTGATTCAAAGTTTAATAACACATGTATTTGATTTTAAGTACAAATTCAAATCCTTTGTCTGTGTACACTCAGGCTTGAAAGTTGCCTGCTGCCGTTGCCTGTGTTTCTGTGTCAGGCAGAATGCACTCTGGAATGTCTCACAAAAGAAAGTCTTTTGCTGTTGGACGGATTTTGGTATTCGGATGGAACTAGGTCACAATGTTCACCCCAACAGTGGGAGAATTGGAGCAGGGAAGCTGCAACACAAGGCAGAAAGTAGCCCAGCATAACAGTGTGGCTAATGAGCCTGGAGCATTAACCTTCTCCTCCCCTTGACTTCAAACCCACCTGGCCGGCCACAGGATCTACAGAGGCCTATATGTGCACTATGCTCTGGGAAAACTATTTACAAGCAGTCTTTAGATGCAGTGGAAGCAGCTTTGCTTGAGCTGTGTACTGTCAAGGACTGTTAGTTAAGGTTTTTGGAGAAAACATCAATAAGACAAATGAAGCACACCATGTATCTGAGGCAAAATGATTGCCATATAATCCCAGGGTGGGTGCACAACATTTACTGATGCCAGGACTAACCTTTATTTCCTCCTCCATGTCTGTGACTCTTTTGTCCAGTGCTTGTTTTTCCTGGATGTCACAAAGAAATTAAATACAGGGATGCTGAAGGAGGGGAAGCCATAAAAATATCAGGATGTTCACTCATTTAGTGATATGCCATAATGGATTTAAATAGCATGAGTTACTTACCCTTTTCTCCGTTTCAAGAACGGTGGATCGCTCTGACATTCTGTCCTGCCTCTGTAAGTTAGAAAAGCGGTTGTTACAAGAGAAAGATCCCTAAAGAATTTTGGCTTAATCAATCAGAGTGGTAAGAAAGTTCCATCCACTGGTATTGTCTATACCGGCGTGTCCTTGCAGAGCTGCAGGATGCCTATTTCTAGAAGTCATTGACTAAGAAGCATGACAGACCCTGCACATGTTGCCAGTTCACCACAGGACAGATAACCATTAAAAAAGTGACCAGTTAGTCTAATAATGACTTTGGCATTATTGGGAAATATGTGATGGGACCTTTTATTCCATTTTCATTTTCCATTTCAATTTTGTTTCCATTTCCTGACGTGTCTTTTCAAATTATTTCAAAACTTGAAATATCGATACCTGAGCAACTTTCTCCAGTTGGGAGCGAATCTTCACCAACTCTTGTTTGCTGTCCTGAAGTCTGGACTTGAGCCTTTCATTTTCTTGCAAAGCTTCTGTGTACATCTAAAACAAAAAAGAAACAGATTACATGTTATTAAACTTTAAATCACTTTTGTATTATAAACACAAATTCAGCTGAGCAGCTAAAAAAAAAATGAAATAAACATAACAAAAGACAGATTAGAAAAAAATAGAACTTTTCAAATCATCTTAAGCAGAAAAAAATGCTGCAGTTTACAAACAGTGAAGTTTACAAGTATCTTTACTTCCCTTACCAACCTCCTCTGTATGTGCAGTGGCTATATAAACTGGGGTTCTTGTTCATTACAGTTGCAGAGTTTTTTAACTATTTAAAAATGGTTCAAACCTTGTTTATACAAGTGGACACTGTAATATATCAATTTTGATATATTGAGCACTTTCTATGAAGAGCAAAATAGGTCTGACTTGCTTGCACTGGAATGTTTGTAAGTAAGGAAATGAAAATTAGTCATTGAGTGAAATCCAGATGAAATTGCTCAGAGTGAATATCTCTGCCATTAAATTAGGGAGGCAAAAATTACGTTACTTGTCATTCAAAGTTTATTGCTGTAGCATGACAAATTACAAAAAAAAAAAAAAACGCATTTATAATATATTGTCCTTTAAAAGTCCTGTCAGTTTGAGGTCCAGGCCAACTTGTGACCCCATTAAACATATACTCTATGTACCTTACATGTGCAAAATGGTTTAGAAAATTCACAATAATTACATGCTTGTTCTTAATATTTCTTTTAGGTCTAATTAGATTTCACAGGGATTTAAAGATGAAGGCATTGCTATAAGGTGTGGGAGGTCAGGCTATGTTCAAAGCAGCAGCTTTGAGTCAGTTGAAGGGAAGAAGCGTGTTTGTAACCGAGGCGCGGGTTACTGACTACCTTCTTATAGTCTTTGGCAGTGGAGTCTTGCTCCTGTTTATTCAGAGCCGCCAGCCTCGTCTCTCTCCTTGTGTAAGAACTGGTGCGGCCCATAGGTTTATCTGTGGCACTTTCTCCAGTGGAATCGTATCTGAAATCAACATAGCTCCATCTCAGTACACAATGGAGCTGTAAGTTATTAAAAGAACAAAAATAAAAGTTCTTTTCTTTTCTTACCTCGACAGTCTTTCATGCTGGAAAAAATAAAGGCATGTCAGTTTGATCAGTCAGAATCACATCATGAGAACAACACAGTGTAAACATTTCTGAAGTGGATCCAGATTTGTTTGTTTGATAGTACTAAACAAAGGTTCAGCAGAGAAATATTTTCCATCTGAGAGGAAAGGAGGACATTAAGGAGGTTTGAGAGTCGAATTATAACTCCATTCTCAGAAGCTCATGGTACCAGGACAAAATGTGCAGAAGGGACATATAATCCCAAAACTTCTTTAAAATGTTCACACATGTCATGCCGCCTGAGCCCGGCTGAGCTTTCTAAATTAGGTAACTGCTGCCTCCACAGTGACAGCAGCAGACAGATGACATCATGACATCAGGAGTGAAGTATGACAAGCCGCCGACTGACCCCAAACAACTGGCAGATATCAAACTGGCCTGGAAGGTTTGTGCTGTCAGGAGTCCTGTCACGGCTGCCAAGTTCACTGTTGTGACCACATGTTGTATTTGCTTGAGCATGGGGAGAATCTGTGCAAAGTGGCAGATATGTACAAAAACTCATGACTCTTTAACTTTGAATTCAGTGTTTTCTTCTAAAATTTTATGTCAATGATCTACGTGTAGCAGGACAGAGTTGGGATTTTAATTTTTTCCTCACTTTTACAAAATAGCTGGAGCTCAGTTAGATAAAAAGGAGAGTTTGTGAGCAGCAGTGTGATGTCCTACCACAGGTTGTAAATTAGATTTGACCATCTTTACAGTCCTTACTGAACAAAACCATCCGCACAGAATGACGCTGCCAATGCAAGTGAAGTTTATAGTTACTGTTGGTTTCTTCCATGCACATTTTGGATGTAGTCTATAAATTTTAATTTTGATTTCTGACCAGAGCACTCTTTTACACATTTTTTCATCATCTCATAATGCACATGAAAGGGAGCTTGAATAACTTTGCTTTAATTCTGGTTTTGTTTTGGCCATTTCCATTAAAGCCATTTTTGCTACAACTAATAGTGGTGATGTTGCACTGTATTTTATCTAGGGATATTAGAGTAAATGTGTCAGGGATCACAATACTAGCAAATAAAATATATGTTGTGAAATTATTTGACTAATAGTTGTGTTTGTAATGTCTTTTAACAAATATTTTACATGTTGGTCAGAGATGTTTAACTCATATTTCACATGGTTACTTTGCTAAAGTATGGCTCCAATCTATGTCAAAGTACCTGTTATCCCAGTTTTCACATTTGCTGAAGCATGAAGATCCTTCACAAGGAGTCACAGGAGCTGTTCTGCAGCAAGTGTTTACATAACTAAGCCTAACAGCCGCTGCCTGTCCTTATGTGGTCATGTGCTTTTGCACAGTTATCCAGGAAAAGGCAGACTTAAAAGGCCTCAGATGAAAAAGAGCCCAGGAAGAAACCGAGAACAAAATTCTACTTTCCTTTCCTCTCTCATCTGTGTAAGAACAGGAAGACTTCTTGATCAGACTTGGCATTCATACATTAATCAACAGAGGTGACTGGATCCCTCGTAGTGAGAATATATCATCACAAAATCTTCATGTAGGGTTATGAACCAGACTTCGTTCCTGAGGGCCTACTACTATATTTCAGGTTAAATAACCTGTAAATTGGTTAAATCACTTATCAATTTTCCCAATCTTATTCCCTAAACTAACTTCTGGGAATGTTCAAAAGAGAATACTACTCACTGAGCGGCTTATTTCCCCCAACTAGAATTTAGATTTCAATAGAATACCTGATAAGGGTTTTCAACTTGGAGTTAAAAATTTTGTTCTCTTAGTGGATTGCATTAAGCTGAATTATTCAACTAAGAAAATAAACGAATAACAACAGTGATTTGCCTCTTCTTTTAGAAATGTTATTGCAAAATGCTTAAAAAGTTTTTAAGTGTGGTGGCACTTTGAAACTTTAACTTTTACTAGGTTGCTATTTATTATAAAAACCATTGCAAACAACTGCCATAACTAATTGGGCATTATTTAGAGACAGGTTCAGCCAAGAAAGTTCAGAACTAAAGAACAGCTTAGCTCAGAGAGAATTTACATTTCAGCTTTTCAAATTATTTCAAAGCAGACTGTTTTTATTTATCTGATGTCCCTTTTTTTTACAGTCTTGTGCAATTTAAAAGAAAAAATCTTCATAGTTACACAGGTGACACTCCCTGTCACACTATTTCTTATTTGTTGTAGTTCATTTGCATAGAAAAATAAGCACTTCTATAAATAATACTCCAGCATCATCTTTCTATGCATCTTATACTGTATACTGTATATTGTAGCACTTTATCCCCAGCAAGGTGTGTCAAGGATTAGGTCTAAAAAGTCATTTTAAATTGAGTAGTCTTTTTATATAGCAATAAACATCTTATCTTCCATTCAGATTTAGTGAATTTCTTAAAATTAAGGATAAGCTCAAACTCATTTTCACAAATGCTTCACGCATTTGATTAAGATATTATTGCTGCTGTTTGTGGATGTCTGCCAAATGGTCAGCAGCAGGCAGCAGTGCTAACACTTGTTTGTGCTCATGTTGATCCCTAAATATGATGCATCAAATTTTACTGAACCTATCAAAACTCTTAGCAATGTACAGCAAGCGCTCTAATTATCCATCTATCGCTTCCCCTCTGCATTTTCCCTTGCAGCAAAAAAATCTGCCATTTTAGACAAGGCTGACATCATGGAAAACTAGGGTCTGTGTTTTACCAGGGACAAAGCATGAAGGAATGACACTTCCATAAAAGAGAGCAGAATCCTCTAGGGAGTCACAACAAGTACTTTTGGCAACCGTGCAACAACAAGAACGTCTGCAGCGTTGCATGATGTTCCTGTATACATTTCTAGATAGATAGAATCACATTGTGTGCCTTTTTCCTTCTTCCTACTTTTTTGAAATGTCTGTGTCACACAGACTCCAGCTGACATAAACACAACAGTCAAACTACGCCCAGGAGAATAGGCCACTTAAAACAGAAAAAAAGCAACAGGAAATTACAGAAGAAATTCTTCAGTCCTACAGCCTTTTCCAGAAAACAGGATCAGACTGCTTCAGAATAAAATATTTGCCTCTCTTTCACAGGTTTAGTACATAAGCTGTAAAAAAGTAGCTGATTATGACATACCAATTGGTTAAGTGCTGAATCAAGCCAATGTAACACTAATCCAGTTCATTTTTAGTCACAGGTGAAATTTAAAGTGCACTATTGACTTAGTGTATTAGAACCTAAAGTATGAGAGAGAAATAGATAAAATAGTAGATTATTGCAAATATTTTGATATTTCCAAGAACAAAAATAATTGAGATGAAAATGTTAGAAAAAACCGAAAAGAAATCAGATTTAATCTAATATGTTTTAAACAAAGAACTTCTTAGAAAGAGAAGCTTACTCTGTAGTTTTTGTCTGTATAGGATGGAGAAGACGGTGGTGAATCTGTCACTGACTTCCTGGTGCGGGTCAGGTCTTTGGTGCGAGGGTAATAGGATGACATCTTCTGCTTCTACCCTTAACAGGCAGGTACACTTCAACTTTAACACTCGATGAAGGCCGGTCAGTAGATAACAGACACGATGATTCCCTCAGGCAACAGAGCAACAGGAGTCCATGACACCGCTCCAGGGAAATCCTTTGCAACAGGTGTTGGAGAGTGGCTACACGTGGTGTTCCAATCCAGTTTAAAGCTCCGATACGAGCCTGAACGACAGCTACGTTTGGAGAAATTTTCAGATTTCTGGGTTTTTGTTTTTTTTACTGGTGATTAGATCAATCAAACAAGTAATCGCTCCAGATGGGAAAAAAAGGAAAACAACTATTTAGGCAGGACATCAAGCACAAAAATGCTTTCTTGTCTTCTTGTTGAAGACTTTTAGAAAATTCGCCAAAAAAAAAAAAGAAACTTAAAGTAAATAACTATGCAGTGCTGTCTCTTCCTGGGTTTCCCAAAGTTATACCCATCTCTCTCCCTCTCATGCTTTTTCTTTCCCTTCTCCCTTCTCTCTCTCTGTTTGGCCACCCCCTCGTCTAACCCCAGCCCCCTGCTTCTCCCTGCTCTTTTCAGCTTTGGCAGCTCTCTGTGGCAGTCGGCCAGAGAGGTTCTGGCTGCTGCGGACAAACTCAGCAGTGGGGGCTAAAAATTGTCCACTGATGTGAATGGGGATAAGAGTGTAGGTGGAGCACAAGGCCAGACACAGGAGGGGGCTGCAGCAGCTTGTGTTCCTCTATAAAGGGCTACCACTACCTGAGGAGCCATCAGTAGCTTGGAGGTGCTGAGTACATGCCTGCTCTGCACACATGGATGGAGAGTGGTTGTTGGTAGTCCATGTGTTCCATGATATTAACACAAAGCAGTCAAAACATGTCTCCTCCTCATAAAATATGCCTAATCGGAGGCCGAAAACTGTAAAGAAAAAACCCAGTGGTGACTTTATTTTTACAAATTCAGCTTGGATGAAACATAAACACTGTTCTGTCTTGGGAACAATAACTTCAATGCATAAATAGTAAGTAATTATGTTTTCTCAAAGATTATTGAAAAAGCAGAGTGTCAAACATTACTTATCTTTCATTAAAAAAGCTGTTTTTAGTGCTTCTCTCTTAGTTTGTTAATCTGATATACTGGAAAAAGTGGACAAAACTATTTGACACCCTGCTAGATTAGATACATAATTTATCAGACCAGGACTACTCTGTGTTATTTGGCAATTAAAAATCTAATCAATCACATTTGTGGTTCCTCAAGGCTTCAGTCTTTGCCCACTTTTATCCATGCCAGATGCTCTCATTTAGCTCTGGGGACATGTTAATGTCACTATCTTCACCCCTGTTCCTATATTTTCCTGAAATATGTTTGAATTCTCCTATGACTGGTGCTGTGCAAATACAGTTTCTGTCCATGTCTTGCAGTCTTTCCAGGAGTTGTGTGGGGCAACATGTGGCGTTCTCATGATTTAGTCAGGAGCTTGTTTATAGCCTAGCTCTGCATAAAGATTAAAAGCATCGAAGTAAAGCTACAGTTTCCAATCCAACTTTTTCTGACAGAACCATTAAACCGGCACTACAATTAAACTGGGACTAATTCAGTTTCATCTGTTTCAAATAAACAAGTAGCCACTGCAATTTTTTTTTAGTTCACACTAAATAACTGTATTTTGATTAGCTTCTCTTTAAAATTGCGATGCTTGAACAAGTCATCTGTTGCAAACAGCAGTGAATGTACCTTGCAACTGATTGATATCAAGATTTCTCCTAGTATCACTAATGCTATTAATACCTCTGTAACCTCTAGATAAGATGAGAACCATGGTATTAGGTTAGTCTCTATCCACAATTTCTTGGATTGTGGATAGAGACAATCATGTGTAAGCACTACATTTTTCTAGGCCAAGGAAAAACAATTAGTCATCCTAACAGGCATGATTCATTAACTCTGGCAGTCCAGGTTAGTTGGAAAAAGTGCTCCCCTACACTTTAATTAGCAAAAAGTGTTTGTAAAGAATAAAAAAGAGGCAGGTAGCTGTCTTTGTGCCAAATACTTTGCAAGAAAGCCAACTGAATGCTTCATAAAATAAAAAGTCTGCACTGCTTTCTCACTCTTCCCCTATTTTTGTTGAATCCACATCACTCCTCCTTTTACAGAGAGCTTCACAGCACCTTGCTCTTACTAAAGTCTCTCAACTTTGCTCAGGGGAATTAGATAAGAATTCCAACATGAAATGAACCATCTGAACAAAAACACAAGCTAAGAACAAGAAAACAGAAAGAAGATAGGAGAGAAATGAGAGACAATAGATTCATGCAAGTTCGTAATTTAACAAAGAACATGTAATGTGACTTTCAGCTGCAGGATGTTGCAGGTGAAGGTGAATTAAAAATGGATTAATTCACCTTTATGTATCTTTAAAATGAATGTTCAGAGATATAATTAAACTTTTTATTGATCCGCTATGATACAGTGTCATTTTACATGTGATTTAAAATTCCAAGTTTGGGTTCTAGAAAATAAAATAGCAAAAAGTATCAATATCTACATCAGTCTTTTTTACTGTGCAATGATAACCTGAAAAAAAGTCATACAAAACATAAAAAAAAACAGGGGAAAACAGTGGCTCAACAGTCAGATGAATAGAAACAGCCTACATAGGTTAAGTCCATTTAATAGCTTTCAACAGCACGTTAGTGAGAGATAAAGTACATAAAGTTAATTTAAAGATGATAAACTTTGTCTTTTTTTATTTAAATATGTAGCTGCTCTTATTTTACAACAAACAACGTAAATGCGACAAAAAAGTTCTTTATTTTATCAGAGGCCCCTTTAAAATATTCAGGCACCTATCGTAAATGCAGTGAACTATTTAATATTTTATAAAATATAATATTTAATATTTCATAAAATATTCTATAAGATGTAGAATATTTAGTCAACGACATTATCAAGAATGTACTACATTAACTAAATTGACTGTGAGGCATTGAACTTCACTGGAAGCTGTGCTAGAATCTTGTATTGAAATTATATTGAATTGTCCCTTGCCTGAAACACAGCTTTAGCGTATTTCCTTCACTTTATACAACTTTTGAAACTTAGTGATGACAATAAACTGAGCATTGGAGCAAATGTCATAGTGAAGGTTGTGCCACCAGCAAGATCAAATTTCTGTCCTGCCTCCAGGACAGAAATGCTACTGACAGTTGTAAATGCTACTGCACTGCAAGAAGCAGCGATAGGCATATTATTGCTGGCTCTGGGCGTGACTATCGAGCAGCAGAAATCTCTTAGCTGCCCTGCACTGTGCTTGACTTTTCCAGAGTTGTTAAATCAGTGGAAAATCTGTTCATATCATCAAAGAGTCATGTAGAGGTTGGCTCCGGTAATAGGCAGCCTGTCATGGAACCTCACCGCTCTGGATGATTATCACAGACAGATATAGTTCACTTGGTAATGCTCTCATGTTACCAGTAGATCTCTGTTTCAGATTCCAGAAGCTCGGACAGCTGAAGTTCGGAGCTGGACTCAGCTCAAACAAAATACACTTCACATTCATGATGCATTGCATACAAGAAACCCATGCTCAATTTCTTTGTTAAAGAAAATACCAATAAGTGTGTGCTGTTGAAAAGCACCAGCCACGTCACAGGTTGCAATCACGGCCTGATGACCTTTGCCACGTGTTTTCTCCCGCTCTCATTTTCCACTTTCTTGCCTATCTCCTCTCCAATAAAAGCTTTTTTATTGGACTAAAAAAAATGCCAGCGCGTAAAACATCAAAACACATAGCTCTTTTTTGTTGTTGTTGTTTTATTTAAATAAACTGGACACTGCTGGGGACGTAAGAGAGAGAATTCAGTGAAGGTTGTTTCAAGTAAAGTAGGCAGGTGGAGAGAAAACAGTATCAGTCAAAAAGTGAAAGATTGAAATAAAGTAAATCCTTCTGAATCCAAAGCTAAGACCAAGCAGAGAGCATCTCAGTTTTGCCCAATAAGGTATGGAATGCTGAGATACCTCGGCCATGTGATGTGAAGAAGCAGAGTGACTTAGAGGGAGTGGGAGGCTGGTTCTCCTGCTATGTTTGCCAACAAGATAATAACCAGCTTTTCTAGTTAGATAAATCTCGGAACACATGTTATCTAAAATTACGAAAATGTTGCATCACAGATCTAAGAAAATTGTAGCTTTGAAGGAGGATGAAACAGAATGTTAGAAGAATGATGGTGATAAAATTAGATTTTTTCAGAATACATTTTCTGTGTCTGTGAAAGAAAAAGAAACGTTTCCTCAAGAGATTATTAGAAATAGTATGTGTTGCAATATTTTGATCACTTATGCAATGACAATCTTTAAGTATTGAAGTACTTTTGCATATTGACATAACAAATATATTAAATGGCTGCTAAAAAATTCTGGAAAAAATGTCAAGAAAAACAAATGTACTTGGCTCCATCTAGTGGTAAAACAACACTCAACTCATATTTCTCCTGGTTGCAGGATGGAATAAAAGTGAAATCTGATGAAGGATTTTCACACACCTCTGTTTCCTCAGCATCATAGCAGAGGTGTCTTTGCTGGAGCTCCAGAGAAAATGTGAGCTGTGTTGCGTCTTCAACTGGATTCTGGTTCTCATCTCTCCACGTTGTTTCACCAACTGCACATAAACATGTATTCACAGCATTTCATTCAACAAAATTTTGGGCTGCTGAAGTTCTTTGGCCCATTTCATGAAATAAAACAGAATTGACTAATTCTGTTTTTGCTCAAACAGAATTAGTTAATGACTCAAAAATACCCTCAACCAAAAATGACATCAGGATGTCTCTTGTAAATTTAGTTGTTTGTCTTGCATGCTGTGGATGTGAGATAACATTTTAAGGATCTATGAGACATGGAAGTCACAATTTAACAAGAATGTGAGCTTAAGGTAAAATGCATCCATCCGTCACTGGGATAACAAGGCTAGGAAGGAAACCCAGATAATCTGCTCTCCGAGGAGGCATACTTGAAGAATCTTCAAAATAAATCCACCTGGGAAGCATCCGTATCTGGTGCCCCAATCAACACACGAAACCAATTTTCCATGAGGGGAAGCAGTACATGTCTTTGCCACCGATGACGAAGTTCAATGTCTTATCGCTGAGATTCATCATTCGGGATCCCAAGAACAGTTGGCAAAACGGTGAGGCTCATTTTGGTGTTTTGTATCCAAGATCTTGTGCTTTCATTCATGATCCATATCTCATGGGCATAGGTGAGGGTCAGAGGGCCAGAATGTAGACAGTCCAATAAATCAAGAATTTAGCCTTTTGGCTGACCTCATTCTTCACCACCACAACAAAAGGTAGGTCCCTACTCATATACTCCTGCATTATACAGGGCTTAGTGACCGTAAGGCTTCACATGTAAATTGGAGGGACAGTTTAGAAGCATATTAAGTTCTCGTGTCCTTGTATATCAAAGGCGGCTCCACTGTAGAAAATTCCCTTTCCTGCTCACAGCTAATCGAATTAGCCCCGTCATTTTCAAAGTCTACTTTGAAAACAAAAGCACAGCACAGAACATTCATTACCTGGCAACAATATACAAGATTAAACTATTAGAAAATGCCTCTTAACAAGAAAGCATAATGAGCAGTCTATGAACAGACAGTTAACTTAGTTAAACTTGTTTCAGAAAAATTGAAAATGAAAGTACTGTACACAAACAGGCTCATAATCTAATGCAAATTAGATTAGCTGCAAAATTTATTGAGCCACAAAAATAGACCATGATTCCATAATCCTAAAATATGGGCAATGCAGCTTGCTGCAATCTTGTGTGTCTTTGTATGTGTGAGCAGTGGATAAAAAGCACTGCAAGTGTCCAGCAAGACACTGCTGGACACTGCAGTATATGCATTTATATAGAAGAGCACTATATAAATGCATTTTAAATCCCATCACTGAAATACATTGATTTAGTTTTTGAATGTAAAACCTTGAATTTTCCAGTTGTTCCAATCCAGGAGAAAAACTGAGACAGAAGAACTGTCAATTATTTTACACACCTGGAGAACAATCCCACTAGAGCAAACCAAAACCAGACCAAGGTAAAGTTATGGTTAGTTAATTTATTTACATGTATCCATCATGTAAACCATTGTGAATTGCGTTGTTGTTGAAATGTGCTGTACAGATAAGCTTGCCTTGCCTTAGATTTGAACCACTGAAAGAGGAGAATGTGATAACAGAGAGGTGGAATTCCTCTATAAATCCATTATAAAAATATTAAACCAAAAGTTGAAAGGAACATGAACATTAAGTAGATGAATTTCTTTAATTTAATTAAATCACAAAGTCAAAAATCCAAATTTGAAAATTTAAAAGACTGAGTAAAGTACGATCTAAAATTTGTTATAAATATATATCAAATGTTTGCAGTAAAAAATGTATGTGACTGATGTGATTTGACTTTAAATGATCTCTCCAATCCTTTTTTCATAATATCAAATACTGGGAAGGATACAGGTTACCACTTCGTCACAAGACATTAATGAAGTTTAAAGAAATTATTATAAATGTTGATTCACTCTTCATTCCTAATATTGGTAATATAATCATGTCATTTAATTTTCCATAAATACTTGTGATCCCTTGTATCATGAAAGAACAACAAAGTTTAAATTCAATCATACCTCTGAAGAAGCTATTGCTTTGACCCTGGTATCCAGATGCAGACAGATTTGGCAGGTTTGGAGATTCTGCAACAGTCTCCAACCTATTCTCAATGTTTCCCTCCTAAATAAATAAGAAAGTGACATAAAACATGTTAAGAAACTCAAAATATATTAAATGTACAGATAAACTACTGCAACAAAAAGCTTAGTGGTTGTGATTTCTGGTTACCTTGTCTATTTGGGTCCACTTCAGAGTAAACTCAGACGTTTCTTTGGACTCAGTCAGGCCAGTCTGATCTCCTGTGTCATCTGCAAAGCCTCTTCTCAGACACAGCCTGTTTCCTTGAGTGCTTTCTTCCTCTTTCTCTCTGTCTTGATGAGACAGGCTGTAGCTCATCTGAGCCTCTTTCAGGTCTGTGAGAGTCACACCCTGCGGGATATCCACACAGCTTCGTGTCTGTCAGCAGTCAAACACAATCTATTAAAGCCAGAGCTTGTGAAGCACTTATTTTATACCTGTGTTGACCTGCGAGTTTGCCTGGCATGGCGGGACTTTGCTTTTCTCTGAGATTCTGCTTCTTCATCCTTTACAGGAGCCAGATACGACCTGACAAAACCAAGTAGACAGATGTTGAAGAGAAAGTACAACTGTAGACTGTGCAACATTTTCAGTCTCTTGATGTGCAAATCTGGAAGAGATATATCTCATAAGACTATACTGACATTAGCAAAACTTCTACAAGTGGGTTGTCTTGGTCTATTTATGAGGTTTAAGGTGGAGAAAATGTGAAAAAGATCAAGGAGAAAGTATATTTTTGGCACAGTAACTTAGAATGCATCCTTGTGCTGAAAAAAAAAACAACTCCTATTTATTTCTTCGTTTAGAAATATATATATATAGTGTTGTCTTTGTAAATTCTGCATAAACTGGGAGCTCAGCACTGACAGCAGCTCTTCAGAGATAAGCACATTATGCGCCACTGATTTCACAGACACTAAAAAAGAGCTGAAAAAGCACAAGCTGCGGTTGTGTTTTACCCACTGAGCATTTAGCCACTCCTCTGCTTCACTTTTACAGTTATTGATTGTTCAGTTCCAGAGTCACCACAAATCCAGGCAGAGATTTCACAAAGCTGTTCAGCAGCAGATTGTATTGTAAAGTGAAAAAAAAAAAAAAAAAAAGCTTTGGATATGGATAGAATAACTGTACACAGGCTGACATCAACAATGACAAAGCAAAAGAAGACAGAAGTCAAAGATATTATTATTTGAAAGACTAAAAATTATATTTCAGATTTTGGAGGAAATACTCCCCATACACTATAGTGTGGAAAACTGCTTCCCTTAAGCTTCATATTCAGAACTAATTAAGAATGTGCAGCCTTAAGCCAACAATTCTTATTTACAAGAAAAAACCATCATCAGTGTAATTACAACATTAACATAATGAACTTGATGACAAAGAGCTTTAGGCCTTTTAAAAGTCTGAAAGTGAAATTGTTTACATAATAACCCAGGAATAAAACAGAATGACACAGAGTTTTTGAAACGTACCTGGAAACAAAAGCTTGCATGGTTCCTGGGGAAGGTCAGAGACTAAGGCACGGAGATAGTGCAGCAGTGATGAGAGGGAGAGGCTGGAGAAAATGACTCTCCGCAGCAGGCTACACAACAGGGAGAGAGAAGGGGAGAGAGGCTTCCTGTCTGGATGATGCATACACAATCAATTTATACTTTCTGTCTAAGAGCAGCTGATACAAGCAAGTCTACTTCAAAATGAAAGCAGGACAGATCTGCACAGAGAGCCTGCAGGGAATCAGCTAAGGAAAACTAAAAGTAAAACCTAGAAGAATATAAAATATTCTTTGATGCTCACTTGACTTGGAGAAAAATAAAAGCATAGTATAGTTTTATATGTATAAAAAAAAATGAAGCTACTAAATGTGGTTTATAATATATTAAGCAGGGGTAGTGTTTAGATTTGCAGTAGCATACTCAAATATATATATTCAATTAAATATGGATAGACAATTAACCATATGTATGTATATGTATATGTATATAGATATGTATATCACATACATACACATACCCCCACTTCCAAAATTACCAGTACCTGGGTTAGAACAGATTAAGCTCCAGAAACAATGTTGTCTCTTCAAATGCTGTCGGCTTCTTGTAGCTATGGCTGACTACATCTTCATGTACTGAGGATTTGTTTGAAAGGATTTATTTGGTTAATTAAAACAATATAAGCTTAGTATCGATTCCTTGGAAGAGGAAACTGGTGGCTCTGTCATAAACAGTGTTTGTGACATTTTCAAACAACTCTAGATTTCAAAACAAATAACTCCAAAATCTGTGTTGAATAAGTGTTACCAGCTTTCAGAGGTCTAAAATAAATATTTCCACATTTTTCATAAGTAAGAAACCAATGTTTGGAGGAACCCCAGAGCTTATTGGGAGGGAAATGGACCTCCCAAACCCAAGTCCAAGTGTTAATGTTCAGATGAGAGACTCTTAACTATGTACTAATAAGCTGATGTCAATCAGATCAGCATATGGATGTGATAGAAAAGCACTACATTGAGTATTCAAAAGGAAAGGAAAGATTGTTTATTTTAACAACAGGGGGTACTGACATACATTAACAGAAACCATATCAAAGGAAAACAATACAGACAGATTGAGTAAAAATTCACAAAGTAACATATTCTGACCTTATTAGAGTGTGCAGCAAACAATAACTGACACATGAGGATTCACAGTATCAATAGGCTTTTTCCTGATGAGTTCTGAAAAAGTCTGATGTGGCTTTACTTCCAAAACATATACAGCAGATGAGATTTGTGACTGCAATCAAAGGAACCATGAAAACCATCATTTTATATTCCTTTAAATATTATTACCCAGGACATATTTTTAATTAATGTCTGACACTATAAAGATATGGCACAGCAAATTGAAGTGGTTAACCTACTTGATGTATTGTCACCTTTTTTTCTGCACTGGCCTCATCCAAGCTCATTTCCACACCAAAATTTGTTCAAAACCTTCGGCTCTTTTTTTGTTCTAGTGTGTTTAATGTTAGGCATCATAATGTTGCTATAGATGAGCGATGACCGTATAGCTATTTATGTAAAGAATGATTTGTCCCTGAGCTTCTTCTCTGTGCCATTTAAAGGCTGCATGAAATAGTATTCACTCTGAGTAAATCCTCCCATTGTAAACTAAATTATGAATATGAAATTATAAAATACTGATGACGAAATAAGTCGATCTACTTGTTACATCTTGAGTATATAAATTTAGTTTGAATTATACATGTGCATCTTAGTAATATATATAATTTCAATGGCAATACTTTACAATTAATTCCACTATTTTATTAGACTAATTTTACTGATATTTTTCAAGTATTTAATCCTGTTAAGTTTGATGGTTGGGAACCTAAATTCAATTTTAGAAAGAAAAGATATATATATCACATATGAGCTACAACAAAAAGGTTTTAACACAGTAATGTTGTGTTTGATGTATGCAATCATGAAGTGGAGTCCAGCAGAAAGCCATTACCTCTCTCCACAACAAAGCATCCAAAGATGATGATGAAACTGACTGCAATGTATTAATGCAGCATACAAATTTACACTGTGTTCATATATTAATGGTTATTAAAAGAAAACTGAATAAAAGGGAAAAAGTGTGGTTAAAAAAGGTGCACAAACAACATGGTAAGTAGTCTTGAGAGGACAGTGATGCAAACCCATTAAAGAGTTTGGCAGAGCTTCCAACAAGCGTAACCAGGACATGGGATTTGATTTTGAGTTCTCATTAGCCGTAAGACATAATTATAAAACATAGCAGAAATAAATGCTTGCAAAACATGATGCTGTGTGTAATGAATCCATATAATAGATGACTCCCACTTTGTCAGCTGAATTACAGAGAGAAAGCCACATCAAGTTTTATTGCACTGAAAAAGCTTATGCAATGCAAATCTTATGTTACTTGGTTAAATCTTTCAGTTTGTGATGGGAGGCATGATGGGAAAAGTGGGACTTATGAAGAGTGGATGATTTTCTTTGAAAAGGTGACTGTTATGAATTAAGGCTTTTGACATTGTTATAGAGGTAAAAAAACAAACAAACAAAAAAAAAAAAACAACTAATTTCATCTTTCTGATGTTTTTAGTTTCACTTAAACTCCAGCCCAGTGCACTCTGATTTGGTCGGCCTTCCAAATATTATCCGTCATCAAACAAAACAAAAGAAAAAAAAAAACAAAACAGCATTTTATCCTTATGTAGACAGTCTGAAAAAGTTCCCGTTCTTCTTGGTGGATTTCTTCAGCATACCAAAAAAATAAAAAATAAAAAATTATCAGCCACGCCCTGTAACAAAGATCAGATTACATAAGAAATGAAACAGAAGGGACATCTTCTTAAAAGTAGCCTCAGGGTCTGACTTGCCACAAAAATATTCACACCCAAACATTTTCATTATCATCTTAGTCAATTTTAAGTGACAGACCAACAAAAAACAAATCCAGGTTTTCAATATTATATAAAAACAAATTAAAAGGATGACCTTGCATTTATATTTCCTTTACTCCAATATAACCAAAGCGCATCCAATTAAAGTAATTGCTTCCAGGGCTCATCTATTAAATAAATACTCACTTTTATCCGATTTAATCTCAATAACATTACAGCTGCTCTGTGATGGTATCAGAGTTCTTCCAGAGAAATCCAGTGAATAAAAAGCATCATGAAACAAAAGTAAAACAAAATTTTTTTAAGGAAAGTCATTAGAAGCCCTGTTTCATGGTGCAGTGTGAAAGTTTTTCCTTCAGCAGGTTCAGGGAAGATGAATGCAACCAAATACAAAGAAAAGGCAAGATCTCAGAATTGTTGTTCAAAAACTTCCGTCGTTTCCAAAAAAGCTGAAATTCTGAATTTCGTTCAGCAATTTTTCTAAAGAGCTAGTACAAAACTTTTAATTTGTAGACTGACTTAAGAATATTTTTAAATGTCATAAAATAATGGCATACTTGTAAAAATGTCATTTTGAAAGCCTCATATTCACATTCAACCGTACTGTGTTGGTCCGTCACATAAAACAATTAATTTGGACACCTAACATGATATATATGAACATGTTCTAGGAGTGAATAATATTACAAGACATCAGATTTTCAATTCATTGAGTCCAATAAATGAATTTATCAAGCATAAAAGTGGTTTTCTTACTTGCTTCATTTATTTTCTAGAAAAGCAAATTCTTCCGAAAACTCGTCTTCTTCTGCCTCCTGTGGCTCCTCTTCAGCTGGTAGTTCTTGGTGTTCTTCAGTCATCTCTTTTACTTTGTCTTTTTTAATCTCCTCTGTCTCTGCCTCTCGTTTCTCCTCTATGGCTGTCGATTCCTCCTGAACTTTTTCTTCACTATCTGTCTTGCTTTCTGACCCAGCAATTAACTCTTCGCGCTCTATGTCTTTCCCTCCTCTTCAGAAGTAGTTTCTTCCATCTCTCTGTCTTTCTGCTCCACAGGAGATGAATGTTGTTCATCTGCTGCTGCATATTCTTCCTGTTCCAAAGACACTCCTGATTCTTTCTTTGAAGACAGTTCCTGTCCATCTTCAGCTGCTGGAAGTGTGTCTTCTGCAGTTTTTTCTGTCTCTTCCTCTCCAGGTGCTGCAGGTACCTTTTCTGTTTCCTCAGTTGTGGGAGCTTCATCTTCCTCAGCAGGTGCCTGGTTTTTCCCATTTACATCCTCCAATTGCTCCTCGATTTTGGTAGCCTCCTCTTGATCTTCAGGTTCAGCAGCTTCCTCTTCTTCCTCACCATGTTCTGCAGCCTCCTCCTCTTCCTCGTCACGTTCTGCAGCCCCTCACGTTCTGCAGCATCCTCTTCTTCCTCACCGTGTTCTGTTTCCTCCTCTATTTGCTTCTCATCAAGTTCTGCAGACTCTTTATCTTCTTCAGTTGTGCCAGCTACTTGTTCCTCATTTGCTTCAGCTACCTGGTTCTCTCCAGCTGCCATGTCTTCTTCCTCCTCAGTTTCTGCAGCTGCCATTTCCTCCACAGCAGCTTCAGCCACATCTTCGTCTTTATCATCATCAGCTGCAGCCAATTCTTCTTCATCAGTTACCTCTTCATCCTCTGCCACCGCTTTTTCTCCAGCGTCATCTGCCTCTTTCCTTTCAAGATACTCAGCAGGAGGCTGTATTTGGTCTACCACCTAAGACGAGTCAAAAGCAGTGCTACTTCAGATGACAAGTCTGCAGAGCAGCAGCACCTAAATACCTGGCCAGTAAGATTGGATTATAGTGACTCAGAAATGATATTTGACTGTAGTTTGAATGTGAAGCCATACCAAGCAATTATTTTACACAAATTAATGACATAAAAATCTCATTAACGTCTCCCTACAGGCTGAGCACAGAAATAGTAAGGAGACCATGGAAGATGTCTCTGTGTGAGTCAAGCCTGTTCTGGCATAATTCTCAAGGTTAATCTGCTAAAAGCCAACCGTTTCTGGAACTGTAAAATTGGCTAAATTGGTAAGCTATGCATGTTTATATGAGCAGGAATCTGATTCATCTCCAATTTAAAACAACACTGTGTTTGCTTGTACAGACAAAAGGTACTCATAAAATGTATTTGGATCCCTTCAGAATATCCATTTTGTCTTTTTTTCTTTACAAATGAAGTGTGGTGTGCATTTCTATGTAGCCCTCGAGACTATTGTTTCCAGAACAATATTTTTCTTCAATTACAACTTAAGTTCAAAGGTTGCTTCAAAGATTTTATGTGTCCTTACCTTGTCGCAAATCTTTCTATTTTTCCATGAAAGCCATATTAAAGAAGAGCATGAGTGAAATGTTTAAAAGTCATGTTTATTTCTGGCTATTATGCACGACTTAGTGTTGGTCTATAATCAAAAATCCTAATTGACATTTATGATTGTGAGGTGATAAATAATAAAAGCTCAAGGGGTATGGATATTTTTTTTTTTACTGAACTGCATCAGTGCCAAATAAGAATAAAAAATGAGAACCACAGAAGCACAAGCATACATTGGCTTGTCTAATGGTTACTTGAGTATTATGTTTCTATGTTCCTAAGATGAGAATCTTGAAAATAGAGGGCAGGCTATATTTATCCACACTAGAATATACTGTGCTTACCTGCTCCTCTTCACTGGCCGTCAGAGACAGCTGGGACTCTTTACTTTCAAGGAACGCTCTGAAATATCCAAGCATTCCATTATCAGACTTGTTGTCAGTGTTGGTGATAATAGACTACACTTTCTAAAAATGTGTGAATCATAAAATGTCATTTTCCAAAAGTGCTCATTTAACAAACATGATAAAGTAAGGCGAGCAAATCAACTTCAAAACTCTTCTGCACCACAGACGTGCTTACAAAGATCAGGGCAGCCTCACAACATGAATACAACACTGGACTAGAGAAATAAGCAAATCAAGCACTGTGATAGAAAAGAAGGCTTTGACAAAGTCGATAAAGTTCTAGGTCAGAGGAAGGAAGCAGATTTCCCAAATTCTCTAAAAGCTGCACTTTTTTTCCCAAATTTTACCTGAGATTAGCCGTTTCCACCAGCTGTGCCTGGTGAGTATACAGTTGATTTTTCAGTTTCAACACTTCACTGGTCTGTCCATCCAAAGTAGCAGTCATTGTGGTAATCTGGGCAATCTTTTCTTCCATCTTTGACTCAGCTTCAGCAAAGTTCAAAGACAAGTCCTCAACCTTGTGGGACATTTCATTGGTCAGGGCAGCCAAACCTGCCACCTGCATCCTGATGTCCTCAAACTCCACGCTCTTCCCTGTCAGCATGCTCTGCAGCTGGCTCAGTTGCTCCAGAGACACGGTGGCTTGCTGCATTTCTGCTAGACGGGTTTTCATCTCAGTGTGCAAAGACAGCACCTGAGCAGGGAGGTCGGACGTCTTCAGCTGCTCAGCCGTAGCCAAGGCCATGCCCACCTGTTTCTGAGTCAGTGCATAAGACTCCTCCAATGAAGCCAGTCGTGTGTTCACGTTCTCTGAAACAGGTTGCTGCAATGAAAGAGACGTGTAGTCTTAGAAAACTAAAATATTAAAAGTTTTATGAACCACCATAGTGAAAAGAATGCTAAGGAAATGAGAAGAGTTGAAAGCAGTTGAAGGCTTTAGAGAGTTGTAAAAAATTCTAGGTTATTAACTGAGATAATGTAAACCCAACTAAGCAAAAAATATATATTTCTAATTAACTCCTTCAGAAGACAGACTTAAACTTTTGTTTGCAGACTTCAAAACACAGATTTGTGATAGGATCACCAATTTACTCTATTAGATCCACTCAAAATAAGTTTTAGTTGTGTCCAACTTAATAGATCAGAGCAAAAAGGTTCATATTTACTGTTCATGCATGTTAAATTAAGTAATTTATTGTAACTATAAAGGAGCTTTAAACTGCCTTGATCAATCATTTGTTTCACTGGGACTAGAGGTGATGTGACAAGTGTGCCTGAGACCAAAATAACTCTGCAGGTAAACCTGATTTCACATGAACTCCTGAAACAAAAATAAAATGTCTAAAGAAGGCACTTTAAAGTCTGCCTTTGGCATCTTCTGTTGCCATCTGGCATGATCTGCACTATTAGGTCAACCATGTGTACGTCTTCAAGTTTTTCAAAAAGTTCCCCAAATTTTCCAATACAGAATGCCCTTTGAAAATGTTGACTTTTCAAAAGGATTGAAAAGAGCAGCTGTAATGAACCCTTCTTACTGTTAGATGAGCTATTCTTACGTTGAATCTACTAGTCACAAAAACAAAATCTAAAAAAATTGGTTCATAGAGATCATCTGAGTCATGGTAAAACAAGCTTTGCAATTTTTGAAAACATGGATGAAAATGTATCTGAAAATGTGTATATTCTCTGTTCATAGAGAAGACTCGCAGAAAAGACTGAGACTCGTGCGTGCAAAGTTTCCACAGAGAGGTCTTTCCTTTGGACTTCTCATAGTAGAGAAATATAGCCTGCAGCAGCCATGACACAACAGAGCTGGTAGATTCTTACTACCTTATATATATATATATATATATATATATGCATATTCTGACATTGTGTATTATTTTAATAATTTTATTTCCCACCTTTCTGATTAGTTGTTACTCACACATTCTGCACACAAGTTTGCAAACAATGTTGTTTGGTATCAAAAACCCATCTCTAAATATAGTCTTGGCACATTGCTGTCTTGTTTATGAAGTTTGCGCATCTGCTGCCCTGCTTTAGGTTTGTTGTTCTGTTTAATAATTTAGTAGAATTATTTCTATTGACAATTTTGACAATATAAAGATTTGATAAAGAGTCTGGCTAAAACAGCCTGCAGGCTTCTTATTGGTCTGAAACAAACATCAACAGCTGCGTGTCTGTTGGAAATAGCGTTTTGTGCTCACGCAAACTCCCGGCATTTTGAAACTTGATATAGTCCTACATATTTTAGCTTTCTTCACTGCAACTTAAAGCTTGTAAGTGGCCTAAGGGCTGTTCTTCTATTTTCAGAAACATTTATTTTAAACAGCAGCAGCTCATTCATTAAATAGGTCATCATTAAAGGCAAGTCGGATCAAGCAGGGCTCCAGCAGAGACTTTAAGTATATTAAGTTTTTACCTTTGTATTTGACAGCCTCAGCTCCTCGTGAGAAGACTGCAGTTTGGCTATTTTCACCTGAATGCCCATGACGTTGTCCGTAAGGTCAGTTAAAGTTAGGTGCTGCTGGAAAAAGAACCATGCACCGGCGACCCAGCCGATCACCACGACCGCCACTAAAACCAGCAGAGGAGTGTGGTTCTTCCCAACAGGGCGAACTTCTGTTTCCAAGAGCTCACTTTTAAAAAAGTTATCCTCTTGTTTGAGGTTGCTTTTCCCTTTTCGGTGCTTGGCTGTCATTCTTCCCCTTTATGTCAAGGACACTGTGTTCCAGTCTGGCACAGAGGTGATATCCAAACAGCCTGCGGGTCAAACAGAGACGAGCCGCGGCTTGAGCCCTGATTAACTTCAGACGCTGTGGAAACCGACCGGGGCTAATTGCCGCAGCGGAACCGATAAGCTGCACAGAGGAGTCGGATGAAGAAAAGGAGGCGTGATAGAGCGGTGTGATTTTGCCCGTCCGGAATGAAGAGGGGGGGGCGCGAGGCCTGGGAGTGGCTGACCCCCCGCCACGTGCGCTTCTCACGGTGAGTACGGTGTTATGCCGAGAAATGCCTGCCTGCCGAGAATTGCATCCCCTGTCGCGGGAGCGCGCATCGCTCTAAACTCTCGCATATTGACGAGGAAACGGGCTGAAATCCGACCGAAAAGGAAACTTTTAAAGATATTCGTAACATTATCACGTTTATTAATCATGTAAGCCCTACAATTGTGGGTCTTATTTCGCTAATTCATTTAAATAAATACGGTCTTTTACGTTTATTGAGACGTATTTGTCGAACTTTTTTCAGTTTCTGATTAATATGTTCTCCGCAGCTGGTTTGAAATTCCCATATTTTTCTTTTAACACTATAATAGCTTAAAGCATTACGAAAACGAGGCCCATTATAGGGGGATGCATTTTATGGCAAAGCCTATGATCTGCCTGCCAAAATATGCTTGCCCTCTCTATTTTCCTCAAATGTTGTCCTATTGGTATGCAACTCATACCAGGAATTAAGGGAACAGATGTGATTATGTAGAAAAAAGCTATTTCACTCGTAACCCTTTGTTTTTTTAAGCTTGGGGGGATGCATTTTTTGGCAAAATGAATTTTGAGCTGCCGATATTTGCATGCCCTGTTTTTCAGCTCAAAAGAGTCATACAGATTTGAAAGTCACTCTAGTAGCTCAGAGGATATGTGTCAGAACATTTCTTATAACACATTACTATCCAAATGCATTTTCTGGCAAGGGACATTTGGAGGCCACTGCTTGACCTTCTTCACCTCTAAGAGGACTATTTGGTCTTAGCCATTCATTTCTTCACAACACAGTAAGAAATATTCATTAAGAACCCATCCATCCATGCACTAACACTAGATCAGCTCTAGAATTGAAACCATAAAAATGAACGTCTTACCAAAGTTATAGGTAATGCCAGGAAAAGATACGTTCATTTTTATGGCTGAAATCTAGTGTTAGTGCATGGATGGATGGGTTCTTAATGAATATTTCTTACTGTGTTGTGAAGAAATGAATGGCTAAGACCAAATAGTCCCTAGAGGTGAAGAAGATCAAAGCAGTGACTCCAAATGTCCCTTGCCAGAAAATGCATTTGGATAGTAATGTGTTATAAGAAATGTTCTGACACATATCCTCTGAGCTACTAGAGTGACTTTCAAATCTGTATGACTCTTTTGAGCTGAAAAACAGGGCATGCAAATATCGGCAGCTCAAAATTCATTTTGCCAAAAAATGCATCCCCTAAGCTTAAAAAACAAAAGGTTACGAGTGAAATAGCTACTTTCTTTTTTTCTGCATAACCAATTTTCATATGAACAGGACAATAGACAGGGGATGCAAATATTAGCAGGCTCAGAAATGAAAATGCATCTCCCCTACATTAATACACTAGACAGTTAAGCGTCATATAAAATGTTCTATATAATGGGCCTCGTTTTCGTAATGCTTTAAGCTATTATAGTGTTAAAAGAAAAATATGGGAATTTCAAACCAGCTGCGGAGAACATGTTCATCAGAAACTGAAAAAAGTTCGACAAATACGTCTCAATAAACGTAAAAGACCGTATTTATTTAAATGAATTAGCGAAATAAGACCCACAATTGTAGGGCTTACATGATTAATAAACGTGATAATGTTACGAATATCTTTAAAAGTTTCCTTTTCGGTCGGATTTCAGCCCGTTTCCTCGTCAATATGCGAGAGTTTAGAGCGATGCGCGCTCCCGCGACAGGGGATGCAATTCTCGGCAGGCAGGCATTTCTCGGCATAACAACGGCGCTATTTATGAGCACAACCATGCGAGCTCCATGACCTTTGAAAGTAGACATTTATTCTCTTGAGAATAAAAAAAAAATAAATAAAAAATACTGCACAGCTGAAAAAAATCTATATAATATTTTAATCTTTATTAGTAATAACTGTGAAGAGACTGTCTTCCCATTGGTTTGTCATATTTTATTTTGAAGGCCCTTTTGAAATTTAGTGTAAGTCACAGTATTTGGACTAAAACATGTTTGATTTTGTCCTAAATTACAAGTTTTTTTTAATTTTCAATATAAATTTAGTCAATTAAAATATGAAAGCCTCTTACAGGCTTAAGCAAAATGTCTGTTAGAAACTAGCTAAAGGTTTTGCTGCCATCTGATCTATGGGAATCTGAGTCATACAGGCTGAAGAGCTGGATCACAGACTGGAGAAAGGCTAACAACTGTGTTTCTAAAGACTATGTCTAAGTGAAAGAAGCTAAATTTAGAATTATATCTTTTGATATGTCATACTCAAGTCATACATCTGCCTTTTATATCAAGTGGCTGAAATTTTTACCCATCCTTGTGCAACGTACCTGATGTTCAATCAGATTAGGAAGACAATGTGTGGACTTTAATTTTCAATTCAGATTTTTGTTTAGATTTAGGTGTGGACTTTGATCTATTAAAAGGTCAGAAGAACTTAAATTAAAGTTCAGGCTTTTTGAATGTTTTTCAAAGTTTTCCTTTGGACTAAAAACAAATCTCTTTAGGATACACAAAAACAAAGGAGAGGCTCTGTTAATGTATTGTTAAAGGTACAAATCTTATTTAAAGTATTCCTGAGGCAATGAGCCATTGTATTTGAAAAATTCAATATAAAAGACAACAGGCCAAATAATAAATTATGATTGGAAACATTCATTGAGCCACAGAATGTCACAAAGTGAAAGCTTTACTATTGAAATGGCTTTATTTCCAAAGCTAGAATTGCATCCACATTATTTCAGTGTATCACAGCCACTCTCATCTTCCCATGATGGACAAATGACCTTTGAATATCGGTGTCTTCAACTTCTTCACTCTGTATAAAGACACAGATAACACCATAATTAACTCACATTTACTAGTTTGAATCTATTGTTGACATGAAAAGTTTGCATAATCCTGTTAAAATACTAGGTTTTAATGACTTAAAAAATTTAAACCAAAATAAATTTTAGAACCTTTCTACCCTTAATGTGACACATTTCCTGTAGAACCCATTTGAAAAAAGAATTTAAAACTGTTCTATTTTTAAAGGGAAAAACAGAAACTTTAAATAAAATGGTTGCAAAGTATACCCACCTTCTTATAACTATGAATAAAATTGTGTTAAAAAAGTTACATTTATGCTCATTCTAGGTAGGAGTGAGTAAAGAACCTGCCATCATTGGTCTATGAGAAACAGTGGTAAGATGGAAGTGTATTCTGAAAGACAAACAATTAATTTTGCTGAAACAAATTTGTATATTCTCAAATACATGGGACAATGTGCTAAAACCTTCAGGCTTCTGATAGAAAATTGCCAGTCTTGACCTGTGGGGCAAACTGAAGAGAGCTGTTAATAGGAAAATATGTCCTTAATTTCTTAGCATTTTTGCAATTCCTCACAGCAAATATTTCAGCTTGTTTGTCAATGCAGATTATAGCTCCAAAAAAGGGAAACATTTGGGAAGGACATCAGAATCAGCGAGCATGTTAACGTGTATATTTTTTTTACATAAAATGCAAGTGCAGCCATGCTTCAGTCTTACCTCTGACACTGAGCACTGTGGAGCATTCAGCTCGTCCTAAGCAGTTTTCAGCAACGACTTTATACTCTCCTATGTCTTTGGGACCGACATGAAGTATCAGCAAGGAGCAGACACCGCATGTGTTGGAGATGTAGTAGTTGGTATCTGTGTTTATGCTGACGTGGTTTCGATACCACGTGACTCGAGCTGCAGGGTCTCCCTTCACTGCACAGCTCATATAACACTCATAGCCTACTGTTGCAGTTTGAGGCTTCAAAGGTACAATGAAAGTTGGAGCACATCGCAGATCACAGTCCTTTTTGGTTGGTTCGGTTATCACCATTTTTTCTGCAGGAGATTAGAGATAGAGTTAGTGTGTTTTTCTTAAAGTTAACTCATTTGAACCAGAAGATTTAAAAATAACACACCTTTCTTCTTTTCCATCCCCCAGGTTGGGGATTGTGATGGTGCTGATATTCCCATGTCATTTTTGGCGTACACTCGAAAATGGTATTCCCTCCCTTGCATAATGTTGCAAACTGTGAACCTGTTATTGAAGAGTCTATCAGCCACTGTGGTCCATGTGTGCTTCGTGGATTCCAGTTTAGACACTGTATAGTGGAGACGATCATCACGCTTCTCGTCAGGAGAAGGTTGCCAGATCACAGTCACAGTCCCAGGAACATTTTCTTCCAGTTCCACTGGTCCAGGAGGCTTTGGATCATCTGGGAACAGAGTTTTCCTTATATAACTGAAGTGATACACATAAGCCAAAACTCATGAAAATAGAGTTTTACCTGTTACCCTAACCTCCGTACTGAAAGTTTCCTGTCCAACAATGTTTTTCACCAAGACAGAGTAGATGCCCGAATCTGAGCGCTCAGAGGTGGGAATCAGCAGCTGAGATGAGCTGTCAGAGTTACTGATTGTAACACGCTTCATCACTGGCACGTTGTCTTTTAACCATGTAATTTCTGGCCACGGGGAAGCCTGTTTATAAGAAAACATAATTATACAGCGCTTTGAAAACGTTTTGATACTTTTAAACCTTTTCTGATTTTATCATGTTACAAGCATAGACTTTATTTTATAGGGGTTTTATGTACTAGATCAACACAAAGTAGAGCATTACTGTGGAGCATGAGAAAAAAAATTCTTAATCAATAAAGTGTGCCATGCCTTTGCAATTAGACTGTGTACAATCTGTACAATGTGAAGACTAAGGGACACAAGAGGCAAAGTTTAGTGAAGTTTGAGTAGAATTAAGTAAAAACATCCTGAGCTTGAGTGTTGAATAACTTTTCAGTTCGTCATTCAATGAATAATATTGCACAAGTGTACGTCTACCAAGATATGGCCATACACTTAAACTGGCTAGCTGTCAGAAGTATGCCTCATAAAACAGCAACAAATGAAGTAAGACATTACTACAAAGTGTTTTCTTTACAAATTTTTTAAACTTTACATAATTTCTTCTTTGTCAAAATTGAGAACAATTATACTTTTCCTTGATCTAATACACAAAATCCTCATCAAATACATTGAAGTTTAGGGTTGTAACAGAACAAAATGTGAAAATGATTCAGGGATGTGAATACTTTTGCAAGGTACAATTTGTTATAAGTGAGCATGCTAATTATAAAAAAATATATATTTTTGCTCAGACTCAGATCAGTGACTTGAGTCAAACGTACCTCAAAGTTAACCGTTATCCTGACAGAGTTCCCTGCCCTCACAACCATGAAACTCTTCATCTTGTTGTTTGTGAACCTTGGTCTCACTTCATTGAGAACAACAAAATCAGTTTTAGTTTATATTTAGAATAAACGGAATAAGCAAAAATTAAAAGCATTAGAATAGTTGAAATCATGCACTGTAAATTATTGCTTTTTGTTGACATACCAGGCAAAGGCATTGCAAGGATATAGTTTGGCAGCTCCTCAGGTGGGCCTTCTCCTCCATCATTTATAGCAATGACTCTCACCCAATACATATCCATAGACCTAAGGCCTTTCACATTAAAGGAAGTCATGATAATGGGGCTGCTGTTACAGCGGCACCACTCTGTGCAATCTGCCTGGCGGATCTCCACAAAATATCCTTTTGCTTCGTCCTGTATGCCTGGTTTGTCCTCAGGTTTTGTCCAAGTCACAACCATGTTGGTGTACGATGTTTCTGTCACCTTCAGGCCTGTTACTTTTCCTGGAAGCTCTAGACAAATATAGGATTGATATGATTGTATTTTCAATGCATGCACTTTCTTTATCGTATTCAGTTCTTTAATAATATTTTCTAAAACTTACTTTTAGGATCCCTTGCGAAGACAAACTCTGATGCGTTGCTAAATTCACCAGCTCCTGAGAGGTTGATGGCACAAACTCTGAACTCATATTCCATACCTTCCACCACATCCGTCACGGCATACTTTTTCTCTAGAAGTCATTTTAAAGCAAACAAAAATGAAATAATAAAACAGACATACTGATTTGCAGACACTTATACCATTTCTAGGTACTGCATTAGATATATAAGAATACCTTTTATTATTTCATTCGGTGCATTAACGCAAGTCCAAAGATTACTTCCCTGCTTGCGCTTCTCTAAAATATATCCCAGGAGACGTGATCCTCCAGTGCTAGATGGGGAAGACCATGAAAGGTTGATGCAGTCATTGAATGCACTGACTACCTTGGGAGGTGCTGGAGGGCCTGGAAAAGCTGAAGTGTTCAGAAACAAAACATAAATCACATGAAGCTAAAGCTTTACTTAGATGCAACTAAGGTTCGTTTCTAATTACTGCTGAAATTCTTTTCAGATTTTGGCACATTTCACAAAACATCACTAACATTGTTTTGACTTACCAAATTTTCCAGCTTGCATTTCATCTGTCTCCATCACTTCGCTCTTTCCCTCTGAAGTTACAGCCCAGATGCGGTAACAGTACTTTCTCCCACGGTCCACATCTGTGTCACGATAGATGGGCACACCTGGTATTTCACCCATTTTCTTCCAGGTGTTTCGTCCCACTTGCTGACGCTCCAATATGTAGTTAGTCACTGGTGAGCCGCCATCATCCTTTGGGGGACGCCACTTGAATTCAACGCATAAGGCTGAACTCTCAGTAACCTCTGCAGGTCCCAGGGGTGGAGATGGCTTGTCTGAATCATAAAAAAAACTTTATGAAGTCTCTTCACAGTTTATGAATAAGGGATTAAAATTGCATTTTGTAGAGGTGAATATGCAGAATTAGTTCTGGGACACATTTCTTTTTATCAAATCAAGGGACCAAACTGTAAGAAAACAATGTATTAGTCAAAGAGCTATCATTTGAAAGTATATTCAGATCTGTGACAGGACAGATGGCCTAACATTCAATTAATGCATTCTGCTGTAGAAAGGACATTTATGGCAGATACAGTAAATATAAGCCATATTTTCCAGAAATAATACATTTATAAACAGCAATTAGTCAAACATTACTTAACATTTTACTGAATTACTGATAAGAAAACATTGTTTGACTCATGACAAACTAACTTCTGACTTTTAGTCTTAGAAACAATTAGCAGTGAAATTTACTCCTGGGTGACCTGCCATGTGTTTGTGACAAGATTTTTGCTTGAGTCTAGTTCAAGTTTTTGGTATTTTTTGACCCCCCAAAAATACCATGTTAACAGCCTGCTCATGTCATTTTAACCTAAATTACCCGACATCTAGAATCTGCTTCATATTAGCAGATTCTAGATGGAAATATGAAGCACCGTCTTAAACTGTTACAAGTCACTTACCAAGCACAATAAGCTGTGACACTGCCTCAGTGAAGCCATGTTCATTTTTTATCTTTATCTTGATCTCTCCAGTGTCTCTTCTCTGGCATCTGCTCAGGAGTAAGCGAGTGTGACTCGCAGATCTTTCTATCATTGTACTGTTGTCATCTTTCAGCTCATCACCATCTTTGTACCACTGAACTTTTAAAGGTTTGTGGCCAATGAACTGGAGTTTATAGATGGCGTTGTGTCCCACTTTAACTGTTAAAGGTCTGGTGAAAGCACTGAGGTCTTCTGGGTCAAACCTTGGAGGATCTAAAAATATAGATCCAGTTTAGATCATTTTAGTTCTTTGGCATTATTAATCATTTATTTAATTCCCTGATGAATACACAAACCTCGGATGCTCAGCATTGCCTCCGTCTTACGACCATCTGCTTCAAAGCGGTACTTTCCTGAGTCGTCCTCACTGCATTTCATTATCACTAATTTATGGATGGGTCCATCCATAGTGATGGACACATTATCATCAGGGTAAATCTGTTGGGGTTTAATATTTAACGCATAAAATATCTCAAGCAAAGCAATGGACAATATTTAAGCTAAGAATCAACACAGTATAAACTGACAACTACTCTGTGGCAAAAAAGATGAATTTGACCTTCATGACAAACCTGTTTTCCATCTCTGAACCAGACTCCCTCACAGTCTTCCCTGCTGAGCTTACACATTAACTCAGCACTCTCATGGATGATTGCATCGACATCTGATAAACCCCAGATAAACTGAACCCCTGGATCTAAAGACAGAGGTGAGTTTATTTTTAAATCATCATGTCATAAGAAATTGGAGTTACTGAAATATTGGTTCCTGTATGTCTTTTCTTTCAAGCACATATACTGACAATGCATAACACCATGACCCTATTAAACATTACACTTCTTATTGGTTTGGATACATCAGCCAAAAAGTAAATTTGGTTCACTTAAAATGTATGTGTTAAAAGCAGAAAAAAGGAACATGTGCCCTGTGGACTGATCACCAAAACACACAAAGAAATGTACAGAGAAACCTACAGCATGTAACTAATTGATGACTCACCAGTAATTGAATCTGTAACCAGGTCTTGTCTTTTACGCCTTGCAGAGTGGTTCACATTTTCAGTCTCGTCACCCTCACCGTGCTTTCCAGGAAACACACACTTGCCTTTTAAAAATCACAAATATATTTTATTTGCCTAGTTTTCAAACCACTAGGCAGATTAAGTAAGATGTAGCTCTCTTCTGTAAATATAGCAAATCCTAGACGTTTTGTCTTCATGTTAATGAAAGTGGCTGATACGTTTAACTTTTTACTCATACAATAACAAAGTGTGTACTGGTGTTTAGAGCATATTATTCCCAAAGGTCCAAAGGTCTGCCGTCTTTAATCAAAGCAATAATTTTATGCACTAATGTACTTCTTACCGTTGGCCTCGTGTTTAGTCTTTTTGCTTTGCTTTAAACTTTGTTGGTACTTTCCTTGGTCAGCAGAGTCCTTGGTCTCATCAGTGTTTAGTTCATCATCACTTACTTGTTCATTTGAATCTGTGTGTCAGATATTATTTCAAAAAGTTATCCACAAGCAAAAAATATTGCAGTTCTATTTGGCTGTAAAATACAGTCGATTTTAATTGGCTGAAAAAGACTGGGATAATCAGTTCTTACAAGAGTGGAATCTAAAAAGGAATTTTGTTATTTAAATTTATCTTAACATAGTGATTCAAAAGATATGGCAGTTTTTTAATATTAATGTCCTTTCTTACCTGATGCCTGTTCTTTCCAGTCTGCATTATTTGTTTTCTCTTTGTTTCTTGGTGACTTATTGCAATTCTTATTTCCTCTGAACTGATTCAGCTGTTGGACAACATCATTCCATTGATCTATGAACTCTGCACAGACACAAACCAATAATATAAGCATATTTAAGGACTTTTCCCAATGCACACTCAAGAGGAAATGCCATAAAAAGTGAACAATTTTTATGTTGTTAGTTCTGGAGCGGTTCTACTTTCTATGAGATGTTTCTCACCGGTTACATCATGCTCTGCTTCTTGATCTTGCTGTATGTTTGAAACATTACTCCCATGTCCAGGATCCTGACTGTCCTCAAAAGACTCTCCTTCAATAGAATCTAAAGAACAGTAAATGTGAGAGGCAAATTAGCTGTGAAATCAGTGTTATGTAAAGTAAAAGTTACTAATATTAAAAAATGAAATGCAGCACTATGTTCTTGTTGTTATTGATCTGGTCTTTTTTTTCTTTAAGCATTTCTGGTTTAATCATCTAAGCAAATATATTTCAGAAGTACATGTGACTGATTGCTCTTTAAACTCAGTTGATTTTAAATTAGGCATCTATCAAATACATATCCCTGATCTAAATCCAATAA
Organism: Poeciliopsis gracilis; assembly: GCA_911649635.1. Classification (NCBI taxonomy): domain Eukaryota; kingdom Metazoa; phylum Chordata; class Actinopteri; order Cyprinodontiformes; family Poeciliidae; genus Poeciliopsis; species Poeciliopsis gracilis. The sequence continues at coordinate 3,995,964 of CAJVRI010001220.1, forward strand.
GGAGAATGAAATAGAGGATAACTTGTTTTTGTCCTAAACAGAACTGTTTACAGCACTTAAAGCAGGTTGTGGGACTTCATTCATCAGGTAAAAACCAGCCTGACCTGCGCTTTGTTTTTCCTTCTTTAGGTTCCCAGCTCTCATTTGCTCTCCTTCTCTTGTCACATCCCAATTCTCAACTGTTGTTAAAGCGGCGTCTTTCATGTTTTTCCTCTCTTTAAACAAAGAAAACCAGTTAATCTTAACTGAGCCATCGGTAAGCATCAATTAAATCGAGTAAAGTAAATGTTCTCAACAATACTTTGTGTATTTCTCCTAAAAAAACATTTCTACAAGTGTTTCTAGCAGGTTGTGGAAATGAATTTTTTAGGTTAAAAACAGACTTTACCTGTCATTATGTTACAACCAACTTGACCTTTGGTTTGTTTTTTCTTCTTTTGGTCACCTTCTTCTATTATATCCCCAGAATCCTCAAATGTTGTCACAATGCCATCTTTTGTGTTTTTCCACGGTGTTTTATGTGTCTTATCACTTCCACCGCAGTTGTCTCCACCACTTAGTATTTCTCCTTTCAGTTTTTCTCCCTCTGAGTATTTTTCTTTGACAACTTTTAAAATCTTCTCCATTTCTCCTTGGATTTTTATTTGCTGCTCTTTGGCCATTTTTTCCAGGTCAGCCTCAACCCCTGCAGCCTTTGCAGTCTTGCGGATGGTTTTCTTAGCATCACCTGTCGGGTTGCGCTTATCTGCAAGCATGTTAAGCACAGCGAATACGTTACTCATTTTCAGCCAATCACTGACCACATCACATTGGTATCTGTTAATGGATTGTCCTTTTACCTTCTACCACTAGCCAGGCACTGCAGGAAATAATCCCTGCTACAGCAGAATAGATCCCTTTGTCCAGTTTCGTGCAGTCCCTGATGAGCAGCCCGTGGATGAGTTTGTTGTCAGACACAGTTATGTTGTACTTCTCCCCTTCTTCCAGGAGGATACCTTTTCTCATCCATGAAATCTTAGGTAGGGGGTGTGTTAGGACACACTCAAAAAGAGCATCATCATTTTCTTCAGCTTTAATCTCTTGAATTTTGATCACAAAATCCACGTTGGAAACTAGAGGGAAAATGGCACTTTAAGAAATTCAACTCTTTCTGTTCAACTTGCATATATCAATGCAGTCATTAGTGGTCTGTATTGATATATTGTGATTATGCAAGAAGGCGACTACATATTTTTAAAATTCTTAACAGTGTCAAACTTGTTTTGTTTTTGAACTTACTTTTGAACTCTGTGAGGAGCAGGTCCTTTTCAGCATTAACTAGAGTTAGATGCCTGTTGTGGCGGTTAGCTTCTTCAACTTCCCCAGTATGAATCCCTATGTCATGTTGCACAGTGCCTTCGTTTCTGATGTAGTTTTTCTTCCCAAGACTCTGAATGTCCTGTTTTTTGATGTCATTGTCATAGGAAATTATAATATCCTGTTTAAGTGAAGAAGCACAGCATTTGGTAGTTTGTATTTCATCTAAAATCCCCATCTTAGCCAAGCACAGACATGTATATTGTTTCATTCACATGTTAACACTTTCAAACATGACCCTGGATTGGGATAGAAAACAGAGCACTGCATGGATGTCGGAGTTAAAGAAACTGCAACAGATTTGAATCGTAATTATTCAATGACTACAGCAAATAGTAAATTATAATGATAATGAATGGAGGAAAAGAATTACAGGCAATTAAAATGCAAAAATAAGTTTCATCAGCCCTTAAAGGTAATAAATAGCATGGTTATGAGTGGAGGTTGAGGAGGTACAGCATTTCAGTATTTTCCAGATTGCATGAAGATAAACAGATGTTGAAGAGTGTGTGTCTGTCCTTTTACTAATCCTGCACGCTCTGCTGCAGCAAACCTTGTAGATCTCTTCCCGGTTATCAGGGGGAAAGAAGTGATTTAATTTTATGCGTTAGCCACACTCCAGAGAGCTGCTCTGTCGATCACTGCTACATTCTCACCTCTGGTTGTACAGAAGTACCAAATTGCATCCAAATCGGGCCATTACTTCTGGTCCTTAACGAGGTGCCTAACTTTTCTCTCTACAAGCTTAATTGAAAGTTGGCAACTGTGGCAGCAGCACAAATTTTGTTGACTGGCTGAAATAGTTTACAGCTAAGGCTCTGAGGTTGTATTTATTTTTTTTGGCATTGTGATCATTAAAATGTGCTGTTATAAATTCACAGAAAATGTATTGCCATTCATTAATATTGTTACATTTGATAAATTACATTTTTATACCTTCTGTTTGTTTTTTCCTTTCTGTTTTCTTTTCTCTTCCAGTTTCTTGAGAATCATGTTCAAGTCTGTGATGCCATACTCAGAACAGATGCTCTCGTAGTCTCTTCTGTCTGCATTCATCATCGCATCCCAGAAAGTTTCATCATTATCTCCACCTGCTGTCTTTGATTTGCTAAAGTATTAAGCAAACATTGAATGTCACTGTTATTGTAATCAATATTGCCTGAGACATACTAGGATTGAGCTACTTAAAATGCTTACCTTTTCTTTAACAGCTTTCTGAAATCTTCAGGAATTGTTGAACCTGGTCAGAAGCAAAACATTTGCTAATTGTATTCATTATTATTATTATTATTATTATTATTATCATTATTGTTATTATTATTATTATTATTATTATTATTATTATTATTATTATTATTATTATTATTATTATGTAACGTTCTCCTACTGCACCAAACATTTCTACAGCACTAACACAACATGGATATTTTGAGTCACTTTTAACTTTTTGAACAAAGTGATGTAAAAAAAGAATCTGCCCACTAGTAGGTTTCTGTTTTCACTTTCTTGTTGAATTTGAATGGTTTCAAATAATGATTTGGTACAAATTTATTTTGACTTTGAGTTCACTATCCGCACACAAAAAATCATGTTTTGATGAAAAAAAGTTCAAGAACAGATAAAAAGTCATTGACATTAAATGATATCTTTCTTATTTTAGTCGATTTTATCTATTAAATTTAAAAAAAATTTTTTTTTTTTTAGTCTTTACTATTAGCTTTTGCATTCACATTGCAGAGGTGCTGCCAACTGCTGACAGTCTATCACAGATGAGTTCATATGAATTTATATTTCTACTTAATTGTGCACATTAGGCAGTGTACAATTTAAAGTGACATTAACTTGAAAATCAGTCTTACCATCAATTATGCTTAATGTTGTGGTGCAGACAGCTTTGCCACATTCATTCACAGCGTAGCATTTGTACGTATCAGCCTCCTCTGCAGAAACTTCATGAATCTGAAAATGCATATAGACATAGTATGTTGTAGTGTTTTCATACCTGGCTGCTTTGCTCAGTTTTTGTGACAAACTGTGTGTTATAACACATTCAGTCGGTTACCTCTAATATGTGTTCCCCTGTTGATTCATCATATTTCCTTTGAAATTTTTCCTTGTCTGCCAGATTACCTTTTGTTCTTCTCCATGAAACATCTGGTTTTGGGTCTCCTGTCACCACCGCCTTGAAAATGGCTGAATTTCCTAAAGGACATTTTCAAAATATCTCATTTGTTGTTGCATTTTTTTAATTTCAACTTTGTTTTGGTAAAAAGCATATTGTTAAAACACAATGACTCAATCATGTATTTCTTTTGTTTTGATTTCATGTGCAAGTTTAGTATGACTGAACAGTTACAGGAAACACATAAGCGTCATTGCTTTTCATCACATAGACAAACAAACCTTCCTTAACTGCAGCTGGCATGGGTTTGCACTGGAAGTCTGGAGTACTTTTACCCTCGGGTAAAGTTGCTGCATACTGTGTGATCATCACTCCAGGGGTTTTAGATCTCCTCCGGATTGCAGCTAAATGAAGTCAAAAGAATGTTCAGAGAATTATTAAATGAAAAGGGTTTTAACAAATCAATAATCAAGTCAACCTTCTTCTTAAATGAATGAGAAAAAAATAATGTTTATTATTTGTTTGCTTGCTTGAACAGAGTCCCTTTATGGTGCCAGCAAATAGCAGAAAATATGATGATTTAAGTCCCTATAGATGTTTTCCGAACATGTGCAGACAACTACCTGTTTTGAATTATATATATCATGTTTTAAGATGCAATGCATTTGAAAAAATTTGACTCCTAATATCAATATAAGTTTGTTTCAAAGGCAAGAAAAGTGTTATTTTTAACTGTCGAAATTACTTGTGTATGTTTGCAACTTTAGGTTTCTGATCATCTTTTATTTTTTTCAGGTTCATTTAAAAACCATATTTAACATCAGTTCCTAACAACCAGAATGTGTTCTTTATATGTTATAAAAGGTTTAAAACCTGACTCATAAACATGTCCACTTTTTGTGGAGCATAGTGGATTTGACCTTCTATAATCTCTTTTAAAAAGTTATTGCTGACAGCTACAGATTAATTTACTATCACTATCATTTTACCTCAATTGACCTAGTCCTTATTCTCCAGAAAAAGTTAAAGTTACCAGCTGCTAATTGCCCAAATCATTCTAAAAATATCTGATCGTCACTTTGTCCTATTTGCTGTTTTTATTTTCTACTTCATAATTTGTATAGCAAACAGAACAAGCTGACCTAAAGACAGAAACAAAACATTAGAAATACAAGTTAACACATGTATAGTTAGTATGTGTTACAATAAGCATATTCTGTTTGAGTTTATTTAAGATTCTAATCACGTGTGAACAGATCTGTCGGCTAGTCAGGCTATGGATGTTTATTTCTATCATGGGATCCAACAATCTGGGGATTAGAGATGGCAAGAACAAAAACAGTAAAGGTACTCTTTCACGTCTCTGCTTCAAGACTTTAAAATACACCAATGATGAGTAATAAGCAGACAGTGTATTTCAGTAACACAGACAACAGTTAACTCATTCACCTGACTTGTTGCCAGACACCTCATTAAAACGTAGAATGTACTGATGAACCATGGAGAAACCTGAATTGAGTAAACAGATAAATTAATATGTATCACATAATATCAGAATGTTGTCGCTGAAATAACAGCAGTGATACATTATTTTGTACTCTTTGTCTTCATCTAAACATATTGTTACATGTCATGTCGAATTTATATGGAGAATAATGAAATGAACTACTGTACGTGATGTTCTGGTTGCTAACTGGCCCGAGTTATTGCCTCTGGTCCACATCTTGGCTGGAGTTGAGAAAGCAAAATGTGATCTGAAAATAAAAAGACATTCATTTCACAAGATATAATCAAAAATTAGCACAATATGTTATCATTCATTATAGTTTTTGCTCTGTATTCATATTTCAAACACTTCTTTCCTTTCTTTTTCACCTGCAGTGGGAAGTATGTACAAGATTTCTACACTGAGAAAAATACTGTAGATAAAAAATGCAGCTGTTTTTAAAATTGGCTGCAGTTTGTACAGTGCTGACTCTAAAAGCAGCACAGTGGTTTAGATTAAAAGTTTGCCTAAACGTTCAGCTCCATTGATCCTTTTTAACTAATCACAATCTATGAAATATAAAATCCAAACACCCTCCACTCCAAACACTTCTCTCAAATATCAATGTCTCAGCTTCGGGATAAACCAATTTTTATCCCGAAGTTACAGATCTGACTTGCCGACTTCCCTTAACTCCCTTCGTCCAACATGCCAGAGGCTGTTCACCTTGGAGACCTGCTGCGGATATTTTGTTTTGAAATAGAAAATTAATTTGGGAGTGCACAGTTTTACCATTATCATCATCCTCTTTATGCTGTACTTTAGTTTTTCTAAGCTAAATTTTTATGTGAATGCTTATCAGGGTTAATGACAATGAAAGGGCAAATAATTTTGATAAATACTATTAGAAAATCACAAGATTACAAGTATATTTCAAAATATTGTGATCACATCGGTTTCAATAGCAGGGATGTTTTAATTTCCGCAGTGAATGTTTGATATAAACAAGTGACAATCACAAAAGAAAACTGCAAAGCTTGTGCTGTAGACCACCATCCTACGAAGTTACGTAATCTCAAGGTACTTAATTAATCAGAATTATAATAGAGAAAAACTACTCATCTAATTACAAATCAAACAAACAACATAATATAGTTAAACTGATCAAGACTAAAAGTGCTTTCCCCTGAAACATTCAGTGATAAATATTACTTAAAAAATAGGTACAGCCAGATGATGATCCGTTTTTTTCATGACTTCAGTGTTTGGAAATATAAATACTCAAATAAAACAGCGGAAGTCTATTTTCAAAAAATCTGATTCTTGTTAAAATAGTTTTAAACATAGTCGCACATAAACAGAGATAAGTGGCTCACCTGTTTTCAGCTCTGTGTTCACACTGCCTCACACAGGTTGATTGTTGTGGTATAAATCTGCTGCCTCTTAGGTTTTACAGACTTTGGGTGGATGTTTCTGGGTTGAAAGTCCGCGAGCTGCCTCTGCTGAGACAGTTTGATGCTGAATGCGGGTGGCTTATATCGCTAAGAAAGACGGGGTTGGGAGGGTGAGGAGGACAGTGGTGGGATTAAGGGGTCTTGGGTGGAAAGATGAATAAGGATTGGGGAGGGGTTGCTGCTGGGTTTGTCAGTCATAATAATAATTACTGATGATAAAATCCAAATATTTTGACAAGAGCTGTCATTGCTTTATTAATTATTTTAGATTTAATTAAACCCAGTTGTAACTGTTGTCACTCTTAAGTGTTTCATAAAGAGTTTAGGTTACATAAGCAAAGCATTATTCTTTGAAAATAATAACAAATTGATTGTTATTTATATAAAAAAAAACATGGATTTTTGTCATTTCTGTGTCCACATAATGTGATTTCAAACAAAGAGCATGTACTATATAAATATAATATAGAGGAGCAAGTTATTTATGTTATTCAAAGCTATTTAGTAGCTCTCACTTTCTAGTAAAGCTCTACATTTTTATGAAGCTGACTTTTTAATCCACTCGCTTGTTTTATTAAACCTAACAGTTGCCTGGATACCATGGGAAATCACATGATGCTAACAAGGCACTAATCTGTTGGTATGCAGTGTACTTCTAACGTTGAGACACATTATGCAATCAAGGTTGTGTCATTTCTGTGGTACTGGCTCTTCCTTAAGTTTTGATGCTTAATTGTTCTTGGACAGGGACGATCAAATGAAGGGCAAGGAGTTTTTGATGAAGGTCAGTCAATAGAATGGAAATATATTTGTCACATTAAGATTCAAACCAAGTATCATGTCTTTGAAGTTTGAACAGAGAACAACTAAAAGTCATTCTAAAAGTAACCCATTGTAAGGCATTTTCAATCTAAGCATGATGAAGCAATCTGGAAACAATGTCTTAAAGTGAGATGAATATAGTTTTTGATGAACCAGAAATAATTCTCAGTTTCGGTGTTAATAAATAAGAATTGCAGAACATAATTTAAGGTGTGATAACTGAGCACACTTAATGACCTGTCAGCAAATAGAAAAGTCTACTTGTTAATCTTGATGATTTGAGGCTTTCATTTATGCACAACACTTTTGAGATTCCAGAGCTTATTAGGCTTTCTATGTTGACCCAAATATATTTCACAACAGCATGTTATACATTGGTGTCTAAATTAAACACCCTTTGTTTTGACAGTTGCTTTTCAAAGTTCCTCTTGTGATGTAACAATGTTTAACTCCTGTTATGTTCTCTCCATGGAAACCTTTTCTTTGGACACATTAGCATCATGGAACCAAAATGGGAATGCTTCTTACTGGTACCATAATTTATCAGTAAGAAGCTAGAAAGTTCTAGCTAATGGATGCTCATTAAATCTACCATGTTCATCCATGGTCCCCAGAATTTGACTGGTAAAGATAGTTTGAAATATATAAGTGTTCTTCGGCATTAAAATTTAATCCTCAATCATTTCATCTTAAACAGTAATCGTCAAACCAGTTGTTTTTTTTGTTTTTTTACAAAAAACAACAAAAACGGTTTTGATTGTCACTGTACAATCATAACCTTCTATGTATTTCAGAAAATGAAAGCAAGATAATGACCCTAAACATATTACCATACATTTTTCTGGTTTCTAATATAAAAAGTTCCCAAGACATTATAGTCCCTGTGGCAGTGTAATGTAAAGAGCACCATTTTTCACAGTCACACAGTGAAAAATAGAATGCAGAATCTAACTAAATATTATCAATCTTTCATCTGGCCTGAATAATATACAATGTGTTAGATATATCTGCCCGAAAAACTATTAAATCTATGAGCACAATCCAAAAATCCAAGATCCCAATAGTGTGTGCATCCTGTCACGCTTGACCTTCCACATACTGCACCTCTAATTCAATTGGCTCAAAAGACTTTTGAAATGGCCTGAGCTCACATAAACCACCTGGATTAGTTATTAAACCCTCCCTGCCAACTTTCCTTATATTGACAAAATGTCACGGCGCATAGCTTTCATTCCAGTCATGGCAAACCAAAGTGAGCTGCTGCTGAGGCGCTAACTAGACAGCGAGACTCATCTCTCTGTACTACAGATTGCTCTTTGAGCAAAACCTCAACCCTAGGACCTTGTTCCTCAAAAGTTTGATAACCATGTTTACCACGGTTCAGTTGACACAACCACATCTGTTAGATATTTCATGCTTTAACTTTTGGAAGTATTAGAAAATGTTAAATATTGTCTTGATTTTGGTGAAAAGCTGAATAGTTTCTATTATGGATGTTTGAGAGTATGGGTTTACCAGTACAGTAGTCATTTGGAAGTCTCAAAGATGACAGTGTAACTCCTTGGTTTGGAGTAACAATAACACAGACAGATTGCTTTGTAAATTAGTTAAAGTGGATTCAAGAGGCATGGCATAATTATCATAGGCCAAGTCTATTTCGGTGAGACAGATTGAAAACCAAACCTCTCCAACCTTTGACATTTGTGATATGATCAACAACTTCTTCAAGCCATATTGTCACATTTTAATGACACTTATCTTTATTAGTAATATTTTTCAACAAAGCACTTACATTTTGCCAAGAAAAGTTTCACATTACTTTCCTTAAACAATGTACTGATGATGTCCCTGTCACTGTATCGTCTGTTTTTCAAAGGAAGCTCTGAAAAACAGATGCTCCCTGCCAACTTTCCTCATATTGACAAAATGTCACATAGCATAGCTTTGATTTCAGCTTGAAATATTGAAATCAGCTTGAAATATCACTGTCGCCCACTCCCAGCAGTATGTAACTTGCTGTCATGCAAAAAGCCTTGTTGTTTGCCTCTTGTAAAAAGCTCCCTCTGCTTTCTGTTCCCAGTGCTCTATTTGGGATAGGGTGTTTCTGCTGCAAAGAAAACTTAAAGTTAATTATTTTCACTGCCATTGAAGTGCTTAAAACAAAATCAAAAAGTGTAAGAAGCAATTTAAAAAGACACTTTTCAAAATGCCTCTTTTTGGTTGCAGGAGCATTAGAGAGAACACGACTTTCAACAGATAGCAGAAGTCTAAATGGAATGCAAAAAAGTTGCTCTATTTTATCATATTGAACGTCAACATGTCTGTTTTGGATTATGTGGCATATAGAAATGTTGGCATTCATTTGGAAATATCAAGATTTAAGTCAATCTTGTAGATTATTTAGGGAATAAACACAAAGAACTGCCTATGGTTAGTATTGGTAAAAAATATTAGCATTTGTCAAATACCTGTTTAAAAATAATGACAGTGTATTACTTAATTATATGTTCATTCTCTGCAGGTCAATTTAACTGATTTAAGGGTTTTATAAAGACCACATAAGATTTTTCTTGTCGTGATATGTTAAAGCTATAAAAGCTATGAAAAAAACAAATACACATTTCCCTCTTGATTTTCTAAATGGTAAAAAAGCTTCCCCACTGACTAGAAAAAATCAAATCTGTGTGATAGGGGATTCCTTGTAATGAATTCCTCTCTAAATCCTCATCACAGCTTTCTGATGGCCCATCTCCATGCCCATTACTCACAGTTCCAAATGCTCCAAGCATTATTAATTCTCCTCACTGACAAATAATTTGTGTGCTTTCAACACTCAGACACCAGCTCTCTGATTGGTGCTTATACAGTCTTTCTGCAGAGCAATAGTGGAATGAATTCACTTGAGAGCTGACCCATTACAACAAAGCTTTACATACTTGAGAGCTTTATTCTGGGATGCAATTCTCTGAATAGCAACTGAAGTAATGTTCTGCAGAAATATAAGGTAGAGCACAGAAATGTTTCGCAGAGGTATCCTTGCTCTTGTCTTAGCTGGATCAACACCAAGGATGTTGTACATTGAATGATATTGGATACAATGAGTAACTTTTGCAAATTTTCAACATAACTACAATTAGTGAGATTTCTGATTTACGTTTGTTTCCTGGCAAGTAAATTTGCGCAAACCTTTCTCTTACATGTTATAATCACAGTTTAGATTGTTTTAGAGCATTTTCTGTTTGGATAGTCAAGGAATATACTTATTGTAGTTTTTAAGATAACAGTTACAAAGAACGGTCCATTGTTGGGGATGGCCTTTAAAAATGTATATTTTTCATAAATATGAATACAGAAGTTCTATTAAATTGTTTTATTGTAGTTAGAGACGGATGCACTCATCAACATTTACAAAGGCAGTGCAAAGACTCAGTTGCATTATCCTTTAATCCATAGTACAAGACCTTATTAGACTTTGTTCAGAAAAGCAAATGGTTTACTTGTTTCTGAAGCTATTAGTCTTCCAGAATAAAATTTCTAAAATGCATCGTGAAATATCAGAGATGCTCTGGGGTGTTAAGGCAAAACAATATAAACTCATCTATGCATGTTGCACTTTGGATTTTGATCTCTTTTTGGTTTTCCATATCATTTAACTTAAAGAATTTAAATTATTATCACTTGATTTTTTTCAGTAAGTATCTTTTTAAGAATATAGTTGAGTGAAGCCCCTTTATATTGAAATTCAAGTTGTTGTTTTTTTTCTTGTTAATTCCACAAGATGGCAGTACATTTCCTTGGTTTGCAGTCATGGTAATGCAAAAATATTTCATTTTGTCCTCAATTTTCATGAACATTTTGTGTAGTCATTAAAGCACTTGTTTTTTGTTTGTTTTGTTTTGCTTTTTTCTTTTCTGTGCAAAGTGGTCGTTCGGGTTCTATTTTCAATTTAATAGATTATTTCAAGTGGATTCAAGAGCCATGGTATAATTACTACAGGCCAAGTCTATTTCGGTGAGACAGATTGAAAACAAAACCTCTCCCACCTCTGACATTTATTGTATGATCAACAACTTCTTCAAGTCACATTGTTGCATTTTAATGACACTTATCTTTGTTCTGTTTTGCTTTATTAGTGATATTTCTTTTTAACAAAGCACATACTTATTTGCCAAAAAACTGTTCTACATTTAGTCATCCATTTTCTTCCTAAAACAAACTATTGTTGGTGAGACCCTGTCACTGTCTCATTGTCTGTGTTTTTCAGAGGAAGCTCAAAACAGCTTGAAATATTGAATCACTGTCGCCCACTCCCAGCAGTATGTAACTTGCTGTCATGCTAAAGGCCTTGTTGCTTGCCTATTGGAAAAAGCTCCCTCTGTTTTCTGGTCCCAGTGCTCTACATGGCTTCTGCACCTACCGTACTCTGCGGTTAGATATGACTGGTTTAACTTATGTTAAACCAGTCATATTTTGTTTATTTTGGATGTTATGGTTCATTTAGCTTGTTAATCAAAAATGCTTACTCCATAAAAAGAAAGCCAACTGTGTATGTTGTATTTTATTTCATGGAAAAAAAGCTAGAAATGATAAATCGGTTAAATAAAATTTGAAGAAAATGCTCCAAAATAACAGTTTCTGCTAGTGCAAATAATCTTCTGCAAAAGTTGCAGGGCAAACAAGAAACTGATTATCTTTTTGGTAGTGGAGTTATTAAAAACTGTCTGTTGGTGCTGACTGATGGTTCAGAAATAAACAAATATTAACTGCAGTCATTAATAAAATTTACTGATATTATCATTGACATAAAAAACAATATCATTCTCATATGTTTTACTTTATTTCTTTGCTTCACATTCCTTGTATCTTTTCCATGCAATCCAATCTCATAAACACAAAAGTAAGACAGAAAAAGAATAATATTGATCCAAGTTGATAGCATTCCTAACTAATTGACTGTAGTTAAGAATGTATGAGACTTTTAATGAAAGATCCAGTATTTTAGTTTATATTTTTTTTCCATGACCTGAGTTTATATAGAAGTTAAATTTGTTGTGCTTACTGCATGTTACCAACATCTCTGGTCCTTGAGAATTAGATGCATTTTTCTTCTACTGTAATTTACATAGATATGGCATAAATATATCCATCTTGCATGCATGAGTCATTATTTAATTTTAAACAAATTGAATCAGGGAGACATTATTTGCTTGTCAACACAATTATGGGAGGAAAATCACCATCAAGGAGGGATTTGTGAATCATGTGCAAAGTCTGCCTTGCACATGCATTACAGCTGCCAAAACTGTCCAGTTGAACGTTGCCCAACCTACATTATTTTTAGGTTGTGATGATTCTAAACTAAATATTTCATGACTCTCAAACTGTTGACTTAAACAGATGGTCTAGATTGAAAATCATCCATGTTGACTGGCAGCTTACATAAATGGCATAACCAACAAATTGAATGGTGACATATACCCAGGTTCCATTATTTTCTTGTGTTTTTCGATAATCATCTAAGAAGGAAGTCTCCAGAGAAAAACAATTTTAATGACAGGTACTAGAAAACATTTTTCTTTCAGCCACAATGTAACAAAAATAACTGACAAAAATGTCCATATGTCACAGTCCCCTGTTGTCGCCATCTTAAGGACAGAGGTAAATCATAAAATCCAATTATTTTAACAGTTAACCCTTTGCTATGAATTACCTGGAGTTAGTGACTTCAAACCCTAGAAGAGCTGCTTATTAAACTGATGGCAAATTACAGTCAAATTCAGTTAATTACAATATATACTGTGATGTTTCCTCGCTGCTAATTAAAATATATTCTGTGATGTTTCCTCATTTCTATTGCTAAGCTACAACCATAAACAGACCAGAGTTCTAAAACAGCACAGAAAATAAATGACATCACTCACAACTCCTTTTGTTCGCTGATTGGCCCAGTTAAAATTGAACTGGAAATCAAGCTCAATGGGAGAAATCTTTAACAGAGCACTGCATGGACGTAAGAATTGATCTTCATAAAAAGGTAATGGTGAGGCCAGGACTAAGAATCCTTTAGGTTACTTTTGGCAAACTCTGGACAGGCTGCCATGTGCCTTTTATTAAGGAGTGACCACTCTGCCTGATTGGTGGATTGCAGAGATGGTTGTCTTCCTGGAAGGTTGTCGTTTCTCCACAGAGGAAGCTTGAGCTCTGACAGTTCATAATGCTGCCTTACACACAAAAGAAGGCCTGAAACTAACGTAGGTCATGTTCCACCCAAAGGTTTTTTTTTTTTTTTTTTATCAACCTTTGATTGGAGACTGTGCCATTTATACTTGTTTTGGAGACAGGGAAAATTGGCATGTGCAGAGAGTGAGATGGTGAATTGAAGCCACACTGCATCATGATTCCTTTCAGACATTTAATTTCACTCCATATCAATCTTTAAACAGTTTGACTTTAGAACAGCAGTGTTATTTATGATCCAGGTGGTGAACCATATCTATACATAAGGACCTTTCAACTAAAAGAAGCCCTGTAAGCCAACTTAAATCTAAAGGTCTGTGTTTCATCATAGCTTTCTCAACAACACATTCCTCTCCCTGGAGGATCACCAGGGTGATGTGTACCACAAACTGAGACATTAAATATAACAAAGTGTGAGGCAATCAGAGTGGTTTCTGTAAACATATAAATACAGTGGTGATACTTGTGCCTATTTCTGTGTGATGGATGCATTGAAACATCCATTGCACAGACATTGGTACTGGTGGACCTGGCAAATGGGAGAATCAAGAAGAAAATTCAAAGGGCCTGATGTATTGGACTCTTTCTCTATAACCTGGAGGATATACTGGTTTCTATCAGCAACCGACACCTAATCCTGTTTCCTAACTCCTAGAGCCCAGAGGAACATGTTTCAGTACAGCTGACACACGTGACACACCCAGCAGTAGAACATGTCTTGAGCATCTAATATACTGGTATTGGTGTGTGAACTTCATTTGAATAACTATGCTAGGCGTTTGTGTTTTGACATACTGAAACATTGGAACCTTATATAGAGAGATGTGTGGCTTTCCAAATCAAGTTCATTCAAGTTCATTGGAGTTGTTTCCTGTCTGCTTGGTATCCACATATGTATTAAATTCATGCCAAAGTTCACTTCAACTGAACCAAGAACTAGGTTTCTAGGTGGAGCAGAGTTTGTTGTTTGGGTTCACATCAGAGTTGAATTGCACATTAACACTTTCCCAAACAAATCAGATTTTCTAGGCAAAGCAAGCTTGAGTTTGATTAAAGCGGTCTGAACAGGGCTGGTGTGAATAAACCCTGAATTTACCACAAGCAGATTCCATGTAAGCTGTAAAAACATCTCCAGGACGATCAGTGGTAACAACTTAATTTTGAGCTTTGTAAGAAATGGTGTGGATTCTTGTGCAAATGTAATTTCTTGGTTTTCTCTTTTTTTAAGAATTCAAAAATCTTTTTTCCACACTGTCTCTATGGGATATATGTGAATACTTTCTGAGAGCACAATATATATACATATATATCTATTATACTTATATGGAAAACTTAATGGTTCTGTTTAACTGTTGAAGGAACTGTCAGATTGCAGCTGCTAATGTGTGGAGACTGAGGTTGTTTATCTCACAGCAAGTCGTCGTCCATCAACTGTCACATCAAGCTTCAGCAGGACAGCGATACTTAACTATCCACTTAACAACATGATGCCACAGTAGCAGCGATGTAGATAAAAAAAAAAAAGAAAAGGGCAGGGAAACACTATCAGTCTTTGAACCACTACTTAACGGCACAGCAACAGAAGATTATTTTAATATGGAAGGTAAGCTATTCAGCTTTCTGAAGACATGACTGAATATTATAAAAACTTTGTTAAAATCATAGAGTGAGCTATGCCCTTTGTGTTAACTTTTACAGAATGGCTTGGGACCTTATGCATTGATGTTCAGCGCAATATTTTGCCTCCGACTTGGCATATACTAAAATAAATTTTGCATGAAAGTATGTGGTTATCTACACAAACTTTTAACCTGCACTGAAAAAGTGATTACAGCAACACAAACACAGACAATAATAATAATAATAATAATAATGTTTGAGTTGCTGTAAACACTGCAGGTCAAAAGTTCTAAAAATGTGAAAAATTAAAATGTTACTCCATTAAATGCAGCTCTTTTTCAAATAATAATAAAAAAAAAAAACTATGACCCTAATACTTACATAATACTCATATAATACTTTTACTAATTTGAATATATTGCATGTACGACAGGCCAAAGTATTTCCGATGCCAAATGACTTGGCAGGCTTAGTAGCTAAAAAAACATATTAGAAAAACAAACCATGTTCACAAGCAATCAGTTCTACTTTAGTTGAAATCGTAGATGTGGCTGTATGTCATGCATGTTTTGTTTTTCTTTATTCAGTGAAGTTTCTCAGTGGGTAGGCTATCCAGAAACTGCCCTCAAGAGTAATAATATTGTATATTAATATTACTTAAGTAAAAGTAAAAAGTGCAGTAAAACTGTTCCAACAAAATATTCAAATAAATGCAACTGAGTAAAAGTAAATAGTTACTCTCCACTTCTGCAAAGGACATATCTAAAAGCCTTCATCAGAATGATGCGATTCCTTTGCAAACGAAGCATGTCGGCAGGATGTGGCTGACAGATCGGGAATGTCACAGTCGCCCCTCTGCGGAGCCTGGGCAGCTGTATGAGACTGGAGGATCCGTATGTTGCCCAGATCCATGAGGTTCCCCAGCACTGCAGTGGAATAGGCAGAAATTAAACTGCAATTTGCAACCATGAGCCAATCTCTTAATGTAATGCTGAGCTGATATAACTATAAGGGCACAGTCTGGAGGAGAATGTGCCTTTAGCAATAAAAAAATAAGAATCAATAACAATTAGTAGCATGATGGCATGGTTCAACTGTGGAGAATTTGATTTTCAAACCAACTCCAAAGAACTCTGTGTTTTTTTTTTTTTTGTTTTTTTTTTGCCAAAAACTAATTTGTTCAGATAAGCATTTTTACTTTGATTCATCAACATATAACATTCTCTCAAAATTTTCTTTTTTGCTTCTCAAATGCTTTACTCTTAATTTTATTGCTTTCATTGCTTTTTATAAAGATGACCTTGTGTGCCCTGAAGGTTCCCTTTGAATAAAACCTATTGTCACTATAGGTAGCAGGAGTTGGAAAGACACTCAAGTGGAGGCTGTTGCCATGGTTTGTTACACACAGTGGGGACATTTCACTAAGTTCACCACAAATATGGATTGAAACAGGGCCACATGTCTATGCACGGTTTAAAACATTAGAATTTTTTTGTTTGACATCTTTTAGAATTACTTCCTACCACAAACTTGCATGAGTGATTAGTGGTTACAAACTCAAGCCTTCCATTCATCAGCAAAATTATTGAAACGGTTTCAACTGTTAAACAGACAAAACACTATTAATTCTTCCAGTCATTGTTTTGACTGGAAGACAAAGCAATGACCAACTGCTTCTACAACTTTCAGTCTGGCTTCCATTCTCGCATTTTTTGAAAAACAAAAACATTATTTCCTATATTTAATATTTCAAGAGTCAACAGACCTAAATATTGACCACAACTTAAATATATATGAATTATGGCTTGAATCCATTCATACATCCATTTATACATTCATTCATACATACATGGAGAGAAATATATGTATTTTTATTTCAGTAAGTCAACAGAAATTGTGCCAGACCCATCCTCTTTGCTCATCTTTTTCTCCTGTCACAATCTTGAATGGGTTAATCTGTCAAGAAAAATAAAGTAACTGCTACCACTATTTTTTCTTCGCTCATCTTTTCCTGTTGTTAAGTGCAAGGATTAGTCCGATCTAGCACTTTCCAATCAAATTCTCACCCTTCATCAGTTCAACCTGACAGCCTAAAGTAGCCGTAAATAGGTATGGGCCAAGATGCTCTTTTATCGTGTAAGCCCTTGGTTGCTGTTTCTCTCCTTGTAAAGATGCCACAGCTCTTCTTTATAGTTGATTACTTATCGTACATTGGGAAAAACAGGGCCTTTGGATTTTGATCATGACCACAGCATTTTATCTCAAGTTGGATTTTTAATTAATGATAGCACTGAAATGCAGCGTTTTAATTCCTTCTTTCACAAAATTTATTGTGTGGGGACTAAATGTGAGACATTACCAGCCTGCAGATAAAATAAAATAAAAATGATATGCTCATTGCATCATTTCTTCCAAGCATTTCTTTCCTTTTAATATTTAGTTGTACTCAGGTAAATGAGGCAGATAAGTCATACTTTTCTCACACAAATTTCCACCAACATATTTTACACAAGAATCTAGATGCCACTTAATCAAGAGGTTTAAAATTGACGTTTCAATTGCGTTTGAAACGGGATGACTGTGGCTCCATGGGTAGAGTAGTTGTTTTGCAATCAGAAGATTGCAGTTTAGATTCCAGGTTCCTTCTTTTAATTTTTTGATCTGACTCTGGGCAAGGCACTTTGTTTCCTACAAAGCTTCGTATCAGTGTATAAGTGTGTGTGCATTTGAGGTAAATGTGGCTCGTTGAGTGGACATATACCATTGTAATGAGAAGGATATTATTCCTAAAACATTTTTTTATAGTTTCCCTGTGGAAACATATATAGTTACTAAAATATTGCTTTAATGATGTGTGTTTATGATGGTTATTTTCCACCATTTCATTATGAAACATCCTTACCAGATGTGAAAGGCATTTACAGTTTGATACATTTTTCTGGTTCAGAACTATATTTCTCCTGGTATGATATGTGCAAATTGAGAGGATTCCTGCAGGCTTATTAGACAAGCAAATGGGGCCAATTGTGTTCAAAAGAAAATGAGCCACAGAGCCAGCCCAGTGACACGGTACAGTAAATTGTGAAATTAGTAGAAAATGATCATTTCTTGTGTCCTGATATATCTGAACTACTAAGTCTTTCTCAGAGCTTAATAGACCAACATTTTGGTGTATTTCTTAAATATGTGATAGCTTATTATCGGTGTTACTCATTACATGGTGTTACAGAGGACCAGAAGTTGTAGGTGCTGTGCTGCCATTTTCCTTGGAAAGAATGTAAAATCTTAAAATTAAAAAGGAAGCAAAAGAAATGTTGGAAGTATGGCTCAGCATGTACAGTCTAATTTATTCATTTAATAAATTGGAATTTTATTGAAAAGTTAATTTATTTCAGTAACTCAATTCACTAAGTTAAAAACATTATATTGATTAATTACACCCAGGCAGACGTTTTCATGCTTTCATTTTCTGTTAATTATGATGATTTTCCACTTATGACTAACATTACATCAGACCAATAAAAACAGCATATTTAAATATGGGATTAATGAAATCTACTTTTATTACCTGTGCAAAGTTTATTTTCCAAAGGTACTTTTGAAACAGACGAATGAGCAGGTATAGCTTATGCATATAAGTACTTCAAAATACATTTTACAGATCTTCAAAATAAAAGGTTTATAGATAATAGATATTCCAGATTTCACCTACTTAAAACTTAATTTGGCATGAAACATGTAATTCTGTTGCTCTTTCAGAATAAATCTCGCAGATTCTTCTTATGGTGGGATAAGGTCCTGATACCATGTTAGATAATGGTAATGCTAACTACCAAAGTAGTTAGTATAAGCATACACTTAGCACATGCTTTTCACACGTTATGTGATGACATGTTTTGCTTCAATGCGTGGTTCTTTCCTTACCATTATCGTTTTTCCTCAGTCTGTCAAACAGACATATTCTTCAACCATAAAGTCAATATAAAAATAATTTTTTTTAACTTATGTTATTTTATAAAACCTTAACCAACCTAAAGGTTGTTGTACAGTTCACTATATGATTTATTTTTTTTTTGATAAATTCTACCAACACACTCTTTTAGACCAGCTATGCGCTACTGCATTCTTCTGTGGAAAAAAGATCTACATTTTGGAAGTAATTATGAGTTTTGGCGTATTACAAACAGCATTTTTTTTTTTTTTGTGAATAGGAAAATGACAACATATTTAGGTCAACATGTTCAAATAATTGTGGATCACTTTATCAGCACAGGATTGGAGAGCAGTTAGGGTAATAAACCAGTCAAGTTGGGAAATATTATTATAAATATTATGGACTGCAGCAGGAGCTGGATGGCATTTTGTGTAAGTATGGCTTTATTATGTTCAGCAATGCTAAGTGGCATAGGCAACGTGACTGAAAAAAAAGAAAGAAAATAACTGAAAAGGACCTGTTGAGGTCCAGAAAACGACCTGAAATTAATTATGTTATGGGACTTTAAGAAATCTGTGAATTCATGAAGCGCCAGCAAATGTTATTCAAATTAAGCAAAGCTGTAAAGAAAGTAGGCTAGCAGCACAGGTTGGATCTGTTGACACCCAATCAACAGAGATTCTTTCCTAAGCAACTTGTGTGATTCTGTGGTTAGCGGTGTCTTGCCACCAGCTTGCAAAGCATTGCAAAAAAAGCCATATAAACCCAAGTACTTCAGATCAATGATGCTGGTTCAAAATGTAGAATGATGGCAGGTAATTAGTTTTTCCCTTAGTTTTGTAATGTCTTTCTCACATGATTGTATGTGTTGGCAAGCTTGTGTGGCATAGTTTGTAAATGCGAAATAGAGAAGACCTTTGGAAATATGACTCTCAATTGTGTATTTTGCAGTGAATGGATGTGTAAATGACTCATAATAGAGCTGTATGGAAAGAGTGATCCACTTGCTGATGTTAAAGTTCACAAGTAAATTCTGTCATTGGAAATTTCAAGTGGCAGTTGAATGAAATGTGACTGCACTCCACAGACTGGCATACAAATGCCCCCCATCTGTGGTCTCGTGGAAGGAATACTTCAGAATAAATCGACAGAAATGATATGCTGCTGTCAGTCAGCAAGAGCACTTCAGAGGCACCAGGGGAATGTGTTTTGTGGCCTCTCTGTCACTTTGAGTGGATGCTTCCTCTACAGCCCATTTACCTCTCATCGTCGTGATGGGTTTGAACGTAGAGCTAGTGTCTTCAGCCTCAGTTGCTTTGGGTACGTGTTTCAAAAGTTGATGCAGACTTTTACTGTCACACTGAATGCCTGGTGAGCAGCACGTGACTATTTTCCATAAGCATGCACAATTTTGACTTGTTTGATTTGCCATCAACAGGAGCACCATGGAGCAACTTCACACAAACGAGTTCTTAGCTAAATGTAAACAAAGTATAAAAATGAAATGAAGAATTCTGTACTGGTGACAACTGCAGCAGGATCTGGCCAGCTACGCATCGTAGAATACTCCATGAGTTCTAGCATGCATTAGCATGATGCTTGAGGAAAATGTGTTGGCATCTGTAAAAAAAGAAAAAAAGTTGAAGCAAAACCTCTTTCTGGTAAATGGCTCTTGCAGCCTCTCTCTGAAATTCTTTCAGCTGAAGAACAGTAAAATTCGCTTCTTGGCCAACAAAGTTTATTCAGATTCAAAGGGTAGGATGTTAGAAGTTTTTTGGCCAACTATTGTTTAGTGACCAAAACAAGGTTATCAAGAAATTAAGGAAAACAAGGAGTTAAACGAAACCTATATTGCTCTTCTTACTTAACAGATTTATCCCCAAATATTTAAGACTTTTACTGAATAAACTTTTTTGGATTCACATCAAGGCATTCCGTCACAGATTTACTTTCTAACTACTAAATTAAATTGATCTTAAGGTGACTTATTTGTCAAGATTTATTATCATTCCAAATTACCCATCAGTAATCTAAGAATTATTTCTGGCCACCAACTTATTGTGCATCCAGTCCTTCGAAGACTGGTCATAATTCACTTTTACCATGTCATGTGTGTTTTGTGGCTTCTCCAATAATAAGAGAAACCCCCTTTGGCTCTGTCTGTCAGCAGACCAGTATCGACAGCCTTTGGAGTGAGAATTCATTGAAGAGTGAAGCTTATATTTGTAGAGCGAGTGTGAAAGCTCACATCAAAGAGAAATGACTTGAAATTATAAAACAGAGACCATTTAACAGTGATGTCCAATGAAATCTCACATCAGGATGTAAACACGACTACCAACTTTTATGTAGTTTTAATTAATTGGACACAATAAATAAATGAATATAGACTTGGGTATGTGCTACAATTGTGAAAAGCACCTGTCAATAATGATAATATTTCATTACATTTTTAACACAACACTTCTACACAGGTAAGAAAAGTAACATGGAAATAATATTAAAACTCAATATTTCCTGTTTTTTATTCTTCTAGGAAAATGCATATCCATGTCAATTAATTAGAGTCCCATCTAACGTAGGGGAAGGCGTTGCTTTTGATATTCTTTTTTTCTATTTATGTTTTTCCCTCTTCAGTTTAAGGCACAAGCCTAATGACATTGCTGTAGGTTCATGCCTTCTCTCAATATATTTTGTGATTAAAAACCACTTCAGTTTTTGCTTCTACAGCCCTTAATACATTTTTTTAACAGAACTCTATCTGAAATCTCACTGACACTGCAGAAAGGTAAATATACAAAGCAGGGATAATTTTACAATAATATTTCATGTTTACTGGAAAAATAATCCACAAAAATCCTGATTATTGATTTTTTTTTTTTTTAGAATCATAGCAAATGTATCCTCTTTAGCTGCAGACAGAACAGAGCTTGGCTCTGAAATCATAGTAATGAAAAGAGTCAATGCTCAGGGACATGGGAGTGTGCCTTCTGTGATTAACTGGAGCTGAACTGTGAAGCCTGGAGGGCTTTGCAAAGCAAACATGCTGTGAAAGTAACGTTTTCAAATCTACAATAGAAAAGATAATAAGACAGATGGATCGAGTGAAAGTCTGTGATGAGCTGGTGACCTTTTCTGACGTGCTGGAAACGATAACATGAACTACCCCTTCATACAATTCACTAGGTATGAAAAATAAATGACTCTTCTATTTTTCATCAAGATTGACTGTGAAATAGATTTTTATTACTTAGGAATGGTTGAGATTATTTATGTTTTTGAGAATTTGGTGAACAAAAGCAATGAGGTTTCTGTCCATTTAGAATAAAAATGGTGGGTGTTCCTTAGTCACATAGTTTTTTCTGTCTTATTAAATCTGTGCTGAATCAAAACCACTCCATGCTGTGCTCTACGCTCACTCATTTACAGCAGGAAATAAGCATCAGCTCCCGACTGCGGCCTTGAACAGGACTGTGTTGGTATAGTTGTGAGATGAATGAAGTATCCCTTCCTTGCATAATCAGCAATCTTAAACTTGACTGACCTTGTTCATATACAATGTCTTTCTCCAAATCTTAAAAATGCATTATTGTTTTTACTAGAGACTTTTTCTCAGTTGACGAAGACCCAAACTCGGATATGAGGAGGATCATATTGCAGTAAAGTCTTTGGTGATAACGGATGCAAATGTATCCTCTTTAGCTGAAGACAGAGCAGCCAAAGAGTGGCACTAGGGGTGCCACACAAGAACACAAACAAAGAGGGATAACCTGACAAGATATCTTGAGGGAACAAAGTAATCAAACTGAAAAGAGCCAAGAGTATAACAACAGAAGACTGTAATTATGAAAAAAAGAACAAGAAAGTTCAATTAACTGAGTGATAGAATGAACACAGAAGCGTAGCAGGTCACCAGGGAAAAAAAAGTAGAGCAATAATTGAACAGACCAAAAGAAGCAAACAAAATAAAGCACAAGAATCCACTCAAAATGGAAAAACTCCAACATCTGCTTTTTTTTTAATTGTCTTGTTTCTTCTTCATTAGCCAGCTTCTAAAGGTCTACAATCACTCCCTTCATTGCAGGCTAATGCTGAGTAAGGCCTTCACAAACGTTGCACAGAGGTGCAGTTGCTGGTACTACTGCCTTGCAGCAAGAAGTTATTGGACTTGATCGCTGGCCAGAAACCTTTTCTGTGGCGCTTGCATTTTATCTCCTTGCTTCATAGGTTCCTTTCAAATATTCCAGCTCCCTCATTGAAGAAACTTGATCCTCTTCAAACAAATCCATAGATCCTGAGTAGTTGACATTCTCTCAATATGGTTTATTGGGTAATTGCATTGCTACCAGAAGCAAACTGTATCAGGGCAACTTTCTAACAAATTCTATGTTTTCAGGTTGACCTGAGTTTGCTTGTTTGATCTGGACCAGAATTAGGGTGAACTTTCACACTTGGCCAAACAAAGCAAACTAAGAAAAAAACTAATTCTCAAACATTAACAGCTGTGAGTTAAAAGGCTAAACTGGGCATTCTCAGGCTGACTCTCATAAAGGACAATAATAAAAGGATACATATTAATGCAATAGATCACAAAACTGGAAACAAAATGTTTAGTTTAAAAAGAAACAGAACTTCTTGAAGTTAATGTATGTTTTTACACAATCACAAACCTGGTGCAATTGATTGTAAGAGCTAGGAAAATCCAAAAAGAGATAAAACATCATCAGGCGATAAGAAGATTATACAAATTTTGGGATAGCAAGGGTCTGCAAAGTGTGAACTGGACAAAGGACCTAAGAAACAATCAATTCTTATACTACATTTAAAAGAAATTACAAGATGAACAAAAGTTGTGATCAAGGACATTTGGGAGCAGCCGTGCTGATAGAGCTGAAAGTAAGATAAACTAGACAAACAGAGTGAGAATAACACAAGGATAAGACATAAAACAAGCACAGTAACATCGTTAATGCTACCTAGCAGCCATGAATATATTTACATTGATCTGAAGCAGACGAAACACATCAAAATGTAACATCATGAATGAGTAACCGCTACTTGAGGGATACTGAAATGATGTAATGAGAGAGGAGAGCTGCATTGTTTATCCAGACCAGAGGAACTAAAGTTCAGCTGGCCAGTTTTTCATTCTGTCTTGTGGCACTGTGCACCAGCAGGTTCATAATAGCTCTCTTTAATGAGGGATATGATATACCTCTGCCACTTTATTGGCAGAACTTGGATTTCTTCCCAGTGCAGATGGCCATTATTCACTGGAAAAGAAGCCCGCCATGAAAACAAGCAAAAATGCATTGCACTTCTTAGGTCAGAAGAATATAAACCCATTATGGATATTATTCTCACTTCAGTTAAACAACGATTAATCAATACATTAATCACACAAGTGACTCTTTTGGCTCAAGCGTACACTGTGCACACCAAGACAGCTTCTTTGTAAAGCCTAACATTGTTAAATCTGTCTACCAATCATTCCAGTAATTAAAATAATTATAATAATTAAAAAGAAAACAAGTGGAACAATTTGTAGGGAGAGCAAAAATAAGGGTTTCCTTTATGGCGATATTGTGTCTGCTCATGGCTTTTAGGATGACTCCTCACTGGTAATACATTGACCTCAATGTTTGGAACGTTGAGATTTTTCATATGACCTATTACCTAATATGTATAAACAGCAACACATTGTTCAGTGGTCATATTTTAAATACTTTTTTGTGAAGTTTGAATTTAATGATTTTCTGATTATAGTAGAGAGTTTAAATATAGGCTACATGTCAGCTCATGATAAATTATCAAGTTTTATGAGCTGTTTCCAGCTTTGGATAGAAAGGCTTTAAAACTCTTGAAAAATTAACTATTACCTTTGATCACTACCAATTTTTACTATAATAAAACATCAACATCAAAAGAACTACACCAAACAGATTAAAAACATATCCTTTTATCTTTCTTTCAAAGTTCTGCAGTCATTACAGTGACTGCAGCATTGACTTCCACATAAACAGCTTTGAAATGAGGATGAAAAGTGAAAGGTAACAAGACATCCAATTAAAAAGATCTATTAAACTCTAAATGTGGTTCAAAAGCTGCAAGGGTTGATTAAATGGGAGAAACAAGCTTGATTTTTAGCATTTTTGTTTAGGAACATTACAGCATAAAAATAATCATTGTCAGTGCAGTTCTCTAGGCTGAAAATATTTCCACAATATTATCAAGTTTTTGGATGGCTGCAGAAATAGAGACAGCATGTAGCATTTTGAATAAATGATTTATTTTATATTTGTGTCAGTCTTTTAAAAGAAGATATCTTTTTTTGGAAGACACTAAACATCAAATGTATAATTTGATGTGACATGATTTGATGTTACAAATGTTTAATTTGATGTTGCATGACATATTATATATGGGTCTGAATTAGTTATGATTACATTACAAGATATGGCAAAAAAATAGGACTTTGGATATGATGCTGCTGCTTTGCTTTTGTTCTCGTGTATAAATTCAATGTACAAAGTTTCCACACATGCTGTAGCTCCATGGGAGATAATCTCATGCTGAGAGTCATAGGAATATTGTCATTTCCTCTTTCCTGCTGGTAAAGCCTGTAGAGAAGGTTACCATCCTCAAATACCTCAAACAAATGTTTTAAAAATAGATGGCTCATCTCAACCTGTAGGTTTTATCTTTATATTTCCTGTACCTACCCTGGCATAAAAAGGATGTTTAAAAAGTATTGCATTACCTTAAAAAAATGCTGTGATCCAATAAGAGAATTCCACTATAGTATTTTATGAACATCCCATTTTAAAAGATGAAGTAATTTCACAATATCACAACAGTTTTAGATATAAATTTCTGTTTCTTCTACAATTCAGTTCATTTAAATTTGTTTCGATATCTCAAAATTCACCCAAACTCAGTTAGAATAAAATAAATGTTCATATACAATTACACACAAGACACAATCTGTGTCCATAAAAGGTTTTTATATAGTTTAAATTGTGCATCAGCATGGATTTGGCATCTTGGAAGACCAGAAAAGATCATTTTTGACACCAAGTTGAACAGAGTAAATAAATTCCAGAACATGGTTTTAATGTGATATGAGTGTTTTTTAAAAAAAACAAATCTCTCTCTCTATCTGCATGCACCTCACACACGTAAATAGGGTGCATTCTATGTTTTTTGTGTCATTCTCTGGGAGTTTTAAAGGGTCACACCTTGCTGTGGGGCTGCATCATGTCATGTGGAAAGACTTTTATTTTCTTAATCATGTACAAACTTAAGAAAAATGTTTTCTTTAATGTTCCTCATATTTTGTCTTTTGCATATAAAAGGGATGTGATACATGATAATCCTGTAAAAAGAGAGAGTTTGTAATGATGTTTTACAGGCAAAATATTCTTTGCCAATTTCAACCTTTTGGTTGTTTATCCCAAACAACTCCAAATGAAAGAAATTTTGTTAAATACAGTACAGCAGAATGCAAGTTGGGTTCAATAACAGCAGTTCAAAGTAACTAAACAAAATATTGAACTCTGTTCAACTTGGTGTCAAAACTTGTTTTGGTAGAAGTTATGATTTGAAGCATTTCAGAGAAACAATGTTTACACAACTGAATTTTAGTTCACTGATTGACAGGAAAGTTAGTATTTTTCACTTTATCAAGTAAATGTTTTGATTTGGAATTAAATGTGTATTGTTGTAACTGCATTTGTGTTCACTGAAACAAAGGCTATGTGTATTTTGAGATTTACTTTTTTTAGACAGACTGCCATTACCCCTTTTGAAAATTTTGTTGTTTTTTTTTTCTGGAAATTCTTGTAAGTTTTCTTAACTTTACAAAATTAGAAAAAATATGTTGTTATAAGTCAAAAAAATCTGCCAATGAAAGAATGTACCTTTAATTTTTGTTTGTAGCTGGAAAAACAAATAGTGGCTTTCAAATCAAGGAGTTCTCGTTAAACTGAAAAAAATTAATTTTGTTCCTGATTTTACCAATTTCACTGGATATTTTAAAATACATTGATTAAATTATTTTTGCATCTATTCTTCCAATAGATTTGTCAGCATGGGAGTATCATAGCAGGTGGTAAGATGCAAATAGTTGGGCTGGACACCAGTTACACACATTAATGGCAAGCTGTTGCAAGCTGCCTCTGAATAACTCAATTATTATGGTGCAACACAGTCTCACTAGGAGAACTTATATGTTGTCTGCCAATACGAACTTTTTATTTTATTCTATCTTTATTTTGTGGATCATACATTTTCTGTTCATCTCACATACCCTGCAAATAAATAAAAAAAAACACACTCAGGCTGATGAAAGTATGGGTCATACAGAGCTTCTGTTGGTAAGTGAGTTACTAACCATAAAGACAAATGGCCAGCTGTGCGAGCAGATGCTCTGCAGAGGAATGGCATCATGTTATTGGGTGTTTATTGGAACAAGAAAGGGAGAGAGATTGAAAGAGTGGGCTAGGTTTGAACAATTCTGAACTGTGCAGCTCTTTAATCTTCATTTCAAGTCTGTTCCCCAAATGGAGGTGATCAATAGGTGATTTCCCACTACAACGACTCCAAACAAAAGCATTGTTTGAGCCTCTCTCTTCTTACAATTGGTGATGAGATTTAAGCAGCATTTCACACTTAATACGTTTTGCAAAGTCTTTCTATCTTGATTTAGTAAAGATGATGTCAAAGATCATAGTTTCAAAGTGAATGTAGTATATTAAAAAGATACTTCATTAGCACAGTCTTCAGACATGAACCTCTCAACTAGAACACCTTAAATTAAATTTAAGAAATGTGTATTTTAACTGCTGGACCTGTGAATACCACACCACCAAGTCCTTCCCTGCAAATATCTGCTCCTTTTACAAGTGTTTCCTGCAGCTTGAAATGTACTTCCTTCCTACTGACTGTTCTCTCTCCTTGCTTCCACTGCACTCAAGATCCTCCTTTGAGAGAAGAATAAAATTGAGCTCCACTCAGACCTTCCACCTTCACTGTTCGAATCACAAAGCCTTTCATCACCACCCCTTGACGGCTCCATTGTTTGGAACATCAGGTTTAACAGATGCCCACATGTGCTGCCTGGCTGCTTGACTGTGAACATGTGTGATAAACCGACCCTGTCTTCCTTGATCAATGAAAAAAATCATTCTGATTCAAGTTCATATTAAATCCATTGTTTGCAAACTTTTTTCCCCCCGCATTTTTAATACCTTTGCATTCTGTTCATAAAGAAGAAGCAACTTGCCTAACATGTCATTTACATATCTCTGACAAAACTGACAAAACATTTCAGAAATGGAACATCGTACTGACAGTCAAACATACTGTAGTGGTAGTGTTATTGTCTGGAGCTATTTTGTTGCTTTAGAACCAGGGCAATTCATCATAAACGATAAAATATAAAACCCACTTCATGAAGGACAATCCTAAAGGAGAATCACTGATCACTAATCAACCTGTATTGAAATGACAAAATTAAACAAATTGATTTTCAATGGACTACGCAGAGCAGATTTCACAACTCTCAGAAAGTCATGTATAAGATTCTGTAGCTATGAATAATAGAGTATTGTGCTTAACAGTTGCTTTTTACAATTCAAATGCTGAACAAACATTTTTATAATCTATGCATAAGATACAGCAGCACTTCCTTGGCACCAAAAACATGATAGAAGAACCACAACTTTAAGCAATGATCCAAATGGTTGGAGGCTCCTCATTAATATAGATAGGGTTTTTATAGGAATGGCTGTTAGTCTAAATTATTCAGAGAGTTCAGGAAGACATATGTGCTGCCCCCCTTCAGTAGCATAGCTAACTGAACACATAAATACCTGCTATGAGGCAGGTGAACTGTCAGAGAGAGTGCAGAATCTGACATGGATAAGAAGAGGAATTGCACAGAGTCATGACACTCCTAAATCATGAGCTGTAAGAATGTCAACAGGGTAGCAGCAGCGATATACATTGGCTCACACAACAAGGCAGCTACATTTAAGAAACAAATGTGGTGTGTTTGACATGCCATGCAACCAAGTTTTCCTGCATTTTAGTAAGACCACACATATTTGGAAAAAAATAGAGGATGGCCATTTGGGGATGGTCATATAACAAACATTAAAAAAAAACAAAAATTGTAGTTGAATAAAAGAAACAACTTTCAGAACCTTTATTGGTTTGGGGCTTTAAAATGGACAAAATTACAATTATTGAACAGTCAGAAAAGGACATTTATACTTGTGGCTTTAGGTTATATCTCTGGCAAACTCACTTACTGTAATGCTTAGCTTGCTCTGACAACCGAGTGACATGCAAGACCAACAACTACA
Organism: Poeciliopsis gracilis; assembly: GCA_911649635.1. Taxonomy (NCBI): domain Eukaryota; kingdom Metazoa; phylum Chordata; class Actinopteri; order Cyprinodontiformes; family Poeciliidae; genus Poeciliopsis; species Poeciliopsis gracilis. The sequence continues at coordinate 4,025,362 of CAJVRI010001220.1, forward strand.
AAAAGACCTTTTGGAATTTTATGCTTGCATTTTGTCAAGCATAAAAGTGCATTTTATAGTCACTTAAAACTAAAAAGTGCTCATCCATCAATTTTAGCTTCAGTTCTGCTAGAGAATATCTCGATAACCTATCCACATTGTACTACAGAGGATTTTCACTCTGTTCTTGTGGAAAATACTGCTCCATTTTCTGGTAGTATTTGATAATTTAAAGTAATATTTAAGTCATAGCTCAGGTTTGGATTGAAACGTAATCTTCTGTAAAGGTGATGACCTTTAAAAAGTTGCTAATCCTCTTGAGTGATGCATTAGCAGTATGACTAAGGCTATGTGGCTTAAAAAATTGTGTTCTTTCATTTGGTGTTAAGGTTTTTTTCAGAAAAAGTAAGAAATGTGAAATTATACATTGCTAATGTCTGCTAATGTTCTCCCCTAAGGACATGAACATTTTCAATTTGAGTTGTATTTTAATAGCTGAAATCAAAAGAAATAATCTGCATATGTCTGACAATCGTTGAGTACTTCAGGAATTTATGTACATTTTCAGAAACCTGACAGTGACACAACATCTTTTGACAATCTCACAGAACCTCTACTTAATAAAATTCTTTAACATAAAGAAGTTTCAGATAAAAAATGAAATAGGCAAATCTGAAATTGAAGTAAACAAGAGCAAAGCTTCAAAAAAAATGGGCAGCTTCCAGTACGCAAATGAAATGATCAGAATGCAGCAAAGGTCAGATGTCTTTAACATTTGAGAGAATAATGAGGATTTTGTATTTGTTGCTTGCACAAACGTATGCACAGTACTGCACTAAGTGGGTGTGCAATAGAATATTTATCTTTCCTCAACAGGCTTCCATTACACTGTCATGTGGTTTGTTGAGATTGTTTGAGGAGAAAGAATGGAGAGCTATTATGCATAATGAGTTTCCTCCTGTGTGATTTAAATGTTTGTTGTAGCTATGTACTTACTGACTTTCAATTATCAGATTCTAGTACAGACATTTTATCTGAGTGTTTGATAGCACATGTCCATAAAGTTTTCAGCTGGGAATAATCACAGCAAAAATTTTGATCCATACATTATTTATGCTTTAAAGCAACATGCCATTCTAAGATAGGCAAGCTGCTTAAACAATGATAAAGATGAAGACAGTTGCTCTTGTAGAGACAAATTGAACAAGTACTTTATGAAAAGAAGGATTCAAATTGTGCATTAATGTTCAATGACTTTCAAACTTGAATTGCTGAGTTATAATTGTTGTTTATCAGTGTCAATGACTCTTATGATGAAAAAAAGCCTTAAGGACCTATTAGCAATTCAATAACAAAAGCAAGGGAAATAAAACTTCCCCAAAAGGTAAGATTTACAATAAATTAACTACTGTCTATCATTTACTGTCCTCATTATAGTAAATGCCAGGAAATGGCTCATCTAACCATTGCCGTTCCTTGCCTATTCCTCCTCAAGGACGTTTTATTCATTTAAATGTAAAATGCCTATAATGCATTCCTATAGTTTAAATGGAACACTGTTAATTTCCTCTCTCTCTTTTTCTCTTTCTCTTGGTGTTTGATTTAATTTGGGGAAAACATATTCTGTTTTCTCATTAAAACAGAATATGTTTTAATATGTCATGGTTACTGTCAAAAATACATCATAGGACTTGACCAATGGTTTTAAGCTGAAATGTTTTTGCAAGCTGATTCAGATCTAAACACAAAGACAATATAAACAGCACATTCAAGGCACCCTTTTAATCACCTCATTAGCTTTTCATAGAGGGTTTAATGTGAAGCATAGAATAAACAAAATTAAAATTTATGCTTACATAATGTACACCTATCATTTACTTTAAAGCCCAGCATGCTTTGTATGTCTTTTGAGGTTATATAGATGAAGGATGAGATGATGTGAATTTTCTACTTTTCCAGTATGCTATTTGGTGCAGTGAGAGACGCTAACAGCACAGTACTGCACATACTGCTGATTTGCTAATTGTGGAGAAGAGTTACTTAAAGTAGAACACAGAGGGCTAATGATGGCCTTTTATCAGTTATCACCCAGGTGGCATTTTCAGGCCAACTGTAAATTCACTATAAAGATAGCTTTAGTAGATCTACTTTTCATTTAGACTGGCTCATAATTCTGTCAGCTTTTATAGATGGTTTGATATTTTCTCAGTCTAGAGAAGGCTCCTGCTGCAGGTGGAGCTGACAGTATTGATCTACCATTAAACTGAGGTTAAGGCTGTGGCTTCCCTGATGACAGGTGAAGCTAGCAGTGCAAATCACATGCAGCTTTGTAATTCCGCACTGTATTTAACTTGTGCCAATGTTTTTGACAGTTTTTGCACAGCTCCATGCAATGTTATCAAGCAGAAACATAATAATAAGAAAAGGTCAAAGCTCAATTCTGAAAAGTTTTATAATTTGGTGTCTGTGAATGATGATGGTCTATTTTATGGAAAACCTTCTCTGACTTTATGTTCAGTGGTAAAAATTTGCGATTTAAAGATGAGGTTGCGGTTCATGTTTCTATGTTGTATGTACAGCGCAGCAGTACTAATATGTGTAATGGACAAAGTATTCGCCAGTTCATCTGGAAATCCTTGCATATGGTCAATACATGTTTGGTACATACTGTATGCAGCTGTTGGTTCACTAAACGTCATCTGTCTGGAAACAAAATAAAAGATGACCATGTAAAATTTCAGGAGTGGATTCAATATAATGATATCAGAAATAGTGAAGCCTTTTGAAATTAGTCAAAATCTTTGGACAGACCTAGTGCTTTGTAACATACATATATTTTAATAAGATCGAAGTCATTGGCACCCCAGGTGGTCATTGTTAGTCTGCTTTATCCATCCCAAAACCAGTTCTGATATGTGTTCAAAGTCAATGCCAAATTGAAATACAGGGTTTTAACTATTTAGCTGTTGAATTAAGAAGAAATTGAACAATTTGGATGATGGTCTTTCCTGTCCAATTTCAGTAACCACTTGCACCAGACCTTCACTATGATGTCACCACCACTATGAATGACAACATATTGTCATTGTTGCTCAATTATTGTAACATCTGACCCTAAAACTTTTTTATGAAATTATTTTAAGTATTCTTTCAAAACAACAAACTGTTTGTTCTAAGCCATCCATCTTACCAAACTGTTCACTTCAAATGAAAGCAAATTTGTCAGGATGCGAAAGGATAACCCAGAAACTAACAGCAAGATGCTGGAAAATCAATTTTATTGCATGCATTAAAGCAAAGCCATCTAACATAGACTGAGGGGATACAGACTAAACAAAATCACCAGCTCCACAATCAATACTTTCAAAAGAAATGTGCAGTTTCCCCACTTGTACCAATTAAAGGTCTTTTAGAGGAAAGTTACGTTCCCAAAGGAGATACAAGAACCTTTCACAAAACATTTCAAGATAGGGCATTTTTTAGAAGTCTGTGTTTTGAGAAAAGACCAATATGGCAAAGGGGGAAAAATTCAGCCAAACTCTGTGACTTCTCTTCAAGCAAAGAAGCCACAGATCCATACAATCCGATTTCTATGAGGGCAAGCCAACTTTCTGGGTTATGGGACCATAAACACAGATCAAAACAGGAATCAAGAAGGTGAGATTCAAATCAAAAGTGACTTGCCTGTGCAAGTTTCTAAGGAAATGTTTTGTTGAACTGTCTACGGACTGAACTATATGGCCAATAGCTATAACTTTGGAGGAGTTATAATGAGGCTATCAGACTAAAGAGCAATGTACCAACTGTTAAGCAATTGTTAAGCTGTTTAGCATATGCCAACTGCTGAGCAGGGTATGTTTTGCTTTTTCTCTGAACTGCCTTTTGGTTAAATTTGGCATATAAAGAAACGTGATTTGCCTATGCAATATAGTTTGTACTGCATTTTATGTAAGCAAAAAAAAAAAAGTATAAACTATATTTTACTTTTCTGTTACTTGTTCTTTTTTGGATGTCTACTTTCTGGTGTTATGCAGAATTGAGAACTTAACAGTTCTGGTTGCACCTCTCAAAATATGGCGCATTTTGCTAATGTACCATTTACAAAGAAACAGCGACACATTATTAGCAAAACAATCTTTTATTAGAAACATATTGTATAAAAATGAACATGCTTCACACATTTAGATTTTTCTTTTTATATAGATAATTCATAAATATTCAGGCACTGTAACTTTTTAATATTTTTTAATATGTCAGTACATAAAGCAGACATGATCAATCCATTTTAATAACACACATTAACTTACCATTTAACTTCAATCAGCACTTACATATTCTATTTTTGCAACACGCACAGTGTTGTAGAAAAAAGGATCTGTGGCAAAAAACAGGAAATTATTGATATTCACAAACACAAACGATCCCACAAAATACTCAATCAAATAATGAGAAAACCATTGCTGCATTATTGTAGACTTGTTGAAGCTGAGTAAATCAGTTATTGAAATTCTTACTTTTTTATAACCACCTGCAGCAATTTTCCTGTTGAACACTATACTTTTCTCTCAAACTGTTCTTGTGACATATGAGTTCTGACATGCAACATACAGACTTTTGCATTGCTGAGGATAACATTTAATGAAACAAATTCCAGATTTACTATTTATGACCAATACTTGAGACTGAAGACAGGAATGCAGTTTGCACATAACTATAAATTGTACACGTTCAGTTCGGAATTACGCTTGAACAGAACACACTGAACACGACAGTGAAAAATAGAATGGCAGAAGTAGTTGGCAGGAGGCACAGGATGAAGGCACTGGCCCTTATTTATCAAGCAGAAATAACATTTACTTCCTGAAACTATTATTAGGATGTTTTATTTATTTGTGATTGCCAGATGGCAGAAAGGCATAAAAATAGCTCTCAAATGCATATTAGAGACACCAGGACTCCGGTGAATTCTGTAATACAAGACAGGCGGGACGCTATTATTGCATCTACTTTGTCTTGCAAACATTTACGTACCTTTAACTTTATCACATTTTGCCATGTTACATAATATATATTATATAATATATTTTTACTGAGATTTATTTGATGGACCAACACGAGCATATACTTGTGAAGTAAAAGAAAAAGAATGTCTGTTTTTACACCAAACAAATTCAAAAGGTGTAGTGTGTGTGCAAAGCCTTCTCCAGGACTTCACAAAGATTCTCAATGGTGTTAGGTTTGGTCTTTGTAGAGGCAGGTCTACGTGTAAAATCATCTCTGATGCGCCCTAAACCATTCATTTACAGTTTCAGCCTAATGAATCTTGGCATTGTCGTATTAGAATGTTCCACTGTAATCGGGAAGGAAAAAATCTATAGATGGAATAAGCTTGTCATAAAGCATATTCGTAATGAGGTTCAGTAACCTCATTATATTACTGAACCTGGAGCTAACCAACTACATCAACCCCAGATTTTAGCACTTGTACACCCCCACAAACTTGTATAGTAAACACTAGACATGAGAGGCATATCACTGCTTCTGCCTCTCTTCTTACCCTGAAGAGACTGTTGTATTTTCACACATGGCAAATCTGGATAAGTCTGATCATTGTTATCCTCCTTTGCCAAGTATGGCATTTTTCTCAGTGAGTCACAAGTGGTTTGTCTTTGGCCCTACATCTGTTCTGTCCAAGTCCCTTGGGTTTCCTTTATATTACGGTTGTGGAAATGTTTTTACTTTCACTACTATACCCTTGAGTTCAACTAAACTCAAGGGTATTGTTCTTCTTCAATTGGATGTTACCAAATATTTGTGATCACCAATTATTTAAACATTCAGGTTTAAGCAATTTTAAGTAATTTTATGCTCAAAGACAACGGTTCCCCACTATCCCTCCAGTTTTTTTTCTTTTTTCATAATGCAGTAGACAGTCCTCAATCCAATCTTATTAGCTTCTGCAATTTCCTTAGATATTGTATAGACTAATAATATTTCCACAGGATGTTTCTCCACATAGTTGTTTTTAGAAATGAGAAGCGTCTCATTACATCAGCTGGAATGAAACAACTTGTTGCCAGCTGTTAGACAGTTGTCCAAACTAAAAGCTCATACTTATTTGCTCAGTTAAATTAAAACAAGTGAAATTTATACATTTTTTTCTTTAATTGTTTGTATAACCTGAAACAAAGTCTATGCACTTTGTCTCTTGCAGTTGTTGGTTGGATTTTTGGGAGATTTGCTGTATTTTCACACAGCTGGATCTGTGGGAGGGTCTAGAGATAAAGATGGACAGTTTCTCTATGCTGAAGGTTAGGTCCTCCCAATTAAAAGTTATGATGCTGAGCCAGAAATGCTGGTTCCAGGCCTTCTGTGACAAACATCAGTTATAAGACTCACACAGTCAGGTAGTCACTCTGTCTAGTTAGAACAGTTCATACTGAAAGGGCACTGAGCTTATCACATATGTCTCCTTGCTGTTCTCATTCTTGCAAGAATTCCTGTTTGAGTATAGGTCACAGATGGCAACTAAGAGTGACATTTAATTAGTGGAATCTGCCTTTTTCCTGTACTTATTTTTTTTTTCACATTTACAAAGAGCTGCCTTTTTCCTGGCATCCTTAAATAGAATATTGTGAAGCAAGTGTCTTCAAAAGTAATCTAATTTGATTCCCCTTGTGTGTCATTAAGTTTTAGCACAAAGATTTGAACTTTCTGATCTGTATATCTCACGATATCCACCATGAAACAATGATTGCTATGGGGATGCCTTCTTAGGGAAATCAATTAAGGGAAAGGAGGATGGAGGTCAATGCAAGACAAAACCTGGAAAAAAAAATCTGCAAAAGGCTTGAAACTGGGACAGAGAATCTTCAGATTTGAATATTTATGTTCACACTTTCCATGAAATACAATTAAACTTGAAGTTCTGCATTTTGCAAAGAATAATTAGTATATTTACATAGAAGATGCGCACAGCTGGAGGTGACACATGGCAGAAAAAGACCCACAGTTCTAAAAGGCATTGACTATATTTTGTGTGTTTGTAAAAATAATTAGAATATCACATTTAATTTTTATTCTTTCCTCTTGGTTTAAAACTAACAGAATTACATAAAATTTATGATAACATGGTACAATTTGGAAAAGTTAAATGTGTATGTAAACTTTTGCAAGCAGCAAGATTGTGCTTGATGAAAGGATGTTTTCCTTTCATCTTCCTTGTTCAACTTTAGTTTAAGAAAAGGAGGTTGTGAAAAACTGAGCCAGTTTGTTTTCTGTCCAAACAACCTGAACCAACTGGAAGGAAAATTGTCCATCACTAACTTCTTTACTAGTCTACTTTAACATTCTCGTTTTTCTGGATGAAAGATCTCAATTACTCAAAATTGTCCAGCTTATGTAAACCATATTTTCCTTTAGAAATGCTAATGAATCACTGATCACATGATATCAAAAACAAGAAAGACAGCAAAATATTCTGTGACAAAACAAAAACTGCAAACTATTTAATGCTGCCCTATGTATTCAGTCTCCTGCTTGTTACCTATCGTTAGGTTTACATTTTAAAATGTGCAAAACACTGATATGAGGTTTCTTATCATTACAAACCAACCATTTTGTTAAACCCTGCATTTAGGTGCAAATACAGTTGGCTGTCTATAATGTACCATTTCTGCTTCACTGAGATAAGAGTGAATTAATATTTCTAAATGCAGGGCAAAATCCTGCACTGTGTCTTCAACATTGGAAAAAACAAAGAGAAATGGACTCCATCCTAATATCCCGGTTCTGTCAAAAACAATGAGTGTTGGCTGAGGTAAAATATGAACAACCAGATGACTCCTTGACTTTCCTACAGGTTCTGTCAGTGCAAGATAAATAAGGACCATTTTGTTTATGTTGAAAATATGCATTATCAAGTCTGCTGACATGTATGGAGTGGAGACTGATGTTTAAAAAATCAGATTGCAATGCCGTTGTGCCTCTTTTTGTGTCTGATTGCTCTTTTGTCCAGCAGAGGGTTGCCGAACAGGCATCGGCTCAAAATGACATCTTCACCGTGAATGACAAATGTGACAATGTTGCATTCCAAAGACACTGAAAACACAGCACGGTACACGGGATGTTCCCATTAGCATGCTCTGGGACTGTACAGGAGGTTTCCCAAGATGATTGTGACGATGTCATCATTGTCATTATGAACATTTTACCAGACAACTGGGCTGACCCACTGATTTATTTTCATGTCTTTCACATGTGGTTAGTTCATGAAGGGATACTGAGTGTGCTGTAGTAAGGCATGTACAGTATGAAGAGAACTGCAGCTTTCAACTCCACTGTAACTGAAAATACTACGTTTCTATTATGGTTCATCTTGTCAACTGCGTTTGAGAAAAATAAATGTGAAAAAAAAAAATCAGCAGAATACTCTCTAATTTTGTAAAAATGACATGGTTCAGCCTTATAGAGAACTGATGATTTCTGTGCTATACACTCCAGAAGAAGAAAACATACTATAAACTCCAGGTGTTCGTCTGAGCATGATTCAAAAACGTCAATAATCAGCTCTCTCATGTCTCAAAAAGAGCCGGAGAAGGAGAATTCCTATCTATTTAAGCTCTTTTACATCTTCCATCTCAATATACTGATTTAATATTAACCTGGCATTCAAGCCTTATTCCCTAGAAAAATATGGCATCCTTTTTTGAGTGAGTAATTTCCATGATTCTTTCCCAGTCCTTTGTTTTGCAGCAGCATCAAAGTTCTCCATCAAAATTCCAGTTATCCCTTAAAAACAGGTGATTCCTCCCCCTGCGGGCCTTTGCTTCTGTCTCAGGATTTGTCTCCGTCTTAGATGGCATGATTGCTGTAACTTATGTATGTCTGCTTCGAGGCCAGCACTGTAAACGAGGGTGAGAAGAAAAAGCACAGGGTTAAAATTGAAATGAAATGGGTGAGCCTCAAATAGGCGTGGGAGTGTAATCTTTAAAAATCCACATCGTGGGAATACAGATTGATGCAAGGCTCTATTTATAGATGACTTCATTAACCCAGCACAGGTGGAACTAATTCTGATTACATGGGTGTTGATGTAAAACTGCGTTTTCGTAAAAACTTCCCATAAACGCTGAGCATTAAAATGGAAATGTTTAAATTGGTAGTGCTGCTCAGGATTTAGTTTTTTTTTTTCTTTTCCAGCAAATTATGTAAACAGACCTTAGAGCACAAGGCACTAAAATCAACTGCACATTGCAATAATTAGGCTTTGATATAGAAACAGATAAACAAGTATCTTATTTGTAATTATTTTTTTAATCCTGTTTCTGTTATGCTGTGTGCATAAATGTACATGTACAAAAAATGTTTTTCTAGCTGTCTAGTTTCCTGCAAATCCCACAGACATAAACTTCAGTATATCACTAAAAGAACGCAGACACAATATAAGCTGGACTTCAGTAGGTAACATTCAGCCACTTGGCAAGAAATTTTTTCATCAGAAGGTGAGAAAACTGTCAAGTGAACTGATGACAGAAACCGAAGCTTATGGATAAGTGTGCTAGATCAACGTGCCAGACAGTTTAAAAACATTTGTATCATAACAATTTTAATGAGGAAAATAGAATGGAATGAGCCTTACACATGCTAGCTAAATGATACTAAAATCCAGACATAGTCTGCAAACAATGATGAGGAAAACCTGCAGTTCAGACCAAAGCTGCTTTTATAGCTCTAGCAGATTTACATTTACATTTAAACTAGAAGTTGGTCTCTTTTAGGAAATGTCAGGACTGAACTGAACTGTCTAGATGGTTTATGTACATTTCAATGAAAATGGCACATCAAAAATGATTTATGCCCTTCTGAAATAAACAGGGGAAAAACAGATTGGTATTGCATAGTCACAACCTTATAATTGCTGTTAATTTTTTGTGCAAATTTCCAAGCGTATTTTAACAATATATGTGTGGTAATAAGCTTTTATGATGTTAAAAAATTTTAAAAGAATTCAACGTGATTAATTTATATACATTGTCTGATAATTTTTTTTGTTTTAAGGGTGTTAACTTCAACAGTGTGTTTTGTTGTAATGCCATTTTGTCTCTGGACACTCTTGTAAATCCAATTTTAACTCACAATGCATCTTCCCTGCTCATACAAATATTAAAATGTTGTAAAAAGACAAAATAAACCCGTTAGATAGGCCAAAAGCAATTTCAGTGTGATTATATTTGCAACAGTTTGCATAATTCACAAAATCAGCTTTCTGTTTTTGTGATTATCCAACTGTACCATTAATGCATTATAAAAGGGCAATCGGCATATCACATCAGTAGCATTAAATGCAGGATTCATTCTAGTGCCAGTCTTTCACCGCATGCAAAGACCTGTGAGTTCTGTATGCACCAAGCAAAGCATGCAAAAGTCAGTGAATTGATCATTTGAAAAGTTAAATTACTACAACATCAGAGGAATTGTTATATTGGACACTGAACATTATAAGCTGATAAAAGCTGTTAATGCTTTTTATTTCTCGGAGTGTTATTTCATCTGTAGAAAAAATTATTAACTGGAAAATTATGAATCCATTGATTTACCAAACTTTACAAAGCACAAATCTACTATACATCCTGGACCTCGTCAGGATGTCATGTTTAAGAACCACATCTGGTCCATGTGCAAGTGTCAGTGGATGTGCCATGTTTTTTTTTAAATAAACGTCCCTCAGTGAGCATGGTGGTGGGAATCATACAACCAATCTGTCCACAACAGTCTTGGCTGATTGAATATGTCAGGGGGGGAAATCAGAATCAGGGAACAGCTAAAAGTCAGGGTGAGCACAAAAAATGAAGGAAGGATTTTTTTTAGTAAACACTTCTCTATTTTTGTCAGAGCCATGTTTGGAGTGGGAATGGAAGGCAGTATTCTCGCCACTTCATCCAAAGCATCTCATTCTGGAGAAGCATTGATAAATGAACCTTATTTGAATATTTATGTGCTGCAAGGCCAAGATAAAGAATAGATGGTCCAGAAAGAATTGAACCTGGCAGACCCATCTGTCTTCTCTTGTTCACTCTTATTGTTGTTGTTGTCTCATTACCACAAATTCCTCTTTTGTCAGCAGAGAAACAAATTACAGGGGACACATGACTGTCGCTTGTCTTCTGCTTTCAGGCAAAGTGGTGTCATCTTCCTACATTCACTGGCTTTACCATACCGAGTGGTCTTTTTAAACATCATACACATATTGTCACCTTCCTAAAACAATGGCCCGAGTCATTTTTTTGACAAAAGTAAATTTAGGAAAAAGAAATCACCACCTCTTTCATGCCAAAAGTGTTTTAGGTTAAAAAAAAAAACACAAACACTTTTGGGAAAATAATGCCTAAGGTCATTAATTTAGGAAGGGGTGATACTTTCCTTTCATGCTCATGTGTGTTGCTCACATACAGTGGAGAAAATAAGTTTTTAGCACATTAACACTTTTCTTTAAAAAAAAATTGTAAACAATTTTTAACATGGCTATTGAAGTTAAATTCAGGCCATATGTTGGTAACAACTCACTCTCATCAGTCTACATATATTGAGAAATGAAAAAAAATATTCCATGAATTAGATGTAATAAATTGGAAGAACACGAGTAACCCACACTGAAAATACATATTCAATACATATTGAAAACACGAGGAAAAGGAGGAGCAAAAATGAACAGAAAGCCAAGAAAACAGTTGAAATCTGTCCAAGTTTACAATGTAGTTTTGCTCCTTATTGGTGCCAGTTCATATCAATCAGATGGTTTAGTCTTCACCATATCGCCTAGGTTACACTCAAATAATATCTCATCATGGTCAAAAACAAAGAGCCCTACTACAAATTTAGTAACCTATGCAAAGCTCCTCACGAGATTTCCCACAGAGACTTCAAAAGTCAAATGAGAGTCTTCTATAAGAAAGAAACCCTCAAAGAGATCCCCAATCAATTTTTGTTGATTTCTCCATATGTGTGAACTGCTTAGGTTGTTACCAACATCTGGTGAGCACCTCATGCCAATAACCTCATTAGAAAGATATAAGATGAGAAAGATATTTGCATGTTCAATGTTTATTTTCACTGCTGTATTAGGGAGTGTGATTACTGGCTTGAGTCATCCAGGGTGCTCCATATTAGTCAACACTCATTCAACACAGTGTAGCAGCAAGCAAGTGCTTTACAGGTGTTGAACATTTGAAGAAATTAACAGAAGAAAAGTGGTAACAAAATAATAAAAGGGCAAAGTCATTAACTAATCTCATTACCTGGGAGTCTAAAGTCCCTCACAAGGCTCCCCTCCCTCAATACAGTCTGACATATAAGCACAAAGAGCAGTTGTTAGATTCACAGTTCAGATGTGGGAGGTGGGGGTCCTCACCAGCAAATGGGCTCTATAATTGGATAAGATGGAACAGCTCTGTTCTCAGACACACAAGAAACTAGGCATGCAAGTGTGGGCACAGGCTTGGTCATCCTAAAATACATCACTATGTACAATTCAACTTGTCGAAGCATACAATCAAAACCCTCAGTCATCAGACCAAATGTGGGCGCGTGATTGGATTTAAGCCTGTCCCCACACCGAGACTGCCTACTCGTACATATCATCTTAGTGACTAAAAAGATCTTCTCTCACAACGTGTCTTTGTAACTCTGTAAAAAATAAAATACTGTGTGCCAAATCTCACACTTTTAAATTCTCAAGAAATTTCTGAGCTAGTAAAAGCGCACCTTTTACTGGAAAATGTGCCTGTATTTCAAGCTGATCAAGTAAATAATCAAGAATAATAGGGAGAATATTTTAAGAAAGACCAAAAACAAGTAATCCTCAAGTGTTTGTGGAAGGATAAAAGAGAAAATCTGAAAAGTGTCTTGCATTTATATTCAGCCCAACTAAATCAATACTTTGTTGAACAACCATTTACTGCAATTACGCCTGGGTGTCTTTTATGACATGTCTCTAGCTCTGTATATCAGTTAAACACGAAAAATAGATCAAGCTGAGTCACATTGGATTAAGACCTTTTAGTAACAGATGTAGTCTGGCTTGCACTGACCCATTCATTTGTTTTAAAATGCTAACTTTAGGGATGAGCATCCGCACCAGTATCAAGTTTTTTACAGTCTCTAATGGGTTTCCTTCATGACTGGTCTGTGTTTAGCTCCATCCATTAACTAGCTTCCTTGTCCCTGCTAGAGATAATCCCTACAGTGTTATGCAGCCACTGCCTTGTTTTACCATAATAATAGTGTTCATGGGGATGTGGATCGCTAGTTTTCCTTCACACAGTGTTTTGCTTTTGTCTTGCTACTCTTTCATTCAAGACAGGATTGTGGAGTGCATCACTAAAAGTAGTTAAGCCACTTTCTACCACACAGAACAGAGTGTTTTAGTGTGATTAGAATAAGCACATTAGTTATCTGGTGTGAATGAAAGTAATTAGTTTGCCTGGATTTTACGTAGGGGTACTGGAGTACAAAGGCCGAAGAAAAATACATACCACACTTTTTAGATTTTTGCTTTTAGCATTTATCACTTTACTTCCACTTTAATGGTCTGTACTGTTTTGTCGCTGAAAAGTGTGAAAAGGTTCAAGGGATGTGACTAATTTAACAGCTATAGTTGTGCCTGACATGCTTCAGCTTGGACTCAGTTTTTTATACATACATTTGCATTTTCCATTTCTTCATTCCAACAATGGAGTGTTCTACAAACCTTGTGTTTCCAGACTTTCACAGAGTTCAGACTTGGCCTCTCCATTTGGCCTTAGGCCTCCTTTGGGGTTGAACTTGTTCGACATGGTGGCTGCAGTGACCACGGCCTTCAGGCTGCGCTTGCGCTTGGGCACATTCTGCTCTGGATGAAAGAGAACCACATAGACCTTCGGCATGTAGAGCATTCCCAGGGAAACCGATGCACTGAGGCTGACAGAGATTGTCAGGGTTGTTGTCTGGATGTACATCTGTATTGTGAAAGTGAAAGAGGAGAAAAAAAAATTAGATGGGAATGCAGTTTGATTTTTTTAGACAATGTTTTATGACTTTTCTCAAAAGCAGACTTTACATCCATTAAGACAGAAAAATCCAGAATATAATTTGCAAATGGGCATAGGGATGAAGAACTTTAAGATAAAACAAAATAAATAATTGCCATTATTACACTTGAAGGAAATAAAAGGGGACGATTTTAAATAATGCCACCCAAACGATGAAGTACCAAAACTTAAAAAGTTTATGTGCGGGTCTCTCACAGTTAGAGGGACTAGTGCACTACACAAAATAAAAGGCATCATAAGGGATGAAAAGGATGTGAAAATATGAAGCAACATCTTAAAACAGCAATGACTTAAAAAGTTGGGCTTCAAATAGATCTTTCAAACACAAAATGAGCTTGCCAATACCACAGAAATGCAGTCATAAAAAGGCTTAAGGACAAGTAAGTAAATATTTTAGAGTGGGTTAGAGCAAAGTTCTGACTGTAATCTGATAGAAAATTAGAGGACAGAACTAATAGATGTGTGGATCATCAAGGGAACCTGCAAGACTGACACTATTACAGCAGATCCACGAGGAGGAAGAGGCCACAACTTGAGGAACATTCAGCAACAGTCTTTGGTTTTTCAGGGCAATTTAACCAAATACTTGGAAAATGTATGTGCACTTCTGAATATAAATAAAGATTTCAAAATGTCTCTATTATAAGTTTGGATTTTTAGCAAATGGCAAATAATTTGATTTCCTATTTGACATAAAACTGTAAAAGTTAATCTAAAAAAAAGTCGCCTGCTGATTTTTGAGTCTTGAACAATTATATAATTTCCTCAGAAATATTGTGAGGTGGCTTACAGTTTCCATAGGTAAATCTCCTTAGAAAAATAGGAAGAAATGAACAAGTGACTTGTGTCCTCTTACATTACTTCCTCTCCAATGTTAATGACCACAAGGCAATGCATGCACATGGAAACAGGGAAACACAGCTGAGAGCAATCTTTAAAAGAAAAAAAGCCAAAGGTTTGATCTGTCATTATAATTAGAGACATCAGAAACAAATTATTTGACACAGAAATAGCTAAGAGGGATTTCAGACCTCATGGCAACAGTTAATGATGAGCTGTATATTCAAGTCAAACATATGTTATTCTATATGGACTGGGTTTGACGAGGATGCCTTGACTCAGCAAAGGCTGTCATTAACTACAGTATTTTTATTTAAGTCCAGATTTGAGATTTGAAATTTAAATGTCAAACGTGGAACAGAATTTGTGCATGTGTTAATCAGCTGATATGTTTTTCTTTTTATTTCAGTCATTTGCAAAACATTTCCACAAGGTTATGGATTGGATTTCAGCAAGAAATTGGATTTGTCTTTAGTTATAAGTTGATTGCACAATTTAGCTATGCACAATGTTTATTTAATTGCATTGTTTTATTACATCATTCTATACTGAACGTCACAGATGTCTTGATGCTTTGATTGTCAATTGATGTACCTTAAGTTTAGAAACCAAAATTATCGGAAAAGCATATTTAATTAAATTAAATATGTAAAATCATTCCCATAAAGTGGAAGAGCAAATCTAAATTGTGAGTTATGGCTTTTAATGTTCTTGAAGAAAATTTTAATCTTGGCTGAAGCCCAGCAAAAATGAAGACCCCAAAGTTCATGTCGTTTTGGAAAAAACCCTTAAGATGACACATGGAGATGGAAGCGATAAATCCATGTATTCTATCATACTGCAAGCAGCACATGAGCATTTTTTGGTGATAGAGGGCGAGTGTTGTAATCTCCCAAGAAGATTACTCTTGCCCTGGGGTGAATTCGGAACAATATTGCCAGCCCTCTGGAGTACAGAGTGAAGTCCCTCTCTGAAGGGAGCCAAGACCCTTGTCCACTTTCATAGGACCTACTGACATAAATCTTTCTGGACACCCTCAAATGATGGTCAATCTGCTCCACTGGGACATTGAAGGTAAAGAGCTGAGAGCAAAACCAATATGAAATTTCAGAGCTTTTTTGTGGCATTGCAGGTTTAGAGAGTAGTTCTATTTGCACCAAGAATACCCCATGAGCAACACATATTGACATGAAATAGGATTCAGTGAACCTTGCAAACTCTAAAATGCATAGTATTTGTCATTACTAACATTTCCTAACAAATATTTTCAGAAAAAAAATATCCAATAAGTTGAATGTTTTTGGGAAAAAATACATTTGCTTATTTGGAGGAACAAATAATCTGAATTTTACATAATTCAGATTACATAATCTGAAAATGACATATTCTCATGATCTGGCCATGCCATAAAACTGGGTCTTGCAAGCATTTATACCTATTCGAACTGTTTCCCATTTTGTCTCATTACAGCTGTAAGCACACAAAGTACTGCATAATTTTGGAAGGAAAATGGATATGGTTTTAGAATTTTTCATCAAACGAATGCTAAAAGTGGCATGCACTTATATTCAGCCCTCTCCTGTTACATTCTATTCTATCCTTGATGCAACCACCTTACTTGGAGGCTGAGAAGCTAAGGTGAAGGAACATTCTTATAATGGAGAACAAAGAGAAGAATGAGGAAAACGTGTATCGATTGTAACTTATTCTGGCATCATAACAAAAATATATTAAATTACATGTTTTAGTGATGTTGTACAGCTCCAACATAGAGATAGCTATTGCTAGCTATCTTTAGGTATGTGTGTGTACTTAGCACAACACTGAAATATGGTAATGGCAGCAATATGCAGTGTGGATATTTCATGGTGGGAGGTCAGGAAAACTGTTCAGGGGATAGGAAGACATGGCAAACCTAGAAGAAAGCCTGTGAGAGACTTGAAACAGGGGGTGAGCATTACCTTCTGTCTGTACAGCAACACAATATATAGAGTATAGCCAGAGCTGCAGTAGAATAGTCATATTTTAGGAGCCAAGTTAAAGCCCAGGCCTAAATCCAACAGAGAATCTATGGTAAGACTTCATGTTCACTGACCTACATTAAAAGAGGACTGAGCTTCAGCTATATTGTAAAGAAAAATGGGTTACAAGCCCAGTCTTCAGATGTGTCTGAAAGGTTAAAATCTTTTATCTGTAATTACAAAAAAATGTAGTTCCACAAGGCTCTGGGCACAAGAGGCAGAATATATATGTATAAAAAAAAGAATAAAACATTGCGTCCAGTTTCTTTTGCACTTCACAATTATGCATTATTTTTGTTGATGTATTTTAAAATGTCCGGTTACGGTGTACCATTACAAAATGTATAAAAGTTCAAAAGATATGGCAAACTTTTTAAAGGGACTGTTTGTACAATGTGTGACTTCTTTGGTAAATTGGACATATTTAAAAAATAGACAATCTAATGTTGCTTTGTATAGCCCATTCTAAAGCATCTGCTACTACTGCAATTTTACTTCATTTCTTTGTGCTTTCTAATGTACATCTGTGCTTCGCAACCTCAGAATTAGCACTTCTAAGAGATAATTTATGATTCAATGTTAGCTGACAACAACAATCAACAGCTATAGCAGTTCTGTCCAATTTCACAACATCTACGGCTGTTTGCAAGAATATAAGTTGATTGCTGACTGTTTTCCCACTCAGTAAATATTTATGGAAACACAAGTAAAGAAATCATATCCAAGGAAATTCGAGGTGAATGAATCATCCTGACAATCCAGCTCTAAAAGCCTTGTAATCCCCACAGTGGAGCTCACAGCCTATCAGCTTGTGATAAATGGTGGCGACATTCACAAACACAAGAGGCTGATCTTACACAAAAACATAATTTAAGCAGGCATTTTCATCACAATCAGGTGCAATGGAAACATAAGAAGTGTCCAAATGAATTACTCCTATAAAACATGAACAAGCGCGATTACTGATTTGTTCTACATTCAAAGCCGTGCAATTTTGCACAGACCAAAAAGACAAAACTGCTCTATAAATTGTGCAAAGTTTGCTATTTAATTGGGTTTTTGTTGAATTTGATTTAGACATGTTACCTTTTCTGTTGACTGTGAAGTTCCAAAAAAGATGGGGATGAAGGCCAACCAAACAATGCAGGTGGTGTACATGGTGAAGCCAATGGGCTTGGCCTCGTTGAATGTCTCTGGAACTCCTCTTGTTTTGATTGCATAAACTGTGCAGGTGACCATCAGAAGCATGCTATAACCCAACAGACAGATGAGAGACAGATCTGATATGTCACACTTTAGAACACCTCTGGACATTTCAGGATTGGCTGTACGCTGGTCCTCATAGTCGATAATGGCTTGTGAAGGATCGACCCCAAACCAGATGCACACTCCGAGAAGCTGCACCGATATCAAGCTGAACGTGATGACTAACTGAGAGGCTGGAGAGATGAATCGAGGAGCACTGACAGACATCTTGCCCTGCTCAAAAATCCTGTAGATCCGATTTGTCTTGGTTAGCAGTGCTGCATAGCTTATACTCATGCCCAGCCCAAGAAAAATCCTGCGCAGTGAGCATACGAAGACATCCGGGGTGGAAATCATGAGGAAAGTTGTGGCATAACACAAAAAGATACCGGTCAACAGGACATAACTCAGTTCTCGACCTGATGCCTTCACAATGGGCGTGTCATTGTAGCGAACAAACGTGGCAACCACTAGCAAAGTGGCTATGATACCCAGTACTGCAATCAAGACAGGAATGACTGCCCACGGAGAGCTCCACTCCAGCTTGACAATGGGAATAGGAACACATCCAGTGTGGTTCTCATTGGGCCGCAAATCAAATCGGCACATCTTGCAGGTGTAAGTGTCTGCCTGATACTGATAACCATCACAACTCTCACAGTGCCAACAACATGGAATCCCCTTCACTGTCTTCTTGCGCTGCCCGGGACGGCATGGCTGGCTGCAGATGGAGGATGGGACTTCTTGAGTTCCACCTGGCCATTGCATCTCATCAGTCTGAAAAAAGCAAAAACAAAACAGAGAAAATTTATGGAACAAGAAAGGTCCTTACTTTTGATTCAACAACTTATTTGATATAACAAACCACTCCTGCATTTCCCCACCCCTTTCTTTCCACATTTTTATACCTCAGTAAACTTATAGGGATATTAATAAATCAGAATAGCATTGAAAATATTTCTTTTACCAACTCAAAAACAGAACTACAGAGATAATTTACAGAATTTCCTAAAATTATGTAAATTTTAGGTAAATTCTGTTTCTGTTCAATTTGATGATTATGGCTTAAAGTTATGAAAACTCACAAAAACGTTTGTTCCTCTAAACCATCAGAGGTTTAGAGGAACAAACTTCCTCTACATGGGACTAAAACATCTATTGAGTATTAAGTATTGCTGAGGGGAGGCTTAATGCAACCTCAAGTTCATATTTCAGATTTTTATTTCTGAAGAAAATGTTAAAATGTAGATGTAGATGCAATTATTTTTTTGCCACAAGATAATGTAAAAATCAAGAATGTTGTTTACACAATACAGTAAGATGCAAAAGAACAGTCCATACATTGAGGTGGAGCTGATCTGTCCAGTGACCAATAATCTTGTATCCTGTGTTGTTGCTGCTGATCTGGTATTGGTAGATTTCATAGCGACCAGGAGCGTCACCATTCACATTGAAGACCACCGGAGTGCCAGCAATTCCTAGACAATGAAAGAACAAAGAAAATGTTTTATTGAAATAAGTGGTGAACTTCAGCGTTGAGCAACATATTTGAAACTTATAATTTTCTTCTCAAACAACCTTGAAATAAAAAGAAGTTGCAACAGGACCACCGAGTGCTTTCAGTAAGATTTTACTGAGGAGAACAAAACAGATGTTGATTATATTGTAGTATTTTGAGAAAAGCCAGAGCTTGTCTCTTGGTTCCCATGTCGCTTCCCTCTATTCGCTCTGCTTGTTGCCCCATTGCACGTAATTTACAAGGTCCCTACACATTACTAACGAATGACAGTACTGATTTTCATTACCGCTTTGAGAGCTCTCTCATGTCTCTGCTTTTGGTTTCAAAAGCAGTTGATAATCCCCTCTTGAGCTTCACAACTTGTTATAAAATTGTGTTGTGGGAGGAGGAGGATTCACTGAATTAGAGAAAAGATCCAATCATAAACGCATCATTAACAGCATCTCTAGTCCATTTATATACCTATTTTCTTCATTTCCTTCAATTCTCTGTTATTAAAACTTATCAAAAATACTGAAACGAGTAATAAAGGCTGAAAACATGTCCTCAGTTTTCTTGCAGGAATACTCTCCCAATACTCAGTTTTCTAATGTTGCTTTTTGATGTTCAAAAGAAAACAATATTTAATATGGACCTTTACTAATTTGATGATATTCACACAAAGCTTTATGACATTTTATAAATATTCATGACTGTAATTTGTTTGAAAATAGAGAATTTGAGTACATTGTTCCCTTGTAAAGGCACGATACAGCTTTGTGATTGTTTGTAGCTGAGAGTTCAGGTTTGAAACATGCAAGCCAGCCTCTGCAGCCCTTGCATTCTCTCTCACGGTTTTTAATTGCATTAGTGTCATCCTGTTGCATTCTGGGCATGTCTAAGCCAACAGCAGGTAGTCACTATTACTATGAAGTGTCTTACCAATCTGAGCAATAAAAGGGAATTGATGTTTGTTTCTTTAGACTTGATTGCCTTAATTGATTACTTGCAGCTTCACAGGAAGGCACTGCTGTTTGAACGTTCAACAAGTAAATGTAAACAAATTCTTTGTTTAATAATCAGGTCACAGCTTTGATTTAACAGAAAATCTTGATTAGCTAGACTGTTGTTATACCAGCGGAGGTATGTGCATAATAATATGCAGAGAAGAAATTCCAAACGTATTAATGTTGGGAAATACCCCAGCAGGGGAAAAACAGCACCCTTGGTAGAGATTCCCTAATATGAATATCTGTTATGGAGTTGTGGTGACTCCAATATGCCTCTTTTAATTGTGAATTTTAAAGATTAATTTACTTCTTTGTAATCTTCACTTTGCGTGGTTGGAATATAGACCTGGGTCATTGTCCATCCCTATATGTTACAGTTACAGTTGTTTAACATTTTTGTATTTGTTAGACTCTAGTGAGTAAGGTTTCATAGGTAGTTATCTTCCTGACTCAATAATTTCAACATACGTCAGACATATGTAAATGCCATGGTCTATTGCCTTTTCCATTTTGAAAATGGACAAAAGAAATCCCTGTTAGATCAAATTACTACCTCAGAAAAACCGCTGGATTTCAAGACTTTCTGATAAATTGAAAATAGCAGAGGTGCACCATAAAATCATTTGATGATTTGGTCATCCAAGGCCATTGTCATCAACTCAGAAACTTTAATACTCTGGCAACTTTTTACATCAAGCAACTTTCTACTTTAACACCACGAATATATGAATTTAAAGACTTAAAAAAGGAAGCAATCAAAACGATGGATGATTGGATGGAGGGAGGAAGGGACGGAGGAGATGAGACATCTGGGGAGATTCCCAAATGGATGCTAAGCTGAAAACTCAGGGGAGGTTTACAGTATAATCTTTCCAGATCTTGCAGACAGTGACTAAAAATAACCGACTAAATAAAAAATGAACAAAACGTCAAGGTAGCTCCTAAAGTTGCATTCAAACAATAAATTTTTTTCGTTTTTAGTTACAGCATATTCAAAACCCATTGATGATATTGCAATTTGCTTCACTTAAAATCTTTGAGTAATCTCTTTCAGCGTCTTTCAACATCTTGGATTAAAATCCTTGTGATGCTGTGTAAGACAATCCATCAATAAGTATCATTTTTGTTTGCTGGATATGTTGTCATATCCAACATTCTTGCTTCACATCCTAGAAGGCTTTAAAAATTTCATGAAGCAGATTATCACTAATATGAGGTATTGATTTTCTTACCCTAGCTGTGATAAAAACACATTGGTTTCATTGTTGTCGTCCAGTTTTCCAGTGATTTACCATGCCATCACAAAATTGGTCATTCAAAAAGATATAAACCTTAAAATATGTGACACTTGTCTACACAATGCTATAGATTTAAGCCCTACACATACTTTGAGAGTTTACTTGTCTGGTTGAAAACATGGTTAAGACTTCGGGATAAATTCAGCAATGATTTTATTTTGCACAGACAGAACGAACCTACTTCCATACTAATACACACACTCTGGAGCTGTTAAACAAGGTATATGCACTAAACAACATACCTTTTTCAGTACTTTAAACTTTCCTGTCAATTTCCATTTGGGATCAAAATGTATAAAGCAACCATGCTTGTCAGCTAAACTTTTGTATTCTATTCCTAACAATAAAGGTTATATCAGTATAAGAAACATCCATATAAGCTAAAATTATTTCATTTTTAGACCTATTCTTACCTTACTTCTCTGAGCCAACTTTATAAAACCATCAAACACCTCAAAAGCACCAGGTGAGACGCCAAGGGAACAAGTTTTAGATTGAGCTTTGGGATATTGCACATTATTCTGATTGAAATAGCAATCAGAAGATGGATACACATAAAGGTTGTCATAAAGAAAATGGTCAGCATTTTTTTATTCTCAATTGATCCTAAGGGGCGCAAAGTATCCTGAGAAACTGTATATCATTAAATCACCAGCTGCCTAAACTAAAAGTCAGGATGGATCCATTTTTTAAATTTTTTTATTCTGCTTACACTAAATTGTGACCCTATCATCTGGCTGTCACACCTAAAAGTAAGACTTATCATAGAAGGCAACTATTTTTCAACTGTTGTTCAATTTTAAAGAGTCTCTGCATATTGTAGCCTCAACTTCCTGTTCTTTCCAGTAGGAAAGCCACCCACTTTTACCTTCTCTTCTCAAAGCCCATTTTCTTCTAAGGTTCTTGTCTTATGCAAACATAGATGATCATCTGCCTAACTTGTTTTTAGTAGGTATTGTTTTACCTACTTTTGCTTGTTGCAGAATCTTAAACCACTCTGCACAGTCTTGTCTGCTCTATGACATAAACAAGAAATCTTAATCCATACAACTGCCATATACTGCATGTCTTTTCTTCCATCTCTTTAATTCAAAGACATAATTGTCTCTGAGCATTTCAGTTGCTGTATTTTCTGAAATCCTCAAAACAGCCCATCAGGCTGTTTGGCAACACCAATATGGCCTTTAAAAAGATGTAAATGCAATTTATTATTCATTCTGATGCCCCTGTGGAACTTTGGATGCCTTAGTTATTTGCACAGAATTCAGCCGACTTGTTGCTTTAGCAAACGAAACAAAATAATCTACCAGATCTTGTTCCTAGTAAATGACAGCAGTTTGGAAATATTTTGTTAGGTCAATCAAACAAGTTGAGAAAAATGGTAGACTGTAAACTTTTTTTTACATAAGTTAATTGAAATTCCAGTTTGAGAATAGCTGCACCATTAGATTAACTGCATGAGCAATCAACAATCTGGCTGTTGGACAGCCAGTTGGATGTCTCTCTTATCAAACTCTTGTCAGCTGTCTTGCTGATTGAACAGATTGCTGGTCCAATTTCCTACACGACTGCTGTGTGTTGCTGCAATGAGCTGCTGTGACTGAAGAAATGCTACCACGTAGAGCTAGATTAGATGATATTATTTAAATATCAATTTTTTTTTGTATGGAAAGTAGAATTTTTTTTATGATGCCAAAAACAGCATGTCTTCAAAAGAAGCAAGGCTTGTTTTCTCAAAGTTATATTTGGAATTTCTAATGCAGAACATCATTTTTTTTTTTAGCTTACCACCTGCAAAGACTGTGGAATTTGTTCCTTATCAGGTGGCAGACAATGACTCTTGAAACTAAAGTGGACTAGAATTGTTTTACCGGACCCACTATCTGTACATTTCCAATATAATTTCCAGTATTTTTATCATGTACTTAGGTCATGTAACTCTACCCTTCATCCAGAGGTCCCTCTCTGTTATGTTTACAGAGATGAATGTGCCCATCGCTATGCAATCATTAGTGACTGTGGAGCAAATTTAAAGAATTGCCAAAGCGTCTGTTTTGCCTTCTGCTTGATCACATGACCCAACTGACATGGAATTGGCTCAACATGTGACAGCAGACACTAACACAGACGTAAACATTACTGTGTTTTGCATATGACCTGTTGCTAATCTTGCAGTGCTAATTTTGTTGAATCAAGCGCCGATCTTTAAATATTATCTTTTGGTCTCTTTTGCTGAATATTAATCCATGAAGCTATAAGAATGACTCAAGGCACATTCACAAAAGCATTTTTTTATCTTGGAAAACATATTTTGGGCTTCTCTTTTGTCACTGCAAAGCTGTATGGCCAACTGCTGATGGGGTTTCCAAGCTGCTTGAATCAGAAAGGACACAATACGATGTGCATGAAAACTAGGTGGCAGAGCTGTTACACCCTTGATCTCTTCCAGAAACATTCTCCCCTTGGATAATAGGATGGGCCATTTGCAAGTAAGAGTCACTCACCAGAAAAAGACTGCAATGTCTTTGTTCTTGAATCTGTCAGCTTACATTCTTCCACTCACAAAGTTATGGGTCTACTCCAAAACATGCTGATGCCATTGATAATGTCTCCTTATTCTGAATAAGGAGACATTATCTCCTTATTGCCCAGTGCATTAATTAAACTAGTTGAAACTAGCACCACTTATAGCTTAGCACAATTGTAATCATCAAGACTGAATACAGACAGGTTTACACAAATTACTGCAGATCATACTGAAATCTCCCTACAGCTTTTGTGTCAAAATACTGTATGAAGCAGGTGTACCGTACAAAAAGGTAGTTCTTTTTACTGCGTATTTGTATGAAACCTCAAATTCTTTTTTATTTGTAGCATCCGGCTCCAGCCGTAATAGATGAATAAGCTGTCAGTTAAGTGCCTTCCCATTCTCATTTCTGTACAATTTGAACTCAGCTGCCAGCACCCTTGAAGTCAGAAATCACTTGCGTGGGCAATTCCATGGTGACAAGATAAGGCAGGAAAATCTCACAAAGCAAAGTTTCTGCTTATCAGCTATGATAAAACATGCTCTTCTTCTGGTGATTGTTAAGATTCTTACAGATCTTTGCCTTTATGCTTGTTGGGAATAATTTACAGTCAGTGAAGACCAGTGGATCCTTATAAAACCTCTGAGTATGCATCTTGTGTGCACAGAAAAGTTAAAAAATGGCACACGTGGGATGCCTCAGATCCCAACAAAAAATCTCAGTGGGGTTTGTTAAACAAACCTTATAGATAATATTCCTGATAATATTTTGGTCTAGCTTACACATGTAGCACAACAGAAGAGCTTTTAGTACACACTATGCAGTTTTACATATAACCTGTTAGAGGTAGCAGACAAACATACCTGTGAAGTTGACATTGCGAATATACTTGAGAAGTAGCGTGCCATTGATGGTGTCCATTTTGGGACAGAGGCCAACTTTTCCAGGACAGAGGTCTTTGTGCATATTATGGAGAGCATGAGCCATGGCATATACAGCATCTATAACGAACTGGACCTTCCCCTCCTGTTCATAGGATGAATCTTTTCCAATCCGCTCGTGATCTTAAGAGAAAAACATCAACATAAAAAAAAAAATATTAGAATTAATGACGACTTTCATGTTTTTCTTTGTAAGTAAAAAAAAAAAAAAAAAAAGGTTTTTTTTTTGATAAAAGGAAAACAACATTCAGATCAAATTTGGACCTGAATATTAATGGATGTTCTGTGAACTAGGCAATAGTTACTAGATGTGTAAAAATCAAGCAAATTATAACCCTTCAAGAAGTCTGATTGTTCAATTGTGAAACTATTTCCCCTGCTATTTTAATTTATGTTGAGACTGACATTGAATTACATGTTCAAATAATTGCATGCTATTTTTGCAAGACATCAATCAGGAATACCACTGTACAAATTCAAAGTGATCTTCTTTCATAGCCTTTCTCGGTGTGGGCTGTCAGTCACTTGGACCCACACACTTTTATGCAGAAACACTTTATGTCTCTTAATATTTTTTTTTTGCTGCCCAGTTAAAACCTATGGCCATGTTTTATGATACCATGTAAGCATGCTTGTAAAAGACTGATTTATTGTTTAAATGAAGTCATAAACTCTAGCTACAAATACTGTATAATCAGGAGTGTGAGATGACAGAGGTGTTCCTCTGTTGTTTATATGATCTCTCTTTGTTTATCTCCATCAAGCCATGTGCCACCTTGAATCTATTAGTCATCAGTGCAGAGCTTGACAGAGTGGCATGAGTGAAGAGGAAGACATAGTCAGACTGGCCTAATCATTCTTCACTATTAATGTAATTAGTTATGACAGGTGTATATTAATCATGGCTTGAGTTGTTTTAACGCTTTGGAAATGCATTACTCGCCAAGCAAGTTTTCAATTATCGTCTTAATACTCCTATTAACCACTGCCCTACCACATCGGTTTATTCAATAATTTAAACACTATTCCTCTCCTTCCTTAATCAAGTTAAGTGTGAAAAAGAAAAATGTTTTGGTTATGTATAATTTTTTTGTTTCTTGGTGTGGTAATGGTTTATCTTTAACATCATTGCTTTTCATATTTAATTTATTCTAATATCTTATTTTCATTCATTGTTGAACTTTTGATAATGCACTATCAGCTACCAGTGGAAGCTTAAAAGAGTTTTGAGAAAATTGTTCTCTTTGAAGAACAGCAACAGCGTTAATCTGATCAGAACTAATTCCAAGTAGAAGCTCTCTATTTGTCACGAAATGTGATTTATGCTGCAAAGACAAATCTTTGATTTATACACAAACTGTAAACAATTCAAGGTCCAAGGTTTATGACAGAAGATGTATATCCATTAAATGTGTTTGCTTTTATGTATGCAAGACTGTGGTTTAGAGCTTGATTAAGTTTTTGAAGATTTTCAATCTTGCAAGCAAGAAAAGGCAAAACCTTTTCGCACTTATTGAAAATGATTAAATTGAAGATGTCAAATTTCATCAGACTTTTAAAGTTCCATTTCAAACTGTAGTTCTTATTAATATATTGTAAAATAGTCTAGGAGCTATTAATACATTATACAGATTATACTGCAGTAAGTAATTCATCACAGATATTTTTTTTCTCTTGTTAGACCAGGACACCTTGTTCAGGAAAATGTTTAGTCTGCATTAATCCCTGACAGTGAGATAAAAAAAAAAGTTACGTATTTTTATGCAGGCATGTAAATATCTGGTTTCAGCTTCACATTAGACTTCGAAGTTGAATGGTATTTTGTGTTGAATTATTAATAACGTATTACCTTCAAAATATCATAGATAAGGTCAGTGCTGCAAGAGTAAAAAGGGAAAAACTTGATGTATGTCTTATGTGGCTCATTTTTTACATATGTGACTTTTCTGCCTACTGTTACTTTCTTATCTAATATCCTGCAATGCATTGCAATATTTCTCCAAAATCCACTGCAAAAGTTTTATATGCTCAAAATGGTCAAGGGACATTTGATAGAGGAAGAAAGTCCATCCATTCACTGTCTAACCCAACTTTTCTTAACTGATGGCCGTCTCCAGTGGTCATTGTGCAAGAGGGGAGGAAAATAAAAAATGAAATGCTCCACAAGTGTTAAAGATTTATGTATAATAACATAAGAATAACTGTAGAAATGTAAGAAATCATTCAGATAATAAATTTGTATTCGAAGAAACAGGGCTTTCCCAAAAGATGAACATTTGCACTGTTGCATAATTTATCACAAGAGGTGAAACTAGGGCATTGTAAAATATGCATCGGTTAATACAAGTGACAATGTAAATTAGAAACAATGGTGCGTTTCTTGAAAAGGCCAAAACCCCCAGCAGCTTGAGTAAATTAAAATTCTTCACCAGTGAGAAAATGCTGCAACCATATTTCACTGAAGCATGACTAAGTGTAGTACTCAGGCCACTAGATCAGTTGGCCCAAGGATCAGGTTTGCCAAATATGTGTGGTCAAAGAGTTAAGAGTACAGTCTCTACATGAAAACCTGTAACTGATATTTTCCCTATACTTTTTTTCTAGGCAAAAAAAAAAATGCGTAATATTATTTTTAGGAGTAACAGCACAGTTACTGATTACAGTTCACAATTAAGCAAAAATACTCTTTTGTTTACATTTTTGTAATATAGAATATTTTGCAAGACACTGCAAACAAGCAACTACAAGGGAGTAAATCAAGTTTTTATATTAATTAAGCTAACCCTTGTTTCTACGTAGAATGCATTCAGAGAGCAGCAGAAGCAGCAGCTTCTGTCTTGTATTCATGTCTCCAGAGCAATGCGTTCATGCGTATAATTGAACTGTTGGGTATCCATGTTTTGCCTGAACATAATGCACAGGCCTTGTTGCTATCTGCATAAAGCAGAGGTTCAGGAGTTTACTGATTTGGCATTTGTAAGCATACAAATTCAAATGACATGTAAGCTAAAGCTAAAATAAAAAAAATAAAAGAAAACTGCTTCAAATAGCAATATAACATGGTTGTAGCATATTGATTTTCCCCATACTAATATTTCATTTACTATAGAATCAAATATGTATATTTAGTAGTTCTATACTAAAATAATATTATCTTAATCTAGTTGTGGGGCTTGAATTAAGTCATATAATTTGACTTTTACATCTGACAGAAAATTTTACCTTCTTCAAACTACAGTGCACTGTAGTATGGTTTTCAATTCCCTGTTTAACGTAACAAAGTTATTATGTTCCTACAAGTTAGCATCTGATTGGCTGAGCTGTCAATATGGCCACTCTTCTCGCATGCTACAGACCTGTGCCGTGTTTGCAGAGTCAAAAACTAAAATATATTACCATTATATTCTCTGAAATGAATGCTAATGCTCAGAAATATACAGACATCTAATACATTTTTTATATCATAGTGGCTGTATTGTTGGAAGGGCAAATATTCATCCTTTAAACTAATAAAGAGCCACTGATGTTATTTGAAATAGCTTAAAAAAGTTTTAAAAAATAAACATATGTTGTAGATTCATACAGCATACATTAAAATGGTTTCAAAATAGGGTAATGGTTCAGGAGTGGTTCTTCAGTAATTTCCCTCATGAATGCTGCACTGTAAATGCTTGCTGCTGAGACCTTTCTGTATAAATCTATGTACCTGACTTGAGTGAGGTGATGATACAAGGTTTTCTACAGACTGGCTGCCCTCCACACTTCCTGTTCATATAAAGCCACAGAATGCACACTGCTGAATATTGAAAAGATCACCTGGGAGCTTGGACAGTTGTCAAGAACAGTATGTTTATGCACTGGGGTCAGACAAGCAAAGTCAGTACATATTTCCTTGGTATCTGGAGCAGCTTACCGAGTCCTGCTGCAGCCTCCAGATCTTATGGAAATGTACATTTGCAGTTAGGAAAATTTTGGAAGCAGAATCTGTGATAATGGCTGGCAGAAATGTTTAACAATTTAAATGAATTACTTTAGGTGAAATGGTGCCTTATTTTATGTCTCGAATGCCATAAAACAAATTTATTTGTGAAAATTCAAACCAATTTTCCAAGTAATTTGACAGGGAGTTTTTTAATTAATGAAAGCTGGTACAGGAACATCATCTCACGTTAACATGCAACATCTGATGTGCAAAGATAAGGGCAGACAGAGTATAA
Organism: Poeciliopsis gracilis; assembly: GCA_911649635.1. Classification (NCBI taxonomy): domain Eukaryota; kingdom Metazoa; phylum Chordata; class Actinopteri; order Cyprinodontiformes; family Poeciliidae; genus Poeciliopsis; species Poeciliopsis gracilis. Next base: position 4,055,026 of record CAJVRI010001220.1, read on the forward strand.
TGGAAAAGCTGATTCAATGATGAAACTGTCTACGTACTGATCACAAATGCCAATGCCCCAAAGCATAGGAGCAACAGAATATTGAAAGAGTTCAGCAGTGAGACAATGAAATCAAAAAGCTAAAATACTGTGGAGATGTGATTGTTGCATGGAAACCAGGTGAGTACAATAAACAGAATGCAGAACAGCTGGAGAGAACCTTAGCAGGGAACTGGGGAAGGCTGGATAATTAATAGAGGAGCAGAGCTGTATCACAACCAATACACAAATGAACAACGGGAAAAAAAATCTAACAAAAACAAGCTTTGAGGGATAAACTGAATAAGACAATAGGATTGCAGAGAATCTAATTAACACAAAGGGAGGTAAACTAAAAAACTCTATCCAAATGAAAAAATATGGAGACCAAAATGCGACCCAAATCTGCCATTTTCATGGCAGAGTGGACTAAACTACCCAATTCTGATCTTTTCAACCATAAAAAAAATCTAATTTGTGCCACTTCATTATGTGATATAAAACTGGATACATAACCAATGCCGAAAGCATCTGCAGTCTGAACAGTCATGCTGCATTGTATCCGACTTTTACATCACTGACATGAAAGATTCATGTCATTCATCGTAAGTCTCTATTGACAGAAACCAAACATGGTAACTCAATGGCTGAAAAGTATAATTATGAGAATTCTAAATTTATAAATGCATCACATCATAATCACATCACTCCTGGATCTGACTAAGCATCCAAACAGACTTTGTGTATTTGTGCTTTCTTTTCACTAGCTTACTTCATGTTTTATAGCCACATGATTCTATGACTATACCATACATTCCCATTTCTAGATGATTCTGGTGACACATTTAGATGAAGACATTCTTATTACAATCTTTCTTTACACAGTAACAGAACACATCGAAAAGGTGTACTGCTCTCGCCACGCTACTAGTTGGTGCTAGATTCTTTGAAACTAAATGCGCATGTGTTCAAAAAAATATTCTACTTGAAAGCTCTTCGATTTGCGTTTCCTCAGAATCTGGGGGAAAACACACACTATGTGCGTCTGATTAGAGCGCAGTTTGTAAAAAAGTGGGATATCCCACTTTTTTAAGTGAGTGCTCATTAAGCACTCACTTAATAAGCACTCGTGTATTTTGCCACCTAGATGGTGCAAAGTGGTGAAGAGATGCTGGAATTCCAAGGTGTTCCTAGGCTAGCTGAGAAACATAGTCCCTCCAGTGTCTCCTGGGTTTTCCTCTGAGCCTCCTCTCAGTGGGTTGTGCTCGGAAGATCTCACCAGAGAGGCAACCAGGAGGCATCCTAATCAGATACCTGGGTCACCTAATCTGGCTCCTCTTGACATGAAGGAGCAGCAGGTCTACTCTGTCCCAGCTCAGTCGACTGAGCTGGGACAGCCCAGGCACCCTAAAAAACTAACATTAATTGTGGCTGCTTGTATCCGTGACCTCGTTCTTTCGGACATGACCCAAAGCTCATGATCATCGATGAGAGTAGGAACTAAGACCGGTAAATCAAGAGCTATGCTGTTTGGGTCAGCTCTCTCTTCACCTCGACAGACTGGTACAGCGCCCGCTTCACTGCAGACGCTGTGCCAATGTATCTGTCGATCTCCCGCTCCACTTGGGGCAGGACATCCTCCCTGACCCAGAGAATGCACTCTATTATTTTTCAGCTCATTTATTTATATAGCTATGAATTTTTATTTTGTTTATTGAGATAACAAAAGAAAGAACCTTGAACACATTGATCAACAGGTTCTGCATGTCATTCAACACATTTTCTCTTTTGGTTTTCTCATCCATCTGTGTGTTTGAGACACACAGAAACTCATACACAAATAATATATATTCACAATAAAGTATAGGAAGTAAGGTTGGCTAGCTTGGTTAGGTAACTAGTGTTGGCTAACTTCAAAGAAGGCTAACAGGTTGATTTATGACAATAACTCTGTAACAGCACTAATGATCGACACACACACAGACACACTGGTGAGGCAAAAATAAAGATAATAATTAAATGTAAAAGTTCTTGCTGTGTAAAATATTATTATCCAGGGGGAGACTGAGGACTCAGTGTGTATGCTTCACAAAAAACGTGTTCCTGATACGTTTTCGGGAATCGTTTTTGGGAATCGTTTTTGGGAATCGTTTTTGGGAATCTTTGGTAAGAAACAAAGATTCCCATTAAATTCCATAGAAAATGAATTTTGGATTCACCCCATGTAGTAATATAAAACATTCTATTCCTTAAAATGTGTAAAAGGTAAATTAAAAATTTTAATTATATGGTATAAAGTGATGAAATCTTTTCATTACAAAGACATTGCAAAAAGCTGACCTCACCTGGTCCAAAAGGACCCACTTGTGCATCGGAGAATTGAAACCTTAAAAAAACCTGCATCTCAAGAGAAACTACCATTGCTCAGATAAAGTGTTTAATTTTTTCACTGTGCAATTAAGACCACTGTGCAGGCAGGCATTTATCTGCTTCTGTTAGCCTTGATGACTCATGTTAGCAGGGATTCACATCAGCAGTGACTCAAGGTTTGTTTCACTCAAACTGTGTCAACAAAAGCTGGTGGACCTTCGCAAGACTGTCATTTTTACCACAGCCTGGTGCAAATTAAAAATGGAATTAAAGAAGAAGCTGCAGTACTGGCATCCTCAGAGCTGTGCTCGTTCTTTTAAAAATATATATTTGGTATTAGGATGCAAAAATTAATTTTTCACAAGAAACTATTTCACATGAGATTTTTTCATAATATTATTTTGAAGAAATATTCCTCAAAACGTTAAACGGGTTTAAGGAACATGTTGCTTGTATCTTTCTGATCATTTCTGCTAAAAGCTCCTTCGCAGTGCTTTTGTGTCACAGCTGATTTCTGACTTCTCAAAAACAGAAAATCTGATTTTTAAAGAAAAGCTAAAGTTTTTTTCAAACAATCTGTACATTCTGTGTGATAATTTCCTATGACATTTTTAGAATAAAGGCATCAAGCAGCTGACTGTTACGATATTGGTCAAAGCTATTATTTAATCTCAAGTGTTGATGTGTATAGGAAAACATTGTCAAACATCTCCAAACAAAAGAAACACCAGGGAAAATTTTACAAGGACATCCAAATGAGAAACTAAATTAAATGTGATACAATAAAGAAAAGAGCAAACAGAAGAAGACGTATTTCAATACTTCTAGCTTATAAAACTTTGCCAGGCTGTGCTGGAGGCTTCGCCCCGTTAAAGTATAAAAAAAGACTGAATGAAATTAACTGTTCACTGCTGCATGCTTGGTCAACTACTCATCAAATTCCAGGTAAATCATTAAACTTAACTTATAAAGTACATGGAACTCGTGAAAAAACTGGTAAACTCCCAAAATTGCTTAGTTTATATTAAGATCATACATCATTCAGGAAACTGCACAGCAATGAACACATTAAAATCCATCAGGTTCATGTTAAGTATCAATCAATCAATTAAATTTTATTTGTATAGCACATTTCAGCAGCAAGGCATTTCAAAGTTCTTTACATCATAAAGAACACAACGTCATGCAACATAGAATCAACAATCAAAACATTACATTAAGTCAAGTGCCAACATTAAATTTGTAATTAATTAAGTTTCGAATACAATTCTAAACAGGTGGGTTTTTAGTTGAGATTTAAAAGCACTCAGTGTTTCAGCTGTTTTACAGTTTTCTGAAAGTTTGTTCCAAATTTGTAGTGCATAGAAGCAGAATACTGCTTCTCCTCACTTGGTTCTGGTTCTGGGGATGCAGAGCAGACCAGAGAATGGACTATAATCTGTAAAGTTTTCAAACTTTTGATTTAACATTCTGATCATGCAGTTGTGATGTTACAACAAGTAAATCCTTGCCTTTTGTAGTATTAGTATTATTGCCACCATAATTGTATGAATCGTTGTTTATTGGTCTGCTGTCACATGTTTGTGGCCATTGCACTTGTTGGCCTTATAGGTCTTTAGATATAATATGCATTTTTTATTTTTGGTGAAATTATTATTATTTTTTTTTTTCTTATCACTGCTGTGTGTTAAGCCTCAACAGTTTCAACATTACACTTTAAAACTGCACAGCACATTTAACAAGACACTGCAAGTCTTAAAGGTTTTGTTTGCAAATTTTCTCAGAAGAATCATTTAAAAACTTCTAACCTAAAGGCATCTTGCAAAAATTAATTAATCGACCCAAAGTTGGTCTTAAAGGAAGAAGACATTGCAGATAGATAATGCTGGCAAATACAAAGATGAGGCTATGCTGTTAAACATAAAAAAAAAACATTCTTCTTCATGTTAGTTCAATGTTCATGTGACCTGTATTATTAACTGAGTATTTATGTGAATACTGAGTCAAGAAGATAGTTAAAATGTGTCATCAGATTTGATATGCAGAACTAAAATACGGACTTGCTTTTGTCATCTGCAATGAAAGATTTAAAAATGTGTTAATTCATAAAAGTTAAAAGTTGGGGATTTTCAAATCTTATTGAGAGAACAATTATTGACTGAGTCAAAGCTTGTGAAGTGGATGACATTATGTTATGCAGGTGTTACCTAATGGAGCGGCCCTACTTGGTTGAATTCACCAAAATTTGCATAGCACTTTTGAACTACTCAAGCTGCTCAGCTCAAAGTGCTTTCTGCAGGTCATACAATGTGCAAGATAAGCTAAATTATAATAGTATTACAGTAATAAGACAGACACCCTAAAAACAAGAGCAGTAACATGGCAAAACTAAAAAAATCTGAAAATGAAAATGATGCAGAGTTAAACAGTAATATCCTTTAAATAAAATAAGTGTAGAGATGAAGACAACTGAATGTGATGAGAGGAATTTTAAGGTCTAAGTTTGTCAAGGTTTGTAGATAGTCAGAAATGAAGAAATCCGATCCATTCCGACTGTCATATCACGGTTTAAAGTTGGGAAAAATTAGGTTGAGGCATATGTACTAGCTAAAGTCTATGAGCACAGTGACCTGCAGAATGAAAGAGAAAATGTAGATCTATTGCACAAGTCTTGTCCTTGCACAGATAAAAGGAACGCTGGAAGATATATTAAGATGTGAATTATACATCTCCACTGCTTTTTCTTCACACAATGATCCACTTTATTTCTTGGCTTAGAAGATGTAACAACCCATATGATATAAATGTTACCTGTGAAGTGAATCCAAACTGTAAAGCTCCAATATGACAATGGAAAAGCAATAACATGTTCACCCATTTCACTTTGCTATTAATATATACATATAAACCTTGACAACTTGAACTTTAGCATTTCAGAAATTTGCTCAGTAAACACCAAGAGTTCAAAACACAAGAATGCTGAATGGTGAATTTTAGGAATTGAGGTACATGCTGTATTCTCTTGCATTGTTTTGAATCATATACTAACCAAATTTATGTGCCTTGACAGAGAGGAAGAAGAAATTACTGTGCTTTCAAATAGAACAAAACAGAGTAGAGGAAGAGAACTTGCAAATAGCTCTGAGGAGAATCATTGTACCCTTTGCTCTTAAAATTTTATTATGCCCAGGAGGCTTCTCAGAGGAAGAAAAGGGCAGCAGCAATTTAGCTCAAGAGCAGCCACCATGACTACTGATAAATACAAAAATCATTCACAAATTAAGTGTTCTCCTGATAGTAAGGGTTGCAGAAGGCATTACTTTGTGTTGGTCATTGGACATGATGTTGTGAAGCAAGTTGACAATCCAATATTTAGTGGTTAACCTTTTGTTCATTTGCTACTAATTAGTGGAAATAATGATTGGTTAATCCTTAAAAATATGGAGAAAGCTACTCTGACATGCATAAAAGTGTTTGTTATTATTGACTAAAAGGCTTTATTAGCAGTGAAGGAGAAGACTCTCGCAGGGCAACTTTTTTGCAGGCCACATTTTTATTCCAGGCTGAGCATCTCAAACCTTTGTGCAAGAAAGCCGTAGGCAATCTCTTTTTTTTTTTATGTCCTTGTTGAAAGTTCTGGTTCCTTTAGAGACAATACAAGAATGCATTATTTGTTTCCACACAGTTTACTCAGACATAATGATTGTAGTTAAAAGTTTCTGCACGTAGTAAAATCTATTCGCATGTTTCATTTTTAAAACGAGACGTTTATGACATATTTTATATCAGCCCACTTTGCGAGAGGAAGAGGTTCAATACATTTCCAAATACACAGCATCCAGTTTGGTTCAGATTTTATTCAAATAAATCGAATTCACCCCCCGTCATAATTCAAGTGAAGGAGTAGTTTGACAATACATTAATAACTCTGAAGAAAAGCGCGTAAGTGGCATCCTGATGAGAGACGCCTCTATTCAGAGATAGCAATAAATTTGTGTCATGTTGAGGTCTGTGCTCCTGTGCTTGAGACAGTGAAGAAACTGGAGTATAATTTTATGGGTTTTGAGAAGCAGTTGTGTCCATGTTTTATTGTCTGATGTGCATCTAATGGATGTTATAATCAATGTGCACCAGCAGTTGTAGGGCTGTTGCACTACATAAATTTTCAATTTGGGATCCTAAAACCTACTCTAAGATATGCAAAATTATGTTTTACATACGTTTGATTAGCTAGTATGAAGACGTCCACGACTGTAATTGCGATTGTGGTTCACTTTATGAATAACATATATCTTTTACATAAGCAGTAGTGGTGAATGTGCCTGTTTGTGCTTCTGTTGATCTATCAGTTTGCTCAATCATTCTCTTCCCCAGAAAGAATCCAGAAAGCCCTAGATTTGGCATGAACGTGGAAAATTGAGGGATGGGACAAAGCAGCAGGGCAACAGGGTTAAATGGGATCAGGACCTTAATCTTCTGGAGGGAATTCAGAGTGTTGGTCTTGGCTGTAAACACAACAAACGTCAGAGAAATCTTGAAAAAGTTAAAAATAATCAAACAATCTCTGGTCCTTTTCCTCTAGTCACACAATACAGACCAATTTATGAGGACTCATTTTAGCTAAAGCAGAAAAAAGCTTAAAAAATGTACAATGTCTATTTTTTCAGTTAATTTTTGTTCTGATTCCGTACTAAATCCTTGTATAACACCTTGAGAAAAAATGCACAAATGTAAGATGTATATGCCTTAAAATATTAGAAATGCAATCTTCCAAAGCACTATGAGATAAGAGACAAGCTTGAAGAATCTAATGATTTTAATGATGAAAAAGTTTCTTTCTAATGAGCTGACTTGATATGCTATTGATTGTTTTCACTGCAAGCAGGGGCCTAGTTTTGTGATTGCTGCTATAGTCAACACATATATCAAGAGCATTCATTTCTCTTACAGAATTAGACGTTCTCATTCACTTATTTACATAAATTATATTTTCTGCTACATTAGAAAAGTGTAACTATTCCCCCCAATAATAAATAAATAAATAAAAACCATGCATCCAAAGCAGAGGCACAAACTTTGACACAAAACCACATAAGCATAATGTATTCATGACACAGCCAAGCTGTATACTTGGTTATTGATTGAGTGCTTCATATTGACCAAGAGGCTTCTTTTCCGTTCATTGAAAACTCACTTGTACACTTTTTGATGCCAGATCCTTTCTTCACAGCGTGTCGACTAAGCTTGCATTGGAAGTTGTTCTCCCAAAACTCTGCAAACCAGATATTCCGTCTGTTGTTCTCTAATGTTCGGCTGATGAAGTATCGATCAAAACCTGAAAGTCATAAGAATTAGAAAGTTTTTTTAATTTGTTTTCCAAAGCACAAAATCAAATTATTTTATGTAATTATAAAATACATTAAAAACCTCTTAGCACTTTTGTGTCAGGTATTAATGTTGGCATATTTAATTTATTTAATTTTCTCCACTCTTTGTTTTGGTTCATAGACTACAGTCTATGAACCAAAAAGCAACATTGGCAAAATGTCAAAATGCACCTAAAGGTGAAATCACGAATAAGGATGATTTGAAGAAATTTTTCCAGAAGCAATGAACTTCAAAATAGACTCATATTCTTTGAAGTTCCTCTATGAGTCATCAATTTTATTTTAAACATTATTCAAAGCTACCAAAAAATCATGATGCCACTGCAGCACCAGTCACAAGGGAATACCTTTAATGGACTGTCGTTTTGGTAGGATGGTAACAGCACCTTCTGCCATTTCCTCTTGGTTCAGGATTGGAGCGCCTTTGGAACCCCAGCTATCGGAACCTACCCAGATGAAATGACCTGTTTGATTGGCTCTTTTAGCTGCTTGAAGTAGGCGCCTGTGGGATGGAGCAGAAAACAAATACATTTTTTAATACGCTGTATATGAATAGAGTCTAATACAAGACTCCACATACAGCAAAACTGTTAAAAAGCCATCAGCCTGTTAAAATGCTCTATATTATGACATGGATAGTTCAAGTTGAATTTGGATGACAAAAAATTGACATTTAAAAGCATCTATTATGGTAGTTTTAACATAATCAAACCTTATTAGATTTAGCTTTAAGCTCATTGTAATTTATTAATATTAGGAACGTATAGCTAGCTCTGCTGTAAATGTGCAATGAAGGATGTTTCACATAGAAATGTTAAAGAAAACCAAAAAGATTTGGTGTGTGAAATATTGCATTGATATTGTTTTAAAAAAGCAAGACAAAACAGATGTATTTCTGGGCCTACTCTTTGCCCTTTTCCATTCCCACTGTCTTTTGTCCTATACAAACAAATGAAAAACAATTTCTAATTAAATTTGTGACAATGCATTTTAAATTTTTTGAGCTTACAGGATGGTTGAAGTGTTTCAATTAACATTTTTCATCATTCTCATTAAATAATCTCAATTTTAACTTGTGCACAAGCCATACCTTCTCAACTTTAATTGTAATAGATTTTAAATCATTTATGTTTGCTTGTAGCCATGTTTTTGAAAAAGGGAATAAATCCCACAGTTAAAGTGATATTTTTAGGGGTTTAAATAAGTTATGTTAGAATATTTTACAACATTTATGTCCTGAGTATTAACTGAAAACATCTATAACCCTCCTGAATAAGGAGCAGATCTTATGATAAAAAACAAGGCAGCTGGTGCTGCGAGTGCTTATACAAGGGGAATCTGGCACCATTAAATTATTAAAAATATGTGAATATTACAACTTACAATACAAACTCTTCAGAGTGATTTTTAACACCAAATGTAAAAACTTTAAAGAAGCCACACATTATGGCTGTAGAACGTAAACATGTAATACTAGTCAGGGCACTCCTATTTTTTTTATTCAAAAGCAAGTGAGACACAAAATCCCTTTAAAATTGGATCAAATGTATGTTATGATACTATATATTTTGTTAAGTGCACCAATCCCTCCTACAGCAGGAAACCCAAACAACATATTGCTGTCACTCTGCACTTCACACACACCTGAAGTAAATTTAAAGTGTTATGTTTTGCTTTAGGAGTAATGGCTAATTACCCCATATTGGTTGAGAGCTTGTTTTCCTGTGCAAAATAACTTTCTTTAACAAATTCTACCTGCAACTTGTCTATGTTTGCGGCTGGTTTTTAAAGTTGGTTCAGCTATTTCATCACAGTTAAGCTCTTCTTCCTCTCTATTATGGATAGAAAGGACAGAATGTAGCATCTGTGGCAACTCATGGCCATATAGAAATGATACTCAAGGATATAACAGTCTAGTGGCTTTATATAACTATGTTTCTGATATTTCTCCTGATTTATTTTTTATGTTTTGATGATGTCACATGAGGAAGCAGCAATGCACATGTGTCTCAATGTGTCTTTAGTTGATTTAAATATTGTGAATCAAACTGGCATAGGTCAAGTCATTTAAAGTCATAGCAAATTCATTTTACCTCTGAACATAAAACATAACAGAAAAAATATTTTTCATCCAATTATCGAGCATTTAGCAAATATGGATAATTTTTTAACTCTTGCCTGTAACAAGAAAATGTGTAATTTAATGTGAGGGGGAAAAAGTTGTTTCAGATGCCATATTTAGTTTTCTCTCAACACCAAAACAAAACAGTATATGAATGCATTTGTTTGATTGTACTTGACTCTCATGTTATAACTCAGTCTCGCCTTTCCTTGTGCAGATTTTTGAGATCATTAAGATGTTGGCTGGTCACTCTAATCTCAAGGATAGTGCAGTCATGCTGCACTGTGATCCTACTGGCCTTTGGTAATTACTGTATATCCAGCCTATTACCTGTTATCAGGACTGGCTTAAGTCAGTGAGCAGAGGGACTTCTGACCCAGACACCATCATATCTGCACACTTCCATAGCGTATATGCTGACCTACTAACTGTAGACTCACTAGAGAGAAAAATCGTCTCCTGCAATCCTAATGTGCACTTGGATGATATTGCTGATTTGGAAGATGCTAAGAAGCTTCTGAGAGAAGCTGCAGTGCTGCCCATGTGGATGCCTGACTTTTTCAAGGGAATTTGTCGACCCTGGAAGGGCGTACTAATGGGTGGCCCTCCAGGAAACAGAAAGACAATGTTAGCTAAAGGCAACATTAGCTAACATGTTGGCTAAATATTTCTTCTAAGGAGTAAATATTCTCCTCTAAGAAAACAGTGCTGCATGTGAACAAAACAATCATTGCCTTTTTAAGATTTGTTTTAACGGTTAGATAATAACTGCCACTATAGTCATGCATTTTTAAAATTCAACATAGATAAGACATGCAATTATAGAATTTGCACTCTAATGAATCCTTAATATTGCTGTGTTTACTTTAAAAAAATTTCAAGTAAAACCTTTGAAAATCTTAAGCATCATTTGACATAGAATGGTGCAAATGTAAATTGAACTTAAAATAAAACAACTAGTTTTAAGTGCTAGTTATAAATTGACAGTATGTTGAAGGGATCCGACCATGACAAACTTGTAGGGATATAATCAACATGTTATTCAACAGAACAATAGTAGTCAACAGAACACTTTTACTTTTCTCACCTGATGTCGTCCTCATTGGCAAAGATAATAACCACTCGAGCGTTGGTGTTCTCACTTAGCCGGTGAATGATCTTGTCGAACTCTCCAACTCTTGGTTCACGTGGGATTTTCACTGACTGGGATATGCACAATCCACCTAATTGGAAGAAAGAAAACAGATTTTTCGACATTTAAAAGACTGAGGAATTGAAAATTGATTCCCCATTATTTTATGTAATGAGTTTTTTGTGGCAGTATATTTTCTTCTACGGATACCCTTTGCAACAAAGTGTTGCTTTTATGTTTTTTAACAGTACAAATAAATCTGTGCCCACTGGCATTTCTATTGGGTGATATGGGTCATCATCTTGCATGGCTGAAAAATGCAGGAGATAAGCATACTGTGTTCAAAATGGTTGGACGTGGTCAGCAACAACACTCGGGCAGCCTGTGGTGTTTGAACAATGCTCGACATTTTTTCCAATCTGTTATTGTCAAATTTAGTTGAGCCTGTGTGAATTATTCCCTAAGTTCTTAGCTGACAGGAGTGGCATCTGGTGTTGTCTTCTGCTAAATCTGATGCGTTGTGCATTCTGAGATAATATTTTGCATACCTCACTATGTGAAATGGCTATTGCAGCAACTGTTGTCTTTATTTTACCTCAAACCAGCCAGTCATACCATTCTCTCCTCACAAATGACACCAATAAAGCATCTCCATGTTTACAAAATCACTACCAAATGAATACTCTCTTTCTCTGACCCTTTTCTTCAAACTTGAATGGTTGTGGGTGAAAAACACACTAAATTCACAGATTCTAAAGTACTTGGAGCTGCAGATAAGGCACAAACAACCTTGCAATTGTCATTTTCACACAAATCCTTTTTTTTTTTTTGGTTTTGCCTTTTCTGATGCTTTGTGTGAACTTCAGCAACTCATCTTCACAAGATATATAGTAATTTTCAATGAACTTGAATATTATTAAAAGGTTATTTTATTTCAGTTAAGTCTCTAACCCAAACAATATATAGGTCAATGTCCCACAAACATTATCAAACCTTTTTTGATAATAGTTTGATTATAAAACCATTAAGTAAAAGCTACTTTACTTAATGGTTCAAGTAAAGGCTACTTATCATTTATATAAAATACATTAAACTTAATCATAAATACCTGCTTAAAAAATAATTTTCAAAAGATGCATTTAATTTGACAAAAAAGCTTCATCGGTATGCAAATTTTACTTTATTGTAGATCCCTAAATGCACTGAATTGCTGGCATTTTATAGAATGACTCACTATTTGTGTTACTAATCAATGAATAGGTGTATTGCGTTAAGAAGCTGTTATTTTGGAATTGTTTAAGATAGTTGCATTGATAAATACTTGCAGGTGCAATATTTCACAACGAGTGATGTAAGGTATTAAAAATCTTTCATCTGACAAAATGGTCCAATTAGGCTATTATGCGTCCCATTAATTCCCATTACAGACTTGTCAGCGGATCTGGGAGAGTCTTGTTACTACTAACGTCTGATAAAAAGCTTCCATAACATTGTAACATTTGGAAGTATGTTACAAATGTAAAATACTTCCAAAAAATGACAAAAATGTTTTGTCATTTTTCTTGTTGCACAAATAATTGAGTTTTGTTCATGTCAACAACTATAGTTTATAATGAACTTTTCTGCTCCTTGTCTATTGATTGCACATAACCTTGAAAGCGAGCCAGAAGATAATACATGGAATGTATTTTATTTCAAACATTTAATTTCAGATACAGCTAGTCAGTTTAAGTCTTTCTAGGAATGTTGTGTCCAATGGCATATTTCTTGGGTAACAGCATCCACAATAACATAAAACATCCCATAGATGTAACCAAGCAAAGCTGTTTAAATCCTGATGGAAACATTTCAACAGAGTCGTGTCATGCTGCCAAAATTCCAGAGAGACCTATGGAGGATAATGAATTTCACTCTCACAGCTCTGCAGAAAGCAAGCCCAATGAGGAATTGTTGCAGGAATAATACGCTTTAGTCCAGTTCAAAGCAGCCAGCCTCATTGTATAAAGAAGGTCAGAGTCTAAGTTGGAAAATGGGAAATATGAGTAAAGTGTAGGGAAGTCTATTAAATGAACAGTGGTGTTGTGCTTCCTTGCTTCTAGGAACAACACGTCCTTTCCAGTTAAATCAGTGAGTTGCTTGAGTCACTGACCTGCACTATTGTTCTGACTGTACAATGAATAAATTTAATCATGTTTTCTTTTTTCCTCAAATGTCTGCTTTCTCTGGTCCACTTGTTTCTCAGAAAGGCAGCATGTTCAGGTTTCTTATGGTCGTGCATGTCACAAGTCGAAAGTGACATTTCTGGATTATGTGTGTCCAGTTTGCTGGCTAATGGATTAGCAGTCCCTTCAATGAAGAAATACATTCAGCCTTTTCTGACTGTACAGGCTTATGTTTGTGTTTAGTTCTTGGGTAAGTTTTCTGTACTGTCAATCATTGAAAGAACCATTGCTTCCATTGACTGATTGCTTCTTAAGAGTGTGCACTACATAATGTTTTAATTGAAATTACTCATGTCAATATTGAAACAGCTTACATTAAACATATATAATATACATTTTTCAATAAGTCCACATTTCTCCAGTAAGCTGTTTTAATGGAGAAAACTGTTTTGATTTGTCTGATGTAATATTCCAATCTTAAATGTCATGTTTTCATTGGAAAAATCCTTGTAATTAACAGAGATAAAGGCTTTAAAACATTGTGTAAGCAAGGACTGGGTAATTACTTCATGAATAATGTTTTTAACTTAGTGAATTAGGTATCTGAAAAAAATATTTTTGATAATATGATTTCTTGAAAATATATTTGTACTACACAGATTCAGACTAGATTAATATAAACTGAATCTTTTTTTCATGTAAAGTGCCTTGCTTGATTTATTGTAAAATGTTTTATCTCTAATTTTAAATACAGCTGACTTTTTGAAGAATATTTACATTTCAAAAATGTTTGCATTTCCAAATTATTCAGTTTTCATTATTAAAACCTGCTAAACATACACTGAGCAAATGACAGAGTTGCATCATTCATGCTGTGTGCTGAAAAACTGGTGAAGGATCTGGTTTCTTTGCTTTGTCTGCCACAAATAGCTCTGAAGACAGGGGTTGCAAAGTTACTAAATTGCTAATGATTGGTCAATAGTTTTGGGATATTGTCCATGCACCTGTGGAAGCACACTGTGGAACTGAAGAGAAGTAAACTTAATGTCTGTACACCATGTGCTGTTGATTGTGGAGTCTTTGATAAAACTGGAAAAAGGTTTATCTGTCTACCTCTCTGTGTCATTACACCACATGGGAAATTTAGCTGCAGCATACCAGCAACTCTGTTCCCAGAAACTCTATCAATCACTCGATACAATGTGTTTGCCTCACTGGTATTTTAGTCCCCCATTCCCTCAACATCTGCTGCATGGAAGTGGAGCACTCATCCCTTCCTTTGCCTCTTTTCTCACATAGAACACAAAACTGGCAGCAGCAGCATTGTTTTCCTCTGGTGAGAAATTCAGAAGGACCAGGGAATGTAAAACCCACATGTGGGATTTAAAGAACCCTAAACAAGAGCCTGTCATGATCCTTGGGGTATTTGGGTTTAAGTTTTTGTTTCTGTTCATTTCCCTGTTGCTCATTTATATTCGATCTATCTTGCTATATTCAGTTAATCTTTCTGTGTTTATTATTGTTATGAAGGTGCTGCCATATTAGTTATTTCCTAACTAAACAATTATCATTGTGTTTGTACATCTTGATTTATTTCTATTGGATCTGCCCCTAGTTTTACATTTTTTTTGGCCGTTTAGTTCAGATAGCCCTCTCTTACTTTTCTTGCTTTTCTTCACACACAACTCCTCTGAATAATTCCCTAATCAATGCCCTGTACCTTACCTCAGTATTTATCTCCTTGTTTTTCTTTGGTCCTTGCTGGACTTTTCTGTTACACTCCGTGTGCTGCATGACCTGATCTTTCCCCAGTTCCTGTAGGTTCTGCTTATTCATTATTTAAGTCAGTCTCTACAGTTTACAACTGCCCTAGTAAAGTAGTCATTGTCCCTTTTCAGGATAGTTCTACGATGGTATTTGATAGTAAATTGCTTTATTTTGATAAATATTCAGTTATGCGTAACTCTGGAAACTATTGCTGACAAATCAAATTTATTTTAAAACAACAGTGAAGAAACCTGACCTGTTTGTTCAGTTGATGTTGTTTGTTCCGCAAGTGTAATTGTAATCATTATTTTAATACATATTGTAGCATTTTTTATTTTATTTTTTATTTGGTCTGACAATGACCAGTTTATTTTCAGAAGCAGAGTACAAACAGTAACATTTGTAGCCTCTTTCCTGGAACTTCTTGCTAATGTGGAAAACACAATTATTTTGTCCTAAACTGCTCTTAATGTCTGAGCTACATCTGCAATCCTCCTCTAAAAATATCATTTGCTTTAGAGACTGCTAGTCTGCTCTCTTGAGTCCTTCATTGTCAACCAGTCTCTGCTCTCTTAATAGCTCGGAACAATAATATTCCTTTTCATTTGACACCGTGGGGAAAAGAGAACTGCAAGAACATTAAATATACTGTAGCTCTGAGGGTAATTGCAGCATAGCTCAAGAGTATAAGTAGTGCTGCAGAGGAGCACACCTACTGGGCGATCTGGTGAAGGTGTAGGTTTATACGATGTGTATAGCCTGCTTATTGAGATGCTAGTAAAGCAATAGAAAAAAGAAATAGGCTTTAATTCAAAGCTGCAGAACATTAAAACTTTAATCTTTGGACTATTTTTAAGCACTTCATCTAAAAACCATCCTTTCAAAATGTTGAACAATGTCTCCCTGCTTGTAAGGCCTCAAGCTCAGTGGATGCCACAGAAACAATTCAGAGAATTTTACACTGTGCTAGATTGTAGTGCCTGTTTTGAGGGGACATACATAATATTTAACTTCTTTCATTTAATACAATAAATAACATCATAACATGGAGTATCTATTGGCTTCTGAAATCACTCTAGTAATTTTACACTAATGAGATTGGCCATTACACTTAACCGAACCACAATTATTTTTATAGTCAGTTGGTAAACAATTGCAATAATGATCTGCAATGATTATATTTGAACTAAATAGCAGCGAACATAATGTCAAAATAGTGTTCAGGGTTTATTTGTTATGTTAGCCTAAATAAAACTATGACGTAGTAATATCATTAGAGACCCAAGCAAAACATTATTTATGTTGCCTGTTTGTAGTAGATTTGCTTCTAAAAACACATTTGGTGGTCAACACATAGAAATGTAAATTACATTTTGTGAAACTCTGAAGTCGTGTCACATCTATGAAAAATGTGCATTCTTTATGACATGTCTCCATATAGTATCCTGCTTGTGCACATAGATGCTGAGAAAAATGTAACAATGCTCTACATAAGGGCAAAGCAAAGTTCCAAGAAACAACCACTATTTCCTTTTTCTACATGGACTCCTAACCAGCTGGAGATGTAAATTACATTCTCTATACACAATTTATGGGTGTATAGAAGGGGTAAAATATGCTGAATGTGTGTTTGCTGAATATTTTAGCAAAAAATATTAGGCAAATATGGGTCGAACTGAGCGCTCATAGTCACTACAACTATTTGCTACGCAGAAATGAGTGAATCTTGATCAGCACAGAAAAAGTGTTTGCATAATGTACCATGAGATCAAGTAATGACATTATCTCATTGCTCTAATGTTTCTGTGGCACTCAAACATTTCTGCAGCACTTTGATAACACGTATAGAAGTTTAGGCATGGCATTTTTTCCAAATATGTAATTATTTCATAATTTCATAATTATGGTTGAAAAGCCCATATTTGTATTGTCATCACACAAGTAAAGTGAATAAAAGTGATAGACATCATCTGGGTGAGGTGTGGTTCTTTTTGAAGCTGCCTCTGCAAGTAAAGCCGCCCACATTCCTACACACTTTTAAGCTGTCAAAAATTAAGACAACATCATATAACCAAAGGAGCCATGCAGTGGAACTCAGGGGAATCTATTATAAAATGGGCTTTTCCAAATGGTAAAAAGCATTATTGGGTTATAATGCCTTATCAGTTTTATTTTACTTAAAGCTGTTGCTGCTACAAAGATTCTCATCTGAGTTTTAAAGAGCTGCACAGCATGCCCTGTGTGTTAATGGCATTAACATGCACGACTTAGTCAAATGACTTAGTCAAACACCCTTGATCTTAGTAGATCAAGGGTGTTTTTGCCCTTGATCTACCAACCGGCAGGTCACACCAATACACAATCTGTAATTTGTTCGTCATAACCTCAAGCCAGTTAACCCATACAAAAGTTAGCTGTTACTGTGAGTACCGTTAGTGGCTTTAATCTGCAGCAGTGAGTTAACTTTAAAATCTCACATCATCAAAGAGACAGCAAAAAGATGTCTAAGTCCTAGCTTTTATTGTTTTATAATGACTCTCATAATACTGTGAACTCATTTCACTGTACAGGACTGACAACAATATCAGTTCTGTATAGTAAAATCTTTACGTTGTCATTAATACAGTACCATCCTATTATAATTACTACACACTGTTTCAAAAATATACTACAAATGAAAATCAGCACTTTGTCATCTCCTGCTCACACCAAGCAACAATAGCTTCAGTAATAAATGTCATATACAATGAAAGAGGTACATTATAAATCCGTATATATCGGAACCACATGGGTGGTTTTCAAATTAAAGGACAGAAGATGAACAGTTCCTATTCCACCCCCATATAACTTCAATTTATCTCTATTATAGCAAACATCAGTGTCATTTTTCATGTGTATTCAGTCCATTAAATCAAAGGAATGTTGTGTTTGTGCTCGACATGAGTGCATGATGTTCATTTGAAATACATTTCAGATACAAGGAACGTGTCTAAACACATTTCTTGCACACCCTAGGAAACTTATCGAGAACTTCCTGAGTGCACAGGTTAAAATTTGGGAGCTGCTTTGGGCTGGCTTGTGTGCTGAGCTTGGAGTTCATGTGCTGCTGGGAAAATGAGGCTTAACTGTGTTTAGTGAGAGATTGGTGAGAGTCAAGTTTCTCATCTGAGATATCACTGAGCAGCACACAAACACATGCTCGCTGTCTGGCTTCGCTCCGCTGGAGTAAATATCTATTCTGCAGAGAAGATTACTCTTTATACAGAGAGAGCAGAAAAATAGAAAACCTGCATTGTGTAATAAAATAAAATATGATGCTGTATCTCATTGCAGACGATGTGACATAGAAGAAAATGGTTCTGTGGCTGAAGATTTGTTTTCTGAATATCCAGTTAATACTGAAGATAGAAAGCAACCTTTTTTTCTCATTTATTCTATTAATTTTTTTTTTCTGTAACAGACCGAGTTGCAGCAATAAAATCTATGATGTGATTTAATTTCAATGTTTTAATTTGATTTATTTGTAGCATTCTGTATTACATAGTATATTAAATGTCCTCAAACTAAATTTCAGGTCAATTAAGATGAATGGAGTAATGAAATCACTCCTAACCCTAAACATGTTAGTGACGAAATTACACTGCATCTACAATCAAAGTTTGTTGTTGTAATCTCAGAGGCATGATTAAGTTTCTTTTCTTTTTTTTTTTTTTTGTAAAATAGATTTACATAATTTGTCTTAAAAGGTATTTAAATAACATTTGAGAATTCAAAGCAATCTTTAAATTTAATGTGTTAATGTCAGTTCAATCAGTTCAATCTCATTGTTCTTAAAATAATTAATGAATAAAACCACTGGAGACTCATGCATACGCACATTAATTAAGATCATGCATTTGATTGCTGTGATTGCCTATGCTAGAGATAAATTTGATGGAGGACCATAAGATATTATCGGTGAGGCATGCCATATTCTTTTTTTTATTTCATCTTCTTTTTCTTCTTTCTAAACATTGTGGCTTTCTTTCATTCTAAAAGAAAGCTGACTTAACTACTATGGTATTAAAGGCCCATTTCATGTAACAAACAACTAAAAAGCAATTTTCCACTTTGCTGTGTTGTCTTTTTATAATGACTTTCAAATACAGTTATGGGGAGATACCCTGGAGGTAATGAGATATTTGTTGCATGGTGATGTGTGAAATTAGAGTAAATTAAAGAAGGTAATAATGATATTTGTTGTGTTTGACAAATCTTTTCTAAAATCTATCTCAATAGTTTTTTTTAAATATGAATATTTTGTTTTTTATTTGACTCATCATCATACGTTAATTTTGACAGGACTTATATTACTGTATTTGTACATAACTTGTACATTTCAGATAAAAAAGAATCAAACAGCAACTCATATGTGAATTTATAGAAAAAATTTTAAATAAAGTAAATAACCCCAGCTATACAGGATTTAAAGCACTACAAATTATTTCATCACATGATATTTTTCAGAGCCATCTGTACATGCAGAGCTCAGAGCTGCTTTTTTCTTCATATATTCTCCAGGTTTTCCAAGGGGACACTGAGGTGCCTAGAAGTCCAGCCACACAATCTCTTCAGGTTTTTCTGACTTTGACCAGGGGTCTCCCCACAGCAAGACGTGCAAAGACTACTTCACCAGAAGGATACCTACAAGGCATATTTACAAGCTGTAAAGCCTGAACAAGCTGTATTTGCTTCTTTCCATGCAGAGAAGCTGTGGCTCTGTGTTGTCTCTGCAGAATGACTAGGCTTTTCTGTTCTCCCAAAGGATCAGGCCAGACTTAAGAAGTTCACCCCTGTGACTTGTGTTCATGATGGGTCACTACACACAGGGAGAAGGGCCACAGCTATACAAGAGTTTACCTTAGTTATGAGTAACAACCTAATAACCTTAAATTCCTCGAGTCGTTCTTCCTCAAGCTGTGACCAGGTGATGTATGATATCTCACTGAGAGACCATGACTAAAATTTGGAGTCTTTTCTCTTCATTCCAATTGTTTTACAACCTGACAAAATCTGACTTTCCCCTATCATGGCTGCGGATCACCTTCTAATAAAAACATCCACTTAAGTTTCAGTTCGATTCAGCTAAATTTACCAGTTACAGTATGACACTGTCCTGTTCTGGTATATGGCTACTGATAACTTCATGAAATTCCTGTAATGCATTTATAACGTGAGGAATATAGACAGCAACTGCAGACACAACTCCAAATTCTGTGGCAAAAACAACCTGGTCAGCATTCCAGAATAGCAAAATCCTTGACAACATCAAACCTTGTCAATCATCTCTGACTCCATTTAAGAACTCACCATCACTGATGCAAGCTCAGCGTTGGTTTGGGGGTGTGGAATACTGTCTGTCATGAGCGCAAATTCTGTGGGTTAGAGATCCTGTCGCCACGAACTGAAATAATATCCTTATCGTTGATAATCTTTTGCAACAAAACACACGTAATAAGAAAGGAAGTTAAGAGAAAGGTCAAAAATAAAGTTAATGCTATATATAGTATGAAATTAATTTAGAGAGAAATCAATTAATCTATTGTGAATATATCTGAATATGAATTTACCATTTACTTATAATTGGAGTTCAAGGCTAGTGTTCTGCAATTTTGACTGGCTTCACCTAATTTCAATGAATATGCTCCTTTGGGCAGTAAGCATTTGATAAGTAACATAAATTCAACTTTAGTTGTCTTAAGTTTTTATCATTTATTTTAGTAACTTAATTTCAGCACGAAACATGAGATGGATTAAATGCATGTAATTAAAACTCAGTTTCTCTTAAACTTTAAAAATTAGATACAGAAGTGTTTCAGGGAAGACGCTGATTTGATATCAGATTATCATTTATATATTCTAGAAGGGTGATAAGCCACAAATAGGTAGCTGGGTTAAGCATACTAATGGATGGTAGAAAAAAAAATGTAGAAAATGATTCACAACCAAGAGGGCCGACAGTCTGAGGTCATGTCATGTTGTCATAAAATATGCAACATGCTCTCATGAACTGACATTTGCTCCACAAATAGAGACACATACATTTATTACACTTCATTAACATTACTTATTTGCCACAAAATACCCCTTCCATTTCAGTTCAGTTTATTTACATAGTGCCAATTAGCAACAAATCTCATCTCAAGGTAGATAACAAAAAAAATTCTCACATTATGCAACATATTTTAATTAAATTCTAAACATGCTATCTGAAGCAATAGTTCTTAAGATGGTTCCCAAACTTTTGGAAAGATGTAAATTATCTGGCTTCCATCTTTTTGCAGAAGAAACAAATCTCTGTCACTTTAAACTTTGGTAAAACTTTGAGTGATGATTTCCCTGTTTTCTTTCTCGAGGGTATCAGTGTTTACTTCATAACACAACATATTTAATTTGTAAACAGAATGAGCAGCTACCGATTCTACCCTCTAGACATGATTGGGTTTTATGAACAGCAGAGGTTCAATGTTGTCCTCAATAAATAAACAAATAAAACACCAAGACTTCTATTGATTACATTGCTAACTGTCTGAGAAGGTAAAAATGAAACTTCAACATATTGCAGCTTCATGTGCGTCCTCTGGCCTCAGTTGATGGATGAACTCAGAGTAATTGTTGGCATGGCTTACTTCATAAACCAGAAGGTAACAAGTTGCTGTGTTACTCCTACCTTATCCTATATCATGAAACTTTGTGTAGGAAATTGTCCCTTTTTTTAATTATTCCATTGCATATAAGGAAGCTCATCAGTGGGCTAAATTAGCATTTGTGTCTCTAAACTTTACCTAAAATACATAATCAAAATCTCGTATTTCACCATCAAATCACCTATTCAGGATTTCCGAGTTGTCTAGTTTTTTATGCAGATTATTCTGAATATAAAAAAAGCTCAAAAGACCTGGATATCTATCTTCTTTAGTGTCTTAAGATAATACACAATTAAAATAACAGCAGTGATGTTTCCTGGAGTTCAAATTAGCTATCAAAGTATACTTCAGAGAAAATGTTAAGAAATTTAATTTTATATTTCCAAATAAATTAACAAAACAATCATGCCAGATATTATATTATAAACCCTCTAAAGTCTTTTCACAAAATACTTTTTTCTTTTTTTTTTTTTTTTTTTTTTTTCAAAAAAAGCAATCAAAACAAAGTTGTCAGTGCCAGTATTTTTTTTCATACCAAGGTCAGGTCCTTTCTCCAATTTACAGACTCTGAGAAACAGATCCTTAAATTTATGTCATCCACATTGTCATACAAGGTCTGTAATATCACAAACTGTTTGCTTGTGCTTGTCTGCAATTGGTCCAAAACTCCACAGCACAAAACAAATGCAAATGTGACTACATCATGCTTGCTCTAGCTTCTTTGGATGCTTCATTGCAGAATCAATTTTATTTTTTAAGTCTTTAAGCTTCTGACTGCACAACCCCTGGAGATTCCTGAAGTCATGTCAGCTTTTGTAATTAGCTGGTATTCATGTCAAACAGTCACAAAATTTTTATAGCATTTTATTTTTATTTGTTTTCATAATTATGCTTTTCTGCCTCTACTAATTGCCATTCTTTTAGATTCATGTGTAACCCTTTGGCAAACTCTGGTGGTATGTCAAAGTACTGATAAGTACATTTGAAGTTATCAGAATATAAACTCACACACAAACTTATGTATATTTTAGGTTATATTACGGTCATCTTGTTGAATTGCCCTTGTATTTGATATTGTATGCATGTATGGAACTTTTATTTATCCAGGTACATTTGATTGAGATTACAAATCTATCACACAGAGAGACATGATCAAGACACATCTTTTGTGGGTCTAAGTATAAATATACGAGGCACACATATCCAGTTTGTCACTTACCATCAATATCTAGAGGGTATTAGTTTATCTAATTTAATGTTGATCTTCCAAACTATGTGATTGCTTAAACAGCTAGGAATATTTCAATGATCTGAAAAGTCTTGAAGTGGCCATTTTTTTCTACAACAAGCATTCACCATGCTGAGGTGAGCATTCGTTCCTGCTTGGCATTCATCCATTTGAACCAACCTATTAATAATAAGGTAATAATAGAAGTAAGAGTCTCCTATTATCACAACTACCATATTCTTTATCTTTTGCTCTTTTCCTCACAGTGCTCCCTCTTCTCCTTGTTCTAAGCACCACCCAGACCAAGGCAATCATTTAATTCATCATCATTGAAATCAATACAACTGTTTATCTCCTGAGAGTTAGAAAAATGCCTAAATGTTTTTTGTTTTTTTCAAGCATCCCCATTTCTCCTATTGTCTTCAGGACCTCTACAATACTGTACTTATTTTACAATGGACCCTAACAAACATGCCAATATCTTATTCAGCAAAAGATTACTGTTTTTCAAACCATCTAGCTTTGATACGAAGCTTTAAGATATTAAACATAAAATCACTATAGTTTTTCAAACTATTTAGCTTTTGCTTGTCACTATAGTATCTTACAGCATGAGATTATACCTGTCTACATATGAAAGTATTACTCAGGTTTTACTTGGGCTAGTCTGTAGAATTACAACACCATAAAAAGGACATAAGAATCAGTATTTCTTTGCACATAGTAAGCTTTGTTCTTAAGTTTATGCCAACTATGCACAAATAAGTTGAAAATGTAATATTTGCATATTAACACACACTTCCTCGATAACTTCTTTTCCGGTGCCCTTTCTGCTGTTTTTTTTTTTTGTATTATTTTGCAAACAAGCATATTTTCCATATATTTTGTACAACAGCACCCATAAGTCTTAGCAATACTAACATAAGTTCACAATCGCAATTTCATCTGTTTTTCAAAGAAAATCATTTTAAAATGCAGTTTTCTGAGACAATGTCTGCCTTTTGGGGGCAAGTGTTCATAAAACAGACTGTACTACCAGATGTAGTAGAGATGGAAGGAACGACAGATAAGGCTTGGGGAACCACAGTTTATTTAGTTTTCTTACTTTTATTTATTTTCACTGCTACATTATTGTGAGACAGTTAATCCCACACAAACAAAACACTGAAAAAAGCAAGACTTTTAACTGCTTATATTCACTGGTGCTCAGTTTTATGGAACTAATGCAGAAAGTAATGAAATGAAAATAATTTTCTCAGAAATGTGCAAAAATAACAAAGTAGGCATTTTTAAATGTCCTGGATTACATGGAATGCATTGCGAGCTTTAATAGACGGGAACCAGAAACAAGAGCACTTTACTCCAAATCTTGCTTGCATTATCAAAAGAAAAAAAAGTTCAAAATATTGCTTAGAAACTCTTCAGTTACAGTTTATTAAGTCTTTTCAGATTTGTGATTATTCAAATTTTTCCTCTTGACATTTCCCTCATGACAAAGGGTGCAGTAAGCAACCCTCTTTTCCAAAATTTGCATAATCTTCCTGTCATCTCAGTGCTGTTGTGTGCTGTCTCTGCCCTTTCCACTTCTTTCTCTGCCTCAACTGTCATTTAAATATGAACCTGATTAATTACAATTCGAAATTGTCCATCCAATTAATTTTAGATGGCAATGTTACTGTCGGTGTCTAAACTTAGAAAAAAGAACACATGCCGTAGAAAAATCTTTTGCAGGCTGGAGTCTTCTTGTTCTAAACTTGACACGACAAAAAAATAGCACAGATTTATATATGTACACACTTTTTTCATATTTTCTTCTTCAAGTATACATATAAAATGTATATATTTTGCAGTACTACACTGAACTTCAATGGTTTAAGAATT
This sequence comes from Poeciliopsis gracilis, assembly GCA_911649635.1. Taxonomy (NCBI): domain Eukaryota; kingdom Metazoa; phylum Chordata; class Actinopteri; order Cyprinodontiformes; family Poeciliidae; genus Poeciliopsis; species Poeciliopsis gracilis. Next base: position 4,079,779 of record CAJVRI010001220.1, read on the forward strand.
CCATCATGAAACTAGAAAAAAAAAAAAACATCACAGCACTTTTCAGAATTTTAAAATAAATGTGTCAGCCTCCATTATTGAAGAGGGATTCGAGCTCTAATAAGGACACTGGGGGCTCAGCAGCATTTCAGAGAGACACACAAACAGTACAAAATCTTCTGCTGGTCCAGAGACTTTCATGTCAAAGACACTCTAAAATTTCAAAGGTGACAAAAAGGCAGACATCATGTTGGAAGGCTGCTCTAACCCTCTTGTAATCATTCTCCATAATGGCACTTCAGATGTAATCCCAAGGGGCTATTTGAGAGAGGGAAAAGACCTAAATGAAAACACAACTCTCTGGAAACAGCATGGTGTGTCAAAGATTGTGGCTTTCAGTGATAGCAGCAGTTGCAGATTATATATGGCTTTTTGAAAAATTGGCCACACGCTAATGCTTTTTCAACACAAACAAATTCAGGGACTGACATACTTGAGACATCCATGCAAACAGGTTTTGTGATTGAAAGCAATAATCATCTTAGCCTGTTCTCCCTTTCTTTCATCCTTTATGCTGTGAAATCTGTCCTTACCCAGTTTAAACAAGCTACTAAAGAGGCAGACGCTGCTTGCTCTAATTCTAGTCTCCACAGTATAGTATACTGTTGAGATTAGATATTTGCATATGGTCCAAAAAGATATATTCCTGGTTTTTTTATTATTATTATCCAAAATTATTTTTTAGAATGGTTTCACTCCACCAAAGAAGTTTACACACTTGTTATTTGGGAGAGAGAATTACCTTTTAATTGTAATACTTAGGACCAATGTTTTCAGAATCATTTCATAATCTTCTCACACTAGTTTGTGGGAATTTTGGTCCATTCTTCTTGACAGAACTGGTGTAACTGAGGTTTGCAGGCTCATTTGCTTGCATGTACTTTTCCAGTTATGCCCAGAAATTCTAACCAAACATTTTGACCCGCTTTTACAAAATTGTGAGAAAGAAAAACGCTGGATTCACAAAATTGGTTTGGCAGAAGTCTATAAACTTACACAGCAGTTCTGTAGCAATTGCTGAGACTTTATTGTTCAGAAAATGTAATAAGGAATAGACAAAATTGAGTAGATTGAATATGATAAATGGCCTGTACTTGTATAATACTTTATCAAGAACAGAGGACCCCAAAGTGCTTCAAACTACAATCGGTCATTCACTCATTCATGCACTTTCACACACTGATGATGGCAGGCTACTGCATTGTAGTGGTGCCCTAGAGCGGTCTAACAGAAACAAAGCTGCCATGCATTAACACAATCGGGCTCTTTAACCAGCAGCAAAAAGGTTGAAGTGTCTTGTTCAAGAATGTACAGACAGAGACATGGACATAGAGCAGGGGCTAAAACCAGCAATCCTCAGATTAAGAGACAAATTCCTACCACCAGTCTCTACCATCGCCATTGTCCCGTATGGCTCAAACAGAATATAAAGACCAGGCACCAGGACAGACTGAATTAAACTTTCCTGCACTCCTTGAAACGCCAAGGAAAAAGAGGGCAAAAAAATGGATTTTGCATGCTATTTAAGATCCTACATTTTGAACTAAAATGTTGTGAATTAACCTACCAGAAGCTTATAAAGCCATAATATCACTATGGCTTTGCTTTCCATAAATATATGAAGGTATCGTAATTTTACTATATATTAACTCCTGAATAAAAACATGTTTGGTAATCATGGATCATCTAAAACTCAAAATGCTTAGTCTCATTTCATACCATACAATTAGAAAAAGTTTATGTCTTTTAAAACAGCACAGACATCTAGCTTCAATTGTATTGTTTCAAAGTATATTGTCAACATGATCTCAATATTTTTAATTTTAAGTAGTGCTCACATCTAGTCAAGTACAGCAGTTGACCTTTTGTCAAAACCACTTTGAATAACCAGAAGACAGAGTGGTCTTTCTATTTTTAGCGTTTAAAAGTGACAAACTTGTCAGTCACAACTGTCAAAGCAGTTCTATTTAAGGAAACATTTTACATCAGCCCCCTGAGTTGTCTTAATTGCTCTTCCTTCCCTTTGACTCCAGAGGAGGTTATTTGCAACATCCTCAATGATATTGACTACCTCATGAAATACTTCACAGTCACACCACCAATAGGCAGTCTGAGCAAATGTATAGTTTGCTAATATAAATGTAAGATGCCAGATTATCTTGTCAATGAGTCCTTGTGCTATACCGTGTATAAGCACTTTGATTCAAATGCCAAGAAAATGATAACCTGAGCTCAACACCAGCTGCTTTCAGCTTACTTTCATAGAGATTACTAATATTCCTGAAAGTGTGCCTGTGTTTGTAAATCAAACCAGCTTTACTAAATTGCCTCGGCTGGCAGTAGGTAGAGAAATTTGGTAAAATAGCTTGTTCCAATTAAGAGTTTTTGACGCTAATCTGGAGCTGATTCTGCTCTTTCAGGGTTCTCTGCTACATGTGTAAATTGCTACATGGTAGTACAAACTCATAAGAAAAGGTTTCCTGTAGCATTTTTGACACTGGCATTCTTAATAATTATGTATAGGAACCATTGAAATAACCTTATTTTTATGGAGTCATGAGGATTTCACACAGAAGAGAAGAATCTGAAAAACCCATCCATTAATTTAAGTAGTTAGATCTCTGGTTAAGCCACTACAAAATGTAAACAGTTCTTTCAAGCTGAAGAAACATATTGGTAACATAAAAAAGATTTCTTTCAATTTAAATCTACCAGGGGATGAACAATTTTGGACTCAACTGTGTTATTTTGTTTAAAATCTATTTCTATCTTCACTAAAAACTGAAATATTTGTTGTTTTTCATTGGAATAATATGGCAATTATTCATTGACTTCATATATTTACATTGAAATGTAATTTTACAGATAGTTTTTACATTTGTGTTCATTTTTAACTTATGTTTTAATAAGTAACTTCACCTTTCTGTATGGCAAGGTTTAATAAGATGGCATTAGGAAAATATGTTTCAAGGCAATACACTGCTCTTTATTTGAAATACATACACTGCTTTTCTTAAGCCACAAAATATTTTTGTGTATGCCTCTGCATCCTGTTGTATTGCCCAAATTGTCAGGCTCCTCTACCTGTGTGCTTCAACCTAATGAGATATTTTTAAATTTTTGCAAGTCTTCATCCAGTAATTGCAGATCTGCAAATCAATATTTTTTTTCATTTGTAACAAAAGTAACACAGCTTTTTGTGGAGGGGCGAGAGGGTGGCATCAATCCTCTGGTTGTTCAGAAATCTCTGTGTTCACTGGGGTTGAAAGGATTTTGTAAATATCTTGTGGCTACACACGCAGATGCAGTGTTAATCAAATCAACATCCCAAGTTGGCAGTTTAAGCCTGACCAAAACCTGCTCTTTTCCTCACATAAAGCAGCAATGCATGCAGCGGCTGTAACATTCGGTGGGCGAGACTGCAGCTCAGTATGGCCTTTGGCTGCCTAATGAGATGGAACATTTGGCCACTTCTGAACTGGCTGTTTCATTATGAGAGCAGACAACTGAAAAACCCATTTAGCAGCCAAATACCTCGGGTTTTGATTATGACAAAGCTGCATGTTTCCCCGATGTACCTGTCACATTATCAATCAAAGCCAGTGCAAAATTTAAAGAATTTACTTTTCTTTATTCTTTTTTTTTTCTCTAGTTGTCAAATCAAGAAGAGTTGGGGACAGGCTGATTTGACACATAAGTATAACTTTTCTCAAACTGAGATGATGTGAAAGCTTCATTGTTTTCTCCAAAACAATGATTTTCATTGGTTGGTTGTCAGTCTAAAACATGCTGTCTTTTATTCAATTTTTTTTAAACTGTTGTTTATGTGGTTTAATCAAAGGACAGATGACTAAGCTCTCTTTCTCAGATTCTTGACAAAATGCTGGAGCAAAAATGGCTATCAGAATCCACATTAAATGTCACCAATGACAGATATTTATCCTTGCATATTTAAAAATCTAAACTAGAAACACTTTGTATCTGCAGTTCATATTTATCTTGACAATTCCCTCCTCCGTTTCCCTAACATTTGGTACATCACACTTGGCTGTGCAGAAGCTTGTCTGATATACATGTTAAAGACGAAGCACTAGTCAAACAGGACCCAGAGGCATACTACGGTACTTCCACATTGCCAATATCAGATCTGTGTCTGTTCCCATGATAACTTCTTTTGCCTGCATTAGCACAAAGTAATGTTTTTAGGTCACGATATTAAAGCCCAAGTAGCCCATAATGTCTCTCTTAAATTTATTTGAAGGTGCTCTGGAAACTGACGTTTAGCGACATGTAAAACATTGAATGATGGAAACTCACACTGCACTCAACCCCGATAACGCCTTTCTCATCGTTAAACTTTGTGGTAGCATTATATTGTGGAAATCATGTATTTCACATGCAAACGCAATGCAAAATGCAGGACTATCTAGGCAAACAACTTGTTGAAAAATGCTCTTCATGTTTCTCCCTCGTGGTGGCCTATCAAATGAAATATCTGAAATAAAATAAAAATTTTGTCTCTACTTTAACTAAACTGTGGTAATACTTTCAGAACAATTACTATATGTTCTAACGGAGTATATCTGCAATACATACTCTATGTTTTTTCCCAATATAGTAAAGTTTCAGACTATTTGTCAGAGTAACAAATAGTCTGAAACAATCTAAAATATATACACTTTTGATTTCAGACAAAATGTTGAGGTCGTCAGGTCCTAAAGCAGGTAGGCAGTGAAAGCTTGGAGTAAAATCATATCTGTGTTCACTGTTGTTTAATTCAAACGCCTTTCAGATATTTGACCAAAAGGAAAACAGTAGTTGCAGAAAACATGAATTTATCCCAAAGCAAAAATAAATAAGTAAGAGTTCAGCAGTGTGGGGGGGGGGAGAAAAATATTTATTGCAGAGAGATTGTGAAAAAACTAATGTTAAGTTTAAGTATGTTGTTTTTATCATTAACAAGCAGCTTATATTGACATTTTTAGAATTCGTTCATAAAATGCCTGATAGGCAGTCAATTATTTTCCCTAGTTAATAAGATTTGAGGATAAAAAGATACTGAATGTTAAAGCTATGTTTGGGGTAGTTAGTAGAATCAGTAAATATGGGGATGGTTCATTAACATTTTCTTAAATGAAAAGAGTATCCTTGAAGCTGTCCTATGATGTTTTGCGTTATGTTTGTCTGTGAGGGTTGGCCAATAGGTAAATGACCTGATTGCATTAAAGGACTCTTCAGGAGTAATGTTAGTGTCTCTCCAGGATAATGATGATGGACAGCAGCTTCAGGCTGCCAGGCATCAGGAGTTGCAGTGGCACAATGAGTACTGGACGTGTCATTAGCAATTACTCTCAGCTACACCAAGGGTCTGGGGTCAGAGCAAGCGTGGGTTGGCTGCCTGCTGCGCCAAACTGAATGTATTCCCATCTATTCTGCATCGTTTTGACGCCACAAGCAAACTTTCTTTCCCTTTCTACTGCACACTCTACAAATGCGCAATTCATAAGTTTTAACTGAACAGAGCTACAATGTGTGGGAAGGAAATGGAGCTTCACCTGTGTGCAAATGTTTTAAACTAAGTTTAATTTGTATTTTGCGATGACCAAGGGAGACTTTCTCATACAATAATTTAATTTGATCTTAAAATTATACAGTCGTGCCTAAAACCGACTTCAGAGTATCCAACCACAGCCGGAAGAGGAATAACTCCATGATAGACACAAGAACGCATGAGAACAGGTGTCACATACTGAACAGGACTTTACTGATTTTGTTTTAATGTTTGCAATTTGTAGGTATATACTAGGTATATACCTGCTATATACTTACAGCAGGTATATAGTTGCTGACAGTCATATGGGAAAAAGTAAAAATGTGACAAAAATATGCAATGCATAATGTCATTGTTCTAGCCCTTGGCTTTTTAAATATACTGTTAAGTGAAAAAAATGGTAATGGTAAAACATTTAATAGTTTTTAAATGTCATTGCAAATAATTTTTGAATTATGACAAGGTCTTTAGTTTAACATTTTTACATGAAATGTTAAAACACGATGAAGACATTTCACCTCTACATTGACAAATGTTCATTCACTGTGACCTCCGACAAACTGCTAAAACTCTATTGAAATGACCTGGACAAGTATAATTAAAAAAAAATAAAAAATGTTTTTTTGTTGCTTATTTGTTATGCTGTCAATGAAGTAGTTAAACATTATGTAGTTAAAACAGCAATATGAAACAAACGGCAGTCAATCAAAATAGTATTAAGCAATTTTGGATCAACAGAACTGCTTGAAATATCAATTTGTTATGTTTTAGTAAGCATTGAGGTAGAATTTTGAGCTTTGTTTATTTACATTAATTATATTAATAAATATTCAGCTCATATTTAATATATAAAATATTAAGTTTACTTGCATAGAAGCTATGTAGATGGGATTTAAATAACATATCAAACATTAAAATGATCAGTGTAGCTCTCATAAGTCTGGAGACTTACCATCCTCTCTAGATTTTTGAATAAATGCGTCAACACCACTTTCTCCATAGTTTCCCTCTGAAGCTACAGTGGAGACATAATTCCAGCGCATGGCTTTGACGATGTCAACCATAGCCTGAGCCTGGTAGGTGTCTGGGGGCACCACACGGGAGAAGAAGTCATAGCGTGTGTTATCACTCAGTTCCGGGGCTGTAGAAGCATAACTCACTTGAGGGATCTGTAGAACCAAAAAACAGGAGCAAAGAGACAGAGACGGTTACACATGGAGAAATATATAAACAACAAACTTACCGTGAATTAATTAAATATGCAGCAAAAAGGGTTCCACGTACACAAACATATTAACAACATGACACCTAACATCTGCTGAAATCTCTCAGCAACTCCTCGTTGGTTGTTCACCCTCTGGAGTTGTCACGTTTTAAATAGTCCTGATGATCACAAGTTTAGTTCTTCTTCCTTAGGAGTATTTTTCACACCAGTCAAGCAACACTAATCTGCTCAAAAATCACTGTTTTTTCTAATATGATGTGAAATGCATTTGGTGTTGATGCATTTCAACACCAAATGCTGCTAACGCTGCATACCTGAGATGAAAAAAAAAAAAAAACACTCAGTAAAAACAAGACATTATTATTACAAGAAAAAACACTTAAATCTTATTTTGCTGTGTGAAGATTGAAACTAGTATATTATAAAGCTTGATTTGAGGAACGTTTATGCTTTTCCTTCTATAAGCAAGTGCAGTTCTTTAGATTTATCTTTATACGCACAATCTATATTGAACAAAGGAACACAAACATACTTCATTTCTTCCATTTTTATTGCTTTAGATTGTTATTTGTGGCTACTTTCTCTATTTATGATCTATATTATTAAAATCTATTCATAGTTTAGAAATGGATATTTTTTTATTTGTTTTCCACAAAGTGATATTCATTCATAAAACAGTCATGTTTCTGCCTTCAGGTTGTTGGGGAAGAGGCTTTGGCTGATCCTTGAACGAGGCAGGAATGGCAGATGAGTGATGTCACTGTTTCTCAGTATTGAAAATGTTCATTAACATGGTTTGGGCATCTGATTTGGACGTCTCCTGAAAACCTCCCTTCCAATTATGTCCCACTTGGAATAGATCTTACTACAGACCCAGAATGGATTGGAAGTTTCCGTTATGATAAGTAGCAGACAATAGACAAATAGATAAATGGATTGACAGTAAGAGTAGCTTGCTTTAATTTATTATTATTTGTTTTGTTTACTTTAGCCGCTCAGCCCCTGTTGGTTAATCCATCTAAGAAACTTTACCAACCGAAGATTTTGCTTCACCGGTAGTTTTCTCCACAAGCAGTGGGCTGACTGCTGTGGGAATAATAACATCCTTTCCACTGTTCCTCACTTCACACAGCAGAGGCCTTTGATGTGATCAGCTGCTGCCCTGCACTGATCCTGGAAGAATGGCTAAAGCTTGTGTTGGGAGCACAGCTGTTCAATGTTTGCCCATGACCTTCTGCTCCGTACAGCTCCTGTAAATCCTGTCTCATTTTGATTTTACTGCAGGAACCCTTTACAGCAGATCTTCTGGGAGCAACAGTTCAAAATATTCTAAGACATAAAAGACATATTAAAATATGTGTGCATGCTTGCTGGTTTCATAAGCTAGCCTGTCATGAGCAGACTTTCTTACCTAAGCAACTCAAAAAAAAAAAACAGTGGCCAGAAAAAAAACATACTGTGTTTTAATGACGAAAGTGTCACATTTTAGCGATATGGTTTTTTTTTTTCTTCTTCTCGAAAATGTGTTTGTTCTTGTGCGCTGAGGGCCCAAATCCTGCTGACCAACACTGATAAGTTGATTGCACATTCATACTGAGGTGCATCTGAACCCTGAGTTATCTAGATTGAGAGTTGGGAGAACTTTCACTTGCTTCACATTGTGTTTCATTAACTACTGGAAGCAATGCAAGTGTTAACTTTTCTAACAGTGCCTTGACGTCATGAAGCTGAATACACCAGGATGTAAGTGAAGTGTTGAAGAAAGGTGTTTGTAGGGTGTTAATGATGTCTCTTTTTATTTCAGATATCTATCACACAGTAAAATGAGACTTTTAGCAATTTGCACCTATATTTCACTTTTTCAAATTGTTTTTCAAAGTGATATAGTCATGTTTGTTAATTCCATAAGTAAAAATATGTCCTTTAAGAATATAAAATATTTTTTGTTATTCATCAAGTTATTTTTTTAATGTTTATCTTTTTCAAAACTTTTTAAAAGAAAATATGGAGAGACGTTGTTGACATTTATTTAGCTTTCTCAGGCATTCCTGGTGAGTACTAAGGTGGTTCCTTCCCTGCAGGGAACACATTGTTATCAGTATGCCACTTCTTCAGGTTTGTTTTTGTCAGGATCTTGAGTTGTTTTGGGTTTTGGGTTCAAAGTTTTGACTTCCTATATGTTCTCTGTTATTTTTTATTAGATTAGTCTTGTTTCTGTTCTACTGTCAACCTGTTTACAGTCATTTTAGTTAGGGTTGTTATTTATTCCATGTGCTTAGTTTTGTGTCCTTAAATGTGATTTCCCATGTCCCCTATTTAGGTTTACTCCACCTTTCTATTTTGTGTCCTCCATGTTCTCCATGGCACTTGGGTTCCTGTGTGCTCATCCCAAGTTTGGTAAATGCTTTCCTGAATTTCATTTATTAAGATTTATTTAATAATACTCCTTTGGATTCCATTTGCTTTTTGATCCTCATCCTCTCATTCTCATCCACACATCATTACAGTTTTGACATCTCCGAAATTGGACATGTTAGCAGTATCTAAATATACAAGGTTGATGTGATACTGCAAGTCATTACACATGTATAATGACTTCTAGTTATGTTATTAACATAATGCATTTTGCATTTCGCCTCTTCTCTCCCCCCAAATATACTAGATATATCATGCTTTCACCAGGAATAATTTGTCTGTTAATATTAAACCCTATTCCCTAAAATACTTTACCACCCTTGCTTCAGGCAGTAACTAATCTCCTAACTAGAATTTGGCAGAAACAAATTCCAGAATTGGATTGGCTACTTTTCATCCCTGTTGTCTCACAGTTTGCCTCAAACTGACCTGTTTTAACCTAGAAGTGAAAGGCTGGGAAGTGGACTGTGTCAAACTAGACAAGACATTGTCCCGACTTTAGCGAGCCAGACAAACTTTAGACGGTAATTCTGCCCAGGGTGGAACCTAGGTAACATTTAGTAGCATTAATAGCAATCGTCAGCAGTGTACTACAAATAAACAAAAGCTAATTATTGTTCAATTATTCAGTGTTTTCAGGTGTTTTTCTTAATCACAAAAATCTAGAATATTTTTTTTATTTTATAATAATGTTGATTGTGATTAAGATTGTGATTAAAATTTTTGATTGAAAATGTTTAATTCTGTTAAATTGCATTTCATGACTGTTTGCTATTTTTGATAACACAGGGGGGAGCTGGACTCTATATATTTTGTTCTTTCCTCTGGTTTAATTTACTACTTGCAGCAGTTTATATGGGGCAAAATAAACGTGCATTGACAAAATGTTTACTGACTGGGCTACCATAATAACCATGACCAAAAGTGGCATCACAGTATCTCTGTCAATCATTTCTCTCTTAGATTTAAAAGAAATGCTGCCAATGATAAAACACAGTCCTGTCAATTGTGAATCTTGACAATTCGATTCTACTTTATTCTCATAGGCAAACCAGTGAAAATATGGTCATCTTCAAAATGACTTAAATCTGTTTAAACTGGAACTGAAGTAGTGGGACTTTGTAGATCTACAATAATATACAATATTCCACACCCTTCTCCACAATCCCTTTACACAAGTCTAAGCAGCATTTCTTTCTAATGTACATTCCAAAACCCCATTCTAGCACTATTTATTTTAATCAGGCTTGGGAAATAGGTTTAATTGCTGCGATGTGAGTTCCAAGTAGATATTTGAAGGAGTTTAAATATTCTTACAGTATCCTTTAAATAATTATGCCTGTTTAAAGATTCACTGAGTCCAATTGGTATTGCATAAGTGCAGTGGTAATGGTGCTGATTAGAACTATAAAGAAATATATATTTGCCCCATTTGTAGAAAAAGCTCAGTGCTTCAATGAACCTTTGGATATATTGCAGTGAATGTCTCCAGAAAAAAAAACTGCTTGGTGTTTATATTATGTGAAAATGAAATAAGTTCTACATAAACTACAGTAGAGAGAGAGGAAAAGAGAGAGAAAATGCTTTTACAATATGAGGTGCAATAACATCTATTTTCAGTGCCACGGAGTGAAAGCTGTTTAATTTCAAAAGGTGGTTTCCAATAGGTTTATTTCATCCCTTGGCAGTCATCTCCAAACAGTGACTGTCCAAGCAAAGCCTAGCAACTGGTGCCACTGGCAGGATGGATGCCACATATCTGTGAATTATCATGAATTATCATATTTTAGGCGTTCAAGAATGATCCAATATGACCAATATAATCACTGCTCTTTTTTCAATTGCAATGGGCCTTCCAGCCGAAGAGTCTGTCCACATCCTGGTCTCCACACAGTCACTATTCTCTGAAGCAGAAACCTCAGCTTCCAAAATGCTGTTCAGAGATAAGTCCTGTCTTGCTCCACGGTAAATGTCAAATTTGAGATTGGTCCATAAGTTCTCAGTGGTGTTTAGGTGGGGTGAGGAAGCTGGTAAATACCGTGCCCCCCTTCTATGCCATGGACCTTCATCTTTATTACAGCTCGAAGGACAAATCTTGCAGAAACTGGCTGATCCAAGGGTTGTAAATAGTATTGCTTTAATATCACTATAAGTGTACAGCAATTTCATGCAGGAGCCTCAAGCTGCCTCCTGAGCAAATGACAAATAGAGCTATATAATCTGAAAACTTTCTCATTTTAGCAATATATTTTTCATGTTAGTACAATATGCTATTATGATATTACAAGAAAACTTTTGTCTGGTGTTAATGTACAATAACCGATATGTCCCACTCCAATCACATCATCTATGGTTGTCAATCTGACAAGAAAATTGCAATGTAAATTAATTCCATTTACACAGACACAGAAAGGACAGACATGTGGTGCACAGCAAGTCTTTCTGCTCAGTCACACACATCTTCATTACGCTCTGAAATATCCAAGGTGAGACATCAAGGTAAACTCTGATCATCTTGTTTTGCAGACAGACCATGAGGTTTATGTGCTTTCTCTCCAGCAGCGGTTTTAACAATACCAGTGCAATCAGGCCCCATATAAAAAAAAAAGGCTGCTTACTAAACAGCTTGCTTTGACCTGGATAGGAACAGCAGAGTGAATCTGCTGAGTCACAAAGCTGTTTAGATCTATAGACCCATTGTTTCTGAGATCAATCTAATGAGAATAAAGAGAACAACACAATCTCCACGGAGACGCTTTTGCTAGGAAGCAAAGTCCAATAGGATGCAACAGGTGTTAATTTAATGATTTTTTTCAGGACTCAGTGTTTACAGTTCAGAGCGAGTGTTCCCGTTTGTCCTCAACAGCCGATTAGATGAATTTGTATTGCACTTTAACAGCTGTGTGTCTTTGTAAAAATGTTAACAGTAAAACAGATCAATAAAACTGCACAAGCAGACAGCCATAACATTCTTGTTTTTAATGTGCTTGCTTCCAATGTAAGTTAACATATGAATAGATGGTAAATGTATCACATAAAGTATGAGTCTAATTTATTGAGTAAATCTGATTTTTTTTTGTCATGTAGTGTCCAACTTAAAGGGCACAGAGAACCTTACTCTGCTAATCACTGGAATGCAGTTAGTTTTAGAAAATTAACAAACCAAGTGAAAAATTTATAAAAATATACAAGATTTATTTCTTAAACATTTATTAATCAGTTTATTGTACTGCTCATAACTCATCCTCTTCATTCTCTGCCTAATTCACAGAGGATTCTTGACAGACATTAAAAATATAAAATTCAAGTTCCACACAGCACATCAACTGCACAGCAGCTTTAAATCAGCAGAGCTCATGCTTTGGTGTTTATCTTTTACCACAACCTGGAAGTGTTTATAGATTCAGGGAACGCAAAAGCCCCAGACAGGCAGTGTCAAACTTTTCTGTCAACAAATGCATTTATTGTTCCGCAAGGGATGAAAGACGCATCGAGAGTATTTAAAAAAAAATAAGAAAAGGTTTGCCAGTGCTCCTGGTGTCAGATCACAGTGAAAGTCTATTGTAACACTGAGCACTTATGAAAAATGTGGCTGTTTTGCATGCAAAGTGGGTTTTGTATATCACAGTTAAGCTGTGTTTACTGTTATCCCCTCTTCAGCTGAAAATCTACCATATTTAACCATCAATGTTATACAACAGTCCGTTGAAGAGGTATTTCAGGGTTACTATATTTTGGTGGTGTGATTAAGTGCTTTTTGCATGACAATTGAGACTATATCATGTATAAACTCCATGATAACCAAGCTTTGGCTACAATCTGAATATGTGCACAAACTGGCAGATTTATTACATGTAACACACTTTTAATTGCAGCTCTACATGTTTCAAGAGGAAAATGCAGTTTCCTATTTAATTATTTCGTGCAATCATTTTGTTAAAAATATTTAGTATATATTATCTTATGTTTGCTGTTTGTTGTGTGAAGTTGTTTTATTGTACAACTTCCTTTGTCCTGAGTTCATCAGATCCTGCATTGTCGCTATAGAAGGAAAAAAAAACACAGGAATTTAACTCAACCACCTGCAGAAGGTAGCAAACAAGAACTGAACTCTGCACTTTGCACTCTGCACTACATCAACCCGTAGGTGCAACATGGAGAACAGAACAGAACAGAAGAAGTAGCAACGCTACATAACTAACTCAAGATAACAGAATAAGCTAAGTTACTAGGGACCACTCTAAGGAAATAAAAAGAAAGGGTCCGGCAGAACGTGCTTCAGAAAAGAGGGAGATTGTAACTGAAGCATGCTCCTGTCCATTCTCCTTGCAGCAAGTAAATCTATAACTTTCTTGTCTTTCTCCTATTTGTGTGGTGTTTGAATGTTTTACGTTGTTTGAACCTGACACTTTTTCAATTGCAAGTTAAGAAAGCTTCTTCATTATATTATATTTGGTCCAAGTCGACATATTTAGTAACCAATTCAGGATAAAATTTTCTACAAGTCACAAATATATATATATATTTGTGATCTATATATGTGTGTGTGTGTAGTGCATAATAATGGGGAATTGGAAGACACTAAGAATTGGATTTTGTTTTCCTGTATCGGATGACAGTTGCCTGAGCAACCACTTTAGGTTTCCATCTGTTTCTCCTTCCTCATCATGGCCCTGGAACAATCTGAACCATTACACAGATTGTGCATTCATTACTTGCAAATAAGACTATGATTGCAGGTCATCCCATTGCCCAAATTCTCATTTATAATCTTTTGTTCCTTTGTGCATTGGACTTTCTATGTTTAAAATTTATTTTCTTCCTACTTCACTGTTGAGTGTCCAAATAAAAAAAGTTGTTGTTTTTTTTTGTTTGTTTTAATCTGTTTATTTGAAGTGTGAAAATGTTTTCTTATGAGGGAGTCAAATAATATAAACTTCATAAGCCAGGCATGAGAAACAAAGTCAATTTATGGATGTTCAAATAATTTTAGGAAGTATTGAAATCTAAACAAATCAAAATCTTAGGTATAGAGGGCTTTATAAAGTTACAAAAAAATAGAGTGCTTGTGCACTTTTTTTTTCAAATATCTAGCTGTAGTCAAGCCACTATGCAGGACATGGATCTGACCCATAATGTCTTTAATTTCCAAAGCAGGTTTAGGTCTGGAACTCATAGGCTGTCTTTCAATTTACACAAGAACATTATGGTGAAGAATATTGGAGTCTAACTGTGTGAATCAGTGTTAATCTAGCTTTATTTCTTTAATTCTGAAAATCCACAATGTTTGATTTGGTTGTTCTACAATTTAGCAACCAGTGCCTTTGGATTCTATTATCTTTAATGTTCTTAAATGGGGTTTGCAAGTTGCTCCTGCTTTTCTCATTTGTTGTTAATTACTTGTACATGTATTCATGATCATGAATGTTTGCACATGCAAAACCAGGGAGCTCAGAAGCCAGAAGCAATCCTCGCATTTCCAAAGGTATTTTGAATCTATAAATATATGACTTTAACAGGCAGACACTACTGCTAATACAAAAGCAATGTTTTCAATTTACCTTTAAGATGAGATGTTGTATTTCATTTTCCTCCTGTTGTCACTAGTTCATTTTCACTTTTTGCAAACCAAAACACAAATTGTCTTACAAATGGATTAAATATTTGACAGTCTCCAACTCTCCTCGTTGGTTCTCCTGTTGTGAAAGCCACTCTGTCCTGATCCAACACTTAATTATTGCGTGTATTTTTTTTTACAAGCAATAATTAATTTCACGATTGGCAACTGTGATTAATTATCTCATTACAAATGAAATTACCTGTACTCACCATGGAAATTATTCCAAATGAGGTTTGATAATGCTTTGAAATTTCAGCCAAATTCATTGTGACTAATGAATGATTGCAGAAAGAACAGTGCTATTGTTAATTACAGAAGTTTGACCAAAGCTCTGCCTAATTATATTGAATTAAATTAATTCAAACAACATTCACAGCCATAAAGAGGGTAATATTATCAACACCTGACAAATGAGATATTGCAAAACTTTATACACACAGTACTTTCTAAACACAATAAAAGGTCTTCATAAACATAAAAAGCACAACTTAAGAAAAAAATTGATGTATTTAAAGTTGGCACAATTATCTCCTAAATTCTATAAAGTTGAATGGGCTCTGCACACGTCCGCATGAGCGAAATGCGTTTTCGAGTTTCCGCTTTGAGCTTCCATGACAGCGAGAAAAGATAAAGTTGTATTTCTGACGCAAATAAAGTAATACTGTGAACATTGTTGTCTTCCTAATAGAATGAGCTTTTAAGTTTTTATGGATCTCCAAGCGATCCTGAATTAAGACCATGGCTTGTAAATATTTGTCACTACCAGTTAAAGCTAACAGCTTTCACTTCACTCCGGATCATCTACTTCAGCCTAAAACTATCGGGGAGAGAGGAATGGTAAATAAAGGAGTCGTCCCTGTGTTATTTCCATGGAATCATTTCTGTATTCCACCTGAAAGAGCGAGTGCATCGGAACGAGTGAGCAGACCAGAGTCAGACAGCCGAGCAACTGATCCGTCTGTAAACACTACTGTAAACACTACTGTAAACACCGTCCTATTTGAGCTCTTCACAAGAAGCATGCAAAAGTAATAAAACGAAATAACACGGAGACCTTCAGGAACCCGGCCATATGAACCTGAACAGTCAGCTAAACTCAAACTCTGACGCTGCTCTACTGTTAAACTAAGCGGCTTGTTTGCTTCCTCATGTTTCAGAATTTTCCAGAATTTCTAATTCCATTCAGCATAACATTTTTATTCTACAATAAGAAATGGACAAAACTACTAGATCTCACAGAAACATCTTCTTGGTTTGATTGTTTAACTGTTCTCATTCCTATTTGAACTTCCAGATTCAGAAGAAGCTTTTAACAGAGATGTTCACGTTATTTTTCTCCAGTGCTGCTCAACTCACCACTGTTGGCCCACAATACAAGTTGCAAATGAAAAAGAAAATCCCAAATCAAGTGTATGCCATCTACTTTTAGACCGCTGTTTAAAAAATAACATTCAACGATGTTAAATATTTAACATTAAATCAATAATTAAATAAACAAGCCCCCCAAAAAATCATCAGGTATTTCAAGTTACTTTTAAAAGTCCATCAGTTGTATATAACCTACCTTGTTGGATTCTGATTACTTAGCCCTTAATTTGAGCAATTTTGTCATTACTTATCTCCACTAATCATTAAAAACCTGAAATACTTTGAGAAGATAATGTTGAAATGATTCTTACAGGTGGTAGGTTGGGACAAAATGGCAATATGAAGTTTGGAAATGTCATTACACTTTCTGAATATGAGTTGCATTTCTGTTTCATTGTCATCTTGTTACATTTGTGGCTTCAAGTTATATGGGTTTTCTCCCTGTTTAAATACACTCATATACTGTACATTCAAAATGTATTCTAGTATGTAACAGAAAGATATGAACATGATAAGCCTTTTTTTTGTGTTTGTCAATGTAAGGAGAAGAAATGTGAATTTACTTTTTTTTAAAAAGCAAGCAAAACCAACAAAACTCAAGTATCTTCTGTGTCAGTAGGAAGATGGGACTCTCCACAGAAAACCACAAAGGAGCCAAAACCGGACAGGACATCATTTCCCTACGCAAAGAAATCAAATTTGACCGACAAAAACAAAGCAGAGGTACAAGAAATTTTATCTGAGATTATTAAAGATATTATGAGTGCCTCAAAGGGAACAACAAGACAGCGTTAATTCCTAGTTTGTTACATAAATATGAAAACACTCACTCCAGGCAACTTCCTGCTCCTGTAAGCATCAAATTAATTGTGTTTGCTTTACACTCCAGTAACCTCAAACCTTGTGTAATTTGGGAATTTGTTTAAGAAAAACAGTGGGCAAGTTGAATTATTTGTGGTACATAGCAATCTTCTTCTAATAAACATTTAGGCTAACTGTATATATTTGTAAACTCTGTTTGCAATTTAAAAATTGAGAAATATGATGTGAGGATGAACAATCATATGTGCAGGAGATAACTTGAAACCAGATGTAGGGGGAAGAAATCTGACATTAAATCAGACTATTTTCTGTATTTATCATAATTCAGATTACCAACATATGTTTTGTTTGATAAATTCCAGAAAAATAAGTGACAGTACAATTTATTTAAAAAAAAAAATACTTTCTTAATTTCAGATATCGACATACATTTTCTCAGGTTTCAGCAGCATTACCTTTTAGCTGAATTATTAAGGTTAAATGTTTGTTTGTCCCTTTTCCTCCAAGTAAAACTGAAAATTGACTCCAACCACAACTTTTGTGTTCTGCCTGCATGATTTCTGCAAGAGTGAGATTAAGCTTGTGTGTTACCACTCCAGAATATTAACTTTGTTGTCATTAAGCCAATTTAAAGTTAATTGCTTCAATTCTTTGGATCATTGTACATGAGCTTTAACTTCTTGTTTGTACCTTGACATGTTTCTTAATATTTTTGATATAATGTTCTTTTCCCATCTATGTCAAAAAGCCCCTTTTTTTCAGAAAAACTTGTCCACTGCTGAATCTAGCAAGTGGGTTGCATTCTCAGTTCATTCAGTCCAGGAGTTGTTCAAAAAAAGTATGAATTATGAATACTTTTGCAAGATCTATATGACATTCTATTTTGACCTGACCCTCTATAAGTGTTGCAGGTGGCCTCTGCACAATAGTTTAAATGCAGAGTAAGAAGCGATACTGTTAGTACAAAGAACAAGTCTCTCTACAGGTCTAAAAATCGTTAATTGTTGCAAACAGTGCTGGAAATATCCATGCATCCAGACAATATACTTGAAAACTATTCTTTTTATTCCATCATTTCTATTTATGTCCAGACTGGTCAATACAGAATAAATCAACAGTGAAAATGATCTAACACATTCCCAGCAGCTTCTAACAAAGAACCATTGACTTGTGGCTGGTGTCACAGACCAATAAATGCAATTAAATGAAAAAGAATGAATTCAAAACTATTCTAATTATACCACTTTCAACACAATAATTTTTTTATGTGTGATTTTAAAGCCAGTAATGTGATTTTGTGCACTGATTTTTATTTATTGATGTATATCTCAAAGAGCACACCAGGAATTACTCCGCTCCTACTACAAAATGCTTCTGTGATCTTCACTTCACCCCGTAACATGCAAATCCCAAGCAAATAACGTTTACAGATGAACTATTTACACCTCCAGGGTATTATATTTCTTAGTAAAAGCACCAGCTCAGCAAAAAGCAGCTGTAAATAAAAAGAGTTGCAGAAATAGGGAGGAGGGAGGAAGAGATGAGAGCTGATGGGCAACCGCAACCCTCTCCTTACAAGACAGTTCATTAAACACCTTTCACCACCACCGTGGCACTGTGCCTAGAATGAAAAGCATGATGTAAGCACATGCAGGTCAGGGGGTCAGCCTGTTATAGAACCCACTGATAAATGCTGAGACAGGAGTAGGGAGTGAATGGCCACACAAGTAGCACACTGAGCTTATCGCAGCCACTGACTGCATCACATTTATCCTGAGACTATTTTATCTGCAAGGAGAAACATCTGGTCATCTAACTCACTCTGTCAAATTTCTATCCCTGTACAGTACACTTACATTGAGGGATAGTAATGAAACGGCAAGAGAATGAACATTGCGAAGGGAAAGCTTTCAGTAGAATTTCTGTGAGAGGTAATACATAGCGGTGCTTTGTCACTAACATCGGATGCCTGCGCTCTATTTTGCAACGCTGTCAGATTTAAAATTTGATATCACTCTGAGCACTCAAAGACGTAATTTCATTTATGTCTGGAACTAAAACACATAAAACACAAATGAGAACGTCATCAGTCTGACAAGGTTCTGATACCATTTGTCGAGACAGTGTAATTAAACAACCTCTTTCTAATTACTTTCCACATGACTCTAATTTTAAGTCTGGCAGGAGACATATAGATAACTACTAAAAGGTTTGATAGAGTTTTCAAGAGCCGTACTAGTGTCAGAGGGCCAAACTAATTACCACCCTCAAGAGCAAGACAGTTTTGTGGGGATACATTGTGATAGTTTGTCAGATATGCGTGTGACTGCAACTGATTTCTGCATGACCAAGCAGGACTAGAAAACAGGTTAAGAACTGAAGTAATTGTCTTGCTACCACCATCCACTGGTATTTTTTTTTTCATGACAAATGTGCAATAAAATAAATTCAGCTCTACAACAATGTAACCATTTCCACTGCATTATTTTGCAAAAGGTTTTTAAAAAGCTCAGTAAAGTAAAAAAATAAATAAATAAATAAATAAAAATACGACAACGATCACTATAATCAGTTGGCTTTAATTAGCAATTAGGGGATGTCTTTTAGTGGGATAAAGCCAGTTCTATGACCGCTCACAATTTTTGTTTATGAAAATAAACAAAAGGGGAAATTAGTTGTATTCTAATTTCCCCTGTATTTCTTCTATTTTGTTTGTCTTAAATCTATGCAGTGTTCTCAAATAAGACTGGAACGTTGCACTGCAGATTAGAATTAATTTTAAAGACTTTTTATGATGCCTCATGTGATCTGACAGCTTATTTTTTTCCCCCCAGAAGATAAGTATTTGATTAAATAATGTTTTACAGCGTAATATCACAAAAAACAAGAAAACTGATGATCACACATTGTTTCAGAGGTGAGAAATTATATCTCAATTGGGATGGCTCGATTTTACAGACATGTCTAGCTAAAAATAAAAATGCACTAGTATGTGTCTGACTTCTTCAGAAAATTAATGAAGGAAAGTATGTGCTGATGTTGTACTCATGTAAATAATTGACTGGCTGCAAAATATCTGACTTAACTATACTTTGTTTTAATGACATAATGAAAGAAATTAAAATCGAATGTTAAAAGCTCAGAGAATAGAGCCGAATGGGAGTTGGCAGAACTACATTTGTAGTTGGCTCTTATGTTAGCATATAAAACAAAGCAAAAACATCTTGTTTTGGATCTTGTTCAATTTCATACTGAAAATATCCATCCATCCACTTTCCGGTCACCCTTCTCCCTAACGGGGTCGGGAGGTGCTGGTGCCTATCTCCAGCTGCGTTCCGGGCGAGAGGCAGGGTACACCCTGGACAGGTCGCCAGTCTGCCGCAGGGCAACACAAAGACAAACAATCATACACACACAAACTAAGGAGAATCTGGAAAGCCTAATTAACCTGACAGTCATGTTTTTTGGACTGTAGGAGGAAGCTGGAGAACCCGGAGAGAACCCACACACGCACAGGGAGAACATGCAAACTCCGTGTAGAAAGACCCCGGGACGGGAATCAAACCCAGGACCTTCTTGCTGCAAGGCAACAGCGCTAACCACTGCGCCACTGTGCAGCCCTACTGAAAATATATGATCTTAAATCAAGAATCAGATGCAACAAATTTAGCTCCTCCCAGACAAACCAGGGCAGGATCCACATAGTGCTTGTGTTGTCTCATCATATATTAACACAATAATCATTCTTGGGCAATGCACTTCTTAAAGATTTCTTCATTTTGCCAATTAAAAAAAAAAGTAGTGTAATAAACATTTTTAGTGGCAAAATAATATCCATGCATCTTGTGAATCTGTGGATTCAAAAGACTGAACGCACTCAAAGTGCAGATGAACATGTTGACCCAGTTTGCTGTCTTTGTTCTTGATCTCATGTATTCATTATGTTGCAGTTCCTTCAGCTTCCTGAAAAACAGGCTCCCTGGATACTTGAGTCATGTTAGAGCAAGAACAAAATACTGGTGTGAAATTGGTGTTGTTTGTTTCATTTGTGAACATCAACATTTCTGGTTTATATTTAGCTTCACTTAATAATATTTTCTGATAAAATCACAGGTAAAAAAATGCTTGCAAAGACAAAAATTTCCAGGAAATAAAAGGAAACAGAGTGTCTACCCTGACAAAAGAATAAAATAATAAAAAGCTCCCTAATTAATTCTTCATTCGGTTTCATTATATTGGGCGCTGTCAGATATTTACTTGCCTAATATTGGAACAGATCAAGGTTGGCATGAAGCACAAGTCATTAAACATGACCTTTTCCTCAAACCGAATCAATCACTTCAAAGTCACGAACCTACCTTATTGATATACAAACCAGATGGAATGTTCAATCCAATACAGAGCCTCTGCTGCTTTCAACGGTTCCCTGCTCTTTCACAAAGAGGTATTTAAATAAATACTTCTTTTACTGTCATGCACCAGCTTATAGATGCAGAAAAGTTACAGAAACATCAGAGACAATCCAGTTGTGATAGAGATAAGAACAAAAAAAAGCAGATGATAAGGTTAATCAGGGCCCATTTTAGGTGCTTGAGTGGGAATCCTAAATATGGAACAAAATAATAATTCCTTGCAAACTCACTTTGGTTCACTTTGTTGTCTAATTAATTTGAGTAGAGGTAGAGATAATTTAAAGGGTTCATGACCCAGGCTTCATAATTACCCCCACTGAATCTGGGGAACAGGAAACACAGTAGGTATGATGTTTGAAAATCCGAGTAATTAAGTCATGAGTGTTTTGATCAAGACTCAGGAATCATTGTATATGGATTACCTCTGCTTTTGACACCAGTCCATCAGCAAACAGGAAATCTTCAGTCGTAAATTGACATCTATAATCCAGCTGGTCTTTTATGGCATGCCGGTTCTTAATGGAAGAGACCTTTGCATAAAACTCTGAACATTTTCCATCACTATTCATTCCTCCCAGCTATAATTCAGCTTGTAATATCCCTTGAAATGGTAATTGAGCCTCAGGAAACATTACTTATACAGACGCTTTGGGAAATTGCAATTTGATGAAATCCCTCTCCAAGGCAATCTGTTTTTATTTTTGTAATGATTTGTTGTTTAGGTAACTTTTTCACAGTGCTAACAGTGTTTTACAGTTTACTTCACAAACCTACAGAAAGAAATATTTTGCTTTCATATTAAAGTTTTGCCAAAGCTTGTGTAAAAACAATCTGAGCCAAGACCAAGATATACAAGACTTAAAAAAAAAGAAACAAATAAACAATGTATAATTTCTGAAATGTTTTTGTTCATAACTAATGGAAGATCATGGAGCCCCCTAAGGGATATGGGGAATTTTTATTTTTTATTTTTTTTGCATTACCTTGCGAAACGTTTGCTTTCGCTTGCAATATTTTTGCGTTACCTCGCAATAAGTTTTGCGTCTCTTCACAATATGCACTGCAATATTTGCTGATCAATTTTATATAGTCACAAAGGTCAATTTAAAATTTCAAATGTATATATGTTTAAAGAGCTTCAGTGTTTATTCTTAACTCTTTGGTGCAAAAAAACTGATTGAGAATTGATTTATTCGCTGCGTCTTTATGTCTGTTTGGATAAGGTGGAGATGGAATGGCTCTGAAAACAGCCATTCAAATCATTCAGACTACCAACACAAAAGAGACACAATCAAAGCTGTCAGATGATTCTATTACCCTGTGAAAATAGCTCAGAAATAGTCTAGTTTGGATGTGTTTTTCTGTTTTCTCATAGGTTTGTGGTGCATTTCTATCCTAAAGAAAAATATGTAAAACTTCAGATATTACACAAGAAAATTTTAATATATGTGGAAAAACCTTATGATAACCTTATATTACAGCAGACAGTATGATGGCCACCATAAGATAGACTTGCAGTATTCAATTATGCCACATGAACTAATCAATACATCATTGTGAGGTAATGCAAAAGCTTTTGCGAAGTAATACAAAAAAAAAATCCTCCATATCCCCAAGGAAGCTTGGTAGAAGATTAAAGAATTGCAGCGATAAAGTACTCTTTTTAACCACCTGTCAATTTCTAGGTCACATTGAGCAATTGTTTGAAGCCTCAGATAAGACTGGAAAAAATAGTTTTAAAGTAGTCCTTAATCTTCTATTGACAACTGCTTGTTTTATTTGGCTAACAAGAATTAAACCGGCAATGAAAAAAATCTTAACCACTTTTGAATCAACTGTATAACACAAAAATAAATAATTCAAAAGTACTTGAAGAAAAAGGAGGTAACATTTTCTCTATATGCATTTTCATGTCAAAAATAATTGCTGTATTTAACAAAATAAAGCACTATCTAAACAGGATGTTTTATTTTTTAAAACATTTCCTGGTCTTTCTTTTTAATCATTCGTTCCACAAAAACATTTTTTCATACTGGACACAATTACCTGTAAGGACTGAATAACTGAATGAGCAATGAATTTCAATCATAAAATGGCTTCCTCGAGAGAGCTGCGGAAACTTCTCTCCTCTATGTCTAAAAATACATTTGTATAATTAATTAAGACCCAATGTCCTACAGTTCCCCGTTGTCCAGCCGGTGGGTTTTGATAACCCTTCTGTCTATGTCAAGACATGTTTCCACACATGGCATCTGACAAGCAGAGACAAAGTCTGTCACATGTCAGCGACTGTCGCTGTGAAACTGAGAACAGAGATTAAAATGACTCCTCCAAGGTTTGTCATGAAAGTCAAGGCAGCAGTCTCCAATGTTTTTATAACCTTTCTCATAATTTTCCCACACTATCAGCTAACTTCAGGTAAATAATTTCATTTCAATTTTTTGTTAACTCTGTCGAAGTTAGCAATGTTTATTTGAAAGGCACAGGTAAATCCATAAAAATGAAAAGTGAAACTGGACTTCTAGTTTTGATCTTTTAGTTCAATTAATTTCAGTTTAGTTTATCTATATTGAAAAAAAAAATAATTCAAATTTAAAAATACTTTATTGATCTCAGAGGGAAAATAAATATTAACTCATGTTAATTAAAATTCTTCTAGGAGTTATTATAGATAGCGATGGCTGTTGGCAGAAAAGATCTCTTGCAGCAGTCTGTAACACAGCAACTCCTAAGAAGAGTCTGACTGAAGACACCCTGTTTTCCTAAAACGGTCTCATAAAGAGGATGGCCAGGTTTCTCCAACCAAACCCTCTTTCAGTTAATATCCAGGTATCTCTCCTGACTGCCAGGGAATATTTAAAATGTTGCTCTTATTATGTATATATTCTGTTCAGTTGTTTGTGTGACTCAGTTGTCACCAGTTTGATTATTAGAAAAACAAACCTGTAGCAGCATTTGGCTATTGATTGGATTGATCCGGCATGTGTACATGGCGTTCTAGATGAGCATGGAAAATTTCTAAAAAGGTTCCTTTTTTATTCACTTGAGCATCTGCCCACCAAAGCCTCTGTGCACACACCGGGTCTTAGCTAAACTTCTGTATCTCCTATTTTTAAACAAATTTGTCTGCATTCGTTGCAAACTCTTATGTGGCATTGGTCCACATTATAAAGCTCTGTAGCAAGATTTTTGATTTTCTAAGAAAAACATAAGTGGTGCTGAATACCAAGCAGAGAGGCTTGAAGAACATTGTTCCTCAGCAACTTCTAAATGTGTGAATGAGGAATTGCTTGACAAGAAGACTCAAACTGTCATCACCTTTTAATGTAAAAGGTGATGATATTGTTGCTGTTTTTAACAACTTGTTTCAACCATGCAGGTTAATGATATATCACATTTTATCCCATCTTTCTATCTGGATCATTCTTACAATTTAATTCGAACTTTAGTTAGTAAGATAAATGAGAACTGTTCTATCTGAGAGAGGCAATAAAGTGGTTTTCCTCATTCACTTTCAGAATAATCTCACAGTGACCTTAGAAAAGTGACTGTCCAGTCTTTGTTTATGGAGAGCCAAGGGGGAGCGTGGGGGAACAATAGTGTGTGTGCATGTGGTTGGGAGGGGGGGAGAAAGAGGGAAGTGTAGTGGTGCACAGTATATTTGTGGTCAAAGAGATCCCTCTACAGCTACAAAAAGTGATGACATGTTTGATTACATTTATGTTTGATTGAGTTTAGTGCTCCCTTAAGCTAGCTTGGGCAAAATGAGATTTTCTCTCCCCAAATATTACCTTGAAAACCCCTTCCTGGACATCCATCAACGTCTTTTGCACTTTAGCACTTTGCCAATTTTACAGATCCCAGGGATACCTTCAAAGACGTACCTTCTCTCACCACATTAATTTGGTCCAAGCAATATAAACCACCAAGATCTTACATCAATTACAAGATCTGAAAGTGTGTAAAATCTTTGAAGAAAGTAACCTCTATTTTCTGTTCTTTGTAAGATTGCAAAATGACCACAGTCCTTTAATTATCCACACAAATTTGGCAGCGAGAGCCTGTTTGCACGTACAGAGAGGAACAAATGCTTTTCAACTGCATCAATGCATTACAATCCATACAGGAAAAGCTGAATTGTAAAAATCAATTATGAAATGTCATTATGCTTTTATAAAAAGTAGCTGAAAACGTAATGCAGGCAAATTATTTCTTAAAATTTTGACATGTCCATCTTGGCTTTATTCTTCCATCTACTTGTATAGAAAAATAGAAAAATAATAATAAAAAAAAAAACATACTTTTTATTGCATTTGATTGCATCAGTCTATATACTTGTGCTCCAAATCTGTCAGTCTTAATGTAGACATCCATCTGTCCTTCATCAGATGGATAGAGATTAAACTGTAAAACGGCACGGTGGTTACATTTAGAGGGGAAAACAATCAACGTTTTTATCTTTTATTATACCCTTGACTAAATGCCTTGACTAATTCCTTGTGTAAATGAAGCTCATTGTGTTGGTTAAAGTTGTTTACAGATGCTCATCAGATGGGAACATCATGTGTGTACCTGGTTCCCAATGAAAAGCAGCGCTTAAACTGCATAAACTGTTTCCTCCATAGTCATCAAGGTCCCAGGAGTTTAAAAAGCTGATTCCACATTTAATAACCAACATTATAACAACTTAACTAAAGGCTTTTTTACACATTTTACCAGGAGTGTCACACATTTTGTATGTAGACAAAGACAGTTTCATAGTGGAAGTAAAATCATAGCTTATTTTCATTTGAGTCAAAAATCAGAAAAAGTGTGGAGAGCATTTATATATAACTGGAGTAAATAGTTTGCAGAACCTTTAGCTGCAGTTACAGGCAGCTGTGAGATTTGGGATTTGTCGCCAGGTTTTGACATTTAGAAACTGACATCTTTCACCATTATTTAAAAAAGAAATAGGGCACATTGACTAAAAGGCTTCCATGAACAGTAATTGTCACAGATTCTCTATCAAATTAAATAAATCTGCTTCAAAAATATAAATAATACTAAATTCCATGTATTTGTACTTGTTTCGGATGTATTTATATAAACATTTTCTAGACTGAAGACTATTTATAAAAGTAAATTGAATATTCATTTATAAAAATGAAGCTGCTACCTTTTTCTACAATACATTTATTATCTGGATCACAACCTTTGGTTTTTCATATGTACACAATCTTCCTTTGCAAAACCAATGCTCTGTTTCGGAGCTGAAATACATAAAATGGCCTCAGCAATCTGCATTAGATATCTTCATATCTTTTTTAATCCTTTATTTCTTATAAGGAAAGAAAGTATGAATTCAATCATCATGAGAAGATGCCTTGGCAATTTTTACCATTTTAGATTTGAGTGTATTTGCAGACAAAAGCAGTTGAAGAGAAACAGGACATATCTTGCTTTTTTTCCACCAGTCACTCCTATTTTTGTGCGTAGATTATTTTATTATGGAATGCCAAGTAGTTCACAATGGTCACTGGTTGTTATTTCACACATCATTGTTGATTACAATTAATGTTCATATCTCAGAATAACAGCACAAGAATGTGCAAATGTTAAGAATATAATCCTTTTTTGTATTTCCTGAATCAAAGGTATATAAAAAAAGTTGTGTTTCCAGAATATCTCAAGGATAAATATATATTTAATGAATGCTAATTCAAGAAATTTTCATTCCCCATCTTTCACTGGTAAATGTGATGAGGTGTTTGGTTCAGATCAACACACCAACACACTGTAAATCCTTTGATCATGTCTCAGCTGAGACTCCTCATCTCTCTGCTGGAGATGCCTATATTCTGCCCTCACACAGCAACTCCCGCTGAACTATTGAAACTGATTATTTGACGAGATATCACCTGTGTGGCTGTTTGATCTGCAAAACATGATGTTGAGATTATTTTCCTGAGCAGCAACCTTGAGCAGCATTAAAACAGGAGCAATTAGATAAAGATGAGACCTTTTAGTAACTTTAGATGAGTCCTGAGGGAGAACAAAACTCACGCATATTTTATTTTCCCCAGACTCAGCTCAGATATAATTATTCTGCTATTAATCACAACTAGTTTCTGTCCTGTTCTGCTACACCTCTACAGAGATGGAAAGGTACATACAAGAGGGTAAACAAATGACTCTATATTATGCAATCTATCAATATGAGGGGAGCCTGTAAACACCAAGCTGTCACATCCAAATGAAAGTCATTAGTTTGCAGCAATCAGAGCGTTTGACTCCCTCCAACACAGACTGCCTGCTGTAGTGCAGTTGGCAGTCATTCTATTAATAACCACTGATATGATGGCACCTGCAACAAAGAGACACAATCAAGACTGAGGAACTCACAGGTGTTTGGATTAATCTGCTTTTTAGTCTGTCTAAATTATATGTCCATATTAATTCATGTTTTATAGCTGGTCAAAGTGAGAAAGTGTGACAGGTGTAGAATGACATGAAAGCTATGAAACAATGGAAACCTAAAGGTTCGACTCCAGAACATCCTGGACGAAAACAAAAAGATTTGCCGATGGGTGTGAGTTAATTTGAGGATAGATTTTCTCAGTTTTTACAATAACTGTCTTTTCTCTTTCTAATGGGGACATTTATATAAGTTTGAATATCATTGGAATGTTACTTTATTTTAGAAAAAGTGAATGATATATATAGATTTACTGCTTCCAGAGAAATATGTGGAATACTTTTTTTTCTGTTAAATTTCAGAAAATTGTAATATTGTATGCTATCAGTTTAATGACAATAATTAACGCAATCATGGGTAAGATTAAATGTAATTGAATTTATTTGGTGAGAGCACAAGTGCTCCTAACATCAAGGATTAATACTGGTAGTAACACAAGAAAGCCAAGAGCATATTTCACTGTGATATTTCCGGTATCCTAAAGTATATGTTGCTGTGCTTTTGCATAATAGTGTCTAAAACGGAGGAAGCAGCTGTGCATATGCAACAAGGTCATTTAACTGTGAGCATTTGCATAACACTGTTACCATCTTTCAAACTAACGAATGTAAAATCTTATTAGAGAGTCAAGCAGAAATAGGTGACACTGCTACGTTCGAACTTGTCTAATTTGAAAACAGAACATTTCAAAGACAAAACAGAGGTCTGAAACTTGGGGATTCTTCATCAAATGGGCATTAATTAAAAATTATGCACATCAAATCCACATTTAACTTCCCTCAGAGCATCTCACCCAGCTCAGAACATAAGAATAGCAATCTACCCTCACCCAGACATCATCCTGACTGTGTCTTGGATGTCTCCAGGGCTTTGCCTTTCACTACCCAGTTTACCGTTTCCAGCTTCTCGTTGAAGTGAGTTCCTATTTTTCTCCCCACTGTTTGATTTAATTATGCTATATTTGTCTTGTCGATATTTTAATGTGCAAATCGCAAAAGAAGGAATCTTTGTTAAAGTAGGGCACCTCTCTTATTATATTCTCAGAGGAAAAAAAGACTGCATGAGGGCTTTTCACTTCATTATCATTCCTAACAACAAGAAAGAACTTTTCTGTTTTTTTTTGTTTGTTTTTTTTACAAATCATTAAGAAATGCCTCTCCTGCTCAGCATATTTAACTGTACCATTTTAGTATGATGTTTTAGCACATTACTGAAGAAGGAAAGAAGGGACAGCCACAATTTCATTTGATTATTGTGCTCGCTTTTTGTACATCTCCGGTTTTTGCTCAATTTAGTACACTCATTGACAAATAAGATGTGCAGGCTCAAAGACACATACCAGGACTTCTTAAAACTAGTGTGACGTGACTCATAGTGGTATTTCGCTTTAACACATAAGCATGAATGCTGGAGATGCTAAACCCATGGGATTTTGCTAAAATGTTTCACTGAAATGTGGAAAATGTCTAAAATGCTCTCAAACATATAGTTTCATTTTTAGTCACTGTTTTGGATAAAGTAATGGGAATAACCACTGAGTTATATTGTTAAAGATTCACAAGGTTGTATTTACATTTAGATATTTACAGATAGACATTGATAATTGCATAATGTTTATTTCATTTTGATGATATTCACATTCTTGTTAAATGCAACGTGGTTATATGTAAATTAGAGACTGTTGAAGTGAAATGTTGTTTCACACAACATTGTTAAAATATAACAGAAAGCTTTTATGGCCATTGCTTTTATAATAGGCAAATTGTTTGTCCAGATCGTCTAGTTACCAAATTCCTCTAAAAATCTTCTTATGTGTGCAACAATTTTATGTTGCAAAGGTTTTAATCAAACTCTTTTTGGTATGAACTATTTTAATTATTCATGACCAGACATTTTTTAAATGATAACTGTCATTAGTACAGTTAGCGCTGCAGTTAGCAGTGTACAGTTTACACAGAACGTAAAAGCATTCGGTGTAGTTTCTTGACTTTAAATATTTGCTTATTTTCAGTAACACATATGATCCATGGTACCAGCTGGAACATCAGTTCATGTTAAAGGAAGGAAATTAATATTGCCAAAGAGTCACATCAGCAAAGGTCAATTGCAAATTGTGGTATTTCACAGTATGTCTAGCAATTTAAAATCAAGCTGTAAAAACGGAGGTCTTGTTTTTCTCACCATGCCAATTTAGAATGCATGCCTCCTAATAAGCTACATATTTACTAATTCAAGGCTGATCATCCTCCATAGCATAGAAATGGTTATTTCCTGTTCACCTTTGAGTTAATTTTGAAAAAAAATGTGGGACTAGTAATATTTTATGACTAGTATATTTTATGACACTTATTTCATTTTCAGTCCTTTCTCTCATGTTTAGATTGTTATTTTCTGTTGAAACTGAGAACAAGAAAACAATATTATTTCTTTATTGACACATACCTACTTGTTTGACCTTGATTAGCAGAGAAGCCGGATATGAAAAACAGGAATACGAGAAAAATATCAATATTTGTTTTGATGGCTTACTAGTGTTGAATAAGTTAATGCTGATTGTTGTGTTTAGCATGCTTATAATATTTTTTTCTTATACTGCCATTCCTTTTGGTATTCAGCTATCTCTATAAACCTGCTTCAGGAATCCTCTTCAAGTTTTCCTAAGGAGACAACTGTCAAAGAAAAATCCCTCATTATTTTATTCCATCATTCAGAAAATGAAAAGAGAGTTGAGATGACAGAAAATAGGTGGAAGAGAAGATTTAGAAGACCGAGCCATGAAGCAGTCAGCTCCTGAAAGGTAAATGGAGAGCATTTATAATCCATTTTCCCATAACCACATACACAATTGCACAAAACTGCTCAAGTTGAATCGGGCTTTACACAGAGACACTTATATGCTTATGGATGCACCTGAGTGAGGTTGTACAAGGACATTATAACAGGTCTATCAGTGAAGGCAGGAGATGAATCATCAACAAACCAATAACAAAGTGTCCACAATTTGCTGCTTATGATCCTGTGTGTACTATGTCTATGATGGTAATCTGACTTCACTGCAGCTTCGATAGTGATTAAGCAGATAATGAGAATAGATTTTTACTTTAGATGCCAATAAATGTACATATCTTGTAGCTCATAGAACACAAAAAGTTACATTTCCAGCCTCTAAAAGTGTTTTTTTTTTTTTGCTTCTTTCTTAATCTTAATAAAATGTTACATGTGTGCAGATATTTTAAATTAGAACACCTTTATAATCTCAGAGAATCAAGCTTGAAAAAATTGTCATTTTTTCATGTCAAAGTTTCTCCTAAATGAATTATTTAATCTGATAATCTTTGCAATGTAATCCATAATTAGTCAAAACTTTTGAATTATGACCAATGTATATTAAACATCTGTATTTTTAGTCAACAGAAGTAGTTTATGTTGTAAAGGTTGACTTTAGACAAAATGGTGTTTTCAGCCTTCACCTAGAGATCTAAATAATATGATAAAAAAGAAAATGGTTAAGTTGATCACCATGTCTCCTTCACAGATTTAAACTCACGCTTGAATTATAAAGAAAAGAGAAAGAACCAGAGAATCCATTGAAACTCGTGCAATAGTGGGTCAGATGTACATCTGTTCATTCTGTTGCATTAATGCATTTGTTTACAACTTTTTACATTTTTCTCTTTTTATTTCCCTCAGACGAAGGTCACGCGTTAATACTGTAAATGTGGATTGTAAAAGCCTGACCGTGCATTCCTGAGAGGAAGATAAGGTTTGATAGAAATTAGATTTTGAACCAATATAATTAGTTTTAAGACTGTTCAGTTCCCTGGGTATTGATTTTCTCCATTAGCATACAATCAACTTTTACTAAACCCTTTGTGTGTTTCCTTTTTATCAAATCATGAATAAAAAGGTCTTAATGTAATGAAGTAGCAAATATAATGTGAATAAATAAAATTTCAGCTCTCAGTTTCATTTATTTTTAACCCTTATTTTTAAAGCATTTCTTTAAATTTACTTTGTAATTCTTTCAGTGGTAAGACTTCATACCTTAGATTGATTTTTATTATGAGACTGGTTTTATTTAATTCATCATGCAACATCAGCATTATATCTAATCATCTAACCAGCTCCACCCCACATCAATACAACTGCAACCTCTTTTTGGTAAAATAAGGACCAGGAAAAAGTTTAGTCAAATAGAACAGCAACTCGAAACGTCTACTTAAGCAAAATAAGAATGTCAGAAAGCAGCAGATACATCTTTGAGTTTAAGAAAGAATTCAAGAAGGTGACTGATAGCTAATTAAAATTGGCACTTGTACTGATTGTAATATTGGTGATGTGATAAATCAGTCGCAGAAAAATTTAGTTGTGCTTGGCAGCAGTTGTGGATATCTTTCTTATCTTGCTTCATGTAAAGTTAAGCTGCAGGGTGCACAAGGTCACGTCACTGCAGCTGTGGCCTGACAGTCATTTTGTGAGGGACTGGCACTTCACACAGCAGCATCCGAGACTCAAGAAACCTGCCGTTAGATCAAAGTAACTCTGTGCTCCAAGATATCCATCCCCTAAGCCACAGATCCCAAGCGTATCTGAGCTAATGGGACTTCCCGGAAGGAATCATCTGAGTCAGAAAACTTCTAAATGATGGCGGTAGCAGCGCTGTCTGAAAGGTTCAGATCTCATCTCCAACAGAGATTTAAATTCTAACTCCTGCAGCATGCTGAGTCAAAGTATTGGCGGAGTAACAGTCATCGCTGTGTAAAAATTGGTAATATCTCTGTGACCATGAGTTAAATTGTATCTGATATTTTTTTTCCCAGCATTTTCTGATTACACTGGCTATCTTTAAGCTAGCTGGTGCATATTTTAGATAGGAATATCTTTGGGGCAGAGAAAGCAAAGAGCCGGCATTTATTTCTTTTTCTGTGTGACTATCTGAGGGACAGATCATTCATCTAAAGGGGAAGCAGCACATTCAAGAAACAATGTAATGCAGTTTTCCAAAAAAGTCTGAGTAAGTCTTTTCTGCTTTCTGTGGATATTTTATTAGAGCAGTGGTTCTTAACCTTTTTTGAGGTACCGAACCCACCAGTTTCATATCCACATTCACTGAACCCTTCTTTAGTGATAAATAAAATACATTTTTATTTCCAAATTCAAGACATAGGTATATGCTTTTTTTCCACTGGTGTATGAAATTCACCTTGCTCAAAGAACAAAACCAACACAGTGCATGAACTCACAACAAATTATGGTCTTACTTTATTCTGGCCCCAAAAATCATTTTGGCCCCATAAAAGAATTTCAGCCCCCAAAAATATTTTTTTGCTATTTCACTAATTAAAAATTATTTTAGATTTTTTTTTTTTAAAGAATTTAACATTTTTTAATAACTTAATATTTTTAAATTTGAAATATGATTTTTTTTTTAAATCCACAACAAACTTGTTTTACTTTCCCCCATCTCCATGGAGCTTCTAAGGGAAGAAGTGTTCCCTTAGTTTTGCCGGTGCGAGAATAGAGTTGTTCAACTCTTGGCAGGAGTTGTTTCATGTCTTCATATCTTGCTTCATGTAAAATTAAGCTGCAGGGTGCACAAGGTCACGTCACTCCGTTCCGTGATACGTATGAATCCATGTTGTACATATTCGTCCGACCACTTTCGATTTTTGCTCGACATGTTTAGTATGGATTAAAATATTGAGAAAGAAACCACACGACGTACAACTACGACAGCTGTTGACAACTAAATTCCCCGCAGCACTGATTGGCCAAGCAATGTCACGTCATCCTCTGAAGCAAGTGATGGGCAAGAGGGGCGTGTCATCACGACTTTACACAAGTGTGTCTTTACTTCCACGGCAGAGGCTCCGCTCTGCCGAACCCCTGGGACCGACTCATCAAACCCCTGGGGTTTGATCGAACCCAGGCCAAGAACCACTATATTAGACTATACATCTTTCCTTAAGTTCTAAGAGAGTTTTGTTCCAATTTGAATGGTGCTGTGGAATCTGGAATAGATAAAACAAGTAGATGTTGGCATCTTTGAGAAGCACATGCTTGATTATTTTGTTCAGTATATTCATTTGATTTATAATATCAAATGACCAAAATCATGATGTATATTTCTTGGAGGTTCCGACACAACTAACGCTTTTTTCTTTCAGTCAACTCCTTTCAGTCCTTCCTGCCATCCATACAGTCCTCCTCATCTGGTGTTCAACTCTGTCCTGTTTAAAAATGCATGTAATATTCCTGTAAAAGACATTGTGTTGAATAAGATAAAGGCATAATTACCTTTACTAAAGGCTCTGACATGAATCAATACAATTCCAGTTAATGACTTCAAAAATTGTTGCTAATAAAAGTCTGGAGGAGCCTTTTTGTCTTTGGTATGGAGCACAAGACAACAATGTTTCCCTAAAGTTGGCTTGTGAATGTTTAATTTTCTGACAACAGTATGTTTGACAGCAAGATTCACCTTTGTTGATTTTACTAATATAAAAGATATTTGGCCAAATGAGATTAATATGAGGAGGAACCAGTGTTTGAATAAAAGACCCTTTTTCTTTTAAACCACACATAACCTTGATATTTATTTAGTGGTTCTTTTGGTGTGTTAGACAATTTCAGCTATATATATTTTTACATGCACTAAATATTGGCAATGAGCTGCCATTATCTGAACTTTAATAGTACATTTTACAAGAACACATTTTCTATCGCAGTTTGGAAGTTGACAATGAAGTTTCAGCAAGTTTGACTTGACGTGTTATGAATCTGAAGTCAAACACTTCATCACTATTTATTTGACAATGTTTGATTCAATCATTATTTGTTGTGTAGTTATTGATTAATATTCAGCCGGTAATATGTAAAGGTCTGTGGTGAATTTGCCCAAAAATATGAACAAGACAGACATACAAGTATATTTAACTGTGACAAGTTTTTATTTCATTATTGCGTTTAGTTGATATGTAAACCATAAGAACTATCTTCTGTAAACTTGCTGTTTGATTAAATGATTTTTATAGAGTTTTCCTTTCTCCCAGCTGGTGCACTGGGGAGTGGAGAAAAAACAAACAACAGCTCTGCTGAGATTTCTGCTGAAGGGTAGAGAATATAAATCTGGAGGAATGTACGACTCTGTGTTTATTCCAAATCATAACTCAACAGTGTTTACATTAGCCAAACTTTGCTAAACACTCATCAATAATCCTGAGCATTAATTTATGGAAATGAGCTGATTATCTTCGTGGGAACGAGTCATTAGTGTGTATTCGGCAGTAAATATTCTTCAAACTTTGCAGATAGATTTTTCATGTGCTGACATTTGCTGAATGCTGGATTTGGTGAGTAAGTGCAGGTGCCACAGGATCAAATGAATTTCTTTTGCACAATGGTTCACACAGTTCTGCTCCTTTAGACCTATCGTTACGGGAGAGAGCACTTAGCTATTTTATCACAGTGTACTGACGTTCATCAGCAGCATCTAATTTCAGAAAATTGATATGAACAAGTCAAACAAACAGCATGGCATGTCTGTCTCTTTAGAGCGTGCAGGTGTACCACTCTGGCTAATTAGTTTCATTGTTGACAGTTTTCAGGGTGTTTTTGTCTTCATCAATTGGTTAATAGATAATGTTCTATTAACCCCCAGTTGTATAAAGAGAAGTATGACACATCTCAAGGAAAAGTGGAATACAGACATGCTTCCCTTTCAGAGTGAATTACCACATTTCTCTCCTAACATTTTAGGAAGATTCTGAAATTTAATTAGTATTAAAAGTGAAACCCACTGAGACCCAAAGTGAAATATAAACAAACAACAGGGGTTGATTGACACTGTTTTTATTGGAGATTCTGATGCAAACCACACTCACTATGCATCTCAGATTATTGTACTTATGTGAGGCAAGTATCAGCTGCTGCCAACGAGGCAATGTGCAACAGATGTCCAGAGCCAAGACTGTGTATCTTTTAAAATGGAAATCATAATAAAGATGAGGAGGATGATGAGAGGCATCAAAACATGATAAATGACCTCCTATTCACATCCACTGAGGAGTATCATTATTTCTCAAGCTAGATAAAAAGCTGCAATGTAGCAAAGCAGCTGTTACTGTGTCCCTTTGGTCCTTTTGTTTAGATCTCGGTTGAATTACATCAAACAAAGGTCTTATTTCACCAAAAAAATTAAACATTGAAGGATCCCGTACATACTCATGAATGCTCACTGACCACTTTATTAGGTACACTGGGACAGTACTGGGTACCCACTGAAAGATGATGGCTGCGATTGTTTACACCAAATTCTGACTAAAGCACTAAAAGGCAACATCCAAGAATTCGTACTTTAAGCAAATATTTAAAAATAAAATCCTTTGGATCATCTAACATATAAGTATTTTTACATGTACTTATGTTTATAAAAATATATTCCTCATTAGTGACACTAAAATAGTTTGCAGGTTAGCATCTTGTTCAGTCAAACAGCCCTTTTATGGGAAACTTGCCTTAGAGAAGCTTGTCATCTGGTTCACAATCCCAGCTGCTAATGCAAGCCACTTAATTTATGTGTCCCTTTGGATTTCCTGCAGGAGCATATAACAAATAACTTTCAAGCTAAATTAGCATTTTTGGAAAATAAATATTCTGCAATGTATTATAGAGTTAAAAGAACAGAATATTTTCAAAGCAATAAAGGAGTTTGAATTTACTTCCTCTGTATAAGCCTTTCCAATTTCAACAGGCAAGATCTTAATCTTGTTTAAATAAATCAACAGTAATTCCATCTCCTGTTAATCTTGTGCAGTCATTTTATTCATTTTATTAGAAATACTTTTATCAGAGATTTGCAAATGAAACATTGCAGGTATGCAAGTCAAACACAAATCCATAAGGAAGAGCAAATTTTTCTCTAGTGACCTCATATTCTTCAGTTGAGGAACACACATAGTTTAAAATATGTTTTACATCAGACTGTACTTGGGATGATCATTTATTTACTTTGACCCATTACATACAACATTAGACTTCAGGATCCTTTTGTTTCTGTGGGAGGGTAATTTATTCCTTAAGTGTCTAAATCAAATCAATTAACAACAAAGTTGAGCACCTGCATTTCTTCAGCAGTGGAGCCTCAAGTGTTAACATACCTAATCTCAATTCTTAATTATTTTGGAGTTTATTGCAACACTAATATGTAAATATAATTAATTATACAATGCAGCATTATTGTTTAGATATGCATTTTTCACATGGATTGCTTTCATGAAATGGGACCATTGGGAGTGCATTTACCATCAGGATGGTCTGGTTAAGAGACATCTTTGTGTCAACATTTTTATGGAAATGAGCTTCCCCAGTGTTTAATGAGTTGAAGGAGAAGTGTTTCCTCTGTGAGCTTCAGTGTTTAAGACCCATGTGTGTGCAGCTGGCAAAAGAAGCAGCGGGATAATGAGGGGTCTCTGAGGCCTGGAGCAGGAATTCATGACTGAGCCAGGCCTTGATATAATGAAAAGCCACTGGCTTAAAGTAATCCGTATTTGGACTGTTGGCTTCTTAACGGGTGTTACAACAGAGGGTGACAGCTGTTTAATTAGGTACAGTGACATTTCACAATGTACCAGTGAGTAGAAAATGCACATCTGTCATATACCTTCATCAAAGTTAGTTCAGATTTTTCACTCTACCTACTGATTTATTATAATTGAATGATTGGTGACTCGTATGGCGTTCTGACAGATATTAGCTAAAGCTTCAGTATTTAGCTTTTCTTACTTTCTTTTTGCAGTAGGCAGTAAAGAAGCATTTTAACTTTCAATTTCTGTTGATGGTGATTTCCTGCTTCATGTATTTTTAATAATTTGGGAACTATTCACTTGCTTCACATGTACAAATACTTAATGTGAGGAGTAACATTGTTTTTAACATGTCATAAATCATATAAATTTTCGAAATTTACTTTTGCAAGACACTGTATTAAAATCGTATAAAGTTCAGATTCACACTTGCTGTGTGGTGTCAGTAGCAAAAGGATGCCTTTAAGCATTACATCACTTACTTTTTAACTACTAAAACATGTACTATTAGCATAGTTTTGAGCCAAAACTGAAATGTTGTCAGGTAATACGTTGTTTGTAATAGGTATTATCAGTGCAAATACACCTGGCTGCATTATCAGTGCTGACTGCTTCCATATTCATGTACTCACTAACTAAAGCTAATGTTAAATGCATCCATATTGCTGTGAATTTTTCATGCCCTCAGGTCTGCCAACATTGCTGCACCACATTATTTTCACAGTGGACTGTTGTGCCAGGGGGCATATCAGTAACAGGTCAACTCTCCGCAATACATAGGCTTCACATGCAGACAAAGAAACGAAAATATACACTTCTTTCTCAACCATGATATCAATGGCACACCACACCAGCACTCTAATCCATTTCCCCAGACGCCCACACTTGAAGGGATCTGCGGATGCCTGATAAACACAAACAGAAAAAGAAAAGCCCAAAGACTCTGCCCACATTTACTGTATGTTTTTTTCTTTTTATTACCACTCAGTACTTTTTTACACTTTCTTTTTGCTGCAATAATTTGAGGTTACACCACCCCAGGAAGCTATTTCACGGACAGCCTCACCATGAGTTTCAGGACTTCCAGGTAGTTTCACGATTGTTGCCTCTGTCCTCCCCCCCACATCTCTGCAGTATTTATATCTCCTCAAACTCATTGTGATGTGTTTATTGTTTGAAAAATTATTCTTGCCTTCAGAAGCAAACAGTTCTTGCTTTTTCTCTGAGACAACTAATTATCCAACCACTTTAATTGGTCAGAAGCCATTACAGATAGCTAATAAAGGAAGCTGATAATTACTGTGGTGCTGTTGGGTGTCTGGGAATGAAGGATAGTTGTGGTTTGGAGCTGGTGAAAGCAGGGTGAGGATCCCTGCTAGGAAGCAAAATAATTAGATCTGATTTGCCAGAGTGCAGCTGACAAGCTGCAGTGTTTCTGTCATTTTGAGTAAATGGGAACAGGTGTTAACTGGAGAAGAAAAGTATTTTCGTGTAGTTCAAGAGTCTTCATCTTCAATCAAGGCTTTTCTATAACAAATCAAATTTATTGGTACACTTTATTAGCACGAGATGAAACAACAACTCTCTCACTGATGTCAGGATATGGCTGTTAAAGCTTTCCCATTATTTTTCTTCACACTTCTGTTTCCTCTTATTTTCTCCAACCTCCCTACCATTTTCTACATTATTTATTAATCTCATTATCTATTTCTACACCAGTGTCAAATGTTAATGTGGAAATCTGCTCCTCATAGTTAAACTTTAAAGTAAATGACTAAAGGTGATTTTCTTTTCAATAACTGAACTATTACTGTGTTTTAAAATGTCAAGCAGAAAACAAATATGAGTTTCAAAGAAATATTTAACAAAAAAATATAGTTATTAACTTGTGTGCTAAAAACAAATGTGTCATCTGAAGTTGTACACAAACCATAGATCTTGAAAGTCTTATCACGCAACTGGGATTGATTTGTTTGTTGTAAGCACTGTGAAGAGAGAGGAACTTCATCCTCTGCTTTGCCTGGTTCAAAACAGGGAAACTTATTAGCAGGCCTCTTCAGAATATTGCTATGCTGGGGATGCTGTTACTACAACGTTGTTGAACCAGGGACAGAACTAAAATATGCAGGATAATGGCCCTTGAGAGTTATCTTTGGACACCCCTGCTACATATGAAACAAATGTAATTTACATATTTAGCAATGTAATACTCTGTTCTGTAATCTAGCAACCCTTATGACATCTTCAAGTCACATGCATAACATTTTAGTTGGTTTGAGGGAAGAGTGTATTCATTTCATTAACAATCCACAACAAATTGAACCCTGAGTTTGGCTTTTTACTTTTTTCAAGATTGCACAGTTCAATTGAATTTACAGCAAATTCTGTTTAAGGATGAGGAAATCCTTTCTTAAGTGCATTTAGGAGGAATGAATATAGGACAATCCAGTCAACATTGCACAGGATCTTTCAAATTTGATAAAAAACAACATCATCTTCATACTTTAAAAAGCCAGTGTACTTAAACTATTGCAAGAAGCTTTTTGGTACAAACAGTTCACAGAAAGTGAGTGACTGAGATTGGTAAGCTTACATCAGTCCTCTCCTGTGTAAATGGACTGAAGTGCTTTTCAGGCTTTGCTGACCAATCAAGTTGTTTAAAAGTGCGAGTCAGATTCACCCGTTGGAACACTGACGGTTCTATTCCCTACGACAAACTTGTACACACTCAGACGGGTTGGGGGAACTTTTCAGTGCAGTTTCCCAACTTGAAGTGTCACGGGAGAATGTAAGGAAAAGCCTGCTATTCAAGACAAAGGACCTACAGTTTTCATCCACATTCAACATTTTTTAACATTTAAAGCATGTTTAAATTATGTGAAATGTCTTGATGTTCCAGTTGACATCCTGTACAGAAGCAGACGTACGATTTCAGATGGCTTTGCAGACAGCTTATCAAAGAACTACACTTATAGAGCATTTCTCAAACAAGGGAGGGACGATATAATGTAAAATAGAGTTTTTGGAGCTTTATATCTTTATGTCAACACACATCAACAAACAAGTGTTGCTTTGATACTTCCATGCGTTTTTGAGGAATCCTCCTGTGGCAGCCATTTGGAAATGCCTAAATGCTTGCTCTCACAAAAGGTCCCTATTTACACAAAGCTCCTCCTTCTGCCTCACATCCTTACCTCACACTTTCACCAATCAGCTCCTCAAGACTAGCAGCACTAGCAATTTGCAAACACCTAGTGGTACTGCAAGTCGTATTATGCAAAAATAATGCTTCAAAAAACAGTTATAAATGGCATAATGCAAAAGCAATATTGTTATAATGTGGTAAAGGCAGAGTATCAGAAAAAGCTTGAGTTTCTTAAATAGACAGGCCAATTTTAAGGTGTCAGATTTCTAAATAAAATTTCTTTTAAGATTTGCTTGATATGTGCGACATTTTTATAAATAAATGTAACATAGTCAATCATAGCAGTAAAATACATAATACTGCTCCTTTCAGCAGAGCGTGTTTGTGTACAAAACCTTGTATTTTGTTGCTTTGTTCTTGCAGCTTATTCTTCTATAAATATGTTTTCTTACTATTACACCTTTAGTCTCGGTTCTTGTATCAGTAATTTTTAGCTCCATGATCTACGTGTTATTATAAACACATGCTATGCATAGGGATCAGGTTAACATGAATCTACACTTTACATATTTCATTTCATGTTCCACACAAATCCCTTTGGATTTGCAATGGTTAATGTTTATTTGTTAGGAATGCAAATCACACCGGCAACGTGCTTCTCCTCCTGCTGCTTTCAAAAGTCTGTCGTGACAAAAATAATTTCTGTTGCATGCAGCCCAATCATGACCTCAATAACACTTCCAAGCTCATTTCAATGCAGACATGTGAAGCCTTAGGCTGTGCAGACATCCTTATATGAAATGAGGTGAGGGGACTGATAACAGGAGCCAACTCATTAAAATATTGCATTACATTGTTTGGTTTTATTTAAATTGCTATTTTGTTTTTACTCAATTCATAAAAATGTGTTAGTGCTTTTTTCCCCCCTCTTTGTAACGAGAACTTTCCAGGAGAGAACCATACAATAGGTTATCATAAAATATGATTTGTCTAGGCCTTATTTTGTGAAGGATAATTTAACATTACAATACAATTCACAGCAGAAAGCCCTTGGATTTAATAGTCCTTTAACTAATTTATCCACCTTACTCCTGGTAGTGCTGCTATATGATTGTGCTTGAATTGGATCCAGTGACATGTATTTTTGAAGTAGATGATTTGCAATTTGTT
Source organism: Poeciliopsis gracilis (assembly GCA_911649635.1). NCBI lineage: Eukaryota > Metazoa > Chordata > Actinopteri > Cyprinodontiformes > Poeciliidae > Poeciliopsis > Poeciliopsis gracilis. Next base: position 4,121,587 of record CAJVRI010001220.1, read on the forward strand.
TTAGCTTCTTCTTTTTCATCTGTTTCTATAATGTCTGTCTGGCATGTTTGTATATAAATGTGCTAAATCTATCATCAGATGAAGATTAACTTGTTCTTTTGATGTTCTGCCTTAAAGTGAAATCGGATTATTCTTGTAATCAGTCGAAGCTTTTTGTATTAGCTCCTTGTATTGTTACAAAAGTATAAAAGTAAAGAACTTACTCTACACCATGGTTTGCTTCAGCTGTCCACCAGAGAAGAAATATCAGCAAATGGAACAGTAGACAGCAGATGAGCTAGGATTTTGCATTCATATTTTATGATCAGTAATGATTAATGAGTACAGAGAAGTCTTTCTACTCCTGACTGCATTTACAACCACAACAGAAATCTGCAAATTACAATAGTCAAACACACAGCTAATGAGTTGTGACACCCTGCTGCAAAATCCAAAGGTTCACTTGATGCTTGCCAGACCAATATTTTTAAATGCCGGGTCACAGGCGGATCGGTTCTGCCATCAGTACCAGCATAAGTAATTTCATAAGCGCACATAGTCATTTGGATTAAAATTAAAAACAGTCACAAATTTTATTATTTGCTGACATAAGTCCCTCTGTATCACATGGGTTTTATCATTTTCAGATAGCATTGTCTTACATTTGTAGTGAGTCAATGTCCAGTGTTACATGTTGCTTGATCAGGAAGAGGGATTACTACAAAATCAGTGACTCAATTGGCAATTGACTGGGTTTCCATCAATGGATCACTCATCAGTTGTCAAAAACTATGTTGTCATACTATGTTGGACTGAACTGTATTGGTATGAATTAGATATTTTGCACATTTCTGTTTAACTGGACATAAGTTAGTCTTGTTATAAATGTCTTGAGATTAATGTTTTTATGAATTGGAGGTAAATACATAATTTGACTTTAATTAAATTGAATTAAATTGAATTGGACTGCAAGGTGGAACAATAGAGAGCACTGACACCCTGCAGCAAGGATATGTTTGGGTTTGAATCTCGACCTGGGGTCTGTCTGTGTGTAGTTTATATGTTATCCCTGCGCATACATGAGCTCTCTCTGGGTACTCCGGCTTCCCCCGCTGTTCAAAAACATGACTGTCAGCTCATGTCGTCTTTCTAAATTTTCCTACGGTATGAGTTCACATGTGTGCGTGTGCGTGTGTGGTGATTTTCCATACGAGTATTTGTGTTGCCCTGTGATGAGCAGGTGACGTATCCAGGATGCCTCAGCTCTCTCCCAATGATCGCTGGTAATTGATGTGAACCTCTCCCCTGGAATCCCTCCAAGGATAACCATGTATAGGCAATGAAATTAATTGAATTGAGGGCCTCTCCCCTGCAATATGATATCGGTCTACTACAGGTAAGGGACCTGTTGCAGGTATGTATTCACAGAACCTCCACAAAAAAATCCAAACTATCCCTTTAGGCTAAATCCAATTTTAAACATGATATCAAGCAACTTCTCCTGAGGTGTTTCATCCAGCTTTTGCTTGCTTCTCTGTCTTGCTTATTCGTGTCATTAAATATGTCAACCAATTGCTTTAATTAAATGTGATTGCAGCTTAGCCTTAGGCTAATTCGCATGGATATTCTCTCTTTCTCTACGTGGACACCTAACAAAATTCCCTTAGACGTCTAACATTTATGAACCAGAAAGAGGAATTAGCACACAGGACAACCCATTTTGATTGTAATGAGCATTTTTATAACAAACAAATTATACCCTGATTGTTGTCATAGAGAGATGAAAAGTTATCAGTGGGGGGCATCTGTTCTAATATTTGACATCCAGGCCCTTGCTCTGCTGAATGTGTCTGTATAAACAGTCCTGCTGGTGTAAAAGGAGATGGACAAATCTGTAACACCATTGAATAATTCAAAGCACTCTGCTGTCCATTCATCCTGCCAGCTTTTAAAGCCTTTGACTCCCCTATTGATTTTTGTGCTTTGGCTGCACCCAATTGAATGCGCATTGAATGACTAAAATCAAATGAAGAAGATTGCTGTGGAAACATGTTTAGGCATTTGAACAATGTGGTGAAGGAAACTTTTTTGGAGGGACAAAGTGGAGCATCTCTTGTCAGTTAATAAGGCCAAACAGAATCTAGGGTAATTTTTGTCCATCTGTTTTATATTATAGGCTTTGAGTCCATTCCAACATCCCCCAAGTCTCTTAAAGAAACCGATTAGAACCATTTAATTATCTATTACAAAGCTATTAAGAGAGTGTCCCAAAATAAAAAAAAGTTTTCTGTGTCAGATGATGAGAAACCTGAATTACTGTTATGTGAAGTAAGGCAAAGAATTCTTATTAATGTAGATCAGTTTCTAGACATTTTAGGTCAGGCAGCACTTACATAGTCACCATGAGACATAATGCCCATTCAATACGGCATGAGACCGGTATGTCCAAATCGCTGCTCGAATGCTTTGTGCATTATGAACACTGTTTGTCTGCTATGTCTTGGGTGGCCTTATCTTCCATGCTCCAAAGCATTTTAATTGCCATCAAGTAGCTGTGCTGAACTGCACAAAAGGTAATGCAAATCGCATTTCATTTGCATAGATTGCTTAATCAAATTAGAACTCTTCCCATGGAGGCAGATTCAGAAGGATTTTCTGGCAACCCTGTTTCAACAGCTGAAAACACTGATGTAAACAAGTAATTAACAGCCCACTCTTATTGGCTCGACTCATGTAATCTGAACCAATACTTTGCCTAAAATCTAATGTTCTTATATGGCGATTCCATAACATACAAGCAACACAGCAACGACATCTAAATGTAAGACTTCTCCAGGGCTTAGAGGGGGAAAACAAATGCACTTCTCTGCAAACCCCAATAGCTAGATTTTTTAATATTTTATCGCTCCTCTTTCCAGCTTAACTTGCAGAAAAGAGAAGTGGGGCAGGGGAAAGCACTGATAGCTCATGCAGCGTGCAGCAGTTATGAGACAACAAAGTGGGCTGAGTGAGTGAGCCTGCAGTCTCTCCCGCTCAAAATCAAGCCATGCCCAGCTTATGCCTGTGAGCAGCGCAGGCTGATTGCCTGAGTGTTTCAATCTAGTCATTCCTCTGTGTGCTTTGACACTGATGCCAACAGACGGCTAACTTCTCCAAGTGAAAGCAAACCAGGCTTTTCACCTTAGGCAGATCTTTGAAGTTTGGGAACCTGGAAGAGGGTAAGCAAAGAAACACGGATCTAATTCTTGTGATAGAGTCTGATAGCAGGGAAAGCCTTTTATAATAATAAGTGTTGTAGCCCTGTTGTGAGGTTACAGCTAATTGGTGTACCAAATCTGTCTTAGTTTGCAGCATTCAGAGAAATAATATAATAGTCAAGAGAAGTGGTTATACTTAGAAGTAGAGATGTCTTTGCCTGACAAGGCAGCAATGTCAGGAATAGTTGATGATTTACACAGACCTCAGAGGTGCAGGTAATTGGCCTCACCTTGATGTCCCAGAATACCCACAGGATTCCTCAGGGCCTATACACCTTGTCAATGATGCTTTTTTTTTTCTCTCCTCCATTCAACTTCACATCACAGCAGGACTGCTTTTGAATCAGAACCTTTGTCTGGCTAACAAACTTCCTATGCATAAAACCACCTAGTGCCAGGCTAACATACTTATAACAGTATATGCTTTTCACCTATTGCCACTTTAAAACTGCAAACCTCATTATACAGAATCCTGTGCGTACTTCACACAGTAGTTGTTAATTGTTAAGTAGGTAGAAAAAGGCATTAGTTTACAAAATATTTTGGATAAAAATATGAAAAGTGTGTTGTGCACATGCAACAATGGTGGCCTGTTGAGAGCCGCTGCGACAATTTAGAGGCTGATTTTGAATGAAGAATGTCTGTGAACATATTTTTTTTATTTTTATTTCTTGGCTAGCAAAATACACAACGTCCCAATGAGGTACATTTAGGTTTGTACACTCCTTGTACACACTTAATACAAAAATTATTTATCAACATACAAAATATTCATTTTGCCAAGTTAAGCTAAAATATGAGGCCACAGATGATGAGAAATTTAGAGCTGCTTGGGAGCCATGCAGCAAGAGCCAGCTCTCTGAAAAACAGCTGAACATCCCATCACTGTAATACATTGCAGAGCCATTTTTATTCATTTAAATCTATTAGTTTGAAATGGTGCTATAGGACTACTTAGGAAAGATTTATCAGATTTATTTTCTACAAATTTACACAGTGACACTGTTTTTGGATGGCAAAGGTTGTTTTTAACAAATTAGTAGGTAAAATAAAGGTTTTAAATTGCAGCTGCACAATCACTGAAAGTGTTTATGTCAGAATCCAATGTCTCCATTAATACCGACTAGTTGATTAACTGTGAGAACAGCCCACTGGCAGGTGATGCATTCACCAAGTCGATAGTAATGGCTTTTACACGAGAGCGTCATTGCCAGCACAGGTAATCTGTTTTACAAAATGAGCACGCTGTTGGAGGACAAGCGAGTTGCTAGATACATGCTTGGGTGAAGTCAAGACTTACTTTGTTGTAAGAATTTTCACTTTTAAGTTTTAAAATGTTGAAGAATATATACTGAGTAATCCTCACTAGTATGAATTTATTTACTTCAGCAGAACCAAACATAAAAAATACACTATAGTTTACCTAGTACACTTTAAACATTACCTACATTCTTGTATAGTAACTTAAAAATAAAGACAAACCCACCATAACTAAACAGAATTTCATTTCAGAAAAATCCAACTTATTCCTTATTACTTTTTCAGATAAATGTATATTTTTTTCACTGTAGAAGTCACATGTTAGCTTTTTTGTTTCAAAAACACCCTAGAGGAAAAAGTGTCATCATGTTGTTTTTCCTCCAGCTATTAAATGCAATACTTCACTAGGCACTTTGGGTTGAAGATATAAGGAGTAGAAGACATAAACACTGAAGAAATTAACATCAGCCAATCTTGTTTGGAGACAGTAAAAAGCATACATTCCTGGGAGGACAGTTATCTGTTCATACAATGCAGTCAGAAGGAATAAACAACAAAATGAGGTTATTGTTCTTCTAAAGTGCTTTGCAGACTTCTGACAGAGTGGAAACTTCACAACATGGATCAAACATTTGTATTCTTAGCATGAATTAATTTGTTGAATGTTTCATTTGTGGAACAAGTCCACCCATGAACTTATTAAATTTTTATCCAAGTGCTATTCTGTTTCTGTTAATATTTTACATCTTCACTGGTCTGTGGGTTTTCATTGTTTGTCACTGAAATAGATGCGACAATATGTTGTCATTATGAGAACAGTAAATCATCTTACAGATTCACAAAGGTATATGTGTGAGAGAAAACAGACATCATCAACTGGATTGAGCTGTTTCTCTGGACAGCTCATGCATTATTTGGTAATACTGCAGTTTTGTGACCTGGAACTATCACAAGCACGCAGCAGACGGTGCGGCCCAGATCTCGATTTATGTCCCAGGTTTTATGTAAGAGCCCAGCAGGATGAAGATCCCCACCTTGAGATTATGTCACGCCATATGAGTGGAATACAAAAAGCTTGAAATTAGGCACTGGAGAATTACGCTAAACATGCAGGGTGTTGACGAATTTAAGTTTTTCCACATTTAGGTTACAGCCTTATTCCAAATTGTATAAAAGTTAATCAATTTTCTTTAAATTCTACATACAATTATGACAGGTCATTGAAGTGTTTCTGCATAGAGAGATGAGGATGAAGTTTCACCACTAATAACCAGAAATTCTCATATGCATTATGAACTTTTTATATATGTATTTACACATATGTGTATTAAGCTATAAATAAAAAGTACATATATTAATTATGAACTGATGTTGCCCATATGTAGCACAGTTGCAGCTGTAGTATAGACTAGGTGACCATGTTTTAATTTCTAAACAAGAGCACACTTTTCACAGTTCTGAAGCACTTTAGCTATTCTTTGTTACTTAAAGAAGACTTTTGACCTTAACATATTTAAACTGTGCCTTCTCTAGAGTTTTAATGCTCCACTAATCTGGAACAGACATCCATAAAACACTCAACTCATTTAAATCAAGGCTAAAACCTCCAGCTGCTTAGACTTGCCTTTGATTAATAACCAGATTATTGATTAGTGCATTCTTAATAATTAGTCTTTTGTAGCTTAGAGAATAAACCTGTAAAAATAGTAGCTCACTTTTTCAGCCAACCTGAACAAAAAGGTTGGTTTAAACAATCTGAAGTACTATTGAATTTTATAATAAAAATAAAAAGCAGCAGTCTCACATTAGGCACTTTGACGCTTTAAAACTATATTCTCGTTTTGTAAACACGGGCAGCAGTATATGTATCTGTCTATGAACAGATAGGCTGAAATAAAGGTTGTTGTATCCCATGCATCACATCAGGCAATTTAAGTAAGCCTACTTGTCTCTTCAAGACAACAAAAACATTTCCACCAATCAAAGGAAGCCACCTGGATACCCTGGACAGAACATAAAATGTGGACAAGTCCAAAGAAAAGAAGACATTTGGTCACCTTTGGTAGGGGTTTGGACTTATCCAAAGTTTCTGGTTTCAGTAACAATTTGCAATCACTCTTAATATGTGAAATTTCCCTCATGATTAATTATTAGTAGGAAACTTGTCACTTTGTAAACTTTCCCCATTTTGGGACAATAAGTCAAATTTCTATTCTATTCTGTTCTGTTCCATTCTGCTCTATTCTTCTATATTCTATTCTAATTCTAAGGCAGTTTTTGATATAATGTATGTCGTAATTGCATTTAAAAAATTATTGTTCTTGAAAAAAATTTGATTTTGTTAATGTATATGTTTGGAAGAAGTGCAATGTATATATGGAGTTACATTTTATCTAGGTACGTCTTTCTTTCCAAGAAACTAGGCTCTTTATTAAAGAAAAAACAATGTAAAGAAAGTGGCAGCCTGTTCACACATCAAACGTGCCTTATCAGCAGAAAAAAAAGACATCCTCATTAGGCTGCTGCTGTTTCCTTTGGGTAATTTACAGAGATCAGAGGTGCCTAAATGCCACACTGGTGTTTGCTTAGGAAGAAGAGGCTGGGGTCATTTGATCAGCTGACTGAAAACAGCTTGTTGATAAGAATGTTGTGCTGCATAATGGTCCTCCCACAGCACACGCCTAAGGCAGTTTGGCTCTTCAACTGCTGTATCGGCTCCTCATCAACTTTGACCTCCTGTGCTCTCAGATATGTTTAAGTCGGTAAATGGTAGAAGCAATTAGGTGCAATGGAAACAGCAGGGATGCCTCTCACATCTACTAGCAGTCAGATGATGAATACATCACCTACAGTTCATCTTCATTTTAATCTGGGGTATGTTTTTATTGCTATGTGTTAGGAGTCACAATGCAATATTTCTGAATGCACAGCAAGAATTGCTGGTAATAATCAGTGGAGTGAAATTTAAGCATTTTTAGGTAGAACTTTTGTACATAAAAAGCTCATAAGACTTCCTCACTGACTGCAACATCACAGTATCATGAGCATAAAAGCATAACAGTTTAATATTTATTCAATTCAGAAAATATGATACATTTGTACTTGTCTTATTTGTGAAGGGAAGCACGCCTAATGGTTTGAGTATACTGTCACTGTTCTTTGGTGCACTTCAGAAGGCTTCAGGCAGTTGGTGTACAAAAGCAGAACAATGTAGCACTTACTGAGTACTTTAAGAACTCCTTACTAAATTAAGGGTGAGTGCACTTTTTCAGAAAAGCTCCTGCATTTACTTCTAAACTAAAAATTGCAATATTGCTCTCCCTGTTTTAAAAATATGTTATTTTAAAATAGGTCATAAAAATATTGAATAAAATTCTGCAATTGCATTGTTTGTCCTTTTCATAATCCCAGTTCTTGTATAAAAACAGTGTTTTCCATGGTATTTTGAATTTTACATTTCCTATCATATATATAATATGGCTATGTTATATTTCAACTGCCCTTTCGTGCATGAAATGGAATAAAAATATATATTTCTGCCATTCTTGTGCAAAAACTGGAACACTTGTTAGGACTACTACTTCAAAGCATTGCAAAACAAAACTGTCACTTGACCCGGTTCTCTTTAGTTCAAAATTACATATTGAGTTCCTGTTTTTGTGGAAGATCTCGCTGCTGTGTGATACAGCAGTGACTCACAAGAGGCTCCATGTTTTGTGCTGGAGGGTTGGATAATGTCCGAGCTGCTCACCCTGTGGGGGGCGAAAGTTTCTCTATCACTTCTTCCTGCAGGGCAGGCTGGAGAAGATGCTGCTTGGTATTCAGCTGACAACGCGGCTCTTTTATGTTCTTGCGCTACTTTATAATGGGTCTATGAAAATTTTATTATATTGACCTTTTCTCGCCCATATGTTTTATGTTTATTTGTCAAGAAAAGTGCACAGAAGCTGTTGGAGTGAAATTAAAAAATACCAGAGCTGTTTCTTTGCTCATTTTTCCCAGTAGCTGACACTGTCACTTTGACCGCCCAAAGTAAAAAATCTCTGCCCCGCAATCAATAAAAAAGCTGTCATGGCACCATCGATTAGTGTAAACCTAAAACTGTTTGAGCCACCCTGGGATTCCTCTCTCCTCATCTTTGAGTCTTCAAACCTTTGTTAGCATCTAAGTAGATGTTAAGCAGCACAGCCTCACACGGCAGGACACTGATGGATTGCTGAGTTGATGGAGAGATTTTGCAGGTGAGACAGCTCCAAGCCTTTTATCCAATGCACTTTCCAGGAAAACCTTTTGATAGCTTGCTCTTTGCTGTTTGTTCTCGTGAAGATGGGAGCTTTGGAAACTTTAATAGAGGAGTCGGAGAAGGGGACCCAGAGGCACATCTAGTTGTAAGGAATTGGGAGATATGTGGAAAGTGACAGCTCCAACATAGATAACATAAGCTAACCCTGTTGGTGTTTATTTTGTGCTTTTTGTTGTTGCTCTTGGCTTTTGGAACATCAACAATCGCAGGCAATGAAATCACACATTTCAAAATGGGGAAAAGCATCCCTGTCTTCCTCCTAGCAGCAGTTCCTCAACAGGCCTATTAAGAATTACTAATTAAATGGCAATAATTAATTCAAGAGAAACCTAACCTTGAGAAAAAAAGATTCACAGCCGCACAGTGGCTTTTTGTCACCACGCCTGGTGATTACCACCAGCAGCCATTTAAATTGTCCGAAGAGAAATATGCACAGAGCGCAGCACGGCAGGGTGGGGAAGTAAGCGTAAAACACTTTCAGAAATGAAAGGCAATGATCTGGACAACCTTAACTCATAAGTATTCAGGGAATTGGCTACGGTTTCAGGTGGGCGAAGTGAGATGAGTCAGAACTAATCCTAAGGTGAAGGAGCTGCTTCTCTTTTGCTGAACCATGGCAGACAGGGGACGCCGGCAATATGGGGTCGAGAAACACAGCTTAAGCCTCTCTGTGCTTGTAGAAGTCACGTCAAGGGACACAGATACAACTATGTAGTCACTGGTCTGTAAACGGTGAAAACAAATGCTCAGTGCTCGTTATTTTGACATTGTTTTGATTCGTCTCTGTCTTTTTCTCCAGTCATTTGCCTATTCAGAAGCAGAGAATTCAGTTCATGTGATTTGTTGGGCATGGATGAGTTTAAGGCCAATGTGCAGCTAGAATGAGCTAATCTAGCACTGTATACAATAAATTACACTTGGGGTAGGAGTGGAGTGAGCTCAGTGGACCCAATTCCTTCTTACAAACCCACCTCTCTTCAATTACCACCCGGGTCGGTGGAAACGAGGCTCTGTGAGGGTGATGGCACACACCTTGGGAACTGTCCATGTGTGATGGAGCACTAACAAGCAGGAGTTACAGTAGCATGTGACCAATACATGTTATTCTGTTATTTTCAGTGAAAGGTTATCTGACCATAGGTCACTAAAAAATATTCTTACCATTTGAATAGTTTTACATGGTGTCATCTTATATATATATATATATATATATATATATATATATATATATATATATATATATATATATATATATATATATTTATTTATGTTGTAGCGATAGCATAATTGTAAAGTTGAAGAAAAATTACACATTGGGTTAAAATATGTTTACGAGCAAAATTATTGGAAGTATGGTATAGACAAGTATAGACAATTACGTTTTGCAATATAGCTCATTCTCAATCAGATTGGATGAAGATTACCTGATTTAAACAGCTATCATCACATCTAGCAGATTTTCTACTTAGGTCATTCTTTATTTAGCTCCATCCATGTTTATATCAAACCAACCAGCATTCCTGTCCATGCTGAACAAAATCATTACCAAAGATTTAAACTGCCACCACCATATTTCACCCAGTGGAACATATGTAAAAGCTTTATTTTTTAATTTTCTGCAACACAGTATAGCTAAAAATTCAGCTGGTTTCAGGCAACATTTGTGAATGCATGGGAAATAGTTTTCCCACAGAGAGAATTTTTCTCACCTGAAATGTTGATCTCCACAAATTCTCCAGAATTACCAAGGGCCTCTTTGGCTGCTGTTCTGACTCGGCTGCATATTACTTGGTCTTCAGCATGTGGTTCATTCAATAAGATTTAAAAATATACTTTTGATTCCATCAGAAGCAGAAGTTATTCTTAACCGTTTAGGATTGTACATCATCTCGTAAACTGTAGCTCATAGTGGCAATCAAAGGAAGGATTTCTAAACGCTGGAGTAAAAAACAAAACAAAACAAAAAAAAAAACCTACCCAAAGAGAGGGTACTTTTTTCCTTTCCCAACAAACAGTAGACTTAGTAACTCAATGGTTGGTGCTATAAATCTTTTGGTAGAAACAGAGCAGAATATTTCCTTTGGGAGTTGGTGGGGGGAAAGCAAGCCAAAAGAAGTACAATTTCAGGTCACCTGTAAAGACTGAGCCAAGCAAAAAGGATTGTTTCTTCAATTCTATAACTGCTGTATCTGGGCAACAGTCTTCTGGTACTTTTCCAGAGAATACAACTAATTTTAGCAATATCCTAAGCGATTAATGCACAAGATTGCCGTTATGGCTGAACGAGTGGATGGATCATTAACAACTGAATACAAAAACCATATGTGTGTCTATTTTGAGTGCCTGTGAGGCTTCCAATATGCCTTCTCTGTAGATTGTTGCAATAATCCAACAAAATATCTGTCTCAACATGTTGAAATGCTGAGGGGGAGATGGGCATTTTGCCTGAGGGGGTTCTTCCTCTGCTGCAAGGTCTGCTTCACAGACAGTATACCAGACAATCAGCTACTGTCTTTTTTTCTGTTTCACTCTTCCTATCTTTCTTCAATCTCTCTGCAGTTCAAATGTCTCTTTTCCCTGTCTTGCCAGCTGACTGGACCTTCTTGTACCTAATTTAGAAAGCAGCTGTGTGGTAGTTACCCAAGCTACCCCTTTCTTTGTCTGAAAGCTTGTGATTGCCTCAGCAAGTCAGCTTTGATACCTGTAACATTGTGCACACCTTCTGCAGTTTTCTCCCTGCAGCTGCAATAACCGAGCTCAAGCCAGTCATGTGTAGTGGTTTTCAGAGATGGATAAGCGATACAATCAAAAGCCTAAGGCTTTAATTATACTTTCTGTTCTGAGCATCATGAGCAACCAAGCACTCATTACCTCAGATTGCTGATGCACTTTGTCTTCACTGATAAAGCAGTACTAGGGTCCAACTGATGAAGACAGACCATCACCCAGACCCAGTGACAAGGCAATGCAGAGCAGAAGCTTTCAACCCCAATTCCTTGGCATATATTACGTAACAGTCTAGTAAAATATTCATGGTACACCATGGGGATGGAATCCTGGCTGCTCTGAACTGCTGAGCAAACATTTCTCCCTGAGCCACACAAACGCTGTGCGGAAGATAAGGTAAAACCCAGGAGGAAGGAGCTGAAAACCTTTTACAAATGTTAAGATGGCAAAATTATACAGGCGGTATGTTATGGTAAATTAAGTAAATATAAAAACATGATGAGGAAGAATGTATAAAGTAAGTGAACAGAATAGAAACAACATATGCTGATATATAAAATCAACAGCAGCTTCTAACCATCTCGCAGACATGCATCTAATTGATCAGAACAACAAAACAAAGTTATTCAATTCATGAGCTAATATTATAGATTCATTACTTACAGTGATATGTTTGGAGCCACCATTTCCAATCATTTTTACAATTATGGCTTACAGCTAATGGAAACTCAAAATTCAGTTGCTTGGAAGATTAAAACATTACATAAGACCAATTAAAAGGGATTTTGAATACAGAAATGTAATTTTATGACTTGGCCTAGAAAATCCATAAGAGTTGTTTAGGGGAGTCATTGGCAGCCTTTATGAGGAGGATATGCAACAAAAGGTCACCATTACAGAAGATAGCTGTCAACAGGGTGATGCACTATGCTCATTAATGCAAAGTTTTTTTTGGAAAGACCTGACCTACAATGGTTGCAATCCTTTTGTTAAGCCAATTCTGAACCAGTTATGATATTAGTAGCATATTTTCTTCAGCTAACTAGAAAAGGGATTGGGCTATTGCTTGGTGAGGTAAAGACATCTTTTCAAATGAAGAGTGGAAAGGCTCATAATCCAAATTGCTTTTGATTCTCTGTGAAGTTTCAAATTATTTGGAAAGACAGGTTATCTGCTTCAATTGATTCATTTTTCTTTTCTTCAAGCCCTAGATCACTGCAGCCTTCTATTTGGGAACAGCAAAGTAATTTCTATCTGATTTCATTTTTATACAGGACTTTTCACCTTCTCAAGTATCAGAAGTTAATGAACTGTTATCACTGAGTGAAACTTGCCAAATCACAAAAAAGAAATAAATTAATTTAGTATTGTCAAAAGGCAATGAGAGACAGCAGATTGAACAATGGAGGTTAGCCTGGAAGCTGCTATTAGCAACCTGGGTTTCTGTAAGACCTCGGCAGTGTTGGAAACCACACTTCAATGGTGAAGTAACGAAAAGCCTCACCAAAGGACTGAGAGTATAAAATGTACTCTCCATGAACATAGGTAGCAATAGATAGACATTTCTGCATTGAAAATGATTTTTTAAGTAATCTTCTAACTTTCTGAATTGTGACGTACCTCTGTTGTAGCTTTCTATGCTGCCAGAAAAATACATAGCATCTTTAACCTATAATTAGAGATGGACAGAAATATATCCCATTAAGTTTCTGTTGGGACTTTATAAGCACTTTTATTCAACAAAATGTTGTTTATGTGGTTCATTAACAACATTTTGAGGTACAAGATCAGAGTTTTCACACACAAAAAAAACCCAGTACGTGTTCAATGTCCTTCCAACTGGCTTAAACATTCTACTGCTCTACAGGGCGAAATTAGATTTTTTAAAACAAGAGTGTATATCATCTGTCTGTCAACCTTTTCAGTGATTACCTCTATTTATCACTAGGCCTCTAGAAAAGTGCCAGAATATGAGCATAATTTTACTCCCTGGAGTTTCTGCATTTCCATCAGCAGAGATGGAAAATGAAAACCTGGCCAAATTATGATAAGATCTGTCTAATTTGCATTTTAACAATAGTACAACAGCAAAATGTCTTGAGGTTTCTTATTTTTGTAATTATTTAGTCTTGCAAATGGATGCTTCACCCTGAAGCATTGTCATATACTTACAGTACTGTTTGGGTTTCAAGGAAGGAAAAATCAGCAAATTATTGATGTTAGATCCTCTCTTTTAGCTAAATTTACCTCATCTGACAAAATATTAGTGTAATCATATCAAATAAGACTTCACATAATGCAGTTAAGTAAATGCAAATTTAATGCAAGGAAAGCAGGATGATGGATAGCAACATTAACCATGCTGGGAATACTGAATTAATTTGATTCAATAATAGGTTCTAACATTTCTTTTAAAGTAGATTTTCATGAATATCCAACATCATCTTGTGATGGTGGAGTCAAGTGTTGAGATTATTTAAAATATGAGCCATGCGTTATTCCTTTGACTTGGGGCTACATTTTGGGGTCCATACAAATCACATTTCCATGGCTTCTTGTTTTCCTATCAGTATGAGTAAGAGAAAAATGTTCTGCCTGTCATGTGTAGCATATAATAATATGAGTGGAGGCTTTTAAAGCGTCCATAGTCTCTATAGTGTGTATTTAATATACCAGAAATGTGATACAAGTATCATAAAAACAAACATCACCATTTTTATAACCAAAAGTTCTTCCTTTTTGTCTATGTTGTTGTGCAAGGAGAATTGTGTTCACTAAAGCGCTGATGATGGACGTTTATGACACTTTTCTCAAATCTTTTGTCAGGCTGTGTCTGAATTAGCTGCTTATTTTCACATTTATTTGTCAAATCAAACCTTTCTTCTAATTTACAGCAAGAATTAAATGGTACTGAGGTGTGTTTAAATACACCTCCGGCCTTTTTTGTGTGCCCCTTGTCACAGGGATTTAGAGTTTCTGAAAACTGTGTCAGGGCTATTTTTCTGGTCAGTCTTACTCTTGTCACTACCTTAAAAAGAACACTGGTGAGTCCGCTGTATTGTTGCTTTTCAGTAATTTTGTGTAAAGTATCTTATAGGCAGATTTTTAGATCCACACACACAAAAAAAAAAACTTTCAGTGGGGTATGAGTATAAGCAAGAAAAGACTTGACATGTATCACAGACTGAATAAATTTGTGTTTTTAGTCAGATATTTTTCTCGCACAGCTCTGCACTATGTGACAGTTCCCATGTGTGATATACCGCCAACTTCTTTTTTGCTTCTTGTTGAAGATAATTAGACTGTGCATTCCCATGATGGCAGGGATTGCGTGACGAGTTTGAGTTTGCTGCTAGAAAAAGACAAGCATAAATAGTTCATCCTGTGATTTCGGAATAAGCAATAAGGATGCGAGGGCGTACAACTCATTCTAACCTACATGTGACATATCAGTCGGGCTTTTCTGCAATGCACCTGTAGCATTCACCTTCCTGCTCTCTCTTGAGCTGTAAGTTGGCCCTTGAATGGTAACAGAGTTGAATCAATGTCACAGCAGGTGATTCAGGTCTTTTCCTCTGTAGGGCCCTTTGGGAAGTAGAAGCTTGCATGAATAGAGCAAATGGTGCACATTGTGTTATTTGTTGTTGCTCACCAGAAGAAGCTTTGAGTGTTCCCTCTTGTCTGGGCTTTTTCACTAGATGCTGAACCAAAAAGTGAACCTTTTTACTGATCTTGAGCACTCAAAGACATTCATTGTGGATAAGCAATGCTCACCAGGCTTTTTGGGGTTTTTTTAGGTTTTGGATGTTAACATGAAAATGACTCAAAAAAGTTAATTTCATTTGCTAAGTTTGCTCATAGATAATTGCATTGATTCATTGCTCAAAATGGAGAAATGTGGTGGGGAAAAGTATGGAAGTTAAACAACAAGCACAAAAAATGCATGAAAAATTAGCCAAACAGTAAGAATATCACATTTGGTAGACCTCAGACAAAAAATTGCCCTTTTCCTCAAATTCAAATCACTATCCAATGCACAAATGTAAAAGCTTTCCCATTCTACCTGCATTTCACTATATGATTGTTGTGACAAAAACTTTAATTGCAAGCACAAGAAATCTTGCAACTTAAAAAAAAAGTTTTAAAAAATGCTGTAATTTCTGCTCGATTTTAACCAGCATTGCTACCCAAATCTGCATGGCTTTTCACCAACTGTACCACCAGAATAGCATATATTATAGTGCAATGGGTCACAGTTTCTTACATATAATCAATCCAAGTTGTACTAATGGGAGTTAAACGGCAGTACAGTAGCTGTCAAAGCTCTATTCCAAGAACAAATACGGACACACTAAGTATTTGCACACCTCTTAAACTCAATATGTCCACAGTTTTCTTACATGTGGCTGGCTTTAGAAAGTCACTTCATGTTAATGCTGAATCTGTGGTGATATAAGAGCAATACAAATCCTGAGACACATTTAAGCAGAAGTGTTATGATCTGTGGGAAAGAACTTGGACCAGAATGCAAGCTGGAATCCAGAAGTAAATTATGAAATACATTTTAATAAGGAATTCAAAGCTCAACTTCCAAAACCAGGGAGGATCATGCTGGAAGTTAGGGAATGAACAGAGAGGGAGAAAAATGTCACAGGGGAACAGGGGGAGAAAACACTAACAAGGGAGCTAGAAAAAAATAAATCTAACCACAAGAATAAACAAACAAGAGATAAATAATAGTGGTGATCTGAATAAAATAATTTGTAAGGGGAGCCAGTAGAGTACAGTCTTGTTTCTATTTTAATTTAAATAGAAACAAGTCTGACTTAATCAAACCTTAAATCAGGCAAAAACACAGACAACAAATAACCAAAACTAAAAACCCAGAAAACAAAAATACGCCTAGAAGCTTTTTTTTCTCACATGATTTTGGGAACTGACAGTCTAACAGGAACCCCTCTGACTTCCACCTCGCTCCTTCAGTGACCCATTGCGACACGCTCCCCCTGCGTGTCACACCACATCCGTGGTAGGGTTTCATAAAACATCTATAGACAACAGCAGGCATTTTGCATTGTCATAAAACACATCAACCATTATATCTTCCATAAAAAGACACAGTTTCTTACCTGATAAACTTGTGATGGTATTTACCTTTGACACTATTTTGATCCATTTGCCTTAATGAAAAGATTTAGGGTATTTATTTTCTTCACCAAACTTTCCTGCAGAAATTATCTTAGTAGTAAAAGTACTTACTATGTTGTTTTTATTTCACAATGTGTCACCAATAAGCACACAGACATTCATTGATTTCACCCGTTTCTAATAAAAATGTAGTTTTGCCGCAAAAACACCTCATGTCAGTCACGATGACAAGCTCCTAAATAATATAGTAACACATGCAGCATCATCAGAAATAAAGGGTCAAGCATATCTGCTTTTGAGATTGTGACTCGAAAGATTGTTTTTATCAGAAAATTCAATTTCAAACCTACATTAAAAGTATTAAAACATATTGGCAGTTTTTTTAAACTAAAGATGTACATTTAAAATTTCTACCATTCTAATTTTAATGCATCAAAATATTGAAAGGGTATTGCACAGAACACCATTAAAGTGTTGTAGATTCATTTTAAATATACTTCCTCACATTTCATTGAAAAAAACATATTGTAAATTACGTATGTTGATTTGTGAAACAATTCAGCACTGAAAATACCACAAGAAAATTTTGAAAAGGTAAAAGGCTTAAATTATAGAAAACTGACCTTAAACAGCCGCAAAATGTTGGCTACCATGATTGACACAGAGCTGGCGGAGGCACCAATCACTCCAACCACTCTCTCTGGCTTAGTGATGATGGGTGGCCCTCCGCTGAGACACTTCACGTCGGTTGAGTCCTTCTCAATCAATGCCTGGACAAATGTCAGCGACTGTTCCAGAGCATGGGTGTCCCGAGAGCACGTGTCAAGGATGCGGGCCCCCAGAGAAATATTAGGCAGCAGCTCGTTGTCATTATTAATACGATCCAGGGCAAACAACATGGCCTCCAGCCTATGGATCCCTTTCTCCTTCTTTAGCTCTCCGCAGGCTTTGCCATCGTTCCCTCTTGCATGGACAGGGAAAAGTCCACCCAGAGATATGTCTCCATCGATGCGTATTGAGTTGAGGTGTGTGTGGCCTGGCATTTTGGGCTTAGCTGCTGAGGTGATCAAACGACAACAACAAACAAGCAAGAGCCACCTGAAAACCTTTCTGTGGAAACCGTTCCACAGTGTCTCAAAGCCTCCATGTAGAGTCATAATGAAAGGCTAAATCTGCATTCAAATACAAATTCAATTCCTTTGAAAATGACAGAGGCGTTCATACATATATCCCACACACACATAAAAATGTCCTGGAGGTTGGCTGCAATGCTTTTCAGAATGCAGTTGTCTTCAAAAGTCTCTCCTCATGGTTTCTTGCTCTGACACAAAGTCAGTCGCTCTAATTATGCCGCTTCGCTCTGTTTATCTACTTTCTTTTCTTCCCTCTTTGTGTTTTAGTCCTTGCTTGCACCTGAGAGTGGAGGATACATCCAGCAACTAAACAGTACAGAGTGTGCTGAAGCAGAGTCCACAGAGACTGCTCTCACAAGGCAAGAACAAAGATGGGAAGCTTGCCTCTCTTCTCTGGTTTTTCCCGGAGCACACAATTATGTTTGGCTTTCTTCTTGGTGTGCCAAGCTGATAGAATGTCACAGTGGCGTCCACTTTGGGCTCCTGCAAAGACAGAGGGGGGACACGATGAAGAAAACGGCAGACAGTAAATTATGGGAATAGGTAGGAGAGAGAAACTGGAGTCTCATTCACATTGTTTCTGTTAAGATGTGTTTGTTTGCAAAGTGGGTCTGAGACAAGCTGCTCTGTCATGCTCTCTTTTTCGATTGCAGTCATATTCAGAACTATGGCATGAGGCAGCAAATGCCTGAGTCTTTTTTTCTGAATCTTTAATTTAAAGCAGAAATAATACCCAGAGCACTGCACAGGAAATCTGCCTTATATTGTACCCATGCCTTGGCTGCTTTCAATGCAGTGCACTGAATTATTTCTATGTTCCTTGAGCATAAATGATTTGTTGCTTGGCACATATCCATAAGCGTCATAACTGCACACTGGTTTGTCTCCAGAGTCTTTTACTGAAAGATTATGAAGTACAGCATAAAATTAACAGCACATAACACTGATGATTTAGAAAACGTTCCTCTGTGTACATTATCTTCTGTTAGTCACAAGTACATTTTCTACTTGTGACAACTTGTGGTGATGGGTCCCAGGTTCTTCATAATTTTGCAAGCATTTTCAAGTCCTTTAAACATTGCTGTATCACAACCCCAAACTTCAATCCATTTAGATGAAAATATATTCTTCTGTTTAAAATAATCCTGTCAAAGTATAGACTTACATTCAAATTGTTCAAAGATGCTCTCATTGCTGTCTGAGAGAGCTCGAGCTATTTTGCCAGTAAAAACAGGTAAAAATAAGTTTCTAGATGTGCAAACCAATAGTCCTTAAAGACTTGTTCAAGTTACAGCAGCAAATGTCAGTGTCATAAAACATTCACTCAAGGGTGTACAAATCCCATGTTTACTTGACTTTTTTAAATTGAAAATCCACGTATGGCTTTACTTACACTTCACATTTATGGAAAGGTGCCTAGCTGCAGAACATTGGGAGAATATCCACAGGAAGAATGTCATCCAAACTTGTCATGTGACCCAGAAACACATTTACAGCAACCTAAAAGTGTGTTTGTAGTACATCCTTTGTTTCTCTCAGAAATTAATGTAATCAGACACCCATAGGTCCAAAATGTTGATTAAAAAAAAAAAGCAAGCAAGAAAGTTGTTTAAAAAAAACTTTGTTTTGTGTTTGTAAACGATGTCATTCAGAAACTTTCAAATAATGAGTCTAAATGGCAGACACCGATATATTTTTTCTTTCATTATCTATGTTGTATGGGTATAATATACATAATTGAGGTGCAAATAACATTTCAGTTGTATAAAGCTGTGACACAAAAAGCAGTCTGGAAATCATGGCTCTTAAATAGTAACGATTGAGACAACAATCCTCGTGTTTCTTTAACAAATGGAGGTCAGATGTTTCCTGTGAAGTTCCTCTCCGTAGTTTACAGTTAGATGCTCTTGCAATGTGCTACTTCAGTTTGTGTATTACATAAAATTGGATTCATACATTAATGTCTGTGATTTGTAAGTGTGAGGATACTTTTGCATATATTCAAATATGAAAATAGCCCCTTAGATATGCATGTTTACGTGTACATCTGGGTTATTTGCAGTTTCGCACTAAACAATGGTGGCTCTGGATCTATCCATTTCTTTCCGAATTGACCATTACATTCACACAAACCCACATCTGCCAGGCTTCACCTCTGTGTGCTAACATGCAATCCCCCTGCTGTGGTGTGACCGGTACTAGAGGACACAAGGGGCAGAATTTCGTTCAGGCTGTTGCACTACATTGCACCAGCTGTCAAACGCATCACTTTGGAGTTATGATATTTCACAATTATTTTAATAAAGATAGAAAGACTCTGACTCGTTGTAAGGACTCCCTAATTGCAAGGTTTTTTTTTTTTTTATATAACCTTGAGTGTGCGTTTGTTCAACCAGTCCTCTGAAGTGGAGGCATAAAAAGATTTGCTACTACTCATGAAACATGTGTCTTTGCTTTTTTCAATGTTGGACACTGAATTCAAGAAAAAAGGCACCAACTTTTCCTCAACAAAGTAGTCTTTTGTGAGCTGCTTCTCACAACCAAAAATAGATATTTATATCACTCTTGCAGAAATCACTCTCCTAAAACAAAGCATTCATAATGGATGAAAGCCTAGCAGGCTCTGCAAAGCATCTCATTCCATCAGAACCATTGAAGACAAGGACAGGATATGCATATCACCTCGAAATTCACGCACATATTGTTGGAATTTAAAAGACTAAAAGTAAACTGAGAAACATTTTAGAAGAAGAGTAATGATCACAGAGCAACTTTTTAATTACAATTTTAAAAAGCATGTATTTTGACAGGTCCCATAAGAATGAAAAAGGCATTGTTCATTACATATCTTTAATGTAATGAACTAGTTTCTTAGTTATATTCTGCAAATACCAGGTCGAACAATCTCAAGTCTTTATTCTATAGATTTAACACATCTGAGACATTCCTCAGAGATGTTGATAAAAACTGTCTCTGATGTCTTGAGGTGAGTGACATCACCTATTATCCTGCAAGTGTATTCTATAAGAAGGTGGAGCAGCAACAATACTCAGGCAGGCTGAGG
The DNA here is from genome assembly GCA_911649635.1 of Poeciliopsis gracilis. Classification (NCBI taxonomy): domain Eukaryota; kingdom Metazoa; phylum Chordata; class Actinopteri; order Cyprinodontiformes; family Poeciliidae; genus Poeciliopsis; species Poeciliopsis gracilis. The sequence goes on from CAJVRI010001220.1 coordinate 4,142,458, forward strand.
TACTAAAACTATGCTCAACTGATAACAATGGGCATAAAATGAACCTAGAAACCTCCAGTCTGAAAATTCATCTTTTCACGTTGCTTACAGCAGATTCTACCCTTACCATCTGCACATTGTATCTCACATCAGGATACATTGAACCAGTTTTGATAATCCTGCGAAAAATCATCCTCTTTTCTTCTATTCTTAGTAACGGTAGTATTTCTTGGAATATTTTTCTACTGCTCCAGCTCAACTAGTTCTGGGTTTGACACATTGATAGTATTCCAATTACTTTTGTTATTATCCAAGCTCCTGTTGGTGTTAAACCAGTCTGCTCATTCTCATCTAACTTTCTGCATAAACAAAGCATTTTATATTCACACAATAATGTCAATTACATTATATTATCTTGTAAACCTAAGAGACAGTGTGAAAATCCAAGTGTCAACATTTTCTGAAACAATCAGACTATCCCATCTGGCACCAACAACCTTGCCACATTCAAAATGACTGAAATCCCTTTTCCTTTCCCATTCTGATGCTCTGTTTGAACTTCAAGTCTTCTGCATTCACCAAATACTTTAGATTCCTGCAATGTTGTTGACTCATTCGTTATTTGTGCTAACAAGCAATGGATGTATTGATGTGTTGAGTGTATGTGGACAAATAACAGTGGAGTCTCAGCATTTCAAAATGGTTCAACTGCATGTTATTGATGGTTATATAAAGCTTTTTATTAATTGATACTAAAGAAGTAAAAAATAGACATGGTGTCTCCCAGCAGAGGTTTCACATGCAGTGAGAGAACATGTCTTTTCTGAAATAAATTTGAAGAGAGGGTTCTTGGTGGTTAATCGGGCTCAAAGTTATATTTTCTATACAAAGTATGAGTCGACCTAAGTGGTGTAATAAATTATATGCTGAATTAATCTGAAAGTGGGTCAACCTACCATCAATGGGAGCAACTCAAAGCATGTGGTATCCTAAGGTGAATAAACATTCAATAGTGAAGAGAGTACATTTACATATCATAGCATAAGATCACACAACTTTATTGCCGTAACATTTACAAATTATTTTGTCCAATGTCCCAATAGTGACTTTGTCCACTGTATATGGTGTCTTTGAGTTGTGATGATCTTATGTTTTTTAGTCTTGCTCAAAAAAATCCATGGTAACATGGCTGGGCTTAAGATAACATTACAAAAACTACATTACTAGAAATGGGACACTTGAGCACATCTCCGTCTTTGTGCAGTAGTTTATACAGAGTTATGAGGGTTTGTAAGATGCATGCAAGGAACTCTTAAAGATAACCTTATCAATAGCAATAGACAATGCATCTGAAGGCCTGTATTTTGGAACTGTGGAAGTAGTCCCACATAATAAGCATTGACATCTTCGGATGAAGTCCTTTCAGCCTCTCTGACTATTTTGAAGGGGTGGACAGAGCTGCCCCTTTACTGTCATTAGTCGCAGAACACTGCATACAGAGTGGCAGCTTTACCAGATGTTCAGTCACAAGGCCCAGATGGGCAGAGCAGATAAACATCAGCTGTCTGTAGAGAGCGGAGAGTTGGAGGGACGGGGGGACAGGGGAGTTGGGGGAATAGCGAAATCAACACAGATACTGTACTGGCTCCCCTTACTGTGAGGAGGTGCTCCAGTTTCCTCTTCACTCAGTCCCCTGCTGCTGTGAGCACAACCACACAGATGGATGACAGTGTTATACTTCTACTCCAGAATAAGGCTTTGTATCTACAAGGTTTAAATAATTTGTTTGAAGTAAATTGTAGGGGAAGCAAGGGATTGATGATTTTTATTCAAATATTTTTTGTCTTAAGTGGATGCTGATGAAAACTCCTCTCATACTTAATGTCAGTGAGTGTCCAGACCTCTCTTCCAAAGTATATTTTCTCTAAAATCATTGATTGAAACATTTTTTCTTACTATTATTAAGAGTTTATAATTTAAATGAAGGCCCAACAAAAAGCAAAAGCTTCTCATGATAAAATAAATGTTAGTGATTTAAAGAAAATTATTCACTGTTACATTTTGTCTGCCAAATATTCAAAGATCACCAAGAAGGAAGTGTTTATTCTGAATTATTTGACAGCTTCAAGTCGGCCAAGAACCATTGAGCCAAAGTGACAACCAAACTCCCACAATGCCAGACTGTTTCTGTGAAAACACAGCCAAGAAACAAGAGCTGCCTTTCTATAAAAAGAATTTTGTTTGTTTTAAATTTCAAACTAAGTCCTGCTTTATCATTGCACGGGTTGCACATCACTCAGTTTGAAAGAAGAAAGCACTACAGACTATGAAGCAAGCACAAAATTTCGTTCATGCATTTCCTGAATGATTTATTTGAAATGTACACAAAGAAATGAAAATGCCTCCAATTTCTGAGTTTATTGCGTCCCCATAAATTTGATATTAGCTTAATATCTAGCAGTCGTCATATGATTGCCAGATAATCCTCTTAAACTTGAGCAAAGTTAATGATGAATAACTGTCATAAATATGGTGAATTTGTTCTTGGGCCTGATTATGGCATGTATTATTCAATCTGTAAAGAAATACAGCGAGACACACAAAGTCAGTTTCAGATCGTGCCATCACTGCAAAGCCCTGCAATGACATGCATTCCACTAATAAGCCCATCAGAGCAGAGCAGGGCTTTTGTCTGTCAGTGACGTCCTAATCCATTGGAGAGCTGCTGTTTTGGCCGCTATGCTTCAGCAGAGGAGATACTTAGGCCCTAAAGGCCAATATGATCACAGAAGAGAATGAGATAAAGTCCTCAGTTGATGGAGCGTTGCAATGCCCACATGCCTGTGCTCTGGTCGGATGTAAGCAGGCTTTTGTATTTTTCCCAGCCAGAGGTTTGGTATTTATTCTTTTATGCATGATGTTTATGGCAAGGAAGCAATTTTTAAGCTGTGGAGATTCTGAGAAAAACAATCCTGTCTCCTAGAGCTGCTTCTTACACACCTCACTGGCAACAAACATGTTCACTTAATGTACTACTCTCTGATGTTGAACAGCTAAAAAATACCTTCACTGCAATACATCCTGTTTCAAGTCCATGTAAGCCTTTAAAGAACAGTGCCTTAGGGAAAGGTTTACTAATAGATAAACAATAATGCCCCAGGCTAAGATACACACAGCTTATGATCAAAGTAAATCTGTAGTTTCAATTAAATGTGCTGAACAGTCATGGACCTGTTACCAATGTCAGAATGTGGTTTTCAGTTGCTTTATGGAGCAAAGAGTATTTTGTCTGTTGCTGCACACTGCCTGCCAGGTGGCAGAAAGAAGTTTCTTGACATCTCCCCCACAGCACGTCTCTTCAGCACGTCCTTATGTAGCTGATATATTGAAGATACTCCGATTCATTTGTCTGTTCATTAATATTTTGGTCATCTCAACTCAATCAAATTTCTTGCTTTCTTTCTTCTAAAGCATCAGCTCATAAGTAAAACAGTACAACCTGCAGTCTACCACATCCCGCTCACCAAAAGGTGCAAAGGTGATGGAAAAATAACAGTGATTTCATCTGTCAGTGGTCATAATGTAATGCCTGATTGAGCAATGCAGAACACAACTAAAACATATATTTTGACAAATTTGCACATAAATCCACAGTTCAATGTTTCTTATTTATGTCTCAAATCAAAATTCTTAGTATTTTAATAATTTTTCATCTACACTGTGGAGCAGCTGTTTGCAGGAAGAAAGCACAGGTTCAAATCCCGCCCTGTGGTTATTCTGCATGCATGGATTATGTCACTGTCCAAAAACATGACTCTCTTGTCTATTGTCCATTGCTATGAGTTTGTGTGTGTGCATGGTTCTTTGTCCTGTGTGTATATGTGTTGCCCTGCGATGGACTGGAGACACGCAAAATTAGAGATTATATAACATTTACAGTGATACCAGAAGTATCTTAAGTCATTTGCTGGAGATGGGCACCAGCACCCTCTGCCTTGCAAGGATCAGCGAGTGTAAATAATGGATGCAAAGCAACTTATTCTAATATAATTTGTTGATTAAAATCTGTGGCTTTTTAGATTGATTAAAAATAAATATCTACTTAACATCTAAACACCATAATACTAGGTATATTTACTGAGTTATCACATAAGAATCTCAAACCCGCCCTTGTGCAGCTGGTCCAGATGTTTTTTGGTGATTATCTTTCCCCTATTTAAAACTAATAGGAGACGCTATCATGAGTAATTCTCTGAAGCAACAAAGAATTATTTTCCAGTATATTTTGTATTAAATGAATGTGTGCCAGTTTCCATTTTCAGTATCTGTAATTCCTCTTCATACTGACAGGAAATGTAATCCAGCCACCATTATATTCATTTTCTAGCACATTCACGTTTGCAGATTAGTTATAAATAAGCACAATTTCTGCAAAAGATTAATTGGGGGGGAAGAAAATAGCTCAAGACAGAAAAAATGCATAACAAGAAGTACACAATGTGCTGGTGTTTAACTGTATTTTTGTATGACTTTAAGGGTCTCAGAGTTTAATTCAGAGAGATAAATAAAAACATCAGTTTCATCTGTGTCATTATTTTATGCGACTAATTTTTAGTGGGTGGGTCTCTGCTGCAATACAAAAAGAGCAAGAGCTTAATTATTACTGACGTCAAACTGATGAGTGTGACTATTGTTTCTGTACAATGAAGACCTGTCAAAAAAGACTTTCTTCAATGCCAAGAAATGACACATCCACTGAAAGCATTGACTCACCACATACAGTATTTGGTAAGACAACAGTTTACGTACACCTTAGTATCCTTGTGTCTCTAAAATATTGTGAATTTACAGCTCTTATAAAGACTTACAAAAATGAAGCTTCATATTACAAATAAAGTAACACCATAGAGGCGTAAGATAGAGGGTGTGTAAAACTAGATCAACGTTTTATTGTTTTACTGACAACTCCGCTTTACAACAAACCTTCATTTTTCTCAAATGTTTTAAAATGGTTTGAAGTGTATGTTTGTCAGGTTGTATTCACTGGATCTGTACTTTATTGCACTTTCATTTCATGCTGTGTCTGTGCTGCCTCTGTAACTCTACCTCACAGTGAAGCTAAACAGCTTCTGCGATGCACTTTTGAGGAGACTGGAAATTAAGCAGTTGCATCATAATCTGAGTCACTGCATTACTATTTCTGCATGAAATCTTCTTATTTATGATAAAGTTAAAAAGCAAAACAAAGTTACAATAAAAATGCAGGGGTACATGTTGTGCTAGAAAAAAAAACAGAGTGCTGGAAGTTTCATCATATGCATAGCAGAGCTATATACCAGGCAATCTGTATTCGTCTAAACTCTAACAAAGATCAGGCACCTCCCATTTCTTTATTACAGTTCCGTTTCACCGTTCACTGCCTCTCCAAGACACTGTCTATTAGCTAGCTCCACCAGCTGTGAATATTGGATCAGATTCTTATTCACTAATTAACAGTTTCTTCAACGCAGATTCCATTAACAGTCTGTCACAGCTTGGCTTTGACACGGGAGGTACAACTGAACCACTGAGGTTGAAACTGCAAAATTGGACATACCAGCTATTTAGGCATCTCATATCTGCTTAATCTCAAAATTAAAGAAAGATAAGCACATCGACATTATCTTTATTATGCATAATGTATGTAAAAATGCATGGTGATTTTTCTCATTGCACAGTATTCTTAAGTCTCTCAAAAGCGATTGCCCTTAAAGTTCTGTTTATGTGTGTTGGTGATATGAAATGAGTATGGAACTTCTTGGTTTGCATGCAAAATGTCATGCATGTTGCAAAACTAATACCTTGAACATAACACTCTCACTGTGAAACACAGTGGTGGAAACAACATAGTGTGGGAAAACTTGTCACACTTGAAAATAGATTGCATGGAGCTAAATGCTGATTTAATTTGAAAGGAAACCTTTTGCAAAAGACTTGAACAAGTGGCAAAGGTTGACTTTCCACAAAAAGTTAGATCCTAAAGACAGAACTAAAGGTAGAGTGGCTGAGTTTAGATCAAAGCATATTTTAGGGTTTGACTGGCCAAGGGAATGTTTGAATATTCTGTGAATCAGCAGCAAAACTTGAAAGTGGATGATGCTCTCCTTTTATATTTACCTAAGCTATTTTACAAGAGCGGAATGGAGTAAATTGTCAGTCTAAGCTCGCAGAGGTTTAGAGACTTTCAGCTGTAAATGCAAGATGTGGTTAAATAAAGTGTTGACTCGGGGCACTGATCACAAATAGAAGACTGTTCTAACTTCTATTTGGAAATAAGAAAATATTTATTTACTTTTTTATTAGAAAATATATTTTCCTGAGATTTTACAATTAAGTTATACTTTTTGTTTGTCAATCAAATGATATCCCCCTGAAATACATAAATGTTTGTGTTTGAAAAGTGAAAAAATTATACAATTTCAAAGGGGTATGAACACTGCACATCTCTAATCCTATTGATGTTATCAAGTAGCATCCCAAACATTATTTTATATTTTGCATGCATTTGATGAATGGAGGCAAATTCTATAAAATGTGTTGCAGCAAGTAAACCTCAAAGGTTATTTAAGAACACCACTTCTAAAGAGTTAGCCAAATGCAAAGTTTAATATCCTTAAGATTGTTGGTTAGAAGATGCAAAATGCATGCAGTTTTAATTCCTGTATGTATGCAAAAATGTGAATTATTCATGGCCAAAGCCTTCGACATTCAGCTAACACATGTGCAATTATAGGTGGAAGGCTTGTAAAAGCAGAATAATGACATGACGTTTGTCTTAGTGCTTTCTTTTGTTCTAATTCAAGCCCGGTTTGTTTTTTCAACAAAGAGAGATAAGAGACGTGTGCTCAAGAAGCAGCAAAGCATAAAACAAGAAAATATGCTAGCCGAGCCTTTGTGTGTGTCCCACTTTGCTTCTACTAATTTTTCATGTTGTACTACAGTTTACAACATCAGCACACAAAAAGAACCATTTGAGCTCTGTTGGTAGACAGCCAAGCACAGCAAACGCTGTAATCAGACTGTCCTAAATGTGCCAAATGAGACAGACACAGGAAGTGGACAGAATGCAGGTTCAGCTGCAGCATTTTTTTTTTTTTTTTTTTTTACTGAAAACAAGACTGTAGTCTTTTGCAAATAACACCATATATTTTACAATATATTTTGTGATGAGCTAAATTTGTACACAGACACAACATTGTTCATTGTATTCCACTTAAAAGTATTACTTTGTCTTATATGTCAGGGCTGGTGCAGTCCAAATAAGTCCTGTGAGGAAGAAGGTGAAAGTATAAAATTAAATAAGAATTACCTCTAGACTATTGTGGAGGTTTTCTTGGTGATTCATTTCATCATGAAATCTAAAGATCACAAATCTGACAGTTTTTATATGTAGTAGTTAATCTTCTGTACTGCCAAATGTCAACATATATACTGGTAAAGGAGAATTTAAACCAAACACAAAGTAAGCTGCATGGACAGTCAAGTGCAAATATTGCTAAATGTACATAAGCTGATGTAAATATGTAAGCGTAAGTTTGTGTTGTGTTTTTCAAAAAATGGCTTTCAGAGGGAAACTTTTATCAACCTCAAAATATAAACTATATATGTTCATAATTTGTTGGAAAAGTAACATAAAGGGAAGGTTTGGGATTCTTAAATTGAGATTTAATTAAAACCTTCAGACAGGCGATATTTTACCTGGCACAGACAGACATTTGGGGTTTTTCCTTTACTATAAATCCAGATTAGTCGGATCAATAGGCTGAAGCTTAAGCTCAGAGACAACATCTACAATCTTAAAAATCCCCTCTAACAAAAAACAAAAAGGCTTTGTAATTTATGTGATTGCTACTTTGTGAATTCTTAAGAGATACTGAGAAATTTATTTTCACATAAAACAAGTAGACTGAGCTTCCAGAGGGAAATCTGTACTCAGAACAAGTACAGTATGTCCAGTCAGAGAAAGTAAAAACTTGGTATAAAATTAAATAAATGTAATAAGCAAAAATAATTAAATAAATAAAATAAAATAAAATTTAGGAGTTTTAAGACAGCAGAAGTCCAAATTGATCCAATTTCCTCTCAAACCATTAGCTTTAGCATTTAGACTAAATGAAAAACAGGTAACTGCATACAGCCTTTTAATTTATGTTTTTTGTGTGATTTACCTGCGCTTGAGTTGCTGTAATATGGGCATCAATAAAATAATATCTTATTCTCAAAACTGCAGCAACCTTTTCGGAAAGCTAAGTATTCAGCAAAAAATTCTAATCAGTGACATTGTGACAATATTTGACTATCTTTAATTACAGTGATGCTGAAGGCTGAAAATATGAGTTTGATAATAGACACCACAGATCCATTTGAGTTCCCCATGTTTGCATGATTCCATTTCACACATTCGACAGTGCACTACACCAAGGTGAAGTGAATAGATGAGTGCCATCATATCTAATCAGGAGGCACACAACTGGAGTGACACACACCTCCACCAAAGTTCGAGTCAAGTTTGCACACAACCTTAGAAAGAAACACATTCAAATTACTTGTTTTGTTCAGACATAGAGCAAAACGACTATGACGCTTAAAAATGTAATAAATCAAAAACATTTTGTACTTTGGCTATTTTAATCTTGAGTGGTCTGAGTCTTAAACCAGCTGAGTGAACATATAGATATATGAAGCAGTTCCATTGGCCTTTATTACTCTACTATTCTGAATGGGAGGTTTGAAACATTTATTTCCACTGTAAGAGCTACGTGCATCATTCACTTCACATTCCAACAAAATTAAATAGGATATGCATTTAACTTAATGTCATAAATGAAAATATATCCACTCAATGATTAACAAATGAAGGAGGGCTGTGTGGCAGCTGGCATGGAAAGCCCTCTCTGAATCCGATAAATCACTCTCCAAAAATGACACCCTAATAGTCAAGTAATGGCTGAATAAGAGCTGAGCACATTTCAGCGTGAACAGAGGAGATGGTTTTGTCACACAAAGCAAATTCACCAAGTGCACCTCCCTCTGTGGTAACAATAGGGATGGGGCAAAGAGAAATCTGTTGGAATCACATATTTCACATCACAAATTGAGCTTCTAAGTATAGCTCTAGCTTATCTGCTCTCTTGGAGACAGAAGCTATGAATACTGCATCCTTCTGGTTGCTGCCATCCTGTCAAAAGAGGGTTTCAATGTTGATGCACGCTTGAATGGATAAAGTGGAATTTTTAACATAAGAACAACACCAGTCACTTCTGCTGTGCATTGCTATACGTACGGCTATGGAAGCACAAGTGAAGTGTACTTTTTCCTCTAGTACTGAGAATCATCAATATATTGAAAGAGAAAAAGGAGAAAAAGGGTAACATGTGCTCTAAAATCTTTCCTTGAGAATCAATACATAATAAAGTGATGTATTATTGCTTCTGCTGCTAATGAGCTGATTTATTTATTTTAAATTCGCCCTGAAAAATAAGGGCAGAAAAGATTTTATGTCGCAGTTGTTTGAAAAGTGCTAAAAATCAGCTCTTTAATGTTAGATGATAGAATGATGTCCAGGTTGAAGACAAAATATTAGATGACAGATTAAGGAAATAATGTTTTGGTCAGTACTATTTTTAAAATGTCTTCTTCATCTTCACATCTCTGAGTATTGTACAACTACTCACTTTAGTAAATTGTTGAATTCAGAAATTCATGCAATAATTTGTACAACTGGAGAGCATAAAAAAAAAACATGCATGACTTAGAAAAACTGGCAAAAATTTTATTTTTTTGTAAAATCTCCTTAATCAAGTAACATGTTTTCCCTCTCGTGGAAGGATATGAAACAGTAGCTTTAAAATGATCAGCAGTGATATGTTGCTGTATCACTTGAGACAAATTTGAGAAACCTTCACATTATGCTGTGAAACCATAAATAATTCCAAAAAAGAAATACAGATCAACACCAGTGAGTGTGTACGCTGATTCATGCACTACCGCTGCTTATTATTGGTTTATAAAGTTTTTACAGGTTGATAAATGTTTAAGCTATGAGGGCAGTGAAGTTGTACTTTTGAAAGACAACAAAACCATTATTACTGTATTTTTCTGCAATGAAACACATGTTCTCTTTCATAATAAAGTACATGTGTTACAGGGATTTTAATCTATATCTGAATTTCCCTCTTCAACACCGGAAGTTCTTTTTTTCAGTGTTGTTATTTTGGACAGAAAAAAACAATTCATCATTTCCTGATAGGTGATTCATTCAGGGAGCATAGAATGGGCACCAAACGCCACTGATACAGTGCAGCTTGTACCAAGTGGGTGTCATTTCCACACCAATTACATTTGGCTCAGAAAATGGCACACGGTGTATGTTATGGCCTGAAACAATGGCTTTTGCAGAGTGATTTATTTCATGGGTGTGAAACAATGGACCTCTGCTGAGAGATGTCTGGAAAATACAAGTATTTTCCTTGATAATATAAGTAATTAGATTGGAAGAGAATTTCCCTCAAATTGTGTTTAGGCATGGCCTTTCAAGCATGTAGGCAACCAAGGAAGATGAAGACAATTTAGTTTAAATAGTCCAAAAAGAAGTAAATATTCCTTGAGTCAAATAAGTTTGGCTCCAGATTACAGAAATGGATTAGTAGTTAATATAAAAACTAGTTAAAACTTATTTGTAAACACACATTGAACCTAGAAGTAGAAGAGCCACGGCAGAAGAAGACACTCAGTGCCTCTCCTGTCAGCAAAAACAGAAAATTGAAACTTCATTTCGCACATGGCTCACCACAATTGAATAATAACAAACTGGAAACTATTGCCTGCTTTGATGAGTTAGAATTTTACTTGTAACAGTCAAATCTTGGGATCACAATCTTGTTTAAACCACACGAGAAACCATCATCCATCCTAAACCCCGCTGTAATAAGAGTCTCTACCCTTATTCTAAAGGTAGTTATTGGTAGTTGTTTCTCAGTAGTGTTTTTCTTACATGGTCTTGAGTCCATATTTTCACTCTGTCTTGTATAACATGTGATAAACTGGTCTGGATTTTTCCTGAGACCAGTCAAAACTCAAACGTCAGGAGCTTCACTTACTCAAGAGAAACATAGAACTCCTTGATTGAACCTTCAAACACCTCTAACACCTCTAACAATGATTTTTAGTTTAAGTCCTTATCCTCCACTGGTCACCTCTTCTCTCTCTCCCTGCAGCCAATGCAAAATCAGTCGACTCTTAGCTAGACATTTGCTCTTTGCAGAACGATCTCCTTACCAGCCTGTGTTTACCAGCCTGCCAGAATAACTTGACGAGTGGCATTTAATCGCTGATCTGCTTACATTTGGCAAAACAACTAAAATAATTATAAAAATGTCCTTTGCCTGAAACAGAGTGAGAACTGTTTGCATTTTATCAGCTGGATCAATAAAACAAATGAGCTGAGACTGTGGGTGCGTTTTGAAAAATGTCAGCCTGGAGAGATGAGACTAATGCCCCATTAAGACAGTCAAAGAGGCAAAGTCTGCCTCATCAAGAGACAAAAGGATCTACTCTCAACTTCAAACCTTCACAACAAGAGCCTTAAACATGTGATTCAAATATCAAGAGAGTGTTTGTGTTGCTGGCATGTTGGTCAGCATTGGTGAAGGATATAAATGATTGAACCTACTATCTTAGAATATGTATATTTTGCAAATCTACACATTAGCATGCAAAAAACCTACTACTTGCTATGGACCTGCATCAAAAGGTTTACATCCACAAAAGTCTATCAGTAAATCAATTTACTGTAATTGTAAAACATAACTGCACCGACAATTGGATATATTTGCATTCTACACATAAATAGCTGATGTCAGGAGTATCTGCAATGGATTGATTGATTGATCGCTGTGCAACACGGGTATGTAGTCAAACTGTGGGAGGCAGAATTTTGTTGTGTTGGAAGAATGATTTTCTCCTCCCTATTTGAATGAAAGAACCACATTAAGGAAAATTGAGTCTTAGCTGTGTTTTTAAAATGTTAAAGTATTTGTTAAGCTAACCCAGTTTCCCACCCTGAACTTAACTACAAGGCACTCTAAGATAAACCAACTTAAAAATTAATGCAAAGAATCATATAGTGTATTTTTATAGCTGTACTTGAGCTGAGTTGCTTTCCACTGCACTTTTATTATGCTAAGGCTTTGTTGCCCTTGATTTTCTCATGGATTGAATTATTTCGTGATGCAGAGTTGAGTACAATAGCTTCCATCTAACAATGGACTTGAAAGAGTTCCTGCAGGGCATAGAGGAGTACAAATGTGTCTGAAAACCTAGTTGTTGCTGCTGTGCCTCTATAAAGAGTCTTAGGCAAAAATCCAGTTTCTTTTTAAGGACATTGCTCCTCTTACGCTACCATTTCTATGTCATAGCCAGATCATTTCTAAAGAACTTGAGAGGTGACACGAGCTTTCTGCTATCTGCCAAGAGTGAAATCTCCTCTTTTTACCATTCATCTCCTCTTAGTGGGCTATATCCAGCTTCAAAAGGGTATCTGCTCAGCCCTCGGTCTGATGACATAGATTTAATCCCTAGACTAAAGATTTTTTTTTAAATACATATATTTTTACCCTTCTTGTAAAATGTGCATGCTGGGCAGCTGCATTGTGGCTGAAAAAACACATTATGTTTCTGCCAAGAGGAGACAAACTGAGAGTTAAACACTGGAACAAAAGCTGTGAATCAAAGGGTATTGGGTTGTAAGCTTTGCATCATTGCCTATTGGACTGCCAGCACAATTTATTAAATCAGATATTTTTGTTTTTTTATTCCTGCTCCAAGTGGTATTCTGTGATTCTTGGCAAACATATCCATTAGAGAGGTAGATTTGATCCTCCCAGGTCAATTCTGCTGTTCTGTATTAATGTTTTTGTTTTACTGGCTTGGTAACTAGATCATAAAATTGAGTTCAAATGTGCCCAATTATTAGCTATTGTATTGGCACAAGTTTCTAGTTTCCAATAATTATTATTTAATTTTCCTCTGGGATCAATAAAGTATTTTTTTTATTAAAATTTTAATAAGTGTATGCAAACTTAGGAATGTGGATTTGACTTTTAAAAGTTTAATTCAAGTTTAATTCCTTCAGTGTTTGAAGTAAAAATGCACAAATTGTGCAATTACTGTTGTATCAGTTTTGTGAAATGTTATATTTTGTTTGCATTATATTTAGTTTGTTTTGTCCCAGAAGGTCAAAACAAACAAAACATTTTTGCAACTTTTCATAAAACTCTTTTTTCTAACAACATAAAATATATCAAGAAAAGCTAGACGTTCTTAATGGGTCTTTTTGTACATTGTCAGCTTGATAAATGAAATCAAAGAGAGCAAACAGCGCTAAAGCACAAAGATGACTCATTGTTCTCTAACTCTGACTGCAGCAAGATAAAAAGTCTGTCTTCTCCGGTGATATGCTCCCCCAGAAGATTCTCTGGGCTTAGCCTTGTGGCTCCTTTGTGACTTTCAGCAGGAAGCATGTTTGAGTCCAGGGCTCTTCCGGAATAGCCTCTGTGCTCTTAAAACATGGTGTCAAAACTTCTAGGTCTGCCCAATATTATTTGCTCAGGGATAAAAGAAAGGTCTCCTCAAAAATCAAGACCATTTGATAGACTTGAGTGTTGAAATGATTTCTCTTCTCTCTTTCTCTCTCCCTGCTTGCAGGATCTATATTTACAGGCTTGTTATGTGCATCTCGGCTTTGTACAATTACACAACCTAATTAATTATTCACCCATTGCTGCTCTATCATAGCCTCCTTAGCTTTCTTTATCTCTCCCCTCAGTCTCTTTCAGTGTCTGTCTGTCTCCACAGCAGACAGTGAAATACTTACAACCTCAATGTTTAGCACAGAACCAAGCAAACTTTGCGGAAGGCAGTCATTTAAGTGAACTGTGGGACCCGATAATTGTTCCTTTCAAGAGCCTTGTTAATTTTCTGATCAAAGGACGTGAGACAGTCCATAAATAGTACACTAACTGCAAACCACAGCTCACAGTTGTGCAGGTTGAATCCCTGCCGTAGCTCTATTTGTAGCTTGGAAATCCCGGCAAAACGTGAAGAAAATTTATGTCCATTGCTCTCATTCCAGTTTAATTTCCACACTTTAACAATTCCTCTTCTGGTATTCCCTATATGAGTTGCCAGGATTAATGTGCCTCTCAACAATCATCTTCCATTGCTGAATTAAAAAAAATTTGTTCAAGTAATTGTGCTTAAAAATTAATGCAGGTTTTGAGAGCCAGACTACAGGCCCCATTCATCATGCTGCTGACAGCTTCCCCTGGAGATTAAGCATTCACACTCAACACTGGAGAAAAAACAGGAATGAGTCCAGATGAGAAACAGGGTCATTAACTTGCTGCTCCTCAGTGGGAATAGGTGTCTGATTGGACTGCTGGGATTTATCTGAGAGGATTTTAAGACAGAGTGTAAAGAAGCATGTAAAAGATTTATCTAACTTTGTAAAGTGTAAGACAGCTGTATACTGACTGGTTCAGAGCTACAGATCAGCCCTGCAGTGCTTTTGTCTTCTTGTGATGAACTTATCATTTGGTTCTGGATGAGAGGACAGGAGCTGATAGCTAAGCTCATCAGGTGCTGTCTGATGGGCTTAGCACTGAATCTGTGTTTGAAACAGATTCAGTGCGCTGCTGCTTTCTGGTCCAACTCTGCAGCAAACTCAACACATTTAGTAGATTAGCTGCTCCAGAGTGAAATGATGACACTTGAAACAAGTAGCATGTTAACGTTTTTTCAATTTTAGGCATTGAAATGACAGGATTTATCAGAATATGCCAGACTTTGGTGTGATCTAAGGAGAGTTGGGTGAACATTTTAATGCATCAGTGCGTTCCAAGATTTGGGTGGAAAATAAATGACTCATTCAGCTTCATTTGGATGCTGTGTAAATTGACATTTCTGGTAATACTGAGGTAATGTTAGTTTCTTGGTTTTAGGTCAATGAAGAAACTGAAATTTCCTGAGATATTTTCTGTGGAATTCCAATTTTCTGTGCCAAAACCATATTTTTTGGTTCCTGGTGGAAGTTGCAAATCTCAAAGTCTTTCCAAATTAAATATTTAAAAATCTGACTTTTAAAAGCATGGTTTTATTGTAACATTTAAAATGTCACAAGGCCATGAATAGATGATGTCAAACCGGCAACATGCATCTTTTATCTGATTCAGAAATCACTTGCTTTATGCTCGCTTGATTGCTTATCATTGAAAGGGATGATACAGTAGGTAAAATAAGCATTAAACTTGTTCATCTTTTTCTAAATGAAAGGGCTGTTAAAAATCCACACCATATGCCAATATTATCCAAATTAAACCACACCAATAATAAGTTGACAATTAAGCTATATGTAATAATGTAAAGTAAAAACATGACAAAAGGAAGTAAAAAAAAAAAAAAAAAACATCCATCAGTTTTTAGGAAGTTATCCTGCTTAATATTTCCAGTGGAAATGTACTTTAAGAGTAAAATATTGTCAAGTCTAATAGTGCTTATTTTCATTTTACAGTTATGGGTCTCGCTTACTGGCTTCATTTTATTTAAAAAAATAAAGTGTTTCTACTTTTTGCATACGTGGGTTCTCAGCTCCGCCTTGATGCACATTCTCATAGTTGTGCACCATAACAGCTGGAGGCTCTACAGTGTCCTTGTGTTTTATCTGGCACTGAAAGGCCTTACCGGACTTTTGGCCTTTGACTCACTGCTTTCACCAAGACTGAAAGTAAAACCTTGGAAAAAAAAAGAAAACACTTTCAAAGGAATGTGCTTGCAGCATTTGTAACTGGGTTAGATTTATTTCTGCCAAACAATGCATTGTTGAGAAAACCTGGTAAAAATGGACTAGTGTTTAAATTCGCTTTGTAGTCTAGTTGATGTAAGTTGTTAATTATCATTGTTCGAATTCTTTGTCAACAGTGAAATATTTTTATTTTATTCAGTTAGTATTTTCTGACTAAAACACACAGTTTGCAGATGGAGAGGCTAAAAACTGCAAATAAAGTTTTTTGTTTTTTTTAAATATTTGTCAGCACTGACAAGGAATAAACATTCCAGACAAAAATCGGTTTGAAGTTTTCAACAACATGATCCATATTATTAATGGCTGCTTACTTGTTTACATAAATAGCACCACATGTTTGATTTTCACTGTGGGATGGTACTGATAACTTTCAACCTTCAATATTGGACTTAAATCTCAACTTGAGGTTCTCAAACGTTTGACTCCAAATGTTTGTTTGGTTTTTTTTCAGTCCACTCTTTCACCAAGAGAAAATGATACGTGAAGTTTAACTTGAATCAAATTAAAGGGTATTTAAAAAAGTTGGGACCCACAAAGTTCTTTCAGTTTACCTAATTTCTGTGATTCTTCTTCTTTTTCTAGTATCAATAGAAATGCAAAATGGTGTCGTATGTAATATGTTCAGTTATCTTTGAGGAAGCATTAACGGGATTTGGGCAAAGTCACTTATGGTAACTGGACCTATAAATGCATGAGGCAAATACAAATTTCTAATTGTGTGATTCACAAAAGACTTAAAACTATAGAAAGCTTCATGTTAGTTTTGCATTAAACTATTCCACTGTCAAAAAGATAAAAACATAAAGAACACCAATAAAAGAGTCATCCCTATGCTTAATACTTGTTTTACCTCATGCTATAAGTGTGGCAGCCACATCGGATACAAAGCTCTGCTCTTGATGTTTTGTTCCCAATGGGACCTCAGAAAATCTGGCCTCTGAGTGCAAAGACAATGCACTGTTAAAAACTGAGACCTGGTACTTAATCATGAGCAACGACTGGTGTGAAATGGGATATCCATTATTTAATGGTAAGTGTATTATTACAATCAGAGTTTTTAAGTAATTAACACAATGATTCAATGAATTTGAAAGGTAACAAAAATCTGTCAAACTGTTGCTCCTGCTTGCTCTATGTTTTCCACACTAATCCCTCTGCTAATACACACCCTGTCTGTTTGCCAGTGGGTTTTTTTGTATAATTGTACAGGTTCCCACCATGAAAAGCCTTTCAAAGCTCCCTGGGCTCCACACCAGGCATCATAGTGAGGGAACAAGGGTCACAACCACTAGACCTTATCATTAATCACAGAATCTAGGGGGGTTTACTCAGGATTATCCATCCTGAGGGAGGTCGAGTTAGTAATGGAGTATCCCCTAGCTGCTACTGCAAGACCAAAATACGAGCCTGGTGACTCCTGATATAGTAAACTCCTCTCTGGTTGAGGTAATCTACAGAGGCTGAAAAGACTGGAACATTGATTTCAGTTTAAGAAGCAGGTGGGAGGGAAAAGGGAACTGAAGCAAGTCCAAAAATCCTTCAAATTTGCTGCCTATCCGCAAGTGAGAGAAATGTGCTCAGATAAAATATGTTAATGCTTGTGTAGGTGCAGAAGAAAACTGTGGCAAGCTTAATTCAGGTCGCTTTCTTAACACTCACAATTTCTTCTTACCCTTCTTTTGTCTGCACAAGACACATTTGGAAATTAGAGAAAGGGAATGAAGCTTTTGTAATTGTCAGTTTATTTTGAAGTCACATAACATTTGTAACTATAGAGCAGGCAGCAGTTGTTTGAAACAAGAACAGGTTGAATATAAATAATGAAGTGATTTAATTCATGACTGGCTTCATTAGCAAATCTTAACTGCACAAAAAATAAAATGTTACATGTGAGTGCTTCCATTACCAGAGGGCAAACGGTCTCACTGTATTATAAGTTGGTTAAAAGATGGTCTGAGCCAAGCAGTGGTGGTTTTTCTGACCCCAGACCATAAAGAGAAGTGGTCAACAGCCCTCGAGGTTGTTGTGTTATCCTGCATGATTAACGGCGAATTAACAAGATGGCAGGTCTTTGAGCACATCATGGCTCTCACATTGCCTCTGCATTATTAATGTCGGCACAAAGAGCCTGTTTAATGAGCCAGAACTCTCTCCCTAGATGTTGATTAGGCACCGAGTCGGTGTAAAAGCTCACCTCCTGAATGTATCTACATTTAAAGAAATGTTTGTGTGACGTTATGTATGTGTATGTGTGAGGTGGATTGGGGAGTGAGAAGGGTTTTCACTAAGAGCAACCAGAATCAGGAAAACATACATTTCTCAAAGGACTCTAAGTGCATCTATTGAAGGAACCAATAGTCAGAGCCATTCATTAAGTGCTAATGAATGGCTCTGACTAAAATAGATGAACCTTTGTCTTGTATCTATTGCATTTGTATAAAGCTGGAGATGATCATTTATAGACACATTCAGACCCAGAAATTAAGTGAAAAGATTTTCTCAAGCACAACTCAAACATGTTCCGTTGAGTCCTTAAAATGGGAAGTTTCATGATGTCTACATTTATCAGAAAAAAAAGAAATGGGTCAATGAGGAATCACTATTAAATCAAGTCTCTTGTGAGTCCCTGACTAAAAACATCTTCCAATACCTTCTTATAGCATTTTATATAAAGTTCCCCCAGCAATCTGTTCCGAAAGAGAAAAAAAAACAGTTTACTCTTCCATGCTCAACCTAAAAACTGTATTATTTTTGTCCTTATAATGAATTTCAAATTTCGGAAACAATTTGGATGTCCCTTTAAAAGGACATTAACAGTTTTAAAGAGATTGCATTGAATGCTGCAGTGATTGAGTACCATTGAAAAGCTAATCATTAATTTTGAGCTTCCTAAGATTCAAAGAAAGCGCTCCGTTTTACTTAACTGAGGAAAACATATTTTGTGTTTTCCACACCATTACTGTACATTGACATTGCATATGTTACATGAAATAAGTAAAATTACATGAGGATCTGCAGCGTGGATGACATTTTTTAAAATGTTAAATAAAACTATACTTCCAAAAAAAGATTGCAACGAATGTGCAGAAACAAAACGCTAAAGTGAGCTTTTTGTTTCTGCAGCAGGAGCTTCATCTTTTGTAGCACCAGAAAGACTTATTGTGCTTGCTGTCATTAAGTCTTTCAATGAAGATGTCACTGTAGTTATTTATTGCAAGGCTAGGAGAAAACCATTGTGTTCATTGTAGCTTTTAAAGGTGCAAATATGTTTCCCTCTTTTGGGTGAGAAGAACATGGTCACCGCAAGACAGGCAAAGACGTTCAGACTCATTTTCTCTGTGGCTCTGACATTAGTGGCAGGAGACAAAAAATAAATTAAAAAATGTTTAATGAATTCAATTCAAGAAATAGGTATTTCCTTGCTTTTAGACAAGGGAAATCTTGTCAACAAGGCTGTGGTGATCACTTATTAAGTCAACATAACCAGGATTATTTATTTTTTATTTTATTTTTTTTTTATAAGTGATTCCTGCAGATGTTCTTCCTAGAGGACATTAACATATTTGTTTGTCATTCACATAATTCTGCAGCATCTGTGTAATGAGATGCAACATCTTTTGAGTGCACAACAATAACCAGTTTCTAGAGGGAGGGTTTCAGTGCAAATGAATTCATAAAGCAACAATTACTTTGACCAGCTGTTATTATCCTTTCAAACAGCAGCAATGTCGCCACAAAAAGTAGCAATTAAGAAACATTCTCTTTAAAGACTGGGCTACATTTCTGAAAAGCTCTAATTACTACAGGGGAAAAAAAAACAACCTTTTCCATCTGTGGCGTTCCCAATAAAGGACCACGCTGTAGCTGTTGGGAGGGTTGGAAAGGTTTCCACACCACGGTGATCATAACAGGTTTCCTGACATAATAGGCATAATCAGAGATGTTCAGTCTTTGAAAACCACAGCAGGGGGAGAAAAAGGACACCTGCCTGTGTCAAGCAACCGTGTGTTATTAAATACAGAATAATCAGATGGGTGAAAATCCAAATTTAGCAGCGATCTGCTGTTAATGTGTTGAATTTCATTGCCGAACTTGCCCTTTGTTGTTCTTTGGAGCTTAATTAATGGCCCACTGAAATGCAGAGCGTTTGAGTGGAGGCAGGCACAGTGACAAAAGCGAAAATGCTGCAAGCATTGTTCTTCATCTCTTTCAAGAAAGATCGCTTTGTAATTCTGAACTCATAATGGCTTTTCTTGTCCTTAAGCATCCAGCCTGCTGTTATTTGTTCCTTACTTTTCACTTTTCACTGAAGTCTAGGATCTCAGCGACTGCATTGATCAACCGTTTCGTGGCAGACAAAAACAAAATTTGCTCAGTCAAGCAGGATGCCTCATGGAGCTAACACTTTGGAAAGTGATGCTTTTTTATACGTGTCAGGCATTTTTCCGGGTTGTATCCTTGCCTCTCAGACAATCAATAAACTACATAAGCTGAAATAAAATAATTTGATTGTTCAATCAATATTTTGAGATTCAGCACAGCTTCAATTTAACATAGACAAGCAAAGAATTAGACATTTTTACTCCAGAACATAAAGTAAAACAAACCACAGGTTTTGTTTTTTTTTTCTTGATTTTTAGGAGGACAGCAGTTCTTGAATGTGAAAGGTCAAATCTGATGTTTTCTGCACATCATATATGACTAGCATGTATTGATAAATGTGTCAATTCTTTTTATGTGTGGACGTTGATCACATGGTGATTCTAGGGGTAAGTATTCAAATCTTTTTTATGTGCATTCAGAATTTGGTTCTAAAATACATGATAAGATGTGAAGCATGCATGCAGTGATAGTAGAAAGGAAAAATACCCTGGAACAGGAAGAAACATCTAGCAAAATTTGGCTCAGTGTGAATAGCCAACTACCGGGGTTTCGAAAAGACACAACACACACCAGAAAAACAAACAAACAAAAACACTGATAGAGGAGTATTTTTATATTAGAGAAAAGATCCATTTAGGGTTATTGCTACTAGTGTCTCTTTTCATCTCCTTCTAGAAGTGGAACACAGCTAAGCAGATAACCTCTGAGCCAGTTTCCAAGTCTACATGATGGAAAGTGAAAAGCTTCACAAAGGATTGATGAACAGAATAGCAGAGGAAAGAGAAACACAACAGGATTGTATTGTCAGAAAACTACTGACATGGAGCTGCTGACTGTCCAGAATTGGTCCTAAAGCAAAGAAAAGTGCTGTTTGTTGCAAGAGGTTGTTTTTTTGTTTGTTTGTTGTTTTTTTTTTGTGTGTGTGGGTAAAACTAATCCTCACTTTGAAACCACAGCTCTGAATGTTATTTTATTTGTGACGTGACTCAGTGAAAGCAACTAACATAAAACAGA
The DNA here is from genome assembly GCA_911649635.1 of Poeciliopsis gracilis. Lineage (NCBI taxonomy): Eukaryota > Metazoa > Chordata > Actinopteri > Cyprinodontiformes > Poeciliidae > Poeciliopsis > Poeciliopsis gracilis. The sequence continues at coordinate 4,163,732 of CAJVRI010001220.1, forward strand.
CGATCTGGAACTCAGCTCGATTGCATTACCTGAATTTACAGCAAAAAAAAAAATATGCAAACCACTTTTGTGAACAACTTTCCCCAAATGCTGTATGTTTTCCACATATTTTAACAAAACAAATAGAACATGTGAAAAGAACTGCCAGTGAATTATACTTCTATTAGATCCCTAAGGTTTAGCAAGGCTGTGACAGGCAGTCAATTTCTGAATTAACCTTCTGTCATGGAACAATTTCAGCCAGGCACTGGTGAAAACAAGCAATTATACTTTGATGTACCACAACATTGTAGGTGAAACCAACCACATTATTTGGCTGCTGCTTTTAGTCTCTTTAATCAACAACAAAAATAGAAAATTTCCTTTGTTAGAATTATCCGGGTCTGAATTTTAAAGCTCAATCTATTGTGATTATATGTTTTGCTGTTGCATTTTATTTGTATTTTTGTTGTTGGTACTTTTTTTTTTTTTAAGCGTGAATGCAACATAATATAAAATACCAAACATTGAGGCTGTTACTCTTTCGTAATTAATACAGAATAACTGTATTACAACAAAAGTAAAATGAGTCGGTGCAAAATTTAAGAAATCTTCAAATGAGCCTTTCAAGAAAGAATTAACAAGCAGTGAAAGAAAAACTTGTTTAATAGATTCTGAACCACGAAAAATAAGTTAGACATTCAAAAAGGGTCTAACTGCTCACAAATTGGGATATTTAAATGAATCACAGAATGATTGCTTATTGGCAGTGATTGATGATTGGTGCTACTGTGCAACCTTCAGTTAAGAAATGTAATTAATAATGGAAAGGATATCTTTTTATACTTATCATTTTAAAATGTTTGAAAAGAAATTTTTAATCAAAAGAAAAGCCAAATTTGTTATAAACAGAAAGATTTGCTAATAAACTTTTGTTCATTTTAAAATTATTTCAATCAAGTTCTGTTTTTTTTTTTTTATTTTTTTTTTTAGTTAATGGCTTAGGGGTATTAACTAAAGTTGTATTTTAGCTTTGTGTAACATACTCTCTCATTAGACTATGTTGAATCAAAGGTATCCAGACAGAAGGAACATAATTCCTCCACAGGGCTCACAGAATATTTAAAGCACACCGTGGTACATTTGTTAATGGAGTGGAAATAACTTGTTTGAAGGACAATGTTTTAATAAAAAGGATTCATAGTAAACACATGGTTGTGAATAAATGTTTGAAAAAGGCTTGTTTGTCATAAGCTGGAGGTATCTCTGGAGAAACAGCACCTTGCCTGTGCTTCTGTTGTCAAATTACAAACTTTGTTAATCCTCAGAGGGGTTCCTTCCTTGATATAAATCATGGTACAAGCATTCAGCATCTGCTCTCCTGTCCACAGAGACCAAAAACCTTTTTAAAAACTTCGATGTTTCATCCGATTCTGTCTGCCTTAGCATTTACTTGGGGAAGCCATATCCTCACAGGAATAGGACTACTGCTTGCTTAAAATGCTGTGAGAGTAACAGAAGCCCACGTCTTTTAGGCTGCTGTTGGACAACATTATTGACCTGGATCTCTGGTCATTAGCATGCTAACATATGGCAGCAGTAATAGCTAGACGAGCAGGGAGCTAATGTGCTCCCAATTACATTTCCCACTGGATCTGGAGGGTGCAGTAGCATTACATCTCTAGCTTTTCTCACCTCTGAAAGTGTTCTTTGAGAGGCGTTCATGTCACATCCCTCCTCACCTTTCTCAAAACATACAGGACAAAAATGTTTGGAACTGAGCTTCATGCTTTTTCCAACTCTTTTAGGCCAAAGCTTTCAAATAGCTTGTCACATAAGATGAGAAAGACGTAGAATAGCTCTCTCTGTTCATGAGCTGTGTGGTGACACCTAAAAATCTTTGAAGAAGTTTCCTATTGTCAAAAGTGCTGAATAAATGTTTGAGGTTTACTAAGAGTCACTGAGGCTCAAACTCTTGACCCAGAAGACAAAACATGTACAACTCCATGATACGCAACGTGTCTGTCTTTGGGTGATATCACAGTTTTACAGGGGTGACAACCCTCTGAGAGGTTAAGTGTGCAATGACTGTACTTCAACCTCCACTACCCCCAACAGTGTTGCCACATCTCATTACTATGAGTAACTTTGGGCTTTTATTTCCCAATGTCACTCCCGTTGATATTTTTTGTTTTCAGATTCTTCTTTTTTCTTGTGCCCCACTTCTGCTGAGGACTAATATCTCTTTTACATCAAAGCAGCAAAAATCAACCAGAAGGTCAATAGTTTCTGCAGAATTTTAGAGATCTCTTCTGAAGTGCATCAAGAATACTTGATGGGATATTGGCGTTCCCCTGATATGAATAAAACCTACATTCAGAGTTTGTGGTGGGATTATATCTTGGTCTGAGGTGCAATGTAAACAGCCTGCAAGCTACAGTGGTAGCGTATCCATAATGTATGGCCCATATACTGTGTAAGATCTTATGACTTGGTTATCAAAAAAATCCAAAAGACTCAAGCTTCAAACCAATCTTGCTACACCTAATTAAAAGCGTGGACACCTCCAAATTGGACAAATATCAGATGAATTAGAAAATATATATTTTTACAAACAACAAGTCAAATTAATTTTGGCACCATAGCGTTTATGCATATGGCATCATCCCACTCTGCTGGCTATGCTTAACATTTTTAAACGTAGAGGGTATCATGTGTATTACCAGCAGTGGAGCTATAAGGAGAAGCATACACACCTCCAAATTGAGCCCATTTTTGTAGACATGGGTAAGTTGTCAGTTTTTAAGCTGCATGTCAAATGATAAATGTATTTGACACATCAAAGCATATCTCTGGCCTTCAATTCAACAAACCCAAATTAGGGTTTGTCGAATAAAAACCCTAAAAATTAATAGCTTTACAAGGTTTACTAAAACTGTGGCTAACTCAAACCTCCTTTATGACTTAAAATGTCAGGTAATTCTGATAAGACAATAAGTGTTTCTACACACATAAGTCACACTCCGTTTCTAATTGAGGATTAGATAAGCATCACAAGTGACTCAGGTGCTCTCTGTGGTCAAAGTTGATTTGCAATCCAAATGCAATTAGTTTTCCTTATGTTGTAATACGACAGAAAGAGTGACAGGTAATTTTAGCCTGTTAGCCCTCTGACAGATGTCAAAAAAACATCACCTGTACTGTCTGGACAAAGTAAGCACTTAGATAGGAATGGTTCCCCTCAGGACTTTTCTATTTAACTGCGTTTGTCTCAATGTTTGTGGAATACACTTAGATATCGGTTCTTTTAAAGTATTAGAATCAAGTTTATTTTTGTACAAATATGATGAAAATTGAAAAGAAAACTGGAAATAATGTTTTTATTCTGTGTAGCCTTTGCTTGTAATTTACAGTATTCTTTGGTTTAAATGTGTATTTTTGGTTTACTGTAACTATGTATCATGAATCAGAACAAAATTTGTTTTCAATTGTCACAGTGAGTCACAGCAGTCCAAAATTAACCCAGGCCTTATTTCTTTTTTTCCTTATTTATCTTGAAAGGCTGAATGCCTATGAATGCCACCTGAAGTTACTTGACTAATTATTTGCTCCTCCTCTTACCCTCTTGGCAAAATCTCCAATCTGAAAACTCCCTTTTTCTCTGACTGGATTAGACTCTAGTGTCAGGCAATGTTCTCTAGCTCAAACATCCAAATCGTTCAAAGAGTGGAAAGAGGATCTCCTGGGAGCTGTGTTGAAGTTTGTATCATTCCAGCTTTGCATTTCCTCATCACACTATGCATTCTCACGACATATCAGGTCTCAAAGTGTGCACTGCGGATGAGCTCTGTTGGTTTAATATTTCATGTTTCCTATGAGGGGGCACAGTGTGATGATCAAAGTTTGCAACAACCTTGAAATGCCTCCCTCAATTTTCCATGTTGACGGTATCACAGACAGAGGGGAGACTAAAATAAGAGGGCAAAAAGAGATCACAGTAAAAACAGACGGAATTAGAGCCATAAGAGAGGAGGGGCAGGATCAGGAGAAAAAGGAGAGGTGTCCTATTAGTGGGAGGGGGATTCACAACCTCAGACTCCATGCTGACAGCTAATTAAAGCTGTTAGTCCTTTATTAATCATTTCTGATTCCTGCAGCATGTCGGAGAATGGTGGATTCAAACAACACACACTTCGCAAATCTGTTTCACATTGTTGATACGGTAGATGAAACTGGATTTTCTTTTATTTTAAATTGGTTGTACTTCACTATTTTAATTTTTCTGTGAGTTCAATATTTATCTGAATGCATTAAATCATGTAACTGGTCATGTATTTTTGGATTTCTATGTGTTATATGTGTTGCATCATTATCCCATGCAGTTCCCAAGGAAGAACTGCTGCACAGTGCCTACTATTGCCATTCAGCCTGGTTTCTTCTGATGCAGAATTATGATGCATGTCTCACATCAGTGTCGTAAAAGACAGATTAAATGCAACATGACCGTTCTGGTGAGAGACACTTTGAAAGTAATTGGATACAATGTTTTTATTTCAGCAAAAAAATGTCAAATTCGGGTCTCATTTGCCTACTGTGTGAACAGCACCTTTGTGGCTCCAGTATTTGAACTAAAGACAAACTAAAAAAGACTTAAAAATAATTCTTTTTGATATTAGCTTGCAAAAACTTAAATACCTATATATATATATATATATATATATATATATATATATGTAGCCCAATTACCCCGTTTTAACATGGGTAAGGGCCCCTGAGTTCATTAAACTCATCAAGTTCCAAATAATAATTTTAGTACACACTCGTGTTTTAAACCTATGTTGAGTTTAGAGTAATAATATATCAGTATTTCTTTCCCTTCACACCAAATAACAGATTAACACAGAAATAATACACTCTAACTACAGTTATTAATAAATCAAACGTACACCTGTATGAGAATTAAACATGTATTAAACACATTAACAAATGTACAAACTGCAAAATAGTTCACTTTTTTAAGTTCACACAATATATTAATTAATGTGGGCCCACAGTTCTAAGTTCACCTAAGCCGGCAATACTTAACTAAAATAGTGTCCCAACAAAACAAAAAGAAACCCCGTTGCAGGCCTGAAGTGAAGCGTGGAACTTGGCCCCTCTCCGAGTGAAACCCCGAGCCCTTTCAACACCTCACCCGTCCTCAGTCCAGCCAGCAAGATGTCCTCAGGCCCCAACCAGTCCGGTAGTCCTCAGGATTCGGGAACAGAGACAGGATTCGGGAACAGAGACGTCCAGCGTAGCCCAGTCCTCCAACCACTCCACCACTCTTTCCACATGCGTAGCTCGCTGCTCCAGGCGCTACTCCATAAAGCTCCCACTCCGGAAACTTTAGCTGAACTGTCCGTTAGCCGGGTTAGCTAACAGTCCTCAACGGCTATTCACTGAGTTAGCGAATAATAAATGCCTCAGCGAGCATTACACATAGTGTTCAGTGAGCTCCGGTCTGAATCTCACAGCAGCGGTAAAACAGAGCGTAGGGTTGATATACTTTCACCGACTATCGAGCTGAAAGCCGAATTATGTACAAACCCGTTCGCTAAATTCTGCCACGTTTCTCTCTTTTCCGCGGTTCATGCCTTCTACTTCCTGTCTCTCCCCTCTTCTCTCTCCTCTCCTCCTGACCCTCAGCCAACCACGGACCAGTCAAGTTCCTTTGCTCTACCCCACTTCCTCTTACAACATGAGCCTTTCAAAATAAAATACAATGAAAATTACTTTTTAAAGAGCCTGAAATACAGTTTCTGGTTAACGATGATTAATAACATTTTTAACATATTTAAGCAACACATTATAAACTATCACTCCTTTGAACTTAACTCCTTACAAACACCTTTAGTTTGGACCGGGTTACACCCTCCCCCCTCTAAATGTCTGGTGTCCTCAACAGACTAACACCTGACTAACTGAACAATGGGAAGGGCAGTTTAAACTACATTTTAGCTCTGTATTTTAATGACAACACCCCTGTGAACAATAGTGAGGGGTCGATCACTAGATTTGCCAGGTTCATCATAAGTAAGTCTCACTACTGGTTTAATGGTGCGTTTTGGTCTGGAATGTGCATGACTCATCCATCTGTCAGAACTACTTGGACATGGCCTGTCATCTTCACTAGAGACGGGTTCAGGTTCCGATTCAGATGCTGTGTCATCACTGGTTAACCTCTCCACAATATGGTCGGCTTCTTGTGAGGGTTCCTCGTCCATTGCAATATGAACCTGAGGCCCTTTTGGTTCACGTCTATTGTTGTGTTTTTGGAGTATTCCCTCCAGATAAGTCCGGTATGGTCGATGTGGTAACTCCCACTCGAAGTCAGATGACTCGGTGGACTCCCCAGGTGCCACCTGTACTGAATGATCACCGTCGTGTCCCTTAGACTTAGTTCCTCTTCGTACTCTTGTTGGTAACTTTTGGTGAACCTCTGGAAGATTATCCACTATAGGCAGACGCACATAGTTTCCTATGGGCAAAAGGTTGTCTCTATGCATAGTTTTGAACTTCCCTTTTCCATTCTGTGGCTTCACTTTATACACAGGCAGATTTGGCATCTTCTCCACAACAACATAGGGAATATCACACCAGCGGTTCTCAAGCTTATGTTTCCCTTTTAGTCCAAGATTTTTCATCAAAACTTTGTCACCAGGTTCCAGATGATGAAACCCAAGTCTTCTGTCATATGCTTTTTTGTTACGCAGATGTAGTTTGTTGGCTGCTTCAGTTGCCATTTCATAAGCTCTTTGCAAGTTATCTTTTAACTTTGCAACATAAGCGGAATGCTGATGTTCCCCATCTTCACCGAAAGACGTCCCAAAGCAAACATCTACTGGGAGTTTTGCTTCTCGCCCAAACATTAGGAAATATGGAGAAAATCCAGTTGCATCACATTTGGTGCTATTATAAGCATGCACTAGGTGAACAACATGCTGACTCCATTGTCTTTTCTTTTCTTGATTCAACGTTCCCAGCATGGATAGCAAAGTCCTATTAAATCTCTCTGGCTGCGGATCACCTTGTGGGTGATACGGAGTTGTCCGAGATTTTTTAATGCCCAACAGCATCAACAGTTCCTTGATGAGTCGAGACTCAAAGTCCCTTCCCTGATCGGAGTGGATACGCGTTGGAAGTCCATAATGCACAAAATACTTCTCCACTAAAATCTTAGCAACTGTGAGAGCCTTTTGATTTTTAGCAGGAAAAGCTTGGGCATATCTGGTGAAATGGTCTGTGATGACTAACACATTGCTGATGCCTTTGGAATCTGGTTCCATGGAAAGGAAATCAATACAAACCAGATCCAATGGACCAGTGCTAACCATTTGGTTTAAAGGTGCTACTTTTGAACACGGAGTTTTCCGCAAAACACACTCTCCACAGTTTTTAATGTACTGTTCAACATCAGTGGACATTTTAGGCCAGAAAAAATCTACTTCTGAGCAAATCAGTAGTTCTTTCAACTCCTAGATGACCCAAATCATCATGAAGAGATTTCAGCACAGTTGCTCTGAACTGGGCAGGCAGGACCAGTTGGTGAGCTTTGTGTGAGGACTGAGTTTTACTCACACGATGCAACAGTCCATTTTTCATGTGTAACTTTCCAATCTCTCTCTTCATGGCCATCATCTCTGGATTAGCTATGAGGTCATCAGGCCATTTTCCATCGCTCAGCACTTGGATGATTGGTCCTATGACAGAGTCATCACTTTGAGCTGTAATAAGTTCTTGTCTTGACATTTGTTCTAGTGAGTTTAGTTGCAATCGTGTAGGATAAGCATACACATCAGGGATGCACTCGGGAGAGATTCCGAGCTGTACTGCATAAGTAGGAGAATCTGTAGGAAAATCATGGGTGCCAACTCTCTGACATATCGACTTTACTCCCGCTTGTGATATACTTTGCCATTCAAGATCTCCTTCCCCAGGATCCATCCGTGACAATAGATCGGCATCGATGTTGTTTTTTCCCCGTCTGTAGATTATGTCAAAATCGTAGACTGATAAGTCTGACAGCCAACGATGCCCAGTAGCATTAAGCTTTGCTGAGGTGAGGACATAAGTCAGGGGATTGTTGTCCGTTCGTACAGTGAAGCGTGCTCCATAGAGATAATCATGGAATTTCTCCACAACCGCCCACTTAAGAGACAGAAACTCCAACTGATGAATGGCATAATTCTTTTCTGACGAGCTTAGTTTGCGGCTGGCAAATGCCACTGGTCGCAGTCCCTCAGGATACTCTTGGTAAAGGACAGCGCCTAGTCCGTTTAAACTGGCGTCTACATGTAAGACATAAGCTTTGCTGGGGTCAGCGAAAGCCAGGACCGGGGCATTGGTAAGGCAGTGTTTCACTTCCTCAAATGCATCAGTGCATGCTTGATCCCACCTCTCCCGGAATGGCTCCCGTTCATCCAAATAAGCCTTAGCTTCACCCTTTTTGGACTTCGTCCCACGCTGTGTGGGTCCATATCCTTTGGTTAGGTCAGTCAATGGGCGAACTATGGAAGAATAACCCTGGATAAACCTCCGGTAGTACCCACAAAATCCTAAAAATGACCGCAGGGTCTTCAGATTAGTAGGCATCGGCCATGTAGTGACAGCTTCAATTTTTGCTGGATCAGCTGAGACACCTTCTGCAGACACTATGTGTCCTACATATTTCACCTTTGTCTGACAGAACTGACATTTATCCAGAGAAATCTTGAGCCCTACTTCTTGAAGTCTGTCCAGAACCTTTAGAAGTCTCTCCTCATGTTCTTCTAGAGTCTTTCCAAAGATAATAAGGTCATCAAGGTACACAAGTACTTGGAGGAGGTTCATGTCACCTACTGCTTTCTCCATCAAACGTTGGAAAGTTGCAGGGGCTCCGGTGATACCCTGTGGCATCCTCTCAAACTGATAAAATCCTAGAGGGCAAATAAAAGCTGTTTTTTCTTTGTCCTCTTCTTTCATAGCTATCTGATAATAGCCACTCCTCAAATCTAAGACTGAAAACCACTGACTACCAGAGAGGCAGTCAAGAGCTTCATCAATACGGGGGTGTGGTGTATTGATCGGGCACAGTTCGACTGTTAAGTGTCCGATAATCAACACACATCCGTACATCTCCATTCTTTTTTTCCTCACAATGACAATGGGAGACGCATATGGGCTTTTAGACTCTTTAATGATGCCTGCAGCTAGAAGTTTCTGTATATGACAGCGTACATCATTAATATCTGCAGGAGCAATGCGTCTGGAGCGCTCTCGAAATGGGCGGGGATCTGATAGCCTAATTGTGTGCTCCACCTCTTTAGCGAGTCCCACATCCAGCTCATCCAGAGAAAAAACAGATGCTCGTTCAGATAGCTTATGACAAAGTCTTTGCTTCCATTGTTCTGGAACCGGTGACTCTCCAAAATTTATCAGACTTGCATCAAATCCTGAATTTACAGTGTTTTGTTTAGAAACTGTGGTGACAACATCAGTGACGCACAGACATCCCACAACAGTGCCAGCTGGTACTGTTATGTCTCTCAAAGATTCATTCTGGAACAATAACGTCAGCTGGTTCACATCCACAGCATTACTTGGAATCACCATGGCTTGTAGTAGTACACCAGCAGGAAGTGGATTTACGTTTGAAGACTCAACTACCAAGATGTCTTCAGAGAGAGGCTTCTCCACATCCACGCTGCAAAATGCTTTACATATACTTCCAGCAGGAAATGTCAGGTCGCCAGGACCCTCCCATTTTACACAGCCGATCTCTTCGTTTTCTTCTTTTAAATCCAAGTTTCTTTCTGCATCTCCAGGCAAAAACCCGCAAATTCCTAATGTCTGAACATGTGCCTCAGATGTTTCCTCACACAGCTGAGCCAAGCGTTTTGGAAGATTGGCTTTTGCATTGGTGCCAATGATGACAGGGGTTTGGTCTGGACCAGGTGGATCTGGACAAATCAGAGCTAAGACTGACAAAGTAGCTGGAGCTCCAGTCACTTTCTTAGGAAACTCCATATCTACTATCACATAGCCGAGATATGGGTAGCTTGACTCACTCAGACCCCATATGTCCAGTTTACTGACAGGGTGAATGGGTGTGTCAGACAGGTACCTCCTGTACCAGGATTCAAAGATGATGCTAACCCGGGAACCACTGTCTAATAGGGCATCACATAACTGTCCATTGATTTTTTAAAGGTTCCAAGGACGGTGGTCCAATTAGTCCTTCTGGCAGCCCGACCGGTTGTAGGTTAGCCACTGCACTCTTTCTCACTGTAGCACTTTGCTCAACACTTTCATCAGTATGAGGCTGAGTATTTGAGATTTTAGCTTTTTTGAGTGCTTGGATAAGCCTCTGAATGACTTTATTTTTGATTTTCAGGACTTCTGCATTTGCTTGCTATGTGTCCACTTTCACCACAGCGATAGCAAAAACGTTCATCCATGTCAGGATGTCTATTTGGAGTGTGCACTGCCATGACAGCTGGTGTTGTTTCAGCCTGATGTGACACTCCCGACTTGACTTTTTGCTGCAGCTGTTTAACTTGTTTCTTTAAAGCGACAACATCAGCATCCAAACTTGGTTCTTTAAGTCTCTCTCTGTCAGTTGAACATTTGTCTTGCTTGTCTGCCGTATCTTGAAGGGATTTTGAAGACAACGTAGCGAACATTGACTTCACCTCTTTTATCTCAGCTCTTAGACTCTGAATTTCACTCTGATTGTGGTCCAACTGAGGTTTTGGGTGGACTGCACGTACTGATGGAGACAATTTAGCTCTAGATGCTTCATACTCCTCTTCAGCACGAATTTCACGCAATAGTTCAAGAAAAGTCGGAGGGTTCCCTTTTCTCTCCCTCAACCTGAGCTGAATTAGCATTAAGTCTGAACCCACTGCGCCCTTAAGCAACTGTTCAATCCGAGCTTTGTTCATGCTTGAGGCAGGAAGGCCATCTTTTTGAACTACTTTCGACAAACTGCGCTCTAGTCTTCGTAGGAAATCTGACAGCTTTTCCCCAGACTGTTGCTGCATCAGTCTGAAAGCAAAGTATAAATCATCTCCTGACTCTGCCATCCCAAATGCACTGTCAAGAGCTTCTAGACACTCTTCAGGACTGACATCTGAATCAGAAAGGCGAACTGCTTTGATGACTTCTAATGCAGGACCTTTTAGGCTCTCCATTATTCTCCTTCGTTTTTCTTTGGGCGAACATTCACTCACTTCCACCATCATGTAAGCTTGCTCCAACCAATGATCAAATTGTTCCTCACCTGCAGGAGTAGGTAGTATGCCAGAGAAAGTGCGCAGGCGGCGAAAACCTCCAGCTTCTGTTGCAGGTTTAGCTGCTTTGTCCAGTAGATCACTCACAGCACGAATGAGGGACTCTGTGGGTGAGGGTACAGGTTCTGACCCAGTTAGAAGAGCATGCACATCCTCTGCAGTCTTCCCTTCTGCTTGTAACAGAGTATTTAGTTTGACACTAAAATCTTCATCTGCACTTGAAGATTCTGCAACAATGAATATAGGCCATACTGTAGATTCATCTAAAGTCAACACCTCATTTGGTATGTCTGCATTTGTAAGTTTTTCCCTGCACTCACAAAGCACTAATATTTGATCTGTTGATTCGTCAAACATTCTTCCCTTCACACGCACACGCCCAAGACACTTTATAGTTTGCAATGTCTCTTCTATTTGTGCAACTTCTGTATTTTGAGGAACTTTTGTCAACAAGGCATGGCTCTCATTTATGCCCTCCCCTAGACACCAGTTCTTAAGTTTAGTCACCATAACCTCGGTTTGCTCCATTTTCTCTTAACTTTTTCCTTAACAATAACGATCAGGAAAGTACTTTGAACTAATATATCAATAAACTCAAACAACGAATCCCAGCAGTGCCTCCATTTTATGTAGCCCAATTACCCCGTTTTAACATGGGTAAGGGCCCCTGAGTTCATTAAACTCATCAAGTTCCAAATAATAATTTTAGTACACTCTCGTGTTTTAAACCTATGTTGAGTTTAGAGTAATAATATATCAGTATTTCTTTCCCTTCACACCAAATAACAGATTAACACAGAAATAATACACTCTAACTACAGTTATTAATAAATCAAAAAATCAAACGTACACCTGTATGAGAATTAAACATGTATTAAACACATTATCAAATGTACAAACTGCAAAATAGTTCACTTTTTTAAGTTCACACAATATATTAATTAATGTGGGCCCACAGTTCTAAGTTCACCTAAGCCGGCAATACTTAACTAAAATAGTGTCCCAACAAAACAAAAAGAAACCCCGTTGCAGGCCTGAAGTGAAGCGTGGAACTTGGCCCCTCTCCGAGTGAAACCCCGAGCCCTTTCAACACCTCACCCGTCCTCAGTCCAGCCAGCAAGATGTCCTCAGGCCCCAACCAGTCCGGTAGTCCTCAGGATTCGGGAACAGAGACAGGATTCGGGAACAGAGACGTCCAGCGTAGCCCAGTCCTCCAACCACTCCACCACTCTTTCCACATGCGTAGCTCGCTGCTCCAGGCGCTACTCCATAAAGCTCCCACTCCGGAAACTTTAGCTGAACTGTCCGTTAGCCGGGTTAGCTAACAGTCCTCAACGGCTATTCACTGAGTTAGCGAATAATAAATGCCTCAGCGAGCATTACACATAGTGTTCAGTGAGCTCCGGTCTGAATCTCACAGCAGCGGTAAAACAGAGCGTAGGGTTGATATACTTTCACCGACTATCGAGCTGAAAGCCGAATTATGTACAAACCCGTTCGCTAAATTCTGCCACGTTTCTCTCTTTTTCGCGGTTCATGCCTTCTACTTCCTGTCTCTCCCCTCTTCTCTCTCCTCTCCTCCTGACCCTCAGCCAACCACGGACCAGTCAAGTTCCTTTGCTCTACCCCACTTCCTCTTACAACATGAGCCTTTCAAAATAAAATACAATGAAAATTACTTTTTAAAGAGCCTGAAATACAGTTTCTGGTTAACGATGATTAATAACATTTTTAACATATTTAAGCAACACATTATAAACTATCACTCCTTTGAACTTAACTCCTTACAAACACCTTTAGTTTGGACCGGGTTACATATATATATATATATATATATATATATATATATATATATATAAGCTGGCTTGTTTCCCCCTTTTTAAATTTAGATTGAATGGTCAAACCTATGCTGCGTTTTGCCAACGCAAAATAAAATTGTGGTTAAAAAGGTCAAGGTGAAAAGATATCTCTAGAAATATATTGACTGATGTCTAGATGTGGTTAAAAGGTTGGTGGATTCACTCAAATAAAGGTGGCACTTTCATTATCGCTGTTTAGGCTAAAATTGAAAATAAGTTCTAGACTTAAAAAGTAAATTTTTATGGGCTTGATGAAGGCAAGGAGCGTGAACCCAAAACACCTTAAGGATATTCAAGGATGTCCAGTGTTCGTGAGGTCATCAGTGATTATGTTCATTCAGCAGTGCAGCATTTCAATAAATGGGTTTATATCTAAGAGCAGGCATGAAAAAAGGCACAAAAGAATTAAAAGAATCATAAGCATCAGATATTTCATTATTTATTGGTATTGGAGGTTCACTGTGTTCTGATGTTCACATTAAGGTTATTTTGTGTTTTCTTTGTCAACGTACCTACAGCAAATTATCTTCACTAAGTGACATGCCATTCACAGTAATGGGGAAAGAGTGTGACTTCAATCATGCCCTACAAAGCAAAAAGTACAAAGACAGAATTTCATTGAGGATTAGTGATACTTTCTACGTGTGAAACATGGCCAGGACAATTTTATTTTAACAAATAAATCCAACAATATGTTCCGCATAAAGGTTACATTATAACTGAATAGGACACATAAAATCAGCAGACGATCCATAACCAAGACGTCTTGGACATGAAAAGTTTATTTCTGTGTTTTTATTATATGTACTTCCTAGACAAGGTGTTGTCTGAGAAAAGGTTTAAAAATCCAACTTTTTTTTTTTACCTACAAAATTGTTTATTATTACAATAATATGTTACCGATTTTTCTGTAACACATAATGCAAGAAGCACTTTCAAAAAAGACCAATAACTTGTTATTAGATTTCATTAGGAGCTGTTTCAGCTCCTCCAGGGTTGCCATGAGCCTGATCGCTGCTTCTATAATTACCGGTAATCCTGTCCTGTTCCTGCTGTTGCAATGCTCTTTTAAATCTTCTCAAAGTGTGAAAACTATTTTTTTTTCTGTTATTTTGTACATCTGTGTTTCCTGCTTAGTTTAATATGTAGCATGAAACAGACCTGCAGTTATTTCTAGAAATCAACAGAGCACAAGGGTGACATTAAGGTCCTGCAAAGTTTTTCAGGTCATAAAATTGTTTCTGCATTTTTTTTTTTTAAATCTGGCCCGCTGGACTTTGTGATATCACATTCACTGAACAGAACTCATTTGAAGTAGCACAGTGTTGGTAAAGAGGTTACTAACACTGGTAACCTCCAACAAGTGCTAGTAACAACCTCTCAGTGTTGGTGCCTTGGTAAGTTTGCAGCTGTGCCAGAATTTATCATTTTGCAGATGACGGACTGAACAGTAATCTGCAAGTTGTTGCGAGATTGGGATTTAATCTAATTGAATGTGTGCACACACTCTTTAGATGACATCTGGAGAAATTGGTTGGACAAAATTTTACTTTGATGTGTCAGAGTAAACAGGGAGATGCACTATGGATGCACATCACATCACCAGGTTTTTTTTTTAAGTGGTGTATCCTTTTCTTTCCGCTTCACAAGTGTACAACATTTTTATGTCTACTACATGGATAAAAAACATAATGCATCAATGTTATATTTACTTACTTCTCTGTATGTGGTGAAGGAGTGTCTGGTGCCTATCTCCAGTAAATATAGGGTAGAATCACGATTCTCACTGAACAGGCTGCCAGTTCATCACAGACACACAGCAAACTTATGCACACACAGTCATTCCTGAGGGTATTTTTTAACCTTACAGTCATAACTTTGGACGAGGGGAGGAACCCACTCATGCATGGTGAGAACCCATGCAAATGCAATGCAGAAACACCCCAGGGTGAGATTCAAAGCCAGGTTTTGAGTGCTAATCATTGCCCCACCATGCAGACCGTAAAAATTCCTCTAATGCTGCTTCATGGTGGTCAGAAGAAGAAAACCATCTTTTAAAATACTGTATTTAAGCTAACATTGAAAATATTAGGGATGTTTGCTAGAAATCCAGGATACATTTTGTAATGTGCTTCATAATTTATAGAGGACCAAACAGATGCTTCACCGTGCAAATAGTTTCCCTTTGCTTTTATGCTTGTTATAAAACTCTTTTTTTCCCCTCTCCAGGTCTGTGACTTCAAATAAATAACATATGGATCCAACAAGATGTGCTTAAATGTAATTAAGGATGGTAAAACTTTGGCAAGAACCAAGCAGAACGTGTTACTACACCTACTTTCTTTTTTTTTTTTTATCCTGTCACTAGAGTGAGACAAGAAAGTAGGTGTAATGACATGGATTAAGCTTGCAAAGCGGCTGCAGAATTTGGACTTGATGTCCTCATAATCATAAAGCCCTCTTGCATAGGTGGTGCTGAGATTTTAACTCATGCATTTAAACTATTTATATTTTATATAGAAGGTCATTTTAGATGTAATTTGTTGTTTGTGCTGGAGTTGAAATAAATTTGCTGTGAGATGATTTCTTCATTTATTCCTATTCATTAACTTTCCATTACCGTACTTATTTCAGACTGGTTTTTACAAACAAGAAAACAAGTAATCAGTAAGACAAGAGAAAAAAATTTGCATACATAACCAAGAACAAAATGAGTATCCACTAAGAAATCATTGGAATATTTTTTTTTCTAAGATCAGCCTCAGTTCTCTGAATGTTGGCTTCCAGCTGCAGCACTGTTTGCAGCACTGTTTGTATCACGTGTAGCGAGGAATGTTTGACCTTCCCTTCAGAAAGAAAGCCTCCAGCTGTTTGCAGGATGAAGTAGGCAGGATTCAACTTTCAGGAACATCTCATAAAGGTTTCATGTGTTTGTATGTGTGTGGAGTTCAGAGGATATTTCTTGGTTTTTATGAGAGCACAGCAGAGTTCGTTTTGCGGTGCATACCGGGGCATTATCTTAAAATATTGGGACATTAGGGGAGGGGAATGTTCCCAGCATTACTCCTGTTGCTGTTGTAAAAATGCTTTACAATACTTTGACTTTAATGCCTTTACAGTCTCTGTAGCATTTTTTCTGCAGTCTGCAAATTGTTGAATAGAATTATGTATTTTCTTTAATTTTCATTTTAGTTTAATTTTGATTCATATCATTTAGTACAATGTATGATGAAGAGTTCCAATGAATGGCAATCGTGAACTGGAGAAAGCCTATAAAATGTAGCTATAGATGACCAAATGAGGTGAGAGTTGAACACTTGTATCTGTTTGCAAGTATCAAGTGATGCTTCTTTCCTTGGCTCAGCGATTGTTCTGGCGGTTGATTCTGCAGCAGAGCCTTCAGGAAAACTTTTTGCTTTTATCCCCACTGTCTTCGTCACCTCACAGTATATCTCTCGTTCAAACAGAAATAAATAAATAAATTGTCTCCAGGATTATTCTAGAGCATTTCTCATCTACAGCTGGAAGGGAGGCGGGGCAGACCATGGACAGGTGAATGCATGAGATAATGCTGCTGTCTCAGATTTCTCTGTGAAGATAAATCAAATAGACACAATTGTGGTGTCAGCATAAATATTGTATATTTTGGATCAGAACTGGTAAAGCATCTGGGACTATAAGCCTAGTTCAAATCATTAGGATACACAGTATGTTACGATTACCATTTGTTCTCTGCGACTTTATTGCAATTGAATTCTTCCAATCGGAAATACAGCTATGGTGCTTCATAAAGTTGTTGATAGATAGAATACCAATGTAAATGCCAAATGGTTTAGATTTTTATTTAAATGATCACTTTCAATCCCGTTCAGAATAGCTTACTTCCTTGTGCTGGTCTAGCACATAAAATCCCAGGAAGATGGATTAAAGTTTGTTCTTGTAAAAAAGTTAAAGCATGGACTATTGCAATCACATAAACTTTGCATCAGAACAAATTACTTCTTTTCCCATTTTGGATCTCTTGAGCTCAAGCTGATTGCATCAAAATTGAGTTTGCAAAGAAATATATCCCTAACTTTGACAGTTGATTCTAATTTTAACATGCTATGTGTTAAGCTATGCAGCTGTGATTTCACACCAATGTAACTTCCAAATGTAGAACTGAGAAACAGATGTGGTGTTTCCAAACTGCTGTTTGCTTCTCAGGAATATTTCTCTGTCTATTGGAAAAAAAAAATAAATGGAGCTTATAGTAGTGTGAGAGAAAGAGATAGAAAAGCACAATCTTTTGCCTTTTAACAAGCGCAGCAAAAAGTTCTGTTTGTGGCACCTCTGAAAAACTCGATTCAATCCGTTAAACTGGCAGATTGGTGCAGCCCTTAAAGCTTCAAAGCAAAAATATATTCTGATGCTCCCTCAAGGCTCTGATCCGATGCCAAAAGAGGGGAGCTGCTGTAATTCTGCAAGACTTAAGGCTTCAAGCTGAAGATGCTAGATGTCCCAGATACAAGTAATACAAGGCACACGAGCAGTTCAAGCAGGGGGGATCACTACACTAATTTAGCAGGGCTGTAAAAACCTTGAAAGCAACAAAGAATCTCACCGAAGACAAACTTAAATACTCTGGATGGCCACATTAATGTCCTACTGCTCAGTTTTCATTTCCAAAGAAAACTAATTGAAGCGAAAAGGAAGCAGCACAGCTCTTATATATACTTTTTCATCCAACATGAGGCATTTGCTTAAAAGTCAACAGGACTCAAACGCTTGCAGTTTAGGGTTTAAATGTCTTGTCATTTTCAATCACAATCAAGGATGCTGGTCTGAGTTCATGTTTCCTGCCAACCTTTCAACATGACAAGTTTCACTGTGCCATGTTGTGTCTCTCAGAAACCACAGTCTGACCCCCAGTAGGGATATTCTGAAGCCCAGATATGTCTGCAGACTGCTTATTGTAGAAAGCAGTAAACACAGCATAAAGTCTATTCATATCACCTCTTAGACCGGTAGTGGAGTATGCGACAGCCCCTATAGCTCTGTTCAAATATCGTCCCAACTATGGCAACTCTTCCTTTTCCTTTTGCAACATGATGTAGTACAAACCCTTTGTAAGAAATATTCATTATTTGCTTCTTCTTAGCGTAAGATCAAGTTACTTCTAAGAATGTAACAGCCGAAAATTAAAGATTTTACAATTGGAAGAACATTTTAAGAAGGTAAAATATTCAAAGAAAATTGGTTTATAACAGCTTATGCAAATGTGAAATCTGTTGCACTGCATTCATACTCTCTCATTTGCTAATGTTTAACCTGTAGTGGAAATGACCACTATTGGTACATGTTTTAGTTCTTTTTTTTTTTTTTTTTTAAATAAAATACATTTCCTGCAATCATGGGTACATTGTAGATGGATCTTATAAAACATGTCATGTTCATTCCCACAGCTTTCATTTCCTTATTTCCTCATTTACTTTAAACATTGGGATTTTTGGAGATATCGATGAAATCTTATGTTTTAAAGCAGCATATTTTTAGATTCTAAGCTTTTGGCAGTGACAAATATAAAACTGTCAAAATATATATTTGTCTTTCTTTTTAAAGAACAACTTTGCTATCTGCAGTCTCAGCACTTGTGGAGGGGAGAGTAATGACACTGCTGGAACATGTGTGCCTTTAAATCACAATCAATGTCTGCAACGCTAAGTTATTAAAAACTGCAATATTGTCATAGTTTTGCTCTCTCACTCTTGCAGTTTGGCAAATAAAGACATATCTTGCAATTACTCTTGCAAGACATTGCACTTTATTATCCTTTTTTCTTATATTTGGTCTTTTTTCACAACACTGAAATCTTATTATAAAGTAAGTTTTATGTAAGTTAATGAAAAGAGGATTATTTGGTTTTCTTCTATTTATTAAACAAATCCTTTCATGGTGACAATCCTGCAAGGATGAAGTGCTAACATCTGTCATATACTACACATCCACAATATTTGAGATCAAAATGCTTCACAATACCAATATATACAAGATAAAGTATATAAAATCAAGAGTGCCACAGATTTGTATGTATTACAAGCTTGTGTTAAAAGGTCTTGAGCTTTGATTTGGAAAGTTCATTTATAGATTGAATACCAAGTAAAGCTGATTCCAGAGTCAGAGTACTGCCAAAGGAATGCCTTGGTCAGCCCAGTGTCTGGACTTTGTCTGTGGAAGAGTCACTAAATCTTGACTCTCTGACCTGAAAGACCCAGAGTGACAAGACTTCAACATCTATAACGTGATAGAAAAAGTCCATTCTGAACTACATTTATACATACATTAAAATTATATAACTGCAATAAAAAACAAAACTTAAGAAGTGATTAAATGTATATCATTTCAAAAGATTGTTAAATTTATTCATTGGCATGTAATGAAAGGTATCTAAATAAATAGCTTATCATAATGGCCTCAGCGTGCTAATTATAGCATGATTATATGGTTTTCAAGGAAGATGTCTGTTAGCTAAAAGGTTATTTTGCCAAAATAATCAACAGATTTGATGAAGGGTTTCAGCAAAAGTTTTGATGTAGTTAATTGTCTAAAGTTTGGCGTGTGTAAAATTGCATCCTCTAGTAAAACTATGTGAGGAATACACAGATGAGAGGTTTTTTTTAAGTATTGTTGATGAGTATATTAAAATACAAGGCAGAATAACCTCACAGTTAGAATTTTAATTAAGTTTATTAATTTACATAAAAAAAATCTTCAGCTTTTTTAAACTCTTCAGATGTCATTTATTGTCTTACAGAGCCGGCTGAGTTTACACATGGACCTCTTGAGTCTTACTGCGCTGCTGTTATCTCCGAAAGAACCCTTTGTGTCATTGCCCTTGTAGATAGGAGAAAAACTAAAACGATTCACATCTGGGACAGACCACAGATAGTTACAAACAATGGCAGAAAAGTTAAAAAAAACAAACAGAGCAGAGGAGTGCCATCATATCCTCTTCTCAGGAACTCAGAGCGGAAGTGTCAATCTGACAAACCCTGGATATAATCTTCTACAACATGACGCATGGGGCGATCATTGTGCCCTGTCACTGGTAGTCCTTGTCGTTGATTAAGGCTTTTCATCCTCCGTTGGGCTTAGCTTTGGGACGCCTGCTCTTTGTCTTGTGACATGCGTAATTTCCTCCTTGCAGTGCCCCATCTTGATAGTGAGCTAATAGAAACTCTCTGTAGATCTGCTCCTAATGAAGACAGATCCTCAGATGGCAGAGCGCTCTCATTTATATTACCAGCCTATCAACTTCTTTTAAAGGGATTAGACATCTTCTGCACAATAAGTGGGATAGGACAGAAAAGGGTGTCAAAATAGTTTGAAAACAGATTTTTAACAACATTACACTGTAGGTCATCTGTCTATAGTCAATAAAAATTTGAGAATACTATCAGCTCAGGCTGAACTGACTGTAAATTAGTCTTGAATATTGACTGAGCCGATGGTGGGAGATCAGATTATTTTTCATCAAACTTTAAATACAATCCATCATTAATGTGTCCTTGCTTTTTCAAAAAAATTTCCATTCATGCTTTATGTTTGTTCAACAAGTAATTGCTCAATATAAATTATGAAAACATTTCTAAATACTTCTAAGTGTGAAGTACATATTTTTTTTCCTTGAATTGGTATGCATTACCAGTTCAAGGAAAAATCCCTCCCTAGATCCTTTCTTTAAAATTAAACCTAACTTGTATAACTTAGGTTTTCTTTCAGTACATGTAAAGTAGCTTTCAGTGCCTGCCCTTTTTAGCGATTAACTAGTCAGTTGTTGGCTTCACTGAATGCATGTGACATAAGTATGTCAAATAAGGAGGTTAATTGCAAAAGTAGCTGCACATGAATCTCATCAGGCCAACCAGCGTTACTATGTCTTAAAATCAACAACATATTTATTGTGTTGAGGTGTGAAGCTGTTTGATATTTTTTCATCTTCTAACAGGGAGGTAAAATCTGACATGAATTTTCTACGATTTTGGCATCCTGTCTCTGGAGATTGTATATTTTTATGCATCTGACCTCCTTCAGCTTCCATTAGTCTCCAATAATCCTGTGCGTCCCACACAGTTTGCTCGAGGGAACAAGTCTCAGTGGCAGCGAGTTTGATTAATGAGATTTGTTAACTAATATTATCATTAATAATTCACCACAGCCTTTGTACCAAGCTATTGTGTGTGAACAGAGTGCTGCATTTTTAGAAACTGGAGCATATTGTACTTGCAGACTTTGCTGAAAATCTCAATTTAAAAAAAAATTTAACCCTGAAAATATTTGCTGCACAAAGTTGGAAAGTGACATTTAAAATCCAAACGATTTCACTCCTGAGCAACTTTCCTCTGCTGTATTAAACACTTGATCATCCATTCAGTTCAGGATGTTCTATCCATGCAATGAAAATTTCTGCAACAAGCAAGTCCTCAAATGTCATCATAAATTCATCAAAATATTTAAAAGAAGACTAGAATAAATCAATGTTCCAGTTAATTATTAATAAAAGGCAGCTCTAAACAAATAGGGTTTTACCCATGGTTTAAAGAAATGTATCATTTGAGCATCTCTGCAAAGATTTGAGTTACCTGGAAGTTTGATCTTTAATATACTCTCTGAGGGATCCAGCGTAAGGACTTTAGAACGAGGTGATGTGCTCCAGTTTTAGTAAGGACATGAGCAGCAGCAGTCTGTGGCTTTCTGGTCTAAGTACATCAATATTTAACTCTTAATAAAGTGTTCAGCCACCGTTGGCTTAAACTCTCCTGATTGGTGTCGGAGTGTGTAACGGAATACGAAACCAATAGTTAACAGAAAAGGCTTTAGCCCTCTTAAATAAATTGCCCAATGATCTATTGCTATGGAGTTGGATGTGGAGAGTGCTTAACTTCATTTAGAAATTGATCCAAACACTCATTTGTTTAGCTTTGCATATTCCAGTCTTATGGTCTAAGAATATCAGAAAATCATGGTAGGAACACTTTTTTCAGCTTCACAGTTTTATAAACTCCAAAAGAGCCAACCATGTATTGTATCATTATATATCAGAATATAGGCCCATGTGAGTTAATACATTTAATGTAAATGTAAAACTTCCAGCCCACAGGCTATGATATTATTTTTTTTCCCCAGCAGATATTTATAATTTCATGATTTCTTTAAGTTGTTTAATATGTTTGCAGTATGATGATTTTGTCCAGTTCAAGAAAATAACATACTTTATTTCTATAATGATTCCTTGAACTTCTTAACACAAATCTGCGCTGCAGAAGGCAAACAGATCACTGTGTAAGTCACTGCCATGATAACCTTTTAATGTTTCAGATTTCCAAACAAAAACATAACATAGATTCTTGGCCAAAGTTTTTTAGTTTGCAATGCCTTATAGAAAATAGTTCTGTGTTGTTGTGCTTCTTCCTGTCACATTTCTGTAAAGCACCTGTAAACTCGGATGAGCTCCACAAAGTCACCTTTCCTTTTTAAACATCTGTAAAAATGGATTTATTAAACTTTTGGTGGTCGAAATCTTTCACTTTCTTTGTACTTCTTACTGAGCTCCTCATCCAGCTCAGAAATGTTTACATTTCATTGAACTCCACTGGATCCCCAAGGAACTGCTAGACTAAGATGTTTCAAGGTAAATCTCTACCTCCACCTGCCACAACAACTAAAAGCTGTATTAAAAGTCCTGTGTGGTGTTTTTCTGCTAAAAAATTATTATTTGTCATTAAATCTCTAAGTTTTTATTCCCACAGTATAAAAACTTATACTGTGGGAATAAAAACAGTATAAGTTTTTTCTTTACTATTATCAAATAGTAAAGAAAGTATACAACGCGAATGTAGTAGTTACACCTGAAGACTAAGTTTAAAAAATAAACTTCAGACTTTTCCAAGTTGTGTCTGAAAATAGAAACTTTCTGGGGATTTTCATATGTCACACTGGATGAGTTTAGTGGCTGGAAAAGCTGTAATTTATTTTGCACCTTAAGGGCAAAAGCAGATGCCAAAATTTCCAGCAAGCATCTAAGCAATGGCATCTCATGCTGTCCAGAGTTCGACCGGTGAAGATCATTCCAAAATTAAACCCTGGGGTCGTTTATGAGGGATCTAACCCGGGCTGCATGTTTGCTAAACCCTGGAAGCACACTAGCTTCAAAGAGCAATACATTTGCATTAACATTTCATGCTGATTATCATTACTGCTTCCGTTTGTACAGGCTGAAAGGCCACAGCCCAAGATAGAGAAATTACGCAAAAAGTAATCTGGAGCTGAATAGAAAAAAAATACATATTACCAAAAGTTATTATACGACTTCCTGATGGAACTCCGGCAATGGCTTCCCTCCTCCTCATAATTGAAAGAGCGCGGGGCAATGGCAGAAGTCACTGGCACATAATGCAACCGAGGAATGAATGTATAAAGTGTAATAGATCGTGAAAAGTGCAGTCCGATGACAGAGATGGAGCATTTCATTAGAAGGTCTGAATCGAGTCTAAATGGGTGGTTGCTGGCACGGTACTCTGTGATGAAAGGCTGGCAGTAAAGAGTTCCCTCACAGTACACCTGGAAGATGGCCTTTTGTTCACACAAAGTCATTAATTACAAGTTTCTGGAGTCTGCACCGCATAGGATAAGGTTTCAGTTAGTGCCCTAATATTTGTGGCTTATGTGCACCTTCACTTCACTTTCTGGGGGACAAATGCAAATGAGCAAATATCCATATGCAGGAGGGAGAGGGAAGCAGGAACTGTTCCACGATGTCCTACTAAATGCAAAACAGCTTTGTAGAAATACATATAGGTCTTCAGACCGTTATTTGAAAAACCACACATACAGAACACACACAATATCAACTGAAATGGTTTTAATTTAAAATAAGAAAACTATGTACCAGCTGTTTTGATATAAATTTTGTAAAATGTGTGTTTTCATCTTTAAACAGACAAATACTTTATATGTCAGCTGAAGCTTAATCTTGTGGAATGCCCTAATATATCAAATACACTCTGTGCCATGTATTAATATTTCTCTACACGAGTATGACATCCACAGCAACAGCTCCAGGCTTTGTAACAGTACCGCTGAGTGCGCCTGTGTGTTTGCATCTGTGTGCGTTTTGGTGTGTGCATGCTTTAGCGTCATTCTGCCAAGTTATGAAGCAGCTGGGGTCTGGAACACTGTTTGTATTGACTGAGGAAAGTCTACAGTGACCCTATTACAGCCAGGTTGTAAACAAAGAAAGAACATGGTCTGTAAGTGAGGTAACAGCAAATACACTCCATAGAGCAGATTGCATATTCTGACTGCATCTCCTCTTCTTGCCACAGCAAATCTGTAGGCAATAGAAGTCTGCCTTTACAACAATGTGTTTTTTATGACTATGGACGCTCTGTAAATTAAGCAAGATTGTTTTCTTCCACAAGATTGTTTTCTTCCACTGTATTAGTTTGTAAAAAAATAATACAAGCATTTGTAGTTAACCAACATTATCTAAAAAGAAAAATATTGTAATAATGAACCGCAGCAATAATTACTTGAATGTGCCAGTTAACCAAGGCCAGGATGAAATTCCCACAGTTTAATTAAAGTTCACAGTTTTCACCCAAAGTATATAAAATGAAAAAGCGAATTTTACTTAAAACAGAAAATCAACAAGTCATGGTACTGCTGCTAACATAATATATTGATTATTACATCTTTATTAATATCGTTCGTTATGTTCATTTGTTGTTTTGGTTTTGATACAGCTAATTTTAGCTTGCATGTTTTTTTGGAAATGTCTGTGCCTAATTAGTCAGGCCATCTGCTCAGGTAGAACCTGCAGTAAGCCCTTTTTGAGACATGCCATGTGTGGCCTGTCAGCTTTAGTTTTAAAACAGTTTTAAGTTAGTAGGAGTGATTGTCAACAAGATCCGTCACAGAGGCAATAAAATAACCTATTTTTCTAGATTATGTTATTGTTCACTTAATGAATGATAACTGTCAAAACTTAGTTTGAAGATTATAATTCATTAGCAAATTATATATTGGACTCACTGGACTTAAGCGTTTTTACACTGTTAATGCGCCCTCTGGTCAACCATCATGGAGAACTTTGTTTTCATAATAAACATGTATGAGATTAACTAAAGGTGTTTTCGAACTGTACAAGACTACATCCTACATGTTCATGGGAATCACAAATATATAAGTCCATCTTTCCTCTCGTTTATTGTACACAGACACATAAATTTGCAATATTATTTTTCAGAAAATTGTATTCAAATCCATCTAGAAAAATCCTATTGAAATGTTTTTTATCTGCATTTGTTCTTATTTTCTTCAAATCATATTCTGTTTTACAATTACAATAAAATACAAAAAGAACAAAGGAATAAAAAATACCCTCCTAGTAGTATTTCTTTTAACACATGCATAAATGAGCTGAAGGTACGCACCGTACCTCCGGGACAGATTGTGCAGTAACAATGATCACTGGTGTTTTAGTTTCCCCACCCCGACTATTTCTATGTGGACAGGGCCAAGTTGCTCCATGCTGCCGGAGAATCAGATTACTGTGATATTTGCCCAGTACCGGTGTAAATTCCATAGCAATAGCAGATATGTGAACTTTATGTGAAATCCTTGAACTGGAATGGTCATGCCGTGAAGCTTTACTACAAGTCCATAATATCTTGGTAGCCTGGCTTTGCTGTCAACCACATCCTGTGTTTCAGAGGTGGTTTAAAACGACGCTGGAACTTACTTAAAGCCGTGTATCTATGCAATGCAGATCCTATATTCTAAAGGAGATATTAGGAAGTTAGTATGCCTATTATTTCAAAGAAAAGGGGCCTTGGCTGAAAAAAAAAAAAAAAAAAAAAAAAAAGATTACACATATAGCTGAAACCAGAAGCACATATAAAAAGACATAATTTTTTTTCCCCTCTCTAGCTGGTGTTTGAATCAGACAAAACCTCTCCTGTTCTAGTCAGTTAGAATTATCCAAATTATTTGTATCTGTATGAGAGAAATAATATGTCAATGATGATGTCATTGCCTTTCAAACTGCTGTTATAATAGGCATGTTTGAATTAATTAGAAGCACATTTGTATTTTAAGCTCATACCTATAACACACTGCTTTCTTGTTTGACACTTCATTTCACACACTTCATGAAATGCATGACATTGTGAGAAAAGAACTCTATGTGGAAATATTGGAGCCACATGGATCATCCAAATGGACAATAACCCTCAGCATACAGCCAAAAAACTAGTGACAAATTGGCTAACTGCTACAAAGTAAAGTTTCAATTGTATATATTCTGCTCTAGATTTTGTTTGTGGGACGTTTTATGCAGTTAGATTTATATTAAATAAGATCTTTTATTTTAATATATTGTAATTTAAGTTGCCTTTTTGTTTTTCATTGGCTCATATTTCTGACAGTTGCATAAAGGTGCTGTTACACTGATGAACACATTTGACAAACTGGTTGTCCTGTATACAGTAAACTTCTCCTCAGTATTTTGGATCATCGCAGTGATGAATAATGCAGACACCCATTTTGGCTGATTGTCACCTCAATCCTGGATGTCAGCCTCTGTAAATAGTAAATTTGTTCTGTTTGTGTTAAGTCTAAGGAAATTAAGAGCTGCTCCTACCCTTACTAGAGTTAATCTGGCAATTTTGCGATGCCTTGTCCTGCCACATTAGTAAGTAAAAAGAGTTTGTGGAAATCAACCACTAAAGCATCACTGCAGCAATAGTGTTTGGTCATAACAACATGTGCAGACACCATTTACTAAACACAAATGAATTCTGTGAGCTATGAATCAAGTATTTCATTTCGACAGTGATCCTTTGGGGAACTCTGCAGGTCGCTTATTCTTAAATATATATGCATATAGACAAATGCATTAGGTTGTCTGCATCCCTTTTGGTTAGCAGGCTGCTTGTGAATAATTTGCCACTTGCAGGTGTCAGACAAGAAAGCTAGAGGGGCTGGACATGTCATCCCTCATTGTTGGCTGCGCATTAGTAATCAGGACCTGATGTAAATAGAGACATCTCATTATGAGTGAGTGAAAAGTGTGGTATTGAGGAAGGGCAGGGGCAATGACAAGGATTCTCAGAGTAATGGGCTCTAAAAGATCAGCACACCATTAAGTGGACCTGTGAAGCACATAGTAGCCCTTTAGGCCCATTATGGAGCAAAACACTGGCAAGCTAGACAAGTACAGCCTCTAATGGCAGGCTCCCTTTACAATTTAATGCTGTTAAACGCAGCTCTGTGGATGTTGTTGTGGCGCCTAATATGACCGTTGGATTGAACTATTGACAGCTACTGTGCAAGATGCTGAATAAATCACAGGGCTGCGTTTGTAGCTCCATGTTCTACTTGAGCTAATTTGCACACGAGAATCAACAGCAGTCTACTTTGCATTGGAATAAGGTCGCTGCATTTCTTATACTTCCTGTCTCACTTTATTTAATTGGTGAGATGAGGATTTAGTTCTAATTAATCATGTGCAGCGTTAGCTGTCAATTATTCCTACAACAGTTTGAATGAAGTAAAGGAGACTTGTATAAGATTACTTGCCAAAGATCCTAAAAGGCAATTAAAAATGCAAAAAGAATTTTTTTAAAATAAATAAAAATTGAGTCCTTTTCTTTATCCTGATGAACATTTAATATTTTTGGGTAGCTTTTCCTCTGAAGCGCATCTGAAATCGTAATCAATGCCAGGAACAGAGCACAGTGAGATGGGTGGCTGTTGACTGCGGGATTTAGAAACTTAAATGAGCCTTCCTACTGCTGCTGGCAAGAGACTTTTGCCAGGCGCGGCTGTGCAGAACAAGAACTAATCTGGAGTGGTCTGTTGCAGCTAAAAAGAACTGGCCCTGAAGTCATGCGTTACAGTGGGATGTCTGGATTATTCCCCCTCTCATTCCTGCAATTTTCTGCAATGGGCCCGCAATACAGAGAGCATTTGTGCTTAATTTTAATCACCTCTGCTGTTCCGTGCAGCCAAAACTGTAAATGATAAAGTCAAAAATTAGGCACGTGTGATAATATCAGCTTGATTACAAAACTACTGTCTTTTTGTGGCAGTTGTGAAAGGTTTATGGGCTACATGCCTTAAAATCTAAAGATAGGCTCATCCATATTAATGAGCAGCAGGCAGGTCTTAACATTGACAAAGAAAGTGGGAAAATGCCTCAACTCATGCATTTGGAATATCAATGAAAAATGCAGAAGAGAGGCTTCCTTCATGAAACACAAGACTTGTGCTCCTTTTTTAGAACACAGAAAGTAGAAATAGGAAAATGCAAGTTTCTCACATACAAAGGTCATTGCTCCCAGTGTTTTAGAAACTTCCTCTTTGGTACATTTCAACATATGAAACAAAGCTTTAAAATGTGTACAGTTATTCAGTACAGAATTTCTCTTTCTGTTTTGTTTTTGTTTTATTTAACCCCACTTGTTTATATTTTCAAAATAAAACAAATTTACTATATGACAAAGAAAATCAGACAAAGCTGCAGTTTTCAAATATGAGTTCTTTCATTGAGAGGAAAAAACTTATTTGAAAGAACTGGTCATTTTTGCAGAATTGTATGTCCACTGTATTTAACATTTATTTTAACTTGAATTGCCTGTTTAAGTTCAGATTGTTAATGCCAAAACAATTAATATCTATAAAACATTGTTTTTGTTTCTTGAGCCATTCACACTTGCTGGTGTGGTTCAGCCCACTGTCCTGCAGGATAACTCTGGTGCTTCAGAACTTCAGGTCACAAACTGATGGCTGAACATTCTCCTGTGGGATTTTCTGCTACCGTGCAAAAGTCATTGTTCAATAAATTTTAGCAAATCTTCAAACCACCCTGTTACCATCATCAAGTTTTCTTTAACGCTGTGTTAGTTTCACTTCAAAAGCTTTTAATTCTGTCTGTATTTTCTAGCAAATGTCTTTTTGGACAGCAGTGTTTGTTTTACATAGCCCTCAATTTTAAGTGCTTCCTTTAGTCTAATAGAATGACATTCATTCAATTTAAATGTGGGGACTAAAAATGAAATTGAAAAAAATAAATGTGGTTAATCACAGTTAACTCCTGGTGCAACAAAGGGGGCCAAAACTACTTCATGTAGAGTCACATGATTTTAGCTTTTATAATGACTGATCACCCCTGAGGTCCAGGTGTGAAAATAACTGAAAGACATTTTAAATCAAATAACCATCAAATATGTTCAAACCAGAGGAGTTTTAACAAGCTGGAATTGAAAAATAGCAGGGTAGCTTCATCACATCCCAACACAATGGGTTACTAAATGAACAGTTTACTCATGCTGACTGCTGAATCCAGGCTGAAAAGAACTATTGAATTTATCTATGCAGCTGACGCCAAACCAAGACTGCAACGGTCCTTCCGCAAGAGTGATGTTATGGCTTTTATCTGAAACAAAGTTGGACATAAATTTTATTATTAAAAATGGTTGTATAGATTACAAGAGAGCCAGACACTAAATGTTTGCATATGGAAAACGAGGTTTGCATTTATCAAATTCTTTATTTAAGCTCCTTAAGCCATGACCAAGCACTTATTTTTGTAATTATTAACAGTCAAGATGCCTAATTACTTTATTATCAGTAATATCCGTTCAGGCATAATCGCTGTGTTCTGAAGCAAATGCTTCTTACCACAGTTTGGTTTGCATTGGCTGACATCCAAGACACATACAGATGGCCTTCATTGCTGCCATTTTGAAATAGCTGTTCAAAAAATCTGTTGAAAAACACAAGCTTTCCCTATTCAGTTATACGTCCAACAGCAATCAGCTAATGTGTTACATCGAGTGTCTCTCTCGAGGTCTGGGGACCACATGCGGCCTGCTGTAACTATTTACGTGGACCTCTAAACTCTAGAGAGCCACATAAATGGAGCTTTCAAGACAACAGTTGTGCGCTTAAATATTATGTTAATCATTCAGATTAAAGCTGTTTTTATCGTCAGTGTGGAAAGAAGTTCTCATTGAATGCAGAGACAGCCACTTCTCCAAATTTTAACAGTTTTCTAATGGGTAGTTCTGGCAAAACATTCTGCCACCACAAACCCATTGAGGAAATTCATGCTACTGATTTGGCCCAAAATGAAAATGAGTTTCACACTCTGTGTTAAATGATCACTGAACTGATATAAAAGAGTAAGAAACACTAAAATGAAATCAGAACTTTATGCAAATGTGATACTTTGGGTAGTTTTAATTTACAGGTGGAAAACATGCTAATAATCAACCAATTGTTGATTATTTTTTTTTATGTCAAATAAATGTAGAAAATGGTATTTCTGTTGATGTGGAAATTGTTTGACAGCAGAAATCAGTAAGATTTGAGTATTCATACCCCAAAAATGATTTAATATTTCTCCAAATCACATCATTCTTTTGCAGTTTTGATTGTGAAAAAAAAATTAATTAATTAAAAAGGTATACAAATTATTATTTTCTAAACAATTCAAAATGGTGTTCTACTTTGTGTTGGTTTATGACATAAAAATCACATTAAA
Organism: Poeciliopsis gracilis; assembly: GCA_911649635.1. NCBI lineage: Eukaryota > Metazoa > Chordata > Actinopteri > Cyprinodontiformes > Poeciliidae > Poeciliopsis > Poeciliopsis gracilis. The sequence continues at coordinate 4,194,469 of CAJVRI010001220.1, forward strand.
ATGCTTCAAGGTTAGTAGTTGAATGTGATGTTATGTAACTTCCATGCCATTCTTCTGCAAGGCGTTTGTTAATATGCAGGTGTTCAGATATTCATGTTACACTTTAAACCTGAAAGTTTTTCACTGGGTAAAAATATATATATATATATAATTTTAAAAAGATTGTTTAGACTGAAGATCAGTAGTGGCCTTTATTTAGTGAACACCAGCTCATCTTTATTCTTAATGCTAACAATTGTCCAAGATAACATTGTCTATTGAATGAATTTCCTAACAGCCATCGATAAACTAACATTTAAACTGTGCTGAATTATTTGCGTCTCTGGGTTCTAGAAACATAAAATAACAATATTTATCTTTGCAAGCTTGCAGGGTTATTTCAAAATCTATTTTTGATACTGATGCGCTGCGCTCTTGGCCCACTGGAATAAATTCTCTCTGTTAAAACTGAAAATTTAAGAATGCATTTAAAATGTGAATCGAATCCAGTTTTGCTGAGGAGAGCATGCGTAAGCAAAACAGTTGATCAAAAGCAGATTGATTTGACAACTTGTCATGTGAGTCTTCTTTATGAAAAAAGCCCCGCTGGGTAGGATGAATTATTTGTTTCTTTCATTGTGCAATAAATCTTGTAAATTAACCAGAGTGCCAATGGATGTCATCTCTGATTAGTGTCAATTGGCCCTCTAATGAAGATGCTCAACCTGTAGGCGTGTTGAAGCTCTGACTCTTTGATGAGGTTACAAGCAGCATGGATGTTTCACTCAAGAGAATTTAGACTTGATTAAATATAAAACATGAGAATGATGGGTTTCTGTGTGCAAATGCTTTAAAAGCTAGAAATTAATCAAGACTTAAACAACAAAAAATAAAAAAAGCTCCTTAAAAGTGTCCCAAAGAGAATTATTTGGAAATTTTAGAAAATGATGTGTTGAATTGGTGATGATTGGCTCTGCTGGGGTTTTTTGGACATCATCACACGATGGTCAACACAGCAAAGCCACACAGGCATCCCACTGATGAACAGATGGGCAGCAGGAGAAGAATGCAGAGGAGGTGATCCAGAATGTGCACATACCATGATGGTGAGTCAGTGATAAAGAACAGCAGATGAATGGATTTTGAAAACTCTTCCAACAAACTGAGAAAGCGACTGTCTGCCTCTCCCTCGTCGTCTGTCGCTCTTATTTCCACTGCTGGATGCCTGTGAATTTCGACGCTGACGTATGTGCTGGATATTTGCACAGTGTGAAAGGAAAAGGGAAGAGATGCCGACGAGGAGAATAATTTATCCTGCCCCGTTCCTATAATGTCACTCTAACTCACAGCAGCATGGAAAATAAATCATAAAAGATGGAGGAAGTGACAGTAAATATATCCTGGATGATTTTTCTGGGTGTAAAGGGGGCATCATCAGGTCTGGAACAGAACACAGACCTGGTAAATGTCTGTCTTCAAAAGCAAGTTGTATTTTGTCAGATTTGAACTCTGTTGAATCTTCTGCAAGCCTCAATTCAGAACAGTCTGTGAATCAGTGATTGTTCTTTTGAAAATTGGGTCTCGGATGCAGCAGATCCTTACAGAACAACTTTATTCATGACCTCAGTCCGCACTCTGCCAACTAAAACACAACATGAACTTTTGATTCTGAGCTGTTTTTTATGTTTGGTGCACAGCTTTAGACAGGGAGTCCAGAAAAATACAGGCCAACAAAAGGTCATGTCTGCAAATAAGCAAATCATGCCTATTGGGAAATTATAAAAGGCTTTTGATGGCTGTAAATTCTCCTTTTCAAATATGGGGTCAGAAGTCCATGTCGACAGGGCACTTACAAAATATGGATGTAATCTTTAAATAGAGTTCATCTGCTAAGTTATTCAGTACTAGATGTAAGTCATGAACTTATAATGAGTTGCAAAACTATTTGTGCCATTTGCAGTTCAACACATTTTATTATACCATAACCATCAACAAGATTTAATGTAATAGACCAATAAAAAGAAGTGCAAAATGGAAGGATAACAATAGGTATTTACATTCATTTTTACGTAGCCCCATCAAAATCTATCGTACTCTATCCCCCTTCATTCATTATGTATAAAGGACAGTGAGCTAGCTTCAGTTGTCACCCATTTAGAAACTGGAGTTCACCTGTGCGTTATGCACCATCAGTAATAATGCATCTGTTTTAAGAAGGCTTCATGTGACGTTTACAGAATACTAATGGACAAACAGCATGAAGACCTGGAAACACACTATGTCAGACATAAAGTTGTGCTGGTATTTAAAACAGGGTCAGGTTATAATCAGTATCCTAAGGAAGAATCTGCTGAAACGACAATAAACTCTACAAATCAAGGCATTATGGAAAAGTGTCGTAAGAAAGTCATAGGAAGTCAAGTATGAAGTTTGTCACAGGAGTGTAGGCGGGTGGTCTGCTCAAACGAGTCCAAATCTGGGAATTTTTGGTCTACATACAAAGTAGCATGTGAACACACCAGCACCACAATAAAACCTGATTTTGGCAGCATTATGCTATAGAGATGTTTTCAAAGAGCGGAGAGAGAGAAGGTGGACAGAGACAATTGGAAGATAGATGAGGCTTAAAAAGAAAGAAATTGTGAAAAGAAAAAGATAGGTCCAGAGCTATAAAAGAATGACAACCCTATAAAAAAAAAATCCAGAGCTAAAAGTGGAATGCTTAGACCAGATCATCTGCAGCTGTTAAGATGGTCCAGTCAAAGTCCAGATGGAAAGCCCATTGGGTGTCTGTGGTAGTGGTTTTAACCATTCAATTAGACTAGATTAGATTGCTTTGTCTCGTTTCATTTAGATGCACCTGTATGCAGAATTATAGGTGTTTGATTGTAGATTATTATGCAAATCCAGAGTTGAGAACATGTTCTCACATCTTCTGGACATGCCTACAGAGGGGGATGATTTCTTTAAGACATTGTGAAATGTGCAAAATGTGAATAGCAATTAATGCTTTCTCAGACAGATCGTGAACTGAGGCATCATCAGGCATCTTGCCATATTTGCAAGTAAAAGCAATGCAAAAATGGGAAAACACACATTTGACAGAAAAAAAAAGAAAAAAAAAAGAACCTGAATTAGATCCACGGGCTCCTTAGAATCACTCATCTGAGGAGAGGAGAAACCAAGGGAATAAAAAAAAAAAGTGGAGGGGAGGGGGATCTCAGAGGGGGCTCAAGCTTAAGAAGGGGTTCATTGTACAGTCAACATCCCCATCGGCCCCCCACGAAACGTCATTCCTCATAAGCCTTTCAGCAAAGGTGATTCATCTGTTGAGTGTGATCAGAGAAGCCTTCTCTGAGGCAACACACACACTTGGGTATTTATTCACACTGAAAGGCTGTTTTTTTAAGTCCCAACATTTATTCTTGGATTAGTCACAAGAAGCCCATACAAGACAGTGTCCATGTCATTACTCGCACGTTTCACTCATTTATGGTGATCCTGCTTATAAAATCTAACCAGGGCAGCACTCTCCCTGACAAGAAGCCACCACACAATTGTGTAACTCACTAATGTTTGACTGCAATACCACTGTCGAGCCCTCCTGATGAAGAAAGAAGAGAAGTCTCTTACCTTTCAGTCCTCTTGGTTGAAGTGAGCTGAAAGTAGAGCAGAAAGAAGTTCTACGATCTGTGCTCCTTTCCCGCTTGGTCCCCCCTCTTCCTCCTGCGTCTTTGCCAGCCAGTTCCAGTCAGCAGCTCTGGACTCCCCCGCTGTTTGAATGTTGCATCGTGAACCCCCACAGATTACGAGAGGGAAAACAACAGAAAGAGAGGTGGGAAGTGGAAAGAGAAAATGCGATTTTTCTTCTCTCTTTCTACACAATCTGACGTCTGGAAGTATCTCTCCGGATTAGATGTTTGAGAACATCTTCTGATTCTCCTTCAACTCTGCCGCTCAGACGCTGTCCACCAACGAGTGGTGCTGAATGAGACTCCGGGGCATGACTGCGGTGGTTTCCTACTTTTCTTCCTCTCCAGCTTCTTCTGTTTGACTGCACAGATCTTCCCTCCCTCCGCGCAACTGTGGCTCTACTTCCTTACGAACTACAGACTTTGCAGGACGCTGACACCAGTGTAAATGTACAGTGAAAAAAAAATAAAAAATACCAAAATGTAAAACTGACTAAATGAGTTACGTTGAAATCAGTTGGGTTTCAAATCCGGATCAATAAGTGCTAGTCTAATGAATATTTGAGTGGGCTTAAACAAAAAGAGATGGGGCGAGGGAGGAGGGGTTGCCTGGCTGTAAAACTGGTTTTACGCAAATGAAAAGTCATTCCAAGCTTGGTCATAAAGCCAGGGGATAAAGACGCACACAGGTCTTGCAGAATGAACACCTCCCATGAGATCTTGCTCAGATCAGAGAGTGCAGTTGGTGGGATTTAGGCGTAAAATAGATCACGCGATCTCGTAAATCCGCCCCGCACCGTCTTAGCAGGATTTCAGCTGCTGTTGCGTGTGCGGTGCGCAAATGGATTTTACATACAGAGGCGCAGCTCAAAGAAAACACATCAGTAACCCATCTTCGCCTTCCGATCTTCTCGGTAGGTGTTTATTCACTCGCTCTTTCATCATTTCAGTTCTATTACCCGATATTTAGAGACCCAATGGGCTCGATGGATCCCACAGAGATGGGCTCCTCCTCAAGTTCGACGAGTTGAGGCTTCATTGCGCACTACAACACACAAGTACTGAAATTTATTCTGAAGGCGCCGACTAGCGCATCTTGAGCTCCAGTGCCACCTTTCCGCGATGCTTTACATCTGAATAATTGAGGCTGATTTTTTTTGTTGTTGTTTTGTTTTTTTTTCTTCGGCTCTTGAACCCCATCAAGGTGTTGCACAGACGCCTCGCTCCCTTTTATGTTCTGCTCGCCGATTAGTGATTATCTAGGATCCTCCCGCGAGCCATTCCCACTTGCTTCTCTGGAATCGCTTTTCTTTACATGTTTATCATTACTGCGCTGATTGCGCTTATTGATTCATCAGTCTAATCAGTTGCACCGGTGGCTCTCCCAGTAATGAACCGAGCAGAACCAGCTGGTTTCATTTCAAGCTGCACTTTAAAATGAGCTCTCCGATGTGGCCCCCAGGACATCCTCAACAACAAGCACAGCACCACAAAGTCCCCCCCCCCCCAGCTAAAATGTGTGTCACAGGAGAATTTTGTGGATCTTGCCAATGGATGTATTTGCTTTCGTTTAACTTTTATTTATTTATGTTTGAATTTAGCTTGTGTGCGTTTTGGGAGAATATTTAAATAATTGTAATAATTTTTTGTTCAAGATTTAATTTTGTAGTGCAGACCTGTTACACACACGCAGGCACACACACTCAAAATACCGATTATGCTATTAGTCTGTAAAAAATACAAAATGATCTTTGGCCAAATTACATTTCAGAGTTGCTTGTCAAGTATGAGACATTTGTTTACTCAATGATCTCAGAACTGAAGTTGAGGCAGCATCCAACCTCTATGTTCAGGGGCCAACTACCTAAAAACATAAGTTATTTGATTAAAGAGGCTGACTAATGAAGTTTGTAAGCCTTTATTGTCTCCATTTTAACATCATTCTTTCATGCAAAGCTTCTAGTCTAAGTTTTTTTCTGTCTTTCCTTTAATATCTTGTGTGAATGGTGCCAAAAAACCTTCCCAATACATATTTTCCTGTCTGACTAGATGAGCTAGGCGGTCCAAAAGATCATCTTTACCCCTGGGAGAAGAGCCTCTCAAGAGTTTCTGTGTATGCAGGTCAGACAGTAGTAAACATACATGACATGATCACAGAATCCATTTGTCAAATCAACTAAAGTCCACTGAATGCATCAAACCACACAAACTCTTGTGAAGCAGCTCATACCGATTTTTGGCATCTGGTGTTGTTTGGCTCAAAAAGCTTTTTGTTCTTTTTTTTCATTTCTTCAAAGTAATATCCTTTGACTTTAACACAGGCTTTAACAAACAAACCCTGATACTAAGACAGATTGGTTGGCTGTGTCTTGACTTAATTGTTAGAAGTCTAGGCATACCGAATGTAAAATCATCCATCATCCATCCATTTTCTAACACCCTTATCCCTAGCGGGATCGGAAGGTGCTGGTGCCTACATCCAGCTAACGTTCCGGGCAAGAGGCGGGGTACACCTTGGACAGGTTGCCAGTCTGTCGCAGGACAACACAGGACAAACACCCATGCATACACACAGAGAGACCAATTAACCTGACAGTCATGTTTTCGGACTGTGGGAGGAAGCCGGCCCGGAAAGAACCCACGCATGCACCAAGAAAACATTCAAACTCCGTGCAGAAAGACCTGGGGTCAGGGAATTGAACCCAGGACCTTCTTGCATCAAGGCAACAGTGCTACCAACTGCACCACTGTGCAACCCATGTGAAATAATTTTTTGTAAAATAGTTTTGTTATGTGCATCTCTATATCTTTCTGTTTGTTTTGTCTCCACTGTAAGCAAAATCATAAAAGCATATAAAGCAGACAATAAAAGAGAAACGAGAGTGGAGAATGTCTGTGCTATAAGATTTTACTATAGCAATTTTTCAGTGTTGCACAGTGTCATCAGATGTGCAATGACCCACTGGTAAAAGCTCAGAGATGCAGGCATAAACTCACTGCTTATAGAATGCCAAAGGAAAACTTCAATTAGTTTTTGTAGGCTGTTATGTTTGTTCTGGTTATGCATATTGCTACCAGAACATGTATAAACTAAAGGAATATTTCTCTGGAAGCAGTTTTTCTTTGAGAAATCACAAATGTGAGAGTGAGACATATTACCTGCAGGACAGACTCGTGATTACAAGAGGTTTTATATATTCGGAAATGTAAACCGGGCATAACGCTCCAAAGCCTTAATTATTGAACTGATGAAGGCCATGTCAGGATTAATAAATAATCTCTGTTGTAATAAAAGTCTTCTCTATTTTCACGTTGGCCAGTCTCATGAGCTCAGGGGTCCATGAATTATTCTGCTCATTCCTAACCATGATCCATCTCAATTGGGTGGGCAGCAGGATTGGATTAGCTCTTCCACTGTCTGTGGTGACAGAGTGGAAACAAGAGAGTTAAGTCTCTGCAAAGAAAAGAAGCGCTGCAGCTTAAAATAAAAAGAAGTGAAGAAATCAAACAAACTGGGCGTGCTCGGTATAAAACAGGTAATTACTGGGAGGGTTAATGTTGCTCACAGTGGGTAGTAACCCTGCTGTTCTGTGTAAAAACGTCAGCATTCTTCTTCTCTGAGTGTGTTTAAAGGGCTTCTCATAAAAACACAATGAGCTTCAATTCAGCAGACCATAATTATACGTTCTTCAAAGAATGTGTGAGGTTTTGGAAAATATTAAGTGATTTCGATTTTTTTTAACGATCTTCAAATATTTGCATGTTTAAAAGGACAACAAATGCTAATAATTGAAACTAGCTGTTTTTTTCAGTGAACTCATAAGTCAAACAGATTACATGGAGTATTGCACGCAGACTGATGTTTTAAAGCTTTTATTTCTGTTAATGATGATGATTTCTTGTTTATAGCTAATAAAAACATGATATATTAAGATTAGAACATAACATCAGACCAATTTGGAAGCATTCTTATCGCAGAAATGTGGGCCTGATGAAAATCATCTTTAATATTTGCTAAAGTTTGTTGTTTTCAAAACGTACCTTTAATCTGATAAATTAGTTTCACTGGAACCCATATTGTAATTGATTAAATACGACTGTAAAGAGTTACAACACCAATTACTTTCCCTTTGAATTTAATTGACTTAAGCAATGACCAAACAATGACTGCACTAGATAGCTAATAAAAAGATGTCTCAAAAGACTTGCAGCTGTAATTGCAGTGTAAATGTGGTTCTGCGAAGTATTGACTGAACACAAATGCAACAAATGCAAATGATTACAAAAATCTTACTTGGTAAACATGGGGAAGCATTAGGTCTCCAAAGAACAAGATATTTTCCTTGAAATCCCTCAGTAAACAAAACCAGTGCAGCAGAGAGAAAAGTATATGTCTATGTTGCTGTTTTATTTTCTTTTAGGGTGATGTCCTTTCATTTTGGATGACATGCCACTGCTGTTGACTGTTTTATATTTTCAGAGTACTTAACTTGACAGTTTAATAAAAAATTACAAAATTATTACAAATGTAATGTACAGTGACAAGCTACATCCCAGGTGGCAGATGTTTATAACTGGTCTGACTGAATGATAAAATTTTTACCTTGAATAGTCCACTCTTAATGTTATTTGTTGTGCCTTATTTCGAAAAGTAGTCATTTTACCATAAATGACTGTTAAAATGATGGAGGGGAAAAAATGAATAGCATCTCCTACTCTAGATGACGTTGAATTTATTTTTGTCGTTTGTGCACAGTGATGAACACAAGCCTGAGAAAGCAGCAATTTCATTCAGTGAATGTCTGTGCTTCTTTTTCTGTGACACAATAGAACAGATGTGCTAAATGGAATCTGATCACATAAACACACACCAAAATCACACATTAAATGCACGACACTCTTCCAAATGTAATGACACATGTTGATCTGAGAGCATTTTACACACTGGCTCACTAATAGCAGGCATTTATTCTATACTTGTAAACAAAACAGATAGTATAAGTATTTTCCTGCAAAGTATTTCATACAATTTAAATCAAATAATGAAAATAAAGCTATCCAGACCAACCTGACCCATTTTGGAGACGGTATTTGTGCCTCTTGTTAAAATTTGAATTAACTATGATCAGCAATATTTAAAACATGTTTATTTATAAAACTGATCATTCAAACAGCAAAAAATGACATGTTTTAAAAAAAATAAATTGGCTTGGGACGCCAGCAAACCACAGCATCTACAAAATAACTAAAGGAGAAAAACATTGGCATCCATTGGAGCCTGCCAAAGTGAAAGCAACAGTTATTTTTCATTATTTTGATCATGAAGACTTTTGGGTAAATATGAAATAGATGTGTAGGAATACATTGAAACTTTCTGGAAAGTCAATTAGTGTACATGATGTGAACAAAGCAGGAACACAACACTGCAACAGTAAAGATTCTCTTTAATTTTTTGTTAGTTATAAAGACATACTGTTATATCGACCTAAAATGTCTTATGTATTTTGGACATTAAATTAGTTGTTTTATACAAAAGTGTATTTTTTACATCTCCTAATGTTATTTTATGGGTTTCTTTTTGCTTCCTCTGGAGTTAAGCTTCAGTAGTCCTCTCTGACACGCAGAATGTTGGTAGAGCTGCATAGCGCTGTAACTCTGACTGGCTGTTTGTGAAGATTAAAACCAAACATGACTTATTCTGCCTGCCTGTGACTGTAAAAGGAGGTTTGGTGGCTTTTTTCAGATAGCATCTCACTGCATGATTCTTGGCTGCCACAGCAAACATTCCTCTGAATTGGATTACATTCACATAATGTATGGAAGGCAGCATTTTCATACAAGATAAACCACAGCAATGAATAAAGGTGGGAATAGAAACAGTCCATCTCCACAGAAAGCAATTCAGCTTAGAGTAGAATTATGTATATATTTTTTATTTATAGTGAAAACCCTGGTTTCAACATTAAATGATGATTTAAAATATATTTCAGGTCATTAATACTTGTTTTGCATGTTTTTGCTGGCCTTACTCTTTCAGTAGTCTCTCTCTTTCTATCTCTGTCCATGAGTAATATGAAAAATACGCTGAGGGTTTTTCTGCTCATCACCGTTTCACCAGGATCCTTCTGAAGTTTCAGCTGATGCACAGACCTAAGCAGGTAGTTAAGCAATAATTTCAACAACAGTTAATACTTACCTTGGAGGTTGTATAAACCTATTAAAACTTTAGGCAACTCTCACCTTGCATAAGTTCGGAGATGAATGTATAAAGCAATTATACCTTCACAAATCTACTCACATTATCCAAATAAAGTTGATCAATTTTAGTGCCTGCTATGTTTTTATTAGTGCATTGCAGCCTCTGGTCAATTAAGTGATTAAATACTCCCGCTAAGTCTCCTCCCCTGCATAAAGGTTCATAGTTTTTCAACATCAATACCGTACTTTTCCTATACAGAGTTTATGAAATATAAGTCTTCTGTTACATGTCACATTCATTAAAGTCTATTGTACATTAAATGTATATTGAATTATTTTTATTTTAGATTATTTTGAAGGTATTTTTATAACATAAAATATTTATTTTGACTCTGTACTCTTGAAAACCGTCAGTAATGATTTCATTCATACATGCAGTGGCCGCCTCATATACAGAGGCTATTAGTTCTTGATGCAGCATCCAAGATTCAATTTCCAACTCTGAAATTTTTGCTCCATGTCGTCATTCCATCTGATATGCTGCAAATAAAGGCGACCAGTACCGGAAAAACCTTTAGAAATTGTGAAACATGATTCATCATGTTCTATCTGATGGAAACCTTGGGCGTTGTGTTAAAAACATTCTCCTTGTTTCCAGGTTAACTATACTGTTTCTGCATTTTTTTATGTGGGGATGCAATTTTAAAAAGTGACAAAATATTACTTTAATGTTTACTATACACTTTTACTGTTTGACTTCAGTCCAGGGAAAAAAAGAGAATGAGTCAACAAGCATTTTCATCTATTTGAGTCATTTGTATTTATCAAGTCACATGATTTTGTTAACTTAATATATTAACCTGTTAAAATAATGCGTAAGCATCACTAAGGTTGTCACAATACTATTGCTATCTTCTCTCTAGCATATTAGCTTTCAGGCTTAGAGCCAATTTTATCAGCCAGCATCAATCTATGAATTAAATTAATAAAATTAAAAGTTAAACAACTCCAAATCCAATGCTAATTGACTTACATATTGGCTGAAATGCTAAAGTCATAAAATAGCTCCATATATCCAAGATTAGAACTCCTTTCTAAGATTAGTTAGTGACCACATTGATACATATATGCATACAATTTCTGTTATGATGATGGACAGGAGTTTCTACTTCGATTTTGTGGAATCTGGAATAACATGGCTGTCACTCACCGAACAATAATGATAGCAGTAGGACATTCAAAATGTCCTAGTGCTATTTGACAAGCAGTTTTACACAGCACTTCTGAATTATGTAACTATTGTGGGGAAAAAATTCAATTTTTTATGTTTTACAGCACAGCATTTCTATCATTGAGTTCAGCCTCATGCATCCAATTTTGAGGCTTTGCACAATGGTGCTGCACTCTCCTTTTCTGCTTGGCAAGGCCAGCCAAACACAACTATTCAAGTTTACTCATAGAGCACCACTCATACACAAGGAAGTGCTTCAAAGTGCATTAATGCAAGAGACGACACAGATGGAGAGCATGACACAGATTGCTCTGCGCTTGTCATGCTTGGAACAGTTTTGGTGAAGGACCCAAGCACACAGAGCTACTACACATGTAAAAGATGGTTAATGAAAAATAAGAGATTTACAGAACCTGGGAGCTAAATATTATACAACAGTAGGTGAAATAAACTGAGGCGCTTAAATACAAGGAAACGTGAGTACCGGACTCAAAACAGGTGGATGACTGGAAACAAGGCACAGCTGTGAGGGAAGAACAGGTAGGCAGGCTGAGGGAGAGAGGAAGAGATGACAGCAAAGGATCAGGGGAGGGAGAGAACATAAACCAAGAGACAAACACAAATATTCTAACAGAATAAACGAAATATGAAAAATGTGAAAAACAAAGTGATGTCTAACCATAAGTAAATAAATAGCCAACACTTGCACTAGTACAGCTGTTACTTACTCATTTAAACTCCAGTTATGATATGTATTTACATTACACAGTGTGAATAAATGCCGTAATTTTATTCTGTAATTAACTATTTGAACTTCAAATACTAAAGTAGCAGCTCTTGTATTTACACAGCATCTTTTGAGATATTTTTTACAAACGTAATCCAAAACCACACCAAGATAAGAAATATGTTGAAGTGAGGAGGTTAACATAAAATAAAGCAAGAAAACAGTGGAAAATAAAACAAAATGCTAAATGAATGTCAGTCAAACATGCCCTGCATTACAACTTAGAATACTGGTGACATAAGGTTGATGCAGTTAACAAAAAAGACCTCTTTAAAAGCTTGGGTAGTTTATTCTACATAAACAATTCAGAGAGGTTTTATGCAAAGTGTTGAAAACAGAATTTCATTATTCTTAACATGTCCCTATTTTAGTTGTTTTAATTAGACAAGTTGGACTTTCTAGAAACACAAGGAAGAGAAGAGGAGCTCAAATTCTGCAGCATCTTCAGAGAAGATTCTTTAACAGTAGACCAAAAATGGCAGGCTTGAACGAGACCTTTTCACAATTATGCCCCTCATTGTCTCCCTTTTCTTCTCTGCTCATCTGTCACATCATCTCTGACCTTTCTATTTGACATGGCAGCAGTCAAACGTCAGCCCTCGAACATATTATTTATAGAAGGATTGAAGCCATTAAAAGCAGTTGTCTTGGAAAAGGCTATAATTTCTCAGAAAGCTAAGGCCAGAACCCTCGCCACCGGAGTTGGTCTAATTACTGATCAGGCCTAATTTTCTCCTTGTATGGACTGTGATGCGAGTCAGATTTGACACTTAAGGCTAGACTTCCTCTGGTTTCTGCCCTTTGTGTCAGTCCTGTTAACCTTTCCCTTTCACCTTTGTCTCTGTCTTTTTCTGTTCAATTAGGCGCTATTAACATGAGCTGGTGAATGAGAACTAGAGCTATTTCATGAGCTAGGAAGAAAATGACTGCATTATGATTATCTTCTCTAAGTAGGAATTTGCTTAGTATACCTAGCTTTTCAGAAATGTTGAGATTGCTGAGCTCTTTTGCTGTTTTTATGATTGAATTGTTCACATACCTTTTACTCACTTAAAAGACTTTTTAATACTATCAAATGTGGCCCATTTGATAGTAATGGATAGTTTGGATGTGGCCCAACATCCAAACAGGCTTTGGATGTTGACATTTTTAGTTATGTCAGCAAAATTGTAAAAATGGCCCAATAATAATGCTTTATATCTACATAAAACAATATTTTTATGAGGTTAAGGACTGCAAAAAAAATAAAAAATACATCAATGTTTGCCCTTTGGGATATTGTGAGCTTTAGTGAGTATTGTCAGCACTCTGTAATTAATCATACCACCTCAACAGAATTTATGGGTTCCCCTTTGGTTAATTGGACTGCGGCAGCAGAATGTAGTAAGTGATGATTTATTTAGCAAGCAGGTGCCCACTTCCTCCTTCTTCTTGCAGGTACAGAGGATGGATGGCTCATCGCTGCACCCAGGCACTCCTGGTGTTCCGCCATCTCTCAGGCCAATCAGCTCTCAAGGCACTTTTACTAAGTCGCGCCTCAGGGTGGCAAAATGAGAACAGTATTAGATACAGTCCAATCAATTTTCCCACTTTTCTCTGCATCCATGACTTCCTCCGGTGAAAACAGGGGATCAGATGAAGATATTGATCAGTTTATCAAGTGAACTTCTTCACCGCGGATGTTTACAAGTAAAAGCCAACACCGAGTCGGCAGAGGGGAAAGTCATTTAGTCGTTTGCCCTCTCCACTTTTCAGGTCTTTGTTTCATTTACTGGCGGTGCTGCGGGGAAGACCAGAGGTAACTACATCATTTCAGGTTTGTTGGAGGCAGGTCCCCTGTTTTGTTATATCTGAGGTTAGGATTATTTTGTCCCACAGAACACAGCATGTAGTTAAGAAAGACAGAAAACATTTTTCACAGAGAGCCTAGAGAACTGGTTAAAGATTACGTATTTAATGTCTTCTGTGGTCGTTCCTCAAACAGTTGAATCATGGTTTGTTATTGAGTATTAAGAAGCTTGACAAAATGTAATGTTTGTTATTGGTTTCTCAACTGGTGACTGTAGGATGTTTTATGACTTTACTTTTATGTTTTTTGTGATATAAAGCAAATTGAACTGCCTCATTGCAAAAGTGCTATACAAATAAATGTGACTTGACTTGAATACATCAAAGTCTTTCTTTTTTGATATGCTTCCACTGAAACCAAAAACCGCTATATTTTTGTGATGTGAAGAGATTCAAATTAAACATCAATGTGTAATGCAGTAAGTATGAGTATGAAGAGTTGTATTTTAAATTGATAAAATAGTAGAAGATGGGAGAGTAACACTGCAATATTTTGTTAGATTTTTTGTAGTAGTAGAACACCACAATATTGTGCAAAATAGTGAATGTTAAAAGGAAATTAAACGTTGTTTTGCAAAACTTTCACAAATAAATATCAAAGAAGTGTGATATGCACATGTATGTAGACTCCCTAAGTTAATACTTATAGAATTGCTTGCTGACTATGGCTGGAAAGACAGCTGCATTGCAGGCCATTCTATCCCTTACATTTTTTTTAATCTATTGTGTTGTAGCTCTGACTATATGTTGATGACTGTTCTCTTGTTTACGGGTGGACCAATGCCCCAGTGTGGAGTCTCCTAGAGATTCTAACAGGCTTTCTTCCAGGATTGCACTATATTTACTTCCATCCATCTTTCCCTTCAACTTCAACCAGCAACCAGGCCGTGTTGTGAAAAAACACACCCTCAAAATGATACTTGCCGCTACTCTGTTTCACAGCAATGATGCATTCAGGAAAATGGACAATGATAGCTTCCTGCCATACATAATTTTTTTGCAGAAAAGTACTTTGTATTGTGATAAAAGCATGTGGTTATGAGAAAGATTTTTGGGGAAAAAAAAGTATGAGAAATGTCAAATGACACCATCTAATAGTTTATAGTAGTGTCAATTTCTGCTATTGTCCAGAATTCAGTCCAATTTACATTGTTTTTGACATAGCAGAAAACAAGTCAACCAAATTATAGGCATGAATACAAACCTAACCAGATTTCCTTTTGTTTTGTTTTGGGGGTTTTTTTTCTTTTTTTTTTTTTTTACATTTACTCTCATAGAGATATTTTCAAAGCTTTATGGCACAGATGAGAAAAGCATAAACTGGTATAACAAGAGCTTTTGATTTCCCACAACAGCAAGTGTTATAAAACAAATATAACAACCCTGCAGTTTTCAGTAAGTCTGCATGTGTAGAAAGAGCAAAAATAATGTCCAACAAATGTGGAATGTATAAATAATCAGTCAGTTCACGTAAACTTTTATGGTAATCAGATTTAAAATAAAAGCAAAACAAAAACCTGAGGAGTTTACATCTAATCAGGTTGTGGTTTAATAAAACAAAAAGACTAATTGCTCTTAAATGGGACCATTGACATCTGCCAGCCAAGGAACCAGAAATCAAACCCAAAACGTTCCCATTACAAATCAACTTCTCTTTCATTAGGCAACAGTTGCACATTATATTAACAAACCTATGCTAATATAGCTGCGGATTTATAAAAGCATATCACTCGTAGAAAAAAATTAAATATTTAAACTTCTGTCAATCCCAAATTAGTGTTTATAGGTTTTGCATTCAATTATTCAAAGTGATGTCAAAACCGTTCAGGGATGAATCATTAACTTTCTTTGCTTTATGCTAATTTATTGGCAAACTGAAATTTTAGTATTTATGTCTAAGCATCTGTGACATTTTACGGATTTTCATTCTCACAAAATGAGGGTCCATATATCAACATTACGATTACACCTTCTCTGGCTGTAGTTTGTTTCAGTGCTGCTGGCGCACCATTACCCCCAGATAACCACACTTTAATAGTTAATGCGGCTACCGGGGCCCCACTGCATTACAAATGGACCCATCCGTCTGGCCTGGGCCCCTGCGGGTGGCAGCACCACAGTCCGTCTTCTGCAACTCAAATCATTCATCAATAGGAAGCTATCTGACACTCTTTGGCACAGGATACCAAACACTGTGATGTGGTCAAGACCAGAGACGGACATCCTGGTGTCAGAAAAGGGATCTGTCAACTGATATTACTCCAGACACTGTTTTGGGACATCCCAGCTTCAACAGCTGGGCTGCAGGCTCCAAGTGTAATCAACATATCTAAATGCCACCCTTCTGCTCTGTTCAGGCACTGAACCAAGTCTGAGAATTTATGTTAATCAAAGATAAACACATAATGTGCTTTATTAATTTATTCTAAGAGACAAAGTGGGAACACATAAACATAAAAGTATGAGTGTGAGGCCAAATCAGCCATAAAGAGAATTTTAAATGATTGCAGTGAAAGACAGAACAGCTACAGAGAGGCACAAACTGTGACAAAATGACTCAAACAAAGTGGGAGCAACAGTACACAAATGTTAAATAAGAACAGAGATAAATTTAGCACATGGAAAAGCAAAATGGCCATCAGAGAAACACCAAAATGCGGCATTAAATGACCCACAAAATTAGAACTTAAGGGATCGTTTTATTTTGAAGTCACGTTCTGTGAAGATACTACTTTTACATTTTTCAGTACCTGTTTTACTGGTAACTCAATTACCAATGTCATATTATTTTTTTAGTTTTGCAGGAAAATAATGAATCTTCAGTGTAGACTGGAAAACTAATATCCAGACAAAATTTAGACATTTAAAATAATTAAAACTGAAAATAATCATATCTATTGGATACAGTGTTACATCAGTGGATATTAAATATTTATCATTTTATGTAAGTATGTTATGTTTCCTATCTTAGCCAAACAAAATTCCACTGCTAGAGGCCTCTGTAAGCTCTCTTCTTATAACTAATAGGAGACAGAAGAGAAACACTGCAATCACCAAATATTTTATTGGAATTTTATGTAGTAGTGTAATATAGTGCAAAATTGTGAAAGTTAAAATTCATTGGTATTTACACACACATTTGAAACAAATATGTATAGCTAATTTAGTTCTGACAGTTTTGTTTTCCTATGAAAAAGCAATAGAACAATCAAGAATTAAATAGTACTACATGCATAAGTAGTCAGATAAAATCTTAGTTATTGTCAGCTAAAAGCAAAAGTTAATTTTAAAGGGGTGTTATTGTGTTTTCCAGTCACAATCAAGAAGATGTATTTATCAAATATGAAAGAAAATTTGTCTATGCATTTTCATGCTTTGAAGTTGATGTCTGTCTCTTTAAGAAGCCTATGCTCTTTCTGACACGCCACCTTCAACATGGCATCACAACAGTGCCTTATCACAATGCCATTTACAACCATACTTAGGAGCAATGTACTGAGGGATACTCCATATTTTAAGCTCAGCAGACCCGCTGTTCCACCAGAAGTTTGCTAATTGCTGCTGCTAGTCTGGAAGAATTGAGAGGGGAAGGCATGGAGATGGGGGAAGCTTTCTGTGAGGCAGAAGCTCGGCTGGAGACTGCAGCTCTAAGGAGGAGCTTTGTGGACATAAGCAAAACTTTGTAGGACCAAACACTTAGGCGCCTCCCCATGGGAAATTCAAAGATTCCTAAAACAGACCTGAGAGAATCAAAGCAACACTCAAGGAATGTTTTTGATGAGAGTATAATATAACGAGTCAATTTTACATAATATCTCCCTTCTCAAGAAACTCTCACTTTTATCAAACATACTGTGTAGGAAATGTGGAATATTTGCTTTTCATCCTTGACACGTTTTGGATGATATTCTTAAAAATGTCAAAGTCTGATCCCTGCTTACACATGCTAATTCAATTTGCTCATGATTGAAAAGGAAGAAATGTGCTCCTTCCAATATGCCGACACAGGAATGCCAGTGAAATGCAATCAATGAGACAAATGTTGAAGTGACTCAGCTCTCCAGATGAGTCGAGCTCCTGCTTCTGTACAGCATTGCATTTATTTGTTTTTTTGGTTGTCGCTCTTCAGCACTTGGCCAGGAGAATCTGCTCTCTGCTCCCTACAGAAATAAAAGGCTGTGATAAAACTCACCTCAGATCACTTCGATAAGTAACCAGCACAGATGCCGCACAAGCTCACCACCTTCTCTGGGGACTGCAGCTGCCAAGAGGGGACATGACAGCGCCGAAGTGGGCAAGCGGGCCCTTTCTCTTTTGATCAATCAGGTCGGACAGAGCGCGGTATAGCGTGAATTCTAAAACTCCAGATGCACCGTGACCAAGGTGACTCACATATATTAGTCCTTCCAACTCTTAGAAACATATGCTCATCTGTCAAGGTGACAGACCTACTTTCCTTCCTCTTCATTGGTCCAACTCAGACCTAGGTGAGGTTAGTTAAAGAAATTAATGAATTAATTCAACAAATTAATAAAGACCAGCCTTATGAACTGTGCAATATCTTAGAAATTATTTTCTAAGAAGTAGAGGAAACTTGAAAAGCTAATATTTAGACTGGGACTGACTAAAGATTTTTCAGTGCTTTCCATATTCTTAAACTGGTGGTATAGAGGAACAATTTTTAGTTAACAAATACCCTTAAGAATTTAGATACTTAAGGGTATATAAGGGTATATACTGCCATTTATGTTTATGGCAGTATCTGTGTTACCCTGTGACATAGCTGCTTCAAATTAAATCTTGTTGAGGACTTGGTGCTGAGTTAATTTTCTCAGAGTAAGACTACCCTCTGCTGGACAGGATCACAAACGTTGGCTGCCATGAGACGTCCATATGGACCAGAACAAGGCTTGGAGTTCCCAGTGAGATATGAGGAGCGAACAGCTTCAGCTTAATCATTTTTTATTAGTTCTTGAATTAAAAAAGAACTAGTTTAAACAGACATTTAAACAATCTTTAAAAAGCAAAACAAATATTTAAAGCAAGCTGTCCCTCACATGGCTATTCATGGTTTGTGTATAAGGATTACCACAAGATGGAGTCATGTCTCTTTCATTTTGTTGGCTTCGCTGTGACTTCAAAAATCCAGTCTTATTCTGCCACCTAGTGGTAAATAAGAAAATATAATATCAAAACTCCTACTTGCACATCTACTGCCTGGCCTGACTTTATATATGATGACAGATAGAACAAAGTGTTCCACATATCATATGGAATATTATTATAGTCTGTGTTAATCCTTCCAAAGTGCAGGATTAGAGAATATATAAAACTGAGATTAAATAAATAAATAAATAATAATTTCCAAAGCTGACATTTTTAAAAACTCTGACATGTCTCCATATGGACTGGATATCCAGAAACTATCCAGTTTTGAAATGATTTTCTTTTTACTGATCTACAGATGTAAAGACTGTAGGAAGGAGGATAAGGTAACATGAGTCACAGTTGCTTCAGGAGCATCTTTCAAATCTTTAGTCTGGCACCGCTTTTGTCACTTTATCCATTCATGCTGTATGGTATGAATCACAATGCTGTGACCAGCAACTGATGTGTAATATGCACTGCAATATTTTCATTGCAGTTCCAGAGAACAGTTCCAGAGAACACGTAGACATGATGTTTTATGTGAAAACTCTGTGAAGATGAAGATGCATCACCTTAGCATGTCAGTGTAGTGTCTTTAACAGAAAGATGCAAAACCTACTTTCTGATTAATTCAGCTAATGCTTATTTTTCCACATAAAGACTGTTATGCTTCATTTCCACTGAGTGGTACGGCACAGGTTGGTGTAGTTCGGTATTCCGCTTTATGGTTTGGGTTTTTCAGGTAAAACATTTCCGCCGCCAATTGGACTCAAACCCAAATGGCTAACATGGTGTCATACTACTGCAATGACAGGTAGGTTGTATAGGGCGGTTTTACCATGAAAACAAATGAAACAGTGTACAATATTCCACTGACCCATGACATACTATTCAGTGGAAATGAGGCATTAGCTAGTAAATTTTAATCTCTATAAAGTCAGATGATCATCAAGTATAAAAATGTGCAACATGAGACGTAATAAGAGTAGAGTAGAAGACTGGGAATTATACGCCTTTCATCCCATGACCCAGTTATTGCACACATCAGAAGCACCAAACTGTATATCTTAATTGAACATAAAGCTCCATAAAATGTGTGAGCCCTACAACAAAGTAGGAAACAGTGAGCAGCTTCATTTCTTGTCTAGAACTATCACTGCACTTCGAACAGCCTGATAAAACCTCCACTGTTTTATAAGAGGCAAAGCATGTGCATTTCCAAGGATTTTAACAATTTGAAAATGTCACCAATATCTTTAAAATTACAACAACTTTCAGAGAATTTTTTTTAGTTTTGTGCATTCTATCTATTCTTGTTAGTTTGTGTATTTGCTAAAAGCACTTTGATTATATGTAATATTTTTAATTAGTTCACAAAAAGAATATAAAGAGATAGGAGTTTCAATAAGAAAGTACTGAGAGTCATGTGAGTTGTTAACTTTATAGCCACAAATAGCCTAAATACAAATCATATGTCAGGATGTAGACCTTCTAGTAGTTGTTGGCAGAAGTTTCAAATATGGTACAGTTTTTCTGCCTTGAAATTTCAGGAGGTTGACTCAGACTATGACTGATGCACTCAGCCCCAAAATCTCAGGATGTGGAAATGAAACTATTTAACAAGGAAAAATGGAGCACTGAGTCAGTAACCGATGCAAGGAGGCGAAAAGGGGTAATCTAAGAACTCCCATTATGCCATGTGTGTTGGGAATCTCGCATAAATACAGCCCTGTGCTCACTAAACAAGCAGCACGCGCTACTTCCTGTTTTTGTGAGTCACGTACTACTCATGAGCTGACTCAGTCATCCCCCCGCCCACTAACCTCCACCCGCTCTCGAGTAGGAGTATAAAAGACGCCCATATATGGTCTCCAACTCCGCCCACCTTCCCTTTCAACTGATCCAACTGCTTCTTCCCTCCCAATGAATTTTTACTCTCAAACTCCTTGCCCTTTTTTATCTCTTCTTTGGGGGATGAGAGGGAGGATGTCAATGGAGTATGTGTGTGGGTGTGCGTGTGTGTGGGGGCGTATGTGTGCATGTGTGTGTGTTAGTCATATTCAGGCTCTTCCAGAGCCAAAAGCAGCAGAAGCACGGGGAAACCCAGGCAGGAATAGGATGTTTTGTTCACATCTGTTAGTTGGTTTGGCTGCGGCACTCCTGCGGTTTACGCAGCACCTAAAAATGGATTGCTAAAATGAGCAACAGAGTGTGTTGGAAGGGCAGACGGATGAGCATGTAAGACGAGGGGGGGAAAAAAGGGCAGAAGGACATAGTGGGGGAAGGGGCATGCCAAATTGGCCCCGGACCCCCCTCCCTGCTCTGATGTTTAATAGGATTCAGTTTGCCCATTGCTGCTGCAGAGTTCAAGAGCAGTAGGAGAAGACTCAGACTGATCATGAGGGAGGACGATCTGATTACCTTTCAGATTCAAATGGATTCAGCTTCTTTTTATGTGTTCTTGTGGGTTAACAACAATATTATTTAATGTCCATCATTTCTTAAAAAAAAATCTGTTTCTCTTAGCTTTTTCTGTAGCCACCTCAATTAATGCAATGTTACACATTACAATGGACCCCCAGTATCCAGGGACCACAATTGCCCACAAATAGCTGAATTCCTCGAATACTTGAGACCCCCTTTAAAAAATAATGATAACTGTCTATTTTAATAGTTCCAACACCATATATGCCTTAACATGCATTAATGACATCCACTATCTTCTTTATCTCCATTCTTGGAAGTACAACTTATTTGGGATAAGGGAATTTGATGGCTTTCCTGGATAGGCTTCTTTGCTTCAATCAGCCAGCAGCAATTTCAAGTAACATTGCATGGAGATAATTCAGCTTCTCAAGCTGCTTTTTTGTTACTTCTATTTTTATAGTACTTTAGATATGCTCTACGGAAATATTTCTAAATAAGCACATTTTCTAGACAAAGTTTGGAGTTATATTCCACAGCAAAATCTGCAAGTAAGTGAATCCTTCAGTACTGATCTTTAAATAAGTGTCGTTCCACTGCATATTTGAAATCCCCACAGATGTAGCTTTATGTCTCAACTTGTACGCGTGTTTGGGGATAACCAAACAGCATGAAAAGGGTGGGAACCAAAACAAACAGAATTTCAAAAGAAAAGGTTACTACAAGATAATATCTTGGAAATAGTGAACATGTTCACTGGGAAAACATTAAATCCAAAACAAAGCCACAGATAACTTTGAGGCATTGTATGCATTTGATTTTATAGACATAGGCCATATGGAAAAAGTTAATTTCTCTGCATCCACAATGCCTTCACTTTGTACAATAATTTTGTGCTAACATGCTACCATTTTTTTACTTCCATTATAAACTATTTCATTCATTTATTTTATGAATTATAATAATAAGTGGTCATGTTATGTTCAATCTTAATTTAATTTAATAGTAGTGTATATTTATTCTTATTCTTATTCTTATTATTAAAAATAAACATAAACCAGGGTAAAAATATTTGCATGGATTTCAAATTTGATTCATTTAAAAGATATTGAGACTTCAAAAGTATTAACACTTATTAAAAATGACCATGGTGCCCGAACTAAACAAACTTTAGAGTTTTTATCAGGGTATTAAAAACAGCATATTCTACATACAACTTTAGTTTTCTACCCCTAAGTAAAAATAATATTAAAATACAACAAACTATCAAAATAGAACTGAATCACCATCTTTTGAAAAAAAAAAAAAACTTCCTTCATGAAACAAGCAAAAACAAGTCTTTTTTTTTTTATCTGCATATTTGAAATCCCCACAGACATAGCTTTATGTCTCAACTTAAAGCTGAGACATAAGCTACTGTTCTGATTAGACAGAATTTTTTAAATAATTTCTGTCTAATCAGAACAGTAGCAATATCCAGTCTCCAGGTGGTGCCAGTGGCTGAGATGGACAACAAACACATGCACTCACGCACACACGCACACATGCACACACACAACCACACAGACAGAGTGGACCTATTTTCCTGTCTCCTTCCACTCACTGAGGGGCTAGTTATGGCATAGATGTGTTAAGCGTGTGGGGGATGGGTAAAATAGTTCAAGATAGAGAGGAAGGAAGTGAATAGAGTGAGAAATTGGGAGAGAAGGCGGGAAGAGGGTGAGGGGTGGAGTATGGAAGGCAAGCACATGCTGAGCAGAACATTGGATTCATTGAGAAAAGCACCCTCTCCATTCATAGCCTATCCAGTTTCCTTTTCACCAGTTTCCCGCTTCTCTCATCATGTATGTACAGTATACTGACATGATTGTACTTTATGTGAACAACAAAGACAGGCCGAACACAGTGCATTTAATATGTTGGTCTGCACTAAGTTATTTGAAGTCTGCCCCGGCAAAACAAACAGCGAGGTGCAATACACAAAGGCAAAGGCACACAACCTGTCCCAGCCACCTTAAGAGTTGCTCTGCATTCTTGAGGGCTGTTTACAACCACATTGCAAAGACCTCAGCAGCTTCAGATGGGCTGTTTATTTGCATAAGAACCCCTTGCTCTTGTGTGAAACCCTTAGGAATGTCAGCTTACCTTTTTTCATATGCAGACATGCGATGCAATTCAATTTCAATAAAAAGTGTCACAGTGACACTCGAGAAATATAGAAGTTTCACCTACATCTGAAATAATAATAACTAAGTAGCAGACAAAAATGTCTTTATGATCTTGTCAGCTCATTCGTACAACATAAAAAAAAATGTATAGATAAGAAGGCATATTTGTGCAATAAACCAAAAAGAAAAGGTAGTAAAAGCACTCAGAGTGTTGCTTTCTCATCTTTGTCCTATTAAAAGGATAAAGATTGGTTTCAACATATTAAGTCTTAACTTACTGTCTCATGTGACTTTTCTTACAGTTGCTGTCCATACATGCATTCCACTGAAGAACTGGAGATTGGTTATATAAGTGCCATAACTTAGGAGAACACATATTTCTTATTACCTGACATCATATTTGACAAAATAGTTTTTTATTTTAGAAAATATTATCGTGGCATTATTTGGCAAGGTAATGAGAAGATGCATACCGTAATTTTGGATTGCATTTACCAAAATCAGAAGTTTACATGCAGTAAAATACCTATTCCTTCAAACAATATGCAAAAGTCAAGATGATGATGTCATACCTATGTAAGTTTCTGATAAGTTAATCGTGAATTGATTTTAAGGTTACATTTAAAGAGCTGATTTTTAAAATAAACTCTCAGAGTGGAACTTTTTAGGAACAGCCTCCATGGAGGTGTGAAACTGCATTAGTCATAGTGTGAGTCAACCTCCTGAAATTTCAAGGCAGAAAAACTGTGCCATATTTGAAATGCACAGCTTCAGGATTTGTTCTGTACAAGTACGGGCAGATAGTAGGAAAAATATGCCCAATAAGATTGTACAGTGTGTGTTACTTAAAGGATCAGTATTAGGTTAAATCAACTCTTATGTTACTCCCTCACCCAAAACACTGGGGGAGTTGCTTTGATTCTTTCATGCATGTTTGAAAAATTCTTTAATTTTCCGGCCATGGCAGCCATTCAGCTTCGTACAAAACACTTGGAGGAGGTCTACCGCCACCTTTGATGATCAGGCTCCTCTGTGGAACTGCAGTTTCCAAGCTTCCACATCACTGAGCACCCCTCTCCCACAACTCTGTCATTCAGCTCCTTCAGACTAGCCTACAGCAATTAGCAAACACCTGCTGGAACTGCACATCTCTTGAGATCAATATAAGAGCTACTTCTCACTGCAACGCCGGTAAAAACAACATTAAAAGGTTAATAGAAGAGAAATGCTGTAATTACTTCATGAAGGCAGAGTGTTGGTTAGAACAAGAGTTTCTTAAAGAACTAGAGACCTAATTTCAAGGTGCTACACTGCAAAGTCAAATATCTTTTAGGAATTATTTCACATGTATATTTAAGCATTTGTTCCCATGTAGCGCTGAGATTATCATATGACCTACTTCTCAGTGCAAGAAGGGTTAGTCACGACATGCAACTGTGATGGCATGCAACTGTGATGCATGCAAAAGGAGCATGCCACCAGGAAGAGCACAAAATTCTCCAATAGACAGAGGCCCAATGTCAAGATTTCAAATTAAAATTCAATAGTTACTTCATTATGCTATAAAATAGTATTATTTTATTAGTTGCAGGTATGTGTAAATAATACTATTTTATAGCATACTAGGATCATTAGTCTTAATGACTAATAGAAAACTCATAATACTCCCCCTTTAACCTATTGAGTTTAACAGACCTCTTCTTTAATACCAAGTTTTTTAATCCCTATAAGTCAGGATCTGCTATTTATTTCTGTAAGACACCCATCCAAAACTAGTTAGATATTTTTGCCTGAGTGAAAAATCACGCTCCAGGAAAAAATATTAAATAATTTATTATGCATCAACATGGACCCTGAGGATGCAGTTTATCAATCTAACAATAATCTATCATTGGCTCAACATACTGACTTATTTTACGGAGAACCTTATATAGTCACATCTACTCTTAAGCTCAATTAAGAGCTTAAGAGTTATGGGGAACTCAATTATGTAATTATGGGGAACTCATCAATTATGGGGAAAATTTGAGTAGGTTGAAAAAAAGTCTACACAGGAATGCAAAGAACGTGCCAACTCCCACAGACAAGTCTCAGTGCCAATCGCCTGGATCAAGACATTCAGTGAATATTGAATATTTACCTGGAGTCCTGCGGCTGAAAACACTCTTTATGGGGGAGCATTAGTTGCAGGTATGTGCATGCATGGCTTTGCTAACTTTTTCGTTTTTCACCACTGATGAATCAGTGTGGAGGATGGTTACATGTTCAGGCAATAATCTGTGGCCACAGTTTCCAATATGTATTTTTCTCCAAAATAAATGACAGGTACGTAAGTGAAAAAAATGTTTTAGTTGTTATTTGTGTATCTTTTTTCAGAAAAAGTCTCAAAGTAATTAGTAAATAATGTTGAGATAATAACCTTGATTTGAATGATTCTGGGACAATTTAAATGCTAGTCCAGTTCCAGTTCTCGAGACTTGATGTCCACAGTCTTAATGTCAGCTCCGTGGACATTCACCGGTGTCAGTGGGTTGAGTCCGATCTGACAAAAATCCACCACTGGCTGCTTGGCTTTCTCAGGAGGTGGCTCCACTACTCAGAGGTTGCACTCACATCAGGCCTGTTCAGACTGTTTTAATGAAACTCTAGCAAATTTCCCTGATAAGTTTGATTTGTTTCGGAAGGTATGAATGCTCAATCAACCTCTGATGCCGACTAAAACTTAGGTCTCGGCTCGATTAAAGGGAACTCTGAACCATTTGTGGATGCAAGCGGACTGGCAATGGCTCCAAAAACATGAAGAGGACGATAGCACAGCGCATTCTGGGTCAGTGGAACCAAAGCAAACGAAGGAGTCTAATTCTAGAGAAAAGAGACATTTTACAACTAAACTCTGATGCTGTTCAATTTTTTTTTGCATTTTGTGAAGAAGGAAGTTATATTCATGTCTTCTTCAAAGATTTTTGTGTAGTTTCCTTCTGTAGTTCTTAGTATAGCGCCACCACATGCAAGGAGGTGAATAGATTTTTTAATTACCATATCAGCTGAACGTTGCAATTTTAGTCTCCAATGGAACTATTGGGAACTTGAAATGTCATCACCTGTGATGAAATTAAGTATGGTAGAGTCATCAGAGAGCATTAAATATTAGACAGGTTTCCTCTCTTGCTGTTTTCTTATAAACACGGTCCCTTTAAGTTGGATTGTCTCTGCTTCACATGATGCAAAATTGCAGTCCATTTAGTATGTTTTAGTTCTACTTCACTGTTGAATAACATCTCCTACTCCATGCATGAAGCTGGTGCTGAACTGGAAAGCTCCTTCAGTGATCCTAGAGCCACAAAGGTGCTTTAACAAAGATCCTTCCTGCAGATGTTAGACTCCATACCCATCACTCCTCCCAACAACATCAAACTGAATAATTTATCTCACTTTATATCACTGCTGTTATTTAGATATTTTTAGTTATGTAAAAAGTCTGTTTTTTCATGCACAAACAGTACATAAACATTTTCTAAATTTCTTTCTCTTATTCAGTTGTGCATTTCTTTGAATCAGAGTATGCTATGTTTAATAACTGTATTTGCTTGTATAAATTTTGTCCTTTCTGTCCATATTTCTTTCATTTTCATTTATGTATAATCTATGCGTCAACTTGCATTATATAATATGCCATGCACTCACATGTCAAATATATGATTTTTTAAAAATTACATACTTAAAAAAAAAAAATTAAGATAGCTATCAAGTTTACTTGAAAATTATATTAATTTACATGTAAATTAAACATGATAGTGTTGGATCAAAAACATCATCAACAAGCAGAAAACCAGTGTTTTGGTGACAGCAATGAAAAATGATGATGAAGGATATTCTGGATATGTTTACAATACATTATCATGAAAATGCTCAAACTACAAATCATGAGCAAATTAACAGCTGTTTATTTATCGGCCCACTTTATGTGAAAATTATGTGTAGGTCAAGAAGAAACTTAAGAGGTGAGGGAATTAAATGGTTTAAGATTGAAGTGGTGTTACAAAAGATGAAATGGCAGTACATGGGAAAGAAATGGGGATACAACCTAGTAAAGTGCAGAGATTAGTTTGAGGCAATATTGTAATTAGCAAGGTATGAGGTAGTTTACTTACTAGGTTATTAAGAAGGGACACAATTGCAATGGGTATGAAATTATATGGGAATTAGCAAAGGGAGAAAACTGACCTAGCAAATGTTGTGCAACATTTTTTTTTTTTTATTTTCTCACCTGAGCAGAGAAGCTGACCACTCTCTCTGTGTCAGCTCCTATTTACATTGGGGGAGGTCATAGTTCATGGTTGGAGCCTGTGGAATGTAATGCTAGGCAAATGCATACAATTTTAAATAACATTCACTCCGGAAATAATAAAACATAACTGTTCTGTTTCATTTCCTTTTTTTTTTTTCAGTCTACAACTTTTTGCACCTCTGTTTAGTGTAACGTCATTAAACCTGGAAAATGTAACAATCAATGAGCAATAAAGTGGGAGGGGGTTGGGTTTCGTCGTACTGTTGGTGGCCCATTTATCATATCTCCGCCCTCCAGTATTCCTGCTCCCCCTGAGGGCGGCTCTTTAAATTGTCCAAAAACTCCTCCTGTCCGGCGCCTTTTTTCCTTTATCTGCAAGAGAGAAGCTGCACGTGCGTTGTATTGAATGCCGTTGGATTAAACTCCTCGTCCTGCTGGTAAATATATATATATATATATATATTTTTTTTTTTTTTTAAAAAGCAACTATTTTTATTTTAAGTCAATGCTGTTTTAAAGCTGCATGAGCTGGGGTTTAAATGGGCGGGCTGTGTGTTATCTGACGAATAAAAGCTGTAGCCTATGATCGGCTATTTAACCGGTTAGCCGCATACAAACCAGCTTGTGCTTAAAGGAAAACAATTCGGCTTTCATTTTAAGACGGAGGCGATAAATCCGTGGAAATAAAGGTGGGTGCATAAAAGGAGATGCGGCAAGCCAGAAAATACTCAATGCAGGGTTTTATTATTATTATTTTTACAGAGTCCCGAGCTCCGGCGGGAGAAGGCTGCACGCGCTCAACGTGAAGCCGTCTTTTGTTGCTTCGGCTCGGGGTTTTAGCCGCCGAGCGGCCGCCTCCTCCGCTTTAATTCCTCAGTGCCATTTTAGAAAAATCCGAGCGAGCATTCAGCCGGGGTTCCTAGCTTGCAAATGCAAACGAGCACACAGCAGCCATTGTGTGTTGGCGGATCTCTCCGCGGCCACGGCGTGCAGACCTGCTGTGAGATAGTTCTGTGTGCACAGGCCTGATCGTGGGGGTACGGCGGCTACAGCAAAGAGGAAAAAACGAGGCCTCTAAGCATGGTTTAGTATAGGAGTATGCAATAGTCATTTGCAGGTTGTGTCCTTTCAGTATCGTGCTGTCTGTTTTTGCCGTAAACCTCTTGTGTAGCAGCGCGCCGATGAGACAAAAATAGAGCTGGAAATAAGCGCGGATTAATTGAGTTAAACAGTGCGCGGTTAGGTCGGTCATTTGGGTTTGTTGTTGCGGTCAGTGAGTTTAGTGGCTCGACTACTCCTCATTTCTACATGTTTTGTGTGTATACTCGACGCCTCGTCTTACACCGAGGCCAACCAGTCTGATATACATTTGTATGTATTTTTTTTTATTGCATAGGTTGAAAAGCTAAGCAAACATGAGCGACAAGGGGACAGTCTCAACGAAAGATAAGGAGGGGGCAGAGAAGAGAGGGCGTGGAAGACCCCGTAAGCAGCCCCAGGTAAAATCCTCAGACGTAAGTAGTGTCCCTTTACTCCTACCTGCTCTGTCTCGTTTGCATGTCCTACTACTACTAACCTCATTTGCACCAGAACAAGGATTATGTAATAAGACCTCCAAATAGATTTCCATGTCTTATTTGCAGATAACCAAAATAACCCCCTCAGTTGCCATCTGTTGCATCTGATGCTCCTGCAGATACTATTGCAGATAAAAGGCTCTTACATGACCGTGTCCTCCTGAGGTAAAGACTGAAATGAATCTAGATAGGCCAGCTCCAGGATGTCCTTGTGACCATTTGTTCAGTTGCTTATCAGTGGAGAGGTTTACAATAAACTTCATCCCTGGTTTGCAAGCAACCAGTAACCCAACACCTTTAAACTGGTTTTAACCCCCCTTCCCACTACGCCACACTCTCCAGGCCCACCCCCGCTCCCTCACTGTGATGCATGACATAGCAGAGGCGAAGCGCAGAGTGGATCATATAGATGTCCCTCAGCCTGCTGTGTTTTACTATTGAGTTCCTCTGTTGCTAAGAGCTGTGGTGATAAACACTCCAGAAATGCAACAGTAGACAAGTCGGCTATGACACGGCTTCTAACCACAAGGTACGCATGAAAGGATGAGTCATGCCACGCCGAATTCACTTAACTGTTCAAGGTGACGGTGTTTCCCTAAATGCCCATCAGAGTGTTAAATGGTTTTTGTTTCAATTCTATGAAATGCATTGAAGTGTTTGACTTTGTTTGAGCTCATTTGTGCCAAGGAACTTTTAAGTCATCAAATGAGAAGACATGTAACGTTCTTACATTTTCATGTGTGTTATTGTATGTTGACTTCAACCTGTTTGCTTTCAGGAGGCAAGTGGGTCCCCGACTCCAAAGAGGCCCCGAGGGAGACCAAAGGGGAGCAAAAATAAGACAACTGGTGGCAAGGGCAAAGTAAGTCTCCTCAGAATGGGAGTTTCAGCTGAACCGAAAGTATACAGAAAGATGTTGCAGATGGCAGTTGATGTATCTTTTTTTTTTTCTAGACTAAGCCCATCCTGTTTGAAACTCCAGATCCCTTTTGGTTAAGGAGTGCTTGTAGCAGCAGCTAACCTCATCCGTCTAAAGGATGTCAGGCTGTTGATTTTGATTCTTTTTTTTTTTTTATTGGCTACCACCTAAAGGTGTCAGAAATAGCATGGCGACTGCTTCCCACTGTAAAGAATCTTGGTTTGCTGCTTTACCCTTGGGTTGGTAGGGGGGGCTATAGCTGTGTGGAAGATGGCGGAGGAGAGGGCGGGGGTGATGATGCTCACTCGGTGCATCCTGTCCTCCAGCTTCCTGCAGCTTGTCACATGCACTGTGCAGTGCAGGTGCAGCGGCCGCAAGACTGTTTCCAGGCTGACACTGAGCGCCCCCTCTGCCTCCAGCAGGCACACAGCCCCAGTTCTTCACTGCCCGTCGTCTCCATAGCAACAACAATTTTTTATTTTTTTCCCCTCTTCCTTCGCCCCAACCCTTCCAGCTCCCCTGTGTGCTCTCGCTTGCTGCTATCTATGGGAAAGGGAGGAATGGAGGGCGTTCAGGAGACGGCACACATGCGTGTGCACTGATATAGGTTTAGGAGCAACGGTTTGTGTCTCTGCTCGGTTTCACCAGCTGTCTCTGCGCCTTGGACCAGGTGGCCAGCGAACTGGAGTGCCCTGTGTGCAGTTCCCGTCGGTCTTCCAGATAATAGCCAATGAACCCGATGCCCCCTTTCTATCTGTCCAGTTGTAGTGCTTCCACTGCCATCTAGAGGCGATGTAACAAATTGTTTTGTGCTCAAGCCTGCAACTCTACAACTCGCTGAGATTACAACTTGATGATGAGAACCTTGTAACAGCTTTGGTGGCCTTTTGCGGTTTTCTTTCACAGAAAGGTGCAGGAGCCTCACCTGCAGGAGGAAAACGCAGGGGACGACCCAAGAAGGAGGCAAGTTTGCTGCTCAAATCTGAGTTTATGACTCCAATAAATATTTTCCTGTTTAAATATTTTTGTTTGCTCAAGGGTTCTGATCTGTTATTGCTAATTGGTTGCCCCGAACAGGGATCCAAAGCAAAATAACTGAGACTAGAGAGTAATGAATGTTTCAAAGTTACATTTTTTAAAGGGGCTGACTTATGCAAAATCAACTTTATTTTATAGTTTTATGTTAGTCCCTCATCACAAACATACATGGAGTGTTGCCTTGACTCTTTTGTACAAGTTTAAGAAATTGTTTAATCTCCCGTGGCAACCAAGCACAGCTTTCGATGGCACAACTCCTCCTCAGAGCTGGAGTTTCTGAGCTTCTGTGTCGGAGCATTCTTCCCTTGTCACTCCCCTACTCAACTCCTTCAAACTAGCCAGCAGCAATTAGCAATCACCTGGTGGAACTGTGCTTCTACTCATTATAGGAGCTACTTTTCAGTACAACACTGGTTAAATACTTTGTTAAAAGGTTGATAGAGCAGCGCTGTTGTGAAGACTTCTTGAAGTCAGATTGTTGGAAAAAGCAGAAATTTCTTAGACAGGCCTGATTCCAAAGTGTTAAATTTCAAAGGAAATTTCATCTGATATATGTTTATATCATATTTGATATAAACAGGATTTTTATAACAACTGAAGTAACAGATATTGTAATTATACTGTCCCTTTAAGATTAGACTAAACAGATTTAAACTTTAGTATTTCTAACATTTAACTACAATCAAGAACAAACTTATGAGTATGAAATGGTTTTACATGTAGAAAAGTAGGTGCAAATTGGCAGCAGTTAAAATTGACCAGCTAGAATCAACATTAACACAAGAGGAACCCTAAACGTTTTCTGTCCCAGTGTGAGTGATTCGTATGACTATCTGGTGAGTGACATTCCTTTTTAAGAAGCCAAGTGAATTGGGGATTCATTCATACAGACCAGCCATTTCTTTATTGCAAGTCTCCACCTGATTGTGCTAACATGTCGAGATTGTTTTCACAGTATTTGCAGCCTTGGGCAAGAATTTGAGGTTTCGTAGTAACATTGTGATGTGCATCACTTGTTTGGATGAACTCCAGGAGGCATCTGGATTGCATTAGTCACAGTGAGGAGTGACCCTCCTTAACATGGTCCACCCCTGTTTTTTATTTATTTATTTTTTTTATTTTTTTTTATTTTATGAATGAAAAACTTGGAGTAAGTGACTGAAAGAAAAAAAAAAAAAACAGGATGGCTCATGATGACTCACCAGTGATGAATCACTTTTCACTACAGATGCTTCACCCTTCCCCTGGGTGCTTTTTCATGCCACAGCGATTTGTCAAAGAACACGTATTTAATTTCTTTTAACCAAGTTGGCACTTGACAAAAAAGTGCCAACTTTTTGTCAAGTGCCAAAAAGTGCCTCATCGAGGCATGAATCACAGGCAGCGATTGTTTATGCCGCTTCAGACATTTGTTTTGTCTTTGTATGTTGTGGGCGCATGCAGAAAGTCTGACTTTACTTTTTCTGTCACAGGAGAAGGAGGAAAAGGCATCCCAAGAATCATCTGAGGAAGAGGAGGAGGAAGATGACCAGTAATTCAATACATGCTACCTCACTCTACATACTGACTTACTGTTATCCAGAAACTGGGCTGTATCAACACCAGTGCCACCACTTGACCACTGTTCACGACAAAGCCCTCCCCTTTGTCAAAGGGCGGGGTTAACACAGTACATATATCATGCAGCAGCACTGGATTTAAACAAAATGGACTTGATCAAGCATAAATCTAAGCATTACATGACAGGTAACAGCCCTTCTACATGTCATGTTATCACAAGTCTTTTATACTGGACAAGGTGTGCTCTGAAGAGCCTGGGTGTTTGTTAGTCTCCCCTAAAGACCGTTAGGACATGTTTCCTCTGCTTAGTGTCATTTATTGCATCTGCGATAGTGGAACATATAGACTTTCTTGTTTTTGTATTGGACAAAGGTAATTTTTTACCCATTTGCTGTTTAGTTTTGTTACATGTGAGTGAAGTGGTTAACCTATCCTTTGCATTGTATTCTAGATGGAGAAGAGCTTCAGCATTTAGGATGAGCATAGGTTACTGATGGTAGAGGTGTCCGTTTCGTGTCGAGTATATTCTTTTCTTTTTTTTTTTTTTTCTTCCCAAACTCTGGACAGATCTGGGCATCTTCCACCTGACCGCTTTTTCCTGTAGAGCAGTGTAGATTTTAGAGGCGCTTAAAACATTCTCAGTCCTTTTTGCATGTAGTGGGGAGATGTAAAGTAAGTTTGATGGGGGTTTTTTGTTTTGTTTTTATTTTCTTCATCAAAATACTCTGATCAGACTTGCAGTTTGGGTTATATACCATTTCAGAAAAACCATGAGTGTGCTGCTTTTTGTGTTTTATAACAATTCTTTTTGGTATATTTTTTAGAAAGAGTTTTAGGCTGAAAAGTAATCTGTCGTTTCTTCAGGGAGCTTTTACAAATGCGGTTACTTTTTTTTTTTTTTTTTCCCCCTCCCCCCATCTCTTTTTCCCTCATTTGCTCACTCAGTCACTGCAATTGGTCAAACAAGGAGTATGATTGTAATAGTGGATAGTTGGTGGCACTACTATCCAACAGGGCTGTACATTTTTTATTTCTCATTCCATTTAGCCATCACTGCTTAATCTAGCTTCTTCCTCACTTAGTAACGTAACAGTAACCCTACTTTCCTTAATCTTCTGAAGATGTGTGTTGTTTGTGTCTACTACATTTTTTTTTTTTTTTTTATTGTCAGGGAACCTGTATCCATAGTACATTTAACTGGGTTTTCCCCCCACATACACCTAAGCTGCTACAACCTCAGTTACAAAACCCCGGAAAACTGCAAACAGGCAAAACAAAGCCTGGTTTCTCATACCTCAATTTAACAGCTTACTTCACCTTATGATTGCATTCAACTGGTTTTTCTATTTTTAATGTAATCTCTGACAAGAGTTAAGTTTTTCTTTTCTTTTTTTCATCTTTATGATCATGTTGACTAGGTATAAAATGTAATTGTGCGCCAGACTTTGCAGACAGGTTTTTAAATGTGTGAAGCAAGTCAGGGAGACCTGTCAGCTCAACAATTGTGTTCGCTGACTGTGGTAGACTAGCAGGTGTGTTTTTATTTTTTTTATTTTTTCTTCTGCACTGAGATGTTGGATTTTCATGGACAAATGCGAGTTTGTGTAGACTAGGCACTCTTCACTGTTCAGTCAGGCGCTGTGCATTCTGCATTAACGCACAGAGCTGCTCTTATCATTTTCATTAAAGTCGTACAGTCTCTTGTCTTTGTCCCCTTCCAACTACACAACTGTATCTAGACATTTCTCTTTAAATCATGCATTTGTTGATTTATATACTGTAAACTCAATAGAATGGGATCATGCTTTTTAATGTACACCTATATAAATGTACAATGTCTATATTTCTATGGTGCCCTACAATTTGTATCAGAAATGGACAATAAAGAGAACTTTCTTTGTCATTTGTGTCATTTATTGTACTAATGCCCCCTAATTTGAACTTGTTTAAAAAGTTATTGCAATATTTTAAGAAGCAACAGCAGTCTAACCAATTTTAAATTAAATCATAAATTATTTAGAATTTGAAATTATACAGATTCCTTACTTGGTGGTATAGGTAGTTTTGTTTACTTTAAGGAATATGGTTTGCACATAAGGAAAACTCCAGTTTTTTCTTCTACTTTCCATATTTTGATTACAGTGCACTCAACCTATTTAACAGTGTCCTCTTCAAAAGTGCCTTTTGCAGTCTAAAGGTCTAGCCCTTTAGACTGTCTTCTGTTTACTGTCTTGTGGTAGGAACTGCAAGACTAATTTGTTTTTACGGTACTGTAACCGCATGTGGCTGCAGTGCTGATTTTCAGTAACATTCACTATTACCATGGCCATTAAAATCAGTAATCGTTTTATCCCTTCAGTTGCATATCATGCACTTGAACAAATGCGTAGGAGGTATCCATTCTCACAATCTGCTTCATAATGATCTTATATGATCGCATGACCTACACCCATGTAACATTTTGAGACACTAATTCGGGGGTTTTCCACAGTTATTGTAAAAATAAAAAGCTTAATATGCTAACCTGTAATATCAGTTTCACTTTATTAGAATTACTGACATTTTCAAAAATTGTCTAGAACTGCATTCAAAGAGAAGAAAAGAATCCCAACATCACAGCAATTGAACATAGATAAAAGTGTCACCTAAAGTTGGATTCTTAAACGCAAGTTATTCCAGATAAGATATATGGAGATCTTTGAGTGGTGCATTAAGGTTTCTCTTATGATTAAAAAGAGAAACCTGACAAGCATGAAAATTTACATGTAAAGGCTCAAAATACCAGAACTGTGAAGCCTTCCATAAACACAGACAGACCCACAGTTAAGTTTACATTCAACAAACGAAAGGCAAAAGTTTATAATGTGTAAAAGGTTTCCTGAGTGCTGGAAACAGTCAGACGTATGGAATTCATCTGAGCAGATTTTTCAGCCAGATGTAAATTTTCTGGTGCCATGCCTCGAAGACAGGACATATTTTCAGATCCAGTCACAACTCATTTAAGAGCTGGGAGGAAGTTGGTGTTATTCGCTCCTGATTTTTGCATCTCATGCCATTGTTAAGAGTCACAGGATTTGGCAAAGCAGGACAAAATAAAGCTTTCCAAGGCAGCGGTTCAAAGCAACAAAACAAAAGGAGGATGTTTAAGCCTTTGGCTAGAAACAGAAATTAAGAACGAGC
Source organism: Poeciliopsis gracilis (assembly GCA_911649635.1). NCBI lineage: Eukaryota > Metazoa > Chordata > Actinopteri > Cyprinodontiformes > Poeciliidae > Poeciliopsis > Poeciliopsis gracilis. The sequence continues at coordinate 4,230,506 of CAJVRI010001220.1, forward strand.
TTTCTTTTCCAATTTTCACCTGATCAATATGGGGCTTTGCCTTTGTAATTGTAAAGGCGTTTCATCAAAGAAGCCGCTATTGCTCTGCAAACAACCTCTGCACAAGCCAGATCTGAGCGCTGATGTTTAACTAGTACATAACATTCGCAGCCCTACCACAGTGAACGCAGGCAGCAAGTTATGTGAGCTGTACGGATGCCTACTGCAACCCACAGGAACAAGGCTGCTTGCCACAAGCTGCCCACAACAGCATTAAGAATGTAAACAAAACACCAAATTCACAAGAGGCTTTGTCTTCTGCTTTCCCAGAATTTGGTGCCACAGAGCACAACAATAAAAAGGTATTTGAATAAATAATTTCCAATAAATAAGTAACAAGTACTTCATCACTTTGGCTCTTAAATCGCTGATGCAATCTGGGATAAAGACAGCAGAAGCAAAATAGAGCAATGTGACAGATGAGTTAAAAGAAGGGCCAATCTTTAAGTCGGAAGGTTGTCTTCTCGCTCCTCAGCATCCTGCGCCAGGCTGAGCTGTCATCAAGCAGTCACATCTTTGGACAGAAGAGGTTGCTGCTGTTGATAGCTTCTTGCCCAGCCTTGCACAATCTGTGCACATGAAACACAGCAGAACAGATTAACTAAGTCACAGGTTTCCAGTTAGGATATGCAAACCTCCTCCAACCTCGAAGAAGTTTTTGACCAAAAGGGAAACAATCCATGTTGCAGATTTCCACTTTTGTTAAACACATACTGGACATCAACAAATTTAGGAGAATAAACAGCCTCTACAACATAAAATGTAAATACTGAACAGTTTTCTGTCTCAGCACTTGACGTCTTACATGAGAAACTGAAAGTGATGCAATATTGCAATGTCTTAAAGAGTAACTCTCTATCACCATCTGGTGCTGAACTCAACTCTATGCAGCAGTGGTAGCAGTGAAGCTGATACTACAATTTTTTCTTGAATCTATTGAGTAAAATTTACATGAGGAAAAGTAATGCTGTGTAAATCAATTACCATTTTTGAGTTTCTCTAGAAATTTTTAGAACAACTATATTTTGAAAATCAACTCAATGATGTAGGCTATTATAGACCAGTTTTGGCATAACTCCTAAATCCATGTAGAGTTCCAACTTGACTGTGCATCACAGAAGTAGTGAATTATCACAGAATAGCAAATATGAAATCTAAAAGTATAATAAAGGATTGAAAGAAGCACATGTAAAATTATTTAGGAAATATCATGCACTTACACATAGGCCAGATACATAGTTCCAGAAGCTACAAAAATCCTAAGAATGCATATATTTATGACACTTGGTGACCAATTATTGACCATAGACTTAGATCTGAATACAAATGTCCGAACTTATTATGAAATACTTAAAATTCTGATAATTAGTATAATTTCTATCTAGTTATTAAAATTTATAGGAATGGTGTTTTGCACAGAGATGTTATTTATTTGATTTTCTTTCTCAAGTTAATGTTTTTCACGCCTTCAAAAGTCTGACAAGCAAAGAGAAGATGAAATCTGATGTTTTGTTATAACTCATACTTGATAAAAATTTATATTAACTTTTTGTACATGGTTTATACTCCATCTGTATGTTTTAAGGATCAAGTAAAAACAAAATAGCGCAAATAAAACTATTTTCCATCAACTGAAGTACAACCCCTGGTATCAGTATTAGACACTTAAGGCTAAAACTTTAAACTTAAGGCCAACTGTAACCTTGTTTAGATTTCACAAAGACACTCTGAAGTAAATTTATGGTCTTATAAATAAAACACAACTTGAATTCGGGAAATCCAAAGTTTTTCTACGCTTGTCCTCAAACTAGAAACTGCTAAAAGTAAATTTTATACCTTTACTGTTCTTTTTGAGATGCTGTAAAAACAACATGTCCACGGATGATGAACTGAATTGTCTCCAAAACAAGTCAAAGGTTATTAATGTGGGCAGGGATAAAGAGATATTAGTTTAAACCTGAAACAAAAGCTGTGATGAAACAATATCGCTTGCTGCTGTTTGTTGCATTTAGATTTAAATTTGTAAAAGGGGAAGATGCATGCAATTTGAGGAACTACAGAAGTCTAAAGCTAAATGTTGCAGAATAACAGTGGGTATGTTTTTACACTGTCAAAGACACGCTCTGCAAATACAGAGTGAAAAAATTATGGTTTTATTGAGAAAAATGTTTTCACTCTGGATTTACAGGACTCCAACTAAAGATGTTCCTCATCCGACAAAATAATGAACATCATTATTCCTTTGATTTCCAAAGGACACCGTCACTGAGAGTTTGCGTGTCCTACCCTTGTGTCCTCTTCTCTCCACAAAAGCTCCTGTTCAACTTCATGAAGCTCCTCTGCAGGGTCATACGTGTAAACAGGTAAGAGCTGATGCCGAAGTCTGTCGATCCTGAGGCAGAAGATAAAGCGCATCAAGAAATCAATGGGTCAGACTGAGGAAGTAAGAGGGAATGCCAGCTAATCAATACCCTAAGTTTGTTCTCACCTCCTCTTTCTACGCAGACATATAATCTAGAACAAACAAAATAAAAAGTGCATGAGAGCTGCATCTTTCGAATGCTCTAATGTCCCACATTTTGATGAGCTACTTACCAAAACTGTAGCAATTCCAGCAATAGTTATAAGAAGGAATGGCACCAGCACATAGCTCACCGCCACACCCCCATCTTTGTGGGCAGGGGGCTGAGTGGTAGTGCTGTTCATCCTAATTAACGTTCAAGGGGGAAAGGGCCACAGGGGGCCTGCTTGTGTGGGGGATCTTTGTACAGGCACCAGTCCCCCCTCCTCCCCCTCCTCCTCTTCCTGTTGGCTGACACTGGGTTGCAGCGGCTCTGTCGTCAGGCTGCCCCCTTGTTTATGCCTCATCCTCGTCGTTCATGTGACTTCCACATGGTATCACTGCCCTCCCTAATCAGCGAGCAATCTACGGAAGCACAAAATAGAAATGGTTTGTACACAGCTGCCTGTCTGGCAAGGAAAGTGTAAAATAAATAGAAAACAGGAAGATTTAGGAGCAAGATAACCAGTCACGCTGCTGAAACTAAAGATTTAAACGGCCAATGTTAGCAAGCCGCATTTTACTGATTTGCCACAATTAGCACTAGTTTAAAAAAAAAACCAATGCATTCCTTACCTATAAGTAAAATGTTATTATTATAGCCTCACCTGACATCTATAATAAAATCATCTTCAATGCTACAAATCATTTCTGTTTAGCTGCTGTAACTTGACGATGAGTTTCCTGCAGCATTGCGCAAAAAATAAAGGTGCTTAAACTGCGATAAATATAACTTACTCGGTCAGAAAGACTAAATACGCGGCTTGCTCTGACATGTGCTACTCATTTTAGGTCAATTCTTACTCACCCTGTAGAATAAAAAGCCTTCTTTCCTTTAAGACTTAACGTTCAGCAGCTTCAGACAGACGACCTTTCACTACCAGTGACGACAGTGCACGAGCTTCCGGTTTGGACCCTTCAGAATAAAAGACTGACTGTCCGGTTGAATGTAATTTTTCTCCCCAATCTTAAGTCTTTTGCAGCCTCCAACAGATTTTCTCCCCAGATCTTTCTGGATTTTTTTTTTCTCAATGACTTTCAAAATGTTTTCCCCACACCAATCCGAAAAAAAAAAGAAAATAAATAAATAAGATAAGAGAGCAAAGAGTGCAAACAAACAGCCTGAAGCTCCTCATCTACATTGTTTAATGGTCAAACTGTCCTGGTTCAGATCAAATATAACTTTATAACTTGCACTTTTATAGTCATACTTAACTTTCTCAGATAAGTAAACCACAAGGCTCAGTGAAATTATGTAAAACATTAATATCATAATCGTTTTGTCTGGAAAAAGGTTGTGTTGACAGGTTTAAAGTCATACAGATAAAATACCTTGTTTCGGCTTTCAGTTGTTAATTCTAATGAAGAGAGATTCCGAGATTGTTTCAACAGCTTTATGAAGGCACAGCTATCTGATGGTTGCTTGTCAACATGAACCTACAAAATAAAAAGTCAAACAAACAAGAGTTATACCACATCTGGTCATTTCAAAGCGATCTGCATTGCTGGTTGCTCTTTTGGCAGCTCTACTTTCAAAGAATAAAACAGAACAGAGAACAAATTATGTTGCTATGACTCTTGTTAGAAAAGTCTAAACCAAACAGATACATATCTGAGATAGCAAACAGGTTTGTTATAGCTGCGCCCTTTTTCAACAAAATCTCACAAGAGAAGGAATCTGTGTAAATCACGCTTGTGTTTCCACTACCGTTAAAAGGTCTCTTTGCCGATTCAACCATCAGAAAATGCAAGAGTCCATACATAGTATTTAATATCAAGACTATTTTTTGTCATTTACATTTAAACAAGACATTTTAATCCGACAGTTTATTAAGAAGTTTAAGAAGAAGATGGAGTGAGAGGACAAAAACATCCAACATGTTAGACTTTCTGTAATCATTTGAAGAAGTCTTGATAGTTCTCCAGCCTGTTTTTGTTTTTGCACTGTTTGTAATTGGCCACTAGATGTCACTAAACTTGAGGAAATTATTAAATATGTGTTGTAGGAAATATGTTGAAACTACATTAGTTTTCTCCTATGAATGACGTGCAATCCATATGTTAATAGTGGGGTTTTCACGCAGTAGAGATATGAAATATCTCTATGCTTGCATTTTATCATTCACCTGAGATTGTCTTTATTGTATGTGGATGAGTGATAAACCAGTAGACTTCGTTTTTCAGATCATTACTAGCAATAAAATGAACAATTTTTACCGGTGGCAGTTTATTTGCACTTGAGCCAATCTGCATAAGAAAAAACACATCATCTTATTGATCTGGTTTAAGGTCTGCAATGGCCTCCAATCTGCAGAAGAAAGCAGCCCTCTCTCTTCATCCCGTTTGATGCTGAATGGCTTTGACAGGATGCCTTATTTCAGTGGAAGCTGCACCTCAGACAAAACAATGAAAGAGGCTCAGTACATCCAAGTGTGAAGGTTGCCTAACATTGTATGATATAATTTTTGTAGAGAATAGAGTAAATAGAATATCCAATTAGGGGTTACCTGTTATAGTCAAACTCCACAGATTTGGTCTTTTTTGGAAGAGTGGAGCACTATTGTCTTATAGCAAGAAGGTCCTGTGATCTTCTTGTTTGCATGTTCTCCCTGAATATTTGTAAATCATGGCTTCCTCCTACAGTCCAAACATATGACCATGAGATTAACTGGTCTTTCTACACTGCCTTTTGGTGTCAGTGTGTGGGCATGATTATTTGTCCTGTGTCTCTATGTTGGCCTGTAATGAATCGGCGACCTGTTCATGGTGTACCCTGCCTTCCACTCAAAGATGGCTGGAGATGGGCACCAGAACTGACAAAAAAAAAATGTATGAAGGTAAATACTTGACAATTGTTGAAGATAATGCGATAGATGCTGTGAAACGCTTAAAACTATGACAACAGTTTATCTTCAGCAGAACAATGATGTTAAGCTAACATAAATGAATCAATTTGATCTAATAGATAAAGTTGGTCTTATTGGATGACTTAAAGACTAACATTCACTTGACAGATGCTTCATCCAATCTGACTGCTGAAAAGAAGAATGGACAAAAGTTTGTAGATTTGCAAGCTGGCAAAATAATGTAGGAAATCCTTGCAGCTGTGTGGAACCACAAAATATTGACTCAGATTCAACTTTTCATTTGTCAAATAATTTGGAACACCAATATGGTCATCCTCTAAACTGTATTTATCAATCATATAAAATCCTAATTAAACACACTGACCTCTGTGACTATGGTAAGGCAAAAAGTGAAAAGGTTCAAGAAGCACCATCACTTTCGTGAGGCACTGCAAATGAGCAAATGAAACGCTCAACAGGTGAGCAAAACGTTCTTTTGTTCTTGAGTGGATGAGTCAGTAGGCATCCGCAGAACAAAAACACTCCTTTCCCACCTTCCCTCCTCCTTTCGGGCATAGTGAGATGTGGGCGTGGCCTACACTGCAAAGGGAGGGGGACACCTCCTCTCAACGTGATCATTCCATTGGCTGGAAAGTGGAAGTCACATTTAACGCTCTCCTCGTCCATTCCTTCCGAATTATTTAATTTCATAAATAACAACGTGTAGTTCCAGGTAAACGAGAGAGTATTCATCGATAACAACAATAATATATATATATCAAGAAAAAAAAATTACAAAATTGACAATTGCTTAATAATTATATTTTGTATTACTTTCCATATGTTTATATGCTAAGATGAGATTTTAGAAATCACTTGGCACACTCGTCCCCCAACCCTGGCCCCCCTGCAGACTATTTCTGCTGTCCATTGAGAGTAAAAGCTGGGCCATCCCCCCAGCGCGCGTGCCTGTGCCGTGGAGCTCCCCCTTGCTGCGTGCATCGTGATCTCGTGGATGCAGAGTCTTGCAGAGAGAACGCAGGGTCACCTTCTGTTGTACTGCAAGGGGAAAATACGGTCCGATTCGCAGCAGACACTACTGGGCAGGAACAGAAGCAGCATCTCTGGTAAGTGTTTTTACTGGCCGCCACGTCCGTGCAATATAGGGATAAGAACCAGAGCATCCTTTCAGCGAAGGACGAGATGGAGAAATCTGCATCACTCTCCATCATGCTGACTTAACGTCTCACCGCCGCTTCTAATGCAGCAAAACCTGACGGAGTACAGCAGAATTCAGAGGCGATTCTGTTTGCCTTTTGCAGTTTGTAATTATTCATGCGTCATATTACATGATGTACCGTTGTTTGCTTACGCCATGGGGGAAGATGGTCCATCTCGCCTCACCTTGAATTAATGTTGTGCGCTTTGTTGACTCGTCTAACGCTGGTTTACTCTCCCCGATGTCCTGTTTTCAGACCAGATCGTGAAATTATGCATTGCTGTTTTCTGTTTAGAGTAATATCTGGATTGCACAAATTAGACCACACACATAAAACAAACCCGCTTTCTGAGCAGAGAAATGCTGATCAAAATTCATTTCATACTGTTTCATATTTAGGCGATGGCGACGTAGTAAAGGGTTTATTTCCATGCGTGAAATGACTAAATCTGATAACGAATATAAACTTGGATCAGTCTGAAAACGTAACATTTTACGCTGTTTAAAGGATAAGATGGGACTAATGGACGTAGATGCGTTGTTTAGTGGTCATGCAGTGATGTGTTTGAGTCTTTCTTGGGGGAAATGGACGCGAATGTTAATGGGAGCACTCCACTGAGCTCCAGTTATGTAATTGGTTGTCAAAGCAAAGCAAAGAGCCATCTCTCGCGTCATTGTTTTCCCTCCGACAAACCAACGGTGCCACAGAGGAGGAGCATCCCGCTTTCTACATGGGATTAGTTGCATGTGGTCCCTTTAATCATTCATCAAATCTGCTCTGAGGCTGAAACGCATCTGGCCTCCCAACTGACTGAAGTATCTGGTAGCCACCTTCAGGTGTTTGGCATCCCCAATTTGTGATGATGGTGGTGGTGGTGGAGGTGATGATGATGAGGAGGAGGAGGATGATGCGTTTCAGGGAGGGAGGTTGTTTAAAGTGCTGCTTGCTGCATTGGGTTGTAACATCCCCCTCCAACCAAGCAGCTGCTGTCGTTCCAAAACATCTCGTGCTGCCAAAAGACATGCAGCAATGCTTGTTGATTTTAGATCTCCTATGCGATGGCAGCGGTGAAGTAGCAGATGTCATTTTCCTTAATTTTGGAGCTCTTCATGGTGCTGAAACTGCTTTCTGTTGGAAACGACTAACGACTAACCCTTGAGCAACTTAACCTCCTCGGAGAACCCAGTGTTGCTTAAGAATATAGTACTAACTTTGGAGGTTAGTCAAAGTAAAGCATGAAGATCTGCTATCTGCACTTTTCTATTTAACATTAAATCAGCAATCAGACCATGCAGCTCCCATTTTCTTCCAAGTCATCCACATCCTGACCCAACCATAAATGCCCCTCTATGTCAGGGAATGCTTCGCTGAAGCGAGGAACAGGATGTGTTTGTTAAACTGCGGTACTCACAGTAGTCATAGTTTAAAAAAACTTTGTGTTCACACCAACAGACTGTTTTTTTTTTTTCATGAGTGAAAGACTGGGGATCATACACTTAGCAATTGTGTCTTCAAGGCTACAGGATTTATAAAACTAATCAAACTCTTGTGAAAACTCTTACTAAGGCAAAAGTTTGAGAACAAACATTTGCAATGTTTGTTGGTTGGTGGAGGATATTTTCTGAATTTATTTTTGTCTAAATCCACCACAAAATAAAAAAAAAAAAAATGCAATTTAAAATACTTTAAGTTGATATCATAAGTGACTACGATTTGGACAGTATGGAGAATTATATGCTGTTATTCTCCTGTTGAGAGTTTTAAATATGTATTTGAGGCTGTGAGTTTGTTTGTTTCTTAGTCTTTTGGTCTCGGAATGAGTCTGTGTTGACTGTAATCTAAGAACGCTATTCTTTATATTTCAGCAGACAACAATACAATATTTGTGCAAATAGACAGGAAGAATATTATGCATAAATTTATTCTATGTAGAACTTATTCAAAAAAATCGTTAAAAAATAAAATTGATTACTTTCATGTGTAGTTTGTGAATTTTTTGTATATTTTTGTAAGTCTCTATTGTTTACAGTGACTTAGTCTTAAATAAGTCACTCTAATTGTTTTATTACTTTGAGATCATAATCAGCAAGGTGAGGTTTTATTCCCAGTACAATCATGAAGGTGCAGTTAACAAATAAAGTAAAACATTTTTCTGAGCAGCAGATGAAGCATCCTTACCTCTTTTTGCCATTAGCTGTCAGCAACAAGTGTTGATTATCAGTTCACCTCACCCCATTGATTTCAGAGCTGCCTCGAAACTGTGTGTTGTTTTATTTGTCCCCAACTTTAGTAATTAGTCAAAAAATCTCAGTAAGCTTATTTTAGAGCTGTCTGTGGTGCTGAAGCCGCTCTTAGCTGGAGAAAACAAACATCGAGCTACTTGGCCTTAATCACTTGAAAAATATTTGTAATAGTTAATTTCACCTGTTCCAACCCCGAAGCACGGTGGCAGGGTGGTGTTGTGGTGTAGAGATGGAAAAAATTAATAAAGAAGGAGAAATTCTTGCTAATTCTTTCACTTTACATCCTGCAGCTGCTCTCATCTCACAAAACATCCAGACCTGCCTAAAGTCAGCGAGTTCCCTTCTGCAAAAGAATGGACACTTAATTTGATGGGCTAAAAATACTTTTGATAATGATGGAGTCGCTTTAGGGTGATCTGAGTTCAATTATCATTATTGTTAGTGTACAGATGTCAGTTAGCTTGTTTTGGATCTGTCCTTGGTGCTGAACTCACTCTTTGCATGTCTCTCAAAAGCCTTTCAGGAGGCTGCAGAGAGAAGATGGTGATACTCTCAGGGGTGGTAATTCAATTGTACTGTAAAGAAAAGAGTTGATGAGTACCTGCTATTTATTAGTTGACTCCTCGCTCTTAACAGAGAAGAAAGGTCAGGGCTCTGTTTATAATTGGAAGGACGTCACATTAGGTATGACCTCCCTTCCCTTTTCATGTGACATATGCAGAATCTTTTCAAACTTCTCTTAGCAATTAACTTTTTTTTTTAAAACTGTGTTTTATCAAAAGAACTTTCATAAAATAATGGTGGTGCGAGGAGGTGTTTTTCCTTTCTCTTTTTTCCTGTTTCGTTAACTCTTCCGTATAAGAGTTAACAAAAAATTCAGGGTATGATTCAGCTGCAACTTGCAGCTTGCAAAATATGTGCGTAATTTGCAGAAATCTCATTGAGAAAACAAAAAGTTGCTCATATTCTTATTACAAAAAGAGGTAAATTGGCACAAACCTCATTATCAGTACAATACGTATGGCATAATTTAAATAATCGGTAGTCCAAAATGACTTTGAACATGAGCTGTTTTTAGTTTTTACAAATATGATGAAGGTTTTTTAAAAAAAAATCTTAATTCAGAATAGGATAAAGCTGCTCAGGCAAGTAGAATGTCATTCAGAAAAATGAAATGTCGTCCACATAAAAAAAAAAGTCTGAGAAACCTTCAATGTTAGAAGAATTGTGGTACATGAATCAGATACTAACTTTGGTATCATTAGCCACCAGAATAAGCCTGACATCTTGTCTAGTAGCTGCACTGTTAACAAATTGTGGTGATTACAATACTGCTTGTACAATGCAAAAGACAAAATGTTTTTGAAAGGTTTTGTAGCATACTTCTATTGTTCCTAGGGCTATCCTGCCCTGACCTGTAAGCCACATCTGCCACATCAAAATCTAAATTATTATTATTTTTCTGGTTAAAATTGTATTTAGCAACTCGCAGCCTTGGTGCCACATGTGGCTCTTTACATTGTTGAAAGTGACTCTTAAAATTGACCAAACATGAACGAGCAATTATTTATTTATTTAAAAACATTATTTAAGGTTGATATGTGGTTTGATGATATGTTTTAATGTTTGGATTGTAAAGCTTCTAAATGCATAATAACTTCTACAAAAAACGTTGTGTGTCTCTCTCTGTCTGTGCCTGAATGTTTACTCTGTGGAAGTGGTGAGACAGCCTCTCTGCATGCACAGGAAGTGTGTTGTCTGGATTTGATGATGGTTTTGTGTTCATGTAATCAGCAGCTTGATCTGTAGTGATCTTTAACATTTAATGGATGATGAACAACATCAACCAGCAGGAAGGGCTTCTGGTAGCAGGAAGTGAAAGTGTAATCCCTTTAAGACGGCACGATGGATGTTTTCAGAGTGTTTTTAATGCGAGTTGTTAGTTTGGTTTATTTTTGAAGTTGCGATTATGGTAACTGACTGGAGGGAGGATAGTTTTGTAGATTTCTAAACTTTAGTTATATTGTTACGATATGTTTGTTGTATCATCATTCTATTCTTAGAAAAACTACCTAAATGCCTTTTAAGAGCCCAAATATGAACATGGCAGCTGTTCTTATGGTTCTCATAATATAACTCAAAAAAGGAGGAGTCAAATGTTTTCCGGTGACCTCTTTTGTTATTGTTAGTCCTCTGTGTTTGTAGAACATCACTTGTCAGGTGAAGGGGAGAATGTGTGAAATGGTGGTGCGAGGAGGTGTTTTTCCTTTTTCTTTTTTTTCTGTTTCGTTAACTCTTCCATATAATACGTTTGCCAGTGAAGCAAAATTCAGGTTTCCGTTCCCCTGTTCGAAGGGGCGATGGTGTCTTCTGACAAGCTGTGAAAAAAGAGGCAGTGTAAGAGCGGCGAGTCTGAAGGGCAGCCGGAGTGTCTCATTTCTCTCAGCACAGAGCAGAACACACACGAGGATATACTCCGACCTCAGCAGAAGATTGATAATGTTACGGATGATCAGAAGCATCTGCAGCAAAGCTTTGTGCATCTTTCCAGGAAAAGAATGCTACCTCAAACTAAAGCATGTAAACAAAAACTAAACATAGTTACTATTCTAGTTATTTTATGAAATATTTATAGACTACCATGTCCCTCAGGCGTTGTACAGACTGGTCAATATCTGCTGAGATACACATCAGAAGAAAACACTTGGCGAGTTCCAGTCGTATGTTATCTTTCCTACGCCCTTCATTTATTAGAACATAATAAACCTGCTTTGTATTACGTTTGTCACTACCACATGTCACTTTACTCCTGCTCTGAATTTGTGTTGTGTAGCTGCTGCTCACCCTCAGGCAGAGCACAGACTCAGCATGTGTCATACCCCTGTCTGAAATTCAAAATGGAGTCATGTTGTGCCCACTGTGGAGGCATGAAACACCACAGGCTGCTACAACACTGGTACAAATGGTTGAACCACGAACTACCATTAGCGAGGTTGTTGATCTTCACGTGGCTGTGGATGTGCCCATGAAAGAAGCAGATCCTGGAAACACGTTTGAGTGTTAAATCAAGCAGCCATGATACCCATTGTAACTCTGGAGGAGCTGCAGAGGTTCGTCTCTCAGGTGGGAAGATAATTATCAATCATGTACTTCACAAATTCAGCCTTAAGAAATCAGCAGGGATCAGAAATCCACTGTTAATAGAAACATAGCACCAAACGTATTGACCAACATTCATTCAGTATGTGTGCGTGGAAACTAACACTGTACTCTGACGCATTAAATGTTTTTGTAGAACAATGATCCCAAACATAGAGGTTAAAATCATATTTCTATTAATATTTGTAACATTAAATACATACTGGTAGTCACATTTTGGAAAGGCCTTGTCAAAGTCCAGAACTAAATTTGAAAGTTGATGTTCACATATGCTTCTCATTCAACCAGACTGATCTGGAGATATCGTGACGAAAAATAGGCAGAAATTTTATTTGCTGATGAATAAAGCTGGCAAGAAACAGATTCCATAGAAAGGCACAGCAAATCATTTTCAAAACTCGGGTAATTACCATCATTAACTATAACAAGTTGTCCATCCTCCCTGCATCACTGAGTCCATCTCATTAGATATTTTGAACTGTGTGCTTGGAACTAGTTAGTTGATTTTTTTTTCTTCACTTCAGCCCAGAGGATACAGTCCATGATGTAGAAAATCTCATATTTTCTATGAGCAGCTCTTTGAACCGTTTCTTCTTGAAACGTTATGTCTTTGAAGATGCTCTTTTTAACGAATTTAAGTAGTCAGTATATCATCTGCAGTTCATCACAGGTTTTCAGTCTGGGTTTGTGCATGTTTTTTATTACCAACACCATCATAAGAGCTGAAATCTCAGTGTTTAAAATGTTACCCTTTGAAAGTCTAGTTAAAATATGATTTTTTTCCAGTATTTTTCCTGTTCATGAAGAGTCTTTCTCCTACTTTTTCCAAATCAAGCTATTTTCCAGAATCAATTGGCTCACTTTAAGGCTTTCATATATAGTCTTCCTAATATTTGCATAAATGTGCATTTGATATCAGACATAATTAAGTACAATAAAACAGAAAACAAATGTTTGGATTCAGAGAGGATTTTGCAGACGTGAAAAAATTAGCTTGAGTAAACGTATAAATAATTGATCGTTCCTCATTGCTGTTGCAAGTCATTCTGAAACAGAAATACTGTCTTTGGAACTCTTGTTGTGTTTCACCAACATATTCAAAACTCTAAATGTCTAACCAGTCATTCTATGACATAAATAAACAATCATTCACAAAATAGAGAAGCTGCAAGCAAAATGTTTTCATGGTTTGGCTCAAATAGGAAAAAAAAAAAAAAAAAAAGATTCTGTCTAGAGTGGAAAAACATGAGCAGCACGCAGTGACTCAGTGATTTTGCATGAATCCAGTCAAATATCTGTTGGATTTGGCTTCAGTGATGCATTATATTTAGCTTTGATATTTCTTGCTGCCTTATTTGATATTTCAGTTGTTCACCTCAGTGTTACCTTAAATTTGCTGTTTCTTTACTGCATGACATGTTTCTAAGATTTGTGTCCTCAGGTCAACAAACAATCTGTGCAGCAATACAGACGTATTATGTTCTAGTGGAAACCAGATTACAAAAGAGAGGTTATTGTCTGATAAATTGAGGCATCTGCTCTGGCTTCGTTATTTATTTTTTTTATTAAAGCACAGCCAGGAGAGTTACTCGGATTGAAACACAGCAATTTTGTGGTATCTACATACTCCTTGTCTATTAAAAAATACATTTGTGCCTGGCTTTAACATGCTAGCTAGCTGATGCTTCAAAACATTCACATAATGTGAACATGATGCCATTTGTTATATCAGTGCTGTTATATTTTTATCCTTAGACCTCATTTCATTTTGCTGTTTAGAGATGCAGTTGTTTGTTGACACATTTATGAATGTTTACCTGATGAAAGAAAAAGAAATTGTACACATAGAGAGCAGATTCATAAGTTACGTAGGTAAAGGTAGTTTGACAGCAAAAGAGAAACTCCTGAAAAAAAAAAAATCTCTTTCACATATATAATGTGTATCAGCATTTTTTCATAGTAATCAAAAACACAGTTTTTCATATTTCTGGGCTTTTTAGGTATATTCATTTTAGGTGTTTAACTTTGGGAATTAATTGACCAATTTGTGTAAAATAAAGGAAGAAAACTGTGAACTTAAATCAGCTGAGACACCTGAATAAAAGCTAAAATTGAGTCTGTCTGAAAAAGACAAATGTCCATCATCACAACCAAGGCTCTTGAAACTTTTGTTTGTTCCCCACATAAAATCATCATAAAACGAAATTAAAGTTTACTGTTCTAACGTCTGAAAAAGCGATTACAAATGCTTTTGCAAGCCACTGAATATGCAATTTTTGTGCACATCTGTGTACTTATAAACTTTGGAGGCATTCATTACTTTATTTCTCCCGGGATTATACTCTCCACACTTATGTCCTTAGTTTAAATTAAAATTTGTATAAAAATGTATGAAAGAAAGGTAATGATTTTCCCATGGTTTAATTAATAACTTGCTGCGAAAAGCTTTTTGTTTTCCCATGTTGCCTGCTGCAGCTGAAGCATTGAAAACCCAATGAAACCGCAATATTTAAACAGATCACATCTTAATAAAAAAGTATTCTCCTTCTGAAATCAATTATGCTAAACAGGCGGGTACGTTGCTGTGCAGCTTTATGAAAACTGAGGAAGTTGATTTGATTTGCTATTCCACTTGCCTCCGTGTCAGTGTCAGTGTCAGGGGCCAAGTCACTATCGCAACAATCTCCTCTTGTTGTGATAGTTAAAACGGAAGCAAATCTTTCAATGTCTTTGACAGAGTGAAGTTAAGCTTTTTTGTCACAGGTGAAGCTGATTTCCATTTTTATTTTTATTAAGAGCAATTAGTTGCACTTTAGATTTCTGTGAGCTTTCATTAGAAGGACTGACCCCATGTTTTTATCTCCACAGGTGATCTCCTGCAGGGGACCAGCAGCTCTCTTTAAAGTTTATGGAAACCTGACCTCCCATTGGCGGAGAAGGTGAGTCAGGCTTTATTTTTCCAAAATATCCAACTCGATGGAAACTGTGTTTAGACTTGTAGTCATAAAGACATCTGAGAGACAAAGTCAATGAGATCAGCCCTGAGCTTATTTTTGAAACCATGTCTGTAATGTTTCATGTTAAACACACCACTTGTAAGGAATTAAGGGCTCTTTGTCATTAGTGTTAATATTTAATGAGAGTTTCTCAGTGTGCCTCAGGGCCAACTGGAGGACAGGTGATTTTTCTTCCTTTCCTGGCTTTCATATTACATTACAGTGTACTTCTTGTACTCTTATGTTTCACACAGTTTTACAATATGCATAAGTGTACAACATGGTTAGCATTATATATGCTGACATTCTCACTTCCAAATCTGGACAGGATAATATAAAATGTATTCAGCATTTTTTTTTCTTTTTCTTTTTTATGACAATTTCAAGATGTCTTATGGACATCCTGCTCTGTAGGATTTTAATCAATTCATCTAAAAATGTAATGGCATTCACAGAGTTCAGTTTCAATTTAATCAGAGCAGAAGATATTCTCCTAATACTTATTTGACTTAATGTTGTGTAGCAAAATATTTAAGTAGCTTTGACATGCTTTTTCTCGAGCAGTGGAGACTGGGACAGAGAGCATACATAGAGGAAGAGAAGAAGAGATCATCCAGTTTTGTTTTTTTTTTAACTTTATTCTCTCACTTACGGGAGCATCTCACTGTCTTATTGGAAGAATTCCCTTGTAAGGTTCTGATTTTCTTGTTTTTCTAGCACAACTTTTACCACAGCAGTAGAATTAAGTGGATGTTTGGTCAAAGCAGGCTGATTATTTTATTCATAAGGAGGCTCATCAGGACACTGTGACCTCATTCAGACAGGCTTCTCCAGGGAGCCTTTCCACTTTGGATTGGAAGGAATAAAAAGCTGGGTCAGAGGAGTGTAGTGAGTTTTTGATTTATAATTACAGTGTTCTGATCAATTTGGAGAGAACAAAGGGAAGAGTGCTGTTTGTTTAGTTTCATGTTTCACTGGAATCACTGATTGTCATTCAGGGTTTGTTTTTCTTTCATAGGTTATTTACTCTTGGACTCCAGTGGCAAAAGCATTTCTAAAACTGTTTATGAAGTAATAAGGGAGACAGATGTTTATTATGTGATTATAAGTTTGTTTTAGAAAATGTGAATGTCGGGATGATGTGTGCAATCTGTGATAGCATTTCTTGGACAGTTTTAATAAACTATAGGGAAATTTCTCTACCTATTTTTTATGGAAATGGTGAAAGTTTTGGGAAATGTGTGAAAAATGTAATAATTTTCCACACATTTTCTTTACTTTTTGCTGCATCAATAAAATTTATTTCAGGACTCAGCAAATTTTAAATGCATAAACTGTTGTTTGGGCATTTAGATTATTTTTGGGTTGTTTGCTATTGCTGCCATGCAATTTAATTTCTTTGTCCTTAACCTTTGGTTGGTAAGTTTGTTTTTATGTCCTGTTTAGTTCCGTCATGTTTGTTGGTCACCTTCCCTCATTTCTCTGCCAAGCTTCTTCCCCAATGAAGCTTGGCGAAGAAGCTTCATTGGGGAAGAAGCTTCACTGGGGAAGAAGCTTCTTAATAATTACAATAAATTACAGCTTCACCAAAATGACAATATCACTGTCCCATCTGTACTCAGGTCAAACCTCACCATGAAGCATGACACATGTTACTAAAATTTACAATAAGAGATTTTCTTTCAATTTCATTCATTTTTTTTCCTCCATATGTTTTTCCACAAGATTTGTGAGAAAATCATTTTGAGCGAAGGCATCTAAAATCTCTTTCACATATATAACAGACATCCTCTGTACCACAGCAGCTTGCCGTAGCTCAAAATGAAAATATGCAATTCCACCGAAATGTGATTCCCATTTCAATGTTTTCGTCATTACAATTGGACCCAGTTTCCTGTGGAAAATTGTCTGTGACATGTTGTGTAAAACATTCAACTGTTCCATCTTTGATGCACATTATTACATTTCCTTAAGCTAACTCAGTTTGCTGTAGAGTATGTTTCCTTTTCTGTTGTCATGTTACTTATGGCTTCTAAATTTCTTCTTCTCATCACCCACCTTTCTCCTCCATCTTATTCAATATAGAAGTATATTGTTCTGCAGCAATAACTGTCCCTGTGACACAAAGTCCTCTTAAACAGTTATGCATTCTTAAGACATGCAGTTAATGGAAATCTTATTGCAATTGATGGATTGTAAATATAAGTTTTTAAACATAGATGTCCTTGTTGCCTTTTCTTGGAGCAGTTCTTTGGAATTCATTTTGATTTGGACTTGTCCGGTTTAGTACAGACATTCATCAGCCCCACAGTTTGAAACCAAATTACTTTGATGATTTCATCATTGTTCATCTGCCACCATGGGGTGTACTGTACGTTGGTAATATCAGTACGAAGACAATAAAAAAAACACACTTTAGTGAAACCCTTCTCAAACAAACAGTCATGATTTTCATAATATTCTTGAAAATCACAACTGAGACAAGGCTAAAGCATCCTGGCAGTTTCAATGCTTTCCATTTGGTATTGAAATATAGAAATTTGGATGAATCAAAAAGAAGACAGACTGACTTTACCCTCTTTCAAACTGCTTCCACTTCCTAGCCTGCGCTGTATGTCCAGCCAGCTGGTGCATCAAGTAATACATGAGCGCATGTATCCATTTTTTCTGTGCTCTTGTTACAGATCTAGTCATGTTAATCTTTATCTTTTGTACTGTGTACTTTATTAGTAAGTAGTAGGCCAACTTACAAAACACAGTTAGTGTCTGCTCATTGTTGACAGTGTCATCTAGTGATCATGTTAGCAGTTAGCCTATGAAAATGTCTTGAAGGAGAAATGGATGATTAACGATGCCAATTATTGTCACAATTAGTTATGTACCCTCCGAGGCTTATTTGTACAACAACACAGAGATCAAAAGATTATAATCACAGAAAGCAAAGGTAATTGTGACCTCAGTGAACATTCCTGCAGAGTATTAATATAAAACTTTCTGTATTATCTGTGTGTAATAATCTTTTATGCCTATTGGTCTTTGTTGTCATTTATCTTTTTGGCTGCTTCGGGGATTAACCTTCGACACGGCTGAATAACTTGCACAGTAATGTGAGCCTTAGAAATCATAAGATTTGTAAGTTTTTTTGAAGACGTTTGCTGCCAGCCAATAATTCTGTATTATAGTTATAAACAAAATGTGGGCATAGACGTGAATTCTTTCATTTGAAACGTTTGTATACAAGGCTACTGAAACTACACCAGGTTTTTGGCCGTTTCTGTTGATCTTCAATCTAAGCAAAATTTAATAGGTTTTCAAAGCATGGTGTCTGTTAGTAGTCTTGAAGGTGAAAGAAGCATCATTACAGCAAGCATTTCAAAGACAGGAAAAATCTTACTCACTCAGTGAGAAACACAAACAGAGAAAGAGCAAGATCACATAACAGAAACGGTTTAATTTAAACATGGATGTTGATATGTATGGTACAATATTGATGCACAATCAACATTGTACCATACATTTACATAACTATCCCAGCAAACTAATATCTTCGATACTAAGATATCTGGAAAATCTTAAAAAATTGCTACTGATGCGTATCATTGCTAATGTAATACTAATATAATCAAGCTTAAGATGCAATTGACAATGTATTATATGGGCATTCAAATTAATAAATAGCTGTGCTCCATTATCATTGCGGTTTTGTACATTTATCACCATAACTGAGTATCTATTGTCAGCAGTTGTAAAAATCTAAACCTTACTTAGAGTAAGAGTGTATTTTACCACCAGAAATTCCAGTATTACAAGTTGTCTTGATAATGTTTGTTTCATTAACCGTAGCAAAATGGCACAAACACTCATTTAAGACTTTAAGCCTAAGTCTGCAGTTTGTTATAAATACTTTCTAGTTTAAATATCCCTATCATTTCTTGCTCTCTTTTTAATTCCATCTCTTGCTCTTTCACTTCCAGTCATATGGAGCTCAGCTAATAATGCAGCCAATCAGTATTCAAAGCAGCATCAGGCAGCTAAATGATAAAAAGGCAGAACATTTGGAGAGCAACAGGATTAACTGTTTCTTTGCCTGTTTTCTCTTCCCCTCCTTTGCTCCCTCTGTCATCTTACAGATAAGATGACAGAAGGAAACTGGACAGAATCTGGCTTCTATTGTTTCTGCTTCATCACTTCAGTTCATTCCTCCATCACAAGCCATGACAATATGTCTGACTCCTTCTCCTCTGTTTCTCTGTGCCTCTTCCGTCCATTGCTCTCTGCCCTCCCCTCGCTGTTTTTTTTTTTCCCCCCACTTTCTTCACCACACTGTCACCAGAAGGCTTGTGGCAAGAGGCTTGACAGTTACATAACCACTGCAGCAGCGCGGGGATGCTGCTTTAAATCACAGCACAGTTTGTAGGGGTGGGAGGGTTGTGTTTAAACGTGTTGCCTGTTGTGAGATTTAGGTTTTTGCTCAACAATTGTGTTTGATAATAATTTTATGGAAGCTTTCAATCAATGGTCTTTTCCAGGCAATATGTATTTTTCGCTTGTCGTCTATCCTTATCAGGTTCTGTATTTTGTACACCAGTGTGACCTGAAGCTTTTTGAGTGTAGTCAATAATGCCAATTTTACTGAAAATAATCACAGTGAAAATCCTCTGCTTTGGATGTATGCTTTGGTACAGTAAAGTTACATTATCGTCATTGTCTTTGTTGCCTTCACGATCTTTATTTAGTGAGCTTGTATTTTAAGGTGGAGTAGCTGTGTTTTAACCATGACCTACTGACACTAAGACTCGACAATAAAAGCAAGTTATTCAGAATGATAGGCTAAGTGCTGTCATAAAGCATGCTCAGAAATTCAGCTCTGCCCTCTCCTTAACGTTTAAACTGTTCAAAGTGGCACAATAACTTCTGATTTTAATTATTCAGAGGTCAAAGTATAAGATTGTTTTATATGGCAGAACATCTTATCCTTTTGCCCTCAGGTATTCACAGTGACTGTGAGAGACGTTACAAGACCTAAAGCCAGGCTGGAACAGCCTGTTCTTCCCTTTTTGAAAGCTTGGCAGTGTAAAGTGGCATGTTTCAAGCTTTTGAACTCATACTAAGCTTCCATGATTTGTTCACTGTTATCGCCATTGCCATACTTTTCAGGATAATCAAAGATTAAAACCAATATGAGATGCGACAGAGATTACTAAACACCTGATAGGTCTCATAAATAGGATTTTATTTTAGCTGCTTAGAATTACCTGAAATGTCACTAACTTTTTTTTTTTTATCATTTTCTGTTGCTTCTGGATCAGAGTATTCCCAGACCAAACAACTGCAACCTTGTGTCCTCTTTCCACGCTATATACAGAAGCAAAAGTACAGAGTGTACCCAATGTACCATTCCTATCTGAGAAGTATTATCTTGCTTTGAGAATCTTTATATGACTCCTTGTTTATCACAGAGAAACCAAAGAACCAAAGAGAGGATTTTCCCTATTCATTTTATTAAATTTTTATTCTAAACATAAGGGGATTCATAATCACTGAGAAGACAAGAGCTCTTGGGGGCCCCCTGCTGATCTGAGGGCACTAGGCAGAATCTTAGTTTTGTTTTTCCTTGTGCCAAATCTACTCTTTACAAATTTAGAGCATGGCTTTGGAGGCTTTTCCCTCTGTATCTTAGTTTTTCTCATCATATTACACCCTGGGTTGTTCCATTTGAACATTCCTCAACCTTATAATAACTGTCAAGTCCACAAGGTTCTTTTAGTCACATGTATGTATGACTTTCTGTCCGATGTTTTGAATTGATTATCTGTCTATCTGGCTTATTAGTGTTTATTCCTATTTTCATCTTTTGTGATGTTTAGTTGCCCAGATACTGAGGTCTGATACCAACTTTTCTTTTGAGTGTTAAGCTTCAGTCATGTTAAGATTAATTTTATTTTTAAACATTATTAGCAGTTCTACTTATCAGTTTTGTTAATATCCATTCATCTGTTATGTACTGACTTAATCTGTATAGAATCACCTGGATGATTGGTATAATTGGCATCTCCAGTCATTGGGAGAGTCAGAAAAAATAGTCATCACAAGGCAAAATAACGACAAAATGAATGCATGCACATAATCCCACCTGTGGAGAGTTTATAGTGACCGACAAACATAGAGTACATGTTTTTTATGGTTACATGCATTTAACTGGATGCATTCATGGGAGAAAATGTCCAAACTGCACACACAAAGTATCTGACTGAAATTAAGAAGAAGAAAGTCATGCTAACAGCTGCACCACTCTGTTGTCCAGCTTCCAGACTTGTTTTTTTTCCAATTGATGCACAATAACTTGATTTTCATGAAGCCACTGCATCCATCAGATATTGACATTGCACAGTCCAGTCAAAGTGCACATTAGAAGCACGAGTGGTGAACAAACAATTTTAACAAGCAGGCAGAGAAGACCGTCACTGATCTGTATGTTAGAGAAGAGTGTCGACATATTTTTACCAAAGGACTTTTGGTTATTTATGTCCCCTTGTCAAGGAATCACTGTGTGTCCTGTTCTTCAGGGAGAAATGTCACACCACGATGACTCACTCCAAACCCATCTATTGATTAAAAATGGGAGCGGCATAAGACAATCCTCCATACAACTGGAGCAATCCTTATTTTGCAGCAAAGAGAGCACTACTGGAGGCGTATAAATAGCTGAGTCATCCTGTGCTCATCTTTTTGAAGTGATGACCCACACAGTAGCCTTCACTGGCAAAGATCATCTCTAAATATTGCAACATACAGCAGCGATATGAATGAAGTATGGATTTGCTTAGGAATTTCTCCATGATATAACGCTGTATGTTATCAAATATCTCAGTATTAGCTTGTTTGAAATGTCATCCTGGTTCCAGGGGTTATGTAAACGAAACAAAGCAAAAAAAAAAAAATGTCTTCTTTGATTATAGCAAGGCTGTTCAGATTAAGGTGAGGCAGTGTGTCTCACCCGAATAAGGTGTCTATTTGAAGTTAGGAAGCAAAGTTTCAAAGGGCAGATTTCCCAGAGTGTGGGAAAAAAGTGAACCAATGATGACACCTGATTCAAGTTCACTTAAATCCAATAAAATTTCATAAAATTTTATTGGCTACTACTAAGATCTGACGATAGCATACTTTAGTTATGCGCAACAAAGCATTTCCATATACTAAGATACTTTATGGAAATTCTTTGTAACTCCTAGCAGTTCATAGCACAGCATAGCACAGTTACCCTTTAAAAGCTGCAGGTTAACCAGAGAGCTTGAGCTGGAGAAACACAGAGAAGCAGCTTGGATTGTTTTGTTCCCCTGAACCCTGTTGTAGACTCTCTGTGGATCCGCATGTCGGCTCACATTTGAGTCTCCAAAGCCATACCCTAATGAGCAGCGCAGAGTGCTCACAGCACTCCATACCCAGCCGATAAAAACAACACACCCAACATCCATCTCTAGTTTCCGCATCTATCTGTAAATAAGGAGTTTCTCCTCTTTTGCTCCATAACTCTATCAACTCGGTGCACGCTTCCACTGCTTCCCTGTTGGTGCATAACCAAGGGCTGTCCAGCAGTTGACTGTGAGAGATGGACAGCTGACACAATGTCCCTGGCCCTGCCTTCTTGCTCTTGTCTAAAACATCGGACACATGACCAGCTTTATGACGGCCTCAACTGTTTACAATGTGGATTTGTGTTTGCGTGCGTGAGCGTGTGTGTGCATGTGCGCATGTGTGTGAAGTCTGCGCAAGGCAGTTCTGTCTCCTGGCAACATCCAGCAGCCGCCTTATTCTGCTCGGCACCAAGCATGAATCACATCTTTGTGCTGATGTGTTCAGCTGCCGTTCTGGCCCAATGGGTCTCTTTATTGCACTCAGGAACATCCTGGCTCCTTGTCCATCTCCACAACATGCCTTAAGTTTGCAGTAGCATCTCTCACCAAATTCTCTCCCCTGTTTACTTTTTCTTTGGCAAATCTCCATCTCTCCACTTTTTTTTCAGGCAACGTCAAGGGACACCAAGCTATGTTTATCGACACAGATTTGTTCTTAAATTAACAGTGGGTAAAAAAAAAAAAAGAGTCTACATGCCATAGTAAAAATGCCACGTTTTTGTGATGCAAAGGAGGCAAATAAGTCATTTCAAAGCTTTCTCCTCTCTTCTGCAACACATATTCTGCATTATTCATCTGAGAAACAACAGAAAGTATCGATTCAACACTTTGGGTGTTAACAGACTCCTTCAAAGAACAATGCTAAAATTCATTTACAGGGATTAATAGAAGTTTAACAGTTTTTAATCATTCCTTCAGCAGGTTTCTAAGCATTTACCTTTCAGTTGTGCCCACGATAGTTTGTGTTTAAGATGGAAAACTTAAACATTTATTAAGTTCTCACATGTGTACACATTTTTAGATCTTCTGTTTAAAAGAACAGAAGATCAATGAAAGCTGCTTTCATTGATGTTTTCTTATACAACGTAATTTTTTTTTTTTTTTAAATCGGCTTGCATTTTTATCTTTTTGACTTGCTGTTGTCAAGCCAGACTGAAGACAGTTCGCTGGGTAGTGCACAGGTCCAAAGTTAGTTCATCTCACTGAAATCTTCTTACTCTAACAAGCTTACATGTTGTATTATGCTTCCCATTCAGTTCTTTAAAGGGCTTGTGAGCATGTTAGACATTTTGACATTTTGAGTGCAAGACATTTATGCCACCAAGATCAAAGACCGAATGCATGTTTCTGATGAGATATGTTTTACAGTTCCATGCTTGTTCCATTGCAGGTTTGGAAATCTTTTTTGGATCGCCTGGTTTTCAAACGTCAAGAGAGTTATAAAATCTTATAGAAGTCCAGCTCGGATGCAGTTTCATATCAAGATTTCTTCTACTGTTGCCTCAGTTGTCCCATCAGCTTCTTTGGTCCTCTTTGTGGTAAACTCCCTCCCCCCTCTAAAGCTATTCAAATGGCACACTGCAGGATTATCCCTCAGCCTCTGAGATATGCTGGTTTGGTCAGACTTAAAGTCCGCTCTAGGTTTGCTTTGGCCACAGAGACTGAAACTGGGAACAAAATGATCAGATTAATTTGAATTCAAACAGAGAGAGTTGGATTGCTAATTTTTACATCGTTGAGGAAGCTGTTTGAGGATTTTATTTATTTTATTTTTTATAAAATGGAGCCAACAGTGGTGAGTACATGTAGAATAAAGGCTCAATGTGGTCAAATGTGCAACAGTTGGATTTTAGCTGATAATTCTCCTCTGTTTTTAACATCAACACAGCCTCTGCAATCACAACAGGCTCTTAGCAGACTTGGAAGATTTAAGATTACAAAGGGGATTGCTTTGTCAGCAAGGATTTTGGACAGTGGGGGGATTGTTAGAAGGATCCAAATGTTTTTTGGGCCAGAAGAGCTGTTATTTAAATATTTCATACCTGGATTGAGCGCAATGTCTTTTTTTACAGTTCCCAATGGACTACTAAGTCGTATTCTGTTTTTACAATGACTTCTTCACTCACCACGAAATGTCTAGGGGAATGTGAGGTGTTTTCACAGTCATTGAGGTGTATTGACCTCAATAAGAGCAGGATAAACCCCTCTGTCTCTTGGGTCAGACAGCAGCCTCCCACAATAGACCAAAACTGTGACTTATTTTTCTCTTGCGTCTAGCTCAATAAGCCAAGGCCATGCTGTCCTTAAACAGGAAGCCACTTGTCCTCTTTTTACAAATTCTCACAAATGGTAAAATGTAACTGGCAAAACTAGAAATGTCTTTTTCATTCAAGCTTTAATCAGCTCGATAATGTGTGCAGAAACATCAAAAAAGCAAGAAATATGTTCAAAATCCCTTTTCCAAATATTCGCATTGTGTTAACCAGCCCAGACCGTGTGAATTTTAGCCTATACAAAGCTTATATTTGGATTCAGGCTTTGTGCCAGAGCCTAACCGGCTTTGATTTTAATAGGTATTGTTGTCACGAATGCTGGAGCTTATTGGATGCCTTGGCTGATGGACAAGTAGATGAACCACTGATGGTAACCGGGATTAAGAACTGAGACTTTGCACCTACTTAACTTTTTCGATGCATGAGGCTCTATTGCATCATTTATTTGGCAGGCACATTTGCTAGTTCTCCCTTTCCCCCTGACTGTTGGGGAACTGCAACAAAGACTGGCAACTTGGGGCCCTTAAAGTCTCCATAACAACCATTATGCACCATGTATATGTCAATCAGTTTGCTGGGATCGGTGCATTATGTCTTGCGATCACAAATGTAAACATGCAGACATCGCTGAACTATGTTCAGACTTTAACTGAAATGTGCTTTGTTCAGATAAGACTAAGACTGTGTTGTTTGACAACAAAGGATAACTGGTAGGCAGACAGTTTAGACTTACATACATAAGACTAAATTAATGCAAAATACTGAGCGCTGAATGAACATTTTACACACTCATATGATAACATTACTGGAAAAAAGAAAAATGAAACTTAACATCTTAGAATTTTTGTTCAATATTGTTCATATTTGAAACATTAATATGTATTTTAAGTAGCATATATTTACGATGGTTTTAAACCTTGCACAATACTTACTGCATTGTCACATTCAGTCATTAGAATGTGGTCTGGGTGTAAAAAAAACTAAATTCTTATGTAGTTACTGGACTTTTTACCTGCTCTGATGTTTTGATGATACACAACGTTCCTCACATTACAGGATACAATGAGCGAAGAGTCATGTAAGCAGAACAAGGAAGAGTGAAAAGAGATGAAAGAGTTTCTCAGAGAATCATAAAAATCCTTTGCTGGCACTTCCACTGTGAGCTGAACAGCACAAATTGGTTCTGATTCATACCCGCACAGTAAAACCTCAGAGTCATGAAATGCTACTGTGGTGATTTGAACTAGCTCATAGTGCACTCTTGATGATAGCCAGAGAAGAAAAGCCATGGATGATTAGTGGCTCACAGGCTGGTGTGAGGGCTGGTGATAGTAACCAAGGGCGTGATAAAAACACAGCTCTGCTAAATCAGTGTTCTGTGGAAACCCCCGACAGAGGTGGACTTTATTGCCCTCTCTGCCACTGCAACTTAAAACAATCAAAAATGGGTGCAAAATGTTCCCACGATGATGTTTTGAGCCTGCAAAAATACTGTACAGATTTTACAAGTTTCTGCTAAATATACTTGCCCCATTGAGATCACGTTGTTATTTCAAGCCCAATTCTTCTCACAGGGACAATTATGGTGTCGTTTGTGCACAAAGGCAGTTTGGTTCAAATGAGCCAAATGTGGGGAAGCAGTTTTTGGTGTCTCACTCCAGGGATGAAGGATGTTATAGGCAGGAATTTTATGTAAAAGGATAGAAAGGTTGAAGGATGAAGCAAAGTGGGTTGGTGCTCTGTAAAAACCTGATGCAGGTCTGTAATCTGACAACATTTGCACATTATCTTTAGACTTTCTTGTTCACAGTTATGCATTAGAAGTTTTCAATGAATTCTTAAGTTGTAACAAGTATTTCTGTTGTGTTTTGAACTTTAAATTTTAACCTGTATTTTTTTTCAGAGGAATGATAATGATTTTAGAAAGAGGTGATTATAATTGTATTTATCGATAGCTTGATGACATTTTTTCTAAGTTAGAGAAATCTGTGACATGTAAAGAGGAAGTTTTAGAAAGAATTATGTAATCCATTCATCACTGGCTGGATCAGGAAAGTGAAAACGTCTACTGAGAAGATTTTCCTGATGGAGTTAAAGAAAAGACTAATGCCCATTTTTGATATTTTGTTGCCTTTAGGTTTTTTGGGGGGGTGGGTTTCTTGCATCATTAGCCAAGTTACATTTGTAATGTATTAATAAAGTCTAAGATTGATGAAAACAGGACTTGGATCTAGACAAAAAAAATTGATCTTGTTAGGCAGCTGACAAACTGAAAAATGTCTTTAAATGTTCAAAACCTGGTACAAATTTCTCCAGTGTTTATTAATGTACAAAATAATTTCTGCTGTTTGTTCTCATTTGTTAAGCATTTCCTGGTTTGTGTGTTATATCAACTTCTACTGTAAGCTGACTACAATATAAATTATATTCTAAATTGAATATCTGACTCCACTGAATGCGACCTATTGTTTATTCTTTTTTTACTTTTAAAATTTTATTGTGCAATTTTCCTTTTCCACAAAGAAACTCTTGCTTCTGCTCATAATATTATGAACATTAAAATGATTTAGCGCAGCTATTTGTTGCTGGACTACATTTAAGATGAATACTTAAGCAGATCAAATCTGGCACAGAGCCTAGTCAAAGTCCTTGTAATTTCAATTACAATGATATTAATGTTGAAGTTAATTTGCCCATATTAATACCTATATTCCCCTATAATCCATTGTAATTATAAGTATTTCTAGCAGGGACAGCATTAAGAAAGACTCATTATTGTCACCTACTATTCTATAAATGTAATCTGCATGCTGCTTGTTGCAAGGTAATGAATATCCCTCTGTCAGGAGAACGATATTAGTCGTGGGAGCAAAATGGATTAGGCTTCAGACAGAACTCAATGTCAATATAACAGGAAACAAGGTGGTTAGATATTGAATAAACGTCAAACACCTAAAAATAAATCACCTTGAAAGCTTAAGGAAGTAGGAGCTGATGTGAATTAACCAACTAATTAGTGATTACAATCAACAAACACAATGAGATGTATAAATAGAGTCTTGATCTTGTTTCTGTTTTCAGTACGCATCTGCAGACACAGGGCATCTCTACTGGTTGCTGTGCATGTGTATTCTTTGTGTTTGGGGGTATTTTTTCTTCCAAAAAGAAGTATGCCAAAAGATTTACAGTGGAAAGATTTTAGGTCAGAGCTAAGTGAAAGCTTCTCCCACACTCATGTCTTTTGTAGGACACACCATTATAAGACGGCCCCCAACGTTCCTCAGGGCACAGCACTGTGTGCTTGGTAGAGGAAACTATTTTTAGCAAATTATTATGACTGTCTCAAGGAGAACATCCCTACTGCTACAGTGAAACTTTCATTTATAAGTCAAAATGACCACATAACCGATCCAAAGAAAACTGTTCTTGATTATGATGTAGCTTTGCTCACGTTTTTTTTTTTTTATTGTTGTCTTCCAGTGCATGAGGAACCCAGCTCTCCTGCTGAGGACAGGTTTAGTCATTAGAGCACTTTGCCACATCCAGGAAAATGTCTGGCTCCTACGATGAATCTGCAGGCGCTGACGACACCATGGACAGCTTCTGGGAGGTAAAAGTTTGCTGCACTTTTAACCTGCAACGCTGTTTATGAATCCCCCACTGTTAAGTATTGATTGGTTCCCTGATGTCAAGAAGTCACTACTTAAAAGATAAAGTGAAAACAGTTGTTATCCTTTATAAATGGTTAAAAAATAAATAAATAAATAAATAAATAAATAAATAAATAAATAAATAAAACCCAAGATGTTAAGCATAATAAAGGTACAGAGAAAGGATTTTTGTACAGAGATTAGCTGAAATGTTATTGTTCCCTTAAGTACCGAGAATGATAATTAGAGTGGAGCATAAGAAGAGCACAATCATGGATGAAGAGGCCTAACATACTGTTTCTGTGTGCTGCAACCGTCTGAATCACTGAGGACAGCTAATCTACAGCCAGAAAAGTAATACAATATTGATGTCTTCACATCAGCAGATTCATAAAATATTATAAATTACTTTTTCATTGCCTTAAGTTATGTAATTAACAGAAATAAACCCTTCTCCATGCTTACTACCACGGTCGCGCAGAGATTACAAAGTATGCCTGTTTGATGGGTCAATATTTACATTTTGATCTGCTGAGTGTCTCTACGTTATTCATTCCAGAGATTTGAGTTGGGCAAAATATTGCTAGGATTTAGTAGATATTTCTCACTATGTGCAGCTGTGCCTCATGCTTACTGATGCTAATGACACCAGCATCAGTAAGCTTATTCTTCTTGTCCACTGTCATAAATTTGTTCATATAATGTTGCAAGTGCACAACTCTAGTTTGAAAATAGTCAACATAATGAATGTTGCAATCTGAATATGCTTTAAAAGAGGCCCTCCAAAACAAAGCTTTATTATGAAGTGAACAAAAGCTGCTTTGGATATAACCTATTTTATAATTTGACACTTCCTGTGTCAAATAGCATATTAGCACATGTCTGCAAACTTTGAAAAAAGGTGGTATTTCTCAGAAATGCCAACCTGGGGTTAAATATTTTGATAAAAATCACAGGAGGAGCTACACTGTAAACGTTTTAAAGTGAGTAAAGTGTTCAGTTCTTTCATAACTCATGCGAACAGCAACCTCAGGGGTTTCTGGCTGCTGTTTTCTTGAATGGCTTCTTGAGACTTGTTCTACAAAACAGAGCTGGTCCCTGCTGAGCCTACTTCACTACGGAAATAAATGTCTCTATACCAGCTACATGAAAAATAAATACCTTTGGTCTCCACTGGTAGACTGTTAAATTCAACCCCAACTGTTTGAGCTTTGTTAAATTCCTTTACACACATGGGGTAATAAAAATACACCAAAGAACTAAATGGAAAAAGCAGAATTGTTTAAGTATCACCAATATGCTTAGAAAAAGCATAAATACGCTGTTTATTTTAAAGCTCTTTTCTTCATATATTCTTTAGTAGATTTTTTTTCACTTTTATCTAAAGGCAATTGAAGTCACAGTTTGTTAAAAAGCAATTTAAAACATTGACTTTGTTGTCCTTATGCTGTTTTGTAAGTAATTTGGCTTTAGCGACATCCATTTGTGGCAAAGCTTCAACTTCCTTCTATATGTTTAGAGATGTTGCTTCCATATGGAAACATGTTTTTGTCATTTATTCCATTTATTTTGGGAAATAAAATACCCATAAGAGATATGATTATGGACCCTCACAGTTGGAATGGTGATATTTGGCTTGCAAACATCTCTCTTTTTCCATTAAATGCAATGATGGCTGTTATGGCAAATGTTTCGATTTTAGCTTCATCAGAGCAAATGATCTACCTCCTAAAATTGAGATCTGTTTCCAAGCTTTCATCTTGTTTTTGAGCAGTGGCCTCTGGGGCCAACAAAGCAACATGGTCTGTTGCTCTTTTGCTGTGCTAGAGTGGCACAATTTGCACCAAAACGTTTCTGGCTCACAATTCATCTGAAACAGTTTCCTTTGACTTTTTGTGATCTCAATTTTTTGCTTTTCATGTTTTTTTTTTCTCACATTTTTGAGTTTGCATCTCTGTAATCTTTGAGAGCAATACTTACTAAAGTCATAAACTTAATTTTTGTACTTGTGTATGTATTACTAACAATGTAGGGGTGCAAGTTTGTACCATTACATTGTTGACGTCCCTTTAGGGCAACAACAAATCATCATTGATGTAGATGTAATTGCAGTTTATAAAGGTGTGTGCAATGAGTTGGAAGCTAATATTTATTGATACAGTAAACATGCTCACATTTAGCATCCTCTAGGAACATGCATATGTGAAGACAGAGTATGTAATGTGTGTGGGTGGGTGTGTGTGTGTGTGTGCGTTAAACCCCCCAAATTAGTTAGAATGAATTCTCTGAGAACAGAGGCTTCTTTGTGTCATGGCTCTCTCAGCCGCAGAGACTCAGACAAAGAGTCTCAGTCATCAGCCGCTCTGAAGCAGCCTTTCACCACATGCACCTGCATGCAGCATCTGTGCTCTAGCGATGCAGATAAGTTTATCTTATGATGTATGAATGTAAATAACAAGCTTTAGCATCTGTTAATGGTCAGTGATGCTCTTGTTTAGAAACTTAACATGGCTGAGAAATTTGCTGCAAAGACTGACACTCGGGTGTTTTCATGTGGAAGACCGGACCACCTACATGTTGTTGTTGGTGTGACTTGGCGAGCTGTCACACAGGACAAAAGTCATACGGTTTACACACCTGTCTCACAGTTTCCCTGCAGCTTTCATCTCAAACAGTAGCCAGACAAACGCAAACTGGTGTCCAGACCAAACACAGAGCATCGTTGTAGCCTGCAAGCATCTCAGACTGACTCTCCGTGAGCAGTACCTAAATGACACTATACACTAAGTACCATCTCTAGCCTGTGCATCACACACACACACGCACACACACACCTACAGACACAGAGAGAGAGAAAGAAAGAGAGAGAGAATATCTGTGGTATTTCTGTCTCTCTTCCTCGTCATCCATTCCTGAGAATCTGTCTGGCTGTATTATACCACTCAAGAGGATTAAAGCCGCCACACACACACACACACATACACACACCCTCATGCACCCAAGCAAACACAAGCCCTTGACATTGCATAACTCCACATGCACAGGCACGAGTAAATCCCCCCCCACCTCCATTACCCTGCCTTCATCATGCACCATGAGCCCACACCCCCCTGCAGGCACCGGGGAGGAGGAGCCATCCAGCAGGCGCCTACTTTTTAAGGGAGTTCCTCTTAAGGCAGCAGAACCGGAAGCCAGCTTGTACCTTTTAAGGGTTAAGATGTAAATACATACAAAGTTGTTGGAAAATTTTTTTTTTGACTTACTTTGAAAAGAAAGCATTAGAAATAAAATTAAAAACAGTTCTTTTTGCCATCTTCTTACGGTTTCCTATCTAAGTCTTTTAATCTCAGCTGTGCTGTGTTTTTAGTCGCTGTTGTGAAATGGAAGGGTGTGGAGCAGAGTGTTGTGTGATGCTTACAGAACAATAGGTTATCCTAGTCTAATCAAATCTGCAAGTTTAAATTATTCTTTAAATAATTGCTCAATCTCAGTCAGGCTGGATGGATGCAGAGCATCTATAAAAATAATTTTACTCCAGGATTTGTTTGTATCTTGTAACAGGTTTCATGAGGATGTTGTGTTCAGAGTAAAGTATTATGGTTCTTTTTTCCCCACACCAAACAACCAATGTAGATGTTTAGGTTTAGACTGTTTAGATCAGGTGTGTCAAACTCATTTTCGTTTTGGGCCAAATCAAGATCATGAAGGCTCTTAAAGGGCCGGTTGTGCCAGAATGTGTTGATAAAACCTGTTCACAAACTGTCAATATGTCAATGAATTCTTAAAATTACATAATATTATTGAACATCTTTTCAGTCCCTTCAGGAACTAATAATAAATGTGACTGTTTATTGCTATATAAACCATGGACTATAATCAGACATCAACTAAATTCTCAAGAAACTGGAGGGATTGATTGATATAAATTGGCAGTAAACAGATAAAAACTGCATTGATATGATTGATAATATAATATTTAATCACACTTAGTGTTTAGTCTAGTCTGTGGAGGGCCACATAAAAAGCTACGGCGGGCCCGATTTGGCCCCCGGGCCTTGAGTTTGACACATGTGGTTTAGATTGATAACCTAAACACGCTTTAACATTTTTATGACTTTATCAGCTGTTTGTCAAAAATGTGAACCCACAAAGGCTTCACACAGATATCCATATGTGATACTGAAACGTTGCAACGAGGAGGACTTTATGTGCTAAATTGTTGACTTCTACAGAAAGTTGCTTGCACTGGATTTTATTTTGGGGTATTAGAGTACGAGAAAACAAATGCAAGTCATTCATTTCGGATCTTATTTTTTATGTGAAACCTCCAGAATTTTGCATTTTTTGGTTGGTTTGTCCTGTAAAATGTAAACAAAAATGTCATAGACAAAACAAAATTCAAAAAAAGTTCATGAGACATGATTTATTTATCTCTCTTTCTGTCTATTGCTCCCCCTCTCTCTCTGTGTGTGTGCTCAGGTGGGGAACTACAAACGTGCTGTCAAAAGATTTGATGATGGCCATCGGCTCTGCAATGATCTTATGGGTTGCCTGCAAGAACGTGCCAAGATAGAAAAAGCTTATGGTGATCAGCTAACTGCCTGGTCCAAGCGATGGAGACAATTAATTGAAAAAGGTTCTGCTTTTTTATTAATATAAACAACTGTTAGGTAGGATGAGACGAGGTTCAGTTAAAAGGGGTAATATTTTAAGTACAGTTGATAATGCTTGGTGACTTTATGTCATACAAATCCTGATTAGTTGCTGTTGGATGCTAACACTAATCTGAGAGAGGCAAAGATCAAAGAATATTTCTATGAACTTAAGCAATTCCAGGATCAAAAATGTTGTAGTTTATGCACCTTCACAGTCTCTTCCTGCCTGCATTGGATGATAACCTGTCCTGGAAATGATACACCCCAACACCGGTCTTCCTTTGTGAAACACGTACTAAGAACAAAACATACAAAACAACAAAACATTCAGTCAAGGTAACTGCAGAACAGAAAGGTATGGCAGAGTAAAAATATCATTACTGTGAGAGGAAAGGTTTTATCTGTCATAGTCTGTTCTAACAATGGACACAAATACATGCCGAGGCAGACAAAATTATATTAATGTTTCAATGTAAATGAAGCAGAGTGAACTTAAGAAAACTCAATGGGAGCACGACACAAACAACCAGTACTTGGGGAAAAAAAAGAAACAATAAAATCAGACAAAGAGAGAAAGAAAACAAATATTACAAGAAGTGATTGTAGAAACAAAGAGCAAGGAGGTCTATAAACTTAGAGTGCTGGCGCTGGCACTGAACTGCAGCGGAAAAAGGAAGAACTGATTATAAATTAGTTCACAGTGAGTAGAATTAAATAAAACTACATAAGTACGTCAGAACAAAGTAAATAAGACCAAAAATTACCTTGCGATCTACCCGCTTCAGGCATCTAGTACCAGTAATATACTATGTTTTGTGTATCTTCAAAAATAAGCAACTTTATTATTTGGTCATTTATATGATACATGAGTCATTGTGTTGATTATGTAACAGCTGTTCACATGTGCATTAAACAGTTAAACTCAAAATAACTAGTACTCCTAGCTGATGTATATTGAGAAATATTTCCATTCAAGTTTATTTTCAAGATCAATAGAGATGAGCATCTTTCAAAATATGATAATCTAAAAGAGCATCACTTTAAATATTTTAAATATTTTAAATATTTTATCATATGTCGTCTTTTCTTCAAAAGACGACATGATAAAAATGTTTCTCATAACTAGTTGGAAAAGCCTTTATCATCATGCCAAACTATTTATTCTAAATGGAGACAGAAGGAGAACGTCTACTATAGATAAGACCTCCAACCTTTTAACAGAACCTCACATCAGAAATTCCTAAGCAGTCATGTAAAAGGACACATTTATTCAATAAATTCAATTAAATGAAGTTTGATTTGTCATATGACAGACAATTATTCTGCTCTAAATTTTTAATTTGAAATTAATCAACTGGTGCTACTCTCAGGTCCACAGTACGGCTCTGTGGAGAGAGCCTGGCTTGCGGTTATGACAGAGGCAGAGAAAGTGAGTGAGCTGCACCAAGACGTGAAAAACAACCTGCTGAATGAAGATGTTGAGAAAGTGAAGAACTGGCAGAAGGAGGCATATCATAAGCAAATGATTGGAGGCTTCAAGGAGGCCAAGGAGGCAGAGGAAGGCTTTAAAAAGGCTCAGAAACCATGGGCCAAAAAGCTCAAAGAGGTGAGGAAGCATACGGATGTCTTCAGGAATCAGCTTTGCTTGTAAAGAAAGTCTTAGGCTATGTTTCATAAACGCCAAGTATTTATTTGAATGGAGTTAATTCAGTATGTCGCAGATTTACCTGGTAGTGAGTGCTAATGGCTATTGTAAGGTAAGAAGCTATTTTTTTTCTTCTATGTATGTTTTGTTAAATCTTTCCCCGTTTCTGTGTGTGGACATGCAGATGGAGGCAGCTAAGAAAACGTACCATATGGCCTGCAAGGAGGAGAGGATGGCTGCAGCCCGAGAGGCCAATGGCAAGAC
This sequence comes from Poeciliopsis gracilis, assembly GCA_911649635.1. NCBI lineage: Eukaryota > Metazoa > Chordata > Actinopteri > Cyprinodontiformes > Poeciliidae > Poeciliopsis > Poeciliopsis gracilis. The sequence continues at coordinate 4,265,471 of CAJVRI010001220.1, forward strand.
GGAGGCCTCTGTCACACCAGACCAGCAGAAGAAACTTCACGAGAAAGTGGATAAATGCAAACAGGACATGCTAAAAGTAAAGGCCTCAAAGTCTTACATTTGGTCAGACTGCAAAGAGTAAAAAAGAATAGATGTTGCTGAGATTTTTACTTTTGTCTTTGACGTATATTTTGACAGAAATATTCAAGTGCATGGAGTTTTTCGTCTCGAAAATGCTGTTAAGTAGTAGTTGATCGTTTCCAGATTCCTTTTGTTTTTATTTTTAACATTTTCGCCCTTGAATGTTTCAGTTTAACAAAAACACCGTCAAACAAAAATCAACTGAGTAAATACAAAAAGCAATTTTCAAATGATTTCATTTACTAACTGGAAAACATTGAAGATCATAAAGTATGCCCAAATTTGGGAAAATTTAAGATCAGATGAGAAAATCATTGGTAGTCAGTTTGACTCCTTTATGCTAGTTTTGCAAAAGACTTTATGCTGTTGTGAAAAATGTAATTCATGTCCAAAACAACACAACGTTTTTGTGCAAGACCTATGACCTTTAGCCCCTTCAAGTCTAACTGATCACTGCTCATGATTGTTGTGCTAAAGATCCTCACAGAAAGAAAAAATATGTAGCTTTTACCTTTGCAACACCTCAAAACTATTGTCACATCGTGTGCAATATAACTGAGTTGAATTATACACATTAGATATATCACTTCAGGTAATAATTTATCTTTTTATTCTTTCTCAGGCTAAGGAGAAGTATGAGAAGTCTTTGGAGGAGCTAAGCAAATGCACTCCTCAGTACATGGAGTGCATGGAGCAGGTGTTTGACCAGTGCCAGCAGCATGAAGTCAAGAGGCTAACTTTCCTCAAGGAGGCCTTGTTGGACATAAAACGCCATCTTAACCTCACTGAGAACCAAAGGTTAGTCGAAATCAAAGAGACAAGTCACATATTTTGTATTGTTACTATCCAACTAACATAAGTTATATTTATTCCTGCTTTCAAAATGATCAAAGGGACAAAAACCTGACCTCTCTACCTGAAGGTTGGACAACCTGAAGGGTGTCTCTCACAAAACCATTTACTGTGCTTAATCTATTTAAATTTTTTCTCTTTTGTCTGGAGAAAATTATTACATTATATGTCCAACTTGACTGACTTTTAGAAACAATTACTAGTTGCATAAGTTCGAATGAATCATGATCCACAAAAGGCCAAAATTACATATACAGCCTGTGATTTGGGCCTGGATTAAGAATGTGGACCACAGATTTTCAGTTGGGAGGGTAATTTTCTACACATTTAATGTTTGCCTGTGTAAAAGGTTTTTGTTTGCTTTCTCTTTTAACTTTCCAACTTTTTTGGCATCAGTAGCACTAGCAGTAAAACAGTCTCAGAGTTGAATAACAAGAACAAACTAGCGGATGAGTTCACAATCTCAAACATGACATTAAAAGGATTTACCAAGTCAGAAGATACTCTGGAGCTTTAATCACCATCTGTTATATTTCAGCCTGTTATTATAACTTTGATGGTGAAAATGAACACTAAATTCAAACTTTGTTTTTTTGCTTTTTTGTTTCTTACACATTACTGAAATTGTTTGATGTAAGCCCATTCCACACTAGAAAGAGTAGCTAAAATAAATAACTAAAGCCCAATATTAATATGATGTTAACCCTAGCTAAGTGCATTTCTAAAACAAAAATCTGCAATATCCAGGAGCATCCTGATAAGCACAGATGGGACATTGAATATGAACTACGCAGAATGCATCCATGCATTAATAGTTTTGATTAAAAAAAAGAAAATCCAAGCAACAAACAAATTTTAGTTGATTAGTTTGATTGGACTTGTGTCACATTCAGCACAGTTCACTTCCAGCTGATTAATTTCAACATGCGTATCGACCAGCTGTGTATTTCTCATTAGCACTCAGCCTCACAACGTTAATTAACCGAAAATTCATTCAATGGCGTTTCTGACAAAATGAATTTGGTTCAGAATGTATGCTTGTCATATTCTGGCCTGCTTTTAAGCTGTGTCTAATAAATAAGCCAGGAGCCACGGTAAAGGGATTTACAGGCTCTTTAAACAAACCTGCCAAGTTTGTTTTCCATCAATCTCACTGGCATCCCAGAAGACTATTTAATCATGTACTATCTATTCCAAATTATGCAAAGTCTTTTGCATTACTACCGTATTTTTGTGTTACACCAGATTAGACCTAAATTAATACATTTTATGCCTTGAAATGTATATGTATTTCATGTGAACCGTTTCCTTTTTTGTCATGTTACAGCCACAAACATCAATATATTTTTGCTGGGATTTGTAACTAAAGGCTAATACAAACCAGTGCAGATTTATGTTTACTCTGTTACCCCTAAATCAAATGCAACCAATTGCACACTACTTGTAAACACAAATTTTGCTTCTATAAATCAGGACAAAGTTGATGGAACTAACTACTGGGCAGAATAAGAAGAAAACTTATTAGAGGCTGCACAAAATATCAAACTTAAGTGGAGAGTCACTTTTATCAGGATGCTTTAAATCTAATTCAATTTGCAGCTGCAATTGCAGCAACAGGAGGTTCCTCAAAGTACTTACTTGGGGGGACTGAATACAGATCAGAGACATTCAATGAATTAGAATATTATGGAAAAGTACTTTTTTTTCAGAACACATTTCAAATTTTGGTTTTATGAAAAGTGTGTTTAATACATTACTTTTCAAAAGCACCTTTAAATATGGCAATTGAGGCTGGTCGGAATAAATATTCTAATTTACTGAATATGACCACACACCTCATTTTTCAGATGTTATCTAATCTTTCAAAACATGTATCATTTGCCTTTCACGTCACAAACATGCGGTCCTTTGTGTTAGTCCATCATAGAAAACTTTCAAGTTTGCTGTTGTAATGTCACAAACTGGGAAAAGGTTAATACTGTATAGACAGTTTTGCAAACATTGCATATCACATTTTTGCATGGGAAGTTAATTGAAAACACAAAAACTGTTACTTAGGCTAAATTCTTCAGCAGTTGGGGGTTCCAGTTTTGGCAAAGAACTCAGAGAGAGAAAATCCACTCATGCCCTAACCTTGGATCTCTTTCAATCCGGAATCTGAGCCACAGTGTGAGTTCTGGTGCCAGTTTGGCACAGGCCTCATGTCCCTTCTGGTCCCTCCATTGTTACAGTTTGTTCCGCTCTTCTCTCCTCAGCTATGTCACAATATACAGAGAACTGGAGCGTACGATTCAGGCCATAAGCACACAAGAAGACTTGAGGTGGTTCAGCAATAATCATGGCCCTGGGATGCCCATGAACTGGCCAGCATTCGAGGTAAAACATCCACAGTTCAGACCAAACAAGCTTACAGAGCTGCTCCCTGGATTTATTTTGTATGTGTTCATATTTTTGTGTAGGAGTACAACCCAGACCAAGCAGCTGCTCCTCCAAAGAAGAAGAAACCAGATGGAGCCCCACCCACTCCAAGCACTGACCATGTGGCTCCCCCTGGTGACCGTAGCAGGTTAGTTGAAGGCATTTACATTTTCTTATTGAAATCATTTCATTTTGGAAGCAGTTCTGAAATTATTATTTAAGTTTCACCTTAAATAATACTGAGCAACATTATATGTAATTTTCCATATATTTTCTTTTCCGTAAATAAAACAAGTTGACCAACTGTTCAAACACTGAACTCATAATTTGTCAATTTTATCACCAAATAATAAATCAAAACTCTGTTTTCTTGTCTGTATGACATTTACTTCAAATTTAACCCAACATTTTTTCCCCCTTTTTTAGCGTGAGCAGCTATGACAAGAACCAAGCTTATTCGGCCGAGTGGTCAGACGACGAGCAGCCCACTGCATTCTCCGGCAACGAAAACGGTGGAAACAGAAATTCGTTTGAAGACGATTCCAGCACTGGGAAAGGCGTCCGTGTTCGCGCCCTTTATGACTATGATGGCCAGGAGCAGGATGAGCTCACCTTCAAAGCAGGTAATTATTTGAGCACACCGGTGAAAATGAATGTGTTGGAAAGCTATGATTAAAAAACTAAAACTACTGTTTCCTTTTCTGTTCTAAAGCCTCCTTCCTCTACAAGAAATAACAGGGATTAGGAATAATAGCTACACTTGGGAACAAATTACAGGCGTTTGACATCAATTAACTCAAGCTGCTTGAGCAATGGTCCAAAAGATGCTCAGAGGTTCCTGCATGATCACAAATAGTAATTTAAAGAGAACCTCAGTAGCTGTAACATCAGCTGTGCAGCTTTGTTTTGATTTTTTTTTCTTTTTCTTTTTAGAGTTTTAGCCACATAGTTATAGACAGATTTAACGATAAAGCAATATGTCTGTACATAACTAAAATCAGTTTGGAGGTTCATGTTATATAAACAGTGTCTCCTTTTCCTATAATTGTGACACTGGAAGCTATAAAGTAAAAAAAAAAATAAATAAAAAAATGTTATGAGTCTGTTTTTTAATTTATTTGGTAGGGAAAATGCACATCAACTGACATTTCTGTAAATGTCCTGGAATTAGTTAAAAGGTTGTTATTCATCTATTGCCCCTGAAGAATGAGCAATTTGTCCTATTATAAACCAAACAAAGTTAAATAAACGTAATTATGCAAATTGTGTCAAATACAAAATGAATGCAAGCAATAAATACAAAACAAGGAAACTTCAACACAATTATAAAAAGCATAAGTAATTAAAATTAAATTAATTGAATATCACTACATTTACAAAGTACAAAGATAAAGTATCCTGGTCATTTCAAAGCAAAAATCTTCAGCTGTGTAGCATAAACTGGGGGACGCAGTTCCTCGTAAAGTATTCACGCCCCTATGTGGAACATTTTGTGATGTTCCACATAGACAGAAAATAAGAAAATACAAATTTTGGCTTTATGTGATAAAACATAAGCAACGTTGAAGGAGTATTAATTATAATGTTATTTATAATTATAAACTAAATAAATTTCTATTGTTTGATCTGTTCTTTTCAAATGATTTATGGATAGTTTACATGGAAATTCACGTCAGAACCTGCGTCATTTGTGTTGATGGTATTTTCAAATTTCCCTCACAGGTGACGAATTCACCAAGACAGAGGATGAAGATGAGCAAGGCTGGTGTAGAGGTCGTTTGGACAGCGGCCCGGAGGGACTGTACCCGGCCAATTACGTGGAGCCAATCTAGTCACATGAGCGGACAGAGACATGCCGCTGGAGGCAGCTTGAACTGTCCCGTCCAACTGCACCGCACACAGCCAGAGACTTAAGAGCAACACATCCTTTGCCCAACAGATGCGCCAAGCTGTCTTGCCTAACTAAAACTTAGTAACCTAAAAAGACACTATATCAGTATAGTATATTTTATCCAGCATTTGAGGAGGGCGAAGTTACACATTCAAAAAACAGCAGTTGTGCTATTGTAGACACACTCAACAAAAACATGAAGACAGTGCAGGAACACATTGCTTCTCTGTGTGGCTGTGTTTAATATACAATGCAGCTTATTATTAACTCACAGTGTACTGCAGTGTGTTTTCCTGAAGGGAAGATATTATAATGTTTTACTCATTTAACAAAGATGAGCTTCTCTAACCTGCATTGTATATATACGGTGTGATGCCATTTTGTGTAGCATTTTTAATGCTGTGTATGTCATTCTTACAACAGGAATGCTGTGTAGTGTTAACAGTACCACAAACAGTATCCTTTTTGTTTCCTTTTTTCTTTTGAATCCTGTCCAGCCTCCATTCCAGTGTGTGCAGTGCTATGTGTTTCAAACCGTTTCTGAACATTGCATAGCAGCATGTGCTATGCAAAGAGTTACATTCCCCAAGTCCCTGCAGCCTCGCTACGGCTACATTCTGATGCAACACTTCAACTACAAATGCGGCATTACATGCTTCTGGACATGCATGTGCTCCCGGGTTCACAAGAGAAGGCTTCTCGATGAACTGACCTCACATTTGCTTTGTTTTCGACCTTTTCGTTTTTGTCACGTAAATCCTTTGACCGCACCATCCTCATGCAAATCCATGGAAAAGGATTTACAGTTTTTGCAGAAGCTTCCATCCGTGCTTCAGCAAATCAGGGTTCACTTTAATCAAACTGTGCTAACGAGACATACAAGCATTACTTCAGAGCGAAGTTGGATCAACTCATCTTGAGACTGCATTGTAGGAAGGATGTCTTGAACAATACATGTGCCTGGGACTCTTTTCCAGAGCAAGGGCGTGCGAATGCATGTCAGTGGATAACTGTGCAACAGTGGTTTGTTTAAAGATTGACCCCTTTCCAACAGGACATGAATGTACTTGTGATGGGGCTTTAAAGAGGGCAAGATGTCTAAATATTTTACTGGCATAAAGCAGTAGTTTTGTGGCCCTTCCCCAACTGAGCCAAAGAATGATCCATCACTTATCACTCCATACTCTAATTACACATATCTCATGAAATTGATTCACTAAATTAGTTTTTGCCTCCCTGCCCAACCAGATTCCCTTTTGTCTGCAAAATCTGCTTGGTGAGCCAGTAACATGTCATGCAAGCTAACCCCTGACTCAGTGGAGCACATGGTTGCTTTTAATCTTTATTTTACTGTCTAGGAATTACAGTGCCTAGTTAAAGTATTCATACCACTTGAACTTTTGCTCATGATTTGACCAGATGCTTCAACATATTTTGTGAAGTAAAACCAACACCAAGGAGTTCAGAAGAAGAAAAAGAAGGCAATTTGGGAAAAGAAAGAAGGACAAATAAGAATTGAGGTACGCATGTGCATGTTGTGCAAACATTCTATTCTCCCCCCAATTTTGCCTGGAATTACAGGTACGTGTTTTTGGGAGCATTTCTTTTCCAGCTTTGCACATGTTGTGGCATTTGCAATTTTTTTGCCTATTCCTCTTTGTAAAGTAGCAAGAACTAGTAATATTTAAACTTTGCCATAGATTCTCAATTGAATTTAGGTTTGAAATCTGATGATGCCATTCTAACATTTCAATATACATATATGCAGCTGTACATATAGTGCTATCCTGCTGGAAGGTGAACTACCACCCTACTTATAAGTCTTCTGCTGCCTCTGAAGGGCTTTCTGTCCAGTTTTCTCTTGTATTCTGGTCTCATCTGACCAAAGCAGGGGACCGAATACTGATGTGTTACATTGTTTGTGGTTGAACATGTTCAAGAGGTATGAATACTTATGCAAGGAACAGCATTTTGTCATATTTTTTATAATTACTTTTCTTACTATGATTACATTTATCAAATGCTGATTAGTAGGTTGTGTACTTCCGGGTTGCACCTACAACTCAGTTTAGATGAAGTGTTTTTGAGACATAGTGATAAAAAAAATTACACATTACCAGCAGTGACTGGATGTGTTCAGCTCTGGATTTGGAAAGGTCTCACACACAAGGACAAAACACATCACCAGCTCACAAGGTGCGTCTTAGAGTGCAAGCGTGTCCAGCAGGATAAAAATGACTCCTGTTTTTAAACTCTCCCACTTTCTCAATGCTCACATGCAATACACAAACATGCAGTTACACAGGTGTTAGACTGATAATATACACATTATCTGCAAGTTCAGACTCCTTATCTATAATTCCAGGTGAATACTTTGGGGTAAAACATCCGTATCATCCAGTGTGTATGAGTCGTGTAAATGTTATACAAAGTGGTAACAAAACAAGCAAAAAAAAAAGTAAAAAAAAACTAAAATAAAAAAATGCAAGTGATTGACTATTAAGAAAAAATGTAGTGTTATACATGTAAATGTGTTTCATTAAATGACAGCAAAGGAAAACGTGTTAAGTAATAGGTACCATATCGTATGAATTTTATTGCAATGAAACTGTCAGTGTATCATAAAAGCGTGATGTTATCCCACGCTGTCAGATTTGTACATGATGATGTAATTTAAAGATTATATTCTATTGTAACTGTACAACTGTGTTGAGTTTAAAATGAGACCTAACTATGTTGAGACAGTAAAAAAGGTGTACATGTAAATGCTTTTTTTTTTTTTAATGTTGATCTTTTTCCCTTATGCACACAGGGGGCTGCAGCTCACAATGTGAAAAACCCCATATTAGCAGTCTAGAAGATGTATGTTCATAGTTAGTGATGTACTTTTATCTCCTAACTGGTGTAGTGCCTGTTCATCTTGATGTAACAAGAAGTTCATTTAAATATGCATAAAAGTGATTATGATCACAGATAATAATGACTATAGTGATAAAAAGAAGAAAAAATCCAATCAAATTTGCTGTGATGGTGTCAATATTGAGATATTGATTTGGAAGGGAAAGAAGTTTGTTGAAAAAAAAAACCCCTGTTCCGTCTGTGTGTGTGTGTTTGTTTTCCTATGGCGTCCACGTGTTACTTTAGATTATATTTCTTGTTTCCTCTGTGAAGGAGAAACCTCTTATTATATTAAAGAACCTCCACAGAGATATAAAGGTGGCCATATAAAACATAAACTAATTATGCAGTGGAAACCTTTATTTACAATATCTACATGAATAAAATAAAAAGTGTGCTCATCTATTGAAAAAGGAAAATCTAATTTAAAGTAACAATATGGAAATAATATCACAATATCCAACAATTAGTCTAAGAATCTACAATATAGGGTTCTGTTAAGAAATCTGAAATTCTACAAATATATAACTGACTGAATCATTTTAACAAAATCACCTGTGGCACAATTATTGGTACAACTCAATAGCCTGATTAGATAAATGTAACTGAAGCCAAATTTATACTTTTCAAGTTGATCCGTGTTTCTAGTAACTTTTAATCTGTAATCCACAGCTTTCTGTGTGTTTGGGGTATAAATATGACTTGACAAAGAAGCTTGTGTTTTTAATAACTTTAGAGAACCAAAGGAATTAAGCAATCTTAAGAGTGGCCAAGTCTCAGTAACAATTGTGTTTTTGTGTTTGGTAGATGTTATTATCCACAGTTATTTATAAATTAGGAAATGCCAGTGCAGTAACTATCAAGGCTAACTTGTCAAGCAGTTGCTTATGAGTAATGCTAAGACAATTCATTGCCTTCCCACACAAATGTAAATGGGAAACTGCAGGGACTTTACATATTATTGCGTGCTTTGGTCAAATTAAACTAAAATATAGTTTTTTGAAAAAAAAAAAAAAAAAAACTCAAGGTGGATTTTATGTCAAACAAGTAGAAAATATATAAAAAGCACTCACTGTGAACTGTTAGGTATTATAGAGAATTGGTGCTACTGTGGGCCTTTTTCTCCCCCAAAGGCCATGGGAGTCTGATTGGACTGTTTGTAACAAAATGTCTTTGAAATACTTGGACAATTTAGATTAAAATTATGGCAGACCATCAGTGAACTGAAAACGGGTTGTCCCTTACACTTTTAGTTTTAAGCTGGAGTCAAACTTTTGATCATCGAATCCATAAACAAAAACTGCAGACACAAGAAAACATGTAGCTCATTTCCATGATAATTTAATTGTAGAAACATTCATCAAACATATAAGAAATGATCTTTCACTTGTTTGCACTTCCTCACTTGCATACATGCGCTGCTGTGTGAGTCTTACACCAACTGATTCACCCTGTGAAGGAAACTTCAGAGATGCTACACAAAGAAAACAACACGCTTAGAACTCGATGAAAAGACATTTGGAAGAAGAGACACACATCGCACGAGTTACTGGAAGGAAATGCTTCAGCGCAACAGGAGCTGTACTTCTGCATTAGCTGGTATTGTCATATCATGGTTTAGCGCCTCAGGGATTTACACTTTCATCAACTAAAGGGCACCAATTTGATGAGGTGGTCTAACACACTGACTGCAGATGATATAATCACAGCGATCATAACTGTTCTCTGACTTTGCATTCATTCTGAAAGAAAATAACGGCCTTTGTGAAGGTTAGATTACTCAGTGCATATATCGCTCATTTGGTAAAAGAACGTAAAGAACTGCTGACACTTCGAAAGGACATGTGAATTCATTTGCAATGACACAATGAGCTCTAGAGATGCACCAATCAGGCTTTTGCTTACCAACTCCAATTTCCAGTTTCGTATTAGGTCTGATCTGGACATTTTCCTTTATCTGATATTTTCATTCCATGACACTTTAAATACAAAACATGTGCTGCAGACTTTTCTTAGTAATAGACTAAGCATACAATTCCAGAACCGCAATAATATCTTAATTTATGCAAAGGATACACCCCTAACCTTTATCTGACTTATATTACATTTAAAAGCTGTGCTAAACTAAATGCTGAAAATACAATTTTGGGGTATTAAGACATGTTTTATATGGACATCAACTCCATGTCAAGAAATGAGCTTTCAATGCTTAGTGAGAGTGTTGAAGTGTTGAAGTAAATATAAGTCAAAATGGTCAGAAAGAAGAATAAGTCGTCATTTTCACGCATCACAAACAAATCAACAGTGGAGACAGCTTAGTGTAGAGTGGGATCCACTAATGTTATTGGGTCATTGCTGCAATATTTTAGGTGATTCTGTAGAAGTGGAGAACATGTGTGATATAAGTATCAGTAGTTGCTCAGGAGGCATCATTTTTTATCTCGTCAAAAGATCCATGGCAACCAGGGCTGTCCAGTGATCAAACTGTGTCATGCTGAAGAGTCAAAATGGGACAGAGCACAAATTTCCTACGGAAAACCGGACTTCCCTCACCATGGAAAGAAAAGGCACAAAATATGATGGGTGTTTTTGTTTTGGTGCTTTTCATGAACTATCTGATTTTTGAGAGTTTGATTGGCCAAAGACCAGTCAGAGCCAATCAACAGAAAATTGGCCAATTACAATCTGTGGCTAATTTATTGGTGCATCTCTAATTAGTTCAGTACATGTTAATACATAGCTTCCAAAACATTTTGTAAGACAAAAGACAGGGAAAGAAAGTACACAGAGTCAAACTGCCAGTTTAGTTCAAACATAATCCAGATTCTTTGGGTAATAGAAAACATTGTCAACGTTGTCATTTTTATCTACATTCACAAAATACATTCAACCTAAATGTTAAGTCTAATACAGGGCTGAACCAAACTCTTTGATTTTGTATAATGTGGTGTAATGTCTTTATAAAGTATGTATTGATGTCAATATGGCTTGAGTTTTGAATCTTACAGCATAATGTGCACTAATTGAGTTACAATGTTGTGTTTGTAAATGAAAACGCTCATTTGTGAGGCATAATTAGATGTATTCAAAAGTAACTTAGCCTGAAAACTAAAAAAAAAAGAAAAAAAAGTCAACTTCAGAGCTGACATGTTAACAGCAAAAATCCTCCCTTTTTGTCCCTGCTTTTGTGACTTCATGACCAATTTAAAGTTTGGTGGATGGTGCAGGTGGGCTCATTCTGGAGAAAATGAAAGGAAACTTTTCAAGACTTAAACTAAATCTAATACCAACTCACACAATGACTGGATTAAGCACCAATAAATTCATATAATGATATTGTATTTGCTACAAGTTGCTAACAGTATTGATTCCACTGATATGCGAGTGAACTTGATTCAACTCAATTTTGCCAAATCTATATTTGTCTAAGTAGTAATGGCCACCTACCTGACTAAGCACAAAAATGTGTTCTGCTGTTTACACTCCATGCAATGTGACAGAGTAGAAAAAATGTCAATATTCCAAGAGTCATGTAGTAAAAATCTTACACTAACTGACTTGACATCTAAAACCGAAAACTGCATTTCAGGGTAGCCTTTACAATCAATCTTAGTGCTATATAGACCAAAGGGTCCAAAATTCAAGAAAACAAACTAAGAGAAGCAGAAAGTGTAGAATCAGTTGGCAAAAATTGATGGCTTTAACTCTGAAGTCTCTTTTCAGGTTGCACAATGCACGCACATCTTCACACACACAAAAAAAGCTCTCAAACACCCACTACGTTCATCTCTGCACATATGCATCCTTGTCAACTATGAAAAGAAATCTTAAAAGTAAAAGAAAAAAAAAAAAAGCTTATCACTCAAGACTCATAGCACTCATATTTTTTAACTTAGCATTCACACGTGCATACAGTGGGATGTTGGATCAGCTGCACATCAGGAGCGTCGGCCTCCGGCGTTTTTTTTGTTTGTTTGTTTTTTAAGTGTAATTGGACTTTGCATAAAGTGTTTTGACCTCCACACTCCACAGTAAAGCCTCCTGGTTTATTGGTGTGAGAAATTCCAGAGGTACAACTTAGTGCTGCCATACAGTGATAAGTCCCATGATTAAGAGTGCCCAAAAGGAGAGGGCTCTTGTATCTGTAAGAGAGGGGAATAATTTAAAAATAATTAATCAGAGGTGCAAAACCAAAGAGTTAGAAAAGAAATACACAGATACCTGATAAGAATACTCCACAATTAATTCTGAATGGCAAACAGGATTAATATGGGTATTAGGCAAAACATTCATAGGGATTTTTACATTTTTGGATTTCTATTAGCTAAACTTTATGTCAATAAACTATAAATGAAAAAAAACAAAGATAATCTGAGGCACAAGCTAAATGTAGAACACATGAAACACAACTCATATTCTTAACTCACGCACCATAAAGGCAAAACATAAATACAAAGGGAGTTTTAGAAGTGAGCAGTGGAATTGGGTGCAGCAGAAAGCTGCAAATACTTCATTCTACAGCTACTGCATTGATTCCTTTATTAAAATATTCAGATTTAGTACATTTATTGGCACCTCTGACAAAGATGTGCAAAAAGCATTTAAGATGTAAATCCTTCTCTGCTTCTGCAGCATGATCTCACAATGAAAGCCTTCTGAGCATTCAACCTTTAAATTTGGGTTTTGATTGTGAGAAAAAAAAAAAATATATATATAACACTCTCAGTGGCTACATTATTGCTATCCCTTGCTGTCAATGATTTGTAAAACCACCTTGTGACAATAGAACTTGGGCTGCTTTCACAAAGGAAGTGGCCACCATGCAGTGCATAGTGGCAAAGAAAGTAAAAAAGAAACAAATGTGCAGTAGCTCTGTGCTGGAGAACTGATGCAAAGATTGGCATCTGTGGTTCACCAAGTCTCCAAAACAACCATTAGGTGCTACCTAAACGCTAGAGCTGCACAAGATACTGTTAAGACTGAAAGATTACTGTGTGATAAATCACAATCAAACTGTTTAGGTGCAATACTTGAAAGGACAATATATTTCAAGTGACATTCATGCAAATTTTTCATGCCAGTAATTCATTTGGCCAGTGACTGAGATGCTAAAGCTCTCAGTCACTATATAAACTGCATCCCAATGAAAGCATCGTCACCTAATCACTGTCACCTAATTACAAATGTACTGCTATAGTGCAGCCCGACTCCATGTATATCTATACTGAATAAAAGTCTGATAGATTTTACAAATTAAAATTAATTTCAACTTAATGAAAAAATCAAGTTCTCTAATTTTTGTGACATTAAAATTCAAAATTAGATTATTGTTGAATAGAGAAAAATAAAAAATCCAACATTTTTTCTGGTTTTAGTTTTTAAAAGTGGTATTTTTTTTTAGGCCCGTGAGTATTTTTGAGCTGATGATTTTGGCCCACGAGACAAAAAGTTTGGACAGTCCTGATCTAGAGAGATTGTGTAAAGAGAGTTGATCAAAGATCCCTGAGTGTTTATCCTTCAGCCTTGTGAAATGATACAGGACAGGACTGAGCGCAGCCCTATTGGCTAAAGGGGTTGTATAATGTGTTGACAGAGGAGGTACAAACTATTCTGCCACTGGTGCATTTCTGAAAATACACATAAGTTAAAGGTTGAATTTTTTGTACGTGTGTGTGCTCTTCAATAAAAGATTCATTTCTTTTATAGCTTTTTCAACTATAATGAAGCCGTAGACAAATGTTTTATGAAACTCACCAGTCTGCAAACAGCTTCAAATAGCAACATGATTCAATTTTAAAGCCTATTTTCTCCTGATTCAGTTGTAGGAAAAATCTTTCTTCTCTCCAAAATATCTCACCTGGTTACACGGAACTACTGATAGACTGCTTTGTAGACGGTTTGCTACTATATCCACAGAGCCGTGTGAAAGTCCATTCTGGCCTTGCTGCAGCGGGTTTGGGCTTCCCTGCAAATGTTCCTCTGTGACACTACTGCTGCTGTCACTGTGGACGTGGTTGTTGTTACTGTTGGGGCACTTGCTCTTCTGTGGCGAGGCAAACGGGTTGTAGTCTCCTTCCAGGCTGCGGTGAGGCTGGGTGTTGAACTCAGCTTGGAAAGAGGAAAGCTGCTGCGTGACTCCAAGGAGGCCTCCGACTTCAACGCTCAGAATCACCCAAATGACATCTGACGAGACAACGGAACACGAATACTACATTAAAAGAATAAAAATAAAAAATCCAGCACTTTCTCAAAAACATTATATCACAGCTTGATCATAGTAGTTATTCAGAAGCTCTGCTTTTGTTTTTTCCTGTTGGGACATTGTTCAGTAAAAGGTATTAGAGGTGAAAAGTTATAATTTACTTTCAAAAATATGTGAAACAACCAAGCTGTGTTTGATTTGAAAATATCTTACTGAAGTAGCAGATGAGATATTAATGGAGAGCATTGATATCACTCCTAATTTTATGTAGAAGAAATTCAAACTAACTTCAAATCACATAGCCTAAACTATACTACATGCTTATAAGCAAAAAAATAAGCACTCCCTCCTTTCTGTGGTCTTACAGCCATATGAAGAAATACCCCACAGGTTAGTTACCATGACCACTAATGACGCCAGGTAAACAGTTTTCCTGTGACGGTGAGTCATTTCCCTGAAATGAATACATTGAGCAGCATATACACAAGCATAATTGGCCTTTCTCCTGGTTCTGATTGGTTATTTTCTGCCCCAAGAGCGGTGCATTTCAGTTTGAACAAATATGCACAAAACAAAAATTGTTTATGAAGTTGCATACTGCAGCTTTATGTTCATTCATTGTCAGAGCAACTGAAAAAAGCAACTGCATCAATTATTAATGTGCTTTGTTTAAAATTAGCCCAGATTCCTGGCAGATCTTAATGTTGACCACTAAGTGCTCAAACATTACACAAAGGAGTAGACTGGAAATTCATTGTAGGATTTACATGGTACTTTTCCAACAGAGGAGGACTGTGGATGGTTGTTTATAGTTAAGTCAGAATGGAAATCTTCAGTTCAGAACAGTTCAGTGAATGGCTATGTTCAACTCTTCAACTCCTAAAAATGAGGGAGATATCAATATTTCAGAATTACAATGGCAGTCAAATCTTTTGTATTTTATGGGTTTGTCAATATGAAACTTTGATTGCCAGTGTGTGCTGTTGCATCAGGCTGGTTAGTAAAAGGTTTTCTAAGCTGAAATAAAACACTTGTGAAATTTAAGTCTACCATGCCTCGAAAGACAAACTCTCCTTCTATAAATAGGCTGAAAGGGGTCGAATTACAAGCTGTTTCGTTCCAACTCGTATGGCTTGTTTTGATTGATTTTGGAGCTTATTACATTTGCTGTGGTAACTGGATAAAAAACACACAATGTCAATCACATAAGAGTCTGAACTTTTCATGAGCACCACTTACTGTGCTTATGTTCACAATATTTATTGTGTATGAAACCAAGTGCTTTAATGGGGTGAAGTTAAATGGTCTAACTTTACAGCTCTATAAAATCCCAAAACATGAAGTGCTTCCTTACTTTGTTCAACAAATATTAAAAAAATAATCACAGGAATGTGAGTTACTAATGTAATGAAATGGCGTTCCCTACAATATTAATAAACTCTTTCATAAAACATTAAATTTGTTAATGCAAAGGTAACGTTACTTTTCCAGCAACTAAATTTATTTGTAATTCTACAGAAATTCCAGCAAAGCTGCTGATATCTTGTTTTGTTATTCAGCTGGCTGTGTGATGTGGCTTTGTGTTAAATTTTCATGAAGAGCCGGCCAGTGAGATCCGATTACTCCAGATAGATTTTACTGCCAAGTGGGAAAAGGGCTAAAGCTGTTAACTTGGGATTTCATCAGTCAGTTTGAGTGTTGCTAGGTCTGAACAAAGACTTTAATAACTTCCTTTTATTAAGACAAAGCAATCTCCTCCTTCTGTAATAATGCTGCTTTATATTCTGCTTAATTGTCTTTTTGTAGACTTTCACTATTTGAATGTAGTGGGTTTTTCAGAATAATTCATTAGCTGATATCAGAGTCATCAGAGCGAATGGTGCAGGAGGCTGATATCCAGAGCAGGTAGTAAGTGAAGTGTAAGTGTGCTCTCCTTACCTCCATAGTAAAGTCCTGTAGCTGTGCACATTCTCCACTGACCCTGGTACATGCCAGGAGAAACGGGGCTGTGCATCTGCACACTGACATCAGTCATTTCCTGGGGATCTAGGGAGCGCACCATCACCATGTTCACATGGCCAAACTGATCACCTCCCACATACTTCAGAGAAACCCCAGGAGGCCATGACTCTGGACCTGGAAGGCATGAACACAAACCAGAAGCTCACATGGTTGTATTTTTTTTACCCTTTAATATAAAAAGAATTTCTAGAAATATTTCATTTAAAAAATCCATAATTTTCCAGATTCAAGTGTCTACATTTTTTTCCAACAGTTTCTAGACATTTGAGCACAAAGCATTTACCTAGTTGGGGTTTGCTAGTTGTACGTTCCAAAAAAGAACAAAACAATGAAAAATATGGCTTCCAATTTAGCACGATGCTCCTTTCCTTGGTATAATGATGTTTGAACACTACCACATATGCAGAGGCCGATTCTGGTGGATGCTTTTATCGTGTGAAAGGGGAGCTGTTCCTTTCTAAAGTTACAATGTTCTTGCTCAGAAGAGGGATTGCTGCAAAGACAGTAGTCACTTGATGCATTTGGCTGAGCTTCTGTTCCTTTAATTGAAAAACTTTTGCCAGCTGGCATTATAAAATAAATTTGACTCTGCTGCACAATAACCATTAGAAAAGGAGTGTATATAATTGAGTTTAAATCTCCCTGCATGTTTGGGCTGTATTAGATTGCTTTGATTACATATTCCTGGATATGCAAAGGACCAATTTGCCAAGTAAAGTGCTTGAGATGACCATTTATACACCATTACCAATAAATTGAACAAAATGGAAGGTGATCTGTGAGATTTTTCTTTGTAAAAAAAAATCTGAAAATGGAATCAGAATATTTTATCTCTTAGATTTAAAAAAAGGAATAAAGTTTGAAAATAAAACATTTTACCATTATTTTTTATGATTTCCAGACTTTTCAAGATAGCGTGGGAACTCGGTAAAAAAATCAAAATAACTTTTATGAATGGTCCAGCTGGCTTACCAGTGTTCTGTATCCTCCAGGTTTTTGTGAATGGTGTGTCAGGTGGAACAGATTCACCCTCACCAATCGTCACATCCTTCACAAAGGACATGCAAGGTGCACTGAAGTTTGGGCTTTCAAAGTCATAGTAAGCTCCTATGGCAGCCTGCAAATTCCTAGAATAAAGAAAGAGAAGAATGGCAACAGAAATCAGAACAGATTCCTGTACAACAAAACATATATGTCTGTTATATTTCCTCAGCAGCTTAAACAGAATGAGAACATTTAAGTTAAATAAGCGTGAATTAAGTTAACTAACTGAATCTTCTTTTGTACATTGATTTTTTTACATTTTATTTTAAAATGAATTAGAAGTGTTCAGCACCCTCTCTGGGATGTACCCCATCTTTCATTTCATGTCTATCATGTCCACTCTGAGGACTTAATGAGCTAAATATAAAGAAAAGAAAAACAATTAAAATAATTAAAGCTTGAAGGTTAATTGTAGTTTCCTAAAAATAAACTAAACCTTTCCACAAATTTTCAAATGGTCTAAACCTTTACCATAAAAATACTTGAATTGAAATCCTTCCAAACTAGTTCTGGGTCCATGCTTAAGGTTGACCTCCTGTTCAAATACAAAACTTGAACTTAACATGTATTGGTCGTGAAATGACAAAATCTAAAAATGTAATGTTATTAAGACTTTTGCAAGGCACTTGAAACAAGTATACAGCTTGAATGAAGCTTACTGCTTCTTTTGTTCACGTAACGCTGTATTTAGGCAGGCATGTGTTTTAAGGGGAATTTCAGAACAGTCAGTCACACTCTTAAGCACATTTATTTTCGTTTTCCCACCATTGCACTGCGTACCTCACTGTTAAAAAGTGAAAACAAGACACCGGAAGTCAAAGTCATTCAAACAGCAAACTAAAATAATTCCTTTGACATTCTCAATGGGAAAAAAATCGATATTAAGCTCTCAATCATACTGAAGGAGTTTAAATTTTACCCAGAGTATCTGGCGTTGAAGGCAATTTAAGCAGCGAGTGAGCGCTTGTAGATTATGTAATAAATGAGGCGATTACTCGGGTGGCATTTGCAATAGATATGCCCTTATGTTATGATCTTTTGAATATCCAATTAAAAGCAAAGGGGTTTCGGATTATAATGTCATTACACGGCAGAATAACGTAACGCAATCACTATTTTAACAGACATGCAAATACCGCCACCATCTGTGTCCCTGACAGGCAATCAAAAGTCACACACTGACTCAGCTAGTTACGTTACTACGACGTCGTTAACTGTCCCTGGTAATAGGTCCAAACCATAATGTTCCTTGTCAACTAAAGTAAGCTAGTTTCATTACTTTTATTTTCAGTTTCTTTTTTTTTTAGATTGATAACCTTTGGGTAGCGAGAAACGCAGTGCAGAAAGCTAGCTACATATCTGTATCTTTTCTCCGACACCCAGCGCGTAGCAGGCCGTAAACGAATCCCCGAGCTCACCAGTTGGTCATGTCCAAGAAGAAGGCGCATCCGGCGGGATTCAGCTGAAACCCCAGGAGCCTCTGGAATTCCGATATCAAAATGTCTTTGTCTGTTGTTCCCATGCAGCTGAATTTCTGCATGAGCTCCTGGTCCAGGTCCAGGTCCATGCCCTCCATGACGGATTAGCCCGGGGCAGAGACAGGGGGCTGCGATACTAATTTACACCGAGGCCTCGACTTGTCATAACAAACTCCAAAGCAGGGCCGAGTGCGCATGTCACATGACTGAACCCTGCGAGTGAGCCAATACAGAAAAAAGAAAAAGTGCGGAGCTTCACATTGTTGACTATTTTCACTATACAAATGACATGTAATAACTATTACTCCTTTTAATAAAATCAAACTTTTAAGATGTGAATTATTAAATAATGATCTGTATAAGTCACAGTTAGCCGATTTAAATTATGAGGTTTTTTACTGATGTGAAAATGTAGCCTATATACATTTTTTTTCTTGCAAGTTGTGACATTCTTATGTGGAATATAAAGAACTGATTCATCCAGAAAACTGACAAAGTTATGTGTCTTTAATAGTCTGTAAGAGAACGCATAAAACTAGTCATTGTGTGGAACATTTGTTTTTTTAATTAAAATCATTAAATGACAATTCTTTATTGGTTAGCATCCTGATTTAGCAAAAATAAATAAATTACGAGAAGCCATCAACATTAAAAGTCTACATATTATTACTCATGTCAACTGTATTTTGACTTGAATAATTTAAGTAATTTAACTTTTAGATATGATTCTAACATATTTGGTTGACATGATGGTATAGCTGGGTAGAGTACCCAAACATGGTATTAAAATAAAATTAGCAGTACTGGTTAAACAAGGCTGAGATCTCTAACTGTACATGACACTTGATTTAATATTTCAAAATCATGTGGTAAGATGGACAACAATGTAAAGACTCTGGTACTGAAAATATTTAAATGAAAAATACAACCAAATAACAATAACAAATTTTAGGCAAAACAAACACTTTTCCTATTAATATTTTTCAATAGTTACGAAAATGAGACTGACAGTAGGTAATATACATGTTATAAAAGGAACTGTGGTGTTCACTGTGTATTCATTTGGCGTCAAAATGACACAACAGACTCAGCAGACAGAAAATAATATTTAAACAACAAAACTTGTGTACAAGCAAGAAGTTTCATTTTATGAATGGTGAATGCATCTACAATGAGCAACCGGCAGATGGCAGCATTGTGTCGTAACTGTTAAGATGTTGTTGTTTTTTTTTTTTTTTTTTTTTTTTTTTTACATCACTTGAGCTCCGTGTGCGTGGATTCGCGTGCTCGTGAGACTGTGGTTTAGCTACCGTCCAGTGTTTAGCGAAGAGGTAACAGCCGCTAACAAGATGCACAGTTATCGCCATGTCCACTATGGAAGTAACTGACAGCTAATGTATGCCTGTGCAGTTAGAAAAGCCACAGACGTTGTTCGCAGCAGAAATGGCGGGGATTATTAAAAAGCAGATTCTGAAACATTTGTCAAGGTAAGTGTTTGGTTTTCTGTTAGCCAGTTAGCCCATCTGGGTGATGGATGGTTGAATCGTCAACGCCGTTATGCTTATAATACACCGAACGTAAGGGTAAGCTAAGGGTGGTTACTTTTTAGCTCAACACCCATTTAATAAACAGCAGCATTAAAAATAACAGTGGGACGACTTAACGGGGTCACGCAGCAGACGCCTCAACCTGCAGGAGAGCAGCACTTTCCCACACATATCAATTCATGTTGCCATGTTTTATGTGTCGACCTTTAATTTCTTAACCTAAAAATGTCTAAAATAATTGATTTTATCATCTCAGCCGTTTACGATAAATCGACCTATATGCAGTACATGCCAGTTAGGCTGGGGAGTAATTTCCTATGCATAATTTGCTTTGGAAAATTATTCATGCAACTCTAAAAATAGTTTCTAGGTAGGTGGTTTGCTAAAATTAGTTCAAATTCATGCTATAGAAACATGTGTCAGAGGACTGATTTATATCAGCTTTTATTTTGTGATTCCTGATCCAAATGAGATTAAATCAGTGAGAAGTATTTGCCATAAACATTTTCTTTAGTTCGTATTCCAATGCAATGTTTCCCCAACAATGGTCCTCTATTACTGACCCTCCTGCACGTTGTAGATGTGTTCATGCTGTCACATGCAGGTACAACCTGTTTCAGAGTTGGCGTGGCTCTTCACCCAGGGTGATTTTGTATTGGGAGCAGCACCAGTGCTCAGGAAACCAAAGATATCAGTTGAACCCCATATAAGTTACCCTTTATGTATTTACATGAGTATTCAGTAAGGAATATTGAACTCTGCATTATGCAGAGTTAGAATAATTGATAGAATTATTCTCTACTCTACAATCTAGGGGTCTAATTTTTCCATCGTGTTGTTTTTTTGTGGCATATTTTATGCCTGATTATTGTAAAATAAAAATATGTGCCATAAATACATTTTTTTATTTTATTTCTAAATAAGAATGATAACTCTCAAAATTAAGTGAAAAATGGCATTTAGAAACGTGAAAGATGCATCAGACCCAAACGTACCAGGTTCATAAGAATGAGAAGTCCAACAGCTTGTCTTTAAACCCCGCTGAAACACACTAATCACCTGCCAATTAAAATCAGATGTGAGTAAAGAAGGGAACAACCAAATCATGCAGGATAGTTTAGCTCATGAACAAGGGTTCTAAAAATAATCTCTTCTGAGCTTTTGCATTCAGGAGCAGATTTTTTTCTCCACCTGACTTTCAGGGGGAAAAAGTGTTACCGTGGTGTGATAGTGTTCCCCTTTTAGCTCTAGTTTTTGCATATTTTACCAGCTGGTGGTAATTAATCCATTTGTCGTGGTTCTTTCGCAGGTAAAAGGCCACAGTAGAGGGAGGACAGAGGGTTTTGTATTTGGGGCCCTGCCATAGCAATGCATAAGGAGGCAGTTACTACTTGCGAAGCAAGTAGTAACTGCCTCCATGCATTGCATGGCAGGCACCTATTAATCTACACCCAATAGAATGTTTCTTTATTATTGGGGCCCTGCCATAGCAATGCATAAGGAGGCAGTTACTACTTGCGAAGCAAGTAGTAACTGCCTCCATGCATTGCATGGCAGGCACCTATTAATCTACACCCAATAGAATGTCTCTTTATTATTATTCTTTATTTTTCTTCCGTAGACCGGAATGCGGCTCGTACCGCTGCGTGCCCACCCACAAATGTGGTATCAAAACGTGCGGCTCGTTCCCGGCATTGGAGCTATTACTGGTGGTGGGATTCGGAGTTACCATAGCGACGTAATAAGCGAAAAAAAAGACCCCCAAAACCCCCCATAGAAATGAATGGAGAGGGGAAACCAAAACATACTAAAATACCCAATTTTTGAGAATTTCGTGTGTTGTCATGGATTCACGTAGAAATGCCATTGAAATTTCAGTTTGTAGATACGCCCGTGATCTTTTCTAAAGTCTAGACAACAAGAGGATATGAATTACGGTTTGTCCACAATTTCTCTCTAAGCGCACCAAAGTTTTCAATTTTTTGGAAAAAATTAGAGTGTAACTGACGATTCGTTAGAGTGTGGGAAGCATTGCGATTCTGACCCCCAAATTAATTTTGAAATCGCCGTCACGCCCACAAATATCGCCCGATCGGTATGAAACTCGGTCATGACATTGATACGCATGCCTGCTCCGGTAAAATGTTTTCAAAATTTTCCTAGGGCTTACGGTTTTCTGTCAAGGTGCTTCAGAGCGAAGTCATGCGACAGGATTTTCACACGCTCTGCCAGGATCACTTCCATGTATTTCTGAAAAATGTCAGACCCCAGCGCACACTATTTTTATCTCGTCGCTGTTATTACTGTGAGTGATGTACAAATATGAATCGCGGGACTATTG
Source organism: Poeciliopsis gracilis (assembly GCA_911649635.1). Lineage (NCBI taxonomy): Eukaryota > Metazoa > Chordata > Actinopteri > Cyprinodontiformes > Poeciliidae > Poeciliopsis > Poeciliopsis gracilis. The sequence continues at coordinate 4,288,284 of CAJVRI010001220.1, forward strand.
GAGACGAAAAATAGGGCTCTTAAACGCTTCAAACGGTTTTCCGATACGTATCACGGTTTCCGAATGAGAAGGAGCTGTTCGGACTGCTTTTTTCATTAAAACTGACTGAGGTGTCTCACAAAGATAGAATTCTTTCTCCACCATTATGTCTCACACTCCACAGCTGGCAGAGAATCCATGACCATAGCAACGGAACACACCAGGGCCGAGCAGCTAATTAGAACTACAAAAACGCATCACTGTAGTTTTTACTGTGGCAGAGCTCTGAGGAAGTCGTTGGCCTTTAGAACTACTTGTGTTTTGGGCATTTTGTAACTGATTTTAACCAACCATTGTTACAAATGGAATTAGTATGTCAATTTTAAATTAACCTTAATGAAAATTTCAAAATAAAAACTTGAATGTTCCAGGCCTTTCAGAAAAACTAACTGATTCAAGCATTTAAGTCTCTCCTTGTGTGTCACAAGGAGAGACTTAGTATACACAAGGACCTCCTCTTTAGAACTACAATTACTGATTGTCAGATATACAACATGGCAGAACACTCAGTGCCTACAAAAGAGGTCAGAGCTGATTGTAAGAACTACAACATGGCGGAACTGTCAGTTACTACTGAGGAGGAATGAGCTGGCCTTTAAAACTACTTGTGTTTTGGGCATTTTATAACTGATTTTAACCAACCGTTGTTAAACATGGAATTAGTATGTAAATTTTAAATTAACCTTAATGAAAATTTCAAAATAAAAGCCTGAATATTTCTCTGAGGCCTTTCAGAAAAAATTGATTCAGGCATGTAATTAAGTCTCTCCTTGTGTGTCACACTGACATGACAGTTGACCTCCTCTTTAGAACTACAATGACTGCAGGTTAAGACTACAACATGGCGGAACACTCAGTGCCTACAAAAGAGGTCAGAGCTGATTCTCAGAACTACAACATGGCGGAACTGTCAGTTACTACAGAGGAGGAAGGAGCTGGCCTTTAGAATTACATTATGTTTGGGCATTTTATGACTGATTTTAACCAAGCATTGTTACACACATGATTAATGTGAGAATTATAAATTAAGCTTAATGAAAATTTCAAAATAAAAGCCCTGACATTCTTTTATATGACGTAATTGCCTTCTTTGGCATTATGTGACTTTTTCAACAAAACCACTGTTACACATGGAATTAGATTGGCCATTTAAAATGAAGCTGACTGAAAATTTCAAAACAAAAGCCCTAAAAATCTTTAGATCAGGTTATTGCTTTTTTGAGCATTAAATAACTGATTTAATCCAATCAATGTTAATCATGGTATTAGTTTAGACATTTGAAATGAAGCTTACTGAAAATTTCAAAATAAAAGCCTTAAGATCAGTCTGTGGCTAATGCAGCGTCTTGCATAGCAAGACAGTGCATTCGCTTTAGCCTTTTACCTAAAATGAGGTATTAGCTATTTGTCTGACTTATTACACATGTTTGGTATAGTGAACAGAGTAAGTCAATTACAGACAACATGCTAGTGATGCGCCACATGCTACTGATAGTATTCAAGCTAAAATTAGCATTTTGGCTAATTTTAGCTTATACACTTATTTTAACATACTGAATAGTGCAAGTCCATGTTAGGGAACATTCTTGTGATTCTCCACATGGTACGTTTCTCACTTTTGTCAGCCAAGGTTATCATTTAGCATCAGAACGCTGGCTCCAAACCGATGGGCACACTTTGGCAGGGCCCCGGTTAAATTTCTTCAGGAATTTTCTAGTTATTATAACTTCTTCTTCCGTGACCGTTAATGCGGCTCGTACCGCTGCGTGCCCACCCACAAAAGTGGTATCAAAACGTGCGGCTCGCCGCCGGCATTGGAGCTATTACTTGTGGTGGGATTCGGAGTTACGATGGCGACGTAAAAAGCGAAAAACGATCAAAGATTTTTGGCAGTTGGAAACTGCCCAAACTAGAGTGTAACTGACGATTCGTTAGAGTGTGGGAAGCAGGGCAATTCTGACCCCAAATAAATTTTGAAATCGCCGTCACGCCCACAAATATCGCCCGATCGGTATCAAACTCGGTCATGACATTGATACGCATGCCTGCTCCGGTAAAATGTTTTCAAAATTTTCCTAGGGCTTACGGTTTTCTGTCAAGGTGCTTCAGAGCGAAGTCATGCGACAGGATTTTCACACGCTCTGCCAGGATCACTTCCATGTATTTCTGAAAAATGTCAGACCCCAGCGCACACCATTTTTATCTCGTCGCTGTTAATACTGTGAGCGATGTACAGATATGAATCTCGGGATTATCGGAGACGAAAGATAGGGCTCTCATACGCTTCAAACGGTTTTCCGATACGTATCACGGTTTCCGAATGGGAAGGAGCTGTTCGGACTGCTTTTTTCATTCAAACTGACTGAGGTGTCTCACAAAGATAGAATTCTTTCTCCACCATTATGTCTCACACTCCACAGCTGGCAGAGAATCCATGACCATAGCAACGGAACACACCAGGGCGCAGCAGCTAATTAGAACTACGAAAAACGCATCACTGTAGTTTTTACTGTGGCAGAGCTCTGAGGAAGTCGTTGGCCTTTAGAACTACTTGTGTTTTGGGCATTTTATAACTGATTTTAACCAACCATTGTTACAAATGGAATTAGTATGTCAATTTTAAATTAAGCTTGATGAAAATTTCAAAATAAAAACTTGAATATTTCAGGCCTTTCAGAAAAAACTGATTCAAGCATTTAAGTCTCTCCTTGTGTGTCACAAGGAGAGACTTGTGACACACAAGGACCTCCTCTTTAGAACTGCAATTACTGATTGTCAGATATACAACATGGCAGAACACTCAGTGCCTACAAAAGAGGTCAGAGCTGATTGTAAGAACTACAACATGGCGGACCTGTCAGTTATTACTGAGGAGGAATGAGCTGGCCTTTAGAATTACATTGTGATTGGGCATTTTATAACTGATTTTAACCAACCATTGTTACACACATGATTAATGTGACAATTTTAAATTAAGCTTGATGAACATTTCAAAATAAAAGCTTGAATATTTCTCTCAGGTCTTTCAGAAAAACTAACTGATTCAAGCATTTAATTAAGTCTCCCCTTGTGTGTCACACTGACATGACAGTTGACTTCCTCTTTAGAACTACAATTACTGAAGGTTAGGACTTCAGTAATGGTGGAACACTCAGTGCCTACAAAAGAGGTCAGAGCTCATTGTCAGAACTACAACATGGCGGAACTGTCAGTTACTACTGAGGAGGAATGAGCTGGCCTTTAAAACTACTTGTGTTTTTGGGCATTTTATAACTGATTTTAACCAACCGTTGTTAAACATGGAATTAGTATGTCAATTTTAAATTAACCTTAATGAAAATTTCAAAATAAAAGCCTGAATATTTCTCTGAGGCCTTTCAGAAAAATTGATTCAAGCATTTAATTAAGTATCTCCTTGTGTGTCACACTGACATGACAGTTGACCTCCTCTTTAGAACTACAATGACTGAAGGTTAGGACTACAACATGGCGGAACACTCAGTGCCTACAAAAAGAGGTCAGAGCTGATTCTCAGAACTACAACATGGCGGAACTGTCAGTTACTACAGAGGAGGAATGAGCTGGCCTTTAAAATAACATTGTGTTTGGGCATTTTATGACTGATTTTAACCAAGCATTGTTACACACATGATTAATGTGAGAATTATAAATTAAGCTTAATGAAAATTTCAAAATAAAAGCCCTGACATTCTTTTTATATGACGTAATTGCTTTCTTTGGCATTATGTGAGTTTTTTCAACAAAACCACTGTTACACATGGAATTAGATTGGCCATTTAAAAATCAAGCTTTCGAAAAATTTCAAAATAAAAGCCTTGATAGTTTTTATATCAGGTTATTGCTTTTTTGAACAATAAATAACTGATTTAATCCAATCAATGTTATTCATGGTATTAGTTTAGACATTTGAAATGAAGCTTACTGAAAATTTCAAAATAAAAGCCTTAATATAAGTCTGTGGCTAATGCAGCATCTTGCATAGCAAGAGAGTGCATTAGCTTTAGCCTTTTACCTTAAATGAGGTATTAGCTATTTGTCTGACTTATTACACATGTTTGGTATAGTGAACAGAGTAAGTCAATTACAGACAACATGCTAGTGATGCGCCACATGCTACTGATAGTATTCATGCTAAAATTAGCATTTTGGCTAATTTTAGCTTATACACTTATTTTAACATACTGAATAGTGCAAGTCCATGTTAGGGAACATTCTTGTGATTCTCCACATGGTACGTTTGTCACTTTTGTCAGCCAAGGTTATCATTTAGCATCAGAATGCTGGCTCCAAACCGACGGGCACACTTTGGCAGGGCCCCGGTTAAATTTCTTCAGGAATTTTCTAGTTAACTGTTATTCTGCTCCAGCTTTTTGTTCCAGTCAGTGTTCCATTTAACCAGGTTATTCTGTGAAAGCTACAGAACATGTATAGCAAACAAAGTTTGTTTTTTGTTTGTTTTTCATACCTAGTTGTGAGTTTTTTTATGATCTGTATTGTTCTTAGTATAAGAACAATACAGAGGGTTAGGGTTAGGGTTTCTGTTGTTCTTTTTGGCCAAGTATATACAAAGACTCCTTTCTCCCTTTTGACTTCCTAAACGTTTCCAGCCATTAATCCTTCGTAATCTCGTCTAGCAGAAGGCATTACTTAGTCAATAAATAATAGCTTCATATGACCTTTCATCTAATCTGAGTTAAAAAAAAAAAAAGAAAAAAAAAGAAATGCTTACTACCAAGCTGCTAATCCAAGTGCTTACAATGTAAAAAAACAGAAAGAATCTACATTATGTCAGTTCATGTCATCATTTAAGGCTAGTGAAAAATGAACGTCCCTTGGAATATTCCATGCAAAGTTAACAGAGTTTGTATGCAATTATTAATAGCTGTTTTGTTATGTTCCACACTAAAGGACAATTTAAGAAAGCTAAAATGATCTTGCATTGAAGTCTTTACTTAGAGCTATGTTTCAGTCGAGAAAAATAACAAAACACGAGTCTTGCCATTTAAATATTCATTCAAAGTTGAAATCATCACTTTCCTGCATTTCGTGTCTGTTTTCTTTATTTTTGGAATTTTACAGATATTTGAGATAGCTTTGTTTAGTCATGTATTTTACAATGCCTTAAAGCATTCATAGCAAGTCTCTACATTTGTTTGTGTTTCACCCTAAAACTTGAATGTGTTGTCTTTGGTTTTTATGTGCCAGACTTGTTGTGACCAAAGTCAGTCAGTCCTCAACTGCAGGTAATCTGCATGTTTTAGGAACGTCCCTTGTTTGACAAATTGATGACTTTTTAAGGAGGTATTTCAGCTATTTGAACCAGCAGTGTTTGGTACACATATAAAAACTGAGAACTGGATTTGGAGACTCCTGTTATGGACTACTGTAACACAAAATACAAAAATAAAATTTGAAAAAAGACCTATTCTTCCCCACTAAGTCAGCGTTTACCACGAACGACATTTTGCTACAATAAGACCTGCAAGTCCTTGGGGTATGTCTAACAGCTTTGCGAACATAGTGACTGAAATGTTTGCTGAATTTTCTAATTTTGCATCTGATATAAAATTTTCACATTGTTCGCTTGCTGAGTAGTTTGGCAACATCCTTCCAATATAGGCCAAAATGTTGTCTTACAAGCTTTTGTTTCCACCAAGGTTCACCAAGAACCTGTCCCCGGACAAGATCAACCTGAGCACACTGAAGGGGGAGGGGCACTTGACCAACCTGGAGCTCGATGAAGAGGTTCTTCAGAACATGCTGGACCTGCCGACCTGGTTGGCCGTCACACGGGTCTACTGCAATAAGGCCGCCATTAGGGTACGTCCTTATTGACTCATCCAGCCTGGTTTTGAAGCTTATCTAACATTGTGGTCAGATTCCTTTTATTTAAAAAAAAAAAAAGTGCATCACTTTGTTTCTGTGCCACAGTTCAGTTTCAAAGCAAAAACAATAATTCTCTTCACTAATAATGCAGATTCTTTTCTCTTTTTTTTTGACTCTATGCTCTTGATGAAATGAGTAGTGGCAGATTCACAAAGATAAAAACTACTAGCGGCTCTGCTTTGAATGTCCCGGCCCCTGAGATTTGGACTGATTGCTGATAATGGAACGGGGCAGTTGTGATTAACAGGCACACTAAAGGCTGGGGGCTACTGTGATTCTGAGATGCAGTGGCTGGTGTTCGCATAGCTGATAGGCTGACTGCTTTATGTTTCAAAAACCATTTCAGTAATTCTGCATGTCAAGATTCTTTACTCCTAAAGTTGAGCAAAGGTTTAGCCTTAATGTTGGACACAAATAATTATCTCTGTAGAGTTTTGTTTTACTTTACCCTTTTAGTTTAAGAGCTGTTTACTGATGCCAAATTTACTTACTGTATTGAAAAGCAAAAATTTGAAATGGACTATTGCAGTTTTGGTTATTATTTTCTCTGCTGCTGACATTATGCTTCAGAATGTAGCACCTTAGCTGTGGAATACTCTTACAAGATAAATGTGTTCCTTAGTATTATTTAAAATAATTGTAATTATCTGGTTGGGGGGGAAATTATTATTGTTAAAGCTTGGAATCTATAATAAACCCTTTTCAAGATACACATTTAGGTAAATGGGGTGCATAAATATTATGAGCTCAGTACAGGCTTATAATTTCAACTGAATTATTTAAAATTGCATTTTTTGTGTTCTACTTAGAGATTCACTTTTATGAGACTTTAATAACATGTTTAATCTATTGATTTCTAATGCACAATCTGCAGATTTCTTGACAATTTTTATAGTTTCAAATTCAAAAGAAATTGAAAAAATTGCATTTTTCCTTCTATGCATCACCATGAAGATAGCCTTCATCAGATTTGGGACAATCTCAAAACAAATGAGGTTATACTGTTTGTTGGGGTTACAGACAGAAATGGTGATAATTTAAAATTTTGATGCATTTAATGAACAGTTAAAAAAAATAAAATCTATATATGACCTATTGATAATCCATCTGAACCAATCAAAGTAAAGTTTCTATCATTCACCTATTGGTCCATCATACTAAGTGTAGTATTCGTTACTCAGATCAGAGCAGGATAGGAGAGTAAAAATGTTTTACGCTTCAGATTTTCTGTGGTAAATTTGGACTGTTCTGTACCTCTCTGCTCACTAAGCCTTTGTGTCCAGTTGTGCACTTCACTGTGTGACGTCTTCCTGAGTGACACACTATTGTCTTTTCAGATACAATGGACAAAGTTGAAAACAAGTCCCATCTGCCTGGTAAGGATGACGATGAAATCCTTATTTGGAGTGAAGCTGCCTTTTTTTTTTTTTTTCTTACGTTAAAATAAAACTTAACTCTGTCATGACTGTAGCATTTGTTTCTGCACTTTACTGCTGCAAATTTCATTATTGTGACAATATTAAAAATGTTAGATTACTTCTGACTAGCACAAATTATGTGCTGTCTCAATGTTTTGTGTAGTTCTTGGACAAAGTTGAGGTTGAGATGAGGACATGTGAGGAGCCCCGTCCGCCAAACGGCCCCTCTCCTATTGCCATAACAGCAGGACAGAGGTAAGCCGTCTAAAATCCTGAGCTGAAGTGTCTCAAATTGAGAACTATATCTTACCTGTCAGGCATGTATTTTCAGCGAGTATGGCTTTGCGGAGAAAGTGGTAGAGGGCATGTCTGTCCGGATCAACTCCATTACCATCAAGGTTCAGGCTCGTGCCTTCCACGCCTCCTTTGAGCTATGGCAGCTACAGGGCAACAGCCTCAACCCCAAATGGCAGCGCAGTGACCTTCGCTACACCCGCATCACTGACCCTAAGAGAGGAGAGGTAGATTGTTACGCTCCAGGCCTTCCTCTTTCTAGTCTCTACACTGATTGCCATCCCACAGCCAACTAAATTTCTGCCACATGTTCTTATTAAATTTGTAGTAAATCATTTAATTGTGTCACATGATTTTATTAGCTGCTGGGCGTTTTTCAGTCTGGCAGCTGAAAAAAGTCAGGATGAACAGTGAATCCTTGTAAATCACTGTATGTGACCCTTCTTTCCTACTGTTGGGTTCTTATAGGTCCATTTTGATAAATAAAAAAACTGATGTTTGAATACTTAAAATATATTAATCTGCTATTTTTGTTTTTGTTATTAGATTGATGAAGAGTTTAGCACCAGCTGAGAAAACTAAGAATCCCTTTTCATTGTTTGCATGTTTTCACAAATTACAAAATGTTTCAAAAAATCTGAAGTTATTTACTCTTTGTATTGTTAAAAGTAGCTTTTTATTATATTCGTTGACTCAAATGCAATAAAGATTTCCAGAATCTGAAATGATTTTCTAAAGAATCCCTATTTGATAGAACAATCTGTTGACTAGTTCACATGTTTTAGACTTCGAATTAGACATGATCGACTGCAACAAAGTAAGAGAATTTAATTTAACAGCAAACCAAAGGATAATGAAGGCAGGTTAATTATGACAGTTTTAGCATAATTAACCTGCCCATTTGTGACCTTTTGCTGTCCTGATTATAATGTGAAATTTGATTGAATTATCTTTTTCAGGTGTTGACATTTAAAGAAATTAACTGGCAAACGCTGCGAATCGAGGCAGACGCCATTGAGAGTGACGACCAGGACCTTGGCAGCACTCCATTACGTCTCATCACCAACCAGGGACGCATTCGCATTGCTCTAAAACGCAGAGTAAGGCTGGACTTTTAATGCACATGCACTTGCTTGTCACACGTGGAATGATTTGAGATAAATACCCATTGCTTTGTAATAAGTCTTTGACTTCATATTTATTTCTAGATAAAGGACTGTAACGTGCTGGCGTCCAAGCTGCTTTTCATTCTGGATGACCTGTTGTGGGTACTGACAGACTCTCAGCTCAAAGCCATCATTCATTACGCCAAATCTCTGAGTGAGGCCATGGAGAAGTCAGCTCAGCAGAGGAAGAGCATGACTGCTGAATCCTTACAGGTTTACCTGCTTATTTATTTAGTGGTTTTACAATTTGGTCAGGATGACAGAAAATACCTGCTGTAAGAAACCTATCAACATTTAAACCTAGGGATCATATAACAGAATATGTCATTGTAGATCAAAACAAAGTCAAGAATTATTAAAGATGCTTGTTCTCCAGGAAAGACGTATAAAAAGCTTGTTAGTGATTTGTTAGGTAATCACTAACAAAAAGACCAATTCTGAGACATTTTAACAAACTGGTTTTTTGGCTAATTCCTGGAAGCAAAACTGTTGATTAAAACATCGTCTTAAGTGCATGTAAATTTCAACTTTATTTATTTGTTTATTTATTTATTTGCACAATTTGATTTATTCTGACAAATACTGACTTCTTCTTGTGTTGTTTTTAGACGGCTCCTCCCTCGCCTGTGATTCACAGCCTCTGGACTGAACCCCCGCCTTCCTCCACCAGCACCCCCAACACCATCAGTCAGTACTTTGATCTTTATGATGTCAAGGAGTCGTCCTACCACACCTTCATATCACGCTTGGACTTACACATATGCAATGACAGTTCTTCAGTGGATGAAGGTTAGATGGCAGTACATTTCATGTGCTATTCATGTCGCTTTATTTCTCTGGAAAATGTAGGTAGTTTGATGTCATTACTAAAGATATTACACTTATGTCAAGCTTGTTTTAAACGACTCTCATGTGATGCCACACAGATGAGCCTCCCCCACCGGGCCTGCAGGGTGCAATGCAGCTAACCTTTCGGAAGCTAGGCTTTGACTACTATCCCATTCACAGACCTGGTGAGAGGAATGACTGATTCTTTTTCTGACCGTGTTTTAACTGCTGCTTCCCCACTGAGGCTGTGTGATGCCCTCGGTGTAACCACAAGACTGGTAACACAAGACTGACTGCTGGGAGCTTCACTTTTCAAGCAGACTAATAGCGTTGGAAAGTGTGCCCAGTGTTCTAATCCTCAGTGGAATATTTGATGTAATAAACAGTAGAGCTGCCCTCCAATCTTATTAGGTTGAGTCAAACAAAGTTCTAATTGCTACAGTCAAAGCAGAAAGCATTTGCTCTTTAATTTTTATGTATTTTAGATGGACAAAAAACCCACAATGTGGCAATTGTACATTCCCAAAAGTAACGAAGAGATATGCATTACATATTTCCAGTATTCACAAAATTACAAACTTATGCCAGGTCAAGAAAAACAAAGTTGGTAAAAAAAATAACATATAAAGTATTTGTATCTCTTGAAACGTTGACTAAGAAAAATCTATGAGATACAAACTCTGTGTTGTTGGTCGTAACATGACAAAAACGTTTAAAAAAATCAAAGATAAACTGTACATCCTTTTTGTTTCAAAAGTGAAGGTCAAAAGTGTCATGACTGTTTCTAGTCTAAAACCTATTCCATAATGGTTGATTGGAGAGTTTCAAGACCATTCGAAGCCCACCATTCCACAAAAAGAAAGTTTTTTAGACCATGAAATCATGTAAAACAGCTTAAACAGTGTTAGGAAAACTTCCAAAACACAGCTCTACGTTAAACTCTGATCTCCTCAGCCATATCGATAAATATATTTAAGACTATAAGTAGAAAAAGAATGATCATGCTTGAGTTGTCTGTACAAATTAAAAATCTGGAACACCTTGCACTAACTGACTTCAATATAAGTCTTTCTACAAAAATGATTCTTAAGTCTAATCAGAGACCCTTTCTCTGACCTCTGGAAGACAGTGTGAACTGGAAACATTAACACTAAAGCTTAGGGAGGCTTGGCGACCTGTTCAGGGTGTAGCGCTCCTCCACCGAGTGACTGCTGGAGACAGGCACCAGTCATCTCCCAAATCCATCCATCCTTTACCCCTGGTAACCCCTGGTATTTATCTAGGCTCCTTAGGATAATGTCCAAGCAGGCACAACTGTCTGTTTGAGTTTTGAATGATGGCTGAATCACATCTGCTCCTGGCTGTTGATTTTTTGCTCAGCTGACGGGTGCCGCCACTGGGAACGCTACAGCGGAGCCATGGAGGCGCAGGCTCAGTGGGCGGGAAAACTGCTGCAGGAATACCAGAGAAAAGCCGAAGCCTGTGGTTTTCCAGGGCCGTACTCTGAGGGGCCGGTCAAAGATTCTCCTGCAAAGACTGCCAAGGGTAAAACTTCAAAATGGTTCCTAATATGTTTTCTTTTTATACTTAATAAAAGCAAAAAAAAATATAAAATGAGGAATGGACCAGTGCCAAAAGTTTTTTTTAGGAAATGTGTCTTTCAGGACCTATTTTTAGCAGGTTTTGACTATTTTACATAATTTCATCAAATAATCGGATTTAATTTCCTCATTTCTACTAAAGTTGGTATTATAACAGCTTTTAAGCTCATTTCAACTCATCCATATCCCCAAATACGTCTCTCCTTCTCATCTGCAAACTTTAGATGGACAGACAAGCCCCAAGACGAACCCATCTGACAAAGAGCAGGCAGCCAGCAGGAACTCAATAACTGCTTCTTTAAATTCAATCCTGAAGAGGTTGCGCTCTAGCTGCGTGGTGATCAGGATGGATGATGTGGACATTCACCAGGCAAGTTTTTATCTAAAACTGACTCCATGTACATTGCATGCAGACATTTAATGGAGTCAGAAACCTCTACAGATGGAGTAAAACAGTTGGACACACACTGATGTTCCTACCAGCTTCATAAAATAACTGAATTAATGCTGGAGTAACATTTGTGCTTAAACATTTTTTTCTGTCTAAATGACTGAGATGAGATCAAAAGTTGCTTTTTTTTCAGGGGAAGAAAGTTGTACTAATCGTTTTCTTTCCAGTCTGTTTCCTACTAGCGGTGTGCTGATCACTTGCAGAATATAAGCTTTGCTCAAACAGCAGCTTTCAAAGCTTTTTAACTGACAGAGAGAAAAACTCCCTAGAGAGCAGCATCACACTGTCTTACTGGTGAACTTTGCAATTCAATGGAAAATTGAATTGCAAAATGTTCCCCTTTATGTTCAGGGGAACATAAAGGACAGCATGGCAACTGTTTTCATTTCCTTTATTCTTAACTGCGTCACTAGAAAGTGACTCTGAAAAATACCCCCTTTTGGTTGCTGTGGCATCTCTTAACTGATAAAACACCTGACGACCACAATAAAAGACGTTGTCTTCCCGCTTCTGCATTTTCAGCCATGACTCCATCACAAATGAGAATGTCAAAGGTAATTTTAGTTGCAAGAAAGTTTTGGTTCCCCGTCTGATAAAAGCAAGAAATACCCAGGGGAGAAGTCTGAACGCCTGGCTCCCACCTTTTTTTTAGTTTCTAAAAGGAACTCTTAGATCTTCACTCTGTTTTCTGCTTTTATTCTCTTATTGAATAATTTCTCATTTCTGCTCTGTGAGCAAATAAATTCCAGGTTTAATGATATGTCAGTTAACCACTTAATCATCATTCACTTAGGTGTCCACAAGGGGCCGTCACAACAAGAAGACTCATTCTTTAATATCCTGCAACCGGAAAGCTCTGCGTCTGCCAGATAACGTCCCAGCAGTTCATCTGCAGTTCACAGAGTATTACTTCCCTGACAACTCCAATTTACCAGGTACCTGCATGGCTCCTCTTCACTTTACATTGATATTTTACTGTTTAAAATTTACTATTTAAAATGATTGCTTAACTGATTTCAGTCAAATTTGGTGAAAAATTATTTGTGGCCTTTTGTTATTTGATTTGCATTTTCATAAATCTTTTTATTTGTAATCTCAATCTCTTCCGCCCTTACTTTTTATCATCAAGAAAGTTCTGACCCCATCATTATAAGGTTTCTGAAGATCATTAAAAAGCTTAGTCCTATTTTAGGCCTCAGTAGACTTCAATACAATTATATTACTATACTCTTGAATTACATATCCTCAAAAACTGATAAAAAGAGAAGATGAAAAGTTGTTTTTGAAGACTGAACCACAAACACTGAAGACGTCCCAGTTATTTGGCAAGTACAGGTTGTGTTGCACATGTGATTACAGTCGGCTGTGATATCTGTATCCACGGAATAAGAAGTAAACTTGGGGAAAGAAAAAAACAACAAAACATCCATTCCTAGTTTTATTTCAAAACCTCATGGGAGAATGTGTCCTGGTCTGGTGAAACTAAATTAACTTTTTGCCACGATTCCAAAATTTAGCAACTCCGTGGTGGTGGTGAAACATGATGGTCAGAGCATCATGACCACCATGTTTTTGTTTGATGGAACAAGAGTTTTAGCCACAGTGAGTGAAATTGAGGTTATCCCAGCTATTTTTAAAGAATGTTTTGTTTTTGTCACTAGGTATGTTTTTCTTTTAAATTGTATGAGGTGGGAAAAGTTTTGGTGGGTTTTTTTTCCATCATAAAAACCTGGCATTTTAATAGGGATGTATAAACCTTTGCCAGCCAGTATGTTGTTACTTTGTTGTCTCTTACGAGAATGTTGCCTATTTTTTATTTTTCCTCCCAGTCCCCACTTCAAATCTGTATGTCCAGTTGAACAGCCTGCAAATGTGTGTGGACGCAGCCAGCTTGCTGTGGATCAGTCTGTTCTCCAGGGGTCTTCTGCAGACCCTGGACCAGGTCAAAGCATTCTACCATTTGCAAGATAGCAAAAAGGCTGACGAGCACGTAGACATCCGCATGGACGCAGCTCATCTTAAGGTAGACGCTTAATATTTTGAGGATTTGTATGGGTGCTCCCGTTGAATGTACTTGATATTAAAACGGTGTAGTTTTGTAATAAAGTTCAATCTAACTTTTGATTTGTAAAGTGTTATTTACAGTTGAAACCATATATTTAAAAAGAAACGTGCACTTTTTTTTTCTCACTGTCTGGACTTAAATCAGACCAAACTTTTCTAGTTTTAGGTTAATTAGAATTGCCAAAATTATTTCTATTTGCTAAATGCCGGAAAAGTTTGCAGGAACACTTGACTTGTTTCAATCTGTATAAATATTTAAAGCTGTGAATGTTTATTGTCTTTTCATAGCTGATTATACCTCTGGATTCCTCAATACTGGACCATCCCGAACGCCCTCAGTCACTCTCTGTTATTGTCCCCCAAATGGTTTTCAGCAACACTCGCAACTGCCCTCATGGCTCCACCGCTGACCTCAGGAGCACGTGTGAAAAATTTGCCAGCTGCCCTTTCTTCCAGTCAACGCCACCTTGTCCTTACCCCAGAGAACCGAGTGCCTTCCATCCCGTTCCTTCTACTTTACTTTGTCACGCTCAAGAAACTGAGCCGCAGCCTCTGGACAGGAAGCAGCTGCGATCCCAAGATATCTGGTCTCTCAGTTTGTCCCGGGTTACGCTAGGTTTCGACGGAGCTCGGCGATTTCCCAAAGGCAAAACGCAACCGTTTGTTGAGCCGTTCGCCATGTCGGTGTGGATGTGTCAGCCGTCTGCCTTTAAGAGTGAATCATGGTCTTCCCCCTCCAGTCCTCAGCAGGATGATGCCTCCTTTGCTTCTATCCACTTCCTGGCACACACCATCACCCCATTAAAGGTGTGGCTCAATCACTACCAGTACGTTGCCCTACTGAGGATGAAGGATGCCATGGTTCGATTGGGGACAGAGTTGAGCCGGGATCTGCAAGGTGATAAACAAACTCCCAGCCGGAAATCCAAACCACCTACGGTTTGTCTTGCTCTTCTGGTGGATGCAGTGGAAATGGGTCTGCTGTTGCCCCCCGCCACCGCTGCCCCAGAGGAAGAGCTTCCCCAGACTCCGGAAACAGACAGCCCCAGCATGACAGACTCCGACATTTCCCCGACTCATCACTCTGACAACGGCATCCTGGAGGACAGTGGTTTGGAAAACGGCATCTCCTCCGTCAACGCGGCCACGGCCGATCAGGAGGACCAAGATGGCATGGTGGAGCAGGCTTACGAGGCCGTAGAGGAGGAGAGGGAAGAGGTGGAGGAGAACGGACTGGCAACGGAGGAAGAGATGCCCGGTCTCTCGCCTCCTGTCTCACCCGGACCCTCTCCAGTGATTTCTCGCGAATCATCCACCTTCAGCCTGGAGGGGGAGCTGACGAGTGCAATCAGCGTCACCAAGGATGCCACCAAAGACGCCATCAGTGCCTCGCTGGATCTAACCAAAGGGGCTTTCTCCATAACGAAAGATGCCTTTAGCATACTGAGCCGAGGCTCAGGCATGAGTAAGCTGTTCAGTGCTCAGCCCAGGTGAGTCCTCAGTTTATGTTATTGAAACCTTCAGTGTCTTCCACAAGTTTTAATACCCCTTGAATATTTCACATGGATAGTCATAACCGCTAACTTTAATGTATTTTATTGGAAATGTTTTTGTTAGAAATTTTCCAATAAATATGAAGCCGAAGGAACGTTCAAGGTTTTCAAATAATTTGTTTTACAAATCAAATTCTTGGAAGTATGTTGTACATTTTGTCTTCAGACTTGCCAGCTGCACATCTCGAAGGGTTTGTGTTTATCTGTATGTGCAGGAAAATATTGGCTCATTCCTCTTATAAAATATCTTAAGTTAAGTCAGATTTGATGGAGAGCTTCTATGAATTTGCATTTTTGGATTCTCAGTTGGATTTTGGTCTGCTGATTGAGTGGCCTATACTGATACATAGATATGTTTTATCTGAATTATTCAATTGTAGCTGCAGCTCTGTGTTTTCATTGTTCACCTCCACCTGACACAATAACAAATTTTGCTGGGTAATAAATTGTCCCAGTAATTATTGCAATAAACACTAATATTGTGGTTTCAAGTAAAACCAAGTAAAATATTGTATTTCAAGTAAAATATTGGTAATGGCATAATAATGCAAGTTCACCCTCTCAAAGACCAATGAACATTGTAAACAATACTTAACACTGGATCGGGAACATATTTTAAATACCCAAAATATACAACAAACAGAACAGTAAATAAAATGGAAATAAAAAGAACATCTGCAAGCACAAATAAAACGGATTACGATGTCTCTGGAAACAAAATTGTTCTTCAAAAGATATTTAGCATTGGAATGGAAATTTTTGACCTCAGTTTAATTTATTATGCGTGTGTTCTCAGGGAACTGAATCCGCGTTCAGAAGAGCCCTCCCCTAATCTGCATCATCAATCCTTGAAGCATTCGCACTCCCAGCAGTCCTTTGATAGTGCCATCTTGGACGGCAGCCTCCCTGATGAAAACCTGTCTATCGACAGTGATTTCAGTGACAATTTTGTTGTTCTCATGGACTCGGGTATCTAATACTGCCAGGTTTCCTGATCATTTTACCGGAGTGATACACAGGACATCTAGTTTACGATTGCGTTATGTTTCCAGAATCAGGTGTGGAGTCTTTGCGGATGAACAACACCCCTGCAGGTAGCCGTGGAAGCCCCGCCGTGGGGACAGAGGGGGGATCGTCAGCTGATCTCAGCAGTTCTCTCTCTCAAAGCACTGATGACGTCTCTCAGGATTTGGTGAGTTACTGTCATCACTTAGAAACATGTTGATTGTTCCAGAAAGAGCTCGTGGCTAACATATAACTTGCCACTTGAGCTGTGTGTGTGTATATACTCTGTCTTGCTTCACTCACATATGAACTGGTGACATTAAGGCCTTCCACAAAGTTGATTTAATGCTTTTGGCAATGTAGTGCATTTGAGCTTTTCTACATAATTTTGACTTTGTGAAAAATCCTGAAAAGCAAAAAAGGAAATCTAACTCGTGTGTCCAGTTTGTAAGAACTGCTGAAATTGTGGTATTATCTTTGCATACTGGAAAAACGAACAGTTCAAATGAAGCATTTTTGCAAAATTACAACATTTATGACATCAATGCTCAGGCTGAGTTGTTATGTGAAGTTTTCCACAGGCACATACCTCAAAATTATGAAAAAGAATAATCAAACCTAAATGTTTAAGAGCATAATATGACTTCTAATGAGGTGAATTACAGTCCTCAGTGTTGCTTCTGATCCTGAGTGGGACAGCATGTACCATGGAGGTACAAGGAGAAGACCAAGTAGTTGCTGTCCAAGCGCAGAATTTAACCCCAGTGCAGCTGGGAAATGTCCGACAATCGGACATTCTGGCTGGTCTCGTACAAGGTAACCTGAATTATCATGGCTTTCCTCAAAATTATGCCTAAAATGTGTCATTTAAATGTTAAAAAAAGACTTTCATTGGAATTTTCTTAATACCTTTGTTTTTGAACCTGGTAAAAGAAAACCCTGGGAAAAGATCAACCTTATTCTTTTCTCATGCGTTTTTTTTTTTTGTTTGTTTGTTTTATTGTTATTATTATTTCTTTGTTTACTAATATTCTACAGGTAATTTGAATAGTTTGTGAGTCTTCAAAGATTAATTGATATGTGTGTCACAACAGGTTTAATATCAGGCCACAATTGGATTTAAACTATGCTATGCATGTCAAAGATAACTGATAAGACATTTGGATTTCTTCTGTTTTAGCATTTTTATTCTTGTCAAAAAAAAGTGCATGATCTCATGCAGCATTATGGTGAAGAGGATGCATCTAACCTTGAATAAACTAGAATGTTGCTCATGTTTTCCTGTGTAAATAGGCTACAGATAAATTATCCTCATCTTTGTTTGTGCAGCTGCAGGTGAACCGTCTCAGAGGCAGGACAGGCAGGGTTGCAGGACCTCTCCGGCGCTCTTGTTGAGAGCGGAAATGGGCCCGTCTGCGGCTCAGCGCTCTGCTCTGGATGAGTCACTGGGTTTTCTGGATGTGAGACTTCAGGACTGCCAGGCAGAGTTTTTAGCCTCAACAGTAACCAACATTGGCCCTTTCCTTGAAGATGAGTTCAGTGTAGATGGTCAGCCAATAAGATTACACTTGTCCAACGTCACTGTAATTTTAAAGGTAAGTCAATGATCCTAATCTACAAATTTTTATCCCTGGAAAGAAACATCACAACTTTTTGTGTCCAGCGTTAGTATATAGGTTAATGATTTAAGATATGTTTTCTTTAGGACGATGGTCCCAGAATCTACCCTACTGCCCCCCAACCTGTCCCTGCCAAATTCATTATAGATCAGATGCTGCTCCAGCGAAGCGATGATGGAGTTATGAGAATCAAAGGTGACAGGAGAAAACAGTAGAGGTTTATTAAATAATAATCTGAAAAGCACAGAGAACACAAAATACATCTGCAGTCACACCTTCACAGAAAGATGAATAGAAAACTCATGATCTTTTTCTAATTTCAGCTGAGGGTGCAAACACTAAACCCTTAGCAGGTGTTCCTGCTGCCGGCTTTGACACTTTTAATGGCACCAACTCTGTCCAACAGCAAAGTGAGGTAAGGAGGAAAAATCAAACATTTTTAATGGTTTACTAGAGAGAAATTGGAGAAAAAAAGCTTTTATCTCAATAAAATCAAAGTAGCTTTTGGATTTAGGTGATGCTACTTATGAACTGATTTGGATTATGTTTACATCCTCTGTAAAATTGACTGAAATTCTATTGAAGAAGCTGTTTCCCATAGAAGAGTTGATTATTAAAAGATAAATTTCTCCTCCCTTGCTGAAATATTTGCCAAAACATTGAGCACATGGTCAGTGTTTGATCTGTCATTTTGTTTTACTGGTGTTAGACAAGCCTGTCAGCCAGCCTATGACACAGCTTTATCCTATATTATATTGATCCGAATTAAAATAAAATCAATGCTTCAAAGGGAATTCTGTATTAAATTAAAATAGGTGGCCATTTCACAGGCCTTCCTCACATTTGGAGAACTTTTTGATTTTTTTCCACAGAATGGAAAAATGATCAAAAACATTCAAACTTTTCTTCTATTTCTACTTTGTCTTTTTTACATTTGAAAAGGTTTGTGTCCTCCTATGGAAGTCGTTAATGGTTTTATTTTCACACCCGTTACATTTCAATCCACATACTGTGCAGCTTTGTGTCAAAATACCAGCTATTATTTAACTAGAATAATGTTGCTTTTGCAGAGTCAAACACTGGAGAGCAAACTCTGGGACACTCAGGCTGCCCTCAAACAGGCCCTGACTGAAAGAGAGCGCCTCCTCCAGGAAGTAAGGAAGTACGACCCCACTTTTACGCTCTAATCCTCTTTAGATACTGACCTCTAACCTCTGGGGCTGTTGAAGAATGGCGACTGGATGTCTGAGACTTGATGCTGAGAATAGAGCAGAGCTCAATTAAATCATCTCTAAAGATAAATCCAGGAAAATGAGCGGTGAATCCAAACTGTGGCTTCATATCACCTCCAACTGGCACACACAGACCAGGAGATTACAAACAAATCCCCTGTAGCTGTTACTAGAAAGCCAAGGCCTGTTGAGTTCATTTTGAGGTACATAATGGTTCTTTATTACTTCTGGCAGTTTAGATATTCATTCCTGATACGCTTAATAGATTTACTCTGGTTTTTATCTCAAACAAATCAGGGTGGTGGGAAATCATTGTGTGGTTTTAGTGTGAAGCAAAGCATGCAACATGATCAAGCTTTAAATTCTGGCTTTAAAGAAGCCAACATTTTTCCACTTATTATTGTGCGTTATGGAATTGTTGCACAGACACTGCCATTCAGCTGCTAGTTCATCAGTCCCTTCTCTTACACTGCATGCTTAATTAGCAGTGCTAATTCAATAGAAAAAAATGTAGCACATTTTTTTTATTGACAGTTTTAGTGCTGGATTTGTGTTATTTGTTCGGTGTAAGATAGCAAAAAAAAAAAAAAAAAAACATGTTTAATTTTTATTTTGAAGTGTCATTCTAAACAGTTTTGTGAAAGGTAGGTGAAAAAAAATGCACTTTATTTATAAAGTAAGCTTCCACTTCTTTCATGGAAAGCTTAAAGCATCTCAGTTTCCACATTTTTCTCTGTGTATCACCAAGTGGTAATCGTATACACTCATAACAAGCTGTTCTCATGGAGCAGGTTGGATTATCTCCCAGTGTTATTTTATTTTATGTATTTCTTTTATACTGTGATGACTAATGTCCTCTGAGGGTGAACATCTACTGAAGACAGCATACCTTACAGTCTGTTCCTTCCTCACATTTGGAGAAAATTTACTCAGAGTTGAATCATCTGTTGTGGAGAGGTTTGTGATTGTGTCTCCTTACCATAGCTTTGTAGCTTGCCAGGAAACAACTGATGAAACATGTGCTACATTGGTGAACTTACATGACTTTGTGTTATTTTACTTGACTATATTTATTTTTTATTTTTTAGTGTTTTTTTTTTTTATTTTTTATTTTAAAACAATATTTTAAAAAGTGGTACTGATGACATGAAAGATTAAATAACTGGAATAGTCACTCTTTTGATATGGATTTGTTGCCAATTTTATTTCCTGCAGAAAATCTTGTACAGGAATGAATTTGAAAGTGGATAGATTTAGGAAAAAGAAGCCAACATTTGTTGTTTTGCTGAATCAGGGACTTTCTTTTAGTAAAAGTCCTTTCTTTTTTCTTTTGGCTCTAATTTGTAGCAATGTAAAGGTACTTGGGAGACCTCTGGTGGCAGAAACGTGTCACTGTAGTTTCCGTTTAAAATATTTTAGCAAAGTTACACTGGAAGTTACAATAAAATATTAATTAAAACTTTATTTCAGCAATCCACTTTAGAAAGTGAAAAAAAAAAAACATCTAAAGAGAGAGAGAACAAAGTACTCCAAGATGTCATAATAGACAGCTGCTCTGATTTTGGGTTTGATAAAAACCCAAAGTAAGACTGACAAAATTTTACTTTAAGTAGCTTGGATTCCAAATGAAATGGAAAAAAGTATTTTCATCTGAGAAAAGAACTTTGGATCAGTCGTACGATAATATTTCTGCATCATCAAGATCAACAGAAACATACTCTTGATATATATAGCTATGCTACTTTCAGTTTTTGAACTGAGTTACTGAAATAAACTTTTCAATAATATTTTAAAATTCAGCTGTACAGCAGACAGATCTTCTCTAAAGACCACTGTTGTCTATCTAAACAATAGGAAGACATTAGTTTTACATGAAACCTGTCGAAGAAAAATGCTGCATATTTTTCAGTGCACATTTTTTGAGATGGCTACACTCATCTGCATGCAGACTCCAGAATAATCCTGAATATATTGGTGTACTAAAGCAGATATACTGCCCATTTACCTCAATACATGTGATCTTTTTATTACCGTTTGCCGTTTTAGTTTCTGCATGGCCTTAATGGACAAAGATGTTCTATGCTGGATGCAACATGTAGCTTTGAAGTTTCCTGTAGTTCCTCTGTAAAACCTTAGTATTAAGTAGCATCTCTGTTTTAATGAAAAACTGGAGCTTTTGAGTCAAATTTCCACTAAAACTTTTACACTAGACTTCCTTTGCAGTCCACAGCAGGCCAGTGGTTTCCATGACAATGTAACTCACTCACTGTGCCATGCAAAGAGGAGAAGCGGAAAAGTAGAGTTACAGGCGTTTTCTCAACCTGGGATGCATGTGCTGAAGTGATTTATTTTACTTTTTTTTTGTGTGTGAAATTTATGCCTTGTGAATTACTTGCATTGGTGAAGTCAATTCACAGGAACTCACACTCGTTTTGATGTGAATCACTTCAAAAAGAATGCATACAAGTCATTGTGGAAATGTTTAAAGTGGTGCAGAAAAACTGGACAGTATGGTTTTTGTCATTTATGTAAAAATACAATGGCTTTATGGTACTCATCACTCCATCAAGACTAATGTAAAACTGGTTCTGTGAACCAATGAGAGAATGTTGATGAGACTAAATAAATTACTAAAACATTTTTGATGTGAATTTACTGTCTCTTCTCGCAGTATCTGCTGCGGGTTTCAATTCAGCTTTACAAAATGTAGTTAAGTTGCAACCAAAATAAAATCATAAGAAAAAACATGGAGGACAATTAACACTGTACATCATCCTGAACTCACGGTGAAAATGGTGGTGGCAGTATCATGCTATGGGCACACTTGCACCAAGGCCTCATCTAAAAATGTTAAGACAGGAGGACTGGAGTTTGATGGTCCTGGTTTAGATCAAACCACATTCGTGTTTAAGAATAGCCTAGTCAAACTCCATTCTACAAATGTATGCACACTTCCAAATTTGTTAAATATATATACTGCATATATATATATTCATTTGATAATTACCACCTAAGTGTTAATCTATCACAAACTAATAAAATTATAAAAATTACTCAAATTCAGTTTGGCTTGTAACATGACAATGCGAAAAAGTTCAGGGGCTGCAAATATTTGTCGGTGGTTGAACTTACCACCCATATATTAACCAAAAAGTAGTAAAAGAAAAAGATATAAAACTTATATTTACATGTTTCAATAAGTATTTAACTTAATACAGAGAGCCTTCCAGCAATGTACCTTTACAGACTCTAAGCTCCATCAATAATTGTGAGCAGCCTCTGGCTGAATCAGAGATTTTCCCACAACGGTTTTAAATATCACGAATGTCCACATTCATCCCGCAGCTTGAGAGGCTCAGTGAAACAGGATGTGCTTGTATTTGGAGTTGGGAATCTGATCTCGACTCTTCAGCCTCCTAACTGCTTCCCTCAGGTGTTTAGGCTGAAGTGGTGGCGTGTCTCCCCACTTCTCACAAACATCCAGAGCTGAAAAAGAAAAATAACACAGAATAGTCTATTTTTTTCAAAAAAACCTATTGTGTGCTTCAGGGTTGTTTGGTAAACCATCCTCTCACCTTCCTCAACAATCTCCCCGACAAAAACTTTGGCGATACCAGACATGGCAATAACCACATTCTGGGAAACTGACGACCCGGTTATGGACTGGATCAGCTGAAATATGGAAATCATAAAGCAGCCATAAGAAACTCCAGTTTGAAGTTTCAAAATAAATGTGTCAGTTTTAATAACCAGCTCACCCTCTTAATGGCAGCCTTTGGGAAAGCGGAACGTCTGTACATCTCATAGCGATTGAGCTGCTCTTCAGAAAACGATGACACCAAAACCCTAAATAATGCAGGAGGGAAAGAGGACCAAGTTGGATCAAACAGGACACTTTCAGTGAAGTTTGTAAAGAGAGAAGTGATCTTCCGTGACAGCCTTACTGCATCTTTTGTATTTCATCCTCGTCGACCTTGTGGCGCTTCTCTTTTTTCTTTTCTGGCTCCACTTTGAGTCGCTTAGAGGAAGGCTGACCGGAGGTTCCCTCTTCCTCATCGTCTGCTGCCGCCACCGCTTCAGTTTCCTTCAGAATGCAACAAAACACATGTTGGGTGAAAAAACATTGAGACTCCCTTAGTGAAATCAGATAGTTGATATATCAACAATATTACGAAGGTATTAAATAATATTTTCTGTACACATTACTGCACTTTACTTATAAAACCAATTTCCACTGTAATGTAGGCACTTAACTCTTATTTAAAATATTCAAAAATGAACACATTTTGTTAGTTTTGTGTTGTCATGAAGTCAATTTCTCCAAAGTCATCTATGTGAGCTTCTATAACCTTTGGGTTTAATCTCCAGTGGTATTTGTAACAACTTCCTTTTTTATAAAGTTAGCTCGGTCAGATAATTTATTTCACCCTATCCGTATGACCGCTCTGTCTCTGTATCCCGCTCGGCTGTCCTCAACCAGTCTGAGCTTGTCTCACTTAACACGTTTACGGAAGTGAACACACCATATGAAACCCTCAGGTTCCCCTCCTGACAAGGAGCCCTGCAAGTCTTTTTAAAGAAGTTTCAAACCATCGAGTTTTCATCATCATATATGCTTTTACTAAACATGCAGTAGTGAATCCAATTACAGAAAAAAAACAAACATATTGACCCCCCGTTCTGTAGGAATATCAAACCAAAATCGAACCAATGTTGATATTGTGTGGCGAGTCGTTCAACTTTGTATAAGTACATCATCATGACACTTTTCTTAATCCAGTCTGGATTTTATGGTTGGTAAATTTCTATCAAATAATTACTGGGGGAGTTGTTTTTGTATTGTATTTTGTTTCGTGTATCAAACAATTACAGTCAAAATTAGAGCTTGTTGAAATTCTTCAAGAAGATTCATTAAGTAAAAGCTACCAGGCCATATTTTATTTTTTTTTAAAGTGTAATTTGTATGATATGTGAATTTTTATTTTTTTTTTGGGGGGGGGGACATTTGATTCATGCTCAACAATAATAATAATGCTCCATTAAGTTGTTTCCCAACCACAATTAAACAATGAGTAGAAGAAGAACCAATCAGAGTCCTTGGAAGACTGAGTCCACCACATCTCAATTTCTGTAGTCTCCTCAGCACTTGACTAAATTACTCTTAAAGTAGGACTCTTTGGCAAGGATTTTTCAGATAAGAGGAGAGTTATGTTAAAGAACTGAGAAATTAATCCTAAGATGAAAAGTAGCTTCTAATCATGTTAGGAAAATTCTTAGAATTTCTTGAATTCTAATTTTTGTCCCAGAATTTTACCTCAATAATTTCAGTTATTCACAAAGCACATTAGGCTGTAGGTGTACAAGCAGACAGTCAGTAAAGTGTTGACATCTCTACGGCCACCTTAATATCACCACAAGCATGGCGAGAAAATGTGACAAAACAAACAATGACGTTTCATCACTTGACTTGTTGACGTTTCAGAATTTTTTTATTAAGTGAATTCACTTACAGTCTTCAAATCTTTGAGATGATCCTGCGTAGGCGGGTCTTTGCTGTCATCTGCAGAGGTCTCCGCAGAAGTCTCCGGAACAGACTCATGGTCCGTCTTCGGATTCTCCTCGTTGATAAAGCCCTCTTTTTCAAATGAACTTTCTGTTTTTATCCGTGCAGGATCCGCCATAACTCCTCAGATTCTCCCAACACAGCTGCTTTTTACGGTCTAAAAGTCTACACTGAAGCAGAGGAGACAACGCACTGATAAACTGAACCCGTAGCTTGTTTTATGTTTAATAAAAACGCTCAAACAGAACTTAATCTGGTAAACATTCGCTTAAAAGCTAGTCAATGAGCTAACCGTTTGCTGTCGAACACACGGTGTCATTAGATAGCTGATGCTGCTAACACTTGACTAAAGAAAAACGCCGCTTTGACGCACAATAACACAATTTGTTAAATCAGTTGTGAAATAACGACCGCATTAAAAGTAACAAACTGTAGAAAGCTTGTGCAAGTTCTTCGCTACCTCCTGCTAATGCTCTTCCTCTTAGCTTTATTTTCAGTGAAATGTTTAAGAACTACGCACTGGGTGCATTACCGCCACCACGCGGATTGGAGTATCACTCTTTCTTTCTCTTTTGGATTTCCAAAGCTCCTACCCAAAACTTAAAGAAACACCCTTTTCTTCCCCTCTCAGAAGATATACTTCATACAAAACCCACATAATATTGTCATGAATCTCTTCATCATAAAAATTACATTTTTGTGTTATTAGAATACAAAAGAATGCCATAGAAATATTGTTTATTGTCCCACAGTGGGGAAATTCAGAAGTACCATGAGCAATTTACAGGTAAATGGCAAAATGTATTCAAACTGAGATGTAAAATGTAAGAAAATAACAGACTGTTAGAGACACATAACAGACTGTGTAGTAAAGGCAAACTTACTACAAAAGAAAAAAAAATGCATGTAGACAGTGCTGGGTAGTATCTAGTTATATTTACTCAGTTACATTAACTTGAGTAACTTAAAAACAAACAAACAACAAAACAAGACTAGTTTTACTGCATCTTACTTTTACTTGAGTAATCATTTTATGAAGTACCACTACTCTTACTTCTAAATATTTGAGTAGCTTCACAGAATGAAGAACAGATAGATTTTAACCAAAAATATTTGAGACGCACACACATATACCATTTAAGTATGACCTCTTGTTTTTTTTTTTTATCAAACTTTATTGTACTAATGCTAATTTGTATAACATTTAATCTGATGTGAGTAAATACAAAGTCTCAACAGCTCCCACTAAGAGCATGGGCATACATGGGCCATTCTATTATCTCTGACTAGAATAAGTTATTTTAATGTTTCTTTCCAAGACACAATGAGCACATCGCAAGAATTTGTTTACTTAAAATATGACCCAAAAGTTTGAAAATGGACATTATAATTTATTAATTAGATATTAAATTATCTATCTATGTTCTATAAAAGTTTTCTATCTGTTTAAGACTAGTTATCGTGCTTATTTACATAGCTTTTCATTGTAGGGAAAATCTTATTTCCTCACATATGATACCTGGAAGCATCATCTCATCACTGTCAGAACATGATTACTGACACTACTAATAAATATGCTGATATTATACTACAGCTTAAATTTATATCCTTATGAACATTGACCGAATAGGAATATGACAATATATTCCAATTTTCTTCTAATTTCTATGACTACTGTTGTTTTGATAACTTTATTGTTATTTAAAAAAAATGTTATTTAAATTTTACATTTTGTTTTGTATGACGATAAGTCTCCTAACAATAAAGATAGGACCGATAAAGCTCATTGTTAGGTTTGGAAATTTGCTCTTGCCACAACGGGTCACAGGAAAGGGCAGATCTACAAGTTAGTGGATGGGAACAATCCCATCCCGTAAATCGAGTGAGACCTCATGTTTCCTGGCGCAGAGGCACTCCGGCCGCCATCTTCCTTTTATCATCCCTATTGTATATGAAGCAGCGAGGGGCGGCGGTGGCTGGTGCGGCATTTGTGAGCGTCTGAAGGGTTTCATTGGAGATGAAGAAAGAAAGGGTAGTTTCGAGGAAGTGACGGACGACGCTCGGAAGACTGGTCAGAGGAAGTTTGCTCGATAATGGTGCCGTGCGGCTGAACGAAACTTTTCCCCCTCTTGAGCGCCAGCGGAGCCGTGGATCGGGACGGAAGGGTCCAGCAGGGCGGCCGGGGGGAAGCTTTTGTTTCCTCGCCACATTTGCAGCTCTGAGGAATAACTTGAGGGCTGGGAGAAAGAAAGAGAGGGTCGCAGAGAAATTTCATTCCCTACAACCAACCCCCCTCTCCCTCTTCCTCTCCCCCTGTCTTTCCTGATCTTTTCCCAGCGCCTCCTGTTTTATTTTTTAAAATTTTTCCCTGGGATTAGCGATGGGGAAGGAGCAGGAGCTTCTGGACGCGGCGCGCACGGGGAATCTGGCCGCGGTGGAGAAGCTTTTACCCGGCAAGCGACAGTCCGCAGGCGGATCGTCTGGGAGCGCAGGAAGCGGCAACAGCAGCGGGAGCAGCCACGGAGCTTCCTCCCATACGCTCTCCAGTCTGCTCAGGTAGGCTGTGGGATGACTGAAGAGGAGGCAGCCACCGGCACTGTTCCTCTCGAAACGCTGTCTTATCATTCCACTGTTAGCACTTCAGATATGCTTGCTTAGTTAATTAGTGATCTTTTGGTCAAAGCAAACCCAACCTGAACCTGTGCTGGAACGAAGCTGTGGCATGCCTCTTTGTTGGAGCATTGCTTTTGTCCGTCTTCTGTTGTGTGCACACAGTGCATTGCAAAAGAAAATATTTTGTCACGTTGCAACCTCACACTTAAGTTTAGTCTATTGGCTCGAAATAAGCCATCCAACACTAGCACATACATGTGAAGTGGAAGGAGAATGTTGCATAGTTTTCAGAAATGTTTTCCAAATGAACATTTTGTTTGATTTCAGCCTTTTATTTTTACTGTCATAAATCAACCAAGTGTAGCTAATTTCTTCAAACACAGACTACCTGTATTTTTAAGTTAATTACTAGTAACAGTGGGAGAACTGCGCTTATCTGTAGCTCAGGTGGGGGAGTATGTCAAAAGGTCAAGTTGTGGGAAGAAAAAGAGCAGCATAAGAATTTGTATTGGGTCCTAATAAGTCTGATTAGGTCTGCAGGGAGGATAATCAAGGCTGACTTTCACTCCATTCAGGACCTGCACAGGTTAGGGTTAGGAAAAGGGCACATCCCACACATTCTGGGCACATTGATAACCAAAGTCAAATTTCTTGGTTGGGCACACAGTCTTGGCCAATAGGCAAATTTGGGGAGGTTTACTTCAGTAGAAACCAGGAAACTAATCAGAGTTGAGGGGAAGATATAGCACAGGGATGTTCTGCAAGAAAACCTGTTAAAGACTTTGAGGCAACAAGATAAATTGATAGAAATATAGAAAAACGAGGCTTATTTTCTCTTCATGTGCTTTTTGTTGATCTATCACCCTGAAATCCCCTCAAAATACTTTGATGTTTGTGGTTGTAACTTGACAAAAGTATTATACTTTACATTCATACAAAAAACAATTGCATAGTTGTTGTTTTTTTGCAACTTGTCAAAAAAAAGTAATCAACCAGAAAACAATCTAATCTCTTTGACTCTGATGCGTAATTAATTGCTTACACACAGTCTAGACTTGAACCAGGTTTAATGAGGGAGGAAAACAGATTTAGTTATCATATCAGATTTAGTCAGCCTTCTGGAAACTTTTATTCTCAAGCTTGTGGATGTAAGCTTTGAAATTTTTTTGTTTAGCTGTGGGCAGAGTGAGAAGTCTCCAGTGAAATATCTACGTTTGATGCGGGTTTCCACATCCAAATACTTGCTATGAGTGGTAAGAGAGGTTTACCTTAACTGTTGAGTCATTTATCTCCCATTAGTACACATGCTGTCCATGCACAGCCCGCTGTTTGGATTTGAACAGGGGAGGAGAGGATTTAAAAAAAAAAAAATTGCAATCATATTTAATGTATTACTTTGGGACATGTTTGTGTTAAAGAACAAGAAAAACAACAACAAAGGGATTAGCAGCAGACGTGATGGAGGCAGTTTCATTTTGCCCTGCGGATGTTCCCTTAAAAATAAACTCATAAGAATCAGCAAGGTGAACAATTGCTTAAAGTCTCATAATTATTTATACCTGCTTTTAGCATGAATAACTTAAAGAGCATGTAGGAAAATGCTACCAAACATCCAGCAAAATCTTACAGATTAGCGCAAAGCAGTGCATAATTGTCAAGTGGCAAGAAAATTATGCAATATAGTTTTTTGAAAAATTACATATTGATCAAAAACTGAGATGGGTATTTGCAGTCAAACTTTTGTAAAGTCACCTTGTTGGCACATCAGCATATCTCTACCAGCTTCAGGACTGACATTTTTGTGCCATCTTCTTTGCAAAAAAGCTAAAGCCCCTTAGTTAGACGATGTCTTACGGCAGCAACTTTTAGTCTTTTGTCACACATTCCTACTTTGATTCTATTCTGGACTTTGTGTGAGGCATTGCAATCCATCAATGTGTTTTGATCTAAGGCATTTGATTGTAGCTTTGTTTGTATGTTTAGGATTGTTGTCAACCTTCACCCCAGGAATAAGACTTCTGCAGCGTCTTAACGGGTTTCCGTCCAAGTTTGCTTTGTGTTAGCATCTTTTCTTTTCCCATCAACTCAACAAAGACTCTCTATTCTGGACTGTCAGTTTGGGTGATGGCCATGTCCTGGAATCTTGTAGTTTTTGTGCCATTGTCTTTCCATTTTTTGCTAATGGCTGGATAAAAAATATTGTTTTCTAACCTAATGTTTAAGAGTTTCTACAGCTTTATCCCTGACTTAATGCTACGTGTTCACTAATGTTCGCACAGGTGGACTCTATTCACTGATTAGATAGTTCCCAATAGAAATTAGTTGTACTGGAGTTTAGGATCGCAACTAATGATTACTTTAGTAAACAATTATTCTGATGATTAATCAGTTAATCTGACAGCAGATCTGCACATTCTGCACATTTTATGCAATTTTAAAAGTACCCGAAAAGATGCACATAAGCAAATAATTGATTTTTTTTAAACGAAAAGATAAATATTTCATTGCCTAAAACGTTATAACATAGTGAACACTTGATCATTTGCAGGAAAGGTTGCATCTGCAGTTAAGAAAACACTTTTAACATCAACATGTGAAAAGCTCAGCCCTTTCTGCTTGACTCAGCATTAATGCAGAGCAGGGTTGGTTTTAGCTATTTGTTCTGATTAACTTATTAATAGTTATATAGCAAAATCTACTTAATATGATTTTGTTTTCTTATTTTACAGAATTTAAACTGGATTAAACTAAAAGTATGCCACTTGAGTTTTGGATCGAACAGTTTACAAAGTTTTTTTTTAATCATAAATGCAAAAAATATGTATTTTTTGTTCAGTTTTGACTTAATTACTTGTCTCTATGTTGTTCTTTTAGCAAATGGTCTTGTTTTGCATTCTTCACCCCAGTTGATGATGAATTAGTTGAGCATTATTTTGATGATCAATTCATCACAATGAATCTGATTAACCGCTTCAGCCCTACTGGAGTTTGTTGGAGGCCATATTTTCAAATGTCCATTTAAAAATAGTTTTGAAAATCCTCATACAATTTTCCTGAAATTCACTGATCCACTACTCTCTTAGTAAGCACTTATAATTTATATAAAATACACTTAAGTTTGTGGTTATGATGTGACAAATGTGAAGGAAAACACTTTTGCACAGTGATGTGGCCATGCCTTTACTGTCCTGAATGTTGGTCACTGAAAACATAAACAGTTGTTTGGGGTCTGAATGCCTTTTGTCTAAGGCTGAAGTGTTGACGCGAACTTCCTCGTGCTGCATCAATGTGTTACTCAGCGCAGACTGCGCAGCATACTTAGGATAATTGCATTAAACTCTTTTAATCGGAAATCCATTTCAGAAATGTCATGCAGTCAAGGCCGGCTCCATCTTTCACTCTCTGATCTGTGGGCGGACCGGAGAGTTCATTGTGTCATCTACTATGTCTTGAGCAATCAATGTTTGGCAATGGGAACTGTGGGACATGATTGGCCAGGCCATGCAGGAAGTGAATAAACCCCTGGTAGAAAGCTTGTTGCCTCTGGACAACTGAGCTTATTGGACATGTGAGGAGTACTGACCACAGGGGAGCCTGTGGGATTGTCGCTGCCGTGTATGACATTTGATTTGGTTTGCACGATGAAAATGTCAATACCATCGTCTGCGAGTGAATTACCTTGTAGTCCAGGTTGTGGCTTTGCGTGTTTGTTGTTTCATTCATCAGAATGCATTTGTGACCTATTCATCATCCTTTGTTGGAAAAATGTAGGCCACTAATCTTGTCAGAGCTGATTTTATCTCAGTCCAAGGCTGTTGTTTTTGGTAAACCTCGAATCTCACTTGCTTTAATGCCCTCATGCAAAAAATAGGTGTATTGTTGACACTTATGTTGCTGTGATGCACACTGAAGCGTCCCAATGTGCATCAAGTTGCAAGTTGCAAGTTGCATTGTGTAAATGAACTAGTTTTTGGTTCTGAGATCTTGCAAACAGCGCTGCTCTTCCAGGGTGTGTGTGTGTGTGTGTGTGTGTGTGTGTGTGTGTGTGTGTGTGTGTGGGGGGGGTGTTTCCACTAGATTTCTGGCGTCCTTCGCATGGAATGGGCCACATGTTGGGGCTTGCAGTGTTTTTGTAACCAGGCCGTTGTGCAGCTCTGCTCTGCGGAATGCCTGCTTTCCCAGGAGAGTGTGTCCCAGGCGTTGCCATGAGATAGACACTGACCTTCGACATTTTTCACACCAACTTCTAAGCAGGACTTCATCAATTAGGGAAGCTGGGGTGTTCTCAAATGTGCGCTATCAATATCCTGTGAACTTATCCACATTTGGTCACATTGCAACAACACATGTGAATGTACTGTGCTGTTATTGCATGTGAAAGACCCAAACAAAGCATTGCATAGTTGTGAAGCAGAAAGAAAATGATACATGGTTTTTAAATGTTGTGTGAAATCCATTTGCAGACTCAGAATGGTCGTTGCAGAATGGTCTTTAGCTGGGACAGCAGCTGCAAGTCTTTTGGGTTGTGTTTATACCAAAGCTGCACATGTAGAGACTGAGAAATGTGTCCGTTCTGTGCAGAATAGCTCAAACTCAGTCGTATTGAAGGTAGAAAGTCTGTGAATATTTATTATTCAAGTCTTTCAAAAGATTCACAAATGAATTTAGGTGTCAGCTGCCTCCACGTCCTGTATTTAGTTCCATTCATCATCCCCATAGCATGATGCTGCAGAGGGGCCTCACGTAGCATCTTTCATGTGCAACAAAAAGGTTCAGTTTGGACTTCCAGGTCTTGGTTTGTTTATCATTCTATTTACTAACATTAAGCTACAGATGGGTGAGCTGTCTTCACTAAGTGGATGCACTGGGTTTTATTCATGTCTGTCCAAAGTTATTGTCCTTCCACTTATCTATCAGGCATTTCTTTCTGTTAATCTCTTACAAAAAGTATCCCAGTAAAGTATATTGTAACAAAAAAAACAATGAAAAATTATTTTGTAAAACCCCGTATCTACTTCATTTTCTGTTATATAATCCTGTATTTTGGATGTTTTTTAAGATTTTCTTTTTCCACTTGCACTTCCTGGCCCGGATTGTCCTAACTCGGACAGCTGCTGCTGTTACACCGGAGGTGAGACAAGTCCCTGGCAGGGAGAACGGCTGCCCACTGAGGAGAAATTAACAGAGGAATGCATGGAGTCCTGGACGGACACTCCAAGAGCTTAGTCAGATGAGAACTTTTCTCTCCGCTTCACAGCCGTGTTCTTTGTCCTACTGACAGGATGGCGCTTTTAAGATTCATATCAGGCCTAGAAAACCATTCTGAGGCTTTTGTATACTTTTTAGGTTCAGGGAAATGAAAATTGACCTGTCACTTGATCAGAACTGAACCACCTCCAGTTGGCATTAAGAGGAGCGTAGCTCGTTATTTGAGAGAGGGAATCTTTGAGTGAAAAATTTAAGATTTTCCCTTTTTTTTTAAGGGCTGTTAAATAATTTGTTCTCTCTAGTTTCTTTTGACATTCTGCTTTGAAAAAGGTGACTATATGAGGAGTGGTTCACATTGTTTGGGCTTTGGGCACACCTTCAAATCATCCTATTTCATCCGCAGTTTCCTGCTCACACTCGGAAAAGCCGTTCTATCAGCTATGAGAATATTTGCTGCTGTCCTTTTATCTCCAATAAGAAACTATCCCACAGGATTCTGTTTTTTGAAGATGTTTGGTTGTATGTGATATTGCAGTGTGAGACTGATGCGTTTTAAGAGGATATGCTCGCTGAGGAGATGCACAACATTCCTTCCTCCACTTTTGAGCACATATTCAAATATGCTGACTTACATGTGTTAGGCGTGCACGGATTTCAGTTTTCTGGCTGATTGGCGATCTTTAAAAAACTCGACTGATTCCGATTTTGGCAGATACCAATTTATCTATTTATTTTTTGTGTGCGAAAAGTCGCTAAATACAGTGGTAATGTCATTAATTAGCAACAATGGGGGGACTTTTGTTAACTGCGCAGATGAGACCTGGTGAGTGGATGGGTCAGTCAGCCCTCTATCATGGTAAAACAAAAGGAGACAGTAACTAATTTTCAGGCCTTTGTGGAGGTAGATAAGATCAATCTCACATGTAAATATCAGCTGATTACCGATCACCCGACAACTAGGAAATCAAGACGATATATTGGTACACCTACTATGTGTGCACCTGTGTGCTTGTAGATATTATGCATGCGTGCACATCAGATATGCAGACACAATCAAGCATGGTGCAGCTAAGAGATGGTAATATATCTCTATACTTGTATGTGTAGATATTAATTAGTTAATCCTCTTTCCCCCTTTTGTAGATCAAGTAATTTCCACCACTCTAAGGCAAACAAACACTCTGTGTGTTGTTTGTTTGTGGTATCACAATAAATTACATTAAAACAACTTAAACCAGAAAGAAAAAAATAACTCGCCACTTATTTCAGTGTGCATCCTAAAAGGTTTTATTTCTGGGGTTAAATTTTTCTCTGATTTGGATCCTTCAGTAAAAACAATGCGGGTTAAAGAATAACCTTGGAAAACCTCTCTGCTTCCTGGAAAAACTTTCTTGCACTGGTACCTTAAGTGTTGACAAGGCAGTTTGTACCACTTGCATTCCAGGAAAAGCTCCATCAGATCATCTCCTGCTGTCTGGGCAGATGCACCCACAGTGGACACAGCACATCATTTGTTGACCTCTGAACTGAAACAGACATTAGTAGGAGGGAGCAGTGCTGGGAAATGTAACACCACAATGTTGGCATTCCAAGAGCATCTGAGTTTGAGATACTCTGCTCTGAGTCTTGTGTTTGTTTAGCCACAGAAACCATGCAGAATGGCGCCTAGCAGTGATGGATTCCACAGATGTCTGTGTTTTTTGTGTGTGTGACAAATACAGTGTCCTTTTAATTCAGTCTCAAGCCCTCTTCATGGTGGTG
Source organism: Poeciliopsis gracilis (assembly GCA_911649635.1). Lineage (NCBI taxonomy): Eukaryota > Metazoa > Chordata > Actinopteri > Cyprinodontiformes > Poeciliidae > Poeciliopsis > Poeciliopsis gracilis. The sequence goes on from CAJVRI010001220.1 coordinate 4,322,606, forward strand.
GACTAAAAATAGCCTTCATCCAAGTGGGTCAGAGTTTGGGAGATTAGTTAGTAGTGGAGAGGAAGCTCCTTTGAAGTTTAATGGAGGAGAAGAAAATAATCTTATGATGGTGCCTCGAAGGGTTGTTGGTTTAACAGAAAGGGGGCTGGGAGCTTCAGCAAAAGTTTAATCTTAGTACTTAAACAGTTTCGTCAGTTCTGTAGCTTTCAGCAGAAAGTGCTGTTTTATGTTTTAGCTTGGTTCCTTGGTTCCTGTTTTAAAGCCGAAAGCTAAGGGAAGTATTGCAGAACATGCCTTATTCTGACTATTGAATTCATTTCTCTTGTCTTTTATGCATTAGATAACAAAAGCAAAAGGTAACGCAACAATTCGCAGTAATAAGTGTCTTGCAGGTCATTTCCAACATGTGTCTTCTGACCGTTTACTTCCAGCAGCTTAGATGTTCCCTCATCTAAGCTGCTGGCGTCTACGACTGTCTTTCCCACCCTGCTTCTCTCAGCAGTCTTCTTGCCCACCTGCTGAGTGGAGACCAACCTCTGCTCTACCTTCAGACTTTGAACATGTTACACAAGGAGCTGTCCACTCAGAAAGCAAATGTTACATGTTTTTCTTATTATAGCCCTGCTTTTGCTTTGCTGTTGACCAGTTGGGGGTGGGGGGAAGTAATAACCCTCACTTCAATTTCAACATTAAAGGGAGCGAGCGTTTAGTCTGTGGAGGATCAGTTTCATAGCCACAAAAATAGCTTTTCAGAAGGCTTCTTCAAAGATTGATTTTGCTGATGAATATGATAAACTAGCTGAGCTATTAACAAAAATAGTCCCGCTATGCATACACAGAAGTTCTGGTTTTAAAACAGAGTTGTCAACATAACTTTAAAAAAAGCTGCTGATTCAACTCAACTCGCAAGAATTGAGCTGAAAAGAGGTTCGACAAAAGAGGATTTCTGTCAAAACGAAAATGACATTCCCTATTGAAGCTGGTCTAAATTGCTTTGAAGCAGCTAAGATAACCATACAATTGCTTAAGGATGGTGTTTTCATTTCCTTTCATTGTATTTTAGTCCTTGGTAGCTGTTTTCTTCTTTCCTTCCTTGTAATCCATTTTTATGAGTTTTCTCCAGCTTTTTTCATTCCTGAAATCATGTTGACTCTGTTAAACACTGTTAGACTGCTCGGCTGTGTGCCGTGTCTAAGGCATATGCAGTTCTTTCACACCTCTTACTGCAAAACAGATGCCCTGTGAAATGCTCATTGTGAAGTTATGAGTTGTGAGGACTCAATCAGGATTTGAACTTTTGTTACTTTTACTTTTATTTTGTTTTGCTGCTTTAACCACAATGAAAGATATTTGGTTAGTAGGGGAGCTTTTGGCTTCCTGCAGCAGGCCAATTGGTTAAAATTAATCACCAAAATCACAGAGATTTTGCCAAATTGACAAATTTGCCAAATTTTCCAAATTGTAGGTGTAAGGTAGATTCAGTGCAAGCTGAATTTGTCACTCAAGCATTTTGATGATTTATATAACCTTGTTGAGATTTTCTACCTTGTCAAAAAGTTGCTTTAAGATTTTAAAGCCTAAAAGAACAACAGAAAGAGCTAATACATGATATTGAAATACATTCTCGGAATGACTCCTTATTAAAACTGCATGGAACCGTTTTGCATATTGTTAATCTCTTAGCAGTTTAAAATCAACTCTACTGGTTAGGACTTAAAATTAAGCCATTATTAAATACAAAGTGGGAACAGAGATATCTTGAAGATTATTTTCTCCAAGACTTAACTTGAAACTCCCCACCAACTAAGTAGTTTGTGATTTGTTGCTGGATTTCAGTAGAAATGCACCCATTAAGCTTGTCTTGGTACTCTTTTTTTTTTTTTTTTTTTAATGGCTATCATAACACCTAAAAAAAGAGAAGAAAAATGTGCTGAAAGTTCAGTGATGGAGGTAGTAACTTTGAAATCAACAGGTGATGAAGAGATTATAAGATTATCTCTATTTATGCATCAAAACACAAGCCCCTAACCTTTATCTGATTTTTTTCTAAAGTCACAGCAAAGTACAAAAAAAAACAGCTGTTTATGCATATTTACAGTAACATGTGGGTTTCCGGTTTGGCTCAGTTTATGAACAGAAAAAGAGCTTTTTCAGGGTTGTATCTGTTGATTACCAGTCAGATTGGATCAAGGGAAAATTGTCCAACTCAAGACAAATCTAAAAAGTACATTTTTTTGTTGTTGTCATTTTTACTATTTTCTTTCAATTAAAACAGAGCAAAGTTGGGACTGCTTAAATTCACCTATTTATCTAATTTACCTTGAAGCTGCATAATGTTTTTATCAGACCTAGTAATGGACACATGACTGTCATATTACTCTTGCTTTATGGTAATAATTAAAAGCTACTCCAGTTTCTCCCAGGGAGATGCATGGTCATTAACCACATGATGAAAATAATCTCATTAGAAGCACTTCTTTGGTATATGTTCAGTGCAGGCTGTCATAAATTTAAATTGTAAAATACAGTCATGGGTCTTCAGTTTGTGGGAAAAAAATCGGGTCATTAGTGCACTGATCTGATTTTGTTGTTAGTCAAGTTTCACTTCATTTTTCTGACTTCTGGTTAATTTTTCTATTTAAACATGTTCATAACTCTGACCTGTGATCCAGCTATGTGCATTGGTCTGCAGTGTGCTGCTCTCTGCTGCAGTGTTTTGTCCTGCACTCATCAGAAATGGAGACTTCTGGCAGGTGCTTCTGTCTGAGCTGAGATGAAGATGCTCAGGTTGACTGCTTGGCAGCGGGGCATCTGGTTCCAGCAGCTGCCAGCACTATGCATAATTAAGCCAATTTCCGCAACGGTGGCTGATATGAGCCAGTCTCTGCTGGGCTCGCTGCCTCGGGGCGGACCGGTTCCTGGTCACACTGCTAATACACTGACGGATAAAGCTGTTTATGACGTGGGGTCCGTTCTCACCTGGGTTCTTCTGTGCTTTAATGGACTGCTGAATGGATTTAGCCTTTCCTTCCTTCCTAGGAGTCCATAAATCAACATTTCGTTGTTTGTTTTAGCTTTCGGCTGATGTGGATCCTTTTTGTTTTGCATTATTAATTAGCTGACTGACTTTCCTCTTTATTTTCTGTTTACTTTTTCATCTAAGCAAACTTAATAAATATGCATGACCAACTGGTTATGTATGACCTACATTTTATGTATTGAAGCACAAATGAACGTACTGCATCTTTTAAGTTTGGTGTTACTTAAATATTGAACCCATCTCACAAGCACCAGTATCATTTCTGAATGTTGTCAATTTGTAGCCTTTGTATGTAATATGTAAACTGAAATAGGCAGAACCTCCAGGTGTATCTCAATAAATTGAAATGTGACGGTAATTCAATCCAGATATAGATTTATTATGCACACATTATTACACTTCAAATGTGTTTCGTTTGGTTCAGGTTAATTAAAATAAAATTAGTTTAATGTAGCATTTTTATAGTACACCGGACAAAAGATTGAAAAAAGACATTTTTAATGCAGAAATGTTATGATATGACCTGGTTATGACCTACACAGTCATAGACGAGTTTGCTGACTTAACAGTTGTCTACTAGACACTCATTGACTGCCTCTGTAAGCCATAGAAACCGTTTTTTAAGAAGCTGACTCTTCAGATTTCTATTTCCAGGCATATGTGTGGAAAGTTGTCTGGAGGGAAAAAAGCACCATGGATGGCAAAGGTTGTTCAGTTGATCTAATGCAATATCCTATTTTTTTCCTAATTAAATAAAATTTTATTAAGCCAAAATTATCTAAAATTAACTGATTGCACGCTCTGTTTAGCAAAGGTATATCTTTTAGTTTTTGAAGATAATTGTTAAAATAAATATATTTTTCATTCATATTTTATTTTACTATGTACACCTGTATTGACTGTATCATCCTGATTTACTTGAGCACTTACAGAGTGCAGGGAGTGCAACTTGAACTCAGACTCAAGCAGTTGAAATATTAAATTGACATTAATTAATTATATGCCAACTAATTGAGATGCATTTATGTTCTTTTTTTTTTTTTTTATTCCTCCAGCCCCTGCGATCGAGATTTGTAAAACGCCTATTTTAACCCCCATGAATGTCTTGCAAACGCCAGCTTCAACCTACTGATATCCCCACAGGCAAATTAAGGATTAGCTCAGCTTTTCAAACAGGAATTCCTTAGCCAGTTCCCATGAATGTGCCCCCCGCCTCCCTCTCGAACCAAATCAACTCTGTTTTGCCCATTACCTCCGCTGTGGGCCTAAGCTCCATCACTCGGTGAGGTTGGTTTTGAGCCGTAGTAAGAGGATGAAGTGGATTGTGGAGCACCAGTCTGACTCATGCCCTTGAGTACCATGCTGCCAAAATTCTCGAAGGACGAAACACTTATGCAGTTTTTAAAGCCGGTGCTGCTGGCAGCTGTCTTAATAGCAACCAGGAAGACTTTGACTGTAAGGAAATGTAATGAAACGTTCACTTGCTCTGCATGGCAGCAGTTCAGATGAGATTAATGAACAGTCCTGGTCCTGATTAGAAATGTGATATGTTGCCAGCATCATAACGTGCCTCGTGATGTGCTGCGCTCCTTTTTGGTCATGAGGCAGATGTGGCTCAATGTTTGTAACACTGAGTACACTTTCTTTTTAAAAGTCCCTTTTTTAGCTTTGATGAGGATGACCAATTAGCAAATATATCATAAATATTTGACCTAGATTAACTTTGCCTATTGCTGAGTGTTTGTTTTGCTATCTGTTCGATTTTAAATTTTAGTTTATTTTAGCCTAGAAAGCTGATCAAAAGTCTAAACTTGAATCTACTAAATATTAAATAAAATAATGGATGAAAAGATTTGTGGTTATAATTAACAGAGTATATCTTTTAAGCTTTTTACCATGTTAAAAAATGAAAGCAAATCAGGGTTTTTTTGTGCTGTCCATCAAAAGTTTTTGTTTGAAACGGTGAAACAGAACATCTTTCTGGAACTCCCTGAATTTACCTTATGTGGTTTACCTGTTTAACTTGGATTTCTTAACCCTCTGGTGCATAGCGTCCACTACAGTGGACAGCTGTTTAGAAGGCATTATTTCCTAAATGCAGTTGTTTAAATGGTGGAATTGCATATCAGTCCTTAGAATGCTCTCTACTGCCCCCCTCCACTGAGGTCAATTCAGTGGCAAGTTGTTGTAACTACAAGTAAATGTCATCGGAGTCCAAGTCGGCCGGCAGACAGACACACTCGATGACCACTCCAGGAACATCCTCTCAAAACTTCTATTCTCAGAGAATCCAAGAGGTAAAAAAAATATGCTGACATGCAGGAGTATCTAGGTAACAATATTATAAACTTAGTTTGGAAAATTTTGTTTCATGTAAGTAGAAAAATGCAACTAATCATGTGTCCACCACAGTGGACATCATGCATTGCTGACTACAATTTTCACATAAGTCATGTAATTGATTTATCTTTCATTATATATTGTTTGCTTGCAATTAAATTTATTTTGAGTATATCTATAAGTTAGTTTTAAAAATAATTTTTTTTTATGCAGATCAGTTGTAGTTTGTGTTAGTAAATGATAATTTTCTCAAACTTTTAGAGCACAAAGAATAAGGATCACTATAGAATAGTCGAGCAAATTCCCTCTGATTCCTCTGATGACAAGAATAGTGACAGCAGTGATGAGGAGTGGCTGCCAGGGAACACTACAAATATTGGAGATACAGATGATGAAGGAGATGCAGATAGTCAGGAGGCTGAAAGTAGAGATGATGATTGCCAGGATGATGAAGGGCGGGATGCAGAGGGAGGTCAGCAAGATGAGGGAGCTGGTACATGCTCAGAGAAAAGTTCACAAGGGCAATGCCTGCACTCAACCCTGCAAATATGTCTGGAAACTCCAAGACAATAACTTTGATGGAGACTTGGTACCTTTTCTAGGAGAAAGAAGAGTAAATGTTGATGGAAGAGATACAATTGATTTCTTTACGTATTTGTTTCCCTTAGATCTCATTGATCAGATAGTGAAGACCAAATACATCTGCATGCAGTGCCATGTGGCACTGTGTCCTGGATGCTTTGCCAATTTTCATGTAGCCTAGGAGTTAGGAAAATGAGTTAGAAGAGAAGTTAGAAGAGGAGTTCTGGAGATGCAGGTGTTTGATGAAGATTGTTCTCTTGGTTTGGATTAACTGAAGGGCTATAGTATGTTGGAGTGTATGAAAGCATGTTCAAGTAATTTTCAAAGCCCACAATGAAATATGTGGTCATGGATTCATGATAAAACTCAGATGAAATTACTCTTCAGTTAAGTTCATACTGTTCAGTGTTGAGTTCTGAAGCGCATGCTGTCCACTGTAGTGGACATTTCTGTAACTTCCTGGAAAAATACAATTTTTGAAAAAAAAGTTTATATTTGTTTTTTTCATGCCCTAAGAAGAGTAAAAACACATTTAAAAAAAATCTTGACCCAAGGATTCATAATTCATGCATCAGAGGGTTAAACTAACCAAACTGTAACGGAAGGATTTTTTTTTTTAATTCTGCAGAACAGTTCAAATAATAATGCAAGACTTTTTGCTCAAAGCTCTTGTACAAGAGTCATAAATACAGAAACACTACTTACTGTAATCTTTCAGACCCTAACATAAACATGCTCTAAACTAAAAGAAAAAAAAAAGTAATCTTACATCATATTATGTAAGATATGCATGTTGTATGCAGGTTTTGTAAATTCAGAAATTGGTTCAGTAGTGCTTTGGACAAAGAGTAAACCTTAAGTCATTTTGTGTGTGGTTCAAAGTGAAATGATAAAAATACTAGTAATCATAATGACACACCTCACTCAGTGTTTATGTAGCAAATAACTTTCTGTTGATCTCATTTTTGCTCCCACCCTATGTCTGACGTATGGATGCTTCTTAGTTTCTGTTCATGGTAATTTTCATTTGTGGGGGATTTTACTCCTAGTAGTTACATAACTCTTCTATGTAGGGCAGCTACTGGAGGCCTGTTTGTCTCCTGTTTTTCCTTCTGATGAGATCCATACCCACATTTAAGGCAGGACTGTTGTCCTCCCTGCAACAACTTTGACAGCTGTTACAGATGTTATGAAGACTGTATGCATCAGCGCCTTGAGTACTCCCATAGAAACCTCTGTTGCACATTTAACAGAGGTTTCTCAGTCTCCAGCATTTCCTATCATCACATTTTCCCAGTTGAGTGTTTCCTCTGAGCAGTGCTTTTGATGTCCCGTGACTTTCTGAGACGTTACCCAGAAGGCCTGCTCTAACAAATAAACAGCTTATGTTTTGGATGGCGGAGCTGAGCTTCCCTCGTGTGTCTGCGCTCTTCTCAGACCCATTGTTCTGCAGGCTACAGAGCCCTACACAAGACACTTATTTAATGAGACGGCTCTGACTGTGTAATTGCAGGCTGCTTTGCTGAGCTATTGTGGGAGATGTATTTTAAGGGGGCAAAACGGCCATTACTGCGACAGAAAAGAGCTGTGTGTGTGTGTGTGTCTCTTTGGGGAGTAAAGTCACACAGTGATGTGAGGACACCAAGAAAACTTTTGTCGCTTCATTTACTCACTGATTATTTTAGGGATTAAGTCACATTTTGCCTTCAAAAATGATCAAGATGATTTTGAAGGGGGTTTTCTGCCCTGAAAGGACTTGGGGAATGTTTAATATTCAATGGCTTGGAAGAATTCAGATCTAATTCAGTTTGTCTTTGACTGCTTAAATACCACATCACTCTTTCTGTTTTCCTTTCAGATAGTTTCTGTTACAGATATGATTGAAACAGTATGAATAAAAAAATATATATTCATATATGTTTGATTCTCTGTGAAGCCCATCTCTGTTTGCTCCATTTCCTTTTCTGACTCTACTCTCAGATATTTGGTTCACTTGTGCTGGGATTTCTAAGTCACATGATTTATTTAGGATTTGTTGAAGTCTTTCAGGGAGCTCCACATCCCGTCTTGGCTCTATGTCTCACCAGACATCCTTTGGCTTCTTAAATTACACTCTCTGTCCTCCTCTGCTGCTTCCCTCCCCTCTTCCTTGCATCATAGTTCTTTCTTTCCTCACCACAGTGCTCTTTGCAAATGAAAGAAAAAATCCCAAACCAATCAAAACTGCCAGCCTAGTTCAATGCAAATGAATGAGAGTGCATGGCTAATATAATAGGCTACATCACACTTCACCCCATGAATAGTTTTAAGGTCTTTCACTGCTCTTTTCCCCACTGCCTTTCCATATCCCCAGCTTGTTTTTCTCCAGATCATCTTGCTCAGGAGGTGTTTAGTTTTTTTTTTGTTTTTTTTATCTCTTCCTGATTTTCCTGTTTTCTGGTCCTCCCCTGTTTCATTCTTTCTCATCTTAAAAAAATGTGCTTGACGGTGGTTTCCCACCGTCATCTTTATGAAGTCTTAAATTCATGTATCTAAAACTAAAATTAAGGCCTTAAAATTCATTAAACATAAGTTGGCCTTACATATATTGATGACAGGTTTTAAATTTTGTGGTGGCAAGACTATTTAATCTTGTATATATATGTAGGCTTTCTTTTTCTCATGGGATTTTTTTTGTCAGGCAAATGCTTGATTTGTGTTTGAATCCTGTTTTTATTGTGACTCAAGACGGTTAAGGCTCCTGGTGACTGTACACCTTTGTTAGATAGCAAACTGTATTAGCAGCTGCATTAGCATGAACCATTGTTTCAGATTCCTCCTGGGGAAATGGATGGAGGAGAAAAGCAACTAGCTAATCTGCTTTTTTGGTGACTAACATGGTTTAAGCGCAAATTTATCACCAGTTGATTTTACAACGTCAGTCTTCACCTTTGGATCACTTTTGTTGCAAACCCATAAAATGCTACATTCATTCTGTGTATAAAAAACGTTTTCGCACTACAGGAGTCAAGACTGTTTCTTTTTGTTCATTTCAGGTCTTGAATTTCATTCATAGTGGTCTTTAAAAGTCTTAATTTTGAGTTGTTGAAACGGTTGGTGGTGCAAAGATGGGTAAAGTCATGCAATTTAGTGGTGATGTAATTTAGTTGCGGTGCCATCATGAGAATGAGATGGTGGTCATCCTGTCAAACGAGTGGGAGCTGATTGTTGCCGTGTTGCATTTGCGCATATATTTTCACCTAATGTGTCAAAAACAGAAGTCTTAACAATCATTTCTGTTTTTCACAGCATCTGGAGAGGCCCCAATGTGAACTGTGTGGACAGCACTGGATACACGCCTTTGCACCATGCTGCCCTCAATGGACACAGGTACATCAGAGATGAATAAGAGGATTTGCACAGCAAGTTTGTATTTTGTTCCAAATGTATTAAAATCACAAAAAATCTCATGCACAAAGATGTTCAAGTTGTGTATGTAGGTATAATCAATATTAATGTGGCCTACATTCCTACATTTAAGTATATTTGATCCTTTATTTGACAAGTACTGAATAAAATATTCCAACACACTATAAAATACCTCATGAAGAAGCGGTTACTCCCACATATGTTGCAGTTTTGTCTGATGTAAACATGTACATTGTCCTATATGTAGCTTTTATATTCTTTTATAAACTAAACACTTAGACCCTCTGAGAAACTGTCTTTCTAAGTGCAGTTTTGTGTGATGGGCCAGGAAGGGGCCACACCAGGATGGTGCTTCCAACAGCAGCCTTTGGTGTATATGGTGTTGCCATGTGATTTTTTTTCCCCCCCTAAAATAGTTTCTCATCATGCGTACTGAAAAAATTTTCAGTACCAATGTGGCAGAGGAAAATGAAGTGAAGAGGAAAACAAAAATGTACTACGTGAAGGCAACTGCATTTTCTTTGTAGGCATTCTGCCCTTTCACTAAGATCATTACTTGAAGAAAGAGCAAGATTCAAGCTGATAACAGGAAGGCTTAAAGTATTACAGACAAGTAACTTTTTTTTCTCAGCCTTTTCAGTTTTCAAATACTCTGTTGTGAAACACATTGGATTGGAAAGTGTTGGCAACCTTTTGAAAATTCTTAGATGCTGATGATGACTAAGAATCTCTAAAATGCCACCAGGAAGTTTAGATGTTTTTGTCTTAACTTCTGAGAATTATTATGTTAAAAAAAACAACAGATAATTTCATAGCACATCATAGTGAGTTTGGAGACCCATTTTCATAGTTTTATTTAATCAGTTTATATTGTAACAGTGTTGATGTGCAAAGATAACAAAACTAAACACCTCCAGGGTGTAGGGGAACACCATGCTTTCGCTCAAGTGTTGGTACACTGAGGTCTGGATTTGCAGGCAGTAGTCCCACAAGGGGGATTAAGGTATTGATTGTCTGTGCTCATTCATTAGTGCCTTCTATAAAGGTTCTGACCCATCCTGTGTCTTCATTTCTTCATAGTGCTGTGGTGGAGGCGCTGCTACGGAATGAGGCCTTGACCAACATTGCCGACAACAAGGGCTGCTACCCGCTCCATCTGGCTGCGTGGAAGGGAGACGAGCGCATCGTTAAACTTCTCATCCACCAAGGACGATCAAACCCCCAAATCAACGAGCAGGTCTGCCACTCCTTTGCGCTTGTTCTTTTAGTTATGCCCACATTTGCGTTTCTGTTTTTTGACTACAGAAATGTTCAACTTGTCTGGTTGGAAATAGAAATGAAATTCTCTGTGATCAACAAAGTTTCTCTTTACTTTGAATTTTCCTCCTTTCAGGGTATTCTCAGGACAGTTTGAAATGAGTCAGCTTCTGAGCAATTTGTTTTTGAAAAAGTGAAACCGCGATGGTGCCAGAATGACAGACGTTAAGTTTCATTTCGAAGTCACAGAAAGCTGTAAAAAAGAGCCTCATTCAGACTTGAGCAATTGAGCATGGCATGGCCTGAACCCAAACAAGATTAATGTTAAAAAAGAATGTGACCACAGTGCATTAACCTCAGTGCAATATGATACTGACTTCTCCTTTGATAATGTGATACTTGAAGTGCTTCAGTGCTGTGCCAAGAGTGAGAAGTGCTAATTTCCTCTAACCGTTTTAACTGTTTTAACACTTGTCTTTGATATTTTTTGGTTGCTATATGCACAGAGATCATTCTTTTGGGCTGTCCTGTTTTGAAACATAAGAAAAAAATGGCACATCATGAAAATTTTGAAAAGAAGGAAATTGTCATTTTAATCAAATTTGACTTGCTGTTACTACAGCCTGATGAGAAACTCTCATGGACTCATTTTGTGCCATTTCTTCCTGCCTGTTCGTGACATCCGATTTTTCATTAACTTAACCCAATTTTTTTCTCCTTTTTGTTTAGTTTGACTCATCTGTGTGATGATTCCTCATTCATTCATTGCTTGTCTGAACCGAAACCATCGACCTATCTTCTCTTCCTCCCTTGCAGAGCTCTGTAGACCATAAAGAGTTCAAACGCTGTGGGCCCTTTGACCCCTATATTAATGCCAAGGTGTGTACACAGTGCTGTCAAAAACAACATTTCCTCCTGAAGTGTTTCCTTGCTTTACTGCTGTGCTGACCTGCTGTGCTTGTTGCTGCTGCTGTTTGGGGGTCAGGGGTCCTTTGCTGCTCAGCTATCAGGTGCTTTTATGCTCATTCAGTACATGTTGATGTCTGCTATTTCTGACCTTTCACCCCATGTCTTAAATCGAGCTGTATTTTGTTGGAATGTTATGTTCAAAGTTGGCATGTTTTATTTTACATTATGTAACAAATTGTTTTGCAATCACATTCAAAATATTGCAAAAAAAGCAATATTTTGCTGAAAACATTCTACAATGTTTTCAGTCAGGCGTATTGAAGAAGACATCATTCGCTTTTCAGGTTATTTGTAAAAGACAAAGAAGGAAACTATATTTTTTCTTGTACTTAAAAACAACATTCAATACATTTCTGTTGGTTTATCACATAAAATAAGTCTTTGGAAGATGACACAATTGTAAGAGTTTCAAGGCATGAAAACTCTTCCAGGGTATTTTATCTGTGATATTTTTCAGATGGATAGTAATAAATTTGGTTGCCTCTTGTTTTCACTATAAGTGCTTACAACAAAATAGCAGAGAAGGGTATTGCTTTTGTACAACCATTTCTGACCATTGCTGATTTTCCTTCTCTGCTTGGCACTAAAACTGTTGCAAGCCTGATTTAAAACCTGGAGATACTGATTCAGCTCTTATTGTCAGTAAACAATCTGTTGTTTTGGGGGAAATAAAAAGTCAATCACACCTCTGTTTACAACAAAACATTCATTAGGATACGTTCTCTTAAATATGACACTGTATGAGATTTTCTCAATATGCGATTCTTTGGTAAAATTGCCATGGTTTCACAGTATCTCGGTATTTACACAAAACTTTAAAATTGAAGTGGGTAACATGATCTAACTGCTTTTCATTCAAAAGAAAAAAAGCAACCATTGTTGCTGCTACTCTGAAAATGGTAAATGGGTCATTACAGTAAAATGTTCTCAGTAGCAATAATGTCTCATTACATTTTCATTCATATACCTTAGAAAACTCTAGATTGAACACATGTTAAATGTGGTAGTTGTGATTTTCCTGTGCTTATTGGGCAAAATATTATACCTACTTGCTCCTTAAGAATGGGAGTCTAACAAGTTGGTATGAACTGTCTGACTAGTTGGGCTATCTGCTCCAGTAGAATCTGCAATCAGCTGCTTCAGATATAGTGTGAATGCAGTCCTACCCCCAATATGAATGATGGTTGGAGCTCCTTCAGATGACACATTATTCTTACATTTTTCATAACCAGAAATTTTACAAATGGCTCAATTTGACTTTTTTTTTTTCTGAGCGATACTAAGCAACTAAGCAAATTGACAATGTTTTGTAACATTATCAATCTGTCAGCCAAATTTTTGAATAATTTAATTTACTTATTTGACTTGAATAATCTAATTTCCCTTTATGAAACCAGTTATTGTGATTAGTTTCTATTTTGTCTTTTTATTTATGCATTCCGACATGCAGCATTAAATGCACACAACAAAATGACATGTCAACAAAGAGTGATCCTTTAAACTATAATATAAGCAAGACATGCCATTTCTAGTATGACAAAAATGTATTTATTTTTTAAGCCTCAAGTGCAAAATATTATGCGACTAAACTGAAAATAAATTCAAGTCATGAGAGTACCACTTAATGAAAAAGACCATGTTTCTATTTTACCCTCTGTTTATAATCTAATAAGAAAGGAAGGGACTTACTAATGATTTTTACCTACTGTCTATTTTTTGTATTTATGAATTTGGTCTAAATTGGATTAATTTATATATCAAATCAATCTATACAGCTAAATGGGATTCAAACAGGAAAAAGTGAAACTAATTTGGTCAGCTAGGTAAAAAGTCTGGGCTTTAACACCTGCAGGCACAGCTTTCATCAGTACAGGCAACATATCTAACTAAACACAAAGTATTTTGCATCTTCACAATGATCATCATGGTTTTGTCTTTTTTGTCAGCTCATCAGCAGCCGCTGCTTCTTATCTGCAGCTTCTCATCATGCGTAATGCCTGTCCTGCTGTAGTTCCCAACCGAACCTTTCACAGCGTCCAAACCTCCAGTTTATTGTTGCCTATTTTCAAATGCTGCGGTGTGTTAGACCACACTGAAAAACGTTGGTCGCTTATGTAAAGCAGATTCTTTATCAGGCATTTTTGTGTTACAGCTATTGTTTTGACCAAAGTAATGCATGACTGGCGCTGAACAAACCCGACATACACAACGTGGTTCCCATGCAAAGACAAACACACACACACGCATACACACACATATATGTACACTGTTGGTGGTTCGAAGGAAAACAGATGTAGCTGTTATTTATAAGTTTAGGAAAATAAATGATTAGAAATCGTTTGTTGATTGACTAAAATATTAGTATTTGATGGCTTCCTCTAGTTTGTGTCATCAATTTCTTGTTACTTATGAGTATATGTTTGCATTCTTTCATTTGCATCTTTTTTGTGTGAAATAAGTACACAAAAAAGATGTGCAAATTCCTTGCAATTTTTCAAGTGATTTTGAAAAATCACTTGAAAGCCCTGATCTGTGGTTCTTTTCTGTGGTTCTTTTGATGACAACTAAGTTTACTGAAAACAGTAATAATGAAAAAAAAAAATCCACTAGGACTTAAAAGCTTCTGCACTTAATTGAGGCATTTTTGGTTTTACGTCTGTTTTAAAAAATTGCCTGTTTAGAAGAGTGGAATTAACTTTTGTGACTTTCATCTTTTCTTTCTGTTATTTTTCAAAACTGGATTACTACAGCTGTAGCACTTTTATTTCAGTTCTTTTTCCTGACCTTAAATTCTCATAAAGCGTCTTGCTTGTCTGGTCATAAAAACTATTGTAGTACACATAGATTTATTCAGTTTGACACTAGTGTGCTTTATGCGTGCCTAATCATCCACAGTCCAGCTATTTGAAAAATGTTTCTTTGTTAGAAGTTCTAATGAGTAACAGAGAAAATGGCTGAAGTGTTAGATATGCATGTCAGAGAGTTAAGAAGCTGTTCATTGTTTGCATTGGGGGAATAGGAATAGTATTGCCAACTTTTACATGCAGGCTAGATGAAAATTGAAAAAGGTTAAAAGCAGCTTTGTTGGCAGTTTGATGCATATGCCAGATAGCGGAGTTGAAATTTAGATTCTTCCCATTCCATGGTGCAGCATACAGTAGTATCTAAAAGAAATGAGTGATAAAAACCTGCTTATATATTCATTTTCATAAATATTGTTATCCATCCATCGTCTGCCACTTATCCGGGTTCAGGTTGCGGAGGTAGCAGCTTAAGAAGGGAGGCCCAGACTTTTCTCTCCCCAGCCACTTCTTCCAGCTCCTCCGGGGGAATCCCAAGGCGTTCCCAGGCCAGCCGGGAGACATAGTCCCTCAAGCGTGTCCTGGGTCTTCCCCAGGGCCTCCTCCCGGTGGGACGTGTTTCAAAGAGAGATGACTGATCAAATGATTCATTGTACATTTAACTTTGACTGGCTTTCTGTCACACTAAAAAAAACCTTTGCATTAGAGATGCATTAAATTGACCAGAGATCAGTTCTTAATGACAATTGGTAGGTCAAATACTGAAAAATTGCAGACATTAGATCTATCAAAATGTAGAAATTCCACAATTTTCTCTCAACCAGCTAACGACCTTTGATTCACAAAAAAAATAAATAAATAATTAAATTTTTGTGGACCATTAAAGATATAATTGACAAAAATGTAATTCCTTCATTTTCAGTTGAGTTTAATTTCACATAAACACTCATAATTTGAGTGTTTATGTGGATGACATAAACACTAACATTGGAGATCCATCTCCTTACCTTTTATTAAGATTAAGGACTCTCTAACAGACTGAAATTTCTTATTATCCCTCAATGTTCCTCACTTCAGCTGTGGTTCATTTTCTCAGATTACATGTTGATGCTGAGGGAAGCCCCAGATAAATTGCGTGTGCCTGACACTCTGGCCCTCACAGTCAGGACAGCTAACGGTGTGTGTGTGTGTGTGTTTGGTCCATGTTTCCTTTTCCTGCAGGTAGAGCTAGAGACTCGGTCAGGCATGTAGAGAAAGCTATTTTTATACGTTGTCACATCCACATCCCCCCAACTAATCTTCTTAGCTTTTGACTGGGAATGCTGTCTCCATTTAATGCTGCTGCACTGTTTGACAGGGTGGGAATATTTCTGCTTGTTTTATTTTTCCGCAGTTAGCCAAACTATTGGATTCACCAGTGATTGAAACTAAAATTCTGTTTTAGATTTTAATGTCATTAGGATGGTTAGGGTATTATAGGTTGAATTATGAATAAATTCTCTGGCCTGTTGTGGTTGATGGCATCATGTGACCAAGGGGATGGAGCATCATACTGCAGGATCAGAGCAACATCTCATGTGGAGAAAGAGGATGGGAGGCTTCCAGGGTAGCAGTCTCTTTACATCAGCATCAAAGAGAAATTGCCATGCAGTGCCTGTCTGTGTAAGTGTACGAGGTGTCTCTGTGTGTATATGTATAGGGGGTATGTGCCTCTTTTCTCCTCCCACCACTCAGTGTGTTGAGCTGCGTCTGTTGAGGAGAAGGAGAGATAGAATGTTGTCATAGTAACAGTGGTATGGCATGTTGGTCCTACAGTAATGGCCAGTGATCTGGTGGCATTATGGTGTGTTTCTGCTGGCTGAAAGTGAAGACAGGTACGTGAAGGGTCACTGGTCCTTGAGAAATCTGCTTGCAGTGAGTCAATTTAGCTGTTGCTCTGGTCCTGGAACCTGTTAGTCTGTTGTTTATTCATTACTCTGAGCTGCTGTTTCCTGTTTATTGTTCATTTTGTGGGTTGGGCGCTCTGTTAAAGGTTGAAAATGTCTCAGCAGGAAAACACTCACCTGGTCTAATATGTGTATTTGTAGAAACTTTGGAGATAAAATTTATTCCTCAGCTATTTTTACACCTCAACTTAAAGAAACCATATCATGGTTATTATTTTTAATTTTATATGTTTTTGTTTTCATCCTTAAACTACTTGCATCTGGAAAAAAAATAAATTTATTTACAGTTCAGAATGTTAGAAAATTTTGGAAATTTGTTTGATGCAATGTATTTTTATTTTTTTTCTTTCAATCTGATTATATTTTCAAAGAAAAACTGCAGGGTTGTGTCGATGTCAAGATTTAAACTTCAACTGTGCAATGTTGACCTCCCAACTTACTTATTCCTCACAAAAGCACCATTTTCTATTTTATTGCTTTAGCTTATTCAGCTCGCTGGTCAAGGAAACAAGGGATTTTTCACCTCGGTCAGTTCTTTTAAAATCAATGACACAAATTAAGGTCAGCTGTTCAAAAAAAAAAAATGGAAACCCTGTTCACTCTGAGATCATCTACATTCACCACAAACATCAAAACATCTGCTCAAATTTAGAAGATGATTTTTAAATATATTTAACATATATTTAATATATGTTAAATATAGTTAACATATATTAACTCTTAAAAATTGTAACTGAGCCATTATGGCATATAGTAATAACACATATGGTAATACATTGAAAATTTTGACAATGTATCCCTTTTTTATAGTTAAAAAAGGGATACATTTTTTAACTATAAAAAATGTATCCCTTTTTATAGTTAAAAAAGGGATACCACTCAAACAGTGAGGAAATGTTTATGATTAAATAAAAACACCACAAAAATCTTGATGCATGAAAACATTACATTGTTTTTTTTTATAAATGATATAAAATAATAAGTAAGGTAATTACTTATTAAGGTAATTACTAAGGTAATTACCTTACATAAAGTGGTAATTACTCTGTAAAAAAACCCCCAGAAATTAAAAATGTTGGTTGCATAAAATGCATTTTATCATTTTTTTCATTTTATCATCTTTGTCTTAAAATATATAATTTTCTATATGTCCTATCATACTTAAATCTACTGTTTGTGTTGGCTGAACTCCTATCTGCTATGTAGGTCATGCATTTAACACAGTTTAAGTTGGTGATTTCCATCCTGTTAGTGGTTCATGTGACCAGGAGTCTAACCTTCGGGGTGAAAGTAAGGGGTGAAACATCTCTGACCATGTCAGAAATGCTCTCACGATGTTTGCGGTTTCAACTGACAGAGGGAATAGTCGCTGAAGTCATGTCAGCATGTTCATTCTTATTCACCCCATTATCAAGAACAGCAGAGTTTCCCTTCTTTCCTCCGGCTGACGTGTGTTTGGAGCCTGACGGCGCTTTCTTTTACGCTGTCACTTCAGTGTCCAGCTCTGCCCTCATGAACACATCACGCTTCTTTGACGTCTGCTGCCTGCCCCATCTCCAGAGTCTCCCCTCATTTGTGTTGCAGCAAAGAGAGGTTAAAGAGGGAAACCTTTTATTTTGCTACAGTCATCATTTTCCCACCACAGATTTTAGGGGCTCTCTTCAATGTCAGTCTGTTTAATTTGCAACCCAAGGAAAAAAGATTCAGAGCACGAATACAATCTACTGAAACAACCTAAAAGCTTCTGAATTATACAGTGTCTCTTAATTAAATCAACAGTGAATGACTATGAAAGAATCAATTAGTTTTATGGTAAAAATTGGGGGGGGGGGGAAATGTCACTGACTAACAGAATTACAATCTATGGCAGGGAGCCATAGATAGACATCCATTTCATTACAGGCCTGTTCACTCAGGAATGCGTGACTGAGTTTAAATAAAGATCCATTAGAACAGTCCAGAAATTTCCAATGTAATTATCCAAAGTACAAGGTGATTTGCACTTGTTTTTCTGAAGAAAGCGGCCCATAAGAAGTGTTAAAATAAATAAAAAATTCCTCGCCATTATATCAAACACTTCAGGTCATAAACATAATAAATTTTTTATTCTGTGCTTTTAAAGGCTAAAGAGGAGCGGCCATTGAGTTTTCCATAAATGTTTTAAGAGATGAGTACAAAATTAAAAGGTGGAAAAAAATACAAAAAAGACCCTTTTTGAAGGTTTGAGGAAAACTTCATCATGTTTACCAGATTTATAAGATGTAAGCGAAATCTAGCAGGGTTAGAGAAAGCAGGAAAAGGACGTGCATTGAGCTTTATCAGCCCTTTGGCATACTAGCTGTAACAGCTGCTCACCCCACCCTCCACCCAGCACTACTACTACAACCACCAGGGGCCAGGCTGATGTAACCGCTGCCAGCCTGCATGTCACGTGACTGGGGTCGCCAGTCAAACCATGTTGCCATCTTGCAGCCTGGGGATGTGTGTATCAGCCTCCTCCCTCCCTCCGCCTGCCTCCCCTCTCTCTGTACAACACACTGCAGAGTTATAACACAACAGAGTTTAATCTCCAGATGCTCCATAGTAGGTGAGGGGTGGGTTCATCAATCATTATCTGTGGAGATGGTAATCTCCACTTGTCTGATATGCACTGAGGTCTAAATCAGATTTTCTACTTGCTGCTGAATGACAGCAGAGAGATAATTTTCATAAGGATCTGCTACTGTCCAGGAAGCTTTAGTGACGCCATATAACTCCAATCTCTTTCCCAGCAAGGCTGTTAGTCAGAGGTGCCACTTTGTTTAATGGCCTTCGGAGCTCAGTCTTGTTAGAGCATGATTGTTTGATGTCTCACGAGGTTTATGACAGTATGGAGGAAATGAGGCTCACCCTGGTCTTATTGAGCAATCTTGGCACTTTACCCTATGGTATTATGCTGGAAGCCTCTGAATTATATAACAATGTATGTGTTGTACAAAAATATGCAATGTTGTGGGTTCATTCTGCAGAATTCAAATTGGTGAAGTTGCAGCTTACTGAATTTTATATGAATACTACTTTTTTTTTTCTTTTTGTTGTCTTTTTTTCTTATTTATACCTTTGTGTAAATCTGCGTGCTTCTATTTATCTGTCACCCTGCTGCTGTTGCAGCGGCTTTTCCCCACTAAGGGTCACGGGAGGTTTCTATCCTATACTATTATTTGTTGTGCTTTTGATAGTATTGTTTTGTGTTCTGTTTATGTTACTTATGGATATTAATATGACCTCTCTGCAGTGATTAATGCATTTATTTTTTTCATTTCAATAATCTTAACATTTTTTTTTGCTGCTTCATTTGCAACAAACATAAATATAACAGTGGCATACACAGAGTACCTGTATGGATTCTAAACAATCTAAATTTCTTTCCATAAATGTAAATACTACGAACTGAAAATTTTACAAATGCAAATTCAACAGTACCTCTACATACATAACTGCACATAAATATATTTCATGGGAATTCTCAATATGGATGTGTTGCATTTAAGTTAATGACTCAGTAAATTGAGTCATTACCTAAACTTGTTTTGCAGCCTAATATTGTAAGTCACAGGATCACATTTACGGTTAGTGACGCAATGTTCATACCTGAGCGTCGCAGGTGTTTGGTACTAACTCAGCTCTGAATGGGGGAAAAAGGCCCTTGTATGCATAACATGTTGAGCATCTCTGACATCAAAGGAAGCTTGGCTCAGTGTTCCATGTCTCCCATCAGTGAGTCACATGACCAGTCAGCCATGTTTAATGTGATCAGCTGCTGGCCAACACATCGCCACTCTGCCTTGACTGTCACATTGGCAGGAAGAGGCGTGGTGTTGAAATGATCCAAAGCTCTGAGATCCTTGCGCAAGTTTAGTTCGTGTCGTTTTTGGAGTTTTATGTCGCTGTTTAATTTAGTAAGGAAATGTAATTCAGCTCTTGGGATGTTCTGTAGAAATCACTAGAGGCTAAACCTGTCCACATTGGATTAAACTGCAATTCCCTCAACATTTTATATTTATCTTTATTGACCTTTAAAAAAAAGCCTTCTATACTAGATTGACTCGGATTACTACTCAGGCAGAAGATGTTCGTATTGGAGGAAGTGATTCATGCTGATGTAATCAAAGCATCCAAGTCATCTAAAAGCTCAGAGTAAATCTCTTCAAAAAGCTGTGACAAATGCTCAGTGATGTGTCACAGATGAAACCCAGTGTACTCTTTTCACCATTTGATTTGAGTATAAAATCTTACAAATTGTAACTCCAGCTGAGGGGACCCAATCACAGTCTGTCTCATTTTCCTCTGTCTTCACTGCAAAAACACAAAATCTAATCAAGTATTTTTTGGCTTAGTTTCTAAAGCAAGTATTTTAAATAAGATAAAACTTATCGGAGCTTGTCTTAAGTTACTAATTTCATAATACTGATTAAAAGGTTCTTGTTCTACTGGCAGATTATTTCATGTTTTTCTGTTATAAGTGAACTAGTATTATTTTCTGTTCGTTTTGAGGTGTTCTCCTTTGATAGGCAGGTGTTAAGTCTCTCAAAGAAGTGCCTCTTTTTCTTTAGATCCATCTGACCTGCCTTAACCAATACTCTTTCTTCCTCTTTACCTACATAGGAACATCTCTACTAGGTCCATCTCATGCCACGGTTTTGTCAAAGTATCATTCGATGAGTTGGTAACACCTGTCCTATAAAACGTTCCCCCTATGCTCCACTTCGTGGCCTGCTTACAGTGGCACAGCTGGCCCGCTCCTCTGAGAGTTACTCAAACTGGCATCGTGCATGTCCATGTGGGGATTTCTCACACCAGCTGTCAGGCCTTTGAAGGTAGCTCTGTATGTCTGGAACGACTGCCACTCAAAGCATGTGGCCCCACAACGGCAGGAATTTCTTGCCACGCCCAACTGTTGACAACAGATTTCGATAAGAACAGTAGGGCCGCAGAGATCATTTTCCAGATAATCGGGAAATATTTTCACACCTCTAGCAACTGGGGCAGAGGGATTGCAATGCTTTACTTTTGTTTATTTGCTTGCTTTTTCACTGCTTATTTGCCAAAAACAAACAAACAAAGACAACCTCTTTAATTCCGACCTCTCTTATCTTTTCTATCACTGCTGGGATTGTTGATTGAATTATGTTGCCCCCTGCTGGCTGCTCATGTTAAGGCTCACCAGCAGGCCTGGAGGTTCTCATGTCTAATGGGTATCGATCTTACCACTACATGCAAGTCATTAGATCCAATCTACACCATTTAGTGAGTTAATGTTGTAATCAGTGCTTTTATTTGCTGCTCAGTGCACTCGCCTGTTTACTTCACAGATAATTTAAAATCATAAATAATCTTTTTTATCCTTTTAGACAAAATTATCTATGACTATGGAGAGGTTTGTTTTTGTTGCTCTTAAGGAGGAATCCTCTGGCTGTTTACTTTCTCATCCAACGAATCAGCTGCATTGTGTAATATGTAGAATTGGTTCCTTAAGATGCCAATAAAAAAGGTTTATTTTATTGGCTCTCCTGTCAAAGATGTGAGAAAGCGAGAAAAAAAACAAAACCTTTGTGATAAAAGTCTAGACACCACCATAGGTGAATAGAGTACCCAAAAATTGTACTCAATAAAGGGTCGAAATATTTCAACATATTTTTAATATGTAGCCATACAAGAAATTACAAAAAGTATTTTGTAAAAAGGCTACCGTACTCTGGTACTTATTTAATATTTAAAAGTTGCATCATCAGACAGACCAAAACATGTTATGTGTAAATGTTGAAATTTTAAAGAGTCAAAATAAAAACTTTGTCATATGTCATATAAATGACATAATTACAAATGAACAAAATCAGGGAAAGTAAGCACTTTAAATTTGGTTCAATATAAAATTTATAAAACAGTAACAAAACCCACAGGTGTTTGTCTGTCTGATGAATTTTTGGTTAGAACTAACTTGTTCTTCATGCAGTGAAGCTACTAGAAGCATATAGTACAACATAATAGAAATACTTCTAAAAGTTTTTTTTTTTTCGTCAAAACTTGCTCAAGTAAATCTGTACAACTAGTTACTGCCGACCTCTGGACACCACTGCTTTAAACAAACCTCTAAAGGCTCAGCAGAATAGGATAGTAAACTATACTGCTTAAAAGACAGACATTCATGAACCTGAACAGCAAGACCAGCTAGGAAAAGTGCTTCATTCCTTACTGTGTTCTGATCCCTCGTCACAGCGGCCTGTCTCTTTTTATTCTAACCTGTCTGTTCGCACCCTGCTGCCCCAGGCAGTTGTCCTCAGTACCTTCCTTCATTAGTCCATGCATGTGGTCTGAGTGAAGCTTCTCCCGACTCTACCAGGAGACACACCGCTGGGTTTTCTCTGGGTTTCCTTAGGGTTGTCACTTTTTTAACAACCTTTTTATTCTGCTACTGTGGAGGGCTTTGCATCTTCCATTGTGTGTGTGTTGCTTTTCCCTCAAGTCTCACCGTTCTGCTCGACGTCCCAACAGAACAACGACAACGAGACGCCGCTGCACTGTGCCGCCCAGTACGGCCACACCCAGGTGGTGCGCCTGCTGCTAGACGAACTAACGGACCCCACCATGAGGAACTTCAAGTTCGAGACCCCATTGGATCTGGCCGCGCTGTACGGTCGTCTGGAGGTGGTCAAACTGCTGCTCAGTGCCCACCCCAACCTGCTCAGCTGCAACACAAAGAAACACACACCTCTGCACCTGGCCTCTCGGAATGGACACCTGTCTGTGGTGGAGGTGTTGCTGGATGCTGGCATGGACATCAACTATGAAGTGCGTTCTGCATTTTTTTTTTTCTTTTACCACATGTGTGGCAGCTTCTCTTTTCCAATATCTCTTAATAAATTAGATCATGTGTAACTTCTCCCTCTAAAGCTCTCAGATTAAAAATAAAACTCCTAATCTTTCAGTTTGCATATGAACCGTTATGATAAGAATTCAGAGCCAATCTTTCTCCTGGTGGTGAAGCCTCAGGCTGCATCTCAGGATCACACTGTGACTCCCATCTGCCTGGATTGAATTTCCCCACCCTTCCTTTTAAAGTCAAGGATTTTGGATCTGTTCAGAATCCTCCGGGCTCTAGCACCCTGCAGGTTTCAATTAGCACAGGCCTGTGAGCTGGAAAATGATCCACTTTTACTTCTCAACCACA
This sequence comes from Poeciliopsis gracilis, assembly GCA_911649635.1. Classification (NCBI taxonomy): domain Eukaryota; kingdom Metazoa; phylum Chordata; class Actinopteri; order Cyprinodontiformes; family Poeciliidae; genus Poeciliopsis; species Poeciliopsis gracilis. The sequence goes on from CAJVRI010001220.1 coordinate 4,346,156, forward strand.
TAATTGTCTTTAAACTTCAAACTGGTTGGTTGACAGTAAAATTTGGTTGTTGCCAAAACATGGTTTGTATTACTCTACTCTTGTTGCTGTAATTAGACTGGTTGACTCAATCGGGGAATGAAGGAAGTAAACAAAGTCCTTATTTTTCATATTGCATTTGAATGTCAGATTTAGATGGTTGAATTTCTTATTTTTTTCCTTCCTCTTATGAGCTTTTTTTCCCCGCCGTACAGACAGAGAAAGGCAGTGCCCTCCACGAAGCCGCCTTGTTTGGGAAGAGAGATGTGGTACAGAAACTACTCAGGGCAGGTTGGTGTTCATAATCAATACAGTTCGTAAAAATGCATTATTACCTTTTCTTTTCTATTAAACGAAGACATAATTAAAATTCCCTTTTCATTTATTGTCTTGTTCTTACAAACTTCAGTTTATTTTGTGAGGATTTTATGTGAAACGACAACTCAAAGCAACTCAAAGAAGTGAAAGAAAAATGGTGATAGGTTTTCAGACCATTTACAAACAAAAAACTGAGCTTTGTTGCGCATTTGTATCCGGTACGCGTCATTCAAAACAAAATCAAGCTGCCTTCAAATTAATTAGCAATAAACAGTGTTCGCATGTGTTTTATTTAAGTTCAGTATAAAACCAGATGTTCTGTAAAGGACTGAAATGGTTTTTCTAGAGAACAAAGAAAATCCTCAAGACCAAAGAACACAGCAGATGGATCAGTCATAAAGTTTTGAAGAGATGTAAAGCTGGGTGTAGTAATAAAACAATATTCATGCTTTAATCTAAACTGTAAAGTTTTTTAAACCTTCAGAAAATTGTCCATCCACATAAACTGACAGACAAGTAGAGCCTCAATCAAAGAAGCTAAAGGCCTTACAGTAACTTTAGTAGGAATATACAATCTCTGTGAAAGATTCTGTTGACAAACCAACTGTCAATTATGAACTTCACAAATCTTGCCTTTACTGAAGAAAGCCATTTGTAGAAGAAACTTGTGCTTTGCCTTGCGTAAAACTCAAGCCTCGCAGTTTTCCACAGGGGCATGTATGGGAAACACCCAACGTTTGGAAGAATATGTTAATATTTGAGTTGCTGGCCTACATTCAAAACTAACAGTTCACATTATCCTGGTGGGGCCAGAACCATGCTGTGGGGATCCTGTCCTTTAGCATGGACAGAAAATCTGGTCAGAAGTGATGGGAAGATGAATGGAACTAAACACAAGGCAGTCCATGAAGAAAACCAAAACCACAACCCTAAATAATCAGCTGATGGGTTCAGTCAAGACATAAATATGTTAAGTTAAAGTTCCAACCTAAAGCCCAACTAAAATCTGAAAATTCATTTCCACTTGCAATTACGGACTACTTGGACCTTCTCAGTCCAACATAATCCAAACCAAATGAAAGTTTGCGGCACTCTAAGGTAACAAAATGTGAACAAGCTAAAGGAGTGAATTTATTATTTTTACAGGTATCGATGTAAATATTTTTGACCAAAAGGGACTGACAGCGCTGGACACTGTCAAAGACATGCCATCCCAGAAAAGCAGAGAAATAGCTGCACTCATCCTGGGTAAAGTCCAAATGTGCAACAGAGAGATGCAGGGAAAGTACCATTTGATATCTGTGTGATATAATCTTCTGTTTGCTACAGAGCACAAAACTGGAAAGCCCCCGGACATTGAACTTCCTCCTCCACCCATTCCTCCACCTCAGGAGAGCCCCAGCCCGAGGAAGAAAGGTGAGATTTTACCTAAATGTTTTCAGAAAACATGGGGTTTCTGTTTTAGCAGCATAGTAGTTTAAAATCATTCCAACCTGTTCTCCAGGTAACCTGGACAAAGTGACGGAGCTCATATCAGGGCTGGCCCTGGGGCCCGAGGAGGAGAGCCCCTATGAAGCTCTGTTTGAAGCCACATCATGCCACTCTTTAGACAGCCTCACTAGTGGCAAGTCCTCCGACAGGGACTCAGGACGGCCAGACAGTGAAGTTGGCAAGGTTGGCATTATTTCAGCTGATCCCACCATCACACAAAACAGCATACACGTTTATAAATCCTAAACCTCCACTAGAGGGAGATGATTCTTCACTTTGTGTCGAACTGAGCTTATGAACATCCTGTGAATGGTTCTATTAACGTCACAATTATCTTGAATAAAAATGATAGTTTCCAAATATTACAAGACAATGTATTTTTTTACAGAAAGATCGTGTTGCCCACTCATCACATGTTGCCCCAGGCCATGAAGAAGAGATGAGCTCAGAGGTATGGTGAATTGTAGTTTAACACCTTAACTTTCCTTATATATGATAGAAAGCAGCTAATTAATATTGTCCCTTAAAATAAATAATCAGTATTATCAGGATGCAGAACAAACCTTTCTTGGTAATTTTTCCCAATATCTGCATCATTTAGATGCAACACATCATACCTTCTCAAGAGTGTTGTTTTCTTTTTTCTGTAGGTTCTTTATTTAGGTAGCAGCACAGATCAGAGGAGAGAGCCAGCAGAGGTACAGGAGGATCACACATACGAGTTGCTGCTAACCGCAGAAACCAAAGTCCCACCGCCCAATCTGGAGTCCCAGTCCAATAAAGGTAATTGTGAGCTTTTAGTCTAATCCAGAGGGAGGAAGATTGGAAGATTAAATGTACTTTCCCCATTAGTTTGTTGATGTTTAAAGTGGCATGTTTGTGCTCAGTGTTTGGGGGAACATTTGAGAAGTTTGTTTACTCTGTTTGATTCAAGAACTCTTGAATTATGTGAGCCAGGTTGCATCTTTATTCAGATCGGCGGCCACAATATATGTAACCTTTTGAATTTGCACAAAGTGTGAGACAGAATGAAATAAAGAGAGCCGTGTGATCTGAAGCTGTTGATGTAAATGTTTTAAAACAGCTCCCTTGAGAACCTTCTGGCTTAGAGGGCTTCACCTGCACCTAGCCATTTGCACAATGTCCCTGAGTGTACTTGTGTTTCTGCTGTCATGGTGTTTAAAAAGAAAAGGAACACCATTTTTGAGCTGACCAGTTGAGTAAGAAGTTTTTCTATCTGCTTTAGGGCAATTTCATCATCAATACACTCGACTCAGCCTCCAGGTCGATCAATGTAAATGAAGACTGACATGCAGATAATGTCACGATGAATAAAACATATTTTACTTTTGCTATGCTCTGCACAAAGTTTCTGCTGATAGTCAGAACCAGTTACAGGTGCTCTGTATTTTGGAATAAATCCTCCTTCCTTACTCTGTTTTCTGTCTTCTCAGATGAGAAGGCCTCTTCACAGTCTTCCAACAGTATCCTACCTCAGGTAACGATTTTGCCTACCATCATTTTCCGTGCTTAAAGTTTTCCCTCTGCATACAACATGTGCTTTAATAAAGTGGGGCCTGTCTGGCTTTATGTCATGTCTGGGAAAAGTCTTGGATATTAACAGTTTCTAGATTACAACTATGTAGCGGCAGGCTGTACTGGAAAAATACAAAAGTTTCCTTGCTGCAGCAGCTACCCTGGTGCAATGTTTTCTAATTTGTTAGATAGGCATGGCAAATGATAAAATAAATGCCGTTGTTTTTCCAAGATTACACTTCTATGGCAAATTATTTTTGTAACATTTTCTTCTTGTAAAGGATTTATAGCATCTTGGTTTTATATTTTTAGGAACTTTACCACCACACTGCTTTATATTGTACAACTTTTGTGCTACACAGAACAACTTTTTCTAAATTGTATAGCTCGGAAACCTGAATGCATTCTATCTACGGTCATAATTAGCTAAAGCTCATCGCAGTCCAACAACGATGCATTGTTTCAGCGAGAGTTAAAGCCATAAGAAGTTTTGAAAATATCTCTTGGTGCAAAAACTTTATACCTTTTTGCCACTCTAAAATGGTACAGAACAGGAGTAAGCTTTAATCTGTCTTAAAATGAATAATGAAACATTTATCAGGAGCGCTGAGACCAGACCTTCTTCCACTGAAAGAGCCATACAATTTAAATGTAGCCTTTTCATGTCAAGATAATTGCTAACCTCTTTTTAAAAGACCAAGTTATGTCCTTAGATGGAGAAGAATTGAACTCAGTATGTGAGACTACATTGATAGTATTAATCATTCAGGTAACATGTTCTGCTTGTTGTTGCTACCCAGCTACAGCCCCACCTGCTCCTCATAATATAGATGCGTCTTCAGCTGTCTGGTGTCATTGTTTCTTAAATTGGTTCTGTAAGCTCATCATTATGATGTATTTAATGTTAGGACAGGGTGAGGATTAGTCTGTTACAGCTAATATGATTGATTGCCCTCTGCACAGGAATTCTTTGAAAGTTAGCAGCCGTGACTAAACTTTTGATTGTATCTTCTTTTAGCGCAAATCCTCTGTGCCCCCCAATGACCTCAGACCCCCAAGTAAGACGGCAGACAGCCTACACCCTCTTGCCCGGATCACACCACGAGCAACAGGAGGTGAGTCCTCTGATTGTAGTTACCAAATAAGGCGCAACAGCCTTGGCTGTTTACTGCTGCGAGGGTAAGAAAAGATCCTCCCGACCCACTGGACCCGAAAGCCACCAGCCAGGCACGTTGATGAAACCGGAGAGATGCATTTGAGTTCGATGCATCCGAGATGGGCTGGCTTGCATTAGGCTCACCGACGGAATGCACAATTGGCGTTCTCGGGCAGCAGAGCGGATTTTCCCCAATGGGAGCGAGCTGACTGATGTGCTCTGGCAAATGGGCAAGACTCCTTTCACTGCCAATATGAAACTGAATTTTTGATCATATTGTGACATTCCGATCTTAGATCCACGTCTCGCCTCAAAACTGGATGTGCCACTTTAATCTGGGCAAGTGTGGAGCAGAGATGAGGATGAGGATGTGTTTTTAGTTGAAAGAACGTATAATAGAAATAATATTTGGAAATGTAAGGTTGATGATTGAATTCTTGGTTTTTCTGAACATAAAATTTTTATGAAATTGAATGTAGATGGTGTTTGTTATCAGTTAGTAAAAGAAGTTAATTCTTCCATAATTTCCAAGATTAATAATTCAGATCGGCAGCTGGAATCCCTACTTTCACCTTTAAATAGTTTTTGTGTTTCAGACGCACCATTGAATGTTCATTCTACGTTTAGACCTAATCTTTTAAAACTCAATGTAATTTGAGGGAGATATATTTGCTAGTTTAGTCTTCTATATAATTGTTTTCAGTTAAAACACATTTTTGCAAACACTCCAGACTTCTCAGATGTCTTATCATGTTCTGTTAGGAATCTTGAACCTTTTTTTGTACTAGATGAGGAAGCAAAGGGAATCTGGGTTATAACAAGGTACGGAAGTATCTTTCCTCCTTCTGTTTCTGGTATTAAAGCCACAAAAAACACAAATTAACTCACTATTCCAATGGTCCTGTATGTGATTTTTCTTCATTTGTTGCCTTTTGTCCGAGTGTTTGCTTCTTGTTTATATATTTTATAAGATGGGCCTTAGTTCCTCTGCTAACCTGGATGTGTAGCTGCTGGTCAGGTTAATCTGTATGACTTCAGGGAACAAACCTCAGCTGTTGGTGTGGCGGGTAGAGGACATCTGCAGGGTCAGCAATGTGACCGAGTTTATCTTCTGTCAAAAACACATTGCTGTTCTCAGCAGGAATGTTGTGGTTCCTAATAGATTTTCAGTGATACGTGTTTTGTTTTTGGTGCTCCCAGAGGATGTGCTGCACAGATAGTGATTCATAAACCTGGACTTGTACTGTGCTGTTGTTCACAGACACAAACAGTTTGGTCTATAAGGGATTTTTTTTGTTGATTTGCAGCTTTTGGCCAGTTGTTGCCATATCATTCCAACCTATGATTCCTGGTAGAAGTATTTATACCAGTTGGACATTTTTACAGCTTGTCACCGTACAACCACTGTGAGATTTTATGTGCTAGAATAACACACAAAAAAAGGGATTTAGACCTGGACTTTGAGTGGGCCATTCTAACACATTATCCTATGATGTAAAGTGTGCTTTTACAGCTCTTTTTGCATTTTTAGAAGGCAAATCTTTCCCCCAGTCATAACTTCAGGATTGGTCTGGATTTAACACCACCAGATTTAACTGTATGATAAAAGGCATTCTTGAAGAAGGCACTCCTGAAAGTCTTATTTCATTAGACTTTCAGGAAAGGGGTAATTGTTTTTATTTCTTGCAGGAATTGTGAACAGAGGTCCTTAGTAGCTTTAATAACCTCCACATGTCTGAAGTGTCACGATGACTAACTCAAATGAATGAATGTCTTTGAATTTAAACTAAAAACAGAGCAGGTTTTCCACTTTGGAACGATTCAGACGGAGGAATGACGGCCAGCGCTGCCTCCTTACATGACATCATTAGTCAGATATTAACAGGGTCAATGTTGCCAAGTAAAACATACGTCCCACCTCTCTGGTGACCTCACCCTTGTGCTAAACACTTCTTTATCATCTGATTGTGTCTGTGTGTGTGTGTTTAACTCCCTGCCAGGGCTAACACCACTTGGGCCCGCAGGGTTCGCACTGATGTGCTCATTGGGCGTTCACACTCCTCCAGCTGCCAAGGAGAACGTGGGTGTTTGGTTGTGATCTCGACATGTGTACGGAACACTCGCTCACCCCTTGCAAGGAGCACACGCAAAAACTCCCCCACACACTCTTTTTCTGTGTGTCAGGGTGTTGTTTAGTTCACTCCCTCACTGCAAATGGTCCCTGAAACCGTACAGATGAACATCGGTGAGCTCAGTTGGATTCCGTTGTATTTTTATCGAGCTTGCACGTTTTCTGTTGGACCGAAGCACGCCGACTGCACCGGGTTGTTTCTTTCCTGCGGTTCTACTGCCCCAGATTCGTTGTCACCAAACACCCCAACCCTGTCACCCCAGCAGAGCCCACACACACACACACACACACACACATGCTCACGCCCACATACACACACACTCCCACAGCATGTGTCACAGCACTAATTATCAGGAGTCTGGCTGCTAGAGGATAGGGTGATTCAAATTTCCATTCCTGAGCCACCCTGAGGGTCTAGAATTAGAAGCCAGAGGACGGCCGGTGAAGGCATCAGACGGCGGCACGCATCGCTACATTAGAGGAGAGGACGACTGTAAAACCGGGTCCAGAACAGTGGGTTTTGTTCTCTTAGGGTTTGTTTGTTACTCAAGAAGGCACAGTTGAGTTGTGGTAGATTTGATTGTGGGAAAAGAAGCTTAGGAAGCAGTAATTCCTTCAGGAGAGGGAGGGGGGAAAATCTAATTGTCTTCGCTTTCAATCTCTTTGAGAGTTTGCTTTTCTGCTAAGGACTGCCACTGTAAATTTTTCTCTTCATTTTATTGCGGAATTAAATGTGTGTAGGTTTGCACAAGGAGATGATTAAGTGGTTTGGAGGGATTCCTAGCTGGGGAAGCTGACCTAACATCCTGGTTGACGTGAAGCAGCTCACTGCAATGACTTGCTTCAACTCTCTGTTACAAAACGCAGGCAGCCTGTGATTGCCGTCAGACGGCTGCAAGCTGGCTCTGGAATTTGCTCGTTTCTCCTGCCAACAAACGCCCTTTCCCTGCTCCGTCTCTTCTCTCTCCCTCTTCTTCCCTCCGTCACTCGTGGTAGGAAACAATTGCAGATCTGTTTCAGGGTTTGTGTGGGTGGTTTCTTATTAGCCTTCCTCTCTGGATCTGTTCTTCAGAGTGAAGTCCACTTTCTAGCTCTTTCAAGCGGCCTTTCTTCCTTTTTTTTTTTCTCCCCTCTGTTCAGATAACTCCCAGCCAAGCCAGGATCAGGCAGCAGGTGTCCCAGAGCAGTTCACTGGCCTCTTGCACGGATCCTCTCCCGTCGTAGACAGCCGTGAGGACGCCTTCAGTCTTCCAGGTGTTGTGCCGCCCAATCAAGGCCAGTCGGAAACGAGAAAACCTGCCAAAGGGAAAGAGGAGCCACCGGCTGCTTTGCGATCCCCTTGCCGACCCAGCATGGCCGCCATCCTGACGGACTGCGATCCAAAAGCGATTTATGCCACTGTGAACAAGGAGCCCAGGGACGCAGCAGCGGGAGCAGGATCTGGCATCAGGATGCGCCCTCCGGGCGACCTGAAGCTGGCCCGCAGCCTCTCCAAATCCGACTCTGACTTACTCGTGTCGCCTCCTGGTGAGGAGGAAGGAGGGCTGGGGAACCGGAGCGAGTCCGTTTCTAACTGTAGCACCGGCAAAAAGAGGCTGGAGAAGTCTCCTTCCTTCACCTCGGAATGGGACGAGGTAAGCATCTGCTCTCAGAAAAGACTTTTTAATGCATATTATGGCTACACGTTGTTTATTGGCATATGAAGAATCTTCTTAATTTGGAATTTGATTTAAACGGATAATTATACTAGTGTTTATATTGCCTTGTCTGTCTTTGCTTTGTAAAGTTATACAGAGTTTTGCTGCTTTATTCTGCTGTCAGATGAATTCAAACATCAGCCGTAAACAGCAGCTTGATTAGCAACCTGTCGTGCTGCGAGGGGAGCTCAAACATCTTGAGCTCAAACCTTCTGCAAACACAGCAGCTAATGCACAATCTGTGTGCGCATGTAAATGATAAAACATTTAATATTTCCCAAGTTCTGAAGCGAAACATTTTCTCAAGCTACAATTTGATTGTACTTTCTCAGGACTGACTCATGTGGATTTTCCGTACTAAATATATCCCCCTTCTATCCATTCTGTACTTTAATGCTTTTTGTCTGGATGTGGTTAAAGAGCTAAAGAGAGCTTCTGTGAAAGAAGATTAGAGAAGGCAAGGCAAGAAGATGAGGATGAAATGAACAAGAAGCTGAAAGGCAAAGACATAAGACAGAGATTTGGAACATGAGACTAAGAATATCAAAGACTCCCATCAGTGCTTCAGTTCTTTCCGTGTAAAGAAAAGAGTCTAGTCCTTGTAGAGACATGGAAACCGTAAAGTAAAAAGTTCACAAGAAAAACATTCGCCATACTAAACTAAACTTTCTTTCTTCTTCAATAGTTTTATTTATGGTTTATCAAAGATTTAGAGATAATAGCTAGACTATTATAGTTGGTTAAATAATAAATTGGGATTTAAAAATGTCTAGTTTCTGGGCGCCATTTTTTATTTTTCTCTAGCTTCTTTTCGTTATTGTGCTAGAACAATTTCACATAATCTGCATAATCTGCGAGTTGTTTCCCAGTAATCACTCCTGATTTCTCTACATGGCTCGGCTTTAGAGAACATGACTAGCAGAAATAGTCATGCATCTCGACCTTATATATGTTTTGTCACATTGCAGTGGTGATTTATGTGACTTCTTCACAAGTCTTTTCTGCAGGATTGCCCTATATTTAGTCACCTCCATTTTCTTTCACATTTTTAACTATAAGTGGATTGTGGTGTTTTAGTATGTGTGCAAATAAGCCATGTTCTTCATTTTCAGGAAATTATGGAACAATTTTGTGATCGTTTCAGAATTTGGGATGAAGTTTTGTAACCCAACTGCGTTAAACATTATCCCTGACCCGTTGTGTTTCCTGGTCTTTGTGATGCTGTTTGTTCAGAGATTATCTAACAGAAATATGTGGCAAAGCTGCATAGTGTATCAAATAACAATAGTCATTGGCAACACCAATGTGCACTGTATCGCACATAAAAAGGGCTATTTGCATGTAACATTCGGTTACCTTTAATTGTTTTGGAGCAATCCTTTTTTACACTATTTTACATAATCAGTTACATCATGGCAATATATTCAACAATAAAATAGCAATGTTTTCTAAAGTGACTTCTGATGACATTTGATTTTAAGGATTTTGCATATTTTTATCTAAAAAAAATAAGTTCATTGTGTACACACTACTGTATGTGGAGCTAGCTCAGGAACAGTAACACACACACACTGAAAGAATACTTTGTGTTGCAATGTTTTTGCTGCTGTGGACACGTTTGTATCCAGGTTGCTGGATCACAGTGCACACTAATCAGTAGAGCTTTCTAAAGGTGGAATGTTGAGACAGTCCAGCTGTTTGCGTCACTGTTGCTGCAACATCATTTTTGTTTGCACTGACATAAATTGTTAATGTCCCCCCACTGTAGACATTACATATAAATGTCTCATTTAATTCTCACTTGGATGTGAGTGTGAGTTTATTATTCGTCAGGAGCTACCTTACTATAGCTGCAGTTCCCTGCGGGCTGATGGATTTCAGAGCTGCACGCCAGCCGCAGTGCAGCAGGCTGTCGCTGAAGAGGAGAAGGTGGTCTTTGAGGGGCATTTATGCACGACAGCAATTCGACCCTGTGTTTGCGCTGTCTGGAAATACTCATGTCAACACTTCCAACTTTAGTTACTCTGGGATGAACTCTGGCCAGTAGAAGGCTTTTTACAGGAAACACTTCTCTGTTCTGGAGGTGAATTGTAAAATCTTGGCAGGGTGGCTCATTCCGACTTGTTGCACCGTCAAGGTAACCTTGTGCATTACATTTTATATTGGTATGGATTTCTAAGGACACTTTCTCTTGATCTGAGTACTGGCAATTTTAAAGATTTAATATAGAAAAAACAAAAGTGGCCTTTGTGATTTTGTTTTTGTGTGACAGGCCTCTGTGAAATCATAAAACACAGCTGTGTCTCTGGTCAACTCACAAGCTTTTTGGTTTGAATAAATTTCAGTTTAATTAGTTCTTAGCTAGTTATCATAAAATGGACACTTTTCCAAAAATAAAGCTAATTATTGCATTTCAGGTAACAAAATGCAATAATTTTGTTACCTAAATGGTAACATTTTTGTTTTTGTTACCTAAAATGGGCTTTTCTGCATAATTTTTTTTGTATTATTATTATTTCATCCACCTTTAATGGCTTGCTTTCTGATAAAACACAACGATATTGTTTCACAAACACTTCTCCTACTTTGCTAGAGGGGATGTACTCTTTCGGAGAGCGTGACATAATTAAGGCATCTGTGTCATTACTCGGTTATTGGATGCCGCTGCACCTCCCAGATACCCTCTGCAGCTAATAACATTCCTGAAGCCATCTTGTTGCTTTTATAGTGACTGTTGTGCAAACATGAAGCCAGCCCGCCAAGCACAGGAACTAGTGGACTTGTAAAAGTTGCATAGAAGTCTTTGAACATTTCTGCCCTAATTATTTATTCATCCCACGTGAGTGTTTTTTGCACTCTACTAAATTGGCAGCACAACTTAATTGTTTAAGCATTACAGTAACAGAGAAGTAGAATGTAAACTTAAAATGTAAGTTTGTTCCTGCAGGGGGAAAAAAAAAAAATATGCCCCCATTGATGTCATGCATGTCAAGGCTCCTTGCTCTGCTTCTCTGTGGCAACCTACAGATTGTGTCTGCATGAAACAGCCTGTCAGCGACACCAACAGCTTTACAACTGCACACATATGGCAGCAAGAGTGACTTCGAAATGTACAAGCGCTAAGCTGCAACGTACAAAATTTAAGCCTGCTGCCTGTGAAAGGAGGCTTTGAAGAAGCAAGCCGCAGCGTTCAACTCTGTCCTTTCTGCTGGAAAAAAGATACCATGATGTTTTTTCTCTCTCTCTCACTCTCTGTTTTTAATACAATTTTAAATGAGATGAGTGAATTATGGATTTGGTACAACTTTGGTAAGAAGAAAGTTTCTTCTCACATGAACATTGATTCAAGTCCATTTGAGGTCTGTGCTCAAAATCCTCAAACGTTTTCAATTTTTTTTTCTTCTTTTTTTTATCAGAGAGTGAAAACCCTCATGTGCTCAAGATGGGATCTTTTTAATATTGATATTTAGTGCTGAGGAATTTGTGAGGGAAGTTTTAAAAGTTTGATTGGATATAGCCAGGGCTGCACTCTCTTTAATGATACTGGCCAAGTCGTCGAAAACTTGAGAAGTCCCTTCTCTATTTGCTCTGTTTGCCTTTTTTTCAGCCCTTATCACCACATCTACCAGCGAGCACCCGAGCTGCTGTGACAGCCATCTCTGGTCACGACTGGCTGCTCCCCATTTCTCTATAGAGCTATTTGACAGTATTTGGTCTGGGGGTCTCACAGGACGCTGCCAAACCCACCGCCTGGTGCATTTACATAGCCCTTTCAAAAACATCTTTCTCTCCTTTTAATCTGCTTTGCTAAATATTCCAGCTCTTTTCTTTTCTGTATCTGTCCACCTCCCTCTTTTCCTTTTTTTATGACACACACCCACACACACACATGCACACACACCCACACATCTGTGGATGCTCTGCCTCTGGTTTCAAGACAAGAAGATTAGACTTGCATGAGGTCCTGGCCTATGCATTTCTCTGTTTAAGAAGCTCAGAGTGTGACTGTGCTGTGTGTGTTTTGCATGGTGGGTGCGTAAAGCGCATGCTAATGCAGGTTGGAGAGATGACAATCCTAAGGGGGGACATTGTGTGGGCCGGCACTTAAAGAAAGGAAGACGTAGAGCAGCAAACAGAGACGGACGGACGGAGAGGGTCACTATCTGCTACCACTGCACTTTTTAACTTCACTTTTGATTTGCACGCCTCAGACCCACTAGCCACTATGAAACCAGCTTTTGTGAGTATTGATTCCCTAACAAACAAAAGCTCTGTCAACATGTTTGCATTATATCTGCGGATTAAAGTTTGATTCTTCATTAGTTAAGCCATGTAATGGGGCAAGTCAATGGTTTACTTTTGAAATGTTTTGATAAAAGTTTGCTCATGGCGTTTAATGATGCTCCGACTAGGCCAGTCCCTGCTTATGATTTTCTGACCTTGTGTTCAGACTGTGATATATATAAACGAGAAAAAAAAAATGTTCATCAGCTTGTTTGTCCATGAATTTCTTGAGAGAAGAATGTCAGATTTTCCAATAGAAATAATTTGCCAATTTCAATCTGACTGGCTGATTCTTTTGTAATCGATTCACTTTTAGGAGTAAATCTATTTTCTGCTGCTCTCCAACTTGCTGGGAGTGTCCGACATAGTACCGAGAATGAGACAGATGGAGACCATTTGCTGCCTACAATTTATTCAAAGAAGAGAAAAAGTTGTTGGATGAAAAATAAATACGTTTTCCTGGTCGTTGCACTGCTTTTCCTAAAAATGCAACCATGACATTGGGCTATTTCAGGAGGAGGCTGGTGCAACTGCTGACTGTGCTTTGTCCTGCTGTGGCATTGGGGTGTTGGCACCTTCAAGTGAAAGTGGGGTGTTGGTGTTCCCTGTGATGCTTCTGTAGTTTGCAGCCAACTCTTGCTTTGTTGCCAGTTTGTCAATTTTAGTCCCCCTTGTCTGGGTGAACTGTCGTTGCCTCTCTCTGTGCCAGGTGTCCTTTGTTGTCTCCCATAATCACCTCATCTAACTTTATTCGCCTGTTTTTTTTAAAGAAGGTTGCGGATGAAAAGATATTTTGAAGTCTCAGTTCAGTGAACTTATTGTGCTCAGTCATCCCCAAGCAGCAGGCCCACTGTGAGCAGAATGATAAATAGGTTGACTCACACCAGGACCGTCTCTCATCATTGCTGGCTCTTCAGCTGTTGACCTCCACCTTGCCGGTGACTTCTGACCTTTCTCTTTGTGTTTCTCTGTTCATTGGGAGTTTCTCCAACAATGAGCCCTTCTATTTGTTCTCGGTGTATTGATTTGGGCCTCATGTGTAAAAAAAAAAAAGAACATTATTCTCTGTTATTTCTCATGCCTCTCAGCTCTTTTTAGTCCTGAACCATATTTTTTTTTCTCTTGCTGGAGATATAATATGCCTTGAAGATATTACTGCCTCATATCCCCTGATAAGGATATATTTGTCCAGTTCCAACACTATATCACACCTGTCTTTCACGCTAGCTGCCTCTGATTCTCACCGGATCTGTTGGTACTCCTTTTCCCATTATAAATGCAAGTGAAAGTGATTCAGCGAGACAGAAACACTTGTGCGTGCGTGCGTGAGTGCGTGTGCGTGAGTGTGTGAGTGTGTTTTGTTTTTGCATTTACATGAAGATTTGCGTCATTGTTTGTGTTTTAAGACTCATCCTGAGACTGTTGAACATGCTGCAGAATTACAACATCTATTGCAGTGATGTGATTTTCTCACGGGTGAAATTAAAACACGTTATTATTATTCAGAGTGTTATCCAGTGTCCCTTTTTGACTGTTGCTGCAAATTCCAACAGGAATTTTGGCCTCCCTCATCTGCAAACCTCAGCCACTTTACAAGACCAAAGCCCTGGCTTGTCACTAGTAAAGCAGGAGCTACAACTACTCTGCAGCGGGGAGGTTCTACAGAGCGGGAGCACTAATTAATGCCATTTTTTTATCTTTAGCTTTTCAAATCACTTGAGGTCTTGTTATTTAAAACCGTCAGTCTCAAAACCTAGCTGGAGACAGGTATTTTTATATTTTAAAGAGCCAGTATCGTTTTGCAGCTTTTCTCTTTCAGTTGCACTATTTATTATTTTGCAGAAGGCTTTCAGATGTTTGGTACTAACTGAGAGGACATAAAAATACACATTTTTCTTACCTGACAAACTTTGTTTTTGTAAATTCCCTGCTCAAGCTAGCTGAGGTATAAACTATAGTCCTGTTGCCTCCGGTTTAGATTGTTGCTTCCGTGTTTTCTGTAGTTTTAGGAGGAAATTGTGTTCTCAAGTTTGGCTTTTAGCTGTTTAAATTACATTTATGAAGATTAGACTGTTCAAAATATGGCTAAATTTTTTTTATGTTTTATAAACATTATGACAGTTCCATTAGTAACCTTTTTCTAAAGAGAGTACTTCATGGTCCAAAGACTTCAAGGCTCTAAGACTTGATGTAAAATTAAACTCCATGAGAAAACACTGGAAGGATGAGTACAGTCTTACATTTTTTTTTAGCTAGTATTTCATTTTTTGGTTCTTAGTTCTTTGCCAGTCTCTTTTCAGGCATGTTCTGGTTGGGTGTGTTACTTTTATTGTTTGTTCTTGTTTCAACATTGCAGCCCATAATATTCTCTTAACACAATGGTTCCCAAACCTCTTAGTTTAAAACCCACAAAACACAAAATAGCAGAAGATGATTATTGTCATGTCCCCACAATTGGTTAAGTATTTAAGCAGCTGTGTCATAGGACAAACAACCAATATAACGAAGTATTTAGTTTTACGTTATTCTTTTAGTTTGGGCAATATTTATGGTATAAACATGCTTTGACATTATAATTTTTGGTTATTTTAATTTCTGAAGAATATTTCAGGGATTTCCTTGTTCACAGCTTTACAGATAACTTTCTTCTCAGATTTATGCTCTTGTTGTATGGTTGTATCCCATTCAGTATCATTGAAATACCTTTAACTATGTTATTGTAACTTTACATAATACTCATGAATTTAAGTCAATAAGGCTGTGGTGAATATTTTTCCAAGGCATGTGCATGAAAGTCAAACTAAAAAACAAAAAACTGAATTCTCTGTTGGCAGACTCAGATGTCTTCTTCTTCCCCAAAACAAGGAGGATCTGACTCCACTGAGAGCGTAAGATGCCTGTTTTCATGTGAATACCTGCTGGTCTTTTGGGGGTTTGGCTCTGTGCGCTTTCTTTATCAAGGTAGAGGGGACCCTTTCAGGCTTCATGACTTCTTTTAAAATGGTCAAAAAGTCTTGGTTGCTGTCCATTTATTTCTCTCTTCAGGCCCAGATGCTTCGGCCTCGACTGACAGCAGCATGCTTGTATAGATGTGCAAGTTTTAAAGTTATATTTCCTCCTCTGACGCAGTGAGATATTTTATTTGTGCACAATTCGATCATTAAACTTCCACACAATGAGTGATGACTTGCAACTGTACACTTGTGGCAACTCGTTGCATATTTAATTACAGTAACTGGAGGCTGACAGGGAGCTTTTTAAGCAGATCTCAGTTCTTGGGCTCTAAAAGCTTCACAGATTCTGGTTGAAACATTCTCAGCCAGACACGGATGAAAAAAGCTGCCATGCGACTTTACTCTGCAGGATCCGGATTGACAGTATCTGACAGCGGTGACAGCAGCCCTGTCTGTATCTTCCCTTTTATTTGACTCAATCCTGATGTCCATACATAATCAGCTCTGGGCTGGTTAAAATGGATCCCATGTTTCTGTGCTGTGACAGGGGTAATAATTAAGCTGCTTGGTCGACCGTTACTCTAAATTGTATGCATGTGTTTAAAAATCTATGCTAATGTCTGGAGATGGAACATTAGGGATGTTGATATGCGTTATGTGCTGATGCTTGTAATTATTACAAGCATCACCACAATAATAATAATAACTATTATTATTATTATAAATCAAAGGAGGTGTTAAAGCTGGTTTTGGCTGCAGAAACCTACCTACCACCAATTTCACAGAAGATTTAAAGAAATGGATGAACCGACGGATGAAGACGAGCGTCCTTAAGCTGCCCTTCACAGTGTTTATTTGCATGATCTCAGATGTTTATGTGGGGTTTTCCATGTGCTCACTGTTTCCTCCCAGTACAGACCTTGCATGTTGGGCCATTTTGGAGCGAGTGTTTGTGGGTTTCTGTCTCTTTGTATTAAATGTGTGATGGAGTGGCGACCTCCCAAGGGTGGATCCTTCTGCTGGTCCAATTTCGGCTGCAATAGGCTCTGCATCCCTCATGATTTTCTGCAGGATGAGGCTGTTGTACTGCAGGGTCAGATGGATGGAACCACAACTGTCACACCCTCCTCATTGGGAAAACAATTGTATTATATTTTGTAGCAGGAATTTTGATATTTTTTTGCTTTTCTTTGTTCAATTTTGGGTCACTCCATGCAAACTTACACACCTAACCTACTTTGGTTTCTTCTTTCTGTGTAAAAATAACCTTAAAAACCTGAAGCTATCTGAAAAGCTACCCGAAGAAGTGCTCAAGCTCTTCTTGAAGTGATTTTTTTTTTTTTGCAAAAGCATATTTTGCATAAAAAAGGAGAAATTGCACATCATACTTCTCTCCAGAACATTTCTTGTTACAATTGTTGCATACATGCTGCCCAAACCTTCCCAAAATATGGAGATAAAATGCTGTTATCAAAAGCAAAGAGTTGGTAAGGCTCCCAACAAATCTTAAATCTTCCACACAGGGACATTGTCGACTAACTGTAAACTTTTGAAGGATCCTTAAACTAATTGGAAATAAAGCCCAATGAAGGTTTTGAACTAAAATGGTTTGTGTCTTTTGGGATGGAGTGATCCTGCTGTTTATAGCAAGAAGATATTTTTCTGATCTTCGAAGCTGAAAGTGTATGTTGAGCTGATTGACTCTTTAATATTCCTAACTCTTGCCTATGTGCTTCTGTCTCTAGATTGAGAAGATCATGACTCTTATTGGAGCGGGCATTGACTTCTCCAGAGATCAGCAATATGATACACCAGGTAGAGTATGACGTGCTCAGTCATTTCTCCTGTAATGTTGAGGATGGTGCTGCTTTTATTTAATTAAAACAAAAGTCCCTGCCAGGTGCTGATGATCAAATTATTAGCCACATCACCAAGGGGTAATCCCTTTTTATAGAAGCTGATATTTTGGTAGTTTGCTGGCTTTGTTAACTTTGCAGCAAATTTGCAACAAACTGTCTAAAAGAGAAAATAATCAATTTTCAATAGTCCAGTCCAGACCTCAACCTTATTAAGATCCAGTGGATCTTAATAAGGTTGAATCTTCTGTGCCCTGCATGTTTCAGACGTTTCTGGTGCACCACAGGTGAATCACACGACTGACACATCTCCTTAGGTTATCAATAGGTTATGCAAGAGTGTGATACTCAGCCATGATTCTGGTGTGCTGGATCATCTTACTATCTACAAATAAGAATATTATTGAATAGTTCATTTATTTTAGAAAAAACTATCACTAAGTGAATCACATTTTATGGCTTCATTACACACAGATGGATGTTTAAAACCCTTTAGTTCTGGTAATCATGATTTTCTGTGTACAGTTAGTGTAAGTATGACATATAAAATTTAGAATATTACATTAGACCAATAGCCAATGGTCTTCATGGGAATGCATATTTTAATTTCGTCTAAATATGTCCACAAAACAATGCCGGAAACCAGCTCTTGATAACTATAGTTAAGAGAACCTTTGAGAGATCAAAATGTGCAACTTTCAAAGAACAAAAACAGTGTTGTGAAAAAGAGGAAGCTAGAACATTTCCAGAATAAACTGCTGAAGTAAGGGAACAAACAAACACTTAGCTATTGGTGCTAAAGATGGTTGTAAATCCAAGCTTCTAATGGAACTTTTCTCATGACTGTCCTCCATAACTTGCTTGATGTTGTTTTGAACTATATTTATCATCTTAAGGCCATTTCTAAAGTTAAAGTTACTTTGATCCCTAATTGGAAGATCAGGGACCTAATTACATTTGGTGTTGGGTTTTAAGTACCCTGTCTCTGCTCTTCTGTTACTGTTCTGGCTTTTCTGAAGCCTGTCATCAGGAGAGATGAATGGCCCATGGGAACTGTAGCGGTAACCCGAGCAATCGACTTCTTCCCTTTAGCATTCCCCTCTCACATCGCTCAACATTCACCTTGACTCTGCATTAGCTACTTTTCAATATATTTCATCAATGCAGCACCTCCTCTGCGCCTCTGTGCAGACTTCTTATTCTAACCCTCTGCTTGTTTTCCGCACTAGTGAAGGCTCTTAAAATATTAACCACTACGTATGTCAGTGGAGTGAATGCATTTTACTCTGTAGTTCTGAGGGAAAGCTGACACTTCAGTGGTAATGTGGTTAGTGCTCCATCACAGACTGAGTCTGTGTGATGATCTGATGTAGAGTCTGGATCCAGGGTTGTGTGCATCTGAGCCTCAGTTGTTGCTGCTGTCAGAAAAACCACCAGGGAGACTCGCTGGAGAAAAGTCTCCCTGGCTAATTCACACACGGGAAACCACGTCACTCCCCGCAACCCCCCATTACTCCTCTGTTTGACAACGGTGCTCGGACTCGATTGGCTCCCTGCCGACAGTCTCTCGTTTTTTCAGCTTTTTACTTATTAGCTCATGAGTGAAAGATATAGCAGAAGAGGAAGACCTAACGAGTGCAAGAAAGGAAAAGACTGCGATGAAGATACTCCAGGAAGATAAAACCAAATGCAGTTAGAAGGGTTCTGAAACGGAAGCGTTAAATGACAAAAATAATCTACCTGCAGTATTTCAAAGAGAGAGAGAGGAGGGTGAGAGTGCATGGAAGAAGAGAGAGAGAGAGAAAGGGAGGAGAGGGGAAATCACGAGCAGGACAACGGACAGACTACACTTCGGCATGAAGGATTGAACAGTGTGCTCTGCAGTACAGAGGAGTTTAAAGGAAGGCTGTTTCCCTCTTGGACTTTCTTCTTTATCCCTATTGTCCGTAAAAGAGTTATTCTATTGCGAGCAACCTGTTTTCTGTTCTTCAACAAACTTCTGGAGGAATCATATGAGGAACAAATGTTTTGACGTGGGAATCCCATCTGGATCTGTTGCAGATCTGAGGAGTGGAAAATAGATTTTTAACTGTGCATCAAATGCAGAAATGTTGTTATAGCCTATGTTACTTATTTGTTATGTTGTCCATTTTTTGTCCTGTGAAAGGTGAGACTTATGTCTTATATGCATTTTAAGTGTTGGGAAATTAGATCTCCTGTGATTGGGATATTTATTGTGATGAAGTAGAGCACATTATTATGTTGGCAGCATAAGAGACAGCCCTCTACCTTTGCACTGGGTGGCTGCTCCCAGTTCAGGCTGCTGACAGCTGTCATTGTGGCGCGGCTTTGTGATCAATCTCAGCTCATTGCAGGCATGTCTCAGGTTTCTCTTGTTACTTCTTCTTCTATTCTCTTTTGTTTTTATGCATCCACCCATGGAAATTGATGGAGTGTCTCTTTGGTAGGCTGAAGATGCGAACAAAGGATGGATCTTTAATTAAACTACCTAATAAGCAACTTTCCACTTTCCTGAAGCAAAACACCTTCACTGGATTTGCATTCACTCAACTTATGAACTCAAATCAAGTCTCAAGCTTCAAGGTTTCGCTTTAGAAATATTTTAAGCTGCTCCCAACAAAACCACAGCTGGGAACCTTGTGTCTGTCTGCCAGGACCCCGTGCTATTTTTATTTTCCCCTTCACCCCTCATAGGGGGCATTTTAATCCATCTTGGCTAACTGTGGTTCGGCCCCCGCTGCCCGGCGGGGGATGACACCCTCTCCTCGGAGGACGCTGTCTCCGCCGGCCTCTTGCTGCTTGTGCGCTCGACTCTGCTGGCCAAGAATTATGTGGCAATGCCACGTCTCTTCCTCAGAGTGCCGCTGCTACCGGCTGAAAGGTTTCTCTCTGCTGAAGCGCTTTCCACTGTCAGCAGGTGCGGCAGGCCGGCTGCTGGACCAGCCCGTGGGGGACTGGCTGGAGCACGTGGGGCTGCCGCAGTACGAGAGCAAACTGCTGCTGAATGGCTTTGATGACCTCCACTACATGGTGAGTCTTTATTTTCTAAGTGACACTGGTACTTTTTTTTTTTTTTTTTTTTACATTTCTACTACCTTTTAGTTTTCCAGTAAAGCTCCAAATTGATCTTTAATAAGATTAATAAGATTAATTGCACCTTGTTCCATTAGATGGAATATGGTCCAAGGTCCAGTTAACTTGTCCAGAAATGTGATTACCTCATTTTTTACCTCAGATTTTTAAAAGTGTGTACACAACTGTGTTGAAGTTTACACATTTCCACCAAGTTGTATTAATTTTACCAGGTGCACCGGCAAAATGAGCTTTAGAGATTAATAAGACAGCTTGAAGAATCTGTTAACAGAACAACTATTTGTCAAGTCTGGCATTTATGCAAGGTGGGCAAGAAGAAAGCCATTGTTGAAAGAAATATGGATTTACCACAAGTCGTTTAGGGACATGGCAAACTTTGGGTAGAAGGTTGCGAACCAATAAGAACCAACAGTAAGCAGTTAGAAATTTTGCTCCTGTCAGATTTTTTGCCTCTGTTTGGCTTTGGGTATATCCAGCACATTCAGTCAGTCTGTCTGGAGCTCATGAGGCTGATGTCATGTGCGCTCACTCAGAGTTGGCTGTAAAAGAAACAAAAAAACAAAAAAAACGTTTGTTGTCAGCCACAGTTTGGAGAAACACCTGAGTGATCAATGGGTTGCTGTTGCTTCTCCAGCCTGTGGCGTGCAATGCCATTGTGAGTTAGGTCAGGTGCTGTTGGGAGTAACAAGGACCGACGGAGGAGAGGACGAGGGACCCAGCTGGTGACGAAGAGTTAGAAACAAAACAAACATGGCAAACGCTGAAATAGATGCAGTAAAGACACATTCGCTTTAGCACCAGCAGGGATCTGTTCTCATCCTGCTCAGTAAGAAATCATCATAAACAGACAGTTTAATCGAGTTTGGCAAACATGTTTCATAAATCTTTAATTCAATAAGCGCTGGAGAGCTGGAAACACTATACATCTAACAAATAAATATTTGCTAATTGAGAATTTGATGCTGTTATTTATGCATAGAGGTGTGCAGTGATCACTGATATGTGCCTCAGCCATCTTTGTGGTTTACGTCACACAAGATTGCAGCTTTATGTATTTATTTTTTTTTTTTTTATCCTTTTTAATGTTCATGTTTAAGTCTGTGTTGAAGCCTCTGAAGTTTCTCCCTGGGTTTAATCATACTGCTGGTTTAAGTAGCTCACACTCATCTTCCTCTGCCTTGAATCCCTTCCTTTTCAGAGCAGAGAGCTAAAAAAAGATCATTCTGTTTTTGATCAGCTTTGGAGACTACCAGTTTTTCTAAAATCTCTCCCATATTTAAAGGAAAACGCCAACCTAAATATGCTGTTTAAATCAAGTTGAAAATAAATGTTTCTTGGTTAATTCATGTCTGCTTTACCTGTTGTCAAATTAAATAGTCTTTACTCCTCCACTTGGTCCACTGTGATGTCAGTCCTACTCTCCAGGCTCAAGATTTTGATCAATAGGAGCACTGATTGTGTTGTGTTCTGCTCCTGAAACATATTAGATGCTTTTTATCGACTCCTGGAGCAATGTCCGGCCCAAAAACGGCTCCCCTAACAGCCAGGGTGCAAACAATGCTCTGCGAAACAGAAAGATCCTATTCTTTTCTTCTGGCTTCCATGCTTGCTTTCTTCACTCCCCTCATCCCTCCCCTTCATTCCAATGTTCTGGTTGTTGTCAGAAATTCATAGTGAACTTTTGTATTATAATATCAATATAAATGAACATAAATTACTGTGAATTCTGTAAAGTTGAGTCTGTAAAACTGTGGAATATTTAACAAAATATGAAGGAAATCTTAATTTCTGGTGGATTGTGTCTATTGATTGATTCTTCTGTTGTCTATTAGTTATGATATTTTAATATATATTTAAGCAAATCTTCTATTGGAGAGAAAACATTGCTGTTTTGTACGACCAGTCACGTCTTCCTCAGCTTCTTTCTTCAGGTCTGAATAGTTTAATCACAGCCAGTTTAGCAGGACACACTGAGATTATCAGTATTACTGGCTGGATGTCCTTTAGACGGTCTGAATAATCTGTGGTCCTGATTGCCCGGTATGAATTCAGAGCACTTTTTGTCCAGTGGGGAGTCTGTGGCCTTTCTCTGGATAAGCGAAGGAGGGAAAGAGAATCATTTTAAAGAAAATAGTGTAGTGATAGAAGAATGGTCAAGTTTCTGGTGATTTTTCCTTTTGTCATTTTGTTCTTTTGTTATTTTTAGGGGGCTTTTCAAACCAAACATCTTTATGCACATTTTGTACCAGCCATACACAATATGAGTTGGCAAAGAGGCGACGAGCCACAATTAACTGTGCATTTTGCACAAAACAACCTAGTTTACACAAGTATGGAGTGAATATCTTAAATTATGTTTTGATTTTCAATTTTTGTTTGGTTCTCTACCCCGTTGGTACCACAGAGTTATCCCCACTGCATCACCCAGTTTATCAAATCTTTTTAGTTTAAGGAAAAAAGTAACATTTTTATGTTAATGTCAGTCCAAAAACTCTTCTTCTCTGTTTCTCCATCATTGGTAGCACTGTTCAATCTTTTTTCTGTCCAGCAGCACCTTGAAGAAAAATGTATTTTAAATAGAAACATGAAAGCCATCCCTTATGTAAAGTAGCACATCTGACAGAAAGACATGCATGCTTGCGTTGAGGTGTTTCTTTAAGCCCCAGTGTCATAAACCATATATTTTCTTTTTAAAATCCACAACACAAGAAAAATAGTTTGTTGTCTCTCCACAGTACCCAAAATTAAAAAGATATATCCCTCTAAATGCAGCAACTGCCCAGTAGAAAATAAAAATCTGAATGCTGCCCAGGAAATTATGTAAAGTATATCTCTCTCCATGGAGCTGCTTAGCAGTTCATCTCCAGAGGTTATAATGCAGTCATCCAAACTCTGTAAAAGTGCTATTATCCACTGAGCTTCCCACAATGCTGAGCAGGAAAGGCTGCACTCAGAGGCTGCTGGGAGATGATCGTTGTGACGTCAGCGGAGTGTCAGGTATTAATAGAACAAAGATATCGCATCCTGATGTGAGCTGGAGTGCTATAGTTATTTCAAAATAGTTCCGTTTTATTTAACACTCCTCCGTTTTTCCATCTAAAATTTCATCAAAAGTTATAATATAATTTAAACAGGACAAATTACTGCACAAAGTTGTGATTCCACATGTATCCTGACACTAATGCTCTACAGCAGGGATGTCCAACTCCAGTCCTCCAGGGTCAGTATTTTGCTCATTTTTGGTGCCTCCAATACACCTGAATCAAGGACTGAAATGACCTAATTATGTCAATAAGGTGTGCTGACAGAGACACAGCTTGTTGCAGGGACATCGGCCGTGTGGATCGTGTCTACAGTTTTTACACTGACGGATTGGACAGTTACACGCCTTGTTTACATCTGCAGCCTCTGCATAGAAAACAAGTCCTCAGGTTCGACCTCTCCTATGTCCTGTTTGTGCTGAGCAAGTCTGAGCACGAAAGGATTAACCTGAAGCATATATTGAAGAGTCAGCCTTGTGGATACTGAGGCGTCACAATTTGTCCCTGATGCAGCAGCTGCAGCGAATGTTTTGATTCTTTTAACAGATGAGATTTAGTTGCTGACCTTATCAATGTGCAGCCTGCAAGGCATACTTGCAGTTCTTGCAGACTACTTACTGGCCAGTTTGCGCGAGATTACTCCATAAAGACTTATTTGTTGGACTGCAGGTCTGTGAAATTAGCTAACAGGGCAGTAAAACAAACGAGGTCCGCTCCTTGGCATTGGTTTTGATCTGAGTGTTAGCTCTGGCTACCAGGAGTTGGCTGAATTGCTCCTCCGTCTCATATTGCTGACCTCTCTGCATCATAGACATTGATATATGGATCTTTTCTGCATTATCCACCACACTGTCTCCAAGGTGATATTTCATGTAACCAAAGACCAGCTTGACCATAACTCATTACATCCTAATCTGTCCAGTCCTCAAGGATGGTTAGGTCTCATTTAAGTGCTCCCCTTTCAGCACTAAGGAGAATATCACTGGTGATGGCCGACCTTTTCTTGCAATGTTGCGTATCTGGAATCAATACTAACTCACCAGCAAAGTCTTTTCTCAGGGAATATTAGTCTTGGCTACATTTAACCTTTTATAAAATCAGTCTGTTTGGGATTAAAAACAGATGATTAGGTTATAGATTTCTAAACTGGATTATTCTTTGAGAGGTTGCATGGTTTTCCTCAAAGTCCTCCTAAGAGTTTTTTTAATGGTCACTATTCCCGTTATTGGCAGTAACAGCTGTGCTTGTGTTCTGTTCTACAGGGGAGCAACGTGATGGAGGACCAAGACTTGAAGGAGATAGGAATCACAGATCCGAGCCACAGGAAGAAGATCCTGCATGCAGCACGCTCCTTACCAAAGGTGACAAAATCCTCACCCCAACTTCATTAGTTATTTGAGAATTTGAGAATAATGAAACTCCATGCTAATGGAAGATGCACATTTTTCCTTGACACTAAAGCACCTAGCAGATTTGAGAAATATTTAGTTAAACTCACATATGAATTTTTAGTAATATTGATATTTTTTGTAACTGCTATACATGTGCAATACTGTGTCAATCAATCAATCAAAATACAAATACATATTATTTGAATCTAAAATTTCTGCATAAAACATTGAAGTCAAGGGGTATTTTACATCAGCTTTTTATCTCAAATGTTTTCCATTTAATTTCTTAATGAGTTTATTATGCAGAGCACCTGCTGACATGAATTTAGAAGCCAACACCTTTTTAAAAAAAGAGAATGTTTAGCTTTGAATTGTTAGTTTCCAGTTGCCACTGATGTTCCGTCTCTGTTGACTCTGAATGAACTTATTCTCACACTGCTGTAGCATTTTTAGTTTTTTCCCAAAATGTTTGTTGTTCTATTACAAAGTGCCATTTACACTTGTGAACATTAATTAGGCATTCCACATTAAACTAGTGACATCAGTTGACAGTAATTGGAGACAATAATTAATTACTTCTTTGGTTCACTGGCATCATCATTCTCCTGAATCCTCCTTCCACAGGTGAAAGCCCTGGGATGTGACGGTAGCAGCTCCCTCTCTGCCTGGCTGGAGAATCTGGGTCTGTACGAGTACCTGCCCAACTTCCAATCCAGCGGCTACCACAGTCTGGACTGTGTGAAAAACCTTTGGGAGCTGGAAATCGTCAATGTGAGTCACATTGACGCAGGTAGACTGTGTGGAGTATCAGAGGGTGAAATTAGTTTCCTAGAAAGTCACACAGAAGTCGGGTTGTCAGTTTAAATTCTGAAGGTGAACACTCAGACGTAGAGAGGATGTTTCAAATTCATTTCTAGGAGGTGACAAGATTTCCTTTTGGAGGAGAGGGGGGACGCTTCTGAGAGAAGCAGTCATGTCTTTGTTTTGCAGCAGTATATGTGGATTATTCTTGCAGACTTCCAACAAACTGTTTCATAGTTAGTACTTGGATGACTTTTTAAACGAGTGATGTTTTTCTAAACTTTCCCTATGTTCTTTTGTGTCTTCAGTAGATAATGTTCCACTTTTTTTTCTCCGCAGGTGCTTAAGATTACTTTGCTTGGTCACAGGAAACGCATCATAGCCTCCTTAGCTGACAGGCCTTATGAGGAGCCTCCTGTCAAACCTCCTCGGTTGTCTCAAATCAGGGTGAGAACATGCAAATTTACGCACTCTGTGGTCTGATGTAAATGTTTCAATGTACAGCTATGGAAAATATCTTGACGACTGCAATACAATACAAAACTTATCATAAATCACTTTATTGTACCAGCATAATCATGCAACTTAATCATTGTGGGATTTTTTTTCAAGTAGTACTTTTGATTACAGTGTCTATGTACTTTAAATTAGTAATTTGTTACTTTTTGTTTCACTATTGTGTAACATGAACATGTTGAGATATTGGGAGTTTTTTAAATTAAAGTCTCATCAAATGTACCAGAAAAAAAAAATGTAATCAATTGCCGCTGGTTCTCTCAGCTTGATAATGATCCAAAACACATGGCCAACTTAACACAGAAATGGTTCGCAAGAGCCAAAATCAATATTCAATAGTCTCACAACCTAAATCCTGTAGAAAAACTATAGGGAGAGCTAGGAAATGAGAAAATAAGACAGAACCCTGGATTTCTTCAGATGATCCTGGATTTAAAGAAATCAGTACCAACAGCTGGGATGCTAATATTTTGTAGTCTTTGCAAACTGGATTTTTTTCCCCCACTGACTTCATGCACCCAAATTCAAGTTTTTCAAAGTGATGTTATGCTACTTAGATAAAATATATGTATATCTATTGGGGACTTTTTAAGCAACTTTACAAGTGATGAAAACAAAGTTATCTGCATCAGTATGCATATTACAAAAAAATGAAAGTTTTTATCGTATTTAACTAAGTGCTGAGTGATAAACTTTGTGCGACCTTTTCTCTGCAGTGTCAGGACCTGCCAGGATCCCAGACCTCGTCTCCTCTCAGTCTCGTGGAACCCTACAGCGGCCGCTCCATGGACCCGCTGCTGCCTGCAGCAGAGCCTGGCAGGAGAAAAGCACCAGAAACAGATTATGACGTCGCCCAAAGATATCAAAGTGGAAGGCAGAAGCCTCAGGTATGACCGGACGTCTCTGGGATGTGGTGGGTATGGTTGCCATCTTCCAGGCTTCTGTGTAGATTTGTTTGATTGTTTTTGTCGTCTCAGGACCGATATGAAGAAATTCATCAGGAGCCTCGACTGACCTTACGACCTCCGAGTCTGGCAGCATATGCCCCCGTCCAGAACTGGCACCACCAGCCTGAGAAACTCATCTTTGAATTTTGCGCCTATGAAGCTAGCGTACGCGAATAACTTTCTCATTTTGACTTCTCAATTGCTGCTTTTGTGATAAATGATAAAGTAACCTCGTGTCTCCTGTTCATTTGTAGTATCTTGGTTCTATGCTGATCAAAGATCTGAGGGGTATTGAATCCACGCAGGATGCTTGTGCCAAAATGCGGGTATGTAATAAGTCTTTCCAACATTGGGAGACAATAAAGAAATGTATATGCTCTATCACCCAATAATAAATCAGCTTTATGTGTTTAAATGCCTGTTCTTGCCTTTTCTCTAGAGATCCACAGAACAAATGAGAAAATTCCCAACTATTGTTCTGTCGATCACTTACAAGGGCGTGAAGTTTATAGATGCAGCGAACAAGGTAGCTAAAATTCACAATCACCACATGAGGCATTTCAGATCTCGTACTGGTTGTATTTCTTTTATGAATATCTTGAATATGTATTCCTTTTGCTGTAGAACATCATCGCAGAGCACGAGATCCGAAACATATCATGTGCAGCCCAGGATCCAGAGGACCTGTGTACGTTTGCCTACATCACTAAAGACCTGCAGACCAGCCACCATTACTGCCATGTCTTCAGCACAATAGATGTGGTACGTTAACACACTGATTTGCATCTTGATCCATTCCTGAAGGTTAATGCATATAGACTGTTTTTTTAATTAAACACGACTGAAGGAAAATAGAACCTGAATAATTAAGTCATTTTCTGGATGTGACCTAATCAGCTTCTCTCGTGTTTGTGGAGTAATTACTGTATTGACAGCAAAACCCAATTTCAGGAAAGCGAATGTCAGCAATAGTCGTTTCTCCAAGGTAATTGTTGATGCCTTTCTGCTTTGGGATTTGTGTTAACACATCTAATAGCTGCCAGTACTCCCAGCTTTTATAGATGTGATCGAGTAAGTAGGTGTGTTGATTGGTTCCATTTAACAGCTGCTTTCCCTACCGAAAAAGCTCTTCATCTTTATTAGATAAATACTGAAATTATGTAATTTTTTTGTATGTTTTATACACTCTATGTCAGATTTAAATAAGGCTCAGCATTTTATTACACCATTATGGAAAAAATTATTTAATTTGTATTTGTCGGGGAGTAATGGTGATATCATCAAACTCAGTGGATATTATTAATTTTGTTTGATGTTGAAAACAATAAAATGTCTTTGTATTTATTTACAGTTTAGTAGTAGACATTGTGCACTAATAAGCTTAAAGTGGTAATGAATATGAAGCTGGTTGATTGCTTTTAGCTTGAAATGTTACTCCTGATTTAGTAGGTTTTTATTGTTACTTTTTGAGCTACACTTCTGTAAAAAAGAAAAAAAAAGAAAAAGAGGATTCAGTTTGTAAAATAGAAACCAACTCTTTGATTTTGTCTCTTTGCTTAGAGCCTGACCTATGAGATTATCCTGACGCTGGGCCAGGCCTTTGAGGTGGCCTATCAGTTGGCTCTGCAGGCCCAGAGGACCAAACAGCATCAGGGTCTCCCTGCGGGAAGCAGCTCAGACGTCAATGAATCCAAGTCCAGTCGACCTGTGCCCAGACCACGAGGGAGTGTTCGGAAGTCAGGGGTGAGTGGGACAAAAAAAACTGATTCCAAGTGCACATATGCTGAAGAGGTGTTCCATCCTTTTCAGATACGTATGCAGTCATAAATATTTTGTGCATCAAACTCTCTGATCAGTTTAGATCAGTTTACAGAGTTTCCCCTTAGTGTAGCGTTTCAGCCCTTCAGACTTTGCCTGTTTGATACTGTTCAGATCTGTCCTTCAACTCTCTACTCAGAAAGATCTCTCTGGCTTAAGTTTCTATAACTGTTGCACAGGCACCACCTACAGGTCTCTCCTGTAGCTGCATCCAGCCTGTCCATCTTGTTCCATCTCTCAGTATTCCTTTCTATTATTTACCTTTGCTGCCCCCTAGTGAACATCTGACAGTAAGACAATCTATCTGGATTATACCAAACATATTACCCACCAAAGCCACATGTATACTTTTGTTATTAGATGTTTTTATATGTGCAGAAGACTTAATATTACAACATTTTAAATTAAGCTCAAAGGTTCCTGCAGCTTTGGGAAAGGTAGCATAACAACAGCCACGATTGAAAACACAACACTTCAAAAGAGCCAGTCATCGTCATTTATAGGGTGGAGTTTCTCAGAGAGAAGCCATGTTGCATAACGACAGAAGACTGGCTGTTTGATTGCAATTGATCTGAAGTTTCAGCATACTTATCCAGGGTTTAAGATGAGGAGTTGCCAATTGAAAATAAAGGCGGATCTGAAATAGTCAAAACAAGTTAAATACGTGGAGTGGATTTAGATGATGACTATGAAACTTATTTCAATGAGATTGCATTTGACTGACCAAACCAAAACACTGCTTCATTGTGAAATGAACAGAGAATAATTTGTGGTTTTCAGTTTTCCATGTGTGATTCTTTCACCAGATTCTATTCAACAATGCTTTATTGTTTCCAGATGAAAGTTAAATAAGATATGAGATGAGTTATAGTGTCATCTGTGGTGACACTATAACTTTATAATGGAAAGGTAGCGTAACAACGCACAATTTTCAATGGAAGGAAAAATGTACATTCCTTCAATAGAAATCCACAACAGATTATGTGATTATTCACTTCAACATGTTAACACACTTTTATACAGACAGATTCAGTTGTGAAGTGAAGATTGTAAAGTTTTCTGTCCTCTGTGCTCACAGGGAGAAATACTGGACCAAGAAGGGGAGTCACAGCCTCACACTGGTGCCACATGGCTCGTGGATCCAAAGGAATCTAAACGCTCAATCAGCACTAAGTATGAGACCACCATTTTCTAAATGGACCCCTGTTCTCCTCCTCGTCCTCCTCCTCCTGGGCCTGGCTGTTCCTACTTCCCTCCTCCTGTGTGCCTTTCACTGTGACTCAGCCCTTTCCTTTGCGCTGGACGTCCACTTCCCCTCACCCCCTGACAACCCAGCCTGTGACAGCTAACCAGCCTCTGTTGCTCCTTCTCCAAGTTGAACCTTCACCACTTCTACACACTGCATTGATTGTTATCGCAATCACTCAACAAATCTGCCACTAACATTTTTCCTTTAACTCACCTCTTCCCTTTCTTTCCCCTTCGACTGCAAATGTACTGTTTTCCTCTCGGTGATGAGCTCTTTCTTTTCCGCTACATCAGGCGACGGCCTCTTTGAAGCTTTTTCACTCTGATCTTTCATCTCTTGACTTCACTGAGTGCTGAGAAAAATCTGAGAACTCACCCGCTGCGCTCATCCCATTCCCGGATGGATGTTTCCGGAAGAAAACTGTGGATCTGCTCTCCTAACTCTATGCATCCATCAGGCTTTAGCAGGCTGCTCCTCTTTAGTGGGAGTGCTGTTTACTACTATTAGCCGCTTGCTTAAAGCCACGCTGAGGTCTTGTAGCACTGTGAGGAGCTTGTTTAGAGGGGATTTGTTTTTAGAAAGAGGACATGACACAGCAAAAAGTCCAAATTAACATGCCTTGCAGAAGTGTTGATCTCCATGCAATTTTTTTCACATTTTATTAAGTTGCAAAAACAAAATTCAATGTTTTTTTTATTGTCCATTTATTTGTTGAAAACCAATATAGAGTTGTGCATAACTGATCAAAGAAGTAGCATGATCTTCATTTTTTTTCT
Organism: Poeciliopsis gracilis; assembly: GCA_911649635.1. Lineage (NCBI taxonomy): Eukaryota > Metazoa > Chordata > Actinopteri > Cyprinodontiformes > Poeciliidae > Poeciliopsis > Poeciliopsis gracilis. Next base: position 4,377,250 of record CAJVRI010001220.1, read on the forward strand.
AATTAAAATCTGAAAAGAGTTGCATGTGTTTGCATTAAGATTTTATATTGTAGCTCAAGCTCAGATTGGATGAACTCCATCCGTAAACTTTTCTTTGAAATGCCATTTGCCATGTCCCCTATATTGCTTTTAAGTAGGACTTTATGTATGAAAGTTATCTATTTAACATCATCCTCCCACCTGAGCTGTGTTGATCTCCATGCTCAACACAGCATGGAGTTGTAACTCCTCCAGAGTTACAACTGGCTTCCTGTCACCTCAGGTCAGCTTTAGCAAGCTTTCCTGTACTTCCCAAATAAAACCTTCCCCATGCCGTGATGCTAGTCGAGAAAAGTCTGTAAAAAGGCGATGGACATTGAGGTTTTAAAATGACAACATTTTAAACTTGTGTGAATACTTTTGCAAGGTGCTGTACATTTGGACTGTTATGCTCTAACAGCAAAAGGGTGCAGCCAGATGATTTTTCTACAGTGAACTGTAATTAAGCACTTTTTCCCTTTTTTGGTATAAAAATAACAGCATTTCCTCTGTGTAGCGCTCCCTTCTTTTCTTCTTTTCACAACAAATGCCTTCAGTATTCATCCTGTCTACATTGCCTTTCTGTAATATTGCCAATGATACTTGTTAAATACATAATTGCTGCTGGGGGGGAAAAAAGAGTCAAGCATTACATAAAGGGAGGAACAGTTTGTGTGAACATGTGTTTTCTCTTTTCACTCCATTACTCTGTTTTAATCATCTTGCATTGTGTGCATGTGTCTGCGTGTCCCTCCCTCATCTCTTAGCTGAATGTTGCTGCTCCTCCCATTAAGCGAGGCGGGACGGGAATGAACCCTGTTACATGATGGCGATGAGCTGGCAGTTTTCTGTGTTTGTGATCAAAAAGTGATGAGCAGCAGCTCATCGTATCATCAGTCCGATCATGCTCGCAGCAGACGCCGACCCGGACACAAAGATGAGGCTCCACTCTTTTTCATCTGACCTCTCCACACATCTTCCTGCCCATCAGAGTGTGGCAGCGTCTCTACTCTCCATGCATTCACAAGCTGTAGCCTCCCTCACAGAGACTTGGTGTTCACTGTTTGAGAAAACATACCTGTGTGCTCCATTGCAAAAAGCTGTAGTGAGTGGAGAAGTGGCAGGAGTGAGAATATTGATTTTTTTTTTTTGAGAGAGAGAGGGACCTCACACTGTATGCTCAAACTACCCTTTGTGTTCAGATACTGGAGCTTCTCTCCATAACTAGGTCATAACCATCAGCCTAGTATATCCCTGCATGGGGGAAACATTTTAACCAACACTACAAAGACTATCTCTCAATGAAATCCCACTTCTATTTGATTTGATTCTTATTTTGTTGGTTTTATTCATTTTATGGAACTGCTAGTGTCCTAATGCTGGAACTGGATCATGACTGGTGCCCTCTCCTTTTTCCTTCCCCCATTGTTTAATTTAATCCCGCCAAGATTATTCACCGAAACCTGCCATGCAGGCTGGTACGACTTTATTTTTTAAGCTGCAGAACAGAACAATAGGGTACAACATGTTTGTCCAGGTAACTCCCTGTACGTTCACTGTTAATGGTACTATTGGGTGCATCAGTGTGAGTCTAGGTACTTAACGGTTTAACTGTTGTATGTGTGACGACACATTGGTGTGCCCTCTTCAGCATCCCGATGTGGGCACCTTTAGCCATCAGCCTGATCCAGTGCTGCTTTTGCACATTGCCAAGGATCAGGAGACATTTTTTGGAACTAATCTGATATGTGGAGAATGGAAATGTACATGATTCTAGAGCAGTCTGTATTTTGATACTTGAATGATTTTGGCTTTTATAGTTATCTATATAAATGTGTATGTATGTGTATATGTATGTATGTACGTATATAATTTTTGATGTTTTTGTCAGAGCAAAGGAGTATGTCTTATAAACTAAAACATATCGTGAATAAATATCCTGTGATTTAAAAAGAAAAAAGGCTGAGGAATTGACTCAGAGGGACCTCAATTCATAAAAAAAGTTTGTAAATAATCTTGGGCTTCCAGTCTTTTTATAGTTATTTTTCATAATTGTAAAACTAATAAATGTTGGGATTAGAATGACTTCCTTTGTTGAATCTTTTTTTTGGAGGGATTTTATGCTTTTGTAAGCTCTCCTACTGCCATCATCTGTGCCACCTAATATTGTAGAGATTCATATCAGGTTGTAACTCTGCCTCCAAACAACTTATATTACAGTCTCTCTGTCATTCCTGAAGCAAGCAAAGCCTGCTGTGATTTAACGACAAACAACCAAAGCATTAGTACAAGGTTTATTATACGTTATTTTCCATTTTCGTTCTAATTACTTTAATGTGTTATGAATATGCTCAAGCTGGAAGCATTTCTGTTTGCTTACCCTACATGTTTATTTTTTTCAGCTGTAAATAATTTCAAATATTTAAGCTGTCATTCCAATCTTTGATAAAGAAATGAGTCAACAAGAGAAAATTACTGCAGCAAAGAATTTACTTCATCTGAGAACTATGAAGCCTTTCTACAATTATTTTTGTTCAAGTGAAGTGTAACTGCATGAGCGTAAAAGCATCATTGTTTGCTAAAGTTTCTGCCACGTTCTGCCTAAGAGTGACCAGTTTATATCCATCTCATTTAAAGTGGCCTGCTTGTGAAGTTATGTAGCTGTGAACTTGGCAGGTAAAGGACCTGATAATTCTGTCAAATGATGTTAACAATGCTTCTTTATTCTGAGAAGCAAAATGTAGTGCCATTGGCCTGCAATAAAAAAACTCAAGGGGAAAAAGTCAGAGGACGGTGGTGATTTCAATTTACACAATCACAAACATGTGGTGCTATTCCTGGAAAAAACAAACCCACTGACAGGTATTTCTGCTTTAGGAATAAGGAATAAGGTCTTACACATACCCTGGGACACTCAGCCAGCTAAAACTGACGTGTAATGACAGGAATGTAATGATGTCATTTGAAGTGTAGAGTAAGCTAAGCCTTGCAAAAATAATACCTGGCCTGGTGAGACTGTTTTGGCTGCAACATTTAGCTCATAGGGTCAAGATTTAGCTTTGATGAAAACATAGATCTCATGTCATGTTTCAATGCTTCATGCTAATGACGATGTAATGTGGAACACTTTGTATCAATTGAGCTTTTTTAAATGCCAGAGACACTCTGAGAGTTTTCACTGACCGTGTCCGTCCCTTTATGACCAGAGTGTACCCAGTCTCTTATTACTGCCTCCATCAGGTTAATGCACAAAGGCACAAAGCTTAAATCATGTCAAACTGGTTTCTTGAGTTCACTGTATTCCTATGGCTTCCTCAGTCAACAGTTCCATGTTCAACAAAGCATCTTTGGAATAAGATGGAAATGGAGATTTGCATCATGGACGTTCATCTGACAACACAATAATAATTGTCTGATGCTATAATGTCAAAGAGGACCAAAAATCCTAAACATCTAAAAAAAAATTCTGATACCTTGTTAAATCTCTGTCAAGAGGAATTAAGGTAGATCTGATGGCACAATGGGGTCCAACACCTGTCCACAAAGTGGCCAGTGAGTTTCTGTTTTGATGGTGCATCTGTGACAAATTTTCTACAAAATGAAGTGCAACGTTTCTACAAAGCATGATAGCCACATTTAAAGAAACGTGTTTTATTTAGAATTTGTTGTTTGCTTTTACTCTATTGATGAACTGGTACTTTGGACGTCTTTGTGTGGCTGGACACCGATTTATTTTATTTCATTTTAGTTTTAGTCACATTTTTTTTTTTTTTACAGCTGGTGGAGTTGACACCAATGAATTTATTCAATCAACCAATTTGGTCCAAAGATAAATATCAAAATAATAATTCTATTAATGATCTCAGTAAACCATCCTAGCTGTGATCAAAAAAAAGTTAACATTCAGTGTGTCAAATTTGTATTGCCATATATTTATGTAATGTAAGATACAAAATACAAAAGATTTAAATAATTAGTAGGAAGAATATCCCTTTTGAAGAGCCCTAACACAATGACACAACCACAAAACGGTTTGCCTGCTTTAAAATGTTCGTAAAATTCACTTTCTGTGTTTATTGATACAGAAATATGCATACATCTGATTCCACGTAAATACATTTGGGCAATTTTGGGTGGTGCTCATTTGCCTGCCGCTGCTGTCGCCTAGGAAACGGCTCAGGGGAGCCGTGCTCTGATTGGTCCCTCCCTTACCATAAGACCGGAAGTTGATGCCTTACCTGCTTGTACTCCTTCAGGTGGTTTGACACCTGTACGGTCAGCAGCTTGCGCAGTTTTGTTTCCAGGAACGGACCCCAGCTCTGCGAGGTTTTATGTCTGCTATGGACTGAGTGGACAAACAGCTTTGTGCGTGTCTGTGAGGACAACGAGAAGCGAAGTTGCTGCGGAATTTAAAACTTTGTGTGCGCCCTCAGGTAAGTTATTGGGAAATTTCCCTGATGTGACGCGTTTCTTTTATTTGCGAATGAGCATGAAGAAAAAGATCGCTTAGGCTATTAAAAACCAGTAGTACTTACACATGAGTTCATAAAAAATGGACTTCTGTGTGGGAGCTGTTTTAATCAAACTCTCTCTCTCGGTGCAGATGAGGGTTATATCATCATTTTTCGTTGGGAGACTTTAAAATCTAAAACAGCTCTGCTTTTCACGTATCTTTCGCCATGGTGCGTCGATATCACTTCGTTTTATTATAGTTTTTTGTGCTTTCGTGAATATTGATTGAGGAACAAGTGCTAATATTTGCTTATTAAAGTTAATAAAAGCTCTTCAGCGCGGATGGCTGCCAAGCTAAACATTAATTTCTACTCACTCCTGCAGGCTTAGGCTCCTCACTGTGTTGCTGCCCCTGACCTTTTGTATGGGCTACAGTAAACCATTAACCAGTCCAAGCAGACCTTCTGCCATTGAAAACATACTTCACATTTTTTGGATCTTTCGTGTACTACCACGCTCGCAATCTTGCCTGTTGGAGACTGTAATTTATGGCACTGGGGGTTAAAAAGTCTAGCTCGCATTATGTACTGAGGGAAACTGCTGATTATCCAATTTTAGTCAAATAGTTGGAGGGTTTTGTTGTTTTTTTTGTTTGTTTTTTTTTTTGCTGCAGAAGAAATGAAACCTAGTCACATCAGAGTCCTTGGTAGAATCAGATTTGGTTCGGAGCCAAGGAAGCAAGTAAAGTGACATTCCTGATCCCATCAGGTCTGACTCAGCTGTGGGTGCCACTGTTGCACTGCAGGTTTCTTGTCGTGTTCTGCCCTGTAAGGTGTAGTCCCAGTTGTTCTGTCCTGTATTTTCTGATCTGAATGTCCTAATGGGAGGGACAGTAATTGGCAGCTACTGAAGCTTTCACACGGAGACCGATATCTGTTTAGTCAACCCCCTCATGTTTTCAGAAAACATTTCTTAATGTGGGTGTTTTTTGAAGCTCAGGTTTTTCCAGAGCTGCCTAATAGCTGGCTGTTTGCGCCAGCACTTCCAGAATATGAAAAGCCATTCTGGTGTCCTGCAGTGTTTCAGTTGGATTTGCAAGTAAAATGACATGCTTTGCAAATTAGTTTCTAGTATCTCATAAAATAAGGTACTTCCCTGTGGATCAAGCACTTCCTATTCATTCAGTAAACGATAAAATCTTTGTTAGAATTTGTCCACATAGAGTGAACTTTATTTTTCTAACTTGTATTCCTTGTAAATTTTGATGATTATGGACTACAGATTATAAAAACTCAATTCAGGGTCTTGGAAAATTTTAGAAAAGATAAATAAAAATGACTATTTTAAACAAAAATGTCAGACTTCTAAAAAGTACCTCCATTTCTATGCACTGTGTATTTGGGTGGACCTCATTTTGCATGAATTACTGCAACAATGCAGAATGGCATGGAAGGAATTAGCCTGTGGACCTGCTGGGTGTAGAGGAAGCCCAGGTTGCTTTGACTGTGGCCTTCAGATGCCTCTGTTGTCTTTGGTTCAGAAATACCTTATCTCAATGACAGGAGCATCCCATGTATTTTATTTGTCCTTGGTGGGTCTGGAAGGACTTGATCCACTTTGTGAATCTCTTCTAAAAAATGTTTGCAGATTTACACTAGCACGCTCAGAAGGCTGCTGTTATCCCTGCATTTGGTGTATCTGCTGCTCCACCTAACTTTCTATTGATCTGAACGACTTCAGTAGTCAAAGATGAATGTTTTCTACATTTTAGTTTCAGAAAACAGGATTTTTACATTTCATATTTCAAAGAAATGAGTACAATCTCATAAAAGTGAAGACATAGACTGAAATAAAAGTTGGTCCTAAATAAGTTGTGCGTTGAGTTGTGCAACCCATTGACTGCATTTTTTCAGCTGAACAGTTCTTTTGTTTTGTTTGTTTTAATAAAAGAGTTCCAAAACAACATTTTGAACCATCTGATTGATGTTTCGCAGTGAATCACTTTACATCTGACTTCAAGATGTTCTAAAAAGTCTTGAACTTATAATAGGTCCAGACGGTGATCAAGAAAGGCATGTAAAGGATGCACTGTATGTGAATGGAAATGAGATAGTACTGGGGATCTGGCAATTGTGTTTTAGTGCATTTTTACGTTTATGTATGGTTATTGTCTGTTGTATGGTTATTGTCTGTTGTACTGCAGTCTTTTCCCGGCTTCCAAGACAAATTTTTCCTATGAGAGCCGAATAAATGATCTTATCTTGCATTCATGCCATGCAAACTTGTGGAAAACAAAGAATGTGTGCAATCTTTTTTTCTGCTGGTTCGATGTAGTTACTCAAATATTCGGAGATAAGAAAACAATAAAAGCCATTTTTGCTGTACTTTGGCAGGCACTGCTTCAAACTTGTGTGCAGGTGCAACAATGCCATTTACAGTACATTATATTCTATTTATTTGTTGACTATACTGTTGTTTTTACTGATGCAATCAAAGTGAAAACTCAAGTAAATCTGTAAGTTTATAACTTTTAGCTTCTTTTCCAGGTCAAAGTTTTTTTGTTTGGTTTTTTTATACATCCTGGTAGTCTTTCAGTAAATCACAAATGGGTTTATTGTTTTTGTCAGACATGCCTTCCTCGTGACTGGTTTGTCAACACCAAGTAGTTGCTGGAAATGACATCAAGAAAACAAAGAAACATTCTGCAACACCACAGAGCACATCAGTTGTCTTTGCATAAGTTATACATGATGCACAGTCCACTATTTTATGTCTCGTCATACAGCTTTTCATTATTCTTAGTCTCTTCTCGAGTAGTCAAAAAATATTTGAATTATGATTGTGTTTAATTGTGTCCTCTTCTGCATGTCCAATTTCAAGACAGAATTTGAAGTTTTCTTAAAAAGAGGGGAAAAAAGTTCAAGAGTAGGGTTTAAGAATTTCACTTGAGACCAAGTTTGTGATCTAAATGCACAATTGTATTCATTTACTTTACAGAAAAATTTATTTCACATGTGAACATCACATGTAAGAAGCCTGTACCACATGGAAAATGGAAATGTGGTTCACTCAAATTGTCACTTATGAATGTGAACATTTTATGGTAGAAACCCACTTCATTCAAGGGTTTCACATACTGTATATTCACGTGTAGGATTTAAAATATTTCTTTTTTTAGAAATACAAATTTAAAGAAGTTTAATGCATTTTTTCATTTAGCCCCATTTACTCTAATGCCTGTAAATAAAATTCACTTCTTGCCTTCTGATGTCATATTTACAATTTGATCTATATAGAACATATTTAGAATATTGTTTCCTTTATTAAATCAAATGTCAGTAAACTGCATTGAGGTTCATGTATGAACACTTTTGCAAGGTTCTCCATTCTTCACAGAAAACATCTCGTCATTTGCCTTGCAAATTAGATGTTTTATGTCTAACAGACCGTAGAAGTTTAAAGTTTGACCAAAAATTGCTTTTCACCTTATGATAAAATCAATTGAAGAGCATTATTTACTCATCACTTGAACTGTTTGCATTTCATGGTAACTAACTATCCTGTTAATGTTTTATTTAAATGCAAACGCTTCTTTCGATGCAGATGTTTTCTACTTCAGCTATTATTTTTATTTAATGATCTCATTAGCATAAAGAGATACATTTCAAGACAGTTGTTACATTATGAAGATTGTTGAGCTGTCAGTAATATTGTTGTGGCATTTATCACTTTGATGAAAACGTGCCTTTAAATGTACTAATCTGCTGGCTATATTTAGCCTCCCGTCTCAAGTTTATGATTATTTAAGAGATGCAGTTTAAAAGAGATGTTCACTTTAACTGTATAGAAATACTCTAAACCACTGTTTATTGCCATCTTGCGTTAACTAAATTTCCTTTATGTAGCACAGAAAGGGTTACCAAAAGTACCTTTATTTGCTAAAAATGTGAATGAGTGCAAATAGTGAGTCTAGTAGTTCACTGGAATTTTGACACATTACTCCTGATCGGACTCGCGTCAGTTTTTTCATCTCTGTCCACACATTTCTTTTTGGACCAATGTCAAGGCATTGTTATTGTCACTCCACATGATTGACCTTGTTGTGTTTAAACCAGTTTGTAACTGATTTGGTAGTATAGGTCCTTATCCATTTGAAAGACAGATTTACACCATTTTATTCAAATACACACTAGACTTGACGGAGTGCACAATTTTCTTCAGTTTTCTCTTGATGTAACACAAACAAGCAGAACTAAATCTTTAGCAAGCAGAGAAACTTGTGGTGACCTGGAAGTTTCTTAAACACTTATTTGTTGTCTTCTTCATACGTTCTCTTCTTGACTTTACAGATTCTGTCCTAGAGAGGCTTCAAGTGAGATTTACACAAGCAAGACTGGATAGTGACACATAGGTCCAGCACTAAGGCGTGTCTTTGTGCAATGTCGAAGAGTGGCACATGGCCAGGCAATGTTGCCATGGAGTCACTGAGTAACATGGACAGTGCAGGGAGCTGTGACAGTGTAATCAGCACAAACTCTGCCTGGGTGAGTGGCATTGTAAGTCTCCTTATGTCTTTCATCTGATTTTTGTGAGATTATCCCATTCTTTAAGGTCTGTTGGCAAAATAAAGAGAAGAACAAAGATTTGTGATTGGTTGCAAAGATGTATTTCAGCAAATTTACAGGCTTAATGAAGAAGTTTCTTTATAAGTAGCTGTACAAAGTGTGTCCTTTAAAATGTGCCAGGAGGAAACACTAAAGAGCATGAGTCATTAGTTTTACAGGTTTTCTAATTTAATTGAGTTTAGGCATTTGGCTTATAATAGTTCTTATTACTAAAAAACATTGAGAGGAAAAAAAAAACAAGCACAAGGCAGCCAAAAACACAACCAAAAGATACCAAAGCATGATCACATTTCATCTGTCACACTATTCAAATGCCATTAGTTTGTCTGCAGTACTCTCTCAGCAACATGCCCTTCGACCCAAAAAAGTCACTTCGAGCCTACATTACACATGTGGATTTAACAGAAGTATGAAAACTGACATTTGTATTTAAATTTTCCTCTTTGGCCAAGACCCAGAAAAAAATGCCATTGCAGCAAGTTACCAGTAAAGGAACATATTTTTACCTGAACAATGTTTTGCTCAACATGAGCACTAACCTCAGTGATTTGGCTGTTGACTCCATCTTAGATCTGTCTGCATTCCAGCCATAGCATACATTGTACTCTTCCCTCAGCTTTGGGTTATTGGTTCCCTTGTATCCAAAATTCCAGTTGTTTCTTAAGTTATTTGCAATGGAAGGCCTATTGTTGGAAGATGAGGAGAAATCTACCCTTTGTACTTTGTATGGAGCTCATCCGCATTTCCTACATGGATCATTTTCTAGCAAAAACTGCTACAGCCACACATCCATTAAAACAATACATTCCTGTCCTGTTTTGAGTGTACAGTCATAAGCATGACAGGCTTCAAGATGGAGGACACGTCATTATCGTTGTCTGGTATTTCTGTTTTAGATCTTACTCAAAAAGCTATTTTTGTGTAAGAAATGTATAAGTTCAGTTGTAAGAATAATGGCATTTTATGTATTTTTGACTTTGAAATGACTTCACCATACTTAGGCTTTTTTATTCTTTTGCAGAGTGAGGATAGTATGGAGTACCTATCTGCTGAAGAGAAGGCATGTCTGATGTTTCTGGAGGAAACGATCGAAGCACTGGAAGTGCAAGAAGACAGTGGCTTATCAAATGACGAGCCAGACACCTGGTCAAAGACGGAGCCACAAGATCAGATAAGAAGTAATGATATACTCTGCCAAATACTTTTTGTGTGATTTTTACAATTGTTGAATATAACATGCACTGTCTGGATGAATGACAGTGAATGAAATGTTAACAATACTTTTGTTTCTCTTAGACGTTCCCACTGAAATGCTCAAATCAGGAAGTCTCAGGATAGCAGATTCTCCAGCTGCTGGATTAACCACAGATTGTGAAACTAAGCATCACACTGCAAATCAAAACTCTGGTCACACAATCTTATCACCAGGCAAGACAATTGACGTTTCAAAGTTAGATGGAAATCCTGTGCTTGAGACTGTCACAAATTCTGGAGATGCCTCAGAGAAAGATCTGGATATAATCCCTCCACCCACAGACTTCAGAGATGAACCAGAACCGGACTTGCTACTGGAGGCCATGACGGTGGTCCCGCCACCAGCAGCCATGACCGTGGAGGCCATGACAGTGGTCCCACCACCGGATACCATGACCGTGGTCCCGCCACCAGCAGTTATGACTGTGGACGCCACGACCGTGGTCCCCCCACCATCAAATGGCTTCACAAAGCAAAAACAAACTGTTGATGTGGAGCAGATGCGCTTGAGAGCCTCTGTGAAGAAATCTGGTTCAGACTCTTCTGCTTCTGAGGATTCTTCTAGCAAAGCCTCAGAAGTTTCTTCACCTTTACCCCAAATGATTCCCCCTACTGAGCCTTCAGAGCCCAGAAGCCCACCCGCTGTGGCCCCAAAACCTAAGAAGCTGCCTTCAAACATTATTTTAAAGTCACCGAAGACATCAAGACCTGTGTCTCGTGGAAACCCAGAGCATTCGGTACCCTCCCACAGTGATCAGATGTTGTTGGACCCTCAGAAGGTTCGAATGGAGGCCCTCAAAAAGCTTGGACTGCTGAAAGATAACAAAGAGGAATCAAGTCGTGCTGTAAGCCCAAAGCTGCCCCTAAAATCTCCAGGATACAAATGGTCACCAGCGAGCCCCACTCCTCCAGTCAGTCCTGCTGCTCCTCACACACCCCCTGTAACACCATCTCTTACCCCAGTCAGTAGTCCCCAACAAGCCTTTGTACTCCAGCAGTCTGTGTCGTCTTCTATTGTGTCACCATCAGCTTCTTCAGCATCTCCTCCCATTGAGGATGCTGATATCCTCCCAGCACCTGCAGCTTTCAGTGATGAAGTTGGGCTTTCAGGTGATGAACTTCCTGCAGTTACAGAGGCTCCTTTCAGTACCCTTCCTAACACATCGTCACCAAAGGTGATCAGTATGAAATCGGCAACCTTGGAGCGATCTGGTCTGTCCAATCGGAGCTTAATGGAGAGAGCTGGGGGCGAGCAAGACCTAAAGCACCTGCGCAACATTCGACCAAGACCTGCCTCTCTGGGGACTGGGAAAGACTTTTCTCACACTAAAGATGAGAGTTTGGTGGCAAGCGGAACATCAGAATCCCAGAAGCCCCAACCTGCACAGGCATTCCACCGCAGAGAGTCTTCTAAGCTGCCTCGATCTCAAGGCATCAGTGTGGTAATCTGCCCTCGCGCAGAGAATGAAGAGGACCGGCGCCAGGCCCTGAAGAAGCTGGGACTGCTCAGAGACTAACTTCCAAATGTTATATATATTGTAAAAAGACTGATGCACACTATATCTGGGTACATCATAAAATGCTGAAGGAGTGCCTTAACCACATTCTGTTTTCCACTAAATACCATGTGGTTGACTGGACACTAAGTATCTGTGTTTCCTTTCACCATATAATAGCTCAAATGTCAAAATTTGTGTATTTCACAAAACTGCAATGAAAACACTTTTTTCACATAAGTAATGTGATCAACAACTGAATGTTACTGGTAGAAAAGATGAAGACAGGAAGTTGTAGGCGGATAATGGCACTGCATTTTTAAAAAATGATTTATTGTGTGAAAAAAAACGTATTCACATGTGATTTTAATTGCTTGTCTTATTTAACGGAAACACTTCAATCGTGTAATTGTTTTTTTGACATTGAAATGTCAAAGTTTTACACTCATTTACCATTGAAACGAAGCTTATGTTTCCCTTACATCAGACTCATGGTAGCTATAATGTCTTTGATGTTATTTACCTTTTAGAGTGTAATATGTTTTTTCTTTGTCTGCTGATTTGTTTGACTTAATCCCACCAGGTGCTGCTGACTGTTTCAACCCTTCACCATTTCATACTTTTGCCATTTTGGTCATTTTGTGCTTAACCTTTTTGGGTGCTAATAGGAGTCATCTCCCACCAGCTTTTTTCTCACAGACCATTTGTGAATTTGTTCCCATCTAGGGGATGTTTCTTTACCGCTGTGATTTTTAATGCTTCAGAATAACTTTTTATGTAATCCACTCGTAGTCGACTGTGTTTAAACATGATAATGAGACTTTGACCAGGTCTTTCACAGTTGTTTTGGGCTAGTCATAATCTCATACGTCATTTGGCCTAAACAGGAAGCAGAATTGCAGTCAGTTAAGTAGGAAATTGAAGGCATTTTTTTTTTTAAATAACGTAGAATCAGATTATACGAGGTTTAGTATTTTACCAAAAGTTGAATATTTGTATATATTAAAGAAATGACTTGTCTCATGGGGATAAAAATAGGCAAACTGACCCAGCGTCTGTTCTGTTTTTCAGCCTTTTCTCTATTTATTGTTAACTGTATCCTGTTGACTTTCTCAACTATTTTTATGTTTTCATTAAATATATAACTGTATAAAGCACTTTCTACTTGTGTTGAAGCCTCTATTTCTATGCCTTTAAAAAAAAATGCAGTACATGACCAAAATCTGAAACATCTGCCTGGTTTGGCTCATACATTAAAAACAAAACTCTACACTTCAGCTACTGCAATGTGGAGTCAGTCTGGGAGCTGAAGGTATCAATGCATTTGTCAGAAGCTAATATAACCTGTATTTAATTGTTAATTAACCTGTTATTATTCACAATGATGTCAGCCCCATGTGTCTCATCAAAGCAGACACTGACGCACAGATTCAGGTTTGATTTCTCCACTTTTGTGTGTGTGTGTGTGTGTGTGTATGTGTGTTGGTGGAAAAACAGGTGTGACGCGTTTTTCAGCCCTGATGGAGCACAGTTGCTACAATCACTTGACTGAGGAACTTGAGATCAGCTGTAAGCTTTTAAGTACAATTAGTTTAGCTTTTTTAATCTCTTTTCAGTTCACTGCTTGCATTGAAAATGGAACTAAAAGTGTGAAATGCATACTATTTGCATTATGTATATCATATTTAGTTTTCAGATCTAGAATTGTAGCTATTATTCATGCCCTTTTTGAGTCTAAATTTTGTTATTTTGTTACTTTACAGTCACTAATTTCAGGAAATTTTGTTGGGACTTTATGTCATAGAGTAGCAAGTCACTGTAGGCATTAAACCATGTACAGTTTGATATTTCGTAGTGGGGATGATATAAAAAGACAGATATACATGGATTGGTTTTCCACCACAAGATAGCCAAAGAGTTGCACTTTTATTTCATCTTCTTGTAATTCTTCCATATCAATCATATTTTGGTATTGCATACAAATATGTGGATTCTCCTTTAGAATCACCTGAACTACACATTTCTGCAGTACCTCCAGAGTTAACCAGAGTAGCTTAGCTGCTTCATAATACCTCTGTTCATTCATTTTCTCTAACAAAACTAATAAACCTTAATTGGAATTACTATAATTAATTATTTTAAACAAAGCTGAACTCTATCCACCAATACAGCGTCTTTTTAAAGATTCTATTTAGAGGCATTGGAGTCAAAAGCACAGAACACAAATATGCACAACACTTTCCAAAATTTGATTTGCACATATATTGAAAAGTATGCATCCTTTACCTTCTATTTCAATATGTTGAGTTTCTCTTTTCTATCTTACAGAATCCCTTTAATATAGATTGATTTTATCAATTGTCTGGAGGCAAAATGTGACAAGGTTCCAGGGATATAGACATGTTTGCATGAGGCTGAGTCACATATTCAGTCTTTCTTTTCTTGACTTTGTTTTGCACTTTCTACACATGTGAAGACATATATTAATTAGCAACCCAGTTTGTTCATTCTGAGAACAGTGCATCTCCTTTAACTTGGCATACCATAACTTGGCATACCAGTAAGGGTGTGGTGCATCAATGAGCCTTACACCATCCACCTTTTTTTTTTTCTTCTACCGTTGTTGTTCTGATCACATCTGAGATATTTTCTGAGCCTAACTTTGAATCCAGCCCCTCATTTGCAACACTTGTTGACAGAATATTTTCATATGTTGATGTGTTTATTTTTATACACCTTGCACAAAAGGCGAACTGTCAGGGTGAGCAAACACCTGCCAACTAAAAAGGGGACTTAAATGTTATTAGCAAATAAAACACAGGTGTACTTAGTTTTATTGTATGCACTGCAGTCAAATGTATAAAAAAAGACATGCATTTGCAGTTTACTTTTTTTTTTTTTTTAAAGATTTTGTACAGAAAAGAAACCAGAAAGAGAAAGCAACACAGTGTTGGCAAACAAACACCAGAGGCTTTGTGCTGCTCTGTGGCATGTTGCTGTGTGAGTCGACTCTCTCTTCTGACAGCTGACCTTACTGAGGAGGAGTGCGTGACAGCTCTCGTCACTTTACCTGTTACCTTCACAGGCCTCGTCTATCAGGTGCTCTGAATAACATACCACCATAGCCTGCAACCACAACATGCAGCATTCCTACTATAAACAGTTTGCAAAGGTGACACATCCTGAGAGACAAAATGAAAGCTGAATAATTTAATGGTTGGCAGGGATTAACTTTCCATCGTGTCAAACTTGGTTGACAGTCAGGGTTATTGATTTAAAACAAAAAATAAATAAATAAATGTAAATAGTGTATTTCAAGGAGGATCAGTCTAAGAGCATAAAATCTGCAGTTGAAAGTGAAAGAACAGTTGTATTCACCATGTGACCCCAGCTTTAAAATATGCAGAAAAACCTCAGAGAACTTTAGACTCTGAAATTAATACTACAGCCTAACAACGGAACATTAAAAACTTTCTGTAACTAAATTATATATGATCCTCATTCATTTTCTATCTGTGGAATAATAAAAGTTGTTTTAGAAGGGCCCACAGTGTTTCACTTATGACTTTATTTTCCACTAGAGGGCAGTCTGGATTCATCAACAAAAATTTCAAGCTGTTGGAATCACATGTTGAATGCACAAATATTTTACATTTATATAAACCCTTCAAGTTTTATAAATACCATATTATTATATAGTAAGTACTCTTCTTCTGCTCTTCCGGGATATTTGTGAAAAGAAGCCCTTTTATGTTCTGTTGCTTTAAAGAAAGGATAATCCATCATTCCATGATTGTTTTTCTTTTCTTTTAAGTGATGAAATTACAGGGGGATAGGCTACACAAGAAAATGTTATAGAAAAAATATGGAAATAATGTGTAATTTTACTACTAACTGGAATTTGAAACCTGAAAGCACTGAATTGTGTTCTCTAGTTCTGCTTGCGATGCATTTTTTGTTCAATGTTTTTGGTTTGTTATATGATTATTGTGTTTTGGAGGATTCTTACAAAGTAAAGAGTATTTGGCATTTGTTGGCTGTCTTTTTTTTAGTCGTTTGTAATTCATTAAACCCAAAAAGGAATTTGGCATTCATTTGCTTGTTTCAAACTACGTATTCAAGTCTGTTTGAAGCTCAGGAGTTGAAAAATTCACAGTAGCGGATAGTCTGGGAAAACATTTTTATTCCTTTTGTTCTGGTTAAAAGCTCAGCCAAGACATGAACCCTTATGTCTTTAACAGCAGGTTTTTTTTTTTGTTTTTTTTACCTTTTGAAAACAGAATTTCTTTGTCTTGTTCTGTGAAGAGGAAGTGATTCAGATTTGTGAATCAAAGCAGAGAATAACATAAGGACTAAGTGTGGGCGATTTGCGGGAAGGATTTACTCACTGAAGTGTCACCGTTGAACTTCAATCCCCATGAGCCCTAAGCTTGGCGATCCATCAGTGGGTTAATGAATTTTTGCGGTTTGATAAAAGTTAAGTGTCGTTTTCTGTTTTTCAGATAAGCTGAAACTCTTTGAGACTCCTTGGAAACATTTCCCTTGTGACAGGAGCCAGAGGAGGCTTTCATAGCTGCTGGAATATCTGGCTAGACGATGAGCTCATGGGACTTCCCCACCATCTTGGCCTTGTTCTGTACTTACCTTCTTACATATTGTCTGTCTGAAGAAAGCCACCCTCCCCCCCTTTGACCTTTCCTCCACACATGAGTTGATCATGGAGGATTAGAAGGGACAAAGTAAAACAGAGCCACCGCCGAGCATGCTCAGGTTTGAGCATGCCTAGCCAAGTTCTGCGTCATTAAAACAGTTAGCTGAGAATAAATGTCTATCATCTCTGCTGTGTTTGAAATTGCCTGCCAGCAGATATACTTTAAGCACAGTACACTTGAGGTGAACGATTATGCTTCTTTGAATGATAAAACCACAGTGAGGATTACATTTGGGAAAACATCCATCGCTTTATCTCATTTGATCTTGACTAGTCCACTTGATTGTAGGCGCTCACGCACACTCACACTCAGCTCAACACATAGCTGCTTCTGCATGCTGAGTATTACCTACATATCTCCTGCTGTAATGGTAAAATTCACAGCTGTGGGAAATAAGTAGGCATAATCTGGAGAAGTGGAAAGACTCATTAGAAACCTTCCAACACAGGCGTCTGCAGCAGTTCTGCTTCCTTCACAGTACTGCTTTGCTTTTTGGAAAAACTGACATGGTAAAAGAAAACCTACCCAGGATTCTTTTGGACTTTGCGTAGAATTGGATCTAGGGTGCCGGTAGTATTTTACAAGATAACAGTATCGTGTGGTTAGTTCTATGACGCGGCATGTCAATAGAGACACAGTAGAGCTGAGTTTAATTAGGCGTATATATAAGCAACCACTGAAGATGTTCAACTGTGTTGAAAGTACAGTCTGTAGTGTGAGAATTCAATGACTCTTTGAGGCCCCCCTTCCAATGGGCTGGGGCCCTAAGCAGAAATGTAGTTTTCTTCTGCCACCGACTCTCTCTGGGAACAGACTTGCCACACGCAAAATCTGCGAGTTACAGTAATTTTGAAGACAGACCAGAAAAAGAGAGTTTTTCTTCAAGTTAGTAGAAGATGAACTTTTGGATGCAATCACAGCACACAGTTTTTGTGGATAGATATCAGTCAGCCTTTCACTTCTGCTCACTGCAACTTTATTCCATTTCTTCATTGCAAAACTGCTCAGGCTCCGTCAGGTTTCTTGGGGATTGATTATGAACAGCCCTTTCCAATCCCCACCACAAATTCCCTATGAGATTAATGTCTGGGCTTTGACTGAGCCACTTCAGAACATCCACCTTGTTGTATTCAAGCCATCTCTGTGTAGCTTAAGCTGGATGCTTCAGGTTGCTGTCTTGATGGAAAATAAACATCCTCTGAAGCTGTAGTTCTCTTGCAGACGTAAACAAATTGTCCTTCAGGGTTTCTTTATATTTTGCTGCCTTCTTTTTTTTTTACCTTCTACCTTTACAAGCCCTATGCGCCTGCTGCAGAGAAACATCCCTTGTGGCAACAGCATTTGCAATGGCTTTTCCTACAGCACGATGCTGCATCCCAACACTTCACAGTGACGTTTTAGTTGATGTGCAGTGTTCGGGATTAACCAAACATAGCAACTTATCTGACAACCAAAAACTCAATTCAGTTTTGGTCTCACGAGAACAAAGAACTTTCTTCCGCTTGACCATGAAGTCATCAAACTAGTTGAGCTTTGATATGAGTTTTCTTTAGCAACGGCTTTCTTACTGCCACTTTCCCATAAAGTGTGGCTGGTGAAGAACACTTCACCAGTCTTTTCTTCTTTTCTTGTATGAAGAAAAGACTGTAATTCCTTCAAATTTCAGCTCTTTCTCTAGTCTCCTTACATGCTCATGTTTTTATTTTGTTTTTTTCTGTTTATCAATCTCCTCAGTTACACTTTTCAATAACTTTTCTCTGACTTGATTGGAGTATTGTTTTGTCTTCATGGTGTAATGGACCTTCCAGGCACAGCTGTCCTTTTATTTTGCAATAATAAACGAAAAACAGATATTGTTGCTCATGACTGATTTGTAAAAACAATATAAAAGGGTAAGACATCCAAGTGTTTGAATACTTTTTATAGAAACCGTACATGACACATCTTTCTCCAAATTCATTAAAGTTTCAGATGTGTTGATTTTATTGATCTGGGATGTGTGTATTTTTACTGCGGTGAAAAAAGAAATATGAGCAAAATCCAAAATGAACAAAGAAGCTAGATGACATCATCAGAACTGTAATTACCAGCGAGGTATATTGTTTTAGCAAAAATAAACCAAACTCTGAAATAATAATTCTTCTTGTGGTTTAAAAAAAAAAAACATTTTTAATTTTCATTTTTATTTAACATTTTTGTGCAAATACAGTGAACCTGTGATGTTTTTACTCACTGTCGTACGGCTTTGAGACTCTCATGCAAGTCCACGCTTAGATAGGTGGCATTTGACTCAAAACTGCTTTTTCTCTTTTGATAACTAGATTTCCTCTTGAACTCTTTGCTCTCTGTTAGTGCCAGTGACCGAGGCTGTGGTCGCGAGGCATTCCAGGGGCAAGCCCGCAGCGCTTGTGTGATGACTGCACTAAAGTGTTGAACTCAGCAAGCCACTCTGTTCCCCTGTGGTGCTGGCCTGGTGAGTACCAAGACATCCTGCTGGGCCTGCGGTGGTGTTGGTAACCTCGCATATAAAGAGTGTTTTTTTTAAATAAAAAAAAGGAGAAGGGGAAAGTTCTGTGCTGTGATACCAAGTGGTTTCATGTATAAATCTTTCACATGATTGGAGTGCAGCTTCTTACACATTTGAGGTGTCCCCAGCTTAGCTTGTGGCAAACAGCATTTCCAATGGCTTTCTCTGAAGAAAGGGTTTCATGACAGCCAGGTTTAGCGTGAAGCTAACCGTTGTCCTGCCAACGGTTAGCTGCTACAGACTTAGCATTGGACAAGGTTGTCCTCATCCAGGGTATCATTTCATCCAGACTTTAAGACAAATTTTAAACACAAATAGATGTTTTGAATGGAGCTGACTGGACTGTGTACACATTTAAAAATATATCTATTTTTATTTTGTTTTCAACATTTTTATTTTTTATTTTTTGCTTTAATTATCCACTACTTTGAGTCAGTCTATTAAAGCCCCAAAGGAAATGCATCATAGCTTGAAGTTGCAACCTTGCTGTTACCTTTGTGCATATCACATGTCTGGAAGGTGTTGCATAAAGCTATCTCTGTCCCCATAAATTTCAGTCCAATTTCACTTACTAACCATGGAAGACCTTTGTTGCTCTCCTGACTCCTTCTTCATTTTCCCTTTGCTCTTTACCTAACATGTTGCCAAAGTCCTCTTCATGAGGAGAATCATAAATTAAACATCACCTATGTTTCCCTTGTGTGTCTATCGGTGTAAAAAATAGCTCGTCTCGGTGTGCAGTGTGTTGCCCGTGCACAGCACTCTGTCTTTAATGACTTGTTACCAAGAAAAGTGTGCTGATCCTCAGCAGCGACTCATGCTCTGTCTCGGCTGAAACCGTGTGCACTGACTTTCTCAAACTCCCAGAGTGGCTGTGAGCTCATTTGGTTACACAAGTGCTCACAATTACCCAGAGATTTGGCCATGGGGACAAGGGATATTTCTATATCCCTGTCGGATGTTATTTTAATTACACCAAACTGCTCGACTTTGTGCTGCAGATTCACATGGGTTCTTTCTTCTTCTTCAGACGCATCTCTGAAAGTTTACCTGTAACCAAGTTTATCTCTAGCAAAACAGAACAGAGTGGCTTGTGAAACCATATTAAATCACTTCTTGTATCAAGGCTTTTAATTTAACTTAATTACATTAACTCAAGTCATCTTTAAAGCACAGGTAATGACAACATTCAGATAGGAGGAAAGATAATAAAAATCTGCCTCGAGCCATTTAGGTTTGTGTGTGTGTCTTTAATTCTCTGCAAGGCAGAGCTCTTATCTCCAATCAGCATCATTGTGAAGCCCTAATTATATTTGATTGAGTAAAAGAAATTACACATGAGAAAAGGGATGATAATTATAGTGCAGAAATCTGCGCGCACCATAAAATGCAAACATAAATGCATTAACACAGCTGATTAATTCAGGTGTGAAAGAGGCGGCAGGTGTGAGGATGCAGATGGTCTGAATGCGTCGATGCTGCCTGAAGGAAAACTCGTCAAGGATCGTTCTTTGATTTGGGGGTTAATTTTGTGCTCATAATCAGGCTATTGCGGATATAGAGCATCTTTAGTGCAGCAATTTTCACTCGGGAAGCTTTAATGTCCTGCTGTTGTCCTATTTTCAAAGAAATGTTCTTTATTTAGAAAGACTCTCACTATAAGTCACACCAGACACAACTTATTTGATAAAGAAAAAGGAAACTGCCCTCTGGGAAAGACCCCATACTAACAGGCCGATAATATGGTGCTGGTTATGGTTTTGGATCAAGATGACAGCCAAGAGTATGTGCATGCAGGTTTTTTGGTAACCAGATGATTCACATAAAGCTTTCACCAATGCTCCTGTAAACAATTACTGATTATGAGTTATTATACCTGAGGAAGCAATTCATTCTGGGTTGCACTTTAAACAACCGCTGCAGCCCATTCTACATCTTAGCTGAATATAAATAATGCATTTTTAATGAAAACCACTGGTAAATACAGGTAGCGAGCTTTACAACAAATTTCTTACAGAAGCATAATCTTAGGCTGAAAAATATGCAAGAATCCAGCCCTTCATTTTTTTTTTAACTTTAGAAAACCTTTAAAAATGACTATACATGAGGTTAGGGTTAGGATTAGGGCTTCCTGTGCTGCCAGGCTTTTTCCTTACTTTTTTTGTCTTAATTTCTCCATCAAGTCTTTCAATGTGATCTATGCTCCTAGCTTTTGTCTGCATTTTGGTCCATTCTCAAACTCACACCTCATGATAAATGGCATGAGGTCATTTACAATGGCATTACTGAAATAGATGGAGTTTTTCGAACATTTTCCAAGCACCTGAAGTTAATGTTGGATTGCTAAGTGATTGTAAAACAATCTTTATTGAATGGAAAATGAAAAAAAAGTAAAATAAAATAAAAATCCCTATCATAAGAAAAGGGGGCCCAACAGAAGTTCTGCTCTGGGCCTCATATAACCATGGCTCGCCTCTGCTTTAAATGATCAGGTATAAATGCGCTCTGACTGTTTAGTTGGCCCAGATGATGATGATCTCCACGCCTTACTGGGTAACTACAGAATGCAATCTCCAAGCTATTACTTTTTTCATCTGAGGCATTTATAAACCCATCAACCCCCTCGCCCCCCCCACCACCTTCTTACAACAATTGCTTTTTACCAGAGTGCCGTGACGGCAATTTATGTTTTTGCGCAGGTGCACGAGCCGGACCCGCACCTCTGCGCACGTGGTAACCCCCTGCTCACCTTGAGCCCAGCCAGCACCTGCGTATAAGTTCCTGCAGAACAAAAAAAGAGAGAGAGGAAAACAGAGAGAGAGAGAGAGAGAGAGTCTGAGGTAGGAGCTGAAGCGTCGGATGAGTCAAGAGCACTGATCGGACGCTCCTTCCTCTCTCCTCCCCCTTTAGACCCCGTCGAGCACTCCATCTCTCGCTCCTTCCTCCCCCCCATCTCTCTCTCTCTCTCTCTCTCTCTCTCTCTCTCTCTCTCTCTCTCTCTCTTTCTTAAATTGGCACCGTCTCTGGGCTCGAACCATGATAACAGAACGGGCTTATTGCGCTCCGCGTTGTAGGGCTCTCCTCAACCCCGATCACTTCAAACTGAAATAAGAAGACGTTTAGAGGAGAGAGAGGGGGGAGAAGGACATAAAAAAAAAAGAGGATCGCACCGTATCCTGTCAGCGGGTGCTCAGGAGGAGTAGCAAGACACTATATTTCTGCCACACACACCCTTCTATGTTCTGTGTGCTCCTGCGCATCGCAGAACCCAGAAAGTGTTCCTGTCGTGTTGAACTAAAGGAAAAGTTAACATGCATCTGCACGCTTTGGTTCGCGTAAGCCTTGGATTTGTGGGTTTCCTTTTGGTCGCCTTTGTCCAACAGTCAGCTTCAGGAAGTAAAACCACTCAAGGTAAGTTGTCGCCTCCAAGTGCCTTTCATTTTACTAATTGCAGCCGATCATGTGCCTAAATTAGTTAATCAGACTGAAAGCAAACACGTGTCCAAACCACTTAGAATCAATATCAGGGGCGCCCACAGAAAGTTTTCAAAACGGGTGGCCAGATTTTTGAGGGGGTGGGGGGCAAATAATCTTGGGGGTGGCACTTAACAACCAAAAGCCAAAACTAAGTTTTGTTGTCATCAGATAGAAAGAAGGTTAAGGAGCAAGGCTGGATTTATTATTACTTAAGAAGCATTCGGCCAATTTTTCCTTTATCCTTTTTGTAAAATGCATGAAAAATAAGTAAATGAACCATTTTAGACCTAGAAACACAAAATCCAGGACCATGATTACCGACTTTTTTGAGTTGAATAAAAATCAGGCAAAAGTTTAGGTAGCTTTAATGTAAAAATGTGGGAAATCTTTCAATTTTTATTTTTTGTTGACAAAATACAAATAAATAAATAAATAAAAAAATAACAGCATCAAAGACCTAAAAAAACTGGAAATCGGTATTGGCCAGGAAAAGGGTGATCAGTGCATCTTTAATTATTACTTAGTAGTTGTGGGCACAAAAAAACTGACTTTCCTTAATAAAATATAACATTTAAAAAGCTACAAATGAGATTTGGTTGGGCAGAAAATTTATTAGCCAGATATTATTCATAAAACATTATTTACAGATTAAAAGTAACAAAGCGTATTATTATTGTTAAACAATATAAAAAATGTAATGTAAAATGTATAATTGATAAAATGCATTCTTAAATGAGAGACCATGCAAAAAACAATAATTTTGGGCGTCTAAACCACAGCTAAGATGTGAAGTTCCATGTTAATCATAAGGGTGGACAGTGTTGGCACCACAGATCTGAATCAGGCAAACCATGATTACTTTGAAACAAAATTTAGTTTTTCAATTCCAGTTTTATTTTTTTTTTTTTTGGAGCAGATGCTTCCTGTTTATTCTACATCTTATTTTGCAATCATTTAAATGCTTTCTGTTGTCGTTCGTGCTATGTTGATCTGCACAGTTGCTTATATTTATGATGACTTGCCAAGACAAAACAAACAAACAAAAAAACACAGTGAGACTGAAATTAAGTTTTGTTTTTCTGCGACTTTGCTGTTGTTGGAATGAAGCTGCTTGCTTTGATCTTGAAACGGCATCGGTTGTGTGAACGGTTGCATTTCGTAGGTAATCCTGAAGGTAATCGTATAGAATATGGGGAGGTATTTGTCACAGTCTAGACAAGTATTTGACACCAGCCTGCAAGACGCGCACACACGCACACGCAAACGGTGGAGTCTCAGTCTGTCAGACAGTGCAGCTACAGTGCTGTCCTCCTCTCATCTTGTGAGAATTCATTCA
Organism: Poeciliopsis gracilis; assembly: GCA_911649635.1. Classification (NCBI taxonomy): domain Eukaryota; kingdom Metazoa; phylum Chordata; class Actinopteri; order Cyprinodontiformes; family Poeciliidae; genus Poeciliopsis; species Poeciliopsis gracilis. The sequence continues at coordinate 4,401,147 of CAJVRI010001220.1, forward strand.
GACCAGACTGACCCGACCACCTTACAGGAACAAGAAAAGACATGGTGTAAAACCTTCAGCTCTCTGATCCTCTCCTCTTTCTCATTCCACCCCCTCTCACAGGTTTTCAACACTTAATTTTCCCACAATACAAACGCCGAGCAAAGCCACCCGAGTATTTGCATGCAAAGACACATCATGGTTTGTGTGTGAGTGGCTGATTGTGGTCAGTGATGTTTTGCACTCACAGAAAGACATCTCTCCGGCGGTCGACAAGGCAAAAAGAGAGAGAAAGAGAGAGAGAGAAAGGGGGTGGGTGACTATTTTGCATCCTGGGTGGTCTGCCCCCACTTGTGGGAAAACTCAATATTTACATTTTGCAATTAGAACTACTTTTTTCTCACTTTATTCTCCACAACATCGATTACACACTTCCTTGTAGTGTGGAATGCTCCTTGGGAGCAAGCGGGGCTGTAATGGCATGCACCTGTTTGTTGGTCACCGAGTGAAATGCTCCGGACGACCCACTTGATCGACTTCTCCTCTGGTTCCTGTTTATTGGGGCAAAGCGTGCTCCTTTGCTGCGGCTCTGAAGCTATTTGTGAGCATGTTGTGGGCCTAACTGCAAATAAATATTGTGATTTAATGCTGATGACAACTCCAAGATGCTGAAAAGTCTTCAAAAATGGAAGTGGTTTAAAGAAAAAAAAAACCAGAAAGAGAGATGAACAATAGCTGGATTAAAACAAAAAAAAAAAAATGCAATTTTTCGGTTGAGTATTTAGTCAGCGCAGATGTTGTCTTTCATCAAAGTCATTCTAATCATGGCACTGTTTCTGGCACCAGCCATTACTCAAAGAAAAAAAGGGAGTGGGAGAGCAGAGAGAGAGAGAGAGAGAGAGACAGGGAAGATTTGAGGATGTGGTGGAGAGAATGACAAAGAAGGGGAAAAATGAGAGCAGGGGAGATTAAATGCACAGAGAGAGGAGCTACAAGTGAGCAAAGAAAAAAAGGGAGCTGTACACGTCATGGCAAATCACTTTCCCCTCGAAAGGAGTCAGGATCTCTTGCGGTGGCACCAAGGCAACGGTTGGTGTGGGGCTGACATGCTGCTGTGGCTGGCTGTGTTGGTGTAACCTCTGCTCCGGGGCCCTGAGGGTCTAAAGACGCAGAGCTGCCGGAGTGGGGTGGAAGGCCACATGCAGGCCCTGACACACTGTGGGAACCGAGCGGCCTCAGCAATATGAGGCCCAAGTGACGGGGAGGCTTACCTTGAGATGCTAACTGAGGCTGCTCTGGCTGGGTGCGATGGAAGGGAAGAAATCCCCCAACGCTCACTCACCCCTCTCCTCTTGCTTTGTTTGCTTTGTCCCCGCTTCCTCTCCTTTGCACTTAATGAAGGAGCCATGCTTTTTCTTAGTCAAATGCATCCAGTGACTACATTACACCCGCTCTGTCAGCCATCGCAATCATTTCAGATAATGATTAGCAGAGCTCCATTTCATTCTTCTTTATCTTCTGACATGACCAGATGTTCAGCAGGTCTGTGTAAGACCGCAGCGTCTTTATACGGTGACTCTTCCAACATTTGGGCAAAGTCACGGATCAGTTTCTGGAACTACTTTGAACCAAAAATGCCTGTTGCTAAAACTGTTATCTTGCTGAAAGAAGGCAACTGTACTTTTCACTCACGTACAACAAAGACAAACACAGTGGTTTGAACATACATGATAAGGTTTTCCCCAGAAAACTTGCTAAGCCCTGTAGTTGGAGCGCTCTGCAGTCATTCAGTGGCTCACTGTGTATTTGAGTTTGAAAATGTTTAAAGTCAACAGGAAATTTGAAAATATCACTTGATAATTATGGATATCTGAACACAAACTATAAAGTCTTTAAAAATGCAAACATTTAAATAAAACTTAAATAGGCAATTCTAAGCCTGGTGGGGGCACAAGTAAAGCCTGGTGGCCCACCAGGCTTATAACACAGTGGGGAAACCCTCATTATATTTAAATACACTCCATAGAAAGATGTACGATTTTGGAGGCAGATTTATTTTTTTTACATTAAATCAGATAATATTTTCTGTAATTCAGATTACCAAAGCATTTATATTTGCTAGATGCTAGGTTAATAAGGGAAATAACTTTCAGGGATTTTGTTTTATTACTTTCAAGCAGTTTGCAGTATTACCATTACTTTCAGATACATTTGAAACACACTTCACTTAAAACACACACATGGCTACCCAGTCAAACTGGCCTGCCTTCTAAGTAAGAGAAAACTATGGGAGTGTTGTTTCAACTGATTGACAGTGTCTAGCAACAAACTATTCTAATAAAAAGAGGTTTTTACAACCTTTGAAGATCAATAATTATTAACGGCAATGAAAGTTTAAAAAAAAAACTAAACAAAAAAAAAACACTTTTTACCCTTTGGCCAGATTTTATCTCAAAAAAATGCAAGGAATAATGTTTTTGTACTTCTTCTCAGATATTTTCAGCAGCTTGAGGTGTAACCATAAGTACAGCTGTTATGAATTTTAACATTTTAAATTCTCATCCATTTTGCAAGGACTGAGAATAAGACCTCCCTTGAAACAGCTTGGTATGAAGCTCTCTCTTTTTATCATCTCATCATCATTAAGGACTGACTCACAGGAACAGTATGATAAAACTTTTGGTGTTTTGAAACACAAACTGTGACAAACCTTGACATCTTCAACTGGCCCATGCGTGTATATTGGAAAGTTTTCCCATAATTTTCTTCTAATTTGGCTGCTGAGTGTCAGAATAAGGATGGGAGACGCCTTCCATTCATAAAACTTTGACATTTTTATGACATGTAATGTTGGAGGGATTGTAAGAACCTTCCGTTCTTAAGCATAAACTTTGTTGTGATCTCCTTGTGTGGGTTTTCAGTAGACCTTTCTTTTTTTTTTTTATCTAGGGTTAGTTAACCTACTTTATCTTAATTGGTTACTCTATGTAAGTCTGAATATATTTTATTTTTATGAGTACCAATCGTCTCGCTGTATGACAGTGTGGACGAGCATCTTGTCTTGTGTCACCTTGTTTAATTTTTAAATAATTTTTTAAAAAGCAATATTATTATTTTTTTTTTTTGAAAAATGCAGACCTTTACAAAAAATATTGAAATCTTGAATTTTTCAGATTTTGTCACACTGAAACACTAAAAGTCAATAGTTTGCTAACAAAAAAAGAATGGCACAGGAATGTGATTTTAATTATTTTCCTAATAAAAATCAGAAAAGTGGAATGTCTAGAAATATTTAACCTTTCTGACACTAATAACCCAAAATGGAAACTAGTGCAACCAACTGCCTTCAGACGTAATCTAGTTGGTAGACGTCAATCTGTATATTCATGAATATAAAAAAAAAAACTCTCTACAAGACAACCATTAATCTTGTCTTTATAGAAGAGTGATAAGAAGAAAGCCATAATTACAAAATCTATCATCCCCATTTGCAGTTTCCACAAACCATTAAGGACAAACTTCAAATGTGTGGCAGAAAGTTCTGTCATTAGATTAGATCAAATTGTTACCTGTTAGGCACATGCCAAATGCATGTGTAGCAGACTGCACATTAGCCTGAACACTGTCTCCACAGTAACGTATGGCAGTAGCAGTGTAATGATGTGGGGACACTTTACTTTATCAGCACCAAAGGAGCAAGTCGACATTGATGGATAGTTCAAGAGAGCCAAATACAGAACATCCTGGAAGAATACATACAACCAGCACTACAATGGTGTCATATTATAGAAAGTCATGTTCATGTGTTTGGATAGCCTAGTCAAAACCAAAACTGTAATCCAATGGCTAGAATGCCTAAAATTGATGTTAAAAATTGATGTTAAAAGCAGAATCTAACTGAGCTTGAATTATTTTAGTTAAAATGACAATCTGTAGATGTATAAAGCAGATGGAGAGCTAGCCTTACACACTTACAGCAAAACTGCAGCAGTTTACAAAGTATTGACTTAGTGGCCTAAAAAGAAATTCATACTACACTTTTGAAATGAAAACATGCGTCACCTTCCTTTTCACAGTTATGCGCTACATTGGGTTGGTCTGTTACTCCTTACAAGATATATGTAGGTTTGTGCTTGTCATGTGAAAAAGTTCAAGGAGTACCAATGCTTTTTCCAAGACATTTCAAACTAAAGTTTTTGACTTCATATTTATGCTCTTTGGTTGAAAGAGTTGAAGGTTAAAAGGCTCAGTCAGACAGAGCTTTACTCCTGCCAATCGCTGTGGCCTTGAACTCAGTAGATTGTGCTGTTTATCAGAAAGGGAGGAAAAAAGACTGGCGGCCAGAGACTGCCTTCAGTTATGCCGAGAGTAATAATGCCTCGACATTTGGACACCATTTTAACGTCTCTCGTCATATTCACTTTAAAACAAGCAGACTTAAAAGTGCCTACTTGTCCGCTAAGGTGTCATGCACAAACGAGAAACAAAAGATGTTCTTTATTTAGGCTTTCTTGGAAGGAAATGCTTCAAAGAAAGCACAGATTATATATATTTTTGCAATCAGTATACTGGAGCTTTTCACGTTCTCATTATGATCAGAGCGCTCGAGGTCAGTTCAGCCTTGATGTGACCCCCGGTCACTCTTTGATGAGTGGGTGGAGGGTACCAGTGCAGATTCTCTTTAGGCAGAATTTAAATGTTAGCATCTCATCTGTTCCTTTAAATCACCCTTCTGGGACAAATAAAGCTTTATTGAATTGTTTGAAACTTTAGCTCCATAGAAGCTGTGGATGTTGTTGATGAAAGGAGAGACTTTCTCAGTATTATCCTAGCATTAGTAGAGTGGTGAAGAAAAATTCAAATCCTGTCTAAAACATTAAATGTATGACTGATTCTTTTCCGTGCAAATGTTAAAAACTGTGGGTTCAGGAAACTAGATTTTTCCACAGAATGTTAACAATTGCATCAAGTCAATATACTTGCTAAGATATTAATGCATCTTATATTTTCTCCATACTTCTATGTTACAATGTCAAGTTTCAAAGAATCTCCTCAAAGGCTGTTTATCTTTTGTTATAATTCTACAGGGAAAGGGACATTATTTATGTTCTTTAAGTGAATTTATATATATTTATATATACACATACACACATACACACAACGTGACAACGTGTGTTGTGCATTTGTATTCATCCCCAGTGAGGAAGTGTCTACACTCTTCTTTTCTAAAATAGCCGAAGCGCTGATTGCATGCAGATCATCTGCAAACAGAAATTTTCATCTCTTGCCAATTCTCAATTAGATTTAGACACTTGAAGCTTTTCTTGGAACTGTGTCATTGTAGTTCTGACTGTATGCTCAAGATTATTGTCCTGCTTGAAAGTGAAGTTGTGTTCCAGTCTCTTCAGGCTCTTAAAGATTTTCTTCCAAGATTGGCATCAATCGGCCTGTGCAGCTTCATCCATCTTTCCATTAACTTGAGCCAACTCCTCTCCCCCTGCTCCACAGCATGATACTACCACCAACATGTTTTACTGAAGGGCTTGGTTGTTCAGTATTAGTTTCTCAGTGCATGGCGTTTTGCATGAAGGTCAAGAGCTTAACATTTTGATCTCATTTGACTTGAAAATATTTTTCTGCAGAAAAAGTTTTTGTTGTTTTCCTACCCGGCTTATAGCAACATGCAACGTTGACTTATTATTGGCTTCATTTAACAATGACTTTCTTCTTTTCACTCATCTCTAATAGTAGTTTAAGTCTTGCTCTGTCCAAAGATTTTTCTTTAGAGGTGTTGATCACATCAGCTCCTACAGAGCTGCTTTTTGGGTTTTAATGTATCTTTTAATGTCTTTGTAGATCCTTTCTCTTTATTTGGTCTGTGAGCTGCCCAAAGATTGATATATGTTTTTTAACCTGACCCGGCTTTAAACCTCTCCTCAACTTTACTTTGCCTGCCTGAGGTGTCTATTGCGTTCCTCGAACTTCATGATATTTGATCGCGAATATTTTCTGAGGGCTTCACAGAACAGCTGGATTTATACTGAGATTAGATTACACACGCGTCGCTTTACTATTTTATCATTAAATAAATTAGGTGGATTGGATGAATTTGTCTATTACAAAAAGTTCCAATATAAGATTTCAAGAGTGTATTTGTTTTGTGACTATGAATACTTTTGCAAGGGACTGTGTTTAACTTGCTTTTTTCCTATAGTAACTGCACCTATAGGTGCTTTAAGTAGGAAGTGATTTCTTTTCTTCATGTATTAAAACCATAAGGCTAAATCTCCTCTATGCTTATTTAAAGGTTGTTTGGGTTAATGAAAGATTAGTTACACATAATGTCATGTATTAGTTTTCTCACACATTTACATCTGATAAGACACAAGCTTTATTAAAAAGGGATTGAACAATCACAAAGCAATTAGCACTCCTTTGTCTTCCTTGTCATATTTAGCATAAGTAAATTTCTTTTCAGTACGTCACCTGATAGATCTTTAGAAATGCAAAAAAGCTGAAACACAATCAAAATGCTTTTATGCTTGTTTTTAAATTTTTGCCTAGCCCAGAAAATGTTTTTTTTTTGTTTTGTTTTGTTTTTGCCTTGCTGCAAATCAAAATAACCACAGAGGATTGCAAAGATATGTTGAACTTAGCTTTTTTGAGATGTACACCTTTGCTTTTCTTTGATAATTAGAACTGCTGTCATCCCTGATACCTTGTGCAACTACCTGAAACCAGGCAGAACAAAGACCTTGTTTATTCCGTACACAATCCAAGGTTTTCCGCTCGTTTGCTCAGCCTCGCTATTTGAATAAAATGTATGGGCCGATGTCAACATGCAGTTTAGTAAAGCTCTGCAGAGACTGTTTGAACACAGAAAGGAAATCACATCTCTACCTTCCATATATATAATTTAACAACAGAGAGGCAAATAAAGTTGAAATTTCCAGATTTTAATTTGTTTATATCTCTGTTGGTTCAGCAAACAAGTTCATCAATTACAGAGACGGTTTATATATTCAGAGAAGAGGCAACGCCACAGAGTTTGTGGGGGAATTAATTCACTGTATGTTTTCCTGGCTTGATGACATTTGCTGCATATCTTCCCCCTCTCTCATTACCCACTTTTCTGTCTGAACACTAGAGTCAATAAAATCTTAAAAAAATAATAATAATAATTTGGTATCTTAATTGTGAGACTGACGTTATAAAATGAAAACCAGTTTGTCCTGAAAGGACGTACTGCTGTGTTGTGTTGCATGTCTTACGGATGCAGAGATGGGCACCAAGGCGCTGGCACAAATTGTCCAGCTCCCTAATGACCTGTTTTCTCTACGCACTATGGCATGGACCAGTGTTGTTTGGTATGCTGTGTTCTGGTCCGACGTTTTCAGGAGATTGCTAGACTCTCATTGGGCAGGCAGAGTTAAACCCAAACATCTAACTCACTAGTAAATCCTGTTCTTGCACCCTGAATAACCTAAGCTTGAAGAAGCATTTTCTTTCGCTGTTGCTGGAATATTCCTCACAACAGCATGAGATTTTTCTAAAAGTACTGACATACTTTACATCAAATCAGTCATGAGAAAAAAAATACAAAAAAAATGGCTTGAATGTGTATGTAAACAATATGCATAGCAAGGTCTAATATTTTTATCAAACAACTTGCAGTAGAGCTGGAATAAAGTTTCATGTCAGCTGAACTTCTGAGACCTCTGCTGAAGATTTTTATCCTCTTCTACTTACAATTTTTTACTTTAAATATCCGAATGTTGGAAAAGCAATGGTATAATGTGAAATTGTACCTACATCAAATCCAATGTCATCATTAAACATTCAAAATCAGAAGGCTGAATGGATTTGTTGTTCATACTTTTAGGTAGAGTTAGAGAAAATAGATAAAAATACAAGATTGATAAAATTGTTGTATACCAAGACAGTTTGCTATACAATTTAACATTCTCAATTCCTCAAACCCCAGAGCAAGAATCTGAAATTATTCATGCCTGCTCATTATCTTCACGCAAATCTATGTTTCGTTTGCTTAAATGTTCAAAAAGTGTTTCTTGTTCTTTTATGATGTACATTGTCATAATCCACCTATTTCAGTTTCTAATAGTTGCCAATCCAGTTGATTTGAGAAATTATTCCCGGATCTGAGTCTCAACCTTACTGCCAAATGGTATGCAATGATCACCAAAATAATCAATAATGTTAATAATCATCATCTCTTTGGTACAGTAGAACAACTACTTCTTTCTATCTGCACACATTGAGCCACTGCTACAGAAAACCATAATGCTTTGACGCAGCAGATACCCTGCTATTGAAAGCTTCTTTCAAGGTACCTTTCCCTTTCATTTGACAGAAAACCAGGTTATCAGCAGCTGGTGAGACCTTGACAACCGCGATTTGTTACTTTGGTACATCCACAACAACTTTGAACCCAGCAGTTTGGAAAATCATCAAGGCTTTACAGTAAAGAAAAATACAGAATGCACTGTAATCTAAACAATGTGGTCCTATTGATGGTTCTCTTAATGTGGCATTGTGGTTAAATATAGAAAACTTTCCTCTGTCACGCTGTCCATGGCCTTCCTGTACAGATTTTTTTAGTTTACTGATGACATCCCTTGGTACTGATCCCTCTGACCACCATTCATGTATTATTGTTTGGATGCAATATTACATAGACTAGAACATTTCAGGTGAAATGTTATGAAAATTCTGCCTTCAAATAACCATTTAGTCTTAAACTCGTATTTTGATACCCCTGTATCAAAGCCCCCCAGCCAAACTCACCAGGTCTTAGATTATTAATACATTCAGTGGTCGTATCACAGACTTTGCATTTGTTTTCATGTTTTATGACTTACTGATTGGGGAACTGTGGAGAAGATTTCAGATGTTTCTCCATCCGTCCTTCCTTCTTTTGCCCTCCCACTTATTCTTCTCTGTGACCTCGGGGCTGAATAATGGGGCTGCGTCTGTCTTTAAGAGTTCTGTGGGGTCAGGGAGGGGCGTCATTATTAGGCCAGTCTATGTTGGTCAGCCTTGTTGGAATGGGGGTTGGGGGCCGGAGAAAGAGCCTTGTTTACAGACTGTGCATGTTTACATTCCTAATGGTAAGCGCCAGTTTTAGAGACTGCTGGAAGTGAAAGGAAATGCTCTTATTCTGCTTAGTAATGGAAAAATCCAGGCCTGTGGATTGTGGGCAGAAAGAGGAATGACTTCACAGATGAATCTGACACTTCCTAAATGGACAAGGGCATGGGAAAAACTACACAATCCCCTGCTGTACTTAGTGAACCCCACTGAGCTCCACATTTCAGTTCATTTAATTTGTTTTTGTAATAATAGAAAGGTGGATCCCTGTTTTTATATTTGTCATCCATCATGTCGGCATTTAGGTTTACATATTTTCAAACTGTAAATCACCTCTTTGTTTTTAAAATGACTTTAATAAATTATTCATAGGGTTAGAGTTAGGGTAGAAATGGTCTTACTAAGTAGTCTGTATCTCTCAAATGCTATATACATACACATATATATATATATATAGTTTGTTTTTTTTGATAAACTAATTTACAGATTCAGAAAGGGAGATCGTTCACACTCACTCAGGAAAAACAGTCTACAATAACTGTGGAGGAGCTGCAGGGACCCATGGCCCCAGTGGCTCCAGTGGCTCCACAAAAAGACCTGCACTTTAAATTGAATTGCTTCCCCCGTTACATTAGCAATATACGCAACGTTCCAATACCAAACCACAGCTTGAATGCAATATTACATAGACTAGAACATTTTTCTGCTTTCGAATAACATTCATCCCCAATCTTGGTGACAATGATCATCACAATTTGTCACTGAGATGATGTCATCATTTTCATCAGTGATGAAGACCTCATTGTGAAAATTATTGATAAATTATAGCCATCATTATTGGTTGTATGTTTTCCTACAGCCTTAGTTTTTAATTACAAGTTCTGTCAACATATTGACTTTTTAATCTAGATTATTTTCTGTCTTTCTGCATTTACCTGCATTCACCTGCCTTCAGTCTGACTTGGTCAACAGTTCTTCAGTTTATATACATGGTGGTTGTTCTCAGTGGTTCCTTGTTAAAGAACCCTGCTTTTCCTCATACTTTTTCATAACAAGCTCTTTGAGTTCCTGGGTTCTGTCTGAAATCTTTTTAAGGATCTTTTTGAGGATTATGTGCCTTTGAAGGACCCTTAGTTTGTTTGGTTATTCATTAAAACTTAGTTTGTCATCTGTTGGCTCTGCCTGTTAGAGTCCCAATTTGAATCCTCCAATTATACATCTCCTGTACCTCGGCCAGAAAAATCTGAGGCAGAAATGAGTAAACAAAGCCAACAGACAGTCTATGCAAAAAGGTTTCACTTTGTTTTCTTTAACACATTGCTGCTGCTTTGTGTCAAATGTGAGATGCATGCACATTGAAACCATTGGCCGGCATACAAAATGTGAAGAGGAATAGACATTATCGCTTTTTAGCAATTACCAGAATGTTTCTGGTGATTGATCAAATAAATTGAAATTCAATTTCTATTTTATTTTAAATTATGACAGGCAGGTCTATGCTAACTTTGAGCAGTTTTAATATCATTTATTCAGGTTTTGACTTACGCATCTAAGAAATAATCATTTTATTTAGTTTTTGTCTAAAAACTGGGTCTTTACTAGTAAAGTTTCTTTAGTTTTCTGATGTTTTTATGTGATGTACTTGTTTATGTATGGATTACTTTATGTCAGAAACAGTAAACAAGGTAATTGAGATCTCTGGTTTTTATCTGGAATAGTTTTACTTACAAGCAACTCAAATGAGGTAAAAAAAAAAAAAGACTTCCGTTAGATTTTGTTACAAAGTAGCTTCTTTTAAAGGGAAAATGTATCATACCTTGTTACATTTGAGCTTCTCAGTTGCTTAGTAATGTTTCTGAGAACAGAAACATTACCAATCGATGTAAAAAAAATGATAACTTTTTTATGCAAAAAGTTAGCATTTCTAACTTTTCCTTTGCCCCGCTGAAACCTATGACCAATAATCCTTTCTCCCATCAGCCTTATGTGAGCAAAAACTTGTATCTGATTTCAAATCTGTTAGTAAAGTAAACCCAAAGGAAATGAAGCATTTTACAAGCGAGAGGTTAGTGAGCTGGCTCGGTAATGAACTGCACATCCAGGTCACTGAGCTCCACCTTTTGCAAGTAGCAGTAGTTAATAGCTGCTTTACAGCTTAGACAGACAAGCATTCACTTTATACGTCCGTTTGACAGGAAACAACTAAAAATATCACACCCGTGCTGTAATTGCTACTTTGCTGTCTTTATAGTTGGTACTGTATCTGGCCAAAGCAGCCACCAATGAATGTAATTGCTGTGTGCAAAGTGGAAAGTGTCATGTCAGTTAGCTCTGCTTGGATTTATATATGTTACACAGCTGGACTAAGTGCCACCCTTCCTACGCATAAAATATGCTTCATGAGGCTGCAAGAAATCACAAACAGTTGAGGAGAAATGCTAAGAGGAAACAAAAATCTCTTGCAAGTAACAAATAATTTTTTGTCACTGCAGGTCCTCGTAAAAGATTTTTAGTAGTAATGTTCATCTACAAGATGCGACTTCTGATAACGACACCATCACGTTAGCTTCTGTGTATTGACTCTTATTATTACTCTACGATTCACTTAATTACTGTAATAAGTGTTTTCCTTCAGGAGGTGGTCTGGAGGTTTGTGACTCATAGTCTATTAAAGCCACACATGGTAAAGGAAAGGAACCAGATGCCTGGACCATCAAAATCACAGAATGGCCACTGTTCAGTCAGAGCTTGAGGTACGGAGAGAAACCCTCAGTAAATGACATGCTTTTTATTCTGATGTTTCCAGGCTTTGGTTCTTTCTGTTTCACTGAGAGGACTATGAAATGTTTATGGAAGTGCTGACAGATTGAAGAAGCTGGCACAAAGATTCAGTGTATGCTGGTGTGAACTGCCTCCCATAATTGACACAATAATACAGGTCTAGTATATACAGCACCCTCTACAGGAGTCCGAAGGCCTATTTTTAGTTTGCCAGCTGAGTTCAGCAGATTTTTATTTAAACTGTCCTGGTTATTCAGAGTTCAAGTATCCTGAACTTTATCAAGGTTTTCTGGCCTTTGGAAAAGAAGCAGACCAAGACTGAAAGCTGAATATTAGTCTCATCTGACAAGACCAAATGGTTCCAGTTAGTTTTAGTGGTGTTTAGCAAACTCTTGGCACTTAAACATTTTACACAGAGACCTGGTTCACATGTGGATCATTTTAGCCATTTCCTGACTTCTAATGAATACCACACAATTTCTCTTGTCTTTTCTATTTTCAACAGTGGCTTGTTAGACTGGCTTCTTTATAATTTCTTATGCATATCTCATGGGGGGAGGGGAAATCTGAGTCAGTGGAACCAGTAGAGGATATCTTTTGATTAACTTTTGACTTTATATTGTAGAATAGGATTTAATAACAATAAAATACTTTTCGCATTTAAACAAACTATGGATCCACATCCCCCACATATTAAACCTGCTGCTGACATTGCATTTAAAAATTTCCCCAACATTTTAAACTTTTTATCAACTTTTTGATTTTAGTCTTCAACTCTAATATATGATTTATTCGAGATAATGTAACTTTACTTTATAATAGAATATAAAACTAAATCAGCAAAAAAGATAACTCTACTGTTTTTCTCTTTGTCACTCTTATTCTCTTTTGGAGAAATAAAGACTTTATTTTTGCTGTATATCATGTTATTAATGGACAAATAAAACAATAATTTACGGAAGTTGGAATTTGACACCATTTTCTCAAATTACTAGATATTTGAATCAAGGCTTAATTTTATATTATTAATTCCTAAAATTTTGTGTCGCTTCTAAAAACCTTTTATGTTAATTTGTGTTATTTATTTATTTCTTTTTAGTATGAAACAAAATTTCCTATAGTAAGCCTCTGTGTTTTGTGCAACCTGATTTGGCACTATTCAGGTCTTTGCTTGACTGTAATACTTTTTTGCTGCATGGTCTGCATGCAAAATGTGTTGTGTGCACCTTAACAAAACACTTACTTTGTTGCAGATATTAGCCCTAATGACTGGATCCAAGTAAGAAATAAGCCCCTAAAAGCTTACTTACTTCTTATACTTAAATGCATTGCATATAATGGCAGAAATGCATGCAGTCATAATGTATTTTACCTCACTAACTAGTCTGAATCTCATCTTGCATGTTCCTATCTATGCCTCTGTTTTCATTGGATTATTCTGAGGCTCAGTGGTCCAAGCAGGGAGGGACATGGGCCTCTGAAGTTGTGATCACAGTATTTGAAAGCCTAGGATCAGTCAGTGGTTATGACTCCTAAACGTTTTAGAGTGTGTGAAGGATGAGTGTAAATATCCCAAATGGAAGCGGTGGATATTTTTATTCAAAACCTTTTAGAGGCTTGCTGGACAGCCAACAGTGTGTCCCTTCATTAGCTCAGAGGGAAAAATGGGCAGTAGCTCTGGTGAGATGCTAAATCTTGTCTCATGTTGACGTCTGCATTTCATCTAAATCTTTTTTTTTTTTCTCTTTGTGGTTTGGAGGGGGGCCAGTGTGCTGCCCTGATTGACCCAAAAATGCCCCGGTGTGCTTTAAAGGGTCCTCTCAGATCCACGTTTTAACAAAAAGATTCAGACGGCTTTATATTAGAAATGTAGGTGATGAGGTGAAAACTCCCTTCAAACACTCTTAAAAATTCTTGTCGATAAGCAAAAGGAATTGTTTTTATTGTCCTTCACACTGTTAGAAACAACAGGAATTTAATAGAATAAGTATTACTGTAATTTTAAAACATATTTAGTTTAAATCTTGATTCTGATTTGTTTGTTTTTCATCTTTAGGTCCACATATAAGTGTGCAGTAACCAGATTTCGGCCAAAGCTTTGAGCATATTCAATTTTTTGGACTTAAAGAGGAAAACATCTCTTGTAGTTGGGAGAAACTGCTAGATGAGGACTGAACCGCCTGTGAATGCTTTGTGACGGACAAAGAACCCATAAAAGCAACTATTGTTCGTTGAGAAGAGTTAATCGAAAAATAGAAATAGAAAAAGAATGCTAGTTAGAGGCTGAGTACTTACTAAATATAGCTACTACGTTAGCAGCACTGGTTGGGAGCGCCAGCTCCTAACATTTAATTATGGTTTAATGTCTCAGTTTCCAGTCAACTAGTTATTGGTCATGACTGGTGGAGGAGAAAACCAACTAATTTCTCAGAACATTTCTCCTTTTATATACAATCTTAAAGCTTTTTGTCTAAATATGTATATTTCTGAGCTCAGTTTTTAAATAAACTTGTTTGCTGAATAATTTGCCTAAATTGCAAATAGTTTAGTTCAAATATAAACGTGTTACTTGTTACCTGAGTATTTGTCTCAAACATTGAAAATTAAAGTATTCAGAACATTTTAAGACTCACTGGCCAACATTTTTACAAGCACAGGTTTTTCTGAAGTCTGCCATTTTAGAAAATGATCATTTTCAGATATGATGTCTGGCTTTAACATAGAGTTGAATGTTGGAGTATTACATTGAAATGCAATTGTTGCTGAAGACCCTCGCTCTTTGTTTCCACACAGTGTTTCTGCTCAGTTCCTAAAGTATTATTTAGACCTTAACTCCGTCTTGCTCAACCGCAATCTAAACTGTAGTGTAAGTGTGGTTTAAAGATAGATAATTACAATACTTTTCTCTGTAATTATACTCAGTTTGACAAACACTGTGATCACAGGAACACTCTTAAGGTATTGAACTCAATAGCCTTCCTCTTCTACCACAAAGAGCTGATGAAAAGGATTCTGAAATGGACCTTGTGGAAAAAAAGGGAGTTTTACTTTGCTTTTCCTCCACATATATCTGTTATTCTAACAATTTTTATTGCTCCCGTAAAGAGCATCAGTCATTCTGGTGCTATAGACTAATATTTAGAAACTGCTTGCAGGCAGCGTACATTCAGCTACAATATTCGGGTCTCCAATCAGTCTATTTCTGTCTCTGGAGCACGGTTGATGGGTCGAAAGGGGAGCAGGTTTGGGGCAAAGCAAACAGTGAGGGTCTCAAAACTCCAAGTAAACATTACCCTGCATATGAACTGCACACCTTTGGGCCTGCAATTCTCCCACACACTCACACTTGTGCTCCAGCCTCTCCAGTCTCGTTCCTGGTCACACACTCTTCAGTCGGCCCAGTTAAATGCGCTGCTTATCCTGGGGCCTTCCCATAAATCAGGGAGGAAACACACCTCTGACAAGGTCTCACCTCCACAGCCAGCAGCCCTCTTAGGCACCTCTGACTCTAATGTGAGGCCTGCTTTTGAAAGAAAAAAAATAGGTTTACACTGAAATGCTCTTAACTTTTTAAAAAATTTAATTTGTTTGATTCAGCTACAGTTGGGGGGAAAATAATGACGCCTTACGTCAGTATTTACTTCGTTCAAAAGAAATATTCACATCGATGTCTTTCTTGTTTATTTGTCTTTGGAAAAGAAAGTAACGCGATTACAGATGAACATAATAAATTAACTTTGTTTCAATCATTAAAGATCTGTTGTACTTGGTTTATGCGAAACTTACAGCATCACATCTCAGACTCCTCTGTCCAAAAACGATTATTCTAGAAGTTCTGGTCTTTGTCTTCATTCTTTCTGGCAAACTTGTTGTTGTTAGAGAGCAAAGATTTCCTTCTTACTCACCTCTGAGGAATATTAAATGTTCGCCATCTAATTATTATTGCACAGGAATTCACTTTCACATCAGCACTAAGCAGAGTTTATTCTCTTCAAAACTGCTTTCTGCCTCTTGTTTTGTGTGAACTTGCTTGGACAATGAGAGCTGGGCATGTTGGTGGTTGTTTTTAATGTCCTCACTTATTGCTTTCTATTCTGTGCAATGGCGGCATAAAAGGATTTAAAATTAGTTATCTAGCTAAAGCTGCTAAAGTTTTCTTTCTGATGGCCTCAAGCGACTCTTGGGACGTCACCATGGTTCTCACTCTAATGTAAACTGTTAAGAACAGGCAAACTAAAGTCTTGGGTTGTGTTGGCACCAAACGAGTTATGCGTGTCAAAAACGCATCTGATGCTTCAAGTTTGACGTGTGTGCACTTTGAATGCAAACGCTTGACATTTTGCTCTACACCTAGCATTTTGCGCGTCGGGCATATCTGGTTTACACTCAAAGTCTACTTGGAGGCGTGTTGAGGGCGCGTCAGACGTGTCAAAATTGCTCCAAGTGTTATTTTCCATTTCCGTTGCCGGCCAATTTGTCGTATGCATCAAACGCTTAAAATCGCGCTGCATTGGTCGAACCACGCCAAGATGGACCCCAAATAGACTTTAAATGTTAACCAGATGCACCTGACACACGAAATTGGTGTGAACGCACCACTGAATGTGAAACAAACTTCTCATCTGGCGGACCTGATGTCATCCATTGAAGTAGGAACAGATGTAGAGATGACCTAAATTATTTTTCACCAGACTTAGTTTTTTTTGTTACATTTGAAAAAAATAAAAGGTCCGTTTAGATTTTATTATTTAATGATATTACTTGAATGAAAAGGATATTAAATATCCATGTCCAAAAATATGAAAAAAAAACAAAAAAAAAAAAACACTTAAATGTCCTAATTTGTCATGACTGTGTAAAAATGCCCTAACCTACTGTCATCAGTCTTCTTTACTGAGAAAAAAGATGTGCGTCCAGGGATTTAGTGCAAGTCTAACAGCAAATTTTAAAATTTTATTGAGCAAGAAGAACATCATGTGTGAACCACTTCCATGCAAAATGTTTTTCATTATTCTACGACTTCCTCTCATCCAACAAAATCATTAAATTCAATATTCCAAGGATGTCAGTGGGTTTAAACAAAGACTCGCACCATTTGTGGCTTTAATATGCTTAAGTGCCTGAACCAGAGGAGTACTTCAAGAGCAGCAATATTCAAAATGACACTATCCCTGGAGGAAACTGTTTAAACATCTGAGCCATTGCCCAACATGTCTTTCTACTTTAGTTGTTTTGACGTTGTTTATTCATCCTTGTCTCAAAGCGCCGACTTCATTCTCAGCCGCTTCAACTTGTTTCCAACAACTGTGATTCCTCAACACAAAAGAATTAAACTCTCAATGAAAAACACAATCTTTTCATCTCAGAGCATGAGTCAATTACCAAACAGCATTACTGAACATATTGTACTCAGAGGATCGTCTCCTGGACTGGAGCAAAAGCTGTATTGGTTCTGACATGTTTATTTCCATGGCAAAGCCTCTTTGGCTTTCCAGCAATACCAACACATGTAGCTTTTGTTGTCCATGTGTCTGCTGGAAGGCTCCCAGTCGCCTTCATGGCTTGATTTTTAAACAGTGCTCTGACAGACATGGATTATTCAAGTTTATGGGGCCAGGATTTCTTCAGTTGTATTTATTTGATTTTCCTTGGCTGAAATCAAAGACAGCGGGAGAGTTTAAGAGTCATTTAACATTTAACAAAGGTGTTTTATCACTAATCTGGGAACTTTGAACAATTTCAATTGGCTTTACCAGACAGTTGCTTATTCTTACGTCTAATTAAGATACAAAAAATAACTCCATAGTTGAAAAATCAAATCTTAAACTCTGTACTTCTTCTAATAGAGTGTCAAATAACTGAGTAAAATGTTCAGCTCTGGTAGTTGCTAAACGACCAGAGTAAGTAAACCTAGGAAAACAGCCTTATTTCTCCATGTGGATGCTGCAGATGTTGATGCAAAAGACTGAATTAGCCTAGCAAACCACCCAACATCTGCAGTTCATTTAAGGATAAACACGAGGCAGAAGATGTAACATTGCATTTGGCATCAGTGGTATTGAAGAGATAGATGGAGTACTTCAGATGTGAAGCTTCATCTTGAAGATTTATCAAAAATCTTAGTTGTCAAAAGAAGTAGAAGTCATTTGTCCATCTATGTTGTTTTTCATATCTTGAAAAAAAAACTGAAAAAAATTCTGTTTGTCCTTGTTAGTTTCCAGTGTTTCCAGTCTATTTACAGCGATAGACTGGAAATTCAATTAGTGAAATCACATCTTTCTAAGGAAATACAGCCATTTATTTAATTGTGCAGCCAACTTCCTGTGTTAAGATAAACATGGACAAAGAGAGAATATCTGAGTCAGTTGTGCTAATCTAAGAGATGTGAAATAAGACATTCATTATAGTGGATCCTTTTTGTCTAGCAAAAATGAGATGGAGTTAAATAAAATGATGGGACCACCTTTAGAGAGAGAACTTGAACTTTTGATCAGAAATGACTCAGTTGATGCCTCGCCTCTTATATAGGAGACAGATAATCTCAGAAACCCTGGAGAAGCTTACGGTGTAGCTTATATTGAGAGAAACATAGTAACTTTCAGCAATAACTGCAGTTAATGCATAAATTCTATGTTGGACAAAATAGACAAGTGAGAAAAATGGTAGTATACCCTCCAGCCCATAGCTCAAGATAACCTAAGCCACTCCAACCATAAGTTTTGTCAAAATAATAATAATAAAGTTTTAGGTGCAGTCTTAAAAGTAGACAGGGATTCTGCCTCACAGGCTGAACCTGGGATCTGATTCCACAGGAGACCAAACGAACTTCCTTTCACTTTTAGAAAATCTGCTTGAGTATTACAAAATGTTTACACAACAAGTAGATTTTTAAATGGCATGCTGCATTTAACAGAGCACAAATGAAATTGAGGTATAAGAGGAAACATGATCGCTGCTTTCAATTCTTGTCAGACCTCTTGCTGGAGGAATTTGAATAAGATGGAAGCTTCCAGCTAAATATTTGGGACCTCTTGATTGTAAAAATTGCAATAGTAAAGCCTTGAAGTAATGCATTGACCAATTTGTCTGTGTCAGTCTTTGACATGTTTGTAATGTTGGCACTCTTGCAAAAGTGAAAGGAGAATCTCTTTTCATAGTGCCATTTTCTTCATATGAGGATTCCAGATTTTTTATTAGCTATTGGTTTTACTAGACTTGTTTGTTTAGACCTGTTTTACTACACTTGTGTTGAACAGAATGACAATTTATTGGAAATTATGTGTAAATTGCAACTTTTCTTAAATGCCAAACAATGTATAGTTGATAATATACAATTAAAAATATTACTATATCACACACATTTTCATAATAAAAATCAGAAAAACAGAAAAAGGACTAGGATACAACATGTTCTTACATAAAATCTTTATAAAAGATGTTTGTTTTTGTTTTTTTTGTTTTTTTTTACATATTTGTTAAAACTGTTACTCTGTCATTTCAGGATGTCAGTGAAAAAAAAGAGCTTCTCTGCCTTGTCCCAGTGCTAACGAGAAGCAACCAATCAGAACTAGGAGGACAGTTTTAGCGCTGTCAATCAAGCTTGTGTACTTTACTTAGGTTTAGTTTAGGAAAAATGATTTTTCGCATTTGACCAGGTTGTTTTGGTTAGATATTTTCTTATCAATTGAAACCTGCATTGCTTATATTCTTTATATTCGTTATTTGATCTGATATTCAGAGAAAAATGACCTTTCTTCTTACTTTTGTTTTTAAATGTTTTAATGATTTTGTCTTGCTGTAACTCTGAGCTTCTTCTCAACCCCTCAAGTCAGCCAACCAGCAGCTTCTGCAGGTATTGAGGTTCAGGTGAAATCTCAGAGGGGTCAGCACCTTCTCTGTTCTTGCCCCTCAACTGTGTAGTAACCTGTCTCTGCATGTTAGAGAGGTTCCTTCTCAGCCTGCTTTTAAAACTTGTCTAAATACCCATTTTTATTATTCAGCTTCCAACATCAGTAACAGTTTGGCCTTATTTGTTCTTTCGTGTTTTTTTATTGCACTTAATTTTTGTCAGTCATACTATATTGTCATATATGTTTTTCTTTTTGATGTATATTTTTAGTATGCAGTTTTGTGCAGCGCTTAGTTTCCCCTGTTCTTTTGAAGTGCTTTATGAATAAAGTTGATGTAGTACGATATCAAAACTAATTTTATGATCTAAAACATGCAAGTGCAAGGAAAAAAAAGCAAAAGCAAAAAAAAAAAAAAAAAAAAACCTGCGAGCTGGCAAATATCTTTTTATAGCGCCGTATATTTAGTTTTAAGCTCCTGCAGTTTTAGTAACAGGGATTTACAGCATGGTTGCACTGTGAAATAGTGGTTAGCGATGTAACCGCATAACTAAATTGTCTTAAGTTCACATCTCTGGTGTGTTTTCCTTCCTTCTCAGTGGAAGTGTGTTTTCAGTTCTGTTTTCTTCCACAGTCTGAAACAAAATGCATGCCTGCTTAATTTGTTACTGTGAATTAATCTTAGTGGTTAGTGTGCATGGATGCCTGTCTTGCGTCCGGCTGCATTGTTTGTGTTTTAGTGTTGACTCCATGTTTTATTTCTTGAGTGCTGGAAATAGACACTTCAACTCTAAGGAACGGAGGAATCATAAATTAAAGGTTAGCTGAATGATTTTACTAGCTCAGGTGGTGTTGGCAAACACAGAAGCTGTATTATTTAATGCCCTACATGGGCTACAGACTGCAGTCTGCTATCTCCGATTTCTATGAAGCCAAGCATCAGCATAGAAGTTATATAACATCCCAAACTCTTATAAGTTAAAGCGCAGAGCTGTTATTTTGCAGCCAACAGGCAATAAAAGCATCAAACACGATTAGAATGTTAAACAGAGAAAGAGAGGGATGTTCTGAATACACAACAGTGTGTATTTGTCAGTTTGTGATATTTATGTGATCATTGCAGTATTCATTCTGAAAAATGAGACTGCTCTCCAGGTGAGTCCTTCATCCATCTTCTGTGAAATGTTTATGCCAAATTCAGATTTTGAATGCATTTGAACATGTGAGTGGTCCTTGCAGACCAGAAAGATAAAGTGAACAAGTTCTCCAGAGGGGAACATTAATAACACGATGAAAAGACGAATTCCTTCAGTTTCTGCAACAATGAATCTCACCACAGAGATTTGGCACCAAGAACTCTGACAGTAAGACAGATATGTTGCTGTGATTAATACCTCTTCCATTAAAAAACATACTTCTTCACCCCTTGTGCCCCTGCTCATAGCGTAGGAGATGTGAGACAGGATAGAACAGCCAAGCTAAAGGGCTAATATCCCTCCTTCATAATAATCAATATAAGGCTGACAAAGGTCCTGCAACAAACTGTGGAAAATTGTAAAATATGTGCCGCCTTCTCTGAAACGGTACTACATACTAAAATACACCATAAACTCACGAAGGTTGACAAATCATTGGAAAACACTTAAGATCCACCTGTGTACGGTGTCAGGTTGGATTTCATTGTAGAGACAAAAGAAAACAAATGGTTAATTTTTGTATGTTCTGTGAGTAGAGACACTTTTCCAAGGTTAGAATGAGAAAATGTTTTTTGGTTAGCGGTTGACTCAGATAGAGATATGGTATTAACTATGCAGAGAATACTGTGTTCTAAGAAGTGCTGAAAGATGCACTCTAACAGAGTTATGCATAACTGAACCAAATTGGTTGGAAAAAAAGTTTTTAGTTATGGTTATACTATATGCATTTATAAAATATTAGATTTAATTCTGCACCTGTTGTAGTTCAGTTTAATTTAGGGTTATTGAGTAACACCAATTTCTGCATCTCAGTTCAGTCTAAGATCTTATTAGGAAACTGCACATGGTTTTCTCCCTAATTCCTCTCTGTGCCTCCCTTACTGTATTGCACTGAAAACTTTTAACATGGCCATAAAAAAACTTTCCCTAGATTAATGTTGTAAAAGGCAGATCTATAAAGCCTCGGATGGAACTACAGAACGGCCCAATTATGCTAAAACCATGAAGTCTCTTAATTTGTTTATTTGCACTTACAGCTGAAAAGTTGTTTTTTTTTTTTTTAGTACCTGTTTTTGTTATTATTTTATTGTATATAAAATGTCATTTCCACAGTTTGGAAAACAGGGATTTTCCTCTTGTGACTGTTAAATGAAATGTTCTAAGGTTAACAAGTGAAAAACAAGACGAAAACGAAGTTGATACCTCTCTCTGGATTACTTTGGAAAATGAAGCCAAAGCCTCTAGCAGAGCATATTGGGCCTTGGAGATCCAGGTTTAGGGACCACTGCTTTATACCGTGTTGCTGTTGCCATTTAATATAGAATAAATAATTTATACCAAATATTTAATCAAAGCCACCGCTAGTTCACAAAGCAAAAGGCTTTTGAAAGGCCTAGCAAAGACTTGCATCCAATTGAGGAGTTGTGGCATGACCCTACAGAAGAAGAGGATGTTCATGTTCTAGGTCCGTCCAATGTGGCTGAATGAAAACAATCATTCAAACAAGAGTTGTTCAAAATTTGTCCACATCAATATAAAAGACTCGTTATGGAATGCAAATGCTCGATTGGATGAGATCACAATTTTGTGGGCTCCTTTGACTCTGGACTGTCTGCGATTTTTGCTTCTTCGTGGTGGCGCCTCTTCCTTTTGTAGTTGTCTGTCTGAACACAGAGTTTATAAATTTGAAGAGTGTGTAGGTTTAAAAAAGCCCAGCATCATTTTGGTGCACATTCATACCGAACCGAAAAGTCCATAGTGAAAACCTTGGCTATGAATACATGTACAGTTACACCCTTTAGCAGGAACATCCTGTACTCATAAAAATGCCATGTTTAGTCACCTCTGGTAGCTCTCCAAAGCAGTCTTGTTTGGTGCGCTGTCGTTTAAATGAATGTGGTCAAAAAAAAAGACATGGTAAAAAATTTAAAATACATTTGATAAAACCATATTGGATTTATTGGCTGATGCGTACAAATTTTTTTGGGAGTTAGATGTTGTGATGTTGGTCAGAGTTCAATATTAAATTTGAATATATCAGTCTTTGATATTGGCTGTCAGTGATGATATATCAATAGAGTGACATGAGCTCCAAAAAGTCTTGATATTCTGTTGCGTTTTTGTCATTTCCTCTCGCCGCCTGCAGACTTTGTGTGCAGGTCCATGTAGCTGATATGCTAAGCCCAGAGGTTTAGGTTGTAGGTCATTTCCCATTGGGCTCGGGAAACGTCTGCAAAGGGTTTGTGATAAGAGTGAATTTTGAGTCTATGTAAACCTTATTAGGCCCTGTGTGCAGGGGGGTAATCCCAAACACCTGGGTTAGTTAACTGGGATTCTGGCGGATTAGGAGCTCTGTGAAGGCAAACCTGATCTTGCTTCTGGTTAAACCCATTTCCATTCTTGTCTGTTTATATTCGCCTATTTGTAATTTCAAATTAGTCCACGGTTTTAATAACATTTTCTTCTTCTCCAGAGCAGCTTTTACATTTTGGCAAAAATAATCTACTCATGGTTTCTTTCCGGATACATATGGACTGAACATTCGTCTTTGATGAAACATTGTAACGAAGGAAATGTATCTCAGACTGCTGGCCAATTATTGTTTTAAAAATTATTTTTCACTTTTATCCATTATGCATGAGCTGATGAGATTTGGTTCTATGAAATTCCGGAAAAACATTAAGTGAGTTGAAACAATTGATTTACTTTTAGAGGTGCTATATACACCTTTTCAGGTGCATAAATATTTCTGTTTGAAAGTACTACAAAACAGCTGGATTTGTAGTACCAGCCATTTTCCATTAAACTTTGATGCTTTAGAGTCGTCTTATTTGGGGTGTCAAAATCTTTATATGTTAAAAGAATGTTTTCAAACTGACATGAAATTTTGTTGAGAAATAAAGAGCAAGCGTCGGTTTTAAAGCTGCAGCTGAAGAGCTATGAAAATGATATTTGTTAGTCAGATGAATCAGACTAATCAGCTAATATCAGCTTGTTATATTTGTCCTACTCCATAAATATCAGTCCAACAAAATGGGATTTTTTTCTTCAGTCTATTTAATGAAAAAAGAACAGTAGCAATGATTTATGAGTTTCTTTTTAATAAAAGCAATTCAGTATAAATTTGTTTTAATGTTTTGAGTAAATATTCATGCTGTAGTATTTTCATTCAAGGGTACAAAACCGCGGGAATCTCTAACAGCCCATAATTGTAATATGAGGATCTAAAGAATTGACTTTTTCCTCAGTTTTCATTTGTACATAAGTATTCAGCTTTGATCATATTCTCACAGATTTTTAACTGAGGAGGTTTTCAGTTCTGCATATGGTGGCTTTTACTCCAGAGCCAAAAGTCATCGAATTGAAAAAGAAGTTTCAATTTGGGACAAGAAACTACATTACTGTGCAAAATCCTCCCCCTCTACTTATTTGAGCTGCCGTCACACTGATTAGATGGGGTCAATCTGTCTTATGACAGCATGATGACATGCTGGAAACAGCCACTGACATGGTGCCTTTTGAGAGAGGTAGACCATTTTGGACAGGAGCCCAATCTTCACTGCAATTCCAATTAATACTGTTTCAGCAGCTCCAAGGTTCAGAACTAAGTAGCTTGCTGGTTTGTACTTTCATTTTTACTTTTTTTTAGACCGCAAGTGGCAAGAACCTTAGATTCTAAGATCTACATTTTAGAAGTAGGATTTTGTTTGACTAAAAATCGGGGAAATCAATTCAGAGATAAAGCGCATGCAGCAGAGTTATGTCTATTGAATGTTGTTCTTGTTGATTCTCCATCTTCCAGGCTTTTTCTTCAAGCTCTTAAGACAAAAAAACGTCTACTGATCACAACACACATCAGCGGTTATCTGTAACAGCTTACTTACTGCCCTTTCTCCCTGCTTTTTCCTAGATGTGGACGAATGTGCAGAGGCTCTGGACAACTGCAGCATCGATGCCATCTGTCAGAACACCCCAAAGTCTTATAAATGCATTTGCAAGTCTGGCTACAAAGGTGATGGCAAACACTGTGAAGGTAAGTCCCATGGTGCCTGATGTCTGAGATGTAAAACACTGCAAGCCTCTGTGCAAGCCTGCGAGGAATGTTGAGAACACTGCGATGCATTGCCCTGTACAGCTTTATATACGCTTTTAGGGCCAGTGACAGACTTGATAAGAGGTTCTGTCTCAGCTGAAATAACTCATTAGCTTTGCAATTTTCCCAACGGGGGAGGAGGACCATCCGAGAAAGCTACAACCAGAGGAAAGTGGAAGCCAGGTGCAGAGTGCTCCTTTGTGACAAGATGAAATGAAGCAGTAAATTTCCTACACATGTTTGAGGAGAAAATTAAGATAGCGGCTGAAACGGCAGTCGGAGGCCCTGCCAAGCTGTCGGGGATATTCACACTGCCAGCAGCAGGACTTTCAGCCTAAAACAAGTTTGTTTTTGTAGCCTCTTTTAATGTGCTCAAAACCTTCAGATCATTATATCCAGCCATTTTTATTACTGCCTTTATAAAAACCATATTTCACAATGCTGTTTGTTTTAAACCAGCATTATTCTTTCATGTATTCGACTGGGTACTTTTCATGGCCTTGCGCCTTGGGTTATAAAAGTTTGTTTTATTGAGTCTGTTGTAAAATATTTCAGTTTCTTTTGAAGTGTAGGTTAGTTGAGCTTCTTAAGGATGTGAGAAACAACATTTAAAAGCAACATTCATCAAATTAAAGCATATCAAAGTGTTGCATTAAATCTTGGTACAACTTATAAAAGAACCCTTTTTGGCTGACAGTAGCATCACCTTTCAAAACAATTTTTGATTGTTCTGCTGAGGTGAGCCGTGCAACAATATAAAGAAGACGCACACAGGTTTTTATGTGGAGGGAAAATAATAGGTTTTAAGTTCTTGTCATGGAAATCTCATGGCACGTGTTTGTATCCAGGTCGCCACCATAACTCCTTCCACTACCTTCACCTCAATTACAGTTCCAAGTATTTTGGGATATGGTTTTTAGGATTTAAAGACCACTTTTTGCTTATTCTTATTTGCAAAATAGCTTAAAATTAGTGTGAAGAGTGACTATGTACATAATTTCTGAAGTCTTGTCAGAGATTCTTGGTTGAATTTATCGCTTGACTTTGACTGGACCATTTTAACACAATAAAGATGTTTTGATCTAAACCATTCGACTGCAGCTCTGGCTCTCTGTAGTCTCTGTATATATACACCTATATATATATACATATATATACTTCGATCAATCAATATAGATAGATAGCTTCTGCCTTAAATCACATTTTGCCCTGAGTAACATTAAAGGTTTGAACTTAACAGCATAGGTAGGTTTGCAGTTGTTCCAAAGTTTTTGGTGATTATAAAAATAAAAAAAAAAAACTTGAAATATTGTTTAGTAATTTAAGCCTACTTCAAACTTTTCCACATAATAACTTCTGGCTTGTCTGGTGTGTTCTTTGGTCATCATAATGCTGTTCTTTCCTTAATGTTCTCTAACAAATCTCTGAGGCAAAGTTATGGCCTATGGAGCCTTAATCTCACCATAAATACAGAACAGATGTATTTATACTGATATTAAATAATACTCAGCTGGACTCTACTTTCTGACTTGGTGACTTCTGAAGGTTTTTATTTGTGAAAAAGCATTAAAAGCGTGTATTATGTTTCTTCCATTAAACAGTTATACACTGCTCCGTGTCAGTCTAGCACATAAAGTCCTAATGATATACTCCGTGGTTTATGGTGAAGTTCAAGGCGGATGAACACAACACCGTATTTTGGTAGCATATGTGTAGAAACCGGGGCATTGCACAACCCGTCATTCATCGGCTGCGTAAAGAAATTCCACATATGAGAGCACGGTGATGACAGAATCATAACGTTTGCACGTTTTCTTTCTCCGATGGCAACAGAAAGATGGACCAGGGTTTAGGAATGCTCAGCAAAGTACAGATTATTTATTAAAGGATTTTCTGTGTGGTCAGGACCCCAAAAATGTGCTACTTTACTTTCCAGCAGGACAACATAAACTAACCAAGCTTGAAATGTTAGAAAATAACTTTAAAAAAAAATCTGGAAATCTTGTTTAGTAGAACAGAAATGGCTGGATGTTGTCTTTATAGGCTACCTTTTTATAAGATTTGAATTTTACTCATTTTAAGCAGACACAAATGACAATAGTATTGTAAAAAAGTGAAGTAATCCCAACATGATGTTGTAAAATGGGAACACTTGCAGTGATGTGACAGCTTTACCCAACAAATTCATTTAAACCCTCAGAGAAATGGCCTATAAGAGGGGATTAACATCAGGAATGATCTGTTTTCTGTGGACTACCTTGCGTTAAATGGAATTATTTTATGTTCTCAGTCCACCTTGTTTGGGCTCCCATAGAGGCCTCTCAACACTAATCATAACTCCACTTAGGTTGTCATAACAATCTCCTATCTTCCCATCTCTCCGTCTCATTTTTTTCTTTAATGTACCATTTCTTCCAGTTTCAACCACTCTATCTCATCCAACTGCCTGTATTTGCATTTTATCAGTGATTCATAGTTTGTCCGTAATGTCATCATTAAAAAATAAAGCAAAGACTAATTTTATTCCAAATTCCTTTCTGACTGCATACATGCTTGTGAAATCATTTTGTTTACTTTAATAGCTCCGACTCGTTAGTGTCCTAGCCAAAAATATGTTTTGTATGACTAACTGCATATTTTGCCACTGACTTTGTTCTCTGCTTAATG
The DNA here is from genome assembly GCA_911649635.1 of Poeciliopsis gracilis. Classification (NCBI taxonomy): domain Eukaryota; kingdom Metazoa; phylum Chordata; class Actinopteri; order Cyprinodontiformes; family Poeciliidae; genus Poeciliopsis; species Poeciliopsis gracilis. The sequence goes on from CAJVRI010001220.1 coordinate 4,428,818, forward strand.
GTAGAGGTTTTTAATGTCCCGTGTTTATAAAAAGGCTGTTGATACTTGTAGAATGCTGCCTGTAATAAAATTCCAAGGGGGGTGAAAAGGGGATGTCTTGGCATGAATTTGGTCAAAACTTTAGGGCATTTAAAATATCATAAAACCTTGGCTGTCAGTATTAGGCTTTAAAAGCTGAACAATAAAAGTCAGAAAAATGGTGGCGGGTGTCCAAGTTACATCAGTAGCAGGTGAATCAGCTTTTTGCCTCAGCTTGTTAGTCCTCTGACGCTCTCGTTAGGGAAGATGAGAGCAAAACGGGGGACATATACTTTTTAGAATTGTAAGGAATAAGTTTTAATTTAATTATTGAACATTTGAAAATAGAAATATATTAATAGTATGAAACTTTGGAGCATTTTGGAGCAACATAATGCATTTTTGTTTCTCACTAAAATCAATCTTTTTGTGTTGAGGGTTCGTAGTTTAGACAATTCCCAGCTGAGTGATGATTTGTATGGATTCCTGGAGCTTTACGTCTGGAATAATACTGTCGCTACGCAAAATGAATAGCTCTGAATACAATGGTATAGCAAATCGGCAAAATGCTTGACAACCCATTGTCTGCTCATCACTTTAGCTTAACTAAAGTCATTTGTTAACGTTTCACATGTCGTTTTGCACAGCAGACATGTGTAAATTTATCTTTCAGTAAAGCAATGTAATCTGAGTCTGAACATTTTAGAAAAAAATCTGACCTTTAAGTATTTTTATTCATGTTAATATATGTTTATTTATTATCTTTCTAGCCATTTTTAACATTTTCAAAAACAAGTAAAAAAGGAAAATAAATAAAATACACAATGCTGAAAAAAGGACAAAACTAATACAGAAAAAGATCTTGGCAATGGCAAGAAAAACTGTTGAAGTGTTTTTACAAAATTACCAATTTTTGCACCAATCTTGTTGATACTATCCACATCCTTGCTTGGATGTGGATACTATTAACCAACCAAAGTGGATGGGTTGTTTCTGTAAAGCTAAGTTTTAGTCTCAATTCAGCAAAAAAATTTGTTCTATTGAAAGTCACCACAGCGTTTGGCAAACACCACAAATTTTCATTTGTAGCAAAAAGTATGTTTTTCAAGTCTCGTGTCTGAACACCTGGTTGGCATTTTGATGATTTTAATGAGAATTTATTGACTCCAAGAAGTCGTTTGTTGCAGTTCTCCAACACAAAGTTTTGGATATTTTCTTTAACCTTTCTTGTCACCATTGTGCATATTTGCAAGATAAATGAAGGGTCCTGAATCAGTGACCATTAGCTTAATTAAATACATATCTGGTTCATGTCATCGTTACACCCCAAAGAAAGATGAAGTCATATGTTACTAATCAAAAGGTCCTTTACACTCTGATCAACTTAAAAAATAAAATGCTCAGTCACAGTAGTTTTATGGGAATTATTAGAGGTGCAAATAATTGTGGCACTGATCATTTTGTAAAATGCAATTATTTCCTAACCTTGGCCTTTCTCATCTGTGAATAATTATACTTATGGTAAATTAGAGGTTGGGCTACTAATGTTTTTGTATGAAATTATGCTACTGCAATAAAAGACAGATTTGTTTTGAAAGCTGTTGCACATCTTGACCAAGGGTACCAGTAAATGTGGAGTGTGCTATAAACAGAAAACATAGCGTGCTGTGCTTAGTAAAATCTTTTTTGGGAAATAACATCAAAACTTGCTCTGTCTCTTTATGGCACAAATGAAGACAAAGGGTCTGAATGTTCCTAACAGAATTATAATGGAAACGGCTTCAAAACACCTTTGATTATGTCCTTTAGCTTTAAAAACTCTCAACCGTCCTTTGTAAATCAAGAGATTAGTTTGTCTCTGGATTCTTTGAGACTGCAGCTCTTTAAAGGAGCTGTAGCAGACTTTTACTAATTAGCATCCCTGTTAATAAATATGTGGTTGAGATCTAAAGTGTGAACAGCACAGCTGAACAGCCAGTGGTATTTAAAACTTTGCAATGTTTTTCTTTTATTTTTCCAACTGCTTTTATGTAGCAATATCTGTTTGTATTTAACCAACATCACTAATACAGCAAATCTTCCATGATGCATTGGAATAATCTATGTATTTAAGTGAGTTTTCTGACTGTTTCAAGTTGCAGTTTCAGTGATGCAAACATCACAGCTTAGCTGGAGCTTAGTGTCAGTCTGTTTCCCTGTTATAGTGCAGCTTTCTTTGTGTACATATTTCCATAATCCATAAAACTGCAAACATTAAATAAAAAAAATAGCGGTGGTAAAATACAACGAGAAATCATTTATTGACTGTTTAATAATGATTAAGGCAAAGGAGTTCCTCAGAATAAAGTAAAATTGAGTTTCTACATATTTCAGCTTTTTCGTGCCTCAGCTTTGCAGGTTTTTTTTTTTTTTTTTGCTGCTTTCTGTGAAAGTTTTGCTTTGCAATTTTAGTTTGAAATTGTCTGGTATGAACTTCAAATCAGGCAGTAAATATCATAAACACTACATTTAACATTAAATCATATTTTTAAAGGCACAATTAAAATTTTTGAATTTCAAGAACTGTACAGAGCATGATAGTAATAACACAAATATTTTCCTTTTTTATTGTTTTTCATTGAATTTCAGCTTTTTTTTTTAGTTGTACATTGCTATTTTGCTATTTGAACTCTTCTCAAAACACTTTATCTTTATTATTTATTATTCATCCCGTTGTAGATTTAAGGTTCAAAGTGCCTTTTAATTTAACCAGTTGCATCTGGTTGTAAATAATGTTTTAGAGCCCTGATTTGAATCCGATAGAGATTTTTTGGAGGGAACAAAATATTATGGTGACATAATATTTGGAACAATCCAACTTCTAAGACCTGAAGTTCTTCACCAACGATAAATTGTTTAAATGCTAGTAGAGTCATGCAAAATTAGTCAGCATTTAAAAGATTTTTCATTGATTATTGAGTATAATCATAATAAATAGAAGGTTAAGGTATGATACAGCTCAACATTACATTTTTATACATTAAAACAGATATAATTGTGCTCAAAACTGGTACTACCTCTATTATGTTACCCTTGAATGAACATTTAGATTCATATCTGTGGGGCGTATCACTAATTTTGAGTTCAACTGTAAGCATGTTCAGACCTTTATTTATTTTTTTATCATTTCCCTGCAGATGTCGATGAGTGCGCGACTGAGTACAACGGAGGGTGTGTCCATGAGTGCATCAACATCCCAGGAAATTACAGGTGCACATGCTACGACGGTTTCCGTTTGGCCCATGATGGACACAACTGTCTCGGTGAGTAAATCTGCTTGCATAGTTCCAGCAGCAGCAGCCTATATTCTGCATGTTTTCGTCAAAGGATTTAACTGTAGAGCTGAAGTCGTCATAGAAAAATCTATTAAGAATATGTATCACAGTTGGTCTGATTTGGGCATTACGTCTGTATAGCTTGTTTTTTCAGCACACCTAAGGTCTTTTTAGAAATGGTGATGTATAACTGAAGGCTGGTTGGTTTGAACTCTTATTACTCTGCTGCTTCGGATATCTGTTACTTCCTTGCTCAAGGAGCGGTTATTCTACACATATGTTTTTACAAAAGGAAAATTGAAACCTTTTTTATAATAAGCAGGATGAAAGGGAGAAAAAAATTATGAAAAGATTTACACTGAGCTCAGAGCTCAGAGCGAGCCGTGAGTCGTCGATTTTTCCCATGGTGTAAAATTTCACCAGTATGTTGTTCAACCTGGCCTCATGCAGGACCTGTAACGCTTAAACGGTTGTGAAATTAAGGGGGATACAGCTCCCTTGCTGCTGCTGCTAGTTGCTTAACATAGACATCATCCACCCACCCCCATTCTGTTTCTCTGTCTTGCTCCTTCTTTCCCGTTCCCCCACCCTACATTCCTTTTGTTTTGCTTTGAAACCCCCAAGTGAAACCCACTGCTCCTCAGAAATCATCTCTCCAGGCTGCTATTTCAGCATGAAGCGTCTTCTTTGATTTCTTTGAGGAGAAAAAAGGCGTCTTGTTACAGCAGGTTTAGCTCTGAGTTCAAGTGATGATTGAAAAATGTATCAACAGTTAACAGTGATTCAGTGTAAAAAGCTTTTACATGTGGGCACTGTGGCAACACATTTGTATTACTCCCACATTTACCCAATGAGCTGCATGTAAGGCTGGGATTAAGGTACGCTGGAATGGAAAATGCATTTTTAGATTAGTAATAATCTTGTCCTGACTTGACTGTGAACCCCTGGCTCCCTTGTGCTTTTGCCTTTCTCTCCCTCTATCTTCATCGCTTGTGTCTGCAGTATAAATTGGGACTATTTTCCAAGTCATTTAGCAGCAGCGTCCAGTGGCTCATGGATCATTTGTCGTACTATGGATCAGCTACTGCCTTGCGTGCAGGTGTGTAATTGTAATCCGCGGTTGTCAGGCTGCTGCGTCAAAGTTGCGTCTATCAAGCCCTTTGATAGTTTCTCAAAGTGAAACTTCCACAACTTGAGGGAATGTTTGTTATATTTTTACGTAAACGTGATTTCGGTCAAATCTTTCAGTACATCTGTCATCCAACGGCTTCCAGGCTCTTGTCATTTAAACGGCGTGCTGCTCAACATTTGATGATGAGCACTTCTCTACTTGACAATGTTTTTTGCATATCAGGAAGTGATGAGAAGTTCTCTGATCTCGGAGCCCCAGGGGCATGCTGGGGTGGTGGAAGGTCAGAAGCAGCAGCAGCAGCAGAAAGCGTGCAGGCTGGTGCAGCATTTAACATCCAAAGTACAGCTGGAAGTTTTGCATCTTAAATAGATTGGCCAAATAATTAGGGTATTCTTGACTTATGCTGCAGAGTGTGAGTCACCACATGTGATGGAGCAGCACAAGTTAACTTGACTGCTAGAAGTCGCTTGTAGCAGTTGCTCCATTTGTTGGAAAGTGCATGAACCACTGTGGAAAAACTTTTAAGATAAAGTTTGAGTCTTTTTAATTTTTTTTTTCTCAAAAAGAATCGTGATTCTGCCAAATTAGTAAACATACACCTTATCTTTACACCTAACTCATTGATATTACACAAGGAGTGAAGGAACATGTCATGAAAAACAACCCTTATGTTTAGTATGAAGATGCATGCCTTTCCTTGAGAAATTAAACTTCTTTTGGAAAGTGTTTCTATGCAGTTTGTTCATTCATTTGTATGCCCACTGCCCCTCCATCCATCTGTCCTCCTGTTCATCCATCTGTTTGTCCACCATCCATCTGCCCGTCCATCTATCAATTCATAAACCCATACATCGGCCCATGCATCTCTCCCTTAGACCATCAGTAGTAGAGGTGTCAAACTCCAGAGGTTCGGTATCCTTCAAGTTTTTGATACATCCCCAGTCCAGTTCACCTGAATCAGATCACTAAACTGCACGCAGGTTCATGCGGAGGTAATTCAAGTCCTGCTAATCACCTAATTATGCAATTAAGGACACATGTAATAGTTGGAGAAAGTTGACCCTCTACAATTGGATTATAATTGGATTATAATTGTAGAGGGTCAACACCTCTGTCATCTGTCCATTCAATCATCAATCAGTCTGTTTATCCATCTATTATTTAGATTTAGTATTTATATCATCAGAATAACTAAAAAAGAATTTGGGATCTTTGCTCAATGAGTAGAAACCCAATTTTAAAGAAGTATCTTTTTCCTAAGAATTGAGTTCCTTAATACCTGCGCTCTGCACTGCTAAGGTAATAATCCTCAACACAAACACAAGTGAGGAGAGGAAGCAGTGTAGCAGAGGTTTCATGTTAAGACTCCAACTTCCTTTTCCTGCTTTAAGCTCTTTTCTGGCCCCTGAGAGAAGATTAGTATTCCTTGGCCTGGGAATAGAGAACCTAAGCAACTGGTTCCCACACAAGGTCGGATCCTCAGAGCCCAAAGCAGGAGAGGCAAACCTTTTTAATTCCTAAGAGTTAATTCAGTTTTGAGTTTGCAATCTTCAAAGTACATTACCCCATCTTCTTCCACAGAGCTGCATTGATTTGATCTCTACATTGCTTTGCTCTTTGTGGTTTTGGTGCACTTTGAACTCAGAAGGAGGTACAAGGCTTTTCTGTTCCCGGAAACAATGTCTGTGACTGTCACTTAATTAACACAAGTTAGGACGGCGTACATGCATCCCTGTCTACTTCTTCCTGCTGCATGTGCCTCACAGCTCCTGAAAATTGGATGGGTTGGCAGTGTAATAACATTGGGCGGTGGCAGAAGGCATTGAAGCGTGAAGCAGAACGCGCCGCTGTGTGCCTCACTTGGGGACGCTCTGGTTTCTGAGGTCTTCCCTCTGTCGACCCTGAACCCCCACAAAGATGTCAGAAAGTCAGCAAGGTGGAAACAATGCAATATCACAGCAGACCGCTTCTGTCAGCGTGGAGAGAGATGTCACTCACTGTATAATTTATTTCACACAGAGCTATTGTGCCCGACTGGAAAAATGGATATGAACCCTGTAGAACTGTAAACATTTTTGTATTTCAGAGACAGAAAATTAAGAAACAAAATCATATTTGGCATTTTAATGCAGCTTTTAAAGTAAGTTTCTTAGGTGGAAATGTTGGTAATCATTGATGCCAATGCAACAACATGACTTTTATGAAACTTTACCCTTGTGTGTGATTTTTTTTTTTTTTAATCTGACAGTTCTTTTGTTTTATTTTTACATATTTTTTTAGACTTGAAAATGAATATAACTATCTTGAGCTATCAGTCTGATCAAAACTGAAAAGAAATGTCACAATTATGACTTTTTATTGCATATTTTTTATTCATGACAGAATTATAAGGAAATTAATGATTTAATTGCACCTATCCCATAGCGAAGCTATAAAAATGATATGTTTTTTGAGTCGGAGGAAAAACTAAGGAATCAATGTCAATTTAAACCAAAACAAACATCCTCTTTGCAATGAAAACCAGATGCAGGAAGCCTGATCTGTTCCCCACCATAACACCAGCATCCCCACATTTATGACCTGTGTGTTTTGGTTAGGGTCCCACAGAAACCAAAATACACTCTTATCATTGCTAACTTGTCAGTCAAGCAGCTTAATATCATAAGCATCTCTACAGACAGCCTCTTTCCTCACAACCGCAAATACGTTTCTGCTTCTATCTGGAGCTAAAAGACACAAATAAAGATATTTCTTTCAGTTCTGTAAAAAGAAATGCCATAGTGGTATACAGCCTGAGAGTGACTCACTTGGGAAAGCAAAGGCAGGCTTGAAATAGAAATTATAGTTGTTTGACAAGAGCACCACCAGACCTGTGTCTCTGCCTTGTTTACTTGCATTCATCATTCTGCTCGGTCTCGTGTGGCTCCCCTGTCGCACAGGAACAAATACACACACCTTGGCAGGCCATATTCCTTTGATTTTTATTGACCGACACTGATTTGGTTTGTATTGATTGAAAAGGCTTCAATTCCCTCTGCAATCTATAGGGAAATGAATGTGCTTTTACTTTAACCTTCCCCAAAGACGCGACATGATCTATTACATAAAAGCAACCTTATGGGAGAAGCCTCTGAGGTACGGCTTTGAAATAGCAGGTAGGAAAAAGTCACCTCCTTTCACTCTCCCCGCTTAATGGTTGTAATTGCACCGAGACATTGTGCTACGTAGGAAATTCGGATTTGTCTCGTTTGAAAAACTTTACTTGATTTTTGAAATACTTGAGTTTTTCTGCAGCTTTCATAATCCCCTGTGATTAAATGAAAGGAAGCAACATACTGATGTATCACTGAACAGGTCCTGACAGTGAAGAGATCAGTGACCTTCATGCTGATTTCCTCTGCAAGGTTTTACATCCACTTGCTTCTCCTCCTGATGCCGCGAACCAAAGCTGCACACCTCATTAAATACATGAAATAACTTTTTTTTAACCATATTCTCAATTTTTACTTGTCACCATATGCTTATGGGCATAGAAGTCTTTGAAATTTACCCCATTGTTAGAATAAGTCTGTCAATTTTTTTAGTGTTGTCAACACAAAATCAGAGAATAAGGTAATCTACAATGAATCTTTACTGTAGTTCATAACCGTAAGGAGAAGAACTTTAAGGTACTACTGTGATCTGTTGCAGTGTAGGAAAACCTGAGCCGAAAGGCAAATCTTTTGATTTATTAATCCATTAATGTTTCAACACTTGACCATGATTAAAGGATGCGGATCATGGCAGTCAGAGTCAAATCTCAGATACAAGGTAGCTAAAATGTAAAACGTTCTTCTTTGGTTGAATTAGTTCTCACCTACTGTAAAATATTCTGCAATATTTATATATATATTATATAGCTGCTGCTCCTCCACACCGTGAGGAATCGGCTGAGTTGGCAAAACTTGTAGCCAAGTAATTGTGGCAATATTTCAATATATTTTTACTCAAGTAAAAGTAAAAGTAAAAGTAAACATCAAAAAAATACTGAAGAGTAAATAAGTACTTGGTAAAAAAGTCTGTTGATTATTTTATTTTCGTATCATTCATTCACAGGCTTTAGCCACTTGTCCCTTATTAAAAACAACAACAAAAAAATAAATATGTAGTCAGTTGTGTAGAGAGCAATTTTTATTTGTTTCTCTTTTGTAGCAACCCATGATCTGAGTACTGTTATAATCCTAGTTACAAACATATGTTGTCTTACCAAATATTATACCAAATATATTTTTGCAGCATTTAAACATGCAGGTTTATGACCTTTTTTTGATTTACAGTGTTTATAAAGATTTGGCCATACTGATACGAGATTCTCTTTAAAACTCAAGGGAATATGTCAACCCCAAAAACCCCACTGATATGGAAAATTGTTCATTTTATGTCTTCGCTCAGAAATAAGATCTATGCTGAATAACTGTATCAAAACAACGGTTAGCTCTTAATTATGACTGATTCACTGATTGAGGAAAGATCAGATTGGTTTTAGTATTTCTGACTGGCTGGTTGGTCCAGACCAATCAGGCTGAAAATGATTCTGCTTTGGTCAGCAACCAATTTATCAGTGTGTCTTTGACATTATTTAATTATTAGTAATCCAACTGTTTTCTTTAAAAACCTTCTTTTTGTCCTCAAAATCATAAATTGTGCTATTTTCATTTTTGTTGTGAAGTTTTTGTATCGTTGGAACCATGTCCTTCTATGTCATTTATTTAGTAAGTTTCAGCAAATTGCTTTCATTTCGTAAAAATATTCCTGTTCGTAATCTCTTGAAGTTTTAGCCTGAACTAAAAATATTATTATTTGGTTCAGGTCGCTGTGTCGGTACGATGGCTGAGCTCTTACAAGCAGTTTCACAGCCAAACAATGAAAAGCTATTCCTGACGTCGCACGGAATCGGATAATTCCTGTTCATTTCTGACAGCCTCATGGACGACAAGTCTGCTGAAGCTGACAAGAAGAAAAAAAATGTTTTTGCAAGAAGTCTCTCTGTCAGTGAGAACAGAGGAAGCAGCACTGGGAAGAGTGGAGTAATGCTGCATAGTTGGAATACAAGTGTAGCTTTCTAAAAACAATCAATTGTTTGTGGTTTTCTGACTTTGGAAACAAACTGCTTTGCAGATTTTCACAAGAATGTACAGATGAGTGAGACACGCAATCCTGTTCACATGCAACAACTCAGATCACACTGTTAAACCACTCATCACTCTTACATAAATATACATTGGAGCAAAGAGTTGTTTTATTGTTTAGGCTAACATAAATTGTCAGGTTTTTGAGTGAAAATGTGAAAGTGACAAACACAGCTATAACACAGCAGAAAGCAAAACATGTGATTTTCATACTCCCCTATTAAAAATAACTTGCAAAGACAAAGGTCTTTACGTTGCAATGTTACATTAGCACGATTACAGTCAGTTAATAACATTATATTTAACAGTCTGCTACTTATTAGGCATATTTTACATTTAAACGCAAGAGGAAATCTAGCTGAATTTAATGATGTGCAACCAGAAGGTTAGATTCAAATGCAACTTATCCCAGCAAGCAGATACTTTGTATTTGTTGTGACATGCACAAACTCTGGTGCCTCTCCAGAGCTCAGAGGAAAGGGACTAAAGTGATGAGTTACAGGATAAATCGGAGATTAGAGTATTAGTTGGCTGCTGAAGGCTAGCAACTCTCTTGCAGATTTGCTCTGCCCCATTCACCATGAAATGAACATTTCCAGCTGAACCCACCGGCGGGGCTTTAGGAGTGGGAAACTCAAGCCTTAGACTGGGCTTAAGGTTGTAAGCATGCTGTAGACTGGAAGCCGTCAGACGTCAAGGCAAGGCCTCTTGTCCTCTTGGCAAAGCGATGGCCACTCAAATACTTATCCTGGGGTATTGTTGTTTAAATGCTTCCAGACCTGCTTTGAAGAAACAGTGAAATTCCAGTCTGGGTGTTTAGGAAAGAGTTTAGACTTGGAAAGTTTATGCCAACTCATCAAATTTGGTACCTGGCGGTCTGCCTTGGTTGTAGAACCAGAAAAATCGATTTAAATCGATTTGTTTTGTGTTTTTATTTGTATATGAAAATCAACAGCTAGCAGATATTTGGATTTGCATCGAAGATGTGAACAAGCTTTGTGTAAATAAACTATGGGCGAGATAGATGTGAGGTGCTGGAACTAATAAAAGGTTTCAAGCAGTTTATACCCACGAGTCTGATCAACTTTGAGTTTCCTAATGACGAAAATCTGGATTTTATGTTACTTTATACATTTGCAAATAACAAGTTTCATAGCGGGACTGAAGATCCAATGTAATGATAAAGGAGCATTTGGGCATATTTAGTCAGGTTAGAGTATAAAAGCATTGTGAAAATAAATGTTACTTAACTCAAAGTAAGTCATACCCCAGAAACATTTAGGGTTCAGATGTTGTTCTAAAACTTGTTTCTAAAATGAAATGAGACAGCCATCTTTTGAAATGTAATTTAAAACAATCGAAAACAACAAGAATTTAATATTGCTGAGCTGCAAGTCTTGCAGTTTGAAAGATCTACTTTCCATGATCCTTTTCTTTCTAATTCTGGACGCATCAAGAATGTTAATTTTATTTCCAATTAGAGGAAACTTGTTTCCAAAATAAATAAAAAAAACAAAAAAAAAAAACTTTAATAATAAATCTGAAGTGTACGTCAAACTAATGTACCAAGGATTTATCAGTTTCAGGAATAGATATCATCATGTCATTTAATAGTCAGTATGATGGATATGCAACATCAACAGGCAGCTAATTTATCTTATAATTTAAAGGAGCATTAATGATGTTTATATAGTTATCCAAATGTTTTCTTAGTCAACAATATTTACATTTGAACTGAATTTGCATGAATATTCAGGAAATGGTGTTGTGATCATAAATAATTCCTTTATCCAACTAGAGAAACTGAATTTTCACAATATATTTTAGCTGATTAAAACTTGATCAGTCAATCAACCTGAGAGGAAAGTGGTTTAGTGCAAAGCTTTGAGTTAGCCTGACATTAATTTGAGTTGAAAGGTTGGGAAAGGAAATGGAGAAATGAACTCAGTGGGAACTGACTTTCGATCCAGCTGCTTGGCCACCACTAAAGTGTCAGAGATATAATGTAACAGATAAGAGGAAGACTTACTGTGGTTCAAACTCGGCTATCGTGTCACGACTCTCTCTCACATCTAACTTTTTTCTCAGCAGGTGCTGCTCCTATTCCACCCCTTTGCTCAGCTCAGAGGGAATATCTTGAAACGGTGTTACATCTCTGATCTGACAGTCATTCTGTGCAAGGGAGGAACTGACCAGTTTATGTGGTTCAGGTTGGACATAAAGGAAAAGATGATTTTAAAGAAAACTACAGAGCCTTTCATAAGGGTAAAGAGAAAAACAAGTTTGTGAATGTGTACAGCATTTCATACAAATGGCAATATAAAGTATGATAGAAGAAAATAAAAAAACTGATAATTAAAAACATTGAAATACACATTATTTAACAAAAATGTATGAAATACTGAAAATATGTCAACAACCAGCTGTAAAAACTGTACAGTGACTATCACCTAAAGAGTAACAATATAATGCATGTCAACAAATCAAATGCTAAAACATAATCGAATAAAAACGACATTTAACCGGCAGTAAACAGTGAATCCGAGTTTAAAATGGCTGTCAGTTTGTTCATACCTCAGGCTTTCAGGTTGCTGGTTCCAGCTTTGAGGAACAGAAAGTAAATTCTGCCTCCGCTTGTTTAGTTCTGGTCCAAGAAACACTAAGTGAGCAGTTCTCACAGGGCCTGAGAAGTCGACATGGTCCATAACTGACCAGCAGTTGATTGAATGATTTTTACAGAGTTCGATTCTCTTGTTGTTCATTTAATATTGGACTTATGTGTCTGTCAGGTCTTTATGGCATGATTTCGCAGCGGCAATAAGTCAAGCTGTCTGGCATCTTCCATTATACTGTGTGACAAGAGTTTATGTCAAGATTTTATACGATGCAATTTGCACAGGGTGGCATGTTCAAGTCCCATACAATTCCTTTAATCATCAACAGTCAATATATCATCCAGCCAGACAACTACACTGGCCCAAAACTACTTTGTGTCTTACTTACTAAAATGATGAAACTACAGGGTGTGAAGCTTAAATACCTTTCTAACCTCTGAGGCCTGATATAATAACTCAAACCCAAAATGCTAGATGGTGTTCTGCTGGCCAGGATTCACTCTGAGAAGAAATATCTTCATATTAGAAAAAGCTGTGCCACAATTGTATTGTTATTGTAAACATTTGCTATAACATTGAATAATAATATTGAAATATTTTCTCTTTCTTGGTTACCCAAGCATGTTGTTATCTTGATAAAACTGATGTGGCGGTGCTAATTTCTCGAATCTGTAACGCTGTGATGACCTCTCCTCTGGGCATTCCTAAAACCTGACATTGAAAAAGTGTTTTTAAAACATAATGATTTAAATCTTGGTATTCCTTGACACCTTTTTTATTTCTAGCATGCCTTTACCTCTTCCAAGCGAAATGCCAAGGGAGGACGGTGTCTGTCCACTCACCTCCTTGTCTCTGGTCTGTCTGGACCACAGAGACATTTCTGAGACCAAGCAGTTGGATGGATGCACAGACAGCTTTGATGACAGATAGCTGCAGTTTTTCACTTTCTGGCCTCAAATAAAAGTCGGAGTCAGCTAGAAACTCCCGCAAAGTCAGTGAACCCTCAAAAAAAAAAAAAAAATAAAAAGAGGGAGAGAATGAAAGAGTTGAGTATTTCTCCAAAATAAGAGTTCAGTAGTTTTTGTAAGGCAACCACCATGTTTACATGGCTCTAAAGCTCTGCGCGAGGCCAAATGTTATATATACAGCCAAGGCTATCTGAAAAACCAGCGGACATGGCCTCCGCAAATACAACCAATCTCCTAATCTCTCTCGGTTTGAATGCGCCTTTTCCTCTCGTCTCCTCAAATGAAGTAAGGTTAGAGCAGAGGCTTGTCTCATTTTTCAGGAGTGAGACAGCTCTTTTAACTTGATTAAAATGTTTTTCCTTTCTCTCCGGTCCTTTAGAGAATTCTTAAAAACGGTTTAAAGCCCAAATAACATGAGCACTTCTTCAAGCCATGCCAGAACCCCTTTCCGCTTGGAAATATTTGCTTTGGACGCCAGCCTTGCCCAGCACACAACACAGGCAATTATGGGAGCTATTTAAACAAGGGAGATCTACTGACAGCCGACGCCTCATTTGGAGGGATGAAGGAATCAGGAAATGAAACCTTCATTGATGCACTGAGGGTATGGAAAGAGAAATCCCCTTGGGGCCCCGTCTGTGACCATTTGCGTATCTCATGGGCATTTGAGTGTTGAAACTTGCAGCATTTATATGTTTGGATTTTTTTTAAAGTTAGTGATTGTGTTTAAAGGGAAACCAGGCAGAGACTTTATGCATATATGTTAGGATTTTTTTTTTTTCTTGGACTGCTGGAGGTTTGTTTATCTGCAAAGGTGCAGTCGCAGTTTGCTGGCTGCTTCCAGGGTCCTTTCTCCGGGGACCAGAAGTAGCTCCCTTTTTCTTTTAGTGTCAGTCTCACTGTCTTTCTCCTTCTGGAGAACTCTCCTTCACCTGGCTGTAGACTGACACGTTTCCCATCAGCCTCAGCAGACAGAACACACTGTTTTTAGTGGGACAGAGACAGTTTTGATGACTGGATGTGAAAACAGGACAGAAAACCTGACAGTCTGACGAGGGTGATAAGTGCTGCTACCTGTCACTGACCTTCTCGTCACTCGTTCTTCGTAGAATGCTGCGTGTGTCGTGACATTGTGATTAATTGAGCTTTTAAAGAGAAAAAGAAAACAAGAAGAGTGATGTTTTATTTCTGTCTCCTCCTGAGCTGAGAATTCCCCAGAAAGAAAACTTGATCCAGAGGTTTTCTCAGACTGGACAAATAGACAGTAGATTAGTATCGGAAGACATTTTAATAACATTAATCATAATATTAAAAAACGTGTGCATACAACAGTTTTATTTTTTTTAATTTTAATCATGGATAAAGTTGCAGTATTTCAGGTTGTTCTCAAATGGGAGTTGGAGATAGATTAGATTGAAATATTTTCAGAAACAGTTGGTTTCTGGCAATAAATGCTATCTATTCTATTCTATCTATTCTATTCTATATTTGGACTTTGTAAGCTGAGTGTTTTTCTGATTTGTCATGGTGGAGGAAGAGCTGAGAAAAAAGGTGAAGCTCTCAATTTACTGGCTTACCTGCGGTCATGAGATTTTGATCGTAGCCAAGAGAATCCGAACCCAGATACAAAGGTGAGGGATAAAGTTATTCAGCAGCTTAAAGCAAGATGAGATTATGAAAATAATTTGTGACACAACTGCAAATCGACCCAGACGTTGAATAAACTGACTGGCTGGCAAGTAGAGCGTCAATCAGAGAAGCAGCTAAGAAAGTAAATCTAGAAGGCTGGTACAATGAGACATGGTTGCATCATGCTGTAAGGATATGTTTCTCCAGCAGGTGAAAAATACCAGAGTTGTTGGGAAGCTGAATGGAGCTAAATACAGCAGAATACTGGAAGAAAATGTCTCAAAGGCTGAGCCAAAAGTTCACCTTCCAAAATGACTCAGATCAAAGCATTTTCATGTGTTCATGGACAAAGATTTTGGTTCCAGATGTTCAGCACAGTTTGAGACACACCTGGAAGATCTGCAGCTAAAATTACAGATAAATTTGACTCAAGGGGGCTGAACACAAATTTACAGATTTCAGGCTTTTATTTGTTGAACTCCATGTATCCGTTCACTGTTATGCCCAACATCGTCTCAGTATATGAGGCATAAAAAATAAATAAAATAATAAAGCTAATGAAATGCATTGAACCTTCTGTTTGTAGGACAAAATGTGAAAGGTTTCTGTCTACTTTTATATTATATTTAATAATAACTTAAAATGTCTGAAGATACTATTTTATTTCTGGCTATAAAGGAGGAGTTACTTTGGGGGTCATTCATAGTGAGCATCCCTTTTCTGCCTGAGTTTGAGGCGACGCTTTGCTAAATACTCTGTATGCACTTGAAGTAGATTCTCTCCCCCACTGACTTTGAAAGAAAAAAATCCCACTCTTCTCTTCCTATCTAAACTTTTCCTCCCCCTCTTTCTCGTCCCTCTCCTCACATTCCTCCCGTCACTGGGCTGACAGACACTCGTCATCAACAGGTACTCTGGCCCAGTTGGATCAGGTTTCCCCTCTTTACCGGATTGTGCTGCATTTGCATTTTCATAGCTCAGTCCTGAACAGTTGGAGGTTTTAAATGGAGCTTTGAGGTTTTTGTTTAGTTTTTTGTTAGTATTGCTTTTACTCTCATGTCACAACTTAAAAGTTTTCAAATAATTTCATTAAATGAAATTTATATGACCATGTTTTTTTTTGTTTTTTTTAAGGAAGATGACCTCTAGATTTTTTTTTCAGAGTACTTAAATGTTTAAATCATGCTTGCATCATCTGTTTGGCCCATGGAGCAAGTCACGATTCGATCTCAGACAACCCCCGCACAGACTATCGGTCCAACATTTGTTCTGTTTTGAACTGTTCTCATTAATTTGCGTGTGGTTGTGTTTCCTGGCAGACGTGGACGAATGCTCGGAAGGCAACGGTGGGTGCCAGCAGATTTGTGTCAACATGATGGGCAGCTATGAGTGCCGCTGCAGAGAAGGATTCCTCCTGAGTGACAACCAGCATACATGCATCCAGCGGCCTAAAGGTGAATCACCTGCACACACACTTTAGACAGACCATATATTTGATCCCTTACAATGTTCTTCTTTTCTTGTTTCTTAATTTTTTTTTTTTTTTTGGTCACACTTAATTTGTAAGATATACATAGTAATACCAAAACACAGTTTTCAGATTTAATTTAATAAATGAGAAGAGCGATCTAAACCAACCTGGTCTTATGTGAAATTGCTGACTAGAGAACAACAACCTGTCTCAGATTTGACAAAAAAACATAGTCCCAAAAAACTTCCAAGACTTTTGGGGAAATATTTTACAGAGTAACAAGACTCTGTTCAGGACTTGTGGGTCCTGAACACAAATCGAACTCAGCTCTTTTGAGTGTGACGGTGTGGGGCTGCTTTCCTGCTTCAGGACCTAGAAAATTTGCCAAATTACTGGAAACCATAACTCTTCTTCTTTTACTACAGCATTCTGAAGGAAAGTGTTTGGCCATAGGTTTGTGACCTAAAGGTTAGGCAGACTTGGGTTGTGCAGCAGAACAATGATCCAAAGCATACCAGCAATCCCACCGCAGAAGAGATAAAAACGGAAAGTTTTTCAGTGGCCTTGTCAAAGTCTTGACTGTGATGTGACTGTTAGCCCATTTAAACCCAGATTTTTTACCAGACATGAATATATTAAAATCAGATGTCTCTTTGAACTAATCAAGGTGAAATAATTTAAAAAATTGTGGAAAAATATATGAGAAAGTGTGTATTTCCTTAAAAAGGGAGAAATTTGGAATTGGAAGAATATGGTATGTATTTAAATAAGCGCACCTAGGTCAAATGTATTGTCCCACCAGCTGTGACTGTCAACATGTCTACACATCCTGCTCACACACCAAACCAATTTTTGTAAATGCAAAGCTGTATATCATAACTAGACACTTTAAAGATGATGTGCACCAAAAATCTTTGCTCTATGTTTATTTAAACCTACATTGCTAGCCTTTTCTTTGGGAGGTCTGTGGCAGTCTTCCTCTCGCTAAGGTGCAGCCAAGATGAAAACAGCTCTATTCATGTGATAATTTACTCTAACATGTGATACTCCATAACTATTATCCAAAAACTCTAAGCTTTCAATATTTGGTGAACATTAACTGAAAATTTAATCGTAAGCTTCTTAGAGTCCTTGGAGGTTAAATTAATTTCTTGGTCACTACTGTGACCAGTGGGTTTAGATGTTCGACATATAGGCTTGGTTGCTGCACTTCAACAAACTGTGGTTTCATTTTTGGGTATCGGGTCTTGCCCTTACTGTACAGTTTGCTCAGTCATGATTACGATACATTTTAAGATAATGATGCTGTCAAGTCTTTATGTAACTAGCAGATATTCGGGGATAAATGAAGGGCAGGATTAGTCCGAACAAGCCTAATAAGTTTAAACAGTTAGCCACTCTTCAAAGAGAAGAAATGAAAAGAGCGGGGGAACAGGGATAAATCTTTTTGTTTTCCACTCCCCTTTTCACATTGAACCTATCTAGCACTGGGCTGCTTTTCAAGTTATCTGTGGTATGAGCGTGGCCTGCGGGGGGAACTGCGAACAGTGAAAACAATTAAAGGTGTAGCCCAGGGCAGACACACCTCTTGTTTATAGAGCGTTCCTGTGGGATGGAGACGTGACAGGAAAAGAGCCAACTTGCTCTGAGGCTTGCTCGCCACACACAGCAGCGCCACAGACATGCAGACGGTTTTAATGTCAATCGAAGTTGTCAGGAAATGTCTTTGGTGGCTATGAAGCGCTGGATTGCACAGAGCCTGTAACAGCTCTACACTAGCTCTTTTTGTTGCTTTCTTAAGAGATTTAGAGATTTTTTTTATTGTTTCTGCCAATCTTTGTGATACACATTTTTAAAAAAATCAGTTTTCATAAATCTGCTACATGTTTAACTATTATCTTCACAAACAGAAAGAGTCCAGGAACCTCATTGAGATGCACTTCCCTGCTGAAAAGTTCCAAGTCACGCTTTGCTCAGTATGAATTAACACAAAAAATTGTTCAATACTTGTTAGTTTTTACCTAATTATGGAAGGTTTGATTATATATTGCAATTAATCATATTTTCTCTTTACTCAGAAGAAGCCTCCATTCCAAAATTGTTGCTGCTTAAACTTTAAGCTCGGTCTCGAGCTTAAAGTTTTAGCATTGTGGCAACCACAACAGATATGAGATCCTATATCTACTAGAAATGTTGGAAATGCTCTAATACTAGTGATTTCCAAACAACAAAAGTGGTTGTGGGCCAAAAAAATTGACAAATTTAAAACATTTTTAGAAAATAACAAAATAAATTTTATCTTGATTTGTTTTTCATTAGGCTCAAAAATAAACTAAGCGTGCAAAAGAAAAAGGTAATCAAATATTTGTAAGGAAGGACGTGTAAATAACGGCGTCAGCCTGGTTGAAAGAAAAGTCTCCAATAAGCTAATACTTTCGTGGCACACTGTTTTCCTTTTTCTTGCCCAGAATTTTTTTTCATATTCTAAAAAAAAAATAAACAACTAAAAAGCACTTTCTACATTTAGCAAAGTTCAATAAACTAATTAAACACATCTGGTTGCACTAAAATCTGCTTTCAATTAAAAGTCACTGGATATACAGTATATAGTCTTACTAACTATCAAATTAAAAAGACCAAAGTGTGTTTTTTAAAAGGCCAAAATTGTGTTGTCGTCTTGACATTTAAGAATCTAAGAGGATTAGAAATTGTCAACAAACAAAGTCTCCACTTGCATCAGCTGGTCGTGCTGCTGGATCAAATTCATCAAACTGCAATTTGGGGCCCCAAAAATCAATCTAGGGGCCACAAATGGCTCCCAGATATGGTATGCAGTCAGAAAATTTAGCCATCCATCCATCCGTCCGTCCGTCCATATTGTTTATTTACAAAATTCAATCAAGAAACCTGAAATCTTTGGCAACTGAAGGCTGTAGAAGTGTGAAAATTTGACAAGTAAAAATTGCAGAAATGCTGTGTTTGTGTTTTGTCTCGTTTTTTGCTGCCCTATGCAACTTTGCTCAGAGCTTTCAGTGTTGCAGTGAAAGCAGCAGACTTAATGAACAGCTGTTATCACCATCAGAAAGTTTGTTCATTTGAGGAATGATTATCCAGCGAAGGCTTTTATAACTCCTCAGTTCCATCAGACTAAGCAGTGTTGTGGACGTCCTTTTAGTCTAAATCTCACGCAGTTCTTCCTGTTCTGTAAACCCCAGACTTACACAGCAAGATTCGAGAGTCTTCTCACTTCAGTCTTTTTCATCTGACTCGTGTGTTTTCTCAGGGAAGTACTCGTATGGAGACTCATTACATTGAGATGCTTATGATTCCCCCGTATGATGAAATGAGGATCTTGGAAGTTGAATTTATGAGCTCCATCTGGCTTACTGAAGTGTCAATGTTTACATTTCATAAATTCTGTGTGTTTTGTTTTTTTTTTGAGTGGACTGAAAAGCTTGACCATGAAATTTCAAGCCTTTCTACACATCAGCACTATCAGAAACCGATTTAGAGCAGTCGTCTGATTTTGCCAAGTTCCTCCAGTCTTTCGTCTGTTTATGTTCATGATAAATGTCCCGAGTTCCTGTTAATATTCCATTTTAATATTCATTTTGTCCTTATTGCTCCCAGATGAGAGACATTGAATTCAAAAGATTAAAGCTGCCATAAATCTGCAAACTTCCTGTCCTCATCAGATAGGCGCCTATTTATTGTTTCCTTATTTTTGAAAGACCAAGAGACAGAACAACCACTCATCTGCTTATTATTACCGCTCTTATTACAACAGTGTGTGCCTGAAGGATAATGGAAGTGGTTAGGAAGTGACTTTGCAGAGTTATTGGGCAACAGCCCCTGAAGAATTGCTCCAAATATATAAAACAAGAATCACTAAAAAATGGATAAATGTTTAATCCCCTCACTCAGGTCAATTTTAAATGGAACCATTGGTGCATCCTGCCAGCCCACCTCTTAAAAAGCAGAGCCTGGGTTGCAGTTTGATTATGAAGTTTATTGTCATCATTAAAAAGACATCAGCTTCCCATTTCTTCCAGTAATAGCTCAGGTGTTCCATCTGCAGCGTGCGCTGATCTTTCTGGGTGCAGTTCAGATCTGGTCATAGAAGCGCCTGCTGCCTCGGTTCGGTTTCTCCTGCTGATACTGAGCCACTGCTTGGAGGGAGCCGGTGCCAATTAGGCAGCAGGGGTCTTTCAGCCTCCCAGCTAATGACAAGGCTGCTGCTGGCCTGTCCCTTATTATACCTGCCCCTCCCCCCTCTCCTCAGCAGGACAACTTTGGCCAAATGAGTTTCTCCACTGTGTAGTTGGCCAAAAATGTAACAGTCCATTTATTCACTTCAAACATCCCCAACCTAGGAATTAGGCTTTTCGCAAAAGTCAAGGTGCTTAGCAGTTAAAAGGAATGCAATTTGGATCAGGGAGGGTTCCTCCGCTTTACATTTGATTTATTTTCACTTTTATTCAGGACGACAACGGGGACATTTGTGCTTGAGATGAAATCCAGAACATTGAGACTCAGACATTTTAGGTTTAGTCAGCTGACACATCCATAATGTCGGTCCTCTTTCTTTTTGAAAAACCAAGCAATAACTTGAAGTGTGCACTGATGCAAGTCACTTATGGTGACTTATGGGTTCAGTTCATTTGCTTTTAGTTGTGAGTGCTGAAAAAGAAAACATACTCAGGTCAGCTGCGTCATAAAAAACCACATGCTTCGTATTTTACAAGGATTCAAAAGGGAGGAGAAAATATTCTAGACATTTGTTCAAATTGTCGATTTAATCTGGGTTTGTTCTGTTGCAACTCCTTGCCTTCAGACTTTTTAAACTTTTCCACATTTTTTAATACCACTACCACGAAGGGTATATGTTCTATGTATTTCATATGAAAGCAAATCCCTTGTCCAATTATTTTGATAATGATGAATTATTTTAAATTGTACTTTATCCACAAGAACTCATAGAAATCGTCTAAAAGCAGTGCTGATGTTGCTTTCAACTGAAATTTTTAACAAAAGAAAAACAAAACAAAGCATCCCATAAATTAAGAAATGTAGACTGATCCATAATGAAAAGTATACATGAAATAAAAATAATTGACACAGTACAAACAACTTCAAAATTATACAAGTAACACAAGATAATTAAAAGGCTTAAATGATTTCAAATTATATAATAATAGTATTGAACTGTTAACAGTAATTTTTGAGGTAAAGGTTAATTTTAAAGACATAACTGTAGAGCTACTCTCTGTCTCTCTGTCTTGGAGCATTTTTGCATTGAGTGCATCTCCTTAAACAATGGCCACACATTAATGTCAGCTCTGGCAACCCGTACATAACATGGATGCAGCTGCAGGCAGCACTTGCATTGCTCTCTCCAGGGTTACTTACTCCTGTCTGCATTTAACATCTTACTGAACATTATGAGAGTCCCACTGCTCAGCAGCCTGCCTGCTGTTTGCGTGATGCTGCGCTTCACTTTGCTTTTTTCTAACTTTACGCTCATGTCCTGGAAGAAGGCACGGCTCCTTCACTTTTATTGCAGGATAGAGTAAACATTTTTAGAATCATGGAGGTTGGATAGGAGTGTAAATCATTCTTTTCAGATTTGGAATATGTATAATGTCTCATCAATTTCACAATAGTGTTCTCCTATGTGTAGGTCTATTGCCAAAATATTCCAAAAAAGTGCATTGATTTTTGCTATTGTAACACAAGAAAACCTGAAAAGGTTCAAGAACATCAGTGTCTATTACACTTAAAATTACTCAACTAGATGCAGTCCGACTTAACAGTTTTTGCAGTGTGTGATGCAACAAGTGCATGGGAAAGCCAATGCTTTTGCCCTGTGGGAGGGCTTGTGCAAACTGGATTATGAAGCAGAAAGTTGCCTGAAAATAAAAAGATAAGATTTGGTTCATACATAATATGATTTTAATAAGAGACTGACTGGTTACACAAGACACCTCATCTCTGCGCAGACTTCATTGCCAAACAGAGCAGCTAAAAGAAGTCAGAGGAAATAACCGCTTGCAAAGACGTTGGGTCCTCCTGGATCAATCTTGCACTCACAACTAATCAGTATGGCAAAAGGGAAGGTTTCTATGTGAGCAAAGCTTCAGAGAATCCACAAGGACTCTGTAATGTGATCATCAGTCTGGTTTAAACTAATTCAGGGAAAAGAAAATTTTGATTACATGAGCCTCAGGGCTTCAGATTCAGCTTTTGTTGCTGAAGGAAGCTTTAATAGATCAGCATACTGAGGTCTTTAAAGTTTCCAGAAATAAGAATGTCATTCAGTATCCTCCACACATACTGGTTCCTCTAACGAAGATGTGCAAAAGCCTGAAAATAAAGTCTGTTTCTAATGCAGTATCATTATCTAAAAAATATACGATTCCATCTTTATTTTGTCTCTTTATTCAGTGTGAAAAAAACCACCATAATAGTTCAACACAATAAATGTAAATTAGGCTTTTTTTATGTGCAAGTAGCTTAACTGAGGATCTGGGATTCTTTAATTGGTGAGTCATAACATCCTGAGAAGGCCATGGTTTAAAATAGAAATTGTGCAAAAACTTTACACTTACACATCTCTACTGTTAGAGGACTGCTAAAATAAAATAAAAGTGAGGTTGGACAGGAATTCAAGCTTATCCTGGCACTTGGGGCAGGATGTTAAGCAGGGCAAAATAATCTGAAAAGCTCACTGTTGGAGAACTGCAGCAAACGGTGGCATTTGGAGTTTGCCAAGTATTCATAACAACCTTTAATCGCTACTACATGTCTACAACTTGTTTCTCAACTGTGCCTATAAATGTCTGCCATTTGTTAAATACTACTGGGGAATTTAGCTGCTGCGTGCTTCGGCAACAAACTCTCCAGGTGGATCAAGCATAAAACAAAGGTCGAATACCGTAATTTCCGGACTATAAACTGCTACTGCTACACACTTTAAACACTTCAATGCGGCTAATATACAGCTTTTTACCAAGTTTTGAATGTTGAAAGAGGACGGCACAGGCTCAAGAGCAAATTTGCCCTGACACGAAAGTAACATTGAGAGAAACAATGAAAGAGAGACAATGAAGACGACAATTTTAGTGGGTTTTGTCCCAGGAAGTCATTGATTGCTTCCTGTGTTTTTTTTCTAAGCATCGATGATCCAGGCACTGTTCATATGTACCATATGCATCACTTATGGTACATATTTGTTTAAGTTACTGGTATGTATTTATTTAAGAATAAAAAGAATCTTTCTTTTTAAATATGTTGGTATGCCATCGTTGACACTTGGAACTTATAGACAAGTGTGGGCTAAATGTGTTTTCTTTTTTCCTTAACAAAGTTAATTACTTTGTGTCAGGTGTGATCAATAGCTCTAAAATTACATTATGTGACAAAGCATATTTTTGTAATTTCCTGTAGACTTATATTAATTATCTACTGTAGTAGGAAATATCTCCTGTAATAGGAGATGTTTAATGTAAATCAGGTCACCTAAAAATGGGTCATCATTAGATCTACTTGCAGGATTACAGTCCAAAAATGCAACCATTTAAAAATTGAAAATTGTCTCCTTTTGATGATCACCTGGCCATCTTTGTTTCTTGTTTCTCTAGACACATAAACTTATGAGTATTTATAAATGCTCTTACAATCATAAAGAGTAATGTTTTTTAAAAAAAATCTCTGTCTAAATGATGTAATTTTAGCAAAAATATGGAGTTGTATAACGTATCAACATCAGGTTATCCACCAAATGTGCTACACATGTCTATAATTATTTTCTCCGAACGTAGCCTCATTTCCCCCTTTTTTTCACTCGATTGTGGATTTAAGTGTTGCTTTTATGTACACTCCTCACACCAGGAAATAAAACTCTGCTGCTATTCCAGCCACATTTAATAGTCTTTCAGAAGGATTTTTCCCCCTTTTGTGCAACACATCTCTCAACACAATGGGCATAATTACACACATGATCACTTGTACAGGCACACACCTTTGTAATTTAATCTCCAGTGTAATGCTGCTGGAGGCAAGCTGACATGCTCTTCATTGACATTTAGATGAAGACTAGCGAGTTCACTTCGGAGGACATCGGTTCTTTGTTGTCTCGTGAAGTAAGAGGTTTTCCATTAAGTGCGAAAAAATCCACAACTCCAAGGCACATTATATTCTAAATTAAGAGTTCCGGGTGCAACATTCCTCCTGCGTAAAATCACGCCCTGGATCTGAGAACCCTGCTTTATTGTTGTTTTTCTTATTTGAAAATGTAATGTCGGTGCAGTAGACAGATTCACGTTGTAATGTTGTGAGGTAATGTGCTGATAAATGAGCACTTTCAATTATTCCAGTGATGCAATGGTTGAGCTCTGGGCTGCCAAATAAAATGCTTGTAGGATGATTTGATTTACTTTTTGTTCATATATTGCACTGTCGTTTCCCATTGTGCTGCAGCCAGTAGGGTTCTCATATGTTCCCCCTGTTGGTTGTCAATAAGCCTGCCCTCCTGCCTGCTTGTCTGTGCATTGGCCACAGAAATGTTTTTACAAGTGCAGAAGTCACTGCTCCATTGCTCTGCAGCCCAACCGTATAACCAGACTCTTTTCCTATTCTGGGGAAATGGAGCAAGGGCTTTGAGCTGCAGACACAGCGAAGTGACACGTGAGGCTTTTTTGTCCCCTTTGGATTTGTCTTCCTTCTTCTTTTATCGCTGTATATGTCTTTTCAGCATAATCTGCCCTCACCCTCCATCTTTGTCCAGCCTTTGCTCAGTTCTGCCCCCAGTACTTTCACCCTCATCCTTCAACAAATATACATCAGTAGCTGGAGCTTTTTCAAATGTTTGCAGCCTTGCTGCTGAATTCTCCTCACCTCATTTGAGACTGGCATCCCTTTTTTCATTGCTTTCTTCAAGGCCATCCCTAAGCTGGCCAGCCCTTACGTGGGCTTGCTGATTTTAAGAGTGCTCCAGGGGTTTTTCCACCAATACTTGGCTGCTATGTCTTCAATCAAAGTGCTCGACTGAGCTTTGGAGAAACAAATACTTAGATTTTTTTTTTTTGGGTCTGTGCAATACCAACCAGCGTCTCATACAGTTTTTATGTCTGTGTTAAACAAGGTGGGCATCCTGGTTGTGCTCTGTTTTCCTGTCTTTCATGTTCAGAGGGTGCTGGGCTCCTTTGGGATTGCACAGTGAGGTCACCTTGAGAGAACAGGAGGAAGAGTGAAGCAGAGAGGGGGAACATACCCAGTAGGTGCTGCACAACTGTCTGTGACACAGATGGGCAGAATCTTACTGTGTTTGCAACATGCATATATTATGCAAATGCACCTGGGTTAACATTATATGTTAATGCTCTTTTGCACAGATGTAGGACCTTACAATGTTTTCAAAGTAAAACACAGGACATGCACACTAATAGGTTTTTAACCACCAGTGTCATGTTTGTGAGAGCTAACAGAGTTAAATATACATGTGTTTTGAAGTTGGGTAATTCAAGAGTGTAAAATGTTGCGACCTGGAGACTAGTTGGGAAACTGTTCACTACCAGATGTACTTAAAGTTTTAGACTCCCACATCTTGTATGGATCCCACTGTAAAATTATTCTCCTGATTTCTGTTCTTTTAATCTTAAGGATTATTTAGATGGTGCTAAAGATAATTTCCCTAAAGAGGATATTCCCAGATATTCCCCCTGTGTGTGATGTCCTAAGAATGATATTGTCACCTTGAAAGAACATGTAGACCAAGAAATGTGAGTTTGGGTCTCATCAGACATTGGGGCCTTCTTCAACAAATTTGTTGTAGTTTTCTACATCTGGGTTAGAATTCATAACTTTATTCCTGATCTGTCTGGTGTATCCTTTCTTTTGGTCTTTGTGTTGCAAATACACACCATACATTTCCAGGTTTTGATCTGTTTGTAATGTGAAAAATTTCGGAAACCCTAAACTCTTCTGAGCATTTTGCAAGAAACTCAGATTGATTCTTTGGAAACAAACAAAATCAAATAAAAAACTTTGACAGTGGCTTGTTTAGTGCGGTTGCCAGCTTTCTTTTCCATTCTCTGGTTGTTCGTGCTTTTAATGGACCCTTTCTGGAAAAAGGGGTGAGAATGAGGTGTCTCAAACAAGGCGTTTGGGACAATCACAACCAAAACTGAACAGTAGCACTCAGATGGCTTTCCTCAACTCTATGAACTGACTTTGTGGGGAGGAGTTAATCCCTCAACCAGCTCTTTGCCCTGCCTGACCATCTGCTTGGCGGCGCAGCTCAAAGCAGTCCAGATATTTTTCCCTTTCTCTTTTGCATGCGCTGAAATTTTTATCCTCCCATTAAAACTTTTAAGGGCCCATTATCTAAGAGGAAGGAATGCTGCTTTAATAGTGTGGTGGCTCCATTCTTGGGCCCCTTCTTTTCAGCGTGTATCCACCCAACTCTTGGTGGCGGCTTAAAGTTCTTCTGCAAAGAGGCGAACGTCTCCACTCTGAGCTGCATGACAGCAGATTGGCTCAGACCATCACCCATCCTTCCACCTTGTTCTCAAAAGCAGACTACTAGCCCTTGACATGCCTTCCACCACTCCAGCTCCTTTGCGTCAGTTTCCCTTCTGCATGGTTCTCACATTCAAGAGATCTTGCAGCTTTGGTCTTAAGAATTCATGCTTCCTTTGGTTCTTTTGTTGGAGGATTGAAGGAGTTGCCGTTTTACCTGTTGTTAATTTATCTCCTGTTCCACAGTTTCTATTTCTCTGTTGAATACTTCTCTTTTTAAATGTCACGTTTTCATTAGCTGTGAGTGTAAAATCATCATTAACATAAATATAAGCTCTCAAATCTTTATTCTGTGTCGAATTAATCTATATAATCTGTTTCACTTGGTGAAATACTTCCTAAACAACAGCTAAATCGTTTCTTAACCATGACCAACCGCTTTGACGTCTTTCAGTCTCGTGAAAGAGTCTTATGTTCACCACAGTACTGAGACTGCCCTTGTCAAACTGTTCAATGACATCCACATAAATACAGACTGTGGAAGAACCACAGTGTCGGTTCTGTTGGACCTCAGCGCAGCTTTTGGCATGGCTGACCTCGACATAGTACTGAATCAGCTGGAGAACTCTCTGGTACAGAAATGGTTTGAGTCTTACCTAAAGAACAAGCTTCTCTGTTTGGACAGAAGTCACATATGGGGTATCCCACAGTTCAATTCTGGGACCCCTCCTATTTAATATTTACATGCTCCCACTAGCCCAGGTCATAACAAGCTACTTAAATAACTACACAGATTATACATAGCACTACATCACAATGTCATCAGGTGACTTTGAACCCATCCAATCATTGAACAGCTGCTTAGGACAGATACATGTGTGGAGGTGACATGGCTTTCTCTAGGTGAACAAAAACAAAACTGAAGTTAGTCTTTTTGTACCTAGAGAGGAATAATTTAGAATCAGCACAGTGCTTCAACTGCAGCTATAATCTAGCTGTAATTGCCCGAATTCTGGTTGTGGTCAACTTTCAGTCACATAAAGACAGTTACAAAGTCGACAAACATTTCCAGGATTAAATAATAAAACCAACAAGATCTAGAGAAACTCGTCCCTGTGTTTATCTTTAATTGTCTGCCTAAAAAAATCAGATGGTTGAAGCTGATCCAGAAAACTGCTGATGATGTTCTCACTAAAAACAGGACACCCCTAAAGTCCTTACACTCAAAGAATGGACTTAAAATAAAGATTTACAGGCATGTGGTTTATAAATCACTGAATGACTTATCACCAAAATACATTAATAAATTCTCTTAACCCTTCAAAACCATCAGGTCAATCTTAAATGTCCATGGATGATTGTGGGTATTAAATTATAAATACAAAATGTTACTTTTAGCAACCTAAAATAAAAATATATTTCTAATTACACCAAGTTGGGGCATTTAAACATTACAAGCATGAAGTAAAAATTATTTTACCTCATACATTTAAAATACAAATTTCTTTTTAAAAAGGCAGGACAGAAGTTGTATTAGCTAAGAACAAACAAACAAAAAGTCACCCAGCGTGCTCACCACCAACAAGTGGAAAGAAATTCACCACCAACTACTGCTGAGAACTGCACACATGCTCTCTCACACACACACACACACACACACACACACCCCCACACACACACACACACACACACACACACACACACACACACACATCCACACATCTGCAATTTAGGGAGCAGATTTCCGCCCCAAATAACCTCCGCCCACAATCCCATGGGGGTAGCTTGCTGAGTGAGTAAAGGAGGGAGTTACCCAACCAAAACTAGAACAGACACACAATTAACCAGGAAACGAAAAGGTAGCCGGTTACATCCATCCACAGAAGATGGTCAAGGGCTTCCATTGCTGACGACACCCTATCAACTGCAAACCATGCCCACTGGTAATCTACAAACCAGATTTAATGTTTCCTACTGGCAAAACAGAAATTCATCATAGCCAAGTCGATGCCTACTTGACAAAATAACACCATTTCGGCTGAAAACCCAGTACAGATGCCTCACGGCTGCAAAGTGATCTGGTAAGAAAAAAAAAAGAACATCCAGTGTACAGCTGCTTTTAAAGAGGTTGATCCATCCATCTATTTTCTAACACCCTCCTCCCTAGTGGAGTCGGAGGGGTGCTGGTGCCTATTATTACGACTGGCTCAAAGTCATAACAAAACGGGAGACCTTGCAGTGGTTAAAGTGCATGAAAGGGAATATTTATTAACAAAAGCAACAATGGATTGTGGATGTCAGTATCAGTGGTGCAATTCAAATGCTTGGATGTGGTATATGAGTGCATATGGAAGTGTTGAGGTGCAAAAACAGACACGGAAATGTGCAAAAGGAGGAGAGCTGATCCCTGGCAACAAAACACCACAAGCGGCACAGTGGACGGCGAAGGTGGAGACGGCCAGGTTCAAATGCTCTGTGCTCCAGATCAACGGATCAGAAACACCTGCAAAGGGGAGGAGCACAAAGACAGACAAAAGCAACACCTGCATCCCAGCGCTTAAAGCCCATAACACTATCTCCAGGAAGACATTTCGGGCAAGAGGCGGGGTTCACCCTGGACGGGTCGCCAGTCTGTCTCAGGGCAACACAGAGACAGACAGGATAAACGACCACTCACACACACTCTCACACCTAGGGAGAATTTGGAAAGACCATTAACCTGACAGTCATGTTTTTGGACTGTGGGAGGAAGCCGGAGTACCTGGAGAGAACCCACGCATGCACAGGGAGAACATGTAAAGAAATAAACCAGGCCGGGAATTGAACCCAGGACTTTCTTGCTCTGCAAGGCAACAGTGCTAACTGCACCACTGTGCAGTCTGAGGTTGATCCCCAAACCTCAATCAATGTGTGCCACCTGTTAAACAAGAAACAAAATCTCAAAAAGATATGAGCAAAACGTTTTATGTCTGCAACTTCCTCTGTTTTATGTGTGTCAGACATGAGGTAGGCAGGTAGGTAGATATTGAAAAAGTGATCTCATTTTGTTTATCAAGCAACGAAACAAGCTAAATCAACATCTGTCTCATCTTGTTTTTATTGTGAAATGTTTTGGCGAAATAAAATCCGTCTAAAGTCGTCACTTGTTCAGACACTTTGTCCCCCTCTTCCTCTCAGAGCATTGTCCTTGATCCCTTTTGTTTCAAGTATTTTAATTTTTTTTGTCAGACCTTATCAGGCTTAATAACACACCTTTAAAAATGTCTCATTATCATGTCGTCTGGCTGATAAACACAGTTGTAAAGTGCAGTTTCTCTGCCCATGGGGCATTCAAGGGCGTTTTTGGGCTGGGAAATGTGCATAATGAATGTCAGCGTGGCATCACAAAGAGTCAAAAGCGCAATGTTTTAGGATTCTAGTGGTGTTGTTCACTTAATGTCATGTCCTGCAGTTACTCCTGCTGATGAAGCTGAACTTCCATTAAGTTAATGGCAAACACACAAATTGAGTCCTGTTCAAGAAAATTAAAAAATACCTTATCCTAGTTGCTTCCTCCCAGAGGACTACATGGTTTATTTCTGTAGGTATGAAAATAAGTACTAGAAACTTAACAAATTAAAAAAGTGCTTACGGCATCAGATGGATATTAAGAAACTAATCCTTTTCTCGTGGATTTGAAAGAAAAGATGGATAAAAAAAACAGAAAACAAAACTTTGAGAGAGAGATTTTTTTTGACTATTAGGAAAAGCACACAGGTATCTTGAAGAGCAAGAAACAAACTGATAAAACCCCCAAGTTATGCTTAGTGTCACATTTTAGTAACTTTACATCTAAAACCTGGTTCTATCATGATGCCAGGTGTTTTTCTGTGCATTTTTCTGGATCACATTCTTGTGAAAAAGTTTGACAGTAAACTGGTTTTTGTGTTGCATTGATAAGTCTGCTGGTTATTCCCTCTGCAGGTAGTTATCAAACCTTATAATCCACAAATAAAACCTGAAATGTGTTGGCTTCTGGTAGCAGCATTACCTTTAAATGTTTTGTTCAGAGGTCACATGCTGTGATGGGAGGACAGAATTATGGGCACTTTAACATGCTCTTTCATTGCAATATTCCCTGTTTACCACAAGTGCTGAACATGGATGGATTCGTTTGGTGTTGAGCTTTGTGAAAAACCATATCCCCTCTGGTTCGCTCTTTAGATGGCATTTAAATTAGCCTGACTCAGCTACAGGTCTGTTTCCTGTCCAGATTTCTGAATATGAAGTGGTCTCTAATAAACAGAAACATGGCTTACCGTTTAGTAGAAAGTCTGATTGACTGTGTGTTTTTGTTTTTAACATTTTGCTTTTTCTTCATAAAATATTGGCTTCTTTCTACCAGTAAGTAATATCCTTCCTGGATGGTTGTCAGAGCGATGTGCTTTGGGCAGAAGAAAGCTGAAACTGGCCCCATCTTGTCAACACATGTCTCTGAATTGGTCCTCAGAGAGACGAGGAGCCAGGTTTTGGTCTCAGTCTCACATGTTATGGATAGGTGGGTGTGTTGAATTCACATTCATATGAGATTATGAATTCAGATAACCACCTTGGTCAGTAAACATAAATGGCTACAGGAAATTTACTCTGGTGTAAATGGATGAATGCATTTTGCTCTGGGTGCAGATAGAAGCAGAGAAAAGACACCAGGAAACTCCACATTGGCTTAAGACATCCATGTGACAAGCTGTGGAAATCCTTGCACTTTAGGCAATCAGATACGTTGACGCACATTCAGCTTAGCATGGCCTTTTTCATTTGGGCGTTCATGTCCAAATGTCTTGTCAAGGATGTAAACAACTCTGACAGGAAAGTGGGAGAGGATTGCATAACCTTCATATGCTTGTTGACAGACTTAAAGTGATGGACAGCACATTAGTCAGAAGGTCAGGATTCTTGATTAGGTTGACATCACCCAAAGTATCAGTGCCATCAGTATAAGCAGACATGCAGCGTCTTGCAAAGTGCAAAGTTATTCACACCACTTTAACTTACAATCACAAACCTTTCCTTATTTTTATTGGGATCTTATTTGATGGACTGGCAGAAAGTAAGGTATAATTGGGAGGGGAAATGTAAAACAAGTGCACCAGATGTCATAGTAATAGATTTTATCTTTTAATTTTAATTTAATTTCAGTGAAAATAAAGCAGATCTGTGAAGATTTCAGAGGTCTGCTAGAAAACATTAATGAAAACGCTGCACTGTGAAATTCAAGGAGCACAACAGACAGGCCAGGAATTAAGTTGTGTAGAGGTTTAAAGCAGAAAATAAAAACAAAACAAACAAACAAAAAAAGCCATTATGAAAAGCTCTAAGCTTTTCACAGATCAACCATGAGAATATTACAAAACTCTATAATCCCTTTGATTATTAATCCATGACATCTTGTTTCCCTTCAGTACAAACAAAGTTTAACATATTTCCCATTTCTCCAGGCCTCTAACAAGAGAACATGCCATTTATACTTTTGCTACTTACTTAAAATTACTCACATTTATAGTCAGAAGCATAATTTAAAAAATAGTATCAAGTGGAACTGCAATAAATTAGGCTGGACAAACATCCATGTTTATCTTGCCATCATGGACAGTTAGGAAGATGATACGAGAGGGAAAGAAAATCCGCACGGATTTGAGATCTTCAGTGACACCATGCTGTCAGTCACCATAGGAACTGTTTATTTTAGGGATTTCAAACAGATGTTTAAAAAGGTAGCAATAATTGCGAAGGATGCTGTGTAATTTACGGCATGAGGGCTTTGGAACGCTTCAGGTGCTTGTTATATCTGCAATAAAATAATCTAACATTCATCTTTCAGAAATTTGTGTTGCAATAGTTTAGTCAAATAGTTACAGACGAAGGTCATGCTTTGAGTCATGAAAGTGTACACTGACAACCTTAATTTACTGGAATGAGTTTTGATCTCATTCTCTGCTGGGGGAGTTTTTTTGTGTTTCTTTTCTTTATGGGGGATTACTCCAATTAAAATTACAGCTCTATGGAATCAGCTCCTGCTGGGAGTTTTATCCTTTTCTCTTGGCAGCCTTTCTTTTTATAGCCTGGAAACAGTAAGCATGCTCCAACAAGAACCTGACTCTTTGTGAAGGGATACTGAGCATGTCAGTCACCAGCAGTCAGCAGGCATACAAGGCTCCTTAGGTCAAAATGCGTGACAGGCATTTGAACATTTGTAGTCCACTTACCATCTCTGTGATATTTAATGTGAACCAAACTCTTGGTTTACGGAACGCTCAGCTGCCATGTCTAATCTTCATGGCAGCTGAGAGATAAACTTTCTCTGCAAACCATACATG
Organism: Poeciliopsis gracilis; assembly: GCA_911649635.1. Lineage (NCBI taxonomy): Eukaryota > Metazoa > Chordata > Actinopteri > Cyprinodontiformes > Poeciliidae > Poeciliopsis > Poeciliopsis gracilis. Next base: position 4,462,007 of record CAJVRI010001220.1, read on the forward strand.
TGCTGCTGTTTTCTTCACAGTGCAACCAGAAGGCACAAAGGAGGGGCCCACCTGCATGGACAAGAACCACGGCTGCGCACACATCTGCAGGGAAGCGCAGAAGGGTGGCATCTCCTGTGAGTGCCGACCTGGATTCCAGCTCACCCGGAACATGAAGGACTGCAAACGTAAGTCATCCTAACCCCAGGGGTTGCATGGAAACATGCACAAATGTCAGTATGGCTGCTTTATTGGCTCCTCAGGAAGAAGGTGATTGTGGTTTGGAAACAGGCCGGGGATGGATAATCGCACTCACCACACAAACGTCTTCCAAAAAAAGTTTGAAGTTGACATTTATGTGGCATTACTGAGCTCTGACTAATCTTCTCAATAGTGCTCGTAAAAAATAAAAAAGAAACATGCTTTTCATATAAGTAGGGATCATTTACACAACCGGGGCAAGTGTTGGAGGTCAGTCGAAGGGGACTGCTCGGACAGACAGTGCGCACTTCCTGTTGCCGTGCAACAGAGATCATCCTGTCAGAGCTGGGGGCCAGGGCCTGATAGGGGGGGGATTTGTCTGTGTTTGGATAAGGATTGGAGAAGTGTTGTTCTATGGTTTCTCAATGACAGCTCAGGAAAAAGGCGAAAGGTGTTGGGATGGGAGAGTTCAGATAGGATGACGATGGAAGCCTCGACTCAACCATGCTCTTTTTTACTCTGTCATCACAGGTTTCTTTGAAAGGTTGAGCTCCTTATTCGCTCTGCTCCATAAATGGACTCCACAGAAACATGCAAAATTGCAGTAAAAATCAGAGGTTTCTTGTTATGATTCATGAATTGCTGCAAAACGAACTGAACTTGTCAGATTTCGCTCCTAATCTCACAGTTCATACTCAAATAAGGTGGCTTTTGTATTGATTGTAATGAGTGCTGAAAACAAGAGGGAATTATTCCCTATAATTAAATAAAATGTTTCCCCCTTTGGCTTCTGTCTGCATAAATTTAGATTTTTGAAGGCACCAGCCAAGCAGTATGCTTGCTTTCACCCAGTCGTGATGAAATATTCTGTGTCACTATCAAATTTTGTACATACTTAAGTTTTATAGACTTTCAATTTTTTTTGCATCAACATAAATAATGAAGTCATGTGTAGTTTTGATCAGTTAGATTTACATTATTTTACGTCTGATCATTCATGCATTGAAACCATACAAATTGAACTGATCTCTTCCTCATAATATGACTGCTAATTTGTAAAGATCTGTTTTCCGAAACAATTTTTCTGTTCCATCTTTTGAGATTAACCATAATAAGTCCTAGGAATGTCTTTTTGTATGTGGGGCAACGCTGCTGTGATAATCAATGTGTTTTTGATGTGTGATTTATAGTGCTGCCTGTAAAATTAATATCAAAATAGAAAAAGGAGGAGGAGGTTGTACTGACATCAGTGCAGTAAGAAATTTCCATAGTGATTAAATATCCTCAAATTAAAGACTGGACTTATACTTCTGCTTCAAAATTACATTTATTTTAGGATATTTTACACTTACACCAAGGGTGAAGTACAGGTATTGAGTAGCGTATTTAGCGTGAGGAATAGATTTGGTCCTATTACTTAGCAGCTGATCATATGACAAGAAAATGATCACTTGTTTGCTACCATTGCTCCATTGAAACAGGGTTGACATTTAATCTCTGCATTAGTAGTAGTTCAGGCAACAATCATTTCTTTTTGAAACAAACCTTACTGAAAGTGTCTTTGAAGCCATGGGAACGACTGGGTGCAACCTAAGTTCAGTGTTTACGCGATGGAGCATATGGCCCAGTGAAAGAGTTGCATGTTATTTACTCGTTCTCCACTTCCTGACACCTCCTCGCTGACTGTTAAAAATTTGAGAAAAAGTTATGTGCTCACTCCTCTTTAATTAGCTCGTGTTTACTCCTGCCTCCTTTCATAGTGACGTGCAACTACGGCAATGGAGGCTGCCAGCACATCTGCGAGGAGACGGACCATGGCCCCAAATGTTCCTGCCACATGAAGTTTGTCCTCCACAGCGATGGAAAGACTTGTGTAGGTGAGTCATCTCATCCAGAAACAACCACAAATGGCAGGAAATAATTCTTGTTGAATGAGGAAATTACAGCGCAGTGAGATCTGAGCAAATTTAATTAACATTTAAAATGGGGTTTTACGTGATAAAATGCAAGCTGAGAAGCAGGCTTTGTTACATTTAAGAGATATTGCTGAACTTTTTCTAATGATCCGTGACATGCAAGGTCAAAGGGCTACCGTTCACTGTTCTCCTTTTAGTGCTCCTTCAGCGTAAATGCCTCGCTCCTGCATCTGCTTCCGCCTCTCTTCCTCCGACTTTTTACTGGACGCTGTCTGTTTCTCTCTCTGTTTTCCACAGTCATGTCAGAAACACACACCCTCTTTCAACCTGTGGGTCACTTACTTCACTGCTTCCTGTCTGAGATTAACTCACGCACCTGATCTAACCTTCCGCTGGCATGTATCAGTGTTTGCCTCAGGTTACTTAGTTTGAGGGAAAATTTATTGGCTACTCGGATCGTATTGAGCCGTTCTGAAGGGCACTTTTTAACCAGACAGTGTGTGTCCAGGAGAGTGGGAGCATAGTGCTTGATGGATGTGTATAACCATGCAGAAGATTGTTGATATTTCAGTGATGGAGTAGAAATAAATCTGGAGCTAATGCACCAGAACCAAAGTAGCAGTACAACTTTTGTTTTTTATCTCCAGTGCCTTGCAAAAACATCTTCATGCACCTTCAACTGTTAAACATTAGGCCCATTTATTTTATTGAACTTTATGTGATAGATAAACATATGGTACTGCATAATTGTGAATTGGAAAGAAAATAATATTAAGTTCTTAAGCAATTTCACAAATCATAAATTTGTACTCAGGCCGTTTAACTCTGATGGTACTGAATAATAATTTTAAAAAAGTTAACCAGCTGCCTTCAGAAGTCACCTCGGACTGGCAGAGAATAAAGTTGTGGAGAAGTTTAAAGCAGATTAGTTGGGTAATAAAACATTATTTCAAGCTTTCAACATCTCGCTTAACCCTCATCCATCCATTATGTCAAAAAGAAAAGACATCGCGACTCCAAACCTAAAAAGCCACGGCCGTGGTACTAAAATGACAGGCTAGAAGCAGGGAGGGTGATAATCAGAACAGACCGGTGGTAACAAGTTTTAGTGGTGCAGTGGACACGTCTGTCAAAAACACAGCTATTGTCAAGAGAGAGTTGTTCCTCCCATTTGGAGTTTGCCACAAACTAAATAAGGAACACATGAAAGATTTAGAAGAATTGGACCAACATTCAACTTTTTAGCCTGCATGCAAAACTACATGTGTGTGGTTTTGCAAAATGAAAACTGCACATCACCATATTACAAGAAGAAAATCTGTTAAGAGGCTTGAGATTCAAGGCTTTTGATGTGTTATAAAAGCTCACTTAACTTCAGAGTTTTTTCACTCCAGGACAGTTCAGCTTGCTGAGAAAATGTTGAAAAATTTACATTTGTATGTGGTTTGTTCAAAATGATCGCTAGCCAATAACAATCTCATGCAGCTGCAGCAGCTGCTCATTTGGCTGCTATCACAAGAAGTTTTAACATTACAAGAGAGCAATTTTTCTTTTTAGTTTAAAAAAAGAAAAATAAATATATTATTTATTTATTTATTGGACTATGGATCTCTATATGGGGAGCGTCTCATTGAAAACTTTACATTTAATCTTACCACAATATCCCTGCCCAGGCAGAAAGAATGAATTTGTTGCTGCAAACCCAAAAACTTTAAAAAGGAAAATATGATGTCATTTGAGATAGCTAAAATGTTCTTGGGTTTATTTGAAAAGTATATTCTTACCAGGAAGAGTAGAATGATGGATATTTTGCTAAAAAGAACCCCTGGCTATTAAATGTTAAAATCTTGCCATAAGAGAGGCAGTCTTCAGGATGCTGCTCTGTATCTATTAGCCAAATGCCCCAAAGGATTAAGAGATGGGGACCACATCATTCTGCTTTTAAAACAAATGCACCCAACTCTTTTCAGATTTTTTTATTTGTTAAATAAACTATCTAACCATGTATTTTTTTCATCCAGTTCACAATTGTACACTTTTTTTGTTGATCTAACATTAAAACCCAATAAAGTGCATTGAAGTTTGTGGTTTGCAACACAAGAAAATGTGAAAAAGTTATGCAAACTTCTTACAGCACTGTATTTAATCAATGAGCAGAGTTATTGTCTGCAGTTCTCTGAGCTTAAAATTAGATTTTGAACAGGTTGGATAAGACCTATCTTGAATCAAGATGAGCATCAAATTGATTTTGGTAGGTTCGTTTGCAGCACAGCCCGGTGACGTTGGTGCTTGGTTTCAGCGGCTGTTAAGTTTGAGAGCATGGTTTGAGTAGCGCCTGATTAGCTCAGTGTTTCTGGATCCCTCTCACGACCGCAGTCCTGATGAGAGCCAGACCCATGTCAAGGTCTGGTCAGCCAACCTGTCATTATTGCTGTATCCCCGTAGGCCAGGATGATACCACAAAGTTGACCTCAACCAAATTATACGTCTTTGCCAGTCGTTTTTGAGGCAGAGCAAATGCACGTTTGTTGTGCCAGATTAGGAAGCAGTCAGCCAGTTAAAATCTCAGATTTCCCCCCACAGAGTCTGGGGTTGCAGCGGTGAGGGAGCCATACGCCGCGGCTGGCTCGAGGGCACTCCATTTCTTGCTCTCTGTATTACTTAATAAAGTCTCAATCAAAGCAAACACTCATAGAAACCACTGATGAAAAAGTGAACGACAAGGATGATGGTGCAGTCTGATCAAGGAAACTCTGCACTGGAAAAACTTTATAGGATTAAAAAGTTGACTTTAAATGCAAAACATACTGAAACATTTTGAAATCAAAATTGGTGTGTATATAATATTTCGGTTTTCTATGCCAGCTTTAATTCAATAAGTCATCCATCTGGGGAAAACAAAAAGCAAGAGGTAACTTCATATTTAGTCATGAAATCTAATTTCCGATCAAAAAGCCAAAATTAAAACTTTATGAATGTCTCTGTGGAACATACTTCCTTTCTTGTAAGCCAGTGTATCCAGCAGATAATCTCCAGAGGCGTTTTGCTTTCTTACGGATTTTGCTGGTGGATAGTGTGCTGCAGCTTTTACACCAGTCCATCTTTAAGGGATTTTATGTGTATTCTGTCACACTTTCAATCATTTGTTTTGTGGTGATTCTCCTTAACCAAGGGTTACTCATGTTTATCTTTAATAATGCGCCATGCCTCGCTCAGTTTGAATCCTCATTTTTCATTCTGCCTGTTTCACTTCCGTTGGTGTCCTGCTTGCTGCATCTAGAAGGCTTGTATGGAAGCAACACGTACACTGCCGCCCTTTAGACAAAACGTTCACAAACAACAAACTCTTTGAAGTTCGATTTTTCACAAGTTTTATTTGTGGTGGTGTGCAACAGGGAAGTTCAGATATCAGAGATGAGAAGTCATCATGTGGTGGCATTTATGTTGTTAGCACAGCAAATCATAAACACTCACAAATAGCAGGCAGATGCAGGAGTTCAGTCATGTGAAGAGTCAGCAACGCACACACCAGTAGTATGAGAGACGCATTTTATGAATGGAAACCATAAAAACAGGGACGCAAACATATCCGATCCTACATAAATGCGTGCATGTAAACACGTGCAGGTTACATGCATACGTCCATAAGAGTGCTGTGGGTGGTCAGGATTCCCACTTGTGTTGCGCAGCACCCTGTACGTAAAACTGTTTTTCGGATGCTGCATGTTGGGGCAGGGAAATGTTGTCTTATCTATGCATGCCTTTGCTGTTACCCTCTTTACTTCAGCATCAGATTCACCTGAAAAGGGCCACCTGTGGATGCCGTGATGGCATTCTGGGAAATATTTGGTTTCAGTGGTGGAAATTACATTTTCAATATACTTTAAAAAAAACCCAGTAAAACACAAATAATTCAAGTGAATCTCTAAAATTATGATATCAAAACTGCAAACTAGGCATCAAACTGCTGGGGTTGCATGACATTTCAATTTATCATTAATCTACTTCTTCTGTATGCAGTATCATATCCCAAAGAACTGCTAATTATATATATACCTTGCACTCCGGTGTGCTATACACCTGGAGCGTGTAATGCAACATAAATGTTTCTGAAGTAAGCATCTGGTAAGGTAGTCAATTCATTAAGAAATAACAATTAAGTTTCTTCATTGTCAAAACAGCCAGAAACAACTTTTTCATTAAAACCTTGTTGCTAAGTTGGAAAGAAAGGATTTATTTCCCCCAGTAGCTGGGAATACCTATGCTCATTATCTGGGCTCTATGTTTTCTATAAACTCAAGTACAAAAAGACTTTAACACAATTTAATTATCTATTTATGTTTTACAAGCCAAATTGTTCACCAATGGCAGGTTTTCCTGATATTGTGTACTAAATTGTTTTTTATTTTAATTCTATGCTAAAAACCAAAAGCATGTTATGAAAAAGTGAAGTGGAGCTGAAAAGACATCTGGTTTTAAGTCGTTACAAAAAAAAAAAAGAAAAAATCTGAAAAATGTGGCAATTCCTCTTTATTTTGATACCCCTAAATATATTATAGTTCAACCAATTGTCTTCAGAATCCTCTAATTAGTAACCGGAGTCTACTTGAGTGTATTGTATAAACACAACTGCTCTGTGAAGAACTTAGAGGTGATTTGGAAAGCATCAGTGAACAAACTGCATCATTGAGACCAACAAACACAACAGACTTATCAGGTACAAAGTTGTGGAGGCTTTTAAAGCAGCATTAGATGATAAAACAATATCTCAAGCTTTGAACATACTGCAGTCCGCAGTTCAACACAAAAACAAATGGAAGCATACCAAGAAAGAGCTCCACAGTTCAGGTTGCTAGATCTATGGATAGTACCTTAAGCGCCTTAACCCTTCAGTCTCAGATGGTGTTGGCAGCAGTATGCTTCCAGAAATTGGAACAAAATGCTTTCACCAGTTAAGTAGAAATTTACCTTTTTGCTCAATATGCAAAATATGAGTGCTTCCCAACCCTGGTCCTCATGGCACACTGCCCTGCATGTTTTAGATGCAGGGCAGTCTAAAACATGCAGAGCAGTCTTCTTTAAAACTCCTGGTTTATGTAATTCAGTTTAACAAATGTCTGTTAATCAGACAACAAGTGAAATCAGCTGAGCTGAAGTAAGGAGATACCTAAAACATACAGGACAGTATACCTTGAGGACCAGGGTTGGGAAACAGTATTCTAGCACATTATACTCAACACAGCTTTTCATCAGTACCTTTGTGGAGGATAGTTGGAGCTAAACCTAGAAAAGAAAACCAGTTAGAGGATGCAAAAATCTCGAGGCAGGGGGGAATTCCAGCATTCCTGTCAAAGTCCACACCTACAGTAGTTGAGGATCTATGGCAGAGTGAAATTGATGATGTCACACACTGGATCTAATCAGATGTTGCTTGAGATCATTTTCAAAAGAGAATGGCTGAAAACTTTAGCTTTTAGATGTGCAAAGCTGGTAGAGCCACCCAAAGCATTTCTATGCGCACTGACTAAAGTTGGGGATGGGATGGTGACTACAACTGCATGCCATATATTTCAGATTTTATTTGTAAAAAAACCAAAAAACGTTTATGACAAAATGTGACACATTAAACAGGTGTAAATACTTTGGCACCATACGTCAAGGATCAGTGTTGATTCTAAATTAAAGTAGTTCATAAGTTGGAAAACCTCACCAATCAGTTTTGCAGTAAACTTTATTCACTGTAATTTGAAATTGAATTTATCATAAAAAGCTAATCTCTCTGCTGCAGCTTTTAGTGACAGCACTGCCACTGTCAAGCCACCAACAGTGTTTTGTCAAAACAGCCTTATAAACTGAATACCTGAATGATATAGCCATCAAAGATCTTAAAAGACTCCATAAAGTGCAGAACTGAGTCTGGCTGCCCTTGAGTTTCTGCTCTTTTGCAACACTAACCACCACTTGATCTGTCTGTCAAGGCTCATACTAACCAGCAAAAGCCTCCTCTCATACGCAAACAGCAAAAATGTCTTTTTGTCGGCAGTGTGTGGAACATTTATTTGCATGACTGCATGTTGCGAGGTAACACTTTTGCCTTGATATGTCACCTTTATTTCAGTTTAAGCAAAAAAATAAATAAATAAATTTAAAAAACTAAAAAAAAATTGTCATTATCCCTTTGTTTTCAGGATTTAGTGTTTGATAACTACTTGCTGTTGAGTTGTGACCATGGAGAGGCTGAATCTAATTTCTTGAAAAAATATCAGGTCATTCTGTTGTATCTAAGTCGTCTCCTGTTGGTATAAACAAAGATTAAAGAAACTTGGTGCAGAAGAAATAATTTATTAGTATTATTCATGGAGTCCATTAGAAATTTCACTTAAGTTTTTTTATTTATTTTTTTTTATTTGAACTAAATCAATCTCTGCAATTGCTGGCACATGTATTGGCGCCATTTGTCAGATAAATGATGTGGGAAAAACCCATTTTCACACTTCAAGTGAGGTAATGTCATTTTGACTCAATCTTGAAAGTTCAGATTACATAATTTAAGCAATACAAAGTAAGCCCAACAGAATAAACCTTCATCGAGGCAAATAAGTTGATGAACAAAGACATCTGGAACGACGTACACAACTGACATGTAATGATGTAGATGATGTGAAGTAGAAGCTTTTAATATTAGAAATATTCTTATTCTCTGTAAACGCAGCTGAACAAGCCTTGATTAGTTCAAGGAAAATAGAAAACTGTTCACAGCTGCACAAGCAATGAAACTGAACTAAAATTTAGTTCAATTTAGTTCAACTTGCACTAATGATTTTATCATGAACAGAAAAAAAATCCAAATGAACTAAGAAAATCCAGGCAGCCATCTATAGGCTATAAGCTATTAAATTCATAGCTGTTGATAAAAAATAGATTATTACATTGTGTTGATAAACGCATTAACATTTTATTGTCACGTAACCATACACTTAGAATTTTGTGGAATTCTATTTGAGAGGCATGTGTGAAATGGAGGAAAGATTACATTTCATTTTGATTATTGTTATTTTTTTTCCAAATTCAAATCTTTACGGCTTGATTTGCACTTATTCTCTGGGTCCACACTTTGTAAAAGCGAATCCTGCTACATTTGCAGCAACAAGTCTTTTAGGGTGTTTTACACATCTAGAGACTGAAATTTTGCATATTTGTCTTTGCAAAATGGATTGAACTTTGTGGGCCTGGTTGAAAATATATCTATATAAGAATAGAAAACTACAGCCTATATCCAAATTCTTTCACCTTAAAATTATACCATCGGTTGCGCTGGTAGATCACATAAAATCCAAATAAAATCTAAATCTAGTTTTGTTGCTAGAATGTGGCAACATACGTTCCCATACAGTGTTAGAAGACACTGTATGGGAACGTCCTGTTAATGTTTATTGCTGTTAATTCAGCCACAAAATCTCTTAAGAAAAGAGGTTATTATACATCTACAAAACTGCTAATTAGAACAAGGAGGATATATTGTTACCTCACCTTTACATTGTCCCGTTCAAGTGCACACCAAACTAAAGTGTGTGTGCATGTGTGTGTGTGTGCATGCAGGGGAGAGGAGTGTCCAGTCCCAGGCAGCCCCACAGCTGTTCCCTAATGGTAAATATGTGTTTATCTGGCTCCCCTCTCTCTCTGGGGGTCTGTGGGTGTGGGGAATAGAGCAGTCTAACTGAGCAGACACTGATGAAGCCCCTCCCCTCAGGACAATGTTGTTGAGGGATGGGGGGCCATGGGGGGCATCATCCTTCTGACCTTTGACCTCTGGCTCCCTCCACCAGCTTCCTTTTCCTCCTGTGAATGCCCTCTCAGTAACAGCCACTGCCTGTGTTAAACCACACCTTTCCCAAACACAGCTTTAAACAGGGAGCCTGTGACCTGCTGCGGAGAAGTTATATAACAGAGATGTTTCAGATGTGCTGCGTTTCATACTGACACACAGGGAGGCACACAGATATCGCCTTCAAGTCTCTCTGACACCCACACATTTTCTCAGTCAGCCCCAAATGTCAATATATATGCATATATATGCTGATGTCTTTTCATTGTTCTGGGCCACATAAATCAACATGGGCTAATACAGGAGTTTTATGTTATTACTTATGCTGGGATCACAAATGTTAGATTTATTTCATTGTACATTGACTAAAGTTCTTACATTTAAGTAAATATTACAGTTTTCTTTCTAAAAATCTACCTAAGTATTCTTCTTTCTACCCGACAGTTTTCTTCAGTTTTTGGTATTTTTTGTGACGCCTTATAGTAAAAAATGTATTGGTTAAGATAACCTGAGGGCAGAATCTTAACACAGATTTGACTAAGGTAAAAAAGCTATCTGCTTAATATTAGCTCAGTTTCACCATCCACAGCCACAGCTGATTGCTGCTGCACCTGCAGAATCAAGGAGTCACTTTCATAGACCCTGTCAGAAAACATGAAGTCTGTTAAAAGGTTTCTGAAAGTCGTACCCAACGCTTTGATTTAAAAGATATTCTGTGGATTGGAGAAACAAAAGTGAGACTTATTTCAGAAAGCATGCATCTCGTTGCGTACAGTGACAAGGTCGTCTTCATCGTTTCAGTGGAAGCACAAACATGGTGTTGATGATGCGATGGCCCAGGACTGCTTTGCTGCATCAGGGCTTGGATGGCTGCCATTACCGATGGAACAATCTTTGCTTTTCTCTTCCCGAAAATTCTGAAAGATGTCTGGGCAGCAGTTTGTGACATAAAGGTCAAGAAACCTGTGTTATGGAACAGGACAAAGCTTCAAAGCGCACTAGCAAGTGGAAAGTTTTGTATTGGCAATATAGGGGCAAATCCTCTTTCACAGCTTCTGGATTTTAATAATGCCACAAATACTTCTGGACTTCTATCTGGGATTATAAACTGGCGTTTCATTTATTTGATCCGTTTTAATTTTCTGTTCCTTCTTGCTTTCTGTTTTGTTTTCTATTTTTTACTGTTAAAAAATGGAATGTGTCTTCATATACCACATTTCAACAAACATTCAAAACTGACCATGTACAAAGATGGACAGTTTTGTACATTTCTGACTAAAATGGATGATGTATTTATCAGGCTTTGGTTTTCACAGCCAATTTATTTGAAAACATCAAATTTAATAATTTTGCATAAATTTTGCTTCTTTTTTTAGATTTTAATAAATATTATACAAGAGTTCAAAAATACATTAAGCACATAACAATGTTTTGTTACTTATAAGAAAGTTGAGGACAAATTTTACGTCATTCTGCTTAGGCTTTGGGAAAATAAAAATGTCTTCTCTTTGCAACCATTGGGCTGTTGGTTAAATTGAGATTTTATTTTTTTTAAATAATTTGTTCAAGTGTGCTTTGCTAGTTATGATTATAATCATTTTGGTAATCATTTATCTAGATGATACTATCCAGATTCATATTTACATCTGATTTTTATATGTGAAATGCAAGATATACTAACACTTTAATTTGAAGGTTTTTGGTATTTTGTAATGATCAGGAGGTATTTACAGTTTACTTGTTTTTTTTTTTTATCAGCTTTTTGATTTTCCCACTTGGTTTTTGTTTAATAAATACCGCCATGGTGAAACCTCACTGCAGCATTGAACTTTTACCTTCAGTTTCTTAAATCAAAAGTTGTAGCTCACCACTGTGCCACGGATGTGCTGTTTGTGGATGCATTAGCATATAAAGCGAATTAGATTACCAGAAGTCCAAGACAATCAGATTAACTGTGCTGCTTTCATGAGTCAGACCAAAGACTTCTGCTTTATTTGTGTTTTGATATGACTGATGTGAGTGAAATTAGGCTTGCAGCATTTCAAACACTCCGCCGTGGTGTTCCTAAACTCCATCATCATGGCCTATTAGCTGCAGTGAGAAAGCCAATAATGTGTCCATGGTTTAGATTTACTTTATGCAAAAGATAAATCACAGAACTGAGTGAGCCTCCTCCTTTTATACGCATGTAATATCATGTCCAAAACTCCAGAACATAATCCATTTGAGGAGTTTCATCTTTCGCCGTGTGGCCAAAAGTGATTTCCTTCACTGAGAGCACTGAAACGTGATTATATCAGCTGAGTAGCTCAACCCAATTTTCAGGATGGGATGCGTTTTCATTGAAATAGCAAAGACAGCAGAAACATTAAGTCATATATCTGTGAAGATGTATCAAACCCTGATATATCAAAGAGATTTACGATTTAATGATACTATGTAAGAAACTTGGAGAGTAGGTTTGCTCTCAGAGGAGCAGCCCATTCAGAGGAAGAACAGAGAGTACATGAGGGGATTAAGGTACCATTTGTTGCAACTGTATGTACATGAATGCCTACTTCCACACATCCTACAGTACAACCGTCTGACCTATTTCAGTGTTTGGTGTCCTAGTTTCTGTGCCTTTTCTCAGAAATGAAACATGGGGAGACGTGTTTTGCGTGCAGCTCAAACAGGTTCGACTTCTGATCGTCTGTGTACCAAAAGCCCCAGATCTATTTGTAGCCCATTCTTCCATATTTTGCTTTGTATGATTTGTCTGTCTGTGTTTTCAAGGGGGGTTCAAATCGAGGCAGTAGTTACATAACCACAAAAAAGTATTCATACCCCTTTAACTCTTTCATATTTTTCCTCTTTACAGCCAGAAAATCAAATGCTGAATGTATTTCATTGGGATTTTATGCAATAGTAGACTTAACTGTAAAGTGGAAGCAAAAGGTTTTTTTTGTTTTTACTCTGTCACTCAGTAAAATTGAATGTAACCTTCACAAGTCACCTAACTAGTAAAAACGGTGCACCTATGTCTAGTATAATCTCAGTAGAAATCCAGCTGTTTGCAAAAGGTCTTGGAGGTTTTAGAAAACATTATGTAGCAAATTGCATTACGAGAGCCAAGAAAAACAGAAGACAGGTCACCTTTGAGCATCCAACCCAGAACTGTTCATTCAGTCCTCTGAAAATGGAAAAAGTGTGGCACAATTACAAACCCGCTTTGATGAAGCCATTCACACCAACAGACAGGCCAATGTAGAGCGTATCAATTAACTATAAAATGTCACAGTTGGGATGCCATTCCAAGGCTGTTCCGATTTTTTTCTAGGAGTTCCCAATCCGCTAGACAATCTGTGGATGGAGCTGGAGATTAGTGTGACGTAAAGGAAACCTTTCATTCTGGTAGACCTGAATAAATCACCAGTGGAAAAAATTGGTCAGCAATCATAGGAAATTATTGACTGGAGTAGTCGTGTGTTGATCTATTGTAAAATCCTCATTCATTCGATGTATGTCTTGTAGTAGTAATATGACAAAATGTGAAAAGCTTCAAGTGGGATGAATACATTAGACTGTTATCTTACAAGTCCAAACTGACTAAAGTTATTGTAGATGCAGGCTTGATTTATGGGGGAAAAAACCTCCAGGGTTTTGTGAAAAGAACATCTTCTGCACCAAGGTCAGCCATCCCAAACAAGACTCTGATTTTAGCCTTTTTGAGGATTTTGTGTGCTCGCCCTGTTATGCATTTTTCCTGCGGTTGTCACAAATAACAGATGACAAGGCGCTTGTCATCATCTCTGATGCAAGTCAAGAGTTACTGTAGCTAGAAATCATGTGGTTTCTGTGAGATTATGATCACTGTCTTAGCAGCGTCCCATATATTACTGCGGATCAGCTTTAGACCAAACACTTTATTGGAGAATATTTGCAAAAGTCGGCCTTCTCTTACTGTAATTGCGTGTCCCAGCCCTGTAGATGCGCCGATGTGGCTGCCGTGCTTCCAGAATACACAAAGAAACGCCAGACCGTTTGTCTGTCTCCTGCCTTTACAGAATCATAATGTTAGAAATGTTTCGTCACTCCTATAACACATGATCATTACAATCTGATGAGACAGCTGTCTGACTGAGCATTTTGAAAGCGTGTCCCAACACTAGTTGGAGAGACTAGACGTATTGTCTAGTCTCTGCAATTATTGAATCCACAGCATTATGCTCTACAGTCTAAGACTGGGATATCAAACACCATCATGAGATTTCTTCCCCCTGCAAAGACCAGTCAGAGCAAATCTGTGCCTTGATTGTTTAGCTTGATGAAAACACTCGCGAAGTTTACATGAGAAATGCGTCTCCGTGGCAGACGGATAAATGAAAGCCTCTATCAAAAAAGACATCACTTCAGGGTGGAGCAACTCATTCCGGGGGAAAACTGTTGATTTTTGAACTCATCAACCAAACAAACACACCCATCCTGATCCACATAGAGCAGCTCCTTCAGAAGCTACTCCTCCCAGATTCATCAACACAGGTTGCCATGGCAATGACACTAACAGCCGACCCACAGAGAAACATTCCAAGTGGACATCGAAGGAGAAGTTTCATAAAAAGCCTCCACGTTAACTAATGTAGGCGTATTATCTTGCGTGATGTAGTTTTTTCACACTATTTGTAATGACAGAAAAGAGAATCAGAGTATTACATTTTGATAGACTCAGAAATAGCTTAGCGCATGTGATACTTTTCTCCATTTCTGTACCAAGTCTGAAATATCTTCAAATTGTCAAACACAAATAATTCAGTTTGTAGACGCAACCTGGAGACAGTTTACGCTACAAAAAGTTCACAATTCAGTTCATATCAATTTACTTCATTCTAATACATTCCTATTATATAATCAAATTCTGGATCTAGTCCCATTCATTTTTAATTATATTGCAACTAATTCTAATATATTTGGTTATGTATTGCCAATTGGTAATATGTAAGCTTGACTGCATCAAGTCATTGACTTTCCAGAGATCCCTAACACATGGTAGCAGAAAAAAGAAAAAAGCTTTTTTAAAGACCAGAACCAGGCCAACTGGCTGTGAACAGCTCAGGAATAAGAGAAAAGGGAAGCAAAGGACACAGGGACCCTGGAATACAAGTACTTTTGATCTAAAAAACAAAAAAATTCACAGAGATTATTACAAAAGCAGCTCTGTTGATGGCAACATTTCAGCTGAACGCTGAAGCATTTAACAAGTAGTGATGGTCTTTGGGGAAGAAAAGCAATAGGTCAGTGGATTCAAAACAGGTCAGAAATCACAGGACCAGAGTTATGAGGAAAATAGTCAAAACAGTCTAGATCAGAATATATCATGCTGGCTCACTTTCTGGAGACCCAGTTACCATGTTTGTATGAATATTTAATTGATTTAGTTGTGCATTAGTCTGTCTGCTGCAATAAAACCAACCCTATGATTCATCTGGTGCTCTTGTAATGATGAGGAATATGTTCTAGCTTTTGTAGCTTTGTAGAGTGTTTAATTTCTCCAACTTACTAGAGGTTTGCTCCAAATAAAACCAGAAGCAAACCTCTTTTTTATGATCACCTTGTTTTTCGGGGGCTACATGGTCTACTTTCTCTATGACGTGCAATGTTGTGCAACCTATAAAACTTCTTGCTTGGTCGTGGATGCTGAACTTATGACCAGGGCACACATCCAATCGCATGGTCTGTATTATACCAGTGCTTAACTTCTAGCTTTTACTACTACTATTGATTTAAGCTTGTAGCAGAGTGGATTTGCCTTTTATGTTCACTTTAAAAAATTGGTTGGGCAACGAGTAGTTTCACTTCATATCCTTATCATTTATTCAGACAAAAAAGACACATGTACATACAAATGAACATATTTAGTCTTATCTCTGTTTAGCTGTGTTTGCTCACTACATTTCACAGTTACTACTTTTTCCCCACACCTCCTTAAATTTCTTTTCTAATATTCTGCTGTATTCGATTCTGCTCCCATTATTTCTTTTTCTTTTCTCGGTCTCTGCTTCAGAACATCTAATTAGTTTGCTGTTCTTATCACCCCCTCCTGTTGACAATATTAACACTGTAGATGATAGCGTGGCTCCTAATTTTTTGCTGTAACACCAGTACACAAGCATGCTGTTTGAATAAGTAGGTCAGGGCAACAAATTACTTTGTATTTTCATCTGCCTGCTTGGTTCCTTGCAGAGACCTGTGCTGTGAACAACGGCGGCTGCGACAGCACATGTCACGACTCGGTGACAGGAGTTCGCTGCAGCTGCCCTGTCGGCTTCACTCTCCAGCCAGACCGCAAGACCTGCAAAGGTAAATCGCTCATCAACCGCACATCAGGGCGGCGTTCACGCTGCACCTGTCCTGCTGTCATGAAATTAATTTCCTGTATGTCCTGTTGCCACGCATAGTAGTCCTCATTCCCCCTTCTGGAGTTTTATATTAATAAAAACTCGTCAAGATGTCTTCTGCTTGCAGTTGTGGTTGTAAATATTTTTACTGCAATCTTGCATTATTGTCTGCTACTGAGAAGACATTTTTTGAGGAACATTTTTTTTCAGAGACCAGCGTCCATATTCACCAGACATAGCCTTTCAGACGCTTTGTGTAGGTCTACTCTGCATGATATCATCTGCGATCGTATTCACCTCAAACTATATGACTATATTTCTGAGAAAAGCGAAACGATAGTAGCAAACATGATAGTCAGACTTGAGTCTCAATCAACCTCTCGAGAGTTCATTTCAAAAATCTTTTTGTGTAGAGCAAACTTTTTTATATTCATCATTTAAAAAATGTATTTTATTGCAAAAAGTTTTGTTTTTTCTCTCCACCACAAATGTGCTAAGCTACCTCCAGGGATTTTTTTTTTTTTCCATGCCTGGTTCGGTCCTGAAGTGAGAAACCACCCACATATACAACAGAACAAAAGCGGATTATTCCTCCATTCGGAAGAGGGACATAGGTGACTAAACACTGGTGCAGAAACACAATCTGGTTCAGGGAACTACAGCTGTTTGACCCACAAGTTCTCTAGTCCTGCTCTGTCATGACGGTTCTGGTATTTTAAGAAAGGTCGCAGCGGCTCTGAATTCATCGTTCTCTTTTTTTCCTTGTTAAAAATCTCCACCAAGTTAATGCTAAGTTTCAAAACTTAAGACTTTCTTTAAACAGAAATATCCAATATCAATTAGGCCTACATTATAAACCATTTAATGATTCACAATAAGTATTACCTTATATGAAACTTGCTGTATTTGAGGAAAAAATAGAATCCTCTTCCTTCTGAAACGCTGACATTTCTTCAGTTGTCAAACTGTTGGTAATGGGTTTTTTTTTTTTCAAAGATGATGATTAAGATGATTTATGTCCTTTTGTTTAGTTTATTCAAGCTTATTAACTACAAATATGAGCCTATGTCCAATAAGCCATCGGCAAATTTTCTTCAGAAATATCTAAGGAAACTCATAAAACAAAGACATGATTGTTCCCAGAAGAGCAAAATTAGATGTCTGCCTGCTTTGTTTGACTGTAAGGTTAGATGAACACTGATAAAACCACAATGACTCGTATTAGTTTGGTTTGGGGGGAAACAAGAGGAAAACAAACCCAGGTGGCATTGGCACAAGAAGACAGACGCTTGCTTAAGGCGAGGCACTTGTGAAGGGGATAGAGATGAACAGAGCAAGCAAGAGATTGATTCATTAATGCCACTTCTTATGGATTTATCCTAACCAGATGATGACGGATCCATTGAGAAAAAGACACTGTATTTGTGACGAATATTCATAATTCATCTCTTTAAAACGTTCCAAAGTAGATAACAGTGAAGATGCACATGTGCACAGATGACAAGTCATTATCTCTGTTGCACTGTATCTGCCCCACCCTTGACAATGCTATGGAGCTGTTTAAAAGTCTGTTTAAAAGCCACACAATACAGCCCGCTAATGAACATTGCAAAAAGTAGATTACTTTCTGCTAAAATAGAACAGTAGTGTAGTGTTTAATTTACCGCTTCCTCTGCAGGTTTATCTCACCCTTTCAGTTGTGATGAGTGATTTGAATTACCCACAACTCATTTGGGTTTTTTATTTGCAGACATTGACGAGTGCCGTCTGAACAATGGGGGCTGTGATCACGTGTGCCGAAACACAGTGGGCAGCTTCGAGTGCAGCTGCAAGAAAGGCTACAAGTTGCTAACCAACGAGAGGACATGTCAAGGTCTGTAGCGCGTTTTTTTTTTTTTTTTTCTAACTCCAAAATGTATTTTGTTGTGGATAAATGCTTGTTTTCTTTTGTTGAAGCATTTTGTTGATTCTGATGTTTGCTTGGTTTCACAGTGATGCTAAAAATAAAAACTCATCTTCATCTTCCCGTTTCCAGCTGAAAAGAACACTGCTCAAATATCGAGCCAGATTGAAGGCAAAAGATAGTTAATAATCAGAAAAGGCCTGGAACTGAGGAACAAAAGGATAATTACTCAAAAGCAAACAGGGGCGTAGTTATATATTTGGAGCCATCAAGGAATAAAGTTGACCAGGTGTGGATTAGGAAAGAAAAAACACAATTCAAACTTATACAACAGATTTCTGTTTTGTTTTGTGTTTTTATTTATGAAAGTTGAAGATTTGACTGGAATATAACTGAAGTTATGGCATAAACCAAAGCTCAGACCAAATCTGTCAGATAATCTGTAGTAATCTGAAGTAGAAGGCTCCCTATAGTGTGTTAGATTTTGAGAAATTTTGCAAGATGGGGGTTGGGAGTATTTTCAGTTTAAGATGTGGGAAGCTTATAACCATCAGTCACAGACTGAAGGCTGAAACTGAATCAAAGGTGGAATGAAGCTTCCACCTTTGATGAAGCACCAAAAAGGTGCGAAGCTGTCATCGCACCTTTTTATTTCGCTTTATTTATTTTTTCTCTCTCAAAAAAAAAAAAATTTTCTAGGGGAATTATTATGGATAAAAATATGACAATAATTTTTAAGGATTGATCATAGTCTTATTTTTTAAGTCAGAAAAACCTGACATTAAATCAGGTTTATTTCTACAACCTCCCCTATAGATTTTTTTATATTTAATGTTTTATTTCTTGTCATACATAGATTAGAGAAGATCCCTCATAAATAAAAACCTTGAGCTCTTTAGAAGCATTTCAGTTCTATGTCATATAAGGTTTTCATCATTACATATGTAATTAAAAGGTCCAAATTAATTTAGCATTTTAGCTTGATGATTGTATGTAAAGCGTTTGATTAGAATATTTTTTATACATTTTTTGTAAATACGTAGGATAACACTTTATTTTAGGGAACACAAATTAAACATAATTAGCAGCCATTAATTTGCACATCAGAGACATAATGACTCTTCATCAGTCATCCTTAAGCAGTTGTTAATTGCCTGTTTGAAATTGACCCAATTCTACATGTAAAAAGGCCATAAATTAGGAATTTTCTAAGGACCTCTGATTATGGTCTGTTGTTTTTGTAAGCACTTATAAAGAGATGATACAAGGAGGATAACACCTTTTTTGTTTTCTTATTTAACAAAGAAACAAGTTTCAAGTGTCTCATAATGTTTGTTTTGAGACATTCTCTATCGCCTCTGATATGGAAGAACTTTTTTATGAAGACGTCCAGACAGTTTTTCGTTTTACATTTAAGCTGCTATGTAATTATTGGTAATATTCAGGAAAGAAAAGCAGGAAATTGTTTTCACATTGTAGCTCTCCAGAATTTAATAAAGTAGATATTTTGACATTTCCTGACTTTTTTTCTTTTTGAGATTAAAGGGGAAGCAGACTAGTGCTTCCAAAGCAACCCATTTCTTTCAGGGTGCAGCCCATCACTTGGTTGCATAAGCAATATGCTCAAAAATGACTTCACAGTGTGTCAAGAAGGCTCAGTATTTGAAAGCTACCTCAATTAACAAATATCAAACTAACTTAGCAACCTCACTTCAGAATGGAAACTTGCTTTCACTCCTTTGTTGAGGAATTCATTGACTGTTCTCTGGTATCAGCTGTTGTAGTTTGGTGTTTTGTTGAATAATAAAAATCTTTTTTAGATGTTATGAAGTGAGACAACGTCATTATCCCCGTAATAAAGGCTTTTATAGGTTGCATGTTGAATAGAAGTTATGATCATAGAGAACAGCCACTTTGCTCATTATTACCAGAGAATCAGAAGTGTGATCTTTCTATTCTAATCACTGCATAGAATTTTTAAATTATAATCTTTTACAATATATTGTTATGATTATTAACACTGTTGTGATTGTTAATCGGAACCTGAGTATGCTGTTGCACCTGAATTTTGCCTCTGTGGGAGAAAAGACGGATTTATTCTACTATGTTCATGGAATTCACATAAACAAGTTATTTCCCTAAAATATGGTTTCATTAATAGCAATAAAAATGGATAGCTTCTCCCTTGATGCTATAAAATGAGTTTATCATATTTTTTGCCTGCAGAGATACCAGAGGGAGCCTTCCTGACTTGTTTTGTGTCTTTTGTTTGTAGTCATTGCTCACCAGAAAACTGGTCATTTAGCCGGAGAAAAAAATGAAGATTTGTCATGGCTGGGTAAAGTTTTGCTACGGCTTGGGTCCAGTTCGAAAAGCTCCACTAAGTCTCGGATGGATTCAGTCACTAGAAAACCGAGTGTTGAAAAGAAACAGGCAGACTTGAAACGTGGGGCAGATCTCAGCTTCTCTCCATGTGGAAAAACGGATGACTTTTTTCCCCCTTTTCCTCTCATTGATGTGGTCAATCAATACTCAGCCTGGTTTGCATCAGTGTCAGGCAGTGGGTTTACAGCTGGTGCTCTTAATCACACCACTCTCTATACACTAGTTTAACATCTCATGTGGTCAGTAAAAAAAAAACAAAAAGAAAGAAAGAAAGAAAGAAACTCACATTTGGGGAAAATGCCTTTCTGTCATTATTTGGTGCCAAGCAATGTAAAGTTTATTTAGCCACAATAACACAGATAAGTGAGAAAATGCGGCCCTTTCTTGGTAGGAATGTAAATCACAGCTTGTTTTTAGTGGCACGGTGCCATAAAGGAGTCATCTGTGCGCTGTATGGGTGCACAGGGTCAGTGTTGGAACACTGTTGTCCTTGTTTGCTCCTGTGTGTTTTGTCTGGAGACAGGGCTTGTGATAAAGCTCACCGTGCGTTGAGTGTGGTGCTGCCAGCTTCACACACACACTCTACAGCGCTGAGTCACCTGTCAGCCTCTTAACCTCTCTTCTCATTCCAATCATGTTTTCTCTCTTCTTGGATTGATGGAAAGAAAAAAAGGGTGCAGTCTTTCCCGGTTAAGATTACATTTTATTCGTATTGGTCTGCCCTGATTAATGTAGCTACCACAGGAATCCATGGTGTCAGGATATTGCATATTTATGACTAAATAAGTGGCATATTGAAAAAACAGGCTCATTAGAATGTAAACAGTAGTTTCTCAGTGTGGGGTAAGTTTGAAAAGCATTGCATCTCCACAAAGTTCTGTAAGTTAGACATATTTTAATTTGATTTTTTTGTGTCATAACACCAGGTCACCATGTGTTATGTAAAACATGTTTGTCTTCTCATCAAAAACATACCTGAAGTCTTTTATGCATGTTGGAGAAATCTTTGAATCTCCTGTGGCAACCATTTCGGTTTGTAAAACACTTGAGGGGACGAAACTCCACTTTCCACGCGCAGCTCCTCTTCTGAGCAGCAGTTTCCAAATCGAGTTTCTGCAGTGCAGTGCTCCCCACAACTCACCCATACAGCCCCTTCAGACTAGCCTGCAGCAATTAGTAAACACCTGGTGGAACTGTGCATCTCATTACGTGGACTATTTCTCTTTGTCCAGTTCTTCAACACACATTTGTAGCCACTTAATAGAGGAATGATGATGTGATGATGTATTGAAAGAACATAAACTCAAAGAGACAGAGCCCCAATTTCAATGTGTTAAGTTGTGAAATGTATTTTAAGTCATGTTTATTTTATACAGAAGACACAAGAGCAATTTGGAGAAAATCATGCTTTTCAGGCTAAGTTAAACTTAAGTTAAGAGTAGGGCAGGTAGATAATTGTCCTCTAATCACTTCCCCCATTGCAAAAAGGGCCAGAAAAGTTATGTTTGTTATGAAGGACAAAGTAAAACCTGACTCTAAAAACCTTCAGATGTGCTGTTCGGGACAAATTGACACCACACAGTGCATCCTACCCCAATCAGCAATAGCTGCATCTAAATCAAATCTGACAAACCAATTACAATATACCTATTTCCTCCTGTGGTCTCTAAAGACGTATCAACTTTTCATATATTTCAGGGAATTCAGACATTTAACTTGTCCTTCATTTTACCCTTCTTGCTTGGCTGCTTGGCTCATTTCTCTTGGCGGCTGGGGCATTTGTCACAGCGTGCAGCTCAGCAGCACGGCTGAGCATGCTCTGTGCAGTCACAAACCTTCACCACATGTTGTAAGCCATTTGAAACAGTGGTTTTCAGAGAGCAGTGGAGCGCTTGTCATGTTCTGTAAGGCCCATTAACGCATTCAGACTTCAGGCTTTTTTTTTTCTTTCAAGACCAGTCTAAAACCTGAGGGTTTTCTGGAAAATTGAAAACTGTCCACTGAAACCTTTTATCTTAGCCTTTGAAGAAACAAAGAAATAAAAAACATGTAAAAGGTCAACCCTTTGGCTTTTGCCTTTATTTGAATACAGCAAAAAACCTTAGAACAATCTTCCATCCATCCATCAATCCATCATCAGCTTATCTCACAATCAGGTTGTGGCAGCAACAAGGACATCATTACATCATTCTCCCTAGAGACACTACAGTTTGTTCTGAGGAATCCCTGGTTGTTTGTAGGTTTGATGGGAAATATAGTCCATTCAGAGTTCTTAGTCTGCCTCACTGTTTTCCTGGAAAATCTCCAAAGAAGGCATTCAAAGAAGCATTCTCAGACACAAGCCTTGGCTTCAAAGGCAAATGTTTTCTAATGAGGCAACAATGAACGTACTTGAGAAATGATTTGTTGGTTGGTGTTACAGTTTTTTCCTCTGTATGGTAAAAACTGAAGAAAAACGTTTTTCCTCTGTAAATTTGGTACTTTACTGGTTCAAAGCTCTCTTTGTACTAGTAAACTCAGTTATGGTACTAGCACCATTTCTCCATCCATTATCATTAACAAAAGCTATTTTTAGTTATTCAAGATGAAAGAAGCAAATAATGAGTGCAAAATCAAACTATGCACCTACACTCAGTGTAATTTTCCTGAATGCAATGATTTTGCTGTAATTTGGATGGGTTCTGTTGCACTGATGCAGACATTTGCTGTCATTTGAAGTGTTGAGGTATAAAAATTAAACCTAGGGTTTAGTTTTTACACCAAACCTGGAGTGTAGTGTAAAAGCACTAAACTCTATGTTAGTGTTTGTTGGTTTGTAAGTAAGGATGGAGCATTCATGTGAAGCTCCCATCAGCTTCTCTTTAAAGTTCTGATCCACATATGATGGGATTTAAGAAGAAGGTCATCAGAATTCATGTTGTCTGGACAAAGAAAATGTCTTTGGAATTCAAGCAAAATGTATTTATTTCTTTTAATCAACCCCTTTTAAAAAACAATGAGACCTTGCCGAAAGCTAGAATGAATGGAAACTTGTTTTTTGCAACCTTGTAAATAAGAGTTGTAGCAATCGTCAACGCTCTGTTCTTTGGGTTAATGCTAAACTATGTAATAATAAGTTACAGATTCACTTGTGGCGTCAATGTTGCAATAAGAAACCTTTTAGGGATAAACTCACTCACGATGATTATTTTCCATTGGGATTTAGAGTAAAGTTTATCCTTAATTTGCCGAAAACAAACACTTTTTTTGCAGCGTTGCACACAGTGTGTGCCAACAAGAAGAGCCATCAGGACTCCAGACGTCATCAGTAATCAGTAAGAGCTCTCTGTGGTGTTGGAGTTCAACAAGTCCACTAAAATCATTTAAATTTTAGATATTTGTTTTACCTAAACTGCTTTTTAACCCATTAAATGAGACAAAAACTGTCTAATATTTTACTGTCTAGAGTGTCTCTTTGTCAGCTTTGAACTTTCTAGAGATTACCCCATGTTTATGAGTTTGTGTTGGCCTGTTGTATAAACTGCTTGTTAGAGGCATTGTAGTTTGTGGTTGTAACCTGACAAAATGTGGAAAAGTTCAGAGGGTCTGAATACTTCTGCAGTTGCAGGGTAATACTTTTGTCATGTCGTTGATGACACCTGGGGCTATTTAAAAACCTAGAGGAGGTTCACTTTACAGCAGATGAAAGCATGATATTCCTGGGAAAATCCAGGGAAACTTTAATAAACAAGCCAATTAAACATCTCGGAAAGTTGTTGCAAACCCCTATTTTCTCCCAGCATGTGCTGCCTGAGCTTGGCAAAGACTGACACTGACATTAAAGAAGAACTTCATCAGAAGTCCTAATGGCATGCTGGCTTATGAGAGCCTACTGACAGACAGGAAGATGCATTTTTGGCTGTGGAAAGGGGAAATCAGAAAAACAGAAACCCCTGAAAGCTGCATTGTAGTCTACAGTGGTAAAAATGATACAACATTAAAGCACTTTTCATTTTAATTTGATGCTGGATTGACACTGATTCATCAACAGCATGCCTAAAATGTAGAAAAGGGAGAAGTTTGTCAGTTTCAGCTTCATGAACAAAAGATATATATGAAGGTGGGACGGCAGAATATCCAGATTCATTTGCTTTAACAAATTTTTCATTGCTTTGTGTTTTTGTCTTTGCAGATATTGATGAATGCTCTTTCGACCGTGCTTGCGACCACTTCTGTGTCAACTCCGCTGGCAGCTTCCAGTGTCTCTGTAATAAAGGCTACGTCCTGTACGGCCTGGCCCACTGTGGAGGTGAGCCAACATGTCTGTCAAACACTTACCAGTTAAAATGCCATGCTTTTTAACTATTTGTGATGGTATCTCTAATTTTCCATCACTGTCATCTGGGTTGCATTTGCAGCTTGCAGTTAAATTTTGTTTCATGACTGCCTCAAACTTATGAAATCAACACATTTTCCTTAACTTTCCTTCCTAATACTTTTTAATGCACTGGTTTACAACCAAATAAAAGTCTTCAAGACAATCTTCACTCCTGACAGTGTCGTCCCATGCCTTTATGTCAGCCTATGCAAATAAAAAAACCTTCTTTACGCCAGAGAAATACTGCAGTCTGAAATTAACATTCAGTTAAGAGAATAGATGATCCTCTGGAGAGTCTGCAGAGATTATCTGGGGTCCACTAAGAATGCATCCTGATTACCCAGGATAGTGGGCGAGTGTTCCCCAACTGCTTTGCTTATGCAGAAAATTTGTAGTAAATCTAGGTAGTTAATCGTTAAGCGTTCTTGGAGGAACCTTTTTTACACCAGTGACAGTTTAGTCATTACATGGAGCCCATGGTTATCAGATGCTGTGAAGCAGAACTGGTCATGCTACCCTCATGCCCGGGTCATATCCTTGTCAATCTTACAAAGGGTTGGCAACACTCCAAGCAATTTAATGCAAAGATCTCACCACCTCATCAGAAATACAATCTGCTTCCCAGGTTATGGTACATTTAAAAACAAAAACACAGAACCTCATTCACACACTTTGACACGTTTTATCCCTTGCAACCTTTTCCTTGTTGCAGAACGTGTCACATAATACAGAGTCTGATGACTTAACTTCCAAAGTATTGACAGGCTACCCGGATGACAGAAAATCCATAAAGTAAATGGCATCTAGCTCTACATCTGTGAGTTGAAAACTGCCTGCCAGGGAGCTACAAATCGAGTTGATGCAATACTTTTATCTCACCTGGCTATTACCATTTGCAGGACAATTTATTGTCTTAGAAATGAGCCGAATTGGACATCACTAATGCATCATATTGTTAAAACTTTATCTCCACTGATGTCCTCTACAACTCAGGGAGAGGCATATGTATTCACCAAGTATGTTAAATATACATTCCTTTGCACTGATTTCTTCTAATTATTTTATTTCACTGAACAGTTCTACTAATATATTGTTATATTTATTAAATTCGTTTAAATCACCCCAAAAAAAGTCAATTCAGGTAAAAAAAAAAAAAAAGACCGAAATACTTGGAAAAACTAAACTTTAAACATGACCTCTATGTTTTTGAAGAGTTTTGAAAAAAGTTTTCTCTGCATTCACACACAATGCTGTATCCAGGTTTATTAGGTTCAAGAGATCCGTTCCACAGACAGGAAGCTGTATTAGCTGTCAGCTCCGGGAATAAATGCCCCTGAATTGGATTTGCGAGGTTTTTTCTCACCTGATGGACGGCGATCAGGGCCCGCTGGGCTGCTGAGAAGAGTAAAGATGGTCTCGAGTAAATGGCTCTCCATACTATTGTTGAGCGAGAAGTTGATGAATGATTTCCCCTCTCTTTTCAGCACTGGTGTCACAACTGTTAGATAACCCCTGAGATTTATGGTGCTCCCAGTTATACTTCTCATTCTTCTGCACAACTAAGGTTATGTTATTTCCTTTGTAATTTAGGAGCTGGAATACGGCTGTACAGGACAGCGGCGATCTGTGTTTGACAATAGTTGCCTTTAACAAAGCCAATTAGGTCAGTGGCCTTCTGGCAACAAGTTTCCCTTCGCACAACAGTTCAAGCTCAGACAGATTGGACGAAGAGGGAAAACACATTTTTAAGCTTTGCCTCACATTCTTAACTGAATTTAAGTCTGAATTTTGACTTTGGCTTTTGAAATCTAGTTATCCTTTGATCTAAATCCTCCCATTGCTGTATATGAGCTGTAATCCAATAGATTCTCTGCCTGTATTGCCTTGTTCAATCATTGCTTTCTGAAGAAAAGCATCCCCACAGCATGCCGCTGCCAGCAGCAGCTTCCAGTGGATAGTGTGTGTTAAAGTTGATGAGCAGTGTTAGTTTCCTGCCACACGTTCAGCTTTGAATGTTGTCCAAAATGCTCAGCTTAGCTCTTATCTGATTTGAACAGCTTCTTGCACATGTTTGTTGTGTCTCCTGTAAGGCTTGAGGTAAACTTTTAATGGGGATTCTCATGGAGGCTTTCTGCTCCCCAGCCCTTTGTAGGGGACTTACCAAGAGCACAACTAATAGCTGTCCTGTGGACAGATTCCCACCTGATATCTCCAGCTCCTTTCAGAGTTACGATTAACCTCATGGCTTCTTGTCTGATTAACGCTCTCTTTGACCCTGCCTGTCAGCTTAGGTGGATAACCGTCACTTGTTTTGTTTGCCGTTTTTCTGTACGCTTCCCAGTTTTTAAATGATGGATTAAACAGCGCTCGATGAGAAGAACAAAAGATTACTAGTAATCCTGCTTAAAACCTCTCCATGTTGTTATCCCTGACCTGTCGAGTGTGTTCCTTGGTCTTTATTATTTTAATTGTTCATTAACGTTTTTCCCAAACAAACTTTTACAGGACAACAGTATTTATGAAATCACACATGGCTGTAATGTAACAGTTTGTGATTTGCAAAGCATTGTTAATAAGAAAATTGCTTAGGTTTTGATTAGGATGTTTATTTGTTTAAAAAAATCAACACTTTTTAAGTTCTTGAAGTTTTTAATAAAAACACACAGGAAAACCTATTGAAATTTAAATGCGATGACATTCTGATGAACTCACCTACTCATCCAGAAACTCCTATTCCTTACGCTTGGGTGTCTGAATGTCATTTTATCTTTCTTTTTAATTGGGGGATTTTTCCTCCCTTGGCTTGTCTCAGCATTGATGAACATGCACAGAGATCTGGAGAAATGTTAGAATGCAGCATTTGAGGATAAAAGAAGTCTGGCAGATGAGCTCCTGTTCCATCAGATATCCATTAAAGGTCTTTGTCCTTTAAATTGAGTGCTTTGATGCGAAGGATGAACAGCACATTCCTCACAACGTTTTCGAGCAGCTCGGCCTGTTGATGAAGTCATCATCTCCTTCAGAGAGTGAAGCAGCAACGCAGGCTGTTTTTATCTTTTCATGGTAAATAATTAAATGAGACAAGGAAGAGCTTTTCATATCAGCAACCCAGATCATCAATCACGGCTATTATCTACGTCTGTTTCCTCCTTATGTGTGCGCCACTTGTCCGCGGCCTGCTTAAAGAGCTCGGCTTAGCCCTGCGAGCCAATTCTCTGTCTGGCCCCGAATGCAGTCAGACTCCATCTGGATCCCGGGTGCTTTTTGTGGTTTTAGCTCAGCATGTGTTTGAAAAGGTGATTATAATTTACTGCTTACCACACGTCTTCCTCCCCAAGAGCCCGAAAACTTCTGACCATGAAATTGAATGTGGGTGACATCAAAACAAGAATTCATTTCTGTTTACACGCAAACACATTAATCTGCCATGCATCCAAAACCAACAAGGAGAACTGAAGCAATCATAGAAGAACTCTTTACAACTGGAGAAAGCCTTACTTTCTACAAGATCGACTGCTCTGGTGATATTATTTCCTAATACTTCCTTTGCCGTTATTTTTTTCTGTCTTTAAGTCTGCTCTTTTAAAAATCAGTAGTGCCTATTAGGTCAAATCTGTCATGCTTGTTCATAAAACGTTTCTGTCGCTGCGTCTTTTTGCAGATATTGATGAGTGCAGTATCAATCGTGGAGGCTGTAAATACGGCTGCATCAACACTCTGGGGAGCTATGAGTGTACCTGTCCGTCTGGATACAAGCTTCACTGGAACAAGAAGGACTGCATTGGTATGTGACAACAGTGCCCCCTACTGGCGTCTTTAGGAGCGCGTGTGTGTCTAATGTTTTACCTAAAATTGTTCAACCCCAACAAAATACCCAAGCTACTAGTTTAAAAAGTTTGACACATCTGATATTATGAGTGATTTCTCCAAACTGAATGCAGAGAGATACTTTTAATATCAACTGTTTTTGATACTGTCAAGCATTTTTAGGACTTAGCTGGGAAACCTTTTGCTGTTTGACACCTGCTTGAATGTGATTCATCGGCAGATATGACCTTCTGGCAGTGTTCCTCAAATACATTGTTCCATAACTCAGGATTCAATATCTGAAATTGAATTATTTTCCTCTGTGCTTTTTCAAATGCCATCTAAATCTTATATTTTTGTAAGAGTTTAAGTCAGGAAGCTATCATGGCCACTCTGTTTTCTAGGATGTCCCAAGCAACCATGCAGCCACACATTTGATTTTTCTTCCACATACTTCAGATTCTTACTGTCACATGAAGCAGCCTCAGAGCATCACTGAGCCACCACCATGCTTCACTGTAGGCAGGGCGTTGTTTTCAGCATTCACTTCCTTCCATTGAGTTTGATATCTTGCTGCACATAGCAGCAGCGTGAACCTTCAATGCACTCTACTACCAAGTCTTTCTGCAGGTCATTGACAGGTTTTTGACCACCTGCTTCTTCTAGAATCTGGTGTCACTGATGGCTTCCTCTTTCTGCCACCAGGTGGTGCACCCACTGCTTATATGACAGTGAAATTTGTGGACTATGCTTCTCGCTGAATCTGTAGAAAAATCCAGGACCTTTGCCATTTTTTCCGTATCTGTTCCTTGTTTGTGTCTGTGAAACACAATCATCCCTTTTCTGGATTTATGTTTTTCTTTTGCACAATTATCTTAACTGCATCTTTCTAACATCCAATGAAATGTTACCTTCAGCAGTTCTGGTGTTTGGAAGTGTTTTATCTCGAGGACGTCTGATGTAATTTATGAAGCCTGTGATTTGCTCTATCTCCGTCTCTGGTTGTGGAATGATTTACGAGTGCCTGTTCTTATGAAGTATTCACTTTTGGGTACTGAATTTGCAAATATTCACTAAATGTATGATCTGGTCTTGAATTTGAATGCAATCCTTGTATTATGAGTTCTTTTGGCTAATTAAATGATTTTTGTGTAAACTGTTTTTTGTAAATGCCTCAACAATTGTGCATTTTGCTGATAATCTGATATGTTGTGGTTGTCAGATAATTGTAGCTGCAACTGCAGCAGCTGTTGCGCAGTTTTGGACATTTACCTGTTAGTTTTCTCTCTTGTAGAGCTGGTGAAATGTCCTCCTGGACTGGTAGCACCAAAGGCCACCCTGACCTGCAGCAGGACGGGCAAAAAGGAGAGCTGTTCTCTCACATGTGCTTCCAAAGCCTACTATCTGGCAGGTATATATGACACCGAGTCAGGGTACAACCGCAAAACACCAAACTGGAGACATTTGATCAACCTCAGTTATTTGTCTCTTTCAGGGACAAATAACAGCTACTCAGTCAGCTGCGGCATCCCGATTCTCACGGGCAAGCCCCCTGCAAGGATCAATTCCAGCATCATTCAAGGTTGCGTAGGTTTGTTGGTTTTTATTTAAAATCAAACCCATACTATGAACTATCGCAGGTTTCCGTCTGAGTGCTGGTAGCAGCATGATGCTTCAGTGTCCTTCCACCCACCAGGCTGTGTTTGTCTGTAGAGACTTTGGCGCCTCCAGTGAAACAGAAGGCTTCTTTCAAGATTAAAAATGCCAAATGTCACCTGCATCCAAAGCTGACAGGCAGGACCGAGGACAGGGGACGGACACTGGGACCAGGTCAGTCTCCATTAATGTCTGTTGTTCTGCACCGATGGCTCAAGATCAAAATTCTACCAAGCCGAGTGACACAAGAGTCCCAATTGGATACTAAAATAAAGTTGATATCTGCAGCATATGAAATCAGATATGGTGTAAAATTAAAATTAAAGGGCAGTAAAATAACACATTGTGCATTAGTATTACAAAGTGTTAGTTTGTTTGTGATTATGTTCATCAGAATAGTAATTTTTTCTTCCAAAATGAATTTCTGCAGACCCTTATGCTTTGTACACATCTAATCAGTTCTTTTTGAAAATTAATGTCTCAACCATTTCATTTAAAAAAATAAAATGTACACAGAAAAATTGGTTTAAGAAAAGTGTTCTTCAGATGTACAGGTGGAACTACTTTTAAATGTCAATTTGGAATCGTGTCGAAGCAAGTATGTGGATTAATTGGCGCATTATTTGTCGCAGATTGTAATGCGCTGGACCCTAAATCTCCGCTTTCCCATGGACACATGCAAACACAACAGAAGTTTCTCAAATATTCTCTTTGGTCAGAGTTTTTAGCGAGATTAAAGGCCAAAGTGCATAAAATGGTTTTAGTTTTCCAAGATATCTGTGTCTTTCGAGTGCTGCTGCAATAAGGGGTTGTCTCAGTTAAGTTGAGGTGATCATACAAAACTTGGAGCAAGATGCATTCTTGAGGAAAAAACAAATATTTGAGTGTTACTGAGATGAATCTTCAAAGCAGGTCACCTGACGAAGGCAGAACAGAAACTGCAGCAGCAAATATCATCTCTCTTTCACATATCATGTATAAAAAATGGAAGACCTAGATTGTTTAGAAAAAAATGAAATGTGTTAGATTCCAGATAGAAGATGCACTGCCTCTAGTCCTTTTGTGATAAAGTTGAAAAAAGTGTCAGAATAATGTGATTGAACTTAAACTTCAGTGGTGTGCAGTGCTTTCTCGTGGTTTTCAATAACGTTGTCTCTGCAGGAGGGGGGCAGCCTTGCAGCAACTGCCAGGTAACATTTGTTAACCTTACATGTGACTCCTCCAAGAAAGCTAAAGGGCGACATGCTCGCAATCCCTCTAACAAAGGAGTAACACGCATCACTTTGGAGCTGGAAGCTGAAGTCAAACCTGGAGACACGACAGGTAAGTCATCTCACTGCCGCTCTATGTTGATCCTGTTATCCAGACAGCATGTTTCATCATTACTCTGAGTCACAAAAGGTTTTTAAATCGAACTTTTTTACTGATCAGGAAGCTGCAACCTCAGCTGTTTACGGCAGCGCATGGAGAAGCAGGTGAAAACGTACATCAAGGCTCTGAAGAAGTCCATCAACCAAGAGCGCTTTCTGATCCGGGTTGCTGGTTTGGAATATGAAGTGGCCCAAAAGCTTCCTCAGGTTGCACCCATTCAGGACCACTGTGC
This sequence comes from Poeciliopsis gracilis, assembly GCA_911649635.1. Taxonomy (NCBI): domain Eukaryota; kingdom Metazoa; phylum Chordata; class Actinopteri; order Cyprinodontiformes; family Poeciliidae; genus Poeciliopsis; species Poeciliopsis gracilis. The sequence goes on from CAJVRI010001220.1 coordinate 4,494,013, forward strand.
CCCAGGCTGGGAGCGGGTCAATGGCAGATGTGGTAAGGCTGGACTTGTAAGCTCAGTTAATTCTTCTTGAAGCTGACTCATCTCTCAACTGTGCTACTTTTTGATGCTTTTTTTTTCCCAGTTATGTGCCTACCAGGGTCCTACTACCACGGGGGACAGGAGCGCTGTGTCCAGTGTCCACCCGGGACTTTCCAGGAGAAAGAGGGCCAGCTGGCCTGTGACCTCTGCCCTGGCAGTGATGGACATGGGGCAGTTGGAGCACGAAACATCTCCTCTTGTGCTGGTGAATTAAACTGAGGATCCATCTCATCTCATGCAGCTCATAGAAATGTTCAACAACCATGTTCTGTGATCCTTAAATCAAATGCAGGCCAGTGTTCGACTGGCTACTTCTCCAGCGATGGCTTCAAACCCTGCCAGCCGTGTCCTCAGGGCACCTACCAGCCAGATCTGGGAAGGACACTTTGTTTCCCCTGCGGTGGAGGCCTGAGCACGAAGCGGGAAGGTGCCAGCTCCTTTCATGACTGTGAAGTCAAAGGTCAGATTTGTTTTGGAAAATATCTCAAATATTTGATTTCACTGAATCACTTCTTCAGTGAAACATTATTACATCCCTCCTAGCCTGCCATTCCCTGAGATGAGCTTTGTAAACTAGTGTTACAATAGTTTGCAGAAGTATGCTTGTGAAAGCGTTACATTAAGTGCACAGTGTACAGCCGCAAACTAATAATATGACATTTTCTCGAGATTTCATGAAACAAAGCAGTTCATGATTTAATAGCAGTCATTACATGTCATTACAGTATCATCAATATTAACTCTTCCCTCAAGTAAAACAAGTAGCAACAGTTATGAAAATGTCCTTAATTGTCATTACATTGTCAAATAATGCATTAACAGAGTTATTAATACACACCTGGAAAACTGAGAATCGTCAGACATGTTTTGTTTGAGACAATATAACTCTTTCTTAAACAACTTCCATATTTACACTTCAAGCTTAGAAAGTCACACATAGTGATTGATCGTGATTAATCTGATGCATTTTGTAATCGATTTACAGCACTAATATTTCAATTACGGTATTTACTTTGCACCTCAATTTTCAAACAATAATGCAACAGAATAGAAACAATTTCTGTGCACAAATGAAGTTAATTAAACTAATTTCATCAGAAGTAATGGTTTTTTTGTAACTCCACCTTGCAGTCCAGTGTTCTCCAGGTCATTACTACAACACCACTGTCCACCGCTGTATTCGCTGCCCAGTGGGGACCTATCAGACAGAGTTCAGGCAGAATTACTGCATCACCTGTCCAGGAAACACCACCACTGACTTTGATGGGGCCACAAGTGTCTCACAGTGCAAAAGTGAGTTGGAACATTAAGACCTAAAATCTTCATCTGGTTTTTTTATTATTATTATTTTTGTTAATAAAATAATATTAGCTACAGTCTAACCTGGCCTAATTGTATCTGTCTAGACAGGCAATGTGGTGGTGAGATGGGCGAGCTAATGGGTTATATTGAGTCACCTAACTATCCCGGTAACTACCCTGCCAACGTGGAGTGTATTTGGAATATCAACCCACCAAGCAAGCGCAAGATCTTGATCGTGGTGCCGGAGATCTTCCTGCCCTCAGAGGATGAGTGTGGCGATGTTCTGGTCATGAGGAAGAACTGTGAGTTTTGTCTCTCTCTGAAATTCATTAGAGCTAATAGAGGTCATAAATAATATGAGGAAGGACTATCTGTGCTTGTGCAAGGGTCAGCGACATCCATCACCACCTACGAGACCTGTCAGACATATGAGCGGCCCATCGCCTTCACAGCTCGCTCCAGACGTCTGTGGATAAACTTCAAGTCTAATGAGGCCAACAGCGCCAGAGGTTTCCAGATTCCTTATGTTACCTATGATGGTACGTAGCAAACTAGTTCACCTTAGTAGACAGTTACTTCTGCAAAACATCACATACAGTAAATACAAAATCATCCTTAGCCGCTGGAAAATTAGGGCTTGAAGTAATCTTTTTTCTGACTGGAAGTAAAAATTACATTTTAGAGCAGCACAGTGAAAGTCCAGACTGAATCTAATAGTGTATATGTGGAGAGAGTTAAAGATTAGGGTGATGGCAAGGAGACTTTCTGACTTCAAAGATTATGAGCTCATTGCCAAAGATAAATTGTCAACATACCAGAGGAAATATGCACAAAGTCAGTTAAAGATTATAATAACAGTTTCATTGCAGTATTGCCAATAATGATTTTTCCACTGAAAGATCTAAATAGATATTGCCAGCTTTTTAAAACACCAATAAAAACATATTTTACATTTTATAATTTTTCAGAGACACCTGTCTCAATTCCTGCCAGAAACAAATCTAATCTGCCAGATATATGAATAATTTAAACTCAGTTAACTCAGTCCTCCTCTATCTCAATCAGAGCTTGTGTTTTTATATTGTTAGAAAATGGAAAAATACAATTTACAAGTTTGCACAGAGTAATTAACTTTCTTTTTTACAACATTCTCCAGCTTTTGCGGTTTTGTCTTGCTTTTATGGGCAGTGAGGTATTAAAATAGCATCAACTCAGCTACTTTACTTATGAAATGTTTCAAATTACTTTAACTCTCGCATCTCGACTGAAAGGGATTCAGATTCCAGCACTGGCTTCTGCAGATGATCAGTCCTACTGCACAGGTCACATGATCCAGGGGATAAAGATAAACATTTTTGTATTCGCAGTGTTGTGATTGGTTAACATCATATATGTCCATCTTTTAATTTATTGATTTCCAAAATGGAGATGCTAACCTGTGGAAACTGAATAAGGTGTTAATCTGTTCATGGTCATGACATACTTTTTAAGATTCTGTATAGTTTAAGTCGCAATAAATTATCTGAAATATCCCAGCAGACAATGTTAACATGAGCTAAAAGAAGCATCTGCCTTTAGGGGAACTGCCTATGGATTATATTATTTAAACAGCTAAATGCATTATGGGTTGCATTGATGATCTTTCGTGTTGCTTTTTTTGATTTCAGAGGACTATGAGCAGCTTGTAGAAGATATTGTGCGAGATGGAAGACTCTACGCCTCGGAAAACCATCAAGAAATTCTGAAGGTTTGTGCCGTTTTTTAGGTGTCAGTCATTTGTTTGTACATGATGTTGTCAGATTTAGGATGATTCAGTTGAGCTGTGAGTTTTAATCCCAAACGAAACTGCTTTCTGTGAACATAATCTAAGGTGTATAATATGGAAAATATTTGTTAGCATTGTCATACTAGTTGTGTAATTTGTCAAAAGTATCTTCACACTCCCTTGATTTTTTTGTTTTTATTTTTTTACTTTTGTTTACATTGCAATCGCAAACATTTCTGTATTTTATTGCCGTTTTATGTCATAGACATACTCAGAATAGAGTGGAAAGAAAATGATCATTTTTAATTTTAAAATAAATATCTGAAAATCTGTTTTGTAGAAACTGCCTTTCATCAGTAACTATGGCTGCAGGCCTTTTGAGGTGTGTCAGATTTCACACCCAGAGAGTGAAATTTGAAGCCATTCTTCTCTGCAAAATAGCTCAGCCAAATTGGATGAAAGGTGTATGAGAGTCTTTTACTGCAAATTCTTAACTGGATTTATTCGTGGCCTTTGACTGGGCCGTTCAACCACACGATTATGCTTTGATGTAAACAATTGAGCCGTAGCCCTGGCTGAATCTCTGGAGGTCATCTTCAAGCCTTATCCTGTATTTAGCTTTGTTCATCTTTATATAATCTCTTGAGGAGCTTTGCTGCTCCTTCTCAAGAAAGGCATAGGATTCCCACAGCATCATGTTGCCACCACCATGCTTCACCATGTAGATGGTGTGGACATAGTGATGTAACATGTTAGGTTTTCACCACACATAAACTTCACTTAAAAGGATCACATTTACTAAATTGGTTATTTGAAGTGAATTTTATTCAGGGTATTCAGTGTAAAGGGGGGTTGGAAGTACACGCATTCTACACTTTTCAGCTGTGTTTATGTAAAAAGGATTTTCATGTTCCTGCCACTTCACGAAACAAAGTCCTGTGCTTGTAATGTGACAAAGTTAGAAAAATACTCAGAGTATCAACACTTTTCTAAAGAACTGGTCAGTTATGAAGGAGTTTTTAATTGATTAATGCAGAAATTATGTTTGACACCAGATTGTTGTTGGGTTTTTTTTTTTCTGCAGGATAAAAAACTGATTAAGACTCTTTTTGATGTGCTGGCCAACCCAAACCACTACTTTAAGTACACCACTCGGGAGTCCAACGAGATGCTTCCACGCTCCTTCATCCGTCTCATAAGCAGCAAAGTGTCAGCGTTCCTGCGGCCCTACAAGTAAAAGCCTGCAGCTGCAGAGAGGTACCGGATTGCAACACCCACCCCACCGGCCCACGCCTTCTCCCTCCTCCTCTCCCGACATTCCCTGCCACCTTTTAGGCCACAACTCTTCCAGGACTTCTTAACACAAACCCTATGAGACGCTTCACTCAGCAGATCAGGGTCACGATATGTCGTAACCCTGTTTGCTCTTTAGGTTTATTCTGTCTGTCTCCAGGTCTGTATTCCTGCGCTCTAGCATTTAGTGGGAATGTTGAGTATGTGAGTGGTTTCTGTTGTGTTGTGCAATGGAACCACGTATAAGGAAAAAAGAAAAAAAAAAAAGCTTATTTCAGACAGTAGGAGTGTTGTTTTGTGTGTGCGGTTTGAGCCTGATAGAGCTTGTTATTGTGTTTGCTCCAGTTCCTACCATTAAGTGTGACTGTTTGTGTTGTGTTGTGTAAAAGTGTTGTGTAACTCTGGTGCCATCGTTGGTGTCTGAGCGCTGTCCTCAAGGAGGAGCGGTCGCTTAAATCCTGAGTTTTCCAGCTCCTTTGAAGCCCGGCTGTATTTTTTTGAGCTCTTAGAGCCTTTTCCAACTGTTAAAACAGTTCAACCGTCTGTTTAGACTGTACCCGTGTTTCCCAACCTCCGGGTTATTTCTTCTGGTCGTTTTTTTTTTTTTTTTTTTGTTTTGTTTTGTTTGTTTCAAACCATCTACAAAGCAAACACAAAAGTGTGGCCAGCGGACATTCGGGAGATAAATGATTGTGAGAGATGGGATGATGTGATGTCTGGTGGAAACATGTTTCAGAGAGTGAGAGTAATGTCTCTGTGGGACATTATGTTTGCTGCTTCTTTTTAAAAAGGTCACTTTAATTCTTCAGTCTCATTGTCTTTCTCATGTACTCTTCATACTAATATTCTGTAGGGTTTAAAAAGGGAAGCTCAGAATCCATAATAATTCTGGTTTTTTACAAGCATTAAGTTGATAGTCTCTCATTACTCATCTGTGGATTTGTTTTTTGTTTTTGGTCTTGTAAATAGTGAGATTAATCTAGACGAGGGTTGAAATCTTTGATCCTGATTTTTAGGTCCAGTACACTTCTTCCCAGTTCCAGTTACTTCTCCAGCCCTGAGGTCCCACTAGTCTCAAATCCAAAGACACTCAACATCCCCAACTCACTCTGTGTCCTGTCCCAATGAAGACAGCTCTTCCAAAGACCGCTCAGATCGGGCAGCTCGAGTAGTTTCCTGCACTAGATTTGGAACCGACCTTCCCTTCTGTTTTTTTTTTTTATTATTATTAAAGTGCAATGAAAAAAGGAAAAAAAAAATGGTTCCACTCAGTTGCGACCCACATGGAAATTTGCTAAATGTGTTTTGGGCTGTGGTCTTGTTGAGACTATTAATCATCTATTAATACTATTATCATCAATTCATCATAGGCAGAAATTATTTAGGCGTAAATGGAAAAATAAAAAAGTAAAACTAGCTAAATGTAAAACAAAGTAACAATTTGGTTTGTACAGTGAAACAAATCGTAAGAGTGACTAAACAGGGTAAAATAATTTAAATGTAGAGAAAATCTAACACTTCTGGCTTGTATAAACCTCAGCCAGAATTACTGTTTGAGGAAATCTTCTCATTTGCCTTTTAATGAGATTTTACAAAAAGATTAGGTTTGTCTGGTATTGGACACAGGATTCCTACACATTTTTATCTCAAAATGCCGTACTTTTCCAGACTCATTGTTCCAAATTTTTTAATTCGTGGTTAATTCAATTTTAAACTATAAACACAAAATTGCTATTGCCTGATAAAAATGTATGGATAAATAATCATACTGAGTTGAATGCCACTGTCAAATTGATGGGGGATAAAGTCTGAAAAGACCTGACGAATATTTCCGTTCAATTCCAGATGTTTTACCAGATTGTGTGGGAACCCTGTGTACAAAAACATCATTGTCACTTCTAAAAAAAAAACATCACCTTTTGACACAGATTACTTGGTGTGCTGAGTTTGGGGTAAATGTCACTTTTTTTTATGACCAGGCACTTCCTGAGCTCCTCCCAGTGGAAACATTTTAGCCCAAGATTTAGGAGGCGACGCCCCTCAGTCAGCATCACTTTAAACAACCTAGGAACAACGAATGAATGGTTAGTCAACACGTGACCCTAAAAATCCACTGACCTGGACATTCATAAAGAGAAAGAAAACTTGCCCTCCTGTATGTATGTATTTTTTCCCCCCATTTTTGTAAATAAAAATTAGTTTGTTAGGACATTATATCCCATGGACCATACTGGATTAAACAAAGGGAATATGCCCTCACTGTCAAATCTGAGGGTATTGTTGGGTCAGACCTCTTATATCAGTTTATAATTCTTCCTATACACATTTCACTTATACATCAGACAAAATATTCTCTTTTTTTGGTGCGCTCATGTGACCCACATGCACCCTCTCTTCCTACCAGAAAGAGCTTCTTTCCTGCATTCTGTTATTGTTGTTGTTGGTTTTTATTGAGGTGTTGCCTTTAAAGCAATAGTTTGCTATGATGTATTGGAGTTTGATAATGATATTTGCACTTGAAATGTTATTGCTCATGTAAAGAAATGTCTGGTTTTTGTATTGTCTTTTTAAATGAATGCAATTTGTGTTCCTTTTTTTTTCTTGTAACTTGTTTGTTCATAAGATGCTCACTCACCGTTTAGTCTATAGAGATGATACATTATCAGCAGTTTGGAGAAAAAAGATGGAAAAAAAACAACTTTGTACAGAGGGGAATCAAACAGGTTTACACTTGTTACTGCCCAAGACACTTATTAAAAATAAACATACTGTACTTCAGCTTCCTTTTCAACGTATTTAATGTCTTTGTAATGGTTGTACACAAGGTAAAATATATTAAACAGTGCATTACTAAAGATTGATTTTAACAGTAATTGATAAATGAGTGTATGAAAATTGGATTAAATATTATAAGATCAAACTTTTGGCAGCAGATTAGCCCCTCCTCATTCCTGGAATATAAAACAAAATTGAAGGCATTACTCAAAAATGTTCCAACACTTGTAGTAACGTTGAATCTCAAAAGAGTCAAATGGATAGATTGATTACACACAGAGCTACATATCAAGGTGTCATCTTTGTTTTGTTACATGTGGGATACTTCTAATTAGCATCCAATATGTAGGTTCTCAGATTTGCTTTTATATGAATATTAAGAGGTAGATGAGAGGCCAAAGCCAACGATGCAAACAGGTAGAAGGCCCCTATAAAAACCACCTGTGCAGGAACAACTGACTGACCATCTTCATGCTTCTCTGTTGAAGCAGTAACTCATTCAGTGGAACTTCAAGTTTTCTTTACATTGGCAATCTTGGTCTAAAAATTTGGTTTAGTAGCTCTGCTTCAAAGTTTACAGAAATAAATGTTTGAAATATATTAGTCTGTGTGTAATGAATCAATATCAGTTTCACTTTTTCAGATTTTATTAACAAAATATTTACTTATGCTGTACTATATTTTATGCATATTACTTTTTTTATACCACAAAGAGTACTTACTGGGAACACATTTTGGAAGACTCTGCAACCATTGGCCCTCGCTGCCACAGGTGAGATGGGTTTGTCCAGTAAAAATATAGCCAGCCTTGCACTGAAATGAACTGATGGTCTCCATAGGGCGATACGTTTTCTTGTGAGCGTTAATCCAGAAGGCGTTGGGAATATTTGGTGACCGACATCTTATAACTGTGAAAACAAAAGAGATTTTGTAATGTAATTTTAGCTAAAAGGAATGGGGCATGTGGTGCAGAAAGTTGCCCAAAACTCTGTGACAAATCATGACTAAAGACCTTTGCATTGTGGAGGAGGTGAGCTCCATGTCCCATTGCTGGTGCACCATATCTCCCTCGATCCCACCAGACTCCCAACTTTGCACTCATACTGTATCACATTCCTGAATCTGTATGGCAGCTCCTGGAAATTTCTCCTCTGAGCATTCGTCACTGTTGGCTCTTCACACTCGACAGCTGCAGGGTGTGCAAGAGTTCTGAGATGACTCCATGTATTAGCAAATACACAGGTACCAAATGGACCGGCGAGTTAGCAGACCTCACCTTCACAGACAGCAGGACGACCGTCCCAGCCGTTGTTCACGCAGTGTCTGGTGGCCTTACCTACGAGTATAAACCTGGCGAGAGATCAATAAAAAAGTCAATTCCTAAAATATCAAGAACAATGGGAGATAAGGAAACATCATATTGCAGGGAGTGTTTGTCTCACCCCTCATCACACACAGCTGTAGCTGTATCTCCAAACTCTACGCCAGTGTAGACGAACTGTCCATTTGAAATTTCTCCAGCGTGTCCACACACCTTTCCTTTTGACACAAAATGATAGAGTAATGTTACAGAGGGTGAATGAACGAACCTTTTCATATTTAACCTCAATACAACAAATAGCCATGTAAGTTCGTCTGATTTTACAGGTCTGATAACCTCTTTGGCTCATGACAATCTTGCTGATTGTTTTTGTTTTTTCCAGAATCATTTTAAAGTAAAGACAAGGTTCAAAATGTAAGAGCTTATTTCTGTTAGTTTAATAGTAAATCAGCAACATAATGATTTATAAATCATAAGCACAAATTTGTGAACTAAAATACTCTGTAAATATTCAGTTACTTTTTTTCTCCCAAACAGTAATAAACACTTTCATAAATTTCACAAACCAGAATTGTTCAAGTCTTTATGAATAAGTCAAAAGTTTTCATGAGGGTGTCGCTCTCTCTTCTACAGCTTTACATGATTATTTAGTACTTTAAGTATTCTGGAAGCATACATAAGACTTGGTGAAAAATGACTTGGATGATAAATATAAACTTTCCTACGTTCACATTTTAGCTTCAAAGGCGTCCATTTTCCATTGTCACATGTGCGAATCCTGCTGCCACCCACTGGGGTATATCCCACATCACACTTGTAGTAGATTTTGTCGCCAGAAGAAAACGAGGTCATAGTGATGTATTTGTCAGCAAGGTTGGCATTGGAGTTGCTGACAATGAGTGGTGCATCGCATCCACCTGCTGTGTATTTCAAAAAGAGGTGAAAAGTTCATGTCATGGGGGGGAATCACCTAACGTATTGCATATCTGCACAAAACAAACCTGATCTAGTCTTTACCAGGGGGACATTTTAAAAATCAAGTGTATGAAACTACAGTGGATGGAAAAGTGATCAGTGAGTGTCACCATTTCTATAAAAGCAGATGTTTTGGAAGACCTTGTAAAGAGTATTAAATGTCAAGAAACAAGTGACAGCAGCTTCAAAAAGAACAAGAAGGTCTTCTTCGGAAGGCTTTTCAAAATAAAATGCACTTTTAAATGAACTTATTCTGTAACTATTTCCTTGGCACATGAGACCAAGGAGAGATGTCAGGCAAAAACCACGCAAATGCCAGATACCAATCTGGCATCTGGTACCCACATTATGGATTCATGGTGTGGGCTTATTCTGCTGCTACAGCAGGGGTCCCAAGCCCAGCACACCTGCATAAGTGAGTTCATTTACCATATTAGCATGCATCTATTTGTGGCAGAAGATGGCCAATCACCCATTTATTTAAGCCAGGTGTGCAGCAGCATGCAGGGAGACATGCAGGACAGTGGTTTGGATCCTTCAGGAATCATTGAGTAAACCATATACAGCTCTGTATACCAAAGTATTTCAGAGTTAAATCCAAGTCAGGCTGTATGGTAGAATGAAAACAGTTAATGGCGATGATAATATTGAATAAAGCCATGTCAATATCAGCTGCATTTAATCCACAATTTTCTGCGTTCACAAAAATCCATGTCAGGCTTTTATATCACGGGCAGAGAAAGTCCACCAGCTGGTCACTCTATTGTCAAAATATTGTTTTCATACATTCAAATAATACAGCTGTGCAATTCACTTCCATAGCAACCAGTGTATACCATGCTTCTACATTCTTTTCTGAAAGATTGGGTCAGGAGCTTAGTGAATTCCAGCATTGTACTTTGATAAAAATCCACCCGTGCAGTAAGCCCATCCATTAAATTTCTCTTCCGCTTGATATTTCACTGACAACTGTTAGTGGTAATATGACAAAGTAGAAGCAATTGGGAGTGGCAGCAATTCATCCACAAAGTGATGGGCCTCATAAAATCTCAGAGCTGGAGCAGCAGATGCTGAGATGTGCAGTGAGCAGCACTCCCCAATTTTCTGCAGAGTCAGACCTTCAGATTAAATCCAGCACAGTGCATACAATGCTTCATGCTGAGGGTGTTCAGCTGCACCGTGTCTTACGTAACAAAATACAAAATGTTGGAGGCAATAGTGTAAAATATGTCACCACTGGACTCTACAGCAGCAGACATATTCTAAGAGCGACAAGTCATGTTTATGTGACAATCCAGCAGATAAGTATGGATTCATCACTTACCAGAACAGGACTTTCCTGACTGCTATGTATGCCAACAGTAAGGTTGGGACAGAAGGGATTATGGTTTCGAGCTGCCTGTCAGGAATTGGGCTTGGCACCGTAGTACCAGGAAAAGGAACGCCTAAAACTTCAGCATTCCAAGACATCAGCATTTGGTCATCATTGCTCAACTTTGTCCATCAGAGGATGGATAGCTCTTTAAAGACATACAGGGGGAAGTCTGGTGTGGAAAGTCTTGATTGGCCAGCACAAAGTCCTGACCAATTAATGAAGATCAATTAAACTGAAACTGGGAACAATGCCCTATTGAAGCTAGTATAGATGTGACACATTGATCTTACAATGATAAATTCAATTTGACACACTGTACAGCGTACCTGTGTACATTAAAAAGAAATAATGACAGTGGGAAATAATGTTTTTAAACACTTGAGATTAGATTTAAACAAATTTGGATCCTGATAAAACTATTTCATTTATACTATGTCCCTGTAAAAACACATTCATTTAAAAATGTACTTTCTTTTTCCCCAAGATAAATAAAAAGGGATGGATAATGGCCAATTACAAAAATAAAATAAATGACTAGCTAAGAAATATCATATGTGCTTACCGGGACTTTTATCAGGGGACAGTAAACACTGAGGGAGGTTTGGCTTCCACTGGCCATCAGACCCACAGGTGAGCTGCTGTGCTCCATCCAACTGGAAACCAGAGCTACAGGTGATGTTCATGATATCTCCAACTTGGTGAACTGAAACCTCTCTGCCACTCTTCACTGAGTTGTTCACCACTGGACTGGAGCAGGTGATTTCTTTCTCTGGTGAGACAATTAATTTCAGCAAAGAAGGAAGCATGGAAGTTGTCATTATGTAAACTTTAAAGCAAATTGTGTTTTTAAAATGTTAAATATATATATAACAAGACCCGTCCTATGACTGATTAATGAACCGTGTTGGGTGTATCCAAGCAGTTCAACATCAGGTATGTCTTTGGAAAGATGATATTCTTGTTCATTTATCTTTGTAACATAACTCAAAATTTGTAATAGTCAACAAGAGCCTCAGTTTTTAAAAGGTTTTCTTCAAAGATTTTCCTTTATTTAGCTCCAAATATCTTCACATCAACTCTGAGTCACTTCCCTCTCCTTGCAAGAAAAGAAACATTGCTGACAATGCCGCCACCAGGTGTCACCATGGCAATGGTGTGTTTGGGTTAATGTGCAGCTGCAGTCAGCAGTTGGTGCAACTGGTTTTATTTATAGGCATCAGAATAAGTGGCGGTAAATCCAAATGCACTTCATACTTTTCAGATTTTTATTTAAAAAAAAAAACAAAACATCATGTTTCTATTTTCTTCTACTTCACAATTATGTCACATTCTGCTGGTATATCACGTGAAACCTTATGAAAATATGCTAATTGAGTGGTTTTAACATGGCAAAATGGATTAATGTGAATACTTTTTAAGGCATTTTGTTTTAAAGGAAAATGAGTGTGGTGAAAATAGTGGTATAATGACCTCTTTACTACCACACCTTATTCCGCACAAGACAAATGTATGATTAAGTCAAAATGATCTCATAACTAATGAGCTCTTACAAAGATGGAAAATATGCACAAAACAATTAGGGGATTAGATGAGCTCCTCATCATAGTAAAGCTTCAGTTGATCAGTGTCATAACTCCCACCCATACAGAGTTGCTTTTCATCCTGTTGCAATTGCAGAGCGTCACTTTATTATCTTGCAGTTTAAACACACAGTCACATACCTTCACATAATGGAAATTCACCAGTCCAGCCAGACCTCTTGCATATCCTGTAGCTCATTCCCTTCAGCGTATATCTGTAAGCATGGAGATTCAGTTCAATACACACCACAATGTTTACATGCCTTACAAAAATTGTTTCAGGCAAAGCTTACCCCTCGTTGCATTTGGCATAAACTTTCTCCCCAATATACGTTTGACCTTCATAGAGGAAGTGTCCATTGGGGAGCTCTCCGGCGTTGCCACATGATATCTCTGTCGGAAGTTGACATGAGGAACAATGAAAGGGTAAGGATGGAAATCCCAAGATTGAGTTAGGGACAAAAATAAATCCATCTCATAACCACAGTGAACTTAGCAGAAGGCAAGGGGTTGATCTCTAAAATTACATTGCCGTATATCATGTTGTCATACGGCATGTGATGTTGCAGTTTCCCATTTGGTCTACAGTCAAATATTTGAAAATAACAATGCCATACTGTGCTAAAGTATTTGTAATCCTCGAAAGTTTTGTTACAGTGATAAAATGTAATCTATTTTATTGGGATTTTATATCCCAACTTCACTTGTTGAAAGTAAAATTAATTTTTTATGGGTATCAGAGAAAAATAGGCTAAATACAATAAATGCCGCACTTCCAATTTTATTAAAAAAAATTATTTTGTTTTCATTCCGTTCCTAAAGAAAGGAAAATGTCGTACCTTGCTAAGTACATCATGTAAACTACATGGGAAAGTAAGTTGTTTTTTTTTTTTCAATCTTCTAAGCATAATATGGAAGTTAGTTCTTACGGCCAGACTCAAGCTGACATATCAGTTCTGATTAGGCTAAATATTCAGATTAAGGTTGCTTTTTGAACATAATGTTTAAGCAAGTATTACACTTTTCAATAAGCCAATTTTTCTATCTTAAATGTTTTTATTGATGTAATATTCTTGTGTTAAATGTGTTGTCAGTGGCTGTAAGCTAATGAAAAAAAATGGAAATAAATGCTTGTTGGTAATTGCTACACATAGTGTATTTCACTTCGTGACTTAAGTTTCTGAAATGAAAGAACTTTTCTATAATATTCTAATCCACTGATTAAGACAAAGTTTTAATTGGCTGATAAAAGACAAAACAATAAAGAACTCTTCCCCCTATGCTCAGCAGAGGGCGGAAAAGAGCTTATAAAATTGGTCCAAAATCGCATTTATTTATTTTAATAAGCATTTAATCCTGTTATTTTATTTAAAAAGGGGAAAAAAAAAAATAACAAAGCCTGATTATTTGCCACTCTTACTTTCGCATTTTAGAGTCAGTCGGCTCCACTTTCCGTCCCGACACTCCACAGATCCGCTCCCTCTGGATGGAGTGAAGTCCTCGGCGCAGCTGTAGTAAACCTTCGCCCCGCTGCTGAACTTCTGTCTGGGCGTGATTTTCTTTCGCAGTCGGGTGTGCGGGTACTCCGGCGGAGCGGGACACTCCTGCGCCACCTGGGCTGTTCATTTAGTCCATGAAAATGTAAAAACATTTCACGTGAAAACGCCAACAGACAGACAGACGTGCGCACGCTAATGATTATCAATTTATCTTTTCTTTTTTTTTTTTTTTACCTGCTGCTAAAAAAGCAAACGATAAAATCACAATGGTCCCGGTGGCGGTCCTCATGGTTGTTCTCCTGTATGAGAAGAGGTTATGAAAAGCAAATACCAACGGGATTTGATTTATAGAAGAAGGCTGGCACAGCCCTGCTGAGGGCAAAGCTTTCAGAAAAAAAAAAAAAAAAGATCAGGAGACAGTGGGAAGCAAGGCAAGGACAAAACGTCAACAATTGGAATATTTTCAGAAGCATTTCAAAAGTATTTTTAATAAAAGCATTTATTTTTATTGTTGGAAAAACGTAATTATTTGTTCCATTCCCTATGATGAAGTATTTCAATATGTTTGATGGTAAAAAAAAATAAAATAATGCATATTAATAATACTTTTCTTTTGATATCAATAAATAGAGCAGTCTCCAGTCAGCTTTACAAACATTGAAAATAAGAAAAAGAACAAGATGGTTGGAAACACTTGACAGCTCCTCACTAAAAACCCCATTAAATCTAAAACAAATAGTGTGAAGTCCCTTTTTACTTCATGAAAGCAACAAAAAATATAAAGCAATAAAGTTGGATAACAACAAAAACAAGTTTATTCCCTGAGAAAAATGGTTTAAAACAAACAAGTCAAAGATAATTGTTCAATTCTTGCAGCTAAAGTGTCTTTTCTGTTTATTTTTTTTTTTAAAGATATGTATTACCCAATAAAAATCAACATTTATCGCCCTGTTACATGCTTAGCTTGGCAGGAAGAAAACTGTCAGCATATTATCATTTAAGATTGCGGCCCACTGTTAGATATTTGTTGCTTAAGATTTGGTTATATCCTGTTATCCTCCATTTAGACATCTAGTTCTATTTGCTTGTTCTATAACATTTCATTACAAAGTTTAATACATTTAGAACTGATTCATGTTCTCATGTTAAATATACTAAGTATCACTGACTTACAATAGATGTTCACAACATCTATTGTTTAATTAACACTGAGATGGAAGCTAATAAAAAGTGGAACATGTACCATTATTGAGAAATGTTGCCCTATTAATATCTTCAATCCTACTAATAAATTATGACCTTGTGGTGAGTAGTTGTCATGTTTTATGGTTAATAAGAACCCAAGTGCAGAGCAGAGGAATTTAATGACAAAAGCAGAACTTGTCAGGGAAACTCGCACGAAGCTGAGTAATAAGAGGAACGAGCAAAAAACATCAAAAACCATGACCTTAAAATTTGAGTCAAGGTCGGAGAATGACCTTGGATCCAAACGAGCTTAATCAGAGGAATGTGCAGCAGCTGTAAAAAGAAAATCCTGAGCAGGAAAACTGAAGGAAGGAAACTTAAAACACAGAAGGTACTTAATGGAGAAGAAGAAGCGTAGAACTAAAAAATAAGCTAAAATGCACAATAAGAAGACAGGAATGAGTAGAAACCTGAACACCAGTAAATGAACAAAGACACGACCGAACCATAAAAAAAGAATTGATAAAAGAACTCTAAATGGCAAAACTTAAAAACAACCAGAAAACAAACAAATGAAACAAGGAAATGTCAAAGTCATTTTCATTTAGGGCCAAATCAAGATTGTGTGTATTTGCAGAATGTATTGATAAAGCTTGTTAAACTATATAACTTTACAAGTAAGCAGTGTGGAAAAAGTAAAAGATACTGCCACCTGCATGTGGGAGTTAACGGTCACTTCAATCAATGTTTTGATTATTTGTGGAAAATATTTTTAAGTGATTTCTGTAATTTAATTTACGAAAAATAGAGTAGCGTAGACAATAGCCTTGTTAGAGCTTTTACATGACTGTGATCCTTTTTCAAAATATCTGATGTCAGATAGGGAATTATCTGCAACTCTTTATCAAAGTGCAATTATTTAAGGACAATCGCAGGCGTCAAAATAATTTTAGATTAGTCTCCGAAGGACTGATTATTTGTCTGTTTCCTTCCACGTTTCCCTTGTGACTCAATTACTCTGTGATGAAAGTGTTTTCATGAAAAGCAGATGATTTAAAAATGAGGTAGTTTTACTTTTCAAATTTTAAAACTGAAGAAATTGGGTTTGTGATGGTCATAA
Organism: Poeciliopsis gracilis; assembly: GCA_911649635.1. Lineage (NCBI taxonomy): Eukaryota > Metazoa > Chordata > Actinopteri > Cyprinodontiformes > Poeciliidae > Poeciliopsis > Poeciliopsis gracilis. The sequence goes on from CAJVRI010001220.1 coordinate 4,510,281, forward strand.
GTTACAGTATTTACAGTTGCATAAGTGTTGCATCACTTGTTTTGCTCAGCACAGCATTTGATGTGTTTTCTTGCTGGAGGAGGTGAGATTTGTCATCAGATGCCATAAAAACATAAAAAGGTCCCTCGCTGGTTTGAGCTTTGTGATGCATGTCTGCTTCTGGAGTTCAGGCTACACCCAATGAGCTCACACAGAACAGGAACATGTCGTTTTAATTAAAACAGTGCACAATTTCAATGCAAGCCCTTTTATTTAATAGATGTGTGCAGACTTTAAAGCGCTCTTTAATACATACAAATATATCAATATTGTATTCATTCAATGTAAATATTACTTTGCAAATCATACTACTTTGAATACTGTTAAGTACACGACTTAACAGACTCTCACTGAAATAAATAAAGGCACTTTAATTCCAAAATAAAAAGTCAGAAACATAAATAAACCTCCAACATTACTAAGCAGATCAAAACCTCTTTTGGTGCATTTGGTATTGTTAATTATATCTCTATTATAACAGTAGAAATGAGGGATACATTCAGACACAAGACATCAGAAAAGAGAAAAAGCTCAATTATTTTCACAGACTAAAGAGAAATCACTTCTTGCACTTTTAAAGGACTAGACAGAATGTTTCATTATTCTTTCATGGCATTTGTTTGTGAGCTGAACCTAGAAAGCAATTCCACAAGCTTTAATCACAGTTTAAAACAGGATAGTTACTTCATTCCCAAATTACAAGGAAGGACAGATTGCACTGGAATGTTTACAAAGGAAATAGAAAAAATATCAGAGGACAAATCAAGGCTGTCTTCAAGAGAGGCCCCCTTCTTCCCTTTTACACTCACTGAGACTTACAAATTACGTTGCAAGTCTCTTAAACTTGCAAATCTTTCATTTGCATATTTGGCATGAACACAGTGCAGATATAATGGCTATCATTCAGAAGGAGTGAGTTCATACATGTACGTGCAAAATCATGCTAAAATGGACAAACTCAAATAACATAATGTTACACAGAAGAGATGCATTTTCTTAATATGACAGTTGGAATTTTAGTGATGATCAGCAGAGCTGGGAAAACATTCCCACAGAGGAGTCAGCCTTGGACGGTTAAAGGAAGGAGTGAAAACACCGAGGCAAAGGCGACTGAAGTTGATTGTGCCAGATTAGAGGAAAATACCTCTATGTGCTTTTTTCTTCTGTGTCTGGAGTGCTGAAACAATCCAGAGAGTTCTGGAAAAGGAAGAGTGAAGTGCATTTACAGAAACAGTAGAGCCAAACAGAAATGAGGTATTTGTTTTGACTGGCACTGAACAGGAGTTAATATTGAACTCTGAGGTTTTGAGCCAGAGTAAGACAGGTTGGTTGCAGATTTCTGGGCTTCAGAAGGGAAGCTATGCTGACAAAGGTTACTTTGTGGGCAACAGCACAAGCAATAACATTGGAAACACTTGTTACATTCATACTGAAATAGCCTGGATATTACATTTTTCACTTCAGAAACTGTGTTCAGATACTTTAAGCAACAGACTGAGCCTTGCTATTTAATGTAGATCCCATTTTGTCACATTGCAACAACAAATTTTAATGACAATTTTATGAGCCAGGCCAAAAAAAAAAAAAAACTAAATAAAAAATAAAAGCTGTGCACAAATTTAAAGAGAAAGCCAAATACAGTAAAATCATGAAAGGTGTGGTCTCCATGTGTTTTCACCCCTGCACCAAGTAACCACCCTGTGTCACACCAAATGTTTTCCCTATTAGCATTTTTTCAAAAGGACTTTAAAACAGATCTGAAGATCAGTTTTTAGTAAGTACAACAGATTCTAGATTGGATTTAATTGTGGCCCATTCTACCACATAAATATTATTTGATCTAAACCACTACTGCTCTGGCTGGATGTCGACCTTTGTCTTCGTAAAGTATTCAGCGCCACCCATCACTTCCACTGTTTGTTATTCTATGGACAGTTTTCTCTATGTGATTTGTGTTGTTTTTGGCCATGTGTAACACTTTGTATTAAGGCCAGCTATTTCCATTTTGGTCTCATCAATATTCCAAATGTTTGCCGTTTACATGACAGAATGTCAATATTTTTCTATGCCTTTTTTTTTTTAAAGGGCTTTCTGGGATTAAGGGGCCTTTAAGTGGACCTATAAAGGTTCCATTATTGGTCTTATGATGTAAATTTTTCCTGATGCCCATTAACTACCCAGTGAGACATGCTGCAACACCTCAAAATGAGAAGGTCATAAGGTCATCCAAGATTGCCCCATTTTTCATGTGGAGGATGGACCAGTAGTTACTCCAACCTTCTGCCACTGGGCTGATCTTTTTACGTATCCCCAACTCCAGCTTGTAAATAGTTAAATACTTTTATTAACACCACCCAATTAGTTCAGGGTCACATTTATCTTTCACACAAAACTTTTCAGTGCTACTCCAATCCAATGTGACATTCTGCACTGTGTTACCAACAGTACAGAAGGCTAATTTTTTTTATTACATTTCATAGTTGGCTTTACAAGACTTCAGTGGCTGTGGGAGGTTTCTGCATGACGGTCCATCATTTGCAAAAGAATAATTTAAAGTCTCAAGCTGCATAAACAGTTTGCTGCTCCGGAAAACTTTGTCCACAAATGTTAAGAACAAAATCGGGGGCAAAATAAAATCCCTGCAGGAGTTCTGCTCCCACTGACGAATTATGTTCTCACTTCAATTACACAGGAACTGAAAGGCCTGCAGTTGACTCCTAAAGTAACACCCACAGGAAACCACAAGGCCTGCTCAAAGTTAAAACATTTTAAAGACTGTTTGGGCTAACTCCCATTGCCAGACATCTGTTTGCAACTATAATATAAGCATGATTGGCTTAACATTTAAACAGTAGCTAATTTAGTTTATCTGTTGTAGTTTTGAGCAACTCTTTAATTGTTTCATTTCATTTGTAGATTTTAATAGAGTGCCTCCAAAAAGTAATCACCCACTGGGATGATTTAGTCTTTTCTAAATTACTTTTACAAATCCATCCTGATCCCAAAAAGTTTGACAAGAAGCTTTCATATAAAAGTGAAAACTGATTTCAGTGACTGCATAAATATTCACCCCCTTTGTGGTGGCTTGTTTGTGGTCATGTATAGTGTTTGGTAATTGCATAGTCTAAATGATACAAATCTGGCATATTTACACATATAAAAAGAATAAGAACAATTATGACATGCATAATTTATTATAACAAAGAATGGTTACAAGAGTGTTCAAAAATATTTTAGGTACATAAAGATTCAACGCTACATCCTGCAGATGTCATTGTCTCAATGTGCCGAGTGACACAAAGATAGCCTTTTGACTGATGGCCAAAACGCTCCAATGTGATCTAATTTCTTCCACTTGACCACAGAGTTTGATATGAGTTTTCTTCAACAGTGGTTTGCTCAGTTCCACTCTCCCATAAAGCTATGACCAGTAAAGGACAGTAATTATATGCATGTATCCAGGAATATTGATTAATCAGTGAATGGACCTTCCAGACGCAGCTGTCTTTATATTAAAATCACTTGAGACAAAGTTACTCCACTCAGCTGATCGCTGTTCTACTTGTTGTGGGACTACGAGAACAAGGGGGTAAATACTTAGAAGAATTACTTATTTTGTGTGCTTTTGTACCATATCTGAGAATTAACTATTATATTATAATTGCATTATGAATTGCAGAATATTTTTCCACACTGACTAAAAGCAGTTACATTTTTACCGGATACTGACCTCTCCTTGCAGCGATTCAATGCCCTCGGATATCCGTATACTGGCAAAAGCTGGAGGAGGGAGCACGGGTGAAGGTGAAAAGTTGCCCATACTGTACAAACGGGGCCGTTTAATCTGGTCTTCGGTGGACAGCGGATCGAAGCTGCTCCTGCGGAATAAAGGTGGTGGCGTTCTCGCTTTGACCTGTTCAAAGAGGAACACAAAATCATATTTTGGTAAATTAGCCATTTGTTTTAGTAACTTTGTAGGTCTGAAAATACTTGTTCTCTGAAACAAATCAGCACCAGTGAGTAATCCGTTACCAAAACAGACAGAAATACAAAAGCCATTATCACATTGGTTTCAATGGGCAGCGTATTCCTCTCTACAATAGCAGGATGTTTCTCAAGAAACGTGTTGCCGTATCAACACCCACTGGCTGAACGCCTGATAATTAACAACGATTTAAAAAAAATTCCAGAACAAGAATGTTTGCGTGTCACTTATTAGAGCAAATGGATGAGTGTGTCAGAGGAATGATTGTGTGGGATTGCCTAACCCCATCTATTTCTGGATAAAGCCCCACTGACTGATTCAGGGATGACGTCTGATCAGAGGAACATTGCTCATCAGCATTTCTAGTGCCGATGCATAAACAATCAGTTTTCTACACACAGCATAAAGAGATTTCTGCAGAACAAATTCATTAAACAACATCAGAATATCACTTCCATCATAGAAAACAATCACTTTGGAAAAGCAGAGGTTAATGGACAATGTCATTTCTTTAAAGCAGTGTTTCTCAAACTTTTTCACACTGAGGACAACTTAACCCATTTAACAAACAGTCATGGTGTGACACAGCTTCCCCTGATCATATAATATTCCTGGAGTCGTTTTCGATTTTAAGGCAGTTTCCCATTATTACTTTTAACACAGTCCTTTGGTAAGCTAGCTGTAGCGTCGCACTTTGAGCTGACGTCATGGCAAATAAATGGTCGTTTACATGCAGCACTTCGCCTGAGCTCCAGGACCACAGTTTGAGAAGAACAGGTTTAAAGAAAGTTTGGAATTTTGCTGAAACGAATACAGATCAAATCTGAGACTCGGGAGTGGTGCTGTATGTTATCTGATGTTTGTGTGTTACTGCAATGAATATGTGTCTTCTTGATAACTTCACAAATTGGACTGATGTACCTAAAATTTTCTAAATAAATGTTCAAAAACAAAAGTTATTAATATGGACAGATGGGTAGATGGACCTTTCATCACTTGAAACAGAGATACAAAGAATGGTGGATGGATAGATGGACAGACAGACTGAGAATCAAGTCTGCAAAAACAATATATATTTTTTTATATTTACCAAGCCCTGGAAAATCCTTCAATCATATTCCACATTGTGTAATTCATATTAATAGTATAGTTTCTTACTATAGCTTGCATTTTTGTGGATCTGAGTTCAGATCTTACCTGAGAACAGTGTTATTTAGTGTGGCTGGGTGAACATCTGACTTTTTTAAGCAGGTAAATATTGTAAGGTGTAATTTTGGTTGGAATTCCTAAGAAGAGATCGTCTCCAAGCAAGTCTGTCCTGTCCTGACAGGTCACACACCTTAGAAACACGTACTTTATTTTAAGCGGGGCTGATGGTGATGGTTGAACTTTTTGTAAAAAACCAACTTACCAATGGTCTGTCCCTGTGAGTGTTAACAGCTTCCACTTTCAGATCAAATATTTCCACTTTGCAACCTAGCAAAGGCAGAAGGAGTAGAAATCAAAAAAAGGAAAAAAAAAATGCTGTTTGACTTTCCTATAAGCAGAATAAAGACTTACCATAAGCCACTGGAGTGAGTTTCAGGACAGTGTGCAGGGGACATTTCATGTAGGGTAGATCATCTAAAGCCAGTAAAAGCACAACATGGCTGGTGAGGTCAGGTTGTGGTTTAATTCAGCCTTATTTGGTTTGCCGTCTTATAAATGTTTGTGCTTTTGTCGCTTCCTTAGGAAGGCACACCCATGCTCTGCTCAAAAAGCGGAGCATGGGCTGCTGTGACCAACTCTGAAGAGCCACATGCCCACTGGTGGGAGTACATTCAGACAAAATGCCAGCCAGAGTGGGGCCCACACTTTGGTTTGTGAACTCATCTAACTGTAGCCAAGCCTTAAGCAGATCCTGCGTCATGCACCACTTCCAAAAACTGAGGAAACGTCTGCACATGAATAATTATAGTTCTGTCAAAGATCATTTTTCAGTCAGTTCCTTAAATGAGATAAAAAAAATAAAACATGTTTTTGTGGCACTAGCACAGTTACTGACACTCTCTTCAAGGAGGCTGAACTAAAAATGATCCCTGATTAAGAACGCTGCAGTAAAACGCAAAAGAAGTATTTTCAATCTAGTTTCTGATGCACATTTGTTTGTCCACTTGAAACTGATAAATAACCTGTCACCACAGCACAGGAGCTTCTTTAAAGTGAAAAGCTAATTAATATTACTTTTAAAAAGTGTTAGTTCCACTGGTAGATTATTTCACTCCCAATAGAGTTTTTCTGTATTATTATAAGTGAAATAATCTGCTAGTGAAACAAGTACTTTTTCATCAATGTTAAAGAATTATTGATTTAACAGAAGCTCCTATATTTTGTAAGTTATTTTTGTCTTATTTCAAGTGTACTCAGATATTTGTACTTGACTCTAGACCAAAAATATTTGGCAAGAAATTGTTTTTGCAGTGTACAATGTGCCTTTTCCAAGCCTATTAATGCAAAACATTTGTAGAAAGAATGTGGGACAAAAGGGTGCACATGCAACAGAGCCAACCAAAGTTTTGAAAGAATTGTGTTGCAAAGCACATTCAAGCTTTTGGGGAAGCTTTGTAAAAAATATGGAGAAGTATTGCTCCTTCCTTCAACCACAGTTTTATGTCAGTATTATTGCAAACTGTGAAAGAAAACTGATGATCCAGACAAAGAAGAAACACATGTATGATTCAGTAATGGGTTAAGGTCAAAACGCCAAAAACCCCCCAGTGTTACTCCTCTGCAATAATCTGGTGAAGCAAGACTTCAGTAAAAATATAAATATCTCTATTAAACCTTTTCCTGTGCTTAAAGTGGGTGTATCTGTTTTTTTTTTACCAAAGTTATAGACTTTTCTGAAACTACACCTCCCATCTTTAAAGTCTGATACTCCCACCACCTAAAGTCTGGCAGATGAAAAAGACAAATAAATAAAAACTGCCACACATTTATGAAAGTTGTAATGATGTTTGTGTGTTATTACTGTCCAGCCCTCTTGCATTGCATTGCAAAACTAATCGTACAACCTGGAAAATTTTTTACTTAGTGTCACAATACACCCGCAAACTTCTATGTATTTTTCTCGATGGTAGCAAAAAGCAGCACGTCATTGTGGGTTGGAAGGGAAATTTCCTTCAGCTGCATTGATGGGAAGATGGGTGCAGCTAAATTCAGGGACTCTAAACGACTTAAAACTGCTTCATAACACAACCTCACATTGAAATGGTTTAGACCAAAGCATGTTATGAGTAAAAATAGCAGAATCAAAGTCCATGACTGATTCAAATTAGGAGTCTGGCAATACTTAAAAACTTCAAAGAAGCTCTCCAACCAGTCGGACTTATTGTGTTTTGCTAAGAAACATTTTAGGATAAATATGCGAAGTTGGTAGAGACGTAAACCAAAGTACCTGCAGCTGAATGAGGAAGGTGCCTCAACAATGCAAAATTTTTAAATTTTTTATCTAGGGAAAAAAAAAGGAAACTGAAAATCATTCATGATTCTACCTCAGAATCATGAACTACTTTGTGTTGGTCTATCATATAAGATCCCAATAAAACATATTGTTTGTGGTTGTAATGTGACTATATAACTCCAATGGGTATAGATACTTTCACAAAACACCTAGACACAACATACACATTTATGTTCAAACCTGCATTTTTACATAAACCTTGTTAATCAAGATGATCTTAGTGAAAATATTTAAATTTGCACAATTAGTCAGCTTTGTGAGCCCACAGTAGTGTGAATTTGTAATGTAAGTGTTTTATGCTAGTAACCTGCGCCTTTGTCCAAGAAATAAGCTAGCAAACAGCGCATGACAGCCTGATGGCAGATGACCAGAACGTCGCCCTGTCGCTCCAGCTCCATTATAACCGGCTCCAGACGCTGAACCAGGTCTTGGTAGGACTGTTAGGAACAGAACATATTTTGTTTGAGACTATTAACATATTACCATTTAAACCTCCTTCAGGTAGAAATAAAAGGCTATCACCTCTCCACCAGGGTAGCGGTAATGATATTTGTCCTGGTCTCTCATAGCAAACTCCTCTGGGTACTTGCTCTCAATCATCGCATAGGTCATTTCCTCACACACTCCCTGAAACATAACCAGCATCAGTCAGGCAGTCAGGACTTTCTGCATGAATCTGACCCTCCAGCTGGTTCATAAGGACACACACAGCGTCGATTTCGTTAAGTATCTTCCACTGCTCGTAGGGGACACCCAGCTCCTCCGCCGTCTGAATGGTACGCTTCAGCTGGCTGGTCCAGACCTTCAGGTCAGACAGATTGTGCTCTTTCACAAATGCTTTCAGCTCCACAGCAAACTGTGAAAGAAAGCATACAAGAGCACTCTAAACATCTTACACGGTATCTGAAGGTAGAAGACTTTTTTAAAACCTTTTTAAAACCACATTGAATAAAATTTAAGAGAATAAAATTGGTATAGCTGATTGTTGGGGGGGATCCTGCTGGATTACAATCAAGTATAATGAATACAGTGAAACTTGTCAAGTCTGTTTGTGGCTCTTGCCAGCAGCTTTGTGCCCTTTACACTATATATGGCTCTCTATAGCCTGGAATTTGTAATCATAAATCTTTTTCCATAGGCCTACTTGTATTTTTAATACAAAACATCTTAATTGGAATTTTAGACTTTGCCGTATTTGTAGGATTTTAGTCAACTGAGACAAGATTTATGGTTAAAAACACCCAAGTTCACCTTATCACTTTGAACACACTATGATTTGTCTGTAGAGGTTAAACGTATCACATCTGCAAAAAACTCTCTTGTGTATCTTTTGTATTTGACAAATTTATAGAGGTAAAAATTTAAATGTGATCTGTAATTAAGTACCTTTTTTCCTCTCTCTGACAGGCCAGAGTCGCCTCCAAGACGCCCCTCCAAATTGTGGAGGCTCTCTCCGTGCCGACAAAGGTAGATGGAGTGGGAGTGCACATGGATGTTCATCAGGTAGTACACTATCTTACTTTGGATGGAATCCTGCACCTTGTTCACCAAGAAACGACGGCCAACATCAATGACCTTAATGAAGGACAGGTTCCTGTGAGTCACAGATAAAAAAAAAAATAGTAGCAGTCAATCAGAAATATTTACATAAACAAAGACAAGAAGAAGACCATCAAGGTTAAAAAGAAGATTGCCCTTCCTATGTTGTAACCTTGTCACATATACACAGGACTTAAGCTGAAGTACAGAAATTGATACATTTTCAATCTTAGTTTGAATCTCAGTTTAGATTTACTGACTTAAAAGAGACACTATTTCCATCTGCTGGACAAAGTTGGAAGGACACACATTTTTTTTTTTTTTTTTTTTTAAATGGCAAGAAAAACAAAACTGCTTTTCACCCGAAAACATTCTGCTCAAAAATAAGAAATAAGAAAAATTTGTTTAATTACAATAGTAACAGAAACAAAAACCTACATATCAAATAAGGCACCTTACATGTCATGTTTGTCTGGGTCTAAAGGTTGATAGGTGACTTTATAACACTCTATTCTCTTTAGAAAATCGTCCATGACACGGTCTCTGTCCCTTTCAGGGTAATCTGGGCTGGAGACCTTCACTTCCTTTGAGGGACAGAGATTTAAAAAGGTGATTCAGAGTGAGGTTTTAACATTTAAAGAGTGGGTGTTTAATTAAATTCACAATAAATAAATAAAGCAATATTTACCATAATGTTTTCAGCTATGACCTCTGGATCATCACATACTGATTCCACAAAAAAGACCTAATACAAAACAAGCAAAACCAAAAAAATTAAAAAATATCACAGCACTATGGATCACTAGAAAAATCCCTACTGTAGGAAGAGTAAGATTAATAAACCCACAGTTAATGGCTAAAGCCATTGAAACCCACTGAAGCTCGTGTTCAGACCAAGTCTAAAAGTATTTATTTCTTATTCATCAATGGTTTTCTGACCTTGAATGAATTTTCTTGTGCAAAATTAAGGATGAGTGTCCTCCTCTCCCTGGTAGTGTTGGTGGCATCAAAAACCTGACCAACAACAGAAAACATTTTAGAAAAATAAATAAAAGAAAAAAAGAAATCTATGGGTTCAGGTTTAGTATCCTTACAGCAATCTGGCCTCCTTCCTCGCTTAGATAAGTTTTAACGTCCTGCAGTGCCACCAAAGCACACTGTCTGTGAAGGCAAAAATAATCACCTTACAAAACCATGAAAAAGTCTTAAACAAAACATCATATTTTGTTTTGAGTGGGCCACACAGCCACAGTTGGAAAGTAACATTAACTATTCTCCAACTGATCCTGTAACATATCTAGGCATGTTCCGTGGTTTGACTTAAAAGAACTAAAGACTTAGAGAAGATGAGCAGCATCTGAAATTCTTATCCTGAAAATACATTTTACTTCCACCTGCTGGACAAAGAAGTTGACTTCCAGCAGGTGGAGGTCAACTTCTTTGCAGTCAAACAAGTTGGACCAAATAATCTACATATTATGATATGATATGCACTCATAACACTAAAACACTAGTTCACTCCTTAATTTAGGTTTGTGTTTTATGACTGAATTAAATGACAGTAAAGTCATAATTGTGAAGTTGAAAGAAAAGAATACACAAGTTATACCATGTACCTCTTGTGAAGCATAGTGAAAAAAACATGAGTGTGTATATATATATATATATATATATATATATATATATATATATTGTTTCATTCTCCTTCCTTCACAATTTTGTACTACTTTATGTTGGTCTTTCAAATAAAACCCCAAGAAAATCCATTATGGGGATTCCAAAATGTGTGAATATTTTTGTAACCCACTGTAAAGAAGATCTTTTTCACTCACTTTCTAATTTTCATTGCCTCTTCATTGTCATGTTTGAAGAACTCATAGGACTTGTATGACTGCACTGCTTCTCTCCTATAAGCCCCGAGATTAAAGACTGCAAGGAAAACAGAGTGGGGAAAAAAAAAAAAAAAAGAGACCGAAAGGCAGAGATCAGGATTAAAGTCTGTGCTTTAGACTGCTGTCTTGGCAGTGACCTTCATTTAAACAGCCTGAGCCACCCAGGTTAATTCCTTAAAGGTGAAAACAGAAACTACAACTTCAAACAGAGCAGTGCTACAGGAGGCACCACTCTCTGAAACTCCTTAGCCTGAAGCCCAACATTTTTATGAGTAATATGTTTTATAAGTTCCACAACATTAACAAATAAGCAATATATAATAGTACCTCAACAACTTTTTTCATGTGGTTTCCACTGTTTTTATTTGCGTCTTGTCTTGTAATGTGATCAAAATGTTCTTCCCTGAATGAAAATCCTGCATGTTTTCTGAGTACTGACCCTTTGTTGGAACTCCGATCCAGTTGAGATAGCGTGTCAACTTCTTGGACATGTACGTTTTCCCCCTTGCAGGCAACCCAATCATCACAATCAGAAGTGGAGAATTGGTCATGTAGTAGGCCCAAGCTGCAGTTCAGAGACACAATAAAATAACAGCATTTAGGCTTTTGAATTTGTAAAAAATATTTTATGGCCTCTTGGAGTTCCTTCAAGGCCAAGGATTCAAAGGTTTAGAGGTCAAACAGACATATTTTATAAACAACTACGGAAACACACTGAGTACACTAGCAGCAAGACGTGGGAGTGTTACGTAACAATTCAATGTCACCTCTGCACACGTGTGAACTGGGTAATGTTTACAATGAAACTTGTTTCAGGTTGCAGTTTATGATTAATTGTTCTCTGTATTCTGGACAGCTGCCGGGTTCAGTGTTCCAACGCTTGCAGGCTTGAATTGGGAGTGAACAATGTTATTTAATTTCTTTCTTTCTGCACAGTGAAAGATAAATCTATCCAAACAGGGAGCTGGCGAGAACAGACTTGACTGAAGATTCTCAGAACAGAAATGCAGGTGCTTGGAAACCTTCATGTTGAAGATTAGAGCTCACATGCATTCTTGATTTGAAGAAAAAAAAAAAAAAAAAGAGAGAGAGAGAAGTTTGAATGCCATTCTACAACAAAAGGTCTGATGACAAACATTTTTATAAACAGGGGTTATTCTAATATTTACAGACCTTTTGAGTGAATGTATCAGTGCATACCTTTACAAACACACTCTCTCATTACTGGTGCATACCAGTAATGAGAGAAGGTGCGTCACAGTTGACATTTAGCATTGTGTGCTGGCTGAAACTGTATCTTGTGTTGCTCAAGGCTCACAAAGCTGGGACTCTTTATCAAGTGAACATTTTGAAATTTACAGCCCAATCTTAAGAGAACATGCTAAATAATACAGTAGTTAGAGGGCGCACAGAGTTTAATATTTTAAAAAGAATGCCTTAGGAGTTTCAGTTTTGCTTTAGAAAATAGAAAAACAAATCACTCACAGCCCTTCTTCTCGTTGCTCTTTAGGTCCGTCCTTCTGGACTCAGTGCAGCTTTCTGAAGAAGTACAAGGTTTCTTGCGTATGGCAGCCATTACTGGGCCTAATGATGTCCAATTACAGCTGGGGTAAGGACAGCGATGGCTGTTCTCTGGGTACTACAACATGTCACACACTGCATAAGGAAAAAGCACAACAGTCAGATTGCATTTAATCAAATTCAAGGGAAAGTAAAAACAAGACTTTAAGCAAATAAAAAAATCATTGGGAAAATATTTGACATGATTAGTAAAGTATATTAGGCATGTTCTCAAAGATAAAATAGCAATGTGCTTAAGTTAACAATTTCTAATGCTAATTTTATTCATATATCTTGTTAAATTAAAAATGTGTTTAACCAAAATGTAACAAAAAACTAATACAATTGATACAATCAATACCTATATAAACTTCATATATGATCAGAATCTAAAAAGGAATAATAAACACATTTCAGTATTATATACAATAGTAAAGTAGTATTGTCATTACTAGTCAATATAAAATATTGAATTGGTCATTTCATTTTTGAAACATAACGCACTGTTCCTTCTTTGTTCATTTTTTTTCATTTGTTCATCAACGGTTGAACATGTTAGCTAAAACTTCCTCATGTCAGTATTTGCATGTCAAACCTGTACAAGAGCATTGTAAGTACCAGGGTTCGGAATTGTAATGGTTTTAATTTGAACATAAATCGCCACTCTGATTGTAAGACTAAAGGCAGAATTCATGATTAATCTTTGTCAACCTGTTACACACAGTCCAGGACAACCGGGAGTTGCTACTGTACTTGAACCCGCACTGCAAAGAGCTGAAAACTTGTACGTTTACAAATAGAAAAGGCATCCTGAGGAGAAACTCTGCAGCATAAAAGGTTGATTGAAGAAAAAACATAAGGATGACATACCAAAAACCAGCCCAAGAGCAACTAATATCCAGTCTACTTTCGGTAATGATGCTACAACTTGACCTGAGACGCGGACGTCATGTTAACGTCCCTTTCTTCCTCTCGGCTTCGGCTCCGCCCTTTCTATCGCCGTTCTTCTACAGGAAGTTCAACTCTGAAGTTTAAATAGCAGTTCCGGTGAATTGTTTCAAAATAAAGTAATGACGTCATTCTAAAGCTATTTTCTTCCTGCTGAGGCTGCGGTGCACTGAAAGTACTTTATCTTCTTCTTCTTCTTCTTCTTCTTCTTCTTCTTCTTCTTCTAAGAAACACCTTATTTGCATTGCTGACTATAAGTATTAGTTTAATTATCTTTTATTGTGTCTCTAAGTGTTTCTGACAACGGAATCTGTTATTTTTTAAGCATGTTATTTTTGTTAGAATTGTATTTATGTCTTCATTTTGAATAGCCAGAATTTGCACATAACCTTACATTTTTATCTGACTAAAGTCGTCATCTTTATGTATTAAAGTTAGATGATCAAATCATTTGCTTGATTAGTCTTTTAGGAAATATATTTTATTAGCGATTTTTACTTGTACTTGTTATGTGTTGGAAGTGCGATACTTTAATGTCCTATGTGGTCCATTTTGGGTTGTGAATTGCAAATTGGTTAAAGCTATAAATGCCAAAGTATTCAGTATTGCTTAACTCTTGTCCCAATGTGAATAAGCAATGAATAAATACAAAATAAATAACTACATAACAATAACAAAAATAAGTTATAATAATGTAAAGAAAGGTAATTTAAGTTTTTTTCTGTTATATTTGATTGTATTTAAATAACAACATAATTTTTTTTCATTTCTAGTTTGTTAAATTAATTTGTTCTATGGTTTTGTATGACCTTCTGCTTTCTAACAGCATGTTTTATTCTAAAAGCATTTTTATTTTACTTTGTTACTTTGTTGAAAGTAAAGTGCAACAATTAAATAATACTAAACAAACCATCAAATGTGTGTTGAAATAACGTTTGCTAGCATTTCATAAAGGAACACTGAAAATTCATTGAACTTTTGAAAGAACTGTATTTTGTAAAGTAAATAATTCCTACTCTGCACTGACTGATTCAAAGTTTAAATCAATAAAACATATACGATATTTTAATAATATATCACATTTTTTCTATTTCAAAGTTTGTCTTTGACAAGAAGCCGATAGGAGGAGCTATAATCAAGAGATGGACTTGTGATGTGCACTGAATTCTTTTTTTTTTTTTTTCTTAAAATGGGACAAGGATGAAGTAACTTTGAAATGTTTATAGATGAGCATTCATGATGAGTATGTAGCATTGTGTAGATATATGGAAGAACAGATAAAACACACACATTGCATCCACATGTGAGAAAATTACTGGGACCAGTAAAGTGTCATTACTTCTGACGTGGGTTACCTTTTACAGCCTGAATGCTTGTTTTTGTTGCTGCTTTACAATCTGCAGCAACAAAAAACAAAGAGTACATCAGATATTACATTAGGTAATACCTGCTGCAGTTTCTGTTCTAGACAGTCAGAAAAATAGAATATATTGTGAGAATTTTCATAATACAATTGTCCATATTGAGTGTATGAACTGCTGTTTTTGTTGTCCTTATGGCAAGCGCTCTTTTTTCTGACTTGGGCTAATATGAAGCAAAGGAAATCAGTTACTGATCCTTGTTTTATTTTTGGTTATAAAGCAAATGTAACAACTGAACACAAAACAATTTGGAAACACAAAGACTGGTTTGCTGTATATGTTTTTCTCTGTGCCATGTATAAGAAGAGTTAATAGAATTGAGACAATTCATTAATTTTATACACAATAAATAAAAATATGCATTCCAAAAACTTAGTGGCATTCCTCTTTAATTCTACATCTAATGTAATACAGAAAATATGCCACATAAATCATTGCAATCACAATTCTTATCTTTGAAAGAAACTAGGCTCACAGTGTCTAACTAATACACAGTTAACTTTAAACAACCCTTCATGTGTAAGATATGTGCTTCTCGTGTAAAATTATTCAGTACAACAGATTCTGGAACTACAGTTTTTGCTTATTTGACTAGCTGGCTCTCTGAGAGGACAGATATGTGGCCAGGGAGATGAGGCCACTAAGGATAGGTTCTGCAGTAAGAATGTTTATTTAATGATTATGTGTTTCAGTCCATCAAGCAATCACAATAAACAGATTCCTCATATAGCCGGAAAAATATTGCCTCACTCACATGGTGGCTGAAAAGCACATTAGCAAAATGCACCTCCAGAGTTGCACCTTCCGGTCAACGTTTGTCCATTTTGTAGCCCTTTGAAACTCGGGAAGTACTGGTAAACTGTCTAAAGATCCCTGATCGGAGGTCTTGCTCTCAGTGTATGGGCAGATAAAGGGATCCGGCTCAAAAATGATACAAAAAAGAGAAAGGGCTTCCCACCATTCGTCACAGTTATAAACGCCAACGCAAAGTACATACCCTGAATGCCTCACACAGATCATTTGCAAGACCCAGTTAAAGGAACACTGAAAGTTTACTGGTAAGAATCTTTGTATATTTTATATTAAAGAAAGGCCATGCTTTCAGAGATTACACAGTAACAATAAAAGATCTGCAGTAATGTTTAGAATTTATTATAGGCGTAATATTAACTTGGTAGCTAATATTACCATTGGATCATGAATGAGTGCAATAAAGAAAGACAGCAGGAATGATGACCAGGACATGTAGCAAAGGGATGTTTAATGATTTCTTTGGACAATGAGGTGCACATGTCCATTGTTGATGTTATACAAATAGAACTGATTATGCAGCGCTGTATCAGCATTCCCAGTTCAACATCCTTTGCTTGATCATTTATGACTGACTCAAAGAAGAAGCAATACATGTTCTGAGTGTCACACAGTAACTGACCAGTAGGGGGAGAACCAGCTCTTAGAGGAAAAATCTTTACCAACCTAAAAATGGAGGGACAAAAGTGCCACAATTCTATTAAAATACATCCTGAAAAATGTCATAATGTAATTGAAATTGGTAATGCGTAACTAAAGTATCGCTAGTTACATTAATATTCCAATTTATAAAATGCATAAATATTAAAAACAGTTTTAACAAACTGAATTTATTACAAAAAGCATCTATGCTTATTTTATAGTCCTGTTTGCAATTTGATCGCACATGTTAGACAAGGTATTGTTCTGTAGTTATCTGCTGCAGATTAAAGCAACCAGGTATTAGGGTCTACTGTGAATGTGCAAGTAAAATGAGATAATGATAGAATGCTTGGTGATTAATTCATATTTATTTTGATGTAGTAAAATAATCTATTTTGAACTTGTTTTATGTAGTAATTTAATTTTTAAGCAATCACATACTGCATAAGGTTAAAGATTTTTTTTAAAAATCTCTTTGGTGAATTGTAGCACTTTTGGCCCTCTATACCTGTATGTCTGAAGAATAATTTGCAAAGTACAGCTCCTATCATAAAGTTCTCAAATTTATTGTTTTGAAAAAAATATTCTAATTAAAATCTGTAAGACATGACATGTCACATATGAAGAGGCAAAACACACGGAAAAAAAATTGCAATTGAACTCAAAACATATTTAAATAAAAATTTAAATAAGTGATTAAATGAAACTGAAATGAGAGTTGCTAACTTGGCAGAGTAGAAATTTTCTTGCATTTCAAACATTTGTTAAAATTACATGTTTATGTAATTTATATTAAGAATGAAAGTCAAAAAATACATCAAATTACATTAAAACTTAAAACAGTTGTACCTCAGTTTGATTCTAAAAAAAAAAAAAAATATGATGCAACAAATGAGAAGACGGACATGTCATTCGTCGTATTAAGACTGTACAAAACTGCACCACACTTAGGAGAGGGAGGAGCATCTCTTAGAGGAACGATTATTACGTCCAGATGCGTAAGAAGTGTTTTCGAAAGGTTCAGAGCATTTGGCCAATTGTTTTAAGCTTATATAGAAAATATTCAATGTATAGTGGTTTTACTATCAAGTGTTCAACCTGAGATTTTCCTTCCAACAGCACAGTTCACCTTTTTTGTCCTTCACATTAAGATAAACAATTTAAGAATGGACACCTGCAGCTTACAGTGGTCTGAATTAGATTATTGCTTTCCCTATTTTGATTCCTCACCAGGAGCGAGTAACCCTCCCTCGACCCTCCCCACCTCATGCTGCGGCTTGGTTGAACGGGAACACCACAGTGAGAGGTGAATGTCTTGGTCCCCCACATCCCATCGGGATGCAGTGAAAAGTTAGAATGATTAGGAAAATAAAAAGGTGGCCAAAGTTGATCTGTGGTGAACTGAAAGTGCAGTGACCAAGTCATAAGTTCATACATTCCACTATAGATGATTAAGCAGTCTTTCCATAAATCCCTTGGTCAAAAATCAATGTAAGATTGGATATTGATAGACAGCTTCAGATGAATGTTTGTGAAAGGGAGGAATAGAGGAAAAAGATGAAGTGAATGATTGCATCAAGTGCTAATATATCATGACAGTAAATGTACTCGATTTATAAAAAACTAACTTGGTGCTTAACACTGACCTCTTTCTAACAATTATTCTGGTATACAGCATTTACAAAATTAACATTGTAATAGTGTGTTATTTATAATATATGCTACTGCCTTCCTCTTGTTCTCTTCGGTTCAAACGCCATCTTGTATTCCTCACACATTAAAGAGCTTGCACCACACGCCAAATACAAAGAGAAAACAGGAAGACTCTGTGGACAGTGAGTACACCTGCATGTGTGTCCTGAGTGTGTGTGTGGATGGTAGCTCAGCTCGTAAACCGCACAGCCACAATTTGCCGGTAGACTCAGCAGTGAGGGGATTTTTTTTTTTTTTCCTAGAACGTAAACTTCTGGGATACCAAGATTTTTCAGTTCACAAGGTACATGATGTCCTAATCCAAGATACTCGCACAATTAAAGACAGTCTTGAAATATTTTAGGAGATAATTATAATAACAATGACAATGAGAACAATAGTATTAAACATCTGCGAAGGTTTTACTGTTCAAAGGCGGCCGGATCACGACCTGGAATATTACAGTGCCCTGTGATCCTCAAATCTTTTATCCATCAGCTGCGCTGCTAAAGCAGATCGGCTTCTGTGCATCCGTCATATGCGTGTGTGTTCATCTCACAACTGTGTGTCTGTGTCAACAAGTATCTGAAAGTGAGTCAGGATTTTGTTTCATCATTGGTGGTGGCTTGTTCTCAGAGGCGGGTCTGGGCCTCGGGGACGTAGATTTCGATGCTGTCAGCACTTTCCGTGGCGGAGTTCTGTCGTACTGACGCCGCCTTTTTCGCTGCCATCAAACGCTTTCTGGCTTCCTGCCGCTGCTTGTCTACAGCAGAGTCCACGCTCCTGTCCTTCCCTGTTGACAGCCGCGGCTTGGACTGCTTTTTTGGCACAGATGATGGAAGCTGCTTGTTTTCTTCCTGAGAAAATTATGTCACAGGTAGAGGAATGTGAGGGAAACTAAATGAAGACGCATTAAGTCATACTGATCATTAAAAAGTAGTAATAATCTCAAAGTTGACAACAACTCAATTAGTAAATATTTGGAACTTACTTAAGGTAGAAATGTGATGATTAACAATAACAGTAGTACTAAACATTGTTCTCATTATTATTTATATAATGACTGTGTCGGTGTAATTGTTGTACATTACTCTGACAGAAATCACCTTCTTCTCCAGCTTCTCTGGAAGTTGCCAGTTGTTTGCTTTTAGTTGGTAGAGCTCATCGAATTTCATGCTGATGTCTTCTATTGAGAGCTGCAGCAGATCCCAAAAGCCTGCAAGGTCCTGTGCCGTTGGTCTTGGGTTGGCATTCAAGTTCTATTTTTGGGGGGTTGGGTGAAAATCCATTTAAAATATTTTATTAGATCAGAAATTGAAGGAAATATTTGACTTTTCTTTTTTAAAACTAAATTAATAGATCAAGAGAAAACACATCCTGACCACATGTAAAATGGGAATAGAGAACTTTCAGGATTAAAGACTAACACCAGCAAAGTTGGAACAAAAAACTTTGTTCTGATGAATATACAAGTCAACAGTACAGCAGGAGTTATGTCACACACAAAATGAAAGTTGATGGATCGGTTTAAATTTATTGGGCAATTACCAAATTTTAGAGTCACAAAACCTACAAGTAAAAAAATTGTTGTAAATTGAACAGTCTAATTATGTATGCATGCAATTACAAAAATAAGACAAAAAGGGAAAAAGAAAACATGGGTCTATATGTCTCTTAAGACTGAAAGCTATGAGTATTCATGCGACACTGCATCTGATACTGTTGTTGCGCAGTAGACAGTTTTCTTCATTAAAAACAGGAGTACACATTTATACACAGTATAATGACTGAATCAGCCCTTTTGCTTGATCAGGGAGTCGAGATGTCTCTGAGTATAATGTTTAGCAGGTAAAAAAAGCTACTTCCTCCTATGCCACTTTTACTTCCTTCAGTACAAAAGAACTGATATTCAGCCATAAAAATTGGAATTCAGAGAAATTAATTTTTTTCCACATGAGCCAAATTAACAAGTGACTGCAAATGAATATTGCAGTATTTCTGCAGAGAAATTCTGTGGGTACAATAAAACTACTCACCAGATTCTCGTTGCAGAGGCCTCTGAACTGCTCAAACTTCTGTGAAATGAGAAGCTGAGCACTCCCTACTGCACTACGGATTGTCCCCAACACTGAAATACACAAAGACACACAATACGCCTTTAAACTTCGCACAAGATGTAAAATTATGTGATCGATGTTTGTTCGTCTTGTCACACTACACAGCTTTTTTTTTTTTACAAGCCCTTCATTCACTATGTTTTTGCTTCTAATTCAATAATTTTATTCCCTGCATTTGCATGTAAATGGGAACTAATTATTGAACATCTCAGAACACAAAGAATGACTCTTTGAAAAACCTTTTACTGCTCGTTGTCTTCCCTCATTTATATTTCAGAAAGCAGATATTGACTGGTCTGAGAGCCTGCTTCATATTCTGGAAGATGAAAACATCACATGACTGCAGTGGAGTTAAACCAACTAAAGCAGAGCTTACACCCACTTTAATGGTCTGCAGTAGTTGAGTTAATGGCAGTAAGATGCACTGCTTTAACTCAACAGACACAAACACGTTTCAGACATAACCTACAGAAGTCTGTGAAATTTGCCCTCGCTTTGAAAATCCAGTTACATAAAAAACTTAGTATAGATATATGAATAAAGTACGTACAGAAGAGGTCAAACAGAATCAAATGTTGCCATGAAAACCAAAAGGAAATGGATTAAAGCTTACAGTCAGATAAGTTGTGGACTCTGCCCACCTTACTAAACATTAGCATGGAAAATGCAAGTTCGAAGTACTTGGAAGATTTTGGGTAAATCATCCTTTGCAATATAAATTTTGCATGCAGCGATAATGCTATGACTATATATTCATATTACATTATGCAGCTCTAATGCATGTTGTAATTCATGAGGATGGCAGACATTCAAAAGTCGATCAGGCCTAAATGTTTCGACGTTCATTTACCCTCCTCTGAGAGATTGTTGTCTTTGGTCTCCTGCTCCATCTGTTGACACCAGCCCTCCATGCGGCCCGTTTCTGCCTGCAGAAGCTTCAGGAACCAGTTCCCGTCTCGGAGGCACGCTGGCGTACTGGGGTGCACACCGTCTCCCTGGGAGCTGCAGTTCTCAGACTCAAGGCTGGGGTCTGGAGGTGGCAGGGAGGAGGGGTCTAAAGCTGGGTCCAGAGTCTCAGGAGGAGAGCTGGATGTCCTTGATGGAGCCGACGTGTGTTTATGGTGATGCTGTTCCATGGCTTTGTCTTGTCCGTTAGTTGTGGTGCTATTCAGAGTCTGGCTGTTGGTGCAATTGGCTGCATTTTCTGTGGGTGTGGCATCCTGCGGCTGAGACTCAACCTCTGTATTTTGTCTGGAGGCCATGCTGTTATCCCGACTGAGACTGCAGAGATATGAACAAAAACATCAGCTTCTGACAAACCTAAAGATAATAATTGGACTTTGGGCCCATACTGCAAGTTTGAGGACAGGCTGCATTAGGATCCAAAATAATGAGGCATTAAGAGCCCAAAAAGACATGGCAGTAGGAAAACTGGAAAGAAATGTATTACGGAGCATTGATGTTTATGAAACTGCTGTCATCTGATACAATAGGCAGGAGAAAAAGCAGCAAGCAGTCAAATAAGATTACAGTAAAATTACTCTGAACAGATCATATTAGAATGGCCAGCTCCACTCTGGTTCCGCTCAGTAAAGTCAAATTAAGAAAAAAGAGAAATCAATCAGAGCTTTGTTTTGCTGCAAAGCTAACTGCCAGAATCACCAACTAAACACTGAACTATCAATAAACCTTAGAGGCTGGAAATACACTACTTGCATACGTATTCATGGAGAAATAAAAATAAAATGGTTAACATGCTGCTCAGCATAAGAGTTCTGTGACAATACGCCAACAATGAGCAGGTGTGAATGTTGATCAGTGCCGTTTCTAGGATGCAATTTACTCTAAATTATGTAAGAAACTGGTTTGTGCCAGGAACCAGATAAAATCTACTTGACAGATACTAAAAAAAGAAGTCAGTGGAAGCACAAAAACTGTAAGGAGCTATTTAAAAGAAAACCATTTCCCATTGAGGCATTTCAGCTGCTTACTTAAGCTTCTACAGCAGATACCTGTTGTATCTAGTGATGTTTTTCATTGACGGTTTCAAAGTTGTATTAGGCTGTTCTGACAACCTGATTTAAATAGAAAAATAAAAGTATAATAAATTATCAAATAAGGATCTCTGAGCTTTAAAGTAGAAATGTGTTTTCACTGGGACAGTTATTGTGACCTCACAAGATGCTTATGTTTTCATCAAGTTTGAAATAATGAGGAAAAGTCACATTCAGCAACCTGAATCATCATCCATAAACAGTGCAGATTGAGGCCAAACTGGGACCTAAAATGCTCCTCAGAGCTTGAACAGGTAAGATATTTTACAATCACCAAGAGGAATTGAAGTCCAGTTTTAGTGGTGTCCTCATTATCTTAAAAAGATTGAGGGTTAGTGGTCATTTGACACAGTCACAAGGTTTAAATTATCAGCCGGCACACTGCTGCATTCAGAATGTTAGAGAATCCAGCTCTTCATGAGGATAAAAAACTAATTACGCTAAAGATTTCCCAATAGTTCATCTCTGGACAAAGATATGCAAAACCAAATGTTTATATGGAACTATAACACCCTGGAAAGAGTCTGACATATAAATAATAAATAACTAAATTGACGGTAGGTTGAGGGCTGAGATATCTGTTTCCATGTGTAAACATAAGGTTCTGATGGAGGGAAGAGAGCAAGGCTAATCAAGTAAAAAGGTGGAGCCTCAAAAAAAGTGTTTGGGAGTAGTACAAAGTTCAGAAACTGCTGTTGCACACATTGTGACATCATTTCTGAACGGAAATTATTGACCAATCACAGCAAGAAGGTTAGAAAGAATGATAACAATACTCGTGTATATATTTGTAATTATCAAATATATGCAACGCTACTTACGGTCTGCCGTTCTCAACTTGAACGCCAATCGACTGAAACTTTAAAGGCGCAGTCAGAGATAAGGGCTCCTCTCTTGGGACTGGAAGAAGACAATCCACCTAAGATAACAACAACATTAAAACCTTAGAGGATTGTAGCTCAAAAGGCTTCCAAGTTTGTGTGTGGAAAACCAAAGCAGGCCTACCTGGATTCCAATAGAGGAGAGCTTCCTCTTGGGTGCCGTTGGAGGCTGCTCTAGGCTGGCACAAGGGCTCACGGTGTCATTTTGGGACTGAGTAGACGTTGAGATGGAGGTGGTCGCAGTAGTGGTGGAGGAAAGGTCACGGGGGGCAGGAACCGGGGGCCCAGAGGCTGCAGCGAGTGCAGGGCTTACGATTGAGACAAGAGGTTTTGGAGCCTGGGTTCTCTTCAACAGGCTGCCTGTACGTATGCTACAGAGACTGTCTGATGAGTTGCTGCGTCCCGATTGGCTGTTGACCTCGCTGCCCCGGTCTTGTTGGTCAAGGTATGTGTCTTGGGCCGACTCAGTGCTGCTCTGCAACGTCACCGAGATGAGGGGCTTTGAGGCGGAGCGAGGTGGGACTGGAGGGGGAGCCTTTCTATTGCTGACTGTTTGTTCACAATAGACAAAAAAAAAAAAAAGGCATACATTTTAAAAAAGTCCTCATCTTTTTCAGAGTTAAAAACCATTAGCAAAATTAAACGTATACAGTTATATTTAATAAATTAAAATGTGTTGCAATGAGGATTGTCAGTCAGATTGAAAGTACAGGTACCTTGGTTATTTAGAAAATAACCAAGACGACATTACACATTCTTGGCATAGCACCACATTTCTGGATTACATTTTTTTTTTATTAGTCTGATGTAATATTCAAATCTTAAATGTCTTTTTCATTAGCTGTATGTGGTAAATTTTTATTAATAGAAATAAAATCTTGTATAAATCTGAGTGTGATCAATACATATAATGTGCTTCATTAAGAGACATTGAAATAAGGGGACATTTCATTAATATTAAAATGTATTGATTGGTTCTGCAAGTATGCTTTGCCCCTATTACTGCATTTATGAAGTAGTACTGACTGCTACCTCTGTGCGTCTCTAAGATGAGTTTGTACCAATGGTTGCATTTCTCTGACGTCAGTGTGTCTCTTGGGATCTTCTCTTACATGCCACACCTTTATATACTTTAAGCTGTAGGGAGTTTCTTCTGACTTTCCTGTTAACAGCCTTCTTTCATGACCAGACAAAAATCTAAGATCTAGGTGCATTTATTAAAAATGAATTTTGCGTCACATTTAACATGAAAAGTTTGCTAAAAAGTATCAATAAAATGAAAGGGAGGCTGGAAAGCAGAGAAATTGGATTAAAAAAACTGACAGACAACTGGATGTTACCCATCTATGCCTTTAAATAGAACTGAATTTTCAGTAAAACATATACATTTCTCTATTACTTTGAAATGCTTCCAATGCAATGCAACAGGTCTTCAAAATACACGCAATGGTTAAAATACTCGGTTTAAAATAGCTGACCAGGCAATTGAAATTACTTTTGTTAAAGACTGAAAATTCTGCGGTAATTTTCTCCAGTAGTAGCTTCCATCTAAATAGCAAACCAACACCCTTTAATTCTGAGAGAACTGCTCTTCCATCAGCAGCCAGTGACGCAAAGAACCAGTAAGGCCCTCATTAAATCCCACTAACATACACAAACACGACTCTGGAATCCAGGTCATGCAATTCAAGTACTTCAAGCTTCTCTGGTCTGCAGTCATAGTCCAGTCTCACAAAACTCCACTTCTCAAGGACACAAGATAACATTTATTCCAAATGAATGAGACGTTTCATACAGAACTTAGAGCACAGATTGATAACATTCCTCTTGTTGAAGAATGTGGCCAAGTAAGTTTGGATGACTGTTACATTTGGTGTCTACAAGCACACACTTTATCAGGGAATCGCATAACAGCTTCTGAAACTGTGGACCTCCATCAGCCTTTTAGTCTGCAAGACATCTCACTATTATTCATCAAGCTCCAACGCTGAACTTATTGGGTGTGTAATACAATTCCCTCTACTTAAATCAATATGATCTACTTACAGGCAGCTATCAACAGCTACATCTAGGATATGACGGACGTAAACATGACTTGCAGTATTGTATCAAAAATGAATATATAACCATTAGCTCTTGTTACAATTTATATTTTCAGGGACCCAAATACTTTTTCATTCAACCATATTTCCACACGACCAACATCAGCTTTATCAAATAAACAAATTGTGTCACATTTCAGCTCTGCTAATACTCCAACTCCATAAACAGGTTAGGTCAGAGACTTCTCACTCACATTTACCTAACACTGCAGTATGCAAATGATATTGACATTTCCATTAATGTACCTTTACTGAAAAAAAAAAAAAAATCTAATCATTTTAAGTTCATATTTTAAAATGAAATTCAATCAATCAGGCTCACATCTGAGTTTAGATATTTTTTTTCAATTAATAAAAACTGAATTTGAGGTAAAAAAAAAAACAAAAAAAAACTGGTTATGAGAAGCACCAAATTTAGTAACGCAGGTTCTTGTTGAAGTGACTAAGTGAAAATTTGAATGAACTTAGTATATGAGTAGAGGTAGCAGGCCAGCCTCTTTCCACCGTGTGTTTGTTTTACTCTGCAGGCTGACGGGCCGTGGGAATCAGGCGAAAAGATTGAAACAGGGACACTTTCAGACTGGAAGTACATTAAGGACAAAAGAGGCAGCATAAATAAAGAGGCAGCATAAATATATTTTAGCATTGTCTGACTCGTTAACTGCAGAAGTTTGCTTTAGAAATAAAATATTTCCAAAGGCTCTAAAATGATCTTAAACAACCAGAACAGATACAAAGTCTGATGAAAACATAGTCATGGTGAAGACATGGAACAAAAGGTACACTGAAATATGCTTCACTGCATTCAAATTACGGGTCAGGATCAAATGATTGAATACAGGCAAAAAGGCCTTTGATGGCACAAAGTTACACATCAGTGCTTTTCCCAGCTGTCTTGAATAAAACGTTACAGTCATGCATAACTTTCATTTTTTTAACTTGAGAAAAGCCTCAGCTTAGTGACACATGATTATAATGGTAAAGTTAATACACCTATAAGAAAGGCAGACAAAGACTTTATTACACATATACAGCATTTAAACACATTTCACTTCTTCTTTTAATGTTTATTTTGCTTCAAATAGCCTGCATCATAAATCAGCTTTCTGTAGCAATTTAGACAAAGTACTTGCAAATCAATAGCATTCCACACATTTCTGAATTTATTCTGTATTCTTGTTTATATGTCAAATCCAAAAATAAATATGTACAATATTAGCTTTTTACTCAATATTTTTTAATTAGCAGTCTGGTGCTTTTCTTAATGACAACAATTAGACAACTTTATACAGATTTGGTTTGAATTGTTAGTTAATAACATCAGACTGTGTCATTTTCATAATGAAAAATACTTATAGGACGTTGTGCATATTTGTGAAAGTGTTATTGAAGTTTCACAAATATAAAACCGCAGTGGTTCAGCAGAACTGTGAATGAATGACAACTGAGGAACATGACAAAACAGTCCATGTCTAAGTTTTGTCTTATGCCAATTTATTAAGAATGTATCATACATGAGCTCATGCCTTCTGGTATTGCAACTATGACATTTGTTTTTCTTAATTCAATAAATGTTTGCATCTCAGCTAAAAGCTATATTTGGATGTGAAATGAACAGGCTGCCTGGAATTCTTGTACATGCCATTAGTGCTGGAAAAGGATGACTCCTTCTGTGCACGGCTAATGGCATGATGCTCATCACTAAGACATCTGCAGCTGAAAGTACAGTTGGTTTGCCCATTCAGTTTTGAGATTACCTCATCAATGAGTCTGGGAGGAAGAGGGTGTAAAACTGTGGAGGATGACTCACAGTCTATCCATGGTAAGACACAGGCAGGCTCTGGATTAACATGAGCACGCCCTGTAACCACAACGAAGCTTCAAACCTGATTTCATGACATACAGCAGCCTTGTTACATCTCAAGTACTTTTAGTCCATCTGCAAATGTAAAATAATCTTGTTTCAGTGTGGATGTGGAGTTTTGATGCACACACCACACCAGCTTGTTTAAAGTGATTTTCCTTAAAAGCCCTCTGAAGAGTCTGAAAAGCTAAATTGCATTACAGTACAGTAGTAAGGTGCATTAACGATTGTTCCAATAAACTGACTTGAATGGAGCTGCTAAATGAAAATGGCACACATCTCTAAACAATAGATGCAAAAATCGATCAGCCAGAGACCAGAATCTGACAATTTCACCTTGAATGTCTGTGAGAAAGTTTCCCTTCTATCAATAAAACGAGTCAAATCTAAAAACCCCAACCTACTACCTGTGTCAGAGAACATAGATAAATATATTTTTTAATTCTTTTAAATGTTAATAGTATTTAGGTGAGGGGAGATAATCAACATCAGAAAAAGTACCATAGTACAGACTTCAAAAGAAAATAATCTTTATGATAAACCCAAAGTCACTCAACTGGTGTCAGCAGTTGAACTGAACTCTTTAAATGTTTATGCTCAAATTCGTCACTGCATCTACTCACTCTAAATGAGACACAATGTAAAATTAGTAATTACTTATGTCTACTTTTGATTATAAACCTCCAAGGAGTCTAAAACAAAACGATACTTGCTTAATGGAAATAAAATGAAGTGCAATGCCGTTTGGACTTTTGAACAGAGATTAACTGATGAATACAGCAAAATGTAGCAGTGGCTTCCTTCGTTTCATTGGAAACAACACTGTCATATAATTACACCAAACGTATTGGAAAAAGCGATTTACTTAACCTAAAATCTATTTTTAACTCAAAGTGGAAAAAGCTGGAATGAAACGAATATCCAGTGAAAAAAAACCCCTAAAGCTGTTTCCTGTTATTCCGGATTTTTTTCCCCGTTACTTTTGATGATAGTTCGGTCGTAATTGAACAGCTTTGAATAAAGATGATCCATTTCCTCAAACTAAACCAGGCAGTGCAGTGTGTCTGCTATAATAAACGGGTTGATTATTTATTTTCCTGGATGACTGCCGTGTTCATACCCGGACAGTTCACACGATAACTCCACCGGTTAGCTTCCACTGTTAGCCGAGAGATGCTCGCCGCAGCGTGCTACCCTCACCGGGCATTTAACGGTGTAATGGCCCGAGGCATTATGTGATATGATACGGGCGTGGAAACCACAAAGAGAAGGCTTTTAGTCTCACTGCCATTACTCTTGGCATTAGCAGGCACATTACTACCTCTCAGCCTCGCCTGCCGCACACAAACGAGCCTAGTTATTCTAATCCTAACCGCTTTCTTCATCCACAGAAGCTAGCAACCAACACCATAAACGTTAGCTCAGGGTTAGCTTGCTGTTGCTAGACAGTCGACAACAAGTAACAGTCAAAACAGTAACGGTTAGTAGGGATAAATTACATAAAACCTTACTGTGCTGTCGGTAGCTCTGAAATCCTTATTTTCTGTTCATTCATCAGCAGCAGACAGACGGTAGACGGTGCCCCGCTGTTGGATACACAACGACGGCGTAAAGAAAAGATTTGTGGTGCACGCCCTTAACGCTGACGATTGGAGTCCACGCTGTTGGTGGCTGATGTCCGACAACGATTGGATAGAGGCGAAGCTCGAGGTTATCGAAGATGAACGTGATTGGCTTACGCGTCAGCGTTACGTTGTGTGTGAGCTTGTTAAGGGTAGGTGCGTTGCATTTCGAGAGCGACGCCGCGGGAACTGAATCCAGTCTAGACGCAAGAAAAACAACCTCGGATCCAGGCTATTGTGGTCTATTGTTACTTCGGACAACAAAGCAACTCTTGATTTGAGCCATTTCTGTTGTATTGTTTCAAAAATATATAAATAAACATATAAACATGGGAATCGTTCCAAAAGATGAATTGTGAAGACCATCCGTAATTACTGCAAAACTCAATAATCCACAATCTGAAAAACGTAAAATTATTTTTCAACATTTATTATTTGAGTATAAATAAAATCAGAAATACTTTAATAAATATTTCTGGTACATTATCTTAATATCATGACAATAACATTCATGATGGTTCATCCTGGTCATCTTTCACATAGGGTTCGACATCAGGATCATATTTCTGCTCTCACTGGTTAGTTTCCTTCTTCCACTTAGTATGTAGGTGTGATACCTGGACGTTGATGAATGAAACCCTCTATGCATGATGAGCAGCTTCCTTGTGTTGGTAGAGGTGGATTTGATCTCTTTTTGGTCAGGATGTTATTTTAACAGGGTCTGATGACTGACAGGGTGTGTGTGTGTCCTTTCAGGTAGTTTTTTTAGGATCTGCCTTACATGCTGAATTTCTTGCAGGTCCACCTCTGTGTCTATTCATCTCTGGGATCTTGAACAGCTGGTATGTTTAATTCTAGTCATTCAGCCCCTCCTGTTATAATCATCTTACTTGCCTTATACAACATTTGACCAACTTGAATTGATGTTTCAGTGACCAAGGTGAATGTTGCAGTTTGGTGAGCCAGTTTGCTCATACTTGGCATACAGCTTGATGTGATTCATAGGGTGCAGTTGTCATCCACAAACACTGCTGCTCCCAGTTGGTATAATTCTCAACTGACGTCAACAAGCAGATTTTCATAAGGCTAGTAGACTTTCAGAAGGTGTTGTATTAGTTAGCCTTGGTAGAGGGCCATGGTGATTCAGTCGTGATCTTATATCACAACTGTGAGGTACCACTCAGATGGTGGCACCTCACCATCTGACTAGTATATAAATAGGCAGACATCATAACTCAGAGCATAACTAAGAATGCAGAAAAATAATATTGACTTCAGATACAGTGCAACTTTTTACATTCTTTTACTTTAAGCTTTATTATATAAGGAAGTTGAACCCTCATTCTATCTTTTAGCGTAATACATATGTAGTTCTTCATCCTTTTTTAAAGAATTTGCATTGTGCATGTATGCAGTTACTGTGTAAATTGCCAAATGGTATCAAACACAAGAAGTCTGCTTTTTTTAACACAAGAAACTGGACTTAAAGGTCCTCCTCCAAGTGGTACTCACTTGTGTTGGAGCTGTAGCTGTAGCCTACAGCGGTGGGCGGTGGTGTCTCTGAGTCCACTGAAGCCGTGTCTTCATCCTGGGAACAGCCCGCCTGGATTGCCCGCAGGTAACTGTGACTGCGAGAACGGAAGCACGTGGGAGCAGGCAGATCCAGAGCCTCAACTGCCTTTGATTCCCCCTCACAGTATGGTAACGAGTGTCCACAGCCCTGAGCGAATACCTGAAAGAACGTGTGCAGGCTGATGCACTGAGGGCAGAGGGCAAACTAACAACCATACATAGACAGATTTATGCTCACATGGGGGTGTCCCAATCTAACATAAAGAGAAGTCGCTGAAAAAAGGTTTTCACATAAGTTAAACACAGGTGAAGCAGAATCTTTACATTTTGCATAAAAATCTTAATATTTGTTTTTAAAGTTCACTATTTGTGCTAGATATAATTGTGTGTGGGTGAAATAAATTTGTGATCCTGAGTGTATAACTTGAGTCACCCACACTGAGGACAAAAATAAATCTGAGTTTAAAATAAAACCGAAGGAGAAGGAAAATATTATAAAAATAACGTAGTGTTTAAACTATTTCCTACTTCTAACCGTTAGTATTTAGGGTAATCTTGCATTGGTCTGCATTATGTCATTTAAACTGTCACAGATTTAAAACATAACAGGATAGTGCAGACTTTTTAAAAAGAGGCTTTGTTAGAAGGTTATAATCAGTTGATATTTTAGTGGCAGTAAATAATTCTCTTAGAAGGTTTAATTAGTAAGCTGAGCCTGAAGCTAATAGCTAGCCTTAAGGGCACCAAGGCCAAGTAAGGCTTCTGCTTCCTAAAATATCTTCTGTTTCAAAATTACCATTTAGTGTGAATGGAATTAATTTTATTTTATCCTTTAAACTGTCCACACTTTTGGATTGGATGGTTATTTGCAGAGATTTTGAGTATTATTTCCGAAGGAAATGAAGGTAGAAAGTGGTGCTGCAGCGATTACCTTCCTATGTCAAATAGTGAGAATGAAACAAGTTAAGGATTTCCAGGCAAAGTAGCAGTTTTATTAAAAAAAGCAACAAAAAAAAGCAAAGCATTGTAAAGATACTAAAATAATCATAATGGTTTTGGTAAACACTATATTGTTGATTTTTACACTGTCTTCCTTTTATAACAGTGAGCTACTCGGACCAGAAATGCTTTACATGTTCTGTTCTCTGTATGTTTTAAACAGAAAGATAAATGTTGATGCATTGGCACCTGCTTCCTCTCACCATATAAATAATCTTCAGATTCTCTGTAAAATGAAAAACGTGACAAAAACAGTAACCTCCAATCCAAAGTAGCAATGGTTTCAAAGTTAGTAACATACTAGCATGAAACACAGTGACATTTTTATATCAGAGTTTCTTATGATGGTATAAGGTTTAGTATTTATTGGCTTTCCTGAAACTAGCCAGCTAATCTGGAGGAGTGCAAAATGAATGACATGATGAGATTTATCTGTGTGAGGAAAGACATCTGCTTATCACCTTGAATAGAACTTCACTTTAAATACTCTCTCTTATAGATAAATAGTCCTTTTGTTTTTTGGTGAGGTTAAAGATAAAATAACCTTACCATTTCATAATCTCCTAAAAATAGCTTTTCTTTTATTGTGAGAACAATTTGAGATATCTGGAGCTATGCTAAGGCTTTAAAAATATCCTTTTGTCTAAGCAGTGAATTTCAGCAACATAAATAAATAACTAGTAGGATTTTTGGAGGGGGGATATCAAAATCCCTAATAACATTTGACTTCACATTTATTCAGATGTATATAAAAGAATAACATAGTATGACTGATTTTACCTTCATCTCAGGATAACCTGATTCTTTCAATCATCGCCTGGTTTATGCAAAACATGTCCAAATATAGCAACATCTTTGCTTCTCTTCAGTTTTATTTTTGCTTCAACTGATCATAGGTGGTTCAGCATTCAAGCCCAATTCTGGATGAAGTTGTACAGTTTTCCATGTAATATATTTTAGCAATCTGTAAATGTTCTTTGAGCACTTTTATTATTGGGCATATTCAAAAACTATTGGTTGTGTGAAGACTAATGTTTAACTGAAACAATAGTCATACATCTCGAATGTTTGTGCATTTTGTCACATTACAATCTTGTATCATATTTATCTTTTATGCACTAGAACAACAGAAAGTATTGCAAACATTTTAAGTGAAAGATATATGACTTGAGGTTTTACATGTTGAATCTGAAAAGTGTGGCTTGTACTTCCTAAGTCAACACTTCGTAGAATCACTTTATGTTGCTGTTGCTGATGCACTTTTTTTGCAACAGTTTTTCTTTGCAAAATTTCAATAGTGAAAATGTATGGACAGTCTACCAACATTCATTTTCAACCGTTGTCACATATTCTCAATTTGATTTCCACCTATACTTGGAGTGGGCCATTGAATATGCTACAATCTCTATCATTGTGTTGTAGCTATGACTGTATGTTTGGTGTTGCTGTCCTTCTGAAAAGTGAACCTTTAACCAGTCTCATGTGTTTGCAGCCACTAGCAAGTTCTACAACAAGTTGTACCACTGTTGATTTTTCCATAATCTCCAACCAATCTGCCATGTCTCTTCTGAGAAACACTCCATAGATTGGTGTCAACCCATGTCTAACGGGATAGTGTTTTCAGAGGGATGTGCATTGTTGGTTTTCTACCACCAGGAACGTGCAATATGTCAGCATAAACATTAATATTGGTATATTAATCAATTGGTATTTGTCTGATATTAAGAAGTCATTTATTTTTATTTTGTTGCTGTTTGAGTATGCGTTGGGACAGAGGGCGATGGAGGACGGTGGGATACTTAACTGAAACAGAAATGCAATTTTCAGTGATGTCAGTTTTTCAGGGTGTCAAAAGAAAAATATATTTAATATATAGAATACAGGTACGAATTGGATGTCTGCAAACAACAATATTAGTATCAGATACTGATACCAACTCATCCATGTCCACTACATTCTATGGGTCTGAATAATTTTGCAAGATACTGTATATGTCACAGCTGGTTGAAATGTGAACTGAACTAGATTTGGCAATGTTAAAATAATTACACACAGACCTCTTACCTGTTGAGTAGGTAGTGAGGAATGAAATAATAATCCCAAATAAAAGAGAGTGCAAGACATTTATTCAGATTGTAGACCTACCTGAGTGCCCATGCCTCTGCCCAGTGTGCCGGAGCATTGGCTGAAGTCACTGTTCCTGTAGCGAGGAGGAGCCTCCACAGGGCTAACCAGGCAGTCCAAGTTATCAAGGCTCCGATTAGTAGGCAGCTCTTTGAGGGACGGCAGGGAGCTGTGGGTTGGGAATTTGATTATTAGCCTCTAGTGAGTCTGAGAGTGGAATAAGTGTAGGTTGTGTTTAATTGATGATTTTCTGGGGATATTTTAAATCAAACTCTTAAAAAAATTCCCTGTGGTGTTAAAAGGTTAAATACAGCTGAAATGTGTGGATGGTGATATATATTAGCATGTAAAAAGCAGCACAGAGGAAACAGCAATTCATAAGCAAATCTGTCAAAAAAAAAAAAAGGTTTGTTAAATAGTCTTTTCCATTGGCTTGGAAATCAATTTCCTCTGTTCTGGCTTACAAGGCTGGTTGGTGCTGTTAGCGGCAATGTGTGCAGTACATGCTGAAGGGATTTGCATGAAGCTAATTTCCATGTTTTTACATCAAGATCTTGAGGAAGCAAATTTAAAAGTCAAGTGCAAACATGTGGTTCAGGGTACCTGCAAGGTGAAAGATGGTACTGGGGCATCAAGGGCCAAAAATGCCACAATAAAACAAAAAATAAAGACATTTACAAAAACATAGACAGCACTCAAAAAGCACCTGAACAAAATAGATACATGAAATGCATAAGAATTATTTAAATGTGAATTTTCTATTTATGTTTTCAAATGAATGTTATTTATATTTTCAAATTAGTTTCAAATTATAAATATATATTTGAAAATGTTTTTGTTTTTGTTTTTTCCAGTTAAAATAATAAATTAGTAGTAAAGTAATGAAAATAGTTTTGGTTTGAATGGTTTTTTTTATTCATACTTAGATTATTATACATTTAAGTCATAGTTTTTTCAATTTATGTTCATCTTATGTAATATTTCTTTATAAAAATAGTTATTTAACAAATATTTAGGTAATCAGTTTATACTGGATGATCGTGTCATGCAACCTGACATGATCAAAAAGGTTAAACATAAGAAAATCTGTCAAAAAAGACTCATAAAGGTTGTTCGTATGACTTTTTATATAAATAGATGCTTGTTTTACCAGATTACGTTTCAACATTTATTTATTGCACTGTGACACTTTTGGCCCTCTACTGAGGCATTAAGGAAAAAATATTAGGCAAGTGAGGGCAAAGAACAGGTGGTGGGTAGTAGAGGGAGGGCAGGTGAAGGTGAAAGGAACACCACACTGCCTGCCTGTGGATCACACTGACCTCAGATGCTGCATAGAGCATGCACTCTGCAGAGGAGACCACAGAAAATCCTCCTGCATGAGAGCGTAGCAGCGAGACCTGTCCATGTGGGTGTAGGAGTAGAGCACACGGCAAAAATTCACCTCCTGTTGCTTTTTGCACCAATTACAGGACGATGCTATGTGTCTGTTCCCATATGCTCTAATTAAATCGCAGCTCCATGCACAGCGTCTGTAACTCGTTTTTAATAAACACAGTGGTTGTACAATGGGATGGTTGTTTGTGAAGGGATGCTGCCACCTGCTGTTTACCTTTGAGGAAACAATGTTAAAATAATTTACTGGTAAATTATGTTTAAAGAAAAAACATAGACTAAAGGAAAATAATAAGCATGGTTGCCAAAGCCAGAATTTCAGTGTGACTTATTTAAAGTTGCTCACTTGCGAGGTGGTGGTGGGGGCTGCTGTTCACTCAGGGATGACTGGGTGGCCTTCAGGTAGCTCTGGCGACGTGCTGCTGATTTCGGAGAAGGTTTGGGGCTTCCCTCAGATTCCTCACTGTCTTCTGGGTCTCCCATTGCTTTAACATAGCTGCCGCTGCGCATCCTTCTGCATGGGATCTCTGTTCCCTTGGTTCTTCCATGACCCAAATTCCCAGTCCAGTCCTCCAGAGGAACCTGTGTAACAAATACTTTCATGTTTTCCTCATTTTAGCTAAGTGTATACTTCACTCTTCTTTTTCTTAATAGTGTTAGCACATTCATCTCCAATTTTCTGCAAGTGAGTAAATGTTACTTATAGAGGATACAGTACGTAGCTGAAATCTGCAAATTGCTTTAAAAATTTTAACAAAACATTATGAACAATGAATTTACTAGAGAATTGAGGTTTAGGTAGCTGTAACTGGACTAAACATGGAAAGATTTAGGGATTAGGGTGTATAATTTCTCAGTAAGTTGGAAAACTCCTACCTGTAGAAACTGTTGTGCCAGGTCCTGGTGACATGACTTTGTCTTAAGTAGAGTCCTGTTGACAGTAGTGGAGCCTTTCTGCAACACTTGCCTGGCCTGGTTTAGAGTGAGCGTGGACCAGGTGCCCCTTTTCACCGCCATGTCATCCTTGCTCCCCCTGTGTCTCGGCTCCTCTTCCTTGGCTCCGACCTGCATTGCAGGGCATGCCAGGAACTTGAGGTCGCTGCTGCTTTTTGAGGTTTTAAGAGAATGTGCAGAAATTGTGTTATAGCCCTGTGGAATATGTCTGAGAGCAGTCTGGCTATCTGACACCGCTCTGCCAAGAGTCATCATACTCAGTGGGTTGCGGTAACCTACAGCAATAGTGCCAGCTTTGGTAGTGTCAGTGTCCAGAGCGTCATCTGAGCCCCAAAGGCCTAATGTACTAGGTCTAGGTCTCTGTTTTGATCCCTCAGTCTTAGCCCTGTCTTTACTCTTACTCCTGCGGCTTGGTCTGCCACCTTCCTCACCACCTCCTGTTGAATTTAGGCTGCCTTTCATCCCCGAGTTCTCTAAAGACTGGGATTTGGCGAACAATTTTTGCACAGAGTGCATGATGTGGCGGATCCGACCGGGGCTCTCACTGCGCTGCTTAGACATTCGTCCTCTGTGAAACTGTAGAGTGCTGAAGCCATCTCGCTGCAGGGGCAGGTGCCTCTCAAGCTGATCCAAAAGACTTGAGGGCAGTCGGTTCATCTTAGCTGCTGCTGCAGAGGATATAGTGGCAGATCCGCTGGTGATCATGGGAGCACCAGTCAAACCCAGACCCAGTCCCATACCCATTGACAACGAGGTGGACAGAGCAGCGGCCCTGCCACCCTGCCCAACTCCCCCACCAGGGATACAGCTCTGGGGGCAGTCGAGTTGGTCAGCGTGGGGGGTAAAATGCAAACGAGGGAAGGTGCTGCTATTGGGAACCTGGCTGAAAGGCAGCAGACAGTCAGGGGTCAAAGAAGTGGGGCTGGTGGGAGTGTAGTGATGGAGATGTGGGTCCAAAGTGCCATAGTGGTTTATTGTAGGACTCAACAGAAAGGAGCTGTGAGGATCAGACGTCAGGGGGCACAGAGGCTTCTGAGCACACCCCGCTGGTTCACACGAGTCAGACAGGTGGCGACTGCGGCTGGCTCCTAACCCTTTCATGGTGGCCAAGATGTCGAGCTCAGAACATGTCTCCAATCAGTCTGGGTCCAATGATGGGCTTCACCTGCAATTAGGAAAAATGGAAAGCAAAAGAAATTATTAAATGGACTGAAAATGATTGCTTAGTATTATACTTGTACTGAGCTATATTAGCAAAACATCTGTTCTTTTTCAAATTAATCATGCATGAACAACAATTAAAGAGCCACTTGTTTACAATCTTTGAACTGCAGAAAAACTTTTACTCCTAAAGCTTAAATGTTTGAGAATCCAATTAGAAGTTTAAAAATTTTCAGAAAATTAAATAGGGTAAAAAAAACTAAAGAAGTAATTTATAATCTCTGCAGCACAGGGCTTTTTACAGCTCACAAAGCCCGTTTCCTCTTAATCAAGTTTCAACAAATAGTGCAGTCAGTTGTTTTAATAAAACTAACCAGCAGGTGGGGCAAAAGTAGAAGTTACATAAAAAAAGGTTTAAGAAAAAACATTTATACTTTAGCCAAAAAGACTAACATTTAGGAAACCAAAAGTTTCTTACAAATTACCACAAAAATGAGATCTTAAGCTACATTTTTATGATAGTAAATATGGACTTCCTCTGTCTTTGGCTGTTCTGTTAAATGTATTAAACTTCAAGAGCTAATGCTAAAATCAAGAGATGTATTATTTCCCCCAGTTCTGCAGGCCAACAAAGAGACTTACACCTTCTATTTAACAGAAACATTAGGGATTAAAACATGTATCTGAAATACCACGAAAGAACTGAAACTACAGTTTCATAATTGCTTTTTTAGTTATGAGAGCTAAAAAAGCAGGAAGCAGGATAATATGCCATTTCCTCATGAAGCTCATTTTATCCTTACAGCCTCAGAATTTCATTTGGATGTCTAGAATTAAACATTTATGGTTCTTTTTACTATATAAAAAAAAATCAGCATATCTTTTTTCAATAATTTTATCAAGACCTTTGCCTGTACTGCACATAAATTTTTTTAATAAAGAAAAAGGTTCTTCTGGAAAAATTAGACCTCACAAAGATCTCATATTACATACAAATCACAAATGTATGTTAAATATAGTTGTAATAAATGTTTAAACTATTCCGGTGCACCATTTCTTTCTTGTCACCCGAGTGATGCATACTTAAACTTCTTTGCTTTCAGTCACAATCTGCTTTATTCTGCCACTAATCACATAAGAGAGGAAACCGGAGTTATTATTCTCAGCTAGCGCACAGCTTTCTCTGTTTATGATATGAATTGGTCCAACTAGACAGCCACAATCTCTTTATTAAACATCAAGGTGATGTATAGCATTGAGGTATAACACTGACAATGCACAAAACTTTTTTGTGACTCATACATGTAACTGAGATTAATATTTAAGAGCTGCTATTTGTTCCAGGGAATTGGACCCTCATTTCCACAAATCTTATTTTGTGTCTTTGGCAGCCTCCTAAAATCACTTACTGCGGCATTTACAATATTTTGGCTATTTCCTTTAATACCAGGAGAATAAAACAGGAGAACTTAGATGCAGGATAAAAAAATTATTCTGCTTTAATTACTGGGAAAAGTATGCACTGTTTTCCGGCTGAATAGAGTAATTTATCTAAATCCTGGATTATTTTCTGTCATCACACATTACCCTCATATTTTTAGTGGTAACTATGGTTAAAAAAGGAGGTAAAACCTCAAAATTAGAGAGACACTGACAAACAGGCCAGAACTTGAATCATATGATTTTTACATGTGACTTGCTCTGCTTCATGATCGCGCCATACGACCACTAAAAAAGTCAATATGTTTTCAATCACAGATGAGCATTATCAGGTCATACAGACAGCAACACTAGACTGAGTATTCGTTTCTGCGGAAGGAGGAAGATTTATAGCTATTTTCAGTAACAAGAGGCACAAAATATATAGGAAGCTTCAGGAAATGATGGAGGCCTTTCGGAGAGGCCTGGCAGCCATCATGCCTTCAATTTCTATAGTACAGAAAGCCAAACTTTTCACTCTTTCTGCACTCATTAGTAATATTTCTTATGGATTTAACTTGACATGAGTATCTAGGATCTTTACATGACTTCCCTTTCCCCTCAGACACAAATATGTGACACAAAGGTAGATATTTTATTAATGGATTCTTCAAAGTAAGAAAAACAAGAGGGCATTCCCTTCAAAATGTATAGGACAATATGTATATTGATTTTAATAAGTTATGAAATTGCTACATAATTAGCTACTTGCCCAAATGTGTCCATATTTACAATGAGAGACTCGATTGAAACATTTAAACCAACTGGAAATGTAATAAACAAAGCTTGATGAAGACCTGTGTTGGTCTTGGCACCAGGCACAGTGAGTAGGAGGGTAAAGCTCACTGTTAGAGAGAAAACTGAAGCTAACTTTTCAAAATTAGATCATACGTGTAATGTTTCACATATATTTAACAAGGATTACCAGTAATTACCAGTAGGTTGCCAAATTATTTCATTTCTGTTACCTAAGCATAATGATGCCCAAGGTAGAGGAGTTGGCAACACTTGACCAAAATGACCAGAACTACAAACGTGAGTGAAAAACTGATACTTTAAGGTGAGTCTCTACAAGCGGTTGGCACATTGTCAAAGCTGACTTTGAGCAGATGGTAAATTACACCAAGGTTATGAAAACTTACATTTCACGCAGCAGAAATTCATGCTGGATTAAATTCAGCCTAACAGATGCTGTCTGTATCTGAGTGGAGTGACTCACCAATCAGTCAATGGTGAGAGCCCTCTCCCACAGCAAGCATGAAATCTTGCCTGGGAGCTGAACGTGGAATGTTAACTGCGCACATTTTCATTCCAGCGTGTTGCTTTGCCACTTCTTGGAGCTCTCTGACCTCCCATACAATCTAAAGAGTGAGAGCAGCCACTTATCTGAGTCAGTGCTCCTGGTCGCTCACAGCAGAGTGCTGACAAATACACCAGCGCTTTACGACGCCACAGCCTGCCGCAATTCATCCACCCAGGCTGACTGCAGCCCAACATGTTCGCATCCTGTAGGCGCCACTGCTGACAAACTGACACACACCTACACAATGACACACCAACACACACTGACACACACGTAGATGTGTTAAGCTGCTCACCCACCCATCTCCCGCACAAATGAAACTCTGACAAGTGTCGAGCATCGCAGGGGCAAAGATGAAAAAGGAATAACGTTCACAGTTCATGTCATTCCATCAAAGGTTCAGTGCATCTATGTCTACGTGTGAGATGGAGGCCAGCGAGCTAATGCATAATTACAGGGTGGTTGCAGGTAATGTTAGCAAATACAGCATGTATCCATGGAGGTTTGTGGATTCATAGAATCACAAGAGTCGCTCTGACAAGCAGAATCATGTGTGTATTCCCTTATGTGCTCTGAAAGCGACATATTAATTACATTTATGGCTAAAATGGCTGAGATTTTACAGTTCTTTCAGGTATGAAATGATGTAATAATTCCAAAGTGATGGGGACACACTGGGAATTTATGATCAAAATAGAGGCTGGAGTTTTTCTGTGACAATTATATCCAATTTGATGTATGATGTTTGCAAACGAAACAGAACATATCTATATGTGTAGTAAAGTAAAAATAATGTAGTACTATCTCCCATGTTTAAATGTCATTTGTACATCTTTGTGTCATTTACTTTGCTTTTTGTATCATTCAGCCATTATCAAAACAGGTAAAGGAATACGCAAAAGTGGAGAAGAAAATCATCCACATACTTATCAGAAGGATAAAAAAAAGCTTCTACAGTAAAGGATGCGACATCCACTGCCTGTTCTCTTACTGCTTTTAGGCAACGTTTTAACAAGGTCCAAAATGCAAAATTCAGTTGCTTTTTGATGACTTTTTAAAACCTATAAAGACAAGCAGGACGTCAGTGGAAATCTGTCAGCTGAAACACAGAGGCTATAACAACTGCACTAAAATCTGGTTCCTGCCCAGGCATAAACCCTGGTTACTCTGGATGCAAAGTTTAGATACGCTAAATGAACCCCTTATGCTAATGAACTGCGCTTTCCGGTTTGTAGGATGTACTGAAAATAATTCTGCGTTCTTCTATTTCCTGACCTTTTGGGAAAACAAAAATAACCCTGTAACAATGACTTCGACAAATGACTGGCAATTAAGTTGCTATCTTTTTTTTTATCTCTTTTGCAATAGGCTTTTTGTGCATATAGAGGAGCTTCTGGCCAGCTAACACGTTTAAGTGCAACAATCTCCCTCTTTTATGTCTATTTAATGTGAAATAATTCCTGAAGGGAATATCTACCCACTAAACGCTCCACCATGGAGACCAGCTGGTCGCTAGCTGTGTGTTTGATATCGAGTATGTAATGCAAAGCAGGCTCGGAGTATTTTTTTTTTTTACTACTGTAAACAGCTGCGTGCTGCAGAGGAAAACAACAACACAAAATTATGAGCTGTGAGTTTGAGCTGAAGGGAGCTGCAGAGAGGGGTAATGATTCTCTGCGGCTTCATTACTACCAGTGGCTCATTCACATTAACCATAATCATTCAGATTAGTACGCAGAAATATTGACTGGAGTTGCTTTAAATACCAAGGGACAAAAACACCCCTGCGCGACAGTTACATAAAGGTAAGAGACAAGCAAAAAGTAATAAAGGCAGCAGTTAACTCAGTGTGACTATAACAGCAAAAACAAAAAATTAAGATAAATGAACAGATTTTTTTTTTCACTCTTAAATACATTAACGTCACAAAATTCTCAAGAGAAAAACTGACCGCAGTGCAACAAATTCACCTGCTACTATTACTGCAGAAAGGGAACACATGGGAAAAGCTACTCCGTCTTGTCTGAGACATCTTTACAGCTCAGTTTATTGTGTGCTCCAGCAATCTGAGCAGAAAAGAACTTCCATTCAATCATGCCTCAATACTGCACAGCACACCGCCTTGATTGTGTTCCAAACCTGGGACCAGACCTAATGCTCACTGTTGGAAGATGTCTGAGACTTTGTAGATTTTTTTTAATGCACTCTAGTTCCCACTAAACTGCACCGTTACATGGTGAGTAAGTGTGATACGTCCGTGCTAGAAGCACCAGACTCTCGTGCCTGAAAATAAAATATGCATGAACGATCTGCAAAAATCAATCACATCAGTAATAATGATCTTTGCGATCAAAAACCATGAAATTGTGTTTGACCTTACAGTGCACTGCATTAATTTAATGCCAAAGTCAATAAAAGTTGAGCAAAGTTAGGAAATCAGGTAAATTTTTCGAAATTAGAAGAGTGAAACACATGAGCGCACAGAAGCTGTGATTAAACTTTTGCAACATGAAGGCTTTGTAGACGGAGTGAAATCAGTTCTGATTACGCTTATTCTCTTTGTCTATGCCAAAAATGAAGGACAAAAAAACATATTTACAGTTAAGAAACAGAATCACACACTCTAAACTCACACTAAATGAACTTTGGCACAATCGTAATCTACCCAGGGCCAGTGTAATAGCAGCTGCTTTGTCAAACCTTCATTGTTGGCCCGCTGAGAGGTCACGTTATGAAGCCTGACGCTGAAGTATGGCTCTGGTTAATTCTGCCGCCAGGCCTGCTAACAAGCAGAAGCACAAGAGCTGCTGGTCTGTGTCCCACAGAGCCACCAAACAGGCCTGTAATAAATGTTTCTTGTAACTGTGCACTTCCCCTGCAGCCTGCAGTGATGAGCAGAGGGAGAGGCGAGAGAATTATCGATCTGTTCTCGCTCCTTGTTCTAAGGGTGAATATACAGCTGCTGGCTATTGGCTCCCACAGTCTCCAGCAGTAATCACCTCTTTCTTCTTATTGTTTCTCCCAGCCATCCACTCTCCTTTACCCTGATGTCCTACACATTTTACACAACAGTCCACCACGATTATTTACTGCAAAAATGAGCTGCAGTGCTTTAAGTGATTTCTGTGGTTCATTTTATAAATTTCTGTTTGTTTGCCAGATTTCCCAAATGGGAGTAAAATATAATGCTGTGACATCCGGTGAAAATGTGTCTGTCTTCTTCCAGGCTTCCACAAGTACAAAGTGCATGCTTTCAGTAATAACACTTAAGATGGGCCATCCGCTATCCCCACTGTCTGGTGAGAATATACTAATAGCTTGTTGCACTTGGGAAGTTATGTCATCTGTGCTTCCTGTGGATAAAATAAGTGTTATTCTCTTCTGCCTCAAGCAAGCAAACAAAATCTTATTTATGGGGAGCACAAGGATAATTAAAGTAAAATTAATTCAAAAGAATTTTGACAACTTTATGAATTTGTCTATCAGTAGATTTCACGGAGTGTGGCATGGACATGGAGACAGAAGAACAATAATTCAATGTGACAAATATAGGGTTAGAGGAGAAAAATTAAAACAAGAATTAAGGAAACATTGTGTGGAGACATGAAAGATGATTTGTATAAAAATTGTGGAAAACAAAAAATTCTAATTAAAAAAATGGAGATTAAGCAAAAATAAATAAATAAATACTCCTTTCATTTTTTGATGTCGTATGGAAATAACGGTTCAATACAGCTATATGTTTCAGTTAAGGTCAAAATTGGAAAAATAACTTTCTGTTTTGGGTTTTGCATAATCATACATCCAACCAGTTATGAACCTGGCTGCACACCATTGATATGTCCTTAAAGTGGCAGAAACTAATAGCTACTTCCATGTCCACTTGTCTATTTACAGCTGACTTAAGTATTTAAAACAACAATGCAAAATGTTTGTGTGAGATTTAACGTTGCCTTAGCAGACACAAACAGTCAATAGTTTAACAACAGGTCATTAGGGTGACATAAGGGTGATGGAGTTCGTTGGTTGATGTAATTAACTGGATGTCTGCGGCAGCAAACTTTCCCGACTGCACAACACAGATCTGGACAAACATACAATAGGAACTTTAGTTTGGTACATTTTGGGGTATTTTTATTCAGAAAAGAAATTGATCGCAGTTTTTCTGTCTCATGTTTTGGAGCCCTTAGCCTTGACTGGTTGCGTGGCAACTATGCAGAGGCAAAAAAAAAAAAAAAACAACATACTGGTTGCCTAATTTAACAAGAGGTCCAATTAAAACTTTTCCTTAAGCTCTAATATTCACTGGTTCAATTAATTTAAACCCACGTCAGTTGCTTATGCTACAGCGTATCTGTGCTGTGTTTAATCATGTCTTTGCAGAATTCTTGATAACGCTGATGTTCTTTATTTGCCATCACATCACA
The DNA here is from genome assembly GCA_911649635.1 of Poeciliopsis gracilis. Lineage (NCBI taxonomy): Eukaryota > Metazoa > Chordata > Actinopteri > Cyprinodontiformes > Poeciliidae > Poeciliopsis > Poeciliopsis gracilis. The sequence goes on from CAJVRI010001220.1 coordinate 4,554,365, forward strand.
ATCTTTTCTTTTCCAGTAATATTTACCTAACCATCTCAAACTGAAAGTTCAGTGCTCTGTAATTGGCCAAATGATTATTAGCTGAGTTATTCTCAAATCCAGCCCTGCTAAAACAAACAGTGTTTGCAGAGTGAAGCGTGAGATATTGTGTTATAAGGGAATTGTTTGAAAAGTATATAATATTTAAAAGTGTATAAGCCTGGCTTAGCTGGTGATCAAATTGTGGATGCTACAATGTAGAAAGGCAATGCCAGAGTGGTGTTTACAGAAAACAGTTCATCTATGAGTGTTACAGAAAATAGGCTGGACAAAATATCAATAATAATATCCCTGATTCAATATTAATTTTGCAGAATATTCAGAATATTCACTGAATTCTAATCCAGCACCACACAGGATTCTGGAAGATGCAGGCAGAGGAAAGACTTTAGCTGCTCAACGTTAGAAAGGTGAGTAACGTCAACTAACTTACTCACTCTTTGGCTACCAAACAACAACCTGTTCAGTAACTGGTGCAGCAGCAGTTTCAAGTTTTACCTCTGTGTCTCATAACTGCTTAAAAATAAAAAAAAGAAAGAAAGAAAGAAAGAATGATATTGAATGAAAACTGTGGCTAAACCAAGAAAGGTCATGCCACCAGTTTGGCAGTATTTCAAATATATAAAATAGGAACCTAATCTAACTCATAATTATTGATACCAATAGATATGAAACTGTTAAATTGTGACACGTTCTTCAGCCATATTCTCCAGTGCGAACAGATGTCCAATAATGTGGAGATAATATTGGTTTTCTTCACCTTTAAGAAGACTTGTTGATATTTGTGGCTCTCCTGCCACAACCAATGCTTTTCCTTAACACTTAAAGAACACCACAACCCACGCAGTGCTCATTAATTCATTAATTCAGAATATGAATACGAAATAGAAACAGTTTAAAAAGACGGATGTCATATTGTGTCAACCTTGGTGAGTGTTATAATTTGGACTGATGTTGAATTTAAAACACAGACAGCAGAGAGGCAGAACCAAGAAAAAGTGTGCAAATGGATAACCGAAGTTGCAGAGAAATACAGAGTGATAATTGCAAGACAGAACATAAACAGGTAGAGGGCTGATTAGTTGAGCAGTAAACTGGTGAGTGTAATTAACTGAATGAGCAGCAGCTGAACTAAGGAACTGAAGGACAACAATCTAGAAATAGGACAGAAACTTAATGCATAAAATCTCTTGACATGATAAGCACTGCAAATAATTTTAGTGCGTAAAATAATTCCACAAGGTGAGTAACCGAGAATATATGAAAAATTTAAAATACGCCAGAAACCAAATTCCTTCAAACCAACCTGTAACAAGTTTGTTAAATAGTTATTTGTTTCTTCCACAAAATAATAAATAAGACTCTATGGAAAACCACCAATTTATTTATTATTAACGAATAAAAAAAAAATCTCTAAATTAATTTTTATTCTGTTGAATTATTGTAGTAATTTAATCATCAATGGATTAGTGATTACAAATTTCTCATGTTTTCTGTTTCTATAGGACAGATAATCTAACTCGGTTCTTTTTGTAGTGCCTTGATTTCAAACTGCAGAAACGGCCAGTACGGCTGCATGTCCAGTTAAATACCGGAGACGCGCGAATTAAACTGAATCATTTTGACAGTGCAGCTATAACTGGAAAACAATGTTTTAGGCATTGTTTATAACATCAGAGGCTGAAACACAGAGAACCTCCCCGAAGAGAGGAATTAACAACCAAATGTTCAGTCACTTCAAGACAGAACACACGAAGCAGTGAACGTTTATTTTATCTCTATTTAGTCTCTGCAAGCTGATACATTTATCAGCATTTTAAGATGACACTGTTTAGCAAAAAGCCAGCTGACCCAGATAAGACTTGGAGATCAGACTTTTACTATGGGGCTTGTCATGTTTTGGGCAAGTCACAGGAACTGTGGTGAAATCCAGGGAAAGACAGCAAGCCAGATGGGCTGTTTCATGTTACCTCACAAGCAAGAGCAGCTGACAGCTTCCGTGCTGCTCCTTCTGTGTTTACAGAAGCTGTGCGAAGCACCTGCTTAGCTCTTCCAGGGATGTACATGTCAGAGAAAGCAAACATGCGCTTCAGAAAGTGAAAGGTTTTTACAGCATCTGGCGTGAGCGTCGCTGCTTCCCTGTCACCTCTGTTTGAGTCTCCCCTGCTGGATGAACTGGAAGATCATTGGAACAGTTTGCTGATTAAAGGGATCCCAAAGTACAGTTTTTATCTTGCATTACAACAGAAATCTAATTAAAAGACATAATTTACAGCTTTAACTTAAGTGATTTACTGTACTGAGGTCAATTACTGTCTTGCATTTTGCAGTTGCTGCCAACATATAATAGCAAAAAGCTCCAACCCTGCAATTGTGCATGTCAGAATACATGTGATAGTACTGCAGAAAAGAACAGAAATATGATTTTCATTTTGAATTAAAAAAATACATGTCTTGAAACCAGCTGACTTCAGAATTATTAGCCCATCTGTGTAATTTAATTCCAGTATAAATACAGCTGTTCTGCACAGACCTTAAAGTTTTGTCTTAGAGAATTTGTGAACACTCAACCTCAAACAGACCAGATATAAAGTTCTGGAGAATCTCAAAGCAGTGTTAGACTATAAAACAATACGCTTTAAACGCCTCATGGAGCCTTGCTCAATCCATTATTTGAATAAAAAAAAAGACAATGGCACAACTGCTAACCAAGTGAAATGGAGCCATCCATCTAAACCAACAGACTGTAAAGCAGGACATTAATCAAAGAAGTAGCCAACAAGCCCATGATAATATTGGAGGAGTTGCAGAGACTTGTAGCTTAGGTGAGAGAATTTGCTGACTGGACAGCTATTAATCATGTATTACATAAATCTGGTCTCTAAAGAGGAGAGGCAAGAAGAAATCAACTGTTGAAAGAAAAGACATTAAGAGTTCAAATTTAGCAGAAGCCATACAGTATTTATGTTTAGGAATGTACTTTAATCAGAAGAGAATTAGAAATTTTGACCAACATACAAAATGTTGCAAATCACCTTAAACACAACGATAATGGCAGATTTAAGTTGAAGCTTTTCCTTGAGCAGGCAAAGGGAAATTAATCAGATCAAAGTAAAGAATAAATAATGGTACATTGAATGATATTCTGGAGAAAAATGTGTTGAGACTGAAAAGGAGTTAAAACTGTTCACCATTAGCCAGAACTCCCATTTAGATTAAAGCGTGTAAATGTCTTAATCTGGTCCAGTTAAAGTCCAGACCTCAAGTCCAACTGAGAATCTGTTACAATAGATCTGTTTCCATAAACAGTTGGAAGTGTTGCATTAGAAAAGGTTGATGGAAATGGCAAGTTTGGAAATAACTTACTCAATTTTGTGAAATTTTTTAAAAATGTTTTTAAGGGGTATTTTCTTGGGATGAAAACAAAGTTTCTGATCAGCTGTTTCTGCCATAGGGATAATTAGAATTGCATTTTTCATGTAATGTTGGCAAAACCAGTTGACATGACAGAATAATTACAACTTACCCGACAGCAACACATTTCTGAGAACCTTGCTCCATTTTTCTGAGACATGTGGTCTATATGCTAGTTTGCAACCTCTACTTTGCTGTTATTACATGCATAATGTCAACATCCAACGACATTACGCTTTGCAAAGCCTGGTCAATTTGGGTCAAATCAGTACATGGAAAGAAGAGAAAAAAACACAAAGCAGGTGATGACTCATCTGGGAAGGGAACTAATTAGCATTTTCTATTTTTCTATTTGGTGAGATTTTCATAAATTGTTTCAAATTCACGTGACAATTGGATGGAAACAGAGCCAGTCTTTACACTGAATCTCACTAAACATGACCTGTATTGCAAAGAAAAATCAGTCAAAATCTTCTCTTCATCTGATAATTTGAGAGAGATATACTTAAAAGACCACCCAACATCATTAATTAAAGCAATTGGTCGACAAATTGCTTTAATTGATTAAGGTGTAGTGAATACACATGGACGCCACACTGACGCTATTTGTGAAGAAAAGAAAAAAAAGAAATGAAAACCACTTCACAAATGTGTGCTATAGTATTACAACACTTGGAAACATTTGATGGCGTATGAATACTTTGGATATTCATGGCAGCAAAAGTAAAACTGATTAAAAAAATAAATACATTTCTGAATTTAAATGTGAGCATCCCTGCCTTTCTGCACCAGCTCTGTATTATAAGCTGTAGGGAGAGTTTGTTGAAAACTGGGGATTTTTCTGTGTCAAATTGACTTTGACGCTGTACTGGGTTAAGGCAAAAAAAGAAAAAAAAGAAACAAAAAAAGACCAAGAACCCAAAGGCCTGCACATGTTAACCTCTGCAGTCATGTGTTGTTGTGTCACGCATTTCAAACATTCACAGCCCAGTGTGTGCAAAACTAAAATCAACCAGCCATAAATTCAGAACAGGAGTAGGGCTGCGGGAAATTATTGCATGCTATTGGTTAGTAGCTGGCAGGGTGAATCCTCCAATGGTGCTTGTTAAAAGCCCTGCCAGAGCTGTAATAGTCCCAGAGGGTTAGGCTCTGAGAGGCCGGGCTTAAGTCTACTCTGGATAATGAAAAGGCAGAGGAGGCCGCGGTAAAATGGCTTTGTTGGAGCTTTGTTTAAGTTTTAAATCTGCTGCTTGGCACCCCTTGCAGCACGATTACTTTAATAGTCTGCTGGATAACTAACCTATTTTTAAACTGCTAAGATTAATCCCTTGCAGCCTTGATTCAATCCTCTATTTGAGTTAGAGCTCTGTGTTGTTTATCTGTTTAAGTACTGAAGGTACGACAGGACAGTGACCTCAAATGACCTAATCGCCTGATTCTTTATTCAAATCAGCAAATGTATGTATTATTTTAGCCAACGGGGATCCTAACAATAATCATTTCACATGGATGCCAAATTCATGTGGGAACCAACATATTTGGTTCCATAATTTCTTTTTAAAATTTGACCTACTGCAATACATTGCGGCACAGGGGATTTGCAGTTGCATTAGCATAAATCACAACAGCTCCAGCTACAACTTAGTACAGCTCTGGGGTGTCAAATTAAACGGGATTTCTCAGAGATAGTCCCACGTAAATCCCGCGGGATGTAAGCTCGGGCCATCTGAGCAGCAGCTGTCCCAAGCTGCTCAAATTGGCTCCAGGACTAGAAACAAGATGAAATTAATATGCTGTTTTCCCCTCTGTTGTGTGGATTAGAGAGACAGGATTTGGGATTCAGAGAGTAGTGCCTGCACATGACCAGAGCAAGCAGTTCAAGTGCAAGCAGTCGGAGCGGTGGAAAGCAGAGCGAAGGGCAAGAGGAGGAGGATATCTGCTCATTAACAGCCATTCTTAAGCTGCAGCTGAGGCTGTTGTGAAGATTACAACAAGGTCATTTTAAAATGCACTGATATACTTATCTATAAAAAGCACCACAGTGTGGTGGTGTAATTAAAATGAAAATCAAAGCTGCAGACAGCCAGGAGTGAGAGAAATGGAGTAACAATCCCCAGGATACCGATTAGAACCATAAGTGTGTAATTTGCAGACATGATATATAAGAATTACTCCAGGTTGGAATTATCCAATCAGATCACAGATTTGTTTGAATTCTGGTTTGAAAAACTATTTGTATCCCTTCAACTTTTGTCATGTTGAGACAAGTAATTTATTGTATTTTACTATGATTCACCAAAACAAAGCAGCATCATGTTGCATGTGTAGCATGCATAAATCTACAGCAGACTAGTAGATATAGCAAAATAATGTTTTAAAACAACATCCCAATGCATATGGTTCTATTTATTGTAAAATCTTGTAAGAAAAAGACTAATACTTTGCATTGTACTTAACACTCCCCCATTGTCCATTTACTTTTAAAAGGTTCTAAAACTCATGCATTCTTTTCCTTCCATTTTGTGATTTTGTGTACAAACAAAAAATTGAAACATGCAAAGCTTTACAAAATCTTTTGCAAAGTTCAAAATGCAGAAACTGCTACCAGAGTTGTTGCACGTTTCTGGTTGCAGGTTTTGGAACTGATTGGGAGGTCAGTGTGAAATTTTGGGGACGCATAGAACTTCTTAAAGTCCTATTCAGAGGCTTAGTCCACTTTTGCTGTTCTGCTTGCTGCCCTCCCTTAGAAATTTTGTATAATGTACGTAACGTGTCACCGGGTTTCAAAATTTAAAGGAATCCTGAGAAATGTCTCACTTCAGAAGTCTTACATTTGATAAATCTCTTGAGCTGCTTTGGTGATAAGGCAAGTTCGCTTAGTGATATAATGATTCAGTCGAGGAAGTCTTGGTCACAGAGAAAGCTGGCTCTGCCATCAGAGCAGAGTCTAAACCTGCCTGGGGTAAAAAGAAAGACACATGGTGACAAAGGCCGCGGCCACACACTCATCTGTGCTCACGGGCGTGAACAGTCTTCTGCACAAGAAGGAGGTTTGAGGGAAGAGGTTGTCAAAGGAATAACATTTCAGCACAGAAAAACGTTAATTGAGGCAAACAATGACTAATGTCAAGGCTGTAGCAGAGCTTGTGGCAACCACAATACTGTTGGTCATTTATTTACGTCTGAACAGCTAATGAGACCAGATTCAGCTTCATGGCTGAGGGCAAAGCAAGCACACAAGCAGCTTCAGACTGTGTTGTCCCTAACATGTTGTCTTTGTCCAGGGGTGCTCTGAGCTTGGAGAGCATCACTTGAACGTTTCTCTCCCACTTGTATTACTCTTAAAGAGGGAACGCTGCATTGAGTGTAAATCACTTTTTCCTTCACTTGGCTGCTTTTAGTTGAAATCCATACACATAAAAAACAATCCGGAGAAAAATAAAACAGGTATATTTTAAATGTCTTCTGTGTCAAAAGTATTTTTACTGACATATTCAGCTGGATGTGGAAGAATTACGAAATTCATATTTCAGTTTACTATTATAGCATGAGGAACCATACTGTAACAGTATGGTTCTTCAGTCATCTAAGGAGCGATCTGTTCAGATTGTCGCCTCCAAACATGGGAATGGTCCCAACCTTGTCAGAAAAAACAGAACCTAATGTAAAGATGAGTTTTTATAATAGCATGCTTGAATTGAAAATACTTCATAATTGTTTTCCATTTATGAGGACGTGTTGAGTTCAAAGATGTCTTCCTTTTTGATATTTAGTTACATTTCTGGATCTTTAATGCCTTACTTCCTTCTCTTTTAGTCTGAAAACACTTTAGGAAGTCTTTACTAAAATCAAAACTGGAGTTTAGATGGTGAAATTATCGCTCCAGTGATAGCAGATGGGGATCGTTTTGAACCACAGAACTTCATGCATAGGTGCACTTTCCATAAACGGCATCTTGTGCAAAAAATATCCATGTCTTGTGATTGTGCCTATATCTGTAGCTCACCTATAATACTGTTGGAGGAGGAATCTGGCAGAAAATGCAGCCTGGAGTTCCTCCTGTGAAATTTGACAATGTGAGCCTTGCATTGCATAAAATCCAACCAGCAGTTTTCAAAAAGTCAGAAATAGCAGGCCGTCAGTGTGGAACTGATGAACCGGAGGTGGACAGAAACCTCCACCATGTCTCAATAATGACACACTGTAGCTTCAACTTGGGAGTACTTCCTTAGCGTCCCATGTGATCTCCACGTTGACAAAGCTCATCAGTCACTGCGCTCCAGCCGGTCCGGTCCGTCCATGCGTGCCACTGGGGCACATGAGGCGCAATAAATGCAGTTTACAGCACGCAGCGGGATCCACGTCCGGGAACGCTGGGCGGCGTTTTAGCCAGTGCAGTGTCAAAGTCATTTATTCTCGACCGTGTTGTCATCTTGGAGAGAAGATGAGTGACTAAGCCTTCAGGGCGGGAGGAGTGAAAATAGAACATCTGTCTGTGGGCTTAGATGATCCACTCAAAGCTTCCAGCAGCATTTTGTGTCATACAACTGTTATACGTTTCTTTCAAGCCACAAACACATTATCCCACATATAAACCGGAGTGCCCTGGTAACAGCAGAAAAATGGGACTTCAAGTGTAATCTCCACTGTGTCACACACCAGCTTGACTCATTTTTATTCCCAGGACGTGCGGTTGTATACGCATCTGCTCTGCTCATGATGTGTTTGCCAGCACACTGAGAATATAGAACAGTACATCTACATATTTAACTTTCTCTGCAAAGAATGGAAGTCAGGAAAGGAGACATTAAACCACAAGAGAGAGAAAAAAAAAACCTTTAATTAAAGTTTATAGATAAGAAAAGACACAGAAAGAGCGAGGCTTTATTTCATTTTACTTTACTCTGATTCTCTGCTTCTGCAAGAAACTGTACATGCATGCAAACCTGGGAGAAATTTTTAACATAATTGCTGAACGGAAAGTGGTTAATTTAATTCTTCTTTATATAATCATAAATAAAGAACAATACAGTACCATATGAACTGTACTGTCGTTCCCAAAAGTAAAAATATCCCTGCAGAGTTGGATTTAAAAATTACATTTATTCAATACAGAAATTTGATTTCTGATGGGAAATGAGACAAGCATCACTCAAATAATAATAATTACATTTACATTTAATTATTTACATTTAATTTAAAAATGGCATGTCAAAAATTATTTATACCCTGCTCAGTAATCACTAGAACCATCTTTATTTGCTCAGCAGCTTTTTTTATGTTTTCACTGGTGTTTTCATTACTTACTTTTGATAATAGACTCAAAGTTTCTGAAAAGCCAAACTTGCAAAGATCAGATATTATATATCAGATATATTATAAATATCTTCTAATTTTATTACAGACCAAAGCCTAAGTAGAACTGTAGCAAAGATTTCAGTGATTTATTTTCTAAAAATCTGTGTTATTCTATTAGATCAATGTTTCAAAAATAAACTAAGACCACATTGCAAGTAACATTTGCATATATTTACATAACATTTAATCTGTTCCTGCTGCTGCTGGGCAGCTAATTAGCTATCTGGCCTCCAAAATGACTTTAGCTGTAATGTGATTAAACATTTGTTTCCTCAGGATGAGACATGGATTCATGTTTCTGAGATAAACGTTGCAGCTTTAGCAGGAATGTGGGTTACAGTTCAGTATCGATGCTGCCTGACTCAGCGTGTCCCTGTGCTCTGCAGAACACTTTATGAGCTGCTGAAATTTGATTGGATCTATCAAACTAAGCTCCTACAGGAAGATCTAAAAGTGGGAAGCTAATTTCAACATAAGTTATGCAAAGGAAATACAGAACTGAGTCAATATATTATGATTTGCAGAGCCAGCAATAATTATCAGTATCCTATGAGGGGCCATTTAGGACAAAAACTATGTTTTGCCTCTCACACACAACTAAAGACTCTTATACACTGAAAAAATACTAAAATTGCTCATATGCACTACTAAAATATCACGCACACACACAGACACACAAAGCATACAGACATACTATTCTGAATGATAGGTCAAAAATGTATGTGTGTGAACTAACACTAGGCTGAATGAATGAATGAATGAATGAATGAATGAGCAGGGATTTTTTTTCATTATTTAATTTAAATCTTTTTACACACTCTTACCAATACTATGTGTTCAAACATTACATAGCTGTTTATACAGGTTAAGGATGCTGCTCTTCTGTTTGTTTCTCAGCTGCAGGTTAAACATTCTTCCATCAAAGCCTCCTACTTGTTATACTTGTGCATATAATAGACAGAAATCACAAAGTGTGTGAAGAAGAGGACATCTCAGTGGAGCTCATACCAAGGAATATCCCTTTAAGAGAAAGTTTTATTTTCTGCATTCTGTGAAGTTTTGTGCTAAGATTAGAGCATCTAAATCAATCATTTCGATCAAATGAACGAATGCTGCGATGGAAAACAAGTAACTGTCCAGAGTACGAGTGACTTCAACAGCATGTGTAAACTCATTGTTTGCGAAAAACAAAATAGAAACACACTGATTCAATTCTCTGACTATGATTTCATGCTTTTTCTTTTAACTGCCACATCGCTGCAGGAGTATGAATAGATCCTCAGAGGTCCACTTCAGCTTCTTACATTGTCTCTACCATAATTATAATAGGCTCCTGTGGTCGAGTCACAAAATTCCTGATAACAATGGCAAACTCTTGGCATGCTTTGCTCTCCAAGCGTCAGATCATCTCAAAGCAATTCTACCAACAAAGCATCAGTCATGACAATGGAGTCCTACTTTTCTTCATCAACAAAAATAAATTACAAAAGCTTTCGAAAGTGTGGAACATTTTATTCACACAGAAATCCATTTAAAGCCAGCCAAATGTGCCCCTAAAGCTTCTCTAGGATTTTAGTTTTTATGAATGCTTCCTTTGCCTTGTGGAGATAAACAAGGATGAATCCAAGCTCTGCTTGATGTTTCTGGTCATAATCCAGTTACCATCGCTGCTTTAAATTACTAACACCACCAAGGTTTATTAACACAATTAAATGCAAACTAGATCAATTTCACTTTCATATTCAAGATAATGAAATGAGCTAATAAGCTACCTTTTATTAAGTCATTTAATCATCATTTTTTTAAGTTTTGATATGTTTCCTGTCACTGTAATTTTGATCAATTGTAAATGTAATTCATTTAAATTAATTACATGGTTAATTTTTATTTGTTGCACTAAATTCCTTCTGCACAAAAAGAAACAAAGCAAACCAATACAGTGTAATATTATTATGTAATTTTACACTTGGGATTTATTTTTGCTCTGCACTGAAACTCCAATTGCTCTTATTCTATAATAAATCACAAAGTTAAGCAAAGGGAATTCTCACATCTCTATATTTAGCTCCTCTAACTGTGCCAATTGCAAATATAACGTAAATTTGTCAAATTTTCTTTAACATAAGTTTACAGTGACTCTGTCTCTCGCAAGTGGTGTGAGCATTTCTAAAACAAATAGTTAATGACGGCTGATGGCAGAAATGCTTGAAAAGTCTCTACTTGTGTTTTCTCATTGTTTTGAAATAACTTGTCTTCACAGAAGCAGAAGACAAGAAATGACAACGCATTTTTGAATGATCCATTACTAATATAAAGTCATGCGAAACTGAATCACTTGGGTGTTATTTACAGTTTTTCTTAGTCACCTTACTGAATTTCTCACACCACAACATTTGCAAAACAATATAAAACTGCAAAAAAACCTGATAACCTGCAAAAATCTCAAAATGGATAGTCAATTCCTCAAAACTGATTCACATCAATGAAAGTTTCAGTGACATCAAATGAAGTTGAGACAACATTGTTTATGGACTCTAGACAAATGGCGTTGTCATATTTTCATTAAAACACTTCAATCTGTGTTTTTCCGTCCAAAACAGCCGAATCTTGCTGACGCTATGTGAAAATGCTCCAGACAGTCCTATGGACTATTTGCACAGAAATCAACACCACTCACTCTGTAAATACTGTAAATTAGACACTACTCTATTTGTTGGTAGAAGATATTGAACACATATGCTTCACATGTTGAGTCCAATTCTGATTTGTTCACATATTTTTGTAAAAGCAAAGTACAAATTCTTTACAGTAAATATAAGAAACACTCTGCGTAAAGTGGTGCATAACTGTAAAACAATATCGTCAGTGAAAGCTGAGGCTGATCTGAGAGAAACTGCACAACTTAGCAGTTTTTGTATAATATTTTGGATATAAATATTTTCCTCAGAATATTTTGGATATTCTGAAAAAAATATCTCAAACACTGGAAACTCCAAAGAGCTGAATATAACATTAAGTCAGAAGATACCTTTTAGTGCCTTTGTCTCCTAATTCTGTAGATATTTCATAAGTGATATAAAACTAATTACCAATCTGCATCATCACCCAGTATATTTACTGGGAAAAACCCCCAAAGATGTTTGGTAGATTTTAGTTTGTTTAGGAATCACGTGAAACACTAGTGATGTTTCACTTAAAATACAAATAAAACAAATAAAAAAGACGAAAAAAAAAACATAAAAGCCAGTGAATGGGTGTATGAAGCCAGAGTAAAATCAATAATATCCTCACTAAATGATCAAATGTTGAGCCAGCTGTCCAACATGAAGCTCCTCAACACCGAGGGTACTTCACACTCGCAGTAAATGTGGCGTAATCGGCAACATGACCTACAGACCAACCGTTTGCTCAGCTTCTCCATTTCTTCAATAACCAAGTGCAGGATTGGAGGATGAGAGCTAAATCTCTGACTTGATGAAAACGGTGTTCCTCAAAGTACCCTCTGCTGGAAGGACACTCGTTTACCAGATTGATAGGGCGCTTTATTGCCTGCCGCCTCTTATGCTTAGACTCTTACCATCCCCTCATCTCCTGCCCTCTCTTATACCCATTTCTCCTTTTATCAGCTCTCTTTCTCACCGTGACTGTCTTCCTTTGTTGAAAACACAAACACACTGCCTCTAATGCTTTCTGTGTCCAAACTGACCTCCTAACCACTTTCCCTGTGTTTCTCCATATCTCTCTGTCCAGATATCATTATTGACTAATCAATAGCTTTGCTGAGATATCTCCTATTAATTTGATTTGTTTTACACCCAGGTTCTTCCAAGTAGTTCAGGTCCCTAAAAACATGCATGCTAGATTAATTTGTGACTCTACATTTCCCGTCTCGCGTAAATGTGTGTGTATTATTGAATAAGAGCATCACAAACTATCCAGGAAATCAACCAGTTTTCTTCCACTGACTGTGATAAACCAGATAGATGTGGAAAGCTAACAGAAAAAACTATATTCTACAAAATGTCTTAGCAAGGGCTGACACTTTAATGTGGTAATTTTGTTTTTTCTTTAGAAACTAAAAACACATTTAATCCCAACAATGATGATCTGCAGGGTAAGTAGCGCAGCCCCGTCCTTTGTGTGTTTCTCTGCTGATGGCGTGCATCAAACAATGGCAATAAGTGAAGCAAGCAGCACCGTTTAATGACAGCGTAATTAAATTAGAAGGCCCTGGATAACACGAGCGCGAGTAAGGACGAATAATGTCATTGAGAGTAGGTACATTTTACAACAGAACCTTATATTTTCATCCGACAATGATGTCTTCATTTCTCAGGTCAAAAAATTATTAAAATAACTTAAAACATTCAATATTTTTATTTGATTAAGAATAAAAGAAGACATTTCGAAAGTAACCGCTTGTTGGTCAGATTGGTTGAATAAACTCAGACAACTCTCCATTTTCCACTCAACCAAAGGGGGTTAAAATGATGGCAGTTTATGATGAAACTGAATAGAAATACAGACACTGAAAAATATAATTGTAACTGAAAATATTAACCCGCTGAAATAAATGCATTGAAAATGTTGAAGTGAAACAAAACTGATAGTGAAAAAGATTAATTGAGAAATGAGAGATAAATTAAACTAAGGCTCTACCTTCACTGATAAAGCTGTTTACATTAAAGCTGGCCATGCTAATTGAACTACAAAGCTAGTAAAATATTCAAAAGGAGGAATAAAGTATTAACAGAAATATATTGTCTAAAGCAGTAAATCCCTGTTTTACAGCAACTCGACTCGACGGTAGTGTGACGTCAACTTTGCTTCTACTACTGTATAAATATTTAATAGCCACTCTGGTGTTCTCATATCTTTTTATAATATCGCTCTTAAGGTAACCTAGAATTGGCTAAAATTGTTATTGTAAATCAGAAGTCAGTAATAGTGTATTTTGAGTAAAAAAGGACATCAGGGAACTTTTAGGCAACTTTTGATAAGTCACAATTATTTTTTAGGTACTCACACACTTTTTCAAGTTTGGAGAACAGATATTTTAAGAAATCTGGAGTCGTAAATTTTATTTATTCAAAACCGAGGAAGAGGGCCAATGAAAAAGACAAAAGAATAAGGAATGCGTAATTTTACGAGGCAGATGCGAGTTGTTTTTTTGCCCCACTTCGCTTCAACAGTGTCGTATCTCCAAACTGGCTCCTCATGCATAAATAAAGACCACACCTGGTCCCTGGTCATGTGGTGCACATTTCATTTAATTCACTCCAAAATCAACCTGGTGCTCTCTCTAAGGACCTTTTTTTTTAAAACTTTAAGGATGTAAGAAACCATCAATTAAAGAATATGTAGCAAACCCCCTGAAGAGGAGTGACAAACACACAGCTGTGAGTGCCACCGAGCTCATTGGCCCTCATTGACCCCAGAACCACCAAGGGCAGTGAGTGATGAGTGAGTGTGTTTGACCTTGGGGACTCTTTCTATAATACAGCATCCATACTCTCCCCTCCCCGTTCTTCCTGCCGTTTCTACCCGGTAGCCCACACAGTCCAGCTTACAGCCACCCTCACAAAAAACAGCGGCTGCATTCAAGCTGCCAGCAGAAGACAATGCATGTTTTGTTTTTTTTCTCACTCTGTTTGATGTCTAAAAACTGCTGGCAAGAGGAAGCTGGGACCACTATTTCTGTTCTTATCCAAAGCCCTGTCAGTAACCTTAAAACTGAGCTCAAACAAAAATGCACTTCTAAATAAGAGCTGCCTTTTTTTTGAGTGATTCTTGCCAAAATTGTAAATCTGTGGAAGGTTATTCCTGCAGAAAGATCATTAATTGTGTGGTCATCATCATCGATTTCGCCAAAGTAACCACCATTTGTCATATTTTATAAAATCAAGGCTTTCATGCGGTATCACCAACGGTTTTCAGATGAACAAAAACAATCCTCAGAAGCAGCAGTGCTTCCTGTCCTCTTAAGTCTTTTAATTTGGGAAAAGCTTTCCTTATTGTCTAACCACAAATCCAAAAGAAGATGGTCCTTTTGAAGTTGCTCACACACAACTTAAGCAGCAGGTGTTTGGAATAGTATTTATACCATTTGATCCCTTTTATGCCACTAAACAACCTTTGTCTTAAATGTCAGGTATTCAGATTTTATTCAACTTAAATAAAATGATTCAGTTCAAATAATTGCTTGCAGAAGTTGCTTTGTTGGGAAAAGGAGCCTGCATTGTATTCTCAGTACAAAGGCAGCAGTGTGAAGATCTGAGGTTTTTTAGAGAATATTTAGAACAAACATTCTTCTTAAGACTAAGAAGTTTTAATCAGGGTTAAGTAATGAACACACCAAACTTTGAACATCTCACTGAAGTCTGTGCATGCATGATAAAACTGACTGTTCAGCTAAAATGACAGGTTACTTATCCCTCAACGTGACGTAGGAAGGAGCACAGCTTCGGTGAGGATAATCAGTTAATGGAGAAACAACTAGTTGTGTATTACTACTTCACAAATCATCTCTTTATGGAGGAGTGAATGAAAGATACATGAGATATAACAACAACAACAAAATCCTGCTTGAAGCTGGAAACATTTGAAAGATTTTTGCTTTGGAAAGATGAGACCAAATGTGGGTTGTTTGGCCTACATGCAGAAAGCTAATTGTGAAGGAAAATGTATAACATAATTCAACATGAACATGACATACAGGTGTCATTATTATGCTGTTGAGAAGTTTTTCTTCGGCATGGAGAAGTAGGATGCTTGGAGTTGATGCAAAGTGTTACTAGGGTAGAGTGGAGAAGTATTTCATTTTCCAACAAGGCAAAGAGTTTAAACATACAAGCATTTCAGTTGTACAGCAATCAGTTAACAGACAGATTTTTTTAATCTTATATTTAAGTTGATTCATTAGTCAGATGTTGTATGTACTCAAGTATTACCGCTGAAAGTTTCTAAAATTTCCAATAAAATTTCCAGTATTCTGCAATATTTTCTATCTACATTCTATGAATCACAGTATTTGACCAAATAACTCACATTAAATCGAACAAACAGCTGCATTTTTTCTGCCGATCAGCTTAGAAAGATTGAGCAGACCTCTGCTTTTTCTGAGCAGCTTCAGAGGACAGCTCAGTCAACCACAGCCTCTCCGTCAATCAGTTCGAGGAAGAGCCATTTGGAGATCATCCTTCTCACTTATCCATAATCTAAGCCTCTGCCTTTACAACACCGAGCTTCATCATCCGTCACAAGTTTCTAGCTGCATCTCATTTGTGCTTCCGGGCTGACAGATCAAAGGTCAGCCTGTTTTCCCTCTTTATCAAGCGCAGAGCAACGATGAGAGCCAGAAATAGCAGTCTCAACTTTAATCTCTTGCGGACAAATTTATTTGAAATTAAGATCATCAGTGCAGCTTCAGCTGAGGTCAATCAATCCTAAAGCAAAGTGCAAAAAGACACAATAATCACAGCTATGAAATGAGCTTCTCCTCATTGTGATAGAAATTATACCATGTTTACATATCAGACCATTCTTCATGTTAACAGATTTACAACTGAATTCTTACGCACTCTTTTACTTTTGTTTATTTAAACCTTAAATAGAGTCAACTCTTTCCACATGAAAGACAGTAAAAATGATCAATAAGAATTAATAATTCTTACTGTCTGCTTTCTGTATCTGTTATAATCAGGCTTATTTCTCTGTAGGGACCAGATATTGAATTTAATACTTGGATTTCCCTTCATTTTAAACTTAAAAATATAAACCACAGTCTGACGCCCTAATTACTCAAAACTTTGATTTGCAACACCGCCCCAGTTTTTAACGCCTACAAGCCCGAGCATCAAAATATTGACCATGAAGATGGAAAGATTGAATGATTTTGCTTCTAATGGTGCAAAGTTTCTTTTACATTCCTTGTTTCTTTGAACCTTCAAAAAGCCAGCCTAGGTCACGGTGCTTAAATCAGTAAGTTCACACAAAACCTGTTTACTTGGAACAAATTATAAAGACTCTGCCCTAATGGCTATATTTATTTTAAAATGTCCAAACTACTCTGAAAATATATGAGTAAATTCAAAATGTGGCAGATCTATTATGAAGCCAATCTGAATTAGATTAGCAGCAATATGAATAAGCATATAGCATAGTGACATAAAACCAAAGTGCACACAACAGGAGCACAAAAAAAGACGGTCATTTGAAAGCTATGGTCTGTTTAATGTGAAGGGATTTAACACAATCACATTACATGCAGAAGACTTTAATGAATGTTTGGTGATTGTATGTACTGTGTGATTAGGCCCTCAACTTAACTACATAATGCTGCTTTTATTCCTTTCCAGGAACATTTTCTCTGCTATATGGCCGAGTTATGGCCTCTTTAATACAGCAGAGGAAGAGAAAAGGGGAAATAAAGCAGCAGACAGTAAAGAAACGAAACCGAACTGAGAGAAAAGAAGTCTGTGTGAAAGATTTAGAGGTTGGATTAAAAATGCAAAAAGGAAAAGGAAGGCTTAGCTCCCATCCAGAACCTCTTGGCTTTAGTTTTTTAACATGCAAGGACTTTAGTGGGAGATGGAAAAGAAAAGTCAGTACAGAAGCCTGCAAATGGCTCAGGTGAATCAGAAATAAGCCAGTCCATGCCATAGCTCTATTTTCTATTTTTTTTTGCTACATAGAAATGTCTATCCATAAAATGACTTTAGAAAAAAAAACACATTGATGTACTCTGTATTTTTTTTATATATATATAATTTCTTTGATGTATTCAGATGCTCTTCAGACATCTGCAACCAAACACATCATGAAAGGAAGCACAGATGGGCAGGAGGCAATAAAAATCACACCCCACCACTGCGGGTAACACTACAAATGGAAAGGATGAGGACAGGCAGCAGATCAGATCCATGTAAACAACAAAACATTAGTCACAGCATCGATGAAGCCGTGGCCAAAGATCATTGACTAGCACCCAGCAGGCAACCAAAGAAAGATAAAAGGAGCCATTTCCATCAGATGGAAGACGTCCTGCAGCAGTAGAAACGTCCAGGTCTGGAGTCCTGAAACTTTTAGAATTGGCCCTTGTGCAAAACACTTCATGTCAGAAATACTGAAAAGCAAGGCTTCACAATTCTACAAACACATGACAATTATTTGAGTCAGGTGATTTGAACACATTTAAAATGTGCAGGACACTTATCCTCTATGTCATCACAAAAAGGTCATATCATAACGATACATAGAGAAATGGAAACTATCAGCGATCCACTGGTTAGATTTATGGTGTATTCCGACGGATGATTTTTTTGTGATAACTATAACTAACTAAAGATTGGTTATCTCTGATAACCAATCTTAAAAAAGCCTGTCTTGCCAATTTTTATTTTGGCCGATCCAAAATTTTTTTGTCTGAAATCTCTCTAAATATGGCAAGAAAGTGGATGAGTTGGTAAAAGTGGAATCACAGGCCTCTGCAGAACTTATAAAACTTTATAAAATACTTACTTCAACTCACTCCATATTAAATGTCTGAATTAATACCTATCAATAATGTGACCAATAACACAATGAATTTACTTTGTATAAATGTTTTTAGGGAGCCAACAAAATTTATCATGAGTCTGCCAGATATATTTATGCTAAATGATTTATTATAATTCAAAATACTTCCCTTTCGACACTATTGCTACAAAAAGGGAACCACGGGTGAGTCAAAATGTGACTTTACAGAAATCTGAGCCATGTTTTATTGTTTTTTTCTCCAGTTAAGATGCTTTGCTGTTTATATCTCGTGTTTACTTCAGGTCACAAAGTTTTAGCAAAGACGAGGAAAGATGTCCTCTCTAATTTCCCTGCACTTTCAAGCACAATTTTGTCTCACATTTCCAGTTTGGCATGAATTATTCATGACAGCAGAGATAAGGAATGTAAAAAAAGCAGCACATGAATCTCAGTGGTTAGGAATAGTTAATTAGTCTATCCCAGGGGAAGGTGATAATACAATGGTAGGCAGCTAAGACAGCTCCTCAAAGTGATTTTTTTTTTTTTTGGTCCTTGCCGGTCATTGCATGTGTTTAGCTGAAATGTGCCAGTTGCTTTGCTCCTCCTCTAAAATGCAAAGACAGCTCCAATGTCATGTAAAATGCCTGGTAAAGAATGAATTTAAATCTTCATTTAAATTCATTTATAATGATGGCTAATCTAATTTTCTCTTCTGTAAAAGAAATGGATTTAATTACAGGTAAGGACTAAGGATCAACTTTGTTTCGTTGTTTAAACAACATTGTGATGTCTCACTGTTGCTTTGCAATAAACAGGTCCTTTCTGCATGTGCTTGTGACAAAGTGGTTAAACTCAACATTTACACTCACACATGAAAATGGCTGCAAACAGACAGGTAAATATACAAGTGTACATCTTTGAAAAGCAGAAGTAGAGCCTCCTGCATAACCAACATAAACGCTGAATGGTAAGTCAACTAAGGATGTAACGATTCCTTAAATAAATAATTTGAGTACCTCGATTATTAAAATTCCTTGAGAAAAATGTATCTGCCTTGAAGCTTTGCTAAATTATGTTTCAATATTTAGAGCACTGTGTTCCGGCCGGATAAATATTTTTGTTAAGCCGTACTCTCACTCCCGCCTATTAGTTCTTGCTAGGTACTAGCAGCATAACGTCAAATCTCTGGGGATTTTATTGTGTACACTTGGGGTATGAAAGCCTTTCTCCTCTCGAAACAAGATGACTGTTTCAAAGCAAATAGTGAGAAGAGCGTTGCTGATGAAAGACAAAGCGAGAGATCCCGAGTCCTCGATCATTCATAGCAATACTCGACAGAGTTCTCGATTACTCAAAATATTCTTTTACACAGTCACACAAACAACTGAACAAATGAGCTTTAGTTTAGCTTGGGTTGCCAGGTGACAGACTGGGCTTCGCTGGGGTTGCTGGGTAACGCGGCAATGCCTGCGGATTTGTGACGTAACGTTCCAAAGGTTTTTGAAACTGCTCCTTTTCCAGACATCAATAAACACAAACGCATTACCAAAAACTGGCCGGGTGTTTTTCTAACAGCTTGAGTTGTTTTTTTAAAAGCAGTAGAAACACAAATGGAAGTACAACAGCGTGTAAATTGTGAATTTTGTAAAACACGTCCCACTTAAGATCCGATTCTAGATTATATCCCAATAGCTGTGAAGCTTTGGACAGCAGCATGTACCTTCCTATCTGCACAGGGAAACGCTCTGCAGAAATGGGGTGGATTACAATGACCTAGTTTGACATGGGTTACTGGAGCAAAACGAGTGTCAAAATGTGACAAATCTCACAGAGCCCCAAATTCCCAAGTCTCCTTTTGTTCGTTCCCATCGCCATACTAAAGAGACACTCTATCACAAGAGGCACTGCAGCGCTAGAGGACATGACTGATTTATCAACAGCATGGTGGTTCTCTGTCTGAAGCACTCAGGTGAAATTTACCTTACTTTTTCTCTTTTTTCTATGGCAGTAATGCCTCCTCTGAGCAGTGGGCACTCATCTTATTGATCCAACGGTCTGGGAAACTTTATGAAATTCACAGAAAATGTTTTCACAGTCCGAGCAGAGAGATGTGACATGAGAGGATAGAAAGTGGAGCGAGTGGACATCTGCAGTGACACACCAGCTCTGATGTGCAAGGCCACAGTGATCACATGTCTGTCAGGTCACAGGCTGCAATGAACTGGTGTCAATTGGTGTCAATTAGCAACGATGAGCATCACTCTCACAGGCGGTCGATACTCTAATTCAGAAATGATTTTCCTATTAAAAAAAGAAAAAAAAGACAGAATGGAAGAACTTTCAAATCAAACTCCATAAATATTTTTTTTTACCTTGACCTTTCAGCTTGGAGTTAAATTAACAAAAGAGAAACAGGAATTGTGTATTTATTTACAATTTAGGTGAAGTGAAAATCTGAGAAAATCTGAAAATCCTAAATAAAATCCAGAGCAGCTGAACTTCCCTTGCAGTTTAGTTTGCTAAATGTGTAATTTTAGCAAGGTGTAGTTTAAATTGTGAAATATATGAAATTTACAGAAGGACATTATGGTCAACAGAAACCATGTAGGGGCCAAATAACTTACACTCCAGGTAAGTTGTTGTGGAATATTTTAAAATAAAGAGTAGGTCATAAAGCAGTGTCTCAGTAGGAAAAGACAAAACTATCCTTTCAAACTGGTAGAACCAGCAAAGAGGACAGTAGTCATAGAAACCCCACGTTTACTCTGGAGGAGCAGCAGACATTCACGGCTTAGGTGGGAGAGCCTATTGACAGATTAACACGACTTTAAAAAAAGCTTCAGATTCGGACAAAACCTCCCCTTCCACCTCTCTAATCACCCTAGACATACAGCCACAGCTGTAACTTTCAGGCTTTATTTATTTGTATCCACTGGATAATAAAGAATTACTTTGTGTTGATTTGTCCCATGAAAATCTGCCTAAATATCCTGATGTGGTCCAGACTTCAGAAGAATAAATACTTTATTGAGACATTGGATGTTGGCGTTACTGGTGATGAAGCTGCTGAGTGAAAGCCCAGTTAGATATCAATTATTCAGATAAAGGCTTTTCTTTACTCTCCCCAAAATAATCACAGCCTGAAGTATTCTCTAAACTGAAAGGGCTGAATCAGACTGGAGGAAACTATTTCACAGCTTGTGGCCTCAGACCATTACGCTTTTACTCTTAAGTGCAAACAGTGTTCACATGAGTCAGCCGATCTTTATTTAGGCATGCTGAAAATGAAACTGGACACTTCATTTCTTTTTATTATTCCCCTGATATTTATAGCTTACTGAGAAGAAGAGGCCACAGAAAGGGGATGCGGCGTTCTCCAGCCAGTCGTTTTTAGCACAGTATGTACCAAAGAGAGTCGGGTTTTCAGTTGTGTGCTTCCCTGCATCACCTGCATGTGTCCTTTAAATCCATCTCTGTATAATTAAAGCTGTGAGTGCAAGTAGTCACGTCCTGCCGGGAGGATGAATGCACACCGGAGTTCAGAGAGAGAAAGAGAGAGAGAGAGAGAGAGAGAGACAACTCATTCCTGATTATGCTGGAATAATCTTTAAAATCAGTCATCGTCTCATTATGCAAAGTACACTGACTGTGTTTTGCAACATTAAATACAATGTTTAGCATTTTATTAGAATTAGAATTAAGCATAAAATGAGAAAATAACTGTAGTTTCCATGACCTTTTCATAGCTACATCAATAAAATATAAAAAAAAATTCAATATGTTCTCATTATATCGCTTTTTTAAAATAGAGGAAAATATTTCAAGACTTTATTTCATGTAATTTTGATGATTATGCCTTCCAGATAACAAAACTCAGAATTCAGTGTCTTGTAAAACTAAAATATCAGCTCAATATGGAAGGGTATTCTAATAAAAAATTGTCATTCTTCTGATAAGTATGTTCATTTCTGTTCACTCAATACTTGGTTGTGATTATCTGTGCATGAAAACTGCCTGAGTGTGGCGTTGCATGGAGGAGACCAGCCTGTGGGTCTGCTGAGGTGTAATAAAATTTTGAGTTGCTTTCATAGCTGTCTTTGCTGTTGCTTCTTCTCCAACATTTTTCCTTCCACTCAATTTTCCCCGATTGTGCCTGGACACAGTGCTCTGGTTATTCTGAGAATAACCAGAATAACCTTTTCAGGTCTGAAACCACCTGAAAAACTTTTCTGAGAGACTAAATTTTACTTTTTGTATTTAATCTGAGTTGCACTTTCTGAAATGACAAAAATGATGAAAATGTTTGATGATATTCACATTTTTTAAGATGTATCAAGTTCTAAAAACTTGTTTGTGTCACCACGCATGTCTGTGATGTATTTAAGTATAGGCTCAAGCTTTAACCTCATCGTATTTTCTCACTGTAAATCCAGCACATCACAGAAAAATCTCTGCGAGAGCTGCAGCGGACGTGCATTCATCCTCACCCAAAGGCGTACTCTTTATCTCCGCTACTGCTGCTGCATAAATGCTTCCTCATGCTCTCCTCCTCTTTTATCTCGTTGTCTTTCTCTCGCCCTCCCCTCAATGTGAGCACAACACTGAAACGAGAAAAAAAAAAAAAAAAAGAAAATGTGCTGACTGAGAGAGGGATGACGCAGTAAACATAGCTGCTCTGAATATCTAAATTAAAAGTGGCCTTGTGTATCGTTTGAATTATTCATTATGGTAAACTGGATGCAGCTGCTACTACAGGGCAAGTGAGCCTCTCCGAGTTAAAGTCAGATAGATTGCTCCATTTGACTTGCTAAAGTGGTGAATTGTAGTTAATTAACTGTAGTCCCAGAAAAGCATTTAGCGGCATGGGTGAAATCAGTTTTATAAGCTCCTTCAAGGCAACAATGCAGCTCCGAACTTAATAAGATACTCCATTAGCCGAGGAGGTAACTGCCAAGCCAAACAACCCACCACAGACAGTTTGACAGATAATGGTGAACTCCATTAATCTTAACATTTTATGCAAACAAATGACTTTTTCATTGAAATTCAATACAAACGAAAGCAAGGTCATATTCTATATTAGTTGGATTCCATATTAATAAAGTGATTATGTACTGATAGTTTCTTGATATTTTATTTAAAAGAAGTAGGTGAACTTTATTTATATAGTTCACTATAAACTACAAAGTGCATTAAAAAAAAAAAACCTCATTGATTATCATAATCAACAAATGCATTATATTCCCAAAGTTTTCTCCCATCTGCATTTTCACACATATTAAAGCATTTTTAATAAATTTTGACTTCTTTTAGAAGTGCATTTGAGAGGTCAGACACTGATGTTGGAGGAGAAGGTTTTTTTTGAGGTTGAGGTCACAACTCATGCACTTCAGTGACATTTTTCAGATCAGGATGATTTGCATGTTCACCAAAGTTTAACAGGCAAAATAAATATAGTGTCTGTACTACTGCAAAAACTAACATTTTGACAGGATTCTTTATTTTCTCCTCTTTCTTCTGACTTTTTTTGATATCGAGGTAAATATAAAAATACCAGAGAATTTTTTTTATGTAAAATTGCAATTGTGATTTCAGCTAAATTTACCAAAAGCCCTTAGAGGATTTTAACCACTTTCTGCTATTTTGCTTACTTGTGCTAAGCACCATTTATCTTTTATAAAAAGATTGACAGACTTATATCTTTAATATACTGTATCTTTACATCAGCTAACTTGTCTTAATAATGGAATAGTTCACAGCACAGATAATTTTATTGAACAAGTCACTGACTTTTGTTAAAACAAGAAAACTCTTTTCTATTCATTAAAACAATTTCAGTAACACTTTAACTCAAGCTGCACTTGTGTCGTTGCCATTTGATCCTGAATTGTAAAGAGTCACATTGTAAGCAAATTGGTCAGTTTTTGTTTCTTTTAAGACTGAACTTGTCAAAAGGTGCAAAGGGTGCAATGAAGAGCCCAAATGTAAGAATCACTTGCTGGATGCAGTCAGATGGGAATCTAAGTCTTTAATAAGTAACTGCACTGAACCCAGCACAGAGCGCTGCAGAGCCAAAAATCCTAAAACCACAAAGTAAACAGGAAATCAGAACAATAAACAAACCATGAGCCAAACAGGATGAAAAGCTAACACGAATCATCTGGCAAAGAGCAAATACCAGAATGAACACAGAGGAACCAATCACAGCACACAACAGGAAGGCGGTGAAGAAATGGGTTCTATCTCAGTGGTAATGGAAATGTGCTAATTCAGGCTCGTACCTGTAAGTGATGCTTTCTGCAAGAAGAAGTTGCTTTTTGTATGACTTTTTCAGCCTCACATCATTATGGAGGAATTCTAGTTGACTCTTTGTTCCAGCAATGGTTTAGCTTATTAAGACAGAGTATTAAAAGGTGTTTTTGTTTTTCTGGTCAGAGAAACTCTTTTTACAATGAATTAGGGATTTCAATCCTGGTTCTGTATGTACCATGATTTAAAGTTTTAGTACACCTTAATCAAGAGAAACAGTTTTTTTTATTTATTCAGAAGTGAAAAATTTGTCAAAATAATTAGCTTTTCTTAAGTTTTGGAACTTCAGAAAGTGGCTAATAAAGAACTGAGTGCAGATTTGGTTTGATTATTTTCATTTAAGGATAATCAGGCAACCAATTGTTGGATAAGTGAAATAATAAATTCACCTTGAAATAGTAATGGTTGTTCATCTTTAAAGCAGCGCTGTATTAATTCAGAACATGTATTTGCCAAAACAAAAGGGATTTGCCAGTACATATTTGTGTAATGTTACCTTCATGCTAAATCTACATAAATTTAAGCAAACCTTGTATGGTCATACAATGAGTAATTACACTTAAATGTTTATGTTGATCTAATAATAAATTATAGAGGTCGGCAGTCAATTACAACATCTTAGTACTATAATTATTTTATCCCCTAAAGACATAAATGGGAGCAAAAGTTGCAAAAAAATGAGTCTTTCATTCACTGTAGAACTTTGATTGAAACTTCTGTTTTTTTGGGAAAGAATGTCCATAGGATTTTGTAGTGTCAATGAATGTCTGATCCCAGCACCAGGTTGTCTCCTATGAAAACCATCAGCAGACCAGCTGCAAATATGGTCTGCTGACCGTATTTGCTGTCCATGTCCTGCTCCAATCAGCCTCGAGGCTGACTGAAAAACATGATGGAGTTTAACTCTAAAAGTATTCACAGACAAACTCTGCACTTTAACTGCAGGCAAAATGTGCAGCACTCAGACAGAAAACTCCTAATCAGGCTTAATTTATGTTATAATAAGGCGGAAAAATCATCCCTCTGATTAGTTTTGATGTAAGATTATTTTACTTTTCCATATCTAGGCTCAGCCTTTTCTGAATACCTCGAAGGCCTGGTGATTCACCGCTGCCTTTCAAAGTAGAAAATACGCCCAATCTGTTGCAGTCAGCACTCTTGTCTTTCCAACTGTACTGATAAATAAAGCGTAGCACCTTCTGCAAGATGTTAACTGTGTAAATTAAAGGCTTCTGAGAGTCTCGGTATGTGAAATGATTGGCAGGAGCTCTGGTTGCTCTTTACCAGACAGAAATAATCTCTTGCGATAACAATCTCTGAACTTCATCTCTTAGTCGAAAGTAGGAGAGATGAGGGGAGTGATCTCAGGTGCCGCTTGAATGAAAGCACCTGGTCCGGTCCCTTGTTCTACATCCCCTCTCCCTCTGAGCATTTAAATCTAATTCTCTTCACAAGAGTCACATCTTCACTTAGATAATGAATTATGAATCCCAGCTGAGATGATATTCAATATTGGATGAACCACACATCTTCATTTGGTGACAGTGCCGCCACTGCCATGAGGGACAGTCCCTTCTTTGCAGTACAAGCGCAGATACAAAGGAAAAGCTCATTACTATTAATATTCATGATGGGGTGGCTAAAGCAAAGTATACGTGCAAATGCTTGTGTGGGAATACCGTAAACGTGTGCATGAATACCGGTTATAAACGTGCGAACAGAAGATGTGCGAGAGTCTGACGCAGGCCCGTTATTTACGGACGGTTTTCACAAAGGGGGGGTAGAAGCCACTACAGTCGCTATAAAACGCGCCTGGCTGTTGTTCCTTCTGCCTGAATACACATGAGTGGCCAGGCTTATCTTTCCTCTGCTCTTTCCTCGCTGAGAAACACCACGAACACAGAAATGTACTGTACATTAATGAGAACACGGACCAATAGTTTGTCTTAGGACTCAGTGGAGCATTAGTAAATATATATATATATATATATATATATATATATATATATATATATATATATATATATATATATATATATATATATAAAGACTGTGGCAAGTAGCCTTTTGCTGCTGAACTGGTAATATTGTTCTCTACTGTAGATACTACTTCTCTAGATTATGTAAGCTTACTTATTTCTGTTGGTTTATCAAAACGGAGCGTGAAAGTAGTCTAGCACTTTAAATATTTACACAGTGTGCCATAATGCTGCGTACGTTTCGTTGCATGAAGAGGAGTGGTTATAAATTTTCAAAAACTGAGCTCAGTTGGTTGGGAAGTGCAGAGCACATGACGAAGACACACATGGATGGAAAAAAGGAGAGCACTTTCCCATCCCGCTTTGTTAACGTCACCCAAAGTCAGAGTCACAGGCAGTTCTTAACCTGTCACAACAGTATTAATCATTAATTGTAAAATAAGTTGGAGGTTATACTTTGTAGTGTTTGTAATTCTATGAATTAGTCAAACAGCTCTTGAAAACCAAAGAGATGGAGAAACAGTTCGCTTAATATATTTTCTCTCCGGAGTCTCTGGAAATGATTTTGCAAAGAGGGATAATTCCTAAAAAAACAAAATCATGCTATTTATGAGTCTGTCATATAAACAGGGTGCTCTTCAGTCAGAGGCTTCTTCAGATGCTGTGTAACACAGACTGCTACAGAAGATCCTTCCAGCCCAAAGTCTTCATCAACAGCAATCAATATGAAAGATTGTTTATAACTGATAATCACCACAATGTGAATTTTCATTTTCATTCAGTATTGCAGCTAACCAGAACACAATAATTGCATTCAGTTGTATAGAGGATGCACAACTGAATGCAACTGCTATTGCATTCAGTTAATGGCTATTCTTGGCCATTAAAGCTTAGTTATTTTTTTATGACAGCAATTATCTACAATATATTTTTTTTTGCCATTCCATAAATCATAATCTATTTTCTTATGGACCTGATCCAGTAGTGGAAGATCTGCATCAAATACAACCAAGACCCAAGGAGAACAAGCTTTTCTGTACATTTTGTTCGCACACCATGTACTTAAAACTCCACAGAATAACTGAGTCAGAAAGTAGAGATAATAACATAAGCTTACCGCTATAACCAACCTTGAGAATAATAACAACATTTTTGGTTATAGTGTCACAACATTATAGACATTTTCATAACTGTGTTGAACTCAAGTTGGAGCATCTGCTCAGGGTCCAATTGGAATTTTAAAAAAATGCATAATTGGCTTTTTAAAATAGATCCTGTAGCATCTTAGTTCATGGAAAGTGAGGTAAATATGACATAATCACTACACTAATGTTTAACTTCTAAGTTTTTGAGAAATCCATAAATCTAAAATGAAAGTTTAGACCAACAAGAATACAATTATTTAATCTCTATAAAGAGAAATCCACAGTTAGGAGTTTATTTTGTTTGTTGAATAATTCACTTTACTTCCATGTATTTATAAAGTTCTTATAGATATGATTTATTTTTATACTGCAGTTTCATTGCTGCAGATTTGTTTCTGAATTAGCATCAGGAGTAAATATAAATGAATTAGTTCATTTGAAATTTCTTCCAGCATAATCAGTCAAAAACTTTATCAGAGACTCAACTGAAAAATGAAAGATACACATAACCTTTAGAGAGCCAAAGAGATTGAACTTAGTTTAATTTGATGTCCTATTCATTATTTTATCTTTTGCCTGTTGATATAGACATTTTCAG
This sequence comes from Poeciliopsis gracilis, assembly GCA_911649635.1. Taxonomy (NCBI): domain Eukaryota; kingdom Metazoa; phylum Chordata; class Actinopteri; order Cyprinodontiformes; family Poeciliidae; genus Poeciliopsis; species Poeciliopsis gracilis. Next base: position 4,582,723 of record CAJVRI010001220.1, read on the forward strand.
AGGGAACTGAGACTCTTCAACCTTTTTCAGTGTATAAAAGATTGGAGTTTATGAAAATTGTAAGAAACCAAGAACATGTTCAAACAATGATGATCAAAACACAGAATTAATAATCCATCTCTGTGTTCAGAAAGGTTCAAAGGTTTTATTTAAAGCTATTAACATGGTCAGCATAAATCTGAATCAGGTTTCCATGAATATTAAACTAAACTGGGAGCAAAGTGATAACGCTAAATGATTGGCACTATGAGTAAAAGAAGCCATGCGATATCTTGCAGTATCCCATGTTTGAATCCCAGCATGGATGAGTTCTCTTCCTCACACCCCAAAAATGTGACTTTGGTCTACTTTTATATACGAGTCTCTAATCTAACTTGCACAATGCATTCAGCCCTTTCAAGTGACAAAGCATTGTCCTTGAATGCTCAAGTACTTTATGCTGCAATGTACTGTATTTAAGCAGAATGCTGTCATGCTGCAGTAGTGTGGTCTACTCATTATCTTGTGCTGTTTTTGACAGCGCCGCTGAATCACATCGCCCTGAGACTTTACCCAAAAGGGGAAAAGAGTCACGGCCACACTAAGGTCCAGATGACAGGGAAAGTGAGCAATAATAGTGTCCTTGTGCCGCCATTGGATTACATAATAAACTCATGATGTCAATCATGCACTAATAGGCAGTGTCCTCTTGAAACTTTTTCCAGATCAGTGGAAAAGAACATGAAACTTGTCAGGTGGATGCTTATGTGTGCACGTGCAGCAACTTCAAGTTCCCTCACTTGCCTATTCTTATCTTCTTTTGTTCTCTGGAAATTCTTTTAACAATCTCAAAAAGCCATTTCTAAACGCTGACGTAGCAAACAAAACGCAGAATAAATTTTAACCTGGTTCACCTGTCAAGGATCTTGTGTTTGCTTTTTTGCAGCTACAAAAAGAAAACACTCTGGAGGTGCTTAAATGTCAGCGTGACAATGAACTGAAAAGCAGGAAAAAAAAAAAAAAAAAGACTGAGAAAGATCCAGAATCAGTCAACCCAAGAACAACATTTGGCTCTTGGGAAGTCATGGTAAGAAATCGAGGCTAAGTTTCAAATTCAGAATGTTTCTGCTGTAAATGGTTGGGTTTGCAGCAAAAGCAGGACCAGAACTTGATAAAAAATTAGAAAATGGAAAGCAGAGCATTTTACTTTCTCATCAAGAAGATTTTGATTGTTGGATCTAACATTGGGGACATTTTTATTACATTTAATTGAAACTGTGAAGAACAGACCTTGAAATTATTTTTTCATTTGAGGCGCGTTAAGGGAAACAAAATACAAACAAAATGTACATTTTAGTTTAGCTGAAAAAATAAAGTTGGAGGGCTACCTTTGATTTAAATATAGCGCATCATTACAATTACAGTTTCAACAAAATATAAAATAAAGACATTGAAATATACTAGTGGCTATATCCGATTAATTATGTTGTTTACTTCCTAAAAGCTTATAAATAATTTTAAAGTTTTGACAAAAGTGCTTTTCACAAATGATCACACATTGATCTTCTGACAATATATTGTAACGTATCATTTTGTATTTGGATGAAAATAATTCTGCCATGTATCATGTATCACAATGTATCAAATATATTTTATCATACTGTATTAAAACAGATTCTATCATTTATAACAGCATCATACTGTCTTGCATCATATTTGGCATATATTTTACAACACATCATATAAAAGTTTTACGAGTTCCCACAAAATGGAAGAACTTTTATGACCCTTTGACAAATTAATGCAAAGTTTTTAATGCGAAGCACATTGAAAAAGCAACAACCAAAATAGATATAAACAGCTTAAATCTCAGAATGAGGGTTTACAGAGTTTATTTTCAGTTCACTGCTTAAAAAACCCAAATACTCAAACACCAGAAACAAATGGACACAAAGCAATTTCCTAACCACCTAATCTGTTTATCGGCTCCATTTATCTCAAAACATGTCTGACTGATGTCAGTGGCAACAGACTCTGCAAGCCACCATCTGAGAATAGACTGCAGAAGACGCAAAGACGCAGACAGAAGACTGTAAATAGCTCACAAAAATCAAGGCACAGCACAGACGTCATGCTGATCAGCAACAAAATGAACACAGATAAACTGATAAATACATGTTCCTAATCGTTCTGTGGACAAAAAAAAAACAAAACAAAGCAAGTAAATTGACACAAGAGCAACAGCTTTGTTAGAAAGGGGAAAATGTGGATACTGTAGAGCTTTCCCAGATTGTTTTGCTTATGGATGTAGAAGATCAAAATGCGCCATCATGATTTCAAAACTGAGCAGTGTACTCTTTTTTTGTTGCAAAGAGCTTTCAGACTTTTTCTGCCACGGGACAACAGGTGCACTCAAGACTGGATATGCTCCCTGTTTCTGTAGAAACTCACAAATTCACTGTGATGTTGTCAGAAAAACCATCTGCATCTCTCTAGAAGCGCATTTGTTAGGTTGTCAATATCTCAGTTTTTTTAGTTAGTTTGTTTGTTTTGTCCCGTTCCTTGTGAGTTTTATTTATAGACCACCTGTCCCGGTGAGACATCTGAATTGTGCCCAAATGTGACACAAAAATTTACTTCTGAAGCTTAAATTGCTACGATGTGAACAGCCATTTACAGGCTGTGTCAATAATGTAAGTCTTCATTATTGCAAAGTTTTTTTTAATGCACTAAAAACTTTGCATTTAAAAGTTTTTATTGCAAAGTAATAAAAACTTTGCCATAAAAGTTTTTATTGCAAAGTAATAAAAACTTTGCCATAAAAGTTTTTATTACTTTGCAATAAGATGGAGATGTAGCAATCCATTGCTAAGATTGAATAATCTATTAAAGGGAAGTTTTACTCATGCACTCCATAATCCTGACCTGCATGGAAGAGTTGCAAGAGCAGAGGCATTGTTAAAGAAATCAATAAGAGGTTTAAGGTTTGCAAAAAGCAAAGCACCACAAAGATGTGGGAGAAGGTGCTGGAAAATTAACATCCTGATTGCACCAACCTCAATGTGAAGCACAGTGTTGTCAGCATTATGCCAACACCATTACGCTACACTCTTACGAACCTGGACAGCTGGAAGTGTGCATTGCATGGCATCATGCAGAAACTGAAAGTTTGTACTGAAGAAGGAGGAATAATAATTCAGCCATCCATCCTGTTACCAAAACAATCCTAAGATCTGATTTTGGTATTGTGCTCTATTAGTGCCCTGCCATCTAAATGCTGCATTGCAAATTTACCTTCTGTTTGTATTTATCGTTATGGTTTTCTTTTCTAAGCTGAAGTTTAGTTTCCAGAGCCATAAATAAAGTTTACACAATGTTCTGAATCTTCTCAATAAAGTTGGGGATTTTAATATTTGCGGTGAGTTTTCTGAGACCCTCTCGTCATTCTTCTTCTCTTGCATGGTGTACAGGCGAGGTGAACATTTTTCTTTGTGTCTTCTTTGACATTTTCCTTCCAGTTAACAACATCCGTGCTGACAATGCTGCACTCTTGCATCACTTTGTCAATCTGCCACACTCACCACTCACACTATGTGCCCTTGTACTAACGACAAACCCTCTCTGATCAAATGTCTGCCAAAGGCTTTCCAGAGGACAACACCCAGGAGACAGCTCTACACATCTTATTGATCTGACAGCGACATTGTGCCTTAAGTCGGAAAAAAAAAAAACCCTCACCCACCCGTCCATGACCACAGGAACTATGTGGAGGCAGCAGCCATAATAAAAGAAGAATCCATCTTCTTTGGGTGCAGTTGTCTTGAACTGGTCAATTTTCAATAGTACGATTTCTGGATTTCTGGTCAGTGTCACTGACAACGTGAAAACAGGCTTTACACCTTTTAAGCCTTGACAACGTCGACTATAAATCAGATATGAATGACCTCTAAAACATGTTAGGTTTATTGCATTTGGGAATCGGGTGCATGTGTGTGTCAAAGCCATTTGAGGTGAGCCGGGCCACGGGTATCAGCTGCAGTCATGCACTATTCATTACTCTGGTCAGTCTGCTGTGAGTACTCCATCACACATGGCCGGCCCACTCCTGTCAGGCCTACCACACAAACACATGACCACTTCCACCTTCACAAGGACTTTGCATTGACTTCCATTCATTTTTAATGCATTTTTATACCCCAACCCCGACCTTTGCCCTACACCTAACTCAAAAAACAGCACTTGCTCATAAGGGGCTTTGAGCTCCGTAGGGAGCAGTCAGTCCTGACAATGTAGTATTGGTTGGAAAAACGGGCAAGATGAAAAATGCTAAAACACACACCCACATGTTACGTTTCTCTGTTTTGCATGACCTTGACCTTGAAGCTAACCATTACACATCAATCAATGCATCGGATTAATTCCAGCTGCACAGATACAAAGCTGAAGTTCTTATCTTTGGATTCAAATAGGAATGATCTACAACTAGAAACTAGTGATCAGGCCAGAAATCTGGGTGTAGTGCCAAACTTTCAAAGACATGAACCTTCAAAGACACTTAAAGATAATTACAGTCAGTCTTCTGTCACCCAAAGGACATTTGCAGGATTAAAGACGATAGTCCCAGAACAATCACTCATAAATTTCTTTATCTTCAGTTGCATTGATTATTGTAACACCGTCTTCATAGGTCTTCCTAAAAAATAAAAAATAAAAAAAATAAAAATAAAAAAAAATCAAGCAGCTGAACCTGATCCAGAATGATGCTGTTCCCTGTAGCTCAGAGACTTTAAAATACTGTTGTTAGTTTATAAATCACTGAACAGCTTAGCACCACATTACATTACAGGACTTCTGGTTCTGATTCTGCTCTGCATCCCCAGAACCAGAACCAAATGAAGAGAAGCAGCATTCAGCTTCTATGCGCCACTAATCTGTTACAGATTTTCAGAAAAATAGCAAAACAGCCAAATCACTTAGTACCTTTAAATCCAGACAAAAAAAAAACAACTATATTTAGAGTTACTTTTGACCCATAATCACTGGAACTTTGACCAAAATATTTAATATGCATTGACAATTTTGTTGATGACATTGGACAAAATGTAATGTTTGTTAGGCTTCACATCTGGTGACTCTATGAAGTTTTCATGACCTTTCTGTGACGTAAAGCACTTTGAACTGCTGAAATGTGCTATAAAAATAAACTTGAAACAAATATTGATTATCAGTCAATAGCTAACCTTAACTTTAACTCAATTCCTACTTTAGTCACAAACCTAACCCCTAACCCAAAACAGCTCTTCTCCTCAGTTAATCGCCATATGCAGTATATGTTAGGAAAAAGGTCCCTGCAATGTATCAAATACAAGGCTACACACACACAAAAACACACGAGTAACATTTGTGGCACAGCTTAGCGCCAGGCCGAGGACGGCGGTCAGGCCTGAGATCTGCTGCATCACTGAAACTGATGCATAGCTGCTGGAATGTCACTTTTTCAGTGGTTTGGTGTCCACACAGCCAAATTATAGCTTCAAGGAGGCATAATAAACTTTGAGTAGACAGCAGTAGATGCTGCAGCAAGTACAAATCACCCCAATAAAGAGAGAATTGTAACACCGCAGCAAGGTATTGTTCACAGATATCTTACTGAATACAATACATAACATTAAAAACTTACCAATTTACTTTTTGCTCTGTGTGGCCTAAATTATTTTATTAAACAATTGGAATACAAAGAATTACAAGACTTTTTTTTCTGCTCTAAAGCCTATATTCACAGAAAAGGATAAAGCTTTGTGGTCAATTCACTAAGTCGAAATAGTATAAACCAATAATCTGACAGTTTTTGTTTCAGCTGTGGGCTTTGGCCCCCTTTGAACACAAACTGGGAAATGTCACATAATTTACCTCCAGTGACTAAATCTATTCATGTTTGATTAATAACAGATCTGGTTTACTTGTACAGGCATTTATGTTAGATATACACATTTACAATTTGTCATCAATGCAATTAATGTGTTAAATTTGGAGAGATCAATTGAGAAAGCTTCCTGCTAGTTTTCAGAATAAGCTTGTGATATTGCAGCACATTTCTCCTGGCATAAATGATGTGACTGAATCAAGTGCAAACACAATCTCAGTTCAATTTACAATTTTTTCAGTAGTTCAAGCCCCTTTGTTACAATTTCTTCAACACCCAGGAGATTTTACAACATCTGCTTGGATTTTTACTTCCTGGCTCATGCATTAAACGTGTTTCTGCGTGTATTTTTCTGTTCTTTTGGTGCCATCGATGTCATCCCATATTTGATTAGCAGATTTTATGTCACACTTTGTCTGTAGAAGACTGAATATGTATCCTTCCTTGAATGTTAGGATTTTATGGTAGACAACACCATATAGCTGTGAAATGAAAGAAAATAGATCGGTGCATTTGCATTTAAAGCTTTATAAAATCACCTCTCACTACACTTACAGCTGCAAACCTTTGGAGATTTAAATATGTACTGCTCTAAACTGGGGCTCTGCAACCTTTACAATTCAAAGAAAAATTTCTGCCCTCAGTTCAAGTAAATTAAACTCCTTTGGAGCCACAAATATTGCATGACCTTTTGAAAGAAGATAGCTTATAATCTGAAATATTTACAACAGGAAATGTTTTGCGTGACCCTAAAAAAACGCAATAAATGCTAAAAGAAGTGTTTGTTATCATAGCTACATTTTTAGAAACATTAGTTTGCTCTTACACCAGTATGTAATAAGTCCCTTAAGAGGCACTGATGGCTAAAAATAATGAAAAAAAAAATAAGACACCATCATACAATCAAGAAAATAAGTTCAAGGAGAACAAATATCTTTTACATCCAAAAAGGTAATATAAAATAAACTTTAAAGGTTTTTTTGAACAAAGGTCAGTCTTGTGTATTGAGGGGATTTTTATACATCACAATTTCTAACTTTATTCAAATTACATATTACTGATATGTGGGTTTAAGCAAATTCATCACATGTGTTTTTCTTGGCACTTGAAGTTTCTGACTTTTGCACGAACCAGTCAGACTTTATCCCAGAAGTAAAAATAAACCCCTGCCATTTTTAAGGTTTCATTATGCTCAAGGTCAGGATGTTTAGACGGAAATTAAGTCAGGCTTCAAAGTCTAAAGACTACTTTGCAAGCTAGTGTGAATATAATTACATATAATTGAAGCAATTGTCCTTTTTTTTTTAAGCTTATGATTCAGTCTGACTGGAAGGACCAGAACCCAACATCGGCATCTGAAATATGCTGTGAGTCAGCAAGATGGATTGCTAGTTTGCTCGAGAAAAAATGAGTCAGAAACTTCCGAAAGCTTCAAATTAGCATGTATTCCCCTAAGGTTTCAGCTAAATAGGGGATTTGCTTGAACTTTGAAATAAAGCTATATGAACTAGCTAATGGGAGGGTAACTTATATGGATCTGACAGATAAATAAAAAGTGGAAGGAAGCATCACTTTTAGACTGAAAACATTCTCAATTTGTAACTTTTTAATTGTATTTAAATACAAGGGAAAAGTTCTGCTTCAGAGACGTTGACCTTTCTGGATCAGCTGACGGTCTAAGTCATCTCGGAGTATATTGTGCCAGTAGGAGAGCATGAAAAAATAACAGCGTTCCATATTTCCATACCAAACAGCAGGCACATAAATAATGCAACAGTTACAGTTTCTTTATCCAAGGATACGTCACTCAGAGTCAGGATCAGCATTTTGGGTGCCAGAAACTCAGAGAGGTCTTTGATAATGAAATGCTGAATGTGAAACCTGACCACATGTTGAGCCTTGATGGGGAATGCCTTGATGTCAGAACAAAGTTGATTCAATCGATAGAAGAAGAGGAGTCCCATGAAAACAGTATGGTAATGACGTAAGCTTGTTTTAGACAGCTGGTGTAAAAACTCCTGTAAAAACTAAGTAACCACTGCAGTGAACCCCATTAAAAACCTCCTGGTTGTTCCACCAAATACTGATTTTTTAACTCTTCCTGAGTTACAACATGAGTATTGTTGTCTCTAGATGAATATGAACTTGTTTTCTTTGCATTATTTGAGATCTGGAATCTCTGTCTTTTTTGTCATTTTGACCATTTCTCATTTTTTGCAAACAAATATAACATTTTTGCTTGGAATTTTGGAGACATGTCAGAAGCTCATAAAATAAAACAACACAAACACATATACCTACAAGAGTTGAATCAGAAAATTTATTATTTGGGAGTGGCCTCCTAATTTTTTTTTCAGAGCGATATATATAGTTTCATTTTTCAATATCCAGGCTTAAATAAACCAAAAAAAATGAATCAAAACAAAAAAGGAATTAAAAATAATAAAGCAACAAGACTTAAAGTATTCACCCTTTGGATGTTTTACCTTTTTTATTGCTTTAACAAATCAAATAATAAGCAACATATTTTGAAATTGTTTTTTTTTTGTCAAAGTAAAGGCAGATAAATAAAAACTTGAAACACAAAATATCAGAAGTCAAGTTTCCTGAAATAAACAGCTATCTTGCAGTATTTTTCTGTAGCTATTTTAGAATATCTAGCAATAGATATTTGTTGTGCTAATTCTTCCATCCAATTGCATTAAAGCCATTTTTTATTTCTGCGAGGTTCAGGGAGCTTTATATGCACTAATGGAAAAGTCGCCAGTCTGAGCCAAAATAATCTAACAGCAATGTTTTATGATAGTGGAAATAATTTCTGAGAGGCCAAGCAAACATGGAGAAACATGCCTCCTTCACAATGAAAGGCCAAAAAAGAACAGAATAAATCCTGACAACAAAGAGAAATACTGCATGATGAAGTATTTCCACCCTGATTAGAGTGCCTCTTGTCTCTTTCATAATATATTGAGGAGGGGTGGGGGCACAAAACAGCGTGCTCAGAATGATAATATAGGAATTAAATTATACTCCACCCTTTAAAAGTCACAACCACTTGGTGGGTGAACTTTGAGCACCTCTGGTGAGTGGAATGGAAAGTTCAGATCGTAAATCTGTGGCAACTTCATGATAAAATCTTGTCAAAATGGACCAAAATCTCAGAGGAAACTTTTCAATGCGATTTATGACATGTTGCAACCAGATAGTGGTGATGTGTACCTAATAATGCTGTCAACTTAATTTATTTCAGCTGTTTGCTTTTTTTCAGTTTTAATGACAAGAGAAAGAAAGCATTACTCATTTATGCTAATCAAAACACCATTAATGAACACTTCAAACAAATGAGGAGGGAGGAAAAGATGAAGACTTTAAAAACCTGGAATTTGACATGGAAAAAAAATGTTTAACAGAAACATAAAAGGAGACCGGACAGAGATGTGAGGCAGAACAGAAGACAAAGAGTAAATGAACAAACATAAACGATGAGATGAGACTGCTGCTCAACAGACGTGTCACCGCTTGATGTATGGGACTCTCATCTAGCAGGACCAAATGCACCATCAAAAACAGTACGAGAAAATGTCAGCATGTCTCACTGGGAGAGCACAAGGTGCAAAAGTGTTGGGTATCAGCATTTCTGAGTCACGCCTGGAAAAACTCCCCCCTGCTGCAAGCATTACTTTGCAGCAGGAGAGAAGCAGAGCCTACAGAACAACTATGACTGAAATGTATTATCTTAAAATTTAGTGGAAAGTCGCAAACAGCACACAGTGGGGGGGTGGTTGTGTGATACCACAGCCTACTACAGCTACGCATTGTCTTCAAATTTATTTTACCTATCGTCAAGGCAGGGCTCTAATAATAGCGAGTTTTACCTCTGATTATTTGGGTTTTTTATGTTGCAAAATTAACAGATCAGTCGATGCTTTGAGAGCTAAAAACAGAATATTGCATAATCAGGTGACTTTGCAAAGCTGAGAGCAGTCATATACTTATTGTCACCCTGACTGAATGAAACCCAGGAGTGATGACAGAGTGGAGCGGCGCAGAGTGAGAGGAGAGTTTATCCTCTGGCCTCCAGGCGGGGCGAAGGACAATGAAGCTCACAGGGAGAATATATTCGCTCAGGTCTTTTACATACTTGTTCTGTCATCCATTCCTGTCAATCATGGACAGAATAAACCTCAGTTTGCTTTGATGCTTTGAAAAGTGGAAGGAGAAGAAGAAGAAGAAAGGACAACAGAGCCAGGAAAGGCCTGTTTTCTTCAGCTTAACAGCAGCTCTCCAGAAAGTGGATCAGTTAAATGGGACACACTAATTTAAATTGTGATTCATGTATTTCTTGACAAACTTACCCTAAAGTCAAAGCAGCCTAGACGACAAAACTCAGTGTTTGCGTGTTAGTTTTCTGCATGTAAACAGCTTTGAGCTAAAATAGGCTGCCTCACTCTCTTCACATCAGTTTCAAACCCTCTTAAGTCAAATTATCCTCTTTTAAAATACTTTTTTATAAACCAAGCAAGTTGCTTTGGTGTCTAAACAGACTGAGCAGGAAGAATTAAACTAAAACCCACTGACATTTCACAAGAAAGTTCAAGCGCAGTCTTGTATGTAAAGCTATAACAAAGTCACACAATGGTTTACTTGGTGTTACTGAACAAAATACGAGTCGTTACATAACTTTACTAAACTTCACATGAAGTAACAAACACAAATCAAGCATAACGTTACAACCACATGCTTCTTTTCTATCTTAATAGCAGCAGCAAGAATTCATATATATTTAAAAAAATCATGTGAGACTTTGCTACTGCAAAAAAAGTATTTATAGAATTTTATCACATTTTTACCAATATGCATGGAGTGCGCTACTCGCTATGAAAAATAATACATTTTCTGTGAAGATGTTTTTTTCTGACGCTACTACAGTGTTTCAAATGTCATGTGAGACTGCACGGTTAAAAACTACCAGCTTTGAAGAAAGACATTTCACCACCTTAAAATAAACAAGGAGAAAAAGTTGTATTTAAACTTCATTGTATTTCTTAAAATAAATGAGACATGAAATTTTAAGGGACTGTTTCCCAGAAATACCACATTTGCGCATTTTTCCATATCTCTTTATTGCGTTATTTTCCCTGCTTCTACATAAATCTCTTCTGCAATGATCTTTGATTTGTTTCTATCTGTGCTTCTGGGATTTAATTTTCACACTTTTTCCTTTTCCAACTGCTTAGCTTGGCTCCCAAACATCTGCTGCCTCCTTGCTGAAACGTGCACATGATGACGTTTTCCCTCAATGTCCTTACCGTACTTGGACACGGCCACCTGTGAAGCTTCTGAGACTGTCAGAGTAAACAAACAAATATTGCGAGCTAGTTCAGCCAAGCCAGCTGAACCAGTTCCAATTAAAATCCAACAAAACAGACATTTCTACACATAAAGCGCGTTTTGTTCACTTTAGATCACCAGAAACCATGATGTGAATGAGTCACTTGGTTGTTTGATTCCAAAAACACAGCAAATCTTGAATAGTATATTAGTTTGACTCAACAGCACTCGCAGGCCTCCATAATGGCTGAGAGTCAAAACATGTGGAATGTTTTGATAGGCGCTTGCATTTATTTATTGTAAAACATATTATCATTGCAGAAATGATAACGGGCAACCAGCAAGAACATTCTAGCCTCTTTCCGTCGTGAAGTAGATGGATCTGACTCATCCAGGCAGCCAGCCACCAACAAGTCTTTTGCAGAGTCTAGCATTGAAACAGCATTTGCATTTTGGAGACTTCACATGTGAACTTGACTAAGTGGAACTAAAAGAGGACATAATTTTCTAAATGTTTTGCAAATAAGAAACAAATAAGCTCCTAAGCATTTGCATTCAGCCCCATTTACTCTGACGCCTCTCAGTAAAATTTGTGACAACCCCATGTGTTTCTAAATCTCCAAACTAATGCTCATACAGATGCAGCTTTTCTGTTAGGGTTTGACAGAAAACATTAGTGAACAAACATCACAAAGACCAAGAAAACCAGCAGACAGATTGGAAATCAAGTTGGGGAGAAGTTTAATGGGTTTGCAGTGTGGCACAACTGCAAACTTACCAAGACATTACTGGATGGCCCTAAAGACAATGATGAACAACAGAGGAAGAACCGAACATGGAAAGAACAACTCAACAAATGAATCATGAAAGCTTCATCTGGCAGGAAAACAACAACACTGAACATATCCAGCCGGAGCTCTAGAGGAAAAGTTTAAGATCTCAAATATTCAAAAATGTTCCAGAAAGAATCAAATTTGGAATATGTGGCGAGAGTTAAAAAATTGACTTTCATAAAAAAACGTCCTTCCAAGCTGATGAAACTTAAACTGTTTTGCAAAACGAAAAATAAAAGCAAAACAATCTGGATATGTATGGTAGGCTGGCAGCGTAAACTTCAAAAAGCGTGCAGCTGCAAGTGCAGTGAAATTTGGTTCCATAAAGAATTGACTCAAATGGGACGATTATAAATGGCAATAAATGTTCCATTTATAAAAACCTTCAATTTTTCTTTGTGCTGTTCTAACACATGAACCGCAATAAAGGAACTTTTTAACGCTTTAGCATGACATTATGTGAAAACTTTCGAGCTGCCTGAGTAATCTTGCAGGACGCTGTACAAGGAAATTTCTTTTCATGTTAGCTGAGCCATGCTTGGCTAGTTTCCATTCTGCTGGGAAGAACCAGCTTGTTAGTGAAAACAGCTCCTTTCAGAGCGGCCCACAGCCTTGGAGTAATGCTCAGGCTGCAGTAACATAGAAAACACAGGCTCCGAAGTAACATCTACATAAAAGCTGAGACCAAACACTTTGAAGCAGAGCCTTTATATCTGTCTTTTTACTCACAGACACATGAAGGTGCATTATGAAGCGTGATTTTACCTGCTGCACATTCCGTAGCAAACATCTCCCGTGACGTAATGATGAGATTGGACGAAGAAGAGCTCACATCATCTGTACAGGGACAATGCGGCAGGCAGGCAGGCAGCTTTACTACTACAGTGGTATGGCAGGTTCAGCTGAAGGAGAGGCGCTGACATCCATACTAATGAGACTCTACACAGCGCAGTGACCAAGCGTATGCAGGCGGAAACAATCACCCAGCTTCCACTGTGCATGCTGGTGAAAGCCTCCCAGCTCTCCCCTCAGCATCTCTCTCTATCCCACCTTAGGGACGCCGAGGCAAACAAAGCATCTTCGACAAAGAAAACCATCATAATTGGTGCTACAATAGCGGCAACCTCTGAAGGACAGGAAGCATAAAAATATGCAGCAGGCCAAGGACACAAAGTGGACCGAAGTACGAAATATTCATTTCGACACATGCAGTACATGTTTGCAAAAATTGTAATTTGCAGTCGTACTGAGCGCTAGTTTGTGATGATTAACACGTTCAAGAAAGCAAAATGCTCACTTGCTGAAGGCTTTTTGCAGTGGTTTTTGCAAATTCAGGAATTCCTTTACAAGTAAAAGAAAGTTATCCAAGTTTTAGCGCAAATATCATTAGAATAATACTAGGAGCATGCAGAGTAATGAGTCTGGGAGGTAAATATACAGAGGAGGGCATGGCATGACAAAGGAACTAATTACAAGTAACTGACTTCAGCTGGGGAAGAGAGACTAATGAGGAGATGACAACCAGCTGGGGAGAAGCAGAGTAAATGGCAAACTAACTAAGATAAAAAAGCAAAGATGGAGCCCCAAACAACAGAAACACAAGAAGAAATAACTGAGCTAACAAAAGGAATAAACTAGGATAAGTTATGAAGGCATCACCAAAAGGAAATAATCAGAAACCGAAAAGTCCAGACAAGGAATATGACAGAAAAGAAATTACATAAAAATAATCAAATGCTAAAATGTTAATTTAATCTTAAAGACATTTTGTTCACTGTTGTGAACAAAATGTTTTCAGTCTCAATTTAAAGGAACAAATAGCTCCTCTGAATCTCAGGTTTGTTCCAGAGCTGAGCAGCAAGAAAGTTAAACGCTTCCTACTTAATTTTACTTCCGATCCTGGGAACTGGGTAAGTCCATAAAGACCAGATGAGTCTACATGGATCATACATGACACTCAACTCAGACATGTATTTAAGCCACCTGGTGCTTTTTAGGCTAATAGCAACATTTTGAAATGTTTTCGTCAATAAAATTAGAAACTGCTGTGATGGGACAGATTTTCCTGGTGGTGGTCAGGACTCTGGTAGCAGCGTTTTAGAAGAACTACAATTTCCTGATGCCGGTAAAGACATCATCACAATAATATGTAGCTTATTGAAAAACAAAAAACATGCACTTCTTTGTAGTTTATGTTTTTTCACATGTAACACTGACATAAAATGTGCATTTTAAGATCTTAAATAAGGAATTTCTATTTTACCAAAAGGATGATTTAACTTCTCACAAGACATGGCCTATTTAAAGAGCTTTACAAAAACATTAAAATATTTTTCTACTGAGAAATCTTGTTTTATGCACGGAAGGACAAATCTTGCAAAGATATTTGTCACAAAGGTGTTCTGCCATCATTTGTCAATTTTTTCATTTTCGAAGGCTATTGGTTGAGTAAGAGGTGATACTTCCTTTGTTTTCATCATATTTTCATCGTACTCTTCCTGACCTCCTCTCTGCGTTTGGATCCATCATTCAGGACAAGTTTAAGCTACATTTTTAAAAGAAGAAGTATTAATTTCACTTGATAAAAAGTTGGAGGTATAAAATGCCATTTATTTTGCTTGTAAGTTGCAAACAGATTTAAAAGAAGAGATTTGCTTTTCACTATTTGATCTGGACATTTGACCAAATCTGGAAGTCAGAGTTGGACCACTGAAGATAAAGTGTAAAAATTCATGCTCTAGGAAGTAACTCACCTGATGCCTGGAGACGGCTGGGGTTGCTTCAGGCATCTTGTGGCTCAACAAATTCAAAGATTATAGCACGAACTAAGTAATCCCAAGTACCAAAACCTTTAAGACCAAAAATAAGAGCAAAAATTGTTTTTTTGTTTAGTTTCTGTGCTATGCAGAAGCCTGTATGACCTTTGGATAACCTGGTAATATTCCACAGGAAATTAGTTTGCACCCTACAGATGAATAGAGTGATTGCCTTCTGATGACGGGCAGATGTTCTCTATGCAGGTGGTGAATCTCAGGCTAATATTAGCTCAGTCATTAGCAAGCTTCCTTAGCCATGCATCAGAAAGCAAAGTAAACTATGGAAATATTCAAAGTTAATTTAGATTTCTTCCTTTAGGACCTACAGTGCAGTCGATCTGTCACTTTGGAAAAAGCTGAGACTCAAATCTTCCTTAAGGAGTTGCCTTCTAGCCTTGTTTAAGCCTCAGGAGCATGTTTCTGTCGTTTTGCATAGAAGTCTTCAAGAACTGCCTGGCTCCCACCCTGCTGTGAATTATGCAACACTGGAGCTCACAATGAAGGCACCCTGACTGTGGAAATGCAAGCAAAGATTTTTAACCTCAGTAGGACGTGGTTGGAGGCCACAATAGTCGGGTCTTGTTGTTTCACGGCTTGTGCAACTGAAATTTACAACAAGACAGCTCAGGGTGACCTGCCCGCTGAGTGACGCACCGAGTTGTCGAAGAAATTGTGCAGAAGTGGTAACCTCTACACCGCCGCAAAGCCGCTGGAGACGAAACATTTTTTAAAGTCAGTTCTGTGCGGGTTTTGCTAATTCTGTGTCAGAGCTACAGAGCAACTCATTTTCCATCAAACACCTTTACATCCAGCAAAAAAACATAACAAAAAACTCATCACTACAGTTTCTCTGTTTTTCAATAATCAATTGATTGGCCAAATTAGTCTTTTCTCCTTTCATCTTGGAGGTATTTTATTTCCCTTAAATCTAATGTGAGGAGATTTATCCGGTGTTGTGATAAACTGCTTTCAGTGTGTATTCTCTGCAATCCATGCTACTTAGAGTGATACTTAAATTCAAGCTCCACTTTACGCAATGACTGTGGACGCTAACAAACCCGCAATGAATAATATATAGACAGCTAACTGAAGTATAAAAATGAGGACAGCGGTGATAAGCGTTAATTCCCTCGATACATTTTAACGGAGTGAACATGTGATCGCATTGTTATGCAAATCTCTTTCAGTGCGAGGGCACCAGATCCTGAATCGTCTTAGTTTGGGAGGATTTACACTTCTGAGATTAACAAAGGACACCGAAACACCTCCTGACTGTGAAAATGTACATTTCTGAAAATAAATGTTTCTGTATATGATATTGCCAAAGTCATAACTTGGAACAGAAAGTTTTTACACCAACACCTCTTTACACTTGCATCCTGGACCATGAAGAGCCTACTTGTGGGCAATCTCCTCTATTTTCCTTGCAACATTTTGCACATGCTGCTTGCTAAATATATGAACCCCTATTAAACCCAACAGATGCAAGTAACTTGCACCTATTTTGGCATCAGGTCGCAGTTGTCCTCTCTTTAGCTGTGAAGATGCACACAAGAAGTGCAGATGTGATCAAAGATGTAGAAAGAAAGGGAAGAACAGCATTTCTGAATCAAAGAGTGATCCATAGGTTTTAAATGCACTGCTGGAAACCATAAGAAAAATTATATTTCATCTCCTTAGCTGAATTATTAGAAAGATTTTGCATACTGTCTGTGCAAATATGTAATATTCTGATAAATGTTTAAAGTTAAAAACAGAAAGGGGTCAGCAGTTTGTATTATTTAATCACTTTAAGAGCTTCCCAGCCCCTTCTTCCAATCAGAGATGAGTAGAATATAAAAAAAAATTTTTACTCATCTCAGATTAGCAGTACTTCAGTATTTTTTTACTCAAGTAAACATAAAAATAGTAACTGCCAGAGAAATGATTCAATCATTTAATCCTTAGAAATGATGTCATCAACCAGATAAAACTATTTGAATAAACGGAAAACAAGTAATACAAATAAATAATATGACATTACATTATATTACAAATCCAATCCAAGTAAAAGAAATACATTTCAAAATCCAATTGGTTCAATATCAATCTCATGAAACTATTAGTTTTGTAATATCTATACAAAGTGAGAACACCTAACATCTAAATCAAAAAGCAGAATTACCTCCTTGGTACAGCAGTAACATTTGCAAAGGCTGGTCAGTCATTCCTTTTCTTCAGGTTCTGGATCTAAAGGTTTCCTATAAAAAAGGTTTCAGTGCCAAACTGATTGCATAGAACAGTTTGTTCTGTTTCTACTTTCATCAAAAATGATCTGAATAAAACTCTTTTTATGGAGGACGGCTTGTGGAAACCAGCAAAAACTTAAAATACTGTGAATAACATGCTAAAACTTCAGTCCCTCAAAGCTTACGCATGACAAAGCAGCTGTTTTGGCTCTGTGAAAACACAAACTCCATGCATCCCATCTTTGTCTGTCACACAGTGAATGTAGGTCAATGCACCGCAAACAGGAGAGCTGCCATTTTCAGCTCAATTTGTAAACACTGCTGGGTTTATTAAGTTCACGAGACACTATTCATCATCATGGGCCACATTAGCAGTAATAAACGTTTCACTTAAATAAATAACACAAAATGCATTTTGTTTTCACTCATTAAAATTAGTTTTATGAAGCAGTCTGTCATTTTTTGCTACACTTTGATATTCAGCAATATGCATTCCTGACCTTTTTATCTTGAGTGTTGAGTTTTGTATCTCTTTAATGGCAGCTACATAACCTTTTATTGCAAATTGACAAAGAAAAACATGCAAATATAGATTAAGACAGAGAAAATATCCTGAGAGTCAAATGTCAAAGTTAAATGACGGGTTATCATAATACACAAACAAAAATTTAACTCCAAAATCTAATTTTCTCCCAAGCAAATGACTCAACTTACAATTTAAGTCAGGCTGCCTTACAGAAATATGCAAAATAAATACCAGATCTCTGGTTTAGCAGAAGGCCTCTAATGTGTTAAAATTACATGACAAGCTTCCATTTCAATGACCTGGTTACTGTGGTGACAACACCAACGCTTCCGTCAAAAAGGCTATTCAGGGAAGTGATAAATTAATGCCTCTTTCACAGAAAATTTGGGATTCCCAATCTATGTTTTTCTAATCAAAACACTTTTCTGTCTCATTTAAACTAAACCGCAGGTCAAAATCAAAGTGGAGAGGAGCATAAAGATCACACGTGGTGTCAAAACAAGAATTAAACTTGACGGGAAGTCAAAGTTTTCTGGGTTGATGTCATGCATACTAATCCATCCTGGCTTGAACAGAAATCAGGCCAATTATATGCCTTACAAATCCTTATTAATAAGTTTATTTTAACTCATATTTGTTATCCCTGTGAATGCAAACGTCCCACTACAAACCAAACACATACTCTAAAAAACAAACTTTTACTTTTAGAGAAATCATCTAAAATAAATTAATGTTTAACTTAAATGGCCCTGAATAGTAAACAGCTGGCCTGAAAGTCAAAATCTAATTTTAATCAGCGAACCATGCTCTTCGGTGTGGAAGCTGTTGCTGAAGAAAGAGGACTCAGTCCTTCTCATTATCATTGAAGTCAAAGGATTCACACGTGAAAATAACTATTTACCAAGAATATGAATCTTTTATGACATGTCTGCTCTGAAATTAGGATGTATTGGAGAGAAACACTAAGAGAAAGCAAGACTTCTAGTTCTGTCCAGGAGCATGCCTGATTTTAAAATATTCACCATTGTTTAAATGTCTCAGAAACAGGATGAGGATATACATTCTTAAGCAAAATACACACAGAAACTGCTATTTTAATATTGATGAGATGCTAAAGATAGTTTAAAATGTCAACTGTGTAATATTTGTCATTCTTTATAACTGCTCTCTACAGAGCCTCTTTTCGTAACATGGGTAATAAATAATAACTTTAAATGAATAAATAAAAACAAGAGAATGGAGTTTGACCACAATTGCATCTCTCATTTTGTTTAAGATGAGATCAGTGCAGATTGAAAGAAAAACAAAATCCACACATTTTTAATATTTTGATTTATTGATTATGTACAGCATAGTACTTGGGATAACTAAGGCTTGCAATAAAGGTATTGATTGGACTCCTAATTGTACTCCTGGAGTTGTCTGCCTTTATTTCAGTTTTTGCTCTGACTTACTGTGCAAGAATCTGACTGTGTGCACAGACGGGATTAAGTCAAAGCAGCATCCGACGTGATTTCCCAGTCTCTGACTTGAGCTCACTTTAATCTGCAAAATGCCAAAGTATTCCTTCTTAAAATCCTTCACTGAAATGTTTTGTTTTTTATTTTTTTCTGAAGAAGAAAGTGTTCGCATTAACCTGGTAATGTGGACACTAAATGCTTCATGCAGTGTTGCAAGTTATTCTGTCATCTTACTGGCCTTATGCTGCTGCTGCAGCATCAGGACATGACAGATGAACACTGTGTTCAGCATGCATGTATATCACAACCAGACAGCGGGTTTTTTTGCTAAATAATTTAACGCTGCTTGGATGCCGACTGTTGGTTACTGCTCTTTCAGAGGAACCGTATTGCTAAATGAAGGATCTGTGTCCTCTTCCTCAGGCTAGAAGAACTAGACATTTTTCAAAACAAAATCTCCTGCTTAATTTGGAAGGAAATTACAAATCGTAATTTGCAATTTCTTTCCAAGCACGAAGAAATCTTGCGTTTGATAATATCTCTAGATGATTTAACGCTCGATTGAATACGAAACATATTTAGTTTCAGCTTAAGTTACCTTGAAATTAATTGATATTTTTCTAAACAAAATGAAAGAGTTCGGACACGTCACAACTATTTGTTCGTATGGTAAGTTGCGGTGGCAGTCGCAATCCCCACACATGGACCAGATGGCCTGCCTAAGCGTGAGGGATCCAGAAGTAAACAGCGGCCGGCTGCAATCCAACACAAAAGCCTCCCTGCTTCCTGCTATATCTGTAAGTTAAACAAAACAAAGAGACGACTGAGTTCCTGCACGTCTGAAAGCATCCAGGGGGGGAAACACAGGTTTAGGGTGAAGTCACAAACTGTAGATGAAATGTACTTTCACAAGAGACCATTGTCTTTGTAAGAGTTGCTATCATCGACTACTTTGGATTTGAAAACTGGCCCGCTATTTATTCTCACCTTTTAAAAGGTCGTCTACTAAAGTTAACCCTGTTATTTTTATTTATTTTAGTAATTCTAACCTAAAAAAAAGATACTAACAACAACTGATATGTAAAAAATGCATACAATCCTTTTAATTTCCAATATTCACAGCAAATAGATTGTTTGGTTTTTTTTGCTCTTCGCATATCTTCCAGAATAAATGTAAGTCTGGTATAAAGTATTACGTTAGAAAATATTGCAATCCGCATTCTTTGGATTTGTTTACATTTTTTCCATTGAATCTTGCCATTAATGGTTTTCCTGCACAGCAATGCATTTCCAAGCCTGCAGATAATCCTTGCAAAATGGTGATGCATCAGGCGTGATAACATGAAATCCTGGGTCCATATGGCGCTCAGGGCTGGAATGCAGACACACCACACCCCCAGGGTCAAATCTTAGTTTGAGTGAGTGTAATTGATGACATGAGGCAGAAGGCAGACAGTCAGTGGTGTTAATCTTTAGAGAGCTCAGATCTGCTCTCTGACCCTTTAATAAAACCCAATATCTCTGCATAATGACTCTCAGTGTTGAGCAAATGCTGAATCCGATAAGAGAGACACAATTTGTGAATCCAACTATGAAGTGTTTAGATAACTGGATTAATGAATAAGTCTTTTGTTCAGCAAAATGCAATAACATACAATACCTAACAAAAGTATTCACATCCCTTAATATTTTCTTTGTTTTGTCAGAAACCTTCAACTAGAGGCTTCAGTATGATAAAACTAAAATGCATTATTGTGAAGAAAGAAATGTATTGATAAATAAGAACTCTGGGAGCTGAGGTACATCTTCACTCTGAAACCCTTAGATAAAACCCAAAGCAACAAAAAAACCTTCAAATGCAACATCATATCCAAGAGAGATCTCATCAGGTGAGCCTAAAATTGAACAATTTGGCAGAAATCTATCAATCACAACAATGAAAACCATGAAAACTGGTGACAGTATCATGATTGGGGGATGCCTTTCTTCGTCAGAGTCAGAAAATCTGTTCAGAATTGAGGTGAAGATGAATGTTGCCAAATGTATCCCAAATCCAGCATGACAAAACACATAGCCGGAGCTTCAATGACTTAGGAATTTAAATGAAAGCATATTTATGTGCTAGAATGGCCCAGTCAAAGTACAGACTAATTAAGACTCTTTGAAAAAACTTGAACAGCCTGTGCTGTTCACAGGCACTCTCTTTTCAACCTGACTGAGTTTGAGCTATTCTGTAAAGCTGAATGGGGGGAGGTTTGTATCGACTCCTGGGTGCACATCACACTTTTCAGATTCTTCTTTATAAAAATTTAAAAAGGATGATTTGTTTTCATCTTACTTCATAATAACCAGCTATTTTGATTTGGTCCACAGAAAATCTCCATAAGCCACATCAAAATTTACAGTTGTTACATGATTTTTCCTTTTCTTTTTTTTTCACATAAATCAAGAGGTAGGCATACTCTAGCAGGGCACAGTATTCTGCATTACAAGTGTTTGTTTACAGTGTGCCCACATGCTTGTTCAAAACAACATCACAGTGAATATTAGAGCATTTCTCTGTTATCCCGCTGGCCTCCAAAATATGCATGTGAACTGGTTGAGACCTGCTGCAGAGAAACAGATTTCTGAAATGCAATTTATTTTAGCACCTGGTTTTTTTTTTTCTCTCTCTCTCTCTCTCTCTCTCTTTAGGTCTACACAGAAATAATTAAAGCAAACTTAGGATTCAAGGCCAGTGGATATTACAGTGAAACCCTGAGAGCTGTGGTTCCATCCAAGGAATATTTTTACATGCACACCACCACCCACAGACACCAGTGACCTGCCACAGAAATCCAGGCAGAGATTGAGGAAATTCTCCTTTGTAGTTATGAAATAAAACATCCTAAAGCTTTAAGTACCACTTTGCTTCTCTGTGCAGTTTTGCATTTCTTCCTCTATGCAGCAAATATTCAGGCATAATGATTCTCACCTGAGTTAAGCAGCAAAAACAAGCAATTCAGTTTCTGCAAACTCAATTTAACTAAACTAAATATCCAGACAAATTTATCTTTGTTGTTTTTTTTTTTTGTTTTTTTTTTTTTCTGAAGGATGTGTGAAAACAGTGACATAAACAAACAGCTGTTCCCAGGTTGCTTTGGACACATGAGACATAATTAATCACCATGGGACTCAGACTCATTAATGGCTGCGTGCTGATTAATTGTCCCTGTAGAGCGCTCAGCTTAACATGCAAATATGTGTCAGAGGATCCATTCTGCGACGGAGCCCAGGCTGGGACTTTTTTGTAAAGCAACACACACGGGGAGATAACAAGACTCTTGTCAGGAGGCTTACTGTAAAACCTCTTGCTGCTATTTTGAGCTCTGAAGCAGGACATAAATTTGACGGAGATGCTTAAAAGAAAATGGGGAGGTGTCACAGAAATGTCAAATCTTTATGATCTTTATGATGCTTTGTCCTCCTTTTATTTTTATTTGCTGCTTTTTGCTGGGGAGCATAAAAGAGGGAGCACGGAAGGAAGAGGGATCAGGAAGAGAGGGAAAAAAAAAAAACGCTTGTTGAACACAGCGACCCAAAGCCAGGAAAGGTCACTGACTCAGCAGGCATCAACGCTGTAGGTCGACTTTCATGACCTACAGCCACCTTCATCAGCTCCCGTATGAGATGGACTCAGAACGGCATTACCCAGGTCATAAAATCACTCTCAGCGGAGTCGGTATGGGAATCGGAGGAGCCGCTCTCTTCAGAAATGAAATCACGTCATTCCCGTTCTTCATCCGAGTTTTCTGCCTCCACAAATTTAAAAGGGTGATGATGAGACAATGGATGAACAGATGGAGCACTAAGACATTTCACCAGCGATAGCGAGGAAGCGTAAGCGAGCTCATTCTCCTGCGTGAACTGGAGTTACACTGGTGCCTTGTTGCTATGGTAAATATAGTGAAATAGTGTATATAAACCAGTTTTCCTGGCAGTGAGCATGGTGTGATTCATAAAAGAGCACTCTCATATGCCTGTCTTGAAACCTGGGTAACTTCTATGGGAAATATTTTAAATTAGACCCGGCCTTGTGATTTTCCTCCATCTGTAGCGTTTTTAGAAAAACTGAGGCACTGACATTTCCAGAAAGCCACATATTCTGCACCAGATGTGCTTGATTGATGCTATCATCAGTTTTTAGGGATGCTCCAGTCAGGTTTTTAGCTCTCATCCACGAGACCGATTACTGACGATCACCAATCTTTGCCTGGAATGGCTGTTAACTTTTCAGTTTAGGTATAAATGACACTAGTTTAAAATGGAAAAATTATCTGGCAATACATTCACCTACTGTAGACATAATAGACATATTTTAATACATATATATATTTTTAAGATACATGCTTCAGCTTTAAGCGGCACTATTAGTACCAGTAGCGCGTAGCGGCAGTCCAAGAGCGAGAGCAGACCCATCGCATTACACAGCTCAAACACTTGGATTATTTTTCGGGTTATTTGTTTAGCTTTCGGACCATGATGCTAATCCGGGTGAGTGTTAGTTGATCAAGAGTGAATTTAGCATGAAGTCTGAAGAAAAAAGAGCTTTTTCTGATATCTCTACCATCAGGTTGTAACCAACTCCATGGATATGTTGCAGTGGGAGGATAAGCATAGCCTCCATAGCAAAGAAAATGTTGTAACCCATATTGATTTTGGTTGTAGCTCTGCATCATTCAATATAGTTTGGAATAACAGCTGACTAGAATGGTGTCTGAAACTGCAGGATGGGAATTACCTTCTGTTCATCTAATCTCACATGCAGTAAAAGGCTGATGTTCGGAGAGGTCGGCTCGGGAACACAGCAAGTTTATAAAATAGAGGAAGAAAAGGAAAGAGGCTTACTGCTGTCCACTTTTATTCAAATGCCAATTAGGACAATACTTTGTGACATTTCTGCTCTTTCGCCTCCCATGACAAAACGAATGCTACCCTCCATTAGCGTCCATGTTTCAAGCTTTTTTATGATGAAATGAAAAGTTTCCTCCTTCACATTTTTCTACCAACACTGGAAGTGTTAAGATATTGTTATTACTATGTTGTTAGATCATAAAAATATACCACATTCTGTGGTTGGGCTCTTGATAACGAGGTTAAAAGTGTTATATCGTAAAAGAAGACTGAGATTTAGGAATGGAGAGAAATGTCCCGCTTCACATTCATTTACTCCAATCACATCTCATTCTACTTATGTTGCATGCATTAATCAAAAATACTACTTAAAACAATCATCTGTTCTCTATCAACAATACTAGTTCATTTGAACTTCTTTCAAAAGAAACATCTGTCAGCATGACAGATTTTTTTTTTTAATATTTGACCGTTTACAGATTTCTTTTTTCTTTGTCACTCTTAAACGTTCTAGATAATAACGTATATTTCACTCATGAAGAATAACGTGATAAATAAAACATGCAGCTTAATTTTTTAATCTTTGATTTAATTCATTAATCAATAAAGTTGCCCAAACCAACCTGGATCAATGTGCTAAAGTAATTGCCACTTTAAACTTAGGGTGCATTCACACCTGCCACATTTGGTCCACTTTAAATGGACCAGAGTTCGTTTCCCCTGTTGGTCTGGATATTTTGTACAGGTGTGAATACAATCAAGTGAATCCTGTGCAGACTGAACAACCAGACCAAGACCCATTTTATGAGGTGGCTTCAGACTGATTACAACTGAACTCTGCTGCGGTTTGCTTCTGATGAACACTGACTGGCTTCATGAGCCGCTGTTGATGAGCATCATGGCAAAAATGTGTTAACGTTACTACTGCAGGTACTGAAGTCATACCTGACCCGCTGTTTTCTGCTTAGCTCCTGGCAGCATGTTGAGGGTCGAGGGCTGCAGAGCACCTTGTCTCATTCAGCTAGCATCATGCATTGCTGATGCCGTTCCAAAATTAGAAATATCACATAGCAAAACGGGCATTGCATGAGCTGCTCTTGACATTCAAAATGGTACTGTAGTTTTAATGACAGCACAAATATGCAAAACAGAAATGCAAAAAGCAGGACTTCCAACGTCTGTTTGTCTGGGTCTGTGATTGGTCGCACCCTCTGTCATTTTTGTCCAACGGAAGCAACAATCGTCACAAGGGTTGCTTGCAAAAAAACCCCTCACCAAATAAAAAAAAAAATTTAAGTCTGGACCAAATCAGAAAACTGGTGTGAATGTACCTTAATAACTGGTTATGATTTTAGCCATCTCAATCAGATTTAAGATCGGACTTTGATTAGGTCATTCTAAGGCCTATATTTTGTTTTGGGGGTTTCTGACATTCAGGAGTGGGTTTGCTTCTGTGCTTTGAGTTTTTGTCATGTTGCATAACCAAAGAGTGCTTCAGCTAAAGACAGCCTGTTCTTCGTAAGAATGATGGGCAGGCTGCTTTAAGTAATTTTTTTTTTCTGTGAGGGACTTTCTAAATCCCTTTTCTAAGCCAGCTAACTGGCAGTGCACAGCAATACATGGGGGAGGAGCAGAACTCTGCTAGGCTAGCTTGAGTAACTTCTGTCATTCTGTACACTTTATAATATTAAATGAAAAAGGACTTTAGAAGATAGAGATGATAAGATGGGAAATAAATTACACTATTTGCAACATGCCAAATAGTATTGCATCATTGTAATCCAACATTTTTTAACTGATGTTTTAATATTCATGTTTCTTTTTCATTATTATCATAGAAAAGCTTGACCCACAAATAAATCTCCAACCTCCAACTCCGGATATTATATTAAAATCCTTTCTTTTAATCTATTAGCAGCTCAGTATTCAAATAGTATTCATATTTCTTCTAAAACAGCCAGTCTGTGAAATTACTTTTTTTAATTTCAGGTATAAATTTTTAATAGTAAAACTCTCCGGACTTTCCCAGAAATAAGAAACAGTATTACCCTTTCATTCTCAGTGAGGGATTTTAGCAATTCCTGGACAGATAGAAGTGTGTTACCTCTTATAGAGAAAACTGAAAAGATAACTCAGAGACAAAAGTCAAGTCCTTTAAATAAACAATATAGAAGATTTGCAGGACGAAGGATGTTGTCACCTTCTTAAAATAATGACTTGAATCTTTTTTTTTTTTGCCAATAAAAAAAGTCACTTTTGGCAAAACTACTTATCAGAAGAAGATCCATAAAAGCTGTCTAAATGTTAACTTAAGTAATTCAGTATTACTGTTGTGCAGTTCTTCCTAGATTGATGCAATATTCCCTGAGGTCCTGAGGTGAAAATACTTTAAATACTTTGCAGCATTTCGCCGTTATCGGTATGAGTGCTACTTTCTCTATCTTGTCCAATCTCTTGCTGCAGTATAGCCCTGACTAAGCCAGTTTTCAGCACGCCCACCACACTGGAGCAGAGCCAGCTGGGTTTCCTTCTGACTCGGTGGTAGAGCCTCAACATGGGCAACAGATGTGACACTGACACCACAGTGAGATGCTCCATGGTCCACCACCAGCAGGGCTCTTCCTGCGCTGCGTTTGTACAACACGCTGAGTCTGTGTGATCTTCCACTTACAACCCTGCACTCATTAAAAAGGGCAGTTTGGAATCAAAATCTCCATTATCCAGCAGGCATTGTAATGCGGGTGCTACGCTGACATGCTCTCGCACGCCATCCTCAGATTTGTGGCCGCACTGAGCAGCGGATGAAATATTAACCAGCCTTCTGCAAACAAAATTAGCTTTTAATTGGAGCAAGTGGTGCTAAAGAAGGACAGCTGAATCATGGCCCTCATTACAAATCAATCGCAATTCTTGGATGGTGACTGAAGATGGAACTATCAATCCAGCAGAGATCGGAATCAGCCAATTTTACCTCAGCTATCCTGTAAAGGATAGCTTTTTTTGTTTGTTTGTTTGTTTCTTAAATACACCAGAACTTAAAACTTCCAAACACTTCCAATCTATAAAATTAATTACTAACAACATGTCATTTTTTAAGAAAAGCATTTAGGCTTAGCATGTCAGCAGAGAAATGAATACTGAACACATACATATTTTTAAGGAAACATATTTTTAACTGGGATATCGACTTGAAATTTACACATTGTTTTGGTAACTGTCAAAGTAATCCAAACGTATAAAGACACAGCTATAAATTAATCCATACTTTATTTGGGATAATGTAACTGAATGACACAGGGAGCAAACGTTTACTGAAATATATTCATTACTTACACGAAAAGCATTGATGTTCTTGACAGATTCAGAATGTCACCTGTTTGGAGAAACTAACTGCAAAAGTTGCTCATCTGTGATTTTGACCCTTTTTTAAAAATTTATTTGTGTTTTGTTTTTAACAAAAAAACTGTTTTCAAGCCATGAAGGAGAATTTCTCTTTCATGCAACCTAATCAAAAGTTTGTCCGATTATTAAACGTTTCCAATTTGATCATTGATTGGTTTATTCAAGAAGCATTTTTTCTTTTTTATTTGAAATCAATGTATTTTTAAGACCATGGTGTTTAAACTTCAGGTTCTTAGTAAGTATAAACATTTTTTCATTCTCATATCCTTCACTTATATAAATTTTGCCAGTATGCTAAAAAAATTAAATAAATAAATGAATAAAAAATAGGCCTATGCTTTTATGATCCCACCACCAAACTTCAATGTTTTGGGATTTCTTCCAGTTTTTCATTGGCTTGTCCAAATTTTCTGCAACAAACTGATCAAGATTCAATAAGCTTTTTCCTCCTCAGTGGAGTCTGTTGCAGTGACTCCAGATCTTTCTAAAGCTCTATGAATGTTGTTGGAGAACTCTTGTGGTCTTTTTTTTTTTTTTGCCCTTTTTCCCACAAATCATTTGCAGAGCCTCTGGTTTTGATTGAAATATTTTTTTCCCCCACTCCTCGACTATGCCCCCAACAGAGGTCATTAGAACATTTACAAAATGTAGAAACCACCCTTTAACCAATGTGATCATTTTGCACCAATAAGGATGAGAAGATGTTAAGAGAGATCTTTGCCTTTACCAATCATGCCATCCTTCTTGTGCAACACCTTGGGAAACAAACATAAAACGTTGGACTAAACCAGCTTATTTTAATTTGCATTCAGAGACAAGAGGATTGTTTCCTAAATACTAACATATTTCATCAATTTCATTAGCATTTTATGTCTTTTAACACTTCCTTCAGTCAAGACTTTATCCCTTTGTCAATCCATTTATAGAAACGTAATTTTTAACAAATAACTTCATTTATGAACTCACTTGTTTTAATTTGTGCAATACCAGTATCTGGTATAAATTTCATCCCCCATATTTCTGTTTTTGATCCTCATTTTCACCTAGCTGTAAATAGTGATAATTTTGTAATTCTTCTATTTTCTGTTCATTTCAAATCTATGACATCTAGCTAACAACTTGCAGTGCAGTTTTTTTCCTCTTTGTTGAGTTACAGTCCTTGGAATAAAAATTCAGATTAAATCTCAAAGGAAACTGGAAGCGGTATCAACCAGGAAAAGTCATAATGGTGGATCTCTGAGGCAGACTTGTTTCAAGATTCACTGCTTATTGATGTCAGATTATGGACAACCAGCAGGAAGATCTTGTTTTTCTTTTGAACCACAAAAACTACAGCACGTCTTTCAGTATGAAGGATAAGACATCAAACAGATGATAGCTCTTGATCTTAGAAGTCAAAGGTTTTGCTCATTCATAAAAAGAAGGGGGTTGTGCAATCCAACACAAGCAAATGATCATTAAAAATCCTATAAAAATACAGATTTTCTCTCTCTGGACTAAAATTGTGTCTGTTTTACCAAAAACAACAGAACCAATTTGAGTAATTTAACATCCACAAGTCATTACTTCATGAAAAATGAATGAAATATCCCATTCTCTCAGCAAGAGTCCTGCTTAAGGCAAAAATTCCCAATAAAAACAGGATGTTGACATGACATAACAAGTTACATATCGGCATCCAGCAGCCACACTCATGAGTCGACAGGTGAAGCAGGCAAAATCATACATTTCAACTCAGGAAAGGGACTGACGATGCAACAATGCATCCTGATGAGCACCATCCGACACGTCAGTCTATTTATTACATAAAAACCGCAACGTCCCGTCGATAACACAGAATTTATCAGCGCTCTTACCTCTTTCATTATGTTGTAATCAACTGCAGATGGGTGTCGGTCACACAAGAATAGTTATCCGGCTCCTACATGCCGTCAAGCCAGCTGTGGAGATCTACCAGCCTGATGAATTTTCACAGCGTAATAATAGTCCTCTTCTTATTCCTCTGTCACTGCGAGCCGGTGCGCGTTCCGCGGTCCAGCGGTCGTGCTTCAGCAGTTTCACCGGTTTCCACGGGGATCCATCGCGGAGGAGGAGGTGAGGAGGGTGAGGGGGGACGCAGTTTGGAGGCTGCCGCCGGTGATGCTGCTGCTGCTGCTGCGGCGGCGGCTGCTGCTGCTGCGGCTGCGGCAGCGTTCAGGTCCGTCGAGACGCGGGATGAGAGCGGTGGGGGTGGGGGCATCCGAGGGCCCACGACTGAGCACTCGGCTCCGAAAATGAACTCATCGGAGCCCAGATCTCGGCTGATGAATCATTATGAGTGAGCATCATCAGAGAGGGAGGCAGCGCCGGTGCGTGAGCGTGTTGTTTATTCTTCCCGTGTGTCAAGAGTGATGCTGCTCATTGTTGGCTCAAGAAGGGAGAGCGAGAGAGAGAGAGAGATGAACGACTTTAAACAGGAATTTATTTCAGAAAAGAAACATAAGTTTTGAGCGAGGTCATTGGTTGAGCAGTTTATCATCCTGCGACTTGTCTCGTCAAAATCTGTTGCGTCATTCATGCAAGTGATTGAAAATAACTAATTTTCAAAATAATATAGCAAAAAGTAATAAACATTCCAATCCCTACAAAACTCTCATCTGTGATACCTTCCCATAAAAAGGGCAAAAAGCTTGACTTAAAATCATTTCAACATTCATGTTTAACTTCAGTATATAGAAGCTTTGATAAGGCGCAGTTGCCCAGGGTGGCAATAGAAGGGGGACATATAATTACCATGACTGTTGTGATGCCCTTATGTATTGTACAGTCAATATTTGCATTTCAAATCTGTGCAAAACTACCTGAAAAAAAACACAATTTTGTAATTGTGGTGTTTCCATTAAATAAGAAACGCAATTAAAAACACAATTGAATAAGTTTGCTCATGCGATAAGTCATTAAAAACATGCTGTACTATCATCCTCCAACTACTTCCTGCTGTCTCCCACTTCCTGATTTCCGCCGGTGGTAACGTCCGGTTGTTGATCATGTGACTCGTGTGATGCAATAAAAGTGTTTCCCTTGCAGTTTTATGAAATAAACCAATTTCAATAAAACAACAACAAAAAAAAAACATCTCATCCTGCTCCAAAACTTTTTAATTGATTTTATTTTTCTAAATTGGTGTGTTCCCATTGAACAAATTTATTTTTGAAATCTTAAATTTTAGATTTACAGCTTTGTTGAACAGGCACTTCCTGTACTATGTTTAAATGACTGAATGACTTTATTTGTTTCTTTAACATAGAAATATATCTGCAACTGGGAAAAATTTAAACATTGCATGCCTTCATTTTAATATTCATCAGAAAATTGTTGCAGAACTGATAACTTTGTGCTTGTTGGAGGTACTGCATGTTTCTTTTTGTTTTCCTCTGACTAAATAAAATAAAGGAAAGGAAGCCAGCAATATATAAAAATAATACTTACAATTTTTTATGGTGCCATAAGTTGTGAAATTAAATATATTTGATTGTAAATATGCAGACATATTCAATTAAAATAAAATATTGTTGAAAGTGAATTTATTTACATAACTTAATTAACTAATTGAAACACATTTTGTAGATTATTTACACTAAAAATAAATTTTTAGTTTTTATCTGTTAATTACAGTGATTTTCGACCTTCAGCACATGAAAAAATGACATTTCATTATTTCATGAGCTGTAGGTGGTAAAGCCACACTTTTCAGATATTTGTACACCAGTCTGAAATCTATATCTTCTTCTTCAAAAGTTTGTGGGGTAATGTAATAAAATGTGAAAAGGTTGAAGTGGTTGGAACATTTTTTGTGTAGGAATTGTGTTAAATGAATGGATAAAACATGAATCATCCTTGTGATTTGCAGTCTGTTCAGATTCCCGGCAAACTCCCAGTTTGGGAGCCGCAATAGCTTTTTTCCTCTTTTTGTTATCATCGAAGAAAGTCTGTTCATCTGCTGACGTTCTTTAAACAGATAAAAAGAGGTATGTGAATCTATAAATAGTGCTGTCTGTGCAAGCAAAGAGAAGAAAGAAGAAGAAGAAAAGGAAAACAGCCAATCACATGTTTTAATGCCTAAACGTATCCATCACTGGTCGCTGACCCCTCTGCAGCCTAAGTGCTTGAGCAGACCCCCAGGTTAAAAGAATATTTCTACCCACCTTTCCTTCAAATAAAAGCCACTTAAAAATGAAAAAGTTTCTTTTATGCAACCATGAGGTCTATGCCTCCAGCAGCTGAATGAATATGACTAAACCCCAGGATGAAATCAAGCTGACAATAAAACGCAATCTTTACTCCCCAGAGTAGTGCCCACGACCACGAGCATTAAGGATGGCTGACTGGATAAAACCATGACGAATCTCATCATTTGATCTGTGGTTCAAAATCCAAAGGAGGGACAGAGGCAGCCAGTTGTGCAATTTTAAAATGAGTCATTTAGCTGCACCTTTTTCAAAAAGCAGAGGAAAGTTATCTGGCAAGGTGTCTCTGAATAAGATGGATGATTTCTATAGCTCCGCTTTCATAGCTTCACTCTGGCTTGTTGGATATCACTTCATCCATTTTCTAAACGTGCTGAAAAGCTCTCAAGGGAAGGCCAGTCTGTATCTTTTGTGGGCAAACTGTAAAGAAAATATGAACTTTTAGTCCGAATCCTGACCGATGGTGACACTTTTAATCATTTTAAACGCTTAGAATTGATCAATTTTTGTTAGATTCTGCTTATTCTCCTGGTTTTTGAAAGCTGACCACAGGATCTCACTGGGTGATAATGCACAAATTATCACCAAACTATAGTTGAATCATGCTGACATTTTTACTAAGGGCAGTTTGCCCTGGACAACAAAACAATTTTCAGAGGTGTCTCATGTTTTTCTCAAAACAATACTTTTGTTGGGCCAGTATTTTGTGTTTTTGATAAAGCTTGACTTGAATTACATATATCAAATAAAAAAAATTAATGAGAAAATAAAACTTTCCACAAGCACATCTGGTCCTCTTATACAGCATTCAGTCAGCCAATAAGATTGTCTGGTTTCAGCTGTAATGTTTTACAGCTTCAGCTGTGATTATGATAAGATTTTTTTTAAATGAATTTTGGCAAAAGCAAAAAAAAAAAAAAAAAAAAAGAGAGAGATTTATTTGTTCTCTTATTTTAATATATACATATATATATTATGCTAAAAGTGTTTTCTATAAAAATGCATCTCACAAAAATGGACAATAATTCAAAAGTTGAGTGAAATACTGCAACTAAAACTGAAACTCCATAGTTTGCAAAACAACATTGAGGATGTCAGCTTTATACCGCACACTGTGTTTGGTTTGATGGAAAGAAACTTGGGTTTTTGTGGGGTCTTTTTTACTACATTTTTCCCATTTGCTTTGTAAATTTGTATCATTGCCTGTTGAAGCTGATGACTTAAAAAGCGATTAATTAGATGGCTAAAGCTTGAAATTTTGTGTTCATACCTACGACCCACTTTTAAATTCTCCATACGCATATCCGTAGCATTTCTGAAGCCTTCATAGAATAACTTTATGTTTACTAAGACTAAGTTCTGCACACAGAATCAATTTATTGATTAGGTGATTTGATAAGACAGCTAACTATTTAATCATTTTTTTCAGTCCACTGATTGACTAATTGAAATCCAAATGAAGTTTATGGCTGTAATGTAACAAAATATGGAAAAGTATGATATCGATGTTATGCAACACAGTTTGAACCAAAGGATGAAATCATAACATCAGAGAGAACTTTTTTTGCCCTTGTCTCTTCTTTCACTGTTAATTGACGAGCTTTGCCCGGACTTCAACCAGATCAGTCCAGTCAGTCAGTGACAATCTCCTTTATGTAATAATGTTTATAATGTTTTTTTTTTATTATTATTATTTCACATAATATCTTTTAAACGCATAAATTATTTTTCTATTTCTTTTTATGTGAATTTTATTTTGTGCCTGCTATTTTGAACATAATTTTAAAGACGGAGCTCGAACAAAAATGTCTCATAATTTTTG
This sequence comes from Poeciliopsis gracilis, assembly GCA_911649635.1. NCBI lineage: Eukaryota > Metazoa > Chordata > Actinopteri > Cyprinodontiformes > Poeciliidae > Poeciliopsis > Poeciliopsis gracilis. The sequence goes on from CAJVRI010001220.1 coordinate 4,616,162, forward strand.
AGACATACAGCCCTGGCAAACTGAGTACCAATAAAGTATTGATGCTTGCAGTTTTTCTAAGCTGGAAACATATTTTACATAATGAACTGCATGTTGGACTGTGAGGAGGTTAGTAAAACGATGTCAAATGACAAGGGAGTGAATTCTGCTGTAAGGCTTACACCGATGTGCTCTTAATGAGAATGCTTCTAGTTGAGCAGGAATTTAAACATGATTATTTATTTAGATTCTCTGTCAGATTTGTCTATGCCCATTTTCCTTCTGCTGTTTTCTGGATGCACACGCTATCTGGCAAATGCTTTTAGTTGCACTAAACATATTTGCTGATAAAGTGTGGAACAGGGTGTTTCTGATGCAGACTGCAGCCTGCACTTCATCCAGGCTCCAGATCAGACATTATTACTACAATATTTAATACAATATTAGTATGTTACCTGGAGCAGCTGAATAGGCTGGGTCAGTCTGTTATTTGGTCACTAAATTGATATTGAGGGTTTTTTTTTCTTACTGTTTATTTTTAATTCATTGTTAGAAAGAATAAATGGTGGTGTAAGTATTGTTGCTGACATGTTTATACAAATGAAATAAAATTGATAGTTCATTTATTCACTTCAGGAATTATAAAAAACTTAGAATCCAGATAAATTAATCTCGAGAAACTACTCATTACCTTAGATCAACATTTAGGATCATCTACTTTATAGAATCAAACATGGAGAACCAACACTTCGTTTTATGCTTCATAAATTATGGAGTGCGTATACTTACCGAGCAACCCAGAACAAGGAGCATGAATTCTGGAGTACTTATGACTTTATACCAATAGTTAGCTTACTATTATCCAGAGAAACTCCTTTTAAATTCTGGAGTACTTATAAAGGAGCATCTCGCTTTTACATTCAGGAATTAGAACGAATTAAGAAACCAGAGAAACTCCTATTAGTTTATCTAGAAAAACTACTCATTACCTTAGACCAGGGGTGCCCAAAGTCGGTCCTCAAGGGCCGGCTTGCTGCATGTCTTAATTTTTTCCCTTGTGTCAGTGGCAACCATTTCAGAATGTCAATGTTCTTCTTAGCCCTCTAACAAGCCATCATTTGATCCAGGTGCGTTAAACCAAGGAGAGAACTAAAACATGCAGGACGCTGGCCCTCGAGGACCGACCTGGGGGACCCCTGCCTTAGACCAACATCAACAGAACAAGAATCCAGAGAAATCCCTACTAGTTTATAAATCACAGACTACTTAAACATGAGGTTATATGTTTTTTTCCTCTTCTTCTTCTTCTTTTGCTCTTTCCTTTGGTTTGTTGTTTTGTTGGATTTCCTTCTGATTCATGTAAAGCACTTTGAATTTTCTTGTTGCTGAAAATGTGTCATATAAATAAAATTACCTTACCTTACATTGCTTTACTAAATCTCATACTCATTAAGTAAAGCAACAGGCCATAAGTAGAGATGAATTTAATTTAAATGGGCTATTTTCCATCGTCATGCCAGTTCCACAGAGAGGACAAAGCATGGCTGCCTTTATGCACGTTTTCTGCAGAGCGTGTGACTAGAGTAAGATGGACCAGTAATCACAGCCTATTAAACACAAAATTAGGTTATGACTTATTTATCAGGTCTGTTCCCTTCTCACTTTGCTCTTAGCAGCTTTAGTCACAGCTAAAATCACATGCAGACCTTTTAGCAAAACGTTTCAGGAGCTCTTCAAATGGTACGGCTGTGGCTAAAGAAAATGCTCTGCAGCAAGCAAAATGAATCACTGATAATAATCCAACCTTGCTGTAAGTACTGTGAGTACTCTCTGGTCTGTAATGAGAATATCATCATGGCTGAGTAAGTGTTTGGAACAGAGTTTTCATTAAAATGTGGCTATTGATCATGTTCTAGATGGCAAAATAATTAAATGTGGTGAGATTAAGGAGTAGTAATGTAACTTGAGAGTCTCTGATCGATTCATATTCAATTATCAAACAAAATGTCACTTCCATGTCTGACCCACAGCATTTATATAACTATTTTAATATCTATTCATCCGTGCTGAGGCGTCCTGACTGACCCTGCCCGAACTTGTATCAGTTACCCTTTAGGTAGTAAATTATGTGTTAGAATACTTGACACATGCCCACATCTACTAAAGGACGATAATTTATTTGAAAATAAATTTTACTTGTCTGTTCTTGTCAATTTACAAGTTACGTGTAACCTGATTTCAAGGAGACCATGCCCAGCACCATGCGTGACTGGGCTCTTCCTGTGGAGGACTAGCATGCAACCGCAAACTGCTCCTGCCCCCGAGATATCACGCCAATTATTTGTCTCTGTGGGGGGAAACCTATTTGTGGAAGATCCTCTGAAAATAAGAGAGGGGAGTCACAGCCTCTCCACATATTTCTGCTTCCTGAATGGACAGTTTACGCAGACACGTGTCACCGCTCGCTGTTACCCCGCAGGGCTATCTAACTGTGGCTGTGGCAAGATAGTGACGTTGCAGTCGCCACACAAGCGCAGGCGTTTGGATCTGTTCACACCCCTGTTGGGACAGCTCAGTCCCGCTGTGCAACCCTGTATCTCTATTTTTGAAAGTTTACAGATCTGTACATCTTGCCCAAAGCTCTGCCAAGATAAATGCCAACCTTTGTCTTCCCTGGGTGGCACAAAAAGCAAATGCACGGTTTAATTTTTATCCAGATTGAAATTACAAGGAAATGTATGCTTGTCAAATTGTTTTACAAAATGTAGAAAATGGAAAATGTTATAGTGATGAGGGTTTGTCCTGTTTTCTATCTTGTCGCAAGTCATGCCATTTTTAGAATAACAATTTTTCCCTGAGTGATGACTCAGTAATCGCCTCCATGGAATTGAGAGAATCATCGAATTTCTTACTGTAATATCAATCAATCAATCAATCAAATTTTATTTGCATAGCACCTTCCAAGGCATTTCAAAGTGCTTTACATCATAGAAACACAAAAATAGAATTCATATGACACAGTCAACGACTGAAACATTTCATTCTGACCAATTCTGTACAGCTGGGTTTTTAGTCTAGATTTAAAGGCACTCAGGGTTTCAGATGTTTTGCAGTTCTCTGGAAGTTTGTAATATTAGATCATTTGCATTTATTTCACAGTCAACCATGTTTGTAACTCCAAATATTTGCTATTTTCAACTTGAAATTGTGGCTGGAAATCCAGCTTTACCAGTGAAAAGTTCAAGATATTCACTTTGAGTGCTGTGTTCTTTTAAAAGATCAAAACAGCTGCATGAAAAACTGTTCTTTGAACATTTCAGGTCAGAGGAAACTGATACAAGTAAGTGGCTTTCAAAAGTGTGGAGGCGATTTTTGATTTGAACATATTAAACTCTGTTCAGAACCAGCAGTGATGTTGGTGTGTTTTAAAAAGAAGTGGCGCAAATAAAACTTGAATAAATCAATCCAGATGTTTCTGTCAGTCTTATGCACATCCCTTCAAATAAAGGCTTACCTTTTAATTTTTACGCTTACTAATTCAATTCTTTCTTTTAATTTTTTTCTAAACAGAAAACTAAAGATGAGGTAAATATCATTTGCATTACACAGAGGGGGATGAGGGGCAGCTGACAGGGGCACGTTAGGTGGGCGATTGACATTTTGTCATACAGTTGCTGAATGGTAATCAATGACCACTCATGAATGGAGGAAAGAGCAATGAGAGAGAAAGAGAATAAGAGGGCCAGTGGGGTGTTTGATGAATATGTGAAAGAGAAACTGGGAAAATTGAACATTTAGAAAGACTTAGACAGTCGTATGTGAGGGGAGAGTGGGGAAAATTAGAGGAATGGATCATGAGATGGAAATTAGGATGTGGTTACATAAGGGACTGCTTAACAGAGGAGGCACTAAAAAGGGTGAGCATGCAGATTGGTAAAGCTGAAGAGCTTGCACCTCCTCTCACATCAAAGACTTACACTAATTAAACTTCTTTTATTCAGGACAGAAACAAAAATGGCACTTGTTTTTCACTTCACATACAAATTCACATTTACAAAAACAAAAACTAAAAGTACAAACAATGCAGAGGTAGAGCATGTTAAGTCCTACAGTAAACTTGCTCAGCTGTCGCTCTTTTGAGAAAATTATAAATAAGACATAATGTATGCTTTGTGGATCTGTACACATGCGCACATGCTACTCTGCAGATGGCTCATAAAGCAAACTCCCATATCTACTGCCTGAACTCGTGTTTCAAACATGAAAAGAAAGAAAGAGGAAGTGGTAAAAGAAATTGCTGTCAGAGTAGCTGAGCACGGTTTTCTACCAGTGAGAAACCAATCTACAGAGAGCGCAGTAATTTCCAATCTATGAAAATGAGCCACAAAAGATTTATGAGCCAAACGTACTGGATAAATAACAGCACATAAACCCCAATGTCAAGGACATCATTTCTGTTACAGATTTGGCTTATAGAATATTCAGGGGACTATAAAGGATTGGTTGCTGACAGTAGAAGGCCATTCTGCACTTGGACTTTTAAATGGGGCCACAGTGATGTACATCAGATTAATGCACATGTGCACAAGTTCAAGCGGACTACAATTTAACATCACGATGCTCAGCTGTGGAGCAACTGTCAAGCTCTCTGACTATCAACCCTCAAAACAACAAAAGCATTGCTTGAATTCAATGTTTCACAATATTTTTGTCAATTATTATTTTAAATTTAAAATGAAGAAGTGCAGATAGATCAAATTTGAATATCAAACAATAAAATGCAGGAGGCATTGGAGACTATTTTATTGAAAGAAACGCAATGATCGGTCCTGATATGTTTAATAGAAAAGTAAAAAAAAAAAATTTCTATGCTAGAAAGTCAATTTGTGATGTTGCCGCAAAGTTATTAGAGTCAAAACAATCACACAGAACTTTGATAACTTAGCATATTATGTATTTTAATAGTTGCTGAACAGAATACTGCAAAAATATTTTAAGTTCATATTGCCCATCCGTTATATGCTTATAGGGGGATTATTGATGAAAAAATATTGGCTAAAACCAAAGAAAAGATCTGTTTTATGACTAAAATATTGAATTATAAGTTCCTCATGTCTCAAAATGCTAAATTTGTGATACGAGTAAATTGACAAAATGTCTCTGTCTTTGTAAAATGACGTACTTCATTTTTTTATGTTTATTAATTATTATTATTATTATTATTATTATTATTATTATTATTATTATTATTATTATTATTATTATTATTATTATTATCATCATTCAGAGCAGCTATAACATGTGGTACTTTTTCATATATAGGAAGGACGTCATGTTGGGGGAAAGACTGCCACTGCAGATTCTTGGCACATCCTCACACAGTGTTACTGAGCCATCTGCTGGATTCATTTACAAATGCAGTGGGGGTGCAGCATAACCTCCAGGTCTGTTATCGTTTAAAACACACACAATGTGGGTAATACGGGTTCCCAGCCATGGCCAAATGAATGCTTAATGTTTCCACAAGGCCAGTTCGGGACTATAATGAGCATGTTGCGTCCCTATCGGGTTAAGAATTGCCACATAAAGGGTATGCATGATGAAAATAATATGTGATATTCTTTATTGACATTAATAAATCAACAAAATCAAATTATTCAAAGAGTGTTTTCAGGTAGGGTCTTGCAGGTCCTGAAGTGAAAAGTAGCCCAGAACCATTACATCCCCACAACCTACCGAGAGAAGTTTTAACCAAATATGTTACGGGTCTTTACTTAGATTGATATTTCTCATTTAAGCCTATGGAATATTATTTGACAGTATTTTTTTTTCAACATGTGTTTTTTTGTAATAATGTCATCTATTTGTATTAATTTGTTCATTTCAGTCTTTAAAATACCAGAATTTGTCTGATGACATCATTTTAAGTCAGCAAATCAAATGTTATGATCATTTACTCTAACTTGAGTAGCCTTTTTAAGAAATACTTTACTTACTTTCACTGAATTAAAAAAATATGGTAAATAAGTGCTACTCTTGATTGAGAAACGCTTTTCCCGCCTTTTTTTTTTTTAACGACACCTAAATTATTCTAGTGATTTTTAAGACATGTAAATAGCATCACTGACTCATTAATAAAATCAAGCCCTTTATCCCAAATCAACACAATCTGATGATCCTTGCTCCATTCGCTCTTCCGTGGATGATGAGCGTGGAGCCCCCCGGTGGGCGGGGTGACCCGGCGGAGGGGCGGGACGGTGACGGGGTCAAAGTTGTTTTGTCTTTTGTGCAAAGCAGAAGAGAAGAGTGGAGTCCGATCGAACAGCGGCGTCTCTTCCCTCTTCCCCGGGTCCTTTCAAAACTCCCTCCCGAACCTCTCCCCTTCCACCCTTGCCACCCTATCCACCCCCTGGACACACTTCAAGGGACGGTTCGGGTAAGTCCTCCAGAAATCCGTCTTTTGTGAGCGTGTTTTCTTTTCTTTCCGCTCAGAGTGAAGGACGGCGATAACTCAGCGCGATCCGTAGGCCGCGGGATGCGGCTATTTCCTGGATCGGAGGATGCTAATGCTAGCGTGCTGTGAATGGAAAATTACCGAACTGTGTTTTAACTTGGTGGCTGCCTTTGAGTTAGTGGCGACCCGCTGCCCTTTCGGAGCGTGTTAAACACGTAGGGATTGAATGAATTCATCCGTTCAGCTTGATTTTGCTGCAAGTGGGGGAAAATATTTGGGAAGTTGGGACAGATCCTCTTCGGCGCTAATTCAGCTTTCCCAAATTGTGCGTGATGCCTTTTCGCAAAATAGGATTCGCTATATTTACCTTATTTATTCAGCTGTCTGTTTTCATCTCTAGAGGTAGACGCTACGAAGTGTCGGACGGTTTAGACCGCACTTAGATGGATGAGAGAAAATTAAAAAGTTAGTTCGCCACAGCTGCGCAGTGTCAGGAAATAGACACAGCCCCAGGGACACAGTGGGTCATTGTGTCAGTGAGAATGAGTGGACTCGGGCCAGTCCGACATGAATTACTGCACTGAAACGTCTCATTCTTCCAAAGTGACACACTCGCCTGCAAAAAAAGAAAAAAGTGAACTGCCTGCATCACTCCATTGATCTGCTGTTACAGCGTTTTTACAAGGCTTCACTCTGAGATGTTATCTTGTGTTCCTGTCGCCACATTTCTCTCTAACCTGTTCATTTTTTTCTTTATCTCCTTTGCAGACGTTCAGCCAGTCACCAAAAACCTGCTTTGTTGGCCAGTGTGGACTGAACAGCAGCAATGGACTCCAGTCTAGTTGAAGGAGGACTTAATGTCACCTTAACCATCAGGTTACTCATGCATGGGAAGGTGAGTGAAGACAGGATTCCTGCAGAGTCATACATAGACAGAAAAACAATTCATTTATAATAGAAGAATAGAATATATTCTGTTTCCAGATCCACTTAAGTGTGTGAATGGACTTGGAACAAGTTGGTTCTGTCAACTTGTTCTGTTTTTTCTGTTTTATTAATGAAACTTGTATGAGGAAGCATTGTGTTCATTCATCCATCCATCAATCTATCCTGCAATTCCTCCTTCTTTGTCTGAGTTTGTTCATCTCCTCTGTATCCATGCATCCAACAATCTTTCCATCTTTCCATCTGTAGACTGTCTATGCTACGGCTTCTTGCACCTGTCCAACAATTAACTTCTTCCATTTGCCCATTCATTCATCGCCCAATGATCAGTCCATGTTTCGGTCTTAAGCTGAAAATTGGAAATTGCTGTTGTGCTGCAGCATTTTTTCCTTCCATGCAACACTCAGGAACCAGGACCTGACCATTAAACCTCTTAGAGTTATTTACTTGCGAAATAATTAGACTTTGTTAAGTACAAAGCAGGCTTTAATGCTGAAAACAATCAAGTGTTACAAATCAAACAAATGGAACAGATATGAAGTAAAGGATGCTGGCCTGTTTTAATCAGGTTTTGTTTTTGTCGCCAGTCTTGTATGTTATGGTTCTGTAGTTTGCAGCAGCGTGCGTACAAGCCGATAAAAGAGAGAGAGGAAGGACACGGACTGGTATAACATTGATGTCAGAAACGGAATGGACTTTTGAGACTCCTGCTGGTCTTTAACAGGGCTGCTAACGATTGTTTCTATTTTACCCCCATGGCTCGCTGCTTGTTTATAGGTTTGAACTCTTTGCACTAAACTTTGAGTATGAAGCTGAAACATCTTCTGCAGAGCCAGGGTGTCTGCACATCCTTAATGTTTTATGTTTGTGTGTAAAATTAAGGCATTAAAGTGTCATTCCGAAAATGTAAGTAGCTCCTAAATTTTCTCATGGCAGGATTATTTAATGTATTTGGATTTTCTTGTGGGACTCGCTGTCAGGCGAAAGTATGAGACACCTTTATGGCGTTCTGTGACTTGAGGCGGTTGAGGCTACTGGCAACTAGCTGTTAATATAGACTAACTAACTAACTAACTAACTAACTAACTAACTAACTAACTAACTAACTAACTAACTAACTAACTAACATGTTTTTACCTCCATCGTGTGCATGAAGTTTTCACAGTTTATGCTATTCCTGATTATAACGCAGCAGGTTCCCCCTAACCATCCTCTGTTTACAGTGTTTTCTGTCTTAAATTTTATTGAAAGTAACGTTAAAAAAGTCATAGATTTGACTTGCTGAAATTTGCAGATAACCTGAGAGCCTATAGTTTCAGTACGTCAGTTAACACCTGCATGGAGGAAAGTACTGTACTCACTTTGTCAGCCACTAAAATAAGTTTCTGTATTTTACTCAGTCTGATGTAACGGATGTGATGTTATGATTGCAATTGATTATTTCCACCACTACGTGTTGTTTTGGTTTTCAGTCAGGGGTCATAATATGTCACGTTTCAAAATCAGCTGGCTCTTATGTGTGAGTATTTTCCACAAAAATTTATATAAAAAAAATGTCCAGATATGTGGTTTTAAAATGCATAATGTGTTTATGAATTGGCCAGAAAATCCCAAATCTAAGGGGATAAAAGAAAATTGAAGTTGAAATCCTTCCTCTAGTTTCCTTCCTTATAGATCCTGTTCAGTTACAGCAGGTGCAAATGTTCAAATAAGAGCTGCATGCTTTGCTTCTTCAATGCTGACTTCAGGGGAAGATGATTGTGAAACAACAAAATTAAAACTGCCACTGTCTGAGTTTTTCGTGTTCTTGTGGGCCAACTGTCCTTTTTTCATTCGCAGCTGAACAGAATGAAAAGAGCAGCGAGACAAAATGAAAAGATGCTGCCATTCCTGCTGTACAAACTTACTCATTAAAACCAGCCTTCAGTCTGAATAAGTTCTATTTATTAGTTTTATTACATGTGCCTCATTAGTCTTTGCAGATATTGTATTTAGTGGCCACCCTATGCCAAAATATGTGTTAATTTTTGTACTAATACTTTAAGAAAACTGTGAACTCAAGAGTTTAAATCTGTAAGAATGTTCATTTTTCATGTGAGAAATGTTTTGCAATCCTAGGACAAAATGCTCTCGATGTCTAAAATCGAACATTCAGAAAATGTTGGTTTCGTCGAACTGTTTGCAGTTAAAGTTGCAGTAGTCCTTCTACTTGTGCCATGGAGTGTGCAAGAAAAGGCTGCGGCAGGGCTCCCGCTCTACATATTGATCCCTTGCGCTCAGAGGAAGTGCAGGCCTAAATGCCCTTTCCCTGGTGCTGTGGGAGGGAAGGAACAGGTGGGCCTGACAGAAGGGCCGCGAGGACTCCTACACAAGTAGTCAGGCGCTACTCTCGATTCGAGAGTCTGAGTGAACGTGAAGCTTCGCTTTATATGAAGGAATAAATTGACTTAATCTCCTGTCTGTTTTGTTTTGCAAAAAAAAAAAAAAAAAATCTTAGATTCTTGCAGCTTATGTCCATGACCTTCATGTCACTTTAGAGCAGCTAATGTTTTAAACGTCTTTTACATTTTAGTGTTGCTAAAATTATTAGCAATATTTTCTTATCTGTTTTTAATATTTTTAGAAAGTCCGGACTTTTCAAAGTTTTCTTTGGTTTGATGCTTTAAAATGTACATGCTACTCTTTGCATGGCATGTGAAGCAAATTGTTTTAGGCTTTAAGAAACTTTTCTTCACTAAAATGCAATAAAAAACACAGAGCTGCTAACTTTTTCTTTTTGTTTCATTTCTGCAGGAGGTTGGAAGCATAATTGGCAAGGTAGGATGTTTTTTACTGTTGGACAGATGCAATCTGCTGTTGCGCTCTGTGTGTTTTGTAAATATTGCATATCTGTCGTCTCTCCACAGAAAGGAGAGTCAGTGAAGAAGATGAGAGAGGAGGTAAAAACTGTTCTTGTTTGCTCCCAAACAAGAACAAACTTGATCATAGCTGCACTTTGCTGTTCTTTTCGACATTGCATGATGAAGCCAGTTGATTTCTGTGTTGTTTACATTTGTGTCTGCAGAGCGGCGCTCGCATCAACATCTCAGAGGGGAACTGTCCAGAGAGGATCATAACCCTCGCAGGACCCACCACCTCCATTTTTAAAGCCTTCTCTATGATCATTGAAAAACTGGAGGAGGTTAGGCTTCCTCACCGCATCTGTACTGAAACTAGAAACATTTGCATTTACCTGATCATTTTTTGTCAAATTTGCAACCTGGAAGGCTGAGCTAAAGCAAAGGATCATGTGAAACAGAAATCCTAGGAAAAACATTGACGTCAGATTGACATAAGATAAACATCTTGTAACTGGTTGAAGATGTAAAAAGTTGGTCTTCAAAGACCCTGAGCTGTTATTGTGTGTTCTCTTGTGTGCTCCGTATGAGAAATGATCTTCTACATATTATGCAACAACATAAACGAAATACTCCATATGGATTATTAACATTTCTTTTTATTTAATGTCATGAACTTGCATAAGGTTTGCAGAAGTAGAGACAAAAAAAAAAGTCAAATTAAAGTAACATAGAGTTCTTCTGATCTCCAAATCTCCTGTAGGACATCAGCACCTCCATGACGAACAGCACGGCCACCAGCAAACCGCCAGTCACCATGCGCCTCGTTGTGCCTGCCAGCCAATGTGGCTCGCTCATCGGCAAGGGCGGCTGTAAGATCAAAGAAATCCGAGAGGTTTGTTTTCCTCCTTCTGCCCTCGCGTGAAGCGTTTGACATCCTTCTCATACGGGACGTCCGCCGACTTCTCATTTTCCCCTGCAGTCGGCAGGAGCTCAGGTACAAGTAGCAGGGGACATGCTGCCCAACTCAACAGAACGTGCCATCACCATTGCAGGGACCCCCCAGTCCATCATCGAGTGCGTCAAGCAGATCTGCGTTGTCATGCTGGAGGTAGGAATTGTGATTATCGGATTAGTTGCGTTTCCGTTGACCATCTAAATGAGAAATATCATGGAAATACGGCAATTGTATTTTGCACATTTGTAATAGAAACACAGCTACTGATGCTCTTAAACGTCAAACCATCTTTTGACCATTTTCCTAATTCAGGATGTTCTTTCGTTCTTAGTCTCCACCAAAAGGGGTGACCATCCCGTACAGGCCCAAACCCTCAGGCTCTCCTGTCATCTTTGCAGGTGGTCAGGTAGGCAACATTGTTTTTTTTTTTTTACTGATGGTTCCTTCTTATTTAGTGGTTAGAAATGTTACACATTGTTGTTTAGTAACAACTCTGCTGAGCGTGGCAGACACAGCTTCGTTCTCGTAGCGTGCCAAGGACAGAGTAGTGATGGATCTGTACGCCGTGTCACAATGCCACCCCCTCCTAACTGCTTTACTCTCCTTGCAGGCTTACGCTGTCCAAGGGCAGCACGCCATTCCACAGCCTGATGTAAGTGAAGGGCCCTCTGTAAGTGATCCAATGTATTTAAAAACTTTGGTCCTGGGAAGCCATGCCACCCTCTTACTCCATTTCTTTATTGCCACTCATTCTGGATCTACACCTCCATATCCCCTGCAAAAGTGTGCATGCCCTCGAACTTTTCTGCACGACGTAATGTGAAAACCACACAATATGTCATTCAAAATGCAAAATGACTGGATGAAAATGCCTGATCATTGTACAAATCTTGCCGCAGGTTCCTGATTGGTTTTAGGTCTGGACTTTGATTAGGTCATTCTGGCTCTGGCTGTATTTTTCATTTCGTTGTACTGAAAGTTAAACCTCGGATTCAACCTCAAGGTTTTCTTCTAGTATTGGTCTGGATTTTGCTCCTTTACCCTCCAAATGAACTTTGACCTGATACCGTTTCAGCTCAAGATGAAACGACAACATATTGCTGCCACCACCATGCTTCACAGTGAGGATGGTGTGTTCAGGATGATACACAGTGCTTAGCTTGAAGACTAAAAAGTAAAACTTAGGTCTTTTCTGACTATTATTTCATGTTTTGTTTTTTTCTCTTTTTGAATGCAAAACTGCGAGTTAACTTCCTTCCTCCTTCTTTTGGCGTTTGAAGGATTTCTTTTTTTTGTCTTTAGTGAACGAAAATGAGTCATTTCTCCGATTGGCACTAAACTTGCCTGTTTGTTTTGGTTGTATTTACCCAGAATAACCTCTGTAGAGGACGGCACTATAGAGAATACACTGCTCTATAGTTCTTTTGGGCCGGTCTTCAGTCCGCTTTGCATTCACACACACCTTTGATCTGTCCCAGAGTTCACATCAGCTGAACAGAGACCTCGGTTTTTATGCGGACCAGAGTTAGCTTTTTTGCTTCGCATCAGTTTCTTTACATATTTACATCTCCCCAAACGAACCAGACTTACTAAGACGATGAACTAGTTTCATTAAAACAGACTTAACAGGGCTGATGTGAATGCAATCTAAATTACTTAAACAAATGCACTCTTTTTTACTGATAAGGTGACTTCTGAAATTTAAACAGGACTTAAGTTCACTGCACACACTTCCAGTTTGGAAAACATCCATGGCTTTGCTTGGCTCTCTCAGATAATCCCATTGAAACACTTTGAGATTTGTGATTGAAACGTGACGACAAAGGAAAGTTTAAGGGTTATGATTACTTTTGCAAGATGCTGCAAGTTCTAAGATGATATTAAATGGTTCAGTTTTTTTTTTTTAATAGAGCTAGACCAAATCATGGATTCATTTCACAATTTCTGCTCATTATCATTTTTAAGTACATACAAACGGGGAATTGCAACATTTCAGACTAGGATCATAGATTTTTTTCCTAACTGCATTTTCTTTTTCTTTGTTTTGCTTCCCCTCCCCCCTGAACTGTGGGTAACAGCTCACTAAACTTCACCAGCTGGCCATGCAGCAGAGCCCCTTCCCCATTGCACATGGCAACCAGGGCTTCCAGGGTAGGTGGATCTAATGCTGCAGAGCGTTTTCCACTTGCATGTGTTGGATTTCTTCTCATTGGGCTTCCTTTTTCTTCTTAAAGCTGGGATGGATGCCTCTGCACAAACTGGCTCTCATGAGCTAACCATTCCAAATGATGTAAGTATTTTCTGCAGGGTAAACATTACTTTTTAATGTGATCTTTTTTTTTTTGTTTGTTTTGTTTTTTTTGTCTTACCTCTTCTCCTTCTCTAGCTCATCGGCTGCATCATAGGCCGTCAGGGTGCAAAGATCAACGAGATACGTCAGATGTCAGGGGCCCAGATAAAAATTGCCAACCCGGTGGAGGGCTCGACTGACAGGCAGGTCACCATCACCGGCTCCCACGCCAGCATCAGCCTGGCCGAGTATCTGATCAACGCTCGGTAAGAGTGCAGCATGAATGTTACTGCAGCAGGAAGGAATTTTATTGTTTTATTGCCTTTTTAATCTGACTTTACCAGGCTTCAGTTTTCTTGTGTGTGTTTAACCACCGGGTTGCTGTCGAACATCTGACACAAGTTAGAAAAACAGGAGGTTTTATGGAAGGTAGCTCTGGCCTTAGCTCAGCTGCGTTGTGAATATTGCTGAACTGTTTCTTTCCATCGGAAAGCAATGAACTCATTGCTGCAGACTTTTGTGTTATCCTGTGATGTAAATGAAGGCTGGAGAGTATTTAAATTTATACAGCTTTACAAGAGAGGCAACTCCAGTGATGTATTAATACTGGCAGGGAACAGATAATGTGAAGACTTCAGATAAATCATGCAAAACTGAAAATTCACTGGAACTTCTCTAATCTATCAGCAAAGTTAAGGCTGCATGCAGCTGATGATTATTTTAGCAACTGATTATTCTGTCATTCTTGTGAGTGTTAATGAGATAAAAAAAAAAAAATTGGGATATTATTCAAGTTTTTACACATTGCTAGACGCTAATAAAATCAATTCCAATATAGCACTACTTTAATGAGTGTCTGATCATTTGTATCAAGAGCTAAAAAATAAATACTTCTAACATCAACATGTGAAAAACTAGAACCTTTCTACTCAACTTAACATTCAATACAGTGTAGGACTGATTTGTTCATTATTATTGGATTAGCCGGTTAATAATTGGTGCTGAATATGAGCGTTTGCTTCCATAATTTGAACCAGGTGAATCTAAAAATGCCACATTCTTGCAGACAGAAGGTTTTTCATCTGAAGAGTAAAGGTGTGTTCACATCAAACACGTTTTGAGCATCAGGCGCGTCTGGTCTACGCTCAAAGTTTAAGGCTCGCACGCGTCTAGCACGGCGCATTTTAAACCATCTGGAACATTTTGAGACGATAAACCTTCTTTGTCTGTAAATATGTGGCATTTTTAGCTTCCACGTTTTGCATTTCGAATAATCTACTGGACTTAAAAAGTCTTTTCTTGTCTCAGGCTTTCTTCTGAAGCTACTGGCCTTGCAGCCAACTGACATGGAGGAGCTTCATCAGCATCTACTTTAACCCCTGCCCCGACTTTTTACCAAGAGGTCCCTTGTTGAACTTAATGCAAAAACCAAGTACTATAAATTCACAGCTTTCTCCTGCATTGGTTTAGATATCTACTTCAGTTGTAATTACACCATCATGCTATTGATATTTTATTTATTTATTATGTTTTTAAATTCTGTTGGCAAATAGTTTTCAAAGATCTTCTTCTGTTGTATTTTTCCTCTTATTTTACTGTATATCTGTAAGATCTTCTTGATAAACTGTAAGTATAATGTTTTAGAAAAATCTGAAAAGGCATAAATGTTTTTCTTACGTCAGATTTTTCTTAGAAAAATTGAAAAAAAGGACGAAAAAAACTCAATAACATAATAGATGGACTGTTCTTTCCCTTCTTTTTAAATATCTATTTATTTTTATTTAATATACAGTTCCTTGTACAAGTAGAATTCATTAATATTTGGCATTTGCTGTTTGAAGCTGTACTTCCTGAATGAGGCATTGTGGGTCTAACGGGTTTTAGTGTGCGATAAGGAGCTGAATATGTATGCAGGAAAAAAACACTTTAGAAGTCAGAAGGTGATTTCTCTTGTTTAGTGCGGGTTGAAGGAACCTTTTAAGCTATATCATGTCTCACCTCTAACTTGCTCAGTAATCGTTTTGTGTCATTCCTGTGTTTCCATCCGTTTATTTTGTTAATCTGGACATTTGGAGCTTTGTGTTGATCTGATAAAGGTTGGTGGACCTTGGATCGCCAGGAATGAGCCTGGACGTGAGGAAAATGTTTTTCTTTTCTCAGAAATAACTAAGACCATAGTGGTGGTGTTGATGATAACATTGAAATATTTGTTTTAAATAGAGAAAATATTTTTTTTAACTGCAGGGCTGGGGAATGCTGCAAGGGGCAAAACTAAAAGACATAATGGTCTTTATAAGTATATTAAGCTGAAGTATTAAATTATGATTAACTAGAAGGAGAACTATAGAATTAACACTAGTTTCCTGCTATCCTTTTTTGCCTGGGTCAGATTTTATTTTTTTTATTCTTTGCAGGATGAAGAAACTCACGTTTTTTGTGCACGTTTTCAAACTATTGTAGATCTGGGTGCAATTAAATTGTCGAAGAATTGAGATGCAAAAATAAAAGATGTGAAATGCTTCAACAGTCCTTTGTCATTCCTATACAGGTGCATTAACAAATTGGAGCATTTTAATTTCATTTTCAATTCAAATGTTTATAGATTTTATGCATAAACATGCACTGAGTCTATATTTAAGAAAGGAGAATTAATTGGGTTTTACAGTAGTTATGTCATGTAAAACAACTTACTCAAAATTATCAAGTTATGTGCAGCTTATACATGGTAACATTTTTGATTTTTGAAAACTTAGATTTTTTGAGGCAGTGAAATGAGTTTGCACACATTTTTTTTAAGCAAAGTCAATTTATTGCACTTTACAGTGTATGTATTTCACTCTAAGAATTTGTGAATAAATATAGTTTAATATCAACATCATAGTAGTAATTTATTCCATGCTGTCTGAGGATTTAGGCCTACAGTAAGCTAAAGATAGCCTGAGCACTGAACCCTGGAATGTGAATAAAATGATTATTTACATGAAGAAACTAGAGTTTATCAAACAATAAGTATAAAAGCAATAAATGCTAGAAAAGCATAACTAATGATTCTGTAGAAAAGTTGCATTTTTTTTTCCTGAAATAAAAGCAGTTTTTAACAATTCTCATGTATTGTTTTTCTGAAGTGTAAAGAAAAGACATTGCAACATTTTGGACATGCTTAAAGTCATTGAAAATAATTTATTTCTCATTCAGCTGTCTCACGTGACACAGCAACAGAATAAACTGCAGCTATAACATGGCCCCTTCTTTTTAAAGTTCACACATTTGTTTTAAACCAATACGTTATTTACTCTTCTTGCTCATTATATTCTGCTTTTTGATATAATTTCTATGGTACTGGTACAATGTGCAATGCTGTATAAAAACAAAATAGACACTTAAACCCAACGGATACTTAGTTTTCTAGAAACCACCATGGAGAAGTGCTCTATTATTTATTCAGCTTCTCCTGCAGTCGCCTTAAAGGGTCAAAGGAAAGGTTGAGGTTTTAAGAGGCCTGCAAACATCATAAAGTCCAAGGAGGCCTTTTGGTTCATTACAAAAAAAAAAGATCACCTCCTAATTTACACGTTAATATTAAAATTTAACTGAGTACTACTGTGACTTCTTTTAATGCTTCTTTCTTGGAACGTCAACATAAAGGGAAACTTTCAAACTTGGAAGTGTTTGTGCACCCTACCAAGGTGATAAGCCCTTTGCTAACCCTGTAGTTGCATGAAAAAAAACAAACAAAAAAAAAAAACAGCCAAAATGTTCTATTGAACTTTGTGTATCTTCAATAACAGTTCATTGGGTTCTTCATGTCTTAAGAGCTGGCTGCACAGAATTTAATTTGAGTAACATGATCTGGTAAGGTTGAAACTAAACTGTTATTCTTGTGAATAACGAGGTCTGTAGGAGGTCAAAAGTGGACAGTGTGTAGTTAGAAGCAGCGTATTTTTAATTGTTACAACTTTGCAGCTGCTTAAGACTAACTAGGGCTGTTCAAAACAACTTCAGTTAGTATTAGCAGCTAACTGTGCGAGTAATCAAAGTTAGCGGTGAGTTTTTACAAATGAGGAAAAATGGATTTGATTAAAATCAAGTTTTGCTTGATCAAAACTGATTCTTTTGTGATATTGGTCAACAAGGACAAAGTGCAGTGTGGAAAAGGTTTAAGTTCTTTAGTTTGTCTCACAGACCTTTGGGTCAGCAGGCCCAAAAGACTTGAGTTATCATTAGCAGCTAGCATAGTGTGCGTCGTAATAAATATTAGCGCCAAAGTTTGACAGGAGATAAGAATTGGTGAAAATGAAAAAAACAACATTTGTGATAAAAGTAAGTTGAAAGTGCTGTAATAGAAGATTTAAATTAGCTAATTAGGTCAAAAGTACTTCAGTTAGTTAAGAAATGGTTCAGTTTGCATTGAAATAAACTTTAGAGCCAAACGCTTACAAGTGAAAATTTGCAAAACTTAAATATATGTTCTTCCTTCAACAAATCAGCTTTCGCTTGAGAATGTTATCAGCAAGGACAAAGTGCAAAATTAAAACGTTTATGTTCTTTAGTTCAGCAGGCCCCTAAGAAATAAAAAAATCACTTAGCATTAGCAGCTAGCACCGAGCGTGTTGCAAAATTAGTGCCAAATTTCACAAGTGAGAAAAGTTAGTGAAATTGAAATGAAAAATAATCAGTTTATCTTTATAAATGTGATGATGGTCACCAAGGACAAAGTGCAGTCAGCATTAGCAGGTAGCACAGGTGCATTGGGATTAATAACTTTGAAGAACTAGTGAAAAAAGGAAGATATGTTCCTAAAATGTTTTAAAGCAATAAAATAATTTTTGGGGGAAATTTAGCGCACTTTGAATCAGACTTGGGGAAATCAAAAACACAAGATTCTGTGCAGACATTTTATGTTTCTATTGCCGAACAGCGTCAAGTTGAAAATGGTTGAGGTGCATTTTGAGTGAACCCTAAAATCTTCCTTTTTGTTTGCTGATTTACTAAACCCAGTAAAAACCGTATTCGTGTCATTAGTTTAAAACTCAGTAAGAGTTCAGAAATAATAAATCACCTACTGAATTCCCTGTTTAAGTGTTTTCATGATGGTTTCATTCGTTGTATTTTTTTTTTCTTTTGTGATGCCGACATTTATTAAACAAAAAGTAGATAACTAAAGACTTTCAGGATTAAAAAAGTGTAAACTTTCACAAAATAGAAAACAGACACATTCAAACCATAAATTATAAACATGTAGTCATGCATTTGTTCACAGGGCTGCATACAGTTTAATCTTACATTTTATCTTACATATAAAATAAAGTTAGACATTTCTTGTGGTTCTTACTGTATATTTACATTATTTCTCATTAGTATTTGATGCATTAGAGTGTGGAGCGTCATGGAGGATGCTCCCAGAGTGAGGGTTAAAGTGTTTTAAGGACTACTTTAAAGAGTGTAGTATCTTCTTGTGCATGCGTGCACATCTAATGATGGGTTTTTGCTGAACTGGCGCAGTGCCTAAGGTTAACGTGGTAACTATGTTTCCTAAAAACAACCCTACTTAACGTAAATGACATTTAACTGATGTCACAAGCTGCCAAAATACAGTATCTGATTATATTTGTCGTGTTTACGCCAAAACGACCTATGTCATCTGATACAGGTTTACCCGCCAACAAACTTATGAGACACCATAAGCTACTTGTCATTGTCTGAGTGTTGTTGTAGGTGTGGTTCTTCATGGCAACAGTAATGTACTGCACTGACAGATTGGTGCGCCTGTGATGTTTGCTCATTGTAGGGTGGCCGGAGGTCTTTGTTTTGCGTGTGGTGGTCTATGGAGGAGGTCCTGTGTTGGGCATCTGTGGAGACCCTTGATAGGGTTGGGACGGCGACACCCATGCTCCGGCACTGGGAGGTCGACTGGGCTCTCCGCTGCCTGACTGGTCCAGCTCGGCGCTGTCGCAGTCAGAATCATCACACAGGGCCCGGTTCTGAAGAAAAAAAAAAAACAGTCACATATGAGGAAAATTATATTCAGTAATTTTGAGTTATTTTTGACTAATTCTAATTCGAATCTTCCCAAATTATGTGCTATCTTGTCTGGATTACACATAATCCCAGTTTATATGGATTAATTTAGCAAATCTGTTGTTAGAAGGGAACAACAAAAGCTAATTTAAGTGAACAGCTTTGTCCTTTTTTTGTAAAATGCTCTGTAATAAGTGGAAACAAGTTTGATCTGAACGCAACCTGAAGCAAAATAGTGTCACCTCATGCTGAATCACTGACTTCTGAATCAAGATTTGAAAGGTAATAGTGTCACAATGACTCATCCACTATATTAAAATATTCTCCTGAGAGTAGTTGTAAAAAAAACTCTCTAGCTTGGTGGAGTAGATATTGTGGTTTGTATGCTGAAAATTAAAAAAAAAAAAAAAAACCCTCAATTCTGTACTTAAGTTTAAAAAAAGAACTTCCAATAGGGCAAATAAAGTAAACAGTCGTTAATTTTATCTTCTAATCTTGTTTTAAACTTCTCCAAAACCTTCACTATAACCTGTCTGTGCACTAATGATCTCTAAAAAACTAAAATACCTCATCAGAAAAGATGGATTTAAAATATCGGCTATTTTTTTTTTTCAGTTTTGGCAGTTGGTTGCACTAGATTTTTTGTGAATACATATATATAATATACTCTTTTCGAATTCTTTATATGTAAATTATTTGTGACTTTTTTGTTGGTTTATAATATAAAACTTTTTTTTTTTTTTTTGCTGTAACAAAATAACCGGTGCCAGTGAGATTCTAACATCTAATTTTAGCAACATATAATTTTTCTTCTTTTTTTGAGTTAGTCGTGTTGCTCTTTTCTCTTTTCTGAAAGAATAACAATAACTGACACTGCAAACCTCTTTGGAGTTTCTTTTACCTCATTAGGATTCTGCCCGGTGTCCAGCTGAGCTTTGCTCTGGCCCGGAGCGCCATCCCTCTCCGACAGGCCGTCAGACGCCTGTGCAGGATCGGTGTTGTCTGCTGGGATCTCTGACCCCTGGGAGAGGAGGTCATCGCTGCGGTCATCCAACCTGTCGTCCGTGTTCGTGCTGACGACGTCGGGCGTGCCGCTGTGAGAGTGGTCAGTGGTGTGGCCCTCCTCGCCGTCTGACACCGAGAGGTTTTCTGAGCTGAAGGTGGAAACCGACTGGCACTTGGTGATGCTGGTCGGACGGCTACAGAAACAAATAAAAAAATTTAAAAATCCTAAGATCGAATAAACTCCTGTTTCTGAAAACCTAGCAATATGACAATCTGTCTAAAGAAACCAATGAGATTAGCTCAATGTTTACTTTGAAGAAAATAATCAAATGTAATATTCTATCAAAGTATATTGACTCAGTATTACTTAGCAGTGTGGCAGTTTCACTGTATTTATCGCAACAAGAGAGAAAATCAAGTTGGTGATTAACATCCGTCCAGCTGCTTCTGCCCCAACGTTACAAACGGCGACCGAAAGAGCCGTCGATGTTGTCAGGGGAAAACAAGTTTTTGACAAAAACAAAATTAACTTGAAGAATAAATAAATCGGTTGCGACAAACTTCACATCTGTAATGTTGATCAAATAAAACCGTTACATATACATTGCCTGTTTTGTGTTTAGAGATGTATCTATGTGGATGCTTAGCTGTTTATGATTGACGTTTGAAACAAAGGGTAGATTATAAAATGCTTTTTTCTTCCAGTTACTACTTTTCACTCAAAACTGTTGTTTATATCAACATGTAACATGCTCATTTTAAACTGTAATTGTGTCACACACAGACAGTCCTCAGAGGGCTGTCTGTGTGTGACAAGGTGTTCTGATAAAACCTATAAACAAACTTGAAATATTACTAAACTGTTATCTCTGGATAAAATGAGTACTTCCAGAAAAAATTATGTTGAACATCCTTTCGCACTGATGTAATCCAGTAGTATAAAGCTACTTTGATTTTATTGATAAAATAATATTCAGGCACACAACTATTTACTTTTTCATGACCCTCTGGTCAAATCCAAATCGGATTTGGCCCACAGGCCTTGAGTTTGACACGTGCTGAAAATGAACGAAATAAACAAATAAATAAATAAAATCCCGGGAAAATTATTCTTATTTCTATTAATAAATCCGTGACTTGTCCGAGATGGAGTGTGGCTTGAGGGAATTTTCCAGTGACGAAGGACAGCAAGTTACTCACCGTCTCCGTGGCAACTCAACCTCACTGTCAACTTCACCCTCCTCCTCTTCGGATGACACCCCACGCCTCTGTAGGAAAAACCAGAAAAATGCACAAATCAGAAAACACTCAGAAGGCATTCGGTGCCCTTTGTAAAGTGACACAGTATAAAAATTAACAGCAATAACGAGGAACTAATTAAATATTTATCTTCCAATTTTATTTTCCAAATTAAATTAATTAATTTTCAAACTGTATTTTTAGGTTCATAGCTAAATATTTAGCTAGTCACTAACAGCTCCAAATTGTATATTTATTTGATAACTTATTTCGCTCAAAATTAAATATTGGAACTCTGATATTTATAAATGTATAATTAATATGATGAAATCATGACTTTGAATTTTGAACATCAATTTTATTTAATTTTTTTAATAAAATTATTAGGCGTGTGACAATAGCAAATGTTTCTGGACGGTAAATTTTCCCAGAAATCATTGCGATAAATGATAATATTGTTGTTTTGAGATCATTTTCAAGTAACATAATGGTGATGATGAAATAATAATGCAAGAACACACTCTCAAAGGTCAATAAACTTTAAATTCTAATGAATATTTGACTTTGGAACTGGAAGAGATTCTAAATATCCAAAATAAATACACAAAACAACAGAAACAACAAATAAAACCAATTATGAAGTCAAAATAGTCTGTCAAAGGAAAGACTGGAGTCTTTTTTTCATCCAACTTTTGGTAGAAAGAGAAAAATGATAAATAATGCAAATAGAAATGATTGAGTTTGTCTTAATTTCTCATGGGATTAATTTATTTATTGCTTATTGTGACTGGCCTAGAAGTTATTGCTGTTTACTTTTACTTCGCAAACAGCATCCCCTGTTGAGGAACCTGAACATTCAGTCAGACCTCTACCTGCTTGCGTGTGATAGCTGCCCTGTACAAAATGGCTGAAGGTGTCAGGTGCTGAGTCCCGACGCCCCCGGAAGCCCCCCGCGGTATCCTCACGGCGCTGGCTCCTTCATCCTTGTCGTCGCCGTCATGAGGAAGACGAGGAGATCCCAGCGACCCTCTTCCAGCTGCCCCTCTCCCGCATGGCGAATCTGGGCTGCTGGAGAACGGGAACGACGCGGCGTCCTCGCTGGGAGTGTCGCTGCGTGGAGGCGTTTCCGTGAGGTCATCCAAACCCCCGACCCCGCCCTCTGACCCCCCCAACCCAGCCGAGGCGCTGAGGCTGCCCCCTCTCTCCAGTCCGCTGGCTGAGGGCTCCCTTTTCCTCTGGCCCTCCGCCTCCAGCGTGGTGCAGATGAGGTCTGGGCTGGAGGAGGACAGCTGCCTGTGCTGCTGCTCGTGGCTGAGGCCCCGCAGGGCCGCCGCCGGCTCCAGGAGCTGCTTGGAGTTGTTGGTGGTGGCGTTGTCAGCCTGCGCTGACGTCTCCCTATTGGAGGACGACTGGTTTGCTTTGAGACCAGCGAGGTCCCCGCTGCTGCCCTTGCCGGGCTTGCGATGGCGGGTTTTTACTCTCCGACACCGGCTGGGAGAAGTGGAGCTCCTGTTGGGGCAGGCGGGGATCGTGACTTGCATCACAGAGGAATCCATTTTGGGAAGGATTACCTCAGACTTCAGGATGTCTGGCCTAAAAGGGGAAAGAGAATCGTCAGCAGTTTCCCTCTTTCAGCCACATGAATATTTATTCATTTCAGAGTAGGGCTGGACGATAACGGCTGGAAAAGTATCACGATATGAGTATTGCCTATCAGTCAGTATCGATTATTGTTGATTAGTTTTTTTTAATTAAATAAGTGAAATATTGACAATCTAGTGACGTAACCATTCCAGATTTATAAATTTATAATATTAGGAGTATTGTAGATAAGAAAAAAGGAGTACATTTCCACCAAAAAAACAAGAAAATTTTAGGACTTGAAAAGTCAAAAATTTGCAAGAAAAAACAAGGACATTTTGAGATTAATACCAGAACTTTTCTAGCAAAAATCCCAAAATTAATAATTGAGTTTGAAAAGTCAAATATTTGCTAGAAAAAAAAACTCTGAAATTTTGAGATTAATACCAGAACTTTTCTAGCAAAAATCCCCAAAAATTACTCAAAGAAACTCCTTCGAATCATCACATCTGCCTACATCCCCCAGAATGCTTTGTGGTTCTGGATCTGAATCTTAATTACTGAAACTTTCATCAGTCTATTATCTATTGATAATGATCATGTCTCTATTGTGATATGTAATGTTATTGATTTATCGTCCAGCCCTATTTCAGAATTGCTCTCCTGTCAAATGCAGGCAGGAGCAGAGAAACATTGTACCTTTTTCCGGAGGGCAGTTTCTGTGGGACGTTTCTTTTTTTGATGAGCTTGTCCATGGAGTTGGAAGAGCTGCTCTGTCTTGAGCTGTGGTGCTTGAACAAACCCGGATACTTTTTATCCAAGGACTGCTCTCTCCTGAAAGGAAATGATCAATTCAAGCCAAAATACCCGAGGCATATTATTTTTTTTCAACATTACTGGTATTTAAACATCCTTTAATACATTTATTTGTACCTTTGCAATTCTTTCTCTTTAAGCTCCAGCTGCAGCATCACAGCACTGAGCTCCATGTAAAGGTTATTGGCCCTCTCTAGTTTCCGCTCATAGTGTTCACGAATGTCCAAAGCATGCCTGAAAAAAAGAAAGAAGTGGTTCTTGTCATTGTGAATCTACATGAGAGAATCCAGACCCTCTTCAACCAACGAGCACTCAAGGCACTTATGCCATCTGCAGGGACAGACAAAGGAAGGGCATCAAAAAGTGGGATCAGAGGAAAATGGCTTCATGCAAAAAATATCCACTTCCTTGATTTTTTTTTTTTTTTTTCCACAACTTGTCAAGTTACAATCCTAAAATGCATTTTATTATTTTACAAATAAAAATCTAAAAGAGGGTAACATGTTTTTTTTTTAATCAGGTCCTCAGGAAAAATTCATTTCTAGGCATTTTTTTTTCAATAAAACATATTAAATGAATACTTATAGTAGGTAATGTAATACAAACTGTATGTTAAAACAGCTCTTCCATTGATAATTTGTGTTGACAGTAAAGTCACGACCTCCAAAAGGCTGAGTGAGCTCAGCAGATAGAAAATGACTTTAGAACAACAAAGCTTTCTACAAGAAAAGCTCTTCTTCTTCACAACTTTGTTCTCTAATATTGTCTAAAAACATCTGAGACTTTCACAAAACAGCTGGAATGATACTGACATTAAATTGCACACAGATGGATGCTATTTATTAAGTGAGTGGCTTGTCCAGATGTCTGATTGCTCTTGGTTTTATACTGCAAAGGTACAATAATAAAGAGGGATGGATACAAGTGCATAATTCACTTTTTTAATTGTTTTAAAAAAAAAGAAACAAAAACATATTTTCCTTTTTGTTTCGCTTCAGGGCTGAAACAATTTATTGGATTTATTGTGATGAATCGATGATTGAAATAATCATCAACTAATTTAGTAATCAGTGAATCATTAACTGGAGTATGTAGACTAAAAAAAGGTAATTTTCTATAAAAAATAACATAGAGAAGTAATTAAGCCAAAACTACACAAATATGACACATTTTGGAGTTAAGATAAGAAAAAATAAAGAAACTTTGTAAATATGTTCTATCCAGAACTGCTTAAGTGCCATAGCTTTAGTTTCACCTGATTCAAATTCTTTTGAAAAAAAAAATCTAATAAAATCTCCTATTAAACACCTTCTGTGTTATTAATCAGTTAATCCAAAAATAATTAAGAGATTAGCCAACTCTGCATTGATGTTTAGTCAAGCAGAAAGGACTGAGCTTTTCACATGTTGAGGTTTGATGCATTTTTAGCTGTGGATGGAAAGGAAAGCTTTGTTATTACATATTAGGCAATAAAGTGTATATTTTCTTATTTAATAAAGGAATTGATTAGAATTTTGATGTAGTTCTAATACTCCATAAAAAAGATTTAAGTGGTTAAATTATTTCTTTTTCATCTGATTAATCGTCAGAATAATCGAATTACTAAAACAATAATTCGTTGCAGGTCTACTTTATAACCATAAACTACCTTCAGGTTATCTATCATGTAAGTCTGAAGTTTGCAGGCATAAAGTAACAAAGGGAGGAAAAGTTCACAGGACTGTACACTTCCGTATATATTTTGGCAGAGTGTGAGCTCTTAAGATAAAATCTATGAATATACATGAGACAAACAAACCTGAGCTCCTCCCTGCGGCGGTTAATCAGTTCCTCGTCGAGCCGATGAAGACAAGTGCCCTCGGATTTAATCTTCTCAAAGTGCTGTTTCACCTCCTCTCTCCATTCAGCCTGATGAGAGCACATTTCTGTTCACCAACTCTGCACAGCTCACACTGCCTCTCTTGTGTGGCATTTCATTTAACTGATTACTTTGTGAGCCTGCGTGCGTGCGTGTGTGTCTGCTTGTGTACATCAATATATGAGTGGTACGTACAAATTATTGAGTATTTGCAGTCGACCAAAACAATAAACTGTTCGATTGAAACATTAAAAGCCCAAAATTGATACTACATCCTTATAGTGTAAACTTTTGTCTGGAGAAGTACAAGAACGCATACTAAAATCAATAAAAAGCAGAGAATACCTGAGACTTAAAGTATGTTTCCTGTGGGGTGGAGAGTACATCAGCTGAGGCTATATCCAGATGAAGGAGGATCTGTCGGAAAGAGGGCCTATTTCTGGGCTTACAGTTCCTGCAATACCCAAAACAGGAAACACAGCTGTGTACACGGTCCATGCACAGTAAAATCAATAAAGTCCTCAAAACTGCACACTAACACCTCCCTGTGCAGCCACTTTCAGAGACTGGCTCACAGCCCTCATCATTAAAATCATCTGCACTGCTATTCATATCCAGGCTGTGCTCACCAGCACTGTCTGAGGAGGATCTTGAAGCCGTCAGGGCAGCTCTCAGGGACAGGCAGCTGCAGGCTGTTGTTTCCCACGCCCCAGATGATGGCAGAAGAGTCGACATCTTTGTAAGGAATCTCCCCAGTTAGCATCTCCCACAGCACCACTCCAAAGGACCTGTAAGTTGAACAGCAATGTTGGAGTTTTCTCAGGAAGCACAAGATAGTTTAGGTAGTGAGTTAAAAAAATCAAGCTTGTGCCTGTGGACCTGCTGTCATCTACACAAATGCTCTTCTCCATCAGAACCAACCAATCAATGCTTATGTACATGCTGCTTGCACCCTCCGTCTTACTCTCTGCCACAGTTGTTCAGGCTAGTTGGCATGGCCACCGATGACAACTTGTAAACAATTGTCCTGTTGTTTTTCCACTTTTAGAATATTGAGCTGCATGTACACAAACTTTACTGACATTGCTAAGGTCCTCCTCCTGGCTCTGACTGTTTGTTTTTGACATTTCTTCACAGGGCAATAGTAGCCCTGGGAAGAAGTGAAGGAGCTCACGCTTTTCCCAAATGATCTGTCTCATATTAATGACGATGCTAATTTTGACAAATATGTCAAAAGCATATTTTTGTAAAAGTTGCAACTGTGGGTGGACGATATACCTGAAAAACATTTTATAAAATCAGCATTTCATATCAGTCTGTATTGATAATTGTTGACATAAATAATTATTAGTTTTATTGTTTTAAAAATCTGAAATAATTATAAAAAATAGTAAAAGAACAAGTAAAAAGTTCACCATTCGTACCAAATATCCACTTTTTCTGACACTGGCTCGTTCCGAATGACTTCAGGAGCCATCCAGGCCACAGTGCCGGCAAATGACATCTTGGTGCTCTTGTCGCTGAGCTCCTTCGAGGTGCCAAAGTCAGAAATCTTCACCATGTCGTCATGTGTGATCAGCATGCTAAAAACGACATGAAAACAATCAGCTGTGAAACGTTCTCCCCAAGAGACATTTTCTTCAGGCTGCTGGATCCCAGTCTTACTTTGGAGATTTCAGGTCTCGGTGGATGATTTTGTGGAGGTGCAAGTAGTTCATGCCACCTGCGATGCCCATGGACCAGTCAACCAGGAGGGAGGGGGTGATTTTACGGCCCGCTCTCAGCACCTCATAGAGCTGGCCTTGAGCGCAGTACTCCATCAGGATACAATAACACGGAGCCTGGGTGCACACACCTCTGGAAGGAAGAAGGTCAATTCAGACAGTAAAGAAAAAGGGAAGAACAATCAGGGGAAGATGACTGAAAGGTTGTCACAGCGACGGCTTCCTCACTTGAAAGTGATGATATTTGGGTGCTTGAGCTTGCGCAGGTGTTTGATCTCAGTCTCTTTGATGTCCCGCACTTTCTTTACGGCCACTTCTTCTCCGTGCAGCTTCCCAAGGAAGACGGCCCCCTGTGCCCCGCTGCCCACCCACTGCAGGTCAGAAATTTCCTCAAAAGGAACCTCCCAGGACTCTAAACACCAACCAGCGAAAAAGCAAACTCGGAATTAAACATGAAACTGGGTAATGCTCTACGGAATATCAATATTTAGAGGCATTTTTGTGGTAATTACTAACTTAGAAAAGAAATCACACAACTGGAGCGCTTTCAGATTTTATCACTGTACAACCTCAAGTCTAATCATATTTTTTATTGGTCATTCATGTAACAGATCAAGGCAAAGTTGCCAAGACTTACAAGGTTCAAGGTGCAACATTAGTTTGAAAATAACTTGTCGTTAACCTCCTTTTTTCTATTATCCCTAAATAAATTGCAGTGTGTCTTAAGGTTATTTTAGTTATGTTAAATCTCAATAAATGCACCTTTTCTGTCAGTAGTTTGTTAGAGAGCATTAGTAAACAAATAGTATCCTGAAGACCAATGAAAGCACGAGATAAGTGAGCCACAAATTTAAAAAGTATGGCAATCAGAGCTCATAGTGAGTCTGGAAGAGATGCAGAGAATCTGTTGAGAGGACAAGGATTATTTATCCATTCAAAAAAAAAAAAAGGGCTTTACCAGAGTGGTTAAAAGAAAGTCATTTTAAAAAGAAAAAAACATAAAATGCTCCACTTACAAGAAGTTCCATATAAATCATGTGGGAACAGATCAGATAATACCTAAGTTGAGGTATCTGGTTCACGTGCAAAACTCTTAACTGTATGAAATTAACACAGGAGATCACCTTTAACACACCATTCCCATGGTGACACACGGTGTGATCGTACTGCACCACATCAAACAAAGAGCAAGAGCTAGTGTGAAGTGGTTGATATCAAGACATATTCATATGTCAGAATGACTTAGCCAATATCTCGATTGAAATTCAGTTGAGAATTTGTGCTTTACAAAGTACATTTGTATATTTGGCTCCACCAGATGTACAAATCTGGTGGAGCCAAAAGCTAAAAGGCTGCAGCTGTGACTGCAGTGAAAGGTGCTTATGTAAGATAATGGCTCAGGCTGGCTCCATATGTACAGTACCTCACTTTTTTGGGGGGAGTTTTTCTTTTGTTAGAAAATTTTGAAAACTGTGAGTCATCTTCTTCTCACTTTACAATAATGTATTTCCTGTCTGGAAAAAAAAAAGGGGTCTGAGCCCTTTTGCCAGGCACTAATAGTTAAGATAAACTTGCCAGCATGTAGGAAGTGGGGAGTGTTAGCAAATACCAGGCCTGTGTTTGTATCTAAATGGTTCATAAGGACAATCACCATCACAAGATTCAACTTCAATGGCCAAACAAGAGGCTCATCAGCACTTTATCAAGCAAACCATTGCATTCGCGTCCATAGATAAGAAAATCACAGAGGAAAGAAACCCAACAATTCACTCATAGTTTAATCTGACTGTCATCTGTCAAGCTGACATTGCTTAAATGGCTGTGAAGGCTTGGTCGCTAAAGACAGACTAGCCTGGGAGAATAAAAGAGACACACGAATCAATTCTTCATGATGTCCACTGATGGGCTGAGATCTCTTGGGAGCAGCAGCTGTGGAGGATGATGGTGCACAGGACGCCCTCCCCCCACCCCCACCCGTTTCCCTCTCTCCACCTGACCAGCTGTGACGCTCACTGAACCGGGTTGACGGAAAACACTGACACGCTGCCAGATGGACGAGGTAAGCTCAGAAAGTAATGAGTAATATTAGTTTTCTAATACAATTAATATAATAAAGTGGTGTTCTAATTATAGCTTCAGATTCAGTGGCTTAGATTTATCTTTTTCTGCCATATTTCGCTTTATCTCCACTACATTTCAGGGGCTTCAGACGTTTTGCAATCCAATGATACAGTAACAGCAGTGGTAAATTTTAAAAATATATCAAATACTTGAATTAAAAACAGTAACTAGTCTTCTTGCTGCTTAATTTAATTGTGTGAGATCCAGCTCAATTGAATGACAACTGCTAATAATCTTTATGTTCATTTACAGAAGGTGGAGATTTACATTTATTTATTCCGTCTACACATTACATGTTCAGTTTCAGAGTGAAGAGTAGTGCACATGAATACATCAAATTTGGACTTTACTGAGTTGTTAGACCTGAAAGCCACATCTTTCAGGTCTAACAATGCGGGTAGGGTTACAAAATCCTACCTAAGAGCTTTGAAAAGATATTTCTCCCTAAACTTAATGATGGTTAATAACAGTTTCTGATAACCATCACGGAGTCGTTCACGTCACTGGCGAGGAACTCTGACCTCCGTTTCAACTGGTTTTTATTCACGAACGGCTGCTTAAAGTAATGGGTCCAGACTTTGAGTAGGTCATACATTTCTGAGGCAAAGGGTGGTGGATTTGCTTTGGATCATCGTAGTGTTGCAGAACCTATAATTATAAAGTCACAAACTGATGGACAGACTTCGTGATTTACAGCTAAAGAGTAAAATTCATCGTTTCATAGCGAGTTGTCCAGGTCCCGGAGCAGTATGGTAGCCCCATAGCATCACACTGCCACTGCCATGTTTGACTGTCAGTATAAAGATCTTTGTCTGAAATGCTCTGTTAAGTTTGGAAACAATTTTCACTTTTTCTAATTCAGCCAGCACAATCAAGATTTTTTGTTGTAAATGCAAACCAGTTTGGATCTCTCTTATATTTTTTCCCCTTTTCTTTCTAGTTGTTGGTATGAACTCTGACCTTAGCTGAAAAAACACCTGCAGTGTTTTAGATGTTGTCTGGGTTCTTTCTGATCTCCTGGATGAGTCATTCCTGAGTTATTTTGGTAGGCCGGCCACACCTGGGAAGGTTCCATATTTTCTCCATGTGTGGATGATGACCCTTACTGTGGTGCACTGAAGTGCCAAAACCTTAGAAATGACTTTTTAGATCTTTTTTCACTGATAGATATCAGTTTGTTGTTGAATTATTTAAGGTAGAGCTGCTTGATTGTGACAGATTTGTCATATTTTAAGGATTTCTTATATTTTTAGATCTGGAAGCAATCAGGTTTGTGTGTAGAGAGTGAAATTGAACTGAAGTACTTGAACAATCGCAGTTAATTAATAAAAACAGAAAACATTTCATGGCACTTTTTAACTGTTGGTAGGATCTCAACAAGAGTTAGGCTTGAAGAGAAACTTTTCCCTTAATTCCTTCACAATATTGAGTTTGTGTTTCCTTATGTGTAGACTCTCCTTTTGCTAATTTGAAAAGTCATCAAACTAAAGTAATGTGGAATCAGTCAGTATTTTAGGTATTGGCTAATGTGTTTAACCTTGACCTATCTTTTCATTCATTTGAATGAGTATGCGTTCATAAAAGAATGTAAAACTAAGAATGCAAATTTTGTGTTTGATTACCCTAATTTTCAGCGCCAAATGATTTATCTATTAGTCCTTCCACTTTGGTTGATAAGTAATCATTTCAGAGATTATGATAACTATGTCTCCTCCTGAGAAATATACAGTACATATAAATTAACCATGTCCAAAGGCAAGAAAATTATTCAGACTTCGGATTGATCTTTGGATAATGAGGCTGATTCTGACAGTTATTGATAGAGTTTGTTGTAGCTTCCTCATCCTCCAGCTGAACTTAATGCACTGCACAATAAAATAACGTCAAATAACAAACACAGAGGTTGACAGAGAACAAGCGAATCGTACCTTCATGGCTATGTTTGTGTTCAGTGGAGTAGGCTTTTCCAATCATGGTCCAGACTGGCTTCAGGCAGCCAAATAGTCCCTCCAAAAATCCTCCACTGCCTGACTGGAGCCTATTGTTCTCCGACTGGCTCCGAACAGCTCCAGCCTCCGGACTGTGGCCAGCCTCGGCCCCGCCGCTCCCGCCACACTGGCAGGCCTCATGTTCATGGAGTTTTAGCACGCTGTTGTCGAAGTGGGCTGTGCATCCATCGCTGGGGCTCGGGCTGCTGCCGCCTGGCGCCCCGTGCACGGTGGGTTCAATGGACAGTACGTTACGAAGCACACACTGTGTGGGGGTCAGGTCCGTTTCGGGGGTGCAGGCAGGGGTGTCTCCATCGAGTCTCCGATAGGGGGGTTCTGAGATGGGGGTGCTGAAGCCTGACAGGGAAGGGGAAGGGGCGCGGGGCTCATGGATACAGGTCCCACTCATCAGGGGTTTCCCCAACACTGCAGGTTAGGGAGGATGGAGGAGCAAGAGGTGAGAAAAAAAGCCTAGAGGAAAAAAACAAATACATCAGAATGTGCTTTTTGGCTTATCTAGTTGTTCCCTCCAGAAATATTACTGTTCAAGATTACAAAAATATCTATCCACTGGGTGTTTTTTGTTTTTTTAACCTACTGACAAATAACACTGCTGGATAATGAAGTATGGATTTCCACTGCAGGATTTCATGAAAAATATGCTTTTTCTTAAAAAGTGCATTGAAAGAAAAACAGCTCCTTCTGCTTGGTGTGTATTTGTGTTGCTGACATCACAAGAAGCGCAAGATCTGAGCTTTTCAGCTGGCATGGAAAACATTTTGGCAGACAAACAACTTTTCACAGATTCTGAAACGAGTTCTCCAGTATTTAAGTTTTGCTTTAGTTGCAAAGTTCAACCTTACATGTTTGTGGTAGAATTTGACACTGATATAAATCTGTTGTTTAGCTTATCTCTTTGGTATTAACCCTCAACATGATTCCCTCATACACATTTTTGATCAATAATCATATAAAAGATTACATTGTATGTGTTGAAATGTGGCCGAAACATGAAATATGATTAAATAGTAAAAGCAAAACCTCTATATTCAGTGTATCACTTAGAATAATTTCAGTACAGGCTCAATGGGCTAAATAAATCAGATTTTCAACATGTTTTTCTTTGCTAATTTAAAGATGATTGGTTAACTTTCACAAGCAATACAACAGACTTAAATTAACATCCAGTGTTTGAAATGAAAATTCTGTCATTTTCACTTAAGCAGTTTTCAAGAAAATACTGTCTGGACTTGAAAAGCATCTCAATTAACCAGATAAAGTTTGTTTTTTGTTAACAATCTGTGCTAGAGCTCCACTGACAATGACTTCTGTCCTAATCCTGTCGGATTCTCTCTGCAAACACTTACACGTATTTCACTATTTCCCAATTTTTCCCAACAAAAAACCCCCATAAATTACAAGTAAAAAAAAAAAAAAAAGTCCATTGCATTGCGCCTTGTGATGTAATGTGGAAGCTTGTTACTGGAAAGGTAAATTAAACTTTGACAAAATAACATTTACAACTCAACTAAAAAACAAAACAGAAAAATCTGAGCATCCCATCACAAGTGAGAAACTACATATAAAGTAACTTACAGAGCAGTGCAGTGGCGTTATATTTTAGAGCTGTCCGGTGCTGAATTGACTGTCTTTACCACTACACATATCTGTTGAAGCTGACACTGACTTTTCTTCCTGAAAACATCAAATTAATGACCCTGAGCACAACCAAATTTTGACAGAATAAACAAAACATGTGGCCAACTTCAAAAATGAAACACATGTGAATTGTTAATATTTAGCAGTAAAATAGCAGAATGAAGAATTTCACTAAAATGTGGGAAAACAACAAGAAAAACTAAATGTTTGTAATCAGAAAAACTGTTATTAGTTTCTCTGGTGAGATGTCACTATGTGCATGTGCATATAGAAATTTAGTTTTTAAAATGTGTGTTTTAAATTGAATTACAAAAATTATAGCTAAACATATACAAAACATCCATGAAATGATAATCGAAAGGTAACAAACTGTATCTAAAGTGAGTTACTGAAATGTGGAAGTGTCCAGAGCTGGAAAAATCTGGCATCCTCTCCATGAGTCTCTTGTAAAATTTTCACTGACTTTACTTCCCTAAATCATTCACCAGAAAAAAAGTATTCACAACTATGTAACTTTTTCACATTTTGTCAGATTATAACCTCAACGTTTATTTTCTGAGATTTTTATGGGACAGACCAACAAAATAAAGTGTGTAACTGTGAAGGAAGAAAAGGGAGACACAGTTTGGATTTTTTTTAAAACAAATAAAACCATGTGGTGTGTAAATCCATGGTCCAAAAATGGAGCCCTGGGTTGGCAATTGCAAGCCAACCCAAGCATGACCATCTTCTAAAACGAGCTCATGGTAACTCTGACGGAGCTGGAGAGATCCACGGCTCAGGGTGAAGAATCGACTGATTACCTATTGATTGTGTCTTTAAGAAAGAGTGGCAGGTTCTTTTAGAAAAGCCGTAAGAAGTTCTGTTTGCCTTTAGTCCTGTTAGAAACACAGCCAACATGGAAGAAGTGACTCTGGTTCAATGAGATCTAATGTAACTTTTTTGGCAAACATACAAATGTAGTGTATGTGTGTGTGTGTGTGTGTGTGTGTGTGTGTGTGTGTGTGTGTGTGTGTGTGTGTGTGTGTGTGTGTGTGTGTGTGTGTGTGTGTGTGTGTGTGTGTGTGTGTGTTATTGAAAAGAAAGAGTCTGAAAGCACCATTACCTTGTGGAAACAAGGTGTTGGTAGCATCATGCTGTGTGCTGCAACAGACAAATGACCCAGTTCATACAGCTGGAGCTGAAACTGAACAGTTCAGATGTGTTAGAAAGGGTCAAGTCCAGACTCAAATTCAGTTTGGAAACTGTGGCAAAAAAAAAAAAATAAATAAATAAATAAATAATAATAACAAAAAAGGTCCATTGCATCAAATCCACATAAAACCATTAAAGTGAGTAGCTGTAGCATGAAAAATACGTGAAATGTTTAAGAGGCACAGTCACTTCTTCAAGGCGATCATGTCTGTCTGTGAATGGGAAACCAGGACGGCCCAGAGGAGTCATCGCCAGAGGAAATGGGCTTTATGAATGAACCCACCGGTGGACGTGGAGGTTCTTACACTCCTCAGCACACCTGCTGGTCCCCTGCCCTTTCAAACTGCATCAATGTGTGACAGCCGCGACCAAGAGCAATGCACCCCAGTGAAGACCCATTGTGTGCGCTGGAGAATTGCATAACCGCCACAGTGCGTATGTATGAGCCGTGCATTGGCGGGGAAAGGCATGTGTGAAAGCGAAAGCACATGTAGCAGAAAGCACATACCGTCCACCAGCTCGACTCCTTGTACTGCACCACTGCATGAGAGTGAAATGAGAGCGCGAAAACAAACGTACAGGGCAATAAACATCCAACGGGCCTGCGCGAGGCACGAGTACACGCGCACCCACACGCACACGCACGCACTCACGCAGGAAGATCAATCTTTAAATAACCGAGGATGTGATGATGACACTCAACAGCATCATAGCCGACGTGCATGAATTGCGAGCCTACTATGGTCCATGCCAAGTGAGACTGCCGCAGCGACTGTATACGCGGACCCCGCGTTGGCACCAACACGCTCCATATATTTCGCAATGTGCGCTTTCTGTGTGCACAAGTATGATGTTTGTAGCCCTCATCGACGATCATTCGCTTCTTGGAGGCATCAGTTCTGTTGGTGCAGTGTGAGCGGCGTGAAGCCACCGCACCGTTAAAAACCTGCCTGAACCGTCCCCGAGACGCCGACTACTCATTCAATCGGCAATTAACCGGGTGGCATGACATTCCCATACCTTTCTTGCCTTGGTTGATGTCGCGTTGTCAAGTGAGAGGGTGGGCTCGGCTTTGTATTTGTCCGCCTCAGTGAGCTGGTTGTTGTTTTCCTCCGTTCCAGGCAAGCCTCTCCGGTTCCCAGCGACTATTTTCCACGAGTTGTTCCACGTTACTGGGATGGATCCCAGCGGGTAAACGGTGTTATCAATAACCGGGGACCCATGCAACGTGAGGCGCGCTGGGGTTTTTAGGGGGGAGGCGGGGATTGGGGAGGGAGCTGTCTCCTTCCCAGTGCTGAATTGACGTCACGGAAGTTAGAGCTGCGCCGCAAGGGGGCGTCGGGAGCCGAAACACAGAAGAGTCCATAAAGGGATTTATTTTTCTTTTATTCCAACCGCAAAATGTGACAAACAATCAGCATTCCCTCCATTGATTTTTATCCTTGAACTTCAGCTGATTGTTCGAGGTTGGGAGCAATCGCACTGACGCTGCTGCCGCTTTTGCAGCTGCTGATGTGCCATCCAGCAAGTCACACTTTAAACAGAGATGCTGGTGCTCCAGCAACTATAATTTCTGCCTCCATCGATGAGGAGGAAAACTGCATCATTATCTCCATGTAAATAAGATGGACAAATACTTGAGATGTGGATAACTTTATGACCCTTTACAATGTCACAACATAATAATAATAATAATAATAATAATAATAATAATAATAATAATAATAATAATAATAATAATAATCTATAAAAGAAAACAGTGATTAGATTCAGTTCAAAAACATTCTACATGAAGAATTCAACAAAAATAAAAGAAAGAAAGCTAAATACAGTTGTAAAAATCAAAAGGTATGTTATTAGATTTTTTTTAAAAGATAAAATTATATTACGTTATTGATCATACCAAGAAACAAAAAATAAATTCAATACCCACAACAGAAAACAACTAAACAGGGACAAAAATAAGAAAGTAGATGTGATGTATGTAGAATTTTGCATGTTAAAGTACATTAAAAATCAATAACCTTCCATTACAACTCGGTATTTTGGCAGCATTTTGCTTACAGTTTAACTGTTATTGCTCATTACATCAAATTCAATTTAGAAATCAAGAAAACATCAACCGGTGTAATTTCTGGACACTCACATAGAGCTTTCTTTGTGGTGGCGCATACAGTATAATTTTTGACGCCATTTTGTTTTTTTAAACACTCTTCTGATTTTTAAGCTAGTGCTGAATACAGTGATCCCATCGGTTCATTCATCAAATCTCTCCAAAACTTATTCGTTTCTCTTGTTTTGTGAAAGTTTGTCTGCAATACTATATTGTGTCCAGAGGGGGGTAGCATGCCGCGTTTTGGGGTTTTTTTTTTTTTTTTGCTTTTGTGTCATTTTCTTTTTTCCCTCTAGAGTTGCCGTAGCTTAGCACGGCGGGACAAACTGAATGGATAACAACTTAGCATGTGCTACCAAACTGTTTTTAAGATCCACTAAATAGTATTTAACCAAACGGCTGGGAAAGCTGACAGCACAAGGCTACTTTTCCAGCTCATAACCTATTATTTCAAAAACGAGCATTGTTAAATTAAGTGTTAATTTGGGAACTTATTTAGCTAGCTAGCTGAGCGTGTCAGTTGTAAAATACTAAGTCTGTCTGAGTGAAACTCTCTGTGTTTTGTGGTCCACGGTGTTTCTCGGGGGTCTAAAAGGAAGATTTGACCGCGGTGAAGATGTGCTCTCTGGCTCTGTTTCCCCCGCCGCTGTCCCCCGGACATACCACTCTGTGCGAATCCAACAACGAGCTTCTTTCTGGAGCCAACAACTCCGAGGCGAGACGGGTCCGATTGATTTTGGTTATCATCGCAGTTTTATCCACAGCCATTCAGATGGATCACGGTGCATGTTTTCGTG
This sequence comes from Poeciliopsis gracilis, assembly GCA_911649635.1. NCBI lineage: Eukaryota > Metazoa > Chordata > Actinopteri > Cyprinodontiformes > Poeciliidae > Poeciliopsis > Poeciliopsis gracilis. The sequence goes on from CAJVRI010001220.1 coordinate 4,653,738, forward strand.
CAGGACTCCAGTCCGCTGAGTCTCCATTTCCCCAGAGAGTCGCTGAAGCTCCACAGCCGCACAGAAAGCAGCAGCAAAGCAGCTTTCCTGGACCACTCGGAAACTCTGTGGATGAGGAGCGCTGCTGCGTGGTAGGAAAATAAAGACATGTTGTTATTTTATCCACCATATCTGTGATATAACAGCTCGATGTGTGCAATCTCTGGAGGATTTAGATCCTTAGCCTCGCTGATAGTCCCTAAACTCTCCTAAAATCTCCAAATCCAGCATTTCCCTTGAGAAAAAGAGATCAGAAGAATAAAACTGGGAGGATTTTTTGTAATAGATCAGCTTTCTAGGTATTTAATGAAGTCTCTGCACTGTTTAGGTATGTATGAAAAAAAAAGAAAGTTTTGTTTTAAAGTCTACTTTTTTTTTCTTCATCCTCATTTTTAAACATCTCGCTCAAACTAAGAAAGACAAACGTTGCATTTTCTTTCTGCTTCCTCAGCAACTGTCCAATGAACGGGATTACTTGCTTCTATCCATCTATCTGAATGTAAAGCTTGTATAAATTTATTTCACACCACACAGAAGTATTTCAAGCCTTTTTTTTCTTATTGCAATTTTTGATACTTATGACTTACAGATGCTTAAAACCAAAACTCTGTTTCAAAAAGTAGCTATTACAGATCAATAAAAATATATATATGTTTTAAGGCTTCTGAAAAGTATGTTAGTTTCAATGCCCTCAATACTTGGTTGTTTTTTTCTTTTCAGTGAAATTACTGCATCAGTGTGGTGTGGCATGGATGTGCTTCTGCTGAGGTGTATTAGATGTCTAAGTTGCTTTGATAGCTGCATTCAGGTCATCTGCATTGTTGAATCTGATGTCTCTCAACAAGCATCAATTCTCTGTGGAGTTTTATATCCGAGAGTTAACTGGTTAAACACACAAACACCAGCCACTGAATCGACTTTTGATTCAGTGGCTGGTGTAAAGTCCTGCAGGAAAATCAAATCAGCATTTCCACAAAGCTTGTCAGTAGAAGGGAGCATGAACTGCTCTAAAATTTACCCATGTTGTGAGCTGTCCTTGGTTTGACTCCCAGATTGGAAAACTTGCGTAATTTTTTTTATCTTCTTTCACAAATAAGAAGACATGAAAACTAGGCTTAATTTACCTGTTAAAGTTATTAGTTATGCTAAAGGTATGATCACATGTTTTTTAAACCTTTTTCAAGGCAAAATCATCTTGGCATGTTTGCATGTTTTAATAGTATGAAGTTCTGCTTTAAGCACAAGTGCTTCACTCATTGACCCCCTCATTTCCTTCAGGATTCTGTAAATCTTAAGTTTTTATGAAATATCTTTGAGGTCTAAAAAATATGTATGCACAAAATTCACAGTTAAATATGTTTTTAGCATTTTCTGACATTTTCGATTGAGTTTTTCTTCTTGAACATATTGAGAACTTGGAGATCTTTTGCCCTCTTTCAAAGCTGACATCACCATGTGAGCTCATGCTGTCACTAAAAGCTCCAAAAGAGCCACAAATGGGTGAAAAGGGCTCAAACTTCCATTAAATCTCAACAGCTAAATGAAAGGATACAGCTGCCTCTCATAGTCATGAAAATCAGCTTGACGTGCTCGGCAACTTTTAGCACATTTCCTACCTCCGATGCAGCAGCTTATGTCAGTGTTTTACAGCCTTTATTGGACTGTCAAAGATCGCTAATTAGTTCTGTTTGTTCCAGGCGGGACGGTGGGTTCACCGGGCTGCTCAATGAAATTACAACGTCACATGCAGAAGGTATGGAAAGCACCAAAATCTCATGAGTTTTATTGAGTCTTAAGTCCTGTTGCAAGGTGCCAACTCTCCTCTTTAACAGTGCCAAAGTGGCTGTCGGTGACGTCTGGATGTATCCTGGCGTTGCTCCGATGGGTCTCCTCCTTTCACGGCTCCCTGTATCCTCACGTCACGGTAAGCTGCCTCTGTTGGCTCATTTGAAATACAAAGCATGTGGAGTTAATGCTGAAGTTGTTTTGTATTTTATTTTAGCTGAGCAGTGAGGACATGATCGCTGAGTTTTCTCAGGTGCTAAACTGGTAAGAGGCGTTTTTGTGTTCAATTCTTTTATATTTTTAAAGGATAACAATGTGAAACTGTAATCTTTCTGTTTTGTTGTACTTATTGAAGTCGTTCCCTTTCTGTGTTGCCAGGTCTGATTGTGTGGTGCGAGCCTTCGCCTGGCATCCACACACCGATAAGTTTGCTGTCGCTTTGTTAGACGACTCCATCAAGATCTACAACCCCAAAAGGTACCAGAGCTACGGCGGTGCCAAAACGGCGCAAAAGATCCAGCCAGTCAGATTTCCAACCAGCACAGTTTGAGTTTTAAAACTCATTACCCCAACAGCATACATACTGCATATGATTTTCATGCAGGCATTTTATATTAAAGGATGACTTAAATGATCAAATTTGTGATCAATCATGACACACAGGCCTCTAATATTCAGAAATGTTTTCCTCAGATGGAGTCATTACATTTTCAAATGCTCTTCCTGTGTTTTGGGTTCAGCATTTATCTAAATGACTGACTATGAAGTGACCTTCCCAATTGGCATATGTGTAAAACTGAAGCTCATGCCTCTGGTTTCTGAGTAAATCTGAGACATTTTTGTCACACTTCTGTCATTTAAAAAAAAAAAAATGAACAAATCTTCCTCAGTGCCATCACTCCGACACTGAAGCATCGTCTGCAGAGGAATGTTGCAGCCGTGCAGTGGAAGCCTCTGTGTGCGTCTGCGCTGGCCGTGGCGTGTCAGAACTGCCTGCTGGTGTGGAACGTCGACCCCTGCTCTCTGTCTACAAGGTACGACACACCAAGAACATCTGCTACGTCTAAGTAGAATCCACACAGTTATTATTAATTCAACTGAAATATTTTATGCCAGATGTAGAGCTTTGATTTCGAGCGGTTTTGTAAATACTTCTCCATGAAACATTTGGCTTTTCCATGTGGGCAGCTGCAGCTTTAATCTGAACTCAAAAGTGTTAATTCTTGAGTAAGACTTTTTTTTTGTTGTTAGTCGGTAACCTCTCAGTCCATGTGGATGAGAAATTTGCTTCACTGTTGATCTTGGTTGTTCCAACAGGAGTGTGATCCCAAATACACACAAAAGTTTGTTCTGGGCTGAGTTAAGGAAGGAAAGCTAAGCGTCCAGAATGGCCTTTCCAATAAACCAGCTTCAGTGCCGTTGAGAAAATATGACGTTTCTTAAAATCCTGGTCCGTTAAAACATACTGACCAGTGAAAGTTGAGTCTGCCAGGAAGATTGTTCAAATATTCAGCAAGAATTATATCAGAAGATCAAAAAGTTTCTGTGGCTTCCCAACGAAAGTTTTGCTGAATGTTGGTACGATTGTATGTGGAAAAAATATGTTTGCACAGATTATAATGCAAATGATGATTTTGTGACAAGTTTGTAGTTTATAATATTTGAGTTAGCCAGAAGAAATTTCATGGGTGTTTTAAAGGAAACGCCTCAGATATAATGCTCATTAGATGTTATCAATGCTTACTCTCCTAATTTCAGTTTTTGACACCCTCTTTGCAGGCCTTCTTCTGGCTGTGCTCAGGTTCTGTCCCACCCTGGTCACTCCCCGGTCACGTCCATCGCCTGGTCTCCGAGCGGATCCCTCCTCGTGTCTGCCTCCCCACTGGACACCTCCATGATGGTCCGAAGCAGCTGCTTCTCCTTTAATCCTCGCCCTGACTGTGCTGCGTCCTGTTTCCACAGCTGTTTCTTTGATGTGGATGCATGTTTCAGGTTTGGGATGTTGCTGCAGAGAGCTGCGTTCCTCTGCAACGTGTCGGAGGCGGCGGCGTCACCTTCCTGTCCTGGTCCCCAGACGGCAGCCACATCCTGGCATCCACACCGTCTGCCTTGTTCAGGTTGGAAAAACGACAAAGACAATAAAACTTCTCTGTCCTGAAGCACATTTTAAATAAAGTGTAGATATTAATCTCTGTGGTCAAATTGATTCTCCTCCATTTCATGAGAGTCAGCAGTCAGAAAGCAGCTTAGTCAGATAGAGGCACTTAAAAGTGCACACATAAAAAAAGTGATAAGACTATATTATGTGGTACATATCTTACATAATGCATTTGAAAAACGTATTGTATTTTGTTGTTGGGTCTTTTTACTTCATTTCAGAATTTACTTTTCTTAAATTCGACATGTCAGCATTTCTTCACGCTCATAGAAGTCGTGTTAAAAATAATTTTAAGCCTTAAAAATCTCAAATTCACTCAGAATATCCATATAAAACTTTTAATATTTGTCAATGTTTTGCATTGCTTACTGACTTGTAATGCTGTTTTCTTTAACTGTTTCAGTTGTGCTACATAGTCAAATGTATTTTTAAAATTTAAACAACTTTTCTTCCAAAGAAAACATCAAATTCGTGCTAAAATCTTCAAGAATCTGTCATGATCTGCGAAAACCTAGCCTAAACCTTTTGGCTGCAAGTCCAAAAGTTATGTTTGGCACAAAAGCAGCAGTTCACATCACAAAGGGACCACCATACGCACAATCAGTCATGCCACAGTGGAACATGGTGGTGGCAGCATCATGCTATGGTTTAGCCAAGATGGTTTGAACCGTTTGATTTACCAGTTGTTTTGTTCTAAACTCTGAAAAGGAAGGGAGGTTTTATTTTATTTAATGGATGCAGATCAAATAAAGTGAAATTTAATTTAAAAAAAAAAACATTTTGGAATGACCAAAGTCCAGAACTAAATTTGGACAGAAAAATATGTTTTTGAGGTGGCGTTTGCATGTAAGATTTAGTGTCAATTAGAAAATAAATGTTTTTCTTCAGGGTTTGGGAAACCAGGATGTGGACCTGTGAGCGCTGGCCGTGTATAAAGGGGCGCTGCCAGGTAAAAGCTCATTTCTCTGTATGAAATGGTTCATTCAGGCCAGAATGTCACGGGTTTAACTTTTCACTTGTTAGTCTGGCTGCTGGAGTCCAGATGGGAGTCGGCTTCTCTTCACAGTTCAAGGAGAAATGGTCATCTACGCTCTGACCTTTTCTGGATCTCCAGGTTAGCCCTCCATGTCTGCGCAACATAAACTAGACAGTATTAGTCTACTAGCTTGGTAGCTTCTGCATCAGTGAAAGTTAATTTGTTGTGGTCTGGGATAAACGGCATCCAACGGATGATGTGTTTGTGTTTTGCAGGTGTCCCTCCAGGTTTGGTCAAAGGGCCACAGATAGCCGTTGTTGTTGCTGACCTATCAGAGACGACCTTTAACAGTCCAGATGGAGACATCGTGTAAGAGAGCTTAATGCAACCCAGATATTTTACTGCAACATGTTTTTATTGGTGAACTGGTACAAATTAATCTTTTCCTCATAGGGTTTTTACAGAAAAATGTCACTTTCTGACCTGCAGGAAAATTGTAATGTGTGGTGGAAAGATTTGTTGTGTTTGTCTTTTTTTAGAAAAACATTCCCATTTAAAATAGGCTTCTTCAAGATGCTACTTCTTTAAAGAAGTGAGATTTATATTACTACACACAGCAACTGCATTTAATTATAATATAGTATTTTTTTTCCAGTGTTGGTGGAGAGATTCAGTCTCTGTCGTGGGATCCCAGGGGAGAGCGGCTCGCAGTTCTTCTTAAAGGTTCGACGTTTCTTCAGTTTTTCCTCACGAAGCTCACGGCTGCTTACATTCAGTGTCTCATCTCAGCCTCATCCGTTTCCTCAGGCGATCCTGAAGCAGCGAACCGGCCTGCAATCATCGCCGTCTTCAAAACAAGAGCCAACCCCGTCTTTGAGCTTCTGCCTTGGTATGTTTATTGAGATGTTCATGTTTTGTTTTTTCCTAAGTGATGGTTTTTCTTGTTACTAATAAGACTCTTCATTCTTATTAAGTGGGTTTGTTCAGGGAGAACCGGGTGCAGAACCGAGGCTGCTGCAGTTTCACCCAAATTTCCAGCATGGGGCTCTGCTGACTGTGGTCAGTCATACAATACAAATGACTATTATTATTAAGTTTTTTTGTTGTTGTTAAAGTGCCAGTAGTTATTTTATATGTTGAGTACAGATAAACAATAATAGAATAGAAAAATGTTTTGATTTCACAGACTTTATTCTGCATTTTGTTGTCTAAAGGTTTGAACCATTAAGCTGTTCATCCATCCATCTGTTTTCTATCTATTGATTCATTTGTTTATCATCCATCATTCATCCATCTCTTATCCATATTTACCGTTTATCTATCTATCCATACATTTATTCCTTTGTCTGTTTTGTTATCTATTGATTCATTTATCTGTTCCAAAATCAATCCATCAGTTTGTTGAAAAATCCCCATATGTTTGTGTGTCCATGTGTTTCTGTTCATTTGGTTTTCCGTCAGTTGTTTCATTTATTCGTCGTCCATCCTTCAGTCTGTTTTCCAGTCCATTTCATCTTCCATTTATCAATCCATTTGACATCAGTTAATTTATCCATCTTGTTTTTCTTAGTTTTTTTTTCTCTCATGTTTTGGTTTCATATTTAAAGTTGGACTTTTGTAGAAACAGCTGCCTGATCCTAAGTATTCATACATTAGGAACTGAAAGCGATGGATTTGTGACCAGGAAAAGGCCTGGTCCATTTACAGATCGGTTCTTCTCTTGGATAGTTTGAGCTTAATGAATCCTGACGTCGTTGTAGAATAACCGCAAGCTAAGTTTTCAAAAATGAGAAGCTACAAACTGGATTGGTTTGAGTTAAACAATTAATAACCAGATGGAAAATATTTATCCGCACACCTCTCTCCCGCTTGCTCAATTTAATGAGTATGCTGGATCCTCCACCAGCTCCAAAATAAAGTTTCTGTTTCTTTTTTGTCAGTGTTGGTCGAATGGAAAAATTACCCACATCCCTTTCTACTTCCTGAGCTCCGGCGTCTCCCAGGTTGGCCTCAGCGGGAGTCCACCGCTGCCTCACCAACAGGAAAGACCTGCAGACTTTACTAATCAGTCGCTCTTCACGGAGCTCATCTCCTGACACAACAACCAAAACCTCTCTTCGTCTTTACAGATTAATAAAATTGTGTAAAAACATCTTCGGCTTACTTCTGTGTCAAACATTTTAAGCAAATTAAGACATTTTGAGGTATTTGTTCAGTTTAATTGGTCTAATTTAATTAGACTATAGAAATTAAAATTAGCTGTTTTTAACTATGCTTTTCTTTATAAACACACTTAAAAATGCTCAAATAAAATGTTTATATTGAAAGACGTGATGCACAAAAACTAGTCAAATAAATATATTGCATTTCAGGGACAAGTTGTTGGACTTGAAAAGATGAACATTCAGACACACTTCTGCACTCAAGCAATAATAAAAAGCCAATTCCTGTTTGATTATAAATAATTTTGATATGATTGTGCTAATGCAATTTTTAGTTATAAGAACAGTCTCACAGCAGCAAAAGCAGACTCACATAATGACATTGCGCAATATTATTTAATAATATTATTTATATGATATTTGTTTGATTATAATTCCTGTTTGATTAGTGTAAAATTTCTATTTGGCACATCTTGCCGTCGGTTGATAAAATGTAAAGTCATTCAGTTGAGTAATTTTCAGACAAATGTTTTTTATATTAATTAAGGCATTTCTAAAACGCTTGTTTGAAAATAAATTAAAAGTCAAGTGGTGCATGATTCATTATTTACTAGATTTACTCATCTCAAAACACAAATGTCTTGCCAATCCTGACGAAAATGTTTTTTTTTTTGTTTTTCTTTTTTACTTCTTTTTGTACTTTTTAAATCTGGAGTGAGTATCACTCTAAAAATCGATATTCATTCTGCACAATGTTAGAAAATGCTGTGATATTTGCAAATATTGTGATGAAAATATCAGGCTTATATATTCCTGTTTTCTTCTTTAGTCTCTTTCTGATTTGTGCTTCTTACTCTGAAACCTCGAGCATTTTTTCTGATGTGGAGTTAACCCAGGGCAAATAAGCACACATGAAGGATTCTCTTAGAAGAAACATCGCCGCATCATTCTTTTTATTCAAAACTCAAGTAAAAAAAAATTTAAAAAAATCACATTTATTCTGAATTTGGTTTTTCTTTTATTTTCCAATTTACATTAATTAGCGGTGTAACAAAACAAAGACAATAAAATTTATTCAAGAGAAAAAAAAAATGTACATGCCCTCACACACATAGAGACAACCCACCCTGGTTGCTTGTGAGCGACTGTCCTCAGAGTCCCAGGTGAGGCTGTGGGAGTCCACGGAGAGGCCTCCGAGCCTCCTTCCAGGGTGGAGTGTGAGTGTGTGCTGTGAGGCTAGTGGGAATCAATAAAAAGGGTGTGTGGACGGGAGGGTGATGGGGAAGGATGGAGGGAGTGGCGGGGAACTCGTAGCACCTTCAGAGAAAAGAGCAACCCAAAACAAAGATGGCCGTCGGGTGTTGGAAAGCTAACGGTTTTGGTCAGCTCAGATCACAACTCGACATTTTCATTTGTTTTCTTTTTAAAACCGTGAGGTAGCTTTTAAGGATCTGGGCGACTACATGAGAAATTGGAGAAGTATTTTCCCTTGTAGTTCTATGAAGCCAATCTTTTTTTTTTGTTTTTTCTGAGACAAGAGCGGGACCTTCTTCTGACCGGAAGGTGGGGGGTGCAGGGCATGAAAACATACAACCAGAATGGCACCTTACTTTCCAAAAAAAAAGTGTGGGTGTGCATATAGACACATGTACACGTTACGTGGAAATATATATATATCTATGAAAACCATCTGGTTGTTTATAAACACAGACTTTTACAACATTAGAACCAAATATTTATTATACACAGTAACGTTTTCTGCTCACGATGTACTGCTCCGGAGTAGCAGGGTAAATTTAACTTGCTGAGAATAAAATTGAATAAAGCGAATTTGCGCTTGGTCTACATTGATTTTAAAACGCCATGTTTATGTGTTGGGAGGGAAACGAGGAGGGAGGCGGCGTAAGACTGGGACAGAGGTTGTTGCAGCTGTTCCGTAGTGGAAATCGGGGAGGCTTCTGCTACTTACAAGAGTGAGCCCGTCCCGTCCTATCCCAACTCTGCCCACTTGGATTAGACAATAAATAAGTGACATCGAGTCATGTTTCTGTTTTCCATAGTTTGGTTTCTTGGTCCCACTTCTTCCTCCTTCCTGGCTCAGACTCATTTCAGTCAATGGCTGGGCAATGGAAACATGACTGGATCTCAGGAAGTGGGGCTGACACAAAATGCTGCTGCTGCGTTGTACAGATATTGCCGGTGCCCTTCAGTGCTCACATCCAGGAAGTACAAATAGGAGAGCACTTTGTTGTGAGGAAACAAAAAAAAGCATAAAATTTCTCTCTTTTTCTTTCTTTTTTTTTTTTGTTATTTTCCAGTCTCCTTTATTGTGGAAGTGTGTGGAATGTTTTCATGGTCAGGTTTTTATATTATTACTTTTGGGGGGGGGCATTGTGATATTCCAATTTACAAGAAGCAGACGGCGCCTATATCCACTCCGAATTCTTGATCTGCTCCTCCGATGTCCATTGGAGCAATGTCTACGATTGGCAGACGGGAGGTTTTCTGTGTTTTGTACTCAAAGACAGTCTTGCCCCACCGGCCTGTGTGGCTCTGTACAGTGAGAAAAGAGACATTTGCAACTTTAGAATTAAAATACCATCAGAAATACCATTCAATCAAATTTAGTTGTGCGCCCACCTTGCAGCCATCCTCCAACACGCTGTACGTGAAGCGACTGTTGCCCTCGGCGCGGATCTCCACGTCGTTGGAGCCCTGCAGTAGCAGCGACTTCTTCAGGTTCCCTGCGGCCTGATCCATGTAGGCGATGCTGTTCTTGCAGTGATAAGTAAAGTTCTGGGATGCTTCAGTGGACAGAAGCCTCAAGAAGGTCAGCTGGACGTTGGCGGCGTTGGCAGCAGGACCGTCCTGAGCATAGCTGAACTGTGGACCAAAACCAAGCCGCAGGTTAGCATTCTGTTCTGAATCTGCTGGGGGAAAATAACACTGCAGTTTTTGTGTTCTTACGTGGAAGCCGCCATTCATTGTCTCTCCAAACCAGATGTGTTTGCGGTCCTTGCTCTTGCTGGTCCACCAGTTCTTCTTTGGTACTTTTGTGATGCTTGGGTAGACGCAGGTCTCTCCTGTCTCCATGTTGCAGAAGACCTTGATTGCGTCGGCTGTGCTTCCAAGGTTAGGATCCACCCAATAGTCACCTAACGAGATGAAAGTAAAGTAGTGCGGTCAATACGAGGAAAACTCTGATGTTTAAATGTTTTAGGTTCCTGTGCTGCTACACACCTGATTTAAATGAGTGGGTGACTCAGGCAGCATTCACACCGCAGCCTGAAGTGACCCAATTTCGATTTTTTTTTTTTTTTTTTTACTTAACGTAACCTGTATCTGATCTTTTTCATGACAGTCTGAACAATACTGGTTGAATTTGTTTGAATGTGACCCAGGCTTTTCGGGGATACAATACGTATCTGATTCAAATGCGACCTAATGTCCAGGTCGAATTCATCCGGCTTGAAAGTCATTGATACTCGACAAATGTCACTTTTCTGCTGCCTGACACACCCAGCTGAGGAAAAACAACAACCATGGCAAACTATAATGAGGAATATGCTGCTCTAGTCAACAACTTCAAAATCATAAGCTAAGCTCCACCATTAGCATCCATGTTTACTTCTGCAAACACTTCTTCCTCTTATATAATTTGGCAAAGCACTGAGAATGCTCTCTATGTGTGACGTTATTGGCTGGGCTTCACTGGTTTTGCTTAGGAAGGCGCAGTGTCTGCTGATTTCTGGCGTTACATTCCAGAGGTTTTTTAAACGGCACATTTTCCAGAAACCAACATAAACTTCATTGGAGAAAAAAACTTCCAGTTGATTAAAAGAAAAAATCTTTTGCGCTGGTTTTAGAAGCAGGACAACAATGTGCAAAATTTTTGGCTCTCCTTTAAGTGGCATCAAACCAAAAGGAGGTTAATACAAATGAATGTTACACATTTCTGTTCTGTATTTAGAGAAATACTTATAAACCAGTTATCATTTACTTTATAAGTCACAAAATACATGCTGGCTTGTTGTAAAAGATCATGGTTTATGAATGTTTTTGAAAAAAATTACATATAATAATTTATTTTTGTGCAGGCTTTGTAAAAATATATAAATTTTTCTATTTATTGTCCTAAAATATTTGCTATTCAGAAAGATTCATGTTTGATCCACTTACCGCTCTTCCACTCAGGATGGCACAGCTTTAGGTCATTGCATGAGCGAGCCGGGTTCTTCTGGGTGCCGTCAGGGCTGCGCAAGTTCTCAATCTGGGTGTTGAGCGACTTGATTGTGGAATCGACCTCAATGTCATGCTGCCTCAGGGAGCTGGAGGCCTCGTCTGCCCTCATGTACCTGAGAGGATCAGGAGACTTCTCAGTCTGGCCCAGGCCAGCGAAGGCGGAGATGTCAATGCCTGGACCTGGTGGGCCAGGAGGACCAGGGGGCCCGGGGTTCCCAGGAGGACCCTGAAAGACGGCAGAAACACAAAATGTGACCTTATGGAAAGAGAACAGCACACACGGATATGAGGATTGTAAATGTTGCTTCTACATACAGCAGGACCAGTTTCTCCAGAGCGTCCTCGAGGTCCGGGGGGTCCAATGGGACCAGGCTGTCCATTAGATCCGTCTTTGCCAGCAGGTCCAAGTGGACCAGGGGGTCCCTACAGAACCAAGTGTCAATCAAAGCGAAAGTTAGCTTGGAACTGTCTGATTTCAAAGAGTTAAACTTCATTTGGTGTCTTAGCTCCACCTTGCAGTCTGAATCTGATAAAGAACTTTAAAAGAATAGTTTTATCTTCTCATGCTTTCCTAATATCAGTGAAGATCATTTGTGTGTTGGTTTTCTTATCGTGCGGTTATTGTGCACTTCTTAGCTAATCTGCGTTAGTCACTAAAATCCACGTTCCACTCTTGGAATGAGTTTTTCCCACAAATCGAGATCCTTGCTGCCTGTCTGCCACGTTTCTCACACACAGTAATTATAAAACGCCTCGGCTACAAATCTTATCGCAGCGATGGCTAATTAAAAACTGCAGCCTTTCCGCTCCTCGCCTTCATCTTTTGATTGGAGACTTACCAAAAAGACTGACCTGCCGCACACTTTGCTACCATTGCATATCTGCGGCCCAGAACGGCTTGAATGGACTTTTCCCGCCCTTATTTTCTGCGTCCTCACCTTAGCGCCGCTTGGTCCAGCAGGTCCAGCAGAGCCGGCATCTCCAGCAGGTCCCTGTCATAACGAGCACAGCCGCGGTTTAACCGAGGAACTGAAGTTGCGGATGAAAACCGGACAGTAGGGAAAGTCTTTTAGATTTCTTACCGGAGGTCCAGGAAGACCCTGCAGACCGGTGAAGCCACGGTGACCCTTCTGACCTCTCTCTCCAGACTCACCCGCCTCCCCTTTATCTCCACGTGGTCCTTGGGGTCCCTAGAGTAAAGTTTAACCTACTGGTGAAATTTAAATCTACACGGGTAGCTCTTTAAGGTGAATAAAAGATGATACTGACACTGATATCTCAGTTTGTTAGCAATACTTACAGCAATTCCTCTAGCGCCAGACAGTCCTGGTGGTCCTGCAGGTCCTTGAGCGCCCTAGAAATAAAGATGCTTCGTCATGTTCATGTTAAATATGATCTGATTCTAGCTCATATTCCTGTGGCACTAACAGTGCAGTGTTACTTACAGCCTCTCCTCTGTCTCCCTGTTTGCCGAGGGGTCCAACTGGCCCGGGAGCCCCAGGGGCGCCTGGAGCTCCGGGAGCGCCTGCGGGACCGGTGTTACCTCGCTCTCCCTAGAGGAGGTTAGAGTTCATATCATTGACGGAAAGATGAATGGAGACATTTTCATAGCTGAAAATGTGCTATACAAATAAAATTTGATTGATTGATTGATTGATTGGGTGAGATATGGGTTCCATCTTGGACAGGTCGCCAGTCCACCACAGCATACAGCATTTTTGTGGACTACACGCTCTCCCTCCACTAATACCTGGCGTGCATTTACTGTCACGCTTACATATTCAATGCTTTCTTTTCCCACTGTACCTGCAGCCAAAGTCCTCACCTTGACTCCAGCAGATCCATCTCTACCAGGAGGTCCATCTGATCCAGGCGTGCCCTAGAAAACAACATCTTTTTCACGCTACAGAAAATCCCGTAATAATAGGTTGCAGAGCTGTAAGTATAATTGTTTTGTTGTTATTGTTTAGGTCTGACCTCTCTGCCTGGCTCTCCAGCAGGTCCAGTGAGTCCAGGAGGCCCGACGGGTCCAGGTGGTCCTCGGTCACCAGCACCACCAGATGCTCCCTGTTTACCAGGCTCTCCCTAAACACAGAGGCACACTCATTAAGAAATACAACACAAATCCTTTATTTATTTTTTTAAAATTCAATTCCAGTGAATTATTCAAAAGCATATTTAAGACCAGTTTTTCATATTTTCTTATAATCAAAAGTGGGGATTGTGTAATAAAGTGATAATATAGCATTTGATGATAACATTTTCCATCATAGAACTCACGGCCATCTAAAATCAGAAGGTATGAGGCAGCATTTATGCTAAATGAATGTGGTACTTATGGAACAGTACATAAAAAAAACAATAAAAGTTGATGCTTCTGTTCATATTTTGAAGCATTTTCTGTGGATTTCATGCCAGAGGTCGATACTTTTCCATGTTATGGAAAAAATGGGGAACCTCTGTCTTAAACTGCCAAAGGTTTATCTGTGAAAACTTTATAGAAAGTGTTTTAGAGTTCTACTGATGAACTGAGGGTTTCACATGTAGGTAAAAATCATCTGAACTGAGACTCTTACAGAAGGTCCAGGGAGTCCAGGGAAACCTCTCTCACCGCGCTGACCAGGCAACCCAACAATACCACGAGTTCCAGCCAAACCCTGCGGACCTGAAGGGCCATCACTTCCCTGCAGAGGATAGAGAGATCCCTTTGTCATCAAATGTCTTGTTAAGCCACAGCTGATCAATCAGTCAGTAAATATGCCACTAAATTAGCTGGTGATTGATGCAGACTGTTCTCTCTCAGCATCGGCTCAGTCACAGATAAGACTGGGTCTTTGTGGGGCAAAAATCTCTAACTCACAGGAGGTCCTATAGGCCCAGGCTCTCCCTTCTCTCCCGGAGGTCCAGCTTGTCCACGAACCCCAGCGTCTCCTGGCCGTCCTGGAGGACCGGCGTCACCGCGGACACCTTTCGGACCGTCCTTACCAGCGGGACCAGCAGGTCCAGCAGCGCCAGGGTTACCCTGTGATGGAGAATTTCAGCAGGTACAGTTATCCAAAATATTTTAAAACTTTTGAATTATTCTTCTTTGCTAAAGTTAAAATACTCACATTGGGGCCAGGAGATCCAACTCTGCCAGCAGCACCAGGGAAACCTGTTGCTCCCTGTCACAGAGAAGAAAACTTTGTTGTAAAAAAGCTTTTGCTTTTGCTGCTTTTTTTTTTTTTTTTTTTCGTTTTAGCTACTAAATTTAATAAACACAACATTCTGTTTGTAAAACTAGAATATTACATAAGCTCAATTAAAATAAATATTTGACCACAAAATATTCAACCTACTAAAAAGTAGGCTGTTGGTTTTTCACAGTTTCAATGCCACACTTTTTCCTTCCACTCAACTTTTTTGATATTCTTGTAAACAGCGCCCTATGATTATCTAGCCTCCTTAGCAATATTCTTTCATTTGCCTTGCCCTACTGACAAACCTGTGAATTATTTTTAGATGACCAGGTCTTTTTTGTATATTTAATTAGACAAATAAAAATCCAAAACCGATAAGATTAGTCAGTCACTAAACATCGATACAAACATAAACCATGCAGGGCATTTCCACACTGACACTACTTAACTTCGTTAAATCGTCACGACAGTTATAAATCCTTTTCTTCTCGTATTTTGATTATGTAATTTTCAGACAACTACCCCGTATGACACAATCAAACCATGTTAGAGTTTAAAAGAAGAGACCTTTTCTTACTGATAACGTCTGAAAACACTGACAGTTTTCTGAATTAACTGAAAAATAAACCAAACAATGGTGGGATCACATCCAAGTTTAGCAGATTCAGAGTCGTCCTGCTTTTGGTGCAGCATTATTAAGGCTGACTTCACTGCTTTTACTTCTTCTTTGAATAGTTAAAGTGTCCACAGTGAAAAAGGTTTTTCATGCTGCCAGAGCTGATTGTAGTTCTGTTTCTATAATTAATGAAGGCTGGAATCCATTTATAGACAAATGTACCATCTGTAGATGACTTCGCCTGATGTGAGTCCCAAAAGCAATGTGAGACATTTAATGTTATGTAACGCCGCCATTTGCTTAATGTAATATTTCTGCTAATTCCCTCAGTCGGTACATCTGAACCAGTAAAATAATCCATAAAAACCTCAATATTGTTGGCAATTTGTTAGCTAACTGAGTTGCTGTCATGACTTATTGCTTTAGTTGCCGTCCCAAAATGTTCTTGGATAATCTATATCGAATACACATACTTTGTAATCTTCCGACATGTTTTTACAGTTCCTAAAATGCAGATATATATAAACTTGTATTAATTATAATCAAATTATCCTAATGCTTCCTAAGTGGTTTTAAAAGCTGTTCATTACCATCACCAAATATTGAATTAAAAGTTTGAATATATCTGACTTTTCAGACTTAACCTTGAATGTTTATGCCCTGCGACAGACTGGCGACCTGTCCAGGGTGTACCCCGCCTCTCGCCCGGAACGCAGCTGGAGATAGGCACCGGCAACTCCCGACCCCGTTAGGGAGAAGGGTGACGGAAAATGGATGGATGGATGGATGGATGGATGTTTATTTTAATTTCAGAATTGTAGCATAAGTTAAATGCTTATCTCTAAGTCTGACTGCATCCAGGTCACCATCAAGAGCTAAAAGATGAATGAAAGTTACTTACAGGAGCTCCCTGGGCACCGCGTGCTCCCTTAGGTCCAGATACACCAGTAGGTCCCTAAAAACAACAGCAGCAACAATCACTCATGTTGTTAGTAACTCTACTGTGAAATAAAAATATCTCTTCTATATTCTGCTGACTTAAAATGGAGCTGTTCTGTAGATACAGAGCGTCTTGTTCCAAGGCTTTATTTTTGGCCCAAATACTCACCACAGGTCCAGGAGCTCCGGAGGGTCCCTGAGGTCCAGAAGCACCAGCCTCTCCTTTCTGACCGGGCTCACCGAGCTCTCCCTTAGCACCTGGCTGACCATCTGCACCCTGAATGTCATTTAGAGCAGACATTAGCGCAATGTCATTGCTACGATTTTAATTAGCAGGAAAAAAAAAATCGTCTTTTATTTACTCACAGGAGGTCCAGCAAAGCCAGCAGGCCCAGGAGGACCAACCTCACCGCGGTCGCCCTGCAGAAATGGAGAGCAGACAGGTTGTCAATACCGACTGTTCAAACAGAGAGGAAGACTGACACAAGTCAATCAGGATTTCCCTGCGATGGAATAACAGATTTATTAAAAGCTACAGATTTGGGCCTGGGGGGCCCAAACAACTGGCAAAAGAAGAACCGCATGTTATGTTTCTGTTTGTCATGGAAGTACTTACAGGAGCACCGCGAACCCCAGGAGCACCAGAAGGACCAGTTGGTCCAGTCTCACCCTAAAACAAGAAGGAAACATGGGTAAAGTTAAAAATAACCTAAGTAGGAAATAGATTTCAATTTAAATTCTACTGTGATTCTTACCTTGGCACCGTTGGGTCCAGATGGGCCAGGAGGACCAATGGGACCAGTCAAACCCTACACAAGAGAAGACCATTGGTGAAGATGTAAGAAGAGATGTGCTAAATCGATTTATAAAGCCAGTTTTAAACACTATCATGAATTTAAGCATATATTTTGAACTTACTCTACCACCGTCTTTTCCAGGAGCGCCTTCGGGCCCCTTCTGTCCATTATCACCCTGTCAAAACATACACCAAAACTGAAGGTATTCTTTTTGTTTGTTTGTTTTTCTTACTGCAGTGGAATTACACTGTATTATAAACAATACTATGCCTTTACTTGTTAAATAATCTGATTAGTTTAAGTTTGAAACACCACTTTCTGTTTCTTACTCTGTCTCCCTTGGCTCCTGGGATCCCTCCTGCTCCTCTCTCTCCAGGCATACCCTGCAGGCCCGGGGGTCCTTGAGAACCAACAGCTCCAGCTGGTCCAATTGCTCCCTAATAAAACAAGGTGAGTATGAAATCAACCATACAATATAATTATTCTCAAAATAGTTGCTCCTGTTCCCTTTCCAGCTTACAATAACTTAGATGTTGCTTTAATTCAGCAATTAAGAGGAAAATATTATGTGTATATTTAATTCATTATAAGCATTCAAGGCATTGCACTATTATTTCCCTCAGCACTAAATATTGCAGTGCACAATATTTGTTCACACTAAACTTTTCCTTATAGATTTACACTAAAAACATGAAGAGTTTATGTTTAATTCAATTGGGCTAAGCAATTGACCAAAGCTAATTTTTGCGTCAATCTAAAAACAACAAAAATAGAAAACTTTGAATTTTCATTATTTTTGACTCTAGATTTTTTTCACGCTAGAAATTACTTCATTTTTGAAGGTGAATTTACTTGAAGTGTGGTCTCAGAGTTAATACAACTGACAGTATTATCACTCAATTAAATGTCAACGATAACGTGAATAAACGTTTTCATTCATTAGGGGGCAAAAGGTACGTTGGCAGTCAGTCTTTTACGTGAAGAAATCAGAAATGCATTGATGATTTATAGCTTCAGTGTTCAACAGGTTTAACTGGATGACATTCTGGTCAGAAATAGAAATCTTTTCTGAAATCTTTAAAGCAGCAGCTTAGAAGAAATATGATTTAAAACAACGTCAGATGTCACCTCACAGTCAGTGAATGTTTGTCAGCCTGTAAGAGATTTAACCAAACGAATATATAAGTTCATGTAGAAATCAGCTGCTGACCTTGGGTCCGTCACTTCCTGGTGTTCCAGGAAGTCCCCTCGGTCCTTGAAGACCCTGAGGCCCAGCGCCACCGCGCTCACCAGGGAAACCACGCTCACCCTGTTAAAGGTGGACAGTAAGACAATTAACCAGTTAAACAAAAATCTGCTAACTTTAAACAAGTTAAACGCCTTCGGGTATGAAAGCATTTTGCTTTGCGATGACAACCGTGACGATTACAAACTCGGTCACTCACTCTGGGTCCAACAGCACCAGGAGCTCCACCCTCTCCAGGAACACCCTGTGAATTACAAGCATAAACTTTTCATATTTCATCATTTATCTACACCAACTAGAACAAATACTGGGTAGTTTTCACATTATAACAGCATCCTTGCCCTATACAGAATAAATGACATTTATTTTTGTTACTATGGGATTAATAAAGGACTATTCTATTCTATTCTATTCTGTTCTACTCTTTTGTAGTTACAGATATAGGATTTGATTGAAAGTATGTGATTTAAATGTTTTATGATTATCATTTGTTGATCAGTGCTGGAAAATATCTGCAATTTCTACAAAAGATTACATTCAGTGTCATCGCGGATCAATGTCTTTATGATTAAAAAAAGGGGAAAGCAGTTACAATTAGTTAAAGTTTAGTTTGTCATCTACATTTTAAGCTTTTTTGCCAGCGTTTCTGACATAAACTGAAAAAAGATAAACCAGCAGATGCATATAAAAAAAAGAAACAGTCTGTAATTATTATATCTCACCTGATCTCCAGGTTTTCCGCCCTCTCCTGGGGAACCAGTTGGGCCAGGCAGACCCTGTCCGACAGGAGAAAAGAAACGAGTGAAATCATATGAAACATTATATGGTAATGTTTTACAGTAGACATAGTGATGAAGCAGGTTTATGGAAATATGAACCCACCTGGAAGCCAGGAGGTCCAGGCTGTCCTTGCTCTCCTCTCTCTCCAGCAGGCCCCTAAATTGACATATTTAAACATAATAATCAGTCAAACTGAATGCCAGAATCCTTGTTAAAATGATGTTGAAATACTGAAATACTCACAGAGGGTCCAGGAGGTCCAGAAGGACCAGTCTCACCATCTTTTCCAGGTAGTCCCTGTACAGAGAGATGAATTGTATTATTTATAATTTTGGGTAAAAAAGGTCAAGTATTTTATATGGAAGTTTACGACTCACTTTCACACCAGGTCGACCAACGAGTCCCTTCTCTCCTGGTTTTCCAGGTTCACCCTAGTAAAGAGAAAATTACTTTAATTACATGGTACACAAACATGGCACAGTTTCATCATCTGCACTTATTTAAATTTCTGCGTGTGCTGTAATCAGATCTTTCAGCTACGAACATTTGCTCCTTTTGGTCCGGGGAATCCCATGACTCCGGGCTGCCCGCGTGCGCCCTGGGGGCCAGGTGGACCGGGTCGCCCGTCCTCACCCGGAGCGCCCTGTTAACGGCAACAAGAAACGGGTCAGATCAACAGCCACGTCTGAGGCCTGCAGTTACATCACATTACAATTTACAATTTACAATATGACTGAAAAGTTTACCACTATGTATGCATTTCTTATCTGTAAATATTGATAATTATTGATGTTTTTGTTTGTTTGTTTTAAACATCTGAAATGTTGCCAGACTGGCAGAGTGAGCTTTTCTGTTTTATCAAGTTTTCATTCCTCGCCGATTTTTTATTTTTAAGCAGTGACGAGGCAAAACCTGAAACTGCTGCTGCGCCAGTTACTCAGCAGCTTGTTGCTAGATAACCAAAGGTCAGTGAATATTCTATATGTTGAATAGAATTCATTGATATATATTGTTATTGATTTATTGTCCAGCTCTAATATTACTCCACTATCTTTATACAAGCTGACTCTTGCAGGAATATTATATTATAATTGTTTGGCGAAGGTTATTTTAAAATTATTCTTCTGATTTAAAGTTGCTTTAAGATTCTTTATCAGCAAACCTTCTGTGATTATTGTACTTTGTAAAATTTAAAACAAAAAGGCTTTGATGTTTATGTTGGGTTTTATGTATTTGCTCATTCTGAAATAGATTGTATCCAATGCTTTAAATATTTTACTCACAGAAGCTCCAACTTTGCCCTGCGGCCCAGCATCTCCAGGACGACCAGTAAGACCCTGAGAGAAATACATTCATGTTCGAGATTGTAAGAAAGTAGTTAAACAATGAACCAAATGAAAGTATATAATGACTTAAAACTCACTCTGGCTCCTGGGAGGCCGGCCTCGCCTGTACGTCCCGGGTCTCCAGTGGCACCTTTTGGCCCGGCAGCACCAGGGACGCCACGGTCACCAGGGGCTCCCTGAAGGCGGAGCAATAAGTTTAACACCAATCAGCTTGACGACAGTCATCATGCAGAAGAAGGTAAAATTCATTCTGATTGACATTAATTTAGGTAGGACCAACCTTTGCACCAGCAAGACCATCCTGACCTGGGAAACCACGGTTACCAGGAGCTCCCTGCAAGGAATCACACATTAGATTAGCATGTGTGCGTCTTCTAGTAATCTATTCATGGTAACATCCTCTTATTGGCTTCTTACTCGTTCTCCTGGAGGTCCGTTTGGCCCAGCAGTTCCCGGCTCTCCCCTTGCACCCCGCTTCCCTTCTTCTCCAGCAGGGCCAGGCGCCCCTTGAGGCCCAGCGGGGCCCTAAAGTACCAGGATGTTCAGTTCACACTTCATCTACTCGCATCACCTGACATCTCTTGTCGGTCAAAATGGAGCAACGTACCAGCTCTCCTTTGGGTCCAGATTCACCCTTCAGTCCTGGAAGACCGGGATCTCCCTAAACAGAAAAAACAAACAGAAACGACTGGGTAAAAATTAAACCACAGAAAACATTTCTTTGGTTTCTGGTCATTTGTAGATTTCTTACAGACTGTCCTTTGGGTCCAAGAGGTCCAGTTGCTCCCTGTGGTCCAGGTGGGCCACGGGGGCCCGGGAAGCCAGGCGCGCCAGCAATACCAGGAGCCCCCTTCATGGAGAAAAGTGAAGGAACAAAATGTTAAAGAATATTATTGAAACCGATCATTAGGGAGTAATTACTAAACATTTGAGTCATAAAATGGACTTACAGCAGAACCTTTAGCCCCAGGAATACCGTCAGTGCCGGGGTTACCCTGGAGACACCAACAAGAAGCAATTAATTATAACAACACTGATGCCTCCTGCTGCGATGTTGAAAGAAGGAACCATAAGGCAGTAGAGTCCTGACAAACTAACCCCCGCCCCAGCTGGTCCAGGTGATCCTGGCGTGCCGGCCTCCCCGCGGGGTCCTTGTGCTCCTTCAGCTCCACGGGCGCCAGTAGGACCCGCTTCACCCTGACAGGAAACAACAGATTTTTGACTTTTATTGGAAAAACTAACTCACTATTCACTGCTTTACCAACTGAATGCAAAATTTGCTGACACCATTGAACACTGAGCCTGCTGTGTTTTGCACAAAACAGTGTTTTATAACAATTAAATTGTGTGTGAAATACATTAGGCGCTTTGTTTTACAGTGTGCAAAACATGACATGAAGTTCATAAAACTTGTCTGGGATGCATTTGGAGATGAACAGATAACATATCAAATATGAGGTTCATAAATGGTAAATATTCGTCATCAGGACAAACCTTGGAACCTGGGGATCCTGGGAAACCGGGAGCTCCAGCAGGACCAACTGGGCCCTAAAGATTCACAAAAATCTTTACGTCAGATCTCATATTTCAACTTTCTGGTTGCTCTAGTGAAGATAAGCGAGTGGATGATTCAGATACAAAACCACGATACACACCGGGGGACCGGCTGGACCAGGCAAGCCATCGTTTCCACGGGCTCCCTGCAGAGAGCAAAGTCGGGAGAGTCATTGTCGAATATCAAAATTAAGGATTTTTTTTCTTAAAAATGACCACAAATGTCATATTTTCCCAGTTTAAATAAGAGCGAGTTACTCACTGCAGCTCCAGAAGCACCAGGACGTCCCCTCTCACCAGGTAGACCCCGAGGGCCCTGGGGCAGAGGAGATGAGTGACCAGGGCATTTTATTTAAAACTCTTACTTCTCACATAACTACAGTTTAAATCTGTGCTTTAAGAAAAGCTCACCATAGGTCCATTACTGCCGCTTTCTCCAGCAGCACCAGCCTCACCCTGAAAAGATGGATCAAAAAAAAAAAATTTAAAAGAGGCAAAAACAAAAAGAAAAATAAAGTATTTTATTTTTGATTGATTATACCTTGGCTCCAGCAGCACCAGTCTCTCCCTTTGCTCCATCCAGACCAGGGTGACCCTACAGGGAAGCAGGATGTGACAGCATCAGAAGCTAAACCTGACTGAACTGACCCATTTCTACCAATCAGTGAAGGTTGTAATTCTCACTCTGTGTCCTTTGATTCCAGGAAGTCCAGGTGTCCCAGGGAATCCACGAGCTCCCTAAAAAATATAAACAGAAGGACATTTTCATCCATGAAGTTCTTCTTATTTTGGAGTGATGAAGTTAGTTTTGGGACAAATGAAACGTTCATTCAGGAACAGATGTTCGCTCACCTGAGGCCCTGCAGGTCCGCGCTCACCGGCTTTCCCAGGTTTTCCAGGATCACCCTAACAGAGCAGAAATGAGTTCATTATTTTCTATAATATGTGCAGGTGCACGAGAAAATTCAGTATTTTCCCCAAAGTGGGGGATTGCTGCGTGATTAACAAGCTCTGTGGTGGCACTGTTCAGAGAGAAACACTGCCCTCTGCTGGTAAAGAGGGGTTCATTCACAAGATCTGCCAACATTTCTTTATCAGTTTAAGATTTAGGTCAGAAACGGAACTGAAATAGTTAAAATTTTTGTTTGCATTTTAAATAACAGCGAGGTTTAATTTTTTTTAAGCATTTGATTTGGCTGCGTAACTTATAGGCCTAACCTGATTTTGTGTGAGAAGTTCAATGAGCAACATATTGCAGGTGTAGAGGACACGTTGAGACTTACGTCACTTCCTGGTTTCCCAGATGGCCCAGGTGGTCCACGAGGTCCAATCGGTCCCTGTCAGAAACCAAATGAAGACTAAACATGTTCGACTGTCATGGTGTATGTGTGTCACATGATGAACATGTGTAATCATTTTGTGACATAACGGTGTCTTATAAATCCCAGTAAGTGAAAAAAGATCTTATTTGACTTTATAAACACATTATAAACTATTTTCATGCGTTTATGAAAATTGTTTATCAAATCATTGAAATCAGTTTTTCCGGCATCCAGGTTATATTCTGGGATTAATGTGAGATCTTACAGCTGGACCGGGCTCTCCAGTCTCTCCGGGTGCTCCTTGGAAGCCCTGAGGCCCCTGTTGGTGTAAGCACAAAGCTAACAATCAGCATATGTGTTTCCCAACCACATATATGGCATTTAATATTAAAAAAGCTTAGAATAAAGTAGATTAGAGTATGAATAAACTTACAGGAGCTCCGCTAGGTCCAGGGGGGCCACGGGGACCCATGGGACCCTGTGTGGACACACAAACATTATGAAGCCACAATCAAAGCTACATTTCATTTTATGAGAAGATTATGACATCTAATTTAAATGCTAATTTAAGTTATGATAATTCAAGGCATAAAATAAAAGTATTTTATATGATAGAGAGAATTTAAATAAAAAGACTTTTTGTAAAATGCAGTTATGTGGAGTTTTACATTATAATTCATTTTATACTTGATATGGCTATCAATATGTATTTATGCGCAATTCATGTACAAATGTATTTCTAAAACCATGATATTGTCACCTTCCTAAAATAATGGCCTCAGTTATTTTTAGTCAAAAGGGATTTTGGCAACAACAATATCAATAAAAATATGTGATTTAAGCAAAATAAAAAATAAATAAATAAAAAACTGGCAAAAAAAAATCCATTATTTTAGGAAGGTGAATATATTGGAACAGTTTCCCTGTGGCGGAGATAAATTAACGGCCCACAAGGTGGCAGTGTTGCCTCCATCTGTGAAGCGCTTCAGTTCCTTTTGATATGTTGATCAAATTAAAACTTGATGAAGGTTCCTGCTCACCATCGGTCCTTGCATCACACCCATCTGAGCACCTCCAGCCTTTTCATCAAAGCCTTGAGACATCTGAGCAGCAAAGTTCTGCAAAAACACAGAAAACGCACAAAGATGGAAAACAATTTATTTAAGCTCATTGGTACAAAGGCAGTGGTATCGTCTATTATAATGAACTTAGATGTGCTTGATAAAATCTTCACAGAAGCTGTTGTTTTATCTGCTGTGTTTTCTTCTTTGCTGTTGTAGAAAGAGTTTGTTTTGCTGTGTCCAGGCAACTACAGCCATGAAAACACTTTAAGAAATCTTCATGCTTTGTGTTTCCTGTGTCCTGGCTTCACTTTAAACAAGAGACGAAGAATAATAAACACAGCTAAGAATCCCTCATTTACTCGTTTACTCTGTTTCTTCTGTGACGTTTCTCAGTGCAGCGCTAAAGTTTGTTTGTTGACCAGATTGTGCGACAGAGAAGTGATGCTGTGTTATTTGAGCTGAAATCTGACATGCGGAAGTTCATTTCCTCATACTTACCCCTCCCAGCCCTGGTGGGCCGGGTGGTCCAGGTGGGCCGGGGGGCCCGGGGTTTCCAGGTGTGCCAGGTTCGCCATCTCTTCCTCTTGGTCCAGGATTTCCCTGAGGAGAAAGAAAGTTGCTTTTCATTAAGTTTCTGTTGACTCACCAAGGCCTTTAGTAAACCCTCATTTGAGGAGTTTATGAGGAATTGTTTCTATAATATCTCATTTCTTTCTTGACACTGTGATTTTGGTTACAACCCAAATAGCTTCAGTTCAGTCAGCTTAAGATTATGTTTTAATTTCAGTCGCATGTCAGCATTCAACAACCCGTTTATGGCAAGGCTAAAAGTCCAATCTTAAAGCTGCCAGTCTGCTACAGTCAGAACATCTTTGTTTTGTGGGAATATAGTTTTCATTTGTTTACCTTGTCACCCTTTGCGCCAGCTTCTCCACGCATCCCCTGCTCACCTAGGGGGCCCTGCAAAACAACAGAGCATGTTTGATATTTCTAAATCTCCAATTCAAAGTAAAATGAATCACGGTCATTATTTGGTGCGAGGAATGATGTGAAAAGAAGGACAAATGATTACCATGGGGCCTGGTGGTCCTCTAGGTCCTATGACCTGGACAAACATGTAAACATATTTTGTCAGGTTTCAGTAGATGTTCTCCTTCTGTCTCATCCAGAGACATTTCTCTGCACCACAGAGCATTCCAGCTTAGCAGGAGGTGGACAAACCCAGACCCAAAACATAATCTGACAATGATTTCATTTGACAAGATGATTTTTTTTTTCTCTCCTCTACACCATCGCCTTCTTTGACCTCCAATTGGTCTGAATTTTGTCACCTGACGCGAACTTGAAGAAAAGCTGCCGGGAAGAACTAAAAGGATTTTACAGGGTTCATTATGCTGCTGGAATGCTCTGGTTTTTCCTCATTATATACGGCAGGAGACATTACAGATACTTTGGTCATGAGAAGGAATCAGCATAATAAAGGAACCTTGAAAAACAAATGAGCTCTCAATGTTAAAAAATGTTTACGAATTTAAGAAATTGTCTTAAAACTCTTTACATAAATTTGTGAAATAAGAATAACTGCAATCCAATAATCATGTAATATTTGAAACACGAGATGAGGAGCTTTACTTACATCTGCAATCTCTCCTGGTTCTCCCTTCTGGCCCTGACGGACAAAAAGCACAAAGTTCTCACTCACAATAAACAAAAATGCAATCCTGAGTCCGGTTGTAACTTTTTCTACTCAAATGTCAGGACTTTAGTTTTGCTCGCTGTCTCACCTTAGCCCCAAACGCCTCTGCAGGTGGATTGATGACAGAAAAGGAAGAAAAACACCATTAAAAGTGGCATCTTGAAGCAGAAACATTTCAAACACAGGATTTTTTTGGAATCCAGTCTATGATTCCTGAGAAATGGAGACCTGCATGCTGCAGAGATCAAATACCGCTCACCAAACCCACTCTAGATCATATCAAAGAGGCAAAGGAAGCAGCAGAAGCAGGAGTGAGCCAAGAGCACAGCGTTAATTCTAGCTATTAATGCAAACTGAAAGCATAAATAATGTTTCATTGATATTAGAGAAAGTGTTTACACGTTTTTGTAAGTATGCATTTGGCTTTGCTAAGATTTTGAAACTTGAGCAAAGCCCAAATGTATTTCTTGCTTTTACAAAGTTTGCTCAGCCGGTTGTGAACATGTCACTAAATCTATTTTGAGGCATGTTCTGAATTTAGTTTCAACTAAAACAATTCAATACATGTCAGCTGATTTTCAGTGGTTCCAATGTATTTATAAAGAAGCCATAAGACTTCTACTTAAACTTCATGTATAATTTGGTCTGGAAGACAGCTTTGGAAATACTTTGATGGAATAAAATGAGTAATTATTACTTCCGATAAACGACAGATTTTACTTTGTGGAAAACTGAGCAGAGTAGAGAATATTCAGGTGGAGACAACAGGCAGCACATCCTCCAATCTAAGTCACACTTTTTAAAGGAAGTGATTAAATCATGATAATGTTGCTCATCTTGTCTCCATAAATCGCATGCAGAGATTGACTTTGGAATAGGGAGCAAAACATGGAGCAGCCGGAGCTAAAGTGACAAAAAAAACTGATGGGTGACTTCCTCTGACCTCATCAGAAATCAGAAAATGGCTCCAAAGTGAGCTCCCGATTCAAAAGTCTCAGCTTGGGATGGCTTTAAATGCAAGCAAGGAGAGTAATTTATTTATAGGGGTGTGAATAAATAAATTACAACCAATGGGGGCAGTGGCATCAGCGGGGCAGATGGGGCAGCATTCTCCAGATGGGATGATAGGGTTGGCGCACTCTTTGATCTCCTCGCAGATTATCTCATCGCACAGAACCGCTCCGCTGTCACACACACAGATGCGGCACGGCTCTGGCTTCCACACATCCTTATCATTATACAGCCGGGCGTCCTGGATGCAGCCACCTGCCTCCTCTGTGGTGGCCAGCCAGGGGCGGATGTCAGGGGAGGGACAGCAGTGAAAAGTTACACACGGAGAGGAGAAGAGACGAACACAGTGGGATGAGTTGGTAGAGAAAGATCATATTGGATTAGGAGAAGAAAGTGAGGATGAAGGGTCAAAGGGGGAAAGTGAGGAAGTGGGAGGGGTTAATCAGCACAAAGGAGGGGCATAAAGAAGTCATTTTGCATCAAAACATAACATCTCAGCTCTTTTACAAGAGATTTATAACTAAACACGATTCTTTCATTTGCATAAACACAGAGGAAGAAAGTTTTTAAATGATGATTGCTATAATTTTCCAGCTATAAATAAGAGTCCAAATAGTTGATTAGATAGAAATATGCAACACATTTTCACCTCAAGAGAAAATTTATAGCTGCAATGCACAGAATGTCAACACAAACTACAGCAAACGGTTGTGTCTGCAGCGTGAGCTGAGGTATTTCACAGAGCAGGCGGAGTGTATTTAACCTGCTCCACTGCCTGTATGAATGAACCTCTCTGATGGGGATACTGGGCCCAATTGACAGGCTGGTGTTGTGAATAAACAGAGGCTCCTTCTACATTTCTCCGTCTGGGTATCGGTGCCATGTAAAGCGCCAGTGTAAACACACACGGTAAAGTAAGAATAGGTGATTTGTTTTATGTATGCACCGCAGGAATGGGTGTATAATCTACATTTTAAGGACACGCCAAGAAAACCCATAACTGACCAATGGATACACTTTTAAATAAATGCAGTGATACAGCAAGGAACACAGTAACCTCTAATTAGCTAAAAAAAAAAAAAAAAAAAAAAAGATATCTCTTACACGCATTATTGCCTTTGACCCCTTGTTGCAAACACTGTTCTTCAGTTTGCTCTGTTTCTGCAACACTTTAAGCCTTGATGTTTGAGGTCAAGCTGTTTGACTTCATCTGTTCATGTTTGCAGCTCTATTTAATGTTACAAAAGCATTTAAATACTTTTATTGAGTCTCAAAGCATCACACACAGCAGGAAGGTGTGACAGGTGAGAACAAATCAGTCTCTCCATCTGACACAGTTGAACTTTGACACCTTTATCTAAACAGATGAATAAATAGCCTGACTTAGCAAGACATCTTTTGGCAAAATAACCTAACAAATCCATGTGAAAACACCAATACAAAATTAAAATTCTTCTCAGTTCATAAAGTAAACATTCAGTGCAAAAAAAGTATTTCTTTTTTTTTTACGTGACTTACGGTCATCTTCTTCCTGACATCTGACCACGGATAGTAAAACAACTTGAGATGCTACAAGTAGCAGAACAGTCCTTGAGTCCAAAAAGCTGAACATGTCTAAATATTAGACATGCAGGAACTCTTGGGTGAGAAGTGAGAGGGACGGCGGAGACCAGGCTTTTCAGTCAGGTGGTGTGTTAGGTAGGGGTTCCCAGAGACTTATGGCACCATGCAGTCAAACCTTCCAGAAACTAAGTGGAATCCAAAGCGGGGCCCCAGCTGGCACTCTGCACCCAGCTCGTCAGGGCAAGCACCGCGGTTTTATGTCCACCGTCCCTTGTATGGATCTTCGTATATTCCAAAATGCCAGTCCTTCCCCCAGACCCCCTGTAAAGCTGTAACCTGAACCTCCTTTCCCTCCCCTCTTAATCTGGGAGCAGCTAAGCTCTCAGGGTTATTTTTTTTAACCAAATCCCTCCTTCATGACTTGACCTGCTGGCCAATAGATGCACCTCCATTTTCACATTAAGAAGACAATGAGCCATCAGCATCAGAAAACGGATTCAGATGCATGCAGCTTGGACATCTGAGATTTGATGAAACTCCTATTATGGTTTTCATCAAATGATCAAAACACTGTTGCTTCTGAAAACAGATAAAGTTCTGATAAAGTTGCATGTAAAATGTGCCTTTGGTATATGGCATTATTTTATGTGAAGAATTTTTGAATTTACAATATTTAGTTAGCTTGTTTATTTTAATCTTATGTTATAAAAATGCAACACAAAATCAGCTCTGGTCTATTTGCAGCGCCATAGACCAGAGCTGAATTTGAGATATCTCAATTTGAAATTGAGATATCTTATTAAAGTGGCTGTTTTGTTGCATTCTTAGTAATGTTAAGCCTACCAAAAGGTCAGTTTGTTTGATATGAAAACATGTGACACAAAGCTGTTATATCCAACCTGAAGAACAACCCTACGAGGATTGCCGTAAAATTAAATGTAGCCACCCAGCAAAGACAGGCGGTCGGCCAAAAACCTTCAGATGTTGCGTTTTGTTCTTACTTTAACGACACTCATTTTTATAAAATTGCACTCACAGGCCAAGAACCTCTATTGTGCAGCTGAGCCAGAGGTGTGATGAAACACATGAGTGATCTTTATTAAGTACGTCTACAGGAGATAAGCCCAGATGAATGAGCTTCTTTGTTCCAATGAGAGGCACTACGATTCTTGGGTTCTGACCCTCCAGTAAGCCATCTTCATTCCTTACACGGGACAGAATAGTTTAAGAATTTACCTCTAGCAAGTCGATAAGACTGACAGATTGGAATTACATTTGGAACAAAACTTAGAAGAAAAGTGATTTGATATCCACCCCTGTCAACAACAAGAAGCAAATGGTTTTGATTTTATTTGGGCTGTGTTTTAATTTACCCCCAGCTTATTAAACAATAAAGAAATCAGATTGTCATACAGCAGGGAAAGCAGCTGCTTGACGAGAACATTGCATATTTATTTGAATTTGATTTGAATAAATCCTTACCTTGCTAATGGATTTAGGGAATAACAAAGATGAGGGTTGTACTAATAAATAAACCTGCTAAACTAATAGTTACTAAGCAGGCACAGAAAGACACTGTTACATTTTGCTCAAACTTTGTATACAGAGCTGCAAGTTTAGGTCACAGCTTAAATGTCATATGATAAAAAATGTGGTTACGTGAGAATGTCTTTTAATTTAGGAGATAACAAAGAATAATTCAGGTTTAGAATAATTGGAATCAGACTTGAGCAAAACCTGCTGTTGGTTTGCATAAAAAATGAGAACAATAACATAATCTGGTGGAGCTAGGATACAGGTGACAAATCTGGTGTATTAAATGTGTTAAAGACTTGCTGACACTTGTTATCACATGAGAAACAGGTTGCAGCCACCTGAACAACAAACTCAGGTGCAGTGGTGGCAAAGTACAAGTACTTTGTTACTGTACATAGGTCATTTTTTTGTGTGTGTATCTGTACTTAATTGTGCACTATTGACTTTTTACTCCACTACATTTTACATAAAGTATCTATACTTTAACTACGACGCTTTTCCACAATGTGTTGTGTTACATGTTACATTCATCCCACATTGTGTTATTTTTATTTATTATATAGAATTATATATTTATTGTTTTTATTGATTATATGCAGACCAATGTCTTCTTCGCGTTATCTTGTTCAGTAAACGACTCCATGTGACTCAACACTTTCAAACTTTTAAGTATTTTGAAACAGTTGAGGTGATAATAAATGAGAGCTGAAATGTCTCATGCCCCTTTTTCCAGGCAGATGACTTATTTGAATGCATTTACAGCAGTTAAAATACAAATAACACGTTAGTTTTGTGTTAGATAAAAATATTTAAATGTATAATCATTCCTGTTTCTTATTTTTGCTCAACATCATTTAAGTCCGCATGTCATCCCTGAATTTTGATGCATAGTTTGAACTGTTTCACAGACAGTAACCATGACAAAAACTTAAATCATCTGCAGTATTGTTGATTAAAATGTCACAAAAATATTGATGTATTAAAGAAAATATAAATAGTAGGCACACGTAGTGATATTCGAGACGATTACGTTAGGAAATACATCCAACAAGTACTGTTACTTTCAGCAATTTAAGTACTTTTACTCAAGTAAAAATGTACTATGGTGCATTTTTGTCTGCTTGTTTGTGCTTTTACTTCTGTGCAGTGTTTGACTACTTTCTCCACCAATGCTCTGTTGTGCCACATTGACAGCATCCAGTAACTTTCAGCACAACTTCACTGCAGATCTGTGTCAGTATACTGAGTCCATTTCATCTCTGCACATCGGCTTTCTCTGTTGCTCTGACTGCATGCCGCCTTCTGCCGTCTCGCTGTCCTCACAATAGGCCTCTGTGTGCACGGCCCTCGGAATGCTGCGAGATGGCAGGGCAGTGGGATAGCTGCATGGTGGGGATGGGGGTTGGTGGGTGAGGAAGGGTGTGGAAGCTAGGAGGATGAAAAAGAGGAGGCGGGGAGGAAAGGGGAAGTGAAGGGACGGCTACGATTGGAAGGAGGTGTGTGTGTGTGTGTGTGTGCGTGTGTGTGTGTGTGTGTGTGTGTGTGTGTGTGTGTGTGTGTGTGTGTGTGTGTGTGTGTGTGTGTGTGTGTGTGTGTGTGTGTGTGTGTGTGGTGTGTGTGGTGTCTGTACTGTATGGGTTCAGAGAGGCTCCAGGGGCCTACAGGGTGTCCAGGTTTGGACACAGTCACCGTGTTCAGGTGACAAGAGCATTCACCTGCAGAAGTGCAGCAGTAAATGTGAAAGATTTGAGGCTTTTTTTGTTGTCGTTGTTTCAGCTGAATAAGAAACACAAAAAATATATATTTTTCACAACCGATAAGAAAGGTGGTTGCACTTAATGTGGCTGCTTGGTGTTGGCACTCAGCATACTTAGTAAATAATGAAACTTGCAAAGCATGTAACACTGACAAGTGTCACCTGTGCAGCTTTTGTCCAGAGTTCATTATTTGTTTAGGGGTCAGAGGTCGTTGAGGCAACTGGAGGAAGGAAGAACTTTTAAAATAAGGACTAATTTTCCAATGAACCATAAACTACTACAAAAACAGATACAAATAGAGGTGGGATGTTTGCCAAAGGAAATGAACATTTGAGGGATGATTTCTGATTGGTTCAAGGCTCTATAAAAGCAGAACTTACTGATCGTTTACATTTTTGTTCCAAAAGATTTGGCAATGTTCTTACTTAGCTTGAGTCCGATTTGTCTATCTCTGCTCTTTGGGAGAATATGTTACTATTCAAACTCTGTCACTCAACACGGAACAGTTTTGGATTCTTATTATTATGTAAGACTTTGACACACAGGCGTGTTGAAGGTTTGGGGTTTAAATGAAGCTATAATTAGATTAAATTAGGATGTTTTAAGCAGCTAGGTGCCACACACCACACAGAATGCTCCGTTGGCGATGGGAAATATGAATAACTGAGCGTGCTTAAGTAGTTTTGAATTTTAAATATATTGAGTGTTGTGCACAGAACATTGAACGTGTTTGCTATTGCTTTAAATGCTCCAGAACTAACAGATATTTGCTACCATGTTCATTGCATCACATTGTCTACCTGTCTGACTCACTACAGTAATGAAACTTATGTATTGTTTATGATCCAAAGTTTTTTTCTGTTTTTTTTATTATTATTAATTTCAGGACTGATTGCCTTAATTGTGTCCTAAACAACCTCAATACAGGCCTTCTAAGCTAAGGTTTTATCCAGACCTCCAGATTGCAGAGTCTGAATGAAAGCACCAGCACCAGCATGCTTCCTTTCCTGTGTTAGGTGGAGGGGGAAGAGGTTAAGTTTGTGCAGGCTTGGTGAGTCCAGCAAGGGGGGGCTTTCTCACACAAGATGGAGGCTGAAGGGACAAAGGTGGCATTCATTGGCGAAGGAATGGAAAACATTTTCTCCTGAAAACAGAGAAGCTACAACCGGCAGCGGTAGCGCAGAGAGGCCATGGGTTAGCATGCACCCCGAAGGAGAAGTCACATGCCTGGCAAAGCAGACAAGGTGGTCAGAACCCTTGTTTATTTGGGAGATTAAAATCGTGTCACCTTCAAAGGTCCGGTTGGAATGCGACAATGGAAAGACTACGAGACATGAAAGAAACAAGCATGTTTATGCTCTGAAATTGAGCATGGGCATGGCAGTTTTGGGAGTTACTGTAGGTCACTCTTGTAAGGACCTAAAGTTGCTGTAAAGAAAACAAGAAGAGAAATCACGTCTCCAAGAACAAAGATGCAACGCAAAAACAAAAAGAACAAAAGAAAAGCAGAATTTTCAAAAGGTTAAACAGCAAGAACATTTTAGAAAATACAGCAAATTGTAAAAATACATCTAACGGTGAACACAAGGACAAAACAGAAAATTAAGAGAAAAAAAATATCTCGGTGTGAAAAGGTCACAATAATATAACATTTCAAATACATTTTAGTTTCTTGTTCCTTCATTTATATGCTTGAACTGCTTGCATATATTTTTTTATGATTTAAGATGTATTTTCTATAGGCTCCATAGGGAAAAAAAACATGTATTTGTTAAGCCACTGTGTATGTAGCAGAGTGCAAGACTCTTAAATACATCCTTGTGTCCTTTGAAAAGCAAGAAAAGTTATGGGAAGATAGACTGACCTCACACCAGAGAGAGTGCGCCACCTAGAGGACAAAACAGAAAGACACCAGTAAATCATTGAGAGAAACTCGCCATGGGGTGTCGCCATTTTAAAGCAGTAGGAATATTTCACACTTGACTGCTCACTTAAACGCAAGCTTGATTAAACATACATATTGTATGTACTTTATCATTATATTCACAGACAACTGATCACATATATCCAAATACATCATATTAAAGTGCTCATTCTTCTTAATGTTTATTCCTATGTAAAATAAAGATATGTTTTAGTTCTAACTATGATCAACATCGATATTATTATTAAAATAAGCGGGCTAAAGTTGTAGTGTACATCTACTTAAAGCAGAATATCATTAAGAAGCAAATAATTTACTTATAAAAGCAAAACTTCTACATATAGTACATCTTAGTTAATGTTTATTTCTGTTAATTTAGATGATGATGGCTTCTGGCTAATAATAAAACAACATTCAATTTCTATGAAAATAAAAATAACGGAGATGATCGGTAAAACGTAATTTTTTTAAAACTCAGAAATATCAGTTTACTCTAAAGTACGTCCATGTCCTATCCAGCATGTGTACTCATCAATACATGATCAGTCCTTCTTTTACATGAATTACTCCATTACAAAAGTGCTAGTAATCAGTTTTTGGCACTGCTAACATGTTAAGAAAGCCAACATTGCTTAAATAATGACATTTAGGTGGTCTTCATTATCGGGTTTGGTATTTTTCCAAGTTCTTCTTTGTTATGCCTCTCTTCCATTCTCAATAGGGTTTGAGTGCAGTGGGTTTGTTGGTCATGGTAATTAAAGCAGGTATAGGTGGTTTTGACAGTGTGGGCTCGTGCCCAGTCCTCAGTTTGGAGTTGAAAAACCACAGTGAAACAGTATCAGCAAATGACATGGTTCACTAAACACCATCAATGTGTTAACCTCACACTGGACCCACACAACCTGGATTCTGTGCTTCCTCTAGGCTCTGCGATATTGACATGAAAATTACATTTTTACATTTATCTATAAATAGCCCTAGTCCTTTTTTTTCCATCAGTAAAGCTAAGACACATCTGCTGTTGATGCTCATGCAACAACTGTAGCTCATTTTATTTATGTCTTTGCAATTCATGGCTCTCAAAGCACTATCTCAATATCTTGTGAATGTCCTCTTAATTCATAAATGAGTATTGCTCTACATTCTTAAAGTGAAGGTTTTTTCCTATTGCTTGCACAGCCTTTTATATATTATATATTTTTTTATAGTATATTCTTCCTTTCACTCAGTTTCAATTAGTTGCAAATGGCCAGCTGCTTTAGTGGCTTATACTCCGGAAGATTGTTAAAACTTCAGTACATAACCTTTTTTTTTTTTCCATATTCATGAGACAGATTATTGAGAAAAAAAAATCAAGCTCCTCCACCACCTCACACCACCACTCAGTGCTACAAAAATGGTCAAAAACAACAAATCAGTGTCAAGAGAAAGGTCTTTTAACGCTGTCAATCAACCTCCTCTACGCTGCTCAATGTGCTAATAGTGACAAATTACTCAGTTACATAAAAAACATTTAGCTGCTGTCATTGGTGGCTATGCTGGTTCATCATTGAGGTGAACCAGCTGTAGCTTAACAAAAGAAAAGGGATATGAGCATAAGTGATTGACAGCATTAAAACACTCTTCCTTACGACTCTGATTGGTCGTATAACTGAAGTTAGTAGTACTGGGAGAACTGGGAGAAGGCGTAGGCGTATTGTTTTCAATAGAATAGATCACATGTGTAAAAGTCAGGGCCCTAGGTGCCAAATCTGGCCTACTGTAGCTTTTTCCGTGGCCCTCTAGATTCCAAGTTACACCAATAAATCCTTCCAGTTTTCCACAAATCTGCAAAATTCACACAAAATCAACAAAACTTCATTTTTTTTTCTAATTTTACAGCAATATTTTTTCTAAATTAGTCCATGACATTGAATTCAAGTGACTGCTGCCTCAGCCTTACTTGATGTCAACATATAGTCTGTAATTTAAGTAATGATTTAACAAAATATGTTATGATATTTGTATCATCCAAATTTCTTACAAATATTTCCTAGTTATCACCACAAAATCAGTATTTTTTATTGCAAAAAAAAAACAAACAAAAAAAAACAACAACAACAACAAAAAAACAACACAAAAATAACCACAAAATCTTGGAGGAACAACCATTTATTATTGTTTGAGCAGTTTAATTTGTTTTATCAATACATTCTGGCACAACCGGCCCTTTAAGAACATTCCATTTTTTGATGTGACTCAAAATGAAACTAAGTTTGACAGCTCTGGAGAAAATTGAACATCTGTCTTTTATTGTACGACATGACAAATATGAAGAGAGCCTAATAAAGGACGTGGTTGGCCTATTTTGCCGTTTTCTACTGAGGAACTTGAGGTAAGACGGTGGCAGCAGTACCTGGAAGCCTATCAAACTTCACTCCGGTGCAGTTTAATGAACCGCTGAGTCCTGCCCGGGTTACAGCTCCGCCCCTGGTAACAGCCTGTTCAGTACATGAGCCACGCGGGGAGACAGCAGCTGCTATTAAAGCTCAGAGGACCAAAAGGCCACCGTTCACACTTATCTACCAAGACCAGCAGGCGGGTTGACAAACTAAAGCCCCACCTATCGCAATGCATTGCCTGAAAAGTCTGCGGACGATCAACCCGGGAATCTTGCAGCTGTTTAAAAATGCAGTTATTTCCGCCAGACTTGGAGCTGACATCTCCAGGAGTCAGCAACTTGTTCCTCTCTGGACAGCAACAGTTCACTCCCACAGAGCCTTCCATCCTCATCAGAAAGGCCCTGATGAGGACCAAGGACATTGCAAGTAGGTCGCAAATGTTTGAAACTATTGCATTCAACAGCAGTCGTTCAATAAACCTTACATTTATTAGTTCTGTTTCTGTGATGTACCATTTTAAATTAGGCTGTTGGAGCTCAACTGGATCTCAATTATTATTATTCCTAGCAGTAGCGATAGCTTTAACTTTATTCGTTATTTATTTAATGCCCCTTAGATTTAAGTGGCATTAAATATGATATGCCAGTTATTGTATTTAATAAAGTGCCTAACACCAATATGCAACTTTTTTTGCATGACAGAAACCAACGGTCGTCGATTTGAGGTTGCTAACCCAGATACTTAACGGAAAATTGTTTGTCCGCCATTAGCACACAGAGCTGCTAAGACGAGTTGTTTCTCACCGAGTTTCCTTCTTTCATAAATTATCTATCTCATATTATACAAGAGACAAACATTTAAACATAGATACAGATTTTTTAAAATTAATGTATTTTTTTTACATGATATAAAGATTACACACTGCAGCTGTAAAGGTGCAGCTAACCGAGGTGAAAGACGAGCAGCTGCCATGTTGGTGCATTTGCGCTAGCTTATTTAAAAAGTAGGCTATTCTGACACAGTCGGAACAATTGATACACAAGTTCATATAAAAACATAAGTAGATGAAAGATGTTTTATCAACCGGGTTTTTTTTTTTTTTTCATTTTGGCTGGAAGCATCGAGTTATATTTAAGGGAAGTCTTCGTCCGCCATGTTTATTAGTCCGTGACGTCAGGCTACAGTGGCAAAATCAAATTACACCAATAATTTGTAATTATTGTAAAGTTGATGTAAATCAATGCTCCAGTTAGTAATAAAAAGTAAGTCTAAATAATTATTTAATTTTTTTTAGTTTTATGGAAGTTATTCCACTAGTGGCGCTTCATCATGTGGGGTTCTGACATGGGGATAGACCCTTAAAGTTACTAAAAAATATTTTGGTACTAAGCTATTCTATGATTTATTTCCAAAAAAAAAAAAAAAAGCATCCTTGGATGATTAAAGCATTCCAAGTAAAACCAACAGTTATTACCATTTAACTATTTTTATAGTTTAAGAAAAAAGTAATTGATTAAAATTGAAAAGAATAAATTCAGTTAAAGAGACTGAACATCCCCCCCAAAAAAAGACGTAATATACCCAAAAACTCTAAAAGGAATGGAACAGAGAACAAGGAGAACTTCTTGAAAAACAGCCACTTTAACTAAATCCAAGTCCACTTAAGATATTCAAGGCAAAGTGGAAAATTATCCTCTGGCCTGACACGTGGAAATTTGAAAAACCATTTTAATCACAAACTCTAAGTCCTCCAGCCTAAATAGAAGAGGGCTCATTCTGCTTATCAGCACTGGGCTCAAATGCCAGAATCCATTTGGATTCCGGCGTGAACATGTTGTGAATAATTTAATTCACCATGCAAGTCAAATGATATAAACAGATATTAAAACTGCCAATGTTGCTATCAATGTTGTGACTTTTTCAAATAATGTCTTGCATATTTCAGTAAGAGGTTGTCAAATGGAACTTTGTGAATATTAAATGAACACCATCTTTAGTAAAAGATAATTAACTCGCCATTAATTGTTGGTCCAAGTAATAAGGAAAATAAGAAAGTCTTAATGTGCAACAGTTCTTAATTAAAAGCTGCTAACAAATTTCCAGGGAAGTAAAACAACACATAACTTATTTGCCCAATGCTTTAATAACAAGTCATAAGATTGATTGATTAACCACTTACAGCTTTTTCCAATTTAAAACAATAAGTTCTCTTTTATTGGTGTTATTGTTATTGTTCATAATAATTTTAAACCTAAGTCTGCCTAGAAAAGTCTCAAATTAGTTTTTGGTTTCATAAATAAGAAAACAGCATGTTAAGTAGAGTGGGTAATGAATGGTTATAATGTAACAACTAAATTTGTGCTCAAATATTAAATGGTAAAAAAGCAACAGCTTACACAATAAGCTTCTTATTTGGAATATTTCATTGTTTTTGAGAACGCTTTGAGGGTTGAAAGGTACTACATAAGTCTGATGTTATTTCATTTCATTCATATTTTGTGATTAATTGATGATTTAATGGTAGCTCATTGATGTAGCATTTATATTCCTTCTTATACTGTACTTATGTTTTTTTTTTATTAAACACACTTTCATAGCCCTGGACTAAGGTCAATATCTGGCCAGGTGCCATTACCGTCACTGCCAGTGTAGATGTTGACATAAACTTTGAGCTTCTGCTCACTGTTTTGACTTAATACATTGGAGTCCATCCAGCTTTAAGATCACAACATACTGTGTTTGTTGTGTTTTGTTTTATTTTGACAGAAGCCGGCTCATGTCCAGCCTAGAGGACCTGCTGTTTTACACCATCACAGATGGGAAAGAGATGATCCCCATCTCTCAGTTCTTCTCTGTGAGTTAGTGCATCAACAAGTGCTGATTTGAGTTTCTGAAGCGCGCATGTGAGCAATTTAATTGATCTTAATTAAAAGAAGAATTTATAATTGTTCTTTTAATTAATATTCCCATAATCTGTCACAGATCATGGCAATTCGTGTTTTTGTCATGTTTCACGAGAACACCTTTGACTTTTATTAGATTAACCTTGGTGAGAAACATTACACCCCACCAGAAGAATCCAAAGCGTCTCCTGCTGGCTGGAAGGAATGGTTTAAAGGGTGTTTATGACCACCTTAAGGACTTAGCCTAAATATATCTTCTGTGATGCTGCAGATTCAGGGAATTAACATAAGCAACTAACTACTTTGCACTTTTGAATGTTTAGTCTCTGGTCTTTAATTCTATAATCTGTTGCATTTTTCAAGTCATTCTTAGGTTTCTATATAACAAACAAGTTAAAATGCAGTGTCCATAGCTAAACAGCCCGCTAGGCTTTAATCAAGGTAAAATACCAAGCAAATATTTAAATAATGAACAACTACACTGATGGAAATACACAGGTTTCTATAAGAATCTAAGATAATTATGTTGTTATAGAAAAATAGACATCTGGTGAACTCGATGTCTATGACAACTGAGTCATTTTAAAAACAGTCATGCGTTTAGGAGCCATGTGTCAACACAGGTGGCAGATTGTTATGCCACAGACGACTGGAGGTGTTTGTAGAGGCGACTCAGGCAGAAGACGAATGGTGAGAGAGCTGCTCAGACTCTTTGGATTAACAATAACAATGGAAAAAGAGAGAACAAAAAGCCAACCTTGTGACTTCAATAAGATACTACTTTGGACATATGTAGTTTAACAACACTGGTACATTTTTTATGTTTTTTTCTTTCAAGCAAATAATACTTTTTTGCAGATTATGCACTGTTTCTTCATTAAATATTAAAGATGCATAAGAAATAGTGATGCACAGTATATCAATGTTGACATCAGGATCAAATGATGATAGTTATTTTTAACTTATCGGTATTGGTCCAATAAGTAAAAATTTACCGATATTACTAATCGATACTTATTTCCATTTGATAGCTGGCTATGTGTGTTATTTGGGAGAGGGAAGAGTTAGTAATGTGATATTTGTTAGGGCACTTAAGAGTGAAAGTCATTCGGAGCAATCATTTGGATGATTTGTCTGAAGGAGCACAGCAATGTGAGTAGTTGTTTTTTGTCGAAACAATCAGTCAACAACAACTACCAATAACTACGTTCCTCTCCAGAAAAAACAGACCTGCACCACAGGCTTCAGAAGAAAAAGCCACTGCAGAGCGGTCAGAGTCACAGTGAAATATGCGAGTCACAATTTGTCCTACTGTACTTCGTATTGATGATTTAAATGATTATTTTACTGTACTTATTTGTAAGAAAGCGTTCTATTTGCTTAAAAAAATCCTTGGGCCTGAAAACAGGTTTTGTCCTTTGGTTTCAATGTAGAGTATTCAATTATGCTGTATAATGATTGTAAAAAATAAAGTTAACTACTTCACGGATTTCGCCTATCATGGGTTCATTTTGGAACGTGAAAAATGAGGGTTCATTGTATAGA
Source organism: Poeciliopsis gracilis (assembly GCA_911649635.1). Classification (NCBI taxonomy): domain Eukaryota; kingdom Metazoa; phylum Chordata; class Actinopteri; order Cyprinodontiformes; family Poeciliidae; genus Poeciliopsis; species Poeciliopsis gracilis. Next base: position 4,694,259 of record CAJVRI010001220.1, read on the forward strand.
AACTAGGGGTGGGCATTTATCAATTTATTTATCATTTATCGTGAAAAAGTTCTTGTTATGTTAAGAATTTTGATTTATTGTTTCAGGTATTGTAAAAAAGAAAACAAATTGTAATGTTATTTTTAGTATTTTCACTAAAAATAAATCTGCTTTTTTCACAGGAGAATAAAAAAAAAAAAGAGTAAATTCAAAAATCTGATTAAATTAGTGTTATAAATCACACTTCTTTAAGTAAGTGGCGTTCCGAAAAAGCTTATTTCAAATAGGCTTGTTTTTCAATTCCGTTTTTTATTGTTATCGCAATAGTCCTACAAAATATCATGATAAAATGCTAAGTTGCTCACTCCTAATAGGAACAATTTAATCTTGTTTTAAAGTGATAGCTCATGCTAATGAACTCCAAAATAGGAACAGCCTGCACGGAGCTCCAACTTCACTATTTCTGCCTTGAGGCTAAGATTTTCACAGAAATCAAACAATTGCAACAGCCATTTGTGAGGTTTGTTTACACAGTGAAGAGCTTGTCAACTGTGATGAGTAAATAAATAAAAAAATAGCCAAGCTTCTCTGGTCAGGAGGGTCAAACACATGGTAGACCCAAAATAGACCCATGTGCTTTATGCCGTGTCCGTCAGTCACACGAGCAGCAGGAGTGAGATAGCCGCTATCTGCTGTGCTGCCCTCCTCATTGCTGCTTTGCTGCCCTCCTCATTTCCTTGCAGGCACACCTGTGCCTTTGAAATTCCCTTACCGTGTATTTCAAAGATTCCTGCAGCTGACAGGAGAATCCCATGATTTCGACTTAATACTCCGGACTCTGTACAGTAATAGCCACCATTAATCACCGTTTCTACTATCCCTTGTGAAAAAAATTAGTTCAAACTCCTCTCTCCACTGTCTCCAGGCTTTGAGAAGAACAGGTTTGTTAACGTCTGACCCTCGGCTGCGGGACTGCATCCGTCAGATGAGACAGTCCACGCTTGACTCGATGGGACCAGTCATGATGGACAAAAAACTTTTCAGAAGGTGAGAATACTTCTGGACAGTTAGTGTTTGTATTTATTTAAATTTTATGTGACTGCACAACCCAACGTAGTGCATAATTTCTTTTCTTCCCCCTTTATTCTGATGCCTCTAAGTAAAACCACCACCTGCTAGTCGTCAAATAATTAGCTCAGAGTAATTTGATCTCTGTTAGTAAGCATCAACAAACACAGCTTGGAGAAATTTGTGGAGAAGTTGAAGGCTATAAAAAACAATATTTAAAAGTTTAGCATGTTTTAAACCATAGGCCATCCATCTGTTCTGACTGGCTGAGTGAGAAGAGGATTAATTAAAGAATAAGCCAAAAGACCCAGTGGAGATCAGGTGGGAATTTCTGTCAACAGGAAAAGCTATTAGCTGTGCGCTCAATAAATCTGCCCTTTATGGAAAAGATGCAAGAAGAAAATCCATTTGCAGTTTGCCACAAGCTATGGAGGGGTTACATCAAACATATGGAAGGTGGTGCTCTGGTAAGATGAGGCAGAAAAATGAACTTGATGGTCTATTAACATAAAGCATATGTGTGGAGGAAATTAACACTACACATTGCTTTGAAAATCTAATCCCTAAAGTAAAATTATAATTTCTCTTCAACATGGACGTGGAAACTATTCAGAGTTGCAGAGTTGATGCAAAGAAGAAGCTAAAAAAAACATATTTAAAGTCTGAAAAAGAGTTTTATCTGTCTATCAGAACAACTATCCTAATCACAGGACTAGGACCCAGAATTTATGTTTTATGTCAAAACACAAAACTGCAGTTCCAGTCTAACTGGGTTTGCACTATTTTTTTTTTCAGACTGGGAAGAAATTTAGTCTTTAGATGCAGCATCTAAACATGCTAACCCTAACCCTAATGAAGATCACAATCTTCATTTGTGATCCCAAATGAAGATTTCACAAAATATTGACTCAGTGGGGGGCGTGAATACTGATGCATGTCTCATTTTTCTGGGTTTTATGTGTGAAAAAAAAGAAAGAAAAAGAAAAACGTTAATCATTTTCTCCCAATTCACAAATGGTGTATTATGTACAATCTCAAAAAAATATAGTTGGAACATGACAAAAACCTCCCCCCCAAAAAACAAAGGGTGGGAATACTTTCATAAGACTGTAAGAAGAGAGGAGACACAATGCATCGACTTCAACAAACATTCTGGATGTGTCAATGCTCTGCAATTAATAGTTTAAACAGCATGGAAAAAATAATAGAGTACAAGGTGTTGGGTCAGATTAAACTGAAGGACTCTAATGTGTTTTTGTTATGTAAGAAAGGTGATATGTGGTCAGCTCTATTTGAGTCCTGGAGACTGACAGACACCGGTGTTCTATAGCTGACAGATGCTATGAAGCAAATTCATGTGCATGCATGCAAGCAAGCCTGGCAGCCAAAGCAACGGAGCTTGGAGGGAAGTAATGAGGTCTGAGTCTGCTAATGAAAGGGCATCATTCTGGTCGAGCTCCAGACTGCCAGCTACATTAGCAGGCTCAAAGGCACCACACTCCCTGCTTTCCTAATTCTATAATTCCCTGACTGAGGTGCAATTCTCAGACTCATCTTCTGTTCTGCAGCGGCACATTGCTACGTCTGGCTAAATGAATCAGTCATAATGTTTCTGCTTGTTTTCTAAAATAAAGAGACTGTGGGAGCTTTAGATATTCTGCTGGAATAAAGAGAGAAATCATCTGTTGGTTTTTGGAAATGGCCGGCATAAATAATGCAAGCTGCAACCCACTCTCTTTTCACTTTGAAAGCCTCACGCTAACATAACCTAGGGCTCATGGCTGCATATTTTAGTTTACACCAGTTGAGGGAGAATATACCCTTATTATTCCTTGAAAGCATACTGCCTTGTTCCCCAATTATAGCAATGGTTCTGACTCGAGATCCCACCATCTTCCGTACAATACGGAACGACGAGGTATTGTACCTTAGACAATTAAGGTATTGTCTAAGTATGACTTAATGTAAAAGTGTTTCCTATAAATGAAGATGGTTGTAATAAACAATTGGAACAGTAAGGGATTTACTCCTTGTAAAAGCCTAAGATAAATTCATCTGTTGTCGCAGAAGCACAAACTCACAATTTTGGAAACTCAGTGGGGGAACATCCAACTGCCAAACATATTGTCTGACATAACACTGACAAGGAGCTTAGTCATTGACAGGAAGAACCTGACAAGTATAAATTATATCACTGTTTTCCTAGGATAATATGGTATGACATACTATGTTTTTCCTTTTGACCTAATGTCCTTCCATCCATTCTGAAATCTCTGATGCTGTGGGTTGCTTTCTCTTAAGAGAAGGCTTACATTTGTCCCGTTGCCTAAAAGTGGTAGATTTTAGTAAAAGAAAACAACAAAACATTTGTATTTCCATAATCTTCCCCCAGTGAACTGAAATTGTCAAATTAAAGACTATATTTTTCAATTATGTTAAATACTGTTGCTTCAATAAAAAAATTATTTTTAAGCTTTTTGAACATATTTGAGAGGTATTCCAGTTCAGTTATCTAAATAGAATGCTTGTTTTGCAACCTGCAATAATTAAATAGGTATGTTTTTATACTTGAACCAATGACCGTCTCCACCCTTTGCAACTGGAATGTTGTTCAAGCTAAAAAAAAAAAATGGAGTAATGAAATGATAGTAATTAAGATTTGAAAATATATACTGGAGAACAAAGCTTATTTGGCAGTTTGTCTTGTTTTTGTAAAAAAAAAAAAAACTCCTTATAAAATTAAAAGTTGACATGAGTTGAGTAAAATTGCATTCTAATTTCACCGGTTTTTAAGAAACCACCAATGTTTTTACATTTTTTAACTTCTCCACCTTCTGTCTGCAGGTGTGTCGGCAACAACATCATGTTGCTGACAAAGGCTTTCAGAAAAAACTTCATCATCCCTGACTTTGAGGATTTCACCCACCAGATCAACAGGATGTTTGAGAATGCACAACAGCAAGGAGGAGGGCATGTAAGTAAGAGTCGCTCAGGCACAGCGCCTGCTTAGTCATTGTTGCGTGGTTTCATGGGTTTCATCTCCTCAGGTAGCCGATTACATTCCTCAACTGGCTAAGTTCAGCCCGGATCTTTGGGGCGTATCTGTTTGCACCATTGATGGACAGAGGTAACACAGCACCGGCTTCGGACATACTTTGCTCTTTGTGTTTGCAGCCTTAATAAGACTTCTCTTGTTTGTGTTTCTCCATGGTGACCTTTCCGCTTGCAGATACTCAGTGGGCGACACCAAGATTCCCTTCTGCCTGCAGTCATGTGTGAAGCCACTCGAGTACGCCATCTCTGTGCACGAGCATGGCACCGAACACGTTCACCGCTTTGTGGGCAAGGAGCCCAGTGGCTTCAAGTTCAACAAACTGTCGCTAAATGAGGAAGGCAAGCCATTTATGCAATCAACTCCAGTCGCCTTGTCAATGCAAAATAATACAAATATCCGTCTTTACTGACTGTTGTATCGCCTTTGGATGTGCTCAAATCCACTTTGTCATTAACTCAGCAGAATGTCTGTCTCCACAGGCAAAAGTCCTCCCAGTTGTTTGTACTTGTCCTAGTGTCTGAAGTAGCTGCTCTGTTATTTTTGGATTGGTGCGGTGGTCATGTAGTCCTCTTTCAATACAATCGCTCCTTCTGAAATGTCACAAATCAAACAAAATTGAGTTATGAACCCAAAGACAGACCTAACGACCACTAAGTAAATAGTTCTGACCGCAAATATTGATTGGAAAGCTTGACAGAAGAGATGAACTGAATAGATCCTAAAACTGTTTGTTATAAAGTAAGACCAGAACTGATCTGCCAAGAACTGCCAAGAGCTCTTCTCTTGTTTTAACAGAAAAGAGTTCATTAAAATGGTATTCTACTCTAATTGTTTACCATTCTATCACATTTTTTTTTAGTCATTGTTTTTGTTTATTTGGTTTATAACCTAATGGCACCTAAAAGTTCCCTGCAGAAAATTTACCTTCTAATTGTTTTCACCGAGTGTTTTTGTTTTGCTTCTGTGCAGATAAACCACACAACCCAATGGTGAATGCTGGAGCTATCGTCATTAGTTCTTTGATCAAGGTAAAACCTTAGTATTTCTATATTTTTCAAAAATTGATCAAAGATACACAGTATTAATACGTATCAAAAGTGCATTAAATTGTCTACTTTTTTCTTCTTCTTTTGTTTATCATAAGAACTAAATAGAATGCTTTTTATGAATGAGTAAATTAATTAAATAAAGCTAGAAAGTAGTACTGTATATAAAATAAAAACAAAGAGAAGGGAGAGGATTAGGCTAAAAGTAATAAACTGTATTCAGACTAATAACACTTAAGTTACTGAAGATTTAAAATATCTGACAAGGAAGTCAGTGTTAGGTACTGCACATAAAATATCTGACCCCCAAATGCAGCCATGAAGGGGTGCAAATTTGTAAACATTGCTAAAAGCTTCAACAAAACCTCAGCTGTCTCAGGCGAGCTTAAGAGATGTGACTATTCAACATAGATATAGTTGATTTAGTAAATCTGTTAAGACATCTGTCACATTCGACATGTGTCACATTTTTCAAGACTCTTGAAGCTTTTAAAAATGCCTTATAACACCAGCTTGATGCTCACAATATCAGGCTGTTCTTATTTTAAACATAAACAAAAGCCATTAGTGTGCCATGTACATTAGAATCAGCTCTGATCTAATGAGCTGATTAGATCAGCTCATATACCCAATACCAATATCTAATTGGTATTGGGTATATGGAAACGGTGAAACTTTACAATATAATATGAAACCATTGACTAGCAGCAATGCGGGTGTCAGAGGGAAGCAAAGCGAGAACCTTCAGGAAGCAGCTGGTCATGTCTAACATCATGAGCTAAAACTCACCCTCAGGCTGTTAGCAGCAGCACGTCTTATTCTCTCATACAGTTATACTCCTGCTGATATTTATGAGCTTTCAAGAACTTTGTGCTTACAGGCCTACATAATCACATTGTTCTGAAAGGTGTCATCAATTTATCAATTTGTTTTAAGAAATTTAATAATAATTTTCTTGTTAGTAGTTTTTTTTTCTTTTTATTTACTGAAATGAAATTTCAGTGTGGCTTAAGAATCAAAATCACTTTGTGTCAGTTCAGAGACTAAAACCTAAGCAAGAAAACAAAACAGCCGTCCCTGTGGCAGCTGCATTATGGTCATAGCACCTGCTGTGAATATGCGTTATTGCAGTATTGTAGCCATATATGGTCACGTTTCCTCTGTGGAGTCTTTTCAAAGTTTCCCAGCTGACTCATGCAAAGGTCATTTTGAGAGAGAAACCCGGTTTGGGTCCAACAACAAGGGTGTGTGCTTTTGACCAATCACAGCTGCCGAGGCGGAAAGTGCGTTACCATGTGCGTAAAACTTTTTAAGCAAACATGATTTTATCTGTGTTTTTCTGTCTGTACTGGGTCAAGTGCCTCTCCACCTACAACCACAAAAAAATTAAAAGGTCAAAGGACAAAACTGAAAAATGTTCGTTTTTTTTTTTAACTCCTCCATGATTATTTGAGTCTCTGCTCCTTCTTGACTACTCCATGACCTGCTACTGATCCGTTAGTGGTGTGTGAAATTCAAGCACAGCCATAAAACAGCCGCCAGGCCAAACTGAGCACCTCGGTACATGTAATGACACACTCATCAGCGACATTTACCCATTGCACAACACCCAACCAAGTATGCTGTCAAATATGAGCTGCAGCACTGAAACACTGCCATCTGTAAGATCCTGGTGAAGCCCTGTTAACCTACTCCAAGTGAAATACTTTCTTTCTTCTCTTTTTTTTTTCAGCCACATTCAAATAAAGCAGAGAGGTTTGACTATGTGAGTAAATGCTTTTCAGCTTCAGTTCTCTCAAACTCATCTTTTTGAATTGGGTTTCCAACTGAGCTAAATATGTTTCCACAGGTGATGGAGTTCTTGAAAAGTATGGCTGGTACAGAGTATGTGGGATTCAGCAATGCGACGTAAGAAAACAAACAAACAAACAAACTGGTCGTTTTCTGAGGTTTTTAATCAAAGTGCAGTTTTTGATACCTGTTGTATTTTTACAGTTTCCAGTCAGAGAGAGAGACTGGAGATAGAAACTATGCAATTGGTTATTACCTGAAAGAAAAAAAGGTTTGTGTGTTTATTTTTATATCTGATTGTCTTTTCTTCTTTCTTCTGGTGAAGAAAAAAACTTAAATCAGTGTTTTAATTTGCATACATTGATCCAATTGTAGAAAAAAAAAAATCACATAGCTTTTACAAAACAAGTTATGCCACACTATTGGCATCATATAATGTTTGAAAGAACATTTAACTGAAGGTTCTTTGATCCTTCAGTTCGGCTCATTTTAAAGATAATTGAAGTCTATGAGTTTCTGTTTTCTTTAGCTATAAATATGCCATGAAGAACAGGCTAATTATTCCTCCTGCCAGTCATCGAACTTAAAAAAATAAATAAATAAAAACAAAGTTTTACTTTCTTTACAAGTCAGAAAATTGAAAAAAAAAAAAAGAAAAAAAAAACGGCTGTTAATTTAAATTTGCTAATATCTACAGTCAGAGCATTGGAGTCCCTAAAGCTGGTTGTTAAAGAATTGCTACAAAGTGAAGAGTTGAACTTACCAAATCCAAATTGCAACTATTAATTTAAAGGCATTTGTATACGTTTTTTCCCTGGGTGTTAGTTAATACATTTATAAGGCGCTGCTTATAGTTGAGTGTGTGCTAACTCTGATTGTTATTCTTGCAGTGCTTCCCTGACAGGGCAGATATGATCGGAGCCCTTGACTTCTACTTCCAGGTAACTATTTATAGTATTTCTCCGTTTTTTCAGAGGACAAAGTATTGATGGAGAAGGTTTGCTTCCATAAAAATATGTATAGAAAAATAACTTTTGTTCTCTGATTCACTGAACCTGATTCAAAAAAAGGCATTTATTTTAGGATTTATGATTTGCATATTAAATTTATACAAAATTCCTAAATGTTATTGACGTGGCTTAAGAAATCAGAGATTTTTTCCAATATGTGGGAATTGGTTTTAAAGTTTTCATTTTAAAAATTACTCCACAAAGAATCAATTAATCATAATTCAATTATTAAAATATAAAGAAATACAATTTTTAAATAATAAACTACTTCTCAATTTACATTAAAATAATGATTTTATTTTTATTTTCAATGTTGCACATCTAAAAGATTTTACCCATCATAGTTTTGTTTCATGAGGTCTTGTCTCAGAACCTAAACGAAAATACAATCCTACATATTTTCTTTTGTTTGTTTTACTGTCAAGTCGTCAAAAAATATTTTCATTCAGTAAAATCATTGGTTCAAGTTTGTAGGTACCTGTGGAAAACAATACTATTTATCTCTATGTCCATTTTTATTGTTTGTTACAAACTTAGAGGCTCCTTTGTAGGAGCAATGTCGATCATTTGTTGGTTTCTGTTACTCTTGCATAACAACCACCTGCCTGCATGAGAGGCATTTAGTAAAAATCTGGGAATATTTCTCACAGAAAATCTGTGTCTCTCCATTCTAGTTGTGCTCCATTGAGGTGACCTGTGAGTCTGGAAGTGTCATGGCTGCCACACTGGCCAATGGAGGCATTTGCCCAATCACCGGCGATCGTGTGCTAAGTGCTGAAGCCGTTCGCAACACGTTGAGTCTGATGCATTCCTGCGGGATGTACGACTTTTCTGGGCAATTTGCTTTCCATGTAAGTGTCTTAGTTTAGATTTAGCAGAGCGTTTCAATGACTGTAAGTCAGAACCAGAGTGTTTGGTCTCTCTTTTCCCATTTTGTATTGAAAATATTTCATGTAGGCAGAGAAGTGAAATGACAACATATTTCAAAGGATCGTTGACTTCAGGATAAATTATTCAGGCTCCAGTATTGTTTTTGTTCTCCTTGCTTAGGTGGGGTTGCCGGCCAAATCTGGCGTTTCGGGCGCAGTTCTGCTGGTGGTTCCCAACGTTATGGGAATGCTGTGTTGGTCCCCGCCGCTGGATCGGCTCGGAAACAGTGTCAGAGGAATCCACTTCTGTCAAGTAGGCTGCTTAGTTCTTATCCAGACAAATATATTTCAGATATAACCATGGACCATTAAACAACAATAATTTGATCCAAAAGGAGCTTGTTTCTCACTTCAACTTCCATAATTATGACAACCTGAGGCATTTCACCAAGAAACACGACCCGAGGAGATGGACAGACGACAATCCAGTGAGTTTAGTGCTACAAACATTCTGCCTGTTTTTATTTATTTATTTTTTTTGCACATGAAAATGCCTTTGTAAGAATTTATAAACTTTCATTTTCTTCATGTTTTCCTTCAGAACAAGTCAGTCGTTAATCTGATGTTTGCAGCATACAGCGGTGACGTCTGTGCTTTGAGGAGGTCAGTAGAAACATTTTCTTTCTCCAGCATTTATAGGATCCAAATAAAATACTGCAGAAAAAAACTGAAATTATTTTAGTCATATCATTGTCAGTATGTTGGGTTTTTTTGCCATTAAATATACACTATAACATGCTGTAAGTTGTAAAGCAGCTCTAGGGATCATGAAACTTTAAATTGATTTAAATGTTAATGTTATTCTGAATAGCATACTTTTGCTGTAATTGTTTTGATGTATAATGTTTGTGTATACACACCTTTTTGTCCTTATAGCTTACCTCCCTTCATTTACAGCAATATTTCTTTATTCGTACCTCCTCCGTCTCCGTCTCTCCCCCAGATTTGCGCTGTCAGGTGTTGACATGGAGCAGAGGGATTATGACTCTCGCACCGCTCTCCACATCGCTGCTGCCGGAGGTAACACTTTGCATGATTACTTCGAACGTTCTTAAATTGTGTCTGGTTTGGCATTTATATAAAACTCAAAGAAATATGGCATTTCAAATGCTGCGTGGTTTTTGCTCATGCTCATTTTCCTCCTAGGCCACACGGATGCTATAACGTTCCTGACACAAATATGTAAAGTGAATCCGTACATTAAGGACAGGTACGGGGAGGGGTTGTCACCATTCATCTGATACTAACTCATTTTACTAACTATAACAGCCCATCCTTGTCCATTTCACACTGTCGTCTATCAGATGGGGCAACACACCCCTTGATGATGCCATGCAGTTTGGCCATGATGTTGTTGTTTCAATCCTGCAAAAGTACCAACATGAGTACAAAGACTCGCCCAGAAGCACAGAGGAGCAGAACCCCGGTCAGGACACGATGAAGAACTCGGTTTAAGAAATATCTATGAAAGTTTGGATTGAAACCTTCTGCTGTACAGCAGGAAAGAATCACAGGACAGAAGGTAATTGGGAGAACTGATAAAGTTTGACTTTATTCTCTTTTTAAGGGATATTGCAATATTTTTTGGGTCTCAGAAAATGTATTAAAATGTATTAAAAGAAATTACTATTACTTTCTTTCCATGCCTTCTGAAAAGTCTAAACTTTTTAAAATTTTCCAACCAAAGACTATAAAATGTGTACCTTTCATTCATGGTGTGGAACGATTAATGTCAATTTTGAAAAAAGGGATGCACCAATTTCTTTCAATTTGGTTTAACTGGGCCAGAATTTGGAATACGTGCAGAACAAAGGCTTAGTAAAAGAACGTACTATAGAACTACATCAATAATCAATTACTCCTAACCTACATTAATTTGGTTGGTTAGTAATATTCTTGTTTTGTGCAGAAATTTGATAGGGAAATATTGCTGAGATGCAAATATTTAAAAATTGTGCTATTTAGGTTTTAAATCTTAAAATATATGTTTTTCTTTGGCCCCTTTCACACTGGAATGAGATAACTTTAGCCGGAATGGTGAAACTCAGCAGGGTACTGGAAAATGGTTCTGGAGTTGAAGGTTCCCATAACAGTTGTCATTACAAAGCCTATGTAGAACAGTAATGGTGATTTATTGTCATCTCAGCAATGACAATTGCTGAGATGACAATAATGTAATAATATATATATGACGATAATATATATATTATGCTAATATTAGTACAATAATATATTATGCTACATTAGCATAATCACTGCTAATATAGTGATTATATTAGCACCATACTAAAGCCAGTTTGACAAAGGAAGGGAGTACAGGAAGCAGTGCCATGCAGGAGAAAGAAGCGCACACACCTCCAAATTGAGTCTGAGCTTAGATGTGCTGGTTGCTAAGAGATTGAAACATGTCAGTTTGAATGCACTCTTGGATTTCCTGTTTGCTGCAATCCAAATTGTGATGTAAATGTAACTATTGTAAAATAATGTGTAATATATTCTAATTGTATAATATGTAAATATAACATTTCAGTATCCTCATAGAAATGCAAACACATAATACATGTAAACATTATGGAGACTGCATGATTCCACCTCCCCACACACATATATATGAGTGAGAGAAGGAGAAATTTTGTACATCCTGTAAAGGTTATGCAGCAGAAGCAACAGCTGTGCCTGTAGCATAGTGATAGTGATATTTTGGTGTGATCTTACAGGGCTGTGGTGTCCTGTGTCTGTCCTCACGTGCAGACATCCTACATGTTTCAGATGTTTTCCTGTTTCAACACACCTTACTCAAATGAATTGTTACCAGGAACCCTGTAGTGCTTGATGGCATGCCGAAGAGGTTATTGGTTCATTTTGAATACGTTGCAGCAGGACACAGGCTTCCAGAACTGGACACAGCTGATAGAGGGCACTGCTGCGTCCTAGTGAAAGTCTAGATGTGTAGGTGGTAAGATGATCAACATGTGAATGTGCTGCAGATCTCCAGACCATGCCGACGCTGCAGGACAGCCAATCAGAGAAGCAAAAAACCGCACTAAGACCTGTCTGGCGACTGGTAGGTGTAGCTGTGTCATGATTGCTTTCACACTGAAGTAGGTTTCCCTCATTTGAAGCAATCCAAGCAGCTTCTAACAGGTAATTAAAATCATAGAGGGGATTCATCCAGTGTGAAGAGGGCTTTAATTAAAATACTCTGAGGATTAAACTTCAATATGTCATTAGAGATTTACTTAAAAGGAGCCTGAAAGCTACTGGGACTGTTATGTTGGGAAAATAATATGCACTTCAGTATCCTCCCTACCAGCTGGGTTTTGTTTTGTTCTTTATTGATATGAACATGGTCACTGTGGTGTTTAGGATTTATAAAGACTGTATAAACCTTCATGTTTATTTATTTTTTTATTAGGCGGTAATAATTTTGAGACTCAGGGCCAATACTGCAGCTATAGATAATTAAATCAACCAGTTGCATTGATAGCCAAGACATATAGTTTCCTATTAGGTTTTAAGGCCTAAAAAAATAAAACCACATATTTATATACTTTTAAATGTCCACCTTTATTATAACAGTTTTTTTAATTATTCAGCTGACAAACCAATAAATTGAAAAAAAAAAAAAAGATTAAAAAAAGTTCAATAACCTGGTGCACACTTTTAAAATAATACCTTCTTGAAATAAATATTTTAGCACTGGAATATGGGTCAGCAAATTTTAAATGTAATTTTTTTTCTGGTTGAACCTTTCGAGTCGACATTCTCTCTTATGTAGGGTGAGATTCGAAAAAATAATGTCTTACAGTAAAAATATTACAGGTTATAATATTCTTTAGCTTTTCTGTATTTCTGTTTAAAAACTTTGTCAGCTGAAATAATCTGAGCATTGAAAAATAGTTTGAAAATAATTTTTACTGGTCTTATTCTTTTTTATTTAAAACCTGTTTGTGTATATTTGAGATCCACTGCATGCAGAGATGCACCAATCAAAAGACTGGAATCAGTCGATATCTCCTTGATCATTAAATCTAAATATGTTAAAACATTTTTGTACTACAAACACATCATCTAATAGGAAACAGATACATTTTGGAATTTAATAAAAGTCATATAAAAAGTTAAATATTGACTCCAGGCATAAGTAGCAATTGTCCCAAAATTTCTTCGTTTAGTTGTGTTCAAAATGGCTACCTTTATGGACTGTGCAATGATTTTCTGCAGGTTTTATGTGTCATACAAGAACTGATGAGAATCTGTTAAGAGGCATCAAAGATGACCATAAAATGTCTTATTAAAAGTAACAAAGGTTTTGAAGTGTTTAAGCCCCACATTTTGATGACTTTTCATGTTTTCAGTTTCTGGCTTTCATAACCTTTACATTTCACTAATTGTCATAAAACTTTGAACATTCATTGATTTATTTTTCCCATTGCCATCAGTTGATTCTGTTGCAATGTCAACATGTTGAGCTAGTAGTTGGTGTAACCTGACAGTATTTTTTGTTTAAGTTTCAATTTACCATCTACAAGTTTGGAAACATGAGTAAAGTGAATAGAGTTTCTCAAAATAAGGTTTAAACATGTTTTTGCTTTTAAGGAAAATATCAAACACACCCTACATATAAATATAAAATAAGATAAAAATGTGATATACTCAACTATCATAACTAAATGTGTTTTTTTTCCTAAGTTTAGGTTTTTCACTCAGCAAAACTTCTGTATAAATCTTCAGTTCTCTGTAAATATTTTGCTGTAATTGAAAAGAAAAATGTGAAAAATTTCAGTGAGGTTATTTTATTAAACACCACATGGTTTGAATATGAACACAGAGAAGTTCTGATGTTTCAAGGAGTACATTTATAAGACAACATTGGCAGCAAACATTTCTCAAATCTAACCACACATTCCTTGTTTCCTCATTTAGTTGCTGAGGTAATGTTCCATTACACGCAGGAAACGCATACAGACTGAGTTTATATTATTCAAAGTGATGATTTGCTGAATTACACAGTAATTAATCATCATTTGAAGATGAGTCCTATTGCTGTTTGACCTGCACAGTTATGTAGGATTCTGACAAATTCTGCCTGATTGTCCATGGCAGTCATCTGGGTTACTCCAGCTTCACTTCAAGCCTTCTGGCTCCTCCAGACCAGAGTGTGTGAGGATTTCCCCGTCCCAAAGCCCAAACGCTGGGCAAACCGGAGCCATGAACCGACCTCTGAGTGTGTGAATGATTCTGGGCTTCTCAATGTCCACCAGCCCCACGAACCCAGCGTTGTAGTCGAGCAGGATCCCCACTCGGTCCGGCTTCCCCACCAGAGTCACAGGAACCACCTTACTGCCGGTCATGGCAAACCACTTCCTCTGAGCATAGCCAAACACCCAGGAGGAGCTGCTGGTACCCACACACTCGTCTCTGGACATCAGCGCCTCAGCGACCCCCAAGACGAAACTCCTGGGACTTTTTCACTGTGACCTCCCAGTAGTGTCGTCCACTGTCAATCGTTTTGTCGCCCAACACGACGGCCCACTCTCGGAAACGCTCGGGGTCGTCTTGGACCTGGGAGGGGTCGAGGCCCAGCATGCGGTAGATGATGCCTGTGTCTTTCTTAAAGAGGTCCAGGCTGCTGTGGGCTGTACGCTCATTGAGTCTGAACTGAAGGTCTAGAAATAAAAAAAGCCCACAAATGTGTTATCAATAATAAAGTCTAAATATTCACATAATTCATATGCATGTTATTTATTAATTAACCAAGTTATCTCTACGTTTTCCCCCCAAAATACCAGTGCATGTCTGTTACAATAACAAACTTTGCTGGACGATAAATTATCCCAAAAGCTATCACAATAATCATAAAATTATTGTTTAGAGACCATTTTCAAGTAACATAGTGGTAATGGCAATCATGGGGTTACTAGATTATCTTAAAAAAAAAAAATCCAAATGACCTGTAAAACTAAGAAGTAAATTTGAAGCCATCATGTCAATGTAATTTGTCATTATTTACATATTTGTACAGAATCTAGTAAGGCTAAGATCAAAGCAGATTACCATCCATTCAAAATACTCACATCCACCAAACGGTATGTATATATTAAGAGTTGTTATTTAAACTGAAGGACTAGCTCTGGGCATGAAGTGTGTTACAAAACTCCTGGCGGACTTGTCTCTGCAAGTATTGTGTCAACATGCGGCAGCAAGTTGCTCCATCCATTATCGGACAGAGCATCTGCTCAGTATTTCAACAAGAGTCCTTGCGTGAGCAACTGGAGTGGCTACAACTAAGGTTAACAGTATTTATATTTTCATATAGTAAATGCTTGTTAATAGGCCTCTTAAAGACACATGAACACATGTGTTCATGTGTTTGTCACATGAACTTTTTAATCTACCCTTGATCTTTTCGTTGCCCTTTTGAGGTCAAGATCTCTCTCACCCTCCCCTTCGATTTTTTTAAGCTTTTGGATTTGCACGCCTCGATTAAGCTACGCTTTATTGAGGGCAAATAAATCGGATGGTTAATCTGGAAACAATAACAATCTTTTCTGAATAGATCTCAGACTGAGCTGATTCTAATATCGGACATTAAGCTTTGTGTTGGCGTTGCTAATAACTAGCTTCCACAAAACATTAACTTACGATTTCCCGTTGATGTGCATATGAAGCGCCTCTTCGTTGACAGGCTGACTTCCCGCCTGTGCCCCGCAGACAGCGAAGACAATGTCCGCCCTGCCCAGCGACAGAGAGGGGATATCCTGATGGGTATCGCCATGTTTTTCCTCCTGCTGCAGCTCACATGTCGTTGTTCCTTCTGCTGGTAGATGTAGTACTGTTTGCGCTCTGGCGCCCTCTGCAGCCTCGGAGAGGAACATTTCGCTACAACAGCACCATGGACAGCAGCCAGCCACATAGATAGGCTGTCTCAATTTTTTGAAAAGAACTGATTTTTAACTGGGCTTATAACAACTTTCATCCAATTTGCTTGGATAGTTTGTTTTTACTACAACTGAAAATGATTTTGAAATCATTTAACATGTCAGTTTGATAAGACATACCGTAATCCAAAAGGACTAAAGGTAAAATAACATTAGAAGTAAATAAAAATAATTATGGAGTAAAAAAGAAGGCTATTGGCTTTTAAAAGAAAAATTCCAGGCCAAATATTGTACATTTTATGGAATTATCTGCAAAATAAGCAAAAATTATCTAACAATTCGACATTTTCTTTTATGTTTGTTGCACTCAGAAGTAGGGAATGCAACAGTTGTTCTTGTAAATAAATTTTTTTTTTAGCTTTTTGGTTTCATAAATAACCATTAGAACAATATTTGTATCTGCCTGTTGCTTGACAGCCACAACATTTTTTCATTTCAGGTGAGTCCACCCAGGCCTTTTGCACAGCTGAATGGTTGCTACTGGATATTAATGGATTTCTCAAACATGCATGAAGTAATCAAGGCAAAACCACATGTATGTTTTTGAAGAGAAAACACCATTATGACCAACAAATCAGTAGTTGATTTTATGTAACACTGCCCCTTTAATGATTCACATATTATACTGGAGTTAATTGGAGAACGATCTCAACACCAGAGCATCCTGTATCCCAGTGATGACAGTGGATAATATAACTTAATCAAAATGCTCAATATACGCGCACTTAGCTGCTTAAAATGACTCACTTTCTCTCGGGGACATTCAGTTTTTCCCCTCCCTCTCTTTCCTTCGTCCTCCTCGTTTCTCTCTTTTTCCACCATTTGCTCGTCTTGACCCAACGTTTAGCCAAGCAAAACAAAAGCTAAGCAGGAAGCCATGGCAGCACACACGTGATCAGATGCATCAGAAATATTCTGCACACATGGAAATCAGGTTTGCGTTTTTCTTCTCGTTTGAGCCAATTAATCATTCGCGTGCGCGCTGACAAATGAGACAAATAAATAAAAGTAACTGTAGTTTAAATTGCCTGTTTGCGAAGCCGCGGGTGCAGCCGTGTGTGTGGGAGCCACACACACACAAAAAAGCCTAAAGTGACAGGTAAACAGCAGAGGAGCGTCAGTCCGCTCTCAGACTGACACGCGCACAGCCGCGGAGGAACAACCTGCCCTCACGACTCATTCAGCGCCGACCGCCGACTCCTCTCTACGGCGTCCAGAGTGGACAAATTCAGCCCTTATTTAACGGGTCGAAGCAACTCCTGCTGAAAGTGTCCAAAGATATTCCTTTCCGTCTCCAGGCTCCGAGGTCCCCCTCTTGCTGGCGTGCGGGAATGATCCGCGCTCCGCCGGACTTATGATCGACCAGCGATTCGCGACTTCTCCCCTCCCGCTGAGAGAGCTGCGGATCGGGACTGTGGCGCTGCGCTGATGGACCCGGGCTCCGGCAGCTCGGCGGTGCTCTTCACAGAAGGCTCACACGTTTTGCTCAAACGCGGAGCTGACTGAGTGATGGCGACAAAACTGCATCAGGTCAAAGACTGGTCCTCTGCACGCTCACCGAGGGGCGATAGCAGAGCTGCTCTCCGCTGAAGGAATACTTTCCCAGTGTTTGACTTGATGCATTCCAACCCTCGCATGTTAACGATGGATCTGAAAGTGGAGCCGGAAGAACTGGACTCGAACCAGCCTCCACCCATAGAAGTTTTTGCGCACAGCTCGACCCTGCACGGAATCTCCCACATCTTCACCTACGAGCGCTTCTGGATCAAGCGGTTCCTGTGGCTCGTCTTCTTCCTGGCCTCGCTGACTTTCCTGCTCTACGTGTGCGTGGATCGGATCCACTTCTACCTCGAGTACCCGCACGTCACCAAGTTGGACGAGGTCTCGACCCCGGTCATGACGTTCCCGGCGGTGACCTTCTGCAACCTGAACGCGTTCCGCTTCAGCCAGCTGACCCGCAACGACCTCTTCTACGTTGGGGAGCTGCTGGCCCTGCTCAACAACAGGTAGCAACATCTCACCAATCCAAAACTCTTAGAGCCTTTCATGTTGTTGCTGTGGTTCTTGTCATCTTCTAAGGTAACATTAGAATCGAATATTTCGCACATTTTGCCCCGTTGTAGCGTTTTTTTAAAGTCCAATATGCATCAGCTTTGGGTCTATTAGCTCATTAGCAAACTGCTGCACAGTAAAACTTTCAAAGGCGAGACTTTTGACTTGTAAAGCTTCTTTTCTTCACTTTTTCCTGCTTAGTTTAGGCTCATTATTAAGGTGGAACCTATGGTTCTCCAAAAGAAACATCCACTGAAAGGCAAAGACAATCCCTTTACTGGTTCAGTTCCCTTTTAGTACAGAATACTATAGCAAAAAACAAGAACTGCCCCTTTTAGAGCAGAAAAACACATTCTGCTCTAATGTTTGAAAAATGAAAAAGCAAAACTTTTAATTTTGGTGACTCTGAAATCTTAACTTTGAAAGCCCTCAAGCTCTTCTTCACATCAGGTCTAGTTCAACTAAAACTGACTTCTTATTGAATACTTTGGCTTTCATATTGAAAAGCATTGTTACATTTTATTTCTGAAATGCCATCATATGTCGCTTTTTTAATGACAGATTTAGTTGTATTTGTAATCTAGGTGTAATAATGGAAATGAACAGAGGTTTTTATTTTTAAGAAGTTATCAAGTTTTATTTTGAAAGGTCATTATGGCCTGTTTTGATTCATTAGTAATGTGAAATCTTCTTAAAACTTCCTCTTAGGAAAAATTGAAGCTTTTATTTGAAAAGTGTCTCAGAGCTCTCTTCATAAAGACCAACATCTATTTTGCACAAACGGCTTAGTTGCCCTAGTCGTGTTTAATCTTTCTTTGTAATAATCGACTAATGAGGATCATCTGTCTTATCCTGAAACTTTGGCTTTGAAATTAAAAATTTGGGAAACCCCATCGAGGCTTATTCAGCTTTTAACAGAACAATTATTCATCTCAGACTCAAACGTCTTCGAAACCAGAACGAGAGCTTTACATTTACCAATTTTAGTCATTTTTATTTATCTCTCCATATAAAAAACATGTTCAATTTGGAAATGTAAGTTTATTCTCGTAATGTAATATTGGTCGTAAATTGTTTATTTCAGGTTTAAGTCAAACCTGAAAATCTGCAGGTGAACAGTGTTATTCCTTTTAACTTTGCAAATGAATTAGTAGCTCATGTTCATCATATTGACTCAGTTACTTCAGACAAGATTTAAGTAATTAATCCTCCACTTTTCAGTTTGACCTTACTGCGGCCTTTCTCTACATTGCTCAGTCACTCGGTGGCTGCAGAGCGTGCTCGTCTTTCTTGAATTAGGTGAACCATTATAATCAGGAGGCTCCAGCTGTTTTGTTGGTGCAGCTGGAGGCTCTGGATGCAGGAGCTGGCAGTGGCACCGCGTACTGTACGCACCCACAGCAGGAAAACAAGCTGGAAGACTTCTTTGATTTCAAGCGAAACGGCAAATGCTCGGGGCGTTTTTGCCATTCACACATTCTGATCTCACAGTGTCTGAAATTTTGTGCAAAGCAGCAGAGAAACTCTTCTCATCCACAGTTAGATTCACTTGCGCTTGAGCTGCTAAAGATTTTAACAAGGAAGGTGTTTCTTTGTTCTTGTTTTGCATGGATAGCATGATTTTTTTTTTTCATTCTTGTTTTGTAATCATGTCCAAGAAGCACAAGAGAAAATAAAGATCTCACAGTGGGAGGCAAGAGACTTGTCTTAGCTGTAGAAGCTTTTTGATTGCATGCCCTTTGCTGCTGTAATATTTTTCCAAATGTCAACAGAGGCAGCAACAATGAAGCAATTATTGAAATGGTTTCCTTTACTTAGTGGCTTCAGTACGTCAGGAGAACAAAGTGTCAGATGCAGCAAACAAGTTTTCAAAAACAAAATCAGTTTAACGCTCAGAGCACTTTGGATATTTAATATTGGTCTTCAACGCAAACCTACTAGCGGTTTTTGCAAAAATAAAAATGTGAACATTTGAATATTTATTCCAAAGTTATGGTGCATAAACATGAACCCTCCTGTTTTTTTCCCTGCTTCCATATCCATGTACTTATCTTAAATATTACTCCATAATCTGTTAAGATTATTTTAGCTTCTGTTGCCAAGGTAGAAAATCCCTGCAATGACAGTTTAAGCTGCCTGAAATACAAGTGCTTGTGGCTTGAAATGCGTTTATGACCGCTCTCTGCCCACCTCTGGCAATCAAAGCCGCTGGTCTGAGAAATGTCTTGTGGCACGATATTTAAGTTGCTCACACGCTGAAGGGTCAGTCTTGGCTGTTTTTCATCAGCTTGTTCTTCTGGGATTTTATCTCATAAGTGCCTTCCTGGCAGATTTGTCCGATTTATAACCGGTGGAGACTTGGTGCCTCTTTCCAATTAAGTTTTTTTAGTTTTTAGTCAAACAACAAAAACAGCCTCCAGATTTGCACAATCTCACTGTCACAAAACATCTCTTTAGGATACAAACCAAATTAACATTTTTACTTATCAATTGCTTGGTTTTACTGTTAGAAGTCATGACTTGTAAGTGTTGTAAGAGCTTCCATAAGACATATGTAACATGTTGCCAGATATAAATTCATTAAAGCAAGCTGCTGGATCTAAATTCTATTAAATAAAAATGCATGTAGTCCATTAAATGGTGGCTTTAATAACAAATCATCAGAGGGTTGCATTCACTTGATGATACAGGAATTTCTAAAAGGCTTTCCAATGGTGCCAGTGTTTAAGTTCAAATTAAACTGTGCTCTTTGGCGAGTACATCAAAGTGGTGACATTTGAATAAAAGCGTGGCGGGGGATCGCTGCCAGGGTAAAGTGCAGGAGCATTTATAGTTACGCTGTTTTCTTTTAGAGCAAGGCAGCGTGTGCAGATTTCTCCAACAGTTCGATTCAGTGAAAGTAAATCTCCCCGCGCCTCAGAATAATGCTGCGTGTGGTGATGGGTCTCCACACGCAGCCGGTCTTTTTAAAGATAAAAAGACCGGCAGGCGGTACAAACAATGATTTGATAAGGAAGTGTAGCTGAAATCTACCCTATGTGAAATGCAGAGATGTTGGAAAATGTCAAAACTTTATAAATGTTTTATTTAATAAAATGCCATTTTTTTTCTACTTTTATTATATTGCTTCATTATGTTTTGAGAGACATCTATCTCATTTCCTATCTATTTATCGATCTGCCTTTATATATGTTTATATGTATGTATTTGAACCGCCCTGCCACAGGATCAGATTCATCTATACTAATGTTTTAAAGGAATTCAGAAATCAAGAGTTCAGTGATCTCTTCCTTTTTTCCAGAGCCGTATGTGTCACTAAATGCTAGTTTTATACCAGCTCTTGTCTGAAAGTGTGAACAAGTCGTCGTCATTTTCTATTCTACCTCAAAGTCAACAGAACAGTGCATGCACGCTGGAGCAGTGAAAATAAACACACTGTCTATTGTCACTGCTCAATTATTATTAGCCTGCCTGTAGATGACATTTGCTTGCAAAGAGCTGTGATTGAAATCGTGCATGTCTAGCATTGTAGCCTTCATCGGTGTGCACCAGCATGGCTCATTACAGGAAACCAACCAGTTACCGCAATTATCATCCGACCAACAACTACATGAAAATTGAATGAGTCGACACAGATATCTAACCCTGTGCTCAGTGAACACGTTTGCTGCAACACCCCAGCAGAATGGCTCCTTTGTTTGTTTCTGCAAACCTGATCATGCCGTAAAAGGAAAGCGTTCTCTCCCTTTCATTATCAAACGGATCTCTTTATTCTTCAACTGGGTTTTCTACATTTTCATTCAACTATTTAGTCCAGAAACTATTTCAGATTTCTTTTTTATGTGTCCCTTGTGAGCAGACCATCTATGAAGAGAAGCATTTGATCTAGACGGAGCCTCTGGGAGCCTTGGGTGCGTTCTGTCCTCAGAGCTGTCGCCTTGTGTTAGTTGGGAGACACATTAATGCCAGGTGTGAACATGTCGAGTGAGTTTGCTGACTATGTGCTGCTTAGCTTTATTATTTTGGCTGCTAATCAACCCAAAGTGGCTCACACTAAGCTTCACAATTTTTGTTGCTCTTTGTAGCCACACATAAAGCTCAATTCCTGAAAGAAATAATTAGAGCATTTAGTAAAAGCCATCATTCAGGTTTGAGTTTAAGTTTAAGAAATTGCGTGCTGAGAATTGTTCTTTCGTGACTTAATAACAGGTTCTGCTCTAAATCTCCAAACCATGTGATGTATATGAAGGACAGAAACTTATCAGAACCAGGACTTACCATGAGCCAATTCAAGGGTTGAGCAGATGTGTAAAACAGATCTGCTCATTGACAAAAAAAAAGATAAGATAAGAAGAAAGAAAGATAAGACTTTATTTATCCCCAAAGGGGGGAAATTTTGTTTGTCCCAGCATGGGACACAATAAAAATTAAAATAAGTAAATAAATTATGAATATTACAATAAAGTAATAATAATAATAATAATAATAATAATAAACGTGCAAGAAAAAATAACATTAGCAGTCAATAAGTTTGACATACCTTAACTTTTTCGGTCAATAGAAACAAACTGAAGTAATTATTTTTGGACCTAAGTTGATCGATCTAGAGTCAGCATGCAGCTTTTTCTACAACAGCTGGGCTCTACTGATCTGAACCATCAGAGACACATAAAGACAGTTACAAAGCCGGCCTTCTGTCACCTGAAGAACACTTTCAGGATTAAAAGTACTAACAATCTGGAGAAATGCAGCTTTCTTTAGTTGCTTTGATTATTCCAGCAGTGTCCTCACAGGTCTGACTAAAAAGTGAAACAGGCAGCTGCAGCTGATCCAGAATGCTGCTGCTCATGTTCTCACTAAAACTAGGAAAATAGATCAAATCACCTCAGTTTTAAAGTCCTTTCTGGTTCAGTGTCTCTCAGAGAACAGACATTAAAATACTAATGTTAGTTTATAAATCACTGAAGTCTGAGTGCTATATCATTGCCAAACAAGGTTGTATAAGTCATAAGAAGAAGTGTCAATAAATTGTAAAAACATTTATTTATAAATCTGGGACATTGGATAAATGTCCTCCAAAACTCTTGCTGTGAGATTAAGCAACAGCAATAAAAATATATATCCATAACTCTTCTTTTTTTACAAGGCTTGCACTGCAGATGTTTCCAACAACAATATTTTTTATTTTGGAATAATCTGAAATCATCCAGGCATTATTGCTCTAAAAATCCAGCTTCTGGCTACTGAGCACAGTGGATCAATTAAGCTGAAGAGCCGGTTTTAGTCCAGAATAAAGTACACACACAGCCGCACATCATTTCTTTTTCCAGCTCTGAGCTGCAGCGCTTTCAATTGGGATTAACACAGTGGACTCTGTGATACAGTGCCAAGACTCAGCTTTAATTTGATGAGGCCCAAATTCAAAGAGTTCATTAGTAATTAGACACTTGGCTGCTAAATCATGCTTGGCAACTGCTTGTTTTGGGTTCATGCTCAATAAAACTCAAGAGTGGCTCAAAGCTCTGCTTCTGAAGATGTGATTTAGTTAGTTGTCAATAAAAGGAGCCGATATGTGAGGGAGACGTTGAGGTTTCTTTTTTTTTGGTTTTCGTTTCGAGTCTGCTGTTTCCAAGTTCTTTTGACACACTTGATTCCGACACATTGCTCCTCCTGCGTCCTAAAAATCATTGGATTAGATTAACAAGATGCTTTAAATCTGTTTGTCTCGATTTGTTAGCCTTTAATTAGCGTTCGGAGCGCAGCCAGACTCTCAGCGAAATGGACTCCAGAGTGTTTGTTTGTCTGATGGTTTGAGCCTCCAGCTGCACTCATATTTACTGCTGATTTCATCACTTCCAAAAAATCTAAATTAAAAAAATCCCTTTACCGTACTCCAGATTTTAATAACTCATCCAGACTCAGTTCTGAATATGTTATTCTGGTGAACCATTAAAGTTTAACTAAATGTCTCCTGGCTAAAACAAACCAGCCAGACAAAATTTAGGAGCCACCAGTCAAACCCAAGCACATCTTTCTTTAGGGTCCAGATAGGTGAGGCTTCAGCTGAGAAACTGTGAATAGCCCAGAGCTCCTGCATTGTCAGTGATTGGATGGCTGGGTTTATGGGTCTGTGTCTGAACTTTATTATGAAACGTTCAATAAACTGTTCCACTCTGGCAATGCCCGTCCATTTGAGAGGCAGCGAAATGCCACAGAGAAACCATCATGTTGAGCTTTATAGTGAGTTTTCTGTCCTTTTTGATTTATTCGGGAATATTATTTTAAGCTCCAGCTGAGCGGAGAGAAAGTTCACTGATAAAAACTTAGGAACCTTTCTGAAGGGTGTGAAAAATGAAACTGAGGTTCACTTTTTGTTCAGAAGCAGGTGACTGTTCTATTTCAGGTTTCTGCAGACTCATGACTCCATGCTAAATTATGAGGCATTAAATTTGCATGTAAAATAAAAGTGAATATCTACGGGGGAATTTTTCTGCCATAAGAGCACTTTCAGTTCTGCACATATTTTCAGTCTGAAAGCAGGATTTCATGTCTTTCTTTGCAAAACTTGTAATGCTTTTACTAAAACCTTCTCTCTGCTCGCTTCTGGAACAAAAATGCACTGTCGCCTGGCAACCTCTCAGCCAATAGAATGAAAGTGTTGTACTGGGTGCGTTTGTTTCCTTCTTTCCAACTTCAAATGTGTAAACTGTGCTCCACCGTTAGCATCCATGTTTACTTCCACAAAAACAAAGGATTGCTTCCTCTTATGGCGGTTGGCAAAACACTGAGAACACTGACTCTGTTGCGCCCTCTACAGCACATGCGGGATCCTTTCAGGTCGTTGCCTGTCAACCTGTATGCAGAACACATACAGGTCGCATTTATTTGGAAGTGTGAATGGCCGTGGCCAAAAAAAATCCCATTTGACTAAAAATTGGAATTGGGTCATTTCAGGCTGCAGCGTGAGCACAAAGAGAAGTTTTTAGTACAAGCATTACAAGTTTTGAGAAGAAAGACATAAGGTCCTGCTTTCAAAATAAAAATTTAAGCAAAAGTATTAAAAGTTTTGAGTACAAAAGACATGGAATCCTCCTTTTCAGGCTGAAAATGTGTGCTCTTGGATTATGCCAGAAAAATTCCCCCATAAATATTTCTCTCTTTGTCTCTTTCTCTCTCTCTCTCTCTCCAGGTATGAGATCAGGGACATACACCTGGTGGAGGAGAGCGTTCTGGAGAGCTTGAAGCTCAAAACCGACTTCCAGAACTTCAAGCCGAGACCTTTCAACATGCGGGAATTCTACGACCGCACCGGCCACAACCTCAACGACATGCTGCTGTCCTGCCACTTCCACGGCACAGAGTGCAGACCGGAGCACTTCAAAGTGGTGAGTTTCTGTCCTCAACTGGGTTCATTGTGAGGCTGGAAGCTCTCGGCATCAGGGCCGTCACGAGCTGCCAGCGAATATTTGGAAGCTGGTTTGCAAATATTAGAGCCAGCCAATGTTTTTTTTTCCACACACATTACATTTTGGCCTCTTTGTTCACCGTCTTTAGCTTTTCACACAATGTTCATATCCAACCAAAGCCCACGCAAATGAGACTGGTCAGTAGAGGCCAGAAAACAGAAAAGATGAAGCATCAAAAGGTTTGAACTTTCATGTTTCTTTCTGTGCGTAGATGCTATTAGAACCATTAGAAAGCATAAAATACTGAATAGGTTGCAAGAATTATTTCACTCTGAAAGCAAAGTAGGAGTAGATGGGGAGAAGTTTTCAACCCCTTGTTACGGTCATGAATGCCTTTTTAATTTCAAGGGTTATAATCTTTCTAAGCCATTATTTTTAAAGGGTGAAGTCATTACGCAGCTGACAAATTTTTATGAATTTTGGGATATGAGGTGACCAAATAAGTTGGTATATGAAAGGAGTGAAATTTGAAATCATATCCTTTAAATATTTGCTTTTTGTATTAATCAAACATTTGACATAACAGTGCCTGAATGTTTGATCAGCTTGTCAGAATCGGAACCGATCGTTTAAACGGGTTGGACGGAACCAAGCCTTTAAATAATGGATGGAGATCAAGAAGTTAAATGTTGTTTTGTTTTGCTGTTGGTTTCAAATGAAGCTGGAGAATGTGGAGGAAGTTATTAATTAATTATTGCACCCACTATGCAACATACTAAATCATCCCACAGCATCAGCTTCATGCTGTGGGATGATTTAGTAATTTTGTTTTAGTAATTTTTTCTCCTTTAATCTTAAACTTCTCCAAACAGAAGACAGTTTGCTTTAATGGAGATTCCATTTCTGTTTTTAACATCTTATTTCTGTTTACACACTCTCAGTGCTTGGTGATATGAAACACACTCTTGTTCCAGCTGCTTTTGGATCATGGGTTTTCCCACAACATCTCAACCAAATTTCTGTCATCTCAGAGTTATTTCATTGGACTTTGTTGCGAACATGAATTGTGGACCCTGCCTGTTAGTGCTGCAGACTTTGTGGATTTACCTATCCGTTGTTTTATCAGCGAAGTCCGACCACATCGTTGTTTACTTTAAGATGGATGTCTGTGATGAATGATGAGGTTAAAACTCTCCAAGCAGTCACTGAAATGTCACTGAGAAACATTACGGTGGTTAAACTCGGATCATAGACTAGAATGAAGCAACTGCTAAAGTCATCACCTCGGCAGCTTAATTTATGTGCCGCCCCTAAGACTGAAGCGGCATTGATTAGATATATTATTAACATCTGCACACACAGATGTTTCACCAGGTAAACTTCTGGAGCCAGAACTGAAGTGCAGATACTTTTCAGCATAGTGTGGAGTTGTACAAAGCAGAATTAAGGTTATATGTTGCATGCTGCAGATTGTGAGCGTGTCTGGAAATGCAGATGATTTTCTTCACCTCCATAACAAAGAAAACCCCTAAAGTCCCGATGATAATTAACCTGGGTTGCAAAATTTCTCCAAGAAACCCAAACCAAGCAAGGCTATTGCTTCCTTTTTAAAAAATTGGTCAACATGAACTTGGTTTAATTTTTAATAGGGTTATTATTAAAATATCTAGTTCTTTAGATCATTTTAAGTATTTCCTTCTTTTTCTCTTACATTTTACAATATAGTTTCTGTTTTCACTCTCTGTACATACATCTCTGTAGGGAAAGAAATAAAACTCTTATCTCTTGCGGTGCCTGCTGAGTTTTCCCACATGTGCCATGAAACCACTCAGATTTATAGTTTTTCCATTTTTATTTATCTGAAGTCAGTATTCAGTCACACCGTTACTGTTTGAACCTTTTTTTATATATTTTTTTGAGTGTATTTGTTCAGTAACAACACTGCTGGTGCTTTCAGCCTTTCTGCCTGTTTAAATCCTTTATTGTCTTAGTTGGACATTTTAACTGGCAAAATGACGCAAAATCAAAAACACTCATTTTCACCTTGTGTTGTGTAGACATTAAAGGATGTTCTTAATTTCCAGTCTTTGAAAACTGGCGAAACACTCTAAAATTACATTGCGAACTAAATTACATCAAATATAAATTCCATTCTTTACTATTTTCTTATTTTTTCTGACTGGATTTTATCCACTGACTTTGCTTAGATTGCAACACATTACATCCACACTAAACTTACTCTGTTTTATTGGGTTTGTATGTCACAGACCAACAAAAAGCAGAGTATAAAAATGATTTTACCAATAAAAATATTTTAGCTTTGCATTTGTTTTCATCCTCCTATAGTCAACTCTAAATAAATTTAGTGTAATCAAAGGCCTTCAAAATTCAACAGATTAGTAATTCTCAGAAATTTGGTTCAACGAATTTTCTAAATATTACAAAGTTGTAAACCTACCAAGAAGAAGAAGAAACATCCAAAATTTAGAGTCTGTTTGATTACAAACTCCACAAAGCACGTATTTATGGAAAAGTAAAAAGATAAAAATCAACATTTGTCAAAGTTATGTAGGGTGCAGAGCAATAATGTTAAAAACAGGGATCGAGATTTATCTTGGATTATTTTCAGGCCTTTTGCTTTTTAGTTTGTGGATCTTTAAGTCTTATCTCAGCTCATTCTGCGTTAATCAGTTCCTCCTTTATTTCCCTGCTTTGTCCTCTGATTAGTTCATCTGGTTCCTTTGTGATTTTCCACCCTGCCTCAGAGTTTAGATTCCTGGTTTTTCATTATACATCGTTCGGTTCTTTCGTTTACTATCCACATTTGATGACCTTCTCTCGCTACGGTTTTTCCTGTAAGTTCCTCTTATTTTATTAAAGCTCCCTGTTTAGCCACAGTTTTCTCTACTTTGGGTCGTTTCTAATCTCAACCATGACAGCATCCTTTTCCGTATACTTACCAGCTCTCTGCTATTTTTATTAATTAACAATAATATAAACACAAATAAAATTATTTTAACCTTTTTGATTTTAGCACCTAAAAAATAACCAAAGTATAAAAAAATTGAAACTACTACTTTAGTTAATAAGCACTAAATTAAAACTACATTATGTTAAATTAATAACTAATAAAAACTACCAAACACAGTTAAAACTAACTGAATTACACAAATAAAAAGTCACGACAAAAAAAATATTATAACCCTGGTTACGGGAGAAGTGTTTTCTTTTTCAGAAACATTCTTCATTTTTTATAAATCTCTGTATGCTTTGACATAAAACCTTTTTAATAAAGAAACGTTGAGAACTGTAAGTGAAGTTAGCATGTTGGAGTGAGTCCACTGATTTTCTAATGCGACTCAGTGCTCCTGCTTGCTGCTTTTGCAGGCAAAGTAATAAAGTTTCATAAATTGTGACCACCGTTTAACTTGTCTTCTTGTTGCATCATAACAATGCCTCTAATGAGTTTGTTTTCCTCTGAAGTGAGAACAGGAAGCGTCATTTCCACCACCAAGCGGTCCCTTTGAGTCCTGGCAGGAAGCTTGTGGTTGTGTGGCGCTTTAATGATGCCAGAGCAGAGAGCGTGTCTCCTTAACCCGAACGTTGCATCACTTCTCTGCACCGATGGGCACGTCTTTTCCAACATTTGATTAGTTCTGCCTCGGCTCTTTCAGATGCTGAAATATGAAATGTGGAGACGTGAACGCCCGGAACATGAGGCGCGCCTCAGATTCCTGCTGAAGCATCTCACTGATCTCTCCGTGTTTCAAATAAATCAAAAATAATGACAGCCTCTCGCAGTCGGATCAGTCCAAGAATGATTCTCCCATTCCTTTCCTTTTTTTTATTTTATCAAAATGTAACAGAGGCTTCAAGGAAGGGCTGAGAAAATTAAATTTGGCAAGAACAGAGTGACAGCAGAAAGGTGCTCAGCCCCCGGAGAGGTTTAAACTTTAAGGTCTTGATTTTTTCATCCTTTTCTAATCTACATCACATCACATCCACCAAACTGTAAAACACACTTCCTTTGAAGGCCCCCCTTTGATGCGAGACATTGTTAATCTTTACGGCTTTCCACGGCAATGTGCCTGATGAATAAAGAAAGGACTATATCCCAACTGGCTGATTTTTGTGAAAAGATCAAACCGAGAAACGAGGCCTATAAAACTGCCTCATGCTGTTTGTTAAAAGAGCGCAAAATCAGCTTTCAAATGAATTAACGGGGTCTGGTCTGTTTTAAATAAATAAGATAGAAAACAAAAAAAGTGACTGTATAAGTGTCTCCATGACAATTTTCTAAACAAATACTGAAACAAAGCGTATAAGCCCTTTTTGATATATTAAAAAAAGGGTTTATTTATCATAATTTAGCTGTGGTTGATAAGTGGAGTCCCTGCAGAAGAGAATTACACCATCAGTGTTTGGACTTGGCAAGTTTAAGAATATTTTTTGGGAAATATAGCTTGAGTTTAATCAAAGTCAGAGTGGATGTTTTCCTTTTAAAGAATGCACTAAAAGACTGAGCTGCAGCCTAATTTACCAACCTGTAAATCTCAGTCATTAAAATGCTAAAACGTCCCACTGACTTTGACAGAAAAGAGTGCTGAGCTGGCAGATTCAGAAGTGTGAGCGAGGCACGACAATGACGTAGTAAACCGGGAGTGTTGGCGGCCATGTTGGACACGTTTGTGTTTGTTTTGGGACAGAATCTGATAAAATACATATAAAATCTGGCATCTTTTTAATGTCATGTTCTGGGTTGTTCTTCTGTTGTGAGCATTTTCAAATCTTTTTCAGCATGTTAGCAGTTTTAAATCAGGGTTGTACCTACAGATCATTTTACTAATCGATTTCATCAATTGATTAGTCTGATCATTAATCATTTAATCAGATTTCAAAAAATGGGACAATTTATCCACCAGCTAAATTTGTTATTGTGACAGGGCAACCCGTCACTGCTGTGATTATGAGACTCCTGCAGAAACACTTCCACCTGATCAAGTTTCTTTTTCTAAAAGGGTAGAGGAATTTGCACACTAAACTAACTTGTTAGATAAATAGTAATAGGTACATCAAGTGAAAATATTTTGAAAGCTAAGAGCAATCAGAGTCACTTGTGAAGTCCTTTTGCTCCGAGCTGCTCTCTGAGGACTGGATAAATGTTTTGCCAGTTGCAGCGGAGGTATCAGAAGCCCCCAGTGCCCCTCCTGAGCTCCTCAGCGTTTGAGGAGAATCATCACGGCTAATTGGACTCTGAGGTATTTCTGGTGTTGACAGCAAACTGTACTCATTTTACAACCCACTCACCAGTGAACTCTCGCAAAGGGGAACCAAGAGAGAGTCCCACTCTGACAAGAGCTTCTCTTGGTCTAATGCCTGGCCCTTTTTTGTTTGTCAAGGAATCTGACAGCTGTACCCCGGGAATAGATGTGCGTTTGTGAGCTCCCGCCACGCTGCAGAAGTGACAGTTGCCTTCTAATTTCTGTACTCTGATTGCAGCTGTCATGTCTCAAGAAAGAAACATGCATTTGGAGATGCTGCAGACAAAATGAAAGATATGTCAAAAAAGAGAGGAGGCAGCGTTGGGAAGCTCTGGATTTTTATATTTCATGGCTTGAGATGTGTTCAGAAGTCCTGCTTTAAAATCATACATGCAAACTTTAAGGATAATTCTGCCCACTTTAAATTCTTTATATTTTGGTTATACGTCTACAAGAGAAATCTAAAGGTGAACACTTTCTTGATGTGATTGTAAGTTCTGGATTACCCAGCTCACATTTACAGTTTATAGATTAGTTTACAGTGCCTGTGGAGGAGAAATAGGCCCACAGCATCACAGAGCCACCATCAGACTTAAAAATGGGAATAGTTCAAATGTTGACATGCAAGAAAGAACCAAATGACAGAAAGGTCTTCTAAGGACAGAAAAACAGAATAAAAAGTGATACATGGGGATTAAAACAGATGGATCTGACAATAGCTGAATGCAAGTCAGGAGTATAAATACAGCTGCGTGAAATAGACATAAAGAATTATTAAAACTATTACTAACATGAAACATATAGAATAACAAAACATAGAAACAACTCAATATATAAAAAGAAACTGAGCTTGAATTTTGGCAGCTCATAGCAGAATGAGCTGCTTTTCCTTATATTCAGTCTTTGTTTTACGTCAAGCTCCTCAGCTGTTTGTTAAAGAAAATCTTAATCTACCCGTGGCAGCTCCATTTATGTTAAAGTTAAAAAAGAACATTTTTACATTTTTGACAGTATAAACAGGACAAAAACAATCAGTTAGCGTGTAGGTGGTGTTTAGTTTGTTGCTATGAAGACGTGGTAACCAGAGACCAATGTTTACTGCAGGTCCCTAAAAGTGGACTTTGGAGATTTCATTTCGCCTCCGTTGCTGTCCTGCTGACTATTAGTGCTGACAAGATAAATGCGGTATCTCCTGCAGCCTAGAGGCCAGCGACCAAAAGAAATGGGCCTCTGCAATACTTCATATTTATTCCCCAGGGGAGGAAAAGTTGTGCATTACTAATTGTAGGTTCCAAATAAGCCATAAGTTTTTCGGGTTTTTGCACATCTTTACTAGTGGTACCAATAAATGTGGCTGGTGCTGCATGCATTTAACCAACTGAAGGCCTTTTGGTAATGATGTATTTTCTCATGCTACCCTCAGGGAGTTGATTCTTACAATGCATTGGTCTGAACTGACCCAGTTTCAATGTGGAACATATGAAGTGTCTGGATAATATTCAGCAGAACTCTGACTGCAGAAGTGGATTTCAGTGGCACTGAAAGTTTTATTGGGCCGTAGGATTCCTGTCGTACAGTAGACACACTCAGAGTGTCTAATTAATTATTTGACTGCTGGAGAGTTCATGTACTGATGATCTTGAATTCTTAAGGAGTAACCCTGCAGGGGACACTGAGCTCAGATTTCTCTGACAGCTTCGGCAATCTGGGGAGCTGGAAATGAGCCGAGCTCAAGCAGGATGGTGTCTCATATTTCATTTGGCAAAAATATTCTTAAGGCTTGCTTCTCCTCCGGGTTTTTAGGGCCGGAGGCGACAGATGTGAAGCGCAGCCGCCACCCAACTCGCCCAGCGGCTTTGGGTCAGCACAGCTGCTCTTCGCAGTCTGCCTTCTGAAACTGTCGTCGTGTGCCGAGCGAGAAAATGTGTGCCAGCTCTTGGCGATGGTGTTTATCCTGGCTTTTCTTCCGTGCCTCTGCCAAAGGTCTTTGACAGTTTTCCGCATTTACCCTTCATCACTTTTCCTGCACAGCAAACTCCTCACATCCTCTCCCATGGGGATGACGATGCTCATTATGCTTTCATCTCTCGTCTTCATTCTCTCTCTCTCTCCTCCTCTACATTGCTTCTTTGCCCTCCTCTTTGTTCTCTCCGCTCCTATTATACACTCCTTTGACTTCCCAAGTTGCAAGCTTTTGTTTAAGTAAAAAAAAGTAGAAATGCTAAACATTGGGATGAGCAGAATTAGACAATAAACAGGAAATTAAATTTCCTCCTGCCACCATCAGCAGCAGCACAGTGATGAACTTATGAACACCTTTGAGAGATTAATATTTCCCCCACAGTGCTGAAGAAGAAGTATTTACTGCTGACCAATCCCAAACAGTGATTGCTGCCTCATTACCCAGGTTGCAATAAACCCCCAGCACAAATAATAGAGTCTTTATATTAAAGTCGGACTCTATAACAAAGCAGGAACCCCAAAGCACTACTTTATTACAATTATTTTAAGTTAACAATTATTTGATAAGCAGTCATTTTCTTAAAAACCTGAGTTTTCTCTTGTGTCGAGGTTTCACTATTTTTCCAAAATATGAACCTTTTACAATAAGCTGAATTTACAAAATAAATCATAAAAGTTTAACATTACTTTGTGTCAACTGTAATAAATACCGACTGAATAAACAGAAAATTATGTTTCTCTTGCATTTGTTGGTTTTTGGATGATAAGCTGACGTTGCTTAGTCATGCAGCTCGGCTGAACAAGCGTTATTAAAATTAAACTTATAGAGCTCGTTGAGTGTTTATATCTAAAAAGCAAATAATTGCACAACATTCTGCATTTTGCATCCATCGCCAGACTCCATTTGGACAGTTTTCTTTTACCATTCCAGTATCGCCCCACCATCTTTATTTCTCTACCTACTGGCTCCACTTCAGAAGGACCAGTGGTGCCCTCTTCTGGATGGCAGTCAAACTACAACACCAAAAGAAGTCTAAGTGGATGTTTTTATTAATCGATTTAATTGACAATTAATTGTAAGTTAATTGTAAGTTGTTTTCATCCCTAAATAGGACATTAAACACTCACCCACTCCTAATATGCAGATAAAATCCCTCTACTCAGTATTATAGTTTTAATATTTGAAACACTTTACTTCTGTGCTGACTAGTTGAGTTTGAGTGTTTTTCCCTCAGTTCAAACATCCACACAGAAGACTGTTTTGTGCACGTTTGTGGTGCTGATGTTTACTGAAGGAAAATACCCCAGGGTGTGCCAAGAGTAAAATCCTGTCACCAACGACTTCATGGTGCATCTCTAATCAGTAAAGCTAATAAAAAAAAATCTTCATGTAAAATTATTTCAGATCAGTTATCTACAAATATTGATCTCAATAATTATTCCAATTAAACTCCAACATCCGCTTCAATAACCCCAAACAAATCTGCTCATCCAAAAGACATTTTGGTTCCTCTTTGGGGTTTTTTTTCTGTTTTTACTTTTTCTACAGCTTCTCAATGTCTGATTTTAGGATGGATCAGTGTTACTGCCTTCGCACACTCTGTGTCTCTGATGGGAAGATGGGGGAAACACTTTTTACAGAGACTTCTCAGACCGAGAAAGAAGGACAGTGGGGCTGAAAATAGCATTGGGCTGGCTGCGCCGCGGTGCACATGGTTTATTCATTCTGAGGATTAGTGCAGGTGACTTAAGGGCCCGGTTCTGTGCGAACTGGTGGCAGGCTTGCAAAGGGCGATCTGGTACTGAGACGGACTGGTTGGACTGGGGAGGAATGATGCTGCAGTTCAGACTGTGAAGCATTGCTGCACTCAAGCGACCACGAATCAGCCCCGATGCATATTTTTAGAAATTTATGCTGGATGCTGGCCAGTCATCTTCAATAATGAGAATATTTAGTCATGTGCTGAAATTGTTGGATTCTCGTGAGCAGATTTAGAAATGAACTCGGATGCAAGATGCATGAATCACGGAGGTTGAAAACGCCAAACGGAAACGAGTGAAAGTTTGGAATGAAGGCTAAAAATCTTTCATCCCAAAGAAGAAAACACTGAATCAAAAATTAAAATCTGAAATCAAACCAACGTACACAAACGCCGACGAGGAACAGGAATAAAGTGAAGACCTTATCAGGGAAAACACTGAGATTTTTATAGAGGCATAACTTATGCATCACTTCATCTTCTGTCTATGACCCAAAAAATGTTACCCCAATCCCTTAAAGGCACCACAAGATCTGAACCAGATAAAACTAACACAAAAAATATGTCTGTTCTAATATATGTTTTCAATCTGATAGCTTTATGTAATGTTTTAGACTGACAGCAGCATAATATAATTCATTATTGTGGCATTTTCCTCACCTCTTTCTGTCCCGTCTTTACTAGGAATGGTTGAGATGTAAGGTAGCGTAGCGGTGAGCTAACATGTAGAGACATGCAGAAAAAAAGGTGTCCTAAATACGTCTGAAAGTCCAGGACAAAAAGGCCCAGAGGAACAACATCTTACTTAAACTTGATCTCATCACATCTTAAGCAGCATGTGGAGAAGAATTGGGGGGATAAAAGAGGGTTGTTCATGGAGTTGTGTGAGCAGATGTGACCTTTACAGAAGTCTTTTAGTCACCTTTGACACTCAAATGAGACCAGTTTGTAAAACGTATCTCCTCCAAACACTGCTTGTGTAACCTGGCTGTATTTCTCTTTTGTTATAATTACACAAAATGTTGTTTTCTTGGTTATTTCTATTGCTCCTTACCTGACTGAAACACCTCTCAAAAACGCTGCCATTGTTTTAACTGTGTTACTTTCAGATCGGAAGCCTCTCCTTTTTATTTCTTCTTCTGTGGTATTGTCTTTAAATCGTTTGCAGCCCTTAGACTCTTCCCTTTTGTCATGTTGTCCTGTGGGAGAGGTGTGTGCTGTTTATTTTTCATCTAACTACATCCAGTTCATTTATAGATTTATTAAGTAAATTTTTGTTATGTACTTTGGATTTGTGTAGGATGTGGAGCGGGCAGCCTATAACACGGCTGTTTCCTGTTTGTTGTTCTCGTCAGAATAAGTCGAGAAACCATCCTTTTTTAAAGACAAACCGTGTCACGGCCTGATCGATCAATAAAACCAGCACAACGCAGAAGGGATCCGGTTACACTTAAACAGCAGAGATCTGAATTATGATGGTGTGTCGTGACTAAACAATTAGCTCTGAGCAATTTAGGTGGAGGGAACTTTTAATAGGCGTAATAAAGCTGCCATCCTTAGCAGAAGAAATTGCAGTAAGTATTTTGCATCCCACC
Source organism: Poeciliopsis gracilis (assembly GCA_911649635.1). NCBI lineage: Eukaryota > Metazoa > Chordata > Actinopteri > Cyprinodontiformes > Poeciliidae > Poeciliopsis > Poeciliopsis gracilis. The sequence goes on from CAJVRI010001220.1 coordinate 4,730,114, forward strand.
AGAGGAAATTTGACCCGTACTGCTGCAAAGAGAGGCAGACTTGTGCATAAACCGGCTATTTAAAGTCATAGTATGAATCACAAATAATGTCAGTTCAAGTTTTGAATTTTGATTTTCTTGTATCGTGTGAACTTCTTAGTGTGTTCCAGGTTATTTTCCTCTTGGTAGCTAACATAAGCTTGCTGATCAGACATTTTCTTTCAGGATTGTCCAGTAGAGACCAGTGTTTCCATCAGGTATAATCATCTAGTTCCTGCAGCACCAAACCATCACAGTAATATCAGATGTCAGGCTGCCAGGTTAGTTTGGGTATTGTTCCTTTTTCCATAATAAATGTAACTTTTTGTTGGCTGGTTTGTCAAACCACTTGAATGATTGGAAGCTTGTAAGCATGGAAAAAAGCACAGAGAAATATATCACAAGACAAATAAAATTTAATGACGTTGTATCTTACTCAATACAGCTACAGCCTTCAACAGATTCCCATCTTCCACTTTCTGGCTATTTGAAACAGAAAATCTTCCTGAGGTGCTAAACTAATGCCAGCATGTTTAGTCTGCAATGGATACGAACTGATGACAATTTAACTTGTAAATCTTTCTAGGTAATTCCAGGCAATTGTCTGCAGGCAAAACTTCCACAAGTTTCCTCCTGCATCATAAACTTGACACTGTTTTAAGTGTCAAGTTAAAACAGTGACTGTTGATGTATGGCAGATATCAACAGTCAAGTTGATATCTGTGCCAATCAAGGCAACTCATTACTGAAATCAGCTTCAGAGCCTTTATGAAAGTGCTACAACCAACAAGAAAAAAAAAAAAAAAAAGATTATAATTTGAAGCGAAAGTGCATCAATAAAAACCAGACAAATCAGATTTACTTTCCTTTTTTTAAAAGAGATGAACAAACAGATGGGCATTAAATGAAAGATTTTCCCGAATGCAAGTGAAATTAAACTAGAATCCTCAGAGCAGTTGTATAGTTAAAGCAGGTTATTGAGTGAGAAACTTTCCCCTCCCCTCCCCGCTCCCACACACATACACTCGCCATCTCCCCACAGTAATCCTGTATTATAAAGGAACACGTACTGTAAACACTGCTGATTGATAGCAGACAACAAGTAAACCAGTAAACAATCAAATAATCCTGCCACAGTACAAACAGGAGCTGGCAGAGATACGAGAGCTGAGAGAAGCAGCTCGGCATTTTCAAACAAATCCTGCTTTCATGTGTTTTTTTTTTCCCCCCGTTTGTGTAAAAAGCACACAGGAGCTGTGGGCAGACAGACGATGGGGCCTCTGTGTGTAACAAGGTCGCAGAGATGGACGCAGGGCAAGGCAAAGTGAGAAAGGACAGATGGGAGCAGCTGTAGTGACAGGTGAGGACGTAGCCGGTACAAAGCGCGCCACAGCCAAGGGCTCGGCATGAGGCAAGGGCGAAAGGATGAAGGAGAAGGAAGTGAAGGAAACAGAGCGGGAGGCATTTTGGCTAGCGAAAAAAAAACAACCTAGAATTATAATATGAAGAGTTGGAAGAAGAAATACTCTGGTTGTCTAACTCTAACACAGCTCTAACGAGTACTTATTATGCAGGAATATTCTCTGTCCTCATATTAAGCACATTTATTAGTGTTGGTACTGGTGGTCTGCTTGACTAATTATGTAGTTAAAAACAAGGATATTTTTTAAAAACATAATAGATTAAAGAGTACCTAATGTGCTTCTCTTTGGATCTAGTTTTTTGTTAAAATTTTTTGTTGGTGCCTGGAATGTGAGCCGTTTCAAAAACCTTCCAAATTTAACGTCACAAATCAGCACAATTCCAGCGCGCTTAATTATTTTACTGATATACTGTGTTACATTTATATGAGTAACGTTTTGGACAAATATACTTTCCTAATTTGTTTTTATTCCTCTTTTACTTAGGGTAGTATTTCTATGAACCATTGCTACTCCTACTTTGAGTGAAATTTCTGGATATTTTACAAAACAACTTCAATGAAAGAAAAAAAACCCCATATTTTAATCAAAAATGTATTAAACACAGACACACATATGTTTATTTTTTGATAATAATTGTTTAGAAAGTGTTTCTCCTGGCTGAATTATTTTGTTATTCATTTGCATTAAAATGTAAACATTTGCACATAATTTTTTATTTTCATCAGTCTGATATGATCTTTATTAATATTCCATCATTGGCTATGATTAAACAGTTACTCAGTATTCAAAAATGGCTTCTTACCCTTAACTTTTAATTTCTTGGGTAGCATCTATTTACTTTTACTTGAGTTGAGCTTGAGTATAATTTTTCAGTAATGTTTTAGGACTGTGGGAGGAAGTTGGAGTACCCAGAGAGAAACCTTGCATGCATGGGAAGGACAAATAAGATGTATATTAAAAAAAAAAAGTAACAATTCTGGGCTATTCACTATTTGCTGAAAAACAAATCCTGACTGTATTTATCTGTCTGCCATGGCCATCCGAATCTGTGAATAATGTTACTGCTGCTCTTGTCTGAAGCTGACATGTTGGAAAGGTTAGCCAATCAAATGCCTCTTTGACAAGCACTGCAGTGCAGCACAGGAAATAATAAAAAATATAAGAATACAACTCCTGACGATGTTGTGTGGACATCCTTTAGAGTAATAGTTTGTTGAACCACTTTTTGATTCAATTTAAACTCAGTTTTCTTTGCTTGCCGTTTATCTGGATCTCACAGCTTGTCTCGAGGTGTTAGCTCACCTGGTGAAGCTTTTCAAATCTAACATATTGTCAGGATATGAGCTAAGTGGCTGATTTAATTTTATTGAGATGAAGCTGTCATATTCATTTAGAAACAATAATACTAAAGTTTTAACTCAGGAAGAGTTCAGCAATACTCTTCTGAGATCAAATTAATTGTGAACGGTGCTGAGACTGCACTGAACTCTCATTTATTAATATTTTTTGTATTTTATCATTTGGAACCTACAAAGATCAGTAGTGGAAATTAAGGGCGATTTCTAATAAATAGATAAACTTATGCAACTATAATATGAAGCCAGATTCCAATTTTCTTTGTTTGTTTTAAGTGGAACGTTTCATTTTGATAGTCAGTTCCACATTAATTAATTCATTAATTAATTTATTTATTTAATTGAACTATGAGCTATAGAAAAATATTCTATATTGATTTCTTTATTCCGCTGTGCTGCTTTTGGCAAGCAATGTAAAAGAGCAGGAGGTGGGAGGCTTTTATTTTTAGCCAGAGAGCCTAAACAGAGTTGCACACATGGACACATAAACATGCAGCAAACCGCAGATTAAAAAAGAAAAAAGAAAAAGAAAGAGTGGCAGGATACAGTCGCATTCGCAGCGAGAGAAACTGCAGCCATCCGCGAGAAAGCCTCGGAGACTGATTAGTATTTCCTGGATATGCCAATGCATTTTCTTTTCTTATCAACCTCAGAGTGGCATTTCCACTGCAATTACCGAGCTAATCAGTTAACCAGCAATGGCTCCCCTTCCGTTTGTTGCTTCTCTCTTTTTTTAAAAAATTGGTTCACATGAAATCAGAGGTTTCCTGGCGGATGTTGCCTCTGCTCGCTGCCAGGGAAGCCGCTGTGTTTGTGTTTGATTCGTTGGGACCTTGTCATCACTGGATGCTGAAGTTTCCAGAAAGATTTTATGATTATGACATTTCGGATTTATGGCACTGCAGACTGACAAGAGGGAAGTGGATGAAGAAAAAGACATGTAGACGGTGGCAGGAGGAAAGGGAAAAGAGAAACCTCGAAGCCTTTTGGCGATAAAAACTGAAACTTTCTGATGAACTTAATTAAAAAACAGAGATCGCTGTAATAACATTTAAGGGGCATTTTCACAATGAATTTCCTCTTTTGAATACCAAAAATTCCCTTTTCTTAAAACTATTGTAATCATTGTTGACATTGCATCAGGCTCTTGCTTATGCATCAAGTAAAATTGATTGCTTAAGGCGACAAACCCACTACTGACAAAGCTCTTATATCTGCAGTCCCCCACAGCTCTGCTGAGCAATTTAACTTTCAGGAAACGGCTATCATTTACAGCCCACATTCATGCTGTTCTGGCGGCTCTCAGTGCTTTCCCTGGCTCTGGGAAGAGTCTGCAGTGGGAAAAAAAAAACTACTTGAAGATGGATTGAGCTGTGCTGAGTTTAGTAGTTAAGGTGACAAATGTTTCTTTTGGGAATTGGTTGAAGAGCAAATCCAATATCAAAGGTCCTCCTTAAAGCAGGGATCCTCAGAACTCTTTAAAAGTCTGGCAAAGTATTTATTTTTGCTTTGATCACTTTCCAGGTTGAGATGAGTAAAGAAAAGTGAACACAGAGTGTGGGAAAAGTTTCCAGACATTATTCCATAATTTCAAAGAAAAACTCTGAGTTTCTGTAACATAAAGACTGTTTTTATGTTGATTTATATTTAAATTGCATAATTAGAGTTACTGCCACAAATTGCACTGATAATTTTGTTCTTTGACTTATTGACAGTTTTTGGTTTGTTTTAAAATACTGATCACATATATTGAAAACATAAGTTAATCCTGCTGATATAAATTCATCAGATTGATTAAAGATCACCAAAGTGTTTCTCTCCCACACAGTTGAATTGTCTTGTTTCATGAGTTTAAGAACAAAGAGATTTAAAAACCCTACTAACGTAATATCATGAACTTATAGACTTTTAAAAATCACTTCCAAAACATAGAAAATCTGGAAATGAAAGCATCAAGCTGTAATTCCCAGCAGATCACTTCTCCTGTAAGATAAAGCTATTTTATCCTAACAGCATGAGAGACTAATGATAAATATTAACTGGTGGTTTTGTTACCTAATGCATTAAACATTGTGTTCTCAGTCATTCAAAACTAAAACTCAATGTTTTTCTCAGCTGCCAGCTGGCTAAGCCAGAGTTTAAACGCTGGCTTGATGGAAGCTCAATCTGTGCTGCGACATTTAATCAGCTCTCAGGCGCCGTTATTCACCAACTTCCTTTATTTTGAGTGTCAGATGTGAAGAGCTTTAATATCAGTGGAGTGGACCTTTATTTGACTACTGCGATTCAGATCAGACAAGTGGCCCAACTTAAGATAATTTGCAGATAAATGAAGTGGTGACAGGAGGTCTGTTTTTTTTTATTATTATTATTATTTTGGTTTTGTTTTACTGGATATCAAATACGTCAGAGTCACAGCAAATATGATTCTGCTTTATAATAAAACTGAATGAAAGCCATTAGTCATGGTGGCTTGCAGTGGCATCAGGTAAAACAGGGATTACTATTATTGAGTGATGTTCAGACAGACAGCTGGAGTGGAGCGCATCAGTGTGAGCGCATCAGTCTTTGCGGAGTGTGGCTGCGGTTAGCAGTGACAGATATATCTGTGAAAGTAAATTGATTCAGTGTTGCACGTTTGCTTCGTGTTGGTCCAATATGCAAAGCTGCAGCTGAGACGGGAGTTGTCGGGTGTGCCGTCTTGTCTCTGTCTTTGTCCTCGGGACGACTGGGACGCACCTGTTTAAGGTTGCAGCAGAAGCTTATTATGCTCCTCCAATTGTCGCTGTCTCGCCCCTGCAGATGTTGCTGTCTGCGCCGCAGGACCCTGCTGACCCGACTGCACCCCCACCTCCTCCTCGGCAACAGCCGTGTTCAAAACGAGACCCTGACACTTCATTTCAAAACATCTTTCACATATAATATGACATTTCCTCTAGAAAAACTCACTTGAGAAAAAAAATCATGAGGCAGGGGAAAATGAAAACGTATAAAAATGTGCCATAACCTGAGAGTAGAAGTGTACACAGCTTTAAATTTTGCACATTTTTATACTTCCATTTGGGTTTCTACTGCTTCTAAAAATACTCCTGTATGAGCCATTTCAAAATCAACAGGAACAGCCTCGTCAACTAGCAACCCAAGCTGAGCTCCAGCACATTTGGTCAGCTGGTTTTACTGCTGCATTTGCTGTGGAATGGATGATGGAAAAGACAAGTGTTTTGTTGTTGACCTAACATTCAGAAACCACTTGCTACATTCTTGTTGGTTGTGTTGGAGGCTCTACTTCTGCTTTTCAAAGGTGTATGGTTGATATGAATACATAAAAAAGATCACATCTTTCCAGTTGAAGAAAACATCCAGGCCTGGATAAAATGTCCCAGAGTGTTCTGGGCTGATGTAAAGTTCAGGGGAACAGTTTTGACACAAAACCTTCAGCTGAACGTAAACAGGGATTTTATTTTCTCAACTTCAGAGAATATGTCAAATTACAAATCGTTCTGACAATATGAAAGGAAAATGTGTCTTTTGGAATGGTACAAGTCTAAATTCAATAGAAAACCAATTGGGATCACCTGAGGAGGGTTGTGGACAAAATATGTTCAAAATGTCTTCCTGAGATTTAGTGAAGATGAAATGAACCACAATGTTCTTCTGTTTTTGTTGTCTGACAAATGTGAAAATGTGAAAAGGTTTTCAAATGGGAAAACTTTTCAACATGAGTGTGTGCAATTTCCAGATCCATTTCAAGTCTTCAGTCAACAGATCCTGATGTTAGAGGAGGCAACATTTTCGTTTTGCCTTTTTAATCTTAAAGGATTCACAGCTTATTGTTCGACAGAGTATGAGATTTTCACCTCAAAGCAGCCGAGTTGATGACATTTGATGACCTAAAGCTGCCGTCAAAATGACCTTATGCTCGTAAGGAGATCAAAACATGATGTTACATCAGGGCAGCTGTCTGCTACATTCTGCGGCTCATTTCGATTTCATCACCCAGAGACTCATTTATTATTTTTTTTTTGTGAAAAGACGGCGTGCTCCTGCAGCAGTTTGGGTCTCAACAGACCAGACCGGACGCGTTTATGGAAATGAACCTGGCTTTAGAAAAGAAAAGTGAACATGTGCTGACCTTTGGTTTTCTTTAAACAAGCCAGTTTTTTCATTTTACTTCCAAAAAGTCAGAATTTTTTTTCCGTTAAAACTCATCAAAATGTCCTTGTTTTGCCCTTTTTAGATACATGTCCTGCTGTGATTTATGCATTCATAAGTAGTTGAAAAAGAAATTTGCACACATTTTCCCTAGTTAAAAAAAAAAATCTAAAAAATCTGTATTAGTTAATTTTAATTGAATTTGATAGAAACTAGTTTAGACATATTCTAAAGATTAAAGTATTAAAAATGTTACAGGTTTTTATTTACAAATTTCACAGATTTCATTTTTTCTTTGAGTCTAACTGCTAATTTAGAGTTTGGACAATTTTCTAGGATTATAACATCTACAACAAAAGACAGAGTTTATTTTAATTTAGCAATATTATAAACATTAAACATCAAGTTTAAAAAATGGGTTAAAATCAATTTATTTCAGCAACTCAATTAACTAAGTTTCATCTAATAGAATTTTCAAGGTTTTATTTCTCTTAATTATAATGAGAACAATTATTATTAGAATAAAAAATGTATTTAGCTCAGAAAAGAGAGCTTAATATGATATTTCTAATATAATACTAAGTATTTCTCCTTATGTTGTAAATTTGCTGCCATTTTGCCACATTGCTGCTGGCTCACCTGAATCTCCACAAAGGCAGAAAATATTCTGTTCTATTTAAGGTTATTATTTTTAAGAGATACTTTTACTCTAACAAACCAGTTTTATCATAACAAATATTCTCGTTTACTGAATATGACCGTAAATGCAATAAAAAAAATGATAGGACTGCAAAATTACTCTCTTTTATTCATGAAAGAGTCACTTTCTAACCATTTTCTGATTTTGATGCTTTTGTTTAAGTCTTTGCAAAGTTAAAAAAAAGTGTTGGTTTTCAGTTTTAAGGCAATTAATGTACCGTAAAAATCAATAGGCTTGGTAAATTAATGGTGAATAAATTTTTTCCCACTAGTCAGCAGTGATGAAGCACTTATCAGTTCAGAGGTGAACTGAAGATTGGAAATTAGCTTTAGCATAATGCTGCAGCGTAACTTAAGGAATTGTAACTAAACGCAATAAGCATCTTATTAAAGGACAGTAAGTAGAGTTTTTGTTTTTATTACTCTAATGTTGCTCACATTCAGGCCATGTCAATGACTGTGTCTATATATATATATATATATATATATATGTCCTTTTTTTAAATGATCAGCACACTGCATTGTCACCGCTGACTCCTTATTAAGGACAGAGTTGTTTTAATTACACCCTCATATCAGTGGCTGGAGATAACTCTGAGTGGCAGCCATTATGGGCACCATTAGCATTTGAAGTCAGACAAATGAGTTCCACTTTGTGGAAGTGGGCTGCATGTGCTCAGATACGGTGAAAGAAAGGAGGGATGCATAATGAAACATTAAGAGAGGCCGAAAGCTGCTGGAAACCAGAGATAAAGATAATATTTATGCAATTAAAACTGTCACTTTGGTGGAATAAAGGGAGTAAAAAGAAGAAAGTAACTTGGTGGTCAGGCTGCAGTTTGTCATGTTTGGATGTGTGGATGGAGGGAAAAAAAGGAATATTTGTAAATAAAAGAAGTGAATGATAGCTGCTACTTTTTCAATTTGTCAGCTCACAGTCACACTGGCATGAGAAAAAATTGAGGTTATTTCATGTTTCTTTTAAAAAATATTTACTGGGAAAATAATCACTTTCACTAAAAAGATGTTACTGTCTGTACTGCCATGTCTATCGATTAAATATATTTTCTTGCTATATTTTTAAAACCTAGGCCCCCATATTATTGAGCAGCTTTAGCTGTAACATTTTTTTTTAAGAGTTGTGGCCTAAAAAATGTCAAATTTCAGATTATAGCTATGCTAATCATAAAGTTTCTGTTATTCAAATTGTTTAATGCTCCATAAACACAACTGTTTTTGGATTTGAAGCAGTATTTAAAAAGGTTTCCAGCATTTGTTACTCATCAGTAGAACCATGTTATGGTATGAGTTTTGTGGAACTGAAAGTCCCAAACTGAACCTGAAGTTTTAATATTTTTCTTCTAACACTTTCCCCTTTAATCAGAAATCAATAATATCTTATTGAAAATCATTTTTGAGAAAAGCCACCTGATACCAAAAAAAATGTTTTTAAACAACAGGACTTCTGTGTATTTTATTGGGATTTTTATGCAATAAATCAAAAACACAGATGTGCATAACTGTACAGAAGGAAATGGATATATCTGGGATTTTATTCTTTTACAAATAAAAATGGGATTTTTCTCTAACTTCGCTCAGTGTTTCACTTTGGGAATCGCTTCAGCGTGACCCAACTATGTTAAGTAACCTAAGGTTAAGTCTGAGATCAATTTTATTCACTGCCTTTACTCTAATACCCTAAAATAAAATTCAATGCAAACAAATGAATCAGAAGTCATTTAACTTTCGGAGGTCGATACCTGCTCTGCAGATTTATGATCAAAAATTTTCTGCATAATTTTTTGCATTTGCTGCTCATTCAGTGATCGTTTTGTGACCAGAAAGTGCTTGAAATATGCAATCCGTTTTTCAGATTTCCTCAAATGCGCCACATTTCTAAAACAACCAATGAAAAAGTTTTTGTCGACATCCTGGGAGAGGAAGAACGAGAGACGTGGTGCGAAAGGCTCTGGATAGATTTAGAGACGAGAAGAGAATGGAGCACAGAGACGTTTTGGATTTTACTAGGAGTATTTTAGATGAGTTTTTTGGACGATAAGTGAGTTAGTTAGAGTTTGTGAGTGTGGGCAGAGCCACGATAGTGGAGGCAGCATAATGCTGCGGGACTGATGCTAAATTTGATGAAGCTAATCAAAAGTTTACCCTGGAAGAAAATCTGTTAGAGGCCGGAAAAACTTTGATATTCAGAGATGGTCTCGGTCCAGTTTAACTGAGCTCAAGATAGTTCACAAATAGAAATTTACTGAAAATTAAATGTGTCTTGATGTGTAAAGATGTGATTGTTGGTCTGCTGCATAAAATCCCAGTAATCTGTGCTCATAACGTGGCAAAATGTGAAAAGGTGTCTGAATTATGTATTTGTGTAACAACTTACTGCTTTCCAAAGTAAAATGCAGAGAAGCACCTCGTTAGTGTTGATTAGATTATCTATTATCATTCATGTGGATCATCTTGAGAGCTTTATCTGTGTACAGCATGCAACACCTTGCAGGTAAGAGTCCTGCATGCAGCATGAGAATGAGTGAAAACCCCAGATGATTACCTCAAAGGTTAGTACCAAATGTACATCCTTCACCTCCATCTGTCCACTTTCTGTAGCAGCTTGGCAATTTTTAGGGGCACAGGGGGAGAGGACCTAAATCCCAGCATGCTCTTGGATGCCCTCAGGTCTTTCTTTGCTTTGAGTAACCACCGAGGCATCTCATCATTAAACATGTAGCTTCAAAGAACAGGCTGGAAGTCGTTTTTGTGGGGAAAAAAAGGGAAAATAATCGTCAAACTTTTCATATTTTATTCAGAAACGCAGGGAGTTCGGATACAGAAATGTTGGGATTCTTTGCATGCCGCTCCTGAACACAGTGAGGGTATCTGTGAAACCGTTTCAGCATATAAGAGTGACTGAGAGTCAGCTGAGGTTTCACTGAAGGGAATAGAGAACAGACAGCCAGCGCTATAAAATGGACAAGTGATCCACTTTTTTTCTTTTACCCTTTTTTCTCTCTCAAAACATCTCACCCAGCTCGTTCTGTCACACCGCTCCCACTATTAGAGCCATGTGTTTTCAACGCATCCTGAAGGTATCGGCTGTCTGGATCTCCCCATCCAGGGCTGAGAGAAGTTGGTGTGATGTTGCTCTGAAAAGTGTGCCGCGCATTTCTGAGAACGGGGCTCTCTTTGATTTGTGCCGCAGCGAGACACTCATCAAGTCGTCATTTGATTGCATTATTTATTTTGAATTTGAAAAGGAAAAGACGATGAGGTTGCTTTGAGTGATGCTTCTCATTAGCCGCTCCTCAGAACCTGTTACTCCAGTCTACATAGACGGCTGCAGTGCTTGTTTTTCTCGTCTTTTCCGTGATTTTAGCAGCTCTGTTCACAGAAGATTAGGAAATACATCCACAGCTGTGTTGTTACATGCCGACTGTGAAGAATCCGTATTTGTGTTTAGACGGTGGCAAGCTTCTGCCTGAACAAGCTGTCATGTTTTCTTTTCTGTCACGATGAGGAACAGCACTGACCCTCAGCTTCCACTGAAAATAGTCGCATCATAAATCTCAGCGGGATTATTAAAATTAATCAAAACCAAACAAAAACTGGGGAAAAAAAACCTAACAAGCAGAGGCTTTTCTGAACATCTTACTGATAAGAAAACAAGTTAAATCCTTATAATAATTGTAGTTTGTGTTTTTGGAAATGGCTGGCAGTGTAAGAGCATGTTTTTCATATCAGTCAGTCACAGATTGCTTTTCTCTCTCTCTCCACTTCCTGTTTCTGTTCAGTATAATTTGAAATATTGTTGTAATCTTCAAGACTTTCTGGTTATTTATGAACGTTTCCCATGTGTGTTCATCCAGCCCAGCTGTTACATTTTACACCCAGCCTCCACAACCTGGTCCACCGACTCTGCTTTTTTTTATGCCTAATGGCCTCTTTAGTGTAGCTTTCACATGAAACCTGATCCAAGTTTCACTCAACCCGTTATTACCCTGACTGTAAGAGGTGTGATTCTCAGTGAACATGCATGACGGCACCGATGTCAACACTTACAAAACGAGACAAATGGCCTTATGTCTCGTTCTGTTTTGTGAAAAATTACTTTTTGTTTGTATTTTGAAGGAACAGTTTTGTGTTTTCCAGCTATTTAGTGTCGTTTTGTAGCACAATCAAGTAATTATGTGAACTTCAGTTGTTAAAAAAACCTCTATGTACCAAATATGACTTAAAATAAATGTTACTTTATGATTTAATGCTTTGAAATTCGGTCTCATCGCTTCTCTATTAATGCTTTAACAATGTTTTTACCAGCGTTGAAGTGGCTCATGTCACCTGATGCGCAGGTCCACCAGGTGCTTGCTAATTCCTGCTGGCTAGTCTGGAGGAACTGAGTTGGGGAGTCACGTTTGAGAGCTGCTCTGCTATACAGAAGCTCAGTAAGTTGGAAATTGCAGCTCTGAAGGCGGAGCTTGATCCACTCAGGCGTTTTTCTCCATGGCTGAATGATTGCCATGGAGATTAAAGGATTTCTCAAATATTAATGAAAGAATCAAAACAACACTACATGTATGTTTTTGATGAGAGGATAACATTATAACATAATGTAAAGCTAAAAAAAAAATTATTTTACACAATACTGCCCCTTTAAGACATTTAAAAATGGAATTATATCTGATCTTTGACTGAACTATTCTAACACATCAAGTATTTTATTGATTTAAGCCACTCAGTTGTAGCTCTGGCTGTATGTTTTGGGTTTTTCATGCTGGAAGGTGAACCTCTACCCTCATCTGAAGTCTTTTGCAGCCATTTTGCAGGTCTGTTAGCTCCATTTATCTCACCATCATCAACTAGGAAGCGTCTCCCTTTTCCTCCAGCAGCTTTATGTAGCCACCTGGTTAAATATGCAGCATTACATTCGATCCACACATGTTTATGATTCGTAGGGTAAAACGTTCCACTTTGGTACAATCTGAACATTTTGCTGCACTCTGAGTGATTGCTTGAGACAAAAAACAATCACTCAAGAGGGACTTCCTGTAGCTTTCCCTCAGGAAGAAATTTCCTCTTGCTACTCTTTTCAAAAACACCAGATTTGTGGCGAGCAAAGCTGATTGTTGCCCTTTTGACAGATTCAACCACCTGAGCTGTGAATCTCTGAAGCTCCTCTACGAACCTCTTGGCTTTGGTAAATGTACAGTCACGCATTTTCTCTTTGCAATTTTTGAACGACGGATTAAACATCTTTACGTTTTCCCTGTTTGAATACAGTTGATTTTATTTCGTTGCTACATTTCGTTGCTTGTACATGTGACATTGCAATGACAATAAAGTTGAATTCTATTCTATTCTATTCTATTTTTATTTTATTTAAGGGTACATGAGTAAAAAGGAGTCGATACGCATGCTTTACATACTTTAAAATATGTAATACTTACATACTTTCTTTGAAAAAAAGATTGAAATCTAGTTCAGTTGTACATTTCTTTATTTTAGATTCCCCCAAAACTCCTTTCATCGTAACAAATGTGGAAAGACTCATTTTATTTTGTCAGTTTATTTTGTCTGTGCAGTTGGAAACTGCTTTCTTACTGTGTTTCAAATCTTTGCTCGTGGTTTTGTGTCAACGCTGCTTCAAAGGCAGAACAGAAGGTCGTTCTGACCCAGAGTTCCTCCAGTTCGCCAGCAAGAGAGGAATTTCAACACCATCCCATTGATATACCCCGTTTTCAGAAGGAAAGAAGTGCTGATCCTTCCCTGCAGCTCTGAGTTTGTTATAAAAAATTTAAGAATAAAGCAGCTTTTCATCTTTATTAAGATACCGTAGTTCAAACAAAAGCAGCAGATTGATAAAGGTCACAATTTGGCTGAGCAAAAATCTAAAAAAAAAATCGCAGTTGAGATTTTCACCAATTCGTTGTAATAAATGGTGGTTTGCATTGGCACACGCATGCTTCACTCATTTCTTTTATAAATCTAAGCAGCTGCACCCAGTTATTACACAGAGCGAAACAAAATGCAGCTTTATTTATTATGCAGGCCAAAGATTAGCAAATACTTCATTTCTACAACTTATTCATTTAATCATTTCCTCTGACAGCTATGATGTGACTGTAATGATGCAACACATAATTAAGAAAATGAATGCGTAGCTGACAAGTCAGAAGAAAACATGTCACGATGCAATAAATTCATCTCTGTTATATATACATTTTTAGCAACAATTCACAAATTCTGGCCTCACTTAGCTGTGAAGAATAATAAAACATCTTTGTTTTTGTTATTCAGTGGACACAAAATTAGGCTCAATTCAGAAAAAGCACAGATAATGACAATGACAGCAGAAAAATAAAGAATATTCAACACAAAAAAAAACCCCACATTCCAGTTAATAAAACAAACAGAAGATCTCCCTGCACCATAGTTGACAAGTTTTTATTCTGAATCTATTAAAATGAGGAAGTTGAGAAGAGAAAATCCTTGTGAATTGTGTGTCAACTGAGAGGAAAACTCAGTAATGGAGAAAAATTATGCACAAGTTTTATTTGCATATTTCCCTCGTAGCTTTACTATTGCCAAGTGCCTCATTTTTTTGACCTACTGTCAAATTAAAATACTTCTCCACACAGAGAGATTATGAAACACACACAAATTGATGCACTTTACGAGAATAAAGATATTAAATAATTCCGTTTTGAAACGTGGTTTGTGCAGAATTCACAGCTCTTCCAAGGTTAAATGTACCATTTTTATTTGCCCACCAAACTTGTGTGTTGCAGCTTTTGTTCAGTCGTTGACCTTCGTCCTAAACAGAGCTGCTATAAAAAAACATCTCAACAAACACTTCCTGCCTCAAGGCCACATCAAAATTTTATTTCTTGCTCATTACCCCGCTGTTTTTGTGGTAATTCAATTTGCCAGTTCCAGTAGGTAAACAAAGAGTCTGCTCATCTCCCCATCACCGCCACATAGAAACAGCTGCAAGCAAAGGTGAGCAATAGTCGACTTGATACCTTACAGGGATAACTTGAGATTTTAGACTTTAGACTCTGTTAAAACCTTAAAAGCTTAACAAAGACGCACATCAACTTTGACTGAGTTCTAGATGCAAGTCAGAGAAACTGGTGTGTTTTGCTAATTGTGGTGGAGATAAATTTTCCAGAAATAATCTGGATTATATTCCATAAAATATCTCTGACTCCACAAATAGTTGTTAGTATATCCGCATCAAACATGGTTTTCTTTTGACTAATAAAATGCAATATTGTAACTTTAAATGTCATGTTTTCATTTTTGTAAGTCGAACATATAATCAACAGAAATAAGTGCTTGAAAACATCAATCAAAGTGTAACCTAAAATCCAAAAACAGGCAGGATGGAGTTCAGCGAACAATCTTAGGATAAACAAGGAAATTATTATAGATTTCTATAATATGAGAACCTCATCCTTACAGACAAAAATAGTGATAAAAATGACTCTATTAACAGCTTGTCTCAAGATTCATAACACAATCAAACTAAAACTGAATATTTAGGTGTCCTTTCACAGCTTGATTGCATGAAATGCGCTCAAATACTGAATCAGAGTGTCTAACGCTGGAAACTCTGCAGCAGACAGGAAAACATCTAAGATCTGCAGCTAAAAGAAACCTGCAACTCTCAAAGACACATCAGCTGTTTGACAGGATGTCTGCAACTTTGTGGTTTATTTAATTAAATACATTTATAGAACATAAATATTCATCTATCTTCTCTTCTTGTGACTCAGCATAGAACATTCTGCAGCAGATCTTCTAAACTAAAAGCATCAAAAATATCTTTTAGCTGAAGAGGAACATATATTTCTAATATTTCTCCAACATTTTTTCTTCATTTGACAGCAAATATATAATAAATCATCTTCAAAAAAATAAATAAAATCTCAGCGAACGGGGAAACAGAAATCTGATTTCCATGTGATTCCAGAAGCGAGTGAGCTGCCGATGTTCTGTGTGATGTTTCTGTGGTCGCCTGCTGTCCTTTTGTCTCTGACAGCGCGCAGCAGGGAAGCCGAGTCTGCCGTCGCAGTAAACACAGCTACTCCTTTCCTCCCGCTGTCTTAAGCACGCAGAGAAACGTGAATAAAGGGAGGTGAACGAAAAGGAATCGATTCTTTAAAACACTGTGCACAACAACAAAAGAAGCAAAAACAATATTAGCTCCTTTTTCATAAAGTCTCACAGTGAAATATTTTCCTTTTCTCTTTTTATGAACAGTTAAAGCCATTCAGGTGGTAGGAACATTTTGGAAACAAAACTCTGGAGCAGCAAAATGACCTTTTCACATGACCACTGCCATAAGCAAAGCTGTTTCCTCTCACTATACAGCAGGGCTGTCAAACTCATTTTCATTTAGGGCCACATCAAAAATGTGAATGTTCTCAAAGAGCTGGTTGTGCCAGAATGTATTGATAAAACCAATTCAAACTGTTAAAATATCAATAAATGGCTGCTCCTCCAGGATCTCATAATTGTTTTAGTGTTTTATGCCGTCACAATTACAGATTGTGCGGCGCCAGTTTAGAAGTGCTGATATTTGTGCTAAAGTATGGCATTAAATGTAACTTTTTATCACTGACCTTATCGGTCACAGACTATAACTTGACTGCAGCCTTACTCGAGTAAGCCTGCAGTCACTTAACCTCAAAATTTTAGAAAATTTGCAGTAAAATCTGAAAAAATAATAAGAAAAATGTGGAGATTTGTTGATTTTTGCAGATTCCTGAAGAACTGGCAGGACTTATTGATGCAGTTTGGAGTCTAGAGGGCCACACAAGAAGCTCCAGGGGGCCAGATTCGAGTTCGACACCTCTGCTATATAGTCATTAATCAAAATCTGTATGTTCACATCTTAAACTATAAACACACAGACAATGGCGATCATTGCAAGAGTTTCAAAGCCACTCAGGTGACATATTTAAAGGTTTTCAATAATAACAAAGCAGCCGGTGGCTGATGGATTATCTTAACATGGTGCAACATCTGTTCCAGTCTCCACACTGGGTATTTCCTTTGATAGGTCGAACGTGGCATGCTGTCTGTTATCTTCCCCCGCAGCCCGAACTTCCCATGCTGCTGTGGAATTGGACAGGTGTGTGCAGCACTTTTCTTCTTCTTCTTCTTTTTTTGTAAGGAGAATTGCGGTAGAGTTGCTTACATGCATTATCTGCAAAACGGATTTATCTTTTAGTATTCAGCGAAAGCATGTGACAAGCTGAGATATCTAAAGTCTCAGCGGATTTCTCTCAGCAGAGTGTGAAATTTGTCACACGGAGGAGGTTCACTCCGGGGGTTACAGCTGCAGGGCCCGTTCTCCCTCCTGACAGCTTTCCCGCCCTCTAAAACTGCACCAAACGAAGAAAAAAAAAAGACACTGTTAGGAGTCCCCTAAGTACCGCCTGCGTTCATTAATTGCGGTTCGTCCCACCTTCAGCTGGGTGGTATTTTGGGAAGAGCAAAACGTGAAAGATGTTTGATGAAAGGAGGGTTTGTCAGCTGCTCTGGAGCGGAAAGGTGCTCTTCTCCAGCGCAGAAAGAAAAATGCTCCAGCAGCGCTTCTCTATCTGTCTGTTGATGTTTTCTTATTAATGAGGGTGATGGCTTCCTCCTCCTCTGCTGGGGTTGCAGTCCCAAGTGATTAGTTTCTCTGGTAAACAAGAGCTCAGGACGCTGCTCTGTCTGGCTCCCAGATCGGTGCGGATCTACTCTGTGAGCTGGTTGCAGCCCATCCCCCCCACCAGAGGTCATCTACTTCTTATTACAGCCACTCAGATGTTGAATCATCACGTTTTTCCTAAAATAGGTCTACGAGTGTGCAGCTACACTGCTAGGAGAGGTTTTCTGCAAGAGATTAGAGATGCATTCAGGCCGAATAAGCCTTTCCACTTCCTGTCACTTTGCGACTGCAGACATTTAGGAATTTTACCAGGATTTTCTCTGATAGATTAACAGAAAGAAGTGTGTGATTGTGAAGTGGCCAAAAAATAATACATGGTTTCCAAATGGTTTCCAAATAAAAAACTGGAAAGTGTGATGTTCAACCTGCTTTTAACAGATATCTCTAAATAAATCCACTACAATAGCTTGTGTAATTTAATCTCTGTAGACAAAAAAAGCACAATGAAAACTAAATAAGACAGATAAGCTGAGGAGAATATTTCAATTTATCTTCAAACAATGAAAGCAGAATAACACACAACAATCCCATCTACAGGAACAGAAAATCAGAGTATTACCCACAAGATATATAGTAGCTCTGAAGGAGCTTTAGAGATCCACGGCTCAGATAAGATGGGAGAATCTCTCAATGGGCCAGTTATTAGTCATGACAAGAAGAAAGCCATTGTTGAAAGATAGTCACAGGAAGTACTGAAAAAGAGAAAAATGGAAAACAGAACGCTATTTTGGCCACAACAATCAGTAGGTGTGGCAGAAAGCTAATTTTCACAGCATCCCAAAACACAAAGTTCTATGTTGAAAAACATGCTAAAGGGATTTACTGAAGTGATTACATAAATAGAGCTAATATGAACGCAGGAGGAGCTAAATACTTGTTGAAAAATAGCTGGAGCTGATCCAGAACGCTGCTGCTCATGTTCTGACTAAAACCAGGAAGGTAGAGCACATCACCTCAGTTCAACCTCCATCTTCTACCTGGCTCCCTGGAGCTCAGAGAATAGACTTTAAAATACTGTTGTTCATTTATAAATTAGCACCAAAATACATGAAATATCTGTTGTGATTGTATCAACCTTCCAGACCCCTCAGCTCTTCTGGTTCTGCTCAGCTCTGCATCCCCAGAACTAGAACAAAACACTGAACAGCATAGCAGCTTCTATGCACCACAAATCTGGAACAAACTTCCAGAAAACTGTAGAACAGCTGAAACACTGAGCTCCTTTACATCAACGCTAAAAACCCACCTGTTCAGAGTTGATTTTGAAACATAACAAATGAAACCAAAAGATGTTATGATTTTGATGACTGTATGATGTCTTCATCATTTTCTATTTTTGTGTAGTAGAATGGGTTCTGTCAAAGTATGCTAGTTAAAATACATAACGCACTGAATTATCTATTGGTCTATCAAATTTGTTTGTGATTAAAACTAAACACAGACATCCAAAAGTAATTATTCAATTGGTGTGAATAATTACACCATCCATGACACTTTCACCAGGTATGTATTTGTTTCCGCAGCAACAAATGACTGTGTTTACCTGGAGTCATTCTTTGTTTGAAAGAACAAACAAAGAATATGGTTTATATGGTTTTATTTTAGCAGTTGTTTTGGGTCCATGATGCACAGAATGTGGAGATTTTTTTCTCGTCTGCCCAACATTCGCTTCAAAGTGGCATTGATGCTGCTCAACCGTGACATTAATGAGCATGGATTTGAATTATTTTATGCAGTTTGAATTGTTTTTAAAAACAGCCTGACACTAAATGTGGCGAAAATGTGAGGCAACAAAAGACACAGGAAAATTTCAGTCAGCGCAGGAAAAAAGTTGCGTATGCAAATGGAAACTTGCAATTTAAACGTCTCCTCAGGGCCATTAGTGGGTTTGTGTCGGGTGGAAAACAATGTGGCAGCTTTTAGGCTCTGCAAAATTAATGTTTCCGCATGCTGCCGAAATATGATCCGGGCTCATCATTACATGCAAAATATGACTCAACATGCATGAACAAGATCATGCAAGTTTTCAAAAAACCTTTGGACACAGCAGACAAAATCTGTCAATGCAAACCATCCAGTTCTGGTCAGACTTCTCATCAGCACAAATGTTTTAATAACTCATATTCTGTGTTGATTTTTAAAACAATAATTTAGTTTTGGTTATTTTATAGATTTCATTTAATATAAAAGCAATCATTTTTCGTTAAATGTCCTTCAGCAGGTTGTAGATACACCAGTTTCTGGCTTAATTACACCGTCTATTCTTGTTTTTTCAGAAGTGTTTGTTGATCCCTTAATATTTAATCATGGTACATAAATATTAAATATGGCTGGGGTATTTCTAAAGCTTAATGTCAGTCTGATTTATCTGTTTCAAAACCAATTCTAATTCCTGTTTGGGGTCATTTTCCGATTGGTACAGCTAAATATGTCCATGTTCGACATATTTAGCAACTGGCTGCTGATTTAATATGAAACTGAATAATCTAGATCAGGGGTCCTCAAAGTCGGTCCTTGAGGGCCGACATCCTGCATGTTTTAGTTTTCTCCCTTGTTTAACGCACCTGGATCAAATGATCCGGGCTCGTTAGAAGGCTTAAGAAGAACATTGACATGCTCAAAAG
Source organism: Poeciliopsis gracilis (assembly GCA_911649635.1). NCBI lineage: Eukaryota > Metazoa > Chordata > Actinopteri > Cyprinodontiformes > Poeciliidae > Poeciliopsis > Poeciliopsis gracilis. The sequence goes on from CAJVRI010001220.1 coordinate 4,750,116, forward strand.
GTTGCTGGTACTACCAGGGAGAGAACTACAACGTGCAGGATGCCGGCCCTCGAGGGCCGACTTTGGGGACCCCTGATCTTGTTAGTCCTTCACTTTGTGCGCAGCACCAATTAAAGCGAAACAGTGGTGGTCTATCCTGCACAACCGAATGTTTCTAGATCTAAATGTCTCATCCAACATTTTTCTGCTTATTGTGATCAGAATCTTGGCAATCAGAAGGTTAAATATGTCCATGTGGGCAACAACAATCCAGTGATGTCACATTAGCAGCAGGTTCCTCTTTCTTGATCAGCATCCAATCCTCCTTTCAAATCTAATTCCAGCTAATTCCAAACCTGATCCCAACCTTAATTCCGACTACTTCCAATCCTAATACCAACTGAAGATACCATAAATTGACGTCCATCATTAGATGCAGTGGTGAGTGGATTTCCAGACGCCGGGCTGGGAGTGTATAGCAAGCAGCATCCATTGCACAGAGTCACGTTTCACACACAGGTAGCAGGCGGACATGCAATCATCTGGCTATGTGGTCTATTTTAAACTCGACAGAAATAACCCGTCATTACCAGGCTCTGCTCAGTCACAGCTCTTTCAGACCAATTGTGAGCTGCTGCATCGCACAGAGCAGAGTTTGCTCTGACAGTACAGCAATAAACAGGCAGGAGCACCAAAGCAAGCGGCGCTCCTGTGAGTCAAGAAGGAGTGCTGCTGAGATCAACCGTCGCAAAACCTACATTTGTTCAGCCAGGGGGTTCACACTGCAATTTTGCACTTGGAAGTGGCTGAGTTTATTCTTTTATTTAAGCTTAAAGCCAAATATTTCAATGGGGAAATGAGGCAGTAATGCTGAAATATAATAAATATCTTGTGTTTTAATTTCCCTAAAGGAAAGCTATATAAATATATTTATGCTCATTTACCCGACCCTGAACAAGACAAAACAGGAAGAAAAAAATCCATGGAAAATTTTAACACTTTAATACAAACATACATGCACCTCAACCCAAATTCTTTAAAGTCTTTTGATTGTTTTCAGAAATAATTTTTCTCCATTTTTCATCATGAGCTGAAAGAAATGTACAAAGCCTTTAAACGAAACATCTAATAGCCTTCAGGAGGATTCATTCATATTCAGTAAATTAGGGCATCGCTGAAAAGTTCATTTATTTCAATAACTTATTTCACTAAGCGAAACAAATGACAGAATAATTGCAGACGGATGTTTTCTATCTGTTATCGATATTAATTATGATGGTTCTCCGTTTACAGCAAATGAAAGCAACATTTGAGATTAGAAGATTACATCACACCAATAAAAACATGTTTTATACAGAAATCTGAGCTTTTTAAAAATCATGTTCATTAGCTGGTTGCTGTAGCAAAAAGACATTTAACACAATAAATCCTAATTTATTAATACAAAAAGTGACAAAATGGGGCAAGGAGGTTTTATAGTTATCGTGAAGTTGGGAGATGTTTGTTTTAAATATTTGGTTGTCGTTTGTGGAGTTCCTCAAGGCTTAGTGCCTAGTCCCAAATTCTTCATAATTTATATAAATGCCCTATTGCACATGAGATAATGAAAAGTGCACTCTTTGCTGACGATATAAATATTTTTTATGTTGGAGATTATGTGAAACAGCTATTAAAGGATGGAACTTATTAAATGAAAACAAGTTTTTCTTAAACCTGAGTAAAACAGAACTAATTAGTTGGGAAGTGTCGATCACATAGAGGAAAACAGATACAAGGCTGAATATTGAAAGATTTGAAGAAGATACATTTTTAGTTATCATTATTGATGCAAAATTGAAAAATGCTTCAGGTAAAGTCTCAAAAAATATCTCTGTTAAAGAAAGTCAAGTCTGTCACAAAACAAAAAGCTTTGATTCTTATTTAAGAGTCTGTGCAGAGATCTGGGGCAAAACTACACTGCAGGCATTAATAATACTACAGAAAAGAGCAATAAGAATAATTCATAAGCTGGGATATCGAGATAATAGTAATGCACTATTTGTACAATCTAAATTATTAAAAATTTATTGACAGTAAAAAAGCAACAAATGCCAGAAAACATTGAAAAACTGGGAATTCACAGTTAAAAATTTAAAAAAAAACCTGTATTACTTTTTGAATATGTATGGAAATACTTACAGCATGTAGAAAAATGTCTGAACCTTTGCTTTACATATTCAAGGGAGTTGGTGGAAGTGTAAATTTATCTATATTCCCACTTCTCCATTTATCTTCACATCACCTACATAACCTTACATACATGACAGGAATAAACTATACATACTAATTTAATAGTTAATCCATCAAATTTATATCTATTTAAGTTTAATTACTGATTCAGATTTAATTAGATCTAGTTAAGAACAATCAGAATTTTGTTTGAATTGACAAAAACCAAGAAAATAAACAAACCAAAACTGGCAATAATAATAGTAGAACTATTATCCACAATATTTCATAAACTGACACACAAAGGGGTTTTCTTCTAATTGTTCTGAATTTACACATTTTAATCTGACAATTGAGCCTCATCTTGACATTTATTCTAATTTATTAAATGTGACTGTATGTCTTTTTCCCAGACTGTTCTCAATTAATTTCAAACCAAAAGACACAAATGCATTTTCCACAGAAAAATAATAATGACTTATATTCATGAAGGAACCAACTAGTAAGATAAACTTATAAGTATAGAGCTGCAAGAAAATGGGCGTCATTGTGTTTCCTTCAGTTTATAACCAACAATTTCTTCCTCCTTCTCTCCGTATGTTTATACAGAAGCCCAGGAAGCACAAACTGAGAGCATATTTTACAGCCAGCTGTGTTTAGTTTTAATCACAAGTTTGTAAGAGGCGCTTACAGTCGGTTGCAGTCTGCAGAAAAGCTGCAGACAGCAGATTTCACAAAATCATTTATACTTCTCCTCAATGTAAGCAGAACAAGATGATTATTATCTAATAATAAGAGAATAGTAATAAGAGAGTCTGAAATACCAAGAGAAAAATGCAGCCATTTGCAACTCTTTTCATTTTTTTATTTTTATTGTGGTCAATTAGTACTTTGAACTTTGCAAATTTAACATTTATTGTACATTTATCCAGTGAGGAAAAAAGTCCATATAAAGAAAAACTGCATCGGCCTCAGAGAAAACCAGCGATCCTGTAAAAAATATTACGTCTTTACAACATTTTTTTCTATTGCTTAATAAATTTACTAATATCAAAGCTGGGATTTTCCATGTAGCATTAAACTGCTGTAATAAGTCTCAGTAAGTACACTTTAAGCATAGAAAATATACAGAAAAATAAATAAACAATGAATTCCTGGTACTCGTCAACTTGTAATAAATTAAATATAGAATCTGTAATCTATATTCACAGAGAAAGTGATGATTTTATTTAACATTAAGAGCTTTTTAGCTGCTTGATCTACAAGACAAATTACTGCACATTTGATTTAAAAAGGAAAACATCCTGAAAAATGTCAAGCAGCCAATAATAAGAAGTTTGAAAAAGAAATCAAAAGACATCTAAAATTTAAAAAGTCTGCAGAAAGTAATTCAAGGTACATTTTTAATGCCAGAAATTCAGTCGGAGAAAATAAAACTCCTGGAAACATAAACAAGTTAAAAGGCTGAACTTTAATATTCATCGTTCATCTAATTACCATGATTTCAAAGTTCACAGAATATTTTTCTTCCAGTGTTTCTGCAGAGGAGCTATGAGTGGGCCGAGGATATTAGCAGAGTGGATTGTGTGCCTGCGATATGGAAAACCCCGGAGGTGTGATTGTGAGGATCTCACAAACTTTAAAATGATTCTCTTCAACCCAGAGGCACTATTTGGCCTGAAGAGTAAATTCAGGTTATTAACTAAAGGGGACGTATTATGCGACAGACATTTTGTTCGGTTTTGTGCTTCCATTCGGGTTTAAACTGCTTCTTTTAGAATAATTTATTTAAGCGTTGACAAATCACTCTGCCAGTTTTTTGCAATAAATTACTGTTCTGGGAAACGACCTGTTTCAAAAACCTGAATGTAAGATCACAAATCAGCAGTCACTGCCCCGTCACCTAGTAACCACTGGGACCTAGTTACCTAGCAACCCAAGCTGAGTTCCAGCACATTTGTTCAGCTGGTTTTACCGCTGCATGTGCTGTACAATGGCTGCTGGAAAAGACAAGTGTTTTGTTGCTGACTTATCATCCAGAAACCACTTGCTGCATCGTTGTTGGTTGTACTGGATGCTCCACTAATGCTTTTCAAAGATGTCTGGTTGCACAATTGCATATTTTTTTTAAGTCAATTTCACACGCGAGTGCAAACGTTGAATTGGGAGTGTGCGGTCAGCAGACTAAAATCTCATTACATAAGAATAATTTTGTGCACAAAAAAAAATCTAATAAAGCATTTTATTTAGCACATATACCTATCCTTTTACTTTCATTCACTGTTTGAAGGATCGTATTATTTCTACATATGTAGAGAAATAAAAGCTGCACGCAAGCCACCTTAGAGTCTTGGTTGGTCTGTTTCTGTGCAGTCAGGAGGGAAACTTGGGGAAGCAGCTCAGAGAGGAGCGACCGTCTTCCTGCTTCCCTGCCATTTTTCACACTGCCGAGTGTGAGCGTGGGATGTGTGTCGCATGGCTGGCTCGCGCAGGCTGACAGGAGATTTGTAGGCGATTGTAGTGATGATTGAGACGTGCAGGCAGGAGGCAGGCAGAGGAGGTTTTAGCATCCCATATGGATCGGCTCATCGAGATTCACTGACTGGGGTTGGACTGGGGAGCTCCTGTCCAAGAGCATTTCCATGTCGCAATTATCTGCTGTGGGCCGTGGATGTTTAATTTAGCAAACATATATAATACTTTAATTGCACTGCTTGGCTTCTGTTCACTTGATTCTGCTTGACAGTCCATGTTAAACAAGTAAAAAGTGAAAATTTGACTTCAAACTAAAAAGATCTTCAGCTTCTCAGGGGGAATGCGAACGCGCTAACATCTCTCGTCAGTATTCCCAAGATTATATTTAACGTTCAGCTCATCGTCTGCTCTCTGGAGATGTTTTAAAATAACAATTTTGACACCTTGTCCATCAGCAAAAGATTCTCTTTTTTGCTTCAATTACCAGTAGAGTAAATTTCCTCACAGCTGTTTGGGTCGTGTTGCTGCTCTTCATCTACCATGATTGCTTTTAAAACATCCATTAGTTGTCCTCAGAGACTGTCAAAAGCCTGCAGGCTCTACTCAAACCAGTCATTATGTGGTTCTGTTACAAATTTTCTGTTTTTCACTGAGTCATATCCGATCTTTTATTTCTACCGTAAAGAAACGGTAGAGGACGGGGCTTTCAGTAGAATGAATGCTCATCACAGTTTTCCAATTAAAAACCAGGTCATATATTTCAAATATAAGATATTATTTAAATATATAAATAAATAATAATTTCAATTTTAGATGCTCACTGCAGTTTTCTATGAGTTTATAAGTTGCAGGTTTATTTTAATTTATAATATTTCTTATCTTATTCTTAGCAGTTTTAGATGTGCAAAGTTATTTGAATTTCAAATTTTTTCGTTTGGATTTCTGACTAGAATTATTCAGATCTTTATCAATTTTTTACCGGTATAACTCCACCTTTTTTTTTAGGTAGTTTTAAGTTGTGAATGCTACCAGAGTTACGAAAACATAAATATATTAAAGCTTATTAAAGCACAATATGGTGTTAAAATATATCTACCTCCCTTCAAAACAGATAGTTGCATCTTTAAGAGACCATTGATTGTAGTGTAATTATCTTACTTTAACAAATGTACTGAAGGCTGTAACTATCAGCCATATGCGTTATACTTCTATTCATTATTTATTATTTTTGTTATTACAACACTTTCCTTGCTGGACAAATTACATTTTATATTATATTCTTCCTTATATGAATGTCTGCAGCACCCTGTTGTCATCTTATAGCGATTATTAAGGTTCTAATCGACTTTGCGTTGTTTTCTTGTTTTGCAGTGCAGGGCTAATTTTACATTCTCTCTGCCAGGCTGCAATAAAGTGAAGGTCAGCACAGCCCTGACTTTCATATCAGGCCATCTCTGAGAGCCAGATACAACTTTAGTGAACACATACTTCCACATTTTTCTCAGTTTTTTCTTAATGTGCTTTTTGGTTTCCCTCAGTCTCCAGGGATGCCCCCTTACTCAGCACTATGATTCTATCACCTCCGAAGGTGATGGGTACCGAGAGCTGGACAGTCTTCTGGGAAAAGGATGAGAGAGGAGGAGGCTCTGTCTCTACTGGCCTGTGAAATATTCATCAAATGAGGCAGAGTGGGTGGGGAAGTGGAGCAGGAGAAGCAGTGGAATCGCCAGGGAAAAGAACATCATAGTTGAGGAGACACGCGGGAGAACAATGCAAGTCAGGGAGGAAGGAAGAGCCTGGGGACGAGAATTACTTTTACTGTACAGGAGCTGGTTGCTTTAGTTCCACATAAAGACAGAAAATCCTATATCTGGGAAGGCTTTATGTTATTAATTTACAAAGAAGAGACTGATGTTGGATTTCTCGAGCTAACAGTTTGACATGCTGCAATTTTCTGCAAGTGATGAAGAAGTTAGGCCAGCAGCTGCTTTTAGATTTCTCATTACTGCTCGGCTGTCAATAAGCATCAGGTCGGCCGGCAGTTCACAACGATTAGGTGATAAATAACGCAGCACTGCCCTTCACCCCTGTGCAGCAGCAAACATCAGAACCCCAAGTCAATGTGCTGAACCTGTGCATTTACATGATCAATTCTCATTCATTATTCTGACTGTGACCTTCAAAAAAAAAAAAGAAAAAAGAGGAAAACCGTTTATTTGCTTTCGGGTTTTGTAGATTTCTTTCCCCACAATCAAATAAACAATAAATTCCTTGAAGCAGCTAAGAATCCTTTCTGCAAAGACCACAACTAAATCACCTAAACTACCCCCAACTAATTATCTTTCTTCTCTTAGTAGATGTTTTTTTTTTTTACATAAATTTGTGACTGCCAGACTTGCACTGTCTCGGTCTGCACTGTTCTGCAACTTTTAAATGCATCTCCACTCCAACCAGACTTTTGCAAAGCAGGTAAATCTGTTTTGTGATTCAATTGTGTTGCATCTAAAAGTTGCATGACTGGAGTTACAAACTTTGGTTTCTGTTTTTCTGATTTTTGAAATCTTAGAACCACTGGTTCTGTTTTGCATTTAATTCAGAAAGATGTCTTTGCAAATGCATATCTGTAAAATATGTATTTAACCCTATTTATTCATATGTTCATATAAAATAAACAAAACCCAAATACCTTCATTCTATTTAGAGACACACAAGACAAAAAATCATGTTGACTGTAAAACAATAAGTGAGGGAAATTATTGCTGAATATCGCCTGACCCAGTCCCCACTATAAAACATGGTGGAAGATGTATCATCCTGAGGGGATACGTTTGTTCAGCGGGCACAGGGAAGCAGGTTGGAGGTAGTAAAATGATAGATGGATCTAAGAAGAGGATAAGCCTGGAAGAAAACCTGTTGCTAAGGAGACTGAGGCAGAGGGTCAGCATCAGGCAGGGCAGCATGAAGGCAGAGCTACAATGAAATAATTTCAGACAAAACAGGTTTATGTGTTTTGACAGAGATTTCTTCTCTTAGTAGGTTTTTTTTTTTTTTTTTACATAAATTTGTGCCTGCCAGTCTTGCACTGTCTGGCAGTCACAAGATATCTTTTCTAAATTTCATCTTGGAAAAGATCGAATTTTTCTGAGATTTTATCTGTTTCTGGGTACAAAGTATTTAATTTAAAACTTAAAATTAAATCCTGTTAAAACTTTGCTGAAAAACGTCACATGTGATGTTCAGAAACTCCTCACCCAATTTGATGGATTTTTAAATATTCTTCAAAGAAGAACAGACAAAGATTTCAGTAAATAAATACAAGAAAAGACTTTCAGTATTAGCAGACTCTACTATCCTTTTACTAAATGCAAATATTTGCCAAATTAACCCCTTAACTGGCAGTGTCCCATCCATGGGGCAAATCTCGTTTGTTTGAATACTCTGCCTTTTTCACCGCCAGTTATGGGGCTAAGATTTACATTTGTATGTAAATGTATCTTTTCTTTTAACATTGCAATTAAAGCTTAAAATCTCACTAAACTACCCAGAAGTTTGTGAAAATGAGGAAACGTTTAAGGGGCATGGATCTATGTGTGACACGGCGCTGCATCGGCCCGTTGTCGCATTAATACGGTTGGTATTAAACACAACAGAAAGTTTAATTACAATGCAACAAGGGAGGCTTGAATTGATGAATAAACTCTTTGACTGAACTGAATAGGTTTTGTTTCCGGCTGTGCATTTACCAGTAATTGATTGTTGCTGATTGTTTTCTCTGTGCAGCACATTCATCTTCGACGCGATTAATGCCACGATAAACCTTGATCACTTTGACGAATGGCTGTTCTCTGGCTCTTCCTGCTGGTAAAACCAAGCAGGCATTGCTCATGCGCTTGTGAAGGGGATGATGTCTGAACGATAAATTCTGCAAATAGATTTGGCTTTTGGAATTTCTTACTATTTTTCCAAGATTTTATCCTTTTTTGGATACAAAGTATTTCATTTAAAACTTAAAATGTCAGGCAAATTGAGACAGAAGTGGTGAGTAGCAGAGTGTGCATTACCCTGGATTAGAGTTCACTGCCTTGAAATTGTGGTTTTTAAACACAAACAGGTGAAAATTTTATAAATTGCTGTAATTACTAAATATTCCACTGAATAAATTATTTTGATTATCAACTAAACAGAGGTTCCTGTACTGCACCAGATCCACTCAACTTTGTTTTCTTGAGGCTTCCTCATCAGTAGTTTCCATAGTGTGCAGAAAGAAATGATTTAAAATGATCATTTTAAATCAGTTTCCAAATATAAAGTGACATTTAATAAGTACAGAAGTGAAAATGAAACAAAGATATATGATGCATTAACATGATTGAACACTGAAATTCAACCAGAAGACATTTTAGCAAAGTATTTTGTTTTTTGTTTAGATGATATTTGGTGTAAAAATATTGAAATAAATTTCCCTGGTTTCTTTTTACAACATAAAAACCTGTCATGTTAACAGAAGTCTATTAGAGAAGCTCACACAGAGCTTTAACATCACATCATCTTTCTCAACCTTTATATTAAAACGTTTTAATCTGAGTTTGCTCTCCACAAAGCAGAGCGTTTCAAAGATCTGCTCTCTTTGTCTGTTTAAAACATTGCTTTTGTGAGAATACCTTCCCGTTTTCTTTGATCTCACTTCAAAGTGCAGCGCAGTTTTCATAAAATGCATTAGATTGGGTCACTGTAGGCTTTCAGCCCATTAGTCTCATACCTAAATGCATATTTGAAAAAAAAAAGAAAAATCTCTTCTTACAACACTTTCAGTCTGTCCCTGATGCAGCTTCTCTGACTTCCCATCTGTACAAATACAGAAACTTAAACAAGGTCAGCAAACATGAAGCAGCAAATGAAGCCACAGAGCCCATTTGGCATGTGTGTGTGAGGTGGAGTGTGTCCCTCTCATCAGACACAGTCTTTGTGAAAACACTCCTTTGATTGGTCACAGCAAGTTGAAGAGAAGCAGCTTGTTTGGAAATCTCTTTTTACACCACTCTGATCTCCAAAGAAAGTTTTATTTTTGCAACTTCATTAAATCACGTTGTTTGTTTGTTTTGTTTTTTTTATCAACTCTTTCACAATTTAACTTCTTTATTTTGACACATGGTGACTCAGGGTTACTCTGACACTGAAACTATTGCAGAGTCTCGTCATTATTAAGACAGGAAAACACAAACATCCTGCCTCTGGCGCCCGATCCTGTGCACATATTGTACTCTCCCCTTAGAGCGGCTTTCGGTTCCACCTGGTTATTAGTATGGTGAGTCAGCTATTCATCCAGGCCCTAATGGCGGAGGAGGAGTGTGTGGTTTTGCTCCGAGGCTTTTATTTATTTCCAGCTTTGTTCTGGTAACATGAGTGATCACAATGAGGCGGCCTTCAGAACCGCCAGCTGAGTATTACAGAGACACAGAATGCTAAATTTTAAGACAATGTGCTTTCAAAGGTAAATCAAAGAATAAAAATTATTTGGATGACCTGATGGAGTTTAAGACTCCAAAGGTAAAAATGTCTATTTTAAAGATTTTTCTCAATGTCATATTTGCGCACAGGATTAAGTGAAGGACAAGTTTCTATTATGCATGCAAAGTGCAACATACTGATATTTAGCTGGCCTGCAGACCAACCTGAAGGTTAAAATGTTTTCACTGCCTGCACTGTAAAACATCTGAGCTGCATTTAGCTGTGTTTACTATCTTCTACACTTTAAGTAAAATAAATTTGGTGAGTTTTAGATTTGGAACCTAAATGTGTGAGTTTGTGAAAGATAAACTTACAGCAGTAAGTGTACTAACTTCTTATTAATTTTGTTGCACACAACTTTACACACATAGAAGCAAAAAATATTTTGAATTGATTCAGCAGGAATGTCAATGTACAGCAAAAATGTCAAATTTCAATATGTTATATACGACTTGGTCCAGCAGGTGAAATCTAACAAACAGTTGTAGCTATGACATGACAAAACGTAAAAAAAAATTGTAGCTACTTTTGGCACTGAAACCAAATTTTATGTCAATTCTTCTACTTAGTTACGTTTTGTATGAGAAGCAGAAACTATTGACTGCTGATAAGGATGATGTGGTGACAGAAAAATCAGGAATACGAATACAACAGTAGAGGAAATGCATCTTAAACTTACATAAAAATCGCTCTGCATACAAAAAATACAAAGTAAAGGTTAGACATTTCTAGCTTTGTGGGGCTAAACCAGTGTTTAAGAGACACTGCAGAGAGACAGCAACAAAAACATCACACTAACAAAAACATCACACTAACAAAAACATCACACCTTTGCAAAACGAGGGCATTTTTGTTTCTGGCAATCCATTTTTCACCATCTAGAAGTTAACAAACAGAGAAGTAAAAAGTGAGACCAGTATATTTGCATATTTTATGCAGAACAAGAGGACAATAATCTCAGAGTCTCTGATTTATGATGTCCCCGTAAATATTTTATTCTGCCGTCCAACCAAATCCTTCAGGCATGCTTGCATTAGCAGAGGATGTGTATCTACCATGCTACAATAAATATAAACACTTCAACACGCTATGTTAGCATGCTAACATTAGATTACAGCTGGCAGCAAGCTAGCAGCCTGAAAAAATGTCAGAGAAGCCTAGTAGTAGAAAAGTAGAAGAGTTTTACTATTTTGTATTTCTTAAGCTGAAATCCTGATTGAATTTGTTCTGTTTTGCTTTTGTAACACTCTTCAGCTTTTATTGTTGCTCTGGTCACTGTTGACTGCTCCTTGCTTGCCTTTCCCAGTGGTAGGTGTTGAAGAATACAGCTTAATAACAGTGAAAGTGTTTGCACTTCACAGAGACAGCTTTCAAGTCTTTAAACCCGTCCCTATTAAACAGGGAGAGCGCTAATGGACTGAACGTAGCCTTCTGAGACATCTTTTAGCCAGCCACAGATTGGCAGGCTGTATTAAGACCTTGCTAAATGGATGGCAAAGTGCAAGGATTAGCCTTTCAGAGATTCTTTGAAAACCTGACATGCGTGTATAAAACAGATATACATAATTATGTGCATAATGATTTATTACCACTGAGCTCTGTTGAGAGCTTTTCGATGCATGGAAAAATTACGTGTGAGTGACAGTTTTATCTATCACAAAGCTACAAACATTACAGTCTGTTTGAAGTATGGAAGATAATTAATTACAGAATGTCAGGAAGGATTGATTTGTAGTTTCTACGTTCTTCGGATTTTTTTTTTCTGGTGCTGAAAACCATTTTTATTGTGCAGAAAAGCTCCACAGACTTCGTTTTGGTGATACCTGAAATAAACTCACATCTGTGGATCGATCACACTGCTGGAGAACATTATGCACCTCTCATATACGCCATTTAACATTTATACAATGATTGATTTGTTTATGCCGTGCCGGTCAACGCATTTTTCCTCCGACTGCAGGAGAAAGGACAGAGTCCTTCCTCTTTTACAGATGTTGAGCCAGCCGTCAGGCTGTGTGTGATCAATAGGTGAAAATGACTGTGCAGAGAGCGCCAACTCCAGCAGAGAGAAGAGGAAAAGAAAAGGAAGACGGCTTTTCATGAAGAGACTTTAAACTCAAAAGGCAGCAGCGTCAGTCAGCCGGTCAGCACTGAAATATTTCAACAACTACAGAGTTACTGAACATATTTCTACTAAATATTCAGCTTCGACCAGTTAGGATTAACTCTGCCAGATGTTTGATCTGTCTTGTGTCTTGCAGCTGCAAATAACTTATTGTTTAGTAGACGCAACAAACCACAAATGACTAACACGTGACGTCCAGCCTGTGCCACAAATGCCGACACAGCATAAATCATGTGACTGCTGGGATTGTTTGGGACCAATAATAACTAACCTCGAATATTTACATTGTGGCGTCTCTCCTCTTGGCAGGTTTGTGACTTTAAGACTCTCAAACGACACCTGGCTGAAAAATAGTTTTTGTCACTTTACAACACATTCTGGCAGTTCATGAGCTCCAGACAGAAATCTATCCAGGCCAAATTTCAGTGCCTGCCAACAATCTTCTCCAATTTCTGGTCTTTTCCAGGCTCCCATCATCTCAGACTCATTCCTTTCACTCCAGAAACATTTGACACCTACATTTTCTTCCACACCAAACCTCAGCAACATTACGCTTTCAAACTGTCAGGTGGCCATATTTTATTTTGCCTGTTGTTTTTCCTTACATAGCTCTCAGATGGGAATCCCAAACAGGTTTCTTAACTCTGCTTTCGCATAAAGTCGACTAACACCAAAACATTTAACACTTTTGAATTTGCTGAGTGCAGGTGCTTCTTAGTTTAAAGCAGCTCGCCTTGATAATAAACGCTATTATCGAACTTAAAATATTAATACATGCTTTTACTTAGTTTTTGGCTGAATAACTGCAACCTACGGAAATATCTGTACATTTCTCCCATTGGACTTAATGAGCATAACCGCCACTGTGTGAGTTTGTGCAATCAGCTTAATAAATCGTGCAGAAATAAAGCAAACAACTGATGCAAAAACTGGAGGAGATTATGTTGCTTTGTGAAGATATTAATTTGGAGTTTGTATTGACATGCTGAATTCCCTTGGTCATCTTTCTTATCAGCATCCAACCAGTTTCTCATTAAATCAACATAATGATGGCACTTGCAGAAAGGCAAACTCAAACATTTAGAAGAGATACAAATTTAGATGTATCTAGTTCATGTATAATTGCACCTTACAGCATGAAAACTACAAATGTGCAGCTAATTAAACACTTTAAGCTTTACCAGCGAGCTTGGTGCATTTGTGGTGTCATTTTGGAAACTTGCACCCGGAGCTGAAAACCACAGTTTGTAATTGCTGAGAAAATTGCTGCACTCAGCCGTTTGAACCCATTTCGAGCTGGGTGTGAATATTTTTCGCGATGCTTTCAAAAGACACAGAAAACACATACACTCAAATTACTCCCAGTCCTGCACTCATCCTCCCTTCACATTTCCATTTTGGCATTTTTCAAGTACTTGAAAAGCAAAGTAAATACCGAGGCCTAATGTGCCTTCCCATCGCCTTTTCAGCGCTGAATGTTTTCCTCCACCTCAGATTGATGTCTGCGTCTGCTGCAACCAGCAGCAGTCCCTCGCTGACTTTTCATAATAGATGGCTCCAAATGTTTAAACTGCCTGCAGCGAGATCCAAACACTTTCTCGGCAATTACTTGTTTGGCTTGCTCCCTCTAATCGTAGATATGTCAGTCCGTGCCAAAATAAATAAATAAAATAAAATAAAATGTCGAACAAAAGCTTGCTCCAAGCATCAGAGGCTAAACTCACGCTATCGCTCTGTCTTCTTCACTTTGCATCCCAACTCTCCATCACTCCCTGCCTTGGTTAATGTGACTCACGCAGCACTTGACGGCCTAATGCAGGACTCCTTCACTGCTTGATATTGTTTGGTTTCTAAGAAATTGGGTTCTGTTCTTATTTCACAGAAGCCCGATTTAACATCTGTCTTTCAGCTTTCCCTGAAAATTAAGGCAGCATTCTTCCTGGCTGGGATGCTTGGTCTCCATGGTAACGTCAGGTCCATTATGAGTGCCATAAAGAGCGAGCAAGGGAATGTTAAATCACCAGACTGCCAGGCTCCATCACCTCACTGGGTTGATTGTGTAACTTACACAGCAACAGGGGAAAAAAAGACCTTCTTCTTACCATTTTCTCCCTCCTGTTCCTCTTTCTGCAACAGTTTTTCCGCTCTCTGTTTCTGTCATGCTTTGTCTGTCAAATACATATACACGTTATCACCAACACCTCAACGCTTGCACACATAAAACCCAGAAAGTGAGTGCAACACTGACCCCCAGTGGAAAAGCACGACATGTCATTTCTGAACTTCCTTTGTGGCACTTTAGGTCTTCACTCGCTATGGGAAATGCTACACCTTCAACGCCGGTGGAGATGGGAGTCCTCCGCTCATCACCACCAAGGGCGGCATGGGGAACGGACTGGAGCTCATGCTGGACATCCAGCAGGATGAATACCTGCCAGTCTGGGGAGAAACAGGTCAGAGAGCCATTTAGTTGGTGTGCGTGCAGGTAAAGGGGTTCATGTCAGCGTTGTCATGCCTCGGTTGGCATGAAAGGGCCATCGAATTTGTATTATTATTATTTCTTAATTTCAAAAGTCAGAAATATTTGCTGATTCAAGAGTTTCAGACTTCCTTGGGGGTTTTTTTCTGAACTGAATCTAAAAATTTCTGAGTTGTTTTTACATTTTCAGCTCAAAAAAATTCTTGATTTTTCTAGAAAATTTCTGAGATTAATGTCAAAATTTCTGACTTTTTTCTAGAAAATTCTCAACTTCTCAAACTCAGAAATTTCCTCCTTTTTTCTAGAAAATTTCAGAGATTGATCTAAAAAGTTTAGAGTTTCTGTCCTTGGAAATGTCTTATTTTTCCGGAAATTGTCTGAGATTAATCTCAAGGGGTTTTTTTTTAGAAAATTTTCAACATTTCAAATTCAAAAATTTCCTTGTTTTTTCCAGAAATGATCTCAGATTAATCTCAAATTTTTTTGCTTTTCTACATTCTGTTTTTAGCTAAATTTCAACTTTTAAGTCCAAGTTTTTAGAAAATTTCGGGGATTCATTAAAAATTTAAACGTTTTCTCTAGTAAAAAAGTTTTTGGTGTAAATTTACTCCTTTTTTCTAGCTGTGATGCGCCGTCTCTTATCAATTATCTCACTCTGTCTTCACCTTTGTCTCGCCTCAGATGAGACTTCCTTTGAAGCTGGGATCAAAGTTCAGATCCACAGTCAGGAGGAGCCGTCCTTCATCGACCAGCTCGGATTTGGTGTTTCACCCGGATTCCAGACGTTTGTGTCCTGCCAGGAACAGCGGGTACAAACTCTACAGTCTAGAGCTTTGATTTTTGCCTCCTTTTTTCATCTTTTGCCATGTAAAATTAAATTATGTGCACAATAGTAGGCATGAACCAGACACTAAACCTTTTGAAAATTACAGCTTAAAAAACCCTGTTACTATGCAGTGCAGGTCATCATGTTGATAATATTCCTAAACCTTTGGGGTGATGTAATGGGCGGCCAATATCTGGAGCATATGAGTCTCTACCAATCAAACAGTTTGATTTCCAGCGATAGAGCATTAAAAACACTAAACAAAGAGACACAAAGCTTTTGTCTCCAAAAATCAATCCTAAATAGGACATCATTTTTAATTCTTTTAGTGTTTTATCAGTTTGAATAATTCTGAGTCAAAATCCCAACAACAAAGAAGGTGTAATTTATTTAACGAAGTTCTAATCTGCATACACTTTCTTGTTTGCAAAGTTCAGCTTTAACACTTTTACCAAACGATAAATAAATTTGAAATATTGGTAATTTTGTCCTGCCAGTCAGTGCGTGCTTGCAGTTCCTAATTACAGACATTGTTTGACTATGAGAAATAAAAATATAGGAAAATTGATGTAAAAATAGTTTTCGCTGGTTTGATTTTTTTATTTTATTTTGTTTTTCTTGACTGCATAATTTAAAGTCTGAATATTTTCTGAAAAATAAACGTCTCAGCTTTTTAGTTTTTCCACCTGAAAATAGTTGTTTAACTAGCAGCAAAATGTTGCCTTATTTTACATCAGATAACCTGAGATAATGTTTTAAAAAAAGAATGGCACTACATGGTATTAATCTTAACCTCTTAAGAGCAGCAAACGGAGTAAAAGAAAAAAAATCAGCTCAGTTTGTTTTACAGTTTAACTTCCTTGAATTTTCATTTTAATTGATTTCTGCAGCCTGTCTTTGGTCCATGCTGCTCTTTCCTTTACCTACTATTTAATCCTCCTCATATTTCAAACTGCTTCATCCTCAGCTTTTAAAGGTTTCATTTGATTTATGAAGATTAGACGAGTTTGTTGTCATTACAGCTCATATATCTTCCTCCGCCCTGGGGAGACTGTAAGGTGACGCCCATGGATTCAGACTTCTTTGACACTTACAGCATCACCGCCTGCCGCATAGACTGCGAGACGCGCTACCTGGTGGACAATTGCAACTGCCGCATGGTGCACATGCCTGGTAGGACATCTGTGGTATTGAAGTTAAATCAATACAAGTCCGTTGATGCTTGGAGAAGGGAAAAAGAAGAATGCATTCATGTGTGTTGCTTGTGCTGCAGGCGACGCTTCCTTCTGCACACCCCAGATGTACAAAGAGTGTGCTGACCCAGCTCTTGGTAAGAAAGGTTACCTTCCTGCAGAGATGCACTTCAGAACATGTTGCATTTTAAGGCTTCAAAATGCACCACCAAAGCATTTTCTCTCACACTGATTTTAGCTTTTAGGGTTTTGTTTATAAGATAAATCCAAACAGATGAAATGGAAAGATAACTTTATTTTTAAAAATCAAATTTGTGCAGGAAATATTTGTATTCAGCCCTGCCGAGTCGATCCTTTTTAGAGCAACGTTTTGCATCAAATTAAACAGAAAATCTTTTCTCTTCACATTTAAGGACAGATATTTCTGCTCATTTGTCTTTGCAGAACAGTTGAAAGATATTTGGATATATATTTTTACTCTAAACACAAATAACTTTTAATAATACAAGGTTTTGTTTCTTTCCCTTCTTTTTCTTAAACAAGAAATCCAGAGTTGTCATTTTTTAAGTTAAACCTTCTTTCTCAGTCTCTAAAAGCGTTTCTTCCTGAATAGTTTTGGTTTTATCGCCATCTGTTGTCCCATTAAGTTTGTTTGATTAACTTCACTTCCCCCACTAAAGAAAAACATCCTACAGCATCACTCTACCACCACCATGAGTCACGTAAGTGATAATGTGTGTGATATTTGGATCATAAACTGTGTGTAATTGACAGCGCTAAGACCCACCTCCTGGCCTTAGTTAGTTGTTTCTAGATAGCAATCAGACAATCGATTGTCTGATTGCTATCTAGAGGAAAGAGCTCTAGTTTATTTTCTCACCAGATTGTCTTTTTTTTTTTTACATGAAAGTTACATGCAGCTTTAAACCTTTCCACAACTTTATCCCTAACTTTGAAAAAACATCATCTATCCTTCCATGTTGCTCTATCACATAAAATAATATATACTACTAAAACACATTGAAGATTGTTCTTGTAACGTGACCAAATATGGAAATGTCAAGAGGTGTTAGGGAAAGGTTTGTGTTGAGAATTAGATTTTTTCCGCCAGAATGAGGGAGGCCCCACCATTAACAGCATGAGTTTCTCCAGCCAACCCACACACTCGCACAACAAATCTGTCAGTCCACGAACTGATCCACAGGTCAAGCTGAGCCGTGTCTCCCTTTCCCCCCAGATTTCTTGGTGGAACAAGACAACGATTTCTGTGTGTGCGAGACGCCGTGCAACATGACCAGGTATAGCAAGGAGCTGTCCTTCGTCAAGATCCCCAGCAAGGCCTCGGCCAAGTATCTGGCAAAGAAATACAACAAAACAGAGCAGTACATTAAGTAAGTAAGAACTACAAATGCTCCTTTGGGTTTTCACGTTTTTAAAATGCAAATAAAGCACCTGGTTGTGTTTGTTTTATTCAACCAGAAGTTTTAAATCTGAAAATTACCGCCTTACTTTCACAACAACTAAACGCGTCTCTGAGTCTAAACTCCAAATGACCTGATTGGGGTCAAATCACAGAGGTTGGGTCGCTTATCACAGGACATGGTCCAATAAAAATCCAATAAAACCTGAAAAAGAAAAACACAGGTGCATCTCAATGAATTTGAATATAATTTATTAATTTATTTCACTAAAACAATGCAAAACATAAAGCTTAGAAATTAAGAAATCCTAAAATTCAATTTCTCACAAAAAGCTTTTGAATGGACTTCAACATCCTACATTTTTCACTGTTGCTAGTGCCTCTACTTCTGCTACAGTTTTTCCTTCGAGACAACTTTCCAAAAATATCCTAGATAGCAATGATTTTTTTGGCTTAATTTATCGTCCCAGTGAGGAGTGCTAAGGTTTGTCTGCTACAAATCAGCATTCCTCACCCTAACCCTGGGCCTGAACATAACATTTTTTGATTAAGAATCCTCTTTTTATTGCTTATTTAATAATAAATACATCACAAATATACTATAAATATAGATTTGGTCAAAGTCTCAGAGAAGCCAATTTTTCGTTTTTCCTCAGCTGTAACCATGATGAATAAAATTAACAAGAAAAACTATTTTGCACTCTGTTATGAACATCTATAATTTCTGATCTTCCCTTTCGCCATTAGCTTACTTTTTAAAAAATTAACTCTTCAATAATATTTGTTTCGATATTATAGTAATATCTAAGATGTAGCTGTACATTTTAATGTCTAAAAGAGAATTTACGTCATTATTTGTTCACCTTACCTCAACAGGGACAACATTTTGGTTTTAGACATCTTCTTTGAGGCTCTGAATTATGAAACTATTGAACAGAAGAAAGCATATGAAGTGGCCGGGCTTTTAGGTATTTATGCGTTTTGTCAAACATTGTGTACGCTCTTATTTGTGGTCTTGGGTTCAGTATTATGGGTTCTTTCTTCTTATTCTAGGTGATATTGGTGGTCAGATGGGACTCTTTATTGGTGCAAGCATACTGAGTATTCTGGAGATTTTTGACTACCTGTATGAGGTGAGAAAGTTTAATAAGAATGCAGCAATCTGATGCTCAAAATAAAAGCAAAACATGCAAACGTTCCAGAAGGGTGGATGATAAAATAATATGATTTTGTTTTTTTGTTTTAAATATCTGAAATATTCCCAAGCTGGTGGTTATATCCACAGTTTTCACTCCTTGACGTTGTTTTCTTTATTTTTAAGCAGTTATAAAGAGTGAGTCAGTTGATCCCACCAACTTTGTTCAAGAGAGATTGAGCAGCTAAAGCTTTTCCTTTCCTTACATATTGAATATTTTTAAAAACAGTGTTATATATTGTGATTTATTTTAATGTTATTGATTTATTTAGACTCAGTGAAAATAGAGAAAATGTCTGCTTTTATTTGGAATAAAGCTTGGATTAAAAACAAAAACAAAAAAAATCCCATGACCGTTAGGATGTTTTGAACTTCTGCTGTTGCTCTGATTGAGTCTGTTGTTTTCAATCCTTCCAGGTGATAAAATACAAACTGTGTGGCTGCTCTGATAAGAAGCACAAGCACAACAGCACCGACCAAGGCACGGTCCTGAGCTTGGACGACGTCAAGTGTCACGTCAGTAACTTTCATTAAGCCTGTGCCGCCGTCTGGAGGAGGGAGCCTCTGCCTGGACTTTGCTACTGCGACAGTCTGAGGATGAATGAACTGGGCCTGGTTGGGCTTAACTCTCTGTGATCACGGTCAGGCGGCCAACAGAAGCAGATGATCACGCAGGCAGTCAGCTGGCCTGCAGAAACCAGAGACCAACCTGGTCAGATCAACTGCATGGTCATCTGAATCATCCTTTAAAGACAGGAGCAGCGAAGCGGACATCTGCTCCTGGAAGGTTCATAACGTGTGCTGTGCTGTGCTGTGTTTATCTGTCGGCGTGATTAGGCTTTATGTAAAATGATTGTTCATTTGCAAGAATTTTCTCAGTTCTGCACTAGTCCTGTTGCCTTTATTCTCCTATTTTTCCACCCAAAAGAAAAAAAAATCATTTTTATATTCCTGTCGTCCATCCTCATCTTAAGAGCCCTTGATAAACTCAGTGCATTCTGCCAAAACACTGTACTACCTCAGCTTCCAGTGCAAAAGCACCACTATGAATTTACAGACCAAGCTGAACTGACGGTCAGTAAAGTGATTTTTAATGACTGGAAAACGGAGAAATATACAGTATGTGGATTTAAATCTGTTATGAGGTGCAAGATTTTAGTTAAGGCTCTTCTCTTTCAAAAACCATTTCAACTTTTGTAGTTATAATGAAATCAACTCATTACCATGATGATATATTGTATTTTGACAAACAGAACAAAAAATTTGAGTAACAAACTTGTTCTACATCTTTTTGTGATTCTAAATTTGATGTCTTTATTTTAACTTAAACCTGCTAAAGTTTAAGTTAAATCATCTAATGGTCAAACAAATGTCCTCTGTTTCACTTGTAGGACATAGTCCTTCATGTTACATTTTTTTGAAGAGTGGCTAATAAAATTGAGGACCAAGTAAAGAAAGTAGCACTTATAAAAATGTTCAATCACAATTATTTTATAGCAATTGTTAGTAATTGTTGCTGCAGTTATTTTTTGTTTAAGACAACTAACTAGTGGGTGAATTTACTCTCTGGATAAACATAATCCAATTAAAGTTTGGATTTTTCTCAGATGTTCAGTGTGAAAATTATGCTTCTGCAATCAAAGATGAATTTATTTTAAGGCTTTTTACACAACTTTAACAGGGGAAGGTGTAGAGAAAAAGATTAACTTATTATAAGAGAACCATCCCTGCTCCTGTAGTAGTTTGATAAATAATAATAATAAAAAAAACTGCAATTCTTATTAATAAGCTCTGTATGTTTTGTTGAAAGAACCAGATTGAGGGTACAATACTTTAAATTTTCACTCAAAGTCAAACATTTCCATTCCCAAGTAGAAAAATAGTCTGGAGGTCAAATGAAGGCAAAATTCGGGAAAGAGGAAAGTTTCTCCCGAATTAACCAACACTGGGACTCTCTCTTCAAAACGCAGGAATGGCTGCAGCAAAAAACTGTTTATTTCCACATCAAACAGTTTGTATCTCATGAAATCGTTCATACATTTAATATTGCACAACCTCTGTTAGTCAGTGTGTTTCTTCAGTGTTTTAATACATAGAAAGTGAAGAACAAATAAACAGTTTGTGTTGCTGATAATTATGAGCTTGTCGGTGATAATAGCAGTTCCCACATTTGCTGCCAGAACATGGCAAAGTCGGGTTAGCGTAAGTAAGTAGGTACTAGTACTTTCTGGCAGTGCAGTTCAGTCTGTTTTTGATTGATATTTTTGCCTGTTTCTGTTTTATTAGCTCTGCTAAAAGTTTTCACATTAGCAGCTTATATTTTGTGTCATGTGAAGCCCCAAAGCAGTCGACCATTGATGGAGATCAGCAAAATCCTCAGAATGAATCTCTGTAAAGGCAACTTCCACTACTACTGCAAGTTTTCCTTCGCCTGCGGTCTCAGTGTTTTATTGGCATTAAGTTGTCTCGGATTAAGTTTTTTGTACAATGGGGCCTGTTAAAAACACAGTGACTTATTTGGTGTTGTCACATCAAATAAATTTGCAGATGGTACACCTTTGACATTCCTTAAATCAGTTAGTCAATAAAAACTAGATCAAGCTATAAAAGGCAAATTTAAGTCACAATAAATAGAGAAGGATGTTGTTCAGAAGTTCTGTCCAAATTTTGAGTCCTTTTCGTAAGGTTTCTATTTACTTTATAAATATATATTATGTATTAATTTCAGCTCCAAAATTCCACATATCAAACCAAGCAATTAGATATGAGTGAAAATCAGTGTTTGTCACAGAAAACTGAGATTTACCAGATTATGTCAAAAGATGTCATATAATGCAAACCTTCCCATATAAAATCAAGTTTAACTCTTTAAATCTCAGAACAAACAAACAAAAAAAACAATTTATATGGGAAAGTTCTAAATGTTTATATTTGTCATATTCATTTTTCTCCAGTCAAAGTGACACTAAGTGATCACATCAACAAAGATGAGTTTACTGAATGTGATTTTCCTTCTTCTAGGGCTCTGACTTGCATGTATCAGTGCACAGCAGGTGTCTTAAAAAATGTTCTCCACGTCAATAATTTGTGTCCTCCGTCTGCTTGCAGTGTGCTTGACGATTTTTGCACAGTTTGTCCTGCCAGTTTAGGCCGTGGAAAGTGAAGTGGATGAGGGGGAAGACGGTCGATGCTGCCCTTTGTGAACGTGTGAGCTCTGCGGGTGCATGCCTATGACTTGCAGTTCTGTTTACATCTTAAATGTTGTATCTTCCCTGAGAACCTCAGCAGGAAATTGGAATGTGTAGCTGTGTTGTGGTTGCATCCAGCACAAACGTACCATCGGCTGTAACTAGATGTAAATACTGCAGTGACCATGGATAAAAGCCCTGTTGTACTCGTGCTGTTTGCGTTGGGGTTATTTAGCACAGACTAGCTCTCTGTCGCTGTTTTCTGTACATATGAGTCTTGATGATTTATTTATCCAAAGTATATTGAATAGAAAACTGTCTTTTTTTTATTATTATTTGCTTTGTAACGATTAAAACAGCTCTTTTCATTAGTGTGTGTAAATATAATGCCAAGTTGTTATTTTCAAGCTGCATGAATTCCTGAATCTCTGTGAAAGTTCACAAGCTCTCTGCTTTTCTTCCAGCCTCTGTTGTAAACTTTAGATTTTTGTTTGAAATGAAGAAGTTTGGTTGGAGTAAAGGAATGTTGTTTCTGTTTCTAGATTTATGGATCAAAACAGACTTGCAGCAGTAAATTTATTAAAGATGACATGTTAACTTTACCTACTTGTTTGTCATTTTTGTCACTGATTTAGATCTGGACTTTGAGTAGTGCAGCCAAACACACGATTATACCCGCTGTTTGAGACATAATAGGAGATCATAAGTCTTTCTATAAAAGCTATATTTATGGAATACAAATTGAATAGTTGTCCCTCAGCTCCTCTTACCGTAGACCTCTCAGCTGCTTCCCTGAGCAATACTCTCCATGCCCAACCAGTCAGTTTAGATAGAAAGTCATGTCTTGGTATGTTTGCATCTCTATCATTCTTTCCTTTTTCAGATGATGAATTGAACAGAGCTCTATTTAATGTTGAAAGTTGGGGATATTGTTCTATAACTTGATCCTGCTTTAAACTTCACCACTACAATAACTCTGACCTCGCTCTTTATGAGGTGAATCATTCATTACTTTTCTAAAACAAACCTGAGACCTTCACAAAATAGATATTTTTATATTGGTTTTTTAAAATACATACAGGTGGGCTCAATTAATGAGGTGGCTTTCAGCTGCACTGGGTTTTATTTACGGGTGTCAAAGTAAAGTGGGTTAAAGACAAAATAAATAAAATACCTGCATCCTTTTCCTTTCACTTTTCAACTACACACTAATTTATGTTAGCTTATCACATAAAATTCTTAAAATATACACTTGTGGTTGTAATGTGACCAAAAAGTAAAAAAATAAAAAAAAAGAACAATGTATTTCAATGATTTTGTAAGGTAGTCAGGTTATAAGAACAAATATCTCTGCTATATCTTTTTTTTTTTTTTAATA
Source organism: Poeciliopsis gracilis (assembly GCA_911649635.1). Classification (NCBI taxonomy): domain Eukaryota; kingdom Metazoa; phylum Chordata; class Actinopteri; order Cyprinodontiformes; family Poeciliidae; genus Poeciliopsis; species Poeciliopsis gracilis. The sequence continues at coordinate 4,774,090 of CAJVRI010001220.1, forward strand.
TCACACCCACTGGATTAGCTTCAGAAAAGTTTTCCTTCACATAAACCCACACAAATCCACTAATGAGTGTTGTTTTAAACATGCCAAACCCTTAGGGGGCAGTGTAGAGCACAGCTAAAAACTACGTCAGCCAATCAGGTCGCTTGAAAACAACCACAACTTCCTATTAGGGCTTAAAAAGGAAGTGTATTTGTGTGTATAGATATATAGGTTGAACTACTTTGAAACAGCATTAAAATGTAAAGTTAATAAAACAGAAGACAATGTGGTGGATATATTGCTGCTTTATTTGTTACGCATGGGAGCCCAAATTTCTGTCCTGATTTCACCAACAGGACAGAAATTCATTTGTTTTCTCTAAAATCAGGTAGCACGTGAAACAGGCCTCAGTCTTATTTAGCTGTTCTGCAACTTTAAGCACATTCTGTTTTTGAAGAAAATTACATCCACATCTTGTGGAATGAAACTTGATAAAGTTGAACTAAGCTTCTCCCAAATACTTCAAAGAGGAAGTACATTAGCATATTAAAAGTGTGACTGAGTTGCATGACCTTTTGAAAGCAAAGTAAGCTGGATTTTCTCACGTTGTTCCTGTGTTCAGAGACCAGACTGCTGAGCTCGGTTCCTTCCTGTTGGCCTCTTCTGTTTGCTGCCCAGACCTTATGCAACAAGGTCCTCTTTTGTTTGAAGTCACCAGACCAAGAATTTTATCCCACAGAGATGTTTCTGACTTCCAATGGGTTTGCAACAATTTATTTAGGTAAAAGGTCAACAAATGCTGGAAGTCCATAAGAATGGCTCATAAACAGAGAATGTTATTGATGCTGAAAAGCCTTTTCAACAACCAGATAAAGAGAACAGCAGGTTTTCATGGTTGTTTTTTGACCAAGGAATTTCCTCAACATATTTTAGTCAAAATAAATGTTAGATTTAGAGTCACACTTTAAGTTCTGTTCTAACACAAACCCAAATGTCCCCCAAACAGTTTGGTATTTCCCAAGGCCAAACTGCAGTTGAGCACATTCTAAACATTCATGTAACAAAACATTCTGCTTTTTCTGGACCTTATTGCTATGTCCTTTGCTAAACTTCACTATTTTACTGTTTGAAATATTTGTGCTTTTGTGCAAATTTCAGTCCCATTGAAATACATTGAAATTCTTCAAAATTCCACAAAATTCTGTTAAAATCTGCTTTTTCACAGCTTACTACTTCTGCCTTCTTTTAACCTAGAAAGTCCATTCAAAGTCGGCTTTCAGATATCTCTTACGGTTCTCTGATTCTCTTTCTACCTAAAACTGGATGACAAAAGTCTTCAGTCTTGTGCTTTAGTCTTAACCTTTGTTTAAGAACAATTTTGTGCACAGAGTTTTCATAATTTATTTTATTTGTTGTCTCTGTTGCTTTTAAAATGTCTTCTAGTTGCAGTGTTCGTTGTAATTTAAAGTTTATACATCTTTGAGTATTTGTTCATGCATTATAATGCTTTTACCACTATGCTACTTGAAAATTGTCTCAAAACAACAATATTATTGTTTATCGCAATATCTCCTGTGATCATTTATGATATCGTAAAAGGGAGAGCATGCAAATCCCTACCCAAGTCAAGGTTGGGATTTGAGCCTCAGACCTTTTTACTTTTACTTCAGGAACTTAATTATGATGTATTTCTACTCTTACCTGAGTAAATCTAGATATTTGACCCACTGTGAGTAACTTCACTGAATTAAAAAAAGAAAACTTGTTTTCACCAGACACACACCTGGACTTTTCATAAGTTTTAGAGTGAAAGAAGTTGATTTGGAAAAAATTTGTCTGATTTTGTTTTTTTATAATGAGATTTTATATGAATAGCTTTTATTTTGATATATAAAAAGCCAACATTTTCACATAACTACATTTTTCTCTTTTTATGTAATTTTTAAGCATTAAATGATTAATGTTTTGATCACTTACTCTGTACTTGAGAAGCTTTTCTCTTTTATACTCTTACTTGAGTTAATTTCTTGGATACTTTTTACTTTTACTTGAGTAAAAATATGTTGAAGTAGTCCTACTTTGACCTGAGTACAATTTTTGGGAACTCTGACCTCCTCGGCGCTGCAAAAACACAAAATTTTACCAAATATTTTTCTCTAGTTACTTGTGCAAATATCTTAAGTCTACTGGAAATAAGACAAAACTAACTTACAAGTAAATTTTCAGCAAGATATAGGAGTTTGTTTTAAGTCCTTAATATTGATGAAATGTGCTTGTTCCATTAGCGGATTATTTTGAGACATTTTCACTTATTACAAGTTAAATAATCAGCCAGAGGAACTTGTACTTTTTTTGTCAATATTGATAAATTATTTACTTAAAACAAACTCCCATGTCTTGCTGAATAGGTGCCTGTAAGTTGGTTATGTCTTAAATAATTTACACTTAAAACTAGACAAAAATACTTGGTAAGATTTTGTGTTTTTGCAACATAATTGTCCAACAGTGCCTAATAACCCTAATAAGACATTGGAGTTTTCCACAGTAAATAGTCGGACCTTTAATCTGCTGACCTTTGCCCCCTGAATGAATCGCCAGGCTCAGCCCTCGCCTGAAAGGGGCGGGGCGGCGTCTCCCCCCGCGAACAGGCCGACAAAAACAGAGACTTGTTTTATAACAGCACTGCAGTCGGTGCAGCTCCAGCTTCACCTCCAGGACTCAGCGCCGCATCTCCGCACCAATGGCAGCTCCGAAGAAAGTCTGCATCGTGGGCTCCGGAAACTGGCAAGTGGATGTGTTTATGTGACGGGCTGTCAGGAGGCGTCCGGTTTCCTGCGGCACGTCACAACTGACACGTTGTTTCTAGTGTCGCTAACTAGCAGCGCTCTGCGATGGGGAAGGTGAATGGAGCCCGTCAGGAACCTGCTGCTGTAAAATGCTTCGCCAGCAGGAACAGCAGCTGCTTTCAGTCACATGCTGAGAAACTGGCTGAGTTTTCAGAAACACTGACCGCATGTCAGTCGCGACTGCCGGGCTGTTTTTTGCCCTTGAAGTTAGCCATAACAAGTGTTCATTAGCCTAGCTTGTTCTCAATGCCAGTTGTCCATTCATAAATCTTGGACATTAAACTCAACGTGTTGTCTTGACTTTATAAAAAGAAATATAACACAATTTATATTAAGAAAGCAGTTGCTTTGTATGACTTAATAAAATCGGCTCAGACCTTAAGTTTCAATTCCAACCCAAATTTATTTCTATTAGATTTTTTATTTATTTATTTCTAGGAATGCAGCACACTTTTTTAAAATGTAAAGCAACTTTTATGCAGAATTCTATTGTTCATATCCAGATAATTATAAGAATTAAATTAACAATTAGCTATTATTAAAAAAATGTTTAATTTTATAAGAGAACGCCATACATTTGTGCAACAATTTTCAGAAACAAATTATTGCATGATAATATAGGGGATGTGGTTTTAAATATGGAAGATTGTTAGGGTCACTTAAAAAATAGTTTTTTTTTTTTTTTTTTTAAGTCTAGATTTTCCTGTTTACGTATACGTTATATTTTGCTGAAATTTTCAGGTTTGAAGAACATTTAGCTGAAAGGTTAGAAGTCGAGCTTCCAAATAAAGTCGCAGGTTTTCCACAATGACCTCAAAATCCAACATGGCTGCCGTGAATACACTTTGTGGTAACTAAAGAGAAGCAAAAAGAAAAGTGTCTTATCCACTGATAATGAATGAATAGAAGATTTAGTTTTAACCTTTTCCTCTGAAGTTGAAATTAACGAGTCTTTAGAAAATGTAATTGAATCATTCTTAAGCGGGTTAAAATTCAGAGTGTGAAATTCAAAGTTTTCTCACTAATTCTGATTTAAAAATCCAAAATGGTTACCTTGTCTATAAAACTTCAATAACAGTTAGTACAAATCACAAAAAAGGAATCAAAACATTGTAATCAATACCGGTGAATGATTAGTGAGATAGTGAGATTTGTTTATGTCATGTTGGAAACATTAACCAAAATACACCTAAATGTCCAACTCTGACCTCAATGACCAATAATGATTAAGTCATTAATCATTATCCAAAGTTGACCATGTTCATTTGTCTATCTGGAAATTGAAAAGAGCAAAACACACTATTAAGTTTTATTGCTATTCTTTGTCAAGTCGATCTCTCTTTTTATTTTTCAAATTTGGGCTTGAAAGAAAGTCAGTATGAAATTGTGTGGCAGTTCGGTTTCCAGAGTTTCCTCTGGGTACTACCAGTGGATAGTTGCACCACAGTTTGAGAACAAAAAAACTAGAACAAGGTCAGTTCATCTTTTGATCAGCCTTTCGGTTTGTTCAGGTCAGAGAACAGAGTGTGAAGTCTAGAGAGAAGCCATAGAGGTTTTGTAATATACACAATGTAGGTCAGACACTAACCTGTTATTGTTGATCACACAGGGGTTCTGCTATTGCCAAGATTGTTGGTGCCAATGTTGCTCAAAATCCCAAATTTGACAACACAGTAAAAATGTGGGTGTTTGAAGAGACTGTGAATGGGCGCAAGCTGACCGAAATAATTAACACCAGCCATGAAAATGTGAAGTACCTCCCTGGGCACAAGTTGCCAGCAAATGTGGTAAGAAACCGTTGATCTTTAACAACTTGATGTTATCAGAGTATGGAGGGCTAGAAATGCCACAATCACCAAAAAATGAATGAAGAAGTACTGCATAAATTTCTGCATGTCTCAGTTAATACACATATATTTAACCACTGTTAATTAGATGGGCCATTAATGGTTCATTTAATCATTTTAAATTAATCAAATATTAAAGATGAACATGTCAAAAAAAAACAAAAAAAAACAGAACTGTCATCCTAAACAAATATTGAGAAATAATACACTAAAGTTAAATAACATGGTGACAAAGCCCCATAAACCTTTGGACTGGCCCTTTTTAATCAGCTATATTCTTGTTTAGATGTTCCTATTGGATCTTAAAGCGTCACTTGTCATTAGAGTCAAGAGGTGGGCTTTTTAATAAAATTTTCTTGTTTTGTAACAACTTCCTCCCAGCTGGCTGTTCCGGACCTGGTGGAGGCATCCAGCGATGCAGACATTTTGGTGTTTGTGATCCCGCACCAGTTTATCGGCAAAGTGTGCAACACGATGAAGGGAAAGGTTAAAAGCGACGCGCTCGGTATATCCCTCATCAAGGTCTGACTTTGCTCTTTGTGGCTACATTTCAAAATCAGATATGATTGTTTCATGTGGGAGCTCTGGCTGAGTGATGCAATGCGATCTTTGACCCAGACACCAACTGTTGCACGTTTCACGTCCTGCAGGGCGTAGACGAGGGGCCTGATGGGCTGAAACTCATCTCTGATGTGATCCAGGAGAACCTCGGCATCACAATGAGCGTGCTGATGGGAGCCAACATTGCCAATGAGGTTGCTGATGAGAAGTTCTGTGAAACCACTATTGGTGAGCCTGATGAAACTACTGGCAATGAGGCTGCGTTTTCTCAATTTGACCTTCTTAACATTTTGCTTTGTTGCTTCATCTTTCCTCTCTTTGTGTGTCTGTAATAGGATTTACCGCCAGCAAACCTCTTTAGGCAGAATTAATACTTGTGGGAATATTGAGTCACGACTGACAAATTCAGCCTGTCTCTCTGTTTTAAATAGAACGTACTGTGCAAAATGTACATTTTGTACTTCCATTTGGGACTCTACTGCTTCTCAAAACAACCTGAGCACTTAAAAAAAACATTTAGCTACAAGTTTATTAATGTGAACACATGCATGAATGGGAATCATTAATTACAATATAAAGTGTCATTGAGGATCCAGAAAAGAGCTTTAATTTATTGGTGTCTGGAAAATGAATCTCAAAAACCTACAGAACGTAACATCACAAATTTGCAGGCACTACTTGTTACCTAGCAACCCCAGCAAAACCCAAGCAGAGCTTCAGCACATTTGGTCATGTGCTGTCTGGGCTGTACAATGGCTGCTGGAAAGGAGAAGTGTTGTTTTTGTTGACTTTCCATTTAGAAACCACTTGCTGCTTTCTTGTCACTTGTGCTGGAGGTTCTACTTCTGCTTCTCAAAGATATACAATCCAAGGTTTCCCCTGGAGAACTTGTCTATATTTAAATGTAATGAACATGTTTTGTACAACCAGTACACCTATGCTAACCTGTTCATGGAAGCATAACTTGTCACCTTGAACACAGCCAGTTGTTTTTCTTTTAAACTTGCAGGCTGTAAGAATAAAAACCACGGGACTCTCCTGAAGGAACTCATGCAGACCAGCAACTTCAGAGTTACAGTAGTGGAGGAATACGATGTGGTGGAAATCTGTGGCGCCCTAAAGGTGAGCTCTCTGAGAAAGCTGAGGTGTCATTGTTTAACATGACGTTCAAACAAGTTCTTCTTATTTTATAGTGCTACGCTGGATGGAAACCATTCACAGCATCCTGCAAAAATAGACCTAATTTTTACTGCATTACAATCTAAAACCTCAGTGTATTTTATTCGGGGTTTACTGTAAGAAAATATGAAAAAGCTTAAGAGTATGAATTATTTTAGGAGATGCAAAAGTACACAATTGAAAAAGGTTGACGGCTGTCTGAACCGTCATTTCCTTTGTCACAGTGCGATGTTTTCTTCCAATCAATACATTCATTGTATTTTATGCTGAGGGAGTTTTGAAAGTGCATGTTATTGCAAAACCCATTGTTATGGTTATTTCTAACAAAGACAACAATTGTGGGCACAAGAAGTAGGTCAGTACTTTATTGATTGTTAAAGTCTTTGTTTGTTCAGTCTGTGTGGAAAACACACACTCTGCAAAAAGAAACAGAAAAAAATCTCAACATTTCTCTCCAAAATCTGCATTTGTATGTAGAGTATATGTTCACAGAGGCAGGAGAAAATGTCACTTTTTGCAAAATGTTTTTGTTAGTCCAGGCAGGGCCAGTGTGTAAATGTTTTAAAATATAGAAACACTATTTTCAGTTTTGAACCTCCCAGAATCTTAGCAGTCTATTTCAGAATCTGCTGTTAAATGTGACCTTTAGATTTTCATACAGCTCTGCTTCTGTCTAGCAAATATTTCTTCAGTCAGTCGGTAGTTTTGCTGCATGTTTGTGTCTGCAGTGCTCAAACATTCATGCACAGCCTCACTGGAGGAGAAACATGCGGTGTAGGTGTGTGTGGATAAAAGGGAGGAGAAACCAATTTAGCGAGACTGAGGTTATAATCTCCAAAAAGCTCAGAGGAATAAAGGGATGTGATTAATGCTGCGGATTTAATGAGAAAGATGATGAAGCTCGTTCATTCACTGATGGGACGGATTAGTTGAATGTCATTAATTCTCCAGATTGTCTGCAGAGTTCGCAGGTGTGTCTGCGGGCTTTTATTTCCACCTGCGGGGTTTGCTGACGCTCCCCGCTTCCTTTGTTGTGCAGAATATTGTTGCGGTGGGCGCAGGCTTCTGCGACGGTCTGGGCTTCGGGGACAACACGAAAGCGGCGGTGATCAGGCTGGGCCTGATGGAGATGATTGCTTTCGCCAAGATTTTCTGCAAAGTCGGGCCGGTTTCCTCGGCGACCTTCCTGGAGAGCTGCGGCGTGGCTGACCTCATCACGACTTGCTATGGCGGCCGCAACCGCAGAGTCGCTGAAGCTTTCGTCAAGACAGGGAAAGTAAGAAAGTTGTTTTTTCTGTCATCCATTTATCTCAGGCTGTTGGTATATCTTATGTTGGAAGGTGCCAAACAAGGTGTTAAGAAGTCGCTGTTTCAAAATAGAAATGCTAAAGATAACTTTGGCCAGAGTTTTCTGTGAATGGCTGGATAATACAGATCAATCTCAATAAATTATAAGATAATTTAATTCAGTAATTCACCTTTACAGTACATCAGACGCTTTCTATGCAGAGGGGTTAACCATGACAGGTTCTTGCTAAAGACTCTGGCTGTCCAGAGTGGATCCAAGCATCTAATGGTGGAAAGTTAAGTGGAAGGAAAAAGTTTTATCATTCAGGAGTTTTGGGAGTTTCAAGGCAGCTGGGATCAGAGCCACAACACCCTGATGTCACATTGCTTACGTTCAGTTATTCCTGAATAAGACCTGTCAGAAACCTCCTGCCTGGGCTAAAGATAAATTATCTCTTCAGATGAAAGTAAACTGTAGATTTTATTTGGAAATCAAGGTTCCAGTGTCTGGAGGATTGTGGAGAGATTTCCACTACATGCTTACATTGCATTGTACATGCATTTCTGTATTAAAAAATCTTTTCTTTTTTTTTTTGTTCATCCTTCATATGTAATATGCAACTTTTCCCAGCATCAGAGTCATGATCATCCAAATTAAGAGAAATCAGTATTTGAAAAATTCACTTTGTATAATAGTTGTACAAAATACATAACTAGAATTTAATTACTAGATGAATTTTTGGGTGATATACACATTGATTTAGGTGACTAGTAACTGACAGGTTATTTCATGTCGACTGCTGGTTGCAGCTTTATGGGTTTTGTTGCTCTTTTTTTAAACAAATTTTTGCGTTTGCTGTTGCATGTTTGGCTCAGTCCATCGAGGAACTGGAGAAGGAGTTATTGAACGGGCAGAAGCTGCAGGGACCAGCAACAGCTGCTGAGGTTTATCTCATCCTCAAGCACAAAAACCTGATTGATAAGTAAGTTGAGAAGGAAAGTGAAGAGTGATTGTAACTTGTTTCATTGTGTGTTTAAACTTCCTTTAATACTTTGTAGATGTGATTCTATTTTTCTGTATGATTGCACTTCATAAATTTATGATCAACTGAAGCTTTTTCCTGGATTATATTTTTTATTCTTTGGGTGGAGGTTTTATATAAGAACTTTGGGATTTTTGCCTCTTCCTACACTGTTATATATATATTTTTAAACTGCGCTAACGAGACGCACATTGAAAGCTTTTGTCCTTGGACAGGTTCCCTCTGTTCAACGCCGTGTATCAGATCTGCTTCCGGGGCCACCCGGTGTCAGAGTTCATCAGCTGCCTGCAGAACCACCCCGAGCACATGTGATGAGGTGAAACCGACAGAGTGCCTTCTCTACGGGAACGCCGCAGCCTCTTTTCTGTTCACGTCCGAGGAGAGAGTTGCGTTGCGGATTTCGCGCGTCGTGTCGACTCCGCATCGAAGCTGCGTAAGGTCCGTTTCTGACATATCGTTTAAGGATTTCATCCCATTTACAGAATAATTTGTTTTGTTACCACATGGTGGTCAGACAAAAATGTTTTTATGTTTCTATGCTTGATCTTAATCAGATTTTATGGTGTCCATTTTCAATTACAGCTAGACTGAACTCTGCTCTTTGGAGGACAACTAAATAAATGTGACCTTGATTATCAGTGTTTATAGCTACTACATAATCCGCTCTTATTAATGTTTTTAATAGTTTTATCATTATGTGTCCGTCCAGGGAACCACCATGAGTTATTGGATTACATACTATCTGACTAACTCTGCCCTCATGTACTGTAAATGAAGGATGCTTTTAACCTGCAAAGCTAATGTGCCTTATAATGTTGGGTTGGCCTTGAAACAGAAAAATCCTGACTCTGTGCAGTTCCAAAATTTTAAAACTAGTAATTTAGGTAAATTACTCCTCAAGGCAGCCAATTTTCTGTTTGTCAGAAGCCAATTTTAAATGTTTTATTTCTTAAAGAGTAAGTACTTTTGGGAAACTTTAATGATCTTGTGTAAATTATTGGTCAATGGTGTTAGATCCCTATTGAGGGACTTGTGTTTCTTTTAAAAAGAGCTGTGTTGTATTGTCAGATAACATCCATCCACTTTCATTTGTTATAGTGATCCAACCTAAATATGTTTGTACTTTGAGACAATACGTTAAAGAATATCTTCACCTGTCTAAATAAACCACTCCTGGTGTTGAATCAAGTTTGGAGACATTTTTCTTAGTAATGTTAAATTGAAATGTTGCTGGAACTCATTATCCAAGGTTTTTCAAGGAGTTGTAGAGGCTGACGGCTGTGGTCAGGATTTCCTGTAGCAGTCTGTATTACAGTGAATCTGAAGAAGCCTCTGACTGAAGACACTGCTATAAAGCAATCTAGTGATGGTCAGTATTGTCCATAACTTTCCTTGATTTTTATGAAGAATCCTTTCGCCATCATCTCCAGATCTTCCTCATCAGTCCCAGAACAGAACCAGAGCTCTTTATCGGGTTATTGAGCATTTTTAAGTCCCTTGATCTGATGCTGCCGCCCCAAAAGATGACAGAAGAAAATCCAGGACTCGGAGTATTTCTGCAGATGACAGTACTCTTGATTTGTGCTGGAGGTCTGAGGTATACAAAGTGAAACTAAATGGTAAGACTACAGTTCCCTGCGGCACTCCTTTTCTTGGTAACCTTTTTATTTTCAATGTGTCAAATGATTTTGGGCTTTGAAACAGTAAAACAGAACATATAAGCAAAGCTAGTTTATTAATAGAAATGTAAGCATCGCTACCTTTACATAAAGAGAGCAGCAGCATTCAATATTACATTCAGCCGATTTGTAGCCAAAAAACCTGCTGCCTGGATGTGTTACAATATAGAATCAATAAATGGAAAAACAAAAAATGTAAACACAAAACGGAATGCAGCTTCGAGTTGGGCGAATGCAGGCCCAGCTTGTATCGCTTGTTCTGCACAAAACCTAAAGGCTTGTGCTAATTTCTGCATTTCTGCATCTTTGGTCCCAAACAGGGAAAGCAAAGCAAAAATAATAATCCTATATGTGTTGCTACCAATGCAGAGCAAGTTCAACATTATTACAATCAGTAGTTAGAAATAAAAAAGTATAAGACTTAACAGCTGGTGTCCACATGTTGTTCTGCCATCAGCCTATGATCGCTTGATCCTTTTACCAAGTCATGATGGGAAACTTGAATTCAGATTCACTGCTTTTTTCAATTAGATCAAAGTTGGTCTCAGTATAAAGTAAGACATATGTCTTAAAAAGAAAAAAAAAAAAAAACTTAAGTATTGAAGACTGCTTGGGCCTTTACAATTAATTCATACCTGAGGACATTAAATGTTTTGAATTTGTTTCTTGCTCTTCTCCTGGATAGCTCACTTTTTCTGCTGCACCCTCCTACTCTACATCTCGTTACTATTCAAAGTTTGTGAGGGTTGACCCATTTGTAAGTGCCTTCATAACGAAATCCAACTTTCTTAACTAGGTCATCTGCTTCCGAGGGGCCACGACTGAAAGAAAAAACAACAAATGTTACAAATTGAGTTCCTGGCAAGAAAAAAAAATTTTTCCCCAGAGGGCAGAATTTGTATTCATTACCTTCCATATTTGTAAGGAATCGGCTTTGGCTTTTCTTTGTCTATCTGATGGAGAAGAGGGGTGAAGATCCGCCATGCTTCTCTCAGTTCATCACTGCAGACAAGAAGAGTCACAATATTTAATACTTTGTGTCAACTTATTTGCAAATCAAATTTCTTAACCGATAGACAAACTGGTAATACACGTTGCTGCCATCTAGTGAAGCTCATGCAGGATTACCAGATTTAACAGGCTTGTGAGGGGGCGGGATAGAAACCGACCTGCGTACAAAGTGCATTTGGCTCCCACAGAACACGTCCAGGATGAGTCGCTCGTAAGCGTCTGGGAGTTTCACATCCTGAGAACAGGAAGACTTCATTCATGTTTGTTTGAAACATCCGGTTTATGTTTAAAACAACTTTCTTCAAATATTTTCCCACCTTGCTGTCTGACAAATCCAATCAAGAATCTTATTTCAGGCTGGATGGGATTACCAAAATGATTTCAATTAGCTAAAAGCTGGAGTCAGAATTGTAGGAGTTGTTTCTCAAGCGATTTGTAAACTAGCAACTCTGAAACGTCGTCATTGTGTTTAATCTGCTTCATAGCTGACTGGCTGTAAGACTCAGGTTAATGTCTGTGTGGAAGAGCCATTTGTGCCCAAACTTCCCTCTTGATGTCTTGAGATATTAGCTCAATATAATGCTATTTAATGAATGATATGCAACTTAATTCCCATCATATCTCCAAAACTATCTAGAGTACAGAGAACTGCAAAACAGGGACCAGGAAAAGGTCCACGCTCTCCATACTTTACCCTTTGCTTGTAAAAATTAATGTATTTGTAATATACACAAGTAAACACACATTTCACACCAAACTCTGATGGCTATAAATGTGGATATTTATGCTTCTATATGATTATTTGTGTCCTGATGAATGTGGAAGCTGTACTCAAAAAGATACCAGACTTGTAGAGGTTCAGAAGTTATTTGGGCGATTTCTTTGCATTTTTCTATGATGTCAAACAAGCAGTTTGTTTTCTTAAAATAAACCACATTCATGTCTCCAAGATTGATTACAAGTCAATGACATAATCATAGAGGCATTTTCAAATTGCTAAAAGGCACAGTAATCATCCATGTAAACTTCTGATATGAAATAAAGTTACATTTGATGACATGCCACTGAAAAGTTTAAAAGAAACAAATCAAGTGCAACCTGCCTTGTATCTGCTCTTGTAGGTGAGGTCCAGCTCCGTTTCCTCAGGGCTGAAGTAAACTCCGGGTTTCTTGCTCATCATCTTGGCATAAATCGCCTCGTTGGGTTGCACTCGCACCACCAGCTCGTTCCTCTGACACTTGTTGTCAAAAATGTCTCCTGGGACATCTGTGAACTGCAGCCGCACCTCGGCTTTTCTCTCGTTCAGAGCTTTCCCGCAGCGCAGGATGAACGGGACGCCTGCGCGGGAACATTTTCAAGGTCTTACAGGAAGACGATTCAAGAGCTGAACTTTTAGAGAGTTGGTTCTCTTTACCATCCCAGCGTTCATTGTGCACATAGAGCACAGCCGTGGCGAAGGTGGCCTGAGTCGATCCTTTCGGTACAGTGGGATCGTCGAGGTAACCCAGCTTAGCATCTCCTTCACCCTCAGGATTCCCCACATACTGACCCAAAACCACATCCGACATGGAAACTGGAGGAATACACTTCAGTACCTTCACCTACAGCAGGAAAATCGGTTTTGAGTTCATCAGGAATGATGGGAAATGTGAAGCATTTGTTTCTTTGCAGCAAAAAAAATTCAGCACCTTTTCATCCCTGACATCGTCAGAGCTGGTGGAGGCTGGTTTCTCCATGGCAACCAAGCAGAGCATCTGGAGCAGGTGGTTCTGCATGACATCTCTGATCAGGACAAAGGGAACAAACAGACTGTTACACAAAAGACACAACGCCTGAGATCACAAGGAAAACTATTTAGATAAATGTAGAAGCTACTAAGCACCATAAAGCAAATCTACTTTATGTTTCCTAATTTGTCACAAATTGCTGAAAAACCAATACATTTTTATTCCAGGAGAATAATCTCACACCCTCAAAAATCTTCTATTCAACCAGAACAAAAAAAAAGAAAATCCACATTAAAAAAAAAACCCTCATGAAAACATTGTTCCTATTGACAAACAAATGGACCAACAAACCAAAGTTTTTATTTATGCTTTGCATTTTTAATCAGACCAGTGTTTTTTTTAAAGTCTGTATTTGTAAGGTATTGCTCATCAAAATGTGGCTAAAACTACACAGCAATAATGAAAAATGTTTATAACAGCTGGAGCTTTGAAAAAAACTGAACAACTTACAGACTTCTTCTAAAGGCTTTTTTTATGCTCTGGATGAATTTAATGAATAGTAAATGGAGATTGGAGATTAGAGGGAAGAGAAAGATATGCAGCAAATGTCCTGAGCCTGGGATCAGTCAACTTAGACGGCCAGCACTGAAAAGCTTGGTCATTTTTGCATCTTTCTGTATCATAATTATCCTAAAAGTATGGATAAATCAACATAAAAATAGTTAAACAGGAATTTTAAAAAAATTATTTAATAAAAAGGAACTGATCTCCAACTGGAAATAGAGTTTACACATTATTAACAGCAGGGGGCGATGATGTTAGTGTTTTTCTTGAGGCAAAATCAAAAGGTTTGATTTTTTTTGAGTTGCTATATTGGCATAAATATTATAATGTTCTACATCATTAATACTCTATAGTTTTTATTTATATTCATTATAAACCAAAATTATTCTAAAATAGTTGTACCAGAAGTGAAATATTTGTACATTTCAGTTTTTTTCCCCCCTTACTCACCGAATGATGCCAAAATCGTCAAAGTATCCTCCTCGCCCCTGAGTGCCGAATGGTTCTTTAAAGGTGAGAACGACGCAGGCAACACTGTCTCTGTTCCAGATCGGCCCAAAGATTCGGTTCCCAAACCTGCACAGAACGCCACATTATTATTCCAAGCTCAGCAGAACACAAAGCAACCAGACAGCTGCTCATGACAACACACAAACAATTTATATTCAGCTTTGTCCCTGATTCATTTAGATGAATCGCAGGAGCTTTTAGAAAATAGAGAGTAACTCAATTTAATCCTGCTTTAATCAGACAGTCGTTTCAGCGTGAAATTAAAAACACAGAGAGCTTTGAGAGTGCATTGGGTTTTTATTAAAATGCCGCAGGTCAGTCAGACGCTGCTACAACTAAAGCATACTAATAAAAAAAGCAGTGTTTTTTAAACTTTAAAAAGCATTTTATAGGAAAATGGAAAATTGAAGCAGTAAAGCAAGATGGAGGACGGTTTTCATACCTGAGCACCATGAGGTTCTGCACCATTTCTTTGCCCAGATAGTGATCGATACGGTAGATCTGATCCTCACTGAAGAGGGAGGAGAGGTGTGTGGACAGCTCCTCTGAGCTCTGGAGGTCGTGTCCAAAAGGTTTCTCAACAATCACTCTGTTCCAGCCCCTGACCAACACAAACAGGAAGACGACTCAACATTCAGAAAACTCATGAATGAGTTTGCTTGTCCCAACAGTTGCCTTTTAAAAAGTTCCAACATTTCCATATTTGTCCTTCAAAAAGTCACATTTCCAAATCCCTCCCTTGATTTATTGATTGGTGTTCATGATCAGTGGGAAGCTGGAGACACAAACGACGACTAAATACCACGAAGAAAGCTACACTTTAGAGATTAAAACCAGAGGCCTTCTTGGCATCACCTGACAATCCTAACCACAAAACTAAGCTATTCTGAAGACATTAAGTAAATTACATGTCAGAAGTGGAGAGGAAGCTGAAAGCTTTTTAGTTAAATGTAGAAAATTTCCAATCAAAAATCTGCTGATGGTTCCTTTTGTCACACAAGCTGCCCCTCAAAGTCTGATCATGCCACAGTTGTGTGTTCAAAGCCATTCAGAATGTGGAACAAACACAATAAGAGCAGAGAGTAGCAGAGGCCAGTTGGTACTGACTTTGTGCTCATGCAGTGCTGCTTGATGTTCTTGGTGACGTCGTGGTAAACCGTCGGCGGCAGAGCCAGGTAAAACAGCCGGTTGGCCTCCGGTCCTCCGGGCAGAGCCAGCATGTGTGCATTGAGTTTGGAGAAAGAAGCGTCTTCTGCATATTTCCCGCTGATGTAAGAGTTTCTGGCGAAGAAAGTAGACAACCGCTCTGCTTCCGTCTCTGTCACCTACACCAGAGAGCACCAAAGTGAACACATCTTTAAGTAGGATGCAACTAAGTTTAATTTTATGAAGCAAGATGTCAAAAGGTCAAATTCTACCTTCATGAATGGCAAGCAAGCAGTTCGGATGGCGTCGACTGTGAGGTCGGAGCGAGCAAAGCCGACAAAGTGCGTCTCCTCTGGGAGGAGGCCATCTCTAAACAACCACCTAGGAGAGAGAAGGAAAAAAAAAGATTTTTTATCACAACCCAGTCCTGACGTTACAGTTTAGGAAGCTTTTTTTGCCCCATTAGGTTTGGCTCTACTACTGAGGATCACTTACCACAAAGTTGGGTAGATCTTTTTCTTTGCCAGATCTCCCTGCAGGCCCAAACACATTATTAGGAATGAGTTGAATCATTTATTTTTGTAGTAATTTAGCCAGATACATTTCTTTAAAACAGATTTACCACAACACCCAGGTCTGGTTCAGCATTACTAATAACTCCATATACTTAGATGAACACACAGCTTTGCTCATTTGAGAGTTACACAACCTTGATAATCCCACTGGGACAAAACTAAACCACAAAGACAACAGACTGAATGACTGACGGACCTGTTGCTTCAAAACTAATCTACATTTTCACAACTACTGCTTTGTCTGTCAACCAAAGCTAAGCATCGCAGTAACTCAACCATTCACAAAAGAAAGTCTATTACTGCATTTTTAAAAATACATACCGTTTTTATTTAAAAAAATAATTGACTTGCAACTTGTGTTTAATATTTTGCTGACATTATATAAAAATGATTAAGAGGTTAAACTGGTGGAAGGTGCCAATTTATCACAATGATTGAATAATCAATTGCTATAATAATTGTTAGTTGCAGTCCTGGATGTAGTATTCTAATTTTGTGAGAAAATTATCTAGCAATAAAATTAATTGAAATACACCACTGCTACTTAAATAAATTAGTCAAACAGAACATCCGAAAATAAACTTCCAGTGGTTTCCTAATCTAGTAAAATGCCTCCTTAATTAAAGTGCAAAATGTGTGACATGCATGAATATAAGAAGTCAACTTAATTAAAATGTAATTCCCATAACAATGAACTTCTGACCTCAAACTGAGTCCAATAAGCTTAGCTGTTCCTCGTTTCCCTTTAAAACACTAATTCTTGTCTGGGAGCTCCCCCAACTTGTAACTCTGCCACTTTGTTTAAGATTATTTGCTTCCAGAGAGAATTTACTCTCATTACTTTGATCAACTGCCTGCAACGCAGCACTGTAATTCTTCAAAAACAACCAAGTCAAGGAATCAACAATGAGATCAAGAATCTCTTTGTGTTAAACGTCAAACTCTCCATTAGAGAAAGTAGTTTTACAACCCAAACATCCATAAAAGAGGCACAACCATCTGAACACAGCCTGGCCTTGTCCTTGACACGACACGGCTGCAGATCCCATTGAAAGAAAAGTGCTGACAGACAGTGACGCTGCAAAAAAATAAAAAAAGCCCACTCTGTTGTACAAAGAGTAAACTCTACAGAAGAAAGAAGCACACCATCAGTCAAAAGCTCAAAACAAAAGTGGTTCTTTAGAGACTTAATTCCCGACGCTTGAGCTTTACATCTCAAGAACAAATTGCTAGAGGAGAAAGAGAAATATGAAAGAGTGAAAACCTACAAGGAAGATTAACCAAATTATTATGCAAGACAAAAAAAAAAAAGAAGGAAATGAATGGTCTCAGATTACACCAAATGAAATGGTTCCTGAAACCAGACAACTGAAAAGCAGGAACTACAACATTTTTCCCCTCCTATAATTAAGGTGATGAAGTAGCCAGTAGATTTACTGACAGAAAGGAACAACAAAGACAATTAGATAACTGAAGCTTTTTTTCAGAAAAACACCAAGTATGAATTTAATCTACAAAAAATAAAACAGTATATTTGAGCTTTTTGCTAAAACACAAAGAGGAACTATCAAAGTTTGAGGTTTTGAAAGCAGATCAAGCAATATTTGCTCACAGCTTGTTGAAATCAGCGCAATTGTTACTCTTTATTTCAAAACTCTTTCCAGGAAACAGTGGCCAAAGGTCCAAGCCTAAAAGTGGAACTACAACCAAAAATAGAAACAGCAGGTCAGAGAACCCTTTGCTAGCTCTCAGGTCGGGATGCTCACCGACGCTCCCATGATGATGAAGATGTGTACGTCGGTCTGGTGGAACTTTTCATCGTCGTAGAGCTCCTGGCGCAGCTCGCCAAACACCTCCGAACGAGACAGGGGAAGCGTCATTTTCTCTGAAAAATCAGAAAACAAACACAAAAAAAGAGGCAAATACAGGGGATTATGCCAGACGTTTTACTCAACAAAAAGTTTTTAAAGCCTACAACAAATAATGGGATTATTCATAGAGGTGTGAAGGACATGATAGATCTCTATCAGCTTGGTTCATATATGCATCACAGAGTGACCTTATGACCCGTTGTTCAGGACTCTAGGAAGGCCTTACCAGGTGTGGCTGAGCTCCCTTTCCTGGAGTCTGTGGGCACTTCCTGGTGACCGGGTCCGTGTTTTTGGAGACGGTGGCGTTCTGCAGAATGACATGGGAAAAGATGCAATGTTGATGCCGATGCTTTATGAATCAAACGACATTAATACAAATCCAAAAATACATAATTCAATCAAACATTAAAATTATATTAGATGCTTTCCAATTCAATTATTGTTATAATAAAATGTGGACAATTTCAGTTCATGGTGCCAATTTGTAAAAAATTATAGGAGTTAAAGCAGTCATTTCTCATCCTGGAGAAAAATGTAGAGTTGAAAAGAACCGACTCGTATTAAATGACAAGATGGTCCAAAACAGGGGTGCCCAAAGTCGTTGCTTCAAGGCCAGCATCCTGCATGTTTTAGTTCTCTCCCTGGAGTTAATAAGAACGTTTTCAGCATGTCGATGTTTTTCTTAGGCCTTCTAACAAGCCATCATTGGATCCAGGTGCGTTAAACCAGGGAGAGATCTAAAACATGGCCCTCGAGGATCGACTTTGGGCACCCCTGGTCTAAAGGTTTTGGACAGAACTGCTTTAAAAGTTGCATCATATATTCCTCGTATAACTTTTTGTTGATGGTTCTATTAATTATATTTGAGGATGTATTTGGTAATAATGTGAGCTGTTACAGTTAAATTTAATATCAGTGAACCAACATAATTTTGGATTAATGCAATTATTATTTTTCACTGATTTTTGATAATCTCAAATTTCTCAAAAAAAAAAAAATATGTAAAGGCGTATTTTTTTTTTCTAGAACTCTAAAAAGGATAATAAAAGGTAACTAAAAGGGACTTCTTAATTTACAAAGCTTGACATCTTCTGCTGAGCACTCAGCATTGTGTAACACCCCATCTGCTCCTCAAACTCAAAGCAGTAGAACTGATGCTTTCATAAACATTAGAAGACATGTCAATCTAAAAATAATATTCCAGACAAAAAAACAAAAAAAACACATGAAGCAGTTTGAAATATTCTCAACAATATGGGAAGCAAGTGGAGGCTTTTTATCCGACTACAAAAATGCTCTTCTTTTCCTGATATTCTTTTTCTGACACTGCATGTTATATTTTTATTAATCCAAGCTGCAATGCATGATATTACTAAATATGCAACACTAAAGAAAAGCTAAAGAAAAACCTTTTGAATATTTGCTCATTTCTAAATTTCAGTACAATGCCTTACCTCTGTTTTCCATTAAAAATAAATATATATATTTAAAGTCCAACCAAAATCACCTCAAATTTATCAAAACATTGATTTAGTGTTACTGCAGTCTGCACTGGCTTGCAAAACAAATTGCATAATTGAAAACAATAAAATAAATAAGAAAGCAATGTTTTAATGTTCCTGAAGCCTAAAAGTATTAATCAGGTTTCATTCGTGTGTAACTTAATGGCTAATGATTAGTTTTTAACTACTGCTTATTCAAATATGCTAACGGGAAATGAAACCATAAATTCTGGGATATTGTTTTCCATTAATCAAAAAGAAAAAAGAAAGAAAAGCCGTTTATCGGGTGGGGCAGTGGTAGAGCCTATCCCAGTAGCCACTGGGTCAGAGGTTGTGCTGGGCGACCTAACCTAGTGTTAGGTCGCCAGCGCTTATAGGACTAACTATTAACCTCATAAATTTGGCATGTATTTTTCTGAAATGAGTGAAAAAGCTGGTGAAAACCCCAAATATGCACAAGGAGACCATGCTAACTCAACACAGAGAGATCCAGTTGGGATGGGAACACAAACCTTCTTGCTTTGAATGGACTACAGTTGATAACCCAGGCTCAGCTGAGGAGGGAAGATGCAATAATCTACCAATGCTTTGAGAGATGTTGACTTTTTGACTACTTTTAGCTTTAAAACTTTTCTTCATTAGGTTTTATTAGATTTTTCTTACCATCTTTGTTTCTGAACCACTTACATTTTTAGCGTTGCTGTAAGCTCATTCCCCTTTTTACTTGGTAGTTTGTTTTATGCATTTATCATATAAAACATGATGAGATCACAACTTCTGAAAATGTACGATATAAAAACTGTATTGTCACCATTAGTTATACTTAGTAGCATCATATCACATTATTTCACTAGCATTACTGCAAACAATCACCATTCAGACAAAAAGACTAGATAAACTAAAATCAGCTGAAGGTAAGCAAGCAAATTAAAAATGTTAAAAGAAATACTAGAGTAACAGAAAGCCAAGGACTCACTAGTTGAAACATTATTAAATGCAATTACAAGTCAATTACAACTTTATTTAGCTTAAAATCTAAAAGGCAGTGAATTCCAACCAATAAGGAAGTAGTTTATTCAAAATGTTTTTCTCCTGATCTGCTGGGTCTCTTTTACAATATACACCTCACGTCCCTTGGGGTTCATGTCAAAAAGGCTGCACACAACCAACCGTAATGATATTAGTCAAATCCTCCTCAAATCCTCTATTTAGAGGGTTAAACCTTGCTGCACCACAGCGTGATAAAGCTGACAGCAGCGAACATTATCTTTAAATATAGCTCTTTGTTGACAATCAGGAGTGATTGTTTTCATGAGCAGCAGCTGTGCTCAAAGCCCGATAACAAAGCTCTCATCCCAGCTCAAGCCATCAACCCCCTCGTCTCACAGGCTGTTGTAGCAAGAAACAAACCCCAAACTGAAGCGTACAGCAAGCTAACAGCCTCTAGCTTAACGGCAGCTAACCCTAACAAGCGTCAAAGTTAACACCAGTGAAGCGAACAGTCCTGCTACTTACAGGTTTGTTAAGAAGATGATAACCTGGCTGTTAAATCCTGAACAGACCCGGAGACGGGACGCAGGCTTTCTGCAAACTCCCTCCCTGCGACGGAAGGCAAGCCTGGCGATGTGAATTTGTAAGTGCTGCCTACTTCCCTGTTGAGATGACAAGGCAAAACTGAGAGATTTTATTGGTTTAACACAAACTCACCAGCGCTCGCGGCGGATCCCATCACTGAGAGAAGCCAGTGACGTAATCGACTGTGCGTGTTGGGCGGGGCGAAATATAAAGAGACTCCGCCCCCAAACACTACAGCGTTAAAACGCGTACTTAGAGCATGTTATTTTAATCAGTTACTCATTTATCTTAATCTATATATATTTAAAACTGATCATAATACATTTTAAGTGTAAAATTGTTTAATCAGGCAGAAAATAATTCTGGAATATGTGTGAGTTCTGGTATTTTAATGCCCAAAGTAAATAAATAAATAAATAAACACTATGATTGTAATAGAGCACTTGTTTCAATGTTTCTTCTTTGTTTTCGGTGTATTTCAGAAATTTTGTTGCATCACCCTGATAGGTCCAGCTTTGTTGCAACATTGTTTTGGGATCTATTTTAGCGTATGGAGATAATTCTAAAAATAACATGTTGACACTGTACGTTTGTGTTTTAAGAACTAACCTCAGCCAGAACCTATTTACATAAATGTAGTACAAATCCAAAAATATAGGATAAAACAGTTTCTTTAGTATTATAATATAAAAAATGTGAATGTTGAAAAATCAAGTGGGATTTAATTGATACTGTACTTCCTCCCATTTTTGTTTTAAAACGTGGCAAAAAGAAAAAAAAAATGACACATACACAAACGTTCTAAGCCAAAGTAGTACTTTGTGTCCAGGCTGTTTTAATAATAATAAAAAAGCCCAGATAATAAACAGTTTATACCTGCAACATTTCCCCTGTTGTTATACACAACAGCCTTGCAGGAAACTGAACACTGGACCATTCAGAGGTATGTTATCTTTGTAAATGGAGGTCAGATTTTCTGAATTCCCAGTCATGAAGTAAATATTCCAACAGTGAAAGTTGGAGGTTGCCAAGCATGCCTTGGTTTAGTGTTTAATTTGACTCCCAAGCTCATTGAATATAATAAAAGTTGCAGGTATAAACAATCTGTTAACACTTTGACTGGTTTGGTTTCCAAGACACGTTGAATGCACCAAGCAACCTCCAACTTTCCTTGACCTTATAGACTGTTTCTGTTGCATTTTTTTACAGAGAATTTGGAAAATAGATCATTTGATTTCAAACTGAACCCACATTAATGTCAACCCAATTAAAGAGATGTAATAAAAGTACCCAAACATACATGCACACATTTAAAAAAAAAAAATTATTAATTAACCAATGCAAAGTAAAAATGTCTGACTTTATTGTGCTGGTCAAAAAGTGGCTTCAATGACTTACATAAATTATATATATACTTGACTTTAAATAATATTATTAAACTTTATACATACCCATTCATATTGAGTTCATACTTTCAAATGCTCACTATTGCATACAAAATATGCTTAAAAGTAAGTAAAACAAATATTACCCCACTTCCCTCAGCACTCCTATAAATATTTTTTACCAATTAAGTGAGCAACAATAAAAAAAACAGTTTTAGTACAATTTGTTAATGCACACTATGTACAACTCAAATAAGTTAAACTGTGACTTATTTGAGTTACAGTTTAACTCAATATCTTTATTCCTTTATTAGTGAGGAATAAAGATATTCCTCATTCAACTTTATTTAAGAGAAATAAAGTTTGAAGCTACTGTCGGTATTAAGTAGCAACCCTTAAGATGGTTAAAGTGTTCATTTAAATGATATACAATCTTTTAAAGATGAAAATCACAAAGTGCTTCACAAAAACAGGGCATAATAATTCGAACATAATTAAAATGATTAACAGAGTCAAATACAAACTAAGCTGCTAAGGAACTCCATTCCAGTCGGTGGCTTCTAGGTAGAATATAAATTAAGGATTAGTTTAAAATCACGTAACAGGTTTAGAAAAAGAAAGTTTAAAAGAGTTTTTTTTTTAAATGAACAAGCTCAAAAGAAAAACTTTTCATTTGATAATTAGTCTGCTTAGAAATGCTGCATGTCAGACATGAATGCAAGACAAATAATTGCTTCTATTTTTTTTTGTAAATAAACAATGTTACCTATAATTGGGCCTGAAGTCATGTTCTACTGAAGGCCTCATGTAACTTTGGGCTAGTGTTCAGTCCAGTCAGATTATAATACGCATAGCACAAACTAACCACTGCATACCATACACTTTGTTTTTAGTAAGCTAAACTGCCTGTCAGATTACCATAAGTTTGTTTTTAACAACAGTAAGACACCCTGGCAACAATTTGCATGTCAGATCATCATATACATCTGAATCATAGGAAAAAATACTTATTTATACCTATTGTCCGAATGCTGAATTGATGGATCCTCTAAACATGGTGGACTTGGTGCCTGGCAGTAAGTATGCTACTCTGACATGTATGCTGAACCGACTGAATACCAGCACTGATTTGTGTCTACAATAATCTCCTGTCTGAGCCACCAGGAGGAAAAGAAGAGAAAAAAACACATTTTTATGTTTAGATAACAGCCTCTGGGCTTGTGTAAAATGGATAAGCATTAATAGCCCAGTGCAAAGATTTGATTAATTGGAACCATTTTCCTTATTTGTTTATGTTTAAACCTTATTCGGGAAACACTGGTAGCAGAGGCAGGCCACATGCTCGGAGCCTCTTACTTCGCTCGGATGAAGACCCAGCTCTGGTTCTCTGAGGTGGATCTGCATTTAGACAAAATCACGTTGCCACCGGCGACTGACAAACACTTCCCTGATAAATGGTTCTTCATTTGGTTTTTCTGCCAAAACAACAGTGAAAATGTAGAATGTCATTTTGAATATTTAAGAAGTGCACAACTGAGCAGCAAGAATGAGGAAATTGAAATCTTTCTTCTTCCCTTTGCAACAAAGCCAGTGTTGTAACAGCAAAAGGCTTACATGATGTGGAAATACATTAATTCACCTCTGTGAAGATCCAGATTTGCTCTTGAGCTGCTTTTCCCTTCGATTCGCACAGCTCAAGAAACACCAAAGCCATTTCAGAGTCGGCATGTAAGCACAACTGATTGCCAGCACTGAGTCGAATCTCTCTCTTGGAGGTATACTCAAAATACTAGATAGGGAAAAACATAACATTTAGATGAAGAAAGTGATCATTTACATTATTATTAATATTTTTAAACTGCTTTATGAGTTTATTTATGATCCAAACAAAAACAACTGTGAAAAAATCTGAATGTTATAGTCTTTCTATATAAATTACAGTATTAGTCATATCATTTTGGTTTGTGCAATTAAGAGTCACTGTGGAGGAACAAGAGCATTGCATATGACTCTGAAGTCACAGGTTGCAGATGTCTGGTGTAAATTAAACCTCTGTTTATAGTCAGGTCAATAATTACAAACTTTCAAACTGGAAACATGACAATCAAGAAAGAATAAGGACCTACAAGAGCCATCATTTTCAGTTAGCAGAAACTAACAAAAACTGTTAGAGAACTTTAGTCAAACTCGTAGCTCAGGGTCACCAAGTCTTCATAATTATAACTGGATGAGGTCTCCAGGCATTTTCTGATCCACCACCACAAATGCAAATATGTAAAATTTGCTAAATGCTGCTAAAGCTTTAATAGCAACCATGTGCTTTGGTTGGCAAAGCACCTCATGTGCATTGATAAATCATATGGAGAGAGTTTGATGTTTTGGGGCTGATTCGGTTTGATAGGCTCTTGTTGGAGTGACTTTTACCATGAATTCTTTGAAATACCAAATATCTTTAACAAAGAACCCAATGTTCTGTCCGTAAACTACAAATGGGTTGTTATTGGGTCTTTCAACAAAACAATGATCTGAAGGAGGTCGTTGCATGTTGAATTTAAACTAGCCTGATGGTTGATAAAGTAGGAAATCAGTTTTGCAGGACAAACATCCTAATTTAATACAATAAAAGGGCAGATTAGTTTTCTTTAGATTACTATTTGAACTGTAATCATCCTCCACTAACTTTTATATCATCCTCAAGAGCTGCCAATTATCAATGGTAAACCAACAGAGAGTAATGAAAATGCCTGTCTAATGATATTACGAAAAGTATATGAGAAGTACATGAGCACTATTTTATTTGTGTTTGGCATTGCTTTTTACAAAAGCTTGATTCCTAGTTTTCAATTTGAAATTGCATTTACTGTAACTACTCACAAAAACAATGTGAGTAGTTTTTATGAATGCAAAATGCAAAATCAAACTTGACACCATTTGTGCTCCAAGGAGCACAAAATATACTTTCTTAAAATAGATTTTAAAAATAATTATAATGTGGGATCTTGCCTTAGAAAGAGGTATTTAACCAAAGGTGCAATACCTGAGCTTCGCCTCGGTTGTTACATTTGAAGATTTGGCCCTCCTTCCAGCGGTTTTTGACTCTTCCCACATCCAGCCGGCAGCCGCAACCGGTGTTGTTTAACTTCATTATAATAAACAACAAAATAATGAGCTGTGAGGTTTGTAAAGCTGAATCTCTGAATGCCTCACTTGACAACATCTTAACAATGCAGTGAAATATTTTTGCAAAACACAAACGGTTGGAAGACAAAGTAGGTACCTGTCCATAGATGATGGGCCTGATTTCAGGGACATATGCCTCTGGGTAAATATTGTTCAGGTACCAAGAAAAGTTCTTGCAGTTAAGTTCTTCTCTGAGTTTACGACGCTCAGAAACATCGCCGTATGAGTCCTGGGAAGTAAATGAAAACATACAAACAACAAGGTTATGTAAATAATGGCAAAACAATAATAAAATGCTTATTTTCAAGATATTTTCAAGATGTTATTTATTCTTACTCTTCGAAACATTAAGGCAGCATTTCTGTTTGCTCGATAGAAGATCCACTTGTAGTCATCCATCCAGACCTCAGCCAGACGCACCAGGTTGCGGAGGATGGTTCTGCTACCATTTGGAAACCTGTGAGGGCTCTTCTTGCGGAAAATGTGGCCGACAACAGAACAAGGAACGATCTCTAAGAGGCCTCCACACTGCCAAACCTACAGCATAGAAAAACACGGCAAGAAAACACCTTAAAAAGTTTCCAAGGCATGTGATGCATAATGCTTCATAATGCTTGAACTTTTTCACATAATAACTCTTAATGTTATTTGTTAAGATTTCATTCAGAAGAATTTCGAATAAATGAGGTGCAAAGTATTTTTGAATTAATGTGACAGAAGAAAGGAAGTTAGTATGATCTTCAAGTGAAAGGAAAAGAGATGTATTGTTTTAAAAATTATTTCTCCATAAAAGCTGCAGAGCTTTTATTTCTCCATAAAAAGCTCCATAAAAATGTGTGGGTTTTTTTTTTTTACATATTTGTTGAAAATGTCATAATCTCTGGACAGATAGTCTATGGGGAAAAATGAGCTCCTCTGCCTCCTCTCTGTGGTTCTACAGCCATCTGCAGAAATGCACTGCTGTCAAAAGCGAACAAGCAGAGCCAGGAGGAGAGTCCTTCCACTTCAACAATCTGCAATACTTGTGCAGATTACAGAACAATTCTAACAAGCTTAAATGGTATGAATACATTTGCACTGCATTTCATGTACATTTCTTACCCTGAAAGACATTTCAAGATTCTCCCCTCCCCAGAACTCCATCTGGTCATCATAGGATCCAATTTGCTCAAAGTAGGATTTCAAAATAGAGAACAGACCACCAGCGAAGGTAGGCGTTCTGTAAAATATGATGGCAATGTTTCTCACAGCAGCAATGTCACAGCATATTTATTTAAAATTCAAAAACAAACAATCTATTGAGAAAATTCATTTTCTCCAAGTTCTCTTTCACTTAGAAAATAATTCCATTCAGTTTGGCAGCGTTCACACTGCAGCCTGAAGTGACCCAATTCCGATTTTTAAATTTTTTTTTTTTTGACACAAACACTTCTCCTTCATGGCGGTTGGCAAAACACTGAGCACTCTCTCTATGTGTTTTTGCGCCCTCTACTGCGCATGCGGGTTTGCAGTTCACGCTGGAGATCACATACAGGTCGCATATATTTGGAAGTGTGAAATAAAACGGCCACAGCAAATAAATGTGATTTGACAAAAAAAAAAAAATAAAAAAATCGGAATTGGGTCGCTTCAGGCTACAGTGTGAATGTAGCCTTTATTTATATTCTGCCAATCCCCTACAAATATCATCTTAAGGCACTATTGTTCTTTCTGTTAAAAGGCTACAACTTCAGCAATCAGGGGCTTATCCATGTGTACTGTACCACTTATGTTCAGGTCTGTTATAAAAAAAAGTCTACATATCTTGTTCATATATTTTTGCACATTTTGTATTTTGATGTTAAAACCTAATAAAAAAAAAATTTAAAAGCTACAATTTGAGGAAACTTATACTTTCTTTGTTGGATCTATTTGTATTTACCTGATAGGGTATGTCTCATTCTTTCTGTGTTTCTTCTCTTCGTCTGGAACACGTTCCCATCCAAACTTGAGTCTCCAATCAAAATTTCCCCGGCTGTAGTTTTGCGGTTTAGGCTGCGGTTTCTGAAATCTCAGGCTGCGATTATCGATAGATGTGATTCTCGGGCTCACCACGGCTCTGGGCTCTTCAACTATTCGAGCCAGAAGAGGCTCCAGCCAGCCAGGGAAACATTCACCTATAAAACAAAAAGAAAACTGGAACATTTTTTCACTAGCTGGAAACTATCTTATGAAATACTGCTGCATAGAAATACTATTGTAATAACCAAACACATTGCTAAGCCAAACATTTTTCCTCTGCATGTAAAAATCAAAACTACAAACTCACAGTGGGAGTCCAGGAAGGTAAGGACCTCCCCCTGTGCAGCCTGAGCCCCCATCAGCCTGGCTGTGATCAGGCCTTTTCTCTCCTTCTGACGAAGGACACGCACTATTCGCAGCTTCTGCACATATTCATCCAGTGGAGTCTTCAAGAGATCTGAAGACATAAATACAAAATTAGAGCTGAGGGAGGTCAAATGTTAATAATGAAATCTGGCATTTTGCATGTCCTTATATTGGAGTTATATCGAAGTTAGAAGGGTTGTGATTAAAGCGTGTTTTCACTCTGAATACAGAAAAAAAAAAAGTTATAATCGCTTAAATATTTATTCAGATTTTTAATTGAAGCGTCTAAATTTAATTAAGACCATATATTACAGATTAATTTGATATTGTAAAAAATAAAAAAAAAACATCTGAAATTTACAGTGAAATACTGATCGTTGTGGTTGCAAGAAATTTACCGTATGAATACAAATTTACAGTTTCCAGTATTTTACCGTAAATTAGAGACTTTTTTAACAGTGTAGTTAGTGGGTGACTTTAGACCCATGTCGCAGAAACCGCCACTGGCAACACCAGCCACATCTCTTCTAATCTCTTTTCTTAAAAATGTTAAAATGCAAACATCTTTGTCTCTTTTTCTGTCTCCATTGCTGCATGGTGGCACAGTTGGTTCAACACAAAAAGGTCTTGGGTTCGAATCCTGGCATGGGGGTCTTTCTCCATATCCTTTTTCTCTGAATACTCTGGTTTCCTCTCACAGTACACAAACATGACTGTTGTAGTTTCTGAAAATTGATACAGTATGTCCATAATTGTCTTTCCCTATGATGGACAAACAACATAATGTGCCTCGCCTCTTATTTAAAGATTGCTGGAGACAGGCGCCAGCCTCACCCTTTGGACCTAAGCAGGTAATCCACAATGAGTGGATGGATGTTTAGTTTCCACAATTGGAGTCTTAGTTTTAGGTTCAGAGGGTTGAGGTTTTAATTCCCAGCTGCAGAACAATACCTCTGCTGGCTGCAAACATCTCAAACAAGATTGTAAGTGTTCCAGTAAGCAGGCCTTTCTGCAAAGGTAAACAATAAACTAGCAAAACATTTCTCTAGATCTTTTCTTAATTATGAAACAGAACTGCAGTTTTCTCAGAATAACTGACGACAGTTATTCTTACTGAATTTTCCCCTAGATATACATTTCTGAATGCATAAAGAGGGCAACAGGATATTAAGCACAAATTATATTTTAAGCAACAAGACGCTTATGTACTTTTTCATTTGTAAAAGATGAGGTTTTATGTCTTTATAATAAACCGAGCATAATTTTCCAGATAACCTTTCCCTTTGGACCTTATTATGGATGTGATGAGTCATGCATTTAGTCACCATAGTGGCTGTTAACATGATAAAAACACTAATACTGTATTTAACTGTACAGTGTTAAAGCAGAACACACGAAGGACAAATTCCTTCCCAACTCACACATTGTATGCCAACCCAATGCAGAAGCAGTAAATTTCAGTTTCTGTTTTATTATGTTTTTTCTTTTTCTCTGAAATATGAGAGGACTTTCTGAAGAAATGATATACATCCAATGCCTTGCAAAAATATTCATGCCCCTTGAACATTTTCACATTTTGTCAACCATAAAAGTATGTTTTGGGGATTTTCCATGACGAACAAGCAAAAAATATTGTATAATTCCAGTTGTGTTATTTCCAATTTCAGATCATCAATAAAAAGTGTTTAGGAAAAGCTCCACAGTTTTATCCCTGACTTGTCTGCTGTGACCCTTGGTCTTCATTACTTCATTCAGCTGTTTGTTCACCAAACTTCTGAAATCTTCACAGACCAACCGGATTTAAACTGAGGTTGAATCAAACACAAGTGAACTCTACTCTGTGACTTCTGGAGGCAGTTTACACTTTTGTTGAAGGTAACCATAAAAAGAACGTAAAGTACGTACCATTTCCTTCAGATTTCATTATCTGCTTTTTGGAATGATATTTCTCATAACCCCCCCCACCCAAAATATATATATATATGTTTTTGTTTTCCTCATGAAAAGGGGTAGTTGAGGAGTTGTGAAAACTTTCTGCAAGGCTCTGTGTATGAGAAACCATTAAGTTGTACCATTAATTATTAGTGATCTCACTCACCATCTGTACTGGCGTCGTCCACCAGTAAGATCTCTGTGAGCAGAGCAGCAGGAGCTGTGTGCAGGACGCTGTAGACGGTCCTGAGCAGAGCGGACCAGGCCTCGTTGTGAAACACTATGATCACGCTGGTGGTTGGAAAGCCGGGACATCTCAAAAACTTCTGCTTCAAGCAGCTGTCAGAGCCAGACTGGAAGTTAAGAGGCAGCTTTTTAACAACACGTAGATTTATCTCTTGCCTGAAGGGAGATGTCGCCAATAAACAATGTTCTCCTGAGATAAACTCACTCTGGAGGCCGTGTGTCTTTGCCCAGATCCCGGTGCAGAGAGATGTGATCGCTGGCAAACTGGTTGAACTGGTTTTTCTTAAAACCACTTGATTCCTCTTTCTGTTCCTCAGTAGTCATAGAGCGCCACACGAATGGCTTGCCGTCTGCTCCGGGTTTCCAGTGACTTTGGTAAGGCCTCTGAATGTGAGGCCTGAGCTCCTGCTTGCTGTAAAATCCAGGAGGACATTTGTGGACAGAGGAATTTGTAAACATGGTGGATCCTCTGAGTTTCTCCACACTTCCCTCAGGAGGTTTAGGGGAATGTGTCGTCGTTGTGTAGCTGATGTAGAAGTGTATGATGAAAGACAAACACAGAAAACCGGAAAATGCTATCTTCACTGAGTGCTTGTGTCGAAGCAAATAAAAATGCATGATATTCGGAGAGAGATGGGGACCTGAGAAGAGAAAAATAAACAAAATGCAACATTATGAACAACAAAAATATCATTTTAAATAGTTATTTCACCAGTCTAAAAACTCCGCTCTATGTCATGCTTGGAAAAAACAAATTCTTTTAATTGCATATATTTGACTATTCATAAAGTTATTTTTGTCTTATTTAAACAGTAATACAAGCACGATCATTTTAACAATGCAGAAAATGTATCAGGAAATGAATGAAGTAGTGACTTAAATATGAGCCAACTAATTCAAAAAGATAAAAGAACTAGGAAGGTTCTGATCAAGCATCGATGCAATCATTTCTTAGAAGATCCTTCAACCATTTACAAAGACCATTATGTTTGAAAAATAACTTCAGCAAACCTGTGTTTTTGACTAACAACACTGTCTTTATTAAATGAGAAAACTACTTACTTTTTGCTGGAGAATATCTCTGTGTTGTCCTGTTTCCTGCTACGTCTTAAGGAGACAAAGAAGTGCACAGGTGCTCAGTCGAGTTAGTGTGTCTCAATGAGTTTTTGCAACTGCTCAAACCGGTTAAAAACATCTGACTCAGTCATGCAGCTGCGGTGAGATTGCCAGGAAATATATTCTTTATCCCTGGTTTCACTTCGGCTCAGCTATTTTTAACTTCCATTTTACTTTTAAATTGCATTTCTTGTAAGATCATGTTTATCTGATTATGAGAGGAATGAGAGTAAGACTACCTTCTCAGACTAGTAAATGTTTGTCTGAGGTAAATGGCAGAAGAAAATAAAAAAAAAAACAATACAAACCAATCCATTGTTAATTAGTCGAGTCTTGATGTTTTATTCAAACTTACAAAGATTAATTCATAAGCCATAGTGACTCCAGTGTCTGATTAGTAGCAAGGAGCTCAGCCGAAAATTACTAACCATTATCATAAATTGGAAAAAATATGTTCTTCAGATAAAAAGCTATGTTTAATTCAAACAAAAGGGAACAACATAGGTTATATATTTCTAATATTGTTTGAGAGGTCGTTTTTACTGAATTTCGGTCTTAATTGCAACTCTTCACAAAGGAGTTTTCTTCTCCTTTCTGGGTTCATCTCTGACGCTTCCTCCAACAGTCGAAAGAGAAACACAATTGAGCCACTCTGCAGATGTGATTGTGTTCATGCATGACTGTTTGTTATGTGTTGTGTGTTTTGGTATCATATGGGTATTTATGTTGCTAATAAGATAGCGTGATGACTTGTCCAGTCAGGCTGCACCAGTTCTCCCACCCAGTGACAGACTGGTGTAACAGTCTGTTTAAGTTCAATCTCAAACAGACTTAAACTACTGGTTCACTATTTCTGGGTACACAGTTGAGTGCTGAACAGACTGTGTCCTACAAATAATCACTACAATCGGGTCCAACAACACAGTTTTGTAACAGGTGATCATATAGTGGATTTTGTGATAGTACAACTTTCAAATGAAATTCATACAATCTGGGTCTTTCTCTTATAATAAAAAAAATCAGAAAAATAAACATAGACAGCAGTCAAATTTAACTAATAAACTACTTAACAGTAACTGGCCACGTCATGTCGTTATAGAAACAGGGAACAAACCAACTGACAGACTGGCAAATACAGCAAACCGACAACTGAAAAAAACTGACAAACATAACTGACAACATAAATTTATGACATTTAACATAACATAATTACCTGTAATGAGTGATTAATAACAAACAGCACAGTGAGCCTCCCTACTGGTCCACCATTTCTGGGTACTGCAATAAAACTCCACGTTAGTCTTAGAGCACAACCACCGCTACTGTTCAGAAAAGCACTGGACTTGATGACTTACCACAGTAGAGTGCTGAACAGACTGTGGAATCTACAGTTTCTCCTCCTTTTTATGGGCCACCAGTAGGAGGCGCCAAAAACCACTCATTACAGGACAACTATGAAACCCATTTTAGCTGAATTTAACCTGAACCATTTCAACTATGTTACAGTGGCTCTCTTAAAAACTTGAATGACTTTAATGGAGTTTTAGGATTACTGAATTCACTGATGTGCGCCGCTTTCCTTAATCTGCCTGTTGACAATGGAGAAGAAAGAATCAGCTTTTGGGCTGAGAAGATTAGCAAACTACACAACAAAAAATCCTCTTGTATATTAGTCATGCAGTTATTTAATCCAGAATTAATAAAATAACAATAGATAGATAGATAGATAGATAGATAGATAGATAGATAGATAGATAGATAGATAGATAGATAGATAGATAGATAGATAGATAGATAGATAGATAGATAGATAGATAGATAGATAGATAGATAGATAGATAGATAGATAGATAGATAGATAGATAGATAGATTGTCGCGTAATGAGGGCGGGGTTTGTTGCCAAGGTAACAGGTAAACAACGTTATGGTTATTTTTTAAAGCTCGTTGTCGTGAACAGGACCCCGACTGGATAAAGGATCCACATGGCTTTCTTCGGCTTGACCCAGCTGGGCTATCAGAACCCAATCGGTGACAACATGCTCATCAATCCGCGGGGCGTCCCTGCGACTGAAGGTAAGAAGCAGCAGCGAGGCCAGGCTCAACTCTATAGATTCGTCTTGGCTGCAACCTCAGTCAAAACAAAACAGACCTCAGCTTTCAGTTAAAACGTTTTGTTAAAAAAAACAAAACAAAAAAAAACAGTGCAGTCATTTTTTAAAAGTGTCAAACTCCAGCGCCATATATAACTGTATTCAGAATTAGACAGATGCATTGAAAGACACGAGTTAAAATAAAAATAATAATAAAAAAATATAAAAAAAACAGAACTAGAATAAATAAACATAGGAGTACTTTACTGATGAAATAATTTCTTGTTTTTGTACTGATGAGTAGAACATGAAAATCTGAGTTCAGCAAATTGTCCTTGTCAAGTAAAAACACGTTTCAATGACTTTTAGGGGGCGGGGGTAGTTTAAGAACTAAGTCACTATAATAATTAGCTTCATCTGTTGAAACGTTTCTGTTTTTAGATGACTGTTTTCACCCCAAAAAAGAATTTCGGCCAATGGTTAAAGAACAAGGCACAAACGAAGAAGTGACCAAACTGCTACTACAGCCTCCTTGCTACAGCACTGAGGATCATCAAGGGAGTCATCAGAGATATGCAGAAATGGTGAAAAAGGCTCAACCACCCAGAGGCAAGCTGGCAGACTTTAAACAAAAACAATTCCTTTGGGTTCCTGTTTGCTACAAAAACTAAAAGCCTCTTCTGTCCTCCAGTTCCCAACCAGCTGTATGTAAAGCCTCTGACACAAAACCAGTATTACGGCTGGATGAGACACATGAGCACTGAACCATGGACCCAAGGCCAAAGGTTTCCTCGGAAATACAGTGAGATGACAAGGCGAGTATTATTACTATAACACATAAATATATTTTTCCACCAATCGAGGCCTCTGTTGGTATAATCCAACTGTTGTTTTCCCAGGTTCGTTGGCACAATGATCTTGACACACCGAGACTTCAGCTTGTTCTGAGCTCCCTCATGTTTTGGCTTCACGAAGCAGAACCATGCACACACTCCCTTCCACATGTCTGTTGTTCTGGAAGTTAAAAAATAAAATAAAAAATTAAAAAGCCTGCAACTTTTTGACTTTTCAACCTTATTTTGTTGAATAAAATTTCATTGCTTTGTTCTTCCTATCGGTTGTTTCTCTTTATGTATAAAAAGAAATGTATGCATGCAACGTTTGTTTGACCGGGTTTGTCTCATTGAGATTAAAAATGTCTTTTTTTAAGAGAGTTTCGGCCAAGACTCATAGCAACACACCGGCGATTACAAATCAAAAGTACAAAATGTGGCCTTAAATACACATATGTAACAAATAATTGCTCAAATTAATGAATATAGTGCACGATTTTAATTGTGAACTATAAGATGTGGTAAGCAGTGCTATAGTGCTCTAGTAAATACAAAATGTACATGCTGACATTATTCTAAGTTGTGTTTTTTGAGCTGTAAAGAGTTGTATCCACTGTCCACAAGAAATTCAGTTAACATGAGCAATTACAACATTTTTATTTGCACTGGGATTAATAGAGTATTTATCAAGTGAAAATTCAGAAGTGCTCGACAGAGGTTAAAGCATCTCCAAAGCTTCAGGCCGACTGAATGTGATCCAAGAAAGGAACAGCAGCATTGTTTCAAATAGGGAACAAAACTACTTCTGCATTATAACATATCTGACATATTACAGCTTACTCTGTAAAAGACCTTTCAGGATGGAAACAGGATTTCCTGATGTTTGTTACCTTTAGATATCGGAATCAGAGGTGCCGATCAGGAATCAGAGGTGTGTGCCGAACCAGAAAGTCTGTTTCTTGTTCTCAGGTAGTTTAGTGGAGTCCATCTCTGGATGGGGTCATGAAAAAATACAGATCAGTGTGTTTTTATTTTTTTTGCATATATTCTTGATGTTTTCACACCAATCCTCTGTTGGCTTCCGTGACACTATTGCCCCCTAGAGGACAGTCGGGTTAATTACAAGAAAAAAAAAATCTGTAGTTTTGTTCAAAATTATGGAAGCCTGTTTCTGCCACTGTTAAAAAATGAAATAAAAATAAATATAGTATCTCATTAAGATGAGATACTATATCTCAAAATAATGAGATAATTATTTACAGAGTGGTGGAAACTTGCTTCCATTCAAAATCTGCATAAATGGAAAATGGGAGTTATGTTACATTTTGTAACAGTCAGTGTGCCTGCATTGAACTTTTCTTCTTTTTAAATATATTTTGAAATAAAAATTATAAACATAATGAGGGAAATATTGTGTTTCTCAGGGAAGCCAGAAGAGTTTGAATTGTTGCAGCTACACTTGATTCCTCATGTTTCTCAAAGCACCAAATGATGGAGCTTAATCAAATCTTTCATGATGAAGTAAACTAAAGGAAAGCACTGATTTATCTCAGTAAACAGATGTTTAATATTTAATAATTGATTTAAATATATTTTCAATTGGTGAATTTACTTTGTAGTTTTTAGTTGTAAAAAATAAAATAATTGGTTTGACATATTTTATGTACACCAATCAATATGGTAAGAAAACAACAACAAAAAACACTAGCGGAGAAATAAAAGTACTTTTTTTACATTTTATTTTTTTCTTCAAGGGGAAATGTTATTTTTCTCTTTGTCATAGTCCTCAACTCTTCTTTTCAACTGAGCAAAACACTCCCCTTTCCACTCCTCCAACTCAGGTAAAATACAAACAAAAAAAAGAAGAAGAAAACAAACCAGAAGGATTCATCGGGCCTGAGCAAAAACACTGTTTCAGTAGTATGGGGAACACATTCCTCCCGGCTCCCGTTTCCCCTGAAAGCATCCCAAGAGTTAACAATCAACACAAGTCCATGGACAGCTAATAGAAATAGAATAAATACAATGAACATCTTTATGAACTCATGTCCATTCTATAAACTCTCTGCTTTAGGCTCGTCATTGGTCACAGTTTGTGTGATAGTTGGTGATCTTGGTTGCGTCTCCTGATGCTCCCAACGCACCCCAGGCCTCCGTTGCACAGGAGAAACCAGTAGCACAAGACTGCTTGAGCTGGCTTTGGTACAAACGAGATCAACTGTTTGCTGCTGCAGACAACGAGGACGCTGCATTGGCGGTGAAATGGTTGGCTAAAATAACTTTCAAAAAGCCCTTCTTCATTTTTGACTCATGTCAGCGGTCCAGGCATGGTAAGCAGACACAGATATTTACCAAGTTTAAAAAAAAAAAAAAAAGTTCCAGCTTCTGCTCCTGAAGTTCACAATGAAATGTCAAAGAAATAACTGGGTAGACTGATGCTGCTCTCTTGCTCCTCAATAGTACAAGACAAATTTGGCAGTTTGGAAATATTTCTAGTCATAAAAAAGCATTGACGATGCTGATGTGGAAACTAAATATGTGCCATGTATCGCCCTCATTAAGGCAACTCTATTTGTACCCAAAGTGCAACCAGCAAGCTAAAAGTGTCTGTAAAGCAGCTAGACAATAGACTAACTAAAAAGCTGTTAGTCACAAAAACAACTAACAACAAGTTAGTTGTTTTTGTGGTACACCATAAAAAGCCAAAGCAATAAAATGAGTAGCATTCTGCTCAATAAGCATTGAAAACTACAGCTAAAGTTTGCATATTTTTACTTAAGTTTATGCATCAAATGAGTCCAAACCAATATATATATATATATATATATATATATATATATATATATATATATATATATATATATATGTTCTGGATAACATTATTATAACTGTAATAACATATATCTTAAGTAGCAGTAATATATTTTTATTTCTATTCTCAATTTTTGTGAAAATGCTGTGACATCATGAAATCGTTGCTTGAGGTTATCATGCTCATCTAAAACCGTTTGTAGATGCATGTAAGTCAATTGTTTCACATTGAAAGAAATAAAGAAAAATATAGACAATAGCTCTGTAAAAAAAGAACCTCAGAATATTAAATTACAATATTAATTTGTTTCATGTCAAATGGGGGGAAAAGACAAAATGTGGATAATGATGCAGATTAGTCTTGAGCAAAGGCAAATCAACTGAGGAACCAAAATACTAATTATTCTGGTTTTATTTAATGATCATCTGTATTCTGTTTTCCGAAATCGATCCGAATAGACATCTTGCAAATTGTCATAATTGTTGCATATTTTACAACAGTCATCATGAGATTTCAGTTCATGACTCCATATTTGTTTCTTCAACTGAGTAATTACGACTTTTTTCTTGAATCAGATCTGAAAAACAATTATGCCTTTAATTACATCACTTTTTTATTATTATTATTGGACGCATGCTTCACACAACTGAAATCTGCAATTGTTAACTAAACCATGGCCACCTCTGTGATTTCTTTTATTTTAAAAAAAAAAAAGCCTGATCTGTTTATTTTTGCTACAAAATAGCGAGTAATGATTCCATATTTTTTAATGGGTTTTATACACTTCAACTTTGTCATATTAATGTGGATAAATGTCAACCTGCCTGTCCTGCACCAGCCTGTCCATACAGAGCAACACCAGTGATGCTTTCTGTCTTTTTACCGCTGAAATAACAAAAAAAAAAAAAAAAAAAAAACAAGGGCCTGTTAGAGCCTGACTGGAGTGGATTAAATAAAACACACAGTGACTCATGTGTGCCAACTGCTGTAATTTTCTCAACAGTGCTCCCATCTGGGTCAGTGGTTCTGACTTCGATCCTATCTCGCAAGCAGCAGAACCCAGCAGTTGATCCGTTGGTACCAGTGAGCTTTGAATTTTACAAGAAAGCGTGCTGTTCTTCGTCGGAAATGGAATCATCATATTAAGCATAATAACTAACCAGAATCATCATAATAATAACAACACTAAGAATATACAAATGATGGGTACAGAATTTATACAAAATACCCTACGTTGAAACCAACGGAAAGCCAAAATTAAAAAAAATAATAAAAGAAAAAGAAACCACAGTAAGACATGCTCAAAGCAGTTATGTTTGGCAAGAAAGCAGTTTTGTTGTATCATAAAAACCTCACAGTGAAAATAGTTATGCCCCTTCAGGATTACAAAGCACAGTATTCAGTCGAAATCAGCGGATATTTCTTTCCTTCATCTACTTCTTCTTCATAGAAGAATCAAGCTGCATGACGCAACTGCGTTGAAATCCGTAGTTTCTGCCCCTCCCTACCTGGAGGTTCTGGAACAGCTCACTGATTTATGCTCCTTCATTTCCACCCCCCAAAAAAAAGCAAAGAGACAAAAAGGAGCTCAAACCAATGGAGAGTCCTGTAATCCCAATCTGAGCTCGGTCTTTGTTTTGCTCAGATAAAAATATATAATCCCTCTCATAGCATATCTAGTCATCTTTATCACTTTTAATTTCATCTGTTAAAATGATTGAGGGTCATTTTATTATTTAGAGTTAAAAATCTGTTCTCTGCTGCCTAAATGACAGACAAAATAAATAAACTCTGTATTTTATGAAAATTAGCCTTCACTGCCAGAAGTCGGGCGAAAGAAAAACAAAGAAAAAAAAAACCCCTGAAAAAACAAAGGTGGTGATCATTGCTGACTTCAGCGAAAACATATCACAATATTTGCCTTGCTTTTAGTAAATACTTTAGTCTTTGGTCAATATATTCCTCCTCAGTTTATACATATAGTCATACACACACAAATATGCATGTACATACACACTTATAAACGTGTAATAAACTGGATATTTGTGCACGTATGTGTTCACACTTTTTTTCATAAAGGACCTTTAGCACAAAACATCAAGACTGAAATAAATAATTAAAGCGGGAACAAAAGTACCTGTTCATAAATTGTGTCAAACGAACAAACAAACAAAAAAATAATAATAATTACCGAACAAAAGAACAACAAATAAAATAAAAAGTAGCCTTATGTACAGCGATAATTTTCTTTTCACACAGGCTAAAAGGCGTTGTTTTAAATAAACAGACTTTGCATCTTTCAAGAAGCCTGAGAGAGAGGCTAGACATGAGAAAAACACGTTGTCCTCCAACATGTACGCGGGCCGAGATGGCTGTCAAACAAGAGCTTTCTCCTCCCGCCGAGAACGCTTTCCCTTCTCCGGAGTCCTAAAAGTTCATGTTTTCCTCTTTGTTTGGGATTCAAGTGATGGCGATTGTAGTTCTCAGCTGTTTCGCTTGCGCTGCGAGTGCTCGCTCAGTGGTGCCGTGTCCTTGCAGTGGGTACCGACCCAGCGTCCGATG
The DNA here is from genome assembly GCA_911649635.1 of Poeciliopsis gracilis. Classification (NCBI taxonomy): domain Eukaryota; kingdom Metazoa; phylum Chordata; class Actinopteri; order Cyprinodontiformes; family Poeciliidae; genus Poeciliopsis; species Poeciliopsis gracilis. The sequence continues at coordinate 4,813,516 of CAJVRI010001220.1, forward strand.
CTGCCATGGCTGCTAGCTGTTGGGTGGCCCATCGTTTAGGAAGTAGGTCGTCATTTCCCCTTTACCTTTGACCTTAACGACTCCGCGGCACTCCAGCACATATCCTTTGCTATCAAGCACCTGGTAGAGGTCTGTGGTCACCTGGGGAGTTTAGAAAATGAGTATTTTGGGGTGAGCGATAGTTATATTCCGAGGTACTATTGTGATAACAATAAAAATTTAAGGTGAAAAAAAAGCAGGAAGAATTTATTAGCAGTTTTGTAGGTAACTCTATGGTTGACTTCATAGCACCAAACACACAAACATTCCCCATCTGAAACTTTCTGGACTCCTCTTACTTAAAGAAGCAAGATTTATACCGCTAAACTACATGCAGTAACAATCATTTTTATTTTTGAATTTACTGATATTTATTGATGCTTTCATGAAACAAACAGTGGAGAAAATGGTAAAAATGTAAGTTAGAATAATACTGTCACTTTTGCTTTTATTTGTTTTTGTTAATTGAAATTGATCAAGACGACGATAAATCCATTTCCTGTTAAGATGTTTTCCACAATAAATGATAAAAGATGGTAGCAGAAACATCAGGAATCATGTAAATACCATCCATCCCTGGATGTTGAGTTTGTGCTTTACTAAGTTTCTCAACGATGCTGTACTTCTATTTTGTAATACATTGTAGTACATTAACACTGTGAAACAGCAGCGCTATTTATTACAAAATAGTACGACTTCTAATTGACAGGGAAAATTTTTGGTGTACTGTTGTAGTGTAAAAAACTTGTACAAATACATCCTAAACTGAACACATGGCTATCAAAGAAGTCGAAAAGGGAAAAAAAATCTAAACTAAAATGAATGTAGACAAATTTAATCCACATGAATTTTTTTAATTTGAATAATCCAAGTTGAATTTCCATTGTTATGTATATTATAACTTACCTGAATGCGGTCAGGTACACCTGTGCTGTCCATGCGACTGGCCACGTTTACTGTGTTTCCCCAAATATCATACTGGGGCTTCCGGGCGCCAATAACTCCTGCTACCACTGGCCCAATGTTCAGACCTGTGAATTAGACACAAACTTTGTAAAAACATGCGCTGTGGAGAACATGCTTACAATTTTCCCCATAATTTTCTCTCCGCACCTATCTTCATCTGGAAGTTGTTGAAGGAATGCTCATTGATATATTTCATCTGCTCTCTCAGCCTCATAGCATAGTCTGCTAGCGCAGTAATATGAGAACGACCCTCTTTGTCATAAGTAGAGTCGTTAAGACCGGAGGCCGCCATGTAGGTAGAACCAATGGTCTTGATCTTCTCCAGCTGCCTGTACTTCTCTTCACTGATGATCTGAGCCGTTAAAAAAACAACAGATGTCAATTTTCTCTATGTTGCACTTTAATATTGTCATCTGAGTTCAGTAAAAAAAACAAAACTATTTTTTACCTCATCGAAGTCAGCGATGATCTCATTGAGGAGCCGGAGACACTCTACCCCTTCGTTGTTGGCCTCCAGCTCCACGTAGAACTCAGAGAAATTGCTGATGGAGGCGAAACATGACGGCTACGCACTCACAGGACTGGTAGTACAGCTCATCGTTGCGCCGTTCTCGAGCCAAGAAGTGAGCAGCCACGTCCTTCGGCAGGATGTTGTGAAGGAGGCGGCGGTTGTAGGCCTGCAGCTCCTCCATCTCTTCCTTCTCCTCTGTGGCCTGGCAGGAAATAAACAGCTTTGATAAGGACCATGATGCCACAACAGAGACATAATAATTCACCAGGAATCCAGAGTTTGGTAGAAACTACTTACATTCATGTGTACCTCTTTCTTTTTGTTAGTTTATTTCATTAGATTTTTTGTTTTTGTCGTTATCATTCATTCTCTTATCTAATTTATTTGTTTGCTTGTCATGTATGTTTTGTAGGCACTATTTGGCAAATAATAAACAAAAAAGTTTAATTAATTTTAAAGTAAAGGAAATTAAGAAAATGTTTCTTTTGTCCGATTTTGTCATTATATTATTCATAAGAATTATTGTCATCTTGGTATTTAAAGTACAAAATTTCCATGTAACTTTATATACTGATGAGGGTCATTTTTAAATAATAAATTTATGTTTTGTTGTAAAAAATACTTTTTACTTTCACTTGAGAAAAAGTATGTTTAATTAGCACTACTCTTACTTAAGTCCAATATTTTGGTACTGTACACACAGAAATCACATTGGGACAGATATAAGCATAAAAGTGACCCGACAGCACCCTCTGGTGGCCGTACCTGTAGTTTCCAGAGGAAGTCGAGGCGAGCCGTAGATTCAACCTGCTGTGCATGCAGGTACAGCGCCAGGACGAAGACTGTGAGGATCACAGGGGTCATGACCCGCAGGGACACTTTGGTCACAGAGTATGGGCTGCAAAGAGACCGAAACTCAGACTGAATGAAGGAAATTCAGGGAAATGATTACATTTTTAACGAAGGCGATCGAAACAACATACCACTCAACTGTAGTTTCATTGAAACTGGACCTGAAATTACAAACAGAAAATTATTTTTGTTTGTTGGAGTTGCAAAATATGAAAAAATTTTAAATATTATTGCTATTAATTTAAATGCTAATGGAAAAATTAGGAAGCACAGTAAAAATGAAATTTCTTCTTAAGAAGATAAAGGGGTGCTTCGAAAAGAAACATAGAGTAGGTTACTGTAGTATTTCCTTTACTTTTTTCTCATATTTTAAAGTCATTTTATGACTAGATAAATTTAAAAAACAATAATGTTTTATGTTTATTCATTCTGGTATAGATATAAAGAAAAAAATTATAAAAGTTATCTCATAAATGTAAATAAACAGAACTTACCAACTGGTTTCATTTAAAGCACTAAAAGACAAAAAAAAAAGAAGCTCAGAGAAAACACAAAAAGTATTTTAAAAAATGAACTAATTGTAATTTTTATATTTAAAACCAGTTTTAATAATGCTGAAAGATTCAACTAAATTTATCCAGCATTTAAAACTAAAGACAGCACTGTTTCACCTTTTTAAAGTAGCAAAAAATACCTAAAAAGATTAATTCAACTATTCATGCTTAATTTACTGCTGAATAAGTAAAAAAAAAAATTATATAGATTACAAGATATTTAGGGGATTTTAGTTTTGATAAATGCTATTTTTTGGGCCAGGAGTACATCTGAGGTGATGATTTTGGCTTACATGACAAGAAGTTTGGAAAATTATTTGTATTGTAACAACAAAAAGACATCCAGATCTTAAAAGTGCAGTATGAAACTTTTGTGAAAACTATTTATTTGCGTATTTGTTGAAATTGTCACTATGTCATGACCGTATAATATGAGACAAATAATCTGTGAAAAAAATTGAGCTCCACTGCCTTCTCCAGTTGCTAACTAAAAACAACCAATCAGAACCAGGAGGCGGGTGTTAGCAATGTCAATCACAATGCCATATGGCGCTGCTCATCACCCTTTTCTCAGCCAGAATATCCTGTTGTGAATGCTAAGTCCTGTTAGCATGGCCACCGATGAAGGCAGTTGAACAATTTTCCTGAAAAAGTAAGTTGATCCTCCTCCATTAGCACATTCAGCAGCAAATACATGAGTTGATTGACAGCGCTAAGACCCTCCCCCTGGCTCTGGTTAGTTGTTTTTGGTGCATTTCTTCAGACGGCAGTAGCAGAACTGGAAGGAGGTAGAGGAGATTGATCTTTTCACAGATTATTTGTCATGACATCAAAACAGTTTGTGCAAAACATCCTGTTTATGAAAGTTACATAAATAACTTTTTAAGTATCAAACTCTACAGAGATTAGTTGAAGAATGAGTCAAATAATGAGCAAGCAACAAAAATTTGGTGACTTGTTTAAGGCAGTTTTAGTCATACAACCAAAATTTAAAATCACAGGACATAACTGCTTCTTTTGCTGCACTCACATGGCATTGGAGGTGACAAAGAGGTCTGCGTTGTCAAATAGTGCTACTTGTGGCCACTCCACGAGCAGCAGGAAGGTGAGCTGGATGAGCAGCATGAGGGCCAGCTTCCCTATGCTGCTGATTTGCAGGAACACGGAGCAGGCCAGCAGCGTCAGCAGCACACTGTAGCTGAAATACTGGAACAGGCAGGAGACAGCCGCGACCCGCATCAGCAACCAGCAGTCACAGAAAGATTTGTCTGCTTCTCTTGGAGGACGCTCCAGAGGAAAGTGGTGCAAGATGGTGGACTCACCTCAGGAAAGGGGCAGGAGGGGCCTTTGCTGGGGCAGATCTCCAGGCCTCCTTCGATGGACACATTCAAGCTGCGGATCAGACACGGCGTCACCAGGCCTGCAGACGTGTTCAGCTTCTCGGCGACGCATTCTGTCAAGCTCTGGGTGTCGCAGGCGAACTGCAGACAGTCATCCAGAAACGCATTCGGAATCACGTTCTTAAAAAAAAAAAAATGTATTCTTTTGTCAACTCTGAGCTTACCATATTAACAAAGGCAGAGATGAAGACAAGGATGATGGAGAAAACTCCAACCAGGGTGCTGTTGGTGCGAGACTGGACAATCTTCTTCGAAACGGTTTGCATGGCAGCTGGGAAGAGCTGCAAACACAAATGATTTCCACATTATACATCGTCCCAATACAGTGCCTTATAAAATTATTCAAAATTTATATAGCAAATTTCTTTCATTTTGTTGCTTTACAACCACAAATGTCAGTGTATGTTACATTTGTTACTGATTTTATACAGTAGAAGTGGAAAGAAAACACTATGCAAAATAGATTTTTTTAGCTCTGGTGGATAAATAAGTCACAAAAAACAATTCTGGCAACAAATTATTAACTGAATTTAGCTCTGGCCTTTAACTAAGCCATTCTTGCCCATTATTATGATCAGATGACCTGGCTCTTTTAGGTTTTTTTCCAGGATTGCCTTGTTTTTTTTTAAGCTCTGTCCGTCTTTCCATCAACTAGGACCAGCTTCCCTGTCCCTACTGTAGAAAAGCCTCCCTGGCATTACCATGTTTCTGTCACAGTTTGTACATTATTTTATTATTGTTAATTTTATTTCTTCATATATTGTTTATATAGCTACTTTTTAAGAGAAGCTATATTTTACGGCTGTGTAATTTTACCGATTCTACTTTATTTATCAACATTCTTGTTTTCTTTGTAAAGTATCGATTCCATCCTCGAGTTGTAATACATTAAATCCTACTCAACTCCTTCATGTGCCAACTTTCACAAGGATAATAAAAATGACATGCAATGAAACAACCAGTTAGAATTAAAGAAATAATGAAATAGATAAATTACATTATCTAATTTAACTGAAAAACCCACAAAAAAAGGTTCCTTTTCTGCATAACCAAATGTACAAAGCCACACAATTAACATTTAAACAAAGTAAATGTATAATAAAATCCAAGTCTATGGAACAGTCACAAAATGTCACCAAAATCACTTCGTCCTAAAATCCTAAAACTGTATCAAATCGCAGTTTTCTGATTATTATGATAGATATCGTATCGTGAACAGAATATCCTGTATCGTATCGTGAGATCAGTGTGTTGTTACAGTCCTGCTATATATCGCTTGCTGCTGTTAAACAAGAATTGTTTCATTGTGGAAAAATAAACATCTTCTATCACAGGAAGATGACTAAACATGAACACCACATTTCAAAAGCTCTTTTCATTTCCTTTTATTTTAGTCTACAGTATAAAAGACTAATAAGAAGCAATATTTGTGGTTGCAACCAGACAAAATGTGCCAAAATTCAAGGAGCAAGAGTCGTTTTGCATGAAAGAAAATGAGCAACACTTTTGCAATTGTGCCCAGATGAGCTGCTCCGCTACCTTGATGCAAGAGTATATGGCACAGATGAAGAGAATGTTGGCGAGGATGATGAAAATACTGATGTAGATTCCCAGCATCACTGGAGTGCTGCGGGGAAAAGAAACACATAAACAGCTTCAGAGGTTCATTTAGGATCTACTTCAACAAATGTTGGTATTTCTGTGCTTGGGGGATTCAGCTACATCTCCTGTTAAATTCACTAAATAGAGCATTCATTCCTGCTTCTTGTTGTCATATGGTGCAGTCAAAATAAATCATCAAAACAGCTCAGAAGGAGAATTTTACATACAACTTCTACAGAAATACATGCAGTCAAAGAGCAAAATAAGAGAAAGCGTTTTTTAGATCCTTTTTCTAAACACAACCATGATTTGGTTTTTCAGAGTAGTCAATTTGGGAACTGTTATATGTAGAAATAGGAGAACTTTAATGATATTTACCAATTTAATTAGCTAAAACTGCGCATTAAGAGGAGCTGTCAGTTCAGCGCCAAGTTGTGACGAAAATAATTCATTAAATTGTTTTCAAGGACAACTAGACAGAAATAAATGCATTGTTGTGGTTTCTAAGTGTATTTAAAGCTGCAGCTGCAGTCAACTACAACACATGCCCTCGTAAAGTCCAGAACAGCTTTTCAGCACAGTTCTCTGGTTATTATTAAATGAGCTCAGTGAAAGCAAAACTAAAGCTTCAACATTTGCAGCTAATGTCAGTTTAGTTCGGAACCTTTAAAGATGCTTCTGTAAAATTTGAGACAATCAAAGCAGAAAATTCTGTTAAAAACTGTAAATATTGAAATGTCTAAGCATGAAACAGACAAACGCTGCGAGATGTGAGGTACTCACTGTGGAAAGACGACAATCTGTATGAAAGAAATGAAGCAGAATACTAGCAGAGTACAGGCAACATATCCCCCAAAGCGGTCGTCAACTTTCTTGGAATACTGCAACAAACAAAAAACAAAAAAAAACACAAAAGGCAATAAATGTTTTTAGGTTTTTGGAGTATGAAAATATTTACTAATATAGATGCAATGAGGGCTCTGGTATCAGTGTCAGCACTTTAAGGTCTTCCTCAGATTGTTGCTGCACACTGCTAGTCAGCTGGCTTTAAAAAGGCTCCATTCTTATCATGTCTCTGAAACCAATAAAGCGATACTTGTTTTTCTTATTACGGTAAATAGTTGGGTTACCATCTTGACACAGTGAAATTGTAATATTTGTATTATACATTATCAGGAGCATGCTTACTTTGAAGTACAAAAAAACTTAGCATTTTTGATATTTTGCACCTTTTTTTCCAGACTGGACGTCTGGAAGGTGAGAAGGAACTTCTTGACGTGATCTTTTCTGAGCTGGTCAATACTCCGAGCATCGATGGCTCGCCCCAGAAATTCATCCACCTCATCTTCTGGGTTCATGGCCTCCTGAACACATCGGCTTTCATAAAAGAAAGAGAAAAAAAAACAGAATAAGTGTTACTAAGTAGTAGTAAAATAAGCTAAGACAAAAACTGGCTAAATAAAAAAACCCCACAATAATTAGTGAATGGAAAGATCTCAAAAGATAAAACTCGATATAATCATGATTGGAGCTTAACTGATTTATCAATGCAGATTTTCTCAATTTGCAGATATCGGTAATCGGCTGATACTTGTATCTTATTCTCTGATCTGATCTACTTCAGCAAAGATTTAAAAATCCACCACTCCTCTTCTGTTCTCCCTTGACAGACATTTGACTCAACGTCATGTCTGCATGTTTGCAGATAACAAACATGTTGCCAATTAAGAAACTTTCTTGCTATCTTTAGCAACATTTCAGACAAAAACAATTGGTATTGGTCAAAATCAGAGTCAAAATCAGAGGAAAGTCCAGAAAATGATCGGCGGACAGCTAAGATTCTGGTGTATTCTGATGCAACCCATTTTCCATCAGGCTTACATGTGAACTACATGTTTGTTGTGACAACTTTATTTGTCTGTCAAAATGTGTTTTACTGTTGTTTAAAAAAATAAATAAATAAATAAATAAATACAGTTTAAATAAGAAAAAAAGAGAAACAGGGAGTCAACAGAGCAAAATAAAACAAAAAAAATCTACCAAAGTAATGTTTGGACTTACTTGTCTTTACTGGAGGACTCATCAATCCCCTAAAAAAAACAAAAGAAAGGAGACAAAATGATGGATAGAAGCTGCAGGCTGTCGCTTTTCGCCAGCGTATGGATTCTCAGCCTCACCATTTGTCTGAAGACTTTGGAGTCTTTGGTCCTTGGGAAAGTTCTGTCGGGCACCCAGCGCGGCATCAGGCCCTCGTTAGAGTTGGCCCTCGTCCGCTGCATCTTCGCCATCATCGCCTTCTCGTCCTTCTGCTCAGAGAAAGCAACATAAAGGCTTGACCAACTGTTCTTGTGCAACACAACACACAGCGAACGACAAAACAAGTGACTAAGGGCACTTTGTGTATCTGGCTTCTCTCTGGTAGACTGGACAAGCAGATAAGCATTTGGAGAGCTTTATTTACAAGTTTGTCAGTGGGAAAGAAATTACATACTTGTGGTTTTTCGTGTTCAAAGCAAATTGTTAAAACAACAAGGAAGAATATCATCTATTTTAAGGACTAATGTAGATTAATAGGCTCTGACCAGATTCATTTATTCATCTACAAATCTCACATCATTTCTGTCATGCCTCGGCCTTGAAAGGAAAAAATAAAGGTCTTATTGTTCTAATCAAATGTTTCTGTGTTTGTGCACTGACCCGTTTCTGGCTGCAGCCCAGAACCAGGAAGGTTTCAATGCTGTTTTCCTTCAGATACGCGTTCCTCTCTCCTCCATAGCCTGGCTCCACTTCATAATCTCCATTCAGGTACTGCAGTGTGGCCTTGGTGATGTGGATCCTCCTGGTAGAATCAAAGGGCAATTTCATTTCATTTAGCTTTATTTCTTTTTGTCTTGCCTTGTTTTTTTTATCCTTTTCTTCTTTTAATATTTGAGTTTGTTTTCTGTTCTGTTTTACTATCAACTTTAACTTGTTTTATTTCAATGTCTTGATTATTTTAATTTACTTATATTTGTCTTACATCATTACTTTTTTTTATTTTAAAAGATATAATTTAATTTTATTTTTCAGTTTTATTTTATTTTATTTTTGCTTAATTCCCCTTTCTTTTCACTCTTTTTTGTTTTATTTTGTTTTTACTGCCAAATCAGACTCAATTTCACTTTATTGTATTTTTTTTTATTTAAAAAGGGTATGATATATTCTAATTTTTTACTTTTATTTTCTGCAATTCCTCTTTCTTTTTGATTTTCTAATTTTGCTCTGCATTGTTTGTTTTTTGGTCTAATTAAGTGAATTTTACTTTATATTTACGTACAAACAATTTAACTTTACCCTACCAAAAGTCTTGCAACAATACATCAACAACTTACTGAAAATATTGTTTAAGAGCACATAAAATCATTTTTAATTAATTAAAATATGCATTTAAATTAGACTCGTTTGTCAGATTAAAAGTACCTTTTTTGTATTCAAAATTATTTCTATTGGTCTGATTCTAATATTGCTTTAAGCAGAAAAATCAGCATAATTAACATAAGCAAAGATTTAACATCCCTTTGTGCGATAATAACCTCTATAATAATCTGTTCCACTAATTATTCTACACTTCATTTTTAAACTGTAAAAATGACAACTTCCAGAAAGCCTAGAAATAAGCAAATATTACTAACCTGACCAAATATAAATAATATTTCTACAGTTATAATTTAAAAAAAATTTGGAATAGCGCTGGATAATAATATGTAACATAAGGACAAAAGTAATCACTATAAAATTACTATAACACTATAAAATTATAGAAAATCATTTTCATGACATTCTATTCGTTTTTCATAAAAAAAAACCCATTTACACAATAAAGTCCCTGAAAATATCTAAAAATACAGTTTATTGTTGATGATTTAGCGGGTAACGGTGACTGTATATGAAAACAGATTTAAGAAGTGTGAATGTGATTTTCCCCTCACCCTGCTTTGCCCCCCGCCTCCATGTGATTGGCCAGCGTGACGTCATTCGACCACACGTCAAACTGCCACTTCCTGAGTCCCAACACGCCGCAGTGGACACGCCCACTGTGGATGCCGACGCGCATGTTCACGTTGACCCCCGTCACCTCACGCACCAGCCTGTAATCAGCGAGCCAAGCAGAATACAGCAAAGCTTTCCCCAGCCCAGAATGTCTTTATTTCACTCTCTACTTACGAGATGGCTTCGATCATGTCGACGCCCATCTCCACGCAGCAGTGGGCGTGGTCGGCGCGCGGCTCGGGCAGCCCCGACACGCAGTAGTAACAATCGCCTAAAATTTTGATGCGGAGACAATGGTTCTCCTGAGAAACAAGAGACAAGAGAAAGAAGGAATAAAGACAGGACGTCATGAGCAACTTGTCTTCCAGAGTATAAAAAAAGTTAAGCGATGAATCAGTTTCAAATTTGTTTCTTCTTAAAACAACAATTCTGAAAGCGAGGGCTTCAAGTCATGACAGATGGCAAACCAGACGCTTCCTGATATTTATTTCTTTGTTTTTATTAAATTTATTTCGAGAGGAACTACCACAAAGTCCTCCATTGTTGCCACCCAGACTTATTTCCACTTAACACGATCAACAAATTAGCGTTTCCATGGTGACTGGGACAAAACATGGCCACAGTTGGTCTGCCAACTTATGACGACCAGTGGACAAAAAGTTTATGAAGTTTTTGTGACATGAAATCAAATCTAGGACTCGTCTGCATAATGACAACGTATTCATCGGTGCTCTGTGTGTGTTTCTGTGTGGTGCACAAATTAAATATAAAATATATAAACAAGAAAAAAGAGGAGGGCAGAAAGGGAAAATTTATTATGAAAGGTAAGAAATGAACAGAAAGCATAACTTCTAATCATTCTGTAAAAATATTTAATGCCCTTTTAGGCCTCATTATGTTTTTAGAAAGAAGTAAAAAAAAAAAAACAATGAAAAGGTCAATTAAAAAAACAAAACAATGGTGTGACAGATTGGCATCATTACATGAAGCAGGTCCAACTTCCTTACATAGTTTAAATACTTAGCAAATTACTACTCAATTGCTTTTTTTATTCTGGAAAGATAAAAAATTTCAAATTACAAAATGACACAAAAATTAATTCTCATATTTGTACAAAGCAAAAAGACTGAGCCGCTTTACTCAGCCTGAAAAGTTTGAGGTTAGAAACAAAGCCGCTAGCAGCTGGACGTCTGTCTGCCTCCTTACCGACGCCAGCTTGTCGAATCGGGCAAAGAGTTCATTGAGCGTCATGACCAGCTCCTGGGCTGTGCATTGGGACGCCAGGCTGGTGAAACCCTCAATATCTGCAAACAGAATACTGAAGCAGAGGAAAGACAAAGAGAAGCAGAGTTAAAAAAAGAAGAAGCATTTTTATAAGGCAACACAACAACTTTTAGCTTACAGTTGTAGTTTGTTATCTGCAGGGCTGCTGGCCTTGGCATGAGGTCTGACCTTAAAGTGGGCTCAAGGACTTCTGTGTGACTGCGTGTGTGTGTGTGTGTGTGTGAGAGAGAGTGTGTGAGCTCGGGGCTGTAATTGAATGTGTGCCGAAGCTCTCCGTCTTTGGGGATTATCTTATCTTGGCTGCGGGTGATTAAGTATTCCCTCTCTAGTGTTAATTAGCCTCCACTCTGCCAAACCACTCTACCCTCCTCTGACACCGCGAGCGCGCCCGTACATGAGTGTGTGTGACTCTGTGTGCGTCGACAAGCGACAGCCTCGGCAAAAATTTGGAGAATTTTTCTTCTTTTTTTTTTGGAACAAGCAAACAAATCTTACAGAGATTTTTATTTTTTACCACGCCAGTCAGAAACTGTTCCTGCCACGCTGGTGTAAATGAATACTTTTCAGAAAAAGAAATAAACCCGACATTCCCACCTGACATTGTCGTGTTTCTGGATGTAGATCTTATGAAACATCATGTCTTCCTTCTTGGCATTGATGTCAGCCTTCATCTCCATGGCAACGTGCCTTGGCAACACTGAAAGCAACAGACGTTCCTGGAAAAAACACACACACACGAACACACACACACAAATATAGAAAATGCAGATTGTATCATTCACAACATCACTGTCTGATTTTAATCCATCACAAAGATCCATTAAAAGTTAAACAATTTAATTTGGCTCTTTGTAGGTAAAAATCACTGCAATTTAACACAATGTTAATGTATATAAAGTAAAATGGATTCAGATTCAGGATAGCGTTGTTATTTAGACATCCAGGATTTGTTTACCATAACATGAAATTTTAGAACAAAAAGATATGTTTCGTTGCTCCATTTTTATTTTTCATGATCAAAATAAAACAAACTTTGCAAAGTTTTTACAAACTGGCAGCTTTGTTCATATTTGAACTTAAAAGAGCTTCATTTTTAGTAGCTTGTAAGTTTGTTTTCCTAGAGATTTGTATTTGGTTCAGTTTGAATTATATAGTTCTACTTTTCTGTGAATGTCATTCAGAAAACGATATTAGATTAAAAAAAAATGTCTTCTTCTAAAAAAAATTGTATTTTCAAAAATGGATCATTTGAACAGATCCTAAAAATGAATGGCTCCTGAAGATTTGGTTCTCTTCAAAGAGTCGTAAGTCCTGTTTTAGTTGACGGTCAATGCTGCGGATGGGTTTAAAAACAGCCTTTGTTCAAGAAAACCTATTATGCAAAACTCACATTTTTCAAGTTTTTGTGCTTCCTTTTGGGTCTTAAATGCATCTAAAAGCAATCCAAGTGCTTAAAAAAAAAATCACCCATCTCATTATCTAAGAATGATTTTGAGCAAAACATGTAATGAGCATGTTCTGTATCGCCCATATCTCTGTCCAAACCTGTTCAAGGAAACATAGGTCACCTTTAACACCTCCAGACAGCTGATTGGGTTTGGAAGCAATTTGTCTGAAACATTGAGGGCTGTTTTTCTCATTTTTATGCATTTGACATCATTAAATGATGCACATTTTAGAAATCTGTAAATATCTCAAAATGCCTTCTGGGAGACTTGTTCCTCGTTGTCACATTTACTATTTCTGATCTGAATTTGAAATCTTACTCAGTTCGAACTGACAATGTGCTGAGAAAGACTGCGTCTCCTTGGAGTCGTACCTGCTGCTGATTCTCCCTCTGCAGGTGGAGCCTGGCCTGGATGTAGCCTCTGGTCTCCTGAAACGCTTGTCTCTGGGAAACCTCAGCCGGGTAGTGGGTGCAGATGCCAATGATGTTGGTGCACAGGAAGATGAGGACATTGGCACTCACCTGGAGAGAGCAGAACATTTATTCATGAGTTAATTATTGTTTCCAGGAACATATAGTTGTAATAGTGCCTCTAAATTAGCAGTAGAGATGGGATTTTACTGATTCTCATTTTACATTAGAACATAATCTCATGAGGTTTGAAAGGCTCTGCTTTTGAGAGTTTATTATTAACAGATTATTTAATAGATGATAAATTTCTTGTATGCGTTTCATCTTTCTCCCTAAAACTGTCCAACTGCTTTTGGATTATTAGCAGAAGCTCTGCAGAACCAAACCATGCAAACAGAGATGCTTTAAAGCCGTCTTCAGTCTGCGCAGGAAGTCAGCAGTCACATCCTGTAAGATCCGATTATGATTTGATCAAATGTAATCAGACACATCTGTCAGCCTGTGCAGCCTGCAATAACTGTTAAAATGGGTTAACTAATTATGGTGCCCTTTAGTTTGTCTGATCATCATGACATTTATCCTTCTTATTAACCAAATATATCACTCGAAAAAGTATTAACGCTTCTCCATTTGCTGCGCCTGTTAAACATTAAATTACATCAAAGTTGATTGCAGTTCAGGACTAAAATTGCAAAAATACACAACAGTAAAACTGGTGGGAGGTTGAGAAGATTAAAATACTTAGAAGAGGTGTCAAATATGTTTTTTTTCTTTCAGTCAGATGCCAAATACAGTCATAAGTGCCAGTTCTCACACTCCTTGTATCAGCTTGAAAGCTAAATCTCACACTTGCTTGTTGCCAAAAACAATGTTTGCGCTCACATAAGGATGTTTTTTATTATTATTATTATTATTGAAAGTTATGCAGATTTACTGCAGATTGTTTTTGTCTGATCAACTTTCATCAAGAATGAAAAAAAAAAAAACAGCATTTGATTAGTTTCCCCATTTTATAATTCAGTTCTTTATTTGGCCAGGAAGGTTTCACTGAAATGCAATCCCTGGAAGTCTGCATGCAAATGGTGTCTGAACCAGGTTATCCGGATTTCTGTGCACACACATGCAAATGAGTAATGCAGAAGACTTATACAGTACAAATTCAGCCGTACAAATATCAAAATCTGCTTCCTCAATTGCTTTATTAACATCTAAACCAGAACACTTTGGAGAATTATCCGTGATGTAAATTAAATGGACATTCACGGTGTAGATCAGACTCATAAAATACATTTTATTCCCTTCCAACTTTTACTGTTTAGATCAAGTGTCAAACTCAAAGCCCATGGGACAAATTCCAGCCGCCAAAGCTTTTTATGTGACCCTCTGTTATAGACTAAACACTAATTTTGCTTAAATATTATGTTTTCAATCAAATCGATGCAGTTTTTATCTGTTTATTGCCAAATTGTATCAATCAGTCCCTCCAGTTTCTTAAGAATTATTGGGAAAATTCAACAAATCCTCACTATTTTGCACCATTACATCATTGGGAGTCAAAAATTATCAAACACTTTCTTAATTGCACTGAACAGCTGCCTCAGCCTTAAGTGATGTCAGTTTGTAGTCCATGATCTATACAGAAAGTAATAAAAATTTGCTTGACTAATAAATAAAGGCAAATATCGCAAATACTTTAGAGTGTTTTGGTACCAAAAACACTTGATTTTCTTTTATTTTTGATCACAAAATCTTGGAGGGCCTGAAAAGATGTTCAACAATACCATTTAATTTCAAGAATTTATTGATAATTTAACAGTTTGTGAACTTTTTAAAAATTTTTTGTAACACATTCTGGCACAACCGGCCCTTTAAGAGCTTTTTGATTTGGCTCAAAACAAAGATGAGTTTGACGTCGCTGGACTAGATGTTCTTCTCAAGCTCTTTTCTCATGTCTCTGCAGCATCTAACTACTTTTCTCCCAGGTTTCCATTTAGCTCACTCCATCCATTTTCTAATAAAGCCTCCCTGAAGAACAAAACTCCCACAGCATGATACACACTCCACCATGTATTTCTATGATCAGAGTGATACAAGTTGTTAGTTTTGATCCTTTTAAAGAGGTTTCTACATAGAGATCTCAATTTAGTATTTTCTTCTCTTACATTTGCTTTATTCCGTGCCTGGATCATTAAAAATAACTTCTTCTTCTTCCTGCCACTCTTCCATAAAGACTACACGTAATTTTTCTCCCCTTAACAGATTTCATTACTTTTGAAAGCGACTAGTTTTATTCATGGGTTACTGACAGAGTTAAATCATTTTCCTTCTACTCTCCATAATTTACTGTTCAATTACATTTAATCCCAACAAATAACATTACAGTTTGATAATTGTTTTGTAATCATAGGATTCTATAACTGTAAAATCTTACACATACAAAACATTTGAGTGATTTTCCTATTCAAACACACAGTATGTGAACTACACACCTCTCTGTACCTTTAAATTTCCTGTCAGATCACATGAGGGAATATTTACAACATCCTTTACTTGGATCTTTCTTTTGCTTATGTCTACATCTGGGCCCGTTTCTGTTCATACGCATACGGAGCCTCCATGCTGCGCTCTGTTCAGAAGCGCCTGCATGTTTTTTATGAGACAATGCGATAACCTCCAGCATGCAATAAAAACTTTCAGTCTGCATCGTGGGAATAGCTGCCGACCCCACATAGGGCCACTTCCTTTAAAAGACGAGCTCTTGTTTCCACGCTGTACGTGACGCTCGTCACTGGGGGGCCGCATGTGGACACGCAGAGAGGCTGAGACTCCAGAAGAGGAATTTGACCTGAATTAAACTCTAACAGCAGCAAAGGCGAGGCTTACAACCACCAGGTGCTTCTTCTAGCAGCTCCTGGAAGCTAAATGTGTCGCAGTGCCATCTACTGGTTGAAAGGGGGACTACACAACGGTAGATACTTTATAGTGGAGACAACAGCAGCTGTAAAGGTAAGAGGCAACAATATAAACCAAGACAACACAATGATGTGCATATAAAACAGCTAGCTGAGAATACAAAGACAGTTTACGTTCTTATATATTACTCCATAACACTAAAACTTCAACTTTAAAGTTACTATTAAGACTTTCTATGAATGGCTGGAGGAGAACGCCATGGTCAGACTTTTCTATTTGTTTTGTTATTTTTGCTGTGAAATGTTATTTAATAAATATGTACCCTCCCTTGTGTGTCTCTGATGACATCACTAAAGGAATATCTGATCAGAAACATTTCAAGTTCTTGTTTTGACCTGCAGCACAGCCTGTTCCATCAACATCCAGTCACCCAGACCGGAGGAATTAAGAAAGGCTGGGGAAAATACCACTGTTCAGCAGCTCAAAACGTTGGATTCAACTCATTTTAGTTTCAACATACAACTTCAGAAAATGGCTACTCATTTCTAGTTTTAAGCTTTAAAACACAGGAACACAAACATTTTTGCAAAAAGAGGTGCATGCTGACTATTGATATTTATAGGAAATTATGTAAAAAAGAAAAATCAAAGCAGTTAAAATAAATTTATCTAGAGGATATGATACTTTTAGGATCATTCTGTAGTGAAATTTCAGTGCAAAAACTATAAAACTGCAAAAACCTGCAATTATTACAAGATACATTTTCAAAAATGTTAGTTAATTCTTTGACTTTTTTAGTGTTATTAACATTTTACAACATATTAAGAGTCATTAACAACAACAGTGGACAGTCTAAAGACCGTAAACCGTCCACAAGTTGCAACCACAGGTTTGCAACTTGTGGTTGCAAACCTGTAACTCCACATCAAATCCCAATAAAATACATCAAGGTTTTTGGTTGTAATGTGACAAAATATGAAAAAGTGTAAATTATGCAAACACTCTTGCAAGGCACTTTACAAATATAGTATTTGTGAAACATCCTATTCATAAAACCTCAAAGTGTTCAACTTCGTAACTAAACTTTACATAAACATGAGAAACGGTAACTCAACCAGCTCACATCAAATAAGGAAGCCTTTATCTGTTGTGAAACAAAAATGTTCCATCTATTCCTGAACATTTTTTCACACAACCGATTAGATCATATTGCTCTTTTTAATTTTAAAGGAATGTTTTGAATATGGTTTGTAAAGTTATATTTGCTTGCGGTTATTAAACTCACTTTGGAAATCTTTAAGCTGTGAATATTTTGCTGTTCCGTTTTATTCTCTTCAACAGACATTAAGAACAAAGGTAAAAGCAAAAGAGATAAAGATATCCAATCAAATAAATGCTTAAAGGAGCCTGGATGTAAACAGTACGGGTTTATTGCGGTGAGGTTCCTAGAAACGTCTGAGAATAGTCAGTGTAGAACAGAAACAAAAATAGAAACAGATGGGTAATGCGTTAACAAGTTTACAAAGAAAGTAAACAAAAAGTGGATTATAAAAAAGGAACTGCAGCATAATGGACAAGTCAGATAAAACTGAAGAACGACAGCTGTCGGAGGAAGGAAAAGGAAATAAGAGGTACCAAGAGAAAAAGGTAGAGGAAGGAAAAACACAATGTAAGGATGACAGGGGTAGGAAGCGTGTGAGTGAGAGGGGAGCGGGGCAGATATGGGCCACAGCGACATTAGGCAGATGGCTCAGAGCGCTCAGCACTGTTTACTTTACTCTTACTGTTCAAGCAAAACCAGCCGTGGCGCTAAAGTAAAACCTGCCGCGCCGCGCCTGCTTCCAGGTGGATGTGGGTACTCATGGACAGTCGAGAGGAGGCCTTTGTGTGCCGAAAGGTTGTTTTATTATTTCCATATGCAAATGTCTGCAGCGACAGTAAGCATACATCGGCATGGTTTCCCACGACGTTGGAGTCGCACCCTGCGCATGAGCCTGAAAGTAATTGCTTGCTTTTCTTAAGAGGGCATGGACGAGTGGGTTTACAGAGCACACAGTCATGTCCTGTGTTTATGCAGCAGCACTCCACCTCTTCAGCAGCGTTTACCTGCTACCTGCACAGAGCACACCTGCTCACTTCAACAACACACTCATTAATCTTGACTCCTGTCCACAATTAAAGTTCCTCCTCTGTGCTTTACGTTACCTACATCAGGATCACTTCGTGAGCATGAGAACAAATCGTGTATACATTCCCCCCCCGTAATAAAAGCAGTTGTCATTTCGTCCAGGTTTGACCCGGGAGGAAGCGGCCAACCAGCTGATCTGTGGAAAGGCCCTAATCCCTGATATCAAAATGGCCTTATGTAAGAGATGCTGTGGACTCCACAGGACAGGAGAAGCAGCAGTAATACTGGCTACTCTGCAGCGTAGATTAAAGTGCATTTTGTCACAAAAAGCCTCTGCCAGCTTAGGATGCCGGCTTAATCAATAAGCGATCTACATGGCCATATGGATGCATTGCAGAATCAATAATCAGCTCTTTTCATAACTGGAACTGTAAAGATGCTGCACAACACAATCAAACCAATACAGACAGTGTGTGTGTGTGTGTGTGTGGTGGTCTCTTATTTCTCATGCGTTTCTTTCCTGCCACTTTTTAAGAATAATCTGAATATATTTTTTTCTCCTAAACATTTAAAGCCGTTTTATTTTGGAAATGTTTGTTTTTCCTAAAGTGTGCTTATTGTTCGTGATTACGTACCTCATGTCTAATTTTTTCCAGGACTTTTTCTTGGATTGTTTACAAGTTATTTACAAAAAACAACCTGTTTTTTGTAAACAAGTTTACAAAGAAAGTAAACAAAAAGTGGATTATAAAAAAAGGAACTGCAGCATAATGGACAAGTCAGATTTTTGTTTACAAAAAACAACTTTTGTAATCAAAAAACAACTTGTTTTTTGTAAACAAGTTTTTTACAACTCATACCTGCTACAAGTTTTGGCTTCTTAAATGATCTTTCATGGAACAACCAGGCAAACGTAGCGTATTTCTCAGATTATAAATCACAATTTTTATAGATTTTGGCTGATCCGGTAACTTATCTAAGTTTTTCACCTCTTTATGACACCTTTTTTTTTGACTGATGTGACTTATTGCGAGAAAAATACATTATTTTTCCTCCTTTTGGTGTTTTGTCACATGTATTTCAGATCACCCAGCAGATTTTACTATCAGGCAACATGAGTAAATACAAGAACCAGTTTTTAGATTCTACTTTTAATTCACAGAAAAAAGTTATTCACACAAACCTAATCCTTTGTGATCAAGTTACATCATTTATGGGTATTTGAGCATGAGCAGCTTGTTTAAGATCTCTCACATTCTATTTTGAACTTTGACTAGGCCACTCTAAAATGGCGGTGAACCCGGTAGTGCGCTTTGGATTCTTGTCCTCACAACTTGAGCTTAACATCAGAAACGAATCGCCAGTTTGATCAATTATAGCTATTATGGACAAAAATAAAGCTTTTGAGTCCGATTTCCCACAGACTTATTAAAATGATCACTGTAGTTTTGACTTTGATTGATGATAAACTGATACATGAAGAAACAAAGAAGCTATGAATTTTAACTCCAGCTTCATAGCAGGACATAAGAGTCACTCTGGAGACCAGCACCCTTGTGAATTCAAATCATAGCTCCTACTTTTACAGTTCCCACAGCGAAACAGCCAACATGATCAAAATAACAACTGAAACTCAGAATTAGAAAAAAAAAAAAAATACTTCATTTATGAATTGTGCATGTTTTCCTTTCTTTTCTCCTCAGTAACTTGAAACTTTTATTGCCTTCTACTCCTAAATCTGTGCTGGTGAGGCGAAAATATCAGAGCAGTGCAAGCAGGTGAAAATGACAGAGAGCTAATGGAATATTCCGGCAATATATTTATAATTTTTCTCCCCCATTTGTGATTAATTTAACACAGCACTCATGTATTTCATCAGCCAGTTCACAATCCTGACAGTGAGTCTATAAACATGGACTTTTAAGGCCATCGGCCCCTTTTCAGACCAGGGGAGTGAGTGGGAGAGCTGGGACAAATTAAATGCTCAGCTCTTTCTAAGGAGACAAAGAACCCTAATGTGCTGCATCAGAATCCCATTATTTACTGCAGCTATAATCAATATTTTCACATCACGAATGGGTCACAGTCACGGAAGGAATGACAAACCCGCTGCTATTTTCCATGACTGATGCGACCGTCACAACTATTGAGTGGTTTCTGCCTTAGTGTTTCTGTTTTCTGAGTTCTGCCTTTATGTCGAAGAGTTTAAAAAATATACAAGGTTATGTTAGATTTCCAATCCAGTACTAATGCCAAGTATTTCACCGAAAACCCAATATCTTTAAAGTACTTTAAAGTCTGCTGCCCGAAAGCAGGATGCCAAAGATTGTTGGTAATCTTGACCCAGTTTCATCTCAAACTTTATCTAAAATGATGCAACCTCAAACCAATAATCGTTTAACAATGCGTGTGTTAACAATGCGTGTGTTAACAATGCGTGTTAATGCATGTGTTAATGCGCAGCAGAAGGTCACATGTCCCCTCCTTTCATTCTGCCGTCTCTCAGTCATATGCAGCCCAACAAGTGCCAGAAGGAGAAAAAGAGGTCAAAAAAACTGTTACCTTAGTTCAGGAAACTGTGCAGGGATTTTCAAACTGTTCCTTAGTTTAGTTACTTATTCTGCCTGAGGAAAGAAAACACATCAATGGCTGTCAACACTGCAAAAACACTAAATCTTACCAAGCATTTTAGGTCTGTTGCTGGTAAAAACATTATAGTGCACGTCAAATAAAACAAAACTGGCTTACAAATAACTTTTGAGCAATAACTTGGAAAATGTTACAAATTAAATAATTTGCCAGTGGAACCAGCACTAGTTTTCAAAATCAATATCAATGATTTATTTGCTTAAACAGATCCTATATCTTGCTCAAAAGCTACTTCACAAAAATTAGTTGTGTTTTACGTCAACTGAACCAAGATATTTGCACAACTAGACCTAAAATACTTGGTAAGATCGTTTGCTTTTGCAGTGAAACGATTCCATTTCTTGTGCTTAATCGGAAAAAATGTCATTAAAGAAAGGATGGAAAAAAGAAGGATGGTCTGCCTAAGTTTTTTCACTAAACCCAAAATCTAAAATGGCTGCCATGACTATAATAGTTATTAAATTGTTTCTTTGCATTTCTAGTTTGTACCATCACAGAAAATCTTTTTATGGATATTTTCCTTTAGTCTTTGACATTAAAACAACTAGAAAGTCTTTCAGGTTTTCTCTCTTATTGTTATTGCCTTACCCAAATTCTGATTGAGTAAGCTTTGCAAAATGCAGATTAAAGAAATCACTAAATCAACACAAGCAAGCGATTTTCTAACCTTATATAATGACAATGAATGTCTGCTTCATAATGTCTGATTTACCTTTATTTTTATTTTTTTACTCTCCACAGCCCAAAATGTGGAAAATCCTTACATGCTGTCTTAGAGGACCTTATTTGCGCCTTCACTTTGCCCAGGAATGATGGATACACAATATCTTTAAGGCCTAATTTAGTACATTCACAGATCCATGCTTGCTAATAAATAAACCTAAAACAGGAAGAAGGAAGAAACATACTGCTCTAAATTTTAAATGTTTAAAAAATTATTCAGTAAATACGCAATAATAAAAAATAAAATAAAATAAAAAAAAACACATTTTGAATCCTGGAAATATCACCGGCATCTTATGCATGACAGACATCGACACGACGATGACTCTAATATGCTGGTGCTACGAAAGCGTCGCTCCGGCTTCGTTTGTTTGCCAGAGCTTCTTTCTCTGCCTTGTGAAAGGTTCTGCTTGGTGTTGGCCTCAAACTAACACCCACGGAGGCTGTGAATTATCAGAGATGCCAGTCCAGCTTTCACTTAGCAACTCTCACCCACATTCCTCAGTTTCCCTCCAAAGGACCAGAATCCCCTCCTCAGGTTCAGCGAGAGGAGCGACCAGCTGAACGAGGGAGGTGGAGAAACGGAGGCAATTAAAACCAAAACAGTCAGATCGGCTTGTTTTGTTTCGACTTCCCATGTGCCCGTTTCTGTTTTATCAACATAAGACGCTAACCTGCAATGAACAAATCCCTTTATTTTCCCGTTTCTTCTCTTTGAAAGTATGGATTTAATGGATAATTTTGAATCAGTTTGCTTGTTAATCTGTGTTTATTGAATCGATCTGTTGAGTAGATCATCACCAACCTGCAACCAGCGCAGCTCACGCTTGCAACAAACACAGTGAGGGTTAAATCAGTTTACTTGCATCGTTCTGAAGTCATTTTCAGAACATACCATAAAAAACACTCACTCACTTAAAATATTAAAATGATCTTAACAGCTGTAGTTCAAAGTTCATCCAGTTTATATAAATTCACTGAGCTTATTGAAAACGCAGCAACTCGTGTGTCAAAAAGCATTTTTGTCATGGAGATTTTAGTGCTTTTCATGTTCAGCTTTGTTAGTGGTTTGTATCGTTGCGTTTAGACTGAAAACACATTACAAAAGTATTACTGTTATTATTTCAAAGTGGATTACAACTCCACTGAAAAACATTTCAGACGAGTCAATTCTTTCAAACGTCTTTTAAGAGTCAATAATAACCTTTATGAAACCAAGTTTTAGATAAGAAAAATCTCTTCAGAATGTATGTAATTATTTCTATACTCTTCCACTTTGTTCATTTTTTCCCTGTGAGCTCACTGTCACTTTCAGCCTTTCTCACAGGGAATATGTGTGCGTTTGGTGCCAGGCAGTTGCTGGGTTTGTGTACTCAGACTGAGCGTCATGTCTACACACAGCTTGCACTGCCCTTATCTAAAATGACCAGAACCCAGAGCACAGATAAAGAGTCAAACCCCTCCTCCTTTTCCTGCTCCTCCAACTCCGCCGGCGGTTTTCGCACCGTCCGTCTGGAGCGGAGCGTCAGCTGACCCCGATGCCGCACAGGCAGACGTTTGTGTTTCACGGTGCATAAAGCACCATCAAAGCAGCAGAAAAGAAAAAATATTTCGGAGACGAACCACCTGTGGAGCAAATCTGTCATGAACCGCAGAGGAAGGTTTCTCAGGAAACTAGTTTCCAGGATGTTTCCAAGACAGAATAAATTTCAGTGACAGGAGCTATTCTTAGTCTTTGTCTTGTTCTTAAGTCTCCAGATTCTGTCAACATTGTGACGGACATGAAGAAGTGTCATTTAAACAGAGAGAATTGTTCTGGTTTCTACTGCTCGATTTTTTACCTCTTATTCCTACCTCACATTGTTAACTACAGTCACACTGTAAAAGTGCTGGTCCTGCTGTTTCTTTTAAAAAACAAACATAATGTGTCTGTTTGATTGTACAAAATAAAAGCTTCAACATCCAGGCCTCAGCAGACATGATGAATCAGAAAGCGAGAGTCTCTTGTCGGTCAAAACACGCTGCAGTCGAACATTTAAAAAAAAAAAAAACACTCATCATACAAGACGTTTATGTAGTAATATCTTCCAATGCATTGTATGCTGGTGGTATGAAACTCCAGACATCAGTGGACATTAATCTAAAGTTTTAGATAATTTCCTAATTCACCAAAATTGATTTGTGTTAAAATAGTCATTTTACATGAATATCATTTAATAAAACACTTCCACAAATCTTTCTAGGAACTAATTTTAACATGAGACTTAAATAACTTTATTTTAAATAACTAAATGTCAAAGTGCGGTTATTTTGAGGGACGCTACTGTCCAGTTGTTTATCAGTGGAAATGGAAGAAGTTGTTTTAATTATTACAACTTTATGGGAGTAAATGCTGAACAACCACACCAGTAGGAACCCAAAATGACAGCTGGATGTTTAAAATCAAAGTGAAAACTCTTCAGATTTGGACCGTCATGGCAGACCCTAAAAGCCAGGTTGGCTTATGAAAAATGCTGAAGACATGTTTGTGGTTTTTGTTTTATATTAAGTGAGGCAATGATTTTTTTTCACCTGATGTTAGCTTAAATAAAACACAATGCTCAGGAAGAACACGGCAGATGTCACAGTCAGACAGCAGGGGGGGTTGTCCCACCAGACCGTCAGTTCTCGAAACCACACAAAAAAATCTAAATAAATCAAACACAGGGTCAGTGCGACCCTGCTGGACCATGCAGAAAGCCCCTGTCTCTTCAGACCGCAGGAGGATTAAACAACACTTAACACTCTTCTGCAGAAACTGATAAAATGCACTGGAGGAATTTAAGCATCTAATTCAGAAGGGTGGGAAAATGATAAAACCGTCAGGACTGTGGCCCTGAAAGACAGGATTTGGAATAGAGACGTCTTCAGGTCAGTTTTTCTAAGTCCAAGTAAACATTTAGATTTTTCAGGGGAAATTTCTAGTTCAATCTCAAGTTTCTGAAGACAGAAATTAACATTCTTTCATCTGACGTATACTATAACCTAGCAAACCTATATCATATGAATTAGCATCATTTTCCTTAAATTTACTTTACTGATTGAACATTTATCATTTGAATACTATACATTTTAAAACACAATATTCACCAACTAAACTTTTTAAAGGAAATAATTAAAAATTCTGAAAAAAAAAAATTAAAAAAAAAGAGCCAGAAAGTGTTTTTTGTTTGAAGGTTTGTGGAGTCAGTAGTTTAACGTCCAGAGAACAAGATGTTCAAGTTAAGTTAACTTTGTTTCTTTCTGAAATGACCAGAAGTCTTTTCAAGTAGAGTTCACTTTGAGAGAGTTCAGATAAGCCATTAATAGTTCACAAAGTTCAAACGTCCTTGGTTAACAAATCGAACGCACCTCTGTCAGAGCTCTGGTCTCTGGCTTGTGTTGTGTAAATGTTGCTTAATGGCAGCAATAAATTTAAAACCATATTTAGAGGCTTGCTGTAACTTTTTTTAGTGGCAAATACTTTCCAGAAACATTACAGAGAGCACATACATACCATGCATAACATTACCATGACATTTGTAAGGCGAGTCAGAGGGGACAGCATTGATCATTTGCTCAAACAATCTGGAGTTATTGCCATACTTTCACCCTTAATCGTGTGAAATTGAAAGTATCAGAAAATTTAATCGGGAGTTACAGACCACTAAAGGGCCTCTGAAGAAAATCAGGCCTGGTGAAAGAGACTGGTTCTTAATTTGTTTCTTCAGGAACAAAAATTTTAGTATCCCACAGTCAAAGATCTGTCACATCATTATGTCAGTGAAAACATCTCTTCCAGTAAAATGTTGTTCCTCCCTATGTTTAATTTAATTTCCTGTGGAGGATCACTGATCAGGATGACAACATCACAGAATTTGATCCTTAATCCCTGCGAGTAAATATGTTATCACCAGATTAATTCATTAATCTTGATTTAATCAGCAGTCGATGGTTGTGAACACACCTTTGAAACCTGGCTGGTGGTTCTCACTATTTTAAGCAGAGGTGTTAAAAAGTCAAAAATGAAATTACAGAGATGAACGAAAATTGCAAGCATAGATCCGTTTAGCTCATTAATCTATGTGAACAATATAATGAGCAATATTAAACCAAACAACTGAGACCAATAAACCTTTTTATGTTGATGCTGACCTGATTTTTTTAATTAAAGTTGGAGCTTTGTGATTTTGTTGAAGCTATTCTAAATTATTGAGAGTGAAAGAGACAGAGAATATTTAAATTTTTTACTGATTATTGGTGCTTTTAGCCAGCCTCCAGAAAAAACTAAGTGCTGAATTAGCACCAATTTTATAGATTTTGGTGGTGAAAAATACCTTCAGTGCCAGTTTTGCATTGTTTGGCAGGGAAAACAAACAACAAAGAATAAATCAGATCAAAAAAATGTAAACAAGAAAAAACAAGATTGTTTTAATAAATCAGTTAAACAAATAAAAATCCAAGCTTTTTCACTTGATTGTGAAATACACTTCTTAAACATAAACAACAAAAATTAATCTCAATATTATTAACAGGTGAAGCTTTTGGAAACTTTTGTCTAAGAAAACAGTCTAAACTAAACTAGGGGGGTTTTAAAGGGAATCTTAGTTTGACAACAACTGTACTTGTTCCAGCAAATGATAAACAAATTCAGTCATTTGTTTATTGTGGTTTACTTTTGAATCTATAAGTAGCGATAATGTACAAACAATTTATAGGAACAATTGTGATTATTTTGTGTGTTTAGTCAAGAAATATAGGGTAAAATAAAGGAAGCGCTGGGATACATCTTCAAAGATTCATTCCTAATTTTCACATTTTTAATCACTTATATTGTCAGAAAGACATGTTTTCAAACACGCAATAGACTCAATAAATTCTCCTTGAGGAGTGAAAATGTGCAAACATTACAACACAGGTTCTGTCTCAATACCTCTGCTTGGTGATTTTTTTATTTTTGGCAGTAGATGTTTACCAACTTGTAGATTTCTGAGGCATCCAGTGAAACACGAGACCCCTACCACACATTACATAATTGATGCTCAGCTGAGTCACGATCAATCCCCTTGTAATGTAAAGACAGTTAAACCTGATACTGCTAAAGGTCATCCTTCTCAGTCCGGTTTTTATAAGCATGGATCGGGGACAAGATGGGGGTCCTAACACTGAAAAGCTACACGCCACACTTTTCTTTCTGTAAGTGGGCGAGTGTGACTTCTCTGGAGAGAGTGTGACTATTGAGGCTTTCTGGTGCTGTAGTTGCCAAAATGTGTGTTTTTTTTATTATTATTGTTATTATGCAAATCAGACATAAATTTGCATATAACTAAAGACCTTCTTGAAGTCTTTTCTTTTTCTCTGAGACACATGGAGCTCCCACAATGCTTCCCAGCTTCACATATGGTGAACAGACAACACATTGAGGGACAGCCGGGACAACAAAAACCCTCCCCAAATACTGTCAAATAAATGTAAAGGAAGTTGGAAAGAAACAAAACCAACTACAAAAACCAAACATTTACTTCTAAATATTAAGCGAGGCTATGCTGTATGTTAAAAATACATCTCTGGAAAAAGTTACTTACTACATTTACTTGTAATTTCAACTGTACGGCATCATTCACAGATATTATTTGTGACACAAAAAAAACCTAGGTCTACTAACAGGCCTACAAGCATTTATTCCTGAAGCACATGTTTCCACAGCAGTGAGGACACAAAGCTGCCCTGTCACAGCAAGCCGACCAAAGATAAGCTCCTCTGAAACAGACAACTGACAAACATCGTCCTGCGAAACCCCCCCACCTCCTCTCATGTGACCTCTTCCCCGTCATCGCCATGTTTAATTATGGCCTGGCTCATTTGGACTGCAGGGAGGGAGGAAAACAGAGCAGAAATCCATCCAAACAACCAAACAGCGCCACATCTCCGCACCTGCCCTGAAGCTTCGACTTCCTCAGAGGGAAAATTAAGCCCAACAAATCAATTTTTGACCCGATTTTTGCAATTTTCCTCTCTCCTCTTTTTTCCCCTCCTTTTTAAATTTTACTTCAGTCAACAGGGAACAAACTGGGTCTCGCCTGCTTGAGTCGTAGCTGTTTCCATGGCAGCCACTGGACCAACTCGACACGAGCGCTGACGGAGACACTTAGCAATGCTGTTTATTCCCTGTCAGTCTCAGAAGTGATGCTAAACTAACAACTGCTTCCCCAGAGCAGATTGGCTGACTGCTGATGGTGGTGTGTGTGTCTGTTTGCATGCAATAATGTCCCTTTGTAATAATAAAATGCTTTCGGAAAGACAAAGCATGTTAAACGTGTTTATGCCGTGATGTAAATCTCGATTCCCTTCTTTTTATGTGGCCTGTGTTTGAGGTTTAAGGAATCCCATCCGTCTGCACCCAATCCCAGCCGTGAGCGAAGCACGCGTGTGACAGGTATCCTCGTTAAAATGCCGCGGCCAAGTTAAACACACAAATTATTTATCAAGGACGCTGTGGAAGGAGCGCGTGGGGAGAATATCAGATTCGTGTCTCGACGCACCACCTCGCCTGCCTCTTCCTTCCTACGTTAGGCGGCCGTGTTCTGCAGCGGCGGTTTTGCACAGGTGATCATCACAGGCTGACACTTCCTCCGCTGCGATCCGAGTCTATCGTCTAGATGCAGAAAGCACACGAGGTTACTCCCACACCGGAGGCCGCTGTGAAGCTTGGAACAGCTGCTCCTGAGGGTTCGCTGGGAGATTTGCTGTGACACAAATGCACAAGTTCTTGGCGAAATTTACTGGAATTTTTAATGTCTGGTTCAGTTTGTGCTGCATAAACCAGCTGCTTTTTTTTTTTTTTTTTTTTTAACATTTTTTAGAAATTACAACTACAGTGGATTTTATGTGATATTGAAGGCAAATGACTACAAATAAAGATCTGGGAAGGGGTGTATGCATTTGTTTTTGATCTTCTTTACTCTGATGCCCACAATAAGAAGAAACCAGTTGCCTTTACTGACCTGATGAGTGAATGTGAACACCAAAGGAATCCACCAGACAGCTGAAGTTTAAAAACAATACCCAAAGCTTTTAATATCTGACAAGCAGCCGCTTGCAGTAACTCTGGAGGAGCTGCAGAAATCCAAAACTCAGGTATCGGAATAAATAGAATTTTGGTCTTTGAAGACTTAATTTTTGAAAAATCTGTTTTGTTTTTTTTTCCACCATTCCACTCTTCGTAGTGCGTGGGTGTGAAGATAGACTAATTACTTTGCACATGTTTTCTCTTCCCCTGGTTTCTTGTTTTCAACAATCTGTTTGAAATAAAGACATAAAATAAATACAAATTTGGGTTTACATAGTTTGGGGTGATGTCGCACATCCAAAGCCGCCATCTTGTTTTACAGCCTCTACTTATTTGAATTCAGGTGAACTCTAAGAAGAAATACATAAAGGTCAGGCTATGACTTTTTTTAATGAGATAAAGTCATAACATTACAAGTCGTAATATTAGGAGAATGAAGTAGTAATTATGGGAGAACTTCAATGCCAAACATTGCAGAAAATTAATAACCCAAACGTTTTGTCATTAAAATATTTTTCATATTTGTAAGACATTCTTCTGGTAAAATTGAATCTTTTTTCTACTAATATTATGACTAATGAAAAATGTTGTAGCCTGGCCCTAATAAGCCATCATTCAACTCTCAGAAGGGATGATTGAGATAAAACTCGCTTTTTGGAAACATCTGAGAGATAAATAAATAACTTGCAATTGGAAGTCGAATACCATATGAATAAATGGGAGATCTTTACATCTTTTCGGACGGCCTTACACAGGTGGGAGAATCAGTTGACAAAATCACCATTAGTGGTGCAATCTACAAATATTGTCTTTATGAAAGAGGGCAAGAAGGAAGTCAGTGTCTACATCTTGCTATTACATATAATAGGAGAGTGTGGCTGCACACATCTGGAAGGCACCGTACTTACATTACAAATAAATGAACCTACTTGAAATAAGAGTTAAACTTTAATGATTTTTGGGGGTTTTTTGTGGCCAGTGCTCAAAGATCCATTAGGTAATGCTTCATTATCACACACAAAAAAGAGCAGGCCGGTGTGTATCCAGAGAAAAGCGCTGGACGGAGTGTCGGCCTGCCTGTTGCTCTGACGCAAGCTTTGATAAGACCGTTCCCTGTGACGCAACGCTTCGCAGAGATGCCGAGGGCCTGGTATTTTTAGGAACCAGTCTTTGACCTCTAGCTGCAGTCGAGTCAACAGCGCTCACAAAGCACGGCTAACCATTGTCAGAGGCCACAAAGCAAATAACTCCAGGGTGAAGAATGTGACAAAATCCAAAGAAGTCATTGACAAGCTTATCTGCAGAGACCAGTGTGCAACTTTTGAGAGCCTGAAATTTGCCTGCTGCAGTTGTCTGATCGAACGCCGGGGAGAAGAACATGCAGTACATGTCAGCTTGCACGCCCGAATGGACACCCACACGTGAAGGCAGGACCGCTGTTTTGTGATGTAACTTCCCAGAGAATAACAAACAGCAGCAATTCTGACAAACATTTGCCAGCGACAAAAGGGAAGGCGTCGACCACGACAAAGAACGTGGGGCGCTTGTGTGTTTGGAATGATGGGTGGAACGACTTTATGCATTAATGTCCAAACTGTTCCGCTGTGGCGAATTGATTTCAGCTGAAGATCAGGAAAACAAAAGTCTTATAGATGAGAAAAGCTTGCATGCAACAGGACAGCTCCATCAGAAAAAGTTTCTATGAATAATTCCTGCACTTCCAGGGGCTGCTGGCGGCTTTGTGTTGAATTGTATTGTGCAAGCATGAAGAAAAGCACACAATAAGATCCTGGAATGGCCACCCAGCTGTAAAAACACACATGCAGTACAGTCAAGGAAACAATCATTCAGTCTGAATGGCTTATTATTGACTTTTTGGGACAAAATGTCATTAATTTCAAGAGTGGACCGTGAAGTACTCCACATTTACGAACCAGAGACCCTCAAGATTGAGCGCAAGAGTCGCTGCAGGTCCGACGTGACAGATTCATCTGGCATCAACAGCGAAAGAAAGAAAACGCAGGCAATCCCCATCAGAATAAACACACTAATGCTCATTTTCATGCATGAATGCACTGTAATCAGGTTCAACATTTTCGTAACAAGATTTGTCTGATTGCATTAGGCAATAGTCTGCACAAAGAATTGGTTTAATGACTGAACTACAGCCCTTTTTTGTACCTGTCGGATGAAGTTTGTCCTTTAAACTCTAGGATATTGGCAAGTTTTGATCTCATTTGGTGAGAACAGTTTGTCTTTAATTTGACATACAACTGATAATCTGAAAGTGTTTGTCTTGAAAACTAAGACACAAAAGAAAAATCACAAAGAATTTATGTTAAGGAGTCCAAAATCAAACATAAAAACACATGAAAATAACAGTATCCACTAAAACCCTTACTTTGTAAACAACCAAGAGTAAAGGAAGCATGTTTACAAAGGACACAAGATGTTTTAGTGACCACAAAAAGCCAGAGCTTTCATGTCACTGTCAAGGCTTTTTAAACAAGCTCTGAGGCCATTTTAACCCATTTAAACCCACCGGTCACAATAGTGACCAAGAAATTTATTTCACTTTCAAGGACTCCAAAAAGCTTACTGAATAAATTGTCAGTTAATGTTCAGCAAATACTGAAAGTTTAGAGTGTTTGGATAATAGTTATGCAGCATCACGTATTTAGAGTAAATTATCACATGAATGTTTATATCTTGGTTGCACCTTGGCAAGAGGAACACTGCCACAAACCTCCCAAAGAAGAGGCTAGGCTAACAAAGATTTTTGGTGTACATTATCTTTAAAGTGTCTATTATGTCAGTTATTTTTCCCTGCTCGATAAGTATTTTGATGCAAATAAATTTGCCGAAAATGCGGAAATCTAATATGCTTTTTTTGTTTAATTGTTTGTTGTTTTCAGGAGACTTTGATGCAAACTATGGCTGACTGCTGTTTGGACCAATTTGACAATTATGAAGCCTGATAAACCAAAATGTTTTTTGCTGACTTTTACTACAGTCAAATAGCCATACTTTACAATACTGTTCACACAGATTATTGAAAACTACCTTAAATTAATATCTGGTGGGGAAAAAAAAAAAAGTTTACATTTTGTGACTTTAGGTACATATTTTTTTGTTTTGTTTTTTTTATTAGCTAATGAGCAATTTTATGACAATAACTGTACATATGTTTTGCTTTTTGCATGTTACTAATATATGTCGTCATGCTTCACGAAATGTGGGTTTAAATCAACAAGCTAATTCATTTTTATTGTGTTTTCCTTCCGTATGAATGCTCCTATGAGCTGTTGCTGTTGTATAAAAAGACAAACCAAAGATCAAACAAAACATGTCTGAAAAAGTTGGTTTTAAAAACACCAAAAATTAATAAGCTCAACATTCAGAAAGGAGTTCTTGCAGCTTGAAGCAGTCATTAAGTTCAGCGGCTGGTCCTTAAATGGACAGGATGGAGTGGCTAAGCTAATCGAATGCCCAGATTTCTTGCTAAAAAAAAATGGAAAAGAACTTTCTAGAGAAAGAAACAAATGAGATTCTTTACAATACACTGATATGGGCGACGAGACAATATAAAAATATTAGATTCTGAATTATTAGAATGTGTTGACAGCCTGCTAAGCATAGAGATAATGCCGTGCTGTATAGGCTACATGCTATGTGTTGCTACACATGCTGTAGTCGCAACATATGTAGTCGCTATTGTTGTTTTCTTGTTTCCAAAGAGACAATGCACATCACAAAATATGCTGGAGTCTGAAAAGAATAAAAACCATATAGTACAAAAGTTGACCATAAAACTAAAAATACATTAAAAAAAATCAGAATAAAAATAAGAATCATACGATTCTTATTTAGGAATAATCTTAGTATTACTACCAAGTCCAAGTCTTGATCTAAACGATGGGAAACGCTCCTCTTGAAATAGTCTTTGACTCTCCAGTCTGCTGCAGAAGTAAAACAAACACTGTTTATCTTATTATAAAAGGGAGGCAGGAAGTGAAATCAGACATCCTGAACCAGAAGGATTCCTCGTTTCAGCGTTGGAATCATCCATGGCCTTCATCGTCGCTACAGTGTCCCTGAGGTTAATGAGTTATTGGAGAAAGAGGAAATACTTGCAGAAAAGCATGAAGCGGTGATTGATGACAATGTAATAACCGTGTCACACAATACAGAGACGACCTCAGAGATATGCTGCTCTCGCTGGGCCGCAGCTATCTCATGACATTCATTCGCTCGACGATGGCAAACAACGCTGAGTCTGTGATGGATAACGCCACGGTATATCATGCAGGAGGTTAGGCGCAGCACTGTAAACACCAAGTTCCCATCAAGCCCTGATGTTTGCCCCCTCGTTTGTATTGAATTTATAATAAACAGTCACAATATGAAGTTGTTGGCTGAGAACGGATTCAGCAGCAGGACAAATAAGTGAAAGGATATCATAATGAATGCACACCTCGGACAATCTGCAATCATTAAGTCTGATATCCTCCCATTGTCTTCACCTAATGGCCCTCTTGTTATGCTTTACATAACTCGTCTCCGAGGAGATGACTGTCGTAAAGCAGCTAAGATAGTAAAAGAGGCAAACAGCCGCAACAACCCTCCTGCCCCCCGTCCCTTTGCGGCTCCCTCTGTCCTCCCTTCTGGCCTCACCCCCGTCACCCCACCAGAGCAGAAAAGTACAAAGTGTCCCTTGTGAAAGAGCACAGAGATCTGAGTGTTGCTGCTTTATATCATGGTATTCTCCCATTGTCACAGAGCAGCACACAGACACACACTGCTGTCCTGCCGGAGTGGTTCATTCAGCCCACTGACCTTCAGCGAGCCCTCAGGTCCTTGGCATGACGTACAAGTGGCACACTGTGCAGCAAGACCCTGTAAGCCCCAAATACGCAGCTCCGGCACGGTGACAAATCACAGCCGAGTGGTTCCCGCTGCAGCGGCTGCGCTGCCAGTTCACACACCATCACCCCATCGTAAATATCAAAGTCCGTGTTTCGGTGTAGCCAGACAAAAAGCCACGCGGTCAGGAGTCCATTAACGTTTGAGGGACAGATTTTAATAAACCCGCATCTTTAACTCAAATATTCAACAATAACTTTTCAGGAAAAAAAAAAAAAAAGTCACCTTGTTCATTTGAATTTTTTGGTATTAATAAGCAAAAACTTTCAAATTTCCCAGCTAACCAGTAAAACCGTAGCAGCCTGAAAAACTCCTTCACTGAACTGATCTGAAAACTGGCATTGGGTTTTGGTCAGTGATTCATGAAGTGGTGAGGAACCCCACTTGAAACTAGCGCTGCTGTTGTTGCATGCAGACCGGATGTGAAAAGAGGTATCTCTATGGAGGCTTGACATTTGACACGTCACTTTTGCAGCGTGATGAGATTACAGCCGTGACAGTGCGTACAGCTTGTTCCCACAAACTCCCAAAAAAAACAAAACTACATAATCCAAATGTTCTGGTTAATGACAAATATTTTTTAATCATTTAGCTGCACACATAATTTAATGATTCTCAAGTTTTGTCTCCATTTTCAGTGGAAAAAATTCTAAATGATGTGAGGCGAGTAGTTAATGTAATCGTTTTTAACGGAAAGTGTTGGATAATGTATGTGGAAAAAAAAGAGGATGAAGCTGTAATACAGCTGATGATTGCTCTAATAGACAAGAAACAGGCACTTCTTTTACAGACAACTTGTTTTAAAGGTAATCTTCTACTTGCTGAATCGTTTTATCTTTTCCAATTCAGCAGAAACGATGAAAAATAAACAAACCACTGCACATCCTAAGTAAATTGTTCAACGGTTGGTTTGTTTGTTTGTTTAAAATGAAGAATTTAAAGTATTGATTTCCTCAAATTATATCTTCATTTTTCTTCTTTGTTTACATAAGTTTATGTTTAAATATATATATAAGGTATTAGTGCTGAGCATTATAAGAAAATCTTGCTTTGAAAATGTTAAATTGTGATGAAAATTCAAGATTCAACCGATTCAATTTTGAGCACCATCTACATGGAGACTTTATCCAACAGGGTGAAAATATGATTTATTAAAACTTAAGACTTTCAGTAGGAAATGTTTATGTTAGAAGATTGAGAAGTTCTTACAGAGCCCAGAAAAGTTGCTTTGAAAAACACCTCACAAATCAAAAGAATGTCAACGCGTCACCTAAAGACTTCAGTTGTCAAGTGGTCCTTTGTGGTCCTTAACATTTAGGGCGAATTCTCACCAGCCCAGTTTGGTCCACTTCGGTCAAAATCTATTTTGATTGAACTATGAAAGTGTGATTCATTTGGGGAGGTGTGAATTCGTAACCAAATTCTGATGTGGCCCAAAAGAGCGAACAAAGCTAATACATCCTAGGTCTCAATTTGGTTGAAGTGAATTGTTTGAATGCAAAGCAGCACGGGGTCTGCTCCAGAAAGCAGGACTTTAGAGCAGGGCATTCTGGGTAAATTCAACCAAATCAAATGTAAGAGTTTATTGCCAGTGAGAGAAATGGCTTGTGGTTGTTTACCAAAGACAAAAGCAAAATCCTACAACTGCTGAAATCTGGCGCTATTCCATTTATGTGTACATTTTCTGAAGAAGGAAGTTGTACTCGTGTTTTCCTGTCATTTCCTTCAGTAGTTGTTTTTACAGCGCCACCACAGGTTAGGAGGGTAAACAGGTTTTTCAAAGAGTTTGTTTGACTGTAGTTTGAAAATGGAGCAAATCTTGCAACTTTGTTCTCCTATTGAACCAAGTCTAATGAATTATCAGGTGCGATAACAACCCATGTGAGTGTCGGGAGATGAAAACCGTCCAACTGTAACGATGTTATTTTGTTACACCTGCATCTATACATAATGTATGTTGATCTGAATTTCTTAATTCCCCTGGAAAAACTTCTCAAATTTGCAGCTGACGAAGTAATTTGACATCTTTTCAGTTCATGTTTAATAACCAGGCAGACAGCAGAGAAATGAAACGTTTCGTACCTGTTTCCAGAGGAACTTGTCTTCCTGGTTCATCTGCCATGTGGTCACCACATGAATGATGGACAGCACCGCTCCACTCAGCACCGCAGCCCTCATCCTGACGGGAAGCAGCGTGTAGATGATGTAGATGAAGAACACAGACCACCAGATTCCTTCTGAAGCACTCCTGGGCGCCACCATGAACACTCCGAACACCTGCACCGACAGCAGGACTCCAATCACCAGGTAACTGACCATCCACATATAGTCCTGGTGGAAGCCGTTGCGATTGCAAACCACCATGAGAGCCATGAAGAGAGCCATGGCCACAGACAGGGCTGATGAGTAGGCCACGTCCGGAGCGGCATGGACACAGTGGAAGGTCAGCATGATGCCGCACACGATCACAAGCACCCCCATGAGCATGGTCAAGGAGCTCTGGTTCAGCCTAAAGAAGTAACGCTGGTAAAGGCGTTCCAGTTTGCGGGACTGGAATTTTTTCGACTGGAATACACGCACCACCCTGAGCCAGCAGTCTGCCGCCGTCACCACGCCTCCTGCCCCGTTGGGACTCTCATCTCCCATGTCGCCGCTTCCTCCGTTGCATCCCCCTTTCCTGCCTTTCAATTCGCCATCCTCGAAGCCCAAGTCAACTGATTTTAGCCCCAACCCTTCCCCAGGAGCCCCTCCCCTCTTGCCGTAGTGATCCTCCTGCCATCCGCAGCGGACGCCGAAGTTCCCCCCGCCTCCGATAGCCCCGGCCACCACCCCACGATGGTGCTGAGGGAGGGGGGCTCCGGAAGGGGGCTCCATAGCATCCGGGTCCCGCAGACAGCTCATGTAACGCGGGCTGCAGAGAGAAGAGCCTCCCTTCCGTTTGGACTTCTTGCCATTGCGTTCACCCCACGCAGTCTTGCGGTCATCCACTCTGGCAACTAGGAGACCACTGAACCAGGACATTCTGTTAGAACAGACAAACAAGAGTTAGCATTGAAGCTACGTTGGACAACATGACGCCTTTACTCTTCTTTGACGTCCTCTTGGTAGGGCTGGGCATTACGGCTTAAAAATTTATCTCAGATTCTTTTCCTGTTGGCTCCTATTTTAATCGATTTCACAAATTAAATCACAAATGGCTGAAAATAATTCAAAAAAGTGTCTTTCATTTCAATCATGGTTTCCCCCAGTGTATTATAAGCCTGGCGGGACACCAGGCTTTTACTTTTGCCCCCACCAAGCTAAGAATTGTTTATTTATTATAGTTATATTATACACCGGTAACAATGATAGTTAAAGACTTTTCTTGGCAAAATGGTTGAAGTGTGTGATCAGATAAGAAGACTGAGGTCCGGTGTCTCTTTTACCAGCCGACACGCTAACAACTTCAGCGAATTAAGTCACGGATAAAAGACATACAAAATTTGGATCCCTTTAATTAAGATAAAACAACTGAAGTGCCAAGAATTTTAATTTATTTTACATTTGTCTTTTTAAAAATGTTATAATTGGTGTTTAACTAATAGTTCCTTCCTATAACGCATAACATTTTTTAACTCAAAATCACGCTCTTTTACCGCCAAGCTTAACGTGTTTTCTGGGGGAAACTGTCAATCTTAGATTCTCTGAGCTGAATGACTGATTATTAGAGTCAGCTATGACAATGTTTAATTGCAAGAATATAGACAAAATAATTGTACCAGAAAAAAAAAAAACATCTTGAAAGTTTTCTTTCAATTAGAAAAATGCTTTGATAGAGTTATCAAAGTCTGATATGAACAGCTTAGTTCAACAAATAAGTACAGTGGTTTGCAGTTAGCTTAGTTTAGTTTATTAGTTTATTTAGATCCATATTTGGTGACATCGATGCTGCCACTACTCTTACAGACATCCACATATTTTCTTTTACATCAATAAAAATATATTTTTAAGTAATAACAAACAAGACAGACATGGGAAAATACAGTAAACTTAGATTAAACACAATTAAATCTAGTGTAACCTATTTAGTTCACAAGCAGAAACCCATATTGTTTATACAAAAATTATGTCCTTTAGAATTTTTACTATTGTTAAATATGACTAGTAATGCTAGTAATAATGATTTGATCTATGTGTCAAAAGATTAACCATTTCTAATAAGTTTTAAATACTATGTGTAAAACTTAAAACATTGTATTGTTTCACAAGATGCTCAATGATCGTTATGTAATTTTTTGTCATTTTTCATCCTGGACTACTTTAGTCTTGTGATATTAGAACTTATTTCTCCTAATTAATAAAAAAAAAAAAAAATCCGCCATAGAGTTGAATTCAAAGTGAACGTAAATAAAAGCCGTAAAACACGTTTGTCAAACAAGATGGCAGCTCTGGAAGTGCCGACTCTAAATTGTGGAAACCCAAAGTGAAAAACGATACATTTTTTAGAAATGAATTCTTCGAAATCTAAAAATTCAATTAGTCGAACAAAACAAATCACCGCCCAGCCCTACCTGTAGGAGCTGTTTGTTTACCTGTCAGGGTTCTGGTACATGTTCCAGCCCTTTCCCTTACGACCGGTTCACTCATTTATCCCCCTGGACGAAATTTTGACGAAGAGAGGAGAGGTTTGCAGGCGCCGTGTCGCACGGCCGGAGGCTGGGAGTAAACAGCGGGCCGACTGACACACCAAACTCCAGATGGTGGTGCCACACCCAAGCAGAGCCTAATTTAAATAAGACTCGAGTGCCAGGCCTATCTCCACGGCTTCTGTTGGCTCTGGAGGGAAGAAAGTCAAACATACAGAAGAGTGACGATTTGATAAATAGACGCATCATCATGTTTTAACAATAAATTAACACATAAGAGGTAAAATCAGGATCTGAAAATTAAAGCAGATAAATTGCATTTCCTACCTTTATAGTAGCAAACTGTAAGACAGTTTTGTTGGAAAACAGCCCCCAAATTTTAGCAGCAAAGCAGAAGCTACAGAGTCATTTTATTTTTCAGATCCTATTTGTGGGCATAAGTTCATCCTTTTTGACTCCAGCATGACCCATTCTCTGATATAACCTCTCTAAAAAAAACGCATTTTGGAGTCAGCCAGGACAAAAAAGAACAGATGGACTACCCGAAGCTCTGTTTATAATCTCAATCAATGATAAACAGACAAGTAAAAACATCCAGATAAAAGCTGCCAGACAGCAGGACATTGTCAAAACCATAATGTTTTATTCACAGTGACAGACTCTGCAGGCCTGTGGGCCGAAATAAAAAGTACAAATAGAAACATCCAGAAAGTCAGGATGTCAGGGTTTCATCCACATTAGAGGTTACTGCCGAGGATTTTGGCACTATGGATTACATGTTTTAAAAATATTATTCTAAAAATATGCATTGCACTTCATGTCGGAGGTTATTCAGGAGCTGAAGTGTTGGATAAAGAACAAGAAGGATGGGTAGATGGATTAGAACTTTGTTTGCAGTAATCTGTGCGTCTGCTCTGTTGAGATGAACCAGAAACCAAAGCTCCAAACCACGTGTCAAACTCGAGGTCCGGGGGCCAAATCCGGCCCATTGCAGCTCTTTTTGTGGCCCTCTAGACCAGGAGGACACATAAATAGAAGCATCAGTTGTGAGCCTACATTTTATCAGCCAAATAAAATCAGGTTCTTATTTATATAATGCTAAATTACACCAGTTAGTCCACCCAGTTTTCACAATTCTGTAAAAGTTCAATGAATCCCCACACTTTTTTGTTTCGATGCATAACTGTGAGTGTATGTGAAATTTTCTGCAAAAAATATTGTGGTTATGCGACTGCACTGCTGCCTCTGGCTTACTGGGTGTCAAACTGCAGTTCATGACTAATACAGCGAGTAACAAAAAGTCATATGTACCGTCTTACATAAATGCAAATATCACAAAATTTCAAGTATTTTAAAAGTACCACCACAAAATCATCAATTTTGACTGCAAAAATATAATTGCAAAATCATGGAGGTACTGATCAGGGTGAAAAATGCTCATTACTAATACTTTAACATTTTGTTTGTGGTTTTACCAATATATTCTGGCCCTTTGAGAACGTTCATGATCTTGATGTGGCCCAAAATAAAAATTTAAATATAAATACTTTCTGCTTGATGATTGGCTTGAGTTTTCCAGAGATGTGTGGAGAAAAATCAAGAAGAGGAATGAAAGGACGGACAGATGGATGGACCCAGACATGCATGCATTTCTTAAATAGCTGATCAAGCAGACATTAATGACACTCTGTCTATTGACAGTAGCTCTGATCTGTAGGAAAAAATAAACAATAAAGAAGCTGACATTTTAGTCAGATTTATTTCCATTAACCAAAATTTATCTCAAACTTTTTCATAATAAGCGATATGTTAAATGCCCACCCGTAGCTGACACCAAGATAGTAGCAGCAGAACTTTCTAGTCCTTTTACTTTAAGAGATCTATATCTAGCACATCCCACAAATGCTCAACTGGATGGGAATCTGGGAAAATTGGAGGGCAAGTCAACAATCACATGTGTTTCTCAAATAATTTTTGCTCTGTTTTCATCAGCGATACTGATTCCATGAAACAATGGATGCAACAATGCCTTGGAAGGCGTTTATGTGTCACGCAAAATTTTCCCAGGAGGATGTTGTGCAAATCCTCACTGTCTGTCAGCGGCCAGGCTACCTTCCTGTGCAATTCTGCTTGATTCAGATCTATCTTACAGCACAACCGGGGTTTTCTCCCATTCACTGGGATTCCTCCGGTTCAATTTCAATCGGGTCAATCAGCGAACACAAGAAATAGCTGAGAACAATGATGTCAATTTTCTGCACCGATTTAGAATTGTAGTTTGCCTTTCAACAAAGCAGCAGAGGAAGTGAACAAAATCGGTGTTGGCCACACTCCCAAATATTAAATTAACATCTTGTTCAGGTCAGTGCTTCTGTCTTCGCAGTGGAGGATGGTTGTTTACAGCAACTTCCGGTTAGCTTCATAGCGTCGACCTTACGCATTACAGACTTCAAATGTTATTTATTGGGAAAAATGTAAAACTTAAAAACTGTGATGCATTCGATATTGTGTCATTTTTTTAATAAGAATCAGCACCAGCGTCTTTGACAATCTCAGCTACAGCATTTCATCCGTTGTATCGAGTCCAACGGGTCTGCCTTTTTTCCTTATTTCAGCTATTTATATGTCAGTCCCCTTTTAACTTTGGGGAAACAAGCAATTACAACCTGGGTAATATTCTGATGACCACAGTGCTACAAATGAGCCATAATTTCACTTTCTTTCCATCATAACAATAGAAAAGAAACCCCAAACCTTAGTGTGTTGAATTTATACCAGGTCAACTGCATCATCAGCATGCAGATTTGATATTGACCATGCAGACCAGTTTTCAAGATCCAGTTCTTGAGATTCATTTAAATCTTTGCAGGTGCCAATTTTTCCTGCAACACATCAACTTTAAGAACAAAATGTTCACCTGCTGATGTCCTGATAAAACAGATACTAATCAGTGTGTTCGCTTCACCTGCCAGTGGTCATAATGTCATGCCTGATCAGCGTGGGTAATAATAGAAATGCACTGTGCGGCTTTCTGATTGGATCACGAACAGGCCGCATATGGTGGATCTTCCCCGGGCCACCAGTCGACCAGATCGTCTCTCTCCGCGGCTGCAGAGAGACGAAGCTTCGCCGCCTTGTTGCAGAGAAAACAGCTTCTTCTCGCCGTATTTCGCTTTTCTTTCGTCCAGCACCCCTCCTCCTCCTCCTCCTTTCGCTGGATCGACAAGATTCAAGGGGAACCAGTACCTCTCCTCCCCGCCCCTCCTCTTCGCTCTCTTCCCACCTCTGCCTCCCCGTCTGCGTCCCTCGCTCCCCCCTCTACTCTGCGCCCCCCGCCCCCCAGCACAAGGTCGACCAGCTCATACCCATTTGCCAGCCTCGCGTCGCGGCTCTGCCAGTCGCTTGCTTGGTGCCTGGCTCAGCTCTCCATCCCCTCTGCTAAAAGGGGGAGCAGTGGGAGAACGAGAAAGGCAGTGGAGGGCAGGGTAGGTGGGTGACCATTGCTCTAAGGGGGCATTTTTCAACCGGACGCTGGCCGCAAACAGCGCGCACTGACTCATTCATTTCGCGCGTGCACCCTTCTGTCCCCGGGTCACTTCTCACCCAGATGATGCAGATGCAAAACCCTCTGAAGGAAATGGGGAAAAACTCCTTAATTTAATTCTTATTCTGGTTTTCAGTCCCTGCATCTGCTGCGGCTCTGGTGTCTGGATGCCGTGCACACACAGGCAAGGCCGTGTGTGTGTGTGTGTGTGTGAAAGAGAGAGAGAGAGAGAAAGAGAGAGAGAGGGGCCCGCATTCAAACAGCGTAGGTTTCCTGTTACATAACACCGTGGCCTATGTGACAACCACAGCGGGGACCAGAAAAACCATTCCCGAGTCAGGACACAAACACGCCTCTTCAGTCAGAGATGCACGCATTGTGTGTTAGCTGCAGTCAGTGTCCTTCAGTCTGCAGCAACGCGATGCACTCCCAGGATTAAGTGCACCGACAAAACATGAAGTACACGGGAAATAAACAAGTTATTATAACGCTGCACATTCCTCAGCATCAGCCAGAAGATGGAGGAACAAGCATGCTCTTGGGGGGGAAAAAAAAAAAATCCAACCCATTTTGGGACGCTTTGGTTTGAAGTTGTCATAGAGAGAATTGCCTGTTTTAACACCCTCCGGAGCCGTCAACTGCACCAAGACGCGCAAACGCACAGCGATGCGTCTCATCCTCCTCTACCTTCCCCGCAAACACAAGCGCAGAGATGTTGTTGCTGTCCGCCAGTGGAGAACATGTACTGACCGTGAATCCTTTCGCCACCGCCACTAATGTGAGAGCGGAGGCCTCGCAGGGTCTGTCGCCAGCTATGTCATTCTCTCCGGCACAAACGAGAGAGGCGCTCGGCGGAGAGGTGGCGGACGCGCACAACGGCCCAGAGAAGAAATCGCGTATGGCGCGTTTGTATGACACATACGGTATGTGGTTTATTTCGGCCTGCAGCGTGCGGCGGTAATTCCAGAGACGGGAGAGAGTGAGAGAGAGGGGGGGGGGAATAAAAGGACAAAAACGGACTCACTGTGATCATCTTCTGTTTCTATTCCCGGACACGATTGCAGCTGACAATCCGATTCTCCGCGCTGGTCGGTCGGAGCGGCCAGGGTGGAGGAGCATTTGTAGCCAGGCTGGTCAAGGATGGCTCGGTTAAATTGGTCACCCTGTGGAGGATCTCCTCCTGTCGTATTCTCGCTCCACACTCACTTGCCTCTCCTCCCCCTGACCCTCTCGGCTTCAAGCACCACTGTCAAGACGGGGAAAACGCAAGCGTAGCACATCCGATAATACTTTTCAAAATAAAAGACTCATCCCCGTGATTTGCACATGCACAGTCTCATAAATAAGACTAATAATCATGGTCTGATTCATTCCGTTGTGCTTATTCGGTTTTATAATGATTTATGACTCACGTTTATTTCAGCAACCGGGCCATCAAAGTGCTTAAAAACATCATGAATACTCAACAGTTGTGAAGTCAAGTGCCCTCACTAAAATCACCAATACACATCAAATATGTTGCTCTGTATTCCCTTTATTATCTTTCAAAATAAACACCACCTGTTTGATAGCACCTGTCAATGATTCTAGGGCAGGGGTGGGCAATCCTGGTCCTCCAGAGCCGGTGTCCTGCAACTCTTGGATGTCTCCCTGGTCCAACACAGCTGAATTAAATCACTGAATCAGTCAGGTTCTCCAGAGTCCTGCTAATGACCTTATTATTTGACTCAGGTGTGCTGAAGTAGAGACACATCTAAAAGTTGCAGGAGACCAGCTCTTGAGGCCTGGAGTTGCCCACAATGATCAATAAGTGATGGTAGTGTGTAAATTAAATTCCAACTCAATGGCAGCATAAAAACATGTGCTGCAGCATCTGCAACATTTACATCCAAGCACTTTTTTTTAGTGGAAAATGTTGGACACATTTTGTGCGTCCAAAATGTGTCCAACACAACTTTCACTGTCACATCCAGTGAGATTTTGTTGCTCTCAATTTTCTTATGGCCAAGAAAAAACTTGGGCTGTAATGTTGACTCCTCCATTATTTTCTACAAATACCTTTACAGACCTGACGTAGGTTAAGTTGGAGAATTTTCTTGCCTGTCCTCTTTACTCAAAACATGTATTTCTCAAAATAAGTCCCACTACCTCTGCCACTATAACGCTGTTTGTTTATTGGAGATTTAATCCGCATGCGGTGGGGTGGAGCCAGCATCATGTCAATTTAGTTAGAAAGGTTGATGTTTAACTTTTGAATTGATATTTTAATCTGTGTAGTTCTTTGGCAAATAGTTTCTCACATAAAAAATATTCTGCATAAATCAACTTTGACTTGACCGTTGCTGCTTATAAATGTGAAGCACCGGCTCTTTAAGAGGTTTCTGCAGGACCCTGCTAATAGTTTTACTGAGACTCCAAAAAAAATCTAGTTTTTATACCCCGTTTGCTTTACTTTCGTTGCTATAGTTTTGTTTTATGAAGCCGCGCTCAGTTCCGGTGTGTCGGTCTCTGAGTTCGGCTGTGTTGACGCAGCTCGGTTCGGCCCAGGCGCTGCTGCTGCTGCTGCTGCTGCTCTCACCACTCATTCCCACTCGGTACTCCCTCTAGAGGCGGAAAGCGATGCTGCTCCAGCTGAGAGTCC
This sequence comes from Poeciliopsis gracilis, assembly GCA_911649635.1. NCBI lineage: Eukaryota > Metazoa > Chordata > Actinopteri > Cyprinodontiformes > Poeciliidae > Poeciliopsis > Poeciliopsis gracilis. Next base: position 4,857,844 of record CAJVRI010001220.1, read on the forward strand.
AGCAAGATCCACATGGAAAAACTTGCATCAAGTGATTCTATTTTAACCGCATCTGTGATCGATTTGACCTTTTCCTATCGTCTTCGCGAAGATTTAGGCCTGATTTTGCTGGAAAGTAAGTTTCAGACTTTTCTCCAACAAAAGTCGGTACAACATGAGCGGTTTCATTATGGTACACATGAATATGTGAATGCATTGTTTATTCATGACGTGCTGATGCATTCTGTAAAGTCTTTGCTAAATATGGGCACATTTTATATAAAAGTACACAGTAATGTCTTCCAGTTTACAAAACAGCAATGTGTAAGAAACTAATAAACAAGTCCTGTAATTAAAATATTTGATATCTAAAATGTTTACAAGTACAATAATATCATTATTTTCTAGTGGATTAGATGGACTAAGGATTTATTGTACTGTAATGGATACTGAAATGCTATCTTGGCTATTTTTTAAAATGTCTTATCTATTATTAAAACCAGATTAATTGTAATTTTTCCCCAAAAATATTTTAGATCAATCATTTTATCCATCATCATAATTATCAAATATCAAAGTAATAGCATTTTGATATTTGTACCACTTTTATAAATAAATGTTTTGGATTTTTGTGTAATAAAATTCTAAAAACAAATGATAAAAGTACAATATCATGTAAAACTAAATCAAGCAATCATGCATGTAAATGCTATAACTCAAAAGACAGTTGCTACTGCACACATACTTTTACTGGTACTGTTTATTTTCTTTATTTATAATATGCTGTACTGATACTGCAAATATTTTTTTACTGCTGCAGTACCACAAACATCCCACAATTACTTATTTGCATCCTGCTGCCATTAACTGTGCATTTTACCAGCATCGTAATTGAGCAAAAATAAATAAATAAATAAAAACGTACAAAAATGAATAAAACTGAAAATGTTTATCAAATAGAAAGTGTAGACATTAGCAATAAAAAAAAAATTACATGCACTGACTGGAGGTGTTTTAGATAGAAACTCATGCAGCAGCTATTTTGGCTGTTATTCATTTAATATTTCATCTTTTTCTTTCTTTTTTGTTTTGCTACGTCACAATATATTTAAGTGCATAAATCTCCCGCATGTTCTCTAGATGTTACCTACAATCACATTGTTTTCCTTCTTTTTTCTTTTGGATAGAATGCATTTCATAATATTTCACAATATATGGACTGATGGGGCATTTACCAACAGCACATCAAAGATCGAGGATTATACTAACAAACACAGCAACAAAAGAAATTTAATGCTCCGCCTGACAACATTGGGACAAAGATTATTGCATGTGTGTTAACAACAGATTATAGAGCAGCCTAACCAATGGAAGAGAATCAGTTAAATAGAGGAAACTCACCAAACTGGCTGTGCAAGTAAGAAGGCTTTGTTTCTTCGCAGTGCAATTATCTTTATATCAGAGGATGCGTTCAGGTGCCTGCGCTCTCAGTCATCACCACATCTTTTCATGCAGTGAAGTTCAGATAAAACAGGACATTTTCAAGAAATCAATAGAGGAGCCAATTTAAAGCTGATGGAGGGAAATACCGCCGTTTTCTAGGCGTGACTGGCTTTACGCGAACAACCAGCAGGGGTCGCAGTTGCGCCTCGATCTGAGTGACAGAAATATCGCGTTTGAAATAAATGCAAACATGTTGAAATTTTACATATGCAAGTCATATTCTTGCAGTTAATTAGGGGAAAACTTAAACATTTAACAATGCAGTATTGTTTGGTTATATTTTCTAAGTTAATGCAACTAGTGTTTCCCCAAATTGAATTAGTTGCTAAGACATAAGGGAAGCCGTTTGTAGGTAAAAGTACCATGCAGTCGTGTTTATACCACTTTAACACAAGATGTAATGTGTTTTATTAGGATTTTATGTCAGTTAAATAACTACCTTTCACTACAATTAAAGCTGCAGATCTCTAGGAGCCTCTACTACCTTTGCACTTCCAGGCTGAAATGACAAAATACTTCAAACTCAGTCAGATTGGACGGGTGGCATTTGTGAACAGATTTTCAAGTTTTGTATATTTTCTTAAATGGGCTTAGGGAATGAGCTCAGGATAATGTGCACTGTTTGTTTCTTCCACCACACCTATAGAGTCATGGACATGAGGAAAAAAAATATTTGTTTCAGTTTCATTTGACTGGAACAGTTTCGTCCACAAGTTTGCTCTGCATGAGTCCAAACAGGGCTTGGAGTCAGACAGACTGTCTTTCAATGATTGCTTTTCTTCTTTTTGTTGCTAAATTTGTTGAGTGCACAAGTAGAAGTTGTTGTGTGGACGGGTTTTGCAGTTCACCATGCTGCTTCTCCAGAGTTACTGGCTCCTTCTTTTACTGCTGCTCTTCTTGTCTGGTCATTTTCTGATAACCAGAGCTTTGTGAGTTTTTTTATTTTTTATTTTATTTTTTTTAAATCCGACCTTACATTTCTCCACAACTTTCTGCGTGACCTGCCACGTTTCCACAGTGCAGTGAAAAAGACAACCCAGATCGTATTCCTTACCTGAGCAGAACCCTAAAGGACGATCCAAAATATATAAAACCTTTACTCTACAAAATCTGGTATGGAAAAAAATAGCAAGTGCATTGAAAAAGAAATAAAATGTTGTCACAGTTAAGTTCTTGGAAACTGATGGTTTAGTTTCTAAGAAGGATCATGTCATTTAGTGTCAGATGCGATAGAGCTGTTTACAAAAGCTGTCAGGTGATAAAGCTGGAAGCTCTGAACAAACAGATATGAGCCGGTTACAGTAGACAAGACAAACTTAGGTCAATGAACACGCCTGAGTATCAAAAGATGAGTTTTGTTTTGCATCCAAACCACATGATTATATTTTCTAGTCATTATTGTGACTTTTTTATGGCCACTGTGTATCAAGTAATCGAAGATGAGAGCTTGATGCAGGAAGATGATGTAAAATCCTCTCTAAAATTTCAAGTACTAAATCTTAAATTCACCATTTGTGATCAGAAGAGCCAGAGATCAAACTGAATAACCGACTTAAAGGATCGAGTGAATTTAGTTTTGCCACTTTATGTTTGTGAATGCATAAAACTTGCTTTTAGAAAAAGATAAATTGGTTGCAGTTCCTCTATGATGTTCAGTTCTGGATTGAAGGTTTGGGATTTTCATTGTCTGATCAACAAGATGCTGAGAGTCAAAGAAGGAAAGAAACAAAAACAGTTAAGGAAAGAGCAGGAATATTTTTGATTGCAAAATATTTGTAAAGTGAGAATAGAAACCAAAAAAAAAAAAGATTTCTCTCAAATAAATCCTTCTGTCCAGATGACGCCTGCTTTTGCTTCTCTATCCTGATGCTGCAGTGCGTTTCTGGAGTAAAACAAGAAAGTAGAGCTCCACTTTTAAGGAATTTAGTTGAAATTACATTTATGAAAACGCAATTTATTGACATTTGTGTAAAATGTCTACTTGTTGAAATTAATATGTTTATTTGGATTAACTTAATTTAATTACTTGTAGAAAATTAACTACATTTTTAAAACATGTGGTTACCATGGAGACCGTATAACACAGCTTGACTGAACTAAAATGATGCAAAATTAAACATATAATCCCATAAAAGTTGAAAATCTCAAGTCAAATAAAACACATATTCTTTCTGTGTTATTTGTCCACTGCAATGTTATGTGTTTTTTTTTTGTTTTTTTTTATTCTGCTATGTTTTTATTATGTAAAGTAATTTTCAACTACGGCTCCAAATTTTTATTTTATTTTATTTTTTGCTGAAATACTATATAGATAAACTTGACTTAAGAGGCCTGTCAAGTCAAATCATGTTTGTTTGAACAGAATATTTCAGCAGCAGGGCAGATCAAAGTGCTGGACTGGATAAAAACATGATACAGAAACCAATTATGAAACAACCAGTCAACATTTTGTCCAATTTGAAGGCTGCATTTTATTTCCATAAGCAAATCAAACAACCCGGGTTTGTAAGACAGATCCTGTGTTGTGCTGCCATGAATTGTTGTTGTTTTGGGGGGGTTGCAGCCGGACACCCCCAGCAGGACCGAACACTTAGTATGGACCCGAGGACGCTGAAGTTGGCATCCGAATCGTCACTTCCGATTCGGCTGAATCGTCAGTAAAGGGACATTTCACCACTTTTGGGGGGGAGGGGGAACGTTATCTACCTTTTGATCGAGTTCAACTTCGAGATGATAGTTTTTAATCAGAGTTTGTCAAGTAATTTGAAGCTGGAGCTCAGACATGTTTTCACAAGATTGAGCAATCCATGCAAACAAAATCAATTGCAAATGACTCAAAAAGAAGACTCCTTGTATTGTTGTTATGTCAGAATTAAGTCCAGATTTTGCTTGAAAACGTAAAAGTGGTGAAAGTTGCCATCTTCAGTAGCTTTATTTTTCAAATCAATCTTCATTCCTGTATCACACTTGCCCAATTATATTAAAAAAAAGGATGAAAATGTACTGAAAAACAGCATTTTAAAGAGATAATCCAGAATAATCCAGTAAAACTTTTACAAAACAGTCTTCAAGATGCCAGGAAATTTTATTTTATTTCTATACTTTCATAAATAGTACAAAACTCACACAAATAACATATAATATGAAGAAGATAAATTGTTTTGGGTTAACTGAATTTGACTTGAGCTGGAATTAAATAAACTGTGATCCTTTTCATCTCTTTTCTGACTTAATTCATATTATTCTTTGTTTCTAATGTTTGTCTTCTCTAGTCTGTTGATATTTGCGATAGTAAGAAATGGATCCGCGCATTCGGGAACACAGATTATTACGGATTACTTCAATAATCTGTCAGAATCGTAGAGTTTAAATCATAACCGGGTTTCAAGCAGAAAATCCGCGACATTTTCAAAACTGCTTGTGTTTCATTCATGAAATCAATGCTTTAAAAACCCCAAATAATATAGTTTAAAGATCTCATTAGGCGTCACAGACTCGTTCAATTCAGGGTCGTAATCCTGTAAACGGCGCTGAGCCCGAAAAAAAAAAAAAACTGCGAAAAAGCTCCGAGTCGGACACCAACTTCAGCGACGCACGGACCTGTGAGGACTGACGCCTCGGCGTTGAAGGTTTCATTTGGCCCCGATGTCTCTGCTGCTCGCTGCAGTCTCTCTACCCTGCGATTGCTTTCACTCCATCATAGGGAGGGGAATAGTTCGTTTCCCTTAGCTTTGCATGAATGTTACGGGTCGCTTCTTCCCTCCTTCCAGTGTTTTTATTTTTCTTCTCCTTCCTGCACATAGATGTATTTGGTGCGTCTTGTTTCCTCCTCCAGTAACGCATGTCCGTGTGCCGCCCGCTTCCCTGCGCTCTCAATAGATGGTGCAAGTCAAAATGTCCAAATCGCCCGTAGACCCTCTGTCTGCTGTGGAAACCGGCTCCCAGTCGCATTATTTCCAGGTAAAGCCACTCGCTCGCCGCGGCTGCGTCCTGCCCGGGCAGGTTGTCGGTTGGAGACCGCGTCAGATGCTACTTGTTGTTCCCGTTTGAGGCGCCTCGGTTTGGCGAGTCTTGCGCTTCTTTCCTCCCCTCATCTTTCAGCCAAACCGCAGATTTTCCCTTTTGCACCGGAGCCACAGCGTCAGGCTCAGACATGGAGGCTTTAATCCACCCACACATTCAAAAAATAAAAAAAAAAATCAAATAAAAAATAATGATGAAACCTGCTGTTTGTTGGTCCAAACTCACACATCAGGCCTTTCCTTTACATTGATCTTTTATCATTTATTTCTGTGCGGGGTTTTGTTGTTTTTTTTTTTAGCCACGCATCGTCTACAGTAACGCAGAAAAGCGCAGCAGCATCATGACGGGATTGCAGCTTTTTGAATCAGGTCGTGGCTCCAACTGCAACCTGTAGCCTGAAACCAGAGGCGCTTCATGTAACACTGGGAGAGAGAAAAAAAACCCTCTGCGTCTTCGCGACGAGATCTGAAATATGTTTTATTTACATGAAATAGTGATCATATTGAGGCTGGAAGCTTGCATGATTAAAACTTAACCGACGAGAAAGACTCTAAATAACCACAAGCCCTGCAAGAGAATGTGTATGTCACACACTGTCACAGCGCCTTTCAGGCCGGACCAAGATTTTATGGGGCCCAGAGCAGAATCTGACATTCGGGCTCAGTTTAGCATTCAGATTGATTTGAAAACTGTCACACTGTGTTCTACACGCAGCAACAGCAGCAGCAGCAGCAGCAGCAATATAAAGGTGTAAGAAATGATTAAATAAGAGCCAGCTGAGGCGTAACGGAGTTAAATGGCTGCTTAAGGTTCCCCCACCACCAGGGGGCCCCAGAGCACCAAGCTAGCGTGATGAAATGGAAATATATATTGAAAATTACAGCAACCTTTATAGTTGTTAGACAAAGAATCGGTTGACTTCTTCCCACTGTTGCCACTTTTGGGAAAATACAAGATATTAAACTTGTTTACTGTAAATTTGATGATGTCACTCTCAACTAATAAAAATAAAATGGCACAGTTAAATACCACAAAACACTGATATGATGTAAGCTAATCACAAAAGATGCAGGTGTGTTAGGAATGATGAAGCATCTGGGTGTTGGTTTGGGGGTGGGGGGCATATTTTTGGGGCCCTAAAAATCTGTATAGGGCCCCAAAAAGGCTTGGACCTGCCCTGAGGGAGATGATATTATTACTCTGTTTCTATTGGGAGTCTGCTGCAGGAAAAGGATTATTGTTGGAATAGCATTAAAAACCTATATTGTTTCTTATTTTAAGCTTTAGATTAAACTGTCCTTCTTGTAATATTCAACTAAAGTTTTATCATTTTGATCTTTTAGAGTAATTCAGACCAAAAAAAATATTGTAATTCATTGACATAATTCTATTTTGAATGCAATTCACCAGGTGTAGAAATGATCAGACTCAATTAAATAGTGTAATTTTTAGTATAATATGAAATAAAGCAGTGTTTTATTTTTAATCTTCAGGCACATTAGTTGGCTGATTTTTTATTTCTCATTACTTTTGTGCAACTTCTGACTTTTACACATTCAACTGTATTTTTTAAATTTTTGTTGCATTTGGTCTTTCATATTGTTACGTAACTCTTCAAATTAACTTTAGCAAAAAACTGGATATTTTTCATCCAAATATTGCTTTTTTTTTTTAGTCTATCACAAGTGTTAATTTAGACATTTTATGAATTGATATATCTATTTATTTTAAAAAATTTTAAATTTTGCAGTAATGTCCTTTTATAAGGAATCTGGTTATTATTTTTTAGGAATGACTCAAATGAAACACTCATCTGTGGGATTAATACACTGAAAGTTATCATTTGCTTTTTCTCTATAGCTGCCCAGGAAGTTGCCTAAACGCAAGAGTCGCTTTAAACGCTCAGATGGCAGCACGTCCTCAGACACGACGTCCAGCTTCATCAAACGACAGGTAAAAGTTTCCTGAATTATTAACAGCAGAGTGAAGGAAATCTTTCTATATAAAACCAGCAGAGAGTGTGCATGTCAAAGTTTTATGTCCATGCAACAGCATTGAGTTTTAATGGTCTGGTTTTGAAATGTCTGCTGTCGCAGGTGTTGTTTGTGTCCAGTAGAGGGCAGCAAATAGCTCGAAAATGGAGGAATGTTGCTCTGAAATCCCAACGCAGCCCAGAATATTTTAATTAGTCATTTCAGGTCAGACACTTTTCAGAAAACTAATTTGGTGCTTTTGTGTTATTTAAGATTTCTGCTGTGATTAAAATAATATTCAGGCTGAGACTGTTGTGACAAGTTGCTTTGGAAGAAATATTTGTTCACATCTTGCTTTAGTGTCAAACTCAAGGCCCGTGGGCCAAATCCGGCCCATTGCAGCTTTTTATGTGGCCCTAAAGATTCTAGACTAAACACTAAGAGAGCTTAAATATTATATCAATCAAATGAATGCAATTTTTATCTGTTTAACTGCCAAACTTTATCAATCAGTCCCCCCAGTTACTTGAGAAATGACGTGGAAATTCACAAAAAAATCAACAAACTTCTGTACTTTTTTGTGCTAATAATTGGAAGTTTACTGCAGGTTTTTCTCAAACATTGTCAAAATTTTCTAACTTGTCCTAAACTGCTGCATCAGTCTTAATTGATGTCAGATTATAGTCCATGATCTAAACAATGAGTAATAAAAATCACATTTACCATTACAAATAACCATAAATATTGTAAATATTCCAAATTTGTTTGATTTTTATAGCAAAAAACATCACAAAATCCTGGAGGGCCTGTAAAGATATCCAGTAATATTTAATTTGAAGAATTCATTGATATTTTAACAGGTTTTATCGATACATTCGGCACAGCCGGCCTATTAAGAGCATTCATGAGTTTGATTTGTCTCAAAACGAAAATGAGTTTGATACTCCTGGATTAGAAGAAGCATTTGACTTGATCTGACCTTTTTAAACAAATTAAACTGCTTTTAGAGTCCATCAAAGATTTGATATTGGAGTGCAGGAGTTTAATGGTGGGGCTGTGCAGACAAAGTGCAACCTAAATCATCACAGCCTACTTTCCTCAATGTGTGAAAGAGGACAAGGTGCCTTCAGTGAAAGAATCTAGTGGCTGCTGCAGGAAATGGTTTTCTGCCGGATGGTATTTTAATAAGAAACTAGACTCTGAATGAGTATTGGGAGCTCAAATATTCTATTTGTTTTACCTTTCTTGGTCTATTGAGACTTAACAAGTGTAACTGGGACTATTTTAATAGTTGTATATTTACACAAAAATGTTTTCTTTAATGTATTTGTCCATCTGCTTCTGGTTGTTTTTGTGTTCTTCTGTGTCTGATATGGGGGGTTTGGTCCTCCAGCTCTGCCTTACTTTCTTCTTCTCTTGTTCGGGGTCCTCCAGGACTGTTATAAATGTTGAGTTACTCATTTCCTCTTCCCTTTTTGTCATTTGTTCCACTGGGGAGAGGCAAGTTTTGTCGTCCATTGGAACCCTTTCATTTATATTCTTCAAATGTTTATTTTTCCATCTGTGTTGATTATATGTGTTTAGATGCTTTCATTTGAGTTATTACGCCTTTATAACATTATTATTTTGTATAGATCGGGCTGGAGAACTGGAGCACATGCTATGTGCTAATGCTAATATCTCCCGATTGACAGGTATGTTAGTCTGGCGCCCTTTTTGTCATTTGTTCCACTGGGCAGAGATCGGGCTGGAGAACTGGAGCACATGCTATGTGCTAATGCTAATATCTCCCGATTGACAGATCAATAAACGGAGACCGCCTCCAAACCCAGACTTGGTGCTTTGTGGTTTGTCCGATCACCATACACACACAACGCAGAAGTTCACCGGTCACACAAGCAATTTACTTAAAAAGTGATCCGTTGCATTTAGTTTTTTGTAACTTCTTCCTTCAGTCGCAGCTCCTTTCTGTCAGACTCTGTCAGGCTCTTGTTTTTTTCCCAGCAATGATCCTAATTATTTAAAATTTCCCAGCAATAGTGCTGTTAAAAATCTCTGAATGTAGAGACAACTAGGGAATTATGTTCTTATTGGGGTCTTCTAAAAATATATATTGTTGCTTTAGTCCTTGCAGTCAAAACATTTAACATATATTTTAACATTTAAGTTTCTTATGTTCTTCAATGCTGTCTCTTAATAACACATTTTTTCACATTAAAACCAGAAACCTTTGTGTATTCTATTGAGGTTCATTTGACTGACAAAAAAAAAGCAGTGCATAATTTTGAGATGAAAGAAAATGTTTAACAAATAAAACTGTGTTTTCAGCCCCATTTACTCTAAAATCTCTATGAAATAAAATAAAAGGATAAGCAGAGTTTAGCTGTCAAGTTTGGAGGAACACAACAGATACGTCAGAGATAATTTGTCAAGAATTTTGTCACAAGTTTATATCATAAAATATATTTGAAATGTTGTTTGTGTGTTCAGTCTGTCGCCTCTTTCCTCAAGAGTTTGATGAATTCAGTTGTTGAGTTGGTCTGAAACATCCATTAACTGTTGTGTTGTGAATGTCTTCCTTTCAGAGGGTGTGTGTATGGAGGAACAGATCTGTTGATTCACTCTGCCACAAATGTCTCCACCACCAGATCTATAGAAGCGTAGAAGGAGCTGCTTCCATCTGGTTTATCTATTCCCAATTTTAGTTTATGAACCTGAAAAATAGGGAGAAAAACATCACATGATCCAGATACAATCAAAAGAAACATAAGATATCTTTTGTCCTGGTCTAATGCTTAATCCAAGTTCTGTTCAATTAAATATTAAACCCAAACAGGCATGAGTTGTTTGATGAATCAGTCCAGTCCCAGAAAAGCACTTTTTAAGTGATGTATTTTTTTTCAGGTCTTCTTTTCTTTTGTTAAGGAACACAACAGGACTGAAACAGAGTGAAAAAGCATTTTCATATTTCAAATTAAACCTGGAAATGTGTTCAGAAAGTCTGGAGAATTGTTCATAAATCCACTGTTAACAGATTACAAGAATGATCCGCATTGGCCTTTTTTCATGACACTCAGAACCGTAAAGCTAAATGCATCGGGAATCATTATGAAATGGTGCCTGTTAACGCAGGGTTTCCCAAAGTGCGGCCCGGAGGCTGCTTGTGGCCTCTGTATTAATTTTCCAAATCCAAACAATATATTTCTTTTAATGAGGCAGAGCTCATTTTCTGGTTTTGGCTCAACATTTATATTGCTTTCCTTAAAGAAAAAAAAAAATTAACTACTTTGTTTTACTTAGATATTGCTTGCTTAGATTATGTTGATCAGGTAAAGAATAATAAAAATGTTTTAAATAATGGCTTTTAAAAAGTTACTAGTCTTGGTTTGCAAGAACTTGTGACTTTATGACGCACTTACACCTGCCTTAAGATTCAAAATGCTCACACTTTCTTCTGAGAATGTAAGAAACGTTTAAATGAAGAGAAGCAGCTTTCAGCTTCTTTGCACCACAAATCTGGAACAAACTTCCAGAAAACTGCAAAACAGCTGAAACACTGACTTCCTTTACATCTCAACTAAAACCCACCTGTTTAGGGTTGTATTTGAAACGTAATCAATTGCAAATTTAACGATGGCACTTGACTTGATGTACTGTTTTGATTGTTGATCCTATGTTGCATGACTTTGTGTTTGTTCTGATGCAAAGTACTTTTGAAATGCCTTTCTGCTGAAATGTGCTATACAAGAAAATTTGATTGATTAAAAAGTACATCAGTTTCACATAAGGCAGTGTTATTATTAGTATTATTATTGTTATCGGGAATGTGGAGCAGTGTAACAGTGAAGCGGAATAGGAAAAGTGCTGAGCGGGCGTTTCCTTCAGCAGAGACATTAGTTTTCCCGATTTGAGTGGGAGCTTAATGAAAACCTCCAGATTTCCAGGGAATGTCGTACAGCTTCAAATATTCATGGTGAAGGCCGATGTGATGCTGATGTGTGGGTTCAGTGTTCAAACAAGCTCCTCCAGTGTCTTTCCAATCATTATCTTACCTCCACACACACACACACACACACACACACACACACACACACACACACACACACACACACACACACACCACACACACACACACACACACACACACACACACACACACACACACACACACACACACACACACACACACACACACACACACACCGCCTCCTGCTCCCACTGACAAAGGCTTTCACACAGAGGGAGTAACATTCACACACAGAGCAGATAGTTTCTTGCTTGTGATAGGGGTGGGGTGTGACTATGGAGGAGCAGCGGAGTATGACTCATTTCTGCAGCAGGATACTGTATGGATACATGTGTTAGATGTAGGACATGAGCAGGAGGAGAAATCTTAAGGGAGGCATCGATAGCAACAGCATTTTCACCCGATTCTCCTCTCGGCCGCCGCACGTTCACTGGGACTCACGGAATAATAAATGAGAGTGATGTAAATTTGAGGAGGTGGGTTTTATCAAGTGACGCAAATGCTGCGTTGGTTGTTGTGTTGTGATGTGAGGATGTGGGGTAAGAATAGAAAAGAAGGTGTTGCCAGTTTCTGCTCCAGTGCAGGTCGTCCCTTTTTAGGGAACGGGACACAGCGCAGTCCGTCTGCAGCCAGCAGGTAGTGTATAGAGAGGGAGGGACTGGCAGCAGCAGCAGCAGCAGCAGCATCATTAGCTGAGTAAGTATGAAGTATTCCTGTCAAAGATTCCCGTGTTGTCTTCCATCACCTGGTCTCCTTCCCTTCCTTCCTGCTTCCCTGCACCTGTTTTACTTTCTGGTTGCAGTCCGGCTGCATGCGTTCTGCACAGGCTCTGGCAGCCTGTGGTTGATCGATTTTACATACAGCGCGGCTGATATTAACTGAATGATTTATTGCATGGTGCTTATGGGTCCAGTGGATTATTAACACAGAAGCTGATGGCTACATTTTTTGGGGGGGATGAATGTTTGGTTTGGGTTTTTGGGGGCTACAAACCTGATTGTGGTTGTTTCACTTGATTTTGTCCAACCTGCAGAAATGGAGGCTAATTTTGTAGCTTTTAAGTCATTTGATCATGCAGCAGATGTTTGAGCGTTTGTGGTTTTTAAGTCTGATTTTTGATTTTGAGTGACAAATTGACAATTGTTTTCTGAATAAAAATCCGAAAAGCGTGGCATGTATTTGTATTCAGCCTCCTTTACTCTGGCGCTCCTAAATTAATAATAACTCACACAACCAGCTGCCTTCGTCATCTGAAAATGTTAAGGGCACAGTTTCAGAGAACTAATCCACACATTGTTGGAGGTGGCGGCATAATGCTGTGGGGATGAGGACAAGGAAGCTGGTCACAGTTAGAGGAAGATGGATAGAAATAAATACAGGAAAGTCCCAGAAAAAAAAAACAACTTTCTAGCATTCCAGCTTGAAATTAGCCTACAGATCAAAAGTGGCCTAGTCAAATTCCAGACTAAATCCAAAGAGAATCTGTGGCAAGACTCTAACATTGCTACTTACAGATGCTCTCTGTTTAATCTGACAGTTTGAAGGAGCTTGCAAAGAGAAATAAGCAACGATTTCAGCTTCAGACATCCAAATCCGATGCGATCTAAAGCATTTTTTAAAAAAACGCACATCACTTTCTTTCCACCACAAAATTATGTGCTACTTTGTTTTTGGTTTAAGTATATAAAATTCCAAAATCTGATTGTAATGTGAGAAAGTGAATGTGATGTTTCAATAGAAAACAAAACAGTCCAGCAGAAACAGTAACAAAATAAAAATTAAAAAAGACTGTATTAATCCCAAATGTAAATTAAATAAAAATTCATTTAAAAATGGCATAGTGTTCAAAATAATACAGAAATAGTGTCTTTCTTGCGACAACACACTGGTACAAACTTGGCGGTCGACCAGGTATAGTATTTATTTATCTGTATTTTACTGTTTGTGTTAAATACAGATAAATATTCACTAGTTTTTAAAAAAAAAAAACTAGAGAAAAGAACAAAAACATCATAGATTTCTCATGCCTTGGTTAAATTTCAATAAGTTAAATGCTCTTCACAGCTTGTAGGGCTTCCCAAGCGGTTCATATATTATTGGTTAAAACTGTAACAACAATATTATTGATTCAAACAAAAAAATAGACCAAACCTCTGATCTGAGTGTGAACATCTGGCATGCTGAGGTGAGTGAACTGATGAAGTAATGTCTTTATAGGGTCACTGTTTTGATATTTGTGTTGCATTTTGCACCAGTAGAGCATAGTTACCGCATATATGGGTCTTTCTGAGCATTTCCAGAACGGGAACCTGGATTTGCTGGAGAATTAAGTAGTAAATGCCAATCCTGACATTACGGACACTTTGGTGGGGTTTCAAACATGACTGATTTGAATTTAGAGTGACAGCAATAAATCATAATTCTTATGATGATAAGAATATCAATATAAATGGTATGAAAAACGCCCTAATTGGAGTTTTACTTGTACATGTTTTCTAGTATTTATCTGGGGAAATATTTATGCATACAGATGCTGCAAAATCACAAAAGTGTTTGTGGCCTAGTTTCAGTGCAAATGTGTTGCTGCACTTGAAATAAGACAAAACTAACTTTCCATCAACAAATAGGAACTTCTTTTAATTCATAATTTTCTAATATTAATGAAAAAGAAATATTCAGCAAGTGAAACAAAGACATTTGTCCCACATTATGTCATCACATTTTGACTTATTCACCTATTTCTTGCTGAAAAGTCTCTTTTAAGTTAGTTTTGTCTTATTTCAAGTGTACTGAGATATTTGCACCCGAAAACTGGACCAAAAATACTTGGTAATAGTTAGGTTTTTTTTTGCAGTGAAGTAAATGCGGTGAATAACTCAGAACTCTGTGTAACACTTTGGTGTGACCAGATGCACAAACTCCTTCGTTGAGGAGCCGCTGGCTGGACTGCTGGACGATTTGGCCCTCTCTGGGCTCAACTAGCTGGGTGACACACTTTTTTTTTTTCTCACTTGGCCCCCACCCTGCAGAGTGGGGGACATCAGTGTTGCAGCGCGTGAAGAATAATCACAGCGGCTGAGGAGGAAGGAGCAGAGTTAAATTTAGCCTGCAGACAGAGATGTTAGCAGGAATAAAACAAGACATCCTAAAAAAATGAAGATGTTGCTTTCGTTGTTACAGTCTGCAATGCAGTGAAGCTTCTCCTGGATGGGCCCAGTGTTCATGTCCTGCTACTCTTCATGGTGAAGCGTTTTTTTTTTTTCATGTGTTTGTATTAAACAAGTGGCCAGGAGGCCAAAGAGTAGGCTGGAGAGGTTTCCTTTGTCATCTCCAAACACAGAGAGCAGCAATCACCTCCTGTTCTGTAAAAAAAACCTTAAATGTAACGCCTCTACTCTGCGCCCACCGCCACATTTATTCTGCTTTCATGTCTGTGAGGGTTTGTGAGCGTTCCCAGTGAGGACAGGGACGCCGATACAGTCAGAAATCTCACATTCATGTCTCCATCAGGCTCTAGCGCCTTGCTCCTAATCAGCCAGGTATGCAACTTTTCCTCATATCTCCGTCTCGTATTTTAATTTTCTTGTTTGTCCTTTCGGATCTCATCCTTTCCCTGGAGGTTTCCTCCACTCTTCCTCCCTCTAGCCCCTCTTCTCTCCCGTCCTCTCGGTGCATCTTTATACGTTGCTCTTATCTCTCTCTCTCTCCCTCTCCGTTCTCCTGCTCGCCCTCCTTTCCTCTCTGTCAGCGCTGCTCCGGCTCTGGGCAGTGGTGCCTCGCAGAGCGCTAGAAATCACATCTAGTTATCTAACATAGATGCCAGACCAAAAAAAGAAACGAGGAGAGGTGTTCGCTCGCAGAGCTGCTGTCAATAACGCTTCGTTTTGGGTTCCATGTGAAGGTTGTTGGTGGTTCTGGTTTTTGTTTGGGAACTTCTTTGCAGATGTTGGTTAATTGGACCTCTAGAGGATCTGTTTGTATATGTTGGCAAGATGGATGACCAGCACTGAGCCTTCACTCTCAGTGAAAATGGTACCACTCTGTTCGGGTGTTCGACAACACCTGCGGCTCACGATTAATTTAGTTATCGATTACTCTGACACCTTTTTATTAAATCAAATATTAGAAATAAAAAGATGGAAAAAAGCAATTCACTTCTTTTTTTAAATACGTGAATAAACATTCTCTTGCCTAAAATGTACCAAAGGATGCATCTGCTTGACTTTATATCAATACAGTGCTGATCTGTTCCTGGATTAACCGATTGATAAATGAACAACAAAAAACATGAGATTTTTTTAGTTTATTTGCAAAATGTTTACTTTTTTGCACAGCTCTGACTAAGTTCTCTTCTTGTAAGTCTTTGTACTCCAGTTACCGATTAATCAATTACTAAATAAGTTGACAATCATTTCAGTAATCGATTAATGACAATTAATTGTTTCATCCCTATAAAAATGTACCTTTTCTATCCAAGAACATTGTTTTGTTTTTTTACTGGCTTCGTGTGATATTTTTCTGGGCTGATTCATTTTGGTTTTGCTCTGGCAGTCCTTCTCACTGACAGATTCAGGACTCTGAATCTGAATTTACCTCCTTCCAGATTTTTCTGTTCCTGCTTTTCAGACGCACTGACCTCAGTGAATACAAAATGTCGTACTTGGATTAGGATTTATTTTGTAGAGGAAACAAAACTGTCCATATTAACTTGTTAAAAGTAAATGAATACATCCTAAAAATGAACTTAAAGTCAGAAAATACTAGTTGGCCCAAACCATCACACTACCACCCCTATGTATGACTGTGCTGTTAATCTTCAAAAAGTTTCATTTTTTTTAAATCAATTTTTCTCCTGACTTTATTCCTTATTGTTGAATCATGAACTTTGAACCTTTGAGTGTGATTTGGTTGTGTAGCCTTTCCCTGACTGATTTGTGTCAATGACATTTATTCTCATTTGTTCTTAAATCGCTTTGGGTCAGAGTATGTTCTGCCTCGTTTTTTAAGATTTGTTCGCCTACTTCGTGTTGTCAGACAGGTCCTATTTAAATGGTTTCTTAATTCTATATGTCTGGGACTAATCACACCTATGTTGCTTGTGAAATTGAGCCCAGCTCTCCAAAATCATGTGGGAAATCAAAGTTATCCAAATAGGAAAGTTTTTTTTCTTCTAAAATGTGAAAGTTTTTAACCGTTTTTTGACCTGCATCCACACACAGAACAGATTTTATTTTTCCAAAACCCATTTTGGGGAAACAAAACAAATATTCAGAAGAGGACAATTACTTACAATTACTGGGTGAGAGTTGCTTCTTTTGCTTCATAAATAAAATTGTTTGAAAACAACTTTATGTTTTAACTGGTGCTTCTCTGAGATTAAAATGTATCTCCTAAAACATGTAATGACTATGAAGTTACTAAAAAACAAATCTCTGCTAGCACTCTGCTATCTTTTGCTTTCAGCTTAACGTGCGAGCCATTCCTGGGACGTGTTCTGAAACTGCTTACATTGAAAAATGATAACCAGTGTGTATTTCTCTAATGAGAAGAAGTCTCTGGAGGATAAACAGGGGAATAAAGGATGTATGTGCTGCACTGAGGGGGATGTTGGAATGGATTGGGGCCAAGCGAGAGAGAAGAGGAAGCATTGCTTCCTTTGTGCTATATTTGGTCTGTCATAAGATAGCTGGTGTGGGAGAGCAGTGCATTGTTTCATAGATCCCCACATGAATTCGGTCATGAATGCACACACATATTTACATGCACACCTGCATGCAGACAGACTGCAGAAGACAACACAGATGAGAGCAGCAGAAACAGCAGGTCTGTGTTTCTGCTCCCAGTTTTGCTCCTCGGATGTTTTAGCAGAAGATGTGCAAAATGAATTCATCTCGATTTGATTGTGTCCTGACAGGGGTCGGCTGATTCGTATACCAGTAGACCGTCGGATTCAGACCTGTCAGCCGAGGAGGACCGCGAGGCGTATCGGCGTGAAGCCGAACGCCAGGCACAGCAGCAGCTCGACAGAGCTAAGGTACGACACCAGGGCTGCCTCCACACAGAACAACGACGCTAATCATTTTAGTTTTAAAAAACAAAACAAAAACCCCGTAGTTTTAGGAATTGTCTTGATATGCAGATTTACGTCTTAAGCATGCAGCATTTTTTGCATTTTTGTCTCTGTTTTTAAACCTGTAGAAGCATAGGACAGTCTCCTGCAATAGACTTTAAAATACTTTTGTTAGTTTATAAATCACCGAACGGTTTAGCATGAAAATAAATTAAAGATATTTTGTCGTTGTATCAACTATATATAAGCCTCAGGTGTTTTGGATCAAGCAAACCAAGCATTCAATTTTTATGCACCACAAATCTGGAAGAAACTTCCAGAAAACCTCAAAAATGCTGAAACACCGTTATTTTAAATTAACATGAAAACTCTTAAGAAACATGATTACTTTTAGTTTGTATTCCCTCTTTTTATGATTTTCCTGCAATGTAATATTTATAGTTTGATGTTTTATGGTCACTTTGAGTCGCCTTCAGTGAAGAAACACAAAATCTACCAAGCTGTTTTATCTAGTTCCTAGTGCAAGTATCGTTGCACACTTGAAATAAGACAAAACCAACTATGAAGACATTTTTGACGGAGAAGCAGGAGCTTCTTTTAAATCAATAATTTCTTAATATTGATAAAAAATAAATATTTCACTTATAACCTGGGAAACATGTCCTGTTAGAAATGAAATATTCTGCTTTTTCATCAATATTAATGAATTATTAACTTGAAACACCCAGTGCACAGAGACATGAATTTAACTTTAGTTTTAGTAATCTGCTTTCCCAATGTTCACCTTACAGTTTTTAAATACTTTTGTGAGAACGTAAGCATAATTTTACATAATTTGTAAAGTTTAATTTGAGTGTTTTTACGCAGGGAAAGAAAGTGTTTAGCAGCTTTAGAATATTTAAAGTCAGGTCTAGAGATGTCTGCATTTCCAATCTAATGAATATTCTTGTCGATTTTTTGCTCCACAGTCCAAACCTGTAGCGTTTGCCGTAAAGACAAATGTGAGTTACTGCGGAGCTCTGGATGAGGACTGTCCTGTCCAAGGAGCTGCAGTTAATTTTGATGCCAAAGACTTCCTGCACATCAAAGAAGTGAGTTATGACCCTCTGCTGAAGCCCTATGAACCCTCTCCATGTATAGATTTGACCCTTGACCTCCTGTTGTACTTCTGATTACAGAAGTACAACAATGACTGGTGGATCGGGCGGTTAGTGAAAGAAGGAGCGGACATCGCCTTCATCCCCAGCCCTCTGCGACTGGAGGCCATGAGGCTCAAGCAGGAGCAGAAACAGAGGTCAGAGGTCAACACATGTTTGCTTTTGTACTTCCAACATGAGTTTGTTTCATAAAATGAGAGCTATGAGCCAGCATGTTGCTGCTGTTGCAGGAAAACAGGAGGCAACTCCTCAAGTTTAGGGGACATGGTGTCTGGAAGCTGGAGGACCACACCGCCATCTGCAGGTGAATGTAAGAACTTCAGCCCCATCTTATTTCACTGAGAGACGAACACAGTTTCTGCTGCCTCTTCTGGTTTACTGTCATTTAATGTTATGTTTCTGTTTTTACAAGCTAAACAGAAGCAAAAACAGGTATGTCTTGGGTCTTTTCAGTCACAAAGAAGAGTTGAATTATGCACAATGATTAGACAATACCTGGATTTTAAAGTGTTGGATTTATCTTTGAAGGACTATAAAATAATGGCCTTTTCTGAATATGAGATTGTGCGAGTGAAAAAGGAGATTGTTTTTAGTCTATTTGTCCTGTAACAATAAATAAATCTGTTCTCGTTGCTCCTCTGTCCTTACCTATTTCTGGTAGGAACATGTCCCTCCCTATGACGTGGTGCCCTCTATGAGGCCGGTGGTCCTGGTGGGACCATCACTGAAGGGCTATGAGGTCAGCCTCTCTTTATTTTACCCCCAAAATCTGTTTTTTTTTTTTTTTCCTTCAATAAAAAACAGAAAAAAATAGTAGATAGTTCTTGATTTAAATAGATGCTGATGTTTGGAATATGAAGGAAATCTTCTTTCTTTAGAGCAAATATTTGAATCTAAGAGAGGAAGTCCTTATTTACAGCATCAAATTTCCTTCAAAACTTAGTTTTCTGCAGTTTGATTTAGTTTGACACACTGATGATCTCTTTTCCTGTTGGTATTGTTCTGCTTTGTCTTCCTGCTTGTTCACTACTGTTCTTTCTGCTTGCAAATAAAAATAATGTACCAGAGTTTCAGACATATTGTTTTAAATCTGTACAACGTATGTATCTGCTAGCAATCAGTAAACCACAATGTTAAAATCTGGCAAGTTTGCTGTCATATATTGTAAAACAAGTGCAACCCAAGACAGAGTCCAAAGCTTTCATTCTATTGGCTGGAATTGTTGCTAGGCAGAATTTAGTACTTTGGTCCTGAAAAGAACAAACAGATCCTGGAAGCAAACATCAAGTTTAGGAGGAAGTTTTTCTGTGACGTGAAGGAAATAAATAGAAGAGAAGATATGTAAATGAGGAATCTAAAATGAGCACACAAAGTTATGAGGGAGAAGCAAAAATTTTAAAAAGGTAGGATTTTTTTGACAGTAAGCAGGACAATATTTGATATGGAGGGTTTTTTAAAACGGCTCATTTTCCAAACACCAAAAATCATTAACTTTTTACCAAATGATGTATTCTGAAGTGCTTGTGTTTTTAGAAGCAGTGGAAACCCCAATGAAAAACATAACATTTGCTAAGTAGGTCTACTTTAAATGAAAACCCAGTGGATTAACTAAAAAGTTGTAAAAGTCAGATTTTAAATATACAATTCTTCTTCTGTCACAGTGTATGTTTTTTGTCCTTTCCTCCAGGTGACAGACATGATGCAGAAAGCTCTGTTTGACTTTCTGAAACACAGATTTGAAGGAAGGTCAGTAAAATATTTCACAGTGTTTTGAGCCCCAAAGCCTTTAGTGTGTTTATTTGTATTGACTGGATTTGCAGGATCTCCATCACCCGTGTTACTGCCGACCTATCCTTAGCAAAGAGATCCGTCCTGAACAAGAGACCCATCATGGAGAGATCCAACACTCGCTCCAGTCTCGGTAACAGAGCAAAAATCAGCACAAAAAGCCTTTTTGCTTCAGTTATGACATAAGTATACGCCAAATGCGTCTCATCTGTGCAGCGGAGGTTCAGAGTGAGATAGAGAGGATATTTGAGCTCGCCAAAACCCTGCAGCTGGTGGTCCTGGACGCTGACACCATCAACCACCCCGCACAGCTCGCTAAAACCTCCCTCGCTCCAATCATTGTCTACGTGAAAGTTTCCTCGCCAAAGGTTCGTTCTGCTCTGCGTCATTGTCCTCAGGCTGCCTCGTCCTCTCCGGATCCTCACACAGGGTTTCTGCTTCGTCTCTCAGGTGCTGCAGAGGCTGGTCAAGTCCAGGGGGAAGTCTCAGAGCAAGCACCTGAATGTGCAGATGATGGCTGCAGACAAACTCTCTCAGTGCCCCCCTGTGTGTGCTCACAGTCTGGAGCTTTTTATCCATAATTTGCAAGTTTAATCACTACTAATAATTATGTATTAATCTATATTTACCTCTATTTGAGTCGGAGCCACTGCAACTGACAGATCTTATTGTTTAAGGAAGATACTCATCATTTGAGTCTTAAATTTTTATGTCTTAATTACCTCTTTTGCAGCAGTTTTAATATCAATATATACATGGAAGAACGCATTTAAAGCTGCAGTTTTATGTAAAATCAACTTACTTGAGCTTTACATCATTATGTTATTGCCTCATCTGGATTGTTGCTTTGATTCTTTCTTGCTTGTTTGAGAAATCGTTGAATCTCCTGTGGCAACCAATTGGGGGTTTCAGCCCCTCCAGACTAGTGGTGGCAGCAATTAAATGGAATGTTGCACTTTCCAGCCAATATTGGGTTATTACGGTCTTTTCACCCTCGCCGTAACAGGAAGTGAAATTAATCTGAGGGGCTCTCTTTTAAGAAAATAACTGCTAAATATTGAAAGTTCCAGTTGTTATAGATAAATGGGCAAACATATTGACTCACAAGACATTTAAAGAACTGCGTGAAATTAAAATAAGCAGAAATATCCAGGCGGACATTTTAAACTCGGATCGTAAAAGGTTAAAGACAGTGTTGCATGTTTTATTTCAGGATATGTTTGATGTCATTTTGGATGAGAACCAGCTAGAGGACGCTTGTGAGCATTTGGCCGAATACCTGGAGGTCTACTGGCGCGCCACTCACCTGCCAGGAAACACCCCTCTGAACCCGCTACTGGAGCAGAGCCTGATGACCCCGCCCTCCGCCATCTCCAGTCTACAGGTAGGCCCACCAGCCCAAATGCACACCTTTCAGTCCTGGCTAAAGACTCTTGTGAAGCTGAATGTTACTGAGTGCTTTTGTTGCCATCTCAGACTCACTCATGTGTTTTGATTTGTCTCAAGTTGTCCTGTCTGTCCTCTCGCTCATCCCTACTTAACACTTTTGCAGTTTTCTGAAACACAGGGATTAATTGAATGATCGCTTACACAATGGGGTGAGTAGTGGGGTTTATATGTTATGTATGTGCACCCCTCCTCCTCCTCCTCCTCCTCCTCCTCCTCCTCCTCCTCTTTCTCCTTGCTTTTATACACCTCCTGACACCTGAGCACAACACGGCGGCTGAGGCAGTGAATGAACCATGCTTTATTCACTCAGATCTCGCCAGAAATGGTTTTTGTTTGCTTCTTTCTAATCGCGCCATGGATTTTGTTCTTTAATTTATGGTTTTAGGTGAATTCCTGTTTTACAAGCTTCTAGGGTGAATTCATAATGTAGTGAAGCCCCATTTCTAAGTCATAACTGAGATAAAAACAACATGATTTCCCCATCATTTCATTTTTTCTGCAGCGTTTTTATCTTTTCCAAGCATGCATTGTGAATGCTCTTCCTGCTCACAGTGAATATTGAACGAAAAGTGATCAATCTTTAACGCAACACGTTGCTCTTCGGCCCTTAACCTTGTCTTCAGCAAAATCAAATAAGTTGATATTTTTTAATTAAAAGGGTGATAATACTGGGTGATTATCAGGAGTTCTTCTATATTATACTATATTTATGCAATATCTGCATAAAATGTCTTCAACTGAAGGCCTCCAATGGACCAAAGCTTTTAAAAGTGACTTAATATTTTTAAGTTTGCTGCCTATCTTTCTTTATATTTATGAAAAGCTCTTCCTCACTATCACTTTATAAAAGTTAGATAATTCACTTTGTTCTAAAATCTGAAAATATGTACATTTTAATTTATTTTCCTTAGCTTTCTAAAATAAATGTTTCGTAAAATCTGCCTCATGTTGCGGCTTTTTCATTCTACGGCAACTTACTGGTTCCAAATTTCACCACTTTCCAATTCTCTCTGATAAAGAAATGTAGTAGAATCACTATTAATTTAGTCAAATCTTATATTTTACATCAGCAGATTTTGTTTTGAACACCTAATTTTGCATGTAAACATGTTAAGGAGTAGAAAAACAGTTTGTTACCTGATTAATGAACTATTGTACCACTCAGTGACAGCATTTAAACCTATGCAATTTTAAATTATGCAGGTTTCTTACTGCTGTTTACTTATCTACTAAATTTAAACAATCCTCCAGTCAAAATAGAATATTAATTCATTACATATCTAATGTACAAACAGCTTAACTTAGTATATAATTATGTATTTTATTAAACTTTAGTGTTTATGATTACAACAAGCATTTGAGATAATAAAACCTCTTAAGTAACTTGTTTTTTGTTGTTTTTTCAGATGGTCATATTGTACATTTTAACAAAATCCAGTGCGAATCTAAATTTGAGCTGCATGTTTTTGTTTTTGTTTTGTTTTTTCTCAGTCATTCATTATTTACCATTTCATGGACACTTTCACAGCCAAAAAAAAGAGAAACTCAGAAAAACTGACCATGTCTCAACATTTCTCAAAATACATAAAAATATAGACTTACTGTTGGAGGATTTTCAGTTAGTTGCTTTATTTTATTGCGAAAAAAAAAAAAAAAACAGAAGAACAAGCTGATGTAACAGTTAATTTTTTACAATAGCTTTATATGAAGAAACATGTTTTTTTAAATGAAAAAGAATATTTAACAATTTTCTGGCCTTTGTGGAAGTTGTCCAGGGCGGCATTTGAGAGGGTGGGCATACAAATCCCAGAAAATAAAATATAACTTATGCATTAGATGTGCCCTGACTACATTTTATATGTATCGTTATATGCCTGTGTAGTCAATGGGGAGCTGGAATCACCTGCTTACTGCTGACAACTGAAGTCGGACTCTTTCTGCCAACAACTGCCATCATATAGGTTTTTATGAAGCTTTCTAAAAAAACTAGGATGGTCAGTTTTTAAATCTTTCAGTTTCTCTATCAAAGTTATTTAATAAAACAAAAATGAAATGACTGATTAAATATCCTCTTTTCTGCAAAGTTTGTGGAAACTTGGATTCTTTTTAGTCAATAAGATGTCAGTAAGTTCTGTCTTGCTTGAATATTTAGGAATTGAAAGAAATATTTGTTTTTGTTCATCAGGATTATTTATGAAAGAATAATCTGGTAGAAGAGCTGATGACCCAGATCTTTTTCTTTTTTTTTCTTTTTTTTAGTGAAGGTGAATGCATTTAATGAAAGTTGTGGTAAATTGATTAAAATTTGAAGCGAAGTAATGAAAACAATGCCGTGATAGTTTGTTTTCAGGGCTTCAATTTGAATTCACAGCAGAAGTTACCGAGTTATTTGACTGAAAGTACAAATATAAAACCTGAAATGGTCAAATCTGATTGTGGCCAATACAATATATTGTACTGGAAATATACAGTACAATATAGCAAGATTAGCTAAATCTTGCTAAACCTTAGGAAAGTCATAACACTTTAGTCTCCAAGGGGATGTAGAGTTATGATGCATTTTATTAAAACTGAAAGTATTCAGAAAAGATGCTCAATTGGACAGTAAACATTCCCGCATGGCGGATGTTCGTCTGCATCAGTTTTTGGTGTTTAGAGGAGAAACAACGGCAGCAAAATGTAACTCCTTCAAAGGGACATTTTGGCATGTCAGATTGGTGTTAAAGCGTGACTTTGCTTTATTTATATCAATCATATTTCTCATTAATGTGACTAATGTGAGTCATGCAAACACTGGCCTCTGCAAAGGTGAACAATAATTCACAAGGTTCCCAATTTGAATTACAGTAAAACTTTTGTTTTTAACTGTAACTGATCTGAAGATGTTTGAACAAAAGTTTATTCATCTATATTCAAGTCAGTGATGCGATTGAGTTTGGTGCTTGCATGACCTATGACCTGATAAATGCATAAAGGAATCATACACCAGGCTAAAATTAGAAGCAGTTCTTATCCTGTAGGAATGACTTCTTCAGATTCCTTTTCACATCCAGTGTTTTACATTCCTGTCTTCTATCTGATGTCTGAGTCTTAAAGATATTGTTCCAAGTTTTTATTTTATTTTTCATTTTATTTATTGAAGTAAGGTTCTGTGGAGTTATCTGTAATGGTTCCCCTTCCTGTTGCAGAAAGATGCCAGAATTGCGGTGAATTTTTAGAAAAGCAGTAAAATGCAAACTGCTAGTCAGATGGATCCAGTGTCTTACCTGATTATTGCAATTTAAAACAGCTAAAAAAAAAATTTCATGTCGCACAAAAATAGCAGATATAATGAGACCTGTTCGGCTCAGAAACTGGAAGCAAATTTACCAGCAACGTCTTGTGAAAGTCTGGATGATTAACAGCTACAAATGTAGCCGGTATCCCATCACACAGCTCTCCTCATTTTTTAGTTAAGAGTTGTTTTTAAGAACAAAAATCTGGAAAGAGGGGAGTGACGGAGAGTGGTGGTGCCAGGATCCATCAGATTAAATGTTTGCTTGAAGATTTGTTTACTTTTCTGCAAATCCACTGTCATACAGCGCAGCGTCTGCTGCAGGTTAAAGAACTAAGATTGATAACCCAAACTTAAGCTTACTCCATAAAAATCAAAACTATTCCTTTGAGCTGCTTTCAAGATGCAATGTGTAACTTTTATGTCATATATATATATATATATATATATTATTAAAACTGTCACTATGGTGTGACAGTGTGGATGAGACATGTAATTTGTGGAAAAAATCAAGCTCCTTTGGCTTCTCCTAGTGCTAACTGAAGACATACAGTGCTCTGTCAGAAACAACCAATCAGAGCCAGAAGGAGGGCCTTAGCACTGTCCATCTGCTTGTGTATGCACTGCTCACACCCTCCCCTTGCTCTCTGCTGCCTGTTAGCAGAGCCTGCCATTAATGCTAAGGCTAAATAGCATTAACATCGCAACTAATAATGGTTTCCCTGTAACGGTGTAACGGTAAGTTGCTTCTCCGCCGCACGAGGGTGATTGACAACGCTAAGACACTCCTGGCCCTGATTGGTTGTTTATGCATTTCTTTTTTGTTTTCAAAATTACCTGCCTCATATTATGCCGTCTTGACCTGGTGACAGTTTCAACAAATACGTAAAAAAGCATATATTTTTTTAAAATAAATGTTACATACTGCAGCTTTAAAAGTGTTTGTGTTTTCTTTAGCCTATTTTTCCTCCTAGTTTCCTTCATGACCGTCTCAATTCTGCAGAACAAGAACCAGACACAGCCGCGGGACGCAGCGGGCTTGGAGGGCGAGGAAGAGGAGGAGGAGGAAGCTGGTGAGGAAGCCCACTCTCCGCTGGAGCAGGACAGTCTCATGCCATCTGATGAGGCCAGCGACTCGCTGTCCCGTGGCCGCAGGGGGAGCCCATGCCACACGGGGGTCGAGGAGGATGAAGAGGAGGAGGAGGAAGAGGAAGAGGAGGAAGAGGATGGTTGCGCCTCCCCCTGTCATGGCCGCTCATATAGGGACAGGTACCCCTCCCACCGAGGGCATCCAGGCAGCGACCACAGTGCCAACGGGCACAAATCACAGGACAGGCTGCTCCAGCGCGAAGCCCAACAGGGTCACAACCAGAGGAACAACCGCCAGCGCAGCCGCCCCTGGCCCCGAGACAACTACTAGGACCAGCGCCCCCTTCTGACCTCCAGGCCGCCATCACGGCTCCCCTCCTCTCCGAGCCCCCCGGCTGATGCACAGATCCAAACACATTATTTAAAAAAAAAAAAAAGAAAGTATCAAAAGTCCAATTCTTTACTTTACAGTCAGTATTGTGAATCGGTAATCTAGTTCTTATTCCTCCAGGCTCCTATTTTCTGTAAATCGAGATGAATGCTCGTCTCTCCGGGGTCAAACAGTTCCAGTTGAATTCATCAGGGCTATCCACCTCTGCAACAGAAAGGTTTCAGGCTACCAGCTGAATGCAGACTCAGACGTTAGCTGCTTTGCCTAAAGGTTTCTCTATTGTAGGATGTCGCATATACTGGCCTTAAAATTCCTAAGACTTTTAACTATCTTTACTATTGCATGTATAATTATTTCAAGACGATTTGCACATTACGGCAGTACAGGAAGTGAATGATCTTTATGGAATAAACTAATGTAGGAATGTCCCGTGTTTTATCCATTTAGGGTTAATTGTAATGCATTTGAATACAATGTATATACTGAATGGCCACCTGGTTTTGTTTCATTGCTACTTTCTTTGTCTGATTTTTGTGGCTATGGGCAGATATTTCTTGCCATCCATTTGTACACGCATCACCTCATATGTCACCAACAGTGCAGCACGTTCTGGACATCCCTCGTCTTTCGCTGTTGCACAATCTCTGACACCTCTATTGATCTAAAAATGGGCAAACGGAATGTAAATACAACCAAGGAAGGGAATGTTCAGAGTATTCCAGGAGACAAATTATTTGCCAAAATGTTTGTTTACATCAATTCATTCACACACGTCAGGCACATGCTGCTGCCCAGCTGCAGCTCCTCTTGAAATCATGCTTCACCGAATGTAAGCTCGCATGCCTTTTGCACCTCCAGCACCACCTGGTTTCTCTGACGCGACCAATCGCAAGATAATTCGATTGTAGCACGCTAACTGATTGTAGCATCCACACTTCCCGCACAGATCGCACCCTCTGTGGAAAACATGGCGTCGTTTCTGTGAATACCACAGTTTTAAAAGGCTGGTGGTTTGTTTTTTTTGTTGTTTTTTTTTTTACCAAGGCGGATCCTCAGGTGTCAAGTCCTCAACTCCACGTTACAAACTCGTCGGGCTTCGAAAAGACTCGTAGCACCCATGATGCCGTGTCTGTCCGTTCCTGTGCGGAAGGCCGGGAGAGTCAAAAACCTGTGACTTTTTGAGTGGAACTGCATATGCCATTCACGCTGTTTGTTGCATTTTTTTTTTTACATGTGGAAACATGGAAGCAATGCATCAAGGACAAAAAGTGTTTATGGCCCAACCCGCCTTCCATATAAATATACTGCTCAAAAAAATAAAGGGAACACTCAAACAACACAATATAACTCGAAGTACATCAAACTTCTGTGAAATCAAACTGTCCACTTAGGAAGCAACACTGATTGACAATCAACAATGATTTTGTTGTCAGCACATTCAACTTTGTACAGGACAAAGTATTCAATGAGAATATTTCATTCATTCAGATCTAGGATGTGTTATTTGAGCGTTCCCTTTAATTTTTTGAGCAGTGTACTACTGTATGTAAAGCCAGAAAAGCCAAAAATATCTACTTTTTTTTCTATTTTTTTGTAATGCTTGCATGTTAATATTCATGTTTTCACATTGTGCATAATTTATTACGTACCTAAAACACAAGCAACACTTAAACAGTAAAAAGTCACATGTTTGATGCTGTATGGAAAGCCAGGAGGGACAACAACATTTGACTTTTTTAATTAAGGCTTTAAATATGTTGTTTGTGCATTGGTAAATGTTCTATTCACATTGTTCTTGTGTAAAAATTTTATGTCAACAATTGTTTGTTTACATGCAAATATTTCACCACAGATCAGACACAAATAGTCACACATTTTGGCAGGCCTGGCCTTCCTAACGCACCGATTCCAGTTCACAAGCCAACGACTAGTTTGACGTGACACTGACGACCCATCTCTGTTCCTACACAGGGACAGTGTTTACTCGTTTACTGCTTCCATGTGTCAGAGGTATTTATTTAGTGTTCTGTATATTTAAAAGAGAAAAAAAATCAGCATGGTTTAAAAAAGAAAAAGAAAAAAATCTATGCAAGTGTTGCATGAATTTCTGATTGTTTCTTTTTACGGTTAAGTATTTCAGTAATGCATTAGTTCTGACTCTCCTCGTCGTCTTGTAGTGATGATAGTCTTGTCTTTGGGGCTACTCACTCCTCACTGCAGTTACAAACCCCTGAAAATTTTGTTTCCCTCTCCAAACGCCTCAACATGAGGAGATTTTACCACAATATTTGCTGGTTGCACTTTTAAAATCACTCCATAGAAAAAAGAAAAAAAAAGTCCCAGATCAAGGCTGTGACAAAATGAGTGAGTCCTGCATGTCTTAGCTCAACAATTAGCTACTTTCATTATATTTTGGCGGAGTATGTTTTTTGAAGCGGACCAATTTAGCAACTGATAAAAGCAGTTGAGGTTTTTCGATTTTGAAGCACAATTTTTACAAGGGTTCTGATTTAATTTTCTGTCTTATTCTGTATGCAATATGAAGCCTAACATTGAAAAACTCTAAACGCCTTAGACCATCTGGACTTCCTCTTTTGTGTGAGTAGAAAAAAAAAAGAAAAAAATTGCACTACTTTGTTTTTTGGGATGGTTGCTTTGTAATGCAATAACTGCACTAAATATAACCATGTATCCACCAGACTACCACAGCGTGCTAGCGTGACCCCAACACGCCTCTTCCCTTCTGTTTATCAAGAGACAGAAAAGGTGTAAAGAGTGAGACATTTCCTGCCTGAAGCTGTATAGAATGCTTTCTATTGGAAAACAGATTTACGATGCTAAGTGAAATATGACTTAAGCTAAATAAACATGACATTTTATGTACTTTTAATTGTTTGAGTTGTGTGTGTTTTATAATTCAAAGGAGAAAATTTACTAGTCAGTTGGAATTGAAAAAGACAACTAAATATAGGGGTCTGTTTATACTTTAAACATGAATTCTGTTTTTAAAATTTTTTATTTTTTTTTTCCTACTTGTGGGGTTGGCATAAAATGACCAGAGAAGAAAATGCTTTCAATTATGAACTAGAAAATTCCTGAAGAAATTTAACCGGGGCCTGCCAAAGTGTGCCCGTCGGTTTGGACCCAGAGTTCCCGTGCTAAAAATTAGCATCAATGCTAAGCTAAGCTAAAAAATTACACAGGCTCCAACATAGCCCGTGGAGAGTCACAAGCATGTTGGCTAACATGGACTTGAGCCATTCAGTATGTTAAAATTTGTGTAAAAGCTAAAATTAGCCAAAATGCTAATGTTAGCATGAATACCGTCAGTAACCTGTGGGGCATCTCTAGCATGTAGTGCTAGTAATTGACTTACTCCATTTAGTATACTAAACATAGCCAATAAGTAAGAGAAATAGCTAATACCTTATTTAAGGTAAAAGGCTAATGCTAATGCTCTGCCTTGTGATTTATTTTCCAGCCCTACCTGCGAAACAAACAGCATTTAATATGTTAAAGTCAGGTCATACATATGTTTAAAGCATGGATTTAAACTGAGGGAACACATCCAAATTATAAGAAATGAACATTTAATCTGTTATTGGTCTCTTACACATTAGAATCTGGAGAGGATCCAGATCATAACAAATATTCACTAAAAACAGCACCTACTCAGCATCCTCAACACTGTCTGCTATTAATCAAAATTTTTACTTGTACAGCAATCCTGGGTTCACATTACTGATGTTATATCAAGTTTGAAAACAAATTTAGCAGGTAAAATTCATCAACCCATTCACCCTTTGGAACCAAGTAATCTTTTCTTCCACAAACGGGCTGAAAAAATAAAACACCAAAACGGAGGTAAAAGAGGGTAAGATGAATATACATGATAAGGAGGCATTAAACTTGAAGTCCTGTGTTCCGTAAATAAAATTGAAACCAATAAATCAGGCGAAGATGGTCTCCTCACGCCTCTTCTTGGTCAGGATCGTTCCAGGTTTGTGCTGGGCGTCTGGGTGGTTAGCGAGCTCCGGAGGACAGGTGGACACCGGGCTCTCCAGGATGGCCTGCTTCAGGTCGTAGAACACTGCAGAGTCCTCCTTGGTCAGGAACGTCATGGCCACACCACTCTTACCAGCACGACCAGTACGACCGATACGATGGATGTAGTCTTTGGGGGAAGAAGTGAGACTTGGTTAGGTTTGTTGTTTTTAGAAGTAACGGACAGAGGTGGGCAGAAAACCCAAAAATGTTACTCAAGTAAGAACAGCACTACTTCAACATATAATACACACATAGTCAATAGAGCTATTTTAAATGTTGAATATTCACGGTTTCCCCCAGAAAACTTGCTAAGCCTCATTCATCCAGCGGCCCGTCGTGTTTTTCAGTTAAAAACATGTTTAAAATTGACAGGAAATTTTAAAACATCACTTGATAATTGTGTGTTATTGGAAGACTGGAAGATTAACACCTCAACTGAAAAGTCTTAAAAAATGCAAACATTTTAAAAGGACTTAAATATGCAAAGCTTAGTCTGGTGGGGGCAGAAGTCAAGCCTGGTGGCCTGCCAGGCTTACAATACACTGGAGGAAACCCTGATATATATTTAGCAATATACTGAGCGATATGTGTGTGTCCTGAAGACTATCACTGCTCACTCTTATGAATTGGCGTATGTTTATTTTGTTTACTTATTTAAAAGTTTTATTGTGTGATATGCTGGGACAAACAACATTTCCCTCTCTCTGTTTGGGGATCAATAAAGAATCATCTATTATATTTTTACTCAAGTAAGAGTAAAAAAGTGGTAAAAAAAAAAAATCTCCTCAAGTATTGAGTAACTCCTCAAGTTATCAGCATTTAATATTTAAAAATGACATAATCAGACAGACCAAATTATGAAGGTAAGTGGAAATTTTGGTATTTTAAAACCCAAAATGATAATAAATCATGTAAGTAACAAAAAAATAAAAAAAAATGATGCAAACAAAATTTTTTTCTAAATCAGTTTCTTTCAATAAAAAGAACTCATGAAACTTTAACAAAATCTGCAGGTGTGTATAAATGTCTGGTAAATTTTTAAATTTTGTTTTTTGTTCAGTGAGTAGAAAAACATTTTTACTCAATTAGGAGTAGAAATACTTTATAATAAAAGTACAGCATAGTAAGGTTACTCACTGAGTAAATGTAACTAGTTACTACCTAAGTCTGGTAACAGATATCTTGTTTAGGAAACAAGGCGGCTTCCTCACCTTCAATGTTCTTTGCCATGTCGTAGTTGATGACCATGGAGACGTCATGGATGTCAATTCCTCGACCAGCAACGTCTGTGGCCACCAGGATGTCTTTGGCTCCAGCCTTGAGGTTGGAAAGTGCAAACTCTCTCTGCTCCTGGCCTTTGCCGCCGTGCAGCGTGCAAGCATTGTACTGAACGGAGGAATGTTCATGTGTTACATTATTATACCGTCTAGTCAGGGTTCCTATTTATTTTATTGTTCACATTCCAGACTCAGATTTACTCAGTGTTCCTTCCGTCTTACACATTTTAAAGTGTGACGGTGCCCCTGATTTTTATTTTATTTACATTGGCAAGGGTTTATGGAGAGATTCAACAAAAACACACCCTGTTAGGAAATGGAGGAAAAAAATATATGACATAATGAGACAGAAAACAAACAAAAAGATGAAGGAGAAAGAAGGAAAAGATGGTGGACAAAAATTGACAATAGATGAATAAATCAATGAATTTATAAATGAGAACAAATACACTGAATGGATGAACAGATGGATGGAAGGAAGGCAAAAGACAAACAGAACAGATAAATGGCAGAAAGGAAGGAAGGATGGACGGACGGATGGATGATAAAGTCAGCAACAGATGTTTTGTTTCTTCCCAGTTTCTCTGTTTTCTTCTTCTACTGTCAGAGAACCGCCCGCCTGTTTCACAATAACTCACCCCCATCTTCTCCAGGGACTTGGCCAGCACATCGCAGCCCTTCTTCTGGTTGACAAAGATGATGATGGGCGGCTCGAAGCCGTGCGCCAGGACCTCCAGCATCTTCTTCCTGTGCAGCACAAAGAAGGAAACGCTCAGCATGCTGCAGTTTCTGTAATCCTCGGAGGTCACGTTCATTTGCCCCTCACCTCTTTTCTCCCTCCGACATGAGCAGGACCTTCTGCTCCACTCTCTCGTGGGGTTTTCCTGCAGATCCGATGTACACCACAGCGGGGCGCCTCAGGTAGCTCCTCGCCAGCCTCTCCACAGCGGGAGGCATGGTGGCGGTGAACATGACGGTCTGCAAGACGCAATCAAAAAGTTCAGAGAACACCCGGCGCCAGCGGTGGCGTGGAGCAGGAACATTCACGTACTTGTCTGTATTTATGTTTCCCCGACTCAAAGTTCATCGTCATCTTCTCCGGGTCCTCGGCTTCGTCAGTGTCTGGTTTCTGATTGGTCACCGGGATGTACTCCAGAATCTTCTGTACGTCCGGTTCGAAGCCCATGTCGATCATACGGTCGGCTTCGTCCAGGACGACGTAAGTGCAGCGGCCGAGCACCAGGTAGCGGTTCTCCAGCACGTCTATGAGACGACCGGGCGTTGCTATGACAATCTGTTAGAAAGGGAAAAACTAAGATGTTTATGAACCGAAACGTTTCCGCTATCTGGTGAAAACAAGGCAGGATCTCTAACAATGTCACAGAAAACTACAAAAGTAAGTCTGCATATTAAGCAGCTTTTAATCAAATGAGTTATTTTGTCTTCAATTTATTTCACTCATTTCTGACTTTAAAGATTGAATGTTATAGTGGTTTTGCTACTTTGTCAGGGCAGATATGAAGTATTAATGTTTCACCTCGCAGCCCATCCTGAGTCGGAAGCCCTGGTCTTCTCTGGAGATTCCTCCGATCACCGCCACCGTTCGGATGCCGAGCGGCTTGCCAAACTTGATGGTTTCTTCTTCAATCTGCTGAGCCAACTCACGAGTCGGAGCCAAAATCACAGCGTAAGGTCCCTGATCGGAGTCTTCGATCCTGCCACACAGAGCAGACCGCTGTAACCGGCAGGACGGAGGCGGATTGAAGGGTTTACTGAAGAATAATGAAGGATTATTTCTGCTACCTGTCAATCTTCGGCAAAGTGGTAATCCAGACCAGCAGAGGAATGAGGAAAGCAGCCGTTTTGCCGCTACCCGTCTCAGCCACACCGATGATGTCACGGTTCTGCAAGCCAATAGGAATGGCTTGCCTCTGAATGGGTGTTGGGTCCTGAAGTTTACACAAGACAACAGTCAGCGTCACAGAAACCAGTGTTGCACATCAGAGCAGGATTGAGGACTTGAACAAACTTTGTAGCCGCATTTGTCGATGACTTCCAGGATGTGAGCGGGCAGCGCATACTCCTTCCAGTTTCTGATGGGGTTAGGGATCTTCCCTCCCTTGGTGGTGATGCTGTAATCCTCCCTGAAGATTCGCCAGTCTCGGTCCGTCATCTCATCCAGCTTCTTCTGGGACCAGTGCCGGTCGTCCCAGCGCTGCTTAGCTTCCTTCTTTCGTACCTTCTTCAGTCGTGTCCTGTTGGGAAAATAATGTGAGATTCCTTCAAACAGACAGATTACTCCATTTCATATCATTATCCTCACTCTTCCTGCTCCTTCTCTTCCAGCGTACGCCTCTTCTCCATCAGATCGCCATAGAAACGTGACTGCTCTCTTTTCTGCTGCTTCAGGTCGATGCCAGCGATGAACCCTCGCCCGTAAAGCTGTACCTGGTGTTTCTCTTTGTAGCTGCAGTGAGAAATTAAAATCTATCATATAAACCTGGAAAAAACGTGAAATAACCCATTCAAGATAACTTTATAATCCACTCACATCGGGTTGTAGTCGACTGACGTGTCTTCAGAAGCATCCCACTCGAATACAAACTTCCTGTCGTTCAGGTGGCGAGTTCTCCGGCGTTTTTTGATTCCACCCAAATATCGTTCCTGTAATTAGGTTAAACTATTAGCATGCATGCTGTTTATCATCACTTTAGTTTCACGTTCATCTTTACTGTAAAAATATGGAACCTTAGCAAAAAATAAACACATTTTAGCCCCAGAAAACCTAAAAAACTCTGAAAAACCATTTTTGGGCTTTATGTCTCTAAGTAGAAAAAGTATAAAGGTCATACTGAACTAAATTAGAGAATGACTCCCTTCTGCACAATATATTCAAATCATAATGGCAGCATCAGTATGCGCAATATTCATGTTGCTAAGGACCGTTTGGAGTGCAATAATTGTTGAGTTCTTCATGTGTTTTTTTTTGCTGATGCAGTATTTTGTCAGTAGGACAGGAACGCATGTAATTAATTTTTAATCAAAATAAAAAACCTAAACTGGACAGATTTCAGGTATACAAACACAGAAAACAACAGATTTGAAATGAAAAGCAATAAAAACGATATCATACATAATGCAACATGTTGAAAAAACAAATGAGGAGGATGATTTTGTTATTAAAGGCCTAAATATGGCACAGCGCTCACCTTGCGAGTCATGTTAAATAATTTAATACTTAAAATAATTGAATTGCGGACCTCTCTTGAGCCTGGTCTCTTGAAACTAACCTTGATGGCATGGAGCTCTTTGCTTTTGTCTTTCTCCTCTCTGAGTTTTTGTCTCCCATCGTCTTCATCATTCCCATTGTTCTCCCGCTCCATTCGCTCTCTGCGCTCCCTTCTTTCCCTTTCTTGGGGATCCTCTGTGAGAAACAGATCTCAAGTCTCACAAGCATGTTTCCAGAGTTTAGCACAAGAATGTAACATTTTCAAGCGAAAATGTGAAACAAACCTAGCATTTTTCTCCCAATGTCCTGGAACATTCGTCTTTTCTTTCTTTCCTCGTCAATCATCTTTTTCCTTTCCTCCACCTGCTGCTCTCTGCGCTTTATAGCCTCAGCTTCTCGCTCTGCTCGAGACAGAAACTTTGGCTAAAAACAAAACAGATAAAGTTAAAGAATAACATTAAAAATCAAATCTCTGAAAGAAAATAAGTATGCAGTGAAAATTCTCACTTTTGCCTCGGCTTCCTCCTCTGCTTTTTTCTTGGCCAGAAGCTCCTCCAAAGAGAGTGGCTGAACCTGAGACACAAAATAAATCATACACATTTGAAAGAAAAGAGCACTAAGTCCATAGATCCAACATGAATAACTACATTTCTACTTCAAAACATTATGGAAAATGTTTATTTTTCTTTGCCAAGTTTCAAATTCCTTAAAGTAATTCAGCTTGACAGTTTTATTCAACTCTTGCAAACAGAAGCATGATTTACAACAGTGATCAGCAATGAGATAAGATCTGCAGAACAAATAAACTAAATGAAAACACGAGTCCATAGCGTACCTTCTCCTTCTTCTTTTTGTCATCATCTTCTTCCTCTGCTTTTATATCCTTCTCCTTCTTTAACTTGCTGTCCCTTGACTTTGGTGACAGGCTTCTAACAAGACAGCCGCGTGATAGTTACATATTTTACACAAAACTCTCAGATGCTTTTTTAGTTACATTTATTTTCTAAAACTTTTTGTAAAAATATAGTTTTACAGAAGGATCATGATGTCTCACATTTGTGTTTTTCATACCTTGATCTCTTGCTGCGATCTTTATCGCGCCGATGGCTGTCTCTGTCTTTGCGGCTCCTGTCTCTGTCTTTGTCTCTGTCCCGGTCCTTGTCTCTGTCCTTATCTTTCATGCGACGATCCCTTTTTATTGTAACACAAATTAGAAAGAAGCAAACAATCCATGGCGCATGTACATAACCACTTAAGTTTTGTTTGTGTGCCTCAGTTAAAGTCACCTGTCTGGAGATTTGGAGCGGTTTCGTTCACGGGAACGATGCCGTTTACGTGAAGGTGATCCTCTGCGATCCCGATCTCGAGAACGACTCCGCTTCCTGTCCCGGTCTTTGTTCCCTGATGATTCGGCATCCTTCCTGTCTGTGTCAGCGGCCATCTGCAAGTTAAAGAAGGCGCAACTATATGAGTGAAGTTTTTCAACGCATTTTAGCCCTGAAATAGAAGAATAAACATCCAGGACCAAATTTAGAAAATATAACTTTGAGTTCATTTTCTTTTAATAGATAGAGCCTGATTTTTTTTATTTTTTATTCTTGCAGTGTGGAGTAAAGTAATTTGAACAGCATTTTGTAAAAATATAATTGAGGAAAGTAAAGGCAGAAACGTGGTAATCTGAAAATAGCAGAACAGATGTTTATTCTGGACTTCTACATTTATAGATACATTTCCGGATTTCTCCGTCAGTTGTTGATCTATATTTTATACAATAAAATTTCGTCAAAAAAATGCTGTGTCCCTTGTAACAAGTGGACGTTTCATAATTTAAAATAAATCTTTATTCAAGCAAGATGATAACGCGTAAAACACAAAAAGCAATTACAAAAGTACTACGAAACAGCGCAGCTATATTCAACAAGAAATGTATCATAACGTCTCCTGTATGATACAGACAGAAGATGTTTTCTACAATCTCGTTTGGTTTTAAGACATGCCTTTCAACAAACAGTAAACTGCAGTGTAAAAAAACATCAGTATTATAAAGATGCTGTCAAAATTTAAACAAACGAGAATTGCAATGGAGGACAATTTGGAAGTTTTACTTCTGTAGTGACAACGTTAACCCTCAGAAGTTGGCTAGCTAAAGGCTAAACGAAGATTGTATTTGTATCCCCCCAAAAAACTACTCAACTGCGCAAAACTGAGACTACTTTACCTCCAGCTGTGAGCAGAGAGCCAAAACCAACAGGACAGTTTAACTATAACTAAGCTTACACTCTCGTTTTTTAGCTTGTCAACAAAACACCAGCGATCTATCGACGATTCAAGGAGACGCCATAATGCTCTGCACGAGCAGAACGAGCAAAGGTTTCTGGGATGTGATGTCCAGGTTGCTGTTGTGAGCGTGAGACAATCTCTTGTAAAAACTACATTGTCCATCACGAAGCAAAAGCTCTGTAAGGACCCCAGTTGTTTAGCACACGGACGTCTAAGTGCCTTTAAAAAAAAAAAAAAAAAAGACTTGTGGCGCTTGCGGTACATGGAAGTAGCTTTGTCCGTTTTCTTGAGATGTCAAAAATTGACCACTGCATACTCATATAAAAGGATTTATTTCACGACTGTAAACTTATTATTGGAAAATAGCAAATCTGCTTCCAAATTGAGTGTTGCTATAATTACAGTGGCACTAAAATGTACATTCAACTAATTTTGAACAGATGTTTTTACGCAGTGGCAGGAGGTCATTTTAGCCATATTAACAGCTTCCAATGAGAGAAAAACCGATCATCATCTCCAAATCAATATAAGAAAGTACAACTACTGCGATGTACAATGTTTTTAATTACATGAATATGGAAATATATCCAACCAATAAGTTTAATACGCTTTTTTATGTTTAAACTGTACAATGGCACAAAAGAATGTTTAGAGGTGAATGTGAAACCCTTTAAAAGCCAGTTATTATTATTATTATTATTATTATTATTATTATTATTATTATTATTATTATTATTATTATTATTATTATTATTATTCAGTCTTTCTAAATTATCCAATGTAAATTAAACACATGCGTTAAACTGGATTTATCTGTTTGGCCACCAGGTGGCGACAATAAGTTGCAAAATGGGTCCTTTCTTCTTATCTTGCTTTCTTCTCTTTCTTTTTCTTTCTTTCAACAAACAGCAATTTCTCACGATTTTCACGTACTTATTCAAGAGCTTGATAATGGCGTTATTTTTGGATGGACAGAAAAAAAGTGTTCAATAATTTTTACTTTAATTAAATGACAAGACAACTAAATTGTGACATTTAACAAGTACGTCAAAAATTCAGAACAAGAAATAATTTCATGCCAGCATTGTCTGGCGTCTCAGAGTTAGAAAAAAGAAACGCAACACAATGCTATATTGTAATGCAGACCAGCAGCCATGATGATGAAATATCCCTGTCTGCTCTGTACACACAAGCACCATCCTTTGCAGCAGATTAAAATTCAAGAACGGCTGTCTTCCCAGGAATCCGTTTTTTTCTTCTTCTTGTAATTTAAAGCAGCGTCTTCTGTCTCTCTGTGTGCGTGTGTATGTGTACAAGCTACTGCATGTAGATAAAAGACACGTTAGATGCTGCTGTGTTTGAGTCAGGATTGGCTCGATCACTTATTCATATTCTGGACCTTCCTTCCCTTCCATCCTCAGATCAAAGGAGATTTATGGAGCCCTTCTGAAGGTGAACTGTTTCAGTGGAGATGATCAAAACTAATGGTGAAAAAACAATTGTTAAACGTACATAACAAATGAAAAGCTCCTGAAGTTGAAAACAACAGAATGGTGAGACCGAAAAAGTTTACTGGATTTTACCCCACATTGTTGCTAAAAGACAACAAGAATAAAAGGCTGACTGTCTTGCTGCACATAATATGTGCCATTAGTTGTGGTTTTTCATCTGAGCAATTAAATGCTACACAACAAGTTTATTTTATACAGTATGTGTTCTTGTAAACATGTGGAATAGAAGCCCAGCAGCTGCTTCTTGAACATGCAACAAGTGTTACAATAATGTTGCACACAACCTGTGGTTTGCATGCAACAAGACAAGTTACCTGTGGGATACTCATCTTATTGCATGACCAAATCTGGTCCGTGTTTCAGCTGGCTTTACAGATGCCGCAAACTTAAGTTGAAAACTACTTTGAGAGGAGTCAATAATGGTAAGATGCTCAACTAAAAACAGATTTTTAAAGTGAGTAGCTACGTCTGATCTGGATACAATCAAAGCTTTCACATCTCGGTATTATTATCGTTTCTTCTTCTTCTGTTTTCTTAGGAAGCAATCAAACTCTCTGAAGTTGGACCAGGACAAGTTTTATAAGTGATATGTTGGCAAACAATGGGTAACCGTTAGTTGATAAAAGATTTCTTCACACATTGCCCCTTGAAATTCTCCAAATCACTTTAGAATAACTTAAATATGCATAACAATTGACACAAATTCTAAGCACAAAAATCCATAATCATTGCATGAGAAAACAATGTTTTAAAGGTGTAACACAAGCATTATTTCTAATTAAAACTAAAAAGTAATTCACAATATCGAGCTTTATATGTTAAAAAAAACGTAACTCTAGCTGCACATTTGTCAAACTTCAAGACAAAGACAAGACAAGACTGTGTGATCTGAGGAGAAAACAAAAAGTTAAAACTGCGATTTATAGAAATATTCATTCACATTCAATAAGTTAAAATATGAATTCAAATTAGGCTTGTTGGTCAGATAAGACTTACATTGTCAGATAAACAGTCTTTAAGCAGGTATTAGAGATAATGTTTTTTTTATCAAGATCACACACCTTTATTAAGAATGTTTTTGTTGGCGTTAATGTCTTGTTTTCATTAACTGTAAGAAGAAAATAGTTGCATAAATAAAAGCTAAAAATATCTGTCTGTGTGTAATTAAGATGTGTGTCACTTGAGTTGCTGAAATAAATTCACTTTTCAATTATGTCCGTCTTTATTTATTAGTTGAAATAGTTCACCTAATGAGTCTTCTTTGTTGAGTTGCAAACTGAAAACTCTGTAGCTTTGAATCATTTCTTTATTCTGCTGGGAGA
Organism: Poeciliopsis gracilis; assembly: GCA_911649635.1. Classification (NCBI taxonomy): domain Eukaryota; kingdom Metazoa; phylum Chordata; class Actinopteri; order Cyprinodontiformes; family Poeciliidae; genus Poeciliopsis; species Poeciliopsis gracilis. The sequence continues at coordinate 4,898,233 of CAJVRI010001220.1, forward strand.
AGATCAATTTAAAATTCAGGACAGCTTGGTCTTCTAAAAAAAAAAAAAGCACTTTTTTATGTTTTGCTATAAATTACAGTGTGTTTCAGCTTGCCCGCAGGTTGAACTGTTTCATCTAACATTGGATATAATCGTCTGTTACATCACTCTGATCACTAACAGCTGGCGTCTGATTAAAGCGAGGTTTGTGTAAGTAAGGAAACAATATCCAGGGTTGCTTAAAAATAATTCAGCTCTTTTGGAGTCAACCAATGTAGCTGTAGCACGTTTGAATAACAAACAAGAGTAAATGTTCGGCCCCCAGTAACAGGCTTTAGCTGGATTTAGATCATTGGCCAACACAGATATGATGCGGTTTAGCTGTTCCCCAGCTGTACACCCTTTATCTAAAGCATATCCCTTAGATCCTAACTAAAGTCGACCCCGTATGCCGACGTACCTCAGCTGCCCCCAGCACTGGGAGCCCTTACCCCCCTCGCCATACTTCTGGATGCCAGGCATAGTTGCCTAATTAAGCTGCTGTAGAGCGTTCACTCTTGACATGCCCTCAGGGCGTGCCAAGCAGGGCACATGTGCAGGATGAGGGGAAGGGGTGGAGGGGAGATCTGTAGAAGGTGAGCAGAGCCATAAAATATGGGGTTCTGTCAGAAAGGTTGAAAGGGGAAATGGAGGGGGGGTTGGGACCAGGGCAGAGGGGACCCACCAAGGGAATTTGTTCCACTCTGGCAGGGACATGATGGGGGAAGGGGGTCCGTCATCATCCTCTTCTTAGCATGTTTGAATTTGGCTCACCTCGCTACAAGTAAAACTAAGAAAATTTGCAGCGCATACGAAATAAACTGCTTAGCATGCACCATAATCATACACCAAATCGCATTCAGACATGGATGCCGCTGGCTGCAAATACAGACTTTATAAAAGCACACATGAACTGATAATTAGACCATGCCAAGCTAAATTGACCCAGTGACACATATTACTCTCACCCTCATTGACTTCTGGCACGTTTTTACATTGCAAGATGATGTTAATAGAGCATAATTTAGTTAGTAGTAACGCGAGTCCTCAGGCTGCAGGACTGAAGAAGGCTTACCAGCAGTCTGTCAGCTGTCTGATGCTCTCACTTTGGGGCAACTTTGAAAGAAAAAAAAATCATAAATATGCGAATGGACTTATGAAAGAAAACTTCAGCTTCAATAAGTCCTGTGAAATCGGAGCGGGTCAGCTCCGATTTTTATCATTTCTCTGGCAGTTATGGGGCAACCAGTCTGGCCTTCTTTGTTTTTCTTCGTCTAGCCTTTTTTGAAGAGAGACGGGAGAAACAAACTATGACATGACTTGACTTTGACAGCTTGTATTTAGAGAGGATATGTTGGCTGACCTCTTTGGAAAACATTTGCTTTTTTATTTCATTTCCCGGAACAGGAAGATTGATCACACTCTCATGTCTCTCATGGAAAACAGAAAGTGTCAAACAGAAGTATTTATACCCTATGAAATATTTTACATTTAATAATGAAAAATAAGTAAACAAACTAATTATTTACTTCTGACTGAAATTATTTGCTGGATTTGTTCCACAAGTTCACAGCACATTTTTTAAATTTCTTTAAAATTTTAAGATAAACAATGATAGTGGCATTATTATAGCAGTTTTAACTAAAATAAAGATAATAATAATGCAAGTTTTCCCTTCCGAAGACTAATACACCTTAATCTACACGGAGTTTGCATGTATGCGTGGGTTTTCTCCGGGTTCCTCCCACAGTCCAAAATCATGTCTGTCACATAAATTGGTCTCTAAATTCTCCCGAGGTGTGAGAGTGTGTGCATGGTTGTCTGTCCTGCGACAGACTGGCGACCTGTCCAGGGTGACCCCGCTTCTCGCCCGGAACATTAGCTGGAGATTGGCACCAGCACCTGTCGCGACCCCACGAGGGACACTGGTGTTAGAAGATGGATGGATGGATGGACACTCCACACTGAAATTGGAAAACATTTTAAATATCCAAAATAAAACACAGAAACCAAAAAATGAAAAGGAAATTAAAACACAACTGAAATCATAAATAATGTAGATTATAGTGTCTAATTTATCATCACATTAATTGCAACAGGTGTTCCTCCAAGATAAGCAATTTAACAACACATTTTCAACAAAAAAAAAAGCTTCTATTTATCTCTTGCATATAACACCTGGATTATAACCAATTAAACGAGCTGGAGAATCGAAATAAAGAAACATGGAAAGACACGACGGAGTCGATGTTCCTTTGACTGAGCCGCAGATAGAAGCAGCTAGTCAAAGACGACTCTAATTTTCTCTCCTCCTCGCCTGGCTGACACGTTGACATGCACTCCTATTTCGCACACAGAGACAGGAGTTACAACACTGTCAGAGCAGCTGTGACAGACCCTGCTGCATGAAGGAATGCTACCCATATGTCAGGCTGCAGATCGCTCGTCACCAGCAGCCAGGCTGCAAAGCTTTTTCAAGCCCTCCACCCCCTCATCATCTTCTTTCTGCTGCTTCTGCTGCAGTGTGAGGCACCTCTTAGGGCTTGATTGCGGGAATGTGTGACCCTGCTTCTTGTGTGTTTGTGTGTGTGTGTGTGTGGGGGGGGGGGGGTTATCTGCACCATCTCATCTGATAGATTAAGAGATTACGTGCCAGTGAAAAATGCCACAAAGCAACCTTCTTGTTTCAGTCTATTTTTTTTGCCCGTGCCTCTTTTTATGAATGTCAGCACTTCCACCTTCTCTGTTGGAGGCTAATACTTTAGCCGAGAGGAGGAGACAAACGTCAGGTCGACAAAGATCAATCCGGAACAATCCTGGTCGTTGGTTCATGTCAAACATATCAGAGTAATTCAGGTATTCTTTGTCCTGTTCAGACCGAATTTCAGCCTTGAGCTTATAGACAAAACCGACTGTAGATGTCAATTTCAACATTTTGTTTCAAAAAATGAGCCTTTCAGGGATACACATTGTTTTATGTTATCTTTGCAAAAGAAGTTGAGACTCTTTTCATGGACGTCATACTGACCTGTTTGCATCAGGTCCAAACTTTGTCCAACAAGTTGCCCATGTTGGACAACATGAGCAACACGGGCAACTAAACATGTCCAACGTGTTCGGTTTTTGCTACCCAAAACTAAAGTGTGACTCAGAATGATGATGTTTTCAGGATGATAAAACTTAAACTTTTGTCTCCTCAGCTCAAGATTCAGGTTAAATCTAAAACTTGCAGAAAATGTTTATTCTGGTGAGTTGTTTACAAGTCATAATTTTAAAGTTTGTGTTTGTTTTGAATTTGTATATGCTATTATCATGTCACTTATCTGTCCTCCATTCAGTAATAACCTTTGCTGTACATACAGTTGAAACAAGAAGACAAGACAATGTAGCTATTTTCCCTCACAGATTCATTCAACCTGTTTTCTACAAGCTAAGAAACTCAGATACTGATTCTTTTACAGTATATATGTTGTGAAATTTTTCCAATAATATTTTAGTACCAGAGTGTTAAGAAAAAGACAGAACAAACCTTGAAAAAGTAGACGCTTTTGTGAAAGGACAGCGTCAGCTCTGGCACCACATCTCATCTACCATGGATGTGCCAAACTGCATTATCACACCCTGGAGAGACAGGTTTGTTATAAGGGTACCTGATTTGATGAGACATGTAACGTTTATGATAAATGAGAAGGGAATCATAAAAGGCAGAAAGAGATTGGACAGAGGAGCACAGAAACAGCTCCGCTTATCCAAAAGACGATCAAGCAGCCATTCTGCTTTAGCTGTGTAAAATCAGCCTTGCAGCAGCAAATATGAAATTTATCGGAGAGGTTGCTGATTCCCCCAACTGGCCTGTGTGCTGTCGTGTAAAGGTAGCGGATAAGCTGTATCCTGTGTGATAGCTCAGGAATGGCAAACATTCAGGCCACTTCATTTATACGGTTTCATCAGAGCCAACAGAGACAAGCTGATAACGGCAAAGATCTGGCAAGTCATGTGAAAGACAGCAAACATTGTGACAGAGCAAATGATGGATGGCCGAGAGAAAGAACAGAGAAAAAGGCAACAGAAACAGAATATTAAGGGAATTCTTTACCTGAAAGGAAAGTTTTATAATCTTCTGGGTAAAACGATAAAAGTTTTTCTGCGACACTCCAAACAGTAAAGTTTTTCCACCCCTTCTTTCTCCAAAGGATAAATAAAACTATGGGTTTTTTGTCATGAATACCTGTCTTTTATGTTTTTGTTATATATATTTTTCTATTTTTTTGTGCTGTCTTTTCTGCCTCAGATGCAACACAGCAATTAAAGGCTTAATTATTAAAGGTTTATTCTGAAAACTGGCATGCATTACACAGCATTAAAGTCATAGAACAGGATTTGCGCATAAACAAAACAACTTGGATTCAGCTAGCTGTTCAGTGACTGTATCTTTAATTTTTTTATATAAACATTATGTAAAATGTCTTGCAAAAATATTCACAACCCTCAAATGTTTTCACAAAAGATCGTGTTAAAACCACAAAGTTGGAAAGATTTTTATTAGATGTTTTTGTAATAATCAAATGCAAAGTAATCCATATTTTGTAAAAACAGAGAGGAAATGAATACATTGATTGCAAAATAATGTGGTAAACATGTATTATAAATCCATGTGGAGAAGCATTTTCAAGTCATTTTGTATCAAGCAGCTTTGCACATCTGATGACTGAAACTTCAACCCATTATTATTATTTTAAAATGGCTCAAGTTCAGTGCAGTAATGCCACTTTTAATCTAAGTCATGTTGTTGTAGCTCTGGCTGTCAGGTTTGGTTAATTGTCCTCCTAAAAGGAAACTTCTACTGAAGTCTCAATTTAAAAAAAATACATTTAGCAAGTTTTCTTCCAGGAATGCTTTGCATTGTACTCTATCCATCTTCCTTTGTCCTTGATTAGAAAATGAAGATATATTATCAGTCATCCTGAAGTCAACACAGACAATGTGCCTCCAAGCTATCAGCTGCTCACGCCATAAGAACCTTGAGTTCAAATAAATCCCCAAAATAGCTTTTTGCTCTACTTTGATAGTTTCTGATAAGTTTGAACTTTGAACTTACAGAAGAGTTAATGTCTCAACTCGTTAGACATCAAAAAGTGTTGAAAATATGTAGGAATTCTTTTGTCTTTTTGATACATTTTTAATTGAAATTGGTGTGTTTAACTCAGAACATAAACATTCTAACATAAAAATTGACTTGATTTCATAATATGTCCATCAAATGTTTATCTTTTATTGATTTATCACAGAAGTAACACTTGTAAACGAAATTCAGGCATATTTACTTAAATGGAGCTTTTAAAGACGGTATAACAATAACAAATACAGGATCTTGGCAATAATTTAAGCCATGAGAGGCGACTTCATACAAGCATGTTGTTTTGCTTCAGTAACATTCCTCTGTGGGAGTAAACAGCTCTGTGAACATGATTATGTAGAAACAAATCTGGGGGGGAAAAAAAGAGCAAGAGAAGCCATGAAACAGTGTAATTAGAATGAACTTTTCTTGATGTTGGGTTTCTCCAGACATCCCAACATCCCAGTGGTTGTTGGGATGTCGGCATGTATGGGATGCATAACCAGACAATGGATAAAAAAAGCACTGCAGCACAGCTTGAAGATTCACATTTAAAAACATGGGGTTGCTCCCAGTCTACAGCAGATGACTGCTACTGGTATGGGCGGCTTTTCACTGCAAAAGCACAAGTATTTCTGAACTAATTTCTATTGCAAATATCTTAGCACACTTGAAATAAAACAAAACTAACTCCTACGCAACCTTTCAGCAAGATGAGCTTGTTCAAAAACTCCTTAATATTGATGAAAAAGTTCCAGTTCCATTCGCAGATCATTTCACTTATAACAAAACATTTTTCCCAGGTCATAAGTATTTTGCATTTATTTAAAAATTAAAAATAAAAAACAGTGCATGCATAAACAAGAACAAAATAACTTCTTTACTGCTACTTTTCTATTTGAAAAGGAGTAGCAACACTTATTTAATCCCCTTATCTCAATCTAATGAAATATTTTACCTACTGACTCAGCAGACAAAATGGTTACAAACTAACTGTCAAGAGACAAGAAAATGTACAGATAATACTAATAGTAGCAGTGATAATTGTAAATAACCTGACATACAGCTAATGTTCTCTGTATAACGTGAGTAACATAGGCTGCGTTCACACTGCAGCATATAGTGAACCAATTCCGATTTTTTTTTTGTCAAATCGCATTTTTGTAGTCCGTCATGGTTGTTGTTTTTCTTCCCGCTTGCGCATATCAAGACGCAGAACAGTGACGTTTGTCGAGCATCAGTGACGTTCAGGTGGGATGAACGCGACCCAGACGTTAGGCCACATTTGAATCGGATTCGTATCGGATCCCCGGGCAGCCTGGATCGCATTCAAAAACAATCCGACCTGTGTTCTTCAGAATGTCATGAAAAGATCAGATACAGCTCTCATTATGTAAAAAAAAAAAAAAAAAAAAAATTAAGAAATGGGTCACTTCAGGCTGCAGTGTGAATGCAGCCATAGCTTTGTATTTCTTTTTAAACTGGTTGATGCTTGGACATTGGACAAGTAAAATGATCTGCCAATGAAACTAGTACTTTTTCATCAAAATTAAGGAATTATTGACTCAAAACAAGGTCCTATATCCTGATGAAAAGTTACTTGTAAGTTAGTTTTGTCTTATTTCAAGTGGACTAAGATATTTATACTAGAAACTGGACCAAAATTACTTGGTAGGATTTTTGTGTTTTTGCGGCGTTCCAACCAGAAAACACATGTTGAAGACGCAGCTTCTCACTGATGTGACCCGCCGTCACCTTCGCTGAGACTTCAGTCCAATGCTACAAAGAAAAGGTGAGGCCTGCTTCTCTCGGAGACATTACTCCTCCTCTCCGTCGGAGATATAGGCATGGCCCTTGCTCACACTGTTGCTAGGCAACGCATTAAATTCTGCCGCTGTGCACATTGCTGCGCTTCCCGGTGCAGACCTACAAATCATCAAGCCCTCCATTAGCCAAGCTGTCAACAGCATAATGCCAGGAGACTCCAGTGAACAACAATAAACAACACATCCAACAAAAACAAACAAACAAACAAACAAACAAAAAAAAATCTAATCTTCTGCTTTCCGTACATGACTGGAGAAAAAAGAAAACACAGATAGGACCAGCCTGTTCAAGGGATTAAAACTCCTGTTTTGTTCTCGTGGGATTTACTCTGAGTGCAAATTGGTCCTGTTAGCTTAAATATACAGAGTTTACATAAGTTTGTGTTGAATAAAGCCTTAATTGGGCATTGAGGTGGCAAAGTTTGTATTTTTGCATAACAGAGCTGAGTTTAGTGCAGGTATAAGAAAATCTTTTGTTTCGTTTTTAAAATTTGAGGAAAGTCTTGATTATTTCAGTTAATCTCTGGATGTTAGCAACCGGAAAGGAGCATTCTATTTTCACAGACTGAAAGAGTTTAAGGTATCAGGCAAGAGGTTCGTCTTTACAGAAGCATGCAGCACAAACCCCGAAACCTAAACGACAATGGCAGAGAAAAGAAGTGATAGCCCATGATTTTTGAAGTGGGATTCTGTAGAAGGTTATGAATAATTTATATTTCTCCTGCAGTACATAGTTCTCTCACCATCCACCGTTGCTCCTGGAGACTATAGAAAACAGCTAATCAGAGTAGCACTTCCAACTTTTATTATCTTAAAAATATCACAGTAACAAAAATGCCATTGTAGTTTATGCAATGCTATGATATTAATCTTTAAATTCTTGTGATATTTGCTTGAATGTTTGGACACAAAGCCTATGATTATTTAAACAGGTATATATTATTATATATATTTTTTTATGCACTGTATTATTTTTTTTATAATTTTGTCTGAGTTAAAAAATTGTTTCACAGGGAAGCTAATTGATGGCACGCCTACTCCATTCTCTTTTTTCAGTGTAAACAAACATAGCTCATCTATAAATAACCATCAATGCAAACTTGGCAGCAACTCAAAAGTTTATAAAATGATATCTGCACAAACCAGTGAAACATTTTTTTAGAGGAGAGTTTTTAGGACTGTGGAAATCTGCGTTGTGGACTAGCAGTTAGCTTTAGCATTTGTTCCCAACTCATCTAAATTCATACAAATTAAGATGCTGTGAGAGTCATCAGATATAAAGAGGAAAATATTGTAATGTCCAATGTTTGTTATCCATGTCCATAACAAGACCTTAATAACAACACTCTTTGGTGTTAAAGTTGTTACAATGGGAAGAAGACTGTTTCCATATCTTCAGTTCATTCTGGCTATGAATGAGAGCAAGATTTTCAGCAAATAACAGCAAGGCTGACGACTGTCATGGCTCATGTTGAATTTTCAAGTGTTAGCAGGGTTTCAGAAATCACAAACCATGATCTTTTAAAGGAACCCTGCTTCAAAAACTCTGAACTTTCCCTTCGAGAACAAGAAGATCATGGATGAGGACGGCACAATGTTGTTGTGTTTACTTTCAGCTCTTTGCTACAAGATCCTACATTCTGTGGAGCACGAAAGGCAAAAGGCATGCAGAAAAAAAAGGTATATCAGGTTTAGTTTTATTATGGGGTGCTAACTGATTATTCACTGGTGTGATGTCTTCTGGCCAGGTTTCAGGACAGTAGGCTGTAATGAGTAGATATTTGTAGAACCAAGCTGAACAATTGTTCCCCTTATTGTCCATGAGGAAGAGTATTTCTGAAACATAGATAATCCATAGACTTATTTTGGAGCACAAAAAAAAATCCTCTTTTCTTGGTCTCTTCTATTAAAAAAAAAGACTAAGAAAAAAATAAACAAAATGAAAATCGAACCCATTAAACAGTCTGGAAATGTCAGTCCTGCATTAACACCACTAAAATAAATAGCTATGGTTGCTGAACTCGTGTGGTGATGGTGCATGGCAGAGAACCTCCTGAAGGCAGGTGGAAAGTATTTAACAAAATGCATCCACCCTTTTTGACCTTGCGTCTCATGGTAGTGCTGAGTCACATTGCACTTCTTCACGGACTCGCTTTGTCCTCCCACTGCCTTCTGCAAATGAGCACAACACTTGCCAAATCCCTCCCTTTTTGTCATCTTTTTTGTTCTGCTGTCAACTTTAATTTCAAAGTATATATTACGGCAAGGGCTTCTGGTGGGAGAATAATTTTTTAAGATCTCCTCAGCCAGGTTTCTGCAGATGCAGCTTCATTCTCAGATTTTACGTTCTCATCACTCAGCCCATGCTGTGACCTTTAAAAGACATCCAGACAGAGAGATGGATGGGATACGGCTCTGCTATCAGAGCTTTAAATGGATTTCATCACTTTAATGGAGAGGATACAACGCTTCCTTCATGGACGAGCTAAGATATGGAGCATTGTTAAGCTGATTCACAACAACCTTTTTGTGTGGGGCTGCAACATGTTACTCTCCATTTGTACAGGATCATGAAACTCCATTTCAAATAGGTTCTCTCTGTGGAAACTGTGGCAGCCAGGAGTTAGAGGAGGATGATGCAAAAGAGTAAAAAGTTTTGTGAAAATCTCAATGATTGCTCTCTTTCCCTTGCAGACCTTGAATCCCACCTGAACCAGGTAGAATGCTGTTCTCTTGTCCTCTCTTTCCATACTCCGAGCTCCTTGCTGTGTTCACATGATGGAGCAACTTTTGGACTTGTCCTTACTAAAGGTGGAGGAGAGGAGATCCGTCTTGTTGGGAAGGTGCAGCAGTCTTTTGGAGAGGCGGCGGACCGGGCTGGGTTTGTTGGGAGGCTGCAGTTTATTCATGCAGGCAAGAGCTGCGGTACGAAAAACACTGTGGATGCTCTTTTCCGAAGTGAAAGCCGAGCACTCCAGATAAGCTTCAGCTCCGAGCTGCTTGGCCAAAGATGAACCCTACAAAATGAAGAGGAGCGTTTTCTAAAAAAGTGTTTTGGTCAATGAAAACATCAACAAATGTCTATAAATTGGAAAGTATAATGAATTTAAGTGTAGATTTTAAGTTTAATCAATTATATGAGTCACACTGCTTGCTTCACATTTCTCCTTGCTAAAGAAATGGAAGCATATTACAAAAAAAATATTTTTCAACAGCAGAGTTTGTGCTATAAAGTAAACCAAAAAGACGTAATACAATTTCTTTTGTCACTTTTATTACTATCACAATAGTGTAACAAAATATTATATTAAAACTTTAAGTCCATATTGCCCATTCCTAATTGAGAAAGTCATATAAGTACATCAAGAAGGAAAAGGCAACCAATAAAAGCTCACCTGTTCATGGGAGACTGGAGCCTGTTTCTGATTGGACAGCTCCATGCGTGTGCACACATCCGTTCGCAGGTCTGTCTTACAGCCTATGAGCAGGATTCGAGTGTTGGGACAGAAGTCCTGAATCTCTGCTTTCCACTGCAAATAAAACAAGCAGGGTTCATTATTATTAATTATCGTTACTGTAGATAGTAAAGCAAATATGCCACCTAGCAGGAATCTCAGCTGCTCATACCTTCTTCAGAGCACCATCTACTGTGTCCGGCCGGCTGATGTCAAAGCATAGCAACACTGCGTCTGAGTCGCTGTAGCAGAGGGGCCTGACGTTGTCGTAATATGGAGAGCCTAAAGGGGCAGCAAGTAGTCAGATCAAACCTTTATATAGCTGAATAGGAGGTTTGACATGGTAGCAATCAACATAAAATCATAAATATAATTTGGCTCAATGATATATGTGTTTCATATCAGTTGATATGAATAAATATTGATTAGGTTTTTTATTTTAAATATCTGAAATACTGCCAAACTGGTGGTGTGACATTTTCTGTTTTAACCACAGTTTTCACTCCATGCTGTTTTTTTTTATTTTTTTGAGCAGTTATGAGGCACAATGGCAAAACCTGAAACTACTGCAGAGCAAATTACTCAACAAGTTGTTGCTAAGTAACCAAAGAGTCAGTGAGTTAGTTGTTGCCACCAACCTTGCTTATCTGGCCATGAAAGGCCGAGTGGCTAAAGTCTTTACTCTGCCTATGTCCCCCAGAATGGTTCTGGATTGCAGTTCAGTAAAATTTTCTAAAATTTTATCAGATGTATTATCTGCTGATTTTGATCATGTGTCAATCACATTTATATGCTGTTATTGATTTATTGTCCATACCTAATTTATCACCACCACTTCCTTCGTATCTACACAAGAGAAAATCTAACACTACTAAAAGGAAAGCAAATTCATGAGAAAGAGCAAGTCTCTGCACATATCCTTTGTCTGTTTCAAACCAGGGTTCAATAAATGATTTAAATTCATATTCTAAATTTTAAATAAGCCACACAATACATTCCTCCTTTCAAACTGTAAGAAAACCTGCAAGCATAAGGTTGCAAATCTAAACATACAGCTAGTGCTACATTAGAGTGGTTTAGATCAAAGACCATTTAAGTCCAAGACCAAAGTCCAATTGAAAATTAAGACTTCAAAATCCGTCTTATCTGCACAGAGCTTTGTGCTTTCTTGCGAAGAGTGAGCAAAATATTTCACTTCTAGATGCGCAAAACTTGTAGAGACACAGCCTGAAGGCTTTGTTGCAAAGGTAGATGTACAAAATATAGATGCAGGTGCAGCTGGCTGAATAGAACATAAAAATGCCACAGATTTTACATTTTGTTTGTTTTGGTGAAAATTTTAAATTTAAATTTCCTCCCAGTTTACAATGATCAGTGCTGATGTATCATATAAAATGTCAATTACACCATTACATCCATTTTTCACAAACTGCCAAGATTTGATATGGCAGTTTGTGAAAAAGATCTATGGCTATACATATTTTTGCCTGAACTTCACACCTAGAAATTAAATATTTAACAGCAGTGGTCCATAACACGTCAAAATGTTTCCTCAGATAATTAACTGAAAACAAGACCAATCACTCAAAACTGTACATCATATTAGTTGTGTTCGCTGGCCTTGGGATTCCCCCTCAGGTACTGTGAAACAGAAGAATGAAGGAAACAAATTCTGCTTGCATTTCTATAAACAGAACAAGTTCCAGAGCTAAAAACAAATTGGCAGGATGTCCGCACTCTATTGTCTTCCCTCTGCCACCTAATCACTACCTACACAACCACAGCAAGCTTCAATTTCCTCGTCCTGTCCTCGGGGGCCAAATGTGCACAAGAAGCAAATATAAGAAATGTAATTAGGACAGGAATAGATGCTTCTGCTAGCAAGAGCAACCAACAATCAGGGCGTCCTGGTGAAATGTAATATTTTCCTCCAAAGGTTTTATTTTAGCAGGTCTTTATCATTGACTTAACTTTGCAAAGTAGGATGCATTACACAAGTTGTATCTATCAATATACTTTTGTGTTCTGTTTATGGAAAGCAAAATCCATGTCCCATATAACCATCCGAGGTGATGTAAGACTTGAGAAAGAGGAGGCAGACAGATCTAAAGAGGACACAACTTGCTCCTACCGCCTCCCACACATTAGCACCTCCACCTCGCCTGAACACACAAATAACGCTCACTCACACAAAGACGCACAATGCTTTCAGCTGATCAACAGAAGCCGATCTGTTCAAATTGTCTGGTTTACTGTGAAAGACAAAAAAAAGTGAATGGCGCGCCTTCACTCATCAGTGTGTCTTGGGAAATGATGCAAAATGAGACAAATACCAGCTGTACAAGAAAATGCTTGAGGTTCACATAAAGATTGTCCTATTTCTGAGTAAGAATTGTCTTTTAATATTGATATGGGGTTGCTACCTTAAAGGCGATCAATATAAAGATCTGACCAACAAATATAGATACTAGCCAATTTCAACTTCTCCTTAAATGGTAAAACGGCCAGCATTTTATGGCGTATCAAGTCAGAGGACTCCAAAGCGGCTTCCTCTACTTTTAGTCGTTCATGCACACATTCACACACTGATGGCGGTAAGGTGAATGAAGTGTCTTACAGAGGAAACAACAACTGAGATGGATGGAGCGAGTTTTGAGCTGGCAACCCACCAGTTACAGGACAAATTTCTATTCAAGAGTTTAAGCATTTTTTTTATCTCTGTTGCAATTGTAAAATGAGATAGTGAATTTGTTTTTTTGAGCTAAAAGAAACATTTATTAATTTAATTGTGAAATAGTAAAATATTCAATATTTAGAAAAGACTTTACCTAAAGCAGTATGGCATACACGTAAAGATGCCGTGGATATTTATGCCAAGTGCAGTGAAGGTGTGTTTATATTTATATTTTTCAAATGGAAATCAGTCTTATGCAACACTTCCTCCAGAAGGGGTGACTGTCAAGAAAGTTTTTTCCGTTGTGGGAGACAAATGTACAAACCCAAATTATCTCAGTGATACTGAGGGTTACATAAGCATGGAGGTCAAGCACATATTTTCTCTCAGTATCTCTTGCTTGTGCCTTCTGTTCACAACAACACACACACACACAAGAACCACGATTGGCTTCACTCTTGCAGACTTCCACCCCCCGTATGGACGAGGCATCCCCCCCTCTCCCCTGTGAAACAACCACTCTGAAGGCCAACTGGCACCACTCGACTTCCTCTGAACACCAAGCCTGAGGCTGCAGCCAGCACTGTTACAAAAGAGCTCCGCTGGTGCACTTGGTGGCTTTTCATATCGATTTAATTTACATAATGACTTCTGTGAGCTTAGATGACTCGGCGACTGCATGCAGTTTATCTTTTCACACGTTGAACCAGAAACCTAAAAGCTGTTCTGGCTGATTGTATTATCAATTAATCTGCAGGTTAGCTTCGCAATTAAACATTTTTTTTATTTGTTTTTAGATTTTTTACAATCCAAGAACACATGTCGTCACTTAATATCTGCTGAGGGATTTTTTTTCTTTAGATTAATCTCAGGCAAAAGAGATTGTTACCACATAGTTAAGTCTTTGTGTAAACAAAACAAATTGAAGAAAAATTTTTTTTTTTACCAGAGTAACAACTTCTTTCAATTTTGAGGTTAGAAAAATTTTGAATTCAACAACTCAGATGGAACAAAATAACTTCTAAGTTGGTGCACAACTGCTGTACTCACAATGGGACTAAGAACTTTAAAAATCTTATTATATCTGCTGTAGAAATATACTAATTAGACTAATAAAGATTCAGATGTTTTTCCCTAAGGAGAGGAAAAACACATTGAAGGTTAACAGACAGAGGTAGCGATTTTAAATCCAAAATGACAGAATTGATTTAGGATGTAAGCAACAAAACATTGGTTCCTAATCTTTATCCGACTTTAATTAAAGTCAAAAAGTGCTTTAAAGTGTGTGACATTGCATATTAAATCTAAAGACAGAAAATTGTATACTTTTGTTTTGATGCATTTAACGAACAGAAAAAAATCATATTTTTCAGCATTCAACCTGCAGATGAGAGCTGATAAAGATTTAGTTTTGTTGTATAGTTTCATAAATGTTGAAAGAAATATCAAGATTGAGGGACAATACTGTAAAATGAAACTAACTGCCTGAAATCTCTTGCATTGACTGATGTATCTCTACTTTACTTTTAAGCAAAAAAAAAAAAAAAATAAATAAACAATTTGTTTGCTCTAATTTAATATGATTGTGTAGTTTTATACCCTTGACGATTTATTACTTCATCTGAGAAATTTAAGCTTCGGGGTAATTTTTATAATGTTATGGCTTTTCTATCAGGAGTGATTAACCCAAAGATTTTATGTAAGCAGTGAAACAATTAGATCATTTAGATTACAAACATTACGGACTCTAAACTGTCTGCTTTTAGCTCTCAAGCAGACAAGATTCCTCAGAAGATTTCACACTGAATAAAAAGCTGCTTAACTGCATTCAAACAGGACAGACAAACAGGCAGAGAGATAGTGAAGCCTGGGTAAACAGCACAAACAGCACCCAAACAAACAAAAAAATGAGACCTTGCTTTATTTACAGTCGTAATCGTTACCCGGCTCCTGGCCGGCCAAGCTTACTGGGAGAGTAAACGTTGCAGATATAAACCCATCAATACAGCTCTGAGACTGAACTCACTGCTCAGCCCTGACCAGACTTGGGAGAATTTTAAACAAAGATGGAGATCACACTGGAGATCGCATCCGGTTTCAGGAAATTTAGCAAAGGAAAATAGCTCCAGAGCTTGTGAATCTCACCTGATGTGTCCCACAGGCTGAGCTCAACACGCTGGTCCTCGAGCTCCAGACAAGCCGTGTAGTTCTCAAACACAGTGGGGACGTAAGTCTGGATGAGGAGGAGTGGAGATCGGGATTAGGAAACATTCTCATCACATATTCACACTACTGCAGGTTTCCATTTTAGATTAACTCCAAAGGAATTGGTGGATTTTCTAATAAACTAATCATTGCTGCTATATTCTTATCATCATAATTTCTTTCATTTTCTTATTGACGAGGTTTAGTTATTATATGAAAATGTATATTCCAAAAATTAAAGAATTTTGTTCTAACTAAACTACATTTCTCCTAGTACATGCTTGATCTCATACTAAAGTGTTCTAATCCAAGCTTTAATCAGAAGGAATCAATAATGTTAGAATATTCAAATTGAATATAAAAGCGTATAATTGCTGCTATTTTTTTTCTACCTCTAAAAACAGAAAAGCTTTTTAATACATCCCAGTGCTTTAGATGTGAGCAGCAGCGTCTTACCTCTGGATAGCAGTCCTTCACCAATACTTGCAGCATCGCTGTTTTACCGCATTGAACGTCTCCAACCAGGACCAGTTTACACCTCGCCACAAAAGGCTGCGGGAGTCTTCTCTCCTTCATTGCTATGACTGCAGCCCAGAATAAACCTGGAGGAGAAACGAGTGGGGACAGTAAAGTCTGGTAAAGTGTGGAGTGTTTCTGAAGCGGAGCAGCAGCAGCAGCAGCAGCAGTTTAGTTTCAGTCAGTGAAGGAGCCGGAGACGCAGCGCGACTTTATGTTGTCGCGCCAGCCAATGAGAGCTGCGCAGTGCGTCGCGCACGAGGACCGCGCACGAGAAGATGCCCACCTTATATATCACTAACAGCCGCAGGGAAATGCTCGGCTCATTCATGATGCTACAGATACGTAGAATATTAGCAACTTTTATGTAAAAAATATGAAAAAAAAAAAAAAAAAAAATCAATCAATCAAAGATGCTCGTTATTGCATGTGACGACATCTATTATCTGAACAGTTTTTGTCTTGATCTACAACAGGTGTCAAACCTAAGGTCCGGGGGCCATATCCGCCCCGCCATAACGATTCCATATCTGCCAAAAAATGGAATCCCATAAATATAAACAAGACCAATGGCTCTTGGTCTGAAACAAAACCAAGAGCCATTTTTGCTCTCAGTCTGACTAAATAAAACTCTTTTAGAGATGCAAAATGTGACATAACCTTTTGTGAGTTTGGTGTCTCTCATCATCCTCTAAACAAGATATCATGGAGTTTAGGTCAGGAAATGTATCTGGCCAATCAAACACAGGGACACCCTGGTTACCAATTCAGCTTTTGGTGCCTTTAGCTGGGTGAACACATGCCATGACCTGCTGGAAAATAAAATCAACATCTCCATAAAGTTTGTCTGCAGAAGGAAACATGAAGTGCTTTTTTTGGTAGATGGATGCGTTGACATGACATGGTAACCCAAATATTCACTGAGCTGTGGAAGCTTCAAACTGGACTTCAAGTGAGGTGGAGTCCACTTTTCCTGCAGACTTTGACTTTCATTTTCAAATAAAATGCAAAGTTTATTTCCATCTAAGAGAAGAGGAACAGTGTAGATATTTGTCTCCTCAGGCCAGGTAAGACACTTATAGCCCAACTGTAGGATATGTCTAGTTTGTAGTGCTCTTGATGTCCAGCCTCACTCCTCATTGTTTGACAATCCTCTCTTGGCTGAGATTATTCTGTACTGGTGCACTTTTCCTTACCACACTTCTTCCTTCCACTTAACTTTCTATAAATGTTGTGGAGGGTGTCAGTGATTATCTTCTGTTAAGTACTGATCTTGTAACCAAGTGTATCACATTTTCTAAACAATGCATTTTTGGCTGTCATTATCTTTAATCTGTAGTCATCTTAAATATTTCACTTAATTATGCCATTTCCTGAATTTAACTTTTTTTTTAGTTCTACTTTTAACTTGTCACTGATGCTGTAGATTGCAAATTTCCTTAGACAACAAGATAGCACAGGGCAAGTGGGAGAAAGCAGAGGAAAGCAGGTGGTGTTAATTCAGCGTTTTGCATTCATCCACCCACTTTGCCGTGCTGAGTCGACAATTCTGCCCGAAATCAGGCAAAACCCAAATATCATTAAAAAGTGTGTCTGAGAAGAGGAAAACAGACAGAAAATCCTTCACATCTAACGGATCTCAAAGTGAATACATTTACATATTTCAAGTGAGACGAGCCTAAGAGCTCTTGCATTATGTAAATCAGGACATGATGAAAGAAGATACACAAGTGCAATCATGAAGTGGAAATATGCTGCTAATAGCTCCTGTCCTCTTAGTTGCGGCCGTCCACCACTGAAACAAAGCGGAAACACACCAGACAACGTCTGCTGTTACATGTTAACAGGTGAAAGATGGCAGCAATACCACCACTGTCCATTGGGTATAACTAATTACAGTTACTCAATTACATTTACCTGAGAAACTTCTTTGACAAAATGCACTTTTAGGATTATTTTACCATGCTGTACTTTTTACCTTTACGAGAGTAATTTTATTACTTGAGTAAATCTTCTGGATTTTCTGCCCACTGAATGAAAAACACAAAAAAAGACGTACAGAAAAGGTAGTTTTTGTTAAAGTTTCATAAGTTTTATATTGAAACGAACCAATTTGGGAAAAATTAATCTTTTCTGATTTTCTTATTTTTTTTGTTACTTATATGACTTTTTGACAAAATTTCCACTTAACTTTATATTTTGGTCCTTCTGATGGTGTAATTTTTAAATATTAGAAGATTGATTATTTGATCATTTACTCAGAACTTGAGAAGCCTTTTTACCAAATATGTTTTTAGTATTACTTCAGTAATACTAATATTTGCATATTCTTGAAAATATGTGGAAATATTGCTAAATAGAACTTTTCTCTTACTAATTCATATTTTTATTATTCAAGATAACTGAAGAAATTATAAGATCATTTGGGAAAATACAACATTTTGTTGTGCAGAAACAACTGACACCAATACATTTTCCCTTAATCACTCTCACTTTGTAATTACATGCACTCAAGTTTTCACTGAATGGTTAAAATACCACTCATTTCACAGTAACCACCAGTAATGCTGTGTTACTCAATTAGTTTTTTATTTTCATTTGCAACAGTCACGGGCAAAAAGAGGATAAAACAGAATAAATAAAATCACAGAGGTCCATATTTAATGTGCAACGGCACAACGAAAAGGTGTGGCTGTTAAATATTACTACAATAACCAGCAAGAGCTCTCACCACTGCAAAGCTCTCAGCCTTCGCACTGAAGAGCATTGCTTCGGTAGAAAATACAAACAGTGGAGAAGACATAACAATGTGAAGGTATGAGGTGTCAGGGGGAAGATGGGGGAAGGGTGATGCCTTGTTCTGTCATAATAAAAAAAAATTAAATCAGTGATTGTCTCAAATTTAAACTGCTAACACCTTCAGCAGATCCTTGGATTTCTGCAGAGCTGTGTTTCTGCAGCTTCATGTTCTTTTGAACGAGACGAAAAACAGACATGTATGCAGCAGATTGGTGCATTAGTTCCAGCAGGACAGAAACACGGTAACATCCAATGTGGTTCAGTGTAGCAACATTAAAATATTGCTGTAAAGCTTCACTGCCATCTGAAGGTGTAGAGCATAAAGTGCAGAAAAGAAGAGAAATAATCTGATGTTGACAACCCACATCTCTACCAACAAACGCATTTTCCTTTCTAAATGTGGCAAATAAGCAAGCTTTACAACTATGAGATCTATTTCCAACAAGCATTTTTATAAAGAAAGATTCAACAGAAACCAAATTTCCCTACTTCTTGTGCTTCATATATTTATATATATATTTTTTCTTTTTATTTGAATTACTTTTGTTCCATCAGAAATTATTGTTTTACTGGATTAACACATGATTTTGAAGTTCTTTAAGAATTTTGAAACTGAGTTCAAGTCTTTAAACTGAGCTGGAGAGTGTGACAAGAAATCTTTATAGTATAATGTTTCCTGACTGAGGCAGTAATTTATTTCCACAAGAAATAGATAGTAAATGTTTAGCAAAGAAGACATTTGTACAGAGAGGAAAAAAATGAGCCAGTTTTCAAAGAGACCTAATTAAATGCATGTTTAGAATGAATGTAGAAGAACAAACTGGTTGGATTGAAAATATGGTTGGGTATGATACAGTCTGGATTACAAATGTCTGCAGCCTAATTAAGCTATTTACATGTTAAATGAATGAACTTTTATTATTATTAAAGGTAGCTCATTTTAAGAGATTGCTTTGACCATTGTCCTATACCCTCCTATCCTTCTTGGCTCAGAAGAGGGATTGGTGTCTATCTTCAGGGTCAGGAAGGAAACCTGAAGTTTACAGCCTGCACTTTTAAATGTGATATTCTCTGTCCTTGCGTCACGGCCGCCTTTTGTTGAGGTCTACACCATTTTTACGTTGTTGCGCGCCATGGCCATACACCGCCAAGCAGCCGGCGGCTGTGCTGAGAAAGCAAATGGAGCGCACCCGGTAGCTGTAGACCGAGTTGAAAAGTCAACGTCATGACGTCACCAGCAGCTATTCTGGTTTGTAACCAAGATTTTAGCTCCCCGATATTTTTAAGATGTCTTAACATTTCTGTTAATTTTAAAGTTGATATAAATTATAAATATGAGCATAGCTATATTATATATTTTGAGAAAGAGCGTATAAATGAGCACATTTCCTTGTTCCGCTGACGTCATTACCCTGACCTTACGTTATTGGTCGTCTCTGTAGTTTCAGACCTTTCCCGCGCTGTTCTCATTAAGCTGAACTATCGCCAGTAAGAGTTAAGAGGGTTATATTTAAAATAAACCCCAAACTTCTGAGAAAATGCCGTCCTCAGACTACGACCCGGCGTGTTTGCCAGACTTATTGCCGCTCTACTATCGCCGCCTGTTCCCCTTCGCTCAGTATTACCGCTGGCTGAACTACGGCGGAGGTAAGTGTCCTCCAACAGGCCGGGGAAGAGAGCAGAAACCCGGGTTAGGAAGCTGGAGGGACCCGAGTGACGTGTGGATGATATATCTGGATGTAATTTCTGCAGGAAATGTGTTTCCTCTGTTCCCTGTTGAAGTGCTCAATACGATGATCCACATTTTAAAAAATCTGGTAGATTTTAAGCTTTAAATTTTTGATCTTATAACATTTTTGAACTTATATGTAACAAATTACTTGTGATTTTGCTTCACCTTGGCATAAAAACTTAAAACTGATATTTGTAAATAACATTGTTACATTTTTAACATAAAGCCTATTTGCCTCAAGAGTTTTAAATATTATTTGGGGTTTTTAAGACTCATTTAGGTTGTTTAATAACAAAAAAAATTAGCAGAGGCATTTCTTTTTAGGGACTTTTCTTGCCTTGCTCAATTTTTTCTTTACCATAACAAATCAAAGGAGTGTCCAACCTGTAGATGAGCAAAAAGTACACAGAGAGAGATCTTTGTAGATTACAAGAGAAACAGGGATAAGCCAAATATTTAAATATATTTCGGGACAGAGAATGTTTTTCATCTGAAATGCAAAATGTATGTATTTTTTGTATAGTTTTGGCTTGCTCTTCCAGTAAATAATTTTTGGAGTCTGTATTCTCCAGTGTGATTCATCAATTAGTAAGTTATTTGACGGCTATTTGAATAAACAATTAATAATAAATAATCTGATTAATCGTTTCAAGACGAGAGGAGATTCAAAGCAACTGCACAAAAGTGTTTTATATCAGTCAAGTCAATTTTACCTAGACCCCTGTTGAAATATGTTGTTTGTTTTGTTTGCCTCCTTTCCCTGACTCTTACGTTTTCTACATCTTCAGTGCAGAAGAACTACTTCCAGAACCGGGAGTTCTCCTTCACGCTCAAAGACGACATCTACGTGCGCTACCAGTCGTTTAGCTCACAGAGCGAGATGGAGAAGGAAATGCAGAAAATGAACCCGTACAAGATCGACATCGGAGCGGTGTACAGTCACAGGGTAAACCTTTCCAGTCTGATGCGGGCTTCTCTGGGTCATGTGTTTTTGCACATGTTTAAAGATAAGTTAGCGTTCCTGTTTGTCGTCTGCAGCCTAATCAACACAACACGGTGAAGTCAGGCAGCTTCCAGGCTCTGGAGAAGGAGCTGGTGTTTGATATCGATATGACGGATTACGATGATGTTCGAAGCTGCTGCAGGTAAAAGAAATTATTTGACTTTTTCTTAAGGATCTCTGTTTATACATGTTCAAAAATATACTCTCTATCAATAACATCTTAAAAACTTAATTTCAGTGCTGCAGATATTTGCTCCAAGTGCTGGACACTGATGACCATCGCCATCCATATTTTGGACAGAGCTCTTCGCCGTACGCTGCTGATTTATTTTAAGAGTTTTTCTTTTATTGATTTTCTTCACAATCACTTGAGTCTATTTAGTTGTGTTTTCTTTCTGCAGAGGACTTTGGTTTCCACCACTTGCTGTGGGTGTATTCAGGCAGAAGAGGAGTTCATTGCTGGGTGTGTGACGAAGCTGCCCGGAAGCTCTCTGCAGCCGCACGGTCCGCTGTGGCAGAATATCTGAGCCTGATTAAGGTCAAACAGTTTCACTTCTCTTTTAATATAAACTTATTAGGAAAATCACATTGAATACATAAGAAACAAGCTAAAATTGATTAAAGGCAGTATGAATAAGACATAAACAATAATAGGAATCTTTAAGTAAAGCTTAAGAATGTCAACACTTCGAATGTCAGCTTTGCAGGATTCATTTTCAAAACTTTGACAATTGGATTTTAAGATGTGATAAAAATAATAGATTGTGTAACAATATTTGTATTTCAAGACTTTATTGTCTGTGTAAAAGGATTTGGTTATCTACACATTTTCTTCTCTGAAATCCATCTATCAATCCACCTGTATGCGTCTGTCTACCCATTTGTTGGTTGATCCATTTGTGCATTTCTGTGTTTAAGCTTTAATCGATCCATCATTCTTTCCATCCATTTCAACCATGCATCTATCATTAAATTTGTTTGCTTGTTGTTGCTTTCTGTGGTTTCTCCAGGTTCCATGTTTAAAGTCTGACCCCTTTAGAGATATAATGAAGTTTTTTTTTGTTTTTTTTATCCATACATTTTGAACTGGTTAAAAAAAGATAAAGATGGATAACTTAGAATGTTTTTGTCTTAAAACTTAAACAAATTGACATGGAAACTAAAAACCATCCATTTTTGCACACATCTCATTCAAGGACATGTGTGTGCCATTTATCAGTAGTTTTCCAATTACGCATTTTTGTTTGAATTAGTTAAAAACACATTTTGGATGATTATAGCTTTGACAATTGGGTCCCATCCCTAATTAGAAACATGACTTCCAGGATGATCATGAAACTTTCTAAAACGATTACCATTCTTATTCAATATCAAGACTTGAGTGACAAGAAGTACATTTTTGACTTTTTAATTTCTGTTTCACAGGGTGGTGAAGAGTCGGTGAAGAAAGTGGTGCTAACAGATCCAATTCATCCTTTCATCAGGTAAAGGGATTCAACATTTGTCTCTAAAGTGACTGTCTTGTTTTTATAATTACTTGGTTATGTGGCTTTATGTGTTTAACAATTTGCATTTGTAACTTTTAACAGAGAGTCTCTAACTGTGGTTAAGAAGTACTTTCCACAATACGCACTACAGGATCAGAACATATTGGGACGCAAGGAGTCTGAAGAGAAAGTCCTGGCTCTCGTACCAGAAGATATCCTTTCCATTTTTAATATGCATATGGCTGCACATTAATTTTGCATTTTCATTACCATAATGGAACGGGCTTTTCCAATTATTGATGATTTACCATGATGCCCATTGTAAATATTCATCAGGTATCTTAAAATTAGAAAGAAAGTGACAACAATTTGACCTTAACATAATTGGTTACATGTTAAAAAAGAATTACAGGAGATATTTAAGGAGGAGAGAAACTCAGAGAGACGCTGGCTTCATATTAAAGACCAAGCCAAAAAAAAACAGGTTGGTGTTGTTATGGTTGTCTTATACAAAGTTTTTCCAGAAAAGCTTGAAAATCTGTAAATTTGATTCATTTATATATATATATATATATATATCTATATATATATATATATATATATATATATATATATATATATATATATATATATATATATATATATATATATATATATATTGAATTTAGTACTAAGTAAATATCGGTCTTTTGCACCCTTCAAATTAACCTTACATTGAAAAGATGTCTGTTATGAAGGTAAGAAGCTCGCACTATATAAGTTGGATCCATTCAGGCATTATCTTGCTAGCTAAAGGAGTCACTAGTAAGATCCATAGACATTCAGGTGTCCAGTAGTGTCCATGTTTCCATAAATCAGAGGTATTTTGACATTAAATTGGGGAATGAATACGATTGACCAAGTTGTAAGGCTGTTATGCTAATCCCAGTATGCTAAAGAAGGGCTTCAAAATCATTAAACATTTTATTTTGTACTTTATAAAAAGTTTGAGCTATTCTGGATTTAGACTTCCTTCATAATAATTTTTTCTTTTACTTATTTTGTTTGTAAATTGGTTTTGACTGATCATCGTTCCTCCTCCAGAAAACTGCCAAAAAGCGGCAGTACTTTGAAAAGGAGATCATGCTGCAGTACTGCTACCCTCGACTGGACATCAACGTCAGCAAAGGCGTGAACCATTTACTGAAAAGCCCTTTCAGTGTTCACCCCAAAACAGGTGAGCATGAACCCTCACTAACTGTTTTCACCAGGAAATGTATTTCTAATTTCACCTCTTCGCTTGTCCAGGACGCATCTCTGTTCCCATAGATCTTAAAGATGTGGATAAGTTTGATCCTTTTGCTGTGCCCACAATCAGGTGAGTAATGAAATTGTTTTGATGTACTATTTGGTGTGCCATTCGTGTGACTTTTATTGATTTATTTATTTTTCAGTCTGATCTGTGAGGAGCTGGATCGACCCAGGGCAGATGAGGACGAAGCAAAGTCAGAGGACACGAATGGGAAGGAAAACGAACAAGACTCAACAGAGAAGAGAAAAATCAGAGGTGACAGAGGGGGATAACATAAATCAGAAATAAATTTTGTATGAAATTGTCACAAAATGTGTCTTCTTTGCAGTATTAAACTGGCCTAGCTGCTCAGATCTTCTGCCTGGTTCGATACTGTAATTGAAGTAAATTTTGCCTATTTTCTCCTTGCAGATTACAAGCGAACCAGTTTGGCAAAGTATGTGACGTACTTTGATCAGTTTCTGACTGAAATGGCTAATTCACGAAAAGGAAAGCTTCGCAGTCAGAGTGGTGAGTTTTACACAGGTGAAGCACATTTTAAAGAACTTTATGCTTGATTTTTTAAAAATGTTTTTTTCTTTTCTTCCTTTAGATCTTCAGTTAGAATTTTGAACAACATCGTCAATCTGAAATCACACCTTCTGCCCTACGACTCAATGTAACTGAGGAGCTATGCTTATGGATGAGTTTGTGGAGATAAAGTATTTTTGGACAATTCCATCTGATCACACCAGTTTTGATGCTCTTTTATTCAGTCATGTTATGTTTGTGTTTTAAACCGCCAAATAAAGCTGACTTTATCGCAGAAAATTCTTGTCAAACTGTAGCAAATTGCTGCTATGCAGTGAAATTAAATCCATATGTTGTAAACCTTGTTTGAGATTTTTTTTCCTCTTATTTTGATTGTTGCACTCACCTTTTGTGTAATATTTCCAGCATTAATATATTTGAACTACAAATGTGCTCAAATGATCAAAATATGATCAGCTGCAGAAAACTGCCTGTAAATTTAAATGGTCTCAAATGTTTTCAAATGGCATGCAAATCCATTAGGACTTGGAATAGATATTTACTCAAGAGTAGCATTACAATATATTTTTACTCAAGCGCAAGTAAAGAGTAAGTTCAAGAAATTACTACCTTACTCAAAGTAGAGTAGGGTAGAAAAGTATTTGGTAAAAGGGTGATTTACAAGTGAGCAACTGATGACATTTGGTGTAATATTTAAAAATGTCAGATAAAATTAATTCTGGTATTTTAAGGACTAAAAAAACGCAAAAGCAGAAGAAACCCTTTTTCAAATCACCTTTTTTCAACATAATACTTATGAAACAAATACTTTAGGTAGTGAATAATTTTTTTTAACTCAAATTGGCACAACGGGCTCATAAAAAACCCCAGCTAAAAAGCTTGTGTAACAAGTCTTTAATTTTAATTTACTAATAAATATTCGTATAATAATACTAATAATTTATATGATCGTTGGACATACTGTTTAAAATTATCGCTATCATTGATATGATTGTTATTCAGAGATCACTGCTGAATTAGCTGACCCGGATGCAGAAGCAGTTTCTCCACCGGATATTACATTGAATCTGAGGTCAAGCGTTCTCTCTCACAGCCATCTTGGAAATAGCGTCCTGAGTCGGTGAGTTCTCCGCTAACAATCCGTCTCCATCCCCTTGTTTTTCACTCATTTCGGTCTTTGCAGTAGGTTTGGTCTGTTTGATTAAAGTTTGACCATTAGGCCGTTACAAGTATTGCTCTATAAGAGCTCTGGGTTTCACGAGAATCTGCCTCTGTTAGCGCTGATTACCGGCTCAAAATGGGGGAGCATGATGTAAAACACACTGCCAGCAGTTTGTCAGGGCCGCAGTTATCTGTTTATCCCGAGATATTAATTTTCATATCAATGACAACCACCTGGATTGTTATAAACATGACTAACGGGAGGGAAAATGTCAATATACACTTATTAGCAGCTATCTTCTTTCGGTTGAGGCTAACAGGCAATTAGCTGTAGCTAGTGTTGCTTCATGCATTACAAACGGCTCGCAAAGCTAAAGTTTGGTCTCTGTTACCTGTCCGGCCGTTCTACGCAGTTCTGTGTTTAGATTTTTATGTGTCGACAGAGGCAGTATTTGGTTTCAGATCTCTGAAAAACAATTTAAAGCCTGTGTTTTTATGTTCCCTCCCAGCGACCATGCCTGGCGAAGCAACAGAAACGGTCCCAGTCACCGAGCAGGAGATGCAGCAGCCTCAAGCCGAGACTGGTTTGTACAGCTTGACTTCTCAGTTTTGCACGCTGCTATTCTGCATTTTTGCAAAGTGGGGTGTTGGATCGTAAAGAGGTTTTACATCTGTCAGCGAGTAGCTACTGCTTGGATGTGATCTGAATCGAGAATTGTGTTTTGGTTCGGTTTCGGGAGAGGACTCTGCAGGATAAGGTGTTGATATAATAGCTGACAGCATTCATGTGATCTGAGATTGGTAACAGTTATGTGTCCGTTTTAGGATTCGGAGTAAAGCGTAATCCAGGACCCCTCTTTCATTCACTCAAACCCAGAATAGAGTGTGATTACAAGGACTGGCTAACTGGATTTGGCACACAATGCATGTTGAGTGGTGTTTGTGTTTCTGCACAGAATGACTAACATTGAGGTACATTGTTGTAACACTGCTGCTTGTTAAAACAATCTGGTGTGTGGATTTGATGCTTTGGCAGATTTAGGTTGCCTATGCATTTTGATTAGTTAAAACTGTGACTTTAAAATGTTGTTTAGATTAGGCTTTTTGAAAAAAAATTGAACTTTTCTTTATTGTCAATATACCTACAATACTGTCTAAAGGCACTAACGAACTTGGGATGAAATAAAATTCCCCTTAAAGCTCTGAAAGGTAACAAAGAGTACAAAATAAATAGGACTCAAAGAAGTTGAGCTCCTAAAAATGAGCTACTCTTAAGTCTTTTTAAAGATCATTTTAAGCCGACAACATTCTAACATGTGAATAAAATCAGTTTGTTTTTTGTCTAAGACTTATTAAAAATTTGTTTAGCAGTGTGAGATTACTACAACCCGTAATTTAAGGATGCGTCTTCTGTGCGATTCTGTTTGGACCTTTACATAATATTTTTTCAATCATTCATCAAGGTTGGAGAGCAACTCTTCTATTTAATGGTTGTCTGCTTCCAAAACATTTCTATTAACTACATGTGGAATATTGTCACTGGAAGACAAGTGGTAAGAAATAAGGGGTCTTACTGTAAGATGGAATGTATTTAATAGTGACTCTATAGAATTTATCACAGTAATAAGTGTGGTATTTGTTAGTTATTCTAAACTCCCTAAAAATAAATCATGTCTTCACTGCTGTCACATTTGAACACTGCATGGAGTTTGGGACACCATCACTGTTCATCAAAGTCATTTCTTCACCCTTTAGTTTTTCCAAAGCCGAACAAGTTCATGTTTTTTATTCACATCTTTTCATTTGTGGAACACATTTTCCCTTTATTTGTTTCTGTGAGGACTGAAGTCTTACCTCTTGTACCTCCTGTCATCTCTGTTGCTCTTCCTTCATCAGCTCCTGGAGTTTTGAACGCTCTGCTTCCTCCCACAATGAGTAAAAATCCTCCAGTAACAGCTGTGTCTGGTCTGGCAGAAGAAACACATACTCATGCTTTCTGTGATCAAGCCAACTGTATAGCTGTAAATCAAGAAGTGAGCATCTTTCAGGCCATAGCTGCCCCAGAGCAAGGGCTGGCTGCTGTCTCAACAGAGGCTTCAGCTGGTCCGGCAGCTCATGAGGAATGTGGCCCTCCTTCTGAGGCCCCTTTGGCTTCCTTGGGGCCACATGTGGTTACTGCTGAAGGCCAACAAAGTGATTGCTTTGTTGCGGTTGAAAAAGTATCCACACAAGATATCGAACCAGTTTCTGATGATGCAAAGGCTTTTGGAGAAGATGTTGGTCCTGGACATGAAGATGGGACAATTGCTTCACCCAAGACCTCACTTGATGGTCAAGCTGATGAGGATAAAATGTATCCCGATGTTGTCCTTCAGAATGATATTTGTGACATAAACACACCACCTATCCTTCTATCAAAGTCTTTTCAGACGAAGGGGACTGATAAATATGAAGCCACCCATCATCCCTCAGGTTGGTTTATCCTCCATGAAAACCAAACCCATGTCCCTTTTTTCCCATCTTTTTTTTACATGCAGTTTGAGATGATTCTTTTGCACAGCACTTATCATTGGCTGCCTTCATTGTTAGTTTTTGTTGATACAGATTCATAATAGGACCAATCAAGTTTTCAACTGCAAAACAATTAACAGGAGACATAGTAACTTTAAAACATCACTATGTGATTAATACTTATTAACCAGGGATTGATAAGTATTAATCCCTAGTTAAATATTTATTTCACCAGGGATATGTTTGGTATAAGTAAATTCTCTAATATGACATAAATATTAAATTTATCATTATTTATTGAGTTTGGAAATAAACTTTTCATTGCATTTAAAGAGCGAAACTTTATTTTTTACAATAATGAAATGTATCATGTCCAAAAAAAAGAGCATTGGTGTTACTTTAATAGAGGAAATGTATCATTAGCTTACGTCCTCTATTAAGTCAACAAAAATATTTACAAGGTGTTAAATCAGCTCTGAGTGACGCAAGTGAGTTCTTATTCTTTGTAGTTGTAGAGTTTTTCATCCAACAATAATTGTACGAACTGGTTTAATTGTCTGTCATGGAGGTCTCATTAAAAAGGCAGACCAGAAGCAGCAGAAACTGATCAGTCTCAGATCTTTTATCAGGGAAGTCATTGAGGTTTTAAGAAGGTTTGTCAATATCACAAGTCATTAGACCATAGCAGAAATTTTGTTTTTTGTAGATTCTGATGCTTGATTTGTACATCCCAAAAGTACAGTGGCAGGCTAATAATAATGGCATTTCATTTCCTTTTTTGCTTCTTTTAATTTAGTAAAGAATGTAATAAAGTGGAATTGTAAAAACATTTACACCATTACAGCAAGTTTCTTGATATTTCAAAGTCCTTATGAGAACTTTTAGATTCAAGCCTTTGAGTGGAATTTTAGTATTTTATGGGACTTCTATTAGTTATGCAAATTTTTTCCCTCAAACTATTTTCTAATGTAATACAGACAAGGTTTCTGTGTGGAAATATGCAGTTTGTGTTTTGTGGTGCTGGCTTGTATTAAAGTTATGGAAGATGTGTTGAGGTTTTATTTTTTTCTAATTTAAGCCCGAGAGTGCTTTTTGGTTTGAGAGTGTTCAACCCGCATGCCTACATGTTGAACTATTGGGATACAATTTTAAAAGAATCTCTTTCCTGTTCAGCTCCGCCTCCTGCCCCAGCTTCCACCCAGCAACCTCAGGTAGCTTCTGGCCCCGCAAAGGCCAAAGGCAAAGATGCCAAGGGTGGGCAGGGTTCTTCTGCCCCAAAGGCTGTACCTGGCAGAAGAAAACGTTCCTCTATGTCTGCCTCTTCCTCCTCACCCACTTCACCTAAATCTACTCCCTGCTCTACTCCCCGGTCACCCGTGGTGTCACCTTTGGCATCACCTTTAGCATCCCCTTTGGGTTCTTCGGCCAGTAGCTCCCCTGCCAATCGTTCTGCCCCAAAAGTGGTTAAGGCTGGAAAACAAGGAAAGGCTAAGAAAGGAGAGGCATTTGAGCCTGCTCCTGTCCAGGTAGATCACAAAGTCCCAGACGGAAAGGGAAAATCAGAGGAACCTAACTTGAAGAAATCTATGACTACTGAAAGCTAAAGCTTTCCCAGTTGAGACAAAATCTCAGCCACCCCCTGCATTTAAAGTCACCCCAAAGCCTGCTGTTGCAGCACCAATTTCATTCTCGGATACTATTGCTACAAGTCCCCCAAAATCTGTGATAAGGTTGCTTCTGCAAAACCCGTAGTGCTTATGGTCGATGATGAACTTCCTCCACTTATCCCACCTGAGAAGCTTGGTAAAATGCAAGTCCTGGCACCTCCTGTTGCCAAAGAGAGCGCAAAGCCAGCTATGTCTCCTTCTGAACCTAGACCTAAAGGGGCTACTTCTGCTCCTCCAGAGGTCAGTAAAGCCAAGATGAGTGCTGAACCCAAACCTTTGCCTGTCGAAGCTCCTAAAGCAGCAACCCCAGTGAAAACTGTAACTCAGGAGGTCACTAAGCCTTCTACAGATTCCTTGGCTAAATCTGCTGCTGGCAAGCCTGGCCAAGACAAACCTGCTGCAGCTGCTGTGAAGGCAACAGTTGAGACCAAATTGACCTCCAACACAGGTCCTAAACAGCTTGAGGACATTGGGGCCTCACCTCCTAAAGTTACCAAGCCAAATGCTGGCGTAAAGTCAACCCCTCCTGAGGTTACCAAGCAAGCACCCGAAAAGGTTGCTGTGGTAGTTAATAAGGCTCATTCGGTTGACTCGAAGGCAAAAGCTGGTGAGGCCACCAAACAAGCCAAACCAATAGCTGTGAAGCACCTAAAGCAGATTTTGAGACTCCTAAACTGGTCAAACCAACCGAGGCACCCAAGAAGGCCAAAGCCACCTCCACCGAGGCACCTACACCAGCCCCAGAAGTGGCCAAGCAGGTAGCCACCGAGACATCCAAACAGGGTAAGCAGGCAGCTCCTGAGGCACTCAGCAAGTGGCTGCCGAGGCACCCAAACAAGCCAAGCAAGTGGCTGCCGAGGCACCCAAACAAGCCAAGCAAGCGGCTGCTGAGGCACCCAAACAGGCAAAGCAGGCGGCCCCCGAGGCACCCAAACAGGCGGCCCCCGAGGCTCCCAAGCAGGCTGAGCAGGCGGCCCCCGAGGCACGCAAGCAGGCTAAGCAGGCAGCCACTGAGGCACCCAAGCAGGCTAAGCGCCCCCGAGGCACCCAAGCAGGCGAACCGGTGGCTGCAGACACCCCTAAAACAGCTGAGACTTCTCCATTGGCCAAAGCAGCTCCTGATGGTGCAGGCCAAACCAAGCTGGCCAAACCACTCGAGGCACCCAAACAAGCCAAACCAACTGCTGCTGAAGCTCCTAAAATAGCAAAACCGAAGGCTGATGAAGTACCTAAACAAGCCAAGCAAACTAATGAAGTTTCCTCAAAACCTGCTCCAGTTGAGCCTATTCCTCCACCTCCAGCCCCACGTAAACTTACTTTTGCCGAGGCAGTTGCAAAACCTGCACCTGTCAAGCCTGAAGCTGAGAAAATCAGCACTTCTCCCTCTAATCATGTCATATCATCTAAACCTGCTGAAACCCCAGCCAAGATGGAGTCTGTGATCAAGGACGACAATGGTATCTGTTCTTTCTCTCATTTTTGTGCTGTCTGTTTCCCAGCCCCATATTCTGCAAACTTCTAAGATTTTTAGATAGGGTCATTCACCTTCACAAATATCTAGTGTGGGAAGTTTACATTGACTTGGGTTGACAGTGTCAGCAGTTTTATTTTTGTTGGCAGTTTAGAATTGTGTTCATTGTGTTTGTTTTGGCCTTTTGTTGGTGTTGACGTATTGGGTACAGAGATTACCTGTTGGCGCATTAAACATGGGTTTGGCTCTTAAC
Source organism: Poeciliopsis gracilis (assembly GCA_911649635.1). NCBI lineage: Eukaryota > Metazoa > Chordata > Actinopteri > Cyprinodontiformes > Poeciliidae > Poeciliopsis > Poeciliopsis gracilis. The sequence goes on from CAJVRI010001220.1 coordinate 4,929,949, forward strand.
TAAAATGTTCAGATTGTATGGTGCAGAATCTATTCATCCGTGGCTCCTTTGTAGTAAACTTCAATGACGATGTTTGCTATTTTTATTTATTTATTCATTTTTTCATTATTATTTTTACACCTTCTGAAACAGTTTGGAGGTGTACCCTATAAATAAATAAATAAATAAATAAATGTATTGTTGGTTTCTGTAGGCTCTGGCACAGAGTCGGACAGTGATGACTCAGTTCCTGAGCTGGAAGAACAGGACTCTGCACAGACACAGACGCAACAAGCTCAGGTAAGGATTAAAGTTCAGTCCCGCATATTTTTATTTGTATTGACCACAATTTAAATTAAACATTCTGCCATGATAGCATGACTGTTACTCTTCAAAGATGATTAACATAGTGACTTTCGTTCTTCTGAGTTTAATGAAGCCACTTCTATGTTCTGAGAAGATGTTTTTTCATTTAAAAAATTTATTAATTTCTTCTTCATTTCCATGTTGCCCTAATCCATAAAATTTCGATTTCTTATAGCTCGCAGCAGCTGCTGAAATAGACGAAGAGCCTGTAAGCAAAGCCAAACAGAGCCGCAGTGAAAAGAAGGCACGGAAGGTAAGGATTGTGCTCTCTTTGTTGTACAAATGCAGACAGCTTCTTCTGGATTTCTGCCACAGTCGTAACACTATTCCACATGATTGCAGGCGATGTCAAAGCTTGGACTCAGGCAGGTAACAGGGGTTACCAGGGTCACCATTCGCAAATCAAAGAACATCTTGTTCGTCATCACCAAACCAGACGTCTACAAGAGCCCTGCGTCAGATACATACATCGTCTTCGGTGAAGCTAAGGTAACTGGCCAGCATCAGTGTCTTCAACAAGAATCAAACCACTTTATAATAACCACTATTTTTTATTAACCTACAGACCAATTTTCCAAAGAAAAACCCTCTTGATTTACCAATAGAAAAGCCAAAGTATTTAACATTTCATATAGGCCTTACTTATATGGTTGTATCAAAGCAGCAACTTGATATGTATTAATGGAGACTGAAACTCACTGTCAACATGTAGTTTTTATTGGGTTCCAATTATGTATTTGGACATCATTAATTACAATTAATTTAGTCGGCTACACAGAGTCAACAAATGAAGAAATATGTAAACATTTCCATAAACATTTTTTCAAGTGATAATATAACACAACTTTTTTAAGTTCAGTATGCATTTTCCATCTATAAAATAAAAAGTAAATCAAGTTTTTTGTATCTCCTTATAAGCTACTCCGTCATGCCTGGCATGCAGTGCTCAGAACCTGACAGCAGCACCTGCTTACTTCTGACTATTACAGCTTTGCTCATTGGGGAGTTAGATGCTTTATATGTTATGTTTGTTTCACAGGAGAATAAAACAAACATGGAGGAGAAGAAATTGGGCAAATAATTTCAAAAAGATTGACTAAAAATATCAATACTGACACTTCCATCATAGAAGTCATTGATTATGTTGACGAATGACAGCAGCCCTGCTGTTTATAAATGCCTCTAATGGCGTCATATTGATAGTGAATCTATTGAAGCCTACTCATGTAACAATCTTTTTTTTTTCTCATTTCATCTGTGCCACAGATTGAAGATCTTTCTCAACAAGCCCAGCTGGCTGCAGCAGAAAAGTTCAAGGTACAGGGAGAAGCGACAGCAAAGATCCAGGACAACACACAGACGCCCACAGTACAGGAGGAAAGCGAAGAGGAAGAGGTAAAATGTCATTATTCTCCAGTGATAAATTGATGCTGCTTTGTGGCAAAGAAAATACAGGAGGGAAAAACATAACATTTCTGTAATTTGATATGTAGGTTGATGAGACCGGGGTCGAGGTGAAGGACATCGAACTCGTCATGTCACAAGCCAACGTGTCGCGGGCAAAGGCTGTACGCGCCCTGAAAAACAACAACAACGACATTGTCAACGCTATTATGGTGAGAATTCAAAACTTTTATTGTGAAAATTGATTTAGTCAGCAATGTATGTCTCTTCAGTGATGATTTAAGACAGTGACTTTCGTTCTTCTGAGTCTACTGAAGCCAAGATTTCTGTCCTGAGAAGAGAGAGAAACTCTTAGAAGCCCTGTTGAACAATGTTTTGAGCTCGTACTGACCTGGTGTTTTTTGGTTGCTTTACAGGAGTTGACGATGTAACAAGATCCTGTCAACAAAGAGTTGAAGAAAGGTTGCTGATTAAATCTGAGCTCATTTATACAATTTATACCAAGATGGAAATAAAGTTGTGGCTTGATGAAATTAAAATCTGGCATTTATTGGGTCTCTTGGGGAAACGAGGGGAATTTAACATGATTGAATGTTTAAAAAAGACTTGCAGTACTTTTGTTTTTTCCACTGGTGAAGTATTTGTTCTTGTACTTTGAAATCCAAAGTAGTCATAATAAAGGCTTTAAAAGTTCATTTTTCAGAGTGATGAGCAGGAAGAGTTGAAGCTGTAACATTATACCATCCTCCAGATGAGGAGAATATCATGTCCTTTGCTGTTTTATTCACCTCTGTCTGTATTTGGCTTATTTATTTACACCATAAAGACTAAATGAGTTTTTAATGTCCTGATATGTAAAATAATAGAATTAAAACTTGGTGTACTCACATTTCACCTTGTATTTACGCTCATGCCTAATTTAAAATTACATAATAAAGGCAGGATTGTGTAGTTCCTATCACATGCCTTAATGCTATATGTGACAGCCTGTGCTTTACCCACACCAGTATTTAGAAATGGAAGATCACAAAAGTGAAAAATTAAAGCTGATGGTCTCTGCCTCCCACTCAACTGGTACAACAAAGTAACCACATCCAAATCGACAGCAATTTAGATGTAATTTCATTGGAGCTATTCACTAATTTATTTATACATTATAATTGACTATTAAGAACGTAATCAAAACAATACAACAATATTTGCTAAGGGAACTTCGGATAAGAAAATACTTGGATGAATATTCAAATTCATAACGGGTCTAACTGTTAAATGTTTACTTCTCTATTAGATATTCAAAACAAAGTTTTACCCAGGAAGAGATATGAAGAGGTCTGCAATTCTCTTCCCAATATTTTATTCATTTTATAATCCACAGGAGTTTTATTAATCTATCAGTCGTACAAAGACAACAAGACTGTCTTGGTTTACCAAATTGAAAACAGTAATATTAGCTAATGACGTGATAGGAATTAAGAAACTAGAGAACTGAAATATTGTTTTAAGTGTTGCACTATTTTTTTTTCTTTCCTGAAATTGTTACATCATCTAAAACATTAAGCTTTCATTTCATAAAACTAACTTAAAGCTGCAAATGTTGCAGGACTGTTTTTTCTAGACTTCATTATTAATTAAAAAAAGATGCCATTTTATCAGATCATTCTTTAGCTAATTTTGAGTGGAGTTGCACTACATAAGGACAGCATCTTTATTTCTATTTTTAATCTTGAAAATCTAGAAGAAAAAAAAATAAAACTCAAAAAGTGGGTTGGTACATTTTTCTTTATAGATCTGAAGAATATTGATGGTACTTTTTGACATTTCCCTGTGGAAATATAGAAATATAGTTTATGAAAAAATAGATAATATCTTTTTAGTTGGTTTTTATATCTACGTTATCATTTTCTGCCAAAGTTATTGAGCCATTATGAAAAATCTAACAACTGGCCAAGCAATTATGTTCTACCTTGTGTTGATCTATACTTCTGGCACATGTAAAAATGTCTCCAAAAAACCTCTTATGTTTTCATCAAATCTTACATTTTTACGCTTTGTCTTTAGACCACACGTGAGTAACATTAGGGCAATTGTAGACAGACAAAGTCTGTACATTTCTGCCAAATCTCAGGCATTTTGAGAATAATCTCAGAAATTTTCCAGAAAACACTTGGAAATGTTTGAGCTCCAAATGTCCAAAGAAAAAAATGATACAGATATTTTTGAGTTTCAAAAAAACATATATTAAAAAGGTTAAGATTTCCCAATAAATTCTAGGGCTCCAAAAACTCCGAAGTTTTGAGATCAATCTAATAGAAAATGTTCGACTTTACGAACTCGAACGATTTTACAGGTTTTTCTACAGAATTTCTTAAACATTTTCCTCAATTTTATTTGTTCGTGCAAAATGTAGACGTTTAGAGCTCAAGAATAAATTTTAAAAAAATATTCAGACAATTTCTTAGTTTTTTTTTTTCTCGCAAAGTTTCGTTTTTCTTAAACATTCCTTGTATTAACGTCACTCCTGATGGGTTTTTTTTTCTCTCCCTCTGTCTGGAATGCACGTGGTTATATGTGTGTAATGGTTTTGCTGTACGCAATATTAAACAAGCCACTTCAAATTAAAGATCATTCAAAATCAAATACTTTTGTAATCCCAAATGGAAATCAAATGCTGTTTTAAATTATATTACTTGGTTTTGCACACACTTATTTTTCCTGTCCGTAAATAATTTATCAAAGTGTATTTCACTGAAAGCCCAGCCGGCATGACTTGGACTTCTGCAGGAGGTTATGCCGTGAAACGCCCCGCCTCTCACGTCTCTCGCGGCTGAAAGCTCTAGAAACATCTACTTCCCTTCCGACTGCGTCAGTTCTGCTATTCTCATTCCAGTGTACGTAAGAAAATCCGGCGTGTAGCCCACAAGCTAGCGGCGTCTGCCCGGGTCGTGTGTGAGCGGCGGTTTCTTTTCTTTAAGAAAACAAGCATTATCATTCCTCTTCTAAGACTGGTTTATCTTCTGGAAAGGAGCCCACTTCACGCCGAGAAATGTAAGTTGTGGAGAGTGGACGGGAGGAGGCAGCGTGTGGAAAGTGCGGTAGCTTTGGTGTCGCTGCCCTCATAACATGCTTTTGCAAAGGCGGGAGGTTTGGCCTTGCTTATATGTACTGAGAGCTTGTTGACGTTAACCTGACTTTAACCTGAAATGTGAAAAGCTAGCAGTGTCCGGTCACTGTAATATCCAGTAAGCCCGCCGTTAAACCGGGAAGTTGGCTATTTTTGCGGGCTCTGCGGGGGCACCGCATGGTTTCAGTGAGGACAGTAGCCTTGTTAGCATAGCTAGCTGTGCTCATTGAGACTTCTGGAAGGCTCTGTCATTAGATTAGCACCTGGGCTGTGGAAGTAGTCAGGATGTTCCCGCTGAACAGAAAATCTGATGGATTTTAACAGCAAATCCAAGCCTTTAATTGCTACTTTATTTTTAAGAGAGAGCAGTTAGAGATAGTCAGAAACTTAAAGCTACTAGCTAAACTTAGCTGTGTAATTAACCAAACTCTCTTTAGAAATGGTTTGCCTCCTATCAAATTGCCTTTCGTTGTATAATTTTCCTTTTTAATTTTAATTGGGAAAAGGGGGGGATGGGAAATAAATAAATTATCCCTCTTAAAAACAAGCATCCATGTGCACGTGCTTCTGATGACATCACACCAGGCATCTAATAGCTGTGGTGTTTTTGACTTGTGTATTTTAAAACAATTCCTTGTTATTAAGCGTTTACTTGTATTCAGAATAAAACAGATGGCCCCCATGAATTAACACACGGATTTCCGTTACCTTTAGTACAGATAAAACACATAGAACCAGTTTATGTTGAGCAACAGGATGGACTGGTAGGTGCATATTTGATCAAAGGTATCAGATCATTCTTGAGCTCATTTGGAGTGGAGTTACACTACATGACGGTGTTTGAGTCCCAGTGATTCTTTCAACATCATTCCAATGTCAACTTAAAATATAAATAAAAAAAAAATTCACCAGTCAGAGTGGTTTGTTAAAAAGGTGTTCAGACTGCCTACACTACTACAGTGGGAATGCATGTAATTGTTTAAAGGGATACAAGTAGAGAAGTTAATTTTATGTCCTGAAAAGTATTGAACCACATTGAGGTTCAGACACCCATGACAGCCCAGATAGCTTGAATATTTCAACATGTGTACAAAAAAAAAAGAACCTCCTATATCATGTAACTAGGGTTTTCCTTCCTTTCAATGCACTTTTTAAAAACCGCCTGACCATTCAGAAACATGAACCACAACGATAAAAAAGAAAAAATCATTCTGATCAGACGGGTCAGAGTAATGCCAATTCTGCAGTCATATGTAAACATTTCCCGTTTGTCGAAACACCAGTCTTTCCATAGTAGTCAATAACTTAATGAATTATTACAATTGAGGATGACTGATCGTAATTCGACTTGTCATGCTTGAGTATGGAAAAATGCTTTACTTTTGTCAGAGAAGAGTATGTAACTTGAGGCTCTGTGGCAACCTGACACAAGGTCTTGTTGAAGGCCATCTGTTCTTACAGACATCGGTAGCAAAAACATTTGGTGTGTGTTGATACAGGTAGTCTGTAGTTACCTCTGCTGTGCGATTATAAAGCTGTAGCTTTAAAAATAATGGGAATCGGGAAATGTTGTTAAACATTTCCCTATTGAGAATTTGTCATTACAGCTGCACATTAGCATATATTTTGGTTTTCTCCCAGCTATAGCTCAGTAAGAATTTTTTTTTTGTAAGAGATGTGATTTAGATGCAGAAAAACCACTGATGTGACTATTTAGTCCTAATAAAAATGATAGCCAGCCCTTTAATAGAATGAAATATGGTTTTGTAATTAAATCTGTGCACCGTAATTAACCAAAACTTGATTTATGGCACTTACCATGATTGGTTTCATCTGAAATGGCAGATACCCTGACTCGGGCTTTTCCTGGCTGATGCTAATTTCCAGTTTTATTTAATTTTTTTAGGCCTGCAGGTTGCCAATTTCCTTAGGGTTTTTTTTCTCAGGACTTTAACACTCAAGAGAAATGTTCTGCAGGTTCTTTTGTAGAAGTCGTGGTTTTGAAATCAAAGAAAAATAAGGCGTTGCAACACTGTGCAATAGAATAAAGCAGATAACAAAGCATATGCTGTTTGACGCTTTAATTGAAAATGGTGTAAATTGATAAAAATCAGTTTTTATTTAGGTATTTAGCCAATTATTTAACAGTATAAGTCAATTCAGATAACTGATTAGTGCATTTCTGCTTTTTGCTTCCCATTGAACAGTTATAAGAAGCCTTAACCTTCTCTATGTGTTTTCTTATTCTTTCAGGCTTCCAGCAACTGCTAAGTGGTACGACAGGAGGGATTCTGTTTTTATAGAGTTCTGTGTGGCCGACAGCAAAGATGTTAAAGTTAACTTTGATAAAACAAAGTGTGGATTCAGGTATGTGTCCAAATAGTTGAGTGTATAACAATATTATTGTTAAATTCATGCACAAAGATTAAAATTTAACACTTTATCCTTGCAAATTTCTCCCACAGCTGTGTCACTGGAACTGATGATGTTAAATTGGAGAACCAAATAGATCTTTTTGAAGCTATCGATGAAAATGTAAGTTACAGCTTTATTCAATAAATGGACACGGTGCTGAAAAGGTTCATGAAAAGTTTTTTTTCCCCCTGTCTCTCTGATTCTCTTGTTGCAGGAATCGAAACATAACCGCACAGATCGTTCGGTCTTGTGCTATCTACGAAAAGCACAACCGGGAAAGGCGTGGCCAAGACTAACAAAAGAGAAGGCTAAGGTTAGTTAGTATGCATGACTAAAGCAGGTTCAGTCTTATGGAAAAACTTGAGCACTGGTGAATTTCAACTTGCTGAAATTTATGTACAGTTAGCAACCTGAAATTCATAATACCATTACAGCAGTTACTATAAAGAAATAATCCCTGTCTGAGGATAAGATTGGTCTGAGACGTTGAATAAAAGAAACATAAATTTTATGATTTATATGTATCTTTTTAAACAGACTTTTTAATGCAAAGATAATAATCCTGGTCGTCTTTGTTCACAGGTGTCTTGGCTCAGTGTCGACTTCAACAACTGGAAGGACTGGGAAGACGATTCAGACGAGGAGATGGGCAACTTTGATCAATTCTCAAATGTAAGTTCTTTGAGATTACATAAAAGAAAATTCCTTCATTGAGGCTTATGGGTGCCTTTATAGAACTTAGTCCCAATAAGTTGATTTTTTTTTTTTTTTTTTTTTTTAAGCAATTCAGTTTGAATAACAAAACTCATTCCCAGTCTTATATTAAACATCTCAATTTTGATGACACTTGCATACAGTTATTATAAATCTAGTAAATACAAGAATAATACAAACATGTTATTAAATAAATGCATTTTCATCATGGCTGCGTTTTTTGGCCATCCTGTGTCGTTGGTGTTGACCCTTACTCGCTGTACACTCGGGGTGCATTCTTATCATCTCGCAAACAATCGCACCAGAAATGCTGTTCTTGGTGTTACGACAGTATTAACTTAGCTTTTAAGTTGGTCGCATTAGATTGTTTGAACAAAAATCAAATAATGAATGTAATATTAACTTTATTATTGCAGATGATGCGCAACATGGGAGGAGAGGATGACCTGGATAATCTAGATGTTGATGCAGATGGTGCAGATGATGTAAGACTTTATGCATTTTTATCTATTTTTTTTACTTTTCAAGCTTTATTAGGTTTTCAGTTTTTAGTGAACTAAAATAAACTTGCTTATCAAAATCTTTGCAATCTGAAAATTTGAGTATTTCTTGTACTATTTCTTCAAGTCCAGTACCAGTAAGATTTTCAGACATTATTTCCTTTTTCTCATTTTCAAATAAAAATCTAGATTTCTAAAAAAATACTCACGGAAAACATTTTCCTTTCATAATCTTACGTGCACCTACCAAAGCACCAATCCTAAAGATGACATTTGAACCAATAATTTGCATGAATGGAATAAAAAATGCTTATTTAAGGGGGAGGTAGCAAGATTGAGGACATAGTCTGCCATCTGGAAACATAAAGAAGAGAAACGCTGAGCTTTACATGAATGAAGATGGACATTTACCGACATGATTTAACCATCTTTTCTCCTAAAAAGCTACTAGTGACAAAACTAGAAGTATTTGTTTCTTTTATGGACATTTTTGTTGAGTAAATCTGACTGCACGGCATCAACCCCTTTACTGCGTTGTTTGCTTTAGCCGACAGTGAAGTTTACCTCTTTAACCTGAACGTTCCGTTTTTGTTTGTCTTTTAAACTGTAGGATGATTCTGCAGATAGTGACGATGAGAGTAAGTATTCATGAATATTTCTACAGAGCGCAACCAGAACAATCATTTTCTTTGCATGGATTCAGTGATGCCTTTTTTTTTTTTCACTTTCAGAAATGCCGGACTTGGAGTAAGGTGTTGTAAAGAAGATGGAAGAACGGAGGATGAGGGAGAAATCTTAACAAATGTATATCTTGAAACTGAAGACAGTGACAACCAACTGTACATATGAGTCAGTAGCCATATTTAAATCCATAGCCTCAGCTCCAAACTCTTTGACCAGTCAGTCTACCTAAGGTTGATTTGCATGGTATTGTACAGAGCAGCTATCTCCATGTCCATTTGCTGTACTGCACCTGTTTTGGGGTATCTTGTTTTAATGTTAAATATTACAACTAAGCACACATTTTATTTGTTGGGGAAAAACTGTATAGTTGTACCTAACTGAGCAATACATGTTAAAGTTGCAGTTTCTCAAATGAGTTGCTTGAAAATGATTGGACCCCCCCTGTAGGTGATGTTGTGATTTTAAAGGTAGTCGACCTAGTGTAGTGTATCTCATGATTTAAGAATTAGATGCATTGACTGATTGGGTCCTCTGAAGACTTCCATGTGCTGTAATTTAGTTATCCAGGAAGCCTGTTTCTGTAGCTTGATCTTGCAGCTTACATGTCCCCCTTTCACTTGTTAAATGTCTGTAAACCTGGATCAATCGAAAACCATCGCAGGATGACTTGCTTTCCCCCAGTTGTCACCTACTGCAACAACAGATTGGTTTCCATGAATTGGATGGATTCATTAAAAGCTCCTCTCTTATTCTGTCATCTAGCTTTCACATATATCTGATAAGAGGCAAATTAAAGTGTTTTGCAGCTGTTAAAGTTTGGTTAAGCCTCAGAATTATGTGGTTTGTTGCTCTCCTACAGTTTTTTTTTTACCCATACTCCCTCCTGGTTTTTGGACATTGTTGGAACTAAAATAAGTAATGACCAAATCATATTTGCACTGTTGAAAATGTAAGGAGAAGCAAGTACTATTCAATTACAGTGAAAATGTTTTTGTTTTTTACTGTCTACATCTTTCTAATAAACAGTTTAAGAATCGATGTCTTTCTTTTTCAGTTTTAGGTTTTGACTTTACACAAGACATTTGATCAGATAATTATTTCTGCCAGATGTAAATCCAATTTGTAGCTATGAAATAACACCTCGGTTTATGTTGGACCTTTCCTTAATAAATCAAACTAGCTGTCGACGGAAGCCCTTTTTCTCTGTAAGTCGGATGCATTAAAACCACAAACGTCAATGTATTGCATTGGGACATTATGATAGAGCAGCAAAGTTGTGGAGTGAAATAAAAAGGATGACTTGTTTACCATTTTGAAAAATTTTCCAAAAGGTCTGGGGAAACAACTTTTTTTATTTATGGATTTATAACATTAAATGATATTTGTAGAATGCCTCAAATGGCTGGTTGTGAATACGGACAAGCAGTGGGTCAGCTGAACTGTACAGTAGGAATGAGGACAATGTAACTCCTCAATAGGGCCTTTTACTGGAGATTTATTGAAGACGGGATGATTCTGATCATGTTTCACAGCAGTCTAAATCCTGACATATTCAGCTGAAAATATGTTCCAAAGATGCTTTCTATGCACCTTTATCTTGAAAGTGAGATTTAAATTTTAAAACATGACAACCTCGATGCCAAAACACCTGACCAAATGTATACTTTGAGCACATTTGGGCAACACAATAAAATATTTCAGGATGTAAATCTAGACTAACTTTATTAAATTGAACGAGATGTATTCTACTTACAGTGCTAATTACTTGAAAATCATTTTTAGTACTTCTAATAAAAGATGCTTTCTGAGTCCTATTCAATCGGCGCTAGGACCCAGAAAGCACCAGGATTTAAGGCCTAGAATAATATATTAGCATACTTCCTCTTTAGGCCCGATTTCCTCACAGATTGCCATTTATGAGAAAATTGCCACAAGATGCAATAATGTAGCTTCCTGTTTACACACCCGGCTGCAATAAAATAAAAGTTTAGAGCTAAAATAATAAATTAGATATTGAAAACATAATTATTAAATTTTTTGGAAGTGTAAATATTTTAAATAGAAAATATTCAACGAAACAACTGCTGATTAATACGTGTGTTAGACGCTAGAAATAATTATGTCAGCAGTATTTTACAGGTTTATTCTATATTCACAATTATTTGCAAGTTTTATTTGAAGCTGAACCAAATTAAAATGTTTTTTTTACTAAGTGATGAAATAGTTTGTGCCGTTTGCTGTAGCTGTAATTTAAATGGATTTGTTTGTTGGCTTTATTTCCCTGCTCTGTGCCTATGAACGGGTCTTGAACTTTGTTGAAGTACTTTTACCGGATGTGTGTGCGGCTTATTGTTGGGACGTTAACGCGGCTCCAGCTTCACTCCGTTCTGTGATCATGGCTGCACCGGACCTCAACAGCCATGTTTGCTAATTTAAAACCCAAAGGTTAGGGAATAGTTGTTTATAATTTATCGCTGTGTCATCTTCACCCACGCTTACCCGTTAACACGGAGGGGGTTTAAAGCCGTCGGCGCCTCCGGAACCCAAGGACTAAACAGAAAAAAGGTTGGCCTGTTTTGAGTGGAATATCGGTGAAACTTTGGATGGTGGCGGTGTAGGAGGATGATGCTCTGCAGAAATTGTCTGTGTGCGTAAACAATGTAACTTCATCTGGCAGCTAGCTAACGTTAGCCCGTCATCAAAAGGGAGTACGCCTCCGTTTATTAATCCACGAGTCTGTTTTTTGTGAGTTCGTTTTTATTTTTAACAAACCGGCTTACATTTTTTCCATTCACCACGGGATAAACCAGCGTGGTTATGGTACCTGCTAACGTCGCAGCCTACTTACTCCGGATAAGGATGCTATTAGTTAGCTTTATCTGTTAGCTTTGTTCTTTTGTGATGATGTAGCTAAATAACCTTGGGGGGTGCTAGGCTGATGTTCTCTGTTATGTATTCCGGGCATGAAAAGTTGCTGGGAACCCTTCGGACTCGCACTTTATTCTAACATTAAGGTTAAAATGGCCAGCACAGCCGTCTGGCAGCGCTTTAAAGTAGTGGCTGGTTCATTCGAGGGCGCTAAGCTAACGCGGCGCCTGCTGTTGCAACGGCCTCGTTGAATTAGGAAATCAAGATCCCGGAGGACTGTCGAAAACTGGTAAACAGCCACTGCTGTTGTCAACGGTTCTTTAAAATATAAATACATTATTAGTTTATCCCCTCGCCTCCCTCCACTGCCGCCCCTGATGATGTTTCGTGCTTGTGTTTCTACCTGTAATGAACGTTTTTCGTCTGTGCCCGTATTAGCAGCGCCTCATCAGCGGTAATGATGAGCTCCTACCGTAATATTCGGCTTGTCCATTACACTCGCTCGGGCCTGGCATCTGCTGCTGCTGCTGGCTGCGACATTTTAACGGCTGCTGCCGTTGGTCCCAAAATGCTGTCACAAAATCATTTTCCGAAACAAAACAGAACTTGTTTATTTGTGATTTCTTGAATTTTAATGGAGACTAGCAACAGACTAGTGTTGTGATTCTATTTTATTTAGTTTTTTTTTTGTTGTTGTTTTTTTTATCCTTTTAGATGGACTCAAATAACCATTTCAACTATGGCACCTCAACAAACTCAGGACTGAAACTCACCTCAGGGGATTCTCTTTATACTAACGGGTCCTCCATGAGTTTTCCTCAGCAGGGGAAGAGTGAGTATTACATCCTTTAATACACGGTTCAAACTCAAGGTCTGGGGGCCAAATCCGGTCCGCCACAAGATTCTATATGGCCCTGTATACTCGAGAGGGTCACATTAAACCTTCAAGATACCATCTTGGCATTGTGTTAATCCACAAGCATATTTACATAACTGTTGAGAGAAAGGCAAATTAGTGTGTATTTTTTTTTTCTTCTTCTTCTTTTTTAGCCAAGCACCAATATAAAAAATTGGCCCGATATTTGATATAAATACTGCTGAAATGGCTGATAACCATTATTTGCCTATAATGTATATATTTCATTGTTCTTTTGACGTCTTAAAACAAAACTTCGACACAACTTCAGTTAAGCTTCCCAGAATCCTGCACTCCATTACTATCACTGTCACATGGCCAAACAAATACCACATGACCAACTCCTCCCCCTGCCCTCTGTGAAAAAAAAAGGCAATAAGATGGAAATCGATATCGGTTGCTGATATGGGCTCAGTTTTATTTATTGGGCCGATATTGATGTATACATTGACTGTGTGGAAAAGCTTTTCCAGGGTCACGTGCTGCAAATTACACCAAAAATAACCGTGATACAAGCATGGGACTGCAGTTTTATTCAGTTTTTATATATGTTTTTTATATGTTAATAGTCTTTTTTTTTTTTACATAAATAAATATAAAAAAAAAAGACTAAAATCATCTGATATTGACCATATTGGTGTCAATATGGTGGATCCCTAATTTTTTTAAATTCTTGGTGCCTCTGTTTGTTGGCCATTTTATGTATTGTAAAATATAGAACTTCTGGTTAATTAACTACAATGTGAAATAATGATCACAACATAGGAGAATCAATGCACACATTTCCTGAACTAAACTCCTCTTAATTGATTTGTTTTTAGGAATAAACATGTCTTTCTGTTTGAAGAGTTTTTATTTAAGCTGTTTTTTGCTCTCTAACAGATCTGAATGGCGAAATGAATGTGAATGGCGTCACTACTGTACACGGGTCAAGCGTGTCTGGTTCCCACCCCCAGTCAGCTCCTTACCCGCACATGAGCGGCCACCACCAGGGTGCTGTTGGCTACGAGTACCTGTGGGGAGGGCTCCCTCAGTATGGCCCTGGCATGGGCTCGCCATCAGGGCAGGGGGTCCACCAGAAGCAGCCGGTGCCTGGGATTGCACAGCCTCAGTCACAGCACCACTTCCAAAGCCACGGCCAGTACCAACTGAACGGCGGAGTGGAAGCGTCCCACCAGCCCTCCATCGCAGGCCAAACAAACGTCCCTCTAACAGGCAACAGCCAGTATTGGAACAGGAGCAATCCCACCCAACAGCAGATGAGTTATAATTCCCCCAGCATGTATGGGAGCTTCCAGAGTCAGTCTCATCCTGGCGTTACGCCTTCCCCACATCACCAGCAGCAGACCTTACAACCGCCCCCCCATCAACCATCTCAGCAGCCCCTCCTCTCCCACCATCAGCCTCACCATCACCAGCAGCAGCAGCAGCAGCAGCAGCATTACAGTATGATGACAAATGGGATGCCCTTCTACCAGCCCCCCCAGCAGCAGCTGCCACAGCAATCTCAGTCCCAGACTCGCATGATGCCCCCAGCTGCCCAAAACTTCACCCCACCCCGCGGCAGCCCACAGCACCACAGCTTGTGCAGAGGGAGCAGCAGCAGTCCTTTGCCGGTGGGGATGTCGCCAACACCGGTTGTATCACCACCAATACAGGACAGTGTGTCACCCAAAGGTCTCAGCAGGGATCGCAGCCCCCACACTAGCAGTGCAGGAATGTCGTCTCCACTGCAAGGTGACCTTTTCTAATTATGATGGTATATTCTCGCTGTTTCCTCAGATCTTCATTTTGATATGTTGCACTGCTGCATGTTGTCATTGCCGCCTTAAGGTTGAAGACATTTTGTGTCTTTGGTTTTGATGACAAGTTAAACTTTCCTAGTCTACGATCTATTTCCTCCTTCTAATGTCTGGACATGAGTCATGGTTGTATTTCTGCTTTGCCATTACTGACAATCGTCACCTCCGCTGAAAACTTGCACTTCCGTGTTAACAGAAGCTATAATGGAAATGCAATGATTGTGAAGTTTTCAAAAGAAAAACAAACTAGTTTCCAAAAAAAAAAAAACCCAATAAAAAAAGGATAACTGTACTTGTGCGTCTACTGCATTATTAGGTTAGTCAGGCATTGGGATAGTACTAACATATGACCAGCAGGTGTCAGTGTTTTGATTTTGGAAAATGTCATCTAGACTATTTATTTTCGAGAGAAGCCTTTTTATTTTACAGGAGGCATGGGCGATATGGACTCAAAGTTTTAACAGAACATCTTGTGGTAGTATTATGATAGCAGCAAAAGTGATAAGGGCTTTTTTTTTTTTTTTTTTAGCTTTTTTTTAGGGTAACTATGTAGCGCTGCAAACATAACTGCTGCTCTTGAGAAACATTTCCATAGATAATACGCTTCTGTAGAAAGTGTGACTTGTATCATTAAGTTGCACAAACTACCTTGACTAGTATTTTTAAATGTATCGATATTTTTTGATGCTTTCAATGAAAAAACATAGAAGAGAAAAAGTAAAAGTAACAATCCTGATCATATGGGCATTTTTAGGGGTGTAATCATTGATTAAAATTTATTGTGACAATTATAAATCAAAAATTGTTATAAGAAATTTATCATGATAAACAATACAATGAATACCCACCACTAATTCACAGATATATTTAGTTGTACATCTTAAAAAAGATGTGAAAAGGATTCTGTAAAGGTTGAAAAATCACACTGTAAGATTTTAGAAAATTAACCCTAGATAATGAGAAGAGTTTCTCTTCTCCTATTGTACATGTTTACAAATATAAACATGTACAATTTGCTAATCTTCACTCATACCATCAAAAGACTGATGCGGAAATGTTCAACAACAAACCTTTCAAGGAGGTTTGGTGATAAAAGATGAAAATGTGGAAAAGCCCCTCATTCCCACTGTTGTTTCATAGAGTATATGGAAGACCTAAAACCTGCTTATGTTTAAAGGACCCTGGCAGCTTAAAAACGTCAAATTTCAGAACGCCAGTACAGATGTAATAAAAAGAGAAGTGGAGAAAAAAAATTAAATTGGGTCATCATGTGATCTTCCAACAGAGAAATTGTTCACGAGGCACAAAGTCAACCTTCTTTCAAGGCTGTCTCAGTCCAAATGCCTAAAACTTGTAGTACAAACCCGAGAAGAGTATGGAGCATAAGAGGCAAACAAGACTTTGACGTCTGTTAAACATTTTAGGTGACTAAGTGATGTCCTTTTTCCCCCTCATTGAATAAATGTAACCAAATTATAGGTTGAACTTTTGTCTAAATCTTTCGACAAATTTGTCTGCGACTGCATAGTAAGATGTTGTTCATACTAAGATGAAGTACCACATGTACCATTTAAAAATACATTTGATTGAGTGAACTAATAGTTTTGACATTTTGATTCTTTTCTCCTTTAGGGTTTTCACGGGAAGCTGTTAAGGAAGTTGATGCAAGCCACGCTGGCAGTGAAAAACCACCAGTTGTCCAGAGGTCACCAAAGACTGACAGCTACCAACTTAAACCTTCTGCTCCTCATGGGAGTCCTAAAAGTGATTATTGTCAATATTCCGATCAACCAGCAGCTCCGTATCCAGAAGTTACTCCCCATGTCAGAGATGCAGTCGTTTCCTCACATCTCCAGCATGTAACCTCTCCACTTTCGGCATCTAGTTCAGGAGCCTCGATGTCTCTTATGAAGGCTTCGACTCCACCAGGGGTCTCTACTTCATCTGGATCTCCAACATCTGCCTCCGGACCACCTGTGGTGTTATCCGGTGATGTGGATGTGCCCTTCCCTTCGTCTTCTGCTGCTTCTTCAAGAATGTCCTCACCTCCTATTGTAGTCCAAGGCCTGAGGTCTTCTACTTCACAAGTATCGGAAACATCTACCCTAGGATCCAACCTTCTGCCACAGGGGCACTCTTCCTCTCTGATTCATTCAAACATGTCGAGTGAGAGCATGTCTGTTGGCACAGTTTCTTCGGGCCCTCCTGCCTCGTCTTCATCTAAGTTTTTCGTTGATCAAACCAAGTCTGTCCTTCCTCCTACAGCCTCTAAACCTACTTGTGTTTCTCCTCCTGCTGTCGTCTCTGTCACTTCTCAATCGGCAACCGTTGCATCTCCAACGTTGCTGATGTCTCACGGGTCCAAGCCAGTTTTGCCACCATCTGTCGCCAATGCATTTGGGAGTCAGCATGACATACCTGCTCCCCCGAGGTTGATATCTGCTCCTTCATCTTTGAGTACAAATTCCTCATCTCCCAGTGTGGCATCTTTGAAGATTCCAGCGTCTTCACCTTCAATGTTATCTGTCCCCAGTTTATCAGCGCCTGCAGGAGGAACCCCTTCAGTTGGCAGTAAACTTTCTGAACCAACTTCAGCAACATCCCAGTATCGCAAACACACTCCTCCAGCTGTCGACACAAGTCTTTCCACTGCTTTTGCAGCATTGACACCACCAAAATTGGTGAAAGCGCCCTCTGTGACAGCCCAAACCGGCTCTCCGGTCCGACCTCCATTCACCCTACCTCTAACCACTCAAGCCTCCAGGACTGCACCTTTGTCCAACCCTCCTGCCTTGGTTTACATGCCTCCGCCGATGGGGACGTCTTCTAAAGCTGTCGGAAACTCTGACTCTCCAAACCTCCCAACTTCTTCTCTGATGTCAGAGCATCATGCTCCCGGTGAGGAGAAGAGGGAAGTGGAAAATAAAAGGAACGGAAAACCAGAGGATAGCCTATCCCAGCTGGATTCAGACCTAATAAGGACTGAATCTCACATGGTTGCGGTTGAAACCAAGAAGCCAGAAGTCTACCAGTATAAATCTCCTACTGATCCGCCAGGAAAATTGTTACAAACGTCTGAACAAAATCTCCAAAACGCTTCAGATTTAGAGAAGCACGAAGAGACGAGCAGCATCCTCTCAGACACAGCAGATTCTCCTGCGGCATCTACTCCCATAGGAAAGCCCCCGCATCTCAAAAGCACAAGGTTACAACATCAAACCAATGAAGAAGGCTTTGACAACTCCTCTGAAATTGCTTTTTACGACAAAGCAACATTTGACTCCCCCTCTAGACTCTGTGCCAGCTCCATCT
Source organism: Poeciliopsis gracilis (assembly GCA_911649635.1). Classification (NCBI taxonomy): domain Eukaryota; kingdom Metazoa; phylum Chordata; class Actinopteri; order Cyprinodontiformes; family Poeciliidae; genus Poeciliopsis; species Poeciliopsis gracilis. The sequence goes on from CAJVRI010001220.1 coordinate 4,948,030, forward strand.
TAGAAAAGACCTCTCATATTGATGGCGATGCCTCGTTTTTAGGTGATTCTTCTCAGTTTGACACCTCTCATCTGGACACCACGTCTTGTGCTGAGGAGGACAAGTCTGCTACATTTGACAGCTCCGGAGAAGGCAGCTTCTCAGCAGAGGACTCCAGAGATGACACCATGGGTTCGACCAGGGAAGAGGAAACCTCCGAGATGGAGGGGACCAGAATCGACAGCCAGGTTACAGAAGGTTCAATGCTGGAGTCGTCTTTAGATACAACCACTCAGACAGGAGACACTGCTGCTGACTCGAGCCACGTGAACAACTCGTGTTTATCTGGATCGCCTCAGCCAGTTTCTCAAGGTACATTGAAACATTTCTGAATTTAAAGTTACATTTTCAGTTTAAAAGTTGTTTGTTTCTTTATCTTCATAGAGGGTTCCTAGGTAGTCTAGATAAATACCTGTCTGATATTAAAATATTGTCGATATCAAATGATGTTGCCTTCAAGTCAAATGAAATTGGTGTCAAAAATTTTATGCTGGTTTGTGAAGCTAAAATTTTTTTGTTTGTGTCATTGTCACTTTAAAGATTTTAGTAAATATTTCCAGAGGTCATAAAAGGTCAACATGTACCAAACAACTGTGCTATAAAAATTTGAGTTGCAAAAATATTGCAAAGTTAAATTTATATAAATGTTGTGTAATTTACAATGTATATGAATAAAATGTTTTTTTTTTCTTAAATCTTAAAAATTCTAACAGCACAAAGAAACATTTTTGCTGCACAAATGTAGCAATTATGATTGAACAATTTTTTTTGATTTTGTTAATGAAGACGGTCCAGTTGTCCTGTAATGACCTCTGGAAAACATTTATTATCTTTAAAATGAAAAAGATGAAACGAAAATGTTTTTTGCGCAAACTTTTGACACCAATTTTGTTTAGTTTCAGGCTGGTGGGGGCGGATTTAATATCTATAAACGGTTTTAAAATTACAATGCTACTATTCTATATTGATTTAAAAAAAAGGCTAATTTCATTCTACATATTTTTTTTGTTTATAAGAAGACACATAAAAATGTGTAGGAACACTGTATCGCCAACATACTTGGATGCTGTTGTTAAGTGAATTTTGTAAACAGTTTGTTGTTGTTTTTGTCTCAGATTCTGAAGGAGACTGGGAACTGAGCGGACATGATGCACCAGACTCAGCTGGACACGTTAAGAGCAGCGCTGATGACGCAACAACCCCGAGTTTCACAGTGAGGGAGGACAACTTTGTCGCTTTTAGTACGCCGGCAGAAAGCGCTGCTGTGCATCCTCTCCAACCGGTAACCGGGCCGACCGGCGAAGCTGCAGGAGATCTTCTGAAGACCACAAGCAAACGACGCAGACCGCGAACTCCAAAGACGGCGCTAGTTACCACTGCAGGTATTCCATATTCTGATTTCTACATCAAAGTTGACATCAGATTTCCTTTCTGATTTCCTAATCAGTTTCAAAAGTTGAAATTGATTAGGTCATTGTTTTAAAGTGTGCATAAAAATGTATAATTTGTGAAATATAACAGCAAATTAAATAAAACATGAAAAATACAAATTTAACTGAAGTACCTTTTTTAATAATTCAATCTGAAACTTTTTTGTTTTAATTTTTACTAATAAAAATAATGGAGGTGATATAAGTTTGCCCACTTGCTAAAGAAGTTAGCTTTTTGCTGACCCTTATGTCACCTATACCACTCTGTTTATTAATTTATGGAACATGCAAAAATGGTAAATGTTGACAATGCTATCAAAAAGTTTTTTTTTTTTCCCTTAAGCTCCCGGGGAGAACTTGCGAAAGCCTCGAGTTCGAACACCCAAAGCGGAGAAGATGAAGGCCGACGAAGAGGGAGGGATGAAAGAGGAAGGAGCCGGGGGCAGAAAGAGGAAGAAAATGCTCAAGGTTGATGTTAAAGAAACAATAGAGGCGTCAGGGGAGGCTGGGTCTCTCGCACAGGAGGTCGATCCAATTACTGCTGCAATTAACGCCGTTCTGGCCAACGCTTCTGCCTTGAGTACAGTAGTGCAGAAACCCAAGAAGATGAAGCGGGTCAGAAAACAGGACCAGGACGGAAGCGCGGTGGGAGCTCAGAAACGAGATGCAGAGACGACTGCCGATGATGCTGATGAAAATGATGACAGCTCCACTGCAGGTAATGAAGCAAGTTCACAGATTTGTACGTATTACATCAGGTGGCATGGTTCCAGGTTTGGTTCTGATTGGGCTCTCTGTCTTCAACAGGCGAGTCGAACAGAAGAAGGGTGGCAACAGAAGACCAGGTCCAGTTCCCTCTCCAACACGGGTAGGGATCCAATTTTTACAGAAGTTTTCTTTAAATCCTAGGATAAGTTGGAGAAACTGAGTTGTTTTAGGGAGTTGTTTAAGTAAACATTATGTAGAAGAAAAACATGTTTCTTGTGTTAAAAATGTCTAATGAGTAGAAGCTGTTTCCTAAATGACGCTACTCCACTTTTTACACCAAGCTCTCTTAATTTTCAGGTGGAAAAGGGAGATTCGTGTGAAGAAAATGGATAACCGCATGAAAGGGGAAACTTGGTATTACACTCCATGTGGAAGGAGGATGAAGCAGTTTCCAGAAATTATCAAGGTGACTTTTACTGTTTTTAATTCTGCATCTGTTTTTTCCTAGTAGCCTTTCTTCTTTATTGACGAAGTTTATTATTCTCTCTCAGTACCTCAAGAAACACTCGGATGGCGTGGTCTCCAGAGAACACTTCAGCTTCAGTCCACGCATGCCTGTTGGAGACTTTTATGAAGAAAGAGAAACTTCAGAGGTAAAACTTTTGTTTCCTTTTTTTGGGTTACATCACACCTTGCAAAAGTATTTAAATCTCTTGAGCTTTTTCAATTTTCTCTAATTTTATTGGATCTTTATGTGATGGACCAGTGCGAAGTAGAACATAACTGTGAACTAGAATGAAAATGATTATAAGAAAAAGTCTAAGGTGCAGTGTTCGTTTCCATTCTGTCCCTTTTTGATATCCCTAAATACCAGTACAACCAGCTACCTGCTGATGTCACCTCATGAGTAAGTCAAGTCCACCTTTGTGTAAATTAATCTCTGTATCAATGCAGCTTTTCTGTGAAGGATTCAAGGGTTGAATAAATAAAGAGCACGGATTCAAAACATGCAACCAAAGCCATGATGCTTGAGTCATGTTAGAATGGCCCAGTCAAAGTCCAGACCTGTTTAACTGAAAATCTGTGGTAAGACTTGAACATAAATAGGACAGAAGTTAAGTTAATCTGTGACAAAACATACATTCTTGTACATTAACATAATTACAGCCCTGACTGTGCTCTTTCAGTAAATTCTTTTGAGTCTGTATATTCAGAATATGACACATTTGTTTATTAATCGACTATTGAAAAAATTGATTAATCCAATTAATAGTTTGAGCCCTAAAATAAACTGTCGAAATAACATCCTGGTGTATGCGTCACAGGGTGTGAAGTGGGTCCTGCTAGCAAACGAGGAGGTACCATCGATGATCATGGCCATCACTGGTCGGCGTGGTCGACCTCCGAACCCCGACAAAGAGAAACCTCGTCGCATTGGAGCCCTGAAGGCAGGACAAGCCCGTCGCCCGGGTAGACCTCCTAAATTCAACGCCGTCGACCTCCTCAGCAAAGTTGATGCCAAGCTGCTAAATCGTCTGGAGGCCAAAGGTGAGCGAATGTTTGTTTTTGGCTCATAGAAACCAAGTTGTTCAAAGGAGAGCAGACGTGACTTGCTGCTGTTTCTGCATTGCCAGAAACTCTCACTGAGGAGGAAAAGGAGAAACTAGCAAAAATCAAAAAGAAAATGAAAAGAAAGGTATGACCTCCTACAAAAACTGCTTTCACAGTTGGCTCATTAAACTGTTCAGATCTCAGTTTTCTGTTTCTGCTACTCTGTCGTAGGCCCGAATGAAGAGAAGGGAGGATTTAAAGATTAAGAAGATGAAAGAGGAGAAAAAGAAAGCCAAGGTACTTCAAAATAACACTAAATAATATTTTGCCCTCTTGTCATGAGCATCACTTCAGCTTCCAGTCAATATTTTCTTTTGCTCTGGCTTGTAGCTCGAGCAAGACGTCAAACTTCTGGAAGGCGTTGCTGAGCCGTCGGATCCATCTGCTCCTCCACAGCTCACGCAGTCAGAACCTGCTCCGGAACCCAAAAAGCCCGGCCGCAGGAGGGCAGCCAAAGTTGAAGCCGCCGCACCCGCCCAGCAGCCGTCCGAGGAGAAGGTGGTCCAGAGCAACAGGATGGCCAGCGCCCGTAGCAAAGCCAAGGCCTTGGCTAAAGCCCAGGCGGAGGCGGAGGCAGCAGCACAGGCCGCTCTGGCAGCAAAGAGAGCGGCGGAGCGAAGAGCGCAGGCCCAGAGACGCCTGGAGGAACGCAAGAGGCAACAGCTGATCGCAGAGGAGTTGAAGAAGCCCACAGAAGACATGTGTCTCACTGATCACAAAGTGAGTTCCTACTGAGCCCGGTTTAGTTGAACACTTTGAATCTTTTGAGTTTTTAAACTTTTACAACTCTTATGTCCTCCAGCCTCTGCCGGAGCTGAGCCGTATTCCCGGTTTGGTTCTTTCTGGAACGGCGTTCGCGCATTGCCTGGCGGTGATTGAGTTCTTGCACGGCTACGGAAAGATAATCGGCATCAACGTGCCAAAGGACATTCCCAGCCTCTCTACCCTGCAGGAGGGTCTGCTCGGTCTGGGCGACAGCCAGGGGGAAGTCCAGGACCTCCTTATAAAGCTGGTGGAGTCAGCGCTTCATGATCCAGGCCTCCCGTCCTACTACCAGGTGAGTAACCTACTTTAAGACAAGTATTTTTAACACATGAACAAGCACCAACATGTTTTAATTCATATATTGTCATCCCAATTCATAGTCTGTGAAGATACTTGGGGAGAAGTTGGTTGATTTGGAGCTGACTCGCAACACAGTCTCAGAAGTTCTCCGCATCTATTTGGAGTCTCATGGCTACGAGACGGAAGTGTGCAACACGCTGAGGACCAAAACGTTTCACATCCTTCCTCCTGACACCAAGGCAGCCATCCTGGGATTCCTGGTGGAGGAGCTAAACAGCAGCAACATTGTGACGAGGTCAGGCCTGCGCAACTTCCTGCTCTAATAACCAACACAAGTTCAGTTACTTTCCTCCCTGGCCTGGTGTTATGTTAGCTTTAAGGTTTTCATTTCAACTGGGTGGATTCCTGCTATAAATTTCTGTTTCAAAGTCTACAAATATTCAACTTACTTTCTAAGTGGACCATTACAGCTTTCATTATAATGCTCCAAATGCACTGGAAGTGGAAAAGGAAAAGAGAGAAAAAGGAAAAAAAAAGGGAGAGGTGGAGTAAAATGTTAAAAGAAAAGAAAGAAGGAAGAGTACAGGAAAGAGAAAAAATAAATAAAATACAAGCAAACATCATAGAAATCTGCTTTTACTCCTTCAGAAAGAGAGAAAAACAAAAGAGAACCAAGAAACCACAGCGACAAACAAAATATGTGAAGAGTAGATTGTGCTAATTAATACCAGATGTATTTAGTAGTAATTACATTCCCATAGACTGTAAATAGGATGAGAGCAGGATGTGGTTGAAGCAGAATAATATTAAGCTTCTGGTATGGCCTTTGCGAAGCGTGAGCCTGTTAAACTACTTTTAAAGCTAAATTACCTCTTCTAGTTCTGATAAGTGATCCAATATTCAGTCAGAATTATGCTAATAAATTTGTATATGGCTACAAAAAGCTTGCAGTTCCTTGGTAACTTCCTAAAGGACATTTTATCAAATGTTTTATAGGTGCATGTCGTGGATTAGAGAAAACCCACAATAAATTGCAACTTGTAAATATATTTCTTGTTTTTAAAATAAAAAACCAGGATAAGTTGAGGTGAATCTTTAAAACCAGGATTTCTGGTCAAATATGAAACCAGAATTTTGCCTTGACGGCTTCAAAAATGTCAACTTGATAAATGACATTTGACCACATACTAATGAGCCTTTTTATTATATTTAAGTCCAAATTTATATTTTTGATCTTGTGTGGATTAGAGAAAATCCACAATGTAATGAAATTAAAGTAAAAGCGGAGAATAAAGGACACTTATGCAGATTATGGATGTTTGTAGCCATTTTGATGTTCATAACATGCTGGCTGACTTTGTGTGTTTCAGTGACATTGACAATACATTGGAGAACATGGCAACATACAGGAAGAATAAATGGATTATTGAGAGAAAACTTCGCAAGTATGATCACTTCTCCCCACCCCGTTTTTTTCTTAAACAATGGAATCGTCTGATTTTACCAGATGTCCGTTAAAACTAGATTAAGTCACAGATATTTGGATTGTCCCTGTCAGACTGAAGTCGGTGCTGGCGCGTCGCACCGGACGATCGGAGGAGGAGCTGTGCTTTGAGGAGAGGCGGCGCAGCGCCAGAGTCGCCGAGGAGGAGAACTTCAGTCTGGAGGAGAGCGGTTTGGTCCTGGAGAGAGGAAGCAGGCGCGCACGTAAAGAAGAACCAAAACTCAGTGATGTGCGTATCTACTCTTGGGTTTTAGAGTCATACCTCAGCCGTCGTATTTATCCAGTTTTCTTTTTGTTACAGAGTGAGAGCCCTACCACTGCCAGCATTCCTGAGCTTGAAAGGCAAATAGATAAGCTAACTAAGGTAAGCTTAATGCAGCTTAGACACGGCTTCTTTTGTTTTGGTAAAGAGTAAATCAGACTTTCTTTTTCTTCGTCCTCTGCAGCGTCAAGCGTTTTTCCGTAAAAAGCTGCTCCAGTCGTCTCATTCCATGCGGGTCGTCATGCTGGGTCAGGACCGTTACCGCCGCAGATACTTGGCCCTTCCTCACCTCGGAGGAGTTCTGGTGGAAGGACCCGAGGAGCTGCTGAGTGAGTCCAAGGCTCTGCTGGGCTTTTAAGATTTAACTCTCGTTTTCTACAGGTTGTCTGCGCATCCTTTAAAATTTTTCAAAAGCCTTGAATTCATGCATCTAAAATAGTTTCTTTGGCAATGCAGATCTTAAATTTCATTCATATTTGCCTTAACGTTTTAGAAAGACTTACATTTCTTTCATTTTTACACCTTCATCTTGCAGCTTCAGCAGAAGTCTTTGTGGCCGAAGTTCCCGTCACATTCCTGAAAAAGGAGCCCAAAGTCGAAGAGATCCCAGTGCCAACCTCTCCACCCGCTCCCGCTTCACCCTCTGCTCCGTCCTCTGCCACGCCGAGCCAACCTCAGACCACCTCTGTGGAAGACGACCCGCTTCCTGGCACTGCGTCCCTCATGAGCACACAGAGGGGCCGTGGACGTCCCCGGAAAATCAAACCAGAAGTCGAACTACACCTCCGCACGGCGAAGATCCGCCGGCGGCGTCGGAGCAGCGTCAGGTCTGTGGGAGAGGAGGGGCCGGGGTCGCCCAACAGCGGCCTGCTGGACCTCACTCAGGCGGCGTTCAAGAGCTGGCTGAGCCAGTCGCAGGACGTCATGGCCAACGGTGGGGTTGCAGGAGACGCCCCTGAAGGTGGCCGCTCAGAGGAGAGCGTCAAAGAGATGGCGGAGAAACACGGACAGTGGTTCAACCTTCTCCCCAAGCAGCCGTGTGACGATGACTCTCTGACCGAGCCCCAAACACCAGCGTCACCGGGTTCCCCCCCCAAACTCCTCCCTCAGATCCCGAGTGCTCTGCCTGCGCTTGCTGCTCCGCTCATGGAGGTTCGTCACTGCAGATCAAACACTTATTAAAGCAGTTAATACTTGGAGCCGATACTAAAACCAAACCTTCTCTCCTCTTTAGCATGACCAGCTCCTGCCTACTTTGACTCCTGCTGACCCTGTGACCCCAGCAGCACCTCAGGATGGGGTCCGGGTCTGGCAGCCACCGATCTGGCTCCTGCTGCTCCACCCATAGCCTCTCCGCCTCTGCCAGCTGCCATCGCTCCTCCTCCAGCTGCTCCAGTTACTCCAGGACGGCCCGGTCGGAGGCGTAGGCGGGGCAGCAGAGGCAGCAGTCCGGCCCGCAGGGGGCCCCGCGGCGCAGCGGCAAAACGCCGCGGCCGCCCGCCAAACGCCGTGTTCCAGGAACTGGAGCAGCAATACTTCACTCAGATGGTGGTGAAGCCCATACCAGCATGTACGTTAAAGTTTTTGTTGTTTGATTTATGCAAAATAACGTGGCTGTTGAATACTTTGTCAAATGTTAAATATGCAAGCTGCTTCAAAAGTACAAATGGTTTGAATGTTGTGGCTTTTTCATTGGACTCTTAGCCAGCTTTATTTCTATAGCACCTTTTAGGCGATGGTAATCGGAAGTGCTTATGCTTCTATGCATAAGCACTTCAAAATACATTTAAAGTAAATTAAAAACTAGGATTAAGAGTAGGCAACAGTAAATAAAAAGAAAATCTTGTTTTAATAGAACAGGTGAGAGCATTCCTGCAGTGAATCGGAAGCTTGTCTACATTTCTGGTGTATAAAAACTGAAGGCTGCTTCAGGCTGTTAGTTCTGTGTTGGTTCATTAAAGGTCTTAGTGGTTTATAGCATTGAAGAATATCAGATATGTAGTTTGGGCTTTTACTGGTAAGTACTTTGTAAACATTAGTGCGATTTTAAACTGTATTTTATTAGATAGACCAAAAAAAATTAGGAGTTAAAGGAGAAGAATGCATGCTTTTCTATGCTTTTTGTTTTGTCTTCTTATAAATACAAATCTCATTCTAGCAGAAGATTTCTTTCTGAAATCCCCTTTAACTGCTGTTGTGTGATGCGTTTTCTGATTTGCTTTCCAGCTATGGTGCGAGGATGGTGGTGGATCAAGGAACCAGAAGAACTGTACAACACGCTGCAGGCGCTCCATCCACGTGGCATCCGGGAGAAAGTTCTCCACAAGCATTTGGCCAAACACATGGAGAGCTTAGCTGAGATGTGCACCAAACCCATAAACGGTGAGACCACCATCCTGTTCGCCTTTTCCTAGTTACCCTAACGCACACCTGTCGCTACGTCGTCATGTAATCCACTCCCCTCACGTCCTCTCTGCGTAGATCCACTGTTTGAACTGAAGACGGAGGACAAAGACGTGCTGCTGGAGGCACTGCAGCAGCCCTGGCAGGTGCAGGATAAAGCGATGGAAGTGGATGTCAGCGCCCTCCAGTGGGTGGAGGACCTGGAGCAGAGAGTCATCGCTGCTGATCTACATTTGAAGGTTGAAGGAAAACTGAAATTCACTTTTTAAAATGGTTCCTAAATGTGTTGGGATTTCTAAAAACACAAGATTAAATAATTGCATGAAAGTGTTGATGTATTTTTGTAACTGTATTTTTTGTTTTTTTTTGTTTTTTATTTAAGGCTCTTCCTCAGGGTGCTCTGAATGAAGCTGAAAATAGCACAGAAACACCAGTGACTGAATTTCAGGTGAGCTCTCAAATGTTCAGCCCATATAACTCACCATCTTTATACCAGGGTCTCTGTGGGCATCTGAATCCTTGAAAATGCTTGAATTTCAATGAGGTGTTTTCAAGGTTTGGGAAGTGCTTGATTTCTGTATAAAGACCTTGAAAGTGCTTTATATTCTATCTGGACAGTTCTGAAATAAAGTTCAGATAAGCTTTGAGGAGAAAATACTCCTTCCAGAAAGTCAAGTTATTATTTATATTGCGTTTAAGCATTTACGTTAACACAAACCAATGTGTTCAATGTAATAAATATTTACTGTTCCTAATGGCTCGATGAGTTATTGATCTGTGTAACTGAAATAAAGGTGTTCTTATATTTTATTCATTAGTTATTGAAATTGGGAGACTTCAACTTTGTTGTTAAATTTGTGTTTTGTTCTCACACCAGTCAAGGGTACAGGAGTGTATGAAAAGTAATTTTCAAAACATAAAATCTTATATTTTTGTGCACATTGTCCCTGCTGTGTAAAAAATTATCACAATACATGAACGGTAATGAAAGATAGCAGTGAATTGAAACAGTTTTTCAATTTTTTTTAATTTAATTTGCATTGTTTTCATCTCCAAAGTGCTGGAAACGTTTGAAAGCTTTCCTTGAAAAGTGCTTGATAAAGTGCTGTGAATGTTTCCTCTCCTTCCAGCCGTACACCATCCCAGACCCAGACTCCACCCGCAACGACCTGCAGTACTACGAGCACGACGTGGACCCCCGCGACGACTGGATCGTGCGCACTAAGAAAGAGTGGTCCGGTTTGCCCCGCATCGCCACGCACCCGCTGGACCTGGCCGTGCTGCGACTCGCCAACCTGGAGAGGAACATCGAGAGGCGCTACCTGAAGGAGCCGCTGTGGAACCCGTCGGAAGTGATGCGCCTCGCGCCGCTCACCCCGACACCTGGAGAGGAGCTCTCACTTGACGTGTTCAGGTGGGAAGGAGCGATTCAAGAGATCTCTGATATTGTATAAAATAAGCTTAAGTTGTTAAAAAAAATATGCAGAATGGACTTTTTTTTTTTTAATCAGATTAATTGATAACTAAAATAATCATTAGTTTCAGCTTTATGGACATGTTGTAACTGATTTATGGCTGTTTTCTTCTTCAGCCTGGAGAGCGAGATCACGTCTCGACTGCGGACGTGGCGACAGGCTCTGGATCGCTGCCGCAGCGCGCCACAGCTCTGCCTCTGTGTGTTTCAGCTGGAGAAGGCCATTGCCTGGGAGAGATCGGTCACCAAAGTGGTGAGAAGTCCTGCTTTATTGTGACAGATTAAGACAATGGAGGCAGTTTAGTTGATGGAAACTTGATTCAGCCACACCAATCAGGTTTTCAACTAGTGAAGAAAATCATGTGGTAGATTTTAACCCAGGCCTCTTCTGACTTTCACTGTAACTGTGCATCAAAGGTTCAGGTTTGTGGAGAATATGAGGAATAATTGTCCTTCACAGAAAGTCTTTTAAAAAATATGTACAAGTTTCTTTGCATTTCATAGTTGTGTCTTACATGGTATTGGTCTATGACCTGGATTTTTAACAAAATACTCTCAATCTGTATGAATAAATATGAATATTTTTGCAGATTATCAACTCACGATTGTCACTCTAAGCTTTTTTTTGTTTTGTGTAGACCTGCCAGGTGTGCAGGAAGGGGGACAACGACGAGTGCCTGCTGCTGTGTGATGGCTGCGATCGAGGTTGCCACATGTACTGCCTGAAGCCCAAAATCACCCAGGTTCCAGAAGGAGATTGGTTTTGTCCAACCTGTGTCCCTAAGGTGATTTGGAAACAAAGAAAATGTCTTTCCTTTCCTAAATCCTACCATCCTGTCTAGTTTCTCACATTTGGGATTTTTTTCTTCATTTTTGTTTAAGATGGAAGGCGAGTTGCAGAGCTCGTCCAAAAAGCGCACCAGGGTGAAGAAGAGGAGGTATGAAGAGGACAGCAGTGAGGACGAGACCACCAAAAGACGCAGTGGCGGCGGCATGACAACGCGGCACAAGGAGACCCCTGCGCCTTCATCTTCATCGTCTACCCGTTACTCTGGAGACGGAGGCGGCAGCACCACTACCAGCAGCAGCAGCAGCAGCAGCAACAGCAGCAGCAGCAAACGCAGGCGCATAATGACACGCAACCAACCCGACCTCACCTTCTGCGAGTGAGTCACTGTTCATTCCCGCCAGATTCCTCAAACATCATTCCAGTTCGTCTTTTAGATCTGAAAATGAAGTTGGTGATGTAAGTTGGTGATGTAAGTTGGTGATCGTTGGCTCAAATTTCCCAACAGGATCATTCTGATGGAGATGGAGGCTCATGCAGACGCCTGGCCCTTCCTGGAACCCTGTCAACCCCCGACTGGTGCCGGGCTACCGCCGCATCATCAAGAACCCCATGGACTTCCTCACCATGAGAGAGAGACTGCTGCAGGGAGCGTAAGAGAAGAAACTCTTGTCTTTCAGCTTTCACACACAGGGCTTCATTACAGTTCAAAAGTTCAAATTTAAGGGAAAGAATTCCCATAATTCTCCATTTGTCTTTAAACAAATTAATCTGTTAATTTGGGTGGATAATCTGCAAAATGTACATATGTTTTGTACTGTTTTGATTTGATTACTGCTTTGATTGTGTTGATCTTTCAGCCAATTGCCTTTTTTATTTTTATCTGTATGCTCCAGTTAACTATTAATCGATAAACTAAGTTAGTTGAGGATTATTTCAGTAATCAGTTCATCACTTTCAAATTGTTCAAATTGATTGTTCCATCCCTAGAAGGTCATATTCTAACTGAAATGTGCCACAGAGTATGTAGCTCTTCCAAAAAGATATTAATCTTTGAACATGAAGAATTTTCTTGTAACTTCCTGGTTCAAGCCTCACCCTCCTCTCTTCTTCTCCTCTCCAGTTACTGCAGCTGCGATGAGTTTGCGGCCGACGCTCAGCTGGTCTTCAACAACTGTGAGCTGTTCAACGAGGACACATCGGAGGTGGGCATGGCGGGACACTCCATGAGGCGCTTCTTCGAGAGCCGCTGGGCGGAGTTCTACTCCAACAAGGACAAGTAGGATCCTGCCAGGATCGGCCTCAGGGTGGCGCCGTGGACTGTCGCTGCACTCTCCAGTGCTGCGAAGACTGGCTGGAGTCCTGCTCCGGCCTCCTGTATTATCTCATGTATAGGTATATATGTATAGGTTTTGGCTCTTTGTCTGTTATCGTTTCCTGGACAGGTCGAATCTTTTTCTACCGCCGTTCCCCTCGTCTCTCCACCTCTGCCCCTCATCTCGTGTTCCTCCCGTCGCGTCCCATCAGGCCGCTCGGCCGGCTCCACACTCGCACTGAAGGTCAGAGTGTGACCTTGTCACCGCATCCCGGACCTGCTCGGCGCCGCCCGACGACTGAACGCACCTAGACCCTTCTGAGCATTTCTTACCTGTTGTTTGGAAATGTGATGTAACGTGGTCTTATGCCTAGGAGTAATTTTTTCAATGGCTCACTATATTTTTATTATATATTCTATATATAAATATATATAAAGATTACAATAGCTGGGATTATTTAATAGCAATAGCTCGTAGTGAATGTGTACAGGCGACCCAATAGAGATGTTTAGACATTTTATGGAAAAAAAAAAAAGGCCAGTGAAACTTAAAGGAATCTGTTGTTGGACTGTCACCAGTAGATGTTGTATAACCTCCACTTAAAGTCTCGCACGCACACACACACACACGCGCGCGCGCGCGCGGCACCAGTGTATTTTACCCACAACCTCACCTGCTGCTCTTGTGGGGAAACACGCAGAACCTGGAGGGTTTTTAGATTCGGTCAGTTGTAGACTCGTAGACGTCACTGCGAAGAGCAAAACGTTCTGCGACCAAGAAGCGTTCTCGCACCTGTAAATAGGCTGTGCTGATTGGACACTAGGAGGAAGTTTTTGCTGTTGGCAGTTGCAGGTTTTAGGAGCGTCTGTGCATGTTTTACACATCAAATCTGCAGCTGCAAGCCCTGCTCTGGAGCAGGGTTTAAATTAAAGCTCACATTTTGTTTTTAGCTCATTATACATTGGATTAAAAAAAAAAAAAATATTTAAAGCAGGCTGAAGTTTCATTTTAAAGAATAGAATATCTCGAGCTGAGTTTTGACATACTGGGTGCATTTCTGCCTTCTTCCTCTGTCTTACATTCCTTTTCATTGATTTGTGTATTGATTTTCTTTTTTTGGGGGCCAACGTATGACGCTGCACGGTTTGTTTGCCACGGAGGTGACAGGATGACTCCACAGTCTGGGTTTATTTAAACTTGCTCCTTACACTGAACTTTTTTTTTCTTTTTCTTTTTTCAGAAAATGTATTAAAAAGAAGTGGTGTTAAGTGAATTTTTAATAATGTACAGTTTTGGTGACTTTAAATTTGATTCTTTATATTTTTAGGACCAATTCATCATTTTTAAGAGGAGGTATTACAGGACTCTGTTGTATTAAGGTGATGTAACACGTGTGCATCTGTAGAATGTACTGTGAGTTGAATAAAAACACATCTTGTAGAGAGGAGTTGTTCTGCTGCTGTTTCTATGGTTCTTTTTTTTTTTTTTATAACATTAATTCTAATCAGATGCTAGAAACAAACTGTAAATAAAGTTAAAAATAAGAAAGCAGGTTTTAACTGTTTTGAAGCCAGGATTGTGTCCAAACAAGAGTTTTAAGTTTGATTTCGAACCTTCACACACTTCATTTTTCTCAGAAAAGGAAAATGCTTACAGTGGTTCTAGTATTTTTGTCCAAGACAAAAAAACAGAAATGGAAGAAAAGTTCAAATATTTAGAGGTTATCCTGGATTCACTTTTTTTTTAAACAAGTGAAATCCTGTGGGAACAATTCAATTTAATTTCTAATTTTCATTTTACTGGGAATAATTTGACTTTAGAAAGTAGTGAGTTATACTATGACGTAGTGATTTACCCCTCATGGTACATTGCATAATTTGGTCATGGGTTTGCAAAACACTTGTAAAAACCAGGTAAAATGTCAACCTTTATTATATGCAAAGATATCGATTTTCTAAATTAAAGTATTTCTTATTCCACAGTTTTGTTTTGTGACATTGATTATGGGCTTCAACGTCAACGCGCCACAGTTCCAACAAGTCTGAACCGGAAGTGATCGGCGCCACAGAACCGCCATCTTGTTTGGCAAGAGGAGCACAACGCGTAGATGAGTTATGCGAACAAAAAGAATATCAAAAGGTTTAAGGCTTGATTGTTGCTCTGTACTTACATTGTCAAATATGAACCAGGCGGAAGCTAGTTCTAAACGTTTTATTGTTTTTTTCTTGTTGTCATAGCAACTGTCATGACAGTTACAATATCTACCAAGAACTATTTCAGACGAGCGACGGAAATTAGTCACCTGACTATAATCTATTTACAGTCGGTGTTCATTAATACCCCATGTTTTATAACTTTTTACAATTATTCGTGTCAAATAGAATAATTGGGAGCATCATTTTTATTATGTTCTTTTGTTATTTAAATGAAATAAATTTTTTTTGCAAAAAATAAAAAGTGCTGTCTGGAGCACATGCTGCTGGAAACATCCTGCCGTCACTTCCAGCTGCTCAACTGTGATGGAGGCTTCAGATTCAAACTCACTAATGAATCTACAATCAAAATCAGGAAAAACAACACGGTTTTTTCTCTCTCTGCCTCTACCCCCCCCCCCCCCTTCTTACATTCATTTCCAGAGTCTGTACCATATATCCAGTACTTCTATTAATTCCCTTTGCTCTGTAGCACAAAGCCCTGAGTTTGCACTTCGAGTGTGTGTGTGTGTGTGTGTGACCATAGCGTCAGTGTCAGCACTCTGGGTGAGTGAGGCGGCCTGAAAACTCCTCACGCCAGCGGGTTCCAGAGCCGCACATTTGGGGCTTACCGCCACAAAAGGGGGGATAACAGTCACACAGTTGCCACAGTGAGGAGGGGGTAATCCATGACATAATGGGGCAGACCAGCAGAAATCCACCACCATCATGTACCGGTCATTTCTGCCCCTTCGCTCCGTTCCTGCAGCATCATCTGATCGAAGTGCAGTGCGTGTCGATATCAAAGAGGGTACAATGAAAAGAGATGCAGCAGTTCACAAGCCTCCATGGCAACAGCATCATGAAAGAGACGGTCCCCATGGTGATCAGAGGGATGCCTCACAAGCAGCATGCAGAGAGGCGAAAACGGGCCTTTTGAAACGATTAGAAAGGTTTTAGGGATTGATCGTATCTGGCACAGAAATGCTGCATGTTAGAGAAACAGATGGTTTGAAATCAAAGCATGAGGTTTGTTCCTGTTGCTCGCCTCAATTCTGCTCACTAATTGGCTCCTTCTGCTACGGTTTGAAAGTCATGCTGAGCGGCAGTTTCTAGGTGACCAATTCACACCAAATACAGTTTGACAAAACAACAACAAAAAAAAACAACAAAACAAACTTTTTGCTATATGGTGTACATCTGAAATCTTCCTGAAGAAAATTAATTCTTGGCATAGATAGAGATAGAGATCTGTTCTCAAGATCAAAACAGTTCCATGTCAATTTTATAGACTTGTAAGTGTAATCTATATATGAAAAAAGCAGAAATCATTTGATTTTGTGTGCTGCTGGTGTGATCAGAGGGGAATTAGAGATACCGCTATTTGGAAAAAATGGATGAATAATCAGATATTCAATTATTTGAAACTATTTTTATATCAACGTCTAATCTCTGCACATGATTTAGTTGCACCTAAACAACAACAAAACAACATAGATTCACTTATTAGACAAAATATCACAAAATATATATTTAGATTTTTGTAGCTGAGGAAAAGTGAGGAAACCTTTTTTAAAAGTGACCAAAGTTTTGTTCTGTGACATATATGAAAAAATCATGGTTGCTTTAATATGCTTTTGTAAATGCTGAAAATGCAAATAAAATATATTGTAAGATAAATTGTGTGATGTTATAATGTAAATAAATATAATGTAACTAATGTTCAAAAGTGTTATTCTCTGCTGTCTGGGTTGGGATTTATTGTAATTTATTATGATAGGTGACTATTATTGACATTTTTATTAAAATGCTAACATATAAGGGAGCAATCTTTTAAAAGATTTAGTGCTGACAAATTGTAACGACTTAGAATGAATATACATCACCTTCATATGCAGCACATTTTGAAGTTTTTGATTGAATTTATTGAGACATTTTGCAAGCAGATTTCTATAGAGGCATAAGGTTGATTCATGTGTTTGGTGATTTTTGGAGGACAAGATGTTAGACATGCAACCTCAAAGGGACATCTTTTCTCTGTGTCTGTGTGTGTGTGTGTGTGTGTGTGTGTGTGTGTGTGTGTGTGTGTGTGTGTGTGTGTGTGTGCGCGTGTGAGTGTGTGTGTGAGCAGCAGGAAAGTGGAGCAGGGCCTGGAGTGCAGCGGAGAAGGAGTGCGTGAGGCGGAGAGGGAGGAGGCTGTTCTCATCAAAAGAGCTCTCAAGATAATGAGACCCCAAAGCTCTCAGACCCCCGCAGCTCCACACACAGAAACAGAGATAAACAAGGAGCCGGAGGGAAACGTCTACTGGATCTGAAATGACCTGGCGGGAGGTGAGGATTCTCATTTAATGCTTGGATTTGAGCAACAGGAAAGTTGTACATTTTCTTAATAAAAAGTATCCCTTGCATAAGTGTACTTGCAACAAAAGTGGCTGTTTATGATGATTTAGTTTTATTAGTTGGAAGTGATTTGTCGTTTATGAGTTTATGTTGAGGCTCTTGATTTGATCAAATCTTTCTGAGGTTTTTGATATATTCATGTTTGTTTTTAAACAAAGATTTTCAAATTATTCCAAACTTTGGCACTTAGTTTTTCCCTTGAAATCAAATCTTTGATTTTAAGAACCTGGAGTACCAACTGCAGTACAAGCAAAATGTTTCTCCGTTGCATTTGGTCCGAAAGTCCTGCGTCCTGAAAACTCAGTACCATATTATTTTGTCTATATCACAGGTCTAGATATAGACAAAATATAGCCATAATACTGCAGACATGTAGCAAAAACTAAGCAGTCATGTTCTTATTTTGTCACAATGCTGGACATTCTCTAAAACATAGATACCAGCTTTTGCTGGAAAAACAAAAATTTAAATCATTTTTCTATTTTTCCTCAGTTTTTCTGTGGGGAACTAAACCAGATGTCCCCACAAATGACCCAAACAACTCAGGCCACACTTTGTTTACCGTACTTTGGATTTATCAAATCTTGTTGAAAAACTGTAGATCACAGCGTGATTCTCTGTTTATCATTTTATAATCGATCACTTCTAGTTAACCTATTTTTTCGAGACGTTTGTCATTATTTTATTCTTGTGCCATAAAGAGATCTAAATCAGGATATTTTTTAGCAGAAAGACGTATTAACCTGTTTGCAAAGCCTTGAATTTTGCATATATTTACATTTCAAAGTTCCCCTAATATTTTAGTAAACCCTACAAATCTCTGACTTTGTAGGGTTTGCAAATAACATTTTATTTAAAATAACTAAAATACTAAAATAACATTTTAGTTTTGTGTTTTGATTCATTTTACTCAGAAAAATTGAACAGGACTAAATACAAGCTAACTTTGTTCATGTGCCCTTTTTCCGCCGAGGAGCTCCGCAGTCGGCAGTTCTGGAGTGCCGCCTTAGCAGAGCTGCTTGGCACCCTGGTGTTAGTGAGCACCGTGCTGGGCGCCTCTGTTCCAGGGGCCTGGCGAGGCCCCCGGGGGCCCCTTGTATCCAGCTGTGGCAGTGGGTGTGGTCATTGTTGCACTGGCACACTGCTTTGGAGAAATAAGTGGAGCGCAGGTAAACACCGTAGAGCGACATTTAGAGAACAGATTGTTATGTTTTTTCCCACCAAACAGTGAAAAGGATGTTGAATAAATGTGATGAAATTGGTGATTGAATTAAAAGTTGGTAAAAACAGAAGATTTTATGTTTAGTGAACCAGTTTGCAAATAATTGCAGTTTCTCTTTTGTCTTCTGGTTTATTGATTGAGTGCCTCAGTAATGTCACCTTCCTAAAATAATGACCTAAGTCACAGTGATTTTTCTTTTCTTTTCTGTTTTACCTAAAGCATCAATTTTGTTGTTGTTAAAATCACTTTTGGGAAAAATTGGCTGAGGTCATCATATTAGGAAGATAACGATCATCAACATCAGGCTAGAATTTGTTTGAAAAAGAAAGCAGAAAATATAGTTTTCCATCAATGAGACATACACACATGCATGTTTTTGAAAGACATATAGAATCATAAAATAAAAAAAAATACACCTTGTGAAATCTCGTAGTGAATGTCGACAGTGAGGTGAAATTCAAAAAATGCTGAATTTGATTCCATTAGAAAGTAGAGAAGCAGTTTTGTGTCTGTGTGTCTGACCAGGTGAACCCGGCTGTCACGCTGTCCTTGCTGGCCACCCGGAAGCTGGACGCTCTACGGGCGCTCGTTTACATGGTGGCTCAGTGTTTGGGGGCCTGTTTAGGGGCCTCGGCCCTCTATCTGGCTCTGCCCCTCAAAGCCACGGCAGAGCACTTTGTTAACAGGGTCAGTTTACAGAATGCGACTCAGTTTCTGCTCAATATTTCTCACACTTTTCTTCTGAATGCTTCCTCTGCCTTGATTCAAATCTCCCTCAGGTTCCTGCAGATCTGAATGCAGCGCAGGCTCTGTGCATCGAGGTCCTGTGCACCTTTCAGATGGTTTTCACCATCTTCTCAGTGGAGGAGCAGAGACGGAAAGAGAGCGTAGAACCAGGAAATCTGGCCATTGGATTTTCTCACACCGCTGGAGTGCTAATAGGGGTAAAAATCAAAAAACTCCTGGTATATTTGTTTACATAAAAATGTTGAATTTTAGGAGATAGGCCAACAAAAACTGACACATTAATATAAAACCGAAAGGAAAGAATGCATAAATTTAAGAATATTTTATAAAACAATCTGAAAAGTGTGGAGTGCATTTGTATTCAGAACCACCTTTCAAAAACTGCAAATGGGGTTTTCCTCAGGTGTCCCACACACCACATTCAGATTGTTATTTGTAATATCGCATACAAATATATTACAGTTTGTTTTTGCTTTAATTGAGAAAAGTTAGCCATTAAATAAACATTTAATGACTCCACCAATTAACAACGATAACTGTGTTAGGCACGATTCTCGGGTGCCAGTATGAACCCGGCACGCTCCTTGGGTCCAGCCATCATCACTGGATTCTGGGAAAATCACTGGGTAAGAAACACTTTTCACTCTGCAGCGAGGAGATGCTTCATATTAACTCTTTTTTTAAACGATTTACAATAAGTAACTACATTTTTATTCTTTGGTTTAACCATTCATGCTACCAACCAAACAGGTTGCATGTAATGTCTACAGGCAGTGAGAATCATTAAATAATTACCAAAGATTTATTGCAATCTAATATGCATAGTGCAGACAATGATCATACAATTACACAAATTTGTGAATCTTGTTCAGTTTACGCAGAAAATCAGCCTTAGCTCTTCCTTAGGAGCGATATGCTGTGCTAATCTGTCATCCACCTGCAGGTGTACTGGATCGGTCCGATTATCGGCGCTCTACTGGCCGGAGTGTCCCATGAGTTCTTCTTCGCCCGCAGCGCCTCTCGCCAGAAGCTGGTGGCCTGTTTGACCTGCAAGGACATTGAGATCGTTGAGACGGCCAGCATGACTGGCTCGTCTCTGTCCACAGTCACTCAGAACGCCATGAGAGCCAAACATGCCAACAAACAGGAAAGCAACTGAAGGCGGACGGTGGTTTAGTCAGGCTTCAATGGTGATCAGCTGAGATACCAACGGTTAAGCTCCTTAAACGTCCTGTGCCAAAAACCCACAAATCAGACGAATGATCTGAAGATCGTTGCATAATAAATAAAAATTAATTTGATTATGTTAACTCTCTTAAAACAGAAGAAAACCATATTACAATCTAAGAGTTTCATATCAGTCAATATCGATAATTATTGATTAGGTTGTTTTTGTTATAAATATCTGAAATCCTGCCAAACTGGTGGTGTGATGTTTCCTGTTTTTTTTTTTTCCACAGTTTTTGTTTTATTTTTAAGCAGTTAAGAGGCAAAGTGGTGACTGGGTGCTGGGTAACCACAAGTTACTCAACAGGTTGTTGCTTGGTAACCAAAGAGCGAGTGAGCTAGTTGATGCCGCCAGTCTTGTTTATCCAGCAGTGAGCTAAACAGGAGAGCCTAAAGGTTTTCCTCTGCCTACATCCCCCAGAATGCTGTGCGGTTCAATGGAGATGATTGTGGAAAAAGGGATTTTACATAAAATTAAGAAAACCCTGAGCGTTCTCTTCATGAGACTCATTTTTGCCGAGAATCTTAAAACTTCCAAGGCTGCAAAAATAAATCATATTTTTTTCATTTTCATAATTAAAAAAAAAAAAGATAAAACCATTTATATGAGGTAGGATAAGTACTGCCTTTCTTGCCATATATGGAGCTAGAAGCTACTGTTGCTAGGTTCAGTATTCTCGTTCACATAATCAGAATATGTAAATAAAAAAGGGACTCATTGAAATCCCGCTGAATAACGGCCTGATGTTCCAGATGCAGCTCGTGTTTGTGATCACTTTGAAATGCTAAAGCGGCACTTCGCCGGTGCTGTGGGTTCAGTGATGCTCTCAAACAGTCTGTCCAGGTCTGTCTCTTCTCATACAACCTGCTATTCACAGGCAAATGGACCTCCATACCTCTGTCGTGGTCCAACAGGGAGAAAGGAATAAGCTTTGTAATTTAAAATGGAAACAATGGGAGCATGAGCACAGTTTCTGAGGAAATGTTTTGTTTTCGTAAAACCTTTAAGAATTGTTGTTTTTCAGTATGAACTGATATTTATCTAATTTCTGTTAGATACTACCTGTTTTTATTTCTAGACATTTTTCATATGACAAAACAGAAAAATCTATGTATTTCATTGAGTCATAATCTAACACAAAGCAATGCGTAATTGTAAAGAGGAGAGAAAATGATGCGCGGTTTCAAGATGGTTTCAGAACCAGCTTTTATTGCAATAACATCTGCAAGTCTTTTAAGATGTGTATATCTAGAGAGAGAAATGTTTGTTCATTTGTCTTTGCATAACAGCTCAAGAACGACCCCGTGTTTCCACACATCACATCTCTGGTTTTATAAAATGACGCAACAGTTTGGGAGGTTTTGCTTTATAAAATGTTTATATGAGGCTTCTACTAGAACCGTTTATGATCAATTGTAACTCCAAAAATCTGATTTCATTCACTTTTGTAATTGGAATTATGATAATCACAAGACTGGACTTTGTTGTTATTTGTGTTGCAGAAAAAAGTTGTCTTGTTATAGTTTCGTGTTAAATTATTTAGTTTATTTCTGGAGAGTCTGAGGAAGCCTTTAATATTCTCTCTACTGCCCCCCTTTTATATCTAGTTGTTTGTGAAAATCTTCTTCACATAAAAACCCTTAATAATCGAGCACCAGTGAATATTAGAGATCGGATTTTTCCATAATAACAGAGCACCTTGCTCTCAGATTCTAAGTTTACTCTCCCAGACACATTGTCTGCTTTTACTTTTTTACTTTCTGATTGAGCTAATAGTCACAGTTGCTGAAATTGCACTGAAAAAATGCAATATCTTACCAGGTGTTTTTGCTTAGGTTCTAATGCAAATATTGACGCACAAACGAGGACGGACAAAACTAACTTAGAAATAACTGTTTAGTCAATAATTCCTTAAAAGTTCCAGTTTCCATTGGAAAGTTGTTCTTTACTAATAACTTGGTTTAAAAGTGAAAAAAGTCTGCAAGTAGGAAGCAGTTCTTTTTAAGTCAATTTTAAGATGTGGGCTAACCTCCGCAGTCGATAAATACATGCTTTGAATAAGGAATTGCTGCAGTTTTAACGAGGTGATGCAACTCAGTGACGACATGATCGCTCAGGAGGGATTGCTGATTCGATAGAAAACCTTCCACCAAACTGAACTTCACCATGAATGATCCAAATATAAATAATCTGAACTGAACTTGATGAAACTATTTGAAAAACATGTGTCCTTTTCCTTCTGCTTCACAAATTCTTTGTGCTGGTTTGTTACACGAATTCATAAATTTTTGTGGTTGTTACATGAGAAAATGTTTAAGGAAAACTTCTGTGAGACACTGCATAAGACCGACCCTTTAAAACAAGTTAATGTTGACAATTATTGTAAAAACCTTTAAATAAAACTCTTGCCATAAATGAGCAAGGCTGTTACTGCATATATTCTGGTTGCACATATGCACACACATTCAGAAATGCTTGCAGTTTTACAACACGCTACATACAGGAGTTCACACACACACACACACACACACACACACACACACACACACACACACACACACACACACACACACACACACACACACACGCACAAAATGCACAATATCTACCACATTGTGTGTGTTCTTTCTGACATGTATAAAAGGCAGTTAAAACGACAAGATCAGCGTTCTGCATTCATCACCGCCAACACACACACTAACAGCGACGGCTCTCTGCTGCTCAGCTCTGATGTTACTCAGCCCCCTCACCATGTCTGTACAACACACACGCATGCACACACACACACATATCCCTCTGTGATCAGTCAAAGTCTTCTGCCAAACACAGAAACCAGCAATGCTTTGATTATTTACTGGTGGGATTCTGGTTGACTTTCTGGTTTGCAGCTCTGTTAGCATTCTTGGTTTCCTTTTTGCACAAATTACTTTTCTTTATTAAATACTGTTTGATTTTAACGGGGTTTCAATCGCTTCAATAATCACATTTTATCTTTAGGTGTGTGTTATTTTATTTATTTATTTATTTTCCTCCGAAGAGTTTTTGTGGCGCTAGTGGCTCACATTTTAGACAGTAGATTGACAACATGCGGCAAAGGTCACCAGGCCCGGGAGTCGAACCCACGACGTCCGCGTCGAGGACTGAGGCCTCAAAAACGTGGGGCGTGCTAACCCCTGCGCCACCACAGCACGCCCCGTGTGTGTGTGTGTGTGTGTGTGTGTGTGTGTGTGTGTGTGTGTGTGTGTGTGTGTGTGTGTGTGTGTGTGTGTGTGTGTTTTTTTAGGTCATTTTTGCTTCTGTTGTTCATTTTCCATCTAACTGTCTCTTGCTGTAGCAGAATCAACCAAAACCCAGATAGTCATGTACAAGTTTTAGATTTTGTCCCCATTTTTAATCCTCAGCGATGGTTTAAATGTCTTTAAAGCAACGGCGAAGTGAAGCTGCAAACATTCCCCTGAACTTCACTGCGTTTGTATTTTTGTCTTGTCTCTGAGCATATGTAGCGCCCTTGCTTGTTGCAAACAATGGTTTCACAGGGTCAGGCATTTCAGTGTTAGCGCTGTTAGCTTTGGGCGCTTCCGTGTGGGGCCCCAACTGTATTATCTGCATGCATGCATGTGTGTGTGTGTGTGTGTGTGTGTGTGTGTGTGTGTGTGTGTGTGTGTGTGTGTGTGTGTGTGTGCATGTGTGCACAAAAGCATGCATGTCTCTTTGTGCACAAGTGTGTGCTTTCTGTCCTTGTCCATCAGGATTTATATCTGCACGTTGTGACAGTTATGACATGTCAACAGATGACATTTGCCCTCAAGAAAACTTTCTCCTCTGAGTTTCAGCTGTTCCTCCCAGTGGAGATTCAGCTCCGCTTCTGATCTGAATATACAAAAATAACCCTCCTTGATCCATCCCATCGCTTTCCTGATTAGATTTGCTTTTTCTAACATACTTCATCTGATTTGGTTCTTTGGTGGTTTTAGTGGAGGTGTAAGAAGGGAAGCAACAAAATGGGTTAAGTTAGTTTGATTTAGGATGTTTAGGGCTGCAGTACCTCACCACCTCCCACCCTCAGCCCAACAGGGGGATTATTACGTCACCTGGGGCCCCCGGAGGGGGTTTTATAAAGCGGCCGTCTGGCCCCCTTCCCTCCCTCACAGAGGCTAAAAGGTCCCACTGGACAATCCCTCTATCCCCGTCTGTGCTTTACAATCCCCCAGTTAGCATTGATGCCCACCTACGTTTGAAGAATCTAAGCATCTTTGGTCTGTACTCACATCCCACATCATCTCACACCTATGTCTTTGCGACAGGTGGAGAGAGGTGGCAAGCAGCTGAGTTGACTTTACCAGCGTCGTGCACAGTTTGGTAAAGACCAGCAGAGTCCAGATTTGCGTTTAAAGCGGCTGTTTTTCAGCTGACACTAAAACAGGAGATTTTTTTTTTTGTTTTTTAGTTGTTTTTAGCTGTTTCATGAAGGACTGAAAAGGTAAATTGCCTTTTCTTGAATCACCAACACTCCTCTTCTCTCGGCTAAGAACTTCAAGCACACATCATGTGGGAGTTTCGGTCAATGAATTTTTGGCGGGCGGTCTTCGCCGAGTTCTTCGGGACCATGTTCTTTGTATTTTTCGGCATGGGTGCCGCCCTGCGCTGGACCACCGGGCCTTATCACGTCCTTCATGTGGCCCTGTGCTTCGGTCTGGCGGCCGCCACCTTCATCCAATCCATTGGCCACATCAGCGGCGGCCACATCAACCCCGCGGTGACCTTTGCCTACCTCATCGGCTCACAGATGTCGTTTTTCCGTGCCTTTTTTTACATCTTCGCGCAGTGCCTGGGCGCCGTGGCGGGAGCTGCAGTGCTGTACGGGGTCACGCCTGGGAACATGAGAGGCAACATGGCAATGAACATGGTAAATATGTAAATATCAGGGCTTAATATTCAATATCCTATGGGTCAAACATTTGTTGCATCTCTTCATTTTTTTGCCTCCAGCTGCAGCCTGGCATGAGCCTGGGGATGGCCACCACAGTGGAGGCGTTCCTCACCTTCCAGCTTGTTGTCTGCATCTTTTCTGTGACCGATGAGAGGAGAAACGGCCGCATGGGGTCAGCAGCCCTCTCCATCGGCTTCTCTGTCACTATCGGGCATCTCATGGGGGTGAGGATTGCAGGAAAAGGGTAAAAGCATCGCAAAATAGTGCACATAGACAATCTTTAACAAATGCATGAATTGTGTTTTAGATGTACTACACCGGGGCTGGAATGAACCCTGCCAGATCTTTTGCCCCCGCGGTGCTCTTCAGAAACTTTATCAACCACTGGGTAATATCTTTATTGCATCATTTATCAATATAACAATTTTGATTTTTCGCTGTCATGCTAAATTCTCATTAATGATGTTTAACCAAAACTCCATGTATTTCTGTGACTATTAGCTTCACTGAGTAATTACCAAAAAAAATGTAAATTCTATCTTTTTTTAATGATAAAATGACAAACATATACACATATCCAAAAATAAGATTATATAAAGTTTATTAGAAAATCACCTAAAATGTAATAACAAACAGCCGTAGACGTGTCTGCACAGCTGTGAGCTCAACCGCTGACGGCTTGTGTGTCATTTCCTGCAGGTGTACTGGGTTGGGCCTATGATCGGCGGTGCCATGGGTGCCATCTTTTACGATTTCATGCTGTTCCCCCGTATGAGAGGTCTCTCAGAACGCCTGGCCACACTGAAGGGAAGTCGACCCCCCCAGAGCGACACTCAGCAGGACACTCGAGGGGAACCCATCGAGCTCAAAACGCAATCCTTATAAGCTGACCCGGTCCCCCGTTTCTCCGATTTTGGGAGTCTGGGGACGAGGGACAAATCCCTGAGCTACGCTGACCCCCACCCACCTCAACTGTTCCCTCTTGACCTCATGCCTTCACACGCTCCTCTGTACCAGACTAACCCAAAATGTTCTCACATATCCTAAAACGGGTTCACCACCTTCAACCTCAGCGCACAAGACTCCTCAACCTCCCTCCCCCACATAGTCCTCTTTCTGTACTTCCACCTGGACATTGTGCTTTTCAAAGCCTGCACTATTCGCTGTCTCGACTCTCCACCGCCAACTAAGATGCAGAAGCGTGAGGAAAGCCTGATATCAACCCGAGCGGTGAGGGGAAAAAGGTGTTAGAAAGTGGGAGACGGGAGCAGGATGAAGGTGAGAGGGAGTGATAGAGATGGGAGTAAAGCGGGAACTGGGTTTGGATATGACAGAGACGGGAACGCTGTCATTTTTAGGTTGCGTTAGACCAGTGAAGATGGGCTTGCTTTTCAGTATTCATCCGAGCTTATCTCTCTTTTTTTTTCTTTGTTTCCTGCACTTCAGACACAAGATGTGGATGTAAAAAAAAAACAAAAAACGTTTGATTTTAACAGGGTTTCAATCATTTCAATCACCACATTTTATCTGTAGGTGTGTGTGTGTTTTAGAGAGAAAGAGAGTGAAAGAGATTGAGAGCGAGAGAGAGAGAGAGAGTGTGTGTGTGTGCGTGTGTGTGTGTGTTTGGAGGTGAGTGTGTGTACATGTGCTTACTTGTGTGATCAAGTTTGCAGATCCAGTTGTTCTTAATTTTATTTTCATAACCGCTCATCTGTTTCGTACCATTTACTGTGTTAGGTTTGTCACGCCATGATCATTTCTCCTCCCTCACCCCGTTTGCTGTCTCAGTTATTTGCTATTTTATTAATTTTTACATAAATCATCTGCTTTTTTTTTTTTTTTTTGTTCTGAACCAGAATAATCCACAACAGATGTTGTATCCCAGGCATTTGGTCTTCTTTTAGTTATCTGATTCGTACTGGGAGCTCATGGTGTTTCAATAAAAAAAACAAAAAACATAAAAAATCAAAACTTTACACAAATTTTGGCTCATTTTTTCTTTTTTTTAACCTGCAAATTTAAAGTATTTGAAGTACATTTCAAAACGGCGTGAAAATAAAACTTCCATGTATTTGATGTGACAGACCATAGTGACCTTTGTCACAAAATAGTGACCTTTGTGCTGGTCAGAGAGACTCAAAACTTGGCTGAGACAAAAGCCAAGAGCTTTCCCTTTATGATGATACCACACCTCTTGAACGATACCAGAGATGTTTGGTATCGTACCATGAGCCAAAACCGGACATACACCAGCCTCAAAAAACAGAATTTATCCAAAACGGTTTCTAACTTCATGAGGTGATAAGTATGATTAAGCTCCCTCTTTGGAAATGCTATCATACCAAAAAATATTCATCAAGAAAAATTATATATATATATATATATATATATATATATATATATATATATATATATATATATATATATATATATATATATATATATATATATATATATATATATATATATATAATTTTTTAATTTTTAATTAAATCGGTGGAACTGCCACAAAGGCCATGTTTCCTTTCCCTTTTGCTGCACAGTTATTTGCCACTTTGTGTTGGTTTTTCACTTTAAGTTGTGTACAAACCAAAATAATAAAGGTATCATAATGGATGTTTGAGAGAGTTTAAGTTGCAATGTATGACCCTGACCAGAAGAGGGCACAAACAACACATAAAACACCTTAGAAAGGAAATAGAAGCACTCAGTGACCTCAAACAGAATAAAGACGAATAGAGGTGTTTATGGTACACTATTTTGGAAAATATGAAATTAATATTCAGAAAGCAGGGAGGCTTTTTTAACTGTAAAGCAGCTGTGATTTTGGGTTGATGCCACAAAATTCAGGCCCCAGAAGCCCAAGATGAGAATAATCTACAGCTGGAAAAGGGCGTCAGTCAAAGCTCGTAAATTAAACAGTATTCCGAGTTTGATTTCAAACATTGACAAACCTTTTGTTTCTTTTAAATATTATGTTTGTCTGTGGTCTTGATAAATAATTTCTCAGGCAAGTAACAGCCAGAGACCAATTTGGAAAATTAAAGAACATTTAATTTATAACTTTTACTGTACAGACGAGAGGTAACTCCCCAAAAATCAAATGAAAGGCTGTGACGTTCTATAACATTTAGTTTCTAAACAGAATGAGGCAAAATAGGCTAATATAATGGCTTTTATATTTCCAGAGCTGAATAACATTTACAGCTCTGGAAAAGACCACTTTAAACGATCAGTTTCTCTCGATTTTACTTTTTATAGGTATATGTTTGAATGAACATTGTTCTTTTATTCTGTGAACTACTGACAATATGTCTCCCAAATTCCAAGCAAAAATGTTATATTTATTTGCAGAAAATGAGATATTGTCAAAATAACTAAAAATATGCAGAACTTTCAGACCTCAAATAATAAAAAAAAAAAACAAGTTCATATTCATTTAGACACAGCAATACTAATGTCTTAACTCAGGAAGAGTTCAGGAATCAATATTCGGTGGAAAAACCAGGTTTTCAATAGGGTTAGGTGCTTTGGTCTCTTAATTTTTTCCAGAGCTGTACATCTGTAAGTTAATGCAGGACTTAAGTTTAAATCTCTCGGCTGCTGCAACAGTTTCAGTAAATAACACTCATAGTTACCAGAGAACTAAGAAACCGAGAGCCACCCACTTCAAACATTCATTTTTATTTTGCATATTTGTTTAGAATCTGACATATGGCTTGGTTTAGACCACTAACATTGGTGCCACAGTCTTCCACACCAGAAGACTCCATTATCTTAGCTAAAGAACCTGCCTATATAACGTAGCAAAAAGAAAAAAAAGGAAAAACTGGACAATGGTACAAAAGGCTGGATGACAGCTCTGCAGCATGCTGCAACGCTCCGAGTCCCATTCACACATACAGGCTTCCAACATTCAAACACACGTTTCAATGCCCTCCACATATATTGGCAAACCAATATCCTTACCAGATATCTTGACTAGTTTCTTAGTGCACTTGAAAGCAAGAAACTGGAGCTTGTTTTAAGTCAATTATTCCATAAATATTGAGGAAATAGTACTAGTTATAAGTGAAATAATCCATCCGTGGACATTTTCACTTATAAAATGGAAAAAATGTATTTTTTTCACTGGCAGATTATTTCACTTACAGCTGGTGCTTTTTAAATTTAATATTCAGGAATTATTAACAAAAGCTCCTGTTTCTAGCTGAAATGTTTCTTGTAAATTAGTCTTGTTTTATTAGAGGTGTACTAAGAAACCAGACAAAAAATACTTTCTGCTTTTACAGTGTAATTAGTTACTAAATGATTCCAGACAAAAAAAAGATTAGTGTACACTTAAAATAAAACTAAACTAATTTACAAGCAATTTTCACCTAGATATGGGAGCTTGTTTTAAGATAATAATTCCTTAATATTGATGAAAAAGTTGGCAGTTTATTTCCGATATGAGACATGAAATAATCTGTCAATGGAACAATTTTTCATTAATGTTAAGGAATTATTGACGTGGAAAAAGTTCCTTTTGTCTTTCTAAAAAGTTACTTGTAAATTAGGTTTGTTTTATTTCAAGTGTACTGATATATATTTGCACTAGAAATTAAACCAAAAATATTTTCAGCTCGTTCAGTTTTCTGGTGGAGTAAACCAGATTTTTTATTTAAAACGCCCCAACATTTAAAAAGCTAGTGATCTCATGCTTATAGCAAAGTTCCCTAGGCTTTTATGAGATAAACACACCCCCAGCATCACACATCCTCCACCATGCTTAACGTTGATGCATTTTTACATATTAATAATTTAGTTTTTGCTTATTTAAATTCTTGAAGCATTTACTCACTATTCCTGTTTGGAGAGTGGCTAAGATATATTAGTTCCTTTCTTGTGTCATATTTAACTCACAAGAAGAAGTAGAATATGACTAAAAAGACACAGATCAGCTTAAAAAGCAATGTTAAAATACAAAAAAATATATATTACAGTTGCATATAAAGGTCATAGTAAATCTACCACAATTATTTTTTCTGAATGTGGGATTTTTTCAACTTAATTGTTCTTGAGTGTCTTCATTTTTTGAAATGCTAATAGCTGTGGAGGGCATTAAAATGACAGAAACAAAAAGATGCGTCCAGAAGACAAAAGAAGTAAAAAAAAAAATATGAATGTTGTGTTTAAATCCTGACAGAGTTGTGCTCTGAGTAATGCTCTAGGAATAGAAAAACAACAAAAACGAAATGCCAGTGTTGCCTACCTTGTACTTACTCATCCTTAGTAATCCTAATTGCATATTCTGTGAAGATGCTCAGGTTATGACCTCCTAGCAGTAGATAACAGGAACAAAGAGGGACTACAATAAACTTTTTTTGTTTGTCGCTGAAAGGAGAGAGTAATAAAAATGATAAGTTGGGAGCAGAGTGAAATCGTCCTCTCAGACAGAAAGGTAACCTTGAAGCAGAGGGAACAGGCCCCGTGTTTCAGAGAGAACCTGGCTCTCAGGTTGGCTGAAGTCCAGAATTCAGTGCAGTACCTTTGGAGAAAATGCAGCTGCAGCAACATGGCAGAAAGATAGAATTCTATTTGTCTCTACTTTACGTTCCCTCCTGCCCGGAAGAAGCATCTAAAAGATCCTGCCAGTTCTGGAAAACATTCACAGTGTGTGCTGACGACAACGCAGGATGATCATTATCTGTTACACCGAGGAAAGAGAGTTCACTCAAAAAGCCCTTTTTAGAAACCCGGTCCAGACTCCAATCAGCAGAAGTGTTTTGATTGGCTGCTCAGGTCTGCTCACTGCATCCGGTCGGGCTGGTGGAGCGGGTAATGGAGGAAGGCCGGCGGCGTGGCGGACACGGCGGTCAGCGCGGCCAGGGGAGGATGGATGGCCGCTGGAGGGGTGGGAGGAGCGGTGAGCGCGGGCGTCGGCGTACCCGGGGAGAAGCTGTAGCTGGGAGGGGACGAAGGGGTACTGCTCCAGTCCCGATGGGGTGTAGGGGCTGTAGGCGGAGCCGTACTCCAGGTAAGGGGAGGTGAGGGCTGTGGCGGTGGGGCTCAGGTGGGACTGCAGCAGCAGGCTTGGCTGGAGGAACGCCTGGGGGTAGACGTACTGCTGGGTGAACCTGCAGGGACAGAGGAGCAGGTTAGAGCCGGGGGATGAACGAGGAAGGCTCTGAGGAAGATGATTACCGTCTGTTTTATATTATTTACTGATTATTTCTGACAAAAGTCAAACGGTCCTGCTACAGAACGATAGGTGACTAAAAAAATTGACAGCAAAACAAGCAACAAAAAAAAACAACAACCCATAACCTCTTTTAGGTAACTAAAAATATATAGTTACATTAATGTATATTCACTGTAAAACAAGATATCTTTCCTCCCAAATGCCATAAAGTTTATGTACACAGAAATGTGACACACATTACAATCTTCTCCTCAGCTTTAAGATATAAGTGGACGTTAATATGTTTCTTCTAAATATGTTTGGGAATTCGTATTTTGTAAACAATCTGACCTAAATGTTAAAACTTTCCACTCGTTCTTCTGGAAGTATTTGTTTCTGTTTCTGCAATCTCTGCTTTTCTTGTTCTTCTTTCCACAGAAAGTGACTCAGCGCTTCTTTTGTTTTTCTCCTTCATGGACAGAGCCAGTAATGTTTTCTTTTTATTTGTCTTTCCTCTGTAAGGTTTTCCTTCCGGCGTGTTTTTTGTGTCTTATTTCTAAACAATCTTCATGCACCCACGAGAAAATGCTTCTGGTTTAGTACTTCTGTGTTAAATTAAAAACTGTTTCTTCGCAACCCTCAGCTTGCAGAATTACTTCACAGTTAATGGTTCAATGCAATGATCTTGTAATCACTAAATAAATTACTTTTTACCAACTGGAATTAAACAATAACTATACTGTAATTAAATCTAACTATAACTGGATTGTAGTAAAATTAATACAACTATTTGATTGATATTCACTCCCAGCTGGGTTCTACATATTCATAAATGTTGGTACATACTGTATGGAAAGTCCTTTTCATTATATCTAAAACAATGAGCTCGTTGGAGGCGTTTTCCTCCTCCCTTAATTGCGGTTCTCATCATTTGGTTTAAAATAGATATTCTCCCCTGAGTTTAAATTTAATTAGCACGCCAACTGAAAGAATGTCAAAAAAGTCCTAGCTTAATCCAAATGGAACATTTATACGTGCTTTTATACATTTCTGAATTGAATGTATTCTAGTTTCTGAACCATCTGCACTCAGAGACAGAAAATGCAGCAGTAGCTGCTCTTTATGAGAACATCAACACTCAACAATGAGAGGAAAAGCTCTCTACTGTCCTCCTGTATTCACTCATGCCCTTGCCTGAGGCTGCCCACTTAACCTAGACTGCCTCAGTTACATCTGGCAAAAGCAACAGCAATCATGTCAGAAGAATTAGGTTACACTGCGGTGTTAAAATGCTAACAGAAGAGCGAGGCTGTTCTCAACCCTCGCGTTTCCCTTTTCACGCCTGCAGACGTTCCCGTTATCGTGACTGTAAGTTCGTCATTGAATGGGAGCAGGTGAAAGGTGCTTACCCATACACACAGTCAGCGCGGCGATCAAGGGTGCTTTCACAACAAACACGGCGTCTCGGCCCGTTCTCACCTACTCTGCTTTGTTCACAACATACAGACGCGCACCAGAATGCGCCTCTCATGAAGCCCGTAAAGTAATTCAACCAAAAATAACTCCACTTTTCAACCCCTCTGACCCTGCTGGGGCCCAATCAAAAACCAACAAAAAGAAAATGGGTTTAATTTCGCTGATGTAAGTGAAGCAAAACAATCAAATACAAGACCAAAGGTAAAATCATTATAAGTGCAAGAAGAGTCCGGTATCATGTTGGTCTGTGTGCGTTCTGGTTAAAAAAAAGTCTAAAGTTCAATTTGTATTTGTTTCTAAACACAGCAGAAGACATTTTTTTCTTCAATGTTTATTTTCTGTTTCTGGGAAAAGAAGCGATGGCGTATTAGCTCCCTTATCCGGGGCTTAAAGATATTTCTGAAGTTAGTCTGATGGTTTACAGTGAAAAAAACATTAACAATGACCTTAAAGGAGCAGTTGCTACCACCTGCATACCTGGTATAATATTTGAGCAATTTTAGATCTCTTATTCTACTGTGAGAAATAATATTTACAAGTGGAAAAGAGGTGAAACGATAGCCAACAAAGCATTAGAAAGTGCAAAACAATAACCCCAAAGAGATTTAGTATGATAAATACCGATTTGACTGACAGTCCAATTATATATATATATATATTTATTTATTTATTTATATATATATATGTATATATATATATATATATATATATATATATATATATATATATATATATATATATATTTATTTATTTATTTATATATATATATGTATATATATATAAATAAATATATATTTATTTAAAGCAGTATGTGTTTGGTTTAAGACAAAAGCCTCTTTTCTCTCAAAAAACACCTATTCCCAAGTGTCGAGTGCAGAGAAAGAGGGGCAATGAATTGAGTTTGTTTTGTAGCCTTAGGAGCTTCAAATGTTCCAGATTTGAGATGATAATGAACTCCTCTGAAGTGTTTTACAGTCAAAAGTGAGATTGAGCTCAGTTCAAAATACTTTATCAATCCCAAAGGGAAAACAAATAAAACACAGATCATCTTTTTGACAGCTACAGCACAGCCCAAGTTGGGTCATGTAAGCAATGAAGCAATTTTGTATAAAAAGCAAGAAAAAAATTCCACCACAATGACATGAAAGACTTATAATGCAAAGCTTTTCCACTTTGAAGTTAGATTTAAATAATGCTGAACCTGCCTCTTTTTAACTATATTTGCTGACAAAATTCTTGACTCTTTGCCATCACCCTAATCATTATAGACTTTAGCTGAGCCACTCCAAAATAAGCATATTACTGCAGGTCAGAAGACCCATGTTGGTCGAGCTATAAAATGTTACTTTATCTGCAAAGAAATGAATAAATTCACAGCAAAAACTCACAGTTTTATCAGGTATTTTTAGTTCCTAGTGCAGATCTCTTTACACACTTGAAATAAGGCCAAACTAACTTCCAAGTAACTTTTCAGCAGGATATGGGAGCTTTTTAAAAGTAAGTAATTCCTTTAATATTGATTTTCCACTAGCAGAAATAAGACATTTTTCCAAAGTGAAATAATCTGCCAGTAGAGCTGGTACTTTGAAAAAGTATCGATGTAAAGGCTTAACCAACCGATTCTAATTTTAGGTCGGATCTCTGGATTACAATTTGGACAAATCCAGTGGTGGACACTGTACTCAAACAATGTCACTGAGAAAAAGTACAAATAAATAGACAAAAATGTACTCTAGTAAAAGTGAAAGAACCACATTGACATTTGTAAGCTTTTGTGTTTGTACTCAAATGTTATAGTTTTTAGTATAATATATAAAATTTGTCCAAATTCTAATCCACTAATCTGACCTAAAATCAGTTTTAGTTGTTTAAACCCTTGTCTGTGCTTCTCTATTAGGATTTCATAATAGTTAATTAAATACTCTTTAATTATCTGACTTCATATTTAATACTTGAAAATGTTCAGTCAAAGATAAACACACTTAATTTGAATGAAATAGTGAATCCGTGCCGTTACATTGGCCATATTGAGCGGTTCAGACCTAAGAAGCTGCAAGCTAATGGCATCCAGCTACATGTGAAGTCAAAACAAAGCTCTTCCTTGTCCTCTCTGAATCCCGTCTCCCGGAGCAGAAGTGCAGTGTCATTGCCGCGGCTGCCCGCCCGCCCGCCCGCCTGTGCTTCAGCCTGACTGATCCGATGTGACAGCGTTATCGTAGGGAGGGAGCTTTGCCTCGCCTTGACTCGCCTCGCTCCTTCCCGGGCCTGACATCACTGCAGACTGTCAAACACACACTCATACACACACACGCTGAAGATGTAAGCACGCTCAGACTCATCACGTTCAGGGAGAGCGAACAGGCAAGACGGTAATACACATGTCTCAGGTTGTGTGTCGTTAGTTTAGTAGCTTAGAAGGAGATGTGTGTGTGTGTGTGTGTGTGTGTGTGTGTGTGTGTGTGTGTGTGTGTGTGTGTGTGTGTGTGGTGTGGTGAATGAGTGGGGGTTCAAGCATGGCAGGACTAATTGGCGCAGCTGCATGGGTGTACGCTCACTAACAGACTCATGAGAGCAGAATAACCTCCGCTGACTCCCATCTCCCTCCCCTCTGTGGACTTTACTCCCTCACAGCCATCTTCCACTAGAAAGCACTCCCCCTCACCGTCCGCGCTCCAACCAGGCATAGGATGAAAGAGACAGCAAACAATGACTACAGAGAATAAACGTGAAAACATCCGCTTATTCCTCTGTCCTTTTTCCCTATGAAGGTCAGGGTTGCGTCGGAGGTGAAGGATCGGCGACGGTATCTCTCGCGCCTTGAGCCAGCCGCACTTTTAAGCGCTCGCATGAGGGATGTGAGTCAGCCGAAGAGACGCACACTCATGACCCTCCGTCCTCATAAACACGCAGGGGCTTGAGGGAGTGTGGGCCGGCGTCGGAGCCGGACGCTCAGTTCAGGCGCTTCTGTCTGTATCACCAATCCCTGTTTCAGTGAGTCAGAGAAAGCAGAAAACAACTGA
This sequence comes from Poeciliopsis gracilis, assembly GCA_911649635.1. Classification (NCBI taxonomy): domain Eukaryota; kingdom Metazoa; phylum Chordata; class Actinopteri; order Cyprinodontiformes; family Poeciliidae; genus Poeciliopsis; species Poeciliopsis gracilis. The sequence continues at coordinate 4,984,007 of CAJVRI010001220.1, forward strand.
CGGGTTTCCTGGATAATATCACAACTCAGTCATGATGATTTCTGTGCGCCTTAGACTGCACTCTGAAGGGTATGTTACACAGTTGGTGTAATAAACGAGTGAGTAATAACCCCATCCCCCCAAAATTGCTCTTGATATTCTAAAAACCCAAATCTTAAGAAGCTGAAAGTGTTTTTTTTAAGTATTTGTACTGGAGATCACGTTTTTATTGGTCAGAACTGATTATTTAGCTGATTTTTAGTTTGATCTGTGTGGTCTGATAACTCCAAAATTTGATGTTTTTTCCAGTCAGTGTTCATAATATCAGTGCTGAGATCAACAGGCTGAACTCAGTTAAGGCTTAAAGTTGAATTTCAATTAGGTTAGATCCGACGTCTGCAACTTTTACAACGTAGAGAGACAGTTTTACTCAAAGGAACAGCCAAATAAAACTTTAGAAATGCAAATGCTACACTTAAAAAAAAAAAAGACAATCTAGAATTTTAGATAAATATCTGTTATAGGAATTTTTTTTTCTAATTTTAGGATTTAAAACAAAGATAGACAAGAAATTTTGCAATTTCTTTCTGTAGGACGGAAAATAATGTATAAAATAAAAAGTACATAGATTGCCAATTTAACTGCAAGAAAAACACATACTACTCATACTTTCAGTGTCATTCTTTATGAAATTCAATCCAAACATTGAGCTTCAAGCTCTGGAGATGCAGGTTTCAGATCTGTTTGTTAGATATAGCACATTGATTTAAGAAGCAGCGTAAAAATAATCAGTATTCTGCAAAATGTTGAGGCAGGTCTGCAGTTTATCCGTTCTGCAGAAAGAAGGAGACAGCAGGTAATAGGAAGGCAAAGTTTCTCTGTTTAATCCTTTTGAAAATTTTAACTTATGCATGTATAGAACAAGTTGAATTTTTAAATGCTGGTCATCTCTGGTAAGGATTTGGTAAGGTAAGGATTTGTTCACCAAAGTAAAAAAAGAACATTTATTTTTTATATCTGTTCTATTTCATTGGTTTAAGTACCTCATATATAACAGTTATTGAAGCTCAATGATGTTAAAATAGGCAGAGGAGACACACTGCTGCAGTAAAAACGATCTGAACTGAGCGTGTTTATTTTATTTTTCAAGCCTCGTCCAAATCAACACATGATGTTCAATGATGTTCATTGTGTTTTTCTTCTAAATGCGGCTGCGGTTTCCTTAGTGGTCATCTGTAATAGGTTAAAACCCCGATGATTACCAGCTCCATCTCCTCAGAGAGCGTTCCCCTCTCTGCTTCAAGCACATCAGTTATTCTAGTAATGACACAAGCAACTCAATATTTGGATGGAATCGGAAAAATGTCTCACAGACCTTCAATTTATATGAATCTGCCAGCAAGCTGTTGATTTCCATTCAGCTGCTCTGCCCAAAGGGCTGGGCTTTATACTAATGTCAGACAAAAACTATTGACTGGTCTATCATATGTCTTCAAGGGCCTGAAACTGAAAAGACTTCTTCAAGTGCAGTGGAGCTGCGATGTTGAGCTTTAACGAATAAACGGACTGCAGAGCATCCAGAGCTGGAAAAAAAAAATATGGATTTATACAACAAATAAAGCTATAAAGTTAGTTTTTAACCAACTTTAACTCTGCTTTGCATCAGTATCGCTTTTTTTAAACGCTGGTCACTAGACCCAGCCCAAGACATATGCGAGTTATGCAGTTGCTTAGGGCCCTCAAGGGCCACCAGGGGGCCCACAAGAGCAAAATGAAAACGAAGAAATTAATAATAAACTGTATTATTTTAAATACTTGAAAGTAACATCAGGATATACCAATATACATATATAAGTACGTATATATATGTGAACATATACATATATATGTATATATGCATGTATAAATGTGCATATATAATACAAACTATTGTAAAAAATGAAAACTTACATTTAGTTCGTATAGACAATGAAAATTAAATGCAATTACACATGACATAATAATTTTGATCTAATTTTTACAGTTATATATAAGAAATATTTGTGGATTATAGGTACAAAAATAAAATATAAGGTACTATACCTAGGTTGATTTGATTTAAATTAAGTGTTTTTCTACTGATGTTACTTTCAAATATTTAAAACAATATATGACACTTAAATCCAAATTAAATCAACATACTTACTAACTGTAGCAGTTAGTAAGTATGTTGACACACTTAGAGTAGCCGAGGAATTATGAGCCGACCTGTTGCTATGGGGGCCCACCAAATGAAAATCTGCTTAGGGACCCAAAAAGGTTTGTGCCGGCCCTGTGCTGAGCTGTAAACTCTCTAGTTCCCCTTCGCTTTTCTGTCCCCCATTCCTTATCTGCCTGCAGGCGCATGATAGATACAGAATCCTTAAGTCAGCCTGAAATACCCAACAGAAACTTGCCTCAACGTATATCTTCAACACTGTTCACTTTCATTCATTACTCTGACAGGAAAATAGAAAAAAGAGAGGTGGAAGCTGAACATAGAACTTTGACACACACTTCACTGGAACAAAAGCTCAAAGCTGAACGACAACAGGAGCATTTTGAAAAGCTTTCCGCTGTGTTTTGACTGTCAGATTTTTTTTCCCAGACTTTGTATTTTTTCATCCAACAGAAGGGCCTCCTCTAATTAGATCCCCAGCTGAGGGGAAAAAAAATCCACTAGAGGGTTTGCCATCTATCGCAAAACCCTGAACAAAGAGAAAATGATAACTTTAGATGAAGAGAAACAAGTGAAAGGAAAAGAGAGAACAATCAGGGTGTGACTGTGAAAAATAAGAGGAACTCTAAGCACTGGGGTTTTGGTATGAATATATAAAATGAGCTCCAGCGTTGTGTCCCTCACCAGCTCTGGAGCTGTACTGAAGACTCTCGGCCGCAGGTGTGTGCTCCGAGTCTGTCACCCCATCAAGTTCCTCTGCTTCAACAGGAAATCCTCCCCGAGCTGCTCTCACACCACCTTAAACACGTCTCACCACACATCCATCTCCTTCCTCTCTTAGTTTCTCGCAAGAATTAGAAACATAAAAAAACCTGTTGAAAAAAAAAAAGCAACTTTCTTTCTGCTAAGGAAATGCGTTAACCTCGTCTCTGCTGGCAGACGAGCGGGCGACCGCAGGCGACAGACGCACACTCCCTCCAGTTGCTCCTTTCAACTGGAACCACCCAGATTCAGCTGTATCTCAGAGGCACATTTGGCGTCGAGGCGTGCTCCATCTTCTTCAAACTTTGAGCAAATATGCAGAGGCAGCAAACAGAGCTGTGCCTTGTTTATCTTTGATATTTGCTGTTTATACTCTGGGTGTTTGTCTGAGCAGACTGGAGGAAGAAAAGGGGTGAAAGCAACCAAACTCCTGCTGACACATTTAAATAGAGTTTATGTTTATTGTGAAATTTATAGAAATAAATCTGATTAGCTAATGAAACTCCAGATATTTTTTGTATCCTAAGTAATCAGAGCAGATTAAATTCTTTGATTTCTCTTGAAAATTATATTTTGTTTGTTGTTACAACTAGGCCTGTCACAATAAGCAATACATCAATTAGTTGAGTGATAAATTAAAACAAATTCAATAATTTCTATTATTGAAATTATTGAATTTTAATAATTCAATAATTATTGAAATTCAATAATGATTTATCGTTTTTCCACTTTTTCAGATCACAAAAGTCTTCAGTTTTGGTCTCAAATAGCTCTTTTTTTTAAAGGTCAATTTTGTTTACGGACACTTCATATTCATATTTCCTTATTTATTTTGGATATTTGAAATGTCTTCAGGTTCCAGTGTTGAATGTTCATCAGAATTTAAAGTTTATTCATTTCTGTGAACCTGTTTTTGCATTATTAAGCTGTGGCCATCATACTGCTTGAAAATGGTCTCAAAACAATATTATCGTTCATTGCAATGACTTCTGAGACAAAATTTATTATTATTAGTTACAGCTCAAAAAGTTTTCTTTTAGTAAAAATGCACCAATGGACCAGCCAAAGCCTGTTTGTCATATTTTATGTGTAATTAACAGAAAACAAATGATTTCCCTGCTAATTTCCTAACCCTTGTACCATCCTATAATTAATCATCTCCACCTCTTTGTATTAAAAAAAGTGAACTATACTAAGTATATAAAATGGGTGAAAACATTTTATCCAAAATGAAAAGCAGACATTACAGAAGTTTATACTCTAAAGGCAGAGGTTAAAAATAGTGTAAGTCAATTCGATGATTCTGGCAATAAAGCTGTTTTGCTTTTTTGTTGTCAGCACTGCTTAGCTTGAACCTTCAGCTCTGTTTTTTTTTTTTTTTTAACTTTTGCCTCTCATAAAACCCCCAAAGTGTTGCCAACAAAAGCTGTGAATTGACTGCAGTCATACTGATCATGTCAAAGACAAACACGGCCTCAGAGCAAAAACATCTGAGCTGAGACAGATGTGTCCTTTGCACATGCAGGACAAAAAGATAGATATTTATTTATCTATTTATTATGTCACAGGTTTCAGGATTCTTTGGTACCATATTTAAACATGAATTCAAAGTGAAAGTTGAAATCTACTTAATTAAATTTAAAACATCAACATTCGCTCATGTCTCTTTCCATCAGTTTAGCTCTAAAATAACCATTGACTTCCTACATTTATAACACACCATCTAAAGTGACAGTATTAAATCGAAATTGACAAATTATTGTTTTTTCTTTTTTTTAAAGCACAATACCTCATGCAGCTGTGCAGCACCAAGACCTCCTGAGGTTACCAATGTCGCAAGCTCTGGTCTCACTTCTTGTTTCACAACAGATAAATAAACTACAGTGAACCACAAACTGATTGTTCGATGTCTATTTTAGAGATTTGTGTTTTAAAATGAAAGAAAACATGCAAATATTAGAACTGTTATCTGATTAAATGGGGATTCCGCTCACTTTCACAACACTGATCAATTTTACAGAAGCTGAGGAAAAGGAAAAGTAGTTATCCTGCTGGGCTACATGTAGAAAATCTGATCACCTCCAATCAAATCAAAATAAATGAAAAGATCAACAACAAGAAAAATACAGAACTTATTAACTAATATATGAGACTAAGCAATCAATTAGAAAAGAAATGAACAAATCTTCTAGTCCTGATGAAAGGCATCAGGACTAGAATCAGAAATATTTTCCTGAAATGATTTCAGTGGCATCTATATTAAGATCAGTTTTTCACTTTGGATTCAGTCAAAAAAAGAGAAAAAAGCAATAGATCTATAATAATGAACATAATAACATTTGGTTGCGTAATTATTTCAAAATAAAGCTCAAGAAGTATGTCTGGATAATCCCCAACCGAATTACAGTTAACAAATGAGATGAGATACAGAAACAGATAGTTTCTTATAGTCTTACTCTCATTTCCGTTTAAAGGACATAACACCATCCTGCTCACAACTTTACTACTGTGTACAGGCTTATATCTTAATTATATTCACTTCTAGGTCTGAAATCTAGAAATATGTGAATAAAGAGTGATTAGATTATCAAACCAGGACACTGCAACTCCACAACTCTAGATATTTACTTCACATAATTATGTTTCACTTTAAACTTAAGGGCTAGATGCCAAATCATAGATAGTGTTTTGATTAAATAAAATATACACCTAAAGGTTTCACATTCTGTGTTGATCACTTGGAGACATTAATGACTCGTTGTAGGTGAGGAACCTCAGCTGAGAAAGAAAGACCATGCAATCCAATCCAACCTGGCTTTATTTATAAAGCACTTTAAATTAGTACACGTTTAGTAAAATGACAGAACTACAACAATGAATGCTTCAAAAATGACATACAACCAGTCATGCAATTAAAAACTAAGCTAAAATAAACACAGATTAACATAAACATCCTTTGTGGTGTAGCAGACAGCTATGTAGCCAGTCTGATGTGGCACAGTTGGTCATTATCCATTTTAAGAGCTGCCACACCAAGAGTGATGCCTCCTCTAAGCTTGTGATTTGTTTTTGGCACAACAACCCCAGAAAACCCTCAAGAGCTGAAATGAACTACATGAACTACTAATTCTAAGCACAAAAGTAATGTTTTTTTCATGAGAACACTACATAAAAAATTGTTTCAGCAATGAACAAACCTAGTTCTAGTTACTAATCTCACAGACAGACCATTGCCTCTCTCGCTAGACGCGAGCTGAACATTTCAAAACTTGTTTTTCATTCATGATTTTCCCCGCCATCCTTCATAACAGTTAAGATGTCAGATACATGGAAGCACACATTGTCCAAAACAATTATACTACTGGTTCTCTGCTTGTCACCCATTCAACCTTGTAGCTTCATCAATGCATTTTCCTAAAGAGCTTCCAAATAATACAACATAATCTGGCGCCCATGGGTGCACAGTCTGTGGAAGTAATGTCTTCGGATAGAAATGTCTATCTGCTTGTTCAGTTAAGTTTTTATCATGATTGTCCAGCAGTTAGAGAAATAAAACACAAAGTTGTCTGGTAGCTTTAGTAGATGTTTCGAGTTAAATAAAAATAAAAATCTGTAATTAATAATAAATTTAGCTTTAAAGATTAATGTTAAAAGCAAAACGTTCACTTTATTTCAACATAGAAAAACTTGTGCTTAACTTCAATTTTTTTTAAAGTTAAAAGCAAATCCACGTATTTGATCAATTATTTAGACACCGTAGGAAAAGAATCCAAATGCTTGAACTCGGGGTGTTTCTGTGTCTTGTCTGCGTTTGCCTCACGTGTGTGTCTGTTAGTTTTATCGTACCAGGAGATGTTTGTTGCCTGCTTTGTTTCCATCTGCGAGGTGTCAAACCGCGAGTCTTCCTGGAAGCAGACATTAAAAGACCAAACCCCCCGCTGTGTTTCAAATGTCTGCCCTCGTTCTGGAAGATTTTCTATCACACCTCATCTCATCACTCATTCATAGGCTCATCTGGGTCAGCTTAAACTCCCTCATCCCTCATTCACAAATTGAGGGCTGCAATATTAATAGCGCTCGCAACAGTTTTGGTTTTTAATGGGTTTTTTTTGTAGCTGCAGCATGTCGGACTCTGGGAAGCCAGAAAGGGAGATATTTATTCAAATAATTGAAAACTAAAATATTCAGGTATCGAATGCATCTTTCTTTATTAACTAAAGAACAACTAACCTTATGAAAACAGTTAATGAGAATCAAAATGTATCCTGATCTAAGATCACTTCAGATATTGAGTCTGGTCAAAACAATGACTGTCAAAATGGTTCTGTTGCCATGACGACGAGCGTTTGGATGCAGCTGCGACGGCTTCTGAAAATATTAGACACTTTCATTTATACTTATTATTATTTATTTATTTTTAGCTATTTGCCATGCTTTTTATTTATTATTTTATGTATTTATTTAATATTATTAGAGCCTTTCAACATGATTTTGCCAACCTGTACTTTTTCATGTGCAGGTAAATGACAATAAAGCCTGACTATGCTTATGATTACAAATGAACTAATGGATGCCATCTGTACAAAGGTATTAGTCCAGAGAAAAGCACAAAAAGTTCAACGGTATTATTTATGAACTACGACACAAAGTAATCAGTGATTAGAGAAAGTGTCGGATGACTAAAACGTTATGAAAAACTGGAAATTTCATAAAAACGATTCAAAAGATGAGCTTGAAACTGGTCAGGGAAGGAACCAAGAGGCTGACAGCAACACTGAAGAAGGATTCGGTTCTCAAGAGAAATCTCAAATCTTAAACATCCGGGTCCGATGGTTGAATCTTCCTAAAGCCTGATGGGAGAATGCTTTCTGGTCTGGTGAAACCAACCCTTGTTTTGAGCAATAATGTTTGGCATTAAAACAAACCTGCTATCATCAAGAGAACACGTACACCGTGTTAAGTAGTAAATTTGCCCTTGCTGCACAGTCTGCTGTTTCATATTCTTTTCATCTGTTTGTGTCTTTTACACCTGAATTTCAACAAATTTCAAATGATTCTCTATCTAAATGTACAATATTTTAAGTGAAATATATTTTTATTAATTAGATGATTGCAGCACCCTTTATGAAATTCACATCCTAATACCATTATTTCTTTTTTTTTATGGCATAAATCAAGAGTAGCACCTCCTTTTATAACTCCCAACCAATGAAAATACAGAAAATCATCTAAGCTAAGTTGGTGGAATCAACTAACTCACGCAGCGCAATCTTTCTTTGGTTACCTAGCAACAACTTGTTGAGTAACTTGTGCAGCAGCAGTTTAACAGATGCTTAAAAACAAAAACAACAAAGAAGAATAGCTGGAAAAGAAACTGTGGCTGAAAGAGGAAAGGTCATGTCTCCAGTTTGGCAGCATTTCAAATATTTCAAATAAAAAAACTAATCAATAATTATCAATATCAACTGATATGAAACCCTTATATGTTTTTCAACCATATCATCCAGCGCTAGCACATCTACAAAACCACAACTAATACAAAAACTGTGCTTTATTTTCAAAAACAAAAGCCACAGTAAATATTAGCATGGTAGCATATGTAGCTTAATGTTTTCATTGTTATTGCCAACAGCATGATGCTACTTCTGTTGAATAAAGATATTTAGAGGTTGTCTGTGTCTAAGCATCTTTTCTGTGTCTCTTTCTGTCTCAGAAGACAAGTTTTAATATCAATAACAGTGCACATCACGTGAAGAGGAGTGTGTGTACGATGGGAAAAAGAGGAGGGAGTTTAACTAAATTCCTCTCAGCTTCAGTGAAGCTCAGATAATGCGTGTGTGAAATTCAGAATTGAGCTTCTCACGCATTTAATGGACCAGAAAGAGAAGCAGACAGAGGATGCATCCAGTTCAAGAGTATATTTATAGACACAGTCCTCTATAGGCGATTTAGAGTTTATACAGACATCATTTATTTTGAGTGTTTATTTTCTCCAGCACTGCAGGGTCACAGTATCCAAAACCCAAGCCACAGCAGGATGCTAGGATCCAAATGTCACGAATCAGAGAGAAAGAGAAAAAGAGAGAGAGGTGGAAACAGCCTTATTGATTGTTCTGTGTCTTACCCGTATTGCCTCTGAGCCCACATAGGAAGGACTTGGTGAACTCCAGCTGAAAGAGCTGCACAGGAAGACAAAGAGAAAGACAGAGGGGACGTTTTATAGCTTCTGGTAGCACAGACATCCAGAGTGAGAGCTGCTTTTCTTCCATGAAGTGTTTCTGTTTGTTTCGCTCAGATATTAGCATGCTCATAATGGTATCACAGACTGTTACACCCTCAACATTTACTGTCACACAAATGGAGTTGCACAACATTCTCTGACAAACATCTGTGACCTTATTGCCTCTAGACTTCATCAGGAATCAATTGGGGATGAGTAAGAAAGGAGAAAGTTGTCCTCCTCCTCTCTGCTCCTCCTCTGCAATTTGTTTTCTTCATTCCTCCATTAATCTGTTTGTCTTTACCATGCTTGTATGACTTCACCATTTCTTTTGTTCAAACATATATTTACGCGCACGTTTTGGTTCCTTGGGAGGACAAAGACGAGACAGACATGCTGTTATTTCTTTCCCATAACGGTCCCATCCCCTCTTTCTCTAGGCATTGTCTGCCTCTCTGAAACACAATAACAAAATACCAAGCGCTGCCATCTCCCTTCAGCTGCATGCTCGGGGAGTTGCGTTGCAGTGCCGGGCTCCAGAATAAAGGCAACACAGTCAGTTGTTGTTGGTGCCACTGTTTGTCAATCACACCTACGCTTGACTGTTTTCAAGCCATTTTTAAAGAAGCAGCGAAGGAAAGAGGTTCTCAAGGTCAGACCTCAGAGGGAAAGCATGCAGCATGTGCGGTGGTGGATATTTCTGAGAGGGAAAAAAATAAAAATGGCGTCAGGAAAGCTGACGCAAAACCAAATGTAAGGGTGGAGATGAGCTGATATATTCAGCTGAGTGACAAGCATACCTCTGGTTTACCAAGTTTTATCCATCTAACCTAAATATACACAGATTCTAATAGGGATGGGCAATATGGCTTGAAAATTAAAAATATTATTTTTTTTTTACAGATTCAATTTCCAATTTTAATCCAGTTTTCCCCTCTTGCTTTCTTTTGTAAAAAAAATTACAAATGACAGAAAATACTTTGAAAAAGTGGCTTTTACCTCAATCATCCCTTCTGTGAGTTGTACCGCAATGTGCTAGGACCAGGCTATGAGACTTTTTATTCATTTACAGTGATGTAGTCATTGTAAATGAATTAAGTATTTCTGCAAAGTACTAAAAATTTATACCAATGAACAAGATGCTCAACATTCCTCTTTTTTGTGTTGGAGTTCTCATAAAATTATTACTTTCTTCTTCTGATATTACAACTGTATTATTGTAATATTATGACCTTATTCTTCTAATTAAAATAAATAAATCTTAGCCTGATCCTTGTAATCTCTCATTAATTTAAACTCCAAGTGACTAAAACACGCTTGTCAAACAAGATGGTGGCTCTGGACGGGCTGACATCACTCTGAACTATGGGGAAAAAATCCAGAAAAGCCAAATATTTGATCAAGTGATATGTTAAGAAGGTGAATTGAGAAAAAATATTGGACAATACTGGAAGGAAGAAAACTGTTCGAAGCTGCAAAAGACCTCAGGCTGAGGCGGAGGTTCACGTTCCAGCAGAACAAGAAACCCAAACACAAAGCCGGAGCGACAATAGGAGAGTTTAGATCAAAGCACATTGCGATATCAGAATGACTCGATCAAAGTCATTCCAGACATGAATCCAACTGAGCATCTGTGGTAAGACTGGAAAACCGATCTTCACATACTTGCTCCATCCAATCTGACCGAGCTTTAGTTATTTTGAAAAGAAGAATCTTCCCATCATTTCAGCCTCTGCAGTCGGACTCTGCAACCCGAGGGTCCAGAAACGCAAGTGGCCCTTTTGGATCTTCCACAGTGATGATGAAGAATCAACTAATGTCTTTTAATTTGAAATATAACAACAAATGCAGGTTTTCAGTAGTTTTTGTCATTGAATATTTACTTTGAATTATTCCATCATAATTTGTGTTACTCTTCTTTATCTTTAAGTCGAAAAATATCAGATAAGTGAAACTACCACCACTCTTGTACAAAAGGTTTGGTATTCAAAAGCAAAGAGAAGCTAATAAATATGATCAGATAAAATGGCATAAAAGGAACAGTCAGGGGTTTTAATGCATAAATGATGTTATAATCTTATGCCACAGAAAAAAGATGCAAAACTAAATTCTCAAGTTGATATGGAGGCAAAAAGACCATTTTAAAACCAATGTTATGTTTTTATGTGTAAAAATAAGAATATTGTTTGTATGATCTTGTGAACCCTTTATCTAGAGAAATTATGAAGATGAATATTCATATTAATCAGCTTAAATCTCTTATCCTTGCCAATGTATCCTAAATATTTCTCAATCAGCATGAATTAAAAAAACTAACTTGATCAAATGTATGTTTATATATATATTAAACAAGCTGAAATTTACTAATACACTTCTGTCACGAAGAGGACAGAATCAGTCCTGCTTTTATTAGGGTATTGCCTGTTTTCTTAAATGATCATCATTGTATAAAAAACGTTTATACTTGTTATATATTTGCACCAGCATCTGAAATGAGGCGTGTTCAGCTGTAATCTTACTTGTTTGTGAGCTGCGAGGCTTTGCTCCAAGGTACGCCAGATTCACGTTGGCCTTCCTGCCGTCGATGATGGGGTTCGGGTCTTTGCACGCCCGCTCTGCTGCTGCCCTGTCCACCATGGTCACCTGCAAACAAGGATGCTGGTTAATATCTGTTCAGGAAACTCTCTAAAGCCACATGCTGAAGACAAAAGGGGGCCTGTGACCTTTCTGCAAATACATTTTATATCAGGGGTTTCCAATATGAGGTCGGGGGGCCATTTGTGGCCCTCGGTATAAATCGATGTGCAGTTTAGATCGGTGCAAATGAAGCTTATGCAGATGAAAACTTTCTATACATGAACATTTTTTGGAAAGTCTTATTTCTTTTACTAACCATGTTTTTTTTTACTTTAATTTTTAATATTATCAAAGTGGAAAATGTTCTCATTTTTTGTTGCTGAGATTAGACTAAAAAAACATTTTCATTGCAGCAAAAGATGACCCAACCAACCAAGTGCTTTCAAATTGTTTATTATTGTTCACAGTGCAAAACAATTGGACATCCCTGGTTTAGGTCAAACAATATCAATGAGATAGAATGTCCATACTAATGAGAATATTTGGCAAAACGTCCTAATGATTATCACAGACAATTTCAGTCTAATATGACTCAGATTGAGGAATTTTGCAAAGAAAGATGGGCAAAAATATCTGCAAAAGACTTGGAGCTGTACTTACATTAAAGGTGCTTCTATAAAGCATGAGCTGAATACAAATACATGCCACACTGTTAAGATTTTTATTGAAAGTGAAAGTGTTTGAATCATTTGCATCAGTTGGTAAATATGTGTTGACCCTGAAGTCGTGGTTGCAACCAACAGAAAACGTTTTACAACCGCTAGACTCTTATCTGTTCAGAAAATCATTCTGTCTCTCTTTCTTTTGGTTTTTGTGTAGAAGCAAAACAGGACCCCCTTTCCGCCCGATGAGAGGAGGAATCTGCATTTTTATGCCAGGCGTCGGGTCCGGCGTGGGCTGATCTGTGGTGTGTAGGAGACTGAGACACTGGAATCTACCTTGAGGGAGCGAGCTGAGGAGGGAACAGATGGAAGCTGGGCGAGCCGATGAAGGTTAACAAACACCCACAGAGCTGCTACTCTTCATATTCAAGGTAAACCACAGCTGCAGATGACTCTACCACCACAAAGTGGGGCAGTGAAACTAAAAACATACCGGCATTTGGTTTTTCAGATCATTTTACAGGGGCAGTATTATGCGTTTTCCATTTTATAGCACAATCACGTAATTATGATACCTTCAGTTGTTGTAAATATCCTATATATTTCAAACGTGACTTACTGTGATCCAGTCATAAAGTCAGCATGATATTCAAAGACAAACATCCCAATTCAACCCTATGATGCAAAACTGCCAAGTGGTAAAAAGTGATTCTAACATGATCGCATTGAATCATTAGATGAGCATGATTATCTAATTTCCTGACACATGCTAAAATTTTACAGCACAATCAAGAGCTTCCTTTCGTTGTTTTAAAAATGCTTTATATGTCAAACATGACTTAAAATAAATTTTACTTGAAATGAGATCTGTCTCTTTAAGAAGCTCCTGCTCTTTCCACCAATATTCCTCCATTAAGCTTTTGACAACATTTTTGCACTGATAAGTAGTTTCTATAACAGTTCCACCAGGTGTTTGCTAACTGCTGCTGCCGCTAGTCTGGAGGAGCTGAAACCTCCAGGAGATTCAGAGTTTTCTCAAGCAATCATAAACGAATAAAAGCAACACTCCAAGTTGAGGGAAGAACATTTCAGCATGATATAAAGCCCCCAAAAAAGTACATTTCACCCAATACTGCTCCTTTAAGAGACAAATTATTAGCCCGACCGAGAGAAAGTCCAATACCCACAACTCCTTCTCATCTTTTACCACTTTCAGAAACTCACAAACAGCCACATCTGGCAGAAAGAGAGAGAAGAGGGGTGGAAGAGGACGAGGAGGAAGTCATAATGAAACTACAGCAGCCTTATCTCGCACAGCCAACCGACATGTCACACCTCTGAGACTGAAGACTCCCTCCTCCCTCCTGAGACAGCTGCCCACAGCTGCAGCTGCTTGTTACAAAGCGGAGTGTTTTTGCAGCTCATTTATAGTTCAGGAGGACGGAGATAATTAATGACACACTTTCAAGAAATAACCTACTCCTCATGCCGCCAGCATGTGACCGCCAGCATCTGACACGCTGCATGCGGCTGCTGCTTAAACAAAGTGGCAGTGTGTGTGTAGGGGGTGTGTGTGCGTGTGTGTGCGTGTGTGTGTGTGTGTGTGTGTGTGGGTGTGTGTGTGTATGTGGAGGAGGCCCTGACAGGAGCTGAGACACTATTTAAGAAATCATTTTGCAGTCAGCAAAGTGAATCCGCGTCATTTTTTATACCGGCTGAAAGCAGATATCAACTCACAAAGCCGTATCCTCTGGATTTCCCCGTCTGCTTGTCCGTGATCACCACCGCCTCGTCGATGTCCCCGAAAGTCTCGAAATATTTCCGAAGTGAGGCGTCGCTGGTGTGGTAGGGCAGCCCGCCGACGAAGATCTTGGTGTAAGTTGTGTCCTTCTCCATGGTGGGGGGCATTATTTCTAGCGGGACCCCGAGCAGCTGACCCAGAAACTGCGGCGAACTCATAAAGCTCGGTGGAAAACCCAGAACTAAGCAGCGAGACGAGAGGAAAGGAAGGATAAGTTTACGCGCAGCGCTCGCACGAACCTCCTATGATATTGATATTAACGGTGAGGAGGGTAAAACCGCGTCCATGCTGCAGCCTCGCTCGGAGTTTGTTGGGAAATGCGGCTCAAGCGGACAGGTGCCTCCAAACCTCCCGTCCTGGAGGAAAGGGGGGAAAAAAAAAAAAAAAAAAAAGATAAATCCCATGCAAAGTCTTTAAGCTCCGGCGGACTCTCGCGGCGCTTTCCTTCTCTCCGCTTCTGGTCCAATCGACAGGCGGTGCGTCTGTTCCCGTCGGAGCATCCCGCCCTCAGCTCCACCCTGCCTCCGCTGCACGCGCACAAAGGAAACCCCCACCCCACTGAAACCATAACACGGAACTGTTGAACACTTCGACAGAGAGTCAGAAAAATACATGTTCACTAGACGAACCAAACAACTCACCTGATTTCATAAGCATTTAGCAGAACATGTGTATTATTTATGTGATGTAACGTTACTTATTGACTGCTTTTGCAGGGAAAAAATGCACAACAGTTTTTTTCTCCCATTGTCTAATTTTTTTTTTTTTTTTTTTTATATTTTTTTGACATTTTCTGTACAGGATGATTGATATAACAAGACCTACAATTCATGTATTAAAAGAGTGGGGTGGATTTTGTATTTTCCAGGCAGCTACATTTTACAGCACATCTATTCAGTTGTTAAAAAAATGCTGTGAAAATCAAACATGTCTTAAAAGAGACTTGAAACTGGATTTATGTCTCTTTATGAAGCTTCTTCTCTGTCCAACACTCCACCTTCAGCACAAAATCACAACAACGTTTCTCCATTATGCCATTTACAGTCGTTCTTACCAGAGTTGCACTGAGAAGTTGAACTCTGTATAATGAGCTCTAAAGACTCGCAGTTCCAACAGGTGTTTGCTAATTGCTGCTGCTGCTAGTCTGGAGGAGCTGAGGCGTGGCTGGAGACCACAGGCCTAAGATGGAGCTAATGCTAATAGCAGAATTTCAATGATTCCTCGGAATCAAAGCAATACTCCAGATATGGTCTTTGATGAGGGAATAACAGTATAACATGACATAAGGTAAAAGAAAAAATTTCCATAATTAACTGGGTCTACCTTCCTATAATTGCTGTGGGACACCGTTCCATTGCTTAACCAGTATTAGTATCATTTCTGTCAATATGAACTTAAGTCAAAATGGGATGGATTAAATGTGAACAAACTTCATTAGACGAACAAACAAATCAACCAAACACAAATTTCCACACTTTTTGTGTGAAGTATTTTGAAGCACTGGAAATATTCTGCAAAGATAAACAAATTTCAAATCCTCAATGCAATTAAATGATGAAGAAACCAGAGAAAATTGGCATTGCTGGAAAAGATGTGCATGAACATTTTAATCGACCATTATTCCTGAGACATGGTGAATCCAAAGAGTTTCCCCTGGACTTATGGACCCAAAAGTAGGTTAACTTTGAGTCTGAGGAATAATTTCTTTAGCAGGAGAAACATTCAAGATTTTAAATGTGGATTCTGTGTTTTCAGTTTAGATATTTCTCATGTAGCATCTTCTTTAGAGACTTTGAAATAAACACTCTAACAAAGTTCCTAGTGAATCATCTGACCAGCCTTTTGCATGTTTCTGTATAGATTCACTTTGAATGATAAACTCCAAGTGTTTAAAGCCGGAAGGCCTCCTTACCATAACCCTAACCTGTAACTCCCTCCACATATTCTGACATTTTTATGAATAACAACATAAGCCAGAATAAAAATATAATGGCAAAAATAAAAGAAGAAATCCATCACATTTTTGGATAACAGAGGATAAGTTTTAAACACAGACGATTACATGTTTAGATTAAATCATAAAGCTGCATTAAACAAACAGCTTTTGTTTAATGTGGTGCATATTTATGCAATCAGGCTATTGCAGCTTCTTTAATTTTATTGTTATTTCAAACAGGTTTGTTTGATTTTTATGTGAATTGAACAGCATATGTGTAACACAGCAGAAGGGTGATTTACAGTACAAAAACTCCAACAAACTAATTTAACACTTTTGATCTGGTGTATAGCATTACAACAAAGGTTTCAATTGGTCTTTTATCAAGGGCAGTGCTTGAGTGAATGAGTATCAGATGTCAGCCTTTGATATAAGGATAGTCTGTATTTTAGAAAACTACTTCAAAAGTAGTAGAGCTATCAGAGTGTTTATAAAAAATTAAAAATAGAGCAGCTTCTGAACACAGGGTCTGGCTTTTAGGAGTTTTAGAAGTCCTTGAAGAGTAGTGTTAGATCCTTTAAGGGGGGAAAATACAAGAAAGGCGAGCGGGTCTCACATGTAGGAGGGACAGGAAATGAGGAGATGAAAGTGAGGCTGTAGACAACAACATGGACAATGACTCAGACTTTTTTCACACTCTCATCCCCTTCACATGTTGATAGCCCCTCATCCACTCAAACACACTCATGGTCCCTTTTAATCCTGGCCAAGAGGACCTTTTTCTTGCAGTTTTTGCCTCCTAAAAGAAATGGTTACAAAAGTTACTGGCTCATCCAGCACTATACTGTAAAAACCACACAATCTTACCAACAATTTTTGATCCAGCTTCTAGTTCAAATATCTTAGTATGCTTTAAATAAGACAAAACTAACTTGTTTGTTTTAAAGATGACCCGTTAGGCTTCCTTGAGCAGGATGGGATAGGCGCATTCAAAACATGTTCACTACATTTTTTGCACAAAATAATTCTTAGATGAGATTTTAGTCTGGTCACTTCTGCCTCTTTTGTGCTCCTTCCAGAATGCAATGCTTTAGGGCTTCTTGTTACTTTAAAGCCAAATGTGCTGGCTACACTCCCACAAATTCAACGTTTGGACTTGCACTTGAAAATAGCTGCAAATGTATTACATTGCTATACATACAGCCATACTACATTGAAAAGCAGAAGCAGAACCTCCTGCACAACCAACAGCGATGCAGCAAGTGACTTCTGGATGGAAAGTCAACAGCAAAGCTCTTCTCTTTTCCAGCAGCCATTGTACAGTATTTACAGTGATAAAAGCAGCTGACCAAACTCATGGCAACTCAGGTTGCTTAAAGTATCACTGCCTTAAAACAGGCTTGTATTTTTATTTCATTGCTGAAAAGTCACTTGTGAGTTAACTTTGTCTTATTTCAAGGGAACTAAGATATTTGCAGTAGGAACAAGACCAAAAAGTTTTGGTAAGATTTTGAGTTTTTTGGGGGTGGAAAAAAAAAAAAAAAATCACACCAGACACATTTTAATGTTTAAATATAAATTTGTATTTACATCAATATTAACATCAAGAAACAAGGTAAGAAAACAAAACCCAACAGTATTTTACATCCTGTGATCATGATCGTGTGTTTTCCAGATTTGCTCCTGCGACGTCAAAAGAAGAGCAACATTCCCTGTTTTTAATATTTATTTTTCCTCAATTCCAGCCTGTTGTTTTGACATAAAAATAGGATGAATCATGAACAAAACCTCTTCTCCAACTCAAAAGGAATGTAAGCACCACATAAAAATCAACTGGCTGTAAGGTTCACAGAAAGAAAAAGATTTAAACCACCTCAGCAGAACTGGACGACCTCTCCACTCTAGTTCAACCAGATCAGAATATTTTTATACAGAATCCAACTTTTGTTCCCCTTACATTATATGCAACAGTAAAATAAACACACAATCTACTGAGCTGTTTCTATGCACTACAGGATGACAAACAGAAATCTTTGGACTGAGCGTGTTTTCAAAGGTAGATTTCTCAACAAAAACCTGCACAGGACAAAAAAACAAAAAACAAAAGAGAATTATGTATAAAATTATGATCTAAATTCCTCCTTTTGTAGTCATTTGGGAGTTAAAAGTACCAAATGACTGACAAATGATTTTTGAAGCACCTCAGGAGAGGATTGACTGCCAAGAGATCTGGGCCCACAGAACAACACAATCATGTGTCACTTCTTTTGCTGTATAGAGATTTTTTTTTTCTTTTTAATAATTCTTATTTTTAAAAAAGAAAAATAACTTATTTAAAAAAGCGTAACAACCTACTAGCACCTGTATGCTTCGGACTACATTCTAGGAAAATAGGAAGAGGTTCATGATTTAAGGATTAGAAATAAAAAAAAGTGCTTCCAGACAGCGGGAAAATGCCAGTATATCAAAGAAATATACATGTACTGCTTCCAAAAAACAGGCGTTTTCCTCCCAATTAATGTATCGAAAAGAAGAGCTGATCTATGACGGAATAAGAAAATTACACCTTTAAATATCAAGCCTTACAATCTGTGCAAAAAACAGTATGTGAGCTAGAAAAGCATAAATATATTTATATATAGTACATTTGAAGCATATTTACAGATCATATTTACAGAAAAGAAGAGGAATAAAATGTTCCAAATAGGACATTGAGCTTAATACTGCAGTACCAATCTTTGGGTGAACAATGTGTCAGTGTTGTCCTCAGAGGGGAACCGGGAGGAAGGATTATTGCTCGATATTTCAGTCCAATACGATCATTTCGCACTTTGTTTTGTAGTGTGAGTGGATCTAACTTCAGTGAGGATAATTAGCTTAGTTTATAGTAACAACCTGAACTGGATTTGTAGCTCTGAGCTTTTCATTTTTTAATCATTACAACTTAAAAAAATAAATAAAAATCAGATTTTAGCTTCTAACTGGCTCACCACTGATTTGTCTTGGTAAGGTGTAAAACAGTCTGGAATTTTTGTGCATCTTTATTAGATGAATGTGTAGTTTTAATGTTTTATTATTTCTAGAAGGAACCTCGAGGACGGATCCACATTTTGTATGAGTTGTGGAGGAACCGGCATGGTTGCCCTAAAGTGGCTTAAACTTGTCAAGCAGTTTCTCAATTTATAGTCATTATTAAATTGCCAAAAGGTTATGTTAAAAATCTCTAAAACATTAGGAAAATGACCCTTTTAGGAGCAAATTTAAAATCTATATTCGTCCTCTTATAAACATAACTCTTCTCTGGTTCCCACTGAGGAGCAAAACCTGCAAAGTTTACCCAATCTTAAAAAATGTGAAAAGAAAACAAAGAGGAAATTTCTGAGGCTATTTAGTAATTCATGAATAAAGGCCTCTAAATTGCCACAATCCGTTTGATGTTGGCTTTCCTTAAAGTGCAACGAGCCAACGGGTTAGTTCGATCCTACTCAGCGGCATCCTGAACGATGAGACGATGTGCTACTTCTTAACATTCATGTGAGCGTCACAACCCGACGGCTCTTTAGCTGCTGGTCGTGTCTGCAGGGATCCTCCGGGAGCAGCAGAGCGATGGTGGATGGAAAGTTCAGAATCGACATTTTTACATCTGAATATAGCCTCATGATACATTCGACAAAACAGAGGCTGTTTAAATACATTTGTCCATATAATGTAGCTTCACCGTTTGGTCCAATGAAAGGATATACTGAGGAACACCGGCTGCTCAGGAATGGAGGAACATTAAATTCATGTCCGTCTCTCTGTGCATGATGGATAAACAGTTTGTCAGATTTTGTAGGAAGGCTGTGTGTTTTCATGTGACAGTCTGTCTTGTTTTTCCTCCGGCGGCGAGACTGACATTACTGGCCATCATTCCAGAGGGAAGTTCACTCCCCCGTCTGGTGGGAATGTGGCGCTACACGGAGGATCATAACACGCCTGGTTTATTTCCACACACACTGCAGCGCAGAAGCCGTCTGCCAAATCTGGGTGGAGATCACAGTGAGACAAAAGCTTCTGGCGTGTCCATCAGCAGTATTTCTGGACCATCAGGGAGAAGAGAGCAAAGCGTGAGCATTTAAAGAGAAACCCAACAAGAAAAACACGCAGAGTTCATCGTAAAGCAGCAAAGATTATTGATTTCTGTATCTGAAGAAAAATGATTGTCATGCTGATGTAGCAGAAAAAAAAGAGAAAGAAATTAGATATTAGAACAAAACAAACAAAACATTTTTATCTAAGCTTATAAAATGGATCCCTTTATCATCCAAGATTGAGACCAAGAAAACATTTTTTAACTATCAATAACAAGTGTCTCCAGAACTAAAAGTAACTCTCAAACACTTTGGCTGAAAATCATAGCGAACCATCTAATGTTTTTATATAAAAATATACATAACAAATGCAGGTTTTAGCAGTTTTTTTATGCAATAATTGCCATGGAGTTTTGTAACAGAATTAGACTAACAGAACAAATATTATTTATTTATTTGCTCCTGTGTGACAATAGAAATGTGCTTGTTAATATATTATCCAGCCAGGATGTTTTTTTTCTTCTAGCCACACTAAAACTGATTTTAAATTAAAATGTATTATTCACATGTTTTAGTTTCAAAAAGCAGAGGGACAACAATAGATCCCTGTGGTACTCCACTTGCTGATATCCTCCTGAGATGCATTCAGATGTGTAAACCATGTATAAACCAGACTAAACATTAATTGTTATTTAAGTATTGAGACTCCCACTCTTTGCACACACCTGATCAGGCCCCATAGGCATGCGCCCCATCACCATTGGGTTCATCCCCATCTGTCCCATGTGACCGCCTCCTCCGCTGGCCGGCATGCCGCCGTTCATCATCATGCCTCCATACTGCCCGGGATTTCCCTGCTGTCCGAACTGCTGCTGTCCTAGCGGTGCCTGTGGCCCAAACTGCTGCTGAGGGTATGAACTGGAGATAAAAATTTTTTTTTAATGCAGACAGGATTTAAGTAGGGGTGCATTCACACCAGCCCCGTTTAGTCTGCTTAAGTAAAACTGCAGTTCGTTTCTCTAAAAAGTTGAGTTTGATTGGGGAGGTGCTCAATCTGATCCACCAACAAACAGAGATCTCAGTGAACTCCAGAGATTGCCCTGAAAGCAGGAAACAAAGGGGATTCTGGGTAAATGCAAGCGAGTCTGCCGATAGACAGAGAAATGGCTTATGGTTTTCTGCCAGACTCGAGAAAAATCCTACAACTCATCAAATCTGATGCTACTCGCTTTTTGTTTACATTTTGTGAAGGAGGAAGTTGCGCTCATGTCTTCTTCTGTGGTTTTTGGTGCATAGGTGAGGCTAAACAAGTTTTTCCAATGGGTTTGATTTGATTGACAGTGCAGAGGGAAAGTAAGCTGCACCAGGTGAAAATGTAACAAATGTTGCAGTTTCGGTCCCCAATCAAACCAACTTCACAAGACTATCCAGAGAAAATCATCAGGAAAAGTGACGGTGTCATACCTATTGCGTCCCATGCCGCCCTGTGACCAGCCTTTCATATCAGCACCTGGGTACATAGGCCCCCCCTGCGAGTGCTGTTGCATCATGGGGTTTTGAGGCCCCATGCGGCCTGGCATCATGGCAGTAGGCGGACTTCCACCTGATGGGCCAAAAGAGGGGTCACCTTGCTGGGTCATGCCTGTTGAAAAAAACCCTCAACCTTGAGCTCTCTCCTTCTACACACTGAAAATATCAAACATCAGACACCAAAGACAACATTTAACCTCATTGGGTCCTCTGAATAATTAAGTTTCCTGCACAGCTTAGATCCACCACAAGAGAGCAGCAGCATTCACTACACTCACCGTAACTCCCACCGTAGCCAAACTGCTGCGGTCCCGGCTGGCCCATGTTTGGCCCCCCCATGGGGCTGTCCATACCCCCGGGAGCCGTAACGTTTGGAGGCGGACTGAATCCCCCTGCAGCAGCTGCAGCGGCTGCTGCCGCCTGCTGCTGTTGCTGCTGCATCAGCATCATCATGCGCTGCCTCCTCATGTGCAAGTTGACAACGTCTCGGTTGCGCTGAACCATCATTTGAGCATTTAGGAAGCCCTGCTGCACAAAGCAGATGAAATATTGTGTTTACTCTCATGCTTTATTATGTTTTACACGCATTTAAGAAGATTCAAATCATTTGAAGGAGACATTTGTCGTGTGGAAATCATAATTATCCTATTTATTGGTAAAATGATCATAAATAGTCTCTATTTTGAGATATTCCAAAAGTAAATTTCACTAATCTACCTGTCCTCCCATGCCAGGCTGCATGCCAGGCCTCATGCCAGGGTTTCCTCCTGGGTTCTCCATCTTCATCGCCATGCCCTGCCGCGTCTGATTCATAAACTTGACAAAAATAAAAATAAACATTAGAAAATAGAGGAAATAACATACAGAAAAATTTTAACTTTCTGGCAATTAATTCTTTCAAAAGACTAATGTAAAAGATATTTTTCTCTAAATAACAGATTACAATATACAGGGCAGGATACTTGCAGCTAATCACGATGGTACAACTAAATGCAAAAAAACAAACAAAAATTTAATCATAACCATGTACATTGGATAATTTAGAAAAACATTGACGTCTGCTGATTTAATCAGGAAAAAAATTAACAAAATTATCAGAAGAGCCTGTAAAATGATCAATTTAATCTATTGTTTAAAAATAAAACCATGGATGGATGAAAAGACAAAGATGTATGCATCAATGAACCTTTTTCAAGCTCTTCTTTCCTTCTTCCTACTTATTCAAACCTGAATAATAATCTAAACTAATTGCCCTATTAATGTACATATTTAAAATTTCCACTATTTTTAAAACAAAACTTAATCCCATTTATTTCAAAACTCTCAGTAGCCTGAGAGTTACTGATCAGTTACGTTTTTTCACACCCAGAATTAGGAAAGAAATTATTCGTTATGAATTTCACCTTAAAGCTGCTATTGTTTTTTTTTTTTTTTTTAATTTTGTAATGTCCCTTGAAAATGAGACAGTACATCTCAAGGAGTCAATAAGTAAAATAAAAATAAAAAAAAGCTTATACTGGAAATCTTCCAAAGCTGTAACTGATCGTTGCGTACGTTCAGCGTGGCGTCCTACCTGCTGTCCCTGAAGCCGCTGCTGCAGCTGCAGCCTCATGGGCTTGTTGGCATTCATCATCCTGGGTCGCATCATGTTGGCTCGAGGATGCCCCATGCCGCCCATCCCACCCATACCGGGAAAGCTCCCACCTTGGCCCATCGGTGAGAGCATGGGCCCAAACCCGGCTTGCTGGCCCTGCCCCTGCATGGGGTTTCCTCCATAGCCAGACTGCATCGGCATAGCAGGGGGTCCGGGATAACCTGCTCCATACAGAGGCTTTTGGTCAAGCAGCATGGATGGATCCTGTCCTCCAAAATGCTCCAGCTGCTGCTCTGCTCCCTGGGTCTGCAGCGCACAAGACAAGGAGGACAAAGACAAGTCTGTCAAATTTCTCAGTTTAATTGATTCATCTCCGCCTGGTCGGCTCCGTAATTGCCTTTTTCTAAGCAGCACAGACGGACTCCTTAAGACTCATCTATCTCCCTTCAGTGAGACGACAGCCTGGACACACTGAGTCATGACTGAAATATCGAATGCAAAAATTAATATGATGGTCTGTCGTGACTCATACTATGACAAATAATCTTTTCCCCAAGTTGCAGCACTTTCAGGGAGCGCTGCGCTGCAGTGTGTCTCTTTCAGACATCTTACCTGGCTGACAAGGTCTGGGATACCGAGAGCTCGGTCTATCTCCTCCAGAGCGATGCCGTCGGTGTTGTTCAGCAGCGAATCCAGCTGGTCCAGAAGCGCCCTCTCATCGCTCTGACCCTCACTGGTGGTGGGAGGGACCAGAAGATCATCTAAAGGGTTGCCAAACTGGCGTCTGCATCATGCAAACAGAAAAAAAATAAAAAGGTTGGCCTCATGTCTGTCAGTTAGATTTGAATTCAAACTACAGCTTCCATTAAAACATTACAAATGTGCGCTAAAGTTTCAAAAAATTATTTTGTAACTGCGGTGTTTCCATTAAATTAAAAACACCTGTGAATATGTTTGCTCAAATATGTTGCATCAGCATCTTTCTACCACTTCCTGTCGTTTTCTTTGTCATTTCCACCAGTAGTAACATCCAGTTGTTGACGAAAAAAAGTTGCAGTTTGGCAAAATACACTAATTTTGATACAGCTGATATCCTAGTTTTCAAAGTTGCCGTGTTTCCATTAAGCAAATTTATTTTCATATTTCCAATTCACAAAATTATGTGGTCGGTGGAAGCGCAGTTCATAATAATTGATCCACTGACCTGTTTCCCTCCATGTTCATCATGGATTCATGCCAGGATGGAGACTGGCTGGGCTGGCCCTGCTGGCTGAAGGGACTCATGCCCATGGCCATTTCAGAAGAACCTCCTAAACCAGTAAAGAAAGACAAAAGAAGTTAATGGTGAACAAGAACCAGAGGTTTTAGTAGGCATTCTGCAACAAAAGTCCAATTTCTGCAAAAATATGGAAGAATAAAGAAAAAACTGTAGGAGTTTTAAACCACAATATACTAAATGATTCATAAATGGGTTATTGGAGCCTGTGCATCAATTAGAAATACACCCTCTTTTATAGTTAATTTTCCAACGCTATCGTTCACCTGTAACCCGTGGAAAGAGTTTCTGACCAATATGAAAGAAACGTTGAAGGTTTCCAAAAAGTTTCAGTACCCAGAAATGCATCTTTACCACTGAGCCACCGGGTTGGATACCAAGGTGTTTCTCTACAGTTTTGAATCTCTCCCAGATTCTCAGTTTTTTTACTTAGCATCACCACAAGACAACAGTTTGAGCAGCGTACCCATATCCATGAGCTGCTGCTGCAGCATCGACCTGTTGCCCGGCACGCTGTTAGAGCGGCTGACCATGGGTCCTGACATCACGCTCTTCCCGTTGTTGTACTCCATGCCTGGGCGCATCATGGATGGATGTCCTGCTGAACTCACCGGGCTGGTGCTGGAACGGGGCTTCCAGTCCCCAGAACCTCCCATGGGAGACCTCTGGGGGCCTCCGCCTCTATTCATTGGCCCTGGATATGCACAAATGACAGAAGAGTATTGATTGGAATTAGGATTGCAAGCAATCGATTAATGAATTAATCTAAAGTTGACTGATCTTATCAATTGGCAAATAATTAATTGATAAGGGTCCATTTCTTAAAAATCTGAGTTTTCTTTTGTGTCAAGAGGACCGACCATATTTCTCTATTAAAAAAAAAACAAATTCATTATTTCATGTCAGTTCTATTAAATACTGACTGAATAAACTGAAAATTGTGTTTTTCTCACATTATTAAACTTATTTATAAAACAGAACAAAACAGAAAGTTGCTGAATAGAAGAAAAAAGAAATGAAAAGAATAAAATATGAGATACACTTAATTCTCCCATGAACAGAAGTACTGCCTGTGGTTGCTCTTGACAAAATGTTAAAACTTCACTCCATGAAGTGCGTTATTTAACTCACAATCAACCTTGCTTATTGGCATCATGTTCCTTTTTCTCACGTAACAACTTTTCTCTAGTATTCTGTTTTTTTTGTTTGTTTGTTTTTTTTGCCATCACCTCCTCGCCTTCGTAACACACCAGTAACTTTTGTTTGAAAAGTTGACGTTGCTTGAAGTTATGCAGCTCGGCAATTTCCTGCTCTGGTAAGGCCCCGCCATCTTTATTTCTTTATCAACTGCCTGCGCTTAAGAATGACCAGCGCTTCCCTCTGCTGGTTGGTGATCAAACTACAACAATAAATCGTTTTTGCATCCCTAGTTGGAATCATCGATCGGTTTTACGGTCCTGGAAACTAAATGTAGGTCCAACTTTAGTTGGATTCGGAGTTCCAGTGTCATGTTGTGCTTGGAGATCTATTTGAATCCACACTTTTTCAAATTTTTATTAATAAAAGACTGTGTGTGTGGTTGTTTACTAGACAGTGTAATGCAGTCAGTTGAATCTGAGAGCAGATATCAGTGAAGGAAAGTCAAAGAAACAATAAAGAGGAAATTTGCTGAGACACACACCCATGTTTCCTGGGAAGCTGTCTGGGCTGCCCATCATATTCTCCTGCTTGATGAGCATCGGACGTCTTACAGCTCCTCCAGGCCCACCCAGTGGCTTCCCATCCATGGACATGGTCCTCTGGAAGGGCCCTCGAGGGCCCGGACCCATTACTGGACTCCCTGGACAGAGCAAGCAAAAGAAAAGAGAAAAAAACCTTTTCAGAAAAACTGTACCTTGCTTAAATATTACATATACACAACATCTTACAAAAGACTTACTAATGCTTGCAATTTTTTTCACCTTTAAACCAAATACGTTGGTCTTTTCTATTGTTTTTATAGGAAGTAAACTAGAAAAGTAATACATAATTGTAAAGTGGAAGGTCAATACTAAACAGCTTTTGAATGCTGTTAGAAATGAGAAAAAGACTTAAAATGTGGATTTTAATCCTGCTAGAATGAAATCATATGCAATTAACTGCCTGAAAATAACTGAGCTAACTAAAGCAGGATTTACAACTAATGCATCTGACCCTGAACACATCATCCCTAGTACACAGTGGTGGCAGCATTATGCTGTGGCACGACATACATCAATACAGTTGGAGATTTATTTGAAGCCTTATTTTTTGAGACTTTTATAAATAAAAGACTGACAAAATGCGTCATTTTTTTCCCCACTGTTGTGTGATTAACAAAACTGATTGTGATTTGAAGCAATAAAATTCCAATAAAATGTATTTCGGGTTTCTTTTTATAACATTGCAAAAAATTGGATATGAATACTTAGGGCATATAAGTGACATGCACTCACTACTGCATTTACACACACTTAGTTATCATATTAGGAAGACATAATGAACTTTCTGTACCATAAACTGAACAGCAATGCAATTTTAAAACATATTTCAACATTACATATACATCTGCAAACAAGAGTTTTGCCAAACTAAAAGGCTGTATTCCAGTTGGACCAATTATAAACCAGAGAACAGGGCTGGTTGTCTCTTTCAATTTATGTTAAGTCTGTTTTTTCAGTTTATTGGTATAAAAGTACCAGCTTCAAAAAGACACAACTGAGAAAGACATGACATTTGCTTTAGGAAGAAAGCGATCCGAAACGACAGCCTCTGATGGTGCCAGATGCAGTTTCAGTGGCATTTTGTTTTGATATCATCACATGTGATGTTACAACACCCACCCTGTGTGAAACTGTCACTTCTCATAGTTATTTAGTGCTTGAACCACTTACCCTGCAGGCCGTCATCAAGGCACCCCTGTGGTTTGTTTCCTGTGTTGTTTGCCCCGGCGCCTCCAGTCTGATCAGGGTAAAAGTCGGAGCTTGAACCCCTGAGATCGCCCAGAATAAACTCCAGGTTGTGCAACTATATTTTTAAAAATAGAGCAGTTTTTATTTTTGCAAATATCAATGAAAATAATGATCATTTCATAGAAATATGCTCTTACATCATCAGGAGGTTCTGATTTGATCTTGCTCTCAGCATGCTCCGCCGCAGGGCCACCGGCTCCAGGAAGACCTTTCCCTTCTAGGTCTTCAAGTTTGGGCTTCACGTCCGTTTGTTCTTTGGAGTCGTCCTTGTTGAGGAGATAGTGGAGGAGAGCGTGGGTCTTCTCCTTCTTCGGGCTGTGCTGCTCCTGTTTGGGGTCCGCGATCAACCCAGGGCCCGACCCGGCCGCCGAGCTTCCAGCTGCACCTTCGCCGCCTTCTTGGCCTCCGAGCGTCACTTTCCCCGTCGCCTCCGCTGTGATCTTAGCGACTTCATCGGGAGTGTTGCCGTTCTGAAGAAGCTTGTGGAGAATTTTGTGCTTCTCCTGCAGTGACCCGGTGTAGTGAGCTGAGGCCGATGCGCCGCTCTGGCCGGCAGCTGGACCCGCGCCGCCGCTGGCAGAGGAAGAGGAGGAGACGCCTGTGGAGGAAGGGCTGGTCATCCCGCCGGTAGCTTCTTTGCTGTCCGACCCTGCTGAAGTGCCGCTGCTGTTTGGTGGAGGGGGTCCGGCGGGCCCGGTGGGTCCACTTCCACTGATCCCCAGCTCCTCGGTTGGGGAAGTCAACAGCTGCAGCAACTTCTTGTGTCCTTTGCTGTCCGGCAGCCTCCGAGGGGGGTCGGCGCCCGCCATCCCCGCCTCGCCGCTCGCTTCTCCACACTCTTTAGCTGCTGTGGCCGCCTGGCTGTCTGGTCGCTCTGCAGAACTTTCCGCCTGAGGATGCTGATGATGGTGGTGGTGCACCGGGAGGTGGTGGTCTCCAGGTCCGGGCCCCAAGCCCCCGGCCGGACTTTTGGAGCCATCTTGTCCTGGTTTAGCTTGATGACTGGGCTGGGAGGAGGAATGGATGCTGGGAGAGCTGTCTGGTTTGTGGGCTGCTGAGGGGGACGTCAGAGTGGAGGGGAGTGAGCTCCCGACTCCCTCACTGATGGCTTGAAGAGCGTTCAGAGAGCTGCTAGAGAAGGTGCAGGTGTTGCCTCCGGCTCCACCGCCAAGGCCGCTCATAGGAGAGTGCATTCCTGCAGCAGAGAGATGCGGGTTACTGCACTATCAAAAGAAAAAAAATCATGTATAATGTTGGTGAAACTGTTTCTAGTGAAATTTAAATGTTTAAATTACCAAAATAATTTGTTTGGAGGTTGTTTATGAGGCTCAGTGTCGGGACCAGTGTTTATTTTTGGATCTTAATAATTATAATCTTGTAAACTGATAAATTTGAAATGCTGATAACACAAAGCATCGAACAGGTGTGGAAAGGGTTTTCAATATCAACTGCAAGCCAATTTTTAGCTTTCTGAATTATTTAATTTTGATTACAAATTTCACCACTACTATAAATACATCAATGTTATTAGTTTATCATTTTATTGTTTGTTTTCTCACACTTTAACTTATAATATTGTCACATTCCTAAAATAATGGCCTATGGATGTTTGGCAAAAAAAAAAAAAAAAAAAAAAAAAAAAAAAAAAAAAGAAAAAAAAAGAAAAAAAAAAAAAAGACTTTTTGAAAGTTGACAATATGGGAAATATGTCTTGTTATGCTGGGAAATTATTTCACTTATAACTGTACTTTTTCATCAATATTAAGGAATTATTGACGTAAAACAAGCTCCTGTTTCTTGCTAAAATGTTACTTGTAAGTTAGTTTTGTTGTATTTCCAGTGTAACATGACATTGATCTATTTTCTGGAGAAAATATAACAATAATACTTGGTAAGATTTTGTTTTTGCATTGAAAATTCCTCTTTTTCAAATTTAATGCTTTCAAATTTCAGGTTCTTGGTAAATTATAAAATTAAAATTCAGTGTAAAGTGAAAGGTCATTTGTTACTTGTCATCAGTATTTAAAGAGCATTTATGACCTCAGAATAATTTATATAAGAAATTCTCCAGGATCCAGGAGATGCATGAAAATCAGTGTAAAAAAAAAGAAAAAGAAAAAAAAGGGAACTTCTGCCTGTGTCTTATTTTACTTCTAGTCCAAAATAATTTCAAATCAACAATTAACCCTTAATATTAATGAAAAATATTGGTTATAAGTGAACCAGACATTTACCCAAATTATAAATTAAAATGTTTCACTTAGTGATGGAGCAATGTCATCTTTAATCATCGTCATCAATGTAAATTCTTACAAGTGTGGAGAAGAGAATGTTTGGAAGGTTAAAATAAAATACTTAAAAAAGTGAGTTTCTGTCTGATTCTTATTTTATTTCCAGTCCAAACTAAAGAGATACAATTCAAATCAGTAAAAACAAAAAAATCCTACCTCCAGGTGAGAACTGGTTGGCCCCCATCTTCGGGCTTCCCCGGTTCCGGGGGGACATCAGCAGTCCCTGCTGGGGGCCGCCCATCCTGGGGCTCCCTGACGGACTGTTCATCCCACTGAGCCCGAAGCCTCCGGCGCTCTGGAACGGGGGGCTGCTGCTGCGGGTGCTGCTGCGGGTGCTGCTGCGGGTGCTGCTGCGGGTGCTGCTGCATGCCCGCCCCGGGGTGATTCATGTGCCCCACCTGATTCATCTGATTCATCTGCATCATGCGGCTGCCCAGGCCGCCACCACCACTTACTCCTCCGCCGTTCCCTCCGTACGCAGAGCCGCCTCCCATCGGACCCATGTGGCCCATGTGGCTCTGCTCGCTCATGCCGTAGCCCCGGTTCATGCCGCCCATTCCCCCCATCCCCATCCCGCCGCCCGCATTCACGTTCATTTGGGGGTTCATGTTGGCGTTACCCATAGCTTGTTGCCTCATGTTGTTGGGCATCATGTTGGCGCCTGGTGCCGAGCGGTAACCATTGGGTTCCCTACGTTAAAAAACAGCAAAAAACTTTGGTTAAATGGGAAAACCATGAAAACATTGAGGTTAAGCGTTGGGTGGAGCACCAAGAATTACAAAACTATTCGGTAACATTTATTTGAGGGAGTGTGAATAAGACTGACATGACATAAACATGGATGTTTATGACATCACCATGAAGTGTGACTCTGTAAATTATAACACTTTTTATGTAAAGCTGCATTAGAAGTTGCATGAAAAGTGTCAACTTTGAATTGTTCATTAAATACTGACAAATTTGATTTGAAACTTGCAATAAAGATGTAATTATTTACTGAATGAGACTTTATGATAAAAACAATCAAACATTCACGCCCCTTCAAATAAATTAACAACAAGTCATATTCAAACATTTATCTTAACAGTCTAATTCTGTGATTGTTGCTCTGAGGCACAACATGCTTTCTTATTTATTTTTAGATTATATTTAATATTCCTGATTGCACTTTCTGAACCATTTGTTTATTGCAGTTTATTTTTTTACACGTTTCACCAACGTGGGACAAGACATTTCCTCCACATTTGAAGTTGAAATGTCTTGTTGTCTTGTAACAAAAATCAGGCAAACAAAATATTTTTTCTAAATCAATTTTTTTCAATATAAAATCTATGAAAGTAACAAAATCTGCACGTTTGCATCTGAGTCCGGTGAATTTTTTGGTTAAAACAAGCCTGTTCATTATGAAGTGAAGTTCCGCAAAGTAGGAGGAGAATCCAGAAACTTTACTCAAGTAAGAATAGCGACACTTCATATTAAAATTACTCAAGTCAAAGTGAAAAGCCCAGCATAGTAAACAAACTCCTAGAAGCACTTTTTGTCCAAAAATATATTCAAGTCAATGCAACTGAGTAAACATAACTATTTCCTAACCCACTGTGTTCAGCTCTGGTAAAAATGAAGAGACCACTGCACTCCATTAAAAACCTCCCGCTTATTGCACCAAATATTGATTCCTGAACTCTTCCTGAGTCAAAACTTTAGCATTGTTGTTTGTAAATCAATATGAACTTCTTTTCTTTGCATTACTTGAGGTCTGAAAGCACTGCTTCAGACCTCATTTTCTGCAAATAAATACAACATTTTTCTTGGATTTTCAGAGACATGTTCTCAGTAGTTCATAGAATAACAGAACAACGTTCATTTTACTCAAACGTATACCTATATAGAGAAAAATCAGAGAAATTGATCATTTCAAGTGGTCTCTTGGTTTTTTTACAGAGCTGTAAGTGTGCTATATGTTTGATTACAGAGTTTCTGACCTCTGCAGCAGGTGAGTGGAGATGAATCCTTGCGGCTCGTTGCTCATGGGGTGTCGGTACAGCTTGCTCTTGGTCTGGGCTGTTACTGGGGTGCCATCAGACAGGGAGAAGCGGTACAGGGGTGTCTCGGCGTGACCCTGGAGAAAAGCTGCGCACAAATTGCAACAAAAATAATCCCTCAAATGTTATTCATTGCTGGGGACAAAAAAAGCAAGTCACACATAGAGGCTACCAGGTCACATTAACAATGCCGTCTGTTCCGTGTAAAGCTTATTTTATGTGAATAAAGGGATTGTTTTGTTGATATTTGATACTTTTTGCTATGTTTATGCTTCCTCTCTTAACAGTTAAAAACTGCAGAGTAAAAATATTAAAACAGTCAGAAAAAGTACCGACCATCCACCTGTTTATGAGTTCACAACTGTTTTCCAAGTAAAACTCATCACTTATGTTTTCCTGTGATTCATGGGTGAGTACAATATTTTATGGCATCATTGGGAATTGAAAAAGTTACAATGTTGGTGGTTTTTAAGGCATTTTTGGTGCTATTAAACCACCACTGCACACAGTTCCTCTAAAACTCACTTTGTGTGATGTGTAATATAAATTTATGATCAAGAAATGGTGAAGTTAGTTATTGAGACATTAGTTAGATGCAACTTATTCCATGAGATGGAGGAGAAAAACCTAAAAGGTGAAAATAACCAACACATTTTCTTTAGCCTTCCTGTTGTCTGCTGAAGATTTTGTTCACCCCAGCGTCTTTTGTCTCTCAGCTTTGTCTGAATGAAACCACAAAAACAACTTTTGAATCAAACAGTGTCACTGCTTAATCCACGCTCGCACCTCCAGTTTTCTAATTATTAAAATAAAAAGCGCTGTAGTTGTTGGCAGCAGCTGTGAGGTTCCAGGTCTGTACCCACCCTCGTGATAGTGCCGCTTGTGCGACCACGGCTGCCCGTCGCTGTGCTGAAGGAACATCTGGATGCAGCGCCGCAGCAAATCCTCCCAGCCTGGACGCATGGACGCTCGCAGGGAGCTCTGGTCGATCTGGATCAGTTTACCTGAGACACGACGGATGGAGGGAGACACAGGGTGGACGGGTCAAACTCACTCATGACCGAGTCAACACAGCGTGCCGCTCAGTCAGAGTCCAGCTCCTAACCTGACAGCTCGTGCCGGGTGTTGAAACTCTCGGTCCGCTCCACGGCTGTGACCCGACGGGCCACGCAGATCATACATGACTGAAGGTCTGCAGAGGAAAGGAAAGCAGAGATGGAGTTAACAGACAAATGATGCCATTAAGTGTTTCCAATGATTCTATTCTCAGGAAAAAGTTTAAATTAAAAAATAAATAGTGAAGGAGAGAGAAAGGGTATACGTTTTTATAATTTTACATTATAAGGGTCTTTTAAAACTCACCAAGCAAAGCACATATTTGAGGTCATCACTCAAATATCAAAACTTTACTTGCTTATGCAGTATTTACTCTTGTTTAACTTAAATCATTTATGACTTCCACAAGGAAGACTTTTACTACATTTCAAAGTATTACTTTGAATGGAAGATCTAGTAGATGTTTTAAGTTACAAAAGCTCAGTTTTTTTGCAATTTAACCAATATGTCAATAGTTGTTTTATTTCGATTATTTCTGAGCAATATGACAAAGAGGACATAACCAAGAAGTACATTATATATAAGCCTTTAATTAAATATTTTATTTTAAACAATAATCCAGTAGATTTTGTAACTTTATTTCAAATATATTCAATGTGGGGATTCCGACTAAGTGTGTTGTCGAATATATTAATGTGTTGTGAGAGTTGTTAAAAGGGAAGACATTGTCACACACATGCAGGAACACATTTCTGCATCAAGTCGCCCCTTTTTGGCCATCACTGGTTCGTCCACCTACCTTCTCCCTCTTCGATCATGGCCTTGGGCTGCGTGAGAGCAAAACACTGCATTGTCTCGTAGCGCGGTCCTCCTGGCCCCTCCTCCATTGGGCCATGGGCGTGGCCAAATTTGACCAGCATCCGGCAGGTGAAGGTGTGACTCTTCTGTCGAGTCGCCTCATTCCCCCACGACACGCCATTTACTAAAAATGCAAAGCCAACCAAGAAACGGTTACTTAAGAGGAATAAACCCAAAGCTTCTGGGAATGAAAACCACAAGCGCTGTAAACCGACTGCCTTTAATTAAATATCACCAATGGCTCACATCCAATTGTACAAACAAAGCAAAGCAAACAAACACCACCACAAACAAGCATTGTGTCTCTAAAACTGAGAAGCTAAAGCCTCTCCCGCTGGCTAAATGGACCATGGGATTAATGTAGCCAAGGCGTCGATTTCCAATATTTCTCTCTCTCAGTGGCTCTGCAGTCGGCCGAGGCCGGGGACATGCAACCATCTATCCTCATTTAGGTCCTGACTACTCATCACAGCACACAACCACATGCACACAGATGCTTTCGGATGGGGTCACCTTCACAGAGAAAAGGAGAAGGAAGCAAACTTTAGAGAGCGACAGCAAAATGCCCTTTAATGGTGACCAAACCATTAAAGGTTTTATGAACAGGTCAGGTTAGGTCAATGCTTCTCAATTCCAGCTCTGCATGTTTTAGATGCGCCTCTACTTTGCAACAGCTCATCCAAATGAATGCATTACCTCTTCTGCAGGTATCAAGTACTGCAGAAGCCTGTTAGTCACCCATAGATTCAACCCAGGTGTGTGGCATCAGGGAAACACCTAAAACATGCAGAGCATGGAGGCCTGAGAAGCACAACAAGTTCATTAAATTTGTTTGCACAAAACTCCTTCTAAGATGATGAGATTTAAATCTGGTCAGTTCTGTCAGAATGAGATGTTTTGGAGCCTCTTGTCAAATAAGCAGTTGAGACCCAAATGGAAGTATAAAAACATACAAAATGTGATTTTTTTTTTTTGTTTTGTCTGGAGACTAAATCAGCTGGCAAAAGGTTTCTGTTCGGCAGCTGTAGAGGGTAGTTCAAGGGAGCAAGCGATCTGAAAGACAGTAAGTGTGCCTTGTGTGAGAGTTGACAAAACAGCAGCGCTGTTGTCATAAATTAGTCAAACCCAGACTCGATTACTCGGCATTGTAGTGAACACAAAAGCATTTCCAACTGGACTCTTCCCCAACAAGAACTCCAGGTCCTTTCCAAATGTCTGCGGTGGGCCATACACAGCAAAAACATAATAGCTTACAAAGTATTTCTTGTACAATTTCTAGTGGAAATATCTTAGTACACGTGAAATAAGACACAATTATTTACAAATGACCTTTCAGCAATATATAGGAGTTTGTTTCAAGCAAATATTTCGCTAATATTGATTTTAAAAAGTACTGTATAATGTGGGGAAAAATATATGTAAGTGAAATAATCTGCCATTGGAACTAATAGATTTTTCATCAATATTAAGGAATTAATAAAGGAATCTTGCTTAAAAGTTACTTGTAAGTTAGTTTTGTCTTATTTCTCCAGGACAGGAACATTTAGTTTTTATTATTACCTCGAAACTGTGGAGTACTCATTACTTTTACAAATTCAGAGTATACTTAGGAGGCCCAGAGAATACTTACTTATACTTATCTATCAACCCTGAACAGGAGCACCTAGTTTACACACTTTAGATCAACATTAGATTCTTTTTCTTCCTTTACTCTTTCCTTTGGTTTGTTATTTTGTTTTATTTTAATTCCTGTAAAGCACTTTGTATTGCCTTGTTGCTGAAAATGTGCTACATAAATAAAATGATCTTACCTTATTTCAGATATACCAAGATATCTGCACTAGAAACTGGAAAGAAAAAACTCTAAGATTTTGTGTTTTTGCAGTGTCATAAAATTAGTTTACTGATCTGAAACGTGTAACGTTGACAAAACAAACAAAAAAAAAAAGCAAGCAGTGAAAACTCAACATCTAACTATGTCACCATCAATCTGTGTTTTAGTTTGTGTGTGTGTATAAGTGTAACCACTGTGCTATGTGTTCATCCCACAGGAATGTGCACAGAGAAGGCATTTCATTCATGGGCCAAAAAGATAATGCAGACACAGGGAGAAAGAGAGAGAGAGAGAGAGAGAAAAAGAGGGGTGGGAGCGGCAGAGAGGGAGGCAGCCTGAGAAACGGATAGCCACAATATTCATCTTAGTAAGCAGCCATATTAAGTATGGATGAGGCTGAGAAGGAGCGAGCTGAGGAAGGCACCAGGGACGGCGAGAGGAAAAGTGCATAAAGAGGGATGGTTAGAGGGGGGAAAAGCGAGAGAATGAATGACGGGGCGCACAGGGAAGCAGGCGGCCAAGTCGATGAGCCGACTTCTGCTCGAGAGCGTTACTGCAGAGCTAATCGAGAAGCGGGGTCAGCCGAGCACACACACATCCATAATTAATCGCCATTATAAATAGTGCACATACTTATGGGCTTACACGCTCACGCTGCTCCCTAAAAAATGCATCACTGTCATTTACACGTCAATGCAGAGAATAATGAGGGGGTGTAAATAAGTGAATTTACTCAAGTACAATATTAAGGAGCAAATCACGGTGAAACACATGCTGAATTAAGCAGAGGGGAGCGAGGAGGTGCGTTACTCAGCCCTTATGTGGTAGCAGTGGGATCTGAATAGAGCCTGGCCTGTTTTACGCTGTCTGGACCACTGAGTTTGACAGACAGCTGCGCTACGCTCTGCCTGATTAGCAAAGAGTAGGTGGGAGCATCCGAGTGTATGTTTTGTCAGGTGTGTATGTGTGTATGAAGAGCTCTCGTGCTTCTCAGGAGCTCCTCATTAGAAAGAGGAGCTGAGAAGCGTGAATTTTCATGTAATTTGCTCACAAATTTAAGCGACTTGGAACATGTCATGCCGTTCTAACTTCTGAGTGAGGACAAAATGTAAGCAGTGAAGCGTTTGTTTTATTGAAGGTGAAATAAAACAACACATCAGCCACCAGTATTCAATATATTTACATCTGTAAAACTGAGTAGGACACTCACACTGTTTTAATCCTATTTCAAACACCCAGATTATCTCCAGTAATAATTTTAATCTGAGCCAATTCCAGAATTTCTTTAAAATGTTCCACAATTTCACACCTTTCATCCAAACCCAGATTAGATTTTCTTTGACATTCTCGATTCTGACTCTGTATAAATCTTCTGGGTCTTTCTGCAACATGTTTACCCAAACCTCTACAAAATAACTTCAATATATATGGCTACACCAAAGAAAAGAACCTAAGGAAATTATTTTTCTTCTCAATGTAAAATTTTTAACATTTTCCAGCAAAATTTTGATATTGATTGACACACTCAGGAATTGCATTTTAGGTACTTTTTACATAAAAAAAAATCTTAAATTTTTGTCAGATTTTTTGCTTTACTTTGCCCAGAAAGTATTAATTTAGATTTTTTAGATGTTATAGTTGCTAAAAATTTAGAAAAAAATTGATTCGAACACACACCCATGTGGTACACACGCACACACACACACACACACACACACACACACACACATTTTCCAAGCATTCAGAATTAGATTCTCCAATATTCAGATATTGTGTGTGTGTGTGTGTTTGCTCACTGTTGGTCCTGGGCAAGTTCTTGTGAAAGTCCTCGCGGTCCTCCTCATGCAGGATGTTGTACACGCTGGTGTTGATGAGTTCCTCCTGCTTGTACTGCAGGTACTGGGTGACGTTGTCGGACACGAACACGATGCTGCCCTCCCGGTTCACCACAAACAGGAAGCCGTCCAGAGCCTACGAACATGTGATCCATACCGCAAAATATTTTTATTGCAATATTTCGTGGTACTGCTGTGACAATGATAAAAGTGACGATAAGAAATATTTGTAATTTCTTTTTACAGTAACAGTATAAATAGAAATGCATGGAAAAAAACATTTCCATTTGAAAAGACTTTGAGACACCAATAAAATAACAGTAATTGCATTTAATCATTTTTTCAAATGTATTGATATGATATTTATTGATACTCTAAATGAACAAACAGTGCAGAAAATAATAAAACTAACAATCACAGACAGTTTTTCCGGGGGATTAAACATCATTAATTAGAATTTATGGTGACAATGACAAATCAAAGCTCCTATCATGATGAGAAATAAATCACAATAAATGATAAACGATATAATAAATGCCCAACCCAAACAGAGTCTGCTGGCGTAGAGACAGAAGATCAACCATCATCATCACCAATAGATAAAAACTGCAGCACATTCGATCAAATCCGGACTCACCTGCAGCAGAAGCGGCCCAAGGTGGTCCTTGTCAATGACCCCCTGACCGGTTGACGACACGTCTGATTTCTGGACGTCATCATCGTTGGATGAAGCTTTTCCTGTGGGAAAGAAAGCAGAGGAATGTCTTTAAAAACAGAAAAAGAAAAACCCTGAAAAAGCCAAAACTTTAGCATTTTACTACCTAGATAGACCAGCAGGGGGCAGTGCTTCCACAGTTTCCAATTTCTTTTTTTTTTTTCAGGCAAGGAGGAGGGGGAGGCGGGCGGGGGTTAAAACTACAGGTGAGGAGGGAGACGGACAGAGGCAGGTTTCTGCAGGGAGCCCGTCAGAGGAGCATGTGGAGCAGGTAGCTGCTGTCCTCATGCTTTATATTCAGTGTCAGACTGTGAGGGATTGTCTGAGAGAGAGGGAGTGGGAGAGAGCCAGAGGAGCTGTGGAAGAAGCCGTAATGGTGCAGGGGCAGGAGCTGAGGCACCTGAATTAATGGAGCTGGGACCAAGAGACGGAGGGAGGCAGGGGCATCCAGGGGGGATATATAAAGACAAAAAAAAAGGAAGGAAGAAAGAGAGGTCCGGGGCGATGCTGGGAAAAACTAATAGTGGTTGGGTTGTTGTGTAAATGTGGGCTTTTGGAGTGAGAGCGAGGCAGCGGCTGCTTGACTACAGGAATTATTCTGTCTGATTAGCTCCCAAGAGGCACAGAAATCCACACAAAGGGGGTAAAAAAGAGGACACTACCACAAACAACTAGGCATTGTCAAGTTCAGTAAGATGAGCAGAGAGAGGAGGGGGAAAAAAACCCAACAAGAAACATAGGAGATAAATGCTCTGAGCCAGCCTCGTCGTGCAGTTAAACAGATGAGACATGATTTCAGGAAACCAGAGAAGAACCACTGGAGTTCAGAGAAACAGGAAGACTGAGCAGCTGAGAGAGCACGCGGAGGGGAAACGAACAGGTATCGAGCGGCCAGACGAGCCTCAACGCCCGTGTCATGTCTGTCATCACTTCCTGTAACTATGGCAACCTGTCAGCAGCCTGTCAGGGCTGGCCGTTGCCTCTTCCCCTTCCTGTTGAGGTTGAAGACGCTGACTGACTGAGCCCCAATAGAAACAAGAAAAGTCAGCAGAGCTGTCTCCCAGTAGTTCAGCCAGAGTGGAAAGGAAATATAACACGTGCTCCAATCCAGAGCCACGTAAAAATATTCACACTCCTGGGACTTTTGCACATTTTGTCACACTGTAATAAGATATTTGGGTGTATTTTCTAATGGTATTTGACGAGAGACACTAATGCAGAGTTGTGTTTTTGCAACACAAAATCTTATAAGTCAGCCCCACTTTAGAGACCCTCTATTTCTTTCTCTGCATCCAGAAACTGAAGGTTTTACCCATTTTTCTTTACAAAATAGAGCAAGTCTTAGTGGACAAAGAGTGACTGCCATTCCAAGACTGTGTGACTAACTTTCTAAACCATGTAATTGCAGCTCTGACTATATGTTTAGGGTCCCTGTTGTGGTGGAAAGTGAACCTTTGCAGCCATCTCCAGCTGCTTGCACCCTCTCACAGGTTCCCCCTGCCCTGCATTTACCTCCATCCATAGACCTATCAACTCAGAGACAAACATTCCTATAGCAATGGAGAGTGAGCTCAGGGTCACACTTTTACCCAGAAATAACGATTTATATGTCAATGTGGATATCAGAGGGTCTTCTATCACATGCTTGCAGAGTACAAACATAGATTTTGTTTAAAAGTTTCATAAAGGTTTGTGGAGTAAATGACTGAAAGGTGTTTGGTTTGCAAATTCTTCCACCTGAGCTGTGTAAATTTAGGGGTATCAGTGTAGAGAGGATCTTATTTGTAGGGCTGCAACTCATGATTATTTTAGTAATCGATTAATCCCTAAATTATTCTAAAGATTAATTGGATAAGAAAATTGGACAATCTATAAATTTGTCATTTAACCACAGTGATATTTCTTTTATATATAATATTAGAAGTATATTAAAACATGCAAATAAATAATACATCAAATGTTTTGAATAAGAATCTAAGCATTTTATT
This sequence comes from Poeciliopsis gracilis, assembly GCA_911649635.1. Lineage (NCBI taxonomy): Eukaryota > Metazoa > Chordata > Actinopteri > Cyprinodontiformes > Poeciliidae > Poeciliopsis > Poeciliopsis gracilis. Next base: position 5,024,220 of record CAJVRI010001220.1, read on the forward strand.
GCCTAAAATAAAATGCCTAAAATTATTGCCTGATTTTATAAACTGAACCAAGTGAAGTTAAAATTATACAACTTGTGAAGTTTTATCTAAAACATATTTACAGACAAAGATGTTTTTAACATATTGCAACATTTATATATTTTGATACAGTTTTTTGTTTAATTAATGATTAATGGATTACTAAATTAGCTGACGATGATTTCAATAATTGTTAAATTTTCTTTCCACTGATTTTCTGGTTACATAAACCTGAAATAAAATGCGTTGAACTTTGTGGTTATAATGTGAAAAGAGGTGTGTATGGTGTTGATCTGTTCCCTAATGGAGCGTCTGCAAAGCAAACGATGCAGCCGGCATCTTTTCCATGCGGCTGCTGCAGGAAACAGCAGAAACGTACCAGATCAGAAGCTGAGAGAACAGCAACTGTAGCAGAGCTGATTACCTGGCCGATCTGAACAACGGAGAGCCATGTGTCTACCTGCAAACATCCAATTAGGCAGACCTGGCGAGGCCCGCACACAGCTGTTCATGATCATAAATGCACACAAATGCCACCCAAAACAGCAAAAAGCTGTGAAATTTGTGGGAGATGAATGACTGATTTGTCCTTGCACCTGGGCTCAGAGGAGTGTGCATTTGTGCGGCCTTTATGATTCCAGACGTGGACGTCCGCTCACCTTGTTCCTTGATCTGGCGGATCTGGCGCACCGTCTCTTTGAGGATGGCACATTTGTCCGGTTTGACGTTGAAGCTGTCGATGTCGCTGAGGTTGGCCGAGATCAGCTCGGCCAGTTCCTCGATGTACTTGCTCTCCTGCTCCCGACGCTTCCTCTCACACCTGCAGGAGACAAGTTACAGAGATTGGAGCCAAACTAAACCATTGCTGCATTTTTCTATAATTTTCAGTGCACCTCACAGCTCTGAAAGTATTAGCTGATAGCTTCCAAGTAGAGCAGAATGCAAAAGTCAGTGAATCTATCCCGGTTTGAAAAAAAAGCTTTAAGTTATAGACGGGAGATGGCGTCGATATGATTATTTCCATTTTTATAGCATCCACAAAAAGAGAAGAGGTTAGTGTTAACCAGCTTCTCCTTTAGCAACTTTAAGTTTCTGTTCTGTTTTTGAGGCATGATGTGTGAACAACACAGGTAAACATCTTGAAAGTAGGAAATGAAAATAAATGACACCATCGAATCCGAACGGCTTTTTGCAGAATAATCTGAACAAAAGCAAATCAGAATTGTAGATGATTTTATAAGTCAAAGGAATTTCTAGGATTTAATGCCAAGTATAAATAATGTTCCCCTCCCAGTGACATCATATTGTCATTATTTGAGCCAAAGTTATTATAAACGTTATGCTTCTGAAGGCTCATATAACGACATTTAAGTTAATGTTAATTTAAATGTTGTTAAGCTAACAACTTAACACCTGTGGGAAGATTTCAAGGCGACACCTGAAACACGCTTCTTATTTTTTGTCTCATCGTGGAAAAAAATCAAATGAAATCAGAAAAAAAGGGAAGACGATAGTGGATCTCCACAAATCTGGGTCACCTCCAGGTTGAAATTCCAGATGCCTGCAGAAGCCACGTCCCATCTGTTAAAACAATAATATCTAAGTATAAACACGAGGAGAGGGGCTCTGTGTTTCAGAGATCACTTCTGCTTGCTTCAATATGTGCATGTCAAGCCCAACGAAGAGAAAGAAAACTGGCTGAGGTTTTGTGTCTTTATCTACAGGAGATGAGTTCTGTACCAACACGGACTGAAAGGCCGTTCAGAGACGAAGAAGTCATTACTCAAAAAGCAGTAAATAAACCAGATTACAGCTTGTAACTCTGGATAAAGCCATTCATTTTTGAAGACATCTCCTCTGTTGCTGAGGAAACTAAAATTAGAGTGTCATGGCATTATCCCAATAGAAAGGCAATTTGTTCCAATTCAGTTTACCTATTTAGCGCCAATTCACACCAAATGTCTTCTTGTGGTTCTTCGTTACGTAACGCAACTGATCTTAGTTATTAAGCAAAACAGAAAGCTACTTATTCAAAGTTGTTGAAAAAGTTTGTATCTTAAAAAAGATTGCTTTAAGGCACTGACTTGCAGCATTTATTCCTTCTGGACGAGCTGCATTGTGTCGTTGACAATATCAATTCATCGTACCAAGCATGCATGTAGTGAAAGTGAAGAGGCAAAACTTCCCCTTTAACCGGAAGAAACCTCCAGCAGAACCAGAACCAGACTCTGTATCTTCCATGACCGACTGGTGGTTTGAGAGGACAGAGAAGATACACAAAAAGAAACAAATTCATGTATTGTTTTTTATGTTTGTAAAAGGAAAATTACACGAAAAAACCAAAGATTTGAATTTGAAGAAATCAAACAACAATCCCTCAATTGTTCTTGGTTAATAAAAGACGAAATAGATATAATGTCGGTAATCCCTGTTGTTTTTTTTATACAATATGATGTATATTTTATATGATTAAGCAATCTATAAATAAGAAATAGTGTGTGATATAGCTAATAACAGAAAAAAAAAACTGAGGAAAAAAAGTGAACTCTTGTGTTTTGGAAACATCTCACTTTAAAAACAATCAGGAATCTTTCAGTGCAGCCACATTTTCTCAGCTTGAAGCTGGAAGTCTTCCCATTGGTTGGGTTTTCTCCCCATCACAGCAGACATCCCTCTGTTCACATCTGGGTCCAGGCTCCAGCAACCACTGACTGACCCACTAGCCCACTTTCTTTCAGTCCCCCCCCTCCTCGTGTGCCAACGCCATGAACTCACCCCAGACCAGGGCGTGTCGCAAGTGGACAGTTTGCGTTTGCGGTTTTCCGAGCTCAGAGGCTCCATGGAGTTGTCCCCCAGTCCGCTCATCGTGTGCACATATCAGCACCTGAGGGGAAGACAAAGCAGCAATCAACTCATATTACAGCAGAGTCTGGGATTATAAGGTCACTTGTAGCCTTTTTAGCTGGCGTTACTCTGCTAATTGTGAAGGGAAGAAAGACAGTTGTCATGTAGAAAGAGGCACGATTGTGAAGCAGCAGCAGCAAAAACAGAAGGGGGAAATATGCTTATATCATGCAAATCATATTCTCCTGGCAGCGACTGACGAACATAAACATGTCTCGTCAGCATCCTCCTCCTCCCCATGCTGCTGCTGCTGAGTGGAGAATGTGAGGTTATGTTTGGTGTGTGAGGACCCGTGCATTCATAAGTTCATCAGTTCAGTCCACACACACACACACCGGATTAGCAGTGTCTCTGATGATAAGCACAACTAACCCCATCAGACAGGCGTCTCTCTCCCATAATGCATCACACTTCGTCTCCAGGAAGTGAGCTGATAAAGGTTGTGGGGAAGAGACGCAGATGGGATGAAAAAAAAAAAAGAGGAGGAGAGGGAAGGAGTGGAAGATATCAGCGAGGGAGGGAGAAGCCAGAGTGAGAAAGTGACTGCTGATTGGTCACTTGCTTCGCCACGGCGACAGCAGCCGACACTGGGGAAAGGTAGGAGGGAGGAAAGACAGGAAAGCAGAAGCATAGGGGGAGAAAAAAAAAACCAGAGGGATAATCAGAGAGAGCGATAAAGGCATGCCAAAGAAAGAGGGGAGGAACGGGAAGCAGGTGAAAGGAGGAGGAGGAGGGAGGTGTGGAGCATCCGGAGCGTCTGGAGTGTGTTTCAGATGCACGTGTGTGGTGCAGAGAGCGCTGAACGCATCAGTACCCCTCTTAACCTTCACAGCCAGCGCAGCTTTTTCATTCCATTGATTACATGGTTATCCTGTGACCAGAGGACTGCCTCTGCCGCATGGCAAATCAGGCCAGCAACAGGGGAGAGATGCCAGGCCGTTATTTAATCATCACGCAGCATCGTCTCTGACTCCTTCATGGGAGATCCGAGGAGCCCAAGAAGCGATGTAATTGAGTTTGTCTTCGTTGGCAACAAGATCCTAAACACACCTTTCTTTCTGGGACAAACTCACAGACATTAGGCATTGGGGATGCAAGTTATCAATTTGTGAATAGATCTTATCAATCAACTAACGATTAACTAATAAGATGGTCGACTGCCATCGAAGAGGACTGAATTTATCATAGTACGCTGAATGAAAATAAAGCATTTTTTTGTGTCTGAATAAATAGAAAATTAAACATAGACATCTTTATAAAATATAAGCCACAGAGGGAACATTGGGAATTTGTTTAGTTTGTGTTACCACACAAAAGTATTGCAAGTAAGTCGATTAATTGTTTGCATCCTTCTTCCATGCATACATGCATGTTCTTGAATAAAAAAACGCAGCATTTCCTTGCATGGTGACAAAAGCGAATACTTGTCCTTTCTCAAAAGTGTTACCCCCATCCCTTCCTCCTCAAGTTTCTTTCAGATTTCTGCTTTAATCATTCCCTGGAGTCCCTCCCATCAGACTGGCTGTCTGTCTTTGTCTACCTGCCTGCATCGCCTCTTGTCTAAACCCCTGGTTTGCTTCCTGTCTACCTGCCTCCCACTCTGCTGCTCTTCATTAGACAAAACCAGCGCTCGCGAAGGCAAGAAGCAAAGGCAGGAGGCGCAAAGTCGGGAGGATTGAGAACTCAAAAGTGGTGGAGTAAAAACTCTGCCTTTGCTCCTGCACCGATCAAGCCCGCCTGCCCGCTCGCCTATTGATGGAGTTCTCAAAGGGGGAGCCGCTCTAATTGCAGAGTGAATGAGGCTGCCCCAGAGAATGGTTGATTAGGAGGCTGCTGAATGCCCCAGGGAAATGGGTCACCTCCAGCCTGGCGCGGGCCGCCCGCTTATTCCAGCACGGGGAGAAAGTCAATTACACGCTACAGGCATTGGGGCCTGGTGGCAGAGGGTGCAGCGGGGGCTGCGCTTGGTACAATGCAGCAGCGCTGTGGGGGGGTGAGATGAGCACAGAGGGGAAACAGGAGAGGGTGATGGCAGAATCGAGGGCAGCAAGAGGAAAATAGGAATGGGCATGAAGATGGTATTTTAAAAATCGAGTGGGTGGATAGGATGGAGAGGTAAAAGGACGTCACGCAGCTTGATTCTCTCAACTTTATTTAGTGCATGTTTTAGTCTGAGTTTGGGTCTAATGGGAAATAATGACCAAATACAGATAAATGTACAAAGAAAGGGAGGATAGCCTTTAAAAATGAGATGGTTGATCAGGTTCATATTCAATTTCTTCTTGCGTTACAACCACCATGACAGTATTTCATTGGGATTTTATGTAATAGACCAAATAAAAGTCTAAAAAATTATTAATTACATTCAATGTCTTTGAGTGATGAGGTAAGGTGAGGTAATTTTATGTAAATAGCAACAATGTAATTCAAAGTGCAAACAACAAAACCAAAATAAAGACAAAAAGGTTAGAATAGCAGCAAAAAAAAAAAAAAAGAAGAAAAGTACAAAACTAAATATTGGTTCCACATGTTTAAAAAGAATAAGTAGTAGATAATTCTCTGAATCTTAAGTTTGTTCTTGGAAAGTGAAGTATAAAGTTAAATGTTGGTTCTCCACGTTTGATTCTTTCTCTCGGTTGCTAAGTAAACTAAAGTAAACTAAAAGGAGTTTCTCTGGTCTTCTCCGATATTAAAAGTAAAAATAAAGCTAAACGTTGGTCTAAAGTAATAAGTACTCCACAATTTATTCACAATTTATAAAAGTAATAAAATAAAAAGTATAAAGCGAAATATTCAATGTAGAGCTATCTTTTATAATATATCCTTACCTGCATTACACATACAGGAACTGATATTTTTGCCCATTATTTCTTGCAATTTTATGCATTGTTAAATCGCAATCAGCAATTTATCAATTAATCTCATGATAAATTAAATCAACCTTGATCATTTCAATTCTGATGATTAATATTTTTTTTTATTTCAATTTTGTTCACAGAGACGACATAATCCACTTTATTTATGGTTTCAGTTGTGTGCGGTTTTTATTTCAAGTTGTTGTTTTTGTTGGATATTTAAATTATCCTCCAGTTCCAGTACAAAAAGTTATGCTTATCAGTGACCGAGAGGGCAAACTTGTATTATTATGCCAATATTAATATATCACTAAAAGAATATCTTAAAACTACAATATTATCCTTTATCATAATAATTTATGGAACAATTTATCATCCAGTAAAATTTTTTTATTGTGACCGGCTTATTTGGCACAGTCCAGTTCCTCTTCAACTCTGACCAAAACAACAAATAAACAAAAACATTCCCACAGCATGATGCTGCTCAGGCAGGTGTGCAAACTGTGGGGGATTTCCATGCACCACTGAGGGGAAATCTTCTGCTTACAGGCTTTCACAACCTAACTCTGCTCGAAAACTTCTCCACAACTTTCTTCCTGACCTATGTTTTTTTTGTTGTTGTTGTTTTTGTTTTGGTCTTTGTAATGCTGTTTATTATGAGGGGTTGTTTCTTTCACACACTACTGAAGAGTCATACACACACACACACACCAAATATTAAAATTGCACATATACACTACTAAAATATCACACACACATACACACAAAGCTTACAGACATACTATTCTGAATGATAGGTTGAAAGAATGTAGAGTGAACTTACACTAGGCTGAATGAATGAATGAATGAATGAATGAATGAATGAATGAATGAAGATGATGTATTTATGAAAGACTAATGTTTTGTACATGTGAGAGTTGTCACAGAGGAGGAGGGGCATAATTTGGAGGTCAGATCACACATGCGTTGATAATACAGTGAAGTATTTATTCTCTACTGCTCCCACCTAAAACGCTTGGAGGTTCACTTAGGGCTCATTCATTCATTCATTCATTCATTCATTCATTCATTCATTCATTCATTCATTCAGCCTAGTGTTAGTTTACACACATACATATATTTTCAATCTATCATTCAGAATAGTGTGTGAGAGAGAAAAAAAATTCATGTGCATGCAATATTTTATTAGTGTATATGTACAATCTAAGTCTTATGCATGCGTGTGAGAGAAAAATTGTATGTGTGTGTGTGATATTTTAGTATATGCGCAATTTTAGTATTTTGTGTGTTTGTATGAGTCTTTAGTATTGTGTGAGAGACAAAACATAGATTTGTCCTAAACCTCATAGTTTATTCTCCAGTAAACCAAAACAGGAAGATTGATGTTTATATGTAAATGTGAAATGCATGCATCATTTTCCTCCCACTTTGTTTTGGTCTATCACATAAAATCCATAAAAGGTTGAGGTTTTAGTGTGAGAAAATGTGAATAATTTGAAGAGATGTGAATACTTTAGCGATTCCAAGTTGGAGTTGCTTGTTTGGACCAGCAATAAACCAAAGAATCCAAAATGCATGTGAAACTAAAATCCTCTGGCTGATTTTACACCCCTCCACATATGTGGTGCCATGCTGGGATAAGCGCAACAGAAGAGTTAAGGAAACTTTACTATGTGCCAAGTTTTCCTCAGATGGCTGAATGACTTCAGAAACCCCCTGTCCATGTCCTCAGGAAATTTCCAGCATCAGCATGGAAAATTTATGTCACAGAAAATCCAAACGGGTCCCTGTTTGGGTGTGGTGTTGCTTTCTGATGGGGCTGAACAAACTTCTGCATAAACTGGCTCTGTCTGAGTGCAATCCTGCATATAAACCTGCTGCTTTTCAGAACATATCTCTCTCTTTTTGAGATCCATAGACGACATAAGGAAAACAGGAGAGTCTTTTGAGGTATAAATGCTAAGAACCACACCCAGCAGGACATCAGAGGTGTAAAAAAAGAAATGAAAGGGGAAAAGGTCTTGGTGGGAATTAAGTGCAAAAAGAAGAGAGACACAAGAGCCACTTAAATGGATAAGATTGACTTCTTCTGCGAGCTTGGAGGTTTAATCACATTGTTGAGATTCAATAAAGGCATCAAGCAGAGCGAGAATGCTAAAGGTCTTAATCAGAGCTGCTTTTAGAGGCTTGAATCATTTAAACTTATTTGTAAGGCACTTTTCATACAATGTTGTGCAAAACAAAATGTTTTACAGGATTAAAAAGAGACCCTCCCACCCAAAACACTTAAAACATGTCAAAAAAAGGTCAACGTGCACAAAAAACCCACAAATAAATAATCACAGAAACCAAATGAAACAGTTCAAATAAAATGATCCAAAGAACACGTACTGAAAATTATTATTGTTGTTATAAAGTCAACATAAAAACTCAACATGAGGTAAAAACTCTTTGGAAATCTGGCTGATAACAAAAAGCCTAAATGATGTTTAAATGCTAAATTAAAAATTTAAGCACAAAACTTGCTTTTAACACTTTTGGTTATTTTCAGGTGTTTAGAGAGTCTTTTGCAGAAGTGAGGATTTTAAAGACAACAGCACAGCTCCCAGCCTGTAAAAGTTAGAGCGTATTTAATGGCTCTGAACCGTGAACCATGAACTCTGACCTGACTCTCAACCCTGATCTTGACCCTCGGAGTCCCGACCTCTGCTGTGACCTGTGTGTTTTCCAGGCCATCGGTTGAGAATCACTGGATCAACACCGATGTGTCATCAACACATGTAAAGCTAAAAGATCCATACCCAACAGTGACCCTGGGAGTCCAGCTAAAGCTCACAATCTGTAGGTTAAAAGTTCAATCTGAAGAAATTATCAAATCAAAATAACTGACTCATAAATTTCATACTCCAAATGATCCAAAATAACTTTTTTTTGCCAATTTGCCTTAAAAATTCATGTTTCCTAACCTACACATAACTTAAATTTGGTTATTTTTTGATGAAAATGACATAATTGAGAGTCAATGTGTAATTGTAGAAACATATTTCTATTTATTTTCTGTTTTTCTGATCCAAGTAACTTTATGAACATGGTTTATGCCAAAGTGAGAGAAAAAAGCAGTTTTTACTGTCCTCACCTCCAATTAAAACCATTTATTATTTAACATTTTAGCTTTCAACTGTTGTTTTAACATCAGATTTTATTCTTCTAAGCATACAGTGCTGTAAACACATTTTTTGCTTTCTCATAAATACACAAAGACAATCAAGGTAAACACAAACAACTGCTTTCAATTTTATTTATTGTTAATATGTGAAAAAGTAATAGATCCCTAAACCTAATAACTGGTTGTGCTATAAAAAATTTTCAATGATAGTATATTATTTTCAATGAGTCTTTTACATCATTCTGGTCCAAGAGTTGTTTTATTTCAGCCACACAGTCTTGACTTCGACTAGGCCACTTCAAAACTTTAAGTTTTTAGCCATTAGGATGTGGACTTGCTTAGATGATTGTCCTGCTACATAAGTTGATTGAGTTTGAGCTTCAGGTCTGATCCGTTTTATTTTACTTTACATTGCCGCCTTTTTATCTTATGCAAAGCACTTTATATTGTCCACGCTGTGCATGCAAAGCGTTCTTTAATTGACTGGCAGGAAGTGAAAAAATAGCAAATCATGATTTCTCAGGTGCCTTCTCACACCTGGTCATAATTTTTGGGGCAGCTTTTTCCCCTTAATAAATAAAATCATCATTTGAAAACGTCTTTTTTGTTTACTAAGGTAATCTTTGGGTGATATAAACATTTGTTTGATGGTTTATGACAGAAAATAAAGAGAAAAACTTCTACTCACCTTAGCTGGCCAATAGAGTCAAAGCAACACTTAAAAGGTTTACAACTACAAGAAGAAAGGCTCGACAAGGAGCCAAGTTTATCTTGCCACAAGTGAAGAGGATGACTAAAAGCTTCCAGTGTTTTCAGAGATTAGATTTAAACTCTTTACTGACATTAAGTCATGTTGCTTCATTTGTATGTTAATGTTCTGTAATTTCTTATTTGTTGTAAAATGGTCCTTAAATATCCCTAACAGCTATTATCATTTGGCACCAACTTATCTTCAGTTCTTTTACATTTAGAAACTTTAACAGTCCAGTATCTGGTATGTTAAAGTTTTGACAATCAAGAATGTGAAATGGGAGATTATAGTTTTAAAGTTTGAACAAAACGAAGGCAAGAAAGTCCCAAAATCCTTCCAGTGCTGCAACAAAAGAAAATTTGTGAATGCATTCAATAATTTCACCCAAAAGCTTTTTAAAATGTGTGAGGAGTAATCCTAAAGTTATTGAATGTTCATATAATGGATGCTAAACAGCAAATATTCAAGGGGAGAGAGTTTTCATCAGTCACCTCTGGCGGTTGTTTCTGTCTTCAAGTTTTTGCGCGTTGTTGCGCAATCGCTGCAAAAAGCGTCGAGCAGCAGATCACTGGCGATCTGCTGCTCGCTTTCTTAAAGCTAGCAGACTTTAAGAAAGCAGAATCAAAATGGATGAAGGGCGGCTGCGAAAGCAAAACCATGGTTTTGGGGAGACAGAAAACACAGCTGAGAGACGACAGAACTCCCACAGCAGAGTGAGTCACGGCGTACGTGGGGGGATGTCTGAAACAATGCAACAAACAAGAATATGAAGCAGACAGTTACTGAGGGCAGACGAGGAAAACATGAGCAACTAACGCCACCTTGATCCACAGTCAACCTGCCATGAACTTCATTAACAAAGGAAGGATTATTCCTGTCTGAACATCATTATTAACCTTTAGGGAATTCCCACCCTGATCATAAAACGCATCATTCAGACCCCTACACTTCGAGGAGCACAAAAGAACTCGAGTTCATAAAAGAACTTTTAATTTAATTAGAAAATAAAGATCTGGTTCAACAGCTCGACGGCTTCACCGCTGACTGAAGTGAGGGAACCGAGATGCTCGGAGGCATCAAACTCCTGAACGGATCCGTTTCTATTCTGTTCATTAAAGCTAACACAACAGAGAAGGCAGCAGGGTCACAAAGGGCTGCTGCTGACAAAAGGCAGGAAGGTGAAGAGGTAAAGCGACAGAGTGAGAGAGAAAGGACTGCACTGGATAAGTGATGCAAATAGCCGCCTGCCCGACGCTCTTTTATAATATCTGTTGGCAAAACAGAGGCGCACAGCCCCGGTCTGGACATGTGAACTCACAATGGTGACGTGTCGCTAAGGGTAACCACTTATCCAACCAGAAAAAGAACATTTAAATACGTTTTCAGTCAGAAGTTTACATACACTCATCATCAGTATGATTGTCATAAAAATTGGGAGCTTTAAGAATGTTTTCACATCTGATTTTCAAATTACAACATTTGTTGCATTCTCATCTGGTATGATTCACTTTAACACTGAAACCATTTCAACTGTTCCCCACCTAACCTGTGGTGGCGCTACACCAAGAACCACTGAAGAAATCAACATGAAAACCTTTGAAGAAGACATGAGTGCAAATTAATTCTTCATGAAATGGAGAAAAAAATGGAGTAGCATCGGCTTTTAGCAGTTGTAGGATTTCTCTTTTGTCTTTGGCAAAAGACCACAAATCATTTCTCCCGTTAGCGCGAGACACGTTAGCGCTAGGTTTGTTTTGGTTGTATTTAACCAGAATGCCCTGCGCTATAGTTCACTTCCTGCTTTTGGAGTCTCCGGTTCACTTGGCATTGACATATGGACTCAAACTGCACCAGAGTTCACTTCAACCGAACAGAAACTAAGGTTAGTAGGTGAACCAGAGTTTGCTTTTCTTCTTTTCTTTTCTTTTCTTTTTAGATCTTCCCCAATGAACCAGACTTGCAAGGCAAACAAACTACAGTTAATTAAAGCAGACTGAGCAGGGCTGGTCTGAATGCACCCGAAGTCATACAATTTATTTGTGGGGGTAGGGGCATAAACTGCTTACACATTAAATAACATCAATCATTTTATTAAAGAATTCAAGATTGCCTTGAGAGCCTTGAAGATTTATTAGAGAACATTAGTGAACAATCAGCATCCTGAAGAACAAAGATAAAAAAGATAAAACTCCAGGGAGATTTAAAGCAGATTTAGGTTATAAACCAACATCGCAAGCTTTGAACATCTCACACAGAACTGTTCAATCTTTCATATGAGGATGGACAGAGTGTGGAACGACTCCAAACCTGCCAAGACACAGTCGGCTGCCTTAACTCACAGGACAGATGAGGAAAGCCTTAAAACGAGAAGCAGCCAAGAAGCCCATGGTGACCGTGGAGCTTCACAAATCTGGCTTTTATAAAAGAAGAAAGAAGAAGAGCATTGTTGAATGAAAGCCATAAGAGGTTCTGTTTGCAGTTTGCCTCGATTCATGCAGGAGACAGAGCAAACATGGGGAAAAGGTGCTCTGATAAGACGGAACCAAATGTGAATTGTTTAGCCAGAATACAATGTGTAATGCCAAGACAGTACATGTGACAGAAAGGTGACAGCCTAAATAACGTCCAAAAGGTGAAACTTGGTGGTGGCAGGATCAAGCAGTGGGAAAACTTTTCTTCTTCAGGGACAGGAAAATGAAGAAAACCTGTTAGGTGGCTGAGTGTCGTCATTAGAATGGTCCAGTCAAAGTTTAGCTGAGAATCTTTGGCAGGTCTTGAAATGTGCTGTTCCAGACACCCATTGTCTATTTTGAAAAGGTGAATAACAAAACATTTCTGTCTGTTAAAGCTGAAGTATGTAACTTTATAAGAAATATATTTTTTAAATATTTGTTACCATGTTTTCACAATATGAAAGGAGACAGATAATGCATAAAAAAAACTGAGTTCCTCTGCCTTCTGCAAGTGCTAATTAATCACAGCCAGGAGGAAGGTCTTAGTGCTGCCAATCACCATTCCGTTTGGCACTGCTCATCTCCTTTTTCCTCTTCCGCTTGCTCTCTGCTTAGCTGCAAGTAGCATAGTCATAGTCAAGAATGCTAAGACTAGTTAGCATAGCCTAGAATGATGGTGGATAAACGGATTTTCTGTAATGATAAATTGTTTTTTGTGAGGTTGATTGACAGCGGTAAGTCCTGCCTCCTGGCTCTGATTGGTTGTTTTTGGCGCATTTCTTCTGATAGAAATATCAGCACAGGGAAGAGGTGGAGGAGATCGATCTTTTCACAGATTTTCTGTCTCATTTCATACTGTCATGACATGGTAACAGTTTTAACAAATATATAAATAACATATTTTTATAAACTGCAACTTTAATGTATTAAACTGGTAAAAATAAATAAATCTGCAGCTGCAATGAAAATTGGTTTGACCAACTGTTCAGCTCAAATGGGCTGAATACACTCCATGTTTTTCAGATTCTTATTTATCCATTTTTTAAAATTCATTTTTCCTTCTAGTTAACAATTAGGCACTATTCTGTATTGTTCTACAACATAAAATCTCATCAAAATTTGGAGTTGTAACCTCTCAAAACGTTCCAACTGTAAGAGCACGTTTTAGACGCTGCGTGAGTCTAGTTTCAGTGGTTGTAGAAAAACTCCATCTCTCGTCTCCCGAACTCTTAGTGCTTTCAGATTTTCCTCTTCCTCACTGCCCTCCCCCACTCAAAATAACTTCAACCCTCCCACCGTCACTCCTGCTGCCTGTGCAACAGCGGCATGTCTGCAGGAACATTTGTGTGAGAACGCACATGAGCGAAAGAGAAAGTGTGGTTTGGTGAAGCCTGGGTACAGTACTGTGTGTGTTGTTGTTACCTGCAGACTGAGGGTGGGGTGGGGGAGGGGGGAGATTAATGCTCTCCTACAGCCTCTGTGGCAGGTAGAGCACAAAGAATAATTTGATTTCTCCTTCTGTCTCCTTGCTGTCTTCCTCCTCCTTCCTCATTCTCTCAACTGTCTGAAAGTAGTCAACTCTCTTTCTTTCCTTTCCTATCACAAAACCCATCAGGTTTTTTTTTTGTTTGTTTTTTTTTACCAAGATATTCCGCTACCCAAGATTTAAACCTTGAGCGTACAGACAAGAAAAAAAAAACAACCAAAAAAACAAAAACAAATAACATCTCAACAAAACATCCGCATAAGAAAACATGCAGTGTTCTCTGAATTTCAGTGTTCAGGTCAGGAGGATGTTGCAAGAATGTGGCAACAACAAGAAACTGAGTCTGACATGCGGCTCATCCTAAACCCAGCAGGCCGTTTCCATGCCAACCATACAGGATGTTAGCCCACCTTGTGATGGCGCCAAGTTGACAGACGGTCAGATGGCCCCCTCCCCTCACTCTGGGGGTGTTCTTCTATCTGGGTTGATCAATTGACTCTGGAGAGAAAAAAGAAAAACATGCAGGAAAAGTTTAGCTCTCACGCTCACCAGTGTAAGTTCATTAGGGCAGTATTAATGAATAACCGGCAGCAGCCATATCAATCAGAATCATTAAAAAAACCAAACAGGAGGCTGTGTTAACTCCCTAATGAGTAAGGAACTATGAGAGAGCATCTGTATGCACTTTTGTCTTCATTACGGGTGCAGAGCACACGCACTGTGGCTCCTGTTCATTTGCATTGATGCCCAGACCACTCCCACTCACCAGACGAAAATGCCCGACCACACACGCACAACTACACACAGAAAAAAGTGACTCTGAGACGCAACTTTTACAGGAAGCCACACAGCTCAAACCTGAAAGTGACACTTCTAAAAACTAGCCAATCAACAGAGAGCACCTTTGTATCTTTTCATCTAAAACAAGCCCTACAGATCCAGAAAAAGAGGAATGAAAACGTCATGAACTTCATGTCAAAGATCTGTGCTTGAAGTACTCAAGAGCAAAAGTAGAACCTCTAACCCCGCCAGCAAACTATTAGGTTAAATTGCAGCGCTAATCCCAGAAGCATATAACAGACCAATTTGTGCCCATTTAGATCCCGATAAGAACCGGAGTGTGTTCGCCTGTGTATTTTGGCTAGACTGAGTTGTTGCAGTAGCTCAAGTGTACTGTCTGAACAATCACAAGAGACCATTCCGTAGAGGTAAACAGTTCGTAACCATGAGAACACTGGGCGTTTCCATGACACCCTGTCATCCGTGAAGCACACCAACAGGAACGCTCATCTTTATCTGTCTTTGCGCATCAATATGTTTGTGTGTGTGTGTGCTGATTAGTTTTTACATCATGAAGGAGTCCAGACCTCTCGATGATACGCACGTTGGGGACATTCTGTGAATGTGGGGACCAAATTGCTTTTCCTGCAGCTATGATGTAGTTTTTGAGGATTAAGGTACAGGTTGAAGGATTATGGCCACAAAATCACAAGGTAAGGGTCAGGACGAGTTAACTGCATGACCCTTTGCACTTATACCCAACTTGTGAGAAAAATGTGTAAGAATTAGGTAGGATACATTTAATATTAAGCCTGTCACTATAACAAATTTCTCTGGACAATAAATTGTCCCAGAAGTTAATGCAATAAACAATAATATTGTTGCTTTGAGACCATTTTCAGGTAATATAATTGTAATACAAGAACACATTGTCAAAGATAAAAATAGATCTAAATATTTAACAGTGGAACGAGACGTCATCTTAAATATTCAGAATAAATAAACAAAACATATAAAATGAATTATAAAGTCTATGTAAACAAAACTGTCCTTAAAAAAGCTCTAGTTGAGACAAAAGCCCCAGTTTTTGGTAGAAAAACTGTGAAAATGAAAATTATTGAGCTTGTTTTAGTTTATCATGCAATTAATTAATTTATTGATTATTGTGACAGGCCTATTTATTAGTGCCACACGCAGTTAAAATATATAAAATTATTATTAAAACTTTAGTACATGTTCTTCAAACTGTGGCAGAAAGACAACGAGTAGATTTAGGCTTGTCATGATGACAAATTTTGGTGGATGATAAATTGACCCAGTAATTATTGCAATGAATAATATTTAATTTTACACAATTTTCAAGTAATATATTGATAATGGTCCACACTCGAAGACTAATAAAGTTCAACTTTGTGAAGAACACTTCACACTGGGACTAGAAGACATTTTAAATATCCAAAATGAAACACAACAATCAAAAACAATAAATAAAGCAGAAGTAAAAACCACACACAACCAAAGCCATAAATATCGTAAATAAATTTTCCTTCAAAAAATATTATCGGAATAGAAATGATCAAGCTCATTATAATTCATCATGGGATTATTTGATTATTGTAGAACCCAGAGGAAATTTTGCTATAAGCTATTTAGGTAAATATATATAACAAATAAGTTCCGGTACTTAAATTAGAAATTCAAGAACCTTAATTTTTGCTCCAAAACTCCCATAATTCCCTCTGGGAAGATGCTGCTGTGTGAACAAGTGACAGTACTTATGTTGCATCCCATTTTCCACAAAAGTTGGAACTTAAAGATGAGAATAAGGCCAAACCTGGTTTAATTATGTTTTGGTTGCCAGTATGAAAACCAGAAGAATTTGATAATTGCTGTTTAAAAGCATTCTTGTTCTTTATGAAAGGGACATTTTTCCAAATAGAGGCTTAAATCAGTTTATCCAAATAAAGGGTGAATATGTGGAGAAGTAAATCATGTCTGCTGTTATGTACAGTAGAAGATCTGTGATGCTGTGGGTTTGTTCGTAGCATTTTAAACTCTCCACAGTACTGGAACATTTAGACATAAAAATGGTGGTTTCACCCAGAAACTCAATATTTAACATCTTCTTTGGTCATTTCAGTGAACAGACCCAAATCATGTGAAAGTCTGACAGAAAATTAGGGCTCCAAACAACAATTATTTTAGAAATTGATCATTTTATTCTGATGATTAATCAATTAAATTGAATTAAAGAAATACCACCATCCATAGATTTTCCATTTAATCACTTAAGCCTTTTTATCTCATATTAGAAATTTTTTAAAAGATGCAAATCAATTACTTTTTTTGCATATGCAACTAAAAAATACTGTCAACTAAGCTGCTGATTATTTGTTGGGTAAATAAATAGATGGAAAACGGTGCTCAATAGGAGATTTATTTATTTATGTTTTTACAGAATTTGAACCCACAAAGCTAAACCTGCCACTTAAACATTGCTGAGTAGAACAGATTTACAGACAAAGAGGAGTTTTCATTGTAAATGCAAAAATTAACATATATTTTACACAGATTAAACTGAACTGCTTCACTGACTGTGTTGGGGGTTTTTTTTTTCAACAAAGATTAACCATTATTCAATTGCTAAATTAGTTGATGTTTATTTCAGTAATCGATTTATTATGATTAATCTGATTATTTTTATCATGATAAAAAGTGTAATATCATAAAATTTCTCAATGAAGAATCTTGTTTTAGAAATACATGACTCCAGTAAAACTTTTGTTTTTCTTGAGCGGACATGCAGAACATCGCAGCAAGGAGGGCACGTTTACAACCAAATCTCTAAGTCCAGTTCAAGTGTGTGTATGTTTGCATGGCTGATCTCATGCCTGGAGTGGCTGCAGTGTGTATGTTTATGTGTGCGAGTATGTTAGCACGTGCCTGACCGCTGGCTGCACCCCTGATTGGGAGCAGATGGGGACTGTCGGGAGTGTGCATGTGTGGGTTAGTGGGCAGGAAGGGAAAGGAGGAGGAGGAGGAAGAAGAAGAGGAGGAAGAGTGGGTGCTCTAGTTTAGGTGATGTATGGTACTCTCACAAACCAACAAAGACCCCATTTCGAATTATGTGTTTCCTATTAATTGCAGGGGTAGAAAATAGAGCCAACATTTCATTGTTTAAGTCGGGAGAATCTATAGATCTGCATTAATAAAGACAAACAAACCGATTAATTTTTTTACACGTGTTAAAAGGTTGTAATTTGGGATATGCATGAGCAGGCCCTTTAGTGCCTTTAGTGTGGTTATTACACTTCTTTGTGCTCACTTTCACACAGCCATGAAAGGTGGGAATGAATAAAATGATAGTTAACTGCATGTGGGGTTGCTCATACCGGCGTAAAGCCTTGAATATAAAAGCGGTGTGAATGAGCTTAAGATTGTGAATCAATGGAGAAATGTTCGGCTCGCAGACGCCAAGGTCTTCTCTCAGTCAGCTCCGGTATTAGAAACCTCTCTCATCGTCTCCCTGCGCTTGACAGCCAGAAGGATGAATAAAACCTCCGATAGCATTCTATAAATTTTTATTGGCTTGTCTTTTGCCAGCGCACTTGAGAAATATAACAATCATCTTTCAGTTGTAAAAACACAAATTAAACGTCCAATAAAGATGCACCTCAAGTGCAACTTTGGCTGTGACTGCTTGAACAGAAGCTGCTAGTTAGCCTGAGCTGATTAGCAGCAAAAAGAGACTCACATGTGCTGCAGTGATCTTATCCATCCATCCATCCATTTTCCGTCACCCTTCTCCCTAACGGGGTCGGGAGTTGCTGGTGCCTATCTCCAGCTGCGTTCCGGGCGAGAGGCGGGGTACACCCTGGACAGGTCGCCAGTCTGTGCAGTGATCTTATCTCAGTGACATTTCTACATTTCGAACTGTCAGAGAAACTGATTTAGTTTGGTGGTGGGTTTCCAAAGAAATCTTTCCCCGGCTTCCAAAAAGATGAGCCGTTGTGGGTAGAAAATCTTCATCTTTTGTGAAAGTCACATCTTACTGCCTTATAACTCACCCAAGACCGGTACCAGTCAGAACTCGAGAAACACTCAGAGTTCTGATTCAGCAGAGATCAAGCGGTCAGACAGAAATATATATAGATCGATGGATGATGGACAGGCTGATGAATAGATAGATAAATGCAACATTGACACATTGGGACAGGAAATGAAGATGTGAAAGATATTTGCACACTTTTTACACCCCGAAGACCGCTTAAAAATGTCTGCAGTGTGACACTAACCTGGGTCCAACTCAACCATACCAACGTAAACTCTAAAAAAATCAGAAACATGGATTAAGAACAGGTTCAATTACTGTTTTAACCACTTAATCAAAGAACTACACTACTATTAGGATTTAGGCAACGAGACCCCCGAAAAAGAGAAACTAATCTTTTGTATAAGGGCTGTCCAACAGAAACTGTTTCAGAGGATTTGTGGTTTTATAAAATAAAATGTTGCAAAAACGAAACAAGCTATTGTGTTTGGCATTTTTCCAAAAATATATTTCATGACATTTAATTCCTAGTGTTTGAGCAAATCCATATAAAATCAGCACTCTAGCTATTGGACGTTTGATGTCAAGATGAGCTCATTGCTGGGATGTCTGCTCATGGAAAAAATGGGGTCTGTTTTTTTAAGCATTTCCAATTGTAGAAATACTTTGTTATATGATGAAGGCCAGATAATCTGGAAATGACTCCATAACTTCATCAAACAGATTAGCAGCAACAGTTGCATCTGTTTAAAATCACAGTCAATGTATTTTCTCATGAGCACACTGGCTCATGACAGCAAACTGGCAGAACTTCTTCAGTGACGCCAATGATTTAAAATCAGGAGCAGTGCAATTGCTGCACCTGACTGTAAACTGCCATTTTAACCACAACATTTTATGAAATGAGGAAGATGAGACTGAATGTTGGCTTTTTGATTAATTTATTTAGTGTTTTATTAATTAGTGTTAGTTATTTATTGTTGTTTACCTGTCACATTTTGCCAATTTTAAGAACATATAAGGTCAAATGATTTATTGCATATTAAAATTTGTATAAAAGTTGAATGAGATTTAGCTTCCTCTAAACAAGGACACTGATGAACACTGAGCTAGTCTCTTGCCTAATGCAACATTTGAGATTAATTTTAGTGCAACCCCCGCTCGCTCCCAATCCAGATTTAGTCCATAGTTTATGTTGGTCAGGACAAAACGTAAACTGGTTTTCCCATCTGACTGAACTCAAGTCTTCAGAAAAAGAAATAACTTGAGTTTGGGTCGTACAAGAATATTGAAAAAGTAACGTTTCTCAACAAAAGCAGTTAAAATCATGAAGCTTTTAAGCAAAGAAACATTTTGTTGAATTTGATCCAGTATGAAATCCTCTTACGAAAACCCAATCCTTTGAAATCCCTCATCAAATCTGATTAGGTTTAGCTTGAAACATTAGCAATTAAGTTAAGTTTTAAGGAGCTACAACTTAACGCTTTAATCACGCTTTCTTCGAAGTAGTTAACATCAGTGAGTAGTTCCAAACTAAAAATCAGAAAGCAACCTGGAGACAAATATTATACATGTGTGAATGTCATAATTTATTTATAATTTAAGTCACAGTTTATCATCAAGATATTAAGGCAGAAACTATTACTAAGGCAAATCATTTATTAATTGAAGGGTGTTTCAGTCTTTGAGTTGGAGCTGCTGACACACACTCCGAATTTGTTCTTGACTCATAACAAACTGAGTCACACAAAAGTTGGCTGCTGCTTACAACTTTTTTTTAAAAATGAGATTGTTTGCCATTTCAGCGGAAACTTTGAGTTTTTATGTCAACTCTATGTCATTGCTTAGACCTTGGTGCCTGCATCATTCCCACCCTCTGCAGAGAAAACGACTGCAGGTTTGCTGGGTAAAAACAATCAATCCTCCAAAAGAAAATCTCCAAAGAGTGTGCAGCCGTTGGAAATGATACAATGTATGAATCAAAGGTTGATGGATTGAAAGTCAGTTTGAGCCTTGAAAAGAGCTGACAACTGTTTTCTTCAGAGAGTAAGAAGCACAAAAGGAACAACAGTTGCTTCTGGTATTTTGTTTAGATTTTTTTTTTTTATCAAAAATTTTAATATAAAGTTAAATTGTGTCTGCTTTGCATTTTTCAGATAAAGAAGACAAGCAAACCCACTAAGACATTGTTTCTATGATTTGATACCAGCATAAATGACAACATGCTGTAAGACACATATATGTGTTTGCACAAGGTGAAGACATCATGTCCATTCAGTACTTTTAATTTATGGCTGTTTTGTAATTAATAGTTTTGCTACTAAGAGGACACGAAGGTGCTGCATCGTTTGAGTAGACCATGTTTGTGTTGATACACTTTTAGTTTTCTATTACTTACTCATTTTTAACTGCATCAGAAAAATGTAGTTAAAGGACCGAAATGAGGTAAAATATTAAATCTTCAGAGACATGTTAGCATGACATTGTGCAGTCCTAGTAACCATTTTTGATATTTTTCTTTAATAAATACAATTTTAGGAAGTCTGGTATGCATTTGCAGTTTTTGACCTATTCTAAATAAAATGCCTTCCTACTAAATGCTTTAAAAAAATAAATAGAATCTACTTGGTAGTAATTTCATTTCACAATAAATATAGTTATGCTGCAAAATGTTCATGGGTTTGTTGCAAAATGAAGATCTGGGTCATATGAGAAGAAAATTGACTTTTTTTTTATCTCACAAGCTAATAAAATGAAAAGCAGAAACTGTTTATCACCTCGAACATGCGTCACCAGAGTGAAACATGGTGGTGGGAGCATCATGGGAATGATTTTTAGTAGAATCAGGGAAGATGTTCAGCATGGATGGAGCTAAAAACAGGAGAGTGCTGGAAGAAAACCTTCAAACAGGCAGCAACAGACCTAAGACAGGAAAAGAAGTTCATTTTCCAGACGGACAAGGTTGAAAAATATTGAAAGTACAATTATGAGCTACTTTGTAATGGTTAACCATATACAATCCCAATAAAATACTATAAAGTTTGTTAATTGTGAAGTTACAAAATGAAAGTGGAATGTGAGCAAAACATGTCCACTGGGTATGAATACAATGTTATTAAGACGATTCTAATAAAAGGTTTTCATTTTATTAGACATTAAAAGTTGATTAACTACAGCATACAAAAGTTTGTTTCTTGGTGACCTTTACTCTTTTTTCTCATTTTACCTTTTGCATTTTTCTTTTCCGTGAAATGATTTTAAACTATCAGAAATCCCATTTGCTAGTCTTTTTACCCAACAGCACAGTGAGGAAAACCTAACAGTACATCGTATGGAAGTGTTTGCACTCTGGATGACTCTCATTCAGCCCCCGTCCAGCAAACCCAGCAAACACATTGGAGTAAAATACGAGCTAAGCCACATATTGGCACCTTGCCTCCTCTTAAACAAATCAGACCATGGAGACTAATAAAAATATGTCTGAGTGCAACCCTTGCTTCCACAGACAAGGAGGTACCAAAGAGGGGAGCTAGCTGTTCTCAGCTATACCCTGCAGAAGACCGAATAGTGCTATTCACAAAAAGCAAAAGGAGCAAGCCTCACCTGCACATGCATACATACACAACCGCCCTTCTTTACTATTAGATGTTGCTTTGGTTTCATATTGTTCTTTGTGTCTCAGAAAACAAACTCACTCGTTGGAAACAAATTGCTTCTTTAGCTCAGAGACAGAGTGAGAGTGAGGTCCATCATTAGACCAATTACTGCCATCACAGAATAGAGGCTGCTGCGTCAAACTTCACACTCCGGAGAGGGAAGAGATGGGGTGGCGGATGAAGAAAAGCAGCGTGTCTGTCTGGCTCAAGGAAGAAACAGACCAATCAGGTCTAAAACTCAAACTCATCCAAGCATCCGGGGTGCATTGGCTGTTAGCTGCCATCATAAGTAGATTTACATTAAAAAAAGAGTTTTAGGTATGTGAATGAGTCATCCTCACCCAGGGATTCAAGTGCAGCATTTATTACCGATAGCCCTAATAAATAATATGCAGAGATACAGCAGCAAATCTCCGATGGTGGATAAATCCAAAGCAAAAAAACAACTGATCTGTTATTTTGGCACATTTTTTACATTAATATACTGTGTTGGTTAATAAATCACTGAATGGCTGAACACCAAAACACATGCCGTTGTTGTATCAACCATCCAGACCTCTCAAGTCTTCTGGTTGTGGTCTACAGAATCTACAATCCACAAATCTGGAACAAATGTTCAGAAAACTGCAGAATAGCTGAAACACTGAGTTCCTTTAAATCATAATTAATAACATGTTTAGAGTTGCTGTTGAACCATAATAAATGAAACATAAAATATGAAATCATTTTACATATTTGATGTAAAATGATTTTAATGATGGCACAAAATGTAATGTTTGTTACTGGTTTCATAATTGGTGACTGTATGAAGTTTTATGACATTTTTTATGTTTTTAAGGTGTAAAACACTTTAAACTGGATTTATTTATTGATTGATAACTCAGAAAAGTACCGTATTTTTTGGAATATAAACCGCTACTTTTTTCCCACGCTTTGAACCATGCAGCTTATAACCCGGTGTGACTTTCCTGTGGATTTTTCTTCAACCACCAGGGGGCTTTTTAGTAGGAATCATTGGAAGTCAAAATTGGAAATCAAAGGAGAAAGCGCTGATTTACATTTGGAACAAGCACATGCTAGCAGCAGGCACGGCGAAGGAAAGTTTTCAAACTGATACCCCCTCATCATGGAGACCACATGAAGAAGTTCATATGCTGCAGCTTTTAAGTTGAAGGCTATTGATCTGGCAGTACAAATCTATAGCCGCTGTCCATAACCTCGGCGTGAACAAATCCCTGGTTCAACGTTGGAGTGTCCTTATTAACAGATTTATTACGGATGCAACCTTGTGGAAAACTGGGGACGGTGGAGATACCAGAAGCTTATTTATGTACGTTTTTATTTTTTTTATTTGTTGGTGCGGCTTATAGTGAGGTGTGGTCTATACTCCAGGAAATACAGTAATCAAGATGCCACTGGTAACTCTGGAGGAGCTGCAGAGATCCTCAGGTGAGTTGACATAGAAAACTATTAGTCATGCACTCCATAAATTTGGCCAAGAACAAAAACTTTCTTAAAGTAAGAAATCCTGTTTGCATGTAGGGACAAACATGGAGGTGACAGCATTATGTTCTGACAGTGTTGTTTTAATAGGAATAAAAATGCAACATGTGGGGGGGAGAAATAGCCTGTTAGATCCCGCAAAAGACTTGAGACTGAGATTACTTTCCAGGCGGACCAATCTAACTGAAACATAAAGCCATAGGGTCAAAAAAATGGCTTAGATCAAATCTTGTGCATTAGAATGGCCCAGTCAAAGTCAAAACTGAACTCTAATCGACATTTGCAAAGAAGTATGGGCAAAGCTGGTATTGGGACAAAAATGGGGAAAAAATGGTTGAAACTACATAATGGGTTTTGCAAGACACCATAGATAGCGCTAACATTCAGTCTAAAGCTGTAAAGATCTTTTTTTTTTTTTTTAAATTGTGTAACTTCATGTGTTATCACTGATCAGCCTCATTTAGGGCCACAGTGGGGATCTCTTCTAACTTAAAAAATGTCACCATTAAAACATTTTGCTACAGCAGTTGAATAAAAAAAGTTGTAGACACAATACAAAAACCTAGGAGCATTCCAGTGTGTCGCAAATACTGCAGAAAAACTCAACTTTTCTTCAAACAAATCCCTAGTATGGCATGGGCATAGGGATTCATTTCATTAGAAATGTAACAATTAATTATACAAACAGGGTCATGCCTGAATGCTGAAAACATGTCCTTTAAGTGAATAAATGAAAAAGTAACAAGTAGGCAGCAACAGCTGAACCAGATCAGGTTCTTTTTCAAACCTGATCTGGTTGAAAAAGAATTGAAAAGGTCACTTAATTTTGCTCTTAATTGGCCTGTTAAACAAATTGAAAATAAACTATCAGTTTTATGGTTGTGGCCGACTTTAATAAGCCATACAGTGCAATGAACAAGTCACCTCCCTTTCTTTTTAATCACAAACTTGATTGTTAATCTCCTGCCACGGCAACAATCTATGCAAAGAACGACAGCTGAGTGCTAGTTGATGAAAACAACACTGCAAGCTTGTATAAACACTTACAGACTGACCTAAAAGCTGGATTTATTACCAAATTTTATTAGACTTAAAGTCTTGTAACTGTATTTTGCATCACTGGCCTGTCTGTATATAAAACAACTGTAGGAAAACCCCTCTTACATCTGTTAGCCTGTTAAAAAAATATTCTGAAAAACTGTCACATTTATGTAGATTAATTTGGTCTAATTGAAGTGTTTTGTTTAGTTAACGGATGAAATTGGCTCAGTGAGAATCTATTTAATCCAGAAACTGTTTTGTCATTAGAGGCAGTGAACTGCATTATGGGCTCTGTACCCCGAAACAGACGTATTATATGTTTATTGAAATTTAAGGCAGATGTGCAACCAGTTTTTACTATGCAATACAAACAAGCTAGTACAAACTACTTTCTGGGGGGTTTTTATTTAGGACTTTTACAAGCTACTGTGTAAAAACATACATTCATTCAAAAATAATTGGTGCGTTATTTATTTTTTTATTTTATTTTTGATTTTTTATTTCCTATATTTAACCAGGTGAACCCCATTGAGATCTGGATCTCATTTTCAAGGGGGCAGAAGTTTGCAATACACAGCAAACTGGTCACAAAATAAAACTAATTAATACTTTTTTTTGTAACCCACAAAATAGAACCACAGTCCTACTCCTTTATTCCTCGCTGCAGTATTCAGGCGAAGGGGGCCTGCTTTAACCTCTTCAGACAAAATGTGACCTCATCTCACTGAAGTACAAAAATGTTATGAAGTTTATAAAATAGGCTATGACGTTATGTCTGCAGAAGGGATGGGAATTGATAAGAATTTAATGGTACAGATTCCATTATTGATCTCACTTAAGAATCAGGTTCCTTATCGATTCTCCAATCATTCAAAATATGCATCACGTTGCATTCAATTCAGAAAAAAATTAAAGCTGGCTTAAAAAATAAGAATGTACGGACAACTTGGCTTTTTCGGGAAGGATTTTTTTAAGTCTCCAATTGTGGAAAACACCCGCTCAAATGTTATTTATTTCCACTGGATTTGGGGGATGGGTAAATTGACCTGGAGTGACAGGAAGGCTGAATTGTACTATAGCAAAGTTTTTCTCAATTCTCTTATTCCAAAGTTTATGTAAGTGTACAAAACTAAATGGCCACCGAACCAGTTGCATGCACACTAAAGTCAGGGAAAAAACTGTATGGTATAAAATAAATACAATCAAAAAGTACTTAAAAGATGTTGTTCCTCACAAGATTACAGATAAAAGTCTGTCTAGGCCAACCAGCACTTCTGCCGGTATTTGAGCACGGTAACATAAAAGCCTATTTGAGTCTTACTAACTTTTTTAACACGGGTTTTATTTCACCATTTAAAGTGAAATCTTAGTGAGAGCACACCATTTTCTTGTCCACCTCTACCTTCTTCTTCTCGCTTGTTTTCTGCTTCAACAAAGAAGAAGCATCTCTAAGCAACCTCCTCCATCTATTTATTTGCTCCGAGTCCAAAGAACTGCAAAGCATCAGGAATAAAACAGTAGTGAAAGGGTTGGAGACAGGTACACAAACACACACTGCAAATTCATCTGTACGCACGTGGATGGGACTCGCACACAAACACACACTCCTGGTTGAGCATCTAAATCACATTAGCCGCCTGCCTGCCATCCATCACTCCCACAGACAAAAGCACATGCAGGAGAGGCGGGGAAACTGCATGGCAACATGTATAACCGCACGCAAACAAACACACACAATCGGTCATAGAGCAGCAAACACACCTTGAAACCAGGAGACAGCACACAGGAAAACGCAATCTCATTACGAACAGTCACAAATCAACTTCCATTCGCTTCCATGCACATCACTGTCAGCTCACATCTATCGCACATTTAGAGATGGGCTCATTTGCAGAGCTGTAACTGCTCACTCCAAAGTTACACAGAAATCAGAAACAAGAACAACTAAACAACAACATACTATGGTTACTTTGAAAATTTTAGGAAGGAGCTAAACGACACATTGAGTAATCTTTTGTGACTTTATCAATCTTCCTTACTATTAGAGGGGGAGGGATTCCCACATCCCAACGCTCTGTTTGCGTAGATGTTTGTAGACCTGAGTGTTTGTTGGAGGCGCCTGTTAACTTGAAGATGGCGTGTGCCTGTGGGGTGCTCCTTACCTAATGGGATGCATGGTGGGAGTGTGGATGTCTGTGTATGTTTGCATGTGTGTGTTTTATCTAATGGGCTGTCTCTTGAGTGAAGTAATTACCTAGTAAAGCAATAAAAGGGTCAAAAAAGGAGAGGAGAGAAGATGGTTTAGGGAGGCAGGACAAACCTAAAGCTTGCTATCCATCTGTCTATCTATCCATCAATCCATTTATACAGCTCAATCACCTTTCGTCCAAAAATGATACTGCAAACGTTCAACTCACCACTGAGATTAAACTAAATTAAAGAGGATCGTTTTATGCCTGGTTCACACGGCAGTATTTTAAAATTTTCTGCCAATTTTCAAAACCTGAGGGATCCCATGATGATAAAAAATGTTAAGTATAACAGGTTTGGTCGTACGGTGTGCGGTTTTCATCCTCACAGCGTAATCAACACGCCACACATGAGCCGATTTCACTCGAAAATTCTGTTGAAATCTCTGGATTGCCTGTCCTGTTTGTTTTTGTGTTTTCTTAGGATTCATGAACAACCTTTCCAGGGGGTTCCCTTCCTTTTGGGAAATGAGCTTCTAGAGATGTGGCATGGACTGGTAAAGAGGATGGATAGATGGATGGATGTGCTCTTGGAAATACACAAAGACGTAGTTATAAATGCTAAGAGTGATAATTGTGTAAATCTCCAATAGAAGACTAGTAGACAGTAGAGTTTAAAATTTGCAATTTAATTCACACATACGCCTCTAAACGTAACCTCTAATCATAAATGATAGTCACACCACTCTTGCCAACTCATTGACTTTCTGGGTATATTTAGAAAAATTTCAGACAAAAAAAAAATTCAGTATCGGCCAAAATCAGAATCAAACAAAAAACTGGCATCCAAACCCCCTAACCCTATACAAGAGTGTCCACCTGAGGCCCATTGGTGTTCAGAAGGTCAGTAAATATGCAAGAAATGGTCTTAAGTAAAGCAGCTGAACAAGTGCACACACACTTGCACACTGGAGCATTGCCTTCATCCCTAAAATGATGGCTAGAAATAAATATTTTGAACACTGTCAATTACAGATCTTAGAGGGAAATCAAAAATCTGCATCAGCAGGTAAAACATCCCTGCTTCTGTGTTTTTGCTCGCGGTGTGCATCTTCAGTCGGCCCTGGTGCGTCTGCTTGTGAACAGCAGTGAGGATTAGACAGTAATTCACCTCACTGTACAGCGACAAAACAGCTGGTGACAAAACGCATCTGCAAGACTGTATGTCTGCCCACGTGGCATCAAAGCAGCGAGCGACTTGACTGCTCCTTTACTTGGCTCCTACAATCGTTTAAAATCATCTGCACACGCACACTCATACGCACATACCCCCGGCCGTTTGATGTGTAATGAGAGAAACCATTAGCAGTAAAAATGGGCTCTCCCCGCCCCACTGCTCAGCAGATCTTAGTCAGAGCTGCCGTTACATGTCTATTTATACATTCACTCCTCTTTGGATTTTCTTCCCCTCTAACAGAGCACAGTTTGTGCACAACATAGTCAACAATCCTGCATTCCTCCTGCCCTTCTCTCCCCATGTCTTCTTCTGCTGCTGCTGCTGATTCCCTACCACACTCTCTCTCTCTCTCTCCTCTCTCCTCTTCCCATCCCCCTTCCCCCCCCCTTCTCTGGCAATCTCCTCCCACTCTATACCCTTCCCCCTGCTCTTTCCTGCTCTGTACCTCCCTCCCTCCTTCCCTATCTCATCAGGCTATATGCAAGCAAGGCACAAATTCATCAAGAGGAGGGAGAGAGAGTGAATAAAAACCAGAGAAAAGGGGGGAAGAAATGAAAGGGAGCAAAACAAGACCAGATGACAAACAAACAGGGAGTAAACAGAGGAGCAAGGCAGAAGATGGAGGATGGAGAAGGAGTAGGAAGGTAGTGCTGGGAAGGAGGAGGGGGACGATCGCTCTCGATACAGCGATGGGCGTTCTCTCTACAGCTCCTACGAGGTCAAAAGTTTACAGTGGTTTTAATTTCACCTTTCAGCAGCCAATCAGAATGCGTCTCCGGGAGCTGGGGGAACTTTGACCTACTCCAAGAATGTGACTGGAAAGATCTGAAACTCGCCTTTTCTGCTAAACCAATCCTCTCCTTTCTTACCACTTTGGAAATGTGTTTTTTTCAGAGCACACCTATACCTGTGTTTATTTGAAAAGATTTAAGACAGAGGAATAAAGATAACTGGTTATTTGAAATGATACTGAGAAAAATAGCATTTTTTTTAAACACAATAAATAAATGAATAAAGAAAGACCAACAAAATGTTACATCACAGGGCAAGCCAGAGTCCATGTTAAGGTCACTTCCAAACAACACACACATAAATACAGCAGCGACACACCCCACATGCTGCCAGAGTGCCGTGTGAGGGTGTGTGCGCGTGTGTGTGTGCGTGTGTGTGTGTGTGTGTGCTCATCCACATGCCAGTGCAGGGGGAGGAGGCTGCAGTTAGATCATAGCATCAGACAGGGGAGGGGCGGCACTGCAAATAGAGAGTGGGCATCATGTCAGGCAACGACACGTAGAGCGGCTGCGAGCCGCTCGTAAGAAGACAAGGAATTGCATATTAATCGTGTGCGTGTGTGGTGTGCTTGACTAATTAACAGCTACTGAAGAAGCTCCCCGCTGCTCTATTCTCCACACATCAGCAGCACAACTGTGGCTGCATCCACCTGGCTGCAAGGCGCGCGCATGAGAGCGCATTTCCTCAGAGGGAGCAGCCTCCGTGAATCTTCTGGAGGAGCCCAGACAAAAACTAGACAAAGCAGACGGCGAGACGAGATATACGGCCTGCTTCCACCTGTGGCGGACTTTTGCCTCGCAGGCGCTGCTTTTTCACTCAGCTCTCCGGGCACAGAGAGTGAAATTCATCCGCTACAACAGCTGCACATGAACAACAGGCACTTTGAAATGCTACAGGTCCAAATAGAAGAGCAAAAGCCAATCAGTAGCGCAGAACCTCAGCTGTTCTCACATGCTATAGATAACCATTTATAGACGCTCTACAGCTCTACTTTCAAATGGAGAATATCTCCTATTAGGACAGGACAATAAATCAATACATATCCCAATAAATATGTCAATAGATAATTGATCTGATAGAACATCCAATCCAGATATCCAATCCAGAACCGCACAGCAGAGGAAAAACTTTTGCCTTTCAACCTCTCATGGTCAGCTAAGCAAGGTTGGTGAAATGAACTAATTCACTCACTCTTTGGTTACCTAGCAACAACCTGGTGCATAACCTGGGCAAGTTGAGTAACTTGCACAGTTTCAGATTTTGCCACCTTTAAATGTCTGTGTAGCTGTTTAATATCTCACAATAAAACCTGAAAAGTCTAAATCAATTCTAGCAGAAAAAACAGGGTGAACCTAAAGTGGTTTCAAACCCATTCAAGGAGACGTTGATGTGACGATGCCCTTCCTTCTGAGCTTCCTCTAAATGCTTCAGTGGTAAGAATGGTCAAATAAAGACAAAAACGCTCAAACCAGACTAACCTTCTCTAGTTTAAAGGTCACACTTTGAAACCTCTCCACCTCAAGCAGTCATACCCATAGGTTTGCGGCGACACGATACATGGAAAAAGCACTCAGTGTTAGCCACATGTGCTGTTTTCAACTCCAACTCCTCCTGAGGGAATACAATCAAAAACCATTCCCTTTCTCCTCATCTCGTAACCTCTGGTCTTTTGTACAGAAGGCAAAAAGGTAAACTGTAAGAAAAAGTGAGCTTGTTAACAAAATAATAGGTATCACAGCATCTGAGCACTAATTGAATATAAAAACTACAGGCAGTACAATGTTTGTCGCAGTTGTCAGAGAGCAACAAGTCGACCCTGCCACCTTTGACCCCTCTGGCTGTATTTCTGCTCTTTTGAGCAGCTGAAGTGTGTGAGGACAAAGGTTAAATGCAGAACAGCTGCAAATTAGTTTTGAGCTGTCGAGGCTGAATATATGAGAGTGTGCATCAATGAGTAATGCTATGCCAAAAAGGAGCAATAATACCCCTATAGAAACCGAGAATACAAAGACTAAAATTGTTCATCTATAGGAATCTGTATGAATAAATTGTTCTGACATAAATTGTTGTGCAGTTAAAATATTGTGAACGTGGAGCGTAGGGGCTCAGTGATGACATTTGGTCTCGCTGTGGTGCTACTCGGTTGAGCAACAATGTTCTATGCAGCAGATTAAGTTTTCAGGTTAATATTCTGCCAATATAAACTGTTTTTTTCTTCATTCAGGAAAGATCTGGTAAATGGTGTCGAGACTCAAACTGCTTCTCCTGTATTTGACCTTTTGGCAGTCGGTCAAAGCCTCTGTTCGAACACGCTAAAGCAAACATTATTTGCAGAGAAACTGAGAAGTGTAATCCCTCAACAGCTGAAACAAACTCCAGTCACAAAAAGCCTTTAAAAGTTTTAAGCCAGTTTTATTATTATCTTCAGTTATTCTGTTTTGCTGAGGCTGCACACATTTATTTACATGATTAAGATCAAAGACACTGTACAAGTGTGCAAGTATTTTTACACACATGGCATCAGATCTAAAATAGATCTTGCATCCTGCACGAGCCACTTCATAGGATATTAATTTGTAATATCACGACGAAGAGGTTGCTTTTTCCTCACTACAACTTTTTGAGGATTCTGAAATCCTCAAAGTGCAAAGCTGTGCAGATTTTATCAGGTTCAGTCTTTCAGCAAACAGATCTTCTTTGATGATGCTTCTTCTTCTTTTTACAAGTTAATTTCTGCTTTTTATGCTAGAACCACTTTGCATGCCTTCCCACTGTTGAGCACCAACAGACTTAAAGTTGAACTGGATGTGTCCTGCCGGTAAATTATTAATGGCTTGTTGTCATTTCCTGCCTTAACCCTGTGAGCTTCCTCTGTTCATCTCTGCCCTTTCTCCAGCCCTGTTTGTAGTTTCACAGCTCTACTTCCACCATCCTCACATTCACCTCTCTCCCGTCCCTCCTTTTCTCCGAGACTAGCACTTGAAATGGTTTTATTTTTAGCCTTCGATGAGATAGTCCAGAACGATCCCGCTTCCAAAAACATACTCACCACAAGGCTTTTACTGGAAACCTGTCACTGAGATGTTAAAAAAAAATCTGTTTCTACAAACGGTAAAGTGTGCACAAGTTTCCAAAGTGCGTATGTCAGTTTACTGTTGCAGCATGTACTGTGCTCAGCCATATCCCCTTCAAAAGTACAGTATCTTTGTTTAAAATAAAGTTACTATAAATCAAAACAACAAAAACAAAGCCCAATGGCTTCCAGGAGTCAGTACTCCAACCAGTAAGTTCTTTTCAGACAGCAAAATCTATTTCCTAGTTCTTGAAATCTATTGGTAGTAGATCTCTTTCTCATTTGTTTCAGCACTCCAGGAACCATTTCCTATTGTAGTTTCCAGTCATGTTTATAGGTCTCAAACTGCTGTAGCTCAATGATAATAAGTGAATGAAATAAAACTGTGACTTATAAAGGCTTGGGGATTGGTTAGGAGAGCTCAATTTTCTACCAGAACCCATCCAAGATGAGCTTTTAAAGGCATCTTTCTATTACGCTTTCCTGTCTCCTATAACCTAAATACCCTGAACCTTCAATCTCCCCTGGGTTGTTTTTTTTTTTAACTATTTCCACTACTAGTACTGTTGATGTTCCATAAAATATCCTTTTGTCTCCACTGAAGTGTGTGATTCAAAATCTAAAACAAAAATATCCTTAAAGTAATAGAATGACGGAAAAGATTCTCTTATGAAGTAATATGCTGTTTTAGACAACATAGGGAGGTGCGATAAAAAAGTAATGCCAGCAATCACTACAGACACGTGATCAATATCAATCGATATACATTTGATAGATTGTTGATGATTTCACTGAACTCTGATCCAGAATCGTATAACATTTCTTTCCCGGCCAGCTAAGCGAGATTGGTGGAATCAGCTAACTCACTCATTCTTTGGTGACCTCGTGTAACCCGCAATTAGTCAAGGACTTTTATTTTTGCGGGCCCAAACTCTGCTAGCTTATTTAAAGTCCCGGCTCCAGCGCGCAGTTTGAACTTCCTCACCTGTTTCCACTGGCTTGCTGTTGGCATCTTCCTCACAAATTTATCCAAATCTTTTTGATTGCCTGGTGAGTTTATTATCTGATAGCAGTACTGCTTTTAGATGTGAAACTTCTGCTCGATTGCTCATTGGAGCGTTGTTTTATTAGAATTATTGGCGCTGCTTACCTGGACCGTCACCGGGATTCTGTCACAGCTGATTGTGGCTAAATACACTCTACTCGCTTTGAAAAGGTAACTTTTTGCTGATCTGGATCTGAAGATGGTGAGCCAGAAAAAGAAATATTGACTTTATGATTTTGGAATGAATTTATTATGAGTCAATTATATTATCCCTCATTGTGCTAATGTAATTGTCTGTTTTTACTCAACTCACTTAATATATACACTCCAAACTAACAGCACTGCCTCCTGTTTTTCATTCACACCTCAGGTTCTTTAAAAAGACACTCTTCTGATGCTGCTTTTGGAGCCGCAGTTAGCTACCTGGCCCATAAGGTTCACCCTAGCAACGACTAACTTGGTCATTCAGTGGTTACCTGGTAAGAACCAGTTGAGTAACTTGAGCAGCAGCAGTTCCATGTTGCCTCTAACATACTTTGACACATTTCTGGGTCCACTCTGCGTGTAGTTGAGGCAGATTCAATGGCGACCAGAAATGTCCTCACAAAGGCACATTTCTAACGACTCCGTACTTGATGACACAAGACTCACAAAGACAACTGCTCGGTAGAAAACAATGTTCACATCTAACCATTTTGAGTCAGTCCAACCTGTCGGAATAAGGATACGAGGTGTAACTGACATGCTCCAAGTGGTACTGATTGTTGTTCAGTGGTTGCCCTGCTGGAGAACAAACTGGGCGAGGTGCCAGACTTGCTAGCATCCATTTGGATTGTGGGAAATGAAGGAATCTGTCATTAGAAATGTAGGCAATCGGTACGCTCGACTCTTGACATCTAAAATGTGACGGCGCGTGCAGAGATTTCACAGAGAACACACTCGGTACCCCTCGGGATTTTCTGATTTGTAATTTTAAAAATAAATAAGATCAGGGTGGAGTGAAAGGAGAGAATGAGTGCAACAGCTCCAAAAGGAAATTGTGAATTAAAGAGGAGAGGTTATGTCACCAGTTTGGCTATTATTTGGACTAAAACAAAAAAGGAATCAATAATTATATTATGATATGAAATCTTTATATCTTGATATTGCTCTGCCTTGCGGCAACAGCTAAACTGCAACAGCTGTATTGCGATTGATTAGGGCAACAAAAATTGTAATTGATAAAACAATAGTAATAATTTCCAAGTTTGCATATTAAAAACACACATTACAAATTAATTCTTTATAACAACATAATTGGGCTACAAATTTGAATTAAAACGAGTTACATAAACAATATGACCTAATACAAGACAACATGTATGTAAACAAACAGCTGAGGAAAGGAGCAACAGTGTTTTTATCTGATGGAAAAACTTCATCATTCTCTTTCGTCTTTTTTCCCACCATTTTGATGGCATTGTGTTGTGCTTGGCAAAGCAACAAGAGTAAAAACCCTGAAAGGCATGTCGTACTTCAGGGAGCGCCCCAGTTCATGCAACCCTAACAAATGCTTGAAAGTGCCTGAAATTCTAGGCGCTCACCCTGGTTACCGGAGCGGGCAACAACGGGAGGTGATATTTCATCCGGTGCATTGTTCTTAATGGTTGAACTGATATGTGGGGCTTAGTGCAAGGTCTGATTTACTTGGATATTAAAAAACGATTAATGCTAAGTAACAAGAATTGCAAAGGAAGCCAAAATTGTTGGTTCACACTGGATCAAATCAGTGACCAAATTACAGCCTATTTTCTCCACAGAGAGCTGTAGACTGTTTACTACCACTCTTTGTGAGGGAGGGAGAGAAAATGAGAGGGGTTAAGTTTTATAGAGGAAAAGCTGATTCGACTGAAGACACTCCCCCTGCCTGAGCTGGGGCCCCTGCGTGGAGAGCTTCTTTCCACTTCTGAGTTTGACAGAAA
Source organism: Poeciliopsis gracilis (assembly GCA_911649635.1). NCBI lineage: Eukaryota > Metazoa > Chordata > Actinopteri > Cyprinodontiformes > Poeciliidae > Poeciliopsis > Poeciliopsis gracilis. The sequence goes on from CAJVRI010001220.1 coordinate 5,059,181, forward strand.
CACATGGCATAATGGCAGTGACCCCGCTCACTTCTGGACACCAGCAAAATCAGCAGCCTGTCTGCAGCGTGATCCTGCAGGCTCTCGCATCACATCACATGATGAAATGTATCAGGATCTCCTCATTCAGACCTTCAGCTGAGCAAGGATATAATAAAGAAAAAAAAAACTGTTGCACAACAGTTTTAAGGAGGCGAAACTTGGCTGCTGCGTCTCATTTGACTTTGTATGCATGCAGCCAAACGAAGCAGTGACGAAAGCTCAGTGCTTCTGCTAAATGCTGCAGTGCACAGCAAACTAAGCTTGACAGGAGGTACAGATGAACAAGCTCCAGGTGTCGTCACAACACCAATATCGTGACCTGAAAGGGGAGGTGGAAACACAGCCAATAACATACAGCCCGCTCCAACAGCACACTGGTTCACATCGAGGTGACAGACCTGGTTGCAGGGTGCGGGGTGGTGGACCTTGTGTTGCTTCTTCACCGTCATATGCTGCTCGTCATGCCGAACACTGAGATACGTTGGTGTCTTTATACGGCTCAGAATGTGTTGCAAATTTATTGCTTTTGGTGAGGTTGGCATTTATTTTATAATTTATCACTTATCATAATAAATTTCTTTTTAAGACTTTTGATTTGTCTAGTAAATGACGCTTAAAACACCCCAAAACTGTCCATTTTGACGAGATTGTTCATTTTACTATTTTTTTTTTTCCAATTTGTCCAATGAGAGCATATCAATTATTTTAAAACTATGAGTAAATGCAGTTATTGTGTTCAGTTTAGTGATACAAAGCACACTTTTTTATGTGACTGGTATCTTAAAGAATATTGTTACAAATGGGAATGTTTTTCAGGAGCAGTTTTTGTTTGTGAGGTCATGATGGCAGTGCCATGCAGCCACAACCAGTACCGCTGCACATACCGTTAACCAAAAAAAAAGCAATAAATAGTTCTTGTTGTCACTTTTATTGTTACCACAATAGAATCATAATAAAAGCCTTTCCCTCCTGAGCTTTGGATCTCTGCAGCTCCTCCAGAGCTGATTCTTTCTATAACTTTGCATTAGTTCAATGCCAAGTGCTCCTTGGTCATTGGGAGGCTGTGTGTTCTCTAGTAAACCTCTGAGGTCTTCACAGAACAGCTCGGTCTCAACTGAGATTAAATTACTAACTTTTGGACTTTTGAAGGTAATTGGCTGCATTGGGTTATAATTGGGAGTAAAGGGGCTACACGGGACTGAAAATACATGCATGCAACATTTAAAGGGGCAGTATTATGTAAAATTAACATTTTTGAGCTTTACATCTTAAGTTATTTTGTCATCACAAACATACATAGTGTTTCATCCATGTTTAAAAAATTCTTTAATTTTTCACATTTTTCAACTGTGAAAAATGTCTGACTGGATCTAGCCTTTGAGACACAGCTCCTCCTCAGAGCTGCAGTTTCACTCTCCCCCATTAAGCTCCTTCAGACTAGTCAGCAGAAATTAGCAAACTCCTGGTGAGACTGTGCAACAGCTGAGCTCTTTATATGAGCCACTTCTCACTAAAACGCTGGTAAAAACATTGTCAGAGGAGCATTGTTGTGATGACTTCCTGAAGGCAGAGTTTCAGAAAAGCAGGAGCTTCTTAAAGAGACAGAGGCCCAATTCAAGGCATTAAATTACACAATCAAAATTCTTTTAAGCCGTATTTGATATATCCAGCATTTTTAACAAGTGAAGTTGACAAAGCTACTCGATTGTGCAAGCCTGCATGTTACATAGTACTGCCCCTTTTCGATTTTGCACCATAACAGATTTTGATAACTATGTCTTTTTTGATGACGGATGGACAGAAAATTTGATTCATCACAAACCATAAATGGAACAAAATCCAAGGAAATAAATGTAGGTTTGTAGTTGTATCATGACAAAATTGAGAATAAGTTCAAGTGATATGAAAACATTTGTAAGTCCACACTGGCATGTGTTGCGTTGGCTATGGAGGGATGTGGTGGCTGAGGGGGAAGGCTGGACCAGAGTGAATTAAGTTGAGGAGGCGGTCATGTAACAGTTGGGTTCAGACAGAGTTAAAGCCCCCTTGCTTGCTGTGCTGCAGCTGGTAACATTTACCTCAGCTCCTTCCCCATAAAATGCTGCGCATGTGTGCGTGTGCGAGTGTTTAAGCAAGGAGAGGAGCCTTAAAACATATAAACTGAGCCTAGATTTTTTTTTTTTTTACAATGGAAAACGAGTAAGAAAAACAGAACTCTTCTTGTTAGAAACACGCCATCGCAAGGACGCCTTTAACAAGAGTCTATTACATTACAGCAAAGAGGAAACGTGAAACTAGCACCGACCTCCTGAATGGTGCTCAGACACGTTGTGTTTTTCTTACTTTTAAACAGTTGTTCACACACAACTGCCTTTCAGCATCACGTCATCAGCCAATAAGAGTTAAAAAAAAAATCCAACTGTGCTTCTGTTTGAAGGAAAATCAGGTAGAGTCAGCATGCACAGAATGCATACAGTCAGGGTATAATAGTTTTACAGTATTAACACAAAAAAATTTAACAAAACTGTTTACCAAAATCTATTTGCTTTTATTTAACGCAGAAAAGTTAAACAGAATGCAGAAAAAATGAAATAAAAATTAGACTAACGTCTATGTTTTTCATCTATCCATTGTTTACACTCGCTAATTACTTTAAACCGTGAGAATAAAATGACTTAAATTTTTAAAACTATAACTTTTAAAAACGTTTAGATGCCTTATCAGTAAGAAAAACAGAAGCAACTCTATTACTTATTTTAGACTTATTTTAACCCCTGAGCACCAATCTGGAATAAGTCTAGTTTTTTTATATTATTGTCTTACAGCTTATGCCTACTCAAAAACATGCAAAGAGAGACAAAGTGGTACTGAGCTGTCTATTAAAACAAACTGACACTTTTGCATTTTCCAAACTGCCCCTTTCAAAGTTAATCATAATGACGCAGATGATTCCTGAATATTTACTCTTCAAGCCTTGTGACATTGGTCACTGTGCAGGAGATTAGATCTAAAAACAAATAATGGGTCAAATATTTGGCAGCAGAGGGAGTGCCGGCATTGAATGGATTCTGGACGACAACATGTTGGGTTTTTAACTATCTGCTTCAGCAGACTTTAACATCCATGATTTTTTTTTATTTTTATTTTCAGAGATTCAATTTCAATCACACACAGGAAAAACTAATTTGATTTTTTTTTAATCAAAACAACTTGATTACAAGCTATAAATGCAATTGAATTAAACTGGTGCCAACTTTCTTCAGTTTTCACTCCCACAAGACTACTACTACTACTTTATAATAATAGATAATAATGTTAAAGTCTTGCGAAGCAGATAGTTCTTTCATCTTTTCATCAGTTCCAACTATTGGCTGGACAACAAGAATGAAAGACTTTCATCAGCAACTTAATGACAGGCTAATGAAGACCAACGATGAAAATTAAAAAGATTTTATCTTAATATAATTTCAGATGAAATCACAAATCTTCAGTAATAAAAGGCCGTATTAGCTCTGGGATAAAATAAGCTGTCTCAGTTTAGCTCTGTGTTTTGATATTATTCATCCTCTGCTCTGCACTGAATTGTGCCAACAACTTGTGGTTTGTGTCTGTTCTTTATAGAGCCACTAAAGAGGTGACAATAGCAGGTCTAGCAGTGTCAAAACTTTGGTTGAAAAACCTTAATTGGGAGGTTTAATGTCTGTTAAATTTAGATGTATAGCAAACAATTTTGTGTTTATTTATAATGAATGTTTGAGAATGTATGGGAATGCTAATAAGTTAGAAAACAGATTTCTGCTTCAAATATATTTCAATCTGATGTCTTTTGTTTGTTTGTTGTGCTTTGATTTTATTATGAGAAGCTCTTAGTTTCCCTGTTGCTGGAAATGTGCTGTTTAAATAAACTTGACTTCACACCATTTAAATTAAATTACTTGAGTTCCTAATTCTTCCTCGTGTTAACAAGATGGTGATATCTCCATTTCCTTTACAGCTACAAGTCAGATGGATGACAAATGAAATAACGAGAGCAGCTGTGTTCAACTTAGCCTTTTTGTTGATCCTGTACAGAGGTTCACAGTTTTCTCAGTTGTTTTTATTCCAGCAGTTTGAGATAAAACTCCTACTACTTCTAGATTTGTCATAGAGAAAACTAAAACTAATTTATCTTTTATTTTCTGCTTTTTTACCGTTAATATAATATCTGAAAATGCAGCAGACTTTGACAGCAGGCTACACTTGTATGCTAAAAGATTATTTTACACTAAGAAGAAGAAAATATGAATGTTCTCTTCCCCTTCTTTTCCTCATTTGACAATACTGTAATAGACAAATAGCTACCACTACCACATGATGATATGGCTGAAAAATGTATCGAGATATTTTTACGTTAGTTATCGATAATTATTGATTGGTTTTGTTAGAAATATCTGGAATATTGCCAAACTGGTGACCTTTCCTGTTTTATCAACAGTTTCCTCTTGAGTTTTTCTTATTTTCTTCCTTCACACCATTATTTTTACATTTGAGCAGCTATAAGGTAAAACAAGAAACTGCTGCTGCGCAACTTAGTCAACAAGCTGTTGCTAGGTAACCAAACAGCAAGCAAGTCTTTTCTCTGCCTCCAACTCCCAGAATGCCATGTGGCTCTGGATTGGAGTTCAGTGAAATTATTTATTTCATATTGATTATGTTGGAATATATATTGTTATTGATTTGTCGCCCAACCATTAGCTAGTCTAACAACATTTAGAGAAGAAAGTAAGCATTGCAGTTTTCATTTTGATTCAATAATAACTAAATTAACAAATAACTGACCTGATTGCACCACTTTTCAGTTGCCCAGCATCATACACTGAAAGCATGAAAATACCGGTATTGCTAGTATAGTCATGTCATGTTAGCAGCGGTATTAAGCTGAAAATACCCCTCTCACAGAGGTCACGCTGTATTACGTGTAATAATTGTGTAAGATCTTTACAAAGAGACTGTAGAAAAGCTTTCAGGGTACAATGTGTGCAGCTGCCGCGCCAACAAACTCCCAGGAGATGCTCCTGCAGATTTGTCTGTGGAAGAGAGGAGAGGAGGTGGAAGAAGCCCCAGGTAGCCTCACAGCAATGCACCATGAGAAACAGGAAGAGACAGAGAAAAGCACTGCTGCTCACATCTTTTCCAGCCAGTGAATCCCTCCGTCTCCCACTGACCAGCTAAATATTGTATCAGCTGGAAGGAGAATCTACTGGTCTCAAGACTGGCGGGGATTCTTTTGTTCGATTGTTGTTGTTGTTATTTGTTCCTTCATGTTCCTTCATGGTCTATCTCTGAGTCTGTAAATGTGTGTGTGTGTGTGTGGGCGTGTGCATGTGAGTGTGAGAGTGTCAGAGGGCAGATGAAGGGACATCTGAGATTGTTCGACCGACCACGCCGTCACTGAAGTGCTTTTGATTGGTCACTTTGAAGTTACCCGTCTGTTTTCCTCCCTGCCTCTCTCTCAGTGCACATCCGATGTGTGGCGCGCTGCTGCTCGGTTCAGAGTTGGATGAACGACCTTGAGCAGTCGCGCAGGGCTGTGTTGCCATGGCAACGAAGCCTCGCGCAGCCAGTAACAGCTGGATGCAACAGCACTCCCTGAATTTTAGCGGGTGCCACGATGTTAATAAAGCGACTCTCTCCGTCTCCTCCCCCCTCCTTTTCTTTTCTGTTTTTTTTTTTTTTACTCCTCGGTCTTCATCACCGCCTTCATCTCTCAAATCTTTATAGACTCACATGGAACTGCTCTACAAGCTGCTTTTCTCTTTCTGCGACAATTTAGCTTGTTTTACATGAGCTAATTGAGTCTAATTGATGCGAGTTGGCCATGTGCAGTCCTGGCAACCCGCTGACTGTGAGGCGGAGGAAAAAGAAAAAAATCCCTGACAAGTTGAAGGGACAAAGACGGAGGTAAAGAGAAAGAGCCAGAAATCAAGAGTGAGCCACAAGTTACAAAACAAAACGAAACAGAGAAAAGCGCATTGAGATGGGCACTTGACATTCCTCTCACAGAGGAAATAGCTCTCAGAAAGAAAAAAAAAGGCGGCAGAGGACATGAGCTGCACTGAGGCATTCTTGGAGAAAGAAAGGAAATAGAAAGTGAGGATGCACTGCACGATTCTGACAGCCCATCAGCTCAACCCACACATCTCCTTTTGCCTCTTCTCACCCAGACCCCCCCCCCAACTTTCCTTAATACTTAGTTAATCTTTTCTGCCTCCTCCCCCTTAAACTTCATTCAATACTTAATCTGACAAAATAAATGGTATCAACTAAATTTAGCACGTTTTTCTTCCTTGAATGAACAAAAAGATCAACCAGATCAGATATTTCATCTGAGTTGTTGGTTTGTCATCACCTGAATAATTTCTGTCAGGTTTTGATGCTGGTTTGCTATTAACCATTTCACAATCTAAAAAACCTGTCACCAAGTGATTTTGAAAGTTATTTTAAACTCAATTCGTTTGGCCTTCCACAGAAAAACATCCCAAGATGAAATATTAGGCTTGAAGCTTTCTGCAAGACAAATTATAATCAATGAAAGAATATACAAAAAGATGATTGCTATTTTGTAATGTATTTTTGTTCTAGAGCAAAAAAACAACCAGATGGAAAAAGAGAAATGTTTTATTTAGTTAATAAAACACTAGTGTACTTTATTTTTAACCCTGACTATATAGGATTCATTGATCTAATGCAGCTGAAAACAAACAAAAATCTTCAACATTGAACATATTAGTACCATTTTTATTTTTATGGTTTGTCAACTCAAGTATTCCCACGTCATTTGCCTCTGATTGTCCACCTTGTGTCTTAATCCAGCCAAGTTCCCATGAAGGCTGCTCTCATTCACATATTTTTGGTTTCTACTCTCAGTGAAATAAATCTGAGAAAGCTCATTGCCAGCAAAAGTCACCAATTATCTTTATATTTGGAAAACAAGTTATTGAGAGGATCCAGCTGCAAAATCTGACCATAGACACAAGAAAAACAGGTGAGAGAGAGACGCTGCCAAATGGAGCATTAGTCACAATGCATCTGTGCACTTAGTCTTCCAAGTGTCTCTGCAGCCCACCAGGAAGGTTTTAAAGATCGAGTGGGTAATTACAATCAACATGTTGGCAAACCCTGCATTGGAAGCCTGGTATCACCTTTATATCAGCTACCGTGTTTCTACAGTACACCCGCAGGGACAAACCAAGCAGGAGTTCATGCAGAGGGCATATCCCATATTTACATATGCTTTTTATATTTCCTATTCGGGAGAGGGGAGGGAAAGCCACTAGTAATTCACAGGCTTCACATTTAACGTGCAGGAAATCACTAAAACCAATGTCGTGTTTATGGTTTTACCGTTTCGTTTAACACAAGCTGATCTCTTTCTTTTCTAACCAAATTAGACAATAAATTTATAACTTCTTTTAAAACATCACGTTTCATTACTTCGAGACTGTAACAGTTTATATATTTTAGGACGTCATATGAAAACTCTTTTTCTTTTCCGCACATACAATTGAACAAAACCAGTACCTACCACTACATAAAATAAATATGCTGCTGATTGTGTACTACTATGCACATAAATTTAAATATTTAAAACCCTCTTGTGCCTTTATGTCTTTGGAAAACATCCTACAAACTTAATGACATCTCATATAAAACTGCATTATTAAAAAGAACCGTCTTTTATGTAGTAGAATAATCTGACACTGGAAATGGTGTTGCAATTCACTTAAGAGTCTCATTAATGTACTACTTCGGAAAAATTAATATACGTCTGTCTTACTTGAATTGCATGTTCTCTTGTCTTTCCCATTTTGAGAAGGGGCTAAGTAAAATGGTTGAATGCGACACATTAGAGAAGCTAGGATCATGAACCACTTCATTTTCTTTTTTTTTCATATATTTGCATTGATTTATTCTTTTCAGAGTATATTTTTGCGTCACCATTGATTACAGATGAAAGAAACATATCAGCCTTGCTGAGAAACGGTGTTTGTGTGAGACAATGATCTCTTCCTGGGTTGTCTTGAACTCAAACAGGACTTCTCGTTCAGCAGCTGGAGCACCGACTCAAACTCACACAGGGCTGCAATGTGACTTAAACTACCGGTACTCATAATATAATCAGCAGCATTATGCATGTAACAGGGACAGAAATTACAAAGTATTATTGTATAAATATTTAGAAAGCTCCAGCTATGGAGGAAAAATCTATCATATCATATAAAATAAACAAGTGATTTAAATATTTAGCATTTCAAGAGACACTTCCGTCTCTTCTAGTTGATAAATTAAAAACAATTCAGGCGAGGACAAACTAAAGCAATTTTACAGGCAAGCGATGCTTATAAGAAAGAAGTGAGCAAGAGAGCAAAAAAAAAAAAAAAAAGAGCTGATTTGGGTGATAAATACAAACTCAACTTACACATTAAAAAAAAAAGTGCCGCTTCACTTTTTAGCTTCAAGCTCCGGAAAGAAGCCTCAAACTTTATCAGACTTTGAGCTAATAGCAGCTGAATAACAAAAACATCCGATTATAACTGGAAGTTAAACTCCAGGCCATTGCCTTGTTATAAAACGTGTTACAAAATTTGTGATTCCTTCATATTTTCCTACATCCTGATTTTCCTCCTAAACTCTCTCTGAGAAAAGCCACTACATGTTGCAGCCACAGCTCTGTGTGGCTGTTATGGGGTTTTAAAATAATGCTCCTCAGCAATGTTTTGGAATAAGGATAATCTCAGTCTGAAATGATTATAAGACGTTTCCTCTTTTTCCTGTGCGAGTCATTCAGGCTCCCAGTTTTATGCCTTTTAGAGAGCACATTCATTGAACAACAGCATAGAATTCAAATACTCTGGGACTTTTTTTTTTTTTTCAGGAAACTAAATTCATCTGGTACGCTTTTGTTTTGGTTTTTGCAAATTACAAAAGTGGATTTAAATGTTGGAAAAACATGGCTCATCAGAAATGTGTATATTTGAAAATGAACATGAAATAACTGAGTGCTTTTCCTATAACATATGTGCAGCACAATGTATTTCCATTACTCACTATCCAGTTCCCATATTTGTAATATGAAGTTCGGTTTATCACACATCTTTTTTCACCTTAATTGGAAACCTCAAGTCCCAGCCATTTGTGGCTTGGGTCCAGGTCAAACCACAAATTTTCTTGTTTGTTGGACTTAATGGTGACTCATCTATTGCTGTTAGGAATAAGCCAGTAATTGGGGCTGAAACAATTAACTGTGATGAATCAATTCTGGAAATAACCGTCAACTAATCTAGAACTTAATTAATTGCTAACAGGAGTATATAGACTCAAAAAGGGACAACATACTCAGAGAAAAAATTGCACAAAAAATACAAGCATTTTGCATTTAAAATAACAAAACTTTTTCTGTAAATATATTGTATCCAGAACACATCAAGTTGCATAACTTTACCTTCACCTGGTTCAAATTCAGTAAAAGAAAAATAATCTTCTATTAAGCACCTTTTGATATCAAATTATTCATTAGTTAATCTAAAAAAAGACTCAACAGTTCAGCCCTGTACTTTAACGATGTCGAGCAAAAAGAGTTTTTCACATGTTGATGTTAGAAGCATGTTTTAGCTGCAATTCATCTTTTGCTACAAATGATCAAGCGCTCTCTAAAGGAATGCTGTAATTGCATTTTAGGCAGTATAATGTTTATTTTTTTATTTAAAAATACATAAATAATTTGTTTATTCGCATCTCTTAATTATTTCTAACATTGTATGAAAAAGGTTTGTGGAAATTTGCCAGTTTTTTTGTCCTGTTAATCGTCAAAATCATCAACAGATTGATAAAAATAATTGTTAGCTGCATTTGCAGCCCTAACCATAATACTTCCTGTAATATCAAGTTACACAATGAAATGATGTATTTTAATGTGATTTAAAAATATATATACAGAGAGAATCGAGTCAGGTGTGAGCATCTGGAGTCGAGATGCATGAAATCTGGGAAACCTGCTGAAGATTATTTTTAACATTTAACATTTCCTGGTGTGGAGAAAGAGGTCTCTATAACAACAGTACAACAGATCCACTCACTTGTGCTGGATTCAAGGGGATTCAGGGGACAGTGAGAGAAGAAGTCTACACAGCAAAGAATGCAAACCGTCTGATCCCGGAAACTTCCTGATTCCACAAGAGAGAGGACAAAGGATTGAGAAATAAGATCAACCCCGATGGGCACAAAGGACAAAAATGCCAGGCAGATATCCGGCAGGACGCCCTGCCTGATCTGTCTCCTCCCAGCATTTTAAACACACTCCCTTTTTCTCGTACCAATACACACACCCAAACCAACCCTGCTGGTGTATTAGGTCCTATCTCCAGAAGCCTGACCCAGACACCAGCATCCCCAGTTCAGCTTTATCCCTCTCTCCCCCACCCCAATTCACCAAACATAATGCATCACTGTCACCCTCCTCCACATCATCAATACCACCATCCTTCCATCCAGTTAGGAAAAACCCTCACGAGGTTTCCACAACCCAGCCTCAAGGCCTTGCGACCTGGAGGTAGGCGAGTGTGCAGAGATGCAAGCCTGACAGTAAGTCGGCGAAGAGCACGATGCTGTGGCTTCGACGAGTATTGTTGATGATTAATGTATCGTTTTTAAATCAAAGGAACAACACTAAACTTACCCAGAAGGAGGGTGGCAAAATATGTGAAAGTTAAATTTAACCCAATGTCATTGAGACTGATAAAAACAGCCTGGAGTGATTTGCAAAACAGGCACTGAGGACTGCAGGCAGGGACTACTGTCATCATTTTTCTAAATGAATAACTCTGTGTATAAAATTATCTCCACAGTTTCACTGAGACCACACTAATCTCTTCAAAATGCCTTAAATTTAGGTTCAAAATCACAAACAGAAGTCAATGTCTGCAGTACAGTCTTGGACCTTCTTACTAGACACAGACCAGGTTGCAAATATGAAGATAAACCTAAGTTTGGCATTTTAACACTCATGTTTGGTCAACTTTAAACAACTTTGAATCACCTCTTCTTTCGGACAGATGTGGAAGCCCATCAGAAATCTGGTGCAGACAAAACAAGCAAACTTTTTTTCTCTTTCATCTTATATATAAACAGCAGTGATTATAGATTTCTGTCTCATGTGAGGCAAAACATTTTAACATTCAACGACCAGGGTAGATCTCGAACAAAATATATTGCAATTTTTTTAAAAAACTGTTTATTATAATAATTGTTATCATCTCTTCCTGGTAAAAAGAAAGGGATACCCATGATGATATTCTTTTAACCCACAATAAACATTTCATCAATGTCAAATGTCATCCTTCCGAAGAAAAAAATGATGTCACATTTTTGACTAAATCTAATAATGTCTTGCCATACTCACCTGCTGTTAATACTGGGCAGCTTGTTGCATTATTGCGTTAACCTAGAAGCTAGAGTTAATGTGTGAAAGGGTTAAAAAGATTATGCTAAAGTGGCTCAAACCAGGTGAAGATGTAGTTTATTCTGTCAAGCAGTCAAACTGAAATTATCCTGGTGTGACAGAAAACTTAGTTTCAAAGCCAAAAAAAGTTATCCTCATGCTTTAAGAAAATAATAGAGTGAAATGAGAGTTGTCCCAGTCCATGGAGCATGCAGTAGAACTGCTCTACGGAGCACATGTTCTGACAGTTCTTACAGATTTTCTTTCTTGCGACAAAGAAAAACTTTGGTAGAGTTTTTGGAAATTTTTCTGGTTGCTAAAAGTAAGGACAGACATAGAGTGCAAAGTAAAGCAGAATGCCTAGATTTATCGTGTTTGTTTCGCTTCTAAGTATATTTTAAAATAGTAATACATAGATTTAATACAATGTTGTAAACAATAATACACTTCATGTTATTTTTGCAGCATTAATTTAGCAAGGTAATTAAATGACACTAATTTTGACCTCTTGCAGAAGGAATAATCAAGAAAGTTTTTCAAATTTAAAATGTTTGTTTTGTTATAACTTTTCCCAGATTTACTTATAAATTGAGGAAGACACATTACCCCACAGATTCAAATTTTAAAATACTTAATTTAGAACCTACATAAATCACCATTGCAAGAAATTAATCAAAGTCCTGATTCTTTTTTTTAACAAGAAAGATGTCAGAGGAAAAATGACATAAATAAGAAAACAAGCAAAAGTTTCATCTCCTGTTTGAAAACAAATAGGAAGAAGCAAAAGCTTATTAAATCCTACAACCAATTGTCTTGGCCAAATAAGTCAAGACATTTTTGGACAATTGAAAGTTAATTTAAAGCGTTTCCTAGCTGAATGGTTTTCTTTTACATGTATTTAGTGAGGGTAAATGACAAGAAATGATCCAGTTTCACATTTTGACTCAGATGTTATCTAAAGAAAAGGGAAGGAGGATGTTTTTTTTTTTTTATTAATGTTGTACAAGTCATTTAATTTTACCCCAGGGGTTTGCAGGATAAGGTGAAAAATCACAGGTGTGCACACTTGCGAAGATGCAAGAAACAGAAGACTGTGCTCAAACAAAGAAAGCAGTGACAAATGGGGAAAGCGTCGACAGTACTGAAAATCTGGACGCAGCTCCAAAAGATTTCTTCGGATAGTAAAATCTTAAACAGACTTATTAAACTTATTCACGGATTTCACTGCAATTACCTCTAGCTCTTATCTCTCGCCTGCAGTCCACACATCAGCCTTGCATCCATTCAACCTGTATATGCACACACACTGAAAAGAAGACTGCTATTATCCCCTGAAAACCTGTGCTGGTGTCATGCTCAAGGACACGGTGGCTTTTTTTTCTTTTTTTTTTTCTCCCTGCATGTGTGCGCACACAGACAAACACACAGCAACACATGCCTGGCTGTGTCAGGGATCAAACCTTGAACCTTACGAGGCGCAGGGCAGCGGGAGCGCACAGGGCCACGCTGCTGCCCCCTGCAGACCCACACGGGCACATTTTATAACAGCGAGCAGAAACTGCCAAATCCTTCTTTCTTCCGCTACACACACACGCACACACGTGTACACACACACACACACACCTAAAGACAATGCATCGGTTATTTAGTGCACAGTTACGACACATCCTAGAGCCGCTGCACTTTTTTTTTTTTTTCCCCTCTCCGCTTTTGTAACATACAGTCCGAGCGGGAGCAGTCAGCATCGCCTGCATCCATGCACGGGAATAAAGCTGTAAAAACAGCGGGGTAATCTTTGGGCAAACGTGGTGCACACATGTACAAATGAACAGCGTTTCAATTCCTTTAAGTTACGGCAGAGGTAGGTTCAGGTGTGACTGTCCAGTCTTTAGACCAAACGATTAGAATATAACCATGCGCTGTGTTGAACTGTGCAGAAACCAGGTTTAGAAAAAGTGTGAGCTGTTCCTCCTAAAAAGAAAAAAAAAAAAAAAAACTTCCTTGTGTTTCCTGAGCTCTATGTTGGAAACACAACTGTGACCGAGCAGCAGCTTGCGCGTAAACGGAGCCGCTTGATCCGCCAAGTTAAGTTGATTAAAAGCTGCACATCGACTCGTTTTGCAGCCCCGACTGTCACACAGACGTGACAACAACCATGCACCCTAGACCAGAGATCAGCGGGGTGATCTCCCTGCTGTCATGCACTGAGAGACGTGCACAGTGCCTTCCGCAACGCACTGATGCCCGGCCAGTTATCAGTGTGTGTGTGTTGTGTGCGTGTATGTGTGTGTGTGCACCGCCACTGGAGACCCGTCTCAGTCCATTTCCGACTTGTGTCGACATGCAAACCACAAACAAAGTCCGGCTTAATTAGCTGAATGTCTTCCAGCAGGCAGCGCGGTCTTACCTGGAGAAAAGCGTTATCTCCCTCCCGGATCGATAATTTCTTCTTTACACCATTAACTCTCCGCCATCTTCGGCACTGTTTGTTTAAATGGGAAACACTCCCGGAGCCCTTAGCCAGGTCTGTAAGTTGAGGAGGCGCGGTGGCTTCTGGGGAAGCGAGTTCGGAAATGAGGAGCAGAGAGTTTCCCGCTGCCTGGTTCAACACGGAAACGGACTACAGACGAGACTCCACCAGACCGGAGGAGGAGGCGGAGGAGGTGACAGAAAAGGCACCGTCTGTCTGGCAGCCTGCAGACGAATGTCAGCCACTGAAGAGATAATGATACCTCCATGTCTTATCTGGTCGCCAAAAAACATATACCGAGTCTGCAGATCAGCTCTCTGAAGATTGTCTTCATTAAATTAAATTAAATCAAGTTCAATTGCAGTTCTGTTGGTTGGATATATAAACACATAAAGACTGAATACAAATTACCAGAGCCAGCTCAGGTTTGTTTGAGGAAATGAATTTCAAAAAGTTTCCCTCATATATTTTTTTTTCTAGATGTACATATATTTTTTTTTCGTTACTCATCATCAAACATCAGCTGGATATGAAGTGAATTTTGTATGCATTCCTAAATGAAACGCATTAAAAACGCTGACCAAAGTGGAGATTTAAGGAAACTGGCACATCACAGTCTGCAACAAATAATTCACCAATATATTCATAAAGTTGCTTTGACATGTTTCCCAGTCAATATTGTATTGTGTCTTATTAACTTTATACTCTAATATGATACTGACAAGTAGTTTATCTATAGTAGGCCCATAGATATCTGTCCACTCAAATAAACTTCCTGGCGCCATGTTTAATTCCTAATAACAAGTCCTGTTTGTTTTGAAGCAATCTGGCAATCTGATTGGCTGATGTAGGTTTTAGTTTTGTGCTACACTGCCCCCTATGTGTTTGGCATATTTAAAACAACTTCATGTGTGGGATGAAAACTTTTCTGAAAATCTTGGAATACGATGTTATTTTATTTTTAATGTAGCAGAGATATACATTTTTATAAAGTCCCAGCTATGTGTGCACAGTGCCTTTCAGAGGATTTTTGGACTTTTTTTCAGGATCATCAAACAAATTGACATTTGAAGCCTGGACTTTGGTCTTGCCAGATATCTGGGAAAACGAATAAATTTACGATCCAAGCGTTATCAAGGGCCAAAACCACCTGATAAAGTTTGGCTTGTTGCCCAGATTTTTTCATTTTGGACACTGACTTTAAGGGAAGTGAAGCCTGTTGTAATTTTTATGTTTATGTTCTTTTTGTCATAATTTCCCTATTTCCTGTCATGATTCACACTGCTCCTCCATATATTTCCCTTACCTGCTGATTTGCTCTTTGCTCTCACCTGTGGCTCTGCTCCTTTTGCACTTGTTGGCAGCTGACTGCTGATGGCTGTTACCTGTGCTGCTGTCTACATAAACTTTTACTTTACTCCCTTAGGGTGAGATTTTCTGTTGTCAATCACTGGTCAAGTATCCTTGACCTATTTTTTGTCTTCTTACTGTCACCTTTGCCTGCTTCCTGCCTTTCCTGATCATATTTCTACATTTTTATGGGCGTACAATGAACACTCTCCTCTATCTTGCTGTCTTTACTCTAAATAATCCAGCATGTCAATGTTCAAAAATCCGAGACAGAAAGCCAAAGACCTCTGGCAGAGATGCTGCCCTGTTCCTGCTTGGACATTTTCACATTTCTTGTCAATAAAAACTATTTTACGTTTATTAGGTTGTGGTTTCTGTTTTGGGTCCACAACATCATACTTAAACACTCATTTAAATAAATAAATACATTTAAAAAAAAAATTAGGCAAGGTTACAGTTGACAAAAGGTGAATCATAACGACTTTTGCTCTTTCTGACGAACCAAACATTCTTGCCTAAAACCCACCTTGACGTTTACCTCTCTGCACTGTAAATATCCGGTTATATGAGCCACATGCTTGTATTCATTACATGTCCCTCCAGTTGCTCATTGTTGCAGACAAATACTAAATGTCACTTCACATCCTGTATCCTTTCCTGAACTGGTCCTGTTTCCCCGGAGGGGCCGCGACTTCTTCAGGCCACGCATCTCTCACGGATGAGACCCATATGTGGGCTCCATATGCAAGCTGGCAGGGTCGACGACAAGCAATGGTGGCCTATGAACTGGGATGGAGAGCTCCGAAATCCGTCGCCATGGTGACGCCAGACAGACAACAGCACAGATACACAGACAGATAAAAAAAAAAGAAAAAGAAAGTGACAGCTACAGAAAAGGATCCTGCTGTGTCAATAACACTGAGACTGAGCAAGAGGAGGATGCAGAGAGAGAAGTGAGACGAGACGATGGGATTGAGGAGTGCAGTTAGAATAAGTCTTAAAAGATGCAGGAACATGAACACAGATTAAAAGAAATCGTGTCTGTTGCCTAAAGAGGAAAATATTAATGTGTTAAAGACGCATGAATAGGTGAAGAAATGAAAAAAGCTTCAAGTGTGGCAAGGAGAAAGAAGAAGGATTCATTTGAAAAAGTAAAATATGAGTCTTGTGGTGCATTGGACGGCAGAAAACACTATTAAGGTAAATAAGTGTTAAAATATTCTGGACAGTGTTAAAATTGAATAACGACATAAGCTATTAGGCTACATGAAGAGACATAAGTAAGACATGAGAAGAGGTGAAGAATAGAAGCAGAAATATTGTTGATCACTGGAAAAAAATGTATGTTTTCCTCAAAATTTTGACTTTAATCTTCTGATATTAAAAATCAAAATTTTGAGAAAAAAGTCAAACATTACGATGGTGCATTAATTTGGGTCATAATAGATAGAAAAATAAGAGAAGATTTCCATAAAAAAAACTAAAAAGAATTTGATTTTTGGAAATATTGGAAATTGCTGAAATTTTCATGTTTTTTCAGGAAAATGTCTTAGGTTTTGTTGGCACAAATTCACTCCTCCATTTTTTCTACGTACAATGATCCTAATACATTTATGAGAAAAAGTCTGTTTTTTTCTTTTGCTGCTATTCCTCCTATATACAAATCTCATGTAAAAATGCTGTTTTGCTATTTTCTGAATTTCTTCAAAATTCACAAAGCAGGTTGGACCAAATACATGCAGGTTGCAAACATCTTATTAAATCCATTTGCACATTTCTTTCCTACTGGGTTGCAGTTTTCCTCTGTTCAGCCACAGCCACCGTATCTCTTTGACAACTCAGTGAAGTTGTCAAAGAGATAGAGAAACATTGTTTTATTTTTTAATTAGTCCTTTAATAAATTTGAGGATTCTGGCTCCTGCCCAGGAGGCAGTTTTAGAAACATTTAGAACAACATCTGACTGGAGGAGTTACAGTCAGAAAAGTTAGGTCTGGTTTGGGGTCGCCTCCCAGAGGGACCGGTCCAGAAAACCCCCCCACCAACGGTCAGTGGCATTGTAATCAAACTCTGAACCACTTTGAGTTTTCTGCTGCTTCTCTGTGAATGCAGTTCTTATCTCTGAGTCTAAGCACCGCCACTAGAGGAAGAAGTACAGTTCAGCTGCTTGTATTAGGATCATTTTTGTTTCTGTCTCAATAAATATGTCTGAACTTTGAAAAATAGGTGAACTGCTCATCTGAGATGTTCACTGTTAGGGCGAGCTCTTTCTTCAGCCCCAGAGGCTTGCATTACTGCTGATCCGTCAATCCATCAGCTGCGGAAAGAAGTGAATCTGGTGCTAAATTCAATTACACCACTGTATAACTAATTAGCCAATCTTTCTATTTATCATGCTGAAGTGAATTATTTGCTATCCTGTTGAACAATTTCTATCATACAACAAAAAAGAAAATGAAGTTTCTTCATCTGGAGCAATGCTGCAGTGACATACAAAATCTGATCTCTTTATAATAACTATGCATCTCACTCATTTAATTATTTATTTTTCTTTTTTTTAACGTTTTTATTTCTTTTGGGTTTTATTTTATGGCGAAACAATTTTAACAGGAACATTTTGGCAAAGATGTTTCTAAATACAAAACACCATGATGGTTTCATTCTTTCAAATGGACATTTAGCTCACTTTGATCAAACTCTAAAAGTCCTGATTGCAACACTAAAATAAGGTTCTTCTGGGACATTTCTCAAACCTGTTGTTTTGACTAATTTCACTGATAGATATTTACTGAACGGTTGAGTGCTTTCAACAATAGTATTTGCTAATATTACTTGTTGGGTGATTTTCTCACAAATTTTTCTGTCACCTCAAAGACAATGGATTTTGACAAGGCTGCTGGTATATGTAAGTGAAATATATATATGTATATAATAAACCCCAAAGCCCCCATACAAACTGACTAATTACATTTTCATCACACATGCTTATTATAGTTCAGTTTTCCATAAAGAACAGCATTTCGTTTTGTTACAATGTAGATGACAGAGTTATTGCCACTTGAAACATTTTGGACAATCTGTGTTTTTCTAAGATGGTCTCTGTTCTATTAATGAGTATTTATTATCTACATTTTAACTAGACTGAGAAATAAATAACAAAAAAGGAAGAAAATATATCAGAAGTGAACATTTGAACAAAATCTAATTTCTGAAGAGGAATAAATTAGAACCCCAAAGTACACTGAAAAAACACGATAACTTAAAAAGTATTTTTTTCGAGTTTCTATTACAAATATTTTAGCACACTTAAAATTAGACAAAATTAACTTTCAAGGAACATTTCAAGATATAAGAGTTTGATTTAAGTAAATAATCCTTGATATGAAATTTTTAAAAAAACTGATTAGTTTTTCACAGGTTATTTCACTTATAACGTTTGATTTTAAGAAAAATCAACTCTAAGTTTATTACAGGCCTCCCCACAGAAACATTTCTGATCGTCTTTTCCTTCTTTTGACTCCGTGTGGAGCATTTTCAAGCTGCGTCAAATGAAGTGCCAATCAATCATGACCTATCAGAAATGGGTCTGATGGATGATTTCTGACAGGTCAGGACTTCCCTTTGAACTTCCACGTAAAAAGAAGCAACATTTGTTTGTCAGGATTATTTCACAGGGGAAAAATGAACATTTCAGTCAAAAACCCAGAGGCATCTAAAGCTAATCATTAATAGAAGAGACCTAAATTTCTTATCAGCACTTCATTTTTCTATCTTTTTTCCTTTTCTGTCGACTTTGTGTTTCAGATCCTTTTGCTTTAACTTGAGTAAATACAAAATGAAGTTTTCAAATGATGATTTAAATAATAAAGGGAAAAAGATCATTCATAAAGGACATTTAAAGAGAAAGCCGTTTTGAAGTTTAAAGGTCAAATCGGAAGTATTTTGTGTGCACTAGAGTTGCTAGGTCATCTGAAGTTATATTTAGATTTATCCTCCTAAATTTTCAGCCTCCAACTGTCTGTAAAAAGTGTATCACTTACTGATGCTTTTAAAAACAGCTCAAAATAAATGTTTCTCTTTCTATATTTTTAATCATTCATATTTGAGCCGTTCTGCAGTTTTCTCTATTCTAATGTTTCCATGGATGGTTAATAGCACTATGGTTAGCTATTTCGTCTTGAGTGTGAAAATAAAGTTGATTTGATCCAGTTAGTTTTCATTTCTTTAGATGCTAACTGTTTGGTGGAAAATATTTTATTATGGAGACATTTTCTCCGTGAGAATCTAGAGGACTGCAGAGAGAGCTGCAGGAAGGTGAGAGGAACGAGGAAGCTGTTTAAAATTCGAAACAGGTAGTGACGAGCCTTCAGGAAGGAGGTGGAACATCTCCCAACATGCACGGATACACACACACACACACACACACACACACACACACACACACACACACACACACACACACACACACACACACACACACACACACACACACACACACATTCACGCTTGGATGTGTGCAGAAACATATGCAGAGCGCACCGGCAGATTTGTATGTGGAGTTAATTTGAATGGTCAGCTGTGTGACTAAATATAGGCCTAATTATTCTCATAATGAGACAGGACATAGAGCAGGTTGGCTTTGTGCTGCTAATAAGATAAAACACAACATTTCAAAACATCAGCTTGGCCTGTAGAAAACTGTCTCCAGCCCAAGGCGTTTCTCAAGTGGCCCTCCGGTGAAAACATAACAAAACTGAACCGCAGATGACATTTTTGAGCAGAACTTTATGTTGTGTTGTTTTCTGTTTTTATTACTGACTTTTCTCAAATTTCCTGACAAATCAGTCCACAGTTGTTGTTGTTGTTGTTTTTTAAATTAAGCAGTTCATCATTAAAATTATGAAGCCCTATTTTTAATGGTAACATGTATAAAAATATATACAAGATGAATGTAGGAGAGATGGGGAAATAATTGCAATATCTCAACTACTGACTAAGGTGATGTGCTTGGCTCCCATTTTAACCCATTCAAACTTAATTTCTTTTCAGCTGATTAGCCAACTGAGTTTTATTCCTCTTCAGCATGAAATTAAAGTGAAAATATTAATTTTTTTTTACAAGCAATTCAATGAAGTCTGAGATCTTATGCTCTAAAAAACTTAAAAAGTAAACTTATTGTGAAATCAGAAAAAAAAAACATTAAAATGCTTATAGATGGTAACACTATGACTAATATATTCCAACCCTCCTGATGTCCATTAGGATGGACATTCAAAAATACTTTTGAATATTTTTCAAATTAACTTCAAATTAAACTGAGTGAAATTTCATTAGACTACCATTAATATAAAATGATACTTTTGTTGGAAATGAACGCTTACTTCTATTCTTGCCTTGTGCGATTAATTGGTCAATAAGAAATCGATCAATAGCGTTCAAATGCAAAATGCAGCCGGAAATCAACAATTAATGAATCAAATTTATTTTTATAGCACGTTTTTAAAACATCATAAAAACACACCCAAAAAATACAAAGTTGTCAACAATACAAACAGTCAACAATTGTCATGTGTCATCATTAGACATCAAAATATTGATTAATGTGTTACTGATTATGTTTCATAAACAACTCTCGAGATTTAAAGACACTCAGAGATTTAGAGGCATGTCCCTCCCAGTGGACGTAACGTCTAGAGGGGTTCAAAGTACAGACAAACTTCATTTCTGTTTTTCCCTCAGCATCCTGCAATGCAAAATCAATACAACATGATTGAGCAGTTAAAGCAGAAATGGGCGCAGTTGTTAAATTGTTGGTCTGAAAGCCTCAGGGGACCATAAAGTTGCTATTTGTGAAAAAAAAATACGAAAACAAAAAAAAAAAAACAGAACAGAACGGAACGACTGAGGAAGGATGATGGCGTTTGGGACTGTGTGTTTACCATCTCAATGCACAAACTGAGTGCCAAGAGAGTTTAGCCAACAAAGAGATTGATGAGACTGTGTAAATTCATATGACCTGGAGCTGTCAGCTGTCCCATTTACTGACTGAACCGTGCTGTCGTACATGTGTGTGTGCTTGTTAAGTGCTCACCTTCCAGATCCACAGCCTGTTGTTGCGCCGCTTCATGCTGGCATAGAAAGAGCATAGTTAGCTCATCATAGTTAGCTTCAGATAATCACGGAGTTGTAGTTCATATTTCTATGTTATGTTCAAAATGATAGCAGTTCAGCATCACCTACCAGATTAATAACTGCTGTAGTGGATGTTATATCTATATTACAAACATATTAGTTATGCATGTAGGAGAAAATAGAAGCCCACCAGAGTTGGGATGTACATACTGCTGATGTTTTGTAAGTTAATTATGAATTAACAGAGATGTATTTGAAATAGCTGTTTATTAAAAGCTATAGACAATAGATCAGTTTCAAAACGTTGAAATAGTAAAAGAAGTAGTTTTGTCCTATTCCAGAGAGGAAATGTCCTTTAAACAGGTGTATTATTAAAAAACAACCTAAAAAACACCAGGAAGACAGGAGTATCTTTGTTCCTTCCAACATTAGCTGTGTGTGCTATTCAACAACAATTTAAAACAGGTTGTAACTGGCTGCGTGAGAACAGACTGAGCTGATCTGGCTTTATAAGATTTATTGTTAAATCAGATTGAAAAGACCAATGAAAACCTCTTGGTGATCTGATTAACAAAACAGCATCGTGCATTTGCATAATCTGATCTGTTTTTATCTGCTGGCATTCAATATATATTCATTCTGCGCCTGTTTTGGGGCACGATTGTTTTTAAAGATGAAATTCAATAAAAATTCAAATGTTATGAGATGGCCAAGTATTGAGTTAAGATCAAAATGCTGTATGAAAATGGTTTGAACAAGTGGAAATTGAGCTCTGTTTGAACTATTTTGCAAAGAAAATTGGGGAAATTTTCAGCCTCCAGAGGTTCACAAGTAAATTTAAGAACTGCATTTATTTTCTTCTGCTTCACAATTATTCAGCAAATCATATAAAGAATATTTACAAAACTCATAGCTCTGTGGCAGGGCTAATGTTTCTTTTCCATCATATAAATCCTGCTCTGAAAGCAGATTAACATTTAAATTTGCATTTTAATGAGTCATTTCCAGTTATTTTGCAATAAATGAACTTTTGTATAAAAGCAGTGCTGTTTAAACTTACAATCTTTAATTATTTTGTCTATTATTTCCTTTCTCTATTGTTCTCCTTTGTATCCCTTGACATTTTTTACTTTTTCACATTTTTAGTCAAATTGGAAAGACAGGTTTTATAGCCTTTTATTAGCATCTTATTTGATAGAACAACATTAAATAGGGTTGCACTGTAAAGTAACAGGAAATTGATGGTTTTCAACATGTTTTTTACAAATACAAAATCTGAAAAGTGTGGTGTAAATTTGAAATTAGTCCCCTCTTAACTTTAATCTACTTTCCAAAGCGAACAGCAGCCTTCAAAAGTCACAGTTGGTAAATTTTCAACAATTATGTCAACAAATATTTTTGGAGTTGTGCACTACACAAATTTGTCTGTACTGGGAATTAAAATATAAAATGACTGAGAACTGTAAAGGGATTTGAATATTGTAAATATAATTGAAATATTTCTGTTTTGGGGGGTATATGGGTTCCTTTCTAGTCTGGATTTAATTGCTGATATATTCTGTTAATTTTTCTTATATACTAAAGTTGTGAAGAGTCAAAATTGTATATTTAACAAACACATAAACATATATAATCTGAGTAGTTTCCGCTACCTTTTGGATTTATACACTTGTGAGTAATTTTTTAATTGACTGTGTTTTGAATTTCTTGAAGTTGGAGTGTTGTCTGTAACAACCATAATGTGTGTCTGTGTGTTTTAGATTCAATAATCTGAACAGCTCGAAGTAGCCAGAAGAAGGTCAGCAATGAAAGAAAATCATAAAGACTCCTGTTTGCAATTTGCTTGAAAAAATTAAGGAACCAACAAACAAGGTGTTTTGATTAGATGAGACAAAATAGTAACTTTTAGACTTACAGGCTAAAAGTTATTTGTAGTGGAAAACTAATTCTCCATGCTGAATTCAGGACATTTCCGGTAGAAATTAGCTGATCTGGAGTTTTCCAAACAATCTTAAACACACAACCAGAGATACGAGAATATGGTTTTGATCACATTATAGTAATGCTCAAATGGCCCAGAGTTCAAACCTCATCACTATTTGCTTTTTTCTTTTTTGAACAAATAAATAGAGAAAAACTCACTTTAGGTGAGTTAAAACAAATAAATATTTATGCTTATCGTTTGAAATGTTCATTCTTAAAAATAATTGTAATTAAAAAAAATGAAAACATGTTTCCTTTTCCCTGCACTCCACAATTAATGCACAAGTTTGAAGAGTGTCTCTTAATTTCTTACTATAGCCTTGTTTTTATCCACGACTCTAAACATTACCTCTTTTGTCACCTTTCTGCTTCTTACCTATGATGTAGGAGTTTTATTTCCCGGATCCAACAAACATGGGTTTAAACTCTCATCACCCAGTCTCTGTGATTCTTATCAAAGCATTGGCTTAATATTTCATCTTTAGAAATCATTTTGGCCACTCTTCATTAATGCTCATTAGATCCTTCCAGATGTTTTCATCCCATCTACGCCCTCCCCTTTCATCAGTCTGCACCTGCTCTGCAGCACACCTCACTCACACACTTCACTTTTCTGCTCCCCCTTAAATGACCGGGATGGTTCTGAGCATTTTTATGTCTTCAAGTTAGGTGGATCACCATAAATAAACCAGACTGGGAAAGCAGCTGCTGTCCAATTTTCCTATTTGGGACAATCAATGATAATAACACTGAAGGGCTACAATACTTCTGAGAGATTAAACGCTCTCTCACTTTCTCTCCCTACTCTCACACACACAAGCTCCTGTCCTGCTAATTGTTGGCTATTAGTCTGCAAGTCTGGGATTACATGTCTTATTAAATACAGAATTCCAAATGAGCTTCGTTAAACAAGAAAGTACTCCCAGTTTAATGAAGCTAATTTATATGGAAATTACACATAATACTGACGATTCAGCGGGACATTTATCCTCATTGGATGGAGGGGGGTAAACGAAGAATGTCTTACTGTGTCCCTGCTTTTTAAACTTTTATTCCCCGGCGTTTTGGGACTACCTCGAGAATATTCCAGCACTGTATGTTTGGGTTTAGCATGCAGACATCAGCGAGCGCCTGTGCAGTGATGGAGAGCATGTTAGTGAACTCCTGTCCTTGCGCTAACCCTGCAGAGCTTCGGCCTGCCTCTCTGGTTCCCTCTGATCCATCAAGCTGTCTGATCGGCTGGAGAAAAGCCATTAGTCTGAAACAACACAATGCTTGGGCGGGGAGCTGCAGGTGTCTCTTGTCTGTGCTACGATTCTTCTTCAGCCTTCGTGGATGTCAGATTTCCAATGCCCCAGCTGTCAAAAAACAGGAAGGCGTAAATTTTCTCCCTGAAAAACAGGATTATATCCAGATTAAGATATTTTTCAGACCATTGTTGCTGCTTCTTTGGCCCTTCTGTCTGTGTGAGGGTGATGTGCAAAATATTTCTTCATAAAACAATGTTTCTGTCTTTCTGCCACTGAGTACTGATTTATTAATGCAGGTTTGTTTGCAGCCATGCCCTCAGACTGCCTCTGTCCCTCAGGCAAGCAGCTCCGCGTTGCCCCCTGGTGGTATTTAGGTAAAACAAACAGACGGCTGTCCACTTTTCCTTCTCAATTACTGACCTTTTAAACCCATCCCACATACTAAGCAAAGGTCGACACATCCTGGAATACAGCTGCATCAAAAAAAATATTTCAGCAAATCTGCTGAAAATGTGAAACTTGTAAATACAACCATATTTTACATACATTCATATTAAAAACACAAAATCTTGGCAAGATTTTGTGTAAAGTGTAATGTCTAGTGTCTAGTACACATGAAATAAAAAAACAACTTACAAACTCCTTTTCAAAACATATTGAAGCTTGGTTTACAGCAATAATTTCTTAGTATTGACTAAAAATTACTCTTTCACCTATAACATGGGAAACTTGTAAGTGAAGTAATCTCCCACTCAAACTAGTTCTTCTTAAAATATTAGGGAAGTATTTACTTAAAACAGTCTTCTATGACTTACTGAAAAGTCATGTATAAGTTTTGTCTTATTTCAAGTGCTCCAAGCTATTTTCACTAGAAACTAGAACAAAAAAGCTTGGTGAAATGTTATGCTTCTGCAGTGTTGAAGATAAATATCTGTTATCTATGGCTTAGTTAAAAAAAAAAAACCCAAACATTTACCTACTCTGAAAACATAAACATTGCTTAAAATGAATAAATGAGAAATTTCATTATGTAAATTAAGCCCCACAGTCATGAGGAAGATTGCTAACTTGACAGCTGTCCAACAAAGAGGTCATAGAAGGTCATTGCCAAAGCAGCAGATGTTCTCAGAGGGATGAATCAAAGTGTATTAAAGGGACAATTGAATGGAAGAAAAAAGTACACAAGTGACAAAGGATAACTGAAACTGGGGAGGACTGTGAAACAAAGTCTTTTTGATACTTTGGGAAAGAATCAGTCATGAAATGACATATTCACAAGTTATTCAGGATTCAGTGGGATGTTCTGCAGTCAGTAATAATTTAGGGTGGTGTGTCATTATGCTGGACTTGGTCCAATGCACCTCATACTTCCATCTGTTCACAACTTTATGAAACTGCTGATTTCATTTTCCAGCAGGACTTGGCGCCTACCCATGTTTCCAAAGGTACCGACGCCTTTTGCTTGATTTCCAAGCAAACTCACGAGACCTAAACGCCACAGATAATCTATTTTTAAAGAGAAACACCAGACTCAACAATGAAGATGAGCCGAGTCCACTTTCAGAGCAAGCTGGGCATTAACAACAGAGTTATTACATCAAAGACGCAATATATATGCTACAGTGCGTGTATATGCTTTGTGGTAGGGTGAAACTTTTGCGTGAACATGTTTTGTTTATCAGGGCTTCACAGCAAATGCATCAAGAGTGTCTCCTCCACAGAATATATTGGTCCATTCTAAAAACATGATTGTTTGCAGTCATCATAATTTTCTGTGCACTTTGTGTGTCCTTCCATCAAGTTCCCATGGAGACTGATGAAGAGATCAGACAAAATTATGCTAAAAACATACGTTCAAGTTTTGGATAGTGAACAAAAGCTTTATTCAAACATGAAATAAAAAAGTGACAGGAAAAAAACAAAACAAATAAGCAACAATTTGCATAAATATATATTTATATCTATCTATATATATTTTCAGAGAAGGTCAGAAGTGACATATTTCAAAAGAAAAATGTACAAAAACATTAAAAATAAGCTGCAAAAAAAAAAACTGGTACAATTGGGTACAGTTCAGAAAGTACAATAAATGTGCCTCTTTAATGTTTAGTGTTTTTATATATATATATATTTTAGGAGTGTTGAGGACTGAGAGGCTCCACATACATTTATTTCCTTGCTGCTTTCTGTTTAAGTTGTCAAAAATCATGAAAATGCAGTCCAGTTTGAATTTCACCAATAGCTGTGTTGTGGTGCGTAATGCACACAATGCAAAAAGAAACAAACACAATAAACGATAATTATTCTCCTTAAACTTAATGTTTTGTGTCAGAATGAGGGGGGAAGTTTTACATTTTCACATGGAAAAATCTACATACTAAACTCCTGCTCCAAAAGAACAAAACACCTCATTGTAACTATAAAAAAATGTGTAATTGTGAAAGCTGCAATGTACATCTGCAGCTAAGTGTTATATAGCAGAGTACAACTTGCTCTAATAAGGCCATGATTTTACATAAACCAATAGGTTATATAAAGTTTACACTCATACCACAATGTGTATACACTTAACAATTCAGCAAGCGTCATTCTATTTAAAAATAATATCCCCAAACAACTCATAACATGGATGCAAAACAAATATTCACACGTGTATACTAAACAGTCAATTTGAACAGTTTTCCTCCCCTTATAAAAATAGCTTAAAAATCTGACACATAATTAAGTACAGTGTACATTTCTCTCTTTTTTTAATATTTTGCTTCTAAAATAGTTTAATAAGAGGCTGGTACATTACTCCACTGCTCTTCCTTTTCTCCCTTGACAATGCCACATAAATGTTACACAAATTGCTCTTAAAGGCAACCAAAACCCCCAAGTTGCTAAAGCTTGGATCCTCGTGTTCTTCCGTGTACGCAGTTTTCGGGAAACCAGGGTTTTAAAAAGTCACAGTTTCAAACCACACAAGTTTCCATCATACTCTTCCTAAGATTTTAAGACCTTTCATTAAGATGCCAGATGAATGTCTGGAGTTACTGGAGTTTTCAGTGGCTGTTTATAGCACAACATATTGTTGTGCTCCAGTTTTACTTTCCCTTAGTTAGCCATTTGTAGTTTTTCCTCCAAGGTGGGGAAACTACAGTTGACTTGCTACTGGAGCAGAGACCTTGACGAATTTACTATCTTGTTATACTCCATATGCTACCAGTGTTTATCCCATATTTCCACATAGGTTAGTGTAAAATTAAAATAAATATGATAGATAACATAAACATACCTAATAATTAGGGATGTCCTGATTGCTGATCATTTTGACAAAAATTGTTTCAACCCTTTGCTTCCAGAATAACTATGATGAGATTTGATATTTTTGTGAAAAAAAAAAAAAAGTATCTGGAATTAAAAAGAAAAGTTAATCTATTTAAAAAGAAATAGCTTTAGTTGCATACTCCTAGGAGAAATATTTAAACTGTAAATAATTCTCTTAAAAAGATATATGTATATAGTAAAATGTGTTAACTGAGATGTAAAACATAGTTGACAAAATTACCAAGTTGTGATCAAAATCAGATTTACTAGTCAGAAAACTGACAAACTAATTCAAACCTACTGAAAAATTGCGGTAATCTCAATAAGAACAGACATTGACCAATTTAGCCCCTGCTGCAGGCTTTATCAAATTTTAATACATACGTTTCCAAATCCAGGAGCTTTAAAGTAATGGAAAACAACATAGAAATGAATAATTAGATCTAACATTATGGATGCTTTAGTTTCTACTGTTCTTACTATTCTCCCATCTCTGATTTGCGACAATTATTTTGTCACAACCAGTGACTGTAGGTCCGCGACGACACAATTGACCAAGAAAGCTTTGTGACTAACAAAGCATCACGTTGAATAAGCAATTTTATCATTTTTTCTGACTCAACATAATGGTTGTTACTGACGTTTTTGTTTTTCTGGCGTAGTTAGCTAATTGCTAAGCTACTGGGATCATTTTGTTGGGTTTTCTGCAAATTGTCAAAAGACAAACTCAGAATTTTTTTTTCTCCTGCTTCAGAAATATTCTTTTTGGAATTGTAAAACATAATGTCATTGTTCCCCATTGTGAGCAGAACGCCATGGGGCGGAAAAGGCTTCAAAGCTAAACAGAAATGATCAACAAAACTTCTGCAAACTAGCTCAAGTTTTGTGGAACTAAATATGCTACATTTTTAAAAAATGGGATGGAAATCTGCAGATAGTAGATCAACACTAGATAACAATATGTATGTTATATTAAGGATTCAAAAAGTTTATTATTAAAAAAAAAATCATAGAAACACCTATACAAAAGTATGTTTCATCGGGACTGGAATAAATGTAATATATATTATTTTACAATTAGGAGGAATAATTGTTGCTTTTGTTTTTAAAATAAAAGCATATAGAGCATGTTTAACATTTGTGTGTTAATATTTTGAAACCATGGAATATTCATGGCTATTATAACCAATCGATCTCAGTCTCTAAACTGTTAGCAGCCATTTAATTCAGACTTTCCTGGGAAAGGACATCTTGTGCACAGAAACTTTATCCACGATCATAAAGAGTGCATGGGCAATGCCAGGATCATTGAAAAGGCGAAGCAGGGAGACAAGAGCATGCCCCAAGTGGCAGGGCAGACACATTAAACACAGAAGCATTTAGTATCACACCAACCAAAAAAACAAACAAAAACAAAACAAGAATCCACAATTCAGTGTTTTTACACACAGCGTTTTGGGAGCCTTAGGCAAGTCATACCAGAACAGATAAAAAGTGGTGGTGAAAAGAAAGAAATAATGAAAAATATCCAACAACAGGCAGGAGTCATTGAACGGATTGTCACTTTCCCATGCTCCGCACACAGGCATGTTTTTTTTTTCCTTTAAACAAGACAAGCAATAAACCATCATTCCCAGTTATAATTTACAAGCTAAACAACACTGTACACGCACGAGAACAAGTGCACACGCATACAAAACACAGTCCCTCACAAACACACCTCCCATTGAACCATGGGACGCAAGTTATGGTGTGAGCGGTAAATAGCTTGTCCCCTGATACCAAAGGGTTGCAAAAAACGCAAACAGAAGGAGTGATATAAACCCTCAGCATTTGTAAGGACACTTGAAGAAAGATTGTTTTGTTTGGATTGATTAAATGCAGTTGCTATGTACCACTGTGTTTGCTGGTTATAGCTTTTAAAAGCATATAAAATAATAACTCTGTTGTTTATGACAAAAATAAATAACTGAAACATCTTGCAGCAGTTGTTAAAAAAGGTCACTTAATGTTTGTGTGTTTGTAGTAGTATGTAAAAGATGCAAACTCAACAGCACAAGGAACTAGCCGTACAAGCCTTTAGCCTGAAACCATCATGCATTGCCATAGAAAAGACCAAAATGCATCCTCAGCAAACATAATTTCCATCATGCCAGTATAAAGATTTAACTGTATACAAACAATACAGCATCACAAGTTAGATTACGGATTACTCTTACTGAGTTTCCCATCCCGGACGAACCCCCAATCCAGGTTTGAATACCAGAGTAGTGGCTGAAATATTTAAGTGCCTCAATCCTGAAACATGTCGGACGTCAATGGCAGAGGCCGTCAGATAATGGCAGTAAATGTTCTGACAGTTCAGCACAGGCTTTGTTGTTCACAAATATTTGCCTCTCGTATTTCATTTTGCATCTTTTCCTGGAAAACAGCAGAATGTTTAACAAGACCAACACTTAAAATGACACCCTGTGCTGTTAATCTGTGCACTGAACACTTTATGTTCCCCTGAAGTCAAGTATTGGCTTTGTAAGGAATTATGAAGGGATTCCATGTGAAATTACTGAAGAAGTACTCAGTTTTAAAAATTTTTCCAAGGAGTAATCGCTGTTTTACATAAAAGGACACTTCAAATAGCTAAATCCATCATGTTAAAGCGTCAAAACCAGCCGTGCCCAGGCAACATCCCCATTCAGCAAACCCAAATGAACAATGAACACTTGCAGCTCACAGTAACACTGAAATTTCCAGAAAGGGGATTTTTCAACCCCAGAGGGGGATTCATATAAAGGTTTCTTAGTGTGCAAAAATGTTCCATTTTCCCCAAAAGAGCAGCAGATGCATTTTTAGATTTTATAAGAAACAATGTTTCTTCTGACCAAACTTTTCTAAGAACTCTTGGAGAACCTATAGTTATAGGAATCCCCCATACAGCAAAGTAATAAGAAATACTACAACTTCTATTTTTTTTTTTTGCTTGCATTTGCACTGCTAGAAAAAAAAAAATGCAGTGATTGCATAGCAGTTGCCAGACGATCATTGTGGCAATGTCAGTTATGCTTGCAACATTCACCAAATCAAAGCCACTACAAAAGGACCCACAAAATCAGAGCCGGGTCTCTGTATGTATGTTGCGTTAAATAACTTGGGCAGAGTTGGGAGAAAAAAAACCCATCGGTTTTCTGAAATTGCTGGTCATTTCATTCCTTCTTCATTTTGGCCAAACCAGACTTTTTTGGGTGTGATTGAGAAGTTCCTGTTTGAGGATTTATGAGAAGATTCAATTGTTTTAGTGAGTAGAGAATTTCCTGGATCTTCCGTGACAAACATGGCTCCGGTTTTGTAAAGTTGCCTGAAATTTAAAATTGTACGATGTCATTCAGTGATTGTTTTACATCTTGAACATGACTGAGACTTTGAATTGACCTCTCATGCCAGGTCGACTCGACCAAGTTGAGTCAAATTGACCCGGTGAGAGAAAATTCACAATTCAAATTATTTCTGAAGATCCACCATTTGTGAGCTCCACCAAACATTTCTGCCTGAATCCCACTCCACCCTTTTTTGGACTGCTAACACAGGTAAGAACTGTCATGTTACTGGCCCATGTCAAAGTGAAGAGAGACAGATTTCCAGAAAGAGCTGGAAATCTTCTCGACCCCTGTGTTTTGAGTTAGTGAGAAATCAGATTAAGACATAGGAACCTGAAAAAATTAATTTGTTAAATAAGTAGTTTTTAAAACTAAATAAAAACATTGTTCTTTTAAATTGAAGGTAGAACCAAGTCACATCACACTGCTAAAAACATTGAGTGGTTGATAATTAGCCTAAATGATGAATTACAAAGTAACACAATTTCATATGGAACTAATTTGTCCTTAAAATATTTGTGTCGTTAAACTCTGCTATGAATGAGCATTTAGATATGTTAAATATTTTATGTTTATTAAATTAGCAATACAAGATTAAGTTAAAAATTTTAACTCCTCCTTTACAACACATAAAAAAAAATGTGTGATTGGGGACCAATGTCTGTTTACAAAATATAAGAGCATTATAAACCAATCAGGACAGAATTGATATTGTATCACTTCCTAAAGGGAATGTCATGCTTCCTGGACATATGTTACCCTCTACCTGATAACTGAGGTGGGTGGAGAAGAAATGGGTGTGAGAATTGATGAAGCAGTGAACTGTCCTGGAGCGTCTTTAAAAAAAAACCCTGGAAGTTTAAGGTTTCAAAACTTCTACCTAAATTAAATACTTAAAATGTTGAGTCTACTACCTGATACACCATCATGAGTGTAATTTTGGATTTTCTTTCTGCAATTCTGAATTTCCTGCATGTTTTATTTAGAAATCCTCTCAGTCGGGTAAGACTGGACCTAACTTCTGTTATTTTGGTGAACGTTCTCAAATTTGTTATGTACAGTTTTGAGGCGTTTCTAAAAACCAGATAATGACCCAAGTGAACAACTGACTCTACCAATCTATGCAACTGGGCCACCTATGTCCCCGATTGCAGACGGAGGGCTAATATTCTGTAGCAGGATCTTAAAAACACTCATTAAAAGCAGCTCTGCAAAGAGGCCATGGTTCCTGCAGCACAAATATAAACAAAGAGAGGAATCCGCCTTACACTGTTATGAGAACTATTAAAAAGGTTCCTGCAGCCTGAAACCACCTGTAATGTCACATTATCAGAAATTATTTTCTCATCTCTCCAAGCTTGTCCGATTTTATGAAGCTTTGGCTTTTCTTGCTCGTGGTGACATTTTATCCTCAGACTTGACAACTCCATTGGCAGCTCCTCCTATCAAGACGAGTTGAGTGAAGAATTAGTAATTAAAGCAGGTAAGCTGCGCTGCAGCAAGCAGGAAACACTGCATCTGTGCGGACTTACCCTTGATAGTTTCTCTTTTATGAGGCTTGCTCTTTGGGCTCACTGTCTTCTTCTTTGATGCTTGGTTTTGGCTGTGCTCTCGCCACTTTTTTAACTGGAAATTAATGAACTTCCACATCATCCAGGCCTGCGTCAGACAGATGGCTGATAGGCAGGTCATCCTGAGAGGACAAAGTTTACTTTACTTTACTCCCATCTGGATGTTTGCTGAGTATACACTGAAGCACTGAGAGCTTTTTCTTGGGCATACCTGACGGTGAGCACATTAAAGTTGCCTTCTGCCAAGGAAAAACCGTGGTTTTCCGTACGGGGCAGACCAAAACCAAATGTCAGCACTGACAGCGTGAGGGTGAGGAGGCGGGCAATGACAAAAAGCAGCGCCCACAAGGTGAAACTAGAACGAAAAATAAATGATATTGTTAAATACCATTAATCCATATTAAAAAAACTTAATGAGAATAAAACAAATACCCTTTTTGCTTGTTCTCGTCACTGAAGTAGAAAAGGCGTGAAGCGTGGAACAAAAGTTCGACCAGGTAATGAGGGACCAGCAGCACCAGGCCCAGTCGGTGGAGGCTGAAAAACAAACAGGGACGGCAGTGAAGAATCAGCTAAAGACGGAAAACTCAACCTCTGGGTTCCAACACATTTTTATAGGATCAAGTTTCACTTTTCTGTACTTGAATTTTTTTGATACATTTTTAAGAAAACGATACAAAAGTTAAATAACACCCTTTTACTGAAGTCCTGCTTTGAATACAGAATCTGTAAAAACTTGATGATGAAGGGATGAAGAGATGGAGAATGGTCAAATTAAAAATAGACTAAATGGACAGATGCGTTGGAAGGGAATGCATAGACAGACTAAAGCAAATGTATTCAATTCCAGTCCTCGAAGGCTGGAGTTGGATGAGTCTCTGTTTCATCGATACATGGATGGAAAAAGAAATAGAGAGATCAAGATATGGATAATTTGATAATGAATGGACAGATGATTGCCTCATGGAGTGTCAAAGGGGTAGATGGATGTTTTGATTGATGGATAAACAGAAAAGGAAAGTTGTTTATTAAAGAAATAAAATTTTAGTCCTTATTCCAAAATTTTGTGATAATTCTGATGATAATGGAAAAAACGTAAGCTTTGTTGCTTCTTTTTTAAGTACTGCTAAACAAATAAACTCGCCTTGCTTTGGAAGATGGACAAATGGATGGAAAGATGGATGGACACGTGAATGAATGAATGAACAGGAGGGCAAATCGGTAAAAGGATGAATGTTTGGTTGAGTGGTCAAACTGCTGGATGAACAAATCAATAGGTTGTTCAATGGAAGGTTGATTGAACTGATGGACTAATGGATACCCTGTCAAATAAAGTGAAGCATTAAAATGTACCACCTTCCATGAGCAGTAACTACAGAACAAGCCTGTGGGCTTGACAGCATCCCTGTATCTGAGATCAATAATGCTGAAGGAAAGAAGATGAACAAAGAGAACTGACACTAAAGACTGAAACAGTGAGGTCCGAGGTCAAAAAGCTTTTAGAAAGCTTCTGGTGTTGAAATCTTCAGGCCAGGAAAAGGTGGCTGACCTGACTTGAAGAACATAACATGAGTGCCTGAATGGAGAAGAGGGTACCAGAGTCACGGAGCAACTATTACAACTTCCTAAGTAATTAATTACAGAGAGCAGATTAGTGTCAGTCAGCAGCCGTGTTGTCCAGATGTTAAGCTTTAATGACTAAAATCGTTCAAACTACCTCTTTAGAAGCTGCTTAGAGATCATAGGATTGATTTAATGAAGGTATTCTTCTTGTAAAAATATCAAAGCAAATAATTACCCCTTTGACTTACTTTAATATATAGGCACCAGAGATGTGGACAACATAAAGGCAAATATAATAAAGCTGGCGGGGGATGTCCTCCTATGGAAATTGAACAAACAAGGAGAGTTACTGTTAGTATAAGCAGAATTTCACATAAGCATAAAGGTAGGTAAACATAGCTAAACTGGAAACAAAAGCACATTTGAGGGTTTTTTTTTTGTCAAAAGATTGTTTTGTTGATATAAAATTATATCTATTTTTAAGGCTTTATGGGATAGCCACATCTAAACAATGTGTGGGTAATTAAAATATTTAAAAATGAAACCAAAACATTTGGTCCCAACTTACTTTGATATATTATTGTATGTTTAAAAGCGATGGAAAAAAAAAAAATCTAAACAAACTTGATAAAAGTAATCTTAAAAATAATCTTTTTATTATTAGATAATGAGAAATGCTGTTATTAAAAATAAATAAAATGAAAAAATAAGCACAGACCAACCTCACCTTTCGTACTTTTTGAAAGTACAGCTCAGGAAGTGCATGGAGCCAATAGGCAATTTGGCAAATGTAGAAGAATTTAACCTGAAAACTAAAGAGAAAAAAAAATTGAGCAATAAACAAGAGACTAAGACACTTTAGTTTTATTTTATACATGTATTCGAATTTTAATACTGCTAACTAAAATTCAGAGAAATGAAGAGGCAAGCTTAGAGATGAATAAGCAAATTTTGAATACCAAAAAACCCCAAACACTTTGTTTAACAAAAGGAAAAACTCTGGAAGAAACCAATTTCAGACTGTGCTTCAACAGAGTTACGTTTAAGTAAACTTTTAACATCGTTCCACAGTGTGACCTCATACCACAAAGCTCTCAAAGGCATCTTTACTTACACCATGTTGGTGTGTGGGTACCCCTCCCATAAGAAAGTGGGATTTGTTGCAAACTCCTCCTGTCAAAGTAAGAAGTTAAACCCGCATAAAGATGAAGCCTCATACGACATGCAATAATGTTTCTGAGACTCCAGAGCCTTGTACCGCTGTTAGGATGCTGCAGCCCCAGATAAAGGAGAACAGGTAGAACGCTGCTAGCTGACCAGACTCATTAAACTTGCTGTGTTTGGTCTTCGACAGGTGCAACCTCCTATTAATTTTCTGAAATGGAGAATAAACACATAATACAACATAATTACACAGAGTACAGATCATTTATAGGGCTGTGGGCAGTAGCTATGAGTGAGCAGTGCATGGGCAGCTAAAGAGAAATTCAACTGGAAGCAATTAACTAACAGCTTCAAGAGGTGGCCCGGTTAAAATTAAAATTTCCGTAATCTAAATCAACTTAAACTTACCAAATTATTACTATTTTTTTTTTTTTTTTTTTACACAGACATTAATAAATAATCGCTCCTGGCAAACTTTGTGAGCAACATGTACACTCTTTCTTCAAAAGTAAAAATAAACAAAAGTGATTATAATAGGAAGGTTTTGGGCTTCATTTGTTTCAAGTTGAGCAGACTCACTCGAATTTGCATTAGTCCACATAGCCAAAAGGATGGTTCCTTAATAAGAAAATAAGATAAGCCTGAAACTTCTCTACTGCAGGTAATAAAATGTCTACTAAGCCCACAGTGTCATTAGTCACTTTAGGCTTTATCTGTTCTTAATTTTAATAATGCATAATTTTTTAAATATAATAGTAGTTTATTTGACCTCTTTTTGAAACAACTGCATTTGTTATAGTAGAAGCACAAATTAATAAAGAAAAAAATAAGGAAAAGCTGCCTGAGGACATTTTTTTTCTGATTAAGAAAACATGTTTTTCAGAACAAGAGCAGTACAACCAAATTTAATAACAATAGTGTGACATTAAAAAACAATCTTAAAACATTCCATTGCAAACAAAGTACATAGCATGTTTCTGTGCGGAAAGAAGGCATACGCATGATTGCAAGCACATACAAATAGAAAAATCCAATCACAAAGCTCATGAATCGGCCCTTTGAAGTGAAGTGTGTTGAGAAGGGTTCTTTCAAAAAAGACCTGGTTTACTGCAGTATGAACAGGTTCATCTGATAGCCGTTTTAATAGATACACAGAAAACAGTCTTATGAAGAGAGAAAGTATGCTTTAAAGCATGTTCCACTTTTTTAATATTAGAATATTTGAATGAAAAAAGCCTGTCATGCTTTGAACACTTTGGATAAAGGGAAATAAAGCTTCCATCAGTCCTTATGAGTTACTTAAAAATATAAATATATCTGATGTTTTTCCCTCAGCCATACATTTTTGATAAACAATTTATGAGAAAAGTGGCATCAAACGGTACTCACATCGAGAATATACTCTTGAATCAAGGCGTGAAGGATGACTGCTATGAGCAGGTAGAAAAACACTGTAGCCACATCTTTAGGGCCGTACTGGTAAAGGTTTACAGGCTCGCTTTTCTCATCTGCAAAGAGAAGGAAATTAGATTATTAAAAATAACCTAAAGGTATGAGAATTAAAGCGGAATTAAGAAGCGGGAATGAGCAGAAATGCAGCAAACAATCTTACCGAGAACTTGAGTTACATTGTACTGGACTGTGATGAACATGATGGCAAACTTTGCCGTGACCTGAAGTGATAAGAAATAATCTGAATTAATTTTAATTGCTTCAGTTTTTATCACTGATGTTTTTTAAGATCACTTTGTGTACTACTTAGCTTCCTTGGATACAAACCAAATACTTTTTTTAAAAAGACTACCATGCTTCATTAAATGTATCCATGTTATTTCAAAAAAATTTTCCCTATGCATGCAAATTATATGACCGATTCAGATCATTATAATTAGACAAGATTCTGTGTAGCTGCTTTAATACAATCCTCCACTGTTGTTCCTTGAACACAAAGTGCTCCATTTGCTTTGAAAGACATCAGCAACATCAGTTCTCACTAAACATAAATATTCAGCAGTTTTCTAGGCTTTTAGCTTGTTAAAGATGGGTTTTAGTTTTTGAAGTCACTTTTAAAAAAAGAAGAAGCTTTCCTTCCAATCCCATATATGCAAACTGGAATTTTTGATAATAAAAGTAATAGCAAAACTAAAATAGCAGACAATGAAATAAAACACTTCTTATTTTTTTACACACTCCTTACATTACAGCTTTGGTGGTCAAAAAACAAACACAGGAAGGCTTATGTTTACCCCATCTAAATGTGCAACATGGATATTTTTCTTTATGGTATTAACCCAGCCTGGTTGGAAGCCTGATTCTGATCATTTTAGTGGTTCTGTGTGTCTAAAGTCACTCAAAATCCATCAGAATTATTTTCTTCTCTGTCCCATCCATCCATCTTCCGGTCACCCTTCTCCCTAACGGGGTCGGGAGGTGCTGGTGCCTATCTCCAGCTACGTTCCGGGCGAGACGCGGGGTACACCCTGGACAGGTCGCCAGTCTGTCGCAGGGCAACACAAAGACAAACAGGACACACAACCATACACACACAGATTCTAAGGAGAATCTGGAAAGCCCAATCAACCTGACAGTCATGTTTTTGGACTGTGGGAGGAAGCCGGAGTACCCGGAGAGAACCCATGCACGCACAGGGAGAACATGCAAACTCCATGCAGAAAGACCCCAGGCCGGGAATCGAACCCAGGACCTTTTTGCTGCAAGGCAAGAGCGCTACCCACTGCGCCATTGTGCAGCCCCGCACCCATCCCAATTAGTAAAATTAGTAGATCACTGCACATTATATACAGCATGTATAATGTATATATATACACACATATGGGAAAAAATAAAACATAACATTTGAAAGTAAAACCAATTTCCACATCTTGCGGGTTGTGTGTGTTGCACTTTAAATGAAGTATGTAAAAATGACATTTATAATGAGAACAGTTATATTTAAAAATGGATTATAGAAGTCTGAATGATGCATCTGGGGTGGGGACAGCTTAGTGACATAAAAGCTATTTGGTTTTGTTCAACCGTGGCGGAGTACTTGTCAGCTTTAGTTGCAGCCTCCAGACAGACATTCAGTC
The DNA here is from genome assembly GCA_911649635.1 of Poeciliopsis gracilis. Taxonomy (NCBI): domain Eukaryota; kingdom Metazoa; phylum Chordata; class Actinopteri; order Cyprinodontiformes; family Poeciliidae; genus Poeciliopsis; species Poeciliopsis gracilis. The sequence goes on from CAJVRI010001220.1 coordinate 5,097,949, forward strand.
TGATCAACTTGCTGACCAAAGCATTGGTTAGCTACAGTGGAAGGCGGTGAATCAGCAGAGAGAGCCGGCGGGCCTCCTGCACATCTTCTTTGGCAATCAGAGACACATGAGAAGGGAAGGAGACACGCTAGCGCCCTGCTGCTGAGTACTGCTGTCATGTGAGCTAACGTTAGCTAGCAGCGGTTAACAGCTCCACTCACACACAGAGTACCTCAAACATTAGGCCGAGGAGGATGATCATGGCCAAACAGGAAACCATGTCGGCGTGATTCTGGATCACAAACTCGTGGCTCAGCACTGGTGGGCTCTTGTTTTTCTTGCGGAACCCCATGGCTCATCGACACGACTCTGCCTCCCTCTGGTTCCGCTGCTGCTGTGGCCGCTGGCCTGTTCGTCTCAGCCGAAGGATGCTATCCCTGCGGGGCGAAGATCCCTCCGCTACAATCCGCAAACACAGACAACCGCTCGCTGCTGGGCTGTTTAAAAACAGTCATGAAGGAGCATCGCAGCAAAGCACATCACCCACTTTCTTCCTCCTGCCTGCTAAACTCAGACTAGGGGCCCTCCCACTTAAGAGCCCCATTCATGAACCGCCCAGCGTCGTTGACGTAGAAGGAGAACCCAACGCCGTGATGTCATGACGTACTTCACGTACACGTTCTGCGTTCTAATGTTTTTGAAAGTGAAGAGATAACGGCCAGGTTAGTACGAAAGAGAATTGGAGCTACTGATTGTTTTGTATCTTTTACTTTATCTAATCTCAGATGGCACCTCGGAGCAACCATCTTTAATGAGAGAGCTGTAAGTTGTGTAAAGAGGAGAATCGGCAGGGTCACAATGGATTCAAATGACATTTTACGTGACCTGTTAACGTCAGAATACGTGGAAAGAAATCTGAATTCTGACTTTGATCTGGTCCTAATCATCTTCTATAGTTTTTGACATCATACTCTATGTAAAAATAACAGACTACCCTTCTAAAGAGAATAGTTGTCTATTCAATTCATAAATGCTTTGTACACTCCAAAAGGAATTGAAAAAAATAAAGTCTCTTGAAAGTTGTCTTAGCTGCTGTGCAAGAATTATATCATGTAGCTGTAGGTATCACAGCAAATCTGAAGAAGCCTCTTACTGAAAACACTCTATTGTATCATTTTAAGATTGCAGTAGTCTTTTGTCATCTTGATGCAGTTTTCCTTTAAAACTGGTTTTTTTGTTGCTGAAGCACAAACTCACTCACTGTATTATTTTGAATTACAGCTGGCAATAATTCCTTTCATAAGAATTTGAAAGGAAGTTTCATATTCTTCCTTTAGAATTATGTCACATAACAAGTATGCCTAGCCTGGTGCATATTTGTTTATGACCTCAAGTAGTAGCGGATTACTATTACAACAACACATTATCAGTAGGGTAAAAAACCTCTCACGACGGTCAAAGTAGACCGATCAGGTCGTCCTGTGAGGTTTTTCACATCTTCAAATTGTATTTTGTCAACTCAAATGTCACCTGCAATTCTCAGGAGGGGAGATTGCATTAAATAGCCTACTTGAAAAAACATGTGTCGTTGCTTAGATGCATACGTCATTGGCATTTATCTTTTTTATTTATCAAGTGTAAATGTATTGCATTAATATGCAATTTGATGTCATTTAACAGTTTGCACACAATATCAGTTTAAATCTGGCTTTTTGTAGTTTAAATAGGAATTGTATGAATTGGACTGAATACACTTTGTTTCAGATTGGATGGATTTAGATATGGACTAGACCTGTTTGCCATCTTGCAGTAGGCTGAGATGGCCTATGTTGTGAATTGGCATTGCAGGAAGATTTTTCAGATTTTACTTGTAAATGTGTTTTTCCCATTCCATTTCACAATTATTGACTACTTTTTTGGATTATAATGTTTTATTTCTATTTGAGTAAAAATATATTGATGTAGTGAAGAACAATTTTTTGCTACTTTTCATAGATTCTTCTTTTCGTCACTCCGCTTTTTTAATTCTTTGTTGCAGTGACCGGAAGTTGCCCTCGTGTTGGCATTACATTGATGTCGCCTGAGAGGTATGTCCATTTACATTTTTAACAGGTTTTATGCAAATTGTTCAGTATTTATGAACATACACGTTTTAATCAGTTTAGATGTAATATTTTTAAGCCCATTACTGTCCAAAGTTATGGGCAATGTGATGTTACGGAATAGACGTATGTAGCACATTTAGCTACCAAGCACACTAACTGCTCACAATTAGTTTCAACCAACCGTTACTTAGTTTATTGTAAAAATGAGTCACTATTTGTCAATAAAATACAATATTATTAATTTGTCCTTCGTACTTTGTCTTGAAATTAAACTTAAAGACGAATATAAGCAGCATATACTGTATTTTATTTTCGATGTAAAGGTATTTCACTCGAAGGAATCGCGTGTAAACAGCAGATGGCAGCATTAGATGCATGCTACAACACATGCTGGTTTGTGCACGAAAAGTATCGCTTGTTTTCCTCAGAGCCACAGCCCGGCTAGCTCAGTCGGTAGAGCATGAGACTCTTAATCTCAGGGTCGTGGGTTCGAGCCCCACGTTGGGCGCTGAAATTTTTTTATTTTCTAGAATTTTGAATGCAGGCCTCAGTTGTCTTAGTGTAGATACGAAGAAGCCTTAATGCAATAATATGATTGACCATGCATACTTAAACCTGTTATTTATGGAACAATCTTTCATTTCCTTAATGTTTCATGTTATTTAAATACCTTGCAACAATTCTGGGAGTATCTGTCAAACAATTATTCTCTCTTTTCCAATAACACAAGTCTTATTTTCTCAGGTTGAAAACTTATGAACTGAAAAGCACTACAAATATTTAATAAAAGAATAAAAGAATAACTAATGACAATCAAGTCATGGGGGATGAGGAAACACAGGAAATAAATAGGAAATGTTTGAAAAACATCCATCCATCCATCCATTTTCCATCACCCTTCTCCCTAACGGGGTCGGGAGTTGCTGGTGCCTATCTCCAGCTGCGTTCCGGGCGAGAGGCGGGGTACACCCTGGACAGGTCGCCAGTCTGTCGCAGGGCAACACAGAGAGACAAACAGGACAAACAACCACGCACACACACACTCACACCTAGGGAGAATTTGGAAAGCCCAATTAACCTGACAGTCATGTTTTTGGACTGTGGGAGGAAGCCGGAGAACCTGGAGAGAACCCACGCATGCACAGGGAGAACATGCAAACTCCGTGCAGAAAGACCCCGGGCCGGGAATCGAACCCAGGACCTTCTTGCTGCAAGGCAACAGCGCTACCCACTGCGCCACTGTGCAGCCCTGTTTGAAAAACAATAACTACTAAATGTTTAACATCCAAACGGTGATTAAAACCTAAAATAATGGCAAATACATTGCAAACAATATTAGTCCAATATATATAGAAACATTGGACATCGAAAAGTTTTGAATAATAAATATATTAGCAAATACATAAATAAAATAAATGTTAGTTTTCACTTAAAGTATAAAAAACCAAAATATCTGAATGAATATACTTCACAATATGTAAACATGCTTCTCAGTAACAGCCTTTTTTATGGGTCGTATGTAGGGCTGTTTGGTAGAACAGTTGTTGGCACTAAAATGTTACAATAATGTGTTTGGTTCAAATCCCGGCCTCCTTTTGCATGAAGTTTGAGTGTTCCCTCTGGCTTCTTCAGGTTCTTTCCACCGCCTAAAAACATGCATGCCTGTAAATTAGTCTCTCTAAAATGAGCAGAGAGTTATTGGTGGTTAATTCTGTGTGTACTTGTGATGGATTAGTGATATATCCAGAGAGAGTAGCTCACCTCTTGCCCAATGACAGTAAGAGAGAGGCACCATCCCCCCCACAGCCCTGAAATGATAAGTGGGTGTAGACAATGGATGGATGCTCTAATGTATTGTCGCAACAGACTTCATTTGAGGGTTTTATTAGCTGTAGACTATCATAATCAAAATTAAATTAAATTACTGTTTGAAATATACCACTCTATGTAAGGTTTTTATTGGAATTTATATTTACAATGTGTTTGATCCCACCCCCATTAAAATGCTTTTTTTGGCTATGTCATCATTAAACAGACATTACAGCTGGTGGAAATGTCCTGAAGTCCCAAAGAGGCAGCAAAAATAAGGTAAAAGAAAACCTAATTAATCAATCGTTAGCAACTGAAATGCAAGTCATAAGTCAGATGTTGGATAAATACATTTATGTTTGGTTGCCTACCTCAGGGTGACCTTTTTAGTTGCCAAGGTTATGACTTCAGTAACTATATTGAATTATGTTTAAATGTCATGTTAGTTTATTTGATGCCCTTCACAACAAACTGTAGCGTAAGCCTGTGTAGATCATTTATCACTTGCAGCTTAATTCCCCCTTTTTGCATTCTTAATAGGTGCAGAGCAGTGGCTTCTTCTCCCCCCCCCTCCGAGTCTAGAGGAAGCAGAGTGGGAGGGAGGAGTTTAAACAAAGGCCCTCTCCACATAAAAAATGGAGGCTTGTTCAGGGAAGCCATGGTGTCCTGCTCCTAACACTCCACAGGCTGACAGTTTCACTCTTTTAATCTTCCACTGAGAGAGCTGCCGACAGATTCTCCTCCTGGACGCTTCAGAACACTCTCACAAAGGGTTTGTATGTCAAAAATGCTCCTCTTAATCATATATTTGTGTAGATTTAGACCTAGCTCTGTGCTCATTTTTCTTCCCTTGCCTCTGACTCTCACAGAGCTGCCCCTGCCTGCACTGAACAAAGATAATTACTCAGGAAACATTTCGGCCAATCAGGCGCGGCCTTGTATCTCGCCTGCGAGGGAGGCGACCAGTCAGGATCTGGCTAACATCGCCGGGGCCTGATCGCCGTGCCTGAAGAGCGGAGCCTTCCCCGGCTGAGGGCTGAGAGTGTCCTCCATGTTTTATAAGTGTTGACATAACATTGTGTCAGGCAGCCATGCATCCACAGAGGTAAGCTCTGTCTTTTTTATCTCAGCCGTCTGATAGCAACATGGCTTCCTTTCTTGTTGTCGTGCTGACTTGTGGGGTTTCTCATGATGAATGTGCACACCTTTAAAGTCAGCTTAGTGTGCAGCAGGAGGAAGAGGAGGAGGAGCTGGGCTGGATTGGAGGCCTCGTCAGGCCTCTGCGCCTTCCACAGGGGTTTTTAGGGTTGGGGGGTTGGGTAACGACTCTCACCCTTGCTCTCTCTCTGTGTCTCAGGGTCACATGTGTGCCCCAGACAGCTAGGCTGCCATACAGCAGGCAGATCCCACCATGGCAAATCATTTTTCTTTTTCCTGTGTACAAGGCAAAAGAGAGCTTGATCTAAAAGTTGCACTCTCATCTCCTTGCTTCTGCTGCTGCTCTCGTGTTGTAGCCTGGCAGAGAAACAAGGGGGATGGGCAGGATGGGGGTACTATGTACCCTGTGCAAGTATACTTGCTCTGCTCTTGCTTCTTATCTCATGCCAGGCCCCGGGAGGAAGAGCAAGTGGCGTCATACAAGTTTGGAAGAAGTGAAGGTAGTTCAGGGCAAAAGTTAGAGCAGTTTAAAATATCCTGAAACTGAAATCTGCATGACTTTCTGTTTGTTGACACAGGAGTTTCTAATCTTCACCCTGCTCAAAGAATGACTGCAGCTTCAAACCTGTTTTTGAACCCCTCTTTCCCGCCAGTCTAATCTTTAGAGCTGAATAACGCTAGACAGGACTTATTAGAGTCATGGGCCTTGAGGTTTCCGCCCCTGACTTCAACTGTACTGCGAAGCTGCTTCCTCCACTCTCAGACACACACACATGCTCACACACACGCATACACACAGTGGCCATTTTGTGTTCAGAGAGCTCATGTTGAAAGAACTTTACCCTCCCTTTTACAGATCAGACACCAGGACAAAGAAACAACACAAGATTTAAGAGGATCTTTGTATTATGTAATATTTAAACATCTGAACAGGATTTAGGAAGAATTTCAGTGATTGGATCTAATCTTTGTTAGGTTGCTTTTCTCGTCCTACTCTTGCTGCTTTCTATTTTTTTTGTAGCTTTGAACACATAAACAAAAAAGCAAGCTAGGTTTGCCTTCAACTAGAGATTCAATGTAGGAAGTCGGACAAAGGTAAGACAGGTTATTTTATATTCAAACATCTCAAAATGACTTCTTAAAAAAAATGTATGTAAAAAATATGAAGCAGATTGGTCAAAATGTAAGCAAATGCTTCGTTGTGTCATGCTGTATTTATCAGAACATAGGCAGAACACCATGTTACGTCATGTAGCACCCTTATAGCAATCTCAGCTGCGTGGGGGAAACAAAGAAGGATCTCTTTCTCTTGTGGGCTGACATGAGGCAGTTTTGATCTACATAAACCCCAAAAATAGGAACATTAGAGACGGTTTTTTTGGCCTGCGACTAATTCACACTGTAAAATCAAAACCAAAAGTCAAACTTTTACTGGCTTGATTATTAGGTATCGAAAGCATGTCGTGTAATTTTCTCTCTGGTAGTGAGATAAGTCGGGGAACCAATCTGGGCCTCCTTCTGAGGCAACAGGGTGACAGATGTTGAATAGTAGAGCCATAAATCACAGTTGTTTATGCACAAATGTAATCTCCCATAAAACCTTGCTTAAAATCCCCCTTTTTTAGAGTTTTATGCTGTCATTATTAGGATGGGGAATAAGCTAAACTGAGAAGGGGAAAAATAAAACCGACTAATGCAGGAGGAAAATCTCTGCATTGCAGCAAAAAAGGCTTTTTAAAGAGGAAGAGGGGAGCCTGCACGCTGATCTGTATGGCACAGTGTGGCCGACCAATGGCGTTCCAGCCTGTTGGCCTTCCAGCCAATTGCAGTAAGAGCTGAGGTTAAAGATTGACAATCGGAGGGAGAGCGGCAGGGAGAGCAAGGGCCTTCTGGAAAATTCCACAGCCATCTTTGATTCATCCTGTACAGCCTTATATAAAAATCCAGGTCTAATATTTTTCTCTTCTACAGGATTTATTGTGTATGATAGAATGAATATTGTGATAAGTTTTTCTCTTGCAGATAAATGCATTATGTTATCAAATGTAGGAACTATTTACTTATTTAGTGACTAGTGGGTTGGAAAACTTAGCCTCTTCTGTGTTTTTGGATCTTCCGAGTTGTGTTGTAATGCTGAAAAATGGTTTTCTTGTTACTTTTATGTTGCATTCTGCTCCGTATGCTTATTTGTTGCTCCTTTTTTAGCCAGTGGAACCAATCTAAGTTGCTTTCATTAGGAGTTTCAGTCCAACATACTGTTTCGGACATGATAGATCATCTCTGTACTCTGAAATTGCTTTGTATCAGATATTTAGGAATTTAACAAGCCGCTTATGACACGGATAGAAATGGGCTCTTCAGGATCTGACTGTGGTTTCACATTCTGCAACTCTCCTTCCTAAAAAAATGACATCTAATTATTCTGTGACAGTGGTGTTCACAGAGGAGAGAAGGAAGAGGATCGAAGACATACTGAAAGAGGTGGAGAGGTGGGGGGTGGGAGAATCCAGACCGGTGCTTCTCGTCCTGCTGGATTTTCCCGTGCCTCCTCGCTGTTGTTTTCCCTCTTGTTTCTGTGATTGGTTCGTGAAGGTTCGTCCTGACACAACCGTCTTTATTTTTTCAGAAATGTTGGACTGTAATCTCCACAGATCTCTCGCCGGTCCTCCTGCGTGGATGTGCCCGTGCCCGAGTCTCAGCCTTGGAGTGGGGGATGGGGGAGAGTGGGGGGGAGGGTAGCAAGCTGTGGCCTCCATTTTCTGTGACGAGAGAACCCTGCTCGTCTCTCACAGGAGTGGAATCTGAAGGCAGTGACTCAGTGTTGTTTCCTTTTTCTCCATCAGGTACTACAGTACTTGCAGAAGAGAAAAGTGTATGTGTCATTTTTTGATTTGATCTTTCTGGAATATATCTGACTCTGCTGGGGATTTATTTGCCTTACGTCTGCTTGCTACTTGATGGATCTTATTTCCTGATATGAAAAAAAAGCCCTTTTGGATACCTTTTTACTCCAGCTCATCTTGTCTTTTTGGTGGCCACAGAAATTTCTTGACAATGTTTCTGAGAAGGTTTTAAAAACGAAGTTGTTGTGCAGCTCTGCTGAAGAATGGCGAACCTTCTCTCCTTTTCAAGGCTGTGGTGGAGACTCGGCTATCGTCTCTTATTTTCATGTGGGCCTCGTTTGTTCACTCAGTCCGGAACAGGAAGGCCCTGAAGGGGTGTGCGTGTGTGTGTTTGTGTGTGTGTGTGCGTGTACACGCTTCTGAGAAAGCTGGCAAGCTGAAACAAGATCTCCATGTGTCATATGTTAAACTTTGTTCAATGTTTTTATTTCAGTTTGATAAACTTTCTCTAATTGCTTCATTTTTTTTTAAATCTCATGGTTTGAGTTATGGTCATTTTGTTTAGGAGAAGAACCACAAAGAGGAATTTAAGTAACTACTGGCTGATAGCATTGTTTGGGTCGAATTGTTTCTATCAAATCTTATCTTTTGGCTCATCTGATTTAATTCAGGCTTTTGGGCTTACAGATCCATTGTATATCCACAGCTAGCTGCAATTTAACCAACTTTCTCTGGAGTTTCTCTGTAAAAATGGAGTCTCGAGGCGTAAAGAGGATTGTTTTAGTTTTCCAGGTGAAAATAAAACCAATCCCACAACTGTGGGCATTCGAGTTGCAGACTGAAACCCTATCATTCAACTGGAAACCAGAGCTGCAGCAGCCAGAGCTATTAACTGATCGAGTGTGTGACCTGTCAGGGGTTCTCTGGAGGGCTTCTTTCCCTGGACTTTTCAATAAAGGGCACATCCTTGGAACGAGGCCCTGTGTTGCTTTGACAAAAGAAGAGCCAAAGACCCTCATTTATTGCCAAACCCTCTTTTTATTCTGCTTTTTGTAAGCACAGAGGGAACGAGATGCTTTGCAGGAGCAAAGACGTGGGGCGGGGGGGAGTGAGGTTGATTATTTTTAAATTATTTATTTATTTTTTTTCAGAGGTTAACGTTTTGACTTTTATGTTGAGTATGCTTTGCAAAAGTGAATCTCTATAGCTGGTGGATTCCAAACAGATTATTTGGTAAAGATTTTGTTCAAGAATATTGAGATGACCTGAACGGTCTCCAAGAAAAGGCCTAAATCCTCCAGAGAGTCTGCTGTTGTTACTGAAGGGGCTCGGAAGGTGGTAGAAGCATGTACTGTTAATTACAATGAAAGGCTGTCCTCTTCGCATGGGGCAGCTCCCTTTGGACTTCTTGTTAGTATAGGTCTATTCGCCGATTGTCATAAACAAAACAGGCCGTGGCCCAGTTGAGCCACAATTTTACTTCGCCTGTGACATCTTCTGACGAGCATGGATGCACGGTAATGTTGGCGAAAAGATTCTATGTGTCGTTGTGAACATCCATTTGTGAAATTAATGTTGCCATGGTGATTGTTACCGGTCTCTCTGTTGGAGTATAAAGAACATTTCCCGACTTGATAGTAGCTGAAAATGTGGAAAGCGTTCGAACATCACATTAAAAGTCAAAGATGCGTTCAAGTCTGGTGAGATGTAAAAAAAACGATGGAAACCGGTAGAGTCCCTGTTGACAGGTCCTCTGGGACCCAGTGCCTTAGGTGGTGTTCCACTTGTTTACAGATAACGCTGATGTGGTTTCTGAACACCCTCTCTGACTCTGTGTTTGCCCCTCTTCCTGTGTTCCTGTGTGCTCGTGTTCGTTGCTGTGCAGTCTGGCTGAGGAGGAGATAAAGAAAGAGCCGGATGTGGTAGAGGGGATGGACGCTTCTCTGCGATCGAAAGGTAAGTCTCTTAAGGCCGTGCATGTCCTATCAGAAGTCAAACATGACGGTGTCGGGGAACACAACAGGATTTTTCTATTGGATTTTGAGAGGTTAATGCATGCTGATGGGCATTAGATCTGCAACAGTGATATGTTATGACTGTATGGCTTTTTCCATCAGGAATCAGCATACACCCTTCACCTTAGATGAAGCCTTTTAGGCATTTGTTTTAATTTATGTACTGAAAGAATTTCAGGCATTCCTTTATTTAACTATATTTATAATGTTTGGCTGCTCTTGCAGTGATGTAAATGGTATTGAAATAAATCTTTACGTCAATGAAAGAAGCAAACTAAAATATTGCTTGGCTCTTGTTGTTATGAAATAAATGTCTGGGTTTTTTTTCACCTTAATTGCCTTGTTAGTTGAACTTGGATGTAATAAATCGTCAAATGAGTTATATCAGAGAGATTTACCTAAGTGAGTACAAAATGCAGTTTCAAAATGATTTCACCTTAACTATCCAAACTAAACTGTCCCTATGTGAAATAATTACTGCTCTCTAAGCTTAGAGATTACCTTCAAACACTGTGGAAGACTTTCATTCCACTTTTCTTTGCAGAATTTTCTTAATTTAGTAGGAGTAGCACATTGGAAGATTTTCAAGCACGAATGGGTTTTGCATTAACATCGTAGTTTGATTTGGATGGACTTTTATTTTTTCCAACAAAATCAGTCTCATTTACATTGTTAAATCATAAGCACCAATGTTTTAACTGAGGAAGCTAATGCTTGCAGTATTTTTGATATTGCTCTGGGCTCTTTTTGTGACTTGGATGAATTGTTGCTTTGCTCTTGGAGTAGTCCTGGTAGGATATTTGTTTATGTTTCTTGGAGTTTCTGATCCTTAATATATATGTTTTCTTGGTTCTACAGTTCAGGCAGGCTTGAGTGTAGCAACTAAAACTTAACCCAAAAATATGGTCACTGTCATTATATTCATACTTTAACAAGGATTGGCACTAAATATCCTTAAATAGAGCCATGTTTCTTTGGGTAACTCTTTTTTGTTTTTTTCTATTTACTTGGGTTAATTTTGACTGATATTAAAACTATTTCTTTATCTGAAATGCCTGACTGTTGCAAAATCAGAAGAATCTCAACTGCAGCACTCCGGGATAATGGAAGTGATCTATTGGAGCATTTCTGAATTTATTTTTGGTCTAGCTTGTCTACTTTAATACCACAAGTGGTGCAATTCGAATGACACAAGCTTTTTCATCTCAGCACCTGATGCACCAGGTTCAGCGGAACGATCTGTGGCACCACAGAAGCGAAAGGTGTCAAGTCCCACCCATTCTTCCAATGGACACTCTCCTTCAGACACGTCCCCCAGCCCCCTTAAGAAAAAGAAAAAGCCAGGAGCCGTAAATTGTAACAACAAAGACCAGGTAAGGCTTCTGGAAGCTCATCGCAAACTCAGGCATGGCCCGCTGCTTTTATAGGATTAGAAAAGATCATCACACACAATTCTCTTCATTAATTTGGAAGTGTCTTTGTGTTGTGTAACATTTTAAAACATAAATATTGTTAGACCAGTCCCTTCCACTAGTCCTTTTTCTCTCAGAGCAAAAACCAAACAAATAATCTTGATTAAATCCAAATTATTTTCAATTCACTTGTCCAGTGTGCTGATTAGGCCTGCAACATGTATCATGATAACAATATCAGCATGTGCAACACTCATACTACAAAGGACTATTTGGAGTGTAATAATTGTTGGCTAATGAACTTGTAATTTTCATGCTAATATTTATCCAGTTGAACTGTTTGAGCTACCTGGTACTTTCTTCGCACTTAAGATTGGTTGAAAAGCCCACAGAGGTGAATAGGTTTCCTGACAGTGATGAATCAGACTTCTCTATATTTGCTTTAGTGCTACAAATAGCAAAGGAATGCAAACAGAAATGAGTCATTGAAGAAATGTAGTCCAGTCCCTCATTTTCCTAAAAGAGTCGGCAGAGATGTTTGGCATGAAAGAACATCAATATAAACATGGAAACAAGCTCAACCAGCAGAACTGAGAGGATTAAAAACATTTTGCTGATCAATAGGAATGCATAAAAAGTCACTTATTGTGCATATTGTGTTTTGACTTAAATGCATTTTAAAAATAACTATGTTTTTCAGACACTGAGTTTTGATAATTGTATCTATTTATTAATATTTTGGTTTTTACTCTGAGATGAGCATATTTTGTCTCAATATGATGGTCATTAAATTCACTATACTGCCAAAAGTATTTTTTTCAGATGCCTTGAAACGCTTGGCATTGAGTGGTATCCCAATTCTAATCCATAAAGTTAACACTATGCCACCCCAACTTCCGCGGCTTGCACTAGCTTGAGAAGCTTTATCAGGCTGAGGTCAGGAACTCCTTGATTGGCCTCCATGAACTCACTCATTTTTGGACATTGCTTTGTATAGTCATTTTGTAACAGGAAGGGGCTATCCCCAGATTTTTCCCCACAAAGATTGGAGGTTTATTCAATATGAGCATTGTCCAGTGAAAGGAACTGACTCTCAGTATGTCACTTGACTATGTAAGGTTAGGACACAGCTTCTCATCATGGGGAATCCAGTTCCAAGAAACTCTCTACACACAGGCTTTCAGCTAATAGAAGGCCACATGAAATTTGGTGCTCTGTACTCAAGTGTCTCTTCCGAAAATTTGACCTTTATCCCCTGAATGCTTCATCATTTCACCGTAATGTGATTTTTACATGTCCTACCAGTTATTGGCTCAATTGCTGTCATTCCTGATCTCTTCCACTTTATTATTATACCAATTCAAGTTAACCGTGTCGCTTGAAAATTTTTACAATTGCGCAGGTGGCATCTTGTTATTGCACTTTGCTGCAATTCACAGAGTTCCTGAGAGCGGCCCATTCTTTCACAAAAATTTGTATAAGCACTCTGCCTGAAAAGATGCGGGATTTTAAACACCTGTGGCCATGATGGCAATAATTTCGATGCATGAATGAATACTTTTGGCAAAATAGTTTATGGTTGACTTTATTAAATTTTATCAATTGTATTCACCATGAGTACAAACTATTTATGTATATTTTAAAAAGGGAAGCCCAATTTTACTGGATTTGATTTATTGTTATCCAATTTGCAAAAATTACTATTGTGTAGATTTTGTTGCCTTTATTGTCCCTTGTGCCGCTTACCCTGCTTGCCTCACCTGAATACTACCTTGTTTCTGTTGCACTGCACCTTTTTTTGTGTTCCTGCGTGTTTTTGAAACCTGCCCCCTGTTTCTCTTGCCTGCATTTCAGTCAGAGCTAAGACATGGTCCCTTTTACTATATGAAGCAGCCAGCACTCACCACAGACCCTGTTGATGTTGTACCGCAGGACGGCAGGAATGACTTCTACTGCTGGCTGTGCCACCGCGAGGGTCAGGTGCTCTGCTGTGAGCTCTGCCCCAGGGTGTACCACGCCAAGTGCCTCAAACTACCAGCCGAGCCCGAGGGCGACTGGTTCTGTCCAGAATGTGAGGTATCGCACAGACGACGTGTGTTTGTGTGTGGGTGTGGGCGTAGGCAGATGCTTGTTAGATTCAGCATGGCTCAGCTGACAAAAATGAGGTGTCCCAGTGAAGACATAAGTCAGTGAAATGACCTGCTTCAGCCTGTGTTACAGGCCGAAACATGGAGACAAATGACCCACCATGGTACATCATCCTGACAATAGAGAAAATGAAAATCTCCACACAATAACAAAACGTGACAAACGTAGACTCAGGTGCAGCTCAATAAATAATCATCATGAAGTAAAAACCTACAATAACATGAATTCATTATAGACACGCTGATACTTTCAGGTATTATTTAAATGATTATAGCTAATGAGAGTGGCCTACATAAACACGAGGAAGACGACTCACGTAAAAGTTATTGTGTAGTCCTGCAGGCAGTAGCTGTACTACGCCCCAGGTTTTTCTAAGGTGAACTGCCCTGCAAGTTTCCCTGCTTCAGCGCCCTTAATTTCAGTTTAGGCTTACTATCGGGCTTTTACTGAACTGCAATCATCTGAATCAGGTGTGTTTAAATCAGTGAACTGTCTAAAACATGCAGAGCAGTGTGCCTGGAGGACCAAGGTTGGGGAAACGCTTCTCTATCAAAAAATCTGAATAAAAAACTGAGTGGAAGAAAGAGGTATGGTGGGAATCCCACAGCCTCGAGAGGATTGTGAGAGTTTTGGAAATGTATCACTGTGTGTAACGTCTGTAATGGGTTTTGGCTTTTGAATGGAGTTACAGTACTAATATATATTTAACTATATTCTAATTGCTTGAGTTGCGCCTGTACATCAAAGAACCTTGAGCAGGGCCTGGTATTAATGTAGACTCAATTGCTCTGCATACAAAGAATTGCTAAGGCAGCTTCTTGATTTGAATTAAAGTAGTTTTTCTAATTTTTTTTATTTAGATCAATTTCTTAGTTTTCTTAAAACCTGTTTAGTAAAATTCAAAATGGACAAGTACTTAATATCTGATTGATATTATGACAGCTTGCATATTTATAAAACAACGTAATAAAATACGAATATAAAAATTATAATCTTTTGTCTCATCTCTTTATCAGTTTTCTTTTTACCACTTCCATAATTTGAATTATTTATTTGAAAGTAATCTCCTGAATAATTCGTTTTGCGTTACTCTAAAGCAATTTACTATTTTTTTAACCTTTGGGAATGGGTGTCAGTGATGCCCCTGGCTACACTCTGCATTTGCGACTCAGTTTGTGCAAGTTCTGATTTTCTTATAGCATCAGGATTTTCAACCAGATGCTATAAGAATACCATGAACTGGGGATTTACAAAAAACCTGGTTAGTTTATTTTTTTAAGATTGTCAGCTAAGATGTCCTGTGGGATAAACTTTACAAAGTTTAACTTTGCTTGTTTATTATGATTGAACAATAATTCTTGTCGTCATTTTATCTTCTTTCAGAAAATAACAGTTGCTGAGTGCATTGAAACCCAGAGCAAAGCAATGACAATGCTCACAATAGACCAACTCTCCTACTTACTGAAATTTGCTCTCCAAAAAATCAAACAGCCTGGGGTAAGGAAGTCATTTTATTTGTTGTATTGTACATAGATTTTTGAAATAATGTTGGAACATTCTGCAACAAACAGCACCCTGGGAAAACTATGCTTGAAAAAATGCCTACAATTTTATTTATTTTTTTTATTTTTTTTCAATGCAGTTGCATGATCTCATACTGAAAGATTTAGAAATCAATCCAAGTCCAGTCTTTTGTTGGCGTATACTCACTCTATGGAGCAGAAAATCTCACAGTAAAACTAAAGTTTTAGTTCTCTTTGAAACAAAATTCCTATAAAACTGTGTCCGGACCACAAAAAAGTTTAAACTGTACACTTTGAATCTAAGTTTAATTTGGTCAACATATCAAGAATCTTTCAAGAAATAATCCGTTACTTAATGTGACAAACTGATACATTTCTCTTATCTGCTGCCCACCACTAAGATTCTGGATCAGGGAGGTTTTAAAAAATATCTTCAAAATCTTGCAACAAAATTTTCAGTGTGGGATTATGCTACTGCAATAAAATCAGAATTTATTTTAACTGCGTCTTGGACGTGGCTGCAAAGTTTGCTGTGGCTTCAGGAGGTTAGTCTTTCAAAGTTCAGGCTTTAACAGTTGTCCCATGCTTGTCTTTAATGAGCAGACAGAGCCGTTTCAGAAACCTGTGTCACTGGAACAGCATCCAGATTATGCAGAGTACATCTTCCACCCTATGGACCTAAGTACTATAGAAAAGGTACTAACATTTTTAAGTACCCAAAACAAGAGACAACTTTACCAAATGCTACATTTTTCACTAAAATGTTTTATTGTCCTTAGATATGTAAATATATTTTTCCCTCTTGATAGAATGTGAAAAAGAAAATGTATGGCTGCACTGAGGCTTTTCTTGCTGATATGAAGTGGATCTTACACAACTGCATCATCTATAATGGAGGTTTGGCAATTTGTCATTTATAAATATTTGTAACTACTCCTTTTATTGTGCAAACCCCCAAAGAAAACTAAAGTTACTATAATTTCTTCTGCAGGTAATCATAAATTAACAGCAACTGCAAAGGTCATTGTCAAGATCTGTGAACATGAGGTAAAAGTTCTCCACTAAATTGTTAAGGACAGAATAAAAATAAGTAATGCGTTGTTAATGTTGCTTTTAAATTCATTTTTAGATGAATGAGATTGAGGTGTGTCCGGAGTGCTATTTGTCTTCTTGCCAAAAAAGGGATAACTGGTTTTGTGAGCCATGTGTAGGTCTTTGCTTTATCTTGAATACCATATTTACAGAGTGTTAACACGTTTGAAGCATACTGAATTACTTTTCCTTGTTTTCAATAGAGTCAGCCTCACCCTCTGGTTTGGGCTAAGCTGAAGGGTTTTCCTTTTTGGCCAGCAAAAGCACTCAGAGAAAAGGATGGTCAAGTAGACGCACGCTTCTTTGGGCAACATGATCGGTAAGAGAAACAGCTCTTGTTGCGAATTGTTCAATTAATTTTTCTAAGTTGCTGATATATTCTTTTTTTTGTCGTCCATTCAGCGCCTGGGTTCCTATCAACAACTGCTACCTGATGTCCAAAGAAATCCCTTTCTCTGTGAAGAAAACAAAGAGCATTTTCAACAGCGCCATGCAAGAGATGGAGGTCTATGTGGAAAACATCCGCAAGAAATTTGGCATCTTTAACTACGCACCCTTCCGCACTCCCTACACACCCAACAACCAGCTGCAGATGCTGGTGGACCCCAACAACCCCAATGCCGGGACGGTGAAAACGGAGAAGTCAGACAAGCTTCGCTTCAACTTTGACATGACTTCCTCTCCCAAGATGATCCTCAGCAAGAGTTCTACCGGGATGAGCCGGCGGGCCTCAATGATGGAAATGCCTCGGTCTCCAATGAGCACCAACTCCTCGGTTCACACGGGGTCCGATGGGGAGCAAGAAACTGAGAAGCCGAGCAGGAACCCTGCCTTACACTACAGCACTGGAGAGGAATCCATGGACTGCACTGGTAGATCATATTTCATGTTTCTTTTTCTTTGGCCATGATGACGATTTTAGTACTTTTGAAATACTTAGCAAAATCGTATAATTACAGCATCTCCTGTATCGGGGAAGCCTGGTCCAACTGCTAGTGTGAGCAGCAGTCCAAAACCCATAAACTCTGCACTGGTTCCTAAGCAGGACAGGACAGCAGGAACTGGAGGCATCCTCAACCTTAACCTTGGTCAGTAATGCATAAAGTAGAATTTGTGATGGATAACTCAGTAAACATATATAGGTCTCTTTAAGTTTTTATCATATTGCAACCGGGAACACTGGTGTATTTAATTGGGATTTTAATTACAATGCAAAGAGGTGCATGTTTTTAAAAATTAAAACAAAAAATTGCTTTCCTTCCCTTTTACTTTGACATTACCAAATGAAATCCAGTGCAACCATCTGCATTCAGAAGTCACCTAATTTATTACTGAAATAGTAGAACTGGTAAAACTGTTATTCTAAGTACAAATATATATGATGCACCCCGTGTGTAACTAAGATGTATGCTAATAACATTCAGTCTGCCTTCACAATATTTTATCAAACTGTTGTCATTACTTGTTTTCTGTCCTTTTTGTTGTGGTCATGAGGCTTTATTTTAGCTAAATAAGTTTAGAATGGCACAATCGCAGTAGACATCTTAACCAATTGGGAAACTGTGACAGGACTTGACTTGCCTACAGACATTCTCCATCCAATCTGACTGACTTTGAGTAATTTTACAAAGCAGAACGAGCAAATATGCCAGTGTCTACATGCGGAAAGCTAATAGACGCATCTCCGATAAGACCTACTGCTGGGAGGCTGATTGCATCTAGGCATCACTTGCAAGATTTTTGTTTGTAAAAATAAATAAAATAAAATCTTAAAACCATGAAAACTTTTCTTCCTACACCACAATTATGCACTTGTCCTGTGTGGATTTATCGCATAAAATCCCATTGGAATACCGTAAACATCTTGTTGACTGATTTGGAAGGCTGTATGTAGCTGACCTATGATAACCGTGACTGTTATCCTGCAATTTATGTCTAACTCAGATCGAGTGAAGGCTGAAATGGACCTGAAGGAACTAAGTGAGACAGTGCAGCAACAGCAGCAGCAACAACAAGCAGCCCCCACTACTGTCACCACTCCAAAGAGACCCATCAGGAGTCTGGATAAGACCATTGAAAGCTGCAAAGCACAGCTTGGTAAATATAGATATACTTTATAACTGTTTGAAACATGGATTTAGATTTGTTAAATATATAAAAATAATTATTTTGATCATCTTTGGCCAACAGTTTTGTAGTCTGACCCTGTACCTTGTGTAAAACAATCATCTCAAGATACTTTACAATAGAAATGGGTTCAGTTTAAATCAGTTGCATGTAGTCCGTTTTAGTCCAGTGATTGTGTATTTGTGTGTTTTACTACAATAATTGTGAACTTTACATTTGCCTACACAGGTATTAACGAGATTTCCGAAGATGTGTATAAAGATGTGGACCATAGTGACTCTGAGGACTCGGAGAAATCTGACTCCAGCGACAGCGAATATCCCAGTGATGAAGAACACCAGTCCAAGAACTCTGCACACGAGGACAAGGAGAAAGCAGAAAGAAAAAGGTCAAAGGCGAGTGCGGATGGAGAGTGTAAGGAGGCAGTCACAGCGATGGGGGATAAAATCACTGCCCCCGAGCCTTTGCTCAAAGAGAAGCCGGGCTGCAACGGTCCAGACAGGGATCTGCAGGAAAAGCCCAGGACACCTCAGTCTCAACTCGTCACTGAAAAGCCTAAACCGCCAGAGGAGGGCAAAACAGCTGCTGCATCCACTGAACAGGACTCTGATTCTGAGAGAGAGCTCGTCATTGACCTGGGCGATGAACATGGAGGACGGGACGCGAAGAGGCAGAGAAGAGACCCGAGCTCCGCCGCTGCCAAAACTACTAAAGAGTCCAACACTGCCAAGGTGGAAGGTGAGGCTTTGTCCACTTTATGGTTGTACTCTGTTTCCATCACATTTTAAGACAAAAGATAAGTTAAAAATAAGCCTAAACTGAAGTATTGGTAGGATTATGCCATGTCTGCTCTGCTGCTCATGGTTCTTGCTTTTTTATTGTATGTTCACAGTGATGCTGGAATGTCTGGATTGGATATGTTGGCATAAAACTATCTTTGTTAGAATAAGTACATTTGGATTTGTAGATATGATTTTCAGGTGACTCTCTGACATTTTCAAGAGACTACCATTAGTTGTTTGATTTCCTCAGAGCCAAGTTCTGTTCTGTCTTTCAGCTGATTTTATTTGTGTATTGGTTTTTACTTTGTTGAAATGTATAAAAACAGATAGGACTTCATCAGTTTAGGAGAAATATGGGGAGAAAGAAATTTGCGAAAAGATGTTGATCATACAAGTTGTTTTTTTTGTTTTTGCACTTGTATGATCGCAAGAAACGAATGATTTCCATAGTTTTTCTTAACATGGCAGATCTTATTTAGTTTAAAACATTAATGAAAATGCAAACTATTTTCTGTTTTTTAAGACAAATGTTTTAGCCACAATTCTAATGTATAAGCAACTTTTCCTGTTTTTACTCTTACCAGTCCCATAGTTTTAAAAATTTTATTCAATTTGTTGTGAAAGACTGGATTTTTTTGTCTTAGTTTAGTAATCATTATTTACTATGTTATTACACTGTGCCAAAGAAACAAACCTCATGATGCACAGATGCAACAAAGTCTGTTGAATGTTTCTCTTCAGTCATTCAGCCTCTGCAGTAAACCTGCAAAGGAATATTGCTCCTGAGTTTCATTATTTACAATCAGCTTATGGGCATGATTATTTTTTTTTATTGTGGTTTGGCTTAAAACTGGAATTTTAATTGCGGGCTGAATTCTGTCGACAGTAACTGGCTTAAATAAAACAACGGACAGAAGGAATACATTGAAGTTTGTGAAGCTTGCTATAATGCCAGACATCATCATTTTTCATACTCCACTTGGGTCTTAACTTTTAAATCAGAATAGTCTTAGATTTGGCAGAACTTGGAGAAAGCTGGAAGAAGACTCAAACCCTGTGATTAAACTCAGGAGGAAAAACAGGAAAGTGTAATTTTCTTCCACAGATGTTGCCTGTCTGCATCGTAAATTTGCATAAAATATTTATTGTTGCGTATTAAACTTCGGAAGAATCCATGAAATGTATAAACATGCTGGTCAAGTGATTTACACAATGCAAACCAAACCAGGTTAATGCAACAGTCTGACTTCAAACTCACTCTTTTGTTCCTTTTTAAAATGATCTCTTTCTCCCTCGATTAAAAACTAAATATACGTCTTACATTCTACAAATGGGGTTTAATTGTAAAACTTTTTCACATCGTTTGGGTTTAAAATGCTGATTTTATAAATCCAGACTGCGCGGTGAATTATTAAGCAGTCCTACTTATTCTTTCTTGCTTTTTTGTGTAGGTAAGCTGTCTTCATCTGCAGCGTCAGCTACACCGACACGAGAAGCTGCCTCCAACCTGAAGGACTCTCTGCAGCCGTCCATCACAGCAGCACTCAACCTTGTTTCCAGTGCAGCATCTGGTCAGCCCTGCGCGTCCACAACCACCAGTGGATCTACCACTGCGCCACCTTCTGGCTCCACGACATCCACAGCACCCACAACTGTAAAAAAACAGCGGCCGCTTCTTCCTAAAGAGACGGCTCAGCATGTGCAGCAGGCGGTGGTATGGAATCCCACCAAGTTACAGACGTCGTCGCAAAAATGGCAAGTGCAGAAGCTCCAGAGGCAGCAGAACGAGGAGCAGTCGGGTGTCCAGACACCTGGTCAGAGTCAGACGCGCAGCCAGCAGCTGCAGTCACAGCAGAACTCCTCCAGCACTCGCTATCAGACCAGACAAGCTGCTAAAGGTAATATCAAAACACCACTGGGATTATGCACCAAAAAACTTAAATAACTATTTCAGGCTGTTTAATTTCTCTTAACATTTCTCAATCTTTATCAACTGTAGTGCAACAAAAAGATCCAGCTCAAAGCTCATCATCAACAGCGGGACAGATCACATCTGCTGCGTCGTCTCTGGTGTCAGCAGACTTGCAGATCCCCACAGTTTCAGCAGATGTAGCAGCAGATATTGCCAAATACACCAACAAAGTAAGTCACAATTCCCATTAGTAATACTTCTAATACACGGTTTAGAATCCTTCACATACATTTTCTAATATTTACAGACAAATATTAAAAGCTAAATAAGGTTTCTGCTCTGTTCTCTGGATTTGCTTTGCAAGTATTTAAAATGTGTAACTTTATTATTTCTCTCGCAGATTATGGACACAATAAAAGGGACAATGACTGAAATTTACAACGATCTCTCTAAAAGTACATCAGGAAACACGATTGCTGAGGTAATCCGTCCTTCTCATATCGATGCCTCTTCGAAAGTTGTTTAACAAACTTGTAGTAATAAAAAAGCAATTCCGAGGTCTTGCGTGTTTAGTGGTGGGAAGAAAATATGTAGTTTATTCTTCCTTCTCTGCTCCCGAAAACCACTAATTCCACCAAAACAATAAAAATACTTGTTGGGTTTTGAAACTGGGATTTTATGAACTGAAAGACAAGAAGTACATCTGTCTGTCACTGCCTGAACTATGATGAACTCTTCTGTATATGAAAGTATTTCTAGAGTGAAAACATTAATATATATATATATCAAAATCTTGCCAGGATATGTAAAAACATAGCAGATTAAAATGACTGATTAAGTTAATTCTGAGTTGTTGAAGTGACCCAGTCAAAGTCCAAATCTTAAAGTCTGTGGTGGGACCATAGCAGGAAGGAATGCCAGTAAATCTCATCAAATAAGTGAAGCAATGTAATAAAGAAAAGAAGATCAAATGTCCCAGCTGGATTCTGTAATTTAGAAGAAAATGGTTTCAGTGTATTTCTACGCCTCAGTTAATTATAGGGTGCAACAGTTTTGTTTACTGGCTGCTTCTGTGTTTTTATAAAATAAATCCTTTACCTATGCACTTTGAAGACCTTTAAAAAACAAAAGATTGTTTGCTTATTCTTACTTAAACAGGTTACACTTTATTTTAACCACGACTGATTTCTTGATCGTTTTTATTTAATTGCTACAGATTCGACGGCTGAGGATAGAGATTGAAAAACTCCAGTGGCTTCATCAGCAGGAGTTATCAGAGATGAAGCATAATCTGGGTAGGTTTTTGCTTCCAGGGCTGCATGGATATCATGTGATTACCTTTTATTTTCTAAGACAGTTAGCATGGTTTCATGTTGAACTTACCACTTGAACGCAGAGCTGACGATGGCTGAGATGAGGCAGAGTCTTGAGCAGGAACGGGAACGTTTGGTCGCTGAGGTGAAAAAACAGATGGAGCTGGAGAAGCAGCAGGCGGTGGATGAAACCAAAAAGAAACAGTGGTGCGCCAACTGCAGGAAGGAGGCCATCTTCTACTGCTGCTGGAATACCAGCTATTGTGATTACCCCTGTCAGCAAGCACACTGGCCTGAGCACATGAAGTCCTGCACACAGTCGGGTAAAACAGGAATTCTCTCAGTTTTAAGTAATTTTACTGTTTTTCAATCTCCTTTAAGACGTGTCATCTGTTGCTACTGCAACTTTCAAGCAATCTTAGCTTGTTTAAAAAGTTAATGTCTAATGTCTGCAAAAGTATCCGTATCCTTTGTCACATTGCGATCACAAATTTCCATCTGATGAAGCAAAATATTCCCACAACATAAGACCAGAATTTTTCTGTTATGTACGTCGACCAATGAGATCTGTGGATCTCTGCAGCTCTTTAAAAGTTGCAACGGATCTCTTAGCAGCATCTGTGGTTTATGCTCTTCAGATTGATGGAAAATTATTTTTCTGCAGTGACACAGGTTTCTTACTATTTTACAACTTAAACCTTAAATCTAAAACAGGCATATTCAACATGTTGGATCGTCTTGGCCAGTTTATCGCAGAATGTGCGGTTTTCCCCGACTGGGAGCGAGAACGCAACCTGTTGTCTCAGTAAAGGATGTAATCTTTTCAAATTTGAAAATCTGACGTTTTTGAAATTCAAGAGTTGTAATCTTGAATTTGAAACCCTCTCTGCCTTTCCATGGTCAGTTTGTAAAAAATGTCTTCTCTCTCTTGTTGGTTTTTGTTCTTTCCCAGCCACAGCATCCCAGCAGGAAGCAGAGGCAGAGCCCAGCTCAGAGCCGTCGGTCAAACCATCGGGCCACTCTCCTGCTGTGCAGTCCGTTACCTCAGCCGCAGGCTCGATATCAGAAAAAAGCAACTCTCCCACCTACACTGACAAAAACAAGGACAGTTCTGGTGTCACTGTGACCTAACTGATACACTACAGACACATCAGTGGACTGAATGTGAGGCAGGTGGCCTCGAAGTTGGTGCTTCAAGCCCTGCACCTTGACGACAAATCACTTTTTTTGTCTTTCTCTCTTTCATTCCCATTTGTATATGTGGTCACTGGACTGTTTTCGGTTCACTTGTCATTTTCAGTTTCCACATCTGCGTTTAAGTCAGTTAATCCTGTGAAAGTAGTCTGTCTCGAGATGTGACATGTTTTCATTTTACAGTTTTGCGTTGTTTCTCGGATTATATCAACCCACAGGATGATCTCTTCATGTTTGTCTTTCATTGCTGCTCCATTGGACTTTGCTGCTGTTTGATCGCTCTCCATATTGTGAGACAAAACATTTGAAACAGCCTTCAACAATTATACACAATGATTATGGTGCCATCACAAATACTTAGACTGATTTATTTTTCCTTTTCTTTTGGTTTAAGCCACACTTGCTTTACGTCGAGTAGTGCAGGTTTAAACACATTTCAGTCCAACATGTTTGCTTCATGTCAGTGGTGGCGTTTTGGTTTCATACCAGTTTTGTATTGTAGTTCTGTGTTATATAGCCACACATTTAAAATGGAAAAAAAAACATTGATTTATTAAAAAGCCTAAAAAATGGAAACTGTACAGCTTTTGTAAGAAGATACCTGAACAATATTTATAGTGTTACATGTTTTTATAGTATGTTTATTGCAATCACATTTCTATGTGTTGAGAAAAGTTATTTGAAATGAAACTTCTTCACATGAATGTCAGCTCCTAGTGAAGTCTTTGTGTAGCCAGTTACCCAAAGCAGATGTAAATCCAATCAAAAATGTGCCCATCTGAGTAGACATAAATATATTTTGCTTTTTCAGCCATATATTTCCTGTGAGCATGTTTGTGTTGAGCTTTGTCTTGTTACTGTTTACATATTGTAAAAAGAATAAATGGACTTGTGAAGAAGTTTCTCAACTTATTTGATCTTAACGGACATAAAAACACATTTTCTTTCTATTGCAGTGTTGCAAATATATAAGTTATTGATCATCCAGTTGTAAATTGGTGATTAGACCAAGAAGCAAAGAAGCTGCCTGAGCACCCTGTCATCACCGTTGCTGCATTTTACAAAGCAATTTTTTTGTGTGAGAACAAAAGCAAATTGCGAGGAATTTACATGGCAAATTTTCAGGTAATTTGGATCCGCTGTGGTGATGTGATGCCAGAACAATACAGCACTCCTCTATTTTACAATATGAAGAATGAAAATGTAAAGGAGTACAAATGTAGCTGGGCTCTGCCTCCATCCCCATCATGCTTAAATGTTTCAGCTTACCAAACTGAGTAAATTCAAAAAGTAGTTTGGAAGAGAACCACATGTAGACAATTACCTCAAAAGTTAAAGACTGAGCCACATTTCACTGCAATAAACACAAGTTTAGAAAAAACAAGTGTTTTCTAAAACTGGTGATTCATTTTTTATATATATATATATATATATATATATATATATATATATATATATATATATATATATATATATATGCATGTATTAAGAACTGAGGCACTCCAAAAAATTTTATTTGCATTATGACATGCTGATTTACCTTGAGCGTCCTTCTGTTGCTGTAAGAAAAATAGACGTTTTGGCAGTGAAGATGCTGGATATTGCCAAAAATATTTGTCCACCTATCTTAAAAATATGTGAATTTGACTGGCATACCATTCTTAAGCCATTTGATCTAATATGATGCTGCCTTACTCTTTAGACCTATGTACATGTTAAAAAAAAAATGGTCTAAAAAGAAATCTTTCTTGCTGGTTATCTCACAAAGTGAAATGGTCATTTTATAGAAATTTGACCATTTTTCCTGAAGCACAATTATGGGGTCAGACGCTTATATGTGATTAAAAGGCATGACCCACAGTTTTAAGTGCTGATGTGCAGATCTGTTGAAAAAGGAAATATTTTACATCAAAAATGCATAAACTGTTTCACATTAAGGTTTTTACCAAGCAAAGTAGAACTTGTTAAAAGTAATTATTATAACTTATACTTAATCAGGTTTGGTTATAAAATGTAGGTTTTAATTTCTAAATTCCACACTTTCAAATATTTTTTTTTAAATGTGATTTGCTCTTTTAGTAATAATGTCACGTTGCTATTTTTATTACGAATAAAATGGACATTACATTGCATATATATTTTTTTACGATCTATAAACCTAAGTAGAACATGAATATTGGAGATTATTCTAAAAAATAAGTTAGCAAACATCAATTTCCAAGGTAAACTTCCACTCACAACAATGAGATGGTTGCAGCGTCAACACTGCTTCCGCCTCTGGCGAAATCTCGCGAGATCCCAAATAGTAGGGCAAAGAAAATGGAATCCCATGCTAGCATGGTAGCTGAACGAATCTAACAACTACTGGAAAACAGTATCAAATACTTCAAGGTATGGTATTCTTGTCTGCTACTGGTGCTCGCAGACACCGTTGTTAAATACAGTTATCTGCAAAATATAGTTCTTTGTTACCAGTTCACCGTCCCGGCTAGCTAAGTTAGCTACAGACAACAATGTCGGACGCTTTTAAGTAGTAGCCATTCTCCCCTGTGGCCTAACGGAATAACTCGATTGTGTTGTCGAGAGAGCAGGTAAATCGTTTCGTTTTTTGCGGTTTCACGCTTGTTGAGACTAGTTTCACTACTACGTATCTAAATAGTGTTGTCGACGTTCAAAATGCATTTTAATGTTGTTGAGTGTGAACAAATACTAGCACCACACTGTTTCTGCCCTGCTAAAAACATGATGAAATCTAGTCCAGGCACAAGGGTCAAACGTTTAATTAACATCGAGGTTATAACGTATATTCAAAGTACAGACTACAAAATCAATCATTATGTGGAGTTTTTATGCCAAATCCAGATTTGGTGTTAAACCTGAAAATCCAGCCTTGCACAGATTACTGCAGCATGCACATACTTTGCCTACTTACAGCTGAAGGTTTACCAGATAAAATGGAACACCTTTACTTACTTTTGCTAATATTTTTGCAGGGGAAAATTAAGAACACCACTTCCTTGTAAAATAGAGCTCAGTTGTCCTTTATGTTTCATCTGATGTAAACAGTTTTTTTATTATTATTATTCTCCCCTGAAAAAGGAAAGCTATCTTAAAAACATTAGGCTTGTGTAAGTAGATTTTGTAAAAAAATGTTCATAATAATCCATTTTCACAAGTATTACTTTCAGATTCTTGTTTTCTCAATATGTTATTTAAATAATAAAAAAAAAACCTGTTTGTCACAGTAACTACACCAAAAGGAAACCAGGCCCAGGTTAATTTTTCTTCTCATTTTTGTATGCATGTGTTGCCATTAAATTCTTCCTACTTCCACAAACTACTTCTTACCAATTCACTTTATTATCAAATCATTTATGTTGCAGTGGAGTGTTTTTCATAATTTATAGCAATATTTATTGCTCAAATCAGGCCAGTAATGCAGCTTGATTATTTTGTTTTCTTTTTTGTAAAGTTTATAAAAGTGCCTTTTTCAACGTTTTTATAGTTTTATCCTGTTTGGCACAATTAACTCAGGAAATATGAGAGAAAGATCCCAGGTCAAACCCAAATAACTCTAAATTTACATCCTCTTTGTAGATATTTATTGGACTGCTAGAACACAATTTCCTGATAGTAGATTAAAAAAAACGACTGTTTTTTTCAGGACTTAGAACTCTTTCCAGCAATAAAGTGCCTTAGGGCTGTTGTTGAAGTGAATACAAATTGATGCTGCTACTGAGATGGATCTCACAATTTGTCTTAACTTAAATTGTTTGTGAACAGAACTGCTGGCTACTGATGTCAGCATGGACTCAATAGAAAAGACCAATGCAGTTAATGACGGTGGTGACTCAGGTACATCAGGTACGTGGACGAGTTTCTAAAGCAAATGGCTAAAATATCACGGTGTTGTTTCTATATGTATTTTTGATCATTCATTTTCCCTGTAGATGAACAGAGCCAATCAGGCGGGGTGGACTCCGGTGCCAGGCCGTCCTTGTCGCAGGTTAAAAAGTCCTGGGGCTTCAGAAGGACAACCATCGCTAAACGGGAGTTTATGGAGGAGGTCGGAGACCTGACCCACAGTCCCCCGCCGCTTCGAAGGGGCAGAAGCCGAAGAACCAACCAGGCGCCAGAAATGAACACAGAAGAAGACGCCAAGCAGAAAACTCGAACAGCTAGGAGTGTGATAGAGGACCTGCAGTGGTCTGCCCCTTCCTCCCCTGCGTCAGAGGACAGCAAGGAGCCACCAGAGACCTCTGCTGGAGGGAGCTTTGATCCCAACTTATGGCAGGACTTTGGATCTGCTTTCCACACAGCGTTCTCCCTGCTTGGTGGCAATGAAGGCCTCTCATTGACAGATGCCTTGGCAGTTCCTAGTTTCTTTGAGCCTGCTAATGAAACTGAGCCCACGGATCCACAGCCTGTAGAAGAAAACGAGACCCCTGATAACCCGGATGACATGGAGGTCACACAGCCTTTTGCTCCTGCCAATGTCGGAGAAAGAGAGAGCAATTATGTTGTTTTGATCTCCAGTCAGGAAGAGGACAGTGATGAAAAGTCTCTGATGGAAATTAAAGAGCAGCTGGCCAGAAGCAGCAGGCAGGGAGAGTCAAAAGCTCAAGGTGGGAATGGTGGAAGAGGAAAAGCCAGGGGGCAGAGGGAGAGGCAGGGGAAGAGGCAGAGGAAGGGGGAAAGGTAAGGGAAGAGGCCGAGGCAGGGCCGCGGTACTTCAGTCAGTCATTGTAGTCAACGAAGACTCAGACGATGAAGTGGTGTTTGTTAATGCAGACGAGCAGCAGGATTTATCCAAAGATGGCATCCAGAACGACCCACAGATCCCTCCTGAGATGGAAACAACAGCTGCACACTTTGGTATAACTCTGAATGCTGCACTGCAGTCTGTCAGCACAGGCTGCGTAATTCTAGACAGCGATTTTAACCAAAGTGGCACCGTAACTCACGGCCAGTTTGATGATGCACCAGATGAGGTGGAAGGAGAGGAAGACAAGAATCAGGGAGAGACTATAGCAGAGATTCCCAGCATAACAGAGAGTGAGGGACAGGACTCCAATGCCACATGCTTCGTCTGCAGCCAAACGCACATCAAGAGGTAACAAAGTCTCTTAGCTGATAGATTTGCATTCCTGTTTTTTATATGCCTGTTTCACTTCCTGAAAACGTCCGTTTTTCAGGTTCATGATCTGCTGTAGCAGCTGCCAGGAGTGGTTTCATAGCGCATGTGTCGGTATAAGTGAAACACGGGACGGGAAGATAGAGGAGAGAGACCAAGACTACACGTGTTTAACCTGCACTACAACGAGGCAGAGCATCATCCACCTAGAGACTCATCTTGAGCCAGACCTTAGCTTTCCTGAATGTCTGACGCTGAGTCCTCCTGCTGTGGAAACCGAGCCACAAGAGGAGCAGCTGCAAGTTGTCAAGGTTTGAATTTAGTTTGGATTGTTATCCATTCAACAAAAGGTTCAGTGAAGTTGAATGAAAATGAATTTTGCTCTGGTTTATTTTAAGATTTAGCATATGTATAACAAATTTGAATGAGTCTGCATTTAAGTTGGTGATCTGTGTTTAGGAGGCTGTTTTAGTAGAGGAGAAGGAGGAAGAAGAAGAGAGAGAGGCTCTTGTGATAAAGCCTCAAGTTGAAGCTGAACCTGAGGGGGAAACAAAAGCTGAAGTTGAAGCTGAGGTGGAAACAAAAGCTGAAGTTGAACCTGAGGGGGAAACAAAAGCTGAAGCAGAAGCTGACCCTCAGTGTGAGATGGAGGCTGATGATTCGTTCCCTCTCTGCACCGGACCTGGCTGCGCAAAACCAGCGCTGCCGGACTCCGTTTATTGTGGCACCGACTGCATCCTTCAGCATGCTGCTATCACCATGAAGACTCTTTCCAGCCCTAAGGTGCCTAAATCCAAAGGACGGCCTCAGAGAAAATCTGCTGCAAAGGTGAGTAAACACCTAGACGAGGTGAAGCATTTTAGAGTTAAGAAAGAGTTGGTTTGTAGATAATGGGTGGGATCTTTGATGCTAATATGTTTTAAAATATTCCATTCAGGCTGAAATCTTGTGTCGAACTTCTAAGAGGTTGGCAAGAAAAGCTGTGGAAGATGCTGATGAAGTGGGGGCGGAGGAAAATCAGGAGGAGCAGGAGGAGCCGTCCGCTTCTCCTAAAACCTGTGACCCCAATCTCACAGATGTTCAGTCCACTTCCATACCGTCATCTAACCTAAACACCACGTGTATGTACCACTCTGTACTCGTACACATTCAGGTAGTTTATTCACCATGCACAAAGCACCTCCTCAGATACTATAGAGCTGTCCCTCCCTTTAAATGGCTACAGAAAACAAACACACACTCCTTGAACATATACATTTACTCTCATGGATGACTGACAAGTAGCAGGGGTCAGCTCTGGGTAAGTATGCTCAATTTTATTGTTGCTCTTGGATTTAAATACCAAAAATGTTGTGTTGAGAGAGTCTTAATGCATCACATTAGGTAACAAACAAAATGCCTGGGTCTCAGGCGTGAATTTTCTCTGAATTTCTGTGCTGATACAACTTCATTTCACTTTTAAACTCCCAAGCTCTCTATAAATCTCAACTTTGAAGGATCATTGAACAATGAACAAAACCTCACATGTTGGAAACAACTTTTTTGGAAATGAGGGAAGCATTGCTCATTATATGACCAGTAAAACTATCAAGATCTTGTCCTAAAGTTTTGCAGTAGGATTTTATATTTAATCTTTATATCGTGCACCCATGTTTAACTTCCATTCAAGAGAAAAGTGCAGACAGGCTGCTCAGGCCTGCTGTCTGTGTTTCAATCAAAAACGTTCCTCAGTGACACTGTTTACACTTTAAACTTACAATATCTCAATAATCAATTTCTATGGCTGCTTTATGAGAAACATTGCTACTCTCTTGCTTCGTTTTCAGTTTAAAAAGTAAACATGCTCTCACAACATAAAGGGCGGGTCAGATCCCTGACACACATTTCTGCTGGCTCGTTGGAAGCCCTAGGGACGAATCTATCCACAAAATCTGCATGTTAAACACTTTCAGCCAGAATTTGCTGCAATTTTCTTAGTTCTTGATTGTGACAATGGATTTTTTTTGTGACTATATGGTTTTTGTGCATTTACGAAGCTCACACCTCATACAAACAGCTTAGGAAAGCTCTCAAAGTAAATTAAACATACAGTAAATATTTCGAGTACGAAAAAAAAATTTTTGCACAATTTATCTTCAGTTTTATGATGCGTAATACTACTAAATGAATGTTGCATTAGAGCAAATCAACAAGTCAAATGATTTTCTATTTTAGCAGACAAAAATAAGAATACTTGATTTAAAGCATTGTTATCCTTGTCTATACCACCTTGCAGAAGAATTTTACTCTTTAAACATTTCAACATTTGTTGCATTACAACCATAAACTGACTAAAAATAGATCAGAATTGTAAATTAGAAGAAGAATGATCCCAAAAAGAATGGGCAGGCAAATATATTTAACTCTGATATATCTTATGGTACACTCATTTACATTCAAAAGTCACTTAATTATTCAATATATATTGTCCAGTTGTGTTTAATTTTAAGTAGAAATACTGGTGTTCAGTGGAGGCTCCTGATTTGAGGACACAGAAGAACAAGCCAGGGATGGAGTTTTGGAGAAATATCAAGCAGGATTAGGTTATAGAACAGTTTCCTAAGCTTTGAACATCTTGTATAACTTTGGAGGTGAAACTTGGTGAATGCATCTTGCTGCGGGGAAAACATTTTCACCGGGGTGAGGCTATTAAATTAGAATAACCAGAGCCTGATGTACTACTGAACGATTTAGGTCAAAACACATCCAGGTGTTTGAATGAATCTGTCAAAGTCCAGACTTGAATTCAGACCTCGTCCATCCAGTCAGACTGAGTTTCAGTTATTTTTAAAATTAGGAAAATAAATGTAATTTTTAGGTGTTCAAAAATGATTGTGACATACCACAATAAGAATATGCTACAAATTATTGACACAAGGACTAATAATTCATACCACACTTTTTAGATTTTATGTTTGAAAAATTTAAAAGCCAATTTATGTAAAAAAAATTTGAGGGCTATAAATACTTTTGGAAGATATTTTACATTTTAAGGCTTCGTATTAGGGTGGCACATTTCCTGCCCAGTTTCTAAAAGGTTAAATAGATGCTTAGTTAATGACGTTTAATTTCAGACTGCATTTTAAATTCCCTCTTTGTGCTCTATAATTCACTGATGGCCGTTCTCTGTTCTTCTTCAGAGTTGCTTCTTTTGATGAAGTTTACTTTTAAGAAGGTATTTACTGTTTCGCAACCTGATGCCACCAACAGGCAACATTTTCCTGTGATATTTTGAGGTTACATTTAAACACAATCTGAGTCCAACCGAAGCTTTTTGCTGCATTAAATGCTTCCCTGAATACACTTTGCTTCTGCATTTTAAAACTCCCAATGTTCACGCCATCTTCAAATAGCTTTCTTGATACAGAGAATCTCACATTATGCTGTTTACGCTTCCAGTAACCTTAGACATCTCGCTTTCTTCAAAATGGATGGAGACAGTCTTCGACTGACTATTGACAGGGCAGCTGCTTTCGAGCAGAAAGAGTTTCTACACATGGTACATAAATCTGGTATACACTGTTTGAATTAGAGTTTTGTGACAGTGGAGGGAAGATTTGTCTGCATCAGTGAAAGGCTGTCCTCCTGCTTAGCCTCAGGAATGAGTAACAGCTCGTTTATACAATCAAGCCTCCGCTGGAGCACTGCACCATTTTTAACTCCTCGTGGGGAGATAAAAGAATATCTCTCCAAAAATGAAGTTGGATGACAATAAGCCAACTTTGCTCTCAAGTGATGACATGAATCCTGGAATGTTAGCTGTGTCAAAGTACTTTGAGTATTTTCTACTCAAATTAGATGACAGCATACACATTTCTTACATATACACACGGAATGCTGCAAACTACTTTTTCTGAAGTTTTTTTGAGATTTTTTTTTTCTTTTTACCAGGGTCAGCTTTTGAGATTTTTTTCTTTTTGATCTTTTTAATGATCACTCCTCAAATTCAAGTTGGTACTGAGGTACCTACTGTTGGTGCTTGTACAGTCAGCTGATCAAATTGCCAGAATTGCACATCTATTTAATATTTGATAGGAGTGGAGGGCTGTGGCTGCCTTTCTGTTTCAATCCCTTTGTAAAATAAATGGAATAATATCAGGGTCCTGCCTTGGATCCTAATATTCTTGCAGCATTGGCCAAGTCTTGATATATACTGATGGCAAAAAGAAAACGTTCCCCACAACACCAGTTGTCCTGCAGTGTATCATAACCAAAGGGACAACCTGTTCTCTGCTCAGCACCTCGTGGAACCACTGAGCCTCTGGATGTGCAGCTGTGAAGTGCTGGCACATTCCTGAAGAGGATCCCGACTGAACATCTGGTCCCTAGCAGGAATCGGTCAAGTCTCCAGCTGTGGTACAGCAACACAGCACACAGTTTCTCGCTGGGGTGGACATCAAGGGATGAGACAACCTGAGACAGCGTCTTCACTCCATGATCTTCCCTGAACAAATGTGATCACAGGGGCTGAGAGCAGAAGTTTTGTCCTGGTGAATCAAAGCACTCCATGTGATCTATTTAGATGATCACAAATGTTGCTTTATGGTCCGTATTCCAACTATATGTTTCTTTTCCATCAGTATATACAGCAAAAAGCAATACAACTCAACTCATTTTGCATAATACACCCTGTTCACCCAGACGTGGTAATTTGCTATTCTTTTGTGAGAGTAGATCCGCTTTCTTAATAATGCATTAAGGAGTTTTTGGTTTCCAACACCCACAACGTGGGGCACTATCGTCATGTCAACAGGTTGATCACACATTTCTGTGGAATTTATAAAAGCATACAAACTAAATTATAAATATCAAGCTGTCATATTCATCAAATGCTTAGTATCCACAAAACATTTTCATCCTAAATACCCAACCATTTTAAATATTACTATCAATTAAACATCTCAGATTTTGAGCTTGTTAAAATATCAAAATTAAGTAGTTATCTAAATCTAAAAAGGTGAATTCACGCTCTTAATTTTAAATCCCACACCTTAGTAGGGCTTTAATGAAAAAAATCAGAAGAAAAACTTCACTGTTTTTCTTCAATGTCTGTGCATTTGTTTTATGAAAAGATCTGTAGAGCTCTGCATGCCTTTTATTGGAGATTCCTGAGGATCCAAGAAGAACTGAGATCATTTGAAGTTTTTCATGTGTTATGAGTTGAGGTCAAAGATTTGAGGAGTTCCTAGATTTTGCTTGTTAATTGTCTCAAACACAATTAAAGACAACAATACTAGTAGTCACATAACACACACTATCAGTATGTTTACAAGAAAACAATTATTATACAAGGAAGAATCTGTCAGAAACCTGCAAAAGACAAAAGCCATAGCTGTATATGTTCATATGAAGTTAGTAAGTTAACATACTCAATAGAGATGGTTTTGCTATCAGTATATGATGAGCTACTTGAGGCACAGCAGAAGTGCTATACTTACCCACACTCGTATGGGTAAGTATAGCCACATGACATGGCTACTACACGTTTTCCGTTCCCACAAGAAAAAAAATAATCAACTGTTTCCCAGCTATTGAGTCACAAAAAATAATACCTTTCATGACTTGAAAAATAAAGGATTACCATCTATCACAGTATTAAAACTATAGTTGGCAAGCTACTGCCTGGCAACCTGAGGAGAAACCTTGTCTGATTTACACATTTAATTCTACATTTTCCTTTTCAAAATAAGTGCATTCATTAAATCCTTAAAATTCTCTAACACATATTAGATTTTTTAAATGTTTTATTTATGTTGGTATTGTTAGTGAAAGTGTAGGTTTTACACTGAGCAGCAGTGGTTACCAGTGGGAAACTTCATCGCTTTGTAACTTTACCCCTTTTACACACATTTAAAATGAGAGTAACAATAACATGCATGACCTATAATAACAAGGCGTTGTTATAAGTATATTCAGAACTGCTTTAGATAGATAAAAATATTATGGCACATCATGCAGACATCAGTGTCTCAAGAGTCCCAAAACCTTGTTTGGTCATTTCCTCAGCAAGGATAAGTGAAGTGAAAAGGTTACCATGCACAAATGAGCACCCTGGAGGAACTGCTGCCTCTCACATCAAGAAGATGTGTGTGGACTTCACAATAGGGTTCCATGTGAAACATGGACACCGTGGGTAAAACAAAGCACCCAAATTTCCAAATAAACTGTTTGCAGCCTTGTTTGCTATAACAAGAATATCAACAATGGATAGCAGTCTTGTGTATGTCGTCATTTCTGCAGGAATCTTTCAGTGGACTGAAGATGGGCAACATTTTGTAGAAAGGGTTGTCTGCTGCCTTTAACTTATCCACCAGATGAGTTGGGGCCATTATTTCATAAAGCGGTTGCTTTTTGCATTTGAGATGGTTTAACTTTAGACATGACGGTCATATGACCAATACATGTTCCTCCATTGAAGCCAGAAGTGGGCAGAATCACATCCATGTCCAGATCAAGTACCTTCCCTTTGGTTTGTATTGAATAAGCTTTCAACATTTCAACTGAGAGCTCTCTCCGAATAGGAGGAAATGTCAATTCGAACAAATCAACGGGATTGTGTTTTGTTGCTTTAATGAAATCTGCATTGGGCCATAGGTCACAAACTCTGATATATTGGATGTGGCTGGTAATTGTGACTTTTTAAAAATCCAGTTCTGAAGGGGTTTTTTTTATGTTTTTTTTTTATTGGGTTGCAAAGTTTCATTTTGTAGGGCATCAGTATCTTTTGGGCACCTTCTTTTTCGGCTTGGCGCTATGGGAGACTCACCATCATCTTTGTTTTTTTATGGCCTTTTTGGGGTATTATCAGTCTCGGGGCTTTTTTTTTTTCTTGGTCGTGTGGTCTCATTTATCACAGGGAACCTTCTTTCATTTGCCTTCATGCTGTGGGAGATTCACCAAGTAGTGGCGATGTTTTTCTTCCAACACAAAATATTGCAGAAGAGAGAGATGAGGGACAGGGCAACTTGGTGGATGGGATTGGAGTGGAGGACGTTTGTGAGTAGGTCCAGACTTATAATATTAATATCATTATTGTTCGGTTGTCATTTCTGCTGCACCATATAACAGTTTAGCAGGCAAATGGCCTGCTTCGACTTGGAACTCTATCCGGACAGTCGCTATAATTGTCACTTTCAGTTGCATCTTTTTTAACTTTAGAAATTATTGTAATGTAGCACACATCAATTTGGGGTTCTTTAAGGTGTAGAAGATCTAAAACATCTGGTAGTTTCACGCTGTGTGTAAAATCCCACAAGATAAATAAAATAAACTGCCAAACTCTTGGCACCCAGCATAGCGATGCGGTATGCTAGCGACAACAAATATTGCCATTCTTAGATTTCTTATGCTCAAAAGATGCATGCAGACATAAAATTGTCATTTTTATATTAATAGAAGATCTTTTAGAGAATATATGTACAAAACAGGTAAATCAGTTCATTAAGGTATTTTACTCCTTTCCTCTTGTGCAAGTTTGAGGTGGACATTTACCTTCAGCACTAATAGAATATAAAAGGGTCTGACCATGTGACCATTCACACTTGCTACATAAAGTTGATACTGATTAGAATAAATAACTTACAACTACATATAAATAACACCCCAATTAGCTGCACAAAGCTAGAGTAATACTTTTTCCAGAGGTTTAAAAAAAAAAAAAAGATGTAAGGCAACAGTTGTTGCCAGTAGGATTAAAAGTGTTGGCTGACTAATAGCAGCTTGTCAGTGTTTTTTGACTAAAAGCAAAACAAAAATGTAAAACTCCCTTTGTTAGGAACCTAAAAACTTATTTGTTTTGTTTTTGCTCAAGTCTGAGTATATAAAAATAATGGATATATTTCACATAAGCATTCTGTTAAGATTGTTGTGTAATAACAGTTGGAATAATTGTTGCTTTTCTGCTTATATTATTGAAACACCAGGTCTTAGAATTAGACATGTATCAAATTGTTAATCACAGGAAAGATGTATCAATTTATTTTCTGGCCTTTAAATGTAACCCATTGATTCTCTAAACTGTCAAGCAAAATTTATTTTAAATAGACATGATAAATCTGTTAAATTAAGTAATCTGGAAGAACTATACTGTTATGACTATTTGCAATAGCATGTGTGATACTTTGTCAGAAGTTATATTTGTAGCCTATTCTGTTTATACCACTGTGACAAAGTTTAGCATGTAAAAGTTTAAAGACAATTCATTTTCATCTATATAGTCACTGGCTTTATAAACAGACCTGTTTCTGTTTTGTTAATTTTCCAATTGACATTAAGTCTTACTTGGCTTTACTCCGTCTCCTGACTGTGCTAAACCACGTTCTGCTGAGCAAAACGCAACGTCAACCCTGAAAGAAAAGTTTTTGTTGACTTGTAAGTTGTATTATATCATTGACAGGGACAGGATGCATTGTCTGTGCCAGTAAGTGTTGAATATTAAATATTGCTGTAGACCAGGGGTGGGCAACTCCAGGCCTCGAAGGCTGGTCTCCTGCAATTTTTAGATGCCTCTACTTCAATACGCCTGAGTCAAATAATGAGGTCATTAGCAGGACTCTGGAGAACCTGACTGCACTTAGGAGGTGATTCAGCGATTTGCTTCAAGTGCGTTGGACCAGGGAGACATCTAAGAGTTGCTGGACACTGGCCCTCGAGAGCCCACCCCTGCTATTATATAATTATAGTTCAGTTATAAAAGAGCAAGAACAAATGATCGGTTTGTGATTTTAATGATTGTTTTAGGTAAATCATGACCCGTCTCTTGTCAAGTTTAGATCCATGTACTTCAGTCTAAACAATAAGTGCAATTAGTTTTCTTTTTAATTCACAGCATCTTGATTTATCTCCTCACAAGCTGTGAAAAGGTTTGAGGGTGATGTAGTTCAGTTGTACACACGCCTCCATAGCAATCTCCATCATGTGCTGTGAAATTAACTAACTTGTAGATTTTCTGTGCAGAAAGGGAGCGTGAATGAGTTTTTCTTCCATTGTATTTTCTGAAGTATAAGCTGACACTTTTTTGCTCTTTCTGTGTGTCATTTAGGAAAATTAGTCCCAATCAGTTCTAATGCAAAAAGCATGACTTTTGTTGATTAGGGTCAGTGTTGACAGCATTTTGTTTATTTTACAAAGCACATGTTCTGGAATGTGTTAGATTTATATTGTTTAGATTGGTTGCATTGTGAAGTGTTTTACTTTTACATGCTTTCATGGCGTACATATCTCAAAATCAATTTTCCAAGTAGTTTTTTGATAATTTAATCACTCCACAGCAGATGTGTAGATTAGCTGATGGTAACACACAAGCACCCTCTACTGGCCAAAAGAAAAACATCCATTGAGTAGACCAAATTTAATATTTGTAGTATTTCAAAATTTATAATATCTGCGAGAGAGACGATTAAAAAAATTCTGAGAACTTCTGTGGAGAAATGTATTATAAAAATATAATTTCATAGTAATGAAGAGTTTGAAAAAGTACTTTACATACTTTAAGTATCTTAAAAATAGCTGGATTTATGTTTGGGTGTTTTCCATGTTTGGAAGGTGAGAAAATGTGAATTAGAACAAGCTAATATTCAAATGAAATGATTTAACATTTTGTAAGATTGTAATTAGCAAACTGTCTGATAGGGAGTAGTTCTCGGTGTGGATATAAAAACTACACTTAAACAGAATAACTAAGCACTTAAAGGCTTGGATCTTTATTATTGGGTGTACTGTTTTAATAATTATTAAATTTAGTATCTTATTAATCTTATATAAGATACTTTCTCTGTAACAAACCTATGCACACATTTTCAGCAGCAATGTCACATCTATTCACAAATGAACTTCCTTTTTTACTCAGGCTGTTCCCTGAGCTGCTACACATATAACTACTGTTTTGCACAACATGCAACTTTGCAGCATAGGTTCAACCTGTTTATACTTTCAAACACATAGCACATAGCTAAATATTGACTTTTTTTTTTTTTTTTTTACCAAAATATTAATTGTAAAAATGAAAATTTACCTCTTTAAATTCACATAAGCGCCATTCATATATCTTTGAATTATTTTAGAAGTTGTTGAAATGATAAATTCATTGACGTTCGTCTTTCTTTTAATTTTTTAAGAAAAACTACAACAAACTCATGCTTTTCATATTTTTTCCTTGGTTGCTTTCAAACTTGCAAACGGAATGATTTTCACCCGATAGAGCTACTTTAGAACCATAGTTTTACAGTTTGAAGCTTCATCAGAAATAGTCTATTTTATGGAGTATTATGGTTTAGGTAAATGGTAGCAGTTTTTGTCCTTTTTTAAAATGCAAACTAGTGACTATAGATGGCTACATAGAGGATCTCCACAAGATATTTATATCATCTATTATTTAAAAAGGTGATGGCTACAGTTTTGTAGACACAAAATTAAAACACCAGATACCAGAAAATTGAGACAGACGTTCCTGCGTTCATAGGTAAAACAAGTCAGGCTATGCAGGCTTGGGAATTTTTTTTTAAATATGACACTGAAGACTGTTTCATTGGCCTGCTTGAACCATGGCTTATAATGAACTTGGTCTTTGTTTTGGATAAGTAAAGAATTGGCCTGACTACAACCTGGTAACCTCGATCATTTCTGACATTGTTTGAAACAAATAACTGGCCCTAAACGACTCTGTTGCTCAAAACACATTCTGAAAATATTTTGGTATAAATGGCCTCTATTTATTCCACTGCAGACACAAGGTAGTCACTCTTCTGCTCTAACTAGTTAGACAATATACCTTGAGCTATAAGTACTTTTTAAACTGGACTGGAGATGTCAGGACATATTTTGCAAAGATTTAACCAATGTTTTCACACAGTTAACATGCTGCAAAAGTTTCTTAAACATACCTTCTGACCTGGTCAGAAGTAAATAACAAAACATCAGGGTTAGCATATGCTGACTAAAATATTTTATTAGACTCTGACCAAAGAGGCAAACAGGATTAGGTTTAGGCTAAAACCACTTTACATTAATTTGTTGGATTTCAACAGAACTTTCAACAGATTTTTGTTGACATTTAGGACAGCTCTAAAACTAGCTAACAACAACCTGGATAAAGTCAGAGACTCATCAAAGATGTCTAAATGTACAGGTGATTCCAAAGTCACCTAAGATAAGAATTTTGTCCACAGCTTTTTGGTCAAAATCTTTAATCCTTTTAGGGATTAACTTTCAGTAGGCCTTCTGCTCAAATATCTCCTAAAATTTATTGAATGCAGACTAAGTGCTACATGTTAAGTTGCTTTCAAGATTTTATTAAGAGTATATATTCTTTAGCTGCAATAGTGTGTATAATAAACCACGAGTCCACTGTACCATAAATTCATAATTATATCGATTGGAAATAAACGTTTAACAGATTAATTTTATGACTTTGTGCCATACACTTAAAAATTAAATGACATTGTTACTATTAATGATGCATCTTTGTTTGGATCAAGTCAAGTAGCAAAATAAAATACTGAATAATCTTGTAATTTATATTCCAGAATCTACCTGCACAAACCTGGCTATGCAAATTAAGGCCTGAACATTCTCCAAAAGTACAGCTGAAGGCTACATAAATAAAGTTCTTGTTAGCAAAGACAAGTCATAATTATGAAGAAGTAAAATGGAGAGCTTCAAACACCACACAAGAAAAAAACATGTCCTGCCCAGAAAATGCATCAAGAACAAGCAAGAACAGAAAGATGACGTTTCTCTGTTGTTTCAAAGTATGTATTGGCTTTTAGTCTAAACAAGAGAACCTGAAGACTTTCATGAGCCATTTACGTGGGTGATTGAGAGGAAGAATGAATCTATCAAGATAAGAGTTGAAACATTTGAAAGGAAAATTGCTTCACTTCTTCAATTTACTTTCATTAAGGTAAAACATATCTGTGTATCGCAAGACAATTTTGATCAATTCAAAACAAAAGTGAAAGGTTGTAAACACAAATACTAGTTTAAGAATACATAAAGACATCAGGACAGAAAACATTACAAAGCAAATAGTATGCAAATACACAACATAAATAACTAAACAGGAAAAAACAAGGTTAGAGTTGGCTTATGTGTGGCTTTCATGGACTGTGATATTTGATAATAAATCCTGAATGAGAATTGATGGTGGAACATTTGATTTGTGTGATCCTAAAGAAACACATAAAGACGACTTCCTGAAGAAAAAAACACATTTCCAAAGTCATTGATGATTTATTTTTGGAAGGGACGTTCAGTAAAGACATCAGAAGAGAAAGAATGTTATACATATATGCAGTTAACGCATATTACACAAAATCTTGCAACAATTTCTCATCTATCATGATAATGACCCAAAGCACATAGCATAGATAACAAGGGAGTGGCTTCAGGAGCAATTTGAGTCTTTGGAAAGACCCAAAAATCTCTCCGCCTGGATGTCCAAACCACCTGACAGAGGTCAAGAAGGATATGCTGATAAGAAGTGGGAAATTCTAGAAGCTGCTTTTCCAAGGTTACAGAGATATAACCAGGATGACTAAGGGGTGTAATTGGTGCCCAAAGTGCTAAAATGTTTTTATTATTATTATTATTGTTAGTTTTAGAAATGCTGTACATGTGACTTGTTCTTAAGTTTACAAAAAAAATGATCAAATTTATTAGAGGTTCAAGTCCTTGACTGGAGCTGTGTTAGCCAGACTGATTCTGAATCGGTTTGATTCTCTACCATCCAAGAGAAATGTCATAAACATCTCATCTAGTTCGTATTTGATCCTAGTTGTCTTTTTTGTGTGTGTGCGATCGATCACAGTGGATGGAAACATTTCAAAAATGCAAATCACATTATTTATTCCAGTTTCACAAACTGTTGCGTTAAGTTAACACAGTTTTATACAAAAAGTGATGGTTGTGAATAACACACAATCTTAAGCTGAAAAGATGGTTAAACACAACTTAACCATTTGTCAACACTAACAGGAGGTAATAAGGGCTGCTTATAAGACCCATTTCCCTAAACTCTGCAAGATAAGAGACAGTTAGCTTGTGATATCCTGCTGAACTGACATCATTGTGAAGTGCTGGTGTATTAAGGATTTATGTTTTAAATTTGACCAATCAAAGGTGATTGACAGGTAGGATCTACAGAAGTTTGTCTTAACGATACAAAAATCTAATATCCAATGATAATGGAATTATCTCTGTTCATTAAATGAACAAAAATTGAGAAATCACTTTTTTCAGTGTGTAAACACATCAACATACATCATATTTGTATTTATAGCTCAAGAACAAACATAAAAAAGCTGATTTTGTTTTGTGCAAAGTCTCTGTGCCACTTTCTAGTGTGTTATATCTACAAATAATTCTGTTGAATTTACCTACCAATGACACCAAATAATTAAGAAGTGCTTTTCTTTGTTACGTTTTAGTTGGACAGAAGAAATCAGTTACACAGACACTGTTGATGTAAATATTCTCAGAAAGATTTTTCATCTCTCAAATACATTAGACATTATCTTAGTGTGTCTCTGGAGAACACAAATTACATTTAGGTACCTTTAAAGTGTGAATGTACCACAAAAAACACCACTGATTCCATGATGTCTTCATTCATTAACAGAAATGAAGGGAAAATGTAGAAGTTTTCAAATACTAAGTACCCCCTTAAAATTGTGGATGTGTGCAAAAGACAAAAACCCTATGTCAAGTAGAACAGTTTTTAAAATCAGCGTTACAAATTTATTGTTCATAAGGTTATTTCTTGTTCAAAGAGCTAATTTAATTGCAAATTTTATTGCAAGTACTGAAAGTGAAAAGTAATTAGAAAACACTGAAAATAAAACTGAAGTTAAAACTTTGTTAAACTGTTAGGCATGAATTGAAAAGTACACCTTTTCAAAGACAACCTTGAAAGCAAAATGACAAAAAGATGAACTGATCAATGTGTAGAATTATTAAAGGGAAAAAATGTCACAGTAAGGAAAGATCTCAAGGAATATAGTCATTGTTTTTTTTGCTGCTAATTCATAAGGTTTTTTTTATTATTATTTATTCAGCAGTGAATTTACTCTTTCCTCCCACTCCAACAGCATGTTTTATCTGTAAAGTTCACATGATTAGAAACTGTTCTGGATCTAGTCATTTTGGCTTCATAGTGGCATCGACGGTAATTAGATTTACTTATTTGCTTATTTTGATTTTAAGCTTAATTTGTGTATTTACAACATTATTGCAGTTTTTGTAAGAGTATGTGCTCATATTTTATTTCACAGATTTTACTTTCATAGAAAGTGAAATGCTACCTAGCTGAAGACCTTAACATAAATCATGCAGACTGATAAGTTCATAAGTTCATTCAATGATATAACTTATTTACTTACATAAATTCAGTCTGATATTTTTTTCCTGTTTACAGAAATTACCTCTAAGAGTTACTGCATTGAAACTAGACCTGATTATCTTGTACATAGCAGTCCAGAAATAAAAAAAAAAAGGTTTTATGCACAAATGTAAGTGAAAAAGATTGCCTTTTAGATAGGAACAGTTTTTAACCAACATCTTGGAAACTTGATCTATTCTCCTGACCATGGTTGATTAATACGTGTGAAGCACTGGAATTGGAAAATATAATTATGTTCATGTCATGTGCATCTAAATCAAATATTCATGTATGCAGAATAAATATAACATACTAGAGAAAACTAGAAAGATAATTAATCAGTGACCAATTTGTGAACGTTTTCTCATATTTATAAAACGGCACATTTTTTTTTCTTTTGTCCTCATTTTTAGCAGCTGATGAGACCAGTGACAAGCCAGAGCCTGACACTGAGGCCATATCTGTTCCAAAACAGCGTCCAGAGGAGCCCACAGCAGACGCTCCTCTTCTCCCCCAGCCTGTAGCCGAGGAATCCCCATTACAGAATCCATCTGAGGAAAAAGAACCTGAAAGTACTGATGTGTCCGATCAGCAAAAAGCTGCAGAAAGTGTCTCACCACCACCAACATCTGAGAAATCTGATCAGCCTGCTGGCACACAAGCTCCGCCCATTTCAGCTGTTCAACATCTAGAGATGGGCGCCCTGATCGTCAAAAAGACGACGTATGTTATACCAAAGAAACAGACTGTACCTCAGTCTTCATGCAGCCAGCCGTCCCAGAAAGTGTCTGCAGTTCCCGCTCTGTTGAGCGAAACTCGAAATCTGCTAGTGCCTCCAGCACCCAGCGCTCCGCCCTCCAGACCCTCTCAGCCCAATAACCAGGTCCGACAGAGCATCCAGCGCTCCCTTACCACCATCTTGTTTAAGAGGTGAGAACCACTTTAGAGACTCAAATTAAAGCCTCTGAAGCATATAGTTGATTAATTTAATTTTAATTGTTTTTGTGATGAAATTGGGTGAACACAACTTTAATATAAAAAGGTTCGCTGTTGTTAAGAAGATCCAGCCAAAATTCTTCAGTATTGCTTTAAAAGACAAAATTAGAAAATCATGCAAAACTATTATTTATTTCAGTGATGAAACTCACCGATCCAAGCCTTGTGACTCTTCCCCATTGCTTCTTAATGAGGGTCTCTCAAAGCTGTGCATTCTTTTTATTACTACACTTTTTCCTTCCACCCAATTTTCAAATAATATAGCTGGACAATGTTCTTTTAATGTATTGGTTGTAGGTATTGAATTGAGGTTTTCATTAGCAATAATTGAGACTTTGCAAAAAAAAAAAAAATAGAAATGTATTACTCTGTCATCAACTTAAAGGGATTCACTTTTTCAAAGCCACTAATAAATAATGGTTTGATGGTGATAGAATTTCTTGATACACCTGTAGTTATATTTCAGAGGAGTGGCTGTACAACCACTAAATTATTATTTGTCAGTTTTTTACACAGCGCTTATGTCTTTTAGCGTCTTTTTGTTTGTTTTTTTTACCAACATGTGTAAGAAACTTGATCATATCAAGTTTACCCAATTTAGCTGGATTATTAGTAAGAAAGGCCATT
Organism: Poeciliopsis gracilis; assembly: GCA_911649635.1. Taxonomy (NCBI): domain Eukaryota; kingdom Metazoa; phylum Chordata; class Actinopteri; order Cyprinodontiformes; family Poeciliidae; genus Poeciliopsis; species Poeciliopsis gracilis. The sequence goes on from CAJVRI010001220.1 coordinate 5,142,531, forward strand.
TTCATTATGTCCTTTTAAACCTCTTCAGTACCATGGCCAAGATAAGAAAAAAATGATTGGAGATATATTTTGTCTTTCTTTAGGGTAAGTGACTGTGAAGATCTGGAGATGCCTGAGAGTGAAGTTGTAAAACTTGTTGCTGGCATTGAGAAGGAAATGTTTGACATATTCCGCAACACAGACAGCAAATACATGAACAAGTATAGAACTATAATGTTCAACCTAAAAGATCCAAGAAATAAGGTTGGTTGACATCTTAGTAATTTTTTTTTTTTTTGTATTATTATTTTTCTCACCTCTCAATGTTCAAATCTGATTCTTCATATTGCAGACTGGATCTATTTTCCATTGTGAAATCAAATGTTGCCTTTTTTTAAAAATGTATTCTAGGGTTTGTTGTACCGGGTCGTAAATGGAGAAATAGGCCCTTTCAGACTGGTCAGAATGACCCAAAAGGACATGCAGGCTACTAAAGCCCCTGAGCCAGCTACTAAGGAAACAACTCAGGTAAAGAATATCTGAAAACAAAAGGAGATTTTAATGAATTATATAAAACAAATAAAAAAGATTGAGTGATTTGACTGTTTTTGATTGCGAAGGTTAAAGTTGAAGCTGCTAAGGCGACTAATATCCCGAAGCCTGAAGCTGTGAAGATCGATCTGCCCAGTTTGAATCCTCCGAGACCGGAAAGAAAGCCTGAGAGCACGGTCTGTACAATTGTCACTACTGGTGTAACCTTTTACTGTTTATTATACTTATTTTGTATTTTTATTTTACATTTGATTCTTAGGAACAGAAGAAAGTTATTCCTCCTCAACCTTCCAAATCTAGAGTTATGCAACCAAGCAAGAACAAAAAGATGCCAGATATACTTTCCTGCATGCTTAAGGATACAACATCAGAACACAAGGCTCACCTCTTTGACTTGAAATGCAAAATATGCACAGGTAAATACAAAATACAACTTTAACTGATTCAACTACTATTATACAGTAAAAATTGATGAGCTTCAGATTTGCTTTGCTCTTTGACTTTAGTGCTCTGTTGTAGCGATAGAAGCTGTTTTGTATTTTTGCACTGCTTCATTTTTTACACAGAGAGGGAGAAAAAAAAGTCAGAGATGATATTTGATCATGAGATGGGTATACAAACGATCTAAACTTGTTTATGTGCATTTAAAACAACTTTTTTGAATACTTGAAAATATTATCTATGTAATCTAAATAATAATTATAATGTGTCATCAACGAGCATGTAAAGTTATTTTAAAATGATTTGATTAAAATGATTTTGTTTTCATTCTCAAAGGCCAGATGCAAGCTATTGAAGGTGAAGAACCTGCTAAGAAAAAGTTAAAGGTCTCTACATCAAGAGACAAGACTGATAAGATTTCTTGGAAGAAGCCTGGGGGAGATGAGTCTCCTCTGTTGGCACCACCTGACACACCTGAAATGGAATTTCCTACATCTTCATTGATGGAGCCATCGTCCCAAATTGATATTGATTCTCCAAAATTGACAATTGTTGAATCTCCTGCCTCCCCGACGATGGATTCTCCTGCCTCTCCAGCATTAGAGTCTCCTGCTTCCCCCATCATGGAGTCTCCTGCTTCTCCAACTCCAGAGGGATCCACAGTGCCTGCACCAAAGAGATCATACACACCAGTTGTGATTCCCACTGTCTCCACTGTAACCATTACAAGACGTGACCCCCGAACTGCAGCAAACAGGTTTGCTGCTTCCTCAGGTGGCAACTCTGGCCTTAGTAACGTTTCCAAACAAGCAGCTCCTTACGCTGCTATAAAAGGTAGCCTGGCACCGAGCTCAGCACCACCACCCTCAGTAGCACCACCAAAAGCATTACCCAAATCAATCTTAATGAAGCCATCCTCCTCTTCTGACCCAAGACTTGGTGGTGCATCCTCCAGGTACTTAAAGAGTTTTAATTCTAAATCTTGTTTTAGTCTTTTTGGGAAGAAATATGGGGATGTAAGTTGTACTCTGCCATTGCTTGTGTTTCAGAGCCACAATCTCTCAGACCCCAGGAGATGGTGATACTACACAGTTCCTAGCTAAACAGGGCATACTGTGGAAAGGCTTTGTAAACATGCTCACGGTGGCCAAGTTTGTGACAAAGGGATACCTGGTTTCAGGACCGACTGAAAATATTAAAGCGGTATAGTGATGCACAATGGTTCTTAATGCTGGCTGAGCACATCTGCCTCTCTCACAGAGGACATCATTGTAAAACTATGTTTTTGTGTTGTACAGGATTTGCCTGATACCATACAAATCGGGGGGAGAATCTTACCCGAGACTGTGTGGGATTATGTTGTAAAACTGAAGACCTCGGTTACAAAGGCATGCAAGATGTTTTTTATATTTATGCCTCCAACTTGCAAAAATAGTGCTGAGGGTGTATGTTATTTTTACTCATTCTTCTGTTTTGTTTAGGAGTTGTGCGTGATCCGGTTTCACCCTGCAACAGAGGAGGAAGAGGTAGCCTACGTGTCCCTGTTTTCCTACTTCAGCAGCAGAGGCCGCTTTGGTGTCGTTGCCAACATAAGCCGTTCCATCAAAGACGTATATCTTGTCCCTCTTGGCGCAAATGAGTCGATCCCATCCATACTACAACCTTTTGAAGGTCCAGGTATGAAAATATTTAGCTTTTATGTTTTATCATGTTATCATCATGTTAAGAGATGTTTAACTTCACCCTATCTGTAAAAGTTCTTTTATTTGAATTTTATTTTGACCAAAAATGCACTGATCAGGCTTTCTCCGACCAATTCAGATTTTTGCTGCTCAGATTTTCTATTTTGATAACATTTGATTTTTCTTTCTACATGACATATAAATAAAAAAGTGGAACAGGTTTGTTGATAGAGACAGGAGTTTAGAATCCAACAGCAGATGAAAGAAATATGACTTTCCCTAACCTCTTTTAATTTTTATTGATAAATCTGATTCTTTTAAACACAAAACATGGTGAGAATTTTTAGTTTTAAAGAAGTACAAAAAATCTGATTTTTCTGACCTTCTAAACACTCATTAGGACCAATAAAAGGAAATTTTTTAAGATTCATAGGTATATCTTCTGAGTTTACATTTAAATAGAAAAGTATCTGTTTTTTATGTAGCCTAAATCCAGCTGAAGTGTTGGTCTACATACACAAACTTTTTAGAAAGGTCAACATTTTTGTTTTTAATTGTCAGTCAGAAATATTTCAGAGCTTTTAAGTTATATTTAAATAAAATAATATGGGATACTTTGTTTCATTGATTTTGTTTGTTTTTTCAGGCCTTGAAAAGAACAGACCCAATCTTCTTTTGGGTCTAGCAATTGTCCAGAAGTTAAAGCGTCCAGGAAGCATGCCTCAGGAAATTGAAGAGAAGAAACCCAAAGTTAACATGCCCAAAGACCCTATGTGGATTCCAAAACCACCAGTCCTCTATGGTTCTGACAAGCTGGACATGTTCAAACCATATGATCCAGAGACTCCTGCTACTTCGTCCCCTCCTGGTTCACCATCGGATTCTTCCTCTTCTGGCTCAATTACCATACCTTCCCTCTTAAGTTCCATTCACGCAACTCCTTCAGTCTCATCCGTTGCTGCCACAGACTCCACATCTGTTAGCAACTTAGTCAAGAATGTTACACCATCATCCAGCAATAATAACCCATTACAGACTATTTTGAAGACATTGTTTAAGGGAAAGGAGTCAGACCCAACAACCTCCTCTGACGGGAGTTCCCCCAAAGCAACAGAAAGTTCCAAGAAGAAACCAGCGTTCCCTAAAATATCTGGACCTATGGTTGATCCAATAGTCCAGCAGTATGGACAGAAATCAAAAGTCAAACGGGTAGAAGAAGAAAAGGAAGATGACTTTGACAGACCCTATGACCCTGAAGAGGAATATGATCCTGCAAAGGGATACAAAGTTTTTAATCCACAAATCACAGACAGTAATAAGGCTGATGACTCTACATTATCAGGCTTGGTGGAAGACGATGTGGCCTATGATCCAGAAGATGAAACTATCTTTGAAGTATATCAAAGTGACGCTGTCGTAACAAAGCTCCCCATTCCAACCCAAAATGCAGAGACACCAACATTACCAACAGCAGTTTCTGATTCCACTCCAACTACACTTAAATCGAACCCAACTTCTGTAGTGTCGACTTTTCATACAGGTGCTGTAGTTGTCTCAGCTGCAACACTGAGTGAACAGCAGCGGATGCTTGAGGAACTTAATAAGCAAATTGAAGAGCAAAAGCGACAGCTAAAAGAGCAGGAAGAGGTCCTGCGTAAACAGAGAGAAGCTGTAGGTATGTTTATGGCTCACTTTTCTGTTTCTGATACATTGATGTCTCCTCCCACAAAATCTGTACCACTTGGTCAACTGTCAGCTGTGCAGAGTGCTGTAATACCAACAAAGCCTGCAGATAAATCTGACAAGGTCAACAACAATACAGTGACGGAGGAAAATCCTGCTGTAAAGTTAGAAACTGTTAAGCTAGAACATACAAATGTCAGTGATAATTTAAAAGATACCACAGATACACTGACAGAACAAATGGAAATGAAAGAAAATGCAAAAGAATGTGAGAAATATTCATCTGCCGGAGAGATTGAAGACTCTGATGTAGCTTATGACCCTGAAGATGAGTCACTTTTTGATGAAATCCAAGATGATGTATTTAAGGGAGGGAGTACAAAGACTAATGATGGTTCATCGAGGACTGGGGATGGTGTTGGGAATAAAGGCGACTCTCCAAATTCACACCACAGCAGAAGGCGAAAGTCGTCACCTAAAAGACGAAGTCGTCGAGAAAGGGACCGCAGAAGCCCTTCAAGAAGGTCGCGGAGACGTTCTAGGTCACATTCTAGAAGACATAGAGACAAGGATAGACACAGAAGTGAAAGAGAGAGGTCAAGGCACAGAACCAGAGATCCATCTGATTATCCAGGACACCATCGAAAAGACCATGCTGCTAGCAGACATTCTCATGGGCTGAGAAGGTCCTCATCTTCACCAAGAAGAAAACAGTCTGCCTCTCTTTCACCAAAACGCCACAGGGGAGCTGCTTTACAAGTCATTGACAAAACAAAGCACAGAATTGGTCCATACAATCTTTCTGAGACCGTAAAGACATCGATAGAATCAACATCAGTTGTTGGAATTAAAAATGAGCCAAGTGAACTTAAGCTTGAGTGTAATCTTGCTGAGGACCCTGTTAAACACTCGGTTACACTTATTCAAAATGTGAAGACAGAGATTGTAGAACCGTCAATCAGTCAATGCGATGATCAAATTAACAGTTCTCCTAGTCAAGAAAACAAACCGTCTCTGCAGGACACATGGTTTCAAGACAAAATTGAAAGCAAAATTCCTCTGAGAGAAATTGATCCACCTCTTCGAGATTCTCCTGAAAGTCCAGATCCAGAACCACAGTTCTCAAAACCTTTCAGCACTGAAGGTGACTGTGCTAGAACTGCAGATTCTGAGGAACAAAACAGTGCTTCAGCACCATTTCTTAAAGATGAAAATGACTCTGTGGCAGTTAGTCATCAAACAATCTCCAGTCTACAAAAAGGACCACATATCCAGGACTCAGGACCAGTAAGGGATACTGTTTCACACAGTGTTCTACCTGGTCCAAGTTTTCAGAGTACTGGAAATCCAACAGCAAATATAAAAGATTCTGAACACAGTATGACCCAAACAGATCAAATAGACAAGAAAATTGGGTTTACAGGGCTTGATAGAAAAGGGCTTGACATGCATCATATAATGAGAAATGCTTTGGGACCTACTCCAAGCACTCAGAACACTCCTGCAGATGGTTCAGAAAGACGTGTAATGCAACAAGCAACATGCCCTCGGGGCTCAATGTTAAATTTGATAAAAAATTATAACCCCAATGTGACTGATTCACAGACCATCCCAAGAGTTTCAGAAATAACAGATAAAATGCAAGGGACAGAAAGCTCTTCTTTCCAAATCATTAACCAAGGCGTAGCTCGTCAATGCTCTGGTGTGATGCAAAATGATTTGCAAAGTGCATCAAATTCTGACATTCCAGTATTAAGAACACAAATTGAGGCCCAACATCAATTTGTTAGAAGCCAGTTGTCAGACAGACCTCTGCCTGGGTCAAAGGATTCTGTCTCAACTGTTCAACATCGTAATCCAAATATTAAAGGCCAAAATGTTGGTTATTACAGAGAACCTTTGCCTTTTTTGAAAACAGATGAGTTAAGATTGCAACCAAAGAACTTAGACAGCAAGTCAGACATTATGAAAATAGACACATCATTTGGGAGTCCCCAGTTTGAAGGAAAGATTTCACATCCTGGGTCTTTGGGTTCTCATATTAGAATGGTTAATAAAACAGGTCACAACCCATCTTTTTTTGGATTCAGAGGAGATCAAACACATTCAAAACATACCGAAAGTCTTTCCTTTGGTGAAAGAGGACTTGGGAAAAGGGAATCTCAACCCATTAAAAGAGATCCAGACTTCGGTGATGGTCTAGAATGTGGAGACAAGCCAGGTATTTCAAATCCAGACTGGAGAGAAAGACCTTTATGTTCTAATCCCCCACAGTCAGACAGTGGAGATGCTCAGAAAGGATTAAATAGGGAGTTAACACATCCGGTCAGAACAGAAACATTTACACAAAATGATTGGAGTACCCATCAGTTTGGTGAAAGAGTGACAAATTTGGAGAGTCAGGGACCTTGCAAAATAGGCACTCAAAACTTTCAGTATCGACAAAGAAAGAAAGAACGAAGTCCAGACAGACAAACTTTCATGCATGATTTTAGGGGACCAAGAGGGACAGATTTTGTAGGACCTAGAACTGAAATAAGAAATCCTGAGTTGCACTACACAAGGAATGACATTAGACAACCTATGTGTTCAGATATGATGGGAAAATGGTCAGAAAATAAAGGCCCTGATATTGAAGCATCAGTGCATTGCAGGAGAGAGCCAGTGGGTCCAGATTTTAAGATACAGGAACCAGAATGGATAGGTCCTAAAAGTGAGAACCCTATGCATGGCAGTAGAGGACCAGGGCATCCCGATTTCATGCGACAAAGACTTGAACAAAGAAACTGGCCTGAAAGGAGAGGGCCAGATGCGCCTGGTCCAGGGATTGATCAAAGGGGTCTAAATACAGAGGGTCCTGGGAATGAATGGAGAGGAGGAGGGCCTGAAACAAGAGGCTTGTCAATGGAGCACCATAGGTCTGAACATCGAGAATTTAGAGGTCCAGGTTATAATAAAGGAAGTCTTCCTAATGAAAATACTGGTAGAGAAGGTAGAGGTCCAGTTTTCCGAGGGCCCGGTCCCGAAGGCAGATACTTAACTTCGCAAAGACCTGGGCCAGACAAAATATCTGAACATCTAAATTTTATTGAGGAAGGTATTGATAATACAAATGCCATTCTGGGTGGCCCAAAAATTGACAGGAGAGTTACAGGAGGTCCAGATTTCAGTAGGCCTGTAAATGAAATGAGGAATCCTGCTAAAAAACCAAAATTCTGACAGGAGAGGACCACAAGAACCAGAAAACTGGGGACCAGGATCTGAAAGAAAAGGAACACATTTGGGGCATGCTGGGCCTGATAGCACAGAACAAGGACAAGCAAGAATTCTCTCAGGTTTAGAAGGTCCTAAGCCTATACAAGGAGGACCACACTTCAGGGGAAATGTAACAGACGTTGCATGTCTAAATTTGGAAGACTCAGAACACAGGGGGAGAAGTCCAAATCTCAGAGGTTCTAATTCAGATATGGTGGGTTCAGAATTAAATAGAACACGATCAGGGGTTCCAAGAACAGGAAGAATAGGTCCTCCAGTTGCATGTCCAGAAGGCCCAAACATTAGAGACCCGTGGCCAGAAAGAGTGGCTCTAAATGTAAAACAAGCAAACAGAAGCCCTCCAAGAGACTCACAATTCAGATGTCCTGAGCAAGGAAGAACATTTTCAAATATGGAGGGTCTGCAGCCTAATAGGAACGTGGCGCACCCTGAAGAAGTGGAACATAACAGAAATGTTGTGGGGGGTCCTGGGACTACAAGGACAGGTCCAAGATTCTGTAGGAGACCAGATTATGAGGGCCCAATCCCTGACAAACAAAATCCAAGGGGCCCAAGCTTTAGAGATCCCATGCCTGCAAGACCACGTCCAGGCGTTGATGGCCGAAGACCTGACTGGAGAGAATCAAGTGATTGTAGAGGTCGAGGCGCCAGGGAGGAAAGGGCAAATACAGAGGATCTTGGATATGACAGACAAAATGACTGGGGGGAGGCTGAACCTGTTCAAGAATTTCCTGATTTTGAGGTCTTAGAATCTGATAGGAGAGGGCGAAATTTTAGACCTTCAAGGCTAATGAGAAGAAGCATCAGAAGACCAGGACCAAATGCCCGTGGCTTTGCACCGAGTCGGAGCGGTGGTGCCTTTGAGGGGAAGTGGTTAGACAGAAGAGGGCCAAGATTTGAAGAGTTGGAGGGAGGTGAATCTTCTGGAGATATTTGGGACAATAGTAGCGACAGAGGTTTAGAGACTTTCCAAGATCATCCTGATGAACAAGGTGAAGGCCTTAATTTCCATGATAATAATAGAGAATGGACACAGGATGGAGAAAATGTGCAGTTTTCTGTTTCTGGAGAAGACTGGGATGGGGCTGGTTTTAGGCATCCAGGGCCTGTTCGTGACAACCAAGACATGGATTGTCCTGGCCCTAATAGAGAAAGAGAAGAACATGAATGGACTGAGCTTGATAGAGAAGATTCTGGGGCATTTTTCAGAAGGAGAGGGGGTCCATGCAATAGAAGACAAAGCTGGGGTGGAGTCCGAAGTAGAGGACGAGGATCAGTTCAGCAAAGACATGCAAACATGGATGATGATCGGACACATCAGGAGTTTGAGGGGGAAATGAGAGGCCATGATCATGGGATGCCCTGGCCTCAAAGGGGAGCCAAACATCCAAACAGGAGACCATTTGACATGGAGGCTCCAGGAGGTCCAGATTTAAGATACCCACAAACTTCCTACAGAAATTTCAATGATGAAGGTCCTGTGTCAGATAGGAGAGTTTCAGATTTTGGGGAATCCTGCTCTGAAAGGCATAGTGCAGACATGGATGCAGGAGCAGAACCTGAAGCATTTGAGCATAACTTTAGGAGAGTAAGAAGGGGTTCAATAATGAGACAAGGGCCTAGCGGCACAGAACGTAGGGGAGTATCACCCAATAATTCAGATTTTAGACCTAGTAGATGGGATTCAAACTCAGAGTTTCCAGAATCTGATAGAAGAGATGTAGATAGGAGGGAAAGGGAACAAAGACATCCAGGTCAAACAACTAGCAGGGGGAGAAGAGGTCCTCATCAAGGCAGCCATGGCCCTCATGAAGGACCTCCAGCACCATTCAGTAGGCCTTTAGGTCCCAGTCCAAACAGAGAAGGACATTCATTCCATGACTTTGACAGTCCACAAAATCAACAAGCTGTGCAACCTCAAAGACACAGAGGTGCCTTACTTCCCACTCCTTCTGATGGTCCATTACCGGTTTCAGATCCTGTGATGAATAGTCATGATGCCTCCTCTATGAAAACACCACAGTTTGGCTCCTCATTCAATAGGAACAGGGGAACAAGTAGAGGCAGAGCAATGGATAATTGGTTAAGAGGGCGTGCAAGAGGGCCAGGACGAGGAGCTCCTGCTCGATAACAAAATGTAGGGTATGAAGAAGGAATGTTGTTAAAAGTACTAAAACAGAGGTTTAACACGGCAACGTTTTAATAAAAAATAAAGTATGGACAATCTTGGATCTTATAAACATATTGATCTAATACTTGCAGAAGTCTCAAAGTACATATGTTTTCTTTAGGATTCCAAGGCTATTAAACACTTTAATATTGCTTCCTGAAGTGTATGGTTTTGTAAAGGCAATTTTCATTTATATTACAACTTGATAGTCAAGCCAATGGGGCTTGTAATGGTTAACTGATACAGAAATGCTGAGTTTTTGTGTTAATTATGTTCGACTTTGTTTCCAGTCATAGTAGTTGTTTGATTATGACCTACACCTTGTAAATTGTTGTATATTATACCATCTAGGAAGGAAGAAAATAGTTTAAAAAGCTTTGCACAAAAGTCGGGTTTTTTTTGTTTGTTTTTAAGAGTCATAACATCACTGTATTACTTTGTCTTGTTTGTTACATTTTTATGCTCCTAAAAATGTAACTTGTTTCAGTGTTCTTTGAGAATGCTACAAGTCAATAAAGTGACATTTTAAAAACTTGTAAAAATTTAACTTGTCAGTGCTTCTTCACTGTATTTTTTTTTTTTTTTGATTGTCATTTATGATGAAATCATATCAAGACAAAATAAGCTATGAGTTTGGAAAATGAACTTTTTTTTTATTTCCAAAAAGAGTAAAACCTTCTCATGTTATGTCAGCTACCCCAAAAGTGTGTTTTAACTTTATGATAAGGTGGAAGGAGGGTTTTCTTTGTCTTTTTCTGGGAGGGTGTTTAATTTTACATTTAGAAGAGATGTGTTTTAGTTGAAAGGCTTCAACAGTAAGCATACAAAATAATGTCATATTGAAGACGAGAAGGTCAGATTTGACTTTCACAGTTTCATTTTGGAGGTTTGGGGGAATCTGACATTTTAGCAATAACATTAAGTTACTCCATCCAACATTCTACAGCTGTACATTTTTGTATTGTTTTGTTTATTTTTATTTGCAGCAGTTTGATATTACTGAAATAATTTCTCTCATAACCCACATTTTCCAATATTTCACTGTTATTATACTGACATGTCATTAAGAATGAATATTTTTTATATAAACACGCTTATCCTTGCAGAGTTATGAGGGGAACTGATGCTTGTCTTCCTCACAAACAGTGATTTTGAATATTTTCTGTCACTTTTCTAGGGTTAATTAATGCTGCTGTAATGGTTTTTTTTAGTATACTTTACTTGACAAAGCTGATTTTTGTTGAGTTTATGTTGATTTATAAAAGTGAATGCCAATATAAACAAAAACTTAACATCTAATATTTTTTCTAAAACTGAGTATATGTTCTGATTCAGACAATTAGGTCTTTAAAGTTCTGATACATTTGGGGAACATAATTGACGTCGAACATCACTTTTCCGGCCATCAATTCAGAAGTTATCTCTGAAGAAAGCAAAAGAGATCTAGCTGCAAGGAACAATATAACTTTTTTTATATATGCATAAGTATAAAGTAAACTTATATAATTATTTTAGTTATGGGTAATTGTGTAGTGCATTCAAAGATGGCGACGATGTACGTAGCCGAACGTTAGTGTGGTAGTCGCTTTGCTAAAATGCTAATGTAGCGTTCACCAGCTAGCTGCTAATTATGGTAAACAACGCTTAAATGCTGAAGAAACAAAATTTGTCCATTTGGAAAGGAATCCCTCCAACAACCGCTTCGTGAGTAAGAATTACTCATTGATATCGGCATGTTTAGGTACATTTGTTTTAAGAATTTATCAAATAGTTTCTTTACTCTTAAGGTAGCCGTTTTCTATTGTCTCGTCATAAGCAATCTAGGTTTTTTAAATAAAAATGCAACTTAACATATGCAGTGCCATATCACGTATGTGTTAATGTACGCATATTTTGTGTCAATATAACCAATAAACCAACAAATTTCGCGTTTTTTTTTCTTAATGAAAGGAAGTTTTGTTTAATTGGATCAACCAGCGGCGTAATGTAGAGCTCCTAGTACGAAACTTTTAGCGTAACCATTATAAAAGTAAAGTAGCTGACGAATTTATGCTTTTGTTGACATTTTTACGCAACCACCACAATCACGAATGTTTTACCTGCTATATATACAACAAAATAACACACGATACTTAAGTGAAAACAGTGAATTTAGGTCCTCACTAGCTTAGCATGTCTAGAGTTAAATTTTATTTATTCTTTTGCCTATTCTTCTATGCAAAATAACTCAAGATTAGGACCAAAAGGTTTAACTTTAATCTCATTTATCCAATTATCCCAATTGCGTGAGCCAGCCATCACCTTGTGTCACCATGGGGCTAGTGTGGCATGACTAATACAGTATGTCTGTGCACGATTTCTCCACCTGAGCTGTGACTGTCTGCAGCTCCTCCAGAGTTACCATGGATCTCTTGGCCGCTTAATACTCTTCTCAGAACATCTGTACTTATACTAAAAGTATATTATAATTTCAAATTAGTAAATCTTCTGACTAATTTGGTGACATTTTATTTAGGGGGGGTAGAGTAAAGATGAGCTATTATTGATGCATGCCAGACTTGCAGGTTTTGAAAATGGCATACTTTTACTTCCACTTTATACTTAAGTGCTTAAGAAAATACACTGGTATAATGATTATTTAATTCAAAATGTTTAACAGTGATCAACCTGAAGTGGTTCAGTTTGGGCCTCTAATTTAAATAATTTTTTTTTTAATTTGATTTCTATCTTCAGAGTGAAACATGTCATCCCTTCACCCAGTTTATAAAACTCTTCATCCATCATCAAGTGAACACACCTCTGATGTCATTGGTTTGATTTGGAGCCAAGGTGCATGCGGGACCCAGAGTCAGGGGCTTACAACTAGCTCAGAGTTTGATCTAACAGAGATGTCAGATTTTGATTACTCTCACCTTCAGCACCTCAACCAGTCGCAAGTGGAGCCTGGGCTTTCAGACGACTCTAATACCAGTCCATCCTCAGCTGTAGTAGTGGTTCAAAATGCCACTTGTTCTACAGGGATTTCCCCCAACACGTCCAGTCAAGCCATTGACTTGTCAACTTCAACCTCAAATGACGACCACAATCTGGTAATGCCAGGGGAAAAGACTCCTGTGTTTTATGGTGAGGTTCCAAGTTTTGTCCTGGCCAGAATCAGAGGTGAAGAAAGCCCAATCAAGGTGACCGTCAAAGAGGAGTTTTCCAAGAACCGATCCATATCAGCTGCAAGAGTGTGTCTGGAGAAAAGATTCAACAGCATGTGTGCTGACACCACAACGCAGCCGGATAGCCACTCTGCTGTTCTCAGCAAGTTAGTTTCAGTTATATAGTATATACATTTTTTCAGGACGTGTAATGTATTATTATAATTTTTGCATAGTTTGCAGCAACCTTTGTTTTTCTGTTCTCTTCAGTCTTTTGACAGTATTTGAACACTCAGCAGAGGCTCAAGAGGCATCCACACATCCTCAAACACAAAAGTGGGTGAAAGCTGACCGACCAAATTCTTTTAAGCTCTCTAGCTCTCATGTCGGAGGTGTTTTCGAACCGATAACCAATGTCTTTGGGCAGGTGGGATAAAAAATTAACATCACCAATCAATTTAATAGATTTAGGCTGCATGTTTATTCAAACAGTTTAATCCTTAATGTTTTATGCTGCAATTGCAGGTTATTGCACACATGGCTGAGCCCAACATACATCAGGGTTTAATAATGCCCCCCAGTTTTTCATTTAGCTTTCACCCTGAGACTTCTGTGATAAAAACTGTCTACGCTGACAGCAGCAACCCCAGAGAAGAGCAGGAGTTGATGTTCACTGAAAGTACGAGTCTAATTAGAAACTCAGTTAATTTCTTTGTCTATTGAACTACACAGCATTTTTCTAAGTCTGCGTCCCATTGCTGTTTTACACAGAGGATGTGGTGCCACATGCTGTCTACAGAGGGCATTGCAGCAGCTTGTGTCCTGAACCTCCCAAAGCTGCTAAAACTGCTCCAAAACCATCCAAGAAGTCCAGGAGGGGTGGCTGCAAAAGAGCCCGATCTTCATTGTCACTGACCCAACGCAAGGAGAAACACAACAGCAAAGAGAGGGAGCGCAGGTGAGCCATCTCAAACTGTGTTAGTTGAATTTCCATCTCGTATTTCATCTTATAAAGTTTTTTTTTTTCTTTTAGATTTAATGTGGGCTGCACATTCAGCATTGCTTTCTCCGATGCATAATCCACAACTCATGTGGATTATGTATTCAGTGCTCTTATACTTCTATGTAACTCCCAGGGTTGATACAAAATTGCTGAAACGAAGAAATCATAAATAAATTGAAATCATTGAATAAATTATTAAAAGATAGACATAAGTCGTATGTGAATCTTAGAAAATGACTCGATAGACAACAATAGAATGTTACTCGATTTACTGTATGTGTTTGGTGACGTACAGGAAGAGGATCCGCTCCTGCTGTGATGAGCTGAACACCATGGTGCCATTCTGTGACTCGAACACAGACAAAGTCACTACGCTGCAGTGGACCACAGCTTATCTAAGATACATCAAAAAAATGTATGGAGACAGTTTCAAGGAGGTAAGCCTGTGTAGAACAGCAACTTATAAAGCCATTTTCAGGCCTTTCTTTTGTCTTGAATTTATTTATTTTTTCAAATATGCCTGAATGTAGACCAGTTTTACAGTAAATAGCTTTTATTTTCTTGCAGTTATGTACCATGTGTGCACAATTATGAATTGTTTCTTGCTTGAAGAAAAGTGACTTCTAAAAACTGTCAGTAGTTTTAGGAGTGGATTTTGAGTCCTTCTTCAACTAGAAGATGAAGATAGACTCATCATCTTCTAGCAGAAGAAGATGAGTCTTCTCACCTCCACCTTTCTGGCTTCTGAGTAGAAGTGGAGCTCTGTTACCTGTTACTGATCCAGCCACAGGTCCGTCCACCTGATCTGATTTTCTTCTAATATTTCTTGGCCCAGTTTCACCTTGTGTGTCCTACTCAGTGGTGGTCGGGTTTCAATCTTCCTTGATCTTGTCTCTTGAACCTGAACACTTTGTACTTATCGGGTCTCCAGGCAGGTTGCATTTCTGGAATATAACAGCTCTGGAGTAGAACAGATGTCTAGTTGATTTGAGTTTATGTCTTATTATTAATTTTAACTTTTCAGAACCAGTTAAGTTTATTTTTTCATGTTTATACACGAAAAAACAAAGGTAGGAAAACAAAGAAGTATAGCTGAATGTTTTCTTGAGTCCCAGGTGGTGCTAACAATGAGGTATCCTGATAAGCTCCCTCTGTGATGGTGCTTCCAATAAATGGTCAAGAAATCATCTGAAAACAGAATCTTCCGTCAGGCTGTACTTTTTGGTGATGATCAGTATATTTTTGAGCATTACGGAGAACCATGTTTCAGGACTAAAATGACAATGAAGTGTCTTTAAATCAAAACCTAACTGAAGTAAAGGAAAGCAGAAGCTGACAAATTGTGATCAAGTCACAGAATAATTAAGATTGGCTGTCAATTAATAATTATCTCTGTAAATTGTGTGCATTCCCAACTTATAAGATATTGTTAATTGTTCAGTTTAGTATGAAAACAGAAAAGTCCAAAAATGATCTTCCACTTCTGAGACCTTTCTCTGATGACTGTAGGTAGGCTGAAAATATCTGAAATGAAAATTTCTTCTTTGGCAGGAGTTTCAGAAGGTCTTCAATAATGAGAGAGAGAGGTTTTTAAAGTCCAGCCCCTCTCCAGGTAAACAACCACCCAACCCAAAGAAAGACAAGACACTGAGCACTTCTCTTGCAGCTGAGCAATGATCTGCTTCATGTTTAATCCACATGTAAGACGGCACTTTAAATTGAGTCAGTGAACCGAGGGAGTCTGTAGGGCTTAACTGAAAAGTTCATTTTATGTGTTTGAAAAGTTTATGATTTAACTGCCTCAGAGAGTGGAAAGTTCCCTTTGTCTGATTGAGAGACGCTCAACGATAGCTGGGTTTTCTGCAGTTGCATCGTAAGACCACTAAGTGTCACTGTAGTATCAGAATTGCCTAAACCAGTTCCATTCAGCTGATAAACTTTAAAAACTGTATTTCACATGAGATGGCACTGTTTTCTTTTGGAAAATGGAATATGGGAATAAGACTGCTCTCGACCCATTTTGTTTTATTAATGTGTCATTTTTATATTTTATTTAAATGTTTGCTTGTGTTACTTTTACAGCTGATGTTCTTAAACTGACAATACTCCATATATTGTCTTTTGTATTCATATTTATGCATTTTTATATATAACCTCGGGACAATAGTGAATTAATGGAGTTATAATGAAGTGTTGGGCTCATTTGATATGTAGAGAAGAGTATTGTTTTACTGAAAAGTGGCTTTATTTGTTCTTACAACATGTCGCTGTAGCTGTACATACAACAGTCACCCACAATAATAAATAGTATTTAAAGTAATGTATATTTAATAGTTACAGCACCGGCAGTACACAGTGGATGTCTTTGCTGATTGAAAAACCAAAAAATAAAAATAAACTTTTTCTAATTTCTTTATGAATTATACAGGTCTGACTTATGCATCCACAAGTTTGATCTTGTTTATTCTCTTACCTTTAGTGAATCATCTTCACTTTACAAGTTATGTAAAAAAAAACAAGCTGTAAAAAAACCCCCCAAAAAACAAAAACAGTTAAGATTTTTTTTTTTTTTTTTTGCATTCTACACAATTTCTGGGCCCCTTGGTAATTGTTATTTTATTACTTTTACAGTACATATACAGCTCCAGCACCTTTGTCCATATTTTATACTGTCAGTTTGTATATTGAGGTAACACCTGTGATTCACACAATAAGCCGTGTCAAATGGGCGTTCACATCAGAGACGGTCACAGTTGTCGCGTTGATAATCAAAACAAATGGAGCATCGAAACATTTACAAACTTATGCCAGTTGTTATGTGACACTTTTGAGTCACTACAGTTCTCTTGTTTTCTTTTCCTTGCCTGATCTGCTTTATTTCAAGATATTACCTGTAATCTTTTGGGTCTCTCGGTTGCTTTGGTGTTCCTGTCACTCTTGGAATGTTCCTCCATTCACATTTGTAGATGTTATTCCTCCCTTGTGATACATGTATTTAAATAAAGTGGACTTGTTGTGAACGTTCTCTTGTCATTCCTCTCCTCCTCATGTTAACCTTCCCTCCTAAAAGCGGAGCGGTCAGGCTGCAGGAAGTCGTGTTTAATTGTTTTTGGGGTTTGAGGATTTCCCAGCTGGTGACGTTCCCTGGCAGGCTGTTGTATCACAGATCCCTGGAGGACCCTGATGCCCAGTCCTACCTGCCCTGCCAGACTCTCCAGGCTCACCCGGATCTCCAGGAGACCCATCACGGCCATCTTTGACAATCCCACGTACTCCAGGAAGACCTAATGAGGGCGAGAAAAGGTTTCTGAGGTCAGGTAAGTGTTAGAAGCAGTTATCCATATGGTGAGTTAAAATATCCGCCTTATACCTTGGTGTCCTTGGTCTCCAGGAGGCCCATCAATGGCTTTGCCCACAGGTCCCTTATCACCTGCCTCACCAACATCACCTGTTATTAAAAACAAAACATTTTCAGCTTTGTGACTTCTAAAAAAAAAGAAATTTGTATTTTGCTGCATGTAATACCAGCTTTGGTCCTATACGTATATTGCCTTCCTAATAATTCCTCCCATTTCTAATCTCTTCAATGCTCTGTCTGGGCTTTCTCCCATTCACTTGGATTTTAACCCAGTGAACAGACGGAGAAATTGTGAACAATTCTGTTGAGTTTTTGCTCTGCTTTAGAATTGCAGTCTGCCTGTAGTTTTAGCAATGGCAATAGTGAACGTAAACGAAGAGGTTCAGTCCACATTGACCATGCTTGCTAAACGTTAACAGCCATCTTGTTTGGCTCGGCACTTCTCTCTTGAGGGAGATTATTTACAGCATAGCTACTTTCTGCTAAGCTTCATAGCGTCGAACTCGTACATTATACAAGTCACAGGCAAATGTTATGAATTGGGAAAAATGGAAAACATCAACAGAGTCCATGCATCCAGCGACATTTGTTTAGTCCAGAACTTCTGTACGGAGGAAAACTTATTTACCAGGTTAAATAAAAACCATTAAGTAAAAACAGCCTTTGAACTGTTCTTTTTGAATTAGTGATACAACAGTCAATTTCAACTTTGAATTTCCAAAAAATATGATTGCTTTTAATAGTGCTGACGTCAGGGCCTTTTTAAAATCCTGTTTCATCCATTTCAAAGCAGTTTTGAGGCGTAATAATGTTCTAGCTGGACAGTTACAGGGGAAATTGAAATATCTAGAGGTAGTTTTCACTCAATTTGTCCACCGTAGCAGCACCACTGGCAGCAAAACGATCTGCAGCTTGATGCTGCCAACATGCTGTCACTTTGTTATGTTCAATAACAGTCCAGGAATCGTAAACATTCAAGCCCATCATAAACGGTCAAGACAGTTTAACTTTATTAGATGCCAATAATGGATGACACAAAATGCTTCTGGAGAAAAAATTTACGTTCAGTAGAGACAATGATTTATTTGGCGACATTGAAGAGGCATGTTTAGAGGAGTCCAGGTGAGGACTCGTTTTGTGCACTTTTTTAGAAACTGTGTAATTTCTCATACCTCTGGGTCCTGGATCTCCAAGTTCTCCTGGCAGGCCTCTGTATCCTGGCGGTCCACGGGTCCCTGGATGACCGACCGAACCAGCAACCCCTTGCTTTCCTGGAGGACCCGCGGGGCCGGGTCGGCCCACTGTTCCTGGGGCAAGGGGCCTCCGCAGGTTGGCCGCCAGCTGTGCAATCTGGTCTGGATGATGGAGGACACCATAAGGTAAGTTCTGGTAAATGTGTGGATTATGACTGGAGAACAGGTTTAAGATTTCTCACCATCGATCATGGAACCACACAGCTCTCTGATGTGCTGCTCACTTGCTAGTTTACCCTGAAACACAAGAAGCCATTTATGAAACGGTCAGACGATAAAATTAGAGCCGTTTGTTAAAACAATCCTACTCACAGGTACACCGGTCTTTCCTGCGATTCCTGGCACACCCTGTTCCCCTTGGAAGCCCATCAGTCCTGGTTTTCCTGGAGGCCCTCTGGCCCCGATCTCGCCTTGTGGACCTGTCACACCTTTGGGCCCCAGTTCACCTCTCTTTCCTGACTGCAATTAGCAGGATTTATCAGTTTAATTGCTCAGTATGTTTTGCAGAAACAAGTAATCTTTTATCCAAACTCCTAAAAACCTCCCTGAGATTTAATCGCTGACTAAACACCACCAAGAAAACAAACTGGGTCTGCTGAGAGAATGCGGGGGTGGGTTCATATGGACTCTTCTTGCCTGATAATTACTCCAAAGAGCACAGCAAACAGTAAGTGAGACTAAGGGAGTGAAGCTCATCAGCGCTGTGTCGCTAATTACACAAATTGTGCTGCAGCTTAGTGTGACTTGTCTTTCCCTCATGGCGATAGCAGCAAACAGGCCAATAAAGCTAAAGCTGCAGTGCCTATATCTAAATAATCCCATTAAACCGGGAATGTGCCGTCATGTGCCATGACTTTGACAAGCGGGCAAAATCTGCTCAGAGTGAGGCGCCATTTTTAATGTTTGGAGAAGAAACAGACGCAGAGGGAGTTTGGAGCAAACTTGCACTGCTAATTACACCCACACAGCATCTGATGTATGTTTGGCAGACACAAACTGTATTTGGAGAGACGCTTTGAAGGGTGAGATTCTGTAAATGTAGGACAGGGGAAACTGATCAATTATCTTACCTCTCCTTTCTGTCCAACTGGCCCAAACGGACCCTGAAAATAGATAAACACCTTAGTTGTCCAAGCATTTAGTTTCAGATCAGAGTCAGACGAACAAGGCAGATGCATTTCAGTATATTATCAAAAGGTTCATTTACTTCACTTATTTATTTATATCTTTTCAGAGATTTCAGTTAGTTTTGGTGGTCATTGCGTTACAGGTAATGAAACCCGAGGATTCAGTTTCTCAGATATTTAAAATATTACATAAAAGAAAAATTAAAATAAGGATTTAAATTCAGAAATGGCATCCTACTGAAAGTCTTTTCCAGACAAAATAATTGATTTTGCTTGAATTCCTGCATTGAGTATGTGATCAGCCTGTTTCACTGTGGATGATTTAAGGAAGTCCAGGTTGAAAATGCTGCAAAGCACTCACAAAAGTACTATGATCATTGGTACATTTTGGCAGTGTGGGCCGGTGCTTGGCCTGCTGGAAAATAAAATCAGCATCTCCATAAATCTTGTCAGTAGAGGGAAGCAGTAAGTGCTCTGAAATGTCCAGGCAGACTGCTGACCTTGAACTCGATTTAACAGAATGGACCAACACCAGCAGAAGATATGGTTCCCCAAATCGTCACTGAATGGGAAAGCTTCATACTGGACATGGCACAACTTGAATCGTTTTCCTCTCTGCTCTTTCCTCAGGCTGTGAGGTTGATTTGTAAATGACATGCAGAGAGGACTTTGCCCCATTGAACATCAGTGTTTTTGTCTTTTTGAAAGTGATAATCGTGGGCCAACCAAAGGACAGTCGAGGAGAGATCAGTCCAGGTTCAGTTTATCCTGAAAGTAACTAATACTGACGCACAGAAGTGGAAACCAACTAACTCTCCTCTGTCCTGAGGCTGAAGTGAATGCAGAATACCTCACTGGAAGCCTGCGAATTTCACCCATTAGCTGCTTCTTCTCCCAAACTTCTTTTTTTTCCTTCCACATTACTGCTAGGTCATAAAATTAGAAATTTCATTTTTTTTATTTTCTAGTATCTGAAAATCAAACGGATACTAGAGAAGCTTCAAGGTTTTAATCAGTTTGATTGAATAGTGTGCAGTTTTTCATTAGTTTACTCATTTTATTTAATATTTATTTTTCTAAAAAGTAAATGTAAAAACTTGAAAAATAATATATTTTATCGTTATCTTTAATTGTTTAAATGCTCAAAGTTCAATGAAAAGCTATGATTTATGCTTCAGATAAAAATGTATTGATAAGAGTTTTATTTTAGTTTTAGCAGAGTTTGGCTGTAACATGCAGCTGATTGGTAGTAAAAAATAGTTAATTTCACTACTTAGATTAGGACAAACTACTCACAGGTTCTCCATTCTCTCCTGGTAAACCATCACTTCCAGCCACACCCTAAAGAAGGAGAATTTGCTGGTTAAATTATGTTTAAAGCATCATATGTTCATTATAACATGGAAGGACAATAACATGTTCTATTGTTTGTTGAGAGCTGGAGAGAAAATACTGAAGAGAAACATTGTAACATGACTATCACAGAAGGTTTTGGGTGACCTACTATGTCTCCCTTTGCTCCAGAAGCTCCAACTGGACCCTAAAGAGGTGGGAAACAGAAACGGAGTCAATGTATAAGAGACATGCAGAGAATTTGTTGCTGTGAGAGCGGGAGGGGAGCAAGGTGGGCTGGTTGAGGGAAACCTGGACGGACATAAAGGGCGGCTTTGTTCTGTCTTCAGGTCCTGAACAGGAGGCCTCCTGTGTCTCTATGTTCTCCTGGCTGCAGCCCGACTTTTAACTGATCAGGATGAACGACCTGGTTACTACCTCATGTGATCACATGTAGTGTTTGTTTGGGGCCTTGTTTCCAAACTTTCAAATATCTTCAAATGTCTAGATTTTTAACTACCACCAAACAGAACCACTAGAAATATCACGTAAGGCTTGTTTAACTTACTTTCATTTAAATGATTTCATTTGTTAAAAGAAAACTATGCATATTCAAGGCTTAGTTGGATCCATTTTACTGCAGGAACTCACTCTGTCACCAAACTCCCCACGGAGTCCTGTTGGCCCTGGAAGGCCTGGGTCGCCCAAGGCTCCTTTGACTCCCTGCAGCAGATTTCACACACACACACACACACACACACACACACACACACACACACACACACACACACACACACACACACACACACACACACACACACACACCCCCCACACACACACAGAGAGAGAGAATCAGTAACTTCACCACAAAATATTAATAACTTTTAAAAAATTGATCATTTGTGATTTTATGTTGCTGACCTGGAAGCCTTTTACTCCCAGAGGCCCAGAATTGCCTACTGGTCCAATACCTCCCTGTTAGGAAGAGACATAATCATGTGAATCTACTAGACTATTTATGAGGCTATTTCAATTCAGAGAACAGAAATTAAGCAAACCGATGCAGTCGCTGTGAAATATTTGTTATGCAGCACAGCGTGTTATATGTTTTTTCTTTTTTTTTGTTGTTTCCTGAAGACTAACTTGAGACAAAAGCTTTTCTGTGTAAGTCTTACTAAGTCGTGATTTTCTTTTCTGGTCCCTGCATGTATTCCTGCATTTCTAATTAACTCTACTTGGGTACATTTGTAATTTTTTTAATTGCTTTTGCAGCATGTGAATACCTGCAGAAGCCAACTGTTTATTGTTAATGTGATATTTGAACATTGGTGCTTCATATTATTTCCATTATCTACACTTATCAAGCACTCAGACATGCAAACTGGAGTAAAGCATGTTGGAAAATGTTTAACAGTTTAGTCTCATTGTCGTCTTGTTGTCTTAATTTATCATGCTACTATATGACTGGTCAGCAGTTTATAGTGAGACTATTTAACTTACAGCCACTCCTCTGGGACCTGGTATCCCCCTGATTCCTGGAACCCCAACTTCACCCTGAAGAGAACAGGTTGTGGACAATTTAGAAGATCCCTGACAGTACGCATCTAGAGGTCATGTGACTCTGCGGAGCGGTTGATGACCCTCCCAAACAATCCCATCAGATACATACAGGAATACCTGGCTCTCCAGAGGGTCCTTGCTCTCCATTCTTCCCTGGATCACCCTGGGATGAAAAGAAACGAGGATAAACATTGCATCTTCAAACTTCTGGACTTGAGGTTCTGACAGTTCTCTTGTGAAAATACTCACGATTTGTCCTTTTGACCCCTTAGTTCCAGCCTTTCCAGGCAAACCCTTGAAATGAAAAGAGAGGATATTAAAGCTGACAGCAGTTTCTAATCCGTCAAGAACTCTGGTGTATATATCGTTTTTTAGTAAATATTTCAAGTGAGCAAAAAATTGAGTCCTGCTGTATATCAGCACATTTTAGTCGACATAATTACCAAACTCTGGTGCTGAATGGAGAATAAGGTGATAAATCAGAGAATCATGAATTGATTATGTACTTACAGGAAGTCCATTTGGTCCTTTCTCTCCAACTACTCCATGGCGTCCAGGATCACCCTGTGAGCAGAAAGAAAAACCTTCTGATCTCTCGGGTCTCGGCTTATGCAGAAGAATATTCTGAGAAGGAGGTCCGGCTCACCTTCTCGCCATCCAACCCCGGCGTTCCATCTTTCCCATCTCGTCCAGGTATACCCTTGTAAAAATCATCGGATATGACCCTCAGATATCTAAATGTGCATCACACATTCAATTTCTTCTAATGTGAACTTACAGGCTCCCCTTTGGGTCCTGGTCCACCCAGTGCTCCTTTGGGACCAATTTTGCCCTGATAAATAATACATAACATGGACATTATTAACTAGAAGGAATATATCTCTTATTTAAATGTTGATCTGCTCATTTCTGAGCTGAAGCAGAAAAGATTGAAGAGAGCAAATGATTATAAATATATTAGTAGTGAATGTAGACATTGAAGAATAATAGCACATGACACACAGTCTAATCTGATCAGTACATATTCAGATGTATTATAAGAACATTTCTACTTTTAAAATGGTGCTTTAATAAAATTGTGTAGGTTTAAAGATCAATAAATGTGTTTAAAAGTGTTTTAAACTTTGTAATATTTAATATTAGGAATAAAAACTGTTATGGTAGAAATTACATGGTTAAAAAAAGAGCTGAATGTTTTCATATGTGAATGGTTGAAACAGCACAAAGATTGCAGAAGTACTCTAAGGACAAAAAAGAACATGATCTAAGTAATAATTTAGTGCTGTACAGCATCAACACAATGACTGTGTGTCATATAGATGAAAAATTAACGTTCTTGTATGTTTACTTACAATCTCTCCTTTAGGTCCCTTAAACCCCTGCGGTCCTTTTTCCCCAACATCACCCTGCAGACATCAGATGAAACACACCCAGCTATGCTTTGACCAGCCATCCAATCTCACTGTGAACTACCAACAAACACAGCCTCTGTGATTTAAAAATGAAACAAACTAGGAGTGACTCACTGTCTTTCCGATGATTCCAGCCATGCCAGGTTTGCCTCTGAAACCTGGGAAGCCCTGGAGACAAACAGAGGAAGTTGAAGTCAAACAAAGCCTCTAGACCTTTCAGATTCTTGTAGAAGGGCTGAAAGTGAAAATGAGGCAGGAAGGAGGGATCCTGCTTTAAAGATTCTTACTCTGTCCCCTGCAGATCCCATTGAGCCTTGCAGACCCCTTTGACCACGAGGGCCCTGAAACACACCAGGAATGAACCATGAAAACATTGAGGCATTGAGGTTTAAACAGTTGATAGAATTTGGTATAATTTCCAGTAATGAGACAAATTCTCACCTGCAGACCAACAGTTCCTGGAAGACCCGACTGTCCCGGTGGACCAGAATCCCCCTGGAGACGACAGCGAACACTTAAAACCACCGTCGGGTAAGTCTCATAAATAACAGCTGATTTACTTGTCTCACATGTTCAGTTCACCTTCTCTCCATTTTTTCCGGGCTCTCCTTTGTCTCCTTTGTGTCCAGTGTGTCCCTGTGTGGTGAAGCATGAATAGGAAGAAGCAGGTTAGTTGTGTTGGAGCAGCAGTGTTTAAGTCCAAACAGCTAGAAATAAATTGTAGGAGCAATTCATGCAAAGCAAACTTACAGCCGCTGTACGCAACACAAAACAAAAGCAATCAGAGTCCTACATAAAGTGGGAAATTGGGGACATGCAATTTCATTATTTTTTAAATATACTGAAATTATACGACCTTGTACAATTCAAAACTCTACAATTTATGTTCAAAGAAAGAAACCATCAAATAATGTGTTGACACAAAGAGAGCGGTTATAATTTAAAAGTCCTGATTATGCTTTCTTGTACAGGTCGGATAAATCGAAACAAAGAATGTTCTTTCTATTGTTTTGCGTGAGATTATTCTTGGACAATAAGATTATATTTTACTTAGATCCGCCTGTTTGTAGCTGTTTTAGGGCCTCTTGTCACTTTAAATCCAAAGAATCTGCTGCTGGCCACGCCCCCCAAATCAGCATTTACACTGGCACACGGCTGCAAATATACAAGTGTGCGTCTTTGAAAAGCAGAAGCAGAGCCTCCTCCACAAAAAACAAGAAAGCAGCAAGTGGTTGAATGCTAAGTCAACAACAAAACACTTGCTTTTCCAGTAGCCATTACACAGCAGTAAACCAGCTGACCAAACATGCATCATTTAATGTGGAAATACTTAAAATAATAGCATCTTTCATCTTCTCCCTGCTCCTTTTTGAAAAAATGTGTCAAATTGCATGTCAATTGGCATTTCTATTTGTCTTGTTCCTGTTTTTACTTTTTATTGTCTATTTGAAATAAATGATTAAATGGACTTTTTACCTTAAATCCTGGCATCCCGGGTGGGCCGGGGGGACCAGGAGGACAGATAGCAGGACACTGAAGACGACAGAGACATGATGCGTTCTCAGTTTGAAAAACACATATTCGGATTGCAGAATTTGCGGTGTGCAGTCCAGACATCTTACCAGAAGGTCACCATTAAGATCTTGAAGAGAGCCAGGAAGCCCCTGATGGAGGAAAAAAATGCACAGATCACATTCATTTCTTTTCCTGCATCACTGTATTGTTTGGTTTCCATTTAACCACCAGCTGGAAGCAGCAGCAGATATAATATGATGATAACTGCACTTACTGGGGGTCCATCAGGGCCAGGAGGTCCTGGAAGTCCTGGAAGACCCTCTGGACCCTAACAGATAATAAAGGCATGTTTTGAGCAGCTCTGATTAAAACATAGAAGTCCTGACTCTTTATCTTCCATTCAATCTGACTTAATCTCACTTTGGTGAAAAGCGTAAGGTCCACCTCTAAAATAAATCTTACAGTAACATTCAGTAGTTTGACACAGTAAAGCCGATTTACAGAACCTTGAAAAAGTATTCAAACCATTCCATTGCAGCTGCAGAGAAATATTCAGGATCACTCTCCTTCTTGGAGGTAATCCTACAAACAATTTTTAATGACGCACCAAAATTAGAATTTGGGCCGATGTCTGATATTTACCAAGATTATATACATTATATGAATTTCATTAGTCTTTCAATACTTTTTCTCCAGAATCCTGAGCTCCATCACCACCATTAATGTTACATGACCAGTTTCCTTCTCCCCATTAAGAAACAGATGGCAACAAGATATGCATATGACACCTCAGATTTCTATTTACAAAACAATCTGTAAGCAATTTACCCTCTTCCATCCTTCTCACATTTGTGCATTGATTTATGTTGGTCTGCTACATAAAATTGAATTATAACGTATTGATTGTGTGAAAAGGTCAGATTTATACTTTTGTAAAGCACTTAATGATCACTTTCCTGCATCTTTACACTGAAAATAGCCTCTTGTTTAATAGAAATCCTTCCACAGAGAATGAAGCTTAATTATGACCTTCTGAAATATCTTTAACTATATGTATGAGACGGACTCACTGCTGCTCCCTGGGGTCCGACTCCACCCGGCAACCCATTGGTCCCAGGTAATCCCTACAGACAAAAGTGTTTGTGTTGAAGGCGTCAGAGAGCAACAAACACAAGCTCCCAGGGTGCAATCAGAAAACAAAATGAAATTGTATGAAAGGAAATGTTCACTCACTGGGGCTCCTGGTCTCCCCCTGCCCTACGGAAGACACAAGAAGACAAATTAAGTCTCACCAAGAACCGGTATTTTACTGACAAAAATAACATCCGTTATATGGTTTTTACCCTGCAGCTAAAGTGTTTTGAATTTCAGTGTTTTTTTTTTTTTGTTTATAAATTAGATGTCAGCTTCAGATACTGAAGGGAAAACAGCATCATGTGTCCTCTTCATCTGGTGGTGTGTGTAGAGATGATTTTCACAGCGTGAACATATCCAGTGCTTCCCCTGAAGCAGCTTCATGCAGGATTACTCAAAGAGAAACACCTGCTGTAGGTGTAAAGTGTGTGTGATTGCTTACAGGAGGTCCAGGTGGCCCCGGAGGTCCAGCTTCACCCTGTAGTCAACAAGAGAAAAATCACTGACCAATCCAGTTGGTTTACAGTAAAATCTGCAAAAATGAGCAGCATTAGTGCTCTTATGAAGCAGTGAATGGTATGGTGCAGCTAATCTGTCAAATATTCTGAGTAAAAATGTAGTATTTTTTCCCATGATGGTTCTTAAAATCTAAAATTGTTAGTGATTTTCTGCATGACACTGATAACTAAAGGAATGAAGCCTTTTCAGGAGGCTGTTGGACCTGGATCCAGTTACGTTTCGGTTGAGTCCATTGTTTTCTGTTCCAAAAAAAAAAAAAAACAATGTCAATATCAGGATTTGTGCTTCTTTTCTTGCATGTTCCTCCAATGGATTTTAGGGTTTTTATAATTGAATTTCCTATTTTTGTGTGTTTATATCTTTCAGTGTAGATCCTTGAATGTTTTTTTTTCCGTCAAGACAAGACATCCTCTAAATACATGATGCGTTTTTAGCCAGTCAGCAGTAGACATACTGGTGTGATCTGGGAAATTGTCGTGCTGAACAATCTAAGAGAATTTGAACTTAAGGTCACAAACTGATGGCTGGATTTTCCCCTGCAGGGTTTCCTGATGTCTGGTCGGAAGCAGACCTCAATGTCCTCCAGATCCTGAAGCTGCAGATCCAACGCGCTACAACCGTCACGTTTGATTGTAGGTCAGATGTTCTTTTTCCTGAAATGCTTTGTTTTCTAATAGTTGAATCATGCACATTGACTTTAACTGAAGCAAATGAGGCGCACAGCGCTTTAGACGTCGAACTGGGGTCTTTATGGATGAGCTGTTGAAGCTCTCTTTTGGTTGCTCACTCCGAGGACGTCTCACATCTGTCCCATTGTTCTCCATTTAGGATAATGGTTCTCATAGTGGTTCACTTTAAAACATAAAACCTTAGAAATGACTTTATAATCCTTTCCAGACTCAAACATGTCAATGACTTTGTTTCCCATCTGCTTTTGAATTTGTGTAGATTGAGACATGATATGTTGCTCTTTGAGATGTCTGGCCTACTTCATGTCAGTCTGTTTCTGTTTAGGTGGCAAAAGTTTTGACTTTGTGTGGCTTGTGAGACTGAGATGTGACTAAAACAGTTGTTAGTTTAACCAGGGCCAGGTCGGTCCAGATCCTTTTTTATTTTCACCACATATATCATGTACTGGATAATCTGAGACATTAAAGTGTGACCAAAAAAAAGCAGACAGAGAAGAAAAATATGTAAGGAGGAAAATACTTTTTCACAGCACTTTACATAATGTACATAGACTACATAAGTTGTCACAAAATAATACTTTTTGGTGAAAAATGATGGAATCATTGAAATACAAGTTTGTTAGCTGTAAGTCTAACTCATCACTTGCTGGAGCAGCTGCTCATCACACTGCTGTTGATTTGAACATTTTCTCTACAATTAGGTTTAGAAATTTAAAAGCTGCATCGTTAGACTCAACATATTAGCTAGCTTAATTTCCAATAACTTGCCCTATTTTGAATTCCTTTCTTTTCTTCACTGATGAATGAAAACCTAAAACAAATGTTCACCGATATTTATTTTGTAACTAATTCTCATAAATCTGTGTTGCATCTAAACTTTGCGTCACCCTTAATCACTCAGAGCCAGCCGTCACAGTGTGGTTATCTGTGTAATTAGCGACGTGAGTTAAAGCTGGCTTCCTCATTAAGTCTGCTAATTAGCTGGGAGGGAGCAGTAATCACTGATTCGCTGATATTTCATAAATCTGATGAATTGTGAAAACTACAAGTCTTGTTAAATTACAGGATGTTGTCTTAATGGCCATTCAGAGTTTATGGGTTGTTTCCTTTAGAAAAGCAGTTCTTCTACTTTTTGCGAGAAATGGGTCAGATTCCAGGCCGGATTAGGGAGAAGCAGAAAATTTTAACCTCATCCTGATCCCTCATTAAAAATATTCCTAACCAAGAAGTTGAGCCAATTAGACAAATTTATGGTGACAGAGAGCAGAGACCTCGTGCCTGTTAAAGCCTCTAGGTCTAACAGAACCAGAACAACCTGCAGGATCCTGATGGATCTTGATGGTTGCTGACTTAAGCTGGTTGACACAGGAAAGGGTCAAATCTTCTACTTGCTTCCTAAAACATGTGAGAGGTTCAGAAGATGCACTCACTGCTTCCCCTGGGGGTCCGTCTCTGCCGGCAGGACCATCAGGACCGGTCAAGCCCTGGAGATGAATAGCAGCATCATTACTTGTTCCTCTTTTTAGATGACTTCAACAGCCTACAGCTTTCTTGTGCGAGGTTGATATTTCTGTAAGACCAGAGGATTTTGGACCCTTACATCAATTCCTGGAAGTCCTGGCAGACCTGGTTTTCCTGGTCCTCCTGGTATTCCTTCTTTCCCTTTTGGGCCCTGCAAACGATCCAAGAGCAATTTAATTAAGTCTTTTCCAGGCAGATTAATGTGTAGATTGTGTCAAAAATAAAGTGTTTTTGTGTGCAGCTGAATTATCCTCAGAACTTTTAAAAAAAAGTGTTTTTTATCATTTTGTTTTAGTTTACTGCTGTAACATAGGCATAATTTAGAGATGAACAATATGGAGATAAAATTCATCATATATTGAAGTATTTAACACAAAATTAAAAGAATTTCTATTAGAGAGGCAACTTGAGTACATCATTAAGCAGCTGGCAGCTGTTGCATCCAATCATATTTTCATATATGTTATTGATGGATTGTGGTGACTCAGCACTCTTGCTCTGCAGCAGGAAGGTTTTTGGTCTTTCTGCATGGAGTTTGCATCTTCTGCCCTGCAATGAACTTTGACCTGTCCAGGTTGGACCTGCCTGTCCTAATGACAATAACTTGAAACTGACAAACCAGCAGCTTGTGACCTTACAACAACAAGCAGATTTAGATAGTGGATAATATTTGAACCATCTATGGTAGTTTTTTTTTTTTAGTCAGTTTTTTTGAGTTTTACGAATGCTATCAGTTTGTCAGAGTAATTGTACTACACTGTACTTTTAACTTCTACTTGTCTAATAATATTTTTAAGTATTGTGACTCAGGTTCTGCTTCAAGCTGGTCCTTCACCTCCAGTAACTTCACTCAATGACAAAGATGCTTTAACCAAAAATGCTCCATTTTATGTGAAAGTGGGGTTTCTTGTTTCTACTCAAGCTTCAATGTTCATTATGTTATTTCCTATTTAATAAGCCTCTGGTACTTTGAGGTCAGGTTAAATGCTGTATATCGTCACTGGTAGAACTTTGCATTATTCTCACGTAGGTACATCATAATTATTGGTTTCAGATTTTTTTATGTTGTGGAAAAGTGAGATTAGTAAATGTGTTTCTGTGACCTGAATTTGTTCATTTGTAATAATTTATTCTTTATTTGAGTTTGTATTATACCAGATCATTGTAGCATCAGATGCTATTAGCAAACACTCAGTACTTCCGCAACCTTTTCACCAAATGTTATTTACTGTTACATTTTGATAACTTTTTACTTTTAATTGAGCAAAATATATTAAGTAGTTTTTTGACTACACTATCACCTCACCTTTGAGTTTGTTGTTAGTGCAATAAATCACAGCAAAGTCTTTATTATTACTACTCCCTGTAATAGTGAATAATATTATTGGCCCTCCTTCATCTGATCTCCTGGAAAAATAGCAATTTAATTTAGACTAATCTTTACACACCCTTCAAAGTAATAACTTTTTTATGTTTACATCACGGCTCCGTTAATAGTTTTCATGGTTTAAAACTGTAAAAACTCAGATTTCGGGAAAATCTGAAAAAAAACCAAACAAAAAAACAGCCTTTGAATAGTTTTGAAAAATGATTTTAACTTATTGCAAAGGGACATGAAAATATTACATCTCTACATAAAACCTTTTGTGTCCTTCCAGTTTGTCGTAATGACTGGATTACTTACAGCTTTCCCTGGCAACCCAGGAGGTCCTGGTTTCCCCTGACAACCAGAAAAAAAAGGGTAAGTTAGATTTCTTTAACAGCATTTTCACTGTTAAACAAATGACTTCCTCCCAGGTGTACAGCTTTCCAGCGGTTGGCTGCATCTTAATCATCCATAACCCAAGCTAGGAGCATCAACTGCTGCACTGTTTAGTGTTTAACTTCTCTACCAGCGGAGAACAAACGGCTCCAAGCAGAAGCGATGCGCAGTGGTCACATGTTCAGACCCTCAGAGCGGTTTGAAGACGGTACAGGGAGGAGGTGCGAGCTGAAACCCTAGATGCTCTCACAGGGCTGGGGAATGTATGAATGGATCCTCTGTGTGCCCAAAGTTTACCGGAGACGCAAAAATATTCAGAGCTAAAATGGGATGAAATGTTTTGATATCGGTGGCATTTAAAAAGCAAACGGTTCTTCTGTGTTAAACAGAACTGAATATTTATAGTCAAAAACACAATGGAAGCAAAATCACAAGTAAATGCAAGGAATAATAAAGATCAAGGATGAGTATTTTAGTGTATTTCACTAACATTATGCAATAAAATGAAATTATTTAACCAAGGTTCACGGTTCTTAAGCAAGAATAATAAACCCAGACTTTTGAGACACACCTGTAAGCCCTGCCTACCTAAATCCAGCAGGTAATCGTTTAATAAACACAGGCGGAGTAGTGGGAGGAGTCAGACTGATGAAATGTTTCATTTTGTAGACATGTTACTCCATTTATGCACCAGCAAAATAAAGAAAAGCAACTGGAGTCTAAAATCCAAAATGCACCCTGAGAAAACTTTCTAATTTGCAGGTCGATGGAGGCCACTGATAAAGACGGGGTTTCACACTAAATCCAAACATCTGCAGTCATTATGCAACATACAAAATAAACATTGGTCACTGAGGTTTATTTTAAAAAGTTACAAGTGTGAGAGAGGTTAGCCAGTTTGAGGCATAGAGAGAACAGCAAATATACCTTCGCTTGTGCCACTGAATCATAAATAATGTAAGAACTGCAGAGTCTTTCTGAGGCAGAAGTTTGTTCCTGTTTTTCCAATAGTTTAATGTGAATTAAATGAGAGCCAGTTACTCTGATCAGTACTGTTTTACAATCCAGGCTCCAGACAAACTCCAAGAGCACAAACTAGTATCTGGCCAACTCACATCAGTGCCATCCCTTCCTGCTTGTCCTGGCGGTCCTGGCAGTCCTGGCGGCCCTGGGGTTCCTGTGGGGCCAATCTTCTGCTAGATAAAATACAATAAAGCTGGAGGTTTGTGCCTGAAATACTTTAAGAACCACATAAAATAAAAGTCTAGATATGATAGGCAAATGTTATCATTTCAAAGCTCTCAACAAGATTCAAATCCAGGAATATAGAATCAAATAAATCCCAATACAAAGCAACAAAACACAGAGAAAATGATTCAAAGAATACAAATAGATCATGCTTTAGACCTCCTGTGTTTAGTATTTTACATTAAAATATCAGTGTTTCTTTTGCTCAGACTATTGAACAAATGGAGCTCTTTGAAGACTTTGCAGAAGTGAGCTGCTGAATGAACAGAGCCTGCATTGTGTGCTCTGATCTCCAGTCTGCACATTCCACAGGTTCAGGGGAAACATTTACCTCCGACTGCAGCAGCGACTGAGCAACCAGTTCATATTTACTCATTAAATGCACAGGTACATGGTTTAAAACTGCAAAAATGCTCAGACATGGAACACCGAACAGAATAGTAACTCCGTAATTTCATTGAGACTTTCCTGAATTTGAATTTACTTGAATGCAGAAAGTGCAGGTAAACACATAATCGTTGCAAGAAAGCAGAAATGTAAATATAAGGCCTTTGAGTAATCATCCTCACAACATAAGGAAGCCATCATCACACTAAGATACGCGGCAGGTGTGTGCAGCAGCTGCTTGACGAGCCTTACCTGGGCTAAGGAGGACGACAGCAGCTGGCACAGGAAGAGCATCCAAAGAGCTGAGAGCACCGTCATCGTCCGCACTCGTCCTCACAAGCCAGTTTAATGGAAAAGAGGTCAAATCCTCCAAACTCTTCTCCTTCCCCCCAGCAGCGGAGCCTTCCTTCACCTGACGGCGCGCAGCTCCTGAATGGCTTTCTTTTTGCTCCCAGATAAACCCGAGCCTCCAGCTCCGGCTGTCTGCACACAGGGGTGAGGGAAGCGGAGGAGGGGGGCGCCCAGCTTGGACTCCCAAGAAAATGGGCTGAGCTAAAAATGTTAAAAACATCAACTGACCAATCAGAAAGTGGCCAAAAACAAGCGGAATAAGGAAATTTAATTTTGTCAGCTTTCAACCACAAACTTCAAGCTACTTAGTTTGGATTTCTGAGTCACAGGGCAAAAAGACGTAAATCATGACATGAAGGGAAATAATTTATTTTTAATTATTTACAAACAATAATCTGATACCCACAGTAGAACATGTTGCCATTTAGAAGTCGAGTAAAAAAGTAGAGGATGCATGCTTAAGATGGTGAACATCAAAATGGAAAGAGATTAGGCAAAAAGTTCAGGTCAGGTTGTTCCTGACCTGATCAAGATTAAGACTGTTCACCTTTAAAAACTCTAAATCTCTGAATAAATCTGGCTTTCCTATCATTTTCTCTTAGGTTTTGACTGTCCTGACTTCCTGATGGCAAAAAATGTCTTTGAAGAGCTGCACAAGTAAGACTTTAATTTTGTAAAAGATTCTGAAGGTATTGGGAAACAATAAACTGGTTTGAGTGATGCAGTTGGCTGGAGTCTTTACAAAAGGATTCTGCATGTTCATGAGTGGGTTCTCTCTGGGTACTCCATCTTCCTCTGTCGGGCCAAAATCATGATTGGTTAATTTTGTCTCCAAACTGTCCTTACTTAAGAGCAAATGTGCGTTGTTAGTCCTGTGATAGTTTGTTGACCTGTCCTTAATACTATTCCTCCTCTCACTCTTGTTTCTTCCTTTAGCTAAACTTTATACCTGGTTGTGGTTCACAAGCACAACTCTCTTCAGATGTTTATATCATATCTGAGAAAAAAAGATTATATTGCAAACAAAATTCAGTAATATAGATTAGAATTTACAGTAAGGTTGGCATAACACAATAACCACATCACTAACTTAAGAGTGTTCTCATGATTTCTGCAGTTTAACACAAATTTCCTCTATAAACTGAAGACAAAGAAGAACAGTATTAAACTTAACTTGAGCAAGTTAACTGATATTTCTAGACTTTTCCATCCAACTCCAGTCATTTTAGGTCATTAACTTCAAGACCAAAGAGAGCCTGTATCCAAATGTTATGACTTATCTTAACAAGATAAGTCCAAATATACTATAAAGCAGCAAATTAAACATTAAAGGTTCTTTGGACTTCAACAAATCTTAACTTCAAACAGATCATTTTCAGAAAATAGGATGACTTTATTCAGTTCTTGCAACAGCCAGGTGTGTAACTGGGAAATTATTATAAAGGTCTATTCAGGTAAAATTATACAGTAACTTCAACAAGTTATAGCAGAAATCAGTGCAAATATAAAAGGATGCCTGATCACACCGGATCTTCCGTTTTCATGGACTGCACCGATTTCAAAGGAACATACAGAGTTAAGTTGCAGCCAAAGCATCATTTCATTCAAGACAAACACATTGTACAATCAACCAGTCTCATCACATTTGTTTTTTTTTTTTTTGGCAAGGCTTTCAGCTGCAATCAACTTCCCAAAACAGCATGACAGCATACAGTATGCATCATTTTCTGAAATACGACTTTAACTTCATTTGAACAGCAGGATTTTAAAAAAACACATTGTTTTACAAACACAAAAACAGCCCGAAGACAGAAAAAAGTTCATAGAAATCAATTAAATCTCAGTGCAAAAAATGTGGCTATAATGAAATAAAAATCCTTTTAAACCCGCATTTAAATCTGTTTGCAGATATTACATTTCTGCTGCAGTTGATTTCCACCCTACGCATGAAAGAGGTGCATCTAAATAAATTTAAACTTCAAAGTTAATTTATTTGAGTAATTGAATTTGAAAAGTGAAACATTTTTTAGATTCATTCCATACAAATTTTAAATGTTGTGGCTTACAGATAATAAAGCTAAATTCAGCTTAAAAATAGGGGATTACATAAGACCATGTTAAAAAAAAAAAAAAAAAAAGTATTTTTTTAATAAGTTCTACTCATATAATCGCTCCAATCCTTGGTCAGGAATATTTTTACGTGAATTACCGCATCAGTGAAGATAATCAGCTTGTGCTGATGTTTTAAGGAACATCAGTACAAGCTGGGGTTATTGGGGCAAACATTGATCTGGTTCCTGTAATCTATTTCTTTTTCTTCCACTAAACTTTCAATTAATATGCGTGGATACAGCAATGTGAATAGCCTTTTGACCTTCTTTGTGTTGACGTAACAATATCAAGTCAGCAGTCTTCCCTGTGGTTTTG
Source organism: Poeciliopsis gracilis (assembly GCA_911649635.1). Classification (NCBI taxonomy): domain Eukaryota; kingdom Metazoa; phylum Chordata; class Actinopteri; order Cyprinodontiformes; family Poeciliidae; genus Poeciliopsis; species Poeciliopsis gracilis. The sequence continues at coordinate 5,178,055 of CAJVRI010001220.1, forward strand.
TAAACTATAAAATAACATTTCTGTACATAAAAATGATTTATTTGGTCTTATGTAATATCCAAAATGTCTCACCCTTTATCAAAAAACTGAATACGTTACTTTTTAGTATGATTAGTTTTCTATGTTTGAAATCTTGTTTTTAATTCAAATTTTCTCAGCAACTGAACTTTAGATTTTTATTAGATGTAGATCATCAAAATTAAAACCAAATAAAGAATATTGAAATATATGAAACTGGGGTATGTTTTTAACTCTGAACTGAATTACTGAAATAAATTCAACTCCTCCATGGTGTTCAAATTTGTTGACATGCACCGGTATGAAATGAAATTATCTGTCTGATGTTTACATCGTCAAAGAAAAAAAAAATCTATTTTAAACCACGGCCTTATTCAGCTGATAAAAATATACATAAAACAATTAAATCACTTCTTTTCTTTACAGCATCAGAGAATGTTTTTCCTGTTTTAATCACTTCATGTGATTAAATCTTAAACTATGGCATCTGATTAACGTATTGCTGCTTTTGGTCTTTTTAGTTTTTGTCTTGAAAGTTTTAAGAAACCCAAATGTAGCATACCATAATTTGTTTAAAGTGAAAAGAATGAATAATATCTTAACATCAAATATAGTAGAAATAAGGCCTAGAAAATGTCCAGTCAGATTCGGTCCTTATAATACATAAAATCTAAGTTTATATGAGTTTCCTTCTGTCACTACTTATTCATGAGGCTCCCTCATTGTGATTGGAGCTTGAGGGGGTTGAATCCATGGGAACGTCCTCAGACTCCGTCCCGTTGCTCTGTCCTTCTACGCCTTTGCTGCTCTGCATTCCGTTTGACGCAGAGCGATTTTCCATCTCGTTTTCTTTTTGATCCGACGGTTGAATAAAATCCGTCCTTGGGATCTTTTCCTCCCTTTCAGAAGACAGAGAGGGTGAGTGTTTTGAGGTCTTAAGAGGAGTGTGAACTGAAGGGCTTGTTTGACCTGTAGATTTATTAGGAGCAGGCTTTTCCTGCAACAGGCCGGCGGCAGCAGTTGCAGGATTGTTGGTGGGCGGATCCTCGTCGCCTTCCCTTTTCTTTTTTGGAGGTTTTTCGGGCTCTCCATCCGCACCGGTTTGCATAACGTCCAGATCTTGGACGTCCTTGGTAATGCTGGTAGATTTCTGCTCGCTGTTCATGACGTCGCCATCTAGACTGGGGGACTGATCCATTTCATCAGTGTCATCATCATCTTCATCATCATCATTTGGAAATTCATTTCCATTCCTCATATTTTCAATAATAGACTCCGTTTCCACGTTTCCGTTCCCGACAGCCTCCGTTTCTGCTGGTGGCTCATCAGACTCCTCCGCCTGTTTGCTCTTGTCTTTAATTTTATCACTTCCTTCCAGGGTCTTAGTAACATTATTCATCCCATCGTCTTTCGGCTGTATTGGATCCCCATCTTTTTTACTGTGCACGACATCCTCTTTCCCGTCTCCATTTCCGACGTCAGAATTTCTGGCGCCCTTCCTGAATTGTTTCTGGATCTTTCTGGGACACCACACAAACTTGTCCTTCGGCTCATAGTGAAGGTAGGCGAAGCGCACGAGATCCTGGCGTTCCTGCTTTTCCAGCACGGCGAACAGGAAATAGTCCAACACGCTGCGCTTAACGTTACTCAGCGTCTTCTTGACCAGAGTCTCTTCCAGGAAGAAGCGCACAAGTGGAGCCTGGTAGTGCTTGAAGCCAAGCTCCCCGAGGCTTTTCAGGATGCGGGTTATCCGGAGGTTGTTGTGCATATTTCTGAAACACACCACGCAGATGAAGCTGGAATTACTGACAAAACCATTAAGATCTGAGAATTTAATGAAATTGGTGTTTTGTTTGTTTACCTCTCCAGGTTTCCAAAACGTTCCTTCCAGTTTTCTGCGCGCTTCACTTCCCCCGTCTCTTTGTTGACCAGACGTATGCCGTAGAAACCCAACATGAGTTCATACGCCTCCACCAGCCTCCTTTTGGCATCCTCATTCTTCTTGAAAGCCTTTTGGGCAAATAGAGCAAGTTTAAAACGTGCATAAATTCAAAAGATTTGAAGAGTCGAGTATTATAGAAGCGCTGTTTTTGTTTTACTATCCTATCGGTCTTTTGATGCATAAGGTGTTGTGGCTTTTCTGGGTCGTACATTTGGCTTCTTGGTGCCGATAAGAAAAAATGTATCCAAATGTGGAGGTAAGTAGGTAGATATGAGACTTAGTTTAAAAAATTTAATCACAATTAAAATATTAGAAATTGGAAAGTAAATGTAAAAGGTAAAAACATAGAAAATAATTGACATTTTTAAATCAATAAAAAGTTTTCTACAATTCGTTTATTTACCTAACTCGATTTCATCATGTTCAATAGTTTGGTGAAGGGAGATAAGAAAACAGGTTACAATGACAGAGTGTGATTAGTTAGTTGATTTTTCATCAAGACCGCCATGTAAGACAGAGGCACTTAAGTAGTTTTTCACCTGCTTCACAATGTGTATTTCAACATTTTAAACCGACTTACAGTGTTTCACACCGAGGCCTTAATCAAGCCACATAAACAACACCAGCGGGAATTTCCATTCTCTTTCAGAAGAGGATTAACTCATGTATTATTATAGCTAATTGTAATGTGCCAGAGCTAAAAAAAAAAAAAAAAAAAAAAATTCATGAACCGCAACCTATTAACTAAAGCATTCCACACCAAACTAATGCCACAATAGCTGTTAATAATAAAAAACATATGGCTGAAGATACACCTGCTTTATTTTAGAACCAAATGTAAAAATGAAGCAAATGATTGTTTAATATTTCAGTTTATTTTTTGTATTTTCTCTTTAGTGGTTTAATTCTTCACTAAGCACAGAGTAAAAGCTAAATTATTTACACGTTTTATTTTTTTCTTTGTCACATGATGTTGTGCTTTAGAAATATGACATCTACAAGAAGGATTCAGCAAATAGTTTAGATTCACAGAAATAAATACATCAAGACAAAAATGAAAATACCTAATTGAGGTAGTTGGAGAGGCAAGTTACATGACTGAATAATAAAACAATTGAATTTCAAAACGGCAGAGTAAATCTGACAAAAAGATGTGAAATAATATCCAGCATGCAATGTAGAAAACACTGCATAAAAACAGTTTATAGTTTTCATGAGGACACTTTTATCACAAACGACAAATTAGCACTCCGAGCACACAATATTTACAAATAAAATATTGTCAATGTGAACACTTTCACCATGTGCATGGATGTGGCTTTGCTATTACAGGACTGTTAAAAAGAGCAGGCTGCACCCTCCCAACGCCTCCACACCAGCTTAACACACTCTTGATCCATCTTTTCCTCAGTTTGAACCATCTCTTGTTTTACTGCAGTCCAAAGAGCCCAGTTCATAGCAGCAGCTTTTTTTATATATACAGATGTCAGTAAGTAGCTTAATTAAGTTGTGTAAAAATTTTTTTAAAAAAGATGCTGCAAAGAAATATATATGTATTATGAACTATTTGGTGGGGAATTTCTTTATATTATCAATTCTGTCAACATTTTAATACTAAAATAAATGCTTTTCTGTGAAACAACTTAAAATAAAACTTTGAAATAACACCAATATCATGTCTCAATGCTGAAGATTAAGTCATAGAGACTACATTTTTTTGCTGAAAAAGTAAATGCTTATAGATTGGCTGATTTTTAGTAAATATCTAAATACAGGAAATAAAAGACAATTAAGTTATTTAAAAAATTTGGCAGTCCTAAATTTTAAAGAGCAACAAACCTGTTTAAAGTCATAGTTCAGTAGTACTAACTTACCTCAATTTCCTTCTTGGTGAGCTCTGAAGCCATATAATTAACCCCTGGTTCTCGCAGTGGAAACAGCCTTGTAGATGATTGAAGAGAGAAAAAACAGCAACTATTGAAAATGCTCTGCAGATATGCAACAACCTGATCTTTGTAAATGCAATAAAATTAAGGATTTCTTCATCCCCAAAAGCAAACAACAATGCTGCAAATGTCAAATCCAAACATATAAGGTGAACATATATTTAAAGATATGTTTTTGTCTTCTCATCTACAGATTTAGCTTGATGATTGAGGACGATCTGACCTTACACACACACACAGGAAACGCTTTACTTCTTGACATGGAGTCGTCAGAATTAAAATTGTTCAACCCCAAAAACCTTGAGCAGCATTGGTCACCCGCTGTCCTCCAGGCAGCGTCTCTTAAATGCTCCAACACATCTGGAGAAAATCAATTTGTCTTGAGCTTCATTTCCCTTCAAATCTAAAAAGGCGTGGCGAAGCATGAAAACAGCTAACACCTGCAGGGCAGTGTGGCTGAAGAACCAGCATTGGGGAAACTGATGCACAGCAAATATGACAAAATCACGCAGCTGCTTTGTTTCCAATGCAGTTCTGTTTTTTTTTGTTGTGTTGAGACTGGATCCTACAGCCAGGAAATATTCCATCCAAACAGTCTTTTGCAATTGCAATATTAAATAGAAACCTGTATTGTGTATCTACAGTATATTTGAATTAAACACTCGTATAATACATACCACTGGATGTAAGAGTGAACCCGCTCCAGTTTTTTGTAGTCGTTTTTCCATTCTTTGAGAAAGCACTCTATATAGATATCTGTACCAAAAATAAAAAAAATACAATTGGAACAAAACAAAGACATTTTAAAAATATAAATACCAATCTTTAAAAAAAACAAAAATGTGTTACCATCAGGAGCAGATGGAAACTTGTTTAGATAGAACTGCAGGTTGTTCATTTTGTCTTCTGAGCAATCATCATCTGTTAGATTCTGGAAATATATTAAAAAAGCTCATTATTAATTGCTCTAAACGGAAATTATGTTTTTTTTAATTCCCATGTATTACTTACAGGATATCCTCTTCTGTAATTCTGCATGTCTTTTGCTGCCCTCATATTTCTGGGTGTGTGATGCCACTGCAATTAAAAAAAAAAAAAAAAAATCTAATTAGTCTGCATCTAGTTGCAGCTAATTAGCGCATCAAGATTATACAAGTTAAATAAAAGCAGGATAGATATAGTCACTTCTGGTCGTGTAACCTGTAGGGACTCCATTTGACGATGAAGCTCGAAAAATCTTAAATAAATAATAATACGGAGGCTTAGATAATAAAACATAAGCCAAATATTTTAAAAGAGGAAGTTACAATGGCTAGCTAAGCTAGTTAGCGAGGTTGCAGCAGTGAGGAAAAAGCTAACATTAGCTTTCCCGCTACAGTACGTGCCTAAACGGAAGTGAAAGACAGCAGGACAGGGTTTTTGCGCTTTGAAACTGAGCTGGCCTGCATTGAATGCACTTACAATCGCCCAGGAAGACTTGTTTTTGTCTTGATTTGACCGACGACTCTGGCTCTCTCCGGCCGGGTCGTCTCCATCACTCTCTGTGTCCCACGTCGAGTCGTATTCACACACATACTCGTCTTCCATTTTTGTAATTCAAAAAAAAAAATTAAGAGTATACAAAAGCGTAGCCTGGTTCGGTACTATAACCGGGTTTGAATCAGTTCTACTTTCATGTTCGGGTTAGAGACGGGGACGGCCCTGACCATCCGTCTCTGATGCCTTCCGTCGTATAACGGCTGCAGAGATGACGCTGCGTTCACGTGCTTGCATTGAGTAGGAAATGTGACAATTAACAAAAAAACTTTACTAAGGAAAAGGTGTACGTAAATATTAGGTACTTTTTATATTAACGTAAAGAAACCTCTTCTCTCACAAAGTGAGTCTCCAATGCGAACTCGCCTTTCTGATGATCATCATGCAACAACAATTGGAGATACTGCCAGTAATAATCAACACAGCTAAATTCACCTCAAGTTTACCTTCAAAAGCAATTTATTTGAGTTAGTCACTTCTTCTTGTCATATGATTAAAGAGGGAAATTACTTTAACGTGGTTCTATTTGGCACTCTAATAGTATTTTTTACAAGGATTTATAATTTTATATTTACGATTCTACTTGAAGGCAATATAATTTCTGTGTTGGCTGTAAGGGTTGAAGTGCAAATCAGCTGAGTCAGACAGCTTATTTTAAGTACAGAAAAAACTATTTTTTTCCCATCTGCCAGTTATGTAACCGCACAGCAAAAACATGCAGGTCAAGTGCATAATAACTCTATATAAATAAAATATGTTTTATAAATAAATTTAGGAATGTTTTAATTAATATGTAAAATCTTAGAACAGGCTATTTCTAACACAAAATCACAACTTTCATAATGACCAGTCTCAATTCAAATTTGAATAAGTGTATTTCTTTAATTCATAAGTCCACTTGATTTGTATATCAAAAGTCTTCTCAGTCTTATTAATAATGTTGCAAAAAAATGTTTTATTGGTCTACTAAAATTGGTAAAATTTGAAGCAGAAAACTAAATACTTTTAATCATTATGATCTAATTACAAGATTAAGATGTATATTAATTCTCACACATCAAAATGCAATAATGAAAAGTAATTAAAATAAATCAATTAGTAATAACAAATTGATTTTATTTAATAGTAAATTACAAAATGCAACATAAACAAAAATATAAAATCTAACTGATTAATGAGGAACTCCAAATGGAAGTGATAATAGATATTCATAGTATGATTAATTGTTGAAGTTCTAACTTTAAATGTTCTATTTCTGTTGTTTTATCTCTGAAACTCATATATGAGGTTCAATTATGTTGAGATTTTAAGTCCTTGACTTTAAGGAAAAAGCTGTTTAACAAGGACACACAGAATATTGTTACGAAAATCATAAATGATGTAACTAATTGCAGTAATCACTTGAACAAACACTAGTAAACAGCAGAGGCAGCAGTCCAAATATCAAAATCTGTACATAATGTTGTGGTGCAAACGATAGTGGAATACACATAATTTACAAATTGTAAATGATCACTTTATGCAGCTCGGTTTGTACCCTGATGTGCCCTTTTCTCTGGAACAATATAACCCTAAACTCTCAAACCACACAACTTTCTTCCGTTTCTCCGGAAACCAATTTTTATGTTCTTGGAAATGTTACAAAGTAATTTTCAAACTAAACTCAGAGAACCTGCAAATGGAGAAAACATCAAACGGAGGTAGACCTTCCCCGGGTGCCCAAATTACATCAAGAGCACTCGGCTGATTCTTCCAAGAGGTCACATAAGAACAGAACATCTGAAGCACTGCCGAGATTACTAAACTCAGCTTAAGGTCAGCATTTAGAAAAAGACTGGGAGAGTGTAAGAATAATGACTATGTTATTTGTTAATATGCTATTTGGACATGTTTTTCTCCACAGGAAATCCATTGTGCCACTAAGCTGCTCTGACCTAGAAAGTCAGAAATTAATTCAGATTTCAGATGAAGCAAGAGAAGAGATCTGCATCAGCCACAGAACTGACTGGACTGGTTGAGACGCTGCACACACATAAGTAGAGAGGTTTGAGAGTCTGGGCCTGGGTGAGATGTGTGTGAATTTTGAAAGAACCCTCCAAAGTCAGCCCAAATAAAGCAGATAGAAACAGAGTCCAGTGTGATATGTTTTTATTATTTGCCTTCTTTTCACTGTTTTTCTCTTGTCTTGTTTGTGTTTGAGTTTCTTGTGTTGCTACATGAGTTGAAGTCTGTTATGTTGACCTCACCCAGTACAACACTTCAACTCTATTGGCTGAGAAGTTGCCAGGTGACGGTGCGTTTTTGTTCTTAAAGCAAGCGGAAAATATTTCGTAAGCAGAGGCTAAGTCTGAGCGCGAGGAGAATTTTTGAGAAGAAAGCCATGAAGTCCTGCTTTCAAAATAAAAATATAAGCAAAAGTATTAAAAGTTTTTATAACAAGACATAAAATCCTGCTTTTCAGACTGAAAATGTGGCAGATTATGGCAGAAAAATTCCCCCATAAATTTGTCAACCTCTTCTGGGACTGAAAACATTCTGTATGCACATATTGTTCGCCAGAATGTAATTTGGTGGAGGTTATTTTCATCTTTCTTTTTTACCTGATCAATATCAGTTCCTCTTTCTCTTGTCATCCTTCAGGTACTTCCTTTTATTTACTTGGATGCTTAATCAAATAGTGTGTTTGTGAAGTTCAAATTACAATAGATCATTTTTTCTTTTACTCCAGTTCAGTGTTTGTTCACACCTGATTGTCACATTTCTTTTTTTAAAGAAATTATGAGCAAGTGTTAAAATGAAGTGGATAATTCCTGAATTGTAGAAATATCTGTGTATACTTGTGGATACAATCCAAATAAGTACTTAATAAAGAATGGTAACATAGCTATGTTTCTATATATTGCAGTGTCAGTGTAAGTCCACACTGTAAAATCATTAAATGTGATTAGTTTTTCTTGAGATTGATCCAAAGTCCTCAACATAAACATGATTTGTACACAACACACACATTTATAGTCTGAAATCTGACCTTATTATTCTCCATGAGAGGCTGTGCTGTAAGAGCCGGCAGCAGAAACAGGGATATCAGAGGTGGCAACATGTAATTGTTCCACGTTCTTCATTTCTGACTGTAATTGGACTGATGCATTTAAACACCGTCTTATTTCATCATTAGAAGGTATAAATAGAATCCTGTGTTATCACTAGGGATTCGGTGTTGAAAAGATGCTAGTGTGGGTTACTATTTTTGCTCATCGTTACTGTGGTAACCATGGGGCTCTGCAGGCATCCAAGTGTTTGCTGTTGTTATTTTGTGCCTCTGCTTCATAAAACCCCTGTCACCTTTCTCTGTGCGAGATCAGCAAACGTGAGAGGATCCGATTCGCTCAAATTCACGTTACATATAAACGTCTCAGTCACCGGAATACAAATGTTTCCTTTTCTGTTTAATGTTGCTAAGGGGAAAACTTTATACACAAATGCAGAATAATAATGAAGCTGATGATAAAAGGAACAAAAAATCAGTTATTATTGAGGACAATTTCCAGTGAGGACTATGTAAGCTACTAATGGGAGCATTTTGCAGAAAATATATCCAGTAAGCTAAAAAGAATACCTAGAAAGCGAAACTCATAATGTTACACCTGGCTGCTCAATGTTAATGCAGGTTATATTTTTAGACATACTAGTCTTGCATGGTAAAAAGGTGCCAAGCAAAGTTGTAATTGAGTTGCAGCAAACTTAGGAGGTGATTTGTTACTCTGCAGCAACTCAATTTTCTCACCACCAAGTGAGACCATAATCAGTTAGAACGCGCTTCAGCAGGATCCTTCCTAACACAGTCAGACTCCACTGTGTTAGAAACCGGTGCTTCCCTTAATATGTGCTGTAAAACTTACAAACTAAAAAAATTATTCCATAGTTATATGTATTTCTTACCTGGTCCATGCCTTTCCACTTTTTAAGAGAAATATTACTGAGTGGCACTAAAATACATGTTGTAATAGCAGTTCTGGCAGCAGTGCCTTTCTATTCTGTGTTGAATGTGTATTTTACTGAAGGTTAAATAGTTCAGTAGAGATTTTAATCAATACAGTTTCCTTTGGTTCATCATTTCTAAAAGAGTTGAGTGTTACTGATATTTTAGAGTCCAAATCAAGGCCACACTGGTAAAGCAACAATCATTTGAACTGAAAATATGCTATGTAAAAAGAAACAACCCACTTGATACTTCAATAGGTGTCTTTATTGTAAAAAGGAATGGAAAATCTTTATTTGGGTATTATTTGATTAACGCAACTTAACTTGACTGTCAATCTTCCAAAGGCAGGTTTTAGTCGCTTCAGATTAATGTTAAATATTATAATCAAAATTAAATTAACATGCCAGAAAACTTTACTGAAATATGAATGACCATTTCACTTAGAGAAAAAAGACATTTTTCATGCTTTATTGCAAACTTCTGAGATGAACGAAAACATAGTTTTACAAAACAAACTAAAAAGTACGATGTAGATTTATATTTCACATAGGAGTGAATGTGTGAGTGCTCATCTGTTGTATTTTTATTGATAAGAACTGAAACCAGGTAAATTAATAGCCAGTTCCATCCAGTTGTTTATATATAAGACATGTTGTGTGTGTTATATTTGTCCATTTTACAGATTTCTATATTTTATTGAACAGGGCAGAAATTAGAAGCTAAAAAAGGCAAAGGGAAGCTCCACAACAGATTCTGAGCATCTTTCCTCCCAATCACCGCTAAGCTTCCCAGCCAAATGAATTCGTCAGTGAAACCAAATTAGTTCTTGAGAAGTTTATAATGAGATTTCTGCTCCAAAAACTCTTATCGGGTGTTCATAATCTGCCCACTCTTTAATCAGAGGCGACCAGCAGATCAGTATCTCTGCATGGGCCTCTTGGTGACAAGCCAACAATTTACACATTTATCTCTTTTGAGATTCTTCCTGGGTTTTAATGGCCTGCCCTGACAGGCGACTTCTTCATTTATAAATCCGTTCCGTCAGATTTACTTCTACACCAGATGTAGTGTCAGGAGTTTGTTTTTTTTCTTACAGATTTCTTTTCCTCAACACAGGAAAAATATGTTCTATCCACTGAATGTCTCTTGTATCTTTAAAATGTCTTAGAAAATCTGTGGACATTCAGAAAGCATAGCCGAAATGACTATGCTTTCGGCTAAAAGTTTTACAAACTTTTTAGCATGGCAAAGAAAATCAAATAATTGTCAGTTTTTTATGTGTCCTTATGGGAGACACGTTATTTTCAACCCCAAACTATCTTCTTACGACAAGATTTTCTGACGAGACAGTGATGATAAAATTTCTTTAAAGATGGTTTTGGAACGGATGGAGCAGCCAAGCATCAGGCTTCTGGAAAATCTCATTTTCAACCTTGATAGAAATAGACAATAAGTCAGGTTCATGACAGGAAATCAACTAATTCAATTTCATTGTGAAAAAATGAGTGGTGAGCCAAAAAACTGAGGTTTCTCTGCAAGTTTCTAAAATAAATTCATGCTAAAATTAGTGAGGAGTGAATATATGTCTTTAACCCTGCAAGATACATTTTCTCTTTACGTGGATTAGGTCAAATTTACAAAAAATTTTGCACCACACAGTAATTGCAGGTTGTTGTTGCAACAACAGCCAAAAATAAACATACATTTCAAACCAGTGAGGCATGCATATGAACTTTCAGTATTAGATAATAATATACGGTGTGTGCGTGCATGTTTGTGTGTGTGTGTGTGTGCACGCGCGCTCGTGTCCTAATACAATGTACCTTTGAGAGAACAGAGATAGCAGAGCTCATTAAGTGAAGCATCTATCTCTTTGAGTCGATGGAGCCTCCCTCATTTTGTCCCACGTCTGTCGGCAGAGAAAAGGATGTGACTCAAAGCCGTCTGGATTGATTGGTGGCTGTTGGAGCATCAGGTTTCTCTCTTATCAGCTGAGATATAATTGATTTATGGAGAGCTGGTTGAACCCAAACAAGGACATAAGTGTGCTGATTTAACCACTTAAGACAAAAACAGGAGCACATAGAGCAGGATGCTCTGTGAGAACAAAAGAACACATGAAAATCCACCTGCATTATTCAGATGCAGCTTCTTTTCCTCGTCTCTTTGTTGCTTTCTTCATTCATTTTTGTTTCCTTCTGTCTTTCTCTCTTTCCTTTTTTTCTTTCTTCTTCCTCACATTCGACTAAGACAAAAGCTGTGATGCATTGACGATATCATTTACCAGCCAAGAGCCATGATCATTACGTTTCTATTAGCTTCATCCTAACTGATGGCCAAAGTCTGTGCCTCGGATAGAAGTGCAGTCACCATGGCAACCGGCATCACCTACAGTAAGGAAGCATCTAGCCAACCTGTTTTGTTCACTCACATTGTACATGTTGTGCAGCACTTTAATATTGAGAGAAAAAAAAAATCAGCATGTTTCTCTAATCTGACTTTTTTTTTAAGATCATAATGCTATTTTTAAATAAAGGTTTTATTACCTTTTTTTTTAACTGTTAGTGTACTGCAGTGAGGAATTGATTTTGTTGACTATTTTTCCATTTTTCATTTAAAATCTGTTTAAATAAAATGCTTTAATATAGTCTTTTGATAATTAAAACTGGCAGTAATGCCATTTCATTTAGTTTTATTTGTCACAATTCAAAAACGTATTATTTTGAAGCTTTAAAATAATTGATTCCAAATATTAGCTTTTGATTTAACTTTAAACAGGCTTAACATTCTGTTTTAACATCTGTATGGAAGTCCAACAGTAACAAAACTAAATAAAAATTAAGTAGGGGGGCCTATCGCCAGCGTCCATTGGGCCACAAGAGGCAAGGTACAGAGTGGAGACACACACAGACACACTCTCTCTCCTGAGGACAATCCAGAGTTACCAATGACTCTAAAAGTCATAGTTTTGGATTAAAATAGGAAGTACCAGTACAGATCCCATGACATGCACAAGGAGAACATACATCTTCAATGCAGAAAAACCCCTGTGTGAACAATTTAGAAAACATCTTAATTAGTTTCTGCAATTAAAATATCTTATGTTTTTTTATTTAGCATGACAGAATGCCCTGCTGCAGCCACAGTCTTATCTCACATCGACAACAAATAAATTATTTATTAGAAAGCTCCTGTTGTCTCTTGAGAGATGTTGGGAACAGTTTATTATGGAGCACCAAAAATCAATAGAAATATACTGCTTGGTTAAATATTTTACTCATGCAAAACTTTGCACCTCTACTCTTTTATCTGAGCTGCCCAAATACAGCAGAAAACATAAGGCATCATTAAAGATCGTTCCTTTTTTTAATGCTTCCATTGTTTTCAGACTAAGTTAATGTAAAGCATTGCGTCTTGTTTGTTGTACCAATAACCTTGTCGTATTTATCTGAAAAAATAAAAGGTTTGCTATCATGGTCATTATAATTAGTGGGACATTGTGGGACTGTTTATTTCAAAGTCTACAACTGACTGAAATCCGCAGGTTGCTGTCCGTGGTGCTGAAGCCTCTCCAAAAATACACCTACATTAGGGACAGCCTTTCACTGGAGGTTGCTTTGCGCATGCGATGAAGTAATGCGGAGCCACTTGTTTAAACAGATGGCCACATCAAGAGCAGGTAGGCTGCATACGCATTTTTATACTCACACTCAAAACCGTTCAAACCGCACTTGCAGGCTTTATCTTCCTGCCTGCCCGCCTCCGCTGCTTTGCTTGAACGCAACAGGCTGCAGCGTCGATGTGATGACTGTACGCTGAAAAGCCGCACCACCTGTAACTGCAGCCTCCCCACCTCTCCTTCATCCTCCGGACTCCCCATGCCGACACCGAGGATGAAGAAGCAGAACGTCCGGACCCTCTCGCTCATCCTCTGCATGTTCTCCTACCTGCTGGTCGGCGCCGCGGTGTTTGACGCGCTGGAGTCCGAGTCGGAGAACTCCCGCAGGCGCATCTTGGAGCAGAAGCGCAGTGAGATGAAGAGGAAGTACCGCTTCTCCGAGGACGATTACCGCGAAATCGAGCGAGTGGTGCTGCAAGCGGAGCCCCACCGCGCCGGGAGGCAGTGGAAATTTGCTGGCTCCTTTTATTTTGCCATTACGGTCATCACAACCATAGGTAAGTTGAGAGGCAGCTTTTTCCCTCCTTTCTTTTGGAAGTAAGGGTGTTTTACTGAAGTTCAGCTGCATTTCAAAGAAATATTTACCTCATGTTGTACCTCCTAAGTGTTGCTACAACATTAATCTTTCTTCTGTTTACCTCTCTGCATTAAGGGTATGGACACGCTGCACCAGGAACAGATGCAGGAAAAGTCTTCTGCATGTTCTACGCTGTTCTGGGCATTCCTCTCACTCTTGTGATGTTCCAGAGCCTCGGAGAGAGAATGAACACGTTCGTCCGCTACCTCCTCCACAAAATGAAGCAGTGCCTGGGTTTCAGACGCACTGAGGTGTCCATGGAGAACATGGTCCTGGTGGGCTTCCTGTCCTGCATTGGAACACTGTGTGTGGGAGCCGCAGCCTTTTCCCACTTTGAGGGATGGAGCTTTTTCCATGCGTATTACTACTGCTTCATTACTCTCACCACTATTGGCTTTGGGGACTTTGTGGCCCTGCAGAAGAAAGAGGACCTCCAGGAGAAAACGCCTTACGTCGCCTTCAGCTTCATGTACATTCTGGTGGGGCTGACGGTAATTGGAGCTTTTCTCAATTTGGTGGTCCTGCGTTTCCTCACCATGAACACCGAGGATGAAAGACGGGATGCTCAGGAGAGAGCTTCACTGAAGAGAGGCAAGGGTCTTTTAGAGGGGCCCACCGGCCTCCGCGTTGTTGGTGAACAGAGGGAGAGGACCAGCAGGGACAGCATGGCGCACGGCCGCAGCCACAGCATGCTCTTTCTCCCCATGCAGGAAGGAACCAGTCGCACCAACCTCATTCCTTCCCCAGCTGAGGACACCGAGAGGCAGGAAAGCCCCTGCAGGCACAGGCTGCATTTTCGGATCAAGCCAGGAAGACGGAGGGAGGAGACGAGCGTCAGCTCCCTCTGCTCCTCCTGCGTGTGTTACCGCTCAGAGGTTTGTGACGACCCCGTGGTGAACCGCAGCAAACACCACGGAGGCCACATTAACTCAGTTTACTACAACTCAGTCTCCTACAGGATCGAGGGCTGCTCATCGAGATCCAGGGACAATACTGGACTCTCCTCCCCTAGAAGCAATGAGCACAGCTTCCAGGAGTTCAGTAGTTTCAGGAGGAAGTCGGTATAAAGGGCATTACTGTAAGGGGGGGGAAGTTTGCAACGACAAAAAGCTGTATTTATTTATTTGCTAGATTTTGTTTTGCGCATGACAGAATTCTGTTTGTTGAATAAACTGTCCCTTGTAGCTACTGAAACTGATTTTATTCATAAAGCAAGAATGTCTTTGCTCCTTGTTACTGTATAAATATATATATGTTGTGGATTCTTCTGTTTTGCTTGCATGTAGCAATGCATGCTAAAGAGAATGTAAAGCACTCAATGTGAATGCAGGAGAGCTACATTTAATTTAATTTAATTTTTTTTTTTGCCAAGTTTAACGCAGATTAAGACTCAAATCTTTGACTTAAAGACTTTACATTCTCTGCAATAACTGAGGAATCTGTCGGCTTATTCAAAGAACAAATTTAGACCAAATCAAAACATTTCAAACTTCACTGCTTGTCATTAGTGACAACCAGGAAAAATTTCTGATAAAAAATACAAAGAAATTATTTCCACACAATGTTTTGAGAACAAGCCACAAAAACTCAACCATGTCATTCTTTCCTCACAGCTCCACAAGAGACTACAAATTTCTTGGTTTATGCAGAATATGTAATGATGACTTCAGACTCGACTTACGCTTGAGGTTTGAGACTCGAGTCTCATGTAATGGAGGCGAACAGTTAACCTGTAGCTCATTTTAGTAGGTGACTAATAATGCTACCTAGTAAAGTTTCAAGTTGTTCTATTTTGGTTTCATGCTAAAACTGATCACCATTTAGTTCAGCAAATAAGACGATAGTATAGTTCCGATGCAATAGGGTTGTGTTCAATTAATTAATCAGGAATGTTTGCGGGCCAAGGACCATCAATGACTCATAGCTACCAGTTCATATCTAATGTAGCATCATAATAATGACTATATGGATGTCTCTCATTTTGAGCTTTGACTGTGGGTTATTTCAGAAAACACTCAATTTACCTACAATGTCTTTTTAGATTGGTAACAGCATTAAAATAAAAAGGAGGGGTGGGCAACACAGACTTAAGGTTTTATCACAATATTCTGTACAATTGTGATTTTTTTTTATCAATAAAAATGACAGTAGGAATTATTATTACCTCAGTTTAACTAAATAGCTGTGACTCTGTGTCAGAGCAATTGTAGATTCACAAACAATACTGCTCTTGAAGAACGCCGGTCACATAAAGGTCACAGTAACTGCGTTTGATCATGTTTTCAATTTGATTAATACTTATTGATCTTTACAATAAGGACAGTTTGGTTTTTTTAAGCATCAATAATTCTAATTTATCATCACAACAATAAATCAAAATCCTCATCATGATAAGCAATTCATCAGAATGATAAATGATACGATAAATTCCCACCTCTATTGCAAAGATTTGCACTGTCCCGTTCTTATTGAAAACACTTCCTTACTGATTAAATCAAAAACTAGTTTTAATCTCATTCATTGAACAATTTCATATTTTAACTGAAGAGACATTTTGTGTCTCATAACAATGACTTATATCCATAACAGTAACTCTGGTTTATGCCATGCATCCAGTGTGAGAACGTACAGAGGATTTAGAGACTCATGACTTGACTTGAACTTGGAAAAATGACTCGTGAACATCTCTGCTTTAATAAAAGGAATGGGTATATTGTTTACCAGTGAAGAGATTTAAAAAAAACAAACAAACAAAAAAAACCCAGAGGGCTCTTGCTTAAAGAAAAGTCTTAAATTTTCCTGCCATAGAAAGATGATGTCATAATTGTAGTTTTATATTTAAAAAGCCTTAAAGAAGTTTAACCAAGCACATAAGAAAAGTGACTATTTTACACGACGAGAATAATACAATATTTTATTACCTGACATTGGAGTGAGGCGGTGAACACTCCGATGAATGAAAAACTTTGTGTTGGTAGTTGAACTAACATGGATGTAGCTTGTAACATATATGTAGCAGGTTATTAAGGTCTGCAGACATTTTTATCTTCCAGTGACTGAAGGTGTTGTAGTCCTGACTGATGTCATTCTCTTCCAGTGTTGTTTGACTAAACCAAATGAGCGTACCGTTGAATGTGTTATTTTATTTAGACTCTTTCTTATTGTATGTTGTTATATGATTTTTATTTTTTATTTTTTGAAGATTCTGTATTCATTTGTCTTCCCTTCAAATGTTTGTTTTTACTTTCAGAAAATAAAACCTTGTAACAATTAGTCTGACCACCAGCTAAACTGTCTTCAATTTCATAAAATCTAAGCAAGAATGTTGAAAAAACAATTAGTAATTTTCAACTTTGATAATAATACAAGTGTTACAAATACTAAACTCCCCAGTTTAGTTTGGAGTGATTTACGTGTGCTGCAGGAAGCAGTGAGAAAATCATGGACAGAAACGAGAAAAACACACAACAGTCTGGTAATCTAACAAGTTCTGGATCAACTCGAGTTAAAACAGAGTCGCAAAGTTTTATTTATCTTTACTTCCTTTTTTTTTATTCTGCATTTAATTTTTAAATTTCAGCAGCTTTGTTTGTTTTGCCTTCATGCACCTGAGGTAGAGACCAGAATCCAACTTTTTCTGCAAGATAGTTTGTGGAACTTTTAACAATTTAGCATTAAGTCCAAATGAGAACCGACCAAAACATTTAGAGACCACCAGACAGTCTGAAGATGACCTTTCTGGTCAAACAGCAGCTGTGTGTCAAGATTTTCCCCTCTGACAGTGAAGTAACTGGAAGTGCAGAGGTCTAAATATAATTTCCAAGCCCTTTATTCGGTTCAGGTTGACCAGAGCTGGTTGAATAAATGTGAGCCACTCGGAGTTCATTCTTTTTTTTCACCACAGACATCACCTTAATTTGAAACTCAAAATTATGCAGAACTCAGTTTTGACTTTGACAGCAAAGAATTATTTGGTGAAAAATGTCAAATTTTGTTCATCCGGATTGAGTTGCAAAAGCAACAAAAGGATAAATTGTCCGGGGGAGTGAATAGTTTTAATAGGCTCTGTATTATGATATTTTGTATGATGATTTTTGTCACGGCAAACAAATAGGCCAATAAAGGGATCTAATCGACATTTGTATTATGACACTTTGAAAAATGTCACACTTAGCTGAATTATTGATGCGTGACCACCAGACAATAGGGCGCTTTCTGAACTAGTCAACAATTACACAAAGGATGTGAAAAAGAAAAAAAGACGCACAATGAGGGAGAATATTCTCTGAGACAAAGGCAGAAAACATTGTAAACACCATTCCAGACATAAGCCTGAACAAGTTTTAGAAACTGACAGGACAACACTGAACCAAGATGTTTCTGGAAAGATT
Source organism: Poeciliopsis gracilis (assembly GCA_911649635.1). Taxonomy (NCBI): domain Eukaryota; kingdom Metazoa; phylum Chordata; class Actinopteri; order Cyprinodontiformes; family Poeciliidae; genus Poeciliopsis; species Poeciliopsis gracilis. Next base: position 5,196,126 of record CAJVRI010001220.1, read on the forward strand.
AATTGACAAACTAAATAGATTTCTTTTTGAAGCGTTGCATCACTCACGCCTTATGACGGAGTACAGTCAGTGCTGATCTGGACTGTTATTGTCAAGGATGAGTTAGTTTAGCCATTAAGAGCTGAAGATGAAAAATGATCTCCTGGATGTGCTGCAAATTTGTGAAGAAAATAATTTATCTACCGGTGATGGTGAAATAGGACTTGACGTTAAATCAATAACAATATACATCGCAATAGATAGGTGATCGATAGCAATATTAAAATAATAAGTGTGACAGAATATTCAAGAATTTCACTACTGAAATTATTGAACATTTTGGGGGATGTAGGCAGGGAAGAGACTTCAGCTACTCAACCTCTCACAGACATCTTTGGTTACCAAGCAACATGAAAGTTAAGGAGGGGTTGGTTACCTAGCAACAACCTGTTGAGTAACTTGCACAGCAGCAGTTTAAAGTTTTACCACCGTGGCTCATAACTGCACAATGGAGTGAAATGAAAACAGTGGATAGAACAGGAAAAGCCACTTTACCAATTTGGCAGTATTTAATGTGTTTCAAAAAAAGTGAAACATTTAATTCCACTAACTAATGTCCAACTCAACCATCTGACTTCAGAAGCCAACAAAGTTGTAGAAAGCAAGAGGTTTGTTAGAAAATATTAGTGAACAAACATCTTTCTGAAGGTCAAGGAACACAGCAGATCAGGGAAAACATTGTGGAGAGGAAAGCAAAATTATATTGTAAAACATTTTCTCAAGTTGTCAAATGGAGGAACTGCAGGGATCCACAGCTCATGTGGGAGTATCTGTTAACAGAATATCTATTGGCTGTCCTGTAAAAAAACCCAAACAATAAATCTGACAACAAATCTGACTGTTTTTGGAAGAATGAGATCAAGAAAGTCATTGCTGAGAAAGGAGCCTTGTATGCAGTTGACCACAAGACATGTAGGAGAAACAGCAAGAATATGGAAGGAGGTGGTGCATGGACCCAATAAAAAGGGATCTGTAGTGGAAAAATTAGAGTACACATCATCATCTGAACACAGACTATGGGACAAAACAATGGTGTGGCAGCGTGGGGATAATTTTCCACAGCATCAATTGATAGAAAGATCAACTGGAGCAAAAATACTAAACAATCCAGGAAGATAAGCTGTTAAAATCTGCAACATTCCTCCTGGAAAGTTTCCTCTACACATTTAAATGCTTTTTATAAAGGAATATACATGATAGAATGATCTAGTTAAAGTACAGATCTCAATCTAGTTGAGAATGTGTGGCAAGACTTGAGAAAAAAACTTCAGTCTCTTTATCCAATCTGACTGAGTTATTTTGCAAAAACGAAAGGGTAATTTTTTTTCTACACATAAACCTAAATACTTCCAGCTGTATTTGTAGATAAGCATGATTTTACAACATGCTTACTCAGATTAATCAGTCTGAGTAAGTTGAGATATCACCTTTAAGAACAATTCAGAGATGGGATTAAATTAATCCAAAAGGGCTTTTTTCTGTTCCCACTTCTAAGGTATAAAATAATAGACACTAAAATGGCAAAAAAGAGAGAGATGAATCTTTACTTCCTTGGTTCTAACTAAAACCATCCCTAACTTCCTCTTTTTTTTTAAAACCATAAAACAGAAAAAACATAATTTAACATTTACTTTCTTCCATTTGCTACTTTTAATAGCTGGTTGCAATTTGAAAGGAAAAATGGTAATAAAATGGTTACAATGTCTCCAAGCATCCATTTCAAACCATCTGCTGGTTTGCTTGAAAAGCCATCTACTTTACACATAAATGTAAAAATGACTGGGTAATAGCGTCAGAAATGGTGATTGGATATTAAATACCATCTGCTGAGGCTGCAAATGGGTGCACATGGTGAAATTTACTCCGCTCTCTCTCCGTCACATTCGTATGTCTCCCTTAACTTCAAGTGAAATGGAGCTACATTTTGTCCTGTTCTCACTACAAGCCACACGGGATAATAATATTATTTTTTTTTTATCATTATAGGGAAAAGGAAAGTTTAATAACTTAGACAAGAGGGCCCTCTGTAGGTGATAAAAAGAACACTTTGGAAAATTTTTTCTAAAACCAATTTTGAAACCAAATAATGGTTTGGCCACTAGAGGGCAGACTGCGGCCATGCAACAGCTTGCTGAAACATACAGGAGAAATATGTTTTTACTAACATATCCTGATAGAAAAGATAGTTAAGAAATTAATGGTGTGTAAAAATGTGAACAATCTAACTCTATTACTTAATTATTGTTATTTTTTTTTTATTACCATGGACACCTTCAGTGGAGCAACATAGGAGTAAACCCTTGTTCCACACAAGCAGATGCTGAGAGCTTTGAGTAAGAAATGGATATTCAATACTGAACACAAACGATGTGAGTCTCATAGAGATTTTTTTTAAAAAAGAAGAAAAAAAACCCCAAACCTCGTCATGCCCTGCTAAACATATGAGCCCTCAGCATTGGTCACTTTGCTTGCAAGATGAAAACCGAAGTCACACTGTACAAACACATCTTTCACACAGACAAGGTAATAACACTGCAGCCTGAAGAAGAAGAAAAAAACCTATAGTGGTAGAAAAAAGAAACCCATTAGAGGTAAGCATCACAAGTGCTAACATGACTGATGTCAGTGCAAATATCTGACCTATAAAAAACACTAAAAGAAGAAAACATGAAACTTTCAAGAGAGAAATATACAACTTTTTAAATAAGCTTTCAGTCGTTACCGCTCACATCCAACAATCCTTTTTAGTACTCCTGGACCGTTAGAGGTATAAATGTGATCCTTTCACAACAAATAGACATTGGTAATGGGATTTGTCAGGAGCCAGCCCAACAGGCCTGGAATGCTTTATGCTGAGTGTTATGCAGAGGTACGTTAACAACTGACATTTTTATCAATAGTCAAAGTGCCTCTTTGGTAGACCTGATACTTTTGGTGGTAAACAGAATTCAGGCCTGTTATCCCCATGGTGCGCAAATATATGCAGCTTTAAATGAATAACATTCCAGCATGGCTTCTTTGCATCTGATGCCGTTGCATACACAATTTGAGCTCCATCTAAGATTGGCTGCCACAGATATTTTTCGACATGTTTAACAATTCTTTTGCATGATCCTCACTTCTTATGGCATTCTACACATCAAGCCCCATACATAAAAATGTATGCAAATACTTGGAATAAAGATTAGGAAGGACAAGGAAATGCTGCTACTTACACAATGCTTCAAGACTGCATGCTAAAGGATTTTTCTGTCTTGTATGCCTGGAAAGTCAAATGTATTTTCTGATGAACCCAGTTTATTTATGACCTCTTATGGGTATTTATAGATTACACATAAAGAATTTAATATTTCAGTCTAATTTCAGTCATTCATACCACTAATTAACCACATACCCCAAAGAGACCCGCATGTGCAGAAGCAAACCGTTGACGTCACACAGCAGCGCACTGTTCACGAAAATAACACCAGGGTCACCGTCTGTGGATCCTTTTTAAAGTTTATTCAGCAGAGGGAGCTGACAGAGTCGTCACAAGGTTACAACAACACAAAGGATGCTAATATATATAAACAAAGCACAAGTGGGTTTTGGAGCCACCAAAGCTCAGAAACAGTTTGACAGCGCCTTTATAATTACTACATAGCTGTGATTGAAAGTCCATATTTAGCCTCACTGAACTGATGAACTGTCTGATAAAATTACTCAAAAATGCATTTCTCATTTACGGGCGTGTTGCTCTAATTTGATTAGAGGATCAATATCTGTCAAATCAACATTTGCAAACATAATTTCTAATAAAAATTAGGCGCCAGTGTTTATACTAAATACATTGATTCACGCATCACATAACCAGGAACAAACTGCCTTAATAATATAAAAAGAAGCACTGGCACGATATTCAGAACATGATTTATTTTATGACGACAAATACCAGCAAACATTTTGAACATAAGAGCTAAAACAGTCTCAAAATAACATAGACACAGAGTGGCCACTTCACATGTTCATCTCATTTGGATGTCCTTGGTTAAGAGATCCAGGTAAAGGAGGATGAATTTTAATATTACTGGTCTCTCAACTGATTCATTTTCCCAACCCATATTTACATCACATATTTATTTATTTACTTCTTTATCAAACAATAAACGTAACCTTGACTAAAGCCAAGTGAAAGCGATCTAAAATTATCACTCAAACCTGTAACATGAGAATAAGATAAACCCAGGAAAATTACCTCAGTGACCCCAAACTCCCTTCATCTTTTGCAGCTATTTTATGATCCGCCCAAACAATTTCAGGTTGTGCTAGTCTCTCTGTGCCTGAGGACACGGATCAAAGTAAGGTGCAACTGAGCATCTACGGCTAAAGTGAATGATCTTGAAAGGGATAATCAAATAGAGACTCATCAAACAAAATGTAAGACGGTGCTTGTAGCATGTTGAGAGATAATTGAGCTCCTCTGAGGGTTTCTGCAAATTGATTTAAATTTAAAATTGTCGTGTGTTGCAAAGTAACACGAGGCATCCTTTTAGTCACCTTCAGTTTGTCTTCTCCCGGTAGAGAACAGGAACACAGTGATCATCCTGTGGGGGATGTCTTTGCCATGTTATATTTTAGAAAATGAGTCTCAAGATGAAGCTTGTACTCGCTTTAAATGTCTTCTTTAGTGATAAAGATTATGGGTCAGATTTAAAACATCCATCACATTTACATGCAGAGGAGAGCATGTTATTGTAGACCAGAATCTTTAAATCAAACCCTTATGGGCGATTATTCTGCATACTCCTGCCTCATTATTGAGCATGAGATATGACATCAGGAGAAGACGTTTGCATTGGCAAAGAACAGTTCACAACACAGGACGTAAAGGGTGTTTATTGACAATAAATGGATTGATAATATTGTTGAAACAGGAAGTGAGGTTTCACCCTGTTGATTTGGGTTGCTAGAGCCAACACACTTAAAATACATCAGCCTTGAAAACATATAGGAAATTTAGCTAAGAGAAAAGAGAAGATAGGATTTTCTGTTTACTGGGGATTGTTTCACCCACAGGACTGTAAAGATATAGAGACTCTATATGAAGGTTAGCCAGGAGTGATAACAGAAAATTAATCAGAAACATGTTAAGCGGCCTCAAATGCTCTGAGCAGCTTCACGGACTGACATATGGGGAATCAGAATCCCGGGACATAAGTGGGTTTCAGAACCAGAGGCTCTGAGAGGTCAGGAGAAAGAAAAAGGTCGGGTACATGTTCAGAGACAAAGACATGGAAAGGAAGAGAAGAATACTTTCTGTTTTGGTTAGCTTATTAAAAAGTACGATGCACATTTTTAAAAACTTTACAAGATTTGTTTCAAAGGTAGTCCTTGGATAGATGCTTGCAAGAAGTCAGTACATAAAAATCTGTTTATGTGGCATAAACAAATCTCTCAAAGTGGTTCTCAGACCAACAAACCCAATAGAGCGCACAACAAGTTACAATGCACAAAACAGATAATGAAAACTGCAATTAAGGTCATATTTTGCTAAAAGCTTCTGAAATGAAAACATCTTCAGCTGTTTTGTAAAACTACCCACAGAATTCAAACTGAAGACATATGAATGCATTCTGAATCGGAAAAATAGATGAAGAGAAACTGTCAATGTGTCTACTGAGCCACGTTTAGCTTTCTGACCCGCATGCAGAGAAAACTCAGAGATCGGGTTTATTTTGAGAAGATTATAAATGATAGAGGCAGGTAGGTTGTATTTTTTCTTTGTAGGTAAAGGTTGCTCTGAGGGAAAAAGGTTTAGTTCAGCTTGGAGATGAGGTGCAGGCTGAGAATGGAAATGTTTCTGATGATGTTGGAGGCAGATGAAGATTCAAGAGGATCTTAGGGAAGGTGAGAGTCAGGGTTGAAGGAAGAATCATTCTGGACTAGTTCAGTGGACAAAGGCATTATCTTAGTGACTTGCTTAATGGTGGTTGACCATCAGGCTTGATGGCAGCGCAACTAGTACACCTGCAGCTTCTGAAGAGAGGCAAAACAAGCATATCAAGCAAATTAAATGATGAAAGATGATGAGGTGTATGACTGAATCAAGTCAGCAACCGAAACAGAAACCTGGAGGTTAGGACCCAGATTTTTAAATTAATGTTAAAACTGACTAATATGAGGTGCAGCAAAAACTACGTGAACTATTCTGTAGTAGAGATTCAAAACTCTTGCAGTGGAATTTCAGTGTTTAAGTGAACAGAACATTGCAACAGTGTGTTGATGCAGGTTAGCAGTGACTCCATTCACTGCCATTGTCAAACTCTAAAACATTTGTGAGAATCATACAAAACTTCTCTTTCTGTCCTCTCATTGAAATTCAACTGGAGAAGTCAAACCCATTGGGAAAAATCCCAGACGGAGCCTTGAAGGGACATAAGAGTCAGCTATATTTTAAGGAAACCAGACTGAAAACAGTCATAAAAGCTTTTTTATTTTTCTAAGAAAAGCGACGTGTGCAGCTTCCAACACTGGAACTCAATGCATAAGGCTTCCAACAATGTAATATGAATAATTTAGTAGGAATGTGAATTACCCTTCAAAATACTTGTCACTAAAATGTTTATCTTTGATTCAGTTTTTGTTGGTTACGTAAAGAGTTTTTTGGAACTACGTTCTGAAAGACCAGTCAGTGAAGCAAAAATCTTTCCTGCTGTCCTTTCAGTATTTAGTTATCAGGACCCTGAACTACAAAACCGAGTAGAAAAGTGCAGAATTGTTTCTGTTTGAACTTTAAAGGTTAAAAGATTATGGGACCTTTTCACAGGCACATACTGGTGAAGGTTTGTGGTGGGTTTCTTGGTCATGCAGCTTTCACAGCTTCTGGTATGCAGGCTGCACTGCCACCAAACTTTAACAGCTCACAATAACCCGCTTCAACTTTTTTTTTTTTTTTTTTACAACCCCCACTTATCCAAGTATCAGAGGGAGTCAAGCAATTATAAATAATACTGTGGTTATAAAAGAAGAAGCCAAATATATTAAGAGACATTTACAAGCACACCTGTCACCATTTATTTAGGGCAAATACTAACAGAGAGCAGAGCAAAACAGTCCTTAAACCTAATTTAATACTAGACTTTCAAACTGATACATGAGCGATTGAATTGGTCACTGGCGTGCAAACACACGTGCAAGACGGACAAAGTGTGCACATCCATTCTGCTAAATTCCCTGCAGGAAAGCCATTAATGGATTTAAATGAGGACGAGCTGCCTCTGATACAACGGATCTGTGTGTGAAATGGAATTAAGTGGAGGAGGATGACAAGTGGAATATTTTACAGGCAATATCCATTGCTCATTGTGGCGTAGTAAATGATGTTTTTTTGTCTACTGCTGAATGTTTAACAAATCAAAGTGATGGCCCATATTTAACTTCTCACCGACGCATCATCAGTCATTATCCATACGGCCGCTGATAAATGATCTTTTAATCTCCGCTGCCGTCTGAAAAGGAGCCGCTACAGATAGTAACTTAGTACATTTACTCACGTACTCCATCATAATACTGCGGTGGCTGTGACTCGGGAGGTCACCTATTAATCACAGAGCCGGAGCCCTCAAGGAAACAACAACACCTCCTTCGTTCAAAGTGTCCTTGAGCAAGAGACTGAAGTCCAAGATGCTCCCAGTGGGGAGGTCAGCGCACTGCATGCCGGTGTGTGACTGTATGTGAAGATATGCTCTATGCAAGCTTTAATTTGTTCCACATTTCTTAGAAAAAATGACATATTTACTTACTGTTAAATACTCTGAAAACCAGCCCTTAATGCTGAGAAAATGTATGAAACGTTTTTTTTTAATTCTACGCAAAATGCTTTTTTTGTTTTTGTTTTTAATTGCAAGACTTTCACACACAATTCAGTGTTACGCAGTTTAAACAGCAACAATGGCATCCAGAGGTTTACTTGCACTCAACGTCAGAATGGATTTTATTTTTATTTTGTGGTTTTAATAATGAATTAAGTCAAGTTGTGTACAACAAACAACTACAGTGGTGATTCAAATGGTTTTAGTTTTAGGTGTAAATTTTTGTTGATCTTTTTGAACCTGCTCAGGGTGCAGCTCACACATGCAGGCTCAAACATGAAACCTGGAGATAATTTAAAGGTTTTTCATTGGAAAACCATTGATTTATCCAGCTTTGGAACTGTAACATTCACAGTTAATTTGTTAGTTTGAGCTAAAGTGAAAGTATTTGGAGGTAATATATTTCAGTTTCACTGTTTGCAAAAGGGATCAGTGTAAATGGCAGAAAAACACGATTCTACCATGAATTTTTTGTTCAATGTTCTTAGGTCTGAGTATCTCATATTACTCTTCCAAATACTCATCTTGTCATTGGGGCAAGCACATCCATCTTTCTTTTGCCATCACAAAGGTTTTCTCCAGAGAGTATTTGGATTTGCTTCTCCAAATTTTACTTTCGGCTTGGAGAAATTCTCTTTTCTTGTTTGACATCCTCTAAATCCAGATCATTGAAAGAAAAAATGCTTCACAAGAGTCCCTGTAGTTTTCACATCTTATAGGTAATAATGGACCGTAGCCTCACCAACATTTTAAATTAGCTCTAATAATTCTGATTGAAACTGTGCTTAACCATTCAGTCAGAAATGTCATGCTCAAAACATTTCCATTTCTTTCACTGATGAATAAAAATTTCACTTTTTTGGGTTAAACCTTTTCTCTATAATTATTGTGACATCTTGCTCACAGAGCAGACTGCAAAGAAAAAACTAGTAGCTGAGCAAAAAAGACCTGATCAGAAACCCGTCTAATCAAGAGTAAAAGCTAAGACTAGAAGTAGAGCTACAAAGACATGCAATGCCAGGGCCTCCTGAGTTTTGCAAAGAAATAGATCAAAAGAAAGCAAAAATGTAGGAATTGTTAAAAAGTTTTAAGAACTAATTTCATAATGGTGTAAATGTACTGTATAGAAATCTATATTAACCTGCATCATCAGTAAGTTGCTGGCTCCTCATAAAATCGACATAACAATCAAATAACCATTAGATGAAATGTTTGTCTTCAAAACGATTTTAGCAACTTTCACCACTTTGAACCAAGCCGAGCTGATCCTAATCTGACAAATGTCACATCAAAAACTTATGAGTAGCTTGCAGTTCAGGGCTACGCAGATGGATATTTTTCATGAATCTATCTGCATGTTGATTCCCATGGACCAGTTTGACCCAATTTAAAGATGCTGCAAATCCAACCCTGAAAATTTAAAAACTTTCCGCTGTTAGTAAAAGGCGGACTAGCTAAAAACATGTTAAGATAGAGAATAACTTTACCATGTACAGAGCCAGGCTATGACTCATTTTTCTCACCACCTGTCAAATGTAAATCCTCTGGCGGCTGCTTCTAAGCGCCAATTTACTGTTCAGGGATTACGGATCTTGGTTCATCTGTTGTTTGTTGCTCAGTAGCATCACGCAGACGATTTTAAAGCAGAATTAAGTTCCAGTTGCAGCTCTGGTGATAATTAAAGGAAGGAGCCAAAACTAATGACAACAGATAAGCCAGAAAACTAAACAAGTTCCACTGACTGTAGTGATAAATCCCTTTTAATAAGAAGATCTGCTTCTATATTACAGGTGTGATTTATTATAAGCCAGAGATTTGAATTAATACATTCTTACATCAAATAAAACAAACAAATAATTGCAAATTTTAAGCAAAGAACCTCAATTTCCACTGTAATTTTGTTCTTTTGCTTGGAGCGTCACAAAAAGGTCACCTCTGTAAATTTTTGGCTTGCCGTCTGATCATTTGGGTAAATCACACGCGCATATCACCAGAGCTCCAAACAATCGATCTGACCTGCTGGCGCTCCTCATCTCCTCATCCCAGTGTCTCATGTTGGTCCCAGAGCAATTAGCCTGCTTGCATCCCAGTCAGTAGAAAGCACACACTTGGCTAATCCCACTCTCTTCTCACTTCCCCCCTTTTCTTGTATCGATTCTTCTATCCCCCATTGGACATTTTGTTTCGGTTTTTTTTTCTTATCAGAGCTTGACTGTCTGACACATTTAACTGGAGGTGTGACAGCTTCTACAGTTTTTACACTAATACCCTTTATTTGCCTGTAGAAGGCTGTTGTTGAGAACTCAGAAATGGATGTGCACGTCTCGTGCTGTCAGACCTTTGCTTGTGTGAGTGCGTGTGAAGGACTGTGTGTTCCTCTGCATGAGAACATGCTGTATTGTTGCAGCGACATTTCTTCAGGAGATTTATTAAAAAACGAAGAAAAATTACCATCATCAGACACAAACGAGCCGTCACTAATTTACAACCTCAGTAGGTGATTGCCTTGTGTGAAAAATTCCTTGTTCAACACTGTTTTCTGAGAGATGCTGAAAACTGCAAAATAAAAATTATTAAGTTTTTTAATGACTTATAAATTTCTAGACACTTATTCATTTTTTAACAGGGCAATATTATGTATTATGGCAATGTATTATGTTATACTTACAAGAAAGACAATAGTCCCAAAGTCAAATTTCTATTAAAACATGTTTAATTTATGGAGCAGTTTTAGAACAACTGATTATTGCTTGATTGTGCTTTAAAATGACATTATGTATCTGGATAATAATTAATACTGCCCCTTCAACCAGGAATTAAACCAATACAGGGTCAAAATTATAATCACCCCTAATGGGTACATTATTCAAAATGTACTCATTTTGAATAACATCATCCAGTAGTTTGTTGTAGTTGTAGATACATTTCCTCATGAATCCTATCTGAGTGCAGGCTGGTCCGTAATTCTCCCTTAGGTCTTCTGGAAATATCTCCTACTCTGGAGAGGAGAGGAGGCGGAAGTTCATTCTCATCCCGTATATGGCTGGAGTTTCTGAGCAACTAAGAAAGATATTTGCTGAACACAATATTCCTTTTTAAATCTGGAAACACTGTCAGACAAAGACTAGCTCACCCCAAGGACAAAACACTCTATAGTCTAGTATATGCGGTTCACCTTAGCGAGGAATGTTCATATCTCTATGTTGGAGGAACAAAACAGCAGCTGCAGTAGAGGATGGTGCAACACATAATAGCAGAACAGCAGAATTCATCTACATCTCAAGAAAACAAGAACAGTAATGCCCACATATTTGTCCACAGAGAAGTCAGATTGTTTGAGAGATATTTTTTTATTTGAAACATAAAAGAACAACCTTGAACAGATTAGGTGGCCTAGCATCTTCAGTGCAACCTTCACTCAGTTTCACACCTTGATATGGAACCCAAACATTGCACATGTTGTCATTGTACAGGACTTGACCGTCAGTGACAACAACACTTAAAGAAAATTTAATAGAAGGCTGGTCCAGCGACAGATTTGACCTTGATGGCCAAAAAATAGACAAGCAGCCTCCATTCACATCATTTTCTCACATCTAAACAGAAGTCTTGTTTTTTGGGGGTTTTGTTTTTGACTTGATGCATTCTCAATGATAGCTCACAATTTTGTTTTATCCTTATACATGATGCACATTTAAATAAACTATACACTAAATGAGTATATTTGTTAAGGAATGAGTATATTCTTTGACAAGAAGGCATTTCTTCTTGTTAAAGAAATGTCTCCAGATCTCCTCCTATTGTCGCACTAAAGTGAAACCAGCCCTTTCATCTAATCAATAAAACCATAACTTTGTAAGTAAAGTTGATCGATTGTGGATGCAATTCTATTCACCTTTATCAGTTCTTTCCCAAATTCAGCAGAACTTGTTTCACTCTTCCACCCTGATGTTGAGAATTTTATAGAAATAATGCATTTCCATAAACAAATGGACAGTAAAAGGCCTGCGCGTTTTGGTTCTCCGACCTCGCTCCTCTCCAGGGTTTGATCGATGGGTGCAGCTTCCAGCTGGTGCTCGTCAGCCCTCATCAAGGAGCTGTATTTAGAGGAGTGGATTTCCTGAGACAAACGCCAGATGGTTGAATTACTGCTTGTGGTAACTGCAGAGTTCCTAGTAGTTGTATGATGAAGCTCTTCTGCTACTCTTACTTCTTGTCTCTTCCTCCTTGGAGTGAAGTATTGTTCTTGGTCCTCTGCCTTTCGCTTCCATGCTGATTCTTTGTGGCTCCCATTCACCTGTATGTCCTCCCTCCAATGTTTGATTTCCACCAGGAAAGGAAACAAACCCAATCAACAGCAAACCTTTGCCACCGGCAATGACCAAACAACACAAACACAATAAGGATACCTTAGTCTTCTTCCTCTGCAAACAAAATGATTCAGTGTACAACTGCAGCCAGACCTGAATTTGTGCTTCTCCACCTGCAGATGATCACATCTGATCAATGAACTTCTCGTTCCCTTTTGTCTGTAATTGTTGCCTGCATGAACATCAAAATGCTCACTCATGATTCTGTGCTGCTTTCATGAATGTACTGTTTAACTCTTATCTTCTGCTTAGAAGACTAAATGTCCTTCACAAAATGGCTGCTAATGGGAATTTGGTTATTTTTATGCCTAAACACTGACCAATCTGCCAAATTTCAAACTCTTTTTCAGTGAATTTGAAATACTCAGCCATGTACAACAATAGACTTTAGTTTGTAAGAACCCAGAACATCTAAAAGATGCTTGTTTTGTTTGGTGTAAAGCTAACTCGGCAACTTGAAGAGAAAGACCGTCATGCTTGAAGTCAGATATGGTGGCAGTATTGTGATGGTTTGGAGCTTTGTTTCTTTGGGAACCAGATACACAATTGAAGAAACTATGAATTCAAAATATTGTTTTGAAGAATAAAGAATGATTTGTGATCAAAAGCAAACCAGAAAGGCTCAAACAAAATGCATGTTGGTTGGCTTGTAAAAGTCTCTATAAATCTGATTAATGAGATTTGGTGGGGGGATTTGTCGGTGTGGGACAACCAGTCCAAATAGTTTCCCATAACTAGGGTCAGGTTGGTGTAATTTTTTGTTTATTTATTTATTTTTTATTCACAAAGGTAATCATTATTTTTATTCTGATTTCTGTATTTACTCAGATTAACCTTTAACATCCTAAAATGACAATCAGAAATAAGAACAGAAGAACTCATTTCTTTTTGTCATTAATAGAAGAAACTTTTCTTTTTTTTTAATTTTTAAAAATTTTTTTTTTTAGGAACTTATTTGTTCTGTTGGGGATAAAATGTATAAAACTATTCTTTAAGCTGTAGATAAAGTTCAATCTCAAATCCATCTTCACTGACAATATGTCTTGATGAAATGGAAAGAGACAAATATGGACTGCACTTAGTTTTTAAACTTAGCAAAAAACTAATCAGCGCTTCTTGTTTTACTTTCTTCAGCTTGCAGCCAAAAGGCTAATGACACAGTTGCCTTCCAGCAGCAGAGTAAACGCGGCTGAGGCTCCCTGCGAGCTGCTGCATGCAGTGACCTGGGACAGAGTCGTGCTGACTCTGTGAATCGGAACACACAGAGGCTGACTTGTCACAGTGCCAAGCATTCGATTTGTTTAGAGACACAATATGGCCATTTTGGCTGTGTGCTGAAAGAGACGCCAAGGGAGTCAGTGTTCGCCAGCCAACTTTCTCTTGTTGCTCTTCCTCTCTTATTTTTCAGAGTGAGACTGCTCTCTGCAGGGAGCATTTGAAGAAAGAGTTGGGGGTGGGGGGGTGCTTTTATGGAAGATTCAAAGAGTTGATTCAAAGAGGTAATCAGACAAGCAGTGTAACTCAGCTTTTTGACACTTTAATTGGTCTCCTGCTTGATTTATGACTTTCTACTTCATATTATATTCATGGCAGTTTTTTTCTTGTAGTTTGTTTTGGACATATGATTTAAATCTTTGATGCAAAGAGTCTGTCTAAAAAGGCTTTTTGAATACATAAAATTCATAACATTTCTTTTACATCATAACTGCATTAATCTGACTGATGAAAGGTTAATTGTTAAGATACTGCCCTTGAAATTTGCTTTACCATGCAATGTAATAAGATTTTTCAGAAGAATTAAATATTCATATTAATACTGAACAATGTGCTTTTTCACATTCTGGATGCTGCTTGTGGATTTAGCATCAGGCTCTTAATTTCTTTGGGCGCTGATTCTGCAGTTCCTCTCAGATGATGTTTGGTTTCTTCTGACACTCTCAATTATCATATATTCCTCTCTCAACTAGGTAACCCTGCAATATATACACTGATCATACTAGGTCTCCATCCTTGTATTAATCCAAGAGTATTGTTTTGAGACTTCCTGTTCTGACCTGTTCCTTGTTTTTATGGATTTCGATCTCTGCTATCCCTCTGGTGTTTTCTCCTGGCCTTCCTGCCAAACTTTCTGCAAGTTGCTGTTTTTGTGTTTGGGGCTGAAAAACAAAACTGTGTCCAGGAAAAAAAACAAAACCAAATGTTCCACAACCCATTAGTTACAGAACATTTCTCCCACAAAATGGCAGAAAATCCATCTGTGTAAATTATATCAACATCTGTACAGTACATGAACTCAAAAACTTGGTCTGAGCTCCATGAAGTATTGGTATGGTACCTCTGAACAGGTTAGGATAGATCTATGAGCTGTTCAAAATGTAATAATAAAATTTTTTTGCACAAAATCCTTCTTAGATAATGATATTAGTCCACTCAGTTCTGTTTATTTTGAACTTCTTTCAGAATGAGCGCTCTTAGGGCCTCTTGTCACTTTAAATCTAAATAACCTGCTGTTGGCCACGCTCCCTAACTCACCATTTACACTTTCACATAAAAATGGCAGCAATCTGATGCGTAATTATACAGTTGTACATCTTTGAAAAGCAGAAGTGAAGACTCCTAAACTATCAACGAAAATGCAGCGAGTGGTTTCTAAATGGTAAGTCAACAAAACGGTTGATTTATCCAGCAGCCATTGTGCAGTGCATTCAGTGGTTAAACCAGCAGAGTTGCTGCGTAACGGGCTGGGCTTCTCTGGGGTTGCCAGGTGAGTATCAGTCTCTGCTGATTTAACATGTTATAGTTGGAAGGTTTTAGAAACAATTAGTTTTCCAGACACCAAAAAAACCACTACAAAGTGGTTTGGTAAATTTTTAAGCGCCTGGAGTGGAAGCAGTAGAAACCCAAATGGAAGAAGAAAGATGTGCAAAATGAGAATATCGCATAACACATCTTCTATAAGAAAGTTTAGGCTGATTTAATTGCAGATTTCAGCCTGTCTGCATTGTTGCGTCTATTTCTCATTAGTGACACTTAGATTCTTGATCTATGTGGTAAGAGAGGTGAGTTTGCTGGCAAATCAAGCATTAACTTAACTTTTGCCACCATGGGAAGGTGGCAAGTCCTTCGAGAAAATTAGAAAATTCAATCAGTATTTCCACATCGCTTGAAATATAGGTTAAAACTTGAGGACCAATATTAAGAGATAACAGGACTCCCTTTTTATTAAATTTCTCATTACAACTTAGTATGAATAAATTCCCATACATTACACACAGTTGGAAGCACCTATAGGCAGTGTTTTTTTTTTTGTGTTGTGAACTTAAGCTGATGGATTCCATCCTACACTCACTGTGTTATCGATGCACATGAAAGCGTGGGGTTAAAGATGGAAGCACGAATTAGGCATTAAAATCAATTACCAATTTGCTATCCAGCAGATTAGCAGATGTAAACTTGTTGCAGGCTATTAGCAGCTGCAAACCAATTTATTCAGTACTTTTTTCTGAACAGAGCTCAATTTTCAGCAAAACAAAGGTATGACTAATGAGGCACCCCAAAGCAGAAAAGCGTAGGAAATGTTTGGGGGAAGGGGAATAATTAATTGCTAAATTAATTAAATTGTAGAACCAGAATGTTTTCTGTTTGGCGTTATTTACATAATTTGATTAGTTAAACATTTGTCCAAATCAAAAAAGACTAGAAATTAAAAATCAAACCATGATGCACCTTTTTTTTCCTTCAGCCAAACCTTTGTGATGTGTGCAGAATGCAGATCAGCATTGCCTTGTTAGACAAAAAGAATGGAGCTCTGTGGAAGAGCTGTCGTCTTAAAGGCACCAGATGTTTCTCTAAGCTATCAAGGTAGTTTTTTCCCTTAATGTAGTAATAAAAGACGTGGGAATTACCTTTGCCAACGGTGCTGGAACAATCAAAGCAAGTAGATCTTTCTTTTTGGACTTGGATGTCTGGTTAATGCTTGTAATTACTCTAAAATGCCACACATATTGAAATATCTTTCTAAGTGATCAAATTCAGGCATTTAAATTACTTTAATGGCCAGAGATGTCCATTTTAAACTATACAGGCATTCAAACTGCTTTTACAATGCAGGGCCAGTGAATGATGAGGCACATAAGGAGCAAAGGCCTCCAAACTTATTCTTGCCTTCAGATCATCTCAGACAACTTGGTCACACAATGGAGAACATCAGTCAAACTCTCAAGGCAAACATTAAAACTTTCCAAAACAGTCTCTGTTTCCAAAACAGACTGACAAAACAGTCTTTCCAAAACAGTCTTTAACTGATGATCATCCAGTGGTTCATCAGTTAAACCACTGGATGAGTCTTTATTTTTCGGTTGTCCAGAGAATGATACTTGACAGTTAAGGTTTTTGGTTTGGTTTTAAATTTAACACCCCTTTACTTGACATTTTACACAATTTTGTTGGGACAGTTTGGGAACAATAGGTCCTTCTAGGCATAGATGAAAAAAGTTGGTGTTAACGAACTTGACTTGCTTGCACAGATCTCTAATTTCAATCTCACAAAGCAAACTATCTCATCCACCGTCAGTCTGACCTGATTTTGGAAATGGTTTTGTTCATTACATTTACATGTTACCTTTTGGAAAGCCTTTACAGAGGAGTTGGGTATGTTGCAGTTGGTTGGTTATTTTGTATGTATTTTTCATCAAGAACATCAGCATTGTTTTTATTTTTTCTTGTTGGTATTGAACTGATCAGGTAAACTGGGAGCTAAGAAATTGGAAAATCAGTAAGAGCAGAAAAGTCTTGGTAAATCACATAAAAGAAACCATAAATTTCACACTGAGTAGAAGTTGAAGAGTAAATCTTCCTTTTACCACGAGTGTGTTCTGCTAGAATAATTGGCCCAGAGAAAGAAAAACTGTGTGTCAAGAGTGACCTAATTAGTTAGAGCAGAGACTTTTAACATTGCATACTGTCTCTTAAACAAATTGCAGGCGAATGGATCGGCGAACTACACCTCTTGTGTGTGTCGATGAAGGGGAAAAAAACATGCAGCTTCTTCATTTGTTCTGTGGTTTAGAAACACGGTGTCTGAAAGGCAGCATTAAGACTGATCATGAAAATATTAATGATCTTCCTGAGATTAAGTGCAATTCAGGGAAAAGGGATACAGCTGATCGATAATAATTAGAAGTCAGTTACGTAAGTAAATCATTCATTAGTAAAACCGATGTCAAAAACTTGCTTCCACTCTGTTCGTGATTGCATTTCACACAGCTCATTATATTCTGCTCTAATTTCTTTGTTTGCTCTAATCTCTTGCTTATCTATAATAGTATCATTGGGATGTCATACTCGTCTCCCTGTTGTCTTGGCAGTGAGGTAGAAACTTTTTCCCAGTAATGGGCTCGCTATTGAACATTAACAAGTAATTGAACAGTAATGAACTGTTCTGTGACCTGTGGTGTGTGAGTAATTGATTCTGAAAGCAGCATTTGCGGGCACAATGTGTGTCTACAGGGTAGGCAGGCGTGCACTGTGTAAAAGGCAGCTGTCGCGACAAAGAGCTGTTGTTGCGCCTTTGACCTACAGATGGCGATGCTGCACTGTTTGGACGAGTGAAAGCGCCATTAATCCGGCGTGATACAGCTTTAGGTGATGATCCCTCCTTAAATAAAAAGGCAACTCAGAGCAAAACCCACCAGTGTCCACCTCATATGGATTAAGATTTGTTTTGTTGTGTTTGGAGATTAATATACTATCTTGGTGTGTGTTTCCACAGCTGTCTCCAACTTCACACTGCCTCTCAATTTTTTATCCCTGCTCTCATTCCTTATATATCTAACTGTCGCAGAGTGTAATGCTGGGATTTCATTTCTCTCCACATATCTCTTATTTAAACTAACCCGACCCAGAGCAGTGATTGTCATCTGTTTCAGTTTAACAAACCCCCTGGCAGGCTGGACCAGGTCTGTGATTTACAGCGAGCCCAAACAACAAGGAAAACATATAAATAAGATAAATTGGAGCTGAAGAAACATCTGGACTTTCCTAACTCCTAATAAAATGTTATTCTCCAATAAAGCTCAAGAAAACACTTAATAAGATATTAATAAAATCCAACATTTTGTTGTCCATTGTAGTGTCTCTGGAGCTGTCTTACAAAACTACATGGATTTTGTCCATGTCTTCAGCAGAAGTAAAAACTTTAGCTGCAGCTATAAAGGGTTTTGTATGCACATACAAAACATAAAAATAAGTGTAATTTTAACTATGTCCACCTATATTGTGAGTTTCATCTGATTAAAAATTGACTGAAAAACAAGCAAACGTATTAGTGGGCACAATTTGTTCTGATTTGAGTGTGCAGACTCTTAAATTAATACTTTGTTGAGGTACATTCAGATATAATTTAAGCAGTGTTCTTTCCTTTTGTGAAAGTTATGCGATTAGATTACGAAAATGATTCATTTCTCAGCTGCTCCATATGAGCCCCTTGTTTTTATGTTGCCTTTAGTTCTGCGCTCTGATTGTCATATTCCCAATCAGTTTTTTTTTGTTTGTTTGTTTTTTTTGTTTTGTTTTGGCAAGGCCATATTTTGTTTTTCATGTAGTTTTGGACTCATTGCAAAGCAGAAATTCTTCATCTTCGTGTTTGTTTTCTTGCAGGTGTTTGGTTAAAAGAGATTGTTTAATGTATTTTAGTCAACTTCACCAAAACACAGTTAAATCTGACCCCACCGATTTCTGCTTCCACCACCATATTTTATTTTATAGTGTTTAAAACATTCTTTTGGCAAAATTCTGCTTTTGTTCAAATTTACTCCTGAATTTTGGCCCAAAGGTTCATGTTTGTTTTTTTTTCATCGGAAGGTAACATGTTCTTCACCCGAAGTTTTGGAAGATTTTATGAAGCTCTGGACGTTTAATTTAGCAAAAAAGGCTTATGGTGCTGCTGCCTTGATCACTAGTCATACAGCAGATCCAGGAGAACTTGTCACATGTGGAACATCATCGTCGCTTCCTGCAGGGTTGTGATCAGCTTCTTGGCATTTTTTCTTTTTTAGCAGTTTTCTGTGAAGTACGTCCAGTTGTCCCATGTTACGTCTTCTCTCTGTTACCTTTGTACAGAGATTCTTTTGATCTTTTGTAACGTCTCTGCAAACCTGATGCTTCCCTGTGCTTGCAAATGAGCAGGCATAAAACTTCTCACCTCTCTGATTTACATGGCAAAATGTTTGCTGACGCTAATTGACGTGGCAGTTCTTCTGTGGTGCAAGTCATCGTGGTATGACATGTTGCTCTTTATCCGAACAACATCTTAGACCAGGCTTCTAGTTTGTTTATCCTGATTCTCATTGTAAACTGAATTTTGTACTCGAAAAGCTCAAAAAGAAATTTTTACCCATTCTTGTTAGCACAGCCTGTTGAAGTCTGCTTCTTAGTGTGTCTGCAGCAGTTTATTATGATAAATTTTATTCATTTCTTTCTAAAACTGTGAACCAAATTTTAATTAAAAATGGTCAGTGCAATTTCAAATAATTCAAAAAGACGTGAAAACAAGGACATATCTGCTTTGCATCGTAGCCTGCACAAATACAGTAAAGCAGTCCTTTTCACTAAACTCATTTTTTATCATCCCTTCTGATTATGCAGTGCAAAGTGGGGTTGCATTAACCTCGCAGTCACCCCAAGGCTCATCTCTTTCATTGGCCCCACAGAGCAGCGGCTGTGGAGGGCTTTTGCCTTGGGCACAGATGGTAGCATCATGAGACTCTGGGGACCGTCCAGGCTCGTGGCCAGGTTCTGCATTCTGTGAGAACAGGTAAGCTGATAGCAGAGTGATGGGGGACGACAAGAGAAAAGATATAATTGCCACAATCATTTCCTTATGGCCGCATCATTGAATTTAGGTGTTTGTTATTGTCCTGCCTCCTGCTGAAAACAAGCAATTATTTAAAAAAGTCAAAGAAGAACTAATCGGCTGGAGCGATGATGATTTGAGCTGGCGCGCTCTGCCGTGTTTTATTCCACAATTTGCATTGCAGACAGAGATGTGAAAAGGGGCTGAAAATGGATTTGATTTTATTTGCTGTCGGAAATGATGAAATAGCTCGCCACACATGTTGACTGCTTGGGTTATTGTGACCGTCAGCTTGCCTTCATTTCCTGCCTCTTTGGAAACACTGGGATATATCTTAGTGTGTCTGAATCCTGCTTGGGTTTCATAGTAGCTACAGTTTCAGCAAAGGTTACACAAAGCTATTTGTCTGAATCCAATGCCTCTTCCAAACCAAGATGCATAATGAAAGTGCAGGAAAAATAATGATAACTATTTGAATGGAATATTGAAAATACGAGCTTAGCCTTCACTTGATTATCTATACTAACACAATATAAAGCCAAAATAATATATTTTGGTTTAACTCAGTTGATTTAACATGTGGAATTGATAAAACCAGTTAATTCATTAATTCTATTTTGTAAATGTTATTGTACATGACTCTTGTTCAAATAAACCAAAGTTTGACATCAGAAACCTCAGTGCAAAACCTACAAAAAAATTTAAATTAGGCCATTATGTAGTCCTATAAAAGAAGCATGGTTTTAAATGAGCTTTAAAACAACAAAAGAATCCAAATGACGGTCTACATCACTGAGGTGGTCTTTGTTTAATATGGAGGGATTCGTTTTACCTAGTTTGTTGTGCAATGTAAGAAAGCTCATCCAATGCTGTGCAGGTGCTGTTTACCTCCCGACACAAGACTATGTTGACGGTCGACTGGAAACTGATGAAATAAAAAGTGTCTCAAAAGTGCATCTCAAAGAGCCAGGAGAGCTTTTCCTTTCATCACCGCTCAGTTAAATTATTTAGTTATGTAACCTACTTCAACTATAATCAGAATACATTATACAGGTATTTTTGTGGACTAAACAGAAGCGGGTAGTTAGCCTGCGCTACACCCAAAGGCTTACCTGGTCTCACGTCAACAAATAAAAAATCAATCCTTTTCAACAACACAAAATCTTCTTGTTACATCATGAAGACTGCGAGGCTGTGAGAGGTTTTACTTCAGGTGTGCTGTAAATTTAATTAAATTAAATGTAATCAGCTACAGAGCTTTCTAAAAACCTTTTCACATTTTACCTCATTACACCCAATGCTTATTGCTTTTATTGTAATTTTGTACACCAGACCGAGACAACCATGAATAATTGGGATGTGGATTCTTTTTTATTATACAAATAAAATTTGACAAATTGTTTTTGTCCAAGTTCCTGCAGAAGAAAAGCATTCCTACAGCACGTTGCTGCCACCGCCATGTTTTACCACAAGACTAGTAAGTTCAGGGTAATATACAGGTTTTCTCCACAAACAGTATTTGTCTGCTGTTCTCCTTAATCTTCCTGATATTATTTGTTCTCTAATGTTCTCCAATAAACCACTGAAACTTTCACAAAACAGATATCTTTAGACAGGATATCTCATTTTGGTGACACTGGATTTTATTTATTTATTAGAGTAAAAGTGGGTGAAGCTAAATGCAGTTTTACTTGCATTCAGACATCTGGTTTTGCTTCCATTAATTCCCCACTTTGTTTTGGTCTATCAGATAAAATACTTTGAGGTTTGTGGGTTTAGCATGACAAAATGGGGAAACATTTATTATGAATACCTTTGACATTCTATGATTCACTTATGCTTCCTCTTATCTAGTATTAGTATTTATTTTCTATAATAATTTATAAAATCATAAATGCACATTTCAAAGTGTATTTTTTTCTTGACAATTAGATCAGACATGTTACAGATTTTGATACAAACCATACAAGGCATATCCAAATCATTGGGCTTTCAGCAGAAAACGGCAACAACAAAACAAGATCATTTCCTTCTCCCTTCAATTCAAGTCAGTGAACTAATATCCTTGCTGCATCTTCACCCTGTTTTCTTTAAACACCTTTTAAAGTAATCCTCTGAATTTAGAGGCTTCTTTTGTGAGCTTCACTCAATTTAATTTTTTTCAGTGAAGGTTAAAAGACTTGATTTGACACCAGATTGCGATTTAATTATTCCTCACGCGACATGTCAAGTGCTACTTTAATACTTCTGAGGCAGTTAGAAAATCCAGTGAAGGTGTCGTGATGAAAGCATGGGAATGCTGACAGTATAATCGAGCGGCTTATAGCACAGATTTGATTACGGTGTATGTCACCCTTCTGTATATGCAAGTCTCCCACAGAAATCTGCAGTGATGCTGTTTACTCTATAGTGCGCAACTTCACCCAGGTGATCTCCTCAAAATGACTACAAAGTGCTGCTACGTTAAAAAGTAGCCAGAAAACGCACGTTTCGATGAGTTTATGTTGGATTGGAACAATTTTTAAAAGCTGCAAGATTTTATCTGCCATCTGTGCACAAAGAGGGTGTCTGAGTTCCTGTTCCTCATGTCCCTGTTTAAAACATGTTACCTGCCCAGCTTCTAATTAAATTTCAATCTTCTGAAATCCAGAAGAGGCTTCATAGATTTCTTATTTGTTGACACCATAAAATCTGAAAGTTGTTTTTTTTCAGCTGCTTAGTTTGTTCTGCAACAAGCTGCCTGCATGTGCCAGCCAGGCAGAGAGACTCAAGATGAGCTTGTGGAGATTATTTTGCTCACAGAGGTGATTAAAACACACTTTTGAGTCAGGAGAATTACTGCTTTTGGCTCAAAGTGTTACAGATGAGCCTGAAAAAAATCCGCCTCAGTTTCTCCCGCTTCTCTTTAATTATGAATCGATGTGTTTGTCGCACTTTTCAATGACATTCAATAATATTTTTCTCATCAGTGACCAAAACTTTAATTTCATCTCTTTCTATTGTTCACTTTAAAGAATGAACTCCTCACAATGACTTCTAATTGCCACACATGGAAGGACGGGGTTGAAGCAGACTATGGAGGCTGCAGTGACGACTTGTAAAGTGCTTCAGATAAATAATCATACTTTTATGCACTCACGATGCCGAAAAAGCACCATCTGGGACAGGCTGTGAATTTGCATTACAATATAAATGGGAAGTTGCTGGAGCTGAAAGGGTGATGTGAAGTTTCTCAGCCAACCCTCTCACTCTGGCAGGTTGCATCTTTCTCCTCTTACCAAGCAACCCTTTGTTGGTTGGTTCATCTTTCTGTAGTTCGTTGCCTAGCGCACCATTCCCCCTTTATTTACTTATTTTTTTTAAAGATGCAAACTCATCTGATTTCAAATCCCACATTCCTACAGTCAAGTGGAGCTGTGTATGCATCACTGTGTCTATTAGATGCGAGCTTCAGTAGACCCTCAGTGCTCTGTGTTCACTGAGTGGTAGTCGCATAAAAGACAAGGGGATGTGCAAGGAGGTGGTGGCAGGAGATGCACTCATGAAATACTCCAGGAACAAAATAAAACATTTCCAGTTTGTGCAATGGAGACAATGGATGGCATTTCAAAAAGCACCTATTGAAGAAATAACCTTGAGCTTCTCATCTTACTAAAGGTCTGTCAAATCATGCAAGTTTATTTTTTACAACTCAGCTTCTACGTTGCAATATTTTTTTGTATTTTTTTTTTCTTCATCTAAAAAAAAAAAAAAAGAAATCTGCATGATTTAATCTCTCTACTGTGTTAATTTTAATCTAATATTTTTTTGGCTGCAAGTTTGGAAGTGCAAAGTGTGTGCATGACTGAGCAATGTTGGCTGCAGAGAAGTGTGAATAAGCATCCTTTACAAATGAATGATTCGGTTGTAGGCCGACTCAGTTTGCGCTGAGCCTGATGAAATTGTCTCTAAGTGGTATATTGTGTTCAGTGGTGCAACCAGGAGATTATGTTTACAGGATGAAGTCAATGATTCTGACATGTTTGGAATGTTCACTATTTTACCACAAAAGAAGAGCTGCTTTCAAAAACTGGGACCCCTGATTTTACACCAGGAGCATCTTCCATTTTACTATTTACCTGAAATTTAAAGGGATAGTTCAGGACTTTTAAAGTAAGGTTTAAAAAATTAAGTTAATGTCTTTACTGCAGTAGATAACTGTGGGTCTTAAACAGGATGGTCATTGGTGATGCAGCATCGTCTATATCAGTTTCTTGTGGAAATGACCATCAGCTTAGGAACTCATCCATCCATCATCCAACCTTGTCCGTCTCTTTACGTCTATCATGTACAATGGCAAGGTTCCTGGAGCATTTAGAAAAAACAAAACTGACCCACAGCACCATGGACTCTTCACCAGACCTAACAGTGAGCATGAGGGACATTTCAGCATAATTCAAACCTTGCTTGCCCATCTGGACTGTTTGTTACTGAAAAGATCAGTATAGAAAACGTTTCCAGTTCTCCGCAAACAAAACAAAGACACACAATTTCATTTTGTATTTGAGTTACAACTTCAACAGTTCTGAAGGTGCACTGGAGAGGGTTACAGGTCTGGTGAGGTGAAAACTCAACTTTATTAACAAAGCAGCATGTTTCAGCTTGTAGCTTTCAGCAGGGTAATTAGAAATCACCATAATTTTACTCACAAAAGCTAAAAGTTGAAACATGTTGATCTGCTAATTTTTGTGCTAATAAAGTTGACTTTTAGTACTTCAAACTACAAGATATTCAAAATATTTTTAACAGACTAAGATAATTTTACGTTCCAACTAAAAGAAGCACAGCTTGAAGTAAGCTTCAGTTTGATTTGTCTGGAATTAGTAAAAACTAAATACTTTGTACATAGAGTATAATGGAACAGAATAGTTTAGCGGTGGACGCTCAGGTACAAAGGTGATGCTGGTGACTTTTTCCAACCTATTCATTTTGTTCGTCTGCAGCTGTGCAGACCTTTCAGTCCAGCATCCCATTGTGTTTTTTTTTCCGTGAATCCTGAAATGTTCTTCTGCTTAAAAAAGAAAAGACTGTCAGGATAATAAAAGCCTTTGTTGGATCCGGCTTGTAAATATCACATATTATTAGATGCCATTTTAGAAGCGTGGCTGCAGTTGAGTTGAAATAAGTTTCGATAAGCCTCGTATGAAGAGATAAAACTCATTTAAACAAACCTCGCACCACATGCATGCAGAAACTGAAAAGGAAAAAAAAAATGTCTGTGCTGGAGAATCTGAGAAATGAAGGTTCAAAATCAGTTTCAGTTTCCTAAACAAGAAAAGAATAGACCTTGCTTTGTCCCCTCTGCTGCTGGACCATGGATCCATTTTAGGCACTTTTTTTCTTTAAACTCAAGACTTTAACTTTAATCAGAGGATTAAAACAACTCTGACTCATGATTGCTTAGTTGTAGGTGATAAAAGGTTGACTCTTGTCAAAAAGAAAAGCTTCACATGAAGCAGCGCTGAAATATTTATGTGCTGTTCATTTGTGTGAAGAGAGACCCGAGTCTCCATCAAACAAGCTCTGAAATCAAACCACAGAAAGAATTGTCATGGAAAATAATTATGTGATAAAAAACAAGCTTCAGATCGATTCAATCCCAGCCCACAACTTGCAAGGGTAAATTTCATTCATGACACAGCAGTAAACAACGCCAAAGTTTTCTGTTTCCAAAAACTTTTCATTTTGTTCTGGACCACAAATCTTTACTGCAGTTTGGATATTGTGACAGCTCAGCTGAGCTATTCTCAGAGCCGTATTAATTGTTAGCCCGCTCTTTGATTTGCCTCATTTAAAGGTCTTTGGTTAATTTAATGGATCGCAGAGAGAGAGATGTTCAAAGGACTGCTGGGTATGAAAATTACTGAGACTAATCTGACATCATTAATCTAAAAATATTTCACACAAGAAGTTTGCTTTATCTTGAGTTAGTTTTGCACCAGGATGACGTTTGTGAAGCTTGAAGTTTAAAGAAACTTAAATGAGTGTCATCGCAACACGGCATCAAACAAAACACAGTACAGACTGACTTTGCCCAGCTTTCTGCCATATTCTCAGTAACTCAACTACCTTACAGCGCAGTATTTTTTTTTTAAATCCAGTGCAGCATTCAGGAAACACAAAGCACACAGAATGGGAACGCTCCTACTAAAAATATTGGATCATCGATTTATTTCTCACACCTTGTACTTTCCACCTTAAAATAAACTTTGCTTTTACATGACATACCAAAATTATAAAACCCCATTGCAACAAATCAAATCTAAAAGGTAAATATTTTTGTTTGTGCTACCATTACCAACTTGCTGTCAATAATAAACATGTTAGTTGCCACTTGGAGAAAAATATTGTGAATGAGAAAGCAGCGATGTCAAAGTTCATGGAGCTGAAACAAAGTGTGGTGGGGCAGAAACATTAAAGTTTCATTTTTTATATACAACCAGATGAGTTTCTTTCATGTCCAAACTCTCTCACACAGTGATTGGTTTTCAATAATTGAATAATCTTTCTTCTTTGAAGTACTTTTCTCTGTGATGATGCAGGCCAAAGAGCATATTGGAAGTTGAGAGGAAAGCAGCTGTGGAATAAACAGTGAAAGTAAAAAAGAAAGAAAAAGGTTGTGCTCAGAGCTATGTCCCTTTAGAAGAAGTAAAGTGGATTTGCTGAGATCTACAGTGCAAGAGTGTTCTCAGTGGTTCAACTGCACAGCGACTGTGTGTGGTGCGTGTGTGTGTGTGAAATTGTGGCGGGCTCACAGTCATAAATCAATGTCGTGTTTTATTTAAAGACATGGCCAGCTCTCAGTGACGCCCTCCCCCTGCCCAACTCTTTGAATCCCCGAGTAAAGACAGCTCACATAAACTCAACACCAGCCGTACCTTTTAGTTATCAGCTGAATCATCACAGGAGACATTACAATATCCTTCTTCTTTTTTTTTTTTTGCCACCTTATTCTTTTAGCCTTTCATTTTCACAGCAAACCCCCTTTCTCTCCCCCCCTCCGTGGCACCACATTCTGAGACATACATTAAACTCAGCCTTTTATGATGAATTCATAAAACTACAACAATGATGGCACACACAGCGAGCGCTTTATGGAAACTCATTACATGGTATCTATCTTTGCCTGTCCGTCTCCCTCTCTCGCTCACTCAGACGAGCACACGTCTCTCGACTGCACAGAGAAACGAAAGAAGCAGCACAGCGATGTGAAAAGTTTGGCTGTGAGCTCTCTGTGGAGTGTTCTGATAAGGCTATCAACGCTTGGCTGGCTGATACACTTGGTAAGGCAGGAGTCGTTTTTCTCGAAAAGCCCCTCTCAGATCACTCAAACTGTCTTTTTGCCACATTAGGCTGAGAGCTGTTGATTGAACTAGAAA
This sequence comes from Poeciliopsis gracilis, assembly GCA_911649635.1. Taxonomy (NCBI): domain Eukaryota; kingdom Metazoa; phylum Chordata; class Actinopteri; order Cyprinodontiformes; family Poeciliidae; genus Poeciliopsis; species Poeciliopsis gracilis. Next base: position 5,223,655 of record CAJVRI010001220.1, read on the forward strand.
AAAAGTCGGCGATGATAAAAACTTAAAACAAAAACAATACTGATATTAAAACAGTGCACATTAATATAGATATGTATATACAAACAGGAGTGAGTTTCATCTAAATCATGCTTCAGTACTGGTGTTCACAATATCATGTGTTTTTCGGTTGTTTAGTGCACATTATTTGTGCTTTGATAGGAACTAGACAATTGTTTGGCACATCTTCTATTTGAAAGAATTTAATTTTGGAAGAGTGATATTCATTCAAGCTGCATGTCACACGAAACAATTCAGAAAAGAGCATTCTTCAGACAGGAAATTGGAAAATCCTTACACATGGAGACAACTGAGCTGAAAAGGAAAAAAATAAAATAAAATAAATAACAGCATTCGATTTGAGAACTTCACCTGGCAATGCTACATTTGAAGAAAGAAAAAAATAAATAGAAGGAGAAAAAAATCCATGTAATGACCTCTTATTATCTTCAGCGTGCACTGAAAGCAGCGTCTGAGTGGCCTTTTTTTACTCCTTTGGACTCCAACAGTTTTTATTCACAAAACTATTTTTGTTATTGTTCACAATGGTGGAGTGTTGACTCAAAAGACTTTAAGATTCCTAATCATTTACCAAAAAAAAAAAAAAAAAAAATGGAGTCATCCTGCAACCACCAGAGTCAAGGAGAACACAGGAGTTTTTTCTAAACAGGAATATTTGACAGCAGGTATTTTTACAGATTACTGCTGCATCTATTGACAAATCTCCAGTTTTGGTGACTTTTATCCTAAACCATCTTGGCTTCCTGTCATTGGCTCAAAATTAAACTTTTTTAGCATTTTATTTTTTGTATCAGAGCAGATCTTTCCTAAGAATAGGATACTTATGCAAATGTAAATGTTATGTTTTTTGAATATAAATGTGTGTTTAAAACGGCACTAAAATTTATGTGACATAAACATAAACAGTATGTCTATGTTTATGTATATGCATAAACTTATTTAGACCCATTTGGTGTCGGTCGGTTGCCTCCTTTGCACAATTCCTGGGTGAGGCTCAGAGGAGCAGCCTCAGCATTGCAGCAAAACATTTATTCTCCCTGCTCACATCTCCGTCTGAAACCTTAACTGACCCCAGCACCAGCACCATCTCTCTGATTACCCAACATTTACCACAGCCCCTCCAGGTTTGTCTGAATTAACTATCTTACCATGCTTTCCAGTCTGATGAGAAAACTCATGCATCCAGTACAAGCCGAAGGCTGAGTTTCCTTTACCGACCTAGCCGGAACGAAAAACTGCACGCTTTTCTGAGCCACTCTCACTTCTGCAGGCTTAAATTGGAGCAGGGGGAGATAACTCCCTGTAGCTTCAGGTGAGTTCGCCAACAAGAAGAAGAACTTCATCAGAGGGTGGCTACTCTTTGGTTAAAAATAACCAAAGAGCAGCTTTGCATCGACATAGTATGCTATAGTTTATACATAGTTTTAAATTGGGTTAAGAGTTTCCTGAAAATATTTATATGAACGTTTCATTACTGGCAAGCCATTCAGGCTCTTAGATCCTGATTTATGGATTGATTAAAATTTGTTTTTAAACCAAATTTTCTTGTTAAAGCTCTTTGCTGACATTTTGCTACATTAAGAAAATGTAAAATAGTCTGACTTTTAATTTCTTATTCCTTGGCTTGCGGCGTTTAGTCAGCAAAAACTGTGTGAACAGACTAAAGGTCACTGCAAAATGTCTCTTTATTGTAAGGGGCTTTTGTTCCCTTTTCATAAAAAAGGTGCTTGCAAATATCACCATAGAGAGTCCAGGAAAACTATTTGATATATTAAATCACATGTTTTTCCAGAATAACCAGTAACTTTAATGTGCTTTATCAGCATTTTATAAGTCATAGTGGAAGTAAAATGATGCATAAGACAAGATACCACTTTTCAAGATAAATGGATGATTATGTCTTTTGCCAGTATTTTTGAAAACCAATGTAAATAAAGTTATGCATTCAGCTCCTATTGGTGATGATGCCTTGAAGATATTTATGAATAGGCTGAAAATTAAGAACTTTATTTCTATTGTGTTGTGTCTGTAAAGAATTTTACTGCTTAGATGAAAACTAAGAAAACACACATTGTACGTAGATTAATTTATCCCTTATGAATCTGAATCCCGCACTGAATCCTTCTTCCACCTGATGGTTATTCATAACAGGTAAAAGTCAGTAATGTCACATCTTTATTTAAGATCTTGTTTTTAAACTCAACACCATTGAGTTTATACTTTCTTTTAATGCTTGAAATGAAGATGAAGTTTACATGCTCACTTCTGTTAGATAATTGTTGTTTCTTTTTCTCAGGGCAGTTTTATGTGTATGGTTTGGTTTTTAAAAAGTTAATGCATATTCGATCATAGCCAAAGAATTTACTATCTTATTTGATTTGCAAACTTTTTTTTCACACCACATAAAGATATGGAAATTAATGTACAAATCAACAACCGTATTGCAATTTTAGTGCTGCAGAGAGCCACCAAAGTAAATAAATTATCTGTAGTAACTTATAAATTTTTTTTCAAAATTGTACACCAGATTTAAAAATGTGCTCAAATGAGAGTTAATTAAGATTAGTTTTTCAAAAATCCTCTGGTGGTCAGGTATTTTTGCTCTGCAGTGGAAGCTGAGCTAAACAAAAGGAAATTCCCCAGTGTGGTCTGCATCTGTTGTCCCTGGGACCCAGAGCAGCAGAATTTTGTTTGACTATAGATGAAGCGTTAGAGAGAGCAGAGATACCCTGGGATATGTTTTTTTTTTTTTTATTTATTTTTTCCTCTTTGTGCACACAACGAAGAATGAGGACAGCAAGTTTGAATTCTGTCCTGGGGTTGATATAAGGCCTGGATTTTGAAGGAGGACTTTCAGAAATATGCTGCTTGTGTTTATTTGTTTGCAGTGGTGGTAATCTGGGCATTCTGGAGGATTCGACTAGAAATAACAACATTCATATCTTGAGGGAATGATTGGCCTGGACCTGCTTTGCTGACTCCTCAGTACAGCTGTCATATTGCTTGTGAGACTCAGGATTGACTTGAAAGCAGATTTTATACACTGTGCCTTGCAGAAGTATTATTACCGCTTGAACCTTTACACATCTCCTCATCTTACAAAAACAAAGTTGAATAAGATGTGATTTGATAAACCAATCAGTTTTCTCTCAAGTTACCTTTATTATAGGTTTATCATAAAAGTCAACGAAGAAAAATCATACAATTCATTTTTTACATATTAAATTCTGCATATATTTCAGCAACCTTTACTCTTACGACGTCAATAAAAAGTCAGTGCAGCTAATTCCCTTTAGAAGTAATCTATTTTGGGAAATCAAACTGTGAATGATTTAATCTCAGTATCAAATCCTGAAAGTTCAGCGAAGGCCTCAAAAGTGTGACAAGTCAGGGATACAGTTGTGGACAAGTTTAACGGAAAGTTTGGTTAGACAACAAATATCTCACTCAACACTATTCAACTTGTCTACCAAAGCTAACTTTATGAGGAAAGGCGCCAAGAGGCCCTTTGAACTTTGAAGAAACTGCAAACATCCTGACCTCAGGTGGGAAAATCTACTGATGGGAATCCTCTCAGCCATGTAGCAAGAAGAAAGTTATTGGTAAAAGAAACCCAGATGGCATTCTGGTTGCAGCTTTCCACAAACTATGTGGTGAATACAACAAATACTAGAAAGAATGTGTTTAGGTCAGATGAGACTAAACTGAATTCTGAGTTTTACATGTAAAATATGTGTGGTGAACCAAGAAACCTCCCCTTGACACAAAAGGTTGCAACATGTTTCCAGCAGTGGGGAATATTGTTCTTCAGCAGGGAAAGTTGATAAAGAACATTTATAGAACTAAACATAAGGCAATATTGTAAGGAAAGCTGTAATACTAAGGTCTTTAGTCAAAATGAACCCTTCAGCATTATGGTCATAAACTTACAATTAGAGCGACAGTGATGTGGTTTAGATTATATTATATTTATGAGATGTCCAGTCAAAGAGCAGACCTTGATCAAATGAGAATAAGAATTGGGAAAACACAAAATACTGTGCACCAAATAAACAAATGAAGACAAGCAGAATAAGGATGGAAACTTAATTAAGTCCAGATGGGCAGAAACAAGGGAGAGGAAATTCAGTGAGAGCAAGCAGTGAGGGGCTTGTGGCACAAAGTTTTTGTGACCTGCAGACTTTCTGCTGTCTTTACGGGAGTTTACTGGAAACTCTGTCTATTGGGTGACTGTGTCACAGCACATCACAATAAAAGTTCACCAAAATTTTATTTTACAGCAAGCCAATATAAGGCTCAAGACTTATTGTAGTGCAAATTCACAGATATGCATCACATAGCATTTAGATGAATAAATCAAAGTGCAGCACCAAATGAAGATAGCTTTGGTGTAAATGTCGCTTTCGTCCTTGTCTTGGGAAGGAGCGGCAATGGGGATTGTTGAACTTCTGATTCATATTTGTGAAAAACACAATTAAGCATGAAAACATCCTGCAGTTCATCTAAAAGATGACGCCAAGCTACAAACCAACAAAAGAATGTTTCTGCAAACAAAAAGCGGAGCAGTAACCACAAAAATAAGCTGCTGCACTTCAACAGAGGATTGCAGAATTGCCTAATATCAACAAATTCAACTACTTTCAAGACAGTAAAGCTTTGCTAATCACAGTAGCACATAACAGAACAAATACAGAAAATTAAGTAAGTACAAGGATCCTCATAAAAACACAAATTACATAAGGTTTTATCAATACTGAAAACATTCAGATTTGCCTCGTTAACCTAAAGTAAGAGCAGTTTGGAAGCCAGCTCTTTTTTGGGAGTTGTACCAACTTCACTCTCTGAAAAGATCCTCACAATTTTCAAACACTGAAAAAACAGATAAAACTTTACTCCCCATGTGCCTCACATAATCCTGTCACAACATAAACTTATTTTGACCAAAAGGCAAAATTTCCTTCACCGCAAAATTCATATTTATAGAGTTTACCCATAAAGTCCACAATTTACCTATAAATGTTAGGTAAGCTATAAATGTCTATAGTTTAAATCGGATACTTTAGAATAATTAAACAAAAACATAAATTAATTTTGATATCTTGACTTATTTTCCAAACCCATGTTCAAATATGAAGGCACAAAGTTTGCACATTCACCTGCAGTTTGCAAAATAGGACAAGAAGTCATTTTCTATTTAAGTGTGTAGGATTGCATCAATCATGAAGTTAATGAAAATTAACTGCATGAAGCAGCTATATTTAATAATGAAGTTTATTAAATATAATGTGAAAAAAAAACATGTCGTGTTTCAAAAAATTCAGATCTTAGGCAGACAAATGGTCCCCAGACACATCTTCAGCATTTTAAATTAAATATGATCAAACTAAAATGTCTCTCTTTTTCCACTGAAAGAACATAAAATTATTTATGTGACTTTAATAGTGACTGCATTTCATCTAAATATGAGCCTTTTTAAGCATCGTTGCAGACTGAATGGTAAATGTATCTCCTGTAAAGTTTTCAAAGGTCGCAATATTTTTCGTAAGAAAAGATACAAGCAATAATCCTTTCTCATTTTCTTTGTCACACACGATGGCTTGTATATAGATTCACTCCGCATAAGAATAGAATAATGCTGGTACACACAATATACACACACACACATGCACACACACACACAAATCTGAAAGTCAGAAAGACAAAACCCATAAATAGTGGCTCTTGCATGAAAGAGAGAGCAGGAGAAAGTAGTTCTGAGTGTGGTTTATGCATGGGGTGTTATAGGACGGCAGGAGCTTTATCTGGAGAAAAACTAGACCCAAATAAACACCACAAATATAGCAGTCAGTAGTGAAGCTAGTACTGAATTAAGTGGGATAAGAGATAATTTAGGCAGTCAAGAATGTATTTCATATTCCCTTTACCACAAATTATTCTGATTCAGTAAAGTGAGTCTTCTTAGATGCCAATCAGATACAGAGAAGCTGATTTACTTACTGAATTTTAAATGTATCTTTGAGATGTCATTATTCCTGGGTCTTTTATATAGTCAAGGTAAATTGCACAATTATTTATATGTGCAGGAAAAAACTGACAATGCGTGGCATGGATCCCGCTAAATGAATATGGAGCCTCTACTACAGCTGCACAAAATAGACCAAAAAGAGTGAAAAGAGGGCAATTTTCTTCCCGCGGAGCACGGAACAGAAAGTTCTGCCGTGGTTCCAGTTTTGTCATTTTCCAGTGGCACCAGAGATAAGAGCAAAGCAGTGGATGGAAATGACACCAACGCTGCACACACAGGAGGATACAGCTGGTCTGTAATGGAAGGAGATTGAGCAGATGTGAAGGATGGAGGATTGGGAAGCGAATGGCTCATGCGCAGATACATTTCCCTGACCAGTCTTTGTCATCAGTCCTCATTCACTATTTTATTTCTTGGTCCATCTGTTTTCTTCACTGCCTGCCTGTCACTTTTTCTTGTGCTCTGCATTCATCCATATTTTATGGCTTGTACTCCCCAAGACAAAAGGCTGGGTTTAAAGAGTTTATAAAAAGTCATTCCCTAACCTAGTGTGTGAGTTGTACTTCAAAGTAAAATATTTGCATTTGCGCTTTGTTGCTTTTGCTTGCTTTTAATTTAAAACTTTTAATAAAAAAAAATAAATAAAAAATCTTCAAAAAATACATTGTTCTATGAATCAGATAAAAACAATTTATAAGAAAAAAAAAATGGTTGAGTCTTATAGACTTTTGAGTTAACAATGAGGAGAATGTTATATGGCCCTGAAAATTGATTTTCTTATTATATACAATATTTTTCTTCTTTCTTCCTGTTCTCTTGTGCAAAGTAAATGTCGTAAGATAATTTGTTTGTAAAGTAATGATGAAGTTTATTAAATATAGTGGGAAAAAACTGATTGAAAATTATATAAAAACATGTTGATGATGGTGTTACTGAAGTGTAAACTGAAATGTTCAGATTTCAGTTTTAATTGAGACAGCAGGGGTGATTATAGGTACAATAGCTAACTCCTCCATTTGAACAGACAGTCCTCAGTCAGGCGGACTGTATTTTCAACATATCCCCCTCATATTCTGCACTTTGAGTACGTCTCACTAAACTCAGGATGAACATATAGAGTTTTTCTGTAAGTATAGCTGGTACAAGCTTTCCTTCCTTCCTTTATCAGTTAATTTGATCAATACACACATTGATGAACATGTCCAGAGGTTTACAAAGCTACCTTTGCAGCTAATTCCTCATTAATCAGTTTATTTCTTGAATTTGCATATTGTGATTGGAGAAGCGTGTGTTGCATGGTTTCCAATGTGCAATTAATGAATTACATAATGATATTATTGATCTGTTTATGCTTTTATTATCTTTGTGATGTTGAAGAACAGAGTGACGTGTCAGTGCTGTGTAACAACTCTCTCCAAAGGTGACAAACACACTTTTGGACAGAGTGTTTAGAAAATACTGTGGTTTCTAAACCACAGCATGTTTTGGAAAAGTACTGAATGCCAGAAAATTAACTCCAAGCCAAGTATTGGTTTCTGTTTTTTCTTGTCAAGCACTTAAAACTTCATATGAAATTAGCAGTAGCAGTAACTACACTGTTGTTTATCTCCTAACTAGAAAAATACAATTTGAGAGAATCAGACAGTTTACAGTTTCATTGGCTGATTCATTTTTCCCGACCTATGAATGCTCCATATATAAACCCTGATAGCAACAAGAAAAAGAATATATACAACTTCTGGTTAGATAAAAACATATATATATATTTTCATAAAAGTTACCTACTGAATGTTTAATAACAGCTCTATTTCTAACATAATTAATTATTAAAAGTTCATAGCGGAAGGGATACATTTTTTTTTTTTAAAGCCAGTCCTGTATCATTCAAACATCCAAATCTGTTTTAGCTGCTCAAATCTTTACAAAAAACAGAAATTGAATATCTGCCACAAACCTCCTCTCATCTATAAACATAATTTTTATCTACCCTGTTTTTTTTGGTTTTTTTTTTGCTGGGTCCTCAACTGGTGCCACTTTCTTTTTCACCCACCGTTCTCTCTTGACCCAATACTAATTGGAGATGAGTTTCTATGGAGACAATGAATCTGCCATGTAGCGAATAATGTATATTTGCACAGCAATTTTGTGCTCCATTGGCCCTGAAAGTCTAAGCCAGGAAATAAATAGATAAACAAATGAAAACAAAACACTTCACTGCCAATTAGACCATGACTGCACCTACAAGTTTTAAAGTGCTACTGTGTTCATGTCTGAACAATAATGAACCTTAAATTAGGCTTATAGCTGCTGTCTTACCTCTCCCTGTCTCTGAGTATGAAGACGTTACCATTTCTTTTAGCTCTCTCTAATGAGAAATTTGAAATGAAACCGTAAATGTTGTTTTCTCCTTAGCTCTTCACACTCCTTTGTAAGTCATACTTTCTTCGTGCAATGAGAAAAATCTGGTTTGTAAAACAAACAAACAAAAAAATATTAAAATGAGTGTTGACTTACTGAAATACATTTTTATGAAAGAACCCAACAAATTATTGTATCTGTGTAATGGAGTAAAAAAAATATTAAGTTGTCATTAATTGTTCTTGGTGACCTAACGCTGTGTCCTGACCTTCCTAAATAAAATCCACTGCAAATGTGCAAATATTCAGGGGCTTGGATACTTTTTAAATATATAATTTACGCATGTGTAAGAAAGCTTTGATCATCCTTGATAATACATGTCATATGATTACCTGATTATGCAACCCACAGTTTCAACTTCCAGTCAGTTTAATATTAAATCCTGCAGCCGTTACCTTTTAATATCAACACTACAACTAATATGTTGAGTTAATTTACATCCAGGATCTATTGGCTTGCTTTACTCATATTTTTGGCTTTAGTACTGTTAGACAGACTGGACTTTATGCTGAAGAAAAGAAAAGCTTATAGGGTTACTTTAAAAAAAGAGGGCAAAACATTGATGATCTTTTAAATGATGCTCCCTATGAAGAACTTAAATTGCAACAGACATCATTTCCAGAGCCTAAAGATGTCATTCTGATTTTGCTGGATTTGAAAATAATATTTGTATGCTCTAAGAAGATGGAACTACAACGTAGCAGTTTTATGTACAAGCAGGACAATCAGCTTCTTATGCTACCAAGCTACTGGAAAAACAAAAAACTTTGATTCTCTTAATGCCAGAATCTGTGGCCTTTGTGAGACTGTTGGAAGATAGGGCATTTATCTGGGTTGGTCCATAAATTCAGGTCTAATATACATTTGGCAGTAGGTTACTCTGAAATATCAATTCTGTTCTCTATACTTCTCCTGATAAGATTTTAAATTATATTTATATTTGATGTTAGCTCAGAAAGGTTAGCTTTTTTATATATATCAATCTTTAAATGTCATAAAGGCTATGACTTTTGCCACTGGCAACGAAGGAGAAATAAGTAATAACGGCACAACTGAGTATTGTGATTATGAGGTGGTTTTTCCTGTCCTTGTCGATCTCTGGTTTTCTTTAACTGTCCAACTAACTTTAAAACTAACTCAGATGCTGATGACTTACATTTACTTACTTGATGCTGCACAGTTCCATTTCCAAAGCTTTCAACCATGTCACAGCTGCCCTTACACTGAGTCTACACTTTAAAAATCAAGCATGAAGTAAAAACTCTAAGTTGCATTTGGCAAGGTCTCATCTATCACTCCGACTTCTACATTTCAATGACAAAATAAAAATGTTAAACAACATTGAGCCACCAGAGGTGGGAGTTATATTATGGCAGTAATGAGCAGTAGGTGTAAAGTATTTTTGCATTATGAGAAATCTTAAAACTCTGATTTAATATATTTACTCACTGCCAGGTCTGAGATTGCAACAAAAGCTGCCACAAGCCTAGATGAGTGAAGATTAAATCAGAGATAAACAAGTAATTTCAAGTAATAAGTGGAGTGTGTGCATCCTGTTATAGTAGGCGTCACTTGTGGAAAATGAGCTATCATAAATAACCGCTCAAGACTGATGTGCAAATAAATGAAGCTATTTAAAGGTGGTAGATATGAGTAAAGCTGGCTTATACTCTGTAGTTTGAAACTAGAAATAAAAGCATATGCATTTCTAAAACAGTGGTATAGAGCAAAAAGCTTTTGTGTGTAGTTTTCTGATATTTTGATTATGTATTCATGCATGTTTTCCCTGGAATATCTGCCTATAATTACATATTAAAAAGAAAAAAAAGCTTGTCAGTTTCAAAGACCCTAGCTCTTTGCAATGGCATGTACCTGGAAAAAATACAATCTGCTGAAAACTAGTTGTAATCATGATTCAGCTGAAGAAAAAGATTAAAAAGCAACAAATTGTTCTTCTGACTTCACAAGAAAAAAAAAAAACAGTCCAGGGAAGATTGACTTCATGTTCTCTTCCAGTGAAATCCATAGTTTTGGAGGTAATTTTTCAAAGTAAATAAATAGTCAAAAAAAAAAAATTTCTTCTTTAGATGTAAAATACAAACCAAGTGATTATGGAACCTAACATTCTTTTACAGACGGAGCTCCATCAACAAATTGCACTAAGCATGGGGTGCTGGTCAGATTGAGTTCTAAAAATTAGAGTTTAACCAGTCACCATTTTGTTTTTTCTTACATTAAATTAAAAGGGATGTAATCACACACCAAGTCTCCTTTTATACTGATGTAATGAAAAGTTACAAAAGCATAGATTGGATGTAAAAATGTTACAATCTCAAACATTTTTAATCTCAATTGTTTGCTTTTCAAAGATATCCTTAGCAATTAAAAATTCCTGTGTCTTTTACAATCTGCAGCATCAAGTACTGATTTAGAAATGCCAGGATTCCTGCCCCATCTTGCAATTCTTCTGCATCTGCTTTATTTGTGGCTAAAAAGACAAAATCCATACACCACTGAACAAAGACTGCAAATGCAAGTCAAGTTCAGTAGGTTTATTTACAGATTTATTTTTTCCAGTTTATACGGCAGCATGTACAAATAACACTAGAGACAGACATATTGCACAATATTATAGTTGTCCCAGCTGATTTTCATCTTAGGTCTTAGTGGCAGGTACAAGAAAAATCAACAGAGAATACAATAAATGAGAAGTTTAAAGAAATAATTACATTCATGAACTGTCAGATAGAAAAATCAATCATATAATATTAGAGAGTACACAGTTATAAATAGGACATTTGTGAAATCTGTGTAATAATATGTGTTTCATTCTGTCAGGCTTGCCGACTTAAGATCCATATTCTTGCTTCTCTGGAAAGAAACATAATTTGCAAATGTTTTTAACTCTGCAGGGAGGTTGTTACATGCTTTTATAGCTTCATATGGAAAAGCTGATTTCCAAAAGCAACTATTTCTCTTAAAAATAAAGTCCTTAATTGCAACACTTAGAGAGCATTGGCCTTTCCAGATTCCTATGAGAGCAGACAGCAGGCCAAATGGGTGAAATGAACGAATAATTTGAATAATAAACAGCATGCCACAGCACAGATGAAACTATACATACAGCTTTAAATGTTTTAAATAAACCTGCTGAACTTTAGTTACTGAAATAAACATAAAAAAACTAATTATTTTATGTATTGTTGAAAATCAGGAGGAGTAAATCTACTTATATTTACTTGCTCGTTATTTTCCTCTGATCTTCTGGGTTCCAGGAACTCTGCGTGTACAGTGGAGTTTCAGAGAACAATCATACGACAGCTGACTTCAGATATTTCCAGAGTTTTATCCAAAGAATTCAATGCAATACAGAATGTTACAACAGCATTACACCCGGATTATCAAAAAGTCCAACACATGACAAACATAGAATTACCTGCATGAGTTGAAACAGAAAAACAGAAAATAAACAAAATGCATTTTGGAAATCTCTCACTCAGCACAAAGAGATTCGAACTTCTGCTGTAAAACAAACCATTTTATAAGAATGTGTATTCCCCTCATTTAAATATATGCATTAGAAGGTGTGCCCTCTCCTTGCAGGGCTGTCCCAATGTTAATTTCACCACCTCCTGCCAAGGAGCCCCACAGGCAGATACATGGACCGTCAAACTGGAACAAAATCTAATGCTAAAAAATAGTAACTATACGTTCAAATTTAAAACTGCAAGATTGTCTAATTTGGAAAAGCTCTTATGGAAATACCTGAAATAATTTTATAATTTTCTACTCCTATTGTATCTTAGTAATATAAATTGCATGCAAGTAATATGATTTAAAACTAATTCAAAACAAGCTGTTTAATGCTTAAGGAAATAGCTTAATATGTTTGATTATACTTTGGAGAAGACTTTTCTTATACCTTTAATGTTTTATCTAAGTTTACTGAGAGTACAAGGCTGCCCTGTCCTCCTGGTTTTTATCTAAGTTTACCAGGAATACAAGGCCGCCTCCTCCCTAGCAATGTATGCAAGTTCAGAGAGTCACCAGGTGCCCCAGTTTGGATTTTGTCCAAGTTCGCCGAGAGTACAAGGCTACTCCTAAAAATTCATGCTACATCTAATATTACCTGTCTCTATAATTATGCTAACTAAACTTATATTCTCAATAGTATTTTGTTTTCTGTTCACTGCAAGCAGTTTCCTATTCAAAATAAGCAACAACAATTAATTGAAAACTATATAAAACATTCACACATCACAATTCAGCAGAGACTATCAGCAGGGACTTAGTTAAACAGATTGTTTAACCAGCTTGACTTATTGCATTGTTCTGAAAAAATCCTGTCATTTTTGATAGAATCAGTACAAACAGAGTAAAATAAAGCCAATCGAGAAAGCATTACACTCCAAAATAGCATTGGGAAAACAAAAAGAGATATGTGTGCATTGTTTGTTGTTTTTAAAGTTTTTTTCAGCTCTAGTGGCCTTTAATTTGACATTGATCTGACAGAAAAAATGGTTGTGAGAGAGAAGGAAAACATGCAGCAAAGTTGAGCAGGCCGGGAATTGAACCCCCGACGACCGAGTGGAGTACAAGGGCCTCCAAAAATATGGGACCCATGGTCTACCTCTGTGCCATCACCACGTGCGTTTAAATTTTTTTTTTTTAAATTAAATATCGTAAAACCTTCTCATAAGATGTGAAGTATTTTTTTCTTTAGTTTTTAGCAAACTTTTCTCTTTTCATATTTTCTATCCAGTTGATTGTAATTAAATTCTACTTGTCTTCATAAGAAAAAAAAAAAAACAAAAAACAAACTTGATTGAAGCCTAAAACTTCATCACACATTTGGAAGGGTGTGCTTTAATTGTGACTAAGGGATCAAGAGAAAAATGAAAGAGGTATCAGGCTCAAAAAACTAGAAATAAAGGGAAAAGAGTAAACAAAAACATGAAAGAGGAACAAGCATTAAGAATTCAGCTGCGTATATTTAACAATGAACTGTGTCCTTGTAAAATTTGCTTGGCCTGACTTCAATAAGAGCAAAAAGTGAATAAATGAAATGACAATGCAACATAAATTGTCATGATCGTTCAGTCACAATACAATAAAAGTTAAAAGAAATGAATTAGCATTATTGTCTATTTTATATGCAAGTTTGTTGACTTGACAGGTAATGATTGGGAGAAATCAACGATCAGCTGTTCTAACAGGTTGAAATTGAAGCAGTGGCATGAATTCGTAACTGATCCATGGTTAGACGGGTTGTGTTTGTGAGTGGAACTGTGGAACAATTTATCACGATTTATGACGAGCAGAAAGACCGAAGGCAACGCGTCCTTTCGGAGGGATCCGTGCACGGTGATTGGCTGCAACGCTGCAGCGCGCCACACCTGATTGGCAGCGGCGGGGGCGTGGAGGTTGATGATGAGGATCAGCTGTGTTCCGTCTCCCAGTTTGAATTTTCGCCTAGGCTTCATTAGACTGTATGTATGAATCGGAAAAAGAGACTTTTTGCAGTGTCCTTGATGGCCATCAAGTTCTTGCTGGTGAGGCAGCAGGACTTTGAGGACTTGATATGCTAACTTTACAAGGATAAAAACAGGACGCCTTCTAAAGGTAAGAGCCATTGCGCTTCTGTAAATTTAGTAGACTAATGTAAGTTGTTGTGATTGTGCGATAATGAATATATTTTGCTTATTTGATATGCATAACATGTATCCTGCATAATTATGGTGTGGTGCTTAATACTGCGTTCCAGTTTCCTGTGACGTGGGAATTCAGAGCTAGGTTTGACGTCAGAGCGTCCGAGTTAAGAAGTCGAAATTTCAACATGGAGATAAATGTTGTTTGAAATGCATCTCAAACATAATTTTAACCCTTACTTTCCATAGGCAAACTTTGAATTGGTTCATTTTTGCTACATGTAGCATTGACTCTGACTTGTGTATAAAATTCACATTTTTAAAACGCATCTTATTACTGTTGAAGAGAAAAGCGGCCATATTGAAACATGAAGTCTGCCTTACAAGTTGTAACATAAAAGCAATAATTGTCTTTCGCATTGTGTGAAGTTTCACGCTGCACACACACATTGGATACTGTTCTAATGCAACCTGGATCCAGCTGTGTTGTGTAATTGCATGATTATATCTTGAGCTATACTAGTGTGGTTTCTGCTTGGGTGGTTATCAGTGAACACCTTATTGCTGTCATGTGGTTTGTGTGTGAGATGGCAGTGCTTGGTTTCTCATACTGGAAAGAGTTACTTTCAGCTGGACAAGTCATTCAACTTTTGGAAATTCAAATAACTGAGGTTATTAAGTAACTTTGTTTCCTCCTTTGAAGGGTGTAGTTATGAGAGAGACCTGTGAGCCTCAATGCACAGGGACCCCCAAGGTTACTGACATTCATTGTATTATAAACACATGCCTAATGAGGTGTGGTATGATAGAACAATAGACGCACTGCTGGTATTTTCAAACAACAAAGCTACATGTATATACAAAATAAACACAAATGGCTTCTCTCCAAAACACAGAAACTTATTAGATTCACTGTGGGACTGCAAATGTCGCATATTCTGCTACTGATTTCTGTAAATATAGCTCTAATAGAAAACTCCTCTATACAATTACAGCAATGTATGATATGGATATTTGCATTAGAGCCATAAACTGCTACACATTTGGTGCACTCTCCCTTTCTCTCTTTGAGGGACATCCTACCTCTGCTATCCTACTATCGCTCTTTCTAGCGACCAGCAGTTTTCAGACTAAATGCTTTGGATAACTAAAGTCCTCCAAGCATAGGCTGGTGGTTAAATTGTAAATATAATTTTACATCCGTTGATGGGGAACTTACTCCCAAAAAATACAATATAAAAAGAACGGGGGCAAAAACTGTGGAAGCTAACACTTTTGAAGACACAAGGTTTCAGCATGAAGAGAAAGTAAAAGAGCTTCTAAATCCTGGTGACTTTATTGCAGAAGTTTTCATGGATTAAGATGTAGCAGAGATGGAGAAGTGATATGGGAGATAAGAGGGAACAACAGGATTGATGATTCAATCCAAAGAGTTGGAGAAAGAGGTAACAAATTTCAGCAATGGAAATAGTTTAGCTAATCTCTGACACCAGCTTAGCAAATGTTAGAAGAGCAGCGGCAAGGAGAAGGTCAGAGAGAATGGCAGAGCAGGGAAGACATACAGCAAATGGCCCAGGGCCAGGAATCAAACCGGGGACAATTATGCTGAAGATTGTAGGCAGCACCCCTCTTTCAATAAACCAACAATTTCATAGCATTCAAGTCAAGTTTATTTGTATAGCACAAGCTTTTGTAGTTTTATAATGTTACAAGGAATCTAGCAGTGTGGAAATTCCTCCTACTGAGAAGCACATCATTCTACTGGGTTAATGCTATGCATTCTTGGAAATGGAGTTCTTTACCTGTGTCTTTGTGCTCTGATCATGCAGTTCAAAACTTGTTCTTCATGTGAATTAACCTATTTATGCAGAAATCTATGCTGTCAACATCATTTTTCTTGCTCAGTAGATCAGTTTATATCTAACAATGTCTGCCACGTTGGCTCATTTGCAGTTTAAGCAACAGATTTAAACTGTAGAAATGTTATTTTAAAGTTATAAGTTCTGACTTGCATTGTTTTATGGGAGATCATGCATTTCTTTTATTGATTCAAAAAATGATTCTGAGAAGCTGATAATTATAGTGGAATAATTACCATTTATTAAAAGGAAACATTTCACCTCATGTGGGTAGATGTTTTGTTGTGTGGGTTGCAAAGCTCACAGCAACAAGTTTTGAAAACACTATACTTGACCCCCCCACCCCCCATAATTGTGCTAATGAGATGCATCATACTCACATTACGCTATGCTAAATGTGTGTTTGTTTAAACTAACTTGACACAGTAAACACTTTGAAGTCCATTAAAAATATGTATGTCTCTTTGTTGAGTGATAAATAAGGGGTCTACAAATCCAAGGGACAGTTTCCTGCACTTTTTAGATGTGTATCTGCTTCAACAGACTTGAGTCAAATAATGAGGTCATTAGCAGGACTCTGCAGAACTTGACTGCACACCGGGAAGGTAATTCACCCTTTTAGATCAGGAGTGTTGGACAAGGGACACATCTAAAAGTTGCAGGACGCCAGCCCTGGAGGCATGAATTTTAGACCACTGCGATGGTGCATGAAGTGAAACACCACAGCTTACAGCACATGTTCAGTTCTGACAGATAAGACAATCACAACAGAGCTTCTTACAGTGCCTTATAGTCAGACCAACAAAATGTAGTTCATAAATGTGATGTGGAGTAATAGCTGTACATGTTTTTTCCTTTGTCTTGTACTTGGATTCTCACACCTGAGCCCATGGCCCTACTGACTGCTAATCAGATTAATACTCTCTTTGCCTACCATGTTGCTTTATGTGAATGTCCTATTTTTTTTTACCACTTAACAGGTTGTGTTAGTCTGTCACATAAAAACACAACTGGGTTTGTTGTTGAAATGTAAGAAAATCTAAATGAGTTGAAGACTACAATGCCAGCCCCTTTATGACCCTGCAAGGACAAGCAGGTCACTGTTAAATTTAAAATGTTGCATTTAAAATGGCACTGTTAAGTTTAAAATGAATATAAAGTGTTTGTATTTATGAAATTTGATAATTTCATCATTAATTAAGTTGAATCAAAGTCTTATCCAAGAAACACTGGATTTGGATCCAGTGACCTTTTACATCACTGATGATATTCTAAGATGTTTGAGCCTCAAGATTATTGCTAAATCAGTAGCACAAGGCTCACTTTTCAATAAACATACAGCAGTTTTAATAACTGAAAACCCTGAAGATCATTTAAGAGCAATATATTATATATTGGCAGGCATATGTGCCTGCTTGACAGACTAGTTATTTTACTTATAAAATAGTCAATTATGGGGCGTGCTGTGGTGGCACAGGGGTTAAGCAGGCCCCACGATTGGAGGCCTCAGTCCTCGACGCGGACTTCGTGGGTTCGACTCCCGGTCCCGGCGACCCTTGCCGCATGTCTTCCCCCCTCTCCTCGCCCTCTTTCCTGTCAATCTACTGTAAAAAATACGAGCCACTAGCGCCGCAAAACCTCTTCGGAGGAAAAAAAATAATAGTCAATTATGAATTATAAATACACTTAATAATAGTCAATTATGAATTATAAATACACTTTGAGTGTTTTTTTTCTTTTACTTTTTTAATCCAGTTGAAAGTTTTGTATGTATATATTTAGGTCATGATTCTAGTCTAATTCAAAAGTATTTTTAATGACACACAGATCACCTGATTATTTAGCCATCAGTTTGTCTTCCTTTTTGGTGAGTGTTAAAATTGGTTGCTGAGAAGCTTACTAATATTTGTTTTTCACACAAGTTCCCTGAATAGTTTTGTTCATGCTGTGTGTCGTTGTTTTTATGAAACTATTATACCACAAAATCTCTGAATTAATTTTCCATGCAAATACAAATCACTGTTTATGTTTATTCTGTGAGAGAACATTGTGCATCATATCGTATTGGCAGTATGCTTAAATTGGCAGCACGTTTATCTTCACATGTCCCCAATTATCTCCTACAGTCTGAAATAATTTACAACGTTTGTATTTACTGGAAGGTAATGTAATGTGCTTTTGTATCAGATAGATGGCCATTCAGGCCCTTATTGTTGCTCAGACACACTAAGTGTACAATGAGAAATCTAACCACAATGGAACCCATTAACCTCGTCTTAAATTGGGCAATCTGAGCTTCGTCAAGCCTGAAATTGTTGTGATTAAAAGCAAAAACTCAATCATGGCGATGCATAATTAATTTTGCTTGCATGTTAATTCTATTATGGGCAGACAAGAATGATTTTAATCAATTATTTTACGAAAATCTAGATTTGAGAACGGTGACTCATCGAGACAGCAGCCAGTCAAAAAGTAATTTTAGTGACACCATAGCTCATTTACACAAGCTATTTGACTTTAGATAATTATGTCATGATGGAATTCCTAATCGGAAATTATTTTATTTTGCTTGTGACTGCAGAAGGATTTTCTCTGATAGCAATTCAAGTATTACTGTAAATATAGTTGTATATAAGCATTTCACACTTGCTGCCTCAGAGCTTTTTTTTTTTTTTAAATATTGTACTTTCACTTCAATTATGGGCAACTAGTCTACAAATACATAAAAAGAGCACAACGTTTGCTTTGGAAAGGCTTCATTAGTTTATGGAGATAATTTAAATGCAGGGATTTAGATGTATAGTTATTATAAAAATATGCTTGGATATATATGCATCAATGAAAAAAATCTTACAGATTTTAGAATAACCAAGCTTTGTGAAGTATGACCTTATGTAGCCCTGCTTAATCTAGCACAACTGACCTAGGTTATTAATCCAAACAAGTAATATTATGGTAAAAATTACTTGGATGACTTTTATTCTTGCAGACTATTTAATACACAGAAAGCTGAACCAATACACAAAAGAATCAAGAAAGAAAAAAGGAAAACAAAACACCCCCTCCCCCCTGAAACTAACAAATTAGAATAAACCAAAATTCATTTTGGAAAGATTACAAGAAAAAAGCAAGAAACTAATAGAAATTAACTTTATGGAAACACACTAACCACAATAATGAGCAACACAGAGGAATGAACTGAGCAAGCAAAGCCTTAAGCAATAGTAAACAACCCAGATATGATTAGAAAGGAATCACAAAACAAAATCTCAACTGACAAGATCAAGCAGAGGAAGCTGATAAGTGCAGCTGAAATGAGAGCACATATGTCTTTTATTTCTATAACTGTATCTCTGGGTACTGTGCTTAATAAGTATCAACAGTTTATCCAAATGAAACATTGCTGTGTTTTAACTTTGTAATGACTGTATATGACTTTTATTGATGTAGAATAATTTTCAGCACTTTTCCAAGTCAGCTTGAATTTTAATGAATGAATGATTAAGCTTGCACAACACAGCTAATTCTAGTTATTTAAACTTAATTAAATTCAATTTAGTGAAAAAAATAAAAACTTAAAAAAATTTAAGTTTATAAGCTTTTCCTCTTTATACTCTTAATTGTAACCCTGTTTAATCTAAAGTTAGCCTCTGTGTAAATTAATATTTAAGTTTTACTTATTGAGCAAAGTTTAATCACATATATAGACAAAGAACAAATCAAATCTACTCTCAATTTGTTCAGAATCTGTGTGTTAAGTCAGTTTGTATTTTATGTTTGATTTAATCTCTTGGCTTCCAAAATGATTTTCTACTCCACTTGATGGTTGAAAAAGAAAAACAAAGAAAGAAGCAGAAAAATGATATATGTATCTATATATATCATGTTTAGGAGGGACAGCTAAATTGCCCTCTCCGTCTTATTTTATTTATTTATTTTTTATTTAACACATGCAAACTTGTGAAACTTTAAAGACTGAATATTGACGCACAAGTCCACATCCTTTCCCTGAGGCCTCATTAATAGTGGTGATAGTGCTGCAAAGCTTAAGATATTGAGAGTGTGGTCACTGTGCAAACAATGACATCAAAATGAGCATTGCAATGACATGCATGCACTGACTGTACACTGAAAGGTACATGGGCATTAAAAAAATGCAAAAAGAAAAAAGTCTATTGCAAAGTCCCTGCAGGTCCATTATATAAAGGTAGTCAAAGCTCATTATGACAATGGCGCACAGTCTTCAGCGGGAGCTTGGCTCTGTTCATTAGATTTCATTTCAATTCCCCTGTGCTTTTGGTGTTGCCTACATTCACACATTGCTGACTGTACTCTCAATTTGATATTGATATGCTGCAGAAAATATCGGCTAATTGTAGCTCAAAATAATATGTTCGTCCTATTGGTTTACTTAGCTGTACCCTAAATAGTTTCAGAGAAAGTCTCTGGTTATTTGCAGCAGAGAAAATTGCATCACATATTGATCCAATCAGGGGCATAAACATGACAACATACTGAGACAATTTACAGAAGGGCTTTATTAACTACAGCATGGGCTTTGTCAAATAGGGTTTTATTATTGTTCACTCTGTTAATGTGCAATAGACTTTTTGTTGATAGAGTATTCATAGGATGAGAGGTCACAAAAAGGAAAAAAAACCCAAAATTGTGATTATAGCACAAGCAGATTTGTGCGGTGAGTCATTTCCATGGTGAGTATTAGATATGTATCTGAATGCTGCTTGCTGCTTTCCTCAAGGCCAGCCAGCTTAAATAATGATGGTTCTGCCTAGGGGACAGCTGCTAAAGGAATGTTTTTTCTAATTAGATAAAGCCACTTTCCCAATTTGCTGGCTGCTTAAACATAAAGCATGGAAAAGCCTCAGAGCCGTCTTGAGGTGCTGCCAATCCTCATCTCCAACACCCAACTCTGAAAATCACATCACCCAGGAGACAATATGTTGTTAGTGCATCTAACTGATGGAAATAGTTTGTGCCTGCTCCAGAAACAATTGATGGTGAAACAATTTTTATTTGTTGCCAAAGAAAATCCAATGAAATAACATAACCGCCGAGCACTGACGATAATAGAAAAGACAAACAACATAACAAATGCTTTTGAGTTTTGTGTTTCTAACAATCACCAACACAATTTGGACACTGCAAAGCCTTACTTAAAGCAGCCTTCTTTACGTAGTGCTTAAAAATATGAACAGATTCTGTTTTTCCTGGCTCTGTGGGACACAAGACTGCACATCCAAGATCATTATGTTTTGACCTCTGAGCAGCCGTGGAAGAAAATATAATTGCTTGAAAAACAGCACATTGATACAAAGAAGTGAAGTCAAGCTGTTCCCATTTAACAGTACTACAATTAAAGATCGGACATGTTTATTAAAGAGGGCACAAAAATCTGGACAATGCGGTAAAACAGAAAACAGTACTTTGAAATGTAAGAAATTGCCCAAATTTAAAGGTTAAATAAAATGCGTGAATCAATCTGTCTTCATTTGGAGAGCATGTTTAATACACATTTAGAGAGTTAAAATACCAACTTTACCAAAAAATAGAAGAAAAAGCAAAATACAATACAGGATTTGTTGTAAAGGTTTTACAAGAAACATTTGCTATACCTTTTACTATATATTAGGGCTGAAAATATTCCTTGAGTGATTTGAGTACCTGGATTACTAAAATTCCTCAAGGAAAATTTATCTCCCTTGAAGCTTCGTTAAATTATATTTAGCGCGCCGTTTTCCGGCCGAGTTATTACTTTCGTTGCGCAGCACTCTCACTTCCGCCTGAGTTGTTGACGAAAGTTTATTGTTATTAAAAGCCTAATGTCCAGTTTTTGAGGATTTTATTGATTGGTGATAATGTCTGGGTCTTTGTTGTTTTTCGGGGGACCAATAAGCATCCTTGAAATGACCGGCATGCTGCCTGGAGTACGGCATCATTTCCCTTCCTAGAACTGCTACCTGGTGGCCGGTACAGAGCGAACGGTGGGGAGGAGCGCTGAAGGTGTATTTGTAAACGTGAGTGGATAGACTGAACACTGTGGGCGGCTGCGCATTAGGTGATTAATGTAAGTGTAGCTTTATGGACGTCTCAACAAATAGATTTCAGAGTGCATCATGGATATGAAAGCTATAAATGTCTAAGCAAGGCAGCGGTCATAACACAAAAATTTAATTTTGCAAGGGGCTTCTGTTTCTACCTTGAGTTAAAAAAAACAAAACATTTTCCAAAGACTCAAGGGATGTAATAGATATATAATTGATATCTAAGAAAGAAGACTGACCTTTTTTAATAATTTGAAAACTATTTTAAAGCATTTAATCTTTACTACACCAGTCACTGAGTTTTGGTGCAACTGTAAAGGTGCTATTCTTTTTAGCACGCTGACAAAGCAGGGGATTGAAGTAATCTATTCTGCAAGTGATAATGGTGTGCATTAAAGTCTCTGCATTGAGCTGAGAGAGAAATGAACCTTCAGGTACTAAAATGTGTCTTTGTAAAATGTTCAATGCAAGGTAGGAAACCTAAGCTTGAATCGAATATAACGGTAAGATTTTAAATTTGATTTGAAGGTTAATTTCAATCTCCTTTTCAGCAACTATGAGTAAATCTAAGTAAGAAATGAGAAGTAATATCATACATGGACACACACTCTTAATTAGGAGTGAGACAGAGTTCACCTGTGGTGGATTTAATTCAGCACTACAGGGAAAGAGAACATCTAAGCTTTGGGTCTATAATCACGACGGTACAATAGCTCAGGCCTGGGGGCAACTGCACATTATCTAGACAAAGACTCTCTTTTTTTGTCTGGCAAGATTAAATGGTACTTATGTGGATAGCGACCTTCAGTTTCTCTTGCTTTAAAGAAGCATGACAAAAATGGGCAACTCCTAACTCAAGAGTGGTAATGTTCAAATACCCTATTGAGGATTTGCTATTCCTAGCACTCGTTAAAGCAAAGTTCTGGATGATTGATACATTTTTAAAGATGATCTATTTTTTATGTAAATACAAGAGTTTTGAAATTTGAGGTGAAATATGAAGGATATCCACAGCAGGATACTTCTGCTTGACTCCACTGAGATAATTGAAAATGTCAAAACACTGCTAAAAACCACCTGGGGCTAATTTGAAGAAAGTGCTGAATTAGGTTTGTAGTAACTAATAACATTTTGTTCAATCTAGGAAATAAAAGACTGTTTCACTCCAAAAGGGTTCATTGCAAATGATGGTTTCACACTTTTAA
This sequence comes from Poeciliopsis gracilis, assembly GCA_911649635.1. NCBI lineage: Eukaryota > Metazoa > Chordata > Actinopteri > Cyprinodontiformes > Poeciliidae > Poeciliopsis > Poeciliopsis gracilis. The sequence goes on from CAJVRI010001220.1 coordinate 5,246,911, forward strand.
GGATAGGTCTAATGCAATAAATGTTTTGCATTGATTGTATGGTCCAGACTACTAAGCAATTGCAAAAATTATAGTAGATAGCTTGAAAGATTAAAAAAAAAAAAAAAATCCTCTGGAATTTCACATTGTTTTAACATCCCCCAGATACTGAGTGTCCCTTTGATATTTAATGAAAGATCATGAGAGAAACCAAGTTTATTTTCATATGTTTTGGCCTCTTGAACAACTGAAAATGCCTTCATGTTTAATGGATTTCTTTTACATTAAAAGCTCACATGTATTTTTATTTCACATGGAGACAACTGAAAGGGTTAACTGTAGCGGTGCCATTCCAAGTAGCACTGGTTCTTAATGTCTTAATGTCTGCATTTAGAGATTTTAAGTCCTTTCAACCCAGACAAGGCTAGTATCATTTGCAGTTCTGTCCCTGGTAATCAGATTAGAGACTCCAAGAAGTTAATGAGTTTATTCTGAAGTAATGAGTATGTTCACAAAATGAGACATAATAAAAACATGACTGCGCTTTATCAAGTCGGTGCTGTTTACCACAGAGCAGTATATTTTGGTATTTTAAGAAATATCTCATTTATAAAACATTTTAACTTGTTTTACTTACCTATGCTGTAGGAGTTATATAGTTTGCAGCTCAAAGTCAGATACCAGTAGAACGTGTATCAGACATGGCAATGCATTTCTTTTAACTTCAAATTTCACAGTATAACCCAGAGCATCATACAGTGGTTGGCAGGGACACTTTTTTCCACCATAGTCATGAAGCATGTTTAGTAATTCAGTGTCAGCTCTTTGAATTTTTATTTATTCATTTATTTTTTTGGCTAAAATAACAAAGCACTGTGTTGATGACACAGATGAGTCGCCACACTTCCCATTCACCTCTGCAGCCACTGGCACAGCAAACAACTCTTTTTTTTTTTTTTTTTTTTTAATCTGCCTCTCCTTTACCAACTCAAATTAACAGTTGGACTCACACATAATTATAAGTTATTACAGTAATATTTCCATTCTGCCGGATAGTAAATAGTAATTGCTAATAAAAATGCTGATCCCATAAAGCGCCATCAGGGACTCTAATGACTTGAACTGTAGCCAAGAATATTTTCCCCCATTTGACGCTGTTTCAGCCTAGAGGCTTTTAATGAGTGTCATAATTATGCACCCTAAACATAATCTTGAAATGAAACTCCAAAGGGGAGGATGGTGGGATAGAGGGGTGGAAGCATCCTCTTCTTAGGCAGCTGTTGTGAAGCTGAATGTGAAATTCAAATTCATAATGTCATGGAAACATGTTTAGTCTTTGACACCAACTTCTTTCTGTCGAGCACTGACTTAAAATGGAGTACTAATAGCATTCATCAATATAATATTATGATGGTGACTAAATAAAACTTAGATCTCTTATTTATGCATGCATATGCAATGCTTATTCATGCATTAACCATAAATTTGCAGATTAACAAAATTATATTATATTACATTTTCACTTTAACTTTATATTAAAGTGAAAATGTGTGTTTCCATTAGTGAATCAGGACTCTTTCATAAATGGGAGAGTGAATGAAGGATGCAGACTGGGAACAACACTACAGAAAAGAATGTTGGTTCCTCCCTCTCTTCACTGAATGCGTCTCTTTTCTGTAATTACTCAAGCAGCACAGACGAGAAGTAACCATGCCAAACATCTAAGTTTGTGAGGAATGAAGGCCATGTTGTTTAATCAACTTAATGTAGCTAAGCTACTGTGGCCCCAGTTAAACCAGAACTATTAATTTGCGAAACAACCTTTATGCAGCCAGAATTGACTACTTTCCACTGAAACATGCAGTAAGCTTTGGGAAACACTCAATAAACTTTAATTAGTTTTGCAAATGGTTGTAGTGAATAAGAGGTATTTTGTCTAATGCACAGCCTTGATGTAAAAGACAAATTTCAACTACCTGATCACTTAGACCCTAACAGTATTTTGAACAAATTAAAATATCTGAAAACTCCTTCTTAGTGTGAGCAGCCAAGCCCCACAAGGACAAAACAAAGTGCTCAGTGGTCATTTTTATAGGCTATCTTTTTTATTAGCAATGATGGTTTCATTTTGCAAAATGATGATTGAGGATGTAGCTTGTCCCAGTTGGCATTTGTTAAGAAACAAATACATTAGAATTATCAGTCCAAGAGGGAGCTAACTCTGAAAGACAACTATTATCATGGTTAGTCCTCTGGTCAGTTTAGAATCAATAATTAAAACATCTTGCATGTCTGGTGACGGTGAGAAAAAAATAATCAAGTTATCCAGTAGGTCTAACAGATGATCTCCTGTCCTGGCAGCCAAGGTAACAGTGTAGTATATTTATTTTGTTGCATTTTTCACTTATTTATGGCACAATGGTTCACAAAGTAGATGCTGAACAAACATTACAAAGATGAAGGAGTGAGGTAAATATGAAAGGTAATAAAAATAACAGTGACAAACAAAAAATCAATAAAATAAAATAAAATATTTAAATATGAGCTAAAAAAATATGCAAAAGAGAGAGGCTTCGGCAGAGCCAGGTGCTGCCCCTGGTGGTATCCCCCAGCAGCTGAATGCCCCCTTTAAACTCCATTTCCAGCCAAACACATGACCCAGCAAACATTGTGGAGTCTTATAGTAGCACCTTATTGTTCCTCCAGTATTTCAAAATGAAGGAACACATGTTGTGCTGCATGATAAATCAGTATTAAGAATGTTGCTAAAATATGTTTTTGATCTGGAAGTAATGGCTGATTCCTAAAAATTATTAACATACTGGGCGTATATCTCTTGAGCACTTGTGACATTCATATTAAGTCGTTCACATGACATTTCATTAGTTAGTCATTGCCTACAGTTTAACTGAATCATATATACAACATATTGATTAAATATTTAATATCCCTGAGTATGCTGTAGTTTTATCATTTCTATGTCCTTTCATATACAAATAAGCAACATATTTAAGCCCAACTAAGCCATTTATCTCTGCTTTAGGATTCTTCACTGCATCACTGCACCAAATGAATCATATTGAACTGAAGGCAGAGAAAAAAGTTAACATCATGCAACCCCAGGCCTCGAGTGCCATTATTCTGCAACTTTTGGAAGAATCCCTGCTCCGACACACCTGAATCAAATGAATGGTTAATGATTAGGACTAATACAAAACTTGCTGACATGCCATGAAAGTAATTCAACCTTAACATTCAGGTAATTGCTATTTGTGGATTTCAGCAGTGCAAACATCATTACTTGGATAAAGTAATGTTTTCAAGGTTTGCATACATAAGTTGTAACGTGTTCTTAAAAAAAAGTACTGAAAACTTCTGCAATGTCAGTGATTTTAATTTAGAATGCTTTATATTATCACTAATATCTAGAAAGCAAACGGATTACTTGAAAAGTATTAAAACAAACTGTTTAATTGCTTCTTTTTGACTATAAAAAGTTCATCAGTGAAATTCAAAGACAGAAAGTTGTATAAAAACTCATTGGTATTTCCTGGAAGACTGGCAAATCCAATCAAACTGGTGCAGGTTGGGTCTCCGTGGAGATGTTTTTTTTATATTCATTTTTGCCAGAGGGAGGATAATTCCACTTAGTGAAGTTGGGGTTGGGAAAAAAGCCATTCAATTGCGTCTGTGAGTCCCTAAAATCAGTTAAATTAATTCATACCCAAGTTATGAAATGTAATTGGATTTTCTTAATTATTATTCTGGTTGTATTTACAAATTACCAAATGAAAAACAAGCCCAAGAGTTACAGACTTTGATTTGAAGGTCTGTAGAGGAATGTATTGATTCCTTTGCTAATGTATTCGACTTAAGACTGGGGTAGTCAGCCAGGTGATATTGCAATCTCTTTGAAGCATGTAACATCTCTTACTTTTGGCTATGATGAGTTGCTGTTAGAGGCAAGAAGAACACCTTGAGGTCATTTATGCCTGGGGTAAGGCTTAGTATGGGGTGCAAATGAGGAAACATCACTTACTTGAAAACCTTCATCAAAGGTTACTAAACATTAATTTTGGTGAAGAACACATACATGTCTATATATAGATGGATAAAGACTAATTTACATGCAGAATTGATGAAAGCAAAAAAATAGGATGCCGATTTCAGCAAGCCTAAAATAAACCTGGCAGAGTTCAGGTTGTTTGAGAGTTGTAAAGTTGTCTTCATTATTATGAGTATCTAGGTAACTAACTTCACTAATTGACAAAAAGCAGGTTCACAAGTTTAGAGAAATGCTTGGAATATGCAGGACAATCTCCCTTACAGAGGGATAATTTGAAAACACAACTTGACTGCAGAAAGAACTGGTTGTCCTTTAAACTGTCACAGTTTGCCATGGTTACGTGCATTTATCTTGCCGTTTCAAAATTAGCCACCAAGTTGTTAGCATAGTACAATTGTTTACCACAGCGGGATAAAATAACTTATGCTACCAAACTGACAATAGTGAAAGGGAAACACATTAATGACCCAAACATTTTGCATCCAGATGAGTGGATAAAAGACAAAAAACAATAAAAGGCTCAAACTTCATTGGCCATTAGAGTTCACTTACTTGGAATATCAAAGCAATTTTGTTCATAATAAGATCATCAGCTCTCAATGAGATGCACAGAGTCCCTATAAATAAGGGAAACGTATTCATGGTGGGGAAGGGTGTTGGAATAGGGTTTTCCTAAAAATTTCCTGTAAATGTTTTGTTAAAAAAATTATTTGTTAAATGTGCAAAGGACAAATTAAATACAATAATTTCTTCCTATTTTGGTTATAATTGGTAGAAAAATACAAATGTAGCTGGAGCCATGTAGGTGTGACATTGACTGATAATCCCTCTAGAGTGCATTTACCCCTCTATAGCAGAGAAATCCTAGAGACTGTCCTCTGAGTTTAACTGCTTACCTAACCTTTTTTGTTGATGAGCATATATGACCCCTTTATTTCTAGTAGGCCACCATTTTACCATTCAAACAGCTCTCACCTCTATTGACATTAACAGAATATGTAGGTGGGTCCTGGAGTGTGGATTTGCTGGTAAGGGATTGTGGCTTGGAGATCTGCATTTCAATCTGGGTGAACAGATTTCCAAAGCAGTTTTCTGAAACCCCAGTCATATAGAGGACAAATTGATCTGAAAACTTCACATTAAAAGGGGAAAGATGGTAAAGAGGGCTAATTATGACTTAAATCAGTGGTGGACAGCTTATGTGGAAATCGGATACATTCACAACTCATAGGGGAACTGATGTAATATCTCAAAACTGGGAAACCTTTTAGTAAGCGGATTAGAGGGTTAGGTTTTAATATTTGCTGGTTTTTGAAACACTGATTGAAGCTTGCTGCTCATGAGAGAAAAAAACATAATATCTCAAAACTTGTCACTGTAGGGCAAGATAAGTGAAGCACAGCTTGTTGTGATGGGTAAGTAATGAGGAAAAAACCGAAGAGGAAGGATCTTGCTATTCATGGAGCTGACTTAATGTCCTGCAGTCAGACTCAGATCATTTAACTAATTAAAAGTTACTTTGCTCATGTTTTATACTAACCAAAAATAAAGCTGTGTTTAAACTGTGGTACATATGTAATATACGCAAAGAAGAATAAATATTTATTAAAAATAAAAACTTTGTTTCTTCAATGTAACATAGCAATCTTTTGCTCTAAAATTTTTTATGTTGTACAGATGTTGCATGTGCCACATTATATTTTTATCTGTAGTTTCAATGCTTACTGCTTAGGATGAGATATTTTTAGTAATGAAGACACTTCCTGGATAAAAATCAGATATTTATATTGACTCCGTAAATGCAGTAGACAGCAGTGAGCTTATTTATTTTCATGAAAGGTACCCAGCAGTGAAAGAGAAATTTAATGGGCTCAGGGACATCTAAAGTAGAACAGGTTGTTTACGTTGAAACTGCTTAAGATACTCATGGAATGTCAGTTTTCATTTCAATAATTTAATAATGTGTCAAAATTGACAGTTTCAACATGTTAATGTTTAATTCATTTCCTAAACTGTTGATGGGTGATATGGTGATGGCTGAGTGTCAAACTTCAAAACTTCCCCTGTATCCTTTGCTTTTAATAAGCTACGCAAGGCAGAGTAAGAGAGCTGATAAATCTACATTATTTCACAAACTGTGACGCCTATGAAGGAGCGCCTCTTTTAGGTCCATTTTTTATATTGAAATAATATCTAGTTAAAATTCTTTTGATAGTGTTTTTAATGATACTGGCCACCTGTTCAGGTTGCACTTCAAAATGTTAAATACTGGAATAATATTCAACCCACCATAGAGAAACCAAATGAGTAAGGGCGGTTAAGCAGTTAAGATAAAGAGCAAAAGATACTTCAAATAAATAAGTTTTTAGTAGTTTGAAGTTTTAGCACATCACAATAAAAAACATCTTCTGTACTTTAAAAAATCAGAAGAGGAGAATCCGAGTGAACAATCAGGCTTATATTCACAGCCTCTCACAGATGTACTGTTCTGAAAATGTGAATTCATTCAGTGATCTCTAAACTACAAACAAAAAATCTACACAGAAACTGGAAAGAACCCAACGTGAATAATTATTTAATGCGGAAGTTTAATGACCTCTCATTGGTTTTATTAGATTTGGATTATTTTTTTAGATTGTTTTATTAAGCTTTGACCTTTACAAAAAAAATTTTTTTAGCCAATTTCAATTTCTCCGTTTCAGAAGATAAAGTAGCAGCAATTATATCCTTGCCCTTCCTGAAGTGAGGATTCAATGTTTTTATTATTACCAGTGCTTTTGTGTGAGAGTTGCTGAAAAACAGTTATGCGGTTAATTGAAAACACAGAAAATTATGAGATCTTTGACAGTTTGAAGAATTTTCACCAACTGATGTAATCAGTTAGCACAATTAGTTGAACTAGAATTACTATAATGGAGGTCTGGGTGTGTTTTTTTTTTTTCTGAATTAGATTATTACTTTAACAGAAATTTCAGACATACCTCAACATTTTAAATGGCTTCTTACAACTTCTTGACTCTTTTTAAAACGCATCTCGATATGTGAAAAAGAGGAGTTTTTAATTTAATAAAGCAAACATTTTTAGTTTCTGACTGGCAATTTACAGGAATTCAACTAATTTCAGTCACAAGCTAATTACTTGGTCATGCTGCATCTCTAGTTATTACTGCAGTCTTGTCTTAGTGTCCGTAGTTGTTGCCTCCACAAGAGTCTCGCTCTCAACAGCCATGACAAGCAGGGAGTGGGAGCTGGTCAGAGTTTAATTTGGAGAAAATCTGTTGGATGAAGTAAAAGAGATGAGACTAGAGTTTATGTTTGTTCACATTTTTTATCCTATCTGAGTGAACTTCTGCTATTTTACATAGAAAAAGTTCATCAGTGAAAGTGATGGTTAAAGATGGTTCTGAAATATATTTACACAAAGTATATAAGTTCATACAACACATTGTACATTCATTGAATAATTATGTCGTCTTTTGCATTTGTCTTTCGTAAAATAAAGTAAATTGAGTGATAGTGACTAGTTACAAATTTCAATAGATTATTCTCAACTTTCTCTCCAAAGTGTATTTAAAAATTTGTTTATATATGTATATATATATATATATATATATATATATAAATTCATATTTTGACTTTGCATCAAGGCACAACTATTCCTTCAAAGGAATCAAGCGATTTTAACTGTTAACATCAAACACACACAATGCATCTTTTAAGAATGGCGGCAAATCCGAAATATAGTCCAAAGCTATTTATTCAGATTATTCAAGCAATATGTGCGGCTTTAGAACAGATCAAAGCAGAAATTAAAAGACCAACTGCATATTCAGTGTTGGCAAGACATAGGGGTGAGTTAATTTGTAAGAACCATGTTTGTCCTTGCTTTCAAATCAGAGTTGCTGTAAAAGCAGGGAATGCAAGCACAGCATAATGCTACAACGTTTTAATCAGCACAGCTTGAAATGGCCTCGACTTAGAAGAAAAAACACTGTATCTTATTTAGGCAAAACCCCTCCAGCTTCACTGCCTATCTATGTCTGGCAAGAGGAACAGTTGGATAGGTTCAGTAAGTGACGAGAGATGTCTTGAAGGAAAGTTTAATTACTTTTCTTTACAAGATGCACAGTTTTATTCAGCGGCAATGAAAAAAGTTCCCTTAAATCTTTTTGCTATGGTTCTCCTCCTTACTCACTCTCTCTGTTTTGTCCTTCCCCTTTCCTTTTCTCTATTATCTCACTGAGGTCTCTTGCCTATAAAAGTGTGAATCATCTGAAATGTTCTACCCCCCCCACATTTCCTCCTTCTGTCATTGCCTCAGGCTCAAACTCTAACATGGATTTAAAGTAACTTTTTGATATTTTAATTGGTAAATCTTGTGGTTTTATTTCTAACGATGTGTGCTACAGCTCATTTCACCCGTATCTATGTCTCTTAACTTTATGATCTATGCAACTTGGAGAAAACACTTTGCTCATCCTAAAGCATATTGATTTCCCCAACAGATCTATACTCTTGGATGAGGAACGTGTGCTACGTATCCAAACTTTTACACGTTCTTTTTATGTCCTCCCCTCTACTTTGAAAGCTCCCCTCTCATCCCACATGTCACTGTGGTACACCTGTTCATGCCCTGTAGTAAGCAGGTGAGACCCAGTCTTCCTGCCACGCTGACCTTCAAGCTGACAGGAAGGATGACAAGAAGAAGCAGTTTGGGGCTGACCCCAAACCAGCAATCGGCTCGGTAACGGCAGGGCACTTGCTGCCACCAGAGCCAATTAAAGTCCGGGCAGGCAGCTGCACACTGTGGACCAGAACCGTCAACAGGGTTAGCTGCTGTCCCTAATCTCTTAATACCTCAGCTGCATCTGCAAGGTGACCCAGTGCCACTGCAAGATGAAATGCGCTTACTCTACACTCGCCATGAAGAAGGTGGGAGAGTGTTCTGCAGTCGCAGCAAGTGTTGCAAAGACACTTAGGCGCATATAGAGCATGATGAGATGATATTAAAGTGAATCTACTCACTTTGGATCCTGCATGGGGTAAATGACATAGTACTGTAGTTGCTGAAATAGAAAATGTAATATACCTTTTTTAAATTACCTTGCAATACAGGAGATAGACCTAACATTTTAAGCTGTGTGGACTCGGGTACTTTTCATTGTCAGGTCTTCTAAAGGCCATAGTATGTTATAAATAAACTTTTCCTTTGCACTCCTCAGTTGCAGTTTGTCGTAGATTATGTTTCATATCTGAAATGGAGATTTATACCAATATAGAAAATTCCATCCTATAACTTAGATGGAAGTTCAGGATGGTATTGATTTGGGACAGTGAGACCTGGTACAGGCGAAGTACACAGAGCGACAGAGATGAGGAGTTAGGTTTGGCAGCACTGGAGTGAAAAAGTGAAGTAATGAGCAAAGAACAAAAAAAAAAGGTGCTTCCGATTGTTTATGATATTGCTGACTACAAAGGCTTGTGTAGTCTTTGTTAAATGAAAATACCAGTTATAGCAGGAACAACAAACTTGACTTGTCATCTACCAAGACACTGCCAAACTGGACATTTTTGAAAAACATAAAGATTAAAATTTAAAGTTAAGTAAAGATTAAATGAAGAGCCATTTGGGAGCTTAAGGGCCAACTCCTCAGGGAGACGTGCAGAAAGAGTTCAACGTTTCAGTACAGGGCAAATTGGCATCACCGGGGGGATGACGTTATGTATGCTACATCAAACTCTGGTATCCATGCATAACAAAGTTACCACAGAAGACAAAAGTGGTGATGCCAAAGCCTCCAGCTCAAATCTAAGTTCATAAAGTAATAATCTTTCTGCCAGTTTTTCCAATGAGGTAGAATTCAGGAGAAATGTTGTCTGACAGACAGTAACTCTGAGACCTTACAGTCCTGATGATATTCTGCAGTGAGCCCAGTCTGACTGCAGTTCATGATACCAATGAATGACAAATATTGACAACTGTACTTCACAAACCAGAGATTTTGATAGGTAGACATAATTTCTGCTCCTGTTCTGACCAGCATTTCTACATTTTATGTGGACAGATGCAGAAAGCTAATTTGGCTAAAGAAGACGTTTTGAGAATAAGATTATGTATTTTGGTGATTTGTGGACAAAGTCAAACATCTTGTTCTGATGGAGGACATTATCTGTCATTTCTGTGTCATGTATTGTTTGTTGATGCTCTTCAGTTTTGTGTTGCCCATAATTCTTTCAAAAAAGGTGAACTTTCTTTCTAATGAGTGAAAAAAATCTAACCACTCATCTAAAAAGAACAATAAAAGGACCTTAACATGTATTTATTTATGCATTTATTTATTTATAAGATTTTAAGGTTTTCAGACTCAAATTCTAATTACGCCCTTTAACATTAACAACCTGATAAAATTTGTGTGAATCATCAAAGTGTGAATCATCAGTTGACTCAAATGTTGTAGAGAGCTAACAATCAAATTCAGACAGAAAATGAATCCATCAGAAAAAATTGAGGTCTCCTGAATGGTTGTGTTTTTTCCTCCTGCCAGAGTGTTAGTTGCCACAGCAAATGCATCAGTATGAGGAAACCGCCTCGCTCTAGTAAGCTGGTATAAACAAAAAAAGGAAGATGATTATCTAACCAAACCTCTGAGGTACAAAATATGCAAACATAACATATGTATCCATCCTGACTCAAACGTTCAGTTTGAAGACGGAAGTTCTAGTTACCCATTCTTCTGTCACACTCTTTAAAAAAAAATACATGTCCAACTGCTGGACTTGTGCGCCTTGTATCTACAGATTACATCCGTTTGAAGACAAACTTAGCAATTCAGTTGTGATAGTTTTGCCCAGGCAGCATGAAAATGACTGTTCATTTATAAAAATTCAAACAAACAAAATATATACATTTATAATTTGTATTTTGCAGGAGCTTTCAAGTGGCTTTTGAAAACTCTAAAAAGGAGAAGCATATTACAACATCCACAATACCAGAAAGGTAAGCCACCTTTAGCTGCATTCCAGAGCATTAACAGCTATACCAATAGCTTTCAATTAACAGGCTAAAACCCTGCCTGATTGCATCAGACTGGATTCTGACTTCAACATCACTGATCTCAGGCTAATATATTTTTGTGTATTTTTCCAATTTGTTGTGTTTTCAATTGATGAAGCTTAATGTAATATATTCAGCCTGAATCTCTCTGTGGTTTGTTATTGTCCTCCTTTCTGATTTATTCAAAGAATATATTTGCTTATAAACTCTCACGAGGCCAAACGCAAGAAAAAATAAAAATCTAACATTAGAGAGACATTTGGAAGTAAATTACAACCTTTTCCTAAAATGTGCCTCAGAATTGATGTTAATTACCTAATGGATTTCAGGGAAAAGCAAGGCAAAGCGTTAAGGTCATCACTAATGTTTCAAGAGTAAGGAGTGATTATAAAGTTAAAAACACTCATGTTTTTAGTGGAGTAGTCATTTGCATTTCTAAAAAGGGAAAAAAAATGTTTCAGCATAAAAGTGAAATAACCAACAGTTTTTGCTCAACTGAAAGTATTTTTTTCAGATTTTCTTTGGTATAATTTAGATTTTTTTCCCTTCGTTAAGAATGTTTCTCATACAAGAACTGACCTCATGTACTCTCAAATCTAAAATATTATTTAAATAAAGCTGAACATATTCTTTTAAATTTCTGGTTGGATTTAGAACTAGTGTGTAAAACATTTTAGTCAAAGGCTCTTACCTGTCAAGTCATCACAAAGTATCTTTATGATTCATAAGACATTGGGGAAAATATTTTAACTGCTGAGACAAAGTGGAAATTTTTGGAAGGCCTGTTCTCACAACAATCCAAAACACACCAGGAGGTCTGCCACTAAAGGATTTAAAGTAACTAAATTAAAGTTTTTGAGCGACTCATTCAAGGTCTAGACTTAAATCTATGTGAGATGATCCAAGATGCCCTTAAGCAGCTTTTTTAAGCATGAAAACTCTCAAAGGTAATTGACTTCCTTGAGAAATGTCTATTCTTAGATCTGAATAATTTACCTGTGATAAAGAAGCAAAAGAAATATGTATTGGGATGCTTCAGTGGGATGCTTAGATTTACTGTTGTAGGTAATTGCATCCATTTCTACTTGTCTGAATAACCTCACCCACATTAGATTGTATTTATACTTGCAAGTACACTTTGTCTAAAAGTAGAAGACAAACTTCAATGATGTATTAGAGCAAAGATTTTTGAAAGTGTAAATTAACTAAGAAAAAGTTATTGGTATTTGATTTTAGATACTTTATACCTAAGTAAACCTGATTGCTGTGTATAATCTAGATGGGCAATAGACTGTGATTGACACACAGACCTTGGATAAAACACGATTTGTTTAGATTTGTCTGCATTACATCACATTGTTCACATAGCAGTTTTACATGTTTAGCTACAGACTGGTAAGGAGATGTGCTTTCATTGCACCTGCATAATTCATCATTTGGCTGTATAATTAAAAAAAGTTCCTTGGGTGTTTACTAATTCACAACTCACTCAGTTTTGTGTGGCATGTTGAAGTGTTGCATCTAACAGAGGGTTACTACGTTCACTATTAATTTATCCAACAGAAACATAAATGAGGAGCTGAAATCAATTAAAAGTAAGTTTGTTTTTGCATTTTTATTTCTGCAGATGTTTAGGGACTAAAATAAGTCTATGACAGTATTGGTTTGCTGTCATTTGTCTTGGTCTACAAATACCCAGGGGTCAAAATGCTGAAATACTGACAACTTGGGTCTGGAAATTCATTGTAAATACCTTGCTTGTCTGCATGTGATGAGTTTGGGGCTTTAGGGCTGGCATTGTGAGACTTGAGACTGAACCTAATGTTACTGAAACCTGAATCAGTGAACTGGAGGTCTCATGAAACCCTGGTTTTGTTAGTGGCAGCTTTTTTCTTGTGTTGAGAGATTTGACTGCAGCATTGTCATGCTAAAAGAATGGAGGAGTGTTCCAGGTTTTGAAGCTTCACTTGGGAGTGTAGTTGGCATGGAACTGAGTTTAATTTCATCCTCTTTAGGCCCAGATGTATGAGGATATGTTTAAGTTGATGGCAAGTCACAGAAGATCAGACTTTAATGGAAGCTACTCACCACAAAAGAGATCCCAAAGTCAATGGCGACACAAGCCTCCCAAAAGCACAACGAAAAGTTTCTAACATTTCGTCCCTTAGGTTAATAATAATTTAAATTTTTTGAGAGGTAATTTCTTCCCTAAAGTTTGGTAAAAATTATCTGCAGCATAGGTAAAGCGCTATTGCTTGAAATATGCTTTTTGGCAAGCAAAGAAACCCCCTGACATGTAAGCAATCATGCCTGAAATGCTGTGACTGAGCATGTTTAAAAAAGTGCTGCAGTTTTGAAAAACATAAAATTTAAAGCGACAGGGTGTTCTGTTAACTACCAATTTAAAACCTTGAGGTGGGAGACATTATCTCATGTTCTGCTCTCTTTTAACCCAGAAGTTACCCCTCTTTTTCTCTTTTTGGTTAAGAAACATCTCAAAACAGCATATTTTTGTTCTTGATAAATTACCTAACTTATAGAGCAAAAGTGGTAAGACTTTTGTATCTAAACCATGCAGTGTTCAACTTTACAGTTTCTTTGAGAGTTTTATTCAAATCCCCCCTCTAAAAAACAGTGCATCAGAGACACCAGAGTCTTGAACATGATTGATATAATTTGATGCTCATTTACTGAAAAAAAAAAAAAAGTTTAGGGGACATTAAATGCTGGGAATTCAAAATTCAAATCCTCAAATAGTGTTACAAACTAAGCTGGCTATACAAAAGCCTTACTCCCAATTATGCAACAAACACCGAATCCAGTACCATTTAAAGCCACATTTATCACCATCTTGATTTGATTATATTTTTATGTGAAGTACCCTTTAGTTTAATGCATCAAAAATTACTGGGCTGTTTCACTTAAGACAGCCCATATAACGTTGCAGTTTCCCATCCTGTTTTTCTGTGCTTGCATTTCTCCATTTTGTCCAGATTTATGAAAGCAGAGGTAATGTTAAAGGTTGAGGTAAAGGGAGTCAGTAATAGACTTTTCCTTGTATTTCTTATTTTCTCAAACAATCGCAGCAGTCTCAAACCGATCTGCTTGTATCAAGGGCAAACAGCATGAGTCCCAGCACAGGGACAAAGCTCACAGCATTCTACGCAATGGAAAGCTATAGAGTCTCCCAGCATGCACCTGTCCATCTATATCTTACAAGGAGCTTGGTGGCCAGAGACCATCTTCAAAGAGAAGCTTGTATTCTAGCAGATCCAATTTTTACTGTTGTTCCTTTCTTGTTAGCTTTACTCATACATTTCAGTTACTGCAACTCTATCAAATATATGACTATTTGATTCATACTCAGGAATGCTTGCTTGATATGAAGTAACAAATTAAAGTTTTCCACCACGGTTAAAGAAAACCAAATATAGTCAGAATTTAGGCACATATGATTCACATACAACCACCATCTTCAATGTACTTTACTGGGATTTTATGTGATAGATCACTACATAAAATAGAAGAAAAATTAAGTACTTTGTGCATATTTTCAGAGTCAAAGACCAGATTTATCTGAGATTTTGACTCTTCCAATAATCTCCTTTTTTTTTGTCAGAGAAAAAAATACTGTGACCTTTTTTAATGACCTTCAAACCTGATCCCAAAGACCCTCTTAATTTCTAAAATCTTGGTTTGAGTTTAAATTGCGCATCTTGTATGTTTAATTTTGTCATTACAGTGCTGTGCCTTCTCTCAAAAACACCCTCAATGCCGCACGTAGGGGTTTTGTGGAATAAAATAGAACGCTTTGACATCTGTATTTCTCATAATTTCCTTTTTTCTTGTACGTTAGGGTGTTTAGACGAATGGTTGCTGGAGAGGCAAAATTAATCTTAAGTGTATGCTTCTCGCTTTTTCCTCTTGTCAGAGCAACATTTACCACTGACATGCCCTGCCAACATAAAAGCAGTGATTACAGGGAAACTTTGAAAGGTTCATAGCTAAACCAGACAATTATATTAAGTGATTTCATGTCCTCATTTACCAAGAAAGTCCCTCGGTGAGGCAACACAAGAATAAAGCAATAAAGGATAAATTCACATTCTGGGGTGAGTCTAAAGGGGTTGATTTAATTCACATCTATCTATGTATACATAGATTAATACGTATATTTATCTGATGTCAGATCATAGGAGATACTTCACATAAATTAAAAGCAAGATCAAAATTATACAAAACCATATCCCAAGTACATACACATACATACATAAAAGTGAATTTACAAAGTTTCAGTGTTTCTTAATGGTTCTTAGACTATACATCATTGTCTTAACCAGTTTGCTAAATGTGGTTAAATTCAAAAGAAAAGTTGTCTCAAGACGACTATCACAACTAATTTTGTAAACATATAATTTTAATATATTTAAATATATAATTTGTCAAATTTTTCTCCTGAGTAGGTTGGATAAAATCTACACCAATTTAAACTCTGACACTTTATTTTTGTTACCAAATGTTATTCCTAAGGCTACAAAAAAAACACAGTTCAAATGTATTATTAAAAAGCTACTACTGACTGGTGAAATGTTGTCATTATTCTTATGAAAAAAATATTTGGATACATTTGCAGACATTTTCTTTCTGGCACATTTTAACATTTAGTTGGTCTCATGTGCTTAATCATCAACTGGTGGTCTGCTTTGTATTCTGTTATCAGTTTGGTGATCAGAGCACATTAAACATTATGCAGCTTTAATAATTCAAACTGTTTATAGACCCATTTAACATATTGTTTTTATTTCATCATTAACTGGAATTCATTACAGTGAAGTTGGAGGTTTTCTGTTTTTTTCTCTGCGCATAATTTTCATTTGTGATTGTCCTTCGAGACGACTTCACACAAAGCACTGTTCACTGCTGCTATAAAATGGCAAGCATTACTATGCGTCACAAGCGAGGCACAGTTTTGCAAGTGTAGCATAATGTGTCACTTGAGAGAAAATGAGTCAAGTTACAAGCTCAAAGTAGCCCACTGCTTCCCTTATCATTCTTCCCGTCATCAGAAACAAACTACTACGTGCAAACATTGAGATGTTTTGTGCTGCGGCATTTGCTTTTCTTTTAACAGTGATTTTTTTTTTAATTTTTTTATTTCAAAGCAGAATATAAATAATGCAGGCTTATTTTAGTAATCTGAATTATTCATGCACCTGTAACTTGTTTCGTACATTTAAATTCAACATGGCAAAATCACAGAGTGAAATTGCTGTAATGTTTCGCATGCACTGTAATCTGGATTGGAACGTGCAGGATAATTCACAGGAGTATGTTCCATGAAAGTAAAACTTGTGTACTGAACACATTTGTCTGACATGGTGCCATTTATCCCTAAAGAGTTGCAATCAGTTTTATGTAAGATGCAATTAAGATTTTTGCTGATCATGATGTCATCCTCCGGTTTTGTTAGTTTTAATCAATATTGGGTCATGTTTCTGGCTTCATTCTCTTGTTTCTTCCCTTGTTTCATTTACTCAGTCTGCTGCTTCTCCCAAATGTCTGGTTTCATTTACTAAACGTCCCATCTACCTCTGAGTAAGTTATAGCTCACTCAGTGTGTTTAGTCCTAAGCTCATGTAACCATTTTAGAAATGTGCTTTTATTTTTTACTATAATATGATAAACCTATTTCTTTATATATATATATATATATATATATACTAGTACCCATACTGTTACTTCAAGAGAGCATCTTCTATCATCAGTCCTGTACTACTCATTTACTCATTAGTACAGGAGTACTACTGAGTAAATGAGTAGTACAGTTGACCCCAGGCTGCCTGAGAAGAGGTAGGACATTTTCTTTGCTTTTGGTTCAGCTCGCATTTTATAAAATATGTAAAATAATTGTAAGTACATTAAGCTGTGAATGTTTATTTGTTTTTAATACATTCATGAATGGAAGAGCTGCATGTTAAAGTGCATTTTTATTTCTATTTATGCAAGTATGCATATTTGGTTCTTTTGTTCTACAATATTTAAGCTGTTGTATTAAGGACACAAAATATCTGGAATATGCAATTATTTCAGAGTATTTTTTATTTCACAAGAAATCTACAGTTTTTCTATTGTGGATTTATTTCAGACATGGCACTGTATTACTGTACTGTACTACCATGAGTTGGCACCAGGCTGCCTGAGAAGAGAGGAATTCCGATTCCTGTGAATGGAAGAGCTGCATGTTAAAGGACATTTTTATTTCTATTTGTGCAGGCCACTGCCAGCAACCTGCATTAAAGAACCAGCATCTCCTGTGGTCCGACTCCCTTTTTCAAGTGAACACAACGCAGAACACATCAAGGTTAACTGACTGTATTAGACAAGGTTATCAGTAAAGAACACTAATAGTATACAACAGTTACACTTACAGTTTGTCTTTATTAGATCAGTTTGTTTCCTTTTGGTCATGTTAGAAAAACAAATGTTTATTTTTAACCTATTTTGCTATACATGTCCTTAATTTGGTGTTTTGTTGAAATTTACAGTAGGCCTTTGCTGCTATATAGACTTCACAAGATTATGTTAAAAGCATGAAAATGTTAATACATCAGAACAGCGTAGAGAAGGACTATGGACTCAGAGTACACCAAAGCTATAATGCTCTTATTCATAGTAATCATTTGAATATACTTATGGCCTTTATTTTTCCATTCATATTGCTTAATTAATCCTAAATAATACCTTACAGAGTAAAATAGTTTGTTGGGCTTAATAAGCCTGTTAAGCATGTTATTAGGGTAAGACGTGCTGACTCGCACTCATTTCAGGTTTTCTTCACTTTACCCTCCTGGCATATCCTCTCTGGTTTCATTAAATAGAAAACATATTTTTGCCACAATATGCAGAGGTATTTAATGAAACTATTGTGGACATAATAGCAGGGGATTAAAGCTAATCCACTCCAGAAATTTTGCTGACAAGGATGCACAGAAAAGCAGCTGCAGGTACAACAGCTGCTATTAAGCTGAAACTATTTAGAAACAGCTTTTTTAATATGTACTGATATGAGGATGAAAGTTGAAGTTTCCTGCAACATTGCTGCCATGACATGTAGACCCCACTGGACATATTTTCTACATGGCAGTAAGGAACAGGCTTGAATGTAATCTTGGCACTTTTTTAGTTTGACAGAGCTTCAGGAACAGGAGCATTAAACCATGACTGGCCCTGTGGAGATTTTGCTGTGGGCATTCCTCATCACTGATGGGCCTTGGCTGTGCAGTGATGACTGGGTCTGTCAATAGGGCAAGGCTGCAGTTCACAAAGTCCATCTGACAATAATTCTCCCAAAACAAAATCCCTCTTCTCATGTTCCAATGATTTAAAGGCTATTAAAAACATTTGGAAATGTATCACAATAGAGAGTTACAAAAGTGGATGTCAGGTCCTCTCTATTCAAGTATTTTTTTAGCCATTAACTAAGAGCAAAGTTCCCATCAGCCAAAAGAAAATACTTGCATTAGTCCCATGATCATCAAGAAAATTAATGTAACGTACTACTTAGTTGGGGTGAGCATTTGTCATATAGTTTATAATTTATCATGATAAATTTCTTAACTTTATGATTCATCTTTGTTATGATAAATTCCAACTGATGTTTAAAACTTTCCAAAAGTGTCCATGTTGTCTGGATTGATAGTTTTAATATTTTTTTCCAATGTTTGTTCAATGAAAGCACCAATAAATACCACATTTTAAAATAAATGTAACCAAGTGTTTATTTATGTGACTGTCCCCCTCATGAAGCGCATTACAAATGCAAATCTTTTATGTATGCATGTTTGTCAGTCTTAGATTTCCATGCTGTTACTCACTCACTTTTATAATGTTTTTTTTTTTTTTTTTTTTAACTTTGGCGTCACAACTCAAGATCATCACTGGCCCCCATTTAATTCTCTTTAAAAAGTTTTTGACTACACTCCAGCTCATAAGTCTTAAAAACACATTTGAGATAAACATTATTATTCTAGCATTATGCTGACTATTTTGGACATGACACACTATATTAATACTCACTGGAGAGTAAATCATAGCCAATCTTGGTCAGACTGTAGCCTTGTACTAAGTTAGTTGGCTTCTGGCTGAATTAATTATTTAAGACAGAATTGCTATTCACATCATTACCTTCACTTGAGCCTTGATGCAGAAGATGTTACTGAAATTGTTGATATATATATATATTTTTTTTTACAGTGTCAAAAACTGTGGTATAATGAAAAATAAATTTTAGCAGCATGGACACAAAAACTTGCTGATTTACACAGAAGGTTTTTGAGTTTTTTTTTTACAAATGATCTAACCATTTCTTAAATTCAGTTTTTTTTTAATGTAGGCTTCTGCTTTTTCTGCTATGAAAATGCCTGAAAAACAAACATCCTTCGTACAGGAAGTTTAAACCTATTCGAACAGGGAGTTTAAATGACTAACTAGCTCTTAGTCATTTAAAGCATGTAGCACTCAGAAATGTAGATAGGATGAAAACATGTCCACTGTCTGGATGTACTCAGGGAAGAGCTACACACTAAATGGATGCAAAACTTAAAAACAAAGTCCAGCCCTAACCAGCGTGAAGAAAATTAATTAAATGAGAAAAATTATTCATTAGCATTCACTGAAATGTTCAGTGCGGTTTATGTTTACACAATTACTGATTTCATCAGTGTGTTTTTGAAGAGAGGCAAAACCATTCTAGTATTTTAAGGTAACTTTGTCATAAACAGATTTTGGAACCCTAAAGGCAAAAGGAAAAGAAAAAATGCCTCAAGGTTTCTTGTCCATATAGAAATTTACAGTAGTTGTCTCCTGCTTCAGCATGATTACTGATTGGATAGGGGGTGGAGCTGCACATATTAAGCCCAGTGTGTCTCAGAGGGAGCAGAGACGGGTCACATTGTCTTTACAAGCAGCAGGATGGATAACACGGTGATCTCAAACAGAGCGATTGTCTTCAACATCACAGCAGCACTCCTCCTCCCTTCTTGTGGCACCAACTCAACTTCTAAGAGTGTGTCAGACAGAGAAACAGACAGCTTGACAACATGGCTTGCATCTCCTATCCTAAATCTTTCCACAATCAACCACTAAGGAGAAAAAAAACGAACAAATGAGAGGCAGAACTGAAAATGTGAAGTCAGCCTCTGAGGTAAGGCAGCCTGTGTAGGTGCCCTGCTAGTTAAACATAGCCAAACTGCCTCTCACATCCCCATTTAGACACAAAGTTTGTCACTTGGGAGGAGGTCGTCACGGTGACAGTGATGAGACGGCCCAGACGGCAGACATGCTGTCAGTGCTCGTTAAGGTCAGCTCATTAAAGAATGAAATAAATAAACCGGTAATGGAAAGTGTGAGACGGTGAAGGAAAACATCTCTCCGCCTCTCCTCCTGCTCTGAGGAAGAATCCAGCGAGGGAGATGAATTGTACCGATTGAGCTGTAAAGCCCGCACGACGCAGCTGCATTTTCTGAAGCTAATGATTCTTTACAGAAAACGGATCAGAGCTGAGGCACTTGTCATGTGTCACGGAGTCATGCAGCTGCTCCCCCTCCCCACATACATACCAATCCGCTCAGAGGCTGATCACAACAGAGTTTTAGAGGAGAGAGTTGCAAAGATTTGGGGTGGGGGGACAGTGACGCTGATTGATCATAGTCAGAAACATGGACGATTACAGATGAGAGGACAGCCATGTGCAGAGAAATGCTGCAGAGACAGGCAGGTCTTTAAGATCTGATGTAGATCCTTCAGCTGTCAGTCATAGAGAACTAACCTGCTTTTTTTCCCCCTGCAAGCGCATGCAACCCAGAACTAAAACTTTTTTTACTCTGCCCATTCACTCGAGGTGAGAAAAGTTTTCTAAAGGCATTGCTTTAAATAGAGGGCATTAAAAGTCCTGACAGCTGCCAAAAATATCACAAAACAATGAAATGAATGTTTACTAGTTTCACTCTACTGGCCTTGGAAACATCTGTTGGATTTGCCTCGCTGGCCACTGGCAAAATTTCAAATTGAATGCCAGTGGGAATGATTGGTGTGACAAACAAATGCTGTGCGTGAATAAAAACAAGGTACTCAAAGAGGCATAGAATGTTGTCCTTAACACAAATTCAATGTATTCTACTAAAGTTTGCAGCTAATAATTCATTTTTGCTCCTAATTTTTGCTCCTAATACTTTTGTTTTTCTTTGTTCCACTAATTTCTTTCTATGTGAGTTTATGTGAGGGCTGGGATAACAAAACAAAAAAAACATATTCACCTTTTGTGCTTCCAAATTGGCATACATTGGCAATTTTTAAATTGCCATTGTATGCTAGTTTACATGCATCCACAGCATTGAATATACTTGGACTATGGTTGAAGTCAAATTGGTCCAATAACATGTTTTTTTTTTTTTTTTGTACAAATTTAGATGGATTGCATAAACATTTTTTAGCAACACAAAATATTCAAATTGTTGCTTTAATAAAATTTCAGGATGCAGTGTTTGTCGTGGAGCTGCTAGTTTGGATTTTTAGTGCTTTCAAAAGTCACCTAATTAGTACAACTGGGTGTAATTAGTTCTCTGTCTAAGTACAGCTGTTCTGTGAAGGCCTCTGGGACTTTTCCAGAGAACAATAGTGAACAAGCAGCTTCATGAAAACTGAGGAACACAGCAGACAGGTCAGGGATAAAGCTTTGGAGAAGTTTGCAAAAGTTAGATTGTAAAACAATGTTTCAAACTTTAAATCCCTCACAAACACCATCAGTTGAAAATTTTGGTGAAGGAATATGTCAGCAGGAAAATGTTTTGTTGTGAGCTCCACAGAAGGGGCCTTGTGTGAAATGGTGATAAGGCCATTAGCAGAACCAGTTTATCTGCTTTTTGTTCTTCACCAAAAGTGGTAATCAAACTTTATGGGAGGATGGATGCCAGTGGGTACTCGGAAGTCCTGTAAAAACAAAACATGTTAGCGGTTGCTAAAAACTCGAGACAGACAGCAACCCCAAACATACAAACACAGGTTCAATGGGTTGGCTTAGATGAAAGCATATGAATCTGTTTGGACAAAATCAAAGCCAACACTTAAATCTAATTGGGAATCTGTGGCAAGACTTGAAAACTGATGTTGACAAATGCCCTCCACCTGACCTGAATTAAGTTGAGCTGTTTTGTAAAGAATGAGCAAATATAGTAGAGATATACACCAAAGTAGTGGCTCGTAGTTAATGCACAAATGAAAGTATTTTTCAGCAGATATCACTTTCTAATATCATAAAGAATCCACCATCATTCATTCCCTCCTTGTCTGTCGATAGTCCCTTCTTACTCCAAAGCCCCATGAAGAGAGGGAACAGTGATCAATTTCAGATATGGCCTGAAGCACAGGGTTTACCAACAAAACAGATTTCATGCACTGTTAAAGCTATTGAGTGGCCAGTGGATTAGCTCACACTTCACATTAACCCTGAAACTCTATGACAAAGGCCCATTTAACAAATGCCCTGCAACCTACATCGCCCGGGTCCACTTAGGGGCCGATAGCATCGGCTGTAATTGAGATACTTTAGAGACGGCAAACAGCAGAGTTTAAGAGACACAGATGTTTAATGCCGTGTAATCCACACACAGAGGGAGGGCGCTCACACTACTGATGTCTGTTGGAAACATACGAATGCGATTAGTCAGGGCATCTATTGATTGAGAAAGTGCTTAGATTATTATATCTCACAGGTTGTTGTTTAATGTGTTATGTGAGAGATCACAAGGCTTTTATGTTCAACTTTTACTGCTTCTGCCCATTAGCTATTTTTGATCCCTCGTTATAGCCTTTGAATCTATGGCAGCTAAAAAAAGAAAGGAGAGCAGAAAAAAAGCTGTGACCAGGGGTTATAGATTTTCCTTAATTGGATTTTCTGACTAAATAGCAGCTAATTATCTGAACACTGTCCACACTTTAAATGCGTACTTCAAAAGATGTTCTTTACGAGAAGAATGAAGACTATTTGCATTATTAATTTGCCTATTGTGATGAGTTATTTGCTTTCCTTTTACAAAGCTGATGTATTGTGGAATGTTACACTGCCTGGGAAATATGACAGATAGTCTGTAGCATAGCTTTAGAGTGAAAAACTTAAAATACTTTGCAACAACAGTGCATATAAGAGAACATTTTTTTTACAGCATTTTCAGGACACAATCATCCATCACTACTTTGTTACAATAAGGACTGACTGTGTAATTTGCTTGCTTTGTTTGCTGACAGCGGTTGTTTGGTGAATCTCAAGTTCCTTTGGAAAAATAAATGGGGGAAAAAGTGAGAAGAAAAACTGAAACATTTTCAGAAACTATTACTTTCATCTCTTCTCCTCTTTGTCTTAATACAAACAGAATTCAGCATATACCTGCAAAATGCAGTGACTGCTGCAGTACTCACTGCTGTTAGTGATGAGTGTTGCTTTTTGTATTAAGTGAAAATATTTTTAAATTGTCATTTTTTTTCTGTTGGGAGTGTAAAGCCTAACTCGCTCAACATATTTACAATGAACTTCTAACCTCATGTGTCTGTGCTTCACTGATTCATGAAAACAATTTAAACTTCCATCAGACTCGTAGTGTAGAGGCTACACTTTCTGAATCATCCCATAAATGATAGCGAACTGCGGCAGATTTATCCAAAACCATATCTGGTCCATGTACTCAGGTTTTATGTCTCGTATTGTCAAATCTATCACTGACCGAATGTGCATTCTTTGTGTTAGGTTACATTACAATAAAATTGATAAACGTGCATGAGATCTACAAGATGTTCACATGATCACCTGCACAACCCCTCCAAATTACCATTTAATTTGACAAAACCAACATTTGCACAGACATTTTATGTTGAAACATAACAGATACAAGCCAGTAATTAATCTTTCATGAATATGTTTCTATTTCTGAACATATTAGGCAGGACACCGGATGTGACGGCAGGAAAGAAGGCCATAAAATAACTATGATTATGCAGTCTTATTATGCAGGTTGGTTCAAGCATAAGCAACCAAAACATTCAACATAAAACTGGTGTCTTTTTGCCTGTAATTCCAGAGCTACATACATCTTTCATCTGTCATGCAGCAATTTTCAAAGTATTAGCACTTTCTCATTAATAGTTTAATGTCTCCCCAAGTAAATGCATAAAGTCCAGAACTCACCCCTTGATACAATATACACCATATATACTTTGTGTTAACATTTAATGTAGGAGTGTCCTGGACAAGTATTTCAGAGAAGAAATCCAGCAGCTTGTCAATGCAGCCCTTTCCCAACACACTTAAATCAAATGAATGGTTCTTTACCAGGCCTGTAAATGTCCTGCTGATGAGGGAATTCAGCCATTTGATTCAAGTGTGTTGAAAAAGGGCTGCATCTTAAAGTGGCAGGATAGCACCTCTCAAAGACTAAATAAATAAAGATATAAAAATGGCATAGGGGACATGTCCAGCTACTTCAAAAATAGATTGTTCCATATGATTAGCAGCCAAAACAATCCATTTTGTTGTACCTTCCACTACCTTACAGCAACACCGTAAGGTATAAGGCGAATAAACATCTTTGTTATTGGGGATAATTTGCATGGGAAACAGCTACAAAGGAAGCAAGTGACTCATTAGGAAGCACATAAAGTAGTCTTTATCAAGATGGACACTGGGTAAGAGAGTAACTAGCCAGGTGTAGCTTCCAGCATAAAAATATTACACCATTTCTTTCATTCTTATCCTTTTCCATTAAAAAGCTAGACTGGTTATTTACAGCTGCAAATACAAATGCAGCATGTACACTCAAAGCCAAGACAAGGCTGTGCTGCCGTTTGTAATTTTAACCATAGGAATATCTCTGTAATCCTATAAGACCTGCTGACAGTGCAGGTTACATCTTTTTATGCAGATCACAAAAGTCACTCTGAATCTTGACTGTCTTTACATTGGCTCTGAAAACAAAATTGAAAACACACAGCACTATACCTTAAACTGGTTGTAGACTATAAGGTGCAATCATTACAAATATATATATTTTTTTTATCCCATGTCCCATTAAAGCTCTTAATAAACTTTGTCCAAGCTCAGGTCATTTTTATTAACAGTTGTTTTCCTTGCTGATATGGTCATTGTTATTATTAATTTATTGTTAATTGTGTTGACTGGTGTGGGTTATGCCTCGACTGTCTTTCCCTGCTGTTGTGGACCACATTTTCCCTTGGGAGACAATGAGGAAAAGAACAATGGCATTAAATGGTTTCCCAACATTAGGTGACTTTCTAAATGAGGTAATAGTTTTGATGTTCAAGCTGAGGAACAAGAAAGTCTTGCAGAAATGCAGTTTAAAAATACCCATCTTTGTTTTTGGTACATTGCCTTTAATTCCATTCCAAATTAGATTTAAGCTACAATTTAAAATGCACAGAAGACATAAAACCTTGTTTGCTTTTTGAATAGTTTTGTGAGATGAGTTTGGTTGTGAATTGGTACTATCTAGAAAATTGAAGAGGACTAAAGCTGTCATTGTAGTAGATGGTGGAAAGTTTCAATACTAACAGCATAAACAATAAGGATACTCACTCCTGTATGTTTTTGGGGTTTTTTTTTCTGACTTCTAAAGAAATCCATAATGTTCCAAATATAATTCTATTAAATAGGGAAAACATCAATGTGAAATATATATTTTTGTAAAATTTGTTGCTCCATTGCTTGAGGCTTCCCATTGTCTCATGAGCTGCACTAATTAACTTGGGAAATGAATACATCTCACATATATAAAGCTGTGCCAGTTTTTCCCCAAGATCTGCATCCTAAGCTAGAGATTACTGCCACTTTTTGATCTGTTCTTAAACACAGATTTGCGTGTGCGTTTCCCTCTGACATTTAAAAAAGAGAAGCGATTAGCTAAACCAGAAATCTCATTACGCTTTCAATGCAGTGTCTGTGTGAAACAGGCCACATACACGTAAATGTGCACATTTACAGAATGGATGCATGTTCAGAGCCATTCATGTGTAAAAAGAAGACAGACTAATTAAAGTGGAAAAAATGTTTTGTTCAAAATGGATAGACTCAGACTGTGAACAGGTGCAGAAATAGCGCAGGTTCTGCTTGTGTGAGTGGTTATTGGTGACTGACTGGAATAATATCACAGACTATTCTGTCTTTATTTACCCATATTGATCTGTTTGTTACAATAGTCCAGACGACTGTTTGAAGGGAAAATTGAAAGCAATAAGGTCCGACACAGCTTGCTGCCTTATACTTGTCGCAGGTTAAACAGATGCTCTGCTGTTTCCATCCATAAACCACCTGTTCAGTGACTATAAACCATCCGTTCTAGCGTACCCCCTAAATGATGAGGGCATAAAGAGGGATTTTATTACCTGTTAATCTAAATTCAAGGACTTTTGATGGCCCCGCTACTTTGTTCAAGCTTCTGCTGCATTTCATTTTTGCCATTCCTCATGAGCAAGTATTTGCCTTAAAACAGATGCTTTTATTTAAGAAGTAATGGCAGTTTTGTCCCTGATTAACATGAAAAGTGTTTTATTGCATTCAAATTTGAATAGTCAATAAACCTTCAATTTTCCTTTATTATTTGACTTGATTATTTTTTTTAAAATATGTACTACAACACAACTTCAGCAGTTTTTGTTACAAATACATGTTTTTAGTATCTAAGGTCTTGAAAAATAAAAGAAAAAAATGTCTCTTACTTGGTAACTATAAATATAAATCATTATAATACAGCCTATGTTGATTTGCTGTCTGCCTTCCAAGTGAAATGTGAAAGTAACCTTGAAGCATGATGCAATGTGAAGTTACAATAATACCTTTTGTAGGTGAAGATCTTCTCTTCAGTTCAGGGGCATCCTACCTTGTGATCCAACCAGCAGCTGGTGCAACAGTCAGACTGGTAAGTTGATAACGATGGATATTCAGTTTTTATTGTGTGAACTATCATCTCAGTCAGAAGAAAAATAAAAAGCCAGAGGTATGAGTTGCTGAGTTTTTCCTTCAAGGTCACTTTAGATTGGTAATTTATAGATTTTCTCAAAATTCTTTTGCCTTTGATTTATTTACTTACTTTTGGATGTGGCAGTATTACCGGAACAACTTCTCTATGAGAGTTTAGTCAGCAGTGCACTGCCATGCTACTGTTCACATAAAACATGAATTTTACTGCATTTATAGCACAAACTTAAGGATGTTTGGATTTTTAGGGGCAGACCTGACCGTTTAGGGATAAAGTTATCAGAAAGTTTAAATCAGGTGAGGTGATAAAACATGAACTTGAACTTTAAAGATCTTACTGGCCACTTTTCAATCTATCATATAAAAATAGAAAATGTACATCACATTTACGTTGAGATGGCTACCCATCCAAACTTAACAAGAGGTCATTAAACAGCCAAGCAATTCAGGATCCCATGTGGTAACTATGCAGAAGCTGCAGAGATTCTCAGCTCAGGTGGTGCTGCACAACTGTTAGTTTTGCTCTTCACAAACCTGGTCAATATGTATGACAAAATTGATGAATGAAAGTCTTAAAACATCTGTGCTCAACAATTGAGATGAGTAAGAGGAATGAACGAAGGGGACCATTTTATGGGTCAGGGTGCTGGTTGCCCTTCTATGGCTGGAAAAATAGAGCGTACATGGGAAGTGCAAATGTATGTCTATTCTTATTTGTCTTTATGTTAGCTGTGAGTATCTATATTTGCATGCATGAAGGTGAGAACATGTTTGTGTCTGTGTGGGACTGGTTAGGTTGACCACATCTGCTCCTGAGTAGCTGAAGGATTTGTTGCTGTGCGCTTGTCACTGAACACCCCTGGGGTTTGTGCTCTGTGGCTGTTGGGCTGGTTCTCCTGGGGTTCCCCTCTGCTCCTTTTTGGGGTGGGAACCGGAAGGGTGGTCTGCTTGTCCCTGTGATGGATCTTCAGGGGGTGAATGATTGAATGTACTGTATATTAAAGTGCTTTTGCGTCCTGTGGACTAGATAAAGCTCAATATAAGTACAATTTATAATCAACTTTATTAAGATATCATATGAAACTCCACCTCAAAACTGTTCAGGCCTACAAAAATCCCCTTTTGTCACAGGATGTAGCAAGTGATACTTTACATTTAAAGTGAAATGCATCACAGGATGGATTCAGTATGATTTAGGAACCTGCAACAGAGAGAACTGCCCATAATGTAGATGATGTTCTGGTCTGATCCATCATAGAGGTGGAATGCAGATTCGTTGCTTCACATCATAATTTAAGGCTTGCATGTTTGGCGTCAACTTTTCTTCTTTGCATCCATCCATTGGCTATACCCGCTATTATAAGGTTTCGGGAGGAGCTGGTGTCCAGTCTATTGCCAGTTGTCATTAGGCGAGAGGCGGGGTACATCCTGGACAGGTCACCAGTCCAGGGTAACACAGAAATGCACAGCCATGTATACACACCCATAGTTGAGGGCAATTTAAAGACCAATTAACCAAACAGTCATGTTTTTGGAGGCCCCAGATAGAACCCAAGCATGAAAAGGGACATTCAAACTCCCTGCAGAAAGACCCCAGGCCAGACTCGAACCCAGAATGTTCTTGCTCCAAGGCGACAGTTCTACCAGCCGTGAGACTGTGCATCCCAAATATCATTGCTTCTTTTTTTCTCAACTTACTTTTACTTTCGGTTATTTAAGTAAGCAAATGCTACCCAAACATTTTTTATGCTGGCATACTTCAATTTTACTTTCAATTTTATTTCAGTTTACTATTTTATGATTTTAATATTGTGTAGACTAAGCAGTAGTTTGTATTTCTTAAACTATATATTTTGCATGGTATTAACTATCTGCCTCATAAATCTTGTTATTATCCTATCAACTCTTCCCTTTCCCCTCCCAGTGATTTGGCATCTCTCTCTCCCTCATTCCCACTTTCAATGATTGCCTGCCTTCCTACACATGTGTTTGTTTCCCGCTTTATGTGCTGTGACTGAGTAAATGCTGACATCCACACCTGTTTGCTAAAGTTCACCGTAAACCTGTCACACAATTCACTCACGCCTACACACACAAAACACCTGCAAAACCTCCTACTTCCCAGTGCTGGGTTCAGGTTTTATGTTTGTGTGTTTTTTTTCCCTCCAAGATATGTGCAGCTGTTAAAAATGCCCAGTACTCAATCTCTCCTACACATTCTCCACTCACTGGGTTCTGATTGTCATGATTTTTGGCTGTCATGCATTATTCATATGCGCGACCTTGAGTCTTTGCACGAAGTTGTCCTGTACTTGTAGTGTTTGTTTGCTCCTATCATTAACACATCATTTCACAGAGAAGGAAAACATCACCCTGGGTCTCTTAGCATTAGCAACCTCACTGCCCACATAGATGTCACACAGCTGTAATTAGCAGTGAGAGCTACAGCCTCTGGTGGTGCTCATTGTTAAAGTCACTGGAAAAGCCATAGAAACATATTTGTTTTGCTACTGTTGCCGTTGAGCCTCATTATATTTGTCCACAAATAAAGTTGACCTTCGGGACAATTTGTCATAATCAGAAATGTTACATGGTGTATCATATGCCCATTATTAACCTAAGGATGCATTATTAGAAACTTTAGGTGACGGAACTGGGGTAGTATTAAAAATGCACAAAAGAAAGTACCAATAGAACATTTTATGGTTATGAGACCACTTGTGAAATTCGAAACATTTGCAATAGGAGCTTTTCCCCATATTTTTCCCCAAAAGACACATTACCAGTATGTGTAATACAGGCACATAAATATAAAATCTGTCCAGGGGTGGATAACTTTTACTTGTAAAGTGAATTTGCACCGCTAGTGAAGGAGTTGATGAAATTATCGGTGTAGCAGAGAGGGGGTGGGCAAAGACGGAGTAAACTGGCTGATTCTCATGAATTTAAAGAGGGTACTTTATTGGGTTAATATCCATAAATGCTGCCGCAGTTTCATACGACTGCCATGCAGATTTTTTTTTTTTTTAAATTCAAAGTGGTGAGACATCCAGCCTGTTTTCATTACCATCTCAACCACCACAGCAAAGATAAAAAGATAAGTCAGAAATGAAAAACATTTAGAGGGTTTGCAGTCATTGCAAAAAGAAACAAAGTCCTCTTTAAATCCCAGGGGCTTATATATATATATATATATATATATATATATATATATATATATATATATATATATAAAACATGATTAATGTCAGCTGGTCTTTACCAGATTTCTAAATTATTTAAATCTAACCTCAAGAGTAGAGAAAAACCCACATTTTCCCAGTTGTAAGAAAAAAAAATATTTAAAGGTCACATAGTGCAGCTTTAAGGTAACATCACAATATTTCAAAAAGACAGCTGAAATCTAAACTTTGATTAGGTCATAGGTAACCTGGCCATTGCTTTCCTATGCAGTTCCGCTCGATTCTCATCTCCCTTCAGTGTGCCCTATGGGTCTTGTCCTTATCAGTGCATTAAATTCAGTTCATTATTTCTATATGCTTAAAAGGTTTTCTGTTTAAGTAAACCAAGCAGATTGGATTGGGTTATTGACTTACAGCATTCACTCCTTGTTTGTTTTTTTTTTTTCACACAACAGTAGAACTGAAAAAGCGAAAAATAAAAAAAACCCCTTTGTTTTGTTTTTGCGCTTACTTCCATAAATTCTTCACATCAGGTTCACAATGAGCATAAAGAGATTCAAAAGAAAAGAGAAAGAAAAGGTGTAAAGCCTCAATTTTACCTTTAGTAATTTTAATTTATATCAGTCAGTTTAATGGAATTTGAAGATATCTTTATTTTTACTGCACTAAATTTTATCTTTGTGGTGTTTTCAAAATATAGCTACTCAAAAGTATTTTTTTAGGGAAAAAATGAGCACTATCATGTAAACAATAGGGTGTTTAATGAATTTGCAAGACATTTATTTGGATCCATCTGTTGCTTCTGTTTTTTTTTGTTTTTTTTTTTATAATTCTTAACTGTGAGTGTTCAAAACCCTAAATCTATAAAGTGAGCTTCAGTGCACATGCATATCTTAACCAGTAAGAGTTTGGTCAGATCTCAGCTTTCCTCTGTCTTTTTTTGGTGTTTCCACACTGCCATTCAAACCTGACTCTCAATTTGGTTCAGATTTTTAGCAGTGTGAATGGCCTCTGCAAAGGGGCCACCCTTCTAAGTGTAAGGCCTTTAACAGTGCTTGGGGGCCGTTAGGTTAGAGAGGGTCTGCCTCCCTTTCAAGGACAGTCCCCTTGAGGTTTTGTTTGGGGTCACTGCAGAGTCGGCCTGCAGTTGGCTGTCTGTCCTTTGGCTAAGTGCTCTGTTTCATGTCACAGTGAGAAGAATCCAGGGCCTGCTTCAACTTTAAAAGCATTGGTCTTCTAATGTGACACACGTGTTTAAAGAGGCATTCAAAATCAAAACACAGAAAAATTGTGTCCCAGTTTTTCAATAATTACGTTCATTAGATAATGTGGAGGGAACATTACGCTACTGTCAAAAATTAACAGTGCTATTCCGGACTTTAATTTGTTATTGGGTGCAAAACGTGTATCATCTGTAGAACAAAACTCAAAGACCTGTGAAGATGCTGACTGAGGCTGGTAAAAGAGTATCATTATCCTCAGCAAAATGATTTCTATACTAACATAGGCTGAAAGGCCCTATAAAAAAGCTGCCATTATTCTGGATTGAATGGCAAGAGAAAGGAGTTCACACAAAAAGTTTCATTACTCACAGATCAGGCTAATTATTGAAGTATGCAGAGAATAGATATATTTTCTCTGAAACACAGAAATTCCATGAATTCTGTGTTGTCTTTTGCCATTAACTATTATTGAAAACTTTTGTCACATCATCAAATAATAAAACATTTCTAATTTAAAAGCTTTTTTGTTTGTGTCTTAAATTTAGAGTAGTAATTTGAGAAAGTGAGTTATTTCTGCTGTTTTATGCCTTTGCTTCTCAAAAAATCTATTCTAGGGATGATGCACACATTTTGAACAATACACTTTCATCTCTGCGACACAAAACAACTATGATTCCTAAATTGTATGGTGGTTTAATATAGCCATGATCTTTATATGTCCATATAACATCTCCAGATATCTTTAAATTTTAAGTTCACAAATTGCCTAAGGGCATAGTAAACTTAATATATGTCTAATTCTCGTTATTTTAAGCACTTGTCAAGTGTCTGCATTTGGGCATAAGAGGAAGCTGGTGTCAAGGTAGCTATCGTTTTCCTCCCTCTTTTGTAACAGACTGCACCTGTCATTGGTTTTAAGATTTGGAGCACTGCAGGTAGGTTACTTTTGCTCTTTTGTTATACTTTCTACTTTATTTCCTATAAAGATATTTCATTTCCTCCTGTTTGTCTTGAATTGCTCCTCTGCTGTTTCGAGAGATTTCCTTTAACACAGTTTGTGTGCTTCAAAACTTATGCTCTTGTTTTGTTCGTATTTAAATTGCTTTAAAGACAAAATTGGTGTAGCCGTTTTTGAAGAAAGGCAATTCTAGTAGCTATTTCTTCTAAAGAAGTGGAAAGACTTTAACAAAGCCTTTTGTGTGTTAAGCAATTTTTGCATTTCTAAGTGCTTTTGCTAAATAGCCGCTTTATGATAAATTGAAAATCAGGTTTAATCAGTCTCTGTTGTATTGTAGAATAGGAAAAGTATTTGTTGGACACCAATACTTTGAAAAACACACAAAATACATAGAAATGTAAAATATCTGTTTTTCATTTGATATTATAAATACAAAAAAGTTCATATATGTATGTTGGTATGAAAAATTCAATAAAAAAACCAAAAAAAAACTTTAAATGCAAAAAAGTTATGTAGATTTTAAAGTTAACATTTTTCACATAAATATACTCCACCGACTTCAACACTAACACTCATTCCTACTTTGGCATGTATCAGTATTTCTAATATTTTACATCAATGGTGAAGAATTTTATAATACACTCAAACTTTATAAGCAGCAAAGAAAAATAAAATTCAGAAACGGTCCACAGTTCAGACCCTCTGTATGAAGCAAAATGTAGAACAAAGGGTTGATTTTAGCAAACTAGTAACAAACAGGCTACAGGATAATTTGAATTTTTTAAAATGTTTATAACATATATTCAAAAATGTCAAACATATATTTACTATAATTTTGATGAATGTGGCTTACAACTAGTGAAAATCCAAAATTTGTTTTCTCTGAAAACATGTTCTAATTTTAGCATATATTTTTTGCAGATATTCTCTTATTTTAATTTCAGACATTCAACATAAAAAATGGTTCTAAGATGACTTGAGAGACTGTTATGAATTAATGAGGTAAATCCTTTAACTGAGTTTTTCTGTGTGGACAATTACTCAATTTGCAAATATCAAACAAAGCCTGATTTTGTGAACATGAGAAATAAGGAATCAACTGAAGAAATTCTAAGTTCATATGAGAAATGTTTACACATTGTCAAATGTGTTGTTGGAGAGTAAATTGAAAGGGAACCATAGCAACAGTTATTAAAATTACGCTTTCTATTATTGGTTGTTATTGGCAGAAACACAATAATATCCTAAGATCAACATGGAATATGTAGCTTCAGTGAAAACCAACTAATTTTAATTCCTCTTGGCAAATCTTGGCAAATAGAATGCCCCACCTGCATTTTACAGTCTGAAGGTTTTTTGCAAAATTCCTTGATAACTGTGGTCTATAAATGTTGTTCGCAAAACACCACCTGATAGTGATTTAAATTAATCCTGTCTTTTTCAATTACACAGCATGCTCTTGTTTTTGTACTTGGTCCGCTCGCACAAATAAGTTTTCCTCATGAGCAAGTCAATACTGAGCCATTAAAATGTGTGAAATTGAATAGTTTCATCTCATTTGTGAGAGCACCGTGTTTAGAGATAAAAGACTAAATTTGGGGAAATGAAATTCTGTTCTTTTTTTTTTTTATCTTTAGCTAATAACAATACATGCATAAAAACACTTCTGGCTTTTACATTTTGTGTGTTCTTCATAATCAAATATTCATATTCTTTGCTCATCTATTTGTCGCTGGGTTGCTTTTGAACAATGTGCTCCTCATCTCTATTATCACAGTCTCTCTTCTTTCAAACCACATCAGCACCTCTCCGACATCACCCTTTACAATTATTGGCATCCTTCTATAGATGGGATTATAATAAATCCCATCTATTTTATTGTATCAATGTCACTTTTCAGTTCTAAATTCAATCTTTATTTTAAGTACATGTTTTTGCTTTGGGGAAAAAAGAAATCCAAAATACAGAATATACTTTTATACAAATACAAATTATGTATATTTTGGCACCTCTGCTATCAATACTTTATGTAAACTTTTTTTTGCCAAAAAAGAATCTTAGCCGTTCTGATTTTTCAGTGTTGGTTTGAGAATAATTTTTCAATAACGTATTCCTAAAATATCTATTAAACAATTTACTGTTATTTTAAAGAAGATTTTTAGTTAAAGTGATGTGATATTTTAAATAGTTTATCATCCGATGCAAGCATAATTACAGATTGGAAAACAATGCTTACAGACTGTGAACTTCTTTCTCACATATTCATTCTTTGTTTCATGCCAGATGCAGCAAAAGTCTGTGGTACTTCCCAAACACTCAAGTATGAGAAGGATAATAAAGAAAATCAGTTGTATACATTTTATAGAGCTTTTTATGTGTGCCAATAATTGTTTCAATGGTTGTTTTTCCTTTTTAACTATTGGATTCAAATTTAATCAGAATTGTTTTCTCATTTTTTGCATCAAGGAAAGGATGTAGGTGAAGGCAAACATTTTCACACATTGGTGCAAATAATTACTAGAAACTAGAAACATGGGGACATTTGTTCTCAAATCTTCAGAAATAAGTTAAGAAAACTATAAGGATAACAACACTGACTTTTAAAGCATATTTCCAGTTGTGGATATTTCCCTCTGCTCAATGCAAATAACCTGCATTGATAGATCAAGTAAAAGGAACCCAAATTTTCTTCCAGGTACTTACCAATCGCACTCTTTTATCCCCTACCCCTTTCCTCCTCTGACCAAAGCTGTCAGATCTGAACTATCCCTGGGTATTTAGCAGTGTTTTACCCCACTGAACCTTGATCCACCCCACAAGTCCTCAGGGGCATTTTCTCATGGCCCAATCCGATTGTGAGCTCTCTTGCTGGGATGGACAGCCTCAGGGGCTAAGAGGTGGTGACTCTACTTTCAGACAACAGCAGCACGAAAAGCTCCAGACAGCAACAAGAAAACCCAAGGACCTTGTAGTATATTTTCCCACAACCACTTTGTGCCACATGCATTCATCCAACAGTGACACACAAGTAAACAAACAGCAGTTTTATTAAAACATTCATGCTCATTTCGGGAAAACAACATGGGCG
Source organism: Poeciliopsis gracilis (assembly GCA_911649635.1). Classification (NCBI taxonomy): domain Eukaryota; kingdom Metazoa; phylum Chordata; class Actinopteri; order Cyprinodontiformes; family Poeciliidae; genus Poeciliopsis; species Poeciliopsis gracilis. The sequence continues at coordinate 5,282,497 of CAJVRI010001220.1, forward strand.
AGTTATTTCATTAGCAACATCTTTTTCCCTGGTGCCATTTCATCTGTATGTGTCAGATACTTGTTTACACCTTTCTGTAGGAATGTAATGACCATACAGTATCTTTTCTCTGTCAGACAAAAGGCTGTGCACAGTGTATCTGTTGTATGCATGCTCTGCATCGTTAACATGTGGAAACACTCCTAATTTAATGTCTCACTCCTGTTCAAAGACTCGGAGTCTAAGACATAGAAGCCAGAAGGGAATGAAAATGGCTTTGCCAGCCTTGCTGTAAACTTTGAAATAAAAGAGTAAGGAGTTAGTAGGCACTTTAATGTTTAATCTGTGCTACTGATCATTAAGCGAAGCGCACGGCTCTCTGCCTAAGGGATTGGTGTTTTTTATTATAAGGGAGGTAATCTCTAGTAATCATAATCACCCCGGCATTTTCTTTTTATCAGCACAGAATCGACCATTCTTGTCCTACGGGCTGTGTTGTTATTCTGTCTGTGTGTGTAAGTTCATGAGTGAAAGAATGTATGTATATTTGTGCAAAATTCTACCTTAGCACCCAGCATGATTTTGGAAACACAATCTAAGATAAAAGTGATAATATATGTACAGTGCATCACAGTTTGTTGCATATGAGGTCCCACAGCCTCATATTATTTAGGCTAACCCTTGTCCAGTGCCAAAAGCACCATCAAGAGCCATGTGAGCATTGGAAGAGGACAACACAGTAATGGAGGAGGGTGGTTTGGTCTGATTAATTCAGTTTCCTTTGCACCACATCGTTGGCTGGACACGTGATCATTATCGATCTGGAGAAATTTTGGCACCAACACAAACTAGGGTCAGAAGAGAAGCCTGTAGATGCAGTTTAATGCTTTCTGCAACTTTCTATTGGGAAAACTTGAATCTTCCATCCAAGTAGATGCCATTTTGATACATAGCACCTAAGAATTGTTTCAGCAACAACATTTTGGAGTGGTTGTGATCCCTTTTGGCACAAAACAATTTTTCTTGGAGAAGGTATCACAGCACACCTTCAGGAGCCTCATGAGGTTCCTGACTTGGAAGGGCAGTGATGTTTTGTATAATACATCAGGTTATAATGTTATGTCCTGTTTATGTGTATTCACTATTTATAAGCTCAAGTTGACTTTATGTTGGCTTGTATTTGGTAAAATCTGGACTCACTGCCCCCATCCCACAATATGTGTCTCCAACTGCTTGTCTGCAGTACAAAGGCCCCATTGGGAAATGTACTGGCATTGTTCATCGTGACCATTTATATTGCACAGTTCTCCATTAACTCCCCACGCTGCCATAGTTCTGACAACTGACAGTGAACTCAGGACTTTGTGGCCAGGTGCCTCCAGAACTACCTCCTGATCAACCTTTGTGTTTACCTGAACAATAAACTGGACTGGACTCATAACACTGATGCTACGTACAGGAAGGGTCAGAGCAGGCTGCTGAGGAGCTAGGGGTTTTTTTTTTTGGAGTGCAGGTCATGAAGACCTTCTGTGGTGGTATTGGCCATCTTCTATAGTTTTGTTTGTTGGAGCAGCAGTTCATCTACACCTCAAAGGAAGCAATTAGATAAGTTCAACAGGAAGCCAGCTTTGTCCTTGAACGCCCCTTTGACCCAGAGTCCTTCTGGTGAGAGACAGAAAGACTTTGGCTAAAATAACATCAGTAGGGGACAATGTTTCACTCTCTATGTGTGGGGGAGAAAAAGTGCTCCTTTAGTAACCGACTGCTTCATCTTAGGGGCACTAAGGAGTGTTACCATAGCTCCTTTCTCTCAGCAGCTGTTAGACCTTCTGACCACCTGCTCCCAACAAACTCAAAAGTGTTTATATCCCTGCTGGTATCTGTGCAACTTTGCTCATTCTGAATAACATCTGTATCATTATCTGCACTATCTAAGAATGTGCAAGATTACCTACTGTTGCACATCTTATGTTGTCACTAATTGTAAGCAGTCTTAATAATGCTCAACTAGACATGCATAGACTGTAAATCTTTTAATTAACCAATTCAGTTCTGCATTCCTTTCGACAGGAGTACACCGTTTTATGTAACTATACATATAACGTATTTTTAATTATTTATTCTGTTTTTATTTATCTTCTATATGAGTTTACTTTCTTGGATTGCCTGCCACTTTGCTGCCGTCGCACAGAAATTTCCCCATTGTGGGACAATAATGTTTCTCTTCTTTTCTAAATGGTAAATGGTCTCAACTTGTGTAGAGCTTTATCTTTTTATGTGTTTTTAAATTTCTCTGTTTTTGATTAGACTTTTGGATTTGAATACCTATACATTTTTACTTAAATTTAGACTTGACTCTCTTTTTCAGTCATTTCAGCTTTCGTACTGTACATTAGATACATGAGTTCATTATGGTAACTCCTAGCACATCTTCTGTATAATAGCTGGAGTGCTTGCACCCTCAATTTCTCCTCGGTGCTTTTACCCAGATGCATCGTGGGTACCGCATGGCACTTACGCAAACAGCTGCTAAAAGCTGGCCCCCATTGACACTCACCTCTGGGTAACACTGTTAGATACTCAGCTTTAATATCACTTTGCACCAATGCTGTCTCTGTGTGTATTTTGTCAGTGAATGGAATAAGATAGCCAGCATATAACATGTTATTTTGTTTTTAACTAAGATAAAGGTTTAATGTATGCATTAGCAGTGAAAAAACTCTACTATCATTATCATTTAAGTCAGGAGCAGTGTGAGGCACACAAGTAAAAACTCAAAGCTGATGTCTGCGATGTACACCTGAGGAATCTGCAGCCATAGGCCTAACTGTGAAACCAGGAGAGACGTTAGCAGTGATAATCTCTGCAGGAGAGTAATTAAGGACCACTGAGATCAGCTGTTTCAACAGAGGAGTGACTACTTCTCAGCTTTCTCATCAAAGATAAGTCTCTAAGTGACTGAGTTGGGAATCACTGTTTATTTTTATAAGATATGTGCGTGTGCATGTGTGTGTGTTACTGGGGGCACCAAAATGCTCGTTTTCTCCAAGGTTTTCTGCTGAGCACTCAATTAATATGTTGTTCAACCACCCAAATGATTATTTGTTTATTCGTCTTTTGTTGACTGCACACAATCCCACACCCCAGAGTCACACTGGCCCCCTGTTAATTATTTTGTCAACCCTAATATCTCTTTTAATTGTTGTGAATGTGTTTATCTTGGAGATGAAACTGAGCTTGGGGAGGTTTGAGCCGGGTACTAACTCTGTTCTGGATCAAAAATATATGACTCTGTCAAGTTGTTTGACGATTTGACACACTGACAAAACCACTGTGAGACGTGCTGATGTTAAAATGTCACTCTAATTCACATTCTTTTAAGTAATATACTTCTATGGCCAGCATACCAATTTTAGACATCCAGATTTTATTACAAGACTGATAACAGGGTTATTATCTGCCCTACATTACATTTTGCAGCATGAAGCGCTAGGGGCTGTGGAACTGTTATTTCTGTAAGAGTGGCTGAAATTAAGAGGGTGCAGTAATGTGGTTGTTTGCCTAAAGGAATTATTAATTCTAACCAAATAACAGACTACAGTGATGCATATTTAAATCTATGCATAGACGATATTCCTGTTTTGTGGAGTTTGATTTGTATATTGGGTTCATTCTGGTTCCATCAGAGACAGATGTTCCTGAAGTGGCATTTAAAGACACAATTTTCTAATAAAACATGCTACAAAGGTTTTTGTATTTATAGATATATAAACTTTGGTTTTATGCACGCAATTAGGTTCTCAACAGAGAAGACACGTTATTTTAGTTTTCATTAACAAAAATGTCTCTTTCAAAAAGTGCTGACTAAATTTTAATTGACCTTAATATTGAGAACAATTGTATTTTGATGCTGTATTAGAAATGTATTATGTTCTGCTGTTGGGTCTGAAATCAGACAGACACAAATTTCTCTTGGCTTTGAAGTGAGAAGAAGTTTGAGGAAAAACACAAAACTTTTAATTGTAATATTGCAAACCTTTTAAATGCAAAAATCCAATCCACTACTTTGGCAACACTTTGGCACTGGATACAAGCAAGCTTTTGCTTTTTTGCCATAAACTTTCATGCTTCAGAAAGTAGAGGGAAGTGGATGAAACAAATATGAATAAAGCTAGTGAGATCTGCAGAAGACATCACAAATAAATAAATAATTTTGTCCATTTTGTGAAAAAGAAACCAAACAAAATTCCAAAATATCATATTTCTTAGTAATTATACATAGGAAAAAAAACAGACTGTCTAATCAATGTGGTTATTAGTACAGCCAGCTCCCTGCCAGATTGTTAAAATTTCAAGCAAGTCCTTCCTTTGGGGAATTTCAGTTTCCTTGATAGATATGTCTTTTCATCTGATATTTTGATTTCCTTCTGCAGCCCAACTATTCTTGCTAGCTTACCTGAACATTTTGAATGGACCTTTACAGTGATTGACTATCATGCATTATGTGCATGTCTGATGGTTAAATGTTTGTATTACTTAAAAACAAGCTTAAACTTTGTTGAAATCTAATAAATATTGTAGAAATGCAATTAAATTAGATTTGCACTGTAGTCCAACCTATCACAAGCCCTCTTAGACCCAGAGAGTGCCCGGTCATTATTAGTACACTAATTTGCCAGTACAAGTTTACTAGTTGCATGGATGAGCTCAGAATTGATTCGAAAAAGGAAAGTGGCACTGCAAAACCTGGGACAAAAGGTCAGAAAACCTTTAAGGTTGATGAGCCACAGCATATTCCTTATATCAATTGCAGTTCTAGTTGTAGTTTAAGAGCTAAATTGAGCGGAATATTATATCTCTCTTTAGCTTTTGTTCTGTGTGTTATAAAGTGACAGAATTGTAACAAGGAGGGAAACTGGTTGTGAGGTAAGCCGTAGTACGCTCTTTCAGTGTCATCAATCAAATACACAATCAGGGAAACGGTCCGTATTCACAACAGAGCAGACAGAGAAGGCAAAACTGATTCAGAATTTAAGAAGAAATAATCAAAGTTTGTAAAGCAAGGTTTAGAGTCAGGAGCAGAGCCACTTGCTAAACAAATAAGGAGCAAGCAGAGATGATGATCAGGGGTCCCAGGTTCTTGCATCAGAAGCAAGAACATGGGACGGGACTGTTTTCAAGGCAGAAATGAGTACAATCTTGCACTGAGTCGCCACTGAGCAGGAGTTTATATGGGTAGCAGCACAGGTGGGAGCAATCAGCAGGAGTGGGAGGGACAGAGGCAGCTGGAGAGATGGCAGGAGCAGGGAAATCATGACATTAAAGAGGGGGAGGTATTTTGTAAAATCGACTTTTGCTGCAGACTAGTAGCAGCAGCAATTGGCAAACACTTGGTGGAACTGAGCATCGACTGAGCTCATACAAACTACAGCGCTACTAAGAACGGTTGTAAAACGCATCAGTATACGGCCTGGGGAAGAGTTGTGATGACGTGCTGAAAGGGGAGAGATGGAAAGGGTAAGAGATTCCTAAAGAGACACAGGCCACATTCAAGGCATCAAATACAGCGATGATGCAAACTCAAATTTCTTTTTGATACATTTAGACAATTGAAGCTAACATAATTATTAGACTGTGCTATAAAATGATGCTCTGTGCGTTGAAAATACGCAATATCCTTCCTTTATCTGGCTAATTAGGAAGACCATCTGCTTTGGTAGCAAGCCTTTAGTCAGCTACTTAACTGATATGCTGCTTATATCTTACTGAATATGGATGGAAAACATTGCCACCCCATATGAATTATATGTGGTGTCCCTTTAAGTTCTTCTCATGGTGTTTGTTTTCTTGCCAGTTATGTTGCGGATATAAAAGCAACAAACTTATTTTATTGAACCACAATTTCCCACAAAATACTCTTAAGTTCCGGGACATCTATTAAATATGTTTGCTGCTTTTGATCCACCCTGTTATGCTTCATAGTGCATATGTATTGGAATTAAGGATGTAAAATTTACTTTTAATGTCTCTCTTGATTTGACTCTCACCTTGATTTGACCAAGTCGATTAATTTTTTCTGTGCTTTGACTTGAAGATTAAAGTTCAATGCCCTGTACTGAGTGAATCAGTTCCCTCAAATTGTCAATTAATTATTATGTGAAAGTGAATATTTCAAATGAAGCCACTCTAAGATTCCAAGACTAGTTAAATCTTTGTCAGAAATGTTATAGTATGAATCTGATAATAAATTAAATAATATATCATCAGAACATTACTACAACATTTAAACATGTTTTGAAAGAAACTGCATAGCTGCCACCTATGATCAATAAAAGTACAATATATTTTAGTGGAAGAGTTTTACAGAGTTTTTGACCTCAACCTTGTGCTGCCATAAATGAGAGAATGTTTATTATGTCTGATAAAGGTAGATTGAGAGAAGGGAAGTGAGTTGGGTTCTCTTTTCAGTTTTTTTCCATGGGTCTCCTGATACCTTCCATTTGTTCTTTAAAGCCTGACTTCCTCCCATTAAAGTAATTGTATAACTTTGAAATCTGCCTGGTAACTAAGTAGTTTGACTATGTAAATTATCTACAGTACATTGCCTGTAGGTGTGAGTGTGAGGGCAGACGTGGTTGTTTGTCCTGCATGGAATGCAACCTGTTGAGGTTCTACCCCACCTATATGATCCAATGTCCTGCACAGACGAGCGGGTATAGATAATTAATGGATGGATTTAATAGCTGTCTTTCAGCAAGCTGACTGGCAGTGCACAGCAACATGATTACACCTGGCTGAAGCGTGTTTGAGGTTTGGATTAAAACTCTTGCCAGGGCAGAGAAATCAAATAAAATTTTAAATCCTTGTATCAGATTTAGACCATATTTGAAGTCACTGTGTAAACCACTGCATTCCTACCAGTTAAATCAATTTAACCATATTCTGAGATAAAATTATTCTTTGTGTATATATTTTATAAAAGCCAGTCAGGAACTGCAGGAGGAAAGGAAAAAAAGTAATCATTTTTCCCCTCTGATGTTAAATCAGCAATGCAGGCATTTTTATTGAAACATTTGATAAGTGACGCTGAAAGTAAATAAGGTTACACTTTAAAGATTCAGCTGTGTTTCATTTTTTACTGTTTGGCCATTGACTCAGCATCTCTGCTTGTGCTATCTATTCAGGCTTTGGCTGGAATATTTCTTAAAGCTTCCGGAGAAGGTCAGAAAAGTAATTAACCTTGTTCTGTGTGCATCCACACTGCGACTGAGACAAGAGTGCTCTTCCTCCCTCCCTCCTCTCTATAATAAAACCGACACCCACTCGCCTACATACGCACACACATGAACACACATTTTGTCCTATTTAAATTAATAGAAATAAAGAAGGCTTTACCACATTGTCCAATACTCACATCAATTTAGACTTTACAAGGCCCACTCTCAGGCAGACAGACACTGACATTTAAATAATAGCACTGTAATCACAGGAAGCAGGAGGAGACATTTTGCTGTTTTGCTCTCATTTCTCGTTGGCTGCACTGTCCATCTCTCACTTCTTTTTTTCTTGGCATTTGTCTGCGTAAGCTTTACCCTCCTGCGGTGCTCTTTCGCTCTCCAGAGTTGGACATTTTTTAATTTAGGAAATCCACACAGGTGTTGACAAGACTTTAATGTAGATGGTGTTTCTCAGCCCCCTCCTCTCCTCTCTAACGTCACCCCCTACCTACCTCAGTTGGTTGCCTGGGGGCTTATTCTCGTAGGCTGAGTGATTTCTTACTGTGCACTTAAATGACACAACCCCTCCTCCGACTTGCATTCACATTACCACTTCTGTTTTCACAAATAAGCTTGTTACATCACTTAATACCCCCTACGCTTACACAGCAGGCTATTTATGCAGGGACCAAATACTGGAGAAAAAAGATTTTACAGATTCTCCATATTTCCTGTTTCCCTTTCTTGAAATCAAAGCATATGTTTTTTTTTTTTTGGGGGGTGGAGGGGGTCTTCACAGTGTGACCTGTTGTTAAAACACATTTTCTTTTGAATAAAGAAAAATATTGTTGTTAGTTGGAAAGAACCGATGGTCTGGACAAAAGAATATACAGAGCTAACAAAGGTTTTAAAAATGTATTGTCGAAATCTACACATAAAAGAAGGCTTGACAGTGTGTTCCTCTCTTTGAGGCTCTGAGCCCAGTGTGGTATTTTCACTCCCACAAGCAAGCCAGGTTGTTTATGATGCATGTATCGTACTGTCATCACATAACGCTTTTGATCACAGAAGATGGATATTCACTTTCACGCATCATTTAACCAGAAGATGACAACTGCAGCTAGAAACGTCAGATGCAACAAATCCAGATGCACCGATGCTCGTTCAGTCGCCAGATAGTATATCTAAAACAGGCTGTTCAAACCCTTTCTATTTAGTTTCCATTGTTGCATTTTTATTCATTTACATATTATTCATTTGCAGAAAGTCTCCCATTGTGTCCTAAACTCTCATCAAAAAACAAATGTGTGTGCAGAGCACAGAGATGTTTTCTTAAAAACTATGATTTTTCACTTTATCCATGGGGTGAAAGGCTATGGTTTCCACCAAAGTAACTGCATTTACATGATAAAGACAAAAGCGTTCAGCTATTCTGTCTTGCAGAGCAGTAATGAGAATCTTTATAGTCAAGTAGCTACTAAAGGACTGATTTGTTTTTCTACAGACAGAAACTAGCTTGATGTCACAACATTACCTCGTGAAAAACTAAAGATGTCAAGCAGACCCCAGAGTCCAGGTGCAGATTGTGACATCTTTAAATCATCAGTAACAGGAAACCTTTACAAGCTGTATATATGTGTGCCAAAACTATATTATAGTTGGTGCACATTAGCTTGAAATATCAACATTTTGCATCCTTTAAATGATTCAAAATTAGAGAGAAGAATAAAGGGTAGCAGTTATAAATACTCATGAAGACATATTCATGTTCATGACAGGTGTTATGTCATATTTATGATAGTGTCATGACAGTCATATTCACAACCAGTCAAATAGTGTTACTGAATAAAGAGGAAACGAGAGAGAGAGAGAGATTGTACCAATATCTTGTCTGTCTCTGTCATGTGAGCCGCTTTGCTAGCTCCACTCAAATATCCACTGTCAGGTTTTGGTGCTGTATAGAAACATTTGTCAAATGTTACATAGTGCTAAAAAGTATGAAATGTTAAAGCAGAATTAGAAAATAATGCTGCAGTTGTTTACCCATACAAGGTCAACTGGAACGACATTGAATAGCAAACATGTCTACAAGTGAGTTAGCATATTTTTCTAATTCTGAAATGAAACAAAGGCAAATCTGTTCCTAAAATGGTTCAATGGATTCAACTACATCTCTGTGTGCTACCCAGATTTAAATGGATTGCATTAGTTCTGATTAAGCCAGCATTCACAAAGACCACAGGTTTTAATTTATAAACATGACATATCCACAGAACACGGCCTGAAACGGATGTCATTTTTTAAAAAGTTGTGTGTAAAAAATAAACTAAGTGCATGTATAGGTTTACTTTAGTTTAAGCATTCAAAACAAATTTCTGCTGGTGAGCCATACATATCAGGAAAAAAACACAGATAAGTTAAATCTTAAATCAAAGTCCGCATGACATTTCATCAATGTTTTCTCATCATCACATTTCTCTTCCCGAATGATCATCAGGGTGATGTGCCACAGAATAACACATAAAATGTGACCAGGTGTGAGGCAATCAGACTGATTGCTGTAGACATCTAAATACCATGTTGACAGTCGTGCGTCTGTGAAATTAATGCTTTGGTATTCCTAGAAGACTTTGCAAACCAGGAAGGAGCTGGTTTTTAGAGATCACCAATATTTCCTGGCCCATGATGATGAAGGGCTAATATGTTGATTTAGACTCCTTAAGACATGCATGGATGCTGATCTGTGAAGATGCAATTGTTTTCTTTAGGTATAAATTGCGCAATAAAATTGGAGCAATTTTATTGAGTGTTTCAGTTGGACTATTTATCAGCTTATACCTTTTCTTGAATGACAAATTTATCGATTTGTCTCAATCCCAACCAAATGATCCCTGATCTAATGAGTATTGGCTGCAGTGGAAACGGGAGTTGACCTTCAATGCCAACTTCAAAGGTATACAAAATGGTATTTATTTAATGCCAAGATAGATGGACTCTACAAAATAGTACTTTGCAACCAGGTCTATGGGAAAACTACTACTACTACAGGTTGTATCACTATAATGAGCTTTGTTTCTGAAGTATTCTTTTGTATTATTTTCTTTGAAACTAACTTGGGAATTTCAAACTTTTTTCCTTAATAATTGGTTGTCAAATAGTTATCAAATCCTCACCTCAGGTCTTGATGAAAGTGATTCTTCCTTGTTGCCTAGTTATGAGTTATTACTTTAATTTTTTCTTTGCTTGAATTAATAAAAACTGGTGCAAAGCTTTTTGGTAGTGGGAATAATATGACCTGCCTCTTCCTTTGTTTAATTTGAAGAGTGTATTGCTGAACTATTTTCCTCAGTTTTATTTTCCACTTCTACTTTAGTAAAATTTTACCATCAAAAACTCACACAAAGATAATTAATGAGTACTGAGGAAAAGTAATTTTGGTTTTCACCTTAAAATATGAAAGATGAAAAGATAGGTAAAACCAATCTGCACATGCCTTAATTAGGTAAAAAAAATTGAATGACTGAAAAACTTTTTCTGAAATGAGTTAAGAGAATCTGTAATTTCATGAAGATGAACAGTTGTGATGGACAGCTTTCCTTTTTTTTTTAAAATTAAGGATAAAGTTTTTACCCTCGTGATTAAACTCTGCTCACTGAAGAAAGGGTCATAAGATGTAACCCCTCTATCCAAAGAATTTATTTTTAGGTGGTTTTAGTTTAATTATTTGTCCCCATCATATAGTTGGAATTATGCTGATGCCTGCTGTCTTAGTGAGGAAACTGCACGTTCAGCTGTCAGAAGACATTAGATTCGTCTGACCTCCCCTGAGCCACCTGCCCACACAAATCACCATTTTTTCCCTCCATCCTTCCTGTACTTTATTAAGAAGTTTGGAGAAGACTGCTATAATTGTGTGTGTAGGCATCTTATTATCTTTAACAACTTGTGATGCCTCATAAGTAAATTAGTTTATACTTTGTGGTGCGTTTGCACCACAAAGATAAAAAAAAAAGCGCCATCAAAGGTAGCAGACCAGCTGTGGATAAGAGGAGTGCTTTCATCAGAGACTAACAACAGATACCCTGCCCAATTATACAGCAACAGTCAAGATGAGAATCATCACTTCAATCACCACCTTTGAAAGATAATCAGGAATGCGTGGAGTGTTAAGATCAACAAACACCAAATGGTTCTCACAGGGGCATGTCCTGAGGAGCATGAAATGCTTAAAAAAATGTTATTAAAGATATTTTACCTGAATTTGTCAGGTGTTTGCTTTTACCATATCATATTCACAAGTATAAGAAAATTCAACTAGATCTCACTTTCGAGGCACTAAATCACACAAATGCTTTTTTCCCCCTGCATTTTGCCATTCAGGAAATTATTTTCTAATGACTTCAGTGCATAATTTATACACAGCATCTGTTGTTGGGAAAGGCAAATTGCAGATTTTCTTGCCAACGGGATCTCAGGCTGAGACATAAACACAGAGTCAGTCCTTTTCTGGGACTTGGAACAGGACGCTCTCAAAACATACAGTGACACGCGTGGCAATTAAATTAGCTGCTAAAATATTTTTTCTTAGTGATGGAAGTCAAAATCCCCCAGCATTAGAAGGATTTCTAAAATATTTTGAAAAATAGTCTTTTCCCGTCACAGTCTACAATGGTATCACCAGAGTTTGCATGTTTTTGATGAAAGATGGAAGCTTCTGAGACAGCTTTTATGAAACTACACAAAAATTTGCCAGTGTGAGATTTTATTGTTTTGTTACAGTAATTAATTAGATATTCAGCCGAACAGAATAATTTCTGGCTTTGTTAGACTTAATACTGTCAAATGACACTTTATTCCCAAATAAGACAATCAAACTGCTTTGTGATAGGAGTGAATTATTTTCCCATCACTGTATTGGCATTGTATTGAGATGCACATTTTGATGACCAAATATTTATATAAGACAATATCAGTTTTATAGGGCAGTTTATTGTGGTCTGTAACACCCAGTTAAAGTACTGTTTAAGGTCTATGATCTACAATATCAACACCACTGTGAGCACTGATATGGAAAAGAAGTAGAGGACAGGAAACAAGCTGGGAGACAACAAATGATACAGAAAGATGTTGTAGAATAGCCCCGAGTGAGATGTGGCACAGATGGTGGGGAGGGTTAGTAATGGGGAGGCGACCATCTTGTGTTATCCAGACACATAACTCAAATGCACCATTATATCATTGACACAATCATTGCTTCATAGACATTTCTGTTTGTTTTCTACATTTTCACTCAGTTGTAAAAATAAATGTATAAAAATACTGGCATAGTTTATGGAGAATACCTAAGTGCTGAACAGAGAAATACATTTTCTCAGCTGTGAGAGGAAATTTTACTATTGACAGATTTATTAACTCTCAAGATAGCCTAGTGGAATTTGGAAAATAATAAAACACTCCATTAATTTCAGTGCCATCTTTTCAAATAAGAATGGATGTTGGTGATAAATGGTAGGTTCCACATCTCACTTGTTTGTTGATTTCATTGATCGCTGCTTTTAATTGGATTCTTCTATTTCTCAACATTGACAAGCTGCTGTCATTGCATCACGAGTAGGGTTCAACAAATTGTCTATCCAAACAACTTGTCGGAAAAAAAAGAAGAAATTATTAAAACACAAAAACAGTTGTGCCCATCAAACAAATACAACAAGATGGTGGTTTTTCTCCTCCAATGGTCCATAGTTATTGGGCAGTTTGTTATGTTGCCAGGCCCCCCAGGTTTGTAGCTGAAATCTTACAGCTGGTGAGTGGAGGTGTTCCAGCTGGAAATGTCTGGCTGCACAGTCAGGACACTGCAGGCCGTCTGGGGCTGCATCCTCTATTGCTGAGCTCTAATTACCGCTGCATTTACACTTGTCAAAATCTTGAGATAACCATTACTGATAACTGCGTGGTAAAAGAATCAAAATCCAATTTTAAACATATTTTCTGATCATATTCATACCCTTTATCCAAGACTTAAAGAAGTTGCTTCATTATTCATTTAAGCTCAAAATACTGCTAATGTAAGAAGTTGATACGCAAATCATCAAATTTGATGATCTGGAAATGAACATTCAATGCTTTTTGCAATATCTACAAGCACCAACAAATGATCAATTAAACATTAGCATGATTAATCATAATGTAGATCAAATTGTCTCAGCTGCTCCAAGCATGTGTCACACAAAGATAAAGGAGTCTTCATGAGTGCCGATGGAACATCTGTGTAGTATAATATGAGATCTGGAGACATTTTTAGTCATTGGGTTATCATTGTTGTAGGTCTTGTACTGATTCTGTACCAATGAAAGGTATGTATATATATATATGTATGTGTAGTATAACGCTGTCTTCTGCTTGTTTGCTGTTTAGTGTCTCCCAAACAATTTGTGGCTCCCTGATGTAGCTGGGATCCAGATTGAATCAGAGGTCATATTATCTTTCTATGCAACTGAAACAGATACAATGCTATGAAAGGGTTATAAAAAGAAGCTGCCATAAATCCACATACAAAACTCAAAACAATCAAAACCAATTTTTAAATATATTTTAAAGTAGGGACACTTTAGGATTAGTCAGATCTGACGACAGACAGCTGAAAGACATTCAGCTTTTTATTTAAGAAATACTCAATAATACATACAAAGCCAAGAGTCTTAATTAAAAAATTCCAAAAGGCAAATGTTTTTTTTATGTTGTCTGCAGACAAATTAATTTGAAATGCAGTGGATCTCTTTTCTGTTCCCACTCTATTGTAGTCATGTCCTCCACATTGTTAACAATGACTCCCATCTTGTCTGTTTTGTCCCAGACAAAACAGCTCCTTCTGTTGTAGGTGATATTTCATTTAATTGGACAAAACAGTTCTTTCACCCCAGTCTTTCTGTAACAAGAGAGAGGTAGAACGACTCCTTCAACCCTTCATTCCAATGTCAACATTCTCAGTCTTATTCAGACATAAACTCTGCAATTTTTTTTGTTTTATTTTAGTAATTTTCTTTGTTCATTTTATTTTTCTTGAGACATCTGTATTAATTTACTACTTAATGGTTTACAGATGATGCACAGGCACTAAAATATTCAATGAACATGGATAGAAATGACTGGTTGATATGGTTAAGCTAGTTTTTTGTACATGTCATTAACTTCACTCTATTCTAATGGCCTCCAGTCCCCAGATGCTCATCTGACAGAACACCTTTGAGATGTGGTGCAATGGGATATTATATGGACGTTAAGCTGATAAATCTGTAGCAGCTGCATGATGTTAAGAGCAAAATCTCAGAGAAATGTTTCCAGCACCCTGTTGAATCTGTGACACAAGTAAGTCAGTTCTGAAGGGTCCAACCTAACAATATGCTCATAAAAAAGCTGTTTAGAGTGTAATTTGGTGTCAGAGTGGAACTTTGTTTACCAACAAAAACATTTATATATGCATTAAAAACAGCACACAGAGTACCAGCCCAAGCTAGATGCCATTGGCAGAAAAATGTATTTGTCCAATTATAATTTCTATTATACCTATAAGAATTCTTTAGAATTATTATTATTATTTCAAGCAGTGGTTTCCTTTTGCTTTTTTAGCTGGGAATTGACTGTGAAAGATTGCTGCTGCCTAAGTTCATACTTGTGCAAATAGTAGCATGTTTTTCGGCTTCAAATCACCATTTTTTCCACTACAGGTAAGGTGCCTTTGGTCAAGGCTGACAAGCTTAGCGCTGCCATGGATAATAAATCTGACACTGTTACACATGTATGCACACCGCATACTTGTTTTGACTGTGTTAGCTATCAAGCTCACGTGGGTGCTGCTGCTGCTCAGGTGCATATAAATTGCTCGTCCATATAAACTAAAGCCTTAAACCTCGACCTCCTAACTCCCAAAAGGTGGAGTTGGTTGTTTTTATTACATCTCCTTTCTATGAATGTATGAATATGAATGCAGAAGTTTGTGCACTCAGTGGTATCTCGTCTTTAACTTAAAACAAGTTTTGGGTGAAATCCAAACCAAAAGCAGGAAAGAACACTAGAGCCAGTATACTGATTAAATCACACTGCATTTGACCTGCTGAAAACTCTCATGGCCAACCTGAAAGGACAATTTAACAGAAACAGTGAGTGGATCGCAAGGAGTCATCACAGTCTTTGGTCACGTAGGCTCCCTAGATTAAGTGAGTTGGGATGAGCAGATTAGGAGGGAAGATAAAACAAGTGAAAGAATGGGAAAGATAAAACAGAACGTAGACAGATGTGTCTCTTCCTTTCCTTTGAGCAGAAAGGGAAATAGCCCTTTATCCTAAGCATCTAGGCCTTTTCCACGACAAAGCGCTACAGTCCCACTGTGCTGGAATGCAATAAACCTCTAAGGAAAACAGAGGAAATGGCTCCTCTTCCAATGCTGGAGCCAGAAAACTGACAACCATGTCTGCAAATCACATCTCCACAGTAATTCTTCACACTTCAAGGAGGAGACATTGCTATTTTCTTGCTTATTTTATCCTTAATTTAATCAGATGATGAAGCTAATGGGAATTACCATGAGCATCATTTTTAAAAAGGGTAACCCTAATTTTAAGTGGCTTAACATCCAGAAGGAAAATGGGATGGAAAATGGAGGATCATACAAATAATCCTCTTAAGGCGATCAATATCACTCCTTAAAGCGCTGATCTGGACAGAGTAATTGTAAATCTCAGGCTATCAGTAAAAATCAGGCAATGTGTGTTCTAAAAGGCGGTCTTGGGTCAAACAGATCTGTAGCTTAAGAATGTCTCATTGTTTTAATTTATTTCCAAACCTGCAATCTGTAACAGCAGATAGTAGCAAATGAGAAGGAAATGGAAATAGAACAGAGAACAAGAGCTCATCAAAAGCTTGATTGCATTTCAGTGAAGACCAATCATGTTGTGCCACTTTCTTTGTTGTTCTTGTTTTGTTAGTACAAAAAAATGACTGCAGACAGACAATGACATTCAGAAGAAAAAGAGCAGCAAACAAAGGAATCGTGAAAGAGTCTCATTCCAGAGATGTACATAAGTTGTTGATTTTTTTTTGTTTGTTTTTTTAATAAAAAGACTCGTGGTTTACAGAAGAGTAAAATAAAGTGTGTGCTCACCTTTCTAAATGAGGTGCAACAAAAGGTTCTTATATTGACTCAAATAAAATGCTGTTATATGAACATTGCTTCAGTGTAAACATTTCAAAGCAGGGAGTTGCATATTGGAAATAGGAGCCAAACATGAATCAACATGTTCTCAAATGGAAACATGGGAGTTCATAGGTTCTTTTTCTGTCTGTGAAGTGGTTAGAGTGCCCATATTTTTGATCGTTCATCTTAAAAAACAAGCAAGACAAGTGGAAACCAATTCATATTTCCTTCTTTTGGTACTGTATTCAAATCCCATTGCCATCTTTTTTGATGTTTTAGGACAGGGTTCTGGAACAGTCTGTCATTTTCCTTGTGAGGCCAATGGGCGTTAATGGCTCCAATAGGCCTATAGGTGGACATTAGAAAAGGATCTTTCCAGGACTTGTATATAACCTCAGGAACCTGGATGTTGCAAATCTATGCAAATCTTTTGATATTTGATATTACTTATGTGCTCAGCCTCTGACATATTCACATCATTTTAACTGCACGCAGACATAGCAGTTTATCTAAATAGCAAAAACCCATCCTGAAAACATCCATGTCAATGGTGAGTTTGGTAACATTCATAAACAAAAAAGAGAAAATGCCTGATAAGTTGCTCCAAATCTTTGGAAATAAACATTTCACACCACATTTATTGTGTCTTGTAAAATGTGCAACTTGCTGAATTCATGTTTACTGATGCACCCCCAAACTATCACAGATGGTGGGTTTTGAACTATGTGCCGATACCCAGCCAGATGGTTCCTCTTTAGCCCAAAGGACGTAGAATTTAAATTTTGATTCATTAAGCCACAGGACAGTTTTCCACTTCACCTCATTTCTTTCTACAGTCAAGCTTTAGCCAGTCAAAGGTAGCTCCATTTACATGTTTTCGTGTAATATTTTGGTAACTTCCATAAGAGTTTCCACTTGAATTTCACTGAAATGTGGCTATTTCATCGATAAACTCAAGTCTGTCTTATTTGAGGGCCCCCAGAGAGCCCTGTTAATCTGTACTGGTTTTCAGGTGTGTCCTAGATATGTTCGCACATTATATAAATCTTTTATGACTTTTCACATTTTTCATTTTGAGAAACACACTTCTCAAATGATTCTGTCTGCTCAATAAAATACTTTTAAAGGTGTCGAATAAAGAGACTAACTACTCTGAATCTTTACTTTGAGACAGTAATTTCATACCTTCTGCATACCATAGATCAACTACAATATGGCAATAAATACCCCAGTGGGATTTATTTGTAACATATTCTGTCACAGCAAATTTAAAATCAGTGCAGATTTTTTAAGTGGGAAGATTTAAACTATAAAGGCAATATTCTTAAATGATATACTTAAATATATTTATATTAATTTTAGTTTTAATATTTCACTGTACTTTCTCAAATTGTCAGTATTACTGAAAGCTCTTCATCCTGGACGGCTAAATATGACCATTAGCAAACATAAACATACCGCCCCAGTCATAAATGAAAACAGAAAAATATGTGATTGGTGCAAAGTTACTGTATATTAGGTTTTATGTTGTGGTTTTATTATGATTAAGTTATCTATATTTCTGAATTATATGTAAACATCTAAGAACATCGTATACTTTAATAAAAAAAAGATCAAATTTTATTTTAGGGTTATAAAATGTTAAGAAAAGCTATAATTGAACTTAACTATTTTCAGAAGTTGTAGCTGTTGTAAAATGTGGAGTTTGTATTCAATGATGAGTTAAATGAATTAAAGAAAAAACAAATCATCCCAAGCAATGAATATCTTGGATTCAATCCAGCATCTCTACACAGAAAGTTTTTCGCACATCTCTAAACCTATCTAGACAAAATCATCCAAACAAACTGACAGGCCAGGCAAGGAGTGCAGTAAGCAAAGCAGCAACTAAAAGGCAGTTGGTAAATCTGCAGCAGCTGGAAAATCCACAACTCAGCTGGGAGAATCTGTCAACAGGGTAGATATTAGTCTTGTTTACTTTACAAATCTAGTCAAAGAAAGTCGTAAGTTTGTAATAATATAAGTAGAGCACATAACTAAGCAAATTGGTTGAAGTGGTCTGGTTAAATGAGACCAAATTTTATTATTATTCTTTATCTACAAAAGGTTTTTAAAGTGACTACTTATGACGATAGATGTTTAACAGAGATTAGACATCCCCCTCAAAACATGATGATCCTATTCATTTTAAATTTCCCATTCCTATTTCATTGTTCTGATTCTCAGTCATTTTATTTCAGAGAAAAACTTTTGAATCCATCATTGCATTTACAGTTTTGAGGCATGAAAATACCTCTGTGATTTTTGTCTGTGCAAATCAGATTTAATCAGCCTCAAAGAGTACAGTCAAGCATAAAATGCTGACCTTGGGGGGGAAAGAGATCCCCTAGTAGTCAATACACAGAGCCACCTCCAGTTCTCTCAGGTTAACAATCAAAAATTTCTCCAACATCTCAAAGGCCAATTTAGAATTAATGTTTCTTTGCAAAAACACACTTTTTTTTAAACATGAACCTGAAGGTTTTCCTTATATATTTGAAAACTGTTTTCCCACATTCTAATTTGCTCCTTTTGTATTGTATTATACATATTAATCATATTTGTAGAGGAGATTTAACTTTGTTGCAATAATTTCTTTTCAAATCAGTAACTCTTAGGTAAATAGGCCACAACTCAAACGACACTGAGCTCTCATGGTTGCCAACTACCCTGGAGGTAAGGGGACAAGTAACATATTGCTCTCATTGCCTAACACTTCCAGGATTAAAGATTAATTCACAAAGCTTTAAATCTTTAATATCGGGGCATGTGCAAAGGAGTTCTGTGGGTTCAGCTCACTTAAGTTACGTTGGTTTGGGGATAAAACAATTTATTTTTTTCCGATAGGTTCTCAATTATGAGCTACATAAACATTCTTGCATTGTTTGTTAAACGAGGTGGAAAGAAGAGAGGTGTTTGTTTGCTTTTGCACCAAGTGATTAAAATGGAAATTAGAGTGAATCAGTGTTCACTATGTAAAAATGTCCAGGTAGGTTGTATTACAGGAAATATAATGACCTGAATAAATCAAATAAAAAATGTACAAAAACATCATAAAACTCAGATATCTTATATTTATTTATATGCCCAGATGTCGCACATAGAATCCCAATATTTTTTCAGAAACTCAATCTTCTTATCAAGAGAAGCCATAGGCAACATGAGGAATGCCGACATAATACTAAAAATATTGAAATTGCAAGTGCACATCAAATTTGACAGTTAAAAGAGTAAATATGGTATGTGGACACCAGTTGAAAGAATAACTCTAACTCTAAAGATTGCCAAATTCTTCAGTCAAGGGAAACTGAAGCAGTTTCTTTGTACTGCTGTTTATCATTTTGTTTGAACAAAGTGATGATAAAATGGAAACCACAAGGAAAATGATCATTTATAAGAGGCAAATCATAAAAAACAATTAATTCCAATAACTAAATTTATCTGCAGTCTGATTCGTTTTGGGGCATGTAAGTCCAATAAGCTGCACAGAAATGTCCAATGTGGACACTTTGGACATTTTAGATGAGGACTTTGAGTCCTAATCTAAAAAATATAGTAGTTTGTAAAAAGAATTTAAAGCTTTATTGTTGAGGATACCAAAGATTTTGTTTCTCTCAACATGCATAAAATTTTAATTAATTTTTTCTAAAAAATTGGAAAAATTTTATATTCTCAAAATATTACTGCAATAGTGGCAACTTTTCTGATAAACTATCAATATGGGTTACAGAGAAAAAAACCTTTCATGATTTTTTCATAGGTAATTTTATCATAAGTTACACATTATTTGTTTTTTCTACAAAACAAATAAATATTTCTAATACCAGTTTTTATCTAGATTTAAGTAGCTTCTGTATTTTTGTTCATAATGAGATTCAGATACAATCGATTAAAAGCATACACAATTCTGTATCTTAAACTATCTAGTTGAAACACTTTTTTCTCATTCTTAATTGTAACCCTTTGACTTATTTTTAGTGCAGCAATCCAGTGAAACTCTTTGAAGCATCTATCATAATTTAGGCTTTTTATAATCTCATACAAATAATATTTCAATAACAGGTACCCCACAATACCCTTGTGACATAAGGGTTGAAACAATGAATGGATTTGGTGTTTTGAAAATAAATACTTATTGAGATTTATTTACATTTCATGCTTTCAAGATCAACAGCCGTTTGATTTCAAGTGAAACAATTGATGTATTTTAAGCACCACAAAGAACCAGAACAGATCAACAAGGAAAACATAATATAAACTCGCTGGCTGTTTAGCGTGTACATTTGTTGATATTTTATCTTGAATATAATTTAGATTTGTATAACAATTCTTTTTGATTGCCTGATAGATTCCAGGAAGTCACATAACTCAATGAGTTTATGGTATAATTTTTCATAAATCTCTGATATTTTTTATTGTTGGCTTATTGTTCATCACTGCTGCACCTCTGAACAATCAAATAATTATAGATGCACAAACAAAGTAGAAAATATACTTTTGTGAGCTGAGGGAAAAGCACTCAAAGGATGAAATATAATAGCTAATAAATGTAGTGATGGATAAAGTTACTTATAGCTCCAGCTGAGCTTTATTATTTTTTTCTCCCTTTCTTTTACAAAAATATTTTAAAACCAGTGTTAAAATGTAGTGTTTGGACAATAAAAACATGAGCTAATTCCAACCAGTTTACTTTGAAAGTCTTTGAAAAATTTCCTACAATTTGTCATCACACAAAAGCTTTTGCTTTTAGATTTTGTTGACCTGTCCTCATTAAATCAATTTTGGACACAAAGTGTTTCAACATTTTGCAAATTGGCTTGTTTCCTGTCCAAGCTGTGACACTGTGTAATTTTTCGTACTTCAAATAACAGAAAAAATTACTTTAGTGAGGGTGGATAAGCGTAGGTAATGACGGTGGTGTGGTTTACGATGGTTTTTTTTAATAAGCTTTAATGTTTGCTTCAACAATGGTGGGTTAAAGGCTGACACTGGGAGTGAGGGGGACCCAAATTTGGGGAGAAGGCAGGAAATATATTGATGTCAACTTAAAAATTAAATAAATAAGTAAAAACACTGGCGTTATATCACTGAAGGGAAACCACAAAGAAGCCACAAGCAGAAAGCAGTTCCACTTGGAAAGAATTGAGGCAACAGATGAACCCCAGAATGATTATTAATCACATTATGTAAACACTACAAAAGTTAAATATCAAAATCAGGAATGAGCAAAGCACCCAATATCTATAGGTGAACACAAAATTTAGTAAAAATGGTAAATAAATCCAAAATTGTCAAAACTCAGATCATAAGTTGCCTTCTCTAGGAATGGAGCATTTATGTGTGGATCCATCAGATAGTATACAGCCTAGTACCTTTCAGGGTTCACAAGAGGTGCCTATAATCCTTTATGATCTGTGGAAGAATATACAGTCGAGCTTTTTATGGGGAAGCTGTATGGTCAACTGCTGCTGTATGTGTCTGAGCAGCTCAGACACAGAATGAGACTGGGCTGCACAACAACCATATATATAGAATCACATTGTAGTCTAATTTGATCTCTTTTTTTGGGGGGTAAACAATCAACTCGAACTATCACAATCAGGACTTGACGTATCTTACACTGACGAAGTTTTAGGAGTTTTGACTAAGTATTTTAAATCTATCTGTATCGTAAGTGTGCATGAATGTGTTTTCTAATGACAGATGTAAAATGTGCTATTCGTAAGCTATTAATTCAATTATTAAGAGGAGTAGGCAAACTGTTGCATTAAATTATTTATATTTAGATTTTATGCCCAAAGCTGTACTCTAAGCTAAACTAACAAGAGTCTTCAAATCCAGGACTGGAGGGCAGATGTCCTGCAACTTTTGGATGCGTTTGTGCTTCATCACACCCAGAGCAAGTAATCAGGTCATCAGCATGACTCTGGAGAACATCACTCCATTCTGAGGAGGTGATTCAGCCGTTTGATTCAGGTGTGTTGGAACAGGAACACATCTGAAGTTACAGGGCACCGGCCTTCAGGCCCTCAGGCCTGGATTTCAAGAACTATACTAAAATATAATTTTCTACATTTTCTTTCTTTGCACAAGAATGGACTAAGAAGCGAAAGGCCGCATGTTGTGTTCCTTGCTTTTTCTGTAGAAATACAGTTCTCTGTAGTGTCTTAACTGGTTAAAAAGTGAGAAAGAATGGCGTGTCCTTGGTATAAAAGGAAAGTAGCTCTATTTAAAATATGAGCTCTTAAACAACTTTTTGACAATGCACCCTTAATTAGATTATTAGGCAAAAGTTTGCAAAATATGTGATGCAATTTTAAAGTTTTATAAATACTTTATCACAAATCAACACCCATTGACTCTGCTGAGTAGCTGTGTTGCGCTCTCATTAAAATAAATTATGCTTACCAAGCCGGAAAATGCTACAAACTGAATGACGAAGCACTTTCTGGAATACGTTACGCCAGTTTGCAATGTGCGTAAGAAATGGCAACAAATCATATGCAAAACGAGAAGTTTAATGGGGAAAAACCATTCCAAGGAACCGTCATGTAAATTAAAACATCAGTTTTGATCCTAAAAGACCTCGACCTGAGTGACATTTGGGCAGAGACATAAACTTACCTTCACAGTTCAGTCAGAAAAGTAATATTTTTCTTGTATTTCTAACTGAAAATTAAACAATAACCATTTGTCACTGATTAGCTAAATGTGAAGATTTGTTGGGGGAGAAGAATTTCATGAGAATTTATTTAGACATCAACAAATAAACAACAAACGAAACACTCCAAGCTAATACTGTATTTAAGTAATGCAAATGAAAACAGAACTTAAGTGCAATAATGAATATGTGTATTAACTGAAACTTTAGCACACAGAACACTCTTTAATTAAAAAAAATAAGTTGCACTTTGCATGAAATTCTGCTTAGATATTGAGACTGAAACATAAATCACTGTCAGATGCAGACTGATTATAAGTGGATTAAAAATAATTAATCATTGTGATGGTGTCAATTGTTTCTGTTTTGTGCTGGTCAGCTTCAACAGATTTGCAATTGCATAAACATGCTTCAATCTGAACCATTGCTTTGCTTCTAGGCTGTCGTCTTACGGAAAGGTAAACCTCCACTCAATTGTCTAGGTTAGTCAAAAACTTCAGTTTTGTTGTAACTTGATCAGTACATCATCTTGCCCCTCTCTTCTCATACTGTCACAAAATGACTGTACTTTTTAAAATACTTTTTGGTACTTTGCTGCCTTTAATCACAGAGGTTTTATACTGAAACAGGAGGGAAAGGGAAGGAGTGAAGCCAGGCAACAAATATCTGGAGATATCAGGAGTCAAATGGTATATAGACTGAATTTATGTAGTGCAGTTTGGTCATTTTAACCACTCAAAGCACTTTATGCTAGAGCCACACTCGTAACAGCACGCACATTCATACATCAATAGACACATCATATTAGAGCCTTCCGGTACACGGACAGGCAGATGGCTGCATCTAGGACTAGTAGGTCTATCACTCTGCCAACAGCCCTAACGGCTGTGCTTAGACTGAGATAAAATTACACACAAAAGAATTATATATACTAATGAGGAGAGTTCAGAACACAGTTCGTCAAAATGGGGTGAAGACACATACACATAAACTTTTATTTATAAAAAAATTAGATAATATATTATTTTCCCTTACTTCTTAATGATGGCTATATGTCAGAGCTTATGGTTGTAATTTCACAAATAAAAAAATAAATACAAATTTCAACTGGTATGAACATAATCCTACATAAAATTGAGCAATTCTGCAGTTTTTATTTTCATAATAGGAGGGTCTGTGATTGTTTTGGGAAGGTGGGACTTCATTATATAATGATCTCCAATATGTATGAATTATATTAAAACTGCTTTTATTTCAGCGACTCAATTCACATTTTGTGATGATATTCCACTTACAGCTGTTGAAAATGCATATCATTTTAGAAAATTATGTAGAAAATATTTTTAATACAGAAACATGGATGTAATGAAAGGCATGTCCAATGCCTGCTTTACAGTCATTTTCAGAAAGAAAAAAACCAATCCTCCTTTTTGTGGTTAGAAAGTTTTCAGGAAAGTGAAATAAATTTCAACTGAATAAACTGTAATAGCAGGCAGTTTGTGAAATTGTTACATTAGTGGAGATGTATGACACTTGAAGAACTTGTACTAAATGCAACTCAGGCCAATAGAAAACACATGTCTCTGTATTTGAAACATATAAAAGCTCAAAGAAAAAAGGAAATCCATGACCATAACACAGATCACACTCTCTCTCCCCCTATTCTTTCCTCTGAAAAGTTGACATTGCTGCACAAACACCTCTAAATAATGAAAATGCGCTCTCAGGGTCAAGCGCCTTCTGAGCTCAACCTGTATCCTGTCAAACAGTCAATATGGTGTTCCAGTATACTGAGGAGCTGGGTGGTGAGGGGTGGAAAAAAACTCCTTTGTCCCTGAGAATTGAATGCAGCTCTTTCTGCAGTGGAGAGGCCAAGCCAGGGAAACAGTAGATCTGTCAGATACCGCTCCTTTCTAGCATTGGTACCTTATAATTCATCTTGCCTCCCTAATCTTTATTATAGGCTTTGATTTGCCCCTGCAGCAACTCCCCCACCATCACCACCACCTTCACCTCTGCCTCTATGATCATTTCACTCTTCCTCTTCTCTTCCCATACTGCATAAATGCTTGGTGCAGTAGGACATATGCTGCTGCTTTCCCATTTATTTTTTCCACGCTATGACATAGCTGCAATCATTTTACTTGTGTTTATCATTTGTTTGATGTACTGTATAATTGCAAGCTCTACTAGTATATTAGGATATCAAATAAAACATTAAAGACATTTTATGACACTATAGAAAACAGTGCATGGAACTCAAAAGCACTGAAATCTCTTCTTCTGTCTGTGTCCTTACTTTTGCTCTGTTTTCATGAAGCAGATTGCACTGAATGCTGATGAAAAGACGGACATCAGTTCAAGCAGATGAGAGGAATTTGTGTAAAGTTGTAGAGATCCTCTTGTGAACCACAAATACAAATCGAAGGTTTTATAGAGAAAACTTTAATATACCATTAAATTAACCAAAACCTCAACCCACAGACCTGAGTGAGAACTCCTAAATACTTTAGGGACAACATCTGACACCTGGACTGAGTGCTTATTAGGGACGTCTTGATTGGAAATCGGGCCCAGGCTTGAAATATCCAACTGTTTTCAATTTAGCGACATCTTAGCTATATTTGGCAACTTTTCAGACTCCTTTATCAACTTATGTTCAAAAAAGCAACTAGCAACAAATCTATCTACTTTGGTCTACTCTGATTTCTCTGTTTATTTGTGACTTTGGAGACAAAACTTTTAAAGCATGCATTGAGAGCTAGCATGAGTCCCCAGTCCACATTGCAAGCCACAACCTTTAGTATGAGGTGGAGCAGTTTGCAGACGAATGCAAAGCATCCAAAATAAGAATCACCACCTTCCGGGCATGTCCCACTGGGAGGAGGCCTATATTTCTCTTCTGCTCTGAGAATACTGTAGGATCTCCAAAGAGTGAGCTAGAAAGTGTTGTTGAGGAGAGGGTTGTGTGGATTTCCCTCATGGACCTATTAGATAAGTGAAATGATAAAACTGACTTGAGGAAAGATGTCAGAAAAGAGTCATGAGTGCTGCTACCAACGGAAAATGTCTGTGAAATGAGGCATTTCTTTAATAAATTAATTTGAAGATTAAAGTTTAAAATGTACCAGGTTATAAGATTATTTCATAAATTCTATACCAGGGGTCTTCAAACCTTAAGGGCCGGTGCCCTGCAACATTTAAGTGTTTTTGCTTCAACACACCTGAGGCAAATTACTTTGGGGTACAATTTTGAAAAGTTACACAGTCAAATATTAACAGCAATAATTTGGATTTATTTATTTAGCCTGTCAGAGATAATAAAAAAACAGCAAAAAAACCCCCTCCAAACTAAATAATTAGGTTCAAACTAAATCTTTAGTTTGAGGCTAAATATTTTCATAACTAAATATTTAGCTTGGAGCTAGATATTTAATCTGTAAAGAAATTATTTTGGCTTACTACTGAAATATTTAGCTTAAAACTGTGACATTATCTGAATTTTAGTCATTAGGGCTATAAGTAAATATAATATTTCATTATCAAATAGATTAGTATTTGGAGTAACAAGATGATCTTATATTTTATTTTTGCGTTGAAGTTATTTTTTAATTAGAAATATCAGTGAGAAGTCACTAGAGGTTGAGATAAATTCTACCTTTTCTGGCCAGTCAGCTATTTCAGAAGGTGATATTTTTCTCCTGTAATTCTTTTTTCTTTACTTGTAATGTAGATGTATAGAATAAAATACTGCTGGTATGGAAAACTTTCAAACTTCCTTGTTTGAGCAATTTTAGGTGCAGATTTAAGCTTGCATCTTGTTTTAGAGACAGAAAAACAAAATAAAAAGTCCAAAGCAGTTTTAATAGTGGAATGCACTCCTTGCAAGTATTTTAACTTGTCATTTCTACAAGTAAATGTCAGGTACAGTTTGGAATTCAGTTGCTTCCTCACAGCTTGCATTAGCAGTCAACACGCAAGAAACTCCTTAGAGTCCAGATTATCATGCAGAATCGCCGAGGAACCTGCACCTCCCACACTCCATTAAAACATCAACCCCAAGGTGCCAGAGGCAGCAGGAAACAGAGAAAACTCAAAATGTTCTTCCTTCTGCTACCACAGCTCACCACATGTGCTCAAATATGGCTCCATTAAGGTTGCTTAAAAGAGAGGTGTCACAGCACCTTTCCACCTGGTTTCCGTGGAAACTGTTTCTAAATACAAATGAGACTTTAAAGGTACTAATCTTTTTTTTTTTTTTTTTTTTTTTTGCCACTAACGTGTAATCTGAGGCAGGATTTTTTTATTTTATCTTTTTAACATTTATGTAGATTTTTTAAAGTTAATGTCAGTCTTTTCTAGTACCTGCGATGTGAACATAAATAGCTTCCTCTGAGCTCCTCATTTATGTTTCCAAAAATTGCTGTATTGCTTCTATCTTTTAGAAATGACAAGACACCAAACGGGCAGGTACACAGCAGCAGATATTAAAGCACAAGCAAGCTGTTTAGAAAAATAATGCTATGAGGGAGTACATGACTGCACTATGATATCCTGAAGTTGAAACTAGGATGACTTTATTTGAAACAGGGTTCATATACTAGCATGTCTAAAAAAATATATATATATATTTTGCGCAAAAGTGTAATTTCTTGCCAGTCATTTCAGAAAGTGAAATGGTCACTTTTTGAAGATACATTAAACATTATAATATCACAGACCAATCAAAACTGGTACAATATCAAGGTTATGATTATTATTTACATTTCTTTTCACTGAACACTTTACTCTTCTCTTGCATGAATTACTGACAAAGAGGCGATCAGCCTGCAGCTGCATTGGAAGCCCAGATTATTTTGATATCTGTCTTCAGGTCATGTGCTTTAGATCTTTGGTAGATCTAAAGCAAACTGGAGGAATCACATCAGAATGGCATTTTCTAAATCAATGTGATATTGTAGATTGCGAAACACTGTTGGAACAGTGGATTTCTTTGTTTTATTCATTCACAGATAAAAAAGTACCAGCAAATTAGATCTGGTCTCTAATTTTCTCTTGACAACAGGCCATAGATTTGCGATGGGGTTCATGCCAGGGGAATTTGTTACCCAGTCAAGAAGCTGCTTCAAAGCTATAAGCATTAAAGCAGCTTTTGGGTATTTTTATCAGTGTGGACAGATGCAAAGTCATTCTGGAAAATAAAATCAGCATCTCCTTAATATTTGTCAGCAGAAGGAAGTGCTCTGGTATTTACCAGTAGATAGCTCTATTGACTGTGGACTTCAGAAAACACAGTGGACCAACACCAGCAGATGACGTGGCAACCTAAACCATCACTGATTGTGGAAACTTCCCAAAATTCAACATGAATTGTTGAATTGTGGGAAGACTCTTGAACTTTTGAGAACCGAGGTCCTCAAGAGTCTTCATCCAGACCTTGGGATTTCTAAATGAAATGCACAACTTACTTTCATCTGAAAACAGCATTCTGGATCATGAGCAATGCCTCTGACATAGTTTCTGGATCAGGACATGGGGAATGTGACATTTGTAGCCCATGTCTATTATTCGTTTGTGTGTGATTTTCAAGAAAATGTGACACCATCACACATTTCTATCCTAATTTTTTTTTAAATAAAGAAAAAATAGATAATGGATATAAGCTTGTCATGACAAATCCTTAGACTGTACTGAGAAATGCAACATATTTGGGTGCTCTCTAATGTGTTTGAGGTTGACATACCATTTTAGGGAATACTTTGTACTAACGTGGCCCATCCCTTGGCAACAGTAAGAAAATGTGGGTGCATAATACCAAGAAAATGTCACCATGATAAATCTAACCTTTCCAGGGAGCCCTGAGTGTCTGCATACCTGTGTACTTGCATTAATAACCAGATCTATCAAAGGGGAGTTTTCAGCTGCATTAGTGTTTAGAGAGTAATTGATGTCAGCAGGTCTGGCCATAAATCCTCACACCTCAATCAAAGTGGCTCCATACATCACACTTAAAAAAAAAAAAAAAAACTTTACATCTGATGTACAGTTTCTTTTTGCCCTCTGCAGTGGCTGAAAACTGTTAGACAAAAGAACTTGGTAAGCATTATATTTTTGAATTTTGTAAAAAAATTCAGCTGCCACTTTTCTTGTAACCATGTGTTATGTTTTTTTATTTTTATTTTAAATAAGTAGAATACTCTCTTGCCAGATGGAAATGAAGAGGTTGAATAACAATTGTTTTGGCTATAATCAAAAATATAACCAGTGTTAGTATGATTGTTTTTATGCTGATTGGTTAAATATCAGCACAAGCTGATAGAGCTTACAGCAAACTGTTTCATCACAAAGGAGGGCTAAACAAAGCAGTGCAACCCATTCATTTTTTTTCACAGATATGCTGCATACACAATTAGGTTTTTTTCTGCATGAAAATCACAACGCAGATACCACCAGCTTCCTGCCAAAGCAAACATGCTCTTCAGCTTCAGCAGAATGGAGCATTTTATGCCGATTTCTGCTTCAACCACAAACAGTGCAGGTGGCAGGTGCCATGAAGTCACCAAAAAATATGAGAGAAAACTGTGCTGTTGTTGTGAAGTCTTGTTCATATCTTATGAGCCATTCTTCAAAACCTTTAGAGCTAACTGGAGGAATCACATCAGAATGGCATTTTCTAAATCAATGTGATATCGTAGACTGCGAAACACTGTTGGAACAGTGGATTTCTTTGTTTTATTCATTCCCAGATAAAAAGCATTGAAGTTATAATTGTATGAGCTTCCAAATTCTATTTCTTTAATTAAATTTTAATCACTTGTATTGACATCTGAATAATAAAGGAACCTGTCTAAGATTACAATCAGATAATTTCACCAAACAAAATGTCTGATTCCTCCCCAGCCCCACTCATGGGGCCAGCTCTGATCTCTCTCTATTGCTCTCGCTGTTATGCCCTGTCATAACCTACATGTGAACCATTTATTTCACATGTAGGTTTCTCTGAGTCAAATTTATGGAAATAAATAAACACAAAAAAATATAAGGGTGGTTAATTGCATGGATATTGCCATATTTAAATGTGGGGGAACTGAATCAGCCTTGAGAGACACAGTTTGCTCTATAAAACAATTTTATCACCAAATGTGATGTTAGTTTTCGCTCCAACCCTTAACCTAAAACCTCAATATGTAATAAAAGCTTGAACGCTATTAAGACTAAGCAACTTTGATTGGTCCAAATGTAGATGAGATATTTATGTCATTTATTTGTCTCTGCCTACATGGAGCCTCCTTGTGGAAACCAAGCCTCTTGCTCAAAGGGAATGAATGCTCTGAAAAGCTTGGCTTATGTTTCAAAAAAACAAAACAAATGCATTTATTTCTTTCATATGTTAAATGTGCCTTTGGGGAAGACATTTAAAATCAAAGGCAGATAAAGCCTGCCTTTCTGCAGGTAATCTGATTATGTCACTATTCATAAAGCACAACTCATTAACAGCTTGCATCAAATCACTGTCAACATCAAGATGTTCTCTCATCTAAGAAAGGCAGAGAGGTGATGAGACACAGTTTATGGCTTTGTTTTGCGTGCTACAGTCATATTTTCTTGTTTCCTTTTTGACAACTGTTACGTAAACCTTCAGATCCGTCGCTTACAAAATGCTAATAATTGATTTAGGGTTATTTCTCGTCTGTGTTGTCAACACTTATACATATCTGCACTCACTTTCATCAGGATATTTTTATGTTTTCCCCCAGTTTGTTTTGCATTATTATTTCCCACCTTTCCTTTGAACTCTTTATTCATTTGCCCTCCTTCTAAATGGGGCAGTTGTGGCCGAGTGACAATAGCCACCCAGTCTCTGGCTCCCACAGGGGCTTCATTATGACGGACTGTATTATGTCAAGCACTTAAAATGCCTAATTATGCTTTCTGCCCGGCTCTATTTTAGTTCCTTAGAGCCGCAGTCTTCTGACTGATGCTCCTTGGGGACTCTTCATTTTGTTTGATTCTTTTTTTTTTTTCTTATTCTCATATCTTTTTTTCACTTGACACAGCATCGTAAGATACAGACATCTTCTGTAGGAATAGCAAAGCTTATGGCGTCAATGAAGGCACAAGCATTCAGCTTCCCAGACAGATGAAGTGAAAGATCATTTTGTTGTTAGTTTTAAGATGAAAACTGGAATAATTAAATCTTCATGAGGAAAAAGCATTTGCAGTTTATGAATTTGTTTAAAAATCGGTCAGTACTTTTGTTTTAATAAGTTCTTAATGATTGAGCAGAACATTTACTAACCGATTAAATAATTAAGAGAGAGAAAAACCATTGATATTCAATTCATTTCATGTCAATTGGAGCATTTTTATGGCTGTTTCTTTGAATTTTTGCATGGGAAGTGACAGTATAATGCATTCTGAAATGAGACAGATTGTGCATATGGCATTTCCTTTGCAGAGAGTAATTAAATTCTCCCCCTGTATCTCCACTGATTGCTGCTCCCTGTCTCCATTTTTAACCTGTAATGTTTCTTTTAACTCCAACTTCACACTCAGTCGGGCTTTGAGTTTATGTTTTCTCAGCTGTGCTTTTGCGTGGGTGAATTGATGTGGGTGTGTTCAAATCATGGAGATAAAGCAGAAGAGTGAGTGTGATTCACTGCCAGTGTAGGTGGAAATTTTGGTGTGTGTGTGTATGTGATTGATTTGTTTCTGATTGTTTCAGAAAATTACCATAAACAGAACACAACAAATTCCCTAATTGTTTTGGCTGTAGATTTGCTGCAAAGATGTCTGCAACATATTACATTCACTGCAGATTGCTTATGATCCTGCGCGCTCTAGGGAGCCGAACCATAATCAGGTCAACACCAGGTTACACTTAGGCCAGAGCTGAAAAGACAGCAATACATCATCCCTTATATATAAAGAAGAGGAACTGTCTCAGAGGTGACTGAGCACAAAGTTTATTTGGCCAATACTGAGCTGCGAACCATCTTGTCTGAACTTCATTCATCCATATAAGATCTCCTCTGGGTGAAATTCTCTGCTGGGTTCTTCTATGTTACAGGAGCCAGAGCAGATGGTTGACTACTGCCGTGCAAGGGAGCCTGCCTAATGCAGGCAGTGTGCTGCACTGTTACAGGCAATGGGGGAAAAAGGTTGATTGAGTTTAAGGTGGATTAGTTGTGTGTTTCATTACTGATTATTGCTATGAAAGGTAGCAGGTTTTTTATGGGGACGACAGTAAAGTGTAAATGATAAAATCATCAAATGAATATTTGAAAACTTTGTCAAACTTATAAAAGGAAAACTTTTCCTTCTATAAGGAAAAGTTAGATTGCTGTTAGCACTAATAATAGTTAGAATAAATGCAACCTATTAGTGTAAGTCTGTGCTGCTTATGTCAATTTCATTGCAGTGTTAAACACATGCAGTACAATATAAGCAGTACCTCAGAGTCGTCACAAAATATTTTTTTATATAAAAAAATGGTAGCCTGGCGTAGCTAAAGATGAAATGCCAAATAATGACCACTGTTTCCCAAATGAAGCATGACATTGAAATGCAAAGGTGATGTGTAAAAGGGAGATCAAGGCAAAAAAGGAAAACACAAATTTGGTGAAACTCTGCTGGATATATTTCATTAAATTTATTTTTTTTTTCCAAATATAATAAATGATTTTTATATAACTGTGGATTTATATTTCTAATCATAACTTAATGGGTAACAAGGACTCACAAAATTTTGACAGAGTACTGAACGTAATCCAGACATCCAATCACTTCCCATTTTCCAGAAAAGCTGTCACTCTGATGTAAATTGTCCTTCAACTATAGGATGACAGTTCATCATGTAAACAATATAGAAGATCTCTATTGAAAAAAAAAAGTCATTTAGCGTGTTCATTCTTTCCTCTTCTTAAATCTTCTATGTTCATTTTACCTTTGCAAACCTTATCAGGTAATTAACACCCTCAATGGAAGTTTAATGACCCTCACACCAACCTTGTTTAAAGGAAGTAGAATTAAAGATGGTATCTTAACATGTAATAATGCAGGAGGAGCCAGATATCAGGAATGGCAAGCTTGAGCATCAGTGTCATCATCCCTCTTATCCGGCACTGAGTCGTCCTCATGCATTACGAGAGCCCCTTAAGGCAGCCAAAGTCTTTTGACACTTTCAAATTTTTCTTTTTTTTTTATATATCCAGACTCCACAGCACAAAACGAATCGTTTCACATCCAGTAGTTGCACCAGTGCCTAGTATGATTATGGCCAAGTATAAAAATCTGTGTAGGTTGGTTGTACAAAAATGAGAGGTCAGAATCATTCACACAATAGAGTAAAAGTAAAAATGAAATACACCACACAAGGAAACACTAAAAGACTACAAAGAGAAAATATAATATTACTTTCCAAAACATTTCCCAACACATTTTAATTCTGTGCATAAAAAGACTGAGCTGTTATTCTAACTGAACATATCTTAAGTCTGATAAAATGCCATGTTATTTCTTCTCAAAGTGTAAATCATTCAGGTTAAGTTCTCTTAAACCAGGTGTGTCCAGGAAATGGATCAGGTGGAGATGGACGGTTTTTTTTTCAGGACACGATACTCTCAAAATATTTTAAAAATTCTAACTTCTTAAATGGAAAATATGAAGCACTGTAAGGTTTATAATGAACTTCTTTTATATTGCCTCTTATTGTCTGATAACCTCCACTCCATGAAGCATCGATGCAGTAATTAATGCAAAAGGAGGCCCAATCAAGTGTTAAACGCACTTATTTTTCATAACTCTGAAATTTTTGTTCAAAATATCCTTTTCATTGGCCTTGTTTAACATTATAATTTTCAGAAACACATAATTTTGGATTTTTATCATCTGTAAGCCATAATCATTAAATTAGAATAAATAAAGGCTTGTAATATTTTATTCTGTGGGTGTTGATTTTGTGCAAGTTTAACTTTCCGGAATAAATGATTAAAACTATTGGACCGTTTTGTGATACTCAAATTGTCTGAGCTTCCTTTGTTGACTGTGATAATTTTCTCACCAAGAAAACCGAAAATTATTGACTCAAAACTTTTGTAAACTACACATTCATTTTCAGACTTTTCTATTTTGTTTCATTAAAATATCACATGTTCACTTTTAAGGTGAGCAAATGCAAAAAAGATGCCAATATAAAAGCTATGACTCTTGAATATTTTCAACTTGCCAGTTTTGGTCACCGGTGGAGGAATTTAGACACCACTGTCTTGAACAAAGAGGTGTTAAAATTCTTGACACACATACATTTAAAAAATACATTAGGAGGTGAATCGAGCAGAAACTTGAATACTTAATTTTCAAAAAAAAATAAAAAATCCCATCAATGGCAGTATAGAACAAGTGAAGATTTATAAAGTACTGCTCAGAATTTTACATATACTTGTCATCAGCATTAATGCCATATAAATGAATCTATGGCTCATATATTTAAACCATTTTTTTTGTCCAGGTCAGTATTTATGAACAAAAAACTGAAGCAATGTTTTTGTTTTGCTAAAAGCTGCAGAATGTGGTCTAACCTTATAGAAAAAAAGTTTTGTCCATATTTGTTAAAATTGTCACGATGCTATATATTTTTTTCTGAAAGTTACATACTGCATCTTTAATGAAGGTTTTTATATGATCCATGCAGGGTCAAATCATAAAGACTGAAATGTTTAAATGCATCCCCATTTAAATTTGTTTAAATGTCTCACAGCAGGTTGCAGAGAAACCGTGCACATTTTGCAGCCATTAACAAGCTGCTTGGATGATTCTGGCATTTAAGCATGGAGTCCATAACTCTTCAATAAAATGTTGACAAGCTCACGGCCTTCCCAGAAACTTAGTTTTAGGCTATAAACTCCTGATGTTAACTCAATGTGTTATTATTTTTATCTCTTAACTGGGGTAAAGCATTGACAAACTGTGAGGATACATAAAAAATATGTGGAAAAAAAAGGTGCAAACTTCTTCTTACTTCTTAAAGTTGCAGTCTAAAACCAAGAATAACAAATGCGAACTGTTACTTATTCTCAAAGTATATTTTATTAAAGCAACAAGGGAATCAGCATATCTAAGCAAAATATTACAATTACAAATATCTATATTATGCACCCACTCAACAACTGTCTTGTAAGTTCATTCTGATCTTTGGCTGCAAATGTAATGGAAACGCCACCTGGGAGACAACACAAAATGTGCCTCTTAAAACCTAAAATCATAAGTACTTTATATTAAGCACTTACGTGAGCACAGAATGAGCAAAATAAACAATATTCACTGTAAACGAACTGACAAATTTGTCTTTTGGATATTCCAGACGCAGAGGTGTATACTTTTTTCCCTGAGTTGCAGTTAATGAATGATGTTAACACGAAAGTGCTGTCAAATCATATTTGTGACTTTTTTAACACTCTAATTAAATTTTTACACTTAAGCAATCTGCTAATGCAGTGGATACAACACTTCAACTGGATATCAAGTAGACTCATAACGATATATAATAATATACTATATTTATCTGAAGCAATAATTCTTCAAATTTAGAGCTCCGAGCAGCTCAACGACAGCTCCTTCTTTTAGCACAGCAACACATTGTCCCAGATGTGCATCAGGGCTTCTGTCAAGCTTTGAATGATTTCAAACCTTATGTGTTTTTCACCCATTCTTTGCCACTGGCAAGCTGCAAGAAGCAAACACACTGTTACATTGGTTATTGAAATCTTAGTTGTGCTTACACATTTCATACCATGTCTCTACTTAGAAAGCTCAAAGCTTTTTAGCCTTTCAAAAGGGAGAAAACACTTTTAGTGCTACAAAAACAGAACACAATCATAAAGCTCCAGGAGGTCTCTGCTAACATGGGAAAGAGAATGGAAGCTTCTGTATCAGCTTGTTTAGAAAACCCAAATTTTTGCTGATAAACCATTTAAAACGATTGTTTAGGGTTCTATCTTTGTTTCTGTGTAAATTGACATTATTGCAGAATAACATAATACACTATTTTTCCCAAAACCATCTCCATACTGGCCTCCTTCGTTGAATTCTCCTATTGCTTGCAACGGTGCAGCATTGAGGTTTAATAGCAACTTTCAGACACATGCCCTTAGAGGTGAGTCAGGAGTATGGACAGCATGGTGAACTTTGATTGATGGTAAATGGGCTGAATATGTACATACAGTGCTTTTCCAAAGTGCTATGCATATAGCTATATGAGGTTAAGTTCTTTGCCCAGGAGCACGTTAAGATGTGATAGGAGGAAGCTACAACTTTCTGATTACAAAACAACTTCTCTACCCACAGAGCCACAGTAACCCTCTCAGCTTTGCATGTGTGTGATTCATTTGCAACGTGGACCCAGAGTGGGATAGATCTTCTCTGCTGTGGTTGCTGTCTGTGTGCTGCAGGACAGATGTCTGTATAAGACTGACTGCGGACCTTAGGAGGTGGGAGGGGCACACAGCTGCAGAACTACCTTCACATGCAGCCATAAAAGACTCCAGAAAAAAACAAAAAAAAGTTACTAGATTTATCACGGGTCCTTTTGTTTTTTCAAAAGTAGCAAGAAAAGTCTGAAAAACTAGAGCCACTGCACTGCGCATCTCTCTGCTGGATGGAGGAGACAAACGGGGAGATTTAATTTATGTGGCACTAGTAGGCACAAGATTTTTCCGATATGTGACTGTGGAGTTTTTAAAAAGCGCCACAGAGGCTATTAGTTTTCGTAGGCCAGGCTTTATGGGACAGGTTTTTCTGATCGCTGCTCTCTGTTGTCAGCCAGCTGGCCCTGTAGCATTTGTTCATTGTTTACAGGTCCACTCCACTGCAGAGCGCTGAGATCTATCTGACTTGAAGCTTTCAAAAGTAGACACTTCTATATAACACTTTAATCAAACTTTTCATTTTTAACAAAACACTGTAAACAAATCTACCAAGCAGACTCATTATAATAATTTACTGTTATATGATATTGTTCAACTTTAGCATGATGCTGCTTTGCAGATGTTATATGTATGGGTATGTGAGGAGGAGCGCCCTAACCTGTCAGTCCTGTCTGTCCGCCTCTCTGTTTTCACATAATGGTATGATCCCATATCTCACATGTGTTTGAGGATATATGTGTGTGTGAAATCAGTGGCTGAACTTTTTGATTGTAGCAAATCAAACCAAAGTTTTGAGCAAATCGGAGTCACTGAGAGTGAGAGCTGAGCAGCAAAAGAGAAAAAAAGTGGGGAGATGGCTTTCTCCTCCTCTCTTCCTCTATCTGTTGCTTTCTTTCTGTCTCTCTATCTCTTTCTCCAC
This sequence comes from Poeciliopsis gracilis, assembly GCA_911649635.1. NCBI lineage: Eukaryota > Metazoa > Chordata > Actinopteri > Cyprinodontiformes > Poeciliidae > Poeciliopsis > Poeciliopsis gracilis. The sequence goes on from CAJVRI010001220.1 coordinate 5,319,926, forward strand.
CTTTCATGTGGTGTGCTACTCGCTGCGCTGTTGTGTTTGTAGCCCCTCCTCTTATTATAAAAACGGTTCTCAATGAGGAGCCATCTCCCGCCGTTCACTTCAAACTGACCCATCACTACTCCTTGCACTCTAATTTTTTAGAATGACGTGTCTTTCCCTAGGACACAATGGTAGAGCTCGACAGAGCAGGGGCTCAAACTGGTAACCCACCAATTATACAAGAAACTAGTACCACCTTCGGCCCAGTTGCATACTGTAAAATACATGATGGCACTATCATGATGTGGGGAACCTTTTCTTCAGCAGGTCAGGAAACTGTACCAACTGGAAGGGAAGATGATTAAAGCTAAAAGAAGAAAACTGTTTAAAGTCTGGGCTCCACAGTGGCGCAGTTGGCAGCATTGTTGTCTTGCAGCAAGAAAGTCCTGAGTTCCTCCCACAGTCCAAAAATATGTCCTTTGGGTCTCTCTAAATTCTCCCTAGGTATGTGTGTGTGTGCGCATGGTTGTTTGTCCTGTCTGTCTCTGTGTTGCCCTGCGACATACTGGAGACCTGTCCAGGGTGTACCCCGCCTCTCGACAGGAACGTTAGCTGTAGATAGGCATCAGCACCCCTCCAATCCCTGCCAGGGACAAGGTTGTTAGAAAATGGATGGATGTTTAAACTCTGGATAACACTTGAGACACAGGTGAAGGTTTACCTCCTATTAGGAAAAATACTTGGAATATATATCTCAAGCTTCAATGGAGTGCTTAGATTATATATCGATAAACTGCTCATTTACAGACACTCTAAGTTTCAGTCTGCAGTTGAGCTATGTAGGCTTACTTTTTTATTTGACAGCTGTTACTTCTTTCTGGAATGTTCTTACTTCTCTCTAACCATGAGACTGAATGCGCCTACCTGTTCTCCACCCGTATTCTCCCTGTGCTGTCTGCTTTATCTCCTTTGCATCACTCAGAGGTAATTTACAATGCCTGTGGCGTGATGGCTCCTCGTATCCCTCCCCACTGATCATCAAACAAGCCTCCAGCCATGAACTCTGACTGCTGCCTATGCCGCCTCCCTATCATCCACCTCACACCAAGCGCCAAACAGAGAGGAAGGCAGATTGTATTTATAGAAAGAGAGAGAGAACAATCAAAAAGAACACAACGAGAGAGTTATCGGTTAGACTGAACGACGTTTCTTTTCTCTAGTAGCATGGAGGAGATTTCATTGAAAGGCTTTTGCGGTCTATCGATTGGCCCTCAGGGATAGATACTGTGAGGATACTGAGAAGCCATAAGAAAGGTTGTGGGACTCACAAAAATGAGAGAAACACAGAGGGAGAAAAGCATTCTGTTGTATTACAGGAAAACCTGACTGAGGGAAAGAACAAAGGAGAGAGACAGAGTCTTGTTCTCGCTGTTGCAAAGTTTTTTTTTCTCTTTGTTAGTCCATCTCTGTAGCCATGAGCTGCTTGTAGATCTGTAAAGGAGCAAAAGAAATACAAAGGTCAGAAAACAGATGGGTCAGATGAAGTTGAATATGCCTGTTGAAAGAAAGATTACAACAGACATTGTGATTTAGCTGCATGATATTGAAATGGTGGGAATATGTAGGTGGTTTTTGTTGTTAGAGTCTGAAAGAGGTAGCTGTATTGATTAGAAAGAAACAAAAACCTTTTTAATATAGTTTCAGGAAGAAAAACATCTAAGTTGTTGCCTTGGGAGAGAAAAGAGCAGCATTTGAACAAAAACCAAAAGCAAAATAAACTTAAGTCACATAAGACTAGGAAATCAGCTTTGTTGATAAAGTTTTGCAATATCTATTTCTAGTTTGTGTTGCAAAGCGGGCTTATATTGAGGTGTATATAGAGTGTAATTTATTGCTTATAAATTATTACAGCTGTTATTTGCACTATACAGTCCTTGCAATACAGACATATTAAAAAAGGAAGTTTGAGTCTGCTCCAAAACTTGAAAATGACAGCACAGCTTTACTTTATAAGGGAAAAAGTTGAAGTTTGTTGTTTTATTTACCAAAAGAATATTACTCAATGCAATTAATAATGTTTTTGCTCTATCTTATCTTTTTCATATTATATTTCTTACATTGACATCTTATTAAACATTTTATAAGTTTTCTAATTCACAGTCTGGTGTATACATTGATTTAATTTTTCTGTTTGTTTCTTTGTATTAAATTTGTATTGTACTCTTTCTTGTTTGTGATACTTGGTTTTCCATTATTTTTCATATTTATGAATTTATTTGTTTTTATTATAATCTTTTTGCAAGAACTTTGAATAATCCTGTGCATGAATGGTGCGATTAAAAAAACCCTGCCCTGACTGACATTACCATTACTCATTACAATTAATAAGGAAGTCAATTAATAAGGAAATACAAGTTTATTAATATAACAAGGAAATCAAAAATACAGTGCAGGACATCAAGGAAAGTATGAGCAGAAAATACTAACATAAAACCATTGTACATAAGAAACAGAAGGAGATACAGATACTAAAGGCATACATAAAGCAATTATGGCTATACATTTGTTAAAGGCTAATTTAACTCGCACTTTGGAATGTTCTATAATTAAAAATTTGTGTCCCATCCAAATCTTATCGTCGCTTCAAACAAGCAAGCAGCTCATTAGTCAGATTATTCTATCAAAAAACTGAAGAAAATGAAAATATTTTTAGTCCTGATTTAAAGGAAAAGCCATGAAAATAAAGGCAGTTAAGTGGTTTTTAGAAGGAAGTCTTTTTGGAAGACATATTTACTGAAATGCTGTTCACTTCCAAATATCATCTCTGTTTATTCCACAGTTAGTCCTGGAGAGAAGTAATCAAACATTTTGTTTAGTTCATAAAAATGCTGATTTTTAATCCCTTTTGTTGATATTTTCAATGCTTATCATGAAAATGTAATTACATTGTTTATATTGAAGGACCAGTTGTGGCCAAACACAGCTACTTCTCAACTCTCGATTTAACCAACACCAATGCATTTCAAATAAATTTGCAATCATTCCTGATAATGTTTGAAATTCTATCCATAATTTTCTTGCACCGTGTTTATACTTTTATGTGCTGTACATCATATAAAACTAAGGTTTTGTTTTTAGTATGCAAGATGTCGTTGTTTTACATATTGTCCAACCATTGATAATGCCATAAGGTAAATTAAAAAAAAGTTCATCCACACTTTTAATTTATGGGTGAAACTCACTAACTTTAGCATTGGATTTTGAGAACTGTATTTTATTTGTGTACCATCTCATTTGTTTGCTGATGACTGTCAAGTCTACTTCCCTTTAAAACATAATAGTTCTACTCTCCACACTGTCTCAATAATATCAGGTGTATCATGAGAAAAGGTAATGATTTTTAAACCTTGTGGTGCTAGCTGTATTACTCCTTTGACTTTCCTGAATTGGCCCCATATATATATATAAAAAAATAAAATAAAATAAATAATCATCACTAATTTAGGGGTGAAAATTGACACACGCCTAAAATTTGACTGGTTAAGTCCTCTTTCTTTCAGGGGAAGTTTTTTCAGCAAAAACAAAGCTCCTGCTTTCTAAGTGCTTCCTAGAGTTAGTGATCCATACTTTATTACCTGAAGCTTGGATTATTGAAACTCCTTTTTGATTGGAGTTTGCCAGGCCTCCCTCACCTCTACAGCTGGTCCAAACTTGAGAGTGATAACCTCACAGTAAGACTGAACTTTCTTTATGTTGAAAAACTCCTGCCATTTTCAATTCAGACTATATCAAATGTAACTGACAGACTAGATCGATCTTGTTTCTGTTTGGATTAGTTCTGGGGAACCCATACAGTTTTTGGATGCAGTTCCTAACCTGTATCATGTGAACTAGTAAAACTAAAATATGTAGCTCTGATGACCTGCCAAACAAACTTAAAATAAGCATCATTAGAGTTATAAATTCGTATATAACATGACAGGAAGAAAGATCCATCTTCAGAAGTAAAGGATAGAAACCTATTGTTCCTGGAGTGGGCTGCACAGTGGCGCAGTGGGTAGCGCTGTTGCCTTGCAGCAAGAAGGTCCTGGGTTCGATTCCCGGCCCAGGGTCTTTCTGCACGGAGTTTGCATGTTCTCCCTGTGCATGCGTGGGTTCTCTCCGGGTTCTCCGGCTTCCTCCCACAGTCCAAAAACATGTCTGTCAGGTTGATTGGCCTTCCCAAATTCTCCCTAGGTGTGAGTGTGTGTGTGCATGGTTGTTTGTCTCTCTGTGTTGCCCTGCGACAGACTGGCGACCTGTCCAGGGTGTACCCCGCCTCTCGCCCGGAACGCAGCTGGAGATAGGCACCGGCGACTCCCGACCCCGTTAGGGAGAAGGGTGACGGAAAATGGATGGATGGATGGATGGATGTTCCTGGAGTCCCACACCTGTCAACCCTAGAGTATACCTAATGAGTCCAACCCCTCCTCCAGCTCCTTGAGCGCAGTGATGAAACCTTGGATTCATCCAGGGTTAGAGAATGTCCCGTGAGAGAAAATCTGGTCAGCAGGGTTATATTCAGCTCTGATGGATGACTCCTGTGAGACAAAAGATGGCTAAGGTGGTCCTTGTCTAACTTTGCCTTGCTGGTGTACACATCAGAACATAACAGCACATAGACACATAGATATGTACTGACAGTGTACATGTGCATGCTTGGATTATGACCTTACCTACAACCACAAACCTAAATGCCCATGCTTTGGATTAGGAGCTTCCTATGGTGAGGGTGTGGGTTAGGAAAAAGAGGTTAGATATGATGATGATAAAATGCAGAGATTGTCCCTTGATAGATGGGGGACAAGGCCCCTAATCGCTCTTGATGTCATGTGGATGACCTCCCTGGATACAGAGCACCAATTCATCACCTAGCGCTCTGCTCTCATTTACCACCAAGTGAATCAGTGGTCATGATGTACTGTACAGGTATGCCATAAATAGCAACTTTCACCTGGAAAAGCTTCCACCATGCACTGTTCTAAGGCCCCAATAAGATAAAACTCTGCTGATGTGGTGAACTACTATTGCTGAATGGATACATTGCAAAACTACTCTAGTTTAGTTTTTTGTTTTTTTTTTCCCATACTTAAAAAGTTTGACAATAGCAAACCTTGATTTGTTTTGTTTTTTTGTTTTTTTTTGTAAAGTTTAGAATATATGTCGATTTCAACAGTAAATTGTTCAGTACAGAACCTATAAAATTATTCAGTCTGGTTTATTTTACCATTTGATTTTACAATTTGATTTAAGAAGCTGGATTCACACCAGCTCTTTTTAGTCCACTTTAGTTGAACTATAGTTTGTCTAGAAAGTCCGGTTTGTTTGTGGAGGCGTGAATGCAAAATTGTACTCTTAATGTGAAATAAAAAAGCAAACCCTGAACCACCTAAAACCCTTAGTTTCGGTTCGATTGAAGTGAACTCTGACGCAGTGTGAATGCAAGTGGATCGGAGACTGCTCAGAAAGCAGGAAGCTAACTGCAGGTCAGGACATTCAGGTCACTTTATTACTCTCTGCTCTACAGGTCAGTGGAGGTGTTGTGTCGCTTCCCATGGCAACGGGTCTGCATGTAAAGCCAATCCCAAGAACGAAAAAAAGCAGATTATAAGTGATTTAAACTTATTTTACGCCTGTTTATTAGTTTGATTTCTCTTCACTGAGGCTCACTGCAGTCATTGTAATTTTAAAACCTTTAAACAAAAATTGGACTAACTTGTTTGTAGAATGTGGCAATATTCACATCAATCATCAAATAGGATTATATATTTATTAAAATATATTTTAACAAACTAATGTTAACAGCGGCAATTGTGTGTTAACAAATTATTGACCAATATAAGAAACAAATTTCTTGGAAGAAGCCGAACTGTTTATAGATTTATAACCAAGGAGAACATATTTTAAATATCAGAATACCAACAATTATCTCAGCTTTAATTTAAAGCCACTTTTTCTAAAAATTGTGTAAGAAATAAAAGCACTACAATCATTTTTGTGACAGATTCCTGCTCATATTGGAATAAAATTATTTGGTCGCTTTTTTAAAAATCAAATTATTATATTTTTGATTGCCCCTGCCTTGCTTTCATGATAAAATCTAAATGTACTCTGTGGTTGGACAACCTTCTGGACAAAAATACTTTCATTCTTGATAGTCACTGTGAAAATTAGCAAGATTTAACATTTTATTGCTCTTACTCTACTTGGATACCTTTGTCTCCTTTATGCATGTTACATGAGTAGCCTCATTTACTTTTTCTCAGATAATGATTTTAAAATTATTCTACTTACAGCAGTCTTGGAAAGAATATCTCAAAATTTTTCAAGCGTGAGACATAGAGTTTATTTCACAAATGACTTGCTTACGCTGCTTTGATGCATTCAAAATGTTAGTATTTGAGCATGTTATCATACTGAACACTGCTTGTAATCTTATGTTTTACAACAGTTATGTTATAATGTAAAATTTTGTTCCACTTTGAAATGACAGGAAACTTGTAACTCAGTTAGTTTAATACATTTGGGCAGCAATCTCCCCCTTTATGTAGTTTCTGTTTTTGCTCCACAGTGTTTCCGCTCCTTGAGCTTCATCTGTATTCAGCCTGGTGGTGCTTTGCATGGCCAGCTCCATACTCAGTGTATCTATTGCGATGCTCTGTGTACCGTGGCTGTTGCCTGTGTATCATCTATCAAGGGAAAGCATAACCTCACTTTAAAATCATATTCCACTGAATCAGAATTCAATTCCAGAATCCTCCAAGAAAATATCATAATAATACATCTCTCCTGGATTCCACTCGGCCTACTGTCACACTGCTTCCTGACTCATTGCCTCTTCAGTAATTTCTCAATAATGTCTTTGGCAGAGACATGATGAAACATTCAGTGAATGAATTTCATTGGCTTTGGGTGCAAAAAATCCACAGGAAGGTGTAATTTTTAGATGCATGAAATCCAAGGGTTTTTACACAAATTGTTCACAATGTTATGAATATGAAATGCCTCAACCATGTTTCATATGACTTTGTTATTCATAAATCAGAGAAATGTCTCTGTGTGATGGAAGAAGCAACTTTGAAACTGAAATAAATGCTGTTACATCTTTTCCAATGCTCTGTATATTTGAAATGCTTCTTGATTGTGCGACGGTGACACTCATTTTCTTCAACGTGGTTGAATGTTGAATAGAGGTAATGAGATTGGAGCTAAATAACAACGATAGAATGGATAACTATACTGTCCACAATGCCAAGGTTGGACAGTTTCCATGATTAGCGGCACAAATTTACCACTTGTTAGGCATTATGTAAACATCACTGAAGTAGATTATTTGTCAGGCATAAATGGATTTAGTCAGTCTGTGTCATGCATACAGCCTTGTATACTACGGTAGCTGCAGAATATTCAGAATGTTTTCTTCAGTAAAAGGTGCAATCTGTTTTAGTAATCATTAAAATATGAGGAGGAGATGTCCTGCCCCAAGTGGAGGAGTTCAAGTATCTCGGGATCTTGTTCACGAATGAGGGAAGAAGGGAGCGTGAGATCGACAGGCGGATTGGTGCAGCGTCCGCCGTGAAACGGGGGCTCTACCGGTCCGTCGTGGTGAAGAGAGAGCTGAGTCAAAAAGCAAAGCTCTCAATTTACCGGTCGATCTACGTTCCTACCCTCATCTATGGTCATGAGCTTTGGGTAATGACCGAAAGAACGAGATCGCGAATACAAGCGGCCGAAATGAGTTTTCTCCGTAGGGTGGCTGGGCTCTCCCTTAGAGATAGGGTGAGAAGCTCGGTCATCCGGGAGGGACTCAGAGTAGAGCCACTGCTCCTCCACATCGAGAGGAGTCAGTTGAGGTGGCTCGGGCATCTGGTCAGGATGCCTCCTGGACGCCTCCCTGGTGAGGTGTTTCGGGCACGTCCCACCGGGAGGAGGCCCCGGGGAAGACCCAGGACACGCTGGAGGGACTATGTCTCTCGGCTGGCTTGGGAACGCCTCGGGATTCCCCCGGAGGAGCTGGAGGAAGTGGCTGGGGAGAGGGAAGTCTGGGCCTCCTTTCTTAAGCTGCTGCCCCCGCGACCCGACCCCGGATAAGCGGCAGAAGATGGATGGATGGATGGATTAAAATATGAAAATGTAAGACCATTTTTAGCAAACATGTACAATTTTACCATATTGTCTACTTTATACCATAATATCCTAATACCTCTTTTCAGAGAATATTTTCATAATGTTTCTTCTTGATGCTGGTAGATTTCAATGGATGAACAAGTTACACATAGACAAAATAGAACTAAAAATCCAAATTTGAAAATTGTTTGTGGAAAAATATTTTTTTTCATAATTTATTTACCGTAAATCTATTTGTATGATTTGTTCTTTAAATTGCCATTTATATTATTATAGCTAATTCTAGATATTAGATAAACTCTTTCAAATTTAACATCTAAAGGAAATAATAAAACAATAATGGTCTATGAAAAACATAACAGTAAACTGATAAGAAAATGTTCGATACCATATAAATCCAAGGAGATGATTAGATGCCATTGATGTCTGGATCTTCTGAGCCTTTTAGTGTTTGTAGTGTTCCTCTCTTGATCCAAGCTGTCTGATAGCAGACAGTGGCTCCTAAATATCACTGACACATTTTAAAAATGTGCCTGTTTTTCATCCTCACTGACACTTCAGCCTGGGATTTGTGTCTTTTCACTCATATCTGTATCTTTACAAGAGTTTTTTGCTTGTAAGGACCTGGTGTAGTATCGGGTAGACATTTTAAAAAGACGCGAGTGTTGAGGGCAGCTCGTTTTGCCTGGGTAGTGTCTGTCGCTACGCAACCAGGACAGCAGTATCAGTAACAGTAATTATAAAACAAAAATAAACATGATGATATATCTTACAACTTTGCTGTAGGACGTACTGCCATGGCTGCAACGTTTTTTCTTCCGATGACTCTGCATCCTCCATTTGGAGCTTTTTGGATTTCAAAAGGTGGCCCTTCAAACCATCAATTTAATTTGATCTGCATTAATGTGGGTGATTTATTTAACTAAGGCCATTAAATGTCTTTTGCCTGTTTCTGTATTAGTTTTTGACATTATTTTTTTGTATTTGTATTCTTAAAAAGACTTATTCAGTTGCTTGGTGACACAAATAACAAATCAGCCAATCACATTGCAGCAAATCAGTGTATTTAGTCATTGTCTTAATGTAAAAAAGAAGATTTCCTTCTTTTTGAAATGAGCATCACAAAGGGCAATACAGGGAATATTAAGACTTTAATCACATTTAGTTGTCAGTTCCAGGTGAGTTGGTTAGAGTGTTTTTGAAACTGCTTATGTAAAAGGATTTTCCACATCTCTCAGGTTTTGAAAAAAATAGTCAGAAAATCGAGAAAGGCGAGTGTCAGTTTAGTGCACAAAAATGTCTTGTTGATGTCATAGGTAAGAGAAAATTTGTCAGACTGGAATAAAACTGAAGCTGCATTTCACACAGGCTCATCAAAGCTGGATAAAACAGATGGAAAAAAAGTGCTGCCCAGTATGACAAGTCTTGATTTTAGCTCAAAAATGGTAGGGTAAGAATTGAAAATAAACAACTTGAAAGCTTGGATTCATCTTGCCTTGTGTCAAAGTTGATGCTGCTGGTGATGTGATAGCATGGAAGATATTTTCTCTGCCCAATTTGAATGGCTTGTTAACAACTTGAGCATCATTTAAATGCCACAGTCTACCTGAGTAATGTGTCCATGTCCACCCATACATGACCACAGTGTGGCCTTCTTCTGATGACGTCGACCACCAGGATAATGCTCCATGTCACAAGCTTCAAACCAACTCACTGTTGTTTACGACATGGAGCTCCCTACATTCACCTTCACTATCATCATATCTAAATCTATTAATCTTTGTGATGTGGTGGAACAGACTGGTAATGACCTGTCCAGGATTTACCCCGCCTCTCACCCAATGAACACTGCAGATAGGCACCAGCAACCCTGCAAAGACAAGCAAGTATCGTAAATGGGTTGATGGATGGATACTGAAAAGCACTCTGTGTTTTTTAGTTAACTTATATAATTTTACCCTTGATTAAATTTGAAAAATTTTTCCGGGTACTTTAGTGCATGTAAACACTATAATTACATAAATGACAGAACTCAAGTTTCATGCTGTGCTGTTAGCTGTTCCTTCTTCAGTTAATGCACTAGATCTATGTCTACAGCTCACGTAGCAGACAAGCGCAGATCAGTTCCTAGACATAATGTATAAAAAAACGAAAGTGTGATTCATTAAAACATTTGACCTTCTTCTAATGCTTTCTATCCAGTTTAGTACCTTTTTAGAGGGATGATGAGTCATAAAGGAAAACTATTCTGACACTTTTTTTATTATTGCAATTCACTTTTTACCAGTATAATATGCAATAGCTCTTATGTAGTTCTACTTTTTCTTCTAACAGCACAGGCCAGGCCTAATTCTAAGTGAGTCAGTAAGCTACCCACGACCCTGCCACTGGTTCATCAGTTTTCATCCCTGGACAACTTTGCCATAAATCTATTTGTATGATCCTAAGCTGTATTGTTCTGTGACCCAGTCGTCTTGGCATCCCAATTTGGCACTTGTCAAAGTCACTCAAATCATTTTACACAGATATTTGTCACTTTTATTTATAACGTCCGAGATGAAAAAGTAAATAGAAAAAAAGGTATTTTTTCTGAGGAAAGAGTCCGATGTGTGTTGAGTTGTTTTGATGTCAAGAATAAGACTAAATGAAGCAAAATTAGATGTTATTTTGGTGTAATAATACTCATGTCTTTTGAAATGAACTGGCCCAGCCTATAAAGTTATTCAACTTATCAGAATTTACTAGAAGAAAATATTTGGATGTTTTTAAAGAGACAGAAAATTGATTAAGGATGATAAGCAGACCCTGAAGTAAAACCCAATGAATAAATTAGTGAAAGTAAGTGGGAACTTTTTTTCAAGCTGCTGCACATAAAAAATGCAGTTATTCAAAGCAAATCAAATTAAATAAGTTTTAGACTTACCAACCATTTTATATTTGATTTATGTAAAAGACTCAATGGCACTTGAATGGTGGCACATAATGAATTTAAACTTGTACATGTTTTGCATTTTCCATGACCCTTGTTTAATTTTATAGCTCAATCAATGCCTAAATCAATGTTAACTGAAAAGAAATTTGACTTAGCAATTTGACGCTTTGAAATTGAGCCCATGTCTCTTTCTGACACTAGCCTTTCAGGACCTCATCACAATGTTTGTTCATTATGCCATTTACAACCAGTACTAAGCGCTGTGGGCTGAGAAATGGTTTGAATTTTAAGCTCAGAAGGCACACAGTTCCTCCAGGTGTCTGTTAATTGCTGCTGCCACTAGTCTAGAGGACTGGAGGAGCATGGGAGCGGTGCTCTATCGGGGTGGAAGCTCGGCTGGGGACTGCAGCTTTGTTGAACTTGGTCCGCTTTAAGAAAGCATACATTTAGGCAACCTCAAATGCCTGCCAGGGGAGAGTAAAGGATTTCTCAAACATATATGAAAGAATCAAAGCAACACTAAATGTATGTTTTTGATGAAGGAATGCTATTAAAACATGATATACAGTTAAAAAAAAGTCAAGGTTACACCTTAATAAATTGCTGATAAGTCCTAATTTACATTTTGCAGTTAAATAATTGTTATGGTCAATATTCCCAAAGGCATCGGTACCACATGCCCTTTGAATTTTTCCTGAGCAATAGCTGAATTATTTCTGCTAAACCAAAAACCTGGACTTGTAACCTTTTTTGTGGATTAGTCAGACAAAGGGCCAGCAGAAATTAAATAAGTTCCGCACACCATCAATCAAAACTACATGTGGTTTGCCTGGAACTATTGGGCATTTTGCTTATAAAGCCCTAACCTCTGTGCAGCCACAGAGCTGATGTAATTACATTGGCTCATTCATGTGTGATCTGAAGCGTGGTGCCTCATCTGCAGGATCCATGTCTCATTGAATACAGAGGCTTAAATGCAGTGGTGCAAGTGCAAAGTCTGTTTGTCTTTATCTGCTGTAACATGTGTCCTTTTCATTTATTCAGTCTGTTCTTCCTCTGTTCAATTTATTTGGCTATATTTGCTGATGTGTACAGAATAGTTACAGATTCAAAGAGTCTAGGGAGCTTTGTGCATTGATTAACTAAGCAATCCGTCTTTCTCGTCCTGTAGTTTCACCATGACTTCTTATTTTTGAACAATTGTTTTCATTATTTAACGCATCATCTACAAGACCAATGAACACATTTTAAGACCTCACATAAACATACATATTTTTGTTTTACTCCACCTTTACACAAACTAATTACTTGTTTTCTACTGAAGTCTAATGAATTTGGTATGTGAAAAGTATGTGTCTTTAGTTCATGGCCAACTTTATATTCAGCTGGAGCTGAATTGGTACAAATCTTGCAATGTCCCAAGATTTTAGGAACCAACTACATGACTTTAGGCTATTTGATTTCCTCTCTGTAATCATCACACATTTGTAGATGCTTTATCCCATTTTTTGTTTTGCTTTTTCTTACTGAACACAAGTCTGTAAAACTAGAGTATTTTCAAGCAATATTCCTTTCAGATATTGTCTCAGTGGAGACAAATCAAGGTCTGTCCTTGTGAGACTAATTATAAGATACAACTTGCCTGGTCCCAGCTCTATGCCACTTTTCTTGCGAGCCAGAAGACATCTGTAGCAAAAACTAATGAAGTGAATGTTTTATATATTCAGTTCTGGGCAAACCAATCATTCCCACAGCCAATTTTAAATAATAAAACTAACCACAAAGCTATTTTCAACAATTTTTTGCAAATATCTTTGTGTATTTTTTCAGTCAATTGATTTTGGTTAATGTAGAAAGAGTAAAAAGATCCTGCAAATGTTTTCCTCAAAGCAACTGAGGAAATCATAATTTACTCTGTGATTAGAATTGTAATTCTTTCCTCTTTGGAAAGTCCTATGCCAGAACTTCATTTCATAAGATCTGAGTTAATATTTCTACACCTGTAGATTTCAGATTTCCTCTTACTGATCTTCATTTAAACCAGGTAAATTGTCCAGTTTTTCATTCTGAGAACCAAGTTCATAAAAATCATAAACCCAGTTTATGATTTTGCTTTTGTTAGTAATATTTGTATTTCTGCTATCAAATTCCAGCACACACATTAAAACTTCCTAAGTAAACACATAAGCATTTTCAAATCTTTCTTATTTTAGTACCTGTATACCCATCCAGTGTGTATACATATGTACTCTTTAAAAAAGTAAAAAAAAAAAAAAAAAAAACATAGTCAGGAGCCACTTCTGGACATATTAAAATGTGTTAATAAAGTTAAAATATTGTCAGAATATCAAATTTTTTTCATTATTGATTAAAATATTTTTTACATTATTTGTCTCTCTTGCCTTAATGTTATCATGGTGCAAATAAACCTGGACTTTAAAGACAACGGTGTTGAACAAAGTTTTCTTTTACACTCCTAATATACTGCATATAAATACACATTACATAAACCTGTTATTGGCAGAAATAGCCACATCTAATAATCAAGATTTATGAAAAGCAATGCAAGTAAATAGTATCTACTATGCACAGAAAGAAATAGAGCACATGGAGATTATTTTTTTTTTTGCTATTTTTCTCACTTCATAATGTTCTGTCAATTATTCTCTGCTTGGTGCTGTGTTTTTTGTACTATCTGGATATCAAAAAGGTACTCTATGGACCTTTTGTGATATTATATGACTAACTGCTGCCAATCTATGTCACATGTTTAAAGATTAAAATATAACTTTGATAACTTCTTGCTTTACCATAATTTATTTTAAGAAGCTTCTCATAGAGTTTGTAACTTCATTAAATAAAGTTCAATGCACAAATATGTATACACATGAAGTACCTAATTGGCTTCCCATTGGAGTGATTATTCATTATAAATAAACTGTTTTCTGCCAAATAAGCATGTCAAGATGAAAACAAATCAGTTCAGCCAACTCAAAATATTATTTCAAATAAGGTCTCTCCATCCATTAAAAGAGAGAAACTGTCAACATAGGGAAAAAAGCACATGTCAAAATTAAAGGAAGGAGAAACTTGGTTTCTCTGTGAAACACAAATGAAGAGAAAAAAGTTTCACTGCTCAGCCACTTAAAGTGAGGCCCTGCTGAAACGCTCAAAAGATGTGTTCCTCCAGGGAATATGTATGAACAAAGTGGAGGTAAATAAATAATTAAGAGATGAATGGAAGGCTAAGCAGACAGCTGGTGAGGCTGATCATAGGAACGGGGTGAGACTGGTCCTCTGACGCTGTCAGCGGGGTGTAAGGGTGAGTGGTGATTAAAACTGCTTTCCTCTTAGCCGTCAGCAAAGACGAACAAGCGCACACACACGCACACACTATTTCTGCAAACTGCCTTACAAAATAAACAGCTTAAGCCACTGTGATGTGCAAAACAGATGATTTTTTATGACTCAACTCTGACAGCCTCATTTGACTTGCTCTGCATTTCTCTGTTCATATATACAACTTGTAAGTCGACGTTTCACAGGTTAAAACTGAAAAAGAAATAAACTTTCTATCAGTTTGTCAGAGTTTTTTTTTTGTATTACTTACAAAGTTGGTTAGAGAATGGACTTTACCAGAAGAAAATCTTTTACTGACTTCTGACTTTTACTGATTTCCCAATAAAAAAGAGTTTTCTCTTTATCGCACAACCCCGCTGCCTTTCTATGATTCAGCCACAAGTCATACCAAGCATAAAAAGGTGCATGATTCAGTGTACAACATGGGTCGAGTTTTTTTTTTTTTTTTTTTAAGTCTTTTCTTGTTTTGATGTTTTGACAAGACCATTGTTAACAAAGGCACCTGGCCATCAAATGTTGGGAAGACATCCTATCTACAATAATTTATAATAAGAATTGATTGAAAAATGTGCAGATGGGTGTAGGGTTGAGGTAAAGGTGAAGAAAAAAGAAAACCTGCATTACAAACCAAAATCTGAGCTCAAGTTAAAATGTAACGAAATTTTAGTCTTCAAAATATATACTATAATTAACTCCAATGTAAAATCAGATCCAATCGTTTAAAACTTTAACAGAGCCCCCGCCTTTTGCGTCTCAATAGCCAAGGCTCCAGAATTTCTGTATGAAGCAAAGCGAAGAGCAAGAAGCTGATTTTCACAGGCTAGTGAAGATATTGATGCAGGAATAAATTCAACTACTGTAAAGACAAATGAGTGAATTTTTAATTTTATTTTTTTTTTTTTGGGGAGTGAAGCAATTCATATGTGCTTTACAATGGACCTAAAGCAGGGGTGTCAAACTCCAGTCCTCAAAGATCAGAGTCCTGCTGCGTTTTAACATCTCTGTACTTCAACACACATGAATTTAGTAATTTGGTCATTAGTAGGACTATGGAGTACCTCACTGCATGCTGAGGAAGTAATTTAGTAATTGAATTCAGATGTACTGAACCAGGGAGATGTGTAGAAACTTCAGTTAATCAGCCCTTGTGGATTAGAGTTTGACACTCGTGATCTAATCTTGGTTCCACAGACTTGACTCTGGTGAGGGACATAATCACATAATTATAGATCAGAGTAATGTTGGTGTTTAAGGTCTATTATTAAGTAAAATTGATAAATTATGCATTAAAATGTGCAATACTTTCCAAAATATTATACGTCGAACCTATTATCAATGTAGAACGCCATCATGGTCCTTGGGAACCAAAGCTCAAAGTTCCCTGGTCACTGAAACTTAAGGACTCAATTTAATCCACATCCACATACTGAAACAAACCATTAGACATTAACCAACTGGAAAAAGGATGACTTAATTTTTGATGCTGGTAATGTTAAGTGCCTTGGTGAAAATAATCTACACCTAAATGAAATCAAAGTTTACATTATTTTGCACATGTTTAGAGTTTTGCATTGAGTGAGAAAATTTAAAAACTGTTTCAATTTTGGTTCCCTCTTTATTTAATGGACATGTTGGAAATAGTAGTTGTTATCTTTGTATCCTGAAGGTCAGCTTTAAATAATTCGAGATAATTTAGATCATCCTAAATTAAAACCATCTGAATAGACAATGCGTAAGTTCTTTTGTACTTCTTTTCTATGTATAATATACCAAAATATATCACAATTAGTTGAATCATAATTAAGATACAGTCAAAAATGTTTGAGCTTTACACTTTCAGAGAATTGCAGAAATTGATTTACTGCGTAAACAAGACTACAAAGCACAGCAATTGCAATTAATAAGCCTCCTGAAATGAACAGCTTGGCATGTTTGATTGCTTCTTATTCATCTGCCCTTGTCCTGACTCTCCTAATTTAACTCATCTGGCTGGGGGATGTTTGTGAAACCTTTAAGATTTCATTTCTGGAAGCCAGCTCACTGTCCTCTGATATATATTTCATTTTTCACACATTTTTCTTTTGAAGAAAAAGGTTTTCAAGGTACTTCTTTTTTGCATTTATGATTCCAACTTTCTATGGACACAAAGATACGAGTTCAATTTCAGTTCAGTTCTGATTTTAGTTAACCAGAAATACTTCACGATTTTTGCTGTTTCCCTTCCATGTTCTGTGACAAACGTTGATAAAATTAAGGATCTGTAATATTCTGGAATGTCAACATTAAACCAAAAGAGACAAATTCTTTTCATTGTAATTTCCCTTCTGCCTTGACAAAAAGTTTTTCTCTGACTCAGACAGGTTTAGTTTTTGAATTCATTCTTTACATACAAAAAAACAAATAATGTAACACAGCAATAACAACTGATACAGATAAATACAATTGACCTTCACCCTGTTTTGGCCTAAATAGGTAAGATGAATAATCACTGTTGAATGAACTAACATCAGGTCATTTAAGCAGTAGAAATGTGGTGTCCATTACCCTAAGCCCAAAGAGCAAAGCCACATTTTCACAAATGTGCACATATGGTAAAGCTTCACCTTTGGGAAGATATACAGTATGTTTTCATTTGGAAAGAATGTAGTTGAAGCTCTAATGAAATCCCCCTTTGGCTGTGCAAAGCTTGACATATGGTCATTGTTTGACTCCTTAGTCTTGGTGATTTGCTTGAGCTTTAAATCCTCTCACATGGTTGGGAGAGCAACTCGGGGCACCTGTGAATGTCTGCTTTCTGCGGCTGTGTATATTTGCCAATGTTCGTTTAACTATTTCTCCTCGGCAAAAGTTCATGTCAGCTCCCCAGAGAGATTCAGAATACCTATTTCATTCAACAATGAGCTGAACATCCTTTGCTGCTCCCCCCGTCCGATTCTTTGTCTGAGGCGAGATAGCCATCTTCTCTGTGTCCATTCAGGAGGTTTCCGATGATAGCAGGAGTACTGAATTGAAATGAGTCGGGTTTTTTTTTTTTTTTTTTTTTTTTGGTCTGCCAAATTCAATTTTTTTCCTCGTTCATGATACGAAGAAACAGTGATATTGTCAGTTTGGGTTGAAATATAATGAAAGGTGACCCCATATACCTCACACTACAATAAGGCTAACGTGATGACTCAGTTTATAAACTATTTCCCCTATCCTTTTTACAGCTCAATATTCCACTAAACAACATTTTGAACATGAAATATTAACCACAATGTTTGCAGTGCGTGGCCAGCAATAATGTAATCATGAGCTTTAAATGCCTTATTGTTCTCAAGGGGGCTCGTCAGACTCTTCCCTTGTTTTCCCCTCAGTTCAGGTGCCTAAGTGTTTATGAGACAATTTGATTTAATATCTGTATAAAATTGCTCTTATTTTATAGGTTTCGTCCAAAGATTGACCTATGCAGGCATTTTATGATGGTGTAAAAATGTCAGACATTGTAATTCTAGAAGCAGAGTGGTCAATTCAGTAGATATCTTTGCTCTGGTAGAGTCACATCACAATTGTTTTTTTTTTTTTTAAGGTTTTGCACTACTGTATAAGACAACGCTATGTTATTAATTGGTCATGTTCCTCATAATCAAGATTGACGGGGCACATCTGCAGAGGGAGCTGGTTGGCTCTGAGCAAAGGAAGACCAGGTGTGAATTTTAAAGCATGTCCACAACTTTACAGAACATCTGGACAACAGGATTCTGAGCTTGAGGGAAGTAAAGGTGCAGAAAACCAAACAGAAATACACACGGAAAGTACCACTCAATTCAAGTATCATGTGTAGATGAATTACACAAGAGCCGATTTTGCCCTCCATACAGCAAAGTGTTTTACAGACAGTAAAAAACAGACCAAAAGCCACACACATTTGAGATGATCAAAATAAGTAATCGGACATAGAAGATAGTCTAAAAGTGATAATAGACATAACAAGAGAGACAAATTAATAATGGGAGTAAGGAAATTGGGAAACAATTTCTCAGATTAAAGGTGTATATGTATATATATATATGTGTGTGTGTGTGTGTGTGTGGGTGTGTGTGTGTGTGTGTGTGTGTGTGTGTGTGGAAAAAGAGGGAGAGATTTCAATGCATTTGATTTGGATTTCCTGAGCTGTCCCTGACACATAGCAGCTCATATCTGTGTAATCGATGCCTACATCGCTTTTCAGAAGAAAACAGCAGCATTATTTCATAATACATTTTATTTTTACAAACAAAAACAAACATATGAAAAGACAAGATCATACAAAACACAAATGCACACCACATTTTTGTTTTATTATTTTGTTACACAACTTGTACAACGTTCTTTCCACGTCACAAATATATGCTACTTTGTGTTGGTGTTCCACATCAAATCTCAAGGGTTAGGGTTTCTGGTTGTAGAAGGCATTGTAAATGCAATGCAGAAAAACTATAAATACCAGAGCAAGCCTGCCAATCACCCGTCAGTGCAACACCCATCCAATACTCTGTCCGTTCACATAGAGGGAGAAGCCTTCCCATAATTCCATGATTAAGTCCCATACTGTCATTCCTTTTGAAGGACAGGTTGTCAGCGTGTGACATGGTTACAACACCTAAAGGTCTAACCAGAACCGGATTAATGACAAAGCCACTGTTGTGTGCTTTTTTTCTTTTATTGGTTCTACTTTGACATAATTATTTTTGCTGTGATTCTTGCTCCCTACTTACAACATCCCAGTTTTCACCATTAAGAACATCAGGCTGGATAGGCTGCAAGACTTATGAGTTTACATGTTTCGAGATCATGAATAAAACTACACTTTCTTTGTTTATTGTAGTTATTTTTTTTTGGCACATTGTCTCAGCAAATTCTGCATAGTTGTTTTGGCTAAATTAAAACAACTGCTGAACGAAATAAAAACCATAACATAACAACTGCAACTGAAGCCTCCACCTTCCTTCCAATCTTTTGCAGTTCTCGTATTATTAAGCTGTGGTTTGGAGTTATGGTTCCCACCGAAGAACACTTTGTACCTTTGTATAAAATGCTGCGGGATTTGAGATAGCAGCGATATTTGAAATCTTCTGATGCGAACAGGTGGGGCAGATGTAGGACTTAATCATGCAGATTTGCTGTTGGGTAATTTCAATAATGACAGTCTCTAGCGAAGGCAGCCACTAGAGAGAAAAGGGCTGGAACGTTTGTTTGTTTGGTTTTTTTGCAGGATAACATAAAATTTAACATTAAGATAGTAGCAAGTGCTTTCTAAATTGTTTTATAGTCTAGTGATTGCTTCATCTTTTTTTTATATTAACTTTACACCCAGAAGTTGTTTGATATTGCACTGTATGACATATTGTGTAGCATTGAAGTTTGAGTGATTGTACATGATGATAACAGCAGGTGGTTGTTCACAGTTGTATTTGTGTAGCTATGATTTTGTGATGAGTGGGTGCTTATGCATTCACTCAGCACATGAAAAACTGTTATTGTGTTCCCCGTCATTGCCTCCAGCTGCCTCAGAACAACACAAACAAAACCAAGTGCCCCCCTCATCCCCTCTTCACACACACACATGCACACCAAACATCCCTTCCTCCCTGTCTAGACATGAACACCAGTCCCCCTCTGGGCAGTAGATGCCACACTTATTCATTAACAGAGATATCAGGGTGAAAACAAGCATGACCCCTAGGAATCAAAGACAGAGACAGTAAAAGCGGGCGAGGTGTTTAGCTGTGGTATCTTCCTCCACCCCCTTTTCTTGAGTGGTCCTAATTACCACCGTCTGATGTCTCTTTCACCTTCCTTTCTGATTCCCCACTGTTGGCTGTCAGTGAGCTGAGACTCAGACCAGCCATGATGTCTGGTTGAGGTGCAGAAATCTTCCTCTCTCTCTCTGCTGGTATGGTAATGGTCATTAAAAAGGGACACTGGTGGAGCTGCCCCCCCCAAGTCCTTGTCTTCTGCCCTTCACTTTCATATGACTCAATAAGCACTGGCCAGCTGAAGATTTCCTGCAGCGGTACCTGTCGGTGCCATGTCAATATGGTTCTCAGAGACGCCTATGAGTATTGAGCTGTCTTTAGACATGTCTTGCACAAACAGAATAAGAGCTGATAATGTGTTTTCCCTATTGATCAGTTACTAATGTGCCAAAAGTTTCAAACTTTCTTTTTTTATTGTCAATAACAAGCTTGTATTTTGATTTTGATAACTATTGTTTTTTAGCAAAAGATACCAAAAAGAGACATTTTTTTTGCCAATATAGATTTTCCCAGGAATAGCGGCCTAATTTGGTGTCTTTGGTGACTTTTCTTAAGATAATTTAACACAGTCTCTCCAATTTATTCAGCTTCACTCAACAGCCTTATATGGCCTGACCTGTCCCATCCAATTAGCCTAATTGGATGAATAATTCCCTATCTGTCAAACAGAGCACTCTTTCACCTATGGGGTCACATTGATGTTAACCTGCACTTTGGCATAACGATACAAGAAACCCTGAGCAGAATATAAATGTAAAAAGTTTGACAGTGTACATTTCCTTCTTTTATGTGTAATAGCACTACAGAGAAGTTTCTGTCACATGTTTTGTTTCTGGGGAGAGAAAACATACCCTCTTGCCTTCTGAACTGCTTGGATGACACCCCATTGAATTCTTTTTTTTTTTCTGTGTTGTATTTTCTAATACAGGGCAGCCAATAACGTGGGTGTGCTTGGCCATGAATTATAGATCTGTTGTTGGCAAAGGGTGTGTGGATATGAACTGTGCATGCTGGGGCCAGATAAGGCCAGATTTATACCTTTAGCTGCCAGGAGCAGATTCGAGAGCCAGCTCACAAATTATATGGAAATTGAGTTTGAGGGAGCTAATAAAACAGCCGTAGCACCCGCATACAACTCAGTGTCCTCTCAGCATACAATGCATGCATGATAGGCAAGCATGTTTAAGGATTGCTCTGCCTCTTGATCAGCAACGTGACTCCAACACTTGCACTGGTGTGAGTAAATACACCTATTTATGCTGGAGGTCATGACTAGTTTGGAAAATTGGTTTGTTTTGTGATTATGAGGACATTTTCTCTGTCAGAAGTCTGGCTACCTTAATTTCAACGTTTTGCTTTAAATAAGGTTATTTCAGGCTTCAAATAATAATAATAAAAAAAAAGGCATACTTAATAAGGATTAAAAGAACCTTTGGAAATAATTTGTCAGCATTTTTTTTTTCATTACACCCATATTTCTGAGTAAAAATAAATGTTTTTAATGACCTAAAGTAATATTGTAAAATAAAATTTTGCCATTTTGTTCAAGAATGTTAATTATTTGCCAAACTGAGCAGCATCTGGTTTATTCTTTCTTTTTTTTTTATCAGAGAGGTAAAGGCCAGCAATTGAACAAGCATTACAAGAAACTACAGCCAAGTGCAAAACATCTGTCTCATCGTGTACACAAAAATCTAATTGTTTTGTTTGCATTTATACTCTTTTTGTAAGTAGTAGAGTTTACTATTTCCTGCCCCTACTAAGGTACATGAATTTGCCGATGGGTTCAGGTGTAGGCGACTCACCTTCAGCTGGGTCACTAACATTGGTTATCTTGTAAAACCAAATCCAACAATCCACAATCTTCATAACTTTAAAATAGAAACAAAAGACTTAGTGATTATCAGATACACAAAATCAGTGCAATGAACCTGATTTCAGTATCTGCAATTATCTTTTATGCTTATTCAATGTCAATTGCTATTTTATTTGAAAAAGATCTTTTAGACATGAGATTATATTTATATTATTACCCCCCGCCCCCAAAAACAACACACACATAATATTACACTGGAAAAAAATCACACGGATTAGAAAGACACGTCTGAAATGATTTTTTGATTGTAATGGTTATAACATTAAGGTAGCTCTGAAAATATTTTATTTTAATTTTTTTTTTCTCACAATAGCTGACTTGTTCTGTGGAGTTTAATCTTAAAATGAGCCTTTTAGATCCTTGCTCCATATAAGCCTTCCCAAGCAGGCCAATCATTTCCTGGATAGAGATCTAAAGAGGTATAGGCTGCCCCTAGAGGTCCAAGGCTGGACTTTTTTTTTTCTGTTGTTGTCTGTAATTAATTACCTCCCAGAAGTCTGACTGGGCATCCCATGCTGAATTACTACCAAATGTTATGTTCTCATTTTTTACTTTATTCTGCTCCCGCTTTGCCCTCCTTTCCCTTTGTTGGGTTGTTTGGAGCATCTGGGATGCAGGGTGACATCCCTGTTTCCTGTTTGTGTCAGATATGATGTAAAATAGGATTTATGGACTTTACTTGATATACAGATGGAGAATCAAGATATGAGTACTTTACAAAATAACAACACAGGCACAGGCAAAGACATGTGTTTTCTGAACCCCCACCCAGAAAAAAAAAAAAAAAAAAACTGGGCATAAAAAGTTTTTGTCATGTCAAACCAAGGCAGACTACCAAAACTCCCTTACCAGCGTGGAAGCCAGGCTCGCAAAAAACAGCAAAGCTCCTCAACAGAAACTGGAGCAGAAATAGCTTAAAGGGGAGAAAACTTTGCAGTTTGCCAAAAGCCCTTGCAGTCTCATCCAAACATTCTCAAGAAAGTAATCTTGGCACATAAACCTAAACTTTTTGGCCATCACTAACCCATTACTCTCTGAGCACCACACCTGTACAAAAGTTATATGTAGGCAGCACAGAGCTGTGAGCTGTATGTTTGTTATTGTCAAGACCTGAAAAATTGGTCATAATTGAAGGAATGGTGGCTGGTGCTAAATAAAGGTCAAATTTTGTAGCAAACTGTTACATTCTTTCAGAAAAATCAATAGTGGAGCAGCTCTCCATCAGTCAAAATGATATGCATAGTGAATGCCTCAGGTGGCTTTGGTGGACAGCCTTAGGATGTTTGTTTTGGGACGCAAAGGGCTCAGTAGTTATACTCGTCTTTCTGACATACAAATTTATTGATTAGAGTTCTCCTCCACATATATAAGTGAACTTGGGCATGAGAAACTGAACTGGATGCTGCCCTCAATGTGATTCTTGTTTTGTGACTGAGGAGCTAAAGTTCTACAAATATATCGAAGCTGATGTGAAATCATAGTATGTATGAATGGAAACGAACTTAAAAATTATTTGTCAAGCTCAATAAGTTTTAAAGTGCTAATGATGTCATTTGACAGATATAGAAATACTGCTCATTGTGCATCGTTCATTTATAACTTTATGAAACAATTTTTTCTAACTTTTGTTACTTTACAATTTGCCTGCCATTGTATTCTCCTAAAACTTTGAAATGGCAATACGTCTTTAAAGTTTTTCAGACAATCATAAGCTTTACAATTTAATAATGAAGCTCATTTTTTACAGTCAAATGTAATGTCTTTAGCAGAAGTTAAAAATAATTGAACAAGATTACACACAATTACTCTAGAAAAGACAAAACTGAGCAAATCAAGATACTTTCATAATTCAAATAAAATGTTCTCTATAAAATGTATAACACTGACAGAACAACCATATTTGTTATAAAGAAACAGGTGAGAAGAATTTAACGAGTACAAATCTTGAAGACTAACTAACAAAGGAAATTTATTTGGAATATAAAAATAAAGACAACATGAAATTACTTTGCTTGAAGGGAAATTAATGAATGAAAGGAAAAACTAGATTGATGATATAAGTAATATTAACGACATGAGAATCAAGTACAAATTGTAGAAGAATCAAAGACTTGTTTAAATATGTAAATAGAAAGTTTCTTCTTATGACTGTTTTGAAGCAAAGGTGACAATATGTTTTATTTTTAACTCTTTTTAGCATCTTTTACATTATTAAATAAGACCCTATTCATGATGACTACAGTAAAGCTGTCAGCATGCAACAGCTTTGATTTGAAATATTGATTTAAAACATTAACCTGAAGTGGGCCAGTGATTTGAAATATTGATTTTAGTAGCATGATAATTACAGCAAAGGCTACTATTAAAATCAATGTTTCAAACCATAAGTGACAAAATCATCACAAATGTGATATGTTCATATCTGTGTCTTAATATGTCTGGTTATATAAAATTTTATTCAGTTTATTTTCATAACACCAACTAAAATCTCAAGACAAACATATAAAATTTATTTATACAAAATTAAATTTAGTTTGATGAAATCCAAACAAGAAATGACAGTATAATCAAATGCAGATATTTTGTTTGATTTCAAGCCAATTGCGTACATTACAATTAAATTCAGTATTGAAACAATGCAAGGAAGTTCAGTTGATCATATCGTACCAATTGTTAAAAAATAATTTGATAATTCACTTTGCAGCAATCACTCCTTTGAAGTAAACATGAGGTGAAAGTATAATAAAAGAGCAACTCCAATTTTACAGTAAAACTCTAACAGAACAAACACAAATAAAACCAGCCATCTGTTATTACCAGAAGGTCTGTCTCATTTCAAGTATGCTGGCTTAGGAGTATGTTTTATTAATAAATAAGAAAGACTAAATGAGACGGTTTGTCAATATATATAATTTTTCCAAGTCCAGTCTGTTTTCTTCATCGCTTTTCTTCCAGCTGTAATTGTCTGTTGAACCACAGAGCTGCCAGAACATCTGCATGTAATGATGGTATACTGGGGACTTCCGTGGTTTGAATATTTTTCATTATTCAACCCAGTCTCTGCTACAGGTATAAGAAGCAGAGCACAGCTGGCCATAAAGGGATGAGGAAACTCTTAAAGACAGTAATGTGCATCAGGCCAATGAGCCATTCACAGGCCTGCTGCCATCTCATTAGTCTTCTGGTGACACTGGTAGAAGCATGCCTAATGTCCCATTGTCTGTCGAAGTCAGAGACAGGAAAGAAGATGGGTTATAGTTAAAAAAAAAAAAAAATCCACCTCAAATTTTGTCTGGAAATCCATTTTTCCCCTCTGTCTCCAATCATCCTTGTTTTCCTGTGCCCAGCTCTTTTTACTAAGTGTATTCCTTTGGGAAACCATTGTTTAAATAGCTACCTTTAAGCTCTCATTTCTGGTTACTTTTTCATGGCTCTGGAGTCAGTGGTCATTACCATGCTAATAGATTGAAGCTCAGATTTTGACTATAAGCCTTTGGTCAGGCTTAAATGCGGCCCATAATTTTCATGTTTTCAAGTGAACAATGAGTCTACTAAATAGCAGCACATATACGCTGCAGACATTTATCCTAATTTGTCTGATTCACTTCAAAACAACTCCACCCTCTAATAGTTCCTGCTGTTTATGCTACTTCACAGAGAGACTTTGGTTTATCAGCATAGCTCTGTCCGAACACTCCTGCATCATAATATCATAATGGTACAAAAATACACTCATACATCTCTCTGTAAATTAAAATAATATGGAAACATTAACTCATATTAATTCGGAAAAGGAAATTCATATAAGACACAATAGTCTTTTCAATCACCCTGTTATATTGTGTTTGAAGCAAACATTAATCCTCAGTGGGCAACGAGAAGGGAAGCAGTTTCATCTTGTTTGCGAATGCTGCTTGTGTGTCTGATTTACTGGCCTACCAATAAAACGTGGGATAAAAAAGCCCCAGCCGGGACACATGGTGAAAAGTCCCCATGTTACTTGAGCATTCAAACATTGTGGAATTTATTGCACCTCGAATGTATCCCACCTCTCGCCCAATGACTGCAAGGTGAATAAATGAATCAGCAAAATGCTAAATTACCTCCGAGGTTCATAATAAACACAAAACTGCACATTTATGCTTTCTACAGTCTTGATCTTCACAGGTAATGTGCTGTGCTGTACCCATATGCTGACTGCAGTGGCATACAGGTAGCCAAGGTGTGGGAGGAAAATGGATGTGGGACACTTAAGATGGCATGAAGCAGAAGATGAGTGAGTTGTTCCTAGCTTTAAGCTGAGTTTTTCTCCTATTAGATAATGATTTTGATAAAAGCTATTCCGTGGGAGGGTGAAAACACAAAGGCAATTAAACTAAGTTTGTCGTTCAGTTTGCCTGTGCTCAAAGGCTATGCATCATATCAAGTGGAATTATTTCACAAATAATGATTTTTGATATTCTCGCCTTATTTAAAAATGTTTGTGTAACATTTCAGTGTTTTTAATCACAATGAAAAATTTCATATTTTCAGAGATTGTAAAGCAAATGTTATTATTTAAAAGTCTTATTCCAGCCTTAACCTAAGCTTGTTACAGAGCTACTGTTACTCTGGGGAAAGGACAAAATAAGATCAAGATGCATCAAAAAACACATCACTTTTTATTTACATGGCAGGAAAAACAATTATCCTCAGCCTTCATAATTATATAAATAAATGCAAATATCCACTCAAATATATCTTCAGTGAGAAGCAAAAAGAGGACTTATGTTTTGCATTAATAGTGCTGCATCTTATTAGAAGTGATCACACTAATGTGTCCTGTGTTGTTGTTGAGTGAAGACGCATTATGATATAACTCACTACTCTAAGTGTGTCCCACATGCAGTTGCATTTTTATTTAATAAAGAATGACTGGTGAAGATTAATAACTTGGAGACATTGCTTGACAATTAATATCCTGATTGAGTGGTTATGGAGAAGCAGATCAGAGTGCTGTTATTGCTGCAGCCTCCAGCTGGCCTCAGCATTAAAGGAAAATAAATGACTTTGGCGATTAACATCACATTGATGTTCCTTTCTCAGAGAACAGAATGTATCATCAGTGTCTTTGCACTTAGCACCGGGGGGCAAAGCAAAGCTGAGATGCAGCCATAGCACATAACAGGTTGAAAGCCTCACTTGGGCTTATTAGAATAGAATAGAAAATAGCCTTTATTGTTCCACAAAGGGGAAAATTCAGGAGTAACAGCATCCTTTTTGCATTAGGATGCATCAGGCTCACATCCTGAATAGGACGACTTGTTTATAACATAAAAGTTACTTCCCTATTGCCAGGTCTCGCTCTAGCTGGTTAATGTCGACTAACCCAGTTGTGAACGTCTCTATCACAATCTGTTCTTCAGTATTATGGTTGTATATTTGGGAATATGAGTGTGGAGCAGTTGTGGTCAACCCTCTGATAATGTTTGCAGCAACATTCTGCAATGGAAAACCTTGAAGTTGTGGTTGGGCCTGTCACAATGACAAATTCCTACCACGTTTTCCTTATACTAAACTTTCTGTGGATGATTGAACTCAGCGCTGTGTGAGCAACCAGCTTCTTGTGAATGGTGTCAATGATTGCTGCCTTCTGGACATTTGTTTATTTAGCAGTCTTCAAGAGGATTGTGATGACTGACCCTGAAAGACCATATAGAAACTCAGGAAATCTTTTGTACTCATAAGCTAATTAGGGTGTTAGCATGAGGGTTTACTTATAACTTTTTCACAATATTTGCATTTTCTTAGACTTGGAATTTTGGGTTCTCAGTATTTGCAGGCCTTTGTCATCAAAATAAATAAATAAAGATACAAAATATTTCACTTTATATGTATTGTATTTAGAATATTTGAGTTTCACCTTCTGAATGAGTTACAAAAAATGACACCGTTTTACAATATTCAGATTTTTTGAGATGCATCAGTAGAAATAACTTAACCCCTGACATTAACATCTCTGCTAAAGCAATAACTGAGTATTTCCACACCCAATCCATATCACAATTCAGAACAATGAATCAGATGGGACACACATAGTTTAACATCTGAAAGGACATGATGTTTGCAAAATATCCTTTATTTCCTCATTCGTCAACCCAAGTAACATGTTGTTCAATCCAGTACCATTAATAAGATGGTATTTATTATGAGCAGCTTAATTAAAACCAGTCACCTTTACATCCCTACTGCTAATGAAAGCTTTTATCATGTACGTGTCATATTTCCGTCAGCAGAATGACCAATGAAGCATTGAGCAGCAGGGTATCAACTGATATGAGTAACCTAAATGTAGCACAACTTCATACACCCAAAAGTAGCAACATTTCAGCCTGATAATGCTCCCCTTGCTTCTTTAAATAAAAAAGATTTAAATATATATATATTAGATATACCTTAATAAATCTGCACTCCAAAGGAAATTGGTTTCTCTAGCAACACTAAGCTTTTAGCGTTTATTTATCACAAGGGCAGAAAAATAAAAAAACAGTTCTCAGTAATGACAAAATGACAGGTGCAGTTCACTTGCAGCTGGCTTTGACAAAGGTATTTTACCTTGAAGATACAGACTGGAGTAAGTTTAATAAATTACCCTTGTAGCTGTCAAGTCATTTATCCTGTGGGTTAAATCTCTGCTAATAGGGAGCTTATTTGTTAGTTTTGCAAGGCTTTATTGTTTTTCAGGTGCGATTTCCATCCTCAACCCTGGAAGCCTTTAACATAATCAACAGCCATCCAAACACACTTTGCTTTCAAAAAGATGACTATAGCAACTACATTTTTCAGTTTCAATGTCATTGTTTCTGTTGGTTACTTCTACTTTCTTATTTTCCTTTCAGAAAAATAAGAATTAAAAAAATACAATGTTTTTCTATAAGGGGATTCTTTCTGTATGTATCAGATATATTGACTTATAAATTGGATTACAGACAAACTTCTAAGCAATGTTTAAATTTATAATATAAAAGAAGTAAAGTTTATCACATAAAGTAAGTTTATTCAAGGTAATTGTACTGTAATGATCAAATTAATGAACATACTTCAAATTCTGTTTGGTTTGGTTTTATACAGACATTGGAAGTAAATAAAAATCTACATGTAGCATTTCAGAAAGCATATAGACTTTTGTTGAGATTTCCAGAACAAATTCAGCATGCTTTCATTTATCTGTCAATTCTCGACTGTTGAGAAGGCAAGTGAGGGGCTACAGAGAAGGTGAGGGAAAAAGATGGGAGCAGATTGAGAAAATAAGAACAAGGCAAAAATCTAACTTCTGCACACTTCAGAACCAGTTAAAAGTGAATCTGAAATTGGTACAAGATCTTTATTTTCTAAGTGGGTAATTGTGTTAAACATTATTTGCTGAAATGTATCATTTCTTTTGGTGATCAAGTTGTCTTTCATTCATTCATCGATTTATCGGACAAAGTCAAAGTTTAGGTATTTGGCAACAACAAACCCCAGTCTGATTCTTCACTAAAGATAATAGGTTCAAAACCATTTCTATGTTTAAAACTTTTTGTAGCTTTAAGTGTCATCATTGAGAACATCTGGAATGATGAACAAAGTCATTCCAGATATCTTTATTCATCACCTTATTTGCCTCTATGAAGGTTTATTCTGTTGGGCTTACTGTGTACTGCTTAATGTGTGAATTATGTAATTTGAATTTTACACCAAAACATTAACTATGTTGTCCTTAAGCCACTTTATTACCAATTTGGCTGTCTGCCACTTCCATGCTTCACATTTAGGATGGTGCAAGTATCCCTGTTTTTCTTCTAAATGAAAAATATATTTTATATCTTCATCCTTGTGCCTGGCCCATAATGACAAACTGCAATCTGGCCTCTTATATTTCTTCTGAAGCGTCTTTCTTGCTGAGTGGTCTTGTAGTGCATGTCAATATAGGAGACGTCACTGTCTTAGAATCTTGAGCCAGCATCTTCACATCAGCTGCATGGGAGGAACCCAGATTGTGGATGAGCTTTTCAAGTTTCATTTAGGAAGAGAATGTTAGGATCTCCAAATTAAACTGCATACTTAGAACAAATTAAACTGCATACTTAGAATAGTGAAACTAAAAAAAATGGCAACCAAAATAACTTTTTTAAACTTTCACACTTTTCTTAATAATGTTCACAAACCAACACATACATGCAAATTCCCAGCATGCTGTGTAGTGAAATGAGGAAATGAGGGTTCTCTCATTTCTCTAGTGATTGCCTGCTGTGAGTCATGGCACATATATCTGCTTTAGAGTTTTAATGGGCACCTTCCCAATTAGAGAGGCCTTAATTAAAAGCAAGACTAGAACATGTAAAGCAGCAGCTTCGCTTTAGGGGTAGTTTCTCTTTCTGTCATCTTTCAGTTAAGGTCCTGACCTTTTTTATGAAATCAAGGCACTAACCATAAGAGTCTATTGACAAATCTGACTGAAAGACAGATTTGTCAATATGGTGTATTGTTAGGAGTCAGTAACATTAGGATTTAGTTGAAAACTCAAGGCTAATGGCAAATCTATGAAAGGTTATTCACTATTTGACTGATAAATAACACATTGTATCTCTAAGATAAGTTGTATTTCCATACATTTGTGCCACAGCTTCACAGCTGCAGCAGCAGCTGCTTTGACTGATGTGTGGAAGCTGAGGATTTTAGAATATGCTCTATTAAATATATGGAGCATACTAAATCACCATCAAGTTTCTATTCTTAGATTATTTATGAAGCATAAACAATAGTTTTTAAGAAAGTTTATGACACAAGAAAGTTATTCCACCTTTAAAGTTCAAGTTGGTTTTATTTGTCATTGTTCATTTTAATAACCTCTCATATCAAATTTTATTTTTTGCTGTTCCACACTGGAACTCACTGAGCTCCTGAGAGCAGCCCATTCTTTCACAAATGTTTGTGAAAACAGTCTGCATGCCTAGGTGCTTAATGGTGTTCACCTGTGGCCATGGAAGTGACTAGATCGCCTGATTCCCATAATTTGGATGGATAAGTGAATATGTCTGCCAATATAGTGTGGTTCTCCTTCCCAAGCTTCATTTTGTCTGAAATATTTAAGATATGTTGTCTATAAAATTCCTGAATAGGTACATTTTCAAATAATTTAGTGTTAAGTTGCACAGAAACATCTGTGAATAGGCAAATCTGCAAAAAATCTGAATCGTGAATAGCTAAGGCTCCTCTGTACTTATGAAATGCCTGCTTGGTACAGTCTTGTCATCTCACTCAAACTGAAAGTTTTTGTGAGCACTCATTCTTAATGTTACAAATGTTGTCAGATGTTTTATACCTGCTCGACTTACAAGAATACTACTTAAGACCTATTATGCATACTTAACTTTTTACATATTTCTAGATTTCAATTTGAGGCTTTACTGATTGTAAAAACAGTTCAAGTGGAAAAAAAAACAAAACACTTTCAGTCATTTTCCAACAATAACCTATTGGTTTTAGTTTCTGGTGATCGAGACATTTCAAAAATCTTTTGACTATAGCGTCAAAAATGAACAGGTTCTGCCCCTCACCTAACAACCCAAGTGGAATTAGTCAGCTGGGTTCTTTGCTGCAGTGTGCTGCACAGTGGCTGCTGGAAAAGTCTAATATTTTGTTGATCTATGATTCAGAAATCCCTTCCTGCATCATTGGTGTTTGTGCAAGTGGCTCCATTTCTTCTGCTTCTGGGTCTTATGTAGGGTCAGGGATGTACTGTTGTACATCTGTGCATCTGTTGGCAGACATTTTCACCAATAAATTGCAAGTGTATGCTGATCATACACAGATGCTGTGTATGCTGTATTTTGAAAATTTAATAAATATATATATTCTCTAGAGAGCTTCTCTAATAGTATAGAGCACAGTGTTTCAACAGTGTGTTAAAATTTCCATTCATTTATGTTTCAGTTTCTCTTATTTAACTTTTCCACTTAAAGTTCTAAAGCAAAAAAAAAAAATGTTACAGCTTTAAAAATGTGTTAGCGTTAAGGTTAAAGCGTCCCTTAGTCATCTTACCTTTATCTTTGATACAATACTTTAACAGATTGTACTTGAGATATTTATGTCCAGTGAAAATTCTGTCAACAATACAAAAAAACAAACCAAACAAAAAATCCTATGAATCTCAGAAGAAAAGAGATTCTTTTTAGTGTTATATTTTTGACCTGAAGTAAAAAGAAGTCTATTAGATGGTAATTGATCCTACATATAGGAGATGGACAATATCAATATCCTCTGTTTCAAGGGAGAGGTGAAGAGGCCCAAGAAAATATCTCAAAAATGCATCAACAGTATGAAGGAACAGTGCTTCAGAAGAAAAGAGGGTCTCATAATTACAACATAAATAATTAAATTGCCAAAATCAAATAGATGAGAGGCTTTCCCCGTAGAATGATGTCTGATTTGAATCAGAATAGAAAAGCCTAGCTTGAAAATGTGCTCAGACTGGTAAATATTATGAAGTTTTTTTTTATTATTTGAGAAATCACCCGAATGGCAGTTTATTTGAAACTGAATATTACATCAGTGCCCTCATATTAGATTATTATGATTTCTCACAATAACTACTTTCATACAAGAACTGACAAAATATTGACTAACATGCACCGCACTTGAGGTTCTCTTTAAACATGCTAAACTATATATATATTTTAACGAACCAAAATATCCTTCATTTATATCCAATATAGATTTCCAAAAATGGTCATGCAAAGTCAATTTACAGTCATAATCCAAATAAATTTTGGAAATAACATTTATGACATAACACAGAAACAATTAACTCGCAAATTAATAACAAATGCATTTTTTTTAATTTTCTGATTCACCTTAATTATTATGCCATAATTCTGGCTATACCTAAAAAATGTAACAACTTCCAGCAATCATTTCTCAATAACTGTCAATGATTTTGACCAGACTAGTGCAGGAAGTATCAGTGTTCTGCACCACTTCAACTGAATTTTTTTCATAGTTTTCAGAAATGACAAGGCTATTCCCAAGCTGCTGAAGGGTAAATAGTTGGCAGACAGTAGGTTATTAACTGACATTTGCTAGAGATAGTTTTCTAAACTGAAAAAACTTTTTGTTTTGTTCTCTTTGTCCACTTTTTCTGGAAAACAAGAAATTATTTAAGAAATATATAAAACTTTCATTGATAAATGTCTTTTACAAAATGCTGCTCATTGCACTTTACTTTCAAAGAACTGAAGACAGAAACTACTACACAATGCACTTTAGGATGTTTTTAAACGCAGCAATGATACAATATGCAGTTTATACCATGTTGGTGTATCTTTTATGTTGACAATGCCTTAAATCAATAAAATCTAATGAAACCCTTTTCTCCTTTTTCATCATTGCTAGTCTCTGTATATATTAATATGCTTTGTTATGAATACCGCAACTGTTTTTCTGGCAGTGATTGTAACTGAGAAGGTCAACAGCTCTCTAAAAATCTCTTTATTTGTATGTTGGTTTCATACTGGAAGAAAAAAAGAAGATAGATTTTTTTGGTTTTATTTTGCAATATAAAACACTTTAGCTTTGTATGATAACATTTCCCTGATGTTTTGAATAAGGTTGTCTGGAGAAAAATAGTTTTTCCTTGAAACTGATCTGTGGATTCATCCATGAATTTCATCAGCCAAAACACAGTTCAGTCCAATTCTTTATGAAAGTAACAAAAAAACAACCAATACAATCTAAATAGTTGAAAATTTGATAGCTTTACAGTGCAATGAAATAGCGCACCACATTTCATCAGCTTTACACTTACTGATGACAGTCAGATTCATGGATTCTCTTCTTTATGGTTCACTTGACAGAAACAGACAACTTGTCATAACCTGAGTTCTTCAAGACAGCTTAGTAGGAAAGCTGCTACTGACAATTGATTCTGGCTCTTCCTCCAAAACATCCATTGCTTGATCATTTGTTTCAAACTCCCAACATGACTCCTTACATGCAACTACAGCTTTTAATAAACTCATCTTACTGCTGACAATGTTTACACCTGGAGCAGTTTGGTGAATACACTGCTAACATTAGCCTGTTTACTCTGTTTTGATCCAACTATTTGATAAATTACCTTATCAATGGACAACGGAAGTAGAAATCAAAGTCACAAAATCTAAAGAGTCAAAGTTAATCTACAATTAAATGCATGGCTTTTTGTTGAGAGTTGTCTGCATAAATTTGGAGAGGGCAGAACTGGTCATATGCCAGTAGAAAATGGTAAATGGACTGAACTTATATAGCGCTTTTCCAGTCATTTTGACCACCCAAAGCGCTTTACAGCATTAATCCTCCTGAATGTTTTACCCCTGGTATTGCTTTTACAAGTAAATTATGACCCAAAATTGGACTTTTTTGACAAACGATTAATAAAACAAGCCTTTAATGACTAAGCCACTCCAGAACATACACTTTGTTGTTTTTAAACCATTTCTTTGTATCTTTAGCTGGATGCTTTTGGTTATTGTTCACTGGAAAAGTCCTCTGAAAACATAGTTGCCTATCATGTCCTCCATGATTTCCTTAGATCTTACTGAATTAATTTTTCTTGTTACATTTGCAAGCCTTTCAAGACCTCCAGAGAAGTATCCCTATGCTCACTGACTATGTTTGATGTCTGCCAAACCTAGTTTTGTCTGATGGCCAAAAAGCTTGATTTTAGTCTCATCAGACCAAAGAATTTTCTTCCACTTGACTATAGAGTCTCCCAAATGCTTATTGGTAACCTCTAGTGAAGCCTTCATAATGTGTAATGGTAGCCAGGGATACTGATTGACCAGTGAATGGGCCTTCCAGAGACCGGTGTCTTCTGACACAGTCAATGATGATATTAT
Source organism: Poeciliopsis gracilis (assembly GCA_911649635.1). Classification (NCBI taxonomy): domain Eukaryota; kingdom Metazoa; phylum Chordata; class Actinopteri; order Cyprinodontiformes; family Poeciliidae; genus Poeciliopsis; species Poeciliopsis gracilis. The sequence goes on from CAJVRI010001220.1 coordinate 5,354,912, forward strand.
TTCAATCTGGACAGACTCAGACAAAGAGAGAGGAAAACAATTAGAAGAGTTTATTGATATACAAAATTAAGTCTTTGGCACTCGGCCCCCGGCTGAGGACATTGATTATCGCAAAACTTTTGCGATAAGCTCAGATGAGCATTCCCAATGCTGATAGGAACGTCATCCCCCAGAGACCTGGCACTGGTGGTGGTGGATAGTGAAGAATGCGGCCGATTGGGCGGGCGAGTGGAGGTGAAGGGTTGGTGATGGGTTGAGTTCTGCTGGAAAGCGGAAGACGCCATGGATGGAGGTCCTCATCAGCCAGGAGTTGGACGGTCATTGGACGTGACATGTCTTGGACCAGTGTTGATTGGTCTAAGGAGATGAACAGGATGTAGCGGTTGGATGATGCAGGTGGGTCTAGGAAGAGTCTTCCAGTTTGACCTGAATGTGTGCCCAAGTCTGTTTTTCAGCATTTATTAAAAATATTTCTCAAACAAGCTTAATTTTGGCTGTCAGAAGCATACATTGAACTTTCATCATGTCTGTGGACAAACAACTCTGACATATTCAATGAACATTATGGAAATGTTTTCATTTTGAGTAAAGTCACTTATATACACAGAGGAGAACCTGTCTGATTGGGTCCTTATCACCATGACATCAAGACATTCCAGCTAACAAGGCTCCTGTCAAACTGATTCTGTCCAAGATGACATTGTGCGGTAAGGGACATGTACTTTAAAACAATCAGAGGACAAGGACCAGCAAAATATTACTGTTTCAGGTTGCATTTATTCTTAGATCACAGAGCATGTCTCCTCTGATATTCCCCCTGCTAATCAACTGATTTGATCACTTATTCATGGATGTGGTCAAGCAACCAACAGAGAATTCACATCAGTTTCTCCCGAAGGAGACCTGTCACATCTTCATATTTTTAACAGCTCAGAGCCCAACAGTCCTGGCTTGACATTTTATTGTCAAAAAAGAGTTTCATGTGTTTTATGATTCTCTAAAGCATATTGACGATCTTTATAACTCATTTCTTGTCAGTTAGCAGCTGCAAAATTTGTCCTCCAACCCAGCTCTTATAAGAAGGAATATTTTTGTGACTAAAAAAGAGGAAAAACTAACCAATTTATGTTTTAACCAATGGAGGATTATTTTCTGGTTGATTTTGATATTTCTAAAGCTCTGCCATGGCCATCTAAACTTTGATTGGATCCCTGAATCAAAGTTTTATTGAAAAGGCAGGAAATGCCACTCCAGTCTTTCTGAACAATATATACATTGGGTGTCAACACTTTTATTAAAACAGCAGAACTGTTTGATTTGAGCAAGAAACATCACCCCTAACCAATCTCCCAGTGGTCTTCTTCAGTTTTTAATCTTTCCAAAGCCACAAGCCACAATGTGTAGAGTATTACCATGACCATCATGTTTCATTTGCTATAGGTCTGTCTCCTTTTGAGTCTTCACTCAGCTACTCAACGAAATTTGGCTTTTTCTACAAAAAGATCCACCTATAATGTCAAAGCTAAAACTGATATCAACAAAATTACAAATGAATAGCATTAAATAAGTGAATGCATATGTATTCACCCTGTTAAAAGCCCCTGACCTAATGCAACAGAGGTCTACTCAATTGGTACTAGTAGTCTCACAATGAAAAGAATAGAGATCAACAGTTCAATGACTGTGCTTCAAGTAAATGTAGGATAAAGACACCTGTGTCTGGAGGGTCCATTCATTGGCTAATCAGTATTCCTGGATACCATTACAGCATGAAGGCAAAAGAACAGTCCAAGTAAATCAGTGGAAAAGGAAATCCTGGAGGACAATTTGTTTCCATCTTCAAGAGAACTGTGGCTTCAAAGAACATTCACTCTCTAACAAGAGAATGACCCGAAGGATCCAGTTAAAATGACAGAAATGTTTAAAAGACAACAAGATGGATGTTCTGGAGTGACCCAGTCAAAGCCCAGACCTCAGAGAATTTGTGGCAGGACTTGAAAAGGTCTGCTCACAGCCGATTCCCATGCAGCCTGACACAGCTTGAACAGTTTAGCAAGGTGCTGTGTCCAGATTTTCAAGCCTGATTGAGCCCAATCCAAAGGGGCTGAGGAGGAAATTGTATAGTTAAAAACACCAAATTAATAAAAAACAATGGAAATTTTTTATACACCCTGTAATGTCCAGAAAGTCACGTCTCGGAGATTAAATGAAAAACTAGCATATCACTTCAGAACTAGTCAGCAGTAAATAATTTACTTGCACATCCTATATGTATAAAATGCCTTGCATATAAGCGACTTCCATCCTTAAGTTTTGATTTCTTCTCAATGCCTCACCTGCCTACCTTTGAATTTGTTGAACATTATTCTGTCAGCACAGTTGTGTGTAGGAGTATTTAAATTTGCTATAATTCATGTTTTACTATTAAACAAATAGTTTTTTTCATGCACAACGGTTCATTATTTGCTAGAAGCAGTGCTCCCAGGAGTGCAGCACAGCTTTATAGTTTCTTCTGATTCATTATTTTAGGTTTATGATCCACAATACTGTGTGCTTTAGTTTAGGCTCACTTCTCCCCACTGCAGTTAAAGCCATAAAAATCTCTAATAAACTTCAACTGCTCTTCAATCTTAATCTGCAAACAGCGGTGAATAGCACAAACCATTACAGATTTTCAGTTTTTTTTGTTTTGTTTTTTGCTTTAGACCATAAACATTTTTTTTTTTTAATTCAGATACACATAACCTGCGTTCATAGAAAAAGTAGTTGTAGCATCTGAAAAATTCATTCTTGGACTGGGACTGGGTCTTTAACTCAGCTGCCACGCTTACAATCATTGTCTTGCCTCATAGCCCACATGTGGTTAAGTTTAAGGACACAGCCTCATAGTCACATACTGTTATTGTCAGGATTTTATGTCGGGTTATAAAAATATGAAAAAAAAAACCCCATAACATTTTCACAAAGTCTATTATGTTAAATAGTAGCCTTGTCACTCTCACACTCAATGCTCCTCAGTTGTTTTTTACTGTTAAATTGTGAACTCTGACCTTAGCTGAGACAAGTGAGGCCTGTGGGATTTTTATTTTACATGTTATGTCTTTTTGAATCATCACTTTTCTCCTGGATTAATTGTGTATCTCAAACAAAATTTTTACCACTTTACCATACTTTCTACCTTTGGAAAAAACAGTTTTTAAATTTTTTATAAATTGAATTTAGGCCATGTCCAGACTGAGACACAAATCATTCTACGTGTTGGCAGGCGTAGCTCAAAAGTTTTTTTTTTTTTTTTTTTTTTTTTTCAAACACTGCACCTAGACAACAAAGCTTGCATTCCTGGTGTCAAGTCACTTTTGAATCAAAGATGTCAGAAATGTTTTACCCGGGACAAAGGCAAAAATAACTTGACCATTGGTAGGTGATCTAAATTCCTCTTTTCAGTTAAAAATAAAGTTTGCATTTAATTTGGAAATCAATGTCCTGGAGTATAGAAGAAGAGTAGAGAAAAACAGAATCCATATTACTTGAAAGATGGTGTTGGTTGACATTACAGGCATCACAGAACAGCATCACAGAACAGAGTCTCACAGATTGTTAAGAGAATCAACTTATCTGCAAGTTCTATAATAGTTCAGTAATATTGACCAATAGGACTGTATTTATATTTGTATAAATATATTGAACGCAAATTGATTACCGAATTGTATAGCTAATTTGTTTGAAAAGAATCAAACAAAGAAAACAAGTTTGTGAAAACAACATTCAAAAGCAGCACAGTGTGCGTTAAAAGGCTATGTATTCAGCAGAAACAGAGTTATAGTAGAGCAACTGGTTGTCAAGTAAATTGTACCTTGTAAACACCCTGAATTTATTTAACAAGAGCCACCTTGAAACACTGCATTGCAAACATTTGTGGAGGAGAGGAAGTGATGTGCGCACTCAGAACCTGTTAGTGAACACTCAATGGATTGTTGTTTTTTTTTTGTGCAAGACCAGATGATACCGTCCTGGCAAGCCCTACCTATCTGCATCTCTGCAGTAGCCATTTTACACCTGGTGGTTTTTGCAAACTTACTCTTGAGAAAACTGGGCTTACCGGATAAACAGCTGCTACAGCTTATCACATCAAATGGGATGTTTCTCTCTCCTCTTTTATCCCTCTGTTCTTTCTGCCTGGCACAGCCCTGCTAGTAAAAGCCTGGTACTCACTCTAATTTGACATGTGTGTTCATTTTATTACTATTGGTAATAAAATGAATAAAATTTTGCTGCAGCGAGTGTTTGGGACATCTAATCTGTTCAATCTGACAGATGCGGTTAGCAAAGTTGTGGCAGTTTGTTTGGGTAAATCTGACAAACGTTCTATATCGTCATCAGAAAGAAAAATTGCCACAAGCATGGCAGAGCACTGCAGATTTATTTTTTAATCTTTTGAATCAAATTCTACTAAACTGATATTGTTATTGCCCATGTCTGGTTGTGTGTTTAAGGACATCGTTTGACATATTTTACCAGGATGGGGTGGATTGTTTGATATTAAACTTAACTCTGATTTCCATAAGACCTTGAGAAAGTCAAATAAACAAAAAACAAACAAAAAAAATATTGAGTGCAACTGGTCCTGCAAACTGTTATTTTACCAAGATTTGTTTCTGACCTGTCCAGGGTGTATCCTGCCTTTTGCCCATTGAACGTTGGAGAAAGGGCCAGACACCTTTCATGACCCTGCAAGGCTAAGTGTGTTAGATATTGGAGGGATGAATCTTAGAGCACTGCCTAAAACTGGCTGCAAGGAGTATAATTTAAACTCAAACCAGAGGGCTTTGATTTATATTCTTTTTGTATTGTGACCAAACAATACTTGTGCTCAAGGTTACATTTCAGATATCCAAACCAAAAAAAAAGAACAGAAATAAATTATTTTTCTATCCTTGACAAAATACCTTTACAATGACATATGCGTACGCAGTTTGTTCTGAACAACAGGTTTATAGATGTGGAAGAGCATAAAGAAATTCTGGGGAAAAATGGTTGTAGCCTCATGTTTTCTCCTTCCAAAAAGTCTGCATGTGGACAACAGAAGTTTACAATTTTATTTGTGTATAACCTTGAATAAGCTAGAGCTCTACGAAGCGATACATTTCAGATGCTTGTCACAGGGAACCAAGGATTAGTTGGACAAGAGAAGAGAGTGACTTGTTGTCCACACACTAACACACACAAGACCTTTTGTTTTTGTTTGCCAAAAGTATTGATTTGTCAATATTCAGTAAGTGTTTTTTCACAGAAATGATTTAAATTTTGTTCTGATTGTTCTCATATTGTATTTTATTTCATTATGATATTACAACCTAAAGTTACAGCTTTTGATAATCCTGCTTTTTATTATTCTATGGACTCATTTGTGTCTTTAATAAAGCTGATGATGATGATTGATGACGATATTTATCTAATTTCAAATCAGTTCACTTTAGTTCAGTCTAATTATTAGAATATATATTTACATTATAATTAATTAATTTCAATCCATTTGTATTCAGTCCTTGATCCTAAGCACACAGAGGGCAGCAGTAAAATGGAAACCTCTCATAAGAGGCTGAGAGTAAAGAAAGATAACTGTGGATCTGCCTTCAGCTTAAGATGATAGCAGCATAATTACTAACAGCTTTATGCTGTGATGAGAAATATCACTGAATTAAAGCACATTTGAAGCAAAACTGCCCTGTGATTTTTTTTTTTTTATAAATAATTCAAGGGCAGAACATGATTACAGTGGGTTCTGAAACCTATGTTGTGCTCTCAAATAAAATAAAAAAAATATTGGTCTTTGCACAAAATCCTGTGGAATTCAATCAATATCAGTTATTGGTTTCAGAATTGTGGCTCACAAGTTTGGAGTGGTCGCATTTGTGCAAGGAAGGGCATGCCACAGGTAATGAAGTTGTGGATTTGCTAAAGCTGTCCTGGACCTTTTATACCTCTCTTAGTTTAAAGCAATAATAGAAGTAGTAAGGACAATCATCAAACATTGACATGTAGTGTAATTCACAACCATTGACTCTTTGGTTGAAGGTTGGAGGAGAAGAGACACAGCTGACCAAGAAGTCACATTGACTTAATTTGCAAGTTCCTATGCTGCACAGGTATGACATTGTTTTTTGTTTCATAGTTTTTTATATTGTCAGTACGAAATGAATTAACTTGACTCTATTTTAAGTTTCTATATCCTCTAAATTCTTTTTAAATAAATAGGAATTTGAATGACTCTTGAACTCAAAGAACAGAAAATGTCTTAAAGTTAAAAAATTGCAGCCTGCAGCACACATCATTTTTCATTTACATGATAATGGAATATACCTTCAAAATACAAGGACTGCCAGGAAAAACAGGTTGTACCTGCATGGAAACTGTTTTCAGGATGCCATGACTGCTGAAGAAAACAAAGTATATGGATACATATGAATTATATCTGACAGTCAGGCTTCTCAGTTGACTTTCTCTTTGAGAGGAGTTTCATACATGTCAATATAGTATGCATTGAAGCAAAAGCACTGTCAACCTGGTGATTTTAAGGAAATGAAATTTGGGTAACCATCTTCTGTCAAATAGGCACTCAGAAAAGAACAAATAAAAAAATTGACCTTGATCTTTTGCCCTTGGTGATAATCAGCCACCTCTAATAAACAATAAGATTGCTGTACAAGTCAGTGGCGTCAGTAATTTTTAAAAATATATTTCATTGCTTTAAATCACATTAAAACCAAGAATATGAAGAGATTTCATACAACTCTGGAGAAAGCCTGTACTTACAGCTTGTTTTAATAAGCTGGAGGCTTTTCAGAGAATTAATAGAGAATAACAACATTAAAGACTAGTAGTAATAGATAAATGACCAAGGTTTCCCCTAATAGTGGTTGGAAGGGTATTTTGGCATAGATGAAGTCTGTAACACTGACAAGCTATTCCAGAGCAATAAATAAATAAATAAATAACAAAAATGTTTATGTGCACACAATCTGCCTCACCATCCAGGTATGTCAATCAGAGAGACACTGATGTAAGTGAGATGTCATCTCATCTGCTTGGTATTCATACACTTCTCCCTCTAGATACTATGTTATCAAGTTGCTTAAAATCATTCAGCAATGACAGTGGCCTGAAACCCAATAACTTTTTTTTGACTGCCTGCTTGATAGAAGTACCCTGAGTTTTCTTCATACCAGTACATTTAAAAAAAAAACAAAAAAAACAACAATATTTCTTGCCTTTGATTTCAGTACATTATCTGGAGTCATAATGTAAAGAGTGACATACTCCAGGCTTTTTTCCCCATCTAATTTTGATAATTATGGTTTCCAGATGATGGAAGCTTATAATTCAGAAAATGTGAATGCTGTGAAAAAGATCAATAATGGAAACTCATGATGTCACATCTTAGTCAGCAAGTTACTTCAAAACACCTGTAATGGTTTCCTTAACCTCTACATGGTTTCTATGGGTCTGTGGGCCACACAATAATAGGGAAAACTGCTGACATAACATTTGTCCAGAAGACAGTCATCAACACCCTTCACAAGGAGAGTTCTGTATCCTACCATATTAACTGAAAATTGAGTGGAAGAAAGAAATATGGAGGGAAATTCTGCACCAGTTTGGGAGACTTATCCTTTCTCCATTTAGGTTCTTGATATATGAGGTTGAAGAAGAGTTGAATTCATGAATTCTATTTATTAAGACTGAAATACTGCACTGGTCCATTTGTTCATGCTTGACTTATGGGCTAAAAGAGCACAATGGCACCTAACAACCATTTGTAGTTCTTTTTGTTGGCCTCTATCTAAGCTATGCCTGAAAGAGGTCATTCCCTAGTGTGTCATTTTGTTTAATCTTAGCTTTGAGGGCATGTGCTCTTTGTAAGTACATGTATTCCAGCATGCAAATATCTAAAACAGATAGAGCAAAACACAGAATTATTTATTCTCAACACCACCAACAGGAAGAACCACAGCCTGTAGAGGATCTCCTGATCCAGAGACAATGTTAAAGGAATCTTATCTGGGCTGTGAAGAAAAATAACTGAGAAGAAACAGTCGAGAGTCCTGTTTTCCAATGTGAAATTTCCATAGTCGGCGATGTTTTGGGTTGCCATGTATCTACTGCTGTTGGTCCATAGTCAACGCAGTCAGCTCCCAGAAAATACTAGAGTACTGCATGCTTCACTTTGCTGACAAGTTGAGGGAAGATGACAAGATAGTGATTTTATTTTCCAGCAGCACTCGGCACCAGCTGATAAAACCCCAAAAGCTGGTTGAATGAGCAATTGTGTTCCAGTTCTTGATTGGCCACCAAACTCCCCTGACCTGAAACCCATTGAAAATTTATGGCCTGTTATCAAGAGGAAGATGAGAGACCAGACCCATCAAGGCAGATGACCTGTAGGCAGCTATCAGAGCAATCTGGGTTTCCATTGCACCCACACGGTGCCACAGGCTGATCACTTCTTTGCCACGACGCATTGATGCAGTATTTCAGGCAAGAGGAGGCTCAGCCAAATATTGAGTGAAGAAAAATATAAATATTTTTCAAAAGCCTGACATGAATTCTTACTACATCCATTTTACATTGGTCTAATGTGAAATTAAAATTTCCTGACACACTGAATTTTGGGTGTTCTTTACCTGTAAGCCATTAACATTAAAATTATCATCAAATAAAATACGATTTGTTTATTAGAATAAGTAAACAATTTAAGAAAACAAAAAGTTTAAAATATTTCAATGTATGACTGCACTTTCATGCAATATCCTACTACTTTTAGCTGAATACCAGCAGTTTTCCAGTTTGCTCTTTCTGCTGGACCAGAGTCCTTTTAAGCTCCTCTGCAGCTAAAAGCATCGCACACTGTAATATTTTGTTCAATCACTTAAGGGAAACTGGAGGGAGAGAGAAAAGGCCAACAAAAACAGGAACAGCCAGAGAATACCTGAGTTGGGCGCGTGGGAACGCCTGCAAATGTGTGTTCATGGAAGTGTGCCGAGGGGCAGGAGAAGGCAATGAGTGATATGCTGTGTTCAGAATAGTCCTTAGAGGGGGCACTGTAAAGCCCCACATTAGCCCATTCCACAAAGAGACCTGGCTGAGCATTAAACACCATCATTATTTGAAACAATTCATCCTTCAGCTTCATGCTGTTTCCACATGTTTACCTGAGTCATTTCGCCCTTCCTCTGTTTTTATTGATTCAATTCCATAAAGTACAGTGAGCTTTTAAGCCTCTCGGACACGGCAAGAGATCATCATAGCAATGAGCAGATGCACTCAGGCATTATTGGGATGCATTGTTTTGCAAAATGAGTGTTTTAAACATAAAGAAAAAAATGCTCATTGCTTTCTTTTATTTTAAGCTGCCATTTATTAGGAAAACATGTAAATAAAAGCTCATCAAATAGGCACCCAGTAAGCCAGTATGAGCTTAGGTATTCAGGAACATGCAAAAAATAAATAAATAAATAAATAAAAGCTGGGGCTAATCTAAACCCAACAATCAAGAAGCTATGCTTGAGTATTCAAGGTCTTTAAGGAGTCATAAAACATTATGACCAAACACAGGCAAAATTATAAGTTGATATTATAAAGACAGTGCTATGAGCCAGTATACCAATCTCAACAGCTTTGTGTGATGGCTTCATGCACTTATGTGCCCTATCATCAACAAGACATATGCTTTCAGAGAGTCTTGAGCAGATGCAGTAATCAGTGTGCTTCCTTTCCCACCTCTCTCTGGGCAACCTCGATAAGCAGAAGAAAAAAAAAGTGGTGTCATATTTATTCATGACTAGCTTTTCAATTCTGCATTCTCTCATCCTCCACTGGGGCTCTGCGAGCACAATCCACGCTACAACCATCCTAAACGACAGATTAATGTTAAATAGCTTTATTTTGTTATTCTATCTTCGAAAAAATAATAATAATAAAAGCATCATCATTATTATTTTTGCTTTCGTCCTCAGGAGCCAGGAGAAAAGAAAATGATAGAATAACCTGCCTTTTTCACCTGTGTAGCAACGTAGATGAGCATTCTTTGTGGACAAGCAATCATTTTCTCATCATAGCAGGGGAGAATAAAAGAGAAATGTGAAATTGAAGAAAACTCAAGAGAATATTAACAGAAAATGAAATGCAAAAAGTGGTTGTGAATTGTAAATAAAGAAATGCAACTAGACAGCGAATGACCAATGGAAGAAAAGTATTTAGCCAACATTTTTGTTTCGCTCTATTGTAGAGTTAACATTCAAAAAGCAGTCGGCAAGCAATGTTTGCTTCTTAAGTGTCGAGAAATCTGTTCTACCTGAAAACTTATAAAGCAAAAACCAACCATATGTAACTGTAATAATTAATAAATACCATCCATGCCTTTGTGCAGCAAAACTTTATGTTACATATAAATTTACCCAAATTTGCTTAATTTACTCAGGTACGAACACCAACAATGAGGAAAGCACATTTCGTTTTGTTTCATTCAATATGCTAAAATAAAACTAAAATGCCTGTTTAAATGTTTGGTTTAAATAATTAATTGCCTTTCTTTATAGCTTTACCTACTAAATACTGGACATTTGCAAAAAAGATGGAATGAGTGAGAGCGCTACTTCAATAATGTGATGCAAAACTGCAGTGCAGTGTAACTTTTAAAAAATGCTGCACTGAATGATTAGCACAACCCAGCCACTTATTTTCCTGTATGATTATGTGGGATAAATGGCTTCATCTGCATCTGTAGTAAAAAATATGTTCATTTAAGAATTAGTTTGGATAATTTATCAGAATATGGAGCAATGTGTTCTGCTAAAAAGAACACCCATTGTCCTTATGACAATGGGTCATAAGGAACAATTAACCAAATGACTACATGACAAATGTACATACATACAGCATTTTAGCTCTTGTTCAGTGACAGCCAAAAACTACAAATTAATTTATTCAAATTCAGTTTGATAGAGTAAAAGAGAGTGAAAAGGAAAAGAAGTCACCTAAGTTGTCAATAAAAAGTGCAGCGAAAAAGAGAAGCATTATGATATGATAAGATTAATAAAGCTTAGTCCAAAGCTTGCTCCTTTTCATTAAGGGGACACAAAAATTATTTCTGCAGCTGGAAAAGACAAGAATTCATTTATTAGTATAACAGAATCCAACTGCATGTTTTTTCCCCCTGCCTATCTTCTCTTTTTGTCTGAGAATGATTAAAGCAAGTCCAGACAAATTTGTGCTTTTCTACTGAAATAAGAAGAATACCGACCACCATTCTTTATTTATTTTTGCTTCATCTGAGAATCACAGGCGCAACACACACACACGGACAATCTTCTGACTATTTGTATAAATGTCTTCTGGCTGTAATGTCTCATCCATTCCCCTTCACCTTATTTACAGAAACCACATTTTGATTACCTGTAATAGAAATGAAGGCCTTTTTTTCCTGTAAACATTCTTGTAACAAATTTCAAATGGATCATTTATTCTGCGGAACTGCATTGTGCAAAACCAGGATTTTCTAATCAACAAAAAGAAGCATTAGTTCTTCTTCACATCCTCAATACTTCCAAAACAGTAAAAATATTTTAAACACACTACTGAGAGATTCAGATCCAGATCAAACATTGAAACCTGATTAATGAGAACTGAGATGAAAGAGCAAATCCAAAACACATTGCCAAGAAAAAGGGCTTTTCCTAATCAACTTACTTTTCTTTGGAGGAATTGTACAGTACTTTGATTGTCCCGTTAATCGCTTCCTCCTTCCTCCTTTCCCAGCTGTGCTGGGAAGCTGTTTAATTTCCTTTGAACAAATAAACAGCCAAGCAAGTTTTCTGTTTGAATTCCTAAAGTCCAGAAGAGCACTCATATACTCTGACAACAGTTCTTGTGTATTTTCCAGATACCAAATTTCTAAATCAAAGTTAAAGAAGTTTGAATAAAATATTTGGAAATAATATATCTCTACTTGATTGCTATTGGATCCTACACCATCTACAAACCATGACAGTGACCCTGTATAAGAATAAGCAAACTACATACAGTATATCTGGGCTCAGTACAGAGCTATCCAGCATGGAGCATAACTTATTTATAGTCAAAGCAAAATGTTTTTTCAAGTTCATTAGAAGTAATATTTCCTTCATGTTGTAAATTAGATCGTAAATTCTGTTAAAATTTTAAGCTTTTAGTATTTATTTTTTACCTGGTTTATTCTGTAAACAGGTGGAGTTAGATGGGTGTTCTGACGGCTTTTTAAGATACAAAGGACACATAAAGCTCAGTATATTGCATTTGATCCATTTCTCTTATTAAATGCATCACATAGATTTAACCCAAATTGTGTCCAAGCTTTGCCATTCTCAGTCATAATCCTGTGGGATAGAAGTGATTTTCTGCTCCATTCAATATTTAGTTATTTTGTGATTCAAGAGTAAAGAGTTTGCCCAACAGACTTCAGGACTAAGGGAAACATACAGTGACTCTACATAGGGAAAGCTGTTATAAGAAAGGCAAGTTTTTACTGTGAGCTGTGCCACATGGGAAAACAAAAGAAAATGATGCCTTCCCAGCCCGAGTGCAAAAAAGGCTGTCACTGGAATACCCAAGCTGGAGCGTTCCAGGTTGATGGAAGATGAATTTTTAATGATTCCAAGCAAGATGTGGTAATTACAAAGAGAACAGACTGTCAAAGTGGAGCACTTTGTTCAGAGCACACTGGCTTTTTAGATTGGTGCTTTTTATGGTCCCTGTGCCTCAGGTGTGAAACTGTTTGTTTATGGTCAGAGTGAGAGGAAATGATGGTAAGCAGCACTAACACCACTGCCTTCTGTGATGCTGTTATTGTAGATGTGCTTAAAACAAGACATCTTGTTATCTCTGCATGTGTCCAACAGACTAAGACAGGAAGAAAGGATGAAAAGAGGTCAGAAGTCAACAGGGATGTTGCTAGCTATTTGAATGTCCTTAGCACAAATGCTTTGTGGTAGCCTCCATCATGCACCACCCGGATACTTAGTGCTACAACACTGTGAATTTCCACATACCTCATCTGACTTGGATGAAGAAAATTAGTTGCATAAGTGATGCACATTAACCCCAAAACTTGATTCTGCCCTGGAATGAAAATGTTTAAAGCACATTTCAAAGGTAACAGTCTTTACAGATCTATTCGTAAGATCAAAGCACCGTCACCCAAACTTAACCTTCTCCAATACTGGAATCTCCTAATGTTTTTTAAGGTGTGGCTTTAGTTTTAGTTTTTATAAATATACATTTAAAAGGTGTGGCATTTATTCGTTTTTACCTACTATGTCCTCCATCAATACTTTCTACAATTACAGTTGCACTTCCTTTTGGATAAGTCTCAGGTCTAGTTTTTTCCCATTTTTTCTGCTCTCTGCAAAATAGCTCAAGGTCAGTCAAACCAAATTTGAGAAAAACTGTTAACATCCATTTTCATGTTTTGCCACAGATTGTAATCAAGCCCAAGCAGTGAAAGCCTATTTTAATTTGAATGTTAATTAGCCCCAAACAGCTAAAGGGCTGCAAAGGCATATTGTAATGATAGTGTTTAATATTCTTCCCTCAAATAAATTGAGTTTTATGAGGTCTAAACAAATAAGAAAACTCACCAAATTTTGCAAATGCATCAGTCTTGAGTGAAATTTACATATTTTTAGGGTTCTGCAAATGTCCCAAAGTAAATAGCTCAATAGCATCCCTCAGAAAGTTTCAAAATTAAAGAAGTTCCCCTTTTGATTACTGCTCCCATTTCAGACATGATTAATCCATTCTGAGTAAACGGACATATACCACTTGCTTTTAAGGTAGCTTTAAACCTTTATATCCTCTCAGTTCAGATGACTCAATAAACTGCTGTCAATAGCATCATATTCTCTTTCAAAAGTCACAGCATTTTCTCTCCCATGAGAGAAAATGCGTTATGCTTGATTGCAGCCGGAGCTGCATTAGAGCTCCTGATGAAAATAACTCTTATGTACACTTTATCTTAATAAAATAGGTTTTATTACTGGCTCAGTGCTTATACAAATGTATTTAATAAACTGGAAAGGTATTTAATAATTCATAATTGATTGCGCAGTCCATCATTAAAGGTTGGGAGATTGTTTGATGAACTTCTCCCTGGCCTGTGTTTATTGGTCTTCATAATGCTTATCCACAAATGTTATCAAACAAGCCAGAGGCATTCACAGAGCAGATGCATTTACACTGCAATTAAATTATGTCTATTTGCCAGCTATAAATAGAGGTTTTAACTTTTAAGGCCCGATGTCTGTGCCGGAGTTTATTCAGAGGTATCAGAATAAAACAGGGATGAATGCAAATAAACTACAAACTTTTCAAGTTTTTAATTGTAAAAGAAAAAGAAAACCATGTTGGACTTTCTCTCTCCTTCTTAAATATATTCGAAATACAAGTGCATGGCTTCACAGACACAAAATGAATAAATGCCTGGTTGTGAAAGACGGTAATTTGCTGAACCTTCAGACATTTGTTAACAACTTTGAATAGGTGCTCAAAGATGAAATGTTATTTTCCCTTGTTTGGGTGAGGATCATTATGTATGCGAGTGGATGGGACTTAGTAGCCTTGGAAATGTTTTGCACATTTAAGCCTGAGCTGTAAAACATTTCAGCGCTCTAAATTCAATGGATAATGCAAATCACTGTTCATAACAGATTTATTTTGCTTTACTTTTTTTTCTTTTAACAATCCCTTTTACATGATGGAAAGTCCAGACAAGTGAAAAGTGCTGTCTTCTGTATTTTCCAAAACTTTAACTAAGTGTGTTACTTTCGCCTTTTCTATATATATTAATTATTAATCTCTACCATTATTCATTTGCTGTTTCTTTGTTCTTACGACCAACTTAATCAATAATTCAAAATCTGTGTGGAAAGCATTGTTGAGTATTCAAGTGTTTTTAAATATGTGAAAGAATTTTGAATATGTTGTTTATAGAAAGACATTTTTTGTGCATTGTCACATGGTGGGGACTCTTTCATCTTTCATCAATCTGTAAGTATCATGTGCAGTTATGAACAAAGGTGTAATGAATGAAAGGGCTGATTTCTCTAACTTGATTATCACTTCCAGTAAAAAGAAAGGGGAGGGGAAAAACAAAAAACAATCTCTGGTAATTACTTTGTAAGAAACAAAGTGGAAAAACTACCAAGCTGAAAATGAAAAGGACTATTCTCAAGCATGAAATCATTTTTCTGTAATACAGAAACAAAGCATTAAAGGAGCAGACCAGGCTGTTTACACTCAGAACTTGCTCTCAGGGGGTCAAACTAACAGTCAGAGCAACATGACAGCACATGGAGAGAAACAAGCCATAGTGTGCTATTAAGTGCTCAACTAACCTAACTTCAACCTGACCTGAGTTCAACTTCCCAGGTGGGCTGCCATGCAGTAATAAGTCTAACCAATCCAAGATCAAGCATTAAATAGTCAGAGTCACAGACACCAGCTGGGTCAACAGTTCCTGGCAACAGTGTCTCTGACCTGACTTTAGCCAGAGTTACAGGTCCCAGACAGGTTAATCACACCACAAGAACAACAAAGAGACACGGCATCACCCTGTTCTGTGAGTAGTATGATATAAATGTTAGTAACATGAAAGGCATTGAGTTTTAGAAAACAGAACGTGGATCATGACTTTCCAAATCAAATGCAGGATTTACTTTCATCTAAAAATAAGACTATGGACTTTTTCTCCTTACGTTTTGCTTGGCAATCCTCCCAACACTGTGGTTCTGCTTATTGCTGGCGAAACGTTTTCAAGCACATTTCATTCTTCCACTCAATCTTCTGTTAATGTCCATGGATACAGAACTATGTGAATGACAAGCTTCTTCATTATTGTGAATGACAATAACCTCTTGTGGTTTACTCTTCTTGTTAAGGATGTTGATGACTGTCTTCTGTTCATCTGTCCATTCAGCAGTCCTCCCCATGATTATGTGACCTATTGACCCGCAGTAGGTTTTGAGTTAATTAGCTGATTAAGCAACAGCAATATACTCTTTTTAATGTTTTCATTATGTAAAGAAATTGGAATTGTCTTGTAGCTGAAATGTGCTATACTAACAACCATACCTTTCCTTGCCTTCAAGCAGTCATTTATTCTTGAGTTTGGCATACCCTGTTCATTATCCACACTTTGGTTTTCTAGTTAGTGCATCAATATAATTTATGAGGGTTTGAACATTTCTCATATGCATGAGATATGGTATACATTTCTTCTAAGGCATATACAACTCTCCCTGAGGCGAGAGTGATTAACCTGCTAATGCTTATTGTGATCAAAGTATGTAGATGTTGACTATAAATTAGTGTTCACACATTTTCAGCCGAGACAGCACATCTTTCAAAATATCCTAGCGAACAGTTTGCTTATTTGATATAAATGTGACTAAATAATAATAATAATAAAAAAACTTATTTTTTCTTCTCTATATTGTGTTGCCCAATTGATTTGTGGCTTTTCTTGAAGAGCTGATTAGAAAACAAAGTTGATATTGATGAATGAAAGGTCAGTCTATTTGAAGGATCTCAGATTCCTCCAAGGACCAAGGAAGGATGGTATAATCATGAAAGCCATGAATTGATTTTTATGTATTTCTTCAAATGCAGACAAACAAGCACACAATGCATCACCTTCAATATAACGGACAAAAGATTTGCTTCTGAAGTCACTTTGTAAAAAGGTCACTTTTCTAAAGAAATGCAAATGTTGCACAGTTTGACAATGTTCCAGTCAACACTTTGAAAGTAGTAGAATAATAATCATAAAAAACAGATTTAATTTGTTTTAAAATGAGAACATAAACTGAGTAGAGGTTGCAGACAAAAGGAGTTTTGTTTTTCAGTTGCTATCCTTATTCTATGTTCTGAACTGCCGACTTGTTACAATGTAATGAAACATTACCATTCACTGTGGAGATGTGTCAACAACCAAAAGGCCTGTATCTCAGTGTTTACAGCCCAACATTAAGTTCTACTGCACCAGGTCACCCCAATTCTATCCAAGGGTGAAATTGCCTTTTCATAATTTCCATTATACTTGGTTTCTGAAAAATGGCTCTCGTGATCTGTGGTAAGATAACGGAAGTTATTTTTCTTCGGAAGTGAATTTTGATGATGCATTCTTTGATGAAGTATCCCAGTGTTTTCCTAATGCTGGTAGCAGTGCTTTTCTTTAGTGTTTCATTTCTATGCCAGGTGGAAATAATGGATGAAGGATCTCAATGTGACGAAACCGCGTAGTGGGACACCTGAGCCCCATAATCTGAAGAGAAGTGCTGTGAACAGTCTGTGTCTACTAATAAGCCTTTTAGAAAGCAAAGACAAGAATGAAGCACTTGGATGTCTACATGTCTTTGTTAAAATATCTTTCAAATTGTGAAACCAAGTAAAATATTGATGAATGGCATTAAATTAAACACTAGACTACAAAATTTTAAGCCCTTTATATTTTACTGTGTAAAATTTGGTCAGAGTAAGCTTTTATTTCCGTCCTTATGAATCAAGCACCTGTCTTTGTGCACCAAAGAGCTTCTGTCTAGTTTTACTAAAAGGACTTTTTGTATAAACGGATGAGCCTGTATGTCACCAGCTGCTATTAAAGACTCATCAGAACTTCACTTTATCTATTAAAGATTAATTATTTCAACAGCATATGTCACACAGAACAGCATAAAAAAACTTTCAGCAATGACATTTCTGGACATTTTTACTTTAAAATGTATTAAACTCCTTAAAAGGTGGAAAACTAAATTGATTGAATTTATCTTTGGTGTGCCTCGTTCCTCCCCCAACTGATTGTCAGATGTTTAGTTCCTGTAAAAACAAAATTGTTTTGTGTGCAAATTATTAAATAAAAGAAAAAGTAAATGGCCAACAGGCAGTAGAGTGTGGTAAGTTCATTCAAATCAAGTCCAAAAACATACACAGCAGCAAGAATACATGAGACACAACAACCATAAGCAAGGCAAGGTGCAAACTTGTAATGTATGTATCTATTTTAAGAGTTTGAATATGAAATAAAGGAGATGACATTTTAAATTGTAAATTCATATCACTTCTATTTACTTATGCACCCTGGTTTTGTAGCAACAAGTAGTGAACCGGTTTGAAATGAAAGAAAGGCAACAGTTCAAATAATCTCTCATTACGCTTACAGGTTCAACACACAAATGTTGAACCTGTAAGCAGATGAACTATAGAATATGGGTCAAACAGGCCCAGACTGGCCAAAGTGTAATTATATTTGAAGATAATTCTAAATATATTCTGATATATTTAGAATTGTCTTCTAAATACATTTGGAATAAATGTTGGATAAAACAACATTTATTCCCAAATTCCTTTGGCTTTGACTATTCATCTTAAATTACATAAATAAATAAATATCTCAGGCAAGAATGATGTTTGATTCTTTCTAGACAGCAAAAATGCACCCATTACAGGCCCAACAGCTCTGGGGAAATTGACAGTCTTGAAACATGCGTATCAAGGCATAAAAGCAACTACAGCTGGGAGCTGGGTCAGTTTACAGCATAGCAGTGTCAGCATGGTGTGTGCAGCCACATGTTCACATTTTGATTTGTACCTTCAAAGAAATTATAAGAAGCACTTTCCTGTAAGTCTGTTTTCTTTCAAAGTAGAGAGAGAAAAAGTAAGCATTAGCGGTAACTATGAACTATTGTGCAAGAATACATGTCTGCTAAATCTATTAAAGCAATTAATCGAAGCGTCACAGATAGTTTTTCAGTGCCTCTCTGAGTAACAACCTTTGCATATTTTCCTCTGTTTCTGTCTCCATGCTTGTTAGATCAGGTCTGGGTTAACTGTTTGGGCAGTAGAATGAGGTAAGGGTCAAGTGATGGTGGCCCTTATTTTCATGTTCCTGTTGGGAATCCTGTCAAATCACTCCTGGGAGGAGTGATTTAAGTGCCAAATGAGTCAAACGACCAGAGGCTCTGCATGAACCCCATAAGTCTGCCTCATTTAAAGGGGAATGGGGACTCATTCGCCGGGAATAGTTTAATAATTTAGTATGGCCTTAAACTAATCTATTTCAAGCACCCAGATGGTATTTATATTGAGCAAATGCTCAGATAATTGAATGGAGTAATTTACTCACTACTGTTTCGAGGTGTCAGAGAATCCCTTGCTGAGCCCACCCTGGAAAAGACATAAAGTCAGGAAGGCACTGCGCCTCTAAAGTTAGAATACTTTGAATATACCACAGAAATTTTGTTGCAGTCAGGCTGTAGTTTCATTTTTACTTCAGAGGCTTTGGATTGGATGTGTATGATTTAATATCGAATTCTGCAGGAACCTGTGAGGCATTTATTCTTTACATAGTGTGCTTTTGAATGCTTCCTGTCCTTGGGTTAAGATATGTGTCAAAGAATGATGTGAACTGTCTCTCCAGTGGCCTGTTTTTGTTTGTTTGTTTGGATAAGCAGCCTGTTAAGAAGCAAGAAATAGTCTTATAATGGTAAGCACTAGATGAGTTTTCTGACTAAAAAATATATATACTGTTATCATTGAGAGAATAAATAGAAGGTCAGCAATGGAGGGATGAATAAGAAAAGGCCTAGAGAAGCTATTGAAAGGAGAAAGTCTCTGGTATAAAGGAGACAGAGCGAGACAGAGAGAGAAAGGCAGACAGAAAGGAATGCAAAGAGAAGACAGTGGGTAGGTTGGAGGGAAAAAGTAACTGCTTACATTTAACAGCCGTTTGCCTCATTTCTGATTAATGCTTCCCATCAGCCTTTGGGCCATTGTTACTAAAAATTATTTCACTGCATCTCTAGTACTCGCATATAATTTGTCCCGTCTTTCTATAAGAAATGCTTCAGATCTGGTTATAGATCAAACAATAGATATTTATCTATCTAGAGATGTCAGTCCATCCGTCCGTCCATCAGTCCGACAGCTGTTGGACAGTATGAGTCCTTTATACCACCAAGATCCATACATGCACATAAGGTACCCAATAAAATAACAATAAAGCAACACAAATAATGTCCCATTTCGATGTACAGTACAGTTCCTCAATAAACACACAAGGTTCAGTTGAGTTTTCAAATTAGTCCATTTTAATTTCTTACCCACCAACAACATTCTTAGTTCAGTCCAGTCCACAGCCAAATATAGAGGCAACTCAAAAGTTGAGTCCAGGTTTGCAAATTTCTTCCAAACACCACAACCAAGTAAACAACTGAGTATATCTCTAAGAAACAAGGGCTTCTTTTGTACACATGACACCTTCCTCAGTTTGAATTAGCTTGGGCAGTGAGCAGATAATGATTGTACCAGACAGCAAAGAAGTCATAGGGTTCCTTGACACAGTCTGATGTCCAACCCAGGAGAGAGAAAGAGAATCTGTCTTGATAAACACTTACAACCTCAAACCTAAATGCGTAGGAATGAAAAAGTAATGTCAACATGCCTTTTTATTTTTTTTGTCATTCTTGGCTCTTAGTGTGTCTTTGGGTGGTTTGATATTGGTGCTGATTTGGCTGAATTTGACTGGTCCAGCTGGATAGCAATCCAAAGGATACTGCTAAAGCTTCAAATAAATGGTTTACACAAGGAGTCTTCAAATCCAGCCCCTGTGAGCTGCTGCCCTTCAACTTTTAGATGGGTTCCTCCTTGCTTCAACATACCTGAGTCAAATAATGAGGTCATTAGCAGAACTTGACTGCATGCTGGGGAGGTGATTCAGCTATTTTATTCACAGTTAATGGATATTTTGTGTTAGGGAAAAAAATGTATTCAAATACACTAAAGTGTGTGGTTGTAGGATTTTGTGCTTTGGTTTTCTTTTGTGTTCCTCCCAACTTATTTCTGGATCGGTCATTGTTAGAAGTTCCAATCCTTTTTTGGTATGACATCACCGATTCCCAAGGTGCATGGAGAGAGTCAAGGATCTGATGAGGTGAAGACTCGGGTGTTTCTAATCCCCTGGTGAGCCCACTTTCCCACTGACACCTGTTTTGTTGTTTTGGCTTCCAATATATAAAAATAACATGGAAAATAAGATCAGCTCATCAATCATTTCATCCTTTTCTGAACTTCTGATAGTCATTCCTCTCTCCTACGATTGCAGTGTTTTCTATACTGTAGTAGACCATTCATATGACAAACCACCATGACGTACATTGCAGTGGGAGGGGTTTCTCAAGAGCTCAGCACAATGTGCCTTGTGGGTCTTGAAGAGAGAGTGCGAAAATAAATGTCTTGCAATCACGTGACCCTACGTTGATTGTGATTGCACCAGTTTGCTTATTTAGACTTATTTCTTCCATCTTGTGTTTCATTTATTTCTGTGATCCTGATGCCTTTTGTTACTTTCCTCTCTGTACCCTGTCCCTGCTCATTCACTCACTAGTACTGATCCAGTAATCAGTTTCCTAGTATAACTTCTCCTCTTTTTCAGATCCAAGTTGTCAATGCCGGTGTCCTGTCTTCGCATTTCAGTATCCATTTTCACCAATATCTGGCTTCCTCAGTTTTCCACTTTGGGTTCTCAACAAATGCACATTCTGACA
This sequence comes from Poeciliopsis gracilis, assembly GCA_911649635.1. Classification (NCBI taxonomy): domain Eukaryota; kingdom Metazoa; phylum Chordata; class Actinopteri; order Cyprinodontiformes; family Poeciliidae; genus Poeciliopsis; species Poeciliopsis gracilis. Next base: position 5,376,541 of record CAJVRI010001220.1, read on the forward strand.
GTAGAATAACTGCAGTGATAGCTTTTCATTAGAAATCTTGCTTCTTGCTTGTGAATAAGCTGAAGGCTTCCACTTCCTGATATAAGACTCAGTAGTTCGGCCTTGAAGTAACAAATGCATGAACACATTTTTTCAGCATAACTCCTGGAGAGGATATTTCTAATTTTGTCAATCTTCCAGAAGTGAAAGAGAGAAATCCTAGCTCAGAAGCTTGCCTTAGTCTGGCCATCCTGGTTAGCATTTGCACCTTCTTGAAGACGAAGTGCAATTCCTACTGGGTAGACACATCTATTCTTATTGGATATTCATCTATTCCTTCTCTGAGTTTAAAAGCAATTAACACAGGGGAGTGAAGTCAACGTTAGCTCTTTTTGAGACAAAAAAAGCTGCGTGTGATGTCGGGCTAAAATAGGCTGCCATCTTCACCGTATATATCATATGATTCATATGAGTCATTTAAATTACACAATATCACTTCCCATTATGCCATGTGAGGTTACAAGTGGAAGGACAAATTGTCTAAAAGCTGACCCTTTTACAGCTGGCTTCACATTATCTAAATATTGTATCACTGAGAATGTCCATCTATATTGTACTTCTACTGTTTCTCATTCAAAAAATGGAAATCAATTAATAGCATTTTATTTTGCTCATAGCCCAATATTTCCATGATCTCACCATTATTGTTCCAGAACTGTCGTCAGGTCTTTGAATTCATTATTGTCGTTTGAGGGTCATGCCGTCTGTGTGTCAGCACTGTGCAATTCCACAGGATATTAGGGTCACACAAGGGAAACCCCACAGGTCTCATAACCCTGAAAGAATGTACAGGACCATATCCTCACTCTATAAAAAATCTAATTTTGTAAAAAATGGATAATTCATATTTTCTTACAAGGTAGTCCAGCAGGTGATAAGAGAATCTCCATGTCTTGAGTGACTACTTATTCACAGAAGAAGGTCTCTGGTGGCACATAAAGAGGGAATAATTTAATAGATTTCATAACGATTGCCACCACACTCACTAGGGTTCTTTTCTTACCCTTTGCACTTTCCCTCACTCTCTTTTTCTCAGTATAATTTGCATTAATGGGCTTAAAGTAGAGACAAGAATACAAAATTGACACCCAAACTGGAACTAAATCAGTACATGGGAAAGAGAGCAACACACTCACACACACACACACACACACACACACACACGCACGCACACATGCAGAATGGGTTTCCTGCTGATTTGAGTGTACAGGACATGCTTAGCATTTCAATGGCAAACGCAGGCATCATTATCAGGAAGGGAAGAAGATTCTTCCCCTTAGATATACTTAAGAACAACACAGAGTGAAGCTCCTTGTCTACTAAACTTGGTCTTATTGCTATTAGGCTAAATTTCAGGGTTGTTTGGGGTTTGATTATAATGAGGCATATGTACAGTACCATGACTAAGCTTTGTAGAAGTTCAGCAGGTGGATGCTGTTTATTTAATGGGGTTGGTATTTAGGGCGCCATCTTGTAGTTGTGCTTATGTTGGCTAGTTCCTGCTTATTGGTCTCAACAGTTTTGTACGTCTGAATGAACTAGGTGTTATTTTTAATGAATTAATATTTTTTATATATAATGTTTTTATTTCTAATGTTTATTTAGTTATTTTTAGGGACTAAGCTCTTTAGATTCCAGGCTTTTGAGAGTTTTGAGAATCACCATGTGCTTTTTAAATGCTCAATATAATTTAGAGCCTATTTATAAAACATATTTTTACTGAGGGCAAAATATGGAGAGATGATTTTATTTGAAATCATGCAGCCTTACCAATGCACACTTTGCGAGCAATTATAATAGTTACTAAGAAAAGCATGTCAAAACCTTGGTGGCTGATGTGACTTTGAGCTGGTACACTAAGGACATGCAGGTGTTGCTTAGGAAGAGAAGTTTGTGTTAGAAAAAGACCGTTCATAATATGCTTAATATCAAAAACCTGTCATTATTCCTGATTCATTTTTGACGTCATTCAGATATTTAACATTTTCCTGTTTGTAAATGTACGTAAAAACTGAAAACTGTTTGTGGATTTGGCAATCCAGAACTTCCCTTGAGAGAATAAGCAACAAAGAATAACCATCATCTTTATTTTTTATGTTTTTTGACTGAAATGTTTCAAAACTATGTTATATGTGAGGACTCTAGACTTAGTTATTTGTTTAGCATGTAAGCTCTTACCCTTTCCAAATGTGGCTTACATTTCCCTGTGAGGTGATCTCTTCCACATTCCCATAGTACTCTGAAACATTGCATTATTTAGTGTTATTTAAACTTTTTTCTTTATTTTCTCATATTTTTACTCTTCATAGAGGCTACATCTGGTCTGGTGTTCTGTTTAGTTGTGATGCCTTCCTGGAGGGGGCATTCGCTCAGCTACTGTTCCCAACAACTTGACATTCTCCTTCAATAGAAGACGCAGTTGGCTCCCTCTCTGTGTGTTTGACCCTGTCTCCCTCCTAGAGATAACTATTGGCTGAGCTTTTACTCCACTAACTTTATGCGCCCTCTTTCATCCTATAGACTCTAAATCTGGGTCAAAGTTTTCTGCTTAGCTTTGACTCCTAGACGAAACCCCCAATTGTGCGACTACTGTCACAAACTTTCTGCTTCTCTTTAATTTCGATAGTTCTCCTGGGTCAGTGCTTCTGTGTTTTGTTTTGCTTTTTGGTTTTTCTCTTTCTTCTTCCTAGACCCCTGGTCAGTGTTGGCAGATGGCCGCTCACAGTGAGCTAGGTTCTGCTGGAGTTTTTTCGTGTTAAAAGGGAGAATTACTTTTAACTCATTGATGCAAGTATGCTCTGAGGAATTTATAACCAATTTATAAATTGGTTATAAAGAGAACTTTCCTGCGATAGAGAACTTTATAACCAAGTTGAATAATAAACTGAACTTGACTACATTGTTTGATAACTAATGTCAGTTTAGAATGTATGTTCTTGGAATCTGACAAGTATTCGACTGAATTCAATGTTTTTTTTTTTAATTGTATTGGGATATTTGATGTGAATTGAATGAATTGGCATTATGCAAATAAACCCAAATGATTTTAAATGCATTTAATTCATAAATATGAAGCTAGGACTAGTCATGGTGATGGAATCTCAGCATTCAGGATGTGGAGCCCATCCTGCAGTTAGTCAGTTCATGATGACACAGCCTGACTTAATGACACAGAAAACCATGCACACACACACGCACACCTACACACCCACACAGACACTCACATTAACAGGCAGTTAAAATAAAATGAACAAACTGTCATTTTGTTATGACCATGATCTGCTGCTGGGTTATTATGAACAGGATTTTCTGTGTTCATAGCAACCCAGTATGAAGTATGGTCATCACTAAATGGTGAAGATGCATTAGCCAGAGGTAATTTTTGGACTTTAACTGCAACTCACAGTAGTATAAAATGACTAAAAGGAAGGAGAAAAAGCAAAACACATTTCTCAAATAAAGAATCTTTGGCCATGTTGCTGGACTCTCAGAGGAAAATTCTCACAAAGGGATATAGAAACCATTCAAGCATTTCAAAGACAGTCCATGTTTACATTTATTGGAAGAGTGGAATAAGAGGATAAAAAATGATCATGGGTTCTGGTCTGACTAGGTATTGCTTGCCTAGTCTTTTTCAATTCAGTTTTTCATTTTTCCATGTATTATACAGAAAAATGGCCAAGTGATGTATATACAGTTATTCCTTATTTATCATTGAATGCAACAGTTGTCAAGGAGGTGGGAGCTATTCACCTCCTTGCTATTAATGATCTGTATAAAAGGTGCTTCAATGTTGCCTAGTTAACATTGAAGCACTGACTTTATTTAATTTGATTTTATTTAATGAACATAAGTAGCCCATGCCAGTGAAGTGAAAAGGGAAAAAAATGGCCCCGAAAAAGAGACACAACCAATGAAAAGTAACAGAATTAAAAGGTGCAGGAAATTATATATATTTTTATAATTCCTACTGATCTAAAACAAGAATGGAGGTTGATTTAAAGCAACATTTTAGTAATTCAAAGAGAATCGTGTGTCTGAGAACTGTCTATCTGCCCAGATCTCAAAACATGAGAAATGACCTCATGGTACTCACCCAGCATCAAATCCATCCTGACAGCTGGAACAAAAACAAAAGGGCATAAATACTTTCAAAGTTAACCACAGAGGAGGAAGTGGCAATTGATTCTCATGAGAATTTCAATGTTATGACTAAGTTCATGAGATATTTATGTTAGCAGGCCCCATTTGGGGAAGAAAAATTAAATCTAAGAGATCAATGGACGTATTTTATATACTTGTAATGGAAACTATTACTAATTCCTTATTGTGTGCCTTGTTTTTTCTGTAGGGTCTGATTGTGACTTTACTGAACAGATGTTTCCTGCTAACTATTTTTTTAAGTGGCTGCCCAGTTTCAGATATTCTTTTTCTATTTCTTTTCTTTTATGGGTTTTGAGGTTGCAAATTGCTGCTCACAAATTACTCCAAAGTTTAAAGGTGTAAATTTGTCTTGTTGGTTTTGTAAGCAGAATCCAACTGAGATGGGGTTTTTTTCATATGTTTGAAGAAAACAATTTTTCTGGATTTGAAAAAAAGTTTCTGTTTGTAAAAGAAAGAAAAACAATGCGGTGAAGTCAAATGTATAATTTGAATTTATGAAATTACTTGAGAACTGTTATCTTGCTGTTAATAAAACGCAGGGACATAATCAGACTAACAAACTGAGCATATTTGCTTGAACACACGTATGACAGATAGATTAAAGGACCCATGCACCTTAAACCTATTGTTATTCAGTAACGTGTTTGGGCATACATACTTTGCAAAAATACCAATTTTTCACATTTTGTCATGTTACAATTGCAGACTTCATTGTATTTTATTAAGGTTGTATATGACACACCAGGATGAAGTCGAACTTAATGGTGAACTGGAAGAAAAAATAATAGTCAACTTTAAATTGTTTTACAAACAAAAATCTGAAAAACAAGTCTTGCATTTCTATATAACTTGTCTAAATTGTTTTTAGCAGCAGCGAACATTGTCTCAAAAACAGACCACCAGTAGGAAAGGACAAAATATTAGGGACACTAGATGCTAAAAAGGAAGAAAAATCTATTTTTGTTGTGTTGTGCTTTGGTCAATGGATTCCTTTTGTATCCAAAGGACAGAGTTCAAACTCCCAGTTACAAATATTAAACATTAGAAAATTGTTCAATCTACGTCCTGAAGTGTCAAGAGTTTTTAGCATGCCATTTTCTTCCTTTTATATTCATGAGGGAAATTTTGCTGAACACTGAAGATGAAACAGAGTTGAACTCAGTTTTTGTGGAGACATTTGGATTTGTAAAAAAAAAAAAAAAAAACATATGACAGTTTTACAGCTTCTCTTTTGTAGTCTGACTTCAGAAGTGGTGCTGAATTTATTAAACATTAAAGATAAGACAAGTGAGTTGTAAGTTTGGAAACTCACAGTCACTGTTGCTATAGGGTTTGTCTGTCCATCTGTCTGTTCGTCCAGCTTTCCAGTTAAATACTTAAATGGCCACTGGCGAACTGGTCCTGGCATCCCGAGATTAATGGGGGGGGGGAAGCAAAATACACCCTGGACAGTCCATTGCAGTGCAACAAAGGAAAAACATACACACATCTGAGTTCAGTCAATTTTATTTTTATTTCATTTCAGCAGCAAGGCAGTTGAAAGTGCTTTACACATTGGAAACATAACATAGTAATACCACCTCCGAGAGTAACCATCATCCAATATACCTCAATTATCAATATCAATCAATGTCATAGTTCTTACTAATTAAAGGAAACTATACAAGTGGGCTTTTAGCCTTTATTTTGTTCCAGATTTTTGATGCATAAAACCTACCTAAAGCAATTTAAAAAGGCCAATTGACTTAATTTGCAAGCTGTTGAATTGTGGCAGGAAACTGGAACACCTGGAGAAAACTCACACAAGCGATCTCCAGACAGAAAACCCCCATGCTGGTATTTAACGCAAGGCCCCTCTTGCTGCGAGGAGACTGTGCAAACAACTTTTCTATAATTCGGCTTCACCCGAACTCTTGAGATAATCAGAGTGTTGCCGTTAATTACTTTTTTATGAAATAAAACTGTCGTTGAACATTATTCGGTGACACGGTTGAAAAAGAAGGTCAAGAAAATAATCAAATCCAACAAACTAGGCTTTTAAGAAGACATATAAGCTTTTGCCACAGATGGATTTAATCTCTACAAAGCACTTCATGAACTCATTCACATCCCTCTTCAAAAGAAGGTATTGATGGATTGTGGAGGTTGAAAACTACACACATTTACATTACCCTGCACAATCTTCAAAAGTGTTGAAGATAATCAGAAAAAAATATTGTTTAGTACTGCATGATATGACGATTGTTTGAAATGAAATACGCTTCATTCTTGTCACATGTAATTGTCCAGTGTTACCTTATGTGCATTTTAAATTGTATACAAAAAAAGGAGCAGATTTTTTCCTTTCTTATTTAAGCAAATATCAGGTGACGTTTGTGCTTCTGTGGGCTAAAACTAAATGTATTGAAGAATAATAAGCAGTGTATGATGATAGCTGTGGTTAGCATCAGAAATACTGGACAACAACAAAACCATTTCAGCTTTAAAACCTCAACACTGAGGGTTTTTTTTTATTATTATTATTTTAGACAGTTTTTCAGTTATTTGAGTCATCAGAGGGGCTTTCTGTGTGTTGTGGTTGATTCAAATTGCTCCACAAACCCACTCACTCTCTTCTGGAGTGAGGCTCAAGCTTCTTATCTGTTTCTCACTCTCCTACTCTGCACAGGTAAATCTCACTCCAAATAAGGAAATCGCCTGCACTCACAGCAAAACACTTCTCACTGCTGTTTGTGATTTGTGGTTTTTGTTGATGTGTAGCTGGATGTTTACAAGTTTTACACTGTTTATTTCTCAGGTTTGCAGCTGGAGACGGTAGAATTGGGAAGGAAATGGTGATGTAACATAACGTGAGACTCATGTTATGTAGATTTGCTACACAGAGTGAAATATAATTTTGAAAATTTGGTGATTGTGATTTTAAGTTTATTATACTTTTTCTACAATTTGTCTTATTATTGTGCATTTAATGTTTTGTAAGGATCTCCTTGAAAGTGAGATGCTACATCTCAAGGGATTGTTCTTGAAATAAAAAGCAGTTAATGTAGACACTCAGAAAATAAAAACATTATGTGACTAAATTTTTCTTTTATATTGAATAGTCAACCTACAAATTCACTGGGATGTCTGCTGATTGAGTATCAGTGTAGCTGACAGCCATAAACAACTTGGATAAGTAGGCTCAGTCAAAAATGTAATTGAAAATGGCTTTTCAGTGTGCAAGCATAGGAATGGAAAGTTGAGCGAAAGGAAAAAAGTATAGCAGATAAAGGTTCATTTGAAATAAATTAACATTTAAATATTCTAATTTCTTGTAATGCACCCTAAGATTATACATTTCTAACCAATACATTAGAAGATGCAGTTCCACCAGGTGTTTTCTGCCAGAGTTAATTTTGATGGGGGGATGACATTATAACATATATTTTTGCATAAACAAACTTTTCAATAATATTCACATTTTTTAAACAAATCTGTGCACTTACTTTCTGTGATGTCATAAAGAGCTAATCTTGCTGACTGTGGGCATGCAGCCATCACTACATTTGAACTCTTTGTCTGACAACACAAGGAAGAATCCAAGTTATTTTCATACGATCAATGTGTTTCAATAAAATAGCAATATGAAAACAGCTGGTAAAAATGAACAAAAAGATCCAAACATCCTTAGCACCGATGGTTAACTGCAAATGGCGCATAGCCATCTCGGGTTGATTTGAAAACTCTCCCAATGTTTACCTAACATAACTCCTTTAAATGTCTTACTGAAAACCTGCAATAACGCAGAAGATGAAGAAAGATGAATACAAATAAATAGATAGATACATTAAAATTTTTGAATTGCTTTGGTGGCGCTACTGGACAAATTGCTTTTCTGACTTAAAGTTGTTCATACTTTTTTTTTTTTATCTTCACTTTTTAAATCACTGATCTCATCCGCACTCCCCTCCCCGGAACCTCCTATCACCCCCGGTCTCTCTTCAAGCACCGGTGAAAAGTTGCAAGAGCCGCAACGAGTGTGTCTTTAAGTGCATGCGTGGAGTTCTGCTGCACCGGGTGGCTGATAGGAGGGGTTGGAGTGAGTGACGCTGGCTGCGCCTTGATGCTGAGCGGAGCGCTCACCTGCAGACGAGAAGAGCCGGAGAAAACTCGGGACAGAGCTGCAGCACACACTCACGGAGCGCAGGGGGAAACGCAGCGAACAGTCTGACCAAAGTGGGAGAGGAAATTAAACAATCACCGAGGAAGAATCGCGGAGCGACCCTCTTTTCTTTTCTCTCTCTCCTGTTCCTTGTCCAGGCAGCTTTGACTCGCTTTTACTCGTCACAATGAGGACTGACTTCGCAGTGGTCCTGACAGCAGCTCTTCTTTTTGATACAATTTGGGTGAGATGTCTCTCTTTTTGTTTTCAAAAGCTTGTGATAAATAATAATAAAGTCACACAGGCAGAGAGAGGCGCTGCGGCGTGCTGCTGCAACACGAGCCGCGCGTGCTCCTTATTTTCCTACAAGTAGGCTAAGCTAATTGGTTCCCTAATGAATTTCCAACATATAACAACAAATAAAAGTGAGACCTAACAAGTCGGTCCCGTTTGTTCTGGCAGGCAGAATTGGAGCCGTTTCAGCGCTGCCGAGCAGCAGTACCCCACACAAGTTAAATTACGCACCATCTATTCACCAGGGTAATGGCTTCTTTACCAAAGTAATTTAGTCATCTTATCCAATTTTGATTTAGCCGTCTTCCATGGCAATGCAATCTTCTGTATAAAGTTAAACTTAGAAGTTTGTTTCTTGGTGTTTAATCAATAAAACCTAAATGAAGTCTCTGCCGGTGGGCTTTTTGCCCCTCTTCCTCTCCCTGCTGCAGTTTCAACACTCACTTACTCTTTGGTTTATAGTTCAGTATATTTGAATCTTGCATTGCTATAAATCGAAATTAGAAATTGCAATGCTATAATGCCTTTAATATGCACCTAACGAGCTTTTTGTGTTCTGCAAACATGCGCGCCCGTACACATTGGCTGCTGGAGTGGGTCAGATCATTAAATTTAACCATCACTAAGCAATAAATCTCTGGTGTAAACTTGTGTGCAGACAGTTTGATTAGTATATAAAGTGCACACACCAACACACTTACACTCATGCAGTGCGCAGCTCCCCATTCAGCTAGAATAAGAGGGAGAAAATGATGCTGCATTCATGCTGCTTGGTCTGCTGTGCATGAGTCTCACTTAACCCTCAACATCACACCTAACCCGGAGATGCAGCAATTAATGGACCAAGATCAGGACAGATCAATATTCCCTTGATCGACTGTAATCTCCGTTTGGACAGTCAAAGACCGAAAAATCAGATTTATTTGATACCTATTGTTAAATGAGTAAAAAATTTAGAACTCACACTGTTTTCGGTGCATAAATGTAACAACTGATATATATATATTGCAGCACTTTTTTGAGTTAAATAAAAATCTGATGAGGGGTAATAATCTTCTAATTTCTTTCCTGTTGGATTTAAAGCTGCCACCTCTATCAAAGAACCTTTGGTAAATTGCTTTTATCTTTTATGTGCTAAAGCTCTCAGAATAAAAAATCAGAAGTGTTCCGAATGGGAGAATAGACTTTTAAAGAAAAATCAATGTTGGCTGTGCATCCCTGATCTACCTCTTTACAGTTGACAGTTTAAGGAACAAAGGAAAATAGCACATTATACCACAAGCTACAAACTTTAAGGGACAGATCAATCAGTAGCATGCATACCCTTCACAGAAGCAAAAAATAACAAAAAACAGTTGCAAAGCTTGCTGATTATCTTACTGCTTGCTGTTTTATTTGTTGCATTCTCCCAAGGCACACAGCCTACAGGAAAAAGAAAAAAAATCAATCGATAGAATCTATGTTTATTGATGTCTTATGCTGTATTTTGTCATCTTTCCAGAGGAATAATGGGGAGCACGCCTCCCAAAGTCCCTGTCGACCTGGCTTCTCGCAAAGCTTCTACTCCGTCCAGATATCGAGGGATGTACTGCAAGGCCAGGGCATACTTAAAGGTAAGAATCTTAATTGGGCTGTCAGGTGGTTTACATTTTGTCGAGACTATTTAAAATCGAGTAAAAACAACCTATCCTTTAGATAAAACAGCAGGTTCCTTGTTTTACTGCTAGTTTCCATTTACCACAGTATTTAAGTAACACCTGTGGTAAAGTTAAGCAAAAACTGTATCATCGCAGAAATATGCAAAATTTCCTGAAGCTGAACACAATGTTCATAATCCAGTGTGTTCTGTACTAGCAGCTGTTTGTTCACTCAAGGTTACCCGGTAACTATTTTCATTTGTTTACTATTAGAATGTGAAAAATACTTAACTGTTTGTTTCTCTCCAAGTGTATTAGTTCAACTTTTTTTCTATGTGTTTCTTTTGTTTTTCTTTTTAACACTGCTCATCTTTTTCCACTTCAATGATTTTTTGTCATCATTCATGTTTCACTTATTGTGACCTTCACACTACATTATCTTACCAAGTTTTATGCGAATTGCTTCAATTACACAACGAGCCGAGCAAGTTTGAGGGCCCGATAGTGCAGGAAATGGAATCGACATCCTGTGTCTAATCTGGCAGTGCTCCTGCCAATGTGAGCTAATTGCAATTCTCTATTGATCCAAATGTTTTTTTTTCTCTCATAGCTCAAGCTGCATTGTTTTGCTGTGGGCAACAATGGCTCTTTTTTGTGTCTTCTTTGTCTCCGGCAGCTGCACGGTTTATATTTCTCATTCTCCTTAGCTGTGAGAGACTTGGCAGAGATTCATCTGTTGAGACTATGTCCTGACTTTGCCCATGCACACACCCACGCCCACAGACAAAGGCACATGCACAAACACACACACGCAGACACGCTGAATATTTTTCCGTAGCCAGGCTGTACAGTCAGTCTCAGTGAATTGCAATATATTTTTGCATTACTTTATTGAATGTGTCCATACACGTGTTTGTTTGTTGTGATATTATAGTGGTGGAGGTATCATCGCTTATTTTAGTGTTTCATTAACTTCAGCTTATTGCATCCTGGCTGGGCGTGGGATTGGATGTGGGATGTTGTCACTTGCAGTGGGCTTGCTCTAAGTGCGGTAGTGATGTCTTCAGCCCAGCAGGGGGTGTCAACACAATCACAAATAGTCAGAGAATGAGCCATCCCTGCTGCACAGGAGTCGTTTATTCCAGCAAGCATTATTTATCTAGTTTGGTCTACAGGAGATGAAATTGTCACACTATCTGCCTTCACACATAAACTAATCTTTGGTAGGCCTAACATGCTTATTTTCAGGTTCCTGTGTGTAGCTGCATAGGAAGTACAGAGTGCAAGTCACACTAAAGGCAGTTTCAAGTCTAAACCTCTTGTGAATTGTACTATATTGTTTTACAAAAGTATTTATCACCGTTTGGACTTCTCTCTATGTTGTAACAGAATACCAAAAAGAAAAGATTTTTCGGTGCATTTCAACACAAAGTAACGCTTAAATCTGCAGCTGAAGAAAACAGATAAAAAAAATTGTTTTCCCAAGGTTTTACAGATAAAATAAAAGTGTGGCACATATCTGTTTTCATCCCTCCGAATCAATAATTTGCAGAACTTTTGGGGCATGTGTCTTCCAGATTTATATAGATACCAACATGTTTGTCCACTCTTTGCAAAGTATCTCAGCTCTAGGTAAATTAGATGGAGAAGTTTTGCCACAAATTCCCATTAGAATTTAGGTCTAGCATTTGACACACAGTTGACAGATTCTTCCACATGTACTCTGAATATGGCTTATCTGATTGATGTCATCCCTTCCCCAGCTGTCAGTTTATTGAACTGCCATGTCTTGGTAGATTTGGTGCCGGGCCACATTCTCTCCATGTTTGGAGGATGTCTTAAACACTGATCTGTGAGATGTTCAAAGCCTGGAAAATTGTTTTATAACTTAACTCTACTTTAAACTTATTCACAAATTTATCCCGGACCTGAATGCAGTGTTCCTCTGTCTTTGTGATGTTTTTCTTTTTTTTTTTTTTTTTGCAAATGTTTGCACTGTTGTTTTGAAAATACTTAAATATTACTGACAATGTTCCGTTACATCACGACTAAAACAGATTTTTTTGTTTAGCATTTTTCATTTGTTTTGTTCCTTCTGCTTGAAAAGTTCCATTCCTCGCAGCCTCACAGCTGCACTGTCATCTTCATTTGTGTCTGAGAGCACAGATGCTGTGGACACGCACCCACACATTCAGTCTATGAAATAGCCAGACTTTCAATGTGATTTACAGAGATTAGCCATTTTGATTCATACACGAGAGGGGTGTCACTGTAGTAAAGCAGGAAGTGGCTCTGCAAAGGCTTTAATAATAACATTGTTTAACCCAAAACCGTCAGATGAGGGAAGGACTGATGACACCCCACTCTTGCACACACACCAGTGCAAACATAAATATATTCATGTTAGCCATAAGGGGTAGTAATGGAAAGGACAGAACTAGGACCTTGGTCATGATGGGTAGCTTGGCCTGGTCTAGACACGAGGTCAGCAGGAAGGAGGACAGTGTAATGTTTCACTCTGATGTGCCTAATTTACCTAAAAACATAAAAATACCGCCTACCTTCGGCAAATACCATAAGTCTACAGAGCCATTGTTGCAAAGTCAAATTTCCATGTACTGTATTTTTTTTCCTCTAAAAGAACTGCTTCCCCCTTTCATTGTTGTGTTTTATCTTCTATTTCTATGCCGCTCTACTCTGCTCACTGATCATTCACAAGGTCAACTCCCTAATGAGCAATTTTCAAAAGTTTCTCACAATGCTGTTTTGTATTAATCCTCTTTCAAGTGAACAATAGTGCTAATTTAGACGAGTCTAAAAAAGTTTTTCATGAACTGTCTGACACCTTTTCAAAAGTGCTCGAAAAACTCTTCACTCTTCAATGGAGCCTGTTAAATGGAGCTTGAGTTATCTATTCAAATAGTCTGTGCTGTTTAAATATACAGGTTCAGATCAAGAAACTAGGAAAATGTCTTTATTTCAGATATTCTACTCAAAAGTTGGATATGGAATCATTACAAGTAGGATATTACATTACACAAAGTTTCTTCAAATTTTTTATATTTCCTGTTAAATATAGATTTTAAAAATAATTTTATAGAGTTTTACTGTGGTTCATCAGCCTACACAATCATAAAATAGACTACTGTATTGAGATGAAATTAAGAGAAAGTTAAGTGGAAGAAAAAACTCTGGTAGAAAGGATTTACAAGCAATGCCAAATAACAGCCTTGAAGAAATTATGAAGCCAAACCTATTCTTGAGTTTGTAGGAGATTTACGATGTTAATGCAGTATGGCTGTAGTCAGTGTTTAAAGAGCCACTGACTCTTCAGACGTGGCTGGACTTCATATTCCTTTTTACTTTTAAATCTTTTTTTGTACCAAACACAATTCCGGAAACATCTTAGCTTAGGAGAAGAAGGTAACAAGTCTTCTTTTCTGATTGAATACATTTTTATATTTGAATTGGGAATCAAAATTAACGGAAGAAATTGAAATTTGAAATACAGTATTATACTCTGTATTTAATTAATTTATTAATGATCACAAAAATACAGGTTTTATAATACTCTATAGAGTGTCCATAAGAAAACTCAAGTCAAATGAGATTATCAACTGAAATGATTATTTGCATTTATGTTAAAGATAACCTGGAAAACTCCTTCTGCTCTTCATCCTTTTGCACAGCCAGTAGACATTATTTCTAAAATATTTATTATATTACTTGTAGCCTGCTTTTGCATAAAATTACATTTTGCTCTATTTTAGAATTTGTTTTTCTATTGTTGCCAAGTACAGATTATTAATCTGCAGTGTTTATAGGGAATTTTGATGTCTTCTTACAGCATTTCATTACTCTTCAAGAGAAATTACTTTTATTTAAAATGACTGGGGAACAACAGAGAAGCAGCTAAAATCATATGTATAGTTAAAACTAACAAAGGAAATACCATTTTGCCAAATATCAAACTAAATATAAATGTGATAAATTTGGCTAAATTGTGGGCAGTATTGGTACAAATCCTTTTTGTTCAGGAGTTGGAGAATCCGTTGGGTGTAAACGCTCTCTTGTATTATTCCCACTTTACAAAGTTGTAATTATACTAAGCAGCTTGGGCAGGGTGTTCACTTCTACGATCAGCTTCAGGGGCTCTGGAGTTGTGCGAAGCACAGAGCTGGTGTTTATCAGTTCTTTCAACTTCTTTGCGTTAGTAGCTCAGATTCTGCACACACATAAAGAAAACGGCACTCTCCACTTCAAATTTATATATATATATCTTGCACATATTCAAAAAAATAAACATTTCTGTACTTCTCCTTTCAAAAAATCCTCAATGACACATTTCTTATCTAGCCTTCAGGTAAACAACAAATTCTTCACCTTAGCTCTGTAATAGATTTTAAGCATGAGGAAGCTTTAGTGCAAATCTTTGTTGGTAATAATGGTAATGGTCGGGATCTTTCAAACAAGCAACATTTATTCAGTCTTTTTTTATCTGGCTTTTTTTTTTAGATCATAGCATTTCAACTTTGATTGTTGCCATTGTGTAAGAATGAACCTCACTTTGAAGTGGAAGTAAACTTTTCCTCCTAACTCAGATTTATGAGCAGCAACAATTGATTGTGTAAATAAATAGCTGATGTCTCCTCCTCTAAGTGTTGTTTTAACGACTCTGAAAACCCCAGCAATCCAAAGTGCCCCAGAGAAGCACATACTTGTTGAATATCGCCTTCCTGAGAGCTTTTTATTTAGCTGATGCTTAACTTCCCAAATCATGTGTGAGCTGTTGGATGTATTTTGCTTTTAACGCATTACTTCTACATTTGGGCCAGGCTAGAATGCTTTTGCCCATCTCTGTTTGTATGTTTCTTAGAAACCTGAAGGGATCAGCTGTTGTTTTTGTTCCGTTGTTTATAACTGGAGAATTGAAGTGCACAGAGTTTTACAATGATGGTACGAATGTTTGTCACTGCCAACATCAGACATATTTTATCCCTCCAGAACAGATGAAGCTCCTTTAATATAAATAAACACTATATTAAAGGACCCAAATTCTTCTGTTCAACTACGGGTTAAATAGATGAAGTGCACCGGAATACTCCTGAACACCTGCCACACTCAGTACTATGTATTCAGGTCTAATATTACATTATTGAATGTCTAAACAATTATACACACCTTTTCATGTTAAAAATAATAAAATAATTTTGTTTGTTTGAAGTCTACATTATATCCCACAGTTGTTTCCAAAACACCATTCAAACAGAGCTACTTCATGTGTTGTGTGCTTGTTTTCCTTTGGACAGTGTTGTCAGTGAATGATGCTGGGTGCTCACTGAGTCCACTCTGCTAACCTTGGATTTGTTGTCATTTAAATGTATTCTTTGCCTTTTTGAGAAGGATTGTTATTCTTCATCATGTTGCAACTTTATTGATACAAAGTGTTTTGATACACTTCCTTTTTTATTTTCTAGCGTAACACCTCCCCCCAAAACATTAGTGTTTTGTACTCTTACATTTAAGATTCCCAAAATATGGTGCAAGTCACTTTTGTCAGACATGGCTAATAGGGCTGCACGATATCAGGAAAATGTGTGATTTAATAATATTGTTGAAAATTGCTGTGAGAGTATTGACTATGGCTGCTTTGTTTCCAATTTATATTAAAACTTTTGCATTTTCTTGAACGAAGATGCTTTCATGTTTTCAGAAAGCTTTACTGAAAAATAAAAGTCTCGGAGCTGGCCGAATATCTCGTCCACTTTCCCGATCTGCTCCTTTATATTAAATTGGAAACTACTCTCCATATAATAAAGTTGATGGAGATTGGTTTAGGAAATGACCCAAATGCAGAGTAAAACTTTGGTCAAAGCAGAGTATTTTGATAACATAAGAGGAATTATAGAAAAACTGCAGAGAGAGCTGGTCGTGGACCACAGGTAGCGAATGGAGAAGGTAAAAGAAGAATCCATGAGGGAACAATGAAAACCAGTGACCTTGTATGTAAAGACAAGGGTGGAAATGACAAAAGAACTGAATGAACTAATCAGAGGAAATGTGGTACACCTGTGGCTGGGAGAAAGCAGGAAACTGAAGGATTGAGACTAATTAACAGAGGAAACTGAACCACAAATCAAAAGCCCGACAGTGATCTAAGAAAATAATTCAAATTTAAAAAGAATGAATACAAGAACAAATTAAAGAGCTAATTAGAAATAAATGAATTTAACAGAATATGGCAAGAGCTAATGCACATGAAGTAACCCTAAAAAAGAGAATTGAAGTGGAGAATATTCTGAGAATTCCCATTAAAAAGTAAAGCAGAAAACCTTTCCAGTAAAACTTTAGGTAATTTTTCACAATCTAATGGTGATGCTAATAACCAACTGTTGGCTTTGCATTCTGAACAACCTTTTTCTTCTTCAAACCTAAAAGCAAATGCGTTGCAAGTATAAAATTACAGGATCTTTTGCTTTGGGGTTAAGCACAGAAAGAAAAGTCCCCTTCTTCTGAAAACCAGAGCTGTCACATTTTTCAGTGGTTCAGAGTGGTGATGCTGATAATGTGGGGACTACAGTCTGTCGGAATGGATGACTCATGGGAACCAGAATAAAAGAAGCCATTTCTTTTCACATCCTCCATAGAGATGGGCAATACATCAGTTTTCTCTTTCTCTCCACCCTCAAACTGAATTAGATTGTTTTTGATTTCCTGTTTACCTCTTGCCCCAAATCTCATGACACATAGCCTGCAGTGTTTTCTGGGTCGATACCAGATAGGGGCCCCTAATGGAGATTTGACATTGTTGGAACACAGCCTTCTCTGCCAAGTTCCTGCATCTGCCTAAATAATTTACTTATTTTCACTTTTGTTCTTCTACTTTTGGACTGTTGCGTTTAACTTCTTTTGTCATTTTTTAGGAGAAAGAATGTGTACCAGGGTTTTCAAAAGCAATTTTCTGCAACCCAACACTATAAAAACTTTCATCTCGGCTATGATGCAAAAAAAGCAATGCAAATCCATCTTCAAGCCATCTGTTTGAGCCATTACATGATTTAGGTCTTGTTTTTATAAGAATATGTTGTCTTTGACACAAGAGCAGCCACATCTGCTTTCACTGATTATTAATCAAAGCAATATATCTGGCAGGCTCCCGTGGTATCTTGCATGCCAGAGACAACTCTAGAGACATACTGAGATGCTGGTTAGTGCTTTTTAGGCCAAAGGCTAATCTTGCCTGAGGGAGCTGTAGCTATAACCTCATGTATTATATGCTGGATGTATGTGTGCAGGTGACTTTAGGAATTTCTGATGACTTTCTAGCAAGGCCAGTATTGATGATTTAGCTGCATGGTTGAGATTTTCTTTACCCTTTAGGGGCAATTCATAAGTGGTTTATGTGATAAATGAGACAGAGAAGTATGGAGGGACTACTACTGCAACAGTACATTTGATTAATATTTCTAGGATTGGACAGCCACGTCCCTGTGAGCCTTTTCTAACTGAAAACATAATGCACATTGACGTAGTTGTCTAGAAAAACGGATATTGTGTAGACTTTTTTAAGCCAGTCACTACAAAGTTAAGAATGCAGGACGAAAAAGCAGATGGAAACTATTATTTTCACTAAATTTGAAGATGAATGGCAAATAAAAATGGTGCAGGGGGTAGAAGGAGAGCAAATGAAAAATGTTGGACACTTCCTGCAGATTAAGTTACTCAGCTGCTTGTGTGAACTCTGCATACTTGTCATCTGCTCGGTACATTAAAAGACCCCCTGCCTCAGCGTGATGAGCCTTCTGAGGTTCTATGGGACGAAGGTTATGGCCCTCCTGAAGACATTAAACCCTATTAAATACTTTGTCTGGACTCCAGCTCTTCAATGGACAGATGGTCGGTGTTGGTTTTGACAGCTGTAGGATGACATGGGGGCAATATTAGCACTCTTTCATATGCCCTTTATCTTACAAGCGCAAATACGCATACATTAAACAATAAGAACAGGTTTTTCTCTCTGTTCTTTTGGGAGACTAGTGCTACATAGGAGCTGATGGGATTTTCTTGCATATTGTTTGGTGCAACGATTTTTTTGTACTGAACAACTTCAAAAATGCGCTCTTGTAACTACTCTTCTGCTTGAAAATGTTAGTCATGGATTGTTCCCAAATAAGTCTTTAAAACCACATCACTTTGCTTTAACGTTACAGCTATGCTATGTACATTAGCTTGTCAGAAGATAAAACAGTGATTAGACAAGAAGGAAAGATATACTTTTTTCTCTCATGAGATCTAAAGAAATCAGGAAAGACCTTGCTAGACCTTAGTGGAAAACACTAATTGTGTACATTGATGCTAATGCTAATTCTTACATATTGAGGTTGTTGTCTCCAATCTCTTTGATACTGCCTGTAAAATACTATATTATTGTGCAGTATTTTCTAGTATCTAAGAGGTGTCCTTCCAGTATGGCATTTTTTTTAACTTCAACCAGGTTTACAATCCCTGTTGAAGAAAAACTTCCCTAAAGCATGTTTCACCGTGAGTGTTCGCAGGAATAGCCAGTATTGTCTTTTTTGCACTAAGGGTCAGTTTTTACATTGAACTGTTTAGTTTGCAACACCTAGCTGACAATGCTGAGTGCTGTTGAGTGAACGTTCAGAGTCAGAGCAACCAGACACAAGGAGCATGACTGCCACTCTCTGTGCAGCACTGACAGTCGTGCGACTGCTGCCTAGGTGGAGAAGAAACGAGGCTTTGTGCAAGATGAGCTCATTAAATTTGCTAGAATCCATTTGGATTATTGGAAATGAAGAAATCTGTCTTAAGAAATGTAGGCAATTGGTACAATCAACTGTGAAATCTCAACTGTCTGTGGAAAGTGAGTATAGAGTCTGCGCAGTTCACAAAATATACCCAGCCCTAGATTGTACAATATTCAGTGAGATGTTGCAAGAACTGAATTATGTTTTTGAACACCTGTTTGATATTATCTTGCATCTCAATCACACTGTTTGTTCACAAATTCCTCTACAAA
The DNA here is from genome assembly GCA_911649635.1 of Poeciliopsis gracilis. Taxonomy (NCBI): domain Eukaryota; kingdom Metazoa; phylum Chordata; class Actinopteri; order Cyprinodontiformes; family Poeciliidae; genus Poeciliopsis; species Poeciliopsis gracilis. The sequence continues at coordinate 5,395,853 of CAJVRI010001220.1, forward strand.
AATATTTTCTGTGCCAGGAGGAAATGAAAATTACACTTCAAAATAAATCCACAGCACATTTATTTTAGAGTTTTGAACAATTCTTGACTCACCATATCATTTTCTTTATGTTGCATCTTCAAAATGTTTGTGAGGTTTGTAGTTGCATTGTACTTGTAACGTTAGAAAATGCAGAATGATTTTAATCGATATGATGCTATAAAACCAGAAATACTGACTCGCTGACCATTATTTTAGTAAACCTTAGGTCTGAAAACAGAAACTGATTTAATACCGTTTCTCTGGCACAGTTTTAATTATAGCCGCAGTTACAACTAAAATCGATGTGATTTTGCTATTGCAACTACTTTACTTTCAGTTTTGTTTGTGTGTCGTAGCTAATAAAGACAAATGATGCTGGATAAAGGGACAAAAGTAACAATGTCTTGCAGCTATAGTTTTTATGTGTGCCGTTGTTTCTCTTAATCTTTTTTTTTGCAGAACAAATTAAATAGATCTGAGCTTACTGTGGATAATTCTCTTCTAAAAATACTTTACTCTGTTTTCTTACAGCAAAAACATAATAAAAAGAGATGGTGAGAATCTCATTTGCAGCCATTGTCATTAAAAGTGCCTCATAACAGTGGTGTGAAAAATTAATGAAATATGGTTGAGAATCTTCACCTCCAACCCAGCCCTCCATTATCTCTTTGCTCTTTATAGTTTCCAGACTAAAATCAGATCATTATATTTAATTAATGAAACTTCTGTCCATTTCTCATACTTTCCTAATCAACAGTAGAAGTGTGTGATCTGTCTGTGGGCAGGAAAGATTCAGGAGCATTACAACCTCATATGCTATTCCCTTTGCTTGAAGCTCCCTTGTCTTTGTTAAGGGAGGATGAAAAGAAGGATGGAAGCCCTCAGAAGACATAGCTGTCTGGTAATCACTAATTGTGTCCTGAACTCCTTTGTGAATGTTCGCCCGTTTAGTTCTTAAGTTCACCACACAGTCAAATTATTGTCTCTGTACAAGGAAGCTCAAGAAGGACACAAGAGACTGAGGGAGACAGATAGAGGAGTAGGGGGTTTAAAAAAAAAACAGAGTGTCACTAATGTTAATTAATGAGAAGACAATGTTGAGTCCCATGGTGTCTCGCCTTGTGCTATTCAATACGTGAAAAGCTAATAAGGGGGAAAATAAAGGTCCTCCAAACAGGGGACTCTTACAAACAGTTGTCAGCAGCAATTAAATATTTAATTAAATGGTGACGTCATACCATGTGTATGATTATTTCAGATCAATTCAGCTTTTAAGTTAGGTTAGTTATGTAGCTCTAACTGACAAATATAATGCCAACATTAAATTCTATTAACTACATTATAGTAGTTCTGTCAAATTTACCTTATATTTCCACTTGGTAAAAGGTTTTCCATCTAATGAGTTTTAAGGAGAGCGAAAAACGCCAGGGTTTTATGAATTTTAAAAAGGAAGAAAAAATGAGTGAGTTCACATTTTGTCTGTAGCATAGTTAGCTAGTGGTGTTGCCTAATGTCACTAAAATGGAAGACTCCCTCCATAAAGTCAAAACAGTGTTGCGGTTTCACCCTTTTCCGACTATCTCAGCTTCTTATGATGTCTTTTTTTAAAAACTCCTTTCTGATACTGAAATTATCTTGAAATCTTCTTTATCTTTTCACACTGAGGGTCTTAGTGTAGAGTGATGGCTCCTTCACATCGAAAGGACCCAGTGGAGGTGGTTCAGGCATCTGGTTGGATGCCTCTCTGGTTTAGGTGCTCCAGGCACATCCCACTGGGAGGACCCTCAAATGTCACGCCGGAGGGATGATGTTTCACGACTAACCTGGGAAGACTTGGGGTTTTCTCTTAGATTCTTTTTGTTTGACAGGGTGATAACAATGGGATAATAGTGTGAGGCTTATACTGAAGTTATATAACTTCTTGGTTTATTACTGAATATATCAGGGTACTCGAGCAGTAGAATTATGAAATGGTAGTCATTATTGCAACACCAAACTGTAAAGAACTACTTCACATTGTTTAAGTGAATCAATCATAACATTATCATTGCAATACTTGGCAGTGCCACTGCAAAAACACATTTTCTGATACTGTGCAACCCTACAGGGATCTATAAGCTAAAATTCATGCTACGAAATTAACATGGAAAAAATTCAAGTCTGTATAATCCATTCATTTTCTTCCGCTTTATCCGGGATCGGGTCACGGTGGTAGCAGCTTCAGAAGGGAGGCCCAGACTTCCCTCTCCACAGCTACTTCTTCCAGCTCCTCCAGGGGGAATCCCAAGGCGTTCCCAGGCCAACCAATGCTATTTAGTAAAATAAAGTAATACTTGTGCCCAGAAACCTGCTATACATATAAAAAAAATCTCAGCGAAGCAATTCATCACTTTCTCATGGAGACTAGAAAAATAGACTTCTCAACTGGAAGTCTGCTGTGCTGCAATTAGTTCTCTATGTGTTAATTTCAGAATTTCTTTTAATTGTGAAACCATTTACAATGCCAAAACTGATTTTTCCAGTTTGCCCAACCTAATACTGGGCCATTGTGAAGAAACACCCAGCAGGAGACTTTAGAGAAATCAGAAGTGTACCAGTGAGTCCATGGCTGAACACTGTGGAGACTCAAAACAATATTCCTTCAGTGCTTGTAGAGCTCCTTTATTAATTTGGGCTGGAGCACTTGAGACCTCTGCTGCCAGAAGGAGAGGGACGTTAGTTTGTGAAACAAAAGACAATAGAAAAGGAAGCAGCTGTGCCAGTTTTTGCATAATGGACCAATTTTTTTCTGCAAATAAGTGGAGTTTTTTTTTTTTTTTTTTTTTCAAAGTCTGTTGGCTGGCCAGATTGGTCTTTTATGATTTCACAGAGACTGAAAGACCAAAGCATTAACTCAGTGTTAGGAATATTTCCAGATTTTGTTTATTTACAACAGAGGGTAAGTTCATAGAGGCTTCTTGCAGGTAGTTCTTACAGCAATTAAAGCAGAAGCCAGGTGGGTAACTTGTGAGTTCACACAATGAGTCTTGATCATTTTGAGTGAAGCTTGCAAGCAGGTTGGCACAGAGTTCTTATAAACAGTTCAACCTTTTTCTGGAGGAGCACGCTTCCATCAGATGTGCAAGCAGCTGGGTAACACAAAAGATCGACAGTTGTGAAGAATAAAAAAGTGGAACAAATGGAGGCTGGAAGCAAGATAAAATGACAAAGACGATCTGATCGTATCACTTAATGTGGTTGAATGAACTGAAACTGAAGAAGGAAACGTGGCGTTCAAATATAACAGGTGGTTCAAGTCCATAGATCCCAAACTGCTGCACTGGCAGTAAACCCTTCAAAAACAAAACTTTTTCTAAATAACTGCTGAAAAGAACAAAACGAGAAAAAAAGGTAATGAGTGAAAACATAAGAAAACAAAAGAAAAATTAACCCACAAGGCAGATGGGAATACTGGATTCCATGGTCCTTGAAGGAACACTTTTGTTTTGTGTGCCTCAAATTCAAATAAGAACAAGTGCTTTGGCTCTGACAACATACCTTGAGATATTTGTAAACAGATTTTTTCCTCTGTTGGTGAAAATGGATTGTAATCAGTACCTTTAATACCCTTTCTGTGCCAGCAGAAGTCAATCCAGGGCTATTACTCTGAAGATACCAAGCATAGCACTTAAGGGTTGACTTTTGTATGGTGAACTAGCTTTGCTACTTGTGGTAGAGGCAGCAGCAATGCATTTTTTTTCATTTAAAACCCATTGGACAAATCACACTTAAGTTTACTGCAATAGAATAAATCACTTAACTTTACCCAAGGAGAATTTGTTCTGTTAAGATTTCTTAGACAACCCATGAGTTTAATGATTTAGAATAGGAGATGGACAACAACCTTTTTTTGTGCAAGGTTCTAAATTGGTCCCACTGAAAATTACTTGATATGATTTGTTAAAGATAACTAGATTAAATACCAAAATATTTGCTCTAGAATAAATAACTTCATTCACAAAGTAACATGGCCCTTTAGGAAAAACTTACTGCTACTAAACCAGAAGACCATATTAATGGCATAGAAATAAGAAGTTGTTTTCAGGTTGGTTCTTGGTCTTCAAATACAGTGGTGCATGTTAAATGTGATTTTGTGAGTTACAGAATAAATATCATTGAATTAAAACACCACTGGAGTAGTACAGTGGTGACCGCTACATTTCTTTGTGTTCCCTGGTTATTTGGATTTCCTCAGTCTTAGTAATGTGAGAGTAAGTGAGTAAGTTTTATTGCATTCAACAATGGACCTTGAGCTTGCCTTTCTAAATCCTGGAATTATATTAATTTATTTCAACATGAAGGCCAAATGACCACTTTCCGAAAAACAGCGGATGAGGAAGTGAAGGTATATGTTTTTATTCCACAGAACTATTACTTGAAAATATTCAGCCATACTTTTATTAGGTCATGCAGCATGTCTCTGTTTTTACAGCTTAAAAAGTCCTGTGATACGTTTTGTAAAAACATCATGAATTGCAAGCTTGCTGTCTGAACCCTAGGGAGGGACCCCTACAGTACTATGAAAGGCACACTGGCCAGATCTTCTTTCTTCTCCTTCTCCTTATCTGACTATTGTCTTTTTCAGCAGATCAGAGGACGAGGCAAAGAGTGAGGCTAATAAAAGGGTCCGTTTTCCTCCTCTGGGCCTGCTAGAATGTAGAAAAGCAGATAAGTTGCCTGGCTCAGAGAATGATCAGAACAAAGTGAATCCTGTGGCCACAGAGGGAACAAGCTCTTGCAAGGGAGTGGGGGTGGGGAGTGAGAGATGGGAAGGAGGAGAAATGTTAGGAGTGCAAGCGCTAGAAGACCAGGCGAGCTTGAGAGAAGAAAATATTTGCTCACTAGAAAAGGATGAGGGGCTACTTTCTTGACTTAAAGCTTGGATGTAAATTGAAAGACTTCTTTTTTTTTTTTTAAGAACCGTTTTTGTGAAGTATTGGTGGCCTTTCGTGATCATGGGCATCTTGGAAGCTTCTGCACAGTGGAGATAATGAGCTCTTTGTTGCCCTCCTATCAACTGGGCTTTAGAAAATTTTTGTCACACACGCACAGTTTTAAATATGCTTTTACTGAGTCAAACATGGACATACATTGGAAGTTGCCCCTCGACGGAGGAGGCAAGCCTTTGGTCTGGTGCTGCTGATGATCCTAAACAGTCAAATAAAAGGATTACAAAGCAGTGTTGTAATCCAGCTGTCAGTGTCACAACTCATTAGGAAATGCAAGGTACAAAACTAGCAAGGGTACAGGGTGAAAAGAGGAGTATGGAGGTGTAGAAAAGAGTGAAGAGATTGGTGGAGTTGGAAGAGAGGGTAAAAAGCTCAGTAAGGGAGGAATTACAGGGATATAAGAGAGTGGGAGGAAGAGGAAACCAAAGAAATGTATTGTGGGTGGTGGTGCTGGTGGTAGTAGGGGGGTGTCTAAGTAACAGCTTCACCATTCTGCTCAGGGGGCTCTGCGGAGAGTTTTTATTAAGCTTTCATCTGCCTTTCCTCCTCTAGTTCTCAGCTTTTCCGCCCCAACAGCACAAACATAAGCAGATGCAAGCAGCACTATAGTCATGTCAGTCACGTCTCAAACCCACAGTTCTGCTTGTATTTCCCAGATTAATTAAGAACAGTGATTTGTTAATTTAATTGTAGGTGTTGGGTTGTTTTTTCCTCTCCACCCCCCCTTCTGTTGCTTTCTTTTGCTGCTTGCTCCCTATCATCCACTTGGCAGGCTAATTTGCCCTGCAGCTTTGAGGAGGGGAAATGAAAGGTATAGCAGAAGAAGCCTTCAGATGGTTTATTAAGAATTGATTTGCCACAGTGGCAAAGAGTCAGACTGTAGGGAGAGACATGCTGACGTGCCTCCCAGGCAGACACCCCCGGACTGTGGTAGGGTAGGGGGTTAGAAGGAAGGACTTGAATAAAGAGAGGGCAGGAAAAAAAAAATGTTTGGGTGACTTCATAGAGTGCATTTGCGGACCACTGCTTATGGACCGCTAGCCCCCAACTATATCTTTGACCCTTGGACTCTCAGCACTGGTATGCTTTCGTGTTTAACATATAGCAATCCCTTTCATTAGATTAAGCAGTGGATGGCCATTAGTCATGTCTAGTGGTAATAAAAAAGTTGGAAATTGCCTGCACACCCCACTGTGTAACATCTGATTTCTGTTGTTTGAACGTGCAAAAGCTTTAGATTGCTGTGGCTGCCACATCTTGCACTGCTGCCAGCTACCATTAAAGTGTCACATCAGAAGCAAGTTGTTAATGAACCTGCATTAGCACGGGAGACAGGCCTATAGCCACCTTTACCACCCTATGCTTGCTGCAGAGTTGTCACATCATTTTTCTTGTGAGTAGATGTGCATTGGACAGCATGTGAGGCAGGAGATATTTGACGGATCAGAGGCATTAGAGCTTCAAAGCCTGGGAGAGAACAGAGAAGCAGAATCCCCTGCAGCTAAGAGAGATGGTTAAGAAGTCAGTGCATCTTATCTTTAGCAGCCTATCTCTGCATGTGCACACAAGAAGCCCCTGCCCCATTGATTTACAGCTGGTCAGACATCAGTGCAATGAAAGCTTATTGACTCTTCAGTTATGGTTTTCACTCTGCTTGTTTCTTACCAGATGGGCTTGTTGATTATTTTTCCAATGTTAATGAGATGATTGGTCACTGTAGTCTTCATTTTCATCTCATCAGAGAAGCGTTCCATTTCTCATTATTCCTTTGCTAAATTTATATAAAATAAAACAACTGTTTAGTTAGTTAAAGAACAGGGTGTTCTTTAATAGAGTAGATTAGAAATGTATTTTTTGTTTTTTTAAATCCATTATAGCATCCTTGTATGTGTGAAAACTGTTGCAAATACAAAATCCCAGAGTGTTGCCAAAATACCCATACATTTAATGAAGAAAATCACCTAGTTAGCAAAATAAAACATTTTCTAGGCCTGAAATGAAGCAGAGTAAAATTATAAAACAATACCCAAACCTTTAAACACTTAATGGAGCACAACACAAACCGTCATTGTTTGTGTTGCCATTGCAAATTGGATGAAGTAATGACACAACTGAAAAAACCACTATGTAGCTATCCACCTAACTGACCACCTAAGCAAGGGGAGCAATATCCACAGAAGTGGTTATTACAGTTGTGAAGATCCACAACTCAGGTGGTAAAAAAATTCCCTGTGCAAAATAAATATTAGTTCTGACAAGAGGAAAGCTCATATTGGAAGGAAGTCAGAATAATTATCATTTACAGTTCCACACAAGTATGTCGATGACATGGCACAGTCAAGGAAAAATGTGTTGAGGGAAGATATGACCAATAACTTTTTGGTCAAACTGCAAAACAGCACATTTGTGGCAAATAAAAAAACATAATATTTCTGGGGCAAAATAAAGAGAAGTGCAGATGAAACTGCATGTCCCATTGTGTTGCATTTAGCTCTATTGTTATTGCTAGGTGGGCATCATAAATTTGTGTTTTAATAGGTGCATAATATTGTGGCAGTTAGAATATGTGTAAATTTATGCCTTTGAAAGTGCAATTTGTATCTGCATTTGGTAAATTTTTAGTGGTGAGCTGTCACTCAAATGACAAAGAAAGTAAACAAGCATTCTTTGTTAAATTTCATACTTTATATGCTCATCAATTTTAATACCAATATGTCGGTATTTCCTCAGCACTCAGTCTTATTTGTGTATTTATTTGTAATAAAAACAAATAACGTCTGTGCTGTATGTCACACTATCATGCAATAAGCACAATGAAGATGAATTTAGTTGTCTTGAAGAGAATTGGAAAGGGAGAAGACAAATATATTTTGTGAATAAAATATTTCATTTTGACGTAATGGATTTTCTTATCAGCATTTATTATTTATAATAATTATCAGATGAAGCTGGCGTGAATTGTTAGTTGCGTTTCTATTATATTTTCACAAAGCAGAACTTAGAGACTTCAAATGAAGCTATATCATAGAAAAAAAGTAGGTTGTCCTTGATGTTTACTGTTTTTGACACAAATGATTGCTGCACTTTGAATAACGACACCATTTTACTTAGCACAATATTTCTAGTGTAGACCAGTGCATGGAAAATAGAAGGTTAAGTGTTATCTTATTTTGTATTCATCAAGTCAGATATTTTTATTGTTTATCTCAGTGAGTGAGGCACCCCTAGTTTTCCTGCCTCATCTTGCTTTCCTGTATGTTGCTTTTGTCTGTCAGCATGGAAGTGATTTGTCCTGGAGATGCAGACTAATGAATGAGGCGTCCTGCTCATGGGCTGATATTAGCCCGGGTAGCAGTTCTTTTGATGTGATTAGCTCCATGCACACTTTTGACAAATTGGGCTGTCCTTTCCTCACAGCTAAAACACTAATCAATGCCAGGAAACAAAGAAGCCCCTTCAACTTATCAGAACATGTAGCTCTTCATGTGTGTACTTGTGTCTTTTTTCTACATATCAACAGGGAAGCCTGGGAAATCATCTTTTTCATGGCCATAAATTGACATACACTTTGCACGCTAATCTCTGCGTGTTGTTGTCAGTCTCATATGAACTCCTTCAGAAACATCCATCAACCAGAATTTGACATCAGTTTTCTAGTCATAGTGCGAAGCAGAGAAAGAAAATCTGACAGAAAAAAGGCTTGTTTTGCTAAATACAAGACATTTGCATAATACACACCTATCAAATGTAATTTTGAAACACCAAAGCCAATTTTAAGAAACTATTGCATGAAAATGTGCTTTGCAGATAAAATTGATACCAATTCAAGTCATTTAATAATCTCACAAAATACAGACATGAAGCATACATTTTAAAGTTAAGGGGAAATGAAATAAGGAGAAGGTAAGTTAGTAAAAGTTCAATGTGTCTGAAAAAATATTGTCAAATAATTGTGTTTAAATAATTGAAAAGTGCACATAACTTGAACATATATGTTACCAGTTATTTTAGCAGCAGTAAGAACAGTTGTTGCTTTTCTGTTTTAAATACAATTAGCTTATTTGCTTTAGTTTAAAATTTTTGTGCAAACTTGTAAAAACAGAGTATTTTGCCAGAAGGTTACAATACAATAAGATGCTCTCACCAGCTCATGCCTGGCAAGCATTCTCAGAAATTTTAATTTGCGCTGGTGGCATGGCCTCATAATCAGAGAGTAGAAAAACAACACTCATGGGGAATTGAGTTCCTACTGATCGTTTTAAAAAATGTATACCTGGGATTGATTTGGGAAAGTTGTGTGCCACACAAATGCTGCACTGTGTAATAAAAAAAGTAAACAAAAAATAAACTATTTGCCAGATAAGCATTTGAGGGAAGTGTGTTCCAAGGACAAGTTCTGACTTCATGGAAATTTGTCATTTTGATCTTTGCTGGATAAGACCATGTAAACCATACAAATACCTCTGGCCTGCCAAACCCCAGTGATCAAAATTTGTGGTATGCGGCATATGACTTCATTAACTGCAGCCAATCTGACCTGAGTAAAAAACTGAATGGGAATTACCAACTTTATGGAATAAATCAATGAGTGATTTTTTCGGTGTTTTCTGTATTCCTTGTTTTTTTTATGGTTTTAACGTAATTTATCCCTCTTGTTATTATCTCTGTGAATTAGTTCCAACTGTTGCAGAATTTAGTTCCTTAACCTGTCAGTTCTTCTTCAGCAAAACTCTGTAAGGTTCATAATTAATTCAGAAGCTGTAAAATTTTTGTAAGATCTTTGAGCCAGCCTTCAATTCTCAGAACATGTGTGTGAAAACTGCAGAATGTTTGGACAGAGAGAACTACGCTGCTTGCAGACCTCAGAACAGACACGCAAAAATTATTTTCTTCTTCGTATGTTTGCAGTCAGATTTATCTTGGCAATGTGCACACAAAAAATCCATTGCAATCCCCCTAACACCCATAGAAAGATTTTCTAAATATTTAACTTTCATTTAGATACCAGATATAATTAAACTGAAGGCTCTCTGAAACTTTTCTCCTGCAAATTCATCAGTTCAGCTATTTAAGATACTGTTTAATGAATTAAACATATCATGGATGATTGACCTGGTCTGAACGACAATGAGGTTAAATATTACACAGCTGATTGGATAATTGTACATTAGGTATTCTCACATCATCATCAAGGAATAGATATTTACATATCTTTGAATTTTGGAAATCGACTTTCTTTTCTGTCACTTAGCACATTGTCACAGTGACAACTTTCACTGAAATTTTGATATCTGGTCAAACATGAACAGATTATTTTTCTTTGTTTTGTTAATAGTTGTTTTAGAGATAAAATAATGGTACTGTACCCGCTGTTATTTCCCTGTCCTCCAAACATACACAAACTTCAGTCCTTTACTGTGTCAAGTGGAGACTCTTATCATTGATTTTCTTTTTTCTGTTCTCTGCTTTGCTCACAAGCTGCAGCGCTTCCCAACTTATCTAGCTCTGACAGAACAATGCTGCAGTAGGAGGGCATTCAAGGACAGATTAGATTGTTTGGGGATTCTCATTTCTCACTTTTTCATAGTTTTCCATCAATGTGTTCTGTTTCTGTTGTAACATTCTTGTCGCTGTGATGGTTGTTTATCCACACCTGAAAAGTTGTCTCTGTCTTGTTTCTCTGGATTTTACTTGTCTCCTACGATTAGTTTAAAAAAAAAAAAAAAAACTTTTTACAGTTATGGTGTGTGTCTGCCTTTTTTGATAATTTGGTTTATGGAGCGCTGAATGTTTTTGGCGGTAGCACCTCCTCTGTCTGAGCCATGGTAATTACTGTGCTTCACTGCATCTGTAGAAGTCAATGAAGCTGAACTCATTGTCTCTCTACATGGAAGTCAACCATTGTGAGAATTCCCTGGTGACATTGCAACCACTACAAACGGGCTCTGTGAATTTTTTATCATTCACAATTTGTTTCAGTTTGCTCTTTGATTCTCATTCTCTCTCTCTCTTTCTGCTTCAGTTTTCTGGAGTTGCATCTGTGTTTGCTTGCACCTCCAGGTGTGTGTGTGTGGGTACACAGTTAGTTCTTTGCAAAAGTATTTATCCCTCTTGAACCTTTTCACATTTTGCCACATTACACTGGCAAACCTCCATGTATTTCACTAGGATTTTCTGGAATAGAAAATAATGCATAATTGTGAAATTATGAACAATAAAAAATTATACAAGGTTTTCAGACATTTTCACTTATAAAAATGTGAAAAGTGTGCAATGTATTTGTATTCAGCCACAGCAAGTTACCATTTTTACTGGGCAATAACTCACATTTTATTTCATAGTGTTGGTCCTGCCGTTTATAGTCGGGTACAGTTTATATGCGCTTTTTTCCTATTTAGGACACATTTTTTGAGTGATGTTAATTCATACTGATGGACATGAAACAAGAATTAAATGTTACACTCTACAGACGTAAAGAAAAGTAATCACGGGCTGAACGGAAGATGGCCAGTAGTGAAGGAGTCCACAGTTAGTCGCATAATGTGAAAACAGCATTTTCTTTTGCATGTGTCCTGTACATCAAACAATGATTTTTTAACTTATTTGCTGTTCTCCATGCTTGTGTCAACTTATGTTCTCTCACACACCTCTCAGGTCCTCAAAGGCAGGATTACTTTAAGGGGGACTCTAGTTACCAAGTAGATGACTTATGACGGCATTTGCTTGAATGTAAAGGGCTCTGACAAAAATCCACACCAAACCATTCAAAGTTTCCTTCCAATTTTACACCATCTAAGTTGTTCTACATCATAAAATGCCAATAACATACATTAATGTTTGTAGTTGCAATACGTCAGTGGATTTTTCAAAAGATTGTATTGTCCAGGTAAAATCCAGCCAAATGTTTGTGATTATTGTATCAATGTAAGATGTTCTAGCTTCTAAATGCTGTTGCTTTTACTGTTAAAGCAGAAGGCAGCTGCAAGGTTATGAATGAACATCTGAATGTCAACATACACCATCCATTTGGTATCTTTCTTCTGGTTTTAGAATATATTTAAAGTCTTATTTGTCAATAATAAATCCAAGTGTGGTTCTTCTTGTGATTAAGTCTTTGAAGATGTAGAGTTTCACACCACTTCACCTAACTCAGTAGTGGTGACACAGTATTATTGTAGCAGGAGAGATGAAAGGTCTTTTAAGGCTATCCTCATAAAAGGCATTTTCTCCATCTTTTATGTTTCCTTGATGAATATTTAAAATGCCACATTTTAGTTTCGACAGTCTTTTAATTAGTTATGGTTATGTCTATTTTTTGCAGGTCTACTTTGTATAAGCACCTAACTTCACAAATCAGTTGTATTCCGCTCTCTACCTAGCCTTGCAAAATTAATTTAACTCATCTAAATTCATAATAAAAAAAAATGTGCAATATAAATTAGGAACTATGAAAATTACACTATATGCACTCAGAAGATAAATTGCACATAGAGAGCCTGTACAAATCCTTGTGGACACGGCTTATCAGCAGGTGTTTGCTCAACTTCCCAGTGGGAATTCCTCCTTGATTCTCCCAGTTGGGATCCCACTGATCACTGTCTGTTGAAAGTAAGAAGAACTGTTTATAATTAGCCCACACAAATATAGTTAAAAAGGAAAATCCCTTCAAGATTCCACTTCTCTAAATACCTCCTTTTTAGTCAAATAGAAGAGTATAAGAGGAGTAAGGTGTTGTTTTTCAAGATGGACAAATAAGGACTAATGAAAGATATAGTTAAGAACATTTTGTTTTACCAAAACAGGCGATGTATTGCATTTTGTAGAAAATTAAAGGAGAATGGTTTGGAATGATCCCACGAGAAAAAGTCAAGTATTCACGAATTAGGTCAGTCTTGTTTTTAAGAGAACACTTTATTTTAAAATTATAAAATCAACTACTTTTGTCTCAATCAATGATTTAAAAAAAAAAAAAAATTCTGTTAAAATTTGAGTTTTCATGTAGCGCCAGCTGGTTTGGTTGGTTTTTTAATCATTATTTTTGTCTGATTTTGTTGCAGCTCAGACATTGAGTGCTCTGAAATGTAATGTCAAATTAAAAGAAGTGAGAAATCCGTTTATGGTCAAAGTTGGGCAAGTTTACTCAAATCATGTGTATCTCTGTGTGTGTTTGTGGTTATTGTTCCCCTCTTCTCATTCCAAGGGGTAATTGAGCCTAAGAGTGTAATTTAATTTCTGTGTATTTTTTAGTATTTGATTTGAATCAAGTGGCCTATTCAAACTTGATTGTAGTATTTTAGACAGGCTTCCAAATAATAAGTAGGCTTAAAGAGATTTAAGTAAAACTGCTGCGTTTGAATTTTATACATTTAAATGATTATCTTAATGCCGAATTGAGCTAACAAACTCCATTTGTTTCTGCTTATGTAATTAAAAAGGGCCTCACAAGTGCTAGAGCAGTGATTGCAGTAATAGCTTTACAGAATAGCATAAATGGAGAGAAAATCAGCTGTGGTACCCACAGTGGCTGCACTGGCGTCTGAGTGGGTCTTTTTTTTCATATCCCAGATATCCTTTTATGATGTTTAACCTTCAGTCAGAACTGCAGAGCATATTTAGTGGTGAAGAGGTTTGCCTCAAATCCTCAACAGAGGTTCTGTGTGTGTGTGTGTGTGCATACATTGGATGGGACTGTATAAAAAGTGGGTCAGTTTTATGGAATTTGGGAAAGGGGAATGATGAACGTAGACTGTGGCCAGGGGATGATGGTTGTGATTAGGGCTGTTGCAGCGTGGTTTAGCTAATTGCTGTTTGGAATTAGATGACATAGTGAGATGCAAAGCCACTAGAGCTGACTAAACACTAAGCTGTACATTAATGCGGCAGTGAAAAGCTGAGTACAATACCAGCGTCTCCTCTCTGTAGCTTGTCTAAAAAAAAAGGCAAAACATTAAAATTCTCATGCGGTCCTTAGTGCCACTAAACTAAAAAGAAATGCCTCTGACATCATCCAAAAACCTGGAAGAAAACAATAGAAACAAAAAACTGAACAGCATTTCTCCCCCTTACGGATAATGTTTCAGTTCAGAGTGTGCAGACAGACTCACAGATAAACCCATTGCCAATCTGTCCGTGACAGACGAAGAGTAAATAATAAGAGAGCGAGATTAAACAACTCTGAATCTGGATTCGTAGATGGAAATTTAAATATAATTTTTCTAATTTCATGGAAACACTTGTGTGGTCCTTTTATATGCTTGTGTTGTCTATTTAGACAAAGTTTCAGAACAGAGAGCTTCACATTTACTGTAAATATTCAGTTTTTCTTTGTGGAATGAAGGGGGAACAAAGCCGCAATGAGGCAAAGGACTAAACCAGAGGTTATAACGCATACGCTGTAAAATGTTTCCACTGTCAAATCAATTGTCTTGTAAATACTTGTGGCTATTTAACATGACAATAATGCAGAGACATAAAAATATATAAGTAAGTGAACGGGATACAAGGCACTTGCTTTATGAATCATTTAGCACAAAAAACCTTCCTCCGCCATGCGTAGTATATCAATTGGTCCACAGCTGTGTGCTGGCTTGAAAACTGCCCTCCTCTGTGTCCATTTGTTTCTGTCATTACGGGTCCTTAATAGACCAACTGAGACACTTTCAGAAGTTTGTTTATATAACAGTATAGGCAGCTTCCCACTTCAGGAGGTCTAGTTCACAACTGATGTTCTTCAATAGTGTTTCTGCAGCTGTTCATCATTACTAAGATTACAGTTTAATAGTGGTTTTCTAAATTGCTTAATATAAAACATACACAAAATACTACATGCACTTTAATAACTAATACTTGTGGGAAAGAGAATGTCAGATATCATCATTACGTCAAGGAATCCGGGAAAGCCCATACGAATACTCCTTCAGGAGATACTGTTATTTACTGTGGCTTTTACCAGGAAATGTCACAAAGCGCACTCAAGCATTAAGAGCCACTTTATGGGAATGTCCACAGACTGTACCAACCAGGTGCACAATGCTCTGACAAAAACTCATAGATGTTTGCACTGGATCTCAAATACATGCACACATATATTTTTTTCTCTGGTTCCAGTCCTCTTTGTTGTGTTTAATGATGTCGAGGCTTGGTTCTGGAGATGAGGACGTCTGGTTTCTAACCTGAGGGTCTCATCTTTACATTTTGCAGACCATAACCTTCAGCACTCACTTGGAGCAGCTGGGATTAGATTCAGCTCCTCCAAGTCTGATGAGTCTATCCAGATTGGAGGTTATTCTCTGCTTCAAGTGGAGGAGCTCATGTCTCTGTGTCTTGTTCAGACATTATGGTAGGTTAGTGCAGGAACAGATTAGGACATGTTTGTGATAATGTAGCTTCAGACAAATAAATTAGCTCTATGTTTACCATTGTGTATAAATTTAGACCTGTGGTCATAAGATATGAATTATGGCCAAACAATTCAAGCCGCTGAAAAGAGCTTTCTTCATTCTGGTTGGAAATAGGGTGAGAAAAGCTTTTGATGGAGCAGAGTGAATGGCCACGATGTGTTTCTTAAATTGAATTCACATGACCTACAATTTAAGGTGTTTCATCATATACACAAAACTAAATTAGAAAATGTGACCCTTACATGTGATAAATTAAACACTGCCTGTCTTTTTACTTCAGATGTATTGGTTATGTTCCTCATTGCCATGGTTGTCACATTTAGCCGTAAAACAATTTCTGAAATTCTTAATTGTCTAATTAGACTCAGTCCACAACCAGTTATTTTAGAAATTGTCCAACACTCAAACTTGTCCAGATCACATTTAGACCTCTTGTCTTGTTTGTGGTTTGTCGAGCAATTTTAATTAAATTGAGAGATTCATTCCCTCCTTCTAATTCCTGCTGGATCACAGATAGGACGTGCAGGAATCTGATGAAAATTTATTTTACTATTGAATTGAATGGAAAGTTAGCTCCACAAGTTGTGATGACCTTTTACATCACTTTTTCAGAACTCAAAAATAACTTTCTCTGAATCGTACGCCTCTTTACTCTTTTTGTCGGTTTGGACCATCACTCTCTTGACTTCCAAGTTTTCTTCGTTGGGAGCTCCTCTCATTTTATGATTAGATTTTGTTTTCTGTTTTTCTCAATCTCTGTGTTTCTATGTATTGTTTTATTTTATTATTATCAGCAGTTGCTACTGTCTGTCTTAGGTTATTTTGCGTATAAAGTAAATTGCTGTTCTTTACTAAGAAGACCTTTGCAAAAAAAAAAGTCTGAGGAGATCTGTCATGCAGCGAATCGGTAGAGCTGTGCCTCCTCTTCCAGGAAAGCAGCCATTTGAGGTAAATTGAGCATTTGTTCAAAATAACTCAGGCTCACCAAAATTGGACAATAAAATATTGTATGAACTGCATGGCTTTATGAGTATTGTTTTTAGCTGTGATGCTTGAACGTTATGATGATAATTTGGAGTAAACCAGCCTTTTGTCTACAATTCAGACTGGTGTTTGTGGTGTAATGTATGGAGAAAAATTATTTGGCATTCTTTAGTCCCTTGATAGCAATGAAACATAATTTGATCAACAAAACCTAGCTGGCTATTGTTGCTGACCAATTACAGCCCTTTGTGATCACAGTATACCTAACAGTATGCACAGTATGCCAGCTTGAAGCATAATAATACAATATGTCATGGAGATCACATGATCCCAAAAATAATTTCCTAACCCTTTACAAACAATGTGAAGCTAATAGCGTAATTTGAAGGAAGTTTCATAACATTGTCATCGTCAATCGCTTTATTTTGGTAAACTGGACATATTAAATACAGAAAACAACAAAATAAAATAAAAGAAAAAACATTAATAAACAAACCCTGCAAAAATATTGTTTAAATAAAGTAGAAACAGAGACACTTATCTGAAGAAAATTAGATGCATAAATGCAGTCCTAATATCTAGAAGTCTATATGGAAAAGTACCTTAAAGCTTCCTGCCAACAAATTCTTATTTAGTCATAAAGAGATGAGAGTTGTCCATTTTTTTCTATTTGCATATGTTCAATTTCCCATAAAATTGCATCATTCTGATTTCCCCCCTTCAGTTACAGAACTGACTTCATTCAAATTACACAATCGGTACAAGATCTATTTGAAACAAAAAATGCAATTTTTTGAAGTTGTCTCACATGACATTTGTCTTATATTTTGTGCTAGTGTTTTTAGTTTTGCACCATTGTTCTCAAGAGGGAGGGAGGAGCAGCCTGCTGAACTAGGCCAGAGAGTGACATTTAAACTTAAAGGCTAATGGGATGCCTGTTCCTGCCTTGTGCGCTCTGACTCTTTGTCGGGTCCTCAGATCCGAACTCACTTGTGCCAAGGCCTTTTTCCAGACTGTCTGGAGGCTCTAATACGCAATCCCTTCCTGACGCAGCGTCTTTGAAATGTTCCAACTTTATTTTATTCCGTCTTCTTCCCCAAACAGCCTCACTCGCGGATGCAGCTAAAAAGTCAACACATCTCACACCGAGAGAGGGCCGTGGGGAGGCCGCAAAAGAGAATCCCATTGTCTCCTCTAATGGAGGCTGGGGACTTGTGGAGTTCTGCCCTTACAGTGGTAAAGCAAGCACTCTTGAAGCCAGCCATTTATTCTGTCTAAAGGCTCATTTATTCTATCCCAAGGCTATGTTGTGAAAACATCTCTAATGATGATAGGGATACCCAGTGGGTTAAGATGTAGGAAAGATATTTCATGTCCCGTGAGATGTCTTAGCTTGACCTACTCTCTGACCCTAAGGGCCTGTGCTGCCTAGTGGAGCCAGAAGACTCATTTGACATAGCTCAAAGGCTGTCTTAACCCCCGTGGTTAACCCATACATCACAACTGCATATCCTCAAAGTGTCGGATTATCACACAGCGCTTAACTTTCTCCGTCTAACATACATTGACACATAGGGTCATGGATTCAAAGTTTTAGCCCATTAAACTAAAAAAAGAAAGAAAAAAATCAGTTTGGAATGCAATACAGGTGCCGTTTTCCTACTTTCTTTTTGAAGTAGCTCTTATTTCACTTTGAGTTGTGGATTGTCAGAATCATTTCAACACTTACTCTTCCCATCAGGACACTGAAACCTACAATGTTAAGAGCTGGTTGTTAAACACACTTTTCTTAAAATGCTTGATCTTAGCTATTTTCAGCCCTAATGGAATTTCTCTCCTCCTAAAAAAGCAATAAAGACTGAAATATTAAAGTAGATAAGAGAAAATCAGGGCTTTTTTTCAGTAAGAGGTTGAGGGGAAGAGATTTAAGTGAGGGAAGGAAAGAGACATGTTTTTGCGTCTGGAAATATCAGTACAATTAGGGGCAGCATATCATTACAAATCAACCCTGACATTTAGGATGCAGGCGAGTAATAATGGAGAATTGTATTTCACTTGAGAGAGAAGCAATATGTATGATGAAGCCCTTCCTCCCAGGTGTCACATTCAGTCCTGTTGTACCAGATAATACATTTGTCCTTTGGCCCTTTCTGTTCATCCAACATGTCCAACCAAGTTGTCATGGACTCTATAGGTTTACAAAAGAGGGTTTGTTAAACAGAAAGATGCCTTTTTGTCAATGTGATAAAAAGAGTCTTAATTTACTAACCTGATCAAAATATTGTGAACTATTTCTTTGGGTTTTGTTTGGTAAACTTTGACCCAGAAATGAGAAGATACAAAAACAGCATTCAAAATCTTTTGCAGATCTTATGTTTCATGAGAGTTTTGCTATTTTAAAACGATGTTGACAAAGTTGAGAATTAAACTCTACACTATTGTTTAACATTTAACGCCATTAACATGGTAAATATTCCTTAATCTGCAATCTGTGTGTATTACCTTGGTAATGTAGATGTTTTCCAAAATGCTGATAACTTTTCAAGTCATGTATGACTCATGACAAAGTTTGAAAACTTCATGTTGTTTGTAGCAAGTATTGTTTGCTCTTGCAGACTGAATGAACAACAAACATGAGTTGTCATGTCATAAATAACAGTTAAACACCTGCCTCCAAAATTATTTTAACATGACATAAGCTTCCAGGTTGGGAGGTGTCTGTGGAGTGTTCCTTGATCAAAAAGAGTTTGGATTTATTAGTTTTCAAGTGGAAGGTGACTTAGTTGATTTAGTTGAAAAAAGTCAAATTCTGGTGAACAGCTGAGTTCTTCAAGGTTTTCAGCACTGTCTTTGAACAATATGTTGGTACAAAAATAACTGTTCTGATATTTCTCTGAATAAGTCATACTCCAAATAGGTAACAGTTCCTCCCTTATTGCTGGAACTCAATTCAGTTGCTAGGATGCTCTGGATGATGGAGCTGCAGTGACTGACTTCTTTTTGTGCAGGTTAAATGTCCTCCTTGCTTAAAACTTCCAGAGTGTTGCTGTGTACCGCCTGTCCTTTTGTCTGAAATTATCCTCTTGGTTTCTTCTTTGTTGAAGGGCAAGAAGTTGTTGTTAGACAATGTTTCACTACAAGTCCTACTTCTGTGTGCTTTCAGCATTGAATAGGAAGTCACTTGTATTTGAATTTATCAGATTTTTGTTGGGATGTATGGCAGCAAAGTAATTATTCAACAGTGTTTAGACAACACCTTTACGAATCCCATCTGAAGATTCAGTTTTACATATTACTCATGTTAGTATATTGGTTAATATACTAACAGCATACATTCACACCTGGCATTTAATCTATCTTAGTTGATCAGATTAAATAAGTAGATTTTAGTAATCTGCATTGCTATTCATATTCATAAATGAATGTTATTATGATACAGAATGTGCTGTCAACTAACCAATTAACAGTTACATTCAGTCACTTGAACTATTTTAATATTAAGACCTTTGACATTCAAAAGTCACCTTTCTTTGGCTTAATTTTATAGATTCAGAGGAATGAAATGAGAGAAAAGAGAGGGGTGGGGGATATGACTATACAACTGTTCATCAATTCGCAGAGCTTTTAAATCAAAAACCATCATAGTGAAATAGTTGATGTTCACTACCACATAACTTTAGTGGCTTAGGCACATTTAGCAGAGCGAAAATGACCAGACCAAGTCCCTGCCAGAGAGACTTTGTTTGTAGAAAGTTATTCTTAGCATTTCGTCAAGTGCCATCGTCAAATTCATGGAGTGATCATCATCAAATATACATCAAATATGCAGATGAATGTTTTATTAATCAAAGACAACATTAAACAAGTGTGATTTTTGCCTTGCATATTATAATATTAAAATGTCAGAAGTATGTTGACTTTTTATTGACCAATCTTTATGATGAGAAATGCTCTTCTTCACTGCAACTTCAAAAACTATTGACATTTTTGGAGGAAGTTAAGAAAAAAGCCCGTTTTAAGATTGAAACTAATGTTTCAAACATGTCTTCAGAAAGCGCTGACTGCTTTCACTATTCCTCTTTGATTTTCTCCCACTTTTTACTACTCCTGTGGATATTTTCAGTAAAGTAGTTCAGTTAGTGTCACCTTTTCTTCCTCACAGTATGTTCTTGGTGTTTACAGGAAACCTGAGGGGTAAGGACTGAACCTTAAACCATCTGTTCCAATAATATCATTTCATCTGTGATCCTGTTATGCTGTAGCGTGTTACTAAGACATGCGCCCCAGATAAAGCATAGAGCATCATTGCAGTGCTACATCTGTCCTAGGCACGCATTGAAACAGAGTTGAGGAGACAGACTATTTCTTTTTTCTTTTTTTTTCTTTCTATTAAACACTAAGGCAACTGAAGTAAAGGTTATGCTTTATGTGTATGAATGCAGCCACTAAACATCTTGGAAATTGCCCGTGTGAACAAGAGTTCTCTGAAAAAGCCTAGACTTTGTTGAAAAAAATGTTGAGTGGACACTGAGACAGAGCTTTTCATCACCCTGTTTTAAAGGGTTCAAGAAATAAAACAAGCTGGTGGCTATCTGTGATTGAAGTGCCTTCTCTGCATATAAGTGGGATACATCTTCTCCCTAAGAAATGTACAGAACAAGGAGATAATAAATAAACATACCCTAACAGTTCATACACATTACCCAGAATTACTAAACTGCTTCAGAACTAGCAGGTTTAGTGATAACAACACAGTGGGTCTTGTCATACTGTCTTATTATAATTTCTTATAGGTTCTTTTAACACATATGCAGAAAATGGTTATACATTGCTCTGGTGTGTAGCTGATATGCATCCCCAGAGAGCAATCTTAACTTAATACAAATCTGGCGTGCTTTTTTTGCTGGTGGTGATGAATGTCCTCTGATCATGGATTCTGAAAGTCTCCACTTGGTGGTTAATCTCAGCATAAAGGAAATATGAAGAAAAGCTGCATAGCATGATTTGTTACCCGTTTCATCTACTGAGCCTGCAATATGGTATTCATACACCTGCAGAACTGGACTCATTTTAAATGACAGCTAAAACTAAGCTTGCACAATACTTTCTGGTGCACTGGATTGACAGATTCAGCATTTCTCAGACAGCCTCACTGGACACATTGCCAAGCTCTGATGGGTAATTTCTGAGGCACAAGCCTTATCTGTCTTCCCTCCCCACCCTTCACAGAAGTGGAGAAAGTGGAAAAGAGACGACAGGAGATGAGAGTAGGTGTGAGAGGAGGTAGATACATGTAGTGTGATCTGAGGTTTCTGTCTGTCATAGTCTGCAGCTTTGTCCTGCAGAGGCTGAAACAACATAGCCAGACTAATCTGGGTCAGCAGTATGTATAAATCCAGCACCATACAGCCAATCACCATTACTTCCTAGTAAAACAATGAGCAGTTATTAAGGTACCATACTGTTAGAGGAAGAACAAAGTTATGAATGAAACATTTTTCCTTTCATTGCTTTAATAAATTATTTTATGCAATATAATTGCTTATTCCTTTCATAGATGTGTGTGTACAGTAAGCACTCAGCTAAAAAAACTGTATTTTTCTTTCCAATATAAAAACAGTCAAGTGCAAAGGGCTGGCTGCCCACACGGAGGCTCAAGTGAACATCTGTCACAGCTTGTTACACTGCTGTTTGTGAAACAATTTCCAAATTGTTTGCAAATCAAGATAGTTGTAGGAGGGACATATTGTATCATCTCTGCTTTATTCAAATCTGTGCAGAGTGTGGTTGAATGAGTAGCAACCTCATAGTGGATTGCCCTTTTCTTTTTAATGCACTAACATGGTTTAGTGCTGTGGCGTAACGGGAGAAACTCTAATGTATACAGCGGAATATTGCACTGCTTGGATACCCACATTGTTCTTAGCTGTTAACACAACTAATAAGTGTCTATTGTTCATTTACATGCCAGTTGTTAAAGTATACTGTATGATATAATAACTGTTGGATGCACTTTATTGCAAAGATTTGAATCTACTACATATTGGCAGATGTAGTCTTTTCTATGTAACATTGTAAAAGGCTCACTTTAACCTTGTGTGACTTTATACATAATGGCTAGAACGAGATTCTATTTCATTGGTGTATACGCAGTGTTCCAAATTATTATGCAAGTGATATTTTCTCAGATTTTCTTAAATGGTCAATGCAAATGATGGTCAGTATAATTGTGACCACAGCATGAGTTTCTCCACTTTTATGCCCATAGCAGCCAATGACACAGTAGTATTCCTTGCAGCATGAGATGGTGCATTGTTATGCATGAGGATGATTTTGCTACTGAAGGTACGGCTCTTCTTTGTGAACCATGAAAGAAAGCGATCAGTCTGAAAGTTCATATACTTTGCTGAGGTCATTTTCACACCTTCAGGGACTCTGAAGGGGCCAACCAGCTCTCTCCCCATGATTTCAGCCCAAAAAATGACTCCACCACCTCTTTGCTGACGTCACAGCCAAGTTGGGTCTTGGTGTCCATCTGGACCATCCAGGGTTGCACAGCAGACATCAGTGAACAAGTCTGTTCGAAAATTAATCTTCATTAAGTCGCTCACTGCGACTGTTTCTGCTTGTGAGCACTGGTTCAGGGAGGCCAAGTAGTAGGTTCATGCACCGCAAGCCTCTGGAGGATTCTCCAGCTTGAGGTTCCAGAGACACCAGCAGCTTCAAATATCTGTTTGCTGCTTTGCAAGGGCATTTTAACTGCTGCTTTCTTAATCCAATAAATTTATCTAACAGAAACCTTCCTCATTATCTCTTTATGTGTACAAACCCATCTTTGATCTGAATCAGCCACAAATCTCTTCACAGTACGATAACGCTTCAGTTTTTGTTAAATATCTAATGTTTTCGTACCTTGTCATATGGCACGACACTATCTGATGATTTTCGTCAGCAGAGAGATCCTTTTTCTTTTCCATATTGCTCGAAACCTGTGGCCTGCTTAATAATGTGGAACATCCTTAAGTAGATTTCCTTTAATTGAGCTCACCAGACATTATAGAGGGACTGAGATATTTTTATTGTGTCACCATACAATTCAATCATTTGGCCTTTATCAGCAGCTCCAATTAGACAACGAAACACCTCTGTATTAGTTGGCTAATATAAATTCTACTCATGCTCTCATGGTGTGTAGTGTGAACAACAGAGAAATTTAAGAAACCAGTCTCTTAACAGTTATGGGAGAAATTCATTTAGGATTTCAGCTTTTTTTTAAACATGTGCTGTCTTGCTTGTGGCATAAACCATTTGGGGATCAATGAACTCCTCATGTGCACCTATTCACTTAATTAGTAATGAAGTGAATAGGCTGTAATTTATTCCATAAATGACAGACGATCCTGAAATGGGAATAGAAATGTTACATAAAGACTTTATTCTGCAGGAGGGCATTTTAACCCTTTCAAAATTAGTCATTGACATAATTACTGACTGTGATTTCTTCTTATTTCCATGTCAACATGGAAAAAGTTTGACATCTGTTTAGGCAACACAAAGAGGTATTTTATGGATGCACCTAAAATTTGTCTGTTGAATTGATATCAAACATTTTGAGCCACTTTGACCCCAATGAAGTGTTGGCTATTTTAAGTAAAGTGTATGAAATGAAGTCAAAAGACACCCAGAAATATAGCTGGTTGAAAGGAAACTGTATTTTCTATGGCATGTTGAACCGTGTTGAAATATCTATATAGTTAATCCAACTTCCATAGTGAGACAAAGTAATAATTTCAGCAGACAACAGGAAGGCCAAACAAAGTACAGCAAAATTGCACTGTTTGATTCTTTTGACCTTCATAACTTCTATGTGTTATGGAACTGCTGAATTCAGAAATGTTGGCAGCCCTTTGGATGCTCAGGGGAAATGCAAGTATCTATTTCTCGTCAAAAAGCAACAACAAAAAAATAAAGATTGGAAATTGGCTTCCAAATCCTGAGCAGTGTATCTCGTGAGTATATTCTTGGTGTCAGCACAATACTTGTGCAAAGGTAAACAATAATGCACATTCAACTTTTTGTTTGGCCGAAAAGTCATGACAAGAGAAAACACTGTTCCCTGTTGACTGAGGTGTTTCCGAGGAACTGATAGTATTGTTATCTGTAAGAAGCGAAACAACAGGAATAAAAATACTATCGGGGCATTTCTATATATCTATGCCCATCTATTTATCTCTATTTCTCCTCCCTTGCTAGATCTATCTATGCACATGTCCAGTCTCGCTCTCCCTGGCCATTTATCATTGTCCTGTGTCCAACTCCATGCTCATCACTTCTTGGCTGATGTGGCTTCCAATCTTTCCACTTTTCTATTTTCAACTTAGTAAAACTCCTTTCTATGCTTATCAAGCAGGCCTCTGGGTTTCGTTGTCAATCAGAAGAATTTCACTTTTTATGTTCCCACTGGATTTCTTTTTACCTCCAATAGTCTTTCGATGTGATGAGGTACGCCGTGGATATCCCATCCTTGTGATTTGCATATTGGGATGTTTAGAGTGTCTGCAACTTTGATCTTATCGACCAAGAGAAGAACCTAAGCACTGATACCAATTGCATGTGTGACAACAAAAGGAGAACCATAAACAAAATATTCTTCTACAGTCTTTTTTCTCCTGATAACTAATGATAAAAATAAAAGTGTGAGTCCAGTGAAAATACTTCACAAGAACAAACCGGGTTTAGGATCAATAGATGGAGGAAGTGCATGGAAGAGAGAGGCAGTGAGTGAGTGACAGTGGCATAAAAAGCATGTTTGATGTTTCTGTCAACACTCAAGTGAAAGTATTTCCTCAAGAGCTCCTTTCTGGGCTTCATGTCCGCCCTCTCTCATCCCTTTTGCAGTCTGGCATATTGAAAGAGTTGGAACATAGAAAGACATGGGTGAGGGGAAGATGGAAAAAAGAAGGTGGTCATTAATACTAAGGGAATTGATCTTCTCAGGTCTCCATGGGTTTAGCTGTCTGCATGTGACTGTAGTGAGCTCATTATCCATCTCTGCTCCAGGTAATTACTGACTTGTTTTGATCGAAAAGCATTTAATTAGTTGCTCATTAGCATTGTTTAATTAAACTCACCACATGCCTTTTATAACTCAGGAGTGTTCCTTCCATACTTCATTAGTTGGTGTTGCAAAGTGTTTATATTGGGATCCAGACGAAGTGTTTAGGAATGAGCATTTTCTTAACCATCATTTGCATTTAGCAATAGCAAGGAATAAGGGTTTTTTTTTCACCAAGTTTTCTTATTTTGAGAAACATTGATGAGGCATAACATTATGACCAACGAAAGGTCATATTGGTAAATCACCTTTCATTGAATGCATTTGCGGTTTTATTTTAATGGAAAAACAAAAAAAACAAACAAAACCAAAACATTACTTTATTAGCTAAGGGCATGCGCCACAGTAGGAAATCACATTTTGAATCAATCAAGCAAACGGTTGTTTCAGTGACACACAGAGGAGCTTCAGTGGCAGGAAGGGTAAAGAGTCTGAAGAGCTGTATAAATATGAAATGAGACGGCAAGAGGGATTCAAAATGGACAAGTAAAGACAGCCTCTCAGGTTTCACTGCACACCTCTGACCTTTCTTATTTTTTATCGTCTGTCTGTGTCTCCTTCTGTTTTAGATTTTTTTTTTTACTTTATACATGTTCTTTAAATCTCTTCATGTCATCATAACCTTCCCATACTGCCTTCCCCATAAATTCTCTCCTAAATATTCAATGCAGTACCTAAACTATTCCCTTTCTCTCTGTCACTGTCTTTCTGTCTATTTTTTTTCCTTTGCTTCTCCCACTGAGCAACGACTGACACACTATTCTTCCAGCTGAGTCGTTTATAGAAGGTGTGTTTAAATTCATGTGTGTTTGCATCAGCATATGTGACGGTGCATATATTTGTTACCACATGTGTCTGTTCACACGCTGGGATAGTGCAATGACTGAACAGTTTTAGTTTTCTCAGCACGTCCTGGTGAAGTGTGACAGTGAACAAAGTGTCAGTGTGTGAGGACAGACTGAAAGCCAGCCTAGAGCGTTATAGCATGAAGCAGATCTGAGCTGTGGTAGCTTGGGACGAACGCTATCAGTCTGTATTGTGCAGATGTCTCAAAGGAGACCGCATGAAGAGACAAGGGTGAAGCCAATGAGGATGTAAGGACAGGGAGGATATGGCAGACTTTGGTGATTTGGCAGTTAGTTCTGTCTGGGCATCACATTACATGACTGGGTGCATAGATGAAAAGATAATGAGGCTGTGCCTCTTTTAAAGGCTTTAGTAATGATTATTTTCAATTTCATTTTCAGTTCAACTGAGACTTGCTGATTCTGCAATTCTGTACATGAGTCAAAACGGATCAAGTTAACTTATGTTTAAAATTACTTCATGCTTCTTCTGTTACTTTCTGACTTAACCTGTCCTATCTTGGGCTAGTTAGAATATCCAAATTATAGGTAATAGATGTTTTTCGTAAAAAAAAAATTCTGAGAGAAATTCTTTATGCAACTAAAAAAATACTTTGTGATGCCCTTATTTACTTTGTTGTGCAAAAGCACAAACTTTGCAAGTTCGACAGTATGCTTGAAATCATCGTATCAGACTCTTTTTGTCCATAACATGACTTCATGATAAATGTTTTCTGATGTT
The DNA here is from genome assembly GCA_911649635.1 of Poeciliopsis gracilis. Classification (NCBI taxonomy): domain Eukaryota; kingdom Metazoa; phylum Chordata; class Actinopteri; order Cyprinodontiformes; family Poeciliidae; genus Poeciliopsis; species Poeciliopsis gracilis. The sequence goes on from CAJVRI010001220.1 coordinate 5,422,948, forward strand.
GCTTAAACACTTTCACACAATTTTCTTTCCACCAGTCATACATTTTTATCTATTTTCCGGTAGCATGCGTCTCTGAAACTCTGTGTTTTGATGAGAACAAATGTCCGTTTCCATCCATTTTGGGAATCAGTCATGTGTCTTAAAAAGGGGGCATCACATTGCAGAAGATTATAAACTTATCATTATAAACTGGGACTTCCCAGTATGCAAGTAAGAGAGAAAATGCATGTACTGTTATCATAATGTATGATGTAGCTCGATCTATAGCAGAGGGTTTTGTCACTTGTAATTTAAGACAACCCTGGAACCTAAAGGTCAACTCTGGCTTTCCCTAACTGTAGAAAGACAGATTAAGATTAATGCATCTAACTTGGTCAAACAAAGTAAAAACAAACTCTCAAAAACTAATTTTACCTTTATTGCAAATAGAAATAATTTATCTAACTCAATTAAAATCAGAAACATTCCTTCTGTTCTAACCTCAAACAGTAAAAATAAATACTTATTAATCACCCTCTAGAATTGTGATTAATCATCAAATTTATATTGAATGTATTTATTTATTTTGAACAGACACAAATAAAAAGCAAGAAAGTAGAAAAATAAATTAAATTAAAACAAATTATCATGCCCAGTTGACATGCAATTTTATATTATGTATTTGAAAAGAAGTAGGTAGAAGATACAAGATCTTATGATTTCCTGTCCCTTTCATACTCAGGCACTTCTAATCAAGAAAATATACAAACATCAGATAACCATGATTAATCACTATGCATAATTTTGTAAGCTTAAAATGTTAAAATGCACATTTTCAAGAAAAGTTCAAAAATATGTTATTCTGCCTCAAACATCTCCGTTTTCATTTGTCTTACAACTGACAAAAGCCTCTTGCTGTAGTTCTTCACTTTACTAGACTGGCATGTCCTCCCTTTAAAACAAATCATTCCTTCTCATCTGGATTGAACATTGACTCTAAGCACCTGCCACAGATACTCAACAGGACTGAGACCTGTGCTCTGTGATGAGCACTTCAGGGCTCTGACTTTCATCTCCCTCAAATGGTTTGTGGTCAACTTTGCTATGCTTTGGGTGATTATCTTGCTGAATGACACAGTAGCTACCTAAAGCAAGACTTGCAGCAGATTTCTTTATTCTTAAAAATGCCAAAACACTGCTCTTTTTTTCACGATTCCCCGATTACAAATCAGGTTCCCAGTGCCAGAAGCAGTACACAGCCTGATGACATGATGCTCCCACCACCATGTTTAACATTGGAGGATTCTCCTTCCCTTCTCTAAACAAAATGATGCTCATTTTAGGTTTTGTGTGATTTCATTAGGGAGGCCACCTCAACCTGCTCCTCTTGATGTGGAGATGCAGCTACTCGACTCTCAGCCCATCCCGGATGAACAAGTTTCTCACCCTCTACCTAAGCGAGAACCCGGAGATAACCTATTTGGACCGCTCGTATCCATGATCCCGTTCCTTCATTCATTACCCAGAGTTTGTGATAGCATATGAAGTTTAGAATGGAGATTGTCCGGAAAACCTGAGAAGGCATTCTACCCTTTCCTTGCTCTACATCATGGACTCAGATTAGAAGATTCTGATCTTAATCTCCATTTATATGTGCATATATATGTATGTATGTGTATGGCTTAGAAATTAAACTAAACCAGCATTTTTGACAAACATTAATACTACCTTCAAGTTGCTCATCTAAACTCTGATTCACATTGCCTCTGGCTTTTAAGCTTATATGAGGGAAGCATCTGCAAATCTATTTGTTTGGAGTTTTTGAATAATAGTTTCAGCAAAAAACAATTGAATGTTCTTGTTTTTATTTGCACATTTCTTCCTGTCATTAGAGATGAGCTCGTTGTGACCCCTCCAGCAGTGGCAAACAATGAGCCACAGCATGCAATGCTCAGCTTTGTGGCTGTACGTTGATGCTGGAGTACTAATATACAATATCAAATTACCTTGTATTATGTCTCTACTGTTTAGCTTTGAGGAAGCCATTATGATCCCCCACGCAGCAACTGCCTTCCCTTTCTCATCTCTCTCGATCCCTTTCATTTATATACATCAAGCTGCCATCTCCTCAGAGTTGAATTAAATCTTTGAGCAATCTCATCACTCTCTGCTGTACTTTGCTCTTTACTTTTTGCAGCACATTTGCCAAAGTTGCTTACCGCTCCCACAGTGGAATTTATCTCCATAGGGCAAAGGAGCAGGAACAAACAGAGAGCCATGGGCATTGTGAATTCCTCCTGACAGCAAGAGGTTCTCCTTTTGCAATGGTACAGAGGCAGAGCTGCAGCCAAATCTAGGAACTGTAAAACCCATCCAGTTGTTAGGGAGTGTTGGAAGTGTGCATAAATAAGCCTTTGGGTAAAGAAGCGGGCTGCATGTAAAACATAGTCACAGAGTAGCGAAGGGAAAACAGCAGCATAGCTTGTGCATGTGCAGATATAGATGCACATACAGCCAAACATACTGATGTGTATGAATACATATCATCTTACCAAATTTCTATGTACATAGAAGACATGGGCACACTCCTCTGCTTGCTCTCCAAGTCTAATGGAAAGATGAACACTTTCAAACCAATTCAGCAGGCCTCTTCACATACTAAGAGAGGAAAAGCAGAGAAATAAGTTTGCAGAGGGGAACAAAGAAGAGGAAGGTGGATGGAAAAAAAAATCTATGGTTTTACTCAGACGTTTGAAATAGGAAGGTACATGGTGTTTGAAGAGTGCTGTGGCCGACCTTCAGGTGCCCTGCTGCTTTTCTTTTATGTGCAGAACAGATTACCAAATGATTTTCAGTGGGTAAAATGAACTCACTGATGCATTGTGCTAATTTCATTTAACATAAAAAAAACAACAGAAGAATAGTTCCTAGTCACTTGCCATGGGCAAGGTGAAAATGCAGGGGAGTGGGGGTTGGTGTCAGAGTGAGAGAAACATGGTGTCAGCACTTTGTGTTGAGTGGAGTGAGAATAATAGATAAGCCAGAGCCATCAATTCATTCCTCCACATATTAACTGTTTTCATCTATCGCTACATATTCTGAACTTGAGTCTTTTAATCGTGTCTTGATCTCTCCAAAGGATATTTTCGGGAGAAGTTGCTGTCACTGTTCTGCTTTCGATGACAACATATGTATGTGTAAGTTTATGAAGCCAGAGCTCATCATCGTAGAGCAGGAATCTGGATTTTTCTTGCAACATCAGCATAGGTGTACTGGCTGTGGAAGAGATGCTTCTTAGTGATTTGTACTGCAGAAAGAGTTAAGATGGCCGTGCTCTTGACTTCGACTAATCCTATTACTCGAGAGTGGTGCTCTTAGAGGGCTTCAACCTCACATTTATTGGCAATCCTTTGCCGTCATAAAGCCTTTTAGCCTTTGGCTGGGCCATTGCTCTTATAAATCTAGCCGATTTCCTGATGTTTGTGTGGTTGCAATTTTCCTTCAGACATTTGTATGCTTACCTTTTTCAGCTCTTTTACAGTGCATACATCACTCTACTACAAGCTTCCAAACACTCCTTGGATTTTACGTTATTTTACTGCTTACCATGTCATTGTGCAGTTTCATTGACACTGTCCTAAAATAAGTAAAAGTCAAAGAAAAGAAGCTTCAGAAACAAACAGCACTGGCTTTAATGCTTCTAATTTCCTCCTTAGCTGATCTCTAAATGCTTGTGCTTTGTCACTGCCACTAAACCTCCGAATAAATTCACTGTTTCACCTCCCTCTGCCTTCTTCTTCTTGCTCTCTAATTCATCTAATTTCCGCCTCATGGTTGGTTCGTTCCCCCACCTCTTCTAAGTACTGGCTTCTCGAACGCCCAGCTAGTGCTGCTTACTGCTCCGTATTCTGGGGCCGTCGTGTCTCCGGTGGAGAGTGATTGTGCCAGTGGCAGAGAGGTCAATTGGAAGAAATTGCGTTGCAGCCACCATGGAGCTGAGGCGGGGGAGAACAAACTGGATATTAGCCCAATCCTTGTAGGCTGGCATGTTTACACCATCTACCCCAACCTCCATCCCCCCACATCCCTCAATAGATATATGTGCATACCCACTTGCATTTCCTCACTTTGGTTTTGAGTCCTTTTCAGAGGATCTTTAGTTGTCTTTGAACACCATCTTTCATTTAAACATGTATCCATTTCACATGTCCACATATCATTTCAGCATTCTTGCAGTCTTTTTAATAAAGCCTGCAGGGTAAAACCACACAACTCAAGGTTTCTGATCTTACCCCTTGTAACATCAAACGACCAAAAAATGGTTAATTTTTTGTTTTTGGTGGCACTGCTTGTGTGGCCTGCTGACTTTGCTCCCACCCCAGTTGACAAAAACACTTCTCAAAAGGTGTTTATGAGTTCACGTGTTATTTCATGTTTTGTGTGAATGCAGTGGTTTTATTCTCAGTTTAAGTCACAGAATGAAGACACCCAGTAAAAGTTTTGCCTATGTGCTAAATGACTCAGAATTTTACCTTTGAACATTAACTTTCTTTTGGTAAAGGATCTTATTAATGTCCAGGTGCCTCTCAGTTATAAGGTTTTCATTTAAAATGTAATTTATTTTAGCGCTTCAAATCAAAAGGACTGAAACATTCAGCAGTTGTTGAGACTTTCTGCAATTAATGAAAGCCACACAGCATAATTGGTAAAGATGCTGGATGTTCAGAGTGTTGTGTATGCTTGAATGGAAAAGGAGTGGTGGGAATTGACACATAAGCATCAGGGATAACTGCAATTGTTAGAGGACAAAACGTTGTTTATAACACTGTAGACACTATTCATAATTAAACTTGATGATTATGTCAACTCTTACCAAGACTTTTTATAATTGTGCTGTCTGCCAAATGAACTTTCACAAATGCCAACTAGGGCATCGTAGTATTTATTCTGTATAGAAAACCTTCAGCAAAACAATACATACCTTTGCCATTTTGACAGCTCAATGTTTGTTTTTTTTCTTTCACAATCAACTGAATAAGTTCAGTATATCTGATAAAGTTACCCAATGTATCATAATTTTACTACCAGCATAAAATCCAGGGCATCTCTGCCAAGGAAAGGAGGCTGTGCGCCGCCCGTTTGATCTGATAGCATTATCAGTAAGCTTCATACACATTTTAATAGAGGTTGGCAAAGGCAATTTCCGGCTTAGACCTTTTGTTGTTGTGATGAGTAATTAACAATGGCCTACAAAGATGTTGATGTGAATATTTAATAGTTACAAAGCAGGGGAGTGAACAGACAGCGTTAAAATTACAACACATGTATAATTCATGCTTGCTGACAGTGATTGGACTGTCTTGCGTCTCGTTTCTTTGTGTGCACCCTCCCGCTCCTCTCTTTCCCTCTCCCTCTGTATTCCATTGCACGTTGGTCTTCCCATGTACAGAGGTAAACGTAATGTGAAGTGTCACTTTATATCTTGTTGCGCATTTTATTCTTGGTAATGATTGGTTTTAATGTACTGCAGAGCAGAGAGCTGAGGCTGTAGTTGTAACACAGCACTCAGCAATGGTCTGTGTGATGGATTAGTTGAGAAATGGCTCTAATTCCGATTCAGTTATGTGGGTGATTTTGTAGGATAAGATTTGACCTCTAATTTTTGTTCATGCTCTCTTTTTTGGAGCCTTCACAGATCCAAGCATGACAACATTTAGACAAAAGCCCAAATATCCTCCCTTCCTCTGAATTTTCTTATGACCAGCAATCATCCAGACCCTGTCACCTCTTTTTGTTGATCTCTCTCTCTCTTTTTCTCTCTTCTATTGCTTTTTCCATTGCTTGCTCTGACTTGCTGTTTGCTGTGGCTCTCTTATCATCGTGCCCCCACCATCTTAGTCGTTTCCCAGTCCAGAAACACCAGGACAGTCTCTCATTTGCAGAACTTTCTCCAGTACACTTTTTCATTGAACTTTTTGAACATATTTCACACATTTAGATGATCTCTATTCCTCTTCCACTCAGGTGCTCAACAGAATAACAAATGCATTTCCTCTTGTGAAACTGAATAGAGTGAGCTGGGTCCAAAGACCAGATTTTACCTGATTGGTTTCCACCAGTCTTCTCACACATACAACACAGCAAATGCAGCAAATAGAGTAAGATGGATGGACTGATTAGAAAAGAACATAAGGTTTGACATTTATTACTTGCTTCTTAGTTCACATATTTTCTCATTTCCTTGGAGCTTGGGTCTTTGGTTCACTTTTTTGCAACTAAAATTGATTGCCTTGTTGCACAGCATCTCATTTTCACACTTATGCTCTCACCCTCTCTTTCTCTTTTTGTCCCAAGCCAATTGGAGGAAGTAAATAAATATTGATTTGATCCAGCTAAAGCCAACTAGCTGTATTGTACAAACTGTTCCCTTTTATCTTTTTTTTCCTGCTGTATTGCTTGCATATGTTTCATTTTGTAGGAAATTCAATGTGCACTGTTACAAAGATGGAAAATACAAATAATCATGCACTTGTGTTTCATGATAATTTTTCATGGCTGGTTGTTTTACTGGCTGGAAAGGAAAATGCGAAAATATGTTTTTTTTCTGGTTGCGTACCAACATTTTTTTTGTGGATGTTTCAAAAAGCAAGAATTTGGTGTTTCAAAAACATTAAATGTCAAAATAAGTTAGTTTCTCACAGAAAAAAAAATTACATTTTGTCTTGGACACTGGGATCGAAACTACAGGACACATAGCAACTTTTTTTTATATTTCACATATTTCTCATAGCAGTGAACCAGTACAGACACTACAGCAATAGATATGGGCCAAACACAGATTGCCTGAACACATGCAATGAAAAAAATTCAATAATAGAATGGTATTAACCAGTTTAGACTCAGTTGTTCACCGGGAATGTTTATTGAGGTCATCCTGTAGTCATGTTAGATTTTAATTCTGTGGTTTTTAGCAACTATGCTATTGGAAGTTACAGAAATAGTGGCAGTAAATACATACAGAATTTAAGTGATATGAATTGCTATTTCTGCTTACTAATTGATAGCATAAATTAAAACTGTAATTGTTACTTTCTTCAACAAAAATCTTCTCTATATACTATGGGAAGTGGAGGCAGTGTGATGTTTTATTGTAGGCCATGTACACTCTTTAATGAAAACTGTTCTCTTATATTGGTGTGGACATCAGAAATACATTTCATAAACAAAATACAGTATTCCAATATAAAAAAATGAACTAATTAGTTACATCATCTGCAGATAAGAACCTGCTACCAGACACATTAGTAGACCTTTGGGAGTCTAATAGAGCCCATTTCTCAACAAATTACTTAAAAAAAATAAATAAAAAAATAGAACAAAACACTAAATAGTGTACAAACTTAGATTTTTCAAAAAATCTTGAATTTTTGTAAATTTATTTCTTTACACAGTAAAAAACAACTGATTACAGAGATTTTATGTGGATCAAACTAAAGGGTTGTGTTGGCAAAGTACAGATGTCTGTGCAGATGTTTTATGTTGAGTGTGCCGATGTGCATAATGTGCTCATTAAATCAACGACAGCAACACATGTGTTTCAGTTCATTCTGTCTGCATGAGACAGAATCCTAATTCAATCTGCTGCCTCCCTCATTAGCCACATGTGCTAATGCCTGTACCAGACCTTGATGCAGCTTGACACCGCTGTGCTCAAGATACAGGCTGTTTTGGAGGCTGTTGTCCGGATGGCTTTCTGAGATAGTGAGCCACTGGGATCTTTGGCATGGTGGGTTTTATAATGGGTGTTTCAGTAGAGGTGAGTGGGGTTTTTAAAGATGGCTAGGGACTGGAAAATATTTACCAGAGATAGAAAATTCATTAGAGGTTTCAGTTCATTTTTAATCAGTTCAGTGAGGTAAGAGAGCTAAAGTAACAGTTATTAATAAAGACAGCCAATATTTATGATCTGGATGTTGTACTGTCACAACAGAAGAGCAGGCAGCACAATCTGAAGCTAAAGAAAATAAAATAAAAAATAAAAAAACTAGTCAAAAAGAATTTAAATAGTTGACGCTTTTGTTCTCAGCTGGGTAAGTCATCCTTTTTATGGTGTCAACGCTGTCACCTTTGGTTTGGTGGAGACACAAGACAAATCTGACCCAGCACTGGCCTCCCTGACACACTAATGATTGAGACAAAGAGACAATGGGTTCAGAAGACCAGAGCTGGACTCCTGTTAGAAGAAAAGTCATCATTAGAAATTGAGTCACTGACATTCACTCTTCAGACAAAGGAATAATAGCCCCAGCTCAATGATTAAATTAGACTGCCAACCCCTCCAATTGTACTTTTATGAAAGTGGCCAGCAGATTTCACCATAACATAGCTTCTGTATATTTCTGAATTATTTTTATTAGCCTAATGTTAAGACTTCAAATGGGAAAACTTGTTCTGTCTATTTGCTTGTTTTCTCATGATGAAAATACTTGACATTTTTTTTATCATAATTGAAATACTTCTAAGTATGATCATAAGCTTGATGATACTTATAAGGATACATATTGTTTTCATCATTCTAATAATAAGTTGAGCATCAACTTATTATCACCACTACATAGAAGTAAACATATACCTGTAAAATGTATGTTCACATGATAAAAAAGATATAATTGTCTTTTTTATATTGCCTAATTGGATAATCATACAATTTGGGTAAAATCTTGCCTACCAAGCTTCTTTTTGCCCATTAGGTAAGAACCAAATAATGTTCCATGGATTCGACTAGTCAAATACTAGCCATTTCCTGTTCATGATTGACTCCAATCATTTGAATTTATTTTGCCTAATGAAAGTCTGTTTCCAAAATGTTGCTGATTAAATCTTGTAGGAGTTTAAGTTTTAAATTTTTTTTTCTTTTCAGAGATCTGGAAAATGTTTTCTGCTAATCAGCATCTGGTTTTGCCTGACTTGATTGTAGTACATGTATGTGTGCCTGTTCATGTGCACATGGCCGTCTGCATGCACATGAGGTAATTGAAGGCTCGGAATGGATTAGTCTTAAGTTGACCCAGGCAGATCGGTTTGGTTCAAGTGAGGAATGTCTTCAGCCTGGCTACGACTGCAGAGCAAGCATAAATCAGCATGTTCTCAGTGTCACTGCTTCAGTGTCGCCATAAAATGGACAATATTAATTCACTCCAAATATTAGTTTTCCTGCTCATTACAGAGTTGGATGCTCTAAAAAGTGAACCCACATCAATCCTTCAGGCTCGAGACCGCAGAATGTGTTTGTGTGCATCAATCCAGCTACACTGCAGTGCCTCTGGTTTTGTTTTCTCTTTTTTGTGGCTTTAAGAGAACATTTTGCCCCTGTGCACTTGTTGTTGTTTATTCTTAAGGACATAAGTAACAATATAGTGCTTTTGACGGATTCGTATGATTACTCCAAATTGCGTGCACTTGTTTGTGTTTGTGCAGACGAATATGAATGTGTTCAGACAAGAGCCGTGACATTCTCGCAAAAAGAGTTGTTTCTCGCTTAGCCTTACTGGAGGAATAGTAAACAGGAATCGAGAGGAGGGCTGCGCATTGTGAAATCCCCATCTGCTGTAAAGTGGGGCGCTGACACTTTCAATCTGTTCTCTTTGTGTTTGTCCCTCCTTTACCGTGCTCTATCCTCTACATCATCGCTCTTATTCTTAATCCTGCCTCTGTTTTTGCCTTTTGTTCTTGTGGATAAAACCTTTGCTTTTAAAAAGCAGTGATGGATGTATTGTAATGACATTTGCTTGAGTCACGTTGTGGCTTTTTATATCTTTCTAATATAGTGAATATATTTTTTGTGTGGGTATATCTGATGTTTTCTCTGCAGAAAGACACCAAGCATTGGTGTGGGATTTTTAATGGTTTCCCTTTTTGCAAAAACATTGTGGTTATGCAGTTTTTCTTGATGCATCATGGAAATCTTTCTGCTCTGTGTGGATTTGGAACAAGCTAAAATGACCACTTCCTTCTGGGACACAGGGACAGTCAGTGGGCTTATTTTCCCAGGTTTCAATTTTGGAGTATTTTTTTCTTTTGTTTTTTTAATACATTGGTTAGAAACACTAACTAATAAGGAAAGGTATTTAAAAGGCTAACTTTTTTTTTCCAACATGGTAAAAGATTGATATCTGCCACACCAGACTATTGTGAATTACCCTTGTATTTCAATGGCATATAAAGGAACAGCTTCAAGTATAGATATTCAATTTTTTTGACAAATTATGTCCCCCAAGTTGTTTGTGAAATGTTGAACTACAAATAGTAATTTTACAGATTTTTCTTAAAAAACAATATTATTTTGTTAGCCTTGCTTTGAGTGACAGCTGGTTATCTACTTTAGGTGCAGATGTCAATAAAGCCGATATGAGAGCAGTTTTTTACTGTGATTTAATTCCAGGAGCAAATGATAAGGACCACATATTTTGAACTGGGGTTAGTATTTCATATTAGCAGTAAACCAGGTAAGTAGGGGCAACCTTACACACCAGCAGTGTTTGTGAGTATTTCCTTGAAAACTTAATCCTTATCTTAATTTTGAGATTTCCAAAATGGTGCCATCTTGTCCAAATCCAGTATGTTCCATAACAAGCTGAAAGCCCAAACATAATAAACAAGAGAACCTTTATTATCCTATGATCATCTATCCTGCAATCTGCTGAAAGTTCTGTTCTCTCTTGTCTTTCATGGATTTTTCCTTTTGAACAGCTTCTGACGTCCCTTAGAGTCCTGAAATAAATTTAGATAACAGTTATTTTATTAAATGATCCTTCTAACCTAATTTACACTTTCATAAAGTGCTGTGCATGTGCTAATGTACAGCTTCCCTTTGTCTCATGTGGAGAGCATGCAGTAGGCAAGTTCATTCAATCATTAGCCTTTTAAGATATGTTGGGTCAGAAAAACTGTCGCATTACATTTATTCACTGTGAAAACACAAATTCATTCCCTCTCAATTTATTGGTCTAAATGTGATTTCCACGCATATGCAAGCAACTTACGGCAATAATTTTGACATTTTGGCTTTCCCCAAATAAATTGTTTATGGAGGAAATCAAGAGTGGAATTGAAATATTAGACAGTCAAGACTACCTAAGATTAATAAATAAGAGTTTATTCTCCTCTCCCAATATTACCACCAAAAAGAAATAAAAGTATTTCATGAAATATGTGAAATTGAGAAAAACAAATAATTTAAAATGCCTAAAACAAAACGTATGATGAAAGCAGTTCAATAAAAAAAAAAAAATAATAATAATAATAAAACCACATTATTTTCTTAAATGGTGATATATTTATTGTGTGTTTTCCTAAGCTATATGAGAAGAAGAAGAATTTAAACAAATGGATTCAGAAATATTCTCACTCTACATCTTCCCTTGTCACCCATTCATGTCTGCTACCCTGCAGTGTCCATGTGCCTCTGTGGGTAAATGTCCTCTTGGGTTTGAGCGGCACTGCTTTGGAGATAAAGAATTATTAAACCAATACTGACTGGAAAGTTCAAATAACGTTTTCATCCTAATAATTACGCCGGACCTTTTGAGTATTTTTACAATCATGCTGCGAATGTTATTCAAGGGGGGAGGGCATTTACAATTTTACCTCTCTCTTCTTAGCTTCTCAGCTCTTTTGTATGTGGTACTTTAAAGAGCAACATAAAAACTGTGTTGCAGAAATGTCAAAGCCATTACTGTATCACTCACACAGCCTGCTCTTTACTTTGCTCTTTTCCTGTTATTTAAACTTGCCAGTCTTTAGAAGTGCCCACCACTTTGCATGCATTCAAGTCAAATTGTGCCTTTGTCACCACCATCTTTTGAGCACAATTATGCTTGAATGACAAGGTGACCTACTGTGTCCACACCTTCTCTTGCCCCTTTTCATTCTTTTAATTTATGCTTACAGCTTGTACAACGAGAGAACTTTTATCTGACAGCAAACCGTGTATATCTACGGACCTAATCCACTATATAGCAGATGGATAATTTACAAATAAATTAGGTTCACCATCATTCTAGGGTCTTATTAGTCTTTTGATGCCTCTAGCCAGATTTCTTTTCACCCTGCATTATCTGGTGTCCTGTATCAGACCAGCTGCACTGTCATTGCTCAAGAAAAGGATTAAGAGAGTTACACAGCATGATACTGCCACCTCCAAATTACACCCACTGTATAGTGTGTTCAGAGAGATAGCAAGTGTTCGTTTGTCTTTCATGTAACATAAAGAAGGAAGTATGGACATTTTTTGAAGAAAAAGGTGAGTAAGAGAAAAGGTTGATGCTTTCACTGTGTCTATGAAGACTACAATAAGCTCTATCTTACTTTAAAGGAATATAACTGTTGATTTGTTACCCTGTCATATATTCTGTTTTTGTTTTGTCACATAATAGTTGGGTAAATATTGGTCCAAGTTTATTATCATGCTTTTGCCCTGACAGTAAACTTTGACTCCGAGTAAAACTTGCAAAAAAAAAAAAAAAAAAAAGTCTGGTTGACCCAATTTATCTGTGAAAGATGACCGTTATGGACTCCGATACAAAATTTCTCACTTGTTGCATCAACATGCAGTGATAACAATAGTGAAATGAATGGTAATGGAAACAGTAGCAAACCCTTGCAATACAAATACAACCCGGGAATTTCAACAAGTTAAACAAAATTATTTCTACGGCATCAAGGCCAAGCACCTTTTCCTAAACATGTGTTCTGCCGAATCAGAATGTGACCGACCAGCTTGGTCTACTAAAGAACAGCAAAGTAAAAGGTACAACTGTTTTGCTTGCACTTTCTCTTCATACACTCATCACTCAGAGTGATGAGTGTACATTTCCTCATGCCCTTCATTAAAACACCCTTAATCTGCATTCTTTCTCTACCCTTTCCCAGTGTCTATTTGAATCTGTATGTATGAATGCATCAGTGTGTGTCTGCTTGCGTGTGAGTAAACCGGCTCAGGACTCGGCCCAGGGAGAGATAATGAAATAACAACTCTTATCAAACCACAGCAGACTGAGTGGAGCTCTCTGAGTCACTTTTTTTTCTTCACTTTTCCACCGCCTTGTCTTTGCTGCCTCTCTCTCTGCCTCTGCACTCTTCTCTCAGGCTGATTCGCCGACTGATTCCTCCTGCCACTCAGATGATGCTGCCGGTGCTCATGACGGTGCTGCCGAAGCATACGGTGCTAATCCCGCTGTGGTGTGGCATGTAGCGGTGATGATAACTGGGCTGGGTGGCTTAGTTGAGCTCTGGGGTCTCCATCGTTACGTGTGTTTGAATAAGTAAAAATGCTGCACACAGAGACAGGTTTTTATTTGTTTATTTCAATGTTAAAGGATCTTTAGATGGTGATGAAAGTCGTACACAGTGTCATTCGCCTTACAAAATGTTTTACACCTCTCAGACTTTGCAACATTTTGACACATTACAATCAGAAATATTTTCTGGGAGTCTTATGTAATGTACCAACATAAGGTCTCCCAGAGCATGATACTGCCACCACCTGAGGATGATCTTCTTTGGATCATGAGAAGTGTTACTTTTCTGTTAAACATAATGTCACTCTGGTCTCATCTGGCCAGAGTAACGTCTTTTATCTGTTTGCTGTGTCCCCCACATGGTTTGTGGGATGTTTCAAATGGGACTTTTTTATTGATTTTTGTTTTTACAAAAGTGGCATTTTTTTCTTGGTATTCTTCCTGAAAGCAGCATTTGTAGAATACATTCTTCATATTTCGCCACATCAAAAGATTTTCTTCCAGCCGAGCTGGATTTTTTTTTGTGGTCCACCGGAGTGACATGGAGCATCTCTTGGCTGCTTCTTTGGTTGAATGCAGGGAAGTCGTGTCTAGGTTTCAGTTGTGCCAAGATCTTTACATTTTTGTTTGATTGATTTTATTGAACAGTGGTGTTTCTTCACCAGTGTTTGCTAAAAATCGTTTTGGACTTCCAGACCACCTGTTTTTATGCTGACAAAATAAAATGGACATCAGTCACAAATTAGGTGGATTCTGAAGGGAAATGATTTTCACTGGATTCAATTTTGATTCAGTATCATATTAAAATGGGCTGAATAAATTTTTATGATGCTGTGTTAACTTAACATTTTGATAACAAGGTCTTCCACTTTACAGTTAGGCACCGCAACAAGGCCTACAATCCTTTAACCAGTCCAATGCGTTGATTAAAGGACAGTTTATTCCAACAATGAGTGTTGAACGTTACTCTAAGGGTTTATCAAGGTTTCTCTGGTCTCTCCTCATTTGTTCTTAAATGCTGGTTTAAATTCTGTCTGCCACAATCAAGACATTGTCCTCCACCTTTGTTTCTTGTCCTTCTCTCGCTCACGTTTCTCAGTTCAGCTACACAGACTGCTGCAAATAAATTCTTTTCACACAACTTGAAAGTTTCTTTCTCTGTTCCTCTCCTCTTCTTTAAGCTCACATTATCTTTTCCCTCTTTGTTCTCCCATTCACTGTCCCCCTCTATCCGTCATATGTGCGCAGAAGTGAAGCCTTTAAAAGGAACATTTTGAAGCGATAGGAGGGACAAGGTGAGAGAAGATGGAGAAGGACAAGGAGCAAAGTTGAGAGAGGAGGAGGGGGTGGCAGAGGTGCGAGGCAGAGACCAGCAGAAGCCTAAGTGATGCTGACAGGGACACATTTGCTCCAAAGCTCTGGAATTGTGTTGTGTGAAATTGAAACGGCGGAGCATCAGGAGCAGTTATTTGCAATAAATTTCAAGTGCTCCAAGACTTTCAAGGCACCCCCCAATTCTCACCCTTATCAGCACCGTTCCTATCTTTCCTTCACCCAGTCATCTAATATAGTTACCTCTAACTGTTTTAATTTAATTTCTTATTTTCTGTACCTCTGTTTCTAACTTCATCTCCCTTCTTTATGTTTCCCTCTTTCCCGCCGCTGTCCTATTCGTCTTTGTCGTTTTTCCCTCCTTGTGCAGTCTTGGCTCTGTTGGTATCCATCAGACCTGCTGAGCTTCATGTTCTGGTTTGACAGTTAATGTTCAGACTTGGCTTCTCCACCACAGGGCTTCTTCATCTCCTCCCTCTTTCCTCCGTCCTAACATCACATTAAACAGCAGTGACAACCACTGAGTCTGTCAGCCAATCAAAGAGAAGAATTAATTTGTTTAATTTCATACTTTTTTTTTTTTTTTTCATTTAGCCACCAACCCAGCCAAGGCACAGAGTGTCAACGTATCCAATAAATTTAACACGCTCTCTAGATTTTTGAAGCTCTGGCTGGAGGAGCGAGGAAAGGTCGGGTGGATGCCAAGCGAGGGAATATGACGACGGGGAGACATTAGCACCTCTCACACGGTGCGGTTAATGTATTTATTTCAGGATGTAATGGAGTGTTTCTAATAATAAAAGGCAATTTGCTAAATAATTTTGCTAGCTGATTTTCCAAGTCCATTTAAGCTCCAGAGGTTTTAAGATAGTGTTGCTCATAGACCTGTTACACAGGAAATGAGAAGTGACACAAAGTTAGAGCACTGTGACCTGAGAGGACCCTGTCAGATTTGGATAAACTTGGAGCCGTAGAGGTGGAAAAATTAATTATTCTGACTTCTCCTCATTGTGTGCCCGTCACACTACATCCACCTACTCCTATCGACGTAAATGTGCAAATGTACTCTTTGTATGCAAACGAACTCATATGTATTCCTGAACAAATAACGAGAAGCTGTGCGGTACAAATCAATGCTGGGCAAAAAAATGAAAATGCTTCAGTGCCTCTCCAGAGATACTGTTAAAGCAATATCCAATCAATTAGATTTTTTTGTGCTGCTTCCAGCAGCATACAGTCACAACCACCTGCTGGGCATCTTGGGAGTTTTAAATGAGATAAATCTGATCTATTTTAACACACACACAGGTAAATATCAGGATAACTCAAAATGTTTAGCATTATTTTTTTGATAAAGGTGGAAATAAATTGGCTTATTGAGACTGAAAGATCTGACCATGAAGGGTTTGATTCTAGTAGGAAATGAATAAAGCTTACTTAGGCTGTGGATAGATGTGGAAAGCGAGTCTTGATTAACTTGTTAAGTAACAACAGTGATAATGCATTTTCATTTAGAGTGGTGGCTTTGACGGAAAACAGTGGTGAATTAAATTGTTTTGTTTGACAATGAGCTTTTGGGTGGAGAATTCAGTGGGCAGGATGTCAATCCATTGCGGAGCAACTGATGGAAACAAACGATAATCATTTCACTTTAAATTCTGTTTGTTTTAATCCTGTCTATTTAAAACACTATTGCAAATGTCTTCATACCCTTTGAACTTTATTCTCTTTTATCCCTTGCTTCTATACGTTTTGTTAGAATTTTAAGTTATGGGCTGACACAATGTGGCATATTGTGCAGTGAAAGGAAAACTTTGTATACATTTTCAAAACTTTTGTGACTTACACCATTGAAGTGTAAAACAGCCAGAAAACACATATCCCTTTGTTACATGGTAAATCTGGCATATCAACAAAGAAACCCAGAGCTGAAAGATTCTGTTAAAAATTAGAAACAGAAATAGGCCAAACTCCGTTTTTATCAAGGGAGAAGAAGTAGAGATGGTTGAGGATATACCTTGGTGTTCACATAGTTCACTTAGAAAAATATGCTAACCACCATTAAACATGTGTTTCTTCTTTGTTAAAAAAAAGTGATGCAGAGCCCTGATCATTCTCTTCGTACAACAAATTGAATCCAGAGGCTTCTAATGCTGACTACCATCCTGAACCTTTGAAGAAAATTGTATGTGTCACAATATTTAATTTCCCTTTGTGATCTGCGAATATTTTTTTTATTGAATTTGATAGTGCAGCTATTTGTTATGCACTCAACAAATCTTTTCTTTCTGGAAAAGAAGCAAACAGAAATTGTTGAAAGAAAGCCATAAAAAGTCTTCCTTTCAATTTCACTATTGGGTTACAGTGGCTCTGGAGTTGAGGTTTGGAAAAGTTTTGCACTCAATTACAAAGAAGCATAATGATGATTTATTTACTTGAGGAGGATTTATCACTTTGACACATGCATGAAATTATCACCGGGAGATGCAATGCAAAAATAGAATGATATACGACATATCTGATACACCTAATAAAGATTTCAATTGATATCAGTAATGTAATCAGTTCCATCCTCATTTATTTCAATGATCTTTTTCCACACAGATGGAGCATAAGCGACTGCTCACCAATTCATGTGCTCCCGCTGTTTGTGTGTTTTGACAAATGTGTTTGATATCTTCAGCAGACAGCTGGCTGACTATCGTTAGCTACGCAGCAGGGACAGACAGAGCAAAGTACAAACCATACACTGTTCAGCTGCTTCCCGCGGCTGCACCCCTTGAAAGCAGATAGTCCGTTCCCCTCGTAGATGTAATTGTTTAATTCACTGCAAGATAGCTAGAACCAGCTAGCCACCTGGCATCAGGAGACACATGGGGTTTTAATAGACCAATAAACCTCTGCAGGTGTGCACATTATTTAACTGGATAGTGTCATAAGGACACAAATTTACCTCTTTTAAAGTGGGATACCTAGAGCAATTTTTCTTACTTGGGAATGATAAAAGATAAAAGTAGCATGTTTGGTAGGAATAAAACACTAAAATGTGTCGCTGCCCATACACAAGTCAGGAGTTGACCATTTTTCTGAGTGTTCTATAAACTATCAACTCAGAACCTGCTTTTTTTTATTATTCTGCCACTGCTGAGTCAAAAGTGGTGCAAAATTAACCTCTGTTTTGATTAGTTTTTTGTATCTGTAAAATAATTCAACTTTAGGTTTCCTTTTGTGCTCTAAGTTGGTTACATGGAAGGTTTCTTAGGCAGCATGCTAACATTCTTGACATTTCCTTATGGTTTATCGTTTCACTCAGCAACACTTGAAAGTATTTTCTTTGAACTGAACTGCTGAATTAGAAGGTGCAGATCAGATGATGATTCCAGCATCTTTGCTTAAATGAATGGGGTGTTTAATAGTTTACCAGGTGTGTGTGTGTGGATCCGTATTTCCTCAAGGATAATATGCCAAGCCAAAAACAAATGATAGATTGATCAAAACAAGTCTATTTACGCCAGATGCGATTATTAAACATTTTAGTTCATAAAAAATAAGTCTGCTCACTGGATCACTGCAATCTAGAATCTGTCAGCAGAAACAACATCAATCTAGTAAATTATGAAACAACCAGGACCATCCATACTCTTTCCAAGTATGTCATGAAAAAAAACTATCAGCTTAACTATTTTTTATTTATTTATTGCTGTTATTGATTGAACAAAAAGAAAGAGTGTAGAAAGAAGTCTTTTCCCCAAAATTAAATTCTCTCAAGAAAGTAGCTGACAAAGTAGATTACTGGATTATGTTTTTATTATTGATGGGCAACAGAGCTGCTGTAAAAAACATTGAATGAACGCATCTCTATCTTTGTCATGTTGATGGTGATTTTTAGATGGAGTACATTGCTTGGGTCTGCTTGCGCTGCATGTTTATGGTCTGATTTTCTTGTAGCTTAGCACATGAGCAGTTCTTTGACATCCGTTTTGCTCATGCTCTATGAACTGCTGGATTGGATATGATTTAACATTTATTCAAGACATTACTGTATATTAAAATGACATTATCTTTAGATTATTAGATGCTTGTTTTCTGATGTACAGGTCTATTTGTGCATTTTGAAAAAAAAAAATAAGTTATGGTATTTTTCAGTACCTGGGTGTAGTTAGGCTTTCTGATGCATTGTAATATATAATACTATAAATTTATGGCATTTGAGAAACAAAATGCTCCAGCTTTGTTGTGCTGTATTTTGAACAAAATTTTCAGATTTTTACTGGAGTAGATTTAGTGTTTAGACTCAGCAGTAGAGCAAAGGTTGTGCAGTGTTGGCATGCTGCATATCCTTTAGACATACGTGTGTGCACATCAGATCTTTTCATAAACAAAACTTAGTCTGTGAGCTTTTTATCTTTTTTAGATATTTAAGCTTTATTACACCTCTTACCTCTTTATAGCAATTTGTAATTTACGCTAAAACATTGTTTGTTTCATGAGACAAGAGAATGGGGGTCTCAGCAGGCATTTTAAGTCGCGTTAATACAAGCCACTGTTTTTGTGTTAATATTGATGTGTTCATAAAAAGCTGATTTGTTGTTAGAGAGACCTCCAGGTCTTTGATAGCATCTGTGGGGATTTCTGAAAAATGTATGACACATAAAAATAATGATAAACGTATTAACCTCCAAGCACCAAGTACACATTTTACTACAGAATGCTAGTGTAAAATATTTTTCATGCTCTATATTTTCTAGCTCAACCTTTTGAAAAACTTTGTGCTCTAATTATAAGCCAGCAATGGGATGTTCAACTGAAGGTTTGTGAACTTCCTGCTTATTTTCTTAATCTTTCTTTGATTAAGTAATAAAAGTGAAATCATCTCAGAGCTCCATTACCATTTCTCCCTAAACACGTTCAAAGATTTTTGTCACTTTTCCCATTGAGTCTCTGAATATGAGGCAGAGGTGACACATCCCTGTCAGAACACCACTTGCCGTTTTCTGAAAGTGCTGCCCTCACTCAGTGCTGGGAGCTAATGCGTTTGACCCCTTTTTCCCAAAGGAAGTGCTTCTTCGCGCTTGCAGATGAGCGAATCAACATGTTTATAGGTGTGTCTAGTCAAGCTTGGTCTTTTTTTTTTAATTTTACTTTAATCTTTGGTTTTGCCTTCACGGTTGCTTGACACTGATTTAATAAATAGTTACTAGCAGAACACAGAGTACTGTCAGGAGGATTAAAGAGAACGGATTAGCCTGTTATTCTAATATAACATATAAAATTATTGCCGTGGTTAACTGAACAAAGCCCACAGACATTGTTCAAGTTCCTAATTACTTCACCATAAAGAAAGTTAAACGTCAGCAGAAAGAATGAGTGGCAGTTCTTAAAATATTTTCAAATAAGGATGTCGAGATGAATATACACTATTAGTCTGTGAACCCTTCAGTATGACCTTCTACTCCCTATTTTTTGTCACTTCAATACATTCACTATCTTTTGTGTTTGTCTTATTCTCACAATAATCAAATATCCATTATCTTTTTGTTCTCCTCCAATAGCTGTTGAATATATATCTTTTTTTTTCACAACAGGACGGGGTTTTGTGATAAAGTTATTTGAAGTGTATGCATATTTGTATAACATGTGCGTGTGACTATTTTTCTGGTACATTTATTTGAGACTGTGTCCATTGGTAAGCCTTCAGTAATCCTATTTATCACCTCAGTATACGGTAGTCTGGGGACTCACATCCCCATAAAATGTGATATATGATGCTTTCAACCATTTCTTTTTAGTGCATCAGTTTCTTTCAGCAGCCAGATGCCCATGTTTTCCCCGGGAAACATCAAGCTTGATATCTTTATTTAAGATGTTTAAATTAAAAGAAGCAGAGCTAACAAATGAGAATCATGAGAATGAGAGTATTAACCTGCTGTTTAAATGCTGTGTTTCTTTGTCAGGTCAATCCATCAGGAAGCCTAAAATTAAATAAGTTGATAAAAGTATAATATCCTGAAATATTACAAGTTTGGTAAAGATGCTTGTACACTGCACTGTTTCAGGGCTTTTGTTTTATTGCCAAATCAATATTGAAATATGAGGATTTTATCTAGTCGGAAATTACCTTTAAATTCCATCCATCCATCCATTTTCCGTCACCCTTCTCCCTAACGGGGTCGGGAGGTGCTGGTGCCTATCTCCAGCTGCGTTCCGGGCGAGAGGCGGGGTACACCCTGGACAGGTCGCCAGTCTGTCGCAATTACCTTTAAATTTTTTAATATTATTAATAGGATGTGTGATAAAACTGCATGGCATGATAATATTTTACATGGCTTTTGTTCCATTTACTGTCCAATACAATTTCATAATCATGTTTAATGCTTTGCTAAAAAAACTTTTTACTTGAAGCAGTTAAGGAATTACTTATTAAAGTAACATAAAAAAAATAATAATAATAAAAAAAATAAATCAGTTGTGCCTTGTCCTCAATCTTGAGCCGGCTTTATTGGTTTGATCAGCACGTTCCTATATTTTGAAGATTATTCAGAAAAATTGCATACATTTAGCGACTAATTTTAAATCGGAAAACCAATTACATTATTGTTCATCAAGTTATGATGGCAAATATGTGCTTTTAGGTTCCCCTTTTGCAATCACCAAGCCATCTTATTTTTTACATGGTTGTTGCTTCAATGTTTTCATTGCATTCCTTTGTTATTGGGACTTTATGGTTTGCATAAACTTCCTTTCTGGATTAGAATTTATTGGCATTAGAATCCAATTATAATATAGGTAATTTCAACAAAATACATTTAGATATTTATTTATAATGGTGTATCTTTCAGAAGCTTCAGTTTAACTTTATTATGACTTAATCATTTTAACTTTGGAATTATTGGAACACTGTTTCCTAAAATGATAATTAATGTAATTTGATAAAAAAGTTTGATGTTGTTGTCTTCGGACCGGCAGTAAAAGGGAAATCTTGTAAGATGAAAAGATCACAAGTTTATTTGTGCAATCAGATTTCTGCCAAAATTTAGTTTTCATCACTATTCTCAATCTTTTTTTGTTTTTTTGGACTAAAGGCATACACAAAGTAACTCAGACACATCTGTCTGATTGTTATGCCAACTAGTCTTTGTCTTAAACTTTATTCCATCTAGAGGTTTTGACTTCTTTGTCCTCTACCTTCTGAATCCGGAGCAGTGAGCAATGAGGGTCACTTGTCAGGTTAAATGACTGGCCTAGAAACCTATTGTCCAGCTAACCACAGAGTAACTGCTGTCATCGAGAAAAAAACACACCCATAGCTTTTTGAAATAGTCTGACTCCTCTTATGCTCACGTGCGTATTCATGCAACAGATGGGAAGATATAAAAAACAGTATCACCACACCAGTTCGTCCAAGGATGGATAGAGATAGATATGTGCAGCACATCGGCACTCAGACAGACACTCACACACATACCAGGTAAGTGAGCTTATCCCCCTGCGGCAGTGGCTGAGATGCTGCTCAGCGATCAGTGAAATGGAGTGTTGCTCAGCTCAGTCTGAGCTTTATTCTCAGGTCTCCCTCCCATGGAGACAGGAACACGTCCACCACCAACACCACATAGATGCCCATGCTCATGGGCGAGCGTGTCAAGCTCTCTCAGGTAGCTGTGTCTGAGTTTTAGAGGCGTTAGGAATTTTGTTGCTTCCAGGTGTGTATCTACTTAGTGGAACATTATTGTTTGGTTCGATGTTAATTTTAGGAAACAAACATACAAAAAACCCCCAAACACTCCACATGGCTTTGATTAAATATGTACGATATGAGCCCTCACTACACAAGTATTACAGTAATTAATATATTAATATCAGAGCTCAAACCAGTTTATATATCAGTCATAGACAACACAAATAAACCTGAAGTAGTTTCTAAATGAAGTTGTTTAGTAATAAATCCAAAGTATACTGAAAAGTTCATCAAAACATCCACAAACTCTTGTTCACACTATTCTGGGGTGTAGAAACTGTGATAATAACATATTGCAACACCCTACAAACACAAATAGTTCATTTAAAAATAAAATATAGTCTTGCATGGTTTAAAATTGTGGCCTCTCCCTGATATAAGTGGCATATCGGGGAGAGGGAACTAGTCTCCTTCCTGAACAATACAGTGACTGAACAATCTCATTGGTTTCATAATAGCATATACATTTTAAATAAATGAAAGTGGTGCCTTCCCAGATGTTTTTTTTTTTTTTTTCTTTTTCTTTTCCCCATGACATCTCACAAGGCCAACGGTGTGTTTGAGATGTTAAATGAATTTATTAATGTATGTAAGGACAGAAAAGTTTTGGTTGCTTTTATACAATGTATGTACACAATTGGTTTGAAATGTAATAGGAAATCATGATTTATTACTAAACAACTTCATTTAGAAACTACATTCCCTATTGCAGATTTTTTTGAGAAGGTGTTAAAGAATGTCAAATGTATTTTTAATCAAGCTGTGAAGTTGGCCCTTAACAGGTGACATTTTAAAGATGCAATGGTCTCACCTGTCAGCAGCACACATCTGTATCTTTTCGGGTATGTGCTCTTTCTGGTATGTGTGCGTGTGTACGCGTGTGTGAAAGAGTATGAATGCTTGTGTTGTTGTCAGTATGGGTATCAGCTTGGTCCATAGCAGAGGGCTGTGTCAGTTCTAATCTGGGACAAACCTGGGATGGAAAGGTCAACTCTGCAGTGAGACTCAGAGATAGAGACACACATGCACAGGACGTACAAATGTGATAAAGACACAGAGATAGACACAGTGAAAAGCAAGCACACAAAAAGAAGATATTTATGAGAAACACGGCTCATGTGAAAAGGTCAAGATTCACGTCGGGGAATCACAGGTGTATACCACCTACCTGTGCCGCATCCATTTGTGTGTCTGTGTGAAAGGATGCACGTGTGGATATTTTGCAGAAGCTGTAGTTGTATTTTTTCTTCGCTTTTTGGGAGCTGTGTTTGATAGTCCTCATGGGAGGCGGAAAAGACAATGTAACGGGAAAGTTAAGACTGAGAGGGAAGAGGGAAGGAGAGGAAAGAAGAGTAAGAGAGCCAGGAGAATTGAGTGTGAATTTCCTTAAAGTGCTCCATTTGGTGAGTCATTATTTTCACTAGCACTGCAAAGAGCATTTAGTCTCCCAAAGGAGTCTCCTGCTCCTTCCTGCCTGTTTGCCTTCCCTCCTTTCTTCCTGAATGCCTGTTAGTGTCTATCATTTGCTTGATTCTGAAGACTCTTAAACAATTTGAGAAGTGAAGGCCTTTAATTGTTTGAATTTTACCTCATCCGTTCCAGTCGGTGTCTAATCAAAATGTATTGTACATAGAAATACTCCTTATTTCCTGCAGGGTCTGCTTAAGGACTAAACTGACATAATGTCGTACTACAAACACTAACAGTGTTTTCTACTTCGATTTTTATGTGATGGATCAGAATAGTCCATAATTGTAAAGAGGAAGAGAAAGAGATGCATATTTTTTTCTTCTACTCAGAGCTGCAAAAAGTGTAGTGTGCTTGTATTCAGCCCCTTGAGTCCAAACTTTGAACAATCATTTGCTCTAATTACAGCGACAAGTATTTTTGATACGTCTCCACCAGCTTTGCACGTTTAAAAAATACAAATTTTGATTCAGAATAACTGAAGCTCATTCAGATCAGAGCATGTTGTTTTTTAATGTGATATTTAAATAAATTTGTCTTGGACATTGATCAGTGTGATTTATGATCTGAATTCAATTGGATTCAGATCCACATTTTGACTGTGGCATTCTAATAAAAAAATATGTGATGTAAACCAGTTCAATGCAGCTCTGACACACTGTCCACGTGCCACTTTGATCATGGCAGTTTCAGGGTGAAGTAGTATTGTTCTATAAAACTTATCTTACAGTTATTTGTTCTAGAAAATAGTGTTTGCATTTAGTCCAAAAATGTTAAGGTGCCGTCTTGGCAATGCATCTTGTGTGTTTGCTGTGTGCACTTCATGGGTTGTGGAAAACCTTAAATGAGACATTTTCATATCCTTCTGTGAAAGCCAGATACAGCGTTCATGAATAATAGTTATCATGTCAGCCTATTTTCCCATCGACATTGTGGATCTCTGCACAACAAAAAGTTCTAAATCTGTGTTTCTTCTCTTTTGATTCACAATTCACTTGTTTGTATTGATTGGAGGGGAAAAAATAATAAAAATAATTATATTATATATAATATATATATATATATATATATATATATATATATATATATATATATATATATATAAGGAATGAAAAACAAGAGAATATATGAAAAATATCCAGCTAGTATTAATACTTTGGGAAAGGACTGCATTTGTAAATTCATAGAGTTGTATTGCTTACTGATACATATTTGTCACATCATGTTTTTTCTTCTTCTTCATCTCAGTGGGATTCAGTCACATTTTCACAATCGACTCAGTGATAAATAAGAATGTAGAGAGAACAATCCTTGCTGTCACTACCTATGAACATCTGTGGGGGCGTGTCAAGGCCAGCAGAGTTTTTTTTTTTCTTCTTTTCACACTGATGCACATTTGGTTACACATAATAAGAAACACACACATAGCAACACATTGACTGCCACCTCCCACCCGCTCACTTTCTTGGAAGGTTACTGTGCAGCATAATATTTCAATCTGCAGAAACAAACGCCTGCGCTCCCTCTGGATTTTAAGATAAGCAGATTGGTTTGTCTCCTGGAGAAGACAATAGAAGCTCAATCCACACAGAGGTTTGGAAAAGAGCACCATCGCAATGGTAAAGAGGGAACCGAGCATGCGAGGGACTTCAAAGCCTACCTGTAATGCCAGAAAATGTCGTTTCCAATATCAGTGATAAAAACATGCAAATTTTTATCCAGGTGCTTTTGTGATTGGGTTTACTCTGGATCTCCTGCTGCCTCATGACTCTCCACATGACTGTGCCTCACAAGCTGCATTTTTTTCCTTTGCCTCCTTTGGTTCTTTGTTCACATTTCAAATTCGAGCACACCTACTACTTTTTTTTTTTTTTGCAAGAAAAAAAGACATGAGTTTCTTTCCCACTTTAGTTGCTCCATGACAAACATTTAATTTCTCGTATCACTCTGGTGTCCACTGTGTTCTGTTCTTCTGCTCTCTTTTGTCTCAGTTCATCTTTCACAACAAGGAAAAAGTTCAGTAGACTGCGAGGCTCCACCTAAAGCTAGAAATGCTAATCAGAATTGATCTGAATGGGAAGATAAAAAAAACAAAAAACGGGGGTGATTGCTGTCACTGTGCTCAGTGAGGGGCTGATTCAGAGCACCATAAATATTAATGGTGCATGCCCATCAGAGATGGCATGGCACTGACAGTCCCATAATTACCTGCTGTGAGGCACGCATGGCAACCTGTACAAGTGATTGGTTCAGACACTCGTACAAAGAGACACACAAAGCATCGAGCGAGTGGGAGGCTTAATTGAAAGTGTAAACAGCACTGGTGATGTGTGCTGTGACATAGTTGATTAGGCAGCATGCTCTCACCTGGTTGAGCTTTATTAGAGAACTAATGTAAGATGTCCAGCTTCTTATTGGCACAGCTGGAAACATTAACACTGTCAAAAAACACACACACAAATACTCACATGCATGGGACAATTGATTTATAGAAAATCTCTTCCATTTACTGTCAGTGTTACCCGTAATACTTATATTTTGTTATTTATGTCATTTTTTGGTATGCATTAGAGTTTTAATCTGTACAGTTTCTTTTCCGAATCTCCAGTCGTCAGTTGTTGGTATTTCTACACAAACTTATTTAAAGGTTCAAAAATCAATCTGTGCTGCGACTGAATGTTGGACTAGTGTAGTGAAGTCTAAAATAAAACAAAATGAAGGGGCTTAAATTAAAATAGAGAACCCATTAAGCAGTTCAAAAAACCTTTTAAGTTTTTTTTCCTCCATGCCAAATGGCAACAACTCGCACTCATTATATACACATGAGAAGGACTGCTTGCCTCAATATAGAACCCATTAGCTGGGATTATAGGATGTACAAAGACTCTTGAGTATAAACATCATTAAATGACTGCATACAGTAAATTTCTACAGCAAAAAGTTGTTTGCATTTACATACATTCACAGCAGAGAAGGAAAAACATTATCTGAATCATGGAAGATGCGTAATCTATACCCAATGATTTCCTTGCTACTTCTTTTATGGATCCTTTAAAACTGAATAAATTACTCTTACTGTTTAAAGCACTAATGTTTAAATAAATGTTAAGTTAAATGACTTAAGAAAATATTTCATTCATAGCTTCTTTGTGGACTGAAGTTCTGGTTTTAATCATTTCTGATGTCTCTGTGGAAGATGAGCTGTAGTTTATTCAATGGAAGGATCAGGTTTGAATTTAACAGAATGTGAGAGAATCACTAAATCATCCCCATTCATGCACAAAAGTATTTTTCTGTATGTTTTTTTTATGATATTTAATAAATCAAAGGTAATCCTGAAGATTCATATCACTGGCAAATTTGGAGTTAAAAAAAAGAGAGAAAAGTATCTCAAATAATCTGACAGTAGAATCTGTTTTGAAAAAAAGAGGGAAAAGCGTTTTAATTTATAATGATTTGAAAAATGGCTTGCAAAAACTATTATGCATATCTGTCTTGATAATCAATGAAATTTGCCAAAAAAACAAATCTAATGAACTTATAAAAAAAAAAAAGTGGAATAGCTTTGGTCATCAGGGTCATGGAAAATTTCTTGAGAAAAAGCAAGCCTGTGAAAGACATGAGGAGAAGGACTAACAAGGACCCATCATTCCTTACTGCTCATTTCCAGAATTTTATTAAACCTCAAGGACTTTGCCTAAAAGTAAAGAATGCTGAAACATGAATATGACTTATCAGGACCCAGAACCTGCAATGTCAAGATGGGGACCATAAATATCTGAAAGGAGAATTTTCTGCGGTTTAATTTACTAATGAGAAGAGAGCAACTCCTTGTTGAAAAGAGTGAATAGCTGGAATTTGATGCCAGCGCCATAAAAGTGGAGTACGAGAATGAGACGAGGTTATCACTGATGAGCTACTTTAAACTTTTTAGTCTAATTGTTCACATTTAAAAAATGTTTAAAGTTTGGAATGATAGATATAGATGTTCAATTGTAAAACATAAAAATGGTAAAAGACTGATATAACCCTAGAAAAATTTTTTTCCAAGTAGTGGCACCGATATTTTGAACATACTCAAATTCACCCAGTTTCCTGAAGGATGTCAAAATTTGCTCATTCCTTATATCTGGAAGAGTTTCTCAATGACTGTACCCCAGGCAAGTAACAACTCCTTGACCCCTGGACATGAACAGGCTCCCGGCACCCATTTTTTTCCCCTTTGAAGAATGCATTGACTAAACAAGACACGTCTCTATTGATGTATATACTTGGCAGTCTGCAGACAGGTTCCGCAGAACATCCAGGGCCATGCAAAAATCAATGGTTCCCACCGCTGACTGCTACTGACTGCTCCTTGTGCAGAGAATTGGATCCTGATTATAACTTCATTATAAGCTCTGTCCGTATTATTAATTGAGATACACCGTGATAATCTACTGTCTCTTGGGGTTAAGCCTCATTGTCCTTAGTTCACCAAACCATTAGCTGCAGAATTTGCCACTGTCTTGCAGAGACGTTTAAACTACTTTTAGCATCAGTAATTAAGGTATTTTGCCTCATGTCCACATACTAGCCAAGCTTAAGGGATGCGAGTTTTACAACCTAAAATCAGGAATGTAGCATTTTGGTTGTGTACAAGATGAAAGGAAAAACAACTTCTGAGCGCTGACATGTTTTTTTTGATCCTGTGATTCAAGGCCATGACTTGAGAGAAGGTGTACACAAATAATTTGACAAGCTGAACAGTGAGATAACTTTTATGTGACTATGCTTAGTTGACGTGATGTTTCAGATCTGTCAGGGCTTGGATTCTGGCACAGAAAGTCTCATTCAATTTGGCAGAGATTAATCCAATCAACTGAAGTCGTAGCTGTAAATGAGCCACAGTGGAGAACGACTCTGTTTTCACTGGATGATGGCTGCTCTTGTCACCTGCCACAGTTGAGAAATGATGTACGTGACTCTTGTTTTTTTGTTTTTTTTTTGCTTCTCTTCGAAATGTCAACCCTGGTCTGTACTAATAAGGAGAAGAACAACTAATGGAAACCAAAACAGTTATGCTTATTCCTACTTTAATTTCCAGCTGTCAGAGATTGGTTAAATTCTCCCTTCAAAAGAGACAAAAGCATTTTGTTGCATGTGTTTGTCTTTTTGTACCTTTATTTCATTTTCCTCTGATCATCTTTATAGTTTGTAGCTGTCTTCTTCATGAAGTATGGCCTAATAGCTATTACACTATTAGTGCTTAAATGGTCTCTTGGCACTGAAATGGACTGATGTAAATATACGAGCATTCTTTGCATTCTTCAGTAGCTCTGACTGGCTCAAACAACCGAACCATTGCTGCTGTTTTTATTCATTTTCCTTTGATTTTTCAAATTTTCTGATTCAGAGCTTCTGGTGTTGGGATCTCAATCCTGGCAGTACTTTTTGCAGCGAAGCCACGGTATGCATGGAAATAAAGACAATTTTTAATAGAATACAGCTCAGAGGAAGTAAAAGTTAAAACTCTCTAACTCTTTGAAGGCTTTTTCAGGGGATGTTATCCTCAGCCATTGTTTGTCAGTCTGATATTTTTCTATCTAAAAATGTCTAAATTTAACACAGGAGGTCATAAAGTGCAATTAAAGTTGCACATCATAGATTTTTAATTGCACACTTTAAGCCATATATCACAAGGAATGTACTTCCTTCAGTCTCTCTTTCTCTTTATACTTTTTTTTTTATAAGGGTGATGTGTACTGCTTAATTACAATTCCTTTTTTAAAGTCCTGGACAGACCTCAAGGCAGTGCTGTTACATGTGTCACAGCTAATTCGTGGAAATGCTTTAAATTTTTCAGAGCAGAGGACAGAAAAGGATGTTTTAATCATCTCTTCATGTTTATGCATCTTTAAAATAAGAACTGTTATTTGCTGATTGGAATTCATTTATATTTTACACTGAAATGCTTTTTTTTGCTGTTTTATCACTTTTTTGTCCTTTAAATGAGAGCAGTAGAGAGTGTAGTGTGCTTGAAGCGTCAGTGAAAAAAGGCCACGGTATTCATGTTCATATGAAACCTGAAAGAAACCAAGTTCAAGCACATTTGCAGTTTTGGGCCCTTTTTGCATAATGGTCAAACTGGATTAGATTCCATTTGAAGTTGTGTGCTGCAAAAGAGCCGCCACCAATTTTGAAAAATATCTGCAAACTGGAGGCCAGGCAAGCTTTGGTAAAGAGAGAATGCTTCGCGTCCAGAGGGTCATCTTTTAAGTCATGACAGATGAGACGAGACTCCTCTCTTTCCTCACTCACTGCAGTCTCTGATGTTAATGGCCTCTGATGCTTTGATAGACAGAAACATGTCCAGGGATAAATCATTCAGAGGTCATCGGTGAAGCCGTCACTCATTGGTTCTGACAACTGCCTGTTGGTTCTTCTCCAATTCGCTGCCTCATTCTTTAGCTGTCTGTCCATGTTCTTCCTGCTCTCCTTGTGTCAGCATTATCTTCTGTCCGTGTCTGTCTGCGGCACCCACCCCTGCAACCACGTGAAACCTTGCCAGCTTCACCTGCCATAAGCTGCTACATCAAAATGTGATGTCTGGTGTAATAGGAGCATATTAAACACATTCTACACTCTGTCCACCAAAACCAACGCCTTTGTTTTGATACAGAAGTATTAATTATTAACATACTTTAAATATTCTGAAGGAGACACATAGCAATGCCCATATGCTGACACAAGCTTACACATAGCCCAAGTTCCCATGACAATCGTGTCTCATAAAATAGATTTCCTGTAATTACTGCTGTCATTGTGCATTGGTTTTCTCTTATTTTCTCCTGGCTGTTGTAGGTTTAAGTGGCTGTTCTCTGGAACAAGACAAGCAGCGCTCCATAATGAAGTGTTTAATATTTGATGCCATTGGATTTTCACAGCTAATAAAAGCTGTATGTATGCTTCCACTGGTGTCTGAACTGGAAACTACCGATGCATGTCTGTGAAATGTAAATCACAGAGTGTCCATTGGGAACATACCAAAAGTCTGCTGTGAAAGAGAAAAGCTATGTAGAATATGGAAGAATGAAAGGAAAACAAAATCTTGTTATAAAGAGGCATAAGTCTGAATAAAATTACCACGTTAAAAGTCCAAGTAAAAATATCCGGTTTAGTTATGTAACAATAGTCTCTAAATTATTAGTAAAAAATGATAACAATCCACTAACACATTTTATATTTCTCTAAAAATTAATGTTAGATTATTGCCGTACAGTGCATGGACATACTGTATGCCAATACATGTATGCCTAACATTTCATTTGCATTGACTCAAATCAGTTTTGAGTCAATTTGAGTTTCTTTGACTTGTCAGTCACAGATCAAAATTCAGATTCAGATTTATTTATTTGTATCCCAAATGGGCATACAAATAAATAAATCTGTAGAGGAAGAATCTATGGAGGAAGAGTTTCACAATTTTGATTAATAGCTAATTATTAAACAAATCTTTACAACATATTTATTGCAGTTCAGATAGTTATTTATGATTTTGGTATTCCACAGAATGATAGTGATTTGGCAATACTTTTCTTATATGTTGAGCAGTGCTGGTGCAGGATTTAGACCCAGGGATATGAAATACTATTTCAGATTTCATGCAAGAATGCAGAAAATACAAATTATTTTCTTCACAAATGCAACATTGTCTAATATTTTTTTTTTCTTTTACATGCCTTTCGTTCTTCTTCCTGATAACCAGGTAAGAATAATTGTTTTTTCATTCTCTTTCCTTCCCATCCTCCTTAACTATTTTTTTTCATTTCTTTTACCTCCCTTGTTCTGTGCACTACATCAGTTAAAACACCTAAAGGAAATAAGAACGGAAATAAGAGTCAGCAAATGTCAGTGTTTACAGCAGTGTAAACATGAGTGCCATCGATTCTATACTGCGCAGGAAATTGTAGCTCATTTCATTGTATTCATGGTTGGTGAAATGTGTATGAGGTGAACTGCTGCTTTAACTTGATTCAGTTTGCTTTCTCGTCTGTGTCTGTGCTACAACAGAATGTTTTTCTATGTAATGACAACACAATATATATACTTTATTTTAGGATCTCCTATAAGAACAATAGAAAACTACACTTGCTGAATAGAGATGTATATATTTAAAATCGTCCCATTTTATGTTTCTACTCTTCATCTCTTCAATTACAGTAAGACACAATAGAGTTAAATTGACTCTGCCTGAAACCATAGACTTTGTGTTTGAATCTAGTCCAACCCGACTACTTGACTTATTAGAAGACCAAAGTAAACCCAGTTTCAAATCCGTTCAGGCCGTTGTCTTTGCACTCTGTTGGGTTCCAGCTCCATTTGTTGTAACCACAAGTTGAGTCAAGTGGAAATCTTCTGGGATGTCTGACGGTTGCAGAAAATGACAGCTAAAAACCAAAACACTTGACATACAGAGGCAATGAAGAAGACAATGGTAGTAATAAAGTGTTAAACAGCATAGGTGTGAGAAGACCTAGCAAGAAAAATAAAAATCCAGTCCTTGTATCAACAATGTTGTAGCAACTATTTGGCTTTAAGAGTCATTTTGTTGAGTGAAACAAACCTAACAAAACACAGATAACAAAAGTATGTCCACATATTACTTTTCAACTGGGCACACCACTGCCCTTAAATCCTTTTAAAACAAAGTTGTTTGTAGCTGTTTTACAGCAATAATCTATTGCTCCAGTTGGATCAATAGATTATGAAAAGTTCGTCAAGTCTAGCACAGAAATGTTTGGCACTAAATTAATGTCAACATTAAACACTACAGTTTTATGGGTTAAAAGCCCAGAGACCACTCAGGTACAGAGTTGTGTCCAAAACCCTCACTCATCCTGAGTTCTGCAAGGTTATTGTTGCCTCAGACATCAGCAGATTCATCATGAAGCCTCGACATATTTTACATCCACTGAAGGATTTAGATTGACAAATGAGATATGTCATCAATAGTGAACAACTTGATTTATGATTTTGCACAGCCTCTTCTAAAACACACACACGCACTCGTGCACACACCCACTCCTTAAACTTTTTTTTTTTTCCCGAGATATTTATACAGTGGGGAAACATATGTAAATTTTACTCAACCATGCCGATAGTTAGAAAAGTGGCATCTTTGCTCACCTTGGTTCTCGCAATGAATATTTAATGCCAAATCCTGGCCCCTTCATAACAAAGCAACTTGGAGGGCAGCAGAAAATGTTAATGTGTAAATGCTTATTTAATAAAACTAGTCCCCAGATAACAATGACTGCAAAGG
This sequence comes from Poeciliopsis gracilis, assembly GCA_911649635.1. Lineage (NCBI taxonomy): Eukaryota > Metazoa > Chordata > Actinopteri > Cyprinodontiformes > Poeciliidae > Poeciliopsis > Poeciliopsis gracilis. The sequence continues at coordinate 5,456,063 of CAJVRI010001220.1, forward strand.
TCCAGAGTCAGGGAAAGGTTAACTGGAGAGCAGAGAGATGTTGCTTTAAGTGCCAAAATAATAAGAGAATGAATCATTTTAATGCGTTCTGTTTCTCCAAATGCATAAATTTATAGGTATGAGAAAGTTTGTTTATTTAGCAAGCAAATTAGTCAGAAGTAATTTTTTGTATGAAAATAAAATCTCAGATCTGCTTCTCATGAAAAGTAAGCTATACATCCCTGGGAGACCTTAGAAAATATAACTGGGAAGACATGCAGAAGGTGTTAAAATATTTAGAGCTGCAACTACTTGTAAACAGATTAATTATATTAATTATTCACTGGAAAAGTTCACTCCCAATTAGATTAGGAAGTTTTAATGCTGTGTGCAAATCTAGGAAAAAAATATATATATATATATATATATATATATATATATATATATATATATATATACATATTTATTTATTTATTTATTTTTTCCACTACATGGCTGCTATGTGTGTATATGGATGGCAGAGTTTCTCTGTCCTCTAGAAGATGTTGACCTTCACGCACATTCCTTGCTGACAGTTCACTAAATGCATGCTGTATAATTTATTTAAAAATGCACAACATGCACAATTCACACTACATATGTATTGTGTGAGTGATAACAAAGAATAAAACAGTTTAGAACTATTGACATGATACCTATTTCTTGTTTTTAATGAAAAGCTCGAGTTAATGCTTGGTCTGAGGGACCTCAGGTAATTAAGAAACTGTCAACAAAACTCACCTGTTAAAGTCGGGGCAGAAAAAAAAGTCGCTTTATGAACTAAAGAAAACAAGAGCGTTTCCCTGTCAGCTGCGATGCATTATGTTTAAGCACTCTTACACATGCTTGTACCAGATTGGTGGGTATTATTGGCATGAGTTGTGAGTCCCTGTTTAGCCGTGCTTTGGCTGATTTATTGAGGGCCCTGTAATTTAGCTTTCAGAGGCACAATCTGTTTTATAGGGGCATGCTTTTTACTTTGTCAGGTGCTCACATGTACTACAGTACATTAACATAACTACAGTAAATTAATTTACATACAGAAGTAACTTCTGTAGAGTTACTTAGCATGCACTTTTGGTATTTAAGATCTGAGGAGTGACTAAGGAAACTCTGATCAAAATCTTTGGTCATTGTTGAAGAATAAAATGCTTGTGGCCCTACAGTTATGTGGCTCATTACTGAGGCTTAGATGAAAAAACAAAGGCATCACTTGTGTTACTTACAATGTAGAGTTAAAACCAGTTGTTTTAAACCTGTTTATTTTACCCAGGCGAAATAAACAAATTGTTTTGCATTACATGAAGACAAAACTTTTCTTTTTTTCAGAATAGTTAGGATTACCCAAAATAATTTATCTATTTGCTAGATGTCAGAAAACATAGTTAGAAGTAATTTTTTGTAGTTTTCTTCAAATTCAAAAGATTCTACAGTCATAATCAAGAAATATATGATCAAATATATGTGCTCAAATGAGCCTTATATGTCAGATTGAACATACTTTTCATTAAAACCACATGCCTGTTTCATATGTTGTTTTGTATTGCTCTGATGTAATATTCTAATTTTAAATGTCATGTTAGGTGTAAGTAGAAATCAGCATTAACCAAAATAATGCTTTTAAACACCAATCTGTGTGAAATCAATTTTCATAATATTAATAGTAATAAAGTTCCCAAACATAGGTTTTTTGGTAATACAAAATTTTAATGTTGAAGTAGTACATGTAAAAAAAAAAAATACTTCTTACCAGTCTTCTCAAGAAGTGAAATAGTAATTTTATGGAGTTTAAGTATGCATGGAGTCAAATATTTTGAGTTATAATGTTTTGCAATTTTAATGACAGATTCAGAAAATACTATGGAAAGGGTTATTGTTAGAAACTCAAACAAAACTGGTGGTTTCTAAAAGTTTATTAAATCTGAGTTATTTATGTCAAAACCACACTATTACACACTCCACTGAGTCATAAAACGTTTGTAAGTGGGATTTAGAACTAGCCTGAATTATTGTTGTTCTTTTTGATTAGATGCTTACACTTTGTGTTTACTTTTAAGTCATTGACTTTAAAGCACAAAACAAACTACTGACAGAAATATAACAAATAGCTAATGGTTAATCTCAAATAAAAGCCAGATGGTTTGTAGTGCAAGACTGGGTTTTTAATCTGAATGTGTGTGCAGGGACGCGGGCTTAGTCTTCTCTTTGATGGAATGAAGAAAGAAAACACAAGAGCTCAAAATATAATTAGTCAGAAAAGCTAAGACAGCAGCTGTGAATAATTTAAAATGGCAGTTTATGCAAATTGTCCAAATCTGGGACATGGTGAAGAAGGTGTTCACATTTTAGTGCTGAGGGGATAAAAAAAAGAGCTGAGTTGTGTGTGAGGTGTAAAGTGTGCAAACAGGCAAGACATGGCAAGTGTCTCTCTGAGTCTCAATTTTATTCACTTAATTTCAAAATATTTTGAATTATAATAAATGTATGATTTTTGTACAACTTTTAATTTCCAGTTGTGTTCCGGGTTGTAGCTCATAAAAATGTCACAAATTTCCATATCCAAAATGAACTTTCAAAAAAATCATGAAAGAAAAAAGGCAAGCACCTGGCAATTGAGAAGTCAGCTGAAATATGACTAGTCAATATTTTACTTGCCAGTTTTAACAAGCCTCATCACACCTCTTATTAAATACTTCTTGCAATATAAGTAGTCAAGTCAATAGCGTCTCAGGTATTACTTGCTAAAGGAATATGTAATTCCAATTATAGTATTCATGGTGTTCGAAGAGATTTTCTTTCTGCAGATTTTTGCCTATACATAAAAAATGTCTTCCAAGAAATTGGAAAGGGCAGGAGATGACCAGAACATATTCATGTGATATTCGGGTAGACGCTTGCCTTACATTAAGGGCAAAAATAGGTCTGCATCAGAATACAGGTTTGCCAGCTTGCATTGGGAAGGCAATTTAAATGTATCAGCCAGTTAAATTGCCTGATACATTTAACTTTACCAGGCAATGTTGTACACAAACTGAGGATTCAGGTATATATCTAAGGATGGAATCCCATGATTCATTGCTAATTGCCTAACATTTACTTCACGCCACCTTATAATTTCCTCGAGAGAGGTGAGACAAATGTCATTAATTACCATGTACAGGGTGGAATTTAGACAACTCTTTGCAGATGATTGTGAAAGAATATCATATAAGGTATTATTATGTGGTAAGTTGGAAAGGAAGGAAAATATTTTTATACATAATTCCTAGTTTTCAGATAGGAATTATCTGAAATTTGACTTTTTAGGTTTAAGGATTTGGCTTAGTTCAGAGAATGAGAAACACTGCTCATCTGAAAACAGATTCGACAACATTTAAGGGCACGGTTCTGTGTCTCTGCTGAAACTTGACAAAGTTTGCATGTGTTCCCAGCTGAGCTGGTGCACTAGTGAGCTGGTGGTTTAGTTCTTGAAGAAGCTATCGCGGTCACCTTGTAGTCATGCACATTATTCTTTGTCTTTTGTTTTGCATCGCCACGATGCCTCAGACTGCGCCACATCAGATACCTTCTCTACTTCCAGTCAGACACGGTAGAGTTACATAAATGAAATCTCCCCATTTGTCCCTTTATATCCAGCAGAAAGTTGCAGTAGGTCTAGCTTGGCATGCAGAGCTGGTTCAAGGTTGTAATGGGCCTTGAGCAGAATTTGATTTAGGGGCCCCCTCTTCTTGCTAAGAACATCGGTGAAACCTGGGAAAAAGCAAAGGAAACAGTTTAATTGGCCAAGCTTAAAAGCAATCAGTGATAATTGTAATTTGTTGAGATGACAAATATATATTCACAAATATATTTGTGAACAAACAGAGCTCAAAGTCAAAGATTAAACTTGGCATCAGATTTTAGCTATGGTAACAAAACAATCCAATGATGATTTATAGTTTCCATTAAGAAAGTAAACTTGCCAGCTCCTTAAGATCTTAATTCAACACCATTGACATTCTCAATGAACAAATGTTAAAATTCTAGACTAGTCTGTGCTGAAATGTTATGTTTATGGGGGTCTGCATAAAGGCCTCATTAATTAAGGCCTTTCCATTAAAAAGGAAAGGCCCTCAGTTGGCTCTGAATGTGACTGGGGTCTAAAAAGACAGTAAAAGTGTTTGCAAGTTATGAGTCACTTCCACTCTGAGATATTTGAAAGGATCAAAAGCTATTTTAAATGGAAAAGTGTCAAACCAAAAAATCATGGCCTCTTTCTTTTTCAAGGGAACTTCACTTATGTTTTGAAAAACAATCAAAATAATTATTGTGACTTACTTTTGTGTCATACTTTAATTATTTTTAGGTTTCCTACAGCTTAAATATATTTGGTCTATAAATATGTGTGCCGTGTTACAGCAGTTCTGTGCTAATACTTCATTTGAAAGACAAGTAGAATATCAAAGCAGCCTTTGTTGTTGTACAACAGACTTGTCTGTTGTAAATGTTGAGCTTCTTTTGTCGTTTGACTTTTGATAGACAGATCGAAGGACCTTGGGAACCAAACATGATTTTACATCACTCACAGTCAGGCATCTCGGTGGATACAGTTTTTTTTTTTTTTTTTTTTTCATGGAAAAAACAAAGCCAGAAATCTTTATAAAACTGTGCTCTCACCTCAAGTGCAGACATGCTCAAAGTGGAACTTCATCTGAGGTTAGCTGTCGTCACCATGATGCATGATGACAACACCCTCCCTCGTGCCTCAGTGTCCCTCGCAGGAGAAAAGTTAAACTTCTGTTACTTTAGTTACAGATGACTATGTCAGAGTTTTAAATAGACTTTATCACATGTCCAATTAGACTCCAATAATAGAATTTTAATATTCCTTATTACATGCAGAACCCGACACACATCACCACCTACTGAAGTCATTTGCTTGTGTTTAGCCATGCAAGATAGGAGGCAGAATTGAATTTCAAATAGAATTCAATGAGGGGGAAAGAATCATGTGTGCAAGATTAAATAAATCCATGTTTTTATTTGACATCTTCCTAATATTGAGTATCTGTCACTTGAAGTTAGTGGGAGACAGTTTTATGACTAGAGTCATAGAAAATTGCCTGGGTATGTTCAATAACCATGGCCCAGTAGGGATGCAAAAGACTGTGTCTGAGAGCATAAAAGACTGATTGTGGCCATGTCGTAGATATTGGTAACCATGGTGTCTTGGGTAAATCAAACCTATGTCTGTTAAGCTCAGGCAAATTAATACATCCTTAATGGGCTCATTCTTACTGTGTCTTTGTTTTGCTTCATTGTTCTTTTCCCCTGTCTGTTTTTCCTGGGATTTTACTGCTGCATACCAGCCTGGATTTCAACAGATGCCTTTGTCTGTTGTGCTGTGTTAGTGATTTTCTCCATTTGACGTTCAAACAAAATCCATAAAGCCTTGCTCTGCATAGCTGCTTTGCCATTACCCAGAAAGACTATTTTGAATTCCAATGTGTCAGCAGAAAGAGCTTAAAAACATCAATAACCATAAATCTCCAATATTTGAACATGAATTCTAGTACAAAGGCTCTGACCGCAGCAGCAACAGCTGCAACACGAAGTTGTAGGTTAAAGCAGAAACCCCTGAAGTTAACAGTGCAAGCTATTATCTGTGTTTCAGTGGAGATGACAGCAAAGTTTTAGAGGAATTCTTAAAGGTAGCAGATTTTATTGCAAGTCGTTCTCTGGGAATCACTGTTGAAAATATCAGTGATACTGAAATAGTTACACTTGTCAAAGACTAGAATGTTGTTTTTGAATAAGACTTGATGTAAATTAGGGAAAAGAGGTACATGTAGAAGAGGGAAAAAGCTTTAAGGCAAATAGCCAACACTGCTATGATGATGGAAAATATGTGTTGTTCCTGTTCTGATGAATGGAGTGTCTTGCAAAAGTATTTTCACCCCCTAGAAATTGGTACACTTCACTTCATAATAGTTACAAACATCAATGATTTTTATTGTAATTCATAATCATCATCAAGTTTATTTGTCTAGGATATTTCAGCAACAAAGCAATCCAAAGTGCTTTACATGGTACATGTGATAGAACAACACACAATAGAACACAATTGTAAAATAATCATCTGAAAAGTGTGGCAAGCATTTCTATGTAGCCCCCCTTTTATTTGATATTCCACTAGAAATAACCAGTTCTGTCTCTGACCGCCCTGGCCTGACTCATCTCCAATAATTCTATTCAGCTGCTCTTTTTTCTTGTACCCTCATCAGGGGTAGTACAAACTGTGCCGAGCAGTGTACCACACACAAGCGATTTGACAGAAGACTACGTTCCTTGATTAGGCCGTGATTTACGTCATTGGAAACTCCAAACAACATTCCAACCACCACAGTGGACCGGCAGACATGCCGTCCACTGTCAGAGAGCTGCACAGTGTGGAGAAGCGTAATTATGAGTTTAATCCTGAGCAGTGCCAGGAACACATGTCAACCTTTGGAGCAGAAAGACTGTGTGTATCTTTGTAGAACGGGCACGCAGTCTGAGCTGAATTTATGCTTAGACTTAGACGTGTCTATTTTCTTTGCATTTAGTTCAATCCGACTTCCTTTCAACTTTGACCAGCTCTGGTCTCCTCAGGCATGATGCTGCCACAGCCAATTTTCATGGTGAGTTCAGTAGGTTAGTACTCCACCACACAGGGTGCAATCAGGCCTAAAAGTTAAATAGAGGTTTCATTTGACCAGAAATAATCCTTGCATAATAAATGTCATCTGCACTTTTTTTTTTTTACGATCAGCAATGGTACTACTGCAAAGCTTGGGGATGTGGCAGACAAACACTGAGTCATGCAGGGATGGTTTGGCTCAGTGGAGAAACACACACGGCAGATGAACCACTGAGGTGTAACTCATGGGCCGTAATTGTATTTTCTCACTAAATTGCCCAGAGGAGAAGAACATTTGCTGGTTGGGGATTAATTCAGTCTAAACTGATTTAAACGCAGTGCATTTCAGCAGTTGATTAATCATCACCTATGAGCGCTTTACTTTATGTATCCATTAGCTTTAAATATGATTGCCCTGTTTTAGAGTTGTAACCTTTTCCAGGATTACATTACTTATCTGAGACAACATGAGGCAAAATGAGAAAGAGTGAGCAAGTTGCAAGTGGAAATCTGAGGGGGCATTAGTCTAGCACAGTCGAGGAAAGGTGAAAGCATGCAATCTGATTCTTTTGATGTCATGTTTCAAATGCAGTGAGACCAGAATTTTAAATAGTTTGGTCTGGTTTATTATTCTCTTTAGCTTTTTAGAGTATGTAGCAATTTCTGTGCTGAGGTTTTTGTTAGTGAAAGAACAGTTCTGATTCTTCTTTATTTTGTGTTCATGTTAGGGATAAAAGATGAACTGGAACAGACCCGAATGCTGTTCGGAGAGTGAAAGCTCTGAAAAGGAGTTCAGCATGCATCTTTACACATTTACTAACAAATGTGTAAAGAATTAAATAAGCCAGTTTGAGGGGAGCCAGAGTTACATTTTTGGGTCATAAAAATTTGTAATTATTTCACTGTGCAAAAAATATGAGTTCCAGCTTGTCCAAATATGTTACTTCTTAGTATACAAACTGAAATACTTTTGCATTGAAAAGAAAACATATTTTGATAATATGAGCTTACCTCCAAAAGGTTTAAAGAAAGTAAAAAAAAAAAAAGAACAAAAAACAAAAACAAAACCCAAATGAACAGGTAGCTTGAGTTAACAAAGTCATAATACCAAGAATAACATACAGCCATGACGTACAGATCTGCTCATATCAAATACCATTGACACTTAATATACACACAATCGTTTGCGCTAGCACTTAACATTTAAATCATTTGTTTTTCTTACCAACTTATAGAATAGTTCTCACTCTCTTTAACCTTGACTGTTAGATTTGCTTAAGGCTTGCAAGTCAATTTCAAATATTCTTCGTAGACTAGTTGCTGCAAATTTTACTGCTGTGCATCCATAATGTGAACGCTCAGTTTATGGACTTCTCAACAGTGTCCTATTGGCTGTTGAGGACATAGGCCATTGGACCTCATCATCATGTTCAAGAAACCAGTTTGAGATCATTTAAGATTTGAGATGCTGTACATCATTCTGCTGGAAGTAGCAATCAGAGATTGTTGTCATAAATAGCCTGGCTCAGTTAGTATCAATGCTCAGCTATGTTGTGGAGTTTAAATTATGAATAGTAGGTACTAAGGAAGCCAAAGTGTTCAATAAAAATATTCCCCAGTCGAGAGATGCTACACTAAGTTTTAAAATATCCTTTCAGCTAATGAAATGGCAGCAGTTTGGAGGAGATTGTCATCCCACACTGTGATGACCAACTCACTACCTGTTGAAGTTGTTTTTTTATACATGTTGCAAAAGCAGCCATTCAAATCACCAGTCATCTTACCCACTCACTGCACCCCCTCCAACATCTACACTTCTACCCATTCCCTCTCCACTGACCCCCTGTCTGCATCGAAGATCACTGAGGAGTATTTAAATAGGCTCTTTTAGCAGTAAAAGACCGAAAAGCTATTTCTTCCAACTGAACCCCATCTTCATACAGACCAACAAATCTCTGGTGTGAGAATGTCCCCTCCTGTTTTTAATGTTTCACCACGAACCTGGTCCTCAAGAGAGAAATGCACTCTCCCAATATTAAATGACTACAGATCTTTTGCCCTGACATCTGTGGTCAGAAAATCCTTTGACTGGTTTTGCTGCATGTGAAGGACTTCACAGGCCTGCTGCTAGAGCAGCAAAAGTACTTAAATCTGCTTGCCAGACAAACGATCAACTTGGGACAACACTTTACCCTGCACCACCTCAACCATCCAGAGTCCAATGCCTGGAAAAGTTGTCCGTTGTAGTCTTCGGGTGCTGTTGCCCATCAGTCATAAGATTTAAAGTGTTTTACATTCACAGATTGTGTTCTACGTTCTACAGATTGTGCACCTTGATTGTAATAATTATTTGAGCCACTTTGGGCTTTATTTTTTCTCATTCCAGTTTGCCTATTCTGTTATTGCACCAACAAGACCTTTCCAGTCCCAAAGCCGCTGCTCACTGATGATGTGTTTCCCTCCAAATCTAAGAGATGACAGTGCATGAATATTCTAGCAGTTTATAAAATACTCAGACCAATCTGCGAGCCATCAACAATCATGCAAAGTTCAAAGTTTCTTAGATCTACTTTGTTCTCTATTCTCATGCTTGGTTTGAGCTTCAGCAATTCATTTTCACTCTGCCTAGATGAATAAATGAATTAGATTCCTTAAAAGTGATTGACTGAGTTGCTATGTGTGAGCAATTGAGCAGGTGTTCCTAATACTTGTATATATACAGAAAAACCTAACTTGTTACATATGACTACAAAAACTTCCAATGAACACTCATTGTAAGGTAAGTAAAGAGAAGAAAATATATATGATACTTATAAAATACCAAAGAGTTAAGTATGTGCAGAAGTAGAAAAATCTATTGTTATAGCACATTTCCTAAAAATGCTACAAATGGGTTTGTGAGAAAGGATAATGTGATTTGGGTCAGATGAATGTTCACAGGAAGAAAATAGTAAAATATGTGAATAATTTATCAGTCTTTGCCAGAAGCTTTCATAAATTATAAAGTTTTAAGGAGTAATCTGAAGGTTGCTGGAGACTCGGTTCTCTGTGGAAGTTATGTGTGTAAAAATGGGGGGCGCTAATGGAAAAGACCCGGTGTTCCCTTGTCACAAACTGTGACCTTAGAATCATTAGCAGGACACTATTGTTGTATCTCAGCTGCTAGAGCCCTAAAAATCAGGTCAATAAATGTGAGATGGATTTAAGTACAAGACCAGTTAAAGCTTTAAAAGTGAGAAGTGAGATTCCACAATCAATACAAAATCCAACAATGAGCCAGTGTAGGGAAGAAAGCAGCAGAACTGATTTGTTCATGCTTAGGTTATAAAAGAGCACTGCATCAAGTTCAACCAAATGCAAAGAGTGGAAGGAGCCTTGAACGATTACTAAATTAACTGAATCATAGCTTAATGTATTTTAAGAACAGTATGTATAATATTCAATGACAATTTCACAAAATTCTTGCTTTCTTTGTTCTTTGCAGGCAGTATTCTGGCAGACATCCATGTATTCAGAGACTTTTACTCACATCTGATGTACTGTTGCAAACTAACATTGTGTGCATATGTTTAGACTTTGAGAAAGCATACACAATAAGGATTGAGAGTTTTCGTTGCCCTGTAAGTTATTAAAATCTAGTCAAACAGAAAAAACTAGTGTATACCTTCTCAGAAATGAGAGCACAGACTGTTTTACTGATTATATGCTGATTTGAAGCGATATTTCATTTATTTGTGTAACCCAAGGACTCACAGAAACTACTGCCTAATTTGATCTCTTCTTTTAAAAGTAGCTTTCACCCTTCCCTTGCTTGGTATGTAGCTGCAATTTTACATCTGAATGCATGTGTATGTCTGAAAATAAGCATAGGTAAGAAATTGCTGCATTTTCATCCATGTCACAAAATATTTTCCTTGTACAATAAAAATAAGTATACAAGCTACTGTCTTTTACCAATAGTTTAGCAGTGGTGGAATGAGCTCTCAAACCTTCACAACAAACAGCATTATCAAGGGTAACAAGAAGATAGCCCTGAAGGTAGAATGTGTTAATTTTGCTTATATCTTTGCAAATTATACACTACAGACAAGATCAGAGTGAAGCCTCAGAAACTGTAATTGCGTTCATATCTGTGATGGCTGCAAATAATGACATTTCCCTTGATCTAAGGGAAAAACGTGAGACCTGAGGGCAAATGCACAGATTTTCACATACGTTTATGATGGCTTTTAAAAATATTATATCACATCAGAGTACATACCTGAGCAGTTGCTTCTGCACTGTTAAGGTCATCGTCTGCTCCAGACAAACCCTCATAATAAATAAATATACACTGGAATTCATATACATCCAGACAAACCAACCTACATGGACACACTCCAGATCATTTTCTTCATACTGAGCACTGCCTGCTTGTTTCCCCTGGAGGGCTTAGTTTAGATGAAATGTCACTTTTAATGGGAATAGAATAACATAAAACCAGTTTTCTTTTTCTGCATTTTTAGTGATGAGGGAATGGATGCTGCTGATACGGAAACACAGGCTTTTACACATGGCTCACAATGTATGTGGTTTTAAATGTGGCCCAAGGTAAAAGGGGTTTAAATATATGGATGTCATTTCAGAAATGAAAATAAAGTTAGATATTTTTAAAGGTACTGAAAGCTATGTAGAAAAAGAAGGAGAGGTTAGAATGTGCTGATCAAGCAATTCCAGGGCAATGCCAGGTATTCGCAAGCCTTAAACTTTTTTTATGTAGAGTCTGTAAAATACCAGACACCGGGGCAAAGCTACAATGAAAGGGTTGGTATAAAGCACATTATTGCTGAAAACAAGTCAAAAGGTAATTTAAATGAACAGTTTGAAGTGAAATTCAAAACTCCCCAGATTTTCATGTTTAGTTTAAAAGTTAGAATTTTTGACTGAGTGTATATATATATATATATATATATATATATATATATATACACGTGTGTGTTTGTGTGTTATGACAGAGAGAAGGTGAGAAAGGAAATAATATCTCGACCACAGAATGTGTCAATAAACAAGTTTCTCTTATTTACAGATTTTGTTAGGAAACAGGTCTTTTCATGAAAACCCTGACTCTCTTCTTTCACCCTTTTGTAACATGATAAGAAGGCGATCTTCTTTTTACAGATGCTATCTCCACACATCCTTCCTGTGCTTGGAAGGCTGCTGCATCTTCATGTCATCAAAAAAATATATCTTTTTCTGTGAGGGAGGATATCTCAGGGTCCATTTTAATCGTTTCATCACTGATCACCTCAACTTCAAAGGCTTAGGCACGTGTTGAAGACATGGGGGGTTGCACTTTGCCTGCCTGCTAATGTGTATTTGAACATGTTTACAAGCAGTGCACTTGGATGTGTTCGCTCTCTTTGATCGCGTGTCCAAAAATGTTTTCTTCAACCTCGTTCTTTCGTTTCCTCTCTTTCTTTTGTTCCATGACCCACAACAGACCAAGTGGCAGACGTGGAGAAAGACTGTCTTGCGCCAACTTGCCCCTGTGTCTGAGCTACATTAGCTTTCTTTTTTAGTCTTTAGCTTTGTTTGGATTGGTGTCATGCCCCTAATCCCCATGCTGCATGAAAATTTACCCTCTTCTGCTCCCCACAAATGCCCCTCTGCTCTAGAATCTTTTGCTCTTTTTTTTCCCGTTTCCTTTTACCCTCAAACCTCAGAATCTATTACAATTCTTTTTTGTATAGCTAACCTTTTTCTTACTATTTTAGAGACAAATGCTCTTACTGATAATTATTTTTTTAAACTGTTTATTTCAGATGGTTTTTTTTATTTTTATAGTTCAGTCTTTTCATAAGGATATGTTCAACTATCTAAGACATAACAGTGGAATTACACGAAACAATCATACAACATTTAGAAGCACTGTTTTGTTTCCATTAATTAAACCAAGATTTGAAAGAACTGTGCTGTGAAACCACATGACTGAATAAGGTGGACATTTTTGCAGGGGGTTTCATTTTTTTCTCGCCCTCTTTCTTTCTGCTTCACTAAACATTTCCCCTCACAGCGATGACAGTATCTGCTGACGAGGGTAAAAGTTGGAGAAGGGGACAGACTCTTCTGTCTCTCTGTTGCTTTGCATTTATATCATCTGCTCTTAATATCATCACATTTACTTTCACATATTGATATTCAGCATCATTTACAATATAGTTTCTTGCAAAGATATCCATACCTTTTTAAGCATTTTATGTCTTTATATCATAACCAGTTTCAATGGATTTTACTAACATACAGAGGACTACCTACTTACATACGAACAGGACAAATGGTTCACACAATTTGATTTTATATGTACAAATATTGGTAGGGATTGCTATATAACTATCCATCCTGTTTGCAAGAGGCAAAGTACATCATGAACAGACCACCAGTTCATTTGTTTAACAGCTCTTTAACTCAACTAAAATATCCATTGAGTTTAGATTTGGGTTGCTTCTAAGGATTGAAATAGATGTTTTTATATCAGGTACATAGTGCAGCATATAAAAAATAGTTTACCCAGTATGAACTACACTGTGTACATAAGGCTATATGTCAAACAACAAATTTTATTAATTCTAAAACTGAAATGCAAATTTTTTATGAAAACAGTATGAATATACAAAAATAATAATACTAAAAATTTAGTTCGGTCTTTAACTCAATCAAAAGATAAAAAAAAAAAATATTATTCAGTGGTAATAATGCTAAATTAGGTTATTCTGACATATTGTCCATCTACACAGAAAGACATGATAGTTTTGATTGGAATAATTTACTATATAACTCATTATAAGCAGAGGTAACTTGAAATGACTTGATCATGACATAAGATGATATTTGTGGTAAATCTGTGCTAAATAAATAAACTATAGTAAATTGATGGTATTTAACAAAAAGCAATAACATGTTTTTTGTCCGTCCTCTGTAGTTGTAATCAACTATGGCTAACATCCTCTTGTGTGATTGAACACACTGGTCCGTGGCCTCAGTTCCATGCTGTTGTAGTACAAATGAGTCGTCACACTTTTTTCTCACCATTGGAATCGGAAGAAACGTTACAAAGTTGCTTACTGCATCATACCAATATGCCATTGTTTCGCTTGACTACATTCCTAAAAGAAAAAGGGTTTCAAAGTAGATGATTTACAAAGTATTTCTTTCTTATTGTTGTACAGAATCTCTCCTCATGAGAATATTTGGAAAAAAAAGTTGATTTCTTTTACATTTTCAGTTTGAAATATTGATAACCAAACTCTCATCACATGATTAAATTTGTCTATTTTGGCTTGAGCACATTTTAAGCTCTGATCTTCATATCTGTATTCTTTGATAAGGTCAGTGTAGGCTATGATAACCGGTTTATGCAATATTGATTCACTATCGAGCCTGATTGTTGCCAGACGGCGCCCAGCAGGTGGCCTTGAGGCAAAATCAATTTATCAGCAACTTTAATCGACAAGGACCTTTGGAATAAAGACAGACAGTGTGTCCTCAAGTAATCCAATAGAGACAGTCTCTGACACACTCTTGACGTTATGGGCATATGTGTGTCTGAACCAGATCTGTCTGTCTGTTTCTTTCTCCTTGTCTACAAAAGAAACATTTTGCAAGATGTGCATACCTGCTTTTGCTCAAAGACCAATGTCTGCAGCAACTGAGCCAGGGCAGCAATGATCCTCATCTTCGCTGTGACTCCATTTATTTCTTTTACATCTTGTCCCCTCCCTGCCTATGCGCCCACCCTCCATATCTTGTAGCGGAGGAGAGGATGAGTTATAGTGGTCGGAGTGATACTGCTGATAGATGAAGGTGAACTCGGCTTTGGCCTACAACATGAGACTTTAGAGGACATGGAGGTTGCCATCCATCCTCCCAGCCACCTACATGTACCTAAACAACACATTCAACACTCTCTGGTGAATGTCTGTCATGCTTTGTGCAGTTTCACAAAATGGTGCAACTCTTAGCAATGATGCCATTGAATGTCGCCATACTATGTCTTGCCAAAATATAAGAAATAAAGTTACTGAAAAGTTTCAATAAGGGTTAGATAGTAATAATAGTAATAGTAGTAATAATAATAATAATAGTAATAATAATAATATCTAAAAGCTTTAAAAGAGCATAATTTACTTTGTCACCTGAAAATCACCAAGACATTGCTCTCAACCTAATCTAAAGCTGGGCAATAAAGGCATTAATCATAAAAGCGGCCAAGCTGGCTGGAGAAGCTGCTATATCCACATTTCATGTTTGAGTATCTGTTGACAACACAACTATTATTCTTTTGTCACACAAGTCTGACCTTTAAGGAGGACTATCAAACAGAATGACATTGTTAAAGATGCAGTTGGCAACTTTTATAAAAATATGTTTCTTTTTTTGTTTTTTCTTTTTTTACATATTTGTTAAAACAGTCACTATTTCCCGACAATGGAATAAGAGCCGGATAATTTGTGGGGAAAAGCTCCTCTGGTTCCTCCCTGTAGTACAACTGCCATTTGCAGAAATAAACCACACTCGGTCAGAAACAACCAATCAGAGTCAGGAGAAATATCTTAGCAGCATCAATCACACTCAGGTACATGCTGCTCATTCCCTGCCCCCTCACAGTGTATACCAATGTTCAATGTCAAAATTGCTAGGGTGCTGCAGTTGTGCCGATGGCAGAGAATCAACCTAACAATACAAGAAAACTTTTCATTTCTCAAGTTCTCTGCAAACTCTGCTGTAGGAGAAGAGCTGCAGTATGAACACTGAAGCACAGTAGAGAGCAAGCAGGAGCAAAGCAGCTCTCTGGAACGCTGGAACTACGCATTTTAAGTGAACAGTTCGGTTCGCCAAAATTACCCGTAACTGCCCCCGACCCAAGAAGATTTCAGAATATTTCTCCATTCAACCTCAGTTGCCTGTTTCTCTAATCAACCCAGTGACTCTCAGGTAAACATATCCCAGCTACGGTGTTCGGGCAGTTCATCTTGTCACGCTTTAAAGGACACCTCTTCTGCTAGTATTATCAGTGTCCTACTTCAGTGTTGCGCCTGCTCCTTTATCAGCCACATGATAGTAGGAATGGTGAGCGGTGAGAGCCCCCAAGTCCCACTTTCTTATCCTACGCACCCAGGTGTGGCCCTCTCCCGCATACACTATCGGCAGGAAATTACATGCACCTTAAGCCCATTACCACTTCAAAAGGAAGTTTAGTGGAATCTTCCCATTAGTGCCTTGCAGCATGCAGTTGTGCTCTACCTATTCCCTCTAACAGAAAATAATTAATAATGGAAAATTCATTAGACTGACAACAACTACCACATAGGTCATGCAGGGGTGTTATGGTGTTGATGAAGAAAAGTCCTGCATGCAAATGTCAGTATTTCTTACTGCGCTTGCTGTATTGAGCTGTAAATCTTTTACAACATTACAGGTATATGAGAAAAATCCTTCTTGGGATTTATTGCTCCGCTTCCAAAAGCCGCGGATTAGAAATATTTATTGCTGTGCATGTACCATTTTTCGACTTATGAGTAGACTCCATTTTTCTGTCATCCACCGTTCGGATGACACACCAGAAAGCTCCTTTTCCCGAAGGAGATACTTTACCATTGCCTGACATGGACTGAGGTTCGAGTATAAGATCTGTATCCATCAGTGATACATATGTTTACATATAAATGAAAGGACATATGGAATGAAAAAAATGTTCCTTGGGTTGAGAGTAAGTTTGAAGCTCAAGAGGAGAAAGTTATCACAGCTGTCAGCAGAGTTGATCTGTGTGTCATCATGGCTGCTATGTTAGTTTAGGATCCATCACTGGGGGGGAAATGTTCTGTCACCATCACTATGGAAACGGAATAAGAAAGTACGGGCAGTATTGCCCCTATGTAGACAGAGTGGCATGGAGCACAGGCATAAAAAGCAAAATTGAAAAAGAAATATAGAGAGGGAGCGAGACACAGAGATATGCCTGGTTGGACAAGCGAGGCAATGCTTGACTGGAATGATTAAATTGTTACTGGCAGCTGAAGTGTATATGTGTGCATATGTGAGAGCATTTATGTCTAGATGGTACATATGTGTGTGAGTATTTATGTTTTTGGTGAGTTAGTGCTGAAGGGATGAAAGCATCTTTTGGTGTCATGAAACATTAAAGTTTAAAAATTTAGCTCACATCTCACTCCACCCCCTATATCCTCCTCTACCCCCCCAAAAAAGACTTGCCCTTTAATGCAACAAATCTGCTGACTTGGTTCATCATCATTAGGCAGGAGAAATGAATCATACACTATTTTCAGGAAAGGATAAACATACTGCTATAGAAAACAACAACAAAAAACTTTCCATCTACTTGCACCTTACAACTTTCAAACATAAAAAAAAACACATGAAATCCAAAAAATAAATGCCCAAAAAATGTCCAGCAAAAACAAAAGTTGCAATGTCTTTAACTCCACCTTTCTGCAAGAAAAATACATTTAATACTTGCATGGCTCCCACAAATCTCCTAATAACCAAATAATTAATTTTAACTTGACATTGTAACTAAGCTTATGACAACTTTTTGTTGCTTTTTCTCAGATATTTTACACATTGTACAAAGACTACTAATTTTAACCAACTATAGAAAATTGATTATAGTCTAACCATAATATAATGAAAATATATCTGTTTAATAAATGTTAAAAGTGTAACGGGAACATTTTTGACTGGAGTGGAAATTAGAATATCCAAATCCCTCATCAGAGCTAAAACATACTGAACCTTGAGTGCCTGCCAGAACCTTCCCCAAAATGAAATGAATTGATAGAAGTAGCAAGAAATGAAAAAAAACTTAAAAATGTAAGATGCATATTTTATTTTTCTTATCAAAAATGAACTACTTTTGGTTGTGTACAACCAAATCCAGCAAATACCTGGATTTGGGAACTTCTACCACTGTAGGATATCTGTCAATACTAAGCATTCCATCAAAGTGATCGTCTGAGTCTGTAAATTATTTTTTTTTATCTACTTTTTTCGCAGATTCATGCAGAATTCTGTCTTAGCTCTGATTACAGTTCCCCTCACATTGTGAAAATCTAGAGTCCTCATTCATTCAGTGCAAACTGCCTCTTGTTTCTCTAATAAAAAGAGGCATCGGCATCTTTCAGCTGGTCTGCCAGGCTCATTTAAAGGGCCTGGGGCACAAGATGCCTTATTTCTCTACAGGCTATGCCTCCTGCTGATAATTATCCTACAGGCTTTGCACAACAATCCAACGTGCTCAGCTCAACAGTGAGATGCCTGTGGATTCTCTCCAGCTGTAATCCATGATTCTTGTGTCTTTGGGGGATTATCAGGGGTTGTTTGAGTGTCTGACTGCAGGAGTTGCCGATACACAAAAGACAAGGCATTCAGGCGAGCTGTGCAAAAGAGCAGATGAGATTAGCCGTGTCTACATCAGCATTATCCACAATAGCCAAAGAGTCATTTTTTGAAAATCCCAAAGACAAATGGACTAAAATTAAACGATAAACACAGTGCAGTGTTTATGGCTTTCAGATATCAGCTCAGTTTGGATATTCTCATTGCAACAATAGAATTAAAGCAGGATTGGAACATTTTAGAGTTTTGAATGTCAGGATATGCTTTATAACTAATACAATGATCTGAAGTTATCTCATTTTGATCTTCCATAAAATCTTTTATGTTCAGAGTAAACATCTGCAGTCCTACTTTAGCCTAGTACATTGGCTTAAATAGTAAATATTTAAGTGAATAGCAGATTCACTTAAATATGCCAAAAAGTGATTAACACGGCTTTGCCGCTATGACTTTTTCCATGTTTGCTGCATCTTACTTGTCTGTTGAAATAATATCCTCTGTGCTTTCTCTTGATAAGCAGAAAAAAAAAGAAATGAACTTAACTTCCCTCTTAGTTTTGTTACAGAATTATCGATGCTTTTACACAAGACATCATCAACCCTTGCCACTGGAACTCGTGTTTGGGGGCCGTCTTGGCAGCTCTTTAATAACGAGTGAGACTCCCGGAGTGTAAGTTATGTTTGGGCAGAAAAGAGATTCGAGGTTCTGGGTTGAGTTTGCTGCCATCCCTCTCTCTTTACTCTCGGTGGGAGCTAAGCAGTGTGATGGATTAGGTATAAAGAGCATCCACTGGTTTAATGGTTGGTCCAAGGCAGCCTGAGGAGAGGTTTTAATCATATTTACCTCCTCATTACCCTCCCGTCTGCTGCCGTAGTTCTGTGCTGGTATATCAGTTGTGGCCAAACCCCCCTATCTTCAAGAACAACAAATGATTGAATATTATGAGCTAGGAATGCTCCCTTTTAACTTTATTTATTTCAGGCTCATCAAGTATCCTGGTGAAATGAGAGTCACATTCCAAACGAAAAGTGTAATACCGCTGATATATTTCTGTTAAACTAAGAAAATGTTTTCATAACAAACAAGACCACTCTCTTTGGAAAATAGTGACTAGTGTTTTGCTTCACAGTTTAGGACATAATTCAGAAGAGAGTGGTGACCTTGGCAATGCTGTTTTGTGGATAGACAGCTGGTCCTGTTCTCTAAGGAAACATGCTGGAAGTGTGCTGTGAGACAGTGATGCCTACCATTCATTTATCTATGACCTCATCCTCCTTCACAGCCATCTTAGGAAATACTGTCTCAAAGTACAGTTTCAATGTTTAAATACAGAAAAAATATTAATTTCTGTAAATCCGTTCATAACAGTAAACTCATGTACTGCACAGATTCCCTACACAAAGTGGTATATAAACCATGTTCTGCTATTATATTGATAATTATTGATAATGACTAATGAAGTAATCCAGTATCCTCGGGAATTAGATTACAGTGGAGAAATCATCACTACAAAAATTTTGAGAAGGACTAAATGAGTCTTTAGATGTAGTTGCAAATGAAGCTGTTCAAGGAGTGCTGAATGCACTAATAAATTTGAGTGAAAGAAAAAATGTTAGAAAAAGTTACACAAGCAACGAAGATAAAACCATTGTGAAGCAAAGCCATGAAAGAATTTTGCAGAGCCACAGACTTCATCTGCTTAATGCTTGAGGTCCAAAGTGAAGTTTGCTCAGATGATGCTGGGAGCCATGTCATCTGCTGATGTTGGTCTAATGTGTTTTACTGCGTTTGATGCAGCTGCAGCATTCCACCAGGTCATTTTAGAACATTTCACCTCTGTTGACAGGCTTCATGGAAATGCTGATTTGTTTCCCAGCAGGACTTTGCCCCAGCCTACTTTGCCAAACGTACCACTACCTGCGTAATTGGCCAGAAAACTTGGTTGGTTTAAATGTCATGCAGAATCTATAAAGGTATTGGAAAGAAGAGGATGAGAGACAACAGCTCCAACAGTGGAGATAAGCTAAAGCAACCAAGGCTTCCTTTACAACTTACCAGTGCTATTGCATGCACTGATGCAGTGATTCAAACAAAATGAGCTCAGAAAAATTAAGTGTATACACTGAACACAATAAATCATAGGTAGGCCAGCATTTAGTCTTTTTTAGGTTTTTTATTAGGTGTACAAGGTATTATTAAACTTAACAAAATTCTTAAAAAATTATCACTCTGAATTTGTATTATAGATGAGTTTTATTTTATGAACTAATTTGTTGAATTAGATAGTTTCGTATTCTAATTTACTGGGATTCCCATGTAAGCAATCACCAGTTTCCTCTAACGTTTCATTTCTCTTCTTTTCATTGTTTATTTTTATCCTGGTCACCATGCTGTTGCACCTCGAGGCTTGATTCTTGTGTTGCTATTGGGACTTATTAAAGAGTGTATTGTGCTGCTGTGTTAAGATTTTTGTTGGCAAGTGGGATTTATCTTACGGGTAGCACCTGAGTAAAATAAACACTTTCCTACTCAAAAAAAAAATAAATAAAAAAATTAGTCATTGTTGTAGCTTGGTGTTTCTTCTGTCATACCTTTGTTGTCGATGTGGCCTTTTCTTATCTCCCCTAGAATTCAATACTTTCTTTTATTGTCCTGTTTTCTAATACCCAGCAGTAAATCATTCTGTCCGGCTCTTTTGTAATTTTCTTCTTGTTTTCTTTTCATTTTGTTTCTTTCTTGTGGAAACATCCTCCTGTTTGTTGCTGTGAGCAATGGTGAAGAGGCTAATTGCATTTCCTGCAACTTTGTTAATAACAGTGTTGTAATGGCTTTCAGCTATTATTGAATTGACTTTCAACATTGCCATTTGAGTTTACACAACTGCCATTTGCTTAAAAGCTTTGCCTCTGTTCTTCTGGACAAGCTGGCATGATTTAATGTGAGCATTTGATAACAGGTTTATTCCTCTGAATAAAATTAGCTCCCAGAGTACTCCATGGGGACAGATTTTTCAAGTGTGTTTTGGCTTCAGAACAGTTTTATAAACTGTACAGATGTTACTGCTGTTTGCCATTGGAAAACAGACACAGGAGTGTAAAACTTTCAAATGCAATGTTACAATACAAGTACTAATAATTCTAATTTTTTTGCAGTGAAACAGATAACCTCAAAAATGTCATTGTGTTTTAATAACATTATGTGTTACAAAGATATTTTTTCACAATTGAAAGAAAAACATTCATGTTCAAATGTTGCATTCTTTTACGTTGTTTTCCTGCTCCAAGGTGAACCTTTGGTCCAGCAATAGTAGCTTTTCTTCCAGAAATGATCTCGCATTTGGTTCTTTCCATCTTCACATGGATTTGGATTAGCTTCTCTGTTCCTACTTAATAAAGAAAGGCATTGCCACAGCCGCCTCTATTGTCTCTCATCACAGGGAAGGTGTCTTAAGAGTGATGTGTACTCTTAATCCTAGTTCCTGCAATGAATTTATATGTAAAACCAAACTTACTTTTGATCTTACCTGGTTTGATTATTTCCTTTCACATGTTAGTTGTCTGCATGGCTTCTGGGATTTCTTGTGGCCTACTTTCAACATTTTTCATTTTGGCACTCTTCCACAAAGGCCAATTTTATTTATTTATATTTTTTGCAGAGCAGGAAGTACTCATGAAATTCACAAATTCTTCCTTTTGACATGTGGAATCTGCAACTCCTCTGTATATCCATGGATCTTTTGACTGCTTCTCTAATTAAATCTCTCTATGTCTGGCTTGTCTATTGATGTGGATGGCCGTCTCTTGGTAGAGTGGCAGGTGGGCTACTCTCTTTGATTTGGCGAGTGACGGTTCAAAGATGGGATTATCACTTTATGGGCCCAGGTTTGAACTTCGAAACAAATTTATCTTTAGTGTTTCTTTGCTAATGTTCTCTAACAAAAAATCTGAGGCTTTCGTGAAACAGTTGTATTTAGACTGAGAACACAAATCAGTATTCCTGGTTGGACAAATTATAATTATGAGTATCAAAGAAAAGTGGACTGAGTACATACTTGTATTTGTAAAAAAAAAAAAATCCAAACAATGTGTAACCTTTTAATTCCTTACTTTACGCACCACTGTCACCTATAAATCAAAATGTTGGTTTGTTGTTGTGAAGTGAGATTAATTCTCTTACAAAGTACTGTTGATAAAACTCTGGATATTTTGTTGTGTGTCAGATCATAGTAGATCTGATGATGTATTACAACTCGGATCTTGTTTTATTTGGGAAAGAAGTTGCTTTTTAGAGGAAAATCAGTACAGGTGTTGACATGTTCCTTTTCCACATAAATAAGGCAAAAAGTATGAACGAGTTATGACTATGGACGTTGTAAATGGACCTCATTATAACAGATCGAGGGCATCAAAGAGTCTTGACTATGAATTCACACTTTTTTCAGATTCTTTGTCTGCATTTTCTTTAGTTCCACAATTGATTAGTCTTCAGTTCACTGTGAAGACATCAAAATATATGCACCTTTGTTGTACTGTTTTTTTTTTTTTTTCTGATCTTTCTTATTTTATTTCATGTTTGGTATTGTGACTATTACCGCTGTCACAGTACCAAAACTTTATTCACTTTAAGTTCACCTTCTAACCAAGGAGATACTCAAGATTAAAACATCCGCAACCGAATGGGTGTCAAAGCCCGTTCTACAGGCTTCCTTATAGACGGTGTATTTGTGTCAAATGTGAGTATTGTCGTTTGCAGCATTCTACAGACGAATGCTTCACATGTGTGCCAACATTTGAAGCTTCATAATGATTAATTGTTTATAGAAATAAAGCTATCACTTTGCAAAAACACATGCAATGAAAACATTTTTATTGAATTGTTTTTGTGCGTTAATTGTGAAATACTGGCGATCAGAATACTTATCCCACTTTCTGGTGGCAGACTGAGTTGAATTTAAAATCCAACCTGATTTGTGCTTCAAAGAAGCATAAAGAATCAGATTTTAGTAAAAGACGCCATTTGACTTTTCTTTAAGTCAAGCTGTTTAGTTATGTGGGCTCAAAGCATTGAGTCTGCTAAGTTACGAATTGCCACGTCTTTTCAGAACTTGAACGCAAGTGATGCAAAAACATGCTGCATAAATTTAGGCTTTTATCCTTGATTTGAACAGAAGGGCAATGTATTCAAACACAAAAATCTGTGCAGTGAATAGCAATGGACTTTAAATCATGATTTTACAAGATCTCTAACTACTTTATTTAGAGTTACTGAATTTAAGATGAAAATACTCAAGCTATCCATAAATTAGTAAATAGAATATTACATAAAGGTAATAAAAAGTTTTTAAAATCTTAGTTTATCATAGTTTCTTTCTTTTAATGTATCTTTGAACAGCTTCTGTGCACTTATGACTAGGAACTGGCTCAAAACATCAGTTGCTGTGCTATCGTTCCCGGCATTAAACCTTCAAAAGGATTGATGAGGATTTGAAGTAATGACCCTTTTTATCTCTGTGATTCAACCAAACATTTTAGTCCTGTGAAAGCTTTCTAAAATAACATTCTTTCAACTTTTCTGTGTTGTGCTTTATTCTTTGCCTCTTGCCCATTTTTCAAATTAAATTGGTCTTTCTATTGTTCCATGCACAGCAAACCTGATGTGAATTCACATTTCACTTTGTGATAGTTGAAACTCAGAAACTTTTTTTCTTTACACAAATGGCAATACTTTGAAATTTAAATAAAATCCACTTGATGATGCTTTCGTATGCTTTTTATACTCGACGTGCATTTGTAACCTTGCAAAGATTAAGTGGGAATAGAAAAATAACTGAAGGACATGAACATTTAATTACCGTATACATAAAAATAAAAGTAATTTACATGTAATTAAATGGACATGTAAATTACACGCCCATGGACACATGGGAAACCTATGTTTCACTTACAGAAATTATATCTTATGGCAACATATATAAATCATACTCTGAAGTAACATATGGACACATGTATCACAACATGTTTCAAACGGGGGAAAAAAATATGTTGTGCAGTAAATTAGGAAACCCCCAAAATTTTTGTTTCACACGTGAAAACAGCATTTAACTGTAAATGCTAAATAATTTTGCATATGAAAATATCATAATGTATGAGATTTGACAAAAACATGATAAATGTTTTTGTCATGTTATACAAATAAAGTCAAAATTTCAGCCTTTTTTTCTGACAGCATATTCATTGACATGCATTTAGGGTAGTTGATCAGGACTATCCGATTTTTCTTTCAATTCAACCACTTGTTTCGAAAGGCTTTGCTGTTCTTTGAGGTGTACGTGTTTGTGTGTGATTGACAGTGTTGCCTGTTGTGTGTGACAGGGTGACAAAGTGTGCTGATCCCTTAGATGGTCCTGCATCACTACATTTTTCCTCTGTCCCACTTGGATTCTCTCATCTTTTACTCTGCATTTATCTTACTTTCCCCGCAGCTGGGGACAAAGAAATGTCTCTTTTCCTAATGTCACATCCTTTTCCTTTTCTTTTAAGTGTTTATTGGCATTAACTATCCCAGAGTCCCATTCCAGTACTTCTGTCATTCTTTGTCGCCACGGGAGTGCTACACTTCTCACTGCAGAGGTCTCAGAGTGAGTAGGTAGTCTTCAACAACTGTGCTGGTGCAGCAATTATCCTCTTTAACCTTGTTCACTAATGTTGCACTTTAACAAGCTGAGCAATAAAAGTATTTTCCAATTGAGAAATTAAATGAGTTGCCTCAGGTGGTCTGAGTGTTTCTCAGATGACAAAAATGGTTGAAACCCAAAAATGTTTGACTTTCAACACAATTTTCCCTAATCTCTTCCATCGTAGTGTTTTTGATTTTTAAACCTGCGGTAGTTATGTGATCTGGAAATTGTTTCCTGCTACCCTTCATGGAAAATCCATTAGTTAATTATGTACACCTTGAGAAAATGAGAAGAGAGGAAGCTTTTTGGGGCAGAGTAGAGAGAGGAATCACAGGTCATTGTTGTCTATATATAATCTAACTGTACTTGTGGCTTTGCTGTAGAACTGTCTGAATGTACATTTTTGACCTCACAAACTCACCAGGAGAACTCAACACACAAAGAAGGCAGTAGGAAATACTGTGAAACACAGTTGTGGTGTTGCATATGTTGGCGCTAGCACATTGTATCATCTTGTTCTTTTAGCATTTAAAATTAAGATAAGGCAACAAAAACACATGGAGAAACTTGTTTGCATCAATAAAATTCTGTCAAGGGATCTAATTTGTAATCTAGCAAAGTCATTGATATTTCAAACAGCTCTGCTACTGCAACTTCAGCTGTATTGAATTAGACACCTAAAACCCACTTTTCAGTTTATCACTGTGTTGCATCACTTCCTTCTTTTAACAGCTCTGTAACCATGTTTTAAGTCTATTATAAATTGGCAGTCAAATGTAGCTGTTTGCCAGTTAATGCCTTTTAAAACTTTGAAACATTTACAATTTTCTACATTTTTTGCCAACTTTTAGTTTCACAACATGTTTTTTTAAAGAAAGCCGTAATGTAACTCGAAGATGGTCAGATGATGGTAACTGAAAATAAAGTTAACTTATTCTGCTGGTGAAGGTTGCTGCTGTATAACTATTTGTAATGCAAACACTTTCATTTGATAAATCTATAATCTCAACTATCTATATATTATGTGTTATGTTGAGAATTTCTTGTAATCTTTGCTGCAACCTCCATCGTGATAGAAAACATCAGGAATTATAGTCTAAATACAAATTCTATTTTTCATTTGACTACAGTATTGCTACATATTTGAGTCTTTAAAAGGACTTTGTGTAAGAATATCTACAGTATCCAATAAGATTTCACTTATACTCTTCTGTTGTTATGGTAAAATGTTATGGTAAAAGTTATTCTATAAATATATCTTTGATGACAAAGATTGTTTATGGAGACAATACAAGGTGCAACCATCAATATCCATTTATGCTTTCTGCCTGATGGAGTGGCTTATTTGCATAATTAAGCCTTTTATTACATACACTATTGTCCACGAACATTAGGGGATTGGATATAGCAATATCTGGGCAATAGGGACCCCTAATCATAATATCTTGCATCGGGCACCAAATTACTTAAAGCCAACTCTGGTTGTTTCAGCACTTCAAAAGGCTTCGGGAGACATACCTCTGTTCTTAGACACTCAGGTGCAACTACTGTGGCAGTTATGTGGCTTTGAGATTGTATTTCTGTTTCTCCTGATGCTCTATTGTGCTTTACTTTTTTTTAACATTTTGATTTGAGATAAGCTGAACAACTTTCTCTCAGGACTTGACACAGACAAGAAACCTTTTAATATCTTAAGCACCCTTAGACACTTCCAATATGTTCAGAATTGTTTATTTGCAGCAGAAAGACCAGGAGTGAAAGTCGTTTTTAAATGGAAAGCAATTGATGAAATAGAAAACAATTATTATTCATGGAATTTCATTTCATTTAAGTTACTCCTTATGAAATTTTAAACAGTTATTATTACTACTGCTTCTACTTAGCATATTTTATATGTGAATGGTTTGGCAGCAGCTACCGACTGAGTGGTGTGTATGTGGTTTGCATTTAATGGAAGACATAAAGCGGAATAGCTGTTGAGAGCAGTAGGCTGGCTCTAGTTTAGTTGTGGATCCTAAAATTCAATTGATTTGATTTGAGGGATTGTGTTATCTTGCCTCCAACAAAACAGTGATAAAAGATTACATATTGAGTTCTATTTTATTCCACTTCCTCAGACATTGGAGTATTATAAAATGTTGCATTTCTTTTTTTTCCTACGCACACATATATCGCTTGTGGTTCTTATATTTGCTTTAAAATCATTAGTCTTCCAATTCACTTCCATGTAGATTATTCACTTTCAATTAAGAAAAGCCTTTTTCATTAGTAAGTCTTTGATGTGAAATACATCAAGGTGGAAAATAATATTCCTAGTAATAATTGTGTGCATAGTGAATAATGTTTATTCAAAAAGCAGCAAATAAAAAATAAAATTTTCTTGAAAAATATTTGATACTTCAGTGTACATTGCAATGGATATTACTCTTTTGTTTAGTTTTCCTGGCATCTTTGTGGATTCTCTTGGTCATCCTTTACTTCAATCTTCTTAGGTGTTGCCCCCTAAGAAGATTCATATTCTGACCCAGGCACCCATCCATCAGATATGCAACACCAAACATCAGTGGATTCTTAATGTATGGGATGATGAACCTTGCAGACGTGAGGGGAGTACTCCAGAGTCCACCTCTCTTCTTGGAGTTAAGGGCACACTGTCTGCAAGCAGTGGGATCTCACAGCCCAACCATAACCTCAAGATGAATTCACTTTCAGCATGCACATCTTCATTCACACCAGGAAAAGTCTTGCTCCTGGAAATTGGTGCAAACCCTGAGGTGCTAGGGGAATCAGGTCCCATGGAAGCTTGTCCTGTGTGGTGAGAGAAGACAGTGTGGCTGAGTCAGGGGCGCTTGGTGCTTTACATGTCACCCTGTGCCTCTTTGGCCTGGGGGCTGCCACTTCTGTGCTTCACTGACAGCTTGTCCTTATGCTGGGCGTAAGGCTGCGCTGGGGTGATGCCTTGTGTCTGTCTGCCTGGGGCTGCTGTGGCCAACCAGAGATGACTCCACCTGTAATTTTGCTGCACTGGAATGCTGCATTTTGCAGGCTTTTTATTGATCTCTCTACTCTTAAACCTTCAGGTGACAAATTTGCTTACATACACCCACTCAACACCAACACACTAAATTGTACACATGTGTACAATGACGTGTCTGCTCATCCCTCTCCCCACACAGAAACACACACACACACACACACACACACACCCATGTACCGACACACAAATAATCCACATGGTTGAAGGTCATACTAACAGTTATGCGACCTGTTTAATTGAACACTGGATATATTCTTGAATTAATAAAGTCAATCTAACAATTAGGATTGTGTCTATCTGCACCATGTAGACAACCATCTTTGTTATGTGGTATATGTGAAATAGCAGAGATAGCACATGTGGAAAAAAAAATGTCCTCAAAGTACTTTTTGTACTTTGAGGATCCATAAAACGAAATGCATAGAAAGGTTACACTGCTCCATTATTTACTTCAAGCATATTTGTGCACAATTGAGTAGTATGTTAATATTCTACAAAACATATTATTTTAAGTCCTGACAATAAAAAGGAAGTACATTAGTTTTCTCAATGGCCCAATGACTTTTCAAATTTGAAAAACATGGGATGATAAGAACATCTCTGCTAACTTTTCTAAGAGCCAGTTAAGATTCTCCCAACCAATGTTGCTCAACTATGTCTTTTTTGGATCTAGCTTTTGTGCAGATCAACAATTTTATTGCCGTTTTATGAGCAATCCCCTAAGTTGTTTCTGTAAAGTCAGAAGAATTGAAGAGGCCAAGATTTCTTGATATGCTGAAGGCTTTTTATTCACAGGAACCAAGGTATCAAGCCCAATACCTAGAAAAACATTCTCACATAATATGCTCTGTACCAATGTTGAGTAGCAGTTATTTAGGTATACACATGTGCTCTGTTTTTTTAGTTTTTCTTTTAAATTAAAATTATCCATCAACTGCATTTTATATCTTTCAGTAAATTAAATCTAAAACCTCTGTCATTTGATGGAATGACGCAAGCAATTTTATTGATGGTGAGCATGCTGTTACAGATATGAAAGCTGACAGCAAATTGAAGGTAGAGGCCGTTCAGGGTTTTAAATCTATTTTTAGCAAAACGGGCACCAATAATACACATCTTTTTTTTATGTAATCAGACTTGACAAGGCCGAGCTGTCCAATGCAAATCAAAAAAATATATAAAAATAATAAAAAAAGAGGTTTTGCTCCAATCAGACATAAGTTTAGTGGACCTAAGAAGATGGGTTTATGTGGTAATGGTAAAGCTGACATATTATTTTCATTGCAGAACTTATGTTCTTCTTGCTCCTTGTGTCTCCTCTCATATTTTCTTATTATAAGACATATTGTTTCCTCTAAAGTGCTTTTATGTAAATCCTGAAGCTATTTATAGCAGGCCCTATTGCTCCTCCCACCCTTGGTTTTTTGCCAAATCTTGTATCTGCCAAGTAGACCCACTAAAATAAAACAATGAGAAAGTGTGATAAAGAAAAAAAAAGACATTAAGGGAACCTGTGAAAAACTAAAAGTATCCCAAGGGTGGTATAATAAGAGGAAAAGAAATAAAAATGGAAAAGTCAGGGGTCTTCAAGAAAGTGAAATGAGATGAATCTCTTGTGGACAGTTGTGGGGAGATGCTAAATAGGGAGTGCGCATGAAGAGGACTGAAGGTGCCACTTGTCCTCAGCCCACTGTCTGATCTGGAGGTGGCAGTGGTGACTGATGGAAAACCACTCCAACTGAAGGTCACATCCAAAGCTCTGCCATTTTAGGCTGCTACTGTCACACGGGAAGAGATAAATAAAGCTCAGATTGCTGTGTTTATTCACCCTGCTTTCACTGTTGCTCTGTGGATGGCAGCATAAAAAGAGACAGGTAAGCCAAAGAAAAAAAAAAACTAAGTTGGTTTTCTCGTATCACATCAATTTTTACATTAATTGTTTTCATTTTTAACATATTCAGATTAATGTTCAGTTTTAATATAAAAAGACTTGATCCTGTTTGTGTTCATGTATTCATGCATCATATATATTCAAACAATCCTTTTCATTATTTTTCTTTTGATATATTTCCACCAGACATGGTTACATTCGGAGGCATCAGTGATAAAAAGTCAGATTTTGATTATTGGGGGATATTTTATAAGAGTTATCATATATCAATAGGAATTAGACAAGCTTTTGTCATCAAATCACACAAAGCCCCCATGGAGTGAGAGCTATTCTGCAAGAGACATTATGCCTCCTTCTTCTTGCATTGTTGCAAGGCCTAAAGACAGCAGCCCAGCGCTTTACCAATGTCCCTCCTGCCTGGATAGGACACAGAGCTGTTCGCTTGGCACTTAAATTGTTGCTGGAAGTGTTGATGTCCCACAGGCAGGGCTGAAAGCTCATGGCCAAACAACTCTGCTGCCCACCCTCTAATATCTGATCAAGAACCATCTGCTGAGGCTGCCGAGCCCACTTGCCTCCCCCGTGTCCCGGACTTCTCCAAGGAGAGCCCAGTGGGAAATTAGGCCATTAGTGAGCGATTAGAATGACTCTGATCATTTAAAAGGAAATGCAGCACAACTAAATTACATGCAGACAAGTTGCATTTTATTTTATCTTTGCAATCATCTAGAAAGAGAGGAGATGCTATCCTGCTGTTGGATAGCAGGATAGTTGTTGTGGATAAGGCTTTCTTTGCTTATTGGTGAGTGTGGACACACCAGCCACTTCATTAGTATACATCCTTGTGCTTATGCTCGTTTCCAATAATAACTCAGGTAATCACATGGCAGAAATCCAACTTTTGACAACTGGATTTAGTGTAAGCTTGCCGAGTTTCAAACTAAACATTAGAATGTTAAGGAAAGTGTATTTCAGTGACTAAATACTATACACTAGCTTTTCCAATTACCAGTGTTGATTGTTGGATAACGGTGCCAGCATATCATTTATTAGGCTGGGTTTGGAATAGAAATACAACCTCCTGCAGCAAGGACGTGGGCACCACTTGTCCTTGTGGTGCCCATGGCTGAGTTCACAATAGTCTTAATTTTGACCCAAATATCTTTGCTCCGTATTCATTCATTGCTTGCTTAATGGGGCTACAATTGCTTGTCCTTCTCCAGCCATGAGACTGGTGAAATTTGTTTATGTGAAATTTGAAGCTTAAACATGTAGACGTGCACTCAACACAAGAAAAATAATTAAAGTTAAACGTTTGTCATTGTCACTGCTGTTGCTATCATGTCTCTGTGTTGATCACTGCTTTTCGTTGCTTCCCCTACATGCTAACCCGGTGAAATGCCTTTGAGATGTAGTGGGAGGGGAAATTCAATTTATGGATGTACAGCCTGAAAATCTGCAGGAACTGATTGATTGATGCCGATTGATGCTGTAATGTCAATATGTTTTCAACAGCTTATTGAAGCTATGCAATAAAGAATTAACGCAGTTCTTAAGACAAAAACGAGGCCAAAGGAGCACTTGCAACACTGCCTATTAAAATGACTTAACAGTTTTATTAGCTTTTTTATGGTTGTTTAGACACTAGACATCACCAAGCACTCTGTGTCCCAGTCACTGGATGCAGTATTTGGTAAGATATTATTTTACACATGCCTTGCATTCTAATAAAGATTAGGAATAATGTTGTTGGCTCACCTTTAAGTGGCCTCTACACTTAATGCATATTTTCAGAAGTTGAGACACTAAAGGTGACAAAAAATGATGAGAATCTGGAAAGTATGTGATAATCATAATTGATACTCGTTGCAAAATTCAACAAATGTACTTTAAATACATGTGCTATAATATTATGCAGTCCTCCTTTGAAGCTCATTAGATAAATGCATCATTTTATTCCCTGATCATGTTATTTTTACCTTGACATGATGTTTTGCTTGTGGACACATAACAATGAGTTGTATGGAAACTTGTAAGCTGGAAAGAAACTACATCAAATGTGTCAGAACTGGAGTTCACATGAAGTTTTAATGGCCTGTGAGAACGTTTTCTGTCCCCACCGTGTGTCGTGCGTCAACATTCGCTGTGCCTTGATAACAGTTGGTTAATGGGCAATGCGCCACACAAGAGTGATGCTGTACTTTCTGTTTTCATTTTGTTGCTGTAGTGCAGTAATTAATCCAGCTGAACCCTTTGTGCTTGCAAAATAAATGCTTTCCATTTTCATTAATAGACAACTCATTAGTGCATAATGAGGAAGAAGGCAGCACTCCCTGCTCTCCCTGTGCAGCATGCAGCAGATGAGCATGTGCAACACTCAACTAATTAAAACCTTGGATTGTGTTTTGTGTCCTTGCGTTATTCTCTAGAAAAACGGCATGCACATGCCTTCAAAACATTGGTTAAACAAGTCATAGTATGCTAATGTTTTTGACCAAAGTCAGAAATATTGTCTAATTTTCATTTGCTTGTAAAGTATACATTCTGTGTCATACATTGACAGTCAAATGAGCTAGATGCGCCTCTTCAATTGGAAATTTAATTCATCATTCAATTAATGGTTAAAAAGTTTTGAAACGCTTTCAGAATCTTGTGGAGTGTTCTCATGGATATTCCCTTTTAAACTGTGATTTAGATCCTCCAATTATTTATTTTACCAGGTGTCATTGACAGGATTTCAACTCTTCCTATTGCCCTGAATTTCAATATTCATATATGTTGTAGTGAAAATTAAACCTTTCAACATTCATGCTATTTGATGCAAGTTCTGGTTGTCTTTTTGCTTGTTGAGTGCATTATTTTATTTAAAATTACACACAGTTGAGTTGTATAATAACTCTAGAATCCTTACCATTCATGTCAGTGGTCACACATGAGTCATTTCTCCAGCCATTTACTGTGGCATCTTTACTTTCTATTGTTATTTCAACTAAATTGACTTTCTCAGCTAGCAAGATACATAAAAAGCTTTAAACTAAATGTGTTTTCTTCTTTAGCCTCATAATTTCTCACTGAAAAAAACAACTTCTTTTTGACTATATGTATTAATCGGAAAAATAAATACATATTTTTGGATAAAATCATTCCTACCACAATCGATGGTAGGCATCATAAGGGAAATATTGGTCTCTTATCAATCCCCTTTTACCTGATGGTCAGCTCATGGCCTTTGTTGAGAATAAATAAATTCTGTGTTTCCTTCTGTCTCTTTTAGCTAGTTACTAAGTTAAAGCCAAGCTTAACCTAAAGGAAATCACATGTTAGGAAATGCAAATGAGAGCTGGGGTAAAGGATGACACACTATGGGGTGTAGCTCAGAGAGACAGAGGGAATGGAAAACTCTTGTGGGATCCCATTTTACATGTTAGCTCTTAAAGGTAGCATGTCAGAATGGACCAGCTGTATTTTGGTATTAATAAATGGAATTCATGAATTAAACTCTTCGTTAACCCCATACATCAAGAAGTCAGCATGGAGAATGGAGAATTCTCCATCACCTAAAATGTTTCTGCACCATCCAGGTTTCTAGGGGTTCTCTTATGTTTTCTGTACATATAGCTACTCAGACTGAGCTGTTTTTAATGCTTTGTTTTTTGACCATTTCAGTGATAAAAACATTGATCATCCATTTTCAGTCTTCTGTCCAACAAATTTTTGTTTAAAAAATGTTATATGCATTCCAGCAAGAAAATTAGACTCATAGAATCACACAGAAGGTCATTCACTATACCTAAACATTTGTATGGGGTTCCCTTCCACAAATCTGTCCTAATCAGTCCTGTGTGGAAAGTTTTATGGCTGCAAACATTATTCACAGTCTCAAATGGCCAAAGCACGCAGGTCCAAATATGCTGTTTCTAGTAATGCTTAGAAACACCAAATTTAGATTTGTTTTTGTAGGGCAAAAAACACTGATGGCATGAGTCCCAAACAACTACTTGGCTTACAGTATATGTAGTTACCATAAGCATTTTAATGATTTTCTGACCTTTTACATGATCAATTTTTAGCTGTTTACAAGTTTGGAAATGACCAAAAGAAAAAAATCAAAAGTCACCTGTCTTTTTTTTTAAGTTGCATGCTCTCTTTTCTTGGCCTTTTTGAATAATGACTAAGAGAAATTAGCCTCTGTACCTCATCATATTTATTGCCAGGGAAACATGAAATGGAATACATTGTGGCAAAGATGGTGACATGGCTGACTTGCAGTTAGGAATTCCTGGGTGTAGATTCCAGTCTGGGATCTTTCTGTAAGAACCTTACATGTGTGTATTTTCACTCTCCAGAAACATGTCCACAGCATCTGTACAGAACCTTCAGCACCTACAAACAAACAAATGACTTATATGTTAATTAGCTACTTTCAAGGAACTAATTGTTTTTGTTGGCTTGTGGTGGCTGGGCGACCTGTCCAGGGTATGTCCTGCTGTTCCCCCTATGCCTCTCCCAGTCATGGAAGTATAAGCTGGTAAAGCTGAATGAAGGCATCAAAATAATAAAATGTATTGTAAAAATGTACAAAAATGACCCAAATACTGTAGAATGTATAATTTTAAAAAAATTTTCTCATCTAATTGTGGCACTAGGCATTATCTTTTATGAGTGTTTTTGCTGACTTAAGAAATCTTTCAGTTTGCTGCTATAAAATAAGGCATGTTTCTACCAAGGCTACTAATGCTAGTGGTCTTTTGCATTCGTGTCTGACATCATAACTTAAATGAGTAGGGACACATAGGTCTGTCAATGAATTACACCTCTGCATATGTGCATGTTAATTGTTCTGTTGAAAAGGTACAAAACCAAACTTAATCTAAATGAAATGTAAACTTTGTTAAGGCAGCTATTCTTCCCTTACTCATTTTGGTTAAAATGGATGCAATTAAAAAGACTAGTATATTATTAATATTTATATATGCAAAAAAATTCCCTTTAAGAAATTAGATTTTTGGTTTGAATAAAACCTTCTCTACTGATTTTTGTCTCCCTGAGTATCTCTGTTGTGAGATTTTGATGTGAGCAGATTTTCTCTTTTCAGACAAACATTTTGAATAGCACATTTTTCAATTTAAAACATGATGTTTTAAATATCATAATTCTAAGTTATACATCACTCCATGTGATATGAGTCAGTGTAAGAATAAAAATATACCAAGACATGTGAAAGAAAAGAATGAAAAGTGACCCAGATCAAAGGCAGGCTAAACTGCACTCATCATTTGTAATGATAGATCTCACTATCATAATTAACTTCTGCTAAATTTGTCACGACAAACCATTTGACATCTGTATTGCTTCAATTTAGTCCTGTGCAGGTATGGCAGTTCATGAATTAGACATGTAATGAGGAGAGAGTAAGCCGTTGGTCTCAACGATGGAAAGCATTCTGAGTCAAATTGAAACCTTGCCTGCATGCAATGCTCTGTATTTTGATGCTCACATGTGGCAGATGGTGCAAAATGTGCCAATCTGTGCAAAAAGAGTGTTGACAGAAAACAGATGCTGCCTATCGTCTCTGGTACAAAGTGTTTGTCGAATTTTACAACGCTGCACTTTTTCATTGCTCAGTTTTGCAACTTTTGTGTTATTTGTCCTAGGGGAGTAAAAAAATAGATTCAACTAGGACGAGATTGTTTTTATTTTCTGTGAAAAGTAAGGGGTTCTCAACATTGTATGCAGTGCAATGAGATGATGTGAATGCCTATAAGAATTTCTTCACCCCAGCAGCTTCTCTCTGGCATCAAGTGCTTTAAAAACGAGATTTCTTCCTGCTAGAGAAGTTACAGTGTTTCCTTTGGCAGACAAGGTGCAGTCGGTGCTGAGATAGCTATTAAATGGGATTAAGCTTTAAACTGTCGATCATCACCAAGTATATTTATGGAAACCACACAGCCATCACTGAGATAATTATGGAATCTGAAACTTTGCTCGAATTTGAGTACTTCCAGAAGAGGTACATGCCATTTCTGATTCATGCAAACAACCTGGGCATAAAGACAGTGAAGCAGTGCTCTTTTTAAGAGCTAAGGAGCCACGTTTATTTTATTAGTTACTTTGTGAAGTTATTTGTCAAATAGCATCATAAATGCGCCACCATAAATCTTGGTGTTGATATAGATCTCATTTTTATGTTCTCCTTTTCTCTGTTGCCTCCGTGTGGCAACATCCCCCAGAGCTGCCATGTGGAAATACTTTTTACTATTTGCAAAAGTATTCACACTCAAACTTTTTTTCACTTTCTAATCACAAACAATGATGTATTCTAATAGGTTTTAATTTGACAGATCAACACAAAGAAAAGCATAATTGTGATGTAGGAGGCAGATGTCAAATGAATTTAAAAACATTCCCAAAATATCTGACATGTAATTTATTCATTCATTTTTCAGTCTATTCAGTCTGTTACCTCTACATAAGGTCTAAACAACCATTGGCATAACATTGAAAACTGACATTCATCATTCAGTATACATATTGTCCAATGTATCAGCATGTGGGCATTCTTGTCTTCTTTGAGGCTGTAAATGATTAAACTCACAGCAGTAGTTTCACCTTCCAGCAAGTCCATGACTGCCAACATAAAAACAATAATGGGCAAAACTTTTAACCTAGATATTCTCCCTCCTGCATGTCATAACAATGCTCCTCCATTGTGCCGTTTACAACTGTAGTATTGAACTGAGAGTTGTAGTTTGTGTAATGAGCTCTATGGGGATGCAGTTCCACCAGGTGTTAGCTAATTGTTGCTCCAGCTAATCTGGAGGACCTGTCTTTTATGAGGGAATAATATTTTAAGATGATATAACATTCAAAACAATTGATTTTATATAATGCCATCCCGATCCCCTATACTCCTCTTCAAGGGGTATAAATACTTCTGCAAAAATCTTACCAGCCCTATGATCTGAGAGCATTAAATATGCATGCTTTCATCAGTGTTCTTATTGGCTGACTTTACTTGGATCACTCAGACAAACTTCGATCTCACTTTCTTTGAAAAATGATTAAATATGACCTTTCATTTTCTGCAATTTTGAGTTTTCAACATTTTTCACTGGCAATTTTTTTTTTTCTCATGTCTTAGAGCACAAAGCAGTGTCTGGTCAAATTGATGTAATTTTCATGCATCATGAATGTTACAAACATAAGCACAAATGCACTGGGTAAAATGCTAAAATGTATTTGAGTCTTCTTGACTTGTTCTCATAAAAGTCAAATTATGTTACAGTTTAATTATAAGGCTGTGCATGTTTCCCTAAATGAATAATAAATTATCCTATCATCATTCCGCCTTTCCACCTCTTTCCACTCATCAGCTTCTCTTTCCAACCTCTTTTATGATGAGATGGAATATTAGTTAGAGGAAAACAGCTTTAAGACATATATTTCCTGATTTTCTGAATCCCTCAAATGTAGCCTTTAGAGTCGTTAGGCATAGTTTTGAGCAGGTCAACTTTACTGTCCTTAAATACATACATGGTGGGAAACCTGTATTGACATGTGTCCTATTTTACATAATGCTCAAGCCCAAGGGATTACTGCTGTGAGTGCACGAGCCCATTAAACACTTCTCACATATTCAGAGCAAATTAGCCTCCAAATCCATGTAAGCTACTGAAAGCTGAGAAGGAAAGCAATAATCGATGACAGAGGTTTTCTTTGCCGCTCTTAACAACAGAGTTATTTATCTGTTCTGACACCAGTCAGCTTGGTGTCTCAGCTCCGAAACCAACAAGATCCAGAATGAAGGAGAAAATGAATGTGTCGAACAATTAAAGTCTCTTAATCGATGATCAGGGACTGTTTTCACATTTCCTTTAACTATATTTGTTGTCTAATTTATTAGTTTGCTCAAAGGCAAAGTGACACATGGTGTAGCAACCTGCTGTGTCCTGAAGGTAGCTCTGCGGAAGCAATTAATTAAAGCATAATTTAAATAATAGCTTGTTATGTTCAAATTAAATCATAGTTAGGGTGTGTTGTCTGTTGTATTTGTCTGTCGCTGAGTTAAGACTGCAAACACTGATGATTTATTTTTTTTTATAAACATCTATCAACTTATGACAAGACGTTTCAAAACTGTCTGAGAATTTAAGCTGAACTCAGAAGGTTTGCAACACAAATGTTACCGTTCAGTTACCATTTTTTTTAAACTTAAGACTTAAAGGCACAAGGAGAATTTTACCTACAAAGCATGTTTGGGAGGACACTGAATTCTGACTGTCAAACTATAGTTGTGTTTTTACATTCTAAGTTGAAGTTATGTCAATATCTAAGTATCCATCATTCATCTATGTGTGATATGTCCATATGTCTGGTGAGATATGCATATGCACCACCATCCAGAAATCTAAGCATCCCTTCAAAGATTAGCTTTTTTACCTTTCTTACCATCCACCTTGTTGTGGTAAGAACAAGGTTATATTTTTGTTATAACCTCTATCTTCTATCTTGTCAATCACAACTTGAATTTATTTTAGTTTTAGTTAATTGTCTGACTGCAGATGTGTTTCAGTGAGAAACTATATCCGTGTGAACATTGCCTCATTTGTAATGTGCCTTGAGGACCTGGCATTATGAACATTGTTAGAATAATCATGTTTTCTTATTCTTACATAAGTACTTACCAGTTTGTTCTTTCTATAAAGGTTAGTTTAGTTTTTTCTCATCCCAGTGAGAAAATGAATTGTTCTGACTAGCAGCCTGTAGGTACATGCATCAGGCCACCTAGCTTTTGTTCTTCCTGCAGAGGATGCACCAATGTCAGGGGGTGTGTCATACTGAAGTGTGTAACCTGTCTTTAACCTCCAGCATGTTTTTGCAGTTGGTCTTAGGACAACTTCTGAGATATTTTTCAGTTGCATCCTGTGCTTCCCCCATTCCTTATCATAAACCGGAGACACAGGAACTGTACATGAGATAACAGATGCACAAGACACCTCATTGTTCTGTGGGTTCATCAGTTCCTGCATTGTTGCTACAGAAGGATGTAAACAAGTACTTTAAACTTTGCACCCTGCATTATGGCAGCCTGTAAGTGCAACATGCCTGTGACTCAAGAGAACAGAAGAAAGAGCTACTCTATGGGATTAACTCAAGATAACCAAATAGGCCATTTATCTAGGACCTCCCCAAGAAAACAAAAAGAGAGAGTGAGGTGGAGCTTGCTTCAGAACGGGTAGGAAATTGTAACTGAAGCAAGTTCCTGTCCTTTCTCCTTGCACAAGTAAATATAAACTCATTTGTCTCTCTCTTCTTTTCCTGTTTGATGTACCTATTTACTGTGGATACAATACTAAAAATGGACTGAGTGTAAAAGTATCAACGTTGTGCTGCAAAAATTCAACTTTGTCAGCCTGTGAAAAATACCGTAGGAACCTAAAAAAATATAGATACATAATAAATGGAACCAAATTCAAATGTACTAAGCCCTGTGAATCATATGTTTTTGTTTATTTTGTGAATCATATATATATATATATATATATATATATATATATATATATATATATGTAAAAAATATTTTGATAACTCACCAAAACATATGTCTGTCTTTATAAA
Organism: Poeciliopsis gracilis; assembly: GCA_911649635.1. NCBI lineage: Eukaryota > Metazoa > Chordata > Actinopteri > Cyprinodontiformes > Poeciliidae > Poeciliopsis > Poeciliopsis gracilis. The sequence continues at coordinate 5,495,352 of CAJVRI010001220.1, forward strand.
ATAAAAGACACAGAGAGGGATGTAATATAGTGGTTTTGACATGTGATATTTTATCAGTTATGCTGTTATTCTTAATGTTCAAGGAGTAGTGAGAGTTTGTAAGCCTTTGGGCTAAAAAGGAAATGGACCGGGGATTTTCTTTTAGTGATAAGGTTGACTGCACTGGGCTGTGATACTGCTCCACTAAGTAATTATTTGAAGCCTCCTCTTAGATTAGTGTCGACGTGCAGAGCTTATGGACAGTTGCATAGCAGACAATCAGACCATGTAATAACCACAGTTCCAATATTTGCTGAAATCCACTGTAACAGCTCGCAAAACAAAAGTGTGGAAGGTCCTAATGCTCAGTCCAATCCCACGGCACAATGCCTTGATAAACACAGACGCCATCTTCACAATGGACAGCATCTTTACTCTGGCAATTAGGCAGAGCTTCGGATTATCACTTTTTCAGTCCAGCACACACCAAATCCATTCAGATTCAATTATTCCCCTCCCATTTCTTTGGCCATTTGGGCCTTTTGGGCTCAGGCCCAGAAGAGACATGCTTTAAAGGATCTGAAGTACTAGGAAGTAAAAAAAAAAAAAAAAAGTATATATATGTATATGTATACATACATATACATACATATACATATATATATATATATATCATTCTCCATAGTTTTGTCTTCCTTTTTCAGTATACATATGACAAGTGTATATAATGAATGTAACCTTTGTAGCACACCACAAGCGTCATGGTAGATATTTTGTGAAAACAGCAACCTAATAGTTGCATTTCTCTCCCTCAGGTTTTGTGTTCTGTTCGAAACAAGTAGAACTATATCTGGCTTTCAAGAAACCAATACTTTCTTTCTGCCCATGTGGAGTTAGTCTCCCCTTTGGCCCCTGCATAAGCAACTAAAAAGCTTACAGAAAGTATTTGATTTAGTCTGTATTACTGTGTCTCAGTATATTTAAGCTTATTAGAAAGCTCACTCTCTCAATAACTGTATAAAAAACTCAAGCTTGAGGGAGTCAGGAGCCTGTGATCTCTCAAAGCCTTTCTTTAGGGGTTTTGCTAAGGAGCTTTTATTTCTCAACCTTGTCTGTTTATGTAAGTTGATTTCTGGGCAATGTTCTGTTGCATTTGTGGGATATCATTTTTTGCAGATTTAGTCTTTTGACAGTCTACAGCATATGTGCATGGGTTGGATTTGTATTTTCAATACACAAGAACACCATAGCAACATTGTAAACATCATAAACTTTTTAAAAAAAATTTAATTATTTCTTGTAAGAATGTTTATTTTATAACATTACATAAAGATATCATGCTTTAATAATGTTAAAAATATGTGTATAAAAATTAATAAAGCAAATATGCTACTGTTAAAGTAGTAATAATAATAATATAATAATTATCATTTTGAATTTTTAAGCAAAAAGTAAGCCAATAATATGAAACAAATAAGGACTTGTTGCTTTATGCTCTTTATTGAATTGCACAGCATAAGTTGGTGCAAGCTGGTTAGTAAGTTAAGCTGTTTGTTCAGGTGGAGTCACGAGTTATTCTCAAATTAACGTTTTCTTTCAAGAGTGGTACATGGCACCCTTTTACACAGTTCCATTGTCTTTGGGTTTTATGACTAGAAATACTTCTCAATTGCTAAAATTCTCCCTTCTGTAATTGAGGGAAAATTGAAAGTCCACGCCTGCACAGCAGCACATAAGAGAATGGCAACACAGTGCCACTCTATGCTTCATACAGCTGAAGAAAACATTGTTGATTCAGTTGCTTTCTCTGGAAACTCATTAAAATTACTTCAAAGAATATGTCACAATTTATTTTTACAACTTTTCAATTTCAGTTGCCTTTGGATCATTTATAATCATCTCCAACTGAATTTGAAAATTCTTATGGGAAGCTTTAGATGATGATTTCTTCACTAGGGAGAAAGGGGTCACGGGAACTGTTGCTTGGAGACATAACAGACCGGCACCCTGGGAGGATTGTAAAACATTCTGATGAGCACAGTCTGCTTGTAATTCACTATAGTGGCAAAGGAGCCCTTGTGACTAAAGTTGTAATTTAAAACACAGAAAAAATCTGAAAGCATTTAGGTAGATATTTCAGTTTCTGCTCGGAGGCACGAGGGCTTCAGCACTTGCTTTTCTCCAAGTGATACTTGTTAAAGTATCACTAGAATACTTAAATAATACTTTCTCTGTGCATAATACTTTGTTTCACTTTTCACAACATTATCAGTTTGTGTTTTACCATTAGGGTTTTCTAGCATTATAGTAATGTAGCTATCAGCGTGTTATCACTACAACACTCGTAGGACTGCGGTTATTTCCCTAATAAAAATAAGGCACTTGCCCCTAAACTGCCACTTTAAGATAATGGTCCACATGTGGGTGATGAAACGGAAGTTAAAATACGGCAGCTGCAATCAAATGTTCCCTTCTTCATTTGGTTTAGACACAAACAATACCCTAGACCCCCTCAGTGATCAGGCTCTTCACTATATGCTCTATCTGTGTATCCTCTTTAATTATTTCTAGGTTGTTTCTTTCCTTAAGTCCAAGATTTTAATGTGGTCAGAAATTTTTTCCAATGTAGAGTTTTTGGTGTGTCAGAAGGAAATTTGGTCTTTTCACCTCATTACTTCAATGGAACTTGCTCATGTATTATTGTAAATTGTAGCCAAAGTACACACTGCATTGTTTTCTATTTTTGTTTCTCTGTTAATTAGCCAACCACCCATTTGATATTTTCCCATCAAATCTTTAAGACAGTAATCATTTATCTGTATACTGGCATAGAGAATTGTTACATTTTGAAACCTTCATGTATCTTATTAACAGTAACTGGCTTGTGCATGCCTGTAACTATACAGTAAAATACACTGTAGTATAAACTGTTGTTCTGTTTCTGCTCTTTTTTTGTCCAGGTACGACAATATCACCGCAAAAAGGTAAAGCAACACTCAGTCACCTATTAATTTGTATATATATACTGTGTGTTGTATGGTTGTATGCTGAGTGTCAGTGTGCATTGTAAGGTTTTTGCTAATGAGATAAAATAAATGTCATGGTCTTTTTTAAATTGTCAGTCTGGATTTCAGCTGAAGAACAGTCTGTTTGATTACAAAGTCAATCAATCACACCCACTGATACAGAGTCTAAATTATCGCGGAATGACAGGCAGCCCACAGTGTGTGTTTAGGCCTGCCTTTTGTACTACTTGTGTTAGCACTAATCACAGTTCTGTTTAGACTCCTCCACACTTTCATGTGTATGTTAATTTGAATTTGGAGGAGGGGACTGTTTTTGAATAGTGGATCATCAGGGACTCATGGGACAACTACTGGGGATAGATGTTTTTAGAAACATGCTGGTAGGCTGTTAGAATTTTGTAGGGTAATGGGGTTGTGCAGTCAAACTGTCTAAATCCCCTTCGAGGTATTGTTCTGACTAGCAGCCTGTAGGTACATGCATCAGGCCACCTAGCTTTTGTTCTTCCTGCAGAGGATGCACCAATGTCAGGGGGTGTGTCATACTAGGTAATTGCAAAGCAGACAATCAGCAATGAGAACTCCCCATGGATTTTGTTAAAAACTTTTTCCTCCCCTCCAGTGCTTATTAGCATTTGGGGTTGTTTTGTAGCTGGTTTTACCATAGCAGAGCAGAATGCAGGTGTCAATATTTCTATTGACAAGTAAATCTGTTGTGATCTGAATACAAATAAGAAGAAGGAAACAAACACAAAAACTGACAATTTAACCTACCAAATCTGGTAAAACTGCTAATATATTTCAAAAAGATGCACTGAAAGTATATATCACACTGTGTGTGACAGTTTACACTTAGAATGCTCCCGTATACACACATACACACTTTTGTGATCCTATGTCCGTAATGACCATGGGTTGTACAGTGCTGTCAGATGGGCCTATAAAGGTAAGTGATGCAGGCTGCCTGAGCCTCCTTCCCTATGATGAATGTTGACGGGGAGCAGAGGCTGAAATGGTGAACATCATCGACTCACAGCTGCGCTCACACATATCTCTCAATGAGAGGCAAATAAGAAAGGCAGCATACCGCTGACAGTGAATGAATGCTCATTTTACTTTTTCCATATGTCTGCACTTGTATCTGACCTTTCAGCTTCTACAGTGTTTTGTAAAGGTATGCATATTTGAACGTTTTGAGAATTTTTCACATTGTAACTACAAACCTTTTTGTATTTTATAGGGACTTAATGTAATGGACACATAAGAAATTTTTTTTTTTTTTTAAAGATTTTTTCAGAAATAAAAATCTGAAAAACCAAACTCACTACAAGTCTGAGGTTCTGCTTATAGACTCTTTGCCCATGTGGAAGCAAATTTTAACAATTCGTAAAATACTTCAATGTCTGTCAGACAGGAACGAAAGATTTTGGGGATTTCAATTTTCAGGTTTTTCCAGTGAGCCTCATTTGAGATTGAACCCACACTTTGACTGGGCCATTGTAGCACACATATGTTGTGATCTCAACCATTTCCATATAAATCTGGATTTATGTTTAGACCAATTGCTAACACATTTTCTTCTCAGAGTCCAATGATTTATGTATTTTGCCTAAAGTTAAATTTTTTTAGTTTTTGACCGGTCACCATCTTCAAAATACTTGATACAGTTTATGGCAAATTTGTCAAACGCACATTGTTTTGACTGCTTGTCCTAGTAATGATCTTCTTGAAACACCTATCTGTTTAGGTGAGGCCTTTACAGAATAGGTGCAGTTATTAAAATACAAGATTACGTATAGGTGGGTGTTATTTACATCTGAAGACAATTGTTTGCAATGTATTTAATTTAAAATGATTTGAGTTAAATGGAATAATTCATGGCTGATGCTACTTTGTTTTGGACTATCGCATAAAATATTCCTGAAATACCTTGAGACTCGTGGTTGTAATCTGCCAAAACCAAAAATCGTTCATTCATTGGTGTGTATAATTTTGCAATGCATTGTAATGTTTCTGTCCTGCTTGGCTATCCTGTACATAAAGCCTGGTTTGCTTCCAAATATATGAAACATTTTATGTCTCTCACTCAAAATAATTAGGAGTGCAATGAAGAAAAATTGCCTGTTCTATTCATTTATACATTATGAGTAATAGAAGCCTAAGTTGCTTTGACAGTGTAATCGCTACTGAAGAGTCATGGGGCCTTGAGGCAAAGATAATGTACATAAACCACATTTGTGCATGCAGTCTTGTAAGACTGGCAAGTAAGTGTGTGTTTATATGTTTTTGTCTTTCGCTCTGGATGAAAGATGAAGACAGCAGGACATTTGTATTCACTTGCAATGTCAACAACCCACAGTCTCAATCTGTTACTATTCAGCATGAGATGTGAGAAGTGCACACTGTGAATATGTTTTAAATGAAGAGCAGAATGCAATAGCTTGGTCTGGGTAGCTTAGCTTGGATAACCTTTTGAGTTGTTACCGTATGAAGATTAAAACAGGACCTCTTGATGATATGACCTTATTCGTTAACTCTCTCCTTCTGTTGAACACCCTTTCTGTCTGCCCTCCTTCCCTCGAAATCCTTTATCCAACACCTCTCCACCTTTCTTGCACTCCTCCTCCCACTCTCCTGCCAAATGAAGTATATTTATGGCACCTGTGCTGGAAAAACAGTCTCCAGGAGACGTCCCTCTAATTTCATTTTCAAAATGCCAGCAATAAATTTATCAAATGGGCTGAATCGAATCGGAGTCACACGCAGTGCCATCCGTCATGGGCTGTCCCTCGGGGGCCTGTGGGCGTACTTAAGCCAGCCAAAAATCTCTGCTGGCAAGAGAAAAAAAAACTGAGTGTTGAGAAGGAGAAGGGGGTGTGGAGTGGGTGTGTGAGAGCTGGGTGGTGGGGGTCTTGAGGAGAAACCAGATGAATGGACTGGAGTGATGAAAACAAGGGATTGTATGCTTATCCTTATTGGCTTATATCCACATATGTAGAAGTATAAATTAGCCGTCAGACGAGTGAGGATGGGCATGTGTGCATAGAGGTCAGTACAAACTCTTGAATGCATTTGGAGACTTAATCCAGAATCTCAGCTAAGCACTTTGGCTGTCGTGGAGCCGGCGTAACAATTGATTAATTACAACACAAATTAATCGATTGTGTTGCCCAATTTTGCTTTATTAAAACATTTCCACTTTAAACACCAGTGTGTTCTTCAATCCCCCCGCTGTTTTCCAGAACCACGGGTTCACTTGCTCTTTGCTCTTAAAATCCCTTCTCATTTCTCCCTGGCTCTTCCTCGCGATCTTAGCTTTCTCTTTTAATGCTTGCATCCCAGATTTCTTTTGTTTCACATCTCCTTCTCTTTGTCTTTCATTTGTCTTCCACTCCCCTTCCATTTATCACACTGCAGGTTAAACCAGGCGTGAGCACGGGTAAAGTAGCTTAGCACTAACAGTTCTAATGAAGTCAGGCCCTGTTTTCCTTGAATGGGGATCAGTGGAGCTATTCCGTGAAGCCTGTCAGCATTTAATGATTAGATGAAACATTCAGACGCCTGCTAGGAGAAATTCAGGCGCACTGATAAATGGTAATTCCCAAGTGGAGGTCTTTCTTACACAGATCTGCAAAACATTTATGCATGCTCACACTTTCTCCTCTGACACATACACATGAGCATGCACACATGCATTTTCTGTCCTCCCACTTTGGACAGGTCTAGATTTATGAGTTAAACATGGCATGGAGGGTTTATTCAGCAGAGTGATTGGAAGAAAAAACAAATGGCAGAGTGATTCAGAGATTGAGCAGTCTGAGCCATTGATTTCTGGTTTGTGCAGAAAACCTGCTGAAAAACGCATGCAACACAAAACAGACTTGTCCCTCACCTTGATGAGTAGATAGTAAACAAGTCTGTTCAGGAAGTGTTCTGTGATGCTTGATTTTCCAGATCAAAATGGGCCAAAAAGACTGGAACTTCAAACCTTTTTGAACATCCCTGGCTTATTGTGAATTCTCCTAGTGTCAGTTATACTGTGTGCTCACATTTTGCAGCTAAGTCTGTGTTTGTTGTTGCGAGCATGTCAGAAAGTGCAACAGCACGAGGGCATTTGTTGGTACGTTAAACTGCTAAAATGAAGTAAAGTGACAGAGGCAGTGGCTGGGTCAATGATCTGCCTGTTTGTCAGAGTGAAGGGGTGCCTTCCAGAGACTGGCCACGTTTTGCCCCATTAGCCGCATGCTAAGTTACCTATCAACTTACTGCTACACGAGGAAACTGCACACTTTCAAGCGTATGATTGTAATTTATGAGCTTTTCCTGATTACATGTCTTTGCCGAATTTGAAGCACATTCTGTCCTTGTACGATTAATTAAAATTCTCCACCACTATCTTTTCATCCCCGGCTGAAAAATCTTAGGACTCTAGATTTAAGATAAATGCGTGACTTTCAGCTAATTTGAAGCTGTCACTTCACTGGATCTAATGGTTCACAAAGCTTTTTACACATACTTGTGGAAGCTACTTTAAAATGCCGTTTTATGAGTGGAGTTGTCTGGCCAAGAACTTGGAATAAAATAACATTTAGAAATGCCCACTGAGCTCAGGTTAGCCTCTGGTAGCTTTTAAATGGCTCTCACTATCTGTACAAGAGTGATTGCCTTCTCCTCTATGTGTATCATTCTCAGACTTATTAGCCTCAGATTCTGCTGATCAAAGCATTTCTCAGCTCAAATGTAGACTGGAGTATTATCTGATGGATCTGTTCTATGTGCACCACTGGCCTCTTTCTACTCCCAGTTTTAACTAACTGTAACCAAGTCAGGCTACACATTTTAACATCTTAATACTAAAGTTATTCCCAAATATTATTTTTTTTTGATCACATTGTATTATTAATGTGATGATTTTTAAAAATACCTTGCATAAAATTATCCTAATGAAGGTGCAGCTCAAGTGTGGTGTTATCAGTTAAGCTCCTTATTTTTGAACAGCTATTTAAGAAGAACAATTAGGCATTTTATTTCTATTTGATCAAAGATAATTTCATTAACCTTTGTGAATATGTATACAACCTGATGGTAGTAACAATTTTCTTTGTAATTTTGCCTTTTTAATTGTGTGATTAATTCAACAGGTACCAGTTAAGTGATTTCTTTTATGTATTTTTTTTTTTTTTATTTGTTGGTTGGTTTAATTAGGAAAGAGCACATGTGTGATGACAGTTTTAGGTCAATTAGCTTTGGAACAACACAAGTGATGATTAGAACAAAAATGACACTTAAAAAAAACTAAACCTCTTTAATTAAAATATAAATCAGCAGAATGGTTTTTAATTACTTACATAGATTTGCATTCAGAGCAGAGATAATCTAAAGGCCTTTGTTTATCGCATACCTATCATATGGCTGGATAGCTGGTGCTTTGCTTTACTCTGAATTATGAGTTTCTTTTACTAGTACATCTCCGGAAGAAAGTTCAGATGTCGCTCAAACTATACCTTACATGTATAGATTGGTATGTTGAACAGAACTGGCAATATAGAGGTAGACTCCCATTCCATTTATTCCAGCGACGTTTATTCCAGCCGTCGTTTGCTTATGAAAGTATTTCATTGAATGACTCAAACCCTCTGAATTTACAATATGTCACAATCTTTTAAGATGCTTTGAGGTGTCTTTTGTTGTGAATGGTTACTTCAAAATATAACCTAAACCTAATTCTTTCAACTTGTTCTCAATGAAACGCTTCAACGAGCAATCTAGTTGAAGAAGACTTTAGCATTTTCATGTGAACTCAAAAGTATATTATTTTGACATAACTGAACAAGGATTCTACATAGTCTGAATAAATATGGAGTTTGTTATAGTATTCTAAGTATTTTGCTGGTTGTATAGACATGTGGAAAATAATTTAGTGTCAAAAATATTAGTATTTTAAGGGCTTACTTCTGTACATCCGTCCACCCAGACTCACTTTCTTCTCTCTCCTTCTTGACATTAGTTTATTGTAGGTTCTACAGCTGAAGCACTAAAATAAATTGACAGTGGACAGTTGTCTATTTACACTTTAAAATTGTCCCAAGAACCCTGATAATGCAGAAAATTCCCTCTTTGGAAATGTCTGCTGAGATAACTTTTTTTCACTTTCTTGAAAAAAAAGAGAAAACTGGTTTTGAACAAAACTCTGGTTGAAGCCCACCTATGCAACAACAATGCATAACTGAGTAAATGTGAATACATCATCATATTTTTGTCCCTCTGTGTCCCCCATACTTCTTCTTTGGACCTCTAAAATGCGGACAGTGATTACTGTGACCTTTTATTTTTGATTCATATTAATTTTTGTGGCGATCTTTGAAATAGAGAGGGGTCATTAAAGAAGTGATCTTACCTATATTGCATCCCTCTGTCCTACTAATAAGGTTCAGCATATATTGATATTAAATGCCAACAAAGGACACCGAAGGCTCAGGTCAGACACACTAAATCTCTCTCATTTAATTAGCTGAAAAAAATTGTAAACTTTCTCTCCTATGCATAAGAGATAAAAGTACTTTCTTAGTGCTAACCCATCTTGGTTGTTGTAACACAAGATGGGTATAATGGAGTTTTGTTAGTCAAGTTAAACATAGCAATATGTCCAGATGAATGTTGGTGAAAGATAAAGACAAACCACATTAGATCTTCTGTCGACACGCTTCTTAGACTAAGTGTGAACACTGAAACATTTCTCATGACAGAGATTAGATAAAAGCAGGGACAAGTGTAACAAAAAGAAATGAAATCTGAAGTAAATTTATCACAATCTTCTTTCTCTTGCAGAATCTTGTTCCAAATGCTGAGCTGCCAATTAGATACTAGAACAGCCTGTTCCCCTGATGCATGAACGTTATTTGATATTCCGTGTTCTGCTCAGTAGGGTGCAACAGTGATTGCACTAGTGGGGAAAAATTTCACTCCATTCACACAGTGAAAAGACATTTTCACATATGCACCGGAGGCCAGAAATTTTCCCACTGATGATGGGCAAATCGTAATATGCGAATGCAAATACTCAAATCCGTCAAATTGGACATTCGTTACCTATATACTGTAAGGGATCTGAAATGTTTGATTGAGCTCTTGAAAGAATAGGGTAGGTGATTGTTTCCAAAGAACAGTTGGCATTTATGTCCTGCACGGTCTAACCCAGACTGCACTGAAGTACACACAGTATTTCCTACAAGGAGGAGAAACCTCACACTGGCAAGTTCCTGCTGTGGTCTAAAGCAAGAAAGTGCAATTCTGGTCAATCATTAGACCTAATTCTCCCTGTGATTTCCAAAGATTATGTGTTGAAGAGTAAATGATTAGAAAGAGACTGAGTAAAACCTTGCAGAACTTGTGTGACTTTAGTATTCTGGTTTCATTTAAAAAGCTAGGTTTTGTTTATATATTCTGAAGCATACATAAGCATGCAATAAAATTGCATCTTTATTAATTACAATGTTTTTTTTTGTTTTTTTTTATCTTTGAATAAATTAGTATGAGTTTATACTATTTAGGTTCATTTAACACTAATATAATTCATGCATTTATTCCTATTAAATTTGATGATTAAAGGAAACTCAGTACTTAGAAAATCAAATATCACACAAGAGTTATATTTTTTTATACAGAAATGTTATGTCATTGCCTTGATACATGATCATGAGCAAGACTCCTTACTTGAAAGCTGTCAGACTGACAGTTGTTAAAACACTTCGCAAAAGTGGTAAGTCATAAAAGATTATAGCTAAAGAAGCTTGCTCTTCAGTGTATCAAAGCATATTCAGTGTGATTACAAATATACACATCAAACACTAGTAATGACAACCTGGAAAAGAGTGTTGAGCAAAGCCCATATCAGAGTTTTCACAAGAGCTGCAGCTAGACCGCAGCTTCGAGAGCCACCACACACAGATGTTTACATGAAATGGGCTACAATTATAGCGCTCTTTTTTTTTTAAGCCACTTCTTAATCATAGACACCTTCAGAAGCATCTTACCTGGGCTAAGAATTAAACAACTGGACTGTTTCTCTGTTGTTTAAAGTCTGCTTTTTAGATGAATGTCAATTTCATTTAGAAAGAAACCTTCAGCGAATAGGGAAAGAGGTAAGAAGCAAAGTCCTGTATGAAGTCTTCACAGTCAGTAATTATTCAGTATGCCTTGTCATCTAAAGTGACTCTACGCAAGCAAATTTTACAGTACTAATTTTTTTTCTCTGGCTCACAAGATTTATAGTGATATTAGTTTTGTTTTACATCATGATTTGTGACTTGTCTTCTCTTCCAATATCTGGTTTAACGACCATGTTATCAATGAATTTGGCTTCCTTGGCTTAAAGACCACTGAAAATCTGTGTGACATTCTCAAGAGGATGCCGCAACAATGCACGAAGCTGAAGGCTACCACTAAAACAACCTGGACAGAGCCACAGACTGATTGCTTCCTTGACATGCCACGGTCATACAGTAATTCATGCAAAAGGACCTCAGATCAACTTTCCCACACATATATTGACCATGGACAATATATGTGACATGGACAATGGACAATGGTCAATATATGACCAAATGTCAGGTCAAATATATTGTCAAATGTCAGGCTCACATTTCTTTATTAATAATATAAAAAAAGTACATACATAAAAAAAATATAAAACTTTTTAAAACAATCAAAATATATCATTACATATATATTGAATCTACATATTATTAGGTATATATCATAACTAATTTACTCAGGTTAGCTTTAACGATGGTATAATTTATTGAGAATCATCTGTATATAATTAACACATTACTTCTCAAGATTCTTGGTGGGGTACACTCACTAATCACAAGGGGCAAACAACTGTGGTTTGATTCAGTATCACAATGTTGCCATGGAACTACCTGCTCAGACTTACTTGGGTGATTCATACATCTTTGTCTGTTTACTGACAACACACCACAGTTGGGCTTGAAGCCCTACAGGGCTGGCAATGCCATGGAAGCGGGTGGCATATTGCACTCAGCAGGACCGCTCCGATGTAGGCCTGCACGGCAGAGGGATTTGGCCAGCTTGGATTAGCTCAGTAGGGTGAAACAGAAGGGGCAGACTGGGTGTGGGAGACAGAGCACATCCATCTTTACATCATGCAATGACACCTGGGAAACCTGAGAAAAACCTGCAGAGATTTTTAGTGTGCAATGTACATCAGTGAATTTCCTTTAAAAAAACATTTACATCATTACTTCATTTACTAGAAACTGAGAACTAAACTAATCAGCAAGAAATTACACTTTAGATTTCATATTTTTTTAAATATTTTTCCTCACATCTCACACTTTTGGAGACTCCCTTCTACATTTAACTTCGGCCATTAATTTCCGAGTGAGGCCATGTGAAAATTCATTCAAATACCCATAATGAGATAAACACATCTCCGGACTCCACAGTCACACTAATTAAGCAGACTTTTTTTCCCCGTACTGTGCTTTGCTCTCAAACCTCGTAAACTGCTCAAAGGCATGTCACCACAGTAATGGCAGATGGGTTTTTGCAAGCCAAAAAAATAAACAAGTAAGTTGAAATGATAATGAAATACACATACAAATAGGAAGGAAAGCAGAGCCAGTTGCTTCTGACAGACTGCTGAAGAAACTTTCCTTTATTCTTTGCTCCGGCTGGCCCATTCTGTCCGAAGGATGGATCTTTTCCAAAAATTTATTACCCAATTTCACATGCAAAGCCCATTCGGTTTTCTGACACCAAAGAGGGCCAAGAAAATGAATCAGGGTCTGGAAAAATTGGCATGCCTCACACGAGCACAGTAGGAGGAACTTCTCAAATGTAAAAGTTGTGTTCTTTGTCGGCTCTTCCTCAACATCTTTCAGGATTTCTGTCAGAGCTATATTTTTCTATTATAAAATTATTTTTGCATAATATGAAAATGTAGTTCATACTCCTTTTCTTTATGAAGAAAGTGATTTTGTTAACACCCTGTTCCCTGCGAATGCAGGAAATAAGATTTTGTTCCATTATTGAAAACTGGAGAGACTGAAGCCAAAGTGTGAATGATAAACTGTTACTTCTGATTTTCATTTGTGGCATCAAGTAATCCGGCTCCATATTCATTTATTCATCTGTAGCGGAATTGATTTTGTTTGCAACTTTGAAATTAAAATTTTAATTTGGTGAAGCCTTATCAGACTATTAGTCAATAAAATATCAAGCCCTCAGAAAGTAAAAAAAGTGCACTGATTAGAAGATGCAAATTTATTGGACTCAAAGTTTGTGGCAGTTTATCCTGAGGGCAGTTGCAGCTCTTTTGACTTTATTGAATAAAGAAACTCTAAAAGAAAGTTTATACAAAATTAGTAATTTAAATAATAATTAATAATAATTCTTTGTTTATTTTTTTCCAAACAGATTCAAGAGGTTGTATGTCTTAAAAATGTCAGAACAAAGATAGATTTGTATGTAAAGGAAACTATTTGGCTTCATGTACATAAGCTCATGTAAAAACAAGATTTTTTAATTTATGCCTTAGACGTTATCCAACCAGTAAAAGCAAAAAAGCAGATTGGGCTTGTCACCAGTTTCCTCAAAAACATATTCCTGTAAGCAAGGTCACTTGTGTCACTTTAGGCCGCTGCTCCACAATCAGTACAAATCAGGATGATGAATTAAAACGCATAGTGAGATAAGTTTCCAGTCAGCCCGTTTACCCTGTAGAGTAAAATGTCACCTAGGAAGCATAGGGGGGCCCAGACGGGTTACTCTAGGCTAATTCCAAACACAAATCAGCTTGGATGCATCAATAATTCATGGGAAAAGTCTTTCAGAAGTAAACACTGCTTAGCCCATTAAGAACCCAGATTGGCCCATTGCTGCAAAGGCACAATAATTGTACTCAGTCTAACAATGTACAGAGGATATGTAGCTTATGCTCCATATGGAAATCTAATGATCATTAGATCGGGTGGAATCCTTTGCAGACCTGAAGGCAGTGTTACTTGGAACAGGAATATGGGATTGATGCTAAAGACAGTAGAGAGCGGCAATTAGAGTGACAGCTGGTGTAGTATTGAATTGAGTATTTTTGGATTAATCTTCTGTTAGTTTTGTTTTTGTGGAGTTCAGATAAATGGAAGACTTATACTCACTTTCAGTCAATAAATGCACAAAGCTAAAAGCCTAAAAAGTCACTGTTAAAGCTCTTTTTTTTTTTTTGCTCCTTCCTACCTTGTACAAGCCTAGATATTTTTTGCTGGCTTGTCTTTTGTCAATGTCTGGTTCTTAGCTAAAGGAAGATTGTTGCTGCATGCGTGTTGTGTATGCGTAGCGTTTTTTTATAATTCCCCATCCTCAGCAGTGCAGTTCCCACCTGAACAATATGTGACAGGGACTGTTTAGCATCTTCTATAGGGTTTATTAGATAAGGTTCAAGTTGTAGTGCCTTTTCTTTTAGTGTGTGCCTGTCTATTTCTTTCTTTTTGTGCTGTTTCTCTCATCTTTAGGCGCTCCAGAGATAGTCTTCTCACTACAAACAGCATCTGTTTCAGAGAATAATAACAGCCATAATTGTCCTCCAGAGAATTACATTATTTTTGGCTTCTCTGCTGACTTTCAGCTCAAAGTTTTAAATATACAGTCCCTGGCCACTTTATAGGCCACACACCTTCTGTAGATTGTATACACAAACAGTGAATCAGGGAATCCCATTGCTGTAGCTCAATGCATTTTGGCATCTAGATGTGATGGAAAAGTCTTGCTAAAGTTCAAACTAAGTATCAAATTAGCATAGTTACATTATGAGGCAGTTCTAAAGGCAAAAGAGGGACCAACCCACTACTTACAAATCAACGGTTTTAAATGATTTCTTGTGAAAAATCCACATTATTCTTCGAATGACTCAAACATTTATTTTTCCCTGTGTGCTTTTTTTGTGAAGCACGAAGTTTTACATCTGCTTTGTGGGGTTTCTTGTGTAGTTTTAGAAAACATGTAGACCCAACTTGTTCTCAGAACTCACAGTCTTAATATCAAGTGTTTAACCAAGCAATATCTCCTTCTTTCGGTCCTGTTCTGCCTCCTTTGTAAAGCTTGTGAAATTACATCTGTTTAAATTAAAGTAGTTTTATATGTAAATATTTTTGTACAAATTTGTTTTACTATTGTTTTTAACAGACCCTTAACCCCTCAAAAGGTGCTGGCATGCAGTGTATGCTGCACAGAATGTTAGGTTAGCATCTTAGAAACTTAATTCAGTGTTTCTTGAAGATAATACAGCTTGTATTGCTTTCTAGACTGTACAATTGGTTACAGATTCTTCAGATTTTCTGACTATATTGTAAATGTATATAAAAGAAATTGATTATTATTTTTTTTTGTTTGATGATGCTAGTTAAAATATGTTTGAAACATATCCTGTTCGAGATATGAAAAAGGCCTTCCCAGGGGGTGTTATTATCCTGCGGTTTCCTTGCAGCCATCCACACTAATGCTCCTCTAGCCAGTGATGCTTGACCATGCTCCAGGGCTTTGTTATTGCATGGAGGCCAGAGATGTCATAGCCTGTTACAAACCAAGGCGCAGATGCAAACTTATTCTCTCCTTTTTCACCCACCCTCCCATTAGCCTCCCTGCTGTTGTCCCTCTCTTGCTCCACTGGCCCCCTCCTTTTTGTGTGCAGGGAGTGTAATGCATGTCTCTGTAGTGTCTACTCAGTAGGTAATAACTCACTGTTCAGGCTTAGATAAAGAGCTCTATTCATTTAAGTGGCTGCTCCCCTTCTACACACGAGTGTCACCTATCCCCTGGGAGAGCATGGAGCTGGAACTACAAGCACAGCCTTCACCAGTCTTGATTGCCTCCTTTGGAGCTTTTCAGTGGTGGAGCGTATCCCCCTCCATGTGTGAGTTCCCTCAAAGTCTAATTCTCATTAGTTTTTTCATGGGGAACCCCCCTCATCTTTTTTTCTTTGTCACCCCATTCCCCTGCCGAACTATTAATGAACTAACTGAGAGCCTTTATTCCCCCGCTCAGCAGCTAATGCTTGCACGTCTCATTCTAGTGCCCTACTCTCAATCTCACCCGTAGTTGTGACTTCCCTTTGATGCTCTCTGGTGTGGTCGACTTTATTTTGTGCTTTGATTGTTTCCCTTTCCTATCTCCATCTGCCCTTTCCAGCTCTGTGTCTCCATCTGTCTCATCAGGGTGTCTGTGAAGTCCCAAAGCTTTGGGAGTCACTGATGTGTGTACAGGTTGCCGGTACTCATGGGTAGAGTGCAGATCATTCATCCTCTGGACAGGTATGTGTAATAGTGGCAGGACAAAAAAGAGAAAAGAGACAGTGGGAGATCTCAGGAATCAATTTCATTGGCAATCAGCAGAGCAAAGAAGCAGAACCTGGCTCTGTCTCTCTTCTCCTCCCTCCTTTCCCCTTTGTCTTTGTATCCCAGCTCACCTATACCCGTTTCTCTCCGACTTCTCCCACTGATCAGTTCGGAAAACACTGTAGCGGCACACTAGCCAAGCAGCAGAAGAATTCCCCACACAAATTAGAACACAGAAGTCATTATTTGAGTCATTGGCTTCTTCTTGGCTCCTGAAAGAAAATTCTAGTCCGGTGTTCAGAACTGTGGAATAAAGGAAATTACTCTTTGCTTGCTTCTGTTACATTTCGCTGGACATAGTGTTTCATCAGAAACAAAAAAAGTAGAGAAAAAAATCCAACAGTGATTGCTCCTGTGTTTCAGCTAAAGATGTTAGTGGCATGAACCACCATTCCTGGGGCAAGTAGAGTATTGAGACAGTACATATATGTCTAATGAGGTTATTGCCAAAACATTTCCGTGAAATGTTGAGAACATCTCAGTTCACATGTACAACACGAATTAAGGAGACCCCGGAAGATGTTATCTGTTAAGTATTTAATCGATTTCAGTCAGCAACTTCATAACTGATTTTCTGTCTTTTTTTTTTTTTAAGATCATAATTTATGGACTGATTTGTTTCAATTTTATAGTATTTTTTGAATATTTGCGGTGTTGTCAACAACTGTTGTGAATTTCAGATCGACATGACAATTTGAGATATATTTTTCTCACAAAATTATGTGTCAAATACTTATTTTCCTTATTGTATTCTGGAGTTGAATGAAGTGGAAGCTAATAGCTTTAACTTTCACACATGCTGTTTCACTCACCTGCTAAATGGAGCTTTGAAACAGCCCAACATGCATGCTCTGGGTACCTGTAGCAGAGGCGTGCATGCTAATGTCTTTAATGGTTTGGCCACCTAGCACACTTTCCACTTCATAAACTGAAATGAATGACTGTTGGCTGACTAACACACACCATTTGACCTGGCGCTCTGGGGGAAACAATGATGTGGGAGACAAGAAAAATTGCCCATCAATCAAACACCACGGTTGGTCAAGAGAGCTCTCATCACGTAGTTGTAATGGTCAGTGAATTGATTATGGAATGATGAGGTGGTGTAAAATGCTGCTGCTCACACATTTATAGCTCACTTATTTTTTTTAATTATAGTCCCCATAAAATGTCTCAACAGATGTTAATGTCTCTACACAATGCCTGGAAAGAAGTGTCAGTTCTCTGTATTGTCTGGCTGGGAATGGTAATAAGCTGAGTTCAAGAATGTGGCAAAAGAAAAAGAGACTGAAAGACACTGGAAGCTAGGGGAGATTCTGCCAAGTGGGTTTCCCACTCTACCAGTACAGAAGTGATGCATATCTCCACTGTATGTTCTTTAATTGGCACTATTAATATCAGTTAAAGTTTTAATACCTATTTATTAAAACCTTAAACTTTTTTCCAGGCGCCTAATGTGAATAGAGTTATGAATCTCAGGGGCTGTGCTCTATAAAAAGACTCCCTCATACATTATTAATGCTCTACCACTTACTTCGTTTGCAAGATCTTACTTCTGATAGATTTTTTAAAAACGGTGTTACCCAAAGGTCTAAAATTAGGGAAAAATTTATTTGCTAAATACCTTACATGCTGCTAGAATAATTTGCTTAAAACTGTAAAGATTACCTTCACATTGCAATAATTTTTGGAATTGGTACAAACCTACTGATATGGGCTTCTTGAGCTTGACAAATGATCCCCGATCTGAGCTGGCCATGTATAAAATGTAAATATGAGTATGAGGGCAATTAGATCAAAATCCTAATGCAAAAGCAGTTTTATTTTCCTCTTTGTGTCATTTGACATTCTCCATTAAAATAACATATAAGAAAGTGTCATGTGATTTAGAAAATAAAAACCTGCCCTATCAGACAAACAGTAAGCCATAGATCTAATTATGCAATGTTATTTAAATAAATGGTGTTCAAATGTTTAAAACTTTTTACATCTGATGGGAAATGATCAGTTTTCAGTTTTACAATTATTAAATAGAGAGATACAAGATGGCGGCGCGTGAACAACGCGAGGCTCAGTGTCTCTCCAGGACCTGCTATTTAGTAGTTTTTTACCTATTTCTCATCGGACTTTTTTTCAAGAACTGCACCGCGTTGCAGTGCTACAGCAGACAAGAACTTTTGGACCTTTGGAGCTACAATCCTGACACTTTTATCGCCGATCTCAGACTTATCCCAGAGATCTCCAGAACACCGGAGGCGACCCATTTCTCTCGACTGGGCGGAAGTGCACGTAGGCGGAGACGAGAACGTAAACAAAGGCGGGGGTAAGCGTGGAGGGGTGCGAGCTAAGCTAAAGCTAACACCACACCGGCTCCCTTTACCGAGCATTTTCCTCGCCAATGTCCGTTCTCTGGCCAATAAAATGGGACGAGTTACGTCTGTCCATCACTAGTGACAGACGGATTATGGACTCAAATGTCATGGTTTTCACCGAAACATGGCTAAACAACAGCTGCCCGGACAATGCTATCCAGTTAACTGGGACGCCATACACACCGAGCCGACAGGATAGCAGATGACTCCGGTAAGACCAGAGGCGGAGGTCTGTGCATTTATATCAACAAAGCTTGGTGCACAGACTCTGCTATTACCGAGAGTCACTGCTCACAGAATGTGGAGTTTTTAATGATCAAATGCAGACCTTATTACCTCCCAAGGGAATTCACTTCTATTATCCTCACTGCTGTGTACACCCCTCCGGATGCTAATGCCAAGCTAGCCATGAAAGAACTCTATGCGGCCATTAGCAAACACCAAACTAAACACCCCGAGGCTGCTTTTATTGTTGCGGGTGACTTCAACCACTCCAACTTGAAGACAGTCCTCCCCAGATTCCACCAACACGTCTCCTGCCACACCAGAGGAGACAAGACCCTGGACCATGTCTACTCCAATCTGGCTGGAGCTTACAAGGCGACACCCCCCCCCCACATTGGACAATCAGACCATCTCTCCTTGTTCCTCACAACGCGGTACTCACCACTCATCCAACGTGTGAAACCCACTGTGAGGACAGTAAAGAGTGTGGCCAGAGGGCTCAGACGCTGTGCTCCAGGACCAGTTCAGGAATACAGATTGGAATACTTTCCACCACACAGACTTGGATCAGTACGCCTCATCTGTACTGGACCACATCTCCACCACCATAGACTGTGTCACCATCCACAAACGCATCACCATGTACCCCCAACCAGAAGCCCTGGATGAACCGAGACGTTCGTCTCCTGCTGAAGGCCCGTAACATCGCCTTCAGGACAGGGGATGCACAGACCTACAGTGCAGCCAGGGCTGAGCTGAAGAGGGGAATCAAGAAGGCCAAACACCACTACAAAAGTAAGGTGGAGGATCACTTCTCCAACTCCAACCCCGACGCATGTGGCAAGGCCTTCAGATTCTCACAGATTACAAGAACTCCAACACCTCCACTGCCTCCGCTGATGTCTCCTTCCTCAACGAGCTTAACAACTTCTATGCTCGTTTTGAGAGAGGGAACACTACAACCGCAACTAAGACAGCCACCACCCCAGATCAACAGCCACTGACTCTCCTCTCCACTGATGTAGAAGCGGCCCTGAGCAGGATTAAATCCAACAAGGCTGCGGGTCCTGATGGCATACCTGGTCGTGTCCTCAGAGCGTGCTCTGGGGAGCTGGCAGGAGTGCTGACGGACATTTTCAACCTGTCCCTGGCCCGCGCCGTGGTACCGACCTGCTTCAAGTCTACCTCCATCGTCCCAATTCCTAAGAATTCCAACCCGACCAGACTCAATGACTATCGTCCAGTAGCCCTCACT
This sequence comes from Poeciliopsis gracilis, assembly GCA_911649635.1. Taxonomy (NCBI): domain Eukaryota; kingdom Metazoa; phylum Chordata; class Actinopteri; order Cyprinodontiformes; family Poeciliidae; genus Poeciliopsis; species Poeciliopsis gracilis. The sequence continues at coordinate 5,515,618 of CAJVRI010001220.1, forward strand.
CCCATCATCACCAAGTGCTTGGAGCGGCTGGTCCTAGCACACCTCAGATCCTGTCTACCCCCCACACTGGATCCCCACCAATTTGCATACAGGCAGAATAGGAGCACAGAGGATGCAGTCTCCATAGCACTGCACTCTGTCCTTTCTCACCTAGACAGCAAGAACACTTATGCCAGAATGCTGTTCTTAGACTTTAGTTCAGCATTTAACACTGTCATTCCATCACAACTCATTACCAAACTCACAGACCTCGGCATCAGTTCACTCATGTGCAACTGGTTGCTCGACTTCCTGACCAGTCGACCCCCAACACGTCCGGCTGGACAATCACTTCTCATCCACCATCATCATAAACACCGGAGTGCCACAAGGCTGTGTGATGAGTCCCTTCCTCTACTCTCTCTTCACCCACGATTGCAGACCTGTTCATGGCTCTAATGCCATCATCAAGTTTGCCGATGACATCACGGTGATCGGCCTCATCAGAGACAACGATGAGGCCGCCTACAGGGAGGAGGTGGACCGTCTGGCTGAGTGGTGCGACAAGAACTACCTGCAGCTGAACACCGAGAAGACCAAGGAGCTCATCGTGGACTTCAGGAGGAACGCTGACCTCCACCCACCCATCCACATCAAGGGAATAGCGGTGGAGGCGTGTGAACAGCTTTAAGTTCCTGGGAGTCCACATCTCCGAGCGCCTCTTCTTCATGAGCACCAGCGCCTCTTCTTCATGAGGACCTTGAGGAAGAACCACCTGTCCTCAGAGATCCTCACCAACTTTTACCGCTGCACCATTGAGAGCATCCTCACCAACTGCATCACAGTTTGGTACGGGAACTGCTCTGTCTCTGACCGGAAGGCGCTGCAAAGGGTGGTGAAAACTGCCCAGCACATCGCCGGGGCATCGCTTCCTGCCATCAATGACATCTACAGGAAGCGGTGTCTGAAAAGGGCCGGCAAAATCACCAAGGACTTGACTCACCCTGCACACACACTCTTCTCTCTCCTGCCCTCTGGGAGGCGTTACAGAAGCCTACGGACCAGAACCACCAGGCACCGGAACAGCTTCTTCCCCACAGCTGTCACGCTCCTGAACGCCTCCTGACACAAACTATAAGGACTGTCCCCCCCATCCCTGGACTGTTCCCCTCACACACATACACATACAATCTTTATATAATCTGTAAATCTAATTTCCCATTATTTATCCTGTATTATAAAACAACTAATATATATACAATCCATTCTTCATATTCCTGTATATTCTGTATAATCTGTGTAATTTGTATAGTATGTACATAAGCTCTCATCTATATTTATATTGTACAAAACATTTTATTTATAGCATATCAATATTATTCTGTTTATATCTTCATACACCTGTTTATAAATATTTATATCATGTATAGCACTTCTGGATAGATGCAAACTACATTTCGTTGCTTTGTACATGTGACATTGCAATGACAATAAAGTTGAATTCTATTCTATTCTATTCTATTCTATTCTGTGTGTAGTTGATATATACGCATCTGAAAGGAAGAAACATTTCTTATATACAAACAAGGTCCAAAGTATACATACACACTTAACAATGTTTACATCCACCACACTATTTTTGTAGAAACCAACAAGGTTCTAGCACAAATATCAATGGCTATTGAACTGCTTTTCTCCTCAGAATTAATGGGAGTGAGCTTTTAAGCATAGCTGATCCATTTTAAATAGGCTTGATTTGTTTTGCGGATCTTTGTCCTGTTGGGACACACAAACATGCCCAGTTTCCAGCCGTCTGACCCAATTCTGGCACTGAGTTACTGTACAGGGAAAATTCTTAAGATATTAATTAAGAATTTGAAAACAACCCACAGTACAAGCCTACCACAAACTGGAAGATAGTAGCAACGAGTTTAATATCAATATGAACTAAGAAGTGGGCTAGTAGTAGAAAAGTACTAACGCAACTGATATATGCAACTGCCCAATTGAACAAACCACATGCTTTTTGGGAAAAGATTTTATGGGCAGATGAGACAAAGATTATCTTCCCAAAGAACACTGAGCCCAGCTGTTAATAACAGTAGTGGCAGCATCATTTATTACAGATGATTGGGAACAATGAAAAACATGTTTGTTTTTTTTTTTTTTGTTTTTTTCTACAACTTGTTTGAGGGCCGTTTTCAAAGTAGTAAGGGTATATTTGTAAATTTGAGCCTGTATGTAAAATTGTGAGCATAGACAAAATAGCATGACATTCATAGTGGTGATGAGTACATGCAAACTTCTGACTGGAAGTGTGGTGCTGCATGCATTATAGGGATGTGCTTTGATGGTGTCAGAATAATTTTTTATCCGTTTTGGGCAATATCTGGAATATTATTTACATAAAATTAAGGGATTCAACTAAATAGGTTGCTGACGTTGTAATGGGTTTTAATTATCACAGTTTAATTTACCAGGGTTCCTGGTTCCCTTGACACCCACTCCCCTCCTCTGAACTCCATTTGAAATGGAAATGATGCTTGCATCTTCACCTCCATGCACCTTTTCTTCTATTATTTTAACTTCCGTATCCCCAACCAATCCTCCCGCCTCTATGTTCACTTCCTCCTCATAGTGGTCCCCTGCACCTCTGTCTCCTCCACCTCACAGTTTCACATGGAGAGTGTGAAATTCAGCTTGTATAATTAAATATTAACAGCCTGCTGATGAGGGGATTGAGAGAGAGGGTGGAGGAAGGAGCACACCACTGAATCCTCTGCCCTACTTCTTGTGGTTAAAGTCCGCTGGGAATTACTCATGTATCATCTAACCTGCACTGGCACCTAAAGAGGCACAAGGGTTGCAGCAGGCTGTGCCAAAGTGGCAGCTGAGTAAGGCAGGGTCAATCAGCATTAATAGAAATCCAGTTGGGATGGTTTAAGTCCAGGGTGGAGCAAAGCTTTCATTATTAATCAGCCTGTCAGATGCTCTTCTTATCTGTGGGGGTTAAGAGTGTTCAAAAAAAGGGACACACTCTGAAATTTCTTTTTTTTTTTTTTTTTTTTTTTTAGGTTGTATAGATAAAAAGCAAATAACCACCAAAGAAAACGACTTGTGTCTGTGCAGCACAAACCAGATGAACTGGAATTCATTATTGTATTCTATAGCTAATCAATAACTTTGCAGCATAATAAACCCTTGCTATTATCAAGAATTTAGTTATGTTGGCAGAGTTTTTTTTTAATTCACATGTTATAATCAGCTCACCGAATGCTTAAAATGCACTAATAGGAGAGGAGAATGTGTAAACCTCCCTAAGGGACAGCTCTCATTCCAGTTCTGTTGTTTGTTGAGGCATTACCATATACAAGTCCTCATAATCTCAGCAATTAGACTTGATTAAACTAGGCTTTATGCAGTATCAGAGCAATGTGAGCACATTGGCATGATTTAATGTGATCTCAAGTAATCATCATTATATGCAACAAAAATAAGATTTTAGCATCCAAACAAAGAGCAAGCTTTAATCTGAGTCTTTGGTAAGACGAACTCCCTAAATAGATATTGCTGTTTCTGTAAAATGTGTGCTCTTTTTACCAAGTTATTCGAGACCCTTCAGCTTTCACTGCAGTATTTCATCTACTGTTCTCCGCTCATGCATGCATTGAAGTTGTCTTTAAAAGTGGACACAAGCAAAGTTCCCAACCGCTGCCTTCTAATTTCTCGCCGTGAGAGATGTTGACGTTCAGAGTGTACGCATCGCACAGCTCAAGGGGGCCGTGAAGCAATTAGGGCTCTTTGCTGCCTCTGGTGTGTCATCCCCAGTAAATAAAGCTCCCTGCTGCTCCAGGCAAGTCATGACAGGAGAAAACACATGGCAGACTCTTAGCTGCTGAAGGAATTTAGAGGGATGAATGTGCTCTAACCCCGCCCCTACCCTCCTCCTACTCGCTTGGCTGAATAACAGAATTTGGAGGTGAGAATTGGTGGTGTGTGTCTTTGAGTTGATCTACTGTGCAATCTTCCATCAAGGAGTGACTGCCCAGTGAGGCTAATGGTCCCAGTGCTTTTTACAGTGGAAGCTACGTTGAGAAGGTTAACCAACCTTCACAACCTTCACACAACACCCAAGACATCGAATGCCTGTTTGGTCTTTTCTTCTCATGACTTTTAGATGCTTTTCTGAATAAATTCAAAGAACAAGTTTTTAGGCAAAACTTGGTTGCCTGAATGAGCCCTAACAAAATATTTAAACAAATGGCAGGTTAGTTTTTGTATATTTCTCACATACTGTAGTTAGCTTAATATTGCTTGAGGATTTAAATCACAAAAGTCATGTCCTTAAAAAAATAGGATATGTTCCAGGTGATTGACCAACATTAGTTTTGTTTCTAAGGATCTTTCTTTTTTCCTGTTTAGATGGGCGTGACTCATTTAAAATTGATAATAATAAAAAATAATAATAATTAAACCATATCCGCTACGAAACAATTTAAGATTGATGTTTTATTGGTTTGATTTCCTTGTTTTTAATCACCTGGATTTTGTTGTTGGGTTCGGCTGGAGGTCCTGCAGGAAGAAGAGCCGCTCATCTCCAAGGGAGAAAGAGCTTGCGAGTGGAAATTTTGGCCTGGTGGCGCGCCAGGGTGAAAATACTAGTTAAGTACAGCATAAATCAAGCTTTTATAATAAGTAGAACCACATCTACCAAGATACTTTGACTAAAACTTTGCTTCACTCACGGGTTTTGGAAAGTTATGTTCTGGAAAACGGTACAGTTACTATAACTATGGTCAAAACATTGGACCGAATGACTGAGGCTGGCCAGTAAGTTTAAAATCCAAAAGCACCTTCTGCAATTTTAGTAAGTATCTCCTTCTTATGAATGACATTTGCTGCCTATTGTCTAAGGAGCAAAGTTGAGCTGGAGAGAGGGAAATTGGCAGTGACTGAGAGAAGCAGACTTCCTGTGCCAATACTCAAATAATAATAGTGCTTACCTGTTACTGTCTGGAGCTTAGCAGTGTCAGGCATTATAGCAATCAGATGCACAATTTTAAACACCCCCATTGTTAACCAACTGCTCAGTGATGGAAAGGAATAAATGGAGGACAATGTCTAATAATAGTTTTACTAATGAAAACCATTGCTATCACCATAACTACTGTGAATCATCATTACCGTCATTGTCATCATGCTCATTACTGACATAACCATTTCCAGACCACATTAAGTGATTTTCTTGGAGCTAAATGAAAACAGAAGCAGTTGAATAAACAGAAAATATACAAAAAGATATGGAAGATTAGGTGAAATTCTAAAAAATAAAATGGAAAAAGATGGTTCAAGGACTATTAAGTGAAAACCATTAGAGAAATGTTTGTTTTTCCCTGCAGTTTTAGAGATTATTTGTGAAGTCTTTTGAGTGATTGTTGCAAAAGGAAATCATGCTTTGTCATGTGGTCAATTATTAAAGTACATCAAAGTAGTTTTAATTGTTAAAACAAGTTAAAGATGTCTGTGCTGATGGTAGTATTTCATAAGTGGCCTCTTTGCAGGTCTATTAGCAATATCATTTGTTACTTGTAAATGTGATTTTGCTAATGACAGTGGTATTGCAGTGGGGGTGGAGTGTGTGAGAGAGGGCTGGCCTGTTTGTTGCTGAGCCTGTGAAAGAATGGCTGAACATGCACCTGCCATCTCCAGAGATTCATTAAAGAGGAGAAGCCAAGTCACAACATCTCTGCTCTCCTTGTAAATGTGCAGTTAAAACTATTCATGGACTGCAGGGCAAGCTTGCATTTACACATTTGATATTTGGAAGGAAATTTTCCCTCTATCCCCTCTCCTCTTCCTGGATTCATTCCTTTTCTGGACTCATTGCTCACATTTGGCAATTTCTTAGAAGCAAAATTAAACGTTTCTCTTTGCTTTCGCTCCCCAGCTGTAGTGAGAGTAAATGGCTGGGGTATGAGTTAAGGTGTGAAATTACAGCCCAACAGTATTTGCTTCTTTCCAGCTAAGAAAAAAAAAAAAAAGCTGTGCAGCAGCTAAAGCCTTAGAGAACTGACTCACCTTGTTAGCATTAACTAATTTAAAGAATTTACCCAAATCTACACAGATTAAATAAGAGATTAAAAGAAAGGAATGTATGCTTGATTTAATATAAGTGCCTGGACTTGTAGGCATCAGTGAAAATTGATTTTAGCGTGTCGGTGCATGTTGAGTGAATAGCATCAATATTCTTTCACTAGTTCCAAACATTTTGAAGTAAGGATCCTTGAACAAATAGTTCAGCATCTGAATACTGCAAGTAAATGACTTGATGTAATCTGCTGGGTTTTCTTGGATAAAGCTGTTTTATCTAATTTGAATAATAAACTGAAGTTAATGCACTGTTGGATTAGTAGCATCAAATGGAATATATATAATTGCATCAAACTTCTATAGTGCTTTTGTGGACACTTAAAGATGCTTTATAATAAACTCATTTCCATTCACATGCATATTCACACGCTCAAATGGAATGTGTGCATGACTGAATTAAAATTACTTTTTTTATAAAGTGCTTTGAGATGTGTTTTGTGAATTTGAGATGCATACAGAAAAAGAATTGAAATTGAATACTACTTCCTGTTAATTAAACCCTATGCTGTGAAATAAATGCACACTATGCAAGCAAACCATGGAAATGCTGGGCAAAGCTATAATTAATTTAATAACTATAGAGAAAAACAAGCAAATAATAAAAAAAAAAAAAACATTTTGATTTTTTAAAAATTGTGTAGTAAGTCTTGCATGGCCTGAACCCTACCCCACTGAATATATACTGAATATATTCATCAGAAAATGTAACTTATCCAGAAGAGATGTAATAGGGAAGATGAAAACAAAATGTCTTCTGTATGACCACATCTTACAAAGTTATCTAAATAAAAAAAAAATGACTGGTAGCTAATCAAATCTGTGATCATATGGAGATTAGTAACAATTGCTTGTTCACCATATGTTTTTTTATGTGTAATGTTTTTCTTTAGAGAAACAAATGAGATATAAACTGTAGTAAGAAATGTAATTTATTTATGGTTTTTTTTGCCAACATTCTACTTACAGATAGCATCACACTTCAATTTCCCTCTAATCAGTACAGCTTCATAAATAAAAAAAATCTCCCATACATGCCTTAATGAATAGCCTTGTGTTTAAATGTACGTTGGAATGCTGTGCTCCCATTGTGTGTGTAGGTCCATGGACGTGCTTCTCATTAAACCTCTTGAAGGCAGAACAACATGAACAGAAAACCCGTTAGAGCATTTGGAGCTATGATCTGCCTAAACTAATTGGTCCAGGCTTCCTGCTGCTTCTCTGCTGACTCACCACAAGCTGTTTTACTTCCACTGAAACAAAGACTCTTACTGAGCATATCACTGCTGCCTTACACTGTCTGTCACATCTTTCTTCTTTTCTCCTTTTCAAGTAGACTTTTCTTCCTTTTTAACCTTATGTATTTAACATTGTTTTTTCCCCCTCTGAAACATCAGCTGTTTTACACTCAGTGGAATCATTTGTTTGCCTTCTGTGATTTCCTGCTTCATGTTTGGAAATATGGTTGGCTGCTGTGATTGTTACCTGGCAGGTTCTGGTCCGGCCTCCTTTAGACCTGTTTGAAGGTCTGTTGGTGTTTGCTTTACCAGCCTGCCACTGTGATGTTTTTTACCTCATTATTTATTGTGAAAAAAACCCATTAAATATCACAGAAACCTCAACTTTTTCATCTTATGAGTTTTACAAATAAGAAGTACAAAGGGAGACACTCATAACACACAAACGGTCGTGAGCCCGAAGGAGAAAACTTAATAGAAACTTAATAGAAAGAGGGATATTGTATATGGTCACAATTGCACCTCAACTTAAAATCTTTCACAAGTTAAACAGAAAGTAAGCTATGTTACTTTCGGTAGGTATAACACAAATATTTATAACCCTTGCAAAAACATTTATAGCCCTTGAAATTTTCTTATATTTCATTATGTAACGAGATTATTTTTATGACAACATGGTTTTAAGTGATTGAGTTACTCACAAAGTAGTGGATAGTTTTAATTTTCTCAAATGAAAACTAAATGAAATAAAAATAAAAAGCTAAAAACTGTGCCGTGTATGTGAGTTTAAGCCCGTGGACTCATTACCAGAGATTGAAATTTTGCCAATTCTTTGGAAAATAGGTCAAGCACATCATATTGGACGGAGAGCATCTGTCAACATAATTTTTCCAGTCTTCACAGAGATTCTTAGTTGGACTTACTTCTTAGGTCTAATTTTGTCTTCATTTAGACCATTCTGGCTCTGACTGCATCGGGATTATTGTTCTGCTGGTGGACCTCCACCGTTCACCCAATCTTAACAAACTTATGTTAACTCATTTTTAGTTTGAATTTCATGAACGAATACATCAACACTCAATAGTTTTTAATGTTGGGCAGTCAACTCTGATGAAGTATCAAGATAAAGGGGGGTTCATATGTGCTTTCCATGCTTTTATTTATACTTTTTCCTCAATATTCTCACACATTGAAACTAAACTATTTTATGTTAGTCTATCAGGCAAAATCCCAAATAAAATACATAGTAGTTTGTGGTTGTAATGTGAAAAAGTTCATTAAAGTTCAGCATGTATGAATAGTTTGTGAGGCATGTAAGAACAGAAATGTTCCTGTCATGATTTTGCCACAATATGCTTTCAATATATCTAGAAGTGAACTTCTAGAAATGAAAGAAAACAGAAAAGATGATCTCATCAGATCCTCTCATTAGTAAAGAGGGGTGTTTAAATGAAGCTTCATGTACATCATTGTATTAATGATCATATCTGAAAACTTGGCACAGACAGATTATTTAAATAGATGAACTGAAGAGTGTCTGTTTTCTGTGTCAATTTGGTGACCTTGGCAATACACAGAACACCCATCTCTGCCTCACACCAAGTTACCCTGAACATGTCATGTTCAATATTGACTCATTTTAGCATGCAACTTTAATAAGCTGTCAGAGAGGGGAACATAACCAGACACTACCCATAAATGTTGTACCCTAACTCAAATTATTGCCCTTGTTCTTCTTTTCCAGATCCATGCACATTTTTTTTCCACTTCCTCTGTCATACATTTTCTTAATGTATGACTCTGTAATATTTTATGTCATGTTACTCCGCATTAAAATTTCTCCTTGTTGAAGTCCTCCATTTCTACTTTTCCTCCATTTCCACTTTTTTTTCCCCATCTTGCTGCTCTCCCTCTTTTCCTTTGTTGTGTGCCCTCCTGCTGTCCTCTGATTGATGCCTTTGCCAGTGTCCTGCGTACTTCATTACTGTGATTTTACCATGTCTCAGGTGGGCCTTGCACACAGGAGACTGAGAAGAACGAGAAATGTGTCAGCAGTGACTGGGGCCAGAGTGCCCTACTGAGCAAATAAAATCACCCAAATAACATCACAAAATTGCCTCCTGTCAGTGCTCTTGTGACAGTAGACAGGAGGAAAGGGTTGCTTGGAGACCCAGTGGGTATGCTAGTAAAGACAAATACTCACGCAGACAGGTGGGATCAAAGGACTGACACACTGTGAGGAGGAAGCATACGTACTATCTTCCTCGGCACACAAATTATACACTGAAAGGGTTTGGAGATGGCAGAGGTGATATAGTATACTTGGGATTACCAGACTCTAATAACATTAAGTCTTCCTATGTCTTTTTGAGTGGGTTATATGCTGTCTGCAGAAAAAATAAAAAATACTCCGCAGACTTCTGTGCAATGTAATTACAGAGTTAGTTGAGCTCCACTACTCTCTTATCTCTCCTTTTGGGACAAGAGCCACATGAATGGACCCCTCTGTTCCTCAGCCTCCACAGCAAGCACTGCATCACTATCAGTAATAGATTTGCTCTCAGTGTCTTTATATTTCTCAACCTCTCACACACTTTCTAATAGCGTCTTCCCTCCTCCACTCGCTTTTGAGTGATGGCGTCGGAAACATAGGGTGGGTTTATTGATGTCTTGGAAACATGCACTTTTAGGCTTTTGCATTTATTTGTGCGTGATCCAAATTTTGCGTTTCAAATGTCAAAAGAAGAATATTTAAAACTGCCATTTTAAGGAGTGAATTAATCCTTGATCATACTGTGAAATTCAAGTGCGCAGAAAGTTATCGACAAATTTTCATTCAAATTTTTCTGATATGTGTTTAAAATCCCTTTGTAGAGATGGAGAGTGAATTACAGTCTTCAATATGTAGGTGTCTCCAGACTATTGACTTTTATTGTAAGTGAGTGTTTTTTTGCAATGCCTGTTTGTGCATTCAAGACCTAAATAAGAACTGGACAGTGAATCTAGTGTTTTCCGAAGTCCCCGGTGCTGTTTTGCCTTTTTTTTCTGCTGAGAACAGCAACGCTTGTCAAAACGGAGTGGAATTTGACATCCTGATGCTGCTTGATTCTCAGGCCAGAGGCTGTCAATTCACTGAGAGGAAAAGGGAGGCTCACTGCCTCGTTTGAAATCTTGTCTGTTTGACATCTTTCCCCCTCACCATCTGACTACATTATCTCTATTCTCATGCTAAGCCTGCCTAACTCTGTCATCCAGGCCTGTACAGACACTGTGCTTATATTTCTGTGCTTGTGTAAGTCTGCACTTACACATCTGAAGGAGCTGATGAGATCTATGAAGTGTTAACACAGCGATTTTATTCAGCAAGGAATCAAAATGAAGTATCACCGCTTGTCTACTAGATTTCCATTTTGAGGAAGAAGAAAATACAAGAGGGGATAGGTGGGAATAACCATAGACAAATGTGTATATATAAACGAAACCAAAATATGACAGCAAATTTATGTTTCTTTGATTGTCGCACTGAAATTTGTGCACAATAGATTTTGTTTTCCGCTTCTCTGGAGATTACATATTTGTCTATCAAGCTGAGTTTAGCTTTATGGCCCATGCCCAACCTGAAATTTGTACCGGGTTGGGCCAAAATTATTTGTTTTATGATCAGGACTGGTCACTCACAGGCACATTTAGAAAGCCTACTATACATATAGCACAGAGAATACCAAGCAAGACTTCAGAATAGAAATTGTGTTGTAAGCAGAAGTTTATTAAACTGTGACAAGTGCAGCTCTCTGTGCAATGCGTATGCAGACCCGCCCTGCTGTGCTCCAATCAATCACATATCCCAGATATTTTACACTTGACTCACCATGTGGTTACAGCAAATGACTAGACGGAGCTAGAAGATGTTAAACAAAGCTAAAATAGGACAATTACACTGCTTACTTAAATGCAGATATAAACACATTTAAATCTGCATTTAAAGCCTTATTTAAAATATGTTTACTTTGGGAACAAGCCTATAATTAGTTAATTAGTCCTATAGGATTGGGCTTGGACACAATTCCTATGGTCTTGGGCCAGGTCAGGTTGGATTTTTAAGCTCGATCATCAAGTAGCCATGTATGCCAAGTGACTTTAGTATTGTTTAAGTAAGTCTGCTTACAAATAACTTCTTCTATAAATGTATAAGCAATGTACATGTCAAAAAGTAAAATTTGATATGCAGTATATTTTTTTTATGTTTGTTTGTTTTTTTTATATGATTGTCAGTAAATTCAGAAGCCTGATTTTTGTTTTACAGGATTATATTATTCTGTAAAATATGCTGCCTTTCTTCCTTTTTGGTAATTCACTCTTAAAAGAGAGGGGTCAGCACTGTGTCAGTGTTTGCTAACACTCTTAAAGCCATCATTGAAAAATCAGTGAGATAAACACAACACTGTCGGTTGGAGTGGTTGGCCCAAACTGACCCCAGTCCAACCCCCACAATCCCTCTGTCCACTTCATAAATAAATGCTATTTCTAGCTTGGTTTGGTGACGACCTCCATGTCTTGCTCATGAGTATGTTAGTGTAGAATAAATTTGGCCCTGTATTTCACCTTTCTTCTCACACATGGCCCTGAAATATGATATCAAATGATGAGTGGAAGAGTAGGTGCATGATTTTCATGGTTACTTAATTGAGAAAATGTGATTGTCTATGTTAAAGACCACTGTGATTCAGGGCTTGTTTTAATGCACGACACTATTTATTAAAGCACTTTTTCTGCTATAGGCAATGAAAATGGAAGTGGAATGTTAGCTCTGCCGATTCCTAATGGTTTGCTCTTGACTTACTGTGAAGACAGATGGATAAATGCTCACTGGCTGTGTAGGAGAGTAGAAAACTGTTAATTGAAACTGGAAACAAGGGAATGGGGCAGATCACACCTTTGTTTGTCAGACTGTCAAACAAATTGTTTGTTAGCTGATGAGATAGAAACAATGTTACATGGGCAGAGTTAAGAAAAGTGCCTTTCTTTGAGTTTTTTCTTCTTTTTCAAACAGTTTTATAACAATCTTGTATTTTGTAAAATGTTGCTTTTTTGTCATATGTATATGAACTTCTGTGTAATATAGCAGAAATTGAGAAGAGCAACTGCCTTTTCTGAGGAAAAAAAAAAAAAAACAGATAGAGAGGAAAGGGTTTGTAACACCAAACAAAAATTATGGGCATACGATTAGCATGAAGAGTGTTATATACAGTCGACAGACGGGTAATGTGGAGCCAGAAAGATTGGAAATGAAAAATATAACAGACACTCAGAGATGTGAAAGCAATGTGTGAAAAGGGAAAAAATAGTCTACCAAGTATACAAATATAAATGTATTTATTTATCTGCACAAGCAACATTGTTTCAAATCTCACAGTTGTAGACCTCAACTGTCATGCATTAAAAATAAGCACTTGTTTTGTTTTCTAGTGTATAACCTTTTACTCAGTATGTTCCAACACAACAAAGTCTTTCTTTTTTCAAATAAAATTTCTATAATTTTAGTGAAAAAGCACTAAAACATCTAAAATGTCTTTCATAGAAAGTGAAAGCATCATGTTTTGTGTTGTCTTTTTTGTTTGTCTTAACAAGGAAACATAATTTGTTTCACATTTCTTTCATATCTGGCCTATCAAGTTGAAATTGTAACCCTAGTATTACAATTTAATGTCATATACAGTAAGTCCAAATTGATCAGATCAGATCCCAAACAGACCTGAAATTCAGTTTTCAGTATGAAAGGCCTGATTGCTGCATTTGTAAATATAATTTGTAGTGGGATGCACACCAAGGAATGTTGTTAATTAATCTCAACAACCACATAAAACAAGAAAGTGTTTATTTCATGGTTTAAAAATGCATTTGCCAACCTTAACTTCAGCATTGATGACGTTTTAAATTAGACATATTGGCATAACAAGGTCATTTATATTTATCTTAATGAAATCAGCAAAAACAAATCATGTATTAGTTTTAGATACAGGATCCTATTTTCTAAGGGAATGTATAAAAGATAAGAAAGTAGATCCGTGTCTCTATTTTAAACCTTTTCTAATATAGCCAAAAAAAAAAAAATCCTATCTGGGAATGGACGTTGCAAATTCATTTCGACGACGGGTCCCCAAATTTAGTCGTCAAGACATCAAATTTTCGAATTCCCCCATCAGCATGTTCTTCAGCTCTGCAGAGGCCTGATAATAAGCCATTCATTTGACTCAGGTGTGCTGGAACATGGATGCATCTAAGCGTTTCAGAATACTTGCTCTCTCGTAGGGCTGGATTGCCCTAATAAAGAAAGTATTCTATGGTATCTGTTAAGCAATACCTCCATACAAATGAGTAATTTGGGCAAGAAGAAGAATGTAAATACTTCTGTTATTGTTTATTTATTTTTAGCTGTTGAACACAGATCATACTGAATGTTTCCTTACATTTCATCATGTTGGGTTGTTTGTGTACAACCTCATTTTCAAATTTCTTTTCTTGAGGACATAAACATGAGAAAACATTGAATACAACACAGAGCTCCATCTGCAGACCATAAAACCGTCAACACTTAAACATCACTCGTCCAACTCAGTTGTTTGCTCTCAGCAAGAGTGTGAATTATGATTTCAGACTGTACATTGAGCACCTTATAGTCTAAGGGATGTTAAGTGATAAATAACAGCATCATGGATGCAGTGAAGCTTAAGGTTTTATAAATGATGCAAAAGATGTTTCATATGGTTTAATAAGACATTTAGCCACATTTTAATTGGTTGAGGTGATGTTGCACCAAATATTTTAGTTTGCTCTTCGTCCAATATCGTGCAAATGTCGAATGAACATTATTTGTGAGGTTAAGCTTGGCAATAATTTTGCTGTCAGATGCTGCATAAAGCAAAGATTGTCTAATGAGCCTTTGTATATTATGCTCTTGTAGTGTTGTAAGCAGAAATAATAAAAGAAGAACCATAAACATCCTAGATTTATATTACAGCTGTAATTTCATATTTATTTGCTTTAGGTTTCACCAACATTAATTTTGCCATATAGAGTGAATTAAAAAACAAAATAATAAAACAGAAAGTGAAGTATTGTGAGATCTAATAAATAAAGGATGATGGAATATGAGACAACGCAATGATATAGCAGTTTACAGACAGGCATGAATAAATACAAGGAGAGCACCTCTTAAAAGCAAATATGTAAACAGTTCAGATCCTTTATTAATTCATATTTATGATCAACATGAGCACATTTGTCACTTCCAACCTGCCTCCTCTAGTCTCTCTGTAATAGCATTGTGGTACTGCAAACACACACACACACACACCTCCCCACATTTCCACACAGACACACTCAGTATAGCACACATAAACAGAAGTGATTGTGTCTCTATTTGAGAGAAGCTAACTGCCCAAGGAGCTATGGGGGCAGAGGTATGTTGTGGATTATGGTGTACATGCTGTCTCCAAGAGTAATCTCAGCTCCACTGAAGGGCTACCGCTGCAAAAAGAAGAAAGTATATCCCTGACATCCAACACATACACCCAGAATGAACTTAACCACTGCCACCACTCTGTACAGCAACAAAGCAATCCCTTGATAAATCTCAGATATATGTCTGTGCAACCCTTGAGATTCTCTTGTTCACATCTATCTAACTCATCTCTCTGTTTCTCTCTCTCTCACTAACACACATCCACACTGAAATAGTTGTCTATCACAGTGGGCTCATGTTTCTGGATGTCAGCATTTATCAGACCAGGGGCCAGACATAAGGGTCCATGGAGAAATGTACAGTGGCTTGTCAGCACAGTGGGATCAGTGTGTATTGATCCCAGCACCACATTACCCAAACTACACTTCTACAACACTAGCCTTAGCTGGGATTATATTCCAGATTATTTTCATAATTGTGCTGGTTTCCGTTTACAGTTGGTGTGGATTTGTAAAGTTAAAAATAGTATTTTCACTGCTTAGACCTTCTTTTAGATACACACAAAGGCTATTTACACAGCAGGTCTTGATCAATGGTCAATTACAATTTTTTGCTGATTTCCAGTTTTTTTTGTCTTACTTCTAATTAAATCCGACCGCAATACAAATTATGTGTGAACGGTTTATATCCCTAAAGCAACACCTCAGCACATTGCTTATGGAAGTAATGTAGGATGGTGCGATTTGTGGATCAATTTTAAAGTTTATTCAGCAATGGGAGACAAAAGTATTGTCACAAGATTGTAACAAAAACAGAAAAGAATAAACTGAAAACACAGCTAATAATGGCTTTTGGTGGAGCACTGGCTACTGTTTGGATGTGTAGTCAGAGCCACAACCGGTGGGATTGTGATGCGACGCGCTTTACTGCCACAGACTTGTTAAGAATCATAATTTTTAGCCAATGTTTACGTCAAGATTTACTCCCTCTCATTTTTTCTGGTACAGAATTATGACACATGTCCCACATTAATGATGTAAAAGTTGGATAATATGCAATATGCTCGTTCAGACTAGAGACACTTTGAAAATAATCAGATACTTTCCACTATAGAGAAGTGGCACAGATTCCATATTACTCTCCTATGTCAGTAGGTTTTGTCTGCTTGTAGTTTCAAGAAATATGTTTTTGTGTATACGTAAAAAGGGATGAAAAATGCTGCTCTCGGTGTCTTTTGACTGAATGGCAATAAAGATAGCAATACAATCGTTAATTCAATAAAAGAAGACGTGAAAGTAGCTTTCCACAGCAGGCTCTATGGTTTGGGGGCTACGTGCAAGTTTAAAATGGTTATAGCTGTCATTATAACAGTACTTCATCTCTAACAAGGATGATTGTAGAGAAAGGGAGGGCCCAGGAGACACTTCAATCAGTGTACATTTATGTATGTGTTTGTGTAGTAATCCAGGTTCAAGTGTGTTTTATGTTGCACAATCAAACCCTGTGAGCTCCGTGTGTGTTTTATATGTGTTTGTAGTATTACCTGTTTTTCAGAGAGCACTCCCAGTTGTGTCTTTAAAACTGGCAGTGCAGGGGAGAAAGCCTGGGAGCGATGTGAGCTAAAAGTACATGTCATCTTCAATAAAGGATGACAGAGTTTACAGGTCTACAAAGGCAGGCTGTTCCTTGTAACACTGTAGGCAGCAGCATTATGTAGCACACAGAGAGCCTTTCACAGAGGTGATGAAACATTACTCTATGAGTGAATGTCGCTGATGCCGGGAAAGATATCGATATGTGGTGCAGCCTATGGTACCTGTATACGATGTCTGCAGGGAAAATGACAGCAGCTCATATTTAAAAATGTATTTAGTATGTTTTCACATTATACTTCCAGGAACCTACTTGTAGTCTCAGTCTAGAACATGTTTAAGTAGACACACTTTCATGAGTAACATCATTGACCCATGGCATCCAAAGTGTTTTGTTCTATCCACAAATACTTTATATTGTGAGTGTGTGTGTTTTATTTTATGGTTGGAGACCAAAAGAAAAAAAAAAAATCAACCTGGTGTATTATAAACTTTTTATCCTATCTTATTTATCTTATTTGAACATAAGCAGAACATGCTAGATCATGAATCAATGTGGATTTGTTGTGCTGTTTTAGAGTTTGTGTTAAATTGTTTTTTATTAGATGAAAAATTGCTCACAGTCTTGTTTTTTGCCTTATATATTTTTTTCTTTTTTTTTTGTTTATTTTCAATTCATTTCCAGTCTTGTTACTTGGTATTCCCTTCTCATCATTCGGTTTCAACTTGTATATTACACCTGCTTTGCAATGATTCTTTAATCAGCTTGCTGTTGTACATATTTTATTAAATTATGGCTTGTTCTACTTACACCTGGACGCCTCAGGAATCTCTTACATCCATTTGAGCCTTCCGTTTCTATCCACCCTGACACAAACCCAACATACACAGATATAAGGACATTTGCTGAGACCAGTGCAGGCACCAACGAATAAAAGGCAGAATGAGGCTAAAATTGCATCATCTTCTCTATATTCCCCCTTCTTATTCTGCATGTATTAAGGTGGAAATTTCATTTCATATCATCAAAGAATGATTTGGCTTGTAGGGATTCCAATGCAATAAGTCTCGGGAAGGGGAAAGAAAACATATCTGAAAATAGAATTGTGATGATTAATACCATATATAAAACATATGGGGTGAGGAAAAGTCTCTAGAGAGCTGGGTGCTGGTTGAAGTGTTTCTACCTTTGGCTGTTACCTTTTTCTGAGTGAGTGAAATTACCCAACATTGTTACCGAAGCATTAATGATTTAATTCTAAATTCTTAATTTTAATCCCCAATTTTGAAATCTACATAATTGTATTGAAATAAAGAGTATAATTCTTTCTGATTTGACCTCACATGGTGGTAACGCCTTTCTAAACATTTTAATATAACTTTAACTAAAATTTTGTTGGGTCATAAAAACGATGATTCAGGATGGAAAAATTGCACACAATTGTACACAGAGGCATAATGGTTGTTTTCTGATTGGAAAATTATTAATGGATTGTATGAAGCTGCCATAAGTGATTTCAAAAGAAAAATCTGGAAAGACAAAGAGAAAACATCAACAACAGTGCAAACAATTCACTAATTTACTTCTGACAAAAGAAATTATACCTCATAATGATATCCCCTCTCAATACCCAAATCAAGAAATATGGCAGGGACCAAGCCTCACACAGTGGAAAGTTTTACACTTTCCCACAAAATTATATATTTTTAACACTGGACAGTATTCAGCCCCATAGACACAACATGCAACAAGTGTTCTTCTATGCATTGAAAAGACTCAATCAGAATAGAGCCAATAAAAGCCACTCTGAAACTGAAACTTGATTTTTAAAAAGGATAATTTAAACTTAAGTCAGTTAAGGCCAGTACTGAAATATACGATTCTATATTGGATATTGGGTTTCTACTGGTCTTACATGAGTTTCTGAGTTTATTCTCCCATTTAGCACAATGCAACTAGGAGACAGACACAGATTTCAGAACCGAAAGAAGAAGAAAAAAAAAGCCTGGAATGGGTTTGACATCCTCTGTCCACTAGCTGTTACAAACATCATACCTAACATTCCTTATGGAAACATAAATAGGCCATCACTGAAACAAAACTGAGAGGTTTTAGAAGCGATTCATTTTTGGTAGCTATGTGAATCAAGATCTTGCAGCAAAATCCTGTGGCTGTTTTGCTTTACTATGTTTATTTGGCAGTCAAGATGCTATCTCATGTTATTAAAAAGTCTTCACTACTTAGAGTGACATTTGTCAGTTCGAGAGCAGGGCTAAGTCTGCCAAAGAGCTGAGAAAACTTGTGAGGCGGCAGATAGCCACCTCAGGGCTGACAGCGCCTGTATCAGCTCCAACTGTCTCCTGATGTGTCATCTCTATCTCGCTTTTTTGTACTTTTTGCCTGACGTGTGCACCACACTGGAAAAAAACCTCACACACAGATAAACAAGCATGCTCAAACTGGAACTGTTTTGAACTTAACATCGAGGAGCACTCCACCAATATCTCATTTTCCAGATTTTGTGAATACAGGATGTACACACTTGAATGCATATCCTGTGCAAACAGACCTACATTAATGCCCACTGCACTCCTAAAAACACCTGGTTTGCATGATCTGGTGATCTTTCCATTTTAGAAGACATGAGGCTTACTGAAATTGGTCCCACTAAGCTCTTTGACTGACTTTAAGTATTAGACTGGAGCTTTAGTGTCTTTATCTCTGCAGAGAAAGGGAAGAGGAGAGTGTCCATATCAGATTTAGGCTTTGATGCATTTCAGTTCCTTGGGTCTATTCCTATCAGCTCCGGTTTATTGTGTGTAGCTCTGATTACATCTGGACAGCAGGGCAACATAATTGTGCTAGTACTGCCTGTGTATCTTTTGGCTCCTCCGTTCCACTGCAAAGACCTTTCAGGATGAATTAGTGCATGTTTCTCCTGCATTTTTTTCAATAATTCTCTTTTGGCATCAAATAAATTGAAGAGAACAGCCTGTTTCTTTTACCATCTGCTTGTCCATCTTTGAACATAACCAGTGGTTTAGGCTTTATCTTTTCAGTAAATTAAATAAATTCCAGTTTTTAAATATTAGGTGGTTATTTACTATCCACAGTATCAACCATTCTAGTAATACTTTGCGGGTTCCCCTTAATACTGCCCCGAAAGTTCAGACCTATGGGCCTTTCAGTGTCCCTCTAAGTGGCTCTGGAACCTTTTGGAGTTAATGGGTTGCAGAAGAAGGTCTTTTTAATTTACTTTGTATTGAAAACCATTAACTTGTCTGGTCATTGAGCTGGTGCTTTCAGCAATATTAACTACCAATGAGGGGTGTGGTTTGTGTTTAGCAATTTGTAGGTTTCCCATTAAAGCAATGTCAGCGTGAGCTTGTGTGTGTGTGGGTGTGTAATGTTGTAATAATGCATTTATTTTCAGAGAGACTTCAATGAGACTCCTTAATACATCAGGTTAGGTTCATGAAAGTCACACAAGATGAGATTTTGGCAATTAAGAAAAAAAATCAAACCTCTTTTCAGCTCCATGCAAATAAATAGAAGGTTTCACAAATCACAGTTTTGCCTTCTCTTATTCTGGGTGGCTCTAATGCTATAAAACACTGAAAATGATCTTTTCCCATTTTAAAAAATGTAATAAAAGTTCATTTAGTTCAGGCTTGATCAGTCTACGTGTCTTAGATTTTGTAATAGCAGGGACAAAGTGCAGTCTAGACTGTGAAATCCATTCTGTTTAGTGTCAGTTGGAGGCTCTGTAGCAGGTCCCAGGTTGAGTTTTAATTCTTTTGTGAGTAGTCTCAATCGTCTATAGAACAGTTCGCAAGCACTTGCTGATGGCACATGCGTAAACAAACTTCACAATGACAAGAAAAATTGGAAAGTAAACTGAATTTATATTGTGTCTCACAATTCATTAGAGCCACATTAACCAGACGCACTCTCAAATAAACACACACAAACCCATGCAAACACACATACATACATGTCTGTCTGTCTATCTATCTATCTATCTGTACATATATATATATATATATATATATATATATATATATATATATGTACAGATTGATAAATAGACAGACAGACATGTATGTATGTGTGTTTTATAGATAGATAGAATAGAAGTTGTGTTGTCTGGATGGTTGCATGAAATATTGCTTTGCAAGGAGCTATGTAGAACATAAATGAGGTTAAAAGGCTTTATGTGAGTGTGTTCCATTTACCCTTGAATCCGTCTAGTCAGACTGACTGATGGGTCTGACATCTTGAAATGACAGCCCATTTTCACTCCCATACCACACACGCTTGACTTTATCAGGATCTTTCGGTTTAATAAACCAATTGAAATGTTATGGTTTTATGTAACTCAGAGTCTGTAGACTTGGGTGTTGGTAATTGGACTGTTCTACTTGTTTCACAAATCTAGATGTACAGTCCATCACAGAAGGGAGTTATCCCTTGCCAATTACTCTGTATTGTTTTTTGTTTTTTTTGTTTTTTCACCTATCCAGAGTTTATTGGCATAAATATTGACAGTCTAACTTTAACTTAAATTCACAGCATTGTTTTGAAATTTCTTAAGTTGGGGCAACAAATGGCATTAGAAACCGAGTTCATTAGAAAATATGTAACAGAAAATTAAAGTAGACAAAATTTGAAGCATACACCAGTCTTTACATTATCACTGGATACCTAAAGGGTTCGTTCCTGAACCATTTTTGCAAAAACCTGTAGGCAGGTGGCAACATTAAAGGAACATCCACATTGATGGGAGGATCCAAAATTTACTGCTGGAATATTGTCCAAAGCATCACACTCCCTCTCCCATCTTGCCTCGATTACGTAGTTTTAGCATGAAATGTAAAAGAAAATGAAGAGACAATATTCAATAATGAGACATATCTTAAGTCCAATGAATGGGATAGATTTGTTTTAATCTGTTTTCTGACAGCTGTATTCATTAAAAACACAACCCAAAATATCCTTTATTAGATAGGATTCTTTGCTACTGTATATCATTTTTTATTCACTGTACTGTATGCACAATATCAAATACAGATACATGAGCTGGTGAACTCACTCAACCCCCTGCCTTGTTCTGATTTAAGAATAAATGCAGTACTATGTTCCCCATAGCGAAAGTGATGGGTAGCACTGCGCCTGCCGCTGTGTGCTCCTCGTCTCACAGCTCCAAATTCAGGATTTAACTGGGGTGGACGTAGGGACAGTAAGAGACAGGAGTAAGGGAATCATATGCTCTTCCATCATCTGGTTTACGCCTCAGCATCCCCCTGCCAGCTTCTTACTCTGAATAATGATGCACCTCTCCCTCCCTCTGATTACACTCCCCACACACTCACCAATTCATGGACCACACATCTCCTCCTGTCAACTACAGCACTTCTTTAATGTTTTTTTTTTTCTACATGTCTGCAGTGTTCATTTCTTGCATATTTGCAGTGTCCATCTTAAATGAGATTTTTCATCAGTGATTTATATGAAAGAATCATCCGTGATCAGAAATATGAGCAAGAAATATGTAATTGAAAGTATTAGACATTAGATTACTGGATATTCTGCCATGTACTTATTTGACCGAGACTGCGAGTAAATCTTGTTAACCTTTGCACCCCTTGCACACCATAGAAGGGTTTGATACCAAAGCTAACATTGTGATCTGTTGAATAAAAAATTGCATAATTTTTAACAGACTATCTTAAATAAATCTGAGGAGATTTTTTGTTTGACTTTGCAAAATTTGACATTAGGATTTTTACATTTACAATGTAACAGAAAATACACCTACTGTACATTTTTTGGGAACAAATTTTACTTTTGAAACAATGATTTAAAGAAAACATACTATTTAAGTAATACATACAGTACTAACCCCAGTGCAATGGAATACACAATTTCCTTGGCTGAGAAGCAGATGACATGTTTTCACAAATGAACGCATCGATATTTTCTCTTCATCTGGGTTTTCCTCATACATCATACTTAGTTTGGCTTTTCTTGCTGGCTCAGTTTTGATGAGTCAGCCATGTCAATCAGTATTATAACAGCGTTTTCCTACCAGCATCTTAAATATGATTAAATGGCAATTTTTATACCATACTGTGTTGAAACTTTGTTTTAAAGTTTTTGGGTGAAGGCAATTTCCAAGCAAATAGAAAATGCTGTTTTTGAATCACTTATAATTCCAGTGACTGCAAAAATTAACAGGAGATATGATTTTCCACTATGAAAACATTTCAAAGTTAATATTTTGTAGGGCTGCACAGTGGCGCAGTGGGTAGCGCTGTTGCCTTGCAGCAAGAAGGTCCTGGGTTCGATTCCCGGCCCGGGGTCTTTCTGCATGGAGTTCGCATGTTCTCCCTGTGCATGCGTGGGTTCTCTCCGGGTACTCCAGCTTCCTCCCACAGTCCAAAAACATGACTGTTAGGTAAATTGGTCTCTCTAAATTCTCCCTAGGTATGAGCATGTGTGTGCATGGTTGTTTGTCTTGTCTGTTTCTGTGTTGCCCTGCAGCAGACTGGGGACCTGTCCAAGGTGTACCCCGCCTCTCACCCGGAATGTACCTGGAGATAGGCACCATCACCCATTAGGGATAAGGGAACAGAAAATGGATGGATGGATAGTATTTTGTAACAGATGCTACATGCTATCTAAGTGTTGGGTCACTGGATCCAAACTAACCAGGGAAAATTTAAGAGAACTAATAATGATAAGCTAAGCTTTGACTCAAATGGTCAGCAGTAAAGAATGTTGGCATGAATGAGACGGCTTCCTAATGAGGAGGCTAATGAAGCTCTGACAGGACTTTTGTCTTTCACTGTGTTTTTATTCAGATGGCAATCAGTCGTGACAGAGAAGACCTAAACACTTAACGAGAGAGCGCTCAGAATTTTGTGATTGATCAAATAATAAAGTTCCCCCCATTTATCTGCAGCATCATTTTTCTAACATGAATAATAATGCCAACTGCTGATGTGCAGCTTGCCTGATGTGAAATCTGTAATTCAGTCATTGAGTATGATATATTCCAGCCAGACATGTGGTTTTGTCTAATGCTATGCAGACTTTTCCATCCCCGCTGACAATAATAATGTCCTCAGCTGTCACAGATCTAATTACGTGTTTTCAAAGTCTCTCCATGATTTTTTTCATACTGTTCATTCAAAAAATAAATAAATTTCCCCGCACACGCCCTTCCTGATGGTTGCGTGACTGTGCTATTAACAGTTGTCACCACCGGTTTAGTTGTAACTAAGCAGTGCTTGGTATTGGATGCACAGCATGGGTTTTTGCAGACACAAATCATGTTCCAGCAGGGCTCAAAATAAATGAGGCTCAGTCTAACCCGTGGAGAACACATTTAATATTTGCAGTGCGTTTGTTTGTTTTTCTGATGTAAAACAGCAGCGATAATGAGTTTCAATCGTTGCTTTGATGGATTCCTTTGGTTAGCCTTTCACCGTTCACATCACAACATAATAACAAAATTTGGTTTTAATTTTTTGTCATGGTAGAAAAGATAAAACTTGTTCACTGGTTCAAATGTCTCCAATCATATTGTTTAGAAGAGAAACTTTTTTTATTTACAGTATCTGCTTCGGTGACCCACTGACACTGGCATAGATGGCGAGAATATTTTCTGCTTTTTGAACACTAACACTTTCAACAGAACATAGTTCTTGTGTACTGGTTTTTGTTTTTGTGCAAGTCAAATATCTGACTCAGATGGTCCTTTCTATGACAAATGCCTGTGTGTTTGAGAAATGCGGTACTGTTAGCTTAAAAGCAAGGCATTTCTCTTCTGTCGTGCTATCTTTCCATGTCTCTCCGCTATCAACAAAGATGGAGCTCCGGGCCAGGGCTGACAAAACGGCGTCATTATCTTAGTGTTAGCGTCTACCCACGCTTTGCCTCTCATTCATTTCACAGTTAGAGTCCTGGCCCCAGAGGGAGATATAGCTCATGTGGGCGAGAAAGACAGAGTGATCGGAAGAGAGGATGCTTCATTTGTGATTCTGCCCATTTCCACTTCTTTTTTTCCATCTTCTCTTCCAAAATATTGCTCATATAGCAAGTCAGAAATATGCAAAGCACAATTATTAGGCTGGATATGGAAACTTAGTAACCCTCAGAATGGAAAAAAAATAATGAAAGGTTCATGAGTTCACAAAGTCACAATTAAAACAGACCAAAGTAATAAATAGCTTATTTAAATAGACATCTTTGCTGTGCACAGCACAGGTGATGTTCAGTGAATTAGAGTATAATTAAAATGTTCATTCATTGCAGTAATTCAGTTCAGTCTTACAGATAGATTAAATACAGACAAAATGGATATGTTCCAGGATGTCTTTTAATTAATTTTGATTATTATGGCTTACAGATAAATCCACAAATTGTGTTTCTTATCAAATTTGAGTATTACTTTAGCCATAAGCAATTATGAGAAAGACGGCTCACTTAGCGGTTGTCCAACTTACACCTTATACAAGGAGGGTAGACAACAATAAGCAATCTTGAAACCATATTGTGCATATTGATCTATATAATAGGAGTTTCAATAGATTAAGTGATAATTAATTAGTCGAGATGCACCTGTATTGTTTTTAATGCCTAGGCGTTCATGTCATGATGGAGAAGACTTCTAAATTCAAATAACAAATGCATGAGCATTTGAAAAGTGGAAATGATTTCTGAATGGTTATGAAAACTCTCGGCAAAGTGAGTCTGGTGGAATGATGGTCAGCATAGTGTTTTGTGCAGTAGGTGTGGGTAGTGGGAGAAGGACAGGGCACAGCAGTGACAGCTCTTTAAATCCAGCTGTGAAGTCTAAATCCTTTGCTTTTTTAATGGCAATCATAACTCATTGTGCAGTTGTAATGTGTTGCACATTAACAGTGTGGGAGCTGGCTGCGGTTCATCTGTGCCTAATGTGCTATAGCTACAGGCTAAGAGCTCTCATCAAACACTGTTCAGCCATCATTTCCTCTTTTAAAGTCTTTTGTTTACTTTGTATATTCCTCACGCCTACACTGGAACAAAACTTTAAAAGGCTCTAGACATTTCTCCCTGTATATGGTTTGTGTACCAAATCTCTTGGGACCACAGTTACTTATATTTAGCCATTAGGGGATGTATATGCTTATTATTTTGTGATAATGGCATGGTGAAGACTTACTTGTCAGAGAGAAGAGCACCCTCTGATACTAATGAGGGGATCTTGTAGCCGTCTGTGTAGGCCATATTCCCTTAAGATGTCAGTTTGGGTGTGAATTTGCTTTACTGGTGGCATCCTATGTTTATAAATAGTAAAAGCCAGGTAAACTTCTGCAACCATGAAACAGAACAGATTGGAGTGCAGTATTTTTCTAATAGGAAAGATGAAGCTAGGCCTATGGGTAAAAGAGTGGTAATGTAGACTGTAGAAGTACTGGATGGCAGTTAAGAGTAAGACGCTTTAAATAGAAAATGTCTGATGAAATTTAAATGGGTCTACCAAAGTGTGCCCGTTGGTTAGAACCCAGCGTTCTGATGCTGAAAATTAGCATCAGTGCTAAAGTAAGCCACAATCTACTCAATAAAATGTGAAAAGTCAAAAGCAGGTTGAGTAACATGGACTTACTCCATTCAGTATGTTAAATTTGCATACAAGCTAAAATAACCAAAAATGATCATGTTAGCCTAAATGCTTCGAGTGGCATGTGGGGCATCACTAGCATGATGTCTTACATTGACTTCCTTTATTCTCTTTTGAAAAACTACTTAGAACTTAACAAGAATTGTGTAGTTGGTGAATTTTACAGAAAAGTTCATGTTTTTTTTGTTTTTTTTGTCATTGGAGCAGAGAACAAACACTAAAGTAAAAATCTGAAGTTTACTTCGTGGCAGAAAAATGGAAAAAATCGTTCATCACTCATCATCAAATTAATAACAAGTAATATTATTTTATATTTGAAGTTTACAAAACATAAGCTCTGATGAAATACTGCTTATTTGCTGAGATACAAAAACATTCACAGTTGGTAAATTCACTTTGTGGCTGCTCGTTACCAGAACAAAAAAGCTGCACGTTTATATATAGCAGCAGTTTTGAGGTGTACAATAATAGGTGCCTTCCATGCATTGCAATGCATTGCACTGCTCTCCGTATGCATTGTCATGGCAGGCCCCAATAATAAAGAAATATTTAGTTGACTGTAGAATAGCAGGTGCTTTCCAGCATTGAATGGCAGACCCCAACCAATAAGCAAATGACTCTCTTAAATGTGTCAACATATTAACATTGTGGAATGCATTTGGTTTTACTCACCTAGACATCTTTGCTGCAAGCCTTAGACGCTTTTACCTTTAGGTTGTTGACGATTCATTCATCTTTACCTCACTTTATCTGACTATTTCTTAAAGTATTTAATATTTTGTCTAGCTGGATAATATATCAAAATGCAATTATTGAAGCAGCATCTATATGTACCAATGCCAGGTCTGGATGTGTTCTTCTAATTGCTTATTGTTAATTGAATCTAAAGTCAACAATTAAGATGATGGTTAAAATATTCAAAGCTTTATTTAATAATTTCATAATAAACAAAATGGTTTTATTGCTGGTTATTGAAGACTGACAAATATATAAACACTTTATAATGGCCCATGTATTAACCAGAACAAATTTCTCCACAAGTGCCATCATTTTAGTTTAATGTAAGCATATATGTTACTGATGTAAAGTACAATTTGTTTCAAAAAACAAACAAAAAAATAAATAATAATTGTTCAGTTTGACCATATCTTACCCACACTGTTACCATTTCCCCCCGGGGAGACAGAACCACCCCTTCTCTCCCTATCGTTGTTTGCCCAAAGCGTGTAGGGATTAGCTAAATGGATTATCACAAGCTTTTGCAGTTTTGTGAAGATGAATCATGGTAATGCTACACAGCAAAGATAGTGATACATTTTTAAACCCCTGGACTTGGTTTGTGATTTTTCTAAGCCTCATAAGGAGCCAGTTGGCTTTTGCTCACTAAACTAGGGTCAGGTGAGTCAACCTTAGGGAAGCTTAACACAACTGCACAGTTGCATGTGCACGTACACAAAATCATTGCTTGGCACTCATCAACAGAAATACAGCTCACACATTTTCAGTAAAAAAAAAAATTAATAAAACTTTGACAGATTAAGATGTTGGAATAATCATGTTTGTTGGATTTACAAATTGCCAGTAAATTATTATTATTGTCATTTCTGTAAATCATGTTAACTCTGAGAAATGAATCTGTCATATACCCGTTGGGGACAACCTGCCTTTGGCAAGCTTTGACTTTGCTACAGTGTTGCACATCACTAAGACATGTTTGCCTAAGGCCCTTCTGACTTTAGAAAGTCACAAATTTATTTATTTTAGTACAAACATAGCTTTTGCAGTGGACACAGGTCCATAGAAAACACCATGTCTATTTCCAAAATTAGCTGTCATTACTTCATCTTGTTATAAAAATTGGCCAACTAAAAGAAAAATTTTAATATATTTCTGATAAGTAAATATTTCCCTTTACTTTCAGTCAATGCTTCTTCAGTATTGACCCAAATTAATGCATTTTTGCATCCTCCTTAGCACACCTTCAAATATTTTCTTTCAAAGAGGTGATCACATTTGCAGATTATTATTTAATCAGTTGCATTTGGCTGTCTTGGTAGTTATTGGAATTGTCTATATCCTATGACTATATGGGTTCTTTGGCTTGTTATCAACTCCATTACATCTTCTTTTGCAGATGGCGTGGTCTAATTGTACAGTCCTTTGCCTTCTTGCAGCCTGCGTGGTATCTTCCAGTTTGAGCAGATGATTAGAGCCTCTGGTTTCTCTTCTTAGCCAAAAAACTCTCAAATATCTTCTCATTAACAAGGCTTGTTAAAGAAACCTGCTAGCAGTGCTCATTTATTTTTTCTTACACATACACACACTCACACACAACATACCATCAACACACACATATTTAATATACACTGACATTTGTGTGCATATTTACCTCTTTATTTCCCACACAAACACGTTTACAAACACTGACACCTACACACACATTTTTGAGGCTGTTTCTGTTGGCACACAGCACATGCAACACATGGCCAATTTGGGAAAGTGCTCCACACTTTTAACCTGCTGGATTAAAGAATAAATAGCTGCACTCAAGGTTATCCGAGCATACATTAAAAAATTACATTGCTTGCAACAATGTCTTTCTCTGAAATGTATGTGATTGCTTGATAATCAATTTTGAAGAGGTGAGGCTCTCACGGCATACAGTGTGTATTCTGCAAGCTGCACAAACTCTGTACACACTGTCTGCAGACAGTAAAGACTTCATTGTCGAGTGTTCCGATTGTATACATTTCTCAAGACAAATTTATCATTTGTTCACAATCTGAATGTATATACGAACAAGTTTGATTAATTAATCGGTCACCTATTGGTAGGAGTTGGGGGAGGAGGAAGTTGTGAAAAACTGTCTGGTAGCTAAGTGGATCGAAACACTCTTTCAAACTTAAATGGTAACTGGTCTCACTCACTCGTTGAGTGACGATTGGATGTTGTGAACCAAATTAACTTTATCTTCCAAAGATGACAACATCTCCTCCCTCTCACCCATTGTGAGCATGACTGTGTCCAGCTTGAAAGATTTTATAAATGGGCCTGCAAGGCCTTTCAAGACACCAAGTTCTGTGGCATCACGCTCACTCATGGAGTTCTGCAGTTATGTTCATCATTATGTATGGAGTACATTGCAAAGGTGTCTAAATCAATCAAAGAAAGCTTCCCTTTTCAGCATATGAGTGTCATCTGAGATCTAGACACCAAACTAAATGCATATTCCATTTCAGGAGCTGACAACTCATTGAACAGCTATTGACAGGAGGCTATTGAGTTTCTGTTGCCACTCCCGTTCCAAAACATTGCAACTTTGCCACTGTTGCAGGATTTAATACTGAAACAAGTTGTTGTGTTAACCTATATATGTTCTACTGCTGTTACACCTGAATTTCCTCTTTGCATGATAATAGAGTGTTTATTTTCTATTTTATTCCTTTTGATTCAATATTAAGAGACATCTATGATAATTTGTCTTTACAGGTTTTTTTTTAATCTTCTATTGTAGAGTAAAATTTCTGTCACTGCAATAGAAGACATATAACTTACATCAACCATAAATCTTCTGAATGATGTGAAATATCTATTCAGCTTTAATTTTAAATAAAATGCATGAAAATAAATCTCATGGAATGTTTGTTTATTATCATCAAAAAACAGGAAAATAGGTCACAACAGATTTTTTATTTTTTTTTTTTTTTAACCCCATCAGTCAAAATGACAGCTAACAAGAAATTCTCAATTCTGTTTATTCCTGGCCTTTGTGTTTTTGTTGGAGTCGTGCCACTTATTTAGCCATTTACCTGTAGTTTAACAACCTTCTGAGACAGAAGATGCATTAATTGCCAGTTTCACTTACAGCTTGTAGTACCAGGGTTTCCCCGGTGGTCGGGGCGCCAAGGCAGTCCTCCGGTGGTTCACCGTGTTTTTGTACTAAAAAATGTTAAGAAGACTGGAAAAGTAAAAATATTTCTGGGTAATTATGTGTGAAGGGAAGACATCAGCAGTGAAATAATATTTATACCCACAACTAGCCTTAAAAACAACAAATCGAAAAACAATTAAAATGAATATTGATTATTGAGGTAAACTTAAGACATCCAGCTGCTGCAGTGCGTGAGGCAACATGCAGCACCAGCGGTGTGATTGGTCTGGCGTTCTTCTGTAAACATATCTTTTAGGAATAAATCTGCCCCGCCAGAGAAATGTCAGAGGAACAGAGATGCTTCCAATCCGGCTAAGAAAAAAAAAAAGTGTTTTTTATTTTGTTTGTTTGTTTGTTTTTTATTTATTATTATTTTCCTAAAAACATAAACAAGAAAGACTTAGCCTGGCGGTGGGGCTCGTAAAGCGTGGCGGGCCGCCAGGCCTATAATATACAGGGGGAAATCCTGGGTTTTCTGGGATTGTAGCCTGATTGCTATCTTTAACAAGAAAAAAGAAGTAATAAATACCCATCCTACTGATAGCCAGTTTTCTTATCCTCCACTCAGAATGTGTAATTACATCTATTTTTTTTCTTCGGTTTAAAGGCTAGAGGGAATGCTCTGGTCTATGCTCTGACCTCTAAAATTGGAAAATAGAAGCTTTTGTTAAAGTTTTGATGGAGAGATGTTGATTAGATTTGAGAAATACAGCCTGTATTTCCTCCAGCAGTTGAAGAAAGCAATTTTGTGCTGTTTGCTTCCTTGGAAATGGTTGAGAAAACAATATGAAAATGATTTCTTTTTTTGTTTTTTACAAGTATATTTGATGCTTGCAGGCAAAAGCTCAAATGAAAGCTATGTTAAATTCTTTGTTTTTTTTATGTACTAAGATGTTTTTTTTTTTTTTCTGTGCCATATCTGCATTTGTTCTCCTGTCTTCTCTGACAAAGCACATAGAGTGATGTAAGGTTTGGGGTTGTGAACTGAGGGTGGGTAATAGATCATACAGAGTCTGCTGACATATCTCAGTTTCAAGATTGAAGGACTTTATAACAGATATTATCCAGCATGAATGTAATACTTGGTCTTGGAGAGAGGAAACGTAAATATATAAGGAATCTTGCTTTTAAGTTGGAAATATCTGCTCTTAGATTAGGAATGTAAGATTAGTTTATGCCAAAGGGCCAGTTGGTAACCTGTTAAGATAATTGATTTCAGTGGATCATATGTTCAAAATCACAGTCACATCAGTATAAGCTGCCATTATGGCTAGGTTTGTAAAAAGCAATATTATATTTGATGCACTTGATTTTAATTTAATTACCATCTTTTCATGTATATGGTGGGCAAAACCCGAAAAAGAAAGGAGTGAGGAAAGGAAGATGAATCTATTTTTTTTTTTTTTAAAAGAGTGAATCTCTTTTGATTTTAAGCTACAAAAGTGACTTTTAAATGGTTGTTGTGAGATCAGGTTTCGTAATGCTGACGTGTAAGGTGGAAAAAACAACCTTCTGTTTTTGTTTTGTTGGTAAAAAAGCAAGGATGCATGTTGATTTGCCTGATTATTTAGTTCAATTATTCATAAACTTACTTAAAATCTTTGTCTATCAATCTCTTCCCCCTATGTAGATAAATGGTCTTTCCTTTAGTTTCCTTCGTATGTCTTTTTTTTCCCCCAATTTATTTCACATTTTCGAAATACTAAATACACTCAGAAAATGATATAGATTTAGTTTAGTAATTTAACTCTTCCATGTGAGGTAGAGAAAAAAACACATTTTGAGGAAGTAGTTCCGGTAATTATGTAAACTGTTTAATGTATTGAAAGAATTATGTCAGTGTTTTTAAATGAAATACAAAAAATGCTGTTAATGAGTTGGCTAAAAAGATATATATGTATTTTTTTCTACTTTAACACAATGAAATACACATCAAAGAACATATAAATGTCTCCATCTTTTTGAAATTTAGGAAAGCTGAATGATATTCAATGCTTGAAAAACAATCTGAACCTCGTAATGGGGGCCTCCTGCTGGCTAAACAGAAACATAAAGCTGCATATCATCGGCATAAAGATGTAAATGAACAGCATTAAACTTCAACTAAAAACTGAATGCGTCTATTGGCTAGAGAAACATCAACATAAAATCTTAAGATGTGTCTTGGCAAATAATTCATGTTCTCCACAACTAGACACGCATCATTCTATTCCTAACAGAGCTCAGTCTGAGAGCTAAATTAAATATGTAATATTTCAGTTTTATGATTATGTTTTGAAATCTAGACTCGGCACATGCGGTGACGAAATAGAAATGGACTTTTTCTTTAAAACGCTTTGCAAGTAAAACCTGTTCACATTTTTTTTTTTTTTTACTTTGATTAAAAGGAGCAATTCTACAGTCAGAGAGAAGGGGTTCTGAAATGTAGTGTTACATTTCAGTGAAAGGGAATGATGCAAGCAAAAAAAAAATTTTCAAAAATCTAAGATGTTGAGTTTAATCAATCTTGCTGGCAGATGATCAAACAAATTGCTTGTAGATATATCTGCATTTCACAAATTGGTGCAAAGTCTTGTAAAGCATGACTATTCAGTGTTAAGCAAACATGTCATCACTAGTATATGGAACCCGTAGAAAACATTAGCAGTGGTGGAGATTTTTTTTTTTTTTTTTTCCCCGATTAAAAGTACTCCAAAAATGTAGCTATTAGGCAAAGTGACCATTGGTTTAGTGATGAGTCAGACATATTTATAACTCATGCAGCCATTTGAAAATGGCTGCATGAGTTTTGTATCTATACACCAGAAAAAAAAAATTTAAAAATCACATTTTGTAGAAAATTGTAGAATCCAAACAGGAAGACAGTCACAATCTCCCATTGGTCTGTCTCCCTACCCCCAGCCTCATTTAACAACATCTTTCATTATTGTACGCCATGAACAGTCTTGCAGACGCCAGACCTTTTTCCTCAAACATACACATTCTCAACTCTGCCTACTACAATCCTCCTCCTGCTGAGCTCAGTCCTCATGGTCAGACTATATCAGATCTCTTGCTGCAGGGCTTTAGGTGTTGCAGTAGTACACAGTGATACAGAATCTGGGCCAAGGCTCTAGGGAACTGTAATCTATACTGTATGTATCAAATCCATCATTGAATTTGTAGGTTATTGATCCAGAAAACGCGCTGAACCACAACCACAGAATGGAAGGGTAAAAGGCCAAATGTCTGGTGTGAGGGAAAGAGTGTAAGGAAATAGGCTGTGGTTTGCTGTGTAAATAGCTTTTGGCTGTGTTAACTATTTGTCTGTGTGCATTTGGGTGCTCCTTCACAACTTCGCTCAACATCCAGTATAGAAGACATGGCTACTGCAAAGATTTTTCACAACAGTGGCTCTTCTCTCTCTGGGAGTGGTTTTATGCAAAAAAATTTTTCACAACAGTGGCTCTTCTCTCTCTGGGAGTGGTTTTATGCAGCCAGATCTCTATTTCTTCCTCATCCTTCTTACTTAATAACCACTAAAATAAACTCTAATTGTTAGAAGTCTTCAATTCTTTTCGGACTTATCCTTTCACTCTCTTTAACTTTGTGTCAGCCATACTTTTCTTATATCTATCCTTTGGCAGTCAGTTTAAACGTGAAGAAAGGAAATAGGATATTAAAAAAATAAACATGAAGACAAATATGATTTCAGTATGAAAGTGCACTACTGTTTATATCTCTTGAACTTTTCCAAAGATTAAAGCGAGTCAACCAGCCTCACTTTTTTCTTTGTGAGAATATTACATCTCACAAAGCCATATTCGACCCATCAACTGAAAGTGAAAATAGTTTAGCTGAACTGTACCTAAACTGACAAGCCAAGCAGGGAGGTGAGAGGCTTATGGCAACTCTGGAGGATTTGATAAGATCTGCAGCTCAGATGGGAGAATCTGTTACAGGACCATAAATTTGACCTTTATAACAGAATGGCAAAAAGAAAGCCATTATTGATAGAAAACTATGAAAGTCCTATTGAAAGTTTGCAACAACCCAGAAAATAGTCACAGCAAACTTATGGAAAAATGTGCCAGGGTCAGGTGAGCAAAAAGTAAAACTTTTTGGCATACAAAATATAATATGTGACATCCTGAACATGCCATAACAACAGTAAAGCTTTATGCTGAGGGATTTCTTTTGTCTGTGCGGACATGTAATTTGGCCAGGCTGGAAGGGAGAATGCTTAAAATAGGTACAGGGCAGTCCTGGAAGCAATTATAAATCACAGGGAGTAAAAGACTACAAAGGGTCAAGGAAGGAAGCAACCCTAAACATACAACCTGAACTACAGTGAAATGGTTTTAGATCAAAGCATAGCCAAGCCAAAGAGTGTCTCAATCCATTTCATACCTAAATGCAAGATGTTCCTCAAAGAAAATTCATGATCCTTTAGATGTACAAAAAAAAACATAAATAAAATATTTAAGCATAAATATGTGGTACAAAATAAACTTTCAATGCAAAAATCCACTAGTTAAACTCATCTGATAACTAAACTTCCACAACTCAGGGAAGGAGACCCTTGATGAGCCAACAAATCTCAGATTCAAAAAGGCCAGAATGGGTCAGGGGAGCCTAGTGATTAACTTTAGATGAGTTTTCTCCTTCCCCACCAAGTGTGACTTGTAGACTCATCTTAATTAGGATAATGGTAGAATTCCTGCTAACTCTTTTGATATCAATTAATCCTTGCAAATTAAAGTGTCCAGCACAATTTAAAGTGAATAACTCTTAATTAAAACAATAATCACACTTATTCTGAAATGTCTTCACAAAGCACACTAAAAACAGCACTCTAAATATCACAATTCTTTCCCACTTTACAGAGATGTTATTTTGATTACTGGTATATTTACAATAAACAAATACTTTGTGAAGTTTTATCACTTCTTTATATGTTGGCATGACTCAACATTTATTCTGGGCATCCACACACCAAATAAATTATGTTTGCCTTGGGTCCATTCTTGTATCAAATTCTTGGCTGAGTTAAAGTTTAATGCAGAAACAGCAGACCAAGATTCTAATATTTTATGCTGACACTTTGGATTTTTTGACAGTGGAGCGGTGAAGTAAAGTGTATCGATGTTCAGCCAAACAAAACACAGAGTAAAGCTATTTAATTTTACATAAGACACAGCGGTCCATCCATTTTCAGGACACAGGACATCGCTGTGTTTTCTTTAAGATGCACACTCTGCCTCAGCAGTACTGAGCATATTGTACTAACAACACTGCGGCAGTGTAGAGGTTTGTTTCATAATTACATTCAGAATATGATGAGTTCACAAAATATATTTACTGTTTTTAAGAGGAAAGTGTTTTTCTCATTTTCACACGTATTTGGCTTTTATTTGCTTGCCCGACATGTTTCCTCAGAAGTTCTTGTTTTAATATAATTTCTGTTTTGCTAATGGAACCCTCTTTTTTGCCTCTGAGTAAAGAAAACACCGTGTTCAAAAATCTCATTTAGATTTTGTTGTTGCTTTGTATTTAATGATCATTGCTGCAGCTTGTAACTGTGTGAACCTTCCAATTGTATTTGGACATGGGAAAAAAAAAACGAACTAAAACCATTAAACAGTCTGATAATTGAACCAGCTCAAGCAGACTTGAAACATTGCTCTGAACTAGGTGTACAAATTTGACTGAAGAATAGCTTTAATCTAAGTGTAACATATAATGTTTTTTTTTTTTTTTTGTGGTGTAGTTTGCTTTGATGTGTTTCTTGTGCTTTGTAGTTGAAGACAATTCAAAGTTTGAAAGAACCCAATGTCTGGTTCATGCCTTGTCTTTATTTCTTCATAGTCATTTTTATTGTAAAACAAACAACAGCTAACATTGCTATCCTGAAATAACCTTAAAATAAATGAAAATGCATTACAGCGACAAACGGTACCAGCAGTAAACATGAGACAATTAGGTGAATTGGTGGATAAAAATGTAATAAATAAAAATGTAATAAATTATTCAATGTATTAAGTTTGTTTTTCTTTTTAAAGAAAAAAAGAAAAACAACAAAAATTAGATTTTTTATTTAGTTATTTATAATATCAAAGTGAAATAACTGAAAGCATTTATTTGTAGCTTAAATGTAGTTTTTGTGCTTGTCTGCTTCTTCACTGGGAGTATATATTTTTTTCTCTTAGAGCTGATGACCACCATCATCCTTTTTAATGTTTCTCGGAAGGACTGAGAGATGAGCACCTCTTTAAGATTGGCTTCAGTGAATCGTACTCCCCAATGGGCTCCTAACATGGCAGTAAACAGCCTTCCATCACAAATTTGTTCCCCCTTCATAGTCTATCAGTGGTGGACAGCGGACCTGGCTCTGTGTAGTCTGTTGCTGAGGGCCGAGCTCGCTGCACAGCTCCACACTGCTCTGATTAGACTGCACACTCCCTGCGGTGCCTGTGATCAGTGGCCACACTCGTCTCTCTCTGTCCGTCGCTGCTTCCGACCCTTGTTTTTTTTTTCCTCCCCCCCAGTTCTCTCAGAGCTCCGTCACTCTCCCTTTGCTGTTCTTTTGCTCTCTCTTCCTCTCCTCTCTCATTCTATCTTTCCATCCATCTGTCCCGATCTCTCGGGAGGCCAGCCCAATTAACCTGTTTAAACAGCCATCTGAGCATCCCATCCATTCCAATGTGGATGTGTGAGAGGGAGCCAGTTCACTGAGCCAGGAGCCCGATGCCAGGCCTCCATCCGCAGCCTTCCCCAGCCACCACCTCCACCTCACCTCCTCGCCTTCATCAGCTTTCTCCTCCTCCCACATCATCCTCCTCTTGCTTACAATGAGCCTGATTGTAACAGATATTAGGTTGATCCAGTGCCCATAAAAGTGTTTCCTTCTCTATTTTGTAGGGTAGAGTGACATCTGACGCATTCAGTCCAGCGCTCTTTGAACAATCCGAACGAGCGCCGCTATAAACAGTGATGTCTCGGAAGATATTTCTTTTGCAACCACAATCTGCCCACAATCTCTTTTTATTTTTTTCTTCGTCTTTAATGTTCTTTCTTTTCATCGCACTCTCTGATTGCCACCTCCGCATGCTCTCCGTCCTCTCAACTATCTCCCTTTCTCCTGCGCTCCCCCCCTCCTCTCACCTTCTTCTTCCTGTCACTCCTCAACTTTCCCTCTCTCGTGACTCTTTTCTTTTCTCACTTCCTTTTCAACACTTGTCAGCCACTTCCTTTCAGGCTGTCCAAAGAACATCGCAAGAAGGTCACGTCTCCTCGTTCCTCTCCTCCTTGTCCTTCCCTTTTTATGAGATCAGGAGCGCTTTAATTAGAGAGGTGGGAAAAAAAAAGATGAAGTTGGGCTTTAATTTAGAATATCATTCAAGCATCACAAAAACTGTTATTTTACAGCTTTGGGAACAATCATGATGAAGAAATTAAAGACTTTATTCCCTTACTGTGGCACCCCGCACTGGTAGAATTTTCCACATTTCAGAGGGTGACTGTTCTTATTGACTAGACAATGGAGAAGTGCTTGGCTAGCTGTTTGGCACACTGGGGTGTCTGTCTTATTTGCCAGATCAATGCACACCCAGGGCCCACTGCTTTAGACAACTTGTTAATGTGCAGCACTGCGCCGTTGGGCTGCATTGCTTTGTTGTTGGCTGATTTTTATAATCTCTCTTATAGCAGTATTGACCCAACTGAGTGAAAGAAGATCTATTGGAGGGCTCTGTGTTACTGTTTGTGTTTGTGTGCGTGTACGTGTGTGTTGTTGGACGAGCAAAGTTGGCACTGTCTTTTTCTTTAATTGGTGCAGGAAGAAGACCCTCTGGGTACTTTATGGTGCAGCCTGTCACTCCATTTGTGTGTGGGTATTGGTGCAGTTAGTTCAGCTTGTCACTGTTAAGACATGCAGGCAATCACCGAAAATAAATGCCTACGCACACAAACAGAGAGTGATTACACTTACCACCTACAGTTACATCTTGCTTTGGTTTTTATTGACTTATTGAGTTAGGCTTTTACAGATTTTTTCTTGAAAGAGCTGCTTGTTTACAGATATGTTGTGCTTGCCATTTTAGATAAACGCAAAAAAAAAAAGAAGTTTAATGCTGAACTTCATCATATTTTTGTTTTGCAATACTTTTTAAAACGGATAAATAAATTGAATTAAACATCTTCAGGTATCTTTTTTTTATTATGTTCTGGCTCACAAACAGCTTTCAGGTTTTATTCACCCATCTCATTTTATCTAGAAATGGGATAGCACAGGGTGTAAGCTTCAATACATTCAGGTTCATGTTATGATACATAAACCAGTATAAACAATTTCTAGCTGGAATATGATAATGTGCAAGATCCAAATTGCTAGACAAACTTGTTTTGGTTCATTGCAATGAGTGAGAGGAGACAATATTTCATTTGAAAGCAATGATTCTTATGATGTATTGTAAAAAAACAAATATTGATACCTTTTATTTTCTATATTTTTTCACATTGTAACCACAAACTTTAATGCATTCTACTGGTATTTTAGAACAGACCAACACAAAGTAGTGGGTACTTGTCAAAAGACTGCATAATTGTCCTGGAATTTTATTTATTTATTTATTTTGCAAATAAAACTACAACATTGCACACTGAGTACTGTCCATTTTACTTGTACACAATAGGATAATATTCACTACAACCAGTTGCAGATTTCTGCTGGTATGAAACTTGAACACAGTATGAATGCAGCTATTCTTAGAAGGTCTTTGAGGTATTTTATATGACTTTGGTTACAAAAACAAAAAACTACCATCACAAAGACAAAGTAAAATACCAGACAGGTCAGAGATATCACGATAAATATGTTTAAAGCAGGGTTAGATGATAAAATGCATTGCAAGTTTTGAACATTGCCTGGAGCACTTCAATCCATCTTTCAAAATTGGTATGAGTGTAACACAACTGCAAACACTCTTAAGACATCTCTCTCACTTGTTCTGCCCCCAAACTTTCTACTATGAAACATCCGAAAAACGTTCTTTGTTTTTTCAAATCAAGACTCAAAACTCACCTGTTTAGGAATATATTCTCTTTACTTACATTAATTTTCACTGTATTTTGCTTCCATCTGTTGTAGTATATTGTGTTTGTTTTCTTCTTCTTCTCCTTATTTATTATTATTATTATTATTATTATTATTATTATTATTTTTTTATTATTATCATTGGGGCTACTTTCAAAAAGCTACATGTGATAGATAACTAACAACTTCACCGGGTAGCAAAGGGATTGCCTGTCTTCAAAAGGACTGCGAAATCTGGTCAAAAATAATGGGAAGTATATTTGAGGCTACCAGAGCCTCAAGGAATGGTTAAGACAAAGTTATGTGTGTGACCCATTTGATGTTGAAACATTAATCCAATTGATAATTGATGGCAATAAATGAATATTAATTTTTCACATTTTCTGTGCGACCCTTCCGGACCCCGCACAGAGTAAATAATTTGTGGGGTCTAACTCACCCCGTCTCTTCAGACTGCACAAAAATGTATCTTTAATTTAAATTTTCTAGCCACCCTAATGCCACAAGGGTTTTAGTTAATATAAATATTTTCTATTTTTTTTATTTTTGATTTGATATTTTCAGGAAAAAATGAAGACTAAGGAATTCACATCTTAGTTTGACCTCTAAATGAGCTATTCCCTATGTGTGTAGACTCAGTCTGCAGGCCTCTTGCAGTCATAGCTGCAATAGTGCTGCACTGTTGGCTGTGTGCCTAGCTTAAAAAAGAAGAAACAGTAATTGGTGAACAGGGAGAGAAAGGGCAGCATACTACTAGAGGGCTGTCTTATATGTGTGTTTGTGTGTGATTTTACTTGTATTTTAGTATTTTTTACATGCCTTCCACAACTTAGGTATGCATCAACACTTTGAGAATGCATTTTTACTTCTCCCTTTTGTTAATATATTCAGGCAGCCTTCCAAAACTCCATTTGTGTACAAACATGTTTGCCAAATGTTGTGTTTGTTATTGTCAACTCTACCTTCCAAATCTAATCTTTGAAAATCTGCAAATATAATGGAAGGGGAGAAATAAAATTGGATTTGACAAAAAGAAAAGCAAATGAGACAAACATAAACTGGCAAGTTAGAGGTTTGTTTGGGGTGAACTTGCTCAGCAACACAAACAGAAACAAAATCCTGTGAAAAAACAAAAGCTTTTGTTCTGCTTTTGTTAATGCAGTCCATCTCTTATGTCCTATCTAAACCTGTCTAGGAGAGCACACTTGTGTAGCACCTACTGCAGTCGATAGAGGCTGTCAGGGAATGGATGTGCCATTTGACAGAGTTTAAAGTGGCTGCCTGGACATCTGGAGGGTTCTCACATGATCACAGTCGTCTTTAGGTCCAAATGTAACAAAAAGACGGATTTACTCACAGTCACTTTCTGTAATTGGAACCTTGTTTCAGCTGTGTAGAGGCGTAGGAGGGGAGAAAGAGAAGATATAGAGGTGAATTGTGTCTTTCAGCCCAGGGTTCTTACAATATGTTGTCTAGACATTGTAATCCTCAAGAGAGGAGTAGAAGGCTGCAGGTGCCACTAGGGAGAAGTAAATGAGAATGAAAGGTCACAATAGAAAATACCTGTCTCCCTCTTACTCCTCCACTCTTAAACATTTTAGATTTTCATAGGAGATCAAGCACCTAGTATTGCTCCTTACAATTTGTATTGTTTCTTACAGAAATGATTTATCTCAAGAATGTAGTTTTTTTTTAAGATGAATAATCCTACAAATGTATTTTAACTGTATCTTATTTTTCTGAAGATGTTATATGACATTTATT
Organism: Poeciliopsis gracilis; assembly: GCA_911649635.1. Taxonomy (NCBI): domain Eukaryota; kingdom Metazoa; phylum Chordata; class Actinopteri; order Cyprinodontiformes; family Poeciliidae; genus Poeciliopsis; species Poeciliopsis gracilis. The sequence goes on from CAJVRI010001220.1 coordinate 5,556,472, forward strand.
GTGTTTTTCTTTCGCATGTGAGATATTATAACCTCTGATCAAATAGCAATAAATGAGAAACTTCCTCATTCTGATATGTACTTATCAGAATCTTCTTACAAAAGGATAGAATGATGTCCTTTTTTTGCCAAAGTGATGTCACAAGGGTTATAAAATGACAGTTGAGACTATCAACTGTCATAGATGACTTATTTTTGTATCTGACAAATGGCAAAATATCAAAATGGAGAAGACATGTAAATGACCACCAACTGTCAAGGAACTTGTAGCTCCCTCCACATTTATGGGCATCTCTGGTAATCTTGCCCATATCTACAGTCAAAGCAGTTATTTACATTTTTAAACAACTAGAAAATTGGTGTACAAACCTGGCTGAGAACCAAGCATCTTGTCATTAAGCAAAGTGAGAAGGTCAGTAAAGGGAAGAAAAAGCAACTCTCAACCTTCGGTTTTGGATCATGAGTGTTATTTTGAGGACATCAATTGTTTATACAAAACATTAAACAGTGAATACAATGACTCTTAGAAGTTTGTGATGTGATTGAAATCATAATACATCATTTGAATCCCTCACATATAAATCATTTAGCTTGTCAATCAGTTCAACTCAAAATACACATTCATTGATTTTTTATTTTTTATTTTTTTGGACAAAATTAGTTTCAAACTCTGATTGAGTAATATGAAATATTAGTTTCCTTTTTATTTGGTTATTTTTCAATTTATCTAAATGCAATTATCTGATGCTGAACAGGCCAAAAGTGACATTCACCTTTATCTTAGTGTCAACTGAAGAAAAAGAAGTAAAAAGACAGAAAAGCATGACGCTACCAACACCTTCTTTCACCTTGTATAAGGTGTTTATTTTTTTACATGTGATGTTGTTTTTGTGCTAAAGCTTAGTATTGTTTGCTTGTTTTCTGACACTGTTAGGTGTGCTGAGTGATCTGTGATGTTGTAGCCTGGTTTCCCTTCTAAAGGTCCTGAGCACTTTGTTAAACTCTATGGTGCCATAAGCCATCTGAAATACATTTTGTGCTAAAATTTGTCAAACTTTCCCACACAACTGAAAATGAGTCATCTCTGGGACTTTCACCAGGATAATTATTTGAAGTATATTGCCAAATATCTGAGAAATGGTCCACCAGACACAAACTCCCCCTCCTCTTTCAGTTCCCAGACATAAATCCTGTTGAAAACTTGTGAACTGAGCTAAAGAACAGAAAGCATGAGAGGACCCAAGAGTCTGGCTGATCTACAGAGACTGTGGAAAGAGAAATCGTCTCTGAATGCTGTAATCTTGTCAATTGTTATAGAAGTGCTAACTAATGTCCCGTTGGGTGCAAGTTAAAAGTTTTAGTGAGTGGATATGCCAATTAGAAAGCTACTATTGATCTAGCATAAAACAAAATATTGTATAGTGTAGGTTCCCTCAACTCCTTCTTAAAAAATATTCAAATTATAAGTGTTATTAATTTTTACACGTCAGTTGTCAATTAATGTGGAGGTAGCTGATGGAAGCCAAGTTTTCTAAGACAAATTTTCCAATCTATTTACAATAATACTGAGAAAGCACAAGCTGTAGAGAGTTGACCTCACAGTGGGGGTTACGAATCACAGCCACATCCAAATGGTTAATATTCACAAATACTTGAGACCCACTTTAAAAACACCTGTAAGTACATCGTTTAATAGTTCAAAACACCAAATAGAACTTGATATACATTAATATGAACATTAGAAGCTGTCTTCCTTAATTCTGCTCTTCGTGCCAATCAGGGCTAAGAAAAATAAATAGCACACCTTGATTGGCTGCTTTAGCTTCCAAAGGCTTTTTATTTTATTTTTTTCAAAATATGTTAGCTTTTCAAAAAAACATTGCAAAAAGGTGGATTTCCCACAAATAATTTTGAGACATGTTCTACATTAAAAACTCAAATTGTAAGGTTAATCTGTGAATACTGAACTGCAAATAGGTGAGGGTCCACTGCATGTATGTTACTTGTTTCTTCATATAATTCCAGCTATTTTTGCAGCAATTTCATCTGCATCCCAACCAAACAAAATATGTGCCATTTTTATTTTACAGCTGTCATTGCCTTGATGGTTTTCATATGAAACTCTTTTAAATCATTCTGTCCACAGTGACGTTTGACGACTGCATGGGGAATGAGGCCGTGGTTTTCCAGAGCACCGACCCGGTCTTCAATGTCCGGACAGATGGATCCATCTTTGCCAAGGGACAGGGAGCCAGTTTGGATGAGACAGTTCAGTTTAAAGTGACAGCGCGTGGCCCTCACACAAATGTCTGGGAGACTACGGTTCGACTGACCCTGATTGACCTGTCGTCATCAGGGCAAAATGAAAATGAGGTGAGTTACACACAGAAATATCACGCTTCAAGTTTCAATTATCATCTCAAAGGTCTCTTTTTCTATCACATTTCCTCCAGTGGCCTGGTGATACTAACAGCCCAGAATCAGGTCAAAACTCCTTGGGGATTTGAGAACTAGAGAGAGAGTGGGTGAGAGCAGCAGCAATGGCAGACTGTTAAAAGTGATAAAATCGCACTGCCACATGGGGGAGAGAATGTTTCCCTTTGCCATAAGCTGTTATTGGAAAACATCCGGCGCCTGTGCACCCCAGGGGTTCTTGGCTCTTTCGTTTCTATTTAAAAGCTGTCAGAGGTCAGGCGAAGACTGAGCAGTCTGAGCTAAGCTGTCCCCATGAATACAGAAGCACACGGCCAAATCAGATTGTCGATACCAACACGAGCCTTAATCAGATTAAAGCATTGAAAACACAAATAATTAAGAGACTGTGTTCACTACTTGGTCCAACATCTTCCCGGGATCAATAGGTTCTTCACCAGATCAGGTCTAAATGAGACATAAGTGCAATATAAGTTATAATTATATAATACCTAAACCTCTCACACAGTTTCCTATCTTGCTTTTAATGTCGCATAATTTTTTTTTTTTTTTTTTACAAAAAACAGGATCTTTATAGAAGGATGTAGGATATACAAAGACTTGTTTGTAAAACTTTGCATTTTCCTAGTAGTTGGAATGCTACTACCAACTTGTGAAAATTGGTAGTAGTAGCTAGAACTCCCAACTTGATCTGTTTTCATCTGAAAAATTTACCAAAAAATGATTTTTTTCTTTTAAAAAGTAATTTTCAAATACTGCAAGTCTTAAAGGGATAATTAACACATTTTTAAATCACAAAACAAAGTTTGCTTCAAATAAAGCAACTATCTAGGACTTTCATAAATCTCACAATAATGTTTCAGCAGCATTGAGATTCCTAGGCTGTGTATCTAAATCCCTTAAAAAGTAGAACACATAGAAGACACGGTTTTGTGTGTTTCCTTGGTAGTTGTGAGAAAATTGAATCAGTGACACAAAATCAGCCCTTGAATCGGAGAGACAAATAGAGAGTGGGACCTCAGTCAACAAACGATTTATTATTGTGAGTATGAATATGCTTTTCATGCGCTGAATAGCCTGGCCTTTATCTACATAATTTTGTAATTCAGGCAATTCAAATGATTCACCGCATGGTATGAGCCTTAGTGTTAAAGTATTAAAGGTCAAACAAGTGGCTATTTTGCTTTATTTCCCAGTGAGTCCATGAATAGTACTTGAATAGACAGACGAATGATGGAGGAGCAAGACGTGTGGTCAGCAGTCAAAGGTATGCTACAAGTTGTAAGTGGCATGTATTCAGGAGGAGAGCGCAGGGCACTGAAACAAAACGTGATGTTTCATTATGGAAATGCTGCTTTGTGGCGCGCTCTGTTGAATAATAACTTCCAGATGTCTCGGTAGCCAGGGGCTGGCTGATATCAAAGCATGCAGGGTTTTGGGGAGGCAGTGCTGTGGAGGGGAAGAGCTGGGACCATTGCCAGCTGGCTAAGGCTGACGGCACCAGGGCTGTGGGTCCGCATCCATTTCACACTCACTGATTTCTGTTCACATAGCATTGGTGTGCCTAAGCGAGTGTGTGTTTGGTATGTATTTGAGGATGTTATTTTATTGTGGGAGATTATGCTGGATCAAGTATGAATTATGCTAATTTTGCATTTAATTTTAATGCCGTGTATGTTCCGTGTGTGTTTGTCCTTTTGTTTTGGGCATAAAATGTCTTATATTTGCGAGCCTATGGGTTTGAGCTTTGCAAGGCTGCATGCCAAAGCATATGCTCTCTATCTGCGCTGGATTAAATGGAAATAACACAACCTTTAAATCACTAAATTCAAAAACCTGCTGTTAGAAATTCTGATCTAAATCCAATCTATCTGTGCTGTTTGACAACCATCTCTGATAATGGTTTCAGTAAGTAACACCATTCCTTCACTTGTCCCCCCCCAACCCTTAGTTACAACATGCTTCAGCACTCTTTTTTCTTTCTGCCAAAGTGTGAATAAGACTCTGAGGAGCAAGGTTTCATTAAACTTGCTCCGTGATAGGGGAGAAAAGCTCACTTAAGTTTTTTGCAGTGGTGATGCTCTTTTTTTCTGGCTTTGTCTCCTTTCTTTTTTCTTCAGTTTTCCCGTGGGAGCTCACTAGTACCTGTTAGCATGTGCAGATAAAAAGCTCTGGTGTTTCACTTATTTAGTGCAAGGGAACGGGTGAAGATGAGGGATGTGGGAGTGGGTTGGTCGGTTATCTCACATCTGTTTCTGATAACTCTCACACTCATTCATTTCAGTTTAACCTTATATCGTGTGTTTCACTACTTTGTGGGGCATGGAGGCATGAGCTGCAGTCAACGTCACAAAGTTTATATCTGTCTTACAAAGAAAAAAGAGTCCATTTGTCCAGACCTACATCACATCTGTCACATCCCACTTTACTGAGAAATCACGTTTTTGCACATAGGGATGCTGTACTGGCACAGGCCAGTCTGTCGAATGTGCACTGATTGTAAAGGTTCATTTGCATGTTTCGGTGAACCTGTCACACAGTACAGCAAACACTGAATATGGAAACATGTTTGGAAGACTGGATTGCCTGTTCTGCAAACTTGTAACATTGTACACAGATAGGAGAAAGAGTCAGCGTTTGAGTGGGCCATTGCATGTCAGCATGCTGCTCAGGAGTGTAATTAAGAGTGTAGTGTTTTTCAAGGACTTTGCCTCCCCTAGTGGCCAAAATAAGAGATAAAGGTATGTGAACTTCAAAAAAGAAAACAGTCCTATTTTGTTTATTTATTATAATCAGATGTTTCAGACTATGAAACAGTGTTAATACAGGGCAATGATAATTGAATTAAATAAGAAAACAGTTTTCAAATAATTTTCAAATGAGGATTTTATTTATGAAAAGAAAAAAGGCATTTAAACCAAGCTAATCCTGTGGATAAGTAATTGTAAACATAATAGATACTTGTGTCACATTTGGTAGACAATTATCATCATCAGTAATTTTAAACTTGCATAACTTTTTTAATTCAACTGCATTGGATTTCTGTCATTACTGGTATGGTAAGTCTCATTGTTGAGTCCAAAGTCATGCAAGTCTCAGTATTTACCTGTAAATTTTGACTTACAAACTGGTCATTTGACCACATTCAGAATTTAATCAGAATAGTAGTTTTTTTTTCTTTTTCTTTTTTTTAAAATAATAATTCAAGTATTTTGGTTTCCCAGAAAAAACAGCAAGTGGATGTGAGCTTTAAAAAAATAAATTAAAGTAGAATAAAATTAGAAAATGAGCAAAGTGATCCATAGTAAATATATAAATCTGACCAAAATAAATTCTAGCTTTCTATCTTAATCAACTGCAACAGCACAACCCAGTTTTTACAACGTTATAAGAGAAGATCAGATTGAGAGCACAGAGACTTTCCTTTACACATTGGAACCTGTGAGTTTCCAGGATCTATGACTAAAATAGCGAGCATAAAAAACCCCCTCAGTTTTTAAGCTAAAAATCAGCATCAGCGATTTTAATGCAGCTGGTCTTTACTACCATTGTGGGATATAGAAATCTGTTATAAGTTATTTGACATGGACATTTAAAGAGCAATCGTAGTCGATGTTCTTATGATGATGAATTTAACAAACTCTCTCTTAACTGAAGTCCAATGCCAACCCAGAGTTCCCTCACCAACCACATCCTTTTTTTTTGTCTTTCCCTTTGCTCTGTCACTTAAAGTGTAATGGAAAACGCAGAACAAGATGTTTAAAGCCGCACGTTTGGATGATCAAAAACAAACATGACACCTTACCCTAGAATCCCCCCACCATCTATGGCCCACACCATTACCCACCCACACATACCCATGCATGCATAAACCGTAAGTCAGGTTACTTGACACATTTTCTTTAAAACAGCCTTAAAAGCTTTTCTTTTTCTTTTTTCTTTTCCTTTTTCTTCTGCTTCTTCGTCTTCATCTTGAACATCCATCTAATGAAAGCAACCTTGAAAGCATTATTTCTGCTGGCAGATACAACCTAACCCCCTAAGGAACCTTGACCAGGCAAGAACAAACAGATAGTCAAAGAAATAACACTTTTTTATAGACTGCATGGTACAGGACCTTCAACTTTCAATATGGGCCAGGAGCCATTGTTGCGTTACTCTGTAGTCTACTCTATTATTTCTAGTATTCTAGTATTTCTCAGTATAATCTCAGCTGTTGTGGTGGATCTGTAAGATAGCTTCTTCACAGACATTGTAAAATGAAATGTAGACTAGCTATTCAATCGTATCATATATTACAGTGTTACACATAGTGTAATGATATATAAATATGTGTTAAATTAATCCATTTTCTTTTTGCCCAACTTCACACAATTTCTCTTGTACATTGGTACAAACACCATCATGTCCACCCAAACATACATATACTCAGAAATTCCACCTCAGCAGTTCCCTGGGCTTTAATAAAACATTTCATGAGAGTGTGTTCCAAACACTATATATATACATATATATATATATATATATATATATATATATATATATTTTCAAACCCAAATACTTGCTACCATGACTCCCCAATTGTTTTGTAATGTTTTAGATTTTAATTGCTAAGAAGAATCTGTCAGAACCTTGAAACTGGAAGTACAGACAAAGTAGAACAATAAGACTGCAAAGCTGAGCAGTGTGTAGTTGAGACATGCCAACCTTTGGCAATGATATTCATTGTTGATTTTCTTACATGGTTTTAGAGACTTAAAAACCCTGAGATACGTTGTTAGATTTTTTTGTGTAACAATGATCCAGACAGATTATCAAAATATTAAGGACATTTAGTACAACATTATGCACACAGGAGCAAAGAGAGGAGTCTTTAGATAATGAAAGCCATTAACCATAATGCTGAACTGAAGTTTTGTGTAATATATTTGAAGATTTGGAGCAACATTTTTAGTTATTGCAGTTGGTGCTTTACATAGCACAGGAATTCACAAATAAAACTCTCTCCCTCTACTCTGCATTTCTTTATTCACGCTTTAGAAGTCTAATGGATGACATTTTTATTCCTTCTTTGGTGCCTGTTGAAAGTATTTTCACGTACGGACACTAAATCTAGGTGGCATTACCTTTATTGCTTGATATTTGATGTAGATTGTTCTGACACAAGAATGAGTTAATGCTCATAAAGAGGTTGAAAATAGGCTCTCTTTTTGTTCCTTTTCTGATCATCTCTCAAAAAGACAGTTTTGTGGTGGACCTGAACACATGTGAGGACAGGAGCACAATAAATGATTGAAGTGTATATCTGTGACTCAGCTGACTGTCTGCTAAAAGAGGCTTTAAATCCAACATCAGACATGCTTTCTGTTAATAGGCTTTTTATATCTAACATAAATGACAAAGCCTGAAGTTTATGGTCTTGTTCACACCCATATATACAGACAAAACAAGTAATACCAGCTCTGTTCTGCCCAGGTCTGATGCCTGGTGGTGCTTTTTTTCTTGTCGCATTTCTGTCGGCACTTATAAGTTTAGATTCTTTTTTTAATTCTCAGAATACATTGAGGACACAACTTATATTTCCAGAGTATTCTAACCTTTGAGCAATTAGTTTAAAGAACATGCTTGTGATACATTGTGAACTTCGGTTCCATAGCAACACCATGTGTAGGTGATGATATGACACTGAATAGTTTACAATTATGGCCTTAGGCTGGAGGTATAGAGAGCTATTGAAATACCGTATTTTTTTATTCCCATCTCAGACTTCTCAGAACAACAAGGTTATTGTAAGAGGTTGGACTGCACTTTTTAAACATAAAAGAGCAGCTTATCGGGAGTTTTCGCTGAGATCAGTCTTAGCTTCTAGTACAGAGATTCTGTGTTATTACATGTTATTTTTTTCCTATTTTTCCTTCAATTCACACAAGTTGAATTACTAATACAACTTCACTTTGCTACTACTTTATTTGATATTTCCTTCTTCCATAACTAATTATTTACTCAGAAAAAAAAACACACATTTTTTGTGTGTTTGTATAGAAATAACCATTTGCATAGACATAATATGTTGTGTGATGTTACAGCCTGGTAATAATATTATAAATATTGAGGTAATATTTTGTATTTTGTGAGAAAAAGTATTAGAAGTTGTTTTGTGTTGGTACTGCTGTGAAAACAGCTCTGCTCCTCCATGGTCCCATTTTTGTAAAATCTGGGGCAAATCTTCAGTTTGGTGGCCCATATTAACCCCTGGCAGTCAAAACAGCTTGACATCCCACAATCAGCCAGGGGCTGTTTGTGGCTCACGGCTCCATGTGTGTGTGTGTGCGCGTGCGCGTCCTTGTATGGCTGTAATAACAGAAACGAGGTCTCACTTAGTCTAATGAGTAAAGCTTTATGAAAACGTTACTCTTTCTGACATCTGAATTTCTGCCTTGAGACTGAAACAACTTTAGCATATTATTGGTTACTTTTATAATCATCAGCACATACAAGCTTGTGTTTAAAGTCTCGCCTTGTCTTGTCTTTAAGGTCGCAGAGGAAGCAGGGAACATCAGTGAGCAAAACAAGAAGAAGGACGCGTCGCAGGCACCAACTCCTGTCATCATGTTCCCAGGGTCCCGCGTCAACAGCACCAGGGGTCTCCGAAGGCAAAAGAGAGACTGGGTGATCCCACCAATCAATGTGGCAGAAAATTCTCGTGGACCATTCCCTCAGATGCTCGTCAGTGTAAGTGACAGGTTTGATTGGCTGCAGCAGTGATTTGCTCAGAATTTACAGCTGGGATTTCTCGAGGGCGCTTCACAGCCACCACTGATTGGGGACGTGCGTAATGAAGGGTGATAAAGCACAGAAATGCATTAGCATAACTAGTTTGCTCTCCACATCCTTGAAGATGATTGTGTTGTGCTCCCCTGATGTAATTAGAGCTACAGTATCTTAAGGTATTTAAAAAGCCCTGGCTGACCCTGAGAAGTTTTCCCTTCAGACACACAGTGCTCCTAAGCAGTTAAACCCTCTCACAAAAAGAGGCCCATTGGGTTTACAGTTAGCCAAATATTATGCATTTCCATTTTGCGTTATCAAAGTGTTTTATTGTTCAATTTCACTTTTTGATGTTCAGTTACTTTTTATGAATGCAGGCTAAAAGCACAATTTGTCACAGAATAGCTGCAGGGTTTTTTTTCTCTCTTGTCTTGTTTACAGACAAAAAAAATATCCATCCCCTTTGTCCCATGAAACAATTATTTGCAGTTTAAATCTAAAGTTATAGCATAAAACGGGATTCGTTTGACTGAATCCTGTGTATATGTGAAATTATACATATACACACTGAGATGCAACACCAACAACTGAGAGTAATTCTATTCCTTGAAAAAAATACTGAGTTCTAATAAGGCTGTAATTTGAAAACAGCATGCAGGGTGCTGGAGATCAAGCGCATACATTTGTCGAAGTATAAAAATCATGAATATATGTATGTTTGTGCAAATGTTTTGTTGTGCAAGGGCTTGACTCACAAAGAGCCTAAAATTCACAACCAAAGAATGACAGCTCAGGCTCTCTCATTGCCTAGCTGTAAATGTAAAGCTTGTGGCACTCTCTTCAATTTATCCAAAAGTGTTCCAAGGGACTGTTGCCTCATTCCCGGGTCTGTCTTTCCATCTTTGCTTTATCTGGAATATCTAGCCATCAGCTTTTCCCTGTTGTTTACAAAACTCCCTCAGCTCATCTCTGCTGGGTTTAAATTGTGCGAAGGAAGCATTTTTTTGTTTGTTTCACTTCTTTGTTTTTCAATCCAGGTTTTAGCCTGTCCCCAGAGAAAATAAAAACTAGAGCTGCTTGAAGAGAATTTTTTTTTATTTTTTATCTAACTTTGTTTCCCTATTGAGATATAAAACATTGAGTCTGAAGGGGAGTTTTTGAATTGGAGTGCTTCTACAGCTGGAGTCTGTCCCATCAGCCTGGTACTGTCTGTCTCACATTTCCGTCTGAACTTTCTAAACCCTTTAACAGTACTATAACAGCAATAAACTAATAGGATAGTTGTGCTGCTTCTTAGAACTGGTCAGAACCAGCGAGTAACAGAGGTGATAGTGCAGAAAGAAAGAGAAAGGGCATCAGAGGAACATTTGGAAGTACAGTGCGCAGCCAAACACAATCCATTTTGTGCAGTAAATAGGTCCGTCAGGGGCTAGTGGATTGCTAAGAGTTGAGCGTTCAGAGCAGAAGAGAAGTGATGCGTGCTGATGCCTTTGTTCAGCTCTGGGGCTCTCATCTTTCCCTTTAATGATGACTGGAGGGCAGGTGTGGGCATACAGAGAGCTACAGATCTGAACAAACAGATGCAGGTCTGTGCCAACAGGATGATTTTGCCAACTTTTTGTTTTTGTGTTTAGTCTGGTTTAGTAACTTTTATTGTCCTCTTCGGGTTATGTGTATCCTTTTCTGTTCAGCCTAAACTGAACATAGAACCTTGTATGACTTATATGCTTATACTTAGCGGCCAAGTGAGTATTTAGCATTTTAAATTATTTGCATTAATTGATATTAACAGGTGCTTGGAAGTTAAATAAATTACATGAATAATTTTATTAGCCAGAATTGGGGTATTGTTTGACAGCTGCCTTCCCACAAATTCTGGCAAGGATATAAATGCACAAAAGTTAATGGTTTATTTAAAGCAACACCAGAGGCTGAGGCAGGTTTTTGGCCTTCCCTGAGGATGATCCATGTAACACCAGAACTGTAAAAAAAAGAAAAAAAAAAACTCCATCTGAGCCCATAACTCTGCTGTGCCAGAAGACACCCACAAAAGACCAACCAGAGATCACAAAACTATGTCAGACAAAAGATAAGGTACCAAATATAATACAAATTTTTTATGACATTGATGGTAGCCATGACACACAAAAATGATTTTAAAAAAGCAGGTATAATAGTAAGTTGTGCTGATCTTCTTGTGAAACAGCCTGCTTTGTCTAATTTACATTTTTAACATTAAACCTAACATGGGGTCTAGTTGAATTCTGAGCATTTTAAATCTTGAGGACTTAAATTTGAAATTTCTATGCTTTATATCTCACCATTTTATATAAAATGACTCTAACATATCTTCAGTAAAAGATATGTTTTAAAAAATATTGAAACTGAGTAGAAATATTATGCTTGCGTAGAAGCAAAATAAATTAGAACCTCTCCAGAACATCAGTCCACAGGATTTAGATTAGGTCGAAAAAGGCTTCTTTACATGGAGGAGTTGCTCTGTTGTTATCTGTTGTTAGCAGATTACAATGGAATAAGACAAACTTTAAAATACTATGTGCAGTATCAGTAATCAAGCAAGCTGTGACCAACACATCTCTTTTTATTTTGCCTATAACCACAGACAATGTGTAGCTTAATGATGATCCAGTTAAACTTAAATTAAGAACTGTAAACTAAAGTCATCTGGTTAAACCAGTGTTATGGCCTGGCTCTATCAAAATGCGATAAACAAATTAAATAGTCAGGACTATGAGTTAAAAAGAAATATCATGTTGTGTATTTTCTGTGTTACTGAATGCTCTGCTTCTATTGAAATTAAAATGTTTCTGGAAATATTTAACTCTTCAAAACTCTTCAGTTTTATCTGTCGTAATTGTTTTGTTTTTTTTCTCTGAACCAAATCAAAGGGAAAACTGACATGATCCTGACTGAATATCCATTCACCATAAAATTGTGCAAATTGGAATTGTGAAAATAAATTAGCTTAATGGGAACATAGCAGTGTTGGGTGGGGAAAAAAAAAAAAAAAAAATTTATCGTTTTTTATTTTTTATTTTTTGTGCTTGGAGAATGTGGTTTGTCAGTCGTATCAAAATTTTTATATTTTGCAAAATGTACAATGTGGAAAACCTGAGATAAAATAATCTTAATAAAATTTCTTCAAACTACCATCAGCATCGAAAACAAAACTTACTTTTTTAAGTTTACAATGCCTTTATATTCATTTACATGATAGCAATGTTTCAAAGAAGGGTTTTTAGACTGTATTTCTCTAAATGTGGCATCACTCTGTGTCCTGCTTCTCCTAATGGGCTGTGAAGTCAGTAACCTACCTAATGAGCTGTTCTGTCATCCAACACAAACCTGAGTGACGTACAGTCAGGGACCTTCATCATCGGCATTCCACCACTTTTCTCTCTGCCCTCACCAAGTTGCCATCAGCCGGACAGGTGGGGTGACAGCAGCCCTCGCCTGCATCTCTGTGGGTCTGCAGCACTGTCACTTTGATCAGACTTACACAATATCGGGCGTGTGTCAGGATAGAGCCCCCTCTGACTGGCCTGTGAGCTAGCAGCTCGACATGGCTTGAGAGAAAAGCTGTCCAGGCAGAGCTCCTACTGGCCTCTAAAACAGGAACTGCACATCACAGCTCCAAGAGATATTTCTGATTGCGTTTTATTAATAGTGGGGGATAAAAAATGGCTCAGCAGCCTCACGCTTTCCAACTTTAAATCAAGACGTTTTGTTCATGTTGTAACAAGGAGGCTCCATGTTAGACCTAATCAGTCTCGAGTATGTCAGACGTGAGGTTCAACACAGTCGTTCTGTGTTTGCAAATAATAGACAGCAGTACTTATGTTCTGGTGGGTTTTTTTTAAACTAATGGGTAAGTAAGCTGTGTAACATCTCACAGAAGAAACAAGAGAAAGAGATCCAGAAAGGTAACCGTCAAAAAAAGATTGAGCAGTATAATTTTTCTAAAGTAAACAGGTGTTCTTTGTTTATCACTTTCTTCTGCAGCCAAACACCCATCAATAACATGTAAGGGAGATTGATTTTTCTCTTTTTTTCTTTTTCTCTTTTCTTCCAGAGGCTTTTTGAAAACCTAAATTGATCCACACACTTCTCCTACAGCACCAAGGCATTGATTTCTTTTGCACAAGTAAATAAAGACTCACTGTAACCACCAGTTTACCCACACCGTAACTTCCCCCATTTAAACAATCCTAAAAAAGACAAAGAACTGAAAACAATAAATCGATGGAAGCAAAGGCTGTACTATTTGCTGACAGTTGTCGAGAAGCTGTTTTGATTGATCAGAGGTCAGAGTTGATTTCAGGCCAGGACATGTTGTGAAATGTTCTTCCCATTTTTAGTTCTTAGTTCTCACATTCTAAGTTGATTTAGTCTATTTTCTGCCCTGAAAAGCTGAGGAATGTATCATTTAACATAGATATCTTTTTCTAAGTGATTTTTAATCATTTTGTAATGCTTCAACCAAACTGATAATTTAATATTTCGAAAATATGTTTCATTTTCCAAGGTTTTTTTTTGTAGAAGTGTTATGGATAGAAATTTTAAGAACTATTAGAAATTCACTGATCATTAAAAGGTCAGTGAATGTCTTACTTTGCAATCCTGCTCTTCGATTGCAAAGTATTGCCCATTGCATTTCGCTGGATAGTTTCCAGTTTTGAAAACAGAAACATATCAAATGTTTGTGCTGAAAGAACATTTACTGCTGAGGTTGGAAAGGAAGCCTAGTCCGAATTCCTCAAGAGGTGAAATGAAAGCTAAAGGCCAAGATTTAAAAACAAGCCAAGATGTGTAAGTCAGGAAAACAGAGTGAGAGAAATGCTGACACGGTCGTTTCTGCTTTCGCCTGGACTGACTTCTTTTTCCGTTTTCCTCCCACTTTTCACTCTGCAGTAGGTCTACCCTTATCTAAATAAGCTTTATTGTTTTTTTCCCTCCCCTTCACTTGCTTGATTAAATTTATGCAGTGCTTGTGTGCGTGTGACATACCACACCTGCCAAGAAAATAACTTTTTAGCGGTTCACAGGAAGATCCAAAGAAACAGGACAGAACATAACACTCAGACAAAATGTGCTTAAATACACATGCAACAGTGCACATTCTTCAGGGTTTTATGTATTTCTTGGAAATAGTGTAGTCTCACATTTGAATGATTTCCCAGAAGGAGTTTATTTAGCCCAGAGAATGAGTTTCTTTTTTTCTTCTTCTTTTTTTCTTTTTTCCCATGAAGAAGTGTTTCATGTAGCCACTAATGTGACCAGGCTGTGGATTGAGTTGTGATCCTTAAATACTTGCATTCTTGCTTTTCTCCATCCTGTAGGCTCTCTGATGGAGTTTTTGGGAAGAAAAGAAGTCTTTTTTTTTTCTTTTGTTCAAGGATAGAGCAGAATGAGACCATTTTAAACCCCAAACAATTAGCATTTAAAAAGACAACAATGTGCCACATGTGCTTCATAAAACCTTTTGTTTGCTGTTTGTGTAGGACACTTATTCTCTCTCATGCATTCATGTATATGTGTGAATGAGTGCCTGTATTTGAGAGCATATGCCTCGGCAGGAGGATAGTGATATGGTTGCAGACTGGAGCAGCGCAGTGCTGGTGTTGGCTGAGGGTTAGGGTGGCAGATGCCAGAGGGCTTCATTAAACACAAGAAGGGGAAATAGTGAACAGCAGCTCTCCAGGAAGTCTATCAGACCTAATCACAAACACAGACATGCCTCTGATTGTGGTCATGGTCATACGTTTTCTCTCTTGCTTTTTTCCTCTCCATCTCTTCCTCTTTATGCTTTTATTGTTCTCAATTATACCCACTCATCTTTGTCCTCCCTCATATTCTCCAATGCAATCAGCGCCAACTGTTTTCTACTGTGTTGCTTTTTGTTCCTCCATTTTTCTCTGATTCTTTTTGTTTGTCTGTCTGTCTGCTGTTTTTGTTGGTGTCGTGTCTGTCAGTGAAGCGGAGCAGTCATTAATCACTGGTAAATGTACGCAGAGAAGGCAGATGCCTCAAAGGAGGGGGGTGAGTTTTCTCATTCTGTTCAAAAATCAGTTCTCTCTACATGCTCCGTGGAGAGACATGCAGAAAATGGAGCACAGGTGCTGCGGCAAGTGCGTTAAACACAAACATATGCACCGAAACACACACAGCGAATCAACAGCAAATGTTGGTATTTAATATGCAGACTAAGCTAATACCAAGAAAAGTAATACTGAGAACATATGAGCAGCACCAATGATTTGCTGAAAAACTTAAGGACATCAGTTTTTCTAATCTATCAGAGAAAAATCTTAGATAATTATCCTGATATTTAGTTATTGCTCTCTCTGATGCTTTTTTGTTCCTTCATGAACTGAAATGTCAGTTTGCTGATTGACAGAAAACTAACTTGTCTAATTTTTGTGAGGGTAATTTAAGTTAACTTTTTAAGTTATAGTATGTTTTAATTACCTATATGGTATCCAGAATTGTATTTTTTGGTTTTGTAAACAAAACTTATTGGTCAGAAAAGTCAACACTCAACTGAGGTCCTTCATCCAAACTGGAAATGGGATTTATGACTGCACAGTTATCTGTATAAATCAATTTAAAAGAAATGCAAAGTAGAGATGAGTTCACACTGCACCAAGTGAGGTTTGAATAGACAATCTTTAGAAAATATTTATTTTTTGAGGACTATTGAGCGTACTTTGATCATTAAGGGCTGTATTAAAATATAGTTCTTACTATGAAAGTACATGACAAAAAACTATTCTCAGTTTACAATTACTAACTTCTATTTTCTCCTTGGCCCACCATTTTTATCAGGGCTGATAACTGAAACAGACTTATCTCTGAATGTCCTACATGACATTCTTCTCATTCTCCTCTTTGTTACCTTGTATATTAATAAGGTACCTTGTATGTATCTCACTGTGCTGATACATCCTTGGAGAGTTTCCATCTTTTGTTTGACTGTTGACATTGTCTTGTTTCAAGTCAACTTTCACAGAAGATTAATATCTCAAATAGAAACTGTTAGCTATGCATGAATACTTAGATAATCGAGAGTGTAACAGAGGTCTCAGACCACAATAAATTACAGTTTTTATCTTTAGAAAGGAGTCTTCAAGTGGAGAGTCATGATAGGATGAGTAAAATAGCTGACAAAGTTGAAGGCACATTATATTGCTATTTCTGCTAATGGAGCCCTTGTGATGAAAGAACATGCTTGTGCCTTTTTTCACAGGTCAGATCATTAATGATACATTTGCTCATCTTTTGAAGTGCACGAGACCTGGGTATTTAACAGAAGAGGGTAATACCATGGGGGAACATTATTACCTAGCTCGCAGAGGTGTTTGATGACATTGATGAAAAAATTAAAGAATAGCTTAAGAGACTCAGGATTTTTTTGTGTCTTCAATTTCTGTTTTTCCCTAATAACATCTCCCACCTCCACTTCCGACTGTCCCAAGGGGCCCCTAAACATTATTCTTGTTTTGGCATGTAACTTCTGAGCCTAATTTCCCTTCCTCTAGTGAAATTACAGAGATCAATGTAATTACATTTATCAGCCGCAGGAAATGGAGTCTTCTGCAATATCCTATTATTGACTGGAAAACAAATTGCTACTGCATTTATGTATTTGTCAGCAGCTTTTGCCCTTTGATTCCTCATGTGTTCGGGGAAGTGAGACTGAAATGTAATTTCCACTGTTTAATATCTCATTATATTGAAATTAGTGGCATGAAGTCCCAGTAAACATGTTCATCAGGCATACCCAGCTAGGGTTTGTTTATTCTCTGCAAGAATATTTCCCAGCTCTTTGCAGCCCAATCAGGCTCAGAGGTACTACTACTAAAGGTGACATAGCAAATAGCAATAATCATAAAAAGACATGCCTCAGCCACCCACTCACTCTCACAAGCATAGTCTTCACACATTAACAAAGATAAATAAACACTACGTGAAAACAAATCCTCTAACAACATATTCCTGATTTAACATTCGGCCAGGATCCCTCCTGGGTTCAGCTGATTCTAAATTAAAGTATAAATCATTTCTCCAAAAGACAAAAGAGTTATTTGCGCATCAAGGGCAACAGTTCTAGGCTGTTTAATAGGAGATGAAGAGAACTTTATGAGAGAGATAAATAACAGCTTAACAAACAGCCTCTGTTTGGTCCCTCTGAGGGCGGCCTTCACAACCCTGTGGATCAGAAGGATGAAGGAGAGCCAAGAATCTGTATTTCTCTGAAGACAAGATAAAATTAAGTGCGGTTAAATGGGAGGGAAGATTTTCAAAAGGGGACACAGGGAGATGGGGGACAACTAATGAAGTGTTTTGGGTTTGAGGGTAGTGATTCTTGTTGTTGATGTGAGAGAAGGTCGGTCAAACAGAAAGGACGTGTTGACAGGCAGACAGGGGACAAGCATGACAGCAAAGCTGAGAAGAAAATACAGTGAGACAGGCAGGCAGAGAAGTGAAAGAAGATGTACAGAGACGATAAAAGACAGATCAGAAGATTTCTCGATCAGGTACTATCCTTCAGATAATGCTTATTTTTTGTTTGACAAGCATCCATCCATCCAAACATCAGTTATTAATACTTTATTTCTTGCAATGCTGCTAGGGATGATGATAATGGGCAGGGTACATCCTTAAAGTTTTCTCAGTCTATTACAGGGCAACCAACAGAAATGCAAGACAAAACTTAAGAGCATCCCTGCTTGGTATTTTTTATGTTATTGTTACATCATAAACACTGACTAAGTGCCAAGTGAGTGCTTTGGGTCTTTTATATTTCATTGTGTTGCACTCCCCAGTTCTTGGAGTAATTTTTATTGTTATGTTTTCTCTATTTGTGGGTAATGCCCAACACTTAGGTCAATGAGTCTCAAAGCCTGAGAAATGACTTTGCAGTGCTTTCCAGACTAATAATGACTTAGCTTTTGTGTGTGCTTAATGTTTCTTTTAAATATTTATTGTAGCCCTTCATTTTGTTAGTTAGGTTTTGTTTAGGTATTTACAGGTCTAACAGAAGCAGACTTGGAAATAGATGAAGAAATAAATCATGAAGTAGCCGATCTATTAGTTCATGATATACAAAAGTGGTCTATTAGTATTTCTCATTGGGTCAGGTTGGTTGGGGCAGCTTTTTTTTTTAGCATAGTAAATACTCTAATAATTTGAAAACTGCATTTAGTTAAACTCAGCACTTTCTGTTTTTCTTGTATTTTGTGTGTGACATGTCCTGACAGCATACACAAACTATTTGGTGGATCTGGGTACCTTGTAATGCAAGTGGCTGATCTTCTTTGTAAAAGGGGGGAAATTAGATATTTCTTTTGTTGTGCATTTGACTATAATAAACAATGCCACAACAAACTGGAACTGGTTTAGAAGTAAATTGACATGCCACAACAATTATAATGAAACAAAAATGAAGACAGAGAGAGAAAAAAAAATGGGTAGAGGAAATGCAGAACTTTCCTGCTGTGTCAAGATCCATTGCTCCACTATGCATCTCAACTAAATGACAGGCAGCACAATATAAATCAATCTAAAGTGTCAGCTTTTACAGGAAATAAAATGCAGAAATAATTGTAAGGCGAAAGGTCCTTGCACATGATACTGATCTTATTAAAGGTTATTTTGGATGCAACTGATGTTATGTTAAATTGTAATCCTTTTCCACTTGCGTTTTCCCATTTCTCCTTCTTCGGTTCTTTCTTACGAGGAGGTTAAATGTGAGCAAAATCAAAATTGAGGCCTGCGCCTGTATAATCTGATCCCATTTACTTTGTTATTCACAATAAAAAGCTTCAGCCGGGATCCTTTCTTGAAAGTATAATGGATACTGTCATGGTGGAATGATGTTTTTGTTTGCAGATTTTCCTCCTACTTCGTTCAGCTGCACACACATACAAACACATGCCCACGCACACGCACACACACGCACACACACGCACACACACACACACACACACACACACACACTGAATCACGCAAACATACAGGAGCACAGACAGAGACACAAGCACACCTTGGTGCTGTGTGTATTTGTAATAAAATCTCTCTGTGCAATAAAATGCTTTATGGCGTCTCAAGATGAAACAGCTCCTAAGGTAAACAGGTTAGCACTAGATATAAAGTTTTCTGGTTTTCCAATGCTTTTTACTTATGAGTGCTTTAGCCACAGCTCCCTGATGGGGTTTTTGCACATTTTTATTTGCTCTTTTTTATTTTCTGCAGAGAAAAGCACAGACTCTTTTGCCTTTATAAAATATTTAACATCCCTCATTGTTCATAAAATTCTGATCTGAGTGATGTGTAGTAGCTTTTTGCTCTTGCCCTTGCATCATTTCTTATGAGGACAGTGTTACAGCTCATCCGAGGCTGTATGAAATCCTTTTTATGAGGTGATTTGTAGTTGTCATTATGTAGTCAGTGTCATTTTAACCCAATACCGCCAAGGGGTTAATTTGACTCCCTGGGCATTTTTGGCTCTGAGTAACTCTCTTTAAATTGAACCCTATGTGGCTCATACAAAATTATTTTTACTTAAACAGCTCTCTTAAATGCCTCTCAAATTATGGGATAATTACAATAAAGCAACTTGGTGTTGAAACTATGCACATCTTTGCACCATTTGATAAGCTATGTAAACAATATTGATTATTAGAATTTGATCAATCTCACAAGCTACTCAAAAATCTCTCAAAATGATGTCTGAAAGATACTTTTCTTCCCAAACCTTTCACACCTGAACCACCTACTTAAAGAAGTGTTTACTGTGCTCTTGAAACCAGGCTCTATGCTCATTTGTGGACCTAACTATTCACTGCAGGCTGTGTCTAGCTTCCACAGCCTCATAGCTTTGCTGATGAGAAAATCTCTACACAACTTTGAATTTGAAACCAGATCATGCTTGACAGAGTTTGTCCTCCAAATAAGACAAAAGACTCATTTATGAAGTATTCAGAAGCATTTATGAGACACTGTCAATAATTATTCTTATCATAAGAAAAATAATGACTATGTTGTTGTTCCACTTATTAGAATTTTGACACAATTGAAAGGAAGCAGAAGTTGCAAATTAAAATGCAATTTTTTTCGTTTAGACATTTCTCAGTGGGTCAAAATGAAATCCTCTGGTGGTTTCTGGAGGTATCAGAATCTTGGTGTTCTGCTTGGTGTCAAACTGTCAGTCTGAATTGGACGTTGAATTTCCAAATCTCCAGTAGTGTGTTCTACATGGCATCTGGGAACCAACAAAGGTTCACAGAAAATGTTGCCTGATGGCTCTGGTCCATTTTCTGATTGATAGCAAGCATTGCTGGCCAGCTGTTGTGATACCTAAAACCTCATGTACACCAGCCATCTGTAGGTTCTCTCTTTGATACGAATGCTAATGCACCAAGAAAAAAAAAATGCACAAATTGAGAGACACACATAGCTTTAGAAGCATATTCACACACCTTCTTACTCTTCCAAGGTTCATTTGTCAATATGACAGTTGGATTCTTGCTGAGGTAGAGTTTGCCAAGCAGAATTCCTCACTTGGTTAGCAGAAACTTGAACATCCCTGGGAAAAAAACAACAACAAAGAACTTTGTGATTTGTTGCATGACCAGGATGTGTGCGCACATGTGTGATTTTGTATGGGATGGGGGCATCCATTTGTGTCTGTGCATGTAACATGCATAATGTGTGTCTTTTCTAATGAAAGTAGTCAGCATGGAGCAAGGCAAGGTCCAGCCTCTCTTCAGTTTCTGCTTGTGCTTGGCAGGAGCAGACTTGGCAAGGAGTAGCTCATTTTGTCAGCCGTCCAGTCAACATAAAACCTGCATAGTGCCCCAGCTTCCACCTGAACATCTTCCCTCTATCACTTCCCTCATTTAGTTTTTTCAAAATTTCTCCTAAGGTGTTTGCTTCCTTTGGCTTAAGCTACATTTATGCAACCCCAATTAATGTAAAGCAGATGTAGCTGTAGCAGCACAAGACCCCAAAACGGTTAAACGTCTGGTCAAAAGGGGAAATTCCCAATTTGCTCCCATGATGCATATCCAATCAGCTACACTGCAATTTCTGTCTCCAGGTTTTCCAGCCAGCACAGCTCAAGTTCTGCTTGAGTTCTGCTGATGTAGCCAGTTCACAACCACTTTCATTTCCCCCCTCTTATTCCGTCTGTCCTCTGTGTTTTTTACCCTTCCTTTTTCTCTCATGTCTGCATTTCTCTTCTTTGCTGCTGCCTTGTGGATTTAGAAAGCAAAAGAAGAAGGAAAGAGAAGGAGAAAGTAGGCTATGAAGGGTGGACAGTGCAGAAATGCATGTGTGTGTGTGAATTCAGGTTGATGGAAAGAGAGGGAGGCAGTAATGGCTTGGAAAAGTGCAGTAGCAGCGGGTTTTTTTTAGCACTTTTACCCTCTCTCCCTGTGCATTTCTCTCCCTTACAAGTCTCTTACACTCTTTACTCTAATTACCCAGATTGAGTTTCCTGGGTATAAAGAGACGAAGCAGGAAAAAAAGAGTAACGTGTGGGGGGGTCCTTGATATTGTCCTTGTCAAACCTTTAGGGAGCGGCTGGAGACGTTATTCATGCATCTATCACACTCCCAATTTCACAATTTAATCAATCTCCTAATGAAACAGGGTGACGGAGACAGGAGGAGAGGGGTAACAGTGAGATGACAGCGCTCAAAGTCTAACCTCCCTAAGCCAAAGCTAAGGGGTGTGGCTGCTCTTTGTCTGCCTCGACAATGGCTGTCTTATTTTCATTCTCACAGCCTGGATGAGAGGAGTGAGCAGGAGAGTCATTCCATTGTTACCTCTTGGGAGAATAGCACCTCTAATTTGCCATAAGCCAGCTCTATTAAATACCAGACTTCTTTTCACAATGCAATAATTGGAAAAGCCATTCACTGCTTACCTTCTATTACTCCATGTTATTTTCCCTAATGTGGATAAAGGTATTTTAATAATCTCACCTAGCTATCATTCAAATTACACAAAAGCAGGCCGAGCGTGCCATCTCTCTGTTTCATTCTCTCGCATCCCAAAATGAACTGCTCCGCAGAATAAATCTGAAATTACATCTTTAAGGCTGTCAGTCCTTTCTGCTCATTCCATAAATCTGGAATTAAAAACTGCAAGACATAAAGCTGTCTGGACGTGGCGGGCAGCCGTGTGGCAGTAAAGTTGGAAAAAAGAAAAAAAAAACATCTTTCTTGACACCTCAGACACTAATAATTCATGTTTCTGTGGATTAATAAGGTCAAACACATAAAACAAGCATGAGAACGAAGATGCATTTAGCCTCAGGTGTCTTTCTGGTGATAAAACAGCTACTTTATAAGAGAAAGAATAAAATTAAAATAAACACTTCTTTTCAATTATAATTCCTGACAAATGTGAGCATGATCAGAATCAGTTTTATTTTCCAAGTTTGTGCATAAAAAGACAGCATTTTACTCTGGTTCCCTTTTGCGCTCTCTCTCTCTGTCCACATGTTCAATTATTGTACACAGGCACAGACATTTACCAGATTTTCTTTATTCTTCAGAAAATAGCAGTCAAAGTATTCTAGTGAAATGCAATTAAACAGTTGTTAATCTATATTTTTCTATATTCTGTTTAGCCATATGCTATTTTTTTTGCAATTGCAACAAAATATAAAGGAAAATAAACCCTCCCAGAAATGTTTCTTTTACCACATGCACCAATGAGCGGGCGATACGGATCGTGCTTCTAGGACACATTGTGTAATCACAAGCTCGGGTGCCCTCAGGTCAGGGAGAAGATTCGGGTATGCTTATTCTTGATAGCATGATCTGGCTTTCTGGGCATACAACATCCCCTTACTAGTGTGAAATGTGATTGCACTGGAGTATGTTGATCGTTACCATCTATAGCTGGACTCACCTCAACCAATATCTTGGACTCTCAAAGCTGACTGGTGTTGAGGGGTTGGACTTTATCCTTCTCTGGATTTTCATCAGAGAAGGATGTGATCCCTGTGGCTGCTGGAATCCCAGAAGCCTGTGGCTGAGCTCCTTAGAGTTGGGTTCTTCCTTGTTAAAGGCGTTTGCCTCTTTCTGCTTCAAATCGCTAATATAAAATACAATATAAAATTGGTACATGGAGATCCTAGGTTTGGAAAACTATGTTTTATCTACCATTGATGGACATGTGTACTTCATTTCAAATATTAAGAGTGTCTTAATGAAGATTAAGTGCAACAATTTTTATTTATGAGTCTGTGAGACATATAACTGAATAAAACATTAGACAGTCATTTTCTTGAAGCTATCATTACTTGCAATGATTTTTGTCTGACTCAGGTGATCAAGAAAAGTCATGTTTGGTATCTGTGTATTCAACACCATTACCATATTGGTTGTGGATACATGTTCAGAGTGCCCAGCAGTAAAGCTATGTCTGAGTAATCTAAAATAGAGAAAGATAAAAATCAACTCATTGTTTTTTTTTGTTTTGTTTTGTTTTGTTTTTGCATTTTCAGATTTAACCCACTTATATCAAAGACTTGAACAGTCATAGGTGCATTGTTTTAGGTAAAATCCACCTTCTGCTTGCCAACCACTGTGGTAAACCATTTGTGGTTTTTGTTTGAAGACATAAAGCTTTCTTTTCCCCACTTTTTCACTTTAGAATGAGATCTAAGACGTCAACCCTGTCCAGCCTTTTTTGAAAGCTAGAATGCTCAACATCAAAGTCTGATCCAAAGCCTGTGTTTTAAAAAGGCCACAGCAAAGCTTTTAATGCTGAAACTATCCTGACTCACAGCTAAAGACACGCTTGACAGATGGAGTGTTTATGTGAAATGCAATGCCACCAAAAAGGCTTTTCTTTTCTAGGTTTATTTTTTCTCTTTCTTCTCAGGAAACCAGTCACAGTGTGACCTGTTGAACAATGTCTGGATTTCATGTGTACCTGTGAGCCTTTATTGTCCTGTTAAAGTAATGTATCTCTCTCTGGGTCCTATTGGCATTTTTTTTTGTTTGGGGGTTACTTTCCTGTCTGTGGGACTTTGCTTTCAGCTCCGTAGGGGTTTGCTGTGACTTTGCTGTCTGCAAGTGACAGACTATTTCCACTGTCCCCTCTGTTCACTGAAGTAGTGTCATCCGCTGAGTACCAGCACACTGCGGAGTACCTCAGTGACACAAAGGCACACAACAGATATGTGTGCCTATGGGTTTGTGGTGTGCTTGAGCCACAAATGAAAATGACTTGGGTCATTTTTTGTTAGCATAGAAATTAATCAATGATTTTGCTTTAATTTGTATGGTACTATCAAGAGTATAATGATGTATTAAACTCACAAGATGGTCATGATGTTTTCATGTCATTTCTGTTTGGAATACGAAAACTTAAAAATCTATACTTCGTCTTTCAGGGGAAAACAGTTTAAAAATTACACATAACTACCAAAAAGTACCATAAATACCTAAAGATGAACTTGAGTTGCTGATGTTTTCTGAGTTTAATTCATGACAGAACACAGTGCTAAAATGGGAGACGAACATAAAAATTCAAAACCACTTTCACAAAAAGTCCTGCAAGTTCATTTCAAAATGTTGGATGGGAGAAGCTCTAAATATTTAAACAATGGACTTGTCATACCTACCCTGTCATGAAATATGTATTTTGTAGATGTTTTCTTGACTTTGAAACCTTTATCCACTTTAAGTTGACATTTGTCTACAACAGCATTGCTGAGACATCACATGTACATGACAGATAGTGTATGCCCTCTGTGTTGTAGCAAAAGGCCAAGCCAGCTCTAGAATAACAAAAACATGACTGGCCAATTCAGGATCAAATTTGATATGTGCCCAAACCAACATATGCGCTTTACCCTCTTAAAAACTGATTGGAAACAAAGTCGCACCATCGCTACACAAATGGGGCGTGATCCCCATTTGTTGAGGGTTTCAGATTTCTGCTCCACCACAAAAATGTTTATACTGAACAGATTACTAAAACAACTCAAAGTATTGAGTAGAAAAGAGATAAACACATACAGTGTAGGTGAGTCAATGCTTTTAAAAAAAGACAAGTCATGTAACAAAGCCAACTCTAATAACTAGAATAAAAGACACAAGCAAAATGAGATCAGCTCATTTAATTGTCCTGTTGCAAAACCTAGTTGTGCCACATTTTTTTTACAACAGTTTTCGTGTTGGAAAACATCATTTCACCTTGACAAAAGAGGGATTCAAGTGTCCCTTTAAAAACTGTGAGGTATCTGAACATGTCCATGATAAATATGTATATACTGATTGGCACTTCATATAGAGTTGCATGGAATACGACATGTAGTAGTCAGATACTTTCTACCCTATTAGCATTTACTTGAATTCAGAATGTATTCATCTTGAGCTCAGTGACAGAGTTATACTTCCCCTTTATTCATTCCCCTCCCTGGGTCTTCGGATGACTGTTTTCCCTCTAGACCTACTGGCATGATAATTTTCCATTTGATTCAGTTTTGCCTGACAGAAGAGGGCTAAGCTCACTGATAAGATCTCCATAAGAACCAGAAATGTTGTCAGTAATGAAGGGAATTGCTTTGATCTGCTGACAAATGGGTCATTTTGACGGTGTCTGCTTTCTGATTCAGAATAATGCACTCATGACTCTGTTCTCTTACTCTCACTGCCAAGCTATCTTCACACACTTAGCCTCCCCTGCTAAGTATAGGAAAAGGGTAGGCAAGTATATGTTTTGGCCTATTCCTTTTTTGATAAATTATGGGTTTGTTAATCTGGATTGGTTTAATGTTGATAATTTACCAAAATAAAGTGAACTGAACCAAATGTTCTATATTAGTTCTCTCCAGCATATACGTACATGTTAAAAATCCCTTAAAAAATACAAAAATAATTGGAAACAAAAACTGAAGACAAAATAATGGAACAATGCATAGCATACAAATAAGAGAGTTAAGAGATTCATGTAAACTTTTCTGTTCAGAGGTGAACAAATGGTTCAGCAAAGACTTCTAGTTCTTTCTAAAATGAGAAGTGGGTGTACAAGTTTGAATTTATTGTGACGTTCCCATAATCTACATCAAGTCACATGTATACATACTCCCTCAAACACTTGCACCCCCACTAGTATTTAAATATGTGAAGTTTCCCATGACAGATGACATTATGTAACCATTAACAAAGCCACATGATTATGTCTGACCTCATATTTCACCACCAGACTGGATGGATATGCTTTTTAGTTTGACTGAGGTCTTTCCTGAAGCTTAAGATAATCTTGCTTTACCCTTTACAAAACTTGTTTTTATGTATGTTTGGGGTCATTGTCTGATTAAAAAACTCATTTATGTCAAAGTTTCAACCATTTGACTGAATCTGTCAATATGAAAGGTGGTGTTTTGGAAGGATGCTCAGGAACAATCGAGAGTAAATTTTATCCCATACAAAAAGATGGTGCAACAGCAACATTGGCTGTAAAGAAGCTAAATAAATATGAGTCTCTGTTTCTAAATAAATACATTCAAGCTCAACTGAAATGTGCAGCTCTCCACACATGAAAGCCAAATGTTTTGAAGAGTTTGAAGAAAACATTTAATGGCCAGAGGAGACAAAGACGGCTATTTTGCTGCAGACATAAGAAGGATGTTTAAAGGAGTGACCAACAGTCAAACATGGTGGTGTTCCCCTCATGCTGTGGGTGTATTTCACTACCACTGATACCAGTACATTGTACAAAGGGAATATAATAATAGTAAATGGTAGACTAACTTGAACATTTTCAACTTTACCTTTGATAAAATCAAAATCAAGTCAAATGATATTCATTAAAAACCCAGAGATAGTTGGGCGTTTCACCAGGAAGGTCATTGCATTCCAAAACTTGTTTGGAATGGATAAAATAGGCCAGCATCAGGTTTTGGGAATATGCTTTCCAAATCCCAAACCCCACTGAAAACATATAACTTATACTGTAAAGACAGATAATTTAAATGAGCTCTATCATTGCCAATATATAAGGTGGTCAGATATCCTGCACTTAACGTTTGCCATGACTTTGCTGATGGCAAATTGCCAAAAGAGAAGATGTGTTTCATAAACATTCCATCCAGGAAAAAGAATAGCTCTAATACATCATGAAGAGCCTTGTGTCCAATTGTTCACTTATGAATGCAAATACACTACATAAACTTATGAGAATGCCTTTGTGCTTGGATCTTTCTAAACTCTTTATTAAAGGTGCAGTACAAATAATCAGCTTGTGGAGCAGAAATATCAGAAGAACATTGAGATTTTTCTTGCTGTTGATGATGACATCTTGTCGTTTCCAATATAACATGATTTAAGTGGTCGACTTACATGCATGAATGACCTGCTGATTCATTTTCCCAAAATCCATTACTGGATGACTTAATGGATGCACACAAGATACATCACATTCGTTATTAATCAAAAACAGTATATCTTTGCTCTGCTTGTTGAGCGGTTGACCAAAATGGTCTAGTTTAAGATTAAAAACCAAGTCATTTTCTAGTTTCTTTTTACAATCAAATTTTTTATGCAATGAAGAAACCAAAATATAAAATTGAGAGTGTGTTTGAATAACAGAAACAAATTGTACATGAATGTTATGGGAGGCAGAATCAGCTGGTTGAAATGAGTGCAGAAAACATGACTATGACTTCCAATACATTCCAAGCAGGACAATGTGGCAATAGGTAGGAAATCTGGAGGAAGGGAAAACCCAAATGGAATTATGGAGAACCATCACTTCCTAACTAGAGAGAATTTGCACGGTGCTGCCAAGGCCAAAGGATTTAAGTAATTCCATTTTCCATGCATGGCTTCTGTACCTACAGAGCCCTGAAGTGAGGGGAGGGAGGGTTCACAGAGCAGAGAGGAAGGAAGGGGCAGATGTAAGTAGGAGTGGGATTCAGGAAAAAGAGAAAAAGAAATAAAGACAATAATTGGGAGAAGAAGGGGTTAATGAGGGTAAAACAGAGGTAATAATAGTTTCATAACTGGCTATATTTTGCAGTGCTCAAGTTGTGGCATTATATATCGCATAGACACCGTGTTTAGAGTTCAGCTGAGTTACTAGCTGGAAATGTGTTTCTGTGAGCGTTTAACGGCTAGACTTACTTTGAAGTATTAGCAGTAAATGCTTGCAGCTCATTAATTATCAGAACTGTCAGCAGCAATTCACGGAGATATGCGCACAGCCTACTGAGGCTCTCCTCCCCTCCTGTTCCCCAAAGAAAACACGCGTGCATATAGGCACAAAATAGAATTAGCGGATGTGGTGACAGATCCTCTTGAAGACTTAAAAAGAAGCTGAGTGCGAGCGATCACATTTCTTTGATCCCAAAGACACACCTCAGTTCTGCTAAAGTAACAGAGCACTAATGATTGTTTCAATGCTGAAGAGGAGGATCGAGGAGGGAAATAGTTATAACCACCGCTTTCAGTAATGGTGACAGGCTTTTACTCCCGCAGTTATGGGAGCCCAGATGACACCTGCCTAATACTGTATGTCCTTCTCCCGTCCTTGTTAGTTGCTTCAGGTATTTTCTCAGCAGGTTGGAATTCCTAGTATGTCAAAAGTGTGGCTAAATTGGTTCCTTGAGTGGTAAAAGATAGAGACAGCATTGGACATTTTACTGCTCTTGTGCTCTATGCCATTGATTAGAAGAAAAAAAAGCAAGACTATTTGTCTGTGGATGTGCATGTACATGTTTGTATACGTGTCTGTACAGTATGTGCCTACGTACCAGATTTAAGTGTATGATTGAGTCATTTTGATACACTGGCTGATTTCACGAGTTGTCAGGTTGTTAATGGACAGAAATAGGAAGCTCAGAGGTTGGGACTCTATTTGGGCACTAAATTGAATAACTCCTCCAAATGACTCCCAATTACACAGTCCTCCAGTCCGAATCACAAAGCATCATGGTGTACTTAATGCACCTATTAGCTGCCTATCTGGCAAGGGAAGCTGGAGCAAAATGCAAGCCTATTTTTGAAAAGAACATTCAGTTTCCTATATCCCGCAGGTATTAAATATTTTTCTTCTTCTGTGCACTTCTTGACTCAAAAGTTACTTTGCTCTTGTTATGCACCATGTTCCCTAATTATAAAAATGATAAGCTCATGTAGTCATTTTCTCAATTTGTACCTTTTGGTCACATCCTCTGAATGCATCTGCATTCAGAGGCTTACACACATTACTGTATCTTGCTTTTTCGCATACCCATCCTTTCAAATAAAACCTGAAATAAAATTTTAATTTAAAGTAGTCCAAAGTAGTCAAACAGAGTGCACGGTACTCTGTATAACACTAATGGAATTCTTAAGTATGTTGAGGTGAGGCACAGAAGACATTGTGGAAAACATAATGAAAGTCCGACTTTCATTATGTGGGAATGTTTTACTTAAGGTGAGCTTAAAGTTTAGGAAAGAACTTCAACTTATGTTGGGAGTGCACTCTTTTTTGTTTATGTATGTTTGGAGTGAATGACATCCAATATCATGTGTAGAATAAAACTTATGGCACTCCACTGTTGTATATTATAAATTCAAAGTTGAATAGCAAAACATACAAATTGTTTCGTTTTGTGGGTACAGTTGTGAAATCGTCAAAAACAGGACACATGTTTAAACACACTGAGATGCCTTGAAAGACTTAATATCCATTATGTCGACATTTTCTTTCTGTTTGTCATGCAGATTCGTTCCGACCAGGACCAGGACATCTCAATCCGTTACAGCATTACTGGGGTGGGAGCGGACCAACCACCCAATGAGGTGTTCAGTATCGACCCTGTGCTCGGAAAGATGTTTGTCACCAAACCTCTGGATCGAGAACATCGATCTTCTTATCATGTGAGTCTGGTGGCTCTGACATATCTATGAATGATTACATTTCACGTTTGTACCTGTGTGGTTTGTATTTGACAGCACCTTTTGAAGAACTTCTAAGAGCAGCGTAGCTTAAGCAGAAAATTAATTAGTTAGCGTAAACCTTGTCAATGCAGCAACCATTTCTGAAATGGTCAAAAGCAAAAAATGCTTAGGAGGCACAAAGAACATGTCACAAAAACAAATGCTTTGTACAGCAGAGGGAATTCTGATGTAAGGTCCAGAAGCAGAGGCTTTCCCGTTACCAGCAAGAAGTGAAAACATAAACAGGGACTGACAATAATTGCAGTGATCATCATTTTACAATGCAGTATTCTCCAGGGAGTAAATTAGTCTTGGCATATAGATGTTATCTTGACAAAAAACACCAACTAAACTGTTTTTGCAATGTTCTCTTATAGGACTGAAACAATGACCAGAAGAAGTGAAGTTTTCTAGTAACATGCATCCCACTTGAGCAAACTAACATGTAAACAACAACTGCACAAATGTGATAAATGCTAAAAAATTTCAGTAGCTTACTAATTTTGACATTAGATTTTCTTGCAGGGCATTTCTATTCAGTTTCTTCTCTTTCAGCTCCATATGCAAGGAGTAATGTAAGACTGTAAGAAAAAAAAAGATCTCTTTCTCTGATTAAATTGATGTTGGCATTGTTCATAAGGATATGACATTTAAAAAACTCAACAAAAATGTCACCCAGCTGGACTTAATGGAACTTTAATGTTTTCAATCCAAAAAACTCAAATGTGAAACTTTTCATGTATTTCTTTACTTTGTTCTTTAGCAAACCACAGCTCTTTGACTTTCTGGCCTTTTCTTTGTTGTTTACTTCATATTTCATGCAAGGATGGAACACAGTTATGCTCTACTTCTTTTTATTTCAGGAGAATGAGTGCTTTAGAATTCAAAATCAGCCAAGCAACAAGATGCATTCTTATGAAGAGAGAGAGAGAAAAAAGTGTTGAAGCTTCTCGGTTTTCTGCTGTCTTCATCATGAAGCCGTTTCTTGCCAAATGTAGAGCACTGCCTGGTTCAGTTCCTACTTCGTCCCTGGTTTTAAAGATAATAACTTTAATGTGAACTCAGAAATACGTTTTGCCTCCTTTAAACAGGGCAGAAATCTCCTAACTCCTGCTGAGATTGAATTAGGCTGTGGATTTGTGGGACGGCAGTAGGTTTAGTTGAGGGGTCTGGCTCCTGGCCTGCTATATAGCAGTGGATATTGAAAGAGTAAAGTTAAATTTTACCTCAGGGTGTTCTGAAGATGTCATTTTGCTGAACATTGAAAGGATGGAGAGGAAGTTGGCGAAGAGAAGAGCATGAGGAACTGTGGAGTGGATTTTCACATCTTTGTGATCAAATGGAAGCAAAGAGGGGAACAGTTTTCATGGTAATTTGGAAAAATATTCACACCCCATTTAGATTTCTGCATATTTTCCTCCATGTCAAATTTTGTTTGACAATTATACAGCTTTATTTACATGCCAAGCAGTCTCTTGGCATGTGCCTTTATCAACTATGCACATCAAAAGAAAAAAGTTTGAGTTTATATATTAACACATGCTAATGGCAGCATTATTTTGTTTGGAAACTTTTCTCCATCAAATGGAATCTGACTGAACTTGAGCTAATTTACAAAGAACAGACAAAAGTTTTAATTTCAGTACATGCAAGGCTGCTATTAAATTTCTTATTAAATACATTGAAGTTTCTTCCTGTAACATGATGAAATGTTTGAATAGGTTTACTGTTAACATTACATTTTACATTCAAATCACATATGCAGCAACAATTCATTCTTTTTTATGTCACGCTTTTATTCCCCATCCATTCACAGAAAAAGGATTTTATCATCCCATATTATTTCTTTTGATGTCAATGCCTAGCAATGAATTCAGAGACAGAAGCTTAGCTTCAAAACCGAATGTGAACATTTATTCATAATAGAAAACATATGTGCAAGACTTTATTGTTGAAGCAGAATGTATTGTACTTTTTCTTTCATTTTACTTTTGCGATAGAGGTAAACATCCCTGCTGCTTCACACTGGCACAAAAATCAATGAATAAGTCATGTTCAGGGACATAAACATTCCCAAGCAAAGTGAACAGGTTTTGAGAGAATCAAGGAGTTTATTTTGAAATGCCACTGCTGTTCTTTAGTTCTAACCTTTTCTCCTACAGAGGATAAAACAAGCATATGGCCTTAAAATGTGCCTGATTATTTATTTCATTACTCTAGTTTGTTTGTTTTTTTGTTTTTTTACTTCCAGACTTCATAAGCAGAGAAAGAGTGAAGCTTCATGTTTTCCGTTCCAAACACTGTGAGAAATCAGAGCCTGTGATTTCATCGATCTAAGCATTGCCAAGCTGAATTTCAGATGTGCTGACAGGTTTTTTTTTGTTTTGTTTTTCGTACAGTCAAAGGGAAGTGAAGAGATTTCAAGGCTCGCTTTCAAACAAAACCAGACACAATGCTGGCCGGGGGATCCAGTGCAGTCATTCTGAAACCGACACCTCACTTTTACGACTGAGCCAGCCTTCCATGAAATAAGATGTCTTCCGTTTGGTTCCTGCTGAGATAAAAGTTTGGCAGGCTAAATGTGAGCAGATAAGAAGTCAGGAAAAAGAATACATTGCAAAGGCAATTTCTCTGCAGGGACAGTATTCTGAAGTTTCTATCTAATATGCCTGATATTGCTTTGGTAGGAAAAATATTTTTAAAGTTTTGTTGCTGTACAATTCAGTTATGAAGATCTTATCTTGTTGTGCCAACAAAAATGTTTTTGTGGTTTGTTTTTTTTTCCAGTTTGGAGATGCTGTGCCTTTTTGGTGGTTAAACATTAAGTCACTTTACCTAATTTGTTTTTGCTGGGTAAAAATTCTGTGATTCTTTAGGGTCAACAGAAAACACAGTGAATGAAATAATATATACTAACAATTCTATAGACGTCAGTGGTAGTTTTTGTTGTATATTTATTGCAGGTACTCTTTTTGCTAAGTTCTCTTAAAAAGCTTTCAGATGAGACCCAAATTCAGTCTTTGGCAAAGCAAAAGTCTAGATCTAGTCAGAATAATGAATAACTGTCTGGAGCAATTTGATAATGAAAGCCTCTCGTAGCCGCATGAGCGTCATGAGCTCAATATCAGTAGGTTACTCTGGGAATACAGGAAGAAAAAATATCTTAGATTTAGACTAAAACTGACTTCACAAGGATATAAAGCAACTTCCACAAGAAACTTGAACCAACACACCCACTTACCCTAAAGATTTCAGTATGGATCTTTTTTTTCTTTACTATTATTGCTATTATTTAAAAAAATATGTTTATGCCTCTTCTTTAAAGCATAATTGTTTTCCACATTAGTCATTGTTTAGATCCATCTGAGCAACAGATTAAAATATATATTTGGGGGAAAAAAAGAGTCAAATTCTGTCAAATGAGTGAAAAAAGAGTGTATTCATGATTTATCAGAGGCCAGTTTCTAAAATGTTTCAAGTTAAACCTCTGATGTTTTTTTTTCCTTTTTGAATTGTAGTAATTCTGTCTATGTAGTCATTTTTTTTATTTTGTCGCAGTAAAGATAGCACTTCATACATATATTGCACACCTTAAAGTGAAAGTGTTTGACTACACTTTAATTTACACAATTAATAAAACCTATTTTGTTCAAGAATAGTTTAAATAATAGTAATGAAATCAATTCATTGGACTAATTAAACAAAAAAAATTTCCTTCATGGCAGAATTGCTGATACAAACGGTGTTCCAAGAGTTGTTGTTTGTTTATTTATGTTTTCCAATGAAAATCTGAAATCTTTACATAACAGTGGGAAATATAATGAGATTAAACAACACACGTGGACTCTAGGTCCAAAATAGGTGTCTTTTGACAACAGTTAGATGGAAGATGGTATTAAGGAGTATCGAGGTTAACCGGGACTGTAAAACTTAAAGCAGACTTTTTAAATTTTTGTTTGCTGCTGAACCACTGCTGAACATAATGCATCAGGTTGCTGCACTACCATAAAATCCCTACAAGATTCATTATGATTGTTGGTTCTAGTGAACTTAAATAACTGCGCAAGGTCATATACATTTCACAGTTGTATTACTCAGTAGCAATTTGATATCAATTTGTGAGTTCAGTTTTGTTGTGCATAATATTGTTCAGAACTTGTGTCATACTAACAAGCTGAGTAGAGTTGCAGTATCTTTACTCTTCGCAGTAGTCTGATATGCTCCACTAAATAGAATCTGTCCACAGTTGTGTTATTTTTCTGCAACAAGAACATTAGTTCTGTTCAATGACCTGTTGAAGCTGGAGCCTTACTTTGATTTAATCCTCCATATAAACCTCCTGAGTGTTGAGATGTAATCGGGTCTCTTTTTCTGTCTCTTTCTCCCAGCTGCGGGCCCATGCAGTGGACATGAATGGGAACCAGGTCGAGAACCCGATTGATCTGTACATCTTCGTTATCGACATGAATGACAACAGACCAGAGTTCAAAAACCAGGTCTACAATGGTTCTGTGGATGAAGGTTCTAAACCAGGTAATGACACAGAAGAGAAGGTAGAGGGATAATTTATCCAGAGCAGTTCCAGAAATTAGCCTGTTGCAGCAACCAATGTAAGTCTGCAAAAGATCAGTGGTGTGAATTAGAGGAAAGAACGCTGTCATTACAAGTGTTGTACAAATGTGAATATTGGGCAGAACAGAGAATTTTCCATCCCCTTTGATGTATAAGTCTCTCTGTCTCTTACAGCTTTTCATTTAGCCCAGAAAAACAAAGGCTTTAAAGCATTCTCATGCTGGTGAAAAGATTGAGGATTAAATGTACCAACTGTAGTAGCTACTGGCTTGTTTGATATCAAACCTTGGAGCAGAAGTACGCCTGCTCCAAGGCATTTGTAAGTTTGAGTCTGATGAGCCCAACTTTATAATGGTGGAGGTAATCTGAAGAGGTGTCCAGGTGCTCGTTTTCTTCTCTAAATCTTTGTTTACTTTTTTGATTCTGCATTTTTTCACAATGATCTTTTCTTTCCCCATTCTGTTGGCGTTCCCCTGGCTTTGCCCCACACAGCATATGAGTCTCTATGGTATGCATAACATTAAGCTGAACAATAATCATAAAAAAAGACTTTTAGAATTTGGAGCTCCAGTGGTTTCAAAGGAAGTCCAATTACAGACTTGAATTAGTTTGCAAATTAAAGAGTCATTATGGGGACGTAATCCTGTCAGGCACAGCTTAGGACGCCTGTACAAAGGGTCCACATTAAACCCCATATGAGTGCAGCTTAATGAAATTACCCCAGTGATGTGTGACACATTGTGATTCTTCATCTTTCACTGTATCCCTCCATCTCAAGTGAAAAGTGTGGGGTGGGGACTGTTAGTCTCCCAGCTTGGAATCAAACCAAACACGCAGTCAGTCCTCTGTTGTTCGCCTTCTCTTTCCTGCTCTCTCTTCATAACATCTTTTTTTCTTGTCTAACTAAGAGGGCTTTAGAGTGCTCCCTCTGGCCGAGTCATTGACAAATGTTGCTTTGAAACGTAATGAAGTTTGAAATGGGGCTGCGGTTACAATTATCCTCGGACAGGGGCTGTCAGTGGCATGATATCACTATCTGTGGCAATTAGAATCAACTAGCAAAGAGGGAGAGACGGAGAGATTGGGTGACAGGCAGCGGGATCCCACAGAGTTTCATGAGAGCATGGAGACTTGAAAGCAAACAAGCAAAACATTCATGGAAGCACAGAGGCTTATTCTTCACATAAAGGGTGATTCATCAGAAGGGGCTCGTGCATTTAGGCACCTACAGTAAGTTATGTAGTGATACCTTCTGCATGAATTTAAACTGCTCCCTATTTCTGTAATATTACATAATACTCCCCCTGTAAACAAATACTTCTTAAAATGGGAACTTTATTATCACTGAATTAATATGTGTATTCAAAAGTTGAATTATACATTATTCATTTTAGGCCTGCAAAAATATTGTAGTTTTTAAATGGATTTTAGCACATCTTTACCTAGCAACCGTAAGCAAGATAACAGTCCTAATTTATAGGACTGCTGGGGATCTCCTCTCTGAGTAACAGGACTTCAGATTTCATTTGTTTCAAGCTTGCATTAATATTGTTGATAAAGTTCATGATCTCTTACTTATGAAGAGAAAAGTGACACAGTAAGTTAAACTCAAATTATTTGTCTCTTGTGATTTTGTTTTACATATGAGAAAGGCCCTTTGTTTAAAAAGAACAGTTTAGATAATGTGTTACAAATGTGTTACACATCAGTGCAATCCTGTGGGAAGGTGCTACACCGCCAGATGTAAAGATCAAAACTCTTGTCATTAATCAGCGCGTTGACTCTGAGTCAGTGTCGCCTGGCAAAGCAGCGAGTTGAGGCGTTTTCCACATGTGGGCGGACAAATTTGGCAAATGCTGTCCACACAGGCATGTTGCAGTATTTGAACAATCATACTATACTAACAAAAATCCTTTTTGACTAAAAATACAATCATGATTCAGTAACAAAAATCTGATTAATTTAGATTTGTATTGGATTAAGTGGGAGAAAGGCCAAAAAAGTATTCTGTGGGTCAGTTTGTTTTGGTTTGGCATCCATATGACAGAAAGACACTTCCAAAACCTTGGAAGCCCTGCTGCATTTTTTAATGTGTATTTTGTTGTTGTTGTTGTTGTTTTTCTAACATGAAGCAAATAATTAATGCAATTTTGAACATGTCTCAATCTCTTCTGGTTCATAATTACACCTTCATTCATCACTGCAGTGCCCTTTCACCTTTTGCCTCATTACTTAGTTTTATTATATAAAATACAAAAATGTTGTGGGTTGGATGGCTATAGAATTTGCTAAACTGTAATCAAGCTTGCATTGAGAAGATTTCATTTTTTATGAACAAATATGTGCCAATGCAAGAATTGTGTTTACAGGTTGTAATTTTGTTTGAAAAGAAAATGTTTGTGAGGCCAGAAAAAATGATTAATGTGAAACAAGCAATTATTAAATAATATGTATGTGATGTTTTCTCTGAGCAGTTAGCCCTGCTCTCATGTATGGAAGTTGACAGGAGTAATATGCTTTCACTTCCAACCTTGGGTAGAGGCTTTTCTTTTTTCTTTTCAACATGTTTATTAATCACTGTGTGAACTCCACCTGCAAACTGTTTCTGAGTTGCTGAAGTTGTTTTTTTGCTGTCAAATGTCAGAGATGTATGTAGCTTGATAAAAAAAATCTTCAAAAACGTTTCAGAACCATTGCCGGGGAAAAATACTCATAGGTCAAAGCAGAAAACGTTAAAACAGAGCGAGCTCAAAAGCTTAAAGATTGTGAACACTCTGGCAAAGAGTCGAATGTGATGCAATGTGAGATATTCTGTTTCTGTGCAAGTGACTGGCAAAAATCAATAAGTCCCTCTGGAGAAACTGAGTTTAAGAAAAATATCCTGACGAATGACAAGATTTTTTTTATTTTAATTTTTAACTTTTAGGATGTCGTGTACTCTGGTGAGTACACAGCATCCAACAGTGTCATATATCCTCCACCGTACAGGACAGTAGGAATGTCTTACTTCTTTTTTCCATATACTCATTCATTGAAATGCATGTGACCCAGCAGGAGTGTTTATTGCCCATGGTTTAGTCTCGAATCTGAGAAAAATAGGTTTGATAAATGCCCTTTCTTTTATTGATGTGGAACAGCTGTGACAGGTTGAGTGCAGAGAATGGAACATGAATGGAAAAGAACAAGAAAATTATCAAAACACAAATTAACACCAAAACCCAAACATAGCAATACAACAATAACATAGAAAGCAGTATTTTCAGCAATAAGAGCAAAGTTAACTGCATCTAGACGTGCACGTTGACCATGCTTTTGTCTTCGCCAGGAACTTACGTAATGCATCTATCTGCATTTGATGCCGATGACAACACCACAGCTAATGGGATGGTGCGCTATCGGATCCTGTCCCAGACACCGCACAGCCCCATCCCTAACATGTTCACCATCAACAGTGAGACGGGAGACATTATGACAGTGGCGCCTGGACTCGACAGAGAGGTTTGTCTTTCATGTTTCACACTTCATAAAGATATTGTGACAGTGAGGAAATTGGTGCTTTTAAATTCAAGAACCCCTTTGGGTTTCACCATGTCTAAGTGGGCATAAGACACATCTTTATTTTCTCTTAAGGATAACTTTTTTTAACAGTATTGTTTACTCTGTCAACACTTTTAAATTTCATGTAGCCATTTGTCAGAACATATTTGCTCCACACAAACACACTATGTGTTTTTGTGGAGGAAACTCCTCTTTTCTTTTCTTTTTTTTTTTTTTTTACACTAAATAGTCTTTGGTCACCTTGTTTATGGAGCTCTAAAAGTTGTGACAAGATCCAAATGTGTTTATTCTCGCATCAAGGATGTGCCAGTGACAACTCTGCAAAGGCATCTGCGAAACAGATCATCCTCCCAAACTGTCACTGCTGACAGACCTATTAACAACACATCATGCTGCGGTGGGCTGCTCATGTTGTGTTGTTCATGCCTGTGAGTGTGTGTATGGCTGTGCGGTAGAGACAAAGGGAAATTTTTTGAAATGGAATGCCCTTGACACCTGTCAGACAAACACAAAAGCCCATATAACCACATCTGTGCTCGGTAAAACAAGAGCAGTGGAGGGAAAAGGAAAAGCTGAGGGGGAGCAGGAGAACAAAAACAGAGCTGAATAGATGGGGTATTACCGTGATGAGCGAAGAACTGAGTGTGAATTTGGCAAAGAAAAATATAGGGTGACAGAGACAGAGAAACAGGGCAAGACAGTGGGATTCCAGAGGGAAAGAAAGGTATGAGGCCAACATGTACAAAAAATTTCCCAGCTGATCCGCTGCTGCTTATTTTTTCTGTTTTATCTGCACTTTAGCAAATCCAGACACTCTCCCTAAAATGTAGGCTTAAACTCCTCCTATTCCATTTTGTACTTCAAAGAACTGTTACTGACATAATTATTTTTGCCTTATACTTCAAATGATATTATAGGTTGGGTTCAGTGTGATCAGTTTTCCCTTTTTTCAGTAGCTGTTCTAACTACATATTACTATTTTATTGTAATCTCACAGCAATTTAACTCTACTCCTTCCTGCTATTTAAAGAAAGCTCAGCAAATTGTCTGAGAAAAGAGTAGAGACGTTGAAGCAGATCTGAACAGTATCACTTAGATGCCTTCAGTACAATGAAAAAATAAAAATACCTCCTAAATGTTTATTGATGTTTTAATACTACAACCACAAACTTTGATGGATTTTTATTTATTTTTTTTATTTTATTTTAAAGACCCACAAAGTTGTTAATGATAGTGAAGTGGAAAGAAAGTAATACATAAAAACTGCAGTGTTTGTTTTTATTCTGATTCTGCCAAATTAACTATTATGAAACCAATTGTGTTCGCCAGTCAACTAATTAGTAAACAAAACTGACTTGTCTTCAATTATACAACACAAAAAATAAAAAAATAAAAATATGGAAGAGTTCAAATCAAAGCATTAATGTATTAGAACAACCCAGGTAAAGTCAAATTGGACTTCAAAATAGATGTCATACACGCACCAAAAGAACTTGCGACTACAACTGCATTGAAAACTTAATTCTAAAAAGTATTTATCCAGAGAGGACTGAAAATTGCTCCAATCCACACTTCTCCCATTTTTATGCATAAAAATACCCCACTTACGACCAACATTTTATTGTCATATACAAGTTTTGGATTTGTAACCTGAAAAAAATGTTAAAAAGTTTTACACTTCCACAAGATACTGCATAGACTTTGCCATTCAAGCTAACTCAACCAATTTAACTTAATCTGCACTGTAACATGTCAGCAAGTCTTGCATAAAGACAGCGTTAATGTCTTTCAAGAATTTGTCTAAGACACTGCTACCTATTTAGCATGTCAGTACTTCATGTTAATAGAACTGTAAATGTGCCTGTGGGATCCATGTGGAAAGGTTAAGAGTTTAAGTGAAGCTAAAAGACGGTTTCTTTACCCTCTTGACCATAAAATCTCATTCTCATCAGAGCATCTTCAAAGTGACAGAACTTGAGATGTTGCTGTAACATAACATCTATTATTAATGTTAAGTGGGCCAAGGAGGGACACCAAGTACAGCAGAGAGAGGGTCACTGAAGCCCAAGGTTCATTGATGGCTTAGGGACCAAGAGCTTGTGCAGCTGGTCTATATATTAAACTGTGATGGCATAACCTTGTCAAACTTGGTTGTAGAAGTAAAAGGCCTGTGGGCCATATGATTCTGTTGTTGTGCTAAATTTAAAAAGCTGTTGTTACTGATCTGCTGCATTTCAAGCTATGTAAGTGCAAATTTATGGAACTTCTGTGTTTGCTTCAAAAAAAGACCTGTAGTGTAATTGTCACCACAAAACCAAGATCTGTTGTGACAATTACACAAAAGACATTACATGCAGCCATGACTTTGTCAACAAACATAAAGCTGTGTGTGAAAAAACATTTCAAAACCTCCCTTTGGAAGCAACAAATTTAGAGTCATTTTCTCTTTTGATTTGTCAGTCACACATAATCGTGTATGTTGCTTTGGAATATAGAATAGCTTTAATTCATCAAGGTTTGTGGGTATTTTTTTTTATATAACTACATAAGGTTCATGAAATCTGGATTTTTTCTGACTTGTTGCAACAGCTACTTCAGACATTACTAAATATCCTCTGGGAATATTCCTTCTCACTTCAGTTTTATGAAAATTACTTTGTACCCTTCCCAGATTGATGGACAGCAAACATTGCTCATCTAAGGTCATTCTTTGCAGTATGTTAAATGCATCGTCCATATGTTGGGTTTTGTACACTTATGGTTAGATTTGAATAATTTTATAACCTGAAAAAGATTAGCTTCTTTTTCTGATATCCTTTTGCTTGAAACTATTTCCCATTACTGCAAAAACATATGCTGTGATTGAGGCACAACTAACATACCTCTGTTTTTCTCTTATAGTGTTCCTAGAAAACAGATAGGAAGTCTGTAATTGTGCAGTGAGAAGCTTTTTATGGGAAAATGCACCAAAAACATCACTAGTCATATTTTAGCCAGCATTTTTGCATTTTGAAATCTTGACAGTTTAAACACCACAAAGTACTTTGTAGTCTGATCTGTGAAAGGTGTTATGTGACTGCAAAAGCAATAATTAAGTGACCTATTTTTTGTCAGATTTCACAGCTTTTTTTTTAAACCCTGCTGTGTCCTGTCCTCTCCTCTGTTCTTTCCCTTTAAAATGTCTGCTTCCTCTTCTTTTTTAACTCGCACATTGATTCTCTGCTAACTGGTCTGCAGTGGACTTTTAAAGAGCTTGTTGACAGCAACAGACCTCAGCACTCCAGAGGAAACTGGGTGTGCTGTGGTATTGTGGCAACCTGAGAGTTTCAGAGAAGCTCTGCATAATTACTTCATTGTCTAATTAGTGAGTGTTATGTACAAGTTGTACACAGACTGATGGTACAGCCAGGCAAGAACAAGATATGTAAAAAGAGAAGCGTCAATGTGTGCTTGTGTGTTTACGTTAATGTTAATGAGTGTGTGCTCAAGGTTGGAGTTCAGCATCTCATTTAGCATCAAGATGAGAGGAACCAAGAGGAGCTGTCTAATCCTCCTGATGTGGAGTCCTGGTCTAATTGGAATATTTACTTGGTAATTAGCAGGTGAGAGAGAGACAGTGGGAATGTAATTGGGAATCTCAGTGACAAGACGCATTATCCAGACAGTCGGCTCCTGGGCTCTATCCTTCCTGCAGCCCATTAACTGCACCCTGGGACAGAAGAAGAGAAAAAAGAAAGCTACAAAAGAAGAACGTATGAAAGAATAAGAAAAAACACAAGTGTTGCTGTGCACAGAAACACAAATAAGGAAAAAGAAATCTCATCCCACTGAAGTGACATTGTGTCATTTCAAAAGAGGGAATGGCATTTATTATTCCCTCATATTACTGCTTCACAGATAGTCTATTAATCTCTGTCAGTTGGATCATTGTCTCCACATCTGTCGATCAGTGGTACTGAATAAGCAGAGCGCCTAACGACTTTGATGGCATGCTGTACCCGTGGGGAGGCTTTACAGTGCAGCCTGTGGATGGTGTGATGTCTGGCCAGGTTCCACCAAGAAATGTTTCAGTTCAATCAAATGAAAGACTTTGCCCTTATGATTTTGTGTTTCAAATAAAACCACAGCATGCCAAAAAGGCTTTGTTTTTCTCCTAGGAGCTGCAGTCTGTAGACTATGTGCTCATAGAAGAGAAAGCTATCTTTAGATGAATAACTGCATAATTATATCCCCCCCCTATTTTTTTTTATTATTTTTTTTGTCCTTTCTCAGAAAGTGTCCCAGTATACCATCATTGTGCAAGCCACAGACATGGAGGGAAACCTCAACTTTGGCCTTTCCAACACAGCCACTGCCATCATCACTGTCACGGACATCAACGATAACCCTCCCATGCTGACCTCAAGAACTGTAAGTTATTACAAATATGGAAGCGTGGAAAAGGTAACTGTTTGGAGAATGAGAGGGTCTGGGTTCAAAGAGGATGGTAAAAATGAAAAGAAGGCTAGAGGGAAAGTCCTGAGAGAAGAATGTGTAGCTATAGGAGAAAAGAAAAGCAAAAAGAAGTAGGGAGTTAAGAGAGAAAGGAAGAAATGAAATTCAATTTTGGTTCAATTGTATTGATACACTTACATTCTACACTGATTTCAAGGCTCCTTGCAAAGAAAGAAACCCAATTCCCTTTGAATCAGAACTTTCAACAACATTATTGTTCCAACAACATTATTGTGTGGCTATAAAACATAATTTATGCTTTTAAAATACAGAGAATGCCTACTTGTTTTCCTGTAAAGGACACTTACACATGAGGAACAATGATCTATATTATTGACTTTCATCTGCAAGAATACTCGATCCTGCAAATGGTTAATGATTGTTGTCATCATAAGGATATTTAGAATGATGATTGCATTACACTGGGTCATTACTGGGAGCAGGGTAAAAATTAAAAGTCCAATGTAATGCATTTTATGTAATGTATTAAATCACTAGATAGGCAGGACATTTCCCTTTTGGCTGAGTCTTACATCAAGTCTGCCCCTTGTAGTGTACATTACAAGACAAAGCAGAGTCAGTTTCCTGCACTTCTAATTAATTATAAACAGTCTTGGTAAATGTCAAAATTTCTCTTATGCAGTATTCTATAAATACTTGTGCGAATACTGCACAAGATTCTGAGCAAAGCATTCAACTGTTTGTAAGGCAGGCAAGTCTTTTGGTTTGCCTAATGACTTCTGAGACTGCTACATCCAACTCTTAACAGCACTATGTGGGATTAAGAACTAGAAGGAAGAATGGGTGGACGAAAAGCCCTTTGCTCTCCGACTCCCGGGGCAGATATTAATACTTTGTCAACAATGTGCTCAGCCTTTCAGTTGGTAAGAAAAGCAGTTAGTGTTAGTATTTGCTCTGGGGGCTTTTAGGACTCTTACGATGTTCAACTAGCACCGAAGTCAAGCATGTGTCAGCTGCAAACCTCATCAGAGAGGTGCTACATTACACAGAAACATGCAGAGAAACAAGCAGGGAAAAGACGAAGAAAACAAAATCTAGAAAACAAATGTGTATATGTTTAAATGTACTGATGAGCAGACCACATTTTAGAATCCAAAACGGAAAAAAAAAAAAAAGAAAACGGAGAATGACAAGGAGACAAGGAATAATGAGGGAGTACTTTGTCACTCAAGCAATTTCCTACAGTAGCAGTGATGAAGTGCAGACAGGACTTGTTGTAAATCAGTAGCCTTCCCTGACTCCTTTTTCTGCATTAACATTCCCTACTGATGGTGGTATATTGATGATGCAGGGCAATAACAGATTGATATCCTCTAACTGGATTCCACCTAGTTAAAGTGCATTTCCATCAGCGTCACATGAGGAAGTTAATATTATCAGGAATATTGATGATAAACTTTAGTAGAGGTTTAGGATTCAGGATGAGGAAAGCACTTTCACCCGCTCCCCTCATAAATCATCCATTTTAGTAGGGGGAGATA
This sequence comes from Poeciliopsis gracilis, assembly GCA_911649635.1. Lineage (NCBI taxonomy): Eukaryota > Metazoa > Chordata > Actinopteri > Cyprinodontiformes > Poeciliidae > Poeciliopsis > Poeciliopsis gracilis. The sequence goes on from CAJVRI010001220.1 coordinate 5,600,770, forward strand.
ACATGAAAAGCCATTTTGTTGAGATTGCAGGCCATTATGCAAATATTTAGTTTTAGCAATAAACCCCATAGATCTTTCAGCATGTCCCAGAAATATAAAGTTTGGGGAATTTGTCTTTAATGTTGATGATTAATATTTCATCATTCCTATCAGAGGCTGGCCTATTTTTCAAGTAGTCACAGAGTTTGTGTATGTGTGCAGATGCGAAGCCTTTGGGTGTTTATTGCATTATGTCTCTGATACAGATAGATTTGATAAAATTAATCAAACTGTTTATACCTTTTGTGTTTACTCCTTTGCTGCTATGTTTCCATATGGCATTATAGATAAGTGCAGGTTGCACAATCGTACTACTTTGTGCAGGATTCTCTACCCTGGTTTCTTGGCCTCCTGCCTGTGCTGCCCTTACAAAGTTCACATGATGAAGCTCCCTGTCACTTTTCGCCTCTCTTCCTACCTTACTCTCCCCCCTATAGTTTTCTCAGAGCCAAAGTAGTGACAGAAGAGTAAGGGTCCTGGCAAGAGGTATTATGTCAAGTGTTGAGAGAAAGTCAGCAGTGCTCATTGCCAATCACAATCAAAGCGATCCACCCTTATTCCCTCATGCTCAGCACTTGGAGTTACGATTTGCTATCACTTAGAAGAAAAGCTGCCTAATTAGATGTTTGCGTCTCTGCCTTGAGGTAGTCTTATTACAATTCTACTCTGAAAAGCCAGCCTTAAGATGAATAAATCTTGTATTTCAGAAGCATTTGTCCATTTTTACAAAAATCAAAAAACTCCTTAGGAAATAATTTTGTTGTTTACAAAATCACCATATTCACACATATTGGCATACCTTTCCATTCCTATAAAACAAATAGAACTGAAGACTGTTTTTAAAATGTTTTGAAGCTCTTAATTAGTTACCCAATACTTCCTATTATTCCTGTGGAATACATATGACATGGGGCATATTTCTGTTGACGAGATAACTAGATGTAAAAGATGTCATTCTCAACATTGCAAATAAGAAGGGTAGCAAAAGGAAAACAAATATATATAAAAAAATTCTGCAGCTGATGTGTGGTCCTGGAATCCGGAAGTCTCCAGAGCAAAGGAGACTTTATAAGTTTTCTGCTTATAACCGGCAGGACTTTAACTTAAAATTTTCAAGCACTTTCATGTTATAACATGGTAATTATATTGTATGAACAATATAATTACTGTATCTCGTTGTCACATTTATACAATATAATCGTCATGTTTATGCAATATGATTATCACATTTATGCAATATAATTGTCACATTTATACAATATATTGTTTGTACAATAAATTATAACGTTTGTTAAGATAACATGGATATATTATCATGTTCATACATTGTATTATTATGTTTGTACAATGTAATTATAACGATATATCGTGACAGTGCTCAAAAATTTTGTTTTCTCCTTGAAAGCAACATGCTTTTGTACCTTTCAGTTCCCCCAAATAAAAAACTTGTAACTGCAGTGTTGCTAGTCAGAATGTGGTGAATCCTTTAAAGGCTTTGATTATAACTAGTTAACACTTGCCCTTAGTTCTTACTAAGGGCAAGTTACTCAGAAACAAGATGTTGAAGGATTCAACTTCTGAGCTTCCTCTGAAGTTTATTTTATTGAATTGGTTTTGGGGAGTCCCTGAAACAAACTACAGCAATAAATCACACAAGCACACACAACAAATGCTCAGACAATAACATATGACAGCCTGCCTACTTAGCCAAACCAGACAGTGCATCAAGACCACCCGGACTTGTCTGTTGTCTTAAGAATGTCATTGAGTCTCTGAACAGCTCTCCTGATGCAGCCCTCTAATCTGTCTGCTGCTGTCGGCTGTTTGCTGGTTGATGTGAGCGTCACCAAGCAGGGTATTATGGTCTGTTGGAGTGTTTGGTCTGTGGCTTTGCTCTTTGATATCCTTCACCCACATAAGCGGCTCAGTAGCTCATCCATGCCTGTTACCCGAGGTGACATGGTAACAGCGTGGCGCTATACTCCAGTTACCTCCAGATGAGTTGAAAACACAACATGACCTCATGTATCTGGACTTGTCAAGTTGTTTACTTAGGTGGGTCTGTGGTCAACTTGTTTTTTGCAGACTTCTTGTAGCGTCAGAGTCGATTATCCCCCGAGTTAGTTCAAAACTAACAAGAATAACCGTCATAACCGGCACATGACAGACAGCGGCGTGCTGCTCATCAGGCTTATCAGGACAAAGCACATGTATTTGTAAAGCATGGGGACAACCAAAAACTACTTAGATACACTCAAACAGATGTTTCAAGCCTCCCGGCTGATAGCTTTTTTCCTCTGCAAACATTTTGCCTCCTTGTCATTCTGGATTTCAAAGGAATTAAATATTATTGTTCATCAAAGAATACAAAAAAAAAAACATTAAAAGTAAAACTATACCCCTATTTGCATCTACTTGCTAGTGTAAAAGCTGAGCTTTCTCCTTGCTTGTGGAAGTGAGATAAACTACTTTAGCTAAAAGACTTGAAAGGATTCTATTCTTTAAAGGGGCTCAATGGATACAAAAGGAATACAAGACCAGTAAAAGTAACTTTGTTTCAGAGAGATGTAGCTTCCCATTTTTCTCTGCTTCTTACAGTTTTCGGGCGAGGTCCCAGAGAACACAGTGGATGTTGCGGTGGCTAATCTGACTGTTATAGATGCTGACCAGCCTCACTCTCCTAACTGGAACGCCGTTTACAGGATCATCAGTGGGGACCCAACTGGGCACTTTACCATCCGCACCGATCCTGTTTCCAACGACGGCATGGTCACCGTGGTGAAGGTAATGTACTATGTTTAAGTGGAATTCTAAACTTTATGGCATTTCTGAGGTTCTTATTGTGGGAAGTACCAGCTTTCCTTCTATGTAGAATATCAGACTCCACCTGGACTTAGGTGCAAACTATTATAATAGGCGACAGAGTTAAATGAGGACAGGTGGAGGTCTTTGCCTTTCACATGCCCCTTTGTGTCCAAAAGAAGGATTGGAGGCTAATGTGCCCTTCAGAAACAGCTCATGCACTGAAACACACACTTTAATGTGGTGGCTGGTGAGACCACTGCAGCAAATTAGATATTGATTTCTCAATTACAATGGCAATGGTTTTATACACTCATAATGTTCTCACTGCCATGGTAAATGACAGTAACAACAAAGCCATGTCTTGTTACAACTTGCTATGTTAGCGACAAGACCACTCAGAGCAAAGCTGGCCTCATAGTTTAAGGCCCCAGTTACATTACTTCAATTGTATTTTTTTAAACAGCTATTGTTTTCTTCATGTTTGACTCCAATCCCTATTCCCCGCCAGCACAATTTTTAGAATGTAAATGCTTTAACCCTGAGCAGATATTCTTTAAAGCAATATCAGGTGGATGAGGCTTTTATTTTTTAGCACTAAAGACCACATCTTTATATATCCATCATCTTCATCTTTTGTGGGATTTATAACTGTAAATCCCACGATGTATAAAGAGTCATACAGATTCTTTAAGATTTAAATCCTAGAGTATAGGCTATTTCTGCAACCTTTACTCTTATGTAATAAATAAATAAAAATATGGATTTAAAATTCAAATTTCACAATTCTTGTCTTTATTGTTACAGTCCTATCCTCATTTTTTATTATTTTAAATATGCACTATGTATTTGCTTCTTTAATTCAGTGTTGAATAAAAAGTATTAGTGATTTAGACATCAGAGTTATGAGTTGACATTTTCAATCCAATCTTTGGAATCTTTAAAAATAGATGTTCAAGCTTTTAACCCATTTTTGGGGTTTGAAAACTTAATATGGGATGCTGGATTAAATCAGTCAGTTTTAAATTAGTATTCTGTTGTACTAAAGTAATGAAGTAGTCTACATTTAACTTATAAGTAGGTTTGCAAACTAAATAAAATTTGTTTAATTCTGTAGTGCAGTCTGTAGTCTATGGAAAAAAGTCAGCAATCTAGCATTATTATTTCTTTTCCATTTGTAAATGTTTCTACATTAGAAGTACTTAGTGTTCTTCAAGAACTGCATTTATATACTTGCATGTATCTGTATGTATTTGTGGTACTTATCCTCATAAGGCTTGATGTAAGTGTTTCTATCATGTTGCAAATGTTTTACAGATATTACTATTATATTACAGTGACCTTCTGGAGCCAAGGATGTTTTCAGCATCTATCTGACTTCTGCAAATCACATCTCACAATAATGTTAACAAATAGCACTAACATGCCATTATAATTCCCTCTGCAGCCTGAGCAATGAGCACTGGTGTTTTGCTTCTCTTCATTATCTCTAGATGACTGACTTTAATAATCCATTCCTCTCACTCCCTGTGAAATTCAGCAGGCAGCTGGGTAGCCGTAAGCTTGCACTGAGACCCATGGGAGGTTATCAGGAAATCATAAAATAAGAGACAAGCCACCCCCTGAGAGGAAATAAGCAATACACTGTCTCGACAAATAAACAGAGGGGCTTCAGCTCATACAGAGACAAAAAAGTGAACCCAAGCATTCATGTTGGACAACTTGTGAAAGATGAAATGTAAAAACCACATAAGGGCTTTGCACTGTTGCAGTTTTCTCTTCTTTTTCTTTTACCAAGGTATCTAGGGAGACAAATGGAATCACGCTAACACTCAGGTAGGCATCAGTCTACCACAAGGACCTTGAGCTGCTGTGTAAACAAGGCGTTAGGTCTTAACCAGAACATGTCACACATTTATGCTGCTCTCTGGAGTATCTCAAGAGACTAATTCTTATTTTGCCACATGGTAATGAAGTCCGTAGACAAACAGGCTCACATGGAAAACGCACAAACAGATCCACTTTCTTCGAATGAGTCATTAAGATATGTAAATCAGAGATTATGTTAACACACAAGATGACAGGGAGAAGAGAAGGCGAGGAGAAAAGTGCGGGTGAGGCAGATTTCCTGGGATTGAGAAATGCGGCCCACTGTGAGCTTTAGATCACAGAGAGCTGAGGTAGGGCAGAGGTGAGGAACCCACAGGGTGAGAATTTGGAGTCCAGCCGTGCAAATTATGTAAAAGGGAAGGAGAGAAATGGGTAAAGTGGTACAGAGGAGATGCAAGACGGGATGGCTCATAGGCAAAAGATGGAAGCCATGTTATTGACCTCTCACCCCTGTGGTTTCCCTCAGGCTGTGTGAGTCGGTGTGAATGTGTGTGTTTTACTTTAGGCCTCAGCTATACCCCAGACCTCCCGATGCTCCAAAACACCACAGGCTTTAGATCAAAGAGCCACGAGCGTGGTTTGCCTTTAAATGGGCTCCCAGTGCTCTATGGGGTCACTCTATGTGAATACAAACGTCTTTGCTTACGTTAACTAAAATCTACATGCACATGCAAGCATGGGCAAAATATTGCACTAAATAGCACATGAAAACACTCCTACCACTTTGCTGGGGTCAACAAATCGACCTGATTAATTATGTTTTTTTATAATCACTCTGGTAACAGTGAAGTAATGCAACATGAGGATGTGCTCAGAGTCTTTAACTTCACCATCAAGCACAAGCTTTGCAGCTATGATCATCATCACTGTTAAATGTCCAGCACTTAGAGAAGGCATATTGGTTCTGTTCTATCACTTAATTTATTTTATGTCATTTGAACCTTGACTTGTTGTCTCCATTAGGAAAAAAAAATAGCCATAGCAACAGCACATGGAGTTGGAGTACTGTTTTTATGTATGACGTGGTAAAGTTGTTCAATTATCTTATCAGTCAGACAGACACTGACAGAAAGAGAAACGTTGATCAGGGTTTTTATTTTAAAATGAGCATGATTACAGCAAACACACAAGTGACTACTTGAAATTTTGTTACAAAGGCTTTGTATTCAGAGGAAGGACTCTAATACAATAAATAACAGGAATAAGTGGAAAACAATCATGGAAATAGTTTTTCTTTATTCTGGAACCATGCTTGAAGGAACGCGCTTTTCTGTTTGTCTTTTATATTTTCCTTTCAACCTGCAGTGCCATTAAAAAAAGTATTTTCCCGCTTACACGTTTCCTCCAGGTTTCTTTTTTTTTCATATATAAATATTTCAACTCATCAAACTGATTTTATATCAAAGATCAAATGAGCAAAAACAAAACACAGTTTTTAAAATGTTATTTCATTCATGAAGGGAAGAAAATGTCCAAAGCAGCATGGCTCAATGTATGAAAGCAATCGCCCCCTTTGCCGTAGTATATATATATTTTTTCCCCTCTTGGTGGCAAGATACATAGTCATATTACCTACTGCCCAAAACAGAAATTGGCAAAAGTGACAGACTGCACAAGTTCACAAGATGCAAGTTGTCATGCAAAAGGTGAAGGAGGGCGATAGAGCAAAGTAACATGCATTCAAATAAATGTAAGAGAGACCTGAGTGGCTCAAAGTAAACATATCTTTCTCTTTTTTGTACATAAATAATTTTTTTGTCTCGTTCTCCAGCCAGTCGATTTCGAGATGAACCGGGCCTTCATGCTGACAGTGGTCGTGTCAAACCAGGCCCACCTGGCCAGCGGCATCCAGTCTTCACTCCAGTCGACTGCTGGAGTCACCATATCAGTGAAGGACGTCAACGAGCCTCCTTACTTCCCCACTAACCCCAAACAGATCAGATTCGAGGAAGGCGTTCCCACTGGCACCAGCCTGACCACTTTCTCTGCTTCAGATCCTGACAGACTCCAGATGCAACAGATAATCAGGTACCGCATGCACACTGTAGTATGTCATTGTTTGCTTTCTATCTTGATGCAGCTCAATCTGACCTGTCTTAGTCTTGCTTACTGTTCTCAAAATACAAGCCACATGGAAATAATTCTGTTGACATGGATTTACCTAAAATAACCTCTGAGACAAGCAGCTTGCCAGTAGCAAGAAGTCAAAGAGCGACTAAATTATTGTATGTTGGCTGCACCCACCTCTTAAAAACCCTTTTAATAAAAGTTTAGGAGGCTTTGTGAGGCATAAGTACATACATAGATGCACCGCAAGAGGAAAAGAACTAAGCAGATGGAGTGAAAAGAAGGAGGTAAAGAGAACAGCTGGCTCAAACTCAAGCGGCCGACACCATTACGGCCACCTGCAGTGTTTCTTGTCTGTGCTCAGCTTCTCTGATTTTAAACATGAGCCAACCTTTAAACATCCAGCAGACCTTACAATTTGCAAAGTCCAGCTGTCATCTTGACGGTGTGGCTAACTGCACTGTGTCTCTTGAGAAAGAGGTGATCTTTTAATAACAGATCACTTCTAGAATGACGAAGAGCTTCACATTGTGATGCAACTGCAAAAGCCCACATTTTCTTATGTGCATATATATCACAGAAAGCGTATTGGCATAACTTATAATAGCGACTGAGAAATATGCAATTGAGACGATAACACGAATGCTCGGTTTGGGATTAATGCCACCTCACGCTATGCAGCTCCTGTTTTCTAATTTTCTTTGGGGGGAACATATCTAAACAAATTTCCCAGTTAATTTCACAGCAGATGAGAGTAAATTGGGTGTACATTATAATTTAGAAAGATGCTAAAGCCACCAGCTGGGCCGTCTCTCCCTCTGTTTGACATTTTCTTCCTCTCCTTCTCTCTCTTGTTTTTGCTCCCTTTTTAAATGGCTTTCAAGTAATTGATTTTGTGTATTTTCCTTTTCTAAAGCATCGAACTGCATCAATTTAAAATCAATTTTGCTTTTTAGAAGTGGTCTGGCATATTCACTTTGAAACAAAACAAATTTCCTTTGACTTTTTTCTATACATAAGAAAAACATGGGCTTGCGGGGACAAGCTGAAATCACCTGGACAGGATCACCATCAATCCCACTGCTTTACACCATTTCCATTCTCTGTTGTTGGGATATCAGTCATCTGTATTGTTTCGAAGAAGTGGGTTTATTGCCTCTAATCCACTGAAAGCGTGCATAATGTCTGCTAAACTGAGAGCAAATACCGTACTCACAAACCGTAGGGGGCTTATTCAAACTCCTTAGCAAGATATTTTGTATTCTTGGTCCATTTGTTAAATGAACTATTGTAAAGTAGTGTATCAAAAGTTGTGTTTAAAATGAGATCTGAGTGTTTTTGCTTTGTTTTACTGTTTTTTAAAAGGACTTACATGTAATATTTTGTGGAATAGGTAATTCACTGTCATCAATGGCAAGCAGAAACCTTGTATCTTCTATCGTGGACTTTTTCAGAAAACTGTATGTTATTTTAAAGCAATGGGGTATTAAACTTGTCTAAATCTAAGGAGGTGTGGATGCTAAACAAGATTGGAAATGTTCCTTATTTTCTGTTTTGACAAACACAGGTTTTGTTCATTTTAAGATTTTCCTTTCAGTGGGATATTATACAACTGACTTTTGATTGCTCTAAGTATTTTATATTTTAAACTGGTGATGAGCAAATCATTTCCAGACTCTTTACAAAGTATGAAAAATTCATTTTGAGCCAATAGAAGATATTAAAGTAGTTAGTAACTTTGGTGTCATTAGAAACTTCTTATTAGCTCTTCATGGCATTATAATGATTGTTCATGTAGCTTTTGACTTTGTTCATCAGATGAAATCACATAATGATGTAAACTTGATTGAGTACAATGAGAAAAATGTTCACTGTCAAGGAGTCATGAAATCTCTTGAGAGAGATCATGTGATGTTACTACACCTCTTGTGACCTATAAACATAGACATGCACGCAATATAATAAAAATGAAAAAACATAAAAGTTTTCCCTGACAATTAGACAACTAAAGGGAAACTTCAGGAAGATCTGAAAGTTTAAATTAAGGTGAAAACGGCTTGGGGGACTGCGAAGGAGCAAAGAGTGGCAGGCAGAAACAAGCCGTGGATAGTGAGTTGACTTTGGGTCAAGGTTTGAACTTGACAGGTGCTTGTCAAAGGAAAGGAAGACTGAAGTGTCCCGTTGTGGTTAGGCCAGTGAGAGAAAGAGTTAGGGACAGGGAGGCATCGTGCATCACCTGTCATACACCCAACCAGTAAGGTCGAGATATGGGACTGGAGACACTGGCATAAATGATTACCCAAACCGCCTTGGCTAAGCTCGAGACATGCATTTTTCATCCTCAGGGTCGGGGGTTTGAAAAATAAATGTCATACCTCTCCCTGCTGCCTGCTAAGATCACTAACCTGCCAGGCCTAATCATACATCCAGCTGTACTCACACACCTCCCAACTCCCAAATGAGATGAGCCTTCTGGTGGAAGAGACATGGAAAAACACTGCAAATGAGGCGCAGGAGGTGATCGCACAACCTGTACCGTCAGCTTACCACACAACCCTAATTTTCTGGAAAACTGCAGCAGAACAATAATTCTAATAAGTAAAATTCCTTTTTTATTTTTTATACTTCTATTTCTTTTAGCAAAGCAAAAACAAATAGAACATTTTAAAAAATCATCTAGTGAAGTGGTTAATGCAGGAAATTTCTACACAGAAATGTGTAGAAAATTATACTTTAATTTTAACACATTCATCTGTGTATCATAAAAAAAGTGAACTGATTTTTAATAAAAAAGTAGCGCATGCATTTTATATGAAAGTTAAGAAAGTCTTTTGTAAATACAAACACTGTCTTTCATCAGCGTCCTGTGATCTACAGTGGTATTGTAACTGTGTTCTATGTGTCTTACTCATTAGGTATAACAGTGAGCTTATTCATTACTAAAATATTCTCTGTCACATTTGGCTACAAAAGGTCTTTAGCAAAACTACATCACACTGCTGAGAATCAGCAGGATAATGGCTAAAGTGCCAAGTTAAGATTTGTTCATTTCTTCTCTGTTTTAAGAAAGAATCTGAGCAAGATAACATTTTGGTTAAGTTATCTTGTTGAAAACTTAACCAAAAAGACATTTTCTAAGTAGTTCCAATAAATGTAGAGACAAACCTATAGAAACAATGCTTTTCTTTTAATATTATTATTGTCAGTGTCTGTTGTTTATAGCAAATTGTCTGTTTACTGTTTACTACCAGAGGTTGGCTTTTTTAACCTCGACTATGATGTTCTAATATCTTAGAAAACAGACACTTTTATTCTCTGAAGTGATATTGACTCATATTAACAGAATATTGACTACCTTTAAATGTTTACCCGCTGTCTTCATCAAACCAAGTCAAGTTATGACTGTTCAAGTTTTTTTCTTTTCTTTCTTTTAACTGCTTTGTTTTGTGAGGACTGCTTATCCAACTTAGTCTTGTGTTTAGAAAAAATTACTGGCTTATGACTGAATTGTGTGTTGTTGTTTTTTTAATTAATCACTTCCATTTTTGCATATGCCTAGAACAGAATGGATTGTCTTTGTTGTTCAGGAAATGAAACTATTTGGCATTTTATCTCCGTGTTTAACATGAAAGACACTAATAGTTTTATTTATGCACTTTCTATTTAAGATTGTTTTTAAATGTGTAATTTTACACAAAAGTTATTTCTAACAACTAAAATAATGTCTCTGTCACCCATCTGCATGTTTTTTTGCTAAGCATGACTAATGAACATCTTACATCTTATGCCTGCCAATTGATATTATAACAAACAGAAAAGTAAATGAAGCAGTTGTTGGTTTGAGCTGTTGAAGCTATTTCAGACTTGACAGTTATAATGTCTTGCAGCATGTCATGTTTTGACAGAAATCATGCTTACCAGACTTCGGGTTGTTGAAAAAATGTGACTTTGACAGTTTAACTGCTATGAAAATGTTTACCCGCTGTCTTCATCAAACCAATTCGTTTATTTATTTTTTCTTTAAGTGTAAGAACACATGCTAACTTACAGAACCCTCTACTGTTATTGAACACTGTAGCCATTTAAAAAAAATCACTTTTTTAGAGTAGCACATTCTTAGGTAAAAAACAGAAAAAACAAAAATGTGATAAATCAATCTTATTCAGGAATGACAAAATTAAACACATGATGGAAAAGAAACACCTTTGTTAGTGTGACAACTTTTTGGATATGTTCTACAAAGTGTGTTTAAGGCTTGTCAGGTTAACTTAGTAATTAGGTATTTTGGCTTTCTTGGGTTACATGTATTTTGACAAAGAGGTCTATTTTGTTGTGCATCTCTCTGAACTGGGAAATACAACACATTACATGTATGTTGCTTCTATAAAGTCATTGACAAGATTATATTAGTGAACACATTTGAGGTTATAGTAGTTCATCACCAATCACTATTATTTGCCCTTCTCTCTGGAGAGCCACTATGGTAATTTTGGGAATAATTTAGACCATTGTATTGCTTCAAGTTGAAACTATAAGCAGCTGTCACACTGCTTCTTATTTTTCCTTAAAATTGGCTTTTCTATAAAAAGACCCCTTCCTGTTAAAGCCATTTCAAGGATGCAACTTACAGACATTTGAATAACACTTGCTAATTTCAATTACAGTGATAGATATAGCATCGTGTGATGCTTGTGATTCCAAATCTGGTGGCAGCTGTACAAAGCCTCCTCTTTTTCATCCAACCAGAAATCATGTCTTGTGTTATTTAAAGTTTGCAACTTATGTTTCCAATTATATTTGCAGGAATATCAGTAACACTTTATTTGAGGGGTTGTGAATAAGACTGTCATGACACCATCATAAACATGGCATAACACCTGTCATGAACATGAGTAAGTCTTCATGAATATTTATGATTGTTGTCATAAAGTATCATTCGGTAATTCATGACACTGTTGATACAAAGTTAAAATGTAATTTTGAATAATGTCAACTTTGTATTAAAAGTGTCATGATTTACCGAATGACACTTTACTTTATGACAACAGTTATAAATATTCATGAAGACTTACTCATGCTTATGACAGGTGTTATGTCATGTTTATGACGGTGTCATGAAAGTCTCATTCACAATCCGTCAAATAAAATGTTACTTAATATCCAGTGACTTTACTTTACTGTTTTTTGGATCTTATTTCTTTAGTATGCAAAGCAATGACATATTTCTTTAAACATTTATATAAGCCAAGATAATGGCTTATATTATCTTATCATGCAATGAAACATTATTTTCAACAGTTCAAATGTTGGTGCTCTCTATCTTAAGCACACATGATGTAACTAATGAACCTTTTGATTGCTTGCATCAGGTGATCTTTAGCATATGTGTCCTCTTATAAGGAATTGTATTTCGGGAGATGAATAATTGACTTCAATTGTCATTGAAAGTAGAATTTAGTTTTACATTTCGATAATAGCCTTCTTAGATTAGTTCAGCAGTATTTAATTAGTTGAACTGTTCTTCTGCCATTTGTTTATTGCAAAAAAATGGAATAGTAATTAAAAAACACTTAATTGCATTGGAGTTAAATAATTTAAAGTGCCGCAGGAATCACATCAGTCCTAACTGTAACAATTGAATTCGACCATACAGTGATGCAAGTATTTCTAAATCTCTTCTGCTCTGTGTCTTTTTCCTCCCACCTATTTCAACTCACCATCTTTTCATTTCCTTCACCCTCTCTTCCACTCCTCCCGATTTACAGTTATATCTGAGTTCACTGAGTTCCTGATGATGGTTTTACAATCTGTGGGTCTATGCCAGACTACCTTGTTTAACTGTGGCTGTTTAAAGTGTCGGAATGTCACCAGCATGATCCCCTTCTCTGCAATTCACTGTTCCTGGGATCGTGCCCATTGCCTGCTGGGAAAATCCCACCGCCCTCTCTGCAGGGGAGAACTTTTACTCTCTGCCTTACACCCTGGTCATTACTACCTGCTGCCACCCATCCTTCTAAAGCTTTTTTTTTTGTCTCGATTTAAGCAGAATCATATCCATGTGTATTTTTTATGACGAATAAAAAGCAGGTTTTGCACTAAAGTGCAGTTTAGTAAACATAGAAGCAAAAAGAAGGTCAAATCCATTTCAGTACGGATACATTTAAAACCTGACTGACATATGGAATAAAAAGTAGTCCATCTGGCCTACCTGACTTCTAGTAAATGAAATCACAGTGATGCAGAAACCTTGTTGTGTGAGGTCAAGGTGTCACATGTTCACAGATGATCCTTTTACATGTGAAAGTGAGATTGCGGTTAAGAGAGGTTGCAGATGGTGAACTCTGTATCGCAGCGCAAACCAGGCAAGGATGACAGGATACACAGAGGGATAAGAAAATGTATGAATACCAACTATGGCTAGATGAGGTGAGGCGACATGAGTTGAGGGGTGGATCAGATATAACTGAAAGCATAGAAAAGGCCGAAAGCAACAAAAGCTTGAGAAACCAGAACAGTGAGATCAGAGCGAAGATGGGGATTCAATCCCATAGATGATCCCTTGTTCCTATTCCACTCTTATCCCAGAGGACTGCTGCCACCTGCTACCACATCGACTTTCCTGTTCATTGATCAGTACCAGGAGCCCATCAATGAGTCTCCACGGCTCCTTCATGCACATCTGCAAACATGAAAGAGCTAAATATGCATGTGTACTTCCCAGTTCCACAGCTTAATCGCATCCCACATTAAATCAAACTCTTCCTAGAAAAACGTGCTACCTTTGACAAACACACTCAGTTGTAGCAGTGCTTAAGGAGGGCAGCAATTGACATTACTGCCTGGTACACACAAGCGAAAAAATGAGGTGAAATTGACTGTAGGCTTCAGGCTCTGAGAAAGAAGTCAATGAAGAATTAAATGCTGTGAAGGTCAGGCTGTTGTGATTTTTCTGCAGATGTGTATTAGGAGGTAATCTATTTATTCACAGACACAAGAGAAAAGACATGATTGCTTATAGATGCAGAACCGCCAACGCTAACTTCTCCTTCGATCTGTCCACGTGTGTTTAGGTATTCAAAGCTGAACGACCCTGCAAACTGGCTGTCTATCAACAGAACCAGCGGTCAGATTGTAACAACTGGAATGCTCGACCGGGAGTCTGTCTACGTAAAAAACAACATATACGAAGCTACGTTTCTGGCTACTGACAATGGTAAGAAGCAGTTTTTCTCCTCTTTGTTTGCACTTTATAGTTCATTAATGCAGCAATGGTTAATTCACTACCAAGAAAATACAATTGCTGTTCTTTGTCTTATGCTACCTTTTCTAACATAATATAAATATCCCAAAATAGATAATAATTGAAATGCATCTATCAAGATAATTGTGTTCGATGGATGGAACTTAGAATTTTGAACTTTCAAATTTCCAATGATTTGTAGGTTCAAGCTCATGAGTGTGTCCTAAAAAAAAATCCCTCTGTATCGGAATGTAAATCAAACTTTAACTTTTTTTTGTCTGAATTTAAAAGCATAAATGGGGATGTAGAATCTAAGAACTGCACAACTGAGCTTAACTCAAAGAAAATCCTGGATTCACACAGCTGGTCACATTGCTGATCCTCTCCTCTCACCCTCTTTTATCTTCAGTCCAGACCTGACTTCTCCCTCTATTTCCTGTCATTTCTGTTGCATGTGTTATTTGTTCTGCCTCAGAGTTGAAACTTAAGCCTAACCAAGCACAAACTCAATCACAGCAAACAAATAAGTTCCACTTTACTCAGCTGGAATTGAGTGGTTTTTTTTTCTCTCTTCAAGTAGGAAATGCCTTTTTCCCCTTTCCAAATTGCCTTATCAGTGACACACAGCTCTCTGCTGTGTTTACTTTAAGTTGAACCGGCCTAAAAACTTAGTAGTATTTCTAAGTGTTTGCATCTGTGAATGCTCTCATGTGTAGCTCTTTTATGTGTGCATGTGTGTTTCTGTGCAGTCAATTGCAATGATTGAAAATATCAATATATGTGCAGCTGACTGTGAGGTTAAGAAGCTGATTTCCTCTTACAGCGTTAAATGTCTTTTTTTTTTGGCTTAATTTATGATGGATGGATGGATGGATGGATGGATGGATGGATGGATGGATGGATGGATGGATGGATGGATGGATGGATGGATGGATGGATGGATGGATGGACTCTGAAAAATGTAAGTGTGAAAAATAAGCAAAAACATAATAAATCTGTGAGGAGGCAAATGCTTACTGCAGATCTGACTTTGTAGGTGTTGCAATAACATAGAAGAGATTATGGTAAAATTGCTGTGAAGTGGTAAGAATATTAGAGAGGAACAGTGAAGAGGTGTTGACAGCATGGTGAGAGGCACACTTCCAGTTTCCCCTTGCTGTCCACCCCTTTGGTAAATTCTTGTATAGTATTATACATGTGGATGTGCTCATCAAAGAACATATGGTCAGTTCTTAGATGCCTTTTCTCCACTCGTGACATCTCGAAAAAGAGAGTTAAGACAAATCCTTTTGAGAAATTTACACAAACATAATTATTTATTTAGCTAGTTAAAGCCCACTTAATTCTCCTATCAGCTGTGGCAAGCTGCTTCCACATGTCTCCCATACATGACTGGGATTAGCAGTACCACAAAATGAGAAAAAAATTCTTGGATTTCTCTTCTTATAGCCATGTGTGTGGAAATCTGTGTTTATGAAACATGTTTCTGCATTTATGCTCCTGTGTAATGAAAATTGTGACCTAGGTGTTGTTTGGATGCCTAGAAATATTTCAAAAGTAGCCAAAAAAAAAAAAGTTGTTAATATTCCTCATGCACAATCTTTTAGTGGCAGTAAAATAAATAGACAATGAAAAGATATATGAGAAACAACCCTTGAAAATGTATTCATTTATTTTTGTATTAATAGCATTTTTAGGATTAACTTAGCTTTGCTTAATTTTCTGCTTTTGTTTTGACATTTTCTCTGAATTTTAAAATCTAATGTATGACATATAATAAAGTATCTATGCTGGCTAATGTACCAAACACAGCTAAAGATTTTATGAAGTTGTTAAAACTTCATAAAGTCATCACAAGTTTTGTGATGATTTCATGTGCAACCTCTCATGTTGGCAGAAGTCACTTACTTTGCAGCAAAAAGTCCAGCTTTTAAAACTGGTTAACTTGAGGTTAAAAGATGAGCTATTGTAGTAAAACTCAGATTATTTTTGGCTGCCAAATAGGACTCTACTATTTACTAGGTCTCTAGTAAATAAAATCTTCTCTTCTGTTTTGGTTTGCTTTTTTAAGAATCAGAAATGATTCTATCAGCATTTTCAGGAACATATGCAGAACCTAATGGAGACTCATCTCCTGTAAGACTTTTCATTGAGCACTGGTTACTCTGTAGGTTCCCTCACTGTTCCAAAGCTGATAACGGAGTTCTCTTACAGCCGTCAGATTGTATTCAGATTGTAGCAAATTTGGTTAAAGCCCATCATACATTATGTTGTATTCAGTTTTTCATCAGATGTTTTTTTTTTTTTTCATCCAGCTTTACATGACATATTTTTTACTACATAAATAGTTTATTAAAATTACATAACTATTTACAATGTATTTCTATTTATCCATGGTGTATGTCTAGATGCCATTACAAAAGAAATCTGTTTTAAATTACTAATGAGTAGTCCAAATAGATGAAACATGTAGTGTGATCTGCAACAAAGACCACAAAGGTCAGAATCAGTCAACAAACTCACTCTGACCTCTCCTCAGCTGTGCCTTTCTCCTCTTTGGGAAATGTCTTGCTCTATAGCCACGCTTAATTGGCAGATCTGTAAGATTTGCATGAATCTTTTTAAATTGCATTGCCCTTATCTGATCTCAGAGATGGGCCCTAAGGTTGCAGGAGTCTATGAAGTGCCTCCGCCATTAGGGCATGACAGCAAAATGACTTGTAATTGGAGGCAGCTAAGGGTCGTCACCCCGTGGTGCTCTCTCAATAAGCAGCTCAGGGGTTTATGTTGCTAAAATTCCCTTTTTGTGGGGATTTTTTGTGTCTCATTTTGCTGCTGCACACACACCTTTTCATGTTTGTTTTCTTCCTCAGCTACTTCACTTCCCAATTGTTAAATGTTTATCCTTTATTCCCAATTTTCCATGAATGTTGTTGGTAATGGTCTGTTACTCTGTTCAATCAACACAACGACTTCAAAATTTTGTCTGTAGATGGTGTGTGAGTGTTTCTATGTGCAGCAGTGCATGTTATTGCAGTCCAAAGCTGGCAGTATTGCTGTTGAAACAGCACCTGCTACGGCCTGCCTAAACCATCAGAGCAAATTTTACAAGTTGACTTTCTACAGACTAAATGTGGGATCAAGTACAATATTTCTTTGAAACTGCAAAGCCACAATTTCCACATGTGTATAAGCTGCTTTACCTGTGACATGCTGTTGGAAAAAAAATTATACATTGAGCTAATGAGGCTTTGCGGTACCACTGTGCAAGTGTGTTAAACAAATCCTGAAACAAAAAGTATGCTTATCTTTGAAAACAGTTTCACTTTTAACAGCTAAATGAATAAGGTCAAATAAATTAATTTTGCAGAATACAACACAAATAAATCCACTGTATGCTGTTTGTAATTACCTTTTTCCTGTATAACGAGAACATATTAGACTTTACCAATACTAGGTTTTTATTTTTGAAGTGAGGCTATGGTATTCAATTCATTTTAAAGTCAACAATTTTAAGCACAAATTTAAATATCTGCAACATTTGAATTCTTATCAAAACTATGCACAGAGCCCCCCCACCCAGTATGGTTGGGCCAATTCACAGGCTTAATGCTTGTTGTGTGCATAAGATTGTTGCCCTGGTGGGACACACAATTATGTACAATTGTCACCTGATTGAAGGGTGATTTGAAAAACAAAATCACATGCAAATTAATCCACCCAACTTTGTGTAATGCTCCAAAACCACTGGCAATAAAACTAATGTTTCACATGATGTTATATGTTAATCATTGTAAATTCAAATGTCTGTGCTCAAAGCTTGCTTTTCAAATTCACACAAGTCACAAATTGTATGTTGTGTAAACAGACTACGCTGGAAAAACAATGGTTCACTGAGTTTTCAAACTGACAGAATTGAAATTATATTAGTCTGCTTGATAAAGCCAATGTATCAGCTTCTGGCCAGAATTGTGGATCATTTTGATGCAATTTTTTAATACTTACTTTATATTTGATACTGCGTACCCTTTTTTACGCTGAAAAGTCCCATTTGTCTTCAGAAAAAAAAAAAGGTTTTTGCTGCATGGAAAGTAGCCTTTATGTCCAGTATCAAAGATGACTCACAGCATTGTGTAAATACATGCCGACAAGGACCTGTTTTGTTATATTACAGTCATCATTAATGTGCCTAACCCCTCTCTGTGTGATTCGCTGTGCGCTGCCTGCATCTGCATCGACTGTGATGGGATTGATTTGGCTGTGAGGGCAAAAGATGAAGTGAAAAGCAAAACTGTCAGAAGTATTTCTTTCAAAAGTTGAAACTATTCCCCAGCCTGACAGCACTCCTACCTCCAACATCATAACCATGAATGAACAATGCTCATTTTACCTCATGTCTGTTGCTTTTTAATTTGTCTTTTTATTCATATTTCATTATTTTTACATTTCCTCTGATGGGCCACAACTTCTCTGTTTTCTCTCTTCGTCCTCCCCTTCACTGCACACATCTCCTCTTGTCATCTTCTCCTTCTGTCATGATGTTATTTTTTTATCTTTCTGTTCCTCCTCCCAGGCTCTCCTGAAGCCAGCGGCACAGGCACATTGCAGATCTATTTGATAGATATTAATGACAACCCCCCGGCGCTCGTACCAAGGGAGTCTCAGATCTGCGAAAGGATGAACAAAAATGTCAATGGTGTCAACATCACTGCCGCCGATGCTGACACGGATCCCAACGCTGGACCCTTTGTCTTCGAGCTGCCCAACTTCCCCAGCAGCATCCGACGCAACTGGACCATTGCACGGATCAGTGGTGAGTAGCTGCCTCTGAAAAAATTACAAGACTAAATAAATCAAATTTTTATCATGAATTTTTCGACCATTCTTGCTAGTGTATCGCCTCTTGTAAATGTTACATGATGCAGGTAGATAACTGAAACTGAGAAAATTGTGGATGTCGAAGTTTTATCTCAGTTTGTTATGATACCACTGTACTTTGTGCTTCCACTTCTGATTTGAGAATCCCATAACAACAGATTTTCAAGTGATTTGTTAAAAAAAAAAAAAAATCTTCTTGAGAATAATGCACAAGCTTGGCACACCTTTCATTTGGAAATCTACCCAGTCCACATGGCAGAAACACAAACTCAGCCAGATTGGATGAGGAGTGTTGGTTCTCAGCCATCATGTCTCTCCAGACGAGCTATACTGGGTTCGTGTCCAAATTTGTTTACTTACTCCAAAACTTCTACAAAGGTTCTGTGAAACCACAGTATGATCCTGCCATCACCGTGTTTGGATTTCCTAAGTGCTTGCAGTACTAAGTGCATCCAATTAATGATTGGAAATAATTACAATCCCTAATTTTATTGCTACAGATAAAATTGGTATTTTATTGCTACAGATACTGTCTCGTATCTTTCCCAGACATGTGCCTTGACACCATTTTGCCTCACAATTTTGTGGATATTATCTCATTATGTCATAGATTTGTTTTCCATTATGCTTGTGTCTTTCCAAATTATGCCCACTGAATTTAATTAGGCATTGATGGATTCTAGCTACTGTAGAACTATATCAAGGGATATTGACTGAAGTATATGTCCCATTGTTGAACATATAAATGTACCAAAATTAAATATTTTTTCATCAAAATGAACTCAGGTAGATGAAAAGAGAAACAATGTTTAGTACAAAAAATAAACTTAATTGTATCTTGATTATTCTCAACATTTGGGAATATAGTCAATGGACTAAGCAAGTAGAACGCTGTGGAAGATATGTGACCCAACCAATAATTTCAAACAGAGATCCAGTGTTTCCTTTTTTTATGAAATATGAAATTAACTGCCAGATAAACTTACCAGAGGCTGACATCTGACATCTTTAATTCATTCACATGACATAAATGTTTAAATAATAAAACCTTTGGCTTTTTTAATAACAAGGGAATGCAAAGTATGAAGTTTGTATGGTAGTTTCAACACAATAAATATGAACGTTGTCATTTCTTAACAAGTGTTTTTTCCGCTTTGTTTTGCTCAGGTGATTATGCCCGTCTCGCTCTTCGGTACCAGATCTACTTAGAACCAGGAATGTACGAGGTCCCTATCATTGTGTCAGACTCTGGCAACCCTCCATTATCCAATAGGTCTGTCATCAAAGTGAAGGTTTGTCCGTGCGATGAAAATGGAGACTGTACCACACTTGGTGCTGTCGCGGCCGCTGGCCTGGGGACCGGAGCCATCATCTTCATCCTAATCTGCATCATCATACTGCTGTGTAAGTGTTCTTAATGAACTCATTCACGGAAATCTTGATGCTTCTAAAGAGATCCACATATTTACTGTAGACCCGAAGGTGTTTTTTATGCAATAGTCACCTGACAAACAATACAACTTGATTTACACTCTGATTTTCAAACACGTCTTTATGTATTTCTGTCATGATTCATATGTTATCTGAACTCTTTCTCACTCCACTGAGTAATGCAAACCCTGATAAGTTCACAAAAATTTACAGATCAACTAAGGGCCGCAAGTTATACTTGCATAATTCACAACTAAGCCTGAAGTAAATATTAAAGATGCAGCACTCAGAGATTTATTGCCAATTTATGATCTTACGATTTATAACACTCTTCTAAAAATCTGACCGGTCAATCTATACTTTAGCCAATTCTGATTCTCTTTTTAGATATATAATTGACAAACACTAAATATTTCTTGAAGCAAAGACAAGTTGCTGTTAAAATGGGTTTTAGATAGTTCAAATCTTAAACTATTTTTTGTATCTTACCTCAACATAACTAACCCAGTTAGCATTTCTAGCTGTAAACAACAGTCTCTATTTGTATTTTCAAAACAATGTAGATGTAACCCACGTTTTAAAGGCCGTTATTCCATCAGAGGTAAAGCTTGAAAACTCATAATAATAAAAACAGAGCAATCTTGTGGGTGCAAAACAACCAAAAGTGCAACATAAGTAGCACACATAAAGGTCTAGCTCTCTTAAGCAGTAAAAAAAAAAAAAACAACCATTGTGTGTCCATTGAAAATACTTTCCATCTTTAAAAGTTTATTAGTACCTCACTTGACCTGATTTCTAAAGCCCTCACTGATATTAAAACGGCTAGCTTTGAATTGTCTTCCTGCAGTAATAACTTAGAAGATATTGCAGTGGTTACCAGTACCTGATGGTGTTCAGAAATTATGCATGAACACATTATGTAAAGTTCACATGTTTGAGATTTCTCCTGGGTCGGGGCAAATCAAGCTAAACCTTGTTCAAACCAGCCAGTTTCTGAGTGCATTAGCATAAAGTAAAATACAATTTCGGAGTATCAAAAAGACAAGTAAACTAAGAAAAGCTTGTAACATGCACATGCAGTGCCAAGTATAATATCCACTGCAACCTGAAGTGTGCCAGGTATGATTTAAATGGCTGAGGTGGGACAGGGGCAACTAATTTAACAGCTTGAGACACGGTTGACATCCAGTGTTTCTTGGAGGAAATGATACAAAAGGATTAGACACCAGGCTGTTTCTTGATACTGATTTTTTCCCTTCTTATTTGAAATGTCGAAGTGCCCACAGCAAAATGCAATGAGCCATGCTTTTCATTAATAGTGTTGAACAGAAAGTTGCATTGTAATGGCTTAACACTTCATTCCCAGCATGATTTAAAATCACTCCATTGTAGTTTTGAAAATACTTACAGTGAGGTCCAGAATTGTGCAAATCAAATTGAAATTAAATCATAATAGAATTAGGCTACACTCTTATTTTTCTTTCAGAAGTTTTTCCAGCCTAAGCCCTTAGCTTTACACACTGCTGTGCTTCGGTGCTGTGTATAGATCCCTTAGCAAGGCTGAAGACATCACTTCATCAATAAGTAAAGGTGTCAGTTGATTTTGTGTTGTTGCAGCACGTCCTGCAGCTGTGTGAGGTTCCTTTGTGAATTGTTGCAGGCATGGTGCTGTTGTTTGTGGTGTGGATCAAGCGCAGAGAGAAAGAAAGGCAGACGAAGCAGTTGCTGATTGACCCTGAAGATGACGTCCGAGACAACATCCTCAAATATGACGAGGAGGGCGGAGGAGAAGAGGATCAAGTGAGAGCTTCAGAGACACACCACACATCAAAGTCTCTGTTCATGCTTACGCTGCTCATGTGCCTCTACCTCTGTGGTGTTGCAGGACTACGACTTGAGCCAGCTGCAGCAGCCCGACTCTTTAGAACACATCATCAGCAAACCGCCTGGCGTACGCAGAGTTGACGAGAGGCCCATCATCCCAGAGTCTCAATACCCCATCAGACCAGTTGTGCCCCATCCTGGAGACATTGGAGACTTTATTCATGAGGTGATTTTAGAGATATTTGTAATCTGGCATGTGCTGAATATGTGTGTGTTAGTTATAAAGTTGTTTACCACACGATGCAGTAACTTCTCAGTCTTCCATGCGACACATAATGCGATTTGTAATTTTTGCTTGTTTTTTTGGTAGGGGATGACAACAACTAGTTTTCCTTCACTTCACAGCCACCCCACCCTCCAAACACTCATAAATACACACAAAATTCAGACGCTGGCACGTTTATGTGAGAAAATACTGATTGACAGACTCATGACAACATGTTCACACTCGAGAGGTGTTGGCAGCTGTTCAGCTTTGATCCATCCAACCTTGACTCTCTGTCTGTCTGTCTCTGTCTCACACACATAAACTCACCTGATCTCGCTCCAGCAGTCCGATTAAACTCAAACACGGCAAACACATGGTGTTTTTGCTACGTTCTCAATCCACGGGGATGGAGCTTTTTAGGTTTTTCTCTTTATTTCTCTTGAGTCAACAAGGGCTATTCTCCTCACCTGCCTCACCTCGAGGTTAGTGGCCCTCATATGTTGTTCTTTAAAACTGCAGCACTGGATGAAAAATACAGTCAATTCTTTTTACAAAATGCAATATCACAGCTACTACAGCAAATGATAAAAATACAAAAACTTGTATGCCTATTTATTTTATTTATTAGTGTATTTATTTTTACATTCCAGTCACAAGATTTTATTTGTATTTGTAATCTATTTGCTTTTCAGGGCCTTATATTGGGATTTTTTGTGAAAGACCGACATACAGTGCCAGCACTGATTTTAATTGGATTAAGGATCGGGCCTGTACTGGACCATTCTAACACATGAACATGCTGTTCTCCTAACCATATTTGGACATCTAATTTGGATTGTTGTCCTGCTTGTTGGCGAATCCCAATCTTAAGTCTTTTTTTCAGTCTCTAACAGGTTTTCTCCCAGGATTGCCCTGTATGTCAGATCAATCCTGAGCAGCTTACCTGTCCATACTTAAGAGAGAGCTTATTCTACCTCTCCTTATGACTTTGCTTCAAAAACTGCATTTTTTGCCACTGTTCCAGCTACATTTGCAGACTGCTCAGCAACCTGACCTGTGGATCTTCCACTCCTTCAGAATAATCCAGGGTCTCTTAGCTCCTCTTGATTAAGTAAGGCCCATTTTACCTGGCCTGTCAGCAAACCTACATGTCAACATGATAGGTTTGCTATTGTTCTACACTTACCACTTTCATATGATTAATTAAACAGTTTTCTTGTAAATGCTCAAAGCTTGAGACATTGTTTTATCATCTAAGATCACTTTAAACTTCTCCATAGCTTCATCCCTGACTTTTCTGTTGTGTTCTGCAGTCTTTATCACACTATTTGTTCACTAATGTTCTCTAATAAATCTCTGAGGCCTTCACCGAACACCTCTACAAGTGATAAATTGTACACAATGTACAACCTACTTTTCATAAGTAGGTTGCTTAAGAAAATTTGAAAATCTTCAATCTTTTTTTCTCTCGCTTCACAAGTATGGTCAATTTCAGGTTGGTCTATTACATAAAAATTCACTATAAAACATTGACATTTGTGGCTGTAATGGAACAAAATCTGAAATTGTTCAGTGGGTATGAATACTTTTGCAAAGTACAATTTTTTGATCTAGAATAATCTAATATACAGTATGCTCCTCCACTGAATTTTAATTTGTTAGAGAATAACATTGTCCCAGACAAGCGCGTACCCCCCTACCATAAATACGTCAAAGAACTGGAAGGAGCTTTATGAGATGAAGCCTGAAGTCCCTGTAATAGAGCTTTGATCAGCTATTTTTACTGCATATCCATACCCAGAATACATAAAATGATATCTGCTAAGCTTTTTATACTTTTTGCTCCAAACTCTCCAACAGCTGAAGACTTAATTTCAAAACTTAAGAGCCATCTTAGAAACATTTTGGTTGGGAGCTGGTGACCTAAAAACTGGAGGGGGGTTTAAAAAAAAGCTCAGTACAGCTGGTTTTTCATGGATCCTTCTAGTTGTGGGTCTTATGTTAGTCTTTTGCATGAGCCTTGGCTGTCTGTATCTTCTAACATCCCCTTCTGCCAGCATTCCAAATTAATTAACAGGACTGGAAAAATCCTCCCTCTTCTACAAAGTGCTCACTGTTCTCGGCAGTAGTTCCCTGTCACTGAAATTTTTTTGCAACCATGTCATTCCCGAACTGAATAAAAACAAGCTTATGGCATGAAATTGCAGCACAATTGCCAATACATTGGCTACTGGAAGTCTTGCATGATTCATTTAATACTTTCCCACCACATTTTGCAGTCTGGAAGGGAAAACTCTGGAAAACACACAGCTCTCCTGTCTAATCTCTCCTGGGTTATAAATAAAGGCATGTTTCATTATCTGTCTTTGTCAGTGCTGTAATGGACTGCCAACTTGTCTCACCTCTCGCCCTGTGACAGCAGGGACAGGCACAAAATTGTAGGTACAAAATGGGGGTCAAAGTTGGCAAAGGGGAAGCTTGACCCAGTCGTTTAAAACAGCTCAACCTGAAAATGTTCGTGTCCACGGGACACACCTCTATATTAGTGGATAACGATCAGCTTATGTGACGGAGAGGCTTCGCCAGTGACTTCCACCTACGTAATTTTGATGTAGAAACACATCTTACAGAAACTGATTGGTTCACAAAACAGTTGCAAAAGTTCACTTGTGAAAGTGATGAATTTTTAATTTCGCAAACGTACCGTTTTTCATATCCAACAACATTTTTGGCTCGGGTTGCTTTATGTTTTCTAAATTGTTTTGTACATGTGGACAACAATAATCACAGAGAGCCTTCTGAATAGTTTACGTTATTGTAGTGCTGTAAGTGTGGAGTGAGTTAATCCCTTTTGCTTTGTTTGCTCTTCTTGTCCTCATCAGGGTCTGCGGGCTGCAGACAACGATCCCACGGCCCCTCCGTATGATTCCCTGCTCGTGTTCGACTATGAGGGCAGCGGCTCCACCGCCGGCTCAGTCAGCTCCCTCAACTCTTCCAGCACAGGAGATCAGGACTATGACTACCTCAACGACTGGGGACCCCGTTTTAAGAAGTTGGCTGACATGTATGGGGGTGGGGATGACGATTAAGAATCCAGCCCCATCTCTCACATATATACACACACACACACCCTCAACCCGTCAGCTGGCCTGCCAAGCTCTGTCTCCACAACACAGTGGGGCTATTACACCCTTCTTGAACACACGTTAAAGATGGCATGTTCACACGGACCAACCAACCAATCTAATAACCCACCACAGAGGATCAGTGCCGTGAGTTACTTCCAGGTGCTCTTCTCAACCGGCTCCTGCTCTAAGCCTGTCTAAGACTGTACTGGAAGCTCTGATTTGCAGGCTTTGTGTCATATCTACTCTCAAACTCATGTACTTTTTTTGTCACGTCAGTTTTTGAGTTGTACACTTTGATTATTTTTTTATGTCTGTTTCAGTTTCTATTGCCTTCTTTTTGTCCTCAGTCTCGTTTGTTTCAGAAGATTCCCTTTTCCGGAGGGATTTCACTTTTCCCTCTCCGTCAGCCCCTCGCCCGCCCGCCTTTCTGAAGGAGCTTTAGGTTGAGCTACATGCTTTTTCTGAGGCAAACAAAAGTGAGAGAAAAGGTAACACAGATATGAAAGTCCTCTTTACATAGAGGGTTTTGATCCATTCTTTTCTGAACTTGAATTACCTAGAACAGAAGCACTGTTGTTTAAAAAAGTGCCTTCAGTGGTGGGTTTCTTTTAGCAGACTCCTGCTAACTCAGGATTGGTTGCCATTATTTGGACTAACAGGCCGTGACATGACCCCAGACCCTTTAATTGAGATCTCCCTCGTCATTTCTCCCATCCGGCAGGGCCGTGGTATCTGCGGGAGACGTCAGTGCAAGTTTTAGAGGACGCTTCAAGTAGACATACTGTACAGAGGCCTACAGTGTGTCTCTAGGTAATGGATAAATCATTAGGCTTTTTCAAGTCAGATGTACCTGTGCCCCTAGATCACATTTAGCTTGACTATGATTGCTGTAATCACAGACACATATAAAGAGGCTGTCTTACAGAAAAAAAAAATCATTCTGTCTTTGTTTCTTGTAGCAACAGCAGCTGTGTTTGTTTTGCTCTCAGTGTGTGAGAGATTGGTCTCATTACTAAGCATAAAAGTTGACAAGCTAAATGTGTTGTTTTTGCAATGTTGCTGGGTATGAAGTGCTTAAATAGGTTATTTAGGAGCTTGGCTTCAAGATCGTCCAATATTTGCATATGTACTTTTTCAGTCAAAGGTGGTTGATTACCTTGCAATTTTTGTGAGAAACATGTTGTAGAAGTATAAACATGAAAGTTACAAATATTACAAAACATAAAACACAGCCATTGGTGTGATTCTATCTTATAATTAGCTGAGCCTTGAGTTACTGTCTCTAATTTTACCCACTTTAGCCCATATAGCTTTTCCTATAACTTTATAACATAAACCCTGCTACAAAAACTAGAGATTCACAGTGAAACTGTCCAATTTTCAGCTTGTGCTCCTGACTTGTGATCTAGTCAGTCAGAACTCACAGAAATCTTACCTTTTCAGATCACAGAAGTGGCAACACACTTAATATGTGGACATTGTTACTTTGGGAAGAAGACTCAAAGTTTGTACCAACGAGGGGTTTAAAAATGAAATCAGTGAAAGCACAGTAGGTGTAAAAAAATTATAAAGGGAAAAGTGTGTTCTATAAGGATATCAGGACCAGCTGTTCTTTCTGTTGATATGTTACTTCCTCAGAATTTCACATTTTTGCAGTTTTGTTTTCTCTTATATGCAGCTTTTATGGGTTTAAAAACAATCTCCCAGCAGATGACAGGAAGGCTAAACAGAGTAAACCAAAAATGTTCAGTTTCAGCCACATTGGTTATAGATCAGACTGGATTTGGAAATGTTGGCTTTTTTACTAAATTTATAAGATTGAAAGTGGGGTTGGACATTATATAGTGGTTACACTTGGGAGGGCTGTTTATAGGTACAATTGATAACTGTTCCAATTACAAACTTGAGCTACTAAAGGAATTTTGAAATGTCAACTCCCTCATAAATGTGTCTTTGTTTTAAAATTGAAAAACCCATCTCTGTGACACAATGTGACATCTCCTCTGCTTCTAATATGCAGTTTTTGTCACTAATACTGTTATGACCGCTCTTACAAAGATTCTTAAATCTGCAATGACAGTTCATAGCTTTACAAAAATCCCAACATTGGTGCATCTCTAACAGAAACTGGGGCAAATAAGCTGAGGCAAGCAGTCTTAGCACTGTCACAAACCAGATCTCTTTAGGCAGAGTTCCACTTATTTAAAATGTTAGTCTGAAAATCCTGACATTAATTTAAGAGGTTTTACGAAAGGTAGATTTGTGTGAAGCCCAGGTACTTTAGTAATGAGACTCTTCCTAACACATTTGCTGTTTGCTAGCTGCCTTTGAGCTTTTGTAAACTTAACTTGTGGCATATCAGGGAGGTGCTATGGGGACTGTTGTAGATTGGTTAAACATAGTTTGCTCATTAAAGTTTTTGAATATGCAAAACATTTAAAAATGATACAGGGAGAAACTGATCATTGAAAACATGATTTGTTCTGGCAGGTTTATATTGTTTCTTACTGATAACTCACCTGAAGGTCTACAAAGGTGAGTGGGTGTAAAGGAGCAAGCTTTTTCTGATTATTCCTTTCTTAATCTGTTGAGTTTTTATTCAACAAGATTTAGATAACAATCAAACCACTCTGTTTTACAAAATATGATAAGGAAGCAGACATAAGCTCTTTGAGATGCCTTCAGGAAAAAATATACAGTTTCATGGTATCATAGTTTTTAGACAAAGATTTAAAACCAAAGTGATTGAATTGCTTTTATTGAAACTTTTAAGTAGCTAATGGTCTTGTTGCTGCAAAATAACATACTTCTAATTGCATTGATAGTACAATACCATATTTTATTTTGATGCATAGATTAAACATTTCAATCTACATGAAATTATTTTGCTACCAGTTTTTAGATAATAGACTTATTGGACAGAGTGTTATAAATTTTTGCTATTTTTAGGCGAACCAGCTGATATTAGCTTCTTAATTGGTCGGGCTATCTGATTGGTTAAAGTGTAAAGTTGGCTGTTTAGGTTACTGCTGCTCATAATTTGTGAACTGTAGATTAAAAACAGTGTAATTTTAATAAAAGCAATGCGTGGTACTTTATAGTTTCTTGTACCATGATTTGTTTTTTGTGACTGGAAATCTATACAAAGAGTGGGCATTTTATTTGCTTTAATCAAGGGAGAGGGATAATAGCTGTTGTTCAGCCAGCTTTCCAGTAACAGGTGGAGGAGAGACAATAAACAAGGAAACAGTACTCTGGTCACTTCCTCTCTCATCTTTTTTAAAGGACCTTGAAGTATAACAGATCATTTTAACAACTTTGAAATTGCTGCTTTTTAAACCCTTGTCAAGTAACCGATATCTAAATTGAGTGAAAATAGACTGGTAAGAAAATATGGAAATGTTTGTAGACAGAAGTACAAGTAGACAGAAAGTGGTGTGCATCATTTGACTTTAAAACACGAAAGGAGCAACCAATCCAGTGTAAATAAACAGGTCAACAGGGTCAATTTGGTTCAGTTGGCAGATTGATAAGTATGAATCGCTGCTTATACACCCTAGAAACGTTGATCAGGATAGCCGCCAGCTCAGATATGAATACGGAGTGGTTTCCACAGCTCGCTGCTAGATAAGCTCTTATCTGTGTGACTGCCTTTTAGCCTGAAGAATATCCCATAAAATAAACACAGCTGTTAGTTCCTATTTGTGATTCTTTCTGACACATAAATGTTGTAAATATAGAATCTTTTTATACATGTGGTGACATTAGTTTTTCTGTGCAGCCTTTTTTTCCACTATAGTTTGGTTCCAAATGAATACCTGGCAAATTATATTTCACAAAAAGCCATGTGCATTTACTAGAATTTGTATAAATCTGTATGGGCTGACAGCCATAATTGTATTACTTCATCGTGGCGAGAGGGTTTCCACACCAAACCAACCTGTACAGTACACACTCACTCCTCTAGGCCTTACTGTACATATAAGAGTGTTCTATATTATATAATCCCATTCCGCAGTGTTGCAATTCACTCAAAGAGCAGCACTAAGACTGATGGCCATCCTGTCTCCAAAGAAAGAAGAAATATCATAGTTGTGATGCTCTGTAATCAGACATTCAAATCAGATTCTGGGACAGATATTGGCAGCCAACCTTCATAAACTGTGTTGCATATGAAGACATGGCACATTATTGTAGTGATGCTGAATGTTGGCTTGGCAGCAAGGCACCAGTGCATAGAGTGAAACTTGACCCCCAGTGATCTTCAAAATATTGGTTCTTTCCTGTTGAAGTCGTGGTCCATTTGTTGTGTTGACATTCTCTTGCTAATATAAAGGGAGAATTAACAAATGAAAACCAAGAGGGAACTGCACTGCCAAAGTTCAACCCTGAGTTCTGTCTGACACTTGGGGTTACTCAAAGAACACCCGGTCACTGCGGGCTGTTCTGGACTCTTTATCACCATGGATGCAGACCTGAAGGGAGATTCTAAAAGATGCCAAACTTTTGTTCTGCTATGGATTGAAGTCCAAATATGGGCAGCAGGCTCTCATACGAGTCCTCCTGCTATTCAAGTCCAAGTGTACATAATGTAATATTTGCTTGAAGCTAAACAGACCATGTTAGGCAAGCTGTAACTGTACAATTGGAGCTTTTTGCATGTGTCTTTTTATAATGGGCAGATGAGTCCTACTCCAATTATCATGAACAAATTCAAAAACTGTGCAGCCTGCATGACAGAGGCTGGAGTCCAGATGGGACTCTGGTGTATGCATATTGTTTCAAATGAAGGAGAAAGGAAAAAAAAAAAGCAGAAAAAATATTGCACAGGTATCAAGTCAAAAGACTTTTTTGTAAATTGTCAACAGCACAAATATTTTATATTGTTGTTTGTACCTTTTTTTAAAAAAGAAAAGGGAAAAAAAAAGGGAAAGAGTCTGTTATTTCAAGCGTGTGTTTATATTGCCACTGCGACGTCGGTTTCCAGAAACCCCATACAGTACATTCACAGCCTTGCAGATAAACCTTGTAATATAGACGCTGAGCCAGAGTCCCTGTCAGCATCATGTGTTATAAATAAAAATTTCCCCTCCTTGTAAGAACAGAGCATTTTGTCTTTTCTATGTCACCTGCTGTTTCCACTAAGCAATGTATTTCATCTAACTCTTTGTTACTTAAGTGTTTATTTGATGCAGAGCACTTTAAGGTTAAACTTATAAGGTTAACACAAATGTTTCCTTAAACGCAGTCAAAATTCCAAAAGAAATCCAATTGGAAATCAGCAGCAAAATCTGGGAATTGTTTACAGATAGTCCTGGAAACTCGTTTATGGATAACCTTTAGATATGTTATTAAGAATAAGTCCAGATCATCGGTACTCAGATCCACGCTTTGAGGGCTGCTGTCCTGCAACTTTTAGATGTGACCCTGGTTCAACATGCCTCAATCAAGTAGCTAAATTACCTTCTCAGTGCAGTCACGTTCTCCAGTTCTGCTAATAACCTGATTATTTAACTCGGACATGGTGAAGCAGAGCCACATGTAAAACCTGCAGGACTCGGGTCCTTAGGGCCTGGATTTGTGGATCCCTGCTCCAGATGCTCACAGGCAGTAGAGACATATCAAAAAGACACCTCTAATTGCAGCAAAATAATGTTTTGTTAGGTATTCACTATGGGAGTTTGAACACACTTTTAAAATTATTTATGCTTTTTCTTCAGTATTTCAATTATTTACAACTTTTGTTGTTCTATCATCGGATGGATTCACCATTAAAGTTTTAAAATATGAACAACCTCAAAGGTGTGGATACTTTTTGTATTCAAAGTTTGTAAACACTACAACAGTATGTTTGGCCTTAAACCAAAGGGAGTGTATGTGAGTCACTGGGTTACATTTCAGTCTGAGGCTTACTGTTAAATTAAACTAGAGTGGTTTGATCTTCATATGTAAATGATGTACTTTCAGTCTTTCATAAACAAACATCTCACAGCAAACAGTCTTCTAAGGCAGTGTTTCCCAATCCTGGTCCTCTAGGCTCACTGCCCTGCATGTTTTAGATGGTTCCCTGCTTTACTGCACCTGATTCAGCTGATTGAAGCTCAGCAAATGCCTGTTAATCAGCCATCAATTGAAACCAGTTCAGCTGAAGCAGGGAAACACCTAAAACATGCAGAGCGCTGTGCCTTGAGGACGAGGGTTGAGAAACTGCTCCAAGGAAAGAATTAGAATCGAAACAAATTAGAAATTGTGTTGTACTTCTGTATGCAGCAGTTTAGTATGTTGATTATTGGTTGAGATTCATATTCAAAATTAGTTTTACTTCCAGCCATGAGCAAATGTGAAGCTAAAATGATCAGCACAATTAAGGATGTTCATTCATCAGATGTCTTCCCAAGCCACGTAATGAGGCCTCCCTTCGCTGTGGCAGATGAAAAACAGGAGGTTTGAGGTTTGAAAAAATGAAAAAAAGCTGTGCCTAATTTTCTCCTTCAATCTATTGCAAATTTGATCACGATAAAAACAAAAACAGA
The DNA here is from genome assembly GCA_911649635.1 of Poeciliopsis gracilis. Lineage (NCBI taxonomy): Eukaryota > Metazoa > Chordata > Actinopteri > Cyprinodontiformes > Poeciliidae > Poeciliopsis > Poeciliopsis gracilis. Next base: position 5,632,870 of record CAJVRI010001220.1, read on the forward strand.
TGTTTCAGAGCTGTAAATAAGAGTGCTCATTGATCTGAAAACGAACATTTTTAATCAAAGTTTTCCTCAACATCTTATTTTCTGCTGTCTGTTTTTTAATTTGTTCCAAATGTTGTAAGATTGTACACATAAAGCAAAACTGATTTTTGACATTTTTTAAACTGCAGGGCAAATTTTCATAATACTTCGACTGAATATATGTCCTGTGGAAAAAGATAACAGTTTTATCAGTATTTATTTGACAGAGAGACTAGACGATATTGAGCAAGTGAAGTTAATGTGCTGGAACTTTTGCCCTATTGTCTCTGATTTCTTGGGTTTTACAAACCCGCCCTACAAAATCTACTGCAATGTGCGATATTAAAGAAAAAGACTCAATCAATCAGTTATCCAACACGTTTATCCTTGTGGAGTCACCAGGCGAGATGCGGGCTGTACCGTGCATAAATTCATCTCAGGAGATTTTTAAGAGATTTTAATGAGAAAGGTCATGATTTTAAAAACATGACCTAAGAGTCATGTTTTTGAACTGAAGGAGGAAGCCAGAGTACCCAAAGAGAACCTATGAATACACAGGGAGAATACGCAAACTCCATGCAGAAAGAGCCCAGCCTGGGATTGTAACCCAGGACTTGCAAAAAAGTCTCATTGCGTCACTGTGCAACCACTGACAACCCTAAGAAAAAGTTAGGCCAACTAAAAAAGACTATAGTTACAAATAACGTTTAAATTTTTAATAAATTTAAATTGCCGTAAGCTAAAGATGTTCAAAATATTCTCTACTCTTCTCAAATCTTTTGCCCCAAGTTTGAGTGAAATGTCTGAAAAAAACATTTTCTCATACCTCATGACAGAGGCTATTTTCACAGCACTAGTAAAGTATGTTATCATCCTATTGAATAAAAAAGTAGCTACCATTTAAATTCTAACACTATAAGCAATCAATATTTAAAGTTACAACAACTTTAAAACATATTGTTAGATACTGAGAAAAATGTTGTTTGGACCATAACACAGCAAGGTCAAATACTCCTCATATCATTGAGATGCCACCTGTGGGAATGAAAACTTGCTTTGACTAGGAGAATGGTCTGGCATATATATATATATATATATATATACAAAGGAACCCTGAAAAAATCAAACTCTTGAAGCTGAAAGTTCAGTGAAGCCACACATTGTTTATTGATTATTACCCAAAACGATCAGTATTGTCTTCAACAATTTACCGCTTTCACTGCATCTGAATCGTCTTGGATAGCCTCACTGACAACTCTTCTTTAGTTCTCAATCGTTCTTCAGTCTCTGTGGGAGCAAAGGTAAATATAAAGAGAAATCTTTTAGCATTCAATTCAGGCAGCCATGGCAGCTTGAGGAACAGAATAGAAATGACTTTTACTTTTTCTCTTCTGGCACAGCAGACCGATGAACCTACACCCAATTCCACCTTCTCCACATTGATTGACCTGTCAGACCATGTCAGTGCAAATGCAGTCAGAATGCTCTGTTGTTACACGCTGCTCACACAACAAGTCACATATAGATTTCTCTCCTAAAGCTACAACATAGGACGTAAGACAACATACCTCTGCCCTCTAAGCAGTTGGGTTGCAGTGTTGACATACTTATCCAACTTTTAGGAATAATTAATACAACATATAGTGGAGCTATACATATTTACACATATAGTTAAACATAGTTTGCAGAAATACCTCATGATTTTTTTTACTTGTGTGGATCCATCACATGAATGTTTTTATTAATCTTACATTGATCTAAATTGGAGCTCTTTTAAAAGATAGTTACTTATCAGATAATAGGAGATTTACTTGAAAAAGATAATTGGTAACTAGTTAATTCTTGAATCAAATACATAAGATAAGTGAACTACATACCAAATACAGTTTAAAAGGACAGACAAGGAGGGCTTGTTGAGCAATCAGACTGATCTCAAGCTCAAGAATCAGGTGAGACTTTCTAAATGGGGAGCCAACATGTAAACCTTTGCTAAAGTATTAGTTTGTATCCATGAAATGTTAAACACTTTGTCATGTTGCAAGCCCAAATGTCTGTTTTTTAATTACACATTATGTGATAGGCCTGCACAAAGTACTAGTGAAATAAAAATTATACAGTCTAAATATATATTTTATATATGTAAATAGTATTTGAAAGGATGTATTTAATACAGGGAGAAGAAAATGTGATTAGACTGCACCTGAGAGATTCATAACCTTTCTATTTATGAATCAACTCCATGTCATATTCTCTTCCCAATGTACAAGCCTGTGTGACTAGCCATACAGGATGTACAACATTTTAAAAACCACATCTAAATTCTGTATGATTGGACAATTCTTTGTGGTGCAAATTTTTTGCATTTTGGCAGTCATGCAACTTATGCAGCATAGTCACGCTTGGTGTAGGGAATATCTCATTATAATGGAAGCATAGCTCAGCAAACTGTCACACAATGCATCAAAGGGATCATTAATGAATTCTTATGTGTGTCTGTAATAAAATACACCATGATGTAGTGCCTTGATTTAGAAACCTTTGTGACCAAAATTTTTGAATACAATTAGAAATGTGTTTAGTTAAAAAAAAAAAAAACTGACATCCATGCAGTATAGAAATCACAAAAACAAACCAGATCTGAAAACATAAACGTCATTGTAGAAAGCTAAAAAGTTTCTTCAAGTGCAGCCACCATGCTATGAAATGTTGTGATGTGTCTTAGCTCTCATTAGGAGCGTCCAAGAGAAGGAAGACAATGATTTACCCCTGCTGAACAAGATACATCGATCGAATTAGCAACACCTTTGATTAACCTCTGCATCAATACTTTCCAGAGTTCAGGAAGAAGGCACGCTGCAACATCAACTGAGTGAGATAGTATGAATGAGGCCTTTATGGCTGTGGAGCTATAAGGATGTAGCAGTTGGACAAAAGATCAAAGAGAATTAAGACTGCTTTTTCTGTGATAAAATACAAGGAAGTCAGGTTTTATATACAGGAAAACACGTTTTTAAATCAAAATATCTTATTTGTTAGACACTTGTAAAATCTGAAAACAAAAGTGTACACCTAAAGTTACATCTGATACATATTTGTGCCCTTAGCAAGTGAATGAACTTAGTTAAAGTTATATTTGTTCCCTGAGGGAGCTCTGAAGATGCAGTCATCAATCTGTCCATACCATTTCCTCATGTCATTCATCAGTGACTTTCATTTCCTCTATGATGGCCCTAGGATGTGGTGGTCAAAGAAGGATGCAGGGAGACAGTATATGACCCTGCTATGATTGGATATTCCACTAATGGCCACTTTAGTGGACTATGTGCATCACTTTTGCACATAGACAAGACACCCAGGGTAAAAAGGAAATGGCCTGACCAGCCCATGATCTAAAATGTCTATTTGCTCAGAATATTTCAAAAATGTTTAGCTATTAGAAATATAAAAAATAAACAAATGGCCAAGCTACACTAGTGATATTATCCATAATCTTAAATGTTTACTTTTTAGTTCTTATATGCACATTGTCTACTGCTTTTGTGATAATGTTTTTATCTAGTCTTTTATACGTGCTGTTGGGTGGACACGAGAAAATTATTTAAAAAAACTCACAAAACATTCATCATTCAATTCCAATAGCCATCACACACAATCTGCAGTATTTCTAAAGAAGTTACTGTTTGATAGCAGAGGCAGGTGGAATGCTTTTCAGTAAAGTTATTTTAAAGAAGCCTGGCATATAAACGGTGATATTAAAAACTAGGAATATAACGGCACATGTGGTCTCCAAAAATCAATGGAATATGACGGGAAGAACTGTTGCTCTATCAATTCCTAAAAATCTAATCTGAAAAGTCTGTTAAAGAGCACTGACTGTTTCAGTTACTGATTAGCATGTTCTCATAGTAATTTGCATATGTGTACGTAGTTGTGTATGTGTAAATGTGTTCATGTTGCTGGATTTCATAATTTTATGGATATTTCTTTCATTACTGTTATTTTTATTTATGAATCTTTTTAACCTCCTCACTTCCCAAATTTACATGCATGTGATTGTTTAGAAAGTTGCAGAAAGTAGTCAGGCATGTAAAAAAGTCTTAAAGAAAAAAAGAATGACAAAAACTGAACAAAACAGAATATATGCGACAACAAATAAACACAATCCAACCCCACAAGAACATAAAGAGACCAACCGAGAGATTATAGACATATAATCTCTTTATACTTTATAAACCTAAAGTAATCAAACACAGATATTTAGAAAAAGTTTCAACATAAAACAGGAAGAAAGGTCAAACAGGAAAACAGCAACTAAAGACAACCTCTAAATCGGTATATAAATTCAAAATACAGGAACTAAACATGGGATGCAATGTGAGACAAAACTGAAACCAAACCAAATAATCACAAGACAAAGTCAAGGCAATAAAGATTATAATGCCACAAGTAAATAAAAAGTATTTGTATATTTGCCATCATATTAGGATTTTAGACAAAGACAGTTGCAGAACACAATTTCTTTTATAATGGCACTAAAAGGAAACTTCCACAAAACTGCAAGTCATGGAGTGCAGGCAGAGTAAGGGAAGAATTCAGCAACGAACAATGAAACCCAGTAAGCTCATGTATTGAGGCACGAATGGAAAATGACAAAGGAATCAGATGAGCTAATCAGAGTCGATTAGGAACAGCTGAGGCAGAAGGCAGGTAGGGAAACTTAGGGAGACAGACTAATTAACACAAGGGAGCTGAACTAAGACTAAGACTCAAAACCCAAACTAAGGGGAAAAAAACATATCTAAGAAAATTAAGTCCAATAGAACAAATAGAATGAAGAATCCATAGTGGAGCTCTGGAGATTAGATCTCAATATTAAAAAGAACACAGATGATCAAAAGTGGCGCTGGAACCGTGGAGGCCATAACAGAGTCCTGGAGCCAGATACTAGAAATGGACAACTTCATCTGAGAACTTGGGAACAGGATTAAGAGGTGGGTCATCTTTGTATTTTGAAAATAATGCAACCCACTGAAATGGACATGTCAATGCTGGTCAAGGACATCAACTGTTTTACATCAGTCACAAATAACAATATGACCAGAATGGGCACTCTGACTGGTCTTTACCCATGTAGTTCCAGAAGCAAGAAACTGCAGTGGTCTTTGTATTCTGATACTTTTCTGTTTGTCAGAAACTGCAATAATTTTTTCAGGAATTTGAGTCACTGTGACTCACCTTTGCTCTTCACTTACATCAATGATCCATGACTCTGTCTCTGGTTCACCATTGATCTAACAATCACAATGTTGCCCCCTTCAAACTCACTGAAAACCTCTGACTTGCCCTTTTTTCTGCCTCTAATGGTAAAGTTTAAAGACAAAATGCTCACTTGCTTCCTTATATGTCCTACCTACTGATAATAACATGCCTGATTGGTTTACTTCAATCATTGTACTGCTATGGTATTTCTTGCATTTATTTTCGAGAACATAAATTTTGCTCACTGCTAAAAGAAGACAAAAACATCCATCTGACTATCTTAATCGGTGATTCTTGAGCATCTGAAATTAGAAACAATAATGTGTCTGTTTATCAGTGAGGCCACACCCAGGAGAGAACAGCTGCAGCCAACAACATTACAGCTGGAGAGGGACGTAGATAAAGGAGAGAAGCTCTGGGCCCATAGTCCTGCCTGAAATCAGATTTAGATCCCATTCTTACAGTCAAATCATATTATGCTCCACAGCTATTCAGAGACCAGCTATCTATCACTCACATACATACTGTCAACATGATCCCACCATCTGTCAGTACTTACCTACACAAAGCCTCGAGATATGGCCTTCACAGAGCTACTGAAAAAGCTATTGCATTGAAATCACTTCTTGTCTGTTGTGAAATACAGATATGGAAACTCTAAATCCTATTCACAAACTTATGGACGGAAAGCTTTTTACAATATCTTCTTTTCAGATTTCAAATATGAAATTTGTGTAGGGATTAAATAGGCTGTGTTTTTCAAACCATTGATTTTCAGTTTAATCTTCACCAAGTGGCATGTTTGATTCATGAGATCTTTGTGCAACAACGAATACTTTGTTCATGAGTAAAATCTGAAATATTAATCTGACATACAATTGGAAGGCTGAGGAAACCCCTGACAGAGATGCTGCTCATGCTGTTTGCCTTGATGTAAAATGCTTTAGATTTAAATCCCCTCTGGAGTTACTTGCTGTGTAAAAATCTCTTTCTCTATTTCAGCACAAAATGGAGCCTCAAGAGTTTACGATCAAGCTAATGGGGGACTTAACTAATTGAGTCTCTAGCTTCCTTTGGCATGTTTTATGTAACTACTGAGCTCTTCTGTCTCTATTTCCTTGTGGCTTGAGTGATCACTGCAGTGGCTGAAGGTTTCCAAGTTTGGATTCCAAAATATGTCTTATCTAATCCAAATACCAGCTCGGCACAAACGAGAACACCCTCCGTAGTTCACTTTGTGCTGCCCTGGCCACCGAGCCAGCAGATCACACCCACATTCTCATGCTGCATTTGTCACTGCTCACGCAGCAAAAGGTCAGCTGCTGATTGTTGTTCTCTGACCACATAATCAAGGAAAGGGATGATTGAAGATTCTCCATGATGAGGCTCACAGAGGAATGAAACTGGCTGTGGTTCACCTTTTTCTTCTCCATATAAGATCATAGAAGAAGAAACTAGACCATCTTTAAATTTCTTCAAAGGGTCTGTAGATTGCTTATTCCGCCCAACCTCATGTGTGTGTCCTACTTTTCAGAAAGGACAAGTCAATTATTTTATTTATTTATTTATGGGAAGCATGCTTCAAAATAATTCACACACCTTTAGTTTTTGGCAGATATTGCACAAACTAATATGTATTATATTAGAATTTTATGTGATAGACCAACACACTGGATAAAAGAAAAAGGTACATTCTGGTTTTCAAAATTTTCACAAATAATTTTCTGCTCTAATTTGTTTCGCGTCACCAAATAAGTTCATATAAAATGATGAAGTTTGTGGTAGTAATGCCAAATGTATGAGTATGACTGTTTTTGCTATTTATTTATTTTATGCTACTGAAACTGCTACATTTGTTATTAGTAATTGGAGAGTAAAATACTTAAGGTGGGCCAGTTTACTTCTATATTGCAGTGTTTTTCTAAGCGCCCATTTTGACAACCTCATAATGAAACTCCTGAAGTTTTGGTCCGGCTTTTGCTGCTGCAAGATCCTCATTGACCTCCATCTGGCTATACATTTGGAAACTTTCTGAAAGAGTCCTTGGGGCAGAGGAGACCCAATAAAAGATTCAACAAAGATCTACAGGTTCAAAACAGGAGAAAGTTTGAATTTGTTGCTAGGCATAAAATTGTGTAAATATTTTATGACATAAAAGAGGTGAATAGTTGGATGATAACACGAGCAGCTTACATCTGTCAGATTACATGTAGTCTAAAGCATGGGGTATTATTTAACCAATAGTGCAGCTATTTTAATTGAGAATTTTTTTTTTGCAATTGATTTTTAAAACTATGAAGTAAGTAGATTTTTTTATTCTCCAATAGTTGTTTCTGTAAAGGAATAGAAATGTTCATATTTCTTAAGCACATTTAAAATTAATATTGGGGTCAGTAGGTTTTTTTTTTTTTTTTTTTTAGCCACTTTTCACTTACAGTATGACTCCAAATCTATCTCTGCAGTGACTTGCCTACAATCATATGACTAACAAAACTTTATAGATGGCCATTAAGACCCAAGTCTATAACCTTGCTTTGCTTTTCTCGAGTTCCCTCGTCAATAGGGCCTTAATAGGCTAAGTTCACAGTTGGGAGGCTCCTGAGGATCAACCCATGAAGTCAATGTTTGTGAAAATTCCAAAACCTTTAGCTTTTTCTTTATTTACATTAAAGACCTTTCTTCTCTTCGAAGCAAGACAAAGTAGGCGAATGCACAGCCTTTCAGCCAACAGTGACTGTAATTGATGGACACTTGGCACACTGCACTCCTGCCGATTTGTAGAATCCATAAAAAGAGATGTTAAAGTAATTATGTTTGTAATGATATATTGAAAGCAGAAATCGGCAACCTAATCGGAGCAGTGGACAGCTGCAGCATGCAGATGCTATCAGACCTCTTGTCCACAGTGATGAAATGAATGTGGGTCATTTTAACAGGTAACAGCTGTTCATGGCTAATTTGTTCAATTATGTGCAGAGGATGTAAGTGGAGGTTGATTCTCAGCCCCAAGGGATCTACTCTCACCACTAGCGTTCAGAGAGCACATAGTAATGGGAATCCATATACTACATGAACACTATGCTCTGCAAGGAATCACCATGTCTTTCATTTACTAAAATCTTTTGTTCTCTCAAATTATTGGCAGCATTTGTTTTTGTTTTTTTTGAAAGGCACAATAAGCCCAGCTCACAGATTGCTAGAGTTGTTTCTTGAATTTTCTTTACGTGACAAATTTTGACCTGAAATCTCTGGGTAGCCTGGGTAGCTAAGAATATATTATCAAAAACACACAAATATTGGCTGATATCTGGACTACAGGTTCAGTTTGATTAAAAGCCATGCTGTTTTCCTCATAGAATTGGCTGAGCCTGACCTTTAGAGAAAACATTTAATCTGGGGATTTACTTTCTTCTCAATTGCTGCCAAGTAGCTGCACAATTTTTAGCCCAGCACTTATATGCCAGTAAAATCAACCCAGCCTATTAATCAGTTGCGAAAATAACCTTTTTTGTTTCTTAGAAACTTAATTATTAACAGAATCTAAAAATTTAATTTACTTGAAGGGAAGAAATGTAAGAATTTAAAGTGGAATAATACTCAGAACAATTAATATTATTTTAAAGATATTTTAGGCTGTAAAAGCCACTACTGTACAGTAAATAGACAAGAGAGAGAGAGAGATCGGGAAGATATGCAGCAAAGGGCCCAAGACCAGGACTCGAACCCAGGAAAACTGAGTCGCCCTGCACCCCAGAGCCATTAATTTTAAGTAAAGGAAAAGTTGAAGCCAAAAGATTTTTATCTCAAAACAGAATGTCAGTTTCATTTGGAAAAAATATAGTGAAGCTAAAAACTTACTATAAATCTTTTCTTTCCTGATATTAAATGTGTGTGATTACCTAAAGCTAGTGACTATATATTACAGAGTGAAGAGTGCCAAATTACAAGAAATTAATAGCTTTTGAAATAATTTAAATCGGTCACTAATTTGTTGAAACTGGAAATGAATTAAAACAATGTATTAATTGAAGAATTACCTGAATTTAATACATTTATTTCATTTTAAAAGCTATATTGACTTTTTGATTTTGTTTTATAAAATCAGCATGTAAAAGCTTATGCGTTTTTATTTGATGAAATGACTATTAGTGCGGTTGTGTATAATTTTAATCAATTTATACTTGATTCAAAATGAGTATATGTACAGCTTAAAAATCTTAACTTTCACAGAATCAATCATACAATTGCCATTCCTTTATAGGTGCATAAGTGCCTCCTACAAGAACAGCTCAACAACAAAACCAGCCCATTAAGAACAAACCAGAATAACTGAGGATGTGTACTATATTCAAACCACGTACAAGGTCACTGAAGTTGTCCAATCAGTGTGCTTTTTAAGAAGCCAACTCTGCTCTTCAAAATCCATGAAATAAATATTTGCAATATATTCCTTCATCTTCATAGTTGTCAGTCAAAAACATTATCCTGTGAGCAACAGCAACTTCTCATTATGCAAAATCAAACAAGACTGTGGAATTGAGTTTGGTGTCCCTGAGTAACATAAGCAAATACAGCCTGACAACTCATATTGAAGACGACTTAGAAGACTGCCTTTGCCTGGATATCAAGACAAGAAGACAACGGTTTCTGCAGGCATAGGCATAAGATACCTTGTCTGCAGAGAGAGCAGAACAAACAAGCGCCTAAGCCTCAAATCCAGTAGATCTGAAGAAATATGAGCAAAGTGCCTTGCAATGAGCCTTACTGAGATGTCCATCTGCGTGGGCGGGTCTGGTGTGTAAAGACCCTTATGTCTTTTGAGTAGGATACAAAAAAAAGTGCATGCATAAAAATGAGATATGACATAAAAGCAAAAGTTAGCTACATGGTAAATACATTCCAAAATTACTATTTTAATTGGCACCACTTCAGAATCATTAGGTCAAATCATAAGGTGATAAAAAAAAATACAGACTTAGGCCCATAATAAGCAACAAATTCTATTGTAAACTGTCTAAGTATCAGATACTTCCTGTCTACCATGGGGTACCACTGCCCTCCTGTGGGATCTCTCCTCTCTGCACTACAGTCTACATAATGTACCTTCCCTATTATATTTACTTGAAAGGCAACCATGAAAACAGTGAGTCTATTGTTTCATGAATAAATACATTTTAACCTGCTGTGCTTTACATCTGTAAAATTACTATTTCCAGAAAACATTGCAGTCCCAATCCACTAAATTTGAAGGTGTTATCAATTTTATAATGTTCACATTTGAGAACTTTTCTTGCAAGCATTTTATAAATACAATAATTTGGTTTTTAAAAAGTGTATAAGCATTTTGCTGACAAATAAAGCAGAGGGAAAGTGGGAAAAGACATATTTGTTATCTTCCACCTAAAACAGAACCTTTTACCAGCACTTTTTTTTTTTATCCAGGCTTCTGAAACAGCCACTTTGCCTCTGTGTAAGAGGAAAGTCCAGGGTTGAAATCCCACTCTGGGACCTACATGCATGGAATTCATGTTCTCCACATTCATATGTTGTCTTCTGGTATTCTGGCTTTGTGCCAAAGTATAGAAACATAACTGCTACGGTAACTATCCTCTCCAAGCCACCCTTTGGTATGTGTGTTCACAGAAGGTTGTTTATCCTGTCTCTATGATGGACTGGCGACCTGTCTAATGTGTACCCTGCCATTTGCCCAATTACCACTGGAAATGTGTCAGATTGTGAGATTCAAAAATTACATTCACACTCACATTTTAGGACAAGAGGAGACATTTTCTTAGAATTTTCTTTGTCAAGTTAAAACATCTTCCAAATCATTAGGTCTGAAGTACATGACATTTTAAATCTACGACATTTTAAATATAGTTTGTTTCTGACAGGGGACAGTGTGTTTTTCTGCAGATGGCAATAGGACCACATGGAAGACCTACAGTTCTTTTCATGTCTTTTCATGTCTCGTGTTATACATTCATGACATATGGTGGTGACGGTGGCAGAAGTTTGCCCTGAAATCAGGGTATTGCTGGTTCAATTCCTGGTCTACCCACCCTTATTGGTATCCTTGGGCAAAACACTTTACTGGTGTTGCACATATATATATATATATAAACACAAATAAATCTGTGTAATGAATCTTAAATGCTTGTTTCACTTTGTGACTTGAATTAAGAAACATTTTAATATTCTAATGTACTGAGAATATCATCCAAACACTTGTTACCCCAAACTATCACTTGAAAACCTTAAAGAGCATGTATGCAGGAAAAAGGCACAGAGGGGAGATTAATTATCAGTTGTTTTTATTATAGATCTTTTTGTCATTTATAAAATAGTCATTAAAAACCTTTTCTTAAATTCAGATATTTACATATAAACAAACGACTGTGCAAAATTTACAAGACACCACCATGAGATCGAATCATTGTATCACAAACACATATTTACCAAAAAAAAAGTTTTAAGCTGAAACTGAAAAAAAAACAAATTTCAAACAAAAAAAGCCAGAAGTAAAAGCTAAAATTACTATGTGCACTAAGACACACACAGAAATTGCAAAGTGATGTTTGCTGAGGAATTTGCAAAAAGTATAATTAAAAAGTTAACATAAAAACAACAAAACATTTTTTTTCTATTTTGCTCCCAATATTCACCTGGTTTTCCACTAATTTGGATACAAGTACCTCATTTCAAAATGGCATAATGTGTTTAAGTATAGATCATTTTTTTCCAAATGAGCTTGAAACAAAAAGAAATAAGACACAACTTGACTTTGTAATGCACAAGAAAATAGTGGCCATACTCCTGCTCTCTAAAGAACATTACACAAATGAAGTGTATTTAAAGTCTGTAATAAATCTGCTTCAGTAAAAATATATATATATGAACTTCTGAACTTTCAACGCCTGATGGTCACCTGAGCGCTGCATTAATTAAAACGGCAGATAAGAAAACTGAATTAATCCTAACTTATTCAGAATCTCTGGAAAAATATTGTTGGACAAATAAAGCAACACTATCAAGTGGATATGGCTTTACTTGTTAAGAAGGCAACTGAGCAGATGTCATTTCAATAATAAACAGCAGATGAGCCAGGTGGAGTTGCAGTGCCCTCTGCATTTATTGGCATTGATGATAAAAAATCTGTACAAAGCATAAAAATAAATTGTTTTTATTTTAGCTCCAAAATCTGAAAATTATATTTGAGAAAACTCCAATTCTGAAATTGTGAACTTCAAAAAATCCAAATAATGTTTTTTCTGTGCCATATTTCTTGGTATCTCAACAGTTAATCCTAGCAGTAAATTGGTTATTTTACCAATGGGAAAGCAGAGTGTTCTCTGATACCATTTCAGAATATCTGAGCATTCATTCTGAAACAGGGTTGCAAGAATGAACCCCGTTTCATTCTTGCAACCCATTCTTGCTCAAATATAGCATATATAGGAATATAGGCCTTTACATTTCGCACAAGACTTCAGGTCTGAGGACTGAGATGTCTGTAGAAGAATGATGCTTTTGTTTTGACAACCATTTTTCTGTTAATATGGTCATGTTTTGATTCATCATCCTGCTGAAAGACCTGATGACCACTCATATCCATCTTTTTAGCAGAAACCATTGGATTTTTATTTAATATCTCCTGGAATGTGAAAGATTATGATATTATGTGCAGTAACAAGGTTCCCAGGACAAAGAGGCCACCCACAACGTCACAGATCCTCTAAAATTAAAAGTGGGCATGAGGAACTTATATACAAAGCCTTTCATTTCTTCATGTGTGGCCCACCACGAGTCTGTTGCTGAAAAGTTACATATTCGACTTATTTGGCTGAAGAACACTGTTCAGTTAAAGTCCCAATATTTTAGTCTACTCCACAAATTCCAAATAGTGATGGTGAAATAAAAAAACTTTCCTGGCATGGCTTCTAAAAAAACCCCCAAAAAAAACTGCATGTAGATAATATCAAACTGCTGGCAGTTTGATACTTGGCAACTCTGAGGTGCTTTTAATTTGCTGCTCTTCTGTAAGAGTGAGTTTAGAGGGTGTTTTTCTTTCTACCTAGACCTTCCTCCTTGTCCTGACAAACTTGGGACAAAACTGAGATTATGTTGCTGCAGTAAAAAATTTTTTAAAGCTTTTCACAAACCTTGAGCATTGATGTTAATAAGTGTGAGGGAAACTGGTGTCATTACCTGTCTTTTAACTGCTGAAGATACCACACAAAAGGCCAGTGCTTGAGGAAGCTCTCCACTGCTTTTCAGGTTATTCTCTTCGTGCAGATATAATACTTAGAGCAGCAGATAAAGCAAAAGGCCAACAGATACATTTCATTAATACCTTTGCGTGTCAATAGTCACTTCAATCAAGCTTTTATTTGAGGAGACCTTTGTAGAGTAGCTGGGAGTGATTAGAGTCTCTGTCATTCTCCAGACATAAGAGCAGGTCCCGAAGGTTAACTCTGGTGATGCGTTGCCGCATAAACTGTCTGGAGCCCTGTCCACTGGAGCCTCCAGGCTGGGAGGACCCCAACCCTGAACCCTGCAGGTTGGTAGGAAGCAATCATTTAACAGTTCTGTCGACATTATTTTTGTCTGAGGGTTTAAAAATCCTTACCTCTGCACTTGCACCGCTTAAAGGGGAGTCTGTTCTCCGTTTTTTCCTCGGGCCGATTGCTGCCAACGCTGTTAGGTTGGCTTCTCTTTGCCTGATCTGAGCCAACTCCAGCTGCTGCATCTGGAATACACACAACAGCAACATATGGATTAATCTCATTCATCATCATAATAAAGAAAATAGTTGCATACTCCCTCTTCTCTGCGTATAATTACCTCTTTGGCCTTCTGTTTCAGTCTGAGCTGCTCTGGGTCTTCTTGCCGTGACCTAGACTGCAGCAATGCCGAGGAGATTTTGAATATTTCAGGTTGAATCTGATCAGTTTATTAAATCCCTTGTTTTATTCATACACTCATTTATAGTTAAAATATCTGCTAGCAGAAAAACTAACATTAATGTTAAAGATCACACACTCACACTGTCTGTGCAATTAAACCAGAGTAATTCTTCCTGCCAGGTATTCTGTGTACTTGTTAAAGTAATGATGGGTCATTCTAGGTCAACAAAGCACATAATCCCACATAAGAGCCATTGATACAGAGAAGGACAGATCCACCTTTTTTAATACTTCAATATTTATTGAGCAGCAGCTTAATTAAATCACTTCTTATATAAACCTGTAAATATATAACACCTACTTTTTGTTCATTTCCCATTCCCTAAAATGATTGAGGTTAAAATAAATAAATAAAAATCAAACTTCAAACTGTTAAACCACCTTAAAATTGTTTCTACCTTGGCAGCCTTTAGCAGGATCTCTCTCTCCTGCTCCTCCTTCCTTTGCTTCTCCATCTGATCCAGCTGCTCAAAGAATTTGAGTTGAGCTCGCACGTCGCTGACCTGCTCACACCGTTCATCCTCCTGACCATTTCATCAAGTTAGATGTTTGAGAGACAGACAAAAATAAAGTTATGAAACCAGAATAAACTGTAGTTCACAAAGCAAACTCAAGTGACAGAGACACGTCCTTACCTTAAAATTTAAATTCTTCAGTTGTGCCACTTGTGAAGCGTTTTCCAACAGGTTCTGCAGTCGCTGTTGTGTAGCATGGGAAATGTAGTTGATCACGTCTGTGCCCAATTCACTGACACCAAACTTCTTACCTGAAATGGAAGTGAGTGTGGAAGAATGAAGAATGAATGAGAGTTCTCCTACAGTAAGAGCACAGTTTACTTTGTCTCAAAAGTAAATCACCGACCAATCTGCAGAACTATCCGGGTGAGAGAGGAGATGGAGAGAAAAGCCTCATCCTTACAGGACCGAGTCACAATGCCAACAAGTTCAGAGCTGCTGGCCATGATGCGGGCATTCTCCTCAGATAGGTTGACCCCTGCCATGGAAGCCACGTCGTTGATATCATCATCATCTCTTCAGGAACGAAGTAGAAAAAGGAAGACACGAAACCCAGCACAGATTAAAATAAAAGCAAAGTATAAACGTGAACAAAAAGTTATTTTAGAATGCTTTGCATAATTATTCATAGTCCAAAACCTCATGGCGAATGTATTTTAGATTGTATGTTATAGAATAACACAAATACCACAAAATTATGAAGTGGAATACAAAAAGATGGACTTTCAATTTTTGTGCAAATGAAAATCTAAACAGTTAAGCAGTAGCGCTCTCAAGTGAGGGCCAGGTGGGCCATGGCCCCATCCCAGAAAATGCTGGCCACCTGCCTGGTGACCCAGAGAATTATGTTCATGTCGAGTCATCTTCTTCAGCAAACATATAAGTGTAAAACCCAATAAATAATACATTAGAAGAAAAATGGATAAATAAAATTAGAGATGATCTATTTACTTTTTTTAGCGGTGCCACTAAATTTTTCACTGGGCTGGTCTGGCCACCCCATAAAACTTTTCTGGGGACACAACTGATATTAGCCATGAAAGTATTCAGCCTACTTCACTTTGATTCCCTTAAATAAAATTCAAGACAACTACTTGTTGAGAGAAGCAACTGCAAAATAAAGCAATGGGTACAGTCATTTAGATGCACCCAAAAATGCTTGGTACAAGTATGTATCAAACAGTTTAAAAATCAGAGAATTAGTTCTCTTATGATCCAACTCTATTGAACTATTACAAAATATGAAACTTTCTCCCTGCAGAAGCCTCACTTATCAGTGTGTGCTCGTTTTTGCTAAAAAGGAAACTAGTCTAATATACTTCAAGTGCTATGAACTTTCATTTTAGATGCCACTGTATTACTTAACTAGTTGGATGAAGACTCACTGAAGCAGATGTTCACACCAAACACAAACGACATTGCCCCAAAATCCAAATGGTCACATAGTGATGGAACTAACATCACCATTGCGATATTTACCAGTACTATCCCCATCCTAATATCATGCAGCCAGTGATGTCTTGATTCAAGTCTCAAATAACCACATGAAAATGCCATAATATTTTTTTTTTTATTTCAGTCTTAAACAACTCATTTGACCATTATGGAATTTAATCAGACTAATAATTTCAGATTAAGATTTTACTTTAAAAGATGTTTCATGTACTGGAAAAGCCAGCAAGAGATAAAAGAAAAATTTGAAAACATCCTAAAATAAGTTGGATTGTGGCCAGCGATTGTCACCCTCATTACAATCAAAAATTGGTTTACAATGTACCAGTGTCTGCACTTGCAGTCTTAAAGAGTTTTAACATTTTGAAAGGCACTCTGCTGAATAGCAGTCTACTTGTTGTTTGGGAGATGCCACCTGCAGCTTTTTTTCTTCCTTCCTTTTTTCAATTTAACAAACACCTCTGATTGTGCTGGAAGAGAGCACAACTCCACCTTCATTACCTCCTTTTCTGTCATCATATGTTGCAGGAAAGAAAGCAGGTGAATACTGCCGACACAGCAAGCTTATCGGAGCAGCAGGGGCAGGAAATATTGTCAAATGGGAGATGGTGCACAGTAACGCAGCTTGGTAAGGCTCCGTCATTCTGCACCAGTTATTTTTCTTCATATCATACTTTCCTACCAAAGACTCGACTTCACTTCTACTTTAACCTTTTTATCCTTGCACTAAGCAGAAAATATAAGTTCAAAGTATTTTATTATATTTTAAAGTCAGGTCTAAAGTTATTGAATTTGTGACTCAAGGCTGAGTCGATTCCAAGTCACATGACTCAACTCTACACCTCACACCTACATTCTTAAATTTCAAATGGGATTGCAAATACTAAAATGAAAGACAGCATCATAGTGAGATAAAAACACTAATTAAACAGTCAACACTTTGCTATCTGATCATTAACCTTCAGTCGGTCAAAGATGTACAGTCAAAAAAGGTTTTGTAAACAGATCTGGGATAATTGTTACATTTTTAAGAGCCACATACTTGAACGTCCCCCCTCCTGCTTCCTTTAGGTTGTTCCTCTGAGCATCGACGAGGGATGTCTGGTTGAGTAGTTGACCTCCTCTGGTCCCTGGAGCCACATTTTGCTTCACCACAGAACCTAAAATGTAGAATTTGGGACAGAAGTTAAGTTTGTGGCATGGCTTACTAAAACAGGATAAATTGATAAATCACAGCAGCTAGTAAAATGGTTTGAATAAATGGATTCGAAAATGTTCCTTGTATCCCACAATTACACAATATAACCACAAGATGGCAGCAATACCACAATCTGAAGAAGTTTAGAATTTGCAGTAAGATTACTGTTCAAGATTAATACTACAGATGATAGCGACAACTTTTAACAGTGATATTAAAACCCAATCCTACAGAAATGTATCAAACATTTCCAGTGTGAAGTGCTGCTGAACTCACACCTTGTGGAATGTGTCTGACCATCTGTGGTTGACCCACAATGATGCGGCTGGGAGCTGCTCCTCTGATAGTTACCACAGGAGACTGAGCCAGAGTCACCTGTGGCCTCACCTGCTGTTGCTGGGCCATGACCTGCGCACAATTACACACAAAATATTCAATAAGTGAATATATAATAACAAAAAGTGGATTTTATGTAGGAAGAAAAAAACAAAACAAAAAAAAAAAAAACATGCCAACTGCAACATTCAAAGCTCACAAAAGCAGCTTAATTACCAGTCCGGGTTTAGTGTTGGCTTTCTGAGAGAGGGTGATGACTGTGGCCTTGGTCGTGGTAGAGCCTGAGGGCGCGCTGACTGCAGGCGAAAGAGAAGGACGCAGAACCACAGCGCCAAGGGCTGGAGAGGTTGCTGCAGCTGGCTGACCGCTTGGCTGGGGCAGCAGGCTTTGCTGGATGAAGGCCTCGGGATCTGGAGTCATTTGGCGCAACGCCGGAAGACTTCTCTGTAGGCATCGAGAGGAAACGAAGAGCAAATGAAATCAATGGTTTTGGTATGAAACAATGACAGCTCAGCAACATTCTCCCAAATTGTGCATACAGCAATTCCATTTCTCTTTTCAATGAAGCCAACTGCTTACCTGCTTTACAGACAGTCTGTCTTTCTAAATCATGTTGCTGGTATTTTAAGAAAATTAATTAAGCCTTAGCATATTTTTAAAATCTGCACCTCCTGTTCCAACCTGTTGTATCATAACAGAGACATCACACTGCACAATTGTCACATTTCAGTGAGACTTTATCTAAGCTAAGCATCAATACAAGATACTTTCTTATTCAGTCCTGCTGATTATTGAGGGCATCTGCAAGTGTGCTTTGGAATCCATAGTGTGTTTGTGTATGTAGCATCCAAAGCATAATGATAATGCATTATCAATAATTTAACTGGAATAATGCTTTTTTGCACTTTTTAAGATGATCTGCTTGTTATCAGTTGACTCATGTAAAACATGTATACACAGACACACATATCTGATTTTATTATTTTTTATAAATAGAGAGTAAAAAACAAAACACAATAATAGCCAATATTGTGGATGGCAATGTGATATTCTTGTTTATAGGTAAAGAGCACTTTCAGTCTGAGTTCTCTGATCTGAGATCAAGTGTTGAGACTGAATTTAAGAAAAATCCAAGCATTTTCCAAGTAGTCATTGATGTTACACCTAAATGTTTATTTTCATTCTTTAGTAACTGCAATCTTGACATATTTAGGAGGAATCAGTAGATTTCTGCATCAATAACTGATGCCAACACTCAAGCAAACTGTCATTTTGTGTATAGGGTTAAACTTCACAAAAAATTGGGGATTAAATAATAATCCCCAATTTATTATAATTCAAGTTCAGATGACATAAAACCAACATGTTAGTACAATGGATCATAAGGTTTTTCTTTTACATTAAAATTTAGAGGTTTATCAAATACAAATCTTAACAGTGTTCGTTGCAAATGGATTCAACTTGTTTACTTTGACAACTCCTCAAAATCCAGCGCAACCACTTGCTTTGAAAAGTCCCCGACTTTGTAAATGGAATCCACCTGTGTATACTTCAAATTCAGTATAAATGTAGCTATTTTTTGAAGACCTCAGAGGTTTGTTAGACAACATTAACTAAGTCAACATTAACTAAGTTGTGGTAAAGCATTGCTCGGTTATAAATGATAACTTTGAATATCTGATGGTGTACTGTTAAAATATTTTTTAAGTTGCAAAATTAGAACACAAACTCCCAAAAAACTTATGGTTCTAATTTCAAAAGAAAGTTGGTTCTATAAAATTTTGACCTAAGACACCTGAATACAATCACAGACCAATTGTAGCTCAGGGAGGATAAATATTTTAATGAATGGTTATTTATTCTCATATACTCTATGTTTATTTCTAACATTTGGAAAAACACTGTCTTATTAGGCAACACAACAGAGCTTCCTGCATAAAAGTGTGTTAACCTTTTTTCAATATCTCACCTTAAGAAAAGGTACAAGGTATGGCTGAGGCGAAGACTTAAGCGCCTTGTACAACCTGCTGGTGAAATCCTCAGGCTCTATCTTTCCTTCCTGTTACAATAAAGAAAAAGATGGTTTAAAAAGTGTGATAAATAGACAGCAGAGCTGTAAAAATCACAGAACAACAAACTGTGCCAGAGAGAAGTACCAGCAAATGCCTAACAAGCTCCTTGACAGTGGCTGTAGTCTCAGATGACTGTTTTTCATTGGATGCTAACTTGATGAGTGTAGACAGAAAGTTTCCACACTTTTTCACATTCTCCAGTGTTTCCTAAAAAAAAAAAAAAAAAAAGAAAATTTTAAATATACCAGAGTTCACAAAATAAACAAACAAAACAAGTTGAGGCATTTTCACTTCTGTCTTACAGCTGTGATGGCTGTTGGAGTGGCGGGCACCCCAGTGGCCCCGAGGGGCCCTACCCTCTGAGTTACTGCTGCCGTTGCCTGCACTGTGGTTGGCGTTCCAAGAGCTTGTCTCGTGGAAGTGGCATTTCCTCCAAGTATGATGGTATTCTGCACAAGAGATTACTTTTGCAGGAAATGAAAAAAGAATTACAGTTCCTCACTCATCTTTTCAGTGCAAGTATGAAACAAGCACCCAGAAAACTAGTCATTAAAGATGTCATAAACAAAAAGGCACTACATGGAAACCTCTCTAAACATAGAGTGCAACCTAGCACTGATGCTGAATTTAAGATAAAAATAAAATAATGTGGCACTTAGACAAATAAAAGTAAACAACTCAAACATTCTTGTAAAACAGTTTTTTGTAGATGAATAAACAAAACACAAAAAAGTAGTTTACAATATAGCTTTTATTTCTCTGGTTTGGTTCATCTACGTTTAGCGAGGTAAGTAAAAGAAAAAAAAACTAATTCCCTCAATGACTTGGATGATCATTAATATTATTAGCCATCCAGACAAGCTAATGCTTCTTGAGGAATTACAGAGTTGTCTGCATGACTTATTGGAACAAAGAACACACACATAGAAGATCACATTTATGCAACATCCTCAGGCTCAGTGAAACATTGTCTATTGTCAGCACCCCTGAAAATATCTGATTTTTTCTTAGTATTGTAACAAAATGTTTATGCATTGACAAGCTATTTTTATTATTAGAACTAGGTCAATTTGACACCTTTTATCAATTGTAAGTACTACAATTAAATCTCTCAGAATGCAGACTGACTGAGGTACCTGCACAACAGGAGGTCTCTGGGGAGTGGTTGTGGTTGCTACTGTGGTTTGAACTGGGGAACCCTGTTTGATGATGGTCGTCGGGGTTACAGAGCGAGCCAGCAGAGGACCTCCTGGAGTCTGCAAAAGACAGAAAGAGACATGTTTCCATTAATTACAAATAGTAATGTGTTAAAATGATTAATTTTATCTGTTTTATAAAATATTTTAGTTGGAGTGTGTCAAAGATTTTAAACAAGAATAGTGTACTATATTTCTATGTGAGACAAGGGCAGTTGCATCCAGCTTGCAATGTAACTGACAAGTCTGACAATCACAGTGTTCAGACAGTGCTGTGGGTGTTATAGAATATTCTATTTCTATGTTATGATCTGCTACTAAAACATTCCACTAATGGTTTAGTAGCAGATCTTTTTTAATACAAAAAAAGATTAATTGCATTAATCTTTTTGGTATGTACCCAGAATCAACTGTGAAAAATACAATGAAAATTCATAGTTTTGACATTTGATAGGTTGTATACTTTCGGCTTAACTTCTTTGTGGACGTTACAAAATCAGTGCAATGTATTTTACATTTAAATATTAAAATGACCCATTTACATCATTGAAACTTTTCCAGAATAGTGGAAGAAAATTCTTTGTATTGCTATCATTTGACAAATTTATTGTCAAATTACATGTTTTTCTTCCATTACAGTCTACATGCAAGCACAAACTTATTTATCCAAATGAGTGTTGTTTCTCAGGTTGAAAATCAATTAAATTAATATCTATTCTTAAAAAAAATCTATTTTACACAAAATCTGTTTTAAAGTTTGGGAAAATCTTCAAAAAGACTCCTTTATTTCTCCATTAAAATAATAATAATAAAACTTAAGCATATAAGTTTTCTTAATTTTTGTCAAATGTGATTCCTCCTAAAGTGAAATGGGCCATTATCTTTATCGTCAGATATCCAGAAATGTACATTTCTTTTGTGTTTTACTGCAACACACATGCAAGTCACATGTTCCCTGTGTGCTTGTGCTCATGTTTCTGGCACAAATACCTGAAGAGATGTGACTTGGACAGGTGGAGTGCTGGTGGGGGCTGCAGGTCGTGGCGTAGTTGCGCTTTGTGACTGTGCCTGAGCCTGCATCTGAGCCAAAGTCTGCTGGTGAATCATCAGCAGCTGCCCACTCTCACTCCGAACCAACACCATGCCTGAAAGATTCAAATATTAAAAACAAAACAAACAAAAAACAAGTCACAATCAGGACAGAGGATAATAGTCAACATAAATGACCCATCAATAGTGCCTTCGAATACATAAACGCATTAATTTATCAATGAACTGACCTGAAGGTAAAAAAATAAATAAATAAATAAATAAAACACATAACAGGCAAAACAATGATGAGAGATGGACTGAGAAATTAGATAGTGAGTGAATTCTGAAGATTTTCACTTTGGCAATAAATACACAATGAGTTGAATATGAAAGGGGTTCGTGTGTAAGAAGACTCAACGTTGGTTATTTTCAGAATGAGTAAGGACTTTAACAATAAAGTCAGAGGAGGGAACACACAATATCTTAGAGGTTACTTGAAAAGAAAACTAAAAGTACCAGTAAAAAAAAAATAGGATACTTATGACATCTTCAGTAAATAGCTATTATTAAAGGAACATAATGTAACTATAGCAGACAACCAAATATATGAGAATTAACAATGTAGCTAAGTGCTGCTTTGACAGGCCACACCAATAGTGAACTTAATCTACTTTGATCATTAACAGTTTCACCTTCTCTTAATACAAAATGTCACAAGATTTTCCTCAGCTATGCAGGAAATTAAATCCCATTTGTTGAACAGTAAACAGAAAGCTCCTAAACATCGTACCTGCAGGGATTTGGATGTTTTGGATACTTGTAGCGTTTTGTTGAGGCTGAGTGAGCCGAGGAGCCAACACCTGTGGAGCAATGGTCCGTATTCCTC
Source organism: Poeciliopsis gracilis (assembly GCA_911649635.1). Lineage (NCBI taxonomy): Eukaryota > Metazoa > Chordata > Actinopteri > Cyprinodontiformes > Poeciliidae > Poeciliopsis > Poeciliopsis gracilis. The sequence goes on from CAJVRI010001220.1 coordinate 5,655,800, forward strand.
CTGGCGGAGCGGCACTGATCGGTGACGACAATGTAGTCCTCAAGTTTTGCAGAACAGTCGGATTCCTCATGGTCGCAGTCAAAACACCCGAAGGCAGAACCTGAGTACCGGGCTGAGTTATAGGAGTAGTGGGTTCAGTTTTGCAGGAAACACTACCGCTCCCTGATGATAAGACTGTATTTGGGCTGTCTGTACTTTGAGACTCGTTAGCAGAAGTTTGCATAGGTGGCCTTACAAGCGCCACTGTGGGAACAGTTTTCTCAGCTTGCTGAGACGAACTCCCAGATGAGGTCGATGTATTTTGTGCACTCAGAGAAGTTCGAATAATAAAACCAGAAGAGGCAGAAGCGGGTCCATTCACAACAGCTGTCTGAGAGCTGTCTGACTGCCCGCTTCCGGAGATGTGACAGTTCATCACCGCGCCTTTTCCATCCAAAGCTGGAGCACCAGTCGCTTGTTGTTTGTCAGCTCCAGCTGTTGCACCTGATGCTCCTGTAACTACTCCGCTTGTTGTCAGCGAACCGAAAGGGCTCTGCGCGGCAGTCGTGATTGGTTCTGCCGCCGATGTGGTCCCAGCTGTCCCGTCCATGCTCTGACCGTGGGACCCCCGAACAATTACTGACACCTTCAGCAACTCCTACCGCTACCGCGGCGGAAACATATGGCAACAAGGGAAGTGTCGACCAACTGTCCAATTCGCATTAGTTTCAGGAAAGTGATAAGGAAAGTGATGAGTCAAATGAAGTTGGCCACAGTTAAGTTAAACAACCTGACCAAAATTAGCTATTGTCGGCATATCAGGGAGTACAGATATCTTTCCTGCTTTATATAGTCAAAATCCAATTTAGTACCCTCAACATTGAAACTACCGACTACAGTTAAACCACCAAAATGATTTGTTGCAAGTTGAATCCCAGACGTCAAGTTAGCGCAAATTGCTCTTCTTAACAGGGTATTAAAGGCTCTCACTACCTCACTTACTACTTTTTTGTCCACCGCTCTGTTGGAGAAAACATCAGCCAACAAATCGAACCCCGCCGCCATCTTTGCCTACCATCGCTAGTTCTTAAGACGCATGCGCCGACTAGATACCGCCTCCCATGACGTTACCTCGGAAGGCGTTGTGATTGGTTCGACAAAGAAAATAAACTCTGGAAGGAAGATGGAGCTGTCAGTTTTACTAGGGAAAGGGAGAGGAGTAATACGCCGCCCTCGGATTTGCTTTCTCAGAAAAGGAAATCAACTTTTCCATCACCGCGGATTTAAGAAAAGTGTTGAAGTAATTTGAATAAATGTTTCTGACCACGTCTCAAAATGGCTGCGTATGTGCTTTTTTGTCAAGAGTGCAACTCTGATTTCTGCTTCTTTTATCTTTTTGATGTGTTCTACTTTTATTTCTTCAAACACACCATAAGTGTTATTTACTCCTATTTATACTGTATATTTTATATCCCCCCCAAATCGGGTTTGAACATTGTGAATATAGATTAAATGCTTTGAATTTATCTATCTATCCATCCATCCATCCATCCATTTTCCGGTCACCCTTCTCCCTAACAGAATCGGGAGGTGCTGGTGCCTATCTCCAGCTGCGTTCCGGGCGAGAGGCGGGGTATACCCTGGACAGGCTGCCAGTCTGTCGCAGTGAATTTATCTATCATTGTTGAAAAGCTTTGCCATCCATTATCAAAAAATACTCCTCCCACTCCACATTACAATCACTTCTATCCAGGTCATCCTTCCGGTAGAAGATGACCCTGTACTTGGTGTATTACTGTAAAGCAATACAGGAAGTGATCCCTGTAAAGGAATCACTTCACTACTCCAGTAGTAAAGTGATTGACTTGAACAATTAGGTGGGTTAAACTTCAATCGGTGGGTGTGGTTCCAGCACACCTGCAAATGCTTATAAATTGTTTCAGCAAAGTCTGAGCAGTGCAATGTCTTGTAAGGCAGTGAAACAATTCAGAGCATTTGTTCTATCATTATTCAGCCATGGCTTCTTCAAAGCCATACATTGGCTGTAGGATATGGTTGCTTTCAAAGGCCCAAAATCGTTATGAGGGGATTTTGTACACAATTGACAAAAATCATTCCACAGTTGTGCTGTCAAAAGGTGAGTCTAATTGATTCTGTGACAAGAGATGTATTTAAGATCACTTTGGGGATTTTTTTTAAGATTGGGAAAATAACATTTCCCTTATGCACAGTCAAGTGTTTTGGAACTGAGGGGCGTCCTACTGAAAGACCAACACCCCCCAAAGACGATGTTTACGAGTACATAACTTTCCGTGGTAGTGACATCAAGGATATCGCACTGTGTGAATCTCCAAGATCCTATGGCCTACCCCCAGATCCAGCAATCATACAAGTAAAGTAGGAAAGAGATGCATCACTCAAGCTCCTTTCATGATTGTGTGAATATTTGTTTTTATGTATTTTTCAGTCATTCAGCTCAAGCTCAGGCATATATTCAAGTCTTGGACTGTTTAGCCCCATAAGAAAGCCTGCTTATAATCACCTTGCTGCCAGCTCCCTTCTTAGCCAGCAGTATGCTGCTGCTCTTGGACTGGGCAAGTATTCTCGCACAAATTTATATGAAGTAAAGGGACCATAAAAGCCACCCTGGAGGTGTTTAAAATAGTTTAGAGAATTTCTTTGGCTCCTTTAATTCAGGGCCTTTCCTTTCAGACCTGCATTTCAGACGGGGCCCCATGGTAGAGAAGGCTGTTCAAACCATCCAAGTAGAAAAACAGAGAAGAGGTTTGACTACTTCCCAGGAAAGGCAGTGGAACAGGAGGAGGCCACCAAGGACCAGGAGAGTGAACTCCCAGCCCCAAAGGGACCCTGCTACCAGTAAGCCTCCTGTGTTGCTTGAGTTAAAACCATTAGTCTGAATCTCTACATTGTAACCCAGTTGTGCAGTTTAGACAAACAGAGATCTGTGGGTATATATTTTTTTATTTTTTTGTGTTAAAGGGAGTTTAGGCTCTGGTGTGATTTCTAATCAACCAGACACACAGCAGCAGAACACTGACCATCCACTGGCCAGAAGAAGGCAAGGTAGCAAAATCAAGATCTGAAAGTGAAATTCTTATTTATAGGCGCTCTAACATTTTTATTTTATTTATTTTAAATCTCCTCAGCACCTCGACATCAGAGCAGTGGTAGAGGACAGCTAATGGTGGCTAACATTCCATCGCCTATTCTCAAATTTGATACAGACTTTGACTTTGCTTCATCCAATGCACAGTTTATCAAAGAGGAGCTTGAGAGGGAGGTGCAGGAAAAAAGGAACCTAAAAGGTTTGTTTTAATCTGAAATGACTTGGCTGTTGCAATTGCTACTAAGATGCACTCACAATAGATTGTGTGTCTGGACTTCTGCAACAGAACTCTTGTGGTGTTGCTACATACAACTAGTGCACATGAATTGAAGTGCTGTCAAGTAATATTTCAAAAGTAAATTTCTTTCTGATCAAAAACTAATGTTAAAACCAGATTAGTTTTTATAAGTCCTCCTGATGGCTTTGTCTAAAATGGTAAATTATTACTACTTTCTTTTTTTTTTCTTTTTTTTTTTTAAATGAAGATGAAGGCATGAAGAAGGCAAAGGCGATGATGCACACATTGCTGGAGTATGAGGATATTGGCCCAGAATGTTACTATGACAAAGCAAAGTCTTTTTTTGACAATGTCTCCTCTGATAATGGACTTAGGTAATCCCTTCTCTTAAAAACTAACTTTTTTTCCCTTTTTAAATATAAACTTAGGGTTTTCACTATTTATATTTTTATCTATTTTTTTTAAGTTTCAGATTAACATGGGCTGAAGAGCGGAAGCGCAATTTGGAGACTTTTGGAGTCTCTGGCCGGTTTGTAAGAGGTCAAGGCTTAAGAGGTAGATTTACTGGACGCAGAGGACGAGGAGCTGCTCCGATTCTATCTTTGGACAGGTTCCCGAGAGGGCGGGTGTGAAGACCACAGAAAACTTGATCTGGATTTTTCATCCATTTCCTATTGTGTTTATATGGTTAAAGTAATTTTGTTCTGATTGAGGCATTCAAATTTTGAAGTGTTTAACTGTTTTTTTTTTTTGTCTTGTTTTGAAGTCTTAATTTGAGCACTTGTATAATTGACAAATACTGTAAATATAAACATGAAGTTAAATCTGTATTGAAAATCTTGCCTTTATTTCTGAAATTGAAACTTGAGAAACTGATTTTTTATTTATTTTCTCTCCTCAATTTTAATTTGCTGATGTTTGCATTTAGCCCTGGATGTGTCTTGGAATTTGAAATGAGAAATTCCCTCAAGTGTTAATATTCTCCAATTGGGGGGTGAGGGCAGAGACCCAGACTTTCCTCAACAGTCACTTGGTTCAGTTCCTCATGTGGAAGCTAAAGGTGTTCCCAGGCCAGCTTAAGAAATTTAGTTCTTCCAACAGCTGCTAAATCTTCCTTTGGGTGGGATATGCCTGGAACAGCTTAATTTTATTGAAACAACTATTGGACAAGAGCTGGTGAAGAGTTTTTACAAAAATGGCTCTTAAAATCATGGGGGAAGTATGACTACTTTCCAGCAGTACCTGATTCCCTACTATATTAAAGAGTTGAAGTGAAAAGCACATTGTGGGAGAAAACACAGCAACAGAATTGACCATAACCTGAAGGCTTGTGGAACAGTGCTGCACACTCCAGTCTTGGAGAAATTTGCATACTATGGAGTTTGTGACTGAGGCACAGACTTATGGGAAACAATTGGATGAATTTTGTCAATCTACTCCTGTACTGTAGCAGGTGGGGAAACTGAAGTGTTCAGTATCCAGACCTTGTTTTCAGGTGAATGTTCAATTCTTTTAGAAAAGTCAAGACCCCAGACTGTGAAGGAAGAGTAAAGTATCAAAAGGTGCTTGAGTCAATTTTGAGTAATTTGTAATTTTCCAATAGTATTTGGAGCATTCCCACAAAGCAATCAGCTGATTTAATAACCATGTTTATCACTGTGCTTGATCAACAAATTTGCTAGATCTGAACCCCAAAGAAAGTTTGTGAGGGTCTTATCAAGAGGAAGGTGTGGCAATAGACCAAAACCACATGAATTACATATAAAAAGTTATCAATCTGAAAAAACTACACATTGAAATATATCACGAGTTGTCTATGTAGCTATATCGAAATTGAATGACTTTTTGAATTGAGTTATTTAAACCTCCTGGCTTTTGAATGTGTTGCGATGCACGTTTGAGGTTTCCGTCAAATCCCCATTGGCAACATAAATTTTCTGTTTTAAAAGGAAATGTCATTCGAAACAAATGACATTATCAGAACTTATTTCACACAAACCAAATAAGGCGCTGTAAACAACGTTAGTAATTGCTACTCGATTTGCCTGTGCCCTGAACGGCGCACGGAGCCCACAGACTGCTTTCTTTGCCTGTCATCTATTCAAGGATACCCCATCTAGCGGCAGCCTATCCAAAGCCTGGGCTGAACCAACGGAAGAGGCAGAGGGTTGTCCGTCCGCACATAAACATTTTCTTCGTCATGATATTGTTTAAATTCTGGCCATAAATTACGCTTTGCGCAAAGCCACATGTTTGTTTCTGTCCAGATACACGGTGAGCTCTCCATTGTTTCTCCTATTAACACAACAATCATAGTTTTTGCTCTCCCACCCCTACTTTTTTCCCTCGTTGTACAGAAACTATGTAGCCAAATAAAGGCTGCGCTCTAGATAATAAATATTAGAATAAAAGGAGCGCTTTTATGTCCCATATGTCAACATGTCTGTGGCGTTTTCATCGACGCGCCCTAGGAGTAAAGGGGAGGTGACACAGCAATCCATCCAAAAGGTAAATATATATACATATATGTTTATAAAAATAAAAACAAAACAAAAAATAAGATGAACTCGGAGCGTCGCGTCATTTACTACCAAATGTCGCTGTGGAAGAGGGTGTGATCTCAGGGAAAGTATATAGCCTGAGGTGAATATCAAAGAAATGGCAACTAGTAGCGAAGGTGCGAACCAAACAAAGCCATCACGATAAGGGTCGGTATGAGCGCTCTGCTCTGACTGGGTACCTGCTTCCTTGATGCTGTCTTTCTCACTGAAGCTGTCTGACCAGTGCAAATGTTCAGCTTCAGCCATTAAAAAAAAAAAAAGGAAAACATTTCTAGGGTTTGATAGAAATTTAATATTTGACATTGCTATTAAATTATTTAGTTCAGTGAAAAGTTGGCAAATTATTAAACATACATCAAAATCAATAAGCTTAATTTCTGTTGCTATTCATCCTTCCTGTAACAACCTGTAATGTTATATATATACACATACAGGATAGGTTAGGTTAGCGCAGAGAAGCACTGTCAGAACTATCTTCAATATATCTTCAATACAGTGGGTAATGGCAGCAGTAGCTCCTTCAATGGCTTTGTCCAAGAGAGATGGAAAGCAATTTAGCGTTCAATTTTCCAAGCACTTTAAATGCCAGATATAGATTGAGGTTGCTTTGTCTTTCCCAGATGCTGGATGAAAATCATCATCTAATACAATGCATTATGGACTACCAAAGTAAAGGCAAGACAGCTGAGTGCACACAGTGAGTGACTTTTGTTGTTGTTGTTGTTGTAAATAGTCTACAGTCCTTCAAAGGTCGTGTAAATTTCTGCAAAAATGTCCACCTTTCCAGGTATCAGCAGATCCTGCACAGAAATCTTGTTTACTTGGCCACAATAGCTGATTCTAATCAGAACATGCAGTCACTTCTGCCGGCTGTAAGTCTGCCTGCCATGTGGTTTCTCGGAGCATGCAACAGAGCTGATCAGTTAGTGCACCAATCCATGAGTCAAAACAGGAATGACAAAAAAATAACAGCCAGTGGAATAAAGTGATGTTGTAATTCTGTTTATTTCAGCCTCCTAGTTCCAACATGTCCATGGATCCTGGAAGAATGAGCCACAGTGGGGGACATGCTCCAAGCAACCTCAATGACAGCACTGGATCAGGAGTGACCGCCACATCCATGATGCAGAGTCAAATGAGCAATGGTTGGTGATGTGTGGATTTTATATTGGCATGTTCAGCTACAGATGTTGCAAACACACATACTGTTTTGTGTTTCATCTCTTTACCTGTTGTGTGCTTATCTAATGCTGACTGTGCTGCATGTAGCCACTTAATGTCTGTCTCAATGCCTATTTTAATTACCTGATTGCTTGCTGATATCTTTAGGTTTATATTTAACTTATACATTTTTTTTTCAGTTATAGTAATTTCAGCTTTTCTTTTCAGTCTCTTAATCTTATTCTCATAGTCAACCATTCATACTATTTTACACCCAGCTTGAACTTTCCTTTAGGATGAACTGAATGTGGTACGCTGATTACCAAAGTAATGAATATCTGTGGTAATCTGTGATTACCATGCCATGACATCACATGAGAATGTGCAGTGGCCTCCTTTGATTGTGTGTGTGTCATTAGGCCCAAGCCATGTCCCCATGCAATCAGGTTACATGCAGTCGGCTAGTCCATCCACCAGTATCTACAGTAGCTCGCCATCTGGCTACAGCCATGCTACGCCCTCCTCTCAGGGTAGCCTTGTCCAGGGCCCAAGGGCAGGTTATGGTTCCTCTTCTTCTTCCTCCTCTGCGCCCTCATCTTCCTCCTCCCCTCGCAGCAACCTCAACATGCAGTCGAGCCAAGGTGAGCCAGGAATAATGAAGCTCAGTCGCTGATCCATAATTTAAAATAGGTTTCTTAAAAGAAACAGACATTTTTCCCTGAAAACATTATTTCTACTTTGATGTTTTTAATAAAAAATGCAATTTTGTTTTCTTTGGAATTTTTTGTTCTTTTTACCATATGGCATATGCCTTCTTGTCTTGGTCAACTTACCTACATAACTGTTCTGAGAGCCTATGCTCCTTTCACATTCAGTTCATCACAGATGTGTTCTGCCTCCTGATTTTTTATCTGAAAGGTTTATGCCTTTCAGATCTCTGACCACCTGTGCTAAGATAAAGCCTATCTTTCTCTGAAGGTGTGTTACTTGATTTCAGTTTACATGCTAATTCCCTGGCTTTATTTTCATTTATACCCCTGCACAAAGGATTCTTTTCAAAGAGATCTTACCTTTTGCCTTTTATCTGTGTCTGGCATGCACTTAAAGTTCCTTCAGATTAGTTTAACCTTGCATTTCTACCAGTGTGCAATCATTAAATACTGCCTTATGAATAGAAAATTGTGTTCGAGATTACTGCTTCACCTCCTTCCCAGTCTCCATGATGCACCAACAGTCTGCTCCTCCACACCACTCCTCAGCCCATTCAGCAGGACAGTATCAGGGACAGCAGGCGATGGGCATGATGGGACAGGCCAGCCAAGGGAATAGCATGATGCCCCAGAGGCCCATGGGATCTTACCGCTCCTCTCAGCAAGGTAATAGAGTGGACATTGTCATTGTAATTTGTTATATATATATTTTTTGTTATTGTGCTTTGCAGAAGAATTCGTACCACCTGACTTCTTTCACACTTTATAGTTACACAGCCACAGATGTCAGTGTGTTTGGTCCTCTACAAAATAATCCTCATGAAACACAAACAGGTTTTTAGCTGCAGCATGACTGAAGTTGTATGAATTCTTTTGCAATTTACTATAACTTTGATTGTGGGAGAAATACCATCAGAGTGTAATGCCCAGCAAGCATTCAGCTGCTCCAGTTTTGAATCGTAATGGCTGTATGAGATTACAAATGCTAATAATCATCTAAGAAATGAAAGGAATTTCCTGAAAATGGAGTAAAATCTATGAACAGGACTTTTCTTTTCTCTGAAAGCAGTATAGTAGCAGAAGAAGAGATTAAGAAAAATTTTTAGATCACAGTTTTTATTTTTTGAAATAGAGGTCTCTCACTTGTCGTACATTGGGTTCCTGTCCCTCATTTTCTGTGTCAGCATGTTTCTTATTCCAGCCCTGTGCCATCCTATGATTTCTTATGAAGTTTGTGGACTAGAAGTGGATAGATAAAAGGCATGTACTGTACATTACAAGGAAACATTGGTCATTCTCATAAACTCTTGCATGGTATTATATTTGGATTGTGGTTTTAATTAAGCTTTGCAGCACTGAGCCTTTCCCTGTCTGGTGCCAGGGAATTGCTAGGCCTCTAATAACACCAATGTTCTACAATTGTTGCTGGTAGCTCAGATTGGAATATATTTTTGTGGTATGGTTTGGTCTGGCATATGGTTTAATAAGGAAATTTTGCTCTGCATGCATGTCTTTTTTGCTACATTCTTTCTTTATTTCGCTTGTTTTCCAATAAGTGACAGAATCTAGAGTTTCTGCACACCACCACCATATTATAACATTTTTTTCCTCATAGCAGCATTTTTGTAATTATTGTATTCTCCTCAAGAACTACAGCTATTGTAGAAAATTTCAACGGTTGTTTACAGTATCACTTGAGGGTATTAATGAGTTGGATCAGAGAAAGTGTAGCCTCAGGTGAATATCAAACAATTGGCGGAACTTAAATGTAAAATCTTATTTTACTATCTTATAAAAATAATTCTACAACTATACTAAAAATAAAAATGTACAAAAAGAATAATATGATTTTACCAACAATATTTTAGGGTCTATTTCGGTCCAAAAAATTGTAATCAAGGGTCGTGTCGCCTGTTTTCCAGAATCTGTACAACACAACATGGGACAAGATGAATGCTACAGAGAGCAGTATGGACACACTCAGAGCTCCACCGAGCCCATAAACCAGCAGTATTACGCTGATGGTAAAAAAGTCCAGTTCATTAACTTCATATTCAGCTCTGAAACACATAACCCTCCCTCTTCCCACTACAATTTGTGCCATTCCCTTCCAGTACAATTTCACAGACCTGAGTCAAATTTACGAATCAACTTTTGCGTTTTTGTAAATCAGCATGTCTGTGTCCATACTGACCGCTTCGGTGTGCCGAAATTTCAGCGTTCAAGCATTGCTGTTCATTGGAGTTGTAAATGGAGTACAAACTCCATGCATTGTTTTTTTTTTTCTTATTTTTTTTTTTGTGGGTTCTTATTTGAAACAAGAAACCTTAGAAAATATCAAAGGTCAAAAGTGCCATAAATAAATACATTTCTTGTTAGTTGGTTATAAATGACCTTATAACCAACTAATGATGTTTTAATGAGAAAATATCAGCTAATTAGATAAAATCTACTTTTTTAAAAAATACTTTCTGTATTTCCATAATTCTAAAATTATAATATATAAAATAAATTATGATGTTATTAAATGTGGAAATTGTTAGATAAAAATTTAGCTAATATGTCAAAAGCCTGTGTTGTGTCAGACTCGCGTTTTTGACATATTAGTCCTGTAAAACTCTATTGGCAGGACAATAACTGATATAAACTAGACCAATCTTCATTTTATTCATTTAATTTATTTATAGCAGGGTTTTGTTTTTTTTTTGCTAGCAAACATAAAATTACTTGACAAATTATTAATTTGTTGGACTGTGGCACTTTTACCCCTTGAAGGATTTTTTTTTTTCTTTTAATTTGTTACTGTATACAGTCTTTAGGTGCTTCAGTTTATATGAGGAAAACAATTATTTTTTGGGTGCTAGTAGCTTTGGTTTCAGTTGAGCGGATTTGGCATGTGTTGAGTCATGTTCCCTACAGGTCTTGGAGAATACTCTTATCAGCAGTCTTCCTATGGTGACCAAGGCTATGACAGGTCACTTGATGAGTCTTCTCAACATTACTATGAAGGAGGTAACATCAAACAAATGGCTTAATTTTAAAGGTTATCGTTATTATTTGTATACACTCAGTGCAGTCACTTCCTTTAAATGCATTAAAAGTAAATTAGAATGAAAACTTACCATTAAATGCTGAGAAGAGTTGCTGTTGGTGGATTTTCAGGTAACTCCCAGTACAATCGACAGCAGGCCTTATATCAACAGAGCTCTGGCCAGCAACAGCCTTACAGCCAACAGCAGTACTCCTCTCAACAGGGCTTCAGTGGGCAGCCACAAGGATATGGTGAGAAATTCTCCAACAGTCAAACACAAGTCCACAAAAGAAAAACTCTACAGTGATAATCTTTATCACAGGTCCTAACCAAGGGGGATCATCCCAGTTTTCCCAGTATCAGCAGAGTCAGAGCCAACAGTATGGATCCTATCGATCTTCTCAAGGTGGTTCCGGAGCACAAACTCAGAGAACGTACTCTTATGAACAGGTACAGGTAGTTCTTTTAGTTCTAACAGAAAAATTACAACATAACTCCCCCTAAAATACTAACATTTTCATGATTGTCTAATTTTCTTCTCAATTTCAGGGTCAGTATGGAAACTATTAGCAATGAAGCACCACTCTGTATAGCTGTTCAAGGAACATCTGCCATTATTTGCTTCGATAATCTCATCGTACAGAAATGAAGATCTTTCTGCACCAGATATATTATCTTTTTAGAAATCATCATTCTGACCAAGATTAAATCATTTAATAAATGTTTTGCTTTCCTCCATTCTATACTGATTTAACAGAGAGTCGCATGAAGGAAAGCAGTTTCATTTACGTACAAAATTGGAAGTTAGTTTTTCTGCAGTTCTATTAGACATGTAAACAAGTAGGAAAATCAGTGTCAGAAAGTTGTCTTTTTTATATTTTTTTTCCTTAAAGAGCCAGGAGGTTTTTCTTTTGGTACTTCTGTAGCATTTCAGTTTCATCTTAGACACAGGGAAGGAGTTCAAAAGGAAGGCCATAAAAACAAAATTTAACCTTAAAAGAAACGTCCTTTTATTGTTAAGGTGTGTGGGTTTTGTTTCAGGGGAAGGAAATTTAATTTTTTATGAAAATGAGTTATTGTTTGAAATCAGGGGTTTGTCTGTGTTAGTCAAACTGGAATTTGTTGCTGTGAGCTCCAAGGTTATATGCATTCACTTTTTACATGTCTGAGACCCAATACGTAGCTCACTGATAAACACTGTATTCTTGTCTAGAATGAACTTCATAATTGTATTTTCAAAACCATATTTTAGTGGCATTGCTCTGCTTAGACATATTGTAGGGATGGACAGGGAAATTGGCTTTCAATCAGCTCAGACAGCCATGATTGATGACAGGACAACCATAAACTCATAATTCCGACCTTTCATTCGATTAGTGAATGCACCATACAAAGGTGTTACCAAGTTGCTAAGACAACACCCTGCACTTTCTGTGATTGATTTTGCAATGAGAAAAATATTTAGAGTTAACTTTTTATCATTGGATGTTCAAAAATAAAACTGAGCCATGCAAAGAGATGTTAGAAGTTCAAATAGTTTTTTCTAAGAGTTGCCAAAATGTGATGAAAATATGAACAACTTTAGGTCAATTAGCCACACAAAAAAAAATCTCCCAGGGTTTTATAGACACCACTGTTGCAGTGAAGCATCTAGACCTGAGAATCTAGCTGATGGAAATCCCAACTTCTTATTTTCTTCTTTTTTTTTTTTTTTTACTTCTTTCTATTGCTTGTCCCAGGCTATTTTTTTTATCGTTCACCATAGCTTCTTTAGATATGAAAAGCCTTACCATTTTTTCTCTGGCAAAAGCTGGATCAAGTTGGCTCAATATTTGTAGTTAAATTTTCTGATTTATTTTTATCTCATGTCAACCCCTTTGCCCCTTTAACCTCTACTTTGCCCACCCTCCCCACAATGAGGTCTGGCACCCCACACTTTGAAAAGCCCTGCTTTAGAATATACACATGGTGTGCTAACTGTTACTCTAACCCTAACAAATAGAGACAACGTTTTTAGTAATCGTACCATATTAATTTCTGATATGCAATGTGAAAGACAGTTTAAATTGTCATTAATCCAATCAAATTGTCTTTGTTTTTTAGATATTAGTAAAGTTTAACATTGCCTCTACTCTTAGTATACATTTACTTCTTAAAACAGAAGTCCACCAAATTAGTGTTGAATGCTGTCATTGTGTTACATTCTTAAATAGAAATCATAATTGGTTAAAACTGGGATCTGAACGTCAAATTTTTACAAAAACCTCAGTCCATTCGTCAAGTTTCAGATTGATTAATCTCTAGCTGTATGCAAAGTTAAGAGGATGCCATTCAGTACTTGAGTTGCTGCTTTGCCTGCACTTTATTTTGTAGCTACAGTCAAAATAATGTGTAATTTCTGTAACATAGTTTGTTTTTGGTTCACAAGTGATCTTCAAAAAGCCAAAGTAATCCAGGAACTGAGCAGTCATGTCCTGCATATATTACTTCAGTAAGTGCAATATATTCAGTTGTGTTTTACAAGGTTGTAATGTCAAATTTATTATTACTTCGACTTTTACTTGATGCAAAGTAATGTTTTCTTGGCTTATTTATATCCTGACCTCCTGCAATTCTGTGGTACCACTGGTGTGGTATTTGATAACATTTTGCATAATTTGTGTGCTTCATCCATCCATCCATTTGTCCATTCATCCATCCATTCTAATGCATAATGATTGTTAGTAATTTATTTTTCATAAAACATGAAGAAGAAAAAGAACAAGAAACACCTCAACCTTTCGGTTTCCTAAATGTGATTAGTAATATCTAATGATTATTGGTGTGGTCCTGTTAAAACTTAATTTACCTCAGATGACGGAATCACGGAACAGTTGCAGTTGTTTTGCAGTACCTGTTAAGAAGCTGGCAATCAAACAGTCAATGAACCATTCTACTCTGACAATCATGGCTCAGTTGTTATATAATGGATTGGTATCTGTGTTTCATATTACTGTGAATAGAGGTTTTGGTACGTTTTTTTTTTCCCAATTCTGTATTGTGTTTTCACTTCTAAGTGTAAACTGCACCTCCTTTGAATGTGTGCGTGTGTATGTATGTGTATGTTGGCTGAGTGTTTGCCGATACAATGTATCTACAGTAGAAAACAGTCCAATTGGACTGCAAATCTGAAAATCCTTCATCTGTCTGTTGGAAGACTGTTTCCTTTTGTTTTTTTGTTACTATTTGGTAATTAAAAATAAACTGGTTTCAACCTTTCTTGGACATGGGCTGTATGTTTTCTTTTTTTTTCTCCAAGAAACACCTACAAGTCACATGGTTTAATTTGATAATTATTGTCAATGAATATTCAGGGTTCAGTATTGTCCCAGATTTGGTAATATTTCAGTTTGCCTGAATTTTTCATTATAAAATTTGCCAATGAGAATGCAAAGGCTTCATTCTGTTAATTGTGTTTTTATTCAACACACTTTAAAGATAATTAACACGTCACAAAATTACTTAGAATAATTGCATGTATATATGTATTTTTATTGATATATAAATGTCTTACTTGTTTTTTAAAATTGTGCTTAATGTAAATAAAATTACTAAGATATATTCTTCAGAGTTAATAGTAATATCATAAATTAGGGAATGTAAATATTCAAGGTAGATTACAAGGTTGCAAGTGCAAGCAAGCCTTTTGAGATTTTAATAAAAAAAAAAAATCTATAATACACAAGTTTTATTTTCCTTATTTCCTACCACCTTGTTCTGGTCTATCAGATAAAATCCCCAAAATACACTGATGTAAAAAGGAATAGAAAATCTTTAGATATGAGAAACATGCAAGTTTATTTTGTGGATGAATTTTTATTGTGAGCGATATTAATACGAATAAAGATAAAGGAGGTTGTCAGAGTTTAAATGAGAATTGCTGAATGATGGCGATGCCAGGAAAGAAAAGCAGAAACATACTATTATTATTTTAAGTATCCAAGATAAACTTTGTAGAACAGCAATTGCTGTAGTGACGGATAGAGCCAGGAGGTGGCAGAGATGCAGCAGAGTAACTCCCAAGGTAGTCAACGATGAAGAAAAGGACTTATGTCCTTCGCTGTTTCCGTAGACCCATTAGTTTACAGTCAAAAATGTGCACCTGGTAGTGTAAATTTAACGAACGTAACGAATACATCAAGCTTTTAGAGGACGAGGTATATCTCGAGTTCACTCGATCATTTCCCTAGCTATATTTTTTATTTATTTACTTTTCGTGTATTTTTCTTTGTCGTAGCGGAAATTAGCCGTCAATGTGACAAACCCGGCGTTTATTTGTAACTCTTTGGTAGCATGTTGAAGGGCACGACGTTGATGCTGTTGTCGAGAGGTAAAGCAGCCTCCGCTGAGGTCATTTACAGATGCAGTTTAAGACAAGACATCGGTAAGAAAGCTCGGAGTTTGTTCAGTCCAAGTTGTGAGCCAGGATCAGTGCTGTGGAGGCGGAATGAGGGTTTCTTCAGAGAGGTTTGCACATCCACAACACTTCACGGGAAAGTCAGGGGAAACAAGAGGAAGAATGAGCTGTCCGAAAAGAAGTTGGTATGTGTTTAAACTGCTTATAATGTTTAAACAAGTTTCTGCAAAGTGTGAGGATCTGATCAGGACATAAAACACTACCCTACATTATTTAGACACACATTTCAGAATATGTAGCTATACGTTTTACTTGTAAGTTGCAGGTTTTATTTGCTTAATTTTGACTTGACTAAACAGCAGTTTATTTTACATCCTTTGCTTAAAGCATTACTTCTAAAGAACTGTTAGTTGACTGCATTTTACATTCCAACTCTACATCTACATGCAGATGTAGAGTTAATATAATATTAATTTAACCAAATCTTCTTCTGATGAGAAATGGTGCAAACACCTCTGAAATAATGATTAAAAAAAGTGTTTAACTTTGAACAGCTAAATGTTTTTATTGACATTTTAATATAAAGATGGCATAGATTTATTTAATTATCAATAGTCCAGCGTTACCTTTATTTGTATTCTATTAAGCTTTTCATATTGTCACCCACAGACACGTCACTTTGTGGACTATCGTCGTGTGAAGTTGGTTGCTGGTTCAGGGGGTAAGGGTGCCTGCAGCTTCCACAGCGAGCCCCGAAAAGAATGGGGTGGGCCTGATGGAGGAAATGGCGGCGATGGAGGAAGCATCATTATAAAGGGTAAGTCAATCATCCATCTCATTTGTTACAACAAATGCACATGGATTAATACACCAACCCGTCGATCTAATTAAAAATGGGCCAACTAGATCCCAACCAAGACCTGTGAAACCAACAGGTGATGATGAGTGTTGCACCTGGTGACTGTGACTGAACATGTTTTAATACCACAACAAATGTATTCCCTGTAATGGAAGGCTTAGGGAAGGCTTAGGATGCATTTATTTTAAAAATGCACTGCAGCATAGTGAATAAACATTAAAACCATTACCATGCCCTTTAAAATTGGCAAAGATGGTCCAGTCACTCTTTTTTAATAAAGGTATGGCGCTTTTGAAGTTTTCTCTGGTTCAGGAGTGGCTCAAAACAAGGAATGGGAATTAATGTGCCCAAAACTGTTGAATTGCTTTTCAATAATTTTAAGGCTGTGCTTATTATCTCTTTTATATGGCCCTGTATAAACACAGCTTCTGTAACAGTGACCTTTTACAGCTTTCCCTCCTTTAGAGTTAATATAATAACTCTACAGTTATTATATTAGTGTTAATGACTGATGTTGGACATCTGTCGTGTCACAATTATGCAAATTATAATGTGACCAGATTAACATATTTAAGTATTAATAGTAATTTAAAAAAAAAATTGCTGTAATGTAATAGATTTTGGAGAGCTGAATTTTAGATTTTGGTTACTTGCAAACTATTCAGAAGTTAACATAAATAAATGTATATAATATAGTAAGTGCCTGCTTAAAAATCAGGAATATATTTAAAAAAATTGTCAGAATTTATATATTTTTTTTTTTTTAGGTTTTATTAAAACAAAAATAGCCATGAAAATGAAATACCTTACAAATTTTTCAAAAATTCATCGATGCTGAGTTTGTTTTCATTCACAGGTTTTATTTTCTTTGCTTTCAGCCAACCGGTTTGTTAAATCATTGGCCCAAGTGATTCCAGTTTACAAAGCAGAGGATGGGCAGTCAGGGAGCAACAAGAACTGCTATGGTCGCAATGGCAACTCAACCTACATTTCTGTGAGTCGATATGTTTTATCATGAAAAACTTGTGTGCTTGTTTTGAGCTTATGGCCTGATCTAACTTCACATTTGGTCTTCCTTACTAAAGGTACCAGTAGGAACAGTGGTGAAAGAGCAGGGCATGACCATAATGGACCTCGCTGAGCATGGCCAGGAGTATTTGGCAGTGTTTGGAGGTGCTGGTGGGAAAGGAAATCGTTTTTTTCTCTCAAACGAGAACCGGGCACCTATGACGGCGACCCCGGGCATGGCAGGCCAGGAGCGGGTTCTTCAGCTGGAGCTACGCACCATGGCTCATGCTGGACTGGTGGGAAGAAGATCTTATATCTGAGGAGGCATTTCAGATATTTTCAGTTTTTCTTGTGAATTTAATATTTTTTTTCTTTCTTCATGTTTTCAGATTGGCTTTCCAAATGCTGGCAAATCATCACTATTAAGAGCCATCTCCAATGCCAGGCCTGCTGTGGCGGCCTACCCCTTTACAACACTCAATCCACATGTAGGAATCGTTGAATATAGGGATCATGAGCAAGTTGCAGGTACTTATCTTTAAAAAAACACAAATTTGCTTAAGCACACTTATTTATGATGAGATTTTAATTATTTCTGTGGCATTTATTTTTGAAGGAAGCATGGCCTCAGCCTTGTTGAGTATCAATGTTCAAAAAAGTTTCAAACTTCATTTAAGTAATTTATTATCTCATAATTTTATATTCTGCATGTGCAGTTGCTGACATCCCAGGGATCATTCGAGGTGCCCATCTAAATCGAGGCCTGGGGATCTCCTTCTTACGTCACATTGAGCGCTGTCGCTTCCTCCTCTTTGTTTTGGACCTCTCAGCGCCAGAGCCCTGGACCCAGCTGCAGCACCTGTGTTATGAACTGGACCAATATGAGCCCGGTCTGTCCCAGCGGCCTCAGGCTGTTGTTGCCAATAAAATGGACCTACCGGAAGCCCGGGAGAAGCTAGAGACCCTGAAGAGCCAGGTAACACAGCGGGTCATCCCAGTTTCAGCTCTGACGGGACAAAATACAGAGGAACTCATTCTCCACCTCAGAGAGTTGTATGATGGCTACCTCCAAGATAATAGGAGTGAGGGAGTCAAACCAGTTAGGTGGTAGAGGACAATAATTAGTTCTGGACAATTTTTTATGTATTTAAATTTATTATAAATAAAAAAAACAAAACCAACATTTGGTGTTTCATTCTTGACATATTCCTTTATACAGTCCAAAAACACAGTCTAACTAAATAAAAATTTACAGTTTTTGTAGAGCATTTTAACAAATAGGAAAAGTCAGAGAAAAGGCAATTTGTTTTAGCAATTCAATTTAAAAGTGCAGTACATTAAGAATTGTTTCTAAAAAGTATATCCATACAGTGTCATTGACTCCTCTGAAGACTGCATTTCTCTGCATTTTTCTACCACTCTTTTATCCTTCCACTCAATTTTCCAAGTGTGCCTACCTACCTACTCTGAGAAGACTTAATTACATTTTTGTGGATTGCTCTTTTTGTGAAAAATGTCTTTAATTTTCTGATAGACAGCTGAAATGTTTTTTTCTGCAATAGTTTTAAAGTATGATCATATTTGCCATATAATAATTATTACATGCATTGGTCATCCAATATTCAAATTTCCCAAAGATTTGAAGTGGAAATTTTACAAATGGTCATTGACTTGTTAGACTTTATCAAGTTCCAAGGATCCCAAGGCGCTTTGCACTGCATTCAGTCATTCATCCATTCACACACACATTGACATGCAAACTCCTAATGATACTATCAGTTCTCAATAATAGAGCCTAATGAAAAAGTGCAAAATGCAACGGTTGCATGGAAGTAAAAATCTTTTTGGAATGCATATAGGCAATAGCTTACTATTGGGCTGTTAGCACAACTCCGGCAGCACAAAAAAAAAAATCCCAGCTTAGGACACTCTTGTATTGGTTTGTTGTGTTCTTCATGGTTCATAGTTTTTGCATTATTAGTTCTTTTTGGTAGGACTGCTTTTATAAGTTATTTTGGTGTGCCACTTCCTGAATAGTTTCTGTTGTGTTTAGTTTATTCCAGTTTAACTCTTTAGGTATTCTGCCAGTTTCTTTTACTCATCAGGTTTTGTCATGCCAGTTTATGTCTTTTTTGTAGTTTATTTTTTAGTCCTGATACTTATTTTTTTCCCCTTTGGGTTATTCCTGGTATGTTCTTGTATCAGTGTTTTAGTTTTCTTAATTATCCTCATTAGTTTCATTTGTGCTATCTAGGTTTTCTGTTCTATTCAGCTGAGATCAGCTATGTTCCTTGCATATATCAAGTCTGTTGAAGTTTGTGCTGTTTTTGTGAAAATAAATCATATCCAATGCCACACTTCAGCAGTTCTCTGAAGTGTGTTGTCTGACAAGTCCCAGATAAGTTTGGACTTGATAAGTTGACTAAAGCAGACACATTTTGATTAAAAATAATTCATAAATTACATTTTCCTTTCTTAGAAATTTTGTCAGTTTTTTATGTTTCCACAAGTCACCCTATGTTGCATCTTTGGTAGCATGGCGGAAGCAATGTCATACTCTACCAAACACGGACTACAAATTGGAACTATAGCTGGACTGAGAAATACACCTTTTAACAAGGTCACACAGGCAGCTGTTTGACAAGTTGTTTATTGTGAACTAACAGAACTGTAACATGACAATTTTCTGTCTACCCCACCACACAATAAGAAGGCTCTACTTTTTTAAGCTTCTTCTGCCTGGTACTACACATTAAATATTGAACTCTTTGTGGTTTAGCAACCCATTATTTTGTTGATGTCTCAAGTCAAACTTTCAGCAACATCCAGAAAAGCATTCCCAGAAAAGACTATTAAAAATATGACTTACAAGTACAAACTGAAAGTCAGTTTCTTAATCTAGGTGTCTTTTCAGTCTCACCAGATGAAGACACCCAGAACATTAACAAATAAAAACGTCAAGTGTACCTGTAGTTGGAAAAAAAGACATTCAAAGCACCACAACTGAAACATTATCCATAATAGAACTAATTCTACCCGTTCAGCAAAGTAAGACACAAATAAGTACATCCAGTTTCTAATAAAGAGCAACTTTTCATAATCAACAGAGCATGACCTGCTTCATACAGCCGCAAGCAAACTGCAGCTGCTTTGACACACAATCTGCGTGGTGGATAACTTCAAATGACTTTAAAGGTGCATGATATGTACATTTTGTACAAAATCCAGCTATTCTGTTTATACACTTATCAAAAAGTCCACTTGTATCTCTTTAATACTATACTAGAGGTTAAATTGTATTAAATTACAAACTTCTCTGCTTGTTTCCCGTAATGATCTTTTCCAAGGTGTTGAACTTTGGTCCGAGATCATTCAAGAAGCTTAAATCATTCTGTTGGTCGCTGTTACCCAGTATGTCACTAGATGACAGCCCATCCAGTGATATAGTACTGTTGCCACTACCCTCATAATCGTAAATCTGGATTTTGTCATTTGATCCATTTTCTTCTTTAACACGAATCACTGAAAGAGACTGTGGATTCAAATGAAAAAACAAAACCCCATTAACATAAAACACTCAAACTTGGATTTTTAGTTAAAAATACATTGGTTGCCGCATAAGAGACTCAATAATTGTGCTTCATGCGATTATGAACAAAAATTTTATTTTATCATTATATTTTATCAAATGCACTACTGTGTCTTTGACTTTATTTGACTTTATCATTTCTAAAATTGCCACATATTATATTGTAGAACATTCAAAGTTGTGTAATGTGTGAGATAAAGCAATCTTACCCTCTGAAGTTCACTGTTAAGATTTTTTGACTGTCTGAAGGGGAAGCTCTGCCAAAAGAAAACTTAAATGTCAGCTATTAAAAAAACAAACTGAAAATGCATTAACTCCTGCATACATTTATATTGGGTTGATACAGTATTTTACACATTTATCATAATCTGATTACATTAGTGTTCATGAATGTTGAACAATTTTATATTTTGTTGTAATAAAGCCATCATGTGGGGCATCATGCTTGTGGTTTGCTCAATCCTGTCCAATTGTGCTTTGTTTGTCCAATCAGGTGGGCTCCTCAAAAGTTCTTGAGAAGCACATTCTTTTGGAAATGCCTACTTCATCTGCAAACATACATACGCTTGCAGAGATTTCCCAAAGAGCTGGACATCATAAAGAGAGGGTGATCTCAGCCAGTAGTTGTAGTATGTATTATTGCTGCATTTGAGAGGAGCATTACAAATTATATTGCTAGGAATGCCTACTACTTGCAAGTAATTAACTTGATTTTGTCTTACAGTGTATGTTAACACGTACATTTTCCCTTATTCTTCTGCAAAATAGCTCAGCTTTCAGGCCAAAGGGAGAGCATCTATTAGTCTAACTTTTGCCAAAACTTCCCTCCTTGATTTTAGCCTCTAACCGTCTTTTCCATGGTGGGTATTGGGTCTCATGGTTGCTCTTATAGCCAAGTATCTCAAGGATCACTGATGCTGAGTTGTAGATCAGCTCATTGGTTTCTGTTATAGTGTTGGTAGGGATCGTTCTCAATGCTGCATACACATTCTCAATGAGGCTTTCTGATGGTACTTCACTCAGCCGTTGTAATTGGTGCCGAGGAGGTCTGGTTGTCATTCGGGTCATGATTCTCTCTCTCAGAGAGACCATAAACCATGTATCATTAACCTGTTTTAGGCCTGCGTATACCATTTGATGTTAATTTCTTGCATAAAATGCTATATTGAAATTTGTTGAATGGAGGAAAATAAATGTTATAGGAGATGAAGCTTAGAAAAAATTCAAGAGATGGTAATTCTTTTGCAGCCTATTGTAAATGAAGAGGTCTGCTTACCCGAACTGTGCTCCTCATGTTGGATGACACTGTTGAGTGCTGATTTAAGGAGAAAAAAACACATCTTTAGCTTGATCTTCTAACTTTTCTAAACATTTTCTTTGTCAGTGATACACTAATACTCTTTCATACATATTGGCAGATTTTATTTTTATTTTTTTTTTACAAATTTTTGTAGCCTAATTTGTCTCATTGGGCACAATGCACAATTGCATTTTAAAATTGCTTTGTCTTTTTTTTTCAAATACAGTAAAAATATCTATATTAATTACTATACTTTTAAGATAATTATACAGCAAAGAGCAGCAGAATTGAAAAAAAAATATGCAAAATCGGAATATCCATCTCAGTGAAGTTTCAGATGGATATCCTGACTTACTTCTGGATCTTCCTAATTTCTAGGATTTTTATTAGTAAATGCTAAGTGTGTGTATGAATAAGTATTAACTATACTTAAAAAAACAATTAGAAAGTTTTGGCTGGGGATCGTTCTTCAAAAATGTTCTTTTAATCACCCTCTTGTGCTTTAAAGCTTGTGGTGTGCTACTCAACATTCACCAACAGAACCAAAGTGACACAGAACTGTATAAATCACAGTTATTGAGAAAGATCAGCTGATATATCCATACTTACTCTGGCATTTCTAAACGTCCTGCCTTTCTGGTGCTGATACGCCAATTCAGGCTGCGGAAATACATTGTAGTTAAGTTGAATTACTAGCAATATATACTAGTGATATTACTAGTGAGATTTTTATTTTTATTTTTTTTTACATATTTTGTAGCTTAATTTGTCTCATTGGGCACAATGCACAATTGCATTTTAAAATTGCTTTGTCTTTTTTTTCAAATGCAGTAAAAATATCTATATTAATTACTACACTTTTTAGATAATTATACATCAAAGAGCAGCAGAATTGAAAAAAAATATGCAAAATCGGAATATCCATCTCAGTGAAGTTTCAGATGGATATCCTGACTTACTTCTGGATCTTCCTAATTTCTAGGATTGTTATTAGTAAATGCTAAGTGAGTGTATGAATAAGTATTAACTATACTTAAAAAAACAATTAGAACGTTTTGGCTGGGGATCGTTCTTCAAAAATGTTCTTTTAATCACCCTCTTGTGCTTTAAAGCTTGTGGTGTGCTACTCAACATTCACCAACAGAACCAAAGTGACACAGAACTGTATAAATCACAGTTATTGAGAAAGATCAGCTGATATATCCATACTTACTCTGGCATTTCTAAACGTCCTGCCTTTCAGGTGCTGATACGCCAATTCAGTCTGCAGAAATACATTGTAGTTAAGCTGAATTACTAGCAATATATACTAGTGATATTACTAGTGAGATTTTTATTTTTATTTTTTTTTACATATTTTGTAGCCTAATTTGTCTCATTGGGCACAATGCACAATTGCATTTTAAAATTGCTTTGTCTTTTTTTTCAAATACAGTAAAAATATCTATATTAATTACTATACTTTTTAGATAATTATACAGCAAAGAGCAGCAGAATTGAAAAAAAAATATGCAAAATCGGAATATCCATCTCTCAGTGAAGTTTCAGATGGATATCCTGACTTACTTCTGGATCTTCCTAATTTCTAGGATTTTTATTAGTAAATGCTAAGTGTGTGTATGAATAAGTATTAATTATACTTAAAAAAAACAATTAGAAAGTTTTGACTGGGGATCGTTCTTCAAAAATGTTCTTTTAATCACCCTCTTGTGCTTTAAAGCTTGTGGTGTGCTACTCAACATTCACCAACAGAACCAAAGTGACACAGAACTGTATAAATCACAGTTATTGAGAAAGATCAGCTGATATATCCATACTTACGCTGGCATTTCTAATTGTCCTGCTTTTCTGGTGCTGATACGCCAATTCAGGCTGCGGAAATACATTGTAGTTAAGCTGAATTACTAGCAAAGAATGTATAGTATAGTCATTGAGGAAAAAAAACTGTTCAAGCTGCAAAAGACAAATCCAGAGCACTCCTTGTATTATTGTTCTTCTTACCTGGACTTGTCAGTTTGGATGGATGGCCATTTTTAGGTTTTAGATGATGTATTAAACACTCACTTTTAAAATATTCAGATACTGCAGTTTTATATTGTTTTATAAAACTTATCCAAACTATGTCCTTCACAACTGTAATTAAAAGACCAGATGAGTGGATGACTGAGCTGCTTCATGTTGGAGTTCATCTGTGAATATACTTTACAGTAAAGCTAAAATACTGTCTAAAGGCACCACAGACATAAATACCTGCACAGACCAATATTTAACATTTAATTTACTCAAGCTTTGACCAGCCCCAGGCACATGTCTTTTTTTGTTGTCCTTCTGAACAATAACAATAAAAGGATTCTAATTCTGATTCTGAACTTGAATAAATACATTCACCAAAAGGACTTTAGCAAATTTGAAAACTGAAAATAAAGAAACATATCTGCTTGTAAATATTGTGCAAAATGATTCTTGAATTACACTCAGTAATTATTTTTGAATTATACATTTCCTGGCACAATGAATAAACATAGTCAGGTAATTAACTTTTTATATTTACAATAACCTTTATGTCAGGATAGCTACAGTGAAACATGGTACAGTCATGGAAGAAAACCTTCTTGAAGGACAAAACAAGGAAAAAACAAGAGCAAAGGGTCAGCTAAGGCATGCAAGACAACTCATCTAAACAAACAGCCAGAGCTACAATGAAATGGTATCGCTTGAAAATAAGTGCGACAAGGAACAAAATGGAGTCCAGACCATAAATCTAACTTACATTCTCAGGCAACATTTTAATATTCACGTTCATGAAGGCTCTCCATAATTTCTTTGTGAAATGGGTATATTTTGCTTCACATAAATGATTCAGTTGTAAGTCTGGCTGTAATATTTAATCTTGTTCAAAATGGAATTTGACTGGTAATCCTGTCTTAAATTTAAACGAACTTCTAAAAGATTTTTTTCAAAGCTTGGTAGAGGTTGCTCAAAAAAATATGGCCTGTGGCAAACTGCAAAAGTGACTACTCATGCCTTTCTTTTAAAAGTTTAAAAAGTTTAATTCTTCCATAAAGACCAGATTTATGAAGTGCTTATCTAATCTCTGTCCTATAAAGACATTTTTTTTGACCTGAACTATGGATTTCTGCCACTCCTCGAGGGTTACTGTGATCCCTTGGCCACTCCATGTATTATTGTTCTTCTTACCTGGACTTGTTAGTTTGGATGGATGGTCCTAATTTAGCTTTTAGATGATGGATTAAATAAATAGTGATATTTAAGATATTCATATTGACTGCAGTATTGTTTTGTAAAATAGCTTTACTTTAAACTTCTCCAAAACTATCCTTCACAACTGTAGTTATGGAGAAAGACCAGACGATTCAGCCATAATGACTCACTGTGTAATCCTCTTTATTGCTTTGTGGGGAGTGAACAAGATGCTGAGACTCTGCTAGGTTCATGTTGGATTCAATCTGTGAACATACATTACAATAAAGTTGAAGTACTGTTTAAAGGTGAAGCAGATATAAATAGTGGGATAGATCAATAGACATTACTCAGTCTTTGATACAAAATAAGACTTAAACCCTTTAATACAATTTCTGTTTTTGTGTTGGATGCTTATGTACTATTGACAATGCCTGGGAAGGTGTTGGTGATCTAGCTGATGTCAACTAATGAATAAAGCAGGAACTTGAATAAATACATTTATCTGAAGGACTTCAGAAAATGTGAAAGCTGAAAGTAAAGATGTGTGTCTGCTTCTAAATATTGTACAACATGATTCTTGAATTAGAACTCGGTAATTAATTTGTATTATGCATTTCCTGCTACACTGAATAAGCATAGCCCGATAATTCACTTTTTAATTTTACAATTGCCTTTATAGCACCAAATGTATCACATTTGTCAGTCATATTTCTGAGAACACTGACTGTTTAAAAAGGTTAGGACTTTTCTAAAATCCTGCTGGATTAAATTCTGTATTTGTCTTTCGCCCTCTGGTGAAGAATATAAATACTACAAGGAACTAGTGCCAGTTTAAAGTTTTCATTCAGTCAAAGGGTAATCCTCCACATTGAGTTTGTGACGTGAATTGCAATGAAGACATAAAAATAGTGAAGTACCTGTGTATGGCCCAGCTTGGTGCTGTCTGGATTACGCTCTGTAATCTTTGATGGCTTGATTTTTAACACACCCTGGCAAAGAAATAGAGAGAAATACCTTTGTGTTTGCTGTAGCAATGCATCATAATCTCTGTGTACACACCCTCCATTCATTTTAGGTTATTCATATAGCGCCAGTTCACATCAAATGTAATCTGAAGTAAAAGTGGCCCTATTAAATTCCAATAATTCAGAAATACATGAATCCAATTTATTTAAATCTAATCTAATTGTACACTCAAATTGGAGTGAATGATACAAAGTACAATATGATCCTTAGTGTAATGCAAGACAAATTTTAGAGTTTTTGAAGCCAGAATAAAAAGAGTTAACTGTCTAAAGAGGACAATCCTGAGATGTCTTATTGACAGACTCTGTAGTCAGCATAGTCACTCCACAACTTACATTGTAATCAGTACCCGGTCTTTCTTCTTTGTAATCGATCATTGTCTGAGTGTATTCTTCACTCTCTATACGTTTCTCATATTTTTTTTTCAGGTCTTTGAGAAGAAGGAGCAATACTGTGGAGACATTAAAATAGTTTGATCACCAAGTTTACAAAATCTATTTACATTTTTTTTTTTCTCAGAAGAATTTTTGCGGCACTAGTGGCTCGTATTTTTGACAGTAGGCAGACAGGAAAGAGGGCGAGGAGAGGGGGGAAGACATGCGGCAAAGGTCGACGGGACGGGTCCGCAGGTTCAAGGCCTCCAAACGTGGACCCAATTCTATTTACTTTTAAAGCTAACTCTAATTTTATATCCCATGAGTTTTCAATTGCCTGTTAACAAGGTTAAATGGATGTAAATGTGAATAAGAATTCAATTAATTTATTTCTGTGGATTTAATATATCAACAGTGTTATAGCCTTTCTTTTTGTTTCTTTAGGATAAGAAACAAAATAAATAGTTTAATCATTAAAATGGTCAAACTACCATCTTATTGGTGACATATTTTAAGTTTTGAGAAAAGGGTCTTCTAGCTGGAAATTCTATAAAGGAAGAAACGGCTTCAGAGGGAGGAGAGGCTTTTCACATTCATTTGAACTTTCACAGTGCTCCATTTCTCGGAGGCTTTTGTTATTTTCTTAGGAAATGACTCTGAAGTCATGATTCTGTCCTATAGCTAATGGAAACCCAAAAGTCATATTTTCACTTTACAAAAAGCGAAAATATTACACACACACATAGGATATACACTTTCATAATTCTGATAATTTTTTAGAATTTTGTACTCACATAGAAATGGAAGCAGTCCTGCACAAATTGTGCTTATGCCAGCGTAATCAAGGCCTATTGACAAGATCTTTGGGCAAACACCAGTTTGGACACAATGACACACCTCAATGTATAATTTCTCCTCCTTAACTTGACTCTGTTTGTCCTGAATCAGTATCGGTACAGAGTATTTACCATAGTAAGATTCCTTCAGCAAAACAATGCCAACCTCTTCACCTGTTCATAAAAAAAATACATTTGTAAAATATAAAATATAATACACACTACTTTTTTGATTTTGTTTGTTGTACTCAAGTGCTCCATTCCTTGATTCCTCTAAAATATATTAGCATTTTTAGAAATTTGCTATACAAATGAAATTTATTATTATTATTATTATTATTACATAATGGTTAATAAATATGACCCAATTTTGAGTATATGCTTTGGTAATTTTAGTAGTGAGGCCAAAGTGTGAACTAACCGTAGGTAGGATCTATTTTCCAGTGTTTGCTCATAGTTTCATCTGCCAAGGAGAAAGTGAAGGGGCCACTGTAAGGATCAGCATCAGCATCTTTAGCACGCGCCATGACTTTGTCAGCTTCGTTTGAACACAAAATGAAAGTATTGTTGAGCAGCACAGGAGTGTTATCATTGATATCCCTGAGGTGGACACTGACTGTGGATGTACTTGTGGCTGGAGGTAAACCTTGAAAACCACAGAAAAGGTCATTTGTTTCAGTTCAGTTAAATAATTAATAAATTATGCCTTTTTATTGTAGCTGCAAATGTTTAGAAATGTCTTGTCGTACCATCATCAATGGCAGCAATAACAATTCGGTAAATATTGTTCTCATCTACATAAGGTGACTCTCTATCCATCTTTTCGATTGTTGTGATTTCTCCTGTCTTTTCATCGATAGTCACCCATTCAGCAGGGTCTTCCAACAGTTCAAACCTGGAAAAAAAAAATCAGTCGGCCAATTTTATTATTAAGAGAAAAATAAACTGTCTATCTGTATCACTATTCAACCTCAAAACCTTATTCGTAAAATAGAAATTACTGTAGTTTATATGTCTGAATTATAAGACAGGCACACTAAACCCGCACACTGCAATCATACCTGCCCAGAGATTCTTACATTACTGGGGTAAACCCATAGAAGAGAGATTATGGCATAATATGCATATCTTAAATGAGTTACAGTACTTCAATAGTATATTTTTTTGTTTTCATTTTTATTTTCTTCCTAAAACATACATATTACCACATCTAGCATCAATGTACGCATTAGGTTATAATCAGTTGTGAGGCAGTAAATTTGCAATTATTAATTCACTTTACAAATAATTTCATGCCGGTCAAACAAGCTGACCATGAATGCAGTTTTGTTGAAAACATACCTGATGTTATTCGAGTCAACATCTTTAACCACAGGAGTATATATCACCTGTCCTTCCTCTGATTCCTCTGTCTGATATATCTCAGCTGTAATTTTTTCGAACACCGGAGGGTCATTAGTGTCAATCATGTTCACTGTGATGGTGACAGAATCTTGTGGTGGAAGGATGCTTGAATCTTCAATTAATTTTCCGTTTTTACACACTTTTAAAGGTTCAATATTCTCAACTCCGATTTGCAGTTTTACCAAAGTAGTTATGTCAAAATTCTTCCCCTGAAGAAGACACAAGTGTAGATGTTCAGTAACTCTTTATAATACTTATGTTAACAATTCTTATGCTAAACTCATAATTTAGTCCACTATGAACATTTTCTGTAAGGTGTGGTAAAACAGTTACCTTGGCAACACCAATAATCCCCTCATTTGTTATAGGGTCAGTGGAAATATTGTATGTTCCATCTTCATTGCCGCTGATAAAGAAGTACTTGGCTCTCCAGCCGTCAGTGTTGGGAGTGTCCTTATCCTCTACTGCAACTCTTAAAATTTCTTTATTGGTTTGCATTTCGTTAGCCTCAGCTTTGTACTGTAAACATGGAGAAATAATACATTTAGTGGAATTTACAAATTAGTGAAAAAAACAAACATTGATATCGTAAGTAATTCTTGCCTCTCTCTTTATGAACTTGGGTGGATGACTGTTTGTGTCAGTAATATTGAATTCAATAACTTCAGTTCTGGAAGCTGGTGGTTTTCCCTGATCAGATGCAGTAATAACTATTGAATAGTGTTTTTCTTTCTGAAAAATGTAGTTAAACATATTTTAGCTTGACCTAAAAATTACATAGTGCATAAATTTCCAAAAACTATATTATTTTAATAAATTGAGACCTACATCATAGTCAAAGCATCCTTCAGATATGAGTTGATGTATTTTGCCATTAACATTTTTTATTCCAATCTTTGGTTCAGCTGGAGTTTGTTCAGCCACAGTGACCACGACTGTTGAGTTAATTGTGCCTGGCTTATCGTCGTCTACAATGTCCATGAACACTGGCAGGTAATCTCCTGGAAGGCAAAGAAAATTATGAATGTAGCTGGAAAAGGTTCTGTCATTTTTATTGTTCTCATAAAAAATATATAATGTATAATGTATTTATTACATTTGTGGAAAAAAAAATAAAAAAGATTCACAGAACTGCATAGAAAGAACGTTTAGGTATAAATATATCCACACGTCCCAAAATTTTTTGTTGGGTAGATATGAAAATGTTATCCTTAAACTTAACTAACATTAATTAATAATTTAAAGCCTTAATTGTCAATATTTTTTTCTAATCTACAACCAGAAAGTTTTTATATAAATGTTTTAGAATTTAAAAAATCTGCAGACTTTTGATAAATTAGCACATTTCTGAACTTACCTTCTTTCGTATTTTCTTTCACATCGTAACTTTTCTGAAACCCAGTGAACCTCGGTGCGTTGTCATTTATGTCTTTCACCTCCACATCGAAAGATAGCTCTCGGTCAATTTCTTTCCTTGTATATTTGTCCAGGATATGAAATATGATCTGTTGATTATATTTTATTCAGATGACACAGTTTGTAATGACTACATATCATAGCAGGTATTAATAGTGATGGATCATTCCTCACATTATAGGACTCCTTCTCTTCCCTGTCGAGGCGCTTATGTACATAGACGTCTCCAGTTGTTTTATTAATGCTAAACAGTCCTTTGTCCACACCATCTCCCTTTATTTCAAACTCATATTCTGTTTCTACTGTCTTAAGATTGTGCATCTAGAAGAGAAACAATCAACTATCAGTGGCAGATTTTTGCATTAATAGCCTTGTTTAGGCATTGAGCCAACAGATTATTGTATTTCTTATATATATATATATATATATATATATATATATATATATATATATAAAGAATCTGTGTTGTACCGTAGAAATTTTGTATGGGTATTCCACATCCATTTCCTCTTGTAGTTCTATGGTAGACAGGACCCATCTTCTCTTGGAACGTGATAAGGATTCCTAAAGAAGCCAAATGCAAATTAAGTTAACAATTACATACATTTATTTTTCAAGAATTTTCACTATTTACCCGTTTAGCTCGTTTATGACTCTCAGTGCCCTCTGTACTTCCTCCCAAGACTGTTAACGCAACCTATGGATAGAAAATACAGAAGAGGAACGTGATTAACTTACAAACATTAATTGCTATTTTGTTCTTCTTTTCTTCACTTAAGTTTTTGCCATATATTTCCTACTGTTCATTACAAATTGTTACATTTTCTCAGTGTGTTATTGTAAATTTTTACATTTGTAAATGGTAAATGGAATGATTTTATATAGCATCTTTCCAGTCATGCTACTCGCACTGCACTATAACTACATTCAGACATTCCTACCAATATACATGTCTGTGCTTACACAATAATGTGCAGACATGTAGGCAACTTCGTGTTCAGAGCCTTGCCCAGAGGCATGTGAAAAGAGGGAGCTGGAATCTAACAAACACCTTGACATTTTAACTTGCTATATTGTCTTATTGTCTTTTAACTTTTTTTATTTTGCTCAATGCCCATCTGTGGAAGTGTTAGTGTTCTGTTTTTTATATATACTTAACATTTATCCCCTTGCAAATAATAATAATAAAAAAAAAAGACAGAAAGAAAGATTATAAAAATACTACTGAACCACTCACATATATTTGGAACATTGTAAAAGCAATTTTTTTCAACAACAACCACGTCTTGGGACCCAAATTCTGGTCCCCATAAGTTAGATTTAGGACGAAGTACATTCTTCTCCACAATGAGACTGTTGTAGTGTCCCATTGCACTATATTATAATTATCATTACATTCTTGGTCTTAGTAATATCTCTTAAGATTCTGTGAAGGTAAATGATACATATTAGCACGCTTACATTCTGGTATTAGCTAATTGTGAGTTCATTTATGTGAAAACACAGACACAAAGAACACCCCAAATTGACTCCATAAAATTAAAACAAGAATTAAAGCCAATATTAATACTTAGATTTTTCTATGTTTACTTCTGAGTTAAAGTTTACTAATTTACACATTTTGTATTTAGTAATTTAAGTATATTCGAATGAAAAACTATATAAAATTTATTATTTAAGCAAATTAAGTTGTGAAAATATAATTTTTTTTAAATGTATACACAGTATACAGTGGCGCAGTTGATAGCACTTTTGACTTGCAACAAGAAGATTCTGGGTTCGATTCCCAGCCCGGGGTCTTTCTGCACGGAGTTTGCGTATTCTCCCTGTGCATGTGCGGCTTCCTCCCACAGTCCAAAAACATGACTGTTAGGTTAATTGATCTTTTCAAATTCTCCCAAGGTGTGAGTGTGTGTGCATGGTTGTTTCTGTGGGGCTCTGACCCCAGAGAAACAAACTCGCCCAGAACGCAGCCGGGGATAGGCACCAGCAACTCCCGATCCCACTAGGGTGAACAGATAATGGATGGATATACAAATTAATCGAAAAAGTAATTTAAATCGATTTTATACGACTGTCGTAAATGATTCAGTCAACTGACAAAACTTTATTAATGGTGCCAGCTGTTATTGGGTGAGAGAGAGGCAGGCTACACGGGTATAAGTCATCAATTCATTACAGGACAACACAGACAGACACATTCGCACTTCAGCAGAATTTAAGATAATAAGTAGATTTTACTACAAATCATTTTATTTCCAAGAATATTTTGTTGAATTCTTCTTGATCACAGAATTTTTTTTTGTGTGTGTGTAGGACTAACTGTTCCATTAAAAAGGTTTTTAGTTCCTCTGCCATTTCTATTTGAAATAAAGCTGTGCACTATTGCTCTGCGGACACTCTCGATACCACAAACTCTGCTCACTGCCCTGGTCTACACTTTCGCCAACAAAATTTGTTTCAAAGCCTTATTTGACTTATTTTAGTTGTCTTAACATAAATTGTATTTTTTTCTGCTTCCATAAACCCAAACATGCACCCAAAAACTTCAGAGAAGCGCAGAGGAAGAAAAGTAGCAGTTGCCAAAAATGCCTCGCCAGCTGTACTTATCTGTGTTCTCACAATACTGACGCCTAGAATAAAGCATTAAAGTGAACCTAAAGGCAGAGTCTTTGTCATTTTAGATTTCTGTATGAGACAGGCCAGACTTACAAAAAAATAAATAAAAATACATTCAAAGCATCAAATCAAACTCATCAAACATATATGTATGTTTCCTTCTCTGGTTGACGACAATCTGAGGACCTATTATGTGGTTGTGCATTCTGAAATGCCTTTGTAATTAAGGTTTTCTCTGTGGAACAAAAACCAGTTTCCTTTCATAGTAAAGTGACATCAGCAAACAGAATTTCCCTGGAATATAAGAATGAACTGAAACTGAAGGATGATACTTTGATCCATTACCAAAATTTGAGATTTAAAAGTTCAACTAATGTGGTGACAGAAATATGTTTACATTATTTTAACTCACTCAATGTTTATTACCCTGCAACAAAGAGAAGGTGTGGAAAACTAAGGTACTAAATGTGCAAAATTTAAACACACCAAGATCTGACAAGAAAACTTGATATGTTATTTAGATTATTCTTTAATTAGTACATAAGAATGTATATTTAAAAATGTAATGCTTACCAACAGAAGCAGGGAAAGGCTCCTCATCATGCTTCTTGCTAATTCTTTTCCTCTCTGATAGGAATGTCTGTGGCATAGGCTACTTGTATATAGTGCTAGAGAGGCCAACCCCCAAAGTTTGCATCTGTGCAGTGACTCAGTAAGAAACCACAAAAAGGTTTGGTATGAAACATTTCTAGTTGGCATAGTAGAAAGGGGTTTCTTCCTGTTAAACTATCCCATTTGAATATCTAATGTTTTTTTGTTTTTTTGTTGAAATATCTTTATATTTTTGCTTTTTTTTTCAGTTATCTGGGCTTGCTTCCAAAAATCTGTTAAGGTCATGTACTCCTATATTGATTGTCTGTATTTTGAAACAATGCTTCTCAGATTCTGTACTAATGTGGAGAATTTATGCTACTTATGATGTCCTGAACTTGTAATCACAAACATATCATACTGAATTTATGTTAGAAACATAAATTCAAGTTAAGGAAGTTAAGACGGATACAAAAACAGGTTTGTTTGCATGTTGGTCATGTTAGATTATCATTCATTTTTACTTTAACCTGGGAGTTGTCGTAAAGCAACTGCACATAAAAACAAATAAGCTAGAGTACACCTACCTCTCAGTTTAGCCCAGGGACGTTCACAGTTTTCATGCTCATGGCTTTTCTCACGCAGTCACATTGTTCTCTGCTAGGGAATGTAAATTAAGGTCTGTACATTTTGGCAACCGTTCAGCCAATGAAAAGAGTAGGTTGTCATTGGTCCCAGACTTTGAAGTTTTTAATTATGAAATGTTGCTTGTGGGTCTGGGTTGGATTTTTTTTTATTCCTTGTAACAGTGATGATTGTATTTCTTGAGATCCACAAATCCAAAAACATTGTTTGGTGATAATGAAACTTTCTCTAAATCATTGCAATTTCTCCAAAAACTCTTCCGCTTTTGCTGGTGTGTTTTTCTTGCTGGTCTATGTTACATTCGCTTTGCCCTCAGTTTTTAGTTTAAAATAACTCTCCTTTTTCTGCCTTTTTGTGGGTAATTTATCTTATCTAGTACATGGAAATCTTTTTCAATATTTGAAGTTTGAAATGTTTGCTCGTTGGTACACTATATAAACCAAGTAAAATCCAAATCTTTCCCGCAATAAAAACAAGTTTTCTTGTTAAAAATATTGTTTATATTTTCCCTGTTGTTAAATTGCTGTAAACCCATACCATGCAAGAATACAAATATCAACTGTTTTCAATTGAGAGTAATTTGGCTACTCAGTTTAGACAACGCTTAGATAACACTTTCCCAGAAATCCTGTCAACGCAGAGTAAATGCTTAGTTTTGAGTTGGCATATCTTGGTGATTTCTTATCTTGGTGATTGAAAGGACTCATAACTTCAGAAACTTTTGCTTCAGGCAGTCGACACACTGCTCAAAGTATTGCTCAACATGAGGTACAGTATAGGGTGCAGAACTACTACGTGGCATCTTATGATTTATGAGTAGCCAGAGGTTGGAAAGTCCCACGGTAGCGTTTTTCAGTGCCTTTCTCCTTATTTGGTAGTGAAAATTTAAGGCTCACTAATAAAATTGAGGGATTAAAATGAGGGGTGGAAAACTGAATCAGAAGAGTACAAACGTATTTAGAAAATAACATAATTGCTGTTATCGGTTGTTTGTAACATTGTAATTTTTTGGGAATGTGAGTTGTATAAAAAATAAATGGTGGAAACATATCGCTTCTTGGTTAAATATTTGACCAATCTCAGAAAAAGTATAATTGTTTCAGACTGCCCTTTGAGATTTATGTGTCATTGCAATGGTGATACAAAGTCAAGTGACCCTGAAACTGTTTCAATTTATTTATTTAAATTTTCTATTTTATGTTTTAGTTGTTACAAGCATATTTCTTTAATCATCTTGTTGATAAATGGTGCAATATTTATAATCTTGCCTTGTCTAGACTCTTAAGGTTGAAAATGGTAAAAAAACAAAACAAAAACAAAAAAAAAAACGGATGGCAATATTTTCTAGGCCACATTATCACCAGCTACACTGTCATGTCCTCAAAGCACATTGCAGTGAGCTTTGCCCTTAAAGCAACCGAACTGTTTTTTAGGAACTGTTACATTAAACCTATATTCTAAATTAAACTTATGTGCAGTGATTAAAATTAGAGCTAGTGCAGGAATATGCTAAATAAACATTGTTTGATCTAATTCTGCCAGTAGAGGGCAACAAAACCAAATAAACCAACTCCTAGATACTGGTACCAACATGTGAATGCTGCTTGTTTATTTTTATGAATTTACACAATTCCCTGTTTTTATAGTAAATTATACACAACACAGCACTCAGCAGGTTCATTTTCTGTTCAAATATGAACTACAAGCAGCACAAGCACATCCATCAAACAGTATCGGAATCATATGTAAAGATGTTTAACTAGACCAAGGAAACGACTCAATCAATAAAGTTTTTATTGTTCTTTCTTTACAAATGCTGACAATCTTTTAATGCCACCTTCAAAAAGTTTCTTTTCAGATAGATGATGTAATCTTTAGCTTCTGTTTCTATGTTCAGGGCATAACTGCATCAAGAAGTCCACTTCTGCATATTTAGACTTTTTAAATAACTTAGCAGTGTGGCTGATTTCAAGATTGCTTGCATTCCAAAAATCAAGAGATTAAACATTGGATTCATGAAATAAATATGTCCTGCTATACCAAACTCTGCTTTTTGCAGAAGTAAGTGTCTGTGCTTTGGGCAGCAATATCAGGTGTACAGATTGAGGCCAGAGGTAAAAACCTGTAATCCAGTTTCATGTCTTGGTCAAAGGAAATTCCAGGGTCAGAGAGAGTATCAAGTTCAAACCTGTGCTCAGAGTCTCCCTCATCGGCGTACATGACAGGTTCATAATCACCCAACTCCTTGCCCAATTCCTCCAAAGTGAGCACTTTTGCTTTTATTAGATCATGCAGTCGCTCTTCCAAAACATGTTGGCTTTGTAGTATCCTAACCTATAAATTATAAGAAGATTTGCATATGTTCTTTTGTTTTTTTATTTGTTTAAAAGAACACAATAAATGACTCATGAAATACATTTCTGTTCATATTAACATGTAGAGGATGTAAAATCTTATATCTTCAGCACTTTTCATTGCCACTGTAAGTTAACTATGTATTAGAGTGTAAGCACACACAATTGTACCTTTTGATTTGCTTTCCTTATTTCTTGCTGCTGATATCTGCTCTTCATGACTGAAGTAGAAGATCCATGGGAAATCATCCATTGCTCATCCATAGTCTTGACAATATGACAGAAAAACAGAAAAATCATGAAAACTATCGTGAGCAAAATTATGTTTGCTTGAATTACTCTAAAAGAAAAACACATATCAGGAATAACAATAATAATAATAATAATAATAATAATAATATATTCACCATCAGAGAAGAATTTATCTCAAGGATTGTTCCTTGCTGGCAGCTGACCTGGTTCTGACTCGTTTGTGAGTTGACATCAACTAATACCTGAAAAAATTGTGGGTCCAATGATTTATGGCATTTTACTGAAATGTATTTTCTCAAGTAAAACATAAAAGATATTTGATCATAATGCTTTCAAGAATGTGCCTTTGCAATACAAAAAGAAAGATCTATCTATCTGTCTCTCTCTCTCACTTACCGGCCTCAGTATCAATGGCTTGTCTTGAGATATCTGCATCCATTGTCCATGACTAATGTGGTCCAATTTTCCTAAAGGCAACTTAAGCACATACAATGTTTTCAAAATGTAAAATGTTCATTCTTAGGTGAATTATATTTCAACAAACAAGTAAGGATAACTTCAAGTTATGAAGTTTACTTTGCAATCAGATCCTGGTCCCTCTGTGTTGCTCATGATTAAATATTGCCCTGGAATGTCATCTGGGAATGGTATCCTCTTAGGCTTACACGACATCAGAAAAGTTAAAAGCAGAAAGCCTAGTGTGAAGATCAGACGCAACATAAGTATAAACACTTATATTGTTTTCAGTTTATTAGGATTCTGTTGACATTAATGACTTAGATTTAGTTGTACCCATGAACAGAAGAATGCTTAAAAATAAAATTCCCAGAGCTCCTGGCCCGAGTCTGGACCCAGTATCTTTCTGGAGTCTGCAGTGTGGCTTTGTTGTTTTGGAGCATTTGCACACACTAACTGACAAGCTATGGACAGCTGTTTTTCCTTGAAGATCTGACACTTCTAGCTGCAATTCATGATGTCCAAAAGTCATAATTGCTTGGGAGGTATTGTGTTCCTTCACAAGCTTGAAGGAATAGCCTAAAAATAATAAGAAATAATAATAAAAAAACATAGCTGGTTATGTGACCCATTATATTCCTGTTGATCTGAATGTGTTTTTTTTTTTTTTTCTGGAGCAGAGCTCACCTTTTTCAGGATCAATCCTCCACTTGCCCTTAACATCTCCAAGAAGCTTGAACGAGAAAGGCCCACTGTATTGTTCTGTATCTGGATCTAAAGCTGTGACACTGACCGATGAGATTTTATCTCTTTGGCACATATCAATAATGCTATTGTCCAAGGATGGAACATTGTCATTTACATCGATAATCTTTATGCTGAGTGTTGCTGTGCCAGTCTGAGATGGTTCACCTTGAACAAAAAAAAAATGCATTTCACATTATTAGTCAATATTGTCAGTGGGGTTTAACATTAATACTTTTTCTGGTCATACCATTGTCAGTGGCATATATTTTGATGACATACAGTCCATCTTTAACAAACTGTGACTCTCGGTCTAAACTCTTTGATGTGGTTATTTTTCCTGAGTTGGAGTCCACTGTAACAAAACCCTCTGGATCTTCTCCAATCATGTATCTGGAACATATGAGAGATATTTTTTATGGTTATGTTAGACTTAAAAACTCCAACTCTTTAAATACAGTCGTAATAGCATCTTTTTTTTTTACCGGATTTGATTTGCACCATTAACATCAGGGTCTTTAGCAACTAGTGTTTCCAAATAAGAACCCAACTCAACATCCTCAAATACGGCAACTGTTTTGTTTGATGGATCAAAGGCAGGGGGTTCATTGACATCCTCTACATTCACTGTCAGATGATAGGTGGACAAACGGATTTCTTGTGCTCCAGTTACACCTTGTGCCTCACTGAAAGTCCTACCATTGACAGTCTTAATTTCCCAAAGACCAGCAGTATTGCGGTTTATTACTTTACAAGTAAAGTAGGGAATCTCGTTCTCTGAAGAGATGATGATGTTCTTCAAAGGATCTTCCTCATAGTCGAGAGCCTGTAAAAGGAATAAATATTCAAAGGTCACCTTTTGACATCAGTTTAGTAAAAGTGTGTTTACATTTGGATATAAAAAAATACAGTGAAAATGTTTTGATTTGTCTTATTTTGGGCTGTGGATTGAGATTGTACATATTTCATTGATCAAGTTTTGTATGAATTGATATAAAACACATTTGCCTTTCATGAATATAAACTATTTAATTTTGTTTGTTTACTATGACTGTTGTTTGCTTTTGACTGTTGCTCGTGGGGAGAGACATTTCAGTCATCTGAAACTAATAGAAAAAAATTAAGCACCCACTTGCAGACTGTATGTGGACTGTTGGATGTAAAATTTATGAGCAGGAAATATTGTGCTAATGATCAGTATTGGACCACAGAAAGAAAAGCAGTTGCAAGCCTTTAAAATTGTGATGTTTTTTTTTTTGGGGGGGGGTCAAATAGACTCGAAAGAGACTCAACAAATTGTAACAGCAGCTGAATGGGGGCCTAATCTAATTATTTTGTCATGGGGCCCAAGATTCCTGGCAGAGCCCCTGGCTACAACTGTAAAGTCAGATAACTAACTATAAGACATCTTAAGGAAAGGGCTTATTGGACAAAAAATTCCTTTATGGACTTTGAAAATATTTTCATGTCTTTGTTGCTTTCTATGTTGATCATCAATCAAGATCTGACAGCCTATACTCAGCATTAGTCACCAGTCCCTTGAGCAAAGTATATATTTTCGAATGTGCACTGAATGAGAAGTGTGAAGGAACTTTTGCGTGCTACCTTTTGCACATAGAGTAGACCGTCGTTTGTCTCAGGATCAGTATTAATTCTGAAGTTGTTGTTTGTATCTCCTTGGATTTTATATTTTGCTTTCCAGGCCTTTGTACCTCTGGTGTCTTCATCTGTAATGTGCAGACGTGAAATGAGATCACCTTGTAGTCCTTCTTTTACACTTGCTTCCCCCTGTGGAGTGAAACAATGTGAAATATGATGTATTAGATGATTTCAAAAATTGCAACTAAATTTGTAGCTGAAATTTTTTACGCACTCACTTTTTGTTTTGTGAACATTGGAAGATATTTGTTTCCATCCTCTATATTGATTATCACTGTTGTAAAACTGGAGAGTGGGTTCGGTTGTCCATGGTCTGTGGCTTTCACACTAAGGGTGTATTTCTGTGCCGTCTAAAGAGTAAACAGAAAATTCAGTTGTAAAGTGTGAAGATTTGTGGCTTTTCTGCTAGAACAAAATATCTTGTCCTGTTTTCTAGAGGTGGGTTTTAAGTGAAATTCTAAGTTTGAATGGATGTGCATTATACTGATTGCTGGCTGACTGCATATAATAATTACACGAATGAACAAACGTTTAAAAATGTTCCTAAAAGTCATGAAAATTCAATTCAAAGATTGTATTTTATTCTGCCAGTATGTAACTCTATTCTGTTCAGTAACAACTTCATCATATTGTGATTGCTCTCACCTCGTGGTCCAGACACCCTTTGAATGAAATGGTCCCGTTTCCAGAATCAGGCTCCTCATTTATAGTGAATTCAAAGTTCTGTGGAGTCGGACTCACTGACTGTATACTGAAGCTAATGTCAGTATGTCTGATGCTGACAGCTGGAGTCCAAGACACTGTGCATATCGCATAGACTTATGTATCAGTAACTTTGTAAAACATTTGCTAATAATTTCAGACAAATTAACAGAGCAATACAATTATTATGAAGCAATACAGATAATTACCTACCAAGAAAACTTGCTTATTGGTGATGATGACACCTCAGTTATAAAGACAAAAGCCCTTAGCACTTACCAAGATAAAGAAAAGGCAGAATGTTTTCATTTCCATATTGGATCCAAACAATATGTTGTCAGTCCTGCACACACCAGCCTGTCTTTGAATATGTTCATTGACAGTGACGGAGCTTGA
The DNA here is from genome assembly GCA_911649635.1 of Poeciliopsis gracilis. Classification (NCBI taxonomy): domain Eukaryota; kingdom Metazoa; phylum Chordata; class Actinopteri; order Cyprinodontiformes; family Poeciliidae; genus Poeciliopsis; species Poeciliopsis gracilis. Next base: position 5,696,437 of record CAJVRI010001220.1, read on the forward strand.
TGTGAGCTTTTAAAATATTACACATTGAGTGGGTGGGCATGTTAGATCATTGCCAAATGATGACTAAGATAAATTACCAAAAACCAGGTGTGTGTATTACTGTTGTGTGCAAATTGAAGAACTATGAACCCATTATTTTCCTTAGAAATTGTGTTGCTTCTCAACGTCTTTGAAACTCACCTTATGAAAATAAATGAACATTGTGAAAATCACAAGACGCCACCTTTTTATGATGATCTCTAACAGTAAACCTTCAGGATTTTATAATCTCCCGCAAGGTTGTTTAGCATTACTTATCACAGTTCCAGTTTAACTGTTGTTCTTACAGTAGAATAGGGCAAATTATTTGTAATTTAATTCACTCATAATCTTTATCACACAGATTAACTAAAATGAGTACAAGTTTGATGTAGAACAACTGGATTCTCATTTTTCTTTCACTATTCAAGAGTCGGTAAAAGAAAGTTGCCTCTGTTTCAGGCCTCAGTGAAACAAGAAATCAGGAATGAAGAAAAGTTCTTAGACGCTTAAATTAAGTAAAACAAACTGCAAAAGGTTATGCTTACATCCTTTAAATAGAAATTGGTAAACTGAGGTTGCCTGGCAGATTAGTATACTAACAGACAGGTACTGTTTCAGTCCAAATGTGAAAAACGTGGGATTTTATGGAACCTCTAGCCTTCAACTTTTTCATATCTCCTTAGTTGGATTCCTGCTCTAGAGCTTGTTTGTGTTTTCAAATGAAGAGTGACAATTCATTGTGCTGTATCCAGACTACATATGTGACTTGAGAAATTTGCAGACAAATATTCACAAAGTAAGTCAAACCATAATTTTCCCTTTGAGCGTCAACCATTTATTATGGTGAGGTGAGTAAATTATCTGCATGGATAATAAGTGATAACTCATGTCTATCATCGGGTCATTGCTTTGGTATCTGAGTGCTAGTCACAATGGTCTTTTAGGAGTGGTACACATGTCGATTGAATTTCTAATGTCTACCAAGTGCCAGGCAGTTTTACTTAACTGGTGGTCAGTTATAATCTGACTCATTGTACCAGATCATTGTGCTTCATTGCCATCTTTTGGTATTAATACAAAATAAAGACGTGCTTTATTATGTCAGGAACATCATGACTGGCAGTAAGTTGCATCACTGATGCATTTGATAAACACAAATTTATTATTTATCATAAATTACAAAAATGACCAATTACAGTTTGCCATATTTTAAATATCCCATTTTAAACAAGTTTTTTCGTGTGGTTTATATAACTTTTAACAAAATGTTGTTAGGAGAATCAAATATTTTCAGTTGTATTTAATAGTGACAACAGTTTCCTGTGTCAACACACCTTTTAATGACAAATGTATCTATTCACATGGAGAAAAAAAATATTGGGCGTAAAAAAACAAACAGCACCCACTTTGGAAATGTCTTGTTCAACAATTACATCACAGGGAGTACTGGTAGGTGGGAATTGTGACTCAGACAGCCAGTTGGAAGTATGTTTCTTCCCTACGCAACAATGTAGGGGTGAACAACTGTATTAATGTTGAAATGATAATGCTCTGTTCTCAAAGGTGCAAACAAGTCCAATCAAGCACTCTGTAAAGAGCTTCCAGAGAAAGTGCATCCTCTGTTGGTGTTCCCTACATTTATTTTATGCACAATGATTGAAACACAGTTCATTGTCTTATTGTCTTTAGTTAGATATTTGTAGATTTTAACTTGTTCTACATGTTCAATATTAATTTTGACTGGAGAGACAAATGTTCCTTTATTAGTAAAGTTTTTGAACATTTCTTGTTTTATTAGCATTGAACTGTTATAGTTGAAAGATTATTACGAGCGATGCCTCGATGTTGCATAGGGCTTTAAGCAGAATTTGATCATGGGTTCCTCTTCCTGTTAAGAACTTCAGCACTAACAACATTCAATGCAGCAAGCAGCACCATATCTTTTGAGAAATGTAGATTACCTTTGGCACCTGATTGTTTAATGAAACTCAGTATTCAGTTATTGACTTTGCGGCTATCTTTTATGCTGACTAAGCTTGTGGTTACAGTGGAAAGGCACAGCTCTTATTTTAATAGTAAAAATGGCAGAAATTGTAAATGTCCTGTACTTGTGTAGTGCTTTTTGAAGTCCTGAGGGCCCAAAAAGCAATTTGCATTTGCATTTGATGGTGACAAGCTACTGGAGAGCAGCCACAGCTGTCCTTGCCATCATCACCTACCTTGTCAGAATGAGCGTTCATCTTCTGCAATCATTTACTTTCTATAAATCTTAAAGAACCATAACTTCATGTAAGTTATTACATTGTTGACCCCTCATTAGATTCTTATATAAAAAGCTTCACTTCTACTGATTATCTTGCCTTTAACATTCTATCAAAGGCCAGCCAGTTTAATCACTTATTTCACATGTACCTGCCCAGAAAGTCAAAACCGAGTGTCATAAAAAGGCTACCCTCAGTATTACAGTGTCTTTACTAACCTGTTACTGGCATTGATGATGAAATAATTTCTGAAGAACATTATTTCTTCAATAATTTTGTCTTGCCTGGGTGTTGCCTGGGTTTTGTCTTTGCCTGGGTGTTGTCTTTCCTAGCATTTCTTTCCTAGGAAAGACAACACCCAGTTTAACAAAGAGAAAATTGGTTTTTCAGAAAAGAGTATGTCACTTTGAATTCAAATAATTTTTTTTGCAATTGTCAATTCACTTGAAATTTTGCTATTTAGAGTAGTCACGCTTTTTTTTAAAGAAATCCATAAACTAAATTTTTGTTTTAGCCAACATAATTTGTTTTTAATTCAACAAATACACAGTTTCTCATTATTACTTTCATATTTACAAGCAACTTCCTACTGCAGTTGTAAACACAGAGAATAAAAAAAACAAATGTACAACAGAAGCTAAAGTGAAAGAAAGTCAGAGTTAAATGAATATGAATCAAAAAGCTGGATAAAATGGTTTAAAAACTGAAAATAAATCGTTATAATAGTTAGGAAAATAGGTTTGGAAAAATCATTAAGTTGGCTTCAACTTATAACTTACTTATTATTATTAAGATGAAAATTAAGATGGCAACCTGGTAAAAAAAAAAACAGCTCCTTGTTCTATGCTATTTGCATCGTGCATAGGGTCTAGGCTCTCAGTTATTGTTTGCACATGGCATATGTAATGCACCAGTTCCATAATATGAAGTTTACCAGAAATTACCTGCGATGCAAACAACATCCTCCACCGTGAGGAGAAAAGTACCTGTCCAAACAGGAAAGCTGTTAACGTTATTGCAATATTTGACCAACATGGACTGAATGGCTTTGTTAACGTCTTCCTTCCAAGGCAGACTACAATTCTAAAAATGCACAGAAAGTTCACAACTTTTTCTTCTGTTCGCTGATTGGCCAAGTAGAAAATCTACTGGTGAGAATCCAAGTGAAGGGGAGAAATCCTAGACTGTGCTGTAAATAAGTTTGTTGTTTTTTTCAAAAAATTGACCAGGCTAGTCTTGCAGTAGTGCAGGGGTAAATCATGCAACCCACATACAGAAGGTCTATGATGGTTCGAGTCCTGGTCCGTTGACCTTTGCCGCATGTCTTCCCCCTCAGTCACAACCCACCTTCCCACCTTCAGAGTATCTGTCTTACATTTCTGTGCTTTAGGCAAACAAGTCTGGTGAACAGACTGATGCAAGGGGTAAAAAGCTGGAATCCAGTTCCATTTCTGAGTCAAAGGGTTCTTCAGGGTTGGAGATGGCATCAAGTTCGAAGTTTTTTACCAAATCTCCCTCATCATCATAGACAGTGGGTTCATAATCACCAAGTTCCTCACCTGGTAGCTCAAGTTTTTTCTGCATATTTGTGAGGGCTATGAGTAGTAGAGTTTCTTGAGTCTGTTCCATACAGGCCTGTAAAAGGAGTTTTATAATTTTAAGTACCAAATACAGTAAATAATTGATAAAAATATATCTTGTATACAATTATGCAAAATATAAAAAATGTCTTAAAAATGTAAGTGCATAGAAATATGATACAGTACCCCTTCTTTTAGTGTTCCCAGCTGACGTCTGATCCCCATGCCTGAAGACCGTCCCTCAGTAGACTTGGAAAATAAAATACTCAAACAGTTAATGAATTCTCAAGGCATATATATCTAAAAATTTTAAAAGAAGAATATTTGACAAGAAATAGCAATTAAAGTGATAGGTTTACCACCACTGAAGGTTTTGCCCAACTGCCTCTGTCTTGATTGAACTTGATCACATTTGGGCAGGCTTGGACTTCAACAACAGGATTCTGTAATAACTGATAAAGAGGGGAAGGACTTTAAATTTTTTTAAAAACATTTCACATGTGAATGAGTAACAAATAAAATTTAAATATGCCTTAAATGACAAGAAAAATAATGATAATGATAAGAAAAATAATAGGAAATAAACAGAATTTTGGCAGGACCTTGCCTTTTGCTTCAAAAAATGTATAAAATGTATATATATAAAAAATGTATATATATGTATAATGTATAAAATCCCTAGGAAGTTTTTTCAAATGGTGTAGTAGTGAACGTGTAAATATTTTGGACTGTGTTTGTTTAATTCTGACAGTTTTTGGATCAGAGAAAATTGTAGAATTGTTGAAATTATTGAAGTTTTAGCTTATATAATTTTATAACTCATTAAAAATCCCAAATTAATCATAACGCTATATAAAGTTCTGAACAGAACTATAGTAAGAGTGTGTCAAGAGTCAACGAAAAAATTGCGATCCAGTTTGTAAATTCATTAAGTGACCTGAGGTTTAATTGTGTTTTAACATGCATTGATTTTTTGAGTTGCAGAATAAGGGGTTCCTGTAATGAAACAAATGCAAAATTAACTTGAACAGGTCTTTTCATTGAGGAACCATATTGAAAATTATTTCTAGGAAATAATTTTTTGTTATTCCAATACATTGGTGAGCAACTAACAGCACTTACCGGTGTCATTGACAAACTTACATTTTCAGATACATGAATTTGTTGTCCATAATTTCTGCTGTTTAGTAAGTTGAAGGGCACCTAAAAACATTTATACTTTTTAAGTTTTACAATAAAATTGCCAGGTTTTTTTTACTGACTTTTTGATTAATTTGATTTCAGATTTTCAAATATATTTACTCAAAGTTGTCCCGCTATTTTAAATTAATAGGTTCTCTCAAAATATTTTAATATATCTTTGAATTGCAAGACATACAAATAACAACAACAAAACCAACACAAATTTAAAGAACCTACATAACAATCAGTTCCTGGTTCTTCTGTGTTGCTTTTCATTAAGTGTTGCAGAGGCTCACCATCGTCCATTGGTATCTTCTCAGGTTTACATGACACCAAAAATGTAAAAAATAACAAACCTGGAGCATTAAGAAATATGACATATATGTGTTACATTGCTGCTGTTTTTGTCATTTTTTAATGATGATAATAATAATAGCAAAAAAAAAAAAAAAAAAAAATTCAGATTGTCCTACCTATCATTAATATAATGCAGAAGAATAATATTCCCAGTGCTCCTGCTCCTACTGTGAATCCAGCAGCTTTTCTCAGGCTGCAGTCTGGCTTGGTCGCATCAGAGCAGTTGCACACAATAACTGACAAGTCATGAAGAGCTTTCTTTCCTTGAAAATCTGACACTTCTAGCTTCAACTTGTGATGTCCAGAATAAACGTTTAGTCCTTTCACAAGGTTGACTGAATACCCTGCAAATCCAAAACAAAGATGTGTCTTATTATGTCAAGGGCCTTTTAGAGTGGCTTATAAAATAATAACCCCAGCTATTTTTCATGTTTTACCACAAACTTCAATTTGTTTTATTTGGATTTATGCAATGAAGCCTGTGAACCTTTAGCTATGTATATTATTTTTGTAAAGCAGCTCAATTTGTTATGAATTGTGTTTGGTGTGTACTATATTGCACAGACAAGGATAAGAGGAGCAAGATGAAGAAAGGTCATAATGAAACAAAATCCAGGCAAGCGAGGCTTTCAGAAGTAAAAGGGCAATAGGGTCACAGCATCTAGAAGATCACAGATTGATAAAAATGAACTATTTATGCAGGAGAGATTGATTACTAGACTGTTACACAGCTAATGCATAAAGATCTCTTACTACTGTTATTTCACATTAGTTGTATCCCTTATTTGTGGTAAACTGCAATTAGAGCTTCTTATGTTCTTGTTTTGCAAAGGTACAAAGGTTTTCCTCCAGATTTATGGAGTGCATAGCTAATATTTGTTTTGTCAGTAACTCTCCCTCCTGTCCTATGGATCTCCTCAGCTCCTCCAAATTTACTTCTTGGCCGCTTGTTTGATTAAGATTACCTTTTTTCCAGGCTTTCAGTTCGGATAGACGTGTTTTATTATGCCCTAGTTTTCCCATTTTTCAACAATGCATTAAGCCATTCTCTGTTAGATCCTCAAGGTTTATTTTGTTTTGTAAGTGGAGTCTACTTTAAATTTCTCTTAAACTTTACCCCTAACCTCTGTGGTTTTATAGAAACATATTTACAGTGAGATGCAATTATCAAACTAATTAACTTTTAAAAGCAGTGGGCTGTATTTGACTTTTAGAGGTATCAGAGCAAATAGGGCTGAATATAAATACAAATGATCACAGTTTTGATAATTGTATATGCAAAAACCTTTTTCTAACACTTGACATGTGACATTTGCAAAAAATACCAAATAAACCCATTAATGTTTGTGGTTGAGCCACAACATCTGGTATGAAAACATTGAATTACAAAGCACAGCTCAAACAGGAGTGGCGTTATTTCCATGAGTGCCTGAGGCACACCTCACCTTGCTCAGGTTCAATCCTCCACTTTTTCTTAACATCTCCAAGAAGTTTGAATGAAAAAGGCCCACTGTATGGGTCCTCATCTGGATCCACAGCTGTGACATTGACCCATGATGATTTGTCACTTTGACACATGTCAAAAGTGTTTAGAATTAGAGATGGAGCATTGTCATTCTCACGGGCGATGTAGATGCTGAGACTCGCTGTGCCGGTCTGAGGAGGGCTTCCTTGTGCAGACACATTGTACAATTGTACTGATGAGAAAAATATACTTTTTACGAAAAGGTATTTTGAAAATCTCATTGAACATACCGCAATCAACAGCATTCACTGTGATGACATAAATTCCATCTTTAGCGTAGGGTGAGTCTCTGTCGAAGATGCGTGCTGTGGTTATTTTTCCTGTCTCGGGGTCCACTGAAATCAAATTGGCTGGATCTTCACCTTTTGAGTATCTGAAACGCACCAATGAGGGACTTGCACTTTATTGCAGTATCTCAAAAGTATTCATAGCCATGTTTAAATGTTCTATATTTGTAATATGGAAAATGGGACCATGAATAATTATTCAGACACATTCAACCTATCGTGTGACATTAATATCATGACGTTAAACAGAAATCAGAAAAACAGATTTGATACTTCATCTCTTTAGTGGAGCACTTATGACTTTGCTGCCATCTCCTGGTATTCCATACTTCAAAAGGGTTTAAGAAAACCAACTACAAATAGCTCAAAATAAACCTCATTAACATCTTGAGTCTGATAAATTAATTTCATTCCTTACTGATAGAGAAAAATACACTGCATCAAACATAAGATGCTGCTTACTTTAGAAATATTCTCAAACATGGTCCCAGAGTATTTCATAAAATGTTTCTCACTTGTAAGTCACACTTCTCAATTGAGGATGTTTGACTTTTTTTTTTTTTTCCTTCACAGATTTGGAAACCGTAATAGTAGGAACAGTGTTTGTACTTGATAGCTGTGAATTAACGCAATGAATTAAATTGCGTATGAAATTAAGTGTAAATAGTGCCTTTGAAAAACCCAGACTTTTAAAGTTTAATCTGCCTTAAAAAGTGCTTCCTGAATTTCTAACTAATTTCTAAAAGAATTTATGCGTGGTCATTTAATTCTAATGATATACTCTTTAGTGTAATCATACATTCCTTATTTAGATCAGAGATAGCAGTGACCTGTGACCAAACATGTTCTTACCTGAACATTGTGCTCAGGAAAGAGCAGCACTTCTTCAATATGTTAACTAAAAAGCAATCTTCCAAAAAAAAAGAAAAATGATTTGGTAAAATTACCATGGTTCTGTTGCCACCTGTGACTACTCAAAATCTGGAGAACAAAACAGCTTCAACTACTGCTGCTAATTGTAACCACAACTGTGTAAAGGTAAACTTTAGAAGTTGTGATGAATTTAAAGAGGTAAATACTGGCCTGCAGATGCTGGTTATAACAGTGAAACAGTCAGTTCTTTGTTAAACAAAGTTTACCAGAGATTCAATAGGTAACCACAGTTTAAATCAAACTATTATTTTATTAGGGTGACAATAAATAAAACTGGCTACGTAAAGTAGGTGTATCATTTCACAAGAGTAATAAACTGAAGATTTAACATGACGAAGTAAAAAAAAAATAAATAAAGATAATTATTTATCATAAAAACCTCCCAGAGGATGAAAAAGAAGTCAGGATACTAAAACTGAATTAAAAGGTAGTGTACTTTTTTAACTTCTGGATTCCCTGACATCCCCACCACCACCAATTGGTTTGTTTTTCCATCAGAATTGTACAGTATTTTTGTCACATTAAGGATTTATTTATTTATTTTATGTGGATTGTGTGTATGGTTGAGATAATTATTATTACTTACCTAATTATTCCTGTACCTTGGACATCTGGGTCTCTAGAAACAATTGTTCTCAAATAATGGCCCACTTCCACATTTTTAGACAGAGAAATTGGTTTTAGTTCATCAATGACTGGAGGCTCATTGACATCTTCTACGACTACTGTCATTTGATGAGTCCCTCCTCCATCACTCCTACTCATAGACGCTCCGCTGGAAAGGCTGGGACCTGTTTTAATTTTCCAAAGGCCCGAGGTGTTTCGATCCATCACTTTGCATGTGAAAAAAGGAATTTCATTCTCCACTGTGATTGTGATGTTCTTCAAGGATTCATCCTCATAGTCGAGTGGCTGTTAAAACAGTAGCAATGCAAAGATTTTTTCAACTTCTTAACAAAAAAATTTATATGTTATATGAAATAGCTTTTACGGGATTTTAATTTTTTTACATTTTGCTTGCATCTTTTGGTTTTCTTGCAGTTGACGGAGGTTTTCAATTTTCACAATCTTGCAGTACTATGATTGAAATTCTCTTGAATCATTTTATAATGTATCAATTGATGTGATTTGAGTAGTCAGTCATTTAATCTTTTGTGTCTCTTCTGTGCTTTTTCCACTTTTACTTTCTCAAAAATACTTACAGACTTAAAGTTTTTGGAAATATGTTATGGTGAAAAATGGTATGTGTACATTATTTAATATTTAATAAATGGAAAACATGCTCCTGCTAAATTTTAAAGGTGCACAAATCAGATTACACAAACATACTAATGAATTTTTGTTAAGACAGTGCAATTTTTATTTTTTAATACATGGGGTGAACTATTGCAAAAGAGCAGCTGAATGTGAAATAAGATGAAAAGTACCTTATTCACATAGAGTAGTCCTTCGTTTGTTTGAGGATCAGTCCTTATTTTGAAGTTGTTGTTTTTGTCTCCATGGATTTCATATATTGCATTCCAACCTTTTGTACCTTTGGTATCTTCATCCCTAACTTGTAGACGTGAAAAAGTAACATTTTCCTCACCTTCTTTCACATGTATTGGACCCTGAAGTTCAAAAATATAAAAGGCATTCAATTAGTTTAAATACAATGCTTACATCAGGAATTGAAATTCAGAATTCCTCACAGTTTGGTTTGTGAACATTGGACGATATCTATTTCCGTGGTTTATGTTGACTGTTACGTTGGTGAAGCTGAAGAGTGGCTTTGGTTTTCCAAGGTCTGTTGCCTTCACAATAATGGTGTATTTGTCTGCTTTCTGTAGGGTAAATAAATTACTCCTTTTTAAAATATACTGCTCAAAAAAATAAAGGGAACACTCAAACAACACAATATAACTCCAAGTACATCAAACTTCTGTGAAATCAAACTGTCCACTTAGGAAGCAACACTGATTGACAATCAACAATGATTTTGTTGTCAGCACATTCAACTTTGTACAGGACAAAGTATTCAATGAGAATGTTTCATTCATTCAGATCTAGGATGTGTTATTTGAGTGTTCCCTTTATTTTTTGGAGCAGTGCATGTCTGAAAAAAACAGCAAATGTATTTGAAACATGTAACAATAATAAAGGATACAATTGTCTATTTTGCTTTAACTTCATAAATATATGGGCATCCTCACCTTGTAGTCCAGGCATCCTTTAAAAGAGATGGTTCCATTACCAAAATAAGGCACCTTGTTTATGGTGAATTCCAAGTCCTCTGTTTCAGGAATAACTGAGTCTATACTAAAAAAAAAAGTCTTATACTCCTCTTTGCTGTCATTGTCTGTTGCTGTAACATTGATCAATTCAGTGCCTGTCAGATAATAAAAGATGCGTTATATTTAGTCATGCCAAAATGATTGAAATCATTGTTATGATTTTAATCATAAAAATGATTGAAATTCTGACCTTGTATGGTTGACTCATTTATGGTGATCTCATACGCTGTTTCGTTAAATATTGGGGGGTTGTCATTTGCATCAATGATTTCAAAATTAATGCCCACTTTTGACAATGTATGATTTCTTTCACTTTGTGCCCTAATTATCAGCTAAGGGAAAATACAAGAGCAATATAATTAAAGAAACAACAATGAATCATATAAACACAAAAAACCTCCTGATTTAGGTGGGCATTATTCTTCCTCTTACCTTCAGAATTGTATATTTTTCATAGTCCACGGGACCCTTGATTATTACATGTCCTTCTTTTTCATTTAGGCTAATTAAATCTCGAGGTTCCTCATTTACACCTTGACCAGTGACTTCCACAATTTTTAAACTGGAATCAATTTCAACCTAAATTACAAAGAATAACATTTTTTTTTTCTTATGTATTAATATATCTATATCTTATTCAGTTATAACTTAATACTTTAATACTTACTTTACCCAAATAATATGGAAAGGTCCCATTGTAACTTTCATCGATCATGAAGGTTTGTATGATCCAGTTCCTTTTTTGCCGCAACAAAAATTCTGCCGGGGACAAATGGATTCCCAGACTCTGCAAATTATTAAATCACCCTATATTACTTAAAATGTAACAGGCTCTATTATAGTAACATGCTAATTATTAAATGTGCTATGTTGATTCCACTAATAATTTTTTTTTCTTGCATTCTTTTTTATTCAGATTGAAAGCGATGATGGAAGCTATCAGGAAGTGATAAAAAAGAAACATGCAATCTCCTTGCAATGTTCTAAAATACAACCTTCTATGTGCAGAAAGATGATTTTTTTTTTAAGATTAGTTCTTACCAGTATCATGAACAGACACACGACTTTTATCTCCATATTTGATCTTGCGAAAGATATTCCGACTCAGTGGTGTTCTTCATACTAGAAGCTAAAGTGAAAGTTTAGCCAAGTACAAATGTGGGCTTTAGTAGCAGGACATGGTGAGTAGGAGGGACTGTGGGAGGTGTCCATTCATCAGCCTCTAAAACATTAACTGCACATGCCTTTGTTTTGTCTAAAAGAAGCGACTTAGGTGCCAACAAACATAAAACACAAATATATTTGGAAGTATAATTTTTATATGTTCTTGTCTTTGTGAATAGCAGTTGTGATTTTTCTTTTTTTATTGAGTGCTCGAACATCATGATATTGTCTAACTTTCTGGATATATAACCAGTACAAGTTAGGACAAACAGTAAACTGTTAAATAAAAAAAAAAATACGACTTCTGCTCCATTCATTCTGTGATTGTCCAACCATTATTTACCTTTCACTTATTTGACATTCAGTAGCAGTGGAAGCAGTTCCAGGAGGGAAACCCACAGTGAAACGCTTCAGCTTAGGAATCCAAAAGCATTCATAAACCAGAACAGTTACACTTCCTCCAGCAAGAACAGGTGTAGGGTCTTTTCCTTCTGTGCACCAAGGAAACCTCCAGAGGAAGAGAAGTACAGGAAGCAGCTTAACCAGATGTGAGAACCTAAACTTACTCCTTTGCAGTAAATCTTTGGCTTTACTTTGACCTTTCAGTGTTTAATTGAATTACTTACCGGTTTTTCAAGGCTGAGGCTTAGTTTTAAACCACCCCATTGGTAGGTGGAGAATAATTTTAGCTCCTCACATCCAGGATTTCATTCTTTTACAGCTAAATCACAATTTCTTTAGTTATTTCTTCACCATGAACTTATAATGTGTAACCCATTATTCCAATTCCAACCCTTGCTCTACATGGTATGAAGTAAAATTGTTTGGTAACAATTTATTTGGCAGGTTGTGCATAAGGCTGATATGACACCTTAAATGTCATTAATTTATGACAATTCATAGTAACAGTCCTATATATTCATGAAAATTCCTTCATCATCATTACAGGTGTTATGTTGACAGTGTCATGTCGGTCTTATACACACCATGTCAAATAAAATGTTACCGAATGTTTTAATAGCGATAAAAAAAATTGTAAGTTTTACTTAGAAATTTTACTTCCCTTTCAAAAAAGAATGTATGACAGCAAAGCAGTAGTGGCTCTGCCCAGCACTCCCCTTCCCATGTTCATCATGGAGTCTCTCATTTTATTTCTCATTTCAGCCACTTGTTTCCAGGACCTTATTCTTTCAGTCATGATCCATATCTTATGGCCGTAGGTGAGAAGAGATGAACGGTACATTCAGTTTCTCTTTGTGGTTCAACTTTGTCTTAATCATGGCTAGAGCAGCACTCCCTCACTGCAGAGGAGGATACAGTCAGACTTTCCAACAGCAGCTCCACCGTTTTATCAGTTCTGTACAAGAGCTTATGAAGTTAACGAAAGAGAAAATAAATCATGTCCCGCAGAGTTGTTTTACTTTGTTTCTAAATGTTAGATTTTATTACAAAACCAGTGATATGCACTATTTTGAGGTTCATTTTGACATGTTCATGTTTGATATGCAGTTTTGCGATATTTACTGTATTAGTTTTTGCTGTTGCAAATCACAGATAATTGTGCTACGTGGTTAGATTCATAATTTATTCAAAAGAACTTTACATTTTTGTCCTGTTAGCAAGGGAACCTCAGCTCCAGCCTTTTTCAACAAATCCTTCCATGATTACCTTTTATTTAGGTTTATACACATATGGATAGCTGTGACAACACTCCACATATCTACAATATGCTGCCTTTACAATATTGCATCATGGGAATTGTGTGACTTTTTCTTGTATGTTAAAAGTAGTACTGTCAGTCAATTAAAAATGTGATCTGATTAATTGTGCTGTGAATAATGATTCATCACTATCCCTAACTGTGTTAACATACAATTATGTACGCTGTACTGGTTTTTGCAGGCAGTTGCATGATGTTTGAAGGGAGTTATTTCCTCTCAATTTTATTTTGGTAAATCAGAGTTATCTTGCAGTTAAGAATATTGCAAGAATATAGAAACTTCTTTGCCAGTTGTTTTACTGGCTCCTGTAACATTATCAGAATCAATAGTTAGTCCAATAATACCTATAAATTAATGTTTTATATGACTCCACCTCTCAAAAGTAGCCAAAATTCTCAAAACATGGAATAATTCACTTTAGAAGCAGCTGTGAAACGCATCATCCATAGCCTCGATGATATCAGTTCTCAAGAAAAAGATAACGTGTGAAATCAAACAACACCTGCACAGTAAAAATGTGACTCAGAAAACAAGGCAAACTGCCAAGTTTACAAAACACTAAACTGGTTTGAAGGGAAGCAGAGCGTAATGTGGGAAGAGATCAGCAGGAACTGCCGATTCTGTATTGGTAGAGAAGTACAAGTACAGTTTCTCTAGCCTATTCAAATTACTTGAAAACTTTTTTTTAAATCCTTACATACTTTTTTAAAATTATCTCATGCTTATATCTTTTCACTTCATGTTTTGTATTATGATGGCATGTAAATGGCCTGTACTTTTATACCGACTTATCAAATTCAGAGGATCCTACAACACTCCATACTACACTCAGTTTCTCAAATATATGAGCTACTACATTGTAGCACTTGTTGCCAAATTATTTCTGAATAGAAATAATTTGGACAAAGTAAGTGAGTATGCCAACATATTGTGTCATAAATTATAGATAAATTACCTCAATTCAAAGCAACAAATGCATTTGAAGATTCAGAATTTTTTTGAATTGCTGTTTAAGTTACAGTAGGTGTGTCTGTGTCCGGTTTGGATTTGAAAATTACTGTACCACAGCATAGCTTCTGAATGTCATTCTGAATGGCACTTGGTAATACGCTAAAACAGGTCTTCACACCTTTGCTTGGCATGTTGGTATTATTTTTGTAAGGATTTTGTTGTGTTGTGCAGGAAAATTCCGTGGAAATGCTTTCTCAACTATTACAGGAAGGTTGCAGATGAAACGACCGAATCACAAAACAATTAACTTGGTTGTTTTCAAATTCCAAGCAGACAAGTCTGAACTCAACAAGCTTTTTTTTTTTTTTTTCGGAGACAACTGTATGCAGGTTTTGCATGTTTAAGCAGTAAGCACAGACTCCTGATGCCAGACGATACTTTTTCAATAAAGCTGCCACTATCTTTCATGCAATATGTTTCTGTCCTGATTTCTGGAGGTATTAAAAAGTCACCTTTTGTTGACTTTAATGTCAATCTTCTTCTTGTATCTTTCTCAATGCAGCATCTTGGTGGTAGCAGAAGAGGCCATTTTTCAGGAGAAAATTAGTTCAGATGAAGACAAAATCCAAAAGAGCTGTTAAAAAACTGCATTTTGTTTAGATTGCTTGTTTAACTGCAATTTGTTTGATTAATTAGCACTATTTAGGACATGATAACTTGTCTTCAATAAAAAAAAAAGCAAACTATTTAAAATACCCTTCATTAAACCTTAAAAATAAGAATTAATCTCAAAAACATTTTACAGAAATTTGTTCAAAGCTACAAACTGTACTGTCAATTCTCAATATTGGAGCCAAATGAAAAATATGGACTCTCTCTTTCTTTATTTATATATATATATATATATGAATTCTATTAAAGCAACACACTAACTGCCAGTCAAATTACACAACAGTTTGACAAAATAAAGTTGCTTAGGAACACCTAATCTCGTGCAAGTACCATGGGCACTTGCTCCTGATTGGAGCCATATCTTACCGTTGTGCTGTTAGGACAACTTCAGGACAAAAAAAACTAAACAAACAAACATAGACAAAGCTAAGCACACTCTCATGTAGGCTGTGTCTTCTTATGTTCATCAAAGCAGCCACGTTAAGACTTACATTTTAGGCTTTTATGCATTTTTTTGTTTCCACAAGTCGCCCTGTGGTGCATCTGTGAGAGCATCAGAGAAGCAGTGCTACACTCTACCAAGCATTGACTTTAAATTGGAACTAGAGCTGTGCTGAGAAACACACATTTCAATAACTTGACATGGACAGATGTTTGACAAGTTGTTTATTGAGAACTGACAAAAAGGTTACAACATCATAATTTTTGTCTACTCAACCACACAACAAGAAGGTTGCATGTTTCTAAGCTCCTTCTGCCTGGTGCTTATTCTGTGTTTGATTTTTTTCTTAAAAGTCAGATGTTCATAAACAGAAGTTTCACAGTGCTGCGTGTGATAAAAGTTAATGATACATACTGTCACAAGTGCCAAAAGCTTGGAAACTCCCACTACGTTTCTTTTTCTTTTGTATTGAATTTGAATTCAAAAGAAAATTAAAATTCTTTTGAATTTTGAACTCTCAGCGGCTCGACAACCTCTTATGGTGTTGGTGTTTCAAGTCAAACTTTCAGAAACATTGTTTTGGCATTCTCAAAAAAGACCTCTTAAAACCTGACTTTTGAGTACAAACTGAAAGCACCGTATGACTCATCGTCGGAACATAAAAGACACACAGATCTATAACCTGCCATTATTAACAAACTTAATGAGCTAAGAATACAAAATAACCCAATTACAATGCTCTTATTGTTCCGATGGAAACTGGAGAATAAGCTTAACACATTCACATTCTATTGCTGTGAATATTTCTTCGTAATGTTAAACAATGCCAGTAACACATTACATGTGCAATCCAAAACAAAAATTAGAAATTGCTCATATCACAAAAAAGCAGAAAATGAAATTTTGTCAAATGTCTAGCATTATTTCCCCACTATACCCTCAGCATTTACATGAACAAGTGCACAGCTTAAAAAAAAATATTACTCACTTTACCCAGTTTTTTTGTTCATCCTCATAAAGGACCCTTCACAAAAAGTTTATATGTAGCACAAATCATTTTTAAAAATCCCAATATCCATAAGTATACATATGTTAGTTGTCAAAATTGAACCAATTTTGCTCGCTTTAACATAGTAAGACACAAATAAGTACATCCAAAGTCTAACAAAAAGCAACTTTTCATAATCGACAGAGCATGACCTGCTTCATACAGCAGCTGCTTTACCACACAAACTCTTTGTAGTGTTTAAATGCAAGTGTGTGGTTCTTCACTTTAAAGGTGCATGATGTGTATGTATATGTACATTATGTACAAAATTCAGCTATTAAGTTGATGCAACTATGAAAAAGTCAACTTGCATCAGTTTTTAACACCAAGCTAGAGTGCATGAGAGATTTAATTGGGATGAATGTTTAGTTCCCCCATTCTTTCAAATTTCAGACTTCTCTGCTTTAAGAACTTCAGACTTATCCACCCTAATGATCTTTTCCAAGGTCTTGAACTGTGGTCCGAGATCATTCAAAAAGCTTAAGTCATTCTCATGCCAGTCAGATGACAGCATATCCAGTGACACACAACTTTCGCCTTCACCTTCAAGATAATAAATCTTGACCTCGTCATCTGAGCCATTTCTTTGGTCACTATTAGTGACTCCTAAACGCTATGGAATTTAAAAGAGAAAAAATGTCAGGTTAACATGAATCTAAAACACTCAAACCCAATTTTAATCAATGCTCTCTTTTTTTGTTTTGTTTTTGTGGCTTCGTAGGAGATTCAATTAATGTCTTTAATGTCATTATGGTCAAAAATAAAATTCTATCATAATGTTTTATCAATTGCACCACTGTGTCTTTGGCTTTATTTGATTTAATCTTCACTGAAGTTCCTTGTTATTGGAGAACATTCAACATTGTCATATGTGTAACATATGAGATAAAGAACTCTTACCATGTCTAGTAGACTGTTAAAATGATCTTCTGACCAGGTACTTAATGAACGGTTAAAGGTGGAGTTACTCTGCCAAAAGAAAGCTCACATTAATATATATATTTGTACATATTTTTGGCATTTTATTCTGATTTTAGATCAACATTATATGGCACACAGTGTGGGCGATCACACCGTCCAATTGTGTTGTGCTAGATTTTTTGTTGTCCAATCAGGTGCTTTCCTTTAGAAACGCCTCATTTGCTTGTTTAATCAGTTGTGGCTCTTTAGCAGCCCCTTCCTTTGGAAACGCTTACTTCTTCTGGAGACATACCTACTTGAAGTTAGCTAAAAATTTCAAAATTACATCAAAAGTTTTCTTCTCTGATGTTTTGCTATACGAAAACATCAGGTAGGCTACCAAAAATGCTTACCAAAAACAATCTTTAGATTGCACAATCTGCGCAATGCACATTCACACTTGGGAATTTGTTTTTATTTTATGCCCACAATGGCTGACAGAGAAGAAATTTGTTTGGTCTCAAGAATGATTAAAAATCGATGTTTAAGGCAGACTTCTCCCAAAGAACTGAAGATTGTAAAAAGAGAAAGGTCTCAGCCAGTGTTGAACTCCTCTTTTCAAGTGAACAACTTGATTTTGTCTTTCGGTTCTTGTTTCTTTGCATTTCTATACATTCAATTCCTTGACTTATTCAGTGTGTATGTCAGTCTTCAAGATGGCTTTTAGTTTTTAATATAAATTTAAGTCACATTTATGAATTTCATGAATATTTTGAAAATCACGCATTTTTAATGTTTTATTTAAGCATCAATATGTTTAAATAAATAAACGTATTTATTAAAACATATTGGATTTTTTACATATTATCATAATAAAGATGTTGAGGTTTGTTGTATTTATGTGGTAAAATGTGTTTTGAGAGACAAAGTTTCGAGGTGAAAAATGAAGGGATGGTAACTTTTGCAAGTCAGCGTAAATGAAGAGGTCTGCTTACCTTAAATGTGCCACTCTTGCTGTATCTCCATGTTGAGCGCTGAAAAAACAAACAAAAAATAATGATCTTTAGCTTCATTTTTTTTAACTTTTCTTACCATGTTCATAGTCACAAAAAACAGCAACACTGACAATTTTTTTTGATGCAGGATTTTTTTGTTTTTCAATTTTTTAGCAACATAATTTGTCATATTAAGCCTAACACTATTAAACGTTACAATAATATAATATAATGTTTTTTAACTAATGCAGTAATAAAAATGAAAAAAAAGAAAGAAAGAAAGAAAGAAAGAAAGAAAGAAAGAAAGAAAGAAAGAAAGAAAGAAAGAAAGAAAGAAAGAAAGAAAGAAAGAAAGAAAGAAAGAAAGAGCGAAAGAATGAAAGAAAGGAAATTTCAGCTTGCAATCAATTTTCAAAAACATTTCTTTGAGCACCCTCTTGTGGATAAAAGGTTGCATTGTGTAACTCGACATTCGGCCACAGTTTCTCTAAACCACACAGCCATAATTACTCACTCTGGATTTCCCGTTCATGCCTCTGTGGAAGCCTCCCTGCTGCTGAGAATTCCAGGTGTTCATGTTTGAGCTCTTCTGTGGACATACATTATAATGACGCTAAATTACTCCAGAGCCGACATAAAGAACTGCGTGTAGATTTGATTTGCTTAAGCTTTGATCCAAAAAAGAATATTTAAACTGGTTCCTTACACTGGTGATTGTTGTGCGGAATGTGTCAGTATTTCCTCTGACGGCCTCAATGTTCTAGTTGAAAACAAAAAATTAATAAAGCAGGCACTCACATACTGTGACTGTAGCTCCTAAATTCCATTCTAACAGGGCCTGCAATGAATTTGCCAACTTCTTTGAATTAATCTGCATCTCCACACTAATCCAGTACCAATGCAATGCCCAAACTTCTATAAAACAGTTCTGTTAGTTTATATACCAGTGAATGACTTAGCACCAGAATACATTAAAGATATGCTTTTGTTGTGTCAACCTTATCAGACCCCTTGGGTCTTGTGGTTCTGTTCTGCTCTGCATCCCCAGAACCAGAACCAAACAATGAAAAGCAGCATTCAGCTTCTTTGTATGACAAATGCATTTCCTTCCACTTGAAATAAACATGGCCATGCCACATACTTTTGATATTTGCAATTACCTTAATGGTGCCAAACACATCAGATTTGACATCTGGATTTCTGAGAGCACCAATGGCTTAAGAAGTTTAGGAATTAAAAAAAAAGAAACTGTTAGATTAAATCATGTACTTGTATCACGCCTTCTGGTGAAGAATCTAAGTACTACAGATTCTTCAGGCACCAGTTAAATCACTTTTAGAAGCAGAGATTTCATAGAGATTTCAATCCTTCTTTTATAAATGCTTTCACGAAACAAAAATATGTATTTCTACTTTTAATGTTTATTTTAAAAAGTTACAAAATTTACATCTTTTGAAAAGATTTTGACGGTTTTGTCAGAAAGAGTCCATATAATTTATTGAGGTAATATAGCAACAGATATATTTTGTCTAAAATATACTTCAGTTTTGAAAGTGCCTAAGAAAATGGTCTGCAAAGGGCTACGCTCACATTTACATGACGTTTCAAGTTAAGTAGCTAAGCTAATTTTGGACTAAATTTAAATTGAAAAAGATATACCTGTTGTTAATGTCACAATATGTTGCAATATGTAACACAACTTAAGTGTTAAATATTGCAACACTTAAGTTGACCTCAAGACAAATACATTCCTTTGAGATTTAGCTAATAAAAATATCAATGACCACAACAACATTAATACGAACAATAATACTTACAGCTTTATTCAGTCAAGAGTAATTACATGCACTGACTGAGCTGAAGGCTTGAAGAGAAATTAACACTTAAAATTAGTGAAATGTACCTCCATGTGGCCCATCTTGAGGCCGTCTATCACACTCTGCGGAGCCTTTGATAATAAAACTTTGGTCTCAGCCTGGCAAAAAAAAAAAATAATAATAATAATAGGGGAAAATACCTTTAGTGTTTGCAGTAGCTGTGCATCATATTCACAGTGTTCAACTCTCCATTCAATTTAAATTATTTATATAGGACCAGTTTACAACAAATATTATCTGAAGGCATTTTCCAAGTAAAACTGGGCCAATAGATTTCCAGTAATTTAAAAAATGTATAATGAATCCAATTTACGTCAATCCAGTTTAATTATATAAATATATTTCAGAATCGTTGATGCTAAAATGTCAAATGTTTAACGAGGACAATCCAAAAATGTGGTGTTGGCAGTTTCTCTGCTGTCAGCACAGTCACTCCACAACTTACACTGCAATCATTGCCCAGTCCTTCGTCATTGTACTTCACCAAAGTCTGTTTGTATTCATCATTCATGTCAACGACCATCAATCGTGGTTTTACCGGCTTCAACAAAAGGAGCAACACTGTGGACACATTAAGATAATTTGAGCACCAAGTTAATGAATTCTAGTTACTTTTATAGCAAAACCTAAAATATCCCATGAGTTTTTAGTTGTGTGTTAATGTAAATTTAATACAATAGATTTAAATGTGAGTAAGAACAGATCTAATTTATTTTAGCATGTATAGTATACATTGACATACACTGAATAAAACGATAATGTCACTCCCTTGAATTAAACCATGGCAAGCTTCTCTTGCTTTAGGATATTTAGAATTCAAAAAAAGTAATTTCTTTTGGCTAAATACCAGAAAATGTGGTGAGAACGTTTTTTAGAGTTTTATTGGAACTTTCTTTGAATTCTGACGTTGACATACACTTTGGTTAGTATATGTGAAACAGAGACTAAAAGAGTAAGAAAAAATGTGTCTAAAGTCTGTACGTATTTTTTTTACATAATGTGTGCAAATATCTGGTTTCAATTATATACAGTCATATGAAAAAGTTTGGGCACCCCTATTAATCTTAATTATTTTTATTTCTAAATAGTTGGGTGTTTGCAACAGCGATCTCAGTTTGATATATCTAATAACTGATGTACACAGTGACATGTCAGTATTGAAATGAGGTTTATTGGACCAAAAGAAAATGTGCAGTACCCATAAACACAAAATTTGACAGGTGCAAAAATTTGGGTACCCTTATTATTTAATTGATTTGAATACTCCTAACCACTTTTCACTGACTTACTGAAACACAAAATTGGTTTGGGAACCTCATTAAGCTTTGAACTTCATAGCCAGGTGTATCCTATCATGAGAAAAGGTATTTAAGGTGGCCGATTGCAAGTTGTTCTCCAATCTGGATCTCCTATGAAGAGTGGCATTATGGGCACATCAAAACAACTCTTAAATGATCTGAAAACAAATATTGTTCAACATAGTTGTTTAGGGGAAGGATACAAAAAGTTATCTCAGAGATTTAAACTGTCAGTTTCCACGGTGAGGAACATAGTAAGGAAATGGAAGACCACTGGGACAGTTCATGTTAAACCCAGAAGTGGTAGGCCAAGAAAAATATCAGAGGGACAGAAAAGAAGAATGGTGAGAACTGTCAAGGACAACACAGAGACCACCTCCAAAGACCTGCAGCATCATCTTGCTGCAGATGGTGTCACTGTGCATCATTCAACAACTCAGCGCACTTTGCACAAGGAGGAGCTGTATGGGAGAGTGATGCGACGGAAGCCTTTTCTGCAAGCACTCCATAAATAGAGTCGCGTGAGGTCTGCAAACGCACATTTGGACAAGCCAGCTTCATTTTGGAATAAGGTCCTGTGGACTGATGAAACAAAGATTGAGTTGTTTGGTCATAAAAAAAGGCGTTATGCATGGCGGCAAAAAAACACAGCGTTCCAAGAAAAACACTTGGTACCCACTGTGAAATTTGGTGGAGGTTCCATCATGCTTTGGGGCTGTGTGGCCAATGCCGGTACTGGGAATCTTGTTAAAGTTGAGGGTCGCATGGATTCCACTCAATATCAACAGATTCTTGAGACTAATGTTCAAGAATCAGTTACGAAGTTGAAGCTACGCCGGGGATGGATATTTCAGCAAGACAATGATCCAACACACCGCTCCAAATCTACTCAGGCATTTATGCACAGGAACAATTACAATGTTCTGGAATGGCCATCCCAATCCCCAGACCTGAATATCATTGAACATCTGCAGGATGATTTGAAGCAGGCTGTCCATGCTCGGCGACCATCAAACTTAACTGAACTGGAATTGTTTTGCAAAGAAGAATGGTCAAAAATACCTTCATCCAGGATCCAGGAACTCATTAGAAGCTACAGGAAGTGACTAGAGGCTGTTATTTTTGCAAAGGGAGGATCTACTAAATATTAATGTCACTTTTCTGTTGAGGTGCCCATACTTTTGCACCCGTCAAATTTTGTGTTTATGTGTACTGCACATTTTCTTTTAGTCCAATAAACCTCATTTCAATACTGACATGTCACTGTGTACATCAGTTATTAGATATATCAAACTGAGATCGCTGTTGCAAACACCAAAATATTTAGAAATAAAAATAATTAAGATTAATAGGGGTGCCCAAACTTTTTCATATGACTGTATACACATATAAATAATTGACTTCTTGGTACTCACGCAGAAAAACGAGCAGTGATGCAATAATTAGTCCTATGGCAGCAATACCAATGCCAGTTGACAGAGGCTTCGGTGCAACGCACACACCGGGTTCCACACAGTGACACACCACGACAGAGAAACTCTCCTGAGAAGGTTTATTCTGCTTGTCCTGAATCACCAGTGGCACAGAGTAGTTACCACTGGGAAGTTTTGTCAGCAATATAATGCTAACTTCTACACCTGTTTATAACATAAAGATAAATAATTATGGCCCAGCAATGAGTATTTATTTCAGCAATTTTGGTAGTGAAGCTTCAAAGGTGTGGACCAACCATATTCAGGTTCTATTTTCCAGAGTTCTGACGCAGTTTTATCATCTGCCAAGGAGAAAGTGAAGGGGCCACTGTAAGGATCAGCATCAGCATCTTTAGCACGAACCGTGACCTTTTCATCTTTGTTTGAACACAAAATAGCAGTATTGTTGAGCAGCACAGGAGTGTTATCATTGATATCCCTGAGGTGGACACTGACTGTGCATGTACTTGTGGCTGGAGGTAAACCTTGAAAACCACAGAAAAGGTCATTTGTTTCAGTTCAGTTAAATAATTAATAAATTATGCCTTTTTATTGTAGCTGCAAATGTTTAGAAATGTCTTGTCGTACCATCATCAATGGCAGCAATAACAATTCGGTAAATATTGTTCTCATCCACATAGGGTGACTCTCTATCCATCTTTTTGATTGTTGTGATTTTTCCTGTCTTTTCATCGATAGTGACCCATTCAGCAGGGTCTTCTAACAGTTCAAACCTGGACCAAAAAAAAAAAATTTAAAAATCACACAGTCGGTCAATTTGATCATCAGAAGAAAAATAAACGATCTACAGGTATATCAGTGTTCAACCACAAAACATTATTAGTAAAAGAGAAATTACCGTAGTCTATATGTCTGAATTCTTGTCATTTAAATATGACAAGAATTCATAAGGCTTTCACAGAAACCCACACATTGCAATCACCCCAGCTCAGAGTTTCTAATGTTTTTGGGGCAAACAATTAGAAGAGGCATTATGGCATAATATACATCTCATTCTTTACACTAAAGTAAGTAATGATGTTTTATTTTAATTTATTAAATTTTTTTTCTTTACTCCTAAAACATTTTGACTTGCACAAGTCTTGCTCAAGTGATGATCAGTTGTGAGAACGCTAACTCATCATTATTGATTGACCTTATAAATAGTTTTGCTGCCAAGCAAACAAATAATGCTGAACATGAATGCAGTTTTGTTGAGAACATACCTGATGTTAGAGGAGTCCACATCTTTAACCGCAGGAGTATACAGCACCTGTCCTTCCTCTGATTCCTCTGTCTGGTATACATCTTCCTTATATTTGTCAAACACTGGGGCATCATTAGTGTCAATCATGTTCACTGTGATGCTGACAGAATCTTTTGGTGGAAGGATGCTTAAATCTTCAATTAATTTTCCGTTTTTACACATTTTTAAAGGTTCAATATTCTCAACTTCAATTTGCAGTTTTACCAAAGTAGTTATGTCAAAATTCTTCCCCTGAAGAAGACACAAGTGTAGATGTTCAGTAACTCTTTATAATACTTATGTTAACAATTCTTATGCTAAACTCATAGTTTAGTCCACTGTGAATGAACATTTTCTGTAAGGTGTGGTAAAACAGTTACCTTGGCAACACCAATAATCCCCTCATTGGTTATAGGGTCAGTGGAAATATTGTATGTTCCATCTTCATTGCCGCTGATGATGGAGTACTTGGCTCTCCAGCCGTTAGTGTTGGGAGTGTCCTTATCCTCTACTGCAACTCTTAAAATTTCTTTATACATTTGCGTTTCGTTAGCCTGAGCTTCATACTAAAAACATGAAGAAATAATACATGTAGTGGAATTTACAAAAAAAACAAAACAAAACAAAAAAAAAAAAACGTTGATGTAAATAATTCTTGCCTCTCTCTTCTTGAACCTGGGTTGATGGCTGTTTGTGTCATTAACATTGAGTATGACAGTCACATTTCTGGAAAGGGGTGGCTTTCCACAATCAGAGGCATTAATAACAATTGAATACTGTTTTGCTTTCTGAAAAATAAAGTTAACCATATTTTAGCTTGTCTGAACTTCCAAAAACTACATTATTTTAATGAAAAAAAAAAAAAAAGACTTACATCATAGTCAAAGCATCCTTCAGAGACAAGTCGATGTTGTCTCTCATTAATATGCTTTACTCCAATCTTTGGTTCAGCTGGGGTTTGTTTAGCCACAGTGACCACGACTGTTGAGTTAATTGTGCCTGGCTCGTCGTCGTCTACAACGTCCACTGACACTGACAGGAAGTCTCCTGGAAGGCAAAGAAAATTATGAAAATGATCAGTCATCATTTTTCCCACATTTCCATGAAAAACATTTTAAGATTCGCACAATTCACTTCATAAAAAGGAAAAAGAAATCGTAAACACAATACACAACCTATGTGCCAAATTAATCTAAACATTAAACTGAAATTTATCAAGAAATTACAATGTTAGTAGCCAAAAATGTTTCTTAAAATCAACAAACAGCATGTTTATAATTTTTGCTGTATGTACTTTAAGAAATGTTTCATAATTTAGAAAATCTGCAGATTTTTTTATTTTTATTTTTTCATATATTTGCAGGTTTCTGAACTTACCTTCTTTTGTATTTTCCGTCACATAGTAACTTTCCTCAAACTTATTAGTGAACTTCGGTGCGTTGTCATTTATGTCTATTAAGTCCACATCAAAAGACAGTTCTTTGTCAATTGTTTTAGCTATTGTTATGTCCCAGACATCAAATGTGATCTGTTGATTATAGTTTATTCAGATGACACAGTTTGTAATGACTACATATCATCTCAGGTATTAATAGTGATGAATCGTTCCTCACATGATAGGATTTCTTCTTTTCCCTGTCGAGGCGCTTATGTAGATAGACGTCTCCAGTTATTTTATCAATGGTGAACAGTCCTTCGGGCTCATCTTCTACCTTTATTTGAAACTCATGTTGCACATTTTCTTTCTTGTCATTGTACATCTAAAAGAGACAGACATATAATCAAGTTACTAGCAAAAGGTTAACAAAAACTAGGTTTATTTAACCTTATATAGGCGTTGACACATTATTATATATATATATATATATATATATATATATATATATATATATATATATATATATATATATATATATATATATATATATGTGAATCTGTGTTTTACCGTGGAAATTTTGCACGGGTATTTCACATCCATTTCCTCTTCTAGTTCTATGGTATTCAGGACCCATCTTCTTTTGGAACGTGACAAGGATTCCTGAAGCCAAAAGGCAGATCAAGCAAATAATTACAGAGGCTTCTTTTTAGAGAAAAATGCTGCCAGCAGTTCCTTCAAAAATTCTCATCCATTTACCCGTTTGGCTCGTCGATGCCTCTCACTGCCCTCTTTGCTCGCTCCCAAGGATGCTAATGCAACCTATGGGTAGAAAGTACAAAAAAAGTAACGCGATTAAATTATAAAGATGAATTGCTCCTTTCTTCCAATATTTTTTTCCACTTGTTACATTTTTGTTACCTCTTTTATTCAAGTTAGATCATAATAGTTCAAAGTTATATCCCTTGTTTTTACCTTTCTCAACAAGATGGAGCATATCACCATGTCCACTCAGTTCAAAGATATTTTCACTAACAAGCTCAATATTTGTTTATTCATAAATGCACATAATTGCACTTTCATATGTATGAGAGACTATCTTTTGATTATTGGAATCTTTCGGCTCTTATAGGTATAGAAGAAAAGGTTCAAATCATGTCTGTCTTACACTTTCTGCTTCAGCTACTATTATTTGTAACATTCGTAAAGCTAAATAGATGGATCAACTGAAATTTCCTGCTGTTTTACTTTAGTCAAAATGCCCTTGAAGATCTTTCTAAATTGGGTTAACAGCAACGGCATGATTGACTTTCATTAAAAAACAAAAAATTACATTTTCTCAATGGTTTGTTAATATGTGCGTTTATAAATGGACTGACTCCAGAGAGTGCCTTTGCCATCATGCTGCCCACTCGAAGCACTTTACAAGACAGAGTAACCTGTTTACACTCACAAATATGCATGCATTTATACACAGATCATTAAGCAACTTGGGGACAAGGGCCTTCTCCAGAGGCATTTTTGCAAATGTGTGGAATTGCCAAGACCATTTTTTACAACAAATTCTACATTATTGGGACCAAGTGTTACCTATGGGGTGCAAAGCTCCCATTTAAAAGTGCTGCTTTTAAATTAGGGTTTTTGTCAAGGATTAAGGTGTGAATAGAGTTTAAGTGAGGTTAGGTTTAGGTCCAAAACAGCACAAACATTATCCTAAACTTTAGGATAAGGTATGGTTAGGTTTAAGGTCAAGGTTAGGCTATAGAAATTAATAAAAAATTTATGGAAGGGTGAAGGTTAGGGTTAATGCAAAGTCCTTGTGAAGACAGAAAGAGAGCGTGACTATGTGTGTGTCTGATAAGTCCTGTCCTAACTGACGATTAAGACAAACAGTATAAAACATCTTTTTTATCTCTTTTACTGTTGATTCCTTTAACATGTCTTTGTTCCTTTCCTTTGTTCCTTATTTGACAGATTACTGTCAAATAATCTTGACAACTTATGACAAATGAAAGGATATTTGTCATAAATACAAATGATATCCGACTTCATGTACATTCTGCTTTTCTAATTCTAAAAATAGTTAAGTAAGGAAAAAAAATACAATAAAGAACAAGTTGCATTCTGCTATTTTTATTGTTACAAGACTGTAAAGCTGAGATGCTTCTGTGAAGTTAGATGGCAGGAAAACAAGGACACAGAAAAGCAATGTTTTAATTTTTCATGCCTAATTCACTGCTCATTTTAATTTTGTACCTGGCTTTTTTCAATTAAAATAGCATTGAATCTATCTAAATTGTTGTTAAAGAGCAAATGCAAGACATCCAAGACATGCAAATGAAAAGACTATATTTGAAAAGGATTGAGATAATATTTGACAGAGGCTTGAAAAGTGTCAACATCTGGTGGTGAGACAGGGATAAACTTTTCTGCTTGTATTCTGTAATATTTATGCATCACAATGTAATTTACAGAAAAAAAGGAAGATGAAGAATGTAAAAAGTAAACAAATTACTTCAACAACCCAGATACATAAATGCACAGACCCTGACAAAAATTGATTGTTGCAGGATGACCTTCTGATCCTATTCTGGCATTAAGTCTTCCTGATTTCAGTCAGTTATAACAACCTTAATTGGACAGATTCCCCCCCCAAAAATTGTGGTTTCTCATGAAAGGGACAATGAACAGGAGATTTGATAAGTGTGGAAAACTTTTTCTTGTGGACAAAAATTGCAGAGAGCAGATGTGGCTGCTGCTACTATTTTATCAAAGAAGATTTATACAAAAGATTTGCACATTTTGCAACCAGATTATCGTCCTCCTTTATGTTTTTTTCCTTCTTACAGATCGTTCTGTTGAAGTGCGATGTAAAATTACATTTGAGAAAAATTTGTGACATATAACGTCTTGTTCTAAACCAGTTGACCAATAAGGCCAGTGAGATTACTGGCTTAAAACCACTCTCACTTCAGATATTTTGTAATTAAGCCTCTCATACGAAAGCAGCTCAGGTCTAAAGATAACTTTCTCATCCTCTTCAGTCACTGTTTTAGTTGTTGCCATGTAGACGGTTACTTTCTTAATGTACTACTCTTTTAAACAAAGAGACATTGAGACAAATGTTTATTTTCACTAAACTCACTGAAAAAGAACAATTAAGTGCTTAAACATGTTTTGCTTGTTTGTTTTACCTTTTTAGCTTATTTGATTTAGCTTTTTTATATATATATATATATATATATATATATATATATATATATATATATATATATATATATTTGTTGAAACTGACATTATGTTGTAACTGTATAATATGAGACAGATAATGCATGAAAAGATTTATTTCCTTCTGCTGAGCTACTAATGACGTCTGGAGAAATGTACTGCTTCCAACCAATAGCAACCAGTCAGAGCTATCACTCAATCTCTTGTACTTGCTACTCCGTGTGCTAATGGCAGAGAATCCGTTACCGATACTGGAAAACGGTTTCTTCGCCGCCGTGATAACTAGCTAGAGCTTTCACAACAGGCTCTGCTACGAGAAACGTAGCAGAGATTAAAGAGGTGAGCAGCAACACAATGAGGGTGATTGACAATGCTAAGATTGGTTGTATCTAGTTAGGTGCTAGGGAGAAAGCAGAAAGGTTTGATCTTTTCGCAGATGTCTCACGTCAGTCTGTTGTAACATAGTGACAGTTTCAACAAATATGCAAAATTTTTTATAATTCTACAAGTTACATAGTGCAGCTTTAAAGGGAGAGTTTTCATGATACAAGGTGTTCTTGTCAAACTTTGACAAAAGCCAGAGTTAAAAATAAAATATTCAAAGCATTAAAAACAAACTCATCAAACAGAGACATGTTATTTCTCTGCTTGAGGATGATCTGAGGACTGGCATACTGGTGTGCATTCTTAATGTTTTTTGTGCACAACGAAAAACTATGTCCTCCGAGAGAAAAGTGAAACATCTCCAAGCTAAACTAACCTAGCCACATATTTGGAACTGGAATGCAAAGGTGAGACCTTGTTCAGTGAAGAAGTTTGATTAAAATAATCAAGATATGAGATTCATGTATGGTGTGAATTATTTTCACTCATTTTCAGTTATTCTAATCAATGTGTAATCTAAAATGATGCAAAAGTTTGGGAAAACTTTTGCATCATTTTCGACAAAACAGTCCGTCTTTTAAATACATAAAATTTAAACAAACAGATTTGAGTTTTACTGCATCCACTTGAGTTTTAGCATTACTGCATCCACTCTGTAATCTTATTTCCAACTTTATGAGACACAAATCTTACAATTTAAAAATCTGAAACTTTTGGATGATTGAAATATGTTATTTAGGTAATTCTTGGTCATTACATACAGTATGGAGATTAAAAAAAATATGTAAGGCTTACCAAGAGAAGGAAAAAAAGGCTCCTCATCCTGCTTCTGTCTGATCTTTTTTTTTCTGTGAACACTGTGGTTGCGGCAGAGGCAACTTGACTTAGTGTTGTGGAGGCCAAGCCCAGAGGCATCAGATTGGCTGACTGTGGAATGAACAAAGTTCTATTTGTTCAAGTGGAGAGTCTCCTGTTCAAAGTAATGAATTTCTGTATCCGATAAAAGTTTATGCAATGCTTTGAAATGCTTTAACATTACTTTAGAACGTATTTGTAACTGAACAAAGAGAGAGTGAAGTTTTGCACACTGTAATATTTCAAGTACGCCTTTGCTCAGGTGTATACCTTCTGGGTATGCAGCTCAGGTAACAATGTGTTATGTATACTTTGGTTCCTCACACATGAAATTCAAGCTTAGAGCTTTCACAAAATCAACAGCTGTTGCTAAAAGAAGTCTGGATTTCTTTTATATTTAAATGAAAATTACTTGTAACAGAAATATTATATATTAGAAAGACATTTTTATATATTATATAAAAATATATAATCAAATAACCATGAATGTCCCTGCCTCACCAAAAGCAGCCATAAAAGTTGTTTTTTTTTTCAAAATTTTATGCAGAGTTGAAATCTTTTTGTAATGCCGTCCAGATGTAACAGTTCCCACTATTTAAGAAGTTATAAGAAAAATCTATTTCTGATACAGAATACATTCAACAAAACAAGTCAACATTTTGCCATACAAATCAGGCACAATGTTCTTGTGCCTTTGTAGTGACTCAGTGAGAGACTATAAGATCCTCTTAACTTGATATGAAACATTTCTAGTCGGTATAGTAGATACATTTTTCTTCCTGATAGGCTATTTCATCTGGTTATCTGATGTCCTCTTATGTAAAATCTTTATCTATACTTTTGTATGACCCCAGGTTTTTCCAATAATCTGGTAAGGTTCCCCTACTTTTTCTTTGTCTGTAACTTGGTCATGTTGGGTTATCACTGAATTTTACTTCAAATAAACTCGGCATTTGACATAAAGTTACTGAAAGTAACAGTTTGGCAAGGAAACAAAAGAAACCAGAGCACACCTCCCTCTCACTTTAGCCCTAGGTAAGTTTAAGGTAATCAAAATAATTTATTTTCTCATGCAACCACCCACATTGTTCCCAAATGGACCCGTTTTAAATGTAAATAAATGTCTTTATCTTTTGGCAATCAGTCAGCCCAAGAATAAAGCAAGCTTTCATGTTCCTGAACTTCACAAAGTTTTTTGTTATATGTAACTTATGGTTCTGGGTTGCATTCTGTCAAGCTTGTTATATTTTATTTCTTGAATTAATGATAATCTTTCTGTTTGAGATCCGCAAAACCACCAACTATAGTTTAATTGTCAAACTTTCTCTGAATCGGTTTGTCACTTTCTCAGAAATCTCTTCCGCATTTGTCGCTGTGTATTCTTCCTGTCAGTTTAATTCTAGTTTACTACTCACTTTGCCCTTGGTTATGTTTAGAAATAACACACATTTTGTCGGAATTAAATATTTTTGTAGACTCCCTGTTGTCAAATGAATAAAATCCCATGTCATGCGAGACTATATGATTTTTTTTACAAACAGCAGTTTGGCTCCTCTGTTTACATACCTTTAGACAATGTTTGGATATCACTTTCACAGAACTTCTGTCAAGTAAAGCAACACTGAGCTATGTAACCACTAGATTTGTTGTTGCATACGGAGAAGAAAATTTCTCAGATAAAAAAGCAAAAGGGGTCGTAACGTCAGGCACACTGGCTTCAGGCAGGCAACACGTTGCTCAATGTGTTGCTCAACATTTTGCCACCACCATTTTGTCACAAAAGCCCTTTGGTCTATGAAAATATGGAAAAATTTCAGAGCTTGAATAAGATACTAATACATAAGTCAGATTTGATTTTGTGATCAATTAACAAAACTGCCTTGTCGTTAGTAACATTTAATCTTTTTAACTTTTTCTACATGCTGTTTATCTTGTTATAAGATTTTTTTTTTCGTTTGCTTTTGTCTACATCACAGACTGGATGCTGTCTAACATCCAGACAATGCTGATATAAATAGTTAAGCTAAGCTGCATTCTGTACTTTGCTGGTTGAGGGACCAGTGAGCTTTATTATACTGGGGGGAATGGAAGATAACATAGAACATAGGCCAGTTGATCAGGGGATTAAGACCAGCTGTGGAAGAAAGAAAACAAACAGACTGAATGGAGGTGAACAAAAAACACAAAGGAAGTTGAACTAGGCACAAAAAAAACAGGGTGCATGTTTCTTTGTGCCTCTACATGTTTTAGATGCATCTCTGTTTCAGCTCATCTATTTTGAATGACTGCATGGCCAGTTCTTAATGCAGTTAGTGCTGCTGAAGCCTGTTATTACATAGTTATTATTACAGTACACAGTTATTAAAATTAGATTTGGGGCTGGAATGCTGTTGAGAAACAATGACCTAAAGCTAAATGAAATATTCTATCTAACCAACATGCAATGAGGGTTTTACTGCCAGTGTGGTTCAAAACTGTCCTCATAATTGATACACTAGCCACATACATTTGTAGCATCCAGGAACAGGCAGAGAACATTCAGTTTAAAGCCAAACTTGCAAAACAAGTTGGACTGGAAACCTGAGCACCTGAAATGAGTCAGTGTGTGTCGGTACAATAAAGCCTTTTAAGTTATATTCAAATTTTCCAGCAAGTGAGTACAGGCCAGGCTTCAGGAGCGTCTTGACAGCTGTTATAGTGAACATGCCTGTCTGTTTCTTCAAAACATGTCAAAACTCTACAAGAGAGAACAAGCCTTGATATTGGGGGGACAAAAGGTGTGGGAAGAAAGGCAACTGAAAGCAGAAGTACATTCAGCAGGTTTACGCTCAGGTTAATTTTAATTTTTGTAAGGTGGGAAAAACTGAATCAGAAAAAAGGCTCTGGGATTGCTTTATTAACAGCTTTACTGTTGTGCTGCACCACTCACATCTTTATGCATTTACGAAATAAATTTAACACACATCATGAGCACATAAAACTCTTCCAGGTGTGCCATTTTTTTCTCCATCTGTTCATACTGTAACTATGGAGTCCTCTCCTTTAACAATACATGGAGAACAAGACAGCATATTTCACACAGGCATTCCCGGCATATTTTAGAAAGTACTAAGAACATATAAGCATACATCTACAAGAACACAAGGGCATGCATTTGCAAAAAAAAAAAAAAAAAACAAACAAAAAAACATTTCATTCATAATGTTCAAAATACTTTCTTCATGCAAACAGAAGAAACTTTACAAATAGATTTTATTTCTGTCATCAGTGGTTGATGTAAAATCACTACTTCAAAAACTACTGAGTACGAAAGAAAAGCAGGAGTGTATTTTTTTGTGCTTGCCCTACACTATTTGCTGCATATGGAGGGTCTGGGCTTTCATCTAATGAGGAACGATGGCTTCCTGTTTTAAATTTTACCCAATTGCTAGCATTTTCCCACGATGTGTGCAGTGCGCCAGTTCCACACTATGAAGTTTACCAGAAAAAGCCTCTATTGTAAAAAACCATCCTCCAAAAGACAGAAGTACCAGTTCGAACCAGATGGCTGTTAATGTTAATTCAATATGTGGAAGCATGGCCAACATGACTGAAGTGCTTCAGTCACTTCCTAAGCTGCTGTTGTTAAAACTGCAGTCACACTATTCTTCTGAAATAGGGCAGAAAATTTAGGGTTCTGTTTGCTGATTGGCATGATGGGAAATCTATTGGAGGGAATCACAACACAAATGAACCCAAAATTACTATGTCGACAACTCCAGAAGACACAGGTGGAGCCAAGCACCTGGATTGAAGAGCAAAATCTATTAATCTGAAGGATTCATAGGATTCATAGATTGTGACCCAGATTATTATCCTGAGTCAGCAGGATAATAGCGCCACAATGGTGCAACCGTATGAATTACTTTTCACTCTACCAAGTCATTAATTTGAACAAAAATGCCTTGATAACTGCTAAAGGGGTTATTAAGCACACAGTGCCACTGTATAACACAACTATATAATCTTGAGTTTTTTCAATGAATAACATTAAAAGACAAACTAAAGCTCAAAAAGTCAATTTTACATCATATTTCTCTTTAACTTGTGGATATGTTGGACAAGAAATGTAGGACTGTGAATGTGGACCTTTTCATGGGGTTGTGGGTGCAATCTTTACCCTCTTATCCTTGCAGGGCGCCCATCTGCCTATCACCAGCAGTCCCTGGTAGAAAGGCGGGGTACAAAATTGTGTGAGAAAGTTACTCTAGCCCAGAGAGAAATCACTTGTGCACAGCGAGGGAAAAAAAAGCAAAATCTATAGATTTGGATGTGTAACAAGAATCTTCTTGCTGCAAGCCAACAGCGCTAACAAGTGCACCATTGTGCAACGTGCAGGGGATTTTTTTAATTAAAAAATGTTAAACTGTAAAAGAAAATCAAACCCAATATATTTCCCACTCACTCATTTTTTGTCACCAAAACAGTATTTTGGCATGTTTTTGTATCTTTGTTAACATAACAAAATCCAGTGACTCCCTCCTCCTTTTCTGTTTTTCAGTTTCTGCTAACAAAACCCAGTTCCTAAAAAATGTACGGCTTAACCTCAAACTGAAAATGTCCCCATTGAACTCTCTGAGCTCTTCAAGCAAAGAGCTTTTAATCTTCATGGATTAACTACAAATCTTATAATACAAGAGTTAACAACAATGAAAGTCAAAACATGCTGTCAAGCAGGTACTCATGGAAGTTTTGTAATTCTTGCTTGAAGATGATGTTTGCAAAGAGAGCTGCAAAAAGAAGAGCATAAAGAAATAGTACTAAGGTCTGATTCATAATCTTGTTTGCTAACAAAGAAAAAAAAAAACGGGCACTGTGTTTTATAATGCAGCATTATGAATACACAGCAAATGATCCAACAAACTTCAAAAGGATTTGTCTAAAATAACATGAAATAAAAAGAAAATCCATAAGCAGGATCAACAGAGGTTTTTACGCCTGATTCATTTAATACTGTGGTGTGTGTTTTTATTACGGGATATCTTACAAAAGCAGTCTGTAATTAGCTTTATTTCTTGGCCTCTTTTCTCACATGCTTTCCATTAGAAGTATGGTGGAACTGCTTTCATTCATAACCAGATCTTTGACTTACTTGATTTAATGTGTTTTCTGTTTCTCTCAAAAAACAGATATGTTTTCTTTTTACAACTCATAACGAGTTTTATGTTTTTGAAACAGAGCTGTGGTAAAGGTTCCAGGAACCAGTTGTTCCTAAAACCAACCTAATTCTTAAATAGAGTCCACCTGTGCATTTCAGGTTTCAATTAGGTCATAAATTTTGACCAAGCGGGGATCTTGTTTTTACTTCTTTGTTCATCTGTTGAGAATCTGAGCCTTTAATTATATATATATATATATATATATATATATATATATATATGTCACAAGGATCCCCCCTGGCAAATTGAGGAGTAAAACCAAACTTGTTTTATGTCAACCAGAACAAGTTCAGACAAAAAAAATGACTCATTGCATTGATATAAACATCTTCTGACACAACTGCCAAGAAACTATCAAATGACTGTGCCACAGAGCTTGTAACGTAAAGGTGGTTAGTTGGTGAATCATAAACAAAAATGCACAATCTAAAGGGCAAAGGTAATCACAGTTGACCCAAACATGCGGGGGGTTTCAGCTCATTAAAAAGAATGCTTATGCAGAAATAGTCAGTCTTTTTGATGGTTTGTTGAAAAGCACCGTTCTTCATCTTCCTCCTCTGTTTCGTCATCTCTTACATTGGGAACAGAGGTTAGCAGCAGCGTGTCGGCGTGTACTTCTTCATCATCAGACTGGATCACTGGTGTGTCGGCTCCGCCTGCACTGGTAACACTGGAACCAGATGATGTTGAAGAAAATCGAGACTGGGATCCACGGTAGACTTCGTTTTGCCTTTGCAGTGGCGCTCGTTCCCTGTAGACAACCTCTGCTTCTTCATCCACTTCATCTTCATCATCATCCTCACAATCTATAACTAGGTGAACAAAAAGTTACAGTCATTTTTTATCAGATTTAGATTTTTAAATTGATAAATATTCAATTAAAATGCACAGAGAAGAGCCTAAAGTGTGATTGTGTTGTTTTCTTGCAATGTTAGTGTCTCCAAGATATGTGAATTGTTTTACACTACGGCTTTTGCAACATTAATATTCATCAGAAGAACTTTAATATTCTTCTGTTGTTGATTTTGCGTCATATTTGGGTCAAATATGATGCTCACAAATTTAACCACCTTACAAAAATGCCAGTTACTTTTAAGCAAAAGTAACTTAGTGCATGATGATGCTGCTGCCGTTACGCTTGACCGTGGGCGTGTTCATCTTTGGGTATTTTTGTACCAAATTATCATCTAAAATTGTGGCCTAGATGTTCAAACAATACTTGGGGCTTCTTGAGTGTTGGCCTTTTCAACCAGCTTCACTAGTTTCATCAATTACCTACTCACTTTCACTTTGACTGCTGTTAAGTAAATATGATAACTACTGTTCATGTTAAATGCTGTAAAAATGTAGTTGGTATGTAAATGCATAGTGTTTTGCTTTTATCCAAATCAATTTTACTTAAAAAGAACATTTTATATATATATATATATATATATATATATATATATATATATATATATATATATATATATATATATATATATATATATATATATATATATATATCACATCTAACTGAATCACATCAGAGAATTACAGAGCAACAAGAGCATTAACACGATACAAGGATTTCAAAATGAACTCTATAGCAGAACCAGTGAGATATGATAGAAGCAGCAGCGTTCTGAACAAGCTGAAGGCATAGAAAAGAGACCCGGCCGACCTCTTTATGATTAATAATTCTGCACAAATAAATGCTTTAATTTGCTGTCTCAGCTATGGCTATAGGCAAATAATGTACATGAAAGAGAAAGAAGAAAATCCATCAGGGACAGCTGCTCTCTGCATTAGGTTAATCAGACTGACTATAAGTGTCAGTCTGACAGCTGAAGTGGACTGAATTCTGCAATTCAAACACATTAAAGTCATGAGTCAATGAATCATGAATTTAATGTGTTTAATCTGCACACTTGTGCAGCCAAGTTGCTGCAATGTTTTTTTACACCTCCACTTTGAAAAATATTTTTTCAGAAGAGTTATGCTGGAAATGTAGATGAGATTAATTTTCACACTCATCTATTTTATAGCACATAACCCTGCATTTTTCCCATGGGTGTCCACACATTTCCCTCTTTCCAAGTTCTGACATTTACTAGAAAACATGTCTTCCTCTTATAAAATAAAATTGCTTTCTGGTTGGAAAAAAACTCCAATAAAAAGTTAGAAATCTTTTAAATTGCACTTTTTAAAAAGATGTAAAAATTAGAAGATCTTAAAAGAAAAAAGTCGGTAGTAAACAGAGGTGATTTTAATTCTGGATTTAGCTGATTTTTCCCCCCTACCTGTCAAACAAAATAAATGTTGCTGTCATCAGAACAGGTCATAACAAAGATTCTCTTAACCTGTGATGAAAAGACTAACGCTTGCCACTCCTCATATTTTATGCAGTTACTTGGAAGCCCAAAAACACATTTTCATTGAACTCTACTAAAGGTGTCCAACTTCAGTCCTAGAGGACCACTGTCCTGCAACTTTTAAATGTGTCTGTCCTGCACCACAATTGAATAGAATAATTAGGTCATTAACAAGGCTCTGGAGAACGTATTCATCCAAGAAGGAGATAATTAGTAAAGCTCTGGAGAACGTATTCATCCAAGAAGGAGGTAATTAACCCATTTCATTCCAGTGTTTTGTAGTTGTGGCACATCTAAAAGCTGCAGGACAGTGGTCCTTGAAGACTGTAGTTTGACACCCCTGAACTTTACTTATACCACGGCAGAAAATTGGAAGTTGGCTTTTGTCATGGTGTTGGAATGTTAGCTCCACTGATAGTTTCCCTGGGGCAGTAGGTGTGCTTTCTCTACTATAAGTGCAATGAGATTGCATGAAATTTGAGTCTTATGTTTTGAGGCCAAGTCACCTCTTCGTTTACCTTTGCCTTCCCAGAATTCCGTCTGAGCAGTTTATGTTTTGTTTCACGCTGGGGAAGTAGTTCCTGTGCTAAAACTTTGAAAGGTTAAACAATGTCAAAATGGATAGCTGTATATGTGCCAGGATGTGGAGAATAACATGTTTTGTATGCAGATGTATAACACTTTTAGTTACCGATCAGCAAGTAAAAATGTTTATTTTTTTGTTGCACACCTGGTAGTGGAGATGTTAGGGCTCCTTCATCGCCAACTGAACTTGAATTGAGGAACACGTCAAGGGCTTCTTGATCTGATATATCCATCAGATCCATCTGCTCCAGAGTGTCCACGTTCACCTCCATAGATGAAATACTGCCCATGGGGGCTGCACCAAATCAATGCATGGAAAAGAAAATTAATTTGTAAATCATGAACATACAGACATTTTTTAAAAGAGTAACTGTTCTTTAAAATTTGCCATGTTTCAGTTGTTCTGTGTACCGACTGGCAGTGTAGCAATCAGATTTATTGTCTGACAGCTAAGGAGACACATAGATAGATAGATAGATAGATAGATAGATAGATAGATAGATAGATAGATAGATAGATAGATAGATAGATAGATAGATAGATAGATAGATCTGTTCCATCAAAGTCTATATAATCAAGATATAATAGGGACTCATACTTGAACTAGAAGGTAATATTTTGAACATTCTCATTCACTTCGGTTTGAGATTTACTGCGCCTTGGAGTAGAAGGCACTCACGTTTCCGGCAGTCAACCTGTAGGTGTGTAGAGGGCAGGTAGTTGTCCACATCATGCTGGTAGACATCTTCAAAGAACCGTTGCCTGTCTCTTAGCTTCATGTGCTGAGCAGAATCATTGTTATACAAACTCTGGGAATTGTCCTTTTCAGCTGAGCATCAAACGACATAAAGAAAAAGGCATGAAGAAATATTCTTCACTTTCTGTGAGTTAATGTACTATGTCCTGAAATTTATTTTTTATTTATAGAAATAAAAAATAAATTCACAAGAATAATTACCACAGCATTTAAAATCTTTTCTAAAGAACAAATTAGCTTTTGGCAATTATTTTGGAAACGTATATGAACACCTCTGCGTGTATCTACCTGTTTTTGTCTTTCAGTGACTCATGGGGAAGTCACTGGTTTAATTTTCAAACTATGTGGTCAATTAATGGTGTTGCCGTTCTAAGGAACTGTTAAAAAGGTTTAGGCTCTAAATAGATATCTAACACTGAGAGAGTCAGAACAAGTCCAGCCTGTTACTACATTTGGCAAAGCCTTGTTTTGCTGCCACACCTTCATTTAAAAAAAAAAAAAACATGTTATAAAACTGACTCTAAAGAATGGCACAATAATCTAAAATAACAACTGAACCTTATGACAAAAACATAGTTATTTACTAGTATATCAATGAAATCTATAATTCCCTAACACGTATGTATAGTTTTCTGACGGTGTGATAAATGAGTTTGTTCTGTTGCTTGTTGCTGAACCAAGTTATTTCACAGTGATAGTAGTCTGACCTCTAGTGTTCATCATCAGTTTCACACTCAGTGTCTTGTTTGACAGCAAATCTACAAATATAAAAAATACACCCACACCCATGCACCCACACCTACACACACACACACACACACCCCCCCACACACACACACACACACACACACACACACACACACACACACACACACACACACACACACCCCTACACACACACACACACACGTATATCTGGACAATTACAACAAAATCTGGATAATATTTCTCTCTGTGTTGATATGTGTCCATTTTAATTTAGCAAGTCTGAAGTAGAATAGAACAAAAAACCTTAAATAAGAAAAAAATATTAAATATATTATTATAAGAACATCTGTTCCAACTGTAAGCTTGCCCAACACAGTGACTTTCAATAAGCCGACAGGCCCTGGTTGCATAAGCATGCCGTGTCCTCCTCAGTACACACAGTGACTCTCCCCTGGGCTCCTCCAGCTGACACTTTTACTCATGTCACAAGTGTTTTGGGATGGTTTGTACATGTACAAGAGTTTAAATATTGTTGTCCAGCTGTAATTTAAGGCTGTAATTATGCCTTTATCGTTAGTTTGTCAACATCAAGCGTCTAGGGTTAATAAGTTTTCATGATGCACAAAAGAAGCATCTTGATGGTTTTTGGCACCATTGTTCTCCTGTTGAAATTCATCTCTTGCAGCGCATATGTGTCACCCAGCTTTTCTCTTCCTGGACAGCTCCATCTCTAGAGAACTGGCTTGTCATTGTGCCAGTCATTTTTTTGACTGCCCTGGAGGCGTGTGTGTCCACTGTCAACCACTAACTATAACCCTTTATTCTGTCACTCAAACAGACCCTGGAGTCTGAAAAAAGAAATCAGTGGTTTACAGTCTCTGATGTTTCAGCAGTCAGTGGAACTCTTGACATAAACTTTCGGTTTCCGAGGCATGCTTGTAATGACACTAAATTCCATGTAAATATAATGGCTGAGTGTTGCTACATAGGTATGGTTTACTCTTAAATTGTATGCTAACTCCCTTTGTAAAACATTTCCTTTTTTGGGAATGTGCTTAACATAGAATGAGTAGAGTGGTTGTCTTCACTCTTGTGAAACTCTTGAGAGGATCGGACAACTTTTTTCAGTTTCTTAGGAGAATGATTACCTTTGATGTCAACATAATTGTACCTATCATGAGGTGAAAATGCTTATTGATGAGAAGAAGTGTGAAATATTATTATTTTTAAATCAGGACAGGGTTAAGGTTAAATCACTGTCTATCCTCAGAATAATATTTTTCTGTATTATGATATGTGGATAAATGGGATTTATCACTACTTCATGGGCTGGGTAAATATTGTAAATCAGCACGAAAAAATATTTTAGCATAAAAAATACTGCTATAAATTATAAAAATGTATACATATGCAAACATGTTTTTGTTTTTAGGCTTATGAGGGAGTGAAATCGGAGGCTGCAGTGTTGAATATATTGCAACAGTGACCTTGAAACATCTGCAAAGGATGTCACGCAATGTTAGTTAGTGATATGGGCAACATGCCACTCTGCCCAGGGTGCACTGCTTGAGGAGCTGCATAATTACTACAAAAAATGCATATTTTGTTTCATTTCAGCATTTTTTAGGTGCACTTCTTTATATTAAAATATAAAATCTTAGAGACACCAATTAAGCAAGCAATATCACGACATTAAACCTTCTTGCTGTTGGTTTCTGGTTTGATTAAACCCTTACAAAAAGATGTTTGGAACTTTGAAAGAGATCTCAAAAAGGAAGAAAGAAATTTGGGAACAAAAACTTGTAGCCAACTTCCTCTGAAAAGCCAACATGAACAAAAATATGATTAGATCTGACTCAGCCTCTGTCGTCCTACAGAAACCCTCATACAGCAGAGGAACAATGCAATCAGTTCAGAGCGCAGCATTTAGCACGTTAAAACTAAATGCATTTTTTGGGAGACTGGTCAAATCATGACCATAAGGCAGGAGTGGAAGGTTTAAAATAAATAAAGCCCATCACTGAAGGCACACTCAAGACTTGATGATGATGAAACTACACAGCTTATGTAAACCTCACTTTTTGCCTGTTGGCTTCTTTCTCTCTCTGTGACTCTTGTTTGCCATCTTTCTCTGCCCATGCATCTAAAATTCACACTGCATTACTCAAGATGAGATGACCAATGGTCATAACCAACCCACATGCAGGATCAGCTGTGTGCCCTCATCTGCTTCTCTCTGCGTGGGCTGATAACATATATGTAGAAGAGTGACTCATCTAGACAACCTCTGTGCTTCTGCAGAGGAGGGTTTGCAGGAGATCTTCATGCAAATTGGCTGAAAATGGAGTTGTACTTTTCCCTGTGATCAAAATGTCTTTCTTATTCTTCACACTGGGGAATCCCTCAGTTTTGACATGGGATGTTAAAACGCAGACCATCTTAACAGTTCTGCTAAAATCAAATTGATTTTTCATTCCAGCCAACGCCCACTAACAGTTGAAGCAATGTTTTCCAAAAGCCATTTGGAGGAAAGTGTAATACAATAATGCCTTACCCTCTTACCAGGGAAAAGAGCACAGGTCATGTGGAAAATATGAGCTGTGGATTTGTCAGTGACCAGAGAATATCAGCTGTGACATTACGTTTGTTTTGTTTTGGAGATTCTGTCCTTGGGATTCTAACAGATATAAACGAAGAAAAAGGGGAAAAAATGCATCTAGACAAATGGAGAAATAAAAGCTTGAAATGTGTGGGTTTATCTCTGATTCAGGAAATGCACAGAATTCCTGTTTTATGTAATTCCATGCAATTGTTCCAATAACTGACAGTACAATCAAAGTGTTTATATACAGTAAGTTTTAATTGATATGTAGGCCAAGGACAAATGGTCCATGCCGCTACTGGTGCTAAATTTGTAGCTTTGTCTTATTTGACTTTGAAAATCCTTTGATTTTTGTCCATGTATAAATCCTATAATTCCCTTTGTTAGCCCACATTAAACTATCACTGCTTAAGTCTTATTGTTGCATGACACAAGCACAATCCTCGAGCTGTATCCTTCAGTACCCAGGAATGGACTCTTTCCTGGGTACTGTTGTCAGGCGGTGTCTGTTTTGTACCGCCTGACAACATTGCTGACATGCTTAGCTGGAAATGTAGCTGTGACTCTTTACTTCACTGAGTTTGCAATGAAGTGTTAAATTATGGAAGAATAAAAAGGACAATTTTCAAAGAAGGCACCAAATAGTTATGCAATCTGACTCTGGCACATGTTGGTCCTGGTATAAAGTAACTGTAGAGTCAGTGATTTGTAAGAAAAAGCTTTGGTATCTGCTTGACTCAGCTAAGTTACATGCAGTAAAATACAAAGGCTTCAGGAAAGTCATGCATTTACTTTATGCTGAAAAAGCTCTAATTAGTTTTTATTTTTCACTACAGTGTCAAAAAAATCCACTCTTCTTCTGCATTTTACCAATCAAAGATAAAGAAACTGCATACGCTGTTGCTTCTCTTTTCAGCTGCAGTTTTCACTCCCAGTCTCCCATTTCCACAATGACAATATTTCAACTGTACCATTTAGTGCTGCAGTTATGTTTCACTCTGTGGCACCACACTGAAAGCAGCGAACAAATGTTCCTATTGAACCTGTAAGTCACATGGCGCAGCATTCAGTTCCCTTGTGGCAAGTGGCTAGAAATCCCATGATCATCTCTCTGACACCAGTGAACCCAGAACTGGAGAGCTGAGAAAGCTGCTAAAGCTGTTATGCTGCATGGCCACTTTCATCTGACAGCCCATCTATCTCCTCCCTTCTCCTTCTCCTTCCACTCATTCGCCTCCTGGGATCCCCATGATTGTGTCACCCATCTATTCTGCCACATATTTTTGAGAAATTACTACCCTTATTTATCAGGCCAGGCGCTGCTTTTTTGCACGCCTCTTAGCCACAGAAGTCCATCAAACATAAATCATTTATGAGTGAGATCACTGCACCGCAATTGTAACCTCCCCCCTGCCTCCTCCCCAACCCCCCAAACAC
Source organism: Poeciliopsis gracilis (assembly GCA_911649635.1). Taxonomy (NCBI): domain Eukaryota; kingdom Metazoa; phylum Chordata; class Actinopteri; order Cyprinodontiformes; family Poeciliidae; genus Poeciliopsis; species Poeciliopsis gracilis. Next base: position 5,740,125 of record CAJVRI010001220.1, read on the forward strand.
ACATATCCATAAACCCACAGCCACATCGCAGAAAGTAAATCATGTCTGGCCATTAATGCTGTCCTGCTTCTTTCTTCTATAACCAGCACTCCCATCAGGCAGCCTATGTAATACTGCATGAAACATATGTCATACACTGATTCAAACAGATTTGGATTTCCCTGAATATTCCCATTACCAAAGTCATTAAAGCACATCCCTGAGACTAAACACAAAGATGACTTCCAACAATGTCCACCACTTCTTCCATAGGTCAGTGAAAACAGGGCTTCCAGGGGTCTCAAATGGTCAGGCTGAAGCCTAGATTAAGGCTTGTATTCATTCCCATGCATATAATTTCACAGTAAGTTTGATATCCCTTATTTCTCATTATACTTCAGTGAAACAGTTACTCTGGCGTAATTTAATATATTACGTATGAAAGAAGTTGTAATGTACAGTCCTCGTGTAAAGACTTTCTTTGCTTTACTTTTGTCAGGCATAAAGAACTAGTTCTTTTTCCTTCATGCTGATTAAATCTCAACTGTGTCGACATTGTTGCACCACCATCAAGGCTGTCAGGCTAATTTAGCCATGCCAGACAGGACCGTCAGCTATTATTACCACTTTGGACAATGAGACTTTTTAATGTCCTCCTAATGAGGGCTGGAAGCAAAAGGGATAATTAGCAAGGAAAAGGATTACATAAGTAGTTTTTGGTGTTTTGGGGAAAGGATGAAAAGATTTATCCTTGGGTTCAGTTTTCTCATCAACATAGATTTAGGAAAATTACAAAACAGCAAAACTGTGTTTTATGAGAGTTATAATATAAGAATTAGAGCAGGGCAGTCGGTATTAATCAAAGTTTTATTACAGAGCTCACATATTTTAAATTACTTGTAATGAAGAAGACAAAGCTATTCCAAAGTTTATGTTAAGATTTCATTTTATTTTAATGTACTCAATACATTGTCTCAAAAGAAGAGACTTGAATGCAATTTCAATTATACTATAGTAGCTGAGAGTTATACAAGTAATAACAGTAAAGAAGATACTTAAGATCAACTTATTGGCACTTTGACTGCATCTGCACTTGAAACAGAGTAAATGCTACATTGGTTATACTCACACGCCAGACGCTTGTTGTGGTTTGTCGAGCCAGTAGATGACATGATCCAGTAATGTGAAGAATGTTTACCTTTGACTGAGTGTGTATTTTTTCTCCTGTCAAGGCTCCAGGAAAGGATGGTGATGCGAGTGGAGTGGATAGTCATCTAGTCATTGCATTTCTCCTGACTTTAGTGCCCTGAACCATCAATGATAGTAAGCTGACATTCCCCTTTAACTCTCTTTCTTCTTCCCTTCTCTGCCTTTTTGCTGTGTTCGCTGACTCCCTCCCTCCCCCTCTGTCTGATTAGTAGTTTTTTTCCCCCAGGTTTTCCCTCTCACTGCTTCTCACTCTCATCTTGGCTGTTTTGCAGAGTCCCTCTCTCACATACACATATATATACAGACACACATGCTCTCTTACTCTGTCAGACTGGCTAAGTAGGGTTGTAAGAAGCTGTACAGCTTAGATGTGATGTATGTGTGTATGTGTGCGTGTGTGTGTTGAGGGGATGAGTGAGGCAGTGTGGTCTGTACCAACTGATGACAGTGGGGGTCAACAGGATCAGGAGGAGGTGTTTACATAATATTGTAGCGTAATCCATTTCAGCCGTTTTAATTTTACGTAATATTTCCATCTTCTAATAATTGCTCCTTTGAAAAAAAATTAAAAAAAAAAAAAAATTTTTTTTTTACATAAATAATTATGTAGTCCTTTTGTCATGTATTACTTTTGTCTGTTACATAGAATTACAATAAGATGCTTTTCTGGAACTTTGAATTTTTTTGTCCTTTATTTAACAGTAAATGGACCACAATGCCGAGCACTACAGCCTCTGCACTACAGCCTCTGCACTACAGCCTCTGCACTACAGCCTCTGCACTACATTTACTCATTTACTCACCGAGCCATCTAAAATCCCAGGAGCTTCACTTCTAAGTAATGTTTTTTGAAATAGAAATGCATTAAAATGTAAAATCAAACCAAGAGAAGAATGATCAATGTCTTGCTATTCATAACACAGATGCTAGCACTTTTTTAGTTCCTTCTGCTCCATTTTCACTTTGATTTTTGTAAGCTGCGTGCTCTTGCATTTTTTTTTTTTGAGTTTCTACTTTATTTTGAGGTACTTTGGTTTCTAGTTCTAGACCAGACTACCTTGCTTCACGTGACTGTCAAATCTTTTCACATTTTGACATTAAAATCACAAACATTTTGTTTTATTGTTTTATGTAATATACCACCAAAAACTAGTAGTAGTCTGTTATATACGGTTCAAATAAAATACATTTAACTTTGTACTTGTGACTTGAAAAAAGGACTTTGAGACGTTCTAAACCAACAAATTGTTAATTCGACCACTGTGGCCCTGCCCTGTTTCTGAATATACATCTGTGACAAAAATATTTTGTTTTGAAAGACCAGGCTTACCCCTTCTTTTTGAACATAAATCATCATTTTTTATGTATAGCTTTATGCTTTGTGTTTACTGTTGATTTCATCAGTTTTTGGACCATTGATTGAAGTTCATGACGAAAAAAGTGTTATAAGTGACATGACTGAGACACGGCTTATTCTAATTGTTGAACAATATGAGAACAACTGTTACTGTAATATATTTTTTTGAGTAATACCTGTTTGCATTTGTTTAATTTTTCTACTTAATTTTAATTTGTCAGACAAATATTTTCCTTAGTGTACTGCTACTCTGCTTGAAAATCAAATAATTTTACTCAGTATGACATAGTTTCCATTTGTTGAAATTTGCTTCTATCATTTATAACCATCATTAAATTTTCACATATGCCTGGGAAATGGCAAAGAGACAAACTCAATTTGTGAATATTTTTTTAATGTTTAATTTCTCAAAATGGCATCATAAATGCCCTTTGACTTTAAGAAAGCAGCAGCGAACTATCTGCACAATCCATTAACATTCATGTCTGCCGACTTAGTGACTAATTAAAAGGTCATTTACCCATTGACATTTACTAATGCCTTGATAACATTTAGATTTGATGATTTATTAGCAGGTAATGACATGAATTATGTATCGAGAGCAGCGAAGAGTACCGCTGGTTTTAATCCTTTCACTGTAAAACTAATTTGAGCTTTTTATCTAGTTGTTAGGCTTTTATCTTTTACTTACATGAATTCAATTAATAAAACAAAATCAAACTTTTCTTTAAAAAGCCTCATTATTATCCAAACACATTTTAGTCACGCAAATTATAATTACTCAGGTTTTGAAACAGCTAATCACTCCAGCCATTCATTTCTAATCATTTTAACTCTGGATTCCCTCCACAGCTCAGTGCATGCATTAAAGGTGAGACTAGCATAAGAAGAATACATTATGAGGATTTCATTATGGTGTGTATTCTCTGCTGACGCAGCTCAGGTCAGACAGTTGCATACACTCGAGCACAGTACACAGACAGAAGCAAAGCATTCATGTGTAGAACATATAAATCCAGTGCAGAAAGTCACCAGGCTGGGATTTAAAGCCCAAATCTCCTTGCTTGAAAGTAATAGTGCAAGTCCTGTTTATCATCATCACTGAAAAAGCAACTTGCTGTTTCCAACAGTAGAACAATAATGAATATTTACAACAGGAAAATTGTTTTCCTATTGTTTTCTAGAATCTGTGGCTTGCGGACCTCAGGTGGATTCTACCCGTTGTAACAGTACAGCTACATGTGGGGGAACAAGCTAATTGGCACTTAGCATCATGAATTCTTGCAGGTCCTGACTTCCCTCCTCCCTAATAAGAGGCTTCTAACAGGCAATTACATCACACTTCAGCTAGAAGAGGCTGTTCCTTCCTATCCTCCAATATCATGGAAAACACAGCACACACTATATAAGGAGACTGAAAAGAATAATGATATGAGGAGGATACGTGGCTTGATCTGCTTCAATTTGTCGCTGTGCTTAGGATGAGCTATAATTATTTCCTCAAATAGAGGGAGACATTTATCCCTGTAGTGAAAGGCTTGAAATACTCATGTGTGAGTCAATGTTGACATCTCCTGGTTAAAGTTGGGTATCGCAGTTCAGCTCTGCTCTCAGCACTCTGATTCCTGTTGAAATCTTCTTAAGAAAGACCAATACCAAACTTCCATTGGATTATAAAATCCAGAGTAAGTAATACTCGATTTCATTTGATCTCGATAAACACGTATCAGATTTTTCTTTGCATTGAAAGGCAAACCAAGAGGAAATTGTGATCACGTGTCCGCTTTGAATTTTTGGTTCAAAATCCTCCCAAGTTTAATTCATTCCGGTGAACAAAAGGGGATTTCCATAAACTCTTCCTGGTTTTGTGCGCATATTAATGTGTGTGTGTGTGTGTGCGTGTGCATGAGCGTGTATGCGTGCGCGTTGGCGGTGTGTAAAATGTGCCTGTTGCTCTTTCAGTTTTATCAGAGCTGGCTTCCTCTTTGAAACTGTGTTGTCTCAGTTTTCTGCAGCATAGTCTCTGATGTGGTTTGTGAGTCATACTGTGGTAAATACACACATTTGTGCGCACACACAGAGTAAAGTCACATTTATTCACCGAGATACACACAAACACTCACACATAGTATTCCTGGTTACCAGTTAGTTCTCCCTGCATGCATTTATGTTACAGTTTGCAGTGGCTTTTTGAAGCTGTAAGCATGCTGCCTTTAACGGCTTAGCGATTTTCTATCAAGAAATTTTCACAAAGCTGAGTCTCTGAGACAAGTCCAAGTTTATGTCTGCGCACCTACATCAGACTGTATACTCACAGCCGTCAAAGTTTATGAAAAAATATAGCATTGTATTGTGTGGGGATATTCTGGGGGTCACCATGGCAACAGACATCGAAGCGCCACGTGCACGAACATGCACACCTGCCTGCAAGTGTTCCAGCTTGTGCCTCTGAGCTCCCCTGTTCAACAGTATCTACGAGCTAAATGTGTCAGGAAAGAGAGGCGGCAAGAGCAGCAAAGCCTTGTTTCTCAGAAAGAGGAGCATGCAGCGCTGTCAAGGTGTTAATTAGCCATTGTATACTCCAAAGATGGCAGGATTGGGTTTGTTTTACCTTTGAGTTGCACAACCTCTGGTGTGAAACAGATTTTGATCGCTACAGATTTTTCGCAGAGTGCAACATAATCAGGTGACAATACTTAAAAAACGACTCTGTACTCTCAAAGTATCTCAGAGAATCATTAGTCCTAACAGGCAAAGGATTCAAAAGTTACATCAACATGTTTTATCATTAAAACTTTCTGACAGCATTTAACTCATTGTCTTGCTGGTCACAAATCTGGTATAAACTCATTTATAAATGTGCACTCCAAAAAGAGGTGTGACAGTCTAAAAACAAATTTAAAGACAACAGCTGTGTCAGCCGTTCAATTCTTAGGTCCTTAAATAGGTCTATTTTTGCAAACAGTACCGTTTGTGTTAACAATTTTACATGGATGTGCAGTATTTTTTTCGATGTCTAAATGAGACCTAGTGACTCATGCTGAGAAAAGCAGCAGCCTGGACCAAGTGACTGACAGTATCATTTTGACTCAACTCTACTGATATACAACAGCGGAAACTAAGTATTTTGTTGTGGACATTAGTCATTGCAAGATTAAAATATGCTAACTGAACAGAAAATTGTTTGGGTGACCTGTGAATATAAAGGCCAACTTTGGGGTCATTTTGTTTGTCGAAATGTCAGGTCATATAGTCAGACAATGTTGCAGTGCTGTTCAATTAATTTAAATGCAGAAAGTCAAGGAAGAATCCATTCTTCTTCAACTTTTTAAAACTTTTGTTCTAATTTAGCAACAAAATTAGAACAAAATTTTCTAATTTTGTTTTAGACAAACTGTGCAACTTAAAAGTGGAAGGAAAAAAACATGTTTTTTCACATTCAACCCTAAAAATGTTTGTGAGAATTTGTATTCATTCTACCCGAGTTGATATTTGTCTTTTGAGGTACGTCGGTGCCAGCAATGAGACCTTGCAGCCTACCCCCTTGCTCAATGGAAGTCGTATTAGATGAAGAACATTTGTTGAGAATATCATTTTGCCACAGATTTACATTTGGATTTCAGTCTGAAATTTGAATAGACTATTCTAATATGAATATATTTTAATATAGTTGTAGTTTTGTGTTATTTTAAGGCTGTTTTCCTGTTGGAAAGTGAACATTTGCCTTACTCTCAACTACTTCCTGCTTCAAACAGGATGTCTTTCAGTCACCCTATATTTAGCAACTTCCCAGCTTCCCTGTCACCGGAGAAAAACAAATAACCTGAGGTCTATGGCTACCACCATATTTTTTCTTTCTTCATGGTATCCTTTCATAAAAGACTTGTTTGTGGAGTGCATGATAAAAATTGTCCTGTCAACAGATTCGCTCAACTTAGCTGTGGATATCTACAGCTCCTCCAGAGTTAATATTGGCCACCTAGCAGCTGCTCTGATCAATATTATTCTTGTCTTGAAGTCAGTTAATTAAAATTATGTTTGTTTGCTAATGTTCTCTTACAGGCCACCGATGCCTCCTCTGATCAGCTGCATTAATGCTGAGATTAAACAGGGTGAATCCATTTACTGAATATGCAACTTCTAAAAGTAGGTGGTTGCACTTGATTTTATTTAAAGCATCAGAGTAAAGGAAAAGAGTGCAGCTGGATGTCACGGTACACTGTAGTACAGTGCATTAAAGTTACTGTGTGTCACTTGACTTACTGTGCAAATGCCTTGCCAAAATATTTTGGCAAGGCAATCCTTGTTCAGTTCAAATAATTTCAAATGTATCAGTTGGAATAATTAGGTTATGTCCTGTATTAATATAATACAGAAAGATTGAGTTGATCATTTTTATTTATTTTTTTATTTTTTTATTACTTGTCTTTAGAAAACCTGTGCTGTTGTTGAGTATAATCATTTAAGAACATAGGTTAAAAAAGGGTTTAACTGGTTTAACATTCGCTTATTAATTCTGTGTTACTTTGTCTTCCTGGGGCTTGCAATGTACAATGATTTGTACTTGGAGATGAAGCAGAATTTGCATGAATCTAATCGGAGAGCACTCCTCTGCATGTATCCATGTGAATGTATAGATGAGTATGTGAGTCACTCACCACTATGCAGCCCCCCGGGCTTCGAGTTCTGACGCCCATCTTTCAGCTCCTCTACTGCAGAGTGAACCCAGTGAACCTTCTGCTGTTTACACTCTCCCACTCCTCCGTCTTGCTCCGTTTCTATTTATCTCTCTCGCACACTCTCATGCTCATCTATTCTCCCTGTCTCCGTTTCTGCGTTCTCCCTCGATCTTCCTCCAGTTTCCTACAGTGCGACTCTCATTCTCACATAATCTTACTCGTGTGTGTTTTCCCTCCTGAAAAACATTCATCCATCTCGTTTTTGAGATGGATGAACCTTTAGCGTTTAGCTTTAGATTAAGACCTAGTCAGATTCAGACGGTTATGATTTCACTATGACTCAGACAGGCACTCAGGGTCCTCACTTTACTGTGTCATCAGACAAAAACAGGCAGGCCGGAAAAGATTCAAACATATTAACAAATACCTTTATGTACATAATAGTTGGAGTAGACTATGATGGAACGTCAACAGATATCCTGACATCACCAGTGTCCTCCTCCATATCTTCATCATCTCAAAGATCATGGCAGTCATCATCTCCGCTCCTCCAAGAACAAACATGCAATCACTCCATCAGGTTGCACCAAGCAACTGCCATGTCATCCACCCTCTGGTGCCCACAACCAAGACCCTTCTGTCGATCACAACTTTCCTTCTGCAGCAGTCTTGTGAAAATGTGTGTTTTACGTTTTATAAGCATATGTCTGTCTGCATATACAGACAGACATATGCTTGTCTGTCTGTATATGCAGACAGACAAGCATATACAGATGTGTGTGTGCGCACACAGTAGGGGGGATGCTCCCACAGGTTGGAGGTGGCTTTGTGTCAGAGCTTCGAGAAAGACTAAGGCAGCATCTGGTTGATGTAACTTTAATAATGCAATCTCTTTGCCTTCATTTGAAATGCTGTGGCACGTTGTGGAACAGAAACACGCTATTAATAAAACGGGCGGAGAGTGAGCGAGCGTGACTTGGATGCAGCTTGAAAGTCCATTGAGCTGCGTAGAAGAGGTGAGCAGAATGTGCATCACATGGCAGGCACCTCAAAAGAGCCCATCTCAATGTGCCAAGGAACTGTTTGTCTCTGCGAGTGTGGGTATTTAAACGAGCGGGAACATGTGCGAGGTACAGTATGTAGTGTTTGCATGGCTATAGACGGCTCTGTATTGCCAATGTCACGGGGTTCATTTGCATTCAACTGCTCCACCGTTTCACTACAGTTCCAGATTCAATCACACATTCAAAAACACCATAATTACCATCTTAGTTTCAAATGTCTGGTTTCTTTGTTACTTGAGCGGATGATTATATTAATGTATTCATTATTATTATATATTAACTGAAATTCAATTGTGTCTCATTTTATTAACTTTGTTGTTTGTTTGTGCCTGACAACATTCAGTTTCTCAGACAGTTCACCAAAAAGGAATTAGATTTTGTATACAGAAAATATGATGCTGTAGCCTATACAATCAGGGTAAGAATGCTGACTTGACAGTTGCTCAGCAGACAGTCATTGTGGGTAAGCCACCAAAAGTCATTCCTAAAGAAGCTAGGTGTTTAGAGTATGCAGCTGTTTACAAGCATATCAAAATCAATTTGAAACTCGAGAAGCAGGGAAAAGTGTGGTCACAAAAGGTACACAAGTAGATGGCATTACAATAGCCTTGGAAGAATTGGAATTGAGTCAAATAACAAGGTTACTAACAGGACTTCATGAGTTCTGAGAAGAAGATTCAGACATTTCATTCAGGTATGTTGAGCCAGGAATATATCTAAAAGTTGCAGGACAATGGACCTCAAAACCTGGATTTAAACACTGATTTTGGGGATACTGGTGTCAGAGCTTTAAGAGCTCTGAATTTAGGCTACTGTTTTTGCCACTCCCTGAACTATACATTATGAAAAACAGCTTAACTGGGAGGAATAGAAATTGCCAGTTGCTCAGTTGTCCAAAGTCCTCCTTTTCATGTGAAAATGGAGGACCTTGGACATAATGAAATTTTGCATTTTATTATGAAATCAAAGTCTCTGAAGCAGGAAAAAGAGGGAGCGGTATGGAATTTTATTTACTTGAGGTCCAGTAAGTTAGCAGAGCCACACCATCTGTTGGTCCACCATGCCTTATCAAATCCAAAATAGTCTACCAGGAAATTTTAGAGTGCTTTCAGGATTTCCACTGCTGAAAAGCTTTACATAGATGGCGATTTCTTTTGCAACAAGTCTTGGAACCAGTGGTGGCCACTGCAGTATCCAGTTAAGTGACAGCCGTATAATTGTGCTTGATTGGCAAGTAAACTCACATGAGTTACACCCATCAGAGAAACTAGGTAACTTCAAGAGGAATATGAGAAACACCAGACCCAATAATGGATAAGAAGAAGGCCTCTAGCTACATGGATTTCGTTGACTCCTGACTGCCTCCATGCCCCATTGCACTGATGTATTAACTCATGCAAAAGTTTTGTTTTTTTTTGTTTTGTTTTGTTTTGTTTTTTTTCCCCAATAGTCTCATGTGCAATGCAAATTTTCTGACAAACTTAATTTTGGGTTTTCATTTGATGTAAAAGCCATAGTTATTAATATTTATTCAAATGCGCCCTCAGTCATTCTATTTATTCCTGGGGCCTACGACTCTCTCGACAACATTTCTATGGCCCTTGTTGGGAACCCTGTGCCTGGTCAATGATAGCAGAGATAAACTGTAAATGGCTAATCGGGTATCAAACCAGCAAAGAGGAAAAAGCGCCTCCTATCCGTGTCTCATTCATTATTCACAGGCAGCAAATTAAGTTGCTACAGTGGGAGCAATCAATTATAAATGAGATAAGGTAGGAGGGAAGGAGATGGATAGATGAAGGGCACAGAACGAGGCCTACCTCACATCCAGCATGGCTTAAGCATGCCTTTGAACATTATAGTGGACTGTGTAACCTGCAGGCAAATGTACTATAACTGGCCTCTGAAGGCATGAATCTGAAGCGCTAAGCTTAGTTAACCAGTGTGCATGCACATTTTCACACCACTGTAATGAGATTCATTTGGTATAGCTCATCTCTTTTTGTTCACTTGTGTGTGCACTTGTGTTTTTCTATGGCCCACTGAACTGACAGTCATAACGAAACTGCTTTTGGGCTTTTCACAAATGTCGAGCACCAGTCATAGCATCCTCTCTGTAGGTTAGAGACTGCTGCAAGATGAGGATTGTAAAGTGGTCCAGATGCAGCGTGCTAGAAATACCTCAGGGTATAGCCTTTAATCTCCTCACCATTTGAGTCACACAGAACTCTTTTTTTTTTATTATTTGTCTTTACTTGTCATTAATATGTAACAAAACATTACATGTTTCAAACCACAAAGAGAATTTTCTGAGATACATTTAGTGGTGATTCAAGAACCTCACAAGAGGTACTGATATAAAAGTGTGTTTTAACAGCCTTTTATTTCATTAGTCTTCAACCGAACACCCAAAAACCTCTCTGTTTTGGACTATTGAAAACATTTTCTCACAATAAATATAATATTTTAAAATTAATTGTAAAGTAATTGATTTAATTTAATAATACATTTTCGGGACTTTCCTAGATGGCTGCAACCTATGATCACTCATTGATCTTTGTCTATGTGTATGCCATAGACAGTTTCATAACTCCAACCTGTTACAGAATTGTATTTTCATTCAGGGGCTGTCCCATTAATTTACATGCATCCGGATGAAACAATAATAATGAAAAATATCACCTATATTATTAAGGAGATGTGACTGTTGTCTGTATTTGTTTTTCCACAGCTGTCTGCAGATTTATATGCAGCTGTTTTAAGAGAAGCCCTACTGTTGTGATTGGAAAGTCGTAAGTGTGATGCAGCTCTCTGTCACCTCACTATTTGCTAAATGTCAGATATTAGCTTCTGGAAACAGCTCTGTTTGTGCCGTCTGTATTTGGTGTTTATGTCCCAGCGTTTGTGTGTGCGTGTGTTTGCGTGTGTATGTGTGTGTGTGGGCAGAGAGGCTGTTTGATGTGAGTCAGATCCAGACCCAGGCTGGTTTCTCTCACACGTGTGTGGGACGTATCCAGATGGCTATGCAGGACTGCATAAATGTCACTCTGATAATGAGACAACAAGGCCCATTGAAGTACAGGTAGCATTACTGTGTAGAGTATGCAGAAATAATTAGAAAAGGAGGAAAAGTTGTGAGGATATTAAAAATATGGAAGGAGAGATTGCACTTAATCAACTAAAGTAAACTAAAGGAAATACAATAAACACTAAACCCATTTTATGACCAACATGATTAAGGGGAAGACTGCTTACCTGACAGTTTTCCAGCCAGTAATTTTTGATGCACTGCACCTAAAAAAATGAAGAAAACTTTTTAGAACTTTTTCTCACAACAAATATATTATTTTTGAACTAAAGGATGAACTAAAGGGAATACCATCTGAAGACTCAGTGGTGCTTCAATGTCTTTATGGGCAACAGTTGTGTTACTTTGAGTGGAATAGACAGAAAAAGCTTCAAGTATGAAGGAGGAGCAGTTGACATTTTCATTTGGGTTTGCCCTCTAAGACCTGCTACGCTGAGTCATGTCCACATTCCTTTGTTTTTAGCCACTCCTGAGTAAGAGAGTGAAAAATGTGCTACTTGAGGTAAAAAGAAAAACGACAGGACGGTTGCTGACAGCTCTTTTCAGCTGAAAGTAAAATTTGCATTATTCAGGGTCACAGCCTAGGTTCCAGGAAGTGGGGAATGAGTAGAGGAGGAACAGAATCTGAGTTCCTTGAATTTCATTGTAAAGTTTCCACAATCAGCTTTGATTTGGAGAGCGATGTCATCCTGTGGAATGTCGGAGCAGCCATCTTTGGAGCACTTGATGCCTCTTGGTTAACAAGCTACATGGAGATGCTCATTTCATTGCATCTGCCTTAACTGCCAAGAGGACAAATACAAGGTTAAATGACTTACTTCACCTGAATCCTACAGAGAATCTATAGTAGGTTATGAGAAAAAAAAGCAAATTGTGGAAAAAGATACACAACTAAATACCGAATGCATATACTCTGCACTATATAGTGATTATTGATTATTGTCTAGAGTTAAAATACACCTTTTTTTTCTTATTAAAACATTTACTTTTTGAGCAGCTGGGCTTGTGATTTTTTTATCTGCTGTAAGCATTAATCAAATTAACAGAAATAAAACCTCAAAATACATCACTGTGTATAATACATCTATACAATGTCAGTGTAATACATCTATAAATTAGAATGATATTCTAATTTACTGGGCTGTGCCCATAGATTGATCCAATATTCATTTTCAGATTTATTTTTGGTTTAAATATTTACAAGAATATTTATCTACCTGAGAAAAAGTAATTGACCCTGCATAAAGATCAGCTTTTCTTCCCCTCCATCCATGCACTGTTCTTAGGGGTCACCATAGGTCACCACACAGTTGCTATGGGAACAAGAAACAAGGAGGAAAATTCTCCCGAGCCCTGAACAGTGACACCTTGTGCCGTCTCCGTCAGACTCGGTTGAGTTGCACATCAAGTGTGAAAGCAGGAGTGAGAAGTTGTTGTTTATTTAATTTTCTTACGAGTCACAAGCGTGGCCCGTCAACCCCGCTTTTTTTCACACTTTTCCTCTCTCTCTTTGTATTTTTCTCTTCCTCTTTCTTTCTCCTCTCTCTCCCCTCTTGCATATAAAACCTATTTTCTCATGTACCCTTGTGGACATTTGCTCACACATATTTTCATTGTCTGCTTCACCCCACCCAGCCGTTTTCTCACATACATATTCCTGTTACTTAGAACAACCAGGCACAGGTGCAGCCCTGTCTGTGCGCGTAAGTGCGACAGTATTTGTTATTCCTGTTCTCCAACTGCTGTGACCTAAAGTAACTATTGCACTTTCACAGTCAACCCCGCAACAGCTCAGCCAGCCTCGTAAGATTACTGCACCTGTTTGTCTAGCACACACACAAACAGTCATTTTTACATGATCACAAACGGTTGCAAACACTGATCCGCCAACACCACCGTGATCCAAGGCTCGTGTGTGTTTCTGTGCGGAGCGGATGGTGTTGCTGCTGTTTCAAATACTGTCTAATGCTGGCAGCAAGTTTCATCGATGGTGATCTGTTACACTGACAGTGCAGCATGTATTTTTAGCCAAGGAGAAAGGACAAATAATGAAGCAGAAGAGGCCGAGTGAGACAACAAGGGAGGAGTAAAATCTGGGGGTAAACCAAAACCACCTGGATGTTGCTGACTTGCTACTCCTGTTTTTAGAGCATAGGGTATATACATCACTTTCACAGCCACCCGTGTCTTGGTGTACTGCATATCTAAGCATGTGCTATTATACAGACCCTTGCAAAAGCTTTCACAACCCATGAATTTTTGTCCACTTTTCATGTTACTACCACAACATGTATTTTGAGTGAAATATGCAACAGAACAACGGGCCTGACAGCTCTCCAGTCTGTCATACTTTGTCTCTTTCTTAACTGTGAACCGGGGAATTAATGGGTATGATTGGTTTTGAAATGTTATCACAGATAAAAATCTGAAAGTGTGGGCGTGCCTTTGTATTTAATCAGTGTTTGCAGAAGCATATCAGACAATCTGACATTATTGACAAAATTGAATATTGTTTGATGAAGATCTTAAAATCATTGCACGTGTTGATCGATGCCTTTCTCATCTAATCATGAAAATATATCGTCATTTTACAAAATCTTCAACATCGCGGGTTGTACAGGGTGACAAATATACTGCCTTTGTGAGAAGTAAAACTGTCGGTGTACCTGCGACATATTGTGATGATGTCACACGTGCCCAATAAGGTTGTGACAAAACTCCACAATCGTTGACTTCAGGAGACAGATGGGAGCTGAATCATTCAGGATTTAAATCTCTTTCCATGATGCAGCTTTTGCTCAACAGTTCTCTCTGACTTCACATCACGGTTCCCTTTGTGCCACATCTTACAAATTGGTATGAAAGGAAACTGTAGTGAATAAGCATGACGTCTACAAAGCATCTTCATGTCTAAAAACATTGAAAACAGTTAATTGTTCTCACTTAACTGCACACCTATGTGTGATCTTTTCCACTGCTTTAGGGCATAATATTTATGGCAACTGCTTTGGAGCCTCCAAAGATTATTGTTAAAAGATAGACGCTTCAAAACCACGATCACTGTTTTCTTGAGTCTGAGCGTCATTGAGCGTCATTCCTGCCATTAAACTATAGGACAAAGTCTAATTGAGCCTTTAATAAACTCTTGTTCATTGAGATGATATTCTGATGCACAAATATGCCTTTCAAGTTTCTAAAAAAGACATTGTTTTATAAAAAAAAAAAAAAAAAGAAAAAAAACACAAAAGCGGTCCCATTTGCAGTTTACCACAAGCCGAGTGTGGAACTTATCAAACCTGTGGACAAAGGTGTGCCGGTCATCACGGATCGAAACTGAAAGTTCTGAATTACATGCAAAACATTGTTGGTGGCAGAAAACTAACTGCTCCACACCCTTAAGACCTCAAAAGGGTTTTATGGCAGCGTCAAGGTTGGAGAACAACTATTAATCTGGCTCTCCACACAGTTTAAACATACAATAAAAACTATCAGGCTGTAATGGTAAAAACTGTTTTTTAACCAAAGCTTCACTTTGTAAAATGTACACTATAATTTTAGATTTTTGTTTGAAGAAAACTAGAAACTACTTTGTGCTTGTTTAACATAGAAATCCTGACGCAACATTTAAGATATTTAGTTGTAATCTGATTAATGTGGAGAAAACTCGATGGGTTCCAAGATAAGGTCTTGAAAATGCTGAGTGGAATCAGTTTAATCACTGAGCAGTTCTTTCTCAGATCACCACAGCCAACATGTTTATTATCATTTTATTGAACTCGGTTTTCACTCGATGGTTAAACGGAATGAGTTGTATCTTCTGTATGGCTAAACAAGCCTCAGCATTGACAAGTATTTTCTCAGAAGAGGAATTCAGGAAAGAAATAGTACAACCGAAAGAAATAAGACAAAGAGAAACTTCTTCTTTTTTACTTCTCTTTTCCCTCAATGGAATTCTTACAAAAAGTATGACAATGGTTTTTTTGGTTTGACTGTCTCGCAAGCAGGCAGCTTTTGTCCTAACCTCAAAGTAGTGGGATGAAATAATTCAAAGTGAGCAGAGTGGTGGTCGGGACACACACAAATCAAGAGGCCACCACACAGTACAATGTCCTCCTCTCACACACATACACATGTACACGCATACACACTTTCTCTCTCTCTCTCTCTCTGACTGGTTTGTTCCCTGAGTCAGCAATCTGCCTCAGCTCCAATTTCTCTATCCCGCTCCGCCTCTGCCCGCCTGACTGCAGGACACTATGAGGACATCATTGTGTGCGTGTATGTGTGCGTGTGTGTGCGTGTGTTTGTCTTTGTGTGAGAGAGCTACTGTTGCATTTACGTGGTCAGGTCCTCTCACCATCTTATGCAATACGATATTTTTCACTTTGTGAGTAACCCTGGGTATTTCTGTCAGCTCCACCAAATCAGCTATTGTACCATAAAAAGATGCACGGCTCCCACTCCCTCTCCCAAAACACTCCCAGTGGATTTAGCATGTTGTTCTGAGTTTGAGTGTGTGTGTGAGAGAGATCCTCTAGATACTACTAGTTCTGCTAACATGGCCCTGAAATAGCAAAGTGGAGAGGTGTGAAGTAAAAAAGGAAAGGACACTTTAGTAGAGGAGCAACTGACACGGGGTGAGTCACTTTCACATACACACACAGACACACACGGCGTGTTGATCTTGGCACGTAAGCAAAAAGAATACAGAGGAAGAGAGCTTGAGTTTTGAGTGAGGGGAGGATCATTGATGTCTTGGGTTTCTATTTTTTAAGGTATCATAAAATAAAAGATTTCCCCATGTTTGACATGGTTCGCCCTCTCAGTTTCAGGGTGCATTTAAAGATGCAGGTAATTTAGTCCTGAATGACTCTCTGTCTGTAAAGATCTTTGGGCCTGTGAACATTACAGTTTTCCCGAGGATGCTGCATTTAAGGGTCACAGGGGTAATGTTTTACTCCAAAAATTCCTCACATGCCTTCCGTGTATGATTGCTCTGACAGTCTCTGCTTGGATTACAGGCCTGCTTTACTTTTTAATTTGCCCTGAGATGTAGCAAAAACTGCTGCCTGTGTTTTCTGGTTGTTATAATTGAGAATAAAATAACTGTAAATGTTTCTGTAACAGTAAACAAATTTGATATTACTGCCGGATAGAGTCAGCAATATCCTCAGTGAACTACGGAAACAAAATGTTTTAGAATGCATAATTCAAAGCTCGAGTATGAACACCATCGCTTTTTGCATAACCTTCGTTTTTGAATGTTTACTCAGCGATAAGAGTAATGTTTTTTTCCCAGTGCTATTTGCATCTGCCTTTAAAGGATGTTGTAGTGTAAATGCAGAAGTGAGAATGGGAGAGAGAGAAGGAGAGAGGAAATGATACCAAGACGTTTGGCCGGCACTAATGATCACAAGAGCAAAAAAGAGGCACACACATGAGTGTGAGGGATGCACGCGCACCATGTGATATTTCTTGATTAATGCTGTAAGTCACTCCCTCCCTACTCTCTGGTTATTTGATCACAATCTCCCTCCCACTCTCGGGATCCAGTCAAACAGAAACTTGGAAAAGAAAAAGCTTGCTCAACATGAAATCACTGAAGACTTTTGCTGAAATATTCAACTTCTTTTTAGTTGTGTTTCAGATGTCAAGTTTGAATCAAGCAAAAATCATTTAAGATTTCCAAAAGTATGATTTAATAATAATTGGTTTTGTGTCAGTTTATGCAGAATGTTTTCAAAGGATTTAGTTACCAAATCATGCCTCTATCACATTTCTTTTTTTTTATTTTTATTTTGGGGAAGTTGTGCTTCTTGAGTGTGAAAAAACTTTGAGTTGACATTGACTGCTAAAGATGCAGCTTTATTTCAACTGACCAAGCATTTCTATGTTTTATGCTACATATTAATAAATTGATGTACACAGTTACAGCTCCTCGAATCTTGACACAAATGTCTCAAAAGACGTTGATTTTACTTTGCTGCATTATTACCTTTCTCACAAGCAAAACCTATGTCTTGATATCAGCCATGTTTTGCTAGTTGTTTTAAAAGTTGAAATTATTGCTGATATCACTCTCGCTCTAGATTGCTGTAGATGTTTTCTTCCAGCCAAGCCTAGTTTTATATCAACACAGATCTGCCTCTCTTCAATGGTGTGTTCTCTTCTTATTATTTAAAATAACTAGAGTGCTGTAACAACTCTAGTTGCATCTTCCTCTTTCTCTGTTGTTCATTTGTTTGCTTGTTTTTTTACAGATCATGGTTTCAGATCATCAGACATATTTTTAACATTAATAATGGTAACCTGAATAAATACAAAAATAATACTCAAAGATGATTTTATTTATGAACTTATTTATTAATTTTAGACATCTAACTTTCGCACTGCACACTTTTTCACCCATAGCTTCTCTTTTAGCATGTTTTAAAAGGAGTAGGCTGAGATACAAATGTATGTCCCTATATTTCTACCATAATGTGGATATTTTCAAATTGTTTCATTGTTTTTTACTTTGCTTTGCATAAACTGTTCCATTATTTTATCTCTGAAAAAGAAACACAAATACTTTGTAAATTTGTCCTTGCACATGGGATTTTGAGATTCAGATCATCTCGTGTATTATGTGTGTGATTTGTTATGATGGTTTTATTTAGTTGGGTTATTATATAAAGCACTTTTTTTCGACAGACAATTGTTTAGTCATAAAAAATATGTTCCTCTCTACTTTCCTTTCTTCTGCCTTTGTTTCTTTGCTTTATTCTCCCATTCTTTCTCTCTTTCTTTCTTAAACTGATAAAGTGGAAAGAATATCTGCAGACCGATCATTGGAAAAATATTCTGCACACTAACAAAACAAAAGTGTAACTTTCGTAGTGTCTCATTATATGTGGTGTAAAACTAAGTGGCAGACATGGTGGTGTGCTGGTCAGGCACTCCTTTAGGTCCTGGATGGTTTGCTATAACAGATTGAACCATGAGTTCAATCTGTTCTCTTCAAAACAATCCTGAGGGATAATGTTCCTCAATCAGTTAGTGAACTTTAGCTCAAGTGCTTTTGGTTATGTAACAGAAAACTTCTCAGTTTTCTGAAAAAGGAAGTTTTCGGAGTGACCTTGTCAAAGTCCATACTTCAGTCTGCAAAGGAATGATCATAAATAATATGTTCATGCTGGAAATATCACATCATATGATCTGAAACACTACTGCAATTATTGAAGGGCTCCACAGTATCTGTCTGTCTGATAAATTTATGCAACATGCTTAGTACCAACATTTTAAAATAATTACATTTTTTAGTCATTGTAAAATAGAATAATTTAACTGTGTGTTACTGAGTTTCTCGACAGCTGATTCATTTTCTTTAGAAAAAACAACATTCTGTATCCTTATTACTTAGATTGAGTGAGGAGGTGGAACAAGCTGTTACTTTCTTCTGGGAGTAATATAATAAAACAACTGTTCAATTTGTAAAAAACAAGTATTGAAAAGTTAGATGTGTAATTTAAAATTGCGATCCTCTTCTTTTTAAGATTCATTGTTATTTTTCTTGAATAGATTAGTGAGTTAAGGAAATCTCCCTCGAAGGGTTTATGCCAGGTCATACTTGTTGGGAATTGGGGCATGCAGTACAGTAAAGAGAGCATATGACTTATTGCTAAATTGCACAGGACATTCCCATACCTCGCAGTGGTTTCATAATAAAATGTGTGAGTGATCTTTTTTGCGCTTTCATGCCTCAAAGAAAAGCACATGATGCCACCACACGCACATCATGAACGAGGGACTGAGCTAAAAGGAGAACTGACTTGTTATGACTGTGATGAAAACCTCATTGTGTCAGATTTGACCAGCTGCGTGTTACGCTTCATCTGCCGCTGTGTGTCGATACTTTGAGATAAGGGTTAGCTCCACTCATCTAGAGGGATGTGTGTCCGGCGAGCACACCTTTCCTCACCATCCCTGCGGCCTCTGATTGGCTCCACTGCAAAGAGGCTGAGGTGTTGCAGCAAATAGCACAGGCTTGTGGGCTGGTCCATTCTGCAGCTCGAGGGAGGTTAATGAGTGAAGCCACTGGGCTGTCAGCCAAACATGAGCAGCAATGCTAAGGCTCCCACAATGAGCCTGACTGTATTACCACTGAGCTCTGTCTAATTATACACTCCCGGCAAGGCAGGGAGAGACAGAGAGCATATTAGGCAGGGGGAGAGGAAAAGTTACCAAGTATCCTGGTCTGGCACAAGGGACTCACCAAGGGAAATAATTGTAGACTAAAGTTTTAAGAGTGAGATAAAAGATTTGTGGCACTGAGAAAGAGGGAGAGAGGAAGATCAGGCAGTCAGAAGAGAGAAACAGCCCGCTCAGAGGGAGAAACAGAAAGAGAGACAGAGTGAGAGAGAGAGAGAGCAAAGAGGCGTTTAGAGAGTGAGAAGGAGCAGAGGTAGGAATAGGATGAAGAGAGAGAAGGCTGAGCAGTAGAGAGGAGGAAGAGACTCAGTGTCAAAACTGGATATTCCTGCGTGCCTGCAGCTGCCTGATCCAATGAGAACAACTCTCAGATACGAGCTACGTAAAGGCACCCAGCAAGGTATGTGACCACGGAGCTTCCTCCCCTCAGTGAGAAAGTGTGTGTGTCCATATTTGTGTGTGAAGGAGAGTGCGAGAGAGCACAGGTGTGTTGATAACTTTGGATGACAGGATGAAAAAAGAGTCCTGAGAGAAGATTGATTTAGGCGTTAGTCAAGAGGTGCAAGGCTTTCTGAGGAAGGCAGGTCAGCCAGGTATGAGAGTGAATAAGTGTGACATGTGTGTTTGCGAGACAAAAACAATGAGTGAGTGTTTGAACTAGAGGGAGATTGTGACTGATTGGGAGAGAAAGAGTGTGTGAGGTTTATCTCTCAGCCTGACTGCAGATCAGGGCTTTCAGAATTAGAGCAGTGGGCTTAAATAGCCCTGGTCCAGAGATAGCCAGGGGCCCTCCAGGAGCCCGCTTAAATTGGGAAGGATGGAGATGAGACTGACTAGGGTGGGGTTTGTCCAGTGGGGGTGTGTTTGTGTGTGTGTTTGAGGGGATGGTGGTGGTGGGGAGTGTTAGAATGAGAGGAAAAGCATGGTGTGCAGATGTTGTAGTCAAATCCTGAGAGCTCTCGTGTCATTAAAGGTATGATATGCAGGTCTGCAGGTGCATCTGTTAATATCCCCAAAAAAATGTTATTATGAGAAACCCCTAACTCAGTATCTTTCTTCCCTTCTCTTACTTTTAACTCAGAAAACTTTTCTTTGCATGCCTATGTGAAAAGATCAGACCTGAATTGTGCACATTCTGTTACATGCGGGTAACAAATCCCTGCCGGTTTCTTGTACAGCAGAAAGCAAAGTTATGATTTTGGTCCATCTATTTCTGCTACTGCAGGCAGCATCCTTCTGTTTCCCCAATCGTCCATATGCTACATATAGGAGAATTCACTCAAGTTCCCACAGTCCTTGACTGTAGATGTCCTTCAAGCGAGACGTACACCATTTGTCCCTGCTGACTTAATTCACTTATTTCAATTACTAGGGTGATCTGCTGGAGTCCACAGGAAGTCTTAGGTCTCTGTATAACTGCTTCCTCTAATGTCTGCTTTGAAGGAACTGCTACAAAGTACTGAGAGTTTCTCTAATGATGCATTTTTGTTTTTAAGCTCAGATTTGTCACTTAGCAGAGATTTGTCTTCATGAAAGTATTTGGTGTGACTGACTAGGCTCCGATTATTTTACAGCTTTCGGGAAACAGAAGCACAACTGATCATATGGGCTGAGTGAAAATTTTGTCCCATGTTTCTTGTGTCACCCTGAAGAGAAGAACAGGTCTCTTGTGGGAGAAGGTTGAGTGGCTGCTGGCCCTTTAAGAGGTCTATTTTTACAGGGGCACACTCATGCATGGAGTGAGGCAGTAGCACACGGAGACTGAATCTGAGGACCACAGCTTCGATACCGAGTGACTGAGGGAGATTCCAAAAATTTATTTTAGCTCCAAAGATGAACATGCTGCTCTTTTTTTGGACAAGCTCCGAACATCAAAATCATCATAAATGAAAGTTACTTTGCTTTACTCCCTCCGTCCCCCACCAACCACTAAGGCGAATCTGCTCTTTTTCAAGTGGATCTCTCTGAAGTCTAAAAGTGATAATGAGTGGGTGCATGCAGTGTAGACATCCTTATATCCTCTGTAAGAAAAAAAAATCATTCCTATGTATTTGTTTTAATATGAAGATAGTTGCAAAAGAAAGCTGAAAATGTGAATATTCTTCAACAAAAGGAAAAAACACACACTTTAGTATGTCCCCCACGCTCCTTGCAAGTAGCCGTATAAATGTGCAGATTTCTTCACAAACACCCATACATGCAGTCAGAGGTGCACGCAGCGCTATTCACCCACATAAAAAAAAATTACTTATACATCCTCAATATCTGGACCTAAAATAATCTTCTCCTTATGCAATCTGCATGTTATATAATGCATGGCCTGTCATTATCACAGCGCTCCTTCACGCCCTGCTGTGCCTCTCCACCTACAGCACCACGCAGACAGGCAGACACGCACACATACACACCCTACATCTTGTGTTAGCAGTCATATACTCTACTCTAGCACTCTCACACTCTCACCCACGCTGAGTGTATGCTCTCAAACAGCCACCCAGATGAGTGAGAGGGAAAGACAGAGAGGGAGACCGTGAGTGGGTGGGGTGGGGAGGCTGAAAGTGAAATACAAAGAAAGGGAAAACTATAGACTGAAGTGTACATTCATGCCGAGACTACGCATTTGCATGATTGCAAGAATCTACGCACATGCCCTTCTTGAGTCTGTGATTTTCAGTACGGCATGCCAACACAAAATCAGATCTCAGGGCCATTTGTGGGGGCAACAGTTAAGCAAACATTTGAACTTCTGTAACCACTGACAAGTATTTATTTTCTTAACAGCTTTCTTCACTGTTTCTTCAGAAAGTCAAGACACACTCACCACCTCACTGCAAACAGACGGAGGGATAATCTCTCATTGTCACTCGCGAGTCACACCTACTGTATGGGCGAGCACTTACATGTCTTTGCCTGTCTTCCATGTCATCCACTTGCAGAAAAGAAAATGAGTCACATCTTCTCTGCTCTTTTTGTGCATAAATGTTTTAATAAATCATGCAGTGTGCGCATTAACTGGCTCATTAAAATCACAAATATGACGGTATTTTATTGGGAGTCAGGGTGACAAGCTAACATAAAGTAGTTAGTGATTACAAAGTAGAAGGTAAATGACATTTTTTTTCTTTGCTTTACAAATGAAAATTTGAAAATTATGGTGCACAAATATTCTCTATCCCAGTGACTTAATGATTTGTAGAATCAACCTTAGCAGTAGGCAAACAGTTTCAAGTCTTTGGTGGTATTTTCTTCACACCACCAAAATTTTACAATTTTTGCCCATTTTCTTTATTAAACAGAAAAGTTTGCTACAGATCTTCAATTATATTTAGGTCAGTAATTTTACTAGGCCTATCTAATCCTAAATTGGCTGTATATTTAGAGACAGTATCTGCTTGAAGATAACCCTACATTCTTTTGCCTAATCATTTCCAGCATCTAACATCAGGTTTGCTCTTAATTACAGCTCAATTTATTTCCACATCAATGCTAACCAACTTTAATGTTACTTCTAAATATATCCATTTCTTCAGCCTGATGCTTTAGTGATATACACAATTCTTCCAAATATAAGTTGTATATTCTTACAGTTGGTGACATATAGACGTTCAAACTCAGATGCCTTAGCATGAGTCACCTATTGCTACCGGCTCAGAGGGCACATTTTTAAACAAAACAAGAAAACAAGCAAAAAAAAAAAAAAACAGTTTCACACAGCACACTTCTGTTCCTACAAATGCCATCTCAACTTAATCTTTAGAAACAGCTACACTTTGAAGTAAAGGAAATGTTAAAAAAAATAATAATTCCCACTTCAAAGTAAAACAGACAGGTTGAAACTACACAGTTATGTTTGTGTGTAAATTATGTACTTCCTATTTGACTCCCACTGTTGTTTCTGACAAACAGAAATCTAATTTTCTGAAAAGCAATATTTGCTTTTGAGGGCCAACACAAGGATAAGTTTAAAGTGTTTCAAGAGAATATGTCATAGGTCTCTTTTTGAGCTCTTTGACATATTCATGAAGCTTATTGGCAAGATAAGATTATCACTAGGTCTAAAAAAAATGCCTCTGTTGAACAGACAACAGTTATCCAATTATGATCAGTATTCCAATTTTCTATTCTATTCTATTCTATTCTATTCTATTCTATTCTATTCTATTCTATTCTATGTATATTTATGTATTAAATGAATAACTTTAAATATTTAAATTTATTATATATATATATATAAGTTACTGAATGTTTTTTTTTTTTTTTAATTTATTGTTCAATTTTGCTAAATTCGTAAAAGTGTATTTTTCCCATCACTCTCTCTGGTGAGCTGAAGTTTCTCAGTAAGGGACAAATAGTTTTTTTTTTGTTTTTAATTTTGCTCTATTCTATTCTATTCTACTCTATTCTATTCTATTCTATTCTACATTCATGGCCGTTGTAGATCTGGGCTGTCCCCCAGTTGATCTGATATGAGAACAGGCTTGGGATCTCAGCCAAAGAGACCAGGAGTGTGATGAATAATCCCAAACAGAAGTCAGTGTTTGAACACAGCTGACTCTGCGCCAGACTACTTAAATGTGACAGACACACCTGTCGTTTAAATTCTCTCATGAGAGCCAGGTGTTTCTTCTCTGATCTACTTGCAGCATGTGTGAAAGAAAGGAGTGCAATAATGAAGGTGCATCGGTTGGTCATTTGCAAACACGTGCATGCGCCTTGTCAATTATTTGACCACATACAAAGGGTCATTTTCTTGAAATGGATTATTTTCCTTGGCTTTGACTCGCTAACCCCAGTGTATGATCAAGGAGCACGCTCTCCTCCTCTGCATTTCAACTACAATGAAGGTCAGCAACCTTTCAACCCTGCCACCCACCACTTACACCCACCGCTTTTCAGTTAGACCTGCCTTTATCCTTTTGCTGGAGTCCATGCATGTGAGCTCGTTCCCTCAAGATTTTAGTATCAATGTGTAGTGAGTGTAAAATCTGAAAGAAATTTATCTGGAGAACTGTCCTTGAACTAATTATTTTTGGAATTCCTTTCAATCAAGAGCAAAATTAAGATCAGAAGTAACCAAACATCATTCTATGAATTCATTCGTGCTTGTTTGAATTTTTCAGCAATGGTGCAGAAATAGCTTCATGTAAAAAGCTCTATCAAAAGTGGTATTTCATTTATGCGATTCAGACATATTACTGTTTAATCTGCAACACTTTTCTATAGCACGCAGCTTAAGGAATGAGTTGAGTAAATGACTGCAGCGGCAGTAGATATGGTGTGGGAGGGGTAGTGGAGCAGCAGCAATAATGGCAGTGTATAGCAACGTTGCCTTGAATACCAGCAGTGATAAAGGTACTCTAGACAGAGTCTCTAAAGCCAGTCTAGACAGTCTATCTGAATGTGAATGCCACTTAAGCTACCAGGGAGAGACCAGGCTATGCTGTCTCTTCGTGGAGATGTTATGTTTGGTCACAGTTTGCTGGCATTTTAACTGCTGAAACAGAACGAGCAGAAACTCCAGGTTTGACTGGCACTCAATAGGTGAACAAAGCCAAAAACAAAAACAGCAAATGTTTAGAAGAAACAGTGGGCCCCCCTCCCACTTCTTCCTTCACACACTGAAACTTCACATGCTGGTCCTTGCTCTTTCAAGCTTTTTTTCTTACCACTCTCCCGCTGCTTTCACCTCTCTTGTAAGCCGGTGATCTCATAGCATGGGAGTGCATCAAAGGCTCTGAGTCTGGTTAATCATATCTCATACTAGTGAGAAGATCTCCTGCCAGACATACAGTGAGCCAATACACACACAGACACACACGCACATGTACAACGTCACACTAAAAAGTTGGGAAGCTAATTTGGGAAAGAGCTGTGAGAACAGAAATAGAAAAGCATGACTGTGCATCAGCCTTGTATGACATCACTACTTGCTGTCACCTAACCTATAGTATCACATTTGAAGTTCTATTGTGCGTATTTTTCATCATGATAGGTGCAAGTAGAAGCTGTCGTGGTTTGAAAAATGTTATTTCAGATGCAGGCTAATAATCTTCAAATTACAATGTGGGGGAAAAAGTGAAACTCCCATCAAACGACATCTTAAATGCCAAACCAGTGACAATGGCATTACACCCGCAATTGGAAATGTCATATAAACTGTGACACATGTTTCACACTGACACGCGCGTATAAAAGGAGAGACGGAGAAGCACTCCTGCTGCGGATGGCCCCGCTATGGTCAGAGCAAATAGCAGAACGAGGTGGAGGAATTTTTTACTTCTGCTGACTGGCTGACCTGCATGTAATTAGTCAAGTCATATTTTTAACTGATATTGCGTAAAAGCCAGCTTAAGGAGCCATGACTGCCCTATTTATACCCCAGGGGCTAATGGCCCGTACCACTAACGCAGGGGGGGATTTCCTCCCCAGAACCATATTAAGCCTGCCTTAGGATGTACCAGTTAGGATTCACAAGGGATTAGGCCAGCAATACATTACAGGCCTCAGCGTCTGAATCACTCACACACTACAGGAGTCTGCTGTCGACTCGGGCTTTTCAGAGTCTGACAGTTTATTTGTTAAAATAATACAACATTATTTTCACTCAATCAAGAAAGATAAAACAATGTAAAAGGAGTGACAGTTTGAAACTTATATTTGAAGTTTTATTCATATTTTGTGACTAAAATATGGCATGATGAAAATAATTTATATATTTCATAATTATCAGTGAAAAAAAAACTTTCTTGTAATGATTGCTCAGGGTTTGCATATTTTTACTATTTTGTTTTCTTTTACCATTTATCTTTGGTGGTTATCTTTGCCAACACCCTGATATGCATCTCCCTCCAGAGTCCAAATCCACTCCAAAACATTAAAATTATTTAAAATGAAAAGCGTCAGAGCTGGTAAAATTAAAAGATTCCTTCAAACATATCTGCCCAATAATACGAGTCTTCACTTTATATGTTTTTTTTTAATCAGTTCAGCTTATTCAATCATAAATTCAGTTCAAATATATTATATTGTCAACATATTGCACCAATTTACACCAAATGCCAAGCAGTCCAACTCACATCAAGTTACAATTAAACAATGCAATTACTCTACAAGCTGTAGTTGCATCTTGGTTGTATTTACCTATGAAACCAGATGTAAGTCCTTGACTCATGCAATGACTGTTTTGACTGAGGCATTGCTGCTGGCTCATCCTGCAGAAGAATGGGTCATTGCCCTGAAGGCTGACCTGGCTTGTCGCCCAACAAGCTATTGCCTCTATCACTCTGTCCTTTTATCAGCTTAGCCAGGCTCCTTGTAGCGTAAGCCACCACTGTAGTACTCTCCTCCTCCTCTCAACCCCTCCCTGGATTAATTTGTGTCTCCAACTCTTCTTTGAATCTAACTTTATGATTTTTCCAAGCAACTTCTCTCTGTTTTTCTGTTCCTTACCCTCATCTCGCCATACTCTCCTCTACGCTTCCCCTCTGTTCAGATCTATTACATTCAGCAACAAAATTTCTGCTGCATCAGACGTCCATCATAGATCTTCTTCTCAGCCTGAAACGTGATAGGACACCCAATACAGGGATACTCATGAGGAAGGGCAGATGTAAAGAAAAAAAAAATAAAAGAACAAGCACAAAGGAAATGACTATTTTCTTATAAATCAGGCCCTCAAAGTATTATAGTAAAATGTTCAGTCACCTGTTGCGGTTCTTACTTCTTTTGCTCTTGATGTGCTACGATTTCTTAAATGCTGCCTGACTCATTTGACCTTTCTTGTCAAGACTTGACCCTGTTTGTGTATATCTGTGTGTGTGTGAGAGAGGAACAGAGAGAGGGAGAGAGATGGCCAGATTACACAGCGCAACGCCACAGAGAAAGACAGAGAGAAACAAGAGATATGGAGGAAGAGTATACACCGCCAAATGACTCAAGGGGTGCTATAAATGACTGGCAGTGCAGCATGGATCTCTTGTGCTTTTGCTTGTGTTGATGTTTGTGTGTTTTGGATATATTAAATAGCTGAGGGTGCCTCCATGAGTACAACAGTGTAGTCATTTCTATATCTCAATGCTGCGCTACATACTTTTTGTGATCAATCCATCCGTATTTCTTTCTTTTTCTCTATGACTAGACTGCCATGTGCGCGTTCATTTCAAATATGACTTTGTGCTTTGAAATTCATCAGATTATACAGTGCCTTGCAAAATGATTAAAACCACCTGAGCTGTTTCACTTTTTGTCACATCATAACCACCAAGGTAAATGTATTTTTTTAGATTATTTTGTGGTGCTCCGAAAGAAACGTAGAGGATAATTTTAAAGTAAAATTTGAAGGAAGCATGTTTTTTTTCACAAATCAAAATTTGCAAGGGTGCCTAAAATGTTTGCAGCCCCCTTTTATTTGATACTCCTAAGTACTAGGACTCCAAACAATATTGGGAATAATTTCCCATTGTTGTTATAACTCTATAACCATTCACATTGCAATATATTTCAACATAATGTTTAATAATTTTACTGATCTTTAATCCCGAACCGCAGAGTGTTCTGGAGGATGTAGGCAGAGGAAAGGCCTTCGTCTCATGGGCAGCTAAGCACAGTGGATGGCATCACTCATTGAGTGAGTGAGTTTCAGGTTTTGCCACCATACCTCATAGCTGCTTAAAAATAATAATGATAATAATAATAAAAAGCGTGGGGCGAAGGGAGAAAATGGCAGCTTGAGAGAAAATTATGGATAAAACAGGAGACAGCATCTCATCACTGGATTGACAGTATTTCAGATATTTTAAACAGAAAAGCAATCAATTATTATCTGTATCGGCTAAATGGAATCGTTGACATTGTGATACGTTTGTCAGTCATATTGTCCAGTCCTACTAAGTATAATTATGTAAGTTCAGACATCGCCTGGTTAATGAAAACAGTAAATCTATCTGCAACGGAGACTCTGCATCAATTCAGTTCTCCTCTGAAGGCCGTGCACATCACACTGAACATGCAATCTTGAGTGATTTTTTTCACAGGGCAATCCTGGATGGACACTAGCTTCAAAAACCTTGAGACTGAGGAAAGGAAATCAGAGCATTTTAATGTCAGTCAGAGCCCACCGCGTGATTTTGAACTGCATTACTGCATTGGTTTAACACAATCATCCCCCGTATGTACAGTTGTTGGCAGTTGTAAGAATTCAAAATATGAAAAAAGTTGGAAGAGAGTGACAGCTTTTACATGATGCTGTTATGCATTTCATTTTATTGATTTTCCATTATTAAACGTCTCTTATTTCCCACTATCTAGAAACCTTGTTTTGATGCTTTTGATAAAAAAATGAGTTCAGTATAAAACATAGCTTTGCATCTAGCTGTTCAATTTACAGCCAAGGCAATTCTAAGGTTGTTTGAGTATTAAATCAATACAAATGTTGTTGTTTTTTTTCAGAAGAAACCTGACATATGGACAGTTGCATTTAAGATAGCAGCACATTGAAAAGTCCATAGAAAGAACTGTCACTTTCTTTAAATGGATTCATGTTTGCCGTATTGAGTCTTTCTATAAATCCGGAACCTGTTTAGTCAACAATACATAAACGTCGCATACATTAAGATTATTACGATTTCAGTTATACGTCAATGATTTAATTTTCATACGACCCTGCAGCTGTTTGGTCTTTCATCCAGGATATTCCGAAATTCTTCGTTTACGTTTCTTCCCACATGAAACATTTGCTGGAGCAGACAGCAGTCGTGCCCACACAACCTCTGTGTCTATCATCTTCCGTCTGAGCTTGCTTTGAAAAATAAAAGTAACAATCTGTAAAATGTCAGAGGTGATGTTTTTGACAGTTGTCACCTCCCAGTAAGGATGTTTCAGTGTGGGCTTCCCGCTGAATTTTGTTTTCACACCTCCATTTCTTATTAACCCTTCCATTTGCCTGTGGTTGATAAGTGAGTCAAGGTTAATGTCTTGTTTGTGGGTAGAAGTCTGTGTTTTGTTCTGCATTTTAAGAAGATCTAAGAGCGCATGGCTCAAAACCCTTTTCTTGGTTTGTTTCCTTTCCATGCATGTCTCTTGATTGTTTCTGTGCTCTGAATGAAAGCTACACTCACGAATAGAGTACTAACAAGCCAAGGCAGCCATACCATCACACTCCACTTGTACTGACTGAATCACTGAAGCAAATCATTCAGAGCTCCCCTGCAGTGCTCCTGTGTGCGTTTGAACTTGTTTCAGTGTGTGTACAACTACGCATATGCGTGTGTGTGTTTATGTCAGTGCAAGCATATAAAGTCAAATCAAATGTATTCATAAAAGCTCTCTTAATAAGCAGGTTCGTCACAAAGTGCTTTGATGAGAACAAAGGACACAAATTCAGATGAAACTGCAGATAAACAAAAAAGAACACTGTGCATGTGTGTGTTTGCATGCATGCGTGCGTGCGTGGGTCTGTGTGTGTGTTGCTGTGCATATGCTTTTCTGTGTTTGTGTGTGTTCTTGATGGATGTGAGGTTTAGTTTTGAGTCAGAGGCAGCAGCAAAAGTCTAAGTCTGAGAGTGTGTGTAGGATGAGCCTCCTACCACGTCCCTCCCAGTCTCTCATCAACTGTCTTTCTGCCTCCCCTCCATCCTTTTCTTTCTTCTATGTGTCAGCATGTCTTCTGTAAATGTCATTACAGACATGAATTAGTGATTTGATTGCTCTTCACTGACTGATTAGCAATGTTCCATGTTTCCAACTGGAGACAGTTTGTTAGAAGTAGAAGACATCAGACAGCAACGAGATCTGTAGTCTGCATCCTTGACTGTGCATACATATGAGTGCATGTATATGTGTGTATGCATGTTTGTATCCCTCACAGTGATTAAAGCAAGTGGGCGGCAGCAACTGGTCTGCCTGTGTGGCTCTGCATAGCAGACATGTTTCTCACTGCTAGATATTACTCATTTCCTCAGCCCTTTGCACACACAAGCACACGCACACACACACACTCTCTTGACACACACATGCTCACAGGCACAACAGACACGGAGACGGATAGCAGACTCTCAGTTTTTTCCTTCAGTTTGGTGGGCTCGCTGGTGTTATTTCACTCGTTCAGAGATCAGAGGCAGGGCGTAGCTGCAGGCTGTTGATATCTGCGGGTGTTGGAGCCCATGGCGGTGCTGTGAAGGAAGCACTGTGGCACAGTAAGGAGCTGGGAGGTGGGCTGACCCCCCTGGGAGGACTAGAATATGAATGAGTACCAGCTCTGGGACATCTCCTCACCCCGGTACCAAGGTCAGTCTTACATCACAGCAGCTGCCAACTTCATCCACCTGCTTGTTCTAACTCTTTTCCTTTTGGCTGACATCTGTTCCTTGCTTATCTATTACTTACAATACAACTGACTTAATATTTCAAGTTTCACAAGTGGGACATTTTAGACAATGTATTTATGAGGACTTGCAGTCACAAGTCGGTGTGCATGTCTCAAGCAGATGCATGAAGAGAAAAGGCGGGATAACATAGAGCAATGCATAAGTGGGTATGAGTTTATTTGCATAATTAATAAAAATAGTTAATTATCATTATTATTATTGTTAAAGCTAATTAAAAAATTTTTTTGTTTACTTTCTGATCGAAACCCTAAGCTTTTTACCATATTTTATGTGTGGGAATGAGCAACATTATAATGTGTGCGCTCATTTTCTTTGGATGTATTGAAATTTTTCTGTAGAACAACAGTAGCTCCAGCTAAACTCCAGCTCGCTGTGCGCGTCTGCACAGTGTAGGAGTATTCTGTTAGGAGACATTTCTTTTCAAAAACTCCTCCACATGCACAATTGTACTCTTTGTTTTGTTGTACTGTTTTTGCAAATTTATATTACGTCTATTTTGGAGAGGTGGGAGTAAGAGTCCTCTGAGGACAAACGCTAAATCAGGATAATTTAAAAAAAAATGTTTCAGACAGTATCATAAATTAAGAAAAAAAACCTCTTAATTCAAATGAATTATTTTTTTAAATAAATGTCATTTTTATTGTATTTTGAGTTTGTTCATTTCTTAAAATATTAGGATTTATTTTTGATTTTTTTTATTATCAAAATAAAAAAAATCAACATAAAATAGAAATAAATAAATATTTTCTATACCTCGTTATAAAACTGAATTTAAAAAAAAATAACATAGTTTAAAGTTCGCCATTTAATTCTGTTATGTTTCAGAAGTTATCTTTAAACAGACATTTTTTTGTTGCAATTTTTTTTTTTTTCAGCTGAAACAATTAACAGCTGTATTTTACTGTGCAAACTGCCTTGAAAATAAGAGTACTTTGTGTGTCTATTAAACAGCTTAAAGAAAGGCTTTTGAATTGACTGATTTATTGAAAATGGACAACAGAAATACCACACTATGCAGAAAAAGACCACTGACATAGTATTTGGTTGTGTACTGCAGGCACAATCTTGAAAACAAGTCTCCAGGAATTTTTGTCTGGCCACATTTGAGATGAGTTATTCCAAGTTACTTTCTTTTAAGTTGCTCTAGCAGACTTTATTTAAAGCCACTCCTAGAATTAAGCATTACATTGTTATCACTATTTATGCATGACAGGAAAATCCGACAGACTTGCTATTGGGAATTGAAAAAAGTTTAATATTTGTTTTATTTCGAAGGAATTCTTCCATCTTGTGGGCTAACAATTTTTTTCTTAAGTTCACAGCTATAATTGAAGGCTCTAGAATTGGTTTCAAACTTCATAAATTCAAAGGACATTGAAACAGTACTTTAACACTGCAGTAAAATCTTTCCACATTTTGCGTATTTGTCTTCTTTTTCACCATTTCTGTAGTCTAAGATGAGGACACACGACAAGACTTTTTGTTGTCAGTGCTTTTTCTCTTTCTCCTACCCAAGGATTTTATTTGTCGAAAATAACAAATACTGCCGCCAATTGGCATGTTTGGTGACCCACGAATTTGATTAGAATTTGCTACATTCAGTTGACTTTTGTTGGTAAATTGTGCAGTTGTAAAGTGTGTGATCTGAGTTTTTTTCAGATTGCCATTCAAAGAAGACAACAGTTAGTGTGAATTCCAAATTGTTTCCAAATTGGCAAACACTGAAAAAGTTGTGTTGTTTGCCTTCAGCTTTAAAGTTGCTCCGACACATAAGATTAGCTGTGAAACCCTTTATAGACTTTTGGTTCCTTATGACGACACTTGGTTCCTTATGAAGACACATGGTTCCTTGTTTGTGATTAACTGTTTTATATCTGACGAAGACGAACTGCAATCGGGATGTAGAAATACAGGGATGACACTTCACCTCAGAAGTCGAAATTGCAGAAGTTGAGTGACAGAATAGTGCAAATATATAATAGTATATTGTGGTTCAATTATTAATCAAGTAGATAATCCAGAGCTTATCTTTCATTTGGAATTAGAAGGAAACTTTTAAATCAATTTCAGAATGAGCCTGGAGTATAAGAAGAATAGGAAGGAAGATCAAACTTTCCACCTGCATTGCTTATCAGATGTGCATTACTTCACGTTCACTACATCTTGGTTGGGCTGACAAACATGCATCATGTCATGTTAACTGTACAAACTTCCCAAACCTCTCGCTGCCCTATTTTTGGTTTCCAATAAGATGATCAAACAGCTTGTTACATTTGCTCTGTTTTTGGACCGAGTCTCTTGATGAGCAACAGCACACCCACCTCTCTAAAAAGTATCCCCGTCTAACCTCTCTAACCAGCTGGATGTATATGAGTGTGTGCATACGTGTGGACACAGTTGCCATGGAGACAGTGTGGTGGATGGTGAGACGGCAGGGAGTTGGTTAGCAGTTGACAGACTAACAGGCGAGTGCGGGGCTTGAGTGGCCAGCAGCTGGAGGAGCGACATGTTGGAGGAGGGAACGGCTGGACTTGCAGCCATCATTTCAAAAGGGCTCTTTTAAAACACTGGGAGAAGAATTAGTGGAGCTCCCCCGCACTTCTCACTGAATGAAGTGAGGCTGGAAAAATCTCTGACACATTCGAGGACTCAAACACAAAGACTCAAACAATAAACACATTCACAGATTTTTTTTTTTTTTTTTTTTCCCAAACAAAAACATGACACATTTTTACAGATCAACCATGGAAAACATGTCACACACACACATGCAGACTCACATATTTGCCCAGTCCCCTGCTGCGACGCCTATTTAATATGCAAAGATGGATTTCCTGTGTCTACAACAACTGGTGGTAATATCAACAGTGATTGTTTCAGCTTTTGTTGGGCAGCGACCAGCTTTGTCTATCACTGTTGGAGTGCTTATACTCACTTGAGGGAGTATTTGTCTGTTCTTGTCCATATGTTCGTCTGAAAGTGAAGGGTTGAGGGGGTGTTGGTAGTAAGCTTATGTAGAATACAGATTGTACCCGAGGATGTTGTGGGGGTAGATCATGAAAGTGGTACAAAAGCACATTACATATTCCAATCATCCCCCAAGAGTCAGCAATGAAAACTCTCCTGCTGTCGGGCCTTGGTGTGTGTGTTTTTGTACATACTTACTGCACTGCCTCTGAACTTCACTGGCTGAAATTTTTATTTTTAGCTCACATGTGGGAGTAATGTATTTGAATGAAATGAGCTAGATGGGCAGTTTAAATTGCACCACACTGGACACGTTAGGTAATGACTAATTAGCATCAACCATCAGAAAGCTACAAGTTTCTAACCTCTTCAAAGTAGTTTGGAAGAAAGAGTGAGTGGCTGATTTCGCTCCATCTGTCTAGTACAGCTGAATATTTGTTTGTATGTCTGACCATACTGACAGCTAAGTCTTAACTACAACTCATGCCAGGACCTAACAGACTGTTCTTTCCCAATGTTCACACTTAATCTCTCCTACTTCTGTCTCTTTCTCTTTTGCGCTGCTCTAGGTGAGTGGTGCTTCAGTGCAACAGCAGCAACAGCGATCCAACAGTGATGCTGTGTACCGGCCTTCCCCTCTGTGTGCACCCCTCGTTTTCCCGTGAGGCCCATGTGACCTAACCTACACTAACACACAGGGGGCCCCCACTGCTGCTGGAGCCCACCCATGAATCCAAGCCCTGACCGCAGCAAAGAGCGCCTCCCTCCCAAAAAGAGGGAGTCTCGGCAAGGGTCTGCAGAACACCACGTCCCTCTGGATGAGTTTAAACCACCTGTGCCATTTCGGAGCCGGCATAGCACCAGTAGAGGGGAGGGAGGCAGGGAACACAGTGACAGGGGCAGAGTTCTCTCTAACCCAAACCCCCATCTCCTAAACAGTCCTCCAGCCCTTCCTACTCCAGCATCAGGGCTCCATGTGCCATTACCATGGTCCCTGAACTACTCTTCATCTGTTTCTCTTCCACTTTTTCCAAGCCAGGTCAGCGACAGAAGGAGCTCAGTGTCTCCTGCCTGGAGAGATGATCCCCTTACCTCAACCCTACCCCATCACTCTAGGTGGCTCAGAGGGGAGGGACCACTATCATTGCCCCCCGCCCCATCTTCTTCCTCATTTAAGACTCCTTTTCCAGCAAGTACAAGAGAAATGTGGTCCTACCTTAACACTGGTCACCGGGATTATAGCTCCTCTCTCTTTTCTCCTTCCTACTTGTTTAGCCCTCACTCTTTGTATCCTCAAGACCCCAGCTTAGTTGATGTAAGACCTAGATACAAAAGGCCTAATGGCTTAGATGGGCCAGGCAGCAGGACTGCCTCAGTTTCTAGACCTCTCCTCACAGAATATGTGAATGACAGCAGCAGATCTAGGCTTGATGTAAGTCAATATACTTTGCATGCCAATGGTGCACGTAGGCAGCAGGAGGACCTGATCTCCGCTGTTCATTCTGCAGGGGCATTTTTGTCAGATTCTCAACCTCAAGTAAGCCCTGAACCACATTCCTCACTGCAGGAAACAAATCAATCTGGGAAGACCAGCTCCACCTCACTCCCCACTAGTCCACATACCCTTGGACCAGATGCAAGGGCTGGCAGAGGTGGACTTCTGGACCATGTGGGGGCTACACCATCTGAGGCCCAATATTACCCCTTTGGATCAGTCACCCAACCCAGCCCTCACGCCCAGGCCTATCCTCTCTCCAGCTCCTCAGGAACACTTTCATACAGTCTGCATAGGGAGCCAGGTCCAAGGCAGCATACACTAAGGAATTCACCACACTCACCCCTTAGTCTGCCTAACAGCCATGATAGGTCACAAAGAGAGTGGGATAGAGACCTAGAAAGAGACAAGGTCCTCCAGAGGGACAGGGAAAAGGGTAAAGTAAAAGATAAGCAATTACATCATGACAAAGACCAAGAAAGAGACAATGAGCGTGAGAGACGACGCAACAGAGAGCGAGGGAGAGATTTTTCTCCTTCCAATCCTCAGACATCATCCCCAGCCCTGCACCCATCTCCCCCTGCACTCCTACCTCATTTCACCAAGGGGTCTCTGATTGAGCTGGCCAGTGGGCGGTTGAAACGAGTGGAGGAGCTGAGGACAGAAGACTTTCTGAGGAGTGCAGATACATCCCCTGAGTTCCACCTCAGCACCTGCACTGTTCTGGTGATTTCCCCAAGCAGTACACAGGGCTTCAGTCACCTGCAGGTTCACCTTACAGATCGCAACTCCCAGGTCAGCTTTTGCTAGGGTTGAATGCTTTAAGTTTGTCAATGTTGTAATGTTGAATGGCAAATGTCCCATTGACTTTAAAATAATCCTGCTGTTGTTTTTATTTAGGAGTTACTGCAGGTCTTGGTGGAGTACCCATTCTTTGTCCAAGACCTGGGCTGGTCTTCCTGCTCTCCTCAGAGAACTACACAGCTGTATGGCCTGCCCTGCCGTCAGCTTAGTGAGGGTGATGTTTGCCTAGCCCTAACCCCAATGCCCACACAAACTCAGCGGACACCCAACCGCACCAGCTCTAGGGCTCATCGCACCCAACTGCTCCCCAGAGGTCCAGCAGATTCAAGCAGCTCACAAAGGGAGGAGATGCCACCCCCACCTCCACCTCCTCCACTTCCTTCCCAGCCATCCCTTTTAACACCAGGCCCTTCTTGCAAACAGGTTACAGATACTCCCTCAAAGGAGCCGCATCGGCCTCGTAAACGGCGCTGGTCTGCACCTGACACACTTCCCTCAACCAGAACTGATGAAAGCCTCCTGGATTTACCTCATGGCTCCAAGCTAATGAAGTGGCAGTAGAAACTTGCACATGCATACTTACACACACGAGCACACACACACCCTCCTTGTCTATGTTGATCCTACCAAGACGAACAATGGAGAGACCTCAAGGTAGGGTTGCAGGGAAGATATACACAACAATAGAAGACACAAATTACAAGTGATCTGTCTAATTCATAAAGATGTAGCCCCTGCTGACCCTTTAATTTCTTTTCTGTTCCTGTATTTTCTTTTTCTTGAATTTTCCCCTTTTATTTCCTGTCCTTTCTTATCCTACCCTTTATTTTTCTTTCATTCCTTTCCTTTTCCTCTTTCCCTTTCCTGTTAATTCCCTTACCCTTTCCTTTTCTGAAAAAAGCAGCAGGGTGCATGTCAATTCGCTCCTTCACCATTTGGTACTGTTGTAGTTTTGGCCATTTCATAACGGATTTTTTTGCACACAAAAGGATGCTGTCCACAATAGGGACGTTTTACACTGACCATGCATCAGCTTGTATCAATCACACCTGTGTTTGTTTCCATGTTTCAAAGAAAATATCTACATCCTACTGACTGTAAAGAGATGTGTTTCTATAACTCCAATACATAATATCTTACAAGATCTCTTAAAGGTATTTTGGTTTGCCCCTGGGTTCTAATCTGTAGTTTGTCAAATGATCTAAATGGAACAGTGAAGTACATAATCTTCAGGTGATGATATATAGTTGAATGAAATTACATGAAAATTTACGCTATTATTACCATTTTTCTCCATAACTGTCAAAAATACATAAACTGATACGCCATGGTATAAGTTCATAAGAGAGTATTAAATTATTTATTCAAGTGCATGAAATAGAAGCAGGAAGGGATGAAATGGTAACGCTTCGATTCAAATTTGAGTACGAACTGGTGAAGGGGTGAATTAACTCAGAGATATAGCAGCAACTAATTGACTCTTTACAAAGACACTGAAGATATTTAATGAGACAATCAAGCACTTGTCTGTGTTCACTCTGTTTTTGCTATGGTCGTCCCACACACCTTCTCAATAAAAGTAATTACTGCAGGGTATTTTCAATCAGTGTTATGAAAGTAAACGCTATTGCGGAATTGCATATATATATATATATATATATATATAAACATATATATAAACACACACATATATATATATATATATATATATATATATATATATATATATGAAACATTACAGATGTTATATACAGTAAATATGCTAAACAGATTTAATGCAATTTCTGTCAATCTTGCAATGCAGTTTTTCTTTAATTGTTTCTTTTCTTGCATCGGAGCCGATGTTTTCACACCGGCCTGGGCAGGCAAGGTGAATGTATGAGCAACTCTTCGCCTTTTTTGTAATTCTTATCACTGGGAGTCATTTCAAAAGGTTGTTCATCAAAGCATTACTCCAATATGTTCTTAACATTATCTCTGAGAAAGGGAGAACACTAATGAAAACTGCGTGACAGACAATCCCACCCAGACAGGTCTGTGCCACATCGCCTCGACACTCATGGTGTTTTTCCATTAAAAACTGAATGATGGAAGGAGTAAAAAAGGTGCAGTATGGCTGAAGAGTAATGGTGCTAATAACACGTTGGAACATGATGCTTTGTGAATGCTCTTGACCCCTGTGTGTACTGTACGCTTCAGTTCCCGTCTCATTTTTTAATGTACTGTATATGTTCGAAGGCAGGGAAAAAATGATGAAAGTATTTTAAACTCAGATACGGGTAAATCAGCACTCTCTGATTCTGATTCAGCACTCTCTATCACTTTAGTTTTTTTTTTTTTTTATTATTATTATTTTAAAGGAGAAAAATCTTACCTGTTACTTTATTTTCTTTTTAAATGCTACAGCTACAAAAATGTATATTTTTAAAAAAAATTGTGAATCTGTTCTATGATGTTCGATAGAAATAAATGAGAAAAAAAGCTTTATAGTTTTAATTTCTGTGGTCAATTTATTCCACATATTTGTTCCAGAATGAGAAAATTAAATTAGCATGTCATACTCTGAGTATGAGTTCAACATCAAATGAAGAGGGAGAAAAACATTCACATTATTATTTGTTTATCGGCATGCTTTGAGCAAAATGCACAACAGGTGTCTAGCTGCACTATAGAAAATAATATCAAATACAAGCTGCAATGAAGATTACATTAAATTTCCCGTAATGCCTTTCAAATGTACTTATTGTACATACACACACACAGACACACACATACATATATGGACATATTTATATTTATATATACTGATGATACTGTATTACTATCCTTTATGGTGATTATGAAGACAGAAGTCAAGTTCACTTGTGTATTGTCCATATCAACTCTGGCACATGGTAGATTTCTCAGTCTATCTTCTTTCCTTTTGCGTTGGAGGTGAGATTTCGATGTTTCTCCTCAGTTTGTCCCAAGCTGAATCTCTGTAACAGTTCCACAGCAAACAAGGGAACCACCTGGCCAAGAGGAAACAGAGAAACACTCAATTACTGTGTCTGTAATGACATCTACTGGTCACAAATATCACTCTCGTGTCTCTCACACGTCTGAGATTCTGATCTTCATGTACGAAATCCAGCTTTAGAAAATTCTTGCTCAATTAAATGGAATTTGTGTGTAAAATCAAAATTGTTAGCATTTTTTATAGGAAATATATTTCTTAAAACAGTTCCTAAAGGTTACATATAATACAATAGAATGGCACACAATAACGGTTAAAAGAAGCTGAAAGTAAGATGCAATAAATGCTGAGAAAGCCAAAAAAGGGCTAACATCAGGCTTCAGACAGTAACCCTCCTTTCTGCCATGTAATGATATTTGATTTAGTCTTAAGTAATGGCCAAAAAGTGGCCATTACTTAAGACCATTTATTGGCCTTAAGTAATGGCCAATAAATGCCATTATTTATTGCCCATAACCTTTGGAACGTTACCTTTTAAATATACTAATGAAACCAGTTACATTTATATTTCTAAACCACTTTTGGGTATTTGGTCAAATATCTGGAAGTGGAAATCTTTGAACATTATTTCTTCATAAAGCGCCAATGATCAGGTGCAACATTTCTGGCAGTGG
This sequence comes from Poeciliopsis gracilis, assembly GCA_911649635.1. Taxonomy (NCBI): domain Eukaryota; kingdom Metazoa; phylum Chordata; class Actinopteri; order Cyprinodontiformes; family Poeciliidae; genus Poeciliopsis; species Poeciliopsis gracilis. Next base: position 5,779,971 of record CAJVRI010001220.1, read on the forward strand.
AGTGAAGAAATTAGAAGAGGTTATACAAAAATCAAGGTATACTTGTAGAGAGCTTTAGAAAGACCTGGAACTAGCAGGCACACCTGTAAAGCATATTCATCAATCCATGCGGACAGGTTTCTTCATATAAGAGACAATCTGGCAGTGTCCTAATAAAAAAGTACACAACAGCAAGCTTTTTATGTCCCTTTCCAACTCACATGTGCCATTATGAGCTTCCTGGTTTTAGGTACGTTTGGATCTGGATACTCTTCCCCAAAGCAGAGCTCAATCTCGTGTGAAGGTGTAGGCCCCTTTCCCTGTAAACTGTTCTGGAGTGCTGTAAATTATATATTCATATTGGTGTTTTAAGAAGAAATGTTTTTTTTCTTATTATTAAAAAAATTCAGTTGAGCATTTTAAATTGTATGCATCTTGTGTAGTACCATTTAGGAACGAGGGTATATCCATCAGTTTGCAGGTTTTTTCACGTTCCAGTTTGTTCGGCCTGTCAGCATGCTGGGCCAAGGGACCACTCCAGTACACCCTGCCCTGGCAGAAGCGCTTGATAAATACCCCATCTGGTGCCACCCACAATAGCACACCCCTTTCCAGGTGACAAAGAAGGCGATTCATCGCTTCTGCCAGGCTATCTGGAAGAGCTGCAGAGCCTGGGGAAGGGAAAGAAAGCTGCTGGGCAGAGCAGGGTCCGTAGATCTGTTCATTTCCCAAAGGAACATGACCCTGGAGGATGAAGCATCCGTCTGGGCTCTCTGTGATCACTTTCGTCACTGTCTGGCCCTGGTACAGCAGTTTCACCTCCATGCGAAAATCTGTGCAAAAAATGCAGTTAACACTAATCAAGATCAGTATGAAAATACACAAGTGCTAACGTAATGATATTTATTTGAATAATTCCGTCTTTCTTACCGGTTATATTGAGGACGGGACTGAAGAAAGTTACTGGATCAGGAGCATGAATTAGATTCTTTTTCTCTGTTATCTCACAGTACATGTGCTCCCTCATCAGGTCATCTGAAGAATAAAACACATGAGAACACATCCATGTGGGTGTTGAAAATGGGATTCAATTCATTTTAAAGCAAGCTGATTATTAATTTGTCATCACACCAAACAGCAAGAGCATAAGCTAGTTGCTGGTTATTTGTATTTTTGTGGCATACAGTTGTTGGCCACTGGTCATGTGTCGATTTGTCTGGGATGAGAAGGTAGAGGGCATTGCACCCACTTTGACAAACAGCTATTTCTAAACATTGGAGATCTTTGTTTTTTTGTGTGTGCTGGAAAGATTTATTTTTCACCATTTTTATTATAGGTGCGTTTACATAATTTTATTGCTCAATATTATAATATATATTTTAAATTAATATTTCAAAACTACCAAGAAAAATAAATGGATGCACAACAAAATATGGTTTTCTGTAGATATGAAATGAAAATATGTTGGAATAATGTTGGGGAGGAGAAGTAGAGAACACCAATGTTTGAGCTGAATTAATTATAGAAAGTCCGGTAGGCTTAATATTTTTAAACATTCCTTAACATTTAACATCAAAAATATGTCCAAATGAAAAACAGATTAAAATCACTCAAACATGTTAATAATTTAACATAAAACCATTGCAGAACCAATTTTGATCAGGACAAAGATGAATGGACAAGGGGTCAGTTACAGGTATGAAAGTATAGAAAAGTTTTAAAAAGTTTCCAAAAATGCAGAGCATTTGCTGAGCGGAGCATTGACTATGACATAAAGCTACTTCTTGCACTCTGCTGCTCAGATGGGTGAACAAAGTGTTCAGAATAATTTGGAAGTGTTTCTAGTAGCAGACTAAATGAACAGTCATGGTGCAACAACTAAAGGAGCAACACCCATCAATTTTATTGATGTATTGCTGGTATAAAAACTACAGTGAAAAACTATAAACAGAATGCCTCCACACTTTATCCAAACAGAAACCTGACTAATTGGTCAGCATTATATAATGTGTTACTCTATAAAACAAAGTCCTGATCTCAAGCCCAACTGATGCTCTCCCAAACACAAGGTAATAGCATAGTTAGAATGTCAGGCCACTAAAAAAAACACGCAAGGTAACAGAGAATATTGCTGATTATATGCAATTTGTTGGAAATAGCATGGGCAAATTTAGAACATTCATCTCACAGGAAGGTTATGTGAATAAATAGATCTAAAAGATCCAACTAGTTTAAATGTCAAGTTTTTTTTTGTTGTTTTTTTTTTTTTTTTGCAGAAAGAAAAACATTGATTACCAGTCCAACCTTATTAATCCTGTAGAGTATTATTAGTTATTTAGCAAATGTATCTGCATCTAAGCCAGATGCCTTGACATTATTGATGAAACAGTACATCCTGACATTTATTGGTAATTTCAGCCTCAACAGGAAAATATCAAAACATCTTTCTGAAAAGAAATGTGATACATGCACACTGCAAATTCATTCATGTCACTTATACTTTTTGACATATTGTAGTTTTCTAAGTTTTGTATTCACACTGCTTCACTATCCTACCCCTAAATAAAAACCAGCCACTACAAACAATTTCTTTCATAAGTCAGAGTTAGTAAATGGATTGCAACTGTATATTAAATTGCAGCTTAGATACAGCTGTTTTGCGAAGGCATTTGCCATCTTACCAAAACATGACTGTATCTGAATTGGATAAAGACACCCATTAGTCTGGACTCTAACATCTCTCATTTGAAGTTGCTACAAGTCACATAGGGAACACAGCAAATATGTGGAAGAAGGAAACCTCAATCAAAAGTTTTGGCCTACATCCAAAGCTCTTTTAGCAGCTGAAATACAACACAGTTTGGGGAAAAAAAATCTTTCAGAGGCTGCAAACATTTGACATCTGCAGACACTTTTCACAGACTTTTTGGCCTTCAGTTATCCATCCATCCATCCATCTTTTTTCTTACAACCTTGTCCCTAGTGGGGTCAGGAGGTGCTGGTGCCTATTTCTAGCTAACGTTCTGGGCGGGGTACACCCTGGACAGGTCGCCAGTCTGTCGCAGGGCAACACAGAAACAGCCTTCAGTTATTTGCAAAGAAAGTAAACAATTGTTTCTGAGATGTCCAAAGCTGGGAGAGACATCCCAAAATACTTAAAACTGATTGAGGTTTGTGGAGGTAGTGAGACAAAATGTAAAAAAGTTATGGCGGCACGGTAAAGTAAAAGCAATTTGTCTATTCACAAAAACAGTGCTAACAGACAAGCCTTTCTAGAGATGATCTACACAACTAACCAACAATTAACTAGCAGGTATGCTGTTGTGCTTATTTTATGACCATAAATCCACTCTCTAAAAGTTAAACTTTGCTGTCAATAAAACAGAATAGAAAAATCATTTACCGCATTACCTTACACGTGTCATATCACCTTTCAAACGTTTGTATCTGCTTTGGGAGTGAACTGCCTGACATTTGAAAACCAGTGCATGTTGCACAATAACAGAACCTATCAGAATCAAAACCGGAAGTGAAACCGAACTTACGATATTGCATTAGAGTTGTTCAGTTGTTTTAACTTAAGAAGAGCAGAGAAAGACCAAGAACATCTCCCCATAGATATTTGTGCACAAACACCCAGATGTGATAAATGATGGAAATATACACCTCTGGAAAAAAATTAAGAGACCACTTAAATGTATCAGTTTCTCTGATTTTACTCTTCATATGTATTTGTTTGAGTAAAATTAACATTGTTCTTTTGTTCTGGGAATTATTGGCATGTCTTTGAAATTCCAAGCAAAAATATAGTATTTATTTGCAGAAAATGAGAAATGGTCAAAATAACAAAAAAAGATGCAGTGCTTTCAGACCTCAAATAATGCAAAGAAAACAATTGTATATTCATTTAGAAACAACAATTCTAATGTTTAAACTCAAGAGTTCAGAAATCAATATTTGGTGGAGTAAAAGAAATGGGGTTTAATGTAGTGAGCTTTTTTTTTTTCCATAGCTGTAAACATACAGGTGCATGTCAGTTAATTCAAAATGTCTTAGACAAGTTAATTTATGTGTTATTCTAATTTTTAGACAAACTAAATTTTGAGTTTTCATCGATTATGGGTCATAGTAATGCAAACTAAAGGAAACCAATACCTGTAATTGATCAATGAAGAACACTTTTTGAATTTAGTCACTGAAACAATTTAACTTTTCAGTGATATTCATTTAGTGGCATTTGCAGATGTGCATTACGGTCAAGAGTAATTTCTAGTATATTTGTGACTGTAACTCTTACCAGCACATAGTTTTTCTTCCTGGTGAACTTGCAGTTCTTCCTTTTGACACTGAAGTAAGAAAAACAGAAACCAAAGTTAAGGAAGCATCTAATAAAGATTGGAGCAGGAAGACTTCATCATTGAGATTTTCCCCCACCTAGCCTAAAGATATGTTTTCAGATGGAAGAAGACTTGCAGTTCAAGTTAAGTACTACTGTTAAATTAAGAAGCTGACTGTATCTACCTCTTTTTGCTGTCACTCACCTTAAAATGACTCATGATATATTCTCTTTGTGAAACTCTAAATTATTCATCAACTGTCAGAAGTGACTGTCTTTCCTTGCCACCCCAACCAAACAAACCACTCACACCATCCATGCAAACCAAAAGTATTCATTGTGCCTCGAGACACATTTTATAATTACTGTCTCATTGTCTACATGAGTGTATTTCTCATCTTACCTGATTTTCCAGGTAAACAGGACTTCTTGGAGATAACTTCACCTGCTTGAACACATATTTTGTCTGAGGATGTGCTGTGAGAAAGGAAAGTGGCAAGCAGAAGTGAGACCAAACCCAAAACAGAAAAGTCAGTTTGACCAAAGCTAATTATTTAGTTGTTTATTTTTTACCTCCTGGCTTTGAGAGGGAGAGATCCTGTTCAATTCGGTAGACCTTGTATGGTTCAGTGATGTCCAGCTGGTTGCGTTCAGGAACCTCCTGAAAGTCGGTGCTCTTGTTAAGTGCACAACGGAGTCGGGTTTTCCACATTGTGGGATCAGCTCTATCCCTGCCCTCCTTGTATTTGCCTTTATACACAGCCCAGGCCTGTGCACAAAGATACTGACTCAGAAAACTATCCCAAAAAAACATACTGTGTAATACAATGAGAAGTAGAGAACATAATTTCTTTTTTTTTTTGTTTGTTTTTTTTTAATCATCATATTAGCTTGAATAATATCAATCATGGTATATTTGAATCCAAAGAAATCAGACTAAAAACAGCAAAAAATATGAAACCAATTTTGATTTCACTTTTTGAATATGTAAACATTTCCACCTCAACACAATAACACATCACATCATACTTCAAAGCAGGATTTTCAAGGAGGAGATCAACCACTCAGTTAGAGATCAAAATATGACAATTTCTCCCTAACTAGTTCTGATTATGGATCGACAGCTCAAACAATAAAAAAAAAAAGAAATCCTGTCTCATTTTTCCAGATTTATTTAATAAATGAAAATCAGAAACTCCCACCATTTAGTTATGTTAGGTTGATCTTTGTAACACCATAATTTGTCACATTTGTCCAACTTCAGGGTTTTGGAAAAGTGCCAAAACCTTGCCAAAGGTTTTAGCACCTTTGGATTACAGAACGTTTCTGGATTACAGAAATATTCTGTAATCCATAAGAACCTAGAATGTCATTGAAAAGGCATTTCATTATCATCTCTGGGTGACAGTATCTCACTGTAATATGCAAAGGCACAAATTTATTCTAAGTTGTTGGTATTAGAGTCCCAAAAGCTCAACTATTAAACTTTTATTTTAACAAAGACAACCAACCCAAGTTGTCCAAATTACAGACATTGGACTTCCATATTGATGCATTAAAGTGATGATACTTAATGTTTAAATAAGCACAATAACCATTTCAATCTTGTCCTTTAAGAGGTTTTTGTTTATTTTTTAGCCCAAATAATAGTCAGTAGATACTTTTGATTTGATGTAGGTATTCCACATGTTGGTATATGTATTTCATTAAACACAAAGTAGAAAAAAATAAAAAATAATAACACGCTTTAAATCACTTTGGGTTTTTTTTTTTTTAACGGCCAGTTTTTTATTACCTCTTGGATTTTTATCTTGCTTTCCCCCCTAGAGGACTTATTAGAAACCCCTTATTCACCTTTAAAACGTCCTGGTCACGAAAATAAAATACAATGGGATTTCAGAATAAATAATCAAAAAGCTATGCTTACCACACCCAAGTAAAACATTTTATAAGTTTGCCTTTAACCACATGTGATGATAGGGTAATGATAGATTCTGAGTGGGATTTTTAATTGAACTCAGTTTTGGGATTCCTTGCCAATCGGAGGAAAAGCAACGCTTTCCCCATTTCAGAGCACAGTGAAATAATCTGCCTCAGTAACTCAAGGTTTTAAGGAAAGTGAAACATAAAAAAAAAACAGTGTCGACCTTAAAGAGAGCCGCATCCTCCGTCTGCTTGTAGTCCTTCTTGGCTGCGTGCTTCCAGGGGATCCTGAACATGGTCTTGCCCTCATCCTCCCAGGACAGGCCTTCATATTTCCCACTCTCTATCTGAGCTACCAGCCACTCTTTCAGGTGCAACTTGGCTCCATCCATCTTCAGCACATGTTGCGTCTCACAGGAAGAACGGCCCGCGGTTCAGGACAGCTCCGGCTAGTTTTACACCACTTTTGCAAACATAAGATGTCTGTATTTTTTAGTCTGTCACGCCGCTCGAGTTCCCCTTCTAGCAAATAGGTGGTGGTTGTTGGTGGTGGGGGGGAAAGGTACAATAAGAAGTCAGCCAATGAAGCCGTTCGGTTTTACACCTACTGAGTTCATCGGAAAGTTAAATGGAGAAGTCGAGACTAAACTTCGGAGCGCTCCCACAAGCGAAAGCGAAAGCTTTGAAGCTATTTTTATGCTTTCGGTTTCCCCACTTTGCTCTTTAGAACGTTTAATCATTTCCAAGTAAGGTAACCTTGAGTATCTGGTGGAATGCTGCTCAAAAGGATAAGCAAAAACTCAAATGAAGTGAATATGTGAAGCAGATAGGCCACAGATGTCTGCTTTCATTAGAAGAATTTCGGGAAAATAAAACTTTATCCTGAAAGCAGGAAAAGGAAAACGTAAAATATGAAAGGTGTTATAATTGCATATGCTAATGGAGAAAAGGAGGCTCACCTGTAAATTAGTGCCTAGAGGAGAACATAATAAAACCGCACACACACAGTTAAGCAAGCACACGCAGCCACTCATAACGAAACGTTCCAGTGAAAATGAAAGTAGCATATGTGGGTGGACAAACTTGTTTTTTTTTTTTGTTTCTTTTCTTTTTCGTTCAGACGCTCCTCCACCTTTCCTACCTAAAGAGGATGCGACCTTTCTTTTAATTGTTCATTTCAGCTCGCAGTAGGCGTAAGATGGGACTGACAAAAAAAAAAAAGAAAGGAAAAGAAAAGAAAAGAAACCGCAAGTCTCATTTAGATGACACACAAACACACTGGACAGTTTCTACCAGCAGATGGCAGCATAGAGCTGTGTCGTTTTTACATAGTAGTAAACTATTGAGTAAAAATTTTATATCCGACACCTGTTTTACTGCCTGCAAACACAAGCATGGAGTCAGCCAATCACATTTGCATTTAGGGAACAGGACACGGTGAAGACTACTTGCTGAAGTTCAAATTGGCTATTGGAATGGGGAAACAAAAACATTTAAATGACTTTTTTTTTTTACATTACGTTGTTGTTGGTTGCAGATAGACTAGACTAAATGTTGCCTTGCTTAATAATTCTCAATTTCAGCTGCAACAGTTTCTTTTGTATTAAATGTGTTTCCTTGTTATTTTAGCCATTTTTACTTTGTTTCTTTGCACAGATAAGTTTGTCAGAAGCTTCATCCAACCTGATGGCCAAATCACGATGTAGATCTCTATATTCTGAGCGCAAATGCTGAGACTTTGTGTCCACTTCTTTCATCTTACAAGCCCAACACTACTACTTGAAGTCTGTGTTTCATGAGTAATTTCTGCATCTTTGAAGCACATCTTTAAAATTAAAATGACTGAGACTTTGAGAAGTTACAATTTCAGGGTATAATTTGTGGAAGTTATATGGCGTCCTAGCCTGGCCGTATGCAGTCCTGCTCGATTCAAATTTTGCTTCACAGGGCCTTTTCCTATTCACTTGGATTTATCCTGTAGAATATCTACTGGAAAAATCAGCAAACCGAAGGGAAAGTTGAGAAGAATGTAATTTTTCTTACGCTGCTTTTTTATTGGACTCTGGCTCAAGTGGACGTTGTGAACAAAGTCGTTCAGTCCATCTCGTTCGACTCAGTCTCTATTCACAGTGACGGATGGTTGTTTACACAACAAGACATTTCTGGTAAGTTTCATAGCATCAAACGGGAACATTACAGATGCCACAAAAGTTAGTGATTGGATAAAGTTTTAAACTTCAACAGAGTCCATGCCTCAAGGAAGCAATCTTTTCTCAATAGCTGAGAGTCCAGACCTTCTGTACAAAGTAAATAGCGAAGAGTGGATTGTCCCAGGGTCAAGATATTTGCCCTTTATATTTGTAACGTGAAACAATATGTCACTAATCAGTTTTGTTGCCTTTGACTAATTTTATTGTGACAGTTCTGCAGTAAAACAGTTGAAAAATTGGAAGCCACTTTGGAAGAGCTTAGCCTGCTCTCAATAAATAGGTGTTTATTTTTAAATACAACAGATTGTGTTACAGCAGAGAAGTACAAACCTGAAAATGTTGAGCACACAGAAAAAGATGCTTGAAACAGCTAGTTGTATTTCTAAAAATGTTCCTAATAAATGAGGCAATGCTTATGTCCAAAAATAATACAGCATTTTATACAGGAAAATAAAATAAACAAATCCAAATTGCAATGCAGAAAATAAATACACTTGCTTTTTGTCTTTTTTTTGTTTTGTTTTGTTTTTTTTTGAAAAAAAAAAAAAAAAAAACAATATTTACACAGTATTGTACATTGAGGGAATAAAGAGTCCTTTATCCTCCTCTATCAGCCACATATTCATATATATGGTAAACATAATTAACTACAATGGTTATCGTAATCGTTAAGATAACACATGGTTGCTGGTGAATAAACGATTATACAGTACAGTCTATGCTTCATGTGTCTTGTACACACAGTAGAAAGCACAAACATGATTGTGTTTGTATGTCGATGTGCATTTATGGGAAGAAGTCATATAAGAAAATGTCCACCTTCAAATAAAGTAAGTAATTTATTCTCATTAGCCTCAAACTTAAAAATGAAGTTAATGTTTTTTTGAGAATGTTCATTCAGCTGTATAGGAAAAAGAACAAAGAAAGATCACAGATATAAATAAAATAGAAAACTGATCAGATTAGGTAAAATGGTTTGATTAATTATTTTTAAGAAAAACGTTTTACAACTCATGACATTGTACTTCCGCATATTCAAATATGAACCTGTAGCATCAAGTCCTTGCAGACCTTAGCAAGTTGTAGCATCTTGGTAGCAAGCAAGCAAAGAGAGAAAAACAAATAAATTGTGAAGGTTTTAAAAGAAAGCACACAAGTGGACTTACTCTCTGACCCTCTCTTCTGTTGTCTATATTGTATCTTGTTTGGAGAATCACAAAGGAGGACATTAGTTTGCTGATTCATCTCTGTGGCTTGTTAAGACTTTATCTTGTGGCAGTGAAAATAAACTGAGTTTTTAAATTTAAAAAGTTGTATGTTGGTACAGCGGGTTGTCCGCAGTACATAACAAAATACAGAAGAGAACTGCCGAGTAATATAGCAGACAAATAAACTGCCTTTAACAGTTTCAGATTAAAACAGTTAAAGAAAAGGAGGTGAGGAGAAGAGGTGATCTGAAAATTTCTTAACAAAAACATTGTTAATTGATAAATAATATTGATTTTCATCAGTAAAATCAGTAAAGAACAAAGAAAATCTATGTATCTGTAATTTAAGTAGTGATCATAATTTTATATTTGTCTAGTTTTGTTTAAAAAAAAATAAATAGCTGAATGAACATCTTCTGAGGTCTAACTCATTTTTTTAAGTTGAATTTGTTTTGTAAATATTTGCTCCATTTTTTTTTTACTTATGGTCTTTCTCATTTGCTACTTAAAATGACAGAATAACAAGAAATTACATGTTTATTTTTATTTTAAACAGACTCGGAGTTGAAGGCCTTTAAATGTTTGGCCCTACAATAATGTGTCTACACGAAATGCACAAGCTACTCTGCAATCCTGCAGCATTTTAAATGAGCTCCCTGTTGATTCTCCTCTCATTATGTGCGTATGCGTGCGTCCCTGTGAAGATGCTGGTGGCTCAGTGACAGCCACAAGCTCTGACTACCATGTTGCGGTACTTCTTCAGGATCACATTGGAGCTGTCGTCAAAGTAGAGCACAGAAATGGCATGGAGCTGTGTCGGTGCACAGCATGGTTTGGGAACCGACTCAGGATTAACAAAATGAACCTAGAAGGGAGAGGAAGAGGAGGAGGGGGTCAGTTATGACAACATTTCTTACACATAAATCTCAGCTTTTCATGATTAATGCCCGAGAAAATCTGAGCCTGCAATGTTTGTGTCCCAAACCTTGCACGGACAAATAAGTGATGAGAGATCTAAGGCAGCACATGTCTTGCATTTTCTTCCTTGGTTTTACAGCTACTCACAAGTGTTTGTACAATAGCGTGGTTTGTGGCGTTCATGTAGGAGTTGAGTGGGAAGGCACACTCTCCCTCGCAGTAATATGCAGCATATCCTTCTGGAGCAATGATCCAGTCCTAAGATAAAATGACAAGAGAAGTCCAGACAGACTTATGGGTTTTCTTGTCCTTTTTGTTAAGCTTGTTTGTCAGAAAACTGACTCAGAGAACTTGTGAGATAGTTTTTTTTTTGTTTGTTTGTTTTTTTTTTTTATAGATGTTTATTTCTAGAGGTCATGACAATACCTGGATGGAAAATACAAACATTACGTAACACAACGTAACATTGTTAACTTTAAAAAAGTAACACAAATGGCTTCCAAAAGCTGCTCAAAAAAGAAAGGTTAAGATAAGATTAAACTCCAGATGTGAGTTTGTTCACTGAGTGAGTTCCTCATGTTTCCAGAAAGAAACAAAAAAATGTTTTAATCTAGTCACATTTTTATATTTTAGGGCAGTAAAATGCTGGACTTCGTGCCAATTTCTACAGTTCCAAGTAATCATGACGAGGATTGTTTTTATACCTGCCATCCTAAGTCACGGAAACTGACGTAGAGCTCATGCTTCTTGCATGCCTGCTTCTGATCAGTGCTGCTGTTTTCTAGGGACATAACAAAGATAAAAACAGAGAATACACATTAGCGCGTTTAGTATAAAAGTACAGATCTATAGCCCCTCACAAACTTCTTCAAGCCCAGTGGAGGTTTTCAGTATTTATCACATGACAATCAACAACAATTGAGATTTTATCTTATAGACAAACTCAAAAAGAGCATAGTTTGAAATGGAAGAAAAATTACACAAGGTTGTCAAAATTCAAAAATAAAAGTGGGTCATGCATTTTTCTGTTCAGCACCTGAATATACATACTTGCTGAATTGTAAATACTGAATATTTACACACTGAAAATTCTTCCAATTCTTTTTTGCAAAATAGCTAAAGCTCAGTCAGATTTAATAGAAGATATCCTTAAACAAAAATTTTCAGGTAATGCCACGTATTGTTAACAATTTATTCATAACCTATACCAATTTTTAACTTTTCCAGAGTTTTATCCCTGGCCTGTCTGTTGTGTTACTTGGTTTATATGTTTATTATCCTCTATAAAACTTTTAAGGCTTTCACAGAATTACTAGCTATATCCTGAAATTAACCTCCACAGAGATGGACTCTGTTTGCTGATTAAGTGACTTCTGATCACCATATTTTAAGAAAAATATATGCAACATTTTCAAGATTTTTTTTTTTTTTTCTTTTGGAAACCATGTATTATTTTCCTTCAGTTGGTGGTTGCAACTTGATAAAAGTTGAAAGGGTATGAAAACTTTTACAAGGCTCTGTAAATGTAGCGATTAAAAATATACCTGTTCAAGCCAATAGCTGGGAAATTACCTCAATATGTTGTATCGTTTTTGTATCATCATTTAACTAGTTTAAATAAATGGGCCACCATGCTTGGAGGTCAGTCTGCTGGGCTTCAAGTTTCCATTAGATGAAACAGATGTGCACACAACAGATCTCAGCCAGATTTACAACGGAAGACTTTTCATTTTCGCTCCTTTCTTCACTGGTTTTAGCATTCCTTTTTTTTTTTAAAAAAAAGAAGAGCCTGTTTTCTATCCATAAGTATCATTCTCCTCTTCTGGTGACCGGTGAGGCTCTGTGGTGCATTAGCTCTTGAAAGGGGCTCATGTTGGAAATGATTATGAGCGACTGGTTCTCATCATCCCGCTAAAGACCACTGGTATCCAAAGTTCCAAACAGACCCATTTGGCCCATGTGTCCAGGGCCTGGTTGCCCCACAGCGCACCGCAGATGTGTTCCGCCATAAAAGCCTGTGCTGCCTTACCTCCAAGCGGGAAACTTGGCCCCAACCGCTCTGTAATGCTCAAGTAAATAAACAAAGACAGCAGAGCACTATTTGAAGCTTTACAGTCTAATGTTTCAGGACTTCACATAAACACAGCACACTCACACCCTCAAAACAAAGGTCTTTAATGTGTCTCAAATGCTGAAACCTTTCAGTGTCCTTTTTGAAAATGTTGTAAGTCTGTATGCTGTGAGTACACACGCAGAACCAGGAAACTATTAAATAAGTGCCCTTTACTTTGTTCCTTCAGCAGGAACAGATCTACCCAGTGCCTTGCGGAAGCATTTTCACTCCTTGAAACGTTCTTAATCCCATGTTATAATCACAAACAGCACTGTGTTGCATTGGAATTTTTTTTTTTTTTTGTGATAACTAGTAGTGAATAAATGTGAAGTGGAAGGAAGTTTCTTAAAGTTTGGATTGTTTTTACATAAACACATCCACACAAAAAGGATTTTTACTGTCCCCCTTCAACTCTGATGCCTTTAAATATACTACAATGGAACCACTTCTTTTCATAAGTCAGAGCTGTTCAGGAAAAAAAAAACTGAGGTTTATTCTAGAATATTAGTGAACAAACAAGATTATTCAGACCTTGAAACAGAGCAGAAAAACATTTTGGGATTTGAACATCTCAATAAGCAACATCTTCCACACATTTGCTGTGTTCCCTTCACACTCATATCATTTTTTATGTGGGCCAAAGCCTGGTAGTGCACTTCTCATGTTTTTCATATGGTTGGTTCTTGCTCAATATATCCAGGAATGTTCTAGAAAAATAACTTGGCTTCAAAAAAATATATGTTTCAGTGTTTAAAATGGCCAGTCAATGTTCAAACCAAAACCTACTTAATTATCAAGGTTACGACTTGAAAATGGATGTTCACATATATTCCCCATTCAGTTTTGTTTAGCTCGAAATAGAAGAAGAAGAAGCAACAAACAGTAATCTTTAATTGTAGAAAGCTGGTAGACATACCTTAAAAAATTGCACATGTAAACAGAGCAAAGGGTAGTTATTATAGAGGGTAAATACTAATTTACATGTAAAAAACTAATGTTTTTCTTCCATTAGCTATGAGTTACATTATCTAAAATAAACAAATGGTTGTTGTAAGGAACCAAATTGTAAAAAAAAACTTCAAATTGTAAAAATATTTTTAATTGCAAAAGTAATGGACATGCATATTTCAGTCCATAAATTTGCATGATAGTCTACATAACGAACACACACTTTCTATGTTTACCTGCAACATTGGCCACTCTGAGAGCCTCTTGGCTCCTTGCTCCTTTGGACCGGTTGGGGTTGCGCTGCTTGCCCCCTCCAGAAGCGGAGCGGATGCTTCGCAGGTGCACTTCAGTTGCTTTGAAGAAGGCCACCATGAAGGGCTGTTTGCTCTGAGGTCCAGTGCGACCAATTAGCCCAGCCACACGAGGATTAATACTCTCTCCTGTTTGGGCAACAAAATACAACAATGCTACACGTGTCAACATATCATCTTATTCGTAAAAGTTTAATGTTCAAGCTTCTAAAATAACTGCTGTGCTTATCGCTTATCTCCTATGTGATCCTTTCCTCAATTAAACTTTGGATGGTTTTTCAAGCGAGGTTCTCTTTTTGTGAATTCCTTTCTCTTTTTTCCGCCCTCATTCCTTCTCTACCTTCTCTTCAGTCACTGCTGGCGACAGAAGGTCGTATGCACTTGTTTGTACACGCTCCCCTATAAAGCTTCCTACCCAGTCTAACCTACAATCACGCGCAGATGAATCTGACGTGCCCAGCCCACCCTTTGTACAACCTGAAAGAAGTATCGTGTCTGTTTTCCTCATCTGACATGTAACATCCTGTCATCCCTACCAAAGATATCGTTTTGTACATTGTCTTGCACTGAATGCTGTTTGTTGAGAAAGTTTTCTGGAGGCAAAATATTTGTCCCTCCAGATAACTAATGCCTGCTAAGATAACACAGGGTATTTTTCCGCATGCCTGCTAATGATGCTGAGGGTATGACCGATGATGACGTTGATGAATGATGAGGTGATGACAGATGAAAGGCACCGACTGATATATCTCCTCTGTGTACGCACAGACAACTCATCTGAGTCGTGTCGTAATGCTAACCCTCATGTTTGTTGGACTGCGCTACGATGGATTCAGCTCACTTGGGTTTGTTAGGCTTACACTTGAACACAGCTGGAGCTCTTAGAAATGTTTATTCGGAGCACATTTTATAGTCTACTAAGTAGAAACTGGTTACTACTCTCACTTAGAAAGATAAATAGTTTAGGGCAAACATATTCAGGCGCTGTTTCTCTTAGCACTGTTTACAAGAACATTCAAGTAACAGTAAAATTGTGGTCTCAATTTAACTGAACATGAGATTTTCGTTTTAATCTGCACTGACTGCCATGAACTTTCACGATATTTCCTTTCCCTTTTCATTTAATTTGCATAACCCCTTCCCTCTATGTATGCTCTGTCTCAGCCTCACAAAGCAAATAGCATTACAAATAAAAACATGTCAATTAACTAAAGAATGTGTGAGTACATCCCAGACCTCACAATATAAATACAGCATTACAAAAAAGTTTTAACCTCCTTTTAGATTTCTACTGAATTTGCTTTCTTTGTCATATATGGATATTTCAGATCTGCTCATTTTAAGCTCAGGCAAGATTAATAATAATATCGGACACTAAGGAAACAAGTTTAAGAAGGCAGTGCTGAATTGATGAGGAATGTATTTTTAATTCACAGCTACAGACACAGTGGATGATATTCTATTTCCTACTTTTTAATCACATTCTCTTTGAAATGAATCATGGTTCAGTGGAAAAATTCTTGTGAAAGACTTGATGAGACACTACAGAGATTTTATTGGTCTTTCTGAGAATGCCTGCTAGTTGGCAGAGTTGGTAGTACTCTTGTCTTGTCACAAGAAGATCCTGGATTCAAATCCAGATCTTTCTGTCTTCTATAATCCAAGAAAAATGACTATTAGATTAATTGGTCTCTCTAAAATTGCTCTTAGGTATGACTATGTATGAATGGTTGTTTGTCCTGTCTGTGTCTCTGTTGTCCTTTGATAGATGGGCTGCGTGTTCAGGGTGAAGACTGGAGAGATGTGATTGCCAGCTGAAGATATGCAGTAACCATCACCCTCCACCCTACAAGAAAAAGTGGGTAAAGATGGAGGATGGACCGGTGGACAGACGGACTATGGTGTGCCTGTGTTTTGTTGCATAAACAACTGTTTCAGTTTCAGTTCATTCAGAGAGTTCATATCCCGAGGTGCCACACCTTCCTGCTCTTCTTCAGCTTTTCCTCATCAGAAAAAGTTCAGAAAATAGACAAAACTTTTGCATTCCAGTAATCAACTGCTTCACCATTTAAGCCTCTCATATTGTCCAGTCTGCTTTGCTCCTGTCATGTATACAGTTAAAGCCTGGTCTCTGCCAACTTTTCTTGAGCTTGTTGATTTTTTCTGTGTTTCCTTTCACATAACACATCCTCTTTGTTGCTGCATGTTTCGTGTTTGCTTATTTCATGAAAGGCTCATTCATTCCTCTTTGCATGCCTGTTTTTTGCTCCATTCTGAATTTGGGTCCCAAAGACAAAAGCCAAATCATGAGTTTTCCTAGCAGCTTTTAAAAGAATGTTATTCTATTGTCAATGAAGCCCACAGTTCTTAAAGAGAGAATAACTAGTTAAACAATAACAAAATAGATTTTTTTTTTTAATGTAATTTACAATTCCACACTTGGAAAGGTTTGGTGACACCAAAATACAGTTTATAACATGCAACAAGACTGTATGAAGCACTTTAAAAAAAAAAAAAAAAGAATAAACAGAGAAAAGAAAAACAGCAGGACATGAAAAAAAAAAAAACCACAGGAAAACCAAACCACCATCACATTTCATCAAAAGCAGTTTGTTTTTGTTCATAAATGTTTCAAAAATGTGTCTTGGTTTCAAACTTTTTTGTGTTAACGAATAGAGTGGATTATTAAAAGATGTTTCTGTGCAGCTTACTGCTCTTTATATTAGTTCAGAGTCAACCGCAGCAATCATGCTCAATTGTCTGCAAAGGTGTGAAATTCTCTTTCCACAGATGTTTCCTTTCTAAATCTGCCAGCAGACATTTTATGATTTTTTTTTTCTGCTGTACCTTTTTCTGTTTCCTTTTTCTTTTTAACATGTCACTGTGCAAAAATCACATTATGTGACAGATTCATCTGACATGAATGTCTCTTACCGTTTGCGGTCTCCAGGGCCAGCTGCAGACCGAGGTTTCTGCTGGGGTTCAGCACCCAATGGTTACTGGTAGCTGTGATGTCAAATACCAACCATCCCTCCTCTGCTGCCCAGATCACCCTGGAATCTAGCAGAAAGAGATCTGATTCTCTGAAGGGAAACAGAAAAAATAAAGTTAGAAGTTAGATATGGACAGTCTTGTGGAAAGAACTTGTAACTGAGTGACTGACTGAAGCAAAAAGTCATGGAATGTACAAAGTGAGAGGACTATACTAGTGTGTCAAAGCGAAACAAAGAGTGATGGAGGGAGGTGAGGAGGGCTCCAGATGGTGAGGCCCAGGGGAGCACTTCATTTTCTTAATTGACAATAATAGCTTTATAAACGGGCGGTCCATTTATATGGTACACACAGTCCATCACAGACTGGAATTCAGTGGGCGAACCAGAAAGCATACAGGGAAGAAAAGGAGAAACAAAAAAACACAGCTGTGAAAAAGGAACAAAAAAAAAAAAAAAAAAAAAACAGAAAAGTAGCGAAGGAAATAGTGCATATTAAAGTCGATGCTATTGTCAAACTTTGTGGTTCCTAATCTTTTGCCATTTGAGAGTAAAAATCCTTTGTTCTTCATTTGGGCATTCATGCATCCTGACCTATTTTCTGACTGAGCAGATAGTGTGTCACAGAGTCCTGGTCCATTCATGTATACAAGCCTTTCCCTGGCAGAGGAATAAATGACTGAGTTGTTCTCCCCAGACAAACGAAAGGCCCAAGCAAGTTATACGCCTTCTGGCAAAGCCTTTAGTTCAGAAATTCAGAAATGCTTTGTGTAAAACTTTGCCAAAAATCAAAGCTTTGATACCTTAATTTTAATTAAATGCGTTATTTTGTAGGAGTTTCATTATGTGAATTTTGCAAATAATATATTCACTGACACCCCAAGAGGAAAGTCATTTAAGTCAATTGTAACACAAAATTAAATGTTTGAAAAGGTGAAACAAGTCTTTTTTTTATTATTATTGAAAATAGCCAACAACTAATAAGACTGCAATGGTCTAAAGTTACAGAAGACCTAAATAACTACACAGTCATGAAATTGGGGTCTTTAATTTATAACTTTTATAACTTTTAGCTGTGAAATCCACCAAGCTGTTCATCCTTCCTTAACAAGCTATTACTTCCTTTTCGACTGGTATTATTTCCAAAGTTTAGAGTTTGGAAAACCTTTACAATGGCACTATTGTGTTTTTTAACAATATATATGCCGTAATAGCTGTGCTTCACCAGAAGGTGGCCACGCTATCAACATTAACTGCATCAAAATGTAAAAGAATGAGATCCTGAGCCAGGTTAAAGCAGTGCTACACTTAAATATTTCCTACAATAATGGCAGCTCATGTTTTCTTTGCCACAGTTGATTCTTTCCTCACTCATTTATTTCACCTGTTTCAATTTCAATTGTGAAACAGTTAGGAAAATGTGAGGACATAATGAAAAAAATTAAGGGAGCTTCACTGTAGAGAAACTCTTATAAAGAGACTCTTCATGTAATTGTCTCCACAGTTTACATGCAGCACACAATTTTTAATTTAATTTAATTTTTTTGCACAATCTGAAGTTAGATCAGATCAAAGTTCTCCTCTTTTAGGTTAGTTAGACTTAAAATTATTTCTATCTGCTAAATTAAACTTTGTGAGAACAATTTTTAGAGATGTTTTGGCAGAAATGTACGTAGTTGCCAGTGTCACATGCTCTTTTTGGAAATCTAAATCATTATAATACATCCATTATCCTGGAGGTACAGTATGGACTACTAGCATATTTTGTGGGTAAGGTAAAATTGTTAAATGATAGTGAAAAAAATAAAAACTAAAACATTGTTCAAGAAATAGAAATCTAAAATCCTGGACATCATTTCACCACAAAACCACACAATGGAGCTCACTTGTCAGAATGTTCCTCCAACACCTGGTAGACGCTGATGCGGAAGGTCTCATTATCGTAGCTTTCATGGATGAAGTCTTTGAAAATACGAAACTCTGCAGCGGTGACGGCTTCACCCTCTGGGATTCGCGACAGATCGAATCTGAACTCTCGATGATGCCGCCGCACAGGCAGAAATTCCTTATCATGTTCCACTGCAAAAGAACACAGAATCAAAAATAAGACAGCGTTCCCAAATCAGACCAACTGGAGTTGTCCTTTGTGAGGTATGAAATAACCAAAGCCTATGTGGGTTTAGACAAGAGGTATAATATTTTATATTAAAATTAATTATTGTCTTTCAAACTTAGTGAGGACCTGATAAAAGATGGCAGACTCTAAGTCAGTGCCAGACTTGACAAATTGATAGACATATACATTGGCTGATGACTGAAACATTCGTGAAGCGTTGCATTAAAAGCAACGCATCTGGCGAACACTGAACCATGATAGAGAGATGCAAGCGGATTCTGACAGTTTTATGAGCCGCTTTTTTCCCTTTCTTTTTTTTTTCTTTCACAGAGCCCCAGAGAGCCATCCGGTCTGCCCTTCATCTGGTTCTCATGAGTTGGGGGCTCCATGTTTGCTGTACCCCATCCCCACTGCCTCGTCATTCTTATTGCCACATCCCTGCTTTCCAGTCCATCCTGCGCCACCAGGAAGCCCCCTCCCTTACCTTTGTTCCACTTAAGTCACAGCAGGACATCCCCAGGGTGAAAAATGTTTGCCTATACAGAATCATTCAGGAGTTTATCAATTTCTCTTTGTATAATTTCATGTGTAATGATAAATCTCATCTTGAATTCACATCCAGGTTATTTTAATTTGAATTTCGTTTTCTCAAGAACTCAGCAAAACTTTGAATGCCAATAGCTAAATATTGTGCAGTGTTTGATAAATTAGAATCATAATCACATAAAGAAACAGTTACATAGAAAGACTAATAGCTCCTTTTGCTGTACTTTCTTGATTTAACAAGAGAATGTAATAAAATTCGGTACTAATTCTTCTTAAAGTCTGTATGGCGTGTGAGAACAGTGGTATGGCAGTGGTACTCTTAGTCTAGAATTGCTTTGGCGCGTCCAAAACATTTATAGAAATCTTGGTTATCGGGTGATCAAATTGTGTAAACTTCACTACATGTTATTCTTTACAGTTTCTCTAACCCATATACCTTGTTTATTTCCTTTTTCCAGTCCCTTGTTTGCCAGCACTTGTATGTTATCACATTTTGGATTACTATGGTGCAGGCCTAACTCGGTGCACCAATTGAGTCCACAAGCAGTGGTTTTTCACCTGGTGTGTTTTTATATCGTTGAGTCATGGCTTCATTAAGGAAAGTAAATGTGCTGTTTTTGATGTTGTCCTGGGTTCTTTTGTGACCTCTTTGATGAGTCAGTTGCCCATCCTCTCTGAGTAATTTTGATAGGCCTGCATCTCCTGGAAGGGTTACCACTGTTCCATCTTTTCTCAATTTGTGGATAATGGCTCTCTCTGTGGTTTTTGGGAATCTAAATAATTAGAAATGGCTAGACTGAAGGATGTAAATTAGGCTGCTCTTCATCTGTTCTTCAATTTGTTTAGTCTATTGTACTTTATATTGCCAGCAGTGTCAGATTTAGTCAAATGTTGGAAGGAGAACTCAGGACTTCAGGTTCAGCTGGTGGTGTGATCTTATTTTTCTTTCCCCAGAAAGTAAATGCATATGACTGTATCTCCAAAAAAGGAAAAAAAAACAAATTAAAAGCCAAAGCTCTGTGGGAAAGATGACTTCCACTGTCTTCAAAGTAATACAACTGAACTTATAACAAGATATAGAAGATGACTGTCGATGCCAGGCTATGGAGTCAGCTTGGGACTGAAGCTCCAAGGAAGAACTCTGGGTAAATAGATAGAGTTTTGTATGAAGTGCTCCCATGGCAACCATTTGGGGATGCTATGGGAGATTCAAGGATTTCTCAAACATGTATAACATGGTGGGTTAAGAGTGCTATGAAGATGAGATGGAAACAACAGTATCTGGTAATTCTTGCCAAAACCAAGCTCCCAAAAAACACTACATTCACCATGAAGTACAACACAAAAGCTGGATATAACAATCTGTGCAATCATTGGTGTTTTTTTTTTTTTGTCTTGCATTAAGCATGCAGTTTAATGCAGTGACAGCTTGGGTTACCCCTCGATATGCTAGTCTTATTTAACCGTCCCACAGCCTTAGCACAACACTCAGTGGGAAATGACAGAGTGTTCCCGCTGTCGGTGACCATGGAATGGGACAATCCCATCCCACGGTCTGATGGGTTTGCCCCATCAGACCATCAATTTATGAAACCACACAAATAAAAAACACTGTAAAAGCGCACTCAGTAGGTTATTTACCTACTTGTGGGGTCTAAATGACCATCCACCCATCTCTTAAAACCCCAGGAGGGTTAAGTTTTTTTTTTATTCTAAAGATCTCTCAGTAGTCAGGCAGGGGTCATGTTGTTAAAGAAAATTAATTAATGTTTCAACAAGGGGAAACTACAGTTTCACATAGCTTGGTTTGGATACTTTTGTCCATAAATAAAAAAAAAAATTTAAAACTGTTTCTTATATTGACTCATATTCTCTTTGACTGAAATTATCATTTATTTTTATCTACTACATTGAAGTTTAAAGGGGGAAAACATTTAAAAATCTGTAAGGGAAAATAAATAAATAAATAAATAAATAAATAAATAAATAAATAAATAAATAAATACAGCAAAAGACAATAAAACTACTTTTCACGGAACTGAATCTAGTGATTAACTAAAAAAAAAGTTTTACAGCAAAAGAAAAAAATTAGAAAAACAGAAAACCGTTAAAACAACTTCATTTGATGCTCATTTTAATCAAGTTAACATGTACAAGGTTTCATATCAACCTGGTTCTGAATTTCCAATATTCCTGCTCAAATCAATAGCTGCACGACATTCAGAATATTCTTCTAAGTAAAAACATTACATTTTTGCATTCATGTGGTTTTTCTTTGAGGTGTATAACATTTTCCCCTAGGTGGATTTGAATGAATACATGTCATGTTTAAGACGAATGATGGGGGAATCACCTACACAACAGAAAAGGCATTTCAGGAAGATCCCAAACTGTAATGGAATATCTCCTTCAGGGTACAGATGTTGACATTTTTCACTTGAAAGGCAAACCCACTGCAGGAAAGTAGACATTAAGTAAACTTCCCCACACTCACTGCATATTTTACATTTCACTGCTCCATGCCTTCTCATTCTTCATCTGCTCCTGGTACTCTTCCCACCTCGTGTCTTCCAGTGCAGGTGCACTGCCCCCTCTTTAGAAAGCCAGACCTGTTTTCCAGCTTACTGAGCAGCCTCCTGTATTTTTTACAGCAAATCCCCTTTTTTTTATTTTTCATTCCTGCCCATAAAAACAGCTGGACACTGCTGTAAAACTCACAAAGTAACTGTTTGTCTCATTTCCATCCTTTAATGTATGGATTTCATCAGCACAATGTGAAGGACAATAAAGACTCGGCTTGCCATTTCATTCTCCTACAGGACATCGAGGGAGTATGGCAGTCATTAGATGAGAGGAAGAGGCAAGGTTAAAGCTAAGTGGGTGCATTTATGATTTCCTGTTGAAGGAAGTGAGTAGCCATCACCCCACCTGTGTCACACACACCAAAAATCTGGCGAACACACCCTGTGATGCCATGTGAGCTCCTTGCTCTGAGTCGTGCACATTTAATTCAGCTGCAGCTCTTCCAGTCACAAACTCTCAGCGTCTGTAAAGTGACGGGTCCTGTGCGTCACCGTATACTAACACAATCATTATGGCTTTCTGTAATCCATAATTAGAGACACGACAACAGACACATGCAAAGAGAAAAGCGAGCTTACACAGTGAGCTGGCCACACACGTGCAAATCAGAAAACTTAGACATGGTGAGATGGCAAACTGTGCTCCATCCTTCTAAAGTTTATCATGCACCTGGTAACCATGAGCGGGACTACTTCCTTAACTCTGCGATAATCTCAATTTATGGCTAGAGCTTCCTTTCAGTAATTCTGCTTACTTGAAAATTGTCATTGGGACTTAAAATGCTAATATCTTCACTGTCCAAAGTGGGATTTTTCTGAAATGAGAAAATGAAGACTTTGTTTAAATTATAATAAAATGTCACGTGCATTCAAGTTTTCTATGAGATGGAGCTAACTTTATTTTTCAAATTGTTTTTTTTTTGTTTTTTTCCAAGAAAAAACTGACTTGTTTCTGTATTAATGGTGTAAGCTTTAAGCCAAACGAACAAGTTAAAAATAACGATCTTCGGGACATTATTTTCAGGTGTTTGATATGCTTTTGATCATTTCTTTGATGTTTGTTTAAGTTTGAAAGGTCTTGCCGTCTTGAGCTAATTCATCTGTGTCCATTATTGTTAGTAAGGTGTTGCCAGACAGGCTCATTCCTTTAGGTTTCTTACTTATTTTTGTGTTGTATTTTAGTTTATAGTCCAAGATTAGTATAAGACTTTTTTCCACAGTATTTGTGTTGTTTTCCTTGTGTCTAGTTAACATCCGTCTGTGCTAATGATACCATTCCTCTGCCTCCCTGTTTTCCTGTCCTCTGCAGCTGTTCCAAATCCCCCTGATTAACTCACCTGCATTCATTGTCATTCTTCAGCCTTTCTTCTGCACCGTTACTCTGCCAGTGCTTCATATAATATGCTTCTTGTAAGTTTTCTACTTATTTTATAGTTAAATGAGTGTGCTATTTTCCATACTTAGTTTCTGCACTTATAGCATTACAAATCTATGACATTTGATATATATATTTTTACCATTAAATACCAAAATTTGTATATAATTGAAACAGTAACGCCCATATTGTCCACTGTGTTTTCCAGAGCAGTTTTGGAAAAGGTGTAAAAGCTTTGACATTTACGAACAATCCAAATCAACTAATATGTTCTTAAGAAAAATAAATAAATAAAATGTTAAAAATGAAAAAAAGAAAAGTCTTTTTTCTTTTTTGTATTTTACTGTATGTCACATAGCTTCACACAAGAGCTCCTCTTTTGCAAGGGTGAGATGGAAAACAGACCCAACGGATTCATTTGGAGAGCTTAATTGATAAGGAAATATTACCAACTGCTTTGTCTACACAACCTTGTAGAGTCCGAGGGGCACAGAGAGACATGCTTCAACTGAAGTGAGTAACTAATGATTCAAAACATCCAAATGAATTATCTGATTCAAAGAAATCAGATAACATCTGAATGTATTTTTTTCTGAAAGCAAAGCACAATATTTGTCTAAAAATATCAAATTCTCATCTTGGGCAAGAAAAAACTGCATCTTTACCTAAAAACAACAGAACTGCATCTTTACCTAAAAACAACAGACCTTAAAAATCCACACCTGTTAAGTGTATTCAAAATCATTGTCTGATATGATGTTAATCTCTGAATGGGTCCAATCCAAATCTTATCCTGTCGTTCCTGCCATGTATATTTTCCCAGGTAAAATGAGTCATCTCAGGGTAACTTCTGAAAGAGAAATAAATCTATCAGTAAGCCAGGCTTTAAAAGAGCTTTTTGAAGTCAAGGATTTCCCAGATCTGATTTCCTTCCTTCAAACAGCCAATAAGCCTTTCTAAAAGACGTGTAAAAGTAAAAATGTTGTGTGAGTGAAAATAAAAGATAAAGTTAGGACTTGAGGTAACTTGCTATTAGGTATGTGCCAGCATGAGATATAATTACCTAAAGCAAAAATAAAGTAGTTTCACTCTATCACTATATTAACAAAGATGTATAAAGGTTGCATATAAGTTTATATGATTGCTTTTACTGTTTTTTCTTAAATAGTGCAAACATAATGTAAGTGATGGAAGGTGCTCCTTTTGTTTAATGTTCTTCACCAAAAACATTTCCAGGCGTCCACTTTGTCTTTGTTGTTAGTATTTCAGCCAGCTGACAGGTAGGTGAAGGGGATTCATCAGAAAATAACAACCTACTCATTCCTACTTATTCCTTATTATTATGAGTTTCATTATCATTTTGTCATCCACATACTTTAAATTAAAGGTATTCAATAAAGATTGTACTGTTTTGTATAAGATTAAATATCTACTGATATCTCCTGCAGCAGATTTGTGCTCTACACATCACGAGTTTAAATCATGAATCCTTTCTTGCTCTTATATATGTACTTGCTTGGTAGCTCTCTGTGTCTATTTTCCATAAATGGTAAAGCAAATGGTTCTCTAAAACTACCAGGGTTGGGATGAGTTTAGACTTAACTGCATTATAACATTAAATTCCCTTTAACATTTCAGTTAAAGTTGTCGCCAAAGCTAAATCAGCTGAAATGTGGGTCTGACTCCTTGTTACCCTTTCTCTGTTCTGGTGATTTATTCACTTTGCTGCAGACCCATCATGATCTGACACGTCTTCCATATGTAAGGGAAGTTTTAGTATTGACAACTTCAAAGAACAAAACTTCAAAAACTCCAAACTATTCCTTTAAGAACAAAGTCCGGCTGATGATAAAGTGGCTGATTTTTCTTTCTTTCTGTGCCTACCCTCCTCCTCCCCCTCCCCTTCTTCTTCCCCACATCCTTTCTCCACCTCTCCTGCTATCATGTGAACCTAAGACACTTCTACAACACCTCAGGCTCTGGAGCGACAGCAGACATATCTGACGGCTCACATTAGCACAAGTGTCTGTCGGGCACCCTCACACCCCTCAGTCCTATTTGCACTCTTCCGCTCCTCGCCGGGAGGGTATCTCACCCTCGGCACCCCTCTCACTTTTCTCAACTGTCGACTTAAGCTTTGCTTCCCTCAATCCCAAGAGTTCATTGCCACAACATCACCCAAGAGCGCTACACTAATAAGGACACCTGTTAACTAAAATCCTAAAAGGATCCGGATCATTCCAAAAATTGAGTATGAGGCTTAGACAGGAGAATATGCCAGGAACTCTGTATTTTTATTCTGTATTTTAAACTGCACTCCCGAAACACATCAAAGTTTCCACACTCTAAAAGGAGACCAGCGAAGAAAAACAGTAAAAGGAAGGGGCAGACTTTTTTTTATGATGTTTGTCCTATAAACAATAAAGACAGTTCGAACTCCTGGGCTGGTTTGAGTACCCACAAAAGGGCGATTAGCACATTAGGAAACATCCTGTTCACTAGCAAGTGCTAATGACATCATACCAGCATGATGTATTTGCACCGTAGGCTGTGACAGATCCAAGGGTCAAGAGAGTTTAATACTATAACTTACTCACACTTAGTGATCATTAACTTACCTCCGAGGCTGTTTTCAGAGTGTGTCAGTGGGTACAGTCACTAATGCATGCCTACGAGCCTTGCTGGAAGCAAAGAAAGTAACCACAGGAAGAAAAGCCTTTACATTGAAGACCTGCGGTCAGGCCAAACTTTTCCGGCTTTGCTGACCTCTTTACCCTCCTTCTCACAGCAGACATCAAAATTGCTTGCCCTCTACACCCATAAACTCCTGTGCTTGGTTCCACCTCATGCTTCACTGGGCACTCTGGACCACAGATTTATACAGGATATATAAACAACCTGGAGCTCTTAGTAATGCATTTTACTGAAAAAAGAATCTCGAAGTGGTACTTTTTTTCTCATTTACTTCAACTGTGTTATGGGTTCTTTACTTAAATGAATAGTTTGACTTTTTCCTGAAATTTCACTGTTGGATGGGGAGGCAGAGAAGAAATTCAAAACCAGTCTCTTTGCTCATTATACGTACATTAAGCTAACAATCCTTAATATAGATAATCTAAACCATTTTGTGGTCATGTGCAGGTACATAAGTAAAATAGAATATGTGTTCTAATCAGATTAAAAGCACCGTTTGGAAATAACAACCTTAGAGCAGATACTTATCATTATACGTTAAAAATGTATTTCTAGATACAAAAAATATCCATTTCTTGTATCATGTTTTCATTAACTCCACATGGAATGTCATAATAAGACATAAAAGCTTGAAAACATCCGATTCTGACTACATTAATTTAAATCATGTAGGCCAAAAGCTTTAATTTTGGTTTGATCTGACCAGAGCTTCTTGTCCCACATGTTTTCTTTGCTGCCTAAGTTGGGACTTTTTATAACTTTTCTTTCCCCTGACAATGGCTGTCACAAAAACATTTACAGTAAGTTTGTGGTTGCAACTTGACAATATGTAAAAAAATTAAAAAAAAAGATCAAGGTGTAAAAAAACTTTTGGACAGCATTGTATTCAAATTTTAATCAAAAGGTTTTCATTGTTTATAATTTTTTGTTCATATGGATTAAATCTAGACTTGTTAAAAACCTCAACCATATTCTCTCCAAGGAAACTATTTGCATTTTGTAAACATAATCAGGAAGCGGTAATTGTGAGTCATACAAAAATTGGTT
The DNA here is from genome assembly GCA_911649635.1 of Poeciliopsis gracilis. Taxonomy (NCBI): domain Eukaryota; kingdom Metazoa; phylum Chordata; class Actinopteri; order Cyprinodontiformes; family Poeciliidae; genus Poeciliopsis; species Poeciliopsis gracilis. The sequence goes on from CAJVRI010001220.1 coordinate 5,807,267, forward strand.
ATTGCCGTGCGAGTGGCATTTCAAAATAAATGTAATTTAGCCTTAACCATGATGTTTTTTACCACTAAGGATACCTTATTATTGCCTAAAGTTAAACTGAGAATAACAAGCGTTTTAAAACAGTTTTCTCACACAACTGCCAACACACTACTTGTCAGGGGAAAAAAAGCTATCTGTGTAAAAGCCGACTTTTAATTCTCAAGGATGAATACAAACAACAACAACATTAACGGTCACAAAAATGTAAAGATTACTGAAAAATAAATTCAAAATAATTACCTTTTACTTGGCAGTTGTGTGCTACAAATACAAAGATTTTCCTTTTATGAAAAGTTAAAGATGCTTTTCATAAAATCATCATCACTATGATGATTTTATGATTTAAACGCAATTTTTAAACGCAATTTTTATGATTTAATTTTAGAATGATCTGGAAATTATTTAGAGTTTAATAATTTTATATCTGAATCTATAGCCCTATTATTTATGGGACAATTTTTGTTAAAGATATGTACAGGTGTGTTCTATGCACTGATGAGTTACTAGAATGTAACTACGTTAATAAGTATTTTATTTTGAAAGTAAATAAATAAAACCATGCCTAATGTAGTGCTGTCATTTTAGCAACCATAATTTCTTCCTTGGATGGTTGTAGCTAAACCAGAGCAGAGATATCCATCCATCCATCCATCCATCCATCCATCCATCCATCCATCCATCCATCCATCCATCCATCCATCCATCCATCCATCCATCCATCCATCCATCCATTCATTTTCTTACACCCTCGTCCCTAGTGGGGTTGGGAGGTACAGAGATATCTCTCTGTGAAATTTCTGTTGACAGAGTGAAAGTTGTAAATATGAATTTTGGAGTTCACTTTCTATTCAGATTCTTCAGGCATCTTCTCCTTGGTTTGTGGATCGTTGATGAAAACGTCAGAGGAATTCCATTTCACTTTTGGTGCATGATCCACACACACTTGTATCAGAAACTATTTAGTATTTGCTCAGTGACAAGTGAAGTCACAAGAAACACAAGTACTGGAGGTTTGTTGGAAAATGTTTTCCCAAGTCAGAGAAAACTGCAAGAAATTGCAAAGCTAATTGTGTATAGACTTAGCTACCAAAACAAATTGATTTAATGTAACTTTGGCTATCTTACCAGAGGTTTTTCTTAGAATAATCTATTCCGACAGAAATATCACCAAGATTAAGGCGGAGAATGAATAAAGCGACATGTTGCATTTTCAGCTATTGAGAATTTAACTCTGCAGTTTCTGAAAGTCTCACTTGCATCAAAACTAAGAATCCATAATGGGACACTCTTTCATCAAGGACACATCTTAGAAGAAATATGCCTACCAATAAAAAAAATAAAGACTCAATACTTTGTAGGTACAGATCAAAAATATGTAAAAATGCTGATAAAGTGTCTATGTTCTGCACTAAAAACTAAAATTAAAACAACTACAGCTTTACTTTTCAAGACTTAGAATAAACAATCTACAAAAGAAGAAAATATTTATTTGTACAACTAAATGTGTGTGTGTGTGTGTGTGTGTGTGTGTGTGTGTGTGTGTGTGTGTGTGTGTGTGTGTGGGGGGGGTATGTGTGTGTGTGTGTGTGTGTTTGAAAGACTAAATGATGAAAACTGAAGAAATTAATATTGGTAAAAATAATTGAGTTGTTTTTAGAAAAATTACGTTTAAAATAAAATTCCAAAATTATTCTTTTGTTGATCCCCATTTTGAATCTTTTTAGACATATGTAGCCTTCTCACACTGATCTATTCTGGGTGAGGGTGAACAGCACAATGCTGCTTGGCTAAAAAGGCTTTAGATTAGTGAGATTGGCAACAACATAACTACATTTTCATCAGTTTTCATTCTGTTGTGCGATATAATGAGCTTCACAGCAGGAGTGAAGAGAAAAAGAGCTTTTGGTGCCAAGCAGCAAGGCATCTCCAAGCACTAATGCCACTTTAACCATCTGCACTTCCTCCCGGATAAAACAACTCAGAGTCACCATACCGCAGCCATTCAGTTTTACCCCACTCACCCCCTCTTCTCCTCATCCCCTTGTTTTTATGTTCTTTAATTTAGAGGCCACAGGAACCACACCCTCCTCATTGAGCCAAGCCAGCTCCTATTATAGACCTCAGGAAAACTCACATGTCGTGCGCTCGTTGGCAGGAGGGGAAACATTTTAAGATTTTCCTCTGCATCCCAGTGCTGCACCTTGTACGCACATGATTGGCACTTTGATTTTATCAGCTTGTTGTTGATTTTGGTTCTCACAGCCTATTAACTTTGGGTTTTCACAAATAAATATCTCCACAGGAAATAGATGGAAAAGGCAGCTGCTCGTTTTTCCTACGCAAATAGAGACCAGTCACAGCCAATTCGTATATCATCCTGACACAAACGCAATGTTTCATCACTTGTCATAAAAACCGCTTGTACGCAGCAGTTGCTTGACTTTTTCAGGCTTTTATTTAAATGTTGGAGCCTTCTGAGAACTCTGGTCAGCATTATAGGCTTCCGCTAACGCAATTTTCTGTTTGGAGACCTAACACACATTTCATAGTGCAGCTGGTGGCTGGGCAGGATAGGTGGCTCGAAATAGGGTTTTATTGTGTCAAACAGTCATAACTGCTCTGACACGAAGGTTCACAAGCCTTTGCAACCCCACATCCAAGATGCAGACGCTATTTGAAGGTACTAACACAAAATAACGTCCCTTGCACCTTGATGCTTTATTTAACACTTAACTATCACAAAATTCAAAGAGTATTTTAATAGAATGTCTATTAGCTATTACCACGTATTAAAAAGTAAATATCAATTACAAGAAAGAAGATAACTGGACCTTTTACATCTTATTCACAGATTAAAAGCAAACACCTAGCTCATATGTCTATTCAATGAATGATTTAACACCAAAATGTGGTTTGATTTGCTTATTTTTGTCGATATATAACATCACTTTTACATAATTGATTAGCTCTGACCAATTTTTCAGTCCCTTTTGAAGACTTTGACACAAAATGATATGCTCAGAGTGACATTTACTTTTTACCAAACATCCTTTGCATTTAGACGGTCTATCACATAAATGATATTGAGGTTTTTGTATGTAACATAAAAGAATGCAAAAAAAAGTCAATGAATACTTTTGAAGGCACTTCAAAGACATCAAAAAATGTATTCTCTTGGCATTTCGTCTTTTTTTTCTTCATCTACTGTTCCCACTTCATTCCTCCTGTCACCTCTGCCCTATCAGTGCCCCAGTACCAAGCAAAGAGCGTTATATTTGTTATTGCAGCAGTGGAGCTACTGGTCCCAGGATCTCTGGCTGTGCTCTGGCCTACATCTGCCCTCTGAGCTTCACTGCTTGGTACCCGTCGTCAGAGGAGTGCAGGGGAGTCTTAGATACTGCTATTCTCTGATAAGTCCCGGCCAAAGTGGCCCAGATGGCAAAATAAAAGGGGCTGTGTGGGTGGAATTAATATTTATTGTAATATTAAGTGCATAATATAACTCCATTTTTTTCCCCACAAATAATCAAAGAGCCAAATTGTCCTGATTGCTGTGAGGGCTTGGAGCTACAGTTAGAGGAAATCAAGACTTAGAAAACAAGAGTGAGCTTAATAGAAAAAAAAAAAACTCAGATGAGCCCAGCATTCCTGGCAGAGAAGCAGGTCATTCCATCACTGAAGCAGAGCAAGAACGCCCGCTGCTTTGTACATCTGTGCTTTTTGACCACTGGCCACATTATCAAGTCCCACCCACAGCGTGTTTCATCATCTCTCCCAGCAAGTGTCTTAACTTGGCCAGGCACACTGAGGCTGTGTACCACCAGATGTCATTCTGGGTTGGCTGGGTTCAACAGGTGAGTTTGCAAAGTCATAAATGGAAAAACAAAAAGCGTGATATTTCTGGAGAGCATGGTGTGGACTTTGTAAAGACGCCTAAAACTCATGCAGGCTGACATTCTTTTGATTGTATTTTTCAAACTCGGTGCCTAAAAAAGTATTCACACTGCTTCAAGTTTTTATCATGTTACAAATGCAAATTTAATGTGCTTTTGGGATTTTATGTAATAGTCCAACTCAAAGTGGTGGATAATTATGAAGTCTAGGGGAAATGACACATAGTTTATTTTTTTTTCCTAAAAGAAAAATCTAAAAAGTTCAATGTGACATGTATTTCAATCCAGCCACAAAAATACAGTGTAACCGAAACTACAATAGAGTTCACCTGTATAAACCTCAGAATACATTTAAGTGCTACGTGAAGACCTCAGAGGTTTGTTAGAAAATAAACAGCATCATGCACATCAAACACACATCAACCAGGTCTGGGATGAGGGTTAGGAGAAGTTTAAAACAGGATTAAGCAATATCCCAAGAATTGAGACTTTAGGATCTGGAAGAAAAAGTCACTAAAAAAAGTAATTTTTAAATTACTTTACTTGCAACAAAACACACAGCGGACGCTGTTAGCAGGCGGGAGAAGTTGTTCTGGTGACACATAAATGTAATGGAAAGCTGACACTTGTCATTACCAACAAACCAGGTGGTGGCAGCATTATGAAGGGGGAAACGTAGTTTCATCAGAGAAAGAGAAGCGAGTCAGAGTGGATGAGAAGATGCCCTAAGAAGCTTAATACAGGACCTTGAAAAAAAAATGTCTAGAAGCTGCGAAAGACTTGAAGGTGGTGCTTTACCTTATGGAAGTCCTTCAATTATGGATCACAGATATTATTTTTTGAAGGAGATTGGATAAAGTCTTATAGTTCTGCATATACCAATTTGACAAAAAAAAAACTGACAGCATACCCAAAGAGCATGCAGCTGTATATTCACAACAGACCTTGATACATTAAATCAAATCCTGTATGAGTAACTACCTGAAGGGGAGACCGGGCTGTCTGTACCAGCTGCAGCATTTATCTGCTTCTGCACACTCCCTGTCCAGCAGCAATGAAAAACATGCCTTCAATAACACTAATTGGCTGCAGAGATGTTGCTTTTGACCACATAAAACCGAGCGCACATTTCTCTGCACTTGTATGCAGGCGTGCACATGCATGTGTTTCGACTCCCCCGGGAGCGTACACTCCAATGACTACATAAATCTGGACGAGGACGAAAGGCAAACAAACACTGTCAAGGACAGGTTCCACGCACAGAGTTTAAAAACGTGGCCTTCAGCACACATTGATTTTTTTCTATTGTCCTCATGTGAAAGACTGCATCAGACATATTTTGAGAAAACGTTTTGGTTTAAAGTCAGAAAGACAATGATTTATCCGCTTTTAAACAAACCGACGACAACTGATAGCATAATTTAAGGGAAAAAAAATCTTATTTTTTGTTTGAATTTACAAAGAGGTGCTGAGAAAAAGCGGTACAAACAGTCAGAAAAAGTGTGTGTTTATGAGCTTATGTGTGTGAGAAGAGAGTTGGGGAGTGGAAAAACATACAAAAGAACTCGAGAAAGCGTTGAAATATTTTATGTCTGGAAGCACAGGAGGTGTAAACCTCTGGAGGTGAAGGCTAGATCAGGAGGTTGAAGACTAAACACCAGAAAACACTGCAGGGACCATATGATAACTAAGTAATTAAAACTCAGAGGCCGGCACCACCAATCAATACGACTAGTTTCAGGAGAATATCAGATGGGGATATCTGGTGTCAGATTGTCGTGTGTGTGTGTGCGTGTGTCTGCGTGTGTGTGTGAAAACAGCCTGGACACTGGGCCAGACGTGCTGGTGGAGGGTGAGCCGAGTCGAGGGGACTTATTGGACTCTGAAAAGATAAAGTTTCTCTGCACAGCTGCTCTGGCCCACAGACAGAGAGAAACATCTGTATTAACCTCAGCACCACAGGCAGCACACTGTTGAGAGGAATGCAAGGCACAACAGAGAGAAGAGTGGGGAGAGGATGAAGGAGATATGAGCTTGTAGCTAAAAATTATATTGAAGCTCTTCACGGAAAAAAAAAAAAAAAAAAAATTAGAGCCTGATTAACTGCAAAACAAGAGCCGAGCTCCTCTGATGTTACAAGAATGACACAACTGCTTCTGAGTTTGTAGTAAGAGAGCGAGCTGGTGACAGAGTTCTGTCCGAAAGCCAAAGCCTCTAAATTTTTAAACTAATTTATCAGTTTGACATTTCTTCCTTCCTGCTGTTCACAATGTTGCCTCTAAGCCACAAAATAGCACTGGGAGAACTTGAAGAGATGGGTGCAGTAAACGGGCGAGGGCCAGGTGGTGCCCGATCAGGTCACAAAGGTAACACAGAGAACCTCTGCCTCCTCTTATTACTTGGTTTGTACATAATCATGCCTTGGTTCTGTGAAAGTGGAACTGGCAGCACAAGTTTGAGACAACATGAGTAGTGGAGCAATGAGAGTGGAAAATTTCCAGCGGAACTTTATTTGTTTACTGTTTTTCAACCTGAGAGATGAATCCCATCTGGTGCAGATTAACAGCAGCAGAACACTGAACAATTAAAATACTCTCTAGTAGCACGTGTCCCGATGGTTTGATATTTGTTTGCGATTTACATGTTTTTCCTCTGCAGTCTCAGTCCAGACAGAACGACATTTCTGGATGAGTCAGTGAACCCAGGTTAATACCCCAAAGCCTTTGTCACATTTTGAAACATAAAACTCAAACTTCAAATATATTTAGTGGTGTGGAATTGATACGTGATTTTAAATTGCTCACAATTAAAAATCTGAAGAGTGACATGTGGATTTGGATTCAGACCTTTTGCTCTAAATCCCATTGGAACAAATAGGAGCACGCCTAATTAGTACAATTCAAAATTTGTGATTTAATCTTAGTATAGATCCAGCTGCTATATGAACTTCTCAGTGGTTCATTGGTGAACATTAAAAAAAGGATCATGAAGACCAAGGAACACAGCAAGTGTAAAGCAGAAGCTACAGAACAATAAGGTTTGAAAATCCCAGAGCATGGCTCAATCCATCAGCTAATAATGGAAAGTATGTAACAGAATCAGAAATCTAATAAAGACATCATTTACCACCTAAACTGTCAGGCCATGCAAAAAAGACAAGAACCAGAGAAGCAGCTAAGATGTCTATGAAACTGTCAGAAGGACATGCTACAGATCTAGCCTGTACAGAACAGTGGCGTGAATACAGCCGTTGTTGAATGAAATCAATAAGAAGTCAAATATGCTGTTTTTAATATGTCATGTATGTGGATCTTATCAGATAAGAGCAAAAATGTATATGTTTGGCCTATATGCACAATGACCAAAAACTAGTACACATTGATTGCAACACACCATCCACATCATAAAATAATGGTGCTGGCTGAATCATGCTGTGGGTAAGCTTTTTTTTTTTTTTTTTTAGCAGGGATAGAAAAATAAGTTCATGATGATAGGTTAATGGAGTCAAGCACAAGCCAAAACCTGGAAAAAAAAAAAAAAAACCTTTAGAGGCTGCAGAAAATTTGAGACCAGACATGGAGGTTCACCACCTCAGCAGGAAGGTGGTGAGAATGAATAACTACAAAGGTACCAGTTCTCTGTAGCTCCGGTTGCATAGTTACAGAGTTTAGCTCAAAGCATATTCGTATGTTAGAATTACCAATTAGAAATCCAGATCTAAATCTAGTTGAGAGCCACCAACAAGACTGGAAAGCTGATGTTCAAAGATGCTCTCTCCTTTTAATCTGGATGAAATTGAGCCATTTTCCAAAGATAAATATGCAAACAGAGGTCAACCCCAAGACATGTAAAGCTGATAGAGATTTAGCAGTTGAAAATCAAATCACAAATGCATGCCACACTTTTATTTTACTATTACTTTGGACTACTTTGTATTTATCTATCTCAGCAGGTAATAAAAAATGGGAGAAGGGGTGTAAATACGTTTACAAGGTACAATATCTCCTCTTAACACACTAATGCAGATAAACTGGATAAGAGCCTATATCCAGCATTAAGGTTCAACATAATGCAGAATTTACATAAGGAAATACAATCTATCATCAAATAAACCCATATGATCATTGTAATATTTTCTTGCTAGATAAACAAAACAAGAACATATGAATTTATAAGAAATAAAGAAAGTGAACCCGAACATATATTTTGAAAAGTTACCAAAAGCTGCGTGGGTCTGGAGACCAACCAATATGAGTAGCACTAGCATACCCACCCTCAAATTATGTGATATAAATATTTTTGTGCTGCAATGTGTTTGTTTTGCTGTGAAGAGATCCAATGCCATAAAATGTAATTTTAGGAATCATCAAGTCATAAAGCTTTAACTCTGTAAGTTGGAGCCTTTGAGTTTGAGGCTGTAAGAGTTTGGATAATTTTGAATATGTTAAAAAAAAATTTTTTTGCTTTTTTTTTTTAGGATAGCATACAGGGTGAACAGTCTCGCCTTCATCTTCAGTCAAATAACAAAAATACTGGGACCTTCTGGCTCTGTTAGACCTCGGATTTGCTGCGAAGTTGTCTCATTCCAACTTTAGGTCACAGTTATAGTTCATGTGGGGTTGCATGAGAAGAGGGAAAACAAGGAAGCTGTGACTAACATACCTCGTGATAACATCTTACTGTAAAGGGTCTGATCCCCACTCCCTCCCTCACACACACGCACACACACACACGTGCAGACACAGGTGATGAGCCTGCTGCTCTTTTAGTCATCCGGTATGCAAACAACAGACGTTCAATTGCAAGTTTCCTCTGATTAAAAAGACCTAAATGGGTTATGCAAGTCAGGCTGAGTGATTGTTTCTACTCCAATGGGACGAGAAGGACTGGTGTGCATCAGTTCAACATACGCTGAACTTTACAGGCCAAAGCTGTTGCCAAAAGCCACGGAAGTCGCGGTTTGTTAAGGAGGAAATGCTTTAGCAGACAGTGACCGAAGGCTAATGCTGCCAAAGACCAAAAGCACCACCGTAAATAATCACTGCAGGTAGACAGACAGTGTCATTTTGTGTGGTCAGCTTCAGAGACTTGCGTGTTGTGTTAACTTGCTGCATGATCGTGTCTGGCTCACACCCAGTGCCTGGGTGACCTGTGTTTGCATGTAGCAGTGTGAATTCTGAATGCATGCTGTAAGTCATTTACACAGCTGGGCTTTTAAGCTCCAGTGACTCAATACAGGACGTCCCTGGCCTGGGGTCTGTCCCAAAAAACCCACACACACCCTCAGCTGGCTCCTCTGGACTCACAACAGAGATCCAAGAAACAAAAACAAAGCGGATTGAGAAGGATTAGCCAAAAAATTCATATTAAGTCATTTGGTGGCTCCTTCAGCGAGTCACTCTCCTACTTATATATGGACTTTAACAAAGACGGAGGTCAATGTATGAAAATGGGCCTTTGCCGCAACCAGGGTGAAAAGTCTGACTTATATGTGTTGGCTTTACAGATGCAGAGTCACACAGCAGTTTGAGGAGTGTTTTTTAAAATAAAAACTGTGCCTGTTAAGCTCTCAGACAACCTAAATGAGAAAACAAAAGCCACAAAGTGCAAATGTGGAAACGAAGGAATTTAGAGAGGAAACACAGTCAGTTTAATTGCCATCACTTTCTTCTCTTCTCTCCTTCTCCCTTAACGTTTTAAGGGTGAAAGTGAAAGGTAATGAAGCAATGAAATAAAGGTCTTCCACAAAGACCGTTATTTATGGATAAAGGTCTTTGTGGATAAAACGATAAAAACGCAAAATTCAGCAAACAAAAAAACACTATTTGCAGCATGTGACAGAATCTCATCACAAATACCCTCTTTGTGTCTAAATGAGAGACATGAACATGTGCCTTAAAGGCTCCATCTGGCCTAACGGCATTTAAAATTTGATTATCTGAAAGACATAAAAACAGAAGTGTGACTTTCCTTCTGCTGCTTTTTAACATATATTCAATAAAACAGTCGAACCCTTTTCTCATGGAAGCCATCTTTCAGAAGCCAATAAGAGCGGGTTTATCTCTTGTCTTTTTGGCTCCAAAGCCCTCCGCTACCCCTTGAGGCTGCTGCAGCTTTGCCTCTTGACTTTGTGAGTCTATGTGGTCAAATCCATCTGTGCTGCAGCCTGTTGAAAATAGTCACAATACATCAGCTCCCACAGTAATTACACATTGCAGTGAAGGGAGCCAGTGTCACCTCCCTCTTTCTTGCCAAGATACTTACACAATGGTCTTTCCAGGATTGAAAGCAAGTAGTATATATATATATATATATATCTACTTTATATATATATATATATCTACTTTATATATATATATATACTTTATATATATCAGATACCTGACTAAAGCTACCTACACATGACCCCTGAAGGTCCCACTGTGGGACATGATACTGGCAGCATCATGCTGTGGGGATGATTTTCCTGATCACAGACAGCAGAGGTAGTTAGAGCTTACAGGTAGATAGGTGGAGGTAAATAAAGGGAAATCCTGAAATCAAATTTGTTAAAGGCAGCAAAATACTTGAGAATGGAGTCGACATCTTAAATCTTAAAGCAGAAAAACAACCAAGATTATATACAATAGAACACGTTAGATCAGTACATAATGAGGTGTTAAAATGGACCAATCAAAGCCCAGATGCCCCACTGAGTATCTGTGGTAAAACAAGAAAAGATATTAACAGATGCCGCACTTCCAATCTGACAGAGTTTAGGAGGAATAAGCAGCAGTTTCAATCAGATGTGCTCCGGACTGACAGCAGTTGCAGCTAAAGGTGGTTCAACAAAATATTAACTGAGAGGACCTGAACACAAATGCATGCCATACTTCACAGATTATTTGTAATATTTCAAAAACCTATACATTTTTCTTCCACAATTATTCACTACGTTGTGCATCCCCATGCAATAAAATCTGACTGAAATAAATTGAAGTTCATGCCTGAACGGGGCAATATGAGGTAAAGCACTGCATATACATAAAAAATAAATAAATAAAAACTAATTACCAATGTGAAGTGCATGCTACAAAGTCACAACTCACTCATTTGCAAACAAATCTGATTAAACTAAGCTGAAATCGCTGCTGACTGGCATTATTCTGACCCCTCCGTTTCTACAGGGATGTCTCCAGATTAGAGCGAAAGGAGGACCTGGTGCTGCACTTTGAACCCATTCCTCTGTTGACTCATTCTTCAGATAAGGCCCGGCTGACATATTAGCTGCGAGCTGCTCCCTCATCCGCAACTAAAGCACCTGAAAATTATAGTTCCTCTCAGCTGTTTAACAAAGGGGTTCAGTGGAATTTGACTCTCCTGGTATTAGCTGGGAAACTGCGCTTTAGTTTTATAAACACAGTTATTGTGCGCGCGCGCACAGGTGTTGCAACAGAAGAGTTCATAAGCTGTTCTTGCAGACGATATGGCACAAAAGTGACCCTAATCCTGTTTTCACATATTTCAATCTAAATGAAAAGCAGACGCAATTTTGAAAAAATAAAAAATAAAAAAGAGTTATATGTGTATTTTCTTATGGAAGAAAAGAGACCGATGAAGACTTGAATAAATAAAGACGCTTACCTAAATTCACAAAGCTCATGACCATGTCAGCGTCATTCAAGAAGTTGTTATCTTGCAGGCTGGCAATCGGAGGGCCTTGTGTCGTGAAAATGGGTTTGTAAGGGTAAGAGTATCTCATCTCGTCCCCATCCGTAGACATGGCGTTGTACAAGTCCAGCATGAACATCGGGGCAGCGTTGTGCTTCCCGTGGAGGTGAGGTCGCGGCCGGTGCGGCAGCCCCAAGATCGACAGGATCTCCCGCTGCATCTCCTTGCGCTCCTGGCTCTTCAGCCGGCGGTGGATGAAACTTGAGTGGAACTCATTGTCCAAGGTGAAGTTCGTAAAGGTTATATCCGCCAGCACGCAGTAGCTCAACACCAAGAGTAAAACCGGCGCACGCCTGTCCAGAATATGTGCCATTGCGCCACTCCGTGCGTAATTGCGCCAATATCGGGTCGCCGAAACTCAGAGAAAAAAAAAATGAAAGTCTTAACAGCAAAGCAGCCCTGTAATCAATATCCAAAAATCACTTTCAAGCCCTCATGTTGAGGGGAACCCTTCTAAGTGATTCATCAAGTCAGCGGAAAAGTCCTTTAATAAATCACTTTTCTGGATGGATAGAAGTAGCGTGCGCCTCGATCCTCATTCAAAACCTTGCGGTCAAAAGTTACCAAGTGCGGTGCAGCATGCAACTGCGGAGAGGAGACTGCGAGCGCATGCATTTCACTAAACAAGTTGTAAGGAGGCGCTGAGCGCTGGGAGGAGTACGAGAAGGAGGGAAAGAGAGACGAAGAGGGCGCATACGCTCTCTCTCTCTCTCTCTGAAAGGAGAGCGACTTTTGCTTTGTTGCCAGTTGGAAAAGGTCTCCGAGCGACACGTGCAAAATACAAAACGAAGTGAATATGGGATGTGCATTATGGTGCTTCAGTATGAGTTGTTGCATTTAAATTCCTTTTGTTTGCGAGGATTCACTGGCAACAATAAAACTGATGGTTTCAGCTAAGGCTTAGGAACTGAAAAAAGAGTAATAATTTTTCGTCAGGGATTACTTCAATACCGTGGGAGCCGTTGCAACATGCAGTTGCTGCGCTGCCTAATCTGCAGGTGCACTGTCTGAATACAAGGGGTCCTGTGGGTCTGAGCCCAGGCTTTATAGTCTGTTGTTCTTTGATGTCAAAAAGGCACAGATACAGTTAGAGCCAGCCCGAGGGTATAAGCAAAATTTGCGGCTGCTTAGGGCCCACTGCAAGCATGGTAACATCAAAAGAATTAATACAGGAGAGTTTAACGGGGCAGTAGCCTATAAGTATACAGACAAACAAATTTCCCATTTTCTTTGCAAATGATGTGTTATTGTAAGTTTGTCAGTATCTGTTCTCAAAAGTTTTTTATTTTTATGTTTCTGTTGGAAACGTATTATGAATCCCAGTTGAAGTTGGAATTCTCACTGGGAAACTTGGAGGTCAGCAGGCAGTCCAGAGTTCACTATCCAATATGGCTGCTGCTCTCATTTAACGTGGTTAAAGTTACAGATTTAAACAGTTTTTTTAGCATTTCTGATGGTTTGAACCTTCTATTTGTGATCATTTTCCTTTCTTGAATATTTTGAATATTGCATCTCATTTTATGAAGGGTCTGGGCATCCCAGAGTTAATTTCAAAAATCTTATAAATGTCCACTTGGTCTTGCTTCTCGGTACCTATAAGTACGGTGTATGATTTACACCAGACTCTTCTTCCTTTGCGAGCTTTTAGAACAGCCAATCAGCTGCTTTTAGATGTCCCAAAAACTAGACAGAAACTTAGAGGAGATCAAACTGTTTTTGTTGTGACTCCATTGGAGTATACTGCCTTCAAGTATTAGACAGGCCTCTTCGCTCTCAGCTCGTAAGTCTCTTTTAAGCATCTTTCTTCAATAGATTTTGACCCAGGGTGAGCTGACATGTTATTTTTATAGCTTTTTTTCTATTTTACGTAAGTGTTTTAATGTGTGTTTTTTGTCTGGATCTTTATTAAGGGATATGATAGTAACAATGGCGAACACACATGCACAACACACCTTTCATATTTTTGTGGACAAAAGAAAATTAAATCAGTGAAATTATGCTCTGCTTTTGTGCTGGACTTTTCCATAAAATCCCCAAAACACATATTTTTTGAAATGACAAAATTTGACAAAAAAAGTTTAAAGAATGGGATTTGCAATGCAGTATAACCCCCCACCCCCTGCCTGCCCCTTTTAATACTACTATTCTTTTTTTCAAAAGCATTCCTCTCTGCTTTTTCCAGTTAACATTGTTTAAAACACCTCACATTTTGCAACTCCTTTTTGAGTACACCAAATTCCATTTGATTTTAACAGACCTCTCAATGGGGCTTGTAAACATTTCTATCCGGTGCTCAGACAGATCCAGCTAATGGCTGCAGGTGTTTACAATACAGCAGCTTCTGACTGGGACCATAAAAAGGGGGCTGAATGAAAATCCACATCTTCCACTCTTCATCACTTTCTTTCAGTGTGTGATTCTTATGTTTTATTTCCTATGCTGTAGGGTTGGCGAGGTCAAATCCCCTCCAACAGCTCCTCAGTTTGTGTCCAGAGAGGGGCAGACAAACCTGGATAGCACAAAAGGAACAGACCCCCTTTTGTTTAGTCCTTCGTGAGCCCGGTGACAGTCCCTGTAAACAGTGGGCACAAGCTGAGGCCAACCAGGGTGAGCTGCACTGAGGGGCCTTTGACAAGGGGAATTAAAGCAGAAAAGCAGAACAAACCATGTTTGAAAGCTCTGTCGGCGAAACGCATCGGATAAAGCTGTTGAAAGAATGGCCATGATTTTCCTTGAATAAATCACACTGAATGAAGCAACCAGGATTAACAGAGATACGTAGTGATGTCAGAGCCGCCACCTTAATGCGATTAAATGACTTAGTAAAGAAACGTGCCAAAAATTTCAGCTACATTGATGAACGTGAGGAGACAATGTCACGACAAACTGTGAAGCGTTTATAAATACTATTTCTTCATCCTAAATGCCTTTTTTGTGCTGGTGGGAAGCTTTAAGTCATTAAGTCAAAGATTGGGACAGACTTTGTTCGGTTAGATAAGAGACTTGAAATTACCTGTCTTCATAAATCACAAATATGAATTAAATATGTGCCTCTATCTTTAATTTTTCTGTTTTCTGCTTTTATTATTATTATTATTATTATTATTATTATTATTATTATTATTATTATTATTATTATTATATTTTTTCAGGTTTCAATTAAGCTTTTGTCAGGGTGAAGTAAAGAATGGTTGTATGGTCCATTCAGACCACACCATTTTGTTATTGTCCAAAAAATGCTAATCACTTTATTTAACACTAAAATCAAACATGATTTGCTGAACTTTGATTTTCTGCCTTCTGTCTGTTCTTTATTTTTAGTGGATTTCTGTGTTTCATGAAGTTATTCACTTCCTGCTCACCTGTATTCAGTTAATGTTTTAGTTTCTTCTCTTGATCTCCTTCTGCGTTACTTTTGAGTGATCTCCAGTCAGTCTCGCTCAGTTGCTCCGGTTCATTATCTCCCAATGCTGCTGCACGTCAGTTAGTCACGCATCTCTTCCTTGTGCCAACAATCTCCTCCCCACTATTTATACCATTTATGTTATTCTCACAGTCGGTTTCTCCTGTTTCTGTTTTCTCTTGTTTTGTCCGGTTGTTTTTCATTCATGTTTAGTTTTGTTTTGTAAGAGTTCATTTTGAGTAACTTGCTCACTTTAATCTGATTTGAATATTCCACCAAACCATGACATGAAAATAATATTTTGGATTATTTAAAAATAACAATTTAGATTTGTATCTGCTTAACAATTAACAATGTTTCCAGCATTACCACTTTGATCAAAAATTGGACATACAATCAATACAGACTTTTTAATATAGTGTTAAATATTGAGTTTTAGTGTTGCTATCTAGATTTTCATGGCAAGTCTTATTGACGATCCTTTTTATCTGACACACTTGATAGTTTGCAACATTAGTAATTGGAGCCAACAATTTTTGGTAATGTTAAAGCCAAACATTTACCACTTTGTTTTAATCTGCTTTTGGTGAAAAAAAATCTATAACCCAGTATGCTGGGTCACAATTTATAACCCAACTATAAATGTGTCAGGTCAACAAAGGAAAAAGACATTGGATTTCTATCAACTCAGCAGTTTTAAGAAAGTAGGAGGAAGTTGCTGCAATAAAAGAGTTGTCCTTTTAGAGTTTATTACTTAGGTCACAAGCTTGTGGTATCTATCGTCATCTGCTTGTACTTCTTCTGCTTGACTTGGGTTTTTATATCACTATTTAGCACAAAGCATTTCAACTGCACTTTAACATTTCTCCCATTCATCAGCAACTCCTCTCTACACTGAAGCAGGTTGGCGGAGGATACAAAGTTTAAAAGAAGACCACACAGAAGTGCAGTAAAACATCCCCGGACACAATTTAACACTCATGTAACATTGTCATCTGTTCGTCACATTGTTCTCTCTTTCTCTTTCTTTTTATTTTTTGTTAAAGCCCATGTGCATTGTGAGAGATGCTGCTCTTCCTGTCTGCTTGGTTAACTCTGTTTAGGAGCTCAAAGCATGTGGTCAGAGGTCATATTAATATTTATTTCATGTGTTGCCTCAGAGAGCAGCAGGCAGTAATGCTTTGAAGATCTGTGGATGCAGAAAGGCGGATGAGGTTTGGGGAAGTGGGTCTGTAGAGTAAATCTGTGTTAAAAAAAAAAAAAAAGTCTTAAATGTGGGGTCGGCTGCAAGGACATGATATGGTGCCGGCACATGTTCTTTTTTCCTCCCCACCCATCCCTGCTTGTCCAGTCCTCCTGGTTTTTGGCCTAACCCTGATATGTACAGTGCACAAGCTGATGGCCTATTAAAACAGCCTAACCAGGTGGAGCTTGGCTATTGCAAATGTTCCCCTTCTGGTGTCTCGTACATCCAGGGGCCTCATGAACATATGAGACGCAGCTGTGAGAAAAGACAGAAAGACAGAAAAAGAAAAAGAAAAAGAGTGGGTGGACATAAGAAAGAACTTTGAAATAGTTCATTTCATGTCATACACTTAGGATTTGGTTATGATTATATTTATTCTTGAAAGACTTATCCATTAAATTTTAGTAGAAATATTCTACATTTTAAATACAGAAGTGACTTTTTGAATAAATTGACATCACCCCTTGGATTTGTAATCTTTTATGTTGTGATGCAAACTGAGTTTATGGAAATGACAGTCAAAATAGTTTTGTTGTATTGATTTATTACAACTTCCCTTATTTTTCAGTTTACTTCCAGGAAGTAAATTCATGACCGTGTTAAGTCAAGAATAAACTGTGAGTTTAACCAGTGAGTTTAATTATCACCAAGGCAGACCACTAACAGTCCTGTAAAATTGGGAAAACACTTTAATTTTAAGGACTTGTCTGAAACATGAAGTAGGCTAAAAAGGACATGCTGTCTTGAAGTAAATAAATTCCAGACCAGTCGAGAAAGACTGACATCTATCAGTCTGAAAAAAAGGTTACAAAGCCATTTCTAAGAAGTTGAAACTCAGGTGAAAGCCACTGAACCATTAAGGTCCTATAGAGACTCCTGTTGGCCCACCTGATTAAGCAAATAAGCACAAATCAAGAACCCTCATCCTAATATCTGTATTGCTGAAAAACACAAAATTATAGTCCAAGTCGCTTTGTTAAAATCTGGGCTTGGACCTGATTGAAAAGCTTTGGGGTGACGATCTAATGCTGGCCATCTAAACTCTTCAACCTGAGTTTCTCTCAACTCTAAAAATATTCTTCCAGAGCTGTGATAAAGAACGACATGTATCTCAGATGCTTGATGGCAGTAGCTGCTATCAGCTAATAGGTTTTGTGTTCAGTTACCTGTTGTCACAGAACAGAATTGAATAGTCTTTTACCATTAAAGAACCAAATAATTATTTAAAAGGAGCATCTCATCTGCCTTTGAATTTTATTGATCTGAAACCTGTAAATGTACCTAAAAAAAATCAAAAAACAGATGAATTTTGTAATTGAACAAACACTTTTTCAAAGTACCGCATCTTCAAACATGAAATGAAAAGTGACAGAAACTGGCAACTGCTACTCGATACTAGCCTTGACATGAGGTCTATTTTATTAGTTTAGAATTGCCGTAACAAATGGGTTTCATCACATGTCATAATGAACTGTCAGGATTTTTTTGGTAAGATATACAATATTACGTTATTTGAAACGCTGCACCTTGCAAGACTCTTTGCCATCACTCACTACCTACTTTCGCCTGTATGAGGTATGTCCTGTCAGCTCTGTGTTTGTCTGCAACTGGATATGGCACTTGGGAAAACCGGAGTAGCTTGGATCTGATATATAGTCCTCAGCAGTGCAGCCAGACCCATCAGTTATAGCTGCTGGTGCTGACAGTCAGAGATACCATTTTAGTTAAGCTTTCCCTTAATGCCAGGCTTAGTTGTGCTTATTCTGTTGCAGGATGTTATCATTCAGGCACGCTGTCACTTGTGTCATCAGGTTCGACAGTGAGGCGCACTGCAAACCCGGCCACATACTTATCACCATCCATTACTGAGGTGTGTGGGCCTGATAAAGCTCCAGCCAGTTTAATGCAGCTCCAGGCTCTGGCTCCATTAAGATTCCTCTCTGTGTAGCGAGAGGCCTTGCCCCCTTGACTCTTGGTCCCATCACTCCATAAGGCCATGTGGATCTGTCAGTCAGACTGGACACTGGGTGATCTGTTAGCGCCTCTTTTGGGGATAGTGGTCATTAAAGAGAGGGCGGTATAGCCAAAATGACCAAAGCTGATGAGAACCAGACAAATGGGAGACCCAGAGGTATACTGTGTGAGTGTGTGTTTGGAGTGGGGGGCAACCGAGTAGGAGGTGGATGTGCTGAACTATGTGGATTGTGAAAGGAGGGCAGCTCTGTTTTCTATTTGTGAGGATTAGGTTGACAGATCTGTATTTAGTTTCGATGGGCCTCTAGCTGCAGCTAATCCCCCTCACCTGCAAAGAGTGGCCCCCACCCCTCCTTCCACCTAGCTCTTTTCTTTCCTCTGACCCTGGAGCCCCCTGTTTCCCCCCTGAGTTCCCTCCTCTTGCCCAGCACAAACACTCATCCCGAGACATGCATATGACTCGTTGCACTCTGTCTCCTCAGGTTAGGGCCTCACACTCGACGCAAATCTCTCTCTGGCCAAAGGAACAGCGGGGGTCTCGGGGCTTTCTGGGAAAGATGAAAAAGGACTCTGACAACATGCGGTCTCTCACATATTAAGATTATTTTCAGCTTGAGTGAGGGGCTGCTCATCATCTCTAAAAGATAGCAATTACAAAGATATTAAGAGCCAATGCATCGGAAGCAGCTTGTCACAGCCACTCAGGAAAAAGGGAGAACTTTAGGAAGTATTCAGGGTCAGGTCGGGGGTATGGACCCCTATTTTTTCAGATCTTGGTTCACACACTCTGACCAGGCTTTCACACTGAGAAAGAAAGACAACAGTGCCACTGAAAACACACACTCAGCATGCCTGCTAACAGGTCTAAAAGCTGTAGACACTGGAGAACTTAATATTCAACGGAGCGCATTTTCATTTTTATTTTTTTTTTAAGAATGAAGCAACATATTAGCTAAATGACGCAACAAAGAACCAAAAACAGATTTAAAGGGTTGTTGATGATAGAAAACATGCAAAATATTAGGGTTGTCACATTTTGTTAAAGTCATTTTATTGTTTGGGTTTCAAACAGCTGAAATTAGTCAACCATACAGTAAGCTAACTCTTAATCAAGAGGGAATTATAATATCTCATGAAAATCTATAACACATGTTGGCATATGTTGTCATTGCATTTTCAAAATGATGCTTAAAAATTCATTACACGTGTCGCAGATGAAACGATGTTATTAATTTTTTTGTTGTAGACTTTTACCACACCAAAACAAGCCTTCACAGAAACAGACGCAAACAGCAGGACACGCATATTCAGCAGACACACCTTGGACAAGTAGCAGCAGGCTCAGATAGAACCTCTCATTATTGAGGCCCACAGAGGGTGCTAATGGGAATTTTTTCTTAGCACTAGCCAGTGTTGGCTTATTACTTTGCCACTACAGCCCACACACATTCTTGGATCTTAATAATGGACAGAGCTACAAGATGAGTAACAACTATCAGCTTGTGAAAACAAAAATAGATTTGTGACCTAGTTAGTTGTCAAGTACTTTTTAGAGATACAGTTAAGTGTACACAATAATACCACAGTAAAGTACTTATATACTAGGATTATATTCATATTTTCTGAAAATTTCAATGTATTTTGCAGACAATATTTGGTAAACCAGTTGTTGCAACTGCAACTAAAAAGTATCGCCAGTGTGTCCATAATAACTTTGTGCAATTAAAGACCAAACACTTTCTTCATTCTTTTGTTTTTTCCAAAACAAATTGACCTTATTCAAATTGAGTAGCACAGATTCCCAATTCAATTTAGGTCTGGAATTTAACCAGGGCATCTTAACAGAGAAATACGCTTTCACAGTAAACATCTGCCTCAGTGTTTAATGATTTGTAAGTTTTTCTTCTTGCATTAACCCATATTTAGCTCTTTCCACAGTCACATTAAATCGAACCGATTTCCCTGAACCTGGTGGTGACAAACATTCCCACAGCATGACGCTGTCACCAGCATGTTTCACAGTTGTTGGTTTTTCATGTTTTTTTCTTTTTGACTCTTTTCCAAAAAGACTGAGATTTTTGGGCCACCAATTGTTCTACCGATGAATTCTGCCAAATCAAATATAAATCTCTGTAGCACATTTAGGATTACGATTGACATCTCGGCTGCTTCTCTGACTAAAGCTCCCATCTTCCAGCCTTGTCAATACAGATGGGCAGCCACGTTTTGGTAGGTATAAAAATGTGTCTTTCCATTTTTGCAAGATGGATTGAAAAACACTTTTTAGGGGCATCAAAATAGATGGGGTAAATGCAAGTTCAGTATTTTTTATTGAAGCACGTTGAAAATAATGGAGCCTATAATTTTGCAATTTTGCACTTATGTAAAATACTTAAGTTCAAAAATATTTATATTATTTCAATAATTTTATTCAAAAAAGCAACATTATAAGAAGGGTTTTTTTTAGTTCAAAATCATACTATATTAAAATGATTTTATTTGTCCTCATCCAATAACCGCACGAGGCAATCAGTCCCAGCTGCGTTTAACCGCAAGCTAACTGTCAGCTGTTAGCTTCTTTTTAGTTGGTTTTAAAGAAACATAATGGCTGCTTTTGAAGCACAGTTGTTTTCTGAAATCGACAAGCTTCGTGTTCAGCTGCTGAGCAATGTCGACATTATAGCAGAGAACCAACGCGCTGTGGAGGAAATCAGTCAGTAAGTTCGCTTTTATTTCTGTCACTGAAGGTCAGTGAACGGTGCTAGCGTTAGCCAGCTTGCTTATTTATTGTTTTCTTTTCATTTAAAGAGCGATGCTTCATAATTATTTTTACTCAAGTGAAAGTTAAGAGTATGGTGTCCTAAAATTGCTCCTAAAAGTTTTTTTTGTTTGTTTGTTTGTTTGTTTGTTCAATTACTCAAGTAATGTAACTACCGAAGTCTACCGTAACCATCTACCGTAACTATCTCAAATGAAAATATGAGAGCAATTACTTACAGAACTCACTTTCTGATTACACTCCGCATTAAATCACATTGCAGTGACGTAGGATACACTCATTTTCTACATACAAAAAGTTTTAACAAAAATATCAACTATGAATAATTAAATAAAACAAATAAACTTGAGGTAAGGCCACAATGTCCAGTAAGTAAATGTAGGATGAGAGAGTAGCTATGTTTAGACCTGAAGTGTGAACATGATAAACATTAGTAGATTACAGAAATGTGCACCATGGCTGCTAGATGGCCCAGCTGGTAGAATGCACTCCATGTGCAGAGGCTGTAGTCCTCGACCCAGTTGTCTGCAATGAAATGACGTTTTGTTTCAGATTATTACTGAATTAAGATGTTTGTTTCTGCGTCGCTATTTTCCTTGCATAATTTTAGATGTGTTTGTCAAAGATCAATAGATATTTTATTAATTGCTTTTATTTTGTTTAATCCAGGGATGGAATTTTAACTCAACTTGAAGGTGTAATCCTGGGAATAATGACCAGTTTGTCAAGAGATGAAGCACCTACTCTGGTACTGCCCAACAGATCCAGCTGGGCCAATATCTGGTAAAACTCATTTGAAACTATGATGATGCGAACCTTTTTTGTTTCTGGCATATTCCAGTGAGTGGCCTCACAGATATTGTGTGATTAAGTGAAACTTATAGAGTTCACTTTAATGCGATCGCATATTCAGGTGTTTTTAGTGCTCTTACTGATGCTTTTTATTTTATTTTGTTTTTTCTCAGTTTTGACCTAGGCTTTCTCCTTGCAATGAAATAAGTTCCTGGCACCTCCTTGAAATTCACTTGGCAGCATATCCAACGGATTTGTAGAGCTACAAATCCGTTGGACATAATAGTGAACTAAACTTGGACCTTGCAAACCAAGGTTCTAAAAAGTTACAATTTCAGAATTGCTAACAGATTTCTTCATGGAATTTACACACTTTTGTAGAACATTTAATTATATTCTGGAGAAAGGTAACGCTTTCTCTAAAGCTATCATAACAGTTTTTTTTGGCATTGTCCATTTTGCATGACAGCTGTCTGAATAAATGTTTCTGTGTTGGTGTCTCACTTTCTAGAAAGATGAATAGAAATACTTACAAAAAATATTAAAGACAATATCAGTATACTTTTAATAATGAAAATGCTACAGTATTTTAACTGCAGTAGGAATTATTACTGTTTTATTTTTTTTATTTGAAATTCTAAAAAGGATCATATTAAACATTTTGGTAATACATTTCTGAGTCAGTTCAGTAATACCAAAATACTCTTGTGTATTTTAAATAATAGATAATGTGAATAATCTCATTCTAGGCCATGACTTGACTGTAAGTAAGTGTGTATTTATTGGTTATAAAGCCATGATTCTTCACTGCGTGGAGGGTGAGCTTAACCTTTCAAACATAAACACAAGGATTCATCATAAATTAAAATACACACACTAAACTTTTAACATGAAGCAAAGTCTTCAAAATTCTGTATTTTGAAATGTATTGAAATGTATTGAACTTGCCAAATTACAAATAAAATTACAACAATATAATAAACAATAAACATTGAAAGGACTGGGTAGAAATATAAACTTATTTAAACCCACCCCTTCTCCAGGAACATCACAATATGGTCCCATCCTATTTAAAAGTATTGTACACGTACATGATGATTACATTTTCTTCATTTTCTTAAGAGGAACTAAGCAGTTCGGTCAGACTGAATTTCCATAATATGTTCCCTGTTCAGTCAACGGGATTGAAGCTTTAATTGCTTCCTGTTCAATAAAAGATAAGGAAGATGTGTGCCTACACATGCAAACCCATGAAGAGCTTTTAAAAAATGACTGGGTTGTAGTAATCTCATGTTATGAACAAAGACTCACTGTCAGTCTTCTTTGGATCAAAACTTGTCACTCTTGAACTTAGTTCATTGTAAAAGCTGAAAAAGCTGAAAACAAAGTCAGGAGGGAGAGGTAAACTGGAATCTTCTCACAGGTGGCTCTAAAAATAAACATACAGCATAGTAAATGGATTTTAATTACTTTTTTTTCATTCCAAAGTTTTGACAGTGCTGTCGGGCTTCAGATGAGTTCAGAGCATTCTGTCACCTCCATTAGGAGCGACTGTCCTTCATCTGTTACTAAATTTGGTGAGAAAGTACCCACACTTCTTTCACATCAGCTTCAAATTGAACTCTCCCGCTTGTTTTTAGTCAAAAGTTATTTCCAGCTGTGTGGTTCTTCATGTGGCTTTAATTTGTATTCATTATAAACATATGAATAAACTGCACAGACGGCAGTAAAAGTCAGACTTAGTTTTAGGTGACAAATTGGCAGAGACAGAACATGTTGAAAGAGGCTTTTAAGGATCAGTTCACATGGAAAAGAGCAGATTATTTTCTGGGTCTCTTTACTCCTCCTGTCTTGTAAAACGAGAAAAGAATTGATGATTGTGAGTAAAATATAAATAACAAAACATGTCTTTCTTTCTCTGTTCAAAGCGCAAATTCTGAAGATTCTTTCCGTCATCTACAGGCTGGTGCAGAGCAACTCTTATGCTACGAAAAGGTCATTTGTCGTCGGTGAATTTCCCGAAAGCCAAATTAAAAAAATAAAAAAAGTCTCTTTCTTTACATTCCTATGTCCTTGTTTAGTGGTTTTACAAAGAAAAGGCGGCATTTCTTAAATGTGCCCACTTTGAAGTTTTCTTCCACAGAGACATATATTACAACAACATACAGCTGTTTGGGTCACAGAGAACTGTGGATAGTATAATAGATGACATCTCCTGCATGCTGAAGGTTCCTCGCAGAACACTACATGTGGTAAGTGTGCATATTCATTTCAGTCTGACAGATGGTTTACATAATTCAGTGACTGCTTGGCAGAAAATGCAAACCTCTTATATTAAAAGCTTGTAGCAGAATTCTTTTGGATATTAGCTAAAATCTAACATATGAAATCTTTTAGATTAGTGCCATATTTCATTTTTGCTGCACTTCATAGTTCAGGAAACACCTGTGAAGTAAATAATGGTTTTACTGATCAAACAAAGATAGAATTGATGTGGAGTTCAAAAAGTCAGTGTTGTATAAAGGCATGTATCGCCATATGTCACATTGTATGTGTTTGTGTGTGTTTGTGTAATGTTGGTCTGCAGTTGGCCACATCCAAGGGCTTAATTTCTGGTGATCTGTGTTATTTGGAGGAGGATGGAACAAGAGTTGACTGCCACCCCAGCTCAGCAGTAAGTTTCCCAAAATATAAAACACACTTCCTCTCATATCCACTCTTTCTGGATATACAACAGATCTAATGCTTCATATGGGTTAAATATTTAGCGATTTTGCCTCGTTATAGGGACAAACTTAAAAAAATATTAGGGTTTTTCATGATAGCTAGTGCACAAATTACTTTGCTCTAAAGTACTGCATCAGTCAGACTTTACGTCGAGGGATGCTGTCCTGCTGGGAGGCGAACCACTGCCACAGTTTCAAGACTTTTGCACCCTTTAACATATTTGTTTCAGCATTGCCTTTTATTTAGCTCGTCTTTCCATCAACTCTGACACACTATCCCAGTTAAACAATAACATTTGTCATCTTCACTTCAACTACCAAATAGTACATGACATGCTAGTAATCGTTCATAATCCATCCATCAATTCAGTTTTAAATTTTGCTTTCAGAAGCATTGTTATATTATAGCATCTGAATCATGACCTGCAACAGGGATTAAATTAACTCCACATATATGTGCAGATGTTAAGAATTGGCTATGCCTGTTTGTTTTGTTCTGCAGTACCGGTTTCTGTTATGCATGAAGAGAAATAATGAGGAAAACAACCTAATAACCTATTAAAAGCTTAGTTTAAACATTCTGCTCTCCATGGTTACATTTTCCATTACAGCAAAGAGCAAAGTGCAAATAGGGTCATGATGTGCAATGACTAAAATGAATTAGTGATACTCGACAGACATACATGCTTGAACAATCCCTTAAACTTCGTTCTCTGTCAGCACATTTTCAGACACAGTAAAAGGACTCTTATTAACTCCATGTGTCGAAAGTAAAAAAAAAAAGAAATTCTCATTAAAAGTATTTATAATAGTTTATTTTGTAACAAATGCTCTGTTTAATTCCCCACATCATACAGCACTATTTAAGTGAGGTAATTAGCCAGCTTCTGTGTTGCTATTTTATGCCTCATTGGCACTTTTTCCAGCACATTGCTGTCACCAGCTCACCATATGGTCTTGTACTGTTGACAGGAACATTATGAGTGCATGTCTCAGTACTACACACTATGCAAAATTTACCATACAGCTCCATGATGTGTCAACTTCTCCACATGGATCCTTTTTGGTGAATCAAACTGACTTCATGAGATGTTTGCCTTTTGCAAACCGGTATTTATATCTCTGCATTTGTTTTGGTTGCTCTTTTCAGGCTGTTTCCATTTCCTCAAACATCGGTGGGATTAGAAGTATCCTTTAAAAGCCAACTCGGTCTTAAGCATACATTCTTAAGTCTTTTTTGTTATTGGACAAAATGTGTCTTAATTATTAAAAGTCTTAATTATTTTCAGATATTGTGTCATCAGCTAAATTTATCATGATTGTAGAGAAGGATGCAACATTCCAGAGGCTGCTAGATGATGACCTCTGCACAAAACTTTCTCCCTGCATCCTAATCACAGTTTGTACTTAAAAAAAAAAAAGCAAAAAAAACCCCCAAAAACCATGTAGCCTTCTTGTAATGTAACTCTAGTCGCAATAAATTTTATACTGATTTTGTGTGAGCCAGGGTAAAGGTGTGCCAGATGTGAACAGCAGACTGATGGTGAGAAAGCTGTGGGATACGTTACACATTCCCATCTTCGCCCTGGTGGATGCTGACCCTCATGGTACAGATGATTTATCTGAATGCAGATCAGCTTAACTCTCACGCATGCTTTGCATAGCTCACCACATCTATCAGGATGGCTCTCCTTTCATCTCTTGACACACACAGCTGGGTTGCATGTCTTGCTAAGTCAGCACATATTAGCATCTATACAGAACAGTACTTTGCAAAAGTATCCATACTGCCACACACCTCCATGTATTTTATTGTGATTTTAAGTGGTAGACCAACACAAGGTTGTGCATAATTGGAAAATGCAAGGAAAATGACACTGGGTTTTCTTTTTTTACTGTTAAAGTTGTGAAAAGTTTGGAATACATTCATGTCCATCCCCCGTGAATCAGTAGTTTGTTGTGCCTGCACCTTTCACTACCTACAGCTGCAGGTCTTTCAGGGATCTTCAGTTCCAACTTTGCACATTTAAAGAGTAAAAAAAAACTAAGGTTGTAAGTTTAAGGCCTTGTCAAGCTAGAGAATCTCTGCTCCATGTCAACATGTTTTCTTCAGTACTGTTCTGTATTTAGCGATGTAGATCTGGAGATAGACTTAACAGGGCTAACCTTCGAGGTTAGAGGAGAACGGCAAACCTCACACATTCTGGACACAAAGTATTTAGACATTTACCTCCAGCTACAAAACATTGTTTTCAAAAACCAGCCATCACAGAGACAGTTTCCTTCCCGTTCATTCTGACCAGCTTCCATGTCTGGTGCGAAAACAAGCTTCCTCACAGCATGATTCCACCAGCATGTTTCACCGTGGGGATGGTGTGTTCACAGTGCCGTGGTGACGCATACCACTTTTCTTCTGTTGTAATTTGTTAAATATAAGCAACACATATTTTATTTCACTTCACAGTTGTGTTAATTTGTGGTTGTATAAAGTCTTGATAAAATACATTTAAGTTTGGTGGTGTAACTTGAGCATTTACAGAACTACAGATATTTTTGCAAAGCACTGTGCTTAGTTTGGCTATTAGTACCTCTCCCCTCGGAAAATCTTGATACTTTCAACCTTGTTCTAGTTACATGGCCAGACACACATGTAATGTTTTATTCTGGTCAAAGTTCTGTTTCACATCTCAGAGGATAATTCCTCTGGTATGTCTGTGTCTATCTCTCTGTTTTCAGGCATTGAGATCATGTGTATCTACAAGTATGGATCAGTGGTAGGTGCTGTGTTATTTCTATTCTCTGCAATGCTCCATTCAGTGTCTGACTAAGGACAAACTCAAGTCTCAGAATGGTTAGTGTGTGAAGTGATCATTTTTAGGAAGTAGATTAATTGCATTTTCATTGGTTATGTTTGTGTATCCATCCCTGTTTTATTTGTAAATCATTCTTGAACATAAAAGAATGTGTGCTTTGGGGAGATTTTGTGTCATTGTGTGGTTTTTCCACAGTCAATGTCATTTGAGGCCCACAGTCTGACCGTCCCAAGCGTTGTGTGGCTTGGCCTTCTCCCTTCTGACCTGCAGAGGTTTGGAATCACAATTTGCTACTTCCTATTTCCTCCTCCTGCCTCCAATTAGAATTATATTCAGAGGGCATTTAAATTGTTTGTTTTGGTTTCAGTTGCTGTTTACCTCTGTTTTCCCCTCAAGGGACTGCACTTGAGACTATATGGCATTTTAAGTATACATCAGTTTCAACAAATTTAGGGAAAAAAGCTTTTTGAGATGTATTTAATTGTAGTCTGCATCTTTTTCTTGTTTTCCTTCTCTGACCTAATTTCTTATTTTGTGCTTTACATATCCAGAAATGTTTGGCAGAAGAAATAGTTTTAGGCGATTACTCCAATCAGTAATGTGAAATGAAAATGACTTGCCTTAGGTTAAGGGTTCCTGAGGATTCCCTGATTCCTCTGACCAAGACAGATGAAAACAAGCTCACCAGTCTGCTCAAGAGGCCATACTTAACCAGCCAGCCAGACTGGTGCAAGGAGGTGAGTGCAAATAAAGTGCAGGAAAAGAGAAAAACAAACTATTTTTTCCTTCCTTTGCAGTTATTTAGCCTCACATTAAATTACCGTAGGTGTATTAGTAAAATATTCAACTTAGCATGTGTTTGCAATAAACAAATTAAATAAGGCAATTTGAATAGTTCAGTACATTTGGCTCAGTTCTAACTAATTGTGTAACTGAGCCAACTGCTGTGTAAAGGTCGTCAGTTCAATAAAACTTGCCTCCTTTTTTAAATTAAAGGAAAGAGTTTTAAACAAATTAAGACAACTAAGATGGGCATTTTGCCATATAACTCACCCCTCTTCTCTTAATGGGTTGTTGGTGGATATATATAGGTGTGCTTGGGATCACTGTATTGCTGTCCTGCTGGTAGATCCAATGAAGGCCAAACTTCAACTCTCACACTGACACCAGGTGACTCCCAGTGCTTTTTGATAGCTTGTTAAATCCATATTTTCCCCCAAGCTACAGGCTTTACTGAGACATCATCATACCTCATTGTAAGCATAGAGGTGACGATTTTAACGTCTTCGTTCTTCCTCCCTGAGACATAGCGCTGATCCTCAGTCCTGACAAGTTCCAGGGTTTTTTTTACAATCTGACTGAACAGATTCTCAGCTGGAACTAAATGTTTTGTTTCAATAATGCTGTGCGCCATTGATACCTTCCCTTTTAAGCTACATTCATGGAGAGCAGCCGCTGTTTCTTTAACTTAATCATGTGCACCGCATCTTCGGAAAAACTTAGGGATTTGCTAATCATTTGCATTATTTTGCCATTTTCTGGTTCTCTGAATGGCTAAATAATCCTCTTGACTTAGCTGTACTTCTAGTATTGGTTAATTTTTTTAAGCCTAGGTGGTTTGCACCAGGTGTGACCAGACCTGATATACAAATGGTTTAATGAGGAATTCAGTTCAGGTTGTTGAATAATTTAAGGACCGCTTTGGTGAAATTTGTATGGTTTAAGTTTTGGACCTAGATTTAAAATAACACTTAATATGTGTTATATTGTTTCCTTATGCAGTTCATTTGTACTATATTTATTGCAAATACCTGTTTTTTTATTTTACTAATATACCTAATTTTCATTAGTCATTCGACTTTTATTTACACATCTAAATAATACTGTAGAACAAGTTCACACACAAAAAATATTAATAATAATAAAAAACAAATCCGATATGTTTGGAAGCGGGTGCAAGAAATCTCACTGTTTTTTAAAAGGACAAAGTCCTTACAGAGATTTGAGGTTTCCTTATGTGACACATTACAGAAGAATGTGTGTGAGAGAATAAAAATTAAACATGTTTGTCCAGCTTCTTCTTCCATACCTCTTTAAAGTTGTTTGCTTGCCTGTTGTAGATTGAGCTGATGCAACACAGTAAAGTTAAGGCTGAACTGCAGTCCTTGTCCTCCATAGCTCCAGACTTCCTCACCAACATCTATCTGCCTAATAAGCTTCGATATGGTGGCTGGGTATGAACAGTGGTTCTGCTTAGAGGAATTGACTGTAAAGTCATTTTCAATTAGGTTCTGTATCTTTTTCTGTTGTATCTTATTGAATAGATTAGAAAATGATTCAAGGTCACTGTGTTTGCAGCTTTTAAATGTACCCAACTATTGCATGTGTGTTTAGAGTGTGGTTTGTATCATCTTTTGTGATGTGCTTTAATTAAACCATTTTCTCTTAATGCACAGGAAATGTATGGATACTGTCTGTGAATCATCTGATAAGTTTTAGCTGTGGACTGTGTGTATTCATATATTCAACGACAAAATAAGAAATCCATCTGTTTTAATAAATGGCACCTGTCATCCCTTGCACATTTTTCTTGTAAAAAGGTAAATAAATCAACGTACTATTTAAGCATATTTTATTTTCAAAACTGTTTCTTTTATCTTTTTTCTTTCAAAATAAACTATTCGTATTGTTTAATCCAGTGTAAAGAAATTTGAGAAGCGTGCTTGAAGAAAAAAATGCATTAAGGGAAATTAAGCAAATTGAACTGGTTAAAATCACAGCAAATTTCCTTTATATTTTAAACCTATCTAGTTGACGTGAATGACTTTTGCCAAGCACAATAGCTCCACCTGCTGGCACTTTTTAAAATTTCGTAGATTAAATTCAAACATCAATTTGACGAGGTACGACACTATTATGCAAAGATGCACCTGGTTTAAATCTCAGAAGCAGGAATCTGCTTATTTCCAGTGTTCTTGTAAAATATGAGCAAACACCGTTTCACATTGTGGGAACATTTAGTAAAAATAGCTCCTCCAGTTGACAACTTGAAACATTTTGTCAAGCCTATTCAGCAACAGCTTTTTTTCAGTAAACTGGAGTTTTTACATTTTAAGAGTAAAAGAACAAAACAATCCGCCATTTTTGTAAGCAGGCAACGTTTACTCACATTTATGGAAAATATAAGCTTTTACAGTGTTCTTAATTTTTCTAAAAAAAACAAAACAAAACAACAAATATGATATTCGCTTCAAATAACCACCTGTATTCCCTTTGCTATTTCAAAAAACTAAAATGAAGATTACTAGACGTGCATCACCGCCCCCTGGCGGTAGTCGAGGTGAGAGTGCATGACTCCTTCCAACATGGTAACTGAAATGCCCCCAGCAGGAGTTTTTCATCGGAAAAGAACTGAATCAGCCAAACCAGAACTACCAGGTAAGTCAGTTCCAGAAGAAGTGATAGAATGTTGTCAGGGTGGTTTATACTGAACAATAAATCAGAATGCTGTGTTTATTCTTAAAAGCTTTAGCATACACACCTTTTGGTTTGCAGGAGTTGGAAGTGCTGCATTTAAAATAGTCTGTTGCTCATTCCAATTTAATTGCATCTAGTAATCTATAATAGAAACAACTAGATGGTTTGGAAGGTTTTTGTCAGAAATAAATTATCAAATGTGTTAAAGGTACAGCTGAGTTAACTGATAACACCAGAAAGGTTGATTTGTGATCTTGTCAAAATAACTTCACTCCTAGTTTATTCTCAGTGGTTTCTTTATAGTAATCATTTACTCATCAACTAACACTGATCAATGAAAAGTATGCTCTACACTTTTTGTCAAGGAAGCAGGTTGCAACTGTAGTGGGAAATATGTAACCTCTGTTTTTGTGACTATAAATGCTGGTATTGCATTGGAAACGTGGTCAATAACAAAGCTTTTCTGTTGTTTCATCAAAATACATTTAAAGTGGAATAAAAGTATAGAACAGCTTTTTTGTTTTTACATATATAGTTTAAAATCTCTTACAAATATATTTTCACTTTGAATGTTCTGATATGAAAATTGGGGCCGATATTGATACCCAATAATAATACTGCTGTTATGGACAATGACCTGGTACATATTGTATTTCCTTACAATTTGACACTGTAAAAATGACATCACCTATATTGCTTCGCTGCTTCAGTGAAGCGCCCGACCTCCTTGTTACTGGCCAGTAGTCAGATAATTGAAAGTCGATTGTAAACTGTGTGATTTGACAAATGTTATTTATTTATTATAACATCACTGCACATGGCAAATGCATCTCAAATTGAAACATAATTCACATGTTAATTTATTAGTTTAACTAAAAAATGAAAGTTCATTTATAGATATATTACACAAAGAATAATATATTATAAAGAGTTTATTTCTAGTAATTTTGTCTACTTTAGAAATGTCAACCTTTTGAAGTGTATGTGCTTGCAGTTTAAGCCCTCATTACTTGGTCGCAGCTCTTTTCCATGAATAACTGCATCATGGTGTCAGCCAATAGCTCTGCTCATGTGTTAAGAAAGTCCAATTTTGCCTCAGCAGTCTTCAGCTCGTCTGCATGTGGGGAGGTGGTCCTTCATCTTCATTCTAACAATACTTAATGTGTTTTTTGGGGGGCGGAGGTGAACATAATTTCCTGAGATTCAATCAGTTATTAGTGCTTTTGGCAGTTTGCTGACAAACTTTATAGAGATGCATCAACATCTCTATAAAGTTTGTCAGCAAAGGGAAACTTGGCATGCTTTAAAATTCCCACACAGAGCAGACTGGTACTAAACAGGGAACTGCCTATGGTTAATCAATATCAGTGAAATACAGTTACATCTACTCTCATAGCAACAAATCCAAACTCAAGACTTTTTCTGATCATGAATATTAACGGTTGATAGGTGCATCATTGTGTTCATTAGGTAGTGTAAAGCAATGTAGAAGAAAATATATTTTTTAAACTTGAAAACTGTTTTTAATTATTAGTCACAAATTGTGTTGTAGTAGAAGAGAGGACTTTGCAGCAATGTTCCCACATGCTGAACTTTTGTTCAGCATGTGGGAACAATGCTGAACAATAATCTCCCAGCAGGTAAACCTCATTATTTTTTAGTTATTTTAGAAAAAAAATACCCCCTGAATAAAATCTTTTTTCTTTTCAGTTCTTTAATTTTTTTTTTGTCAAAGTTGAAACATTTCGGTATGACAGGTTTTTTGGAGAAAAAAAAGATTGAAAGGATGAAAACATCACACATACAGAGGATGTAGCGCTGCTGTTCATGTCTGGCTTTGTTGCAAATAGCTCTACTCTATTTACTCTGGAGAAAATGCTACCAGGTGATTTCACTTTGCATCTTTAGTACCTTGCAAAAGTAACCACACCGTTGGAACTTTTCAGTACTTTTTTCTCATTACAGCTACGAACCTCAACGTGTTTTCCTGGGATATGAAGTGAAAGACAAATACAAAATATTTAATTATTTAATTATGAAGTGAAAGGAAAAGATTTTACGGTTTATTTTTTATGAAAATTTAAGAAGTGAGCGATGCATTTGTATTCAGCCCTGTTACTCTCATACCCCTAAATAACAGCTAATGCCTCAAAATGCTTTAAGAAATCACCTAATTAGCACAGGATTTATTTAAATCTCAGTATTAATGTAATTGTTTTACGCAGCGCTTTGTCAGATAACATTAGATCAGGTTTAACATTATAGAGATGTTCAAAGCAGGGTTACAGTGTATAATAGCATCCCATGCTTTCAAGATGGAACATTGTTCTCAGTGAATACCCAGCTACTGCTGTTGTGTGATCAACAAAATTTTACTGGTTGTATTTAAATCTGAATTTGTCAATATGGGTTAGGTTGTACTGGGATGAAGTGGATTGACTTAATTAGATACTTCAGTTCGTAATGAATTCAATCAGTGCTTTGAATTTGCATTTGTTGTAAATTGGCACAGTAAAAATGAAATGAATTGAACTGAGCTGAGCTGAATTCAGCTGAACTGATGTGAACCTATAGTTAGTTATTTATGGTGCCACTGTTCTCTCTGCCCTGTTGCAGCAGCTGTTTTGTTATCGTCAAGGCTTAGTATAATCCTTCCTTGTTAGTAATATTGTTTCCTTTATCATAAAATATTGCACAATCTGATTCCTTGTTTGTAAAAGAATTAGGTGCGTCAATAACTTCATACTAATGATGTGATGCAATAATAGTGTTCCAATAAGATTGCATTGTGTTACTTCGTTGAGAAATATCACACACTCATATGATCTGAAGCCAACAATAACATGAAGCCATAGCACATCTAACTAACTTGGTTATTAGTTTTGTATGCTCTACTTTATTGGATATTTAAACTGGTTTAGTTTTACAATAAAGTTCTCCTGACTGGTTGATTATATCTAATATTTTATGACGTTTTGAAGTGCAGAGTTGCTTCTGTTTCTAAAGGATGTTGGTGAAAAAAAGATTAAACTGATGGGGGGTTTTTTTAGCTTGTATTGTAAAAACAAACTTAAGATGTACAAAATAGCCATTCATGAATTGCAATAGGTGCCATGCAAGGCTTCACCACGTGGGGGCGTAGTGGGCCCCTTGTTCCTGCAGATGTGTGGCTCTCATATTAGACGCCTCCTTCCTGAGCTGATGACTCATAACTAGTGCAGGAGCTTTTTTTCCCCCCATGAACCACGAGAGAGTATGAGGATATTATGTTTCACATCCAGATAATGTGGAGGATCACTGGTTTTATTAAGTTGCACCAAGCACACATTCGTGTAGCTCAAAGCCTGTTTCGGTATAACTGGCATGCTGAATTAGATATGGGTAATTAAAGATAATAAAAATAATAGAGCAGAGATATTTTTCTGCTTGTAATCATTTGATCCACAGTTTATTTAAGAGTCGTGTGAGTGATTGCCACATTTGCTCAAAACATTGCCCTGATATCACTCCTGCATGCAGAAGAATATCATGAATGAAGCCGATATTTGTCTCCCATCTGTTTCAGCTTGGAATTTATCCCGCAGAACATCTGCACATGACCACCGTTTCCGCATCCACCACACACGCATAAAAGCCCTGAAAGCAGCCTTTGACCTGAAAAACCCTCCGACTCCGTGAAGCAAGGATGGTTTTGATCCTCTCCACTCTGAGAGAATGGCTTTAAATTCACCTTCAAAGCGAAATTAGTGGTGAAAACAGGAATGAAAGTGGAGCATACATATTATTTTATAAAAATGGGGCTTTATTCAAAAGCTCAAGTTGAACTCTACATACGTTCAGATATGTTGATGCTCGATCAGTTGCAGATTTGATTTGTGGGTTTTGATCACTATAAGAGCTGTAGGCAGGAGCAAATCCTCGTACATCTCCTGACCTCTTTGTTACACTTCATTTCCCTCCATTTATATGTGCATGCTAGCTTCACGGCTTCTTATCTCAGCAAGTTTTGTAGAAGCGTCAAATCATGTGGGCATGAGATGCCACGAGCAGAGTGTGCGTGTACATGCATGTGTATATATTTGAAAAAACCAACTCAGATTGCATGTTGGAGACAGGTGCAGACATGGTGATGCAGTGTAGCGCGGCGATAATATTATGTCGGTTGCTGCGTAATCAGGTAATGCTTGAGACGGCCTGTGGGCGAGTGAATGTGTTTGCAGGTTTAA
Organism: Poeciliopsis gracilis; assembly: GCA_911649635.1. Taxonomy (NCBI): domain Eukaryota; kingdom Metazoa; phylum Chordata; class Actinopteri; order Cyprinodontiformes; family Poeciliidae; genus Poeciliopsis; species Poeciliopsis gracilis. Next base: position 5,842,345 of record CAJVRI010001220.1, read on the forward strand.
GCTCCATTCCTCTCTGTGTTAATCCTGATGCCATGCACATCTGTGACACCCCCCCCCCCCCCCCCCTCCCCTCACCGCCTCCCCTGCTGCCGACCCCACTCACGTGTGCTCACAGATCCACTGCATGGCTGGATTCCCACTGCAAGCATCTCACTGCCGCTCCCCCCCCCTCTCTCTCTCTCCAGACTCTCTATTCATAATTCTCCTACATCATTCTATCAATGTCAAATCTGGATTGCAAAAACTATCAAATCTAGATGTGTGTTAAAAACCATAGGCTAAATCACGGAGTAAAATATTTTAGGGATATAGATAAGGTGTGGTAGGCAAGACTTATCTACCTAAAGCCTTCTATCTTTGCTCATTTGATACCACTAACTATATACATGTTTGTTAGATCTCTTGCAGCAACAAGCATCTAGTGACACACAACTAGAAGAGACAAAACAGTCACAGGAGATGTGGAGCCGCTAGAATTCCAAACTTTCCCAGACTCGAATTCCTATGTTTTCTCAGCAGGTGTTATGAGATTATGCATACTTCAAAACAAAATATGCACCTTGTCTGTATCAATGTCTTATCATTTGCATGTTCTACAATTCATAAAACAAGACAAGGATGATTTCATTGTGATTTAAGCATCTTGATTGGCTTTGATGAGCTCTGTTTAAAAATCATACCTGTACTGAATTGAAAAACATGCTACACTTGAAGCATAATTTTCATACCACATTTAGTAAACTTTCTGAATTAGTTTTGAAAAGCAGCCGTTTCAGCACTTACTTGGGAATTCGAACCAGATTCAGTTTAAGACTCACTACTCTAGTTTAAAACGTATTTGAAAAACAAAATCAGTTTATTTAGTAGTTTATACTTTTATCTTGTTACCGTGTTTTTAGAGCTTGATTTGATGCAAATTCAACAACTGGCAAATAAGGTTATTGATACATAATCCAACTGATACACTGTTTATAAGTAGAAATCATATTATTACATGGTATTTCTAGTTCTATTTAATCTGTTAACTGAGCATGTCTATTGACAAAACCCCCTGATTTTCAAACTTTGAACTGGAACAGTGTTAGATTGAGAACAACCACCACCAGTGACAAGCACCACAGCTGAGTACCATAACAGGTCACCTCAACAATAGAACAATAGAATGTCTTTAGAGTTTTATTGTAGTTATTCAAATTTGGATGATTATAGCTTGTAGCTAATGGGCATATTAAGTAGTCAGAAAATTACAGAAGGTCCATAAAAATGCAGGCACCTTTTGCATGAATGACTGCATCAGCGTTTGAGCTGAGTAATTTTAATAGCCCTGCCACTCCTGAGAATGTTCTGTTTCTCCACTTGTTGATTGTTGTGGTTGACTGGCATCCTAATGACTTCAAAATAGCTCTACAACTCTATCCAGGCTCATAGATGACAAATACTTTGTCTCTTAAATTTCTTTTGCGTGATGTTTCGGTTTGTGAGTCCTACTTCCTGTTGTCAAACAGGTTGTTCTCAACTGATTTCTTTGATAAGCCTTGTGAAATACAACTTAGCCGTAGTTAGTCATAAATCATTGATCATGGGTAAATATTTTATTTACAGATCTTGTTTTTTTTTTTGTTTTTTTTTATTCGTTTGTTTTAGTGGGACAAATAAGGCAGAAACAGCTTAGAACAAATCTTGTAAAGGATTTTTTTTTTTTTTTTCATAGCACTGTATATTCAGAAAGTGAACTTTTCCATGATATTGTTAGTTACTAGAATCCATTCGGGGGGAATAAAATAAAGTACTGGCTAGGGAAAGTAGTTTTTCTCTAATAAAAGAATCTCAAACAGATTTCATTCAGACATTCCAGACTTTGTGATAATTCTGCTATGACTTTAAATTGTATGAACAAACTCCTCCCCTCGACTCGCTCTTCTGTCATCTGAAAAAAGTAAAGAGAGAGAAGAAAAAAAAAAAAGACTCGCATGCATCGGAATGATAAAAACGACAATGTGCTCGCTGAACCCTGGCACGGTGTGGAGCAGCTGAAGTTGATTAGGACTTTTCTGGCAATAAAAGACTGACATTAAAGTGGAAGTAGAAGTGTTTAGAAACTCTCCGACTCGCTGGGACAGCTCTCACTTACTGACTGATGGAAAGAGAGAGGAGGAAAAAGGGGAAATCTTTTCGCTCAAGCAGAAGCGCCATGGACTGGCGGAGCAACATTTAACGCGTCTTTTTTTTTTTTTTTTGTCTCTCTTTCCCTTCTTCTTGTTGTTTCGGGCGCAATGACGGACTAGACAAATCATCCGCGTGCTTGCGTGTAGCATGAGACTGAGTGCGAGATGTCTAGCGCGAGGCCGAGTAAGAGCGTGGAATGGCTGCAACTGGAGTTGGAGACCGGAGGCACTTCTCTGCTCCTGCTGGACTGCCGCTCACACGAGCTGTATGAATCATCCCACATAGAGACCGCCATCAACCTGGCCATGACGGGGCTCATGCTGCGGAGGTTCAAGAAGGGCAGCATCCCGATCCAGACCGTCATCCCCAAACACGAGGACAAGGAGAAGTTCGTGAGGCGGTGCAAGACGGACACGGTGGTCCTGTACGACGAGAGTTCCGCGGACTGGCAGGACAGCGGCTCCCCGGCCACCGTGCTGTTCCTGCTTCTTAACAAACTGCGAGAAGACGGCTGTAAAGCGTACTTTCTTGAAGGTAACGATTTTTAATTTCAGTATAAACTTGGAGAGGATTCAATTATTCGTCAAGGACATGTGTTTGAGATGGATTGACCAGTGCGGTTTGACACTTAGCGCTGTAACTGTAAACTAGACCGGAGGGGGGGGGAAAAAGTCATTTTAAATGTTTCACATCTGGACGGCTGTTCTTTTTGTTCGTTCGTTAAAGTATGTGTATGTCTCTGTTATTATTATGTAGTACAGACTGACTTGTGAGCTCCTCCTGTGTCGTGTGCTTGCAGTTTGAAAGCTGCTCAAAAGTTTGTGTCACTGCTGAGATTCTCAATTAAAATTCCAAAATGGCTGCGGCATGTTTTGCTCCAGCAGGAACAGACATGCATTTCATGAATGGCCCGTCTCAGGGGTCTTACACTTCAGGATACCAGAAGTAAATGTGCTCTTTTTTTTTGCTTTTACAGTTTCGATAAGTATAATCTGGTTTCTGGTTTTGTCATATCTAAATCAAAGAAAAGCAGGATGTTTGTGTTTTTTTTGTTGTTGTTTTTTGAGTGTGTGTTGCTGCACACTTTTGGTCAGTTTGCTGAAAGAAGGTGAACCTACCTGCTGGGTAGGTTTTACACTTGAAGTTTTGTTTTAGTTTACATAAAGTAGTTGTGCCCCCTCCTATTTATTTATTGGTTGAAATAAGGTTGTTACACTTTTCTTTTGCTTACAAGAAAGAAAAAAAATGGCTTACTGGAATTATCTGGGGAAAAAGAACGATTGGTATGGTGTGGAAACTACATGTGTCAAAATAACAATAAATGTTATAGATGAGATTATTCAAACTTCAATAATCTGTAGTAATACATTCGTAGCTATGTTATATACAAGTGCTGCTTTTGTTTTTAAATAAATTAGTCAAATAATTTCTCATGTTTGTGATAGACATATTAATAAACAAATAGCTTGAATTTATTTTCAGTTTTGAAAGATTATAATTTTATGATCTAAGGACTAAAAATACTAATCTAAAACTTATTGTAATTGTTATCTGATTTTTGGACTGAAAAAATTGCATTAAGACATTTAAGTAAGCTGAAGTATTTAGTTCTTAGTAGATAGTTTGATATGCAGAAATAGATCATTTCCAATAAAGGAGAAATTCAGAAATTCCGATTTCTGACTGTTTCACTGGCTCATCGTGAACTAAAATAAATCTTTTTAGACATAATTTAACTGTGTTTGTATTTCAATTCAGGTGGTTTTGTGAAGTTCCACACAGAGTATCCAGAACACTGCGAGACCCTCCTGGACAGCTCCTGTCCAAGCTCCTCTCCCCCGATGCCCGTCCTAGGTTTCGGAGGTCTCCGGATCAGCTCGGACTGTTCAGACGGCGAATCTGATCGAGAACCCAGCAGTGCGACGGAATCAGAGGAGAGTCCCGTCCCCAGCAATCAGCCAGACTTTCCCGTCCAAATCCTACCTTACCTCTACCTGGGCTGTGCCAAAGACTCCAGCAACTTAGATGTGCTGGGCCAGTACAACATCACGTACATCCTGAACGTCACACCGAATCTGCCCAACGTGTTTGAGCACAAGAGCCACTTCAGATACAAGAAGATCCCTATTTCGGATCACTGGAGTCAAAACTTGTCCCAGTTCTTCCCAGAAGCTATATCATTTATTGGTAATTATTATGTTTTACTGTCGATTTTAAATTCATTTTACTTTGTAAGTCTAACTGGTTTTGACACTATTTTGGTGGTAATTTTAGACTAAAGGGTCTAAAATTAGCTCAGATAATAGAAAATCAATGTAATTTTTTTCACCTTTACTTTAATGCATTTTGTTTATTTGGTTAAAAAAAGAAATTTTAAAAAAATATTTAAAACTATTACCTTTTTTAAGAAAGCCATTATGTTTTTCAGGGATAGTTACAGTCCTTAAAATAAAAACAGTCTTTTGGTCAGAATCTGAATCAGAATATGAAAGAAAACTGGAAATTGGTATCAGAAAACATGAGTATGATCAGTTTATCTGTATTGGGATAGATTTAATCAAAATTCCTTAGTTTTTCACTTGTTTCCATGGAAGTTTAGTTGAAGGTAAAATAAGAAACTATTAATAGTTTGATAACATTACAACACCCTAAATTTACTTGACATATTTTTGTTGTTTTATGGCAGTGCTCCAGCGCTTCAATTCAGTTTTGCTTTTGGTTTGGTGTTTCTCACCATGACTACACCTGAAACCACAGCTATTCACTTGTTTGGTGGTTGCTGTGTTGTCACGGGTGGGATTCTCAGTAGGTTCAAACACTGAATGAGGAAGGAAGTGATGTTTCCGCTCCATGGGGTTGGGTTTGATTCTAGCTTTGCAAGCTGACAACTGTCAGCGGGCCTGAGTGAGATTTGCACTATTAAAGGAACACTCCTAATACTGCCAGAATGGTGTTGTTTGTTTACACATTCCTGACCTGGATTTTTCCCTCTCTCCTGCAGATGAGGCTCGATCCAAGCGCTGCGGCATCCTTGTGCACTGCCTGGCCGGCATCAGTCGCTCAGTCACAGTCACCGTGGCCTACCTGATGCAGAGACTCAACCTGTCTCTAAACGACGCCTATGACTTTGTGAAGAGGAAGAAGTCCAACATCTCACCAAACTTCAACTTCATGGGTCAGCTCTTAGACTTTGAGAGGACGCTGGGGCAGCACACGCCCTGCGACAACCGCTCTACCAGCGAAGAGCAGCTTTTCTTCACCACCCCAACCAATCACAATGTGTTTCAGCTGGAGTCGACATGAGGAGCAGGAACAGTTTTTTATGCTGTTGTTGTTGTTTCCTGTGGTGGTTTTCTGAGCTTGTCAGATGCCTGACTTGCTGACGCAGGCGGTAAATCAGCAATAGTGTTCAACAACTTCACAACAAGCCTCATTGATCTGTTAAAGCAACAGAATCCGTAAGCTCCTGTCTCAATGCCTTAATATCTTAACAATAGAAGCAATCTAACTTTCCACCACATTTGTGTTAATGAATGGCCATGTATAGTCATTATAGATGGACTTTTCATAATATTTCTTTTTAAGACTTTAAATGTTTTTGGACTGTTGTTTGTTGTACTTTCCTAGTTTGTTTATGAATAGGCATGGGCTGGTATGAGATTTTCATAGAGTGATTACTTTGAGTAAAAATACAACGGTTTCACAGGATTATTGTAAAATTTTAATCAAAAATGCTTAACATGAGGCAATTCTTTTCATATAACAGAGAAAAGTAAAAATCTATTCCTACTGTAGCAGCAATATATTGCACAAAAAGCATATTAAAAACCAAAAATAAATAAATTGAATAAAAGTTCATTAACATTTTTATATTAAATGTTACCATAAACAGCTACAGTGTCAAAAATATGACAAAATATCCATATTATGTGTGTTTTATTATTGGTATGTACTACAAGTGGTAAAACAACATAATGTTTAGGTTGGTTTCCAATTCAAGAGTGAAGAGCTTCTCTGCCATTTAACTTTATGTTATCATCTGCAAGCCATTGCAATATCTGGGTTCGACTGTCTTACATTACTATCAGTTTTTATCAGTTGTTTTTCAATTTTAAAAAGTAGAAGTTCCAGTTTGTTGTTTAAACCAGACATGGTTTAAAAAGGACAAGTCCACTTTAATCCAAATTCAATTTAAAACCTTATTTTTCACAGCCAAAAGGTGCTACCCAGTTAAGAAATTTTCCTTTTTAATTTTTTTTTTAATTAATGTGTATTTATCTATATTTATTAGTAATTCAAGAACCATAGTGATCAAGTCTCACAAAAATTGAAGTTGTGATGTGGCCAAACAGAGATTGATGCTTTTTAACTATAAATAAATAAAGTTGTATATTTTTTTTAGAAATTCAGATGTTAACATTAAAGTAATGCAAGGAATGATAACTAAGCAGTCTGGGAACTCAAAATGTTTTCATAGTCAGTTCAAGACTGTATATGAACCCAGTTACAAGAACTTGTGCAAAATAACCTTCTTGTTGTTGTAGCGCTGGAATTTAAAGAAGCTACTCTTAGACTGTTGATTTGTATGGCTAACTGTGCTGTCGGAACCAGCAATCAGCTCCTAACAAAAGCAGCCATGTTAATAAGAGTTTATAGAACCCTTCTTTAACCCTCAAATATTTTTAAACAGTTTTGTTGTAAGTGAAGGAAAAGTTAGGAACCTTCTTGCAGTCAACTACCAGTGTGCAGCAACAGGTTGGGAAGGGGGCAGCGCTACCTTCTGCTTCAAATAATCAGAACTGGCTTCTAATTAACTAACCACAGAATGGTGTGAAATTTAAGGGGGCTTTGAACTATAAATGTCTAAAAGCGTGGTAAAAAGGTTGATACCGGCCCATGTCTACTTGTGAATAATGCCTTGCTAAAAAATTTGTGGCCAATCCGAATGTTTTCTGGGGTCCAATACAAGATGTGTTGTTATTCTAGCTGAGGGGAAAAAAGCTACCATATGGAGGCAGCTACAGTTTTCCTGCTGCTTGAGTTTTGACAGAAGACTTCTCTAGCATCTGGCAAACAATATATTAAAACTGAACTGTTAGTTACCATGTTGAGGTGTAATGAAAGACTGGCTTTCCCCACAGTTAAAAAGGAGCAGCTATGTAAGTAAGAAGGGTACAAATAACTGGAAACCCACCTTATTTTGTTTCCCTCTGACACTTTTCAGCCTGCAGCTACTTCTTCTCATAGGAGTTCCCGTGTGTAAATAGTTTTCATCTCCCTCTCTGTTTCTCTCTTTTCTCTTTTCGTCATATCTTGTATTTGAACAGGTGAATGAATTTAATGCGTGAAAGGAAATGAGAAGAAGCGAGATTGACCGGAGCGTTCTTACCTCAACAAAGAGACATTTTTCAGGGATTTTTATACAAGCGGGTTGCGCGTCATCTTGGCCTCTTAAAACGCATCCAAGGGCTGTTTTGTTTCATATCTTTGTAACAATGTACATAAACTGGTTGTTACGGGAGACATTTTCTGTAAATCATGAAGGATGTGGAAGTGACCCTTGTTGGAACTCTTATGTATAGCATATATTGAGCTTAAAGGCATTCTGTACACGTTTTTACAGCAAATATATTGTATATTTTTACTTGAAAATAGCTTCTTTGCCTTTTTTTAATCTAAGCTTTTAGCCGTTAATAGAACAAAACAAAGTTGTGGTATGGTTGAGTCATAACCAAAGAGAGCTGTCTGAGACATTGCAAGTTGTCCAGGCTCAGAGATGTAGTTGTGGTCAAATGTCTTGTTTTTTCTTTCTTTCTTTTTCTTTTTTTTTTTTTTTTACTTTCTCTGGCTTCCTGTCTCCACTGAGGTCTGACAAAAAGGCAAGTCACAAGGCCAGATCTGTCAACAGCACATCGCCAACACGCCCTCCAGCCATCAATCAAACTCCACTTAAAGAAAAGAGGAAGATGATACAGCAGTTATTCTGACAGCTCTCCTCTGCAGAAAGCACTAAGAGTTTTCTCGTCTGCCGTTGTGACTTTATTGCAGATCGTGGTTTCGGTTCTAACTGACAAAAGCGCAATATCCTGTCTTCTTTTACAAGAAAGAACAAATGACGTATTTGCACACATGCTGCCGTTTAAACAGCAACTGAAAGTGATAAATTATACGTGCTTTTCTCTACGACTAAATTTCGAACGAGGTTTTGCGTTACGTTGTACATGAAAACACTCGGTGGCCACTTTATTAGGTACACTTTGTGAAGTTCCAAAGAAACATCATTCGGGGGAAGAACATTTAGGTGACATTATTACAACAGGCTCGTCTGAGTGTCTCAGAAGCCAATGAGCTTCTAAGACTTTCACACACAACCTTCCGGGTTTATGGAGAATATTCTTAGAACTAGAAAAAGATCCAGTGAGCCACTTTTATTTTTTCTTCACAATGAAAGTGCCATATGTGAGCAGTGCTGGCAGACTGGATTATGGTGACAGAGAGGCAGCAGTCGCTAAAATAACTGCACACGTTTACAGCAAAGTGTGCAGAATGCCCTCTCTGAACACACAAAATGTTGAATGTTGCAGCAGAGCAGCTGCAGAAGCAGAAGACAAGCACCAGACGTTCTGTTCTTTGCTGCAATGAATGAATCTGCAGCAACTATCATGTCAATGTAGACATAATCTTTCCTTTGAATAATGTGAAGATATAACTGAAACGTAAGAGGTGGAAAGATCTCCACGTAAAGATGTCTACTTGTGTCTAAAAATGTTTAAAATATGATTAGAGTTCACCAACCAGCCTGACCTTCCACATCATTGTTCATTGATTGGACCTATTGACCAAAGAAAGTCAATTTTTTTATTTATTTTTTTTTTTTTCAATTTGGTTAAATAAAACTAGTCCTGACCAAACTATACGCATTAAAAGTTTCCACATACTATTGAGGGCAGAAGTGAGACATGTCTCTTGTCTCTTGTCCTGTCATCATAGCTGAACTGACAAGAAACTGATTATTTCCTAGATTTTTTTCTAAAGATGTTGACTAAAAGTTTGTGGGCCCACACATAAAAAATAGATTTGTACAGCCTATAAAACAAATATAGCTTATTTGGACATCCTATGAGTCATTTCCAAATGTAGCGTAAGCAAATACACTGGAACTCACTGGTCTCCCTTTTCACCATAACAATACAGTGGAATATGTCTTCATGTGGATGACTTAGGTACATTTCCACAGAAAGTCTTTTACAACAGAGTTCAGCTCAGTACTTTCGTGCTTGAATATGTCTGAGTTGTAGCTGAAGCTTCTCCTCTTTGCTTGATCATATCTCAGTATTATCAGCTGTTTGCATCCACAACCTGCATATCTTCCGCTCAAACGCAAAACATTCAGCGAGCTAATTCAAAATGAGGTGACAAAATTTGGTGACAGTGAGTTCATACTTTGCAGACCAACATTTTGCTGCAATTACTGTTGCAAGTGTTTTGCTTTTGTATTTTCTAGCAGCCTGGCTCATCTGGAGACTGATAGTTTTGGCCAACTCAGTCCAAGCTTAGTTGACTGAATAGGCTGGATGACTGAGTGAACAGATCTCTGTGAGATGTTGTTTTATATCCTAAACCCGGTTCAGGTTGGTTTACAACTGCATCACTGATCTATCTGTTGTTTTTATTGCTCTTTATGATGCTGTGTGTTCGCTAGAACACCTCTGAAGCCTTCAAAGAAAAGCTATTTGTATCCCAAAATGGAATGACAAACAAATGTTCTGTACATTTACCAAGGTGATGTCGGAGAGCAATTTGTCATACTGGATTTTTTTGTAAGGGTATCAGGATTAACGGAGGCCAACAGAGAAGGAAACGGTGTTGAGTTAAAATTCGAGCTGGATCCATTCAGCATCTCATATTTTGATAACTGTCCGTCTTACGACAGGCTCTGATATTCCTCACGAACTGTTCACCTTCACCTTCCAGGGCAGCATGAAGAGACTTGCCTGGCACCACCTCTCTGTGGTCGAAAAAAAAACAAAAAAACCTAACTGTTGAATGATGGCTTTTTGAACATGACTGAACCTGGCAAGCCACATACCTGCTGGGCAAAGCGGTGATTAAGGCTCAAAAGACACCCATGGTGAGGAAATGGTGAGCGGTGGTGTCTGTGGATGATGGGAGATAACCAAAAATTATAGAGTCCTTATCTGGAGCCGACACTATACATATGTGGTACAACAGCGGTGTTGTACAAGAGCACAGAATGATTTATGTTACTGCACACCTTTAAATACCAGTTTTTATGGCTGTCGCTGTGCAGGGCCTTTTGATTTAATGCAAATTAGTTTTCCGTGTGCGGCTGCAGACATTTGCCTCTTTTTTATGCCAGACTTTTTTTGTATTTTTATTTTCTCCCGAATGTCTGACCTGAGTTAAAGCTATTTGTAGCCTGTAATTATAATGTAACTATGTTCTTTTGGCAGCTTTAAAGATCTGTGTGAGGTCCCCACACTTAAGTTGCTCCATAAAAACACACAAAAAAAATGTTACTCTGTTCATAAAATAAGGAAGCACAGCTTATTGAGAAGGGTGATTAAACATTTTAGGTCAATCCCTCAAACAAAATGAATGACATGATCAGGGCAGTGAATTGTGATCTCATCTATCTGAGTAGGCCTCGGTTTTAGTAACACAATCGCAGGGCCAGTTTTGTCCTCTTATGATCTCTTGAGAAGGGAAGCAGAGGTTAATGTTATGTTTACTCAGCAGACACTGCTGGGGAAGCAGATGTGCATATGAGTGGATTTTAGTTCGCTGTGGGGGCTGGAGAGGGGATGTGCTTGTTTTCAGGCCTGTTTATAATGTGTGTATTTATTTGTGTGCGTGTGTGTGGAGAGCAGAAGTCAGTCGGCACTGGTTCACACCTGCTGTGGTTGTAAGAACATAGTTAACATAGTGTATGACTGACACTTTCACAGCTGCTGTGCTTCTGCTGCACAATAACAGGGAGGGATTCTTTTGAATTAAGCCCTGGACTTTATATTTAGCGTGCACCAATCTATTTTGTCATGCTGATAAAACAATGCCTTAAACAAATCTAACATCTAAACAGTGGGTCATTATTATCGTCTATATGTTAGGCAGTGCTGCTGTAAAAAGCTGTTCTCGTGTGAATGACTGCACACAACTTACTTCAGGGATTTCTGGTCCCAGTTGTCTCACTCCACTTGTGTACAGCAGATGTTCAGGCCCACAGAGAATAATCCTAATCTCAGTGTTTGGCTGCATGCTGTCTCTGACATCATGGTGTTCAGGATGGGATGACATCATGGCTGCAGCGTTCCCATCTGAGCTGTGCAGTTGGTCTAATCACTAAATGACTGCACCATCGTTTCGGCTTTATGACAGAGCTACTCTGTTATATATATATATATATATATATATAACAGAGCTACTCTGTTATATATATATATATATATATATATATATATATATATATATATATATATATATATATATATATATATATATATATATATATATATATATATATATATATATATTATCTTGAATGTTGTAGATAATCAGACAAATTTTAATGTGGTACGAAGATAGCCTGAAATAATGTCATTTAAAATAGCAATTTAGTTCAAAATGTATTTACTTCCTCAAGAAATTATGAATGAATAAATCACTAACTTTGCACACTGACATGTTTCCTTGAATGAACTTTAAAAAAAAATACTCTCGTTTGTTACTGCTAATTTTATTAGCTTTGCTCAAACTCTAATTCTCGTCAGAATCATAGCTGGAGCCGAACTAATAAAATTTGCTGTAGGTTCAAAGAATTTTTTTTTTATAGGAGTGGCCGCCTTTCTAAAAATAATTTCAAGAGCGCATCGATGACTCATCCAGGAAGTCACAAAAATGCAAGCTACGTTCAAACTATGAGTATGTCTTGTCTCGGTTGCCTACATCATGGTGAGTGTTCGGGTCCGACATTAAGCAGGGAGCTTGGTAAAAGTAGTAAAAGTGGCATATGTAAGGAGAGCTCAAAAATAAAAAGAAAGGTACATCCCATATTTGCCATAAAAAACATTTTAATGAGCTCCAAGACTTTTTGGAAAATATTCAGTGGGCTAATAAGGCAAAAGCGAAACTTCTTTAAAAGGGTGTGACCTGTTACATCTTACAAGAAAATAACATTTTAGAAAAGCAACGTCATCCTTGAAGTCAAACATGGTGGTGGCATCGTGACTTTTCTTTTCAGAGTTATCAGTTGCAATTCAACCCTGAGAATACAGCACCAGAATAGTCTAGTCAAAGTCTACACTGGACACTAGTGTGGGGTGACTTTTAGCATGCCATTCATGCTCAAAGACGCTCCCAAAAACTCCCCCACAACAATGTAAAAGACTTGTTGCCTTCTTGATGGCAGTTGTTGATACCCATCAGGTTTTCAGGTTTTAAATATGCTGATTTAAATAGTTGTTTTTTTTTTTCCTTCATTAATAAAGTCCTATTGTCAAAACTGGATTTTACATTTAGCCAGATTGTCTTTGCCATTATTATAAAAGCCATTATTAATAACATTAAGTGTGATAATAAAGCAAAAACTGAAGAATTCACTGAAGAAGTGCTTTTTCTCAGTACTATGCAGTGAATACAAAAGCAGTGATGATAAAATTGTTATAGTCTTCAAAGACCTTTATAGAAATCCTAGAAATAGTCTTTAGTCGGGCCTTATAGTGGGATGAGTGACTGCGGTGGAACGGTATGCGTGAACATGCCAGGGATTTCATCTCCCATTTTATGGGGATTGCCAGTCCTTTCCCAGAACTCTTGAATTACACGTATTTTCTTCCTACTTCCCCATGTACATAAAGAAATACACCTCTGTAAGAAAGTCAGACCGGCTCTCTTACATACATGTAGATGAGCGAGTCATTTAGACGTTCAGTGAGGCCTGACTGTTTGTGTTCTCGCTCCATGTGAAAAGACCAAGTTAACTGCAAGTTATTTCAGTCTAATCCTCATGTTTGCTGTGTTGTCATGAAGAAGGATATCTGCTGGACCTTTAAGCCAACTAACAGGAAGTTTCTTATCGCGGCTACAACCTCCGACAGATAAACTATCTGTCTAAAACAGAGCTCTTGTGACTCCTCGGCCCTCTCTGAAAGACATGTATGTTCTCCCAGGCACCGGAGTGAGTGTGAGTTTTGGCAACCCATATAGTGGGTCATGTGTAAAGCAGAGCCACATGGCACATCTTTGTGGCAGACTGAGGCAGCCATCTGTTAGCACCAGAAGTCTCTAGTTTCGTGGCCAATTTCACCATGCGGCGAAGTACGGTAGAGTGCTCCGGCCAAGCACAAAGTGATGTTTGTTTGCAGTTTAATCTTTGGCTAAGTAAATGAAAAGGAAACCTTATTTGTGTCCTCTGAGGCCCAACACAAATTAAAGGTCATCTGTCTGTCATGTGGTCACATTAAGAAAAAAATTATAGAGGAGGAGGCGCTGCTGGGAGCTGCCTTACTGTCTGGTATGCCATTCACACATGGCCATATGCTGCTTCCTGTCAGAAATCTTTCAGTAAGTTAAAGAGAATGTCCCTATGTTTGTAAAAATACTTTGAATTGGCCTGAAACATTTATATTACACAATGAAGAAAAATATTTAACCTTTTCTGTCAAACTGTAATGGATTTTGTTGGTATTTAATGCGATAAGCCAACATAAAATAACCAAAATGTGATATGAAAAGAAAGGTTTTTTCTTATAAACATGATGGACCCAAATGCAGTAGACAGAGGTGCTGAGTCGTTTTTGTAGTTTTTTAAAAAAAAAACAAAAGTATTAAAAAACAAAACTGAAAAGAAACCTGAAGGAGCCAGAGCTGAATAAAACACATAAACACAGGGCAAAAGATGGCAGGACACTGATGGGAAATGAACAGGGGGAACCGGTGAGGAGTGAGAGCAGAAGTGTTTAAATACAGTGAGGACGAATGCTGGAAGAAAAGTAGAGAGAACGGTTTGCAGGTGTGAGCTGCATCATATGAGTTTGAAGAAATTTCTCCATCATGCCTGCTACTAGGATGTGCTTGTTCTAAATGAAAATTAGAACTTTGTTCTTTGATTTCCAATTTTGACTTCCAATGATTCACTTCCTGCTAAAGAGTCCCTTTGCGGATGAAGAAAAATCCACAGAAAAGTCCGAAAAATACGGTAAATTAAATCCAGTAGAAGTGATTGCCCTCAAAAGATACCAGTGACCAAGTTGGTTCGTTAGCGAACTTTAAAGAGAAAACACAATGAAAAACAAGAACACAGCGGACATGCAGGGGACAGAATGAAGTTACAAAACAATATCCCAATCTTTCAACATCTCATCTGGATGTTCACTTCTCAGTCTTTTGCCACTTCCGCAATGTGGCAAAATGTGTTGCGCAACTACACACCTACTAAGACTGAACATCTAAACTGACAGGCTGTGCAAGAAAACATTTATCACAGAAGCAGCCACTAGAGGAGTGGATCAAGATCTACTGATCCTAATGGCAGACAGAAACTGAAGGAAAGACCGAAGAAATCCTATTTGCAGTTTTCCACAAGTCCTGTAGGGGAAGATGCTTTATGTGAAGTAGAAAACATTGCATGTCATTTTGAACAACCCACCCCCTCTGAAACATGACGGTGAAACATGATGGTGACAGCATCATGATATGAGGATGTTCTAGGGTATTTCAGGTGAAACAGGGAAGCTGCAAAAGACATTAGATTGATGTGCACAGACAACAAACCCAGACATGCAACCTGAGCAACAATTAAATGTTTTATACACATAAATGTCCACACATGGGAATGGCCCAGTGAAATAACATTCAAATAATATCATTAAAAAAATGAGCAAAGATTTCAGCACAGACATGGACGTGTGTTGTTAAACAACACACTTTTAGCTCTTTTATATATCTTTATATCTGCCAAAGTTGTAAAGAAGACTTCAAATAAGTCGATATGTTATTGCATAAGCCTAATATCATATGGAAGAAAAATGAAGGGTTGCAACAACAAAACGTAAAAAATAAATAAGTGGTTGTTTTTTTACACACAAAAACATTCTTCAAAAGAGGAAGAACGTGAATACACAACACACATAGTACAGCGTATGTGTGTTGATTGTCTTAGACCTAAATGAATAAGAAGGAAATAGTGGCATTAATATGGTAACTTATAGTGATAAACAGCAGTATTTATTATAAGACTTTCCAACATGGCTTGGAATGACGTTTCAAAATCTGTCTATGGTTCTTTAAGTTCAAGGTACAGAAAGACGACGTTGTTTTAGTTACTGTTCCAAAAAACGTTGAAACATTTGATCAGTCTTAAGAGGTCAGTATTTTCACTTTTCACATTGCTGCCTGTTCTTCCTCTATCATTTCATATGCACAACTTCAAGTTTCCCTTTAAATGCTGGTAAAAATAGATAAACCCTCTGGAGCTGCATTAAAAGAAAACAATTACTGTTATTCATGGGAATCAATGAATAGCTTTCAGTGGAATTTGGGATTTCTGTGTATTGTGGTCTTACTTCTCTATGGGCCATTATGGCGGGGCTGTCCAGAGACAGTACTTCAGTGTTTTCAGCACCAGAAGTGGGATGGAGCGTCATGATACAATATTCTGTCTGTTCCAGCTTGATCCGCAGTGCTTCCACTCTTTCTCAGTCAGAAGTGTTCCACTTCCTCATTGTGTATTTATGGCAAGAAAAACAACCTAGATTTGGTTCGACTTACGCAGACAACCATCCAAGACTACATGTTTAGGGTTCAAACCACACATTTACGTAAATTACATAAGAAGGCCTAACTTTTTGTTACTCACTGTCTGACCAAAATTAATTCTGTTTGGTGGAATTATGACTCATTCCTTTTTACAGAACTGGTGGAACTGGTTCAAATGTTAAGCCATTTTGCTTAGAGACAGTTTGTCGGCTCTTGACGTCAAGTGACAACAATCACAACATGGAGCTGAGTACAGAGTAAAGCGAGTGACCTTAAGTCTTCTCTCCTTTTGTCTACATTAGTTTTGGGGCAAGAGGCAGGCCAGGATACATCATGAAAAGATCATCAGTTTATTACGAGGCAACATAGAGATGGGACAAGCAACCGTGCACGCACATTCTTCCCTAAGGGCAATTTAGAGTAACCAATCAGGACTTGTTTTAATGTGAATAATGAAGTTCTAGTTCCAGCTTCAGGCATCGTCTTTGCGAGGCCTTTTGCTTTCGTTCGGGCACATTCGTCTTCAGAGAACAGAGTCTGTGTTCTTCTCGAATCGCCACATCACGGCTGTTTATGCTTGCACAGTTTGAACAGATAGATGCGGCATCTTTAAGAATCTGGTTATTGTGACCAAGGATCATCCATCTGAATTTTTAAATGTATTTTTTATTTTTATTTTCCTATGATGTCATTCAAGGAAATAATGTGTTGTAAAGGAGTGCCTCAGTGAAAAAAATTCTGTCAATATTCGACTGTCTTAGAAAAGATATTTATAAAAATAAGACAACGTTTCAGCTGTATCACAAACTGAATAACTTAGACATAGTCCGAACAACACTTTTCTGTCACTGTTAATAATATAAGGTAAAAAAAAATCTCCATAAATAGACTTCTAAGAAAAATCAAAAAGGAAATTTTTGAACCTATTTTTTTGTATTTAACTCCATGTGGAAGGTTGAGAAAGAAGAGACTTTCTCAACCTTCCAGAGTGATGTTAAGCAGAAAAAAACAGGAATCCTCTAAACCAAAGAGTCTACCACCATCAACTGACAGATCTGCATGTGTGGGCGTCTGAAAGTAGTCGGCGCCTTCTAAAATTCAGTGTCATGTGGGGGTATTCCTCCCTCTTCCGGGGATTTTACACATCAATAAATCATAGGGAATCTGGGGGGAGGAGGTTGTGAAACACTCTGCTCCTGGCATGGTTTAATAACACACTTTGACTGGATCCAGTGGTTTGAATAAATCATTTATGAAAACTGGTTCAGCAATCTTATTCTTACTATAAAAAGTTACACATCTGCTTGACTCACTTCCTGTCAATGGATTATGCCTTTTAGCAGAATTAAGCTGAATGAGGTTATATAATGCTGGTGGCTTACTGCAGCCTACTTCGTGCGCATCCTCTTTCTTTTAGGGCAAGTGCTACAATTTCAAAGGTGCCTCATATCTGCAGTGTGTTATTAACAGCAAGCATGAGTCATCAAGTGGGTCTTATGTAACTGGTTTACTTCTCCACCCAACTTGCAGCTACAGTGCACCACACCCCAAATTCATTCACACTCTAGTCTGCTGCTGCCCAGCCTCTCATTGATGGTGCTGAGTGCGTGGCTCATCCTGTCCCTTGATCCTGACTGCAGAGCCTATAATGAACTCAGCCAGCAGGGTGGTTTAATCTGAGTGAGGATATCGAGTACATCAGCTTCCTTATAGGACATTTTGTGGCTTACCTTACTATTTGGTTTAGTAAAAACAAAAAACAAAAAGACTTTTCATGCATTACTGAGAGTAATGTAAATGAGGCACAGTGTTCAAGAAAAAAAGTCCCATCAGAGGGATTGTAGTTCAGTTCTTTTTACAAAAGAGAAAAAAAATAACAAGGTAAGACAAATAGGAATCCAACAAAATCATATGAAGCCACGTCGTTTGGAATTGTTAAGTGATTTTGAATAAAAATTTCATAATGAAACGTTTATCATGTTCAAATGCTTTATTTTTTCTCCAGCTGTGTATTGCACTCCAAATTACTTGTGCCATTTACAATAGATGGATTAATAGTTTTATTTTCAAGCCAACTGGAATTATCATTGTGTTAAATCAGTTTGGTGTTTTTCATTTATTCATATCTGGAGAAGTGTAATTGTGCAAAGCAATCTGTTTTCCTCGGTTTACTGGAATACAAGCAAAAAAACAAAACATGTGTCTATGTTGTCCTGCTGACATCAAGTGGACGTTATTATAACTGCATGGCTGGGGTTCCTGATTTTGTATAAAGGGTGAAACAGATTGATGGCTTACACAACACAGTTATCAGTATGTTACGAGGATGTTTTAATTTTTTATTAAAAGGGATTTTGCAAAGACCCCCAAGTGTGCCACTTAAGCCTAGAAAAATATGTAGATTTTTTTTTCCCGAAACAAGTAAAAGTCATGCTGACATTAAGATTTATCACTTTGCTCTGACTGTTCAGACAGTGCTAACATTTTTGCCAAATTTAAAGCTGTGCTAATAGCAGCCTTGTTATCTCTCTGTAGTCAACAGATTTCTTTTTAAGGAGAAAGGAATCTGACTGTCAACTGGTGGCGCTGATCCTCTGACATGGGCACTAACATGATTAGACATAAATAGCTCCTGTGTCAACAGGCTGTGTAACTGGATCCAACCATGAGAATACTTCACATGCTCAAAGACAAGATTCAATACAGAGTAGAAATTACTCAGATGGATCAAAAGGAAGCAGAAGGGATTTAATTTCGAGAAAAAAAAAAACCTGTTTAATTCTTGCGATTAGAAAAGAGAAATGTCAAATCAGACAAAATCACCGCACTGGCAGATGGATCTTATTGTTGATTAATTTTGTTTATTACATGAGTGCACCTTACAAGTGCAACAGACAGTCAAACCTGAAACACCTGGACAGAATAAAATATCCTGATGGGACTTTAGACGCAGAGAAACTGTACATCATGGCATGCACACTCACTGGATCCGGCGCATTTCCTGGATAAAATGATTATTCCAACAAGAGTTTACTTTGCGTTTATTTACATCTTCAGCATCTTATTAGGAACTGGACTGCAGCCTTTGAAAAATTATATTTACCTGGAAGCATAACACAAAAACCCAACATAAATCATCTCTAGGGGAAATAATATTTGGTCTCAACAAACATTTTAAGTGATCCAGACACGTTTACACAGATTCAATGTATTGAAAGTCAAAAATTGTGTCTTCAACAATGTGTTTGCAATGCTGACCCGTTGTTTTCCATCAACTGCAGCCAAATCCAGTTTTCCACAGATGACTGTGGGAGTCACAGTGACACTCAAAATAACTTTTATCCTCTCCAGCTCGGGGTTACTCCACTCCTTTCATAAACTCCAAGAATTCTGTAAAATAAGAAAGCCATGTTCAGAAAGCCGCTTGACTTCTGCCAAATTGGTATGAAACAGTAAATCAAGGAAAGATATTTTATAAATCAACGTCTATAAACAAGATAGTACAAGGGCAATGAAATTTTTTTTTTACTGTGTCTCGTTTTGATGCGATATGGTTTTAATATGTTAATAAACTTATTTAGTAGTGTATTTTATCTAGATGCTAATACACAGCTCTAAATCCATAACAGCATTCAGAATTCAAGCCTCATTGATTCCATTTGACTCCTCTTCTCTAACCATTTATTTGAGTATGTTTTGCATGAAGTTAAAGAAAATTCTGACTAGTTCACTCCTAGATGTGCTCAGTGACTATAATCGAGACATGACACAGATATAGAAAATGGTACATCTCCAGGATGGATTGTATTGCAGGAGATCTTCTTGTTCACCATAATTAAAGCTAAAGAGACCATTTAATGTTGAATTAATGCTGAGTGAAAATGAAGGCCTGAGAAACTCCACGTATGATCTTTGCTCATTTAGATGTATAATTGCCAATTAACACAACATAGAATTTCTCTGCTAAGCAGGATCTGAACCAAACACAACAGGGTACATTATTGCTGTCAAGATAAAGACTTTTAGAAACCTATGACCTAATGACAGATTTCTGTCAGTACGCTTCTTTGTTTTTAGGAGCTTAAACCCCCTTACCATCATAGTCAATTTTGCCATCATTGTTCTTGTCCCCGTCTTTCATCAGCTCTTCAATATCATCCTCGGTGATCACTTCTCCTGTGGATTCCAGCATCATTTTCAGCTCATCCAGGTCGATGTAACCATCTGCATTTCTGCACAGTGAAAGCAGTGCAATTTATATTACGCTCTCATAAAATTCACACAGAGCTTCAAGGGCAGCATTAGAGGAAAATCATGTGAAAGTTCATATCTTGGGCTTTAAAAATTTCGGCGAAACCATGATGGGAGTAAGGAATGGGGAGTTTGTTCTTTGATGCTCAGACGAGGTGTCTGGGATACATGCTAGGGGGTGTTAGAAATACTCAGAACTGTCAAGAACGATTAAGGAGCGAACTACATGCAGTTCTCTGCAGAGCTACTTGGCATTTTGTCAGAGCTCATAATTTGCACATGGGGAGCATACTTTGCTGGAACCACACTAACGTTCAATTTAATAACTAGGCTCTGAGATGAAAGCATCCACTTGTTACATAGAATTTGACTTGTCTATTTGTCAGATAACCCAAAGATGAGCTAACTGCTTTTACGGGTTTAATATTTTATTGATAGCAGTAGGGTTTAAGAATGAAAACATACTTGTCAAACATCCTGAAGAGCTCAGCCAGCTCTTCTTCTGTCTTCCCTTTGCTGTCGTCCTTCATGCATCTCACCATCATGACCAGGAACTCATCAAAGTCCACTGTGCCGCTCCCTGCACACACACACACGCACGCATGCACACACATTTCAAATCACCTTGTCAGAGTGGAATTTCAGATAATTTAAACAATGCACAAATGACTTAATGCAAAACCAATTTTATTTGAGATTATTCATGTTTCTGACACAAGAAGATACCTGTAGTTGACAATGACAAGTAGAAATTGTTACGACATTTAAATGTCATTCTTATTCTTTATCTGAGACCATGCCAAAATATACATCACATATTAAACCTTTCTGAGGTAAATCCAAAACGCTATTTTCTGTCTTTGATAATCACATCACATGGAAAATTCAAGACGACTTGTGCATCATTTGATACACAATTCCCGTTTAATCCAGTCTGACACATCCTGATGTCTTCACGACCGCTGACTAGCATTTGACATTAAGTATAGAGGGTCTGACTGATGCTCTGTATACATAATAAGATAGGCCAGTTCTTGTTGTGTGCACCACAAGAACTATGGGCAAGAAGAGGTCAACCATTCAGTTGCCTGTTTTGATTTACCATCTTCATCCACCTCGTCTATCATCTCCTGCAGCTCCTCTGGCGTGGGGTTCTGACCGAGCATCCTCATAACCTTCCCCAGCTCCTTGGTGCTGATGCAGCCATCCTCTGCGTCTTGCACAAAGATGTCGAAGGCGGCCTTGAACTCTGCAAGGCCGCCACAGCAAAGGAAAAGTACTTAAAAGATATATTTAATTGCATCAGATGCATCTAAGTAACCATCATAGTGTGCTTTTCTTTAGCAACGTGAAAATGCTCCCATAAAATTCATAAAATAAAATGAAAATCACGCACCATTTTTCTGTTCGTCTGTCAGCTGTTCAACCTGTAAAAGATGAAACGATTAAAAGAATGAACCATTTACATGACCTGAACAAAATCAGTGGGGTCTTCACCTTTCTACACTGTCTCATATTAACAATTTCATTTCACTGTGAAAGTTTTTAGTTCTAGATACCTGAAGATTTCAGGTATCTGAAATCTTCAACAAATGTCACACTGTTTTACTCATGTTTGTTTTGATAACTTTTCAGTCAAAAGTGGTATTCCTCTGACTTAACCGCTACTGGTTAAACCAAAGATGTTACAAAAAAATTAGATGGTGACTGGATGATTACACATCCAATCAGTTCTGATCAATGCTAACAATGCTAAACTAAAAGTTTGGTCTTCTTTCCAGTCAAAGACTTTAGATTGGAGAAACGCTGGAAAACCTTTCCTTGATGCATCTTGATGCAATCAAAAATACATCATGTATGTTTCATGTGTGGCATCCAGAATTATGGGGAGCTAAAAATAAACACAACATGATCAGGAACCACGGATAAAGGAACCCGACACAGAGTATGTTCAATTAGCATAGCAGTGGCCACCACCCATAACAATGGGGCAGTAATCCTGCAAAAGCTACAGCAAAAGAGGGAGACAGCTGCTTACATCAGAGTTATCGTCTGTCGTCTGCAGTAAATTAAACAGCCATTTATTCAGATGCTTTCTTGTAAACAAACACAGTCCTCAAGTGATGATATATGAAACGATGTATCCAAACAAACATGTTTGTACATTCCTGGGTGCTTTTACTGTCTTGGATGTTCCTGCTCAGCTGGACATCTAATATCAGCTGGTGGTCCTGCGAGGGAATAGGACGACCGGGTCCACTGTCCAGCAGGACGGGGGTCGACACACACAGCTTTCAGGATCACAGATAATGTCGGAATCCAGTTGGAGGAGGAGTTTATCTAAACCTGAAGGCCCTCTATGGGCCAGAGCACTACAGAAGCAGAATCGTTTGAGCAATTTGCCAAAATTAGCCCTGGGAGGCAGGACTGGTCCATTTGAAGTCAAGAATGAAGCAGCGGAGTGATGACCAGGGACATATCTGCTAACTGACCCCAATAAATGGCTCCCACCTCTTCTACTATGGTTAAAGAGCCACAGACATGTTTGATACCAGCTGCTGATGAAAGGAACACACTGAACAGACACTGGCAGGACTCAGATACCAGCAGTTAGTCAAAAAGATATTGGACTTTTTCCAGCTAATTAAACAATCGCAAAACTCTCTAAGCCTTGTACAGAACAAACCAAATTCTCTCTACAAATCAATGGTAACAGTGATGATGTCCAAACAAAATCCTTCTCCTCCCAGATTAGCTCTCACTGAGTTTTGGGGACTATCCAGCAAAACCAAATCGCCTCATTAAAAGGAGCTGACTGTACACACACCATAAAGCATATGAGCTGAGTGAGAGAACATACCGCTGCTTTGTAGATGTCATTCATGCTGGCGGCTCGTCTGTTGCCGGTCCTGACAGTGTCCTGGCACAAAGGACTGAGAAAGAGTCCAGCTTAGGGGAGGACTCCTGTCTCCTCCTGGAGGGTTTTATACCCCGACCCTGGCACTGTCTGTCCCTCCCTAGGCAAAGCAGCCTCCCCTCTGATAGCGCCTCGAATATGTGTGTACACAAATCTGTACCGATGTGTGTGTGTGTGTGCGTGTGTGTGTGCGTGTGTGTGTGTGTGTGTGCGTGTGTGTGTGCGTGTGTGTGTGCGTGCGTGCATCATTGGCCCAATCTGTCACAATCACCGGGCTCAGATAAAAATGCAGCAGCTCTTAGGGGGCACACTATGGAATGAGTTTGAGGAGAGGAGAGAGGCCATGCATGGGCAGCTCTAATCTCCAGGGAGAAGGGCTAGAGACCCTCAACATTCCTCCAGACCTGAGTGAGTTCAAAAGAATTTGTGACTGTGGGCGCGTGCAGAAGCTTTCAAATCGTGACAGGAGACAAGCAGAGATCTGTGGAGTCACACCGAAATAATGGTAACGATACTGGCCTTCAAAGAACCTACAATTTCAGGATTGTGACAAAATAAACAAAGCACTGGTGAAGGCTTTTTCCCTGGTTTCTCACTGCGGACTGCAAAAGCTTTTCTTTATTTCGACAGATCATCTCACATGTTCAGCAAGATGGCACAACCCAAGGGGAAAATGATGATGAGCTGTTTAGATATAGAAGGCATTCCCAAGCCATGACATTTACCCCTCCATGCATCACATTTAATTTGAGGTTTTCTTCCAGACAGCTCTAACATCAGGAGCGTAGCAAACTAAATGTCTCGGGTTCAAAAAGGCAAACCTCCTTTAGAGACCACTGTTATAACCTTGTGCTCCTGATGTCATTTTAGCTGTTTTACGTTCGTGGAACTAAATGTGGGAGTATTCCTAATTTATTCTTCACCAGAAAGTTGTATATTTGTTAGTCGTACTTGCTTGATTATTTTTACTTCCATTTTTCTCAGTTTTTAAAATGAACCAGTGGAACCCATATGTCCCCATATGTTTGGAAAACAGACTGTTATATTTTTCACATGGCTGTGTAAGCACTGTGGATTTGAAAACCAACCATGTGCAACACCGGCATCCTCAGCAGAGGGCGCTGCTCGCTACACGGAAACTACATTGAACAGTTGCACAAGGCTGCCTCCGGATATCCAATTTATCAATTGCGGGGTAGGTGAGAAATCTGGGTCAAACAAACCAAACACTTGCAGAGACATTTAAATGAAATTGCATGCACTGCAAGGCTCTGCTACCGCTTTGTTTTCTTTCTCTTTTTTTTTTATCCCTGAACCTCTTCTTCTGAAACAAGGCCATCTCAATCACTTGACTGTGATTCTTTTTCACACACGTGCTTTAAAAAGCTTTCACACGCACGCACGCACGCACACATAGAGCATGCTGTGGCAGGCATTTTAAGTGACGAGTGATCATGCTGGTTCATAATGGGATGCTAATGGGGACTGGCACAGCTTACAAGCATCATACAGCCACTCAAGAAGAAGAGAGGTGGAGCACCCACTGAACAACATACATGTCCTACTCGTGCACAGAAAGGAGCAGGTCTTGTGACAAAGACCCCCGCATCAGCGCATGTCAGTCACGGGCACAAGTTCCTGCCTGCATGGAAAAGAAAAAAGAAAAGAAAGAAAGCAAAAGCAGTGAGGTGGCGAGCGGAGGGAGGGGAGAGCTTGCGGGGATCTGAAACTATTCCATTTGTCATAATTTCACACTCGGGACTCAACTGCACTGCGCTGCACGCTGCTGTTTGAATTCAGAGAAGTGAATCGTCATCAGTGGCTTCGAATCAATCAGCTGAAAGTCAAAGCATACTGATGAGTCCACGCGGTCCGCCAGACAAATTCTTTATGAGATATGAGCGATGTCTGGTGGGTGCCAAGAGTGACAAGCGGCTCCTCTTGGTGAGGAGGGAAGGCGGGCACCGGATTCCTAATGTAAAGCGTTGGTGAGCCCGCTCTGCACACTGTGCGCACCCCATCACACACCCCCCCCCCCACACACACACACACACACACACACACACACACGACGTGGAGCCCGAAGACTGGCACGCAGATCAAAGAAAGCATATGGAGTGCTGTTTCATTGGAAGCCCTTCACCAATTTCCTCTTACACGGGGAAAGGCTGACGAAAGAGCCCGCCATCTCCTCCACACAGCGCAATCAGACGGCGCATCTCAAATCCACAATTCACCGCACACCGCTTTTTGAGGGGTTGCCATAGAAACTCTGCCGGGTAGTAGCGGGCAGAAAATGAGAGGAGATGAACGGGGCTATTTCCCCCTCCACCGCCCTCCCTGCTTCGCTGCCACCACATTCTGTCCTCAGAGTGACTATATTATTCTCCATTCTTCGCCTCCGATTTGCATACGTCCGCGCTGCGAAGCGTGCACGTGGGGTGTGATGCAAACAAATTTGGACAACTATCACATATAGATTATCTGGTGTTGTTCGTTTTTTGGGGGGTGGAGGTGGGGAGGTAACATGTTTGGAAGTTTCAGCAGCGCTGGTCATCTGGAGACCAGAGAGATTTCTACCATCATCTAAAACCGTTTTACGCACCAAAACTACAGATTTCATGAAACATGTCAACCTGCGTGAGCCATGCCATCTCATGCTGACAGTTCCTAATCAGCAGGAGTGCATTGTGGAAAATCTACCCCACTGCACAGCACCCATCATGCCAATTTAAATGGTCATGTGATGTAATGATTGGGTTGACATGCAGCTGAGCTTGAAGCTCCTCGCCTCTCCTCCCCTCTGCGTCCTCACCTCCTTGATTGCTGTGGACGGTGGGGGCGCTGGAGGGGAGGTGGGGTGAACCTGTCAGCTTCTCTTTCTTTCTCTCTTCTCCTTTCCCTTCTTTCCCCTCTCTTGTTCTGCTCTCCTCTTTCTCCGCCTCCTTTCATTGATGACCAACCTGTCAGCAGCTCCTGCTGTAGCAGGCTGAGAGCGCCCTGCATGCGACTGGATGATGCAGTCTTCTTTTCTCAGACCACCTTTCCTGTTGGTTTCTTTGCTATATTAATTAAAAATCTGTTGTTGTTGTTTTTTTTTGTTTTGTTTTTTTACATTGCCTAACCCAAATTTATGAATTTGCCATAAGAGACGATGGGGAGCGATGGGGAGCCACTTTGCTTCACTGGCCTCAGTGGTTCGTCTTTGACACTCGTCTTTACTGAGGCATTTGGCCGTGTTACACAGCGTTCCTTAAATCAGAGCTCCAATGAGCCAGTGGCCACATTAGCTCCAGCGTACATAGCTATGCACTAACTTCCAGCCAGAGGCCTGCAACATTTTCCAGCCCACTGGACCACCAAGTGACCTACCACCCTCCCCGTCTCTCCCTGCCTCACCCCTCCCAACCTCTGAAATGGTGTATGAGGGGCCCGGCAAAGATTTCTTCTCAGATTAATGGCAGCCGAGGTTCCCTCCGAGCCACAGAGAAATTGTTTTTCTGCTATGTGGCAAGCTAAAAGAGCTGTCAAGGTGTGTCTTTAAGATTAATCATGGTTAAACATGGCAAATTGCTGAAAGAAATAGTTATGGTTTCTGAAGTGATACTGAAAAAAACACTAGATCTTCTTCTAAGTCTGCAACTATGTGAGGTTCTCCTGTTTAACTGTGCAGAAACAGGAAAAAGTGACATATTCAAGTGGTCATAAACGTCTCCACATATTTAGACGTTTACTAAACATGTAAACGTCTAAATACATAAACGTCTGGACTGTGCTCACGATGCCAGTACTGCTTTACTGGCATCGTCTTTGTCTGAATCAGTAAAACAATAAAAACTTGTATGCATTCTATAACTTGAAGCTGTTCTGTTGTTTTAAGTTATAGCTGGGTTAAATTTTATTAATAAATTACTTAGAAAGAGTACAGTTCATGAACCAATATCTGCTGTCAACATGATGTCAGAACTAACATTTTATGTCAGTAGGATCCAAGCAACCTAATGCTTCCTGAGTCAGTTAACATTATTAAGGTATGCCAAGTTTAGAAAAGTTTTTAAACCACAAAAATTTCCTGTATTATAATATGTTAGTTGGTAGAGGGTGGTGAGCTCTCTCTAAGTTAGAAGAAACAGAAAGATGGAAACAAATAACAGACAGGCAGTTTTTTCCTCTACTCCATGCTTCTCTTAGAAAGATGAGAAGAAAACACAACAGCCGAGTCAAAAAATTATAATGCTCTCTTTAGAATTATAAGCACGTTAAATTCAGTGTCTATATAGTACCTAAAAATTTACCATCAGTCTCTACAATGCCAGGCTGACCATTACCTTCCTTTGCAATTTCACTGGGAAAAAAATCTTGCCTAATGCACAGCCTGAACTTTCTCCCGTTCACTTGGATTATCTCCGGTAGATTTTCTACCAGGCCAATCAGCAAACAGAAGGAGAAGCTGTCCTGATTGGCCGAAAGAACGTTCTTTTGATTACACGATAGAAAAAAGTGACTGGAAATATTTTCAGATAAAAATGCTGTGGAAATAATTTCACTGTTTAATAAGTCCATTAGCTGCATATTTAAACAGCCAGCAGGATATCTACCCTCGCACAAAGCTCTCCTGAGTAACAAGCTAAACAAAAAAGTATAATGGTCTGTGCAATAAGCAATTGAAAACAACAAACTTCATGGGATTTTATTTTATATTTTGCTTAAGTTTATGTTACCCGCTATAACTTTCTGAACTGAAGTTTTCAAGCAGCAGAGGGACAGTTGTTACTTTTTTGTTTGAAATAAAAGAAATAAGGTGATGTTAGCAATTTTGTTTTAGTTCTCTCCAAATATTGTCATAAGGATAAACTGTAATATTTTTTGCTCAAAGTTTTCATACCATGAAAATCTTGGATGACTAGACCACACTATGTAAAGTCGAGGGCCGATGATTTCTCACACACTTTACCCAAACTGCACACTGGTTCACCGCATTTTTTTTTATATTAATTGAATGTCATATATTATCATTACACCTCTATTAGGCGAGGCTGGATTACAGAAATGCAAACAACAGATGTAGAGTATTAAATATGGCAGAACGCTACAGAGTTGTTCATGCTTATGCATAAGTACTAAATAATAAGTCTTTCTGTAATGGCTTGTAGCATGCAGACATTTTGTACTTGTCGCAGTAGTTGCCTTCACCTCTTCCCCTTGAATAGCTGCTCTCTGAAAAGTAATCCGGCAGCCCAAGGGGTGTCGGACAATGTCTCAGATATTCCCAAGTGAAATGAACAGCGGTGCAGCTTCAGAATTATTTAATCTAACAATTGGCTCAACCGAGAGCGAGTTGGATGGGAAAGAAGGTCAGAATCATCTTCATTCCAAGCAGTTACTGCTCCACTTTTAGTTTGACAGCTATATTTGTGAGGAAAGTAGCAACGTTACCTCTCTTTATCTCTTTATTCTCTTTATCTGTTATAAAAGTCAGGAAGACAGGAAAGAAATAAATTAAACCCATCCTACAGGAGATTAAATATACATTCAATGTTTAAGACAAAGAGTGAAAATTGGATTAAACAAAAAAGCAGTGCATGCTAAAAAAATATATATTAAAATATATATTCGCAAATATTTTCATACCTATATTAGCCTGTGGTATTTTAAATTTAGTTGCAAGGTCTTCAATTCCAAAAGGATACAGAAAATCAAGCCTTCCAGTTTATGCAGAGAAGCTAACTCTGAAAAGACTCCTGACCTTTACAGACTTATTTGTTTTACAACTTAAGAGTTTGTCCTGGATTCTCTGCAGAAGCTCCTCCACAAGACTAATCAGCCTGAAATGCATTGGTCCTGCAAACGGTGTTCCTTTATGATTCGCTCTGCCGTTTCTCATGCAAACATACTCACGCAAGCTGCCACAAATGCATGCTAATGTGCATTAATGTCCCAGAATACCCTCGCGATGTCTGTGTTACACAAGCTTGCGGAGCGCATGAGCTGAAGGATAAAAAAAAAAAAAAAGTCCACCTATGCATCAGCTTGCATAGCTGAAGTCCAGCCTTAGGCCTCGTAGGCAGCAGTGAAGTGTGCTGTGATTTGACAAGGCTAGTGATGAGAAGCACTGTAAATATCTGGGCTGTCACGTGACCCATTTCGGGGCCTCAAGGCTCGAACGAAAGGTCAATGTTTCGTTAACAACTAAATTAAGTGACTTGTGTGTTTGTCCCTTCGGAGCAGATAAATACATTTGACGTGCAGCAAAACTCTACTTACGCTCCGCACCAATTGTTTACATTTCTATAAAACCAAACAGAAAGTGTTAATGCAGCATGAGCTCGCAGAAAAGACCTTGATGTTTACACACCACATCACACACAGGCAGACAGACTAAAAGGTGTGAATCACAACCTCTGGGTTCTTCCTCATGCATGTCATGTCTGACACTGAAGGCGGCGTGTTAACACGTCTTCATCATCTCTCAGTTGGCAAGTTGTGACCCGTGTCGTTTTACCCTGACTGGGTGCAAAAGGTTAAAATCATATGTGGACTCACAAGTTGCACCCTGGAAAAAAGCCATTCTGGATTGTTGCTTCTTTTTTACCCATTCATGCAAGATTTAGCAAGAGGGCTCTCTGTTAAAAGGTCAAAGTGAATAAAAGAGTTAGCAAAATGCATCACTACTCTAACCAAACAAAAAATAGAAAAGAACATGAACCAACACTAATATGAAGGATCAATCAATCACATTTTTAAAGCAATGTCGCCCTGCACCAAGAGTTTCACAAGATTCACTGTGTGACACTAAAGGCTCTTGACAATGTCAGGTTCATGTGGTTGACACATTTCTTTAGCGTCTCCAACACTTGAGGTCGCCTTTGAAGTGGCGAAACGGAGTGAGGTTTCCAATTTTTAAGAAAGCGAACCGTACAGTGAAGGATCACACATTTTTTTCTATGTAGAAAAAAATCTTTTGATTATTTTCTTCAAAGTCAGAAGTTTGCATGCACTAACATTGATTGTGTCGAGGTTTGTAAGCGTCTAGTTAACCCACAGATTCTGAGTGAAATGCAGGCTCACCAGTGGAAATAATTTGAGGTAACTCCTCAAACACGATGTTTCCTTCTGTGACTTCATTGGAAAATCACAAAAAATCTGCCAATAAATGATGAAGAGAGCGGCGTATCATTGGTTCATCATGGGTACCATTTCAGATGCCTAAAGGTGGCATCTGTTCCAACAAATAATTGTGAATAACAATTGCGTATATCCACTGTTCTCAGTCCTAGAGACGGCCATTTTTAGTACAACCTGTGAGCATCAACAAAATATGAGTGTCAACAAAAGCAAAATACATTGAAAAGGTGCTGGCTGAAGATGGCGCAGTAAAACGTGTCTTGTGCTCACAAGGGATGAAAGACCACTGAGAGAGGTAGAGGTCAGTACATCTAAAGAAAGATAAATAACCAATATCAAAGGTTTCAAATGACAGAAGACAACAAATTCCACTTTTGAAGTTTCCAAGTTTAAAACAGTCTCCCAACCGTGCATTTGGAGAGAAAAAGGGAAAGCCTGAAAGCCTAAGCCAACATGTGTTTTGTAGGTGATTTGCTGCAACAGGCTATCGAAACAGAGGGAAGAACATTAAAATATTGAAGCAATACCCTAAAACATTATCAGTACAGTTAAAGCTTTTGGGTATGAATAGGTCGTCCAAATGTACAATGTGAAAATTTCTGCAAAATGTCAATGAAAGACCATCTAATGTTAAAATTATTATGTCATTTTTCCTTAGAATTCAGTCATTCTCTGCTTTATCAGTGTTTTGATTTTCTGGAAGAAGTAGATGATCACTGGCCATTTTTTTACTAAGGGAAATTTTAAATTCTACAAATTATTGGACATTTGATAAGAGCTATTATGTTTGTTGTTGTTGTTGTTTTGTTTTTTTTCCTTTCTTTAATTTAAAACACCCACTCGTTATAGAAGGTTACCTTCATAAAGGAAGGTAACATAGGTAACTGATTGTACTAAAAAATACATAAAGCTATCAAAAATTGTCAAATTGATCTAAATCTCATGTGAGTCCAAATCCAAAGACCTCAATAAAGAGAAAAATTATGCTTTGCAGAGACTTTGTCAAAATTTGGACTTAAATCTAACAAGTCATCTGCTAATTAGTGTAATGAGATGCACCTAAATTCTCACTTTTTATTGGACAAATGGATAATTTTACTCAACATAGGAGGCACACAGACCTACAGATTTTTCCTTTTCAAATTTTTGTGCTGGATTTTTAGGTCTTCAGTGAAATCATTGCAGTGTTTGAATTATTCTTAGCTCTGCACTAGTTTAGCTCGGTGCTGCGCTTATTTCATTAAAAATCAGAAAACACGTGTATAAGCTAGAAAATGATTGCCAATATGAAAAATACAGAAATAATTTAGGTTGGGATTTTTTTTTTTTTTTTTAATGTACTGTCACACTTGAGCTTTCCTCTGGTCTCAGTGAGTAAATTTATAACTTTCACAGAAGCACATCTTTCTTCCTGCGGCACCTGGCGCAACATTCATCACCCAGGTAACCATGTCGTTTGAGGTACAAGGCTGCTGGTTTCCATGGTTTTCACATTATACTAATTCTTAACACACAAGTTTTACATAAGCACAGCTCATTTTATGTCTTTCTCTGGGAGCAGTGGGACTCAATACACGAACAGAAATAATAAGAAGACAGATTTTAGCGGTGGCAGTTCTGCACGGCAGTGTTTGACAGCTGATGCTCATCACTTTATTTGTCATCGGCTCTGTGAAGATATTCAGGATCTCGACCAACTTAAACGAGACACGTTATTAGAAATCTTGCTATCAACTGAAATGTTTTAATAATTAAAGGTGGTCAAGAAATTTTACACGGCCGGTCATTCATTGAATTAGCTTAGTGAGTCTCTCCTTTGTGAGGTTTCTCTGTGTGCTCAGTGATCACTTCCAATTTCATTCATAGTTTCTGTGACTCCTGGAGAATCCGGTGGGAATTACATAGTGCCTTCTCCAAAATCCTCACTCGGACAAACAGCTTTTTCTATACAAGGGATTAGACATGAGTGATTCCCTGCTGCTGACTAATTAGCATCATTTTGAAGTAAAACAGAAACATTCCTAAGTGAGATCAACTTAATAGTCATGGCTGAGCAACCTTTACAATAATTATTTTTCCTCATAAGGTGGAGGAAAAATAATGTGTTTGATTTTTTGCAACAGCCTTCACAACTTTACTAAAGCATTAGTTAGCATGCACAAACTACAAAGTGCATGGTCAGTGTAGAGGAGCTGCAGAGACACACTGCTCAGGTGGAGCAGATACAGTGAACGTAATAAAAATGTATTGTATAATTTGGATGAATTTGTTAATAATCTAGATAATATATGCGATAATTTAATCTCAAGTTAAGTTTATTTCTATGGGACCTTTCAGCAATAAGGCAGTTGAACATGATTTATTAGTGCTATTCCATGACTTCACTTTGTTTTATTGTTTTTGTGCAGTTTAGTTGAAAATTAGCAAACTATTTTCAGATCCTCAAATTAGTACATATAGTAGATCAGAGCGATAAAAGGCCTTCTGTCTGTTTTCTTGAGTTTACTGTATATTCCTACATTTTATAGGTGATAATACATTGAATTTCATATCGCAATTTAAAGACGTGCATCACGTCTGTCATAAATGCCAGTAGTTTGGTGAATACTTTAGGTTGGATAGCACTTTGAGATGTATGCTGCGCAACCCTCTCAGTGGCTCTTTTGAATTATATTTACCTGTGGGATTTGCTTTTCTGCTCATTCCTCGGCACCCGGTGTTAGTGCTGATCAGCCTGATGGAGCAAGTGATTACTACCATCTTTTTTCCCGTAATTAACAATTACCAAAGCTCTTCTCTCAGATGTTGAAGGGCCTGGAGAAGTGGTTTGTGTTGGATTAAATCTGACGTCAATAGCAAATGCAAATGTGACTCTCCAAGCTTTATGTAAAAGCTTCGAATTGAGAGCTTGGCAGGAAAATTTTGTCCACATGCTCTACCCCATTCTTTGCGAGAGCTGGAAGGATTGTGTGGTCTCACTGATGGGCTGGACAACCAGCTCCTTCAGCTTTGAAGTTGATAAACCCTTTAAAACCATGACAAATATTCGCCTGCAATTTCGCCGGAGGCGAAGCGCAGAAATGAAAAAGGTAGCAGGCACGAGGAATAAAAAACATATATATATATATATTCCTCAACCACTCAAAACTCAAAACTCTCCATCTTATAGCCAGGTTAACACTGAAGGGATTACTCTTGCAAACCTTTGAGCTTACATTTGCCATCTTCAACAGTGCAATTTTTCAGATAAAAAAAAGAAAAAAAAAGGATAATCAGGTGTCAGAGAAGCAGACAACAATGTCACAGCATGGCTACTGTGGTAGAACAATGATCCGGCAGCAATTTTGCTGAACAACCTTCATGTCAGTGGTGGACATGGCTGCATGGCACCGGTTAGGCAGCCAGGGTGAGACATCTACTCTGTTTCCATAGTGATGTGGTTGAATAGAGCAGATTAGCAGGAGCAGTGTGCTGAGAAAGGATTGCAGACTGCTGTCAAAGCCTCCATTTAAAGAGTTCAGTGTCACAGCTCCTTCCTGTTTGGATATGCATGATGGTGGACCTTTGGCTACTTCTGGCTCCCCGCACTTTTCCCTGACACAGACACGTTTCACACACAGAAACTGCAATCTCTTTCACTTTGGACCACATGCCAAAATAAAGCTATTATTGCAAATGAGTTCACAGACAATGAAGACAATGAAATATCTTCATTGAAGACAATGAAATATACACATTCAATATTATAATATGAAACTTTTCGTTTCCCTGCAGCAGTACATACTTTAACCTTTTTTACATTTTGTATTTGTATTTGCTTTTACATCCGAGTTTTGAAATGTTTTTAGGAATTGTCGTTTAGGCTACTTGGGGCTGCACTGTGGCACACATTCTCCCTGTGCATGCCAGGGTTCTCTCTGGGTACTCTGGCTTCCTCCCATGATCCAAAAAACATGACTATCAGGCAAATTGGTCTCTCTAAATTCTCCTTAGGTGTGTGTGTGCATGGTTGTTTGTCCTGTCTGTCTGTCTCTGTGTTGCCCTGGCGACCTGTCCAGGGTGAACCCCGCCTCTCGCCCAAAACGTTGACTGGAGATCATTTGTATTTATTGGTCTAAAATGTTGTGTAGTTTTTCTTCCAGTAACATCTTATTAACATAATGAACATGAACAAGTTTCTATACAATTGATAACCAGGGTGTATTTTGAATTTATTTGTCATCAAATAGTCCCCTAATCCTTTAATTTATAACAATTTAATTACACTTAAATGGACAAGATCAGTGGGAGGAAATAAGCAGCTTTGGGATTGAAAGAGAGAGCAGCAAAAGAAAATAAAGACAACATAACTAATTATTGTAAATATCTGACTGTAGCTTTGATGAGCTGAAAATTAGTCATCTAAAGAATTGGTTCAATTTATCTACAACAACATTTTCTTTATTTTATTCTATTCATTTTCTCTTCCACCATAAGTGGAACAAAAAAGCAATTTTGTGTATAAGAAGATGCCACAAAACTCCCGCCTATCTGTGTGTGTAAAGTTATTATTGCTTGTTATTTGCAATACAATTTGTGCCCCTTCTATAACTTTATGGTTGACGTCCTCAGAAGATCTAAAATATTTCCGTATAATTCTCATTTATTCGTGATACCTTCAGTTTTGTGAAGCACACCTGTCGCTCCAGCAACAAAACACATGGTGATGCTGCTCGCCCGCCCCCATGCTCTAAACGCATGCGGAGTTTGAATGATGTTTCCAGGCTTGCAGCCTTTCAGCAAGCATCGTCACAAGATGTTTGCTTTTAAAGAAACAGGAAATGTTTTATACAATTTATCGTCAGATGGCAGGAAAGGGTCTTTTTTTTTCATTTGGTTTCAATTGTGTATGTACTTTCCAGGAGGCTGGCATTTTACCAAACTGTTTAATCATTTAAAGCTTTTGTTTTGTTTTTTTTTATAAAATAGTTTGTCAACAACAGAAAAGCATCCACACATTGCTGTATGACGGCTATGGTATTTTTGCATGCAGCAGCATTTCAGCTGTTACTACCGGAGCAGGACAAAACGTGTGGTTCTGGGTTGATTTACTTAAAATTATCCTTTAGGTCTTTAAAATGCATTTTGCATTTTCCACTCTCCTTTACTTGTGTGTCGCCACGTAATTGCTTTGTGAGCCTCGGAAGCCTAATGTTTATCACTAATGGACTTTTGTCGAAGTTAATTGACGATTTTTTGGCGGGAGAAGCTCAGCAATCCCAGCAGAAATCCCATGCAAGGGGTAGGAGGTGAAGGGGATGGTGGGGGCCGGGGGGTGACTGAGAACATTACACTGTTGCCTAGCAACACATGTACAAAAATTTGAAACGATTTAGAACCCCCATACTGGTTATCATGGAGGTCATATGTTTACAAAATCCACACCGTGTGCTGACTGTCACACAGGCAGTCTCTGCTGATCAGTGCGCACCGACAGGCTGATGCAGATGCATTCAGATGCTGCTCAATTTCACTGGATTTGTTGGGGGAAAAAAAACAAAATCGTTTGACTTAGCGGTAAGTGCCGCATGCAAAATCCTAAAAGAGGGAAAATGGTCATTTAAAGATGCGGGATTTAACTTCTTTGCGTAATTAATCCCTTTGACAAAGGTAAGAAGGAAAGAGAAGGGGAAGACTCCCAAAATTTGGAGGATGCTCCACTTGGTATTCCTGAAATATCTGCAGCCAGCTAGCTCTCCGAGTCTCACATCCAACAATGCCTCTACGTGACTAATCTGGCTGAAGCTGATTGTTATCAGCTAGAAGTGTCCTCTCAGCTTCTTTAGCTTGTTTGTAAGTCGAGCGTGTTTGGGACAGAGTGAAAGCGAGCCGGAGGAGTAGAAAGAGAACAGAGAGGGAGAGAGAGAGAGAGAGAAGGAGACGTAGGGAAGGAAAAAGGCGAGACAGAGTTGCTGATGCACTTTCTTCACAGATATTTAGGTCATGGCAAACAAAACCTTACACAGAAGAAAAGCAGACAAACAAAAGCATCTTTGCCGCGTTCTGTTTCTTTTGTCTCAAAAGTTGACATCACAGTGTGGAGATTTGCAATGTAAGATGGCATATTCATGCGGCAAACCTTTAAAACGCTCATTATGTGAAGGTGTGAGGTAAATTTCATCACCATCCCTGTGTGCAATGACTAAATTAAATTTAGGCTGCGCAGAGAAAAACAGTAAGCCCTCATTTGGTTACTCTTTATTTCCCATGTGAAAATATGCCAGTCTCTACATTATCAGCCAGAGATGTTAACAGCCAAAGAAGAACGTATGTCAAGACTCAGAGAGAAAATATACACATGCCAGCAACAGAAAAATGTCTATGACTGTAAAGTTCTCAGTGGGATCAATTCATTTCAGATTCACTATGGCAGAATCCTTGTTGTCAGAGCTAAGGTTTTTTTTTTTTTTGCTATTTGTTTGTTGATTTAGGATTAGGTTGATGTCATTTATTTGTTTTCTTTCCAAAAACCTCCTGCAAAGGAGTCGCAAATACTTCTTTGCAGGAATCTGCAATCTTCTCTTACCGCTCTCATTACACGAAGGAAGAACTCATGTCACAAAATGAGCGATAAGTATTTTATTTCTGGTTCTTTTACATCTTGCGTGTCATCTTCAAATGTAAATAAGGTTTTTACTTAAAACCCCAAATTCCGTCGGACATCACAATAACACGAGGGTTCGCAGTGAGAAAATAAAGCGGGATGTGTACACAAATCCAGGAAAAGGAGGAAAAACAACAGGGTGACAACATGAATAAAATATGTGAATTGCTTATGATTAGCATACTAATGACTAATCATCATGCTAATTAGTTCATTTTGGGGACTGAAATTGCAGACTGGCGCTGGAAAATATGACTCCACGAAGATGCATTTGACAAGTGAGAAATGCTCTGAGAATTAAAGGGAGACTGGTGAGCGAGGCTGCAAACCTTTCTCTTTACGGCGAGGCAGATTAAAAGGTTTAGACTCTGTCAGCATCAGAATCTGGAGGTACGACCAGAAATTTGTAACAACAGATTATACCAGTGTTTGTGACACTTTAAATGTCACTTTGTTTTCTTTCTTGCACTTCCTGTTTTTCTTTAGGCTACATTGCTTTGCAAAGGTGTTCCTATCCATTGTAACAAAGCCTATTTTGTCATGTCCCATGTGCAAACTTCAAAGTATGTTGTTGGGATTTGATGTGATAGATTAACAGAGCATAATGCATAAGTGTGATGTGAAAACTAAATCATCAAAGGGTTTCGGTGATTTATTTTTTTTCCACAAATGAAAGCAGAGTGAGTTGCATTTGCATTCAGCCCCTTTCATCGATACTTTGTAGACGCTCCTTTTCACCAACTACAGCTGCACGTCTCTTTGCATAATGTCTAATCAAATCGGATAGATAGCATATGTTAACATCAACCTTCAGGGCTCACCACAGGTTCACAATTGCTTTTAGGCCTGAACTTTAAGTGAGCCATTCTAACACATAAACATGCTGCGATTTAAAGCCCTGAATTGCGGCTCTGGTTGTATGTTTTCGGTTGTTTTCCTGCTGGTAGATGAACTGCAGCCACAGCCGCCAACAGGTTCTATTCCAGGATCGTCCATATTCAGCTCCATCCATCTTCCCATTGGCTCTGACCACCTTCCCTGTCCCTGCTGGCAGGCAAAATGTGTCCCCACATCAGGCTGCTACCATCACTGTGTTCCACAATAAGGATGTTGTGTTCAGGAGATTTCTAGTGTTCGCCTCCGAGCATCTTCTTCCACACGTTTACTATTTTCTTCTTCCACAGTGGGATTTCTTGTGGTTTTCATTCTTTATTACTTTTTGGTTACGCTTCCAAAAAGACCAAACTTGTGGGGTAAAATATTCTCCCACCTGGGTTGAAGATCTTTGCTTCTCCCCTAGGGTTATCTTTGGCATCCTGGCTCCTTCTTTGACTTATGCTCTTCTTGTTTATCTTGGCAGCTTTCAACCTTTGTCATTCTCTTGTCCTCTCTGGATGATGGGAGGAGACGTGCTTCATCAGATCATCTCCAAAGCCCGGAGAAATAATTCATAACCTAACCGTGCTTTGAACTTGTTCACAACTTCAGTGAGGTACGTTTATTGGTACATTTATTCCAACAACTTTGGCCTTTTTCGAAATATGTTTTTAAGATACGTGTTGCACAAAAACATAGGAAAAAACAGTTTCGCCCTTTTACAAATCTCCCTCCCGTCATCCGTACACAGTTTTTACAGCCACTGGGCCTGTAAAATGGGGAACTAGCGGTTCAATCTGAGCGGCACACTGAAAGCCATTAAAAAGAGAGGACAAGTAATTCCAGCCTAATGGAGCACATACGGCAGTCACACGGAGCCCACATGAAGGCTTCCTGCTGAAATGAAAAAGACTGAGGGGCCGCTGGTGGAAAAGTGCAGCGAGATAAATAAATAAAAAAGTACTCCGGGGTTCAGGGGTCAGCTGGCTGCCTGTACATGTCACCAGCCCCATTGGACACGCCTGCGTGCTCCATCAGCAGGTGTATAAATATGTGTCATGTTTCACACTTTCATGTCCGCAGGGACAGCAAACCAGATGGGATTTTAAATGCTGCATTTCATGTGGCAACATTTAGTGGGTTAGTTCACCCCTCATTGGTTTACCATCTGGTGCCCTCTCAGCCCCACGATAGGAGAGGAGCGTTCACACCGCACTTGTAAACGCTCCCGATGTCTCTCTGTGCCAGAGCGCATTTCCAGCAGTTTGCATCAGAGTGTGCGCCGCGCCGCCTCCTACACAACTCTTAAAAAGGTGTATTTCTGCGAGAACACGTGTTCATGTGGGACACAAAGTAAGAGAGTGGAGGCAAATTGCAAAAGCTTCAAGTAAAAAAAGAAAAAAAAAAGTTGCGTTAAATATTCAAGGAAATCAAACAAGTTGACTCGCTTATCAAGCAAATCACTTACCAGAGAGTTAGATCCTCTTGTGTTTTTTTTGTCTTGTCGACAAGAAAAATTTCAAACGCAGGAAAAGGAGAAAATGCGGCGCATTCCTCTCGTTGCTGTTTCCATCTTTTGCGTTTTCTTTACTTTTTTTATTTTTTTAATTTTTTTTTTATTATTGCCAGAGTTTATGTTCTTCCAGTTTATATCATCCCAGCACTTTGGAAAGGCGTCGGGCTTTACAGGCTGAGTTAGACAGCCAGTCTCTGTTCCCTCCCTTTCTTTTTATTGACGGGCTCCCTTTATCTCAATTTGCCAAGAATTGCCAGACAGCCGCCGACTGGCCTCAGCCTCCAAAACCGCCGTGTCCAAACTACGCGTTTGGACACGGCGGGGGCTGCGTTATATTTACCCCTCATATGTTGCCATTTTGCACCTCGGCCATATTAACACTGGTGGGGGGGGGATGAGGGAGGGTTTAGGAGGGGGCTCACATTTCGAAATGCTTGGTGTCAATACAAATAAGCGTAAAGATGTTTCATTTCAATATTTGGTAACAGTCTTAAAACTTCCTTGCTTTTCTGAAAATGTACTTCCAAAAAAAAAAAGAAAAAAAAAATTAAAATAATCCAAACTTGAAGGGAGTGAATCCAAAAATAATGTGATCTCGGCTCAGCCTATAGATGAGAATGAGGATGAGGAGGTAAGGGGGGGCGGGAGGGGGGCGACTTTGAGATGACATTGAGGCTGTGTAGATGGGAGTTGAGTCTCTGGTTGTTGATGTTAGACAGTCGCACAAGGCGAAGCGGCTGCTGCCCGTGTTGATTCAACCTCCTCCTCTCTCTTTCTGTCTTCTCCTCCTCCTCCTCCTTCATCCTGCTGGTCTTCAGCACTGCTCCCCGCTGGACAGCTCCCGCTTGGACCCCACGAACGCCGTATGGTACCCTTTAATGTCTTTTAATGGAAGTAAAATCTATTTATGTTTCAAGACACACCGGGAGTTTACAACTTGACCCGCGGGAGGAATCTTCGGATCCCTCGTTTGGAGATTTGTGGCAGTCAGCGGAGGCTCGGCGGTGCGGATCCCAGACTCACTGTGAGTAAAAAAAAAAAAAAAAAAAAATGTGTTAAATATTTGCTGTCTATCTGTGGGAACCGGTTAATACGCGGCTCGGCTATTTCTCCTCCAGCAGTCGGATTGGCTTGATTGTGAATGAGGCTGCTGCTCTGCTGCTGAAGGGGGGGATCAAGTAAATATTTGCACACTTATCTCAAAAACAACAGTCGAACATGCGGAGCTGATTCCTGTCTGCTTGGTGTTTGCAGAGGCAATGAGTCGCATTCTGGTGCGCAGAGTTCCCATTTAACATGGCAGAACGTGTGCAGCCTGATGCGTAAAGCTTTTACGCATTTGGACATCCTTTTTTTTATATATATATATATATTTTTTTGTCTCCACGGTGCGTTTTGTTTTCCAGCGTGTTAGAGACGTCCTTCTGTCCACGCTTACTTTCAGCTATCCACAAAAAGAACTGGCAGGACAATCTGCAGGTGTTAATTGGTGGACCTCGTTGAGCTTCATTTTCATAGGCTGGACACCACATTGCTACGGTGCGTCCTGCGCTTAAACGTGCGTGTTTTTTTGGAACACCTTGCACTTCTCCTTAATTTGGCATGTTTAAAATTCAGAATTTTGTTTAGACAACCTCGGCTGTTGTTTTGCTTGTTTTGCTGCTAAATTCTGTGCGAGCTGGTTTGTGTGGAGGCAAGGCAGCATGCCTCTGCCATCAGTGATTTGACATGAATGAAGAGAGAGAGAGAGAGAAAAAAAATGTCCTGGTGCCAAAAGATCAGAGAACGAACCAGTGTGCACTTTAAGACGCGTCTTTGGAGTTGAAAAGTAAATGATTTGTTCAAACTGCTGCTGTTGATTTAGAGGATATGAGTGTGGTACATTCTGTGTCCATCTTCTGTTGAAACAGGTAAACATATATATTTTTTTCCTGCACCCTCAAACAACCAATCACTCTATCCACGATCTTAGGTTGACAACGACTGACCAGTCGTGTTCGCACAGGCTCCCTCTCCAGACATTTGGTCCGAAGGTTTAGTTGTAGAAAAAAAAGAGGTGGGGGGGAACAAATAAACCGCGAAGCTGCTGTCTACGTGGACCGGTGCTGAAGCCTCCCGTCCGACTGCCAGGACCTTTGCCAAATCCAGAGACATGGCGACGAACGGCACCAAAGCGGATGGACAGGTCACGGAACTGAACGAGGTGGCCGCAAACAACGACAAGCCCAAGTCCCTGGACGTGAAGACCGAGAAGAAGCAGAAAGACGTCCCCGACAGAGAAACATGGGGAGGA
Organism: Poeciliopsis gracilis; assembly: GCA_911649635.1. Lineage (NCBI taxonomy): Eukaryota > Metazoa > Chordata > Actinopteri > Cyprinodontiformes > Poeciliidae > Poeciliopsis > Poeciliopsis gracilis. The sequence goes on from CAJVRI010001220.1 coordinate 5,883,908, forward strand.
AAATTTGATTTCCTCCTGTCTTGTGTGGGTTATGCAATTGGACTGGGGAACGTGTGGAGATTTCCCTATCTCTGCGGGAAAAACGGCGGAGGTAAATACTTCTTTCACTGTTTCATGTATGCACACTGAGTGAGCCATTCAGATCAACGATGCACATGATGGAGCTTATAATTTAGCGACTCCAGAACAGAGAAAAAAAGCATTGCCTATGTGTGTGACCCTGTGCTCACCAATATAAACTGAATTTCGCTGCACTGAATTATAACTAGTATGCATTTGAATGTGTAAATCTGAGTCTCCCTATATGATTGGGCAGATTTGATTAAATACTTCTGAATGTGGATTTGTCGCGAATTTGTGCTGCATGATTAAATTGAATTGAAGCTAATTTAGTATATGTCAACTGATTTGTGTGGGTTTGCATTTTTAGTTCCTTAACCTGATGCATTTCTGTCCATCCAGGAGCCTTCTTGATCCCATATTTTCTGACTCTCATTTTTGCTGGGGTCCCTTTGTTCCTACTGGAATGCTCTCTTGGTCAGTACACCTCAATTGGAGGGCTTGGTGTGTGGAAACTGGCTCCTATGTTTAAAGGTACAATAGAAATAAATAAATAAATAAATTCAAAATGCAAATGCAATCCTTATGAAATTATTTTAAAACACATCTCAATCATGTTTTTTTGAACGTCAGGTGTGGGCCTTGCTGCAGCTGTCCTCTCCTTCTGGCTTAACATCTACTACATTGTAATAATTGCTTGGGCCATTTACTACCTGTACAACTCATTTACCACTGTAAGTATTATTTAGAAAAATAATGTGTCGGAAAATATCAAAACTGGTCAAAATGGGGAGTAAATTGTATTCATTTATTATTATTTATTTTATTTTTTTTTCACATTTTCCAGGATCTTCCATGGAGCTCATGTCACAATATATGGAACACAGAAAAGTGTTACACAAACTACTCCATTCCAGATACCACCAATCTCACCAGTGCTGTGGTTGAGTTTTGGGAGTAAGATATAGATTTTTTATTTTTATTTTTTCCCTGCATGTCTCCCTGAGTGATATCAAAAGATGGCCTCCTCTGCTGCTTGTTTGCTGCCCTGTGTATATGATGGTATTGTCGCTGTTTGCCTCTACTTACAGGCGCAATGTGCATCAAATGACTGATGGCTTGGAAAAACCAGGCCAACTCCGAGTGCCATTGGCAGTAACACTGGCCATCGCCTGGGTCCTTGTGTACTTCTGTATTTGGAAAGGGGTTAGCTGGACAGGGAAGGTAAATGTTTTTTTTTTTTTTTTTTTATGCTTTCCAATACCTATTTATGCTGGTTTCTAATAAGAACATGTGGCATCCATGCAATATTAAAAAGTCTAATACCTGCTCATCAATCTTTCAGATTGCATTCTGCATGGTCTGGAATTGATTTTTTAAATAAGAGACCTTAAAAATAAAACTCATGCTCCCCTATTACCGTTCTTCCGGCCTCTTGGTTGGCTCCTCTAATTCAAATTCTCCTGACATGTTTTCTGTTCCGAGTGTGGAATCCTGATAGGAGGAGCAACAATCAGCCAGTTTGTTGGCATGGTCAAGTTCATCACATGGCCATGCCAAACGAAATTTGTTTTGGTCACAGCCAGACCCCTTCCCCCACCCCCCCCGCTTCATTTTCATAATTTGCTTTCTGAATATCTCAGAAAGGTGGCTGAAGATTAACTATGATTTTGTTGTTGTCTTTACAATCCTCGTGAAAATGTACATTGCAGCTTGAACATTTTCATGGATTTCCACTGATCACCTCCTCACGCCTTCCAGGTTGTTTACTTCTCGGCTACGTATCCCTACTTCATGCTGTTTATTCTCTTCATACGTGGGGTGACTCTACCTGGAGCCAGAGACGGAATCTTGTTCTATATCACCCCTGACTTTGAAAAGCTGAAAGAATCTGAGGTAATGACATGTTATTATGGGATTTGTTCCTATGTGCCGCATGCTCGAGTGAGCAGAGCCCAGCCTCATGCAGCTAAACTCTCCTGCTCCTCTTGTCAGGTATGGCTGGATGCAGCTACGCAGATCTTTTTTTCCTATGGACTGGGGCTGGGGTCGCTTATAGCTCTGGGTAGCTACAACACGTTCAATAACAATGTTTACAGGTAAGTGCTGCTGATGATTCATGAACTACATTTGATGTGTAACATCACAAGGGAAAAAGCTGCTGACATTGAAAACAGATATTGCAGAAAGGTGTATAAAATGTACCCCCATTCAAGGATGCTTAAAAAGACTTTAAATAGTTAGACTTGTTTAAAAAACAAGTCTAACTATTGTGGCTGTTTGGCATGAATAGAGCATCAGTCTGAGGTCAAGGCTCTTTCTTTCTGTTCTGTTCTGTAAAAACAAAAAAACTATTACTGTGATGGCTGAGTGTTTTCTCTAACAGCCCCTCATTCTGGGACATATAATCAGTTATGTAAAATAGTTGCATTCAAATTAGCTTGTTTGACGCTTTTATTCAATATAAGGTAATTTTCCATTTCATTCAAACAGAACATGCGTATTTCATCCACAAGGTGTGCACTTTCACGTTAAATCTCGCAGTGAAAGCACTCCCACGGCCCTCCTTTCTGGTTTACCTGCACTCTTTTTTTTCTTTTTGTTTTAGAAAGGTCAGCATAGAATGGAGAGGGAAAAGTCAATTTAAACCTTTCACAACATCCCCATTTTTCTTTAAAATATATATATATTATTTCCTCTCCCCAGAGACTCTGTCATTGTGTGTTGCATCAACTCATGCACCAGCATGTTTGCTGGCTTCGTAATCTTTTCCATTGTTGGCTTCATGGCGCATGTGACTAAGAAAGACATTGCGGACGTGGCAGCCTCAGGTAATTGCACATGGCAGTGGCTTCAGCCACTGTTACTCTCTGCTATCCCCAATAATCGTAACATTAGCATGCTGTTTTGGCAGCTTCAAGAGTGATAAATTTTACAATAATGCTTCCTATTTACTATCCAGGTCCTGGCTTAGCTTTCCTTGCATATCCAGAGGCTGTAACCCAGTTGCCCGTATCACCTCTGTGGGCCATTTTGTTCTTCTCCATGCTGCTCATGCTGGGGATAGACAGTCAGGTAAGGGGCTTGGTGATGATCTGCTCATGGGCTGACCTAAATATTTAAAAGCAGTTACATATCATGCAGCTCACCTCTGCTCGCTGCATGATAAGCATGCAATTTGCTCCTCACAGATAGCTGTAGCCGAGCTTTGACATTAGTTGTCAAAAATTTTTTTAATGCAACCTTATCACCTCCATTTGCATTGCAGGCTTCACTGTTTATTTACTTTGTGTGTGTGACTTTAATATGGCCTCAAAGGGCCGTGACCAAACAGGCTTCAAAGCAAAACACAGAAATTACAGATTTTTTTTTTTTTTTGTCATAATTTGGTTCCTTCTTATTTGTGTAATCAGATGTTCTCATCAGAAATGAGCAGTAAAATAAATTAATTAATACAAAAAAAGTTGCCCTTTTTTTATTTACAGATACTAAATCTGTAAATAAAAATTGATTATGATTAATTTCATGTTTTAGATAAAAACACCAGGAAGGATAAAAGAAAAACGGATCTGTTCCCGTTTCCTTGAAAAGAACCCGATTCTGCAAAGTCTGACTGCACTGTGTGCTGTTTCTTCTAATCTCCACAGATTTCATCACAAAACATAAAAGAACATAAAAGATAAATTCATTCCATAAATATTAAGGAGGTTGAATAAAGATAAAAAAAATATAATAATGATTAAAAACATTTGTCATTGTGATGTGTGCTTGATTTCAGTGAAATATGGGCAATGATGTGAAACTGGGGTGTGTACAAAAAATAGAATTTTTATTTTTTTATGTGGAGATAATGGATTATTTGTATTCACGTCTATGTTATAATCAGTAAAATTAATGTCAAGGATACAAAGTCTGAAATAGTTTGAGCATGTAAAATATTTGACATGATGAAAAAAAATCTGTTTGAAACACAAATTGTTCAAAAGATTTTTTTCATGATAATACTGTAATGACTATGTTGAAAATGTTTTGATCAGGTTTGATTGAACTGTTTTTTAATTCAGAAAAAACATACCAGGCAAAGAAAAACAGATATCCTCCACACCTTTACTCCAGACTTCATTAGCTGGGTTTACAGATTTTATATGGTGTTTCTCCACATGCAATAAAAATACAGCAGAAGTCTGTGTAAAATATGCACTCGCAACCGTACTTTTAAAATTTTTCGATTATTTTTCATGGTCTTGTTCATCTGTATTTGTAAACATCTGTGAAGTAGGCAGAAGTAAAAGTGCCTTCTACAGTAAGAGGCCAGGATAGTAGCAGAATTCGGTGAAGGTCTAGTAATATGACAGTCACAGTGTTTTTGTTTTCTTTTTGCCAACGTTTTTTTATACTATTTGAAACATGAAATGAAATAATTAAAAACAAATCACCATTCTATGAAAACTTATTGATCAGACCAAAAATGGCATGAATTTGAATCTAATATTCAGCATTTTTCCTCTTACTGTTGGATTTTGATGAGAAGTGGGAATTACCAAAACATACACTGATCCAAAATATTTCCAAAACGACAGAAAAAGAATCTCAAAGCAACCAGGTGCGAGCAGTACACATATCCAGGCAGATTTTTCAAGCTGTTCCTGTGGTTGTGTCCTTCAGTTCTGCACCGTCGAAGGCTTCATTACCGCCCTGGTGGACGAGTTCCCCAGAGCTCTTCGAGGCAGACGAGAGATCTTCATCGCCGTTGTCTGCCTCGTGTCCTATGTGATTGGACTTTCAAACATCACACAGGTACAGCAGGGCAGTTCTGAATCAGTGAGCTTGTTTCTGTGTTTTGCCTTTTCTAACATTTCTTTTTTTGTTGTTGTTGTTATTATTTGTAACCAGGGTGGAATCTATGTGTTCAAACTGTTCGACTACTACTCCGCCAGTGGGATGTGTCTGCTGTTCTTGGTCTTCTTTGAGTGCATCTCCATATCTTGGTGTTATGGTGTGTTTTATATTTTCTTTCATTTCAATATCACCACAAAAAGGACTTCTGAAAACCGAAATTTGGTCAAGGACGAGTGCCTTGTCACGTTTTACCTGCTTCAAAGTCTGCTCAGCCGCAAGGTCGCGAGCACTCATGTGTCATGCCTCATCATCATGCATGGCAGATCTCAGAAGATAGAAACCAATCAGATGTGAATATTCTGGTCATGCATTCGTTTGTCCGGCAGGTGTGAACAAGTTTTACGACAACATCGAGGAGATGATTGGCTACAAACCCTGTATATGGTGGAAATTGTGCTGGGTCGTGTTCACCCCTCTCATTGTCGCTGTGAGTATTTTGAGCTAATAGGATAGTACATCTAAAGTCACGACATGAAAGATGAAACAATAAATAAAGTCAATATTACCTGCCTGCAGCCATGCCAGGCTGAGGCAGCGCTGCTTGCAGTCAGAGGTGTCAGGATGCATAAAGCGTCTCTTGTCTCCCACAGGGAGTGTTCTTGTTCAGCGCCGTACAAATGGTTCCCCTCACGATGGGAGATTATGTGTTCCCAGGCTGGGGTCAGGGAGTGGGATGGCTCATGGCTCTGTCCTCCATGGTTCTCATACCAGGATACATGGTCTACATGTATCTCGGGCTCAAGGGCACTTACAAGGAGGTGAGATGAAAAGGTCCACCCCCCCCCCCCCATTCCATTCCCCACATCTACCGAAGTTGTAACCATTTGGGTTTGATATCTTGAAACACAAAAAACTGACCAATATGTTAAAGATGCTTGATAATTTCGTCGTCAATCAAGATTTAATTTGCTAATTCAACTGAATGAGACAATCAAAATTGAAATGACGAATTAGAATCAGGCAAGGAAATAAATATTTGCAACTCAATGAAAATAAAGTGTTCTATTGTTTAAAGATAAAACTCTGTCTCATTAAAAAGCCTCGAAATGAGCCTCAGTGGAATATGAAAAATCTGTGATGCAACAGATGTGCTTGTGAGGCATTCAGCGTAGAAGATAAAGCTGTATTTTTTTTAGAGCTAAGTTAAACTTTTATTAAGGGATTCTAAATATGGCTCTTCGGTCGAAAATATCAATTTATGGCCATGTAGAGGATGGAGAAACTAATCTCATTGTAAATGTAAACATTATAACAGTAAAACTGACTGGTCACTTTTTAAAGACAATTAAAAATAATCCAAAAATAATGGTAGAACTTCTTCTTTTTAATTCAAATATTGGATCAAAACTTTAAACTAGTTGGCACCATTTCTAACCAATGTGCCACACAAGTAACAATAAATGTTTAGCCATATGATGCATGTTAAATAAACTGAACTGATTGAGTCAAAATCATATTGAAAGTTTAATTCAGGATTCTTAGCATTTATATCTCTGTTACCTTTTTCAAATAGAACATTGCAAAGGACTTACCAGTTTCCACTGATAAAATATGTTTGCTTTGATGGTGAGAATGGCAATGAAAGAACAATCTTCCAGAGGTTTATTAAAGATATTTTACCTTCATCACATCAGAATGGGTGCAAGCACATAAACACCTATGTATCTATATTTCATCTGTTTACTTTTTATAAGAGCTCATTTATGCTGCACATGTGCATCACTGATACAGAACTGCAATGACTTAATATTATGACTTAATCTATGCGTACTATGCATTGATAAAGATTCACTCATCTCAGCATGCTGGTCGCTTGAAGCTAAAGGAAAACTGACAGCTTGATACATTTTTTAAAAATAATTCAGACAATGTCTGTCTGACCATTTTGAGGGACTGATAGAATATTAATATCTCGTCATCAAAGGGTAGGTTGTTTATTACATATGAAAAAAGAATAAAACACAATCATGGACAAATCCAAATGTATTTTAAGAAAGGGAGCACATCAAATGGGACACGCGCTTAAAAACCGTGGCAGGATTTGATGTTGAGTGAAATACATGTACATGTACCCCAGGGTACAACATAGATTGTTGTGGAATGAATATAGAACAGCCTATCTCTTTAAAAGTCGTACAAAATGATCAAGGAATGCAGAGACAAACACCCAAATAAAACCATCTGTACCTGAATAATTAGAATTTATTTTGTAGGCTAGTGTAGCATTCTCATTCGCTCTGTTTTTCTCTCCTAGCGACTTCGAATAATGTTCCAGCCTCCCAAAGTTGTCAGGAAATGTCAGGAGAACGGACCGGAGCTGCAAGTGGAAACCAACACTGCCAACCTCTCCAGCCCTGCCAATCCTACCAACCCCGCTAGCGCCGCTAGCGCCACTAGCCCAGCTCCCGCGAACCCAGCCAGCCCGACCAGCACGGCTCCTGTGAACTCAACCAGCCCTGTAACACCTGCCAACCCGGCTCCTCTGCCAGCAAACCCAGCCTCAGCTTCTAGCCCGGTAAATCCGACGACGAGTCCCGCTGCCACTATTACCACCACTGTCACTACAACCAGTCCGGTTAACCCGACTGTCAAAACTGTTAGCCCGACCAGCCCAGCTCCTAACCCAACTAGCCCAACAGAGCCCGTTAATCCCCCTAACCCAACAAGCCCGCCCTCTAACCTGACCAATGCCGAGGCCAATGTGTAGGCAACAACAAAACCCTCATGGAGCATGTAGACAAAAGAGAACATTACAAAGGACTTCCAAGATTTTAATTGATTCATCTACCTCCAGGGGCAATTTGTGATCAAAACAGATTTTCCAACCATGCTTAATTTTTCTGTATTTGTTAAATCAAGCCAATGATGTCTTATTGTTGGTTTGCGTTCTGAAAACAAAGTCAAAGACTGTTAGTGTTCACCGATACAACCGTAATTCCAAGAAAAAAAAAATGTAAACATACTGTGTAATACTGTGAGAAGAGAAAAAAAAAATCTATAGAGTTATAGATTAGAGATTTGTTGAATATCTTCATGAATCAAGTAAATACCGTGTGACTATAGTAGATTAAGTAGTTAAACAAACTTGACATCACGGAAGAATGCAAGGGATGCCGTCAATTTCTTTGAGGATGTTTACCAAACCTCACACAGTTGTCTCTTTTTCCAAACATTGCTCTCTGTGAGGTAAAACTATGAGCCGCAAAGCAAACTGGGAGCTCGGAGTAAGCACAATGCCAATAAGAAGTTTGTGTTTAGGAGCAATCTGGAGAAGTCCAGAATCTGTTGCAAAAGATTTTGTGTGCGAGAGAGACTGTTATTTTTTTCCTTATTTTTTCAGTGTAAAAAAAAACAAAAAAGAGAGATAAAACTTTTATGTGATCAAAGCATTTTTAGAATTATTTTTAGGATGTTTTATACTATGTATGTTGAAGTGGAGGACCAAAATCAATAGGCAGACAAAAGCAAAAACTATGCCATTGAGTATTCGGTTGGCAAAGCACAGGGTACAAAGAAGTACAATGAACAAAAAAAAAAGAAGAAGAAGAAGCACACGGTTAGAAAAGTGATTTGCAAACATTGACTATCCCTTAATGCTGACAGTCAATCCTGTTTACGTTTTGCATGCTTTCCTCAGGAACATCATTGAAAAGTTTCTCAAATGTCTCCTGAGAAAAAAAAATAAATAAAAAATGAAGAACAGAGAAGGCCTGAAGCCAACGCACCAATTTCAGCCAGGCGATAGTCTGTTTACATGACTGGGCAGACCTACAAAAATACTTACACTTTATATGCTAGCACAAAACAACCGGGACCAACTCTGTGTTTAAGTACAGTCATGTTTTCTTTTTTTTTCTATGTGTCATGATCAATCATAGTCCGATCAATATGTATCCAGCAATACATATGTAGATGTTTAGGTGCAGACCAGTCAGCAAAGTGGTCTGTTTCTCTTTTTGTTTACGTTGTCTTTGCTTTACCGGGGGAAAGAGAGAGAAGAAAAAAGAATAGAACAAAAAGCACAAAAGCTTTTTAGGTTTTCCCAGACTTTTGCCATGGCGTGTTAGGACAATGTGAGTTTGCTTCTATGGCAGCTACCTTGAAAGGCATGTGGTTGAACAGAACATGTTTACTATGAAAAGCAAAACAACTGAGCGAAAATGTGAAATGGCTACAGTTCATGTCCTGTGAATTTTGTATAAAGTTACTCTACCACAGTTTTCTCTGGAAGTTTGTTGTAAAACTGTACCGTGTAAAACATGTAACTGTGAATGTCTGTACTACATTGGAAGTTATTGTCTAAATGTTGAAAAAAAAAAAAAATATGGAGTTGCTGTTTTCTGCAATAATATTTTGATCACAGAAGCTAAAGCACATATCTGACAGAGATATAAGAAATGATTATGAAAAATGAAGATACTGATGATTATATTAAAAATAGAAATTATGTCTAGTAAAATAATATTGTTTTGTATATTTTTAACTGTCTCACTGCCTAATGTAAAACATAATATAAACATGATATGTATCTAAATGGTGTCAAATGATAAAGCACGATTGTTATGTTATACAAACAGAAAAAGACTGAAAAAATAAAGAGTTATAGATAAAATAAGCAGAACACATGGCTGGCATATGTCCCTAAAACATTGTGTCATTAATGTAGCAGTGTCTCTGGTAACAATGCTTCCAGAAAATTAGGTCAGCTATCTTATTAAAGATGTGCGCTGCTCTGAATCCTCCTGCAGTAATTGGCTGTTGTTTCCTCTCTTGTAAATAAGCCCTCTCCGTAGAGTATTTCCCATCTATGGATGTAAAAACACTCTGAGACCTAATAAAACTTAAAAAGGGGGATTAAGTGAAAGAAAATGCAATGCTTGATTCATCTCTTTCTTCGTTTTACATGTAGGCCAGGTGGGATGTGCAGAATTAAGTAAATCCTTTCCTCAGTGGTTTTGGCTTTTAAGATGACATCCAGCTTAACTTCGTCAGGAGGGGATCGAAGAAACTGATCAGAACAGCAAAAGAGAAATGAGTCTGGCTCCCATCTGTGTGTGCATGTGTGTTTTCTCTTTTTTTTTTTGAGTGTCAGAAACATAAGCTGATAGAGAGAAGTCTCAGCATCGCCACAAAACAGCTCTCGCCTCGGGGGCCTGGCGTGCCCGCCCGCCCTGTCTCCTCTGCTTCTGATGGTTCTGAGCGTATTTGTGTTTCTGTTTGTGTGTGTTTTGCTTGCATCCCCACCCTCCCCTCCTTCCAACCACCTCCTCCTCTCCCCTCCCCAGTTGCTGCTTCCATTAGCTTCCAGTGTGATAAAAGAGACGGCACCAGCTGACACCGCCACAATGACTCGCCGTGGATGAAAGAATGAGACGTCCCCTCCGGTCGCTCGTGGCAAACTGGTGCATTTGTGGACGTGAGCTCGTTTCTGCGCGAGACGGAAGGAGAAATAGAGACAGGTCGGAGACAGAGGGCTGCGTGTTTAAGTGGACCGGGATTTGAAAAATGCCCCCAGGGGCACCTCGTATAAACTACCCAATTGATGGATGACTTGGTGGCCTCCTTCATTCCTTGTTGTGTAATTTAGCATCATTACCTATGAAAACAAGTCACCTGTTTGACAGACTGATGTCTTACATCCACTGAAGGCATAGATCATCACTGACGGCCAGGGAGGACAGGAGGCGGAAGATCTTCATTAGTTGGGAGCAATCTTGCAGAATCCAGATACTCCTGGGATGTGTGGCAGCAGCTTCGTTCAGCTCCACAGTGACACTGTGATTCACTTTATTTGACTGTCATTTCATGTTTTTCCATGTGCAAAGATACTCTATGTGAGAATATTCTATGGCTCTCAGAAGTGTACTCACCTCTGTTAAAATTTGTAATGCAAAAAAAATTAGAGCAAGAAAAAAATGTCGATCTTTATTGTGGTGTACATGCTGCGCAATTCAAATGAAAACAATTTTTTAAGGGGATACAATAAAAATGAAAAAAGTTGCAATGATGCAAAAGTGTACCTATTGTTTTCTGCACTTTCTGATCTAAATTATCCTTAGTCCTCTACAGGCTGACCACTAAACATCAATTATATTGATTCCCAATACCCAGAAATAGAGTAGTTGTACTTCATAAATGGAGAAAATATGGAACAACAATGACATTACAGAAATTGTGTGTTTTTTTCCCCCAAGACAATAAACAGAAAAGCTAGAAAGCGGTCATTGAGCTGCTATACTAACTGTGATAACAATTAGCTATGTTTTCCATGTGCGTGTACTGAAGGGCAAGTGTGAAAAAGCAACAAAAATAAATAAATCCAAAGAAAACATTAATTGAATGTCTTATAATTGATTCCAAAAGGTATAGTTTGTACAAAAAAAAAAAAAAAACTAAAGAAAACCTCATTGTGAAACCATTTTAAGAATACCCACACTGAAGCATGGTGGTGGAAGTATCATGATTTGGACTTACAGTTTGTTGGAAATTATAACATCTAAATACTAGCCAGTATTCATCCAAAATCTTCTGGTGTCTGCAAGTCAAAAGAAGATAAATAGATACCATTTTATTCCATTCTTTCTGCCCACTGGCTGACAGTGTACAGTGATAATAGAGAAAACTCAAGTCTCTCTGACTCTCATAATCTATCAACTTTCATTCTTCCTTGCCTAGTTAGGAAGCTTTATTACACATTTAAATAATATGGAATAAAAACAGTTTGTAAGAACAGTCTGCATATCCTAAATTAATATTTAAGATATATGTATTGTTTTATTTTAATAAATGATTTTGAAAAGGAAGCACAGATTTCTGACATTTGAAATTCAAATACATTCCAATTAAGTGTTCTTTTGAACAAGAGAAAAAGCCAAAACTACTATTGTAGAACAAAGAGCGTTAACTGAAGCTGTTTCACATATCACAGCTCAGCAGGGAGTCATGCTTTTGGACTGTGGACTGTTTAAAAACTCGATGCAGAACGACCCCAAGTCGGGATTCAAACCGAGGATCCTCTTGCAGCAAGGCAACAGTACGACCCAGAGCACCACAGTGCAGCTCTGTTTTTAAGTTTTTCTACCAAAAATTCTGAATGTCCAAAATAAAACGTTAACGTTAAAAATGCTTTGACACAATCAGGACACGTTATAAATGCAGACATTTAGAAGATTTTAAAGATGTCACACTGCATTTCGACAAGCTCTTCAGCTTATCGAAATGGTCTGTCAAGGGATTTGGTGGAGGCAATAAAACGTATGTTAATGGTCAGGTATGAAGTGTTTGTGTTCTCAATTGAATTAAAAAGTAACTTAGCAAAAAGATAGAGGGGAGAAATACTGTAATACTGTAAAAATGTATATCAGATCGAAAGTATTTTAAAGCATGTTCTCCATAATAATCCTACATTTTTAAAATACATTAGTTTGCTTTCTCCAAATTAGTCAAACATTCAATTGATGGCTCACTTTTGAACATTTTCCAAAACTATCTGAGTCAATTTCACATTTAAAACTGACTAAAGTTCTCATTCCCAACCTGTCAATCCAGCCCATAATGCTGTTCCCCCCGTACAACGATTAAATGGCTTCTGGTTCTTCAAAGGGCCGTCTGAAACGAGTGCAGGGAACTCCCTGGGAACCCAGAGGGATTCACTTCATTTCCTGTTTCATAACTCAGAAGATGTGACACCAATTGACTCTGTGATTAATTTGCTATATGAACAAACCTGAGCACAAACTGCCGCTGTACATTAGCTACACCCATCAGTGCTACCCGAGTTAATTGATACAGATGCCATAAATTAATGTGTTTCTATTTTTCGTCTTGTAAAGCACAGTGTCTCTGGGCGAGCCGGCTCCATTTTGTGGCCAGATCTGAGCGCTGGAACATTGTCTGGTGTTTAGCATTTCTTGGCACTCGTCGTCAAGAGACTATTTTTAAAGTTGAAAAGTGCTCACAGTGTGGCTGCAGGAAAGAGGGACACTGAGGTAGCAAAAACTGGTGATCCATGATGCTTTTATGAAAGGATGACAGAGCTCTGCAGCTTATAGACTCACACAAACACGCACACGCATACACCAGCACGCACGCAAACACACGCAGCCATGATTTATCCTCATAGCCCATTTACAGCAAGAGAAGCTAATTCTGCTGTGAAGATGAAAAGGCTGATAATTATTATTCTACTTTTTCTGTTTTAACCCAGATGCCCACAGAGTTTCTAAATCATAATGCTAAATCTGGATTTATGTTGTTCTGGGTCACTGAACCTCCATATTTTTCTGACATTTATTCTGAGTGATTATTTGCAAATAAATTTTTATGCTCAGATGCTTTCGGTTTGTCCCAGACTTTTTTGAGGTACTCTCACCCGAGAATTCAGAGCAAATAAATTAATGAATAACTAATCTACGCAGATGCATGAATCTACATATCAATGTAATCAGAGGAAGTTGTATGCATGGCTATTTCCAGCGCAGGGGCTGAGAGGATGTCAAGCATGCAAAGCCTCTCTGCATATATGCTAATCGGCCTTCCTTTTTGCACTCTGAATGTGAACCTTGCTGGAATAAACTTGTTTTCCGATTCACAAAGTGTCTTTTAGCAAATGCACAGCAGCTGCACTGCTGCTTGTATATTAAGCCCTGCATTTATGCTGTAAATGGAGACCCAAGATGAATGGCTGCACACTGGGACCTATTGTGGATTCTCAAAGAGTTTGCTGCTTCACATCGCGCTGTACTGACATGAGGATTTTGTTGTTGTTGTTTTTTCATGACAGTGATTTCAGTATGCATGCAAAAGAGAAGAGTCTGACAAATTATGTTTACAGTGTTCTTTCTTGAAGAACTAAATCTGCCTCTTTAACCAGCTCCACAGACAGAGAAGGAATTAATCCACATCTTATTTTAACAGCACATCAACCTGTAACAACATTGGGGAAAATAAAGTCTGCCTGATCTGAATTCCTACATGACTCTGGGCTCGTTAAGAACTGAAAATCCAAACCGACGGCAGCATTTTTTTTCTCCAGTCAATCAATATATGAAAATAACTGCAATCAAAATAAGTCTTAGTGACTGAGCGGGAATGCAAGTTTAGCTAATCAGGAGCCTGTCCTCTGCTACCTTCAGTTGGCTCCAGCACTTCTTGTCTTTTGTCACAGCTTATAACATCTCCCCAATGTGCCAGCGGCTTATGGGGGAGTCACTGTAGATTACTGCCTGGGTCAAAAAAGGAATGCAAATCAGGCAGAGGAATAGGCGGAGTGAAACACAGAGAAAAGATTTAGGCAGCAGAATATGTCTAAAGAGGAGAAAGCTTTTGTTCTAATATTCATTTAATGTGTGTGTATTCTTGAATCTGTCATCTTTCAAGACAGATTAAACTATGGTGACACGCAAAAGTATTCAGGTCTCTTCTGCTTTTCTCATTTTGTTACAATGCAACTGCAAATACTCATGTAACATATGTGGGGTGATAACTGACAGAACAGCATAGGCATGTTCTGTGAGAGGGAAAATAAAAGTCTGCAAAATGCTGTACGTATCTGTGTTTAGTGCCCTAACTCTAAACCTTGTCAAAGCACCAAAAAGCTGCAAGAGTTTTGGGCTTATGCAGCACCAGGTTTTTCAGAAGAATTTTTTATTTTTCCACTGGTTCTTCTCTGCAAAATATCTTAGGCTGGAGGGAGAATGTCTGTGAACATCAGTCTGACATAAATCCAGATTCTCAGCTGGATTTAGGTCTGGACTTTGACTGGAACATTCTGACACATGAATATGCCTTAATATAAATCATATCATGATGTCTCTAAGGGGTATCGTCTTGTTTGGAGGTGAACCTCTGCTATGGTCTCAAGTGTTTTTCAGTTTCTAACAGGTTTCCTTCTAGGATTGTCCTGCATTTACTCAATTCAGATGCTGCCGAGTCCATTTCCTTGCAGAAGAAAGGCGTCTCTGTCACCACAGTGTTTCACCAAGGGAATGTTGTGGTCAAGGTAATGTGCAGAATTCATTTTTCCCGTAGTGTTTTGCATCTCAACATGATATTTTTTATTTATTTATGCAATGTTATTTCACAAATATTGTTTCAAAGCAGTATACAAAACATGGATTTTGAGAAAATATGTAATTGCAATATCACTGACTTAAAAAAAAAAAATTCAATGGACAATATTGATTACAAACACCCTAATCTTCAGAATATTTATCTTTATTTGGTATTACAAAATGTTTCCACTACTCCAAGAGCACTGGCATCTCAGTCACTAATAAATACACCTGGTGTGGGCAGAAACAAGCGTTAAAAGTTCATTCAGCTGACCCAATATATAATAGATATAAAGAGCTTGAATGCATGACATTTTGGAAATAATTTTCTACAATTTGCACCCAAGTAGTCCTGTGCAGTTGCCATATTGATCATGTCTGCAATTAAATCAGTTTCAGCGGTTCTAAAATGTTCTCTAACAAATCTCCGAGGCCTTCACAGAACAGTTCTGTTCTCATTATGGGCTTACACCCCGCTGGACTTACTAGGTGACTTCAGAAAGACACTTATTGCACTGAACATTTTTGGATTTGCTAATAAAGTAAATAGCTGTTAACGCTCAGCTATTTACTTCCTTTTCAAGTTTTCTTCCCAAAGTCTCCTTGCTCCCATTTATGCAATCAAATACAGTAAATAAATGATAAACTCCAACAGTTTATCATTTAAAAGGGATTAAAACAGAACAAAAACACACTGTGCTGTTCTCAAATTCATTATTTTCATGCTACTGAAACCTAAACTACAGCAAGAAGCCATGCTTCGCCCACATTGGAGGTGCAAATTATTCTAATTGTGCATGTGCTGTGTAAGCGCTCAAGCTTGCATCCGTGTGAATTGTCTTTATGTTAGCTTGTGTGCATGTAGTTACTGTACGCAGACGTGCACAAACGCTCCTGTTAAGCGTGAAGACAGGACTAGGCAGCTGCTTCAGGCGCAGCTTTACTAAAGACCTGCATTCCAAATAAATTCTGTCAGATTACGCCAGCACACACTTAACATGTCACTCCTCGGGATGTTGTCTAAATCTGTTCAGTTCACGAGAATTCAAAAGTGAATGTGGAAGGTTAATCAAATTTATGACACAAAACTGAAAAATTAAATGATGGAATTATTTGTATGAAATGGGCAATTGCTTCTTGAATGCTTTGCACAAGAAATCTTTGTGTTTATGTTTGCATGCTAATGCATGTTAATTTGATTGTTTTTGGCACATTGTCAAAGCCCAACTTAAACAAGTGACCTCCGTGCGTGCCTTGAATTCATTCCCCATACTTAGCCCGACATTTTCTCTCATGTGGTTTTGCCCTTGACTGCACATTGTAACTCTGCAGAATCCACACAGATATTAAGGCTGACCTACATGGATAAATGCTGCTTCAAAGAGGAAACAAATAAAAATAAAAGTGTGGCAAACGCACGAGATAGCTCTCATTGCTGTTCTCTGGGAGACACTCTGAAGGCCTGTTGAGATGCGCTTTACTCTTTCTGACACACAGAAAACACACTGGCAACTTTTATAGAAGCGCTGTCATACAAAAACAGGCTCATTCATTCCTCGTCTGTCTCGCTCTCTCCCGTAAACAACGTCCACACATGCATACGCGATGATTAAGAGATCTGGCGGCCTTCTGGGCATCCTTGGTCTGGAGGCAGCGGTGAATCACAGCTATGATGTGGTACGTGCTTTCTACTCCGATCTGTCAGAGAGGTTTGGGAACCGTGCTCAGTGATGGGTGAGTCGGCCCAGGCTGATCCACAGCGGCCCAGTCTGCCCACTTTTTCCTGCCTTCCTCAGGCATCTGGGTCCTCCAGCTGCTGCACCCTGAGCCGCACGGTGACAGGTAAGACTTTGACCAACACAAGGCTGAGGCAAGCAAAAGGATCAGGGAAGCTGAAGGAAACACTAAACAGTGGAGCAAGCAGAAAGCAGCTTCCTAACTAAGGCAAACAGGAACAGCAACTTCTATTTAGTCTACAGAGACAGGTTAGTGTTGTGGACACTCATACTCAGAAGTAATATAATCATAGCGTGTTTCTGTGTTTCACATTTCCACCGAGAGGGAAAAACGTTATAGCCATTTTGAAGTCTTAATTATTTTACTCAAGAGGAAACAACGAAATTCAGATAAAACTTTTATTTTAAAAAATATGTTTGTTTTTTTTTAAAATATTGGCTAAAACTGCCTCTATGTTGTGATAATGTAATCTGCAAAAAAAATAACTCCTTTTTCTCACTGTGGTCCTACTGCCATTTGCAGAAATAAATTACTCCTGGTCAGAAACAGCTAATCAGAGTTGTCAATGATAATTGGTTGTATCATCATTCGTCCCAGAAAAATACCATTTCAAATAAATGATTTTGAAGGTCCAAATCAATATGACATTTATGCCCATGTTGAATAGTTGTGAATATCTGGTAAGTGAGGAAGGCAACTCATATGAGCAAGAGCGAAGAATAATCACTCATCTCTAAAACTGCTGGCCAAAATATACTTCTGATAATAGAAACTACAGAGAAAAGATTAAATCTGATTAACACTTTTAAACATATTTCATTTGAAACTGAGCCATAAATTGAGCCAAAATTTTCAGAAGTCAGTATAATTATTGAGATCTAATAATTATGATGTGGTTTTACGTCATGAGTGGGACCACAGCTCTGTTGTGAACTAAATGTTCCGTGGAATGTCAAATCCATCCTGTGGCCGACTCTAATGTAGCGTGTGACACGTCACACCCCATCACTCTGACCAATAGATGACCAGCTGCTTACGTATGCCGCGTGCACCACTGGATCCCAAACCAGACGCTGTCAGGTGCGATAACAGTTTGAGCACCAAACCCACTCTGAAGCTTTGCACTCCTCTGTTCCCCCTCACACTCCATCTAATGCTGCAGCCACACAGCTTGTGGTCAGCCATGCACTTCTATAAGTCCATGCTGTGTCCTAAAGATGCTTTTATTTCTGGTTTACCTGCTCATTCCCCCCTGGCTGAGGGTCAAAGATAACCCAGCCGCTCTGCTCCCTTCGACCAGCCAGCCGGTCTCCATCACCGGGGGCTTTAACAGAGATAAGGGCTGCTGCTGATCCCAGCTGTCTGAAGCGAATGGAAACCTCCTCACCATCAACTAGGGTTCGTTTTGGAAATAGTTTGAGTCAGAAACAATGATATATGCATGTGGAGTGTTGCAAATCTGAGTAAAGAAGAAATGTGGTTTTCAAATGATAAATTAACCATATATTTTGGTTCAATTTCACTCTGAAACCAAGAGCTAATCAGATGGTCGGATGGTAGAGGTTAAATGGAACCTTTCCGACAACCTGAAGTAGGCTGAAAGCTCTCAAAGAGCAGCAGATTATGTCATGATTCAAAAAAAAAAATCTGATTACAAATTGACTGTGTGATTGACACTGCAACTAACAGTTATCTTTGTACAGTTTCAAGGCAAGTCCAAGACGAGATAGGCTGGTACAAAAATCAGATAATTTTAGCCCAAGCCAAATCCCAAATTATCTGCCTTAAAATTCTTGACTGTTTTATGAAAGACAATGCAGAGGGAGAATTCAAGCACACAACAATGCCTGCAAAATGCAAAGTTTTTCATTTGGTTGCAGTAATTACAGCATTACAGCCATTTGTCCCTCAGCTGCCCAACGGGAGATCAGTTTACAATGTAATGGTGAATCAAAAACTGTTGTGTTTCCCAGCATGATATGTAAAAATCACATTCTATTGACTTCATAACATCAAAGAGATCCTGGACAGTGGAAGACAATGGACATCTGCAGCATTACCATTTGGTTATGGGTTATGAAAACAGCATGACCTGTGTGATAACCAGAAAACAATATTCTCTAATAATACAGCCTCGTGTATGAAAAGGACTTAAATATATAAATAAAGGAACGATTGCTCTGAAGGACAAGATGACTCACTTGCCTAAGGTGAATACTCTTGATTCAACAATATGAAATAATATGGCATCCATGGCAGAAGGACAGAAGGTGAAGTTGCTGAGCAACAAGAGCACATGCTGGGAATGTCTCAAATTTACCTGAAAAACATCTATTTTGTGGACAGATGAAACAAAACTGGGACTGTTTGGAAAGTGACTTTCTCCTCAGTATCCTAGTATGACTTTAGCCTGGTGAAAACCAGCCCCTTGTTCCACCCTTCACTTTGTACAGAGGAATTGAACCCTCCGCCTTTGAGAAATGATCGCTTGCAGAAGGTGTGGACTTTGTTAAATTTTTACATTTTGGATGTAACCTACTGTATGTAATGCGCTAGTTTGATGCTGACGTTTACAAAGAATTGCCTGCACTGTAAACAGCCATTCCCACCACACAGAGAGAAATGCCAACCCCAACAAGATGACTGTTAATAATAATAATTCAGCAGTTAGAATTAGTATTATGACTTGTTCACTGCCTCTGCTGCCATTGCCAAACCATAGGCAAACTTTAATTCTAAACCAGTCCAGAACATTGATTGTTCACAATTTCTTTTTCTGTTCACTGATTGACCTGGTTGAAACAGAATTTCGAACTTTCATTGAGCTAGAGATATTGAGCTCAGTGGGAGAAAACTCAGATAGAGCACTGAAGGGAGATGAGAATTAAGCAGAATTGCATTGGAAAACAATGGCTAGATTAGTAAAGCACATGAAACAAGGGCTGCACTGTTTTACTGCTTCAGGACCTGGGCAACTTGCCTTCATCGATGGAAGAAAGAAGGAGAAAGTCCAATTAGCACTTTGCGACTTTAGGCTCAAATACACTTGGATTATGCAGCAGTCTTATTTTCTGAAGCAAATCAGCCTATCTACACCTGAATGAATCAACAGACAAATGAAGAAAATTAAGGTTTCGGAGTGGCCTATTCAAAATCTGGACTTGAAACTGATTAAAATGCAGTGAACAGTCTGTTTGCACCAAAATCCCTGCACCGTGGCTGAATCCAAACAATTCTTCTCAGAACTAAAACCTGTCCACAGCAACACTAATTGTGCCACAACCAGTTTTAGGGTTGGGGACAATTACTTTTTCAAACATGTCATGTTATATTGGTCTGAAATTCAAATTTGCTGAATCCATCATAGGACAAAACCTTTTTCACAGAATGTAAATCTACCACCATGTATTTAAAGCACATGATCTTTTTAGTTGCAGTTTAACAGCTGCAGCCTCTGGTCTTACAAAGTGCTGTGTGCAATTTGTTATGGACGGTAAACGTCCCCTCAGCACAGCCTCGTTATCTCAATGCTCACGAGGATGTGGACAGGCCGAGCCTCGTTGACAGCATTTAATGCACTCTTGCTCTCCCTTCCTCTCCCTCTCTGTTGTCGCTTTTTCGGGTTTTTTTTGTTTCAGGATGAAAAAAAGAGCGTCTTGTCGTTGGCCTGTTCTCCTTTCAGTCTGCGAGTGATCGTGTGCGGTTAAACGTTTCATAACAAGGAAAGAGACTTTGAGCGGAAATGCTTCTGGAGCGATGTTTTCAACAGAGTTGCATCAGGTTTAAGATGGAGGAAGTGCAAAGTAGATTAGATTTGAAAAGTTACACCAATTTCTTAAGGGAGTTAAAAAAAAAAATCAACAAATCTCTTTATGTTATGTTAATTCTGACAAAGTATTACAGCCTAATCTGGGGCTTTTTTTCCTATTTGTTTTTTTGTCTCCTTACTTTTTCTTCTTTGCTTGCCTCTTTGTTTGGTTTTCCACAGGAATCCTGGAGCTGGTTATAATGCACTGTACAGAAGTCTGAAAAAACAATGTACGGGCTGAAGAGAGGAAAAATCAGCAAGGAGCTATTTCTCTGTGCTGGATTGTTCTCTTTGATCTGGAGTGCAGTGAAAGGAGGGCATTATGTAACGTCTTCAGCACACACATGGCCAACTGTGTGACTGCCAAACACACAACGGGGGGAGATGTAGTGGTAGCGGTGGTGGTTGTGGTGGGAGAGTTGAGGGCGGGGGGGGGGGAGGATGGCGCTGTGGCAAAAAAGGGGGAGGAAGACCGGCAAGAGAAAGTGATAAGGCCACGAAGGGAGCAAATAGACGGCAGTGAAAGGTAAAATGCTGCCGCTCATGTTGGTGTTGGGTCACTTTCCTTATTAAGGCTGCTCAGTCAAGCAGCTGTAATGTGGGCCTTAACAAGCCTCATAATGAGACATGAGAATGCCCCTTAGTAATGGTTCAAACATCCATCTGCTGTTCGCTGCCCAAAACACGCCGTCTCAACGCACATCATCTTCGCCTGATGTTAAACGAGGAAATCTAAATGATTACATGGAGTTTTGACCCTGTAGGGGGGGAAATAGCAGCATTTGAGAATTTTTAGCTTGTCATTAGTACAGTATATTGAAAGGTATTCATATCCATTTAACTTTTTTCTGCACTTGACAAGTCCTAAACACAAAGTTCAATGTATTTAACTGGGCACCAGTGGATCCACCACATGGCTCAGAGGTAGAGCAGGTGCACCATAAACAGAGGATATGATCCTCAATGCAACTGTCCCCGATTAAATTCCCGGCCCCAGGCCTTTTGCTGCTTCTCTTCCTCTTTTCTTTTTGCCCCTTTTCCTGTCCATCTACAGTAGATTGAAGGCCCTTCACAAATGTTTGCTACTTGTGTATTTATGCTTTTCTATGGACATTTCATACCTCATTTGATTTTTGATTTGCTCTTTTGCAGAAATTAGAAGTAGCATGCTTTTGCAGCAGATGGCTCTTTAAATCAATCATTACAAATCAATAATAGATAACACTGTACCGCCGATGCCAACCAAATCTCAGAAATCACTGGCTGTGTCAAGCACCATACGGTGATGCAGCAGGCCAAATGTTCCCAACAAAGCGGGTCAAACGTGGAGCTGAGGCAGCACATAGTGCACAAGAATGTAAAGTAGAGGGGTATTATTAGTTTCCCCGACAAATCAAGTGCATGGCTTATAGGAGAAGGAGCCGTACCAACTGATAGGAGGGAGGATTGAGGAAAAGGCAAAGAGCGATTGGTAGGTTGTGTTCGCGGTGGTGTGCAGCCTAAAACTGATGCTGAGATGGCCTGACAGGGTCTGTTTTTGTTCATTGCGAGACTGTTATCCAGAGTGACCGTGTTGTCTTCCCTTCCCTCTGCAAAGGTTATGCCATTGCCAGCAGTCCACATGACACATTGAATGAGCCACTGCTCCGTGAGCCGGAGATGTTCATCAGGTCCGTCTTGAAGCACAGACGGCCTGCCCTCCCTTTAGATCCTGACATCGCTAAGAAGTCCTTTATGAAGGGAAATCTGCGTGGCTTCTCAACATTTTCCTCTATGTATTTACAACATATCGTACGGCTGCTGCTGCATTTTGCAAATGACGTGATTGGTAATCGGGTGTGTTGGGCTGTCAGCTCAGGGTGCATGATCTTGCCAGCATGACTCAAGTCTGCCCGTGAGCTGCTTCCTGTGCCTGTGCATCTACTCCAGTTGCTCGTATGATCTATTTTAGATTCTTTTGCCCAAGGATGTGTGTGCATCCTCACAGTGGAGAGCCACAAAAAAAAAAAAAAAAACTGGAGGAAGAGGAGGAGGAAGAGGGGGAGGTGGCGATGTTCATATAATCTACAGGCAATCATGCAAATTCCCCAGACATAGTGCACTCATAGATGCTGTGGATAGGGGTGCAGCCCTGGACTCTGTTCAGGCACAACAAATTTGGAATTATGCAAACGAATGAATGAGATCTCTATCGGGCGTTTGAGCAGGACAGTATGTACAGAGGACGTGAGTCAACATGTGTGACACTGTAACAGACACTTTTGCTATTTAGCCTGCAGTGGAACCATGCATTTATCCAACTGGATTCATTTATACGCCATACCGTGGCCAGAGTGCGCCGTGTTAAGCTCTTCTCATTGGTTCAGTTCTTTTACAAAGGCGACGGAGCACACTACTTGACATATGTGTGTCCTGACTGTGTGTCTCAAAGCAGCAGAGTCTGTCCAGTTGGGGAAATAACAAGGCAGCGGCTGAGAGACCGGGCCTCCATTTCAAGCACAGATGTCATGCTCCTTGTGGCCTTCACACATTGAAGAGGCCAAGCCGAATTTGGCATGACCCTGAAGTGTCATCTTGATTAAGACACTTGCCTCATGTCGGCTACCGATGTGGTCTGATATTTGCGTGCCTGCGTCGAGTGTGTCCATACAGGAATATTAAGGGGTTGTTTTTTTTTATATTTCTGTTTTTACGTGAACTACAAAAATTTAGATTTCCTCTCCATAAGCCCACAAGAACAGGCATCCGTGGAAGGCATGGCAGCAACAATGGTGGATATTGTATTTGCTGAATGGCGGCGTCTAATCTTGTGGAGGCAGTGGACGTTTTTAGGAGCTTTCCAGCAGATCTGAGAACAAGGGTCGAAAGCGGAAAAAATATATATTTTTAAATGCAAAGAATTCACTGTTGTCATTTGCTTGAAATATATGTATTTCTTAATATTGCACACACATTTTGTATTTGGAAAGCTAAATTAAGCATGGTCCAATTCCATAAATGTAGACATAATAATCTAAAATAGTGTTTAAAAACACCATAAGAAAATTATGCAAAATATCTTTACATGTTCTATGTTAAATTGATGTCACAATATCTCTTGACCCATTTGATATTTACTGTATCAAAAGGAAATATTTAGTACACAAAAAGACATATCAAAGAGATGCAGCATCCATTCCAATTGTCTGGGGATGATGATCCTCTTTGTTTGGTCTCCAGAGATTCAGGAGTTTTAAAGCGCTTCAAGAGAAGCATAATAGCGCCATCTGCTGGTCAGGGGAGAAAAACAAAGCCAATAGTACTCAGCTGTTCAGTGTTATGGTATTTCAATTATATACCGTCATGAAAAAGTGCTATTTGCAAAAAAGAAGAAGAAGAAAAAAGCTGAATATTAATCACATTTTTATCGTGTCACTTACAGATTTGCAAATGTCAGTTACCATGGCACCAAACAAACAGAGACTGCAGTTGACATCCAGGGGAAAATGGCAGCTGCTTGTGGAGAATAAGCCAGCCTGGCTGTAGAATGTATTGCACACACATGGTCATTAAGTAGAAAATAGAAAGACATTAAATAAACAGTTGTTACAAAGCCTACCTGTCAACAGGACTGTTAGGCTGTGGAAAAGCACGTCTGTGGATCGCAGAAACTTTCAAATAACGACCGTAGGGACACGAGTGCAGACAAGGTGAGAGCAGTTTGTTTGACTTGCTCTTGAAACATCACTGCAAATGCTCCAAATCAGCCATGCAACTTTTTGTCAGAGGTTGCCGGGCAACCAATTGGCTTGAAACTCATACACCTGGGCAGAATTTAGCAGAGAACATTTAGGATCACCAGGCAGACAGAAAGGCATTTATTGAAGCAATATGTAAACCTCTGCAGCAAAACCAATTTAGAAATGTCTCCTAAAATATTAGTGCCTTGCTCCTTTTAGTTACAATACCCAAGATTATTATGGTAGATGGTAAGGTTCAGACTTCCTTCTTCTGTTGCATATATTACAGGAAAAATGGACAACAAAAACATGCAAATTTAGCTATTATAAGTTTATTTTGAAAATATTTAAGTACAAAAAGTGTTTTCTTCCAGAGAAATAAAGATGGAAAAACCCTTTATATTTTTCTACCAGGATGACTCCTAAAACCAGAACTTTATACAGTCTTAAAGATGCAGGTACTCTTAAAAAAAAAAAAAAAAAATTAAATATAGGCCTAAAACCGGCAAATACATTAGTGAAACTTTTACTTGTGTCAAACAAGCAGATCCCATAAATCACTCACTTCTACAAATGCATACAGAAAGCTTAAACTCCAACCCGTTACAGAAGTCTACACAAAGGAAGCCTCAATGTCAGAAAACTGTTTCTGCACGTAAGGAAAATTTAAGAAGACAAGCTGCATTGTGTCATTCTACATTGTAGAAGCATCATCTACTTCAGCGTAAGTAGATGACGCTGAAAGGAAACCAAACACTGATCATTCCGCACCGCGCAATGATGGTCCTGGATGTGTAAAATAAAGTAGAAAAGATTATATAGTTTGTTTAAAAAAATGTATATTAATAAAAACAAGGGTGTTAAACTGTTAATAAAAGAAAAAAACCTTAGAATACCAAATGTTATAAAAAACTATCACATGTAGTGTCTTAAAAAAGTATCATAATCCCCCCCAAATTTGTCACATTTGTGCCACAAACATTTATGTAATGGAAACATTTAGATCAAAGTACAATTGTTTGTACTTTTTATAAAGTATCAGGAAGGCACAGGACATATTTGTAAAAACTGTTGAATATTTTGCATCATCTTTCCTCTACGTCAGGGGTCCCCAACGTCGGTCCTCGAGGGCCGGCATCCTGCATGTTTTAGTTCTCTCCTTGGTGGTAGCGACAACCTTTTCAGCATGTCAATGTTCTTCTTAGGCCTCTAACGAGCCATCATTTGTTCCAGGTGCGTTAAATCAGGGAGCGAACTAAACCATGCAGGATGCCGGCCCTCGAGGACCGACGTTGGGGACCCCTGCTCTACGTCATAATTATGTGGAACATTGTGTTCACCTCTCACGTAAAATCCCATTTAAACATTTTTGTTTGCGGTTGTCCTTCAACACAACGTGGATGGTTGTCTACGTGGAAGTTGAATTCCACTGCAAGACACTAAAATTTCTGATTTTAATAAAACCAAGAATGAAAAAGTTGGAAGACCTTTCAAAGTCAACAAGTTTTTAAATCTAGGAATTAAACATCAACTATCAGAAATGTGGCACTCTATTAAGCTATCGTGAAATAAGAAATTTGGAAACAAACTATTATTTAGATTTAGGGGAACCCAAAAAAACACAAACACACAATGTTGTAACAGTACCAGCTAAGCAACCGATGTGACTCCTAAAGATCAGCAGCACTGGTGGAATGTTCAATGCAACTTCAAAACTAAGGCTACTTCTGTCTTATATTAATAACAAACTGAAAATCAACTTCTTTGTTAATGAAGTAGTTTAGGAATCCTCTCCAAAGCAAAAGTTTCACAACAAAAATCAACATGTTGAGAATAAATAAAGTCACTGCTTGTCAACTATAATACAGAGGAGATTTAGCCATATTCAGTCATGTGTTAAGCTACAACATCCAGCTCCGCAGAGTAACAATAATGCAGCTGGTAAAACTGCAGGCAGCCTTGCCAGAGGCTGCGATTTGTTGATGGATGCCAAGCTATGCACCTAAATAGAGTCATGAAAACCAGATACAAAAACATACAGAGTACAACTGTACCAGCAGTGACTATTTCTAAAATATCACAGATAAAAATAAAATCTGGCTAAATACATAGTATAAGGATAAAAGTTTGTAATAGAAACCAGCTATCTGAATCATGCTTTCTAGTTAAAGTTCTACTATGATTGATGTTAGTGGAAATATGTAATCAGATTTAGTGAATGTGTAAGCAAACGAAAGTTATTAAACAGTGAGTAAGTCCAGTTCACCATCATAAAAATAACAGTTTGATCTAGTGTTTTCTGAAAGCAACAAGGCCAAGGCAGAAATGTTCTCATATAAATCTCAAAACGCATTTTTGCACATTACTTCCAACAGGTAACCTGTGACACCAGAGGTCAAGAACATAATAGTGCAAAAGAGACATAGTTGTCATTTTCAAGTAATATTGATTGAAAAGCAGTGTGATCTTAGAGTGGCAATGAAAGAACGGATAATATGGCTTACAGGCTGGTGGAAAAAGGCTGGAAAGGTCTTTGGCTATCAAATCAGATGACAGGCAGATGAAAAACCTGTTGTTATGCCGGCAACTGACAACTTTGGGAATCTATATTCAGAAACTTACAGTGTAATTAATAATTTTCCCACAACTATCAAATGACTCAAAATGTTGTTCCTTCTTTGTGGGTGAAACTAACCAATTTTAAGTGACGAAACTGAGCCGTGTGTTCTACAAGATTGACTTTGAGGTCCAAAGAGGACCCACATAGGTGAGCGCCACACGTCTTACACTGTTCCTGACTAAGAGAAGTTGATTCTTAGGAAGAAGTGAGAATAATAAAACGATCCCTTTCAGTCCCTCCCCCCTCTTATGGGTCGTCCTCTGGAGTCTGGTGGCTGCTACCTCTGGCCTGTATCTGAAGCCAGGCGTCTCCCAGCGCCTTCGCAAAGTGATCATCCACAGAACCCGTGATAGAAACTGAATTGGACACAGCCTCAGCTTCTTTGTAGTTTTTCCCAAGACTGCGGCGGAAGTGTTCCTCAATGTCGGTGTCGCAT
Source organism: Poeciliopsis gracilis (assembly GCA_911649635.1). Taxonomy (NCBI): domain Eukaryota; kingdom Metazoa; phylum Chordata; class Actinopteri; order Cyprinodontiformes; family Poeciliidae; genus Poeciliopsis; species Poeciliopsis gracilis. The sequence goes on from CAJVRI010001220.1 coordinate 5,911,239, forward strand.
TCGGTCTTAGCTAAAAAGAACATTTTGGAAAAACGAGGACAAAGAGAGAACAAGATTATTAACAAGAACTTCAATTAAAAAAAAAAGTAATTGAGAAATTAATCGTTAGATTTAATTTTTTTTTTAAAAAGTTACTTGAAAATATTTTCAGGTCAACAAAAAAGTTAACTTAATTAGTTGTAAATGTAAATTAATTCCATTAATGTGAAACAACATAATTTAGGTGGGAAACCAAACTTTGGCCAAGTTATAAAAAACCCTGTCATCATTTCTGCTAATTTTAAGAGAAAATGTGAAGTTTAGAGAACCATCAGTGGATTTACACAGCAAGTCTTCATGTTCACCCTAAAACTCATTTCATGTTATTCTTCTGAAACTTGAAGACAAAGCAGGATGAGATTTTCTGCACTGAAAAATCTCAGAACTTTGCTGTCCAATGTTTATGAATTTTTTTTTTTTTTCCCCACAACTTAAGGGGGAAAATGTGGACTTGCAATACTGGTTCCTCAAAAATAATGGTTCGCTTAAATTAGCCAATTTAACAAGATTATGACAATAAAGTACAATAATAAAATAAAATAAAAACTAAAACAAAACAAAGATAACCATTGGTCTTTCTCTGATCGTCAGGCGGGGGAGGAGTGCAGCCATTCATGTGGCAGTGTGAGAGGTTACAGTTCCGGTTACTTGCTGGAGCACATGTGATAACCGAGGGTCGATTCTGGAAAACAGGAAAATGAAAAGATCTGATGAGTTTCATACAACAAACTAACGGAGACGTTGATGAGTATTAATATTGTTGAACTACAGGGCCTAGTATCTATGCCTGCCAAGGAATCTTAGCAAATACTTTAAAAACCACCAAACTACTATACTCAATAATTGAAGCTTAAAGTGTGAACATAAACATTTTGAATAAAGGTTTCACACATCTGATATTTATATGAAGTGATAATTTTGCAGAAGAACGTCAATTTCTTTTATGCAGAAGTTTTCTGCTCACCAAAAATGAACAAGCGTTCATTTTTTAATTTAATCCCAGAATTTAATTCACAGAAACTGTTAAATTCACACAACAGTTTGTTCCAAAAACTGGTTAGAACTAAATTGATATGCGTTTTTCAATCAACAAGAGGACTGCAGCAGTTCATACAATATCATTTACAGATCATTTCAGTCAATATGGACGCACCTGCTGCCGTTCTGCGGTCCCACTCATGACAGGCCGCGACACTTCAGTGCCACTTTGGGCTTTGGTCAGAGCCAGCGGCTGGTCTATAGCATAGCCAGAAATGGTTGCATATGGGTTAGGCCGCTCCGCAGGACTGTGGCTCAGGCTCCAGTGCTCGTTGCGGTTGTCTCCAGCAGACGGACGAGCGCTGAGAAAAACGAATGGAGATCGAAAATCAACCTCACTGATGCATCTCTGCAGACACTTTACAGCTCACCAGTTTTACCTTTATAATAAAAATATACTATATGCAGAGGATACTCCAAAAAGAAGTAGGCTTTCTCCAACACACATTTCACAAGTTCAAATGTAACAAAAAGTACAGGTGTGAACTGAGTCAGCAGCAAATATTTCTGAATCTCCTTGACATTTATGAGCTGACATTAGAAGGTGTAATATGAGGATTAGAGAAGCAATGATGTTACAAATTAAGATAAGGGCCGTACTCAAAGGTTTCAATTTGACCTCAGTTTATTTCCACTTCCATTAACATAAATGTAGAAATTTTAAGCTAAGCTGCAAACCTTTGCCAAAATGTTACGGGGTTTTGACATTTTAGAGGATGCGTTTATTGCATATTGTTTATGCTTCAATCTGATTTCCAACTTCCCTAATTTACAACTGCTATATGCAAATCAAAACTCAGTAAGAAACTTCAGCAGACATGATTTAATTTTGTGACTTCTGCTCTTAAGTGCACTTACAGGTGAGTAGCAAACATTCTGCTCATTTTGGTCATGTGGTCATCATCACAGTTGAGTCTGTTTTCCATTTGTTCGTCCCCATACTTCCGTTTGTTTGGGCAGTGTGAGGAAGGACCAGTTATGGTTGACACAGCAGTAGACAGGGAGGGGATCCTGGACTCATCTGTGGAAAAAAAGTCAGCAGTTAATTCATTTCTTCTATCCTATATTAATTACAGTATCAAAAGACTTGTTTTCAGTTGACATATTGTTTTCAAATAACTACAAAGACGATTAAGAATTTAGCAGTTTAGAATATTTCTCAGTTATTTTTGAACAACAAGAATTTGGGCCATTTCATCCATTTACCAAAAGTGACCGAGCAACTATATACGCGCTTTATTTGTGATTCTTCATAAAAATCAGGAAAATTATGGATAACCCTCACAACCCTCTTTATCAGGGAAAACAGAGTATCTTCAGTCAGAGGCTTCATTAAATTTGCTGTAATACGGAACGCTATAAGAGATTCTCCAAAGAATCTGAAATAACATGAGTTACAACAACATTTAATTTATCTTCGGGAACAAGAAAATATTTTTACATTTGAATCTAAATTCCATAACAACCATTCACAGTTACAAAACGTCTTGCATATCATTAAGAAACTTGAAACACCACCTGCAGCAATTAATTACCGCGCACCAATACGCCCTTTTGTGTTTAATTAAAAACAATTGATTGCTACTTGGCAATAGGGGAAAGCAATAAGACCGAGAGAGTCGAGGTCACATAAACAGAAATAAAATGTCACATAAACAGAAATAAAAAAAAAGGCAACTTTACCGTCGTAGTGCAGTCTCCCAATGTTATTGTTCATCTTGTCCAGGAACTGAGAGTTCAACAGGTCCATTCTAGTGCACAGCATTTACATGTACAGGCTAGTTGCTAACGTTGACATTAGCAGGCTATTCTATCCAAGGCAACAACGCGAACGTATATCCTAAAAAGAAAAGAAAAGAAGAATGTTATAACACGCTTCAAGTCAAAATAGATTAAATAGAAGTCATTTCTTAAGAGAAATATTCCATTGGCAAATTGTATGTCGTAACACACTCAAACACCCACGACTAGCATGACAGCTAACCAACCGCAAACCACTAAGCTAGCGGCTAAAACGCTCCTTAGCTCTAATTGGTTTATTTTAACACCTCATATCAATAGCTCTATCCCGAAACAAAGTTAAAGTAATTTTTAAAGACAACGTCAGAAAACTACAAATGCTGTAAGCGTAATTACACGCGTCAACGAAGGAAATTGCTAACTTTAGCTCAAGTTAACACAAAACTAATGTTAGCACAGTCGCAAACTCAGTTGTCTCGAAAAGTTAACATTCAGCTAAAAACGATGGACGACGCGTGAACGACAATCTACTGTGTTGTAATTCAACAAACGTAATGTCAAACAGGATAACGGCAAGTTTCTAATGATACCTACTCAATCGATAATGTTGGTCTTACCACAACAAAACCATAGTTTGTACTGTGCTTCGCGTACTTTCCCATCACAGGAGGCGGAGCCCCGAAACAAAAGACCAGCCCTGGCGAAGAGACGAGACGTGTTTATGAACGCACCTGAATCACAATCATGTGATCCGTCAAGCTAAAGTGTATTTAGAAGTTATGAAAATATTTATTGACTGAGAGAGAAAAAAAAAGGTTGTCTATGACAGCAAATTCAACAGATAGGATAGTGGCTGGGGTTTTAAAATGCACCACTTGAGCCTTTGCTGGATCACACTCTACTGAATGGATCTTTCTGGAGTATAAACTGGATCACACTTCAATTTGACTTCAATCTGCACTACTGCAAAACAACCAGTTGATGTCCCTCTCACACACAGTAAACTCAAAGCATCACCTTTTGGATATTCCTGGGATCTACAAACTAAAGAGACCTCTCTACTTACCATCAAACTCAAAATATCTCGACAATTATATATTTAGATATATATTTATGTACAAAAATATATAGAAACGTCTGTATTTATACACTTTATATTTACAAAAGTGGTAGGAAATGCTTAAATAGCAGGAAGATATAGGAGTAGAGTAGAGGAAGAAAATGCAAGTCGATAACTTAAAAATCTGCTTCTACACCCTCTGAAAGAGACAAAAGAATAAAATATTGATGCCTCAGGAACTCACAGCATGTGTATGCAATAATAACAATTATAATATCACCAAAAAATACAAAGTACAAGTTAAGATGCATTCTGAGGCAAATGCAGCCCAAAGTAGAGTGTATGTAATAACCACTTGAATCTTTTACATGACTAACATAAATAAAGGCTTTAAAACAAGAGTTTTAAGAGTGTGTAATTCAATTATATTGACAAAGTCTATGTGCCTTTTTAGACTTACGATCACTCTCTTAAAATGAAAAACAGAATGAGAAGCAGGTGAAAATATTAATTTCAAACTATAAATATTTTATATTAATCTGGGTGATTAAAATGTAAGTAGTAAGAAACGTATACATCTATTTATTGCTTTTAACAGCTCGTGAGTGTCCTTGTCAGAGACGAACTGTGTTGGCCTTCGCTTATATTTGTTTTGATCTCCGGACACCACAAGCTATTGATTAAGAGAATTCCTTCCCAACCATTTTCCACACATCCATCTCTCTCATTATACTTCATTCTACATTTTTCTTGCACATGCATTCCAGTTTTGTGAATGCAAATATATTTACAACAAAAATAGTAGCTTTAGGGTTTGATAAACCACACCAGAGATTGTTTACTGGATGCATTTGTGCCTCAAGGGACTGCTGCTGACGTTTCCTTCCTTTCAGTGCTGCCCACAGGTCCAAACAGCCATTTTAGAATTTGTGGCTGACAGAAAAGCTCTTCATAGACAGTGGGCAGAGAATCCTACCAAACATGGGTAGGAGGTGTAAAGCCATGGTGATGCATAACCCGGATACCCCTTGCACCTCCACTGGAAACCCCTCATTTTTTCATGCTGTGGTTCAAAAAAGGATGATGTCTGTAAAGCAGAAAATGGGGGAGGGGTAGGGAAATCAGGCATGCCACTGAGAGAGAGAGGAGAGAGGACGACGGGAGGAAGGCACAGTCGAGCATCATGTGCTCTGCTTGAGGAAAGCACAGGGTGAGGGGATTGGCTGCTGGAAGCTGTAGCGTCACTGCCAGTGAGGGAGAGCTTGGAGGATGCTCTGCAAAGCTGGGAGGTACTACATTCGTTAGGAGTTTGTACGGAGACCCCAGCCTCCCATCCGCTGCACACTCACAGCCAGGAGAACCCTGCAGGATAAATTTCCACACCCAGCTCTTGTTTACTCCTCTCCAGCCATGAATTACCTGCGCCGGCGTCTCTCGGACAGCACCTTCATTTCAAACCTGCCCAACGGCTACATGACAGACCTTCAGAGGCCTGACCCTGCTCAGCCTCCTCCACCTGCTTCCTCCACCCCTGCCAAGTCTCCGACAAGCGGGCCGACACCTCCAGCCGTTTCCCCTGCTCCTGAGAGGAAGCCTCAGACGTCTCAGTCGACCGGCGCTGGCTTCTTCAGCTCCATCACAAATGTTGTAAAGCAGACAGCTGCCTCAGCAGGGCTCGTGGAGCAGACCCAAGTCACGACACCCAAGAAGTTTAAGATTCTGCTTGTGATCGATGAACCCCAGCAGGAGTGGTAAGACAATACGTTTCCGTTTCTGATCAGTTTATTGTGAGCTATTTTTGTGAGTTATTGCTGCTCCATCCTTACTGTCAGTTTTCTTTTTTCTCTCTCTCTTGGGTATCATGTAGTTTTGTAAAGATTAGAAACTACTATAACAGCATTTCTGTCAAATGCACAGTAAACATTAACGGTTATTGTCAACTGCTGGTGTTCAATTGCTGCCAATAATCATTGAGCATCCTTAGTGTTCAATAATTATTGAACACTATTCCATTTTGAGGAATGGTCCTGTAATGACATAACACCAAGATGGAGGATTCCAGTTTCCCTCCTTCGTCTATTTGTTTTCCTATTTTGTTGCATTTTTCTTTTTTCATACATCATTTTCTGGTGTTAAATGTGGCATTTTAATGATGTCATTACTTTGTAACATGGCACGCTACACATATGTTAAAACTGCTGTGCCACAGGTTGTGCTGGACCTAAAACGAAGTATCTTTTTTTTCCATGTTGTTCCCTTCAAAGCGCTGCAGTGTTTTCCCTCAATCAATGGGGTTTCCCCCCCTGCTCACCGATTGCACATGCACAATTAAAGGACATGCTAAATGTAAGACATTGCAACCCCTGATTTATTGGACAACAACAGTGTAAAATAGAATGAAGCAGAAAGAACGTTAGGTCGTTGTTGTGTCTGTTTCCTGTCCTGCTCCAAGAGCAGACCTTCATGCCATTAATGTGAAGAAACTGGGGGAACCTTAATTATTTCAGCCTAATGGTGTTCAGAGTCCAGGGGGATCTTGCTCAGAGATAGGATAAACAAACATCATTGTCGGCTTGATGGAGTCAAAATCAATAAAGGGAGTATTTTTCTTCTAGCACTATGCAGTAGTATTACTATCCAATTTTAATACATGGTGATTATATCCTTTCATGATGACTCTTCATTTGTATAGGATCAGAGCTAATTTTTCCTCTTTAATGTCTGTGCTGAAATATTTGCCTCATTGTTTAAATTAGATTAAAAAAAACAGAAGACTTACTGAGACTTAAGTTTGATTCTAATCCTCAACCAATCACATTGCAGGAACTCAATGCATAAGATGTGACGAAGATGATTTGGTAAAGTTAAAACAGATCATAAAAATGGGGAAAAAAGAAGATTTAATGGACTTTGACCATTAAATAATGCTTTCTGCTCAGGTTTTTTTGCACGCACCAATCCCCTATATTTACAAAAACGGATAAAAAAGAGAAACTATATAGTGAGTGACAATTGAGTAGATGAATAATGTCTTATGTCAGAGTTCAGACAAGAATGGGCAACATGATAGAAAGGCATCAGTAGCTGATCGAATGCCAGATTTTGATTCAAATGGGCTGCAGCAGCTTGAAACCATACCGGGTGTAATTCACAAAGGCTTGCTAAAACAAGACCACAAAAGATTGGAAAAAGTTTGTCTGTTTCTACGAGTCTTAAATTCAGCTGCAACATTTAGATGTCAGTGCCAAAATTTGGCATAGACATAAATAATCCATCCTGCTCTATATTCACAGTTTAAATGTGTGGTGGTAAAATTGTTTGAGATTATTTTCTTGACTATTGTTGTTCACCATGTTCATGATGCCTTTTGACCACAGTGCATCCATTTTCTGAAGACTACTTCAGCAGGATATTGATTTTCCTGCTGGTAGGTGAATACATTACTAGTGAGGAAATTATGACATGATGATGTAGGAAACATTCATCTGCAATGATTAGTTCAGACTCTTATCTGCAGGATGGATGTCAGCCATGTGTATTCATGTGTTCTTTGTTTCTTTTAAAAAAATGAAGTTATTTTTTGTGAAGAAGGAAGGCTTCACATCATGGCGCTCAAATGTACTCATATATCAGTAGGCAAACCAATGTAGATTATGTCAAGTAAGATTTCTGTGACCTCATCCTCGCTGTTGGTTTTTATCCAGGTCTGCTGTGAACCAGTTTCTGTGAGCAATTTGTTGCTCTGACATTGTTTTTGTTCTTATTGGACCATTCTCTGATCCACAAAGCCCTTTATCTTCCTTAATGTGTATCAATGCGCTGTCACGTAGGAGATGTGCTAAAATAATTAATTTACAGGGCTTCCTCAGTCTGAGACCTGCATCTATTTTTAAAGACAGCTCAGTAGCACCACGCTGAGGTGTTTGACTTTGGTTTGGCCTCTTTGGGTTGTTTATACAAGACCTTTCACCCAGTGCTTCTGATTCAACTTGGCAGAAAAAAAAATTGTTGTTCCTACAGTGTTTAGATAATGTAACAAAAACAGTTTGAAGTAGTATTTTTTGAGTATGAAAAGAAAATAACACCGAATACAGCTAAAAAGGATTAACTTTAGAAGATTCTTGATGCTTAAAAAGATAACCATTTTAGTATTTTAGTGCTCCTTTTGCCAGGAAGGAAAGTGGTTCTAATGTACTGAGCTGTTGGCAAGCCCTGGCAGGATGAAACAGCTTTTTTATTTTCTTATGGTTTTGGCAGGCTTCTCATGTTCTCAGCGTTGTTGCACATCTTGAGTCTGGGATTTATGATCTATGCGACTAGCTGCACTTTGACGTTTTTGTCTGTCCTGCCAGAAATTAAAACCAAAAGGACCCTGCTTGCTTCCTATACTTTGAGAGAACAGTATATTTCAAGGTTTAGAAATTAAGGAAATTATAGTAAAGTACTGCAAGTTAATGGGAACAGTTGGTTAAATTTGGTCAAACTGACAGAAACAGTGAATTGTTACTAATTGTTACTAATGTAGTTGTAACAAATATTGAACATATTGCCAATATTTGTTTAGGCAGAAGAAATTAAGAAAACATATGGAATATATTGAAAGAAATTACAGAGTTTGTATGGAAAAGGAAATAGGAACATTGAATAATGTACAAATGATTTAATAATATTTTTTGAATTTATTCCTTTTAGAATTTTTTTTCCAATAAGGTATCTTGACTGCAATGTTTTTCTATGTTGTACTTTGCTGGTGAGACAACAACATGTGGTTTTTAGATGATAAATACAGCATTAATAAGTAGATCAAGAGAGCTGGATCGGTCACTTAGGGCCTCTATAAATAGAAAAAGGAGGTCAAAAGGGAAAACCACCCACCACTCAATATTTTTAAAGAAGTGAACATAAAAAAAATATTTTTTGACCCCTGAATGAATATTCCAAAAAAAATACATACATATATATTTGATGTAAGTACCTGAAACTTGTAGTGAGATGTGTCATTTTTATTGACATCTTGTGTAATCACTTTGCAGCAAACACTGGGAAAATGATACAAATGTAAGATCGTACTGATGGCAGACTCAAAATAAATTAGAAAACAGAAACTACCTAAATAGATGTGTCTTTAAACTGTGAGTTTCTTATGCAATACATTTTACATAAGCAAGGTTCAGAGAAAAAAAAAAATGAAATGGGTTGGCTGCCATGAAGAAGCATTCTGTCATCCAGCCAATGTCTAATGCTTTAGATGAGGCTACCACTCAGCCAGACAGGTTTGGATAGTTCCAGGAATACTGTGTTATAAATTAGTCCTATGACAAGAGCAGCAGATGAAACACTGTGTTACTTATGAGACTAATGGCTGTGAACCCCTGTCTTGCTCGTTGCAATTCAATATGTTGTCATTTAAAGTACAGACATTGACATATTCTTGTGATTTATCAAATGTTCTGATCTACAAATTTCACCTTTCTCCCTGTACTGGGAGCTTAATCTTATGCAAACATAAAGGGGAATTGAGAGTGGAACAGGCAAAGTAATTAGACATTAAAATTCAGCAAGGTCTACTGCTTGCCTAGGTCTCGGGTGAATAATCAGAATGAAAGATTCTGCCACAGCACAGTGTGAAATATTTAATCAAGAGAGCTGTTTTTCTAGGTTAATTTTGAGGAAAAATTGAAGAGACTAATTTATTGATTGACTTTTTTATATCGTCTCATTTCTTAAGATAACAGAGCTTGCTAAATGCATCTAACACCAGATGTTTGACTATTCCATATAAAACAGACACAAAATTTTTCTCACTGTGTAGCATTAAGTTAGATTGTACTGTTTTAGTTGGATATGCAATAATGTATTTGTTGTATATATATTCTATGGCAAATCTCAAATTGAGAAGCTTGTGAGAAGATATCTAAAATGTTTGATCCAAGTTGTCCTCTTTGTAAGGTTATTCTACCAAACACTAAATAAATGTAAATAAACTTCTGAATTTAAAAATTTAAAAACGCTCCAATTATTCTGAAATTAGAAAACAAATAAATTTGGTAAACCTAAGCAGCCTAAAACAAGCTTATTCTGACTTAATATCAGACAGAAAGGGAAATATGCTATTTGTCTTCTTATACAGTCAGTGTTATGTTTAGATGCAACTGTGCATGACGTTTCAAATATTCACAGCTTAAATCAAAGTCCTTCCAAAATTGGAGGACCTTGCTCCTGTGGGGAACCTGATAAACCTTTCTGCATATTAATCCATGCACTAAAGGATCGTTGAATGTGCTTCCTCTGATTTGCATGCTGTTAGTTGTCTTTTGCTTTGCGATACTGAAAAAGAAATCACCATATGCTACACCGTCTTACTCAGCCTCATGCTGGGAAAGGTTACTATTTAGATAGCAGGGAGGAAATCATATGCTTGTTTTCTTTGTGGCCCTTTTCTGGTCGCTGCTGATGTTTTTCTCACTGTATATTGAATTACAAACGTTGATGCTTTTCAGCTTTTCATGTGCGGGAGCTGTAATTCATATTTTAATACCTATTTTTTTTCCCATGCTCTAAATGGGCTGTGACAGAATTATTCAGTTGTTTTCCCTTGATAAACAAGCAGCAGCAGCAGGAAATGCGACAGAAAAGCAACACAGACTAATGAGGAAAAGGATGGAAGCGATTTTCAAGTATATTGAAAAATACTGCATATTGCAAAATGTGTATGTTTATCGGATTTCTTCTGGGTTGAGCTGTCACCACACACAGTACAAAATGTACCACTGCAGTACATGCTGTTAGTTTAAGGGCTGAGCTGTGGATAAAAACATGCCAAAATAAAGGATTCTCCATGGCAACTCATGGAAAAGACTGTTTTGTAGAAAAGCCCTTGTTTGGTTACATATCGGCCATTTCTTTTGTCAAAACGTGTGTTGTTAGGTTTTCCCTCTGCATATTAATTTGTCACAACAGTTTACTTGCTAATAAAATGCAGTGAAATTCATTGGAATTGAGATGCTTTCAAAAGTGACTTACATGTGTTAAAATAAATCAAATTCTGTCATTACTGACATATCTCTTGAATTCACAAGCAATAAATTATGAGTGAGGCAAAGTTCAATAATTTTCTGGGATCTTGAATTCAGATGAAATGTCATGTTTTTTTTTATTTGTATAAGCCTGATTTAACTTTTATGTGTTTAGAATGTGAAAACCACAAACGTCAGTCTATTTTATTAGGCTATTATTTGACAGACTGGCACAAAGTGGCATGTGATTGTGAAGAGATTTTCACATTTTTCACAAATGAAATCAGAAAATCGGAACACGGATTTACATACAGCCCCTTTATATCGTAATTAAATCCAGTGCAGACCATTGCTTTGAGAAGACACATATTAAACCCATAGAAGCAAATGAGATCCACTGAGGTTCAAGGAAACTCTGGAGGAGAAAAATGCAACCTCGAGGTTGGGAAGATGGATGGAGCTAAATACAGAGCCTGAGAAGAACAATCTGTCATTGACTGCAAGACTTGAGACAAGGATGGAGGACAACAACTGGAAACATACAACCTGAGTGACATGAGAATGAGATGAAAGCACATTCATAGGTCTGAATGGCACTGTCAAAGTCGAGATTTTTAGTACTTTTGTGTTTATTGGTTGTCAGAATGAAGTGAGAAATTGTGAGCATTTCTGTGTTTCAGCAGTTTGAGAAAACTGCTGAAACACAAAGGGGCTTTTTTTTCTTCTTTGGTTCACTCAGCAGATTGCCATTTATTCAGCAATGACTCACTTTTTTGCTTGTTGCAAAGTCAACATAATCGAATGATATGTTCACACTGGATCTGGCATTTTCTGGACACCTGTAGTTCTGTTGTTTAATTTTAAAAGAAAGCTTTTTCTTCTCCTCTTCTCCACCAGGGCGAAATTATTGAAAGGAAAGAAGGTTCACGGGGATTATGATATCAAAGTGGAACAGGTATGTTTAATGAAGACACTTAGATCCATTTCATGTGCTTATGCAACAAAAAGAGGATTAAATTTACTCTCCCTGTGTTACGTTCTCCCCTTTTCTGCGTTTAGGCTGAATTCAGTGAGATGAATGTTGTTGCCCATGCCAGCGGTACATGCAGCGTGAACATGCAAGTCCTCAGAAATGGCACCAAGGTTGTCAGGTCAGACAAACAAACTCCAAATGAATCTAGTGTGCAACTGAAACTCTTTGTTTTGACTGTTCTGTGTCCACCCACAGACTGACTCATCCACACTGCTATTATCCCTTGGCACAGCTTTGTTCACATATCTATTGCTATTCCATTCTCCAGGTCCTTCAAGCCAGACTTCGTTCTCATTCGCCAGCATGCCTTCAGTATGACCCAGAATGAAGATTTTCGCAACCTGATCATCGGTCTGCAGTATGGAGGTGTTCCAAGCATTAACTCCTTGGAATCCATCTATAACCTCTGCGACAAGCCGTGGGCAGTAAGTGCTGAAGCGACGTAGTGGAGCTAAAAATCTACTCTGCATTCTGGGCTGCATGGTTGCATTTTTTTTTTTTTTTTAGATTTTATAAATTTCCTTTTCTAATTTTTCCCAAATTAATTACTTGTGTGCACATCCAGTTTGCTCAGCTAATCAACACCTACAGGAAGTTGGGACCTGAGAAGTTCCCCCTCATTGAACAGACTTTTTATCCCAACTATAAGGAGATGGTGAGCATCCTATTAGATGCAAACTTGTTTTACTTGTCACAGTGATGTAATTATACAAAACTCCAAGTAAATATCTTTCTTATTTAGGTGAGCATGCCCTCATTTCCTGTTGTTGTAAAGATTGGACACGCTCACTCTGGGATGGGAAAGGTAAAGTGACGTGTCACTTGTTTTTGCTTTAATCCTTGTACAGATACTTTGCCTTGCAAAAGTATTCACATCTGCTGAAGTTATTTGGAAAAGTCAATCCAACCACCATACTTATAAATGCATTTTATAAGTATTTTCTGTAATAGTCTATTAAAAAATAGTGCACAGCTGTTAAGCAAAACAAAAATGATACATTAGATTGTTTTTCAAAATTGTAACTGTGACTTGGTTTTCATCCTAAGTCAGTACTTGGTATAAACTATCTTTCATCAAAGTTACAGATCTTATTGTTTTAGCATCTCTCTTAGCTTTTCAGATCTGACTAGATCATTCTAACTCATAAATATGGTTTGATCTGAAGCAGCAGTGCCCAGTACTCAAGAGCTATCTGCAACTTTTAGATTCATTCCTAAAAGTTACATTCCTTCTTCAATACACCTGAATGAAATGAATGGCTCGTTGCCATGCCTACCAAGCTGAAAGTCATCCATTTGTGTCAGTTGTGTTGGCAAATGGACACACTCAGAAGTTGCAGAATAGTAGCTCTAGAGGACCAGACTTGGATCATTTTGGACCTAAATGACTCCTTTGCAGTTCTGTCAGTAAGTTCAGTCTCATCCTGCTGAAAGGAGAAATTCTACTCCAGTCTCAAGTCTTTTTTACATTCCCACTGGTTTTTCTGTATGCTTCCCCCAGTATTTACCTCCCCCGGTCTTACACATATCAGTTTTTGACCAGCTTCCCTGACCCTGCAGAAAACAGTATGATGCTACCACCAATATGTTTTGCATGTGGACCAACAGGTTCAGTTTGGATTTCATCTGTACAAACTCGTTATGCCCCACATAGCTTGACAGAAAATACAAACCGGACTTCCTATAACGTTCTATAAGAGTGGGTTTCTTCTTGTCACCCTTAGAGTTCAGGTTTGAGGAGTGACTAAGACCAGATCTGTAAACAGGTTTTCCAAACCGAGCAGTGGATTTCTGCAGATCAAGCCTGAGTATGACTACTTTTGCAAGGCACTGCAAGAGCTTTCATTAACGTGAATAAAGGAAGATCACAGGATCGCCTTATTGAATAAGAAAATGAGAGACATCTTTTTTACTTGACACTTTGTGTGTACAGGTGAAAGTGGACAACCACAGTAAGTTCCAGGACATAGCCAGTGTCGTGGCTCTCACTCAGACCTACACCACCACAGAGCCTCTCATTGATTCCAAGTATGACATCAGAATCCAGAAGATTGGTGCTGACTACAAAGCTTACATGTAGGTATAACTAAGCTGTTGTTACTCCTCATCAAACAGAACAAAACTAATCTTTATTTTTTTTTTTTTATTTGCATCGTGCATTCATCAGGAGAACATCTATATCTGGAAACTGGAAGACAAACACAGGCTCTGCAATGCTTGAGCAGGTCGCCATGACTGACAGGTAATTCATTCCTATTATTGTATCAAATAGAAAAGCTGAATTGTGAGCTTTGTTTCTTAATTTTTTTAAAAATATTCTTTTCAATATCTGACAATCTCTTCTGCTGATAATCGGAGAACATTGTGTGATTTGTCTCCTTGTGCTTCTTAAACATATGTTGACTGTTTTTAGGTACAAGCTATGGGTGGACACTTGCTGCGAGATCTTTGGGGGTTTGGACATTTGTGCAATTAAAGCTATCCATGGGAAAGATGGCAAAGATTATATCACAGAGGTAAAACTCTGACATAAACGGACATCAAATCGAAACCTGAAACTTCCAAATGGATTATTCTTTCGGAAGACACTTAACTGTTTAAATAAACTAAACACCTTATTAGCTTATTTAATATCTAATAAACTGCTTATAACTGCTTACTGCTTCAATAATTATATCGCATTGTTCTGTGATATTCCTCTGCCATAACCATCTCCAATGTGGGGCAGGTGGTTGGTTCCTCCATGCCGCTGGTTGGAGAACACCAGGCTGAAGACCGGCAGCTCATTGCTGACTTGGTGTTGGCAAAAATGAACCAGTTAGCTGAGAGAGAAGCTAATGCTCCCCCGAGACCCACAACCATACAACCATCCCAGGTATGAAAATACACTGAATGGAGCATTTTTGTTTGTTTGTTTTTTGTTGTTGTTGTTTTGTTTTTTTTTTCTGTTCCTGAGCTAATCACCTTTGATTTATTGATACTAATGATTTATTGATACTAATGTATCTGTTTTTTGTTTTGGTTTTTTTTAAAACCTGATACAGGGAACTGGCCAGAAAGGAGAAATTACTGGCGAACTCACTAAAAACGGTGCTGGGCGTCCACCTCAAGGTTGCCTGCAGTACATTCTCGACTGTAATGGCGTTGCAGTGGGTCCAAAACCAGTCCAGGCCAACTGAGACCTGCAGAGGGAAATGTTCTCTCAGCGTCTGGATGGATGGCAGTGTGCCCCCTAGCTGTGCAGACGTGTCGGTGAATGCTGGCAGCTTGAATCAGATCTGGTTGGTGTGAGCTCTCGGTACAACAGCGAGCTGGCCTGGACTGTGTTTTTTCTTAACTCTATGCAGTGTCAACATGTACTGTCTATCTGTCCACCTGTTGGTTTGTGTGCTTGTATAGGCCACTTGTGTTTCAGCAGCCGTGTGTTTTCTGAATTTCTTTGAGCCTGTTGTTGATGATATAAAATGAAAATTGTGCCTACACTGAGTTCAGTGCTGCTCTGTGCTAACTTTCTAACCCGGCTATGAAGCTTTTATTTCCCCCCTAACAATGTGTCTTCAGCTTATTTTACATCATTTGGTGTGTCCCTCTAGTTATTATTCAAACTGTGGGTAACCATGGAGTTTGAACTTGTATATCTTAATATGTATAAGATAAATGTGTGTGTATGGTTGTAGTGGTGAATATTTTTGTACTTATACTGATAGATATTTATTTTTATTTGTTTGCATGACTGACACAAAGACAGGTGCAAGTCTTAAATGTCTGATGATGTGGGACGTTTATCTAACATGGCTGTTAAATCGCTGTGTATAACTAAGGTGTGTTTCCTGTGATTCCACATTGTGAATGTGTATGTAACAGCAGATACATATTAAGAGATTCATGCAGTATTTTTATTTCATTCAAATCAATATTTCCTCATAGAGTGCTATCCCTAGAAATTAGATTATTTAGTGGTAGAATATAAATTGATGCCCATGTGATAAAAACTAAAGGTCTATTGAAGATTTTATAATGTAGAAAGATTCTAAACACAGAACTTCACTGTAATTGTAGAATTTTGAACCAAAGAATATAGTATTTAGTGTTAGTCTTTGCACTCCAGAAACTAACTGTAAATAAGAGTAATCCTGCTGTTAATCCTGCTTCTGGGCGGTGCAGATTAATGGACTAACAGTGGTACAAGCCGATAGTTATACTTTCTAAACCCCTTGTTTCAGATGTGATTAAGTATCAAAGCTCTGTTTCTGTTGTTTGGAGGCAAAAATTATTTCTGATAATCAAAAGGTGTGTCATGTGTGAATATTCATCCGAAATATTTTAAATATAAAGTCCTGCTTACACCATTCACTTTATAAAAGCTTTTGAGGAGGCCTTTTTTGTTGCAACAATCATTGTTCTGAGGTCTAGTGTTGCCTTATCTGGCACTGCTGTGCTCAGATTACTGCCATTGCTGGGAGTTGATGGAAAGTGCAATATGAAATCTTATTTGTTTCGACTCAGTATGCTTACAGGTGCATCTCAGTTTGTTAGAATATTGTCAGAAATTACCTTTTTTTTTTAATTCGATTCAAAACAGAAACTCAGATATTATCAATGCGTTCTTCATTCATTCAAATTTTCCTGGCTTAAGATTTGAAGGTATCTCCTCCAAAAAATAGAATATAACCTGATATGCTACGTTACTGCTATGTTACGGCATACAGAATCGTGGTGGAGAAGGCTGAATTGTCCAGTAAGTCACAAGTGATCATTGCTAAATAAACTCTGCTCAAAGAATGCTAAATACCAACATCTTGAAGGAAAGTTGAGTGGAAGGAAAACATTTTGTGCAAGCAACAATGATAACTGGAGCCATAGAGTTTGTTGAGAAGGTCGTTTAAGAGATTGGGGACAACTCATAAGGTCAAGTCTGCAGCTGGAGTCAGTGAAATCAAGAACAACCACCAATAGACAAATCAGAAGTAAAATGTTTCTGGGATTAAAGGTGTATAAAAAATACTGCACTGTTGGAATGAATTACTGAATGAATCAGACGACTGATTATATTTAAATTTATTGAGATGCAAATGTATACATGAAATCAGATCTTCCATTTAAATATTTTTCAAAAAGCGATAATCACCCACATCCCGAATAGATCTTTTTACCGAGTGGCTTTTTGTTCTACTGTCTTTATGTGCTGTTGTCCAGTGGTTTCCTTCAGAAGGCCATCTCCTTTATCCAATATCCTAAATGGTGAAAAACAAAAAACTGTCAAAAAAAAAGACAAGAATCGTTTCAGCAAGCTTTGTGTGCAGTTCTTTTTCTAGGCTGTGATAAGTGCCATTGTTTTATCTGTGAGTGTATCCCTGTAGAAAGCCATGCCTGAGGCTTTATGGACGTGTTGTTCCGTTTATTAGGAAATATGCCATGACATTGACCAGCGGAGAGACACAAGTCTGTGACGGCTACGTTGTTCGGCCTCAGTTTGGAAACTAAATACATCTGAGCTTTGTCATTTGGCCTTTGTGTTGAGGTGATACTTCTGGCTGCAGATTGAAACTGCAACTGAGGCAGCAACTTTGAGAAGCAGTGTTAAGCTGTAAAAACCCAGATCTGGAAAAAAACAATAATGTGTGAACTCTTTATGTCACTGGCAATAAAGCTTCCTTTGCAATAGCTGCTTTTTGTCTTGATGTGATTGTGTAAAGGGAACATTTATATCTATATATCTACTTTTATTTGCACATTTGATGAAAATTTGTAAAAAGCCTTAAAATAAATTTATCTCCAATTGCAATTGCATAGCATAAAAATCAAACTTTATTTCAAGTACATTTATTCAGGAAAAAAATCCATGTTAAAAAAAAATTTTTCTATAAAATCCCTAATGAGATGCTTATTTCCTTAACTTTATACTTTTACTGCAATACCATGCTGTGAAAAAATATTTGACTTTCTACATATTTCTTCCATTTTAATTTTTTATACCATGATTCACATCATCAAACACATTTTAATTCCAAACATAAGATACAATACAAAAACAGCTTTAAAATGAGGATTGCAATTCTCATTGTCCTATGTTAATGTCAGTGATTTGGATTTAATAATAACAAAAACACGGAAAAGGAAAACAATGGCATCGATGGCAATTTACTCTTGCCAAAATCCTTCATATGATCCCCAAGACATTTGGACAAATATTCTGTGGAGAAAAATGCTGAACTTTTTTTTTTTTAAAAAAGTGTTCATCCTGTTACATCCAGTGTCCAACTCATTCTACTTTCAAATGTCCTCGGCAGAACAGATGTTTCATTGAAGTGTATTCCCTGCTCCAGTCAATCTCATTTCCAACATGAAGTTTGTCAAAGTAATGAACTAAATACAGACTACAAGGAATCAGCATGGAGGGAGGCACATCAAAACAATCACAGCTGAAGACTTAATACAACAGATAATTAGTTCTAGGATAAAATCACTTTATCAGACTGAATATGCAGTATTATAGATACTGTATATTCTGTATATGATCATTTCTCCTATACACTGATTCACTAACAGTTCAGCTTTCTCTTCCTTCTCAGCATAGGTCAGAGTTTGACCTATGCTGAGACAGAGGTCTAGGTAGTTTTTATAGTTTGCTGAGGTTCTAATTGAAAAGAAAAAAAAAGGCAATATTAGCAATAACACTGATAGCTATAATACTGAAGAAGTGTGATTTTCCTCTTGAAATTAAGATATTTAAGTATTTGAAGCCCTCAGTTTAGGAGAGCTAAAACAAACTCCCAGTGATCCTAGTAAAAAAAATAATAATAATAATTTTAATAATGCCTCTCTTCTGCATGAAGGCCAGATTCTTCATTTTAACACAGTATTTAGCAAACTTGAACCGAGGAAAAAAAATGTCTAAGAGAAAACTGAACTGGTTTTGAAACACATAAAGTAGGACTTTAGGATCCTGGAATAAACCTTCTCAAAGTCCCAACATTCAGTCCTGTGGAATCCAACTAATTAAAAACAAAAACTATTCAAAAAGGTCAAATATACAGCAAAAATTTTGCCAGAACTAAAAACAGTAAAAAAAAAAATAAATAAATAAAAATAAAAAAATAATAATAATTAAATATATATCCAAAAGACATGTTATTTACCAATTCCCTTTCATCCAAGTATTTGAGCCAGGATGTATTATTCATCCCACATTCATCAAAGCAATCATGCATGTTTCTGTTGTCTTTTTCTCTCTTATGATACCTGGATTATCTTTATGACTCAAGGCTCAATCTCTGCCGACTCTCATGAGACCTGTCCACGCAAGGTTAATGGCACTGCAGATGCCTGCCTGGGACAGCAGGGACATTAACACTGCAGAGAATTCAATGGTATCACAGCTGCTTTCAAAAAAAATGTCAGCAGTCTTTCAGCAAACATCAGCAAGCTACTCCCAACAGATACAATCTGCTCTGCAAGAGGCATTTGACAAACATCCATATGGTGCTGATGTTTTCCCCCCCCCCCCACCATCTTAACAAGCTGTCTGACCCGGCCCAAAGCCTACAAGAAGTACAGAGGAGCTCCGAGCAAAGTCAGCGTTGGTTTTTGAAGTTCCAGCTGAAAGGCTTCTGTCTAGACTCCTCCCAGCTGTCTGCCAAGCTGCTGCTCTACATGAAACAAGTCGTGCCCTATGGAGGGAGGGGGTGAGGGGACACAGTGCTGACCATCTGCTGAAGAGCACAGCACAAGACGAGCACTTGAATCCTATAATGAAGTTAAGTAAAAAGAGTGTCTGATAAATATATTTAAATATTATGAGAAGCATTCAATCATAGTGAAACTCAACCGGAGGTTTTTTATAACGCTACTACATGCAGTTGTAACACTGTACCACACAGGTAATATAACACTAAATGTAGCAGTAGAAAATTTCACAATTCAACACGTTTTATCATTTGAGACTATTTTAGATCTGCTTATTTATCTCTGATAAATATGCAATCCAGTGGCACCTTCTGCATAAATACTGCCATAGGTACAGCATGTTTGCAATTAATGTCCTGAAATGATCTGAGATCCTGCAAGGGAATAAAATGTTGCCCACAAGTCACCATTAATTACATTCTTTAATTCTCTGATATTTCTGGCTGAAAATCCAAAGAAAAGCCTCCTATATTTTCAATTTAACATGCCATGTGTAGGTGCAACTCAATAAGTGAAAAGCTGAAAATAAAGAAAAAGCAACAAAACATAGGTATTAATCAATTTACTGAAACGTTGGCATGCATTAGCACGACGTCTGCAGTGCCATGATACTAGAATAAATCCAGGTGAACTGCTGAATTTCTGTTCCCATCTGGTGGAGTGGATTTACAAGTCAAGAGGTCTGCAGCATTTTGGTTACTATGGCAACTTACTGAGTCCCACCACAGATGAGCGTCTCCTGAGCTCCCTGTAGAAATAAGATCTAGAAATATCTATCGTGGCAATCGACAGTTTTTTTTCATTTTGTGCAGCACATGTGAAGGTTTCTGATCCAGCGTCTCGGACAGAGCTGAGAATCATAACAATATCATTTTACCATGCATTTGACTGACAGCTTTTATTATTAGCGACCAAATAAGAACTGGAGGACATCACACATAAGTTATCATGGGATTCTGTACAGTCTTTGTCATGTCACATTTGTTTCAAGAGTCTCTTTCTTTCCCCCAGAGTCTGCTTTGCCCACAGGGAGCGCTGCTGTCCAGTCCGGTCCAGTGAGTCGTGTCCTTGCTGTCTGGACATAAAAACTCACTCACACACTCACCACAGTGAGAAACAACAGGATTAATGTTGATCATGTTTTAAAAAGAACATTTGCTCTACTATTGTTCTCAACCCAAAAAATATGCCTTGAAAAATTCTAATTGTGAAGTGGAAGGAGAAGGACACATGGTTTAACACAGTTAGAAAAGAGTGATGTGCTTTGATTTTTAGTCCCTAAATAAAATCCAGAGTGACTCAGAAGTCATTTTCTTAGCAATTTTAGCTCTACAGTTATTTGGATCATTTCTTTCTCAAAAAAAAAAAAAAGTGTCAAGTTGCTTTTGTATGTATAATTTTCTATCCATGTACATGTCAGGTTTGACACCTATTAAACAAACACAGGAAAGACAAGAGAGTTAGATTTTTTGTTAACTCACAAGGACAGAGATGTGTTTTCACTTACAAATCTACCGCTCTGGAAACACATTTAGCAGATCCTCTCTTTTTATTGCTTTCAGGATCCCTATCACAGAGGAAGCTGCAACTCTAAAGGGAGTGGTAAACACTTCACCACATAGTTGCAGTGCCAATGACAATCACTAACTAAAAACACAAGGTATCTTGCACTAGATTATCTTGTTCCAGATACCGGGTTAAACAGAGCAAGTTGCACATCTTCACGGCGATGGTTTTATAGCTATCTAACAGGTCAAGGAGGCAGCGCTTTCTGCTGAGCGATAACCCTGCAGAAAGCTGTCGTCACTGCTCTTCTTCAGAGAGGCCTCCTGAGGAAGGAATCAGAGTGATTCAACAGCACAGAAACATTCTTAATGCCAAGATGAAGCAAAACAAATAAAAGCATAAAAGGCAAGAACGTTATAAAGGTACATGAAACAACAAATATTTGATAATACAATTTACCCAACGGCAAAATTTTCCATTAACCAATATTTTCTGTGCAAAATCTACAAACTCCAGAAAAAACAAGTTTCAAAGCTTGACCTTATTTTATGAGAGTTGTATTTTTACAAAAAATCTTCCAATTATTTTATAGGAATTAAAAATGCGAATAAGAGCAGTTTGTGCTAAAATGAGTTCTTTCACATCTTTTCAGTGTTTTCCTTTTTAGCATTGGATCATGTAGCAGCAATAATAATAGCAAAAATACTTTAAGGTTTTATAAACTTTTTACCAGAGATAATATGGCTTGTGTAGATTCTTCAAAAATGGTGCCAAAACTAACACTAGATGGTGCAGTTGCTTGACACAGAAGTAGGCCACTGAGCTCAGCAGGATGCAGAAATAGAGCAGATAAATCCACAAGATGCTATTGTTAAGCCTTTGCTCTTATTTTGCTGAAATGCATCTTATTTGGACTTCTTGTGGTGGAACATTTTACACAAACAAGCCTTTGCAAAACATGCTTTTTATAACCTGGCCTAAATTCAAAGGTCCATGAAACACAAAATAAAGCAACTCCCATATTTAGCTCTCATGGGAGTTTACTGTAAACCTCAACGCTGAGTGGCAATACCCCACAGGAGCAGTCCGCTAAATGTTTATACTAAAACAAAATACTAGTGTCCTGTCCCTTTCCATCCCTTGGCCCCTGGCCTGCTGGTTGATTGTTGTTGCAGCATGCGCGCCAGTGACTGTGACATACACAGAGGCGTCAGCCAATGGCAGAATCCCCTGGTGGCGTATGTGGACTGGATCCCCAGTGAGGTTTCACCACGTTGCCACAGCGCTGCAGCAAACATTACACCCTGCTGCAAAGTCTTGCACCTGTGTGGGACTTTACTGTATCAGGAGGCCAAGCAGGGTTACACCTGTCACTACCACGGCCTTCAAAAACTAAATAAAAGGGATCTCTTCTGCAGTTTTTTTTTGTGCAAATTTCTATTAGTCTTTTTTTTTTTTTGCACAGTTTTTACCGTTTCAGTTTTTCTTGTTTTTTTTTTTTTAAATAAAAATGCACTATTTTTTTATATTCCGTTCCACATATTTAAAAAGTACTTTCTGTATTAAAAATACTCCTCATAGGTCATGTATATTGTGTTTTAATTACCATAGCTGTAAACTTTTAATAGCTCTACATATATTTGAAGTACATCCCTTAAAGAGATTAATCTGTAAAAAGATAAATAAAATAAAATTTAAAAAAAAAGAATTACTTCCTGGATTAATTTACTAAAAAACTAACTTTTTGATGATATTCTAACTTACTGAGATGGTACCTGTACAGGACAAAAAGAGTAATAACAGATGCATTTAAAAACATAAAATATAAACAAACAACTCAACATATTTCAGCAAAGGACGTTTTTAACTTAATTTTATTAAAATATTGAATAGACGACTTTCCCATCAAGTTTAAAATAAAACATTTAACCTCCTCAAGGTGACAGCAAAAATTAGTTCCCGAATCACTTTAAATATTTAAGACACGTGCCGAATGTCCAGTTCATGATAACCAAACAATAGTATATAGAGTGTATAGGCATCGACAAATCTGTTTAGTGAATGTGATAAAACCCCTTTCCGCAGTGAAACACGACAACTTATCAAATATAACCAAAAAATAAAGACTGATTTTTAAGACGAAGCAGAGTCAGCTACTGTGCAACTAGATGGGCTGCTTCCAGTAGCTTTCTGCTAAACAGAGGAGGTGAAGTTCTTCAGAAACTCAGTCCACGATTTGTTTCCTCATAAGGCAGCAAAGCTTAAGTCGTCCTCTCTTCAAGCCTGACGAAAGCAGGACAGAAAACGGACCAGGAGACAAACGTCACCTAAGCTTCCTTCAGTGTCCATTCATTGTTGTCTCAGGTAGGCATGTGTGCTTCTGTATACAACTAAAATCAAATACAATGCGAACACCAAGCCTCAACATACTTCTTAATGCATGTGCGATGTACCTTGTGCAGATCCGATTGCAATCTTCCATAATTAATCTCAGATGCTCCTCCTTCTGCTATTCTCCTTTAATTACATAGTCATTGACTAACATTGGTTTATGTATGATTGCATGTATATAGATCGATACAAATGTCTTTAAGGAGGGAATTTGCGTTTACTGATGGAGCGGAATAATCTTGTTGCTAAGGAGAAGCCTATGTGTAAACAGGCAGCCTGGTGGTCAGAGTGCAGGCATTGATGTCCTCGGTCTGCGCGGCTCGGTGCAGGGACGGTTCTGAGGCACTGCGGTTTATCTTAGGGAGGGCATGCTGGAGGAGCTCAATAGAGGACAAGATCTGAGAACAAATTCAGATATAGGGAAGATGCAAAGAGATTAGTTTGAGGAATTTATGGCTCAACCCAACAGCTCCTAATAGCAGAAGAGCAGCTCACCTGTGGAAACAGCGGCCTTTCTTCCTTGGATTTCTTGATGCAGTCTGCCACCAGTCTCTTCATTGCTTTGGGGCAGTTTTTGTAGAGCTTACTGAGGTCTGGGCACAAGCGGCCTCTTCCCACCATGAATATAATCTAATGGGAAGGGAGTCAAAAAAAAAAAAGTCTTGGTGAAGTTGAGAGGAAAACTGATCATATTTGATTATTACAGATCCTTGGAAAAGCATTCATAAATCTATCAAAAAATGGCCACTCAACTCAAAAATGGCCATTTCTGAGTAAGATTTACAAAAAATTGTTATTGCCACTATCTCCTTCCACTTCACAACCATGCATCATGCAGTGTTGATGTGTTACACAGAACTCCATAAAAGCATGAACAAATTTGGAAAAGATAGGAACATTTTGCAAATATTTTTTAAAATGGTGCATTACTGACAGACATTTAACTTTGGTCCCAACTTAAAAAAAATAATTTGTAACATCACAATGCCATCTTGATTAAAAAAAAAAAAAAAAAAAACTAAAGGAATTTCAAGCCTTAAATTAAAAAAAAAAAAAATGGAAGCGACATAAGTTTTGCAAGGCTCTCTATTGAAGGCAAACAACTGTGAGAGGGAGCTACATTCACCCTGAAGCAGCGGTCATTCTAACACATGCAGTTTTTAAATATGGCGAGTTAGACTAAGGTGACAGACATCTAAAACACTAGAGCTATTGTAAAGGTATGAGGGCCTGATGGTGCAGAGATAAAAGATGACAGGAGCACTCAATGTGCCTGCCAGATCAGCCGGGTACAAAGTATTTTTACAGGATCAAGAAGAACAGGTTCCAGCAGTAGATCGTAGCACTACTTCAGGCACAATTTGTATACAATTTTAGCCTGATTTTATACAGATGCGTTATCAGCTCTGATTTAGCCAACCCTTCGGCTCTAAAGAATAATAAAAAAATAAAAACACAGGACTCGCACTCTGAAATGCAAACCGGAGAACCCCTTTTCTCACACAGGGTTATGTTACGAGATCTAAAATTAGGCCAGTGGCTCCGTGTCGTCGGTCTGTGTCGGGCCAGAGGCCAGCCGCGCAACCCCCTTCAGATGGGAGCAGAGGGTTTTCATCATCAAGGACTTGAACTTACACAAATGTCTTATTGTGGAATTAAAGATCTGCATTAAAAAAAATACTAAAACCTCCAGCCTGAATGCTGAGTCAGGTAAAACATGGGATATCTGTTCGGCTAGCTGTGAGCCGACCATCTCTCCGAGTTTTTTTTTTCCCCCTCCAACTTCCTGCAAAATCTCTGAAATGTACTTCCCTCACTTGTCCACTTGAAAGAGATCCATTACTGATGACAACTTCAGAACAACTTTAACAATTCAAACAGTCCTTTTAAATGTTTAGGACTGTTAAAAGTGGACCATGTAAATACTAGCACCCAAAAAAGAGCCAGACAAATGGAAGCAACTTTACCTGATCTCTGTTTGCTATGTGGGAGTAGGGCAGCTCTCCGGTCATCAGCTCAAAGAGAACAATCCCATAGGAATAGACATCTGACTGGAAGCTGTACGGATTGTTATCCTCCATTCGGATCACCTCAGGAGCCTGCCAAGGATAGAAAGAAAATGTTTACAGAACATCAAAACAGTACGATCAATTTGTCCATCTTCAGAGCAGAGGCTGTGACACTGAAATCAAAATGGTCACAGAGATCTAAATGTACAGTGTCTTTTAGAAATATTCCCATTTAGAACAGTGGTGTCCAAGGTTCTTGCCACAAATTCAATTCAAATTATATAAAAACTACAAACTAATTTATTATGATTTTTTCCTGCTGAACAGTAAGCTAAATGAGGAACATTTTAAGGAAACAGTTTCTTTAAGTATCAATTCAAAACTTTAAAAGGGTCTCATAAATGTGCCTCAGAAGAAAGGCAAACAATTTCCAAAGATTTTTTTCCAGTGGTCTTGAATAATTTTCACTCTTCTTGGCAACAAGAGATGGTCATACATGGCTTTTTTTTCCTCCTAAAATGCTTGCTGTATTTACCCCCAGTTAAGACTGCTGTTGAGTGAAAGCCTAACAAAAGACATCTTTTGTTGCACTTAATATTTTCTTCTTAAGGAGATTTTAATTTGTCAGTGAAAATCTCAGAAAAGTGTCCTCCTGCAAAAAATATCTGTGTTGCCAGGTTAAATTTGTATGAAGTACTTAAATTTCAGTCAGAGGCTGCAGGCAATTTTTCCACAGGCTGTGCTCAGGGCTCAACCTGAATTAGCATGAATAGAATTAATAACAGTTTGCGTGTAGTCTCTTGTAACTTGCACTCGATTATCTTGTTCCAGATACCGGGTTAAACAGAGCAAGTTGTACATCTTCACGAATGATATTTTTTAAAAAAAATCCCAATTCAGCATGCTTGATAGCAAACAAAGGCTGGAAGTTCAAAAAGATAAAAGCTGTACAATTTTCGGGCTTTCTGGTATCTACTTAAGCTGCCTCCAAGCCAATTGAGCAAAACGTCCCTGAGGAGCGTACGAATTAACGTTTTGTTTTACGGCACTTTTTCACACCCAGAACGTTTTTCTTTTAATAGCTTCTTACATATGTTGAGGATCTTCTGACTTAATTCTTAATTATGAAATACTGAAAAACCTCGTGTCAAGTCTTCAGTTCTTCATAAACGCACCCACAAAAAAGTGTGTTGGAGAAAAGTTTGCTTTACAAACACATAAATGTGTTTGTACAGGCTGCTGTCCAAACCAGACATTTAAATGTCAGTCTGGTTGGTTCTTCTGACCAAGAGCATCACAATGTACCAACCATCCAGAGAATGGATCCAGAGGGCTGCTCCACCTGTTGTGATCCGGTCCACCTGGACTTCACAGTCGCAAGACCAAAGTCCCCAATTTTCACTGTTAACCCTTCATGCAGGAAGATGTCTGCACAGATGTCAAAGATTTATAACTGAACCTACTGAGGAAAACTGGTCTTTACCTTTTACTCACTGTAATACCACAACAAAGAAATAGAAAAGGATACTGTTGGACTTCATGTCACGATGAATTATGTTTTTTGCATGTAAATAGCTGAAAAATAAAAAGAAAGGGAAAGCAATTAATGGGGAGACATTTCTCATTAGCATCACCCACAAAGCTCCATTCTTCACAACTTACTCCATGCCCTGAGCAGTCTGCCTGGAGATATCTATAAGCTGGATCATGGTATAATTAGTCTCTAGGACGTGAATGTGTTTGTACAGGCTGCTGCCCTCACACCACTGGGTCACGATGGCCAGGTTGTCTTTCGTCATGTAGCCCATAAACAAAAGGATGTTAACATGTCTTGTTTTCCTGCAACCCAACCAAAGGGGAAGAGGAAATCAAGATACTATCAGATAAAAGTTTGCAATGAAGATGATTCACACACACAGTATTAGCAGCTGTAAGGGAAAAAAAAGCCTTGTACAAGACAGAAAAGGTATTCCTGTGGGCTGTTACCTCAGGACGGCGACTTCATTTCTGAATGCCTGGAGCTGCTCCGGAGTCGGGTCGGTAACCTTTAAAATCTTCACCGCAACATCACCTACAAGAGAAATACTGTTACATAAAAGGAAACATTCAACTTTTTTCTCAATTTATGCATCATTTACCTAATCTATTGTGCATGAGAATGTTATACCAGACTGTGCCCTGCATAACAGATACTCACCATGCCATTTTCCTTTGTATACTGTTCCAAAAGAGCCTGACCCAATGTGGGATTGTAGATAAACCTCGCTGGCCTCAATTTCCCAGTAATAACTCGAGTCTCGCTTATCCCGAGGCCTCTGGATGAAAAAACCAAAGATGCAACTATTCAAACACAAGTTTCACAAATGGCGCATTATTAAAAAGAGCTGGTTCAATATAAACGCAACACAAAACATACTATTTTATTTTTCTCCTGAGTGTTGAAGGACGAGGCTCTCTCTCGCTGGGATGGTGCTGGAGCTTTGGACTGGGTCCAGCCTGTGGGGCTCTGGTTGGGGGAACTTCCAGCTTTAGGGGAAAAAAAACAAACAAAAAAAAAACAATATTAAATGGTAGCACCTCAACTTTCAGAGAAGCAACTTCTTCCACATATTTAATGGCGCTCTGTACAAGTTCTAAACAAAAATGTTTGGTGTTTTTTCCTCCCCAACAAGAGTTTTATTTACTGTCGCGTATAATTTTAAAAATGTCATAATATGTGACGAATCATGAAATGGTGCGAGGTACCTTTGCAAAGTACTGTACACTCACTGTTTTCACTTAATATCTCAAAAAGAGATGGATGTAAAACAGAAAAACAAAGATTAGAGAATGTTTCATTTGAGGAAGCACAAATGAAAATCCCCTTGAATTATAAATACCAAAACTAAGGGCAAAGGTATCATTTTTCAACCAGTTCCCTAAAACAGTATGCTTCTTTTTCCTTATATGATCATATAATTTATCAGGTAAAATGATGAACATACGAGTTGACCATTTATGGATAAGATGAAATTTTATAGGAACCATGCCATGCAAATATGCATATTGAAATGCTGAAAAGAACTCACCTGAGTCATGATCCCGCACTGCTTCCTAAAACACAGACACACACATGCACACACACAAAAACAAAACAAAGCACACATTAGGTCTGATAAGCTTATTCAAACACTAAAATACACGCCATGCTGTCACTCATGGTTTGACAACTGACTTCTGAGATATAAGTGCAGATAAACCACTTGCAAGGCATGCAATTCAGTTTGCACACAAGTAACTCTGCTTTCTAACCTTTTCGGCACTCTCTGACTCGGAGAAGTGCACAATACCTACTTTCCTCTTCAGCCAGAATCTGCGGCACCAGGAACTGGGAGAGGTACTCAGACAGTCTAGCTACTCCAGAGTAAGCAACGCAACAGAGCAATGAAGGGACAGGAAGGAAAGGACAGAATTAAAGAAAATGAGGATGAAATAGAGCTCAGGACTTGGGCTTATAACAGAGTGGGTATAACAAATGACAAACTCACAAGCTGATTATGCAACAATGGTGGTGGTGATAAAGCAGAAACTGGAACTGAACATGGGGAAGTCAAAATGTGCAAGAGTGTTAAAAAAAGCTGTAATAAGATGGCATCTGGGGCTTAAATAAATTCGACAGCCCTGTTCAGGTGGACAACCAACTTAAAGCCACAGTAGATAAGAGGTGAGACAAAGACGGATAGAATCCCTGAGATAAAAACAGTTTGAGGCCCGAGATGTTTTAGGTGCGGCCCCCTTGCCCTACAGGAGAACACAGCTGGCCCCCAGGGTGAGCAGTTTACCTCAAACATGCTGCTGTCTACAGGCAGGGTCGTGCTGACCATGTGGACGTTGGGCGTGGAGGTGGAACGCTGCCTCTGGGAGAGCCCGCCGCCTGTGGGTGGGTACGTGGTGTAGTTGAAGGCATGAGGGGTGGAATTTCGGTGGGCCGAGCTGAAAAGAGGGGGCAAAAATGAAATTAAAACTACGCTGCAGAACCGCAGAGAAACAGCCTTTAAACCGACAGTAAATTATCTACTTTGGTAACTTCTTTAAAAATTGGGCCAAAGTGGGTGTGGTGGCTGTGGGTGCTGCTAGTTTCATTTCTGTCATGTTTACTCATTTTCTCCATTTGAGTATTTTGTTCGCATTATTTGTTTGTTTTTTCTAATTAGGCTACAACCTCACTGTCAGAACACACCCAGGAAAAATACCTCACTCAAAAGGTAAGCTTGCAAACAACAAGGTTAAGTAAAAGCTTTTTGGGGAAGTAACTTATTGGTTAATATTTATTACGGCCTTCCTCTTTAAGCCAGTGTTGGTTACGTCGAAGCTACACTTTGCCAACATCGGCACTGGCCCAGTTAAAGCTTTTAACGCTCACCAGCCAGATATGTTAATCTTAAAATGACCTGAATGCTGCTCAGATCTGAAGTCTGGACGTACAGCCATTCACTTTCTAATTTTAGCAAGTTCAAATATTTGTAGGCATACAGTGGCTGCTGCAGTAGATCAAAGGTATAATTAGAGCAGAACAGCAGAAAGTAAATGTATTACACTGTGTGAGCTCATAAGGCTTGTAAACCATTTTATTATTTCTCAAGCTAAAGTTCTCACACTGCGTTCCATCAGGTCCTTCACAGATAACAATCTCTAAGACACAGGAAGTCACTGAAGGCAGAACTCATTTCATACGGCGTCATGCAAAGCATTCACGAGCCTTAAACTTTTTTCAAATTTAGTTGGCTACAACTGCAAACAGTCTTGTGTATTACTGGGATTTTATATGTTAGATCAAACCAAGGTAGAGGCTAACACTGAAAGAAGGAGGGGACAAAAGACTTGAGATTGGAGAGAAGATTCACGTTGTGGTAGGAAACAACGCTAAACACACTTCAATAGAACTCTTAATAAATGCATAGTTCTGCGTTAGAATGGGTTAATCAAATAAAATTTGTGTGACAAAACATGTTGATTATAAAATGCTCTCAGATGCTTCTTATGCATTCTGGCAGGGTGTAAAGAATTTTGCAAAGACGTTCCAAAGACATTTTCAGTCTCCGAAAAAGAAATGCCCCAAAATGCGATTCTATAACCAGTATTTGTATTCTGGTTACACAAAGTATCAAGAATACAGATGCATATTTTGAAAGTGAATGAGTTCACAATTATGCACTACTCTGCAAGTATTGAGTCAGAAAAATATCCTGGTACACCAAGTTTGTGATTGTAAGAGGACAAAATCTAGAAAAAAACTTTTGCAGAAAGTGTTCATACTTTTGCAAAAGTCTGATGGCACTTGTGCTGCATATAAACAATGACGGCAATGACTTTGGTTACTGAAAAGTGATGACACCAGGAAAAAAAACAAAACAACACAGCTTCCACATATAAACCCCCCACATAAAAAGTACTTGTCATCAATCTGATTGAAATTATTCATGTAATAAAAACAATACTCCAAAGAAAAACTTTTACATGGTTTAACTTAAAATTCCTTCCCTTGTTAAAAAAAAAAACAAAAAAAAACGAGTTACATTTAGAGGAAAGAAGTGATATCTAATCATAATTGCCAATGTAGTTTCAGAGACTGCAATATTTCAATTGCAAATGTCTGCTTTGATGCAAAGTTCTGTAGGGTGCAATGTTTTAGTGGTCATACATAAGAACTCATACATAAGAACTGGCAATCTGACACTAACAATTGGTTTAGATCTTAGTGGACAGAAGCTGAAGGACAGAAGTGGGGACATTGCAATGATGGACCACAAAAGAGTATAGAGGAAAACTTGGCTCAACTGCAATCCATATCCTTACTGAAATAGTAAACTATAGTATATTATTAGTGTGTTTTCTTAGCATTAATCATCCTTTTAGAGAAGAAACATAATAGAAGAACCTATCAGTTTTTAGTTTTAGATGAAACAAAGTTTAATTCTTCACCTTGGAAGCCGGGTTAGGGATTCTCTCATACGTCGGGATGTGAGCTGTGGCAGGGACGGGAAGCCACTCTCACCTGGTGTTGGACACAACCTGATGAAAGAAATAAACAGGTAATAAAGTGTATTATGTGACTGTGGGTACTTCACAATGAATTACTATTTCATCAAAATTTACATTTCAGAAGTTTTTTTTTTCTTCTTAACTCAAGTGAGACACCTCTGAGGATATTTCTTCGTAAGAAGAGGTTTGAAACATGGAATGCACACTACAAGTATTCAATATAACGTGAGTTTGACTCTAAGTTCTGAAAATGTTCCAGAAGAAATGATACTATTGTTTACTGAGATGCAGCTGCAGAGTGGGTGTCAGGTAAAGGGGATTCTCCTCTTTGTTAATTATTACTGCTGATTTTACATCCAGCACAGAAAAACATAAAGGTCTCCATTCAAAGTGCCTGTATGGAAAACCATGCAAATGAGAATGACCTAGTCAGAAGTCTGATACCAGAACAGCTCAACTTCCCTTTTTTATCTTTGCCGGACTATGAAAGTTACCTCACAAACATGTACAACCCATTTTTATTTGCATCCAATTATAATCATCTGCATGCAGATGTAATAATGATGACGAAAAGTTGGCTCTTATTCTATTTCGTCATCAATTATTAAGACGATCAGTGAATGCGCAAGAATTTTTTTAAATTCTGATTTTTTTAAATCAAGTTCATCTGCTCAAGAATTCAAAATTATAGTGTCCAGTCCAGTCTAGAAATAGTTAACAACATTACATTTTTTCCTCCTATATACTTACAGAAGCTGTCTAATGTTGCTCCAGTCCACACACATCGTGGGCACTTTGGTGCTACAATGCTCATGAAATTTATAGCCGCATGTTTGGCAACGGAATCCATTAAGGAGAAATTTCTGGCAAATGTCGCAGAAGGCCAGCTTCAAATAGGTCTTCCGGACCTAAATTCACAAACAAGGAAAAAATGCAAATATTCTTTCTGCAGTAACGTTTGAGAACAAAGTAAGCTGTAATTTTTTGGAGTACTTACAAAGTTATGCGTTGTCAAAGGAACATGATCTAAAACCTCAACCAGGAGCTCTTCTCCTATCAGTGAGGTTGAATCGGTATTCCAGTCCATCCGGGATTTTTTACTGATTTGGACATAAGTAATCAAACAAAAAAAAAAAAAAAAACATATTTAATACTCACAACAGAAGGTTTTATAGTCTTTCCAAGCTCTGGTTGGACAATTTCCTGAGTTTACCTTCTCTGTCCGGGATGCAGCTTGAAGACGGCGCAACACTGGGGCTGTAGACCTCGCACCTTCAGGGCTTTGATCAAACAGGTGTAAAGAGTCATACCTGGTCGCACGTTGACCTAAAGTAATAGACCAACAACTAATATTAACGATACTGATCAATCAAATGTGTATCCTCATTCGGAACCTGGTATGTCAAGACTTGCCACAGTGCGCTGCTGATTTGGGAGGAAGACACGGATTGTGCTGCTGGCTTTGGAGTCCGTCATCTTGCTGTCGTCTGAGGCGCGTCGCTGGCAGCTGAAGCCCTGGACCATGGTAGGGGACAGGCAAGGGCCTTCAAACGGTGAGTCCTTCATTCCAAAGCCGTTGCTTAGGGTCTTCCATGCTCCCTGAAACTGCTCCATCACTAAAACTAATCACTCACAATGGTCTTAAAAAAAAAAAAAAGAGAGAAAAAGAAAACATTTACTCACATTCTTTCTTTACTCAGACAATACTGTAATATATATTTAGTACAAAGGATAAGAGTAAAATGCATGCATGCAAGGAAAGGGCACAAAATACTCAAAATTTCCAATTGTTCAACCTTGAACTTTATTTCAACACCAAGGAAACCACAACAGATGGGTTGAGCACTACCTGATTACAACAGCGACTGTTTTTGTCTGCAGGGGAAAAAATGTAGCAAAAGAAGAGATGTGGGTTACGGTATTGTAACGTTAGAGGTCATCTTTAAACATAATCTTGCTGAAAGCAACCTTCTAGGATTTTGCTAATGATTAGCTTAATTTTAGGGTTTATGTGATGGCAACAAATTTCTTATTTTCGCTTTGCGCATACAAAACTCAAAGCAAATATGATACTGAACCGTTTTCCTGTTTTCAGGAAACAATGTAATATGAAATTTCCGCTGTGTAGAGGGCCAGACTACACAAACATGAACAGGACAAAAATAAGTTGACTATGTGGTCCTTAAAATAAAGAGAAAAGAAAAAAAGTAAGGCCCTCATAACCAAACACACCCTCTTTTCAGCTTTGTTTGTACTACAAACTGCAGTGCTATATTGTAAATACACAAAGGTTTTCACTCATTCTTGGCAGCCGCTATATGCATGAGCACCATCAGCTTGCATAGCTCCTAATTACCACTGCTGTATTTATACAAAGACCGGCTGACCCTGGAGAGATGTTTCTTTTTTAACTACTGTCGGTGGTTGGCTGTTCCAGCAGGCCTGTTGATTCATCAGATGTACAGAAAAGCTTAAAAAAAAAAAAAATAAAAAATGTTCTTTTTTGGGAATGGTGGGTTTTTACCCTTACTTTCATGCTTCTGGATTTGCATCAATAACTGCTGCATTGTATCAGAAAACAGCACAAATACAAAACAGAACTACATATAAAAGGAAGTATAAATTGCACTATAATACAATGAGAAGTTTTACATAGTTCTCTAGTGAAAGAACGCACTTTGGGTTGGAAGTGCCAAAATGTGACGAAGATTTAAAATAAAATTTTAAATGGAAAAAAAAAAATAGGGCACTTTAA
The DNA here is from genome assembly GCA_911649635.1 of Poeciliopsis gracilis. Lineage (NCBI taxonomy): Eukaryota > Metazoa > Chordata > Actinopteri > Cyprinodontiformes > Poeciliidae > Poeciliopsis > Poeciliopsis gracilis. The sequence continues at coordinate 5,945,533 of CAJVRI010001220.1, forward strand.
AACTATCTAAACATTCTAGATTTTCATAAGAAACATGATGAAGTAATTTAAAGTGAACAACAGTCAATACCAATTTTAACTAATACTGTATTTATATTTAATTTTTTTGTATGTTTTATCATATCATGTACTACTTTAAACTCTGGCTCATAGTACAAAACCCTAACATATGATCGGTTGATCTGCAGAACAAGTAAGTTTTACCTTTAACTTTCTATGAGTTGGTTCACATCCACTGACTCATTTGAAAGTATCCCAGAATTCAGTGAGCAGATTCATGATTACATTTTTTATTACATTTATTTAAATATTTACAAAAAGAAAAAGATTTTGCAGCAAAAGAAAATCGACATTGTTACCACTGCTATCTTTAATTTAGTTTGTAAATTGTGTAATTAATCTTCAACTGCTCTATTTAAGAACATATGAAGATATACATTTGATGTATGTGTTTACTTTCAATATTCTTTAAATACTGTCATAAAGAAAAAAAAAAAATTAAGAGTAATTCAAACAACGTGTGAAGGTACCATTTAAGCTCCAATCACTAGACTGGCAATTATATTCCTGGCTTCCCCCTCAAAAAGCTTTTTGTTTAACCTTGTGGGTTGCAAAATTTCCAGACAAAACCAGGAAACTATTTTATAAGCAATGCATTCATGGATTATTGTTTAGGTTTTGGGATGAGAAGTTGGACAAATTCAACCAAAAATTTAGTTTTTTAGCCCTTTTCGTGGGCCAATTTTCCAAAAAGTAAACTGATTAGATATGCAAGCATGCACTTCATTATCCAGAATAAGGTCAAAAAAAATTTGCAGTATTATTACATATATATATTTTTATTTTAAGGTCAAAATTTTGTGGTAAAGTTTATAAACGCAAACTGCATGGCATTTTTGGGATCAGGCAGAATATTTCCTACTACTATTTTCAAATAGTAAAAAATATGTTCCAACAAATATTAGAATTGGGCTGAATAAAGAGACGATTACAAGTCAAGTGGCTGACACTCATGCAGCGCTGCAGGCACAAAAAGAAATTTGATAAAAGATGAAGCTGATAACGTCTAAAAAAATATTAAGGTTTTTTTTTTTGGTCACGACATTTAACAGTCCAATTTAAGTTAAATAAATGAGCACATCATTTTATCTTTTAAAATGTTAAGGTTGAATCCTCTTGCCCTGTCAGGTGAAACTGTTTGTTGACACAACTCTTAAATAGTCTGCAAAGATGCATGATTTACACTGTGGCACTTTCAACCCTCCACAGTCATCGTGTTAGCCTTATTTATGATTCGGGACCGTTTCTCATTCAAACGTAACAAAAGAACTACAACGAACCACGACCTTTAAAACGCATGCAGTCCTTTCTGAAACTATAAAAAGATAACCATAAATGTAGCTAAGTGTTTTTCCCCGCACCAGGCCTGGCTGTTCCAGTTAAAACACTAACATTCCCCGAAGGCCCTCATAAGCAGACCGTATCGTTACATTTTACGTGCCTTCTCTCTGTGTTGCAGTTCATTAGCTTTAAACCGAAGCGTTTTAGCCAAGAAAGTTGCCTATATAAGCGTAATTCAAAAGAGTAGCGAGTGCTAGGATCTGTAGGCTCCGTGTGCTCACCAAGAGAAGTTTAAAAAGTTGTGCTCCGCCATAACTTTAGGGAAAAGTGGCGTCGGTGACATCATCATAATTGCAACGCATTCAAAGAAAAAAAAAAGGAGGAAAAAAGAGTCAAAGCTGGTGAAGCTCCCGACGTTGAATCGAATGACCCTACCGCGGATGAATATTGCGTTAATCAAGGAAAGGGGAGGTCACAGGTGGGTCTCTTTTTCTTCCACGAACCACTTAAAACAACAGGAAAAAGTTTAATCCTGCAAGTCGTGATACGCGAGATGAAAAAAAAGGGGGAAAAAAAAGGAAAAAACTCCGGTCCCTCAAAGTCATACGACGAGGGATTTACTTCGGCTCCAGAGAAGCACCTTCCAAAGTACAAGTCCGACGAAGTGCTTCGTAATGCGGCGCTGTTCCAATCAATATTTACGTTGTTTGGGGAGAAGGTGAAGCGGGCAGAGTTGGTGTTGTGCGTCCGTCTGACGCCAGTGATTGAAACAGGACCTTGCAGTCATAACAAGACCTGCAAACATCGCTCACACTGCGCAAGTATTGCACACACTTAAACCCTCCCACCGAGGCCACACTGATGCTTTTACGTCGGTAAAATATGCAGCTATTTTTTTTAAACGCTCACATGTTGATATAATCGCATTTTAACTTACACGCACTTCAAAGTCCTGCTGAGCAGTCGACGTAGTCTTTAAAGCTGTGCACATAAAAGCGTAAGAACAATAGTCGCCTTTTGGTTACGTTAATACACTTGAGTCAATACAACCAGACAGTTTAGTCAATTGAAAAGTACATTTGTCTCGAAGAGTAAGTAAATTAGCAACTAGCGATTTGTTTTAACAAATAACTCATAATGTTATCACGCGCGCCATCTGCTGGCGAAATGTGGGTATTGCGACATCTTAGCTTTGGAAAATTGCTTGCTTTTATTGCTGCTCTTCGTGTTACATTGGAAATATTTGGTAAGAACAAAATCAGAAGATGGCGTGCAGGGAGGTTACACAAGCAATACATTCTCTTAAACCCCAACAGACCTAAACACATTTTATCTCTTATTTGCAATGTAGGTGATGTTTTTCAAATATTATCTCTGTTTTTGCTCTGCACAAAAATGGCTTATTCTCCCTAAAATTGACCTTGAAACAATATATAACTGTATACAGCTACCCAGCTCCACTCACCATGTGTTCACCATGTCTGTGGCATCCCGGTCTGGGTCCCCTGAGGTACCCAAATCACAGATGGCCCGGAGGTCCCTTCAGCAGGCTGGAGTTGACACCACCTTAGAGAGAAGCAGCTTTGTTAACATCCTGTATCTGCATCTCCTGATGGATTCAGCATATATTGTTTCCATAAGGTAGTTCCAGACAATTCCGAGGAGAGATTAAAACATAAATCTATGTCGATGTTCAAAAGCAACAATAGGCATTAACTTTGACTTATTGAACTTTCCAAATACCTATGGCATTTTTACAGGCAAGTAATCAATCCAACAACTAACAGAAACACCAACTAATGTTTCTGTGAAGATGAGGGCAGGGCTTTGTCATTGTGAAGCTTTTTAAGGTATCCCTCTCCTAATACAATTGACCTATTGTTTTTAATTGGATTAGGATTTAATCAGCTTTGAATTTATGCCAGACAAATTGCTATTGTGGTTATTTTCCTGACTGAAAGTTTACAAGCTTCTAAAACTACCATAATAGAAAACAGAAAACCCAGCGCTAGAGCTTTAGATCCAAGGCCACCTTAAGACAGATGAGAGCATCTCTTCCACCTATTGATCTGTGCACTGAGCACTCCTAGCTGAGATGCTTTCAGCTCTGAGTGTTTCTGTCAGTCTTCTTGTTTTCAACAAACTATGCATGCAAGAGTTGAAGGAAATAAGAGGAAAAGAAGCTTATATGCCCTTTTAACACCTGCAGTTAAAATGCAGTAAAATCTTGTTTCCAGGAAATTCTCATTTAATTATGTTACCGTACATATAAAAATTTGGGATTTCCTCAAAAATTTTAACATTGTTCAAATTATGTACGCTATTGTAAATGTATGCATACATTCATCGATATTTGGTTTAATGTATTTATAAGAGTTAGAGAAATTACACACTTTTTGTCACCATCATGAAATAATTCTGAAATAATTGGAAATAATTCAATTTATTTACAGTAAATTGAATGGTCTCCTGGGTCACGCAGCGTAATAAACATAGTTCATAAATGCTTTCTTAAGGTATAGGTTACGATCTTTCCAGAATTCTCCATTCCCCCACCAGACGTGATGTGGGATCACGGCTCAGTTGAAACGCTCAGCTGTTTCCAAATTACAACCATTCAGTTGAGTTTGAGTTAAGGAATTTGGCGTCAGTGCTCTCCTGCTGAACAGACACAGCACATGATAAAGCTACCACTATGCTACACAGCTGGTAAATTTGGCCTTAAACCCTAACCTTGACTTTACTCCTACAAACATGCTTCTTATCACTGAGGTCAAATATCTCAATCTGTGTCTTATTTTTCTACAAAACCCTCCTCCAGAAGCAGTCCATGTGGACAGTGGTATTTTTAGTCAAGCTGCAAGATTTCAATTGTATGGATATAATAATTCTCTTTGTTCTGTCTTTTGTCTGCTCACATGCACACTGTTGCACGCTTACAAAGCTCACGTGACCATAACATATAGGACTGGCAACAGTCACACATAAGCCAAGCCGATTAAGCCAAGCCAACTCCCGTTAGAGATGGAGCAGAATGAGAAGGTTGAAGCAGAACTCGCGGTGCAATCTGTGCTTTATTTAATGGCACCCTAAAGGTTCCACTGAGTGGAGCCAGCTCTGGATGGTGAATGTATCTCTGTACCTGTTCCATTTCTTTCAAAATTTGATCATTTTTGGCATTAACGGCTGTTTTATACTTAACCAAATCTCCTCATTTCTCAAGGTAATGACACTGAGGGGTTGTGGTTGGATCCCAGAGCTGGTAAAGGGACTTGGGTACTATACCATAATCCATGGAGCTAACACTGGCTTCACTATGGACTGGTGAAGCAAGTTTAGTGGTTACAATAAATTGGTTCCTCTGTTGTTTTTGAACACTAAGAGATTTTCTTTCATCTTAGGATGATAGTTTGGGCCACCTTTTTTAAACCTAGCCATTACTTTATGTTCCAACATGACAGTGATCCCAAACACACACATAAAAACTAACTTCAGGATGGTAGAGATGGCTAACAGCTTCTGGAATTACCTTGATCTTAAGTCTGTTGAAAATTAGTGTATTATGCATAAAAGTCAGGTCTGTTCCAGAAAACCAACCAAATTAAATAAACTGTCACTTCTGATAACAAGAGTGACTGAGTATCCAGACAGAACTATGCTAAAAGCTTGCTACTTGCCACAAAAACGACATAAATGAAACATAATCATGCATAAATTTAGTGTTCCATAGTAGTTTGGATTTCTGCATAGTATAAAAGTTTATCAAATGGCTCATAGGTGACATATAAAATATTCAGATTCTAAAATACATTTGTAAATTGTGATATTTATCTTGATGCTCGCAACACACGGAATATTACAGCAAGAACTTTCTGTTACGTTAGATTTGTGATACTGTGTTGATATTTTTATACCTTTTTAAAGTATCAGAGCTGATCAAAATCCGATCAATTTGTCCGATTCCAAAATCTGACAAATGAACTGTTATGAGATGGACGGCATTGAATTATGAACAATGTTGGTGCCACTAATGTTGTTCCATTAATATCTGAGGTTGACATTTAAATCTGAGAATGAAATCAAAAGCAAATCAAATGAGTTTCAGGTCCAAGCTTTATTTGACTATCAGTACAACTATTAGTAAGCGAAAACATTCCATTTATCGATTAAAAAAAAAAAAAAACTATAGAAACATCTAATTGACGGGTTTAGTTTTTTGAAAATGAGTTTTAAAAGATCCTAATTGAAAAAAAAAAGCAATTAATGAGTTTTATATCCTATTTATTGTGGAGTTTGAGGTCTTGCTTGATGAGAAACGGCTCACCTTTACAATCGTAATTTTAACATCCAAATATATTTATTTTCATTTTTGTAGCTTAAAATCTGGAAATATCGCTTCGTAAGTAAAATTTAATATTTATTTTAATAAATAGTGCAAAGCTAACGGACATTGTTTTTCTCTTTCATGTTTTCATGACAACACAACAACCCTAATAATATCTCAGCGTACCACTGATCTTGTACAAGAAAAAACTGCTTGTAATTATTGAGGTGATCCGTATATTTAAAAGTTTGAGAGTAACTGCTTAATTTCTTCAACTTGAAAGAAGAAAGCGAAGTTAAATCTACCGAAGGCAAAATGGGACCGTTCCGTGTTTCTGATTGGCTAATATCCAGAGGCGGTGTCCAGACTTCTTCGCATATTATTGGTTGCTTGGCGAATCCGCGGCCAATGACTGTGAGGGTTTTTACTGGATAATGCGAATGACAATTCAGGAACTCCTGCTGGCACCGCATGTAGCGCAAAGAAGGAGGCGTAAACACTGACACAGCTAGGTAGCCATCAAGGTAAGCAATAAAACGGCTTTAATTCTCGTAATCATAACATCATTTATGCACATTCGTTCTCGACTTATTGCGTGATGAAATCATCAGTGGCATAAACTTTGTTGTTTGGTTTGATTCCTCCCGTTAATAGGTTCTGCTTTTAATTATGTTTGCTCCCACTAAAACTCTAGCAACGGGCTGTTAGCCCGGCCTGCTAACGTTAGCTCGTCACAACGACTTTGGTGTGTGCGCCCTGGCGGGAAATTTTGTTTCCAAGGCATATTTCCCCGAATGCCCACCAAAATGCGTGTATTGTGGATATTTCTTACAATTAATGACGGATCGTCTGGTTCTTGCTGCGCAATGTGGCTCGATCGTCGACCGAAGCGCGTTTCTTGGTCGTGAGGTGTTGAGCTAGTGTTTGCTAGCAGCTAGCGTAGCTGGGGCTACTGTCTCGCGAGTACGCAGGAGAAAAATCAACGTGACTAGGCCGACGTTAGCGGAGTTTCAACCTTTGGCATTTTGTTTTCTGTTTTAGAAGCCGGTAAACATTTACTATCCTCACGTCGTGTCTAAATTTATGAACTGTATAATCCGTTTATGCGTTCCAAGCTGTTAGTTTTTCTGTTTTAGTCGGTTAGACCTGCGGCTTTGTTGCTGTTGAACACGCTTCATCACATAACACGATGCAACGCGCTACTCACGGCGTGCTCTCGCAGTTATTCCTCTGCTAGTCAGCAGATTTCCACTAACATGGATTATTTAGATTAAGTTCATTGTGTCTGAATTTACCCTCTATAAACACGTACGTTCAACAGAGAGTTTTTTAAGTTGCCCGTTTTAAACGTTGTAGCCTCCTGGTTTTGTGACTTTATGCTAGGTCCTATTTTTAGGAGCCTCATTACCTTACTTAGTATTCACTTTAGTGCTTCATTAACTTCCACTCTTCTTGACCTGATGTCTTCAGCAAACAGAAGGTCGACCTATGGCGATCACATCATGATCCCACTGAGGAAGTTTCTGTAAGTTAGCTCAGTAGTTAGTCTGATGGTTGATGCAGCAGCTGATGAATGTGTCTCCCCGATCATAGAGTAGAACCCCACATGGTAGTCATTTTGTTGGTTTGACTGAATCTTGAAGAACCATGTTAAAATAAGTTTCTCAGCAATTAAAATATGCATATTTTAGAAACTGAAGCAATCAGAATTATTTGATTTTGTTTATTTACGTAGCTTCAATTTACTACAAATATTCTAATTTACTACAAATATTCTCCTTAGCCACTTTACAAGGCCTATTCTATTCATTTACAGAAGTCAATACACAGATTTATTTCAAATTCGATCCTAGTTATAATCTAAACTTGTAAAAATAAATAAATAATGTTGTCCAGATAAGTCTAAGCACATTTTACTGCGATTTTAAATAGGCAGTAAAGTTGTTACTGTTTTCCAGGAAATTACTGTATTGGAGAGAAGTGTTTACCTCTGTATTTTTCTTTCTGTTTAGGTTATGGAGATGAGCAGCAACAGTGAGTGCTTTGGATGTGGCCGCTCTGGTCATTGGGTCAAGCATTGTCCTAATGCCAGTGGTGCACGTGGACGTGGCAGGGGCCGGGGACGAGGAAAGGGTACTGTATGCGTTTCTTTCTTATTTTTTTCCGTATCGAGGATAAGATTATTGTTTCAAATATTTGAACTTTATTAAGGGCCTTTAGATATTCTATTCTGGTTTCAGATATAATACAATCTTATGTTGTTGTTTGTTTTTTTGTTTTTTTCACAATTGCATAACTTATCACATTTAGTTTTAGAACACGAATTGAAACCAATCATATGACTGTCCAATCATTGTTTTAATCATATTTATACATTGTAATAGTATTACAAACTGAGTATTGTTCTAGTGGCAGTTAACCAAAAATGTAAAATAAAAACAAACAAACAACCAAAAAGACATACACACCCTTATTTGCATACTGTTTTTGACATTACAGAGCTGTTTTGTTATCGCTGTGGAGACCAGGGACACATGGCCAGGGACTGTGACCAAACTGAGGATGGTGTGTAACATGGCTTTTTTATTTTATTTTCTGTATTAGTTGTTCTTTCACAGGTGATAAAGTGATAACCCTTTTTTTACCACCTCCTCCGTGTCCAGCGTGCTACAACTGCCACAGGAGTGGTCACATCTCCCGGGACTGCAAGGAGCCCAGGAAGGAGAGGGAGCAGCTCTGCTACACCTGTGGCAAAGCTGGTCACATGGCTCGTGACTGCGACCACGCCAACGAGCAGAAGTGCTACTCCTGCGGCGGGTTTGGTCACATTCAGAAGCTTTGCGATAAGGTGAAATGTTACCGGTAAGTGGAGTTTTTAAGCAGTTGCTTAGCTTTTTTTTTTTTTTTTTAAAGTACTAGTATATAACCTTATCTTTTTGTGTTTCTCTTTAGGTGTGGTGAGATTGGTCACGTCGCTGTGCACTGCAGTAAAGCCAGCGAGACCAACTGCTACAACTGTGGAAAGGCGGGCCACCTGGCAAAAGAGTGCACCATCGAAGCAACCGCATAATCAGCACCCTCTGTTGCCCCTCCTTTTTTTTCAGATTGATGGTTGGTTGTATTATTTTCTCTGAATCCTCTTCACTGGCCAAAGGTTGGCTGACAGAGGCTAGTCCCAGGCCTGTGAGCCTCTCGATATGTAATACAAAGAAAGGGGTGATAAAAAATATCTTTCTGCATTCAATACAAAAAAATGTTTTAGTTTGGTAGCGGTGTTATGTATAATGCTTTGTTAAAGAACCTCCCCCTTTCCAGGCCACTGGTGATCAGTGAGGAATAAACGGGACTAAACATATGGGAATCTATAGGACCTCTGAGCTTGTGGACGTGCATCTCAGTAAAATGAGATGGAAGACAGGAGTAAATGGAAACCAAACATCCATGTGTGGTTATTTTGGTTTGTTTTAGTGGAATATGAGTTGGCCAAGAGAGTTTGACATGGAAACAGTTCATAACATGATGCATTTCAGCCCTACAAGCAGCTACAAGTGGGCGATAACAAACGCTATATTACTAAGATATGAAAAAAAAAAAAATTTTGGAGGTATTAAAAGAAACATGCTCTTTTATAGAAATCTGTTTACAATTTAAATATCACTTTGGTAGTCCAAGGTAGATTTTGTTTTAAAAAAAAAATGGCTTTGGAAATGTTCTGGTTTCCTTTTTTTTTTTTTTTTTTTCTTTTTTCTTTTTTTTTATTACCTTGGCAAAAATTTAACATCAAGAACAGTCGTCGGAACAGCAGAATTAGGAGTTATTTGGGAATGACAAATGTTTTCACAGAAATCGAAATGTTATTTTTGTACAATATCACTTAGACTACTGTATAAATACCATTTGCTTGTACTCAGTTTTTAAGTCGGAAGGAAAGTGCAACTGAAGTCCTAGAAAATAGAAATGTAATTTTAAACTATCAATAAAGCTGGAGGAGCACGGGGAGGAGTGTTTTTGTCTGATTTTATTTGCAGGACTTTTCAGAGTTTTAAGGTTTCATTACAATTATATTAATACAGCAGCAGTTCAAATGTGAATCCTGAAATATGTCCTGAAAGTTAACCCTACAAACATGGACATTCTCAGTTAAATGCAGCGATATTCAGTTTAATATCTATTGGTAAAGTGAAAGAAGCCACGTCATTCAGTGCTGTTATGTAAAATTGATAAGAAAAATGCATTAGCAGAGCTACAATGTGACAGTTTTTTGTAGGTCCTCCGTTAATATTTGCATTGCTGCATTCATAGAGGAACCATGTTTCCAGTGTAATGTCAAGTGACATCATTTTTGGGGTAACAGCGCTTAATGGGGGGGATTCTTTTGTCGTGAATTTAGGACAAGAGGACAGTGCAGCATGCGTTTTAAATGTAGCACAATCAGGAACTTCATGTTCATCGTGTGCTTTGGAGAACACGCACACAATGCCCCTCCCCTCCCCGTTAATTGCATGCAGAAAATACGACGATCTCAAAATTGGTTCTGATGAATGAAATCCGCTGTTTTGTCCGAATGAGAGCTGCTAATCTCCACCTCGGGTGTCTAAAATGGCAGCGGGGGTTGCGGTGCAGATGCAGCGCATAGAGACCCTCCTCCTCCTCATTCCGCGTCACCGTCTCTGCTCCAGTCACATTTTAAAGAAAAAAAACAAGCCGAGCAGCCAGCCAGCCAGCGCGGCCGGTGTGAGCCGGCTCCAGCTTCATGTTGGGGGGTCGTTTCCATTTATTTATATTCACGCCGTTTCTTTCTTTTTTTTTTTGTTTTGTTTTTTTGTTTGTTTTCGAAACCCCTCAGGGGTAAAGCAAAGGAGATGAGGGGACTCCTGCCGTTATTCCGGGGGCTGCACACCGTGAGTAACCGTCAAGCCAGGCACAAGGCTGGGATTGTCGGTTCTCGGTGCGGGCTTTGCGGAACTCAGTCTGTGAACAAGGTACGGTCCGAGCTGTTGCTGCTCCTCGGCTCAGAAGAACGATAACGCTGTTGAACTCAGGCCGGGCCTTCAAGTAGTTTCGGAGATTGGTTTCAATCTAACGAATAGGCGTAGGTGTAAAATGTTTCACGGAACTTTGCGAAGCCTGGATGCGCTGACGACAATGAAACGAAAGGAGGGGGGGGTGGAGGGGGGTCCTGACATCAGAGCAAAGGCAGCTGGAGCCTTTGCGCAACTGTTTTAGACAAACAGTTGCATATATAAATATATATATATATATTGTTTGTTTTCAGGAAATTCTGCCTCAAATGACACGAAGGCACATTCTGATGTGCTATAGACATGATTGGAAAATCTTTGAGTGACTTGTGATGCTGTAATAGTCAGATCCGGCCAAAGGTACAAGCAAACTAAGCTGCTGCTGTTTCCCACCCAGACCAGCAGGGGGCTCCCAAGAGCTCTTCTCAGAGAGAACACAAAACTCAAAACTCCAGATTTGTTGTAGGATCAAACTCAAGTTTACTCATTTCAAAAGTTTCAGATGAACCTTTAATAGCACATTTAACATAATTTCAACTTCTTTATTAAGTTTAGCACAAAACATACATTTTTTTTTTACTTGACATCTAAGTATAGTTTTTAAACTTAGCCACATAAATAAACATATTTTATTCCATAAGACATCTACAGAATATTTAGATTACAATTTTCTGCATGAAAATTGTAATAAAATACTAATTTAGTTTTTAAAAATTATTTGTTGCTTGGCACAATTATCCTGAGAGACAAAATTAGAGCCTGTCAGCTTTATAATCCCCCAGTGTACTGGTGTATTATTGTAGTATTCTGTCACATGTAACTGGCACTTATTATTACTGCATGTCCTACTTAACTAAATCACTAAACTGTTCCAAAGAACAGCAGTGGGAATCAATTATAGACATTATGTAGACCATTTGTGGCCTAATAATTAAATATACAGTATAATTGAGATAAATGAAAAGTAATGTCTAATTGTTGAATGATTAGTGAATTCTTAAGCATCATATTGATAAATACCAACCACTTAGTGGAAGTTGGAGGCAGAGTGCAGATTGAGTTGGTAATAAAAAGAAGTTGGATGTCAAAACCCAGAACTTGGATCTGAAAGATGTTTGCCCCAAGGCTGAAGACAGTTAAGTGCCGTACCTTGCAAGATTTATATTACTCGCTCAAATAGCTAACACTCTGTAAGATACTCATCACTCTCTTAACTTTATGTGAGAAGTTTCGCCTGAAATTGAGCTTCTCTGTTACAGGACATTTTGTACTGACCGGCCAGAGAAGTAAATTTAACTTCTCTGCCCGGAACATTTCGTACCTGATTTATACACCTGACCGTTTAGAGTAAATTTATGTTTTCTATGTATAGTTAAATTGTGTTTCATCATCACCAATGATGATGCCTACCAGGTGGTTAGCCAGTGTTTCCAGTTTTTCCCAATCCATCAAATTGAGGAAAAGTGCCACAATTTTTAGAAGATACATAACAGAAATAATTTGTAAGAGAGATTTAAACATATTTTATGACTGCTTACCTTTGTAATTTATTTAAAATAGTTAACTTTAAAGAGACACAAATAGATATTGAGTGGTGTAACACATGAGTATGGCATGGTTTGATTAAGGGTATAAGATTGGAAGGGGATGAGTCGATAAAATAATACATATATGTAAATAATGTACAACAACATCAATATCTCTGTGCTTTGTCATTGATCTTCATTGGATTAAACTTTTTAAAACCAACTTTTACACAGCTTCTCAACATTTTATCTCTGTATTTATTGCAGTTTACACCATTCAACAGTTTCTCTCTTTTTCCCCTTCAGCCACAGCCAAGATTTGGGCTGCTGTTCGACATTGACGGCGTGCTCGTCCGAGGACGGATGCTAATCCCTGCTGCCAAATTGGCTGTTGAGAAGTTGGTGGACTCTCAGGGAAGGTTTGTGGTGCCAGTTGTTTTTGTCACTAATGCAGGGAACTGCCTCCGACAAACAAAAGCAGACCAGCTCTCTCACATCCTGGGAGTTCCTGTGAGTTACAAAACACGATCTGTCCCTTTGATTGCTCTGGTTCGCCCTCATATTTCTGCTAACATTAATTGCTCTATTGTCAGATTACACAAGACCAAGTCATCATGTCCCATAGTCCCCTGAGGATGTTCAAGAAATTCCACGATAAATGTGTCCTGGTGTCGGGACAGGGGCCTGTCCTGGAAATTGCTAAAAAGTATTAATAAATTCTACCCTTTTTGCATTGCTACTTAATTCTTATTTTCTAAGCAAGACCTAAAGGTTTAACTAATTCTCTGTTAAATTCCTGTATTTAGTGTTGGCTTTAAGAATGTTGTCAGTATTGATATGGTGAGGGAGTCATACCCCTTGCTGGACATGGTGGATCACAACAGACGTCCCAAACTGCCGGTGAGAAATGGCAATATTTGCTGAAAATTAGATGTTTTGCATAGAAATCCCCATATCTTTATTATATAATACATACATTTTATCATATAAAACAAAATGCATTAAGATTATTTTCTGTTGTTTCAGTCCACTCCTGTCGTCAGCCTTCCTACAGTAGAAGGTATGAAAAAATGTTCTTGCATTTCCTTCTCAGTGTTATATATTTGCCATCTCAGATGTTGTATTCATTGATTTAACCTTATATGCAGCTGTGGTTTTGTTCGGGGAGCCAATCCGATGGGAGACAAACCTGCAGCTGATAATTGATATTTTATTGACCCATGGTAACCTCAACAGTCCTCACCAACCCCATGCGGTACCTCACCTCCCCCTGTTGGCCTGCAACATGGACCTGATGTGGATGGCAGAGGCAAACTCTCCAAGGTAATCTTCTTGTAAAGTCTGATGTCGACACAAAGGTGTTTTTTTTATGTTTACAACTAACAAATCAGATATTGTTTTATTATTATTATTATTATTATTATTATTATTTTTATTTTTATTTTTCAGGTTTGGCCATGGAACGTTTCTTGTGTGCCTGGAGAACATCTATAAAAAGATAACTGGCAAAGACCTGAAGTACGACGCACTCATGGGAAAGCCCAGTGAGCTGACCTACCATTTTGCAGAGTATCTCATCAGAAGCCAGGCCATGCAGAGACAATGGAAACTTCCCATCACTTCCCTTTATGCTATAGGGTGAGACCTTTTATCTCTGCAGGCAATCCTACCGACAGTTCTCCCTTAAGTAATCAAAAAGTAGAAAGAAAGCCAAAGACTACTGCTTGAAATGGTGCGAAAATAATTTACTGACAAAATGAATGGAGAAAAATAACTAAGCCTGTTTAAGTACCTACAAGTAATGTTTCAGTTTAACTTGTAGCTTGTTAATTTGATGATATTGTTTTAAGACCACTCTAACATAAACAATTATCCTTAATTTCTAGCAAACATTTATTTCTCGAACTGGAAGACATCTTAAATGTATAAAATAAGTAAACAAACAATTGAAATGACAAATAAAATGAATACTGAAGTCTCCGTAAACAAAATTGCCCGTCTCAAAAGGGGATAGTTGAGACCAAAGCATCAGACTCAAACCTTTTGTCATCCAGTAAGGAGGAAAGAGAGAGAGACAAGAAAAACAAACAATTCCTGCAAATTGAAATTATTGAGCTCATTTTAATTTATCATGCGATTAATTGATTTACTGCAACGGGCTTAACAACGTCATTTAATTTCATTGGATTTAATTGGATAGAGCTACACAAAGTAATGCATATAATAACTTTATTGTATTCCCATTCCCATAATTCTAAATATGGTCAACTAGTTCAGCCAAACGGCTTTATGGGTTGCCTAATTGGCAAATAAAGTTCACCTGTGTGTAATTTAATCACATTAGAAATATATGCCTTCCATGAAGGCCTCAGAGGATTGTTAGAGAACATTAGTGAACACACAGCATTGTGAAGAGCAAAGAACACAGCAGATAGGCCAGGGGAATATTGTGGGTGAGTTTAAAGAAGGATTAAGTTATGAAACAATCCCCCAACCTTTGAACATTTGGTCAAATGCTGCTTAATCCATCGTCCAAAAATAATGTTGGGATATGGGACACCTGCAAATCTATCTAAACATGGGCACTTTAAATGATATGCAAGAACTCTGACTATTCTGCATCCCAGAAAGAGTGGCTGAAAGAAAGTAATTAAAAGTCCAGTTTGCCACAAGTGATAGAAGAGACAAAATGAATGAATGGAAGAAGGAGCTCTAGTCAAATCGCGACCAAAACTGAACCTTTTGGTTCACCAATAGGGAATATTGAAACATGTATTAGAATGAGCTCATGTTTGAATTTCTGCTGGAGAAGAGCTGTTGCAGATATACTTCTGCAATGTAAGTAGGATCTACAAAGTGTTGACTCACAGACGCTAAATACAAGTAAATGCCACACCATCCTTATTGATGTATGATTCCTTCCTCTATCACTTTCATATGCTTACACACACACTGCTGGATGCTTACATAACCATAAAGTATAAGGTTAGTGACAGTCACATACATATAAAGCTGATAAAGACAGGTCAGCACCTCTTACCCTGGGCATAGAATGAGGGATAGATAAAAACACTCATGCCATTCTTTGTTTCATTCTGTGTCATCCTTAAGATGTGATGAGTGGAACCCAGTTTGGGACGGTGACTGTATTAACTGTGTTTCTGTTCCAAAGTGAATTTGTTTTATACACTTCATCAGTGGGCATTATATCATCTTATATATAACTAACAATGTTCTTATTTCTTAAGGTTGAATAATAAATATAACTCGGGGTCACCCCTCTGTATATCCTTTTCCTTTCACGTTACTGTGACGTCTTACTAGTTATTGGTCTATCATATAAAATCCCAATATAGCACAATTAATTTTGGGGCTGTAACAAGACAAACGGTAGAAAAAAAAACATTCAGAGGATATCAGTACATCTGCAAGGTAGTATGATTCTGTAACTGTTCCCTATTTTTCATTACTATCATAGTTAAACAGAACAATAGAACATAAACTTGTTGAGGCATTTTCATTTATTTTAATTTCCCTCCTTTTCCATTTCCAGTGATAACCTTATGACTGATATATACGGAGCCAACATGTACAATCGCTTCCTGGAGGAGAGGGCCGTTATTAAGAACCCCAAAGCTGTTGCCCAGGTGGTGGCTGCCACTGGGTCCAGCACCGCCATGCCCGGGGGGGAGGAGGAGTTCGACAGCATGTGGGAAAGTGAGCTGGCTCTGCCCTCTGCCACCTCCTGTAAGTCCGTCCTAGTTTGCACGGGGGTCTACAATCCCAATGCAGAGGTGCTGTCCGACGCAAGTCGCTGCATCAAAGAGACAGTGTTCCACGGTCACCGGGACTTCAGGTTTGACCCTGCGCTGGTGGAGCCAAACTACATTGTGCACGACGTGGCAGAAGCTGTGGACCTCATCTTCCAGCAGGAAAAGTTTGTGCCTCATTAGTGATTCGAGTCCCAAAAGGTTCTGTGCCATACAAGCCCACGTGTGGTACAGCATTAAGCTGGGAACGCACCACTTAATGCAAGAAGCTGTTGGAAGGGCATCACTGTGGACTTTAAGTAATGAACTGACAGACAGGGCATTAACATGATTTAGATCATCTTCTGACAGTTAACATAAAGACAGGTTTAAGAGAATATGAATCATTTAACTGTGACCACCATTTGGTTTCGGTATCGTCTTCAACAGTGTGTTTTTCCTATGAAAATGTGTTATAGCTGCCTTATTTGACCATGGTTAGTTTTTAGATGATCAGCTGTTCTAGAGTGTAAGATATTTCCAGAGTTTTATTGCAAGAAAATTTGACTTTCTTTACTCCATTTTCAGACCTATGTTTACTTAGTTTACCCTTAAAGATCTATGCATGAACACAAGAGGAATAGTCTTACTGTAATTCCAGCTGTTTGATGTGCAATATTGTCCCTTAAATTGTATTGTCGATCCACGTTTTGTCTTGCTATGAGAGCCATAACCGATATTTGCACAGATTCTTGACTTTTGTTAAAAGTTGCAGTTTTCCTGCCATAACGTGTGTTGTTTAGTGTCCAACTTCTGTTTTTTGCTCTCAGACTTTTATTCCAGAGTCAAAAGCTAACAGCACATCAATTAAGTCTCACGTAAAGCCTTTACCAACTCATTTTTGCTGTAATTACCTTACCTTGGAAAAGAATATAAAGAATAAATGCAAAGTGAACTTAATGTGTGTTTTTCTCTGACACATTATTAGCAAATTCTTAAAAAGAGCAAATAAACATGTTCTTTTGATTATGTATTATATTGGATAACATGGGCATGTCTTGCAGCAAGAAGGACCCATGATGGAGTCTTAGGTGGGAATATTCTGCAAGGAATGTGGCTGTTTTCCCCATGCATGGCTTCTCTCCAGGTACATTATTGTTAGTTTCTGTAAATTGTCCTTAAGTCAGAGTTCAAACAACCATGCATGCACACTCAGTGTCTGTGAGTGACCAAGAGTGTTTACCATCTCTTGTCCAAATAGGCACCAGCTACCCTGCTCAACTCTACCATAATAAGCAAGTATAGACAATAGATGGATGGATTTGACAATTTTTTTTGTCAAAAGTAATAAGGAAGTGACTTTTTTTTTCTTTTCTTATTTCAGCTATGTATTACAGCCTTCAAATTAGGTGAACTGTATTTGACTTGTGGATACAATAGAAGGGAAATAGTGGGGGTTCAACTGATGTACAAAATTTAGGTAATTGTTTAGAGCAATTTTATAGCACAATCAAGTTACTATACCAACTTCAGCTGTTATAAAAAATGCTGTATATATATCAAACATAACTTAAAAAAATTGACTTCACAATTTGTTGTCTTGAAATTGGGCCTCTGTCTTTTTAAGACGCAACTATTCTTTTAAACATGGCAGAGAATATCTAAAACATGCATGAAAGAGTCAAAGCATCACACCAGGTATGCTTTTGATGAGGGAAAAACATCATAATATGATGTAAAGCTAAAATTGTTGTTTTTACATAATACCGAGCCCCCTTTTAAAATTACAGTTGTTTGACATGTTGATGTCTATACTAAAATATATATATATTTTTAGTAGTTCTAAAATCTTTAGTTTCAGCTCATTCTGTGTTATGTAATAAATACTGACCACTAAAAGGACCAGATTTCGTAAGCTGTGACCTTCAAGGCATTAGCGTGAGAAACCACCATAATTATTTGACTGACTTTGGTTTAAATCCAGCTTAAGCCCATGCACACACAGAAATGAGACAACAGTTGCAAAAACAAGAAACAATGGTTGGTTTTTCCCTTGATGAATTGTCTGTACTGTAGAACTTGATTAGGATTCCCTCACTTGGTGCTCCATTGATTTATGTTAATGTTTACTAGTCAACGTAGCTTATGAGCAAAGCTAAATCAGTCCATCCAATGAAGAAAACAAGCTATGTCCAGGCACAGGCTTGTAGGCTGTACTGACCTTCCCCTCTGCCTTACAAAACTAAAATTTTTGATGTGGAAAAGAAAAAAACTGATTTTCTTTTTTTTTATATATAAATAAAACTCTTATGAGTGGAACAAACATTGGTATTTAACCTTTTTACTCTTAAACTCTATAAACTCTCTTAAGCTATAAGGGGAAAGGAAAACATGTAAATAAGGAAAACAACATAATAAATTGTGAAAAATAGTAGTAAGTATCCCTACATTAGGATGTTTATGGAAGGGGAATAGTTCAGTATTGATAGCAGAAGGCAAATTGCAATTGATTGTAAGAAATGTTGACATTTATTTAAGCAAACTTAGTTTGGATCATAAAATATAAAAACAAATGAAATAAAACTCACAGAGGTGAAGTTTCTGATAAATGGGTTGGTGCAGTTTAGAATGAACATCTTGCAACTGTCTTTGCAAACACAGGCTCACTTCCACTTCATACTTATTAGTTCTGCTAAAGTATGAATAAAAGTCTGTTAAGTGGCCTTTATCTTTATATTGTGCTTCTTCTGTAATGTTTCTAGCACTTGTGGGAGTAACTCCGTGTTGAAAAGTGGCCTCTCCAAGTCCTCTGACAAAATGGCAGAATCAGAGTCGGCGCCTGACAGTTCTGTGTGCAGCCTCCTCCTGTGTTTGGGTTTCAGTGAGCGCAGAGAGTCCGCCTCAAATCCTGAATGTCGCTCTTCCACGTACATGGTGAAAGTAGATTTTCTGGCAAGTATTAAGCTCCACAAAAGTAGAATAATGATGCAGCACAGCATCACCGACGCAATGGTGTTGTAAGAGACATAAACACAGCTTGAGGCGCTTATTTGATGTAGGAGTGGAAAGGTGCAGTAGGAGAAGTAGGTATCACTTAGGTCAGTGATGGCTTTCTGAGCTACAGAGCCTGGACTGGAACATAAAGGCTCCTCTGAGACAACAGCTCTGTTCTTCAGCATCCAATACCTCAGGTACTGGATGCTACAGTCACAGCGGAACGGGTTCGGAGACAGGGACACCTTTCTAAGGTTAGCCAAGTAGTCAAACTTTCCTGGTGGTACTGAAGTGAGCTGGTTGTCTTGCACATACAGTTCTGTGGTCTCTGAAGGCAGATGAGGCAACTCCATGAGGTTTAAAGAGCTGCAGTTGACTCTCAACCCAGATGGCTGGAGTTCTGTAAACACACAGGACTGGACAGTTCTCTGGGCACTTGATGAGGTCAGGAGAAAATAAACAGCTAAGGTCACACTGTGGAGCAGCATCCTGTAGGAACAAGTAATGGCTTAATAATAATAATAATAATAACAATAACAATAACAATAACAATAACAATAATAATAATAATAATAATAATAAAATAATAATGATAATAACAATACAATTGAAAAGGTGTTGTACAGTACAGCTTATTAGATGCATTTGTAGTCAAAGGTTTACATACACATCTACGGTCTGCAGTGAAGAATATGCAGCATTTATAGGATTAATACAGAGCTGACCAGGGAGGAAGCACCTGTTCCAAAAATGATGTCTTCCAGCAGAATTGCAATCCATTGCCCACATTATAAAGCCAGATGTTTTCTAAACATGTAGGCGGGTGACACAAAGATTGAACTGTTTGGAGGAATAAAACTGACTTTTTATGGCCTCAGAAAATGCATCATGGTGAGCCGATTTGACTGTATGAGTTAACTGATTGAACAACCCAGGTTTTTTTTCATTCTGAGTGATCGATGATAAACCTGCACTGCATATGAAACCAATCTCATCCACTAATCTTATCTATCTTCACAAAGCTCTGAAAATCAGCCACTGTCCCTTTTTGCTCTGCCATGAGAGAGGACTGACTGACAGACATGGCGAACAGGTCAAACGCAAACTTTTCATTTGTTTTATATATGAATGCACCACTGTGTGCAGCAAAAACAATTTTGTGTTAGTTTATGAGTATTGTTAAAGGGTTTTTTTTTCAGTTAAAGAATATTGGAATATTGAAGGCATATTGTGTATCAGTTATAAAAACTAATAATCAATCAAAATCAAAATTAGCAGGTGAGGCTCTTTAAAGATTGGTGATCGGCCAGAAAACAGCAAAATAGTATCTATTAGTATAGATAAGTGAATCGTCTCAAAAGAACAGCTGAATAGTTCAAATGTTCCAGAATGGCAATTATTCCAAACCTACAGCAGAACTGGCTTTCAGGACAGATGAAATGTCCCTGGTCTGAAATGTAGTAATACAGAAACGTACAGACTATGCTTTAAGGTGGGATCAACTTGTTTCCACTTCTAATTGACATTACCAATTGCAAATGAATCCAGAACGATGAGTTATGAATTTCGCCAGAATCTCTTTGATGACTACAATTTATATTTCTCTGCAATTGTGCAACAAATGTCAGTGGAGTGTATGCATAATTTTGACCCTCTGTGGAAACAATAAACCCTCTTCCTCCCCCAAAAAATGATTCAAATCCAAAATGGAAATTTTAAAACTTGTATGAAATTCATGCAGATGACGAGTTTATTGAAATTTTTAGACTGACACTGTCAAAACCTAAAAGAGCTAGGCCTATTACTTTCAATAAGTATCACTAAACACAAGTGAAAAAGAAATGTATCAGTAGTTTGACTTCAGAAAAAAAGAAAACAAACCTTTATGTGTCAGGCCAATCTCACGATTTCTTCTGCTGATATCAGTCATCCTTATGAACTGCCTGCTATTGTCCAGTTAGAGCATTAGGAAGATCTTCTGAAACATTTACCCCTTCTAACTGATGCACAGTGAGCACAGAGATATAAAGCCTCAAATTGAAATTGAACAGCGTCAGGTTGAGGAATGCACCAATAGCACCGCAGTTATAGTTCACATGACATGAAGGAAGTCCATCTGCTTTGAAGTGATAAGAGTTATCTATGAATATGTTAGCTGAGGCTTTCCAAACAACCATGCAGTGAATGCACTGTAACCATTCACTGCATGGCTCGGGGCTGGGGATAATGGAAAACTACAAAAGGTGTAGGTTTTATATGCTAAAATTTATGCCATGTGAGCTTAAAGATACGCTTCAGTTGTGTAGTTTAGAAAAGTAAGATTATACACTTCCACCAAAGAAATTCTGCAGTTTTACTTCTGACCTATAGGTGGTGTAACAGTGCAGGGTCCCAATTTTCCCTGATTTAAATTTAACAGATGCCCTCCAGTGGAAATTGTCCGGTTGTGGAAATTAAAGTTCCTGAATCTTTTCTGTTCCACATCAAAACTGAAGCAAAAATGGAAATTAAATTAAATGTGACTTTTCTTATGATGGAAACTGTCAAATGTTACAACATTTGAGTATATTCTTTAATCCACTAAACATCTCACTTTAGCTGAGGGGATTTGAATTTTCTAAGCTGGCTGTGTACCTTCTTTTTTAAACATTTTTACCAGGGATGTACCTGATATATTCCATGCAGAATAGTTTTTTTTGTTGTTGATAGATTTAAAATGTCAAAACTTTAAAGAACAATGTCAGGACAGCATACTAAAAGCAAAGATTCATATCTTGTTTTACAACTGTACACAAAGAAGAGACATACTATATTCTTTAATAAAATGAGTAGGTATAATTGGTCTAATTTATTAAAAGTGTTTTTCACTATCCATTCCATACAGGCCTGCAGAAGTTTCTGCATATGAAGTTCAAACACAGCAAGGGGAGTCTGAGCAAGATGCTGATCTAAGAAATGGACTGAAATATAGACACTTGAATCAGTTACACATGCCTAGTCAGGAGGAATGGGAAGACTATCAAAAAACATTTGATGCAAGTCATACAATCTAAAAGACAATTCTAACAAATACTACAAAATTGTAATCAAATTCATGCACTGGAATATGTGGGTTTTTTTTTTTTTAATCTGTCATTATTCTGGCATTTAGACACAAGAAATAATTTGGATGATTCTAAATGAAAACTGAAAAAAGTGAAGTCAAATATCATCTTCAGATGTAGAGAAAAGCAAAAGTTTTTACTTTTACCATTTGTGTAAATGTCTGTTTTCCCAACTCATTTTTCTTTGTTTTGCAGCAAGCTGCAACAAAGAAGTCCATTCATTTTCACCCTGAATGGCAAAATTTACCAATGGAGAAACACAGCCAATGTACCATAAGTCATATATTTGTTTATTTTGCGTTCTCAACATTGTCACAGTTGAAGTTTTACAATAACTGGGGTCTTACTGACTCACTATTCACTGTACAAACAGAATGCACATTTAAATGAGGCCATTCCTGTCGTTTCCTTTCTTCAAAACATGTCACTCGTCAGATCAAACAGCTCGCAGCCGGTTGTGTGTACATTTGTTTGTGTGCGTGTGTGCGCGTGTGTCTTTGTGTGTATTTGCATGTATGAAAGGAAAACTGCATGTAATTGATGGCAGCACACTTCCTATAACAGTCTGGTTTTGATTTCCACAGCAAATCTCAGTTCACAACTGCTGGAGGAAGAGAGAGTCGATCGGTTCAATCAGCACTGCTCCAATCCTTTCAGGAGGCGTCATGTACATCCTGTTCTCAACTGCAGATGTCAGAGTAGAGCACTGGAAATATAGACATTATGTACATCTCCTTTTACCCCAGTTTTGGTCCCTTTACAGTCTTCACGAAGCTGAGCTCCCTAATCAAGCAGTTCATCAGCTTGCACAACAGATTCTTCTATTTACACAATGAAAGCCCTCAGCGACGAAGTGCAACGTTTTCTTTTTTTCTTCTCCTTCTTCCATGTTTGTAATTTACAAAATGGCTTTGTAGATGAAATGCATGCTGAGCTTCAATAACTACCAGGCAAAAAACATGGAACGACAAGGACAAGCCACCATCGTAAAGTTCCAACTTATTCAAAACCCAAAAACAAAAAAAAAGAAAAAGAAGAAAAGAAGTCCAACATGTTATAGGCTGATCTCTTCCCCATCAGCTCACAGTGAATAGGACGCATGATGCATCAGATCCATGCAGTGCATTGTTGGGGTACTTTTGAAAAAAAAAAAAAGAAAAAAAGAAAGAAAAACTCAAACATTTAAAGCACGACAACACACCAAAATAAACATTTGCATCAGATTCACACCATTTCCAAAAATTTCAGAATTATAGCAAAGATATGAAATTATCAGAAAAAGACACATTCAGCGTATCATTAATGTCCCGCGTGTGATATGTCTGTCGTCTAAATGAAAACAAAACAAAACAAAACAAAAGATAATGTGTGAGCCTGACTTCTGTGGATTTCTTCATGAATATTAAAATACATTTTTATAACCTGAATATTGGGACAAACAGCTTACTGTCACTAATTTACACACTAGAATAGACTCTTATTTGTAGAATATAGAAAGATAATCTTTACATATACCCAGTTCTTCTGTTTAGCTTGCATTTGTGTAGGTTATAACTGCAATTCCTGAAAAAAATTGAACTGTCCTTTTATATGTGCTTGTCCAGCGAAATATTTCAGTTTCCTTTTTATTAAAATATATACACACATTCTTCTTTCCACTCTGAAGTGTCTAGGTACTTTTACGTCTTTTTAAAAGAACAAAGAAAAAGTATTTTTTTTTTTTTTCTTTTTTCACCTGAATCTCATTCTGGACAACAAGACGACAGACTTTCAACTCTCAAGTACAAGCCTGCATGATTGCACTTAAACTTACCATGGTAACACTGATTTGTTATACAATGTGCAGAGGATAGCCTCACATCAAAAACATTACATGCAAAACAAACAAAAACCTTACAAGACATTCCACTGAGCTCCAAGTCTGTACCCCTCATAAGACCACGAGGATAGGCGGACAATTTACAGAGAAAAAAAACCACGCAAACATGGGGTCAAAGAGAAAATAAATAAATAATGACGCAAAATGACAAACTCTCAAAGAGGAGGGGAGACCTTGCTTGCTCTTGATGTACAAAATCAGTACAAAGATATTGCACATTTAATAGAAAAAAAAAAGAAGAAATCCACCAAAATCGAGTTGGCGAATGAAAATAATAATCTGAACAAGGCAAAAACGAAGATTTCAGGATATTTTCTCAATCGATTTCAAAAGCAAAGAAAACAGCTGCTGCATATTGACTTTATTTCAGACCATTTGTAACAGAAACAGAAATTTTACCTTTTAAAAATATAGTTTTGCACTCAATTCTTTATTCTGAGTGTTTTTTTTTTTTTTTTTAGGGGAAACGTCTCCTTCAGGATTTCAGCTTTGCTCAAACTGTTTTTAGATGTCAAATGTGCAACAGCTGCCATCGACAGGCTTTGTTTTGGGTGATGGTTTTTTTGTATTCACCAGAAAGGAAAAAAAACAACTTTAAAACAGATCATAGGCCTTGACCGGACCAGGCCCGGGCAGAATGGGAGTTTGCTCCTTTTTCAGATCTACAACCCGTCACTGAAGTCAGCTTAATACTGATAGACACCATTTTTGCTGATAATAATTGTAAGTATAATCTTACAAATTGCTTTACACACAATATACTGTACATGAAGTCTCGACTAAATAGATTATGCGTTAATAATTGGCACATTTATTTAATGAGAGCTAAGACACAAAACGTATAGCTGTCGTGTACAGTAAATACAGCACTAGAACTACTATGAGTTGTTTAGCTGTCCGTTGACAGTGTGAAATGCTTATATCTACGTTTTTGTTTTTTGTATTATATATGAGCTCTAGAGGAGGCGACAACAAATAGCATTCACATGATGGCAGGATTTGCAAAAACCAAAGACTCAACAGCTGAAATTCTGAAATTGTGAAAAAAAACAGTCAAACATGTTCTCATCGTAGGGCATCCTTCCTCCTGATTATGTAATGGTAGGAGCAGTAAATGCGGGAATAAAGCAGCAGGTTGGAGCTTGTGGAAATTAAAGAGCATCTTCCTGTGCAGACCACCCAAACCCTCCACACGCAGAAGCCCCAAATCAGGCAAACTAGTGAAGGCCCCTATTGGAAGATTTGAATCCGTTTTCTATCCTGCATATCAGTTGGACCTGGAAGTGAAAGCGGTGTCTGGGTGTGACTGCTTCCCAGCACAGCAGCTAAAACACAGTGGACAGGCCATAGAGTTATGCTGTCAGTCCCTTTGGTGTGAGCGATTGTCCTTTCTTCGTAAAGTTTCCTCCTTTGTCTTCCTGTCTCCGCGTGAGGAGCATCACACTACGGTGCTGATGCCACTGTGTTTAGGTTTGTGCCCGCCGTGTGCTGGGCCCGCCTGCTGGCCGTGGTGGTGAGAGTGCTGGGCGTGGTGAGGGTGCTGGCTGTAGTGGCCGTGCTGCGAGTGGTGGTGCGCGTGTGAGGAGTAGGCCGGGTGCTGGTGGTACTGCGTGTGGGGAGGCGGGTGGTAGTGGTGATGGTGGTGGTAAGGCGGGGGGTTCTGCGGGACCTGGCAGTACTGGGGATGTGGGCCGTGTAGCTGGGCCTGCACCGTGTGCACCACCTGGGCCGTGTGGTGCAGGTTGGTCGGGTGCGGCTTGTGCGATATGAGGGTGGGGTGGCTGGCCGGCGGCAGAGGGGGCTGGCTCTGAGACGAGGGCTTCCCCCGCTTGCTGCCGAAGAGCGACCCAAGGATAGACGTTGATGCGGAGTTGGGGATGGAGGGATGGCCGCGGGAGGAGCCTTCACGTGCAGTTGTAGGTCTCCGACGTGTGTGCGGACTGCTAATGATGGACCCCTGGAAGAGGAAAAAGTGAACAAATAAATAAACTGTAGCTATGAAGCATTACTAGAACTATAGTGCCCTGCAGTACTATTCAGATCCCTTGAACAATTCTACCTTTTATCAGATTACAACCACAAACCAAAGGTGTAATTGGGAATCTGAAGGGAAATGATGTGGTGTAGTGTAGATTTATATTTGGTCACTCTGAGTGAAAACTTTGAACCTCCTTTCACTGTAACTACAGCAATAAGTCATTTGAGGTGCGTCTCTACCAGTTTTGCTCATCCAGAGATTAATTGCTTTTCCCATTCTTCTTTGCAGAACACCTTGTCCAACTCCAGGTGAGTTGGACAAGGAATATCTAACAGTTGTAGGTTACCGGCCCTTAAGGACTGGATTTGAGGACCCCTGACAAGGCCATACAAATATAACCTGACCTACACCAATTATGTGCAGTCATTCCTGAAGGACCAGAATCCTACATGTTTTAGTTCTGTCCTCGGTTCAACACATCTGGATCAAATGACTGCTCATTACCAGGCCCCTGTAGGACATGACGTGCTGAGGAGGTACAACCACCAAGGGGAGAATTAAAACATGCAGGACGCTGGCATTTGAGGACAGACTTTGGACAACCCTGACCTACATTTCCTACAGCTGTCTCAATGTTTTTTTTGAGAGAAGCTCTTTTCTCAGGACTTTCCTGCATTTAAATCTACCCATTTTCCCATGAGACTAGCTTCCCTGTCTCTGCCAAAGAAAAACGTCCCGTAATGATGCTGCCTTTATTAAGTTGAACTGTAGGGATGATCTGTGCAGTGTTGGTTTCCCATGTTGGCCAAGAAGTTCAGTTTTGCTATCGTTTGAACAGAGTAACTTCTTCCACATATTTGCTGTATCCAATACATGGCCTGCAGCTACCGGTGATTCAGATGCCTCCTGAATTTCTTTAGGTCACTCTTCCTTTCAGACCAAATTTGTTCAGTTCAATGCTAATAATTGTCAACAGATTATTCCACCTAAGTTGATTATCTCTGCAGCTCCTCCAGCGTGACAACGGGCCTGTTGGCTGCTTCTCTCAAGATTGAATGCGCTCCTTGCCCTCTTTATCTCGATAGCAGTTGCAGCTGTGTCATAACCTTCCCATTTTTAAATTAGACATTCAAAGCTTGAGATATTGTTTTGCAACTTAACTCTGTTTTAAACTTCAACAGCTTTGTCTCCGTCTGAGTTGTCTTCATGACAATTTGTTCACTCATGTTCTTTAAGAGACCTCCTCAGAGGGTAGTCGCTTTTAATGCAGAAATTGAATTACACACATGTAAACTACTGGCAAACTAGTTGCTGGGTGAATTATTAAGGTTTAAGGGGTACCAGGCAAAAAGGGAATACTTATCACTCCATACATTTCACATTTTGATCTATAAAATATTTTAAAAGATCATGTTTTCTCATATTGCATATTAAACGCAACATTGTGCCCATTGCATGAAACCCCAAATACTACAAAAAAAGCATGTGGTTGTAACATGTGAAAGTTTGAAAAAGTTCAAGGGGTATGAACACTTTTGCGAGGCTCTGAATTACTGTTTTCTTTTCTCAGATAAAGAAGTAGCAAAATGTTATATAGCATGCAAATGAAAAACTAAAAATGTCATGATAGGCAGCAGCAGGAATATTTCAGCTTTCATGACAAAAAAGGAACCCGTTTTCAGAGAAGCTCTGCTGTTATAGGCAGGTAATCATTTTGAAAAAGTAAATCTGTGGTCATAAATACTTTGACAAGGATAAATATTCAAAAGAGAAGGAAGTTGGGAAAACTAGATTTCTGTTTTGTGCCTCTAAAAAAAAAGTCACACATGCAACTTGGCATTATTAATGAAGGCACAGTTTCCACATGCAGAGGGTGTGACGAGCAAACTTATCATTCACACATCAGCATTCAACTAGAAGTCAGATGGCAGAAGGAACTAAGCACTCGTGTGCAGACTTCACAACAGGGTTGGGCACTCTGCCTCCTGTTTTGGATCCAAAACTACTCCATGGGTGCAAAAAAAAAGCTGTTTTTTTTTTTTTTTTTTTCTTTACCATGCTTTGTATACAACTGAACAAACAATATTTGCACCACAAGATTTCCAAGATTCTACACTTTGACTCATGAATATGTGGAATGAGTGCACAATGAATGGATGAAATCCACATCTTTCTAATGTGTGTGAAGCCCAGGGCTTATTATGAAGGCTACACTCCTCGCTGAACCTTACAGCATCTAAGAAAAGTTGTGGATAAGAGGAAAAAATAAAAGACAGACCCAGACAGGGAGAGGGGCTGCAGGAAATGAAGAGTTTCCTAGTGTCTTTCAGAGCTACCACCCTGCCAAAGAGAAGAACCAAATGAAAACCGCTTGGATGTGACTGAATGAAAGACAGAGACAGGCGACAGGGAGAGGAGGGAGGAGGGATCAGATGAAGCATTAGTGGGAGTCATGCTTGTTTGAGGGTAGAGTGTATATTGGTCATATAACATGACCAAAACAGGAGATCTCTGGCTTCCAAAAAACACCCCCCCCCAAAAAAAAACCAAAAAAACAAAAATAAAAACAAAAAAAAACAAGAGGGGAGGCAAGCAACCCATGCATGCACACTAACTGAGGCAAGCAGGTTATAAAGGCATCCCATCAAGAAAAATAAATGATCCAAACAAATGGACTGGAGTCTATGAAGCAAAGGAAGTATAAGACCAAAAAAATAAATGGAGTGTTTCACAGTGCACATCATCACAGAGAGAGAGGAGCTCGGATACCAGCTGCTTCCAACTTACTTCCATATTGCTGTCTAGTGATCCTGCACTGCTGCGACGCCCTCGCTTGCCTGCCCGAGACATGCAATACCAGAGATTAGAGATCGACAGCACTTCCTGGGTCGACTACAGACGTTCTGGCCGCCCAAAACCAAAAGAGGGTGTGGGTGGGGTGGGGCGGCGCAGTGGCTTGTGACGGTGAGTAAGATTCAAATACGAGAGATCGAGGGGTATGGAGAGAGGGGCGTTCAGGTCTGAGAAGGAAGTAGGAGGCGGGTGGAGCTTTGTTTTTTTTGTTGTTTTTTTTTTTTTTACTTCCAAGTCGAATTAGAAATCGGTGAAGAGAAAAAAAAAATTACGTAATTTTAGCCGGACTTTGCATTACGTTTTAGTCTAAATTTGATTCACATCAGGAGATCCTAACTCCCAGGGTTATTTCTAAATCCCGTCTCGAGGTTCATTAGTGGAGCAAAATGTCAACAGATTTTCTCTTGAGTGAACTGAGACAACTCATTCTTAAAGTTGTCAGGCAGGGCAAAAATTAAAAATAAGTAAATAAAAGCCAGTCTCAGCGAGAGTCACAAAGCAGAAGACAGATCAGAAGCAAAACTGTGGCTGCTGCACATTCGATGTGTGGGCACATCCAGGTCTAAGGGTGGAGCTTTAGGGCCCACTTAGCCAGTGATATATGACCAATAATTACACATAAGCAGGAAAATACCTGATGTGTATGGACAGTAAAATACATGTGGAATGGAGTATGGAGAAATAAAATAAAACAAACAAAAATGACCCCACTAACATGCCACATCCTGCACAGAAAAAAAAAACAAAAAAAAAACACAGGAGACAGGAGGGCAAAAGGGACGACTATGAACTACCTGACCTGGAGTTTCCCCCCTGAGGGTCGATCGATTCAACAAGAAACCTCATGCTCAGAACTGTGAGCCAGACCCCCCTAACTGGATTTCATCGTGTTATCAAGTTAATCACCTGATAACCTTCACATAGCTGTTATTTGTAATGAATGACATGTATTCCTGATTCTAAGGCACAGTTATACACACTGACGTACGGGATATGGGGTGATTCTCAATGCAAAGACTATCTTCATCTTGTTGCTGCTCAGATTGTGGTTTGCTTACAGGTGAAAGGAGACGGCATGGGATTTCTGAGTAAAACGTGTGTGTTAAATGTCTTTGGATATATAAAAAAAAAACAAAAAATAAAAAATAAACTGAGGAATGCAAAAATGCTTGGGAACAAAAAAAAAGATAAGCAATCATAAGAATGAGAAGATGTTTAGAAAGCAATTTAATCAAATAAAAACGAGTGAGTACTGCCCAACAGTTTCTTTATTGATCAGGAATAAATGTTCTAAAGCTGCTAAACCTTTTCTCAATCAAGTCACTCTTAAATACAGTGTGTTGAAAGAGCACCCTTTGACCTTTCTCACATTTTGTGAGGTTTCAACAACAAACATCAATGTGCTGTATTAGGATGTTATGGGATACACCGACACAAAGTAGTGCATAAAGTTTGAGACAATTGTAATTTATTTATTTTTTTATTACTTTTGTATTCAGCCTGAGTGAGTAAATTCTTTGTAATTACAGGTGCAGGTCTTTTGGGGCGTGTCTATCAGTTTTACATGTCTAGAATGTAATATTTTTGTCCGTTCTTCTTTGCACAACAGGCCAAGCTCAGTGAGATTAGATGGGGAGCTTTAGTAAACACAGAGCTCCAGCTGAATTCAGAAGTAAACCTCGACTTGTTCACATTAACGTATGAGTTTAATTTAGTCTCTGCTGACCACAGCACCTTCTTGTCTTCCACCTACTAGCTGGGTTTCCTTAATGGATGATGGAAAACTGCAAACTGTTTTTCTTGCAACCTACAGTTCTCCCATTGACAGATGACCTGCGAGTCTCTGCAGCTCCTCCAGAGTAGCATGAGTCTTCCTTATTAACGTTGGCGTTTCACTAAAACCTTAGATCAATGGCTGACTTTCAACTGAACAGGGCACCTTGTGAGGTTAAAACATTGGGATCTTGTTTTACAACTTAGCCCAGCTTTAAATTTCTCCACAGCCTGTCTCTGACCTGTCTGGTATGTCCCATGGTCTTTGTGATGCTATTTGTTCTCTAATGAACATCTGAGACCTTCACAGAACAGCTGGATTTATGTGAGATTAAATGAACTCTATTCATTAATTATCGCAGGTGATTTCTGAGGATTAGTGGTTATTTGAGTAAATGCTGATTTTTTTTTTCTTTATTATTGAAAAAACATGCAAAATTTTTCTTCTGCTTCAACTATGCACAACTTTGTGTTTGTCTATCGGATAGAATTCAAATAAAACGTACTGAAAGTTCTGGTTGTAACCTGACAAAATGGGTTAAAGTTCAAAGGTAATGAATACCTTTGCAAGACACTGTAAACCCTGAAAGAGAAACACAAACTTCTAGACCAAACCGAGTGAGTTAATGAATTCGGAACGAGGAGGACTTTAAAAATCAATGTATGGTGCAGTGACAACATTTTGCTATTTTTATCCCCTTAAAACTTCTCGGCAGAGAGGAGAATAAGAAAAGCAAACTGCTTTTTCTTTCAGTGTAAAAACCAGCTGGCAGAACACAAGCTCCGTATTTTTTGCTCTACCTGCTTCAGAGAGGTCCCGCAGGGAGCTGCTGAGGGCGCTCCTCTTCAGACCCTCGCCCATGGCGTAGCTGTCGTCCAGACTGGCACGGTTCATACCCCCATTGCCGGCTTCCTTCTTCAGGCCGGAGCTTTGGGACATGCTGGGCCTCACCACCCCCTTCTGCTTCTCCAGCTCGGCTGTGAAAACGAACCGTGGAAACACCGGGGTTAAGTGACAAGGACTCGACCGACATAAAGACATTTCAACATCCTGCTCTTTATTTTAGCACCGCTTCTCCAGAATAATCTGAGCCGTGCTGTGAGCTCTTGTAATCTACTTTCTTATAAACTGAAGCAGCTGAATAATGAGGACCATGCCCTGTTTCTGTTTAACTTGGCCAGAAAGAGAGAGAGAGAGAGAGAGAAAGAAAGAGAGGGGGGATGGGAGGGACAAAAAATAAAAAAAGTCAGCTCACACTCTATTCTGTATTTCTCCATTTCCTGGACCTCTGCAATTGACTCTCTCAGGTCGTCTGTGAACTTCTTACGGTCCTGGGGGTTGGGTGCGTTAAAGTTGATGAGAACTTTGATGTCTGCACCTGGTATTGCTGATGTAAGTCTGATTCCATTTGGGTAATCTGGAAAATGAGGGAGCAATTTACAACCGGTCAGTTTGAGTGTGGAAAGTTTGACTAGCTTACTGGCTTTATCAACCTCTGGGACATGAACTGTCATCTGAAACACTTACACTGGTTTTCAAACAGCATCACTTGCATCCCATACAGAGAGAAGGACTGGCGGAAGCTGTATGTAACCGAATTCTTCTTTTTCTGGAAAATTTTAGTTACCTGAAATCACAAACGAGATTGTTTTTATGGACCTGGGGTGGAAGACGGAGAAGGAGTAAAGAGGGAGGTGGGAAGAGCAGACGACTTTTACCACAAGGAGGTCATTGAACAGGAAGATCTCCCGCTGATGCAGGCCCAGCTTCTGAGGCTTGTTGGGGTCTGGCACTTCAAACAGGCGGCAGTAACACACCAAACGTCTATGGGGCAGCGACAGCACCTATGAGACAAAAAAAAAAAAAGTCCCCACAAATGCTTTAAAGGTTATTATGGCCTCAGTCTACAGACTAATGGGGAACAGAAATGTGTTGCACATACAACAACTTGGATGAGTCACAAATCATTTAATGAGATTAACAGGTTACTCACACATCCCAGTCCATGGTGGAGTGAACCAATCTGTAGAGGACAGATTTTGCAATTACTTTTCAGTTAATGGTAAAATAAAATATTTCTTAACTAAGTCAATGGCCATTATAAATAACTCTTGAAAATCGTGCATCCAATAAAACTGGGGGTGAACCAATAAATATGCCGACTGACAACCTAACCCCGTATCCCTTAGTTTTAGGAAATCAGCTCATGCATGAGAAAAAGATCTTATTTACCAATCTTATCTGTCTCTGTCCAGGCCTAAAAATCCTCCACTGCTTTGTGACTGACAGACTCACCAACCAGGTCATGTCTGCACATGAGCAGTTAACTTTGACTTTGTCCTATATTCAGCAACTTTTCAGACAAAGAAAATTGTTGTCAGGTTTTCTAAAGATCTCCGATCTAAATAAACCAGCTGAATAAACTAATTTCTGAGAGGGAGTAATTTCTGACGATAAATAACTATTTAGGTTTCCAAGATTATCACTCAAATTGTCATCTACGTGGGGAAAAGGGTCATGATTGTTATATTTGCAATATATTTGCAACATTTTCTTTGTTGCATTGGAACGACACAAATACATCAACAACACTATAATAATAAATAATATAACCATTTAATTCTTGGTATGACCGATACAGTCAGTAGAACGTGTAATGAGAATGAAAAAGGCACTCATTTCACTCAGGTCACGTTTTACTAGATTTTATGATTTCCAGTGGTGCAGAGGTAAAATTTGTGTCCTCTAAGCAATGTGGTGGTCAAACCATGTAATAAGTGGCATTGATATTATTGTAGCCGACAAAACTGCACAAATGCAGCATTTAATTTACTCGATTTACCATTTTGTCAGCAAACCTCCAACAATTAAACAAATTTTTATTGAAGTGAGGAACAAAAACCTAGAAGTGCTTCTAAACTTACTTGATTTTTAGTAACAATTTCACATTATTTTGCTTTCTGACAAGTGATATGGGATAGCATGAAGGAGGACAGTTATTTGGGAGGAATTTGGCCATAATTAAAGGCAGTTTTGCAAAGAAAGCAAATAGAAAAACTAAGAATTACAAAATTAAACATGTTAAAAATATGACATTTTATTCTGTTTTTCAAAGATTTATGTCATAAAAAGTTTGTGGAATGAACAGAATCTGGATTATGCTGGGGGTGAGACTTTAGATCTGAACATTTTGGTGGTGAACTATGGTCATGTATAAATGCAGCTTTGGCCAGACTGAGCCGAATATAGAACTAGTACTTGTTCAGGGTGAACTTTTAAAACACTGCTGCTATGCAAACCAAACCTCACTAGGAAGGCCTCACAGGTCAGTCACAGTTTTACCGTTTACACATGACAGAAACAACACTGCATGCTGAGCAGTGCAGAACAATGTAGAATAATGGAGCTGTGTTCACTGCTGGAAGGATAAAAGGCTCAAGCACATCCAAATCTGGAAACACTTTCAATTAAATATAGAAATAACACTGGCCTCAGTGTTTCATCACTGCAGGTAAGTTTCTCTGAAATCTCATAGTTTCTACAATGCGTCAAGGAGGAGGCAGGTAACCATTTGTTTTAATCAGTACTGCTGCACTGGGCAGCACATCTCAAGGGCTTTGGGTGTGTTAAAATCACCAGCATGAAGGTCTGTACTCAGACATGTCAGTAATTTCACAAGTGTAGCCAAAGGCATGTGTGTCATTTCTAAACTTAAATTCCTCACATTTCCCAAACTTTGTCATTTAAGAACTGGAACTGCAGGGAAAATTCTGATTCAACTTATAAAAGATAATTTTAGATTCTTGAGAGTAACTAGGTAAGAGATCAATCTCTTCAATTTCCCCTAAAATCAAAGAGACTGATGATGATGTAAACATCTCTATGACTGTAATAGTAAAACAAGTGTCATTACTCACTGGTTTCTTTCCCACTATGAGCTTCTCCACCTTCTGCACTTGTGACACATGGTCTTCATTAGTCTTAAGCTCTCGCTTGCGAATCCTCTCATAGATGCCGACCAAAGTCTCTCTAGGTATGTCCTCCCCATCGTCCACACCTGGAGAAGACAAAAGACTTGATTTACTGCATCAAGCACATTAAAAAGGATTTGTATGATGCATAAATTCATTAAAAATAAACTTAAATACTGAAAATGAACCCAGCCTTTATTTTTGATTTCATGTATTAAGTCTGGGGAAAATCCTACTTTAAGCAATAATCATTAATGATACCACATCAGCAAAGAATGTAGGTATTAGTTATTGATGACTTTGTGTTTTACAAAGGTACAAATATGGATTGACAGCAATTTCTTTTGGTCACTGACCGCTAGACTGGGTAAGGACATTTATTTACTGTGTTAACGTGGAAAGTCAAAATAATAAGAAGGAAGATAACAAAAATTTGCACATGGTTATGATCTACATCAAACAGTAACATCTTAGGATCATTAAGTGTCCAGCCTGATGCAAACCAGTTGCCGGGTAGGTAAAACTGGAAAAACCCTTTATTTTCTACAGTTATAAACACAAAAATGTACTTTAAGATTTTAACTGGAATGAAAGCTTGTAAAATGCCTGTTGCATATTTGAAGAAACGAAGACAGCCCAGAACCAATAAGCGTAATAACAGGCCAGTAATAACGGCCATTTCCTAAAACCAGAGGAAGCCATGCTAAAGACGAGAATCACAAAGCAATAGTAAGAACCAGATGTACCAGCACATACATATAGGTTTAATGTTTGATTTTTTTCTTAACTCTGACCCTTTTCAGTAATTTCACTATAGACAGATATTGCAAGAACTGCAGTTATTGCTGCAGGACAGCAATGACTCAAGCGTTGCACCAGTGAATGCATATCTAAATCTGTACAGGAACCTGGTGGAGCAACTCTCTCTCTGAACTGATCAACGATTGGCTAATGTCTGCATTCAATGAGGGGAGGGGCAACCAGACTTTATCTTCCCGGAATTATATTGTGCTTTTAAGAAGCACAATATAATTTTGTTTTTTTTTATCCATACGACTTGCTGTGTCAGAGTACTTTAAGTTTCATTTAAGAACAGGACAGGAAAACCAAACTTTGTACCCTAATTACATGGAACACATTTTTTATACATCAATAAACTTTTTTTTTTTTACTTTGCTACCTCTTAAATTCTTGATGAAGTCTTCCAGTTTCATTTTCCTCTCTGGCTTGACGTTTGGGCTGTACATGTCGGTGTTGAGAAGAATGATGGCAAAGGCCAGGATGAAGATGGTGTCAGGGTTCCTAAACTGTCGCACCACCGTGGGGTTACAGATGCAGTACCGCTGGCTGAACATGTGAAAGCACATCAGTTTACAACAAAGAACACGTACAGTTCAGATCAATTTCATTGTGAGGAAATACTTTCAATGCTGTTCTACAAAAGCAGAAGTAAAGATAAAAAAAGGTCCTTTTTTGTCCACAAAACAAAACACAAAACTATACAAACAATAGAAGAGTAACTGTCAAAATTGCAAGATTTAATGAGATGTTAATATAAAAATGACTGTTTTTACTCTGTTCTACTTTTATTGGTTTCAGTGTAACTGTGAAACTGTTTTTACTGTGAGATTTACTGATGATTTGTTTTATATTTTTACGAGTGAAGTTGTAGCTCGTAGTCTGACCTGAAGGCTTCGATGAGCCGCTCCACCTTCTGAGCTTCCCCTTGGACACGGATGTGGTTTTGAAACTTCCTAAGAGCCTCATCCAGCTCCATGCTCTGGAAGTCCATTTCATCTACCACACAGCTGGTGCATGAGGAGAGACAATGGATTTCCAAAAGTAAAGTTAATAAACACAGAATGGGACTGTTTTCACAAAATAGATTTTAACAAAATTAAATCACATTTACAAATTAAATATTGCACTCTAAAGTCATAAAACCCACAAACTCTTAACAGTAATAGTAATAATTAAAGCTACAATGGGTTTTTATTTTAAAACACTGACACACAAATATCCTTTTGAGACAGAACCCTATAGTCACATGACTGTAAACAAAGTGAAGTTTTGCTACAGAGTTTATTTATAGTGAGTACAATGATTTGGAGAATCCTGCATGGATCACTCATTGAAAAGAGTGTTTTTTTGTATTTTATTTTTTATAAAGAAGCACTTGTCCAAGGAACAGGTTACAATTAGACTCA
Organism: Poeciliopsis gracilis; assembly: GCA_911649635.1. Lineage (NCBI taxonomy): Eukaryota > Metazoa > Chordata > Actinopteri > Cyprinodontiformes > Poeciliidae > Poeciliopsis > Poeciliopsis gracilis. The sequence goes on from CAJVRI010001220.1 coordinate 5,982,254, forward strand.
TATATTTAAAGAAAGGACCAACACAAAGCAGAGGGATGAAGATCCCTCTTCATCAAAGTTCGTGCTTCAGCTGTTTCAGACAAATATAGCAGGAAGTTAACATCCAGTCTAGCATCAGTAACTCCATTAACATAGTGTAGCATAAAACTGAGATATATGCACAAATTTGTAATGCAGAGAAAAGAGAAGAGGAAAAAAAGAGTCACGTCTGGTCAAATCTGCAGTAGAAATCGCAAAGTCTGCCAGATGTTGTAATTAGTTTTTGTCGCAGTCAACTATTTGCCATTAAATGCTGGCAGACTGGGATTGCCACAGAACTCTTGTATATCTCTGAGTGCATTGCTGGTATGTTAGGTCTCCAAGACACTGCTTTGAGAAAACATTCTTCTTTCTCTCTGAATAAATAGCACAGGGTAAATATAACACCATGACCCATGGCTACTTTTGGCTCCATTCTTGACATTCAGACATGAAAATGTCTGAATGCTTGATATTCTCAGGTTTTCACAAGCTGCAAACCTGAGATGCAATTTGTTCAATTTGTTACATCGTAAATAAATAAACGCTAACATTTTTGGAAAGTTCACTTGTTAGCTTAAAAGAATGACCACTATAATAACATACATTTGAATAAAAGTTTTCTGTTATTTAAATTAGGGGGAGAATTGAATAAAAAGAGAAGAAAAAACAAATCAGACTTACTCCAGGACATCTCTGTTGAACTGTTTTTGTCGATTACCCAAAAATTCTCCAATCATCTGCCTGCTGAGCCCCTTCCTTTGAAGTAGGAAGTGGGCAACGCCGACCGGCGTGTCAGGAATGAACCCCCGCTCAGTCAAGTACTGGATGCCCTTCTCGGGTTTCCTGAAATTTCAACATGCAGCATTATGTTAGAATTTTAATCACAATTTTAATACTTAATGTCAGCACTGGAGAGAATGATCTGTTACTGCTTGAGCTTCTGAAAATTCCTATTCAAGACATCTTCAGGCAGGCTGGTTGATAATTTTCATTCAAGCATTAGATCACTGAGATGGGCAAAATTATGTTTAATTTTAATTGCTCTTTGAGTCCTCATTATCGTTTGGATAATGGAGAAATATTCGCAAGGTTTTAAAACTATAAAGTAATCTGTTAGAAACCTCTAATCGGCAATATCTCTGTAATTTAATAGACAGCTAGGTTTAGCTTCTAACAACGAACTGTAACATTCATCCCACTCTGCAAAACAAAACAAAATCTCTATTACACAACAAACACAAAGAGACAATTTTTTTCTTTTAAAAAGCAGCTTTAAGACTGACTTTGTACTTGATATAGACACAACTGGATGCAATTTATAGAGCAAGAGAGGGCACAGCTTCTCCAATGTCTATTTTCCTGGTACTAACAAGAAAAGTCAAGCAGCTGCTCCATCACAGCTGAGTACATACTTGTTGAAAAGATTGAGACCGATGCGGTAGTGTCTCTTGCGGATCACATCATTGCTGAAGATTGGCGAGTCCCAGCTGTTTCGAGTCTCTTTGTGGTAGGTCTGCTTACTTAGCGTCTGCTCTCGGAGGCTGTCCCTCGATGAGGACTCGGAGCTGCAGTTTATGGTGTCGTTTGAGTTCGACGTGCTATTGATGCTGTCGTTGTCCCCATCTGAGAAGTCTGATTCAGACTTGCTTTGCCGGTTCGCTGAGCCATTGATTGCCAGGTGGCTTTCTAGCTGCCGGTGGCGATGGCGCAGAGGCGCGTCGTCGTCGCGGGAGGGCGCTCGTGGCGGGGGTCCGTGGGATATGTGTTTGGGGCTTGCCTGGGAGGACGTCACGATGTGGCCGTGAGGTTCGTATACAGGTGGTCGTTTGACAGAGCTGCGGTCAGAGCGATCGCTGAGCTCAGCTGAACTGTCACTTGGAGGTTCTATAGTCAGAAGAGGGAGGTGGTCCACTCTAAGACGCTGTTCTTGGCACTCTAGAGAAGGAGTGCTGCGGCAGCTAGTGTCTGTGTCACGACCCTCATCTTTAGAGTCGATAGGCCAGTACTCCTGGGAGGAGTTTACTGACTGCAGCCGTAAGTCTGATTCTGTACTGGACGGCTGGTCTCCTGACCTCAGAGCAGCAGAGTGGGACATGTCATCCTCATCGATGAACAAAGTAACGTCACTATACGATGCAACAGTTTCATCTCGCATCCGACCAGCTGGCCTGCGGTGGGACTTCATCTGATAGGGCACTTCTCCTTGCACTTTGGAGCAGCCCATAGCCTCAGGGTCAGGCCCCTCGTCCCCCTGAAGACTACGACAGTTCAGCGCATCATCTATGGACTCTGCCAGAGACTTAACCTGCCTGGAGAAGGCATCCTCCAGCTCTGTGATGGCATCGGTCAGGTCAGCCTGCGGCGGTGGATGTGACGTCATGTTTGCCGGCTGGTGGACTTCCACGTCCCCACGTTCAGACTGCACCATGGACAGCGGGGTGCCGTCCTCCGTCATGGACACCTGCCTCCCTTCGAAGTATGAGCTGTGCACTTTCTCAGGGCCCTCAAATGAAAGCTGCATCCTCATGTTAGAAAGAACGATGCGTCTGGACATACGGTTCTCTGACATAGAGCTCCTGAGACGTTCAAAGTTCTTGTTCATCTGATACTGCCTGAAGGCCGTCTGAATGGTGCGAGCTGCATGCCGAGTTATGAACCTTCCACCGTATTTTCGCTCCAGCATTTCCACCTAAGCAAAGGAAGGAGAAGATTAACTGTAAACCTGTAACACCACCAGAGCACTACAGTAGTTGAGCGCATAGGTTTGAATTTATTGTGGCTTTCCTCTGCTCTTAATGTTTGGAAATTAAAATAAAGGACTAATGTCTACTAAAATATTCACCTCAGATGTTAATTATTAATATTAGAATCAAATGCCTCACAGGAAATTGGAAACCACACACATTTTGTGGCTATGAAACAGCCTCTGACAGAGTTCTCTTTCGATATTTAACCACTGTTATCAGAAATGGTACAGAGGTCATTTAAACTGGTTGGTTTTTCTGGAGGGAATCCGGCTTTTAAGCTGTAAAATTTCAGTAAGGTAGAAGTTGGGGCTTCGTAAAGCCAGAAGTTTTATTTTTCCATTCCATTTTGATGTTCCTTCCTTCTATTGGAACGTTCACTTACAAACAAATGACAAATATCCTAACACAAACTTTTACTCTGCCAACCACAAACTGTGAGAACACTAATGTAACCACATGTAGTAAATAAAGAGTGGGTGACAACCAAGAAATACACCTGTGCTCCAAAATGATCTCATGGTGAAGAGTTCACACACAAGTAGCTTGTAGTAGCTGTAAAGCGTAGTAGAGGCATCATTTTGTTGATGAGCTAGTTTGGTACCAGATGTACTGGTGTAATTTAAATGGTGGATGGAATAAAGAAAAAGTAGACTGTACCTCAATCCCCTAAACTCAAAAAACTGGTTTTCTGATAAATCTCAAAATTCTAGATTATTTTACAATTTCAAAAAACTTAAAACTTGACAAGAAGAAACCTGTCCAGATGACTTCTAGGTATACCTGTTTATCCTGAAGGTCAGCAGAGAGCTCATAGCTCTCAGAGAGAGAACGAGACCGCTTGATGGCCTCCTCCTCGGCCTGCTTGCGGAGGATGGATTGCGAGTGCTGGAGTTTAGGTCGACGGGGCCTCTGCGGCCCGGGTTGGACCCCGTGGCTGTAAAGCGGGCCGTCGAATCGGTCGGGGCTGATGGCTGACCCGTGAGTTACGGGACCCTGGCCATAGTTGGCTCTGCCGTCCAAGGAAGGACCGCTCTCACTTGGCCGTCCATCTCCTTCCACACTGAAATCAGAGCAAAGGGATAGAGAGCGATTTTAAAAGCAGTGATAGAGATACTTTAAAGTTTGGGTCTGAATATATTGAGATTATATTTTGATAGTAGACAGTAGGTTGATGCTAGGGATTTATAAGCTTTTTCAAATGAGGTACTGAAACCAGCAGATGTATTTTTATAAGCTGAACAAGTGAAAATGCTTTTTCTAACATCTTTTTTGTCTTAAGGCTAATAAAATGAGGTACTTTCAGTAGGTTCAAAGAAGTTAGAACACATTACTGACAATAACCTTGGAAATTCAGAAAACACCAGTGCCATATAAATAGTCTCAAACAGTCAGATGTCTATTATTTTTCACAAACTCCTCTCTTTACTTACACACTCTTGTGCTCTGAAGCCCTACGAGGCGACGGCTTACTGCGAAAAGATCGTCTGTTTTCAAAAAAATGCCAACTCTTCCTCCATATCTTGTCCACCATTCTTTCAGTCAAGTCAAGTCCAGAGTACACAGGCTCCTCCAGGAAACCAAAGTTTATGCAAAGTTAAGGGCCAATCAGTGACCAGTGGGGAATTACATCATGTGTGCAGGCGTGACGACACACTGTTCCACTTCGTGGTACAAAGTCCAGTTTAGAGCAGAAGCACAGAGCAAATACAGCTTTCAGTAAATCCTTAAGCGAATTGAGATGTTGCTGAATGAGTTGCCGATCTGCTCAATCAGTCACACCATACCAACATTCCTCGTCCGCCACGGTATGGTGTGCCCACGGTTCACTCACAGGCGAATGTGTTTGAACTGACTTGACACACCCATACAGTGTACACAATCCACTTCCTTCATTAGAGGGGCCTGAAATCAACATTCAGCAATGGCAGCAGCCTATCAAACAAGAGAAAGCTGCACTGAGTGAAAAAAGGGGAACTGAATGACTTCAGACACCAGATGCATGCAGTTTTGCAGTTCAACTTAGTATGGATTAATTGATTTGAAATGCATGCCAGTGAAATGACAACAACTAAAAGCACTATTGAATCTTTCTGAAATTTTAAGCAAAAATAAATCTGATTCGATGCACTTTTAGCTGACCCAAATTTTTCTTGCTTTGGGAAGTGTATTTCTAACACAAACAATATGCTGTATTTTTTTCTGCAGTCATGCTGCTTTTACGGCTAGCTAAAATACTGCAAATGCAAGTAATACGATACATTTATTTGATCATAAACCAAAGTTTATGATAGTCTGTTTTTAAAAAAAATGCATTTATGTAATTTATTTGGCAACATGTCCTTATTCGCAATCCTACAAATTCTAAAAAACAACAAGAACAATTCCTTCTGCAAAGACCCTGAGGAAAATAGAAATAAAAAATTCCACTATTGTAATATAGCTTTTTTAATTCAGACAAATCCATCAGGACTGCATACAATTTAATCTAAACCTATATGACTGGTTTGAATATTTGATTTATTTGAGAAAAATCAATCAAGACATTGGTCCAATACCAATATGTTAAAAAATTACCAACATCGACCAATGAATTGGTTCGTCATTTGAAGGCATTGAAATGACGTGTTCCGAACTCGCACTATTCAGTTAACTAACTGAAAGTAACTGTAAACAGTTTCTTTTCAGGGCAGCATGAAAGACAACGTTTAATTGAGATTAAGAGTACAGTAGCAGGGAAAAAAGAGCCACGCTTTTATACTGCTGCAGAAACACCAGAGCGACCACAAGTCACTGAAAATCCAACCTCATTGCATAATCACCACTGGGACAAATCTCTCCCGCCATCTGTCATGCCACTCCAAAGCTGCTATTCTGTGAGTTAAAAGTGACACCTTGCCTTCTGTCGCAGAGCCAGAATACGGCTGAGAGGTATCTCTGATTTCCTACAGCAATCAACAGAGGTTTAATTAGACATGTGGTTAAATGAAGGTTGTAAATGCTCTAATGCTTTTTTATTTTGCAAGCAACAATGACCACCGTTTGGTGGAAAGTTTGCCTCTCAGATGAAATTAGAAGTTGAGGACAGATTTCAAATAAATCTATGAAAACCTGGGATAGGGCTTTGACTTTTAGACTTAAGATTTTAGACTCAAGTCCTACTAAAGTCACAAAATCAGACTTTCAGACTTGGCCTACACTCTAATGACTTTTTGTTTAGGACACAAGTTTCATAAACAAGCTAATCTCATGTGAAAGTAAGACGTAAGTAAAATGATTGTTTTCCCCACTTAATTACCATAGTAATATTCTGAAAACAGATAAATATGTTAAATGTAAATTAGGCTTCAGGATGATAATTTGAATTCGTAACCAACAGCACTTCTTTTTTTAGGCATACAAGTCAGAAGCCATCTGACTGTGAAAATGAATTTCAGTAATTAGATACATTAAGCTTACCTTGGACAAAAATGACTTATAAACATCTGAAACCTCTTTTCTTTACACCCCGGGTCATCACTGCAAACTCCAATTTACTTTATTACTATGTGTGAGATTGTTCAGCAAATGCTAACTAGACTCTGCTAAACTAAGACAGGTAAACTGTACCTCTGCAAAAATTATTAAACCTCGTGCTTAGGGAGAATTTAACATGACAAAGTTTTGAGTTTAAGCCCTTTAACTGTCACCCTCAAAACACTTACATATAAGTCAACAGATCCATGAGGACACTTGTATCATCTTGACAGTTAAGGGGTCAATCACAAAAAACAACAAAAAAACACAAACTGTATGGATGCGTCACTGGGTGTGTTGTCTCACTCCCTCGACACTGAGAACATCAACAGCTCTGACTCAAAACTTTAACTACAAAGCTGGCTTCGCCTTTCCCCAATGAGGCTCATGGGCCAGAACATTTTTTCACTTAAGTGCCTTTCTTCTGCTTCTCATTTAACCATCCAAATACCCAGACCGGTATGGGATTGTGGGTACGTGGAGAAGTAAGAAAGTATGAGTAAGTGCGGCTGCGCTTTTTGCTCTGAGGTCACTGAATACTTGACTGAGTGAGGTCAGCTGCTCCTGATGGAGAAAACGGAGGGAGAAGGTGGAGAACAGAAAATAGAGGAGTTTATATTTTAAGCTGCAGTGGATGTTGGAGAGAAAAAAGGGAGAGGCTGAAAAAGGCAGGGCATCCATGAGAAGTAAAGAGTAAATGTTATGATTTATATGTCATATATATAAAGCACACTGGAATAATGAAAAACACTGTTAAGACATGAACAAGGATCATGACTGTATTGCCCTTGAAATATGATAGCAAAATTGTCGAACAGCAACTGTTCCTCCTTTAGGGTCTCTAACCAGCTGGAGCCCCTCTTGCTTATGATGTAGGGAAGCACAGCAACACGGCTGGCAGTGATTTTCAGATTAAACGACTTGGAGAAGTGGGATCGGGAACAGGGTGAGGAGGGACTGGACAATAACCCTTTTCCCCTCTAAACATCCTGAGTGAGCAGACGTAGGCCCTTGCCCAGGCCTCAACCCATTTCATCAGTAGGACCTGGGGGAAAACATTCCTCCATCCCGGAAAAGAAGAGTCACATCAACAGGAGTTCTGAGAAAAGAAGAAAGCTAATGAGGTACAGGCAGAGTGAGCTGCAGCTTGGAACTAATTTAGTCCCCAAACAGGGTCACAAAAACAGCTACAAACTGTCAGCTCTCGGAAACACTTAGGAAATGTCTGCACAACAGTAGCCCCATCCCTTTGCAAGCCTTCCTGTAATAAAGACGCAGATATTAATATGAGATCCGATTCCTCCCCCCCACCCTCTGAAGACAGAGCTGCTGTTAAATTACAAAATGGGTGTTTTTAATTTTAACCAAACAACTCAACATTTTTTTTTTTTTTTCAGAAAATGAAGAAGTAGTGGCTCAGAGAAAGAGTATATGGTCAGAGGAAATGTTGCAAAAAAGAAAATGACACTCACACAAACCACAAAAGTGACTGTTTGTACCAAAAACTCACTGAAAACACGAATGCAAATCATTCTACCAAGTAGCTGACTAAATAGTTAAATGACCAGTTAACTTGGCTTATTTTACTTATTTGCTTTCAAAACAGACTGTTATTATTGAAACAACTTTCTAAATACATTCAAGTCCAACAAAAGAGAGCTTCACAGAAGATATAAATGAAAAGCAATAATCAGGAGAGTGTAATAGTTTTCTCATATTCAGTAAAGGCATCACAACTACGAATTTGCATCATTTTTTGCTTTATACATCTATCAACAAATAATATTTCCATTATTTTCAACAGTGAAAATAGTAAATGTTAGGCATATGTTTGACACAAATATATTCATTCCTTCTTTTCTGCTGGATTACAACCTTCATCTATTAGAGGAACCTGCTGCATATTTTTTTTTCTTTTATGTATAGGAATCGTCAGGAAAAAGTAACAAAATGTATGAAAAATAAGTGCGACGTAGTATTGGGGAAATGTTCCAGGGCGAAAACTTCAGACATGACTCAGAATGATTATAAACGTAACACTTGTTTAGCCCTCATTTTGCACGAGCTGAACTGAAAGATTTCACACTTTTTCCAGGCACACAAATCTATGTTGACATCGTCTGGATCTGGGTTAGTGAGCACTTCTCCCTTGCTGAGATAATTCATCCACCTCACAGGTGTGTCATATCAAAATGCTGATTAGACAGCATGGTTATTGCACAGGTGTGCGTGTTCAATAAAAGGCCTCTCTAAAATGTGCGTTCTAATCACACAAAGATTGTTGAGAGCACAGCTTTGTTCAAATTTACACATCGGGATAGTTATCTAAAAGGGTAGAGTATTCAAACTTTTAAAAGCACAATACTTTGAGGAGCATTTTTCTAGACAGAGTTTATTTTATTTTCTATTTAATTGTAAATAAATAGAAGGAAACAAATAGCTGTCTGACGGTGGTTTGACAGCGGCTGCCTGTCCTATGCTGTGAGCGTTTCTTGACTGAGTACTCTGTTTTTTAACGTTTTTTGGACTGTGCTGCACATCGTACAACTATGACAACACAGGTCTTTGGAAACCCACATCTTTCTCGTGCTGCTAAATAAAGCAATAAGACTGGTCATCATTATTCTGCGCATTTTCACCAGCTCATAAACTTGCATTAAGTAGTGCTTTAGATTGTACCTTCTATTTTCTTTTTCTCATTGAGCAGTAATAAAAAAAAAAAAAGGGTTTGTCCTCTCCTGAATGAGAGCGGTGATGGGCAGCAGTTTACTATATTTCATCTGCTTGAGCACCATTATCAGCTATGAAGAAACAAACCTCATCTCCGCACCACTAATGTACATCCATAAGTACAACCCCCTTTAACCCTGCATTTTAAAGATGCCAGTTTTTATGAGTGCATATAAACACAAGCAGTTAGGTGACCCTTTCAATAAAAATCAAGCAGCACCTCCACATTACACTGCTTACCCCACATGCAGTGATGTGCTCGAAGCAGCACCAAAGCAGATGTTTTCACCCTTTTCAAAGTGACTCAGAAAGCTCATAAATACAGATGCACCCGGCAGATCTCACGGCACACAGATGGAGAAGTGAGAAGACTTTTCAGGTAGAAGCTCAAGAGACGTCATGGTAGCATATGAATCAAGTCCAGCGTTTAAAAGGTGAAACTGCTAATAAACACAGAGGCAACCCGACTGTCTCAGCTCCAATAAGTGGACTAATGAATTATCCTGCAGTCGCTTTAAAACACACACAGAGGAACAAGTTAAACATTTTACAGTTTGACCTGGCTGTGTACTGGAATCAGCACCGGCCAGCTGACTGACAGTACTGCTCCTGAGAGTATTCTGCAGACTGTAAATAGTCAACTGGAGTCTCATTACAACTCGTGATTGATGACTACTGTCAGCTCTGTAATTCATTTTGAGGGGTTTTACAGTATTTCTATGGATCAAAAATTGCTTTTTTTGGTAGCTATTTGTACAGGAAAGCAGCAACTAAATCTCTTAAGGGGCAAAACTGGCTTTGTTTTTAGGTTAAAAAAAGCCATAGATTGTAAAAAAAAGAAAAAGCAAAGGAAGGTCTATTAGTCATCTAAATGTCACTCATTGTTTTGTGTACGAATTTTGTGAAGACTCAAGTTCAGCTCAAGGCAAAATGAAACTGGGTGTTAAAAGAGTAATGAAATAAATCTACAGGTTAGTATATTCCGGCTGCAATAACAACTTGGGCACAAATTAAAATCAAGCTTAACTTTTCTTTGATAAATATAGAAAATGCTTCTATTAATTAATCAATACATGTACTGTTTATATATTTTATAATAATAATTTATTTTCTATATGTTGGACACTTTTGATAATTTTTGTCCTTACAGATGCCAATATTATCTTTTTTGCAGATCTCATTTGGGACATAAAAAACAATTAGAATGTAATTCAGCATTACTGAAAGTACATGCACATACTATTTTCATTTTACAAAAAAAACAAAACAAAGAAAAGAAACAAAATATTGGCTTCTTTACTATTTTAGCAGTTGATGAGCAGTCATTATTTGTTGATCAAATGACAGCATTACATATTCATGTAGTTCAGGTGCAGCACATAAAATTTATGCTGCCAACAAAAGTTAGTTATCTGTTTGTTGTCACCATCCACAGACTTCTGAAGTCATCAGAGATCAGCGCTAATCTCCTGTTAACCACCGGGCCTCATTCTGTGTGATCAAGGCATTTCTCCTCCTCCTTCCTCACAAGATCAAACAACAGAATGAGCCTTCATTTTAAATGAGAAGAATAAGGCTCATGTCTGAAACTATCCTCAGCACCTGTCCTTGAGCCTTTCTAGTCATGGAGCAGCTCAAAGTCAGTTGGTTGGGGGGCCACGACACACCACAGGAATGCAATGCAATCCAGCTCCCAGATGGATCCTGTACAGTAAGACTAAACACACACATACAGTGAGTCAGAGCAGGGATCTGATCTGTTTTCCATTCGAAGGGAGTCAAACCTAGAAAGGGGGACCAGTCTCTGGATAGATCTTCAAGATTTGCATTAAGCTAGTCATTCTCTGAAAACGCAACACCAGCCTCTTTCATTTTCCTTAAAAGGAAAAAGAAACTGCCAACATTTCCTCACTCAAAGGCAAATAAATATACACAGACGAGCTTAAAAAAAAATTACATGCACATTTTCCACTTTTCTATTAAGTCTTACCAGCCTTTCAGCTCCAGTTCCAGCAGCGACTGAGTCTTCTCTGAATTACACTGCAAACACCACATGCTGGCCGGCAATCACAAGACGATGTACTCCAAACATTAGTGGGTTCCCTCATGAATCCCCATACTGCCTAAAACACTATTCCAACAGTAAGTGCATCTCAGAACCATCTTTTGTGTCAGGCTGCAGCCTACTGCATCTCACCGACATTCCCATTTATTTTCCTGTCCTATAGATGGTAGACCCTTAAGTCAGACCTAAGAGGCAGTCTGCGATCACTGACTGACACACCGAGCTCTCTCTTTTTGTCTTTCTTCCTCTACGTCCTCTGTGCGCCGGGCTGGTAGGAGTTTCCAGGGGGGTGGAGGCTTGGAAACATGGGGAGTGTGCGAGTGTCTGCCAGACCCTGAGCAGTATTGGAAAGGGGGCGGGGTGCAGAGAAAGGGGGTGTGAAAGGACGGGGCTTTTAGCTGTGGAGGATTTGGAAGAAATATGCTGTTGATGTCAAACATCACGCATGACATGAAATGCGAAAGATCGAGGCGGCAGGGGAAGCAGATAGATAAAAGGTTTGTTCGGGCATGTTATGCACACGTGAAATGGAGAAACTGGAGCTCAGAGAACAGAGAGTGTGATGAAGGAAGGTGCTAAAAATGCAACTCAGGAGGGAGAGAGTGTATATAAGCCTATATGTTTAAAGCCTGAGCATATGGATGGAAAAGGTGTAGACAAGAGGATGCATCATCCATGGAGGATGAAGAAAACAATGTATTACAGATTCATACAAAAAGAAAAAGGGGAACATACTGGGGAGATAAAAGCAAATAAGTGGATCTCTATTAATAGAGCCTTTCAGGTCTGAGATGCGGAGAAGAAAAAGGGCCTGAAGAGATTTTATCTCTTAGCTGGAAAAAAAAAATCTCTTTCGCCTCCCCGACTTTATGTACAGTGCCTCAAAAATATTCATACCCATTAAAAAATTAAGAGTAAAAAACAAAAAAAAAAAGATATACATTTATATCTCAGCATAAACCAGATTGTCTAGGGACAATTAGAGACTTTTACTGAGCCATTCCAACACTTAACTATGGTTTGGTCTAACCATAGTCTACTTCTATGGTTAGACCATAGAAGACTACTTCTAACCATTCTACTTCTGGATGTTTGTTTAGGGTTGATTGAGAAGACAAAAGCTTATGCTTGATATGCTGATGTTGTTTCAGAACCAACAATGTTTGTTAGAAAACAATGTTTGTTTCTAACAATGTTTGTTAGAAAACATTGTTGACTGATGCTTTCTAACAAGCCCACAAAACCTTAACAGAACAGCTGCATTTAAATTGAGTTGAATTGATACACAAATGGACCCTCAGTAAATGTCTTCTCATTGGTCACACTGGTTTTTAATGACAGGTATCATACTAAAAGGAAGTGTAATTCAAATAAATACTATACTTTTCAGGTTTTTATTTAGACAAATCTTTCAAAGTCATGGAACCTTTTCTTTCCACCCACAATTGCAAATTAGTTTGCAGTGGTCTTTTCCATTACCTCCCAATAACATTCATTGGAGTTTGGGGTTGTAGCGTGACATTTTGTACCTCTCCTAGCGGACTGCAGCAAATCTACAACCCTGGCGTATGTACTCCCCATGCCTAACATGCATCAGACTGTTCTCTGACAGCCCCTTGTTGTTACACTTCACAGACCAGAGACGAATCACTCCTCTGAGGCTAGGGGTGCGGGGGTAAACTTCCCCCCAGTCAAAAGTATTTTCTAAAGAATGACACGAGCACAGGAAACAGGGGAGAATGGCTCCCACATGCAGCCAGTTTACAGGGACACCAATCATCCAAACAGACACACACATACACCCAGAGGAAGATTCTTCTAATTACAGGCCTGGGCCCCTGAAATGATCACCTTCTGTCGCCTGTTTTCATCTCAGACTGTAATGAAAGACGCAGAATTAAAGACATAACCAAACAGGGTAAGTAAAAGATATTATAACAATCCACTATAAATGTCTGACCAAAGCAGGGGGATTATCTGCTGACATAGATCAGCAACTGACCAGCTGATCTATTTCAGTGTGAAACCTTGGCCCTGCACTCGGATGACTACAGCTGCTAATGCTTTGTGGAGGTGCAGACACTTGGCTCGGCTTACATGCAGCCACTCATCATAAAATAACAAAACAAAACCAAAAAAAACAAAACAGCGGTGACTCATTTAAACTTTTCCTTATTAAACTGGGACTCTGATTATTCCACACACAGAGGCACAAAGCACCTTGTTTGGAAATGTCTGCGTTACATCAGACATTAGCCCCAGCGTCTGGCTTTGTTTTGGCAAAGCACCACAGGGAGCACCTAACCAGAGTTTATTTGTCATATTGAGAGAGAGAACTATGAAGCAATTTCTTGGTAAAATTATGATGCATTTGGCGTTTTGATTGTTTTCGCACGAGGCTCAGGGGCAACATTGGTTTCGGAATCAAAAAGACTTCTTCCTAAACTCATTCCCACTTGATGAGTTTATGTAAACCAAGAAATTAAAGTCTTCACAGGATTAGTTAGAATTATGTGGCTCTCTGAGCCTGCCGGCCTCCGAGTCTCACTTCCTCTTCTAAAGTTACGATGTCGTCTCGCCGTCCCGTCTGCTGAAGGCCCACTCCATCTCCAGAGTCCTGACTGCACGCCGCTCTGCTCCAGCATGATGTCATTGAGAATTCCAAGCGGAGGCCCACTCACTGCTCATAAAATACCATTTCTTCAACTCAATGCATATGGTCTTTCTGGATTTCAGCTCCTTTTTCAACCGGCAACTCCTTTTGGTTTCAAACCCTGCCCTCCTTTTAATCTTCACAGTCATGGCAGAGCAAAGACAGGCTGAGGCTGGATACATTAGAGTTGGGCCGTTGCCAAGGAGGCATCCGCGAGTCAGATACAAGCAGCTGAAAACTGCTTTATCTGGTGAATTCCCACAGATGTGCTGCTTAAATACTGTCAGGGAACCAAGAAAAAAAAAAAAAAACTCTGGACTTTGCTTTTGCAAGAAGAATGAAAAAACACAGAGAAGGGGAAAATACAGCAAAGGAAACGGGAGGGGAAAGTGATGGCTTCCTGGAAAGTTGGTCACAAGATTTTGGCGCGATGCGTCTCGTCTACATGACATCATGTATCGTTTCTCCTCATCTTTTCTTTTTCCCTTTGCTAGATGCAGAGAAGCGAGGCCTGCGCCGAGAAATGGAAAACAGAATGAAAACGCAACCCTTCTCAGGTCTGGAAACAATTAGAGCAGGCTGATGTCATAGTTTGATACAACAGCATACTAAATGAGATGTAGTGGCCCGGTAGAGCTTTGTGAACACAGAGGACTTTGTGTAAGACAGGAGGGAAAGAAGAAAGAAAGAGTCCTGTAGATTCTCAGGAACAAAGAATGCCTGTGCATAACAAAGATCTGGCAGCAGATTTATGAATAGAGCTGATTTAGGAGTAATTAAAGGATATGTTGCCTCTGCTCATCACGTCCTGGCATCAACGTTGGACCAGATGTGTTGGCAGGGGGATCCTATGGGAATCATCAAAGTTTATAAGAGGCAAGTGATATCTGAAAGGTTTTTCTTCTTTTTTCCATTTGTGCATCTCTGCAGTAAGCAATAGAAATGGCTTCCACCTCGAACAGAAATGATCCGTCCAGATGCAGTGAAGCTGGAAGTTATCCTGTTTTAGCCGATTATCATTTCAGACTCCAGAAACAAATATTTCCCAATCCTGTCCTGACTGGGTCAGTCTGTAAAATCTCTGGCTGACCCAGGTGTACATGATGTTTGTCCTTTATTGTCTCAGGCTACATGCGTAGGAACAGATCATTGAGGTGTCGACTAACCATCTTGGTGTTATCTTGGGAAGCTTGAGCGAAGACAGAACTATCAAACACTCAGAAATATTTTTGTCAAGAAGTACATTTTTACCACAGTTCAAGATGATAATTCAAACGACACACAATCATGTTGTTAAATATATAATGCAATGTAAAAAAAAGTCTGACACATTTGAAAACAGATCAAAGGTTTTTCCTCCCAAATATAAAATTGGGATGCAGTTTATTTTAGGTTAACACTGTATGAAAGAATAATTGAGCATGCTGTGGTAAAGCTGTTCAAAGCTTTACAAAAACCAGAGTAGCAATCAGTCACAACTCTGCTTGGTGCATCTCGAGAAAATGTGTTGCTGTAAACACCATCATGTCTTCAACCACATAAAAAAAAAGAGAAAAAAAATCTCTTGCTTCCTAATCCTTAGAATTGGTCCAAATAATCACCTTTGATTGATACAATTGCAAGAAAAAAATTTTTGCAAAAGTTACTGGATCCTTGCTTTACTAAAAAAAAAAAAAAAACACAAGATGGATTTCTGAGAGGATTTATTTAGCACTTTCTTGGTGTGGCTGCATGTTTCCTTTCACATTCCAAGGTCATATCCAAGCCAGGTGCAGACTCTAAATTGCACTAAAATATGAATGCGGGCCACTAGTGACCAGCTCCTGGGCATTTCTCTGCAATGTTTAAAATGACTGAGTGGGCAGCGAAATTGCAAGAATTAAATAACACCCTTTCAGTGGAAACAGCAGACATGTACTTTACAACTCAACCACATGTTTGCCTTTTCCATCTGTGATTGCAGCTGGATGGGCTAAAGCTCGGGAACTGCATTTCTCCCTGATTTCTCTTTATTTCTCTAATTCCATTGATATTCTACAGCTTGTGTGCCGCTTTCTGCTGGGATTATCAGAAGTGGGCCGTGTTTGTCGTGTTCAGATGAAGCCAACCCGTTACCATTTATCGCTTTTCCCTGAAGCTCTTCACAGTTGCCCCACCCCAACATAAAAAAAAAAAAAAAAAAACATACTACAGCACAGTTCTCCCTCTGCTAAAAATAGCTCCATGTGAGGTGACACGCTCTGCTAAACACAAAGCTGCAAAGAAGTAGACAAAGAATACACATTCACACAGTGGAAAAGCCACTGAATGTCCTGCTGATTCCATCTTGTTTGCTCCTTTTTCACACACTGATGAGAGGTGCTTTTTTACCCCCCCCCCAATGACCCACACTGTCAAATCTGGAGGTCAGATGGAAAACAAAGCAGGACTCAGACGGTTTGTTTGGTGGTTGGTGTTCAGTGCTGCCAAGATTTCTAAATGCGACAAAGCCCACAGAGGGTATAAATACTCATGGTGGCCATAATGACTACAGCCAGGCAGCCTAAATGACAAAACAGAGGCCTTGCAGAATGGGACACAATCCAGCGTGTGCACTTAGTGTCACATCGCCTCCCTCTGGTTATAGAGTACACAACATGCTCCCTTAAAGATGCACCGTAAGCCTGATGGTGAAGGGGGCGCTGGGGGTCTCAGAGCAGCGATGTCATTCAGGATGACCGAGGTCAGATATTTTTTGTTCTGAATGCAAGTCGAGGAGGGGGAGATGAGGGATTATTCAAAGGCACCAGGACGCAGCAGGCCGGCTTTTTCTGGTTGGGGAAAGTTTGCGTGTGAGGTGACGGAGGGGTTGGGTCCTGGGGGCTGTGCACTGATCTATTTGTGGCAGCAGCAGACTCGCACCTGTCTCAAGCGACAGCCCTGTGGTTTACAGAGCAGAGTAGGTCAGGAAAATGACCTACTCGCATTTGAGTCCTCTTCACTTCAAATCCTAAGCTTTGTGAGAATTTTTCAAAAATATAAAAATGTAATAAAAATGTAAAAACTAGTTAAAAACGAGAAATTTCACAGAATAAAGAGTGCAACAACTTAATTGCTTTTAGAAACATTTATATACCCTTAGTGCAAAAATAGTACAACATATTCATCACAGTTATCTAAATCATGTGCTTGGTTTCATTTTTGATTCATTTCATATTTTGTTTGTACATTACAATAACAAATGTAGCGTAATTACATTAGTTATTGTAATTTTTTTGTTACTTTGTCACCTGACAGAAAGGGAAATACAAAAAAACTGATACTAATGATCTGCTTAATTTAGCTGTTTTTGAGTGCTTTTTGTGGTTCACACATTAATATTATGTTTTTGATTTTTTTTTTAAACTAAAGCAACTTTTGCAAGCTGATGATAGTTGATTAGTTGGCTTAGACATCATGTCTTTGCTGCTATTAAACCTGAATTTTCCTATAATGAAGAACAATCCTGTTCACTAAATACATCTAGATGGAAATTCTTCATTTTTTGGGTATATAAGTGTTTCAAAAGCAGCATGCTCTTTGATGCCCGTTATGTTCTTTGAGCCAAGCAAAACACATAAAGCCTAGAGACATGTGCTTTGATGAATGAATGTGTTTAATATTGCCCTCTGTTCGCTCCTCTACCTTCATCAACTGCAGCACAGTTTGAATTTTAAGGCCAACGATTTATGAAGTTGCTCAGCTGAAACAAGTTCACAGAAATGACTGTATTTATTATAACCTTTTGAAAGAAAATTTAAACCAGTAGTCAGACCTCAAAGAAAACCAGAAAAAAAAAGCCTGATTGGTTCATTTCTATATATGATGCAATACACTTCAGAAAAATATGATGGCAAAGCAGACAAAAAGACTGAAACGCGTTAGACGTCACCATTTCTCACCTCCACCGATTACCGTAAAATCAGTTTGCTTTCCTGAACTCCACCCTTGCAACACTGCCTCATTGCATATGAAACTCAGCAAAAACACCACAGCTATTGAGACCCACAGATGCCTAAAAGAGCTCCTTCAAGTTCACTGGCAAAAGTCATTGTTTGTCCTGGCGCTGCTTATAGAAGGCGGCTTTCTCATATGCTAGTGTGCCTGATTCAGACAAACAGTCAGTGAACAGGAAGGGCTGTTCTGTCATGACCATCAATGTGTCAACATGTCTCACAGCTCAATATTATTGTTTCCTTTGGGGACATCTGATCGAGAGGATATGCAGCAGCAGTCAGAAACAGCTTTTCGTTTTCTGCTTCGCTTGGATAAAGTGTGTTTTATTTAATACATCTAGTTGGACTGGAAGGGAAAAACCAAGTTAGGAAACAGTGATGGCAGCAAAAGACGATGAAAATCTAGAACACCTAAAATCTGGGTCCGTTATGAGAAACTAATTTTTACAGTACTCAAACCCAATTAGCTATTCTTACATTAATTCCAGAATCTTCATTGGATTTTAATGTGCAAAAAAACATAAAAAAATCAATACAAAAAAAAAAAAAATCTCCTGCAATTACAAGTTCAAGACTTTGGGTGAAGTTTGCGAATATAAAGAGTGAAACTTTGCCCATTATTCTTTGTAAATGTGCTCAAATTTAATCAGGGTGAATGGAGAACATCTCTACAGCAGTTTTCAAGTCTCTCTTCAGTTTCTCAATTATATTGCGGTATAGATTTTGACTGGGCCACTCAGCATATAAATATGCTCTAATTCCCAAACCGTGTCATTGCTGCTCTGACTGTAAATGTAAGTTATTTGTCCTGTTGAATGCAATTTAACTGATGAGCATCGAAACAACATCGGACAACATCAGAACGGAAAGGTTAATGGTTTATGATTGTACAGTCAAGCAGATTAAATGAATTTGGCATTACAAAGGCATAAATACCACTTTCCTCTGTTATTTTTCTTTGTCTCTGGGAGTGAAGGGTAATAAAAGTCAGTAACTCAGCAGAAATTGTGTGTCAGG
This sequence comes from Poeciliopsis gracilis, assembly GCA_911649635.1. Taxonomy (NCBI): domain Eukaryota; kingdom Metazoa; phylum Chordata; class Actinopteri; order Cyprinodontiformes; family Poeciliidae; genus Poeciliopsis; species Poeciliopsis gracilis. The sequence goes on from CAJVRI010001220.1 coordinate 6,000,974, forward strand.
GTCTCTAAATGTCAAAGGAAATCCTGACTGCACTGCTTTCTTTTCCCTTTTGTTCAAAACTTTGCACATCCAAGCAGAAAACAGGTCTCATTCTAAACTGAGCTTTTCAAGAATGAGTATGAAAAAACTAAAGACACATTTTCCCCACAGTGAGAACTTCACCAGCTGGGTTTAAATATTAATTCAAGGCCACAGTTAGAAATGCCTAAAGAAAGAAAACTATTAAAGACATAATTTATGAATCTTGTTTCACTTGTCCGTGCATTTATGGAAAAAAATAGTCATCCACGTTTTTTTTGGGTTTAAACAATGAATGAAATGCCAAAAAGTCATCTTTATGAAAAGACAAGACTATCGGGTCAGAGATTAATTCGCACAGGCAACCGGAAAGCAATCAATCTCAGAACAAAAGCACAGAGATAAAGCAGGCGTTCCCGACTCGTTCTTTCTTCACACAAAATGCAAAAAGCAGCTGCAAAACACCTTCTGTGCAGGTCATAGGAGTGCTGAGAAATTGATTCATGTTGACATATTCCAGAGGAACAAGATATCCTGAGTCTGCAAGTTCCATTCATACCACCTCTCCGCAGGACCTGCTGCCTGCACGTCAGCAGATCTTATATTTCAACCTGCGCTCCATTCAGACAGGCCGGAAGCGGTGCAGGACACGACGCGGCGCTTCATGCAGAACAACAAGCACACTCAAATTTATGATAACAACTCCTCAAGGAGGGGTTAATCAGTGCTGTCTCTATGGTTTCATTAGTCTCAACGCCTCCTGTGACCTCCTTAGCCGTTTACGAGGGAGTTAGGTTGCAGGAGTGCACAGATTAATTCACTGTGTCTGTGATGAACAAGACGATAGCTAATGATGTTTGGCTTCACAATCAAGGCTTAGCTTAGTTTTTTTTTTTTTTTTGCGTTTGGGCGGGGGTCAATAACAGAGTCTTTTTCTGAAGAATTTACAAATGCACCAAAATGAATAAAATGATGATATATTGAAAAAGGAAATAAATTTCTCTGACTACAAAGCAAGGCATTTCAAATGTGCCACATATCTGTTTGAATCACTAGAACTTGCCCTTATGCTCCAGAAGCCTTATTTTATTACTGACTAAAATTACAGCTCAGATGTCTGCAGGATGCAGAAATATCGATCCTTCGCCCCTCAGTTACTTATTAAAAGCTCAGTCTTGCTTCCCCAAGACCACACCATTACAGAGAATGGGTTTGGCTGGATCTTCATAATTCAAGTTCTAATAATGTGATTGGGATAATTATAAAATAAAATAAATCTGTATGCATTGGTAGGTGTTTTTTTTTTTTTTTTTAAACAAGCCTTCTAGACAACCTTTAAAAAATTATTAATTCACATTGAGATAAACCATAAAGTACAACACATTTTACTGACATTTTGTGCAACAGACCAACACTAATTATTGTATACTGGAATTGCGGAAGGAAAATGATACTCTATTGTTTCAAATGGACAGTCACCTACAAAAGGTTTTATTTCCAGACTGTCTCGCTCAATCCATTCCATTCTATTGAAGGAAAGCTTCCCCACAGCTTGATGTTGCCACCATCTTGTTTTCAGGTACGCTTTCAGGTGCACATAATATTCTGAAAGCATGTCTGGCAAACTGGGCTCTCTTTTAATAATGGCTTTCCTCCTAACACTCAGATTTGTTGAATTCTTGACTAAAAGTTGTCCTGTGCACCAAGAATCCCACATGAGGTTTTTACATCCTTCAAGCTCCTTCAGAGTTATCATAGATTTCCTTGCAACTATGACCAGCTTGTACATTTAGAGGAATGGCCACACCCCTTTAGGATTGTAAGAGTTTTTCCAATTTCTGTGGAAAAATAGTTTGAACAGCACTCCAAGAGATGTTTTATGCACAACTGTGTCTCTGACCTGTCTGCTGTGTTCCTTGGTCTTTGTGAAGCTGTTTGGTCATTAATGTTCTCTAACAAATCTCTGAGGATTTCACAGAACATCTGCAAATATACAAATATACACACGCACATAGACTCTGTTTACTAATTTGTTCACTTCCCAGGCAAAGGAGGGATCAAACTAAATGGTGTTGAAGACAAACACACACCAGTTTTCAGAGTTTTTGGAAAAAAAACCCCAAACAAACATGCATCATCTTCTCGCCATATCACAATAATGCATTTCAATAAAATACATAGATATTTGTGGTAGTAATTTTATGTGCTAGAAATTTCAAGAGCTATACATGTTTGCACAGCTTTTCCTCACAAAACACTTCTAAGTGAGCAGGCTTTAAGAAAACAGAGGATGTTTTCCCACCTCCCATTTTCAGGCATCCTACAGTTTATTCCTGAGAATTCGAGTGTGCACAAGGAGACCTGCATGTTCCGACATGGTGCTTTCGGGCTCTTTTCATAATAAAACCGAACCAATTCTGTCATTTTAATCAAGCAAACTTCCCATCACCCTCAGTGAAAAGCAGGGGGTTGAATCTCACGCCCACATCATCCCCACTGTGATTATGACCGAAATAAAAATCAAGAAAAGGTCAAATGTAAATGCGTTCTGTCCTGGTGGAGTCTATTTTCTAAAGGTGTTCAAAGCAAGACCTTGAAGTAAAAGTAAAAAACCCCCCAAAAAACCAAGATTTTCTAAACTGCCCTATCAAAACCACAGCAAAGGAAGTTAATATTTGAAAAATATGTATTTAATCTATAAAAAGCAGTGGTATCTCTTGCTGTTTATCTGATGAGACCTAACACCCTGGCCTGAGATTGAGTTACATCAAAGCCAGGGTAAGCAGAGACATCAACATGCAGCAGGTAATAAGAAGCAAAAATAATTAGGAATTCATGGCAGGCAACCTGATATATTCACTTCAGCCGAATTAATTAGGCCACCATTAGAACCAATTACTCTTGGTAGCTGCATCCTCCTAAATGAAAAATAAGAGTACAGTGCCTTGCAAAAGCCTTAATTCATCGTGAACATTTTTCACTAATTAGGTAACTTCTAAAGGAAATTGGTTGCATTGGATATTTATTTAAAGCTATGCAAATACAGTGATGTGAATATAAATGCAGGGCATACGCTCCACATTAACCCCTTAACCATCAGACATAGTTTCCTTGAGAACATTGGTATTTTTCCTTCTACTTGACATGTATGAAGTACCGGAGTTTATGTTGCTTTCTCCAACAAAATTCCAAGGAAATAGTTTGTGGTTTTAGCGTGACACAATGTGAAAAAGACTCTGACACCGCACCGCAACATGACCCATAAGTTTGCATTCATTTTGGCCCTTATGAACTAAAATGCACTAGCACAATTTCATGCTCCCTTATTTGTGGGGACAGCTTAAGGGGAACGTTTCAACAAGACAGCCTGCTAGATCCATACAGCACCTGGATGAACAAATATGGAGTCCTGACTTCATCCATCCATCCATTTTCTAACATTCTTTTTCCTAGTGGGGTCGGGACGAGATGCAAGGTACACCCTGGACAGGTCACCAGTCAGTCGCAGCCTGAGTTCAAACCAATATGATGAATTTGAGCAATGACTCTGAACTAGACCCTCTCATCCAGCATCACTGTCTGACCTCAGAAATGTACATCTTCAAGAATCATCAATAATTCACATAGATGAACTTTTAAACCTTCTGAAAATCCTTTTTTCTAGAAGATCTAAGCATCATATTAAACCCTGCTCATTTGGAACGGGATATCGCTCAAGTTTATGTGAGAGAAGACAGAAGGGTCAATACTTTAATATTAGAGTGTATAAATATTTGGTGGCTTTTATGAGGTGATTATTACAGGTACTGATTTTTCTTTCATAAGAACAGCAACAGGTAGAGAATCAATCTAATAAATGGCCAATATTTTGAAGCCAAAGACTTCTTGAAGCGGGGCAACACAGAGGAATCATTATTGCGTTTTAAGACATTGCCGTCCCTGACAGTAATATATATTCTTTATACACTAATGCAACTACACTTTGGTTTTTATACCTGGTCCCTTCTATTCACATTACATTGAAAAGTTTAACTTAAAAACCCTCTTGAGAAAAATGCTATTAAAAGCTTATTTAATATTCAGACAGTGATACATTGTTTTGATGGAAGCATATTTTAGTTATTGCCAGTTTTCAAGATATACTATCATCCCTGCTGTCTAACAAATCCATTGTGTAAATAAGGTCAACTGCCTGACTTAAACTTTTGTGTACACCGTGCAGCATACCACCACAAGCTTGCGGTGACAGCTGAAAGGAGCAGCATCAGAGTGAGGGATTTACAAGCTCACAGCAACCCTGAAAAAGGGATGAGATCCTTTTCACTCATAATCCACACGTTTTCAAAACTAAGCGCTCCGAGTTCCACAGGAGGGTTTTTGTGAGTGCGATGGGTCACGAGAACGCACAACTGACCTCCTGTACAAATGCACAAACATCTGTTCAGTATAAACTAAACATATTCAGGAAACATGCTCTTAGATGCATTGTGTTTAAGCAGCTTTGGGAGGTTATTTCAGCCATGTCCAAAGCAGAATAATAAGCTGAAAAGCCAGGTCACTGCATTTGCCACTTCACAATAAAGCACCACGCAAGTTTGTGTAGTGAATTACTCCAGAGATTTGAAGCAGGCACCATTTGTCCCTGTGGGCTATTTCCTTTTATCTGCTGCACCAAGAAATGCAACACAGCCACTACACTTCTGCCATGTTGAAGATGGGTGAGAATGAAACCAACTGAGGGGAGGACAGAAAGAAAAGGGATAAGCCACAACATGTGCATGGGTGTGTTAAGCACAGTGCAGCTATGTGTCCTCTAACCACTGCTGCACAGTTCAGCAAAACCAATGAGGTAGAAACCATTTTATAATTTGTGCAGCTAATAGAGTCTAATGATGTCCACACAAAGCATTCATTTTACCAATCCGACTAATGGGAGGAAGTTGGGATGGACAAAGCAAGCGTCTTCATAGTAAAAGGTCCAGCTAATGGCTGCACTGGAAAACATCAATATGGTGCATCATGGTAACAAACGACCATCAGGGATGAGCTGTCAGAGGGACACGACTCAAAAACTTCCTGCAGTTTATAGGAAATCAGCGAACTAGGGAAAACCATAGAGAAATCAGATAATAACTGAAATCAGGAGACTTGACTGAGTCAGGCAGAAATGTGATGGTGGTAAAAGATTAACAGTGGGTTGTCGGTTTGATTCTCACTCTGTCTGCCTCTGTCGTTGTGTCCTTGGGCAAGACACTTTACCCACCTTGCCTGCTGGTGGTGGTCAGAATGCCCGGTGGTACCAGGGCAGCTGTGGCTACTGTCCAGCACCTTGCCACCATAAGGCTGTGAGCAGGATGAATGACTGAAATCAGTGTGAAACACTTTGGGATCCTCCGAACTTAATGCAATTCTATACAAGCACAAGCCATTTGACAATTTTTCATCAGTGGAAAAAGTAATAGTAATTATCACCAGTTAAGCTAACAACACTCTTCAGTGTAAATGCTACTACTGAGGAAAGAAGATCTTATGAAGGTGTTTAAAAATGAAGTCAAAGGTAGCACACGATGACATGTGAAGAAAATTATTCTCAGAAACTTGTTGGAACATGTCTGTGTTGTTTTAATCTCAAATGGCCTGATGATGTGTGTCTTCTCATCTTTAGGACAATAACTCAGGTTCAATTCTGATAGCTGGCTTCATTGTTACTCTCATTACAGGAATCAAGCAGCCAAAGAAGCAAACATATTTAAGATATAATATTTGAAATATGTAGTTAAGATATTTTTGACCTTTTTCATAAGGCATATAAAATAAATCCAGATAAGCAGGACATCGGGAATCTGTCAACTGGGTTGGCATATCTGAAATCTGCCTCAAATTCTAATAAATGTGTTGCCTAATGCAAACACAGACCAAAAGTTACTCATTCAATAAACTTATTATTAGCTGAAAAGGGTAAATACTATAAAAGAATAAAAATCACAGAGTCCCACCAGTCATTTAAAAAACAATCATTAAAGTCATCCCTCCCACAACGCTGACATTTATGCTTCATTAATGACATTTCCATTCATCAAACTTGTTGGTAATTACTGTTTCGACATGCAGCATGCCAGCCTGTCATACACCTGCAGGGATGAACAATGCAAACAGCTGCTGCTAATGCTGCAGAACCTAAAGGAAGGCTTCGCTTCACAGCCAGAGAGATCACACACTCAGCGTAGAGCCCACCTACCTCCACACATCTGCTTCTGGGTTGGTCTGTGCAACGTGAAACCAGATCCAGGCTCTGGTGATAAGCCACAGACAGGTAAGGTGACTGCGGTGACTGGAAAGCGAGCCTGGCTCCGTCAGGCATGTGAGGAAGGGAACCACCATCTGACGCTTAGAGGAATGTGCCGCAAATCAGCACATTCCCCTAAGCGTCAATGAAAAAGAGGAGGCTATTTGTATTCCCCGCTCCCTCCCCCTGCCTCACTCAGCTGTGTCGCCCACAGCCTCACTCTGCCGTTGAATATGTCCCATTATTTTCCATCTCTCCCGTTTTTACAATTAAGTTTCCTGCTCGCCTTCAAACCTCCCTCTGCCCCTCTGTGTGGTCAGCGGCTTTAGTGGCTGCGATGCCTGTGGCTCGGCTGGGACGGGTTTAGAGCCTGCGTGCTGCAGCTCTGCAAGGTCACCAATTGTTTCTCCCTCTTTCCTTTCCTCTTTAGGACACATGGTGTGGCCGAAGGGGAAAACTGAGCTCTCAAGCAGACAGCGAGAGTACACTCTGAACTGCACTAATGTAGAACGTCTTTAAATTTAAGGGAAACAAGACTTTATTTTCACTTTGGTTAGAAGCTCAGAAACAAATATATACCTATAAAACCTATTTGGAAGTAGGATCCTCTAAAAATAAAAACCGAAAGAAAAAAAACTCCTTTGTGAATTAAAATCACAAACTACTAACTTATAAAAGACATAGTTGCTGCCAGGCATGAACATTCTTGTAATAAAACAGTTATGCAATCATTGGCACCGAAGCTCAATAGTAGCTATCCGGGAAAAAAGCCAGCAGATGGGCCCATCCGGCTGCAGCAGCCACGGTGGGACACCTGACAAGGCAAGAACCCCATCTGCCTTAATTTGTTTTCCTTTCCTCCTCTTATGACCCAAACAAACATTCTTCTTCTTCTTCTTTTTAAAAAAAATATCCCCCATTGTTTTATTTCTCGACTCTACGCACTCAAGCCACCGACAGCAATTGAATTGTTTGAAAAACTGGTAATTAGCAGTGTCATAACTTTGATGGCTTCTAACTGCAGACAGGCGTTCAAAAGGAGGCGTATTGACATAAGGCCTCGATAAGTCACAAGAGATTTGTTTGGAGGCTTCGGAGCTGCTCCCTGCCCTGACGCGTCTCTGCCAACAGATGGCACTACTGCACAGCGCACACAAGAACCGGCAGGGCTTCAGGATAAAATGACCGATCGAATGGACTCATTCATCTTGATTGAAAGGAGGCAGGAAAACAAGATGGTATAAAACAGAGCAGAACTGGGAGGAGAAAGAGAACGAGAGAAAAAAAAAAACAAGTTAAAACAACAATAAAATCCCAGGTCCCTCTTGAAAATGAGATCCAGATCTCAAAACGGTTTACCTGGTTAAATAAAGGAAATAAGAATTTTTAAAAATGGGTCAAGGACTGCAGAGGAGCTTATTTGAACTGCAGAATGGTGTGTTTCAGTCCAAATCATTTCTTTCAGTTCATAACTCTTGTGATTTCAAGCCTTGTTGGGCTTACATTGAACTAAAGTGATTATTTAATTTCTGAGGAAAGCATAAAAAACCCCATTAATACTAATAATTATAATGCACCGTAATCCAAAATTGCAATTTTGCAGGATGTGTGAGTGGTGGAGCGTCTCTGAGGAGGAATCAGGTGACTGTGGGAACCTCAATGATGCAGGTATCTACATCTCTGTGGAAAAAGGCTCATTGACGGGAGCGGGATTTATCACAACTGCACGTGCTCAAATCCAAAGCTAGTTGTCAAGGCAACAGCTACAGCAGACCCACCATTCACTGAACAGCAGATACAGATATGTTCACATGCATTCACACAAGAACATCTGCTGCCATCTACACACAGCCTCCAGCTGTAAATCCAGTAAGGATAAACATTTAAGTTTAATGACTGTTTACCAGTCAAAGTCTCAGCCCCCCGACAGCTCTGCTATTTCACTCTAAAGAACAGACAAGTGCTATTTTTCCAAGTAATGAGCGCACACAACGCAAGGCAGAGAAAAACAAAACTGCTCCTGATTGAGTATTATTCTAGAGAAAATAGTAATTTCAACCAACACAAAGAAGTAAATAAATGAAACGCATCTTTTTCAAATTCTCACAAAGAAAAATGACAAAAGTGTGGCACAGATATGGACTTAATCAGTCCCATTTAATCTGATGTCCCTAAATGCAAACATCGACTGGCTGAAGTCAGCTAATTGGTAAAAAAATAATAATAATAATCAGGTTTATGAATATTTTGAGAAGCATTACATTCACACTTTTGTTGGAGAACCTTAAGAAAAAAAAAAAAAACCTTAATCTAGACCAATGAACACAAGAGACAGGACAGGGACACTTCTGGAGACATTTGAAGCAGAAATATTATCCCAAATTGTTAAATCCATAATCTGAAAATCTAGATTACATTAAAACTGCAACCTTCTAAGAAATGTTCATCTGACTAAACTGGATGTAACAGCTGGCCATAAAAAAAGAAAATTATATCCTTTCCCTACCAACCCACAGATATCCACTTTCTTATGCTGGTATGACATAAAAGTTTGTGGTTAAAACACAACAAAGTGTGACAGACCTCAAGGGCTATGAATGTTTTATCAAGGCATAGTGTGATGCAGAGAACTGCGAACTATCATTTTGTAATACTTAAATCATTGGCAAACATTTTTTTTATCCATTTGTTCTCCAGTCCAGGATGAGACCAAGCTGAAAGGCCTGATGAAGGAGTACTCTGTTTAAGAGAAAAAAATGCCATAAAACCAAGTGATCTTGTCACCTATCACCTGACCTTGCTTCGCTTTGTACATTTCACACATAAATCAAAACATGTGCCAGATAATGAGGGACTTATTTGTCACATAAAAAAAAAGAAGAGTTGGTGAACCTAAAAGTGATTGCTGAGCTATGCTGGCTCAGTTTGATCATGGCTGAACATAGTCTCTGTATTATCAGTGATGCAGGTAAAAGATAGCGTCACATATAATATCTTCCAAAGCCTTTCAGAATTATTAATACAGACACTGAATGGAGAACCTGCCTGCAGAGCTTCACGTTCTGCTAGAAAATGTTTTCTTGAGGAACCACATTCATGCAAATCATCAATCAAACAATTACTGAACATTAAAGGAAATTGGATAAATGGACTTCAATATGCATAACAACATATGGCATGAAGCCAAAAGGTGCAGAGTGTCTATAAAAGCTGCAGTGCAGCAGCATGAGCTCATCATTCTTCTTTTTCTCCTCCCTCCTCCTCTTTTACTCCCCCCCTCCCCCTATCTCAGCCCCCTGCTTGCTTGCCATTACATAAGTTAATGCAGCAACGAGCCTCATTATTCTCCAAGCAGGCACAGGGAAGAGATGCAAAAAGAACATGTCATCAAAAGTAAAATAACAGCAGAAAAGAACAAAGCTCTCACAAAGAGATGGTGCCCGTGTTTCTGAGCTGTCACAGTCCACTGATCAAAAAGAGCAGAGCAGAGGCGAAATATCTTTTTGCTCATCTTTAATCATACAGTGTGTCTACAAAAATAAAAACAGCACTGGGGAACAAAACTGAAAGATGCCAATATTTCCAAATGAATCATTCATATTCATGTGCATTTTTCTGATCAGACACCTCGATGATGACGGCGGTGGGGGGAATGAATAAGACATAAAAATGTGCTCTGTTGAGAGGGTGGTGTTCTTGTGCATTAAAGTAAACAAACAAGCCTCCTCAGATAATTAGCATTTCAAACGCTTCACAGCTTAAGCATGCACCAGTAGCAGCGTTCCCAAATACCTTCCCCCATAATGTTTCAGCCTTGCAGCCATGACAGGTGAAAAGAAAGTGATGGATGTAGTTTGTTCTCCTGCGATGCATTTATATGCACACATTATCGGTGCTAAAGGCTACAAAGCTACAAACTATTTTAGAAAAATAATAACTCTTAAACAAATGAGAAAAAAAGGAAAGAGAATCACCTCTCTGGGAGAGACATGAACATAAAATATTCAGTAGTTTGTAGACAGAGACTGCAGCTTAAGCATAGATCTCTGTATAGAGATACATATCTATATGAAAGGCTCCACAGAGATGGATAACTATAAAAGTCTGCAGGTAACTGAAGTTGGTCCGTTTTCTTGATTTCTCATGATCAATGATGAAAAATTGTATCAATCAAAGCCACACATGTAAACACTCTCATATCATAACTTAAAGTGTGGCAGTTGTTGATGAGGGAATAAAATTCAAACTTCTTGCAGGTTTTTAAAAGGAAGTCAATTAAAGCGCACATCTTCAGACGTCATTTAAAAGGAAAGTAAACTCGAGATGTGTGTACGGTTCTTTCAGATTACCAAATGGTAAGAGAGTGAGACTTTCAGCAGATAACAGGAAGGCTCAACAGAAAACAACAAGGGCACCAGTGCGCCCTTTATGTATCTATGTAGGTCCTTTATCTATTTTTGAAGCATAAATAATAGTTGTTCCAGGAGTGTCATTCATTTCCCATGGTGCCTGCTGGTTCTACACCCAAGACTGTAGATATTAGACATTAGCTTCTGTGCTAGTACCAAGATGGTTTCTACTGTGAATATTAATATACAATATGGCGTTTTTGATGCTTGAACTATTAAAATAAACAACTAAAAGCATTTTTTAAAAGGCGTCTCAAGTATTAATACATTTTAGTTATTCATGGACGGTTAGAGTCCCAATCTCATGAATACCGGGGATCCACTCTATTGCATATAATAGTTGTATCACTTATTGCACATTATTTCTTTGCAGTGCAAGTGTTGCACATTGCCTATTTATATGAAAATATTACACTTTGTCCTAAAATTAGCCTAAAAAGGTCAGTGCAACTTCAGTTCTCAGGCATATTTACTGATACGCAGTTTCTCAAATGGCAGCCTCTAGTGAAGGAGCATAATGCTGAAGCATGAGCACAAAAACAATGTTTGGCAACAAGTGAATGGAAATGTGCTGAATGGACTATGAATGCCTTACCTGGGGTGACAAATAGATTCGTGCCTAAATTATTTCATGAGCAGGACCCAATCTGATGTTTAACAGCAAACGGTAAAGCCTTTAACATGGTCAACATTTCTGTCATGTCTAAGTGAAGTCTAACCAAGGTAATATTTCAGAGCTGAACATGGCCTCGATTTGAGACACGTCTCAGCTTTTCCACCTCCGAGGCTTTTTTTCCCCTCCTCTCCACTCACCACAGTGGAACTGTGAGTTGGCAGGTTAGTACATTTCCATTATCAACAGTTCCTCTCAAACCTCTCCCCAGAAAATGTGTAAGTTGTCTTAAAGCCAGCACACTAAGGCAAAGAAACCAACACAAGGTCAAAGCCTGCTCTCATTTTATTTTTAATCAAGTCACAGTTAGTTACAATCACAACTAAGTCATTTTACCTTTTACGAAGCGCTGTGAGTCTGCCAGGAGGTGCTTTATCATCCCGGTTCTTGTCAGAGTTTTCTTTCTGCTGCTCAGTTTCTTGGATATTCACAACGGGACGAGCAAGCACCGCTGAATAAGTAATGCTCTTGTCATTGCGCTCTTGAAACTCAACACTGGCTCGTGTTTGTCACTGAGACGACTGAAGCAGCCAGATCAAATGCACCCTGGCGTCTAAAGTGTCACAGCTAAAGGTTTCCTGATGTATTCATGCATATTTGCGCATAGCCCTGTTACTGTAATATGTCAGCCACCCAACAGGAAGATATTTCCACTTACCGTCAGTCGTCACTGACTGCATCGGCATTCGAACAGTGTTTATTTAACTTTACTACTGCTGTTTATGGAAATCACAACTAAGTTTTAGTGGTAGCTAATAAGTCAGGAGCACAAAAACTAAATTTAACACTAGACATTCATTAAAACTAACTCCTGGAGACGCCTCCATGGTGTCCATTAGACATGGCCAGGTTGACGATGTCGAGGAAGCAAAATGCAAGATGAACATCTCATTTAATGACAATTCCCATTTCAAAGACAAATTGACAGACTTCTATCTTCTCACTCTAATGAAAGTCATTTTTTACTCCCAGCTCTTGCCATAAACAAAAGACAAATGAGAGGCAGCTCCTTTATATCTAAGGTTCCTGTTTTCAAACAGAAAGAGGTGACCTGCTTCATCCAGGTCAGTGGTCAATCTCTGCCTCAAGTGGAGGAGTGCAATTATCTTGCAGTCTGCCTCACTCATGATGGATGGTAGGATGGAGCAGTGCATGCAGAGATGGATTGTTTCTTTTTCTGCAGGAATTCTGATGCTGCTTCCACTGATTTATCTGCTGATATTTCATTTATCTGTCTACCTTTCTGTTCTCACCAATGAAAAAAAAAGGATGATGACTGAAAGATTGAAATTACTAACACAAGTGGCTCATAGGACCCTTGTAGCAAGAGGTGGCTGGACTCAACGTTTGCATTAAGAGAACTCAGTGGAGATGATATAAAGTTAGAGTTGTCAGAGCCCAGAATCTCTAAAACATGTTGGGAGAAGTTCACTAGGGAAGAAATGTCTGTGTTTTCCTCTTTGGACTCGACACAAACCAGATCGCTTTCAGGTGGAAAGATAGTAGGACACATGAATGGATTTGCTCAATCAAACGCGCTAAATTAAAGACATCTGCCAACGATTTCAGGATGATTTCAGGACATCTGCCAACGATTTCAGGACAATTTCAGGATTAAACTGCAATACTGCTGCTGAATTTCTTATATTGATCACTCAGAGGACACTTTTCTTCCTTCACAACTACAAAACGTGTTCACTTCCTTTGAGATCCAGAACCTCAGTTGTTAAAGACAGACTTTTGCAGGGACTTTAAGTTACAGTAGTATTCATTTAGCTGGCCAAATACAATAATCGCCCTGCGACAGACTGGCGACCTGTCCAGGGTGTACCCCTCCTCTCGCCCGGAACGCAGCTGGAGATAGGCACCAGCACCTCCCGACCCCGTTAGGGAGAAGGGTGACGGAAAATGGATGGATGGATGGATGGATGGAATACAATAATCAAGAAATGAGCATGAGACACTTAATGTAATATAATATTTGTCAAAATATTGCATCCACAGTTCTTTAATGTTCATAATATTGAGCACACAGCTCTAATGCACAGCATACAGAGCAAAACCAAAAGTCTCACTTACCGACAGCAGCATCATTTTAGTACCAAGTCAAAACTGTACCTGAAATTCCTCTTGAACGCAGTGTTAACAATGTGCTCTATATGTCTTCTGGTTATACGATATTTCTACAAGACAGAAAACCATGCATGCAAGTATTCACCCCTGCGCGCACTACGCACTACACACCTGTGTTGTGGAGTGTACCTGGAGAAAACCCAGGTGTGAACAGGAAGAGAAAACTCCACTGACCCTTCCTTGCTGTGAAGCAATGGTGCTAAAAGCAATACCTCCATTCAACACCTGATTGGTTTTGTGAAGCCCCAAATGGTTTTTGACTGACTTGTAGATTTTGCTTTTCAGAACTATTTACAAACCAGTAAGTATAATTGAAGTTTGTCTCTTTTAGTCTACGTTGTGCCTGACTGGGTGAGATGAATAAAAGCTCCAGGGAGATCTACATGAGAAAGTATTTACAGTGCAAATTCATAGATAAGTTAACACAATTTAAATGCAAAAACTCAAAATCAATCAAGCGTATGTGTGAGTGTATGCTTTACACATACTCCGGTAAACAAAGATGTTTAGAGAAATTATGCTGGCATGACTTTGATTATCTGAAGCAATTGTGATTAAATGTTAAATTAATTAGTACAAGCCTGATTGTAATTAGATTGGGGATTGAACCATTCACCGTGATGCATTGGCTTAACTCTTTTCATTAAGTGCCAGTTGCCATGATGACGTTAAAACTGAGAATCTGTGGAGGCCTCAGACTGAAGCACGTTTGGGTATTTTAGTCCAAGACAATTGATTCTTTAGATTTGCTTGATTAAATGCATTTTGCCATGATCTCATAATGAGTTAATCATTACACACACTATAATTAGAAACCACTCTGCATGTGTCCTTTTATTCATCAATTATAAAAGATCATTTGATCCAAGCATGAAAAGAAATGCTTAAATTACATCTATATTTGAGAAAGAAAAAAAAACTTGCTTGGACAAGGGAATATTTTTTGCAGTCAATTTTAATATTGATAGAAGCAAAAAATGCAGATTCTAACAAAAAAAATAGTTTAACTGATACGATAGTAATCGTATCACTAGATTTAGTGAGAAAGAAATGTCACACAGAGCAAGAGAAAGCTTTTCTTCTTACTGGTTTCTGTGTTCCTTTCAAAACATTTTATGTCTGGGAACATCTTGGATGAAACTCTCTACTCCAAGACAAAGATAAAACTTTAATAAGGCTCAAGGAAGACAATAAAAGAAAATCCAGATTATTTTTTTTATGCCTTTACAGTCAAAGACATGTCCTTGACAAAGAAAAAAAGTGCCAGGAAAGACCTTGAACATGTCTTCACTGTTTCCTCCTTGCCTTTTTTAGCTGGCTGATAATATATTTCCAATGGTTTCAGAGAGGAAACCACCAGGCTTGTGAGCATATGGACAGGAATGTTACTTGATCAGAAATATCTGCACAAACTGCTGCGGTCAGTCTGAAAAACAACCAGTGCGCCGACCGCAGGCCACTGCCATCAACACTCTTCGCCATATGCTCTCCTACCTTATAGTCCGACTGGCAATGCAGTACTTCCACATCTTGTTCCATATGACGGTGACATCAACGTGGGCATCAGAAAAACAGATACATGGCACCCAAAAGCAGTTCCATAAAAAAAAAAAAAAGAAAAAAAAGTCTCAAAGTGCAGTAACTGCTCCCTAAAAGCAGCAGCAGAAGAAAAAAAAGTCTGTGCAAACTGCTTCCTCAACCACAAATTACACCCCAAATGTTTCACTTTCCATAGACGAAGCCACAGTGAGATTCATTCTTTCACTGCTAAAAGTTGCTCTGTCTTTGCCTTTCCGAAGCCCTCCCTGACCCACTTTATGTTGGGCTCAGAGTTGCAGCTCTTGCAATCTGTCTGATGACCAAGTAAGGTAAAGGACTAGTATGTAAAGAAGAAAAAAAAATCATCTCTCTTCTTAACAAAAGCTCTCCACCCACATTGACCCACACACCAGCCCTCGTTCTCCCCTCTGCAGACACTCCTTGTTCCGTTCTGTTCTGTCCAATGCAATCCTTCACTCAGCTGTTTCTTGCAGGATGCTTGCTTCCTTACAGTGTCGGGCAGGCCTTGCATTCACTTTCCTTTTTGAGGGGGAGAGAGGGGCTAAAAACTTTAAAAGCAAAAGACAAAGCACAATAAACTTTGATTCTTCTTGTGTATGATAATACCCGGGCCTAGGTCCAACAATCACTTCATTCTCAGCAGGAAGGTCATGCGGGGTGGAGGGTGAACCCCAGTTCAGCAGCTGGGAGAGGCTGTTTTCAGTTAGTTCTCCAACCTGGCTCAAACAGCACAGTCTCAGGACACAGACAACGCTATGCTACAGTCAAAGCAATGTAATGAGTTACACCCACTGACCAAAATATTCCAGTAACTTTGGAATTAGATACATAATGAGCTGCTAAGATTGGGTGGAAAAATCAAATAATTCCAGAGAACACTGAGTCATAGACAGCTGCTTGCGAAGTTAAACTTATTTATAACTACATTGAAAAACAGCAGAAGTTTACGAAAATGTTGCATGCAGAAAACGTCGATGCATATGCAAGGAAAATGGCGCAATAAGAGAATGGCCTACAGAACATTAGTACAGTTTAAAAAAGAACAGATCAAAGTACAGAACAAGTTTTCTAAGCATAAACTTCTTAACATTTGTTAATACACTATAAATAAGCTTTTTTTTATCCTCTTCTGTCAACACTGCACTCTGCAACTAAGCAACATAACATGACGCACTATACCTGCAAAAGAAACATGATGTTCATTTCACATGGTTCAATTCCAGCATGCTGTCAATTATGGATGTGACATCGCAAGGCATTTAACCCCAAGTTGCCCAATCTGCATTGGTGTATGAAAGTCATTCAACTGAATTGCTTTGAGTGGTCAGTATTCATAGAAAAGTGCTATATAAATTCAGTCCATTTTAGCATAAATAAATAACAAAAACAACTGCAACGGAGCTAAGAAATGAAAATAAGATCTGCTTTTCTAAAAATCTTCCACATGGTAGAAATCGAGCTAAAAATATTGCAACTCTGTTTGTTTTGAAGAGTAACACAATTGAGATTTTTACTTGTTTTGAAAATGTTTAGCATCAAACTTGGACACTTTTGAGCTGTTTTATATAATCTCTCTCACTTTGTCATGGCTCTGCTAACAACTACTTAGCATTGCAAGCAGAAAAGCTTGTTATTGGGGGATTTTGTCGAGGCATGCGGCTATCTATTTAGACTGTTTAGCAACACTTACACCCCAATAAAACTATAGTTTAATTTACCTTAATGCTCTAAGGTCCACTTTGCACCCTCGGTCCCCTTGACTCTGAACAGTGTACAGAATGAGCAGCTTTTAAATAAAAAGTTTATTTAGCCAATAAAGAGCTATTCTTGACCTTATTCAATTATAAACCGTGTATGTTACTACAGTTAAGAAGAAATGGCGGCAGCAGAGCTGGCAGCACAATTATAAGCAAAAAGAAATACTAAATGCTAAATGAAAACTATTAGGTTTAGAAAAATATTAGTACCGGATATTTGATCTTAGGTCTTGGAGCAAAACTAAAATGAAGTAATATAACAATTTTAAATGAAAATGAAGGGAACCAGAAAAGAAGCCATGACAGTCGAGATCGGGTCTCGCTTGCGCTTGCCTTTTGGAAGTCAAGCTGAAGTGTTTTAAACAAGTTGCAATAATTTCCCAAAAGTTTTGAAGTTTGGAAAAGTTTTTTAAAATAAACTTAAAAATATCAACTAGGTTTTTCAAAACAAAAAATTAAGTTTGTTATTTTCTTTTATGTTATGCCATTCATGATTTCAAGTCACTCAGACAATCCAGTGAGTTATTCAGATGGACTGCAAAGTTGTTTTGATAAGGAGAAAAATTATCAGCGCAATTGTGAAATGAAAGATTATATCTCTTTAAATTTGAACAAAACGGGAAGACAGGGAGAAAAAACAAGAGTGCACCAAGAATGGGACCTTGCGAGACCCACCGCCTGATGGAACAGGAAGATGATATGAGCGTCTTATTTTAATAAGAAAGGCCTTCTAAGTAGGAAACGCATTGTAAGCCACTTGTAGCTGAAGTCCACAGAAGAACAAAATAAAAAGTTGTGTGGAACACAAAATCCAAACATAAAAAAAAAAATAGGAGAAAATACACATTTTGAAGTACTTTTGAACTCAAATTAATACAGTAAAGAGATTATTACAAATTCAGAGAAGCACAACACAACCTGCAGGCAGGGGTTTCCCTACAGGCTGGAGGCTAAAAACGATAAATTATTAATAAATCCTGGACACACTGCATTCTGATTGAATTTTTATGGAGCGAGTTCATGAGACATCAAGATTGCGTGTGCATGTGTGTGTGAACAGCACGAGAACAGATTAGCATATAGACAGAAAGCAGCATCTGATTTCAAACATATTTCACACTGCGGCTCGCCTCCGTTCCTGACATCAAACATCTGCATGACGGGGGAGCGCTCGCAAGAAATTTCCGACACACAGCTAGAAATCTTAAATGTGGCGGAGAGAATTTGTTTGAGATATACGTCTTCTACAAGTACTAAAAGTTGAAGGCTTTGTGCAAAACAAATCAAACTGCATCTCAGCCTGAGACTGTAGAGCAAATGTTGACGCACACATGGCAATAAGCTCAGAAGGTGTGAAAATATAAATAATGAGTTTTACAAATTGAAACATTGGTACAAATAATAATTTGATGTAAACTGCAAAGACAGGGTCAAAAATGAGGAACCGAGTGTCCACCACATGAGAGGTCAACATAAGGAGATGAACAGAAATGCAATCTGCTCAATGCAGCGTTGTTGTTGTTTTTTTTTTTTTTTTTAACAAAAAGTTATTAAGCCAAGAGTTTGTGGAAAAAAACAGATTCACTCAGACACTGATAATAGCCTGATGAAGTAATCGCACTCTTGTTTTAAGTGATGTAGTGTAGGAGGCAATTTAGCACACACAGAAACAGTGACAGGCTTACAAAAAAAGAAAAAAAATGCAACTGCATGCAAGGCAAACATGATGGCCAGATGCAACTTTTTTATAAACATACCTCTTGTAAAAGTTGTTGTGTGGGTGCAGACACAGCACGTGCCAATAATCCAGACAAAACGCTTTGAATTTCCACATCTTCAGTTCAGAGAATCAACAGGGTAGAAGAGTATCCGACCATATTACAAGACATCCCTGCAGCAGAATCACAGCTGGCTGTTCATAATTTTTTTATTAGGCAGAAAATCCCGAGCATGGACGTCAGCTCCGTCCTCCTCTCCAAACTCCAGCTTCACCACTGCCTCTGGATGACAGAGGGAGAGACTTTAACCCGCCCAGAACAACCACATCAATCCTGGACGTGGCCGCAGCCTTAAGAGCCAAATAAAAATAAAAATAAAACAGATCAGAAGTCCTTCGTGGACGGATTTGGACGCCGTATTAATGTCTGGGATCCACCTCCCAAAATAAGCAGAACATTGGCTGCTTTGGCTCTATTTTAAATCTTATCCAGGTCAGTCAGGGTGTCCTCTGTGGATGCCTCTCCTCACGTCTTGGGATCCTCTGAGACGTAACGCTACGGTCAAAGCTTGGCGCCCCTCCAGCACTGGCACTGGAATGTGTGAAAATCTCCAAAACTCCCTCATCTCAGTTTGAAACAACTGAATGGGGTTCCCAAACCCCTGTTCCGATCCATCTCCTCCTGCTGCAAGAACAAACTTTCCAATGGGTTTTTTTTCCCCCTCTCCTGAGCTTCTAGACATCCTCACCTTGAAACCATGAACCTTTCCTCTCCTTCTCCTTCCCCTTCTCCTGCTTTTCCATGTCTTGCTCTCTCTCTCTCTCTCTCTCTCTCTCTCTCTTCCTGTTACAGCTACAGCCATACACACAGGACCTCCGAGAAATGTGCCGACTCCCGTTGCCGGGCAACACTACCGTACTACTGAAGCTTCAAATGGTAGCCGAGCAGCCTGCGATTGGCTGGCCTTTTGAACAGGGAGGGGCTGCTGCAATGTTGTAGGACCACATGAGTTCAGGCAGGATCTTTGCTTAAATAAATGAGGTTTTAATTCTTCCCCCTTTTGTCATTTCATGCAAGAAATACAGGTAAATGCAAGTCTAATCTTTATTCTTGGACGATAATATAATTTTTATCCACAATTAAACTTCAAATTTTAATGTCAAGGCACTTAGAAAACACCATTTTAAAGCTAGACAACCTTCTTCAGTCACAGATCCAGAAGTGCTGCAGCATTTAGAAACTGCTTCACTGCCCTCTTTTCCAGTTAAAGAGGGTTTTAGCATATGAACACGAGCAAAGTGCTGTTCTTTCGCTGCCTGGGATGCAGTGGCACTCTGACACAGCAGCCGTGGGAAACAGGCATGGATGGGGATTGCAGGGAGGGGGGTAGCGTTCATCAATATTCAGCCACTCACAGTGTCCGCAAACACATCGAGGATTTCATGGATTTACACAGATGAGGACGCACTAATACTCAAACTGGAGAAAGACAAACATGCATCGTTGCATGTGTGTTAGAGTAATCGCTAGTTCGATCTGTTGGCTCTGACGAGTCGATCCACACAACTCCTGATAAAAGTTGAACTTCAGCAGGGAGATGCTAATAATATAAGTGCTATTCTTTGGACTTCTGCCTCAATTTAGGCGCTCTCCACACAGTCATGACAGTAGGAATGCAATGAACTCCTATGGTGATGCTAAAACAGTAAGATTTGTCTTGTCAAAGAGAAGTCTGTCTCAGGAAGAGCCATCTAGATGCTGCCAGCGAATGTCTTTTGCTGGCTGAATTAAGTGAGCTATTGCTATGACCCCTGGAAAAAAGAAGAGTGCTTTAAGCTCAACAATACAAATCTGTAATTACAAAAAATGCAAGCATATTCATTCTATGCGCCTGTGCTCATACCAACAGGCATAATTTCAGTTTTCCTACTTTTTCATCATAAACTAGCTTTTACATTGTCAGAGTGACAATGTAATGCCATTCTAATGTTACTGCATTGTATTAACTTTCCCGTTAATACAACCATATTATAATATGAATAAAATACATTTTTGTTTCTTGATCAAAAACCAGCATCACAGAGACACATATGTGAGCAAAAGCTTTCATCAGCTTCTTTCATTTTCTGTACTAACACTAATTCGTTGAGTTCTGTTTCTCATTGACAAGTTAGCACAAAGGATAATACAAGCTTTCAAAACTGTGCAAAAACAGAAACTCAGTCTATTTCAAGAAACTCTAAGGCAAGACATCAATATTTTGGACTCACTGTGAGAAGAGAAAGACACGCTAACCATTAGCCGCTAATGATGTGGAGGGTTTACAGATTCTTTAAAAGCACAGCTGGTGATTTGTGAATCTTTTACTCTGTAATAATAAAAAAAAAAAATAATGGGAGCCTCAGTTTCTCAAAATGTAACTAGAACTTTGCCATGTGAAACCCAACATCCTTTACTGTCTACACAATATTACTGTATTGTATCTCTCTTATGACAATTTGATAAAAAAAAACAAAAAAAAAACGGAAATTGCTACCTTACAGTTTTACAGAATGTAATAATATGACTGTTAAAATAAATTTCTATGGTATTTGTTGGAAACAAATGGAGGGTATAAGTAGGATATTATTGGATTATATCTTTAAAAGAGCTGTCGTGCTGGAGATACAGAAGTCATAAAACACAATTAAATCACTTATAAGAAAAAGCCTCTTTAAATTGCATGCACAAAAGCTCATAATGTCTGTCATCTGTTGTGATGATTCACTCAAGTAGAAACCTTTTAGTTCCTTTCTTTTTAATTCACGAAATGTTAACTTTAGAGGTGAGTACATGTTTTAGCCCTGCTGAGTCTGTCACTCAAAAGTCAGAGCAGGAACATTTTCATTCAAATTGCATGAAAAGAAAAGCTAATTTTCCTTTTGAGTGAAAGAGATTAGAAAACGTGTGTAGAGCATAACCGGTTTTCGTTTTGGTGGCTCAAAATGGCAGGCATGTGACTAAGCTGAAAGCTGCCGGTTAATTGGACATTTTCTCCACGTCTAGCACCAAACAGATCCACCTACACAAGTTTTGCCAGCTCCAGCACCACAGGACACAAGTCAGATTACTACCAGTGCTTCAACATGAGAGAAAGAAAACATGGCGGAAAGTTAATTAAAAGGTTTTAAGGCAGATGGGGATCTTCCAGTCGTCAGCTTGAGGTCCCGATTAAGACTTTTTTTTTTTAAATGATTGGTTTTTGATAAACCTTCACTAATCGCAACACTTAGTTAAGATGGTACTTCACTAAGTGGCAAACTCTCAGACAGATCTACTTTCTGAATTTCTGATTTTTGGAATAAAGATTAAAAGTATTGCACAAGGACAAAATTTCAAAAATAAATACAGTGCAGTTGTATAAAAAACAACAACAGTGTACTAAAGTTCAAAGGAATGTGCAACTAAGTTGGTTCATTTAAAACTGTACAAAATGTGCATGTCTACTTGAGCATTAAATAGACTGTCAGAATAGCCTGTAGTGAAAGTTAATCATCTAATGTATGACAAAGAGCTTCAAATCGTTTTTCTAAGTCAATCTTATGTAGAAATATGCAGAGAATATCAATGCCTTATTAAGGTTTTTCTTTGCATTGCACCGCAGGCGAATCAATACAAATCCTCCCTGTTTCAGACATCAAAACGCTATCATGGCTGTTCAACCATCAATCTGAACAAATTACCTCTTTGAAAAACCACCTGAATTGCTCAAAATGTCTCCTCTGCCTTGCCACTTTACACTGGCGTATAGGGAGCCGGCCTGATATGAAGGCTGAGGAGAAAAGAGAGCACGTTTCCCTCTGCCAGTGACAAAGACACTGATTATCTGCCCTGTGGATTTCACGATGGCTCACTTTGGGCAAGGCTTGTGCAGTCGATAAATACATCAATCGAAAATAGACCCCACGGCATAGAAGGAGAAGGCAGACAAGTGAAAAGAAAAAGCAGAACAGAAAGCATCCCTCTCATTCCCTAAAACCCCAAAATGAATTTAAACCAGGTGGAAACGCATGTAAGATAATCTGTTTTTCCTGACTGGATAAATACTGATTGCCAAATTCTTTCAAATTGTGTGGTAAAAGCACATGAAAAATTCTTCCTTGAGTTATACAAATGTTTACTAAAGAGTCAGAGCTCTCCCATATGAACAGAGTCTGGAAAAATGTGTTAGAAAAGTTCACCCCCTGGTGGCAGACTACAGCAGTTTCCATGTTTTAAGAGCTGAGGAGTCAATGAGCTGATGTTGTGATGGGAGGAATGAGGAGTCTGGCGGATTTGGGGATTAGTCCCGAATGCCTTTGAACACAAAGGTACATGTACCGTATTCTTTTCCCATTCAAACCGCATCACAGGAGCAGTCAGTGAACACCAAATAGGTAGAATCACATCATGTCGTTCCTCAAAAATGATAAGAATGAGATTTTAATCATGGAAATTTACAAATGTCAACCTCACCAAGAGCCCAGCAGGGTGATACTGTTGATGGCACAAGAGAAGCTGCAGAATATGCATGTGCACGTATGCATGTCCTTTGCATGTTTGTTTCCCTGTGACTACAGATGTGCCAATCAGAGTGTTTCCTACTGATTCCAATTTAAAATTTCTCTATGCACAGGCTAATCAGTCTTAATATTGACTGATTTTCTAATAACAGTGCCACATGAACGAGAAAAATGTGCCGCATATTGTTGAGTAGCGGTAGTAGTTTTTGATCCAGATGAACCCAGATGAAAACTTTATGTGGCTGTAAACATGTACCTGAAAGTTCATGCTGTTAGTTTGATATTTAGGAACTGAAATTTTGTGGGTTTTTTTGTTTTTTTTAGTATTGATGCATTAAATAAATAAAGCAGAGCATCTTACCTGCTGACCACTGATCAGAGACTGATCAGAGGTAAAACTGGCAAATTTACTGGCTGATTGATTTCTGCTGCATCTCTACTTGAGGTGAAATTATGACATGTCCAGAGCTTGCGCCGCATTTTGCCCTATGAACATGCAAGGGTTAAACGGGCACAGAAATTTGATAAATGAACTAAAACCACAGAGCATAAGAGATCTAAAAAAAACCCCACATCATTCTATTTATTACAAACAGAACGGGTAATATCATTTTTAATGAACAGCTTTTCACTTTCTACAGTTCTGTGGAGAAAGACCCCAGGCTGGTATTCAAACCTGGCACTCTCTTGCTGCAAGGCAACAATGCTAACAACTAATAACCATCATGTAGCTCTTACTCAGGCCAATCTTGCATAAAAATTACAGCAAAGTCATATGCATTAATAAAAGCTCACACATATCCTACAGTACAACGGTGTAGCCATGTGGAGTGGAGGGAGTGGAGGGAGTGAAGGCGATGACGGAACAGAAGGTTCGTAGGGAGAAAGCATAGAAGAACCAGCAAAGAGGATGACTTCAAGTAACGCTGATGCAGGATACCAGTTCCTCTGTCATATGTGGGTCCACTTTTACAGTAACAGGCTAGGAACAATGCTCATGTCATGATGCCTGCTCACTTCACTGAGGGCCACCTTCCAATATATTACACAGAATCTGCAAACTGCATGTCATGATTATTGGGTTTTTTAATACTCTGCTACACCAGCTACTAATTTTCTTGCCATGTAAAGATTTACTGTAGTTTGGAACATAAACAGGAATTTATTCGGTTGCTGATGTTGGACTGCAATTATTTTGAACACAATTATCTGAATGAACTGAGTCAGCATTAGCACATCAATATGATTTACCAATCAAAGCCTAACAGGATTATCATGCTTGTTGTGCTGCATGGGAATTAAACATTTTGCAGAAATTCCAAAGTCACGAAGGAGAATACATGTGCGTGCAAAATATAATTCTGACTGAAAATACTCATTACACACAACTGGACCTCGTTTAATTACAACCCAGGGAAGGGAGAACAGGAAATGCTTGTTCATGTCTTGATCTGGTTTCCTTTATATAACATTGCTGTTCGCAAACATATCCTCATATGCATCCACAGGAACAGAATGTTCTGGAAATGCATCCTTTTTCCATTGCACCCCTCACTCCTTCGTGCTGTCGCTTCTGACGTTGCCGTTGGCAAAGGCAGGGGCTTATTATGGGCCGTTTCAAACCACGGATGCATCAGTAAGCGCCTCTCCCCGGAGGAAAGTTTAACTCAGTGAGATGCTCCCGTGAGAGCACTGCAGCCTTCGCTGGTTTTGACCATCTTTCCACATGGCTGACGCAGCTCCAGCTGCAGACTCAGCTCCTGGAAGCTGAAAGACAGACGGCAGATGTCCTGCAGTTGAAGTTCTCATTTGGAAATGACAGCTTTTCAAGCTACACTGAGGCTGATTGAGGTTTATGCAAAACACATAGTGACTAATGTGCTGGGTGAGAGAGGAAATACAATTCCGTTCATCGGATAATTGATGGAGCCAGAGAAGAAATGCCACACAAAGTTTCTACTATTCAGAAATAGAGGAGACTGAGCTGTGCTTTACAGGATCTGAGGCATAATGACTCAGTGCCAACAAAAATGATTATGTCCACCTTGCCACATGACAGTGTTTATTTATTGCAAAAGAAAGCCAAAGCTGATATCAAACTGAGTTTCCTTCTGATTTAACAACTGCCTCACATTTTGCTTTGTAGCATTTGACTCTATATACTTTGATATGTGAGCCGACAGCATCCTCAATGCCAGATCATGTGCTTCCACTACACAACCTTGGATGGTGTCGTCTTATGCAATTGGACCATGCATCCTACAGTTGCAGTCTGCAGTGGAGGCATATTCGGAGCAGCGCTGCCAGTTGCATACTCCCTCAGTCTGTACACCAAGCACACTGTGTTGTCATAAGGCTCAAGCTTATAGCAAAGGAATGTGCCGTCAGTGCCTTACAGCTCTGGTGACGCATTCTATTTTTCATCATCGCTGGCGTCACTTGAACAGGAGCACTGCATTAAGTATGACTCCGCCAGGGATGGGGGAAAAGGGCATTCCTCCTGGAAACGTTTCATAACGCGGCTGCCCTCTGAGGATACATGACATTATATCAGTTGAAGGGTAAAGCCTATCGGTGTTTATCTGGAGATTAAATAGTACGGCTTCTCCAAGGAATCGATTACAAAATGCTGTTATGGATAGAAAAACAACACTGTGATCAGATCTAAAGGCTGTTTAAAAAAAGAAAGAAATCATGGTCCTTTTTTGAACCCAAGTTATACAAAAACTACCAGCAAGTTTAATGAATTTACAAAATATAATTAACCTGCAAGATAAAAATACAACACAAGATGAAGCCAAATGATATTTTCTATACCTGCAAAGTGTATAACAACTAAATAGGCACCAAAAAAAAAATCAGCTGTTTACTGGTTGGACACTCAAATATCCAACTTCTTTCGAATCAGTGAATGCAACAGATAAGCACTCATTGGCCATGCTGCCAGTGACACATTTTGTTGTGGATGCTATTTCTGAGCAAAGTCACAATGTTGGCAATCCTAAAGATCAGCAGAGTGTTTAGAATGATGATGTTTTATGGCAAGAGTAACACAGACTTTTTGCTATATAAAATTGAAATATTCAAGTTTTTGTTGCCTAGGAGATTTGCCAATATTCCTGTTTTATTCAGGCCATCAAGAGAGAGACAGAGAGATTTTGAGAAGATAACAGGAAGGTTCAATTAGGTACAAAATTGTTCTGTTTTTATATTTTGTAGATTCAAATTTCATTCTTTTATGATATTGTTTCTCCACCCTGTTCTCCAGGGCTGACTGCCTTGCTTGTTTTAGGTGTTTGTGTGCTCCCACACAACCGAATAAAAATAAATTCCTGATTACCAGGTTCCTGCAGAACTTAATGGCAAGCTAAAGAAATAATGCAATTATTCGAATCAAGTTTTCTGTGGCAGATTCACATCTAAAACATGAAGAACAGAGGTTCTGAAGAACAAGGGTTGAGAGTGACTGTGTATTGGAACATACTGGATAGGTTGGTGTGTTAAGGTCAGAAATTACATCTAAATTCTGTAGGGAATGTGAGAAAATCTGACTTTTCAAATTCGTCCTGTGCCAGCCACTCCAATTACAGAGATGTAAAAAGCCTTTTGACTTTAATAATTTTGTCTTTGTCTATAAGTAATAGTAAACCTCCTTTACAGTGACAGGTCTTTCAAACACAAACACACAGTGATGTCGCCTCTCACACACACGCACACACACACACACACACAAACACACACACAGTGATGTCGCATCCACCCGTAGTCATTAAGGAGGGTTAGAATAATTCCTTAGATCTTGTTGCTTATAGTTATTTATATAAATGTAAAAGCTAGAGTTGTTTTTTTTCTTTACCTTATCTGCATGTTGTTTGTACCGAACTGAAAATGGCTAGCGTCTAGCTGTTCGGATATGCCTGTCAAAATAGTGACATCTTATCTTTAAAAGCTCGAGAAACATCTCTGCTTCTGGCCTTCCAATGAGGTACAATCAGCTTTAGGAATTCAGAGGGCTGCTGAGCTGCCAGCTATGATGAAATGTGATTTTCAACAGAACATCAGTGCGTCCAACCCGAGTTATCGGCAAGACACTGGCGTCTTAGTACCCATCCCTCACAAATCTCCTTTGTCCTCCGTAAACCAATGTTAAACCAAGTAGTGGATTTGCATCATCTTTGTGAGATTTGTACCCTGAACCGGTCACATCAGTTTGTACGGCAAAAGCTTTTCTTAGATTGAACCAGAGACAGAGAGAGAAATCAGTCATTGCAGAAACAGATGTCCATCGGCATTTTGTGCAGCTCCAAAAGCATATCAGATTTGGGAATCTAGTAAATTCTTCCTCACACAGTTAAACTAAGAAAATTTGATAATATGAGCTAAATATTAAAGCATGTATGCCTGGTGCATACAAAAAAAGATGCAAGGCAGAGATTTAGGACACTAAAAGAGCAGCACCAGCAGTTTGCCTACAGAAGGCTAAATGGAGACCAGTGAAGGTCTCACATTCATTAAGGTGACTGATCCACACCTATCATGCCATGACAGGGTCATTTAACATTACCCATCAACTTGTAAATGCATGTGCAAAATATATGCGCAAATGCTTACAAATAATTTGCTTATTTAATTGCATCTCTGCAGAGGAATATAGTCGAAAGACCTTATTCAGCTTATTGTACGGTGCACAAGACAACAGAAGTCGGTTTGAAGAATTGTTACACAACTGCACAACGGTAATAAAACAAACGTGACATTTTGTCAACCTTTTGTCCTCGCTGGATCCCTAGATGGTTTACTTTGGAAGAATTGCAAACCTTGCAACACACCGACTATGTGTAGGATCCATCCTAAAATAAAATGAAAGACCCAGCCGCATTTTGCACACACACGCATAAGCTGACTTACGAGCTGTGCCACACACACACAGACGCGCGCGCACACACACACTGAGATTGTACCAATCACGCACAGGACCACAATCACTCCCACAAAAATACAGCAGAGGCTGAAAGGGACTCATGTGCCCAGTACGAGCTGTCACAGCATCATGCAGAAATGAGTCATGTTTCCCCGAGGCTCTAAAAGCATCTCTCACATGACTCTGCTGTGATCACAGCTACAACGGCAGCTCCGCAAACACAAAACAACCCTGAGGTGTTATCATGTTACATGAACACACATGGCATTCATACAGCTTGGTGTTATTGGAGACTGCCATCCAAACAAAAGCACACTGCACCGTACTACCCCTCCCTGGAACACAGACGTTGTTTACAAAGAGTATAGGAAGGGAACAGGAGAGACACAGCAAGGTCTGAGAGCCGTAGGTGACTCAGCATGGACTGTAGAGTGGGTAGACACAGTGTTTTCCTCTGCCACCCACTTGACTGCTCTGCCTGTGAATGGGAGCTGCACCAGCGCTGCCCAGGCAGGCGAGCCTGCCCGCCTGCCCGTCTACCTGTCCGACCATGTTCACAACAATCAGGCTTTACTCACATGTCGTAGAGCCTGTAGCCCATGGCCGAGCCCGGTCTGCTCGGGTGAGACCCGGGGTCTCGTGTCCTCCGGGGGTCCGTGCTGCTCACCACAGCGCGCCACACACTTGGCTTGTCCATCCTGTCTTCTGGTGAACGGGACGTGATGGTGGGACGGCGTGTGCACACAGGCTCACTCACTCAGACTCGCTCACTCTCCTTCCCAGTCACAAACATGGGCTGCCACAGAGCAGTGCGTGCGTGATGTAATGAGGAGCATCCAAGAGGCTGACGGACGGTGGGGAGGTGCAGAGGGGTGTGGAGGACCAGCAAGAAAGGAGGAGGAGAGGGGAGGGGATGTGGAGCCCGGGAGCTAAAAGGGCCGTGTGGTGTGCAGCCTCTGCTCTAAGGCATGATTGGTAATTCTTCACAGGTAGGAGTGTGAAGACTGCTACACATACATAAATGAAAAGAGGGCAAACCTGCAGGGAGGCTGCTGGGAGGTTCACTGGGATTACTGTGCATCTCCAAGATACTGGGAAGCATCTCCAAGATACTGGGAAGCATCTGCGGATACGTCTCTGCACCCTCTCATCTACTCTCAGTAGTACGGTCCTCAGATGGCGCCATTTGATTGGCTGCAAGGTCTCCATAGAAACAAGAGGATGTGTCAGAGGTAGGGCTCATTATCATGCCTCCTATTTCCCCTCCTTCCCATTTTTTGTTTTCTCTCCCTTTCTTCTCCAATTTCTTTTCTCCTCACACACTGAGCCCCACCACAGCATCCCTCTCTCCACTGGAATCAATGATTTTTCTCTGCAGAGTCCTTAAAAACACATTCTCATTATGATCCAAAAAGCTAGGGATACCTACTGGGTATGCTTTCTTTTATATACTAAGTTACTTAGGGGGAAACGTAAATCAAATATGTATGCACCGAAAAATCCGCTTGGGACCGGGGTGATCAGCTCTGACCAAGAGAAATGACCAAAAAAATCTATTTCCAGTCAGTGAACACGCGATACAAATGCACCACCATATCATAGCAACAAAAATACTTCTCGGAATGGAGGCTGTCGGTAAGGTAAATCTAATTTTAGAAATAAGAAAACACAAAGTGAGCTATTTTCAGTATATTGGGTTGTTAAAAATAAAGTCAGGAGAAGCACAAAACCTGTTGTAAGCTAATTTCAACACAAATAATAATACACTTTTAGTTTGATCGGTTATTTCTTTGTGATAATAATCATTCTTGGCAATTCAGGTCCATTGAAAAGTATGTTATTAATCCCAGCTGTAGTTAGAACTCCAAGATTCTTCAAAGAGTTGTTTTAGACGTCGTTGGCTGTGGGCAGAAAGGATCTGCAGTAGCAGTCAGTATAACAGCAAATCTGTAGAAGCCTCTGACTTAAGACATTTTGTTGATATCAGCAGTCTGCAGAAGAGAATGATCAGTGAGCTACATAATGTTCATCATTTTATAAAAAATCCTTTCGATTTTTGATTGGTAACAACAGAACAAGAAAAGCACCTGAACTCAGTATTCAGAGAAGGATTTCTTACATCTCAATATGAAAAGCTAACTGATTTGAAAAACATTGGCTCAATGTGGAGGACTAAACAACTGAATCTCTAGGATGAGCAATAGTTTTTCACAGTGATGTTTTTCACTGCTCATCTCACCTTTCGGTAATTAATTATTATTATTATTATTATTATTATTTATTTTTTAACTTCAGTTTTAAACATCACACAACATTCTAGTTAGTCTCCAAAAGTGGTTCTTTCCTCTGGCTCAGATCAGAGGTGAGAGTTAAGAATCTATTTCGAGGCAGAGTTTAGTGGAAACCAAAAGAACCGGTGCCAAGTCAGCGCTAGGTTCCTTTAAGCACTGCTGCTGTTTTATCGGATAAAAGCGCTATCAGCAGACCAGAATGTTTCAATCTCTGTAGTCAGAGCTCAACCACAAAAATCTCCGACCGGCACAGAAACTGAATAAAAACGTACCGATTTAAATATTTTAGAAATCAGTTGCTGCTGACATCTCTGAGCTTTATAACGCCAGACATGCCCAGAGATGTATGGCTTGTGCAGAGGTTGCATCATGAAACCAGAAAGGATGTCTGATAAGCTCTGCTAAGGTCCAGACAATGGACATTTTATTTCAGTTTTTTAACTATGAACTGAAAAATGTCATTTTGGCTGCAAAATGAGTCAGAACTGATGCTGCAAAGTACATACAGCAGCCACAGTGTGCTGGGCTTCAGCTAAATAATGCAGACGATAACGTTCAAGCTCTCACCAGGTAACAGCAACTAAAGCGGGACAGTTGTCAGGGATGGGAGAGGGTGAAAAGAAAAACAGTCACCTACGTCCACACATGCACACCTGCACACACAAGTTAGTATTTCCACTCATATTAGGGCTTTGTTTGACTCTGATTAATTTCAGTATGGAAGTTTGTAACTCTATCCCCATGTAGTATATTTCTAAATATAAAAGTGTCTATGGCATTAGGACCAGGCCTTAGTCCCTATAAGGCCTATTTGTCTTCAGAAGGATAATAAAAATACAAGAAAAGTTCATAAAAAGCAAACAAAGAAACACACACCTACACACAATCATGGAGCAGAAATCCCAGGCGGATGGCCTCCAGTCTCCAGAGCGATACACTTGATACATTGCTGTTGATATCTTGATCTTTAAGGTCAAAGAGAATAATAACATCAGACCTCTGTCTTTTTTGTTAATGAACCTGTCTGGCGTAGTAATGGTGTATGCACATCATCTAATCGTGATTACATCCACTGTGTAATTGCTTCAGTCTGTAATCATCAAGGATGAGAGCTCTTTCCGCCGCCAGACATACTGATCATGAAGTGCTGCGTGAGCCTGTGCATGCGATAGGACGCCCTGCATGATGTGTGAACAAGCACAGCGCTACACTACATCTGAGACAACCTCTACCTTTTATTTCACTCGATATTCTGAATGCTGGGGCCTCCGACTTACAGAGCTTTGCACTTTGAACCGCTTAACTCTTGTAATGCAGCTCTTCTCATGTCACTTCTAGACAGTTAATTTGTGGGGAATTTCCTCGAAATGTCAAGTACAATTCCACCAAAGCTCGACATGTAACTTCACTTCCAGGCCAATTTGCGTGCCCTCACTGCTGCACAATGTGTGTACTACGTGCTGGTGTGTGTGAACAATGGCTTCTTACAGCAGTGGAGAGGACAGCTCAACTACAACAGAAAGTCATGTCTTTAAGATCCAGCAAAGACCAGATATAGGACCTTTGAGATACACCAACCCTGTATGCCAATAGCTAATAGAAATACAAGGATAAGGCTCTAAGGGAATCATCTGGCTGGTATCAAAATACTATTTTATGTCTGTCAACGTGTGTTCACTGAGGTTTGGTTTAATTCAACAAAGGAAAAAGGAACAGTGTGACGCAGTCTTTGCGGAAGAAAAACCCGATTTAAAACTTATTTCAATAATTGTGATACAAATCTATTTTTTGAGGCAGTGATACATTTCAAACTTTTTTGAGTTAATTGTGATAATTATAGTTTTTAGCTAACAGTAAATTACAAAAAAAAATTACAATGTTAAGTTATGGCCATGTGGTGGCCTATACAATCATGGGAACTATCAAGATCGTCTGGTTTGATTATTGTCCAGCAGATTGGAGGATAAGCTACAAAAGGGTACACTGTCAAAAGCTTACCATTTAACCTGGTGCTGTATTTACGTGTATCAATGAATAGTTGCTTGGTAAGAAGAAGTACTGTTGAAGAATTTGTACCTGATACAAATATAACTGCTGCTTTGGGGGAATTGTGCAGCAAAGTCCATCA
Organism: Poeciliopsis gracilis; assembly: GCA_911649635.1. Taxonomy (NCBI): domain Eukaryota; kingdom Metazoa; phylum Chordata; class Actinopteri; order Cyprinodontiformes; family Poeciliidae; genus Poeciliopsis; species Poeciliopsis gracilis. The sequence continues at coordinate 6,033,409 of CAJVRI010001220.1, forward strand.
GAGAGTTTGTTGTACAATCCTTTTCACCACACTGACATATCCAGGGGCTGAAAATGTCACACTGCTTCTGCTTTATCCATAATGAACCAGAGACAATGTCAGAAGTGTCTTACCTGGGCAGAGGAGGAAAAAGACTGGACTGTTGCTTAGAAATCGAAATTTTCAGGAAAACTTTGCATTTCTTTTAGAAATGACGACCCAAAAATCTGGTGGTGGAGTTGAGAGGTATGGAATCCAAGCTGCTTAGGGTCCAATGTGAGATTTTTTTTGCACTCAGTGATTCGAAGAGCCATGTTATCTCCTGATGTTGGTCCAGTGTGCCTTATAAAGTCCAAACCCAGTGCAGCCATCTACCAGGAAATTCTAGAGCACCTCATGCTTCCCTCTGTTGATGAGCTTTACGGAAATGCTGATTTCATTTTCCAGTGGGATTTGGCACCTGCCCACACTGTAGTACGAAGCGACCCCGAGGCAGCTCCAAACTACTCCACGGTCGATATATAATCTCCCTTGGCATTGGATCCCTCACAGGCCTGAATGTAAACCTAAACTGCGAATGTGCAAAAAGTTAAAGGGACCCTTTAAAAAAACTGAAAGAGAGTCCAACTTCTTGGAAGCTGCTTTGTGGGCTTTTAGATGTACAAATATTGCACATGTTAGTGTTCTTCTCCCAACCTCCCCGCTGTCCTCTCTCACCATATGGCCCCTTTTTGATCCAGCTGGCCTTGGTGAACAGTCTGATGTGAGCTGCTTAACTCTAGCTGCAGGAATCTGTTCAGGACTGCACAGACGGCATGCACTCCAAATCACAAACCCATGGCATGCACAGCTTACTCATTCTTATTAGAGTATAAATAGAAAAACCTCCCTAATAACCTGAATTATTTTATTCCCAATTTCCATAGTTTATTTGTGCAGTTTGAAGCATTTATTTCTCACAGTGGTCTGACGTTTTCTCAAAAAATTCAAATATCTTTTAAAACCATAAGCAATTTTAAACTGAAGATATAACAAAAACAAAAAAATTTTTATAATTCCTAAGCTTCAAAAGAAACTTTAAAAATGTGCGGTCAGATTGTTTTGTAGCACATCAGCCAAGGAGAACTTGGTGATCAAAGAGCTTGGTCCTTCAAAGCTGACCTGTCAGCTTCTGAGTGAGAACGTTAGAACCTGACTGATAAAGAAAAATCTGTGCTTCAGATAATTAAAGCTTTTAGAGAAATCAGAGGAAAGGAAGCAAAGTACTAACCGTGGCCTTTGGATCTCTCTCTCTTTCCACTGATTTCATGAGATCATCTGAAAGCTCTTGATGAAAATGGTAAAACCTAAACAACCCAGCACACACCAATCCTTACTTTTAACCTTGCTCTCTTCCCTTATTAAAAACTTCTTTACACAAATTGATTTTCTGTTCCCTTTTCACAATACAATCATTTAAGTATAGCTAAACATTATGTATTTTTTTAATTACAATACCAACCCCTTTTTGAAGTATTAGTCAAATTTTTAGCTTCCGTTTATTTGAGAACATTGTAAAAACTGAGTAAATTATTCAGATGTCCTGACATTTATGACCAGTCAGTGTTTTACGGTCATAAGAAACACTAATGAGTTGTAAAACTGAGGATGCTCAGATCAGATTAATAAAAAAAGCAGAGAAAAAGGAGTGAGGCACCAGACGGCCTTATTAGATCTTTAACAACGGTGACTCATGTCCTCGCACTTGAGCTGAGACAATTAACCTTTGAGTCAAGCCTACAAGGATTAAAAACGGCCAACTCTGACAATGGCTTATAAACCATCAATTCAATTCTTTATGCAAAGAAGTTGAAATTGTTTTGGGGGGGTTTTCGGCCATTTAAACAACTGCAGGGCCTTAAAAAGTATTCACAGATTGTCATGTTACAACTGTAAACCTCAAGGTCTATTATTAGGAGGTGATGTGATGATCAACATGAGGTGGTGCATTTTTCTGAAGTCGAAGGAAAATTGCCATTTTTAAGGGGGGGGGGGGGGTTATAATAAAAAGCAATAAATGTCATTGTGGAGCAAACCTGACAGGTCAAGGATGAGATGGGGATGGAAGTTCATTTTCAAGCAGTGCATCAACCCAAACATCCAGTCAAAGAAGCAATATTGGAAATCTGTGGTTGATTTATAATATTGGAAATATCCTGTAAAAATTGATGTTGACCAAAATTCTTTATCCAACCTAAGACTAAACTATTTTACAAAGAACAGGCAACAATATCAGTCTCTAAACCCAAAAAACTGGAATTTCAGTCAAAGTTGATTTTTACAAAGTCTTGACTCAGAAGAGCCAGATATAAAGACACTACACGTTTTTCGGATTTTATTTGTAGAAGTTATAAAGCGTGCCTCTTTTCCTCCCTCCTCCAAATTATGCCCCATTTAAATCTAAAACTATGATTAAATAAAGTCAAGTTTGTGATTTTTAAATTCAACTGGATATTAGAGCTTTTGCATCTTGCATTTTTATCTAAAAAAAACAACAAAAAAAACAAACAAACTACACTTTATAATGCATATAGTCAGTAATCAGGCAATACCAACAGCATGTTGATTTCCCAAAATATTAAGCAAACCATTCAAGGTTTCTTACCCTTTGCTCGCCTAGTTTAGTGATATTGGGAGTTGATCTAGCTGACATAAACACAGATAACACAAGTACTGAAGGTCAGAAACATCATGTTTTGTGTTTGCCCTCTAACAGACTGATTCACCACTTTCCAATAACAGACCTTCAACCTGTCTGTGCTGTTATTTTGTGTATGAACCCAAGGAACACACTCTTATGTGGGAGCCACAGCGCTTCAGAAAAATCTAACAGTGAAAACCAAATAGAGAGACTTTTTTTGTTGTTTTCTAAGGCATGCAGCTCTGCAGAGATTTGGCCTCCTCTCATGAGGCTTCCTCCTAATTCAAACATCTTCTAAAGAGAGAGGTGGCGAGAGCTAATCGTTTCCTGGGCGATAGATGCTACAAACCACAAGATGGCAGTGCATGATCTAGTCTGCTTGATGCAGCCTGCCTCTCTCTATCTCTCTCTCTCCCTCTCTCTCAACCACTGCTGCTGTTAACCTAATTGGAGTGTTTATGTATCACAAGATTAGACTACAGTTACATATATGTGGTCTCAAATATTTTAACTGCAGTTACACACAAAAAAATAAAAAAAAATATAACAACCTATCGCCACTTTCGTTATTTCAGCTTTGGTGTGTTTAGTTATCAGCAACTTCCTCTGATTCAAACACACCCATAAAGTTTTTTGTTCCATATAAATATTTTTCCAGCCTCCCCAGTAACGGCGTTTAAACGCCTCCCCCCGCGTTTAGATAAGAGACCTCTCCGCCCTGCTCTGGGCATGAGAGACGAGAGGTTTAGTTCCCCTGCTGTTTTCCATGTTACGGCTCTGCACGGCCTCTCTGCGCCTCACTGGCGGAGGGTTCTGCTGCTGTGCAAAGGCTCCTTCTGTTCCCTGCTTGGCCTCAAGCCTGAGAAGATCAGAAGTAGAAGACAGACGAGCTTTTCATTGGCAGGCCAAACAAAGCGCTGTCTCTCTCTGTCTGAATGTGACACAGAGACAAGAGCGTGACCCCCCCCAGCCAGCAGCTGAGTCTCTTTGCTGCCATCACAAAGATTTAGACTTCAGTAGAAAAACTGATATCAGTAGATGAACTGATATCTGTAATAAGCCACTCACCACCTCACATGCACAAATGTACACACATACTATTTTTAAATGCATAAAATATTAGAAAGAAAAAAAATCAATGACATCAAAGAGCATTCTTTTTGCTGATGATTTCCTGACTGAGAGTTTTTTGTTTTCTATTTAGTTTCATAGTAATGAACAGAAAATAAGATTTAGATTTCCAAATACTTGGCCTGTTGATCACTGAACAAACCCCATCTTAGGAGGACAGCTTTTCAACATTGGTAAGTAATTATGGAATAACTCTGAGGCATTTCAGTCAAATTGATAACACTGACATTATTTGTTTCAGTTTCAATAACCAGGTAATATAAATTCACTACTGCATCTATTAGAGGAAAACGTACTTTCTTTTCTCCTTCAGCCTCTCCTGTAGTATTTTCACATTTTACTTTGAGATGTGTCCACATTTTTATATGCAGTATTATCAAACTGTCACAGGCAACTCCCAGTCAAGTTTTATTTCTTTTAATTCAAGTTAAAATCAATTCTCAAGTCTCTAATTAAATACATATTTCTCCTTTCATGCCATTTATAGTCTGACTATGAACATCTTCACAGCTTAAGTCTAAGACAAGTCTTGAGTCCTGCGGACTGTCGGAGTCAGGTCTGGAATCTTTGTTCTTGTGAATAAAGTGTCAATTGGGTCATTATGTCAATTCAGAAGCTCTGGTGTGACATCTTACGATGCTCATCAGAAATTAAAATCAAAAATATCATCATGACAAAGACTGATAATGCTCTAAAATGTGAAAAGAGCTAAAAATGGGACTTACAAGTAGATAAAAGCACTAAATCGGTTATTGATTTACTTGATTTAGTGGAGATGCTTGTAGGTTCCATCAGATACAAGTACATGTTGCTGCTATTCTGTATTCTGGGGAGTTGTAGCTGAAAAGTTTGATAAATACTAATCTAGAACATAACTATCTGAATCAATTGTTTTGTTTTTTTGTACACCTTCATCTAAAGATACAGCACAAATTCAAACACGCACCGATATATATCCAGGTCAAGCCTCTTGCCAATAAGTTGTTGCACATGTTCAGATTCCTTGAAAAATCAGCTGAGATCGGTCGTGAGTGCTCTCCGATCTCTAGGAAACTAGAGAAAAGTGTGACACACCATGCTCTATTAGCTGATCTGTGTGACGCTCTCTTTACATCTGAGCAGCTTTGGATCAGCAAATTTCTATTATCAGACTGGCAGACAAATCTGATACGCTTTGAGGCTCTTTTGCCTAATATCACTGGTGCGTGGAACTGATGAAAGGATAAGCTGTGAGGGAGTTACAGTATCACTAATCTATCACTTGATCTAATTATCCAACCGAAGTGGCACAGGGTAATATGGAGGCAGTAAAGCTGGGAGAGAGAGAAAAAAGCATGACACGTCGTTGCTATAGTGTGAAACATCTGTTTCATGTTGTTTCACTCTGAGGCTTTCTGAATCCCTAACATCACATGAACATGACACACACCTATCTGGGTACTTACTGTTGAACCAATATGATTGCTGTGGACTTGCAAGCCTTTCTTAACCTCGAATGAAACACAAACTCCCACCTTTGTGATTGATTCTGATTTTATAATCAAATTGCTTTATTATGCATGCAGTTTTTAGATTGAAAAGTTTTCTTTTCCACCCCATCAGCTAAAAGATAAATTGAAATTAATATTTTACAAGAGCAGTTGTCTTGATAATGACATTGCAATTCAGAGAGACGGCTTCCTGCCCGATATCTGATTCGGGTGGGGGGTTGAAGGCAACACAGATAGCAGGCTGTGTGCTCGCTGAAACCATAATAGTGTGTAAAAGGACAAATTGGTTATTATGACTGAAGGTAATCACGTACTTTCATGCTGACAGTTTCGCCTTTAAGCCAGATGGAACAGAACAAACTGAAATACAGTTTATAAATAGAAACATGTTAGGAAACATCATTTTAAGGGAGAAGTGTAAATCAAGATCATTTCAACAGTTCTCATGAAACATCTATACTGTGTATTGATTAGATTCCTGAATATTAAATGTTTTAGTTATTTATAACTGTTTTTACCACATTTTTATTCATGTGTTCTGCTATAGTTAAGTGCACCAAGTTGGAGATAAAAATCAAACACAGCCCCATTAGAACAGATTATGTGATATCATATATTAATAATACGTTAAATAAATTAAAAACATTTTACCGTAAAATGTGACATGATTATACTATGTACAATTTAACTGAAACAACAAAAATAGTTGAAGTAGAAAGATATTACCAGAAAAGCTGCAAAGACCTGGGCTGCTTAAATGTGAAACCTTTAACACTGTTTTGATTCAATCTTTGTGATTCATTTTCATGTCATCAGTGTCACTGAACATTTGAGTTCAGAATTAAGTTCAGCAGTCCTAGTCAAATTTTACTGACATGTGCTCTTTTACATCCTTTTTCTAAAGCTACAGTCTACAGGCATGATAAAAAGTACCGACAATTATATCATTGTGCAAAGGTATCAGTCAGCAGATCTGGCACAGAAACAGTACTTTTTTTTTTTTTTTTTTAATTGAAATCAAAGTTGGAAATGAGTTAATTCTGATGCACATAAAAGGGTAATCAATACAGCTGATCCCTGCCTACCTTCCACTGCGTCAAAATTCCTAAGAATATTATGACATTGCATAGCTGCATAGAGGCTAAATAGTGTGCATACACACCACACACTCTGTGCATGGCTTCATGAAGTGAAAGGCACACTGCGAAAATGTTCTCCCATCTGACTTTCGGTCAAAGAAACTCATTCTAAGCCGAAAGGAAAAACCATGCGCTCCTTGATCAGAAGCATGCATTTCCTCAGATCCAGCCTCAGAGTACCGAACTGAGCCTGTAATTAACTGTTGGGGAATATGGTGACGAAACAGAAGCTGGGAACCTCAAAGACAGCGTTCCCAGGAGTTCAGACTCATTACTGAAGTGGGCTTTTGGTTCTATAGGCCTATTAAATAATCGTGAAGTTGTGATTTCCCATCTGGTGGCATCAAAATTTTACAATACAAACAGCTGTAAATAAAAAGCCCAATAAAGATGGATTTCCTACAGCTGGTGGAATGTTATGTTCAGCAGAAGCCATTTTCTTTATTCCTTTTTTTTTTGGGAGGGGGGCAGCAGTATTTCATCCCCACAATAACTGCTCATTTATTTACCAAACGCTGTCTGCTGCCACATGCAATAAATGTTTATTGTGCTGTTAAGCCTGTCGCAAAATGACTTCAGTTATAGTCATCCCTCACAAAGGGGAAATGCTGCGGTGAGATAGTTACAATTAATGCCACAATGCGGGGTTCATGAACCTACGCATGGGAAGACGTTTCCACTTCCACAGCGTGTCAATTTCCACCGTGTTCAGCTCTGCGACACGCTCTTATGAGCTGCCTTTCTGCCTCAAGCAGTCAGCAAATAACAGGGCAGCTTCTTCAGCAGCAGAGGCAGCGTCTCCGCGATTCTAAATCGATAGGCTCTGATTCTGCAGAGCTATTATTTAAAAGGCCTGGAGATAATCACAGGTTCTGTCCTGAAATGGACATTCACTGTAATGAAGAACACAAGGTGTATGAGTTATTTATGCGGCTCATTCTAATGATCACCAGCTAATTAGGAGGTGTAACCTAAATATGTGCCAAAAGACTAGTGAGCCTAATACGTTTTAGGAGCGTTCACGAGATGGCACTTTAAAAGGCCTTGAGGGCTCTTAGATTGAGTCAAAACAAACTGTTATGCATGCCAGATGCAGTCTGAGTTAATGACGTTCCTGCACCGTTTATCATTTGGGAAAGGTTTCTCTTAGATGAGCAAAATTGAAAATCTTATTTTGTTCATTTAGAAAACCAGGCTATGAATGTAATAACTTGGTGTTGAAGTAAAGCGTCACATTTTTTGTTCCTCCTGCTTCTTTTTTCGTAATGTTACACATTGCTTCATGGAAAGGAAGTCTGAAATCTCCATATTTAGTTTGACTTATAGACATATGAACATAAATATAACTTACTGTAGTTTAACCCTATTAAAGGCCTTGGGCTGCAACACAGAGAGGAGTATAAATATGAGCTGCCAAGCTTACAGTCTATATCCATATCTATAAATACAATCAGATTTTCATGACTGACGACACAGAATGAGAGACGAGGAGTGGCAGAACTGAGACCTGCCAGGGGTTTTTTCAACTGAGAGGAAGAAGGAGAAAAATCTAAAGTAAAGGGGGAGAAAAAGGGGAATCAAAAGAGAAGCGTGAAGTAAGAAAAAAGGGGAAGCTCAGAAAGCATCTTGGGTATTTAAAAGCCTTCATTCAGCCTTGAGCTGGACTTGATGGGTGCAGAGAGGCAGGGAGGTCTTAACTCGACACAGGACTGAACTAGAAGGCAGCTGCGGGCGATGAATGCACCAGCTACTTCACAGGCAGTACACCAATCAGTTCAAACTTTTTTTTTTTTTTTTCTCCTGGATTTAATAATGACAAGGAAGTGCCTTGGACAGGAAGGTTGTTTCCTCCTTAATTGATGAGCTCATCTGTACTTCTGTAAGATTAGGAGATATATTCTATAAAAACCTTGTTCTCTTCATGTAAACCCGACAGTACAAAGCTATCCTTCTGTCTGACATTGCTTTTTGACATCTACTCTTCCTGACCACTCCACTTTTACAGTCTCAGTCTGACATAAACACACTTCCTGCGTTTACCTCTCAATGCCACAGAGCACTCAGCAGACACTGGAGAACACGGCGACCACGGAGCCGAGAGAAAAAACAAACAAACACAAAAAACAGCCAAACATTTTTAGAACAAAAGCTGCAGGTGTGAAAAATGTTGCAGATTGTCATCACACAGAAGGACATATTAAAGTAATACTAATAGGTGAAAGAAAATACATCTATTTCTGGACTGGAGTCAGGTCAGTTAAGGACAGCACTCTCCCTTGGGCCCTCGTTATAATATTTTAGTGTAGATTTTTTTTACTTTTATTGAGATTAAGTGTTGCACAGCCTGGCATTCTCAGGAAGCCATTTTAACTGTATTGGCTTTTTGGCCGGTGAGACATGGTTTAAGCTAATGGGAGCTAAAATACAACAATTCAAACTCACATTCAGATAATCACCACTTTTATTCAGTTTATTCCATATTTAGTCTTTAAATCTTCAGTTATTTTTTTAGTTTATTTCTCCCACTTCTGTGGCCTGCTGGCTCAGGATTACTGTGGGCTCCTGACTGGATGCGCTATGCCAAACGCACACAAAAACTACAGAGGAAGGACATTAAACACATCGAGGAACAGGTCTATAAATTTGACGAGGACGCTATGACAGAGATCAGGTAATGTAGTGCATTTCGTCAAGTTCAGAAATGCTACATTAGCAGAAGCGTTATAGTGCATGGTTCTTTTACCTGTGCTGACCATTATATCAGCTCAAACATGTTGCTGTCCAGGGTGCTAAACCCCGAGAAAAACATGTGGATGATAAAGACAGATTGTCCAAAAATAAATAGTCATAAATCCCTTTCTCTCTGTTCTCCAACTCTGTGAAAAGTTGTAGAAGAAACTTAAATACTAGGCATATTAAAATTAAATATTCCCCACTGAACAAAGCCTATAACGAATAAATAGTACAGCAGTAATACCTGTAATAGTTGAAAGAAGATTGTTTTTCTTTCAACTGAATAAAGGAAAAATCTCCCAGCAGTCTCTTTACGCTGCTTGTATATCACCATCACTTGACAATAGTCACCAAAGCTGGAGGAAATTTGATTTATTTATCAAGATTATGTCTCCTGAGAAAATTGTCAACGTATTCCTATCACAGGCTGACTTCAGTTCTTCCTGGAACATCTGAATCTCTGTTTTTTATTATTATTATTCTTATTATTATTTGAAGATCTGTCATGCTGTCTCTGGATAATCACTGGAATTTATCTTTCTGAAAGTTTACTTACTTTCTTGTTGTAGTTACAAACAGTTTAGGAGGATTTCTTTTGTCTACAGCAAACCCCAACAAGAAAGGTTCCAATAATAGTGATCAGTAGATCATTTGCAATGAATCATTTGCTCCAATCTTAAATATTGGTTGCAACAGTTGCTTGTTGGCTGTTGCAGTGAGGTGCTCACTTGTGAAAATGTTGGCAAATTTGCACACAGAATCATCATAACATGCACTGTCACATATACATTTTTGGCACAGGAAGTAAGTCATCACATCTAAGCCTTTAGAGCGCTTGTTAAGTCCCTTACACTTGCAGATCAAATGCGCCTTATGCATGTAATTGTTAAAGGTGAGAGAAGCTTGAGCGTGAGCAACAGAAAAAGAAAACCAGCATGGTGAGACACAAGGAGTGCAAACACGTCGGAGATGGAAGGAGACGAATACAACAGCAGTCCCGATTCAAGAATATCCCTGGAGTATTTTGAGTATTTTTTCACTATTACAGTAAGGCAGTCGTTCTGCTTGCTTTGAATCTGACTGCTCGTCTCCAGAGACTGCTCCAACTCCAGCTCTGAGCACGTCTCTGTGAATAGCATGGCTCGAACGTCAAGATTCATATATTAATTTCCAATATCTTCTCAAGCTCAGAACCCAGAGGCTAAAGTAAATCATGGAGCTATTAAAAAATAAGAGTTCTGAAAACATAAGCATGCAGCGCCTTGCTAAACTATTTATACCCCTTTAACGTCTGCACATTTTCTCATGCTTCAATATTAGCTAGCTTGAATGGTGTATTATTGTGAAGTGGGAGTAAAACCACTTCACAAGTTTATTTGTATAGCACATTTCAGCAACTTGGCAGTTCAAAGTGCTTTACATTTCAACTTTTTTTGCAACTATAAATTTGAAATGTTGGCACTATCACTTATTCCCCAAACCAATCCCATGTTTTACTGCAATTGGGGAATGTCTACAACATTTGGCAAAAATGTATGCCCATTTATCTTTGCAAATAAGCTCAATATTTATGTGTGGGTTTTGACTGGATCATTTCTGCTTTGATCTAAACCACTCCATTGTAGCTCTGACTGTGTATTCAGGCTGGAAGGTGAACTTCTGCCCCGGTGTCAAGTCTTTTGCTGCTTTTAAGGCAATTCTTCCCAGGATTAACCTGTGTTTAGCTCTATCCATCTTCCAAACCATTTCGACCCAGGGTATGCTGTGTTCAGAGTGATGTGCGGTTTTAGTTTTTAGACTTTTATTTGTGAATTAAAAAAAACATGTAATTTACTTTCCCCTTCACAATTAGCCATTACCCTGTGATGTTCTTTCACACACGAGCTCAATAAGATCCCCAAATTTTGCAGCAGCAATGTGAAAAATCTGAAAGAAGTTAAGTTTTGAACGTTACTGTAAATGACTGGGCAGCAGCTCAACACAGGTCAGACTCCCCCCTTTTTCAAAAAGCACAAATTCGTAATGAATAATTCAGTCCTCCGAATTCTTTGAATAATAGTTTTTTCCTCTGCATGTTCTATTATGCAGCACACACACACCTAAACCAATGCGAGGCAATGCGCATGCTGCCGGGCATGGCATCGCATATCAGAAGTGGCAAAGTAATTAATATTTCACCCACTCGTTTCACATTAACACCACGCAAACACAGTCAGAAAACACAGTCGCAAGAATCAGTCACTCATCAGGAGTCTCACACAGCCGCAGAGCTTCAGCGGGAAATGATTACACAATATCTTTCCTCATTTCGCTTCAAACACAATGCAAAAAATGCTGTTTTCAAGTGACTCCATGGTCAACATTACATTCCACATCAATGCAACATCCTGAGTGCAAATCTGGTGCATGACCTTTGTCACGTTGTGGTGAGAGAGCTTCCACTACTGAAGGAAATCATCCCTCAAAAATACTTCATAACAAGACAGTCGTGATGGAGGCCTCAGCGTTTGCTCTCAATCCATTTTGTGCAGCTATTCATTTTTTAAACTTTCCTCCAGCCGTGGACAGTGTGTTTGTGTTTTCCAAAGCATGCATTGAGCAAGCTGCCCACTCATACTCAGTGTTACACTTCAAACTGGCCTGACATGTTTGACACAATAAGCAGCTGTACAATAAGCTTCACAGTGTCACGGATGCTTGACACAGAAAATACAGAAAGAATGGAAAGACTGGCACAAATTACCTTTTCTGGCCAGAGAAACCTGAAATGAAACGTTAGTGTTGGTTGATGTCTAAATCCCTGAAGGAAATCCATTTGGAAAACAGGATGGAACTGTTTGTTTGTGAATTAGATGAATGATCAGCCTGTACTGTCTCTGTTTCTGAGAACACTTCACAGCTGATCCTGATACACCGTTTGTTACACATTTGTTTCAATGTGTAGAACAACAGAAATACTCCCCCATCTTATCAGCAGTGTTATCTTTACTCAGCTGCTGATATTAGAACCATTGCATATGCAATCACTAAGTTACCACTGACCTAAATTTACAGTGACAGAGAGACTGTATTGACTGGTGCACCTCTCTGCCTTTCTGTATCTTGTCTGTATGCTGCCCACAAACCACTGCTGTGTAGAAAAGAGCTCCAAGAACATCTGAAACATTAAATAAGATGTTCAAAGCAAATCGCTAAGCTGTGGGAGAATGAGAGCAACTATTTCTGCAAGTTGTGTCTTCACATTATTAACTCAAATCACACTAAAATATTTTATAAAAAGAATGATCAAGTCATATTTAAAAAAGATTTAATGTGCTAACATTAACCTTGCACTTCACAAACTTCATTGTCAGCTGAAGCAAAATGTGACTTTCTACTGTAAACATTGACTCTTATCTTTAATTTTTCAAATTAAAGATAAAACCACATTTTAGACACCTTACTATCCATAAATAGCAAATTTTATAGCAAAATACAATAATCAACAACACAGAAATGCCTAACGCAGCAGCATATCACGTTACATCAGTACAATAATTGGCCAATATTTATTTTTATTGCAATACATATGCTAGGTTACAAGAAAAGCATTTCAGTCAACATGTCCGACAATTTTAAAGTTTTTCATTGGACAGTAATAAATTACGTTTGTTATGTCTAACTGTCCGACGTGTTTTCACAAACAATTCTGATAATTTATGCAGCTGGCTCCACCACAAGCTGACTCCGCCATGAACTGAACAACCAACAAGAAACACCAAAATGTAAATAGAACTGATGAAATGATAAGAAACGAATGACTGTGCAAGGCCAGAAAACTGCAGCAACAAAGAATTCAAACAAGACCAAAGCCAGAAAAAACAACTGTTTATACCAGCAGAAATATGACCATCATGGAGTTCCTTTGCGAAGCTCCCTCTTTTCAGAATTTAGCCTAACAAGAATTCTGATTCATTTTTGTGAACCACTATACCCTTAATGCTAACCTTTTTTTGGACCAGACTATGCTGACTGTCAGAATACCTGAAACTCCCAGTCAACTGTGTAGAAAGCAAAAAGGATTCTCATGTTCTCCAGCCACAAAATCATAGCTTTTAGCATGATCTGATGTGGTTCCATTATTCTTTTGATAAGAAAAACGAGCTTTTTTGCCATGTACCACAACTCTTAGCTCCAAATAATACTGCAGTTTGTGAGAGTCAATCCAGCAAGGACTAAGAAACAGATTTTCATGGAGGCACACAGCATTCAGCCATTATCAGTTAGCAATCAGCTGATTGTAATTGTGTCAGGATAATCCTGCTGTACAGTAAACAAAGCTTCTCAGCTGCTTACAGTCATCATAATCCATTTAACCTAATAGCCTTTAGCTGTTTTTAAAAATGACTCACTAAGCAACAATCAAGCTAAAACGAGAGGAGCGGATAAATAAGTGAATTAATCGGTGACGTTTTTACAATTTAACAAAGTCTAAAAGCAACGTGCAAATGTTTCTCATCAGACACTGAACAGTTTTTTTTTTATCTATATTTTTTTTTGTGGAACTTCATTTCTTTAAACCATGAAGAATGATTTATTTTCGTGCTGCACATGAGCCAAAAGTGGGCTATGGATTAAGCGCATATTTCTTTTTAATGATGAAGCACAAAGCACTAGGAGGCAGCTCTGAAACTCTCACAAGTCTTTTGAAGCTCCCACTAGTCAGTCCCACAGATTTGACAGACTGCTCCCTTTTTCTCCTTGCTTGCCGAGAAGGTTTCTGAAGGTCTGAGCTCAGTGCAGGCTAATGGCTCAGCAGCACTGAAGGCTCATTTAAGACAAGTTCATATTTCATTAAGGCTGAACCTGATTATCTCCTCCTGTAGTGCACATATTCACAAAAAGATGCGCGTACACATCAGGAGAACAAAACAGAGGCTCCCAGACCTGCATTCATGAAACGCTGATGACTGGAGAACAGCTGCAAAGCCTCCAACATTAAGACAAGGCAAAGTTTGCAGCTGTCAAGCTGTCACTCCTGATACATCTGACGAAGAAAGGCTAACTGCAGCAGGGCATTGATTTTAGCTGGGACAACTTCTAGACAATGACGGAAGGAAGACAGAAAGCCGCTGGTGTTTGGATGTGACATATACATGCTGCTCTTATTAAGAGACACACTGCACATTTAGAACTATAACACCAAATAATATCTTACTGTACCCAAAGGACGCAGACTTCCACTTGCGGCAGGGGATGACCCTCTTGCAACCTTCGGATCCTAACCTCCCGGGGTTTTCTGTGGCTTCAACCGGCAGTGATGCATGCCTCCTAAAGAAAAAGAAAAAAAAAAAAGGACAAACAGTGTCACAGCACAAAACAAACATGCAATGACAGACGTAGAAGAAAAATTATCAGTGTGAAACTGCCACTTGGCAATAAAGCATTAATTTTTTGAAGGACTAATTCTCTTTGTGGGTTTCACTTTTTCCAATATTTTGTTTTGGAATAATGAATTTTCATAGCAGTAATCAAACATTTCAGACATAAACTGCAAACTGGAAATGACACATTTCAGTTTTATGGATATAATGTGACATCAAAAGGAAAAAAAAAAAAGAGTAATTTGCAAAACAGTATCTTTTTATCAGTTTGGCACAAATAATCCTATTAAAGAATATTACCTGAATTCATTTAAAACATATTAAAAGGTAAGTTATAGGAACAGAGAAATGGCCTCAGGTCTCTCTATGATCAACTACAATCGACATATAAACTGTACCTGCTACTGCCTGCGGCTCATCAAGCGCAATGAGCTTGTATTCTGTTTTTTCTTTTTTTTTTAATTTGTGTTCTATTGATCATATTTCTGTTATTTTTGAGGCATTTATTTTAATTTTCTCTCTTCCATTTTGTAAAAAGTCTCTACAACTATTGAGCTGGTTGTTGTTGACATTTACACAGCATTTCTTAGAAAGCCGTGAGCAATTGAAAATGGGATGAAGGATTTTTGTTATTGACAACATCTGCTGGGTTTGGTTTTACAGCATCTCCACCCATTTAAGTAAAATACACCTGCACTGCACTACCAACGTTTTACTCTTTAAATTACAGTGAACTTCAGCTGTAGAGATATTCAGGAACCTAACTGTATTAATTTAAGCAGGTGGAGCACTGCTCCACCAGCCTGTGCTACTTAGAAATTTTGATTAGTTTTGAAAACATTATTTTTCTTGAACTGAACTTTTCTCCACATTTCTCAGATCTCCCTTTGTGTAAAACAAAAACACAGTCCGCTCAGATTGGGAGAAACTGAATTATGAGCAACAATATCATCTAGTCCAAAAAACATTAGGAAAAAAGGAAGGCGTTCACTTTTTAAGACACACAGACATATAAATTAAAGATATTAAAACTATTTAGTCAATGTACATACATTTTAGAATGTAAACACTGAACATTATCTAACAAATAATGTACATTCGTTGATCAGCTATGAATCATATGCATCATGATGTGCAATATTTATCTTCATCTGTATTTTCATTGTTACATTTTCTAAACAAGTCTTCCTCAGCAATAACAGGCTAATAGAAATTATAATCTTGTCCAATATGGAGGATCACAGAAAGGAAAAGTCAATAGGACTTGGGTTTAATTGTAGAGCATGTGATCTCACTTTTAAGCTTTATTTGTATTCTACACAAGAGTGTTGTATGTAGAGATCTCCTAAGAGGCATGTCTCTCTCATCTATTGTTTACCAATGCTTTAACAAAGCAAAGCCTTCTGGTTGTTTCAAACGGATGAAGCACAGTTCTTAAGCTTCCAGCTTGCAGCCCAACAGGAAGAACAAAGTTGTGATCCAGTTATTTCAGTACCAGATCAATAAATCCAACTTTATTCAACGTTATTTCAAAACCACAACAATTTTCCATTTTATTCTTCCCTTAAATGAGATGGCAGAGAAAATACCAGGGTGGTAGACAATTTCTCTTGCTGTATGGGGCGTAGGTCACAGCCCTGCCCCTCCACCACTTGTTGCTGTGCACTGTCGGTCAGCTGGGTGTGAGGCTGTTCTGTCTTTGTATACTTGCATTATTCTTTAAAGACCACAAAAGCATTTAGTAGCATTAATGAGTCTTAATTATATTTTAAAATGTAATGCTACAAGAGACATTAGTAAAATTGTATTATCAACATATCATTTTAGGACCATTAAAGCAATTTGATCGTGTCATACAACTGAATCAGCTGTTTATAAATGCAAAACATTTATTGCTTTTAAATGTAATTATTATGGCTAAGAACTAATACCAAAACTCAGTACTTCATAAAAATGTTATATTTTATAATAAGACTTTTGACATATAACACTGCTCAGCCTGACACCCTCAGCATGCTTTGTCCAAGCACAGAAATGGAAAGTTGAGTGGAAGAAAAACGTATGGTAGAAAAGGTTGCACAAGCTACAGAGACCTGAACCTGGTGAGTACTGTGAAGAAAAGATAAAAAAAAAAAAACTAACTTAAATGCTTTGTGTATTAAATTTATGAGCTTGAATATTTTGTAATGCATCTGTATAGTTCTGTTTTGGAAATTCTGTGTGAATACAGCAAAACTCTGGTATTTTAACTCAAGGTTATCGTGTCATGAGAATCCCATACCAGCCTGTGCTACTTAGAAGATCTCTGAAGATCTAGAAGATGTCAGGCCTCTTCTGTGCTTTTATCTCCAAGCATTAAATTAATTTTATTGTTTAAAACAAGTTGCAGACACAAATCTAGCTCTGAAGTCTAGAGCGGAGACTGATTGTGTCATGCCTACTGCCATTTGCTGCCGTTTCTGCATAATGAAATATTAATTTGAAATATGCAAATTCCGGATTCAGAGCTATGGACCCTAACTAAGAAGGAATTCACTCAGTTTCTCACCTTTATCTACTCCAGGGGTGACACCAAGTCAAACGCTGCTTTAGAAAGATTCTCTTCCCCAAGCAGAGATGTGTTGCAGACGAAGCCCTATGTCTGCTGTCCTATTCTCACATATACAGGTTACTGTAAATGGAGTTCATGTATAATGGAGTGGATTTAAATAGCACTCCTCTCGCCTTGCTGGTCTAACAAGTCCTACAGGCTGCCCCCCACCCCCAAACCCCTAACAGTATAACTACAGATTTCGGATTACTTTTAATAAATCCGAAGAATGAATGCAAAGATATGTTGCAAAGCTTTTTCTTGGAATTTTGATGGCTGTTAATTTTTAAACTCTTCAAACTTCAGCACATCAATAACAATGAAAACACTGTTTTACATAACAGACTTAGACATCTAACATGCATTGCTGGTTCTGCATTGACTTCTGTCCCTTCTGGTTACAGCAATAGAGTTTGGCTGTTTAGGCTTATGATCACTGTTCAGTGAAAATGTCTTTAACCAGTGGGGCTCTCCAAGACTCAACACTCAGTCCAGGTATTTATTCAGTTTTAGAATTACATCTCTTACAATTTCCATGATATTTGTTGTCTTCTAAAACACATCAGCATGAAATGTTATCTAAATTGATTGACCACGTCGGGCCTAATGCATACTTCCTGGTCATTTCTACTTACCCAATAAGATTCATTAAGGATCCTTATAGTTCAGATTTGTGTGATCATGCTGGCATAGAGGATAGGGAAAGCCCATCCAGCCAGGAAAATATACTTTAGGTATGCATTTTAGATGTGTGCCACTTGAAATGTAATATGAATAAACTGAGGATTGAGACTTGATATAATGTGCTGTTCTAATGGATTATAAAAGTACACTGATGCCGTCTAAGAGGCCATTGTAAAAATTGTACAACTTTGAGTGAAACATGTTTGTTCAGTTGAGCTAAAATGGAGCTCAGCTGAATGAGGTACTTCACTCATGAAAAACCTATCTGGCTTATAATTTCCAGAAACACTGATTATAGAACCACCGAAAATTTACTCATACATCAGTCAAGTAATTTAATAATGTCCAACATTTATAACCTTGGCTAAATTTTCATTCACAGGACTTGCATATAAAATGAAACAAGTCAGGAAACAAGGATATCCTTTAACTACACATATACAGTTTCTTGTTCTCTAATAAGGAAAATCTAAATCCAATTTCCATTTCAGAGTCATAAAATATTTTTAAGATGGATTAAAGTGAACTGTATTGAATTAGGGCAATCAATTTAGTCACACATTTGGAAAACAATGCCCAAAATTTAGGTTGCTTGTCAAAAGGGACTTCTACCCTTGTCAAGGACAGAGACAAAGGACACAATTGGAGCCCTAGATACCAAAGTTGAGTATTTGTCTGCAGCAGAGGACGGGTTTCAGTGATCCCTGAGGACTACTCCTGTTTTGGGTGTGAGACAGTCTACAGCAGGTGTTGAAACACAGCACTGTCACTTTCTGTCCCTGAAGATAAATATCAGCTCAGCTATTCTATCACTACATCAAAGGACTTTTTAAGGTTAGATATCTTTGTGAACTAAGTGCCGTTTGGTCCACACCGTGTGCCGTTTTAGAAACGCTTCCTCAGCTGCGGAAAACCGCTGCTCCAAGGGTTTTCCTGCAATAACTTACCTTGAAAAGAAACTGCAAGTGTGCATCCTCTGTGCTTCACTTTTATGAATGCATTACATTAATTCCTTTGGCATAATAGTCCGCTTCATTAATTATCTCACATTCCATTGACAACAATGCCGTGAATAGAGCAAATGATGCAATTGATCGGACACGCTGTGCTTTGCTGCTGTGGTTTTGAAACACACTAAAAGAGAGAGGTTGAGACCTGCAACACATCAGCCCAGCAGAGCTTTATTCTCTTCACTGTCATCTATATAATAATGGTTGAGCTATATAATCCTCGCCTCTCTGTTTTCTCCAAGTCTCAGCAGAGGAGTAAAGGAAAATAAAAGCCACAGTCCAAGGTTTTTCTACAATGCATGCAGTCAATCACTATGATGGAGTCTCTCACAAGATCCCCTGTCTCATTTGGAGTCAATTCTAATAAATATGACATTTCAATTAGCCATAATTCCTTTTATACTCTGTCAAATACAACTGCCATCCATCCCAAAGCTCACTTTGCAGATAAACTTTTATGAATGAGTGAAAAGGGCACAAGGAGGAGCTGTACTGTGGGAACATTCACTGAGGAACAATCCAATGAAAGCAGGTCACTGTGAAGCTGTTGATCCCCTGCCTGAATATCTCAGCCAACTTCTAATCACGTCTGAATAAAGCCATCCATTCTGATTTCACAACAGCAGACCAATTAAACACAACCATGTCGGTAATCCTCTCTCATTAAGCTCGGAGTGTGGTGGAGAGTATACCCAGCATTGCTGACGTTTCCCCCCCACACAAACCTCTTCCAAACCAGTGCAAAGCAATCCTGCAGGATCGTGCCTTATTTATTTATAGCGCCAGTGCCAAGTTCAGAGGCTTCTGCATTATTAATGATAATGAAACCTACCGAGCCATGTTGCACAGAATTTTTTTCTGAAAACTGCCAGTCTCACTGGCGTCATGCTGTAGCATATTAAGGTGTGAGATGTAAGCAACTGTAAGGGTTCTGTGTGTTGTCAGCAGATTGCTGTTATGACAGTTCAGTTTATCCTGCTGTCGGTTCAGGTGACAAACAAGGAACAGCAAAATGATGGAGAAAATCACAATGACAGGTAACTGTGATGCTTCCCAAACAGATGCTACAGCAGACTTGCACGCTATTATCAACAATAGAGATTTATTTAGGAGATTTTACAAACTAATTATAAAAGCACATACTGAACTGTAAAATTATGATTTTGTAATCAAAACAAAAATCTTCCAAAGTAGTTTTTGTGTTTCACTGGGACATTTCCAGTGAAACATCCTAGCACTATTGCCTTTGAGCAAGAAAGTGTAGGTTTAAATCTGGGCTGAGGTCTTTATGCATGGAGTCTGCATGTTTTCCCTGTGCATGTGTAGGTTCTCTATGGGCACTCAGACAATCCAAAAACATATGTTTGCTGGGTTAGAGGAGAAATCAACATGTCTGACAATTTTTGTTTGACTGTATTAACTCATGTTTGCTACCAAAGCATTTTTACAAACACACACACACACACACATATATATATATATATATATATATATATATATATATATATATATATATATATATATATATATATATATATATATATATATATATATGTATGTGAAGCAGCAAGAATTGACTTCAGTTTTGTTGTATAAAATTGTGTGTTTTTTGGGGGGGGCTTTGAGTGGGCTATGTGTTTGTTTGGTGTTGTGTTTTGTTGTTGATCATTCTTGTCAGACAAACAGAGAAATTGTTCATGTCCAAAGACAAACTTCGTCACCGGCAAATGCGTCACTTATAACAAGCAAAACGCAGAAAAAAATTTGGTTTCAGAAGGACACCAAAACGTTTAAGCTACATGGACAAACTTTATGACAAGCCAATGGCATAAACTTTATACCGAATGCATGCAGAATGTGAGCATCTAGTTTAAATCCCCCATTAGCAGCATTAAACAACCCTGTACAAGCATTTTGAGGTTGGGACTTCACAAGAACCATTTCATAAGCTTCACTTTTCTCAGTCCAAAATCTATTTAGATGTGTGTTTGGGATAATTGTGCAGTTAAAGTCATTTATTCCTCTCATAAAAAGAGTATAAAACCAATAGAAGTGACTGACAAAATAAACTGTTGATAAAAGCCATGATTTTTCAGTTTCAGAAAAGAGATAATACTTGATTCTTGTTGCTCGATTTGCACCATTTGTCAACTTGCATTTTTGGATCCAAGTTTTACAAACTAAATATGACTTTTTTTAAATAATTTGTAGCTCCTACATAATAATATAGACGTACATAACATAATCAACCACAATAGGCATCCACTCAGCTGTAACAGACCAGTGAACACTTGCTGATGCCTCAACATTTCAGAGTTGTGAATAGCAGAACTGTTAAGAAAATGTAAACATGTTGATGTAAGTAAAAAAATAAATAAATAATTGTTCCATCCTTCTGCTGTTCCAAAATAAACAGCAGAGCACACTGCTGGAACACAACTCATTCATGGATTTTTGTAAGAGGTTGTTCATCAAAACATGTGCCTGCTCTTCACAGGATGATAATAATGAATGAGGCTTTGATGTGAAGCCACTTTGCTGTTCTATTTCGCATCCATAAAAAAGCTCTCAGTGGCCGTACTCGACCAGGTCTACTTTTGAAGCTAAAGAAACATGATGTTTAATGAAGCCTTGGATGCAACGGCACAGCTATTTTCTTGTCCGTTCTATTTATCAAACTGTCTTCAGAAACATCACCTCTTGTTTCGCATAAAGCCGCATCTGCACCTGATGGGGTCTGCTGTAAAAGCAAAAAGGTTACACTTATCCATCATTTTTTTTGTACAGAATGAGAATGTCATCTTGGGCTGTGAGCGTAGTACCAATTAAAGAAATGTAATGAAAGAACAACAGCTAAGTATATAGAGGCTGTATGGTTTCCAAACACATCAAATCCAAGTTCTGTTTACCCTAACGGTCTGTCTGTGCTGTAGCTTCAATTCCCACACCAACTCGCACAAAAATACAAAGATTTATCTGTTTGAAAATAGTTAAAGCAATACTCTCTACATTTTTAGCACTCTGTAAAACTTACTTTCCTGTCTGTGATCAATTTTTTTTTCCAATAAATATTTTATATCAGGCTTCTATTATTAATGCTGGGAGCTACAGAGTACAGTGGATTCCAGCACTAGTCATAAAACAAATTGGTTCGCAGGTGTTGAGCTTAACAGGCCAACTACTCTGAAGTCAAATAACATTATATTATTTAGTATTGCAGAAATATGGTCTTGCTCAAATGCTGCTGAACTTTGTCTGAAATTATGTCACTAAAAATCCTCAGTTGTTAGATTGCAATTAGGGCTACGCTTATGTCTTAAAATTATACATACTCATTTAGTTAAATGCTTTTGTAAGAATTCATATTTGGTTTTACATCCCTCATGAAGTTGCAGTGAAATCACACACTTGTTGCACAGTCCTGGCATATCTCAAGCTGGATATTTGATTAACCGTCTCATGAGAATTGGTAGAGATCTTTCCAGGGGGTTGGTTTATGGTTCTGCATTGGTACGGATTTAGACCATTGATACCAGTTTATACATATATGCTAAACTGGTTTAGACTAGTTTAGACCATTCTTATAGCTTGTTAGTATTTTATTTTGTTGAATCTATTACTAGTTTTGATAATTGCCTGGGATCCTCTTGAGACATCTAAATAACTGTTTGCATGTAAGGCAGCCCACCTTCTTTAATATTTCACCTGATGAAATATCGCCACCAAAATAGACTAAACATGGTGTTATTACTGCCATGCTTTTAATAAATTGTGAGTGTCCTTTGCTTGAATAGTCTACTCATGCCTCCTCCAAACATTCTTCTCGTTTTGGGGCCGAACAGCTCAATCTTTGTCTCCATTGACCATAAAACCTCCCAGTTTTATGGTCTGCAAATTTCAGCAGAGCTTGAAGGTGTCGATTTTGGAAAAGGGGCTTATTTGTTGGTCAGCAGACTCTCAGTCCATATTGATTTTAAACTTTCTTCATGGTGGACAGTGACACTTCTTTTTCAGCAGCTTCCAGTTTATGAGGCACTTGAGTCAGGGTTTCTGGATTATTCGTAAACATCCTCACCAATTTCCTTTCACCTGAGGTGACGGCTTGATTTGGAGGATTGAAACTCCAACACGATTTGGTGTTTCTGCACAACAATGCTCGCAAACACATCAAAGTTGGTCTTGGACATAAATAAATGAGGCTAAGAATAAGGTTCTGGGATAAATCTCAACACCATTAAAAATAAATGGGCTGCACTTACGATTTGTGTCAGGCAGAAATATGCAAAAAGATTGTTTGAGGTGCGAAAAAGCTTTTGGTTGAGGCATAATTTGCTAAGTGATATATATTCATTCGTTGGGGCTAAATATATTTAAGCCAGCATTTAAAAATTTTGAAGCTGTGTAAATTGCATAAAATTTGTATCAAATTCAATGTGGAGGACCTGGGTGAAATCAGGACATTGCAGCGTTGGTAACTCTCCCGGACGTTACCGGGGCCCCATTCCAACCAAAGAAAAGAACGTTTATTGCATCGTGAAAAGCCGAAAATTAATATAAAAATAGCGTCGATGATGAGTAGGCTTTAACTTTTGATCAGAATTGTACGTGAAGGTAAATAAGTAACTTTTAAGAACAAGTTCTTCTAGGCTTTTGGATGCAACAGTGTTATTGTGCATCAGCTTCAATAAATACTGTCAGATATCACTTACAAAACATTTTGTGTATGCAACTACCTACAAAGAATTCACATTAACGTGTATCTGATCTTCTGAAGTATAAATCAATGATAATAATAGCTCTGAATCTACTACCAAGAGTACAGACTTTTTCAGCCGACTTTCTTTATCCACACTTCTTTTATTTCTTTAAATTGTTTTATAGAAATGTTGCCAGTCTGCTGCATGACAGAACATAAACAACGTAAACACACAAGTTTTATAGCAGGAATTATTGTGGAAGAATACCGCAGGGAGAGCCTAGACTGCAGAACAGACCTGAAACGTTTATTTATTTATTTATTTTTTTTACCTAAAACAGCAGACAGTTTGTGTGACACTTTCTAACGTACTTAGACTGCCTTTGGCTGTGAACACATAGCATTCTGAGGTTGTCTGAGGTGGAGGATGCTTGAAGAAAAACTGCTGATAAGGAGTGTGTTTACCACTGAGCAAAACCCATCTACTCTCTGCACATGGTTTATACTCCTCAGTTATGTTCCCAGTAAAGATTGGTTTTGCTTTGGTTTTAAAACTGCAGCAGAAAAACCACTCTAACTGCCAACAAGTAAAAACAAAGACAAGGGGCCTTGATGAAACAAAAAAAAAAAAGAAAAATCCCATCATTTTCTCTTCACTCTGTAAAATCTACCAGTCGGCAACACAAACAAAAGTGACGAGTTTTGTCTCTGTCGTGCAGGTCTGTTCTTGTCCTTCAGAGAAAAGAAAACGTATCACCCCGACTAGTGTTCTGATTGCTGTTATTTACCTTTACACAACCACAGCTTGAGATTTTTGAAACCCAATCCCAATATTGTGTCAAGGATCTCCAAAGCAAAATGCTGTTGTAATGGAAAAAAAAAAAAAATCTGCAGAAGTCTACTACTGATCATAAAAACTGGAATCACAAGAAGCAGCTCGACCTACCTGACCATTCTGGTGGGGTCAAACTCCAATCTGTAAGGTAGAAAAAAAATAAAGTTATTTTTGCTTGAACAAATTGAAACTAGAAAAATATTTCAAGAATAAACTAAAGATATTCCTACACAAAATGAATTAAATAATTTGATTCAGTGACGTCAGAGGTGAGATTGAGTGAAGCAGTGTGGAACTGCAACTGATCTGAGAGATTGTAGAAATTTACGATCCCACAATGAAATATGGAAGTGAGATTTACAAGTTAAACATGTAAAGCCATTTTTAGGTACGTCTTGTTAATGCAAAAGAGTGAATTAGCCAATCACAAGGGAGCAACTAAATGTATTTAGGAGTCTGGATTCGATAAAAATGAGGTCAAACTGAGCATCAGAATCTAAATGAAATGGGATTTTAGTTACTTTTGGGCTGCTGTTGCCATTGACAGAGTCTGATCTGGGTATTTCAGAACCTGCTGATCTAAAAGGAATTTCAAATACACAGAATAAGCTGAAAAAGATATCTTGCCTTGTATTAAGAGCTCGGTCATGGTGCTGATGGTGGAACAGCAAGAGAGAAGCTTTCTTGGCTTTCTTTCTTATAATGAGAACCACAGCTGAGTATTGTTGCTGACCATGTCTATTCTTTCATGGCCACACTATACCCATCTTCTGATGGCTTCTTCCTGCAGTAACGCACCGTGACTGCCGACTTAAATCCTTCCAAACTGGTTTGTAGAATATAACACTGAGTTCGCTGTACTCCTAAGGCCTCTTTAGTGACCAGACCTCAGTCCAACAGCGTAACTTCAAAATGGATATTAACATCAGGGATGTGAAACCAACAAATCTTGTGTTGTGGCTCGTTATTCTGATACATAAAACTGTTTAATTGCATTAAATAGCAAATAAAGGCAGCAGATAACTGAAAACTAAATATTTTCTTATGTATAAATAACATAAGTCTTTTGTGTGTAAGGTCAGGAACACATTGCCTGTTACCAGCTTATAGTATGGTTCATTAGTTATCAGCAATGTGATCATTGAAACTTAGGTACCTTTTAAGAAATTTAGAGTTTTTATTTTTGACAAGCAGTTTGTAAAAAATAAATAAATAAATACATAATTTTCATATAAGCCTCTTAAAATAGGGCTTCCCAACTATTTAGTTTTGTATTTGTTTTTGCTGTATTTCTATGTATGAAATTGTATGACTGCATCTGGTGCATCTGGTATTATGGAACTATGGACGGAAATTAGCATTTTGCTAAATCCTGAATATTTAGGACAATAATGTACATTCATTAATGTGCACTGTCCCATTTAAAATAAAAGTCAAATCAATCAAAACACAATTTGCTTTTCCTATATTGTTTAGCTTTGGTTGGGAAGGTTACATTTTGAGGTTTTAGTGAAGAGTTGAGCTCAAAAGTGAACTCTTCTTTTTTACCTTCTGCGTCTATGACTGTCATCAGATTTTCTGTTACACACTATTAGTATTCAATTTTTGCTAAGAAGTTTCAAAGGCACTGTTCGGGGTCCACTGCAGTCGAGATGACTGCACTAGAAAGGGAAAGTACTCTTCACCATGCAGAAATAAAATGCGCGGCCTGTTCTTCAAACCATAGCACTGAGGAGCAATAAAGCAACTGCATGGCTGCGTCAGGCCAAATTTATGAGCCGCCTGGTTGGCTCCTCTCACTTTGGAGGAAAACAGTGAAGTAAAGTCCACACAGACTTGACTTTGTGTGGACTTTTTAAAACTGCAGGCTGTGTGCAGAAATGTTGCCCTGTTCACAAAATAACAGCCCTCTGCAACTTCATTTCCATTTTAGAAACATTTGTTTATGTTTCCACATATGTCTGTAGAGCGACCCTAATCATCTCTTAATAATTCCTACAAAGCACAACAAAAACATGGTATTATCTGTTTTTCTTTGTGCAAATTATAATATTGAGATTGTAGAAAGTGGTTCAGGTGAAGGTTGCAGAAGTGTCAGTGAAACACAGTGGGTGGATGAGATTCACTGATTCACTCTCTGCGGTTCACTTACAACAGCAATTACTCAAGCTATTGATTGCCGTGTAAAAAATACATTACAGAGAAAAAAAAAAATTTGGAAAAACTCAAACTAATCACGAATCAGTTGTTGAATGATACACCTATCTTTTACACTGCCCTCCACCCACTCATTTATACGCAAACCATAAATGGAAAGAGTTATTATATTCTGAAACAACAACAAAAAAAAACACTTCAGGCGACTATCACCACTATTAATATTACCACAAACACCAAAGCTGTTTGCGTTACAATTTGTTTTAGTATGCTGACGCTGCAATGAGGGTCCCACTTCCACAGAAGACAGATGGAGTGTCTGCTGCAGCGTATGCAGCATGACGCATCATCAGTCACTATTATTCATGTGGAACGTCACTTTGTGCCCATCTTGAGCTGCTGCTTGATAAGTTCAAACCTTCTTGGCCACTTCAAGGCCAGCCCAAAGCAAACATTTAATTAATTTTTAAATTAAGAATGTCAAAACAAATGTTTTCCTTTTTATTTTAAACTTGGAGCAACACAAATGCATCTTTTTTTTTAAGGGTGCACCGATTGCAGTTCTCTGGACGATTGCCAATGTCTAAAAATTCTGACCTGCCAATTGCATGTTTTTTTTTTTGTCTGAAATATTATTACATACAGCAAGAAAATTGTTGAATTGGTAACCGTACTATTCTTGACTGTGAATGTGCAGGCATTATCTGGTGGGCCGGGCTATCGCTCAAACCTCTCTCACAGAGGTTTTGTTGGTTTTGATGTAAGATTGAAGTAAAAATTAACTGAATTGCAATTGAAATTTAATTCATACTTATTTGAATACAAGAACATAAAAATAGGACCCAATCTCATCAAAAGTACTAATTAATTATTTATCCTAAAGTTAAACTGAAGCATTAGCATTCAGTTAGAATCAGTCTACTCTCCCGATATTTGCTCTTTGTCCTCTTAGGTAAACGTGTCTTGACACAGTAAATTCTCTATTATGTTCACAAGCTTACTGCTCCTATTCAAAAATAAAGTTTTTACATATATATATATACATTTTTTTCTGTCCCTCATCCATTAAGCCTATAATGTACACCTAAATTAAAGCTCAAATTTAAATCAAACTGTTTTTCTCCTGCATTGCATAGAAATACAGTCTACTGAAGCTCACTGAGGTCTATTCCCAAAGCCTTTTAAATAATGCATGAAAGGCCAAATCCCAATGGAAGCATTATTCCACAGTAAGGCCTCCACGAGGTGTGTGATTGCTTCCTCCCATGCTGGACCAGGAGCAGCCAAAGCTGCAGTGGTAAAACTAATACTTTATCCCACCCACTTCCTTAAACTAAATCTTAAAGTCCTGCCTTTGCCTGTAGGGTCAGTGACATCACTCTGCCCCACAGGGGCGGGCATATTCATTCCCCGCTTCCTCTACCTCAGATACATAATCTGTTGCTATGAGGACAGCCTGTTTCCTGTTGTGAGGGTGGAAAAGAACAGAGGGCACACCGAGCATGGAAAATGCTGACTCAGAAATTATCAATCTGCCTTTCTGCAGGAGTAAGTGCAACCGGACACGACTGCAGGAATGCAGCAGCCTCGCTCGTTTAATCATAGCTTGCTGCTTGGCTTCAAACGAACTGGAACATCATTTACTGCAGGCCGTGCAGCAGCACTGAATCGCATCTTAGGGCAAAGCTCCATCTGAGACTACTCCTTTTAAATGTGCATTAAACTTGTGTTTCAATATACTTTTTTCTTATAGTTATGCATCTTAAACATGTTCTGTTAAAAGCTGTTTTGCTTTGGCCAGTGTGTTTGAGATAAAGTTAGTTTCTTGTACACTTTGTATGGATAAAAGCTCAAAGGTATATCAAATCGTTGCTGAGATCGAGCAAAAGTAAAATATCTAAGCTTCACAAATAACAGTTTTTTGTTGTTGTTTAATTTAAGTTATACAGTTGATTTGATTTTGAAAAATAAAGAGTTAAAAAAACATGACTTTTCTGACTATATTTGCTCGTTCAAGAAAACTTATGTAAGTCGACATCATTTACAAAAAGTATATAAAATGCTATTATTTGCAGTAGGCTTGCCGGCTTCCATTACATGACATTTAGGCGAAATATTTGCAAAGTGATTTTGCAGTGGCTCTTTGCGGGAGAATCCCTTTTACAAGTGGACTACTTTTACACTCATTTAGTGCATTTCCACTGCAGAACCTTTAGTGAGCCCGAAATACAGAAGGACATCTGACTGTACATGTGAATGAATTAACAGAAACACTTGTTGGAAGCATCTCACACAATCCACAAAGAGTCATATCTTATCAGAAGAAGTTATAAATAGCAGTGAGTGAACTAGCAATCTAAATAAAGCCTTGTTTCTTTTAGCTGAAGCTGCTCAGGTTAATTATATGACCTCAAACTGCTGTGTCAGCATTCTCTTTAATCCCTTGACAAATTGATTACAACGACCAAAATCAATGCAGAAATCACAAAACAGCAGCCCAATTCAAGCAGCCCGTTTAAGATGAGACCATGTCTTAAGATTATCAAATGTTACTGCAAAAAAATACACTTCTCTTACATTACATATTTCATACACATTGAAACCAGAACTTTACTAACGCCAAGTTTCCTAAATGCCACAATAAAGATAGAATGGCTATCTTAGAGATTTATTTTATTAATGTCTTCAAAATCTGAAACTTACACACATCTGGCTTTGTACTTGTGTAGCACGTCATCAGGCCCAGAGGACCCCAAAACGCTTCACACTTCAGTCACTCACCCATTCACATACACACTTTCACTTAGTAATTGGCAGAATTTCCATTGAATTGCATAACCTCGGTCAAAAGTTTTGTTTTCATTTTCCTTAAGCTTCTTGATAAAAGCTCACTGGAAATCTGGTCCATTCCTCCTGACAGAACTGATGTAACGGATTCAAGTTTTTATAGGCCGCCTCACTCACCCACACCTTTTCAGATTCTCTGTAGGACTGAGATCAAGGCTTTGTAAAAGCCATCTGAAAACATTCACTTTGTAGTCCTGAAGCCACTTTGGATGTATGATGAGGGTTATTGTCCATTTGGAGGATCAATCTCTGCCCCAGCTTTTACTTCCTGGCTGATATCTTTAGATGTTTTGTCAATGTTACTACATAATGTTCTTTCCTTATCCATTTCACGAAGTGTAGCAGCCGAACAGCCCCAGAACATGATGCTACCGTCCTGCTCTCATCATGTCTATATGTAATGCCATATAATTGTTTGAACACATCTGGAAATTGTTCCAAGTCTAAACCAGACTTGCACAATTC
This sequence comes from Poeciliopsis gracilis, assembly GCA_911649635.1. NCBI lineage: Eukaryota > Metazoa > Chordata > Actinopteri > Cyprinodontiformes > Poeciliidae > Poeciliopsis > Poeciliopsis gracilis. The sequence goes on from CAJVRI010001220.1 coordinate 6,063,208, forward strand.
TCTTCCTGATGTCTTGACTGATTTCTTTTGACTTTGCAGTCATGTCAAACAACAAAGCAGTGTGATTCAGGTGTGGCCCTAAACAGCATCGACAAGTATTCCTCCAATCGCTTAGTTAACCATTCAGACGTTTCCAAAGCCATGACATCATCACCTGGGCTTTCCTTCATTTTTAAAATTGGATATTAATCATTCTGTATGCAAACTTAACATTTTGAAGACATGTCCTCTCATTATTGTGGCAATAAAGCAAATATAAATATTTTTCATAATTCTACCTGACCTAAAATGAGAGAAATTAAGATTTCACTTCAGAAAGTGAAAGTAACGTCTGTCTCATTGTCTTTGGTTAGAGGTCAATAAATTCAGAACCAGGTAAAAGACCAATTTTAACCATAAGTAAAATTTAGTTTGCTACTTAATCATCATACTATTTTGCTTTTTTTTTTTCCCCCACATTCACAAATACATACTACATCACACATTCAGGTTCAGATTTATTCGTGTCCCAAAAAAAGGCAAAGTATCAAAAAATAAAAACAACATACCAAAAAGGACATCAAATACAAATCAATGCATTATGGCATTGATTTGATTTATCTTGTTGTACCTATATTGACAAGAAGATGGGTAAATCCTCTATCACTAAGTGGAAAAACACACGTGATTTTTACTGCATTCATTATTGAAATTGTAAAAAAAAGGTGATCAGATGAATGTAGACTGGCAAACACAAGTGCGATGTTTTAAGCTCATTTACTCGTCTCCTCCTACTCATAATGAAAAACTCAATTTGCTTTATCCAGCTGTTTTGAGAAAAGTAAACAAAGCTAAAGATTCAAACAGATGTGTTCCTGTCAGTTTCAGTAGAATTTAGTACAAGTATTTTACAAAACTTTGCCTAATTACATAGTTGGTGAATTCTACACAGTGCCAAGTATTCAGGAAATTCAAGTTTTTCAGATTGAATGCATCTAAACTAGCCTGACTATGCAACAGAAGAAAAGCAGTAATTTAAATAGTCAACTTGAACAACTGTTAGCATGGTTATTTTCAAAGCAATGTAATTCCGTGGCTCTGCTCTGATCAAATTCATGATTTTGAAGCCAAAAACATGACAAAACACAAGAATCATCCCCCACTAAAGTTAAGGAGAAAGAATACTTGAGTGATTTCCAATATATGCACACCTGCTAATCAAGAGAAAATATTAATCTGGCTCAGAACACAGATTAATACAACTGTGATTGTGAAACATTGACAGGCTACATAAAAAAAATAAAAACACATGCACACACCAAAAGGGCTGCATATGTTTGTCACAATGTCTGGGTTACATAAAGATGCAGACAGTTGGTACCGTGACTGAACATGTGATGATGTCTGTAAAAACCACAAAAAAATGGCAAAAGATTATTTTGGGGGGATAATTCTGAATAATAATTGTTGTCCTTTCTGTGGACAAACAAAATTAAATTAAATTAAAATTAAAAAATGAAAAAACAAACATGTCTCTTGTCACCTGCTGTGAAAAAATGACCATCATTTAGTGACAGCAAGTAATCTACTGATGTCTGGAATCAGGCTATTATTTGCACCTGACTGACCCTGATCGCAAAAATCAAATAACCAACATTTTTCTGATCAGTGAATAAACCATATCTAAAACTCTACGACATGGGCTACACTCTGATGTGGAAGTTGTTACTTTCGGTAAGACACTTAGTCAATTTGGGCATCTGTAAAACTTCATGACAAACCATTTCATACAAAAGAATCCTGTTTAGTTATTGTAGACTTGAAATTCGCTACAAATCCCTGATCAGAGCATCACTTTTAGTAAATAAAGATGTCAACTAAATGCATCTTTAGTCTTTAAAATTCAATAAACAAGCAAGAGAGAGACATAGAAAGAGATTAAGCTATTCACCAGGGGAGAAAAAAATATTGCAGTGACAATAAGATGAGTTCATTTAGCCTTGAAATGAAGGGACCGGATTGGTGTCCAGGCAACCGAGAATGATGATGAAATAAACTGAACTTGTTCATATTTAAAGAGGAGATAGGACAAAGATTGTGTCAAATGTTTCATGCAAAGTAATTTAAAAATGAAAAAAGAACGCATAATAAACAGAAAGCATATTTTTCTACAAGCAAAATCAATCCTTTTCTATTTCTACTTTTAACTTAAAAATATGTAGGTATATTTGCATATGTATCTCCAAACTCATCCAAAACGGTGCTTAATAAACCACAAGGTTATCATTGAAGTTAGCCAAAGTTACTTTTTTTCCTTCAGCAGCAACTTTGAAATATTATGTGCTGTCCCTTATAAACTCCTCGCTGACAGAATAAAAACATAATGAATCACAATATTTGTACATTTGCCTCCATTCACAACAATGTCACAAAATGATCAATGAACCTGCAAACAAATTCAGCAGCTCATTAATGTTGGTAGGTTGCTTCAGCACTTCATCATGACTTACATTTCAGCCCATTTAATGTCAATATTTCAAAAGATCCATTTTTCACTGCGGTCATGATATAGTGTACAGCATTTTACTCCTAAAGAGGAGTTTGCTCTTTTTTTTTTTTTACCAGATGTGTGGTTATGGGAGAGTGGATGTGTCATTGCAACACTGTCTCAGTAAAATACTTATACTAGAGGTATTTACTGCACATTCTTAGCTCTGACTTACATCTAGCATTCATGTTTTCTGCAGAAACCAGCAGCACAAACATGAGGAAGAGCGTTCCTCTGTGGAGGTTTGCTTCTCATATTATGTGCTGCATCTGGATGGAGTTACTGGTGCGTGACCCTCAATAGCTGTCTGGCCCAGAAAAATGAGGGTGGCAATCTGTCGCAAACACGTACACACACACATACACACATGCACACACACCACTACAAAACTCTGGAAACTGTTCCAAATAGTTCGCCCACTTTCTTCACCTGCGTTGATTTCTCATTATTTACTCTGACACTGCACTACCAGCCAATACATTATTTAGATAAATGTCAAGAAGTGTGAGATGCACTAGCAGAGGGACTGAGCCCTAAAGAATTGATGTACTGACCCGGTGACATGTCATTTAAATTGAAGTCAAGACACATTAATCTCATTTCTGCCCAAAACATGAATATATTGTATTGATTTCACTGCCACAATTTGAAGTAAATTCTTTGTATTATCAATTTCCTTGATGGAAATATGTCGCCTTGTGGTTGAAACCGTAATTTTTTATGTCTGTGAGTCTTTGATCCTTTTTTAAATGTGTCATAAATTTAGAATGCAAGATGATTCCCACTTTTGATACAACCACATGCTTCAGAAAAATAAAGCATAAAAAATTTGAAATATTGTGGGTTTCCTAGAAAATGCCCTCTACTTTGTCAGTTTTGACTTACAAATCAATCTGAAAGTCAAACTTGAAACTGCTTGAGATTTCTTTCTGTTAAAGCAGTAAAGGATGAGGGATTGCTGTCTAGTTGTAATCATTTGTAAATTTGAGAACCTTGGTCATAAAAGCACCAATTACTTTTTTTTTTTTAATCACTCATGTTGTTTCTCTGAAATCATATCAGTCTTCCAAAAAAACAACAAATACATTTGTTATTAAAAAACTAAAAATCAATATTGCACTCTGGTCCACATTTATGTAAATGCATGGTAAAATTTGTTTTTGATGTATTTGACACTGATATGTTCATTCTCATGCAAAAAACCGCATTATTACTTGAATCCACTCTGTGTGGCGGCACTATAGGGAACCATCTGGAAATTGTTTCAGAACAGAAAATGTTAACTGAAACCAAAACCATGAAACCAATTACAAGAAATAGCAGTCCTGTTCTTATTATGGTATTTTTTTTTTTTTTTTATTTGAGGCACCTACTACTTTATAGTATGGTAACGTATGAGCACATTCTCAAGTCCCCTCAAGGAAGGCCTCACTCTCACACATCGGCCAGACGACTTCAGAAGTATCCCTACTGTTTTTGGTTGTCATTGTATAATACATTTATTTACCCTCCATTTATTTCAAACAAACTACTTTTGCTTCGAAGAAGAAACCACTGGAACAGGTTAATTAGCTCTGAGTTTTACATTTCGGTTCCCTTAAAGCATTTGTTCTCAATGAAAAACTGGCTGACCTTTATCCTACCTTAATTTGAGAAACTGCGAAACAGCGGACCTGACACTTGGAGCCAGAGATACCAGGAGATCTGACTTTTATTCTGGATGCATTCCTGAAAATATTGCCTGGATTTAAACAAGCCCTAAGCGTTTTTTTTTTTTTTACAAAGTCCGAGGTTAATAAAAAAAAAAGAGGAAATAAGTACACACACCAGCAGGCCGAGTGGAAACAAATTACAGCCCCGAAGGAATGACTGGAAACCAATGCAAACCAGCAAGCCACTCTGATATTCGTCAGCTGCGTCTGACTCAAGACAAGCCAGAAACCAAAACTACAGTAGCTGCACTGTGTGTGTCTAAATTAACTCATTTACATGTACTACTTCTCACTAAAATTTCAACCCAAACATTGTGTGGTGCAAGAAGCGGAAGTCTGTGTTGACATATTTCCCTGATGACTAAGAAGATGTGTGAGCAGCAGATCCTCATCCGTGTTTAGCTGTTGACTCAGCCTCCACCTTGTCAGCTACACACACACACACACACACACACACACTCCTGCTTGGCAGAAAACTAGTGGCAGCCTTTCAAATGGCTCTCCACAGGTACTACGCAACAAATTGCCTTCGATTCGGCTGCTGCATCAGCTGGTTTTGACAGCTGAGAGCTGGATAATTGGTTCAACTGTGAAGAAATAAAGAATGAACAAGCCAACCTCACTTTGGCCTCCTGGCCCCTTCAAGTGTGATGTTTTAGTGTTGATTACAGTGTGGAATAATGAAACAGTGTGGAATGAGTATGGTGGGGCTTTACCAGGCTAAAGTAAAACCAGTCATGGAGTGCATCAACATCAAGAAAGGCAGTTTTCTTGCAAAATTCCTCTCATAATTGACACAAATTAGAAAAACCCCAAACTTTAATTTTCAAATATTTCTTCAGTAAAGAAAAAAAAAATTTTTAAAGACAGTACTCAGTTGCATAATTGCTCAAAATCCTAAAAAAAATATTTTAAATAAATATAATATCTTTTGAATTTTGGACCTTAACTTTTTGTGTGTGTGAAAGTGTCCTGCTCACTGAGTTGTGGCAAAAATAAGCAGTGTCTGAATAAAATGGGGCTCCATGTCATATTTACCCAGGGGATTTTGGGGTCATAAAGTCTCTATAGCAAGCCCGAAGTGTCTCTTATAAGCCAATAAGTCGTTGGACTAATGTCAGCAAGGAACTCTTATCTCCTAAAACCAAGTTCTTTCATCAAACCTGCAAGAAATGGCATCTTGCAAAAATCTACTGTAAAAGTTAAAACCTTTTCAAAATGCCAAAACCTAAGCCTAGTTTTAAAGGCCGGGTTTTAGACACCCACCACTGCCAATGACAGGAATCACTGGACTGTGGGTTAAATAGCACATAAACATCTGTTCTACTGCAAAATTGCACTGATGTAGTTCAGCTGGCTGCAACTGAAGCCATCCAGCAGCTGGATCAATCAAATAGAATATGATTGACTCAGAAAAGATTCTGTCATTTTGACATCTCCCTTTTTTCAAATAGGAACGCAGATAGACTCACAATAATCAATGTTTATGCAAAATTATTAACAGTTGACCACAACAGTGTGGGGTAGCAGCATCCATGCTCAAAGCTAAGCAAAATGCCAACCACTAAAAGAACTTTAAACAGTACGGACGATACAATTTGAACATTTTAGTGGTTCAGAACTTTTTAAAACCTTGAAATACTTAAATGACCAGCTACTGTCTATTAATGACCATTTCATAAGGAGCCTGTGAATGTGACAGGAAGTGGCCTGCAGTGAGGTCTGCAGCTGGGCTCTCAAAGATTTATCACCTCTGTCGCTCCCTCAGCCTAACTGCTCCTCTCACTTTAAAGTCCCACTGCTGCTGGCTGGTCCAAGTCATATTTTCATTTTTACTACTGAGATTCAGGGCTGAGAACAAGGATAGGGTGTTCTTTCTGCAAGCAGAGACTGGCCAGCAGACAAATGAGAGGGAATTTTGAAAAAAAAGGAGAAACATTTAAGAAAAGCAAAGCTTTTACCTATATAAAACTGTAATATCCCACTCCCTAGCTTGTAACATAAGGAATGCTCTTTAAGACTTAATTATGCTTTCCTTGAGGCAAATGGCATGCAGCATCAAAGTACACAAAGCATTTGTTTTGAACTCTACATTAAAGACTTGATTCAAGTAACAATGGGTCAGCAGTTGCTAGCTTTCTTCAAGCAGGATTGCTGCCACACTAAAATGCTTGGAGAGACATGGTCTCTTAGAGATGAAGGGAGCCTGCAGCTGATTTTGAGAGCAAGCTCCATGTCTTTGGCCATTGCCGAAGATTTATTGGTTAGACCAAATGCAAATCATTCTTGCGTAGACATTAATCTATCAAGGGTATTTCATTAGAAGGCATTTGCTGAAGAGAGGGAGAGCGTGTGCTCGTAAATTTTGTTTGGCGTACTGATTGTTCAGCAGATCACTGGGTAAACGTGTGGACAGCACCAGCCAAAGGAAAAGGCTTTCCCCATTATGCTGTTATTTCCTGCTGAGGGGCCTCAAGACACATGCTAACCCTGCTACAGTGGCTCGGGGTGAACTGTTTATGAACTTGCCAATCTCCAGTACACAGGCTCCATCCAGGAGCTTAGTGAGGGCAGCTGAAGTTTCCTCGGGCAGCAAATTACAGTAAAGAAGCAAAGATTATAACTAATAAAGAAGGCAATTATAAAGTCACCAGAGGTTTTAAGAAGATATATGCAAAGGCCAAAATCAACAACCTGAAACAGCCCTTATGCAGAACTTTAATATATGGTGTCTATTTCATTAAACCACACTATTTGTATTTAAAGCTGTCCTGTGGTTATCTGCAATACAACCATGTCCCAGTATTGCATATCTGCTTTGAATTTATATAGGAAAACCCACTGTTTTAGTTCAATAAAACTCTCTGTCAACACATCCAAGATTATAGCTTAAATTGCTTATTATCAGCAAAGTGAGGTTGACCCAGGTTTTCTGGATGTGCAAAGAAAGTTCTGCCACATGGGTAACACAATTCTGACAAACCTTACATTTGATACGGCACAGAGACGTTCTGCACGAGTTCCTAAAATGTTGCAACAATGACCTGATAACATTATTTAGCCACAGTATGCAGACGCTTCATCTGCTCTGATCAAGATTGATGCACCACAGCAGGCCAAAGGCTGTCAGTGGCTCCTACTCACTGTAGTCCAACCTATTTTTCTGGTAAATTGTGTTAATTGTTGCTGATTGTTCAAAGCACAGAGTTTTCATCCCTGGATGGTGAGGTAATTATAAAGTATGCAATACTGCCCTGATGAAGAAAGGAATTATAAATTGTGCACGTTTTATCCAGAGACGTGCTCGAAATACATAATCAATAAGCAACACACTAACCCTTACCTCTCAGATAAAACAGAACTTGATTCACAAATCCTACTGTATTTCTTCACATCTAGAATCATTAAAACATTTTTAGATGGCATGCACAGCAAAATAAACAACATTAAACAGACAACTAATGATACTCCCAGTTGACCTCTGGTTCTTCTAAAAGAAGAAGAACCAGAGGTCCTGTAAAGGCAATTATTTAAATTGACAACATTTGAAACCTTTGTGTCCCTTCAGAGACCAGCAGGATATCCAATCTTAACCAATCAAAGTTTCTTTAACCATTTCTACACACAATTAATGGGCTGCATTGATCTGGTGCAGCAGGAGCATTAAGTCAATCACAAACTGGACACTTCTCTATCGATGTTCTCATGCTTCATTCAGACATGCCTGTACAATTGATAGGTGCTGCCACAGCGCATGATATGTGGTATTTAGTGAGACTGGGAACTACATTAAGTTGAGTGACCTGACATATGATGAACCTTATGAAATTTTAAATTGCTAAAACAACTTAAGGCATGCCAGCTGCAATATCTGCAAAGCAAGATGGCAGCATAAGAAAGCAGCTGAAAACATAATTGTATTGCACATTAAGGGTAAGTTGCTCAACTATCATTATATCTAGGGAAATATAATTTCATTTCACTTGAGGAAACCTTTGGTAGGTCTCTAAATTATTTCAACTTTTCAATAGAAAAGCATGCATTTTCTATAAAAATCCTATCATCCAATCAGATGCTGAGCAGCACCAGAGGGTTAAAAGCACTGTGGATGGGACCAGGGGACCAGTTGAAGTAAATAACATTTGATTAGACCAAAAGATCTCCAGCTGCAAATTCAACATTTTCAATATTCACAAACGAACTGGAAGATGTTGCGCAAACATGCGGGAGGAAAATTTAGACAGCATAGTTATTTATTTATGAACACAAACAATTTGAGCAGCTGGACATGTTAAATTCCCCATTATAGTAATCAACATAGGGCTTAGATATATTATTACACAAGTAAGTTTTACTCCACACTGAACTGGAGACGGAAGAATACACAACAATGAACAATGCATCATTTCAGCAAGAAATTAAATAAAAAATAAATAGAAATGAATTAACCTAAAATCTGTTCTTTTTCTTTATTGCCTGTGTTATTTATGGAAACCTATTCTAAGCAGGCTTCAACTTTCTCTGAAACCTGAGTGAACAGAATAGCAGGGAAAAACCTTATTCAACCTAACAATTTTATCCACAATCTTATTTCCAAACTATTTACAAAAGTAGACATGGGGTGAATCAAGAAACACCAAGGTTTAAAAAAAGCTATTTTCAAATTCCCACAAGATTTCTGTCATGCTGCGCCTGCAGTTTGAAGCTATTTTAATGGGGTACAATAGAAAAAAGGAGAGTAAACAGGGTTTTGTCCCGCTACATGGATCAGAGAGCGGAGCTTCACTGTCCTTGGCATATCGGTTGCTGTGTGCTGACAGTCAGCTGGCTGAAAAGAAACAACAACAAAAGGTACTGCACTCTTTTTGGCTTCCAGGAAAAACATATTTTACTATTTTATAAAATCATGATGTGGACACTGAAGTAGGGACACGGATTACAATTATTAAAGTAATGTTGCTTGAACACTACAGTGAGCAAACTATGAGCTGTGGGGTGGCCTAATTAGACATCTAATCCTCAGCTTCTTGTGCTTATGTTACGCCAACAAGTATTAAATGACAAAAAGCAGTTTTATTCTGAAGAATAAGCTCTGGAAAAACCGCTATTAAACTTAACAGTGGTTAATAAACTTATATTTTTAAATCTAATCAAAAATAATATTGAAATATCCAATATATTATTTTTGCAACACTAAAATTGTGGCTTTTTTATGTATAACAAAAGTAACAGATTATTTTACGATTTCTATTTGATATATATTGTGATTATTTCTACTCAACTTTATTGTAAAAGTTTCATGATTACATTCCAAAATAAAAATAAATATTGATTAACTTTACTGAATTTACATGTAAACTGTTGGGAACTTGTGCATCATTCATGACAATGCCAATAATGTTATGTACATATTAATAAAATAGGTTTAAAGGGGAAAAACAGTTTAAACAAAAAAATACAAATACAAAATAAGGTAAGATTATTTTTTATTCTTACCTTATTCTGTTTAGTTTTAAAACTGGGACTGGTCAAACAAGAGATATGATTACATTTATTTATTTATTTATGTTTTAAGAAATCCTTCAAGCTAAATTGCTTAAACAGCTGTCCACGTTTTTGCCGAAATAAAATGAGTACAGTAAAGACATTTTCAATCAAAAAATCCCTATTTGCATAATTTTGCAGCTGCTTGAATTCACCAAGAACATAAAAACTGCAGGGCTACGGCATCAAAGCAATTTCAGCTTAATCACAGCTAAAAATATAGTCTTGAGCATAAACATAAATGTTATTTTACTGTATGTACAGCCTGGCCTCACAAACCTGCAGAAATGAGAACGTGGAGGGAGACATCTTTTCACACATCGAGGTCGAGATGAATTGACACCTCCAGAGCTTTGATGCACATTCGTCAGCACGGAAACGCTCATTAGTGCGTTAACAAGACGGGTGCTGGAGTTTGTAAAGATTTCTCACGTCATTCATTAATAATAGATCTTTAAGTCTAATTTTGCTTCTTTACTCACTCAGATTTATGAGAAATTTAAATGACTACTTAGATAAAAACAACTTGAGAGATGACATCCTTTTGATGCCTGATTTTCCTTTATTCTGTCAGGAAACAACGAGTATGCCTCTCTCTGTGCAACACAAGATAGCAACACAAGATAAGCTGCCAAACCAGGCATTAAAGAGCTTCCAGTTTCAAGATCTGCATTCAAATACAGCTTTTCTGGAAATGACGCATCAGCTGATTTCCATCCCCGGCTGAAGAAGTTATCTCTCCAGAGATCGGGTCAGCATCCCAAATATTGTTTACACTCGGTTGGCTATCTGGGCCTGGGACAAAGTTTGAATGCTAAACATGCACTGGCAGATGCACCAAGCAGTTAGAAGATAAGAAATGAAAGTGATTGCAGGGAGTATACCCCCACATACCCCAGAGACGGGTTAATATCGTGAGTGATGCACTCTGATTAAACCAGCAGCAACCTTTCATCAGAACCACTGTCAGCAGTGACTTTATACTGGATTTATACAGGAAAAGGAGACACGCATTTTTTAAATTAGTTTAGAAATAACCATCATTGGTATATATTAGAAAAGAAAACTAGATAGTCAGAAATGTAAACAGAGAATGGTAGCATGTTGTTTCTAACTTATCTGAAAATGTTGCAAATTGTTTTTACATACCAGGTGCCAATCCCCAAAGACAGATCATACAGTTTAGAATCAGTATCAGTTCTTGCTATGTTTCCTAAATATGTGCAGCCTTTGTGTACACCCATAGAACTAGAGTGACTCCATGTTATACAGGAGCTTGTTCTGCACAATCCACAGATAAATCTGTTGACTTGGCAACACCAGCTCTGCGATCTGTGGCGCATCACATTTGTGGCTCTCTGTCTTTTGTTTCTAAAAAAAAGGGTCAAGGAAAGAAATACAGACACAACACGAAGGGAAAATAGCATCCTATTTTAGGCCAACCCAAGATAGCAGCAAACGCATTAATGGAGCTCTCTGCTGAAGAAATACTCACTCACGTGTTTGGTTGTGCACAGTCTGTTTTCTTTCTCCCTTCCTTTATATTTCTCCGAACATGAAAGGAGACTTTGAAACATCTTCATGCTGAACTGACTTGGAAATAAAAGCAAACCTCACCTATTTCCACATAAACTATGAACAAACAGGACGTGCTGTATTTGCAGTAGGTATCTAATAATAAAAAGGAGTAAATTAAGATAAAAGCCCCACGTTGACATACTGTGCAATGAAAAAATATTTGGTCCCGTACAGATTTCTATTTTTGCTATTTATAATTTTGTCACACTAACATGTTTTAGCTCAAACAAATGTTATCATCAGACACACTACAATATGCAGTTTTGAAATGATGATTTCATTTACTAAAGGGAAAAAAAAAATTCTACCCAAAAGTAGCTATATTTAATGTGGAAATAAATGGAGTAATTGGCTTCCCAAAATGACTCCAAGAGCAAATTCAACATCACAGCCATGAAGTCACAAAATAATCCAGAGTAACACCTAAAGTGCTGCAGATTTAATTTGCCTTAGTTAGGATCAATGCTCAGGATTCAACAATGACAAAGAGACTGAGAAATGATGCTATTAATGCTGGAGCACCATGGCTGTAACCACTATTGACTGAAGGTAATGAATGACCTGTGTCAAATCTACCAAATAAAACTGATGATCACCAAGACATTTGGAAAAATATCAACAAGACAAAAGCGGACCTTTGTGAAAGATGAGAAAAGACTGAAGTGTGATCATGAAGTTTTTTTGCTGCTTTAGCCCCTGGACAGGTCAACATAACCTCCATGGATTCCTCTCTCTTTCTTAAAACCTTAAAGAAGAATCCAGTGACATTGGTTTATCACCCTAAGCTAAACTGTTCTTGGGTTACACATCCAACAAGACAGTGATCCAAAGCAAATTAGTAATTGTACGTAAGGGCTAGAAAACCCTCCACTAAATAAAAGTTTGGGAGTCACCTAAACAAAGCTTAGACTTAAACTTGATTGAAATGGATTGGCATAGCAGTATGCATGCCATTTATGTTGGGTATTTTATAAACCCACCAAATTAACAGTGACATGAAAACTAACACAAGTGATGGCACTTGACGCTATCAAAGAGTGGCAGAACCAATTCCCATTACTTTCACATAGGGTCAGGGTAGTTTGGTTAGCTATTTTCATTCAATAAATAGTTAAAATCCCATTTAAAATCACTTTCTGTATTCGCTCAGATTATCTATGTCTGGTATTAACATTCCTTTGATGCTCTGAAAAATGCAAGCGTGACAAAAAAAAAGAAGAAAACTTTTAAACTGCACTCCACGTCCACCGAATGTTTGAGCATTTCTTTGACAACTTCATTACCGTTCTACTTTTTCAATGTACACAGGGAAAATATTTCACCGAACTGAACACTGTCCAATTTACAGCTAGAAACTGAGTTAGTGTATACAAGCCTGGAAGTTTGGGGGTGAAATAGCACAGTCCCTAACTCAGCTACTCTATGTGCATGTCTTGTTTAGGGCCATTAGCTTTTACACTTCGTTTCAAGTTCACCTCAAAATGCTGATTCAGCAGGTTCCGGCATTAAAGAAGTGGACTGTAGTGTGTACTTATATCTACAAACACATCTGCAAACTACAAAATACTCCCTGGGTTTTCTGGCAGAGCCATACTAGCTGTAAAACGTAAACAGCAGAAGAGGAACTGCTTGTTCTAATAAATCAAAAGTCTTATTTTTACACAATATGGTGTAAGTATACCTCAATGACCATAGTGGTGTTTGTTAGATAAACACTGATTTAGACAATAACCACAAATGCTATTTAGCACAACTTTTGATTTATTTATGTCAAGTTAGTTAAATGTAATCCACTGAAAACACAAAAGCAACTTCTAATGCAGATTATTATTTTTTTCCTCATCCCCATTTGGTAACCAGCCAATCATTAGGGGTTGGGAGTCTCATGCTCTGCACACTTGCAAAGACAAGCGATTGTCTGAGCTGCTGTAAGATTTTCCAAGTGCTATCAGTGATATCCAGCGATCAGTGGTTGCTGTTTACGTTTTACAGCTAGCAATGTGGAATCAGTGGAGGTGAGGAACTAAACTCAACTGAGTCGATATAAAGCGTTCCACAGAAAATCTGATACACATCTTTCATGGTTTACTTCAGTTTCCTTTTTTAAGCCCAACTGATGCTGAACAGGTCTGAGCCAATCGCAGTGGGTTTCTACTGTAAATCTGCCAATCACAGATTGACGTAAATCTGTCGGTCATCGCTACATCGCACAATCAACATAAGTCAAGTGAAACAGGGGGCAGCTGACAAATGATCCGCATGATGTTACCATACATGTATTTATTCAACATTATGATCAGTTCATTGCCACAAACTTTGCATTGCAACAATGAAGATTTTGGAGCAGCAGTGCAAGTTGTTATGTGAATGCCACAGAATATTCTGACATGGACAAAATGTATGTGAAGCACCATTGCATATGCGACACGTAGCGTTTCCCAACCTTGGTCCTCGAGGCACTGACCTGCATGTTTTAGATGTTTCCTAGCACACACCTGATTCAGATAATTGCAGCTCAACAAAAGCTTGTTAACTGGCCGTCATTTGCAATCATGCATGTTAAAGCAGGGAAATACCTAAAATATGCAGGGCAGTGTGCCTTTAGGACCAGAGGTAGAAAACATTGTGCTACAGCACAGGTGCCTAAAAAAGTTACATCATTACAAAGTTACGTCATTTACTCAACCGGCAAATTTCAATATACACCATAAAAGATAGGTATTAAAACGTGTAGTGGGGTGTTTGTATAAACTAGGGATGCACTGATTAAACAATTTGGACAAATATCGATGTCCGAGTTTAACACCACTGGCCAATTTCCTGAAATTACACATAATATATACATTTCCCTATTCCTTCAACACCATGTAAAAGCGACCGCAGTGCCTTCATTGCTTCTCTGCTTCAAGACTGGTATTTGATCTAACGAATACCAAATGACTAACACCGTCTCCCTGAAACACAAGCAGGAACAAAATAGAAACAAACATTGGTTGTTCATATCAGCTCAGCTTTTCTTATTGGACAGATACCGATATGTTAAAAAAAGCCAAATGTTGATCCTTATGTTGATATCAATATATTGTGCATCTAAAAGCACACGAATACAAAGTTCTTAAAATTAATGTAAGATTTCTCTACATGCATTTACATCCTCTCTTCCTCTAGGAGAGCTACACTATTCTGATGCTTATACAACAAGGTGAATGTTGGACTCACAGTTCCAGCACTTCACTGTTTATACAGATGGAACCCAGAAAAGGAAAGAGAAAATTGACTGAGATTTAGGTTGAGTACTTGAGAAATTCTGCAAATTTGTTCAAATATTCAAATATATTCTAATATTCAAAAGTTCTTAAGAGGTTAATGTACAATAATATATTTCCCTTTTTATTTGACCCAAGACAGAAAAAAAATATATAGTAAAAAAATCATATTTTTTTTCAAGAGAAGACTTTGTTCATTCAGACAAATGACGCAGGAAAAGGCTATTTATTTAACTGGAGGAAAACCTACTTGCTTCTCTCATCCAGTTCCTGTAAGTCACAGCAATGACAACTACCATCCAAGTGAACAAGGAAAAGGAAAAACTTTACACCACAAACAGCTTTGTCTACATTCTTGTCGACATACTATTGAAAAGACCTTTCAGTGTGTCATGTCACACGAAGCCGGATATGCTTTGTCTTCACCAACCTGCACAGCATTCATTTTAGAGAAAATAAAGGCAATGCCATGGACTGAAGCGTGTCCCTTCAAACATCTGCTGTTTGACGATAGTGTTGATTTTCAGACATGTGATCCTTCATTTGCTCTGGAGTGTTTATTTATTGATAATGTGGCCAAAATATGTGTGAACATTCACACACTCGAATCAATTTTGGCTCAAAACAAAAGAGATAGCATTCACCGCCTCAGAAAGAATAAAATTTTTAACACCAAAATAACTTGCACTCAAGATAAATGTCAAATATGCATTTCTTAAACTCGGTCAGCGTTTGCAGTGCCTTCAAACAAAAGCTCCCGGAAGTAAAATAGATATATAGAGATGTATAAAGCTAGGATTTTAGGGTGTTTTCAATGTTTTTTGATAAAGCACAGAACTTGAATAGTTGTACGCCTTTTGGCACTTCTGATGCTGCTCCATACTCACTTTGAAATTATGCAGAGAAAGTCAGATACAGAGAACACTTTCAGCACGGACCTTCCTGGAAAACCCTGAAGGTAAACAAGGAACTAAGGAAAAGACATATTTGCTTCCATTGCTATTCGCTGGTGACTAAACAGTTTCATTTGAAAGAAGAGACTACAGTAAGTTCTCAGTACACACTGTATTTATATATATATATATATATATATATATATATATATATATATATATATATATATACACACACATACTAATACCAAAAAATAGGGTAGTTGTGCAATAGAAGAAAAAAGTAAGCATAGTAATAACTTTTTGTCACTAATGTGTGGAGTTTCAAGCTTGATTATGTTATTAATCCCCCACTATTCAATTCATGATTCAAAAAGAGAAACAGTCTGTTTCGGAGCTACCAACACCGAAACAGACAGGCAGAGCAAAAACAGAATTTGTCAGAAAAAACCCGAATGGGCCATGGAAACTTTAGAGGAACTACAGAGATCCACCACTCAGGAGGGAGATTTCTATTGGCAATCATGCACTTCCCAAAAACAAAATGAAAGTAAGTCAAGAAAAAAAATGAAAGTATTTCAAGAAAACTACACGAGGTCCACTTTACAGTTTTCACAAACCATTAATGGGACGCAGTAAACTTACAGAAAAATGTCCAACTGAAATAAATCTTTTTGGCTTGCATGTACAATGATATATGTGGCAGAAAACAGGCTGAACAAACCTTGAAAACACAATGTGAAATAGGATAATGTCAGAATCATGCTGTTGGGATTTTGTTCTTATGTACAGCTGATTAAAGTTGAATGGAAGATGGATAAACCTAACTGAAAACCAATCCAGGAGAAAACCTTTTACAGAATTCAAAGACTAGATCTGGGCAGAGATTCAAGATTCACCTCCCAGCAGGTAAACAATCCTAAATATTCGATCAGAAGAACAACAAAAAGGTTTGGGTCAAAGGCTACTTATGTTTTAGAAGTTCCGATCTAAATCCATCTAAAAACCTGTCAATAAATTACACCTTTATACATTTCTCCACATCTCTTTTACTACATTTTGGGAATCCAGCTAAATGATTTATTTAGCTGGATAAAATTTTTTGCACAATGCAATGGTTCACATTGCATTGTGTACAATCTCAGGCATTGAGATGCTTACATATGCTCTCCAATGTTCAGATGTACAAACCTGCTGGAGACATTCTCCCAAGGATCGCAGCTGTCTTTGCAGTTTAAGAAGTTTCTATAGCGCATGGAAATATTGGACTGAAAACCAATATATGGTGCACCTTTCAAATTGTTGTTTGTAAAATAATATGAAAAGCAACTTCCTTCTTCTTCTTCTTCACAGTTATCTACTACTTTGTGTTGGTCTATCACATTGAACTCTAATAATAAGTTTATGGTAGAAAAAAACGTTATACATGGAGTGGATCAAACTTAAACTGGATAATTATCTTTAATAAATAAACTCCTTTTAAATGTACACATTACATGTGTACACTTCACATTTACTGTGAGGAAATGTGAAGTGTTTAAGAGCTACCCATGCTTTTGCAAGGCACAGTGAGTACATATTAGGAATTTAAAGGTGCATATCCCTGGTGTAAGCTTTGCTGAAGGCATCTGTATCTTTTTAAATGTTTTTCCATAACTAACATTTTAAATAATTCACTCTCCATAAACCAAACAGCAGCTACATATCCATCAGGAGTTGCTGAGGTAAACAGATTTCGAAGTAAAATTCAACACTCAACAGCCACTGAGGCCTTAGGGGGATCAAAGATGACGAAAGGCTGATTTTATGGAGAAGCCCCCACAGAATGCTCTTTCATGACGCTACAGCAAGATTTACAGATGGAAGTATGCTAAAGGTCAGCGGCCTAATCTCATGAGTCGGGTTTTATCAACCAGCAAAGACACACAGCCCCTGAGTCAAAAGTATTGATTTGCTGCCACTGATCCCCATGACATGGACATGTCCCCGGAGACAAAGGTCAGGCACGATCACATGATCCTGCAGGCTGTCAGAAGCTCAGTCAAATGTCTGCATGCCGAGGCATTTTGGGAATCCAGCTGAACAACAGTGAACTTTAACCGGGGAGGGTAATCCTGATGGTGCCCAACTATAAAGGTCTTTTATAGAAACTACAGCCAGATGCTCTATGAGGTTACTCTATCTGCTCTCCTCTTCCTGAAGCTCAACCTGCTGCCTTGCCTGAAGCATAGCTGCATAATCAATTAGTGTCCCCTTTTTTTTTGTTACATAATTTCACAGATACTAATGTGTTTATCCAGAACATTTAAAGACAATATCCAGTGCACTTTAAAAAACAAAAACAAATGTGGATTGAAGATAAAAAAAACAGACAGGTACTGAAATAGAGACTGCCACTGATGTTTTTGCATGGTATTCAAAAAGCCTTCAATGAAACACAAACAGTGTAGTCGGCTTTGTGTGCATTTGACTTGATGACATCACAAAAGGCACACGAAATGCGTTGATCTGCTGATATTGGTGAACAGATAGCGACTTTTCATTAGCTTTGACATCGACTTTGAAGCAATGGGGTTGCCAGGGGTTCAACTTGATGTATTTGGGCCAGAGTTCGACTCTGATAACCCCAAAGATGATAAACTTAGCTTATCATAATAAACCATTTTAAGTACATATTTGAGCATATCTAATTCAAAATCTAAAATGCAGTGATCATACCTAAACTGAATAATTATCTGTTTTTTAAAAAAGAAACAGTTTAAGATCCATTTTGTGAAAACAAACAAACAAACAAAAAGATCTTTTGTCACTTTTGACATAAGTAAATATTAGTTTCCATGAAATATTGCTACAATGAACCTAATATCATGAGTTGGTTGCATTGTTATGCTTCTGTCTATGAAGTGGCTTGAATGGTCCCAGAGGATTTGGGGTAATTAAATTTGACCATTCCAGATTGCTCTCTTCATCCTCAAACCTCTCCCATGTGCTTCATCTCTGCCAAATTTTCCTGAAGTTCAGGAAAATGTGTTCTCACATATCGCTTAAGCATTTTTGCAGCAGCCAATAATTAGATGTTTTAGAAAGAGGAATTTTAATACAAAGAAAGATACAAATTAGTGCACAAAAAAGGACACCTTATGTCAAAGGGCATATACCTGGAAGCTTGTTTTGCGTGTGTGTGTGTGTGTGTGTGTGTGTGTGTGTGTGTGTGTGTGTGTGTGTGTGTGTGTGTGTGTGTGTGTGTGTGTGTGTGTGTGATTTATCACCAAACAGCGAAACAAATGTGTTTTGGTCGCAGCAAAGTGAGTTTTACTGAAAAGTATGGCAACTTTAGCAGCAGAAATGATTGAACACGATTGCGACGAAGGGGAAATATTTGAATAGATGATCAGAGGGGGGAAAATAAATAAACAAACACACACACATCACCGACCACATTCGCGTAAGTGACAATCCCGTCTTAATGTGCTCATCTGCTGTGACACGTCGGTCAGACGAAATGCAGCTCTGCGTTTTAAAACGTGTGGTTGCTGCTTCATGCTCATCCTAACACGCAGAGGGATGGCTTGTGGTTGCTATGGCCGGGGTTTCCTCGCACGCATTTACAACCCAACTACGGCAATTTTATGCTTTTCTGTGTAATTGAGCGACCCATTTTTAAGCAGCAGACGCCACCAAACCCAGAATGAACTGCCGATCAGAGCGTGGCAGCCTGTCATTGGGGACATTTCCCAACTTTAATGAGTACGCTGATAAAGCGTGGGTGGGGGCCTGTGGGGGAAGAAGGGGGAGTATTTAACTTTGATATATAGAAAAAGTGATGATTATTTGTCATCTCTTACTTGTCGTGAGTGACATGTTCCTTGATGGCTCCCAGGGTGACCAGGCTGCTGGTGCCCTGCAGCAGCCTGCAGGTTGCCAGGTGCCGCTGGTACTGCTCCTTCAGGCAGGCGTTTTCCGCGCACAAGTCGGACACTTGCTGCTCCAGCTCCTCTATCCTCCCTCTCTGCCTTTCCAGCAGCCCCTGTTGGGTCTCGATGATCTTGTTAAGCTCCTTCAGATATTCCGCAGCCCTGGTAGGGTTCTCGGTCGGACAATCCATGTCGCCCCCCTGACTCCTTTCTGTATCTTTTCGATCTTTCCCCCCGAAGAAGCCGTGAGGTTGGGGCGGCAAGGGGAGGTGTGTGTGGGGGGGGAGAGAGACAGCTGTTTGGTCTTGGCTGGGTTCAGGCGGAACAATTCGGTAGGTCGAGCCTTTTACGCCTCGTCATTGTTGTTGTTTTATTTCCCCTCACTCTCTCTCTCTTTAAGTCTATTAGTTTCAAAAGAAGAAAAGCAGAAATGCTCCCAGCAGACGCGTGTCCAAGTCGCCGCGAAGCTCCGCGCGTGTAGAAGCTGGGAATGTCAGCGGATGCTAACCGCGCGCGAGAGCGAGGCAGACTTCATGTTGAGGAGCCCAGCTGACTGTCCGCTCACATGGTGTCTGTCTGACTGTTCCCCCCGCTGGCAGCGCGCTGTGACATTTCTCCGCTCGCTCCATGCTGCTCCCGTGACTTTTCGTAAACAGACGCTGGCCGCGCGGTGTGGGCGGGGCTTTCAAGTTTTATGAATCTGCAGCTTTCTCCGCGAGCGGTCAAGGTGTTGCTGCGACGCTGCAGATTCGAGTTCGAGTGCAGCCGCGCCGAGTTCCGCTTCGTCCCCCCCCCTTCCCACCCCCCCAAAAAACTCACCGGATTGGGGGGAAACGGTTGAATGTAACTTTGCTGCATTGATCGGCTCTCTCTGGGTTTAATGTTGCAGCGCAGCCTGGTAAACGCAGAGAGCCTCTCTGCTCCCCCTCAGAGCTGTTTACGGTCACAAAGCAGAGCTCTGTGTCCCTTTTAATAAAAATAACTGCAACAATGAGAGTCAGGTGTGGACTGCATATAGTTTTATAAGCTGCCCAAGTACAATTTAGGACAGCTCATGTGATGATGCCATTAGTGATTTTGGTTCTCTAGTGTTCATTCAAAACATTTTACACGAAGGCACGCGCTGTTACCTCGTGTGACGACATGGACAAATAGAAAACCAGTCAAAATATCAGGAAGGTAATTGTAATATGTATGTAAATATCTTTTTTAAGTGTTATCCTTACATCCTCCCTTCTGTTAGTGGGAATGGCGTGTCAGGCTATGAAAGCCCCTAAAGTGTTAAAAGCAGGAACAATGAACAAGTGTAAGGATTGGAGGGAGTTTGGCTAAAGCTGACTAAATGACAGGATCAGAGCATCTTCAAACCTGCAGGTCCTGTGGGGTGTTCCCAGCCTGCAGTGTTCAGCGTCTCATCAAAAGTGTTCCAAGAAAGAGGCACTTTCTTGGAACACCCCAAGGAACGGGCAGAGGGTCAGGAAAAGGCTACTGATGCACACGGGGAGTGAAAGCTCCCTGCTCAAAAAGGTGAATAAGTTAGTGCTGGATGTAATAGAAAGAACACAGAGTATCTCCTTTCATTGGATATGACCATATATCTGTGGACCATTCAGGTTGCCCATTTTAACCCCTGCAGACTCAGCATCAAAATCAGGACCATACAGCATTAGAAAAACCATGTTATTGTTTTCGATGACCAGATGGGAACCACATTGAACCAGGTGTACTTTGGGAAGCCTGTAAGCTGGCAAAGGCAGTGTGATGATTTTGAAGGTGCTCTTCTGGAAAAACTTTGGTTCTCCTGTTACATGAAAGTGTTTGAGCTTTCAGTGGCCTGAGTTTTTATTTATGTTTTTTGCAAATAAAATAAGTGACTCATAAATCTGGAACTGTGTTTTGAACTATCTCTATTCAGAGCTGATTAAAGAAGTTCAGTTTTGTTCAGGTTAAGCACTGTTATTTGTTTGAACTGTACAGTAAAAAGAAAATAAAAACAGTTAACTGTTCCTTTAGAGTTATTAACCCACTCAACTACTGTTGCACAGCTTCATTTTCTCACTATGCAAAATAACAGAAGGCCCCAAGTCCCCATTCTGCGGATGCAAAATAAGCAACAGGAAACTTAGCTTGGGGCACAACTGACCAAACCTCTTTTTCTCTTCCTTTGCAGCACATGAGAGAAGGGCGTCCAGGGCGCTGAACTACATTGCATGCATCAAAACCCCTCACTGAGCGCATCTGCATAAATGAGTGTAGAGCTGCAGATTCTGCACAAGCTGAGCTCAGTATGAGTTCCCGATCGGCAGCTGCGTCAAGCAAAAATCGATGTCGAAGTGTTCACTGGGTGGCCATCGCTTCTCCTTCTAGCACTGGATGGTCTCAGAGACTTCAGTGCAAACTAACCAGAGTTGGGGCCGGGGGGCATTACAAACACCACCCCTGCAGAACGTGGTGTCACAGACGTCTGTATAAGAGCTGAGAGGCAAATCAATAAAGAGTCCGAGCAACGGTGGCTTACATTAGTGGCCCTGCTTAGTGCAACTCACAGGGGGAATATGGGAGCGTTAAAAATCTGTCATCAAGGTCTTTTCCTCTGGATCTTTGTGTTAAATTATCATTAAGTGGAAAAAGCGAGAGAATAACCGTAAGGTGTGTTGTTCCATAATTGTTGGCCGGACTCTGTTCTTCTACTCTTCATCTCCCTTCTCTTACATGTAAACTTGTCATAATCCTACTTTTTATTTAAATTTGTTGGCGAAGTGAATTAACATAGAAAACTTTTAATATATACTTTTGTCATCTGTAATTTATGCACTATTTGCATATTTAGAAAACAAAGATGAAGCCAAAATGGAAAACTGTTAGTAAAAAAAACCTCAAAAAGCACAACTAAGAATCTGTAATCCTCTTGTGTGACACATGTTTTTGAACTATAGCAGTCTGTATTATTCCAGTGTTGCATCTCGACATCTTCCTCTGCGTCTTGTCTTTTCTTGCTCCTCCTCTTCACTTTTTATCTCCCAAGCTTTGCTTAGAAAACAAAGACACAATCACAAAGGAGCTGAAGTTTAAATAGATTTCTTTTTTTTTTACGTCTCAAAATTAGACTAAAAACTGATGTCATAAATGACTTTATTTCATGTAGAATCGAATTCAGCCAAACAGGCAGCTCAAGCACAAATGTGATTTATTTAGATGCTTTCTGTCTTTGCTTCTTCTTTGCTCACTGTACATTCATAACTAGGTTACGTCATTTTATCATTACTGTAATCTGAGCCTTTGTTATGTTTTTGGGTTTCTTTTATTTGCTCTAACATGAGAAACCCACAGTCTGCCTGGAAAAGATGCCTCGCAGATAAAGCCGTCAAAAACAAAGTCTATCAGTCAAAGTTACTAATGTTTGTAAAAAAAACAAACAAACAAAAAAAAAACATGTAAGTAAAGGTCTGTGCCTTAGAAAGTGTCTTCATAAATATTCTCCCCTGCTGAATCAGAGACTCACTAATTCAGCTTGTCGTCAGGAAGTTGAGATCATAATTGATGACGTTGGATTCTGCTGCCATCAGTAAAAGAGACACAGCTTCTTCTTCCTCTGGCCTCACCAAACTGACCCAGGAAAGAAGACAATACACTGTTATGTAGGGCAGGAATATCACATAATTTGAGGGAGTTTAATGATGAACCTGAACAGTTGATCAAATAAAATATGCTGAAATATGTACCAGCATTAATAATTGGCTACACATTCCTTACCAAGTCGGATGCAAAGTACAAGTTTTTTCAAAGTATCGACAAGCCTTTGATTTTGCTCTTGCTGGACATGTGGCCATTCGTCCCAGGAAAATACATAGTTTCTTTTAATCGGTTCTTTGTTTGGCAAAATGTATGATCCTTTTGTGCCTATTTTCAAACATTTTGCAAAAATGTTCCTTTCTCAGGCCAGTTTTTATTCAACAGGAGGTGTGAGTGACATTCTCCCATCAGCGACCTGTTCCTGAGAGTTTCCAAAACTAAACTATAGGAGGCAGTGGAAGCTTTTCATGGTGCATGTAGAGTGAAATAAATATACATTTAGCTTGAAGTAATAATATGATAACAATAATAATAATAATAGCATATTTCCTCATTATTTTTTAAATATTTAATACACGAATCAGACAATGTTCAGGGCTGCAGCCTCGGATGCTCAGGGTTAATGATGCTGACGCTGCAGCACATGGCCAAACTTTCAGTCACCGGGGCTTTTTTTTTATCAAGCAACATACATCTGCTCTGAAGAGTAGTAATAAAAAACTTTGCTGTTCTAGTTCTCTCTCTGCTCTCATTTTCTTTTGATTCATTTTTCAAGGCCCTTTTGAAATGCTGCAGTTCCTGGCTTGGGCTGAAGTGAAAGTGGGAACGATGAGTGCTTTGTCCATGAAACTGGATGCTTTGTCTTCATGCCGTTTCACCTGAAGGCAGTGTTTATATGATCAGAGAAATCTATTGTGGAGGGGGAGTGGCAGCAACCAAATGGGAACATGGCATGCAGATGAAGTAGGAAAAGCTATTAGCAGCGAATGTGAAGTGGTCCTAGGGGGGTGGCTAAAAATATAGAAATGTTGTAAACAAAAAATGGAATCAAATTTTTAGGTTGTGAGAGCAAAGTGTTGATAATTTCACAATTACAGTTTGCGCAGCAAAAACTGAACCGTTTTACAGTACACAAGAGAAAGAAAAGTGCAAAAACCACTAAAAACAAACAGCTTACGTTTTTAAAAACACCAGGATTGCTTTAGTCGATTAAAACAGGAAATCAACAAACATTTAAATGCACAAAATTGCATCGTAAACCCTCTTTTACCGAAAATACCAAAATTATGTTGTTTTTAAAAAAGCATAAACACAGAAAAGAGAGTCAAAGGAAAGCCAAAAAACATATGAAATACAATAATCCCGTGATTCTGACAATCCATTTCTGATCTAAGATTCCACCATCAGATCGCATCTTTTACCATCAACTCTAAACTCAACCACAGTCAAGCAGCCATTTTAAAGTTTTGCCACAAATTCTCAATTTGAGTTTGGTCTAACGAGTCCCTAAAATAGAAAAGCACCCCCAAAGCATGACACTTCCAATACCAGGTTTCAAAGTGAGGAAGTTGTACTCGGAGTAAATAGTACATGCTTTGTGTCATTTTCTCACAACACATAACTTCAAAGTTACTGTAAGTTTAAACTTCTCCATATTTTCATGTTGTGGGCTGCTCTCTTTCGTTTTCCCTCGTAGTCAGATACTTTTTGAAGGCAACTGGCTGCGCTGGCTCTTGGATTTTTAATTTGTAAAAACGTTTTTAACATTCATTCCTTTCATTCTGGATTACTTTGTTAGTCACGAAGAATCCAAAGGAAATAAATCACAGCTTGTAACTGTAACAGGACAAAATGTAAAAAACGTTCAGAGCATTGCGCATATAACACCATGAAACCACATGGCTGAGCAGGTTCTGCAGAAGTTTAATTTATAGCAACTTTTAAAAGTAGCAGAATTTGACTCCTATGAGAAGAGTGCTAGCACCCACAAAAAAAAAAAAAAAAGTCACTTTAAAACAATCTGTTGCTCATCATTAATATTGTCTTGTTCTCTCACACTTTTGGCTCACAGCTAAAATGCCCAAATGAGAGCAGGTTTCAGTCTGCAAAATTTCATTGTGAAAGGGCAGACTGGAAAACTTTCCAGTAAGTTTCCCAGTTGTAAATGTGGGTCTATGCTTCACAGAATCTGCAACACCAAGAATGTAATAAGCCGTGTACTCTGGGTCCTTAATTTTTATGAAATCCACGATTAAAATAGTTAATAGCAAAACAAAACGTGTCATTGACTTTCCTCAGTTGCGCCACAGCATCAGTCCTAAACAGCGGTGATTTACACAAAGCTTGATTAGGTTTAAATTGATTTGTGTGAAATGTATGAGAGAAAAAAAATCCTCTTCAGCAATTTTCTCCTCACCCTGGCAGCTCTTATTCTGGGGAAACACACTGCCTTCTTTTTTTTTTTTTTTTATCCATTCCCAAACATTGTTTGAAAGTGTTGGTGGAAAAGTATTTGCCCCGGGGCAGATTTCTTCTGTTTCGGTGTTTTTGTCACCAAAATATCCGAGACCATCTGAGAAACTTTCTATCAGACTAAAATAAATTTATTCAATACAAAATACAGTTTCCAACTTATTTCTTCATAAGATGACAAAAATAACATTCATGTAACTGGATTTATGTCAGAAAGTCATCATTAAACAAGTATAACGTTTCAATAAAATAGAAGAATTTAACAATGAAATATGGTGATGGCATTTGACATGGATTGAGGTAACTTCACTCAGAATGATTGGCAAATGTTGATGTGCATCACTCGGAAAAAATCCCAAAGAAGCAAAGCACACTCCAATTTATATTTCTGGAAAATAGAAAAAAAGAGTCAAAGTACGTATTCAAATCTGATATGATGCTGAGGTATGATTCTTATTAGGCATTTTTCCTCCAAAACTCCAGTACAGCTGAATTAAAACAATTCTGCCAAACAGAGTGGATCAAAGTTCCTCAGGGATTCTCTAGACTCGTTGCCAGTGGTTGACAGCATTTCTCTTTGGTGCCAAGGACTGGACAATCAGTAAATTGGTTTAGGGGAAAATAACTGCTTCACGTAGGGTCGAGTTTGTTATTAGTATCTCATTTTTGACTGCATTTAAGTGTGATTTTAAAGAAGCAACAAAAGGAAATTGGTAAGTGTCACAAAAAAGTGTTTCTGCTTTATTTATGTCTAAGCTTGTTTCAAAAGTCCAGCAGAAGCAGCGTATCCCGGCTGGTCAGGTTCACTCAGTTAGCCCCTCATTGATCACCTCCACTGACAGCACAGTAAGCCATGTGGAACAGTTTCCCTTCACTGCAGGATCAGTGCGGCAGGCTGACATCAGGGGCTGGAGCGGTCTGCATGCTTTAATGGGAAGAATAAATTGAGTGTCATTTAAGCCTCCGTAACTGCTTTAATCATTTAGAAAGTGCAGTCACTCTGAAAACCTACATGCCACTACCTATTGATGAGGAAAACAGTCATTTTCACTTTTTGCGTTTCATCCCATTTTAACTGAAGGGGGCAGTTAATTAAAACCGGTTTGCAACAAATGTCTCCAATAGCCATCTGCTGAATTAGTCGGGCAGCCAGTGAGCTGGTTTGTTTGCTTCTTTGCACAATTCGCTTGTTTACTTGTTTGTGCAGAAGACCAACAGTCAGGGCTCCAATGAGGCCCTCTAGAGCTTTATAAACAGCTTTCAGGCATGCATGTGGGAGAAAATGCAAACACCATAGTCCAAATTGTTTGGATGAATTTACGACGGTCGGGTCGTCTGTGGTTCACCCCGATATCAAAAGACACGGTTAAAGCGTAACAGATTTCAATTAAAGAACATTTTAAGCACAAAGTGAGGAGCAGTGAAACAGCTTTTGTATTATTTAGTGTTTCTTTTATATGTTAAAGAATTTCATTGATATGTAAGAAAAAAAATTACATACACCTCACTGGAGTGTGCACTGTAAATACTGGAGTATTTACAGTGCTGACCCACATGCTTCAGCTTGTGGGACAAATCCTAATGGATATTGATTCATTCTCATCCTATTAATGCCTTCAGTGGACCAGTTTTCTTCTCTTCTATTTATGCTCCTACATTTTCTTAAACAGGTTAAAGATCAGTGGACTTTTCTGACCATGCGTTTAAAATTCGATATTGGGATCTGTGACTCACATTTCCAATCACTTTAGCCTTGTGGCACATTGATCCAACATGGTGGGAAATACACTGACCATCTTCAGTTTGTTTACTGGATGTAAGAAGTTGCTGACATTTTCAGTCCACTCTTTTTATGAAGGGATTTGGTGGCAGAACTGAATAGAAACCCACTCTGCTTGGTGAAAAGTGACTGTAATGAGTACAACTGATTTGGTTCATGTTTCCCATTTGACTTTTTTCTCTAAAGATAAGTTATTTTCTAGTTGTCTCATGAAATCAGAAGGAGCTGGAATTTTTTTTTTGTCAAAGCAAAAGTAGAGTTAAATAGGGTTTTCCACAGAGTTTTGCCAATACAATTATTCCTTTAATCATTGTGCATCTGATCAATTTGTCCAATAATCTGAAAACAGTTTAAATAATCACAAGCTGTATTATTTAGTGTACACAGTTAGGTAAATCAGAAAATAAGAGAAAAGGTTCAAATATTTCTTATGAAACATCTTTCTTACAATATTTTACTGTTTCATTCGTAAGCTGGGAATTTCAGCCAGAAACTATTTCACCAAATCAATCCTCCTATAGGATTCGTCTTATCTATACATTTGAGAGCAACAACCATTCAACTCCCCAAACAGCTAAAAGGTGAAAAATATGCATGAAAAAAAAAAAAAAAATCAAAAAATAAAATCCAAACTAAGCCACTTTGACAGCTGCACAGCTTAAGTGAACCCCATTTGATGTTATGCTGCCTTCCATATCATATCGTAGTGTACAGTGTGCTCACCTACATGAGATTGTGAAGCGGTTTTTGACACAGGCTGCTGCTGCGGGCATACAAATGAGCCTGGTGACTAACACCACAGCAGTTCAGGGGAAAGTCGCTGAAAAATGGCAGAGACTGGATCACTGGCCGAAGGGTATCACAGAACCTGGGTGACAAAAAGCGTTCCTTCTCTTGATGTTTGTTTTTGCATAAATATAGAGATTTATAGATACCCGTTGAATTTATCCAAACAGCAGCAATTCACTGCAAACAGCTCAAGGCACTTTCAGAAAACATATTCAGTTTATATACAGAAACAGTCAACATAATCCAGATTGCAAATGAATTGGAATCATTACGATGCAACCACTGACATAAATATAAATGTAAGTTTTCCTAAAACACTGCTAAACAGAATATCCTTTTTCTCAGCATCATGTATTAGAATCGTCTAAGAAACCGAGTTTCTCAGCTAACCCTATGACATCTGGATTAAATGACAAATATTTTTACCACAGTTCTGTTAAGTCTCCGTTTCTTCAATTTAACAGAACTGAGGTAAAAATATTTGTCATTTAATCCAGAGATCTGGCTGAAAATATTCTGTGAAGAAAAGCTAAGACAAACTCCTGACATAAAAAGTAAAATCTTTAATTAGCAAAAACAAGCACATTCTCACCAAAGCAAACAAGATCATTTCAATCATGTGCCAAAAAGCTGTTCAGAGTTTAATGTAAGGCAAAACATCAATCAGATATAAGAAAACATAAATATAATCTTTTGCCGATAATAATCAAATGCCAAAATATGTCGCATAAAAACCAAGTCGCACTTCAATGAATCAGCATTTCAACAGTGTTGTAAGTCGTTCTTGAAAAGCTGGAAAAACAAAAAAACAAAACAAACATTTGTTTTTTCCAACATGAGGCCATGTCACATTTGAGTGCTTTTATAAAGACACATCTACTGCAGATAAAATGGATGACGCTTCACATTTGCAACTGTTTCACATTAAAAAAAAAAAAAAAAAATTAAGAGCTGCTTTCATTGAGGCTCAAACATTAGAGCAGTTAAATAATAATTAAAAATGCCCAAGACAGAAATTAGACCAACTTAGTTGGTGTTCAACACATTTGGAGGGTTCGGCACCTTTCAGGACGGATTCAGTGAACGACGGTTATCAAAGCTACAACCAACAGAGGTCATTTTGTTCTTGAAAAACATCAGGTTCCAATTATCTTTAGGGTTGTTTTCCTGAGTCAAATATAAGCGGCACACAAGTTAACACCAAACACAATATACATCTTTTCAAGCTCAAACAAATGATTTGGTGTTAGAGCGTTTTGCAAATACTTCAGTCGTTAACGAAGAGGCGAAACACAACAAAACAGTATTATTTCTACACCACCCACTCTTTATATACAAACACCACATCACACTTCACAGAAAACATACCAAGAAACAGACAGAGCCTTGCAATCTTTCTGCATTAATTTTAAATGATATATATATTTTTTAAGTTTCTGTACCAACATTTGAAGGCAGATCTTCTGCAGCATCCCACAGCTTTCCTGCTGAGGGTTAGAGGCACATTCTTCATATATTAATGACCCGAGGTGTCGTGTTGAAGAACAGAGGACGCAAACACGGCTCCCAATCAGGACTTGTAATCTGGAGAGTAGAGCTGCGATCTGTACGTGCCGTTTGGACTAACTCTCGGCATCATGCGGTTGAAAGAATTTGCTACGGGCGAGTCGAGACCTGAAAGAGTCAGACAAACAAACTTGATGAAGTATACAAAACACAGAGGAGCAGGTTCTGTTAGACAAAAATCATCAGCTACAGATGGGTGACAGAGTCACATTAGAGAGCAAAGTTGGACAATTAAAATACAGATGGATGGCATATATAACACATCAAAACATATTTATTATACAGGATGATATTTTTCCTGGAGCATTTTAATGAGTACGGTTTTAGAAAAAAAAAAAATTATTACAAAAGACCAATTTAAATGTCATGGCTTATTGGAAACTGCTGACTTGATTCTTACCCAGCAGTCATTGACACCCTGCACATGAAAGTGAAGCCACTTTAGAATGCCGCATCAAAGCATATTAATGAAAGTTCAGTGGAAGGAAAAAGTTTGGTACAAAATGATGCACAAGTATTAAGAATAACCACATCCTTGGGAGGTTCCAATAAACTGGGATCAGTGCTGCAAGAGACATCACACACTGACCTGCAACTGCAATCACAACTACAATCTCAGAAACCGTTCATCTGGGTTAAAGGAATAAAAGAATGGGACTGTTGCTCAGTGGCCCAAAATCCTGCTTTCAAATGAAAGAAAACATTGCTTTTCTTTCAGAAGTCAAAGTCACACAGTCTGAAGGAACATGTAGAGGAACACAATCCACTCTGACTGAGGTCCAGTGTGAAGTTTCCACACTCAGTGATAATTTGAGTAAATACAAACATGTCAGTTCAGGTAAAGTAAAAGTCCCAGACAAATGTCAAGTACACATATTATGAAGTAAGTGGACTTCAGTAGGTCAATGACGTTTTCTTAAAAAATCTTTTATTTGGTCTAATGCAATTTACTATTTTTTGATAAACCTATTTTTGCTGTTTTCATTTGCTGTAAGCCACAATCATTAATATTAAGTGAGATCAACACTTCAAACTATATGCAACGATTTTTTTATGACGCATTTCTCTTTTTGAATCAAATAACTGAAAAACAAAGTCAGTCATATTATAATTTGTTGAGATGATCCGGTTTGACCGAGACTAAGAAATGCTTCTTTTCTAGCAATTTAATTTCTCCTTGAGCCATATACACAAAGTTCTACTGCAAGCTGCAGCCACTGGAAAACACTTGGACTCCCATTTATTTTATAAAACCATCAACAAATATAGGCTGAGAGGGATCTATTCTGCCAAAAAGATAAACAGAAAACCTGTTCTTCCACCTGTAGGACAGTCAACCAACCATCAGCTGGCAAATCAAAGTCTATCTGAAAAACAACAACTCCAATTGCTAAAACACACGTATGTATACCTGGAACATACTATAGATAAGCCTGTTGAACTGCTGTGAAGTAACTATTTTATACTTACAAGCTTTACAACTGATTCAAATAATTCACTGCACCTATATCCCATTCCACCGGATGAAATGTAGCTGCATGTTTCATGTTACCTGTCAGTTTCTACGAAAGAGTCACCAGCTTTACTGAAACTCCTTTTGTTTGCTTGTTGGTGCAAAGCATTTGAGCAAACTCAGGAACCAATCAATTAGTTAGTGATCAGAATTAGCCAGTATCTTTTCGATCAGCTCTGCCTGGTGACCAGCAGCCATATAAAAAAAAGGAAAAGAATTAGATTTGTTTTGTTTCTGTTCGTTAAATTAGCCAAATGGAAAGCTTCCGCTTGGTTAATTTAAACCAAATGCTGTAAACACAGCACAAGCTGTAAACACATGGTGGCAGTTTTCTTTGTTAAAAATTAATGTGATAGAGAAGTACTTTGAAACAAAAATGAGGACATAATCTTGATATTAAAAGGAGAACCTCTGTAAGTTTGCTGATCTAAACTAATGTAACAAGGCATAGGATTGGGCAGAGCGGCGGCACCACTAGAAAATCTGCTGCTTGACAAATTATTTCTTTGATAGTTGCCGCCTGTTCTGTAGCATAGCTGAACTTCACTGCTTTACTTTTCAGAGAAAAATAATATTTCCTTTTTACAAATCTATTAACTACCGATGTCCCTGAAAATCTCTAATTTTGCCAATGACGATGTGGAAAAGCTTTAGAGTGAATTCACATTTCTCACCAATGAATGGAGAAAAATGAACTGCTGTTTCATGGTGGATTCACCGGAATGGATTTGCTCTTAGGTCATTTTGCAGAGGTTTGCTTCATATTGTGTGTGTCATACCAGTAAGGGGTGGCGGTGTTCTCTGGATGAAAGCCGGGTGATACGACTGCTCCTTTGGAGACAACAAAGAGTGCAG
Source organism: Poeciliopsis gracilis (assembly GCA_911649635.1). NCBI lineage: Eukaryota > Metazoa > Chordata > Actinopteri > Cyprinodontiformes > Poeciliidae > Poeciliopsis > Poeciliopsis gracilis. The sequence goes on from CAJVRI010001220.1 coordinate 6,095,190, forward strand.
GACTGCAAGGCAAAAAGACATTAAAATTATTTCAGTTTTTCAAAACAGGGTGAGTTTACATGAAAAGTGATGCTGCAGCTTTTCTAGAGTTCTATGCATTCAGGGAAAAATACACATTCAAGATATGCAACATACTCATCTGAGAACACAATGGCTTTATGATGAAAATAATGCATAATAAAATATAGCTAAAAATATACATTAAGTAAAAAAATAATAAATAAATAAAACCAATCAAAATTATTTAAATAACGTAGCAAAATAACTTGTTATATGGTGGTACATTATTATAAAACATTTTTCACGCTAACTGGGATAACAAAGAACTACAAAGTTAAATAGGTTTTAATGACAGGTTTATACTTCAAATCGATGCAGCACTTTTCAAACAAATGAACATTTAAACACTATTTGATTATTTTTACTGTTAAAAGAAAAATATGGATTTATTTATTTTTTATTTTCCACTTTTAATATGTGGTCAGAATGAGATTTAAATGGTTCTTCTGACAGAACTGTTAAAGCAAACATATCCTCAGATTTCATATTCCAGGCACCAACAGGAAACTCATATCAGTGTTTGCAACATTGAAATAACTAAAACTGCTTGGATGTAAAATTTAGTGCAGGGACATTTCTTTAAAGAATAGCTGGCCAGACTATGATCAACTTTCTTAGCCACACCTGACCCAGATCCTAATGACTGCTGTGCTAAAGCTCATTGAGAATATTGGGGTCATTGCGATGGAGGAAAAGAGGGATTAAGGTGAGTTATTTCCATTTTATAGAATTGCAAAAGTCACAAATGATATCACAATTTTCTGTTGTGCAGGTCTACAGGAAGCCATACAAAAATGTTCCACAAAAAAAAATACTGATCTCTGGAGAATTTGAGTAAGTTTCTAACAAAATAATAGGACAAAAAGAGAAGGTGACCCTGAGCAGAACCTTGTGTGTATCTCTGATGTACTTCTGTTAATGGATGTGCTGCTGCCAATAAAACTGGCACATTTTGATTTTGTCTTTGCCAACAGAGTATGGAAAAAACATAGCCTGATGGAGGAGCATCTTGTACTCACATTGAGACACATACATCAACATTTACAGACATTTCATCATTTAGAGGCAAAACAATCTGAAACATTGTGCCAAGCAGCCACACAGCCTTTCAAGATGAAGAGGAGGGAAGTCTGAGTGAATCAACAGTCTGATATAGATCCAATCCTTCAGCCAACCAGCTAATGAAGATCTGATTGATAGAGATATTCCACAGAAGGCAGGCAGCGTACAAGGATTATGAACACCTTTAACTTGATTTTCACTAAAATCAACCCTTTGAAGCAGCCATTTTCTCTGACTTGCCTTTTCCCAATTAAATTTTGATTATTTTCCTCTAATATTTGATGTAGCTAAAACTAGCAGTCTAGATTAGACACTGAACACATCATCAAGTTTTATTCTGTGTAATTCTTTGACTATAGACTAAAATACCACAAAACTTTAATTATTTGACTTCTTCAAAAGTTCCTCCACCTACAAAAATCAATATTTTGGAAACAAAAAAATGTGAGGTGACTCACCAATGATGATGATAGCTGTGCCCGCCAGCAGAGCGAACAAGGTGCAGAACATCATCTGGTAGCAGTTTATGAAGCTCTGGAAGGAGTTATCCTCTATGAAGCTAGGAGAAGCTGCTGCAGAAAGGAAGCAGAGAAGAGAGTCAAAGCTTTGTTGAAGAGTTGAGAACATCACACAAACATCAACTTATTCTAGGAAATTGCACTGAAGTTTGTTAAAATGCTGTAGGTGTGTGAAATTTCTACTCCTGCATTTATTATCACTGACAATATGTCCTTGTTTACCATAGGTCTGGTTAAAACAACTTCTTACTCAGAATAACTTATGCTTAACTTACTTTATGGGTTAAGTAAATATCTGTCTTTTTTTTAATGGTTGTGGAATAGTAATAAATAAATAAATAACACAACAAAAAACCCCCAAACAAATAGCAGTGAGTGAGTGAGGCTGCACCTTTTTCCAAAACCTCAACTTGGAAAAAGCAATAACCTACAGTAAATCAAGTCAAAATTTAATAACTGATCAAATTTGTATACAGCTCTGCAAGATTTTATGTCTGCTATATTTCCTGAGAGCTGCCAAAAAAGCGGAAAAAGTACATCCCTTGGCTTGTTGCTCAACAGATTAACATTTGCACAGAAACAGTGACTGACCTTGCTTGGCAGCGTTGGGATCATTAACATGAATAAAACTGACAGGGATGACCAAACTCTGGCCAGAAGAAGCACTGCTTATGTCGACAGAGGCTGAAACTGCTGATTGTGGGTCCACAGCGTTAACAATGTACTTTGTATAACTGGGGAATCCCTGCTGGACCTCCTTCTCGTAGACGGCAAGACTGGGAGAAGTGGACGTCACCTAAAGGCAGCAACAAAATGTGTTTACTCACAGCTGCCTGTCGACATAGAGTAATATTGTGGTACATATTTGTGGTACATATTTCCCAAATCACTCCTAACCTCGATGGTGGACAGAACAGCGGGGGGGCCGTAAATTGTGAACTCAGCAGATGGGTGCAGGTTGGAGAGCAGCAGCTCAGTCTGGTCTGAGTAAAGTCCTGGCTCGATGGGCAGCTGGGTGCTGACCTGCTCTCCGGTGAAAAAGCTGCCAACCAGGCCAGCTTTCACCAACAGGTTGGTCATGGACACGCTAAGCACACGGGTCTGTTGATTAGTCGTGGGCTGCAGGGTCATTGTGCATGTGTAGAGACCTGGAGCAAAGACAGGAAAAAGGGCTCAACTGCTGTTCATACCACAAACTTTTTTTCCCCACGTTTTATCACTTTAAAACTTTTATTTTATTGTTATTTTATGATAGACAGATACAAAGTAGCACATGATTCTGTAGTAGCAGGAAATTAACATAGTTTTATTTTTTTGTAGCAAGTTAACACATTTATTTTCAGTCACCTATCATTCGATGCCCCTAAAGAAAACCCATTGCAACTTGAGCCTTCAGAAGTCACCTAATAAAAAAAAATCAAAGCCCATCGAAGTAGAATTTTATCTCAGCATACGTTTGGTATTCTATGAAGGCATCAGAGTTTATTAGAGGACATGAGTGAACAAGCAGCAATACAAAAACCATGCAACACAGCCAGCAGGCCAGGGATAGAAAACCATAATCCCAAGTTTTGAAAATCTCATGGAAAACTGTTCAATCATATGCAAACTGAAAAAGCATGGTGACACTACAAACTACTGGATCTACTGCATCCCTGCTCCAACACAGCTGGATAAAAATCACTGAATTATTCTTCAACATGCCATCAAGTTTGGCAAAAAAAAATAATGACTCGGCTGTGTTGGAACAAAAATGGAGCTAAAAGCAGAGCAACTGGAAGAATGAAAAGTGTTCCGAGTCTGCAAAAAGACTTCAGACGAAAACATATTCATGTGCTAAAAGGGTCTAGTTAAAGTCTATATCAAAATCTAATTGAGAATATCTGGTAAAACTAAGTTCACAGTTCCTCTCAAACTACCGTAGCTGGACCGAGCTGGAGCTGATTGCAAAGAATAATGGTCCTGTCTCAGGGAGAAGGAATAACGATGCTTAGCACAGTTTGCTTTATGTTTGTCTAATCATCCATCATTTTCATTCCCTTTCATAATTTTACCAAGCTTGCACATTTCAATGTTATAAAAGTCAAAGAAACGGCATAAAAATGTAAGCTTGTGACATGAAAAGATTTACTGACAAACTAAACTCTGTAGTTTGTTCTAGAGTTCCTGGAGTTTTAACCTTTAACCTCAGGTTCACGATCAAATGGTACATTTAGAAAGTCAGTAGAAAGCCACAGTATTATTCAGTGGTACACACCCAATGGATCCAACAGTGATAAACAAGCAACAAGGGTGAGTCCCAAACCCCAAACACAATTACATCAGCGCTTTCAAGCAACATGGACTCTCCTCAGTTCGATACATCACTTGGACACCTTTTATGGCCTCTGTTAAATTCATTCCTTGGGCAATGCAGGTATTGATTAAGCCCTTGTAAACAGTATTTTCCCGTTCTCATAAAGTGCATAGACATTAACACTACTAGAGTTAGATTTAAATGTACCATTTCTATGTTTTAGAACAGAACACCAAAAAAAACGCAAGAAATGAATGTGAACAGAGCAGAACGGGCAATTATAAGAGGTTAACGTGACATTATGGTCTGGTGAATAGATTTTCTGATCTGCTGCAAAACTGAGTGATGTGGTTAGGTCCAAAAGTTTCTAAAAACAAAAAAAAACGCTGTAAAAACCAAATTATGGGCATTAAGTGGCCAAAGAAAAAACAAAAGCATCACCAAAATTAGTATGAGACATTTGAACTTTCTGCAATTTAACCCAACAAAGGCCATTTACCTCAAATGCATCAGAAAATGTTTTATTTGTACAATAACTCAAAAGAGAAAAATGTGCTTAGAAGCATCTTTAGTCATGAACCTACTTTGTGACCTGAATTCAGATGAGTCTTACCAATACTGGAGTCAAAGCTTGTGTGTGTTTTGAGCACGTCGTTGGTAGAGAAGTCGATAGTGTCACTGGTGAAGCTGAGAAGACAGCTGACAGATTTCTCTGGCTCAAGCTTTGCAATAGCTGCTATCTGGGTAGGCGAACAAGTTCCTGGAGGGTAAAGCAGAACGGTAACCTAAAGCTAAAGTTACTTTTAAACCAAATACATAAAAATAAAAAATGGTTAAACTGTTTTTTATTTATTACTTTATAGAAGGTGACTGTTTCTAGATTCTAGCTTGGCTGAAACATTTTAACTTATTTGCTCTTCACACAGTTTATTTTAATGTAGTCAAAGCTAAAACATAACAGAACATTTAGATTTACTATAAAACAAACTAGCTAAATCCAGAAACATTTTAGTAGCAAATTCATCTTGATCACCATTTTCTTTAAAATCATTTTAAAACAGATAACTGCTTTAAATATCTTTACCGATGAGGTTGGTTCCTTTCTCTCTGGTAGCAAGCAGAACTTTTGTCTCCTTTCCAGACCTGACAGGTGAAGGTTGAGCCATAGCAGCTGTTGTAGTAGGCGCTTCCACAATTATCTGCAGAGCAACAAACACAGAAAATAAAGTTAAACTGGAAGATTTTCAACGTTTGTGTTTAGAAGGGAGAAGCTCATTCCCCTGCTTTCCCATTTTATACTTTTGCAGCTTTGATCACACTTACACTTTTAGGTCAGGAGAGAAAAAGGGCCGTGAACCATACTGGGCATAGCATATAATTTGTTTTTATTTATCTGCTGTGCTGTGATGTATTTGGTTTTGTGACTCCTAAAAATGTACATCTTTACTTATTATTTACTTATTTAAGAGTCAGTGGACATAGGGTTCAAAATAAAGTCCTCCAAAAAATATATTTAAAATTAAGAATATATGTGAGACTTACATTTGCACCTGCAGTACAGAAATAATTGCAATAATGATTGGAAAATATAGAAAAAACTCGCAAAAAAAGACACCAACATGCATTGGCATTTTACTTATTACTACAACATTGTCAATACTTATCCTTACCAAATGTTTCAATCTGCTTTGTGTTTGACCAAGCAAAGCATGTTAAAAGACACCCACAAAGCCAAATTCATCTTTAAGTAAACATTAGTTTTTCCATTGTGTACACTCTGTTCAGTCTTAATCTCCACGGCTCAAAAGTGGGTTCAACCATGACAGTAACGTTGTTTTTCCTGTAGACTAGGAAAAAAAATGTACAACTTAAGCATTTTCCCCCAAAATTTCCCCCTGGAGTTGAACCAATAATATTGTGTTCTGGGTTTTGTTGTAGTTTGATACATAAAATTGAATTTCTGTTTGGATCTCCTGCCAAACCAATTCCAGTTTCAGTGACAAAAACCTGGTGTGAGGTGTCCAATTTGTTTATAACTCCTCAAGCACAATTTTTTCTTTTTTCATTATTATTAAAGATTAAAAATTAGGAGGTTTTTATTTTATTTTTCTAAATCTATTTTTTTTAATTAATTTTAATACTTTACTATTAAGAGAAAAGCACTGATGAACATTGATTAAGTATAAGGGTATGAAATAGTTAATTGAGGGGTAAAATGTGGGTATATGCTGACAAACAGGCATATTGTATCCCTTTTCTCTTTTACTGGATGTAAAACCTAGGTGTGGGTGATGTGAAAATGAAATTCTATCACAAAATATTGTGCCGTTATTGTGGCAATAAAAATAATAAAAATTGTGTACTTTTTTTTTTGGTAACTGAACAGCTGTCACTGCAGTCTCAGATCCACAAACACAAATGCTGCTTCTTATAAAAAGTTATTTTCAAAGAGACTTTTTCAGGACACCAGTGACAAAGCGTGATTCTTATCACTAAGCTACTAATACAACTGCATTTGATCATATTTTTGAACACATTGATGTTGAGTTATGTTCTCGTAGAACCGACAAATAAACCCAGAAAATACCGACAGCATTTTGAACCGTCACATATTCATTTCAATTTGTCAATATTGAAATGAATGATATAAAATATAAAAAAAATATAAAAACCAAAAATTGTTATATTTTTTACAACAAGCAATACCAGCTCAACCACCTCTTGCATTTCTAACATTGACAGAAACTGTTCAGTTGAGTCTCATGAGCTTTTTAAGAAAATCTCAACACAACATATCACCATGTCTCATTCTGCTAATGTATTTGTTTTTATTTATTTCCATTTGTTTTAAATTGCTGGTTGAATTGAATTCACGGGAAAATTAAATGTAAAGGCTGAAAACTAAGACAAAGAAAATTATTGTTGTCTTCACAATTACTCTTGTCCAGTATGAGTTAAGAACATTTTTTTATCCACTGAACTTTGCTTTAATAGATGAGAAATAAACTTTATTGGTCTTCAAACCTGTGCATTATTTTTTTAAAACTATATTATTGTGTGATGAAGAATGATTCATGAATCTCCAAAGGAACGTTGCAGTTGTGCAATTTGCTCAAATCTGCCTTAATGAAAGATAAAACACATAATTTACCTCTCTGTAGGTTCTCAAAACACCAGATATCTCGTAGAACACAGTCACTATGCCAGAGTCTCTGGCTACAGCTGCCCCGCTTTTAGGGTCCACCTGGAGAACACCGTCTGCAGAGGAACTCCATGTGCCAGGAGCTCCTGAAAGGTAAAATAATCTGTTGCAAATATCTGGCATTAAATAACAATTCTATACTTCATGGAATATGCACAAAGTATTAAGTTATGTAGCTGGGAAAAAAAAAAAAAAACTGGTGAAGAAAAAAGATGTGGGGAAAACTGCAAACACAGCAGAAAAACAAAAGCGTGCAATATAAATCTATACAGAGAGTTACGTTGGTACATTTTATACAAATGTCTTGGAGAAATTTATGGTACACTTACCATCTGGGTTTGTTAACTTGGCTTGGAAGCAGACCACATCACCCACAATGAGTTTTTTGGTTTCATCCATATGGATAGCATGATCAACAGGAAGTGGAACGTAGTCCGCCACGCCCATGTTTTCATTATCCCACAGTGCCAGAAGTGTGAGACCTACATTGACTGTTCTCACCGTCACTGAGTGGTTAGTGGGGCCGACTCCAACCTGGACCAGATCATCCCTGAGAGAAAGCACAGAGCCACAGTAGGTAATGGGCACACAGCAAGAACATGAATTTGTTGTAAAAAGCATGCAACTCCATATATTTCCAGCTACTTATTATTCTGATCTGGAAAGTCTCATTTCTCAAAAAGGCAAACGTGTTTAAACCTCATATTGAAACCTATTGGTTCTTCCTAATAGGTTACACCCACATAAGTGGGTGATGTGGTCTGCTTCCAAAAACAGTTTTAAAGTCTAAAATTATCTCATGGACTGGAAAACAATGTAGCAGTGTAACAACGTATCAATTTACTGAGCAGGATGGTGAGGGAGTCGCCTCCCTGAAAGAGCAGCAACTCTACTCTGTGTTCACTGCCTCTATTAATTTGGGTTCCTTCCTCAGGAGAAAATCTGAGGTGAGGTTACTGGTCGAGCTTGAAAAATTAATGTCAACTCCTCAAGGAGGCGGCTGAAACACTCTGAGGTGACCTTAGCAACTATTATCAGACTCAACATATAAGAGACTACAGTGTAAGAGTATCACTAACTATTCAGAAGAAAAATAATTGAAGTGTAAATGACCAGCTGCTCTGTTAAGCTGCTTTTTTCTTCAGTGTGCCGTCTAATTTAGCTCTGAAACAGTTTGAAAGATTATTTTTCCTCACATGAATAATCAATTAGTAGATATGTAGTGCAGGGCCAGTTTGGCCAATTTTTAGCTTGATTGGAGACAGACCAGTCAGAACTAAAACTAAAAAAAGGAAGAAATAGAAATATTTTTCTGATCAGTGGCTGCATCATTATACTCTCTTCCCGTTCATAGCCACAACACCCTTTGGTGTAGGATATTGTGACAGAGTGAAGACTTTAAATAGCCATTTTCTGTAACGAGTGTTGAAATCCAGTCAGCAGAAGCACATTTGTTAAAAGCAAATTAACAAAAAACATTTTCCACAACTTATGGAGACATGTCTGGAGTTCAGTGTGCAAAACATCGAGATTACAGCAGAGAAAAAAGATTAACAGAGCTACTCTATTTTTTTCTATTCATTGTTTTTGAGCTTTTAAATCTTTTCCTTTGAGAAAAATGATAAATTAAGACATATTGTTTAAAAGTAAGGACAAAAAAGCTGGACTGAAGACAAATTGTTTCCTCATTCAAGAGCTCTGAAATCTATGCGCTCGTCACAGCTGATATACTGCTTTCCTAAAGTATTCATACCTTCTCACACATTACAACCAAAAACTTTAATGTATTTCGTAGCAATCATGTTCTAGTCTGACACAAAGTAATGCATAGTTGTAAACCGAAAGAAAGCTGATTGTTCATGAAACAATCGTTAGACAAATTTTTTGGACATGTCTCTATCAGCTTTGCACATGTAGGCACCAAAATATTTTCCCATCCATCTTCCAGTCAACTGAAATTTCTCTTCCTGCTGAAGAAAAGCATCCTCACTGCATGATGCTTTCACCACATTTCAAGATGAAGATTGTGTGTTGAGGGCAATATGCAATCTTAGTTTTCCACAACAAATAGCATTTGACATGTAGGCAGAAACATGGAGACCAGAGCAACTCAATGAACTTCCTTTTAAAATTCTTTAATAAAGGCCAGATTTGTAGAACAAATAGCTAATAGTTGTGCTGTCAATGGATCATCCACCTGAACTGTGGCTGTCTGCAACTCCTCCTGGGCTTCCATGGGGCTTTATGCTGCTTCTGTAATTAATGCTCTACTCATCTGTCATGTTAAGCATGTTCTGGATTGAACCTCTGAGGTCTTCGCACCACAGGCATACAGGAAATTAAAATATACAGATGCAAGTGGGCGATTTATTAATCAGGGGATTTCTGAAGGCAATTTACTGCACTTAATTTCATCCAACAGTATTTAGATATTTGTGTGAAAACTGTTAAAACCATATTTCTCTCCACAATTTTATCCTACTTTGTGTTGGTCATTAAAAAAAAACAAAAAACAAACAAAACCCCACAATAATATGAAGTTTGTGATTGCAACATGACAAAATATGACAGAGACCAAGAGGTATATGTACTCCAGCAGACAAGCGCTGCCGACTCCTCATTAAACATTGTAGTTGGCATCGAGTCGGTGTAAAAAGCTGCACGCTTTAAGGTCACAGAGCATTTAGCAATATTTTGCCCATCCTACTTTGCAAGTGGGCAGGATTACAGGATGGGAATTCTGTAGTATGCATTCCCCTACACACTGCAAGTAATACTGCTCCCTCCTGTGTTCTGTACTGGTCATAGACTACTTTCATGATGCACATGAAAGTAGTGCATGTCCTTTGCGGTATTAAAAGCAGGATAATGTTCATCTCAGAAAGCAGAATGAAAAATAAAAAAAAAGACAACATTGGAAAGCCAATTTCTAAAAAATGACTTGATTTATGTGTCCAGCAGAAAAAGGAAAGTTAAATTTGTCAACCTTTAAACTGTCATTTGGATCATTTTTCTTTGGCTTCAAGACTAATGGGATGATTTTTCAAACTCTGTCAAAAAGTTTTACTTTGGGATGTCAAGATAAGAGAGGACTGACCTGTTTGTAGAAAATGTAAGCTGGGAGTTTGAGCTGTGCATGGCCTCTCCAGTGCTGGCATGAAAGTGGACAGTGAAAGTGAGCAGGACTCCCAGAGGAAAGGCGTTCAGGCCCTCTCTAGTGAGGGTGTTCAGCACTGGACTGGCACTGAAGCGGACATAGGACACAGGAACCACCTGAGGAATCAAGTAAGAGGTGTTGCAATCAGACGGAGCTGTCGGCTGTCACTTCAAAAGCTTGGGAACAAAAAGGGGAGCCACATAGACAAGAGGCTCATATTTCTCAGCAGCGTGAATGTTTCATTTTTTTTTTATTCTTGTTCAGCAGTTTTTAGCATTATTCAACAAGATTATCTGAAACCTTTCTGCAAAGATTTAGCGTTAAATAAAAAGTCAAAAAAGTATCTGCAAATTAAATAAAGAAAGGTCAAAACATAAGAAATCAAAACATAAGAAAATATGTTTTGACCTACTTATTTTTTACCTACTTATTTGAAGAACATAGTAGAGCACACTTCCATTATAATGCCATTATCAATATATTACTTCAAAATGGCCTCAAAAGAACAATATTATCAACTCAATCATTTTATTTATTTTTGTTTTAGTTTTTTTATTTCCAAAAAAAAGTGTAAATTTAAATCAAGATTTATAAAGTTAAGCCTTTAAAACCTTGTTGAACTGTTGGCAGGGAGTTCGATGGATTTCAAAATTACTCTCCAAAGGCTAGAGGTTACAAAAGCAAAAATCCTAAAATCATTTCGTTCAACTGACTGAGCTGACCTTCACAGTGAGGATGAGAGTTTGATTGACACCAAAAATCTCCTGTGAGGTGACCAGTAGAGAACACATCCCAGTGAGAGAACCAGATGAGAGGAGGCCCTTATTGTCAACTTGAGCAACAACAAGCTGGTCAGGGCAATCCAGCATCCGGTAGGAGAGCACACCCACACCATCCCTGTTAGACACAGGGGGGAAAAAAAAAAGCAAAAAACAACCACATCATGTTTCTATGATGTTGTGTGTTATAAATAATGACTAAATACACTGTGCAACAAGAACAGATAACTCACCTGTTAGTTTGGAGCTTGAGGACAGAGTTTGGAGCCATCAGGATTTCCTCAGCTTCTACTTGAGGATGAAGCACGTGTAGCTTGTCATAGACCTTGATTAAAGAAGAACGTTAAAACTCAACTTATTAGATGACCTTTGATGTTTCCGCACTGGTGACATGTCATGGTTTATTACAGCCGGAAGCCAGATGCATTCAGCTTCAACTAATCTGCAGTGTTATCTCTTCAAAGATCCTTCAAACCTCTGCATTTTCAATATTCTGCTGTCACAAAGAAAGCTTTCAACATTATAAAGCAGCAGGGAGCATAGTGGCGACGAGCAGAGGTGCATAAAACAGGTTTAAATTATTTATAATACTGGTGCTGAGATGAAAGATGAACAGTTCTTATACAAGATTACCCCCCGTATGTGTCGCTACCATACCTGGATCTGGATCTCATCTCTGAGCTCCAGAACATTTCCCTCTAGCTGCTGAGCATTTGGGTCAGAAACTCTGAGAACCACCTTCAGTCCAGTCCGGCCTCTTGTTCTTCCTGACACTGTCATGCCAAAATTATGCTCTGGCTCAAGTTCAACATTAGCCTGAAGAAGACAGAAATCATCAGAAGAATGGCAAAAATAGCAGCAAATCTAATAAAAAAGACAACAGCGATGAGAAAAGAGAAGCAAGACGGAGGCTATTAATGAGGAAGCGGTTGAGCAGAGCGGGACGGGGTTCTAGAAGCTCCACCATAACAGAGAGACAACATTATCTTAATTTAATCAGAAAAAAGGATCAAAGAGAAGACAGAGCCTAAAATAGATATGGTTCAACAACAGAAACAACATGTGACAAGAACAGATCAAAGTTAACTGGCACATTTCCTCAGCTTATAATAGGAAAAAAGCTACATAATATATTTAGCACTCCGAGTTTAATATTTAAATAAAATTTAACGTTTAAGGATTTAGTCCTGTTGGCTAAAAGGCAACAATGGGATGATGAGCACTAAACTGGGGTCAGAATTGGCTACAAATGCTCCTACTATGGGTTTTCATTAATGGATTTGAATCTCTCTCAGGGTATAACAATCAAACATACAACTCTGAACATGAGAATTTTCTCCAGTTTAGTTCAAATTTAGACATATAGGCTCAACCATATACACAAGTCACCATTAGTATTTGGAAAATGTCCCTTAGCAAATTGCAGAGAACCTACAAACTTCTTGCACCCAAAAAGCTGCTGTGTACCAAACCAAACTAACAGGGCTGTACTGGATGTGTCTGGTATAAATACATGTACAATTAAGAGTTCGATTCCCAGGCCAACTCATTCCAGAAACTTCTAGTTTATGGCAAGTTTACTTTTTTTTTTTTTTTAAATCACTTATGTTGTATGTTGTTTGATCATTCAACTCTGGCAAGAAAACAGTTCAAACAAAATAATTAATTAATGTCAATAATGTCAATTTTATATTCAGCACTAGTAACTGCTGAATTGTGTGAATAGTAGATAAAATAAGCAATATAAGAAAGAATAGAAATGGGAAGATTCATTTTACATGTTGGAAAAAGTGGATAAAATGCAACCTTATTCAATCCCACCCATCATCCATAACAAACTTAAAAGCAGGGTTTCCCCAGTGTATTATGAGCCTGGCAGGCCACCAGGCTTTTGCCCCCCAACAAATACCTAATTAGTTTATTAGGTATTTTTATACACCTCTAACAGCGATAGCAAAGACGGGTTAAAGAGTCTCTTTGGTGAAATGATTTGAGGTACAATCAAGTACAACCGCACCATATTGCGGTCAGTATGTGAACACATAGGAAGACCAGCTTCCATAATCACTCACTCTTCACCCATCTGCATGCCAACAACTTCAGCAAATGAAGTCACAAATAAACAATCAAAAAACGTTTGACACTTTCATTAGGATGAAACACTTGAAGTGCAAATAATTTATTATTTTAACTGTTTTATATTTGTCTTTTTTTAAGGCTTTATAGTTGATGTTTAGGTATTGTTGTTAATCGTGTCTTCCGATAATACATAAATACCTATTTCATAGGTAATTATCATATTTTTAAGTTTCCTGTCAACTTTAAACATTTTTTAACTCAGAAACACAGTAGGGTGCAGAATAAATACCTAAGCGCCCCTACTACCAAGCTTTGCAAGTTTTCTGGGGGAAATCACTGAACAATTATTTTCTTTAAACAAGATCTGAACCAGCATTTTTTGATAAAAAATAATTAAATACCTCAGAGTGCCTGGAGTGGACATCCAGAATGTCTCTCTTCGTGGTAGACCAAGAAAAAGTGAGAGTAGGTACAACACTGCCAAAGGAGAAGGGCGTCTGGCTATTTGTCAGCCCCATTACATATACTGGCATCTACACACACACACACAAAAACATTTACATGACAATTGAATTTTACAACAAAGAACCTCAGAAAGTTGTAAAGAGTACTCAAAGTGAGAACCAAATATAAAACAAAAATAATCATACCTGCGCTCCAGTCTTTATTCTTGTAGCTGGTGCTCTGATTCGAATGGCCGACAGAATAACAACTTCAACCTCCACTTGATCCTACAGTCAAAGAAAAATTTGATTTAAAGCTAAAGGTAAGAAATCCATACACAGCTGAATCCACTGCCATTTACCTGAGATATGACCACAAGCTTCCCAGTCTCTGCATCAACAGCTTGGACCAATCCTGTCACTGTAACATTCCCTACAGAGACTCCCCTAACGTGGCCCACAGCATTAACAGAAGCTATTTCCTCATCAGAAATGGAAAACAGGATGTTGGATTGAGGTTGAGGACCACCCTCAGATGTGATCTATCAATGGCAACAAGAGTAAAAAGAAAATGAATAGCTCATTTGGAGTAATCAGGGCCAGGCCTGTTGAAACATAAATGTTTAAAATTCCAGCTTTAGAGATGCAAAACATCCTGCGATGCAGAAATAAGATATTCAGCACCTAGGAGGCCACATAGTAAACATCATTTTTTAAATTGTTGATGAAGTGAAAAAACGCAATTAGTGACATCAAGGTAAAGATTAGTCATTCTGAAAGACAAATGACTAGACAAACTCGCTTTGCAAGATGAACTGGTGCCATATTTCCATTTTACCACTCCTACCTGCATCATTGCTCCAATTAAAAGAGTCATTTTCCTGGGAATAAGCTTGAAAGGCGGAAACACCTATAAAAAGCAGTGAAATGTTACTTCTTTTAACAAGATCCTTCGGAACAAAAATATAAACCTGCTTTTTGAAAATGATACCTCAATTTGCTGTGGTGCTGAGGCTATTTTTCTCCCATTTTTATCCACAACAACAGCTGACAGGGTGGTCTGACCGATGGAGAGTCCTTTCACCCGGAACACCGCTGTGTCACTTTCTGTCAGCTCTGCTAAAGGACTGCAGGGAGAGTTATAGAAATGTAGCCATTGCTAATTGTTTCATATAAATAACGTTTCTAATTACTTACGTCAGAGAAACTATTACAGAGGCTGCCTTGAGTTTCAATTTCATGGATTGGAAATAGCTGGCTGAGAAGGGCTTCCTGTTATCATCCAACACTCTGACATAAGCTTTAACAAATTTGCCAATCTGCACCTGTAATCAAGATTAATTACAATCACGAGGAGGGACAAAATACTGGTGCAAAGGATCCGTGTATAGTTTAGGACAAGGTGACATGGAGACCATTAGACCATATTTAATCTCCACACATCAGTGGTTTGCTTCATGGTACTCATGGTAATGATAATAAAAGATAATGTGGTGTAGCAGGGCTTTGATGCTAAAATGGTAAGAGTTCAACTGACCTTGTCAACTACTCTGACATTAACCTCCAGGATGTCAGAAACATGAACTATTGATTTGGCAGGCGCTGGAAAAGCCAGACAAAGATCATGAACCATCACAGAAACTGTCCCTGTACGGACTGGAGAAACCTGGACAGAGACAAGAAAATAGTTCATGCAGAAGAACATCAAACGTAAAAATGAACTAAAGCATTGCAGGCAAAGGTAGTTAACTTTCACATTATATGCAGGAAAGTAATACTTATCGCTACCAGTTTTGTATTGTCTGGCTTCAGACAACTTGCCATGAACGCAGTACAGTTGTTCCTTACCCGAGCTTCGCTTTGCGCCTCTTGGAGCACGACATCCACAATCCCCTTCACGCTGGTGTTCAGAAAAAAGTGCCCTGAACCTTCTTGCATAGTCAGATCCAACTGCAGGACAAAACACAGAACACAGTTCTTATGTCACTTACAGGTTAACCAGTTAACCTGTAAGTGACAGGTTAACAGGTATTATACATAGGATCTTGCTGCACTGAGTGCAATTGAATCTAGTTCATCTATGATTGAATTGAACATATATGAATTTGATTTTGTGTATTTCTGTAAAGTTGGAACTAAATGAACCAGTTTTCCTAATAAATGTTGTGCTTCAAGACAACATTTATCAACTACTGCTAAATAGAATAAATAACTCTGTACTCAGTTGAGCATGCCACGCTGTTAACCTTAATGTATTTGATATTAGCAGCACTTTGTGAGTTTAGTGGATGCAAAGAAAACAATGTTTGAATAACTAAAACATAATTATACCTACAGTGACTAAAATTTTACTGATGAATCCAGATTGATTTCCTAAATAGCTATAGGCTAATAACTTCATACTGAACACAGCAGTCACTGTTGAAACAAGCACAACCTAAAGTTTTAAATCAATGTAATGAGTGGCCCAGATACATCCCTAACTTACAAGTGAACATTTCATACAATCCAGTGCGACTGTCTGAAAAAGCACAGATGACAGAAAAAAAGCAATGCAAATAAACAGCAGTAATCATTTTGCTCTTACCCGCACATCTGGGTGGTTATAAATAGTCACTTTCTCAGGAAAAACCTTCACATCTTCAACCAAAAGAAGCTCCAGTGTGGCAGAAACAGGTGTCAAAGGTTCATACTGTCCAGGAAAGCAAAGTGTATTCAACCTTTAGAATCTGACTTTTATTCACAAAAGCAAGTCATTTGCATATTGTTAATGCATGTACACAGTGATAGAAATAATAAACACACCAACTTAGTAGTAGCCGTCAGAATATTGCTGCTTTGCGTTACTGAATGACTAACCGACCCTTCAGCAGTGTGAAGGTCAAGTCCTGTTACGCCTCTGAAGTAATTGTGCATCTCCCAATCAACTCCCATTCAGAATAATGCATTTGTATTAGGAACAAGTGTGATGAATTCACAATTTTCCACAGAGATAAGATGGTATATGTTACATTTGCAGTGACATCACTCTTGTCACTGCAAATTCTTAAATGTGACAGCTTCTTTTAGCCATCACATTTAAGAATCAACCAACTATTCGGGAATGAAATATCAACGCTGAGAGTCGTCATCCAGCCAGGTAATTGCTACATTTAATCAAAGTAGGTCATGCTATCAGTTTCAATTTTAGTTTCAAGCATCCAGACTATATCTGGACATAATGGGATAGGTTTATGTGATTTTATTTGGGTCATTCTTATCAAGTTTCCTTACAATTTTGCCAATTCTGTAGCAGTGGTGCATATGTGGAATATTCATTGTATGCAAATGCTGCGGCACTGTACCAAACAAATCTGTGCCACCCTGATTTATCTGGTGATTTAATAGGGAATTGCCTGGCCATTGTCTTCCAACACAATTCCACTCAATTCTCATCTCTCTTCAATGCTCTATCTGGGTTTTCTTCCATTGAACACAATTTCTCCAGCTGAATTTCAACTGGGGCAATAAGCGAACAAAAAGAGAAGTTGTAAACAATATCATATATTTTGTGCGCCCTTATAGAGTTGATAATTGCTTACTCCACAGGTAATTTCAAAAACAGAAGTTGATTTTGGTCCTGAATGTCTCAAAGAGCAAAGCAGCAACTGTGAGTGAGATTAAGTTATGTTTCTTTCAAAATTACACTCATAGCAACATGTTGTCGCCATCTTATAAAAAGGTTTTTGTATACAACTTGAATGTAGGTTTTTCTTACAGGACTGGGAACTTTGGCAACTTGTAGATGTTGAACTTGGTATCCAACAGCTGTCACAGTAATGGCAGCATTTCCTGTCTGTTGATGGACAAGAACTGTCTGACGTCCTAATCACAAAAAATGAACAAGATTAAAAGCTATCACTCAAATTTCCTTTAAAAATGGATCTTATGCGTCGAAGGCATTTTTAAATTGGGACAATCATACACCACTTAATAAAAAAGAAAAAGTTACCATGTAGTTTCATCTGTTTTTTGCTGTCTTCAAACAGTTGAAGCTCCATTGGCATAGTGGGCTCAATACTAGCCAGGGACCCCTTTGATGACTCCCACAAAATGTCTAAAGAGCTAAAGTTGTCAAATTTCCTTCCTTGCTGATCAAAAGCTGCCAAGTCCAACACCGGGTTCCGATAATTTGAAACAGGCACCTGACAAATGAGTGCAAAAAAAAAAAACACCCAAAAAGTTAGAACAAACTTTCCAGATTTAGTTTTGAAAATGCTACATAAATCATTAGCATTTTAACTGTTTGTCACAATGATCTATTGTTCTATGTAAACAACCTGTAAAAATAAATAAATTAAAAAAAATTAAAACTTAGCATGCCAAACCATTTTTAAATCTCACGCACCACTTGTTTATTCTGCTGCATCAGAGGGCAGGCCAAGTCCAGCTGTGGACTAGTATAAACTGGAACCAGTGTGAGCCGTGATGGAAGTGCACAAACAAACTTGACCACTGCTGGCTCCACAGCTGGAAATGGATTGGTCACAGTGGCCTTGTTTCCCACCGTGATCTCTAACACCTAAAGAATGAGAGGGTGAAGGATGACAAAAATAATATGGCTAAAGAACAAAAAAATGTGTCTGATTTTGTTCAAAGTTTAGGCTACTTTAGTGCCAGAAAGTAGTGAATCTGGGACTACAATTATTTCCATCACCCTTACCTGTTCTCCCAGCACCCTGCAGGTTGCTCTAAGCCAGTGACGATTACAGTTCTGGCAAGAAGGAGTAATCAGATTGAGGCTCACGCTGCTCTCATCCTCAGCTCGTGAAGAACAGAAAAACTTTGAGGGCTCTAAAACCCAAGGACGTGGACCTCCCTCAAACAACATGTCTTTGGAAGATCCAAGTGTGACTACAGCCACCGACACAGGGTCAACCGCCTGAAAGATGACAAGATTTCATCAGTAAGTTCTGAAATGAACAGAAAAAAAATACCTTACAATGAAGTTAGATTATTGGGGTAAGGGAATGGACAAACTTTCAAGATAAGAGTGAAAATCCAAGAAAAAGATCTTTAACTTTACAAAAAATTAACATAAAGAAAGTGTATAATGTATATTGCAGATAATTTTCCTGTGAAAAGGAACTTGGATGGAAAACTGAAAACCTGAAAAACATCATTGCAGGAAGAAAATGGGTCAATATTTAGTTACCATGGCAAAAATAAACACAGCAAAATGGTAAAAAATATCTGAAATATTTGAAGGATAACACTCTATTAACAAAAAAAATCTTTTGTAGGACCTAAAAGAGATTCAAATATGTTAAAGGTTCAAACTTTAGTGATGCACACATGTAAACCAAAGATAATTCTATAGATATTGTGAAGCAATTTATTCCCACTTACTCAAATAATAGTTCTTTAAAATGTTAAATCATACAGCAACAATTAACTATTTTTGCTTTAATTGAGTTTACATTTTACAAACCAACAATTTTGCAAATTTGGAAAGAATAAAATCGGAACGGATTCAGGAACTTATTTTAAGTCTTCTTAGACATTAAATAATTTTTTAATTTGTTTATGAAGAAAATATGTGAAAATCTCAGGCTAGCATATTACAGATTTTAATCAATCCATAATATGCACAAATTGATTAAAATGCCATGGTCAAAGTTCATAATTAGCAAATTCCTGAAAGGATGAGATTAAAATACTCACTCTGAGAGGGAGGTAGGCAGCAACAGTGATCTTGGCACTGAGATGCACATTGCCATGAGTGTAGCTGACAGTAAGCACCGTGTAGCCAGGAGTCAGGGCCTTGGCTTGCACTCCACTGCAGTGCTTCTGGCCAGGAGCCAGCCTCCCTGAGGAAGAACCAAACGCAGAGGGACAAGCCAAAAGATGAGATAATTTAAAATGGCAACTTTAAATAGGAAAAAGACAATTGTTCTTCTCTAGTTGTTTCTCATCTAAAACGCGACAGAAATATCTGCAGCTCGCTTTGCTGCTGGCAGCTCTAGGAATGTTGTTTTGCAACTTTAAAAAACTAGATGGATGCCACTTAAAAGATGTCACACTTAGGATGGATTATATTTATAGAATTAAAATAGTATAGGGAAAGCTGTAGTGAATTGTCATTTTGTGGAAAATCCAAGAGTTTGTATTGCAAACATTTTATTATGAACATTTAATGACTTAATTCAGTTCAGGCAGAAATAAAACAAAGCAGCATAAATTACTATTGGCTGGTTGAAGGAGGAAAGAAAAAAAAAAGAAAATCAGACAATGCAATCAGTGCATCTTAACTTGGGATACTGCATAAATTTACAAAATGTGCAAAAGCATGATGAGCCAAAAGTAAAGACATTTGTTCTAAAAGGCTCCTTACAATGTGCTCCTCTTACAGTCTTCACTTTTACACTTCACATGAAGATCTGGCACATACTCCTCCGTTACTGTCTGACCTAGTCAAATCACAGAGACTCACCTTCTAACAGTTCAAATACTCCTTGGTTGTCCTCCTCGACCAGCAGTTCAAAGTGGGAGCAGTCACTCAACATGACTCGCTCCATCTCCAACTCCTCCAGCAACCCAAAGATCCGGAGGGGCAGCTCCAGATCTTGGCCCAGGCGGGCTTCTACTGGACATGGAGCGAAGTCCATGGCAACAGGCTCAACAACATATACCTACACAAGACAAATGATTGAGGAAGATTAATAACAGTAAATGTTTAACTGTAACGTCCACATTTCATTAACACGTGAACTTTTCTATTTTGTTTGTCAAGTTACAATGGCAACATCTCAGTATTTTAGCATAATTTTGTGATGGAGAAAAGTAAAGCGTAGTAGTGAAGCGGAGAGGCTTGTTGGCTGGATCATTTTCAAAATATTTAACAAGTTTGATATGAATTTGTAGTCAGCCCTCCAGAGTTGAGACATTTTGTTTCTGCAAGCTTTGCGATGAAGTTACTACATGACCAACAGATAAAAAAGTAATAAAAATCCAAATATTAGCCAATCTTTGTGCCACAGTAATATTGAAATGAGTGTCATTATCAACCAACCTTCATTTGTCCGAAGTGATGTGGGTTACGTAGATCATGAGCGTAAATTACAGTGACACCAATGTCACTGACTGTGGTCATTACTCCTTTCACAGTCACTGTGGCCACATCTGTATTTGATGAAGTCCAGCTGAAATTTCCACTTCCACCAGTTGCCTGGAGTGAGTAACAGAGAATACCTCATCAGATGCAAACACGCCACATTCCCTAATTTGATCTCACTCCAAGTTATGATGCCAAGAAAAAAATTACTTTTATTTTCCTTTTAAATTTGAATAAGTGGGTTTTAATATTGTACCCTTTATTAGGTGCAAAGCCCTGCCATCAGCATTGCTGAAAGAGAATAATTACCTTTATTGTGTACTGATATGCTCCAACTTTTGGTTGCCATGGAAACGTGAGAATACTGGGAGTGAGGACTATAGGGTTATAAATTTCCACATCCTGTTCATTGTGCACCGGGTTGACGAGTGCATGGACTTTTCCATTCTGAAGCAGAACAGTGGACACAGGAAATGATCAGATTCAACAACATGAAGAGGAAGAACAGTGAGGAAGGTTAAAAACAAGAATGCAATGGTCCAAAATAACTCACTTCATCTTCAACAGCTGTTAGGGTAGCATCAATGAGAGTAAGACCATCTTTGAGAGGTCTGACATGATGATATGATCCATTCACAGAAGACTCTAGGACCTCAAAATATTCTTTAGGAAAAACAGTGCTTATACGGATATTCTGCAACAACAAAATAAATTGTTCAACTTATAAAACTGTTGGATTTTTTTTTTTTTTTCAAACATGGAATCTCACCGATCTGCACTTACGTCAGAGAGGTAAATTTTGTTCCCAGACTTATCAAACACTTCAATAAGAACGTTGTACACTCTGCCTGTTTCAAGAACCCAGCTTTCTCCAGGAAGAATTTTAAAACCTAAATACAGAGATTAAAAAAGGTCAGCTAAAACTTTCAACAAGGAAATTAAAATATGTGTTAAAGCAGAAAGACAGACCGAGGTAGGCTGGCTCAACAACGTAGAGCGTGCTGTTGGGGAGGCGAGACACTCCTTGCATTCGAAGGCCTTTTTGGAAGCCATTAAAGAAAACTTCCTCAGGTAGACATGAATGAGAGCTTCAGCTATGAAATGTACAATTATAACTGAAAGATAGAAAATTAGAGATGTATCGATCACACTATCCCTGGTCAATATCAATCATATTTGCTTTAAGACCCAATCTCTTGCGATTGATTGGTGTATCTTGATAAAAAATGTCTCATTAAACCACTGTTACAACTTCAGCTGCTGGTGCATTTCATCAGAAGGATACTCTTGTGATCCAGCACCACATTGATGTGTCCCATTTGAACTCCTGTAACTTTGGAGGTACTCTGATCAAGAGAGGCCACACTGACACCTGTGTCTCCATTGGGATCAACCACACTGTTTCTAAGGTGTAGTTCATACTGATCACAAGGCATTGTGAGCTCTGAAGAAACACAAAAACAGACCAAGATAGTGAATGTCAAGCAGCATGACATCAGTCTTCACTTCAAATTCTTTCAGCTTCAATTTCACTTGAACAACAAATCCATTTCTAGATGGCTCTAACACCAGGAACTGTACAGCATCATGATTTTAAAGATAAAACTATCAGCTAAATATTCACACCTGTGATAGTGCCTTGTCTTATCTTAAGGACTCTGTATCTGATGGAAGTTCCTGCCATTAAGTAGACGTCGTGTGCAGGGCTCAGCAGGATGTTCTCTAAAATCAGCAGTCTCACTTCAGCAGCACCCACATCCTGTGGCACAGATACCATGGTGACAGAACAACAAAGCTTTAGCTTCCCGCTTCAATAAACGGATACAAGTTTCAAAAGTGTCCAAAAGAAGAAGAAAAAAAATCAAATGCAAATCAAATCACATGAATTTTTTTTTTTTTTTTATAAAATGGAGAAATAACACAATTTGACATTTAAAAGCTTTGTCAGCTTAACTAAAATGACAGCTCAAATGATCTGATAAACTGAAGAGCTCCTTTGGTTTTCACTATAGTATTGCATCATAGAACAAGCTGGTATTTGAGTTAGTTAAAGCCCAAAGAGTTCATGAATGCACCAATAAAAGAAATCCTGGCAAATTACAATCTTTGAATGGTGCATGTCTAGTGAGAAATCCAATATGTTATTAGCAAGAGAAACAATTTCTCTGCAAAGTTATGAATAAAGCTATTACCTTATACAGAGACTCTTGTATTTTGGCCTTTAACTTAGCATGTCCTGTTTTCAGTCCCGACACCAGAATGATGTCGCCTTGTTTGCCCACTCGCTCCATTTCAGATATGTATCCAGGAGGAGTGTATGTGGACTCTGAGAATTTAAGCACCCTAAAGGTAACAAAGACAAAAAGCAATAAGCAACAAAGCCTCAGCACTGTAATTAAAAAGCAAAAGGGAATAACAGAAACAGCATAACCATTCTAAAATTTGCTTTTGGGGACATTTGGTGGTCTGTATAACAGAATTTTAGAGGGGATGAGAAAAGTATTAACAAAAGGGACATTACCGTAATGAATTGTAGGAGTCTGTGAATCCATTCACATCTACATCTTTCACTAAGGTCCAGTCAAACACCAAACCGGCAAGGGTAGAGAAGGTATTTCCTACAAAAAGGAAAGAAAAAAAACTTTATACTGCAATCTCATTACAAAATAAAATAAGAGGTATGCAAAAACTGATCAGGAACTGAGAATATTTACAAACAAAAGTTTTCAACCACACTGCTGGGTGTGGTCACTTTAGTTGATAATAAATAAAAAATTGTTTTGTCCAATACAAAACTGGCAATGATTTAATTAAGCAGCACATTGCAATCATTTGCAATCTGCTCTGTTTGAAGAGTCTGAAATGGACTCTTACACCAAAGCAAACAGAGCACCACACCCTGCAGCCATCATCAGCAAGTATCAGGCTGCAGCCACAGCTCATTAAACGAAGTGGGGCTGTCCTAAATGGAACAAGTCACACAGAACAAACAGCTACTTCACTGTGGCAGCCTTTATGAGAAGAAAGAGCTGCCTGCAGCCAGCCCCCTCTGAAGAGACCTCAAAGCAACGAATGAACAGCGTGATGACAGATCCTTATTATTGGAGAGCTGAGTTATTACAACATCTATTTTTTTGGGTCACACCTGCTCAAGGCAGGGTATTTACTTATTTAGAACCCCATTAGCCTTTAATTAGACAGCTGATCTACTGCAATAAGTCAGTGTACCACCTTCTGAATCCAGTGCATGAATTCTGAGCGCTAGAGGAGAGTCTTCAAGATGCAGCTCTCTGGTGGTGGAGACGATCTGGATCTCACTGATGATGTCAACGATGGCATCGCAGCGGAGCACCTGTCCAGAGACTGCCAATGGATGAGTAAGAAAAAGGGTTATAAATGAAGCATAGATAATGACATATATATGCAAATGATTAGCAGGAAGTTATTGCTCTGTGGCTTCCTATAGTTGTTGGCAGGACTCTGGGTGCTTATCACTGTATTCAAATGATGTGGCTATTTGGTACAGCTATGGGAGTTTCATGGGAGAGATAAAATGTGTAAATAAGATACAGATGGGTAATTTTATCCCACATTCAGACTTAGTTACTTTGATTTGTTGCTCACAGGGTGTATGGCAGCAGATGGTATTACAGCAGCACAGGAGGAAGAACAAACAGGGAAAAAAACCCTCTTTAATGCAAAAGACTGGGTACCATAGACCATTCAATGTTCAATAAACATTTAAATTACAACTACATGTGACTTTCTGATAAACTACAACAAGAGAAACATTTACTTGAACTACAAAACAGCTGCAGAGTTACTGGAAAAAAAGTTCATTAGGTTGAGGATATATTCTCAAAATGCAGCTATCAATATTAGAGGAAAAGGCTAAAACACTCAATATGTCCCAGAATTGTCAACACAATTTTCAACATTTACTTTAACAACTTGGCAGTGTTAATGGTACCCAGAAGGAATCTGAACTTTGCTTTCCTTCATACATTGTGATTTTAAATGGCATTGTTCTACTTACCAACATCTTCAGCAAAAATGATGCTGGTCAGTCTGGTGGGCTGGGTGGACAGAGCCTGCAGGACAGCCTTCTGAGAGCAGCCTCTGTCAACATCCTCTTCCACAGGCTGGATGCTTGCAACCTCAGGTCTGGTGGAGAGGATGTTGACTTGAAACTGCTCTCAGAGGCTGTCCTGCAGGCTCTGTCCACCCAGCCCCTGGAACGACCAGTCATTTGCTGAAAGATGTTGGTAAACAAGTTTTAATGCCATTCGTGCTATGAAGGAAAGCAAAAAGTTCAATTCCTTCTGGGTACCATTAACACTGCCAAGGTATTAAGTAAATGTGACTTTCTGATAAACTACAACAAGAGAAACATTTACTTGAACTACAAAACAGCTGCAGAGTTACTGGAAAAAAAGTTCATTAGGTTGAGGATATATTCTCAAAATGCAGCTATCAATATTAGAGGAAAAGGCTAAAACACTCAATATGTCCCAGAATTGTCAACACAATTTTCAACATTTACTTTAACAACTTGGCAGTGTTAATGGTACCCAGAAGGAATCTGAACTTTGCTTTCCTTCATACATTGTGATTTTAAATGGCATTGTTCTACTTACCAACATCTTCAGCAAAAATGATGCTGGTCAGTCTGGTGGGCTGGGTGGACAGAGCCTGCAGGACAGCCTTCTGAGAGCAGCCTCTGTCAACATCCTCTTCCACAGGCTGGATGCTTGCAACCTCAGGTCTGGTGGAAGACCTGGACAACAAATGCCATAAAAATACTGACTATGCAGGTATCTGAATGTCACACAATTTCAATTTATAGCAACCATATAATGATCCGTATCCCTGGTGTTTGTTTAGAACGAGTAGTTAGCTGCTTTGCTAAGATGTCAAAAACAGAAAAATAAATCCAAACTGGATTCATTTTTTTCCAGGAAGTGTGCGTGAAATCTAATATGGGAGCCAAGTAGTCATTTGCCATGAGGATTGTGATGAGAAGTTAATAATTTAATAATTATGTCTGATATTGCATAGCAAGAATAAGAAGAAAGATAAAATAAGAAAGATAAAATTATTACATGCATGATAAAATACCTACTTATGTTTTTAACATGTCAAATGAGTTCAAAGTTTCTGTTCATTTCTACATTTAATTGTTTCATTATATGCACATTTAGAAATAAGTATATAATTTAATTTACTACAAGTACACATTACAATTGTGTTTTGAACCACCACAAACATTTATTTGACAAATTATTCACGTGCTGAATTATGGCATTTCCGGTCCTCAATACAAAGAATGAATGAATGAGTGAATGACAACATTTAAGACATAAATAAATATATTTTTCACCTACAGCTATGACAAAAAAATCTAGTTTTTTTTTTTTTACGTTTTATGACTTTTATAGTTCCTCCTAAAAGCTTCTGAAGTGACCCAGAAAACGTTATCTGTCCATTTTTAGTTTAAACAAGATCAACAACAATTACTATAATAACATTATATTTAGAAAAGAGAAACCAAAAAAAAAAAAAAAAAAAAGTACAAGTCACATTTGACCCCGAGTGAAAACTGACAGGTGGGGACTTAATTCTGGGTAAACAGAAAAAAAAAATGCAATACTATCATATTAAAACAATCTTTTGAGATTCAGTCCGGCTGGACTCTTATAGCAAACCACTGTACTGTATACCGGAGTCCAAGTGACTTTTCTTGCTAGGTAATACGAGCCCTCCATGCCCCACAAAGCGGGCCCCCGACAAGCCCTGAGTTTCACTCACCATCGGTAGCAGCCTTCAGTCGTTTCCAGTGTGAAGTTAATTTTTGTACTTCTCGCAAGTGGTAGCAAAACTTTGGGAATATTTAATTTCGACGAACCGTAGACCCGCGTGACGGTTATAAAAAGTAACACTAAAAATTTCACCAGACTCATTTCCGACTCCGGAGATTTATTGTGAGCCAAGGGAAGGGGTCGAATGAATGGGATATAGAGTCTATTCACGAGCTTAACTTTCTTTGTCTCATCAAGTTCAATATTGTAAACGGTTGGGTTGATATCGGAGCAGTATAATAGACGTTTCTGTGAGTTAGCATAGCCAGCAGTTTAGCTAATGCTCAACTCAAACGCACGCCGTCTTCCTGTCCTGTTTCACTTTGACACTTCAGTTACCACACATGATGATGATAAAGATAACAGTGGCAAACTCCTCTGGCGCTGTTATTTGGCTCCGTTGTTGTCTTTATACTCCAAAATAAGTCAGAAATCAAGCGACTATAATTTGAAAATCGCTACAGCAGAATAACACAACCGGATAACAAACAATAACGTAAAATCTGCGTGTTTTGTACAATACCCGCCATTAGCAATAATTGGACTTCCAGTGAGCATGCCGGGAGAGAGGTGACGTCATTAAAGGAGGGGGTGGGTACAACATTTCTTAAAGGTACAGTTAGAAAAAGATTAGTTTTACAAACGTAGAAAAAGCTAATTTGTGTATTTTATGTGTAATATGAATAAACACACATTCTCTCTTTCTCTCTCACACACACACACACACATCTACGATACAATAGTTTTGTTGCTGTTGTTGTTACAACAGAGCTAAGCTGATGTGAAAATGAGCATTTCATGGTTAACTTCATGATAGGGGCTGCAGTGGCTCCAGCAGGTGGTCATGGCCCTGGGAGCTTCTGATTCAAATACCTTTCTTTCGCAGGAATAAATGGGGTTTGCGTTAGGAGGGCATCTGGCATTAAACATCTACCAAGTATGTGTGCACACAGCTGTGGGGATGGGAAGACAGCTGCTATGGCAACTCTGTGGAGGGAGGAGACCAATAACAACAACATAGTACTAAATTGCTTTGGCTGAGAATTGACAGTTAACATCTGATGGTTTTAATGTTCTTCAAGTTAAGAAGCCATATTTTTTTTGTTGCAATCCCAAGCATCCACAGAAAAAGGGCTTTACTGCGTGCATTATTTATCAACAGTTATGGTGTGCATAACATTTACCAAGCTCAAACATAATAAGCAGCAGAGCTAATTATTTTATCTTTAAATGGTTATTCTTCAGCAGCCATAAAGTTGAGCAACTAGAAATCGCAGATAATTTGAATAGTTTGAGCTGCATAAGAGACATTCAGGCAAAAGTGTTTGGCAACCATGTGTAAATCCAACACGACACCAATAAAAGAAAGCCTATTTGATGGATCCATACTTTTCATGACTCCGGATAGTTGAACTTTTCATTCTTGAAATTGTGCTTCATGGAGCAAGTCAAACTATTTTACACAAAACTCAATCTTAAGCTTATAAAGCTTATTTATTTATTCAAGATGAAACTGCTAAGGCACTATCCACCCTCCCCCATATCCTACAAGAATAAGCACATGTAAAATTGTCAGATGGATCAAGCTGAATTAAACTGAAATAATTTAAAGCAAATTGAACTGATTAAAACAGGACTTAGTTAAATTTATTCTGCTTTTAAATAGAAGAATAAATAATAAGCCAAGTGAATTATTATTTTCTAACAAAAAAGTCTAAACCGATTATTGTAGTGTAGATAATCTTGTTTACTTATGTAAATAAGAAAACTAATGTACTCCTTTCTTAATTGTGTTGTTAGTTAATATGCATTTTATTTTTGTCCTGCCTTCAGTTCACCAAAGATACTAAAAAAGTAAGGTGTATTCCTGTATTGCTACATTTATAGTGTTCATATATCTAAATGTATGAACACTAACGGGGCAGTATTATGTATCGTCATAGTTTATGGCACAATCAAGTAACTATGTTACCTTCAGTTATAAAAATGCTGTATCAAACATAGCTAAAATAAATTTGACCTGTTGTTTTAGTACAGTATAAAATGTTAGATATTCAATCATTCAATTCATTTTCTGCAGCTAATAAATTCTTACCTTGGGTCACATTTCAGCAGCTTCACTATGAGGGGTAGAATGCACTATGGGAAGGTTGCCAGTTCATTACATAACGTTCAACAATAAATGTACCTCTAAATCAGGCTTAAGAACTGAGCAGGATAGACATCAAGATCATTTGGGAGCCTCTTGTTCCTGCGTTTATCTTCTTGATTCGTTCTCACCTGACAGTTCTGATCTCTGGCCATCAGTGAAGCACATGTAACATGCAGCTTTTCACCTATAGGTGTCACTCACAGCCACCTATATCATAAAATCTGCAGCAGGAGGAAGGTCACTTTCATGGCACCAGTTCCATTCAAATAAAATAGGATTTGATAAAAGAACATTGGCTTCCAAAAAGAAAGCCTGCATAAAACAAGTTCAGTGTTGAACAATCCAAAATCATATTTCCCCTCAGTATGCTCTGAGAGCCTCCTCTGGCATTACAATTGGTTCTAACAGAAAACATGAATTTCTGACACAGTTCTAATTAAATTGGCAGCATTATTTCTTATCTACCCTCTTATCTGCTTTGAAGTTTCACAGCAGTGCTCCTTCCGCATTCAGCCTCCTTTACACACAAAGAGAGGCACAACTTGATTAGCAACTTGTTCTGAAGTGCTTTTCCATAATGCTGTTTTATGCCAAAGGTGACATATTGTTTGATCGGAGCATGTTATCAATAAAAGCCCATCACCGATTGGTGTTCCATTCCAATTGACTGACTTAAATACCAGTCATGTAGATGCACCTACAGCAATCTAAGCGTGATGTAGTTCGTGCTCTATTCACACATCATAAAAATCTTTTCAAGCAGTTTTAGGAATTGGATTGGTGTCATAACAATGATTCTAGGTACTGAAACCAGAGAAGAAAATTCTGCTTTCATTTATTTTCACTG
The DNA here is from genome assembly GCA_911649635.1 of Poeciliopsis gracilis. NCBI lineage: Eukaryota > Metazoa > Chordata > Actinopteri > Cyprinodontiformes > Poeciliidae > Poeciliopsis > Poeciliopsis gracilis. The sequence goes on from CAJVRI010001220.1 coordinate 6,124,736, forward strand.
CCCAAGTCTGTGCAGGCTTCAGCCCTGCATTAATTTTCACCTTTGTACCCTTTCCACAAGCAGCTGACATTCAATTGAAGCAAGAAGTGGATGATGTAATGTCTGTTAACACGAAAAACAATGTCTGAATGTTTGACTCTAAAGCTGGGACATTAAGGCTCAGTTGTAGAAAATGCATGACAAAACATGTTCCAAGGAAAATGACTGTGAAGATCTTGAGATTTTGGATAGATTTCTAAGGAATTCCTACCAGGAGTGGCCAATTTAAAAGAGGAAGTTCTCAAATGATTGAGTAATATTTTCTTAGAATTATCAGTTACTTCAGATTTAGGGGAGGAAGGTGACTCATTGTTGAATATTTCTAAAGTATTATTTGTCAGTTGCTGACCTTGTAGTTTCACTTTGTTCTTTAGTGTTAGAATTTCAACCAACCGGAAGCTGTTTAGACATTTTTTGGGCTTTCTCTAATCCTCCAGGCAGCCATATGTGGCACAAATATTTTCCTGCATCCTGAGTTACCGCATCTGCTTTGGTATCCTGTCTTGTGTCTCCTCATCTGGCATGCATCAGCAGTCACATTCTTCCTGCAGGACAGTTTTTCTGGCCACCATATTCTCCCCGTTCCAGACAAGTGTAGAAGGCCTCTGCTCTTACTTCACCATTTACACAATGGCAATGTGTTCAGCTGTGGCTCTGCTTTCAGCAGTAATGTAATAATCTTAAGAAGGGTCACTAATTCAAATAGTTTGGAAAGTACCCAGCTTAAACATTCTCTGGGTGTGAGGCACAGGAAAAAATTGCTGTAAGTAGGCATAATAAGAGGTGCTACTATCCCGTGAAATCAGTATTTGCCTGTGGGAGCTATTACGTGTGTTCTGAGAAATATGAAAGAGGGCATGAAAGTGAGACTTGCTCAAATTATTACGTTTGTGCAACTCTTTGATAAGATATCCAAAGGGCCCCATCCTCTCTATTTCCTCTACTGGGTGAGGTTTTTTATGAAAAACACTGAAAGGAGAGGATTTCCTTATGAAAGTTTTCCCCAAAAAGTAAAACCTTTTTTTTCCCTTATGGATGAACATGGTGCACAAAAAGCAGAGTGAAAAAGGTCAAGTCATGCAAGGCTTGCTTATCACACTGCAGTGAAAAAGTATGCCCTCCTTGTAGAGTTTTTTTTGACAACGTGTCAGATCATCAAACTAATTTAGCTAAAGAATGAGTACATGCATTCTGCAGTTTTTTGTTTTGCTAAACCTGACTTCAGTTTCACTTTCCACAAGTGTTATCAAGTCAGAAGACTGAAGTGCTTTACAAAACATTCACTCTTTAACACTGATGGTGTCAGCTGTATTGTGGCCACAGAAAGTTTGTGAGAAGCCCCATTTACAGTTTGCAGACCAAAATTGAACATTCAAGCCTACATGCAGATGGAGGAAAATTAATATTGCATATCAACTTGAAGACACCGGCCTCATTGAGAGACACTGTGGTGGTAGCATCATGCTGTGGCAATGCTTTTCTTGATGAAGAAAGTTGGATAGAGTTGATAGAAAGGGAGAGCTAAATACAAGGTAATCCAAAATAAAAACTTAATGGACACTACAAAATATTTGGAACTTCTGGAGGTTCTCCTTCTGGCATCTGGCTGTAGAGCTACAGTTTAGGTCAAAGGTTATTGCTGTATTACAATGACTCAACCAATTTTCAGACCTAAAGCACACCTTAACATACTTTGTTGAATGTTTATCTCAGTAAGGGAGCAGAATTATGTAAATAGTAGTCAAAGCAGTGTCAGGTGGCCCCTACCAGCACACTTTTACATTCACCAAACCCCTGAAAAGTCTTTACAAGGTGCAGGTGGGGAGTCGCTTTCACCGCATTACATTTGGGTCTTAATTTCCCTTGGTGCAGCCCCCCGTGGCGCTTTGGTATTCTGTCTCTCTTGGTTTCCTTTAAAAACTTCCTCCCTCTCTTCACCTCCCTGGTGTTATATGGACCCACAGCGGTGCAATGAAGGGAAAATACTTCTCCATTTAGAAGGTTTACAACATTTGTTGGCAATCAGCCACATGTGAGGTTTGTTCCTTGAAAACATTGACGAAAAAAAGTCATCTGGCTGATGGTGTTGTAAGTACTTATTGCAGGGATTCTGGAATAAATCTTAAACTTTATTTTTATGATTAGATTAAGGATGTTTCCTGGCGCTGTGCAGTCCTGGATGAGTCACTCTTGTCTTACAGTGGAGCACATCACACATTACTTCGGTAAAAAACAAAATCCAATCCACCTGTTTAAACAAAGAAAGAGGAGCAGAACTTTGTATTACACAGTGGACAGATAACATAAATGGCTCCTGCATTAGAAGACCCATGTAAACAATGATGTCACATTCATAGGAATCACTTTTATTGAAACCTTGTTGAACATTACAATATAACATTGCCTAAGGAGCTGCTGAAATAGACTTAACTTTGTTTCAAGAAAAAATAATAAACGTAGAGTATTAGATTTTGTATTTAATGAAACACAGACATTAAGTGTAATTAGAAGATAGGGGAGAAGTCAGTGGGTTTCAGCTGTTATAATTGGTGCAAGGCACTATTCAAATGTGCTTGAATGACAAATTACAAGAGTTTTAGGTGCAATTAGCTCTGCCTCATCAGTGCGTGTCAATGTGGATTATCTCACACACTAAGAGTCCTTACAGCACTGGGTACTTTTAGTCCCAGAAGTGTCATTAGGGTCAACTAGTGTGGGGTGGAGAGGAAGACTCACCACTTGGTCCCTGCCTCCGACCACAAGGACAGCCTCACGTGTTCTGAATTGTGATTTATTTCCATGTAGATACTGATGACAGAGTGGAATTTAGATTAGAAACATGCTGTTGTTGAAAAGGCACACGGGGTAATTAATTTCTGAAGCGATCATTGCCAAGACATTCCAGGGTGTTTCAACAGATTAATAGTGGCAGGTGGTCACGCAAAATGTATGTTATGCAATCAATGTCACGCAGCAATATGAACACTTCTTAAATTCACTGCAGGAATAAATGACCCATCTATCCGTCTATTTATGAATGAAAGAATATTTGTGTAAATTGGCTTCATACTGGACATAGTGAACAGACAGCATCATGAAGTGCAAGGAACATAGCAGATGAGGGATAAAACTGTGGAGTTGTTGCACTGGACACAGCATTTAGGCGCACATGAAGAAAACCCATAATAGGGGCACTGACTCATCTCCTTCATTGATCATCCAAGGGAGACCCCTCAGACAAAGAGGCCACTGGCCCCATATGTTACTCTTTGAGACTTTCTGATTATTCTGTTCAGCCAGGGAAGAAGAGCTTTGTCATCATATGTTCTCACAAGTGGCTCAATGACCCTTTAAGATCAAGTCAGAAGAAAGATCACAGACAGCAGGCTTCATTTATCAGTGTAGCTTCATGGCATCTGGAGATGAAACCAGAGTCTTAAACTGATTGGGCAGCTTTTACGGGCAATGAAAACCTGCCTTAAACGCTCTATCATAGTCATTTCACTAATTGTTGTGATGTTTTCTTTAATATCTATATCAAACATACTGATACTAGTTGCAATGCTTACATCTGGCACTGTCAATTGTCTGGATTCTGAACTGACTGTGAACTCTGAGAGGTTACAATCAGTCTGCGCTGGATAAGATCTCCCCATAGCTCCATCAAACTAAGCATAGTTTCTCAATGTCCACAGTAAATTCAGCATCCATGAACAGAAATAAATGCTTTATTTTATTTATTTATTTATTTTTAAGTTTTCTTTAAAAAGTAACATATTTCATTTTTTTCCCACATAAAGCCCCTGAGAAAGACTGCCTTGCTTCGTTACAGGCTATTCAACATTCAGTGAAACGACAATAAATTGAAGTGATCGTTGGATCTTCTCACAGACGAGGTAGCAATAAACCTGCGAATCCAAGTGAGGAGACGTTCCCAATTTTTCACTGACACGCCGTCCTGGACTCATTTGTTGCGTCCTGGAAAAACTTCTGAGCCTACAGAAGAGTGGCAGAAAAGAAGTTAGGAATGTTTCTCTAAATTGTCTTCGCCCCGCCCTCCACGAGAGGAGAGGCGCTCCCAGCCTCCGGAGTCAGATTCGGGACATAAACTTTACGCACAGGTTTAACTCAGAAGCACCACTGCACCGACGGATCAGATCGGCGAGGTAAGCAGCGAACATAACAAGTATGAATGTCAGTGAACATCATACAGTCAGTATTTTGATGTCCATATAACGAGGGGACAGAGTCGCTTGGTTTTAACGGGTGCGCTAATTCATGGATAATAAGAGTGCCGGAGCAGCCTGAGTGAATTGATGTCATCTGGTCTTCATATACTAAAACCACCTTTAAGCTTGGAAACTGAAATGAACTGCAGTGTGTTTCACGTACAAAGGAGAGAAAAAGTTCCCTTTTCATAAGCTGTTACATATTTGAGCATGGACCTTTTTGCATGTACTGTATGGATTGCGCTGAAACAGTGTTTTGTGTTTGCATATGGTTATACATATCACTGGCTAAAGGTAATTTTTGAAGCGTGTTTGAATTTCTTGAACATCAGCAACCCCAAAATGTTTCTTTTCCTTTGGTTCTATCACAAGAAGACACTTTTAGATTCTCTGTATGAGTTAAATGCTGAAAGTCTGTTAGATTTCATCATGTGTCCTTTTGCTCTGGCATGTCTTCTGTCACTCATTTAGAACATTGCAGGCACACGGTTAGTGGTTGGACTTTGTTTTTAAAGCTGAGGTCAGTGCTGTTGGAGTAGAAGCTTAGGGCAAGAGGATCTGGTAAAATAATTTTGTACCTTCTGCACAAAGACATCATTGATTCCTTAAATGAATGCTGCAGTGCATTTTATGCAATTCTGTGGGAAAATATCTAAGAATAGACTCGTCTATGTACTTTAATTGAAGGACTTTTGAATATACTTATGGTTTATTTAAATTTGAAGTAATGTGAAAAATTACCTTTTGATTTAATTTTAATTGACGTGCAAGAGCTGTGCTACATATAACAGAGCAAATTAGCAGAAGTTAACAGCTCATTTTGCTTTTATTTTTCTCCTTATGTGTAAAACTGAACAGCTAAATTTATAGTTACTATTCAGTTACAGAAATTAATTTAATGTACAGATTTGGTCAGATGTGCTTCTCCAGTTGCATTTTACTGAACCGCTGATAAAGTTGTGCAAAAAGCCAAAAGGTGGAAGAAGATTTCTATTGCAGTAACATAATCTCCCTATGAAATTAAAATGATCAAAATACTTTATTTTTGATCATATCTCTGGATTTAAATTAAGAACAAAATTGCTGGTGCAGTGTTAGTAACTCCTATAGTAATTCCTGCAAAATAAATGTAACTAGAGCATGTCTCACGTAAAAAATTAGAGCTTGCCTATGGAATACAGCAGTAGAGAATAGCTTCTTGGAGTCATGGCAACAATTAAATGAGCTCTAAATGCCAACTCTTAGATTTTGAGGAATGTCAGGAAAAACTCTTTTATGTCTTATGTTTACAAAAGAAAACTTGTGTAGTTTGTTAGACACTGCTGGGATGTTGACTCAAATTTTGAGCAACAACTCCTTTAGCTGGGTCTGGAGTGAATGTGTGGAGAAATACATAATCATCTTTATTCAGTAAGGTGTAAGAGATGTAGTGCTATGGATCTGTGTCTATTTTTCTGTAGACTTTAGTACACTTTTGAAATGCAATTTCAAGAAAAAGCCAATTTACTTCTGCAGAAAAACTGAAAAAGAGTCATCAATGGGTCTTTCATAAATCTAATAATCTAAAACATATGGACTAATGTACATAGACTCAGTTCACCACACTCAAAATAAAATTTTTCTATGCCCATGTCAGTCCTCTGACTTAAATTCTTACCAGCTGTTTGATGAGTTATAGAGAAGAAAGCTTTTGAAAGGATCCATTACTCTGGAAGAGAAATTGTGCAAAGAAGGGTGGTCAGCAATCCATCTTTTTGTAAGATTTAACCTTACAAAATGTTATAGGAGAAGAAGAAGAAGAAGAAGGGCAAACATTATGAGGCAGATGTGCCATTTAGTTTTAAACAAATTTTTTCTTATTATAGGATTTTCCTGCATACAACTGCTGAAATCGAAGGCTAGATTTTCTGGATTTCATAGCAAAATGTACATTTATATGAACACTTCCATTTTGTTATAACGAAAATACAAAAATGTAACTTTTCACACATTGTTTCGAAGTGTGTCAATAACAATTGTCAACACAGATGTTTATTGTTAACTGAAACAACGTTCTCAATATATTATGAAGCCAGGTTATTTATTCCCATTTCAAAATATTAAATACTGCATTTTTATGAAGCAGAGTACGATGGAGAGGTTTTGTCATTTATTACCCGGCAGTAATTGTTGGGTAATTACCGTACTTTTTCCTTGGGTAAACTATGCCACCAGCCAAATTTCCATGAACAGTTAAGTATAAAACACAGCCTTCCTCCCTGGGGTGTCAAAACAGTAGGAATGGAAAGTGTGCATTTGGCTGCTGATCAAATCAAAGCAGAAGGATTTTTACATTGAATTAATACCAGCATTGCCAATATTTACACAAATTATTATCCAGCCATTTTATAAATGATATTTGAAAAGTCATGAAATAATTTATCACTGTTTGTTTTTGACAGGCTTCAAGACGCAGCAATCTTTTCCATCCAAGGAAAAGTTTGCCTTGAAAAGACATTTGCAGACATTTTTGTGATTTTTAAGCAAAATGCAAACAAGATTCTATACTTTTTTGTTGATAATGTCTGTGGATGTTGCTCTAAGCCAGAAAGACTGCACAGGCGTGACCTGTCCTGGACTTCAGAACTGCATCGAATCAGTTTTAGAGGATGGTGCCTGTTGTCCCAAATGTATACAAAGAGGTTGCACCTGCGAGGGGTACCAGTACTACGACTGCAAGCAACAAGGCTTCAAAGATGGGAAGGTACCAGAAGGGGAATCTTATTTTGTGGATTTTGGAAGCACTGAATGCTCGTGTCCCCAGGGAGGGGGGAATATAAGCTGCCTTTACATTCTGTGCCCTGAAATTTCCCCCAACTGCATTGATATTTCACAACCTGGAGATGGACAGGCTGCAGACAGGTGTCCACAATGTAGGCGTGTCGGCTGTGCACATGGCAGCAAGAATTATGAGGCAGGACACTCCTTTCAGTTAGACCAGTGCCAGGTTTGCCACTGTCCAAATGAAGGGGGCAGGTTAATGTGTTCCCCAATTCCAGGCTGTCACCTCCATGGTATTAATAAGCCCACGTGGGCAACAACTACTGAAAATAACAGCCACCTGAGAGACATTAGGAGAGGTCATGACACTCAATCAACAAGCTTATTTTCTAAGATTGGGTTGGCAAGCTCTCTCCCACTTTTTAAGAAGGGTCCACCCAGTTTTGGCTCAGAACACTATGACTACGAACTGGCAGAACCGACGTCTTCCACTATTCAAAATCTGGCCAAGTCACAGGATGCTGCTACAGTTTCTTCAACTTACCCAGAGGCAAGCTCTGCAACCTTCATGTCTCATGATGTCAGAGGAAATGACCTGGCTGAAAAACCTCGAAGCCCAGTGAGCAGCAGTGAGAAAGACCTGATGCGTGTGTTGGATTCAACCACGACAGGAGCTCAAAGCGATTCATTACCATCGACAACAAGCACAGCCTCTCAGGTAGTTTCCACAGACAACCAGAGGTCAAAGCAGGAAACTGAAGAAAGACCCATGAGACATAACACACACAGAAATAAAGGAGTTAGACACTTTGGTGAACAGAAACCCAGCCGTCGAGGCCACACTAGACATCATGGTGAAACCTATTCTGTCAGCCACACTGAAGAGGCCAAAGCATCTGTGGAGCAAAAATCCCAGCTTGGCAAACAAGAACACGGTTTCTACCCCACAGTACAATTTAGCCCCACCAGCAGAGCTCCAGTTAGGATGAGAGAAGAGCCTCAAAGACAATCTCACACCCTCGACTACCACTCACAGGATGTGGAGGAAGAAGACACAGAAGGTAACTCTGACCTGTTGTATGCATTAGTACTGCTTTGAATATTTATATATATATATCTGTGTGTGTGTATAAGACAGGTGAATTTAAAGAAAACCTTTCATTTACATGATTCCATTAAGAAAATATTGCAGACTGAGATTGCAGTGCATTGATAAACAGACATGTAGCACTGCTGTACTTAATTTAAATGGATTTTTATAGCAATGCTGAGTTCGTATTGATCTATTGTCCTCTCCAAGCATAATATTTAGAACATCTTGAAAACAAAAAAACCTATCTCCAAAGGCTTGTAAATAGCAAGTCATATTAAGCTTTCAATTTCATATTATCATGTTTATTTTTATTTTTTTAAGAAACTCAATGGGAGTGTTATTTCCTGTACATTTCTTCACGGATCGTGTTTTTATGCTTAAGTTGTTTTTGAGATTATTATGATTATTATGAAAACTGATGATGAAATAATGGCAAGGGTGTGCAAAGTGGATACCTCATAACAGAGAGAGGTCTGATGTGTGCATGTGTGTATATTTAACAGATCAAAATTCAACATCACACATTTTTTTAGAAACATCATGCTCCTCTGCCGTATGAAGGAGAATATGCCCAGAATGACACCTTACATTTAATTCAGGTCTATATCAGTTTACTGGTCTGGATGTTTAGGTGTTTCATTAAAGGAAAACATTAGGAAAAACACCAGTATTGGTTTTAGTGCTGCAGCTCATCAATTGAAAACGCTATGAGATAATTTCCCAAATCTTAAAACATGATTAAAAATATCACTATGGAAAAGAATTAAAAAAGTTTGCTAATCCTCCAAGTTGTGTGATGAACTTCGCCATAGAAATTGTGAAACTTGCCAAAATGCAGTTTAGCATGTGCAGCAGTGCATCAGCTGATAGATACAGTCATAGAGGTCTGGTGAGTTGGGCAGGGTCTGCTTCCACAGAATCCGAGTAGTTTTGAGTCACACTGTCAGCCAAATCTGTGCCAACTGTCTGACAGCTAAAGGTTGGCCAAAATATTAATGCAAGAGAAATATATTCCTTGAAAAATAAAAGAAAAAGCTCAACAGACTGTTTAAGAAAAGATCGAGGTGTTGCACCAGCCCAATTAAAGTAAAAACCTCAGCCAATACTAGAACGAATTTAAACAAACCTTCATCAACTGATGTTGCACTCTGAAGAAGGGTGGTGAAAAATGTCTCGTTAAAAAGATGTGTTAGACTAGTCCAGTTTTACAAAAGCAGGTAATTTAAAGTGACTGGTGCTAAAAATGTGGCTCTAAAGATGTTTAATCATAGAATGCTTTTCTAATATCTTAGAAAAGTATTCATACCTTTTAAGCAGTTTACACCTTTTGTCTGGTTACAATGACAAAGTTTAATTGGTATTATATGTCATAGAGGATCCCAAGTAGCACAAAAGGAAGGGAAAGGCCACATGCTTTTAAATTTGCTCCAGTTAAAAATATGGAGAAAGAGTGCCTGAGGGATTCTGATGCTGTAAGACCTGACTTGAGTAACTCTGATTTTAGAAGTCATCTAATTTGTGGAGTCCTGCTATAAATGCAAAATACAAAGTACACATTTTTCTAAATATGTGACAAACAGGAATCTATTAAATGTGGTGTGCATTTTATATTAAAGTACAAAAGGAACTTATTTCAGCTATTCTTTTTAAAACTTTTCCATAAATGCTAGATTTGTGGAGTGCATTACTACCATTTTCATGACAACTGATTCTTCCACCCGAGCGGTAGAGTTCTGCAGCTCTTTTAGATCCTTTTGGTTATTTTTTGACTAATGCTCTGCTTGCCTTTTCTTAATATTTGACATTTTTAATAGCCTGGCCATTGCCTTCCAACGCAATTCTGCTTGATTCTCATCTCTCTCCGTCAGGGATTTCTCCCATTGAACTCGATTTCTATGGTGAAATTTCAACTGGGCACTCAGTGAGCAGGAGAAAATGTGAACGATGACGTAGATTTTTGGCACGGTTTTAAAATTGTAGTCTATCTATATACGAATATAGTTTTAGCAATGGCAGTAGAGGAAGCCATACAGTCCATGCTGGTCACATTTCCAAATACTGAATCAACATTAACAGCCGTCTCATTCGCACTCAACCACCAGTAAGCTTCTAAGCATTGAACTGATTCATCATGTATGTCTTGGCCAAATGTTAGCAACTGGGTAAAATGTAAAACCTTAAAAGAGTCCATACCTCCAGTAAACAATCTTTCCAACAAACAATCTTTCCCAATAGCAAAGGGTCCAGAACCTCAGAAAGAAGCAAAGCGTGGAACAAGGAACTGGTTTTTACCAGACTAATTGTAATGTGACTAAATGTGAAAACACTTAAAGGGGCAAGAATAATGCTATCAAACTCTGTATCTGTTGTCACAGACATAATGTATAATACTTGTTACATTTACCACAATTTATGGAATAAAAATGTTCTGTCTATCTAAGCTGGCTTGTTTCACCTTGACGGTAAGTGCACAGTGAAAATGCTCTACAGAACTATACTTTATATTGAGACCTGTCAAGATAGTTATGTTTTTCAACACCTTTCATCTGATATTTAAAGTTAACTAAAAACTTTCAATTGCACAGAAATGCTTGTGAGAATGTAAAGTATACATTTAGTACCACCTTTTTTATTTCTCTGTTATGCAGTTGTCATCAAAGGTTTCCCACACTGTTCTTAAATCCTTTTGGATTAACTTAATCTGTTCATATGAAGAACCTACATTTAAAGATAGTTTTTTTTTCCCCTAGATTTGAAATGTGCTGGTCAGCAGTTAACACCTAGGCTTCACAGCACTACAGTGAAGTCAGATTTTCAGTATGGTGACATGTCAAAACACAAACGGGAAAATCCCCACTGATAAAGGCTTTGAGCAATGCATGTTATCATTGCTATTAGCACAGGATGCCAAAGTTATTTGGACAGGAAAAGAGAAAGTACAAATAACAAGCACATGGCATTTTATTCCAAACAGAAGTGGATTTCTTTTCCCGTGGGGCACAGTGCAAGTTAGAATTAGACTTTTGTTTAGTCTATAACTAAAACTCATGCTTTTCTTCGCAGTCTGTGTACAAAAAGGGTGATGAGATTGTTTAGGAGTTCTAATACTAAACTGATCTGGTTTAGGATTTCTTTGTGGTGGGGGTTTTACCTGAGAGCGGCATAATTCCCATGTGATGAATGAGACCACTGTTATCGGTTGATTGCCAGGCTCTACTCCCTGTTCCCTATCGAGTCTGTGATTGCCCATCTCCCAAGAGACCGCTGCTTTCCTAATCTTCTTAGTAATAATAACCTCATCTGAACCACACATCCACCCATTTCCAGACATTAGAGAACACAACCTATTATGCTGATCTCAACTTAGAATTGTTTCAGACTTGGAAAAAATAGTTAAAATGCATCAGTCTAGGCTGAGTTGCAACAAACTGAGGAGGCACTTGTTTTGATCAGCAAAACTGTCACGACATGCTGCATGCTGGAGTGGGTCGAGTCGATGTATAATTTTCTTTATGATGAAAGAGTGGGGTGAATTCCAGAACCGGCTGTGGAAGAGGTCGTTTCGACTGCTTTCAGATTTGGTTTGAAGATGATAGCTGGTTTATCTGGGGTGCCTTCCAGGTCATTTGCAGTCAATTTAGAAGTGTCTCTCATCCTCAATGTGGTTCTTTTCCCAATGCACATGTTCCTGGTGTTTATAAATTAAAGCACACATTGCTCCATGTGGAGAAAATTGACCATAAACAACACTCGCATTAAGCGAGAGCCCAGTCTGCTTTTTCAACTTATCTGCATCTATACATATAGAAAATAGGTATGGGTGATATAGACTTAAACATTTTATCACAATAATTTGTGGTATTATTATAATAATAATAAATTTGATGATAAGACATTTTTCACTTCTTTTTTTACATTTACTGGATGGCTTTCACTGCCCCACAAACACTGAAAATACTCTTGGAATGCTTTTGCTAGATGTTTGAGGACATACAATCTGAGCCTCTGGTTTTCTTGACCATATTTACAGCAAGAAAACTCTTTCATATAAAGTTGTTTAATTCACCCTAATCTGATGCAATAATTTCCTATGTGAAAAATAGCTTTTGAAGTTGAAAGCTTCTCGTTCAGGACAGAAGTGTTTATTTATATATCGCTCTACTCTAAAATCAAGAGTTGGATGGGTTTCCTTTGGCAATAATTGAGCAGGTTTCCTGTATTCTGGCTTACAAACAGCTGTTGAAATATAAATGGCGTAATAAAACAGCGAGAACCAATGTTCAATTTACGAGAGTGGAAAATGCTTTTGATGGAGGCATGCAGAGGAAGCAGATGTTACAAAGCTAAATATTGATCTTGGTTTGGGTGTGTCCTGGAAATGTACAGCATCCTTTGGAAACTAGAGCAAGCGGTTCAGAAAAAAAATTTTACATATGAATGATAAGCCTTGACAAGTGAGTATTTTGATGCTGTGGGTTTGAAGGAAAAACAAATTTTAGAGCCATAAGTTGTTGTTTCCATGACAAAATAATATTCTCAAGTCACTCAGTCAGTATGTTTGTAAGAACACTGACTTAAAGCTGAGCACTCCGTAAGGATGTAAACAGAAAAATATGTTTTTAAAGGGTTAAAGTGGTGTGTGACCACAACACAGAAAAAGAATGAAATAATCACTTTTGTTCCCAAGATCATCTTTGCAAAAAGTGTCCAGTTCTTCTTCTCTTTAATTCAGGTAAAATGCTTGTAGCACATTCAGGATGTATCTGTATAGTGGGTATGAAGTGGGACTTCTTCCTCAGTCCACTCCTTGTGAAGTTCCCCCAAATTCTTGAATGGGTTTTGCTTGATAATCCTCTCAAGGTTGCGGTTCTCCCTGTTGCTGGCACGTCTTTTCCTACCACATTCTTCCTTGCACTCAACTGTCTATGAATATGCTTGGATTCAGAACTCTGCGAACGTCCAGCTTATTTCACAAAGACCTTTTCCCCTCCTGATGACTGTCCTCTGGACATCTGGACATACATAGCAAGTGTTTGGAGTTAATTAGCTGATTAGGGTGTGATGCAATGAGTTTCCAATATTTCACTTTTTCAGTGGTCTAAATCTGAGACACAGAATTTATTTTTTTTCACTATCTGTGATCTATAAATCATCAAAAATAACAAGAAAGAAAAGTTTGAAATAGTTTACTTTGTGTTATGATTCTATGTAGAAAGAATTCCCTTTGTAAAATAAGTGACAAAATACTTCAATTTTATGGATATAATTTTTTTTAGATTTATCTTTGGTATATGCTAAATGCACATGCTTTGAGTTGTTTCTTTTTGATTGTTCAAAATTTTCGATGCGAATGATCTCACTAGTTTTGGACTCTCATAAAAAAAAGCAAAGCATCTGGTGTTCTTGTCAGTCTAATGAAGAGGTAATGACAGGCTACCGAACAGATAAAAGACATGTTAAGATTATACTGTAACTCGGTCCTCTTTTGTTTAAGCACAATAAATCAGTGTTTAATTGTTGCACAGCTGGATTCAGGTTTAATTATAAGTGCTGTCAAGGAGAAAGAGCAGCTGAAAGATTTGTCATAGTGCAGTTAAGTCGTTCTTTCACAGTTGCTATTATGTGGAAGCATAATCCTTAGAAAACATCAGACATATCTTGGAACCTCATGCTCCATTCAGTGTGAACACCTGGAGAAAATGTGTGTTGTGTTCGCTGATTCCTTCAGGAGAAAATGAAAAGGAACCAGAAGAATGATGGCAAATGATTATGTTTTTCTGTCTTTTAATAAATATACTTCCACACAGGTTCAAAGGGACTTGTTTAACTGCACAGCTTCCTCAGACGCTTAAGTTGTGTATCAAAGAGTCGTGGTGGCCCACAAGGTTTACATTTTTTCCTTTCTAAGTCTTTAAATGAAGCACATTGCACCAGTCACTTGCACTGGTCTGTGTAATTGCTTTGGTCTGACTTTGTTGCTTTTCAAGTTTTTCTTTGAAAAACTTCCTTTCAGTCAAAGGATGTAGATGAGAAAAAAAAGCACTAAATTGATGCTTGAGTCAGTCCAACAGTATCCTTAGTTATTGATACTCATTGTCTTCAAAATAAATACCCTGCAGCAGTTGCATAAGCAAATCTTTCATTTGAATACAGAAAATCAATTAAGTTCTAACCTTTAAAAGTATACACTATCTATTTAGCTGTATGTAGTAGTTCTGGATCTTCTCTTATACTTACCTTACCCTAAAAGTTTTTCTGTGCCTTTTACAACCTGTAAAATGAACTTCTAGGAGATGTAACAGAATGCATCAAATAAATACAGCAACCAACATCCTAAAACTTCTGAACAAAACCTAGCTCTGCATAAAAGTGATTTAACTTTCAGTTCAGGAATTCACAAATAACATTAAAAGCGAAGCAACACACTTTAGCGTCTCTAAGGCCAAAAGAACAACAACAAGAAAAACTAATTCTGACTGAAAATAATACTTCTGATTTATAAAAACACCAAAAGAACAATGCCTAATCTCCCTGGCTTACATGAAACAGGAAGGAACTAGATGAAAGAAAGACAGAGAATCCCTACCAAACTCACCGTCTAAGCACAAGATATCCTGAAATTAAACAAGTCAGTAAACAAGATGATCTAGTCATCAAATTGCTCTCACAGGGTTAAGTTTAACTTGGGTAGGGGAGTGGTACTGGATGACTGAAACTTTTCTGCAGTAAACTTCTTCGATTTCTTCTTCTTTGATTTTACTGGTGGCTGTTGAACACTATTACCACTGAATTGGAGTGTGAACCAATGGCAGTCCACTGAGAAGCAGTTAATGATTTCAGCTGTGCATCAAGGTGCCCCAGCAGACCTGCAAACAAACAGAACAGAAGAAAAAAGCTCTCAAGAGACAGTTTCTAGACATCAGTGGATGTAGCAGTGCTCTAGGCCATATTTTGGATCTTTACCCTTTTAAAAGATATAATAACTTCCCATTATCAAGATTTTTTTCAAATGATTTACATTCCCAAAGGGAAAAATCCCAGATACAATCCGGTTCAAGGAAATAGTTATATTTTGTAGGCATTACCTTACTTAAAAAGGCTGCCACACATCTGCTGTGTTCTCTCTCTCATTTTGGAGAGTGCTTAAGAGAAATGGGGCTTTGTGACACATCCTATTTGTGCTTCAGGAAAACAGGAACTGATAGATTACTTAATTGGCAAAGAATGGAAGATTAATTTATTTAAGGCTTTTTACAGAGCTTTCACAGTCAGTATACATTACCCTGTGGCCCGTGCCCTCGTTTGAAACTTGTTTTGCAACAGACCATCAGAACAACCTATGAGTCCAATTAAAGCCTTAAGAGAGTCAGACAGTTGCCTTTTTTATGTTTTCTTTTAGTTTTGCTGCATAATTCCCAATTGCACAGTCGGTTGGGCTATTCATTCTCAACTCCAGAGAAATTACCTTCAACACCAGCAGACTAACGGTTTGTGTTCTCTCCTTTCACTGGGATTTGAAGAGAAACATTTCATCTGAAATGAAATGCTGTTTGGTAAATAATTTATTACTACCATGTGAACAAATCCAACAAACATACCTTTTTTTTGTGGATGTGAGTGACATTGGTTGTGTGTCGCACAGAGACTAAATCCTTAAATCCCCAGGTATCAAATGAAAACATATTTGTGTGTTTTACCTGAGAGGTTGGATGATAAAGGTTTTGATCTGTACATTGCTTTGAAAAAATGTGCAGAAGAAGAAAAATTTTCCAAATAAGAACATCTCTATGTAACAACAGTGCAGAACACATTAGATATTGTTGCACTGATAATATCACTAATCAAATTTTGCAGCTTCTCACGCACTAAGACATCAGATGGTAAACTTTAACTCTAACTTCATAGTGTAAACAAATTTTTCTCTCCTAATTGGATACACTAGAATATAATAAATCTTTTTGTCCACCAGAGTGGAAAATTGCCTTTTGCTCAGCAACACACGGGACAGACTGACAAGAATTTTAAAAGGGACCATGCCCACTGATCACTGGCTGCACTGAAAGACTTAAATGAAGCTGTTTGTGTTTCATTTACAGTGTCTGTCAAAGAGCTGGTGAAGACCTGCTGTGAGACCGGGGAGAAATGGGCTTCGGCTAATGGCCACTGCAGCAACATGAAGCCACCCACGGATGATAGACGCACCATTTGCTGGTGAGCTCATTATGTAACATAGAAGCACTGAACCTGGAAACAAGGTGATGTAATGGTGAAAAAAATGTGCCTGACAGAAGTATTGCATTACTACACCAGTCATTTCGAATTTAGTTTTGCTTTTATTATTTAGCGGGCTTTCAAGTTTCTCTTAATTAAACTTCTGGAAACTTGAAGCCACATTTCATTCAGCTCTGTGGCAACCCTCGGGAGGACAGTTTCTCCTCCTGGATGGCCACGGTTGCAGTCTAGAAACGGCCGCAGTCGTTTTTCATGTGCACCTCTCTCTGTCAGGACCGCCCAACAACAGTGCTGTCTCGGCTCTCTGAAAGAGCGCCAGTGCTTGGCGGGAATTGAGGCAGCCAGAGCAGGAAGCTTCTGCAGGGAAGACGCCAGCAGTGAATGTGGGACAGATTCCTACAAGGCAAGTATCCAGGAACAGGTACCAGGGCAAAAGTCTCAACAAATCCCATAATAACTGACTTCCCTAAAGTAATAAAACATGTAATTATAACCTCTCTGACAGTAGTCACAGCATTCCCAAACCCACTCCTCTAACATTTCTTGATGAACTTCACGACCTCATATTATTCAGTTTACTGATGCCATATTTATTAAGCTGTTTGTCAATAATGCACATTACCCTGAAATGGCTTAAATTAGGGTTTCAAATCGGAATATGTTCTCTGCATCATAAAATACAATCCTTGAATGGACATACTTTTATTAAGCGATATGAACAAGCACTAACACAGCATTTATAAGTCCTTTACAAGTGGAAGTAAATGTATCAAAACTTGAACTCAGTTTTTTTACTACTTTGTAAAAAGAAAATGAAATAAATGTCAAATCAGTGAAAGCATGAACAGAACATGGCTTTAAATAATGTTCCTAGAAATGAGAGTTCAGGTAACACTACAGCTTTGAAAGCACTCTCATCAGCAATCCCAAACTCTTTCACTAATGAGTAAAAAAAAATCCTTGAAAAGATGCCAACTTTTCTGGATTTGTTTCTCAGGAACGTTTTTGACAAGATCTCTGAGTCCAGTGCCCGAGTCAAATGATTCAGCTTTTACTGTTCCAGATCTGTGTCGAATTTTTAACTGTTATAAGGTTAGAGGATGATCACTCACCACTTGTCTTTTGGACAGGAAATGTCAGGTAAAGCCTGAATAAATTGTACACATTTGGAAAGATGTACTGTAGGGTTTTTTTTTTTTTTTTCTATAATTTGCTGTAAATGCAAAATGGAACAAATGTGATGCCTTTACCATGAATACAATGGACAAAATCCTCTAAAAATGTTTTAATGTTTGCATAGTTAAGTGTGGCATTTGCTGATGAGCAGGCCATATGGTGTTGCAAAGCTGTGCTTGTTTTCACTGTGCTTATTTTCAATTGGCCGAAGTTCATCTCTCCCCACCTACCTTGGTGTTGAATTGGAGCAGAAGTTAAATAGGTTACACACAAACTGGAAAAAAATAATAATAAATCAGCTGTCTCAAAACATCAGTTAACACTGACTCCAAACAAACTCGCAGTGTGTGCAGCAAACATGTTTAGGAGGTTGATTTTGTTTATGCTGTCATCATACCCCAGGCATGATGACAGCGTTATCATACTATTGCCCCCTGCAGTTTGCAATGTCAATAATAATCTCTTCCAAAACCTTGAGTACAGACGTAAAGCTTACTTTGTATGACTTTCAATTAGTAGAAACTTCATAAAGTGATCCTCAGAGTGTCTTTCAGGTGACAAACAGGAGCCGATCAACCTGTGCCACATCTGGCACTGATTGAGAGGTGTTTTACATTTTTACTTCACTTGAATACAAGTCTTCTAAACAAACTCCTCACATATTTTGGAAGATAGATATGAAGGTGTTCCTGCATCTGGGTCATCTTCAGAAAGAACTGAGCAATTAACAACCATTAAAATGAACATATCAGGAAACACTTTCCCACAGCAGGAGGAAAGGAAGATTCCTAATGAAGCCAAATGGTCAAATGGTGGAGAGGTGTGGTTAACGCAGAGAAGCCGGGTCAAATGAATGCTGCATCAGCTATAAAGTACATTTAGAAACAGAAACAGATTGAAATCAGTTATTATCAACACAAAGCTTTGGGGACCAACATGTTTTTATGCTTCTACAAACAGGATCAGTCAGTAACTATGTCCTGAAAATTTAAGTCTCAATAATCAAATATTCAGTTTAGTTCAGTTTTGTTGTCATTAATATCCCAAGGGAAAATAGGTTTTAGGGTATTAGATATTTTATGATTCAAAGAGAAAAATGGAGAATCCGAATGCAGAATGCTGGAGTCAGATTTATCTGTAGGCGGGAATTTATAACATAGAGTTTAATAAAACCAGGACCCTGAAATAAAATATTAATAGAGCAATATTTATAAATGTCAATTGTGAGGTGTAAAGGCAAAACCCTGTAATACACTTAGACAGTTCAAAACGTATTTAGGGGGAAACAGGAAATTCATGATGAAAAGGCACAGTCACAATAAACATGATTTGGCAAACGATGACAGAAAGCTGGTCCCTCTGTGGCCGACCACTTCCTGCCCAGAATTTAATGATTGCCATGATAAACATCTCATTAAAAATGTGGCGTTTGTATGCAACATTTTATAAACATGACTGTGTGTGTTTGTGGTCTGTTCAGAAGTTTGAGCACCCAGACACAGAAGTCCATCAAAGAAATCCACCCTGTCTATTGTGCTATTAAAGGAAGATTTCTAATTTAGCATATAATATGGGCCACGAGTCTTAATGCATGAGCTGAAATATTTCTATGATTTATTAAAAAAAAACAAAAAAACAAAAAAACTCTGAACCCTGCATGATTAAAGCCTGGTTTGTGTGAACTTCAGGAGTGCTGCAGTTGCTGCTTTCTCGGGCTGCAGCTCCACAGAGCTGGTCATCGCTGTGAAGCTCACCAGTTCCCGGGTCTCCACTGCCAGCATGTCTCTCTAAACTGTTGCAAACAAGCTGAGGGGACACAAACTGTCAGAGACAGGCCTGCTCTGGACCCAACTCTGCTCCCAGTAAAAGGTAATCCAAGCTAACAAACGTAATGATGCAAAGTCTTAAATGCAGCCTAAAGTACTGTGTCTTGCTTATTGGGGAGAATAATGAATTAACTTTAAAATGGTTGTTAAAATGAATCACCGTAGAACAGTCCTTTCACCCTGCTGCACCTAATAGCCTTGCTCAAACAGTGTGCTGTAATTCTTAGAGATCTGCCGTCTCCTGGGCTGCAGGGCCTTGTATTCTGTGTTTTTCCAGTAACCTACTGCATTTTTGTTGGACGTCGTGCAGCTGTAAATTGAGTTGGCTTAAGCAAGCTGAACATTTTGGCTCATCTCATATTCAAAGTGAAACATTTTCTGCCTTGTGGTCAAGGGTGATAAGGAACATTTCACTGAGAGGATAGTTTGGATTTATTATTCATGCCAAAAGTTTTGCTCACCCAGCAGCAAGTTGATTTATGAAGGAATCAGAGACAGAGCAACAAGTTTTGGAGCAAACTGCTCTCATTATTGCTGTGGAGCTTACATTAGATGTGAATTCTTTTGAATTTATTTGCTCTATTCCGTAAAAAGTAAAGTATAAAATATAATATTGAATATCATACCAAAAAAAAAAAAAAAACTCTCTTTCTCTGTTTGTAATATAATATTTACTGGTTCATGATAATTATGTTTTTGGACAATTAAAAGGATAACATGCATTTGAAAAGGTTCCCCACAGTCTTGACATTTGGGTGATATGTGTGGCTTCCAGAGACCCGACTACAGAGATACACTAGTGTTTCTTAATGAAAGTAAGAACTTTGAACAGAAGAAGAAACTTTGAAGAATAAATACTGGGAACTGAACAGAATATGGTAAGTATCACCAAACACCTGCAGGTTTAGGACTGTCACAGCCTGTCATGATCTGCCACCATCAAACTGCTGAGCCAAAGACGGTATCTGAAGCATCCTGGCTTGCACAGGGAGAAGAAAGGAATAGATTCAGACTGGGTTTTGCACTGTGAAATGATGCAGAATCCAAGCTGCTTGAGGTCCAGTGTGAGGAGTCAATAGTCAGTGACGATCTACGGAGCCATGTCATCATCCTGCTGCTGGTTCACTATGTTTGATCAAACCCAAAGTCAAAAGAGCTGTTTTGAAGAAAATCTTAAAATACTTTTGCTGACGAGCTTTATGGAGATGCTGATCTTTGCACCTGCTCACTCTGCCAAAAGCACCAATATCTGCTTTAATGACCATATCATTTTTGCATCAATGACCAGCACACTTGTCTGATCTGAGCCCCATAAAGAATCTATGAAGTGGAGAGATAAAGAGCAGATAAAGCAGACAAGAGACAACCCAGCCAAAAATGCAGAAGAGCTGACGGCTACTATTCAAGCAACCTGGACTTCTTTAACACCTGATCATCATGATATGCAGTTGGATGAGGTGGTGAGGAAGATGCTGAGGACCCAGGTTGGAATGAAGAGGTGATGATTTAATGATCCAAAAACACAATAATCCAGACAGCACAGATGAGCAGAAGGCTAATGCTCACAACTGGTAGCAACTGGAAATACATACAACTGAACACTGACAAGACAGCTTGACAAGACCAGACTGACACAACCAGACAGATTCAACAAAGACCAGAAAGAAACAAGGATCACAGGTGGGATTAAATACACAGAGGGTAATCAGGGAACAAGACACAGCTGGGAAAGAAAACTCAAATCCTTAACTCAAATCGTTTTAATGAAAGGATTTATGAAAAACAAACTCCAAGTATGAATTGCATACTTGGAGTTTGTGCATAGAAATATTTTTCAGGAGGCCATCATTCTTGGATAAAAAAAAAAAATTAAAATCCTTCATTCATTTTTTATTTTCTCAGAAGCTTGAATCTTAGGTTTTCATTGAAATCAAAATGAACAAAAATAAACACTTCAAATCCATAACTCTGTATAATGAAGCTGTATGTCACACAGATATTTCTTTCTGAATTGAAATACTGAATTAAAATGTCCTTTCAACGATACTCTAAATTACTGAGGCGCACCTGCATGTTCTGAAAGGCCACTCAAACATTAATTATCCTTGTGCTTCAGTCTCAGACAGCCTATATCCTAAAGAAGCCTTCTCCATTGGCGAGGAGCGGGATGGTGAGAATGCCGTTGAGGGACCCATCAAGGATATGGATGAGTGCCTGATATATGAGGGCAACATCTGCCACCAGAGATGCATCAACACGCCCGGCTCTTTCCGCTGCGAGTGCTACCCCGGCTACGTGCTGCAGGAGGACGCTTTCACTTGTGCGCAGGGTAAAACCAAGACCACGGTTTTGTCTCTGACATTTTCCAGTGGTGCAAACACACAAAGCGGGAGCAGCTTTCTGTGTCATTTACGCTTTAAAGTGAGATTTACAGCCTGGTTCGTGTGCATGTCAGAAAGACCCCATCTGTCATTGTGTTTTATTTTTCTGACCTATTTGGTTTCCTTCCTTTCTGTAGGGCCTAATAACAATTATTCTATTTTTATACTTCCATCCTGTTCCTGGATCTTACTCATATCTTTTTCGGTGTCAAAAGGCATTTCAACACTGTTTCATTTTTTTTTTCTTCTTCTTCTCATTTTTGTTCTCACTTCTTGCTGAAGCTGAAAAAACTGACGCGTCTGCTCGGATGAACAGTTAAGAGGTATTTTCAGCTACTTTGCAACAGAGCAGACTTTAATCAGCAACACAAGCCTGTCTCAACAGGATACTAATGCCAGAGCTCTCAGCAAATTACAGTGAGGTATGGAGCTTACTAATAAACCCAAATGTTTGTCTGAAGGCAGTGTTTATTCCTGTTTCACCTCCAGTGGTGTGACAACCTCCATCCATAGCCACTTGTTTCACATTATTGGATTTAAATGCAATTATTTGACAACTCTGTAACTAAGACCGCAGTACAGGACAGAGGGTTGGGATTAGTGATTGCAATTACGTTTATTTCTCTTTCTCTGCCTTTTCTCCTGTTTGTGCAGAGAGGACGGATGAGGAGAACGGGCTGAAGGAGTTTCATCAGGCAGCAGTGGAAACCACCTCCCCACTTCCACCTCCCACCCAGCCTTCTGTCCCTCTCAACCCCTGTGAAGGTTAGACATTTAGCTTAATTACAGAAGGAGCAGCTCACAATGAGCAATTTTGTCATTTTGAAACTAAATAAATATGTTCAGCCAAAGAGCCTGCACAGGTTCCCATAAAACGATTCTTTCCGTAAAGTGTAAAAAACACAAATCAAATACAGTGACTTGCAAACGTGTATATAACTGTATTGCATTTTGTCTTATTGCAGCCACATACTTCAATTTTTATTCAGTACTTTGCATTTCATACCAGACTTTCACATTGTGCACACTTGGTTTTGGTCATCCACACAAAATCCCAATGAAATATGCTGACGTTTGTGGTTGCACTGTAACAAAATGGTAAAAAGCTCAACAGTAATACTATTTTTTTTAGATATTTGCCCTTATTTAGGCTCTATGATTTCATCATGGTCATAGGTTAGTTCCAGTGTGTACCAAGCGTTGGAATATCAAAACATGTTATTATTAGTTAGCTTGTCAAGCTAGTATACATTGATGTTGCTTTTGCAGCGTAAGAGTGACCTGGGGAAACATTCTAAGCTCCTGCAAAGGCGGTTGTGTGTTTTATTGTATTGAAATTGCTGTTTAAGCTAATGACACAAAATATTTCAATATTTTTAAGGAAACAGCATCTGTGAGCAACAGTGCACCCCAGTGGGAGGAAGGCCACAGTGCTCCTGTTCCTTAGGCTTCTCTCTCAGAGCAGATGGACGTTCATGCGACGGTAATGAGCCGAAATGTCGTAATAATGCAGAAAGTATTTCCATTTGGAAATCTGTGGTGACAGAAGTAAACAGTAGATTGAAAATTATCCCATACCCCGGTCTTCAGAGGAATTTTGTTTCCAGTTGGTGAAGCTTTCCTGCAGAGACTATCTGATCCTGATTTGTCTCCTGATTTGTCTCTTTCACTCATCAGTGCCTTATGATTTGAAGTGGAGATACAGCTCTAATCCCCTGTGGGAGAAGTTTTCATCTTGGTCCTGAACTGTCTATAATTGATGGATTATTCCAACTTTCCAGACATCATCAAAGTCTATCTCAACAGCAGTGTACTATATATAGCCATGATATTCCACCAAAAATGATGGAGGACAGACACTGATCTCCTGATCAATGAACTGGTATGACCGAATTTGGCCTGCTGGCTGCTTCACTCGGACACACCTCAAACATACCCACTATTTTTTTCAGTTAAGAACATTCACTTTATTGTCCTTAAGCCACTTTATAAATAATTGGTTATGTTGGCTGATGTCTTAAGGATGTTCTTTCAACACAGTGGAACCGCTTAGGCAGCAGTGGGCTTGAGGTGCTACTGTAAAATACATTCATATGTGCATCTAATTAACTAACATTTTTAATGTCTCTGGTCAGAGGAAACCAAAACCTTTGGAAAACATGCAAACATATGTTGGAGAGTTAATGCTGTGTATCGACCTGAGCAAAAATATCTATCGAAATATCTTGTGGAAGAAAACCTGTCCTTGACTGGAGCGGAAGTTCACCCTGCAGCCGGACAAAAACCCTACACATACAACCAGAGCTTTTTTTTTTTAGAGACTGCTTTAGATCAGATCATATCCATTTGTCAGAATAGTATAGAATCATCCATCCAGTCATCCATGCACTGTGATACACTATCTAAGCAACCATTTTTCTCCTCTCCGAATGATGGTGGAAAGAAACCAAACATCTCCTGAACAAATGACGTGTCTGCCCAAGCTGTCTCTTAGGCCAAACTTATAAGATTTAAGCCATAACCACGATTCTGTCTGCTGCTTCACATCAGCTGGCTGTTGAAAGTGGCACAGAGAGTGGCTCCGAGTGGTGACAAATTTCTTATTGTATGAATGTTATTCTCAGTTTCTTTGTCTTCTATCTCTCTGCTGGAGGAGGCTCTGACTTGTCTCTTTAATCTGTTTCTAACTGCCGACTGTCACATTCAGAACGCACAGTTGTTGACATTTATTGTACATCTTCTTGTCTGCTTTTTCTACATCTTTTTACTTGTCCTTGCGTTCTATGCGCCTGTCATTGTTTGTATCCTGAAGCGTCTTGATTCTCTTCTGCAGACGTGGATGAGTGTTTGTCTGCTCATGGCTGCCAGCTTAACGAGCGCTGCGTGAACACAAGGGGGAGTTATGTCTGTCAGAGACTGATCACCTGCCTGCCTGGATACCAAATCAGCAACGGCGTTTGTGAAGGTACTCTTCACTTTATCAGCACTGAGCTGTATCAGTGGGCTCACTTCCACCCACTGTGACCATTTTACCAAGGGAGGGATTTTGTATAGCTGGATGTTCACAATGTCAGGAAAGTGCATTGTTCAAGAAAAATCTGCTGTACCTCCCCTGGGAGTTTGGCATTGCACATTAAACAAACCCCCCAGCCCCTCAGATATACTAATTATTGAACTTAAAATGTCAACCCACACAAGAAAGCATAACGATGACCTTTTTTTTTTTTTTTTTTACCATCTTACTTGTTATTGTTTGCTATTAACCCTTAAAAGGCTTGCCTGTGTGGTCGTTGTGGGCAGCACCCAACCTTGAAATTGTAATAGTAATCCTCCCAATATGTCTCATTATTTCCATGCTCCATAAATTGGTACCTTTCAGAAATCTCACTCCCAAAGCTGAGAAAAGGGTCTTCATGATGAGGGAGTTTCAGATGGACTATGAGGGCTATTTTCCACCATACATGGGGTTCAATGGTTCAGGCTCATGGATGCAGCTAGTCCTCACTCCTAATGGAGGTTGATTCTTATAACAAGTCCTCTGTGTTTATTTGTTGTCTTCAAACAACTGGCAAAAAACAGGCACTGCAAAATAAATATTCTCTACTCAAACTACTCAAGGGATTTCATTACAGGTGCTATTGAAGTATAAGGTCTTAAAGTTCCTATTATGTAGCACCACAAATTCAAGTCCAGTCTCTGCTTTAAATGGAAGAGTTTCAAGTTTCTTTATTTCTTGTGTATGAGTAATAAATAAGACAGAGAGGGAAAAATACAGAAGGACTAGGAACAACTCAGCACAAGTGGTTTAGCTTTAATGGTCCACCCATGTTCTGGTGTTTCACGTGTGATTTTGAGATATATTGTAGATTATGCCAAAAATAGATGCATCTGCTCTGGATGGTTTATGGTCATCTCATTTTAAAGATTTCAGATCACAGTCAGTAGCAGACCTTGAACTCCCTCAATTAATTATAAAGCCTTTATGGGAGAAGGTTAGTTTCCCATAACTAACCTTGGCAACAAGGTTAGTTGCCAAGAATGAATGTGAGGACATTCCGAAGAATGTTCTGACATTCTTCAGAAAAAAATATTTTTGGGTTGAGCCACAGACTTGAGTATGTAGGTTGAGTCCATAAAAAATGTGTCAGTAACTCCGCTTAGTGGACTTCAAATCCAAATATTATATAAATCAGCTTGGCACAATAAGATGTTAAGTATTAGCAGGGTGGATGTGACACCTTTTCAAATTTAAAGGGAAACAAACACGCTTTCCTGCAGTATGAAATTTATTGTCAATAAGCATTGTTACTTCAAAGAAACAATTGACTGAATGCCTTATGTTGTCTGATAAGAACATTTGTGTATTGCATGATGTTTAAACTACTTTTCTTGTTATATACTGGATTCTTCAGAGACATGACAAGGTTATACTGTACAGCTCTTTTGCTACATTGGAAGTTTTTTTCTATATCAAATTCAAAATCTTCTATGTATTTAAGAAGATTATCTCAAAGCATTGTTAATGCAGCAGAAAGATATATTTGTCTTAAACATTGGGGTCATATTTTATTATTGTATGCCCTGCTCTTTGAACATTTGTGTTATGAGTACAAGGATTAGAACAGAGGTACATTTATTCATATATCACAAACCTATGGTTCATTATTTTTACTCAGTTTACCTGTTCTCTGTGAGGGAAGTTGCTGTTCTCTTACTCATATTAAACTTGAGTTTTTTGTTGTTGTTGTTTTCAGCTGTTTATGTCAACTGAAAAGTGCACAGTTCCACTCTCCTGCTCCTAAAAACTAACCTTTTCTGTGAAGGCCTGTCTGCTGCAGGCTTGCAGCTAATGGGCTTCTTTTCCGCTGCTACTGTGCCAAAAGCCTGGAAACCCGCTAGGAACCAAAGCAAAATCATAAGAACTTTTTTGTCCTCAAAGATTTCAAAGTTTCATTTTATTCACTGACAGCAGATGGGCAGGAATGATTTAGAAAACATAAATCTTTCAGGATACAGGTGGTGGATTATTCTGGAGGAAGGTTTTGTATTTATCAATGTCACACAGTTAGGATTCAATGATGCATAGGTCCAGTGTTGTTTTTACTTTTCAGAAGTTTTCATCTAATAATAATAATAATAATAATAATAATAATAATAATAATAATAATAATAATAATAATAATAATTTGATTAAGACTGACTTGCAAAGAAGATGCTTCCAAGGTGAAGCATCTTGGAAGTAGCGCAGTTTACTACTGCACTACAGTGCCATCCAGTGGAAATGTGTTGCATTACATCCACTTAACTTATTTACAGTAAGTGATTTTCTCTGTCCTCATTTGTTTGTCGCTGTTTGTTCCCAGACATGGATGAGTGCATGATGGGAAATCACAACTGTGGAGACGGGCTTGTGTGCTTGAACACAGCTGGTTCATTCAGGTGCAACCCCAAACCTGTCTGCCCTGCAGGATTTAAACAGGATGCACAGGGCAACTGCATAGGTAAGACAGGTTTTGTTTTACACTTGATTAATTGGTCAATGCTGATTATATGAAAAAGTTAATAAAATGAGAGAAAGATAATATTTTTCAGAAATAGATGAATATACGAAAGCTTTCACAAATAAATGTCTCTCCAGTTTGAACAATAGCTGGCAGATCAAAGACAAGTAAAAAAAAAGTTGCATTGTGTTGAAATTTGATGACATGCAACATTATGATATCCCTTATCTTATTTGCACACCGATGAGTGAATCAGCCCAGGAATTTTTCCGCAAATGACTCACTGTCTATGAAGATGCACGGTTGAACGCCATGCAGATGAATCAATTTGGTTGCAGTGGCAGAGGGGTTAAATGCCACACAGACAGGAGATCAGAGTCGTAGCTGTGAGGGGTTGAAGAGGGGGTGGATAAAAGCCAATCCTCTGTCCTCCTCCAGTACAAACCGATGCTGTGGAATTAGCCCCCAGGGGCAGGAACTTGGGCATGTCAAGGCAGCAGACGCCTCTATAAAAGAACTGCAGCAGAAATGCTCTGAGAAATGACAAACTGGAGAAAGTGCAACAACAAAGCTGTCCAAGAGAATGTGACTGTGTGATGTGTTTGCTTTGATATCACAACTCGGTGTGGCTAAAGTAATGCCCCCTGGTCTCTTGTGCCTTGTCTGTGTGGCTACAGGGTTCTCCTCCCATCTTTTGCTTTCTTCCCTTTTATCTCTTTCCCTTTCTGTATCTCTTTACCAGACATCGATGAGTGCACTACTTTGACCCAGCCGTGCAGTTCAGGATTTACCTGCACCAACACAGCGGGGTCATACATTTGCAACAGGAAGATAATATGTAGCCGTGGTTATCATGCAAGCCCTGATGGATCCAGATGTGTTGGTAAGATTTGCAATCATTGCACAAGATGCACGAATCATCAGATTTGACATACAGGCTCAAAGTCAATTTGAGCAGAACAGATTTGTCTCACAGGAATACCTGCAGAGTGTGTAAGTGGAATAGTCACACATTGGAAAAAGACTGAGAAGATCATAATTTCTATGATATTTAAACTGGAAATCTTAAAATGTTGCCATATTGGGCACCTGGATACAGGGAGTTTGACATCTTTATGAGTTTTTTTTTTTTAATCTGTTCTAGATGTGAATGAATGTGAGAGCGGCCTGCATCGATGTGCAGAGGGACAGTTGTGCCACAATATGGCTGGCTCATATCGTTGCGAGTGCCGGACGGGGTACCAGTATGATTCATTCAGGAGGATGTGCGTAGGTATGCTGAACACTCTATGTGCTTAATCAAGAGGAACAAAAATTCAATGTTAGATTCAATGATAGATTTAGATGATGGCATTGCAGATTATGTGAGCAAGTCTAACCGAAGTGTGATCAATAATTTGTTTAAAGTTTTTACTCATGTTGAAATGAAAATGAAATTCTTAATTTTTCATGGTCTGATCATGACACATGAATGTTTCAGATGTTTTAAAGGCCAAAGTTTTTGCACTTTTAGGTCTAAACCAGCGTCAGCAGGCACCGTCAATGATTCTTCAGGATTTGTTCTAGTTTTCTACTTATTCTGGGTTTTTTTTCTTCAGTTCTTAGTAATTTTTTCACTCTCACTCTTTCAATGCAGAGGACTATTTTAATTCTCTGCCTGCTCTGGGCCTGCTGTTTATTATTGTGGTTCTGAAGCAGCCCAGACTTCTGCCTCTTGAATAAGCCTCTTGCTGCTTCACTTGCTTCTTGCTGCTTCACTCTCAGCACGAGTTTCACTGTGTTGTGATTCTCATAATAATAATAATAATACACTCCACTCAAGTGTTTAGACTATCAGCAGACAGATGAGTAGCACACATACACACTTTTGTGCAGGACGCTAAGAATGCACATTCTGTCTTTAATACATGCACCTGCACATATGGGTGCCAACATGCATGAAGTTCCCTTTTCCAAGGTCTGATGATGATGATGGTCCTTCCTTCCCTCAGACATAAACGAGTGTTGGCGCTACCCTGGCCGTCTGTGTGCCCAGACCTGTGAGAACACCCCGGGCTCTTATGAATGCTCGTGCACCTCTGGTTTCCGCTTATCTTCTGATGGCAAGAGCTGTGAAGGTGTGTTTTTGTTAATGTCAGTCGACCTGGGCGTTTGTGCATGTTGCCGCATGTTTTTTTTTTTTTTTTCTAGTAGATTTGTGTGTGAAAATATGCATGTCTGGACAGCGAGCTTGTGTACGTTCACAAACAGTGCGGCTTAAAGGGTAAAGCTGGTTCTGGAACTTTGATTAGTTGGATTAGTGTCACTATATGCCATGCCTAAAAGCAAAAACACAGCCAAAAGTATAATTGTCTTAATGACAACATCTTGTTTATATGTGATGATTAAAACATCGAAGATTCTTTGATCAAGTGAATTGTGACACTAATGAGTTCTAACCTCCAACCCGCAGAT
Source organism: Poeciliopsis gracilis (assembly GCA_911649635.1). Lineage (NCBI taxonomy): Eukaryota > Metazoa > Chordata > Actinopteri > Cyprinodontiformes > Poeciliidae > Poeciliopsis > Poeciliopsis gracilis. Next base: position 6,154,427 of record CAJVRI010001220.1, read on the forward strand.
GTGAACGAGTGTTTGACTAGCCAGTGCAGTCAGGAGTGTGCCAACATCTACGGTTCCTACCAATGCTACTGCAGAAAGGGTTACTACCTCAGGGAGGATAGACACACCTGTGAAGGTGGGCACTTCAAACCTCAAATTCATGACAGACTTATGAGACATTCATACCTTAATTTAATTAATCTTCTTTGTCATGCAGACATTGATGAATGTTCCCAGAGGATTGGCCACCTTTGTACCTACAGGTGTGTGAATACTCCAGGCAATTACCAATGCGCTTGTCCTGAATATGGCTACACCTTGTCCCCAAACGGACGGTCCTGCAGAGGTAAGTGACTTAATCCCTCCTCCCAACACCAAACTGGAATATATTTAATGTGTTGCAGCTAATTCTGCGCTGGTCTGCCTCACTGAGTTCTTCTTTGAAATTAATTTAGAAAATGCACAGCACCCATTTACCTTTAACAGGGTATGGTGTGAAGGTTCTGCTCAGATAAAAATAATTGGTAGTCTTACAGTGGTACAACAATTACACACTCTATAAAATTTTATTGGCCTAAAAATCTTGTCTTGCTAATTTGATTTTTTTCCAGCTGGGTAACCTCTTTTGTCTTTTGCTTTAATTTATCCTCCAGTAGTGAACACTTGGCAAATAAACCAATCATTTTGTGCTTTCACTCCTTGGTTTAGATATTGATGAATGCGCCACGGGGACTCATAACTGCTCTCTGGGTGAGAAATGCTACAACATCCAAGGAGGGTACCGCTGCCTTTCGCTTAACTGTCCACCAAACTACCGCAAAGTGACTGACACGTAAGTTTAAAGTCCCGGTTCACAATTCTGATTGAGAAAATATTAGCATAGCTCAGATAATTAGTATAGCTGGAACAATTCTTGGCTAAAGATTAAACATTTCCTCCAAAAAAAAACTGAAGCTCTGAAAACAAGCAGAAAGAGGTGTGGGTGAATTTATAGAAAAAATGATTTTACTGTACGTTTTGGTTTGTTGTGCATGAGGCAATGATGGGCATGTGCCAAGCGACTCTTTATATTTGTTTTAAATTTTTTGTGGGTATCACAAAATTTGAAATCTATTGGAGAAAGGATTCTTTAAATTTCTGCTTTTGTTTTCAAAAACTACTTGTGCAGCAGACAGTCAGTTTTACTTAATGTCTGTGCCAGTTTGGGCAGCACCTTAACCACATTCCAGTTGCAAGACATTAAAACCGATGTGTATGTTGCTGTAGGTAACATACTGACTACTTGTAGCTACCCTTCCCTTTCCCACAGTTTAAAAAAAAGAGTTAAACAATAAATTAAAAAAATTTTTGAATTGAGCAACAGCACCTTCCCTGTAAACTTTTTCCTTTGATGCTTGCAGACGCTGTGAGCGGATCAGCTGTCCCAACTACCTACAGTGTCAGAACTCTCCTCAGAGAATCACATTCTATTACCTCAGCTTCCAGTCCAACATCGTCATCCCCGCTCAGATCTTCCGCATCGGTCCGGCTCCCGCCTACTCTGGAGACAACGTTATCGTGACTATCACAGAAGGGAATGAGGAAAACTACTTCAGCACCAGGAAACTGAATGCCTACACTGGTGCTGTGTTCCTACAGCGACAGGTGCAGAGCCCAAGGGATTTTCTGATCACAGTGGAGATGAAACTTTGGAGGCAGGGGAAATTTGCAACCTTCCAAGCCAGGCTTTACGTCTTCATCACACCAAATTTACTCTAATGACTGCTTGTGGTGAGGCCATTATGGAATGCAGTTAATACAGTAAACTATGTCCTTTCCAATCAATATTTAACAATGCCGTTCTCTGTTGTGATGAGTTTGAACTGTTTGAGCAAGTTGTTGCTAGAAAAGTAGAATTTTAAAAAGATTACATCTTGTCATTTCTGTCACTAAGGCTGCAATAAATCATACAGTTTTGATTTTTTTGTTATATTTTGTCAAATTACATTTCATATTTTCAAAACGTGTTTTCTGCAAAACTCAATGCCTCTAAGATTAAAACCTAATAATCTAATTTTTATGTCAAGATTATTTCAGTTCAATCTAACATTTTTTCTTTGTAACATGCACTGCTGCCTGTGTGTTGTGTTTAAGAACTTAATTTAATGCTACCGTATTTGTATGGAAAAATGTTTATCCCTTTAATTAAATATATTGCAAGTAGATGTATCATATTTCTCTGTTTAATTCTGAGGTTAGGAAATTATTTCAGTAAAGTATCAAAAAGGAAGTCACTATGCCCAAATATAGTGACTTCCTATATTTGTGTGTGTGTGTATTTTACATATATATATATATATATATATATATATATATATATATATATATATATATATATATATATATATATATATATATATATATATATATATATATATAATGTATTTTTTTATCATATTTTTATAAACGCTAAAGCTGTATCCTTTCTACAGATCTTTCACAGAAATTGTCTAAGACGCTGCATTATATATAGCAAAAGCATATATGTTACTGTATTAACATTTTTACACACCTTTTTAGAAACTCGTAGATAATAAATGATGGATTATAAAAGAAATGTTTTGTAAGTCCAATTATTTTTAGGCTTCTGAATGAGGGCATAAGAACTTAACACAAGATATAAAGTGTTGCACTGCCACCTGCAGGAGTAAAAAGGTGTTGCATTTTAGTCCGTGTAATTTAGACTTAAAAAAAAAAAAGTATATCAGAAGCAAATAATGATCTCCATACTAAACATATTTTTTAGTGCTGCTGTAATTACCAGAAAGGTTATTTATATGAATCTGTGTCACATATCAGTTTTCAGTTTGAATTATAGTTTCTTTCACAATCCTTCCTCTTCACATGACTCATGATAATAGCTTCCCTTTAGTGACTGAGATGTTACTCCTGGTATGCACGGTTCATGACAGGGCCCCGCACACTGACTGATGTCTCTTTCCTCTAATTTGTTTTATCTGCTCTTCAAGAAAAGGTAGCGCTACCTTTTTCGGAGTCTGAGAACTAAGGAGCCCTGAAAGAGGAGCTAAACACATATCTGTCAAAGATTTAAGGACCACTGACAGGAAATTTCATCTCACACAAAAGGGAAGTGAATGCGCAGCAGCAAATTAGAAAATATCCACAAAGTCGCTATAATTAGCATTCACAATGTTTCAAAATGGCATCTAATATGGCTGGTGCTTCCTTTGCAATATATCAATTGAAAGCAGCTACAACTGCATTATTTTAGCATCTGATAAATGTATTTCTTCAAAACCGTAAAGCATAGAGAGTAGAACTGGTTTGAGGAAAATGAATGCAGAATGCTCTCACTTTCATCAGGATGAGCACCTTTCTTCATGATGCTCCAGCTCCACTGCTTTGAAGCAAAATTATAAGTGGTTGAAGCAAAAATGTGATTAGTTTGCAGTTTTAGACATCATACTCATTAAATCAAGAAATATGACCCAAGTACTGCGTTTTGATGCTGGTCTACTATTAACCTTCCTTCCTCGACTCCCTGTGTCAGCAGTGAGCTTCAGATTTATCTCCAAGAGACAATTTGTCAGTGTGTCGTTTGTGTTGGTCAGTTACCTCTTCTTTCAAAGATCCAATCTGGGTACACTAAATGGCTAATGAAAATACTACTAATTTTATGGAAAGACATTTTAAATATTAACTTAATCAGCAGACTGACAGCAAATTTGCCTCAGGGATTTCCTTTTAAACCAGGACTGGGATGCAGAAAACCAAAGATTTACCATAAACAAGAAATGTCAGCCAGGTCAGCCAACATGATTTCATTGACCTCTTTGGTAAAAACAGCATCTCCAAGTTGATACCAAATGTTTGGTGGGTTGAGTTCAGGACAGCAGGCAGATCATTGGATCCTCTCCTCTTTCATGGTAGTAGGCTCTATCAAACATCACTTTGTGGAGGAATGGATGCCTTGGAGGATGTACATGTCATTTTTAAGAAGCATCAGAACAACAAAAAAATTAACCAAACTCAAACATACCTTGATTTTGTGCTATGTTTATATAGACATCTAGCTTAAAACCTAAAGAAAGTGAATCAACATTCAGGAGAGTTTTGGTCCCCAAAGTGTGGGAACCACTGACCTAACCTTTTTTTCTTTATTGGGGGGGGATTTTATTGTAATCCATAGGGGAGCTCAGAAAATCTTTGGGAACCAATGGGTTAAGTCATTTGTTTCACGTCATCACTGTTAATTAATTTTCCAGTTCTGCTTTTTTTCTCTCAACTGTCTTCCTTGTTTTCTTTACTTCCTTGTTTGTTTTTTCTTCTATCTCTCTAGTTAAACCTGTTCCTGAGATGTTTGTCTATGCTTCATTTCTAGATGATTTTGTGATTTTCCTGTTTGTATTCATGTTTACCATCTACCTTGGTCATGGTTTCTTAGATTTCTGCTACTCATAGCTGAACCTCATAAGGTAATCAGCCACCTGGTTCCTATTCTGTAATCACCACCCTGTATAAAACTGCCTGGACCTTTAAGCTCTTTGTAAGATTCTATTTATTTATTTATTTATTTTAGATTCTGTTTCATTAATCATACAGCCAGGTGCCACATTGCTGGAGTTCATAATGAACATCCTTATTCATTAAGGATGTCTATGTGTGTCCAATAGAAATGTGCAGGATTACTGCTTTATCATATATTTAAAAAAAAATACAAATTCAAAATGATTTAAACAGTAACTTAAGACAAAACAAAACAAAACAAGACAAACACTTTTTTTTATTTTAAATCAGGCTTTATAATTTTTTAAGACCATTATTGTGGCTCTTTTTAAGATGGTATATTAAAAAAAAGAAAAAACAATGTAAACCCTATTTATATCACTTATTTTAAAAAAATCCAGCTCAGATGTTGAACATCATCAGCATTGCAGTACAGGTCTTCACACTTTTGCAAAATGACCATACAGGACTGTTTTTAACTTCTATTTATGAAATAGTTCTGGGGGAACAAGACTGCATTTTTACAAATTTCAGTGAAATGTCAGAGAAAATGTGAAAACGTTTCTTTATTGCTAGGACGATAATCGCGGTTTTGAAAAAATGTGCGTCCTCATTAAAAGGGGAAACCAAGAGCTCTCTAGTGATGTGGTTCAGCTGTACAGTTTGGGCGGAGGTCGTCGCAAAGGGAGGGGTGAGGATGATGAGCTGGGGGTGAGGATGAGGAATGGGAAGGTGGTGTCACAGACAAGCTTGTCTTTGATAGCTCAGGTGGTCATCACCTGAGGGGGAAAAAAGCATTAATGGGCATTCTCTACAGCAGACAAGCACAGGCTAGCGCTCCTCTTCTCTGGCTGCCATAAACAGGGGGGAAGTATGCATCATTAGATAAAGGTGAGGCTAACAACCTGCAGTCAAACCCACCTCATACAGTGCATGTCGCGCTCCAAGAGCTTCTCACTGGCTCTGACTCGATCCACCTGCAATGGATCCACAACCGCTGCTGAGTTATTGATGTTTTTGTGGAGTGAGTGACTTTCTCAGAAAAAAAAACTTCTAATAAATTAATTTAAAAAAAAATTACATAGACAGGTATACAAAATGAGAAAGCTGTGGACAGAAAAAAATAATGAGATTTAAAAAGACGGTTAAACTTTTTACAGCCAGGTGTTATTGTGCTCATCTCTGATAGTTTGGAAGTTATAAGAGCAGAAAAAAAAAAAAGACAGAGGAGCTGCCGAAGGAGCAACAAACATAGAGGAATTTGCCTAAGAGGAAAATGAGGGAAGGTATGCAAGGTTGCCTGTCACTCTGAGGCGCCCGATAGCTTAACCTATCATCTTATCAGAGTGTCATCTCTTCACAGTTACTGAGATATTCCATAATTGATCTCATATTCTACATCTGACATTAGAACTGTCTGTAATGGATCCACAGTGAAGTCTGAAAAGCTTCCACACACATATATATTATGACGAAAGCTGATATAGTTTAAAATAAAAAAAAAAAAAGAGAAACTAATTTCTTCTGGAGCGGATGACTCTAGAGAAAAAATCTCTCCTCCAGTTCTCACTGGGTGGGACGATTTACTGGAGTCCTAATCACAGGTCGGTAACCCTGGCAGCAGGCCTCCTGACCAACGGCGGAGGAGTCAGAGATGATGATGCTCGGCGCTGGTAGCTGCCTTCCTGACAGCATGTTATGCAAAACATCTTTGGTATGTGTGACTTCTGAGACCGGTAACTGTGTTTTCTGCTCCCTAAAATTAGGATTACACCTGCAGGGCTACATGGCAGGTAATTACTAATTTGTAATGAATGGGTCAATACGTGCTGATTATATGTCACCAATCACTTTGATGGTTTTGGTTAAATTTGTGCAGATTTTCAAGGTATGGCTTGAAGTAGAGATGCTTTAAGCTATACCTGAGACATGAGGTGCTTGACACTGCCCAGAAATAGTTTGGTTATCAAAAGACTGCAGCATATCTTACTTGATTTAAAACTGAAAGGTTCTGAGTCAAAGTTATAAGGCTGTTAAATTCACATGCTGCTTTTTTCAGCGTGAAATCTACAAAAAAACATTGCACAGATTTTTGCAGTGTACAACATTTTAATTGTTTGAAACTTCATTAAAACATTTGGAAAAGCCTTTAAAAACAGAGGTCCATGATTTTTTTTTTTCTAAGGGACGCCAACTGTTGAAGACACTGAACCCCTTTATGTTTCCCTTGTCAATATTTCTGCATGAATACAAAATTGTGATCGTATACAATGCATTATTTTAAAACTTAACAGGTATGTTTGAATTTCAACATGCAATGATTCTAATGTCAAGTTATTGTGTTAGATTCCATTTCTTCTCCCCCGGTGTCTTGCCATCTTTCTCTCTTTCCTCTGCCTGCATGCTTTCTGCTCTCTCTCCGCACCTGCAATCAGTTAAGTCATCAGCCCATCTGCAAGGAGGAATGGGAGAAATCCAGGTGTGAAAAACTTGTTGCATGATTCCCATGAAAGGTCATGGCTTTCCTAGCTCAAAAATTTCTCAATTTCTGTGTTTTTTTGGGATACGAAATGGGAAACCGAGTGTGCATTCATGATAAACGATACAATTTGGGCAAATGGCTACAAATTTAAATGGATCCGAATACTTTCTGTCCCCAAAACATTCAAATGTTTTCTATATACAAAACAGAGCTATCTCTGTCAAATATTTTTCACAAATCAGTCCAAAAATATACACCAGTTCCTGTGACCCTGACACCACCTGCAGGTAAGAATGGATTTTTTACATGCGTCAAACCTAACACCTTAATTTAGGTCCACAAGACACAGATTTCCTGTTTTGGTTACAGTCATGCTGACTAAAAGGGAATCCCCTTTAAGTACCGCGGTCACATTATATTTATATCTTATTCTATCTATGTGAGTGGAAGGTATGGCACAGTGGTGCCCAAAGTCGGTCCTCAAGGGCCGGCATCCTGCATGTTTTAGTTCTCTGCCTGGTTTAACACACCTGGATCGAATGTGATGTCTCTTTAGAGGCCGGAGAAGAACATTGACATCATGAAAAGGTTGTTGGTTCCACCAGGGAGAGATCTAAATCATGCAGGATGCCAGCCTTTCAGGACCGACTTTGGGCACCACTGCCATACCATATTGTAATCTGGGTTGTGTGTTTTTTGTCTAATTGATGTTAGATTTAAATCTTTTTTAACTTGATTAAGATTCAATTTTATCAATATGATCTATAACAGATATATATGGTAAAAGCCTGTAATTATGAAAGGGAGCATTTTCTTCTTACAATAACTATGTTTTCAGCAATGCAACAGGTTCTCTCTCTCCATAAAAACTTTGATTATATTGTGACAAATCATCTTGAGTGCATGTGGTCTCAAATAAAAAAATATGTCTGATTGCAACTTGACATACCTAAACAGCCAAATAAAATAAGCACATTTTTAAATAATAAGACAGCATAAATAATAATGAGTGTTACAACAAGAGGCAAATAGCTGTCTATTACCTGGAAACCCCACATCATTTGCATCTGCTTCATTCAATCCCCCTTGTGTTGCTCCCCGATTTAAGTGGTGAAATTTCACAATATTGAGCAAATGAATTTGCAAGATGCAACAGGTACTGTGCTGCTTTCAAGGCTGTCTGCATACCAATGTGACCACAGTCTAACTATTACTCTCTTTATCTCTGCTCCCTCCGGCAGCGGAGCAGAAAACCTTGTGTTCTCTTTCCAAAAAGACACGTCTTCGAAATTTCTGCGGGACATGTACATTTGTTTGTGTTTATGCCCAGAGCAAAGTATTTTATGGTCAGTCTTTCATTTATAAAAGCAAAATTCATTAAGTGCTGGAACAAATTACATCAGGCCAATCCTTGAAAACTCGTATTTGTTATTTGCTAAAGACAACATTCACCTGAGCGCTGGGAGTGTTTTGTTATAAAAAGATTGATGCTTGTGTGCTTATGGGCTGTAAATCGTGCAATACGTGGCAGTGAGCAGTTTCATACTGACTGACAGCTGCTCAATATTCTTATTCATAAACACAAGCAGCAATCAGCATAAATCATGTCACTCACAGCTCTTTATACGCTTCAAGAAACCTTTTTTCAACGACAGCTTGATTTGTTGTTATTTCTGTCTAATTGTTGAACTTGTCACTGATGCGCACGCTTATGACTCACAAAAAAGCACGCCCAGATAATGGCCCTGTTGCAGAGGGAAATTTCTCCAGCTCTTCAAAATATCTTGCACCAAACCAAAGGAATGGTGCAGATATATCTGCACCCTCAGGAGGCCTTCCAGAGGGGCCCACATTTCACTCAGGGATAAAAAAGAAACCTCACCTGTCATCATATCTGTAGCTGACTGAAAAAAGTTGCTAAACACTGGAAATTTTTTTTAGGTACATAGCTAATAAATAATGTTGATAAAATATAATCTTTGTGTTTCTTGAAATGCTTGCGGCAGCAGATCCTCTTCTCAAGAAATACATTTGCTACTGCAATCTTTGTTGGCTTAGTTTAATATTAAAACTATGTCTGAACAGTGTGCTAATAATGTCCACTCTCTGAAAAATATTTTTTTTGTGTTTTTGTTCATTCAAAACACTGCTTACACTTCGTCGTCAACATTAATATCTTTTATTACATTATTTCTAGGTTTGCACAACCTTTTTTTTAAGTGTAAAATTAACTCCCATTGGTTACATCTTGGCTAGAAACCTGGACCTTGAATCTAGGAAAAATTGTTTTATCAACGTTGCTTGTATACATTATAACTTCTTGATCCTTTTGTTTCAGGTTACTTCACTGCCCCATTAAGTGGAGTATCTTACTTCAGATTCATTTGCCAACTTGTGTATAAAGATGATGCTATGAGGGTGAGACTTGTCAAGAAAGAAGATCCCATAGTGCTTTCTGGGGTTCGTGTTTCTGAGTTTGATTACGAGGACAATGTGTCCAACGGAGCTGTGTTGCATTTAGAGATCAATGATGTTGCTGTTCAGTTTGCTGACCATGTCTATTATCATAGAACCACCTTTAGTCTTTGGCTTGTAGATGTTAATCTTTATGAAACATCACAAACACACTTATTGATCTACTCATTTATCATGAACAGACTTTCTCCTTTTTATTGACATGACTTACCAAAGGTTTTAGGCCTTTGCATTTGTTTTAAAATCTAAAGTACAAAAGCTGACTACAATTTATAGCTGACATTTTTACAGTGAGAAAGTCTATTATGAAATGCATTTACTAAAACGTAATTACTTTTTGCTCTGGTTTAACTGGATGCAAATTAAACCTGTTTGAATTTCAAAGATTCCTCATGACTACATTTGTTGCAATTAGTGCTAAATAAAAATATTAAAACAATTGATTTTGTACTGAGGTGGTTCTTGAATTACTTGTAAAAACAATGTCTGAACTTTTAAGCTTGTTTTAAAGGGCAGATATTATTTAATATCAACTTTTTTCAAGTTTACATCTGGGTACAGTATTATGTTATAGTGAACCATGTTTGTTTGAGAAATCTGTGAGTCATCCAAGGCAGCCAGGCAGGTATGGCTAAGTGTTCACTCACATAAAGTGCCAATTATTTCCTCAAAAGCCCCTGGGAGCTGCAGTCTCCGGCCAAGCTTACACCTCACCTGTGCATCTCATCAGCTCCTCCAGACTAGCGACAGCAGCAATTAGGAAACACCTGGCCGATATATCATAATTACTGGATCTCCGTCCAACTCTCCTAACAACAGTAGTCAATGGCATAATGGAGTAACCTTCTTATGACGACATGCTAAAGGCGGAGGGTAGGGAAGAGAGGGAACTGAACACAAACACACGCTACACTTAAAAGTTTATTAGTCAAAACTTTGGACAACAATGGGTTCTTTATGTGCTACTTTTTGTTCATTAGTCATAATAAACCCAAATGAATGATAATAATGTTTGTTGCTGTTTAACAAAAGAATTGTTCAAAACTTTGTAACACTTTTATACAAATGGTTTTGCATGGCAGTACATACTGTAGGGGAAAGTATTATCTATTTGTTGGGTCAACATCCTTACTCCTTACAGCTTGGTAGATAACAATTAACATTTGGCCTTGATGTCACCAATAAAAACTCCACATTAGGCTCACACTGAACACAGCACAAGCAGGAAGACGGCAAACGACCCACTGATCCTCTACAGCTTATCATGAGAGTTTTTCATTTCTTTCTTCATTTTGTTGCTCTGTAATTTGTACAGGGCACAAGAACACAGCAGGAGAGGAGCTAACAGTAGCAAGGATGAGTCTGAGACCAAGATGTTCAAATCAGAGGAAAGCACAGACGAGCTGGTGCCTGAGAAAGACATCAGGGAGGAGCTGGAAAAACTGAGAGATTTAGTATTGGCACAAGCATAAGAGCTAAAGCTTCTGTCAGCAAAACTGGCAGAAAGTGACAGTCGGATGAAGGTCCTGCAGGAGGAGATTACAGGTATAGAGATCATGTTTAAATTTACTAACCCACATATAGACCTGTGTTCAAATGTCCTTCCATATTACAGTAATGAAGAACAAGCTCACTGCAGCAGAGACTCTGGTTAAAGATAAGCAGATGGAGGGAGAAGGTACGTACTGAACCTTGGCTGAAGGAACTTTAATGTAAAATCTGTGAATTGTGAATATTTACAAATTAATTTTTGTCTTGTCACTTAAGCTGAATCTGCCGAGGTTTCAGTGACTAAAAAAAAAAAACTTGACATTGTAGAGGAAAGGCTATTAGTGAACATGGCTCTTGTGGAAGAACTGCAGGAGAAATACAACGGTAATGTTTAACACTAAATATTTGTGTTCTTAGTAATATTTTTGGGTCATCATAATAATAGAATTGTTGTTGGTACAATATTTTTGTTTGTACACTTTAAAGTTTGAATTCATAAAGTATTTTTCAGCTATGCTTATAAAATGACAATATAACAAAATCTGAGGTGTTTGGTTTCAGATTAGATTGAAACTTTTAGAATGATCATTGTGCTTATTTACTTTTGCTACAACTTTTGAACCATTAATTATATTATAAATAACTGATATTTTCACAAATCTTGTTAAAGTGAGCAAAGTGGCTTTTTCCACCTCTCTACTGGTAACTGGTCGAGGAAACACATTTTACAGAGGCTATACCACCATGGTGTTCAGAAATGTGATTACTAACATTGGAAACCACTATCACCCAATCACAGGTAAACTTTCTAGATTCTTCATTAACTTTAAGAAAAGGTGACTTGTTTCTTCTCTTAAGTTTCAAAATACTTTTTGATCCTTTTTTTCAGGTTTCTTTACTGCACCAGTAAGAGGAGTCTATTTCTTCAGAATCACCGCTCAGATTGCACACAGTAAAAAGGTCAACATGGGAATAAGAATAGTGAAGAATAACGATCTCATAGTGTTATCAGGGGACCGAGCCACAACCACTACAGATCCTGAGAACAATGTGTCCAATGGAGTTACAGGTTGGAGATCTTATTGCTTTGCAATTAAAGGGGAATGCCTGGGACGACTACCATGACAGAACAACATTTGGTGGATTTCTTCTCTTTGCCTTGTAGCTCTTAATGTTTTTTGTATTTCACAAACGTGTCATATTGTGACACAGCAATACCAAGTACACTTGAAACTGCTTGTTGGTGCTGACAAAAAATATTTAAAGATCAATTTTTGAAATTATTTCTGCATTTATTAAACATAATATCAAATATGCTAATGTTTGGCTTTTTCATGACTGCTTTAACCTAAAAAGAGTCCTATAACCTGTTTTATGATAATCTTCGTACTGTATGTTTGAGAATAGAATATACAATAGAAAATGGTTGCACTGGATTTTTTAAGACTATTAGCGTAAAGTGAACTGAACACAGACTCTACACTTTGAATTTTATTAGTCAAACCTTTTGATAGTAATGTGTGCTCTATGTGCTACTTTCTGTTCATTAGTAATAATAAACCCAAATGAATGACAATAATATTTGTTGCTGTTTAACAAAAGTATTGTTCAAAACTTTGTAATACTTTTATACAAATGATTTTGCGTGGCACCACACACTGTTGGGGAAAGTATTATCTATTTGCTGGGTCACCATCCTTACTCCTTACAGCTTGGTAGATAACAATTCACATGTCACCAATAAAAACCCCACATTAGGCTCACACTGAACACAGCACAAGCAAGAAGACAGCAAACGACCCACTGATCCTCTACAGTTTATCATGAGAGTTTTTCATTTCTTTCTTCATTTTGTTGCTCTGTAATTTGTACAGGGCACAAGAACACAGCAGGAGAGGAGCTACCAGTAGCAAGGATGAGTCTGAGACCAAGATGTTCAAATCAGAGGAAAGCACAGATGAGCTGGTGCCTGAGACAGGTATCTCGGAGGAGCTGGGACAACTGAGAGATTTAGTATCGGCACAAGCAGAAGAGTTAAAACTTTAATGTAAAATCTGTGAATTGTGAATATTTACAATTACATTTGTTATATCACTTCAGCTGAATCTGCTAAGTGTTCAGTGACTCAGCAAAAACTTGCTGAGTCACTGTAGAGCAAAGGCTATTAGTGAACATGGCTCTTGTGGAACAGCTGAAGGAGCAACACAACGGTAATGTTTAACTCTAAATATTTGTGTTCTTAGTTATGTTTTTGGTTCATCATAATAATGGAATTATTCTTGTTAGTACAATATTTTGCTAATACGCACATTAAAATTTGATTTCGGAACGTATTTTTCAGCTATGCTTATCAAATGGCAATATGGCAAAATCTTAGGTTTTTGGTTTTCAGGTTAGATTGAAACTTTTAGAAAGATTATTGTGCTTATTTACTTTTGCTACAATTCACCGAAACTGGCTGAAAGTGACAGTCGGACAAAGGTCCTGCAGGTGGAGATTACAGGTTTACAGAGATCGTGTTTAAACTTACTAACCCACTTATAGACCTGTGTTTAAATGTCCTTCCATATTACAGTGATGAAGGACAAGGTCACTGCAGCAGAGACTCTGGTTAAAATAATGCAGATGGAGGGAGAAGGTATCTACTGAAAAATATTTGTCTTTTCTGTGTGAATTGTGAATATTTACAATAAGATTTTTTTTTTGTTTTCACTTTAGCTCAATCTGCAGAACTTACAATGACTAAGCAAAACCTCAGCATTTTACAGGAAAGACCATCAGTGAATGTAGCACATGTGGAAGAGCTGCAGGAGAATCGGGAAGGTAATGTTTTAGAGCTTTATAGTTGTGTCCTGTATGTCTTTCATGAATAGTATAATTGTCTTTGGTTTCCAAATACAGTAAGAATATTTTGTTGTATTTCTCAATTAAACATTCACATATTAATATTCAAATTTAGCAATGTTGCTGATTCTATTTTTTTTTTTCCAGCTTTAGTTATAATATGATGATGTGGCAGATTCTGTGGCTTGTGGTTTTCTTTTAGAAAGATTGTCACTCTTATTTATGACCATGATCTTGTTTGACATAATTACATAAAAACTGTGTAATTATTTCACAAACTCTATGACAGTGAGCAAAGTGGATTTTTCCACATCTCCACTGGTAACAGGTGAAGGTAACACATTTTACAACAAAGGTACCACCCTGGTCTTCAGAAATGTGACTACTAACACTGGAGACCATTATAACCCATTCACAGGTAAAACTTTTAGATGATTCTTTTACTTTAAGAAAAGTGACTTGTTTATTCTCTTGATTAAGTTTCAAATACTTATTGATCCTTTTTTCAGGTTTCTTTACTGCACCGGTAGGAAGATTCTATAACTTCAGATTCACCAGCCATGTGGGACACAATGAACACCGGTTGTTGATGAGAATCATGAAGAATGACAATCCCATAGTTTCATCAGGGGACCGACACACACAACTCACAGATCTTGAAGACAATATGTCCAATGGAGTTTTGTTGGAGTTGGAGGTTGGAGATCTTGTTGCTTTGCAGTTATCTGGTGAGGTCTGGGCCAGAGACCAGTATCACAGAACAACCTTCAGTGGATTTCTTCTCTTTGCTTTGTAGCTGTTAATGTTCTTTTGTACTTTAGAAACTTCTAACTTATTACCACACATAGCAAGTACACTTGTGCTTGTTGGTGGGGAAAAAAAAAAAAAAAAAAAAAAAAAAATCTAATTTTGAACCTATTTCTGTATTTGTTAGATATGTCAGATATCTTCCATTTGTATTTTTGTTTCAGGTAGTTTGAGGTATGTTTGAAATTCTCTATCATAAGAAGACAAACATTTCATCACCCACAAGGAAAATCTTTTTTTTTTCTAAGGTGGTCAAAACTTTGCTCTCTTTCTGAAAAAGACAACAAACACTCCGCGATAATGAGAGCGGTCCTATCAAAATACCTTTTTTTGAGTCTGTGGTTTTATCATACTGGTTCACATACAGTATGCAAGTAGGTTGCTTATATTTTTTTAATTACTTAAATGGCTCTTCCCATAAGCAACAGTCATAGGCAATGTGCAACATATAAATAAAGCAATCCAGAATTCTCAAAAAATGCTATGTAGTTGCATTTTATTCAAGCTGCAGTATATAACTTAGATAAAAAAATATGTTTTCTCCACATTTGTTAAAGCTGTCACCATGTTGTGACAGTTTGTTATGAGACAGACAATCTGTGAAAACAATCCTGCAACGTTCATTTGCAATGCAATGTTCTGAACAAAAACAACCAATCAGAACCAGGAGGAGGGTCTCAGTGCTGTCAATCAACTTCATTCACTCACTGCTAAATGTGCTAATGGGGGAGAAACTATTTAGTGTTGCAGGAAAACTGTTTATCTGCCATCATTGGTAACTATGCTAACCAGACTGCACTGGCTACAGTATAGCACAGAGCAAGGGGAGGGAGGGAGCAGCCACATGAGATTGTGATTGACAGCATTTAAACTCTCCTGTCTCTGATTGGATGTTTCTAGAGAGCACTGGGAGAAGGCAGAGGAATAGATTTTTCACAGATTATCTTTCATGCCATACTGTCACAATATGTATGGCATATTGGGCAGTTTTAACAAATATGTAAAAAGAATATCCTTTTTAAAAAGTTTCATACTTCCGCTATAATTTCACTTCGGACAGGTCAGGAGGGTTAGAGTTGCTGCTGACTGACTCATCTGTTGTAAAAGGTACAGGGACAAGTTAAATATACGAATATCTTGGTATTTTTTTCCCTAATTAATTAAATGCTAGTGAAATGTCTGTAGCTAAGCTAACTATGCTAAATGGTTGATAATCTCACAGTCTACTCACCTCTCGGAGAGAAAGTGGGTTACAAATTGACACTCTTGTCTTTTTCTCTCGTTGATAACACTTCCATGTTGATAACACTTCCTAATACTGAACTGGCATTATCATCCACCTCATTCAGTATGACTCTCCTCTACTTGCAGTTGAGGATGGTTGTTTGTAGTGCAGGTGTTTTCTGGTAAGCTTCATAGTACCAAATTGAGGCATTACACACATCACGGTCAAACATTAGCAAATGGGCAAAATTCTGTACAAAGCGCATAACGCACAGCACAGCATATGAAAACAAAGTCTTTTTACAAAGAATGATGCACTTTGCTGATGAGGTGACTATTTTGACTTTTTTTTTTCAGGCAAGTAATAACAGATCCAGCTTGGGCAAAATTGTCAGGCGTCAGAGCAATGACTGATCCATGCCTGACAAAAAGAGAAATGATGTATCAAAATAAAACTGAAGTGGTCAGTGTTCACAACTTCAAGAGAACAAGAAGCAGATGGGTGCATGGTTTCTTTCGATGGCCATTTTACTTTCTGCTATTATGTAAGGTTTTTGTGAGATTTTTCCATGCATTTTAATATCTTGTGAAATATATGAAGTTTTATATCTTTTCCTCAGATTAGAAACGGACCATAGACCTATGATATAAATGGAAAGAAAGATAAAATACATTCAAACTATTTGGATTAAGTCCACAGTCAATGTCCAGACCTTAATCCAATTAAAATGCTGTGCATGTCTCTGTGTCTGCAAGCCTCAATATATTGAGGAGTGGGCCTGAAGTCCTAGCCATACTTATACATGGATGTTGCCTCTTCAGATGTTGTGCAGAACTTTTCTCATGACTTTGGCGATTGAGATGAACGCTTCATTTATTCGTCACTATATTTGAACAGTGCGGCTGTAAGTCTGAATCCTCTGCAGCAGTAACTTCCATTTGCCAAACGAACAACAAAACACAGTTTTGATCACATTACATTGTGTAAAAGAGGTAAAATACTCAACAAATTCCAGAGATAAAAGTGGGAGAAAATGACATCTCATGAATGCGATCATTGTTTCCTTTCCTTTGGTGTTTCACATCATAAACCTCCGGGAATGCAGCTGCATCAGCGTTTGAGCTTTGACTAAATCCATTCAGACTCTTTGTTGTGCAGTCACTCAGATCGCACAAGTGCATGCAAACATACACACACTTACACGCACACACTTGAAGAGCACCACACCTTTGTTATCAGCCATCGCATATGGCTGATAACCATGATCAACACAGAGGTAAGTCTCTTTTCACAGCCAGCGTCTGTGGGGTATTCAGTCCATGTTCTGCTGCTCACTGAACAGATTATCTCTCACACTCAATCTGCAAACTATAAGATGGCACAATTTCTTACACCTTCACAACAAGTTATTGTGACACTAGAATAACACTCCAACTCCAATCCTGTGGGACACCTTCTGCCTTCTAAAAGTAAAATATAGGCCAGAATCAAGCAAGCAGGCTCAAAGGAATCATTCAGGTGTGTTTATGGAAAGAGCCTGGAGTGCATTGGAGACAAAGTGTCTCCTTTGAATCTGATGAGGTGTTTAGCTCAGACCTGAAGCTACGGTACAGCAGAGGAGCACAGTCTGATCAAACAGCTGCCAATATGAAAAGGACTGCCATATCCTCTAGGCACCTGGGGCTGTGTGAAGAACACAGCCTCTCTGGTTTCCCTCTCACAGGCACGTCTTTGGTTGGAAACATTTTTTCATAATTGCATTTAATTCTATGTTAGGTGTCCCCGCAGTGCCACTATTAAGGTTAAGGCTAAGCCGAAGGAGCTTTTCTAGCTTTTTCATCTGAGCTTCTTCCTCGTTTAAAACTTAGTATCATTCCCACAGTTCTGACAACACAAAAAGACACAAGATATTAAGTTGAAAAATTCCCATGCGCACAGCATTTTAATTAATTGTGCGTACTATCTCGGGAAATTCCTTTGTTTAGGCACAATTTAGAAATTGATGAATGCAATGGATCTTGGCTAAAAGTCTTTAATGAGGGAGGGATTCCCCATTTGAAAAGCTTAGTCATTGTTTCATTAAGATGGTCTTTCATTTGGATTTTTTTTTTCACATCTCTCTGGGGAAGCTTAAGGTGTGAAGGCTCATTAGACTTGTGATTGTGTCGGGAAGGCTGCGTGCCTTTTCTGTCTCACTTACAGCTTTTGCATGAGGATCTGCTGAACTGTGAATGTTTTGGTCAGGGCTGAATTCATGAGAAAGGGCTTTAGAGAGAATCACTTACAGCGTTTGTGGGACATCGTCTTGGTAGGTCAGGATTTCGCTGGATACACAGGGAGGAAAAACACAGAAAAACTGTCAAAACAGTGAAATATAGTAGAAAAAAACGGTGAAAGTTTACAGTCTACATTCGTGTCTATACTTGCATGTATGTGTTCATACACACAGAAACACATAACAAGGGAATGACAGCGCCTTCTCTGACTTTGAAATTAAAGGACAGATTCATTATAGGCTTAAAAAGTCAGTTCTGGGAAGAAGAATACGCCTCTTGAGAGATTAGTATTGGATCTGAATAAAGAATAACTAATTACGGGGTGATTTAAGACAATGACAATATAGCCATTGTGAAGTTCAGTGGGGGAGAAAGTATCCGACATGTCAAACAGCATTTTCTCAGTATATGTATCTAATGGAACTACTGAAAGGCCATTTACACAAAATGCCATTAACAACTCAAATAATTCACACTTAATAAGAAATTAAATAAAGAGATAAGGACATAAATAAGTTTTGTGTGACAAAGAGAATTTGCAATGCACCGAGAACATGCAGAAAAGAGGTGACCAGCTGCAGTCTGTCAATATTTGGTAAGCCATCTTGTTCCCTATCAATGCACCTTATTGTCAGCCGGTTCAGTCCTAATTAGCATCCTATAAAAAGGTTTCTCGTGACAATCGTCTAACAAACCGTTATTTTACCAGAAAATCCCTTGAGATAAAATCTTTTTGAAACAGACCTGATTGGGAGTCACTGATAAATAAATGGAAACGTCTCTCAAGACCGTCACAAACTGATATTTGCAAAGTGTACTGATGGAATTGGTTTCAGACAGATTTCTAAGTTTCTAAATGTTTGAGAACGAATCCATTGATTTCCAGTCTAGAAGTGCAAAGAACATCTTGTCATCCTAAACAAGCCAAAACCAGGTGTTGAATGTCAGTCTTTGGCAAAATTACAATGCAATGTCCCTTCATTGCATAAAATAGATACATCATTTGTATTTTTGGATCTCATGGGTTGTTACTGACATTTGTGACGTTTAATAGCCTCATTAGAACTATGCTTATTTCCAGAGGACAAATTTAATTTTAGCTCCTCTTGGCTTCATCATTCTATGTCACCATTTGCATTTATGATGCCTCAAACTGAAAACTCATTGCCATAAAAGACTCAGGAGTTATACCAGACAATGTTTTGTGTTACGATTGTAAACATATCGAAGCCCCCAGTCAGTGCAATCAGTCTTCTTCCTTCTCTGCAAAAAGAAAAACGAAGAAAAAAAAACATGTTTGGTGGAGGCAACAGGCCCCAAGGCACACAAAGACCAAACGTGCATTCCTTTCAGCCAGATTTAACAGAGAAGTCTCATCTGTTTTATGTATTTTGGTCAATCACAGATGAGCAAGAGACAACATTAAATCTAAAATGTTAAGTGACCAGTGTGAATTTTACTGCACTTCTTTCACAGGTTGCTCAACAAAAACGAGAGAGCGCATGTGTGCAACAAAATGCATAATCAGTGTGCCTTTAGCTTTGTAAACCATGCTTTCTGGCACATAAAAGTTGCGAGCAAGAAAAACCCAAAGACCTTTGCATTCAGGCATGCATGCAGAATCATGCACAAGCGCAGGTATGCAAAGAGAGGGCAGCCTGAGCCAACAATTCAGTGCAAATGAAGCCCTACGCTTTGGCCAGAATCTACAGATGCATATCTGCTCAGAGTCATGAAAACACCTGATTGTACTCACATTCAACTAACTCAGCAGGAGAGATCAAAATTCAAGGAGTGTCTTCAGTCACTATTGTTAATATATTTCACCTAAATACATTTTTGAGTTTATGGCCCAAATGCAGGGTCAAATTAGGGTTTTGTTTGTGAGAGGAACTGATTTCATCTCTTCCCATGATACAATGTTGAAAGTGTGTGTGAGTTTTAGTTAAAAGAGGTGTTAAAAGGGAAATGTAATATGGTTATTGTGCACATGTGAGTGAGGTTGTTCGGATAAATTAAGTCGCAATGCAAGAAGAATTGGACCCTCTGGTCGGGACCTGCACTCCTGCATTCACCTCCATAAAAAAATGCAGCAGTGGTTAAAATAGACTTACAAATGAGACCTAACTTGCATTAAGATTTGATGACACCTGGAATGTGCAATTTGATTTTTGAATGTAACAATGACTTGATTTACACTGTATAAAATTACATTACATTGGATTTTAAATTAAGTTATATTAATCCTACATAACTGCAGGTTGTCTTGCAGCAACCTATTGAATTGCATTTAAAGATATGTAGGTGAAAGGTGGGGAAACATTTGGCATAATTACTTCCAGAATCATTTCTAGACTTTACTAAACAATCAGGGTGTTGAGAAGCAGAAATGTCTTTACTCTGACGGTTGGTGTTTGTACCACTGATGATATTATATTTAAAACTTGCTGGGTTGAGGACATTATCTTGAGTAAAAAGAGGAAGTGAGTTTTATATTGAGCCACAAGTACTTTTTGTGATACACTTTCCATCTGGAAAAGAAAGAAAAACAATCTGATTTACTTTGGCTTTGTGCTTATCTACCTTGATGATATTTGTTTGGTGAAACATGCAGTTCTGGGTGGCCTCAAAAACGCTCTTGAAAGTCCTGGCTGTGCAACCATGACTATCTACTGCATGACAGTGTCAGTCAGCCTTTATACTTCCAGAACCGGAAAACATTTGTTTATTATGTTACGATGCTGCGTGTCTAACTTTTCAGTTCAAGTTAAGTCAGTGTGGTAGATTTATAATGGAGAAATCTCCTTCTCAGCCACAAAATAACAAATAGCTTCTTAGGTGAAAATGTCTGGGTGCATTAATAAAAAAAAAAGAAAAAAATTCCTCTTGCGGAGGCATTTTAATGTGTCTGCTTTACTTTTTCAAGCCAGTCCATCCAAGCAGTTTGAAGCTTCCTCTTTACAGCAGATTTTTACCTTTGGGGCGGCATTTTCACTATATTTATTAAACTCTGCCTCATTGACTTTAATATGGGCTTCCTGAATTAGTTATCTTCAAACTTGTTTCCACAGGAACTGATGACACGAAATGATTTCAAAGATGCATGATGAAAATTCAGATCTTTGTGGTCTTGCTGCTGTTTATTCTTGAAGACTTTAATCAAAACTTCAAAGTCAGTTAGATGTGGCAATCATGGAAAGAAAAAAAAAAGACTTACAGATTAAAAAAAAAATAAAGACAGCTGTGTTCGTAGATAATTGGTTCACGACTACTGAGAAAGCAAAACAAAAACATTTTGTACGGTACTCTTTGCACGTAAAAACAAAATAAAATAGAAATAAAAGTGAAAGTAAATTGATAATTTCTAGTACAAAATAGCTTGATATGACTATAAGAATTAATTAGATGAAAATTAGGAGGAGAAAGTCTGATTAATTCACTTCTCAGCAAATATAGTTCATTTTAAAAAATTTACATATGTCACTCGTGGTTAATAAAGGTAAAGAACTCTGCTCAGTGCCTTGTGGTGCCCCACAAGTAATTTGCAGTAAATCTCAGACGACATTATTTATTTGTACATTCTGATATTTAATCCTGCGGAGACCACAAATTTTGCTTGTGATAGATAACAACAACTTGTTTGAAAGACCACCTGGATCATCAGTTACCTTAGTAATAGATACCAGTTTGTGCAAAAACCTCCCCAAGAAAACGTAACTCTAATCTGCTGATTAATGATGGGGTACCACCAGGACCTGTGTTGGGTCTTAATAACTTTGTTTTTATACACACATGTAAAACAGACATTAGGTCATGTATCGTGGAAGTACGTGCATGCAACGACATGTATATACACATGTATATATGTGTATATACATATATATATATATCTTTTATATATATAGTATACAAACTTTGCATCCTTCAGCGGAAAACTTAATTATAAGAAGATTCATAAAGATTGTCGGTAAACTGAAAGGAAATGCTTCCATATTTGTCCTTCAAGGTTGATCAAATATTTTTCATTTTTCTGGGTTTAACCAAAGAAAAAGAAGAGGATGTACACATCAGCCTGCAAGGCATGAGCATTTTGTTGAGTAACTTTAAGCTCTGCATCAAGGATACATGTGATGTAATCCTCAATGTGTTTTTCCACCCAGGCTGCTTTGCTAACGTTCATGACAATACGAATGTATCTGTGTTTTAGTGTATTTTCCTATGACAGTAATAGTGGTAGAAAAATGTTGATAGTTAACAACTTAAAAAAATATATTATTTGCGTACGGGTCATTTTGTGGTAACCATATGCTGAATACCAGCTGTCACTTCACAACTGGAAATCCTCCTGTACGCGAACTCGTCAACGTTTGCTGCTTGGAGGTCTCAGTCAGCAGCAGAGCTGTGAGCCCAGGAGCAGCTGGTGATTGGGGTCTGCCCCAGATGGAGCTCCTTAATAGGGATATCAAAATGACCAATCCCAGAAATCATATTTAAAGGGGCCAGCTTCAGCCTTTGAATCTTTTGTGACCTTTTCAAAACGGTTTCTTCAATAGAAAATTAATAAACAACTTGTTGGAGTCAATGGTAATTAACTTTTCCTTCTGAAAACAGGCACACAGCACAGTAAGAGCAAGAAAATCTGTTCTTCTGAACAATAAACACAGTGGTCACTCTGGTTAAGACACCACTCCCTAACACGGCAACAAAGAGATGCAATTTAAGGACAATTTAGGGAGCCGAATTAACCAAACATTTGTGTTCTAGACTGTGGGAAGAAGCCAGAGTGCCTGGAGAGAAACCACACATGAACACGTCCGTGCAGAAAGACCCCAGGCCAGAGATCAAACCCAGGACATTTCTGCTGCAAGAAGACAGTCCTATCACTTTTCTGCAGCCCACTTTTTACAAAGAGACTAAAGAAATTGTTATGCTGCCATAGCCACAGACTTCATTGCATTTTGGGTGATTCTTCTAGACCAGAAGTAGCGAAACCTTGTGAAGTGGAAGGAAAATGTGACATGGTTGTTATTTGTTTAACAATTAAAAAATAATGAACTCAATCTAATGTAATTACCTCATGCTCCCCTAAAAGAAATCCAATGCAACTAACTGCCTTCAGGTAATGTTTAATTACAAAGCATAGTCAAACTACGTATAATTTCATCCCAGAATAAATTAAGTTGTTCTGTTGTTATGTTTGATTTGTTGTCATTCCGCACAGCACCGTTCAATCCTTTATTTGAGAATTTATATTGCCCTAAGGCACAACTGCAAACTTACTAAAGGATGCCCATTTATCTAAACTGAAATACCAAGCAAGAAGACCGAGATCCGCACCTGCCAACAGATGGGAATACTCATCTGTTGGCAGGATGAGTATTAATCATCCACAAATCTGTCCTTTGTGGAAGAGTGGGAAGATTAAAGCCTCTCCTGGAAAATGCCAAAGGAACCCAAAGTTATGGGTCATGGCAGCATGCCAACTAACATTTAAGGGACACAACAAACTTTTGGAACATGGCCAGGCAATCTGTTTGGACGAAATCAAAATTAATTTCTATTGGCTAACATGTAACACACAACATAGAGGAAAACTAACACTAACACAGAACTATATCTGACTGAGAATCTAAATGTTAGCAGATGCCTTTTATCTAGTCTGACTGAACTTGAACAATCTTGCAGAGACAATTTGGGCAACAATTCCAGTAGATGTTCAAGGGTGGTGGAGAACATAAAGATGGAGATGGGAGTCCAGGGGCTGGTCGGTGGAAAACAATTTCCCCCTCAGGACAATAAAGTCTAAAAACTTCAAAGTTTAGTCATGTACTTTTACTTGGATTTATCTCACAAGCAACACAGCTGTTTGCAGAGTTTGTGGTAAAATTAATTTGCAGATTTATATTAATATTACATTACAAACAAAAGATGCCTCTAGAATTTCTTTAACTTAACTCAAAGCAACACATTTGAGTGAACTTCTACCCTGAAATAATTTTCATAGTTAAGTTCAAAATTTTTGTGAAGTTTGTCCCATTTGTGTTAGACATTGACAGCACAGTTGTGTGAATAAATAGAATGACTAAATTATTTCCCTGACTTACCACATTTACAATGAGTGAACTTATTTTTATCCATTATTTTACTATATTTTGTTGACTTTTGTCCCCTTTATTTACCTAAACAAACTTTGATGTGAAAAAAATAATGACCAAAAAAAAAAAAGTAATTTAAAAGTACAACTTTAAGTGATTATATTTTGATTATGTTTTTATGTAGAAACGCCATTGGGACCATTCCAGCAAAAAAGCATAACAGTATTTCTGACAAAGGTTAATTCAAAGCTTCTACTCAGAAGAGCTGAAAACAAATAAAATACAACACTTTTTAGACTTTGAGTTTGAGTTTGACACATGTTTCAGATGCAGTGGTTTCGAGGAAATGCCCCAGCCAGGCTCTTGATATTTCCAGATATGGAATCAAAACGATTAACAGACATTGCGTCTCTATGTTAATTATCACATATCACAGTGGCACTGATGGGGGGTGTAGTGGCTGACAGCTCTGCATCTGTTATTGTCCTAGCTCCAGATGGATAGATAGCTGGATAGATGGATGGATAGATCTCTTGCTTTTCTAACATAAACTATTTTTTGACTCCAACTGAGGTACCTGATAGTAGCATTACCTCAAACCCCTCATGTACACAACTAAGCCAAACCTTGCGGTTTCAATTTCTTAAATTACTTGGTGTCCTTAAAAACGTGAAGCAATCTAGCAGCAGCAATCTATTTGTGGTCAAAAAAGAGGTGGAGGTGTGGCTTCATACCTGACATCTCCTCAGCTGGTGTACGGCATTCCTCTCGAGCTAGCTTCAGCCAACAAGCAGAGGAATGCACACAGTCTGCTCTAAGTGGATTTGAGCAAAGGTAATAAATTTTCTGTGTGTGAGCAATGGGCAGAGTTTTGTATGACGATGAAGAGTTCAGGCTTGCCTTGGAAGGAACAATGTCACTGAAGTAATGAGCTGGCTTTGAGCGTTTGTTATTTCAAAAGGCATTTTTCCTCTTCAAGGTGCAATCGTCATGCAGTTGTGGACTGTGCTGTGGCATGTTGTGTTCATGGAGAGAGGTGGAGAGGGATTTAGGTGTTCCCTAATATTCTGTCAGTCAGTGAAAATAACAAGACTCCAAATACAGCATAATGGAAGATAATGCCTCTTTAAATTTTTAGTAAGCATTGCTTATCAAGCATACATTTCATAGGTTCAGTAGGTGATAAAAGTATTCATGCTGCTTGAACTTACTCGTCCACTAGCAAAATGTCCATCTTCTCCTCGGGTTAGGGATACGACTAGGGGATGGGAATACGGATGGTTTTAAATACGGGCTAATTCAGGAATAAAATCTTTGCAAGGTTACAGATGATTTAATCCTGAAATGGAGGTTCAACCTGCAGACAAGGCCCTCAATTTCTTTCATTCTTTCATTAATGTTTCTGCCTGTGTCCATTTTAATCAGTTAGCCCCTGTTGTTTTTTATTTTACAGTGTTAAACTTAACTGTTTAGATGTAACCAGCACATCTCTCTTTTTGTCCACTCCTATCTGATTTTCCTCTGTTGTGTCTCCTGCTTTCTCTAATGCTTCATGCTACGAACTAGTATTTTTGGATTTTTTTCTCTGCCTGCATTTGTTTCTATTTGTAATTTTTTGACTTTTTTTTTTTTTTTTTGTAAATTAAACTTCACCTTTTCAGACGACTCTGGCTCCTGCCTGTGTTTGGATCCATTCCAACAATTAAACATGACAGTAATTCTGGTAAAGGTTGATTCAAAGTTTAGTTTGTCAGAAGAGCTGAAAACAAATAAAAAGCAACAACTTTTGGACTTTTATTTGCAAAAACTTAGGAGAATTGCTTTTGTGTACCACCACAATACAACTAGGGAATATTATATGCCTGTCTATTTCTAAATCTCACAGTAAATTACATTAAAATTTGTTTTTATGAAAAGCAAAAAATGTGGGGAAAGTCTTTATAATTATCCGAGCTTTTTCTGTGTTTATATTACAACAAGTTTTGAAAGATTTGTACTTTAATTGCGCCTCAACGTTGGAACTTTTCACCGTGTAGATGCCCCATCTCAGAGCATGACAGAATCAGCAAGATGAAACATGTAAATGAGGTACTGGCATGTCTTAAAACATGATAACTCTTTTTTTTGTTGTTTATTAGGCAAAAATCAGTTAACACTGAGGGGAAACAATCACACTCACCAGGTTTTTAAGTAGCTGTTATTAGGTTCCTCTCAGTGAGCAGAAACATCTAATCTTTCTAATAAACCAAGAACACATGAACCTACTAAACCCCCTGAGGCTATTTAAAGCAAACTTCTGTATTTTGCCTGCACCTTATGTCTGTTGACTGTTACCACTTGATTAGATGATTATACCATGAGACACACTTCATATCTGTTTGTATAATCAGACAGGTGTAAAGCAGCACATGTTCTTCTCACTATTAGACAGTCTGTTTACCTAACCCCTGAAAGTAATCAGCTTGTGTGTTTGACTGAATCTTGTGCCGTCTGCTGTGGCAAGAATCTAAAGTTGCAAGTAGCTGTGGTCTTCAGTGTGGGAAGATTAGCTTCATGCAAATCCTCCCCCATCTGAAACTTCCAACGTGCAAAAACAGCAAGCGGGGTTGGCAGTCAGCTCTGACAGACTGCTCTGCTCTCCTTTTTATTGAATGGAAAAATTCAGGGAGTCCAAACATCAGCCGACACCGTTCGCCGCACACAGAGAAAGTTTTCAGGAAGCGTGTTCACAAGCGCACGGTCAACTCTAGTCATCCATGCTGTGACGATACCTCTGTCAGTGTGGCCCTCTCTTGTGAAATTACTGTCATAGTTGGCAAGATGACTCTCTTCAGGTGATAAAAGAGGTGTTGATACAGAAGCACCTGGCAGCCCTCGCTTCTCCAGACAGATTCTGCTCTCACCCAAATCTATCAAACCGCATACAGGGCCATAGATTAGTCTAGTTAGCCGACATTGTGAATTTCAAAGCGTGTTTCTTGTGCACGGCAAAATATTAGCTTTGTTGATACAACTTAGATTAATCACAAATTCATCTGAGGGGTGAGCAGCGGAGTGGGTGGGTGGAGGTGGAGGGCGTGGGTGTTCACACTATCTCCGGCTTCTCCTCCGCAGATCTTGTGTTCAGTTGGGTTTTTCCTGAATATGTTGCTCAAGGCGTGTTTTTTGGAAGGGCTTTGATTGATTGCCGGGATTTAGGGAGGAATCTCACACAATTTAACACAAATCATGAAGGACTGCTAAAATAAACCAGGTTGAAGCTGGATGTGGGCTGCATGTGGAGTTTGCTGCTGTTTGTAGCAGTGGGACTGGCTCTGTCAGTGACACTGACTGATGTGGCAACTTAGTTTTGAATGATGTTTGTGTAAAAACTTTGGAGTGTATTGTATAACAATGACATTCAGACAAAAGATTAGGATCTTCTGAGAAGAACTTTCCAGCATTTACATACGGCCTCCCAAAGGACTTTTCTTTCCCATTTTACATTTTAGCACATAACCACAAACAGACCAACACACAGTCGCACATAGTTCACTTCAAGTTCAACAGATTGCAAATTGGCTCAAGCATCACTTTTCAAGTGTTGCTGCAGAATTTCACTTCGATTCAGGTCTGGACTTTGACTGGGCCATTCTAACTCATAATTGGAAGGTAAACTTCTACACTTCTAGTCTCACTTTTTTGCAGCCTTTAACAGATTCTATTCCAAAATATTTTACTCAATCCATCTTCACATCAACTCAAACCGCACAAGAAAGGCACATCCACAGCATGATACTACTGCCACCATGTTTCACTCTGTCCATAATAAGCTCATAGTGCACAGTGCTAATTTTCTGGCTCTATTGCTTTGCACCATGGGTCTTTCTTCATTGGAGTTTGGATGTTCTTCCCCTGTATGTGTGGGTTCTCTCTGGAACTGTCCAAAAACAGGCATGCTGATTTAATTGGCCTTTTTGAGTAGAACATAGGAGTGGGTCTGAGTGTGGATGGTCATTTGTCCTGTGTGTCTCTGTGTTGTCCTGCGATAGACTGATGACCTGTTCAGGGTTTACCCTGCTTCATGGTCAATTACTACTGGAGATAGACACCGGCCCCCTACAGCCCCTCAGAGATAAGTGGATCTAGATGACAGATGAATGGACTAAAGTTAACCCATATTTTCGTCAGTAGTGCATGTTTTCTTTCCTTTCATAATATCCACACCACTCTAAGATTTAGCAATTATATTACTGTATTGACTAATTAGTGTAAAGACTAACCTGGTAGGGCTCCATATAGGAGCCCTCCACTCTGAGGGGTTCTTTGTGACATAATATTAGAAAGTTATGAAAGTAATAAATGTTGTTGACAAACTCTTCTGAATAAATAAATCTTGCATTTGTTTTTAAATTTGTTTCAGTGGTGTCCAACAGTAGTGGAGCAAAATAATTTACTTCCCTCAACAGGAGTATTTTTTTTTTTAATCTAATCACAAAGAAGAATGACTTCAACTTCTGTTTGTTTGGTCCAAGACCAGTTTCACTGGATCTGCAGGAATTCAAATAAAAAGTTTAAAGACTGCTCAACTCAAGCAGAGGAAAACCAGTCACAAATGCATTAAAAAAAACAGTTTACTAACATCACTGCAGCCCATGAGGGATGCAGGACTTACAAGTAGTCAAGACAGAATAACCTCCAAACAGAACAAGTATCAAGTATTGCTCTGCTGACGTACTAGTGTAGACATGCTCTCTTACCTTCGAAGATGACACTTTCAAACACTTGGTAATGTTAATAAATATTATAGTGATTGCCTTTGACAGTTTTTGTAATACTCATGAATCCCTGAAGCTATTGATCCTGCTGAGTTGGGAAGAAGAACATGTGAAATGTGATGTGGACTTCAAATGTTTCATAAAAAAAGTCCATTGACTTTTTAATTGCAGCACCCTATTATAGGGTGCTGCAATTAACCCTGCATTAGGGTTAATTGCAGGGTCATTAATTCTAACATTTGAGTTGGTAAAACTCAGATCTTGTACTTAGAAAAAACACTAAAGTACAGGGATGAGTCCAAAATAATATAGCACAACGGGAGCCAGGGTGTTTTTCTACAGGACGTTAACAGGAGGATCTGACTCAGAGCTGGCCAACCGGGAAATATTTACGCAGGAGAGTTGATGTCTTAACAAACTAAGGTTGTTGGGTGGTTAGTTGGAACTATTTTTGCACATGAAACTGAACACAGCCCTTTGAGATGTTAAAAGCTAAAGATATTGTTTTAAAAAGAACTAACCCTGTTAAAACTTCTCTGCAGTTTAATCTCCAAGATAAAAGGTGCAAAATAAGCAAACAGTATGAATACAGTTGCAAGGTACTTTGCAAAAAATCTAACGAATGTGAGGTTTGCATGTTCCATAACCTCTCACCTTCTTCTGCGCTTTATTGTTTCTCTGTTCCAAGCTGCGCATTCATACATGCACACCAAGACACTTATTTTGTCTCCAAAACCCCGGAGGAACCCAAGCTATTTTTCATGTAATTACAAAAAAACCTGTCCAACTGGCTTTCAGGCAGCTTGCGAGAAGAGGGACAAAGTCATTTTTTAAACCAGATACTATTAGTAAAAAGATAATTTCACAGTTTTTCATTTTCAAGCACTGGTCCAATTTTGTCGATGCCTCTGATGGTTCTCAGAGGTGTGCCACTGCACCGGCCGGTTGAACAGCATAAGTGAGGTCCAAGTAATGTCTCACCTTCTAATACTCCTCACTTATGCATCTTAATATTGCCAGGTGAAGCCTCGCACAATCGACATAAAATAAACAACTTCCCCAAAGACTTGTTAAATCATCGTAAACATTGAAATCCTGCACGTTGAAGTTTCCAGCCTAAACGTTCATGCATGTGACAACAGCAGTGGAATGTTTTCCACTACTGAAGCACACAGATATATCATCCTATGACCCAACACTGACAACTACAGTCTGCTGCAAAGAGGGACAGTGGTAGATAGGAATTTCCCCCGGGGACACATCAGCGCAGACTCGGTGAACTGACGCTGCTTTGGGATGTAAGAGCAAGTCTGCAGCAGCTCTGAGGTAATGTTTGTCTCTGACTCTCCTCAAGATAAACCTGTCATTACAGATCTAACAAAGCTGTCACGTTTTCTGACTCTCTTTTATTTTGTCGTTTAGAAAAAGTCCAGCAAAAGTTAGTCAAACTTAATGAGAAGTGTGTGATCTAATGAGGCATGAGAGAATCTTTAGGTCTGATTTGATCTCATCCCTCCTTTGTTCTTCACTCTGAGTAACAGTAAATTATGTAGTTGCTTAAAAAGCAGAGCAAAATATCCCCTTAATGCCTCATGACTCATATTAAATCACTCATATTTCATCATGGGAGGCTTGTTTTTTCCTTCTAGTGTTCATTTATGAATCCACTGTAAACCACTGACATCCAAACAACCCAAAAGCTATTTTCTTTCGTTGCCTTTTTGTTTTCCTCTTGATTTGTTTTCTGCTTAAGAACAACATGTTTATTTAACAGGTGGCAGAAAATCAGGAGTTGCATAGATTGGTTGCAGCTTTCTGATATGTACGCTGCATGTGTCACTTGTATATTTCAGAACCAGCTCCTCTGCACTGACTTGTGTTTTGGTTTTCCAGCCAGCAACCATAAAAATTTTAATCAGTCTTGTTATCGCATGAAAATGTCACAGAGTTTAAATATTAGAGAGAAAAAAAACATAAGCTTAGATAAAACCAGACTTTGGATTCTTTATGAGTTGAAAATTTATCACTATTTTGACCAGTGATTCTACATTAAATTAGATTGTATAAAAAAGCAACTGTTTACTGATAAGCTTGTGGAAATAAACGTTTGCATCGCTGTAAATTTGTTGTTGGCACTGTGATGGACTGTCTAGCTCGTCCAGGTTGCACCATGACGTTTTCATCACAGTTTGACCAACAAATTTGTCATTTCATAATTAAAGCTGAAACAGTTTTGCCCTTCGTTGTTCACAGTAAAACATCTTCAGACATGAAGGACTTTTTAACAGACACATCTACCATCCTGAGCATGAAAAGCACAGTGAATTTGAACATTTCATAACCCATTTGGACTGTTCTTTCTTTAAGTCCTCCTTACTGAACAACTCCAGAAAAATTTGAAAGTAAGAATTTTGGGTTGTAATTTGTTGTGACTTTTCTCTATTTGAAACAGGCACTACATCATACCTTCAAGCTCAAAGGTATCACAATAATTTTAGGTTGAAAATCTCTCGGTGAATTGCAGAGAAACGATATAATCAAAGAGATTTGTGTAACTCCGCAAATTGTGTCTATTTTTCAACAATCAGAAAGATCTGAGGCAAAGTTTCAGCATTTGTTGAAACTCATTCCTTTTCATTATTCCACTCACTTTGTGCAGTGGAATAATGAACTGCTAGTGGTACAACCATTAGTACCACTAGCAGTGATAAAGACGGTTACCATAATCCTGCCAACACCATGCTTGACCATTGGTAGAGGGTTCTTAAATTAGAAAGCCTTCTCTTTTCTCCAGAAAACATTTGGCTTGTCCACTAACTGCAGATCAACCAAAACTGTTCATCTAAACATACAGGCTTGACAAGGTGAGCATTAACCAGAGAAGTAGCCAGAAGTTTATAAAATAAAACACAGTGGCATTATCATGCTATGGACACGTTGTTCAGACTTGATAGGAAATGGAATGGTTCACCACACATTAGAACAATGACAGTAAACATTCAGTCAGCACCTCGGAGGAAGTGTTTAGATCAAAGAAAATGTGTTAGAATGAGCAATACTTCAAAATAGTTCAGACACTTTCTGTCCAATTTGACATGGTTGCTATTTCATAGCTCCCCTCACCTCCAATCACTTCCCTCCAATATTTTTACATTGTGACCTAAGTAATTTTAGCTGCTGTAACTCTACACATAAAAACTGTTTTTTTTTTCAAAGAGGTCATCCAGGTAATTTGTCTTTCATCGCTATTAGCTCTGAAGATTTCTTTACTTTCCTGCAAACTAACTGCAATCTGACTTCGTTGTACCGCATTCAAGAGAACTGCTGCCGGTAACAGAACCTGACTTCAGAAAATCCAAACTATCCCTTTAAGGTAAAGACAGGCTGCGTAAGATCTTTGGTGGGATTCACAGTGATTTAAAGGAGCATTCCGGCCTGCCTTTAAAGGCTTTAGGAATATTAAAACAGAGATAAGTAATGCGTCTCAGAAAAGAGTTTAAACAAACTTTAACTGTTACTTTGAAAAGCCGCCTTTTAAGGTGCGCAGCATTTAATCAACACATAATCTGAGTGCCCGATGTGATACTTTTTTTTGTTTTTTTTGTTTTTGGATTGACTTGAAGCAGGTATATGGAGGGCCCTCATAGCTGCTCCCCCAGTCCCCTCCCCACACCACTTCCATATCAACCACACACACGCAAACTAAACGTCACCTGAGCTAAGCTTACAGTAATCCTCCGACGTCCCAAGCTTTCTGACACGGGATGTTTTGAGCAATAACACCAAACTCACTACAACCCTGTAAGACTCAGAGGCGCTTAGGATATATCACAGATCATCATCCGGCGTCATATGCCCATCAGGCGTGATGCTAACCTGCCCCTTCCAGGGAAAAATCAGAAGATTGCGTCTCTTCTGATTTCGCAATCCACTTGTTTCCGTATAAACCTCAGTTTTACAGGTGATAAAACACCTTTAACAAGAACATAAACAGAACTGACACAAAACTAAAAAGAGAGCCTCAGAGGATACTGTTTATCAGACAATCAATGAATCAGTCATTGCTGTCTGTGTTTCAGTTCTTTATTTCTTTCAAAGTCAGCCAGGTAAAGGTGCACAAACAAGCTGCTGGGAAGTAAACACTCAGCGTGAATTGATGGTGTCATAACTTCGACGTTCCTGACAAGTGGTTGAGTTCAGAGGGAGTTGCAGCGAATTCTCTCCGAGCATCTTGCAGCCTGTCCGGACACGCTCCCAAATGTATCATTGCAGAAAGCCATGAAACAATTTGAGCTGATGCTGCCAGTTTAAATAACTAAACAGTGTGGTCAGAGCTATTATATCATTAATCTTCTCACTCTCTCCACTCATTCTTTGCCAAGGTATGGAAACACCCTCAGCTCCCACCAAAACGAGGTAAGAAGATACTTGAAAGTACTTCTTTTGATATGTATCCCACTATGCAGGTGACAAAAAAAAAAAGTGTTTTGAAGCCTGTGCCACATTTTCATCCATGCTATCTTCATTGTATTCCCTTGCTACTGGACTGAAATGCATATTCCAGAAAAGATTTTGAAGCTACAAAACAATTTGCAGAAAAGCCACTGTGCCATTTGCAGTTTATTGTAAGAGTCTGGACTTTTACATGCATTTGCATGTTACAGTCAGTCTTCTCTGCATTTTATTGGGATTTTATAAAATAGACCAATACAAAGCGGTGAATAATTACAAAGAAACATGAGAACATATTTGTAAAAACAGTCAACAAATGCAGCTCCCCCATGTAACTCTGGAGGAGCTGCACAAATCCACAGCTCAGGTTTGAAAATCAGTTGACAGGAAAACTGTGCTGCATGAGCAAACATGTAGAAGAAAGTGGGTGATTCAGATGAAACCAAAATGATCTATTTTAGCTTACGGCTCTGATATTTTTAGGCTAATTTCTGTACAACTAATGGCAACCAAATCTATTAGGATAAAAGAGGAACAAACAATAAAGGTGCAATAGCTCATCTTTTATCTACTTTCAGCATTTAGTCTATTTAAGATGATTGAGAATCTGAATAACCTGAGATGAATTTCAGCTGTCCTAGCACAGATTTTCTGGGTTATGTTCATTGGCATCCTTCACCGAAAGCCATGGTTTCCAGAGACGCTTCAAGGGATCCAAAAGATCTAATTACATGTCAGTCAGAAAAACAGGGACTTTCTCTAAAGAATCCCTTACCTACATCCAGGTGTGCTGGTGGCAGCATCATGAGCTGGGATCACTTTCTTTCAGGTGAAACTGGAGCTTTGTTTAGTTAGATGAAAATATATGCAAGATAAAATTGAGTTTTGATGCAAAGTCAACTGTGTGATGGCAGCAAAACACCTTTAAAAGTTATAACATTTCATCAAAGTGCCATTTTTTTTGTATCACAAAAGACTGGTGTGTGCTTTTCCAACTCACAACCATCTGCATACTTCTGATAGACATATTATTGTCTCAATTGATGGAAAAGTGGATAAATACAGGGCAATCATTGAAGATAACCTCATACAGACTGAAAATGACTGGGGTGGAGGTTCACATTCCACGAGGACAAAAGCCTTCAGTAGTAGCACGCAGAATGGCCAAGTAAAAGCCCAGACTATATTCTAAATTAAAAT
Organism: Poeciliopsis gracilis; assembly: GCA_911649635.1. Taxonomy (NCBI): domain Eukaryota; kingdom Metazoa; phylum Chordata; class Actinopteri; order Cyprinodontiformes; family Poeciliidae; genus Poeciliopsis; species Poeciliopsis gracilis. The sequence continues at coordinate 6,189,016 of CAJVRI010001220.1, forward strand.
CTGTGGCAGTAGATGCTGTTAACAGTCAATCCAACTGAGCTGGATCTAATGTTTCAAGTATTAGTTGATCATTTTAGTATGTTGATGCACAAAGCTGCTAGAGACACTTCCCCCAAAAGACTTGGGTTGTTCTAAAATGTGCTGGACACATCTGTTCACCACAACTTCTGGATGTTTCTTCCACAATTGTCTGAAAACAATTTGCAATTTGTCTTCTACTTTATTCACTACTTGATTTGTCACAGAAAATCGCAATAAAATGCAATTTACGTTTAAGTTTGCAACGTCAGAAAATGGGAATGGGTTCGTGGGGCACACTTTTGTTTACTGTCTGTTTTTGTGTATGGATCACAAACCCAGCTCACAATGTGTTTAATTACATACACAGTTCTTGACACTGATGTCATCAGGTCTAATAACCACTTATATGGGAGTTTTATGTCTGTGGCTCCCTGTAAATAACAGCCAGTGTTGGCTGTAAACAAGTCCTCTGTCTGATGGGTGATATCTTAGGTCATTTCGCTCATTCATCCAAACAAAATATTTTCCATTGTCAACCTTTCCCTCACTATGCATCACTATTAAGGTCTAAGCCCACTTAAAAAAAAAAAAGGCTGATGTGACAGTTGTGGGTAAAGTGCACCGAGTGACCTCTGCGCAGCGCAGGTCGCCCGGTGACAGTGGTAGATGAGGCTGTGACAGTGCTGGATGATCCTCCAGTTCAGGACAGGGTCAGAGGTGTTTCGGTGGGGCAGGGGAAAACAGCTAGATCCTCCGCGCCGAGGTCAGCCTCAGTGATGGTAATGAGATAACAAAAAGGACAAAAGTGAGACGAGACTAATGGAGCAGTGAAGTGGAGCTAACTTTCACACATCTCCGCGGATAGCCGAGGCGCTTTATACCTACAGTATGCTGATTTATGGTTATTGTAACGTTATATTGCACTCATTGTCTTTCCAAAACAGAGCCAAGGCATTATAAATGGTGTTTTTTTGGTTAGGGTATTCATGAGTGAGTGTCTCCTGTTTTTCTTGTGAAATCCAGAATGAAAGCCTGATGGACAGGGACTTTAAAAATTGCGCCAGACAATAGCAAACACCCTGCAGGGATTTTGGCAGGAAGTCTTTAGACTCGTTCCTCCTTTGCATTAAAAACTGTCTCTGTCATGAACTGACAGCGATATGATTAGGAAACAAACTCCTCTGTGAAGTTGAAGTACAATCCCTGGCTTCATGTGTCCACCCAGCTTTTCTCCGGGGAAGCGCAAAAAATACAATCTGATCCATGATCTGATGTCACCTGCAACTCTTGAGGAGGAAACAAAAGCAGCAGCGGCATTGTCAGCTGGCACAGATACCACAGTGATCGCTTCCACCATAAATCACAACTCTTCAAAAGGATTGGTGTCTGGTGACAGGATGAGCAGGCCAAACAAAGCAGTGATCGCTGTGACAGAAACTCATAAAGCGAAGGCGGCCTTTCGTATTGCGTGAGTTGAGGGTTTCTGTTGAGAACGCAACTGCAGAGAAACGCGAGAGTGAGATTTTAAGAGAAATGGGCTACAAGGATCCTGACAAACAGGTTTTCCCCAACTGGAGGCAAATTATCGCAGCAGGTACAACATACACAAGTTATAAAATTGAGGGTAGTGCATGTCAACATTGACTTTACTGCTTCTGCTCTTCCATACAAGCCAGATTTATAAAGTACATGATCAATTATTTTCACCTGAACTGTTTATGTATGCAATAGGAGTTACATACATAACTCCTGGCTGTTTCTCTTAATAAAGCTCTACTTGCCCAGATTTTTTTTTTTTTTTTAAAGCAATTACGACTTTAAAATATGTGTGGTTGCACTGGGCTATACTTAGGGCCACCAAGTAAAAGCGTAAACCAGGCTTTTCAGATATTTATTTGTAAACACCTTTCAAAAAGTGTGTCTATTTACTTCTTTAAAAACTATTTAAATCCTAACACTTTGTGACTTTACCGTAGTTAAAGGTAGGAACCTGTATTACTGATAAAACCTTCACAGAACCTCACTTCAAAAAATCTGAACTATCCCTTTAAGGCTACAAACAATACACTAAAGTGATTTGACCACGTGTTTACCTGTAAAATCAGATAGGTAGATAGGACCCGTGTGGATTTCTCTCTTGTGAGGAGTGGATATTGTCAGCTATCAGGAGCCTCCATCAAAGAGCCTCAAATGGCAGGCGGTTTTCAGAGAGTGCATGAATGAGCTCTGCACCCTTACAGTATCTCTGGAATCACATAAAGACAACCTTGTGCTCTGCAATTTAGTGTGCGAGCACTCAGGTGCTTGTGCATGTCTCAACCAGAGGAAAAACAAAAGTATGACTGACATAATCATGTGTCAGAAGATTTATGGTCAAGAGGGAGCAGAGGGGGAGAGGAAAACTAGAGAGCATATTTTCTTGCTCCTCCTCCTACTTGGAATTATTGTCTTTAGCTCTGTCCACTTGTTAGACTGAAGCATAGGAAGTTGCTTTAGCAGAATATGCACATAAACGGTAAAATCTGTGTCTCAATAAAGGCCTTGCACAAAGAATGACTTAACAGTTTTATTAAAGTGAAACTATGAATCATTTCCTTGATTGTTGCTGGTATTTTTATTTCTTTTTATAGATTTCCCGCAGAAGATTGAATCTAATGTGTGCATCTGTGCATATTTGTGCAGAAAATTGGATTAGGGAGACAGGACTCTTTGGTTTCAACAAATGCCAGCATCATCAGATGAATTTTTAAAGTCAGTTATAAATCTGATCCACTCGTGCTGTCAGGCTTGATCTAATGATAAAACACAGAGCAGGACGGGTCTTGCTTAAATATGTTTTAAAGACTCATTGTCGGCTTTGACGCTAATTGCTGGCTGGAGCATAGAGCTGGGCGGCCCTGATGTAACAGGGTCATGGGTGCAGATAGGGAAGCTGTGGCAGACCTCCAGCAATAACAAAGGGAGTGAGCCAGACTGCCGACCATAAATCTGCCGCTACCACCAATTTCCAGCTACCGCAGGTGATGGGGCCGAGGACGCGCGCTTGTGCGTCTGAGTGTGTCTCAATAAATAAAACTCCAAAGGGTAATGCAACCCTACTTCAGAGGAACAAGGATATTACACCCCTGAACGTGTTGGCATGGGCCCGGTCCTGTTTATGGAGAAACACGGCTAAGAGTATAATCAGAGTCCCAGTGATCCTGCAGGGTGTCTGACATGGGCTGAACTATCAAAGAGGGTGGCACTTTGTGGTTGTGACTCAACTGGGATGAAGTGTTGGGGGACTATGAGTGGTTGGGCTTTGCACCTGGCTGAGAAACACCGAAGGTGGATTTCCGAATTGAACTCACCAACCACTTTATTAGATACACCTGCTTGATTGCTTGCTAATGTATATAGTGACTCAGCCAATAAAGCTGCAGCAATTCAATGTATTTAGGCATTAGGAAACAGTGAAGACCAAGCATCAGAATGGCAGGTTATTGGTGTAAGGGTTGGTCTGAGTTTTATAGAAGCTGATGATCTACAGGGATTTTTTTAAACACAGGAATGTATCCTGTATTTATAGAAAATGGTTAAAAAAAGAGGAGTTATCAATTGTACACTAGTGGTGATAACATGCATATTGTGTTCATGTCAAAGAGAACAAACAAGTTAAAATAGCCATTCATTAAAACTGGTGGAAGATTTCCGCCGAATGTGCATAGAAAATCAAGACAACAATTCATCTTGTCTATTGTCCAAAAATGGACAATAGACAAGATAAATGTTGGTTGGTGCAGTGAATTTATACAGTAGCTTCAACATTTAGATGGTTAGATAAGAATTTGCACCAAACAACATGGAACTATGGATCCATTCTGACCTGTATCACTGGGACAGGCTACTGGTGGTGTAATGGTGTGGTAGACGTGGGATTTTACCTTATGCCCCTTTGAAGCAACTTAGCGTCATTTAAAACTCAGCCTATCTGACCAACTTATTTGTGGTTCAGTACCCAGCAGATTTTACTGTGGAGCGTAACAACAAATATCCGACTATTCCTGGATTGTTTCCTTGAGCATTTGAAATATCACACAGACAATGCTTCTCAGGAAGCTGAAATACCATGATGCACTGCAACTGCCTCACCACTTCACACTGCAGCTCATGACAATAAGACTGTTCATATTCATGTCTGCAGTAGTGCTACACATTTCCAATGAGTGTAATAAAGCATATTAAGTTAGAAAATGTAATATGCTAAAAGTGTTTCTCAAGTATTCATGGATTTTATATATTTGTGAGTGGCTATTTTCCTCACTCCATGAATACTGTAGACCTACTGTAGATCATTTAATGGCCACAAGCTTCAGTGACTCCATGGTGGCCAAATCGCAACCCACCAACGATTTGTAAGGTGTAACCTCATAAGTAGGTCTATTGTTGTTTTTGTTTTATTGTTTTATTAATGTTATTTTTTATTTTTCAAAAAGAGACTTTTTCTGCTGTAAATAACAGCTGCAAATCCTTACAGGTAATCCAGAGTTAGCAGACCTTGGGGGCAGCTTGTATAGAGAACAGCACTTTAAAGGAATCAAAACAAAACTGGGATTTTAGGCGCTTTCTTTCAAAAGTAAATCACTGCAGGCGAAAGTTAATAGGAGACGAATAAAGGAGTCGATGCAACTGTCTGTGCACAAGATAATGTGATGTGAGTCCTTCACACAAAACCCTAGTTTAACAAGAAACTTTTGAACAGCTGTCTTTTCTTATACAAGCCTTTGGTATCAATATTATGAAAGCTGAAAGCTTTTGTCAGGCAGACAAGCCTCTGCTATTATCCCTTCACGCCCTTTTCCCTTCTTACTAGGTAGATTATCACTGTCACTGATACACAGTGAGGCTTATCTACTGTAAGTTAAAGAATTCTCTGCTCAGTTTCACAAAAATGTTTTTTGTGAAAAAAAAAAAGAAAATCAGATAGAAAATCCTGCACAGGTGAAAACTTTACAAGCTGCATTCATCGATCCGGGGAGATTACTAGGAGCAGGTTTTCCATCAACACCTTCGGGCCCCAGCTCCTCACTCCACTTCCAGTTCCCTGTGAGAGAGGAATCCGTAACGACTGTGGGCCTTAGCATCGTTAACATTTCCCTGACACGTCGGCCTGCCTCTCTTGGAGACCGCCCCGCATTTTCTCCGCTATGCTGGAGTTGTTGTAGCAACTAGTGGCCCAGGAGTGAATGAAGCAGATGTGCGAGTCATCTATCACCTGACAGCTTCCACTCCCCCGCCTGAGCAAGTCATCACGGTGACACGTCTGCCCCACCGGCCTCATCAATTACGGTGGTACCCTACCATTAGAAGACAAACACTCCTCTGCTTGGACACATTCAACTGCTTCCCAGTCTGCAGGATGGGCCCTCAATTAAGCTTGAATAATTTTCCCCCTCTGAAAGAACGTCTCTCTTTTGGCCCGGCACTGAACACATTGTGCTTGCCTCCTAAAAGCTGATTTAACACCATGGTGACCACATAACACCGGATAACATTTATCTCTATCTTTTAATAAATGGTGGTGCAAACCAGAACACAGCAACCATTAACCAAGTAAATTTTGGCTTTATGTTTCATTTTAATTTAACGCAATGTTAATCAACTGTTTTTTTATTGACAACTAATTTTATTTTTATGAGGAAAATCTCTGCAGTTCCTCTCTTAAAAATCACTCATGAAATAGCTAAAGTTATTTGTTTTGATTTATAACCATAAATTTGATTCACATTGGCTCTCAATCTTACAAAAAAGGGGGAAACTAAACAACTCTTAAAATGTTTTTTCTATCTGCAGTATTGTCTTAGAGATTTAGATTTAGATGTAGTTCTCATTTGACCATATCATTATATGGGACACAAGTGACTTGTGTTTTATTGCAGAAGACATTTAATATATTAAGTGGAGTCCATTTCAATGGCTGAGAGAACAAAAAAAATGTTCTGGTTTTCTCGTTTTAGCTTGTTAAAATATTAATAAATGTGTTGCTGCAAAATTTCTTATACTTCTATATCTTGTGAGCACAACCAGTGCTAGAGAGACCAGTCTGACTTATGCAGCTTTACAGTTGAACAGAACTTCAAAAATTCTTCAAAAAGAAAGTGGTTACAAAATCAACATAATGTCTTTGATTTTTAGGGTTCTATTAGCGATGAGCATTAACATGTATTGTATTTCATGGACAATAAGAATACCCCCCCAAAAGCTCTGAGATTACCCAAAGATTTTGAAGACTTCCTAATCTAATAGTCATCAGACAGAACTGGATCATTCAAAAGGATAAAACAGAGAAACTTTGTTGTAATGCCATTAGTTTCCTGTTATCTGTTGATGTCTTAATCTGAGTGAAATTACAGATCCAGATCCATCAAGCACCTTCTCGTTTCCTCTGATTTTGTTTTAAAACACATCACTAGGTGCGTTTCCATTATAAATGTACAAAAACTTTTGTCAATATTCTGCTAATGTCGAACGGACTTGATTTGCAATTGCTATCTTCTACATTAAAGAGTGTTGTAGTCAGTGTGGTCTTGTTCTGGCAGAGACATTTGCTGTTTTCACTAGTTGGAAAAGTATCTAACTTTTAGTTTCCAACAGTACTGACTACCAATCAATGATTAGGACAAATCAAGTGTAGTGTTGTCAGATTGCGGTTATGCTAGTCATTTCGGTCATTCCAGTGAATTTTTCAGTACATCAATAATTTTTCTTTGGCAATATTTAAGTGTTGTGTGATGAGTCAATAATGAAAATATGATCTTGTTAGCGTAGTTCTGTTCCTGTATTCCATCAGTAGTAGTTGTGAAATGCAGTAAACAAAGGTTTGAACACAAACAGATATAGACAGCCTCTATCTCGTACAATATACAACAAGAGATGGCCGTGACAGCCAACTGACATATATCAGTTTTTTTCACATGGGCTTTATAGACAGATCTCATTGTCCACATCTGACAACGAGTAGGAACAATAAGGTATAAATAAAACATTCATATAAAAATAGTCCTTTACAAATATATACTCTATAACTATCATTTACCAAACGTGGAAAATGTGCCCTTATTTTTGATCAGCAAATAAGTCCAGTAGAACCAGGTCAAAGTCAAGACAATAAGTACAGTATACAGACTTTTACCTCAACAAGTGGAATTTTCTAGACTAGCAGCAACAGAAGAAGGAAAAACTCACAAAAGGTAGATAGGTCAATGTGAGCAGCCTACAGTCATCCCAGAAGGAACAACACTATGCTACAAGATGACTCAAATCCAGTGTGTTAACTGTAGACATGTTTGATTGCTTCAACAAACTAAAAAATTGTTGATATTTAGTTATTTTTTATCCATACAGGACAAGATCAGTAGTTTGTTTTTTTTTTTATAGAATAAATTAATATTAATAAGTCTCATTCTCTAAATACAGCATGTTAAATATTTCAAATGGCTATCTCTCTAATTTTGTCTGTGCACAGGGGGGTACGAACTACAGCAGTGTGTCCTGCTCAGCACCATATCCACCTCAATTCGTCTGCATCTTGTAGAGTCCAAACAGAGAAAATGTCAGTACAAGTCCATTCAGCTCAAAGTCTCAGGTGTTTTGCTCCATTGACTGAAACTGTGATCCATTTTTCAGGTTACAGTTGGTCCATTTCCAGTGTTTTATCAGATAGTTGTGCAGTGTCCCAACAAAGAGTCCAAGAAGAAGGGTGAAGAGCTTCTTGTGCAAAACAACCGTGGTACCTCATCTTCAGCTGGCTGCATATGCAGCGCAGCAGTGCTGTAGTAGTTGTTGCTAAAATGAAAAGACTGCAAACGCAGACTTTAAACAGAAAGTAGACTGTGAAAACTTACAGAAACACACTCACATCTCCATGCACACAGACACACAACCCTACAATAAATATTCTCATTTGCATGTGTACACCTCTGTCCTTTCGCTGCAGGTGTTGCATTTAACGTAGCAGCACCACAGGAACTTGCAGTTGCACTGCCAGACCCGGGAGTACTGGTGTGTATTGTATCCCCTTCCGCAGCACATCAGGTCACAGCCACTGATGTGCTGCATCATTGTCTTGTTGCACACCCTCCCCTGTGTCCCCAGGCTTCCCGTCACCGGGTCCGCCTCGCAGTAATTCGGCGACTTGTCTATATACACCAGGTCCGTGTCCAGTGGCTTCCGGTAAGAATAAGGCTTCTTGATTTTCAGGAATTTTGGACTCTTGTTGCGGCTTGCTTTGACTGGTTCCACGTGCACAGCGTGGGCATATTTCTCCTTGAGAATGTAGCCAAGCTCGCGGAACTTGGGAAGTGTAGTCCAGCAGGTTTTGGTTGTGCAGGAGCCTGAGACACCGTGGCACTTACATTCCAGCCGCATATTCTTCTCCAGAATCTAGATGCAGAAAGAAAACAAGGTGAAACACTGAGAACTGGTGAGAGCATGGATTTGAACAAGTTCTGGTGTATTCCAATGCAACGCGCAGGGCTTAAAGTCAAACTTAATGTCCTAAAGACAAGATTGCAACTACTGAAACTGACTCAATGTGACTTAAAAATGTACAATGGCAGATTAACTTCAACCCCACCACAATGGAGCATGATACCAAATACACAGAAGCCAAAATAATGTATCAGATTTCATACCCTGTGTATGTAGTTACCACACACAAACCACAAAAGTCAAGAGTGACTGTACAAGGCGCCGAGTGACTAGGATTACTGCTAAATCCTGAGCTGATGACAATGAGAAGTGCCACTGCAGGTTTTTTTTAGCAGCAAGGTCAATCACAACTTCCTTTTTTTTTCTTAAAATGCTGCATATGTAGCACATAATTCTGTTTCCCAAAGACCTGTGCAGGAAATTTATGACTGTATTCTTGGCAAACAAAGCTGCAATAGTAACTGCTAAACACAAAAGTGTTAAGAACTTTTTCCTTGGTGAACCCCTTCATGAAAACCTTGGCTGCAACTCCTTTAACCATCACTTGTCCTGAAGCTAACACTTGTGACAGCTATTGTCTACCCGTCTTCCAGTCAGGAGCTGAGAACGCTGCTCCTGCTTGGTGTCACCGCTTTTGATTAGCATAAATAAAGGAGTTGGTGGGTGGGGAGGGCGTCAAAACAGAGGGTCTTTTTACTAGCAGAACGGAAAGAGAAAAAGAAAAGCAGTTCGAGGACTGAATCCACAAGCACAGTCTTTTCCTTGGGAGGCAATTTAGCTTTCCAGATAAGCCAATTTGAATTCAAGGTGCAAAAAGATGCATGATCTACTTTATACAAGCAGGCGTGAGGAGACTTTTCAGCCACTGCTTTGGACGTGTTGGTTGTGTGAAGTAGGTCTTTTTGGCAGAGGCGGCAAGAGAAAGGATATCTGTTAACTTTGGTCAATGCTGCCTCTAACCCTGACTTTGGCACATTATTCCACTCAGTGTCTAGCTTTCAGACCAACTGGAGTCTCTTTGTCACTCTGCAGTGTTCTGCAACCATGCATGCAAGAAAAACACAATCAGGCAAGCTTCTCTCCTTGGTATTTTATCATATTAGTGTTTTTCCTAGTTAAGTTTTTATGGCGTAATCTCCAGCGTTTTGTTTCTTTTGATGTTTTCCGCTGTGAATAACGGTTGATTATATCTCTTTTGGAGCTAAACATGACTGGTTTAAGTACATAATGAAATTTTTGTTTAAAGTCACACTCTAGATCAGGATACAGGAATCTTGTAAACTGACTTGTTATAAACTAACGACAGATCCATCACCAATGACAATCAAGACTAAAAGTAAACAAGGTGCATGTGGAGACACATTTTACCTGATGTGGGTTTGTGAGATTAGCAAAACTGTTGGTTGCAGATTGTCATAACTGTAACTGAAGACTGTCTTAGTGGTGTACAACATGGGGGGAGAGACAGAGTTAATGCCTTTTCGTACAGTGTCAGTCTGTTTTCAGTGCATGGATCTTGGCTGTAATCAAACCCTGCCACTTAGACAGTTCTTCCTCTAAAAGCAGTTCTTTATTCCACTTCTTGTTTAAGCTTGGTCCCCTCTGCATAGGTCTTTGACAACCAAGTAATGGTAGAGACAGTTAGCACTTCCTGAGATCAGTCTCAAACTACTTAACAGTGGTTTAGCACCACAACTTCAAATCCATATTTTTTAAACGTATGTTTCCTCTGTCCATATTGACAGTGAAATTCCTATCAAAAATGCCATTATACTTACACTGCATAGGCAGGTAATGATAAAGACCTCTATATCAAATATTAATTCAATAGAAGATCATGATCATGGCTCAAGAGGTGCTACACTAAAATGTAGCATGTGCACAGCGTTCTATTGTAAAACAGTGCACCATTTTTTTTTAATATTTAACTTTTTATACTTACATTTGAGGTTTAAGGAAAACAGAGTTGTGTCATTGATTCTAAAAGTCACTGGATATCTATTTCACACATGTACACATTTTAAAACATTAAAAGAAAAACAAAATAATTTTAGCTTATGTTTCTTTGCCTTTCTTTAAAAAAACAATAAAAATCTTAAGTTTCCATATAATGCTTATTGGGACCAAATCCAGAATAAACACGGTCAAATGTTCAATATTGCCCTTATAAAAGTGGTTCTAACCTTGCTGTACCTTTTAACATGCAAAGCATGTTTTAAAGCTCCATTTTATCTCCTGACATCTAGACACTACTTTATAAAAATTATTTTTCTTTTTCTTCCAAAAACTCAGGAACCAACTACATTACTTCCTTTTTTAAACTTATATCTTTTATCCATTCTTAAAAAAAATATATGCCAACATACCTGGATCAATCAAAAATGCTGTAGTAAATGCCAAGCCAGTAGGTGGCAATATCATTAACATTAACTATATAAAAATTTCCAATAATATTCTGAGCATGGCTAAAGAAGTGTTGGGATACAGATTCCCTGAAACCGGTGTAGCAAATTTTTATTAGCCCGCATTCCCTTTGCTCCTGGTCATTAGGTTCTTCAGCTAACATTTGCTGTTTAACGGAAACAGAATCAGGACATTGTTGTGGGAGTTTCTCACATAAAAAGCAACAGTGCGCATGTAGAAATTAAGCTGCTATGTCACTGTTTTGAAACCCAGCCCACTCTGGACACCACAACAATTTTTAAAAACCTCAACTTTTAGAAAATATTTTGAAATTATTTTTTTCCCACAAATAGTGGTGCAAATGGAGAGGAAAATCTTTTTTCCAAAATATTCATGTCAGCCTGGAAAGGTCTTATTGTAGATAGGTATATTTTCTCTTTGAACTTGGATAGAGTACATCTTCGAGTCCCTTACCTTGCGTCCCACCTCATTATTATGGAGGTTCATTAGCGTTCTTGCATTCTGCTTGACTTCCCTTGAATCTATGAAAACTTTGGAGAAGCCTAATCCGTAGCGGATGTCTGCCGAGCAGCCTCCCCACTTCCATCCTTGGTCTTTGCTGTAGAAACCCTGCTTTTCCTTGTCACAGCTGCAGTCACTCAGGTTGCCCTGCGTACAGGCGGCTGTGATGGCATGGGCCACCCCGGCAGCAATGATTGCGTAGGTGAATGCCGCTTCTTTGCTACCTAGGGGAGCAGGAAAGGAGGTGATCAATAACACTGTCTGTGACATATTGAAGTGATTGGTGTATCTCCTTCAGCTAAAGTGAATACAATAAATAGGTAAAGAGGGAGGTCAATTATTAACTAACCAGTTGTATGCTTACATCACAGGCTTGCTGGCATATCACTCAAGAGCTGCAGTGTTTTGAAACCTAACCTGGAAACTGTCCTGCCCATGAACCAAAATGTCTGCTAGCAGTATAGTCAACAAAGCCGCATGAATAAGAGGGTTGTAGACAAGGAAGGGCTATTGATCCTCTTGGAAGCTGTTACATTGTGTGTACACTCCCAAGATAGGGATGTCAGAATCTTCACCCTGCTGTTATCTGTCCCCAATTCCAGCTAACAAATCATTTACACATACGGAAATATTGGGAAAATAAGTAAAGGTTTGACAGAAAGTCTGGTAGAAGTATAGACAGGGTTGGCAGAAAGATTTTCAATATCTCAGTAATAAGCCAAGAGAAAAGTAATTACGGTCTCAAAGAATCCTAAAATCCCTTCTCATAATCAAAGCCGTCTTAAAACACCCTGTGATGGAATAAAAGTGTTTATTGTCAAACACAATAAGCAAGAAGAGTGTTTTACTTTTAAATTTCCAATCCGCGATTTATCAAAATGCAAACAGGAAACTGCTGATTACGACATCCATCATATCTACGTGTAAATAAACTCCTCTTGTCACTGTTTGCTCTAAACAAACATCATACTTTCTTTGTGCTTCCTCCTGCCACACCATTCACTATGTAAAGCTGCCATGTTTTTGATAAACATCTTGGATGTGTGCCCTTGCCATTGAAAGAAAGGAGAAAAAAACTAATATTGAGGCATTAATTATGTGGACATTTTTATAGACTCGATTGGCGAGGAGCCAAAAAAGAAGGTGTGTCAGAGCAGACTGCACCGTTGTTAATTCTTTCCCCTTCAGTCGTGAGTGCACGGGTTCACCGCCAAAGATGGAATAAAGGAGAGACGGAAGATCTAAGATCCAAGGCCTGGACAGGTTTGAGGAGGACGTACTTTACCATATCTATGATGAACTTCTGACCTGAGACAGCTTAGTGGAGGCCCAATTAACCCCTTCACTAGCTCCTACTCCATGTTTATCCCCATTTTGTCTCTTCCCACATCCATTTTGTAACTGTATGCAAACCAATGGTATTTTTGGTTACCACTGTAATTAGTCATTTTCATCAAAAAGCTCTATAGTCAAGTATAATTTCATCCATCTGATCAATTTTCTGTTCCTGCATATCTGTGCAGAAGCCTCTTGCTGGTAGCTACGATGTGTGAAGTCAAATAACTGCATTTTTGTTTACAGTGGACAATGATTAGGATCTACAAAATCGTCTGAAATCATTGATTTAAGGTACCTAGGTACAGCCTCTGTACTAAAGGTCCAACAAAAGATGCCACTATTTAAAAAAAATCTAAGTACAAAAGGAACAATAGCTATTTTTAGTATAACTAAAAGGTTTTTTCACTTTAGGCCAAAAAATAAGTGAAATGTAAGATTTTACACCATTATGCCACTTTGCTGATCTCTCCTTTTGCTGCAGGAGCAACTGCAAACACCTCAGCTCCCCTTAGTCTGGGCATCAACAATACCATCTATTTAAAACCATTCACTATCTATGCTAATCTGACCAGTGAAACCAATCTATTTGGTATGGCTGTCCATATCATGGACTAAAAGGAAAATAAAAACTCCAGAATGGCTAAAAAAAACCAAAACCCTCCATTCATAAAGCAGATTGTCAAACAGCACTGTTTCATTTCAAAAGAATACAGAGATAATCCTCTTTTTGCAACAGCAGAAGGCAGCAATGCCTCAAACAGCTGGTCCAAGCTGCCAGCCATTGTATTTAGGATATTTTTATTTAAATATATTCGTCTAGAGAAGGAGGTAGAAGGAGGAACATTCCTAAAATATATTTCAGTACTTTCTAAAACAGTTTTACAAAACCACCTGAGTTAACTAAACTACTTCCTCTTCCTGGCATTATTTCAATTGCAATTTCCCTGAAATGTTTAAGTGACAAAACTCCAGCTGTAATTTCCTCATCCCCTTTGAGTTCAGCAGCAGGAATACTGACTTGAAATCATTTCTATCTCTTATTTAGCACTTGCTTTGCTCTGAGTTGTTACTCGGTGTAATTTATACCCGTGGTAAGCTCTACATCCTTACAGTGAGAGCCACGGCACCCATCACCAGACAGGATAAAGACCAGGGAAAATGTGCCTCTAGAGACTTTGACTGGATGAAAAGAAAGGTTGCCAACATTCAGAAGAGCTTTGTTCCAACACTGGCTTCAAAATACCTTTTATACACGTTCAGAAAGTCCCTCCTCGGAGAAAAATAAAGGGCAAATAGGCCTGGTGTAAACAACACTGACTCCTAAGGGATGCTTACAGGTGCAATAGCTATTTGTGTTATTCATAAGCAGAAAAGCTTGAAGAGCAAATTATCAACTGGAGAAGCACCACCTAAGGTATATGAAAAGTGGTATCTATCAAACTCAAGCAATTTCTGTTTTATCAAGAGAAAAACATCAATCATTTTGTGTGTCCAAATTTTAAAGTTCACTTCTGTCTTTGTCTCTTTTTTTTTTTTCAAAATATTGCTCACTTTTATAGCAAAACAACAGGGCAAAAGGTTAAGAATGGCAATAATCATAAATTATCCCTAAAGCGAGCTCACAGTCATACATGTATACATTTTTAATATTTAATAACAAACGTCAACAGACAGCAACATACCCACTTTCAACTCTTTTCCGAAGACAGTCCTCTCTCCCAGAGCAGAGCAGTTCCAGCGCCCGTTTTTGAACTGAAATTGACACTCGTTGATGCCCATTTGTGCTCCCTCTCCGATGACGATAATGGCATCGGGGCGACTCTGGCAGATAATCCGTTGTCTGGGAGCCAAACCGGGGATCTTGTTACAGATTATACTCGCACCAAGGGCCACCACCGACGAAAATCCACTGCGAATAATAATAATAATAAAAACGGATAGAACTGAGAGCCTGCTCGAGTCATGTATTATTATAAAAATTATGACTATGCACAAAACATTAAACAGGTAAAAGTCATATTTAAAGTTATTGTTTAGGCATTTTAGTTACATTATATAGCCTAGTTCCAGGAGTTTTTTTTTTGTTTGTTTTGTTTTGTTTTTGCATAATTTACAGATAGGCTTCTGTAAAGTAAAAGTGCCCGCTGCTATAATAATGGTGTTCATTAAGTCAGCTACCTGTTTTGGAGAAAATAAAGACCTATGTGTTTTGGAGAAATTAACCCCTTGAGAGCTGCTATTACTTCTGTTAAAAGTCTTATCTTTCTGGGACATCGCTCTTCATTTGCTAATCAGAAATTGAATAAACGCTCCTTACCCAATTTTGAGGTAAACAATCCCTAAACAAAGCAAAACTCTTAAAATCCAGCGTCGTGTTCTCCGGCTCATTGCGGCCCAGCTTTCAGTTTCATGCACGGATCTGCAGAGCTGATTTTAATAACGCGCCTCGCTCCTGTTCTCCGCTCGACCACAGCTCAGGTAACTCCAGGGGGAAGTCCAAAACCACGAAAAGCATCAAAAGCAGAAGAAGCCCGAAGGACCTTTTACAAACCAAGCGGGACAGCATCCAAACTCCCCTGGCGAGGCCCCCTCTGGATTGGCCCTCTTGTCATTGCGAGGGTGTCACAGGTAACCCTTGGGGGTGAGCAAGTGCGATTATCTCTTTCTCACAGTTCCTCTGCTACCCGCAGGTCTTGGTTATATATCTGCCTCATCTATCTGGGGCGTGTTCACAGGAGACAAGGGGCCCTTGCTGAAGAATCCCGCCAGGGGTGACTCTCAACACACACACACACACACACACACACACACACACACGCATACACACACACACGCTGTCTCTCCTGCTCTTCTTACTTTCGCACACTCCTCTGCTGAGAAATCACCTTGACTGATTGGAACTGCAATTAATTTGGCTTATTGTGAGTCAGCGTGTCATGCGCATGGGTTTGTTTCACCGCAGCTAACAAAATGTTTCCACACCTGCCAGGAAACACAAAGCAAAAGCCAGGAATAATCACGGCTTTAATTACTGTCTTATGATCTTCGAGCACCAACTCAGATGGAATAATAACCTTCTCTGTGTACTCTTCTGGTAAGCGGATATTTTTGAATCAGCATTTGTGCCATTAAAAAATTGGTCAAATGGATTTGACGTCTATTTTATTCGTATTTATAAATGAAAACAATTTTCTCCCCTACTTTTATGCATCTAGTAGGGGCTTCTGCATGAGCGTCACTTCTTGGCGCCAACATTTTACAATGGTGACATCTCGTGGCGAAATAAAGGCTCTGCAAAAAGAACTGCGAAGTTCCTTTGCGCTTTCCGTAGTTTGTTGTTTTACGTACGTTTTCCTTATCGCTTTGAAATTTCTCCGGGTTGAGAAAACTAACTTTGGAATGGATTTCCATCATCCACAGCTTATCGGTGACTGTCTTATTCACATTTTCACGTTTCTGAGCGAGGATGATTTAATCAGCGTTTCTACTGTGTGCAAGGTGAGACTTCTCGCTTGCGGAAGTGGCAGAAAACAATCACATCGCTTAAACAGCTTAAGTTTAGTTTGGTTTGTAACTGTATTTGTCAGGACTGGCATGAAGCTGCAGAGACTCCTTGGTTATGGAGGTAAGTTATTATTTAGTTTTTCATGCCAGAAGGAAAAAAAAAATCTACCTGTTTTTCAATCATCTGTTTCTTTTGTTTTGAAGTAATATTAATACCTAGGAGTGGCCCATGCAGGACAAATTTTGATTTCAATCTGATATCTGATTCAATCTGAAGGTAAAGAGTTGGGGGGGAAACCTGCAAACCTAAAAGACTTGGAGCTTGTTGCCATAGATAAAATGTCCAAATATCAGTGGAAAAATGCAAGATCCTGATGATTAAATATAAGAAGGGTTGATTGCTGTAATGGCAAATATTTTCTTCCTTTGTGGAACGTCACTCACTAAGAAAACAGGAATAGATTGCCCACATTTAATCTCTATTCGCATTTGTAAACAAATCCAGAACTGTATTATTGTCGTTTTGATTCGATTCCATGCTGATGTCTGATGATCGGATTCATATTTTCATCCACATACTGTAAACGTCACAGTGCTACTTCCCTTTTGATCCACAATTTGCAGGAAGTTGTTGAAAAATAATAAATGTATCCAAACATCAACGTTCCCCTCAGGAGGATGTGCCTGCAGCGCTGGAGTTTCTGTAACCTTGCCGCCTTGGGCGGTGACCAGGTCACTCTTTCATGGAAGAAATACTTCCAGCAGCGTTCCCACCTGGAGAAGAACATGACAGAAGGTCGGTCGGGAAATTACACATGCAAAAGCTTGAGAGGCCATACAGGTATGCATTTTTTTTTTTTTTTTTGTTCATTAGAAATATTCTTAGCATGACTTCATTATGCCTCTTGTCTAACCTGTGTGTCAAACATCTTGTATCTTGTTCTTCAGGCAGGGTGGTCGGCCTGTTGTACCTGCAGGGCAATTCACACTTGCTGCCAGACCTGTCCAAGACCAGTGCCATTGTTTGCAGTGCGTCCACTGATGGGACAGTTCGAGCATGGAACATCCAAAATGTCAGTGCTTCTCCTTCAGTAACATCACTCATACATAGTAGACATATACCAGCCTGGCATAGCATTATGACTGTCCTGAAGTATCCTGCCCTACACACTGTAAACTGTTTTACATTGTTTGAGCCAGAGTTAATTTCTTCAGCAGTTTCAGCTACAGTAGCTTATCTGATTGATCGGAATATGTGGAATAAATGCTCCCAAGGCAGTTTTGTAGATGCTCTCATGCAGTTGTCGGGCCATCACAATTTGGGGCTGGTCAGGTTTGTTCAAATTTTCACTCTTGCCAGTTGTTCCTGCTTCCAGGACACGTTTTAGCCAGAAAATGCCCTGACTGTATTAGATACAAAAAAAAATAACATAAAATTCCTTCTATAGCTTCAGCAATTGGGGAGATCCTGTTAATGCTCACTTTTAAATGACAGTGTTTGATTTTCCTTCTGCAATCATACTTTGAATTAGCCATTGTAAATCCGCTCAAAAAATTTTGTCCACTTATTTCTTGTAGCATATTTTAAACAGTGGCCCCTGTTGGGCTTTTTGAGCCATGATTTTAATGCTTGTTTTGTTTCTCAGGGTGAGAGCTTGTGGTGTAGTCCTGTGCAGAGTCCTTTTACAGGGATTGTAGCTGATGAGAAGGAGGAAGTTATTATCACATCAGACTCTACAGGCCTCATTAAGACCTGGCAGGGTCAGACTGGTCAGGAGCTGGCCTCTTTTTCTACTGCGTCTTCGCACTGTACATTACTGCAGTACAACATCAACAATAATTGGTTCCTGACTGTAAGTACCCCCACAATCTCCTTGGTGATCATGTAGTTTTTCTTTTTTTCCTTACCTTATCTTCTCTTCCAGGTTGGAACTGGCCAGGGATCAATTTGCACTCTGGCTGACTTGACTTTGACGAAAAAGTCAAGTCTAATGGTGTGTGACTCTTTCAAAGTTAACATACTCCTTGTTTCACCTGACAAGAAGTGGATTGTAGCTGGAACCAAGGAAAATGATGATTTAAGCCTAAAGGTATTTGAGGTTGTCTTTGACTACATAATTGTCTGTGCTGCCTGCTCCACATTATTTTTGCATTACCTCTGTGCAAATACCACCAAAAGGAAAATTGATAAGAATGGAAAGTATAGATATATTCCTTGTACACCTGTGTTGCTTTGCTTATTTTTTTGCCAGGTGATTAACAGTGAGAGTTTGACCTCACCGTCTGAAGATGAAGATACTCTGTGCCAGACTGTGCCAGTCCTCGGGTGCCAAGCTGCTGTCTTCATACCCACCCAGCCTGCCAGACTGGCCATCATCCACCGCACTGAGCTCAGAGGCAACAAAGCCCTCACTGTCTTCGATGTCAGCATTAAAAAGATGAAGTACAAGACGGAGATCCAGGGTGAGCCCTGATGTTTAGTACAATGACTTGGAAAATGCTTTAGCTCTGAACTCAGATCATTGGGAAACAAAAAGTCTGTTAGTGAGTCATGCAGGAAAAATGTCTGCATCACCGCAGGAACAGTTTGGAAATCTTCCTGGCACCAGTATTTTATTTAGCTTATTCTCATGGCATGCAGAACATTTTTATTACTCGTTCATTGGATTTAATAACAACAATTTTCAGTGCTAGTGATGAGTTTACTTAATGCTCATCATTGGCTTGAAATTTCTTTTTTTTTTTTTTCCAGGGTGAAATGACTGAACAGCGAACAGTTAACAATAATTTCTAAAAACAAATTTGAGTTGTTTCCTCTAATCCACACAGTATGATAATTACACATACACACAAATCCCAAGTAATAGTTGGAAGAATCTCACTTAGCAGCTTGCACCTCAACCACATGGTTTTTATATTTGCATTATTATGCCTTGTTGTTTCAAACAACAAGGCATAATAATGGCTAAAATGACAGCACACCAGTGCAAAAAGTAGTTTCCATAGATGAGTGAGTTTGGAATGGACGAACTTGACTGGCCTACACAAAGTCCTTATCTCAACCGAAAAGAACACTGTAATGAATTAGAATGGAAACGGCAAGCCAGATCTTCTCCTCCAACAATGCCTGACCTCATAAGTGCTTTCAAGGATAAATGGTGAAAATTCCTACACGCTCACCACCATAGCTTGTGGCAAGCTTTTCCGAAACACGTTCCAGTTGCCAGGGGTGGGTAGACATTATATTAAACCCTTAAATTACTGTAATAAATTCTAATCTCTTTCCAACTTTAGTCCAGCAGATGGAGTCCTTCCCCTTGCTCTTGAACCACTACTCATCACAAATCCTTCTGGAGGCCAAGAACAGCAACTGCATAGTCCTGGCAGCCGGGGACCAGCTGTGGGTGTACTCGCTGAAAGGAGTCGTGCTTGCTAATTTTAAAGATCACATCATGCCCATCTCCTCAATATGTGTGGTAGGCTGTTTTTATTTGAAGTTCAGAAGACCAGTTCCGGAATTGAGTTGAGCATTGAGTTTTGAATTTTGTTTTGTAGGACAGTTTTCGTGTCGTCACAGCGTCTCAAGACCTCTCCTTACGAGTGTTGACGTGGAAGAACGACAAAAATGGTGGGCTCACTCTGGAGAGTCAGTACCACTTACTGGGAGGCTCTCACACAATGTCCAGGTTGGTGTCTCAGACCTAACATACCGCCTTCATCTACCAAGAAGTCATTACCAAAGAATGTCCCAGATCTGATCATGCTAAATTTGATACCATTAACGATAAACAAAATTAGCGCCATGTGCCTTGAAAACTCACTAAAAGTGATGACACGAGTATTATATGGTTTGAATTGGTATTTAGACATTGTTTTCCCAAGTTTTTTTTTTTTTTTTTTTGTAGTAATGTGTATTGCATATTAAAACATTTTTTGAGCTTTACAAATTAAAATCAGCTGTGCTAAACATTCCGGGCAATGTGTACCTGTTTGTGCGTAGTGTTTAAACATCGCTGTGAAAGAACTTTAGCTTTCACAGCTTTTAAATATATTTCTTTGCATAATATTTTAAATTCAGCCATATTGGACAGCTTTTCAGGACCAACTGCATGTTTAAGCTCATGCCACATTATTTCAGTTGGATTACATCCCAACTTTAACTAGGCCATTCCCATTATTGGCCTAGGCCATTATTTTATTTTATTTTATTTTATTTTATTTATTTTGAACCATTCTTGCGACAATAAATCAATGACAATCTATATTATGATAGACATGTGATCAGTATCAGTAGGTAATACATCTGATAAAATATTCAGTATATGATTATTAGTTTGGGACACGCGCAGTAATTACTGCCGACCTCTGGAAGAGCACATTTATTCAGTATTATTGATTACAGCATATTTCTCTGTTGCAGGGGGTTCACTCATGTTGCCTGTGACTACGCCAGCATCGTGGCTTCAGTAGAAGGAAATAATGGGAAGGATGTTCTTAAAGCTTACTCTTTCACATCCTGAGCGTTGCGGCCCTGCACAAAGACCAACACGCAGTTTGCAAAACCTTCTGACATTTGGTTTTATTATGGACTCTTATGCTCTTTGGTGGATGTGTGTTGACAATTAACAGGAATGTAACAACCTGCAATTTGGTTAAGAAATAAGAAATGACTATAAAATAGTTAATGGAGTGTTCGTTGACTGTGGGGTAAAGTAAAGAGAGATGAGTGTGACCAAGCTTAAGGCAGAATGTTTTGAAACTATTTGATTTGTTCTTTGAAGTGTCACCTAAATTCTACTAAGGTAAAGTTTGTCTTGTTTTTTTTTTTTTTTACAATATGGCTTTTGACTTATAAAAAAAATTGTCACAAGGCACAGAAGTATGTATTTCATTTACAGAAAGGCCATAATCTTAGTCATGCTGGAGGGAGCGCAGGTTTGGCTCTTTCCTCCTCCACAGCCGTAGATCTTAGATCCAGAAGAATACATCTCAGGACTGCCGCCATATTCTTGTACAGCTTGCCCTCTTTCGTTGAATTAATGTTGATCTGTTCAAATCAACATTCAACATGAAGGTAAAAAACACTTGGTGAAACAATCCACTTGCAGTCCCAGATTATCAGGTGTCATACTTTCTTACCCAGGTGAATGCCTTGATCGCTCTATTCAGAAAAGCTGTTTCAACCTCCTCTGATATATTCATCATATGAGCCATGCAGTTCAGAATGCATGTCACTGTTTCCTTGGGCGCCTGACAAGAAATGGCACAAAGGTTTAACTTGAAATGTTTTTTTTTCCTGTTATGTCTGTAGGTCAGAAGTTCAGAATAGCCTACCTGTTCCAGTTTGTTGAGGGCAGTTTTAGCATTTGTGTTGCGTGGAGTCAGGGCTTGAGCTTCTTTGATAGAGATGATTGGCTCTTTAAGCTGCTCCAGCCATGACCACATTAATCCAGTCAGGATGAACGGATCCCGCTCTGTGCAAAGCCTCTCCCATGCGCTACCTTGATTCATGTCCTCCTGCACACATTTGAACACTAACATCAGCTCCTGCAACACTGCAGGTTTGAATCCATCTTTGGCGTAATGAATTTTATGCTATGTTTCTCCACATTGTGTTAATTGTGAAGTGGAGAAAAAGGATGCATAATTTTCAAACGAAAATGGTGATTGCGTCAGGTACAGAGAAACTGTACAGAGCTGATGAAAGCTAAATAAAGGACAATCCTCAGAGAAAACCTGTAGAAGCTGTAAAACACTGGAGACTGCAGTCGTACCTCACCTTTCAGCAGGACAGTTTGTAGTTATCATTTAACAAAATGTAGAAAAGTCCAAGGAATAACAATAGATTTACAATTACCAATGTTTTTGTCTGTTTTATATCTAACAAACTTTAGCATGGTAAGTCAGTTACCTGCCAGGCCAATACTTTAGACTTATGCTCCTCGTCTCCTTCAAGAAAAAGGTCCACTGCCAGTGCCTGGGCCACCAGCAGCCTCCTGGCCTCCAGAGACAGCTCTGACTGCAGTGTGATGAAGGGAAGTGCTGATTGCTCATCTTTATCTTTAGACTTTACCCCATTCATTACTAGCTCCTCTCTCTGCTCTGCCTTCCACCTAGACAACATGTTGCCCTTTTTAGTTGGCTTCTCATTTCCCACCGATTCGCTACGATGGATAGTTTTCCTTTTCAATTTCTTCACCACAATCGTTCCATCCTTCTGGCTTTCCTCATTCTTAATTTGCCAGAGCGATCCCGTCGAACTGTGGGAAACATCAGACATGTTGATGTTCTGGCCTTGGTTGTGGCATGAGGGGAGAGATGTCTCTGATTTGGAAACAGAGGTCAGGGGTTGCGTGAGAAGGTTTAGTTGTGAGCCCAATCGTCTCAAGTCAGACTCACTATAGCTCAGACTTTTGCGGTGGTAAAAGATGGGAGGCTCGTGGAAATGCCTGGGTAAAGTGGGTGAACCGGGCAAGCGGGGTTCCTTTGCAAATAATTCAGGCCCCATCTTTTCAATGAGACTGAGAGTTGTTTCAATTTCCTGAATATCAGGGGCTTCAAGAATGTCTTCCTCAATCACCTGCCGGTTTTCTGCAATGTCCACCAAGAGCCCACACACTAGATGTATAATCTTGGGTAAATGCTTCAGTTGCTTTCTCTCATTGCCATGCAGAATGCGTCTCTGACGGTTAAGGTACTGGGACAGGGTCACAGGTTGGGAGTGAGGCTTGGCGTGGGAGAAAACAATTCTTAAAGGGGCAAGAAACTGGACAAACTCTCTGACACATTGCAGCTGACTCCGGGTTTGGATGGAATTGGGCCGTTTGGCACGAACGTACAAAATAGCCTGGTTTGCAGTCATCCTGGTTGCATAGGCCAAGAAACATGCCAAGAGTACCCCTGGAGTGAGATCAGGAAAACTTTAGCACCCTGTACTGATCTGCATGTGAAAAATCACAATATGAAATAAACTCTGCACAACAAACCTACCTGTTCTGCCAAGTCCAGCATGGCAGTGGACCGCTACCTTTCCTTCCTGCACTGCAAAGGCCATGACCTTGACCATGTCCAGAATGGCGTTAAGGTTGGTCACTCCATAGTCTTGCCAGCCATAATTGTAGAAATAAACTGAAATGGCAACATGCATTGCATTCCTCATTTTAACATTATACATTCATGACTGAAAACATCTTAAAGAGAAAGTATTCTGACTAACAAAGTCCCTCGTTTTGAGACTACATGTTTTGAAACTACAACTTACAATCTGGAAAACATTTTTCTGTTTTGATCTTCATAATAATTGAATCTTCATTGTTTTTGAGCCCACTTTAGGCAGACTTTAAACTTCTTGTTGCTATTTTTTTTGCATTAAACATTCTTCTCACAACTAGACTTAAAAGAGAAGGAATATTTCACAGATTAATAGAAAGCTATAGCAGTATTTCTCCTTAAAACCACAAAATTAATTCTATATTGGAGTTCACTCTCATATACCTATAAAAAGTAAAATCTGAGAAACTGATCATTTTAAGTGGTCTCTTAATTTTTTTCCAGAGCTGTATATTTCAAAATTCCTGCAAAAGTACATACTGTTGTTTTCCATGAACACTTCAGGGCGGTATGAAAATCCACTTTCTGGTTCCAGAGGATTTCCACAGCTTGCATGTTCTCCAGGTAACTGCAGGTTGATCACTGTTTTGATTCCATTTCTTCAGCACAAGAACAAAAACAGACCACAGACCATACCACTGTTCTCATTTCTTCCATGGTTTATATAAAACATTCTTATATTCAAAGCCATAACTTAATGATGTGACTACCTTATGAACTGATCAATAATGTGATACTTCTTAATGATCTCTGTTGAAGGTCTAGACATGGCAAGAAGATGGTCGGTAACCCTGAAACAAGCAAAAGAACAAAACCGTCAGCAACTGTATGTACAGGTACCTATAAATTCAAACTTTTCTAAGTTCATCAAATATATTTTATTTAATCAACAAAAAAAAAATTATGGTGCTGACACAATATTTCAGATCACTAAACACAAAGATTACCATTCTGAAGTTTGATCAATTTCTTTCAGTAAAGGCTAAATCTATCAAAATCAACCAGGTCCCATGTAAAAAAGTAATGTTCATATAAAACTAATAAATGGTTTTGACGGTCAGCAACTGTCATCAAGTGCTTTGAATAAGACTTGTTTTCAATATTGCTGTAGTTGAGTGTTTGTTCACTCATCTTCATTTTATTGAATTCTACAAATAGGCCAATGTGTGTCTACTTTTTTTTCCCCATTAGTAAATTACATCATCATTTGACGATGAAATGTTTAAAACATTCTTAAACTCAAAGCCATAAATCAATGACTTTGATAATCTGTATTTACCCAGGTCATCATTTATCTAACATTAAAATTAGTTTGATGATCTGAAACAGTGGGGCACAAAAGCAAAGACAAAAGATATCCATTAGGGAGCAAATACTTTCTACCGATACAGTAAGTCATAACATATACGTGTACCAGGATGAATAGAGGCCTCTTATTGCTTGGTTGTCCTCGCTCCAGTAGTTCGGGTTATCATACTTGCAGTCTTTCCCTCGACAGCCAATTGAACATTGCATGTGTGGGGGAAAGACGCCTCGTAATGCTTCTCCTATGAATGTGTATCTTGCTTTGGGGGCTTTTACTGTGAGGGTGGAAGAAAAAGAGAGAAGTCAGTTTAAAGTCAGATATGTTCAAATCATCAAGTTAGAAATGCTGAACGTCAATATATATACATATATATTTTAAATGAAATAAAAACAAAATTTCTTGATATTTTTTTATCCATTCAATAATATATTCAACAAAATTAACTACTGAAATAATTGCATTTTTGTGGAGGAGTAGTTTGTAAATTGTTGTTGATCCAAAATATAAAAGACATGTATATAATTTTTATGTTATTGGTGTCAATTGTTTTCATTTTAGAGCCAGAAAATGGCTATAAAATGTACTTCTATCTTGATAAGATCGGAGCACATCAGAGCCCCCTTTAATGTTGTTTAGCCAAGATTAAAGAGAGCTATGGAACTTCGATTCACTAAATAATTGAAATGAAAGTACAAATATAGTTAAGACTAATACTTTGTGTTATATCTAACATCTTTATCCTGTAAGATTTTGTCTGTGGAAATTCTCACCCTAAAAACTGTTAATCTGGATTAGCTGGAGATGAACAGGCTTCATTTACTCCAGTCTTAAAATTGTGATCTGGGTCCAATAAAACAATTGAAAGCTCCCGGTGCTGCACTTTGGACACTCCTTGTTTAAAACAAGGCTTGAGAACAAAAGTTACAGTATGCTTACATTTGTTATGAATGCTGGTGCTCGGTTGATATTTCGGTGTAAATGGTATAAATCATCTGTTAAGAAAATGTTAAAAACTATGATATAAAGCGAAAAGACATTGTTTTGTTTTACCCACTTTGGTGCTTGATTCATCAGAAATTTATTGAAAAAGAAGCAATGTTTTATAGTCGAGGCGGCCATTTTGGATTTTAAAGTTGGACCAACAGAAAAACCTCTGTTTTTCCAGTTTGAATTTTTAACTTTGAAAAAACTTTTATGTTTCTCCTCTGTTTTATTGATCTTCTTAAAAACATCACACAAAACATACTTAAAAAGTCAAATCTCTGTCAGTGTGCTTAGAAAAAATATGTTATTTATATAGGTAATACTTGTTTTGAAAAGAATTTTAGAACCACCTTGATCAACAGTTGTGGTACTTAATAATTAAGGTCATCAGTGGTGAGGATTCTCTAATCCTTGCTCTGGCCGTGCAAGTTCGTCACCAGGGCATTACAGTAAAAATAGCAAGAGATGCACTAATCAAGCATTTAGTGACTGGCACGGATTTCTGCTTTGGTTTGACGGTTAAAGAGATGATTCTAATTTTGGCTGATCCCCATATATCCCTTTTAAAGGGTATGAATTCATTTATGGGACTTTTTTTTTCTTTAGCTAAAATTAATCCACATTGTCAGGTTCAATGACAGAGGAAATAGTTTTCAATTGAACAGAAAACAAAGAGATTATAAGACAAAGTGGATCAAGGAACAAGATGTTTGTTGATGATTTAACAGACTGAAAAAAAAATTCAGTTCAATCCAGTTTAGCTATGCAGCACTAATTCACAGCAAATCTAATCTCTGCCACTTTAGGATGCAAAAATATCTCATTTCAGATGGATTTAAATTCAGTTACATAAAAGTGGGTGATTTTCAGTTTTTATGCATTTAATCTTCAAATTTTTCCATGTTTGACATTTTCATTATTGTTTAGAGAGACAATCAAAAGTAAATTGGGCAACTGGCCAATACATTGGGTCAATACTAACCCAATGTATATCCAATGTACAGAGCTGCTATTCTAGTATGTTTCTATTTCATTTGATTGGAATATTTTGCTATGATAAGAGCACAGGTAAAAGCTCTTGGAGGTTCATACTGAAGTCATTGGCTGATTTGTTTTCAAGTTTTAATTATCCTTACTTACTGTATTCCATCAGAGATTCTCCTCCCAATCTTCCATAGAATGCCATGCGAACATTCGCACAGAGTGATTGTCATAACAGAGCCTGGAAATCCAAATGAACTTTGTTATATTACTTAGTACACTTTCTGATTTACATACAACAAATGCTGTTAAAATTGTACTTGTGCAATACAAGAAGAAACAATTTTCACAGCATTCTCTGTGTGTAAGTCAGAAAATGTGTAAAACAATAAAACAAATTGGCTAAACTCCAGTGTTAGGCTGCTGGCATTTGTTTATCAGTATTTAACTCTCAAGTATACCAGTGTTGCATTTTATAATTCTCAAACCAATAGCTGAAAAAATATTAAGTCTTAACACAAAAAACAGAAAAACAGAACAAAATTAAAAGAAATACAAGAAAAGATTTACCTTTGGAACTTGAGAGGAGCTGCCAGTGGTTCCAACATCAGAAGGAAAACTATCCAGTGCTCCAGTTGTTGCCATTTCTGACATAATTCCTCAGAGCTTTGACGTTGTCCTTCCCACTTTGCTCTTTAAGAAGTCAATCTTGTGGCCTCATTGCCTTCAGATTATCTCTATGTCGTGAGACGATGCAGCACAAGTGAAGCTATAGATTCGGACTCCTCTGTGAAAAGCCATGACAGTTCAAGAGATCAAATCAACTGCGGAGTGTGGAGAGACTGCGGGCATTTTGTCAATTTTGCTTAGCACTATGCACAGGTTCTGTGTGTCTCTCTGACCCTATGAGGACATTCTGAACCTATTTCTGACTCCTCCCAGATTAGACCACTAATCTCATTAGGTCAAGTTAAAGCAAAATGTTCCCACTCTTCAGGAAAAATGTCACATTTACATTTTTAATGGGCTTGCTTACATTTTGCGTCCTCTTTTGTTACCAAGCTAAATGGTCGATACATTAGATTCTTAAATTATTTAATCAGATAAATTCATATTATTTACTGAAAATAGCGATAATAATAGACATGATAGAAAGGTCTGAAAATTTCTCATATCAGCACATTAAACCTGACCTGCCAACTGCAATGTACAAATTGTGTCATCCTAGTGATGTAGCACATAGATCAAATCTCATTAGCTTGTCTTTCACCTTAATAAAGCAGGTTAGCTTCAGGTGATTGCAAAGAGATCAGTTTACTAAGTAAAGCATTTTGAGATCTCAAAGCCAATAATCCTCATCCAAGTTCAAAACTCTGCTGAACATTTTATAACAATGAGGGGGGGAAATCACATCTGTACACATTTCCATTTCAATATGAAACACGTTTCTTCTTAATGACAAAATAACAGGAATTTTAGTGTGTTAAAACCTTAAGTCAGTTTGGAGATTTAAAGAATACCCTATCATCTTTTTCCAGACATACTTGCACAAAAAAATTAATTTACATTCACCTTTTCAAGAGTATGTACCTTATCAAGACTTCTTCATTTTAATACAAATGTTAATGGATCTTATTAGTGTCTGACTGACCAACATAAAGACGGGCATAACTGTAAGGTGGAAGAAAAATTTAGCGTCCTTTTAATTTTTTTTCACAATACGTGGGGTGTATCACCAACGGCTTTGTATATCCACAAAATAATATCCCTGCAGATTCTTCTTTGCAAAATAGCTCAACCTCACTCATAGAAAGTGAAAACAGTTTCCCTGGACAAAAGCATTCTCTCATAATGACTCTGTGACCACAGGGTTTAATATTTTTATGGTAAAGTATAGCTTGTTATCAATATAACAAGCTATACATGTATGTAAACCATGAAGTTTGATTTTGATCTCATTTGACGAGAGCACTTTCTTCCACAAGCTTTCTTATGACTTCCTTACAATAGTGGATTTATTTTTGCCTGTCTTCCATACAGGTCAAGTTTATAGAGACTAATAGATTTTGTGTCAACAAATTTCATCTCTGGAGCTGCTCCAGGATAAGATTAGCGTCTCGGATGTTTCTTTAATTAAGCCTCTCTTTTGCCTCGCCAAAGAGATTAAGTCAATGGTAATGTTTTCTTAAGTTTGTTGTGGCAATTCATCCTTTTTTCAGAAGACTGTTTCAGCAGCTCACCAGAGATGTTCAAAGTACTGATTTTGTTTTACAACCTAACCTTGCTTGAAATGTCACCACTACTTTTTTGGTGAACTGTCTTAACCCTTGATTAATGCATTTTTATATTTTATTTTTTCAATTATGTTTTCAATTATAAAATTATTTCATTATTGGGCTTCCATAAGTCCCCATTAGATTCATTTTGAAATAGAAAAGGCCTCTCCAACAGAGGGCGGCAGATATGCATCTGTCCACTGCTAAAGAGCCAATCTGCTCGTTCTATTTCTGCGACAGCAAGAGGATTTGTATGAAGATTTCCGCGCTCCACATAAGCAGGTCTCCAAGGCCTTGTGGGACATGAGTTCACGATGCGTTGCAGTCATATTACTTCTATCACCGCAAGGACTACAATTCCCGAGAAGCTCTGCTGGAAGGCAGGAGACGTCTTTCCCAGCTGATTGCGTCGGCGTCTGATTTCGGCAAACTGACAACAAGCTAGTTGAAGTACCAGAAAAGGAAATATTTTGTTTTCAAAATAAAACAAATAAGTTATGCTGTTTTTGCAAGATTATGAACTATAGAAACAGTATACATATATTTATTAAGCTAGAGTTTTAAAAGTGGCTTATGTAGACATGAATCTATATTTATAGTTTAAGTCTTTCTTAAGTACTGTCTGGTTGCCTACTTTGGCCGAGTGCGCTCTTATTGTGAAAGCAGGAACCACGAGTTGCGTCCTCCCCGGTCCTGCGTTGGCAGTTTGGTCCAGTGACTCCGGCTGAATCACTTCGACAAGCCGGTGGAGAGGCGAGGGGAAGCCTCAGCGCAACACGATGGAGCGTTTCTAAGAGATAACAGAAAAGCCGGCAGAAGAAAATACGGAGACAATTAAGCAACTACATGACCAAAGAAGCTGGACCAGCACCAAGAAACGCAGAAATAATAACCATGCAATTTAAATGCAGACGAATTTGAGCAGTCGCTGCTTCTTTCTTTCAAGGTTACACCGCCCCTACGTCTCCCCGTCGCAGATCAGCTGGCGCACGTTGCAAGATAGAGATCATGTCCACGGAGGAGCAGGGATACGCTGAAGCTGTGCTGCTGGAGGCCGGGCCGGAGTGGCTGCGGGCAGAAGTCGAGCGTCTTTCCCGGGAGCTGAGCGAGACGACCAGCGAGAAGATCCAGGCGGCGGAGTACGGGCTGGTGGTGCTGGAGGAGAAGCAGCAACTCAAGCAGCAGTATGACGACCTGGAGGTCGAGTACGAGGCTGTCAGGCAGGAGCTGGACCAACTGAAAGAGGTAGAATATTAAAAAAACAAATTCAAATCATCACATAACTCCGGGTTTATTAACCATACATTCTAAAAGCATTTTAACCCAAATATTTGGTTGTTGTTGTTGATTGTGGCAGTTTCTTGTTATATACTTGTGCGCAAACAGAGATATCACATTGGAACATGCATCAGAATCATTCTGCAAGGTCAAAACTGTAAAGGGAGGTAGGGATGCTTCTACTGTAGCCAGCCCCCCCCTTCCCCTACAACTTCCCCTTCAAGCACAGGGAGTCCCCACTGCACTGCAACCTTTATTTATTTATGGAGCTCCTTGTCTTCAAGTCTTTCTCACAGATAAGCCTGGTATGTTTCCACAACCTGCTCTTTAATTATCATTAGTGGATTTGCTAAGTGCACCGATGAGATCACTGTCATATGCAGTGATCTGGGTAATGTGGCACAGTTACAGGTAAAAAGGTATACCAAGATTTTGAAACGTTGAACATGTTCAAAAATATTCCTAACTAAGGGTATCGTACTAGCCCACGCTTAAGATTCTGTTGCTTTGTGTTTTATGGAGAGTGTTTAAGATACAAAAACGGAACTTCTTCAGTGTTAATGTTGTTTTCCTGTATTTTTGGATGTCCTCATTTTGTATCAAACACATTTTAAGGTTCAGGATGTCAGTTTTAAAGCTAGTCAGGTTGTCTTCTGAGCTCACTCAGCCCGGGGAAACAAGAAATTCTGGCTGGGTTGAGAAGGGCGGGAGCAGGTTTGAATTTTGAACCTTCCCGCTCACATGTGAACAGCCTACAGCTGACGACAGAAGAGTTACAAGCCTTTGGGAATGGAAAGAATGCTGAGCGGCGTGGTTAAAAACGGCCCTGAGAGCCTGATAAAGGAAGTGTCTGTTTCTTCCTGGACAATGGTTGAACTTATTCCCCCTCTATCGGATCATGCTGCTTCCAATTTTCTTCTTGCAGCAGCAGTTCGTCACTGGGTTGTAATTCAGACGGGGAGAAGTGTGCTGCTCTCAAATGTGGCTCTCGTGTCACAGTTTATGAGAATCCCAAAAAAAAAATTCAGATTTTGAATCACTGGCTTGTTCATGGTTGCTCATATCCTCCTCTGATTTACTCATTCTCCTGTGTCCTTTCAGTCAGAACAGCAACCAAAGCTCAAAGCTTACTTCATGGTGGGGTTTTTTGCCAGAAATCTGTTCCTTGTCTCTTTGAGGCTTTTTTGAGGCTTAAAGGAATGTCTTACAGCCTTCTATTCCTGCTGCTTTTCTCAGTTTTCCGGTGGCCATCTCTCTAGAGAGGTTAGTAAAAGAGAGAGAGGAGGTGGTGTTTGGGCTGCCTCAGCTGCTGCTGCACAATTTTCCCATGATTGTTTTTTGTGAGAAGGTCTCATTACGTTGCAGAGGAACGACATCAAAAAGTTCTAGATAGAAGACACTAGTGAGAAATTGTCTAAATGGTTATAACTGATGCTTGTATTTTTTTTCTCTCTTTTATTTAGAAATACACTAAATGGAATATTTATAAAGCATCACAAAGTTTGTTTGGAAACGAATTGTAAAAAAAAATATTGCCATCCAGCTGTTCATTATTTCGTCTGTCCATCCAGTTATTCCATTTCATAGTGAACTTGTGCATCTGTAAATATTGATGTTTGTGCCAGAAGGCTAGTTTTTTTCCTTCTCTTCTCTGTCATCATAATGTCTCATATGGGAGCCCAGCCTCTTGCATGTGGTTAATGAAATCAGTTGTTTGCTAAGTGACAGATTTTTTTCTCTCTCTCTTTTGCCACTGGCTCCAGCTGCATTGGGTGGAGATATTTCTCACATCTTTGGTTCCTTCTCCCTCTGCTCTGCCCCTCAGTTCAGCTGTGAAGGGCAGACATGATGTTATTGCAGGAGAACCACAAACACATTCTTCAAACATCCCCCAACACTTCCTCTGCACTGCAAAGCGAAGTATCAAGTTGTGAAAGATAATAGAGATGTTCAACATCATTGCTGGATTTCTGTCCATAGCTTCAAATTGCAAATATTCTAGTTTCTTTATCTCCATGTTTTATGTGAAGGTGTTGCTGTCTGTAAGGTCGTCTTCAGCTCTACTATTTACATTGACAACAACAATGTCTGGAAGTGACTGCTCCTTTCTCTGGAAGACTTAATGAGTTGCTTAACACCCAATCCCATCAAGCGACTGTAAACCTTTTCCCTCGCTTGCTGGCATGCACAAATTAAACCATTCAGGATTGTCGGAGTTGGTACTGCTTTACAAATGCTAGCATGCCACTCTACTTCTTTGCAGATAGAACCACCAGAAATCACTAGGACAAGGGTAAAGTTTTGATAAGTAGCCAGTTTTCAGCCTCTGGGCCACATTGCTCCTGTGCTCATGTACCACACCCCCCCCTTCATGCAACTCATGTGGCAGGAAGATGGAGAAACCCTGTGCATTGCTGTTGCCTAGTAACACCCGTCCTAGTGGTTTAATTTGAGCAGCCATTCTGCTTTTTCAGCAGGTGCTGCAGTGTGAGAGTGTTTGTAGGTAAAGGCTGAAGGATTAAGCAAAGACTTGGGGGGGGGGGGAATTGAATGCAAGTAACACAGATGAGGCAAACATGTCGCATCACGTATTCAGTCAGGATGATCTCTGATGGTTTTTATAGGGATTTTTTGTTTGTTTTTTTTTTACTTCACATAGTCCATAACATTGGTGTTTTTGCTGGGAATATGCTGCTACATACACTGATCCCACCACTTCTTTCCTTAATTTCTTGCTTCCTCTGAAGCTCTGCAGTTGCTTGGCTGCATGTGATGTCACCCCCTGTGGCTTTGTACTGCACACCCACTGCAGTACTCCAGTAAAGTGATCCCCCTCCTGTTTTATACTCATTACAAACCTTAATCCAGTGCTACTTATTGGACACAGGAAGAATGAAAAGCTTAGGTGTTGCTCTTCTTTCCAGAAATATAAGTACCCCTTGAATAATGTTAAGTCTTATTTGAAATAAAAATCTGAAAACTGTGGTAGACCGATGTGTTCAGCACACTCTTTCCAATGATAACTCTAAATATAATCCACTGAAAGAAATTGCAAACATCACAAAGATCCAGAAACACTTCAGAGGGTCGTAGATGAAGTTGTAGCATGCTCCATTGTATCATATGAAAAGGAAAAGAGCATGCTAGCATTACAAATTTACAAATATATGGGTGTATATCCACTTACAGGCTGGACAAGGAAAGCATTAATCACAGGAAGCCACCAAGAGACCCATGCTAACTTGGGAGGAACTCCAGAAAGTTACATCTCTGATGGAAGAATCTGTTGATAAAAAAACCACGAGTCATCTTCTCCATAAATCTGGACTTGATGGAAAATAGGCATTAAGGATGAAACTGTTGAAAGAAGGGAAGATGAGAGATTTAAGTCAGATGAAAGCAAAATTCAACTTGGAGGCCGACATGTAAAATAATATGTTGGGAAAACTGACAGAGCGTGATCTCTTTTTACATAGACAGAAGTGAAAGAAATCACTTTCCCTTTCTGCAGCTAAAGGTTCTACTGTAGTACAAAATCAGCTAGACTGGATACATGGGAACACAGCATTTTATTTTTAAAAACAATGTTTAAAGGATATGAATACATTGAATATCAATTTGAAGTACGTAAAATACCAAATTAAGATATTTTGGCAGCTGACTGAGATGTTGCTCAGTAGTGGAAACATTGTCTACTGAGCCAAAGGTCTAAGAGCAGCATTTGGTGGTGGTCTCTCAGTTTTTAGTCATTTCACCTTATTTTTGCCCCCACACATGTCCAACCACATATCTGTGCTCTAATGCAGTTCAGAAGGACATACATGCAGCTGTGACTTAGGGGGATTTTCATCATCTCTTCTCTCATGAGATGAACACTGTGACCACGAATACGTCATCTTCTCCCCAAAGACAGAACGGCTATTATGTGTGCCACAGTTTTCGTTTCTTATTTACTTGTTCTCTGCTCCTGGTTCTATTCAGCCTACTGTCTCCATTTTTAAACAAAAGCCTTCAGCGTTGTGTGTCTGAGACCCACACAGCCTGTCTGTCTTTTCTTCTAAACTCCCTTCCAGTTCTGGTGTCCAATCAGTAAGGCGGCAGCTGTACAATGCAGTGTTGAGGTCAACCAGAGAAACACGAAAAATCATCAACCAAAGGCAGGCCTAGAGCCTTTGTGACTCTGCCTGTAGCCCATTGGGGTTAAGTAGTGTCACAGATGTAGAAATGGCTTGGTGAAATGAGAGAACTGTGTATAACAAAAATAATATTGAAAGTCATTCCATTGTGGCTACATTTAAAAGGGTTGTCTTTAGTCCCTTTTGAAATGGAAACCATTCAAGCATAAAAATCCCAGTGTTCCCTAACAAAACTCTCTGACTGAACTCTATCTCTGATGTTAAATGGTTTGGATGGTGATTGGATGTCAGTGGAAAATACAAGGACACAAAAGTATCTGGTATTTGTTTGAAGCGGTATAAATAAAGCCAATGTTCTTCTGTGGAGTTGTGAAGTCACTCACTGTCTTTTCAATTCTGTTTTTCACTTCTCTGTTTGGACTTTACAAACCAACCATCCCCAAAACTTTCAGAACTCCTTATTTCAATATTTTTTTTTTCTTTCTGGGCCTTATTATCTGTCCCCCATTATTATTTCTTCAACCAGAACAAATCTTCCAACATTGTTTTGGGCAGCCTGATCTGCCCTTTTATCCATGATTTTATTTTGCCAGAGAGCAAGGCTGCAGTTAAGGGGTAATCTTTTCTAAATGGCACTAAATAAAGTCCCAAATCCCCTTCCCTCTGGACATAAGAGGATGAATCCCAGCCGCTGTGTGCAGGGCTTACAGCAGTCTGGGAGTCTGTCAGGCCCAACCACACTTATTAGCAGCTACATGCTTTTTGGGAAAAGGCTGCTGAGAGGCTCTCAGCACAGGTCTCCTACTTCTGGTATACATGCCGATACTGATCACCACACCTATTGGATGTGTAAACTCTACTCTGCATTTCAGAAAAGCGAAAAAAGTAGTTAATGTTTATAAAAAGTGATTTCCTGTCCATCCTCATGGCTTATCCTTGCAGTCCACTTAGATAGACATATGGTAAATGGTAATGAAAGATTTGCTGCACAGAGTTTAGGTGAAATGGCCCAGCCATAATCCAGAATGTTTTTAAAAGCTTTTGTCAACCACTCAGATGAAGAGAATACCACCAGCACCCATCCACAGTTCAAACAGAGGTCAAGTTTACCCTGAAGCATTAGCGAGTATTTCAGATCTCATTGAATGCATTATTCGAGCTGCTTTTGGTGGTTTACTTCGGGGTTTGTTTTTAAATCTCAGTAGATATGGCAAGTTTTTTTTTTAAAAAAGTTTTTTTTTGTTGTTGTTTTTTTTATAAAGTAAATATTCATGAATTCTTCACATTCACTGGTCCTTTCTTCTGTGGATCATTGTTTGAGATCAACTGAAGGAGTTACTTATCAATGTCTGTTAAAAATGTAATTTTTTTAACAAAGTAATTTTCAGAAGCATAGTTGCAAACAAATGTTTCATAATTTTATAAATGTAACTTTTTGAGTGCCCTGGGTGGAGGGGGTTATGTTTGGCCAATCTCTTCTGGGAGAAGTTTTTGAAATCTAAAATTTAAGGAATGGACCAAGAATTTCAGGGACTCTATAAATAATAAATTACTTTTACATCAAGATAAATTGTTCTCAGGTATCCAATAGCAAGGAAGTTATTCCACTGCACCTCCATACTGACATGCTTAAAATAATACTGTCAGAACCGAATTTCTGTTTTGGAATAATGTATTTTTTGAAGATTGAATGAGCTTTTGAATAAAGTCAGACATACATGTATAGCAGCCCAGGAGGGTCATGATTCTGTTACTGTAATCCATTTAGTAAAGACTTGAAGTGGATAAGGCAGGAATCCAGGCTAAAAGCAGGCATGAGGTCATGGCAGTGGCTGTATGCCTTACATAGTACAACATGATTCACTGAGTCAAAGGTCGGACTCCTGTTTTCCTTCCTCTAAACTGTATTGACAGTGACAGAGACAGAACTGTCTCACATAGCACTTGCTCACCCTTAAACTCCCATGAGAAGCTCCACAAACTAATGATGATCATCCCTTATTTTTTAGATCAACTTTCCTGCATCCTTCTTTAAATAGTGCCCAAAGGTTTTGTCTGGGGCTTGTATCAACAGACTTTCCTTATCTGCTTTGCTGCAGAGTCTAAGCATCATCACTGACATAATGGCACCCTCATAAGAAACATGTAAAGGCCGTCCGATGCTTGTTTGCATCTTTGTTTGATTGAGTCTTATCTCAATCACAAGGTCTTTTGCTTGATTCTCCAGCAAATCGTTCTTCTTCCTTCTATTGAAAATAAGTGGAAGCTGGTCTCCCCTGCGCCCAGCTCGGCATCCTGTTTACACGTGAAGGGTCCTTTTTTTAACATAGAGGAAGTATAGAATAGAATAGAATTAGAATTCAACTTTATTGTCATTGCATTGTCACTTGTACAAGCAACGAAATGTAGTTTGCATCTATCCAGAAGTGCTATACATGATATAAATATTTATAAACAGGTGTATGAAGATATAAACAGAGAATATTGACGTGCTATAAATAAAATGTTTTTTACAATATAAATATAAATGAGAGCTTATGTACATACTATACAAATTACACAGATTATACAGAATATACAGGAATATGAAGAATGGATTGTATATATATTAGTTGTTTTTATGATACAGGTTAAATAATGGGAAATTAGATTTACAGATTATATAAAGATTGTATGTGTATGTGTGTGAGGGGAACAGTCCAGGGATGGGGGGGGACAGTCCTTATAGTTTGTGTCAGGAGGCGTTCAGGAGCGTGACAGCTGTGGGGAAGAAGCTGTTCCGGTGCCTGGTGGTTCTGGTCCGTAGACTTCTGTAACGCCTCCCAGAGGGCAGGAGAGAGAAGAGTGTGTGTGCAGGGTGAGTCAAGTCCTTGGTGATTTTGCCGGCCCTTTTCAGACACCGCTTCCTGTAGATGTCATTGATGGCAGGAAGCGATGCCCCGGCGATGTGCTGGGCAGTTTTCACCACCCTTTGCAGCGCCTTCCGGTCGGAGACAGAGCAGTTC
This sequence comes from Poeciliopsis gracilis, assembly GCA_911649635.1. NCBI lineage: Eukaryota > Metazoa > Chordata > Actinopteri > Cyprinodontiformes > Poeciliidae > Poeciliopsis > Poeciliopsis gracilis. The sequence continues at coordinate 6,226,349 of CAJVRI010001220.1, forward strand.
CCATACCAAACTGTGATGCAGTTGGTGAGGATGCTCTCAATGGTGCAACGGTAAAAGTTGGTGAGGATCTCTGAGGACAGGTGGTTCTTCCTCAAGGTCCTCATAAAGAAGAGGCGCTGGTGCGCCTTCTTGACGAGTTTGGAGCAGTTGGTCGTCCAGGTCAGGTCCTCGGAGATGTGGACTCCCAGGAACTTAAAGCTGTTCACACGCTCCACCGCTATTCCCTTGATGTGGATGGGTGGGTGGAGGTCAGCATTCCTCCTGAAGTCCACGATGAGCTCCTTGGTCTTCTCTGTGTTCAACTGCAGGTAGTTCTTGTCGCACCACTCAGCCAGACGGTCCACCTCCTCCCTGTAGGCGGCCTCATCGTTGTCTCTGATGAGGCCGATCACCGTGATGTCATCAGCAAACTTGATGATGGCATTAGAGCCATGGACAGGTCTGCAATCGTGGGTGAAGAGAGAGTAGAGGAAGGGACTCATCACACAGCCTTGTGGCACTCCGGTGTTTATGATGATGGTGGATGAGAAGTGATTGTCCACCCGGACGTGTTGGGAGTCGACTGGTCAGGAAGTCGAGCAACCAGTTGCACATGAGTGAACTGATGCCAAGGTCTGTGAGTTTGGTAATGAGTTGTGATGGAATGACAGTGTTAAATGCTGAACTAAAGTCTAAGAACAGCATTCTGGCATAAGTGTTCTTGTTGTCTAGGTGAGAAAGAACAGAGTGCAGTGCTATGGATACTGCATCCTCTGTGCTCCTATTCTGCCTGTATGCAAATTGGTGGGGATCCAGTGTGGGGGGTAGACAGGATCTGAGGTGTGCTAGGACCAGCCGCTCCAAGCACTTGGTGATGATGGGAGTGAGGGCTACCGGACGATAGTCATTGAGTCTGGTCGGGTTGGAATTCTTGGGAATTGGGACGATGGAGGTAGACTTGAAGCAGGTCGGTACCACGGCGCGGGCCAGGGACAGGTTGAAAATGTCCGTCAGCACTCCTGCCAGCTCCCCAGGGCACGCTCTGAGGACACGACCAGGTATGCCATCAGGACCCGCAGCCTTGTTGGATTTAATCCTGCTCAGAGCCGCTTCTACATCAGAGGAGAGGAGAGTCAGTGGCTGTTGATCTGGAGTGATGGCTGTCTTAATTGCAGTTGTAGTGTTCCCTCTCTCAAAAGCGAGCATAGAAGTTGTTAAGCTCGTTGAGGAAGGAGACATCAGCGGAGGCAGTGGAGGTGTTGGAGTTCTTGTAGTCTGTGAGAATCTGAAGGCCTTGCCACATGCGTCGGGGGTTGGAGTTGGAAAAGTGATCCTGCACCTTCCTTTTGTAGTGGTGTTTGGCCTTCTTGATTCCCCTCTTCAGCTCAGCCCTGGCTGCACTGTAGGTCTGTGCATCCCCCCGTCCTGAAGGCGATGTTACGGGCCTTCAGCAGGGAGACGAACATCTCGGTTCATCCAGGGCTTCTGGTTGGGGTACATGGTGATGCGTTTGTGGATGGTGACACAGTCTATGGTGGTGGAGATGTGGTCCAGTACAGATGAGGCGTACTGATCCAAGTCTGTGTGGTGGAAAGTATTCCAATCTGTATACCTGAACTGGTCCTGGAGCACAGCGTCTGAGCCCTCTGGCCACACCTTTACTGTCCTCACAGTGGGTTTCACACGTTGGATGAGTGGTGAGTACCGCGGTGTGAGAAACAGGGAGAGATGGTCTGATTGTCCGATGTGGGGGGAGGGGTGTCGCCTTGTAAGCTCCAGCCAGATTGGAGTAGACATGGTCCAGGGTCTTGTCTCCTCTGGTGTGGCAGGGAGACGTGTTGGTGGAATCTGGGGGAGGACTGTCTTCAAGTTGGAGTGGTTGAAGTCACCCGCAACAATAAAAGCAGCCTCGGGGTGTTTAGTTTGGTGTTTGCTAATGGCCGCATAGAGTTCTTTCATGGCTAGCTTGGCATTAGCATCCGAGGGGAGTGTACACAGCAGTGATGATAATAGAAGTGAATTCCCTTGGGAGGTAATAAGGTCTGCATTTGATCATTAAAAAACTCCACATTCTGTGAGCAGTGACTCTCGGTAATAGCAGAGTCTGTGCACCAAGCTTTGTTGATATAAATGCACAAACCTCCGCCTCTGGTCTTACCGGAGTCATCTGCTATCCTGTCGGCTCGGTATGTATGGCGTCCAGTTAACTGGATAGCATTGTCCGGGTAGCTGTTGTTTAGCCATGTTTCGGTGAAAACCATGACATTTGAGTCCATAATCCGTCTGTCACTGGTGATAGACAGACGTAACTCGTCCATTTTATTGGCCAGAGAACGGACATTGGCGAGGAAAATGCTCGGTAAAGGGAGCCGGTGTGGTGTTAGCTTTAGCTTAGCTCGCACCCCTCCACGCTTACCCCGCCTTTGTTTACGTTCTCGTCTCCGCCTACGTGCACTTCCGCCCGGTTGAGAGAAGTGGGCCGTCTCCGGTGTTCTGGAGATCTCTGGGATAAGTCTGAGATCGGCGATAAAAGTGTCAGGATTGTAGCTCCAAAGGTCCAAAAGTTCTTGTCTGCTGTAGCACTGCAGCGCGGTGCAGTTCTTGAAAAAAAGTCCGGTGAGAAATAGGTAAAAAACCACTAAATAGCAGGTCCTGGAGAGACACTGAGCCTCGCGTTGTTCACGCGCCGCCATCTTGACTATCATATGAAATATGACCCTTTATCAGTCCGGATATTTTTTTCAGTGGTGTGTCGGAAGTGACCATATCTGGTTCATTAAGCAAGTCTCTTCATTATGTGTGTCACCCTAGTTTTTGTTTAAATAAAAGCAGTTGTTTTTTTGTTTTTTTTGGTTTAATTTACAATACCAAGAAACAATAAAGTGAGAATTCTTTTTCTCCAAAAGAATTATCTAACTTTTTCTCCTGTTTTGTTCTGAATTAAATCAAAATGTCAACTCAAATGTCTGTCAATGAATAATCCCCTCTCTCTCCCTTTACACTTGCATCCATCCCTCCATCCCAATAAAGTTTTATAGTTTAAGTCCATTACTTAACTCTAAAAATTAATTTCATTAATTTCAATTTTGTGTTCTCACTTAAAAATTGGCCAACTCTTGCTAGCTTCAAGGTGAAACTCTCCCCCACAATTTCACAAAATTAGAAATATGCATGGATCTTGTTTTAATGTGAAGACCATTTTAAAAACAGCTTCCAAAGTGTGTTTTTAAGTTGTATAGTAAAGTATTGCTGAAGGAACAAAACATCAAAAAATGCTGGCGCAGGCTTCCTGCGCATGCATTAAATAAATAAACTTGAGGTTGGTTCTTATAGACAGATGGCTTGTGCCCCACCCCACCCTCAGGTCTGAGGCTTTTGATGCGCTCCACCCATATGGCCCCACCACTAAACAGGAGTTTTGTTTGCATATTCTGCTTCCAAATCTTGCGCTGTCCTCTAATTTGCAGCAGCCGATAAGATGAAACTGTACACAGATGTTCCCTTTTGATGATATTATTACATTTTGGTGTGTCCTCCATCTAGTCTTGCCTACTCATCGTATTTATATTCTGCCTTATTGAGTGGTGTTTTCTGTGTTAAGTAAAGTAATTTAAGCAGATCCCAGATCCTCTGAAGCACTGTCAACTTTTAATAGTCCATCTATTCAAACATTAGCAAACCTAATTTAAAGGGCTGCCCTTTTGCCTTGGAGCTTCGTCTTGCTTTAATACCACTGTGCGATCAGAGAACAGTAGCATTCCTCCCACATGTTATGGTCACCCTCTGCCGACTTCCTCCATCCCCCACTTATCTCTCTGCTCTCGCCAGGCCCCCTTTTGTAAATAGACTACTCAGTCTGGTTTCCCCGTTACAGTTTGCAAAATGTGACTTCCATCGGTCCCGTACTCTGAAGCCCTTATGTTGGGCTTATCAGAAGTGGAGGAGTAGATATCTAGTCAGTGGAAGGACTTAAGTTATGCAGGAGGTTGGATGGAACATTAATTTTTGAAACTGGAGAAATAAAAGGAGTTGAGATTGTAACTGGATGTGTGCCAGACTCTCATGGGTCCTTGAGAAAAGCAGACGGAGGGGAAATGGGTTTGAAGGAGGAGTTACGGAGCAACACATGGGTTTCCTGTGGGAACCAGATTGGTGTTTTGTATTGTTTTATATGGGAGACAAATGAGGGTTACTCAATCAGCTGAGTAAAGGGCTTAAAAGATCTTGGACTATCCAGCTCTCTGTTAAAGTTTCCCTTTCAGATTTTGGCTTTTGCATTCTAGAGCCAGCCCATGATGGTCAACGGAAAATCAAAAATTAATTATCCTGAAGTGTTTATTCTTCATGCAAATCTGAACATGGTGCTTTTATTTTGTAGAAAATGTGTAAGTGTAATCATTTTGGGGGATGACCTCAGCACCCTTGTGTGTGCGCCAATGCTCGCTCATGCTTAAAGTAAACTGAGTAAGGGCTGCTGAATATACCACAATTGCAGCATCCGTGTGTGCATTCATCGTGTAACAACCGACTCTTTGAATTGCAGTATTTGTTTGCTCTTATATCCAGTTGTCATGAATGCACACTTTGCATTCCAATCTGATCTTCTGGCTGTTGGATGAAGTCCCAAACCTGAATCAGATGTGAGACTGAACCCAAGATGAAGGTTACAGAGAGTGAATAAGATCGTAGTGCAAACTTCTAATATATTAGTGGTAATGTGATTCTGTTTAACACGGGCTGCAGTCCTCACATTTTACAGCTTGAAACAACAAAATCAGACTATATATCCAGTGGAGAACAGGGCTTTGTACATTTTTCTTTTCCATTTTTTCCCAACAGATAGTCACACTAACTAACTTAGTTACACTAAGATAATTGGAGGTTCCAGTTGTCAGTATAATCTATCACTTCTTATTATTCTGTTGCCATGACCACTGTTAACAGCAGCCAAGAAAAACCCAATTTCTTAGTTAAAAATTACATATATTTTTAGAATAATAGCATTATATTTCCAGTCCTCAACAACAATCACATCCACTCATGTGACCTTTGGGGAAAAAATAGTTAGCCACATCAAATTAATTTATCGCTCTGACTGTTATAATTGAACATGGCAGTGTTTCTGTGTGAAATTCCAGATTAAAATAATAATTTGTAGGCATTGAGCAGACGATTAGTTATCTTTATTCCGCAGCCCTTTTTTCACTTTGAATAAAATCCATTAAGCACACAGTGGTGGCAGGAAGGTCACTGAGCCGCCGCTGTTTCTTGCAAATTGAAATGAAACCGTTATCCACCTGACTCTAGACTTGGCCTGACTGTACTGTGATCAGAACATGTGAATTGTACTTCTGTAATTTGGAAAAGTAGGTCAGTGTTTTGTATTTGGCCATTACCAAGGGCAGAACCCTGTCGCCTAACTGCCTACTGGGGTTTAGATATATGGGTGGATTTATTACAGTTGATATAAAATGACAGGTTTGTTAGAAATGTCCTCGCACTAAACGAAGAGACGGAAGTTATGATGCAGAACTCTATTATATATAGCATGAGTGTATAAAAGTCTTGATATACTCTTTGCTTGCAGCTATGAAATAACAGATCAGTTTTTTTGTTTCAGTCTAACCCCCACTTCTGCAAAGCTGAACTTCTTAACACTAGAGAGAGATCATTTTGTGTGGGTGGGAGTGTCAGAGCTCTCAAATGTGTCTGTGTGCACATGGTTCCAGCTGCTCCCCTTGTTGGTTGTTTCTGTCAGTCAGGAAAAAAAAAAGGCTTTTCTGTTTGGAAAAACATATGCAAAGATTACACATTGAGCTGGTTCTTTGGTGGGAATATCCTAAATATCTATTTAGTATATTAGTGATTTTTTTTCTATAATGTAGACCTGATTAAAATAGCAATGAAAATAATCAAACCAATCACAGAGCAGATCAACCAGATCTCTGATTTGAGAGGCTTGGCGATGTGGGTGAGGGCTTCCACCAGAATACGAGGGAGGAGAGCTAAAACAGCCATCTGCGCAGCCCTCGCCTTAACCGGCTGCCTCCCGCTCTTGTCACTGTAATTGGCCTAGTAACCATAACGACGCCTACTCCCCTGGGGTGCAGGCGCGTGGACCTGGGAGATCTCATCCAGACAGACTGCCTGGCAGAAAGAGGAAGCGGCAGGCAGATTACAGGCAGGAACAGATAAGGCTCCTTTTGCATTGCAAATGACTGAGGTTGTGAATGCTCCAAGCTGGTGCTGTTACAGCTTCCACAGATAAAGAAACCAGATTCCTGCTCTGACGCCGACGTACGGGGGCAACGGGAGGCCTATTGAATTTCTGCCTCCCTCCTGAGACCCCGAAGGCTTTTTTCCTCCACACTGTCGCAGTTGAACAATAGAATCAGTAAACAGACACAAACAGATGTATCCTTGTTATTAAATGATTGCTAAGGTTAAATAATTAAAACAATGACTTTATTACAAAGTACTACACCACAAACAGCAAACAAATCTTGTCAGAAAACTTCTTATTTCAAATTCCAAATTTCTTTGTTACTTTTCTGTTCATACATGTATATTAGCTCACCAGCGTCATGTATAAGGACATACAACCAGATTGACAGCTGAGAAAATAACAGTTTCTCTAGTTTACTGTTATGGCCTTAATGACTATTTTTACTGTGTAATAGTAGAGGAACTCATCTCTGCACACACACAGCGAAGCCTCAGTCGACTTACTGATGGTGTTTTCCTTGACTTGCAGGTGTTCTGCCCTTTGAAAATTTATTTTTTCAGCCTTTGTTAAAAGCATGATGACGATAATTTAGCGTTATGTTTGACCAGGATTTCTGCTCTTACCAAAGGCTCGCTTCACTTCTGATTATTGGCCTTTCCAATGTCAGAATAAAACATTAGATGCAGCCAGAGCTGCTGGAAGCATTTACCGCTGCTGAATCATTACAGACTACAGAGAGCGGGGAGAATTCATGTACCAGCTGTGTATCACTGAGCTCCTGCAGCCCAATTATCTGAGTCTCATATTTTTATGATTGGGGATCAGCCTTTCAGTCAGGCTTCCTAATGAGCCTCATGAGTGTTATTAGTGCATGGCATGTAGAACACTGAATGCACTAATACATGTGTGCATTTATAGCATGTGTCGACTTTCTCCTGCTGCAGCTTCCTGGTTGTTTTTAAAGCTTTATGCCTTTCAGTCGTATGATTGGTGTCTACTTCAGGCAAAAGCATTTCTTTTGCAACGCTTTCCTCTGACCTCTGCTGTCTTACCGTCTGTGTTTGGTATTCTTGGCCACTGGAGTCCACGGCTCTTCCTGTGTGCGTTAAAAGCACGAGATGCTTTTAGTGCTGGTGGAACCCCTGTGAGGCTCCCATCTCCTGCTCCTTCTCCATCGAAGGGTCAGCTTGCGTCAGTATGACTACAGCTTCGGGTGATGCAGAATGGCTGACTGCGAGGCGTGCTGCATGAATTGTAAATAGGACATGAGCGTATGTGTGTTGAGTCTGTGAAATTGCCCAGGCCTGTGTGTGAATAATAGCCCAACGGCTCTGTGCTTTGCAGAGAGTCGGTGGCTCTGTGCCAGGAAACATTTCTGCCTCCCTGGTTAGCATTTTTCTCACCTCCTCATTCTCCTCTCACTCTCATGTTGTTTAGCACTGCAACACTTTTCAGTTATCTCACCTTAAACCATCTCCGTTTTCTCTTCCTACACATGAAGAGCTGTTTTTGTGCTGTGACACAGTTTTTGTGATTTGCTGGTGCTGACCACAGGAACGTGCTATAGCAGCAAAAGACGAGATCAGTAGTAAGCTGCAAGACGGCACTGGAAAGATGACCTTCAGGATGAAAGTCAATCTGTGTTTAATTTCTGCCCCATCGCCCAATTTACAGAAGAGTAAATGATTAGCTGCTATGTGTTACTCATTATAGCAAATGCCACGGGTGTAAGATAGACAAACAGCAGTGTTGTAATACAAAAGAACTAGTACTGTGATACAGGTTTTACATGTTTTCACTATTAGTACATGATATAACATGTAGAGTGAAAATGCACCAAAATGGCTAAAAGTGACTGATCTTCAGCTGGATTGACCCTGACTGATGACCAGACAGTTGGAAAGTCCAAAGTACAAACTTTTTTCAGTCACTGTCACTGAACCCACCATAAATAAACACGAAGAGGTGCAGTAACAAACAAAAATTACTTTTGTTTGTATTTATCTCATAATGTTGTTTGTGTTGAATATGTTCAGCTTTAGCATTGTGTCGAACAATAAAATCATGAGAAATACTTTAATAAAGAATCAATTTCCTACAACATGTCAGGATATTTCTGCAATTCTTTTGGGCTGCAGTAATGCTAGTTACACTAAGCTCCTATTTATAAATTAAAATGTCAATTCTGCATTTTATCTTCATTATAAAAAAAATTATTCTGACTTCACATTTGCTTATTTTTTTTAAAAAGAGAAATGGTAATCAGCTAAAATCTCTACTGACAAGTCAAAACCTAACCAAAAACTGAAGATTGGAGTTAAAAGTCTGATTGGTGGATCACCAAAAAAGGTTTTAAGTCCAAGACAAAAAAAAAGTCTGCTTAGTATAGTATTGGATGATGTTGGACACTTTTGAACTCCATCCCTCTAGAGACATGCCCAGCTAAATATAGCATTAACACACAGCTTGGAGCAATTTGTGCTAAAATCACTGGATGCGCAGTGGCCTGCAAATTTAGTCCAAAGGGAAGAGGAAGGAAGCGAGCAGGACTATTTATCATCACAGTTTATGACTCCACGTGAGGCGAGATTCACGAGGCAGGAGATTCTATTCAGTTTGTGTAGTTGCTGTTTTTTTGTCCCTCGCTGCTCCTCACTTCCTCTGCAGTTGCATACAAAGAGAACCCTTCCACTGATCAGCCTTCAGGGTTGCTGAATCACTGCTTTGGCATCTAGAGTTGACCCCAGCTCTCCAGCCTTCTGTATATGAGTAACAGAACCTGTCGACACCACACAGTGTCATTGTTTAGCATTCGCTACAGCCTCTCAGAGCCCAAGAATGCTGCTGAGGAGACGAAAGTCTCAGTTCAGCAACAGCCCCCACGACAGATGCTGCCAAAATGTTAGTTTATTACATTTGTGCATGTCGACGTCTGTCAGCCAGCAAATTCTCAGTCATACACGGTAATCCAGTGATTACATCCAAGTCAGCTGTAATCTATTTCTTAGATTTTGAAGAACTTCCCTCCAGATTATATCATAGGTGCCATGAGTGGGTTTTAGGTATTTTCATACTGACTCACTTGTGTTACCTATATCTAGAGTCTAGCAGTATTTCATGACCTCTGTGCTTCCTTCACTCCTACAAAAGCACCATCTTAGCCACGAACACTGAAAAACTAAATAAAATGATATATGTGTATTTCAGCTCCATTGTGCCTCTGAGCACAGATGTATTGATCTATTTTTCACTTGCAAGACCCTGATGTCCCAGATCTCCCCTCCCCCGTTGTGTTTGCCTTACAGGTCAAGTGAATCATAAACGGAATGCTTATGTGTTGGAAAAACAAACAGTGAACTCTTTGGTCTGTGTTTCATCTGCGTTGCATTCCTTTTCCATGTAAAGTTTTGAAACAGAGACATTTTTTTGGTTCACAAAGCCTGTGTGTCCTGTCATTTTCTCAACCTTTCAATCAGCGGATTTGTCTTTGAAGGTTGCAAAATTGTTCAGATTAGAAGATGGCATCACGAGTCCCACCATGTTGAGACATGTGTCTTTCATAGCATCTCTCGCTAGGTTGCAGTGTTTGTTTTCAAGTTTATGTCTGTGTAAAACAAATACAAGCTGTACCCACCATAAATAAACACTAACACTTCTTTACACGAAGAAGACTTCATGTAAAACGAAATGATTAAAATAGCAGCACACTTCCTCCTTCTGATAGTTTGTGCCGGTCCACGCAGCAGTCTGTTGTGATTCACTTCAACACACTGATCTTCAGTTCTTATGTGTGAAATTGTTTGAGGAAGTTATGATTCTAAAAAGATGAGCAAATCAAAACAAGATCAGAGTTCAATAATCTTCTTCTCAGACACGTGAGGTTGAAGATCATTACGGTTCTGCACTTTGGCTTTTGAATTAAAGTCTAGGTTCTAAAAACCAGCACAACTGCAACATATGGTCGGCTAAAGATGAATTATAAATTGAGTTGGCCGCTCACTGGGAGATTACAGCCTTAGCCACGTGCAATCAATGTTCTCTCCCTCAAAAGTAGCCTAAACTCTTGCCTCTGTAGGAAACTGAGATTAAATTCAGTGGGTCAGTGGTGTTTTGGCAGGGGACTCTGTTTGCTTCAGTGATATCCCTCTTTAGATTGGACTGATTGTCCCCTCAGAAACCAAGCATGTTGTCAGATTATAATGATGGGATTCCCCTAAGTTTGATTGGTTCCTGTGTGTTTAATAAAATTTTAATCAGACATGGCTCCCTGCTGATTATTGGTATGATTTCCTTCTTTGGCATGTGGCACAATTTGGGACACACACCGTAAACCACAATTTAACGCACAAATTGTCTGTTGACCTACATAACTACTGGTTATGTATTTACCAACCAACCACCACCACCACGTAGGTAGGAGATTGTTTATACTCGAGATGTACAGAGACAATTTCCGTTGATGGATAATGGTTGAATTTCTCCTGGTTAGTTAATCAGAAACTAAAGATTTTAATAAACGGATGCAACCTCCTCCTCCTGCAAGATCCAGCTGACTGGAACACTATTGGTGTGGGTGCTATTACAGAGCAAACAGAAATTTGAGTTGGTTACATTTCAGCATCAGTGAAGTGTTCATAAAATAAAACAGGAAGCACTAAAGCTGTAAGACACTGTTTAAAAGGAAAATATATTCCACATATTGTAATGTTTGTGCAGTTTATTGTGGCTGCAAGATCAAGACTTTAGTAGATAACATGAAGGCAGGAATGGTAGAAAACAATATCTTCAATGGTCCTTTATGTTATGTTGTAAAGAGGAAGATGAGTTTGGATGTTTGCCACAGAAGTTTATATTTATTTTTTGTACTAATCTTTGTATTTTATCTCATTTGTAAGATTGTTTCTACCGTCTGAGCAAATAAAGAAAACGTTGCAAGATCCAGCTGACTGGAACACTATTCAGCTTCACACTCCTTTCAACTCCTTTCAGCAAGTTGTGGCAATGATTTAATAAGTTGTGGTTTACCCCTGGAAGGTGTGTTGATGAGGATCTGTTAGCAGATGACGCAAACCTTAAGAGAGATTTAATCTATTCTTCCATAAGGTTTCTCCATGAAAATTTGTGAAACAAGCTGGTAGGGCATTTGGACAGTCAGTCATCCATTGGCCAGTTGTGTTTTGGAGTTAAACTATGTTTAGAGTTGACATGAACTCTGACTGAACATGCCAGCAGCCAATTGTAGTAGCTGGTCACAGAAAGAGAGGCAAATAAGGTCGTGTTCTGCACGTGATTTTTAGATTACTGTGTGCACACCCGCTCTGAGGAGAGATGAAAAAGAATATTTCCACCCAAACCACGACGGTTACGGGATTGAAAATTAAATCTGTTATCAGACGGGTGATTAGTTTGAGAAAGCGGTGCGTGCCCTAACCTAGTTTTCCACTGTGATGAAGATCTGTCTCTTTCAGTGGTTTGATGTTTCTGCCTTGCAGGCTAATGACACATTAAGGTTTTATCAACAGGACAAAAAAAAAAAAAAACGTTTTCACGTCTCAAATTACATGACAGTTTGTTGCCTTTTAATGCTGAAAAAAATTAGAGGCCAGACCTTCATGTCATATGTTCTTTTAATCTTCATAAAGTTGATCCTCTCCTCATCTGATTTTGTGACCTTCTCCTGTTTTGCTATGATCTTCTAAGGTATTAAAGAGCATTAAAAACAGTCCTTTCACAATCACTTAGGCACTCGTCTGTTTGCTCTACTTTTGCTGTTTGCCTGTTTCCATCTGTGGGGTCACTGCAGTGCACGGGCTGGAGAGGCCACCATCCTGCAGCCAAAGGAAGGGGGTGGGAGGGGATTTGGTGGGTAAGACACTCTGATGCAGCCGAGATGGACCCTAAATGATAATCTCCACCGAGCGATGGGACTGTGGAGATTCTGCTCCACAGTGCTCAGGTGAATCGCTAAAGAAGAGATCAGTGTCAGTTTAAAGTGGGTGAAGCACAAGCAAATGTTTCTTCCATGAAATCCTGATCCTTATATTTCAAAATGTGACACTCTCTTAGTCGCCTTGTATCAAATCTTATTTTTGTGGCACTAAAATAATATTTTCTGCACATTTAGGCCTTTGGACAAGCTTATACCAACCACAGGAAGGTGGCAGCAGATGGGGAAAGTCGGGAAGAGTCTCTCATCCAGGAGTCGGCGTGTAAGGAGGCCTACTATGAGCAGAGAGTCCTGGAGCTGCAGAACGAACTGCGGCAGACGCGCAACATCCTGACTAATACCCAGTCTGAGAATGAACGCCTTGTTGCCATCTCTCAGGAGATGAAAGAGGTAAGGAGTGATAAGAAGCCCCTATTGTACAGTTCACCCTGTATTTGCTTTAAAGAATAATGAATTATTCATATTTAATATTCTGGATTATGCCACTGTGCATCATGTAGCCAACACCACACAGAGAGGGGAGGGGAGGTCTCTATAGCAACAATTTGAAATGTTTTTATACACATCATTACCATGGTAGCCGATTTAAGTGGATGCTTTAGGATGGTTGTGTGTTGCTGCATTAACTCTGTTGTATAAATACGTTAACCGTCCAGGGGCTTTATTGTGTCTGTGATGGCAGAGATGGATTCTCATCTGCTTCTGACATGTTTTGACAACATTAATTACCTAATAATTACAGAAACGCCTCATCTTTGAACTTGATGTTCTTTACTCCACCCTATTGTCATGTGAGGTGTGGCTGTAATACTAAGTAAAGTAGCTGGGCCAGCTATTTGTGTTTTTATGATGTGAAGCACTTTGAACTGCCGTGTTCAAAGTGCTATACAAATAAACTTGATTGATTGATTGACCATGGGAAATGTGTCTACTCGAAAGAGATGACAGGATCCCACACTAATAATTGACCAATTATCTTAGTTCAAATCCCTACATGAAAATAGTTCTGAGCCTGTTGCTTTTGCTGTTGCATCCTAGGCATGCTTCTTTATTAGATAACTCTCATCTCAGATAAAACAAACCTGTCAGTGTTTGTGTGAGGCTCAATCCAAACCATTTCTCGGCACACATTCCAGCAAGCTTATCCTAATATCATGTAAAAAGCCATTATTCTTGCCCTACTTTGGACAAAGCCTGCCCTCTTCATTGCTGCTATTTACATACGTTCACAGCCAATTGACCTCATTTGAAGAGACAACAGCCCAGTTTAGTGCGTGGGCTGCGTGTCCTTGCCAGGAGTTGTGTGATGCATGTGCAGCAATTTCTGCATGTGATTTCACAAGTGATGACATTATATTAGCAAGATACTAGAACAGGCTGGAATTACATTGACAGGTGTGTTTGAAGGAGCTGAGACAAGAGGACATGAAAGGATGAAATGAGATGAACAGAGAGGCATGTGGAGGCCCATGGACATGATTTGTTTCTTTGATGATGAGGTCTATGTTCCCTTGGTAGCCAAGTCAAAAACTGGAATAATAATGAAGGGATTATGAGTAGAAGACTGGATGGTGAGATGAGCTTTATGGGAAGAAAGGGAACAGACACCTGGAGTGATTTGGTTTAAGTTTCATCATCTTTAGTTTCTATAGCTCGTTAATGAAGCTACATGGATCACCTTGAATTTTGCTTCTGACTTTGTGCTCTCCTCTTAGATGCACTGATCAAAATATTGTGGACAAATTCTGATCCCAGCTTTTTGACCTTCAGATGCTCATTTTAGCTAAATAAGAGAAAGAGAGCAATCACTGTTAAAAAGGATTTTAGAAATTGTTGACAGGTTTGATGTTTCAAGCCTTCTTTAGCAATTTGCAGTAGATACAGCGCCATTTCAAAGGATTACACACAACCACCTGTAATTAGCAGGGTCAAACACCAAACATTCCTTTCACTGAACTATAAATATATACTGTATGTTTTTTTTTGTTTTGTTTTTTGCTGTTATTATTTATTGACTAATTGTCTGAAACATGAATTTGACCATCCAAAATCACCATCTGGTTTCTTTGTGCATCTCCATGGGACTAACTGTGTTTCCTGTTTCTCTTTCCGGTTTAATTATCTTTCCATAATATTGTTAGACCCAGCTGCTCATCCACAGCAGATTTCCCAGCTTTATTTTTAAGGTCAAGTCCTCAATAAAGGAATTGATGAATTTCTGAAGAAACCTCATTGGTACGTAGACATCTGCAAGACCGACTGCTGTTTTTTGAGTCACTGTTCGAAACAGATGTCAGCAGTGCTTCTTACAGAGATTAGGGAAAGACTTAAAAATGGCATGTTTCTGCCAACGACTTAAGTTCTGAAAAGCTCTAAATACAGCAATAATTAGGTCAGCTGCTGCTTCTCCGTGTTGGTGAAAGTTAGTATTATGGAAGCTCGATGTGCTCCACCATGCTATTGACCCACTGTGTAAAACATGCCTTGAGGCAACCATCTACTCAAAACATGGTTTCTTTTTCCTGTTACATTTTAGACATTAAATCCATCACCTGAGGATATTTATGACAAATACCTTAATGGTGGATTTAAATACAGAGCAGTTCCGATTTACTGTGTTACAGGGTGGTTCACTGGTGTCTTTCTGGCCAATGCCGTCCCCTTTATGACCACCATGCTGTATTGCAATGGACTTTAATCCACACTAATTAGTAGAATAAAAGGTTCTGATGTGTAAATTACCTCATGTATTTGAGATAATGGCACCCCCACCAGTGCCACTTTACAAGGGTGCTAGGAGTGTGTTGTGGTAGGCAAATGGAGAAAGCCTGGGCACTGAGGCTGGCATTGTGACCACACTGGCAGGCCTGAAAGAAGCCTTTGTCTCTGGGATTTTGAATTAGCCCTGAGCTGATGCTGGAAGAGGAGAGGGGGGAGGCAGTAGGACACACTGAGATTGATACAAAAGAAAAAGGAGACCTAAAATCCATTTTGAGAATGAGCTGGCCTTAATGGGCACAAATCCATTGCCAATAAAGGATTGCTCTGCTTTTTCTAAGCATGCAGGGCTAATCATGTAGTCAGAAGGTGGACTGAATGACTCAATTATCATAAGTTTAACATGGAATGCAACTGACAGTCTGCAACTGTAGCTTCTTTCTTTTATTTGTTTGAAATGACTAGCGATACATCTGCATAGTTTTTGTCAGTCTAAGAAACAATATATTTTTGTTAACAGCTTCCACTGACTCAGTATATTTGAAAGAAATGTATCCAAGCATTCTCAATTTGATGTTTTTTGTTCCAAAACCAATTTTTTTAAAGCAAAATTTCACATATCTGGAAGCTCCATTTACTTAATTGGATCTTGTTGCAGCTGAAGTTTCATATTTCCCATTTAAACCAACCAGACGATTTCATGCCAAACACTCATATGGTGACACAAAGCAAACATGAGACATATTCCATTGGTACGTCTCGGTCTATAGGATTATAGTCAGAGAAAGAGCCAGTAACATTGTGAGGAGGTGCACGCTTATAGGCATGACTTCATTAAATCCAATCTCATGTATTGTGGGGAATATGCCTCTAGTGATGCGCCTCATTATCTTCACAGAATGGAAAGCCACAATGGATGAGTGTCAAGACATTATCATGCAAAGCCAAAGCCATGTTGTAAATGTTATCAGTGCGGTTTAGTCTATCTTCACACTGTTTTCCACCCAGAGAAAGAGTTTCTCTCTACGCCTCCATTTTAAAAAGCTAAAGTTGGCCCTTAAATGATGAGATTTCTCAGCTCATTTTAACAGTTTGTAACCACAGTTTTTTTTTCAGTTTCTTTAAGAGTGTGAAAGTGGAAGGACTGTTTACTGATGGAATAATTCTCCAAAGGGGGAGGAAAAAGCTCATTACAAACAAGATAACTGTTTTTATTGTACGCAGAAGAAGTCTGAGTACAGAGCTTCATGTTTTCAGTTTTGAAATAGTGACCCACAGAGGCTCAAGAGTAATTTTGTTGGCACTCCCAAAGCCCTGCCTTGTGTTGAAAGGTCTGACTAGCATTGTACAGAGATCCAAGGAAGGTTGCTCTTTGTTCCCTGTTATTATCATCTACCGCCATGAGGCTAATGTAATAAGACTCCTAGTTCTGGAGGACTCCAGGGTGTTGATGTCTGCCTCCTCATCATTTCTCGTGACATTAATGCTGAGATGGATCTGCTCTGTTTTTTTCTGTGGCATTTTGGAGGAGGAGAGGATGCAAGGAACGATAAATGGAGAGAAGGCTGACAAACTGCTTCTAAGAAATCACCAAAACAGCCGCCAAATATGAGGAGTGGGGGACAAGAATGGGCTATTATTGAGTTGGATCAGTCTGTTTTAGCAGCGTTATTCCTACTTCAGCAGACACAACCTAATGAATTTCTGGGTTAGTGTGTTTAGATATAGAACCTTGAAAAAACATTAGACTCCCTGAACTTTAGATTTTATTGCCTTCTAATTACAGGCAATGGTTTTTATTTGTTTTTTCAGTGATAGACCAAAATTGAGGCAGAGGTTCACTTCTCAGCGACACAAAGACCCCAAACATAAGCAGTGGCTTAGTTTAGAGCATTTTTGTGTGCTAGAGTAGCTTAGAGTTAAAATATAAACTCAATTGAGAATTTGTGGAAGAATTTGAATATTTTTGCTGATGAATTCCATCCAATCATGGAATCAATCACTAGGTGTGGAAGAACTGGTAGAGACATCAGAGACATGGAAAGACTTGCAGTTGTAATTGTAACAAAAAATTATTATCCAAAACATTGCGTCATGCATCTAATAGATTGGTTCCTATATTTAGAATGTGTTTCTTAAACACGTTTAGGTGATTTTCAATTGATCTTTATAATTATTCATTTAACCGCTGCATCACTAGACCAAAGAGATTTCCTGCTGTGGATCAATGTTCACTAATGAATCAACTACAGCTTATACATACACACACAGGCCCTCATGGGCACTTCCATTAATGGGTGTAAACTCAGATTTTCCACTCTGATTCAATCTCATCCATATGACCTCAAATTCACAAATGCACTGAGTGCAGGGAATGAAAGAGTCACCTTGTAGGTTTCTATGTAAGCATACAAAGGGAAAAGTGCGACGAGCCAGTCACTTCTAGAGTTCTCTATGTTTTTATATGATCTGCTTCCTTTAGATGTACAACCTTGTCTGTAGTTTCATGATGAGTTGGAGCTCCATGCAAACAATGGCAGCCGCTCGCAGCAAAGACCAGGATAAAAGCGGATCAGCTTTCACCCTCCTTGTTTTTGACTGTGGCACAATGCCTCTGAGCTTTGATATTCTTTGGCCTTGTTCGTGTAGCTGCTCTACATCTGTTATTCATGCCCTGTCTCTACTGGAAGTGATTTGAGGTAGATTTGGCTTGGCGGGTTTAGCATGAGTTCTTATGACTTGTTGAAGGATGTATTGGTTTGCTCCTCGTCCTTGACTTCAATTTATGGCGCAGAGAGATTTCAGAAAGACATTTTCCTCGCTTCTACTTTTTAGATGTGATGGAAGATAGATTTAGCATGTGGGGGGAAAAAATGATTGACGCATGGCTTTTAAAAGCACACGGATGCAGAGATGATGGAGGCGCAGTGGGGGTTGGGAAAATTAGAGCAACGAGGATGATGAAATGACAAGATGGAGGTCATTGGTGTCAGTAGGAGAAGTAGAGAAATGGAGTCAAAATAAGCACAGGGAAGCTGGTGCTCTGCGTCTCTGTCTGTCTCTCTGTCGTGCCATTTCTGGGCTTCTGCACTTTGTGAGGAAATGTGTTTGGAAAGAACTGACACATACATTTTGCTTAAGTGCAAAGTGAATAAGATGGAGAGGGAAATTGAGGTCAAGGGGCTTCATGCGAAAGCAGAGAAGTGGGGCAAAATATGTATTTTCCCAGTCAGATTGGCCAAATGTATAAATAAAACAGTCTTGAACCATGTTAGAGTCTATCCATCATTTTAGCAAGAGGTAGACTACAAGTAGAGAATGCCCTCTTTGTAATGGTTGTCATGCTCATTGCTAGACATGAAAGACTCCAAAGACATCTAAATCCTTCACTGTTTAAAATGTCCTTAATTATGCCTGTAAACCAGCTAAATTCTTACTCATCATCCTCGCAAAAAAAAATCTTAAGATGAACATTTTTAAAAATTGCCGTGCCTTTGGAAATTTTACGATACAGTTTTGCGCTTTGGCATAGCCTGCTGGTGTTGGTTCTGCCACCCGGTGATACTCTCATCTGGACCGTGTGTGGCAGACAGGACAGCTGTCAAGGCGTCACCTGTGGTGACAGAAGCTACTGTCGCTGACCTGACGTAAGCCTGTGAGTGACATCCTCCTAATGAGCTCTGTTGGAGGCAGCAGATTGCTCCCCAGAATAATTCCAGTAACATTCCCCAGAGTGTCATTACGGCCCTCACACAAATAAATGTTATTAGCACTTTATAGTTTTGGAACACAATTTCCAATTTGGGGCACAGGGTAATAGAGGACGCAGAAGGGCGAAGGTCACCACCCATGTGTGCATTTTAATCAGATCGGTGCAGCGTCTTTTCATCTGGATCGAACAGAGCTAACCCACCAGCTGAGGCACATAGCCCTGACCAGGAGGAGACCTGAGCAGCCAGCTGGCTCCGCATTGTTCAGCTAACAAAAAGAGATTATTCTGCTGATGGGATTATCTTCACAAACATAATGAATTCACTATTTATATTGTCTGAGACATCTGAGCTAGTGATGCTCTTAATGCTGCTTCCTCAACTTTGCTTTGATTCTTGTCTCCCTCAGAAGTCATAGAAGTATGACTTTCTTATTTAGTAACGCACCAACATGGTTCATCAGACATGTGCATCTGATGAATCTTAATTCATCAAATGATGGTCTTAAATCTGCTCTGCACTTGGTGTTTAATTATTGAGCTGCTAACATGGATCATGCTCTTGATTTCTAGAATTTAACAACATTTTGGATGGGTGCCTTGCTATCCATCCGAACCAAATATTAAGGGTAGTATGGTGTAAAAGGAGGGAGCGTTCAGAAACACTGTTGGTTGTTTAAGACGGCGTGAATAAATTAGGTGTTTAATGGCATCTAATTGCAGGGATACTCAGATAAATAATACTTGTGAGCTTAAACTGCCTACAATCTGCAGTATAATCTTTCATAAACCAGAGTAGGCTCAAACAAAAAGAATGAGGCATTTACAGAGACACAATGATGTGGGTCAGACAGAACTCTTGGGTAGTAAAAGACAGGTTGAGAACTGGAACCTTTTTGGTTTAAATTCCTTATCTTTAGCTCCTTGTTACCAGTTTAGGTGCACAGTCATAGTTTGGTATGTTTCCAGTGTGGGGTACTCTTATGCTTTTAGCTGATGGATTGAAAACAGTGAGGTGTTCAAAGCTTGATGTAATGTTCTAGAAGGTAAACCTGCTTTCAACTTTTCTCCAACTTTATGTCTGAACTGTCTGCTGTGACTTTGTCTCATAATACTTTTTGTTCTCTGATGCTTTCTAACAAACCTTTGATGCCTTCAAAGAATATTTGAATTTATACTGCAATTAAATTGTGTGACTTACTGAAAGCAAATGTTTGCTCTGGATTTAAGAAATACATACAATAAATACAAATGTCCTTCTTTGATTGAAAAAAACAAAACAAAAACAAATAAATACAACACACTCCCTCAACTTTCCAATGATGTGCTACTTGTTGGGCCGCCATAAAATCCCTATGAAATGTAGACGCATTTTTGTAACGTATCATAACTTAAAAGGTTCCAGGGGTGTCAGTGTTGCTGCAAAGCCCTGCATCATAATGATAGTTAATCTAGATGTATGTCTGAGTGAAACCCCCTCGAGAGCGACTTTGTCAGACCAATAAATTGACCCGAGTGGAAGGGATTTTAACATAACCATATGGCAATGACATGAGAGAAAGGGGCCAAATGGGCACATACAGATTGATAGTTTATAGTCTCTTCGTTATTAGAAAATCTCCTGAATGAGAGCCCACTCTCATTAACACATTGATGCAAAATCCCAGTCTTTTTTTTTTTATTATTATTTTAACTAAGCATAAAAGGCAACCAAGTACTTCCTTTTAGGTAACTGGTTTTGCATGATTCAGTAGGGAGATAGAAGCCTTATGGTGGAAAGGCTGGTTCCTGGCTTCTCTGTGCTTTATTTTATTAATGAAGCCTGAACAGCATGAGGTATCAGACTGCACTTACAGTACATTAGAAACAGAGTGGTGTTTTGTAGGAGCAAACAAAAAAGTCAAACCGCTTGTTTCTCTGGCACACTTCTGGGACATTCCAGCCAGTTTTTGCACCATCTTTATGCTGAAACTTCTTCACTTGTGTCTCTTTACTCTTTAGACACAAAGAAAGACTCATAATGAGGATCTCGTTTGGATAATTAGACCATTGCAAAGCTTTCCACCCACTCACAGGAAGCACTCGTCCCTAAGAGAGACGAGGCAGGCTTCAAACCCTTTAGTGCAGTTAGAAGTGTCAAGTGAGAGAGCTGGTGGCCCACTGCCCGGAGCGACACCTGGTACCTATCTCCCAGCAGGCCCACATTTGGTTCATCCAGATGGGAGAGCTTTATAATTTAGTAAGATTGAAAACGTTAAAAACAGTTGCAGTGCTGCAGCTCTCATCAAAATCAGCATTGCTCAAGCTGACGGCTTCTCTAATTCTGCTTACCTACAGAACGGGGAGATGATGGAGCTCCAGAGGAATCAGCTGCGTGACGACATCAAGGAGTACAAGTTCAGGGAAGGCCGTCTGCTGCAGGACTACACCGAGCTGGAGGAGGAGAACATCTCTCTGCAGAAGCAAGTCTTAGTGCTCAAACAAAGTCAGGTGAGGAAGTGCTAGAGGGCAGTGTTGCCACGGTAAAATCACATACATGCATATAAAGATGAGATGATTAACTATAAAATAATTCGAGATCCCTTATAGCACATTTCTAATTGCTTCTGAGTATCATTTAGCTGCTTCTTAGGGCTGAATTCATTTTAAACAAGCCAGTTATCAAATATAAACCCCAAAGTCGATTATCACTGGCTTGTTTTCACTGACAAAAAAACAACAACCTCTTTTTAATTTCTTGTAACGCAATTTTCTGTTGAGTTTTATGTTTTAAGTCCACCATGAGAAGAATTAAAAATCAACCACTAAACGTCTTTTTTTTTTTTTCTAAGGTTTATACTTGTATGTTATTGCAAATTGTTTTGAACTTTAGTTAGTAAAGGAGCAACAACATCAACAGCCTTAATACTGCTTAAGGTTCTTTGTTACAATAAATTGATACAGTATGATGCACAAGCCTCTGTTGCTTGTGGAAATTTTTCTACAACACTTTCTTCTTCCACCCAACTTTTATTATGCTGCGATATATCATCCGTTTGTTGAACAACTGCTGAATCATTATTTATCAACTTATATATATAGAATTAAACATTTTCCTCTTGCCTCTGCTCTGTCTAGGTGGAGTTTGAGGGTTTGAAGCACGAGATCCGTCGCCTGGAAGAAGACACTCAGTTCCTAAACAGCCAGCTGGAGGACGCCATCCGCCTGAAGGAAATCGCTGAGCGTCAGTTGGGTGAGGCTCTGGAGACCATCAAGACGGAGCGGGAGCTCAAGACCTCTCTGAGGAAAGAGCTCTCTCACTACATGAACATCGGAGACACTCTGTATCACAGGTAACCAGAACACAAACAAGCTGCTGTCAGGCTTTAGGGAACACGTTCAAATCATCAAATTACATAATTTCCCACATCTCTCCCTCAGTCCTTTAAGCATTTCTCTGGATGGCCTCAAGTTCAGTGACGATGCCACCACAGAACCTAACAACGATGAGGCTCTGCTTGGATACGAGAATAGCTTCACCAAACTGGCCAACACCATCAACGAGGACAACCGCATCTCCACTCCTAAGAAGGAGGAGCTCTTCTGCCCTGTGCCCAGCCTGGTCGACGATCTGCTGAGTGAGCTGAACATCTCAGAAATCCAGAAGCTCAAACAGCAGCTGATGCAGGTTGGTCTCTGTTCACATTTCTTTGTCACACAGCAGAATTGCAATGTCTTAGAGATTATTTGTTTCTGTCAGTTTTAGAGCTAAACGTAATTTTAATGGAATAAAAACAGATAAAAATAGCAAAAGACAAAATCTGAATGGATCAAAAATCTTTTGTTTATCCGAAAGCATTATTTACAAATATGGACCAAGAAGGAAAGAGGTGGGGTACAGCCTGAATAGGTCACATGTTGACAGCTTTTAGGAAACCTTAGAAATTGTATTTATCACTGAAATAAGATGTAATAACAGTTTAAAAGATCTTTCTTTAAAATGTTTATAAATACTTGTTTTGCATTTCCTGCTCTTACACAGAGATGTGATTTTGCCTCTGCTTCTAAAATAAGTAATGATTAAAGAATGCTAAATAAAAAAAGAAAAAGAAAAAAACCTTTTAAATGTTATTTTATTTTCCAGTATTTTTTTTTAAAAGAAACTGAAATTTGCTATAATTGGCATCAGCATGTCAGCACTTTGCAAGAAAACAAATGGATCCGAGAAGTTAACTTTAAAGTCCTGATCGGTCCATTTCTAACTACCAGAACAGAATTCATCTGTATTTAAAGGTGTGTTTCTCAGAGGAGAGGCTTGCTGTATCCTGACCCGTCAGCCTCAGGCATCTAAATCCCATTACAGCAAAGTTAATCCAAGGAGAGCCAGACACACACACACACACTCCAGGCTCCACTGGGCTCCCCGGGCAGCAGGTGGTGCCACCGGAGGTCCTGCCATCTGCTTGCTCGTCACCACAAGATCACTCACACATGTCTGGGTACCATGGTCACCAGAAACTCATCTGAACCTTTGGAGAGGAATTGTTTTTCACACTATTTTTATTTTTATGTCTTGTGATGTCTTTTAGTTTTTGAAATAACTCAGTGCTGACATAAACGAAGCTTTGTTGACATGTGTAAGACCACTCTTGTCCAGTCGATCTGAACCGTTAAGGTCACACTGACCCTGATGCTGAGTTTGCTGGCACGCTGCCTCATATTCTGCGATAACACCATCCTAATGCTGCCGGGGCTTATCACATGGACAGTTAATCCTCTGATTTAATATTATTTTTAAAAGCAGGAGTCCCGTTTCTCATCATTTGGTTATTAAAAAATAACTAAATTGCATCTCTATGCATCTCTTCTCAGATGGAGCGGGAGAAGGTCAACCTGCTGTCCAATCTGCAGGACTCCCAGAAACAGCTGGAGCAGGCCAATGGGGCTCTATCCGAGCATCAGGAGAAGGTCAACAGGCTGACAGAGAACCTCAACGCCATCCGTAAGCTCCAAGCCAGCAAAGAGCGTCAGTCTGCTCTGGACAACGAGAAAGAGCGGGACAGCCACGAGGACGGAGACTACTATGAGGTGGACATTAATGGACCGGAGATCCTGGAGTGCAAGTACAAGGTAACTCAAACTTCTCTTGAACACATCAAAAAAATGTTGGTATTTTGACCTTTTAAGCTCAGTCATCATTTTTCTCTGGCAGGTGGCCGTGTCTGAGGCAGGGGAGCTGAAGGAGGAGCTGAAGACGTTAAAAGCAGAATATCAGGCCTGTCAGTCGCGCTACGACGAGGAGCGCAGTCGTCTGGAGAATGACGTCAGGTCTCTGGGAGATAAGCTGTCCAATCTGGAGAGGACCACTTTTGCAGAAAGAGAAGAGAAGGCTAAACTGGAGAAAGAGCTGCGCAAGGTGAGAGGCTTCTGTTTGAAACCCGTTCTGTGTTCCCAAAGAAGCAGGAGCTGATTTATTTCTTTGTGTTTTAGCTGAGTGATGTGGCAGGCGAGTCCCAGGGCAGTCTGAGCGTGGCCCAGGATGAGCTGGTAACATTCAGCGAGGAACTGGCCACCCTCTACAACCACGTCTGCATGTGCAACAACGAGACCCCCAACAGAGTGATGCTCGACTTCTACAAGGAGGGCAAAGGTGGTCGGAGCAGCCCGGAGGGCCGCGGTCGGCGTTCTCCCATTCTGCTGACCAAGGGTCTCTTCCCAGAGCATGGCAGGGCTGACCTCAGTGATGGCGCTCCCTCACCCGTCTCCTCTCTCCCCTCCCCTGTGTCGGACCACCGTCGTGAGCCCATGAACATCTACAACCTGGTGGCGATCATCAGAGACCAGATCAAGCACCTGCAGCTGGCCGTGGATCGCACCACAGAGCTGTCACGCCAGCGCGTAGCATCTCTGGAGCTTGGCACCGTGGCAGACAAGGACAAAGAGGCCTGCATGGAGGAGATCCTCAAGCTGAAATCCCTGCTGAGCACCAAGCGGGAGCAGATCGCTACTCTGCGGACTGTCCTCAAGGCCAACAAGCAGGTGCGTGGATCCGTTTTGTCTGCTCCTGTCATTGTTTGTTCAGCCTGCTTGTCATTATTATCAGAACGGTGAAAGACAGAAATATTTCAGGTCTGATCAGCTGCTGCACCAAACGGGTTGCAGACGGGTTACAATCGTAAACACACTGAGGAAGTAGCCATATGGTGGCAGCTGCCCTGAGTATCAGTGTGTTTAGGAAAACAGAGCTGCTGGGTGAAATGCAAAGAATTTCAGCCCTAATGTTGGGTGTGTTTGCAGTTGCTGTGGCAGCCCTTAAAGCTATGTGTGGGGCTATTCACCGAGAGCACATAGAAAAACAAATAACAGCTTGTAAATTAACATTTGACATTCAGCTGTGAAAACTGGCCCATTTAAACAGAGGTAACTCTGACTGAGAGGCAGACAATTTTAGACTGAGTCGGCAATTAATCCGTTTTAGGCTTGTTTGTAGACTAGAATTTTGTGGGACATTTCCAGTCTGGCAGCTGGTTCTGATTTCTCTTTAAGAGCCATAATGATACTATAAGAACCACCTTCCTGTTGTGAAGGCAGAAGGGTGGTTCTTTACTCCCTCTGTGTTGGAAAGAGAAATTGTGTTTTTCTGAGATTTAAATTACACAAACTGATTTCTGAGATGTTATGTTGAACTCTTTTTAGCATCTTATACAAGCAAATGGCAACAATTCCACATATGTCATATTCCATGACGGGTAAAAAGCATCCTGGAATCCTCCGAAAGTCATATTGTCTGATTTATTTACATCTAAATGTTGTCTGGTTGGTAGATTTTGTTTAAGTCATCAAACGTCATTCTCTTGCATATGTCTGAAAGTGTTGATGATTTCTCAGTGTGTCTCTGCTTGTTACGACAGAAAAGACATTTTTACCTGCGATTCTCACTCTGCATTTCCCTTTGTTAACTCACAGACAGCTGAGGTTGCTTTGGCCAATCTGAAGAGCAAGTATGAGAACGAGAAGGCCATGGTGACAGAAACCATGATGAAGCTGAGGAATGAGCTGAAGGCTCTGAAGGAAGACGCTGCTACCTTCTCCTCTCTCAGAGCTATGTTTGCCACACGGTAAGAGGCACCTCATAAGACAAAGCATTTTAAAACCTTCAAATCTTTACTATGTTTGTATCTCCTGGTAAATTGCCTTAGGCAGCATTTCCTCTTTACACAGATGAACTACTGGCACCAGTCCTAATCTGTGCTAGTCTGCCATGTTACTATTGGAAACCGGAAAAGAATAATTCGTGTTAAGAAAGGGAATGGGTGTTATTCTTAGAGCTATTGTTGCATGCAAAGGCCAAACACACAGTAAGCAGGTAGCTAAAGACAGGATTATTGTGAAAATCCATCTTTGCCATATGTTGTGTCTGCCAAGGTTGAGCTCTCCAAGTTTCTTTCATACGAAGGAGGAACAGGTTTTTATTATGATGAGACTGAATATTAAAGAGTGACTGAGTCTCATCTGTTTAGCGCTAAAATATTCACGTAAGCATTGGTTTTGTTAACTGACTTGGTGTGTGTTTGTGTCTCAAATGGGCCGACATACTCACTAATCTTTTCTGATTCCCAAGAGAAGCCGGTCAGAGGTTGTGTCCATAATCCCACCTCATCTTGGCTGCGATTATGCTTTCATCACATAGCAGACTAAGTCCTCACACACTGCTTATTTGTTTACCTACGTTATGTGTACGTAGGAGGATACACCCCATGTTAAAGCTAACAAAGTGGTCATTTGTTGTAAGATTTTAAATTTAAATGCATTTAAATGTGATTTTTATAGCAGAGTCCGTCCATCTTCCTGCACTTAGGACTCATTTTCAATGCACAACTGGGTGATAAATCGTTATAGTGATGGTGCTCTGAGATGATAATGCAATTTTAAAGTGGAGAAAGGGTACTGGTAGCTTTTAGGACAAAATCTTACCCGCGTAGAACTTGAAACCTTACCTTCATCTGCATTGAACTTTCTGATATAATGCTATGAAAGAGCAGTGTCTCGTCAGGTAGTTACAGTTGTTTACACACAAATCTGTACACACTGTATAGACCTGTGTGTCTGTCTGTACAGACATTTCACTTCACTTAGTTTGCCACTGAGTGAAATAACTAAAAGACTTGTTACCGAGTTACATTCAGTTACTTTGCAGAAGTTATTCAAATCCGTTGAATTTTTTCAGCTTTTATTACATTTCAACAACAAAAGTGAGTGTACTGTATTGGGATTTCAAATTAACATTCTGGAGAGTGTGGCATGTATTTGTATTCATCCCTTTTACTCTGATGCCCCTAAATAAAACCCAATGTAATTTATTGCTTTATAAAGACCAAAAAATAGCAGAGCACCATTCAACCCTTCAACTGAAAAGAGTATAGTAAATAGTATCTGACAGGATCTCGCCATCCACTTAAGCATACTGGCCTGTCAATGAGAGAATTAATATCTGAAACAGCTAAGAAGCTCAATTGAATTATAGAGGAGCTGCAAAAAACTGTGACAGGGTAGCTATTTATTACACACCCTATAAATCTAGCCTTTATGGAAGAGTTGCAGGTAAGCCAGAGGCAAAAAGTAATTGAGCATTAATACATGTTAAATTAAAATGAGCAAAATAGTTTCCATTCTGATTATTGAAAGTTTTAAAGGGCAATTTTCATTACAGAGACATCCCAATCCATATTCTATATGACTTCAGTTGTGTGTGTGGGGGGGTTTTTTAATTTTTTTTATTTCTGTTTTATTTATTATTTTTGTTTGTTGTATTTTACTTTGGATATTTAAAATCTCTTCCAGTTCCAGTGTTGAATGTTCTTTGGAAAATTGAAGTGCAAACCTGCATTATTATGCCATCAATATATTCCTGGAAAAAATGATCTCAAATCATCAACATTATGGCCTATTGCAATAATTACTAGGACAGTTTATCATCTAGCAAAATTTGCTATTGTAACAGGCTTAAATGCGGGATGAAAGTTGCTGTTGAGGGAAAGCCTTCTTGTCACTACATAAAAGCAAATGATGCACAACACTCTGAACACACCATTCCTATTTCCCTTCCACTTTAGTTCTGCACTTCTGTCACATAAAAACATAAAAGTGAGTCTTTCTAAAGACAAAACAAAACAGTTCAAGGTCTAGAAAAACCTTTGCAATGCACTGTGGTCTGGATGAGCCCATTGACTTCATTTCTTTTATCCTTCTGCTTTTCTGAAGATGCTGTTGATGTACCTTAAAACCTGCCATCAATGCGTATTTTCATTGATATGCTGAGGTGACATTTGTTTCTGTGCCCACCCTGCCCCAGTTGTCCACCACTGTTGTAGGGTTACATTCAGTCTGTTTATGGGATTCATGCATTGGTATGTAAATTCTGTGCTATACGGCACAGAGTTTGGGTCAGGGGGTCTTTGAAAATCTGGGGGACTTGCCTGAGTGAAGTTTCCCACACTCCCCATCTCCTTTGTATCCCTTGTCCCCCTCCTGTGCTTCCTCAGCACCAAACACACACATCTTTAAGCATCTGGTGACAAGAGGAAGGACCAGGTTTGTAACTGAAGTCCACTCCACGAGCCCAATTTTTCAGAGCGATCGCCTCTGACAGTCATGAAAAGGGGATTTGCGGAAAAATCTCTCACACACAAATGATGTGTGGTCCTCATGGAAGAAAAAACCTGAAGATGGAGTGGAATTGGGCAAAGCTTAGGGTTTTGTTGTAACGCTTTACTTATGGAGTTGTTGAAAACAGAAGTGGATGTTGGAGTGGGAAGTCCATGAGATATTTTTCGCATGTGTTTACGTTCTCCTCTTTGTTTCCCTGTGAGAGTCTGAGCCCCTCCAGCTGCGGGCTCTGGTGTCATATTAACAGTTAAAGTCCTGCCTCCAACATTCCTCAGACATGCCTCAACATGCTCTCCCTTAATGCTCTCACTGATCAACGGTCAAACCATTACGCGTAACCCTAACCTGTTGTTTTCATGCTATTAAAAAATTTTGTTTTGTTCATTTTATCAGTGTGATCTCAACGTGATCAGTCATGTTCAGATCAGGGCTGCTGCTCAGCAGGTTGTTTATATGCCTTAAGGTCAGTTTCAGTCATGAAACATCTTGTTTATGAGGGCGGTAAGATGCAGTGAGCCACTACATTTCTACAAAGGATGCAGATAATATGCTCATCTGTCACAGCCGCCATTACAGCTTGTATTCATCTTACACAACCCCGCAGCCGCCTCCTGGTTCTCCTCTTATATCGTGCCACAATGGCCCCATCAGCGGGCCAAAACAGGCTCCTTTTGTATCCCGTCGTCTTTTTCCCGGGAAAAAAAATCGCACGACCTCCCACTCCCAGGCAAGACACACTGAACTGTCTGAAGAGACACTAGCGCACCGCTTGCCCCCAGACACCTAACAGGGTCGCCCCCCTGAGTCTCACACTGGGTTTAATGAAGAGGCACTGATCCCTTTTGTCTGGGTGTGTCCCAAAGGGTGGAGCAGAGCAGAGGTTCAGGGGTGGAGGTGTTAGTTTGTTTGTATGGTGGTCTGGTAAGGGGCAGAGTTCACATGGCCACGAACCACGTGCAGATCTGAACACAACAAAAACATCTGCAGGCACGGATGACTTTTGACTTCACAGGAAAGTTTTCCAAAAGGTTTTCATCCAGATGGTGTTGGCAGTCCCACTTGTTCTTTGAATACTTTTGGGCTTCTTTCTTATGTCTAAACATCAAAAACCAGACTGATATTGAGAAATTCATTATAAGATCTTTTCTATTTCATGTGATCCAGTCCTTGGGGAAAATAAATCAAAATTACAAAGTCAGCTATATAAAAACACGGAAATCCTTGCCAGTCAGGAATAACTTGATCCATGCGTCTCTATCTAAAATGGTTTGCTGAGTAAAACCACAAGTAGTTCATCATCTAAATCACTTTGAATTGCCTTTGTTGCTGAAAATGTACAATACAAATAAACTTGCCCTGCCTTGGCACTAACAGCACTAATCAGGCTTTGCAAAAATAGTGGGTTGTCACTAGGAGTTTGCCAACAAAATGAAACAAAAGTTCTTTGTATTTTCCTCTTCACTCAGTGAAGCAAAGCCCACTGCATTTTTATATCAGCAAACAAAGAACGTGTAGATGAGCACAAATGAGACTGAAAGGCTCTGATACAAGCAGCAGAAAATGTTGAGGCTTGTGAAGTGAGATAAGACCCAGGAGGAAGAGGATGAAAATGAAACAGGAGTGCTGCCACAGCTGATGGAGGCTGGAGATACAACCCACTAAATCCAATCCTGTTGAGTGACCCGGTTCTCTTACCTGTCCAGCTTTAAATCATTCACAGACACACACACACACACACGCTCACATACAGACACACGCACACACACATGCTCACACACAGACACACACATGGAATGAGTGACAGGAAATAATGAAGCAGTATGCACACAGTTATTAGTTATATTGCATATTTGAGACAATATGTTTGAACGAAGTCTCACTGCAGCTGGCGAGAGTAATAAAGCGCAGTCTTCTTCTCATTCTTTCACTTTGTTACTGAATGACCACAAGGTTAATGCATTAATGATTTCATCCTGGCACGGAGCTTATTTAAAGAAACTCTTGAGTTTTGTATCTGACCTGATCATATCACTTATTCCCCATTAAAGAAAATCTAAAATGAGAGATTTTCTTTAAAGAAGTTGTTAAACATGTTTTTATTATTATTTTAATACTAATTTAATCTATGTATTTGTAGCATAGGTGGCAAAATGGCTGATTGAGTCAAAAGTTAATATTACAGGAACATTTCTGGTGAGCAAGCTTGAGCTTTGTGGCTTGTTGCTGCCATCTGCTGGTTACAAAAACAACTGAGAATCTTGGTCTTTCTAAAGGTTCGGTTTAGTGGGACTTTGACAAAGATAGTGTTCTTCTGCACAGAATCTAATACTGTTAAAAGATTGTGTGCAGCCTGGGGCTCTCCTTGCTGATGCAGTTATTCACACGAAAGGATCCCTGACCAAGTATTTGCTGTCTGATATTCCTGTATAAAACGTTTTGTGAGAAATTCAGGTTGTGGTGAACCTGCAGGTCAAGCTTCACGTTTTCTTTTATGTTTCCCTCCTGCAGCTGTGACGAATATGTCACCCAGCTGGAGGAGATGCAGAGGCAGCTGGCTGCAGCCGAGGACGAGAAGAAGACCCTCAACTCTCTGCTGAGGATGGCCATCCAGCAGAAGCTGGCGCTGACGCAGCGCCTGGAGGACCTGGAGTTCGACCATGAGCAAACCCGGCGCGGCGGCAACAGCGGGCGTTCCAAGACCCGCAGCAAGGCTGCCGGCACCACCGCCATCAGCAACCCCCACGTAAGTCAGAGTCTCACCTGCTCTGGCTCCGGCCGTCCCGAGCTCAACAACGCCATGCCCAATGGCATCCTGGGAGGCCCTGCCATCTTCTGCAGTGAGAAGTACAAGATCTACTGCGACTGAGAGGCTGCTCGGACGTCCAGCTGGACTGCTGTGTACAGAGGACAGGGAGGGGGACCGAACCCTCCCTGCCCTTAGTGTAAAAGAGCCCCACTTGCTCGCTTTGCTCCCCGGCCAGCCTGCGCTCCTCTAGGGACTGCTGCGTTACTAACCGGCTGCTCGTTTGTGCTCGTGTAACCGCTTAGGGGAATGCAGATGTATGTACAGTGTGCTGTGGACTGTAGTAGACATAACTGGCATGTGGGTTCAAGGGCCCTGATTATAATGGGGGGCGGGGGGGTGTTGTGGATTTTATGGAGTGTCTATTCTTTCCGCTGTCATGGTGCTGTACCTATGATGTAAAAGGTTGCAGCTTCTGTGTTTATCTGTTCTGACCCAGTAACATAAACACATGGTGGGGGTTGTGGAGGCATGTAGAGATGTCGGACTGAACGACATCCTCTGTTTGGCGTGTCTGTCGGTGCTCCTTTGATGAAAATAGCCTAGCCCTTAACCTCTCTCCCTTCCTTTCCATCCTGACCAGGCACTGCAGTATGCGGCAGCCCATTTTTTAAATCAAGTAACTGATGTTTACAAGAAAATGAACTAAAATATGCAAGTTCCCTCTGCTTTGTGGCTAGGGGAGCATCAAAATGGATCTATGTACCAATTTAAACTGAGAAGGGGGGGAAAGGTTTCTTGGTTTTATAATGAAAAGGTTCGGGCAGAAAAAAAGGAGCACCTGTGACCGCAGGTGTATATTTCAGGATCAGTTTAAAGCTGTGATGCTAGAACACCAATACAATAACATCAGTAGGATCGCATGGCTTTGCAGCTGAAAACGCTTTAAAAAAAGATTAACCGTTACTTTCTGTCATCAGGTGTGTTATCAGATGAACTGCAGGGCTCTACATTGCAAAAATCCCAGTTAATTGGTGTACGGTGAAAAACAAGAGGGGCTGTGAGCTCCGCGCGACCCGACATGTCGCATTGGGTCCGATCAGAGCCATATCACAAGAGAGAGAGAAGGAGAACGTTTGACAAATCGATCTTCGCATCCAAATTAAGTGCACTTCAACATAGGTGCCTCAGGTTACTTCTTCTGTTTTACTGTGAACAGAGACACAATATAGTTTTGTTCAAAGGTTATTTTTTAAATAATCAGCAAAATTCTGGAAGAGCACAAATTATTTCAAGAGGAACTTCCTCAAATCTGGATTAAGCAAAACTGACTGCTCGGCGAAAGTGCCTGTCGACGCAAACATTCAGTGTATTTATCTGTTGATGATGCAAAGCCCTGTCCTCATGTCTCGGCTCTCCCCCACTCATTATCATGTTCCTGCTTTACCTGTAGGAGATCACGCCATAGATTTCCAGTATATGATAGAGAACATAAAGTCATGTGACTGAGTAGGCATGGGCCGGTAGCAGATGTTCATAGTTTAAATGGTGAAATCTAAATAGCCTGTAATTGAATAGCACATTTTTCAAGTCCAGAGGACCCCAAAGTGCTTCGTGCTACCTTTAGTCATTCACAAATCCTGATGGTTAGAAGCTATATTGTAGCCACAGCTGTATAAGATTGAGTAAAAATACCACATTTTGAACTCAGAAAAATCTATAGTGTGGCTCAAATTTATTGAATTGAACTGAAAATTATTCACATTCCTACTGGACATAGATTTAAAATAATTTTCCTTCATCCAGGAAGTAACTTTCTGGTTGTAAATGAAGCAACAGTCTCCCAAAAGACAAAACAAAGTTCAAAGGCATTTTTGACTTTTGAAAAAAAAAAAAAAAAATTTGTCGTCTTATTTATAAAATTTCATATCAAAATGTCCATACCTCTCTAAATAATCAATGGAAAAGTCTTTGTTGGCGGCTAAAGGCTTGTCATGAGTGTTGACACTCTGGTATTTTGAGCATTTAACAATGAGCTCCAAGTCTGGAGATGATAGAAGTCCTCAAGTCAAGACTCTGGTGGCTTCAAAACATTACTAAACCATCACTTTAAATCTGCATCTGCCAGGAATATGACTAGTTTTGAACACGATTGTATAACATGATAAATTCTTTTTGTTTGAGACAGAAATCAATACATGTTCCTATTGCTACTAAAACCTGTACATAGCTCATAACTACAGATGTTAGAGGAGCATCGTTAGGTTTGGAACCTAACGATGCCCATACCAGCCCATGCCTACAGCTAAAACTGAGCTCTCCTTATGTCTTCAAGTGTCTTGTTAGCTATAACCGCCTTCTCTCTCGTAGATTGTCAGCAGCTTGCTCCCTCAGCATCACCAATCACCCTTTAACTAGAAAGAGGACTTGTGAGGAAAATATTTCTGTCAGGTAACATCCTCTCGTTACGCTGCGTGTGTATATCTCAGTGTTGGAAGTGAAGGGGCCCTCGTGTGTGTATGCGTGGGTATGTGTGTGCGCGGTATGTTTTTAACCATTTGCACAACGAGGGCCTCTCTTTTCTGTGTCGTTGGGTGTGCGAGAACGACACCGCACACTGTTTTAGTATTTACAATAGCTTTAAACCATTGCAAGCTAGTATTAAGCAAATAGTAAAAAAGAATAAAAGTGGGGCTTGTGTTTATTAAATCCATGTAGTGCTTGTGGATCATAAACATGTTCACTTAATGATGTTAAAAGCAGGGTTGATGGAAGGTGATCCTGCAAGGTTTTTTTAAAAATTGTACCATTTTCTAACTCTACAAAGCTCTATGTTAAACTCTATATTCTTGATATAATCCTTCAGGTTGCGATCTTGCAGGATCCTACGACAGTATTCCACCATCTTTGATACAATGCAATGCGGATTGATTCCTAATAGTAATAAAAAGGAAAACTGTTGATCAACCCTGCTTGAGCGTGCATCAGTAGGCCGCAGCACAAAGCACTCGAGGCTGTTGTACGACGTAATGAAAAAAAACGAGCCTCCTTAGAGATCAGTTACTTCTATGTTTTATAATCACTCAGCATACCAGTAGAATGCATTCAGTTTCTATCAGTTTGTGCTGAAAAGGAGGGAGACCTACACGTTAGATGGGAAAACCAGATTTCTGTGTAATAATGTGGAGAAACAAGTCCAGGATTTTCCAGAGGGAAAAACTCCTGGTGATATTTAGAGGCAGGAAACCGATAAACGGTCACTCAGTTGACCCAAGGACATTGATTGAAATGATCTAACCTTCTCCCATGTATAGGCTCTGTGGTTTCACTGAGCTGTAGATAGATCTCAGGATGTGATCGTGACTAGAATCCTTAGGCGAGTGTCGACTGCCCCGTCGAATTTGAAATCAATGTGTTTTAACTAATCTGGTGTCATTACAATACGGCACCTGTGCAGCTCCTCCTACCTCTGCCTGCAGGCTTCTCCCTCACCACCTCTGAGTTTTCACCTTAAATCATGTCTTGTATTTGTTCCTTAAAGCCTGCATGTGAAAACGTTACTCGTTTTTCATTGACCCGCATGGCATCTCTCTGTGGCTTCATCACTGTCTTTAGAAGAAAGGTTCACAGTACTTGTGACATTTTTTGGCTTCCTAATTGCAGTTGCAGGGTAAAATGCAGTGTGTGCACAGTTCCAATTTTAATTTATTGGAAAAGCTTCAAAATGAGACCGTATTTGGCTTTGAGCTCCTAAAATCGCCTTCTGCTGCTTTGACTAACACTGGCTGCAGTCTTCTTCGTCTCCTGACTTTACTGACAGCTGCTTTCAGACTACCTGAACGCTAACAATGCTGATCATTTCTTTATGTCTCCATTTTGCAGTAATTTTACAGTAATTCCTCGAGGACGACGGAGTACCACCACAAAGTTATCCCTCGCAGCTCCAAAAGCTCTTAGAACTGTAGCCGATTTGGACATAAAGACTAAAAAACTAGCCTGCCTTCTACATCTGAACACTAAAATGTGGCACATCAAATCTTTCTTTATCTTTTTTTTTTTTTAAATAGTGCATCGCTGCTGGAAGCAAACTTCTCACAAGTCCAGTGAACATTCTGAAACAGACTTTGATTGGCTAATCTAACCGTCCAATTAGAAGCCAGGGGACATGTGGCTGTTTCTCATTGTAAACAAGCTGTTTTTATTTTACTTTTTTTTATTTTATTTTAGTTTTTCTCTATGTGCACTTTGATTATATAGGATTATGACATATTATTGTTAACCTAATAGGAAAGCGTGGTAGTACTATGGTTTGTGAGTTAACCAACGTAAGTTTAGCACAGATTAAATATACTAATTACTTGAGTAAATGCTCCACAAACCATAAGAGTACTATTATGAGTCTGTCCTCAAGATTTTATCCATCAAGTAACCATTCTTAACTTGTTTTGTTACATTTTACATGTTATGTTGGTTTTTTTTCTTTGTATGTTCGTTCTACTGCCATGGTCTATATATAAAAAAATCCAGGGTGATCAGATTCTGGGGTTTTTTCATGTATTTATTATTCCTAGGAATAGTACAAAAAATTTTACGCAATGAAACTTGACAACGCTCTGATTCAAATGGGTAAGTTGTGTTGGGGAGATAAAATTCGGGCTGGCGTGACGAGGTTCTCTCCGAGCTTCTTACCAAGGGCGTTCCATCGAAACCGATCACTGGCCTTCAGAATTCTCTGCAAGTTGCGACTATTAAATTCCAAATTGGAATTGCTTCATTCTCTCTTCGTTTATCGTGCCAAATGTTGGCACACCGTTTAGGTCGACAAGAATCAGAACTCTGAAAGAAGACGAGGCAGCCCCGGCTCTCCGTGCGAGCGGGCACCTGGGCTTTTGGGTTTTTTATGTTCAGTTGGTTTGTTTAGTTCTTTGTTTCTGACCAGTAGTGCCTTTCATTGTTTCAAGGGAGAATCTTAGATTAGGATTTTGCAGGGTTTTTTTGTTCTTTTTGTTTTGTTTTTTTTATAGGTGGGGGACAGGGGGTCTGAACTGACTATAAGCAGCAATAAAGAGAAAAGTGATTTCAGCCCCTTTTTCTGCGTGAGAGAGGTAGTAGTTTTAAAATTAGCTCAATAACTAAAATTGTATTGAATTGTGCAGGTCAGTGATCAAATAATTCAGGGGTATTAAGAAAAGGTTGTTGTTTTGTTTTTGTTTTTTTTGTTTGTTTTTTTTTTTTTACCAAGCTTTGGGAACCAAAAGAGTTCCTTTGGCCTCCCTCCTGTTGTTGAACTAAATGTGCTGAGGGGCAAATCGGTGTACAATTGGAAACATCTACGCATCTCTAGCTGTGTTTGGTGAAGGTAATGTGATCTTAATAGTATTGTTGGGGAAAAAAAATGTGCTTGCAGCACATTTTTTTTCTTTTCTTTTTGTCTCTTTTTAAGCTTGTTTTTTATTATTATCTCTTTTTTTACATCATGTTTTCAACATTTACGTTTTCAGTAAACAGAAAACAAAAATTTGCATCAACAAGCTTGAATAGTGCCATTACAGCCAATGCTTGCTTGTTGAGGCGTTAAAAGTTACCAATATGGAGATAAAGCTGAACAATTAAAGTGCAATTCAGATGCTGTTTTACTTTTTTTTATTTTTTTCAAATGAAAAGTTTTCTGTTTGCTGGAAGCTATAGCATTGTGATAATAAAATGAGCAGTGCAAACTATTGTCATATTGTCTTTCAGTATTGATCCATAAGAGTTTGATATCTTTATATAAAATAACCACTTCACCTGTATGTTGGTATTTATTTGAACTGTCATGCAGTACTGTATTCTTATCAATAATGTGCATTATGATTAGTGGCATATTGATTCCAGCTAAATGTCATATGCATGTTCCTCAGTCATGGGACCTTTACACAGGATTGAAAACAAACATGTAAAGTTTTGTCCGGGATGTTTTGAAAGAAAAATAGAAGAAAAAAAATAATAAAATAAAAGAATCGAGTTGGGTTTGATGTATTACTGCTGAATTATTGCGCTAAAAGTGTTTGTTTTCTAGTTGAGAGGTGGGGTGGCTGTGTAAGGGGAGTCATACTGGTTAAAATCAATAAATGTGACTAAGTTTCATTTTGTTTCTGTGTTGTTATTTATAGCTCATGCACAGCAGGAGAGGATGAAAGGTTAACGTCTATTTTCTTCTGCTCTGATGTATCGTCTGAGCGCTCCAAGCTGGAAGTCAAGGGGGTTGAGGGGGGGGAGGAAGGGGGTTCCCAGCTGTCCAACTGGGCTCCAGGATGTGATCACATTACACACAAAAGCACCTCCATCCCCCTTCTCAGCTCTTCTCTCTGTATTTTTTCTGCTGTCTCACTTAAATCTCTCTCCTCCCCCTCTGTCCTTCTCTCTCCTGCTTTACTCCATTTCCTCACTTCCGCCTGGTGACACGCCTACACATGATTGAACAAAGTTTGACCTACGGTCATTCAAGATAAAACATTTTTTTCAGGCTGTGGAGACCGGCTTTCCGACTAATTAATACTTTCCAGAGCCAAAGAGACAAACAGAAAAGCAGACATTTTTATCACATCCGATAATGTGATGTTAGATATTTTTTTATCAACTTTAAGAGGTTACAGTGTGACTGTTTGAAATGTTAAAGGGATGTTAAGTAAAATTTATTTTTTTGAGCTTAAACCCTACCTGGACCAATTTCAAGACATTGAAAATTTGCATTTAAATTTCTCTTAAGTCATGTTTGACTTAACTGCTGAAAGTAACAATAATTAATTTTATAGCATAATGTGCCTGGTAAATGCATAATACTGCCCTTTTATGCAAAGCTGTAATGTGTCTCCTTACAGATTTTTCTGTTTTTGCTTTTTTGTCTGATAAATATTTCAGATCATTAACTAATCTTTAAGTCAGATAGATTCATGAATACATATATTATGTGGTGATCTGTATGTTAGAAATGTTATTCCTCGTGGTTTTCTTTCAACAAAGACTTTCCTTTTGCCACCCCTCCATAAGGAACGGATGATTTGACATCATTTCAAAAGAAGTTTTCACTTCAGTGGGAGATCTTTGCAGCTCCTCCAGACTCTTAATTTGACTTTTTTCTGCTTCTCTGATAAAGCCATGTTGTCTCAGTATGATTGTAAGAATGCAAGAGTGAGGTTGGTTGCACAAGATTTTATTTAGAGGCTGAAAACAAAAGTATATATATATATATATATATATATATATATATATAAAAAGGTAAAATAAGCTTTCTTCCCAGTTTTCTACAATTCTATACTTAATTGTGTTAGTCTGTTGCAAAAAATACCAATAAAATGTGTTGGGTACTGTGGTTGTAACAGAATAAATGCAAAAAAATACATATATATGTGAAAGAAATTACTAGATCACATAACAGTAAGCATGAGAAGCCTAATATTAACGCAGCTGCTAATATTATCTAGGATTAGCCATGAGATCCGTAATATGAATGATCCTTCATGTCACCCTGACACACTGAGATGATGAACCAGTTGCTCCCACTTGCCATCTGCAGCGCTGAGAGAATTACTGAGAGCCAGAGAGAAGAGGTCAGCATGGGGGATAATATTGGAGCCACTCCCATCTCAAATCCACCCACAGCTGACAGTAGAAATGTGGGTCGGCATACCATCAGTCCTGCCCTTTTAATATGCAGGTGTTCTGGTTCTATTTAGAGTCGATGGAAGGCTGGAAGCGGAGTCCGCCTATTACAGCAGCTGCTTCACTTCTCCTATCTGGCGCACTTTTAAAATCTGCCACATGGGGTCACTATACTACAACTGTTTCCGCACCAAGAGTAATTTACCACAACGGTGAGTATTTGCCTTAAAAAAAAAAAAAAGAATGTTTCTTCAGCTCTTACAAAGAGTCTTTTTCATGTGAGTCAGATTGTGCTGCCATGTGATAAATCTACATGGAGCCTGAAGGACCAAGCAGCTGTGATCAGATGGTCAACAGCACACGTGCTTCACATAGACCGGTTTGCAATGAACACACAAACAAAAATCACATTTCTGAAGTGCACTACTGAGGCAGATAGAATTTCATTAAAAGAAGGCCGAGACGTGTCTCAGCTATGGACTGTGACCTCAGCTTCTTTCCCTGAACTTAACTTAGACAGAGGTTTTAAATGTCTCTACTACTGTTTCCAATCAGCAGCTTTTGCCTGAGCCAAATATCAGGCGAGGTCTTGATAACTACAGTGTGAGGTTTTAATTTGCACATGAAAAGGAGTGAAAAGTTACAGAGTGGCACGACTGTGTGGTGTGATCACCCATATGATTGGTGTATTTATATGTACACGCAAACGGCTTCAGATGAGTGTAAAGAGCTGATCTGACACGCGTGTTGGCTTTCACACCCATTGTTCAGCTTGGATGCGCTGATCTTTTTTTCCTAATTGTCTTTTCTCTCTCACCTTTCCCCCTCTTCCTGTTAACATTTTCACGCTCTCTTTATTTTTTTTTCTCTCTTCGTGAATGTTCTCTCTGCTCTGTAGCTGTGATTGGAAGAACCTCATGGGAGGGGAAACAGAGGACTTCCAGAGAGCTCTTTGGCGTTCTCCTTCCTGTGAACCAGCATGCGCCATTCATACTGACAGGCCGCTCAAAGCATTAGAAGGAGCTGAGGCCTCTGCTGTAACAAACATGAGTTTGTTCGCCATCAAAACCCTCTCTCTGGTAACATGCTTTGAATGAATCCAAAGCAAATAACGAAAGAAAACAACATTTGTTGAAACTAGAGTACACATCATTGTTTCTGATTGCAGCGATGGATCTAAAAAGAGAAGTCAGGGGGAAGGTTCTCCACAGAGGATGGCCATCATTTAGAGACTCTGCTGTTGTCTGTGTCGATCCAAGCCGAAGGCAAGCGTGGCAAAGCAGCTGCAACAAAGAACTTAATGGTGCGTGTCTGAATAGACAAGTTTCGAATGAATGGAGGAGGAGGAGTGAGCGCAAACACAGACAGGCGTAGGGACAGAAAGCAGCCACACACCTCTAAGGATTGGCTGTCAAAAATATTAGTAAGGAAGGATTTCTTGTGGTTAATGTGACAATGAGAAGATTAATCACCACCCATGTAGATGCTTCTGTGACTAATACTGAATTATTAATCATCCTTCACCAGATGAGCCTGTTGTTTTTGTTGTTGCAGCTGTTTGCGGTGGCGCTGTAACTATGTTCTTCACAGTTACGGTGGTTGGATGTTGTCAGCTCAAAGGTTTGGGACCTGGAGGATTTCGACAATAAATCTCAGAGCTAAAAAATGTGGAAGGAGTTGGGAGAGGGAGAGAAATACATAATATAGCAGCAAAACGCTGGACAAGATTAAACATGCTTACACATTTGATTGTTCATAGATTTTTTTATTGTTTTCTGTTCAATCAAATCATTTGTATGCTATTGCTTAGAAGGTTTTTTAAGATTTAACATAGATATGACAAGCTGCAATATAAATGAAAAATGAATCTATAGCAAATCAAGTTATAAAATGACAAAATAACTTTCTTCTCTAGCATCACCTGACCTCAACTTTTAGATAAGAACGATGAACGTAAACACAAATAAAAAGGCTTTACTTTACCGAGAAGGCAAATCCCAGATTTTTTCCTCCCTTGTCCTTTTCTTCTTGATTATTAAGTTTGCAGCAGTCACTGAATACTCTGAAAACTTGGAATCAGTTAGAAGCTCAGGAGAAAGCCTGTGCAATGACATGGAAAGCTTGTCCCAGTTTGAGCTCCAAGATTTTTTCCACACTACTTGGCAGATGTGGAGCTCTCCATGCAGAGCCGCCTATTGAAACGGGCCTCTTCATCCTTTTCCTGACTTCACGTGACAGCCAGTGTCATGCCTCTGTGCCAGTGGGCATGTCATTTCTGAAGATACAGCAGTGCTTAAAAATAGAAAGCAATAATGAATTAAAATAAGGAAAAGGATAAAGTTTGACACAGCTTTAGAACATCCGCACTGCCGAGATCCTCTTACACTTTTACTATTCTTCTGTAAAAGTGTTTTTGTTTAGTTGCTTTTTTTTTTTTTTTTTAAACATTTATGTTATTTCAACCTTTGATATATCAAAATGTTCAGCTCTTTATAACAATACATTTTTTTTATGTCAAATTGAGATCTGGAGGGACACATTCAACGATCGCTGCATCAACAACAACAAAAAACACAGCTGTTTTTTAATCATAATCACTTTACTTTATATTTTATGATGTTACAAGACACACCTTTAGCTTTTATCTGTCTTTTTTGTTGTCATTTTCCAAAGTCTCGCTTCTGCATATAAATGAATGGGATTGTCGTGCTCGCGCCTCGCACAGACGGGAACGCGCAATTCATTTTTCCAGCGGCAGACGGCGAAGAGAGAGTTCAGCCTCCGGAGGAGAGGGGAGGAGAAAGGGCTGCATGGAGGAGCGCAGGGCTCCAGCTCTGCACAAAATCTGACCCGGATAACATTTTTTTGTTCCGTACATTTGGGACGCGATGGAGAGTCCCCGGTGTCTCTGTTAGTTTTTTTGTCGACGAAGAGCAGAAGAGGAGAAGAGGAGCGCTCTGAAGAGTTTTGTTAGTCCGCGGTTCGCCGGAGCCGCCGCTGTTGCTGCCAGTTTCTCCGAGGAAAAAAAAAAAAAAAAGAGAGTGAGAGACGACTTCAGCAGGGGAGGACCTGAGAGAAACTTTGTGGAAAAAAAATGCAGGGGGTTTCAGCGACGGGTAAGTGAATTTCCCTCACGGATCATTCGGTCTGCGTTGAAAACAGCCTCCAGCTTTTCTGGAGTTGTTTCCAAACAGTCGCGGCTGGATTTGCGCACAAGGTTTGAGTCTCCAAAATGCTTTTGCCAGCTGTCAGTCAGCGGGGCAGCTGCAGGCCCGTCTCTAATAAGAGAATTACAAAAAATAAAAATAAAAAATGA
Source organism: Poeciliopsis gracilis (assembly GCA_911649635.1). Taxonomy (NCBI): domain Eukaryota; kingdom Metazoa; phylum Chordata; class Actinopteri; order Cyprinodontiformes; family Poeciliidae; genus Poeciliopsis; species Poeciliopsis gracilis. Next base: position 6,268,273 of record CAJVRI010001220.1, read on the forward strand.
GACTTGTTATGCTCGTCAGGCGGCCTTCATAAACACAAACTGAAGGGAGCATTAACATTGGAGCTTCTTGGGAGCTCGGGCTGACGGGCAGAAAGGGCAAAGAATAGGAGCAAAGCGGTGCCAAACCCTGAGAGAAAAGCCTCTGACCTCACTGTGTCTCCGGTCTTGACTGAGCCCCCCTTCTCGCTGAAGCACACACAGACGCTCACATTATATCTGGAGCAATTTAGTTAGTAAGCCGTGACCGGAAATCGAGCTGTAAATACACTCCGTGATAACAAGAGGGGCTCCTGCACTGTCCTCCCTATTGTGAGTGGCTGGAGCAGTGTCCCCTGTGAAGGAATGGGATCCAAGTGTGTGTGAGGCACATATTAAAAGTCTGGAGGTCTGTTGAAAGTGTCTGGGTGTGTGTCTGTCCTGCAGGTTGGTAGAAGGCCACAAGTTAAAGATGAGTATCTGTCAGCTCTGTGGTTTCCCTTCTGCAGTGGGTGCAGGCATATTTTTAGTAGCACCATGATTTCATGAGATCCTAACTTGCATTTCTGCCACAGCTAAATAATTAACATGCTCCCCAGCTGTCCATCTTCATGTTGGTTCAGTTAAGCCTTAAAGATTTATCGAGTGCTGTATTTTATTTTATTTTATTCTTCACTACCAGATGTACACTGTCAAGAAGGTTAAAGGTGAGTAATTAATGAAGTCTGGATTTCCAGTGCAAAATTTCAGGAATGGCTGATTTAATTACAAATGTACTGAAGAAGAAGAATAAATGCAAACACTATTTTGTACGTATTTGGGTCAGTGACATTTCAAAAGGCTCATCTGTGGAGTTGATCAGATCCAACTAATTTTCAATAACGCACAATAGAACAATGAATTAAATTTGTACAAATAGAATTATATCGGGTGGATGGATTAGCAAGTGACTTTGACAGATTTTAACAAAGATTGTGATACATTGGATTGCAACACTGCACATTTTTGCATCTTTCCCAAGCCAGTGTCAATGGTGTGGTGACTGATGATGGTAATGTACATTTAATTATGACAGGACTTGCATAATGGTCTGACTCTATTTATATTTCTGTTTGAATGTTTTCCTCTTATTGGTCCCTGTGCATATTCCTTGTTTGTAAAATGGGTAAAAGGTATATTCCACCTGCAAGACCTAAATTGTTAAATGATTTGTCAGTGTTGTGGAGCTGACTGCTGATCTTTGGGATTACCTTTCTTCCTTCTGATGTTGACTAAATGATGGCTGTTGACAGACTGTTGTATAACTGGCTGTATGAGGGTGATTTATATTTCTGTCTATTAGCAAACGTAGCTTGTGAGCTTGCAGGAAACCTTTGGACCTTAAAACCGTCTTCATGCAACACATTGACCAGAGCAGCTGGTTTTTATTTTAACTCGGTCTGATCTCTGATAAAGATATCTGGCCATTCCGGTCTGCACTGGTCCTCTTCACAAACCGCTTCCATGTGTTTCACTGGGCTCCAGGTCGGTTTGACATTTTCTGCCCAATCTGTGCCATTTCATTCCTTCACATTTCTGCTTGCTTATTGGACATAAACAAGTTATTTCGTCAACATGTGCAGAAGTAGCTGTGCATCGTTGTATTGATATTTGTAATTAGGTCAAATAATGGAGATGATTTCTCATTAAAAGGCTAAACTTCTATATATGATTTAATAAAACTTCTGTTCATCCAGAACATCATTAGATGTTCATTAGAACATGATTATCGGAGCTGCAAATGCTTACAGTAAACTGAGAACTCATGACAGCATGAGAGGGAAAAAAAGTTACAAATTGATGCATAGGACCTTTCAAGGTCCTATGCAAGGTTGTTTGGACTTATGCTTCAAAGGTGTGAAATGACTAAATGACCAACATTTAGTTGTCACAACAAAGTTTTCTGCTTTGTTGCTGCCATACAGAAGACTACTAAACATGTTTATTATTACAAATAAAAATGGGGGAAAAAAAACCAACTGACATTTTTAAATGAACTCAGACTTTACTAGAAATATCCACATAAAAGCTTTTTTTTTTTTTCCCCCTGGGAAAATCTGGACCACGTTACAATTTACAACTAAAAAAATCAGACCAAATAGAAAACCTAAGCATGACGTGTTCTAAGGAGATTGATTGATTTTACAGGATAGTCTGACTCATAGCTTTAATGTTTTTTTTTTTTTTCATTTTATTTTGTTATTAATATTAAACCATGGATTTACTGGAAATTAAGTCAGTAAAAATTGAGGCTTTATTTCTTTCTAGATATTTTTGTATACATCTGCTTTAGCAATGCCTAAGACAAAGAAGTGGTAGGAGAGTATGGCTGACATGAAGTGCTGATGGGACGATATCAGGCTGCAGCTGAGGTAAACTATGCAGAGTGAAAGAGAGTCTGTTTGTTGTGAGGCTCAGGGGAGGAATCGATCTGCCGTCCTCCTGGCTGACTTTCTTTTTCCTGTAGTTCAGCACTGTATCGTTTCTCTCCCACACACACATTCATATTGACTCTCAAGGCCTTGCTCTTCATTTTTGTTTTGTTTGTTGTGTTTTTCCCGTTCCCTCGTTCTCTCCCACACTGCCCCAGATCAATCTTTTGCCCCCTCTTCCTTAAACCTCCGTCCACCAGCACAGCGCACACAATCAGATACGTTATTCCTTTTCTCCCTTAACTGTACTTCCACATGGGAACCCAACCCCAGTCGGAGCACTTTCCGATGCTTATTTTTGTATTTACGATCGCAGGGTCGTGCGGATTGCGGGCTGCTTGCATCGAATCATCGGAGAATCTATTAAAACAAACCACATCACAAATAAACTGTGGTGGGATGGATAGCATGCCTCTCAGTCTGAGGTCCACCACAGTCCTCTGACTTGTTTCCATAAACTTTATGGACAGATTTTGCTCTTATTCCTACACTCAGAGGTGGGTCAGTGTCTTTCTGACAAAAACAAGGTGACGGTGGTTCATGAGTGGCAGCATGAATGCCCTGGCTGGCTGTTTTGGAGTTTGTGTCATGAAAAAAAAAACTCCTTCATCATCAGATCTACTACTAGCACCTCCTCTTTTCCTTAGGAGTTTGAGAACAAGACGGGAAGGAAAGTTTCCTGCACGGCAAAAATTTGCCCACAACTATTTGCAATTTAGTCCATTGTTTAGCTTAGCTGGTAAATATTGTCTATGCAACATAGCATAATTATCCCAGGGTGTGAATTATAATACAGGAACCCAGTGGAGTACCGAGGAGGGTTACAGCCCTGTACTGTATCTTTTCTTGTTTATAGTAAAGTCTGTATGTCAGTAATGATAAATGAAACCGTTTACAGCAGCTCACAGAGGGAGTACCCAGCAGTTACTCTGGGTTAAAGGGGTCACAGAGTATTCAAGAGGAAATCTGGAACATAAACCCACAGAACAGTGTGGCCTTTTTCAATCCTGGATACTAAACAGGACTTGCATACCCAGGGTTATTTTAAAAAAACAGATTAAAATGAACCTAGCTCTATTAGTAAATAAAGGTTTTCTGACTCTGAATGTGTTACTATTGGCGTTGGCATTAGATGATTAATCATTGGTTCAAATGGGAAAGGAAACATGGGGATGATGGAGGATGAGTTGCACTTCTACGTAATGTGACAGCTAGTAGACATAAGTTTGCTCATTATAGTACTACAAATGAGTCTCTGTAACCATCAAATCATTATTTAAGTTGAAAATGTGAATTGCATCTATAATATAAAGATTCATTACACACAGTATTAATGCATTTCAATTGTTTGCTAATTTTAGTCGCTGTAACCTATTGCAAAACACACTGAGCTTCTCAAAAAAGGCATACCACTTAATTTCTGAGGCACTAAAAATACAAAATGGCAGCTGGCCAAAGTACCGTACGAAAATAAAAACAAAGAACAATATTAAAACAATAAAGCAAGTATAAGAAAATAGAAATTAAAAAATCACAGATGCAAGGAAAGAGCATAATATTAAGTCACAGATGCTTCTCTCTCTGGGTTAAAAGCCAAAGAGAAAAAATTGATTTGAAATGAGTTTAAAAAGCAGAAATCTTTTTTTATTACGTAAGACCAATAAAAAGACTTTTAATACAGATTTTGGCCTACTAAACAGTATTTCCATGTAGTACTGCTGGGTAAATGCACTCAATACTTGGTCTGGGTTCCTTTTGCAAGACTTACTGCATCATCTATCAGGCTGCTCAGCAACTTGTCTGCATGTTGGATCTGGTGACTTTCACCTTCCTGGTGAGTTTCCAGGACAATCAAGAGCAGCGATAATATGATGATTAAAGCGGTTAGAGGTACTTTCTGCAGTGTGGGAGGCCATTCCAAGTCCGACTGGAAAATGAAGTCAGAGTCTCTTTAGACCCAGTCAGCAGAGGAACGTGCTGTAAAATATTCTCCCAAGCTGCTGCTCTGACTTTGGACCAATACCAACAGGTGACACGGCTCCACAAATCAGCACCGACTGTGGAAACATCACACTAGAACTCAAGCAGCTCCAATTTTGTGCTTCTCCTGCATTCCTCCCCACTCTGGGTTTGGAGGAAGCATTTTTTGTTTGCTTGTTTTTGTGTGTGTGTGTGTTTTTTTTTTGTTTTTTTTTGGGGGGGGGGAAATCAGCATTATCTCGATTTGTTTAAAGTTTTATCGTGGTGCTGATGATGTAGTTATCAGCCAAGCAGTTCATGTACTAGTATACAGGAGGTAAATATAAAGATGTATTGGGTCTATAGTTTGTTGAAGTTGAGCTACCCCTGAATTAACAATAGATATTGCACAGTTGAAGTAGAAGTGGACATGTGCAACACCTCTCTTGTGGGTGTTACTGTCGTCACTCAGCTCTGTCTACTTTGGGATCTTACAGACTGAGTGATTGACCAAAATGTAGCAGCATGTTAAAAAAGACACTTGGTTTTGGGCCAAAAAGAAAAAAAAAATAAGTGTTGTACTTTATTTTGGCCATAGAGTAAATAAGAGCTTCTGGCATTTATACAAAATGTAAAGCCCTACAAACAAAAGTAGACAGCTGCTCTAGCCTTTGAAGATTGGAAGCAAATGGCCCACATCTGAGACAAATTTGCAGTTAGATTTGCAGCCACTGATCACCATGCTTGAATGCATGAAAGACGAGACTTGTTAGGCTTCTGCACACATTCCAGGAGCAGATATGAAGCACACTAGATGTTTTCTACTGATTGGTGAGAGAGAAGGTGATGCTCACATCAGCTGCTCATTGGCTGTGGCCGGAGTTACTATAATGCAGCACACTTTGACCAAACTGTGCAGGGCTGTATATATAAAGTCAGAGCTCAGTGACCATATCTGGCAGCTAGAGTTAGAGATGCTGCACAGATGTACAGAGCTGGAAAAAAAAAAAAAAACAGCTTTTACGAGAACTCAAATTATTTCTCTTGAGAATGAACCAGACAGGGAGTTGAAAGATCCTCAGACATGCCAGCAGACACTCAAGGTGTCTTATAAATATTGATTGTATTGAGTTTCACAGAGATTTCAGCACCCTTTCAGTCTGTGTAACTGTGTGGATCGTGTAACCGCACGGGTTAAATTAAATCAAGCTCAGGTTTTATTGAATTTTGTAAGAATGCTAATCTGATCTCTTGGTTGTAAGTATAGTTCTTCTCCATTACAGTGACTTGCAAAGGTATTTTTGTTCTTTGCCCTTTTTCAAAATTTGTCAAGTTACAACCACAAACTTCAATGTACATTGATCGATTGTATTACGTAGACCACTCCAATGTTGTGTAAAGTGAAAATTAAGCTCTTTTTTTGCTGCATTTATTCAGAAACATTTGGCCCATTACCCTTTTTTAAAAAGCCCAATAGTTTGGATGGAGAACACTTGAAAACATACGTTTTTAACTCTTCAAATTTTGAGTTAGACTTAGGTCTGGACTTTGACTGGACCATTGTGACACACATAGTTTCAACTATATTCTATTGCAGCTCTGGCCGGATGTTTATGGTTGTTCTGCTGGGAGATGAAGCTTGATACAGTTCCCAAGACTCTTGCAACTCCTAACCTGTTTCGTTTCATGATCGTCCTGTATTCAGTGACTTTTCAGAATGGACTTTCTGCTTGCCATTTTTTCATAATTGTTATATTTGTGGATTGGATGGCTTATAGCCGTCCTGTCACCAGATTCTTCCAGTTGAGCGGTGGACCTCTGCAGCTCTCTCAGAGTCACCACTGCTCGTTTCTCTGAATAATGCTCTCCTTGTCTGATCTGTCGCTATATGTAGGTGGACGGTTTTATCCTGGCTGGTTTGCAGTCCGAGTCTTTCCATTTTCGGATAATGGTTTGAACAGAGTTTCATCAGATGTCAAAAGCTTTGGCTATGATTTTATAGGCTATCATTCCTTCTCCAAATCTTCATCTTTGACCTTTTCGTTGTGTTTGCTTATTTCCTAATTCTCTAATAAACTTCTCAGACCTCCACAGAACCGTTATATCTATAATGAGATTAAGACATGCACAGGTGGACGGTATTTACTGATTTTATTTTATTGGAATTTGACCTGAGGTGTCAAAAGATGACAGGATGTAAATGTCTGTCGCAGCTGTTGGTGTTGAGGGAGCTGTTTGGCAATCCGCGTATCATTTTTCATTCGGTTTACTATTATGGACTCATTTGTGTCAGTCTGTTACATAAAATTGCCAGTAAAACACTGAAGTTTATTGTTGTACCAGGACAAAATGTGAAAATGTTTTTGGCGTATGAATACTATTGGATTTCATTGTATTCTCAGAGCTTATTCTCTTTTGTTGTGTGTTTCTTCCCCGTTCTGGAGGTATAAAGTAAAATGAAAGACGACAGTTAAAGGTTTTAATAGAGTACTACAAAATGTACATCAGACATCTCTCATGTCTTGCAGGCTTTTTGTCTTCTCCCGGTTGTTTCTTTGCAGTTTGGGAAACAATATCAGTTAAGAGGTTTTAGCCCATTTGAACATACAGTATGTGCATCACGCCTTTCAACCCAGAAACCACAAAGACTCCGCCCTTCATGCATAAATGTTGCCTCCAAATAACAGCAAACGATGTCTGTCCTGTGTTGTTCTCCAGTGCATGTGCTGGAATCTGAGGAGCTTAATGCAATCATCTGCTTGACTTCTTACAGCAACACCCCACTGAGTATTTGCCAACATAAAACTTCTTGGTGACTAATACTTATAAACAGAAGAACTGGGTGTATTTCGGCTATCAGAATACATCCTGTGGATTTCTACATCCTCCTGTCTCATCTGGTTACCACTGTGTGAGACAGCATGACTCAAATCCAGGAACAGTGAGAAGCTTCAGGCTCTTTCCCGGCCAGCATGGGTGTCAGTCTGATTTCTTTGATGGTGGTCATGCATGTGTCTTGCTGTTGCAGAGATTCATCCAAATGTGACGCGGTTTGTTTGTTTGCGTGAGCGGAAAAGCAGCCCTGGAGGTGATGGAGGGTTTCTCTGACAGGTCTTCTTTGTTATATGGTAACATGTGTACACAGAAATTTTTTTTTTTTTCTTTGGTTTTGTTTTCTACAGCTCAAATATGTTTTACGGAAGAGAGCTGTTTCCAAATAATAATCAAGCTCTCTATTCAAACTGCAATGGCTTTAGAAGTTGGGTTAGCTTTTTTTTTTGCGCCTAGTAAATGCAGGTGCAACATTAGTTGATGAGGGAGAGTGAAGTGCAGGAGCATTTGAATGTGGACTGAATGGAATTAGGAACTGGTTTGTTTTGACGTGTTTTTTTTCTCTCTCTTTTCTATTATAGCTACGGCAAACGCATAATTGACACTCCTGTTTGACTGGTTATTGCATAAGTTTCAGGCATGGCTCAGGCATTGCATCCATAAGTGAGCACGCACCACTACTGCCATACTAAGCCAAATGAGAGCAGGGTGACATAAAATGTTTCTTTTTCTAGGTCACTCCTAAGCATTAATATTACTTACAAGCATAAAAAGAGTGCTGGTAAATTTTAAAACGTTACTGTAAAACAAAATTTGACAGGAGTATGAATCATTTTTTATTATTAAAACAAATGTCACCGACCTGATTTTAATTTTACTCAAAGCAAGTGAAGCAACGAGTAGGCTGTTTGTTCGTTTGTTTCTTTTTAAATGAAAAAAGATTTCTTTTTGTTTCATTTAATAAACAGGAAAAAAAATCTATATTTTAAGTGGTCACTGACTGAATTCAGGTGTGTTGGAGAAGCAGCTCCTGCTGGGCTGTTTTGTGTTCAGTTAATTCAATGTACTGTAGAGAATGTGCAGGTTAGTTTCGTCCCTAATTTTAGGTATATTTTGTATTCTTGCAATGCATTTGTATTCATTTTGTATATTTAGTTAAGTGTCTTATCTATCCACTTTGAAACATTCTGAACACCAAACGGCAGAGTTGTAACAGTTCATTCAACTAAGGAGACAAGACAATACTTGGGACAAAATTCACGAGAACCAGACAAAAGGCAATTTTTTTAACTTCAAAAATAGGATAAAATTGTTTTTAAAAGCTCTGTAATAAGTGTAGAGGAATCATGTGTAGTATATATATTGTCATATTTTACATGTACTTAATTTTAAGGTGGTGCTAATACTAAAAAAAATCAAAAAGATGTTTATTTGGATTTTCATGATTCTCAAAATGTGTGTTGAAGAGTCAAATTTCAGAGTAGAAAATGTCTAAATTGTCTTTGATAAATTAGATTTTGACCTAGAGAAGACCCAGTGCATTCCAGGCTCTTTCTTTGTGAGTTTGTTGTTAGATTTACTTTCAATATGTAGCTATTAATCAGATACTATCTATAGTGTATGAACACTGTAAATATATGAAACCTATTGTTTATACCAACTCAAAACCAAAGCCTCACAACTGAAATTCCGCACAAAAAATGATTGAAAGTGCTGATCTATACTTGTCAACCTATTTGAGTCTGTATTAATTGACTTTGTCAAGGGAAACTTTCTTGCATACTTCAAAATAAAAGTCTCAAACATGCCGGCAAACATTGTAAGACAAGGTTCACTTGGACTGGAAAAGTAGTGCTGTTGTTAAAACACCTTGCAGTACAAGATTTTTTTTTCCACCCGTAATTAGCAGTTTGCAGTGACTTGAATTGACTGAGGTATGGAGGCAAATATTTAGCCTCAGGAATGTTTTTTGTGTTGTCATTCAAATCAAATAATTCCTACCTTACTATAAAATGTAGCCTATCAGTTACTATTGGTGGTTTCACCGAGGCCTCTTTGTTCCCTTAATTATATCCTTTAAGCGACAGCATAACCAAGCTATGAGGTGTACACTGCTATAAAAACTTTAGTAGAGAGGATGGGAGGTGTGGTAATAGCAGAGTGTGAAAAAGTGCTGTGGACAAACTGCGATGTCTCAAAATTACACAAAGCAGCCGTATTCTTTCCGTGAAAGTGTATATATCTGGAAAAACCAGTGACATCAGATGAGATCTAAGTTGTAATTGCACAGACTTAATTATCTCTGTGGTTTGTTACTAAAGCTACTACGGATTAAGATGAGCATGATTAAACAAATCGTAGTCTGATGAAAATGTTTTTGTGATGTGTTAATTTTTCTTTTTCAATTTTATGGGCTGTTTTTGTTGTTCTTGTTGTTGCAAAGAAGTCACATTTCCAGATTAATAAGATCGTGCTGGAGTTTGACAGCGACGGCAGCAGAACTGAGTCAACTGTAGTTTATGATTGGGATGTTTCTGCTCAGAGTAGCACTTCTTCCTGCACGCTTTGTTTATACTGGAGTTTTCTTGGCTCACACACTTTGCGCACACACGCATACACACACACACACACACACACAGAAGGCGGAAGTGACCTAGTTTTCCTAAATGGTACCAACTGTGGAGGCCTTCCAGAAAAGAACTCGTGTCACCCAATAAAGCAGGCTAATGTGAGATATTGAGCACCAGCTTCGAGACCAAATAAATCTCACGCTGGTCATCGGTGTAAGTGTTTGCAAGCCAGATGTTTGTCTGCAGAAGTTTGGGGCTTCTGAGAGTGGGAGCGTGGTCGCTCTTAAAGTGGTGGAAAATCATTTTAAATCTGCAGATATGCTCTCAGGTTTCGTCGCAGTTCAGTAGTCGGTTCCAGAAAAATAAGTATTTCAGTTACAGGAATGTTTCTGCACAGCGTTTTCTGCTGGTCTGCCTGTATCTTTGTCTCTCTTCTCCAGTCTGCTGTCTGTCTGGATCTGACCTTTCCTGATGAGGGGGATTTTCCTGGGAAAGTCATATGGAAAGTAAAAAAAAAAAAAAACTAAAAAAAAAACTGAGCCCTAATAGTAAAAGCATGTTCCATTATATTTTCTCTCTTTCTGTGTGTCCGTGTGTGTGCATTTTATGAGTTCAGCTCCTTCCTAGCACACAGAAAGCATTGTGTTTTTCTCTCTCTCTCATCATCAAGAAGAGCAGGCTCTACGGAGTCAGAGCTTCCTGTACACAGTGGGGTGAGGCCCTGGGATCTAGAGCGGAGGGGAGCAGGGCAGAAGAAAAGAGGTGGAAGTGGGAAACAGAACCAGGTGAAGGTTGCTGTCAAGTTAGAGAGTTAGCTTTGGTACAAGCCTATAACCATAAAAGCTAATCCATTGATAAAAGGGGGGAAAAAAGTGAGATACACACATTTTATTATTGAATATATGAATATCATGTTAAGTATATTTTAATAATTCCAAACAAAACCAGCCAAAGCTCAAAGCCATGGACAAATCATCTATTGTCAGTATACACAAAGCCTGAGATTGCTCTTTGATGAGCTCTTTACTGCCTGGTGTGCAACAATGAACTGCTTTAAATACTTTGATGTCCAAAAATAGTTCTGTCTCTGGAGATTTGTTCTTCAAGACTCTGTCACAAAGACTGTAAAGAATTCTCTTTCTTTTTCTGTTCGCATCCTCTGTTGAAGGCAGATAATTTATTTATTTTGGATTTGAGAACAGTTTTTATAACTAGATTAAGCATCGTGTGACTTAATAAACCTGGCAATGACATAATGTGGTCAAATGTTGGTGATGGAAGGGCTAATATCCATGATAGAGATATCTGGTTCAGTATTTAGCTGTGTTGTTGTCTCTTTCTTGATTTTGTTTGACAGTTTTTATTCATGAAATGCATCAAAAAGCAGGAGCTCTGGTCTTTTCTGTTCTATAAATAAATCACCTGACAGCATGTACTTTGTGATGTACTCTTCTGTAGGTTATTAAAAATCTAATGAGGGGGTATCTATAGTTGAATCCAGATATTTGCATTTTTTCTGTAAAAAGACTCAAGTTGGTTAGAATTCCCCTTTTGGGAGATGGATGGATGGCTTTTTAGCCATTTTGAAAAGACTGCAGTCGTCAGGTATTTTTATTATTTGCCATAAAGTTATAACAAAAAAAAAAATGCAGTCGGTATCATTTTTACCTGCTGGTCGATGATGCAACTGAAGCTTCTTTTTACACCACAGTTTTTGAGTCTGCGAGCTTTAGAGCTACGGCATATACATTTTTAAAAAATAATTTCTAAAAGTATCACCATGTTGTGACGGGATAATACGAGACAGATAATCTGTGAAAAGATCAAGCTTCTCCACTCGCTCCCTGAGTTACTATCAGTGTATAAGCATGTTTTTTTTTTCTCTTTATTATAAAAGTGACATACTACTGCTTTAAAGCCATCCTGGATCGAAACACTTGAAAGTTGTCCTGTAGGGCTTTTCATGCTCGACGTTCCTCCTTCAGCCTAACCAGCCTCCTAATCAACTTTGCTATTCACACTGCCTCACCTGATGCAGCAATAAACCCTTCAGTAAATGTCGTCCCAGTCTGGCTGATTGCAGCCAACAACAGCAGCCTGTGTTCAATTCTCCATGGTCTCTCCCCCTGTGAATTCCCCTCCTTCTGTTCTCATTAACCATTGTCTTTCTCTTGTCCTTTTCCTTCCTTTTAAGCCTAAGTATTTATCCAAAAGAGACCAAGCAGACTTCTGGGAGTTGTGTGTGGTCTGTGTAACATTTTGCACATTTTTAAAAGCGGACAAATCTCACACAGGTAGGATTCATGCACCCAGACATGAACAAACAGCCTCGGGGCCCGTCTGTCAGCTGGAAGCTCTAAACTTTTTTGTCCTTTTCCTCCTCACAGGCACCTGCTTCAATCTGTCAACAATTTTTTTCTTTTTTTTTCTTTTTGGTATTTACACAGGGTATTTACTTCATTAGTGGTATCAAAGTGTTGCAGTAAACCCTGTTTGGAGTCCTTTTGCCACTCTAGGTAATATATAAAACAGAGCAAGCAAAGAGGCTTCACAAACCTCTGGGATGTAGTTTCCATCTTGTTTTGCTTTTAAAGCCAGAAACCTCAGGGTACTTTTCTCTGCCCCTCCCCATTAAAATTATATTGATACATCATTGTTGTACTGTGATTGTACAGCCTTTATTTTGCCAGTAGGTGGCAGCATAATCTCAGCTTCAGGAGACCTCTAACAGATGGTCTTTTCAGTTGATTTAAAAAATATTTAGATGCTAAAAGAAGGGTTTCTGCTTTAAGTTTCCTGTGAATAATTTTTTGAGAAATATCATTAGTGTGTATTTGTCTTTAACTGTTTTCCTGTATGAGAAAGACCTTAAACCCACAGGGACGCAAACCAGAAAGTCTCCTGATAAAGAGTAAAACAGACCTCAAAATCTTGGAATCAGCCTCATTAAGACTGAAGCTGATGAAAGTCCACTGAGACCCTGTAATGAAGTCTGTTAAAACACACAAGTTCATTTTACATATTAAGTGTTTAACTTTGCTTTATTCCTATTTAGTATAGTGGAATAAACATTTCCAGTGACCGGACAGTGATTTGTAGTGACAGTGAACCCTGATGTCTCACCGGGATCCTGTCCCTGAATTTCAGACTGGTTCAAAGCTTCCTGCTGAAGGTCACCCCGGTAACAGACGACTGACTCTCGACGGACTCCTCTTCTTCTTCCTATTATAGCCTGTGCTGGCCCTCGGCCATTTATCATGAGCTGCTCCTCTAATGACTTTGTGAAGCGACGAAGCCCTGTCATATGGTCGCTGCAATTTTTCCAACTTTGAACAGATCATTGAGCACTGTTTTGTCCATTATCTAAAAATGGTTTCAATGACCGAGTCGAAGTCCAGACTTGCATCCTGTCAAGAATCTGTGGGAAAACTTAACATGTTCCCTGTGCCAACATTCTCCATCTAATCTGACTGAGCTAGACCTTTTGTGCAATTCAGAACTGAAATAAAAATTTTAGACTTTAGCCGTGCAAAGTTGGTTGAGATGTACACGCAGTGATTTTGTGCTGTAATCGCAATTTAGGTGGTCTTACAAAGTATTTCTTGCCACACTTTTCAGAAAAAAACACACCAAATTTTTGTTACTTTTGACAGTTATGTAGTACTTTATGCTGCTCTGTCATATAAAATCCCAGCAATTCATGAATTTTGTGGTTATTCTGTAACAAAACTTAAATTGTTTTAATATAATTGGCTCTGACGCCTTTTTGTGATTTGAGCGTTTGAGTTTAAATTCCCACGTCATGATGTTTGTTCCTCAGCTCTTATCACAGGACAGTCATAATGGCCTGCTCATAATGAGGAGATGAGAGGTACATCCACACAGATGGATCCTGTTCCTGTGTCCCGCTGTGGATTATCTTCCTCCTGCTGATATCTCAGGAGTTGCCGGTTTTCTAGTTAGTATTTTATGTTTTGTTTTGTTATGTTTAGTGACTCACTAACAAGTTCCTCATTAAAGTTAGGAAGAATCTAAAAGGTCGACATGTAACGAAAGAATGACTGCCTTGGATGGTACAACATCTGGGTTTTAGTCCAAGCATATGTGTGAAGGTTTGTGTCTGCATGCATTAACTGATTACCTGTGATTACCTGTCTCAGAGTTCCCTGATGCTCGACTGTCTAATGACTTCCTCTAAAGGCATCCTTGAAAAATGCCTGGCTTGTACAGTGGGTTGTTAAACTGTCATCTGTCACTCTGTGGTGTGAATGATGAGTATTATTAAACCTGGCCTTCTGCCAAGTGAGACCCTGCTTCTCTGACTTCTCACTCAGTGAAGGATGTCTAAAATCAAGTCAGGAGGGTGTGCTGCCTTTACTTCTGATCTGTTTTGCAGCTGGGCTGAGACGTGAAAATCTGCTACTACCAGTTTCGTGTTTGTGATGGCTGAGCTGTCCAAGCTAATGATGCCTTGGCTCATTCAGATTCCCTGAATCTTTAGCAATCTTGTTTTGTTCCAGTTCAATCTGGCTGTGCAACTCCTCCATGTATCATACTTAGAAAAAGTATATACAAATGGCAGATTTTTGTTAAAAGGAAAAATAAGGCCTTGAGAGATCATTATTGACCTTTTTACACATTTGACACGACCTATAACCCACATAACTGGAATTAGAAGTGAACCAGATATATTTTAGGGGTGGAAATACAAAGCTAAAATAATGCTGCGCAAGCACTCGTACAAATGGGGATGTGGTTATGTACAGAAATAACCACTACATTCAGACTCATGATTTAGAGAGGTCAGTATTCAACCACCATCATTCAAGTTGGCTCTGATTAACCCCAAATAAAGTCTGGCTGTTCTATAAAACATTCGCTGTCATTTTTACATCTCAATCTTGCAACAAAACACTATGGTCCACCGAGAGCTTCCAAAGTATTACAGAGATCTTTATGTCAAGAAGACAAGGAGAAGGATGTACAAGAATACCCAAGGCCTTAGATATTATTATGTAACATGATAAAAAACAAAAACAAAAAAAAAAAAACACGAATAGTAACATTACCAAGAAATGGGATGGGTGTGGTTTTCTAGGTAGTCATCCTGCAATCTATAATTTAAGAATTTTATTTAAAATTTTGACATTACGTTACATGCTGATGTCCAACAATGTGGATATCAGCAGGGAACTCGAATTTGCCTACTGATGTGCCTTTCAGTGTATGAGCGTCCTCAACTTTGTGTTTGATGGAAGCAATCATTTGAACTTCCTTTGCTTCATTCTCTGCTCTATAATTCGTCTCTGCATCCATGAAGCTTTCTGAGGTTCAGGGTTGTAGATCAAGAATTATCGGAGCTTTTGAGATGCTGATCGATTGCTCCCAGTTCTAAAAAACGATGTTGTGTTGCCATGGTAGCGCATTATAAAGACTGAAAGCAAAAAAATACTGAGAAAAATCCTCCCTGACGCGTAGCATCCAAAGCCAGAGGGAATAATTGTCCAAATATGAAATATGTCAACCAGAAAAAAAAATATTACGAAGTCTGTCAAAGAACAAATCTGAACTAATATAATAGAGCTTCTCTAGCATGCTACCAGCATGGACATTTATTTCTGTGTACCATGGATCAGAAATGTGCATTGAGGTTTTTTGCCATCCTTTGCTCTCTTGGACTCATTCTGTGTTTCCCCTCAGGTGAAGCTGCAGCAGAGCATTGATAATTTCTCATGTGTCTCTGTCGCATGAAAAATCACACACAAGCCTGCTTGTGAGGCTTTAAAGGCAGGTAAAGCCTGAGTGCGATCCATCATTTCAGCCAGCTGCTGGGGACAAACGTCCCCAAGTGAATTTGTTGCTATAAACATTCTCATCTGATGCACACTCGCGTTTATCTGCCTGCACCCCACTCTCGCAAAATCTGAGATCATAATAACTGGTCGTCAGCATTTCTGAAACGAAAACAAGCCGAGGGAAGTGATAAGTTGTTGAAAGTCTTTACGGTGCTGTGAAGAAGGACAGATGAGAGGTTTGCCTTCATGACCGCCTTCTGTCGTTGCCGCTGTGCCATGTTGTTGACCCGTTTCTTTGACCTTGCATACCCCCACGTTCATTTAATTCAATTGTATTTGTTTTTTATCCTAATTTGAACTTTCTTTTTTTTTTTTTTTACTCTCCATTTCTCTTCATCTCTTTGCTGCACGGTAATCTCTACTGAGCCGTTCATAATCACAGGCCATCTGGGCGCTGTAGGAAGAGATGAGCCTGCAGCTCATCAGATGACCAAACCCACAGTGGGCAAAAAAGACACGCACATCCACGGTCACACCATTAATGCTCACAAATTGTCCATGTGGCTGTTTACGTTCATCACACCTTTACGAGAGCTTATTCAAGGACACGAAGTTCATCCAAGCACACCGCTGCTGTGACTCATGGCGGAGAAAATAACCTCATTTGTAGGTATTGATCCCCCACAGAGTGACCATTGTACCTGTGATGAGGATCAAGCCCAACTAGGCAGTGAGGGGGTGGTGGAGGTGTGGAATGATGAATCCCAAAACAAGGTGGAAAAATTGAAAAAAAAAAAGGGGTCGTAAATTTTGCTTTGTACATACAGGCTTCACGTTGTCTGAAATTCAATAACCTGACCTCCAGACAGCAGTCCAATCCAAATATTATCCTCTCCGTGTTTTTCTTCTTTTTTTTTTTTTTTTTTAAGGATCTTTCTAAAATTGCTCCGCAGTGTCCTTGATGCCCTCCTCATGGTGGGCTGCAGCAGACCTTATTACCATTAGGAAACGCTGACTCCCGCAAAATTTTAAAAGATGCTTAAATCATCCTGTTTGTGGAAAAACCAATCTCAGTTTTACATTATAAGCCACCTAATATCGCTATAATTGGTCTTCTGGATTTTAACGTTTTAGACCGCAGCACAGGAACCAGGTAGGACATGGTTTAAAAAGTGCTGCGATGACAAGTCCAAGCAGTATTGACACAGAGTGTAAAATATTTTTTTTCTTATCAGTCCTAGTAGCAATACACTGGCAAATGTTTGAAGAAATGAAAATACTTGGATTAGCAAATCCTTTTAAATTGAAGTTTAATTTGTTACATTTTAGATATAACATAGACATAATAAAACACACTACCAAGATGTACAGGATTTCAAAACCAAATGCCTTGTGCAACCATGTATTTTTAGTTTGTTACATTTAGTGCCTGAATCAATAATAAAGGCTCATATTGTAAAAGTACCACCGCATTTGAATGTCTCATATTGTGTCTGTTTTGACAGAGTTTTCCCATTTCTGCTCAATCTTTGTTTAATGTGTAATGACATGGTGGAAAAAAGTCTAGAATGTGCTCTTTAAGAACTAATAATTCCACAAATAAATTTATGAATGAATATCGACAGTGTTGTTCTCTGAATAGTAATATAGATCAAGTGATTTTACTCCAGTAAGTGATCATCACTCGATGATCTGTTAGTTCCTCGGATGAGAGCCTGTCAGAAATGTTTACTTGGAAGTAAAGCAGGAAACTGAGATTGGGTTACATAACATGTGAAAAATGTTAAAAAGGACATATTTACAATGTTATGGAAAATGAAGGATCTTTCTTCCCGAGTTATTTTTTTTAGAAAGAGAAAGAAGTCATTAAATAGTCATTTACTGTTCTACTCCAGAACAAGTTCTACTTGTTTCAATTTTACCACCTGCTTTTTACCTTAAGTCATGGTAGAGAGAAAGTGGTCCCTTTGTTATTTCCAGGTTTAATCAAAAACCGATCTGGGCTTTGCCAAATTATGCAGTTCATTTTAATCTCTTTTAATCTAAGCTGTTTAATCTACAAGTGTACCAATCAACACATCAAATCCATTGTGTTTTTACTGACATTTTTAAAAATTTTACTCTGAGACTAGTTACTTAAATCAAACTTCTTCAAACTGGTTTCTTTCTCTTCAGCTAAAGTTGTACAAAAAACTTTTTCATTCTGTTCCCGCCGAGACTAATGACTGATCGCGACAGTCAGGGCTCTCCCAGCTGTATAGAAAAGACAAAAATGCAGCAACAAGTTACTTTCTGGTTTTGGCTTCCAGTGCTGCCTTCTTGGTAGACTTATAAATCGGTTCTAAAGGCTCACGGCTCACCCTTAAACCCCAAATTGATCCTAAACATAAATGCTCACCAGACTCCCAACAACCTGGTATGTTCTTTCCTGCTCACTGAGATCCTGCTGATGATCCCCAGCTGGAAGCCTTTAGGCCACTTTAAACTTTACTTTTTTGTGAAGTAATTTTGTGTGAGACATGTAGATTTCTTACTTGGTCAGCAAATACTCTGAGGATGAAAAGTATTAAAAAATTTCAGTTTTTAGCAGCACTTCTGTCCTTGAATATTTTTGGTTCCCCCAAAACACAAGCATGTTCTAAAAATTTAGCTTTCCCATAAATATGCAGCAAATGCATTAGGTAGTGTAATTATACCACCGAATAGCACACAATAATTGCAGTCTTGCTTTCAAGTACGCTGATGCTTTTTGATAATGTCAGCATAATGACATATGTTGAAAAACGCAAACGTCATAGGGCATTTTAAACCAACTCTTAAACCAGACTGGTTTAAGACCGGATTGGTTTAAGAGTTGAATTTTTCAACTAGCCAGTTACAGATCAGACGTTTTAGATTAAAATTATTCACTATGTAATTTCTGTGTTCATGTTTACCTTTTAGCTTGGTATCTATCGGGATTATTATTCTAAACTGCAGCAGTCTGTGTCTGTTTTACGCCAGAGAAAAATACTATCTGACAAAATCTCCACCTTATCTTCCTTGAATTGCACCCATCGTTGCCACCTTGCCCCAGGGCCAGACACTTGCTCACAGCATGGGATCAATGCAGAACTATATTCTGCAGATCTCTGCAGCTCTAACAGAACGGGACAGAAGGTCTGCCGCCTCACTTTCCTCTCAAAAAGGGGGCGAGGCGGGGGGTTGTGTAGATGCACGGATTACCGTTGGCTCCAGACTCTTTGTAATTCAGATAAGACCTCTCTCCTCCTGCAGATAAGTTTAATCATTAATAATGAATTAAAAGATTGTCCTCCGGGTGAAATATTAATGACCTCTCCTTATGAGACGCTCCTTTGAGAGAGGGAGGCTGGTGGTGCGCTTGTTGGAGTAATTTTAAGCAGCTCTTTGATTTCTAGCTGCTGAATGTTTGAGATGTAGGTGGATACCAGGGTCAATATTTGAGCAGGGACATATTTGGGAATGACCACTAAAGACTTGTTTAAACAAAGATGGCAAAAGGTTTACTCGTAAAATTTCACCTCGCTGTTATTACCCGACTCCATCCTCGTCTCTAATCTACTGCAGGAAACAGATTTGAGTTTTGTATTGCGCGCGGTTCTAGCTGAGGCAGAGGTTAAATGAGAAAACGTGAGTGTGCGCCACCGACGGAAGAATAAAAGCTCCATCCTTGCTCGATCACCAGACGCCTGAGCCGTTGTTGTGTCTTCCTGGCGCTCCAGGACCTTGAGGGATGTGTGAATAAGAGGGCTATTTATTTTCTCAGATTAAGCTTATGTCTGTCATCTGAGTGAACGTGTGTGTGGGATTTATTCATGTGTCTCCCTGCGATTTAGAAAGGGCTTTCTGGTCGGGCCAACATGCAGTGGAATTTGAATTGTCTCCATGACAAAAACCCAGCGTCCTTCTTCCGGCTTTCCTCAGTGGGGTGCGCGCTGAGGAAACCGAGCCAGATCAGCCATGCAATTAGTCACAGATTTAAACAAAAAAAAAAAAACAACAACAAAAGAAAGAGTCCTAATAAAGAATTAACATGGAAGTCTTTATTGATTTATCCGTGCAGATGTCCTTTTAGAGTCTTTCGGTGAGTGGAGCAGACCTCTGAGGGGAAGCTGACAGAGTTCTGGCAGCCGTTCACACAGCGGCACTGTTTTGTTTAGCTTCTTGTTGACGGTGCATTGCTCATGTAGCAGTCTTGTCAAGTTATAAACTGTGACCACACAGTTTATGCATGAACATCCACAAGAACAAACGTGAACAAAGAAAAGAGATTGTTTTGCATGTCTATTTCTTAATAAAAGGAAGAAGTGGATTCCCTTTAGTAGTCTCCCTTCCTAAGTTAACTGAGGCCTAAGTGACAGAAGAAAGTATGTCAGCAGATGTCTGACAGATGCCATCTGTGGGTCAGTTAGGCAGAGGAGATTTAGGCGGTCGGTCGTCAATATTTCAGGGGGTTTGTGTGCGATGGGCAGAATAAACTCACAAAGTTTCCTATTTATGGACAGATGGGAAGGAAATGTGATTAGCGAGCGGAGGAAACGGGTGAAAGAAAGACGGACAATCTGTGCTGGTTTTCTCCTGGTCTCCGTGGTGACTGTCAGTAAGTTGCTATTAAAAAGTAAAAACTGCCATTTTTTAAAAATCTTTAAGGAATTGGACCTAAAAGTCATTCTGACAGCATAACCTTGAGTCAAAATACTTTAACAGTAACATTCTATTACCACAAACATTTAAATCAAAAATAAACGGTTAGCTAAGTACCTCTTGTTAAATAAATGTGCACATAACATTAAACCTTTTTGCCAGATTCAATATTTTTAACTAACCATCAGCTAACACTGTTTGGCCTCGAAGCTATGAACATTAGCCCCATGTTTTGCTGCCAGCAAAAGAAAGTCTGTGGTGTTGTTTTCCTCATTTTAGATTAGACTCCAATGTGGCTGCAGAGCTAAATCTTTACTTGACCTTTGCTTTGTGTAAGGACATTTCTCCTTGTCAGGTCTGCTGTTGATGAGCAGCAAGTTTTATTGTAGCACCTGTTCCTTCCTTGCAGACTGATGCATAATTCACCATTCAAAGTAGTTTTAATCAGTTTAGTGAGAGCTGCAGGAGGTGAGGGGTCTGAGGAGGGGGATTCTGTCACTAATGATTCTGTAGAACGACAAGAAGATAAATTAAGGAGTAATTTAACCCACTTACTCCTACTCACAACTCTCCTGATTTTAAATTATCTGCACCCCCTCTACATTTAAATCGAACATAGACTCCCATCCCCCTCTGCTTGCTCTTCATCGCTTCCACTCTACTCCTCACACCCATACCCGAAGCCCTGTTATCGTTTTGAAACTGGTGATACTTCACCAGTGTTTCCATGGTTATTGCTGGCATTCGTCTCAGGATTCAGAGCCGGTGTCAGGCAATGTCACCCCGTCTTTAAAGCCCACATCAGCTCATGAGTGTTTAGAAGGGGGGAGCACAGCGAGATATGAAGGGGATGGCTTGGGGTGAAGAGGGGGAGTTGGTGGTTGTAATTATATGTGCATACGAAGAGGGTCGGAGCAGCTTGGGCGCGTCATTCTGCCAGCTTTTGTGTTTCGCATGTCTGTGGGGGGAAGCTGCACAGGGATGCGTCCCCCTGAGAGCGCCGGTTAACTGGGTCCCCTGGAGACGCAACATGTTTTATTTATTCACACATCAGAAACAGTAACTATCATTATGGCTACAGCTGTAAAGTGCATCATCCAATAATAGAAAGTCCTTTCTTCTTTTCATTTACAACACAGTTCAAAAACTCCTCAAATTTTCCATCATGCCGTCCCTTCAGTCCTTCTAAGAGACGTCAGAGTTTTCTCTGGGTTTATGTTGAACAGTGATGCAACAGTGTCACTCCGCCACCTGTGGCTGCACACTGATGGTCAGCTGGCTGACCAGCTGACCACTTTTCTCCAGCTTACAAAAAAGGACAAATTAGGATGTTTGGTAAATAATTCATAATGTAAAACAAACTTTTTGAGCCCATTACTCTTATTCCGGAGATGCAGTTTTAAAATGCCGGCAATCAACAAGCAGTATGACAGTTTAATGGATGAGTTAAAATCTAACATTTTTCTGAAGATGGAAGCGTTTAAATGATTTAATTTTAGTGTAGTATATATATTCAAGCAGAAAAAGGTAAGTGTCAAAAATAAAGACTTTCATATGTCCATCGTTATGTGTAGTTAATCAATATCATGTTTCACTGAAGCGTTCCTGAAATAAATGGGCCTTTCAGAAATATTCAAATCTGTAAATTGATATCATCATATTTAAAATAATAAAAAAAGGAAGACATATTGGTTTTATTTGGAGTGCAGTTTTTTTCTGTTGCACTTTCTGAACAAAAAAAGCAATTTTTCCAATAGATTAATTAATTAGTTGGATAATCAATTTTTCTCCCCATGTGCCAAGCGGCAACTTTTACAGCAATTTTCTTCCCTCGTGCCCCCATGCACTCTCTCGTGCAACGACTGCGGTCACACCCACTTGTAGTTATACACACTTCCCCCATCGTTCATTCAGCCCCTTCTTCTCCTCTTTCCCTCCTCCACTCTTCTCCCTCTCACTTAACTCTCCTCTCCCTCTCCATCTCCCTGTGTTTCACCCTCCCTCCTGTCATTAGTTTCCATAGCGACAGTTGGGGAGGCATTATCGCCGACTGCGAATCGCTTCTAGGCTCTTTTCAGAGCGGCGGCAGTGGAGGCATTGTTTAGTCCGCTGCTCTGAATGATGTGGGGATCAGAGCGTAGGACAGGAGGAACGCATCTCACCCTCTGTGTTTTTTTTTTGTTTTTTTCAGGGCAGGCACTGTGCATTTGTAGGCTGTGAGGGGAGGTGGAGACAGAGCAGGAGGAGGGCAGGAGGAAAGAGGAGGAGAGAGAGGGGTAGCGTGGTGGTTAGACAGAATCGGTGAGGGAACAGGAGTAGTAGTAGTGGCGGCAGTAGCAGACTTACGCTGTACGCCTAAAATATTCAGTCACCAGGAAACCTCCTTGTGGCTCTGCGATGGACTAGATCTACTTTTTCTGTTCGTGTTTGTGTGAAGCAGCAGGAGGTGACTGGAAATACCAAGTTTCTGGTCAGGGAGGTCGAAGGGAATCTGAGTTTGTCCGGTGAGTTGGTAATTGTTCTTCACCTTCTCCTCTTAAATAAACATGTTGTGTACCATACATTTAACATTTAACATAAGGTGGTGTTAGGATGACAGCGTGCAGCTGCTGTATGTGCCTTTCCTCCAAACCAAACCTCTGTCTGGCGTACGTTTCAGTGTGTGGGCTTGCAGATGTCTCCTGAATCCAGGCTATTTTTCGCTGCCCTCTGAAATATAAATGCCAGGCTGCATGTTTTATTGAGAACATCGAGGGCAATTTTCTGCTGCCTTGATTCCTGGATTCCCTCCAGCGCTTTTTTTTTTTTTCTTCAGGAAATATCACAGTGTAAGATGTTTTCTTCTTGCAGTTTGTTTGGCGTAAGCACTGAGCTCCTCTAGCTCTTTGAACTGCTCAGACTTGGTGAGTAATTTAGTTAGCGGGAAGCAGTGGCAACATTTCATCCTCCCTCTGATGTCTCTGTAATAAACCAGCGCTCGGATTCTTCTTCTTTGACAATTTTTCAACGACCGATCGATAAAAGGTCACTAATGTGGCAGCTGAAGCAACACAAATGACCCCCTTTTGCACAATGATGTCATTGCGAATCATTGTAACAGATGATTTAAAGCTTAGCAGATTGCACAGCTGCCACTTGTGTACTTTGACAGTTATTTCTCGCAGCTATGTTAGTGTTTGGAGCCAGTGTTTTCAAGTTGTTTCAGGCCACGCTATAATTTAACTGACCGACGAGGGAGTCGTCTTAAAGAGAGGGGAGCCTGTGTGTGTTTCCATGAGGACCGTCGGCAGCTGTGGAGAGCTGAAGCCCAATGTGTGTCAGACACTGTCGCATTGCTTAGACTGCAAGACTGATCAACAACCTTATGACCCAGATCAATAAAATGAGCCCAGCAGCTTGAGAGTGGAACTGATATGCATATATAGCCTAGCATGTATAGCATGAGGACTATTTCTGCCCCAATCCTTCAAATAGCTTTGAGTCACACCACTCTGATAAGGCAGGCACCATGAAACTGGGTTTTACTATTCTAAATGATATTTGTAAGTCCTCATAGCTTTCTTATATTGGTAGTTTGATTGTGGATCAGCTGTTACATTTTCAGCTGATGTGGTTCACTCTGTCAAACCATCTGACAATTTGAAAAACTTGTTCACCCCGTCGTCTGTGGTGGCGCTGCACCAAGAACCACTGAAGGAAAAACATCTGAAGAAGACACTGAGCGCAGCTTCCTCCTTCACAAACTGCAGTCAAAATGGAGTGGCATTAGATTCTGTTAGGTTTTTACCCTCATGTTTGGTCAGGCTGTTTTTACCCTGAATGCGCAATAAATTGAAATTAGCATTGATGAGGTTTTAAGCATATTGAATCGATTCCATTAGTAAAATTGGACCGATGTTATAATAGCCGATGTATATTTCTGACTTGCTGTCATGTGACCGTGATGCAGCAAAGGATTGTGGGCTGCTTGTTGATTGCTAAAATTAGTCATATTGAGTCACTCAATAGTAGTTGTAATCTCCATGTGTTCAGACTTATCTTTTAGTGCTTTTACTACTCTGGGAAAGATTTTTGAGTTTTCGGTCAGTCACCAGTCAGGGATGATAGAAATAAAATTGTCTAATTTTGCTCGCCAGTCGGTTTCTCTGTGCGTCTCTTGTGATTCTCTCATAGAGATCTGTGTCGTGTTGGTATTCACATGCTCCACGACTAACTTTGTATCTTCACTCAATAAAAGAATTCACAAGAATGTAACAAGGGTTTTTGTTACATTGATCTGGTAATGCTTATACATAATGCCTCAGAAAATTCAGTTCAATTTCGAATATAAATCTCCAGAACAAACTCACAGTAGTCTTGAAAGGCTAAATCATGTGAATTTGAATGCTCCTTTCCTGTATCTTAAGGGCATCTTTTGCTGCACAACGGCTGCCTCTTTCCAAAAACAATAAAAGCATCCATATTTTCCAAAAGACAGCATAAACAAAGTCAGTTGCTATGGTACGCTTTGAACAACAGCAGGTTAACCAGGAGATCTCAGATCAGTCAGGAACTCTTCAAGCTGAGATTTATGGTGGAGCTCCCATGTAGAAACTGTCAGCACTCGAGGCCAAAAGGGCTCACACAGTAACCTTGTGTGAAAAGCAAAGAGCCCAGAACCCCGTTGGCAGTGGAAAAAGCAGTTAGTCATACTGCACCCATTTTCCTGCGTCTGGTCACGTTTGCTTTTAGAGGAAGCCAAAGGAAAGGATTTCTGTAAGCCCACAGTGTCCACAAATATTTAATGCTGGGCTGGGTCTGTAACCAGGATGGCACGTAGCTCTACTGCGCTACAGACAAGGTTATCCCTAAGGTACTTGTGCTTTTACACTTTTTGAAAGCTGAAAATGTCTTGATCTTCTGGCTGTTGCTGACTAAAAAGAACAACATTGAATCTTGAGCCGAAATCCTTCAGTGAACAAAAACACTTGGTGCTACAAACAGTGGTGCTCTCAATCTTTTGCCAGAGTTGAGGTATTCACATGGCTGCTGAAGCTCCTTCATTATTTTCCCACTTTACATTGCACCAGTAACATTAGCAGAAAAGCAATCGCAGAGCATGATGCTGCTATCACCATGCATGTCAGTTAGTTCAGTGCTCTTTAAAAGCCTCACCTCGACTCTGTGGATATGCTTGTTGTTGTGGCCAAATAGTTCAATCTTTTTCTTGTGAGAGCGTGAACCCTTTATTTGTTCTTGTGAGCAGCTGTAAGTTTCAATTGTGGTTATAAGTGTCAAATGTATGTCAAAAGCTTCTTTCTTGGTTGCACCGGCTTAAGCCCTATGATTGCTGAACTAACTTCAGTTCCTACCTTCATAAGACTTCAACATCCAAGTAAACAACAACAACAGAAAGATTGAAACAGTGAGTCAAAGATAATCAACTTGTCGAGTGAAACCTGCATTCAGATGCTGATAAATTAGCTCATGTGGTCGAACAATTGTTTCTATTTCAACAACGTAAAAAACCACCAGCAAGACCACTTGACTGTTCATGATGACGACTCAACTGGTTTTTGTTTGCACTTGAGTTTCATTTCAGTTCGCAACAACTGACATTGGTGATGCTCATTTTGTTTGACAAATTTTTAAAAAGCAAAATTTTAAAGTTAAATGAAAACATTGCAAACCAGAGTCAATTTTAGAGTGCATGTACATCTGTATTTGGAGATCAAATATTTCACTGACCCTCATCTCACTCAAATACAATATAGTTACACATTATGTAAACTTGTAACAGAACATATGTTTTTTTTAGGTGTTCTGGTTTCCTTTAGCATCACTGTAGTTTCTGTGTACATTTGCAATTTGGTCTTGTTCCTTAAAACCGTTCCCCTTTATTAGAAAGATCATATTTGTGAAGTGAATTTTCTCATTTGACAAACTCTTGGGGATGTGAACTCTTTCAACTCCTTCTTGTGGTTTTCCTCTCAGTTCCTTGGTCAGATTCAGGGGAAGGAAGTGCTTCATGTTGGTCAGAAATAATGGAGAACGTGTGGTGACGCTGACCCTGGCGCACACAGACAGAAAACAAAAACATTACATGAAGGGACCATATTTACTTGTAAGTATGGAAACACTGGAAACTTCCTTGTAATCCAGCTCTTCTCCAACAGTTTTTTTTGTTTTGTTTTGTTTTTTGCTTGGTCAGCGTAACGCACTCTTTTGAAGTGCGTTACAGAACATCTTGCCATTCAGTCTTCTGAAAACCTTTAGCTGTTTGACTTTGAGTTCATTTTTTCCCCCATGCCTCAGGCTGTTCAGTAAGCAAGACAAATATTTTTCTGCTTTCTAGGATCATGTGTCTCCTCAGGTCTTTGCGTGCATCTGTAGGCTTCTCATACTTCCCCATTTAGTCGGGGCAGTCAGTCAGAAACTGTTAGACGCGCACTTGTCTCCGCTGAAGCATGTGTCCCGCCTTCGTGCAAAACTTTGGCATCAGACGCTTGGAGTGAAAATGACACATGCTCACAAACGTCACTCACATCCTGCAAAAGTCTATCCAGGCGCAACTTCACGTCTATTTAATGTGACCTCCCTCAGACGCAGGGGCCATTTGCCTTTAATTGTGGGCTTTTGCTGTAAAATCACAACTTCCTTTAAACTCCCAGGCTTTCGGCGTTAACGCAGAAACCGGCTTTGTAGTTGCAGCCTGCTGCTGGAGGGCGGACAGAAAGGTGGCTTCCAGAGGCTGCCAAGTGGAGAAATGCTTTTCTTCTGCTCCGAAAACTCTTCTGTTTTAATGTTTCTTTCTTTTATATTTCTAAGTTTAATTGTGAGACTTTTTTCATGAATATAGTTTATCTCAATGAGTATATTGTATCGAGTCCTTTCCTTGCTGTATTCACATCAGTAGCAGGCAGAGTTTAATGTCTCTCCTCGTAAAGTGAAGGCAGTACCTGTGCACACATGGTCCTGCTTGCGGGGAGCTACCATAAATGGTCAATTTCATGACAGTAAGCCATTCTTTGTGATCTCTGTTTTGTTCTTCTCGCAGCCGGACTCATTTTTCTGAGCAGGAGCAACCGCGAGGGGCGGTTGTCAACGATACAAAAGCGAGGCAAAGTAAAATCCACAAAGTGCTGTCTTTATATAAATATGTTTATTTCATGCTCGTTTTTATAGTGTTGTATATCTCGGCGAAAATGTTTTCAGATTTCTGTGGGATCCCACTTGATAAATCTGGGTTATTAAACCCCCCTGAGGAGCAAACTAATGAGACAGAGCGAGGTGACAGATGACAGGTGGGCAGATTTGCCAGCTGCAAGCAGTTAAGTTTCCTGCAGCTCTTTGTAAAGTATCTCCACAAGAGCTTTGATTTAACCACGAGTTGGGTACAAGAAAAACAATGAGCAGCTTTTAGGAAGGTTGACTAACCATATAAGCTGTATAAATCAGGGTAGGTGTGTCCGAACTAAAATTTTCAAAGGCCTCTAAATTCTCTTTCCTAATATTACATTTCAAGGTTGTAATAAGACCAAATGAAAATAGTGGGTAACTAGGTCTTAATTACAGATTTGTGACAGTTTTAGTAACATTGTTTTCATGCGAGTTGTCAAATCCATTCTAACTTTGGGCAAACGTCTTTACAGAGTAAACCCTAAGTACATTTTACCACTCCAGTACAAAAAAAGTGTCTAGTTTCCACTGTTTTGTGGAGATGCACAAAAGAAATGCACCTCCATGATGAGGATTTTCTTACCATATACCAATTTCCAGCATCCCAGTTTCAGATGACAGCAAAACAAAAATTTTGACTCAAACTGAAAACAAAGGAATTACAAGCTTATCCCAATTTATGCAATAAAAATTCTGGCCAGGTACATTAAGAGCTCAAAGGATCAAATAGTCAACAACGCTTCAGTCCTTTTAGCCTTTCTGTTATGAGCTGAAAGTCTTTCCTTCCTGCACTTTTCTTTTAAATGGCACAATTGTGCCCAAGTCTCGGCATTGAGATCTACTATCTTGCAACTTTTGAATACATCCCAGCTTCTAGACAACTGCTTTAAATGATTGGCTCGTTACCAGGCCTCTGAAGAGCTAAAAAATGCTGGTGAGTCATTCGATTCAACTGTGTTGTTGAAAAGCATCTAAAAGTTGCAGAATCATAAGCACTGAACTTGTGATACTTAAAACTACCATTCCAGTTCCACTCAGATGGGGTGAAAATAAAAATAATATGTTGACTAACAAGAAAAAGGTCATTTTTTTCCCCTTAGTTTCCAACGGAAAACTAAGGGAATCCTGAAAATCGTCTGATTCCAGTCCACAGCCACTTTCTGTCTGTGTTTCTAGTTATTTCTGATCAGCGTTGGTATCCTAATAACTGAGCAGCAGCACACTATCCAGTCTAAACAAACTTTCTGCTCCTATCCAATAACACTTGGATAAAGACTCCCAATGCTTTTGCACAAACCTAAACAAAAATAATTTAAGCCTAGTGTTAATGAAAGAAGTCAGTATTTGATTAGGATTAGAGATCAGGAAATGACAGAAAATATTTTGGAGTTTTTTGAGCCTCAAAAATGCTTCTCGTTCAATAATTTTATTTGATGTTGCATCACATCAGGATTAAGTGTTTAACACTGTATGTCTATGTGACATTAAAATCTTAACTTTACCTTTGACTTTAACGGGAAGATTTTACTTTTATTCTTTTATTTTCTTCTTTGACCTTTTCCTCAGTTACGGTATTGACTCTAAAAAAAGCAATATATTTATCTTAATTAAATCCCATGCTGAAAAATAATAAAATCTATAGTTTACGTCTCAGAATAATCCCTCAACGTCTTGCCTGTGTGTGGCTTGCATGTTAATTACATTAGAGATTATAATAATTGCATGTTTTCTTCCCAGAGGGACTAATCTATTACGGTGGAGTCATTTTGAAGGATAGGGCCAGTTTGCATGTAGGTCAGCACATATTTATCAAATTTAAATATCAAGACAGGTTCTTTAGTGTTTTATTTTGTAAGAGTGTTGTTTGGACCGCTTCTTTCTGAGAACAAGAATGAGCCTCCGAGCTGCGTTGTGCTTGCTGAACTCAAGGGAGCCATTACAGAGGAAACGGGAGCCTTTATTAGTCTGTCTACTGTACACCTGGCTCCTATAACAACCCTCTCCTTGTACAGTGGCGGCTGTGTGAGTGTTTCCTCATGGCTGTTGGTATGTCTCACTCTTCAGACGTTCATCTCAAAATTGTTTCAGTAGTTCTGTTTGTGTCGGTTTCAGGGCTTTCCCCTACGAACATTGAATTTTAGTATGAACCTTATTTGCAACTTTTTGAAGTCTGATCTTGAAAATTCCTGCGAGTCAGACATTTTCTTGAAAATTCAGTCTGCCTTGGATGCTGATTTTGCCTCCGAGGAGCCAAGCGGCATTTTGAAAATTATTCTGACGTCAAAAAAGACTTTTTCACTGCTCAGTACAAGTGACCTTTCTCTTTCTCTGTGTGTGTTGGTGTGAATCCAAGATGTATCAGCACAGAGGAGCAGCATCCCGCTTCCTCTCCCCCTCAACCTTTCGATTTCATCGGCACAGTCCTTCACACCTGCATACACACACTCTTTCTGGTTAAGACCAACCAGACTGGGCTGATCCAGACAGGAATGAGCAACACGTTGACCTGCACGGGGCCGGGCTGGGTCACTCTGGGGCTGTTTGACTGTCAGCACCTTTGCAGACACTCCTTGTTCACATGCTGACATCCATCCTGCCTGGAACAGATGCAGGGTGGTGTGAGAGGAGCCCGGTTAACGGCATGGACACAAATTAAAAAAAATAGTTGTTGAGCGCTGTGGATAAAATTAGTTGAAAAAGAGACTATTTGGACAAGTATATTATTTTGTTAAATGGAATAAAGAAATAAACCTGATACAGAGATAAGTGAAGGTTGCCAGAGGCTGATAGGGTAAAGCTGCGGGGGCTGCAGCACTTGCAGCTTGTGTCGCCAAGTCAAGCAAGGAACTCTGGAGCAAAAACAGGAGCAGATGGGATTTTTAAAACGGGGTTTATTCCCACTAAATCTTAAAAATAAGTTTAAAGTAAGACAGTTCCCTCAAATAAAAACTGTATGGTGTGTAGCGGACACCATGACTCTCACTTATTCACCGCTGGAAGCAGGCCTCAGCCTCACTGTTACCCCTCACGGGTTAGACATGTTAAGAGAAAATATATATCATCTTCCATTAAAACAGATTAGTTTTATTGATCAGAGCTAAAAGCGCTGTGGGTTAGAGCTGTTGTCTCTGCAGTGAAGGGTTTTTAATTTGTTTGTTTTGGAGCATATTGTGCCTGTTGTGATTATATCTTTTGAGCTTCACAAGATATAATCTTGCGTGTTTCGTGATGACACAGTTACACAGAACAGTCTGTGTAGTAAAGCAGTATAGCGTGAGCTCCTGCCTGCTGCCAGTGTGTTGTATTTCATGGTGGCGGAGGTCTTACAGTTAAAATCTTAACCATCTCTGCATTGACTCTGAGGTATGTAAATATAAACATTTATTCTTCCTTACTTTCAATAAAAGCTGTTGTAACTCCAGACGTTTTACGACACATTTTGGGGTCAAAATACCCTCAAAAATATTTTATTCAGGCGAATATTAAGTTAATGTAGGACTAGAAGTATAGTGTACCTGATTGAATGTTTCTGTGTTGTTAAAGAAACACCAGCAAACTTGATTAAATGATTTTGTTTAATTATTTTCCCGTGGTTTCAAAATACACCAGTTGCTTCTCTGTCTTTTGTAGAGGTGTAATTTTGTGGCCATGTTTTGTTTGCTTGCAGAATGTTCTCTCCCTGTGGCCTGTGTTTTATTTGGGAAAGCCAATGATTTAGACGGCCGTGTTTTCAGTGACGTATGAATGTTTTTCTTTGGTGGAATTTGAACCCTTTAGAGTCTGCAGTAAAACGTTAGCGTATCGCTGCGTGATAGTTGCTATATGGGATCAGCTAAGTGTTCCTCAGTGGTCCGTGCTGCAGACGGGTTTCTGAAACTTGAAAAACTGAATCTATTTTGCAGCGCTTGCATGCTATTATGCATTGAGACTTAGCATCCATGCATTGATGCATTTGTTCCAGGTTGGAAGCCGCATTTATTCATTCAATCAACATTTAATCAATCATGAATTAAGCCACTGAGGCTGTTTTCGATGACTCTTGACTATGTTAATGATTGGCAAATCCCACCTGTCAGCATGAGATAATTAATGTATTTGCACTTCAAAGAGCCTTCGTCAGTACAACAATTGATCAAGCCTTGACCACAGAGGATTTTTCCTATTTAGTCCAGTCCTTTGGGGTGGAAACTGATTGAAATTTGTTTTGAAATGCTATTTTGGGCGTTAGGTGCTGGTGAGTCATGGAGCAGAACTGTGTTTGTAAAGACCTCCCTCACTCCCTTTGGGAGCTTTGATTGTTGTTCACAGAGTCCAGTTGGGTTTTTCTGTTGCACCGTGAAAAGCCACCATTGAAAGCAGCCACAGTAGCTTTCAGTAAGGCTTCAGTAGTTTCTGGGACAGTTGGGCACTCATCTCTAACGGCAGGTTTGTAAACCCCCTTGTTTTCATCAAAGCATGTGTGGGTATGTGTGTGCGCGCTGTCCTAATTGCCAATCTGTAGTTGTTTACAGGGATGCTCAGGGTTACAGAGCTGACTGCAGCCAAACAGGGACTCATTTCTCTGCAAGATGCCTCTAAAACATCCGGTTACATTAGCTCTGGTAATGAGGAAGCAACCACAGGACTCTATTCAAATTTTAATAATCAAGTCCTGATGACATTGTGCTTTTATTGTAGCCTCTGACTGTCCTCCTGTGACTCTTATTCAATTCCTGGTTACTGATTGTGAAGCCTTGCGTCATGTGGTGGGGAAAAGGTCACTGAATGTGTCATATCTCACCCTCAGCTTTTCTTATGACCGGTCGCCAAGGAGAGTGGAACGTCTGGGGAATAAAGGATGCACATGTTTGCTGCTGTGTGCTGTGGTTTTCAGAGAGATTTCTGATTTATTCGTTTTCTAAACACCCGAGCTTTTATCAGATTTGAGCTCCAACTAGAGGGAGTTTACGTTTAAGAGAATACTCTGACCTTTTATATTAGCAGTATAAATCAGGTCTGTTGCCACAGCAATGCCCTCTCCCTTGTTTTCTCAGGGAACATTCGAGCACATTTTAGAGGGAGCTGATTCATTTTGAGACTGTTTAAGAGTTTCTAGTCTAATATTAACTTGCCAATCCCTGGTTTTGATTATTCTTTACTAATTATAATTGATTTTGTAAAGCACTGATTGGTCTATATAAAATTTAGCATATTCCAAATTCTCTTTAAAAATGATAAACTATTTAAATTAGAATTTTTAGAATCTTGGCCATATCTTTTTTTTGTGTGTCTACAAACATAGTAAAACCTGATTACTTCACAAAACGTGCCGTGAGTCAAACAATTTTTTTTGCACATCTGATATTTGAGAGTAAACTTTAACTAGCCTTTCTGTTGTGATCTATTGTCTATTTTCACAAATATTTTAGCATACATAGTCCGATTAACATATAAACACGTGTTCCCCGGTGTAAATAAACCTTAACAGTCTTATTTCTAAATATTCCTAAATTTACATCAATATCAAATAAACCTGGACTCTTTACCAGACTAAAACCAAGCAGCCAGACTATGATATGTTCAGCTTCCTGCTCTCAGCTCCCTGTCATAATAGTTTGAATAAACAGCTTGCATGCCTCAGAAGAAAATGGTTTTCTATAAGACCTTTGCCCTGGTGAGCTTCTCTTCATTCAGTAACGACATTCCCCACTGAAGAGTGTTGCTGTAAAATAATTTTAATCATAATTTATTCATTTTTTAATTGTTTATGAGTTCTTTAACCCATTCCAGCAATCTGCTGCACCCTCATCCTCTTTCTAAGCTCTCAGCTTCTTCTTAACTTATCCTGCTAGTATATCACATAGTGCTTATCTGAAATCTTCCCACTTACTGTGGGAGACATGTCACTGTGCCCGCTGCGCCTACTGACCCGAATAAGGGCACCTAACAAGATATCCTACCACCCCCCATTCCTTGCTCCTAGCTCTGATACAGCAGAAACGTCAGGCGCCACTGATCCTTGAACAACATAATAAATATGGATCTGAAATGGATCTGCTGACTAGAAGAACTGGGCAGAGAATAAATAGGTTACTGTAGACGTACAATCTGCAGCCTCAATGGATGATTGGAAATCTGTTGATCCCTCTGCATATTATGTGTGCAAGTGCTCAGAAACCCAGCGGTGGACTGACGGTTGAAGCTTTGTTGGTTCATGAAGGAAATAAGCCTCTTTGTAGAAACCGACTTAAATCCTGCAACAGTCCTGTTTTTATATGTTGTTGACGCCAATTCGCCACACTAAAATTGCTGTGGGTGTTTTTTGTTATTTCAGTGTTTGTAGCTGATTCTCTTAAAGTGAGGCTGTGGCTCCTGTCTCAAACGATGTTTCCTCATCCCCTAATATAAACATTGAATGGCCAGTCAGTCGCAACAGAAGAAACTAGAAAAATAATAAAATACTGTCAATTAAGAGAAGTTAGCAGGTCACAGCTTCACAAACATCAGAGCTAAGAAATCAGAAACTAAAAATACATTTTGGATCGTCTCTGGTTTGGATCCAAATTAACTAGTCACTTAAAGATTAAATAAATTTTTGTGCTGAAACCTACCAGCTTTCTGATTTTATGTTAATCCATGTGTTTTTGTTTTCCTGTGAATTTATATAAACAGAAGATAGGCTGTTGTATTTGCTATTGTCTCTGGATTTGTGTTTCTGTTGTTTAACCGTGGGGTAAAAGCTGAGGTAGATCGAGGTCAGAGCGCTCATTACTGTCTCCTGCTTCACTTGGAATAAAAAGACCAGGGGAGGCAAAACGAGGAGGAGCAGGAAGATTGGAAAAGACAAAAACTGCAATAGTGGACATGAAATGGGGTTAAGATATTAGTGATGGGTCACCTATCTCTCTCATTTCTGTTGTGATCCAATATGCATGGGTCAAATTTGACTTTTTTTGTTATTCAGTTAATATTTCAAATGTTGCCAATCAGAATTGAAATAATGGGTTGTGCGCAGCAAAGTTAGAGAAACTGGGATATGTGTGTTTGTGAGTTTCATTATTTTAATGCCTGCATCACAAACATGGCGGTCTGTTATCAGAGCCCTACTGTCAGCTCGTCCTCACCGGGGCTGGAGACCCGATTGACTGTCTGTCTGAGCAGGGAGACTCTGCTGACTCAAAGCAATCTGTCTCCCAGATATCAGTGGGACGAGAGGACTGTACTCAGGGGGTGGTGGGTGATAAATGATCGAGTGAGGACGGGAGGGAGTCGCCTCGGGGCTGACAGTGACTGACAGGCGGCTGTATTTGTGAATTGTGTGTGTTTGCACATGTTTGAAGGCTGATAAGAAGTAGGGTATGAATCTTTCCCTTTAAATCACCGTCCAGAGATTAAGGGGTTCAGTTTCATTAATATGGATGTAACATTATCCATGTTTTCTACCAACATAAGGTTAAGCTGTTATTGCACTTTTAGTTTATTTTAAATAGAGCCGCAGAATGTGTTGAATTGCAATACCAGTGTGCAATGTTGCTTCCACAAAAGTACTGCACTGATGTAATAACTGGTATTAATCAGTGGTGCTTCTTACAGGAATGGTTCCTGGGTAAAGTCCCTCCTTTTACTGCTCTCCAACCAATGAAAATGTAGAAAATCATGTAGCTCCTGGAGAAATATAAAATGGCTACCATTTTCTTTCCTGCTCTCTATGCACATGCATGCAACGTAATTAAAGCAAAGCTGAATATGTTCTACTTTTTATTACGTCGTGCTTGTGCATTGCTCTGTCCCTTTTGATGCTACCCTGGGAAACCGCCCAAAGGACCTATACCAAAACCCACCACTGGTTGCTATGATAAGTTCTTTGTGTTGCTCATTGTTTATGAATCACACACAACTTAAAAGAACGGAAAGATAAATATGCAGAGGAATGCATGTTGTTTTTATTAGGATAAGTGTCACATTCCTTTTGGTTGTTCTTTGTTCTCGTCATGTTGCAACCAGAGATTTCAGAAGTGCAGACACTGTCAATGGGTTTAAGAAAACATCTTAATGCAAAGTTTCAGGTTACAGCTTAAAATATTCCCACTGACTGCACTCAGGATGCTGAGTCACACCGGGTGTAAAGAGACTGGTAAAACAAGAGATTACTAGTTTGCCGGTGACGTAAACAAAGAAAAAAAAGACATGAGATTAGATCTGTCTTGTTTTTGCGTACAACAAAAACTCTTCTTATAACTTCCCCATTTTCAGAGTAATCATTTTAGGATCTCATCTGTACCAGACTGGTAAAACCTGCTTAGTTATTAAATGTCATATGAGTTGTTGCGTGTCCTGGACAAAGTCCAGGGATTATGGGGCTCCTCTGTGACATGCAGTCTTGTCACTCGGGGCCCCAGGAGGAGGAGGAACCAGGATCAAGTTCAACAGGTGAGCCAGACAGGTGCAGCTTCAGGAACACTGCTGGGAACCGGCAGGTAAAATGTGTGTGTGCTGGAGCGTAATGCAGAGGTGAGCTTTGAAGGACTTCCCAGGGTGTGTGCGTGACACATACTGGTCTCAGCTGCACACACATGCACTGGAAAAAACTGGGAGGGCAGGATTTATTGTGATACTGGCTGAACAGAGTTTTACCAGCACTTGTTCTTTGGACTTTGGATATTTGACGCATAAAGACTTTACACAAGGTAATGGTATCGTACACGTCTTCTTTTTTCTATTTAATTTTACCGATTCAGGGGTTATACTGATGGTTTAGTTGAGCTGTGCAGCTTTTTTTTTTTTTTTCTTTGTTAGATTTTCCTATTAAAAAGCACGAGAATCAGCTGCCTTCCTCTCTGCTGTGTCATCAAGTTGCTGCTCGACTTGAGGGCCAGGTTGAGCTCTCAGGTAACCATGGCTACACCGTGTTTCCATAGGTAACAGCTCTTGTGCCTCCTTCTGCCAAGGCTGTTTGCTTTTCCCAGGAGAGACTTCAACCAGTCTTAGGTCTGGGAGTTCTTGACGATCTACTCCTTTGGCTGCTGGACATTTTTGTCCTCTTCATCACAGGTTGAGCATTTCCTGTCTTGCCTTCTTGAGTCATCTCTGATTACTGCGCTGATTTTGGTGAGCCTCTCCGTGGAGAATGTTTTTTTTTTGTTTTTGTTTTTTTTTTCTTTTCCTTCTTCCTGTGTAAAACGCAGAGCCCGAAGAGCTGCTTTTATTCCACCGCCGTCTGCCACACGGGGTGGGAAGCGTAACAGGACTCATTACCGACTGAATTATTTTCTGCTTTCTCTGCCTGCAGCACAGCTTCAAAACACCAAATTAGATGTGCCAGGACTCTTGCAAGGTGCTTGGGGTAGTTTTGGGTTCAAATTAATTTGAGAAAGAACCGCTGTGACACTGTGTCACTGTGTCACTGGGTTGAATTCAAATATGAGGAAAATAACCAACCACGTAATTAGATGCAACACAAACAAAGTCTACTCTTCTGCTTTTGTAGCCAATCACATTACAATGCATGTAATGCGTTTTAACATTTGATTTTTTTTTTTTTTTTTTTTTACCAGTTAACTTAAATTCTTTGCCAAAAGCAAAATAGAAAAAAAAACTGAGCTGTAGATGTTTAAAATATATCAGTAAATTCCTTTCCTTCATTATTTTTCTTTGACTGATCTGAAATATGGTGCTTGGTATTTTTATGGGTAAAGGAATGTAAGAAAACCCTTAAAATAAATTCATATTGTATTGCATTTTACACATTTTAGAAAAATATAAATTTAACTTGACTATTTTTATTTAGTGGAGGAAATAACAGCTGTCATTATTTGTACAACCAATAAGAAACCAGTCTTATTGTAGATGCTGTGTATACAGAGAGAAGGAACTGGGTCTTCTCTTAGTTACATCACAGTTTTCCCATGGGGTTTAAGTTCTGGTAATTGTGCTACATGCGCAGGTAGGATATTGGTTCTGGTGAACCACTGGCTGCACATTTTGGATCTTGATCTCACTATAAGATGGTAGTTAAGAAGGTTCATGACGCTCTGCTCTCTAACGATGTCAGAGCGATCGATCGAAGACACCAGAGTTTCACAAAGTCAAGAAAATTACATTGCAAAAAAATCCCCCCCCCATTTTTTTTTTGCAATATCCGTTCAAGGCACATCAAGCTCTTATAGTTCAAAAAATATTATATATGAATCTTACATCCATCCATTCATTTTCTAACACCCTTGTCCCTAGTGGGGTCGCTTGGGGTGCTGGTGCCTCTCCAGCTATCACTCCGGGTGAGAGGCGGGGTGAACTCTGGACAGGTCGCCAGTTTGTCGCATTGAATATATATTAATCTTGTGAAATCAAATTGCATTTTGCCTTGTGGAAGTCAGTTGACTGGAATATCTTGCATCTTTATTTTTATGTTGGAATAAAAAAAATGAAAGGGCATACTTCTGTTCTGTTTATGTAACTCACACACAGAAACACACAATCTATTTGTAGAATTTGTTCAGAGTAGGTCAGATGTAATGAGTCAGATTCAGGCCACAAAGACTGACAGAAACCCGTGGCTCTTCTCTGCAGGACTGATGCTCTCAGGCTCCTCCATTTCTGATCTCAGAGTGACTTCCGAAAGCACACAGTTCCATGAAGGTCATTCACTGGTACCGCTGCGTTTCTGTGGCAGCAGGATTATAGTGGGATTTAGACGTGTTTTTCAGTGGAATCTTGTTAGGAGTGATCGATATCTAATATTGCAGGTGATTTGTTTTCCTGTCTGCAGATCTGCCGGCCTCCTCCCTGCAGTACTCGTGTGGGTCAGTGGATTACCTGTGTTCTCCACGGCTGGCAAAGAAAGGCCCAACCACCAGACCATGTCACGACAAGCCCGCCATCAAGCCGCGGCCCCAGACCTCCACCTTACCCAGACCGCCGACTGCTCAAAAACCCCAAGGTAATATCCCATGGCACGGTGTGACCCATG
The DNA here is from genome assembly GCA_911649635.1 of Poeciliopsis gracilis. Lineage (NCBI taxonomy): Eukaryota > Metazoa > Chordata > Actinopteri > Cyprinodontiformes > Poeciliidae > Poeciliopsis > Poeciliopsis gracilis. The sequence continues at coordinate 6,306,644 of CAJVRI010001220.1, forward strand.
TTGTCGTAATTGAAGGGTGTCCGCAGGATCGGACCCCTGCTATTAACCTGTCATTGCTTCTGTGCCGAGAAACCTCCTTTCTCCGTGCGGCCTCACTCTGCCACTCACGCTGTTTAATAGGTCGCTGCTGCAGGAGCAGCTGGTGGAAAAGGAGGCCAGCGGTTCCCAAGTGTTTGTGTTTTGGTTTTATTTGAAGACTGAAAAATATGAACAACATGCGCTAAGTTTAGAGAGCTTCTGAGGAGCAATACTGGGACACCGCAGACTTGTCCCCGATTTTTAAAAGGCCTCCTATGCTGAGTGAAGTGCTGGGATAAGTCCCTGCTAACTGTACATAGCTCATCATCAAAGTGGTGATAACTTTAAAGCAAAATCTGTCTTTGGAAATTTCTAAAGCTGAAAAGCCCCGTGGGAAGATTAATATATAATGACAGTTCATTCAAGTATGTTAGTGGGTGAAATAATTTAACAAGATTCAAAGAATCTGGGTGCAAATCATGTTAATTTGAAATAAAATAAAAGTCTTGATCCTTCAGAGAACTCAACATAACAAAGACTGCTTAATAGTAAATGAGTATCACCCTTTTTGAATTTTTAGTAGGAACTGGAACAGATATCTGAATATTTCTGATGCTTTTTACTCCTATCATTTTTAGGCAAATATTTTTAAACAAAGCATTGGTTCCAGAATACCAAGGTTTTTTTGTGTTCTGAAATGCAAAGTAACTGCCAAAAGAGCTAAGATTGGCAAACTAGATGATTCCGTAAATAAGTAAAGTAAATTACTACAAAGCTGCTTAAGGAAGATATATACACATGGAAAAAGTGACTAAAGTAGGAGACCTCAAATGGATTACTCTCTAAAGTGCAACAAGATGAAAAAGCCTGATTTAGTCACCAGAGTCTATAAATGTGCTCTTTTTTCCAAACAAAGAGAACGCAGTAAAGATTTGGAAATGTTTTGAGTTGTTTTTCTAGTTGAACAACTTAAGTTACCCTGGTGCATTTAAAGTCCTCTGTGTAGATACAAATATTAAGAAGAAATTGAATAACTGTTTTGTCAACAGTGATTAGGTGTGGGCTGACTTGAGTATCTTTCCAGTTGTTATCCTACTGTAGAAATGGCACGGTTTCATTGTTGTAACAAAACTGTAAATGGCAATGCATAACGGATCAAATTCTGTTCCTCTAACACAGGGGTGGGCACTCCTGGTCCTCGAGGGCCGGTCTCCTGCAACTTTTAGATGTACCTCTAAATCAACACACCTGAGTCAAATAATGAGGTCATTAGCAGGACTCTGGAGAACTTGACAGCATTTAGCAGGTGATTCAGCTGCTGGATTCAGGTGTGTTGGACCAGGGAGACATCTAAGAGTTGCAGGACACCAGCCCTCGAGGACCAGTATTGCCCACCCCTGCTCTAACAGGTAAGGAAAAATTATTTTTCTGTCACTGGTTTGACACAAATTCTTCCTTTTGGACATGTCTCATGATCTGATAGAAATACCTGCTCTTTTCAAGATACTAGATAAAGCTGCATAATCTAATATGAATTTCCACAGCAGACTTTTGCAGAAAACCAAGCTTTGAAAAAGCACATTGAGGAAAAACAGCTGTTGGTTATGTTTTATGTGTATTTGAGCTGATGACGTCACCAATCAGTTTGCATTAGTAAAAAGCTGCAAAAGAGGAATTTGATGGCAATCATTTAATATATATATATATATATATATATATATATATATATATATATATTAATTAAGACAGTTAGAAATGGATAAAGAATTAAAACAACTCTGACCTTTGCCTCATGTGAGACCTGTGCACACAGAAAGCTTGTTTTTGTGTTTTATTTTGAGTGCACTGTGAAACAAATAAAAACTGAACACAAAATGTTTTGCATGTTGTTGATTTTACTGGAAGGTCTGGCTGATGGCTTTCAAAGTTTGGTTGGTTGGAGAAATTATGAGCTTCTAATCTCTGTGAGATATAGGATTTAGTGTTGAATAGTTTTTGGTTTATCATCATTACACCCAGACTGAGGAGACATTTCATAAACTAATACAAAACTTTATGGAGAAAAGTTGTCACCATCAAGTTTGTCTCAAACGACCCACCTGACTGGATGATTGGATGATAAAAATAGGGTTTACTATTTTGTTCTGACATGAGAGGGAAAATGGGAGAGAAGCTCTTTCCTGGGATGGAATTATGAGTAAATTTTGGAAACAGGCTTTTTGTTTGAACACACATCTGCTAGTGAGTCAGTATAGGTTTGGCAGGAAGGAAGGGTCTATTTTTTTTTTTTTTTTTAGATCCAAAATAAGGTCAGTAGGCACTCCCCTAAATGAGATCTACAGTTAAATCTCTTGATATTCTGTTTATGGAAAGTTTTCATTATTTCAGTGTTTTGGAACTGCAGTTATATTTACTCCACATCTTTTCCTGTTCTTCTGTTTAGACCAATGCTGCATTCATTTATGCAGCTAAGTTGGCATTAATGTGCTTAGGGAAAACTTAATAATGACTATTTGTCGTGATCTAAAATAAACTTTGTAATTATCCATTTAAAATTTGACATCTAAATGCATAACTTTGGAATTTAGTCAGAAATACTGAAAAATACAATATTGTGACTCATAATATTGTCTAAATTGGACTAAAATATCTTTAACTCCAACTTCAGTGAAAGCTACTAGCAGCTGGACATTTCTCTGAAATTTGTCACCTGTAGATCATGTCATATTCAGTCATTTTGTTTGTCTCAAATACACACAAAGCAGGATCCGCTCATTTGTTTTTCAACCTGCTTTTGGAAATTATTTGTATTTTGTAGAATCCTCCTACATTTGTCAGTGTAAAAAGTCCTGGTTGTGTCTCTTTAACAGAGGCTCTGTTTGGACATTTGAATGCAGGCATGAAGCAAAGTTCTCCCTCTGTGTCTAGCTTCAACAGACTGAAACATGTCTGATGAAACGTGTATTTATTTCCTGCTTTCAAAAAAATTGGTTTCCTAAAGTTAAATTAATCCAAATAAAAGACTGAGATCAAAACGGTAAGCCAGTAATGTGCATGCATGCATGAAGCTGTTTTGGTTTCAAGACTATAATTTTTTCTTTGCTTTTTTTTTTTTTGTATGGAAGTGTTGTGGCTTACACACACACACACACACACACACACACACACACACACACACACACACACACACACACAGAGCTGTCAGCATCCTGTTCTGAAATAAGGAAGTAGTCTGAAAGCTGTCACCGACGGTCGATGTTACTCTGCCTTGCTGCTACGGTTCCTTTCAGTTTTTAAAAGTTTTCACTCTCGAAGCCTCAGGAAGGAGCAACCAAGGCTTTTGCCTCGGCCATGGAGATTTTCTCTCTGGGATTTATCCGCGTCACCTGATCGTTTCTCTTCATGCCAGCAGCCTCACGCGTCTCCTCCTGTTCTGATGCTCTTGTATTGTCTGGATTTATGCATGTGCAGTGCCCCCTAAACCTGCGCACCTGCTCGCCCTTGGCCAAGACAAGAAACCTAAGAGGATCCCTCCGGCGCCCTCCAGACCTCTGCCGGCGCCCCCTCCTCCTCCTAAGCCAAAGCCTTGCCTGAGCCCTACAGGCCAGGGAGCACAGCCACAGAAAGAGCCTCAGAAGGTTGGACAGCTCATCGAGAGGTTTAATAACTCCAGGTAAGAGGCTGGGAGGGAACTCTCAGTTCATTTATCAAAGTCATAATTTGCACTTTTTAGTGGTTCCATATCGCTATCCTTGAATCTTCTCAGATTCTGCCAGAGATTCAGAATCTCTGACAGCATTCTATGTACTTAGAGTATACATAGAATTACAATCTATGTAATTCTGAAGTGGAGAAAAAGTGTTTATTTTTTTCATTTTCTTCAATTGATTCTGTGAAAACCCCAGAAGCTGCAAGTCTTGTGGAGTTTTGTCTCTACCAGCTTTGTGCATACAGTCGTCTACGTTTTTGCTCATTCTTTGCAAAATAGCTTAACCTCAGAGATATTTGATGCCACAAGTCTTGCCACATGTTCTGGGTTGGTTTTTGCTCAAGCTTTGACTTTATTATTTCACGCTTTTCTCAAAACAATTGCACTGTGGTCATATCCTGTCTGTGGGTAAACCAGCCCCAGTCTCAGGTTTTCTTCTAACAGAAGACTCCATCCGTCCTCCCATCCACTCCTACCAAGTTTCTTGTCCCTTGGGAAGAAATCTATGTCCATAGCATGGTGCTGCCACTGCCATGTTTTAACATGCGGGTTGTGGGTTCAGAGTGATGTGCCTTAACCCTCAGAATAGTCCAAACATCTGTCTTAGTTTCGTCTGACCACAGCAGCTTCTTTCACCTGCTTAGTGTGAAAGAATATATATATATCTTCTGTCAAATCATACGTGACTTACAGCTTTCTTTCAGCAATGACTTTTTTCTTGGCAATTTTCCATAAACAGAACTGTTCCTTGGTCTTCATGATGCACTTTTGGGTATTGCAAACCTCTGATTTCACAGGTTAGCTGGATTCATACCGAGATTACAACACAAAACTGGATTTTATCCAACCAGTTTAATTAGGTTGGATGAGAATAAAAGGGACTGGATACAAATGCAGGTTACAATTTTTAGATTTTTAGTTTGAAAACATTCTGAACTGTGAATCATTTTCTTTCCACTTCAAAATTATATGCTTTTTTGCATTTATCGATCATAAAATCGTTATAAAATACCATAAAGTTTGTAAAAAGATCCAATTTAAACATGTTAAGGGGGTATGAATACTTTTTCAAGGCATTTTACAAACGTGCACTTATTGGTGGGTAAATATAAGAGATTTCTTTTTCCAGGCTTCCAGTTAGTCATTAATTGGTGATTAATAATCTTTCTGTCCCAGAGTCCCCATCCTGGGGGTGCTCCCACGGTCGCAGCTGCATCTTTGTCTGAGAATGGACACTGCGTCTGACCTCCCTCCATCCTGCAGCGCAGACGCCTCAGCGAAGGTCGCAGGAGACACCTCCTCGTTGGACAAAGTTGCACAAAGCCCCTCCGAACGAACTGACGGCGTGTCCGAACTTTCCCATCTCGCCTCAATGCACATCGACGGCTCGGACGACGGCAGGCTGGACAACTGCGTGGAGCATGACATCACACAGGGGGTGGACTGCATCAACGATGCGGACCGCGAGCAGGATTCTTCCCATAAACTTACGGACAATCCCGACTCCTCGCAGCAGAACGGGAAGATTCCCAACCGGGACAGTGGCATCGACAGCCCATCGTGTGCCACCGAAGGGGAGGCGTTCCCCAACGAGGACGCCATCGACGAGGAGGATCATTACGACAGCGTCACTGAAACGGAAAGCGTTTCCTGCTGTGTTACGCTGGACAATAAGAGGGACTCAACGCAGGACGAGGACAGTGACTTGGACGAGGGGAGCAGTGGAGAGATCCCATCTCTCAACGACACACATACTGGGTATCTGACAGATTCAAACTCAGACACACATAAAGTGAGTACCATGCATGCCTATCTCCTGCAAAACTTTCTCATAAAGCTTTCATCACTGCAGTCGGTTTAATTTTCCTGTCTTGAGGTAATTTCTCTGGATTTTTCAGCAGGTAAAAAACTTCATCTCAGACACTCAGACGGCCTTTCATGTCACGAAAAAAAACAGCCTGTGTCTATTATTATCCCAGCTTGGGTGAATGGTTTCAAAGAGTTCTTATGCATGAAACCTTAGACACTCTAGCAGCCTGAGTTTAGTCTGCCCAAATGACTGACTCTTATCTAAAAGCAGCTCTTCCCATACATAAAAGGGTAAATACCTGCCAGAGAGCTGTAACAGGAGCTGGAGCGGATCACTCGATCAAAGTCCATGGCCTGAAGTTTTCCCACAGCCGAACTAAGATTTCAGTTGGGCTATTGATTGTAAACAGCACCTGTACTTGAAACTGTGTGCATGCATTTCCCTCTGAGACAGACTGTCCTGTAAGTACCCTACAGTTTCTGATTTCAGAGGATCAAATGGGACCAGTCCAGACCAGTCCAGAGAGATTAAGACGTGCGCAAAGGAAACTTTTGTGCCAACACAAAATGTTTCTCACAGATGATTTCCGTGCATATGAAACACACCCAGATCTCGCATAAGTGTCACATGAAAGCCAGCGCGTGCAGCCGCTGCCGTCTGTCCACACCCTGAGCGTTTTAGGAGGAAAAGGGCACCGCTGCTCTTCAGCACTTCCTGATCCCGACACTGCTGTGCAGAGGAAGGGTGTGCAGATACATGTTGTTGCTGTGTGAACCTAACATTGCAGCTGACATGTTGATGGGTGCATAATGACGGCCTTGTCACAGAGGATGTGGGTTTTTCAGTGATGCACACTGCAGGAGGACGACTGAAAACAAGTTCTGCTGACTTCGTGTGGCCTCCACTTACAATGAGCAATGAATGTGCTCAATTTCGTTTTCATCAGAATAACGATCGTTGTGAGGTTAGAGGTGAATTTTGAGTTCCCTCTAAGTAACCGGAAACATCAAAATCTTATTGTGGGGGAATGTTTGCAGTTGTCTGAAATAAAACTGTTGTGAAACCCGCGTCGTTGCATCAGACTCGATCCTCTGTGACTTCAGTGCGTGTTCAGCCGGTGAAGCCAGAATACATTTTGTCTGTGGCTGCGTTTTATTTAAGTTTACTCAAACATTTTTCGGTTTATTGGACTCCTTCAAAAAGTCACTGAAAAAGTCAAAAGAAAGAGGAATGATGTTACCCAGTTTCACTGATGCAGCCAATATACACATCCTGTTGGTTTCAATTGTTAGGTTTACAATAATCTACTGCAATACTTTCACATCCTTTCAAGAACTGATTGGCATTTTTAGTTCAATTTTCTTTTCTAAATGAACTAAAATGTGCATCTTTATCATGTCTTTGGTTATTTAAACAAGGACATGATGCTGATTCAGATCAGTTTGATCTAGCATCTAAGAAATAAGCTTCCCACTTTGGTAAAAATATCAATTTGTTCAACTTTTTGTGTCTCTCCGTTTTCCTCAGTGCTCAGAGGCTCAGAAGCTCCTCAACATCGCCAAAGAGCTCCTCCACACTGAAGAGGCCTATGTGAAAAGACTGAACCTCCTCGACCAGGTAACATCTCTTTCTGGTGGTGGCTAGATATGAGCTGGATTTATACTTTCACCGTGATTTAACTCCAATAAGCTAGGTTACTGGAAGCAGGGTAAGATTAATATTGTGAATATTTCTGTGTGTATGAGAGTTTTATTTAAATGGAAAAAAAAAAAATCAGCTTTGAGACTTGAGTGTGAACTTTTGCTTGGTAAATACTATCATCATTATCTGCTCTGCATCTGCTTTGGTCATTTTGCTTTACCAGCTTTGGTAAGCAACTTGTGTTAATCCAGTGCTGTGGTTAAAAATAAACCCAATAGATGTTCACTCATGGAAATGACTACTTCGTTATTTGCTTTATGCAGACTATTCAGCTGATTTTTTTTTTTGCTCCTTGGTCTGTTAGAGTTTTGTTGCGTTGTGATGAGAATCTTCTGCAAGTGGCTGACTTGTCTTCCTCTTTACTCAGCTCATGTGGTGCAGCAGATAAGCGGCTGCCCTATCGCAGGGTAGCGTTGGTTTATTTGTTTCCCGAAGGCAGAAAAGTCTCATAGTTTGCTTCCTGTTTTGTTCTAGCTACATCAATGCCCGTTTCTATGGTTACTGTAAAGCCCACCTGTGGTTGGGGCTGGTACAGAGGTGAAAGTAAATGTAGGTCATGAGAGGAGTATATCTCAGGGTCATGACAAAAGGTTTATGTGTGATTATAAATTTTGACCTTGCGTCTTCTTCGCTTTAATATATTGAGATTTTAGCAACCACATCCAGCAGATGTTTCTTTTTTTTTTTAACATTTATAATGAGTCACATCCCACTTTCATGAAGTTCTGCTTTCGTGCATGTCGTACAGAACAAGTTTGCATGCAAGGAGAAGTGGAATTTCACCTTTTTGAAAATATTTACGTCAACGGTTAAAGAACCAACTCAGTGAATCTTTCGTTTGTTGCTTCACCCATTACAGCTACCAGCACTCCTGATAAAGATGTGTTGCTCATAGTCACTCTTTAAAATGAGAAAGACAACAGAACATGCCATTCAATTAAGACAAATATGTGTATGTCTTGTCAAGTCAGGAGACACAGTTGATTCAAATGGTCCAACTACTTTCTCAGCGAGTCATAATGTTGTGCAGATGCCTGCTAATGAACCATCATTTGCTGCAGCTGTGTTGAAACATGAAAAAATTCAAACCTGCAGGATATTGGCCCTTCAGGACTGACTTTGGGAACCACTGATCTGGAGATTGTGCAAAGGAAAATCTTCTTTCTGTTTGCTCCAGCCTTGTAAAATGTTATAGGAGAACACTAAGTGCTTTTCCTTTGGCTAACAGAGGGTTGTGCAAAATAGTAGCGGTAAATGTACCAGTGAATGTGGCACCAGTAATTTTGTTTGAAAATTACAGGTTTGATTTTTTTTTTTTTTATGTTTTCAGTGTGAGTTTGTGGAACTGCAATAGAAGAGAAATTTTACTTTTTGCTTTTTCCACTTTTTCACTAAATGTGCAGTGTAATGGGGAAAGGACTGCTGTGAAAGTTGGTTTGCAACCAACCATCGGTGGAATATAACCTCTTTTACTCATATTTTAGACTCTTCCCCCTTCCCCCAAAAATTCACAACCACTTTGTTGAATCCAGTGATTCAACGTTGAACTTAGATCAGAAGAAAGGGCGTTTGGGAGAAATGAAACGGCTGCAACAGAAGTATCTTGATAACTGCTCTGTGATATGGCTAAAGATCCTTAAACATGAGAAACAGACTCATTGCAGCATGCCCTCCTAATAGCTGGGTGGTTTCAAATTGAGCCTTGTCTACGGTGTAGCTATCAGTCACACTCAAACACAACGGTGTTGTGCAGCCAATAAATGAGAACTTGCAGAACAGAGTGTAATGTTTCATTGTTAGTAGCTGGTATTTGAAATGATAATAATGGTTACAAGGTGGCCATTATCATCTGTGATACACCTTGTGTGTTACAGAACTTTTTTAGAGCCAATGACTCATTCTGGGTAATTAGAGAGATGTAATAATGCGTATTGGAGGTTTAAAGAAATATTTTTTTCCAGCTTCCATTTAGGTACAAAGGTTCCATCAACTTTCAATTAATGCGCTGCTTATGTTTACCTCGGATGTCTGTACTCGAGGTTGAGGATGATGTGGCAAGTGATTGCGATACAGTGACAGCCAATCATTGTTTGTAATACTTCTTGCAAACATTATTTTAAGTTGCATTTTCCGCATGCAAACACCACTTTTAATTTGTTCAGTTTCGATTTAAAAGCGCTAAATGTAACTTTGACTTCAGACGAGCGTCTCACCCAACGTGTTCCACTGCAGCTGCTGTTGTTGATGCCGGGAGCTGCCATATTGAATATCAAAGTCGTGGTTAGAACATTTCTCTGACTTTCTGAGTGGAAATTCTGGCTTCGGGAAATCATTTCATTTGACCTTTACGACTTGGAAGTCCAAGTTGCCAAATTCCCACTACAAATGAAACGTATTATTACTGTCATTTATTTACAGTTCATGGGTCTCGTCTGCTTTTGCTACAGAAAATTATGAAATTAATTTTTTTTGGTAAAGGCTTTGCCTTAAAAGGTTATGGGGTTAATGTTGATTATGGTCAACATAATCTGTCTGAAAAAGGCTTATTGTCACAGTTAACCAAGTAGATGTTAGGGTCTGTTTGAAGAATTGAAATGATTTCATTGTGCTGGTTTGGTGAATTTCATATACAAGTATGTAATTTAATACATTTAGATAACTCTGAATTCATACTTTCAGTAGAAAAATGTCTCAACAATGACATTTTTTTCAACATCTCAGTTACCGTTTCCTACAGCCACTTCCACAATGATGGCTTCAAGCCGATGAGATGTGTTAAAAAGGCGTAATATAAATTTGCATTACTTTGAATAATCTTGTTTCAGCTCTCAGAATTCAACAGATTATTTCTAACCAATCAGCATGAAACATTTTCTGTTAGTGTTAATGGATCTGAACCTAAAATTGTTTTCATATGGTTTTGATTTTCACAAGGTTTTTTTTTTTGTCTGCAGGTATTTTGCACTAAGCTCACCGAGGCTTCAATCCCTCAGGACGTCATTACAGGGATCTTCTCCAACATTTCCTCCATCTACTTATTCCACGATCAGTTCCTGCTCCCAGAGCTCAAGACAAGGATTACTGGAGAATGGTGAGGAGTAAACACACCATCACAGTATTCTCAGCATGATGTTGTGGGGATGTTTTTATTCAGGAGAGAAGGGCAATCTGGTCAGAGTTCACAAAGGTTGAAGGAAGCTTTTCAGTGACACTTGTGTTTTTGCTCCAGGGAATCAAACCCTCGCATTGGAGACATCCTCCAGAAACTGGCTCCTTTTATGAAGATGTACGGAGAATATGTGAAGAACTTTGACCGATCCATGGACCTGGTCAACACTTGGACCCAGAGGTCATCTCAGTTCAAGAGTGTTGTCCAGAACATCCAGGTTTGTTTCTGTGGTTCAATGTGTAGCTTGATGATGATAAAACGCTGGTTCATCCATTTCATCCTGCAGCCTTTTTTGTTTGTTTGTACTTCATTTGTCAAAAACGTACAATGTACCAGGTTGAAAACCAGTGAAAAAGTGCGAAATGTTCAAATAAAAACCTTCAGAAAGCCTGGAGAACGATTTATCAGGATCATTTTAGAAGTTCAGGCATAAAATATTGACATCAAAAAAAGGTTTAAATGAATGTCAGTAGAGTCAGGAGAAAAACTTAGTACATACTTTTCAAGGATTTAAGAGGCAACATTGTAGCCAATAGATGCTAAGATACATCTTTGATTGACTATCAAAGACTTTCTCTATTGTTTTAGGATACAGGTGAGTATTTGCACAATACCAGAATGGAAAGACATCAGCAATGACCTCAAATGTGAGTTTGGAAAAGTGTTTTTTTTCTCTCTCTCTAAGATTAGAGAACTACGGTCTCAATTTGTGCTTGACTCAACAGAAACAGGAGGTGTGTGGGAACCTGACGCTGCAGCATCACATGCTGGAGCCGGTCCAAAGGATTCCTCGCTACGAACTCCTGCTCAAAGACTACCTGAAGAAGCTGCCCGACGAGGCTCTCGACCGCAAAGATGCAGAAAGTAAGACATGATGAAGCGTAGCACACAAACACTGCCGTCAGTCACAACTAGTAAACTACAGGCTGAAAGGAAACCCTTCAGTTTTTTTCACTTCTGGGATTTCAGTTTTGAAATCTTTAAACTTTGTATCAACATGCAAACAGGTTCTTTGTGCCTGATTGGTTCATGTAACAAAGTAATAATTGACCAAACGCAGGATTCTCTATGACACAGACGTACAGCTTCAAGGAGCAAAGAAAGTAAAACTGTTGTCTTACATTCTGCAAAAGCTGTGAAATAACTTGTTCTGCAGGTTTAAGCTTTAGTGAAATAAAATGAAAGTACTTGAACCAGTGCTGACCTCTTTTCTGTTCAATGACAATTAAAAACCACCGTGTTAACAGCTTGGGTTGTCACACTCACTATAAGTCTCTGAAACATTCATTAATTGTGCTCGCTCGCAAGGTGGGAAAATGGCAAAATTGTGCAGTTATCAAATGGAGCCAATCAGTTTTATTGTTGCACACAACATCATAGTTATACTCCCATAGTTAGAAAAGAGCAGAAATATTTCCTCAAAGGCTAGTTACAATATTCCTGTAGCAGTTTACTTTGATGACAAGACAAAAACACACTGACCAAATTAAGAAACTAAGTAGAATGAGTGTGTAGCAATAATAGGAAATACACACTTCTAAAAATCAGCCCCTGGATTGACTCAAAGACAAAGGTAGAGAGCTACTGGAAGAGCGCAGAGTCGAGTATTATGTTTCAAACTGCAATAAGTTATTTAACTTTTACTGTCACAGAGAAATGCATCTGACTCAGAAAAGATGTTACTTGTTGGTCTGCATCTGGGAAGATTAGCAAAATGTTCTGAAACCTGCATAAAGAACAGTTCAAAGCAACATGAAAACCTGAGAAAACAATTATGAGCTTACATTACAGAATTTCTTTTGAAAATTGTAAAAAAAATAATAATAATAATTCTTTGAGATTTAATGAGAAAATATTAACATTTGATACTTTTAAGGTTTTAAATGAATTTTCAATGAAACGGTTTTACCCTTTAGAGGGAGAAACACACATGTGTGGTCTGAAGTTCATCTAAACTCAGTCTGTCTTAACACCTTTTACCCTTTAATGATTTGTTTGAACAGTCTTTTTTCCCCAGACTAATACCATAAAGTACTTGAACATTTTTTTAACAGGACTTCACAAGGTCATCCCCATATTGGTATCTGGACATCGACCCTCAGCTGGTTGCAAAGAAACCAAATACTTTTGGTAGCCATGAGGATTCTGTCAGAAATGGCAGACCTCATTTAGTTAATCGGTTTCTTGGTCCTCATCTAACTTTTAAGTATTTCCCATATTTTTTAAATAGATTGGGGTAGTTCAGAACCTTAATTTTAGTTTGTCTTAAACCCGCTTTATATCTGTTTGAGATGATTGTCCCATCAGAAATTTCTGTCAAAGTTGTAAAATTGATTGTAGTTGAAACATCTAGAGGTCATCCTCCTGCTTAATTCTTCTATCTCCCTTGTGCTATGCTCCTTTGTTAATCTTGAAAGGGTCACATGCACATTTTACTGCAGGTTGAAGGTGTCAGTGTTGAAATAGACAATTATTTGTTGGTTGTCACCCTGTCTACATATGTCAACGTTAAAATCATTTCTCTGTAACTGTGATCTTTCACTTTCGATAATCCTAGACTTTCATGTTTATCCCTAAACCTCCAAGCCAATTTCTTCCCATTTGTGTCACTCTGGATGTTTCTTCAGGATAAAAAACTTGATTTATCAAAACTTCTGTATCCAGAACTAAATGTATTACAAAAAGCAGAAGTTACAATAAAGCCCACGTTACATATTATCCATTTGCAGAGATGCTGTAGTGTATTTAACCTAATCTGATAAATTCAATCATCCCTGTCTTCATTTACTAAAACCATAGCTGTTTGTTTGGAGTCCCCTGTCCACTCCTGCAGAAGAAGCAATTCATTCCGGTTGCTCTGGCCTCACTCTGCAGCCTGGGTGTCTCTTCTGTTTATGTGAGGTTATGATTAATGCACCCGGCTGATGTGCTCACAGTCGTGTTACTCCCTGCTGGCTGGAAGCCTTTCTGAAGCACAATGTTTTATTAGAAATAACCATTAACCTTTTGCAAACAACACATGTCTGTTTATCTGTGTGACAAGTGGAAAAATATATTCCTCTGTTTGAATTTCAGTCACATGATCTTGGTTGCCAGTTTTGCACTTTTTAATCACTGTTCATATTTGCACTGCAGAGGCACTGGAGCTGATCTCTACTGCAGCCAACCACTCCAATGCAGCAATCAGGAAAATGGTATGGCCTTAAATTCTTTTTACACACAAACTATCGACCTATTTTCATCTGCCGAGTGTTGTCTTGGTCAGCTTTACAAGAACAAGTTTCCCAATCAGACACTTGCTAGAGTTAACCCAGACAGGAAGTTGCTGCTTCCTGCTTGATGTGTCACGACTGAAGCATCATGGCCGCATGTTTTACAACGCTTTCCTTTTATTTGCCTCTCCATAATACCTGCTTTTCACACGTCCTTCAAACAACTTGCAAATGCTAGTATGAAGAGGACGAAACTTCTGCTTTCCTACTTTTAATGTGAAACTACAAAAGAAAGGGACACAGATCACCACCAGAGGGAGAGCTAAGCTTAGAGCTCCATCTGTCTTCTGACTGGAGAGTGCCTCTGCTCTTCTCATTCTCCTGTTTTCTGTTATTTTTATTTATTTATTGTTTGTTTATTTAATTTTTTTCAGGAAAAGATGAACAAGCTGTTGGAGGTTTACGAGAGGCTCGGGGGAGAGGAGGACATAGTAAATCCTGCCAATGAACTCATAAAAGAAGGGCATATTAAAAAGATGTCAGCCAAAAATGGAACAGCGCAAGACCGATACCTCTACTTGGTGAGAAGAGCTTAATTATAGACGCGTCAGTCACTTTTAATGTCAGATCTACTCAATAAATGCTTAACAACCTTTTCATTTTCAGTTCAACAATATGGTGCTATACTGCGTCCCTAAACTCAGACTGATGGGGCAGAAGTTCAGTGTCAGAGAGAGGATTGACATTGCAGGAATGGAGGTATAATCCTGTTGTATTTTTTCTGCTTGCATTGTCATGCGTTTAATCCACATTTATTCTGCTTTGTTTATCTCAGGTCCAAGAAAATGTGAAGCAGAACCTTCCTCATACATTTGTTATAATTGGTAAACAACGTTCACTGGAGCTGCAGGCTAGGTAAAGGCAATTAAAATCGACCAATGACACACATTCAAATACATTCAGATGTGAAAGTAATTGAGTTCATATTTGTTTTGGGTATAGCAAGTATAAGATTATTATGGTGTGACAACATGGAGTAGAAATGTCACCGTCTCACAACATTCACATGTACACTTTAAACCAAAATCTTATATTTTTAAATATGCTTCTACATGTTTTTATTTTCATTTGTATTCATAATTTTTGAAAGTTTCTGAATTGTTGAAAGAAAACCAAAAGAAGCCATCTTCAGGAGGAAACAGATGAAATCCAAATTTACCTTTTTGGCTTACAAGCAGAATGCTGTGTGGTGGAAAACTACTGAGTGCATAATCCTGAACAAACAATCCTCACAATAAGGAATACATGACTCTGTTTTATGATGAGTTGAAAAGATGGTGGTGGTGGCAGCATCATGCTATAGGGATGTTTCTTTTCTTTAGCAGGGACATAAATGAGGACAAATACAATCTAAAAAGGTTAATAAGATAGGAAAACTACTTAGTGACTAAGTGACTTATTTACATGATGAACTAATGTACTCTTGGTTAGAAGTGTGTTGTCCATTTTAAATTAAATTAGGGTAAAGATAATCTAGTTTTTATAATGTTTCATTTAATTTCATTTTAGCAGTTTCACATTTCTGTAAATTTAATTTCTAGTGTGGAGAAAATGTCTTTTTTTTTTAAACTAGATATTTAATTAATATGAAATGTCTTTTGCTCTACAGGACAGCAGAGGAGAAGGAAGATTGGATCCAGGCAAGAATAACACACCCACACACACTTGAGCTCGCCATCTGAGTCCCTGAAGGACAGACGGCACTCCGATCAGTCTATTTTATCAGGGAATGGAAATAGCATAAATCTTATTGCATCATTTTTTTCAGTATTTGAGTCTTGCTGAACTATAATAAAATCCTTTTGTTTGTTTTTTTTACTTATTTATCCCATTTCAGCAAGGCAGCAATCCATTCTGCTGATTTGACTAGGGGCTAATAGTTTTTAACACTGGCCTTGCTGCTGGTATGTAACGATGAGTGACGAGTGAAAATTATTATATGGTTGCCTAATCAAGATTGATGATATAATGGAAGGTAAACAGAAAGCTGCAGTAGTGGGATTGTGACGCATTCAGTTTGAGTTTATCTTCTGAGCCCAGACGGGATCTGAAGATGAGATCAGAAACGTTTATAATGCTCCAGCCATGCGCTGCAGGTTTTCAATCTTTTTCCTGTCTGTCTCTTCTGCCCTCTCACTCTCAGGTGATCAAGGCCACCATCGAACGGCACAAACAAAACAGCGAAACGTTCAATAAAGCTTTCAGTAGCTCCTTCTCCCGTGAAGACGACCATGTGCCGGAGTCTCCGGTGAGTGTCGATCTCCCCCTCCTCTCTTAATGACTCCATTGTGAAGTCAGAGTGAGGGTCATGATGTCCAGTGAATCATGGTAGACGAATGATCCACCAAACGATTTTGTCATAGTCTGGCCTTTGTCTGCAAGAACAGCCCTCCATCTATGGATGTGGGTAGAATCACACAGACAAAACACTCCCAGAAAGAGGCTCTTTATTTCCACATGTAGCGTCTGCGAGTCTCTTCTCCCAGAGATGGCTCATGACCAAATAGGGAAAGCACAAGTCAAAGTTTATACTGAACAGTTATGGATCTTCTTTGACCCACTTTGTGTTGGCCTTAGCTGGAACCAAGCCAAACACTTCCTTCAGACTCCTGAGAGGGGGTTTAGGCTGACACCTTGTGGTAGATATTGATTACTGCAGGAAGATGATCTTGCTGAGAGTTTTTCCTCTTGTCTTCAGGGTTCCAACTCTTTTATGGACTCAGATGGACTTCATGAGAGGGTAAGATGCCGTCATATTCTCTTGCATTATAACTGTTCCAATATTATTCATGTTTACTTGATTTAATAAGCTGATCTCACTTTGAACCTACTGGTGATATTAAGAAAATAGAATAATTTTATCTTTTAGAAAAGCATCTAATTTTCTGTTCAGAATTATTAAGCAGTACATGTGCTTAGCATGCAAACAATAATTAATATATAAGCATGGCTAATATAAATGGACACCAATGTTTTAAACTGCTACAAATGGTTTATCACGTGTAAATGTAAATACAAATAAAGAATAAAAGTGCATATAAAACTAAGTGCAAGTATAATTTTAGTGTCAAGACACAAAGCATATTAAAATCTGCATTTTACAAATATACTTTTAATATTTTGTTAAAATCAATATTGAACAATTTTAGTAGATTTTTAGAATATAAAAACATATTTGTTCAAATAAACACATTATATCAAACATTAATGTCACATAGAGTATATTCTTGGTTATATGTATTTTAAATGTCTACTGCAGTACAGATTGAAAAAAGTGTAAAACTACTTCACATTTTACACTTTTTCACTGTATGGTGTTTTCTTGGTGTATGAAAATGAATTTTTCCATGTAGGGTTTGGTGATTTCTTTCACACTTTTTTCATAATGTGCTAAAAACTTTCAGTTTGTAGAGAATTTGTTTACTCTGATGGAATCTGCTAAAATGCATCCACATTAAGAAAATTTGTCTAGCCGATTGAGACAAACAACATTTTGTAACCCTGTCTTTGTTAATAGAAGTATGAAAAGGAAGACAAAACAAACTGTCTGATTTTGCTTCCTCTCACCTTGTTGCGACACATTAACACACCTTCCTCTTGTCTTTTTTATCATTGTTATTTTTAGAAGAGCTCTAAGAAGAAGGAAAAAGAGAAGCAGACGTGCAGGGGCTGCCATGAGAGCTTCAATTTCACAAAGCGCAAGCATCACTGCAAATCCTGTGGAGTGGTAGGTGCAGAGGAAGCCATTTTATTGTGAGGGATAAAGAAAGGGAATGATGGAAAAGAAAGAGTTGGAGCAAGTGGAAAATATTACCTAGACAGTCAATGTGCTGTTTTTTTTTTGTTTTTTTTCCCACTGTCTGTCTGCAGCCCATCTGTGCAAAATGTTCAAAGACCTTGGACAACAAAACGAGCCGAGTGTGTCCCGAATGTTTCGAAGCCAGCCTCAGCGTTGAAATGATGTGTGGAGGTGAACAGAAGAGAAAAGCTGCACCTGAGGTAAAATAGCACTGAAAGTTGGCGTACTTATAATGACAGAAGTGCATAATTGTAACAGGAAAGGAAAAACACACATGATTTCTGAAGAAAAAATAATTATCAAAAATAAATCAGAAGAATGTGGGATGTATTTATATTACACCTCCTATACTTGGGGGTGTAATATAAAACTATATTGTCTTCAGAAGATTTCTAATGAGTGAAGTATAAGTACAGCTGTTCTGTTTGGGTCTGAGAAGTTTGTTAGAGAACAATAGTGAAGAAAATACATTGTGAAGATCAAAGAACATGGCAGACAGTTCAGGAAGAAAGTTGAGTTGTAAAACATGCATAAACATCCAAGGGAGAAAAGTTCTATCGTCTAAAAATAGAAAGCATACAGCACTTCTCCTCCTCCATGGTAACTGGAGGAGCTGCAGAGATTGACAGCTCAGGTGGGAGTCAGAAAAACTTGTAGCTTTGCTTTCTGCAAATTTGACTGTAATGGAGGAGAAGCAAGAAGACGAACTATAAAAAGTCAAGTGCTCAACAGGCAAAACCATGGAAGAACATATTGTCATGGTTGTGGCAACATTATGCTATGGGAAGACCTTTCTCCTGCACCAGGTTTTACAAAGCTTTGAATCAGAGAGGCCAAATACAAACACTAATCACATCCCTGATTTTTATTTGTAAAAAAAAAAAAAAAAACATGAAAACTATATAACATTATCCTTCATTGCCACAATTAAGCTTTCCTTTGTCTGACC
Organism: Poeciliopsis gracilis; assembly: GCA_911649635.1. NCBI lineage: Eukaryota > Metazoa > Chordata > Actinopteri > Cyprinodontiformes > Poeciliidae > Poeciliopsis > Poeciliopsis gracilis. The sequence goes on from CAJVRI010001220.1 coordinate 6,325,071, forward strand.
TACAAAATCCAGATAAAATACAGTACATTACTGTTTCTGGTTGGAAAGTGACTATATATTAAAAAGTCCAGATGACAAGTCCATGTCAAGCAGAATGGACTTAAGCTGCTGTCTTTGCATTGGTTTGGTCCAGAAAATAACAGTTATGTCTCTTGCATGGAATATTGGGATTAAAATAAAATTGCATGACCTCATAAGTTGACTGTTTTCACACAATGCACTAAAGTAGTACACTATGTACATATAATGATGACCCATATTCTCTCTAGAAGATAAGATAAACTCCCTGTGATGTCTAGTAATTATGCTAATACGATCTCAGCAATAGACTGGCTCAGTCACCTCTGCTGACATGACAGTCTGGCAGCTTCAGGTAGCTTACCTGACCGCCTGTCTTGTCTTTCAGTCTTCTTTATGTTCACTCTACACCTAGAACAAGCCAGTGACTGCAGAGGTTACTGAAGGAGGTTACTGGAGTAGTCACGCCTTTGTGTTTCTGATTCATTTTATGTGTTTATATGACTCAATTCCAAAGCTTTACAAGAACAACCCTGTAGAGACATTTTCGCCACAAGGGGGAGCTGTAGGTTGCAAGAGATTTAGAAAAGGACCACAGAAGCGTAAGCTCCTTTCCCTGAACAAATCCCATTGTGTCCTACATTGTCGTTACATAAGATTGGAGGATCTGTCCTCTCCTTTACTCATCACATTTAAATCCCCGTCAATATTACACAGATACATTTGAATCACAAACTCATTTAAATAAATTGTGCCTGCGATGCTGAAAGCTTCTACTAACCTTAGTTTTTGTTGTTTCTTTGTCTAGAGACAGTTATCTCTGACAGGAGACAGCTGCCTGCTGTGCGGCTACCTCCAGGTCCAGGAGAAGGGAAAGAGTTGGGCCAAGATGTGGGTGGCTCTGACGAAGACTGAGCCAATGGTGCTGTACCTGCAAAGCAGTGGACAGGTAAAATATGTTCACGCTCTGCAGAAAGGTTTTCAAATAGCTATATTCAGATTGAGGCTTTCTCCTTGATCCTGATAAAGATGGGAATAATTTCTAGAAGCTCGCAAGTTTCATTAATCCAACAAAATAAACCTCAAGAATAGAAACTGAAGATTTCTTTCTCCAAGATGAGACAGGACAGCCTGAATGATAGAAACAGTGATGGAGGCAGTGGACACGCATATCCCTCACTGGAAATAGTGGCAGCTTCAATCTGGGGAGATATCAAGATGAGATTAAGCACCTGGCAGTATCTCCATATCTCTACTTTAAAGCACCCAATTTTGTCCTCCAAGATATCAAAGCTCGCCCCAATGGACTGGGTTTCATTTCTGAGTCTATCTCAAAGATCAGTGTTTCCCAACCCTCATTCTCCTGTTGTTCTTTACATTTTAGATGTTTCTCTGCTTTCATCCACACTATTCAGATGATCTGCAGTTCAGCAAAAACCTGTTGATCAGCAATTCAAATCAAGTGTGCCTGAGGCAGGAAAACATCTAAAACAGTGTGAAACATGGAATAACGTCCCTGCAGCCCTGACCTCCGCCCTGCTGGATGTTTGTAGGATCAGCATGGTTGTGCTGTTCATGACACGTAGACTGACATGCAACAAATACTGGTTGAACAATGTGATGCCATCCCACAAGAGTGTGTGGCCGAGCTGATAACCAGCCTGAGGAGAAGGTGCCAGCCAGTTGTGGCTGTGTACTGTTGTCCCATACATCACTGCGGATGCTGTTTGTTAAGGAAATAAGTGGTTAAGTAGTCAATATGTCTTGTTTCTACAAGTTTTAATTATCCAATCCATTAAATATCAAGTAAGAGCCAACAAGCACTTTGGCTCAACACACAGACACACACTTAACTCTGCTCCGCACAGATGCATTTTCCTTACAAATGTGGCTCAATTTAAAAGAAAATGAGCAGCCTTACCTACAGGAGACGATCAAATACTTAAAAACCAGCATTATAACAAAGAATCAATTTCTTACCACGAATACAAAATGATTTATGGGTGATTTAAAGCCTTCTTTCAGCAGATATGAAGCATAAGTATAAAACTTTAAGAAAAGCTGAGAAATTGTTCATCTTTCCTTGCTTTAGGACAATTTTGCGCTAAATAAATAATTTAGACAATTTCTGAAGTGCCTGTTGACAATGATGTGGAAACATGATGAAATTTCTAGTTATTTTATTCAGAATGAAAAATCATTGTTAATAATGATTGGAGTGACTATTTCCTCACTCCAAAGTACATCGTTTTTTTTTTTCGTCCTACCTCACTAGGACTTGGTAATATCCTAGGTTTTTGGTTGTTTAAATAAAAATATAATGGTCACCGTTTCATCTGAGCTGTTGTTCAGATATTCAGATTCAGAGCTTATCTGTTCAAAACAGAGCTTTTAATTCCTATATACAAGATATATAAGAGAGTAGAGCAGGGATTAAACAACCGGATTGGAACGGCAGTATCATTTAGCGGGAAAGCACTGCTCCCTATGCTGAGCAAAGATCCTGCACACACAAAACCAAACAAAGCTGGCTATACTCTCAACAGAGTATAGCCAGCCATACTCTGCATCTTAGCAACCAGGATTTCCCATTAGACAGTAATTATTAGTCTGTATGTGTGATTCAACATTACAATATGTTGTAATGTTGAGATTTTTTTTTTGTTTTCATTTACAACAGAATGCACTGAAGGGAGAAGCCTTCCTGCATTTCATTTCTAAGATTAATGTCCCACTCCCACAGCTGGAAGCTGCTATCACAAAGATTAGGATTAATAGAAGATGGATGGGCATTTCCTGAATCAACAGAAAGAAAGGGGCGGGATGGGAGAGAGCTGTGCATCTCTCGTGAAATACAAGTGCACCTCGATGAATTAAAATATCCTCAAAGAATATCTGCATATCAACATTTCAATATATTGTGTATATATATATTTTTTTTAATCTAAAAGGTATAGTTACTAAAAACTGGAGGTCCAATAATTTTCTGTATCCAAGCATATAGTTGGAAAGCTACATAGAAGAAAAAAACATGAGAAATCGACCTTAAGCAACTGGAATAGCTGCAGATTTCAGTATTATTGTGAAGGAAATGCACTTCATAATGCACAGACTTGTGCAACATCTCCTGCATCTTAGTCCACCCCTAACACCTAAAATAGTCCATGTGTATATTTTAATCTATATTAGTTTCATTGTTTAAAATGAAATGAAGTAAACTTTTTAATAATATTTTGAATTTATTGAGATGTAAAAGTACGGTATATGCAAGCTGTAACTCATAGAAGTTATAAAATGTTCTTTATCTCTTTGAGTTAAAAACTTCACCTGTACCTTAAAAACAAATTTTCCACTGTTTTGCAGGACTTGAAAGGGTCGCGGGCTGTCCCTCTGCCCGGCTTCGAGGTGAGTATGGTCCCATCGGCCACAGCTGACAAGCCAGAAGTCAAAAACGTGTTCAAGCTCAGCCACTCCCAGCAAACCTTCCTCCTAAGTGCCCAAGATGCAGAACTTCAGGCCAAATGGGTGGAAGTCCTCTCCAAAGCTTCCCGCGGCGAAGCGCCTGCTGAGGCATTGATGAGCCTGACTGAACACAGGAAGAGCCAGTAACGGCCACTCTGCAACAGCTGGACTCTCTCCCTTTCCCTCTCCTGTGTATGAAGCACACATTACTTGAATTCACTTTACCTTGGCACTTTTGTTTTCCCTCCTCTTTGAACGGACCACTCAATAGTTCTGACTCTTAAACCTCTCGACCACACAGCTACTTCTTTTTCTCCGTCTTCGTGTTTCCTTGAAAACACACAAACCGATACCCCGATGCCACTGGTCATGTTTTATTTCTCAGTGTTTTGAACAACTGGATCTCTGAAGAACATTTATTTGTAATATAACTGAAGGAAAATCCAGTTTTTAGATGAAGTTCTTGTACATTATTCCAAGGTGTCATGAAGCATTAACTCTTAGGTGTCTGTTTTTGCATTAGAGTGCATGTGCGTGTGTGTGAGTGTGTCTGAGCATTTGAGTCCCTTCCAATGTTATACTAAGTATTGAATGGTTGTGTAAGAAACCCCCTCTGCGGCTTTCACTCCTGCTGAGAGCACAGTGTTGGTTCTGTGGGTCTTGTACAGTGTGTGTACTATAATGTGATGTAAGGAAACAAAGTAAAAACGACATTTAACTTAAAAAAACAACAACATGCATTTGTGGCTGGCCACCTGATGTTTCCACTTTTAGCCCCCATCCCTCTGACCCCATCCTGGTTTTTTTTTTTTTTTTTTGTGGTACTTTGGTACTGATTCCCTCTCTGTCATTGTCACTGGAGCCTGAGACGTCTGATCCGAGTGTGATTTCCACTCATGTTTTGTTGTGCGATAGATCTCGATCACATGGCTTCACTTCAGGGTCAGCCTTAATATCTCCACTTGCACACAGACAAAGAAACCCCAGTCTGTGCAGTTCAGTCTTTCACTGACTCTCCCTTTTAGTGATGTGATGGAAACCAAGTACTGTACTGTAAAAAAAAAAAGAAAAAGTTTATTCTGCCTTTCCCCTGCATACCTTCCCCCTATAAGCACCAGCCTTTAAATAAAAGTAGCAAATAAAGTGTCTTTTGCATGTAAACTAACTCATATTTATATGTTGTGCTATAAAAATCTTCCCCTTGTCCCTCTTTTTATGCTTCACAGCTTATTCCAGTTTTTTCTGTATGTAAGCAGAATCGTCACTGTTTTTGAACGATTGTGCTGTGAAATAAAGAAAGGAGTTGCGCATATCATCAATAAACAAGCATGACTCGTTTGAGGCCATGCTGTCCAGTAAGAACATGTCTAGTTTCTCTTCATGAAATAAAAATGCACATATACACAGCACCTCTTGGGTAGAACAATGCAATCACATGACTCAAAAGTGGATGTAAATAAAGCCTGCTTTATAGTTTCATATCACCTCTGAGTTTTTGCAGAAGCATCTTTCACTTCAATTACAGCTGCAAACCTTATGGGGTCTCTGCCAGTCTATGAATAGATAAAGTAACTTATGTTTTTCTGTGCTTTTAGTACCATGGATAGTAAAAGAGGCCCACACTATAATAGAACCCACGCTGTGTTTTTTTTACCTATTTTATTTTAATGTAATTTACTGAACACAGAAATACATTTTGTTTTTGTTCCTCTGTTCTGCTTTTGGTTTGACCACTGACATGAGAAACTTCTCCAGGTCAGCCTGAAGCTTCTTTGTAACACAACTCCTCACGAAATGTCACAGGAATCCTTTTTTCTTGACATCATTTGTCAAAAAGGGAATTTCTAGATCTTTTGTTGATGCTTTTGTTGTTCAATCCATGCTTCACAAACTGATCAGTACTTTAGTGACAGTGCTGCCTTCAGTTGTACTCAGAAGAGAGTTCAGCTTTGCCCGTTTACAAGCCGTGCAAACCAGCCAGGAAGCCTTCACAACTAAAAGGCCAATATTTTCAGAAAGCATATTTGTTAAACTCGAAGCGACATTTTATTTTTCTTTGCAGCAGCTGACAAACAATGTTAGTATACTAATTCAGACTTGCAACCTACTTCCCTTTAAATCGGGAAGTTGTACAGTTTATGGTAATCCACCCAGCAGTTTACAGCTAAGCCATCTGAGACATAAAACAGAAATTTAGTGCTGAGAATATGGCAAGCTCTCTCCAAAGAAGCATGTTTATGTTTGTGTTTTCTTTAATGTCATTAATGGTGGACCATCCTATTTGCGTCAGTACAGTATCACAGTGACTTTTGATCTGTCACAAAGAGTAAAATGTATCTCCGTTAGCTTTTTAAGCAAAAGTGAAAATTTAAATGTACTCTGTGTACCTTTGATCTACAACCATATTGGCAGCTGTCACTATAAAAAGCTTTGACGTTCTTTGCCCTGAGTGTCAGGAAACCTGTGATGATCTGATCAAAAACAAGACAAGGGACTTGCTGAAAAGACTCTGATCAGTTTGACAAATGACGTAAATCGTTTGCCAAAAGACAAATGATTTATGTCTTTTGAGGTCAACAAAAGAGACCTGGAAGTTTGTTTTGGGGAGAAGAATTTTTATTCTGAATAAATTTACAGAAGTGTAGCAAAACAAATGGAAAATCAGGAATTAAAGGAAAATAATTCCTGATTATTCCTGATTAAGTGAAAAGCATTAATGGTGGGAAAAGCTGATATAGTTGAAAGCCGCCTGATTTTCACCTCTCAGATATGTGTGTGTCCAAATACATATGTGTGTTATAAGGAGGTGTGTATTCACTGCAGAAAAGTTGTTACAGCTGGTTTATGTTCATTCATTCATCCCTTAGTACATTATTCTGCCAATTATTTTTTATATATATTTAATGGAGATGTATTTAATATTTATATGTAGATAAATTATATGCACAATGCCCTGCAAATAATAATGAACAAAAATGTAAATATTTATATATTTATCGCTGTTTTTCACAGCTTTGAAAGATGGTTCTACAGTTTGGATTCAGGGAAGCGGAATCCAAATTCACACCACACTTTCCAGGTTGATGTGGGGTTTTTGTGTTTTCTGTAGGAAATTTGAAAGCGATGTAGATGTGAGTTACATAGACATTTCACTTCACAACAGAGAGAAAGACAGAAAGAGCTGACTTTTATTTTCCAAAGTCAAAATTAGGTTTTAGAAAGATAACGTGCTCCGCCGGTGTCTGCTGGTGCTGCTATAAGCTATGGTGCAACATCAGAGCAAAATGCTGACCACTTCCTTCTGTTGTTATTCAATGTGCTGTACATTCAGAGCGAAGTGGAGCATGGAGGAAACTGTTCAAAGCTGATTGAGGAGCAAACTACTTGCAGAAAACTCCTATTTTGTTGTTTCATTTCTTTGAGAACAAATCTGAGTAGTTTCAAAACTGAGAGTTTAGTTAAAAAAAACTGTCTCAGCTTTGCTGTGTTTTGTGTTAACCATGTGGAGAAGTTCAAAAGAGGCCTCTGTATCTTCTGATTTTTCTTTTCCTCTGTAATAGTTGTGAAAATGGATTGTCCAAAAGTAGCTGACTCTACAAAGGTTTTGCTCGAACTGAAAATAGCTGAACTGTCCTCTGCCACAGGCCCCCAGGCGATTCTCAGTGGCTTTACAAAACAACATTGACCTCTTGGAGGCAGCACAAAGGACAGTGATGGTTGATTTGAACCAGGTTTGCAGGAGCACATTAAAAGGTTTGAAGAAAATAAGAAAAACTCAGTTGAAGATGTTTTTGCCGTTTCATGTTTCGAACACAACTCTCTGCTGCTCTCCCACAACAGCTGAGCAGAACAGATTGAAGGGAGAAGCTGGAGAATAAGCCTCTTAGCAGCTGTTTGTGTGTGATGTTGCACATACATGTGTGTATATTCAGATATTTATATGCTCTCCAGCAAAAGATAACCATTTTTTTCTCATTCCCTGACATTAAGTCAGACTTTTCCTGTCTTGGTCAGTTAGAATTAGAAACTTTTTTTGCAACTTGCAACATCTCAGCAACTTGACATGCTCTTTCTTAGTATTATGTTTAAGGCATCACCTTCAAAAATCAATACAAATCTGACGAGATAAAAAGAAGAGAATTGCAGATCTTCACAACTGGTCATCCTTGTGTTCAATTTCCAGATGCCTTAAGGTGCAAAGTTTATCTGTCAAACAATAATAAAGAAGCATGTATAAACACCCATTATATCGTTCAGCATGTAAAACGTCCCAGAAATAAACGAATCTGGGTGTGAAATGTTTCTATCAGTCCGAAAACAAAACTGAAAGGCTTTGAAGATGATAGCTCAAACTGGTACCAGCCTCATTATCCACATGGAAAACTATTGCTTCAAAAGCAGTATAAAAGCTCAACTATAACCTTGAAATGCTCGTAGGGACAACGGTCATGATAATTGGAGACATGTTCTGATCAAACAAAAATGGAAGCGTTCGGTTGTGATTTTTACGTTTGAAGGAAAAAAGCTGATGCTTGCAAACCTGAGAAAACCATCCCAACTATGAGGTACAGGAGAGGCAGCATCTTGTTTGCCTGGGTTGCTTACAGATAGAGGAACTCGTACACTTAAAAGAATTTATGATATTATGAGGAAAAGACATTATGTGGAAATATTGAAGCAACATCAACAGATGTCAGCCAGGAAGTTAAACCTCAGTTGCTAATGACTGTTTAGACAAAGACCTCAAGTATACCACTAAATTTGTAACAATGTGGCTTTAAGACACTTTATTACAATGTGACAATGTGACAAGATGGCGTTGTTTTTGGACTGGCCATTGTTGAAAGGCAATATACTAAAGAATGTATGTAAACTTCTGAATTTGAAAGTAGCAGTAAAGAACTTAATTAGCCTGGTATTTAGCAAATAAAAATAATGTTTTTCCTGGCTGACCTAAAACAAGAAGTGATAAAGTGATTAAGTCAGTTTATATCTAAATACAGACACTATTTATGAATATGCCTGAAACAGAATCGCTTGCATTTTTGCAAGTTGGCAGAATGACTGAGGGACTCCCCTCCTTTCTCCTCTGCTGGTTTGTATCCATCTCTATCACCGTTTGAATCTATTTGCTAATGAGCTTAAAGAAAAATGTCACTTTTATAATCTACTTCCCTTTAGTACATTATTTGGTGAGCTATCTCGCTCCAAAAGCAATGTTTTCTGAGTTTTTCTCCTTTTTTGTCATTTTATGCTGATGATCATGTGTCGTTTACAGTTCTCTCTTAAAACTTTACCGACTGCTACACACACTTTGGTCATTTTGTGTGACATCATGTTGTACTTTATACACACTCACACAAAAGTGCAAATGGAGGGGACTCATTAGCATTTTTCTGGTGAAACAGCGAGACAATTCTCCATCCCCATACAGGAAGTGGTTGCAACTGTTTCCTGTCACTTTCATGTCTTTAACTGGTATTGTCAGCCCACTTCTGAATTTCATCATGTCTGAATGTGTTGTTGCTTTCAAAACTCTTTGCAACATAAAAATATATCTATGTGGGGTTGCTACTCAAACTAATACACCTTTAGTCAGATGATTTCATCAACCCACAACCAACTGGAGGTTTGATGTGCGCAAGATAGTCTGAAACACAAAACCAAAACGTGTGCTCACAGGAAATATGCCACTATGTCTTAAGGCAGTTCATTCAAAGTCGCAGTCACTTGAAAAGTTTGATTGTCATGGTGTGTTATTGTGAATAAAAATCTTCAATATTGATTTAAAGATTATGATTAAATGTCAAAACAAAGCATATCCAGAACATATTCTGACTTGCTGTATTTTCAGTTTTCTTAGACTTTCCTCTCCTTCAATTTCTTCTTCTGGCAATCAAAAATGTCATTATGTTCAGGTTGAAAAGCAAAAGCTTGACTGAGCATGAAGAAAACTCCATAAAAAATTTTATAAAAGTGAACAATTTGTTTCAGGCCACTGAACACAAAATGATGTAAAACTCCAGGTGAGACAAACTTCTCATCAGCTTGTAGTTCACGCTCTAAAATGAAAACAAGAAGCTTCTGAAGAAGATTGAAGGACATTTGGCAGCAGCTCCTAGTTCAAAAATAATATTACATAAGGTGCAGTAGAACATAACAATGTGTAAGATACTGAAAGTAAAATAATAATCCGATATATTATTCTGAAATAGTGATGGAGGAACTTCGTTGCCCTTAAAAAGCAGGGATTCTAGTTTTCACAATGAAAGATTTCTCATCTGCAGAATCTGGTGGCACGCAAGCAGTGAGTCCCTGAGACCATGTGAGACAAAACAAAACCACTACAGAAGCAAACAATGAGGAATGATCAAACAGTAGTAACTAATGAAACAAATTACCATTAATGTTTGTTTAGGAGCATTCGCTTCTTGGATATGAAAGAGTTAATGTACGAATGTGTGCGTAATTAAGCACCTCTAAAAAATAAAGTAATTTTTACATAAGTAAATGTCTCATCCTGCTTCTGTGTCCACCTTACAAGCTGAGTACAACTGAGGCAGTTCTGCATTTCAAGAAAATGATCAACCCAACTTTGTCGTGAAATTTCAGATTTCATTCTCCTTCAGTGAGTATGTACATATTGATGGCACAGTCTCATCACTCATTGCACACCGTCCAGCTTGAAAAACTGATTCTCTCACAGATTACAGACATGGACAACAGAAACAGAACCATCAACGAGGCTGTGGAAGGACCATCGCTGTGTGGAAGGCACAGAGAGAGAGGCAAACCGCTGGCATCCTTTCTGAAGTATTCTCTTCTGCCTTTGAGAAGGTTGGTCTGACGCATGTAGCACTCAGCGGCAAACAGAGACAGCTCATCTTAAATGAGTCTCTGGCATTGAGATTAAATGGTTTCTTGGAATACATCAATGTTCCAGAAAATCCAGTTCATCTAAAAGAAAGTTTGTTTTATGATTCATACTTTTAATCAGAAAACTCTCACTGACTCATCAATTCATCTCTTACAAAGAAAAAGACATAAAGGCCATATATTTTATATTTTATAGCCAAAAGAAACCAAAATATATCCCATTTGACTTTTTCATCATTTTTCGAGAGGTTATCTTTAAAATGCTGTTTTAAGACACGAAAAGGGCCTTTTGAGTTGAATCCCTAAACTGGTTATGCATATTTACATACTGATGGTGGAGCTCATTTGCATGGTAATATCAAAACAGATTGTAAAGATAATATAAATACATAAACATGTCTTTATGTATTTATATGTCGAATATATGTTGGTGTTCATTGGTTACATTAAGACAGTGTCTGGATCTTGTTCCTTTAGTGTATTTTTGTGAAAGTGTGAATCTGTCTGCATAGAGGATCTCTGTTTGAGGGCATAGCCAACCTGCAGCACACAGACTCTTTACCTGATGGTTCATCTCTCTGCATGTGGTTCAGGACATTACCTCAAAATATAGCAAAAAGCTTATTGTGCAATTTTGCCACAAAGTATTTAAATATAGGTTCGTCAGTACTTATAAGTTTCTCAGTAGGATGCCAGTATGTTGGATCTCCAAACTCCTGTTTGTCTCTCAGACATCATATGAAGACACTGTCAGAATTTAGCATTGTAACATTATCTCTCTTTGGCATCTTTCATCTGCCATAAACTTCCTCAGTTTGTTTTACAAAGTCACCGACAAAAACAAAAACAACAACAACAACATATCATCTTAATGCTTTTTTGCAGAGAAAACAGGCATTATTGATATCAACTCTCTGGAAGGCACTGGGAGGCTAAACTGTACCCAACGGCAGAATTAAACATTGCTGTTGCTGCATATACCCAATATTGAGGATATTTTTGAACAATTTTGGCAGAATAGTTTCCAAAATGTTTCTGCTACACTGTTTATATCATTTTACCCCTTAGCATCTTTTGAAAGATGTTTTCATTTCTGTTCTTTGAATTCCCGCCAGACTAATGCACTTAGAGAAGCTCAGTATTTGGTATTGTTTAATAGAAAATCGATGTGCAAGGATGGTGTTATGCAACACCATTACTAGATTGCAGGTACTATAAGCACCCTTTTCTTATTTTCTAAAAATTCTATCCATGACACATCAATAAAGACAATACTGATGTCTTTACTTAGAAGTGAATGTTGAATGTTCCTTTGTTCCTTTGAATGGAACAAAGGCTCCATACGGTTAGAGAAATGAAAGCGCCTCTGATACCCGGAGATGTGTCTCACAGCATACAGCTGTGAACCCAAAATACTTCACGCTCCTAGATCCACCTGGACCTTGTACAAAAGAGCACTTCTGCTTTTACATGCAAGATGAAACAAACAGACTGCACAAATGTGACTTTCTTGTGGTAAAACTGATAGATTTTTATAAAAATTTTTCTACCTTAGCTATTTAAAATATGGTATTATTTTTGTTTAATTACACCATAACATGTTATTTTAGCTTTTATCTCATTGCAGCAAAATCTTGTTCTGACATGCTGATACCCTCTCTCAAAAGCCGTACCGAAAAACAGTTTCAAAAGTAAGACGAAGTGAGAAAGAGAAAGGGAAGTGGCAAAGTTTGCTCATATACAATACAATAAAATGATGCATCCACTCATTAACAAAGCTATCTTTGGAGGGAATGATATATAGCATCTTGACACCTCTACTTCTTTTCAATCAGCACAATACTTTATGTGGACTTAATGCGATGGTCAAAACAAGAGTGAATAACATGAAGTGGCGTGAAAATGATGTGTGATTTTCTAAATATGTCAAAAAATAAAAATCCTTCATATTTAGTAGACTAAGATGTGCTTCCTGCTGGAAGGTGAGACTCCACTCTTCTGAGCTTCACTGCCTGTACTAAAGGGAAGCATCTCTACACAGCATGATACTACCACCATCATGTTTCACAGTGTGGACGGTGTACTCAGTTTGTCTTTCTCCACACATTTTTGCACTCAGATCAAAAACCTCAATTTTGTTCTCATCAGACCAGAGCAGGCTTGTGGAAACTTCTTCACTGAGTTTACCGCCTTCTTTGACTTCCTGTTGCTCTTTCACTTTTGGGGGCATACATCTCCAGCTCCTGCAGCGTCACCATGAGTGTTTTGTTTTTAGTTGTTTCTCTCCTTGCCTGGTCTGCCCATTTAGCTGGGAAATAGGGCTGCTGTTGAGACATCTTTACATTTTCAAATAATAGATTAGAGTTCTTGATCTCTGTGATGCTCATTGTTCCCTGATGAACAAAGAGGACGCTTAAAGTTCAAATACACGTTGATTAATTGCTTTTGTGAATCAGGTGACGTCTGAAGGCGGCCTTGGGACGTCGAGGGTGAAGCTCAGGTTAAATGTGGTTCCAGAGATGCAGACAAGAAATGTGTCCCGACTGATATTCTGCTCACTCACGCCCTGACCCGACATAATCCACCACAGTCTGTTCTACTTTGGTTGACAAGGTCTGGACTGTGCGTCCGCTCGCGCGACGGCAGTTCCGCAGCCGCGCTCGCGCGCGCGCGCCACCCCAGTCTGGAGTTACGTCGACGCGGAGCGGCTCGCAAGGCAGGACGCCGTGGCTGTAGAGCTCTATCGCTCGGAGAAACTGAGGACACCGAAAGCGAAAACGCCTCACAAGGCAGCGAGCGATTGATTTATTTTGCACCTGAGACGGAGGGGAACAGGAGCGTTGCCTTTACGCGCGTCCAAACGGAGAGCGGAGTGTGGGCGCATCTGCCTGCTGCCAACATGTCCGCAGCCACAGCCTCAGTAGCAGATGTGAGGCTGGAGAATAAAGAAGACATCCGTACCCGGAGCAAACAAGGTAAGACAAACTGAAGAGCGTCTTTATGTTGATGTAGGATCACGTCTTTTTGGTTTTATTAGAGACTATAGGAGAGGGGTTGCCACTTTGGTGTCAGTTTCTTTCTCACAGGTTTCACCCAAAAATGTCAGTTTTAGAAACTAAATATACTCTGTATGAGTGTGAGAGAGATAGGGAGTTTAAAAGTGAACCTGCTTGTTCAATGTCCTCAAAACCATTTAGTGTAAATGCATTAAAATTAAAAGAAAGGAAGTAGATAAGAAAGAAAGAAAGAAAGAAAGAAAGAAAGAAAGAAAGAAAGAAAGAAAGAAAGAAAGAAAGAAAGAAAGAAAGAAAGAAAGAAAGAAAGAAAGAAAGAAAGAAAGAAAGAAAGAAAGAAAGGATGGAAGAAAGAAAGAAAGGATGGAAGAACTAGGAAGTAAAGTGGTTTGAAAAATGATGCACAGTTGGAAATCCTTTACAAAACATCCCTCACAGATGTTACATAAAACCCATACACTTTCTAATTTGATCTAAAATGTGTCCATGTGTTGCATAAATGTGGATGTGATTAGGTAATACTGACAGTGAACATGGGAGTAGCCCTGTTTTGTTTTATCCCATTTGTTCTGTTTTAAAATCTGGTCTGTGGGAGAAAATATCTTCTGGTTTGTTTCTAACTGCCTTTTTCCCCCCCTGTTATTTCCTGACAGTAAAGCTTTTGCGATCAGGTTCACCACATGATGAGTGCTGCCAAAGTTTTAACACCTCTTGAAACTTTTTTCACACAAACTGTAGTGTTTTATTTGGATTTCATGTAACAGAGAACATAAGATCATACAAAAAATAGTACATAATCATGCAGTAGGACAATAAAGATGCATCTTTTTTGTTTTTTTACATTGTTTTTCTAAATATTTATGTTTAGTCTCCTTTACAGTGATACACTTAAAGAAACAAAATTACCACCAGAAGTTATTTAGCTACTTAATAAAGTCAACCTATCCAATGTCATCTCAGTACAAATCCAGCTGTGCTTTCACAATTTTATTTTAGAACAGAATAAAAAGGATCTTTAAGACAAAGGATCTCTGGAGAAATAAAGTTTGTAGGGTTTGGTTTAAAAAAAAAAAAACTTTTTCACAATATAAATTAGTATGAACTTGAAACGCCTTGGCCTACGTGCTTAATGCAATCTATGGTGGAAACTAACACCCCACATCACCTTCAGCACATCAAGGATCCCCCTTGACCTTTGTTCTTCAGGAGGGTCAGGGAAGCTGGTCAGAGTTGAAGGGACGAGAGATCGTGCTCATTCCAGGAAAATTCTGGGTTAAAAAAAAAAAGACTAGTCTTGGGTGGAGGTTCACCTTTCAGTACAAAAAATGACCCATGTTAGCCAGAACTACAATAAAATGATTTAAGTCATGGCATGTTTATGTCTTAGAATGCACCTGTCAAAGTCCAGGCAAGAGTTAAAAACTAATGTCCATATATTATACCCATTCAATCTGACACATTAGAAGAACAAGGATTTTTTTTTTTTTTCCGGTTCACAGGCGCTGGTTGTTTTCTGTAAAGCGAAACCTTGAAACAAATGAATAATGTCCTTCCACTTCACCACGATGCAGCATTTATATTGTACTGTCACAGAAGTTTCCAATTACAAATTATGAAAGTTTTGGGTTTTATAGAGATAAAATGTGGAAAAGGTTGATGGGCTTTCAAAAAACCTATGTTTGAGTGTTAGCTGAAAACCAGTTCTTTGGAATAAACAAGATGACTGCTGAAACGAATCCTCCTGCTGTGACTTCACTGTTTACCGCTCATAAGCTTGTTTCATGATGAAGTCATACAGTAGGTGGCTCATCATAGCGTATGCCTGAGCAGTCTGCTGAACACCGTGATGTTCGGTATAACATCCAGTTGTTTAGGTTCCAGATGGTGTGTTAATTTCCATCAACCTCAGGGGCCATGTGTTCAATGATTTATCACACTTCCTGCTTTGATACAGTTGCAGTCGATGCAGCATGCACGAGGCTGCTGGAAGGGGGGCTGTGGTTTTGTCATGTACTGCTGTGCCGCCCTGCAGGGTTTCAGTGCTGATAGCTGTGGAATGACCGCCCCGTTCTCCTCTCCACCGCTTCCTTGTCAGTTTTTGACCATCTGTTTCACCCGGAGTCGTTGTTGTGCAAAGAGAATGAATCATGAATCATCCCTGTCCCTTCCACAGCGATCTAACTTCTGAGTGAACTTCAAGCGCATTTCACATTAGCGGCACGTAACATGGCCATCCTAGAAGCTGTATCTGTTATCTGTTAGCTCCTTACCGACTGACCTCCAACTCTCTTCTCTAGGCCGTCCGCAGGCTCAGTGCACACCGAGGCCCCTGCCGACTTTGGGCACCCAAAGGATCATTCGGGGCAACGGGACCAATGTGGGCACAGTCATTTCCCTGCAGTGCCCTGCTAAACACAAGCTGGTGGGCAAAGATTTGACATGTGTCATGGGCACCAACAGCACCAAATGGGTGGGGGAGACCTTCTGTCAGCGTAAGTAGAAACAGAGAAGTTAAAACAAAGGCCTAATATGGCAGCTGATACAGACAGAAAATACCTAATAGTTACCTAAAGATGCAACCTGCAATATTAGACATGTAATTAAGGCTGCAAGTGAAGTTATGTGATGATACAAAAGTTTTTTGGGACAGGAAACATTAAATTAACTCTAGTGTTGCAACACCTTTGTTGTTTCTGTATTATGCTTAACATTACTTGTTTTAGGCTGAATTATTAAAGAGAAAGAGATATGAAAGACTGAAAGACTCTTATATAACACAGAAAATAAAACTTGAAAATGTGCTTTTGGTTTGTTTGCCCAGTTGATAAACTAGCAAAAACATGGTCTGAAAACATGTTCAAACCTGCCAGTCTGCAGCAGTTAAAGAATAATGATGTTTACATACGTAACCGGCACAATCTGCAAAGACAGGGTGGTGGTGCATGTCAGATTTTTTTCATTCTGAAACTGAACATTTGCTTTTCTAAGTGAACAAAACAAATAAAAATGATAAATCGATCCAATCTTTTGTCATTTTGCAGCTACGGCCCCCTATGAGGACTATGGTTTCCGGGTGGCAGTCCTGGCATCCATTATAAGCTCTGGAATAATCCTGCTCATGTCCGTGGCCTTCATCACCTGCTGTTTGCTTGAATGCACCGAAGAGGATAAACATAAAAAGCAAAGGAGGTAAGATGATGAACATTTTCATCTCATCTTGCTGTAATAAATGTGTGTAAGTAGTCCACTAAATGCACCGTGGAAAAGGTGAAGGTTTTTAAATGGTCAGAAATGATACAATGTTTTCTTAAAAAGAAAAAACTGATGAGCGTCGCATGTATTTAAAATTGAGTGCAATCCAGTGCCATCAGAAGGCACCTATTTAAGAATAACATGTTAAAAGTTCTTCATAATACATGCAGGGGAAACAGCAGACTTTCAGAAGAAGGTGTGTAGCAACCATCAATGTAATAATGACCAATAATGTGATAAAAACCAAAAAATGTGATGCTATTAACAGCATCATTTTAGCAATTTTAACTTTAATAAAGTGACTAATATCATAACGATATTTGGGTAACATAAAGAAAAATCTGTGAAGATATAACAGCTGCAGTTGATAATAATATGACGGTTTAATAGGAGTGAATTTCAAGGAAATAAAACTTTTTTTTTGCTTTTCTGTGAAGTTTATTAATCAAAAATCAGCTATCGTTTATGCCATAAACATTCATTCAGGAATACTTTATATACAACAGTCACTCTCCTTAAATATGTTTGAAAGACCCAATATGCTAACAGTCTAAGATAACAATCTAACAATCTATTACTTTTACATATTATTACATATGTCTTTTTTTTTTTATCAGTGCTGCATTAATATCTAATAACAACCCAAATAACATGATTTCTTCCACTAATAGCAAAAATATTATTTCTTTATTTTACTGTACTCAAAAATATTTATATTATTGACTTGAGTACATTAAAATAAGAATTAGGTTATTGTTTGCTCTTAAATGACTGCTTACCAGATCCCGTGGTTAGACGAGACCAAACTGACGGCATGTAGTTAGTTTGAATGTTTGAATGCATTTTACACATCATCCTACATAAACCACTTCCACTGTGAAGCTTGGTGGTGGCAGTATCTTGCCATAGGTATGTGTTTTTGTTTCTGTAAGACATAATACTCATGTGTTAGAATGGCCCAGACAAAGTCCAAAATTACTGCAAGTCCAACCTCGATGTTCCTGCGTCTGATCTAAATACCAGGGTCTTGTTTACAAGATTAAAGCTAAAATCCTCACGTTTAGATCTCAATTCATTTTTGATGCCAGAGAGGGCGATGGTCAGAACCAGCACCAGGAGGACAGCAGGTCTGATAACAATCATAAAGGCCAGAACAACAACAACAATAACGCAGAGGAGAAGATGCTGCCTTTGTGGGAACCAGCAAACAGCATTCCACCATGCAGGTAAAGGCACATTTCTAGCAAAAATAAATAAAAATCAATCCTAATTTGCATGGCATCATCAAAGAAACATAAGCATCTCCTTCTTCACAGATGTCAGCAGCAGTACACCCATGGACCCCTTCCGCTTTCACTTGCAACTCTTCCTGGACAGGACTATGATCAGCCTCTCTTACACGAAAACCCACCGACTCGTCCTCCTGAGTACCCAGGACCTCCTCTCTCTTTTTGTCCAGCTGCCAACTCCGGGCTGGTTCACTTCTCAGCGGCGGGGTCGGGACTGGTGTGGCAGTATGGAGGACAACACTGTGATATATCTGAAGCCAACCCATCAGTCACGAGGAATACAAACACAAACGGCAATATAATCCCCAAAGAAGTTTCCATCAGGATCATATCAGTGTGAGAATGTTTTCCTGACAGAGCCATTATGAGATCTTGGGTGATGTTCACTCATGTTTGGCACCATCAGCTCAGATTTTGAGTGAAATCATTTCAGCATGCAATGTGAAAAAAAAAAAATTACAATCCAGATGTCTGTGATGCTATGGTCGTTTACAAACATTGGGTTCTGAAAGGCATTTAGCAAATCAATCTGCGATGGCACACTCCCCCCTGGTGGAAGCTTGGTGCTAATGCGCTTTAAATACGCCTGTCATGTTGTAAACGCAAACTCCTGACACTGAAGAATCTTCTTACACTTGTTTGTAAGGTTAAAGGTATGCTTACTGGGGAAAAAAAAGTGTCAACATACTGGAATCAGTTTGCAAGTCTTCTGATTTGTAATGGATGCAGTCAACACGTAGATAATTGTAATAAATTAAATACTTTTAAGAAGGAGTGGTGCGCTTCAGTTTGTGGGGTTTTGATGGTATATCAGATTAACTGTCTCGGAGCCCGGGTGAGTCGGTGTTTGCAGCTGAAAGCTGCAGCCTCCCTGCTGTTTGTCTGGGTGTAATCTACCGTTATCCTGCCATGGAGGTCGGTCAGGTCGTGGCGTGTGACAGAGACAGTCTCTCCTAGGAATTTAAAGTGAATCCCATATGCCGTTTGCTTGGCATGGCACAACTGACTATCAAAGGTAAGATGCTTGGACATGTGGTTACTTTTTATTAGGCAATTTTTATCTGCACTTAGCGCGATCAAACTAGTTGATCACTTGTTGAGCTGTGTTACAGGAATGTAATTGTAAAAGGAGAACATGTTAGAGGTAATATCTTTTTTTTAACAGTTTAAAAATGGTTCTGAAATGCATTTTTATAAAATTCTATAAAAAACTATGTGATATTTTGCCTATAAACATAGATAGATAGATAGATAGATAGATAGATAGATAGATAGATAGATAGATAGATAGATAGATAGATAGATAGATAGATAGATAGATAGATAGATAGATAGATAGATAGATAGATAGATAGATAGATAGATAGATAGATAGATAGATAGATAGATAGATAGATAGATAGATAGATAGATAGATAGATAGATAGATAGATAGGTGAAACTGAAACAGCAGCTATATTTGTTGCATCTGTATTCACTTTGCTAAATGTGGTAATAAACCTCTTAGCAATTTATTTCCAGAGCAGGGATAATGTCAGACCAGATTAACTATTTAAGTTGAGACATAAAATCTGCATTATCCAGTTAGCTGCACGCTATCAATGGATGGGAATCTAGTATTTTTAGTTTAGAGCAGTAGTTCTCAAGCATTTCACACTGTAGACCACTAATATGACAGGCACTTGCAGTAAAGTGTACAAGTTACTAAATACAGCTGACATTAAAAGGAACCTGTTATGCAAATTTGGATAGATCCATGGGTTGATAGGTAACAGGGCAGTGCCCGTCGACTGTGACTTAATAATCTGGAGATTTTTGAAACGGCTCGATTTCTTTGTATCTGAAAACAGCTTCTATTAAAGGAGCTGTAGAGACCCACATGAAAGTACAAAAACCTGCAAATGGAATTTTGCATAACAGGTCCCCCGTAGGAAGTAAACCCATAAGAACAGTGTTTTTCACTTTTTTCATAAGTGTTGTGTTATTTAGCACAACCCCTTCAAATAAAAGTAAATGCTGGTTGCAACATGCCCTAAAAATAGCTAAACCTTAATTTGACATTTTTAATGTAAGGAAGTGGCTTAGAATTAGTCACTATTGTAGAATTAACCTTGAACAAAATGATGATAGAGGAGAAGCACAGGGCTTAGTTCCTTAATCACAGACTGGAACTGAGCTTTGTAAACCTGTGAAAGCACAAAGTTAGCCTTGATTTGCTTCCTTCAGTCGGAGATGTGAAACACACATAGCTGTAGCCTCACCTGTTTTACTGAGAAACAAGTCCTGGGAAATGTTTCTGGTCCCCAGAAACATTTCTGCGGACCAGTCTGTATCCAGACTGTATCAGGTGGGGGGTAAAAACAGAGGATATGCTTATTTGTAGAAAACTTTTTTTCTACAAATAGCAAAACAAAAAGCATTTCGTTTTATTTTTTTGTTTTGGGGTCAAACAACAAAAAAGCCTAAAGATTCATATTAAAAGAATACAAGAACATCAAAAGATTAAGAAGAATAAGAAAAGACGAAAGAGCCAAACTGCAATCAGTGGTAAAGAACTTGAGAACTGGGGTTTTGGGCGATCTGCTTTCATGTTGAATAAATTATATTTATTGATGTTTTCTTAATCTGTGCTGTACAGACACGGAATGCTATAAAGAGCAGCTCCAGAGTGACGCTCAGTTTCTGTGCTCTGACCAGAGGATGGACACTGAACTGCTTGACAGTCTGGTGCTGCAGCTCAACAGGATCTACCCCCAGATACTCAGTGACAAGGAAGCCTGCAAGGTCATTATATTTATTGTTGAGCACACATAAACATTCAGAAGTCTTTGCTCTTAACTTACACATTACAACTGTTTAGGTTTTTCATGATTCATGTGGTTTTAGGCAAATATATTTGGAAAAACGCTGATGGTGTTAAGGTGCTGTAGTGGCCAACAAGTGATTCAAATCTTACAGATGACAAATATAGATATAATACTCAGGTATTTCAAAGCCTCCATTCTTGTACACTTTTCAAGGTAAAATAGCAGTAAAGTAAAAAGCCTGTAGCATCACAGGTCTTTCATCTTACAATGAGCATAAGGTACTTTTCTGCACTTTTTGCTAGTAATTTCTCTAATTCGTTGTTTATATAATTTATATCTACCTGTGGCCAACACTTGGGTCCTTTTGTATAAATGCCATTATGACAGAAAGGCTCAATCTTTGTTAGTTTAAAAAATTTTAAGGATATGACAAAAAAGGCTTTTTCCTGGTACGCCAATCGATCAACAACTAGTTATGTGGCTAGCTTCTGATGTTAGTTACAGAGGTTTTGTGAACATGAAGAGGCATTCAGAAACCATACTTCCATAATACTGTACATAAACTTAGAAGTAGCAGGCATATTTATTTTTGCCTGAAAAGAAAGACATTATTAACAGTGCGAAAGTTCTGCCGCCTTGAAGAAGTCACAGATATTTCCTCTGATTGTACATTTGTCTGTCTCTGCAGTTCAGAAGCCTGAGAGTCCCCACTACAGAGCGGCTATGTGAACTGCTGCAGTATCTGCATGACAAAGGAGACGATGCGTGCTATGAGTTCTACAGAGCCCTTCACATCCAAGCGGAGGACGTTTACTTCAGTCTGCCCACTAGAATTAGACAAAGAGGTAAAGCTCTGAGCTTGAGTGAGAATCCTTCTCAAAGTTGTTGCTTTATCAAATCAGACACTGCATTTTTCATAAGATATATAATGGAGCAGAAATGTGGCAGCAGATTGTGGCTGTGACATCAGTTTCCTGACAAAGCCCAGTGTCCTGTGTGTCATGGTGATGTGTTCAGACACATCATCTTGTGACTTTTAAAGACTGACTGTTTAAAAAGAAACGCTTCTCTGCTGTAGTAAGGTCCATATTTATTTCTGTAGGCTGACCGTATTTAAGATACACACCAGTCAGAGAGCTGTCGTCTTCAGCTTGAAGTTTCCAGCTGAAGTGTGGCTGGTGCTGTTTAACCTTTATGATTCTTTGTTTCAGAGATGACTGACTCAATCAATGTGGCTGACATCCCAGAGCGACATGTGCTTAATGACAGAGGTGACTCCAGTTACCAGCTTTATGCTAATTATAAGAGATGTTTTATACAGAGTCATGCATCTGAACCCTGAACATTTTCACTTTTGTTACATTGCAACCACAAACTACAACATACTCCACACAAGTGTACAGCAGGTAGTTTTATACCTAACCTGTTGCAAAACAATGTCCTAATCTTTGAACATTTCATGGAAAACTGTTCATTCACCTGCCAGTTTGCCAAGACATAGCTGCACACCTAATCTGGCAAGATGGACAAGGAAAGCATTCCTCAAAAATGCAGCCAAAAAGCTAATAATTCTGGAGGAACCGCAGAGGTTGGAGAATTAACACTTACGCTATTAGTCATGCACGTCAAAATCTGACCTTTAACGAAATCTGGCAGGATAAAGACATTGTTACAGAAACCATTGAGACTCTATCCAGTCTGACCTATTTTACAAAAAAACAATTTAACTTCCATTCTCATTATCTGGAAAGCTAGTAGACACACCTGAAATGACCTGCAGTCATCACTGTAGTGAACACCACATGTTTAAGATTTGTTTTTCGAAAAACGGAAATTGACGTTTGCTGCTTTCTTTCACTTTATAAATTTGCACTACTTGACACACAAAATCTCAAATGCACCAAAGTTTGTCTTTGTAACTTTACAAAATGAGAAGTTCTGGGGTGTAAATACTCTTATAAAGCTTTGCATCCTGATTAATACTTTAAATCTGCCTTTGTACTCCTGCTGGGGAATAAAACTCGGCTACTTGCCTGATGGCATGTTTTATTAAAGTAATGTCCTTACAGTTTGTGCTGGTGTGGATTCTGCTTCACTTCATTGATGCATACTTAAGCTCTGTAAGCTCCTGAACTCTTTAAACCCAGAAGTATTAGAATGTGGGGCCCACTGCACTATTCTGCCCCACCATTCATCATCCTATTACATCCAGGGCTCTGGTTTTATGGGTGAGTTAAGTTCATATTTAAAGAGGGCTTCCTCTGCCCTGCATTGTCTCAGTCATCATAAACAGTTCAAATGTGGCTCTGAAAACAATGATGGTGCACTCCCACCTTGTGATATTTTTACCCTTGTAATTAAAATATATTTTTGTAAAAGCTGAATATTTTTTTTTTCTTTCGTTTGTGAAGGACCAATTTTTTTTCTGAGTTGTTTCAGCGTTGCAGTTGGCATTGCATTTCTCTATTATTACGGAGGTGAGTCATGCAACATGAAAACTTATTTCCACTCACTTTATGTATATGTCTATAACCCTTTTCTCCCCTCTTTCTGCTAACAGAGGGTCAGAGACTCAGATGCACGGAAGCATTCCTTCACTGCTCTGCGGTGAGACTTGGTAAAGACGCCAAGGACGTGTTCGTTTCCTATGTGGAGGTCGGGAAACAGAAATAACAAGACTGAAATATTTCAAAAGAACAAGCTGTGCTACTTTACTCTACTGTGCCAAATCAGTTTCACATCTCCCTCCGTAGAGAACTTTTGCGTCGTTTCTGCATGTAGTCATATTTTAGGCACTGAATTTCCTCCAAAAGCCCAGCTGTCACCAAAATGGATGTTTCATTCATTTGTGAGGTGGCTGTGCACTTCTTGATATTGACAGCACATTGATTGACACTGATAATATTGACTGTAGCTGATATATGACTGCTATTTTCTGAAATGCATTGCTTTGGTTTTTAACAGAAAACAAAACGTCAACCTTTGATCAATGGATGTTTTTTGTTCTATCTCTGTTTGACTCTTGGTCTTATAATATGCATCTTTGTTTTGCACATTGCCTATGTCCAATGTTATGGTGCTGCTATTGTCTCAGCATAGAAAACTGCTTCAGGGAGAAGCTTAGTAATTTACTTGAGAAGCAACAATAAGCCAATATTACCTTTGATTTGATCAGAGATAAGCAGGTTAAGTACCTGAGAAAAAAAAAAAGCATTGTCATTAAAATCATCAAATCTAAGAACTTTCATAATTTCCTGGATCGCATCAACCAACAGCATGTCCCTTGATAATTTTTTTAAAATTTTAATAAAAATCAGAGGTTGTGAGCACGTCATTCAAAACCACTACTAGCTTGCAGCACATCTGTAGTTTCTTTGTTCAGCACATCAGATCTCACAGAAAATCAGAAAGATAATGGATAGGAAATGAACAATCACTGCATCTCTAGGTCTTTCAAAAGACTTTTAGATTCCTTATTTGTGCACACCTATTAAATTTTTAGTTTAAACATAGCATAACTACATCAACATGCAGCTGCACATCTTCAGAACTGTCTTTAGTTCTTCTCATTCAAAGGTGCCAAACTCCAGTGCTCGTGAAGGGCTCTGCAACTTCAAGAGCTTTCCTTTAAGATGTTATTTTCCAATCTTAAAGGTTGAAGACACCCATCAACCTCATTGGGTAGGAGTTTGACATCCATGCTGAATTTATTTCATTTAGACTCATACTAGCAGATTGTTTGGTTGATTGTCAGTGTGAACATGCTTTGCTTGAGTTGCACTAGTTTTAATAGCACATTTCTGTTAACATTTCCTACAACACGTTTCCTAATGCAGGATTAGGGTTGGTTAAAACAACACGTTTTCTTGAATGCACAATATCTTGCCTGTTAATAGTAGTGCCTTTTAATGATGTTGGAACATGTTTAAAATTAGGAAATAAAGTAAAAAGAAGTGACACCGTTGATTTTTTTTCTGTATATATTTATTTATTAGCAATTACATAACTCTCTGTACTGAGCCTAATACAAGTGTGGTACTTCAGGAGGCTGCGGTTACGCATATTTCCACTAGAGGGCGCTCCTTTTTCATTCACAATCTTTTGTGAGACAATGTTCTTGTCTTCCATATTGATGACAATAAAAAGCAGCAAACAGCGCTCATAAATTAATAATGACAAAGTGGAGGAGTAAAGTTGAGTTAATGTAAGGTAGCATTAAATACATTCCCTTGCACACACAAGAGAGTTTTGTGTGCATGACACAAGCACGTAACGCTGGATTTAAACATTTGCAAATACATCTTGCAGATATATTGCTACTCCAGGGGAGTGGAAGGACCCACACACCTATAATCTTCAAATATTTTTTCTCTCTTTTCTGCAAAGGGAGACAAACATAGCAGGAAATTGTATTAAATTATTAGGAACTGTTGAGTATATTCATTTCAAACAGTGACGTTGGTTTTTCCTGGTTCACAAAAGTTAAAACTTTTCACCGTTTAACATCATCCTGACTGTTAATCTATTGAACTTATTGTTAAAAGCGTCTGACCAATATGCCACTATCAAGCATGGTGGTGGCAGAAACATCATGGGGGTCTATTTCTCTACAAGCAGTGTTGATGTGTTGCTTAAAATGAATAGTAGTTAATTCAGTTCAGTTCCTTTATTGTCCAGAGGGGGAAATTTGGTCTGTAGCCAGGAACTTCAAACATAGAAACAAGCTTCTATGCACCACAAATCTGGAACAAACTTCCAAAAAACTGCAAAACAGCTGAAATGCGGAGTTCCTTTAGATCTAGCTCTAAAAACCCACCTGTTTAGAGCCGCTTTTGAAACCTAATCCTGAAACATTCATCAATAATTTCCTGTGCAAAATGTAATGTTATTGACTGTGTGTTTTATGACTTTATATGTTTGTGGTTTTATGATGTAAAGCACTTTGAAATGCCTTGTTGTTGAAAGGTGCTTTACAAATAAAATTTGATTGATTGAAAATTACATAAAAATGGAATCGTAAAGACAGAGGACTGCCTCTAAATTTTTCAGCTTCTCCACAAATCAACAGACAGATGCTGACACTTGGGAGTAGTTTAGTGTTTGAAGAGGGAAAATAACACCATAAATAAATGTAAATTGTTTTTGGAAATATTAAGAGCCCCAATAGGAAACCAGGCAATTTAAACAGGCATTAGTTGGTCTGATAAGACTTATGGTCAAATAATCTACCAATAATGATGTAGGAAATATGGAAAATTGATTATTCTTCTCTGTTTCAGTCACTGCAGTGCATAAAATGGACTCTGACTTGGTCACTTATTGTGGTGTTGGTGACACAGATGAAACAACCTAATTAGAGCCTCCACTTTAACGAGCAGTTCTGCTGGGGTCTGATTCGTGTTGACTGTGACTCACCAGCTGCTGCCAGCCCAGAGAACCACACACACAGTCCATCTTTGATCGTAGCAGATGGATTCTGGTTAAAGCCAAACATTTGTTTCGACTGAATATTTTGGTCAAATAACTAAGGGACAACAACATATTGGTGAAGGTGAGTCTGAATTTTAATGCATGTCAGACACACCCTGCACAGATGTATTTATTTTATTGATCGTACTTCGGGATCTGAGCCATAAACTCAATTCAAGTTGAGTTTATGGCTTTCCTTTCATAGTTCAGTTTTTGGGTTTGAGAGGGTTCATCGGTTCTGCATGGGTCACTGCAGGACAGATGGGGAGACAGACAGAGAACAGTCACATGTGCCTGACTGTTGTTGTGTCCACCTTTCTGTTGGTCCACCAGCAACAAATATGTTGTTGATGCACCAGCCCACCTTTGCCACCATGGTTGTTTCTGTTTGGTTCGCTGTTCTCTCGCTGTGTTTGCAGCAGGGCAGGACAATGATTTTCTGGTAAACGACCAGTGGCTGAATTTTGTTTTAGTTTGTTGGTGGAAACTTCCACAGTAGTCTGGAGGGATCAATATGTACTTAGGTCAGGTAGATTGGCGGAAGTTAGTTCAGAGGAGCAGAAGACCAAAGATATGCTGACGATTTGGGTGTAATGATGATAGAGGCTGAAAGTGAGGCTAATGTGATCAAACAAACATACTTATGTGTTCTTGGTCAGCTGCTGTGGTTTGGTTGATGGACTCCCAGGGCACTGATAAAGATGTTGACAACCACGATGATAAAAACCAGGCCGGTGGCCAGGTTCTCCATTAAGTTGAGCCTCCAGTGTTTTCGCTCATCATCGAGATTCCATCGTACTGCAGACAAAGTCAGGACACAGAAACACTCACAAGCTACTTATTCAGGGAGGAAAGCCAAGTCATTAAGAAAATTTACTGTAAGTCATAAATAAATTGTTGCTTCTGTTTTAGCACTCTATGGACTTTCTGTCTTTAAATGACAACAAAATGATTAATGATGAATGTTTTATTTACATCTGAGAAAAATAATAGCTCGTCCCTGAACTAAAACCAAAGTAAAATGTCAAACTTGACTTTTACGTAATTTTTCTTATCACTTCTTGTTTCAGTTTTTGCTGGTTATCTCATCTGGTCCACAACACCCTTTAAAGACAGGTGAACATGACAAGGTTCATTATGCATTTAGCTCTACAATTTTAAAAACTTGCTCAACGTGCAGAAGTCGTAATTGTAAAGCTAAATACAGGTTATGATTCAACAGCTTGCAGAACCACTTTTACCAGTAAGAACTTGAATTGTCTTCAACAGGATCTTATCTGTGTCTTACATCGGCAGGGAGGAATTCTGGCCCCATCTTCCTTAGAAAGTCATTTAGTTCAGTAGAGATTTTCAGAAATTGGTTTATGCACAGTTTTAGTCATTCTAATTTGGACACCCTAATTCTATTGTTTTATCTGTTTTGTCATGTCACAACAACTGCATCGTATGATATTAATGATATTAATGATATTAAAAAGATTCTGCAAACTCAGTTGCTGAATCAACCCTCTCTGTGTTTGCATCCACACCATAACAACCACAAATCATCATGACAGCAGTCAGCTCTGAGCATCTCGGGATTTATGTTTTTATCCATTCTTCTTTGCAACATGGTTCAAATTTAGTCAGATTGGATGGTTTCTTAATTGGATGTAGATCTGTGATTTGACTTGATCTAAGCATTTCTGTTGTAGCTCTGGTTGCATGTTTAAGATCATTACCCAAGTGGCATTTGCTTTGCCCTCAAATATTCTTTGAAGCCTCTGAAAAGTTTTCTTTCAGGACTGCTTTGTACCAAGGTAACGTCAACTATATGTTCAGTGTGATGTGCAGAATTAATTTCCCTTATTTTTTATTTTGTCGGTAGGCAAATCCTGGTCTCTTCTCCCCAGAAGACTTACTGTGACATGTTAGTTGGAGGCCTCAGACTAAAGTGTATGTAATGTAATGTAATGTTCGCAATGCAGCTATTAAGATACTTTTTGTGCTTTTTGAGGCAGAACCATGGACCCAAATATGTCAATCGTACAAATAAAACAAGATTCACTTTTATGGTGCACTGGCAGAACAATGCAGAGGAACAACAGAAACAAGCCATGGGAAGCTTGTATTTCCTTTCTCATAAATATCCTTTCATTGTTGTTTTTGAGGACCTTGAATGAACCTGTGAAACTTAAACTATGTTACAATGACATAACAGGACTGTTATCTTTCTCCTCACAGGGGACGGCTTGTGAATAATGCTCAAATTAATGAGTGTTGCCAGAAATTAATCTGCCCAGAGATAAAGACTGAGTGAGCATGCATTTGTAATATGTTACTGACCGTCAAAGGTCAAGCGGTGCACAAACCCTGCTTGACTGTGTTCTGTCTGATGCAACTGGGAGGGGGCAGAGAGGGGCTGTGGGAGCGGTATGTAGGCCACTCAGATCATGCACTGCTGGCTCTATTAGTCTGGCTTTACACATGGGTAAAAGAAGGGAAGGATGGAAAGCGACAGAATTCCAGGGTTTAGAATAATTAAAGTAAAAGGAAAAAGGAAAGAAATACAGTGTAACAAGAAAAGATGCAGGAGATCTGAATGGGCAAACATGAGGATTGAAGGGTCAAAAAACATCTGATAATTCTCATGTACCAACATTTTTCCCATTTAGACTCCAGTTTTACAATATAAATCAGTCACTTTAAATGTTGTATAGTGTCTGAGGTTTGCAGAAATTCAATAAAAGAGTCAACTGCATCTGCCCTACTACTATTTTTAGGTCAACACAGATTCAGAGGGAGGAAGATAAAGTAGTTTTTCTTATATGGAAAATGACAGCATGCCTCCCTTTATGAGCTCATTCTGGTGGAGCTGAGGTGATTCAGTGTGACCTCACGAAAGTTCATGAACCTGCAGTTTGATTTGGTGGAGTCTGCCGAGTCTAACCTGTAATCCAATGACTTTTCTTTATTCTATCTAGCCTATAAATGGTGACTATTGAATTGTGGTTGTTAAAAGCAAACAATACCAAAATACCTGAATGAAAAATTAGGTTGTGGCAAAAGATGAAAAAATTACTTTGTCTCATTAACCCTTACAAAATTATGAAAAACTGTCATAACACTTATATAGTTTGTCATTTACACCCTTCACAAGGACGGTAAGCCACAATGGTGAAGTCTAATGAAGGTAACCAATCACAGATTGATTTATCTAAGCATATAGTAAGTTAGGTGGAAGGAAGAAATGCAATTGAGGCATTGAGACATCAGGGATAATATCAACCTTGAAACAATTGTGAAGCAATGCCCATTAGCATTTGGAGGAGATTTCAAAGCAGGCAACTCCAGATGAAATCAGTACTTCAAGAGGAACCATTGATATGTTCAGAACACTGGCCGTCGCTGATCACATGCTCCTGGTGTATGTGCATCATAGCATCAAGTGAAATAAAATGAGGAACTTTTAGAGCACTTCATGCTTTTCTCTATAAAATAGCCTTTTGGAGACGCTGATTTGATTTCACAGCAGAAGTGGTTCATGTCCTGGTAAATTGGTAAAGTACCGATCCCAAGTGTGTTCCTCCACACTGAAATTTGCTCCAAACTCTCAAATGGTCTTTTCTTCACAATCCTTTCAAGGATTGGCACTTTTATTAAAGTATATGCTAACCTAAAATGTTCTCCTTCACTGTCATCAAAATTAGCAATTATAAATACCTGAAATATATGATAGTGGTTTATAATAAATTTATTCTATGCAGATGATACAGTATACTATGTTTTCTTATGGTAAATTCTGTGGATTTCAGCACATTTCCAGACACTTATTGACACGTTTTAACACAAATGTCAAAAGGAACAGAAGCGACCTCGCTCCTTTGACTCCCACATTTGCTGACAGACTGAAAACCTTGTCAACCCTGACCTGGTTACCATGGTCACGACAAAAGACTGGTTGCAAATGGGTTATTTGTCAGTACCTGTGGAATTGATGTTGATGTGGGGCAAAAACTGGTAAAATAACAGGCATTGATTTTGCTGAGGTCTACAATAAAGAACTTGGATATAAAATGAAGGGATGTAGAAAAACAAAAACACCTCAGAAAAGCTCAGGCTTAATTAGTTTTCTTACCTGTGAAGATTAACAGGATCCCAACTGTGACTTGCAGACAAAGAGAGATGGCAATTAGGGTGACAACAGGGGTGTAAAAGGAACTTTTTGCCCCCTGCGCCAACACGGCTTTCAGCTGGGAGGCGTTGGCCATCAGCAGAGCCAAATCCAGCATGCTCTCAGCTGCACTCTTCTTGTTGGCATAGTGGTTCATGTTCAGGAGGGGTGGTCCACTGGGCTGAGCATCAGGATGGGTGGCCTAATCATGAAACCAAAGCAGAAATGACTTGGAAATGATGAATCTGAAAAGAATGCCTGGAAATGAATGGAAAAGCAAACGCTCATGTTTTGAGCGTTTGCTTTTCAATCAACAGAGGAAAACTGTGCGGTGATGGGACAAGCAGTAATGCTGCGCTTCCTGTGCATGGACGTCAGGGGATCTGGTTGCTGTTCTGAACTAATTGGAAAAACAAGCAGCCATTACTGAAGAGTGACTCTTAAAAACAGAACCATTAGTGTAGCAAGAAGGGTAAAGCTTGTTCACAAGCATTTTAAGCATCCGAGGATTAAAAAATTAGTTCTACTTCATCATTTCTCCATTTTTCCCTCTTTTTTCTTTCATGCTTTCTTTCTTTTGATCTCTATTTTTTTCCTGTTTCTGTTGCCCTGAGTTGAACGCTTCTGTTTCATAATCTGTTGACTTTACAAATCAAAGCAATGATGAATGACTGTCCTGTGCCTCCAATTAAGCTTGTAGCGCGAAAAGACATATTGACCTTTCACTCATAACCCACTCTAACTGAATATAATTACAGAGTTAACTGCAAGTATGGACTGAATAAAACATTTAAAATATTTTAGCTGGACTTAATACAAAAAATAAATTGTGGTATAAAAATACTTTTTATGCCACAATAAATATATACTGTGCCGTAATGATTCATACCACAAAAAAACATTTTACAATTTGTCCCATATTGACCACAAACTTAATTCGTTTTTGTGAGCATTTTGTGTGACTCTCCAACAGAAATCAAAGCAAAATTGTTGAGTGACAGGAAAACAAAACTTGCATGTTGAAACATCTTCTATAAATAAAATCAGAGACAATCTATCTCATCTGACTAGTTTATAGTAGCCTATAATACCACAAGCTTTTCTATAAATATCTCAGGGAGCACTGATCAGGCCAGAGAGTTGATTGGAAGATGGATGGAGTTCAATATAGGACAAAGGTGGGTGAAAACCTGAGATTCACCTTCCAGCAGGACAACCAACAACCACCCTGAACATACAAACAGAGATATAGAGTCGAAGTCCAGATCTAAATTCAATTAAGAATCCGAGGCAGGGACAAAAGATTCCTAAAGATGCAATCTGATTTAGTTTGACCTATTCTGAAAAAACAGAATGGGTGAGAGTCAGAAAGATTTGCAGCTGTAAATACAGCAAAAGGTGGTCCAAAATGCCACACTTTTTCAAATACCTGTTTATAAGAAAGATCCAAAAAGAAAACATGTCTCATCTCCCCTCCACTTCATGATGGTGCACTACGTTATTCAGCTGTATCATATTAAATATGATATTCTCATATATGTGGTTTCAATGGGACAAATTGTGAAAACGGCTCTCACCCTCTCTATGAATGATCAGCATGTATCCTGAGATATGTTAAGTTTCCACTGAATTGATTCTTGTGTGGGCAGTGATTATGTAACAGATGATTAGCTTGGTTTTTGTTGTGAGTCCACTCCATCCTCGTGGACTTTGCACTCTAAAGAAGAAATTGTACAGAGTCAGCAGGCCTGGATTAGCTTGTTTATTAGCTGAAAGCTCAAAAATGATCTTCCTTCTTCAAACAGTAAAAATGAACCAGAGTTTCTTGATAAATGTCCAAGAAGGTCCTCTGTTTACCGACATAAGACCCCGATCCAACCACTCTGCAGATTGGAGATTCAATACTTTCAAGGCACAGGCAAGCGCTTTCTCTTGCTTTTCAGTAATTAGCAGCCTCTTCCGGACCGCCAAACCACCCGCCTTCTTTTTTCCCATAACAAACCCCTGCAGCTGCAGAATGCTCATCTTGTCAGAGATTAGCCAAACCACTGCACTAGTAACAACTATCTTCCCTCTGCTCCAAGGACAAAGAGACAAGAAGAACAGCACCCTCTAATTTGCCAGAGATCAGGCTACAGCTGAATAACAGTGGCTTCAGGATATTCACAACAATCAGTTTGCATTGGTTGACTTGATGTCTGAGTGGAAACTGCAAACTAAGAGGGAGTGGGATTGTTGGCGCTTAAGAAAACCTCGTGCTACATTTGTGATCAAGTTTTATGTTGGTCCTTAAATAGGCCATCAAGTTTTATTGCTTTGTCCTTCAAATCATCACATCACCCACAGAATGTTTCCCTGCATTTAACTGGAAACAGTGGGATGCAGTGTAGAGTCCTTGTTACTGTGAATTTAGGGCAAATGCCACAAACTGCTTGCTGTCGTGATGTGTCAGGGTCAACCATTCTGCTCTAAAACACTGACACAGGCTTTTCAAAGACAGGGCTTTATCCCAGAGTCAACAGACCACAGGGCGATAATACCTGTTGTGAGATCAGAGCTAGGAAAACATGGAGTCAATGTGTCTAAAAGCACTGTAGCAGAGTTTTTTCTCAGAAAATACTTATAAAGCCACGTCCCTGTTACCATTCTCTTTTAGTTTTATATTTGGACTTTAAAGGCCGAGAGGCATGTTCTCAGGAGCTGCTAATCAAATTTTTTGTTGATTTTCTCAAAACGATTCTGACTAACTGAAACCATATTGTGATGAAGACAGTTTGACAATGTATTTCATATTTTGTAATAGAATCCTATCTGTTTTATATTTCTTTTGTTGGCCCTCAATAAGGACAGCAAGCCCAAATGTGCAAATGTAAACTTCATCTTTGTGTGTTAGTATGGCCCAGTCAAAGTCTAGTCAAAAATTTGTTGTTTGACAACACTCTTCAAACTTATGTTTTCATAGAAGAATGGGCAAAAACTTAAACTCCACATGTACAGAGTCGTACAGCAATACTTCTACATCCTTATCTAAAAAAAAAGAAGAAAAGAAAATAGAAAAATATGCATTGTTTTCTTTCTACTTCACTTTGATACAATATTTTGCATTGTTCTAATCCCTAATATCCAACATAAAGAACATTGAAGTTTCACTTCTGATTAAATTAAGCTGTGTAAAGCCATAAATCTGAAACTGAGGCAATTATTCAGAGAGCACAATAGTGGGGAATGTTGAAGCATTTAAATTCCAGAAAGTGAACCCAAACGCTAAACTTAATGAAACAGCTTCTTCTTTGTTTGTTGAGATCCCACCTAGGTTCTGGCTGACTTCCCCTCAATAGAGCTGAGCTCACAAACTTACACTCTTAATCCCAAACTTTTTTACCTTTTCCCATGTTGTCACACAGATTAAGACACTATAACCCAAATACCTGCATGTCGAATTCTGAGAAACTATGCTTCGGGTATTATTCGGTACCACTAAGCTTTTGCTTGACGTGCAAGAACAATATCCATCACTTTAGACACTGTAAGACCCCTGCATTTATTATTCAGTTAATTGAACCAGCTGCTGAAAGACCAAATTAACCTAATTGTTCTGTTGTGTCTTCCCCTCACTTTTCCCTCATGTATAAGCACTTCTTTGGTTTCCATCCATCATGTGGCGTCAGCAGCGCTCTCTTTTCACTCACCTCAAACTCTGGCCCGTCTCCAGAAGAAGATCGACCCAGCTGTAAATCTAATTTCCATGATTCTCTGTAGAGCTTTTTATTTTTACAGCCTCGCACAGAGCAAAGCAAACATGGCCTTCTCAAAATGTGGCCCATCCAGCCACTGTAAGAGTAAAATACAAACTTATTTCAGAGCATGCATGAAATAAGAAGCAAAAAGCATTTTGGGGGGGGATAAGACAAAAGCCTTTGTGTCTGCTTGCTTTGACGCAGAATGTGATTGGTATTAGATTTCAGTGCAAAACAGTCCCGGATATTAAAAGCCTGTGGAAAGTCCGCATGTCGGATCTCCGCCCCAGAAAACAACCACGGATTTGTTCTTTCTTTCTAGATCAATGCGGGTGGGAGACACATTATAAATGAGATCAGTTGTTCATTTTCTCGAATGCAAGGGTATTACATTTTGCATCTGCTGGCTGAGCTCTGAGAGACAGGCGGAAGTATCTCTGGCAACCAGGGTCTTCCTCCTGCCTTGTTCCCCAATCAAAAGCGCACAGAGCAACACACATGCAAACACACGCAGACACACATTCATATGAAATTAAATTGACCCATAGAGATTGAGTCTGCAAAGATGGCATAGAGAAGTCTGTTTCCCTGCCTTGTAAAATTGGATGCAGCTTTAGACTTCATTGTATTATTACTTGTCAAATGGACACTTTAATTGCCCAATAAACCATAAGGCTTATAAACATTTTGTAAGATGCAGTTTTACTATCACGTCCAAGTGTGGCTGGAGGAATCATGGCCTTATGAAGTGAGTGTGTGAACCTTTTTTTATGTGTGCATTTAGGTCAATGAAGTGGTAACAAAGCAGGGTGCTCATTATTTATAAGGTCACTTAGTGTCACAATGACCATGAATGTCACCTGAGCTACCATGCTTGCAGATCTCAGTTGAATTGCTTCAGGAATGGACTCATGGGCACATGAAACTATATGCCATTGCATACGTACAGCATTGTTATATATTGTAGCTTGCTAATGTAGAGTATGAAGCAAAGTATATTCAAATAACAGAGACCACATGTAGCGGATTCCTTTTCTTTACAATCTAATAAAAGAAAGCAAAAGAAGAAAAATTATGGCTAAAAAGGTGAACAACAAATGCAAGCAAGATTGCATACTGCTGCAATTAATTTAGCCCCATTTCCTCACAAGCTAAGCATTTGTTCAGGTCTTTTATATATTTAATTATTTTCTGCATCTTTACATCTACAGATTCTAACAATGCTTTTGTCTTTATTTTGCAACCGTGCAGTTTGCAAGTAAGACCAACACTTATGTACAACCTGAAAACAAAGCTCAGTGCAGGATAATCTGGGGATCTTTTCTTAGGAAAAATGATTTCAGATATCTTACCTCGGCTCCACTTCCCCTGCTGCTGTTGTCGTTCATCATGTTCCAGCAAGCAAGCTGCTGCAAACTGAACTGTAAACTATCCCGTTAAAAGCGAGGGGAGGACCGTACCTGCAACCATATCCTTGGCAGGGCAACAGCTACGCATTTAGTTTTACTGATATAGTGACACAGCATCGTAAATTTGTGTAAACCCTCTACAACAGTCTGTCTCTATGATAGGGGTAGGAAGTAATTCACAACTATTAGCCTTTTGCAACAAACCTTTGTGAGGATGTTATAATCATACATGAAACTGGCAAACTATTATGTTAGAAGGATAAGAAACTTGTGCTAAAACCACACAAAATATTATTTTTCAATGGTCAAAAATATAGGTTAATAAAAAAAAAAAATCAAGTGCAATGCTTTGAAAAGTATTTACAGCCCTACCAGTAGGAGGACTCTTTTTACTAAGTCATCAGATGACAATGATTAGATTAGATCTTCATCAGAGATCTATTATTTTTGACACACAGTTGCCTGAGGTTTGTAATGCAACCATTATAAAAGCGCCATTTATTTTCCTTGATTCTGAATTGTTGCCCCAATTTAGTTATATTTCAAAAAGTATAGTTAGCTATAAGCAAAAAAAAAAAAAAAGGGACTGGGAATTTAAAAGTTGCTTGATCTTTTGTCTTATGATGTCACGACAGACACACGTGAGTAAAAACCTGGCTTTAACTTTATTAATGCTGCTTTTCAACAAAGCAACAAAACAAACAGAAAAACTGACCATCACGTTTGGTCCAATAAGTTAATAAATTATAGTGAGCTTGATGAGTTTATAATAAAGTGTGTCTAAAAGCTCTTAATGACAGCTGCTGTCATTAAATTCACATTTTATGTCTGAACTTTCACGCAGTTTTTTAACAAAGAAAATCTGTAGTTTTGGGCCATTTGTGTGTGTGTGCTTTACTTTCTGCCTTTATAGCGCTTAATTCGCTTTTATACGAATGAGATAGGCTTGCATCGCGTTATAGCTGGTATTTCAAATTCAAAATGTATTTCACTGTCCCCCAGCCAACCAGTCGTTGTCTTTTCTTGTCAAATTTGTGTCTGTCTCTGCTGGAAGGTGCAACAATGTGATGAGTCGGCTGTCTCTGTGGGAGCCCCGGCGTGCTGCGTGATTGGACCGTCCCTGCGGTCGTTACTAGGGGCGTGGAGCCAAGCAAAGTGAATGGGAAACACATTTCCACTGCCTCAGCAGCGCATGAACCCAACGTTGAACAGAGGCGATGACAAGGGAATACAGTTGCGTGTTGCAATTACCTGCCTGGGAGATTACAGAAGAGCTGCAAAAAATCCCGCGGCGCGAACCGAGCCGTGTGTTAATTCGCCCACAGCCTCAGCGTGCGGCAGTTACAGAGAAACAGTCGGTCGGGGAGGACTGCAAATATTAAAGGATGCGAGGACTTGTCATTTGATAAATACATCACATTCGTCATTTTTCCAGTGGGGAGGGAATGCGCTGCCCGGACTGAATCGGGATTTGCTGGCGTTTCGGTGTTGACTCCCGTGCGTGAAAAATGGGCTTAATATTGAGATAGGGCGTTCAGAAAGTCCACCCTCTTCTTCGCCGTGGACAGCCGGCTAACGTTAGCCAGGGTTTTTTTTTTTGTTTGTTTTTTTTCCCAACTGCGGACCTGACAGGTTCGGTTCGGACTGCTGTGTAAGGTGTAGTCCCGGCTGTGTTCGCCTTTCGTTTCCTTCTTGAAGAGGTAAGCTGTTTAGTTTTCGTGTACACATTTGCTCGTGTTGGTTCAGGGGGTTCATTTGATGCGTGGGGTGAGTGTGTTCAGCGCGTGTGAACGGTTAGCTTCGTTAAACTGAAGTTGCAGCTTGCTAGTTTTCGCCGCACCTGAACGAAGATGGCCTCTGCAAACAATATGGTTTTGTTGAAATAATTTGCTGCTATTTTGAGTCACACCTGCAGAGTTTGTCTCAAGGTTTTTTTGTTTGTTTGTTTTTTTTATTTTAGCTAAAACAGAGGAGATGGGTTAATTTTATTTAGTTGGTTTATATATATGGTGTATTTTTACTTCACTAAGTGCCAGTATTTCTTTTGCAGCTCTTTATCTGATGAAATCTCGCCTGTGTCATCCATCCCAGCGCTGTTTAGGGCCTCTGCTGACAAACTGCGTCACCGGGTGGGCGCTGCAGGTATTCATCTGCAAAAAAAAAAAAAAAGAAGATCTGCATTTGGAAATTGAAGCCATGCCTGGAAGAACCTGGAAACCAAAGTGACTGAACTTTTCAAGTCGCCATGGAGCCGGAGGCTAGCTGTGGGACTCTCCAAGAGTCCAAGCATTCATCTGTACCCAATTCTCAATGTAATCTCGCCATAAATATGCATGGGCCCATCGGTGATTCAAATGTGAATCTTGTGGACTCTCTAGTGAGAGGTGGAAGTGATCCTTCTTCTGTTTACCAGAGGAATGGGCATCAGAGATTCATCAGGAGAAGTCTGTGGTTTTCAGACACGGATGAGCAATCCTACGAAGCCCCCGAAACTGAAAACCGGAGCAAAATCCTGAACATAAACTTGAGATCAATTGTGGACAGGACACGAGGGACTAGCTGCGGGATTCAAGAAAGCTCCAGCACTGAAAGCCAGTGTGGGCAAAAAGACAGTGCAACAGAGAGCACCAGTGCGGATGAGGACAAGGACAGAGTTGGACATGCTTTGAATGTTACTTGCAGTGATGGTGGTAAAGTTGCTACTAAGGCAGTGAGTGAGGAAAATGAAGAGGAAGCAGAGATGAAAGCGGTCTCCACATCTCCAGGAGGAAGGTTCCTTAAATTTGACATCGAGCTCGGGAGAGGGTCTTTCAAAACGGTCTACAAAGGCCTGGATACCGACACCTGGGTGGAGGTGGCCTGGTGTGAGCTGCAGGTAAAGAAACACAAATGTTCATTTCATTCATCTGTTCTGTATGTCTTGTTAAGAATGTAAAAAAAAACAGGTCTTTATTTTTTAGAAAGTTTTAGTTTCTCTATATTTGAACTTTTTACAGGTCTTCACGGGTTTCTTAACTTAGAAAAGTTGAATCAAGTATTTTTCTGAACTAGTTAAGTTTGGGTAAAAAAAACAGGAAAATATTCATATCTGATCCATCCATATATCAATCAACAAATTTTGAAAATTCCAGTACGAAAACATTTATGATTTTGATGGTTTTGAAACATTTATTTCTCTGTCTGTAGTGGGAGTTTTCCCTATAGAATGGCACCTCCATTCATCCATTAAAGCATCTTCTAAATCGCATTAGGCTTAAACATGTGATGTGCTCACAGACTGGAAGTGGTGGGATTTTTTTTTTTTAATTAGATTTTATATTTTGAAGAATTTGGAGAAAGAAATCGGGCTGCTTTTTTTTACAACATAATTTGCTGATCAGAGGTGACAGAGCGAAAAATTCTTAATTGTTTTTGTACTTTATTTGCTTATTATTTACCGTACTTTGTTCATCGTACTAAACAGAACTATATTAAAGATACGTTAAAAATAAATATGTCTTCAGGGAGAAATAAAAAAGAATCTTAAATGTTTTTAAAAACTAGGTTAATGTGGAGGTATATACAATTTTCATGTTCTTTATTTTTACAAATGGGGAAAATCTCCAGCTTAATACTTTACAAAGGAATTAACTAATTATTTCCGTCCTTTGGAGACTAACAGGGATTATCTCTGTCCCTCAATCTCCCAGGAGGCTTATCGGGGACTGTAGTAGGCATGACTGACCCCTTAAAGACAGCAAACATGTGCAGGGTTTATTTTCTACAATCTTGCTAAATTGCTGAGGATGAATTCAAATCACATTGCACCGACCTTCATTTTTAGCCGTTACAGTTTTCCGAGGTAACTCTGTGACACCACAGAGCGGTTACTGGAGTGGACAGTGCTGGACTTGCATGTTATGACTGGTTCTATACCCTAAATCCCTCCCTCTGTGCAACAGGAGGTGGACAGACATGCAGCAGCTGAGGTGCGCTGTGGCCTGCTGGGAACTGTGCAACAGCTAGTGGCCTCAGCGCTGTGACTGAGGAGATAAAACATGCTATAGCAGCAGCAGCAGCTACAAGGGAGTGTGCAAGCCAAACCTGTTGTCTGTGACTGCATTGTTGTGATGCAGTATGGCATATGATCATTCAGCCGAACTCTAAAGGATAGGAATGAGTAACGTAGCATCATGCTGACTGAATTTGAGTCTTTATGGTAATTGCACACAATGCACTTTTTTGCACCTTTTTGCCTGTAAGCTGCTGGTAACTTTTAATTTCCTGAGGGAGTCTTCCCAAGGGATCAATAAAGTACAAGTCTAAGTCCTGACAGAGCAGCTGTTTGGTTTACGTGTTGATACAAAGTTGAACAGGAAGCAGTTTGCTGCTTTTTCCCCTTTTGACACATTTACTAAAAGACACTCAAGAGTTGATCTCCAGTTTTAAAAAGGTACTGTGGTCTTTTAGACTTGCCACAAGTTTTGCATACTGGCCTATTGCCTATTTTGCTTGATAACTGTTTTGTGTTTGTAGGAGCTCCTTATAACAGAAAATAAACTGTCACAATACAATTTTCACATTCTCATCTTTTACAGAAACCATCTGCACCAACTGTTTTTACTAGTATATTATACCTCTTATTTTACAATGTTTGATATTGACACTAGCTTATTATTATGATTATTATTATTATACAGGATAGTATTTTTGTAGTTATTGAATGAGCAACTAAAATTTGAAAGCTATTTTATGAACTTCTGCTATTTTCTTCCATTTGCTGTGTAGATCATTACTCTACATTGAAACCTTGCTTTTGAGATTTTGCTTGGAAGGGAAACTAAAGTCTAAAACAAGACCTTTGTGTTATGTAACTCTGGTTGGTAAATTTTAACTACCTGGCAGTTCTTGATAAGTAGTTTAGTAGGTAACTATTCTTTTTGGCGTGAGAGCGATAGATATGTTTTAGGCTGTTGAGGAGTTTCTGCCCGTCAAAATGGCCACCACATCTTCCATTAATCTACCATATGTCTCCAGATACAACAGCTAAACTTTAGTAAGTCGAAAGAAATTTGTCTTAGATGTAGCTCTTCTTGGATAATCTCTGAAATTTATTTTATTCAAATTTTATAAATTTTATATATATATATATATATATATATATATATATATATATATATATATATTATTATTTTTTTTTTTTCAAAGACTACATAACAAGAAAAATCAATGAAACAAATGGATTTGAAAATATAGAAATGTTCTAAAAGATGCAAATTTTATTTTATTTTTTTTACTGTTCCTTTTTTTGATTTCCCTTAATTTGGATTGGATTAGATTTTCTTTTCACAGTAGACCCACTCAGTTGGTAAAATCAGAAGCAGAGTTTGTACATTAAATTACAAAGAAAATATGACTTGAACCATGGTTTGAGAGGCTGTCAAACCATTCAGGTCCACCATGCAGAGATTGCATAACCAGAGCTCCTGTTGTGTAGGGTCTCTTCTTGATGGAGTAAGACATAAAGCCACATCCTTAACATGAAATACTCTGCTGCCCCATTGATCTGTGCTTGTGTAAAACTCCTGGTTGGTAAAATGTCAATTGTCCGAGTGAGTCCAGTCTGAGGTCTATGTTATACCGGTTTAATTTGATCAAATGGATCAGGGGAAACGTCTTCAGCTGTCTCCTTATAACTCCTTCGTATTGTGATAACTGAAGCCAGCACTGTGGCTGCAGCAGCGCAATCACTTCAAATTCTGTCAGCGTTTCAAAGTCAGGAAATACTTATCGCAGAAAAGTGATCATGGCTTGGCAAGACTTCTCGAAAGCGTAATTTATTTTTTTCCTGTCTGTAAGCACTCTCTGCATTGGGAGGAAATTCCGCAGTGTGCAGTCCTTCTGCACCAAGGGTGGTGTCGGGATCACAAACCTGCAGTCCAGTAGCTCTTCAAAGAAGTGTCAGCACTTGGACAGCAAGATTTATGGTAGATGCTTTGGTCTGGAGGTCAGCGACGTTGCCCCATGCCGTGAGGGGATTTGTGTTTTGATAGCATTTGCCGTGATGTGGTCTCTCTACACTAAATACCTCTCTGCCAGTGGGTTTGACACCAAAGAGCTTGAAAAGTGAGCCTAAGCTTTGCTAATTAATCATGAAGACTCATCTGCACCTGAAAAGAGATGTTGGTTACCATTAAGATTAGGATAGTGAACTGCAATTTTCCGGGTTCATTACCCCTGTATTCTAACCTTCTATAATAATAGATATGTCTTTATGATTTTAATTTCAATAAGAAATGTATTTGGTTTAGGGGCTGATAGTTTCATAGACAATATATAGTCATGATATGTTTGTTCACTATGTTTGCATTGTTAGTGAAACGATTGAGTTTATAAAAACCATTCATTTATTTTACTTAATTGTTGTGTGTGTAATACAATACAGTTCCCCAATCTCTGGATGCACTCAAAAATCATCAGAGGTAAAACTAAATTACAAAACTATCAGAGAAAAATCATACTTGTCTCAACTAATGATGGAAAAAGACAAAACAAATTTTCTGATATTTTTCTGTGGCAACCTAACAAAAGATGGACAAAATATGTGACCATTCCTGGTTACTTTCTCTATTCACTCAAAAAAACATTTACATTTTACATTAACCATTTACATTACATTGACATTATTTACATTACATTACCGTTTGCCTTTTTTACATTTCGGTTGAACAGATTTGGTGTTGTGCTGACACCATCTACCAGCGGATCTTCTTGTGTTTTTGATGCGCCTTTAAATAAGAATGCATTCCTAAGCTGACTTTACCTGTTTTTGTTTTCTCAATGCTGCTTTTCCTGGCATTATTGAGTGCTGGCCATTTTCCCTCTTCACCATTTTGAACGTTTGCAGTGTGGTTGTTGCATTTCTTCAGGTATGAGATATACAAGGTGTATTCCAACCATGCATCAGTTCATACCTGCCAGTGTGATGTTGCTGCTGGTGCTCTTCCTTTTCCTGCTACTTTCTACTCAACCGTTCTAAGCGCGTTGTTTCAGCCTTTGAAACCTACATTAGTCTACATAAGATGAAAGGCATTCTAAAATAATTGTAATAGTAGTAATACAATTTATTTTTACTGCACTTTGCTAAACACTCAAAGGCGCTTTACAAGAATCAAGAAAAAATACCAACAGAGCACTAAATACATCAAACAAAATCACTAACGAAGAACAATTAAATACAATGCACATACAAAAATACACAGAAAAATACACACAAAAAGACACAAATAAAATAAAGCCATACTTACAAATCAGCTATGCCAAAAATAGTTTATGTTGTCTGATAAACATCAAAGTTAAATGGCATCTTGCCTACTCCTATGACAACAAATACTGCATCCAAGCAGTCCTTTACAATTATGGTATTGCACACATTGAAAATTCAAAGATGAGTAAGATTTTATGTTTTCTTGTTCATATAATCTTGCTACTGCAGAGATATGCTTCATTGCTTTGATTGTAGGGTATTAGTTTAGGTTTGTATTTTATATACTCTTCATTGTGTGTTTGTTTAGGTAGAAACTATATTTTGAGACATAAAATTAGTGTTTTGATTCTTTACTGTCCTTTCTGGTATCAGGCACACAGCTGTCATCTGAAGATCTCTTGGTAGTCCATTAGATCTATGTAGAGACAAGTTGTCTGAGCCAAGAACATCCCACACTGCCCACAATATCTCCACATCTTGGTCACATTCAACAACATTTTTAAGCACAAGCATCAACAAGTCAAGAAGTCAACTCCCAATGAAAATACCATTCCTGTCATGCATGTTTCTTGAAAGGTTTTGACAATGCCAGTTTTACCTTTCCCAGCCTTATTAGAAGAAATTAAGACTTTCTGGTTTAGAAATTTAAGTCTACTATTTGTATTTCTACATTTTATATAATTTTATTTTGAACACCCTTTGATACATGCCAATTTCTTCCTCTCCTTGAGGTGGGCCAGTCTTTTATGTAACACAGATGGCCTTGACACAAGCTGTGATGTTAATCTGAAAGGAGGATGCAAGAGTCTCCAATTGTTCTGAAGAAACATTTCCTATGGTGCTGTTTGCCTTTCCGTATTCCATCTTTGCTTACTGGAATTTGTTTAAAACCTTAAGAACTTCCTGTTTCTGCCAGTTGGGAATCTGCATGTAGATTTTTATCTTGGTGTTGAACGCTGTGTGCACTCTTCCAGTCACGGTTTACCTCTGACTCTGCTGACATTTCTCTGGTATTTGGCTGGGAGCTTGTTTTCATTCAGAATAAATCAAATTCTTGGCTTGTAAATGAGGAAGTGCTGAAGATGCCATGATGGGGATTTCTGACTATACGCCTTGGATGGTTTGGCAGTGTTGTGGCAAGTAAACAAAAGCCTTGATCTCAAGATCGGCTAGGTATATCTTGTTTACAAGTTCTTGATTTCACTGTTACCTGAGATCAGATTAAAGATCTGTCTACTACGCAGTGCAGCTTTATTTATTTTTTTCTTTTGAAAAATGTTTTCTGCTGATTTTCTGTATCTTAAACAGACAGTTTAAATGGGAGACATTATTTGTCAGAAAATATTCTTAAAGCCAAAGCATTAAAGAACTGTGCAGCATGTGGTGTAACTGTAAATTTTCACAGTTGCAGAACCAAATGTGAAAGAGAAGTGTAGGTTGGATAAAGCGACGGTGTAAATAATTAAATGACACTTACCAGCCATTTTATTGGGCATTTGTAAACACAAAGTCTCAGTCAGTCATATGGCAGTGAATTTAGACATTTAGATGACTTGCTGAAGTTCAAACCGAGCAACAGAATGGGAAAGAAAAAATATTTTGACTGTAAATAATTGCTGTTGCAGACTTGGTCTAAGTATTTAGAAAAAAACAAAAAACGTTTTATTGAGATTGCTGTACTCCCATCTCTAAGGTTTGTATAAAAAGAGAAAATATACATATGTCTTGATGACAAAACCACATGGATCCTTTCTATTTAGTATTAAGTGGTGGTGGTGTAATGGTATGGGAGAAAATGGCACACATTGGGTTTTACTTTTAGTGACCAATAATTGTATATTAGACAATTCAGCCAGCGTAAGATTTTTTTTGACAAATAACTCCGAGTTGTGTAGAGAAGTATATAGTTTCCTGTGAACATATTTAACAACTCCAACTCATCCATAGCTACTCTAAAGCAAAAATTTAACCAAGTGACTACTTGTTTACAGACAAGGCAGCAGGAGATCAATGTAGATCAGACTTGGTGACTATAACTAGTGCCATTTCAGAGTCTCCCATGTTCAGACATGCTTGAGTTCCTGTGTCACTCAGCCAAC
The DNA here is from genome assembly GCA_911649635.1 of Poeciliopsis gracilis. Taxonomy (NCBI): domain Eukaryota; kingdom Metazoa; phylum Chordata; class Actinopteri; order Cyprinodontiformes; family Poeciliidae; genus Poeciliopsis; species Poeciliopsis gracilis. The sequence continues at coordinate 6,369,902 of CAJVRI010001220.1, forward strand.
CAGAGTTTAGGGACAAACCTGCTGAAAACCACAGCAATCTTGCTTGATGTGTTGCTCCAACAAGGATAATGAAAAATTTGCCACTTAAAAACACAGAATAAAATTTCTGTGTGTTAAACGTTACTTAGACGTGGATTCAGCATGGTGTTTAAATGTTAATTGTTAAATAACCACTGACCTCTCTGTTTCATCTCCATGTCATAGGAAGTCTGACTGCAGCTCATTAAGAGTAAAATATCCTTCCTGGAATTAAGCTGCTTGTTTGTGTGAACAAACCTGTTGCAACTTTGTTTCCTGTCCAGACCACCTGATTATATTCTTAGAGTAAAAACAATGAACAATTTCAGCACAATTGTTACTTGACCTCCATAAACTGAGTTGTTTATGTAATGACAAAAAAATCCCCCACTTGAGCATTGCTGTCTTTTTAAGTTTCTGCCATACGAAACAGTCCCCTTTAAACATATCTTAATACCCTTAATTTTAGAAAATATTTAATATTTTTGTCTCATGTATTTAGAATAGCAATGTAGCGCATTTGCTGTAACTGTAGCGCTTATGGTTTGGTTCCATAATATGTCATCTTCTTTTATTTTAGTGGAATCCTGAAATCTCCCTCTATAACATCAATTAATATTTAGGATACAAGCATTTATCATTTTATCTTTTGATTTTCTATGTTAATTGGTTTACATGAAAATCAGTGATTATAAATAATCATTTGCATATTACACTTTTTTTTTTTTTAAGGTGTAGTTAAAGATAAATTTTCTGTATAATTATATGGGTTTATAATTATAATTAGGGCACAGTTTATGGAAAACATGATACTACTTTTTGAAAGCTGTCTGATCTAAATTAGGCAGGTCTAAATTAGCTGTGGGCAATAAAAGGCTCATTGTTCACCATGACACTCCATCCAAATGGCTCAGTGTTGGAAACTGTTGGAAAAACAGTTTCGATGCCTAGTGCCTGAAAAGCCATAACCTAACAAAAACTACATTCAAACAGTTCTTTGCAGTCAAGCTAGTCCACACGTTGATACTGCAGTGATGATTCTGATTACATTTATTATACTGCTAATGTAATTTATTTTTTTAATGATTGCTGTGTATAAATATTACAGTAAAGCTGGATTGAAGATGGTTGTTAGCTCTCAATTATATACTTATTTATCTATGTATGTATGTGAATTAGGGCTGTATAATAAACTGAGTGTATCCTTATTGCAGTACCACTGTATGCAGTCTTCACATTGTGAGGAACTGCCTAGACTGTAATTAATGTTGACTATTTATTTAAGTACCATGCATTTAGGCTCATTGTAATAGCTGAACGTATTTAATGCAGCATTACAGGATTTAGAAGGAAAATACTTAGTGAGGTTGTGATGTCATTAAGAAGTTAGAACTGAATTTTTTTTGTTTTGTCAAAACAGTAGACACTGACCATTGGCATTTCTTTTCTATAAACTCTTGTTGCCAAGATGGAAATAATGCATTTTATTTCATTTTTCCAGCAGCTTCATCAATATTGCTTGCTGTGAACTCAAAATAAAAAACATTTCACTTTTTAACACAAGTTTCACAATATTCACCAATGTTATTTTACGTCACGTTTTCCTATATTGTGCAGTTCTGATATGTTTCCGTGTCACTCAACATCTTGGGTCTTTTAGTTTGAAGGGGAATTTAAAACTCTTGTTAAAATTACTTCCTTAATAGAGTTCCTGCGAACAAGAAAAATCCAGTTCAATTCATCGTCACAGAAAGCACCTACTGGTTTCAGGCCTCAAGGCAGGTGTGATGTAACCTTGGGATTCCTTCACTATTATGAGTTTACACTCAGATCTGAAGTCCCTGGAAGTTGAGTTCCAGTGAAAAGATGAATACAAAAATAGCCTGCCATCCTGCTTGAGCAGGCCTTCCTACAAGGCTGCCTGAAGTGTGGGCATGTTTGCGTTTATTCATTTTGGCTCTGGAACGCATTGACTGTTAAACAGTTCCAGATCAACATGTATATTAACTGTTGGTTTCACATAATTGCTGCTTACTCGCATGGTTGGTATCTAAACCTTCGTAGCTTTCCACATGCTGTGACTTCTCTGTAACAACCAGCCTTCTGAAGTGGTGACGGATACCATTTTAAAAGCTGTAGCAGAGATTTCCTGCAGGTTTATGTAGAAACAAATCATTCTTGAATTGTTGAAGTGGAACAGTTTCATAGAAGGGAAGCTTATCCAAAACGTATTTTCAGTAGTTGTGGTAGAGGGTTTTACTTCTGAGTCCTTCAGCTATCTTTGTTTACTACCTGGTCCCTGCAGTACTGATGCCTGGGTTAAGGGTAAGGACCCTCCAGAGGTAGTGTCGAAACATCTGTTCATTCATCCATCCAATTTCTTTTGTCAAGTTATTAAATGAGAGGTCCTTAATTTTTTTTTTTTGGTCTATAAGCATATCAAAGGTTGGTGACATTTGTAGTAATGCAGGTTCTTTTGTAATTCATTAATTTTGTTTGTTTGAAAACAATTGAAAAAATGTCAGGTATTTCGTTGAATAAAATAAATTGAACCCTTTTTAATATCAGAAGTTATCTTATTGGTTTCTGCTTGTGTGATGTTTAGTTGTGACCAGATATCATAATTGATCAAAGCCATGGAAGGTGTGGATCTCTTACGCTTTAAAAAATTATTGCATAATTTGAAAGGAGGTCAACCAGGTCACCAAGTTCAGGTTGGGGCATTTTCACATAAATGCTCCTCACATTTTATGAGCCCTTTAGATGATGGTTTACCTGTAAAATTAAAAGCTCCTAACCCTCACTTTCTGCTTTTACCTGTCTGTGCTGGCTTACTGAAGCTTTCGACTTTTATGAGAATTAAGCATTTGTAAATATTTGTCTCAAGTTAGGCCAAGTCAGGTGAAACTGCCACCATGTGTATGACAACACCATAGCTAATTGTATTTCCTAGCCAGTGATTTTTACAGTAGGTCTGAGTGCCTGAGCTGCCTTTCAGCTTGATGCTGGGTGTGCGTTGAGGATGTCACCACCAGCTGTCGTGTCTCACGCTCTGCTGAAAACCCAAACGTATGCTTCCTTTTCTCTAATTTAGGCTTCTAATATTTTGCAGCATATTTTAGTCTTTCAGCTCATGACTTCAGTTGCACTGTTTCACCTTTTCCTCTTAGGTGTGACCATCATTTGCTCACATTTCAAGTTTAATGTCAGCGAAGTTGGACAAAGTGAAACATTGTAAATAAATAATGGAAATTGCTCTGTTGGTTTGGTTTCTTGAAAAAAAAAAATATAACGGTCAACATGTGCAAAGTAGATCTCTCGCTTTCTATGTATAGCTACTCAACCAAATAAATTTCTTAAAAACCTCCAATTTGGAAAAAAAAAAACTGTTTTTCTTTGGGGGGTTTTTTCTCCAGAAACCACAGCATATAGAAATACAGGGAGCCATGCAAACACTCAATGATTATCAAGGCAAGACTTCAAAGAAGGGGAAATGGTGAAGTTGAAAATGTTAACTTGACTGTGGAAATATAATTGTCCCTGTATTCCTATAAAGGAGATAAACTAAGACCAGTTTGCAGACTTTTTTAAAAAAAAAAAAAAAAACAATCCTTCAAAAGAAATACTTCTTGATTATAAGCTCTGATTATACCAAATTATTTCTAGCAGCTGAAAACGTTGCCCTTTTTGCTGGTAGATATTTATCATATCCACACAGACATTTCGTTGGGTAGAACACAGAACATTATATTAAATTCTCAGTTGTCAAAGTGGGAATAAAATGTCTTGCTTGTCCTGAAACATCCTACAGCAGACGGCACCTTTTGAAACCGGAAAAGTGGACAAGTAGTAAATATAAGTGCAAAGATCCAAAATGTCAAAAGGGTGCAATGTCTAGCTCCAGCTGAAGTGTGATAGTAACTGTATGCCAAACTCTCTTTCTTTAGCACACCCACACCGCACATTGGTACTTTGTACATTTTTAATCTGGCTCATTATTTTTTTTCTTAAATGATCTACTTGTATTTTTGTCAGTGTTTTTGTTCATGAATTGAATTCTTTAACTTGAAAGCAATCATTATGGTGGCTTGTACATTGTTTTTCTCTTTTGTTGTGTTGATGATGTTGCTGTAGTTGGTTTATTCTTGGAGAGGATATGCGATACATATTTAGCCCTCTTGCGGTATTTCTCTTTGTGAAGCTGCTCGGTTCCCACCCTGAATGCTCCTTGCACAGCATTTGCTGTAGAACTTAAACAGGTGTAATAGCTGCAGGCACATCTGCTGGTCAGAAGCCTCCTGCATTCAAGTACAATCGGACACAATTCATCTGCTGGCAGTCTGCTGGCTCAAGGCTCGCCCTGCGTCAGCTTCTGTTACAGTGCAATGCAGCAGTCACCTGTTAAACATGGGGAGTAGCTGTGGCTAAGCAAATTATCATACACACATTCAGCCGTGTAAGCAGGTTTTGTTTTCCATCAAGGAAAACATCCGCAGTTAACAAACTGAATAAGATGTAGCAATGTCTTTTTCCAGCACTCTGACCTCCAATAAAGAGGCCAAATTGCAAATGGATCAATAAAGCATCACATTGTTATGAGTTTTTCATTGCAGAGTTACGGTGCTTTCACAGCCATTTGTTCAGTGCAACTACGAGTGCTTCACAGGGTGATTCAAAAAAATATAGTACATTGAGGGAGGAAATGATTTTCTTAAGCTTCTTAAGCAAACATTCAATGTTTTTCCTTTGCGTTTTTCCATATTTAAAGTAGAATGGAATGAGAAGTTGAAAAATCCCAGTCACGCTAACACTATTTAATCCAGGCTTCCAGGTTTTGTTAATCTGCTTGTTAATGATGTGGTCCAGATCAGTTCACATATTCTGTGAAAAGCTTATTTCTGGAACAGAAAGTTGTGTGGAAGGATTAATCAAATAGGTACATAGTGTCTCTGACATAATTAGAGCTCTGGAGAGCTTTGTTGGAACTCCTAACAAATCAGTGTCTCAGATCTCGTATATTTAAATATTGCAATAAAACTTGTGGACTTTATCCATATGGGTTTCTGTGAAAGTAGTCATAGCTTAATGATTTTTAGCTGTACCGTAGATGTATCTTAAGCCATCTGTCTTATTTCTTTTCAGGTTTATTTGAAGATATGCAGTGAGATTTTGAGATACTGTGTTAGAGAGAAGTTCTGGCATAGATACAGCAGCACCTAGTTCTGTGTATATATTCACTGACTTTTTTTTTTTTTGCAGACACAGGAATAATTCATAAGAGTTTTCCTGGGTTTGTTTGGTTTTTGATGGGTGCTGTCCATTAAAGTAACTGGGATTCCCTCTCCCAGCGATCTGAATTTTAAATGTTTTTTTTTTTTTAATTATTGAAGTTAAGAGATGCCATCGCTCCACTGAGTACAGCTGAACAGTTGGGGAGATCTACTCTCCACAACAATCAATTTTAGCCTCCCACAATCAAATCATCACAAGTGACCAACATTGGTCTGCATCTATAGAATGCAATGCAAAGCAATCCTTTACTGAGCCAGTGGTTGGCTTACTCTGTGTCCATTGCAATATCAGACAAGATGAACATGACTCACTGTGACCTAGACTGACCCTAAGTCCTTCAACTCGGGGCTGGACGTCTTTTTTTTTTTTTTTTACCCAGAATGCCACTTACATCATTCATGATCTCAGGATGACCCATGTGCCTTTCTGCACCCTTTGGGATGAAGCCATTTCTTTTGAAACACTTTGTCTCTCAGTTTATTCAGTACAGTGTCTTAAATTGATGTAAAATGGAAAACGCTGAGGGGGGATTATCACTGTTAAAACCCTAATCTGGAATGAAACATGGTGTTAGACTTTTAGCAATGTTCAGATTTCTTTTTTTTTCTTTTTACATATAGAAATCCATTAGAACAATAAGATAATTAAGAAAATAATTAAGAGTCCCAGAATCCTGGTGTACCTTCCTTATCATCCTTTATTGCGAAAAAGACTCTTAACAGTACACCAGATTATACGGAGTTAGATTATAATTGCATAAAACAAAAATATCTGTCCTCCAGGAAAGGTTACTGAAAAAGAAATGCTTTTTGGACCTGAACGAGGCGATGACTCTGAATCTGAAGGTCTAGTTTCGCCCCAAGTATAATAGTTTTGAACAAAACTAAGAAAATTTTTGTCAGCTCATCCTGAAAGAGCAGTTCAATAGAAAATGGGTATGACTCTCAATGGCCACTTTTTGAAACTCCTGAGAAACATGAAAGGTTAATCCATTGCTTCACACCAACTTGGATGTTGACATTTATCAGAACATGCTTTACCTTTGTTATCAAAGTTAACAAAGGTAACTACAATTTTCATATTTAGAGAAGCAATTTCACCGTTAATGTTCGGTCACTTCTCTTTAAGGCAATGTAGGTATTTTGTTTTTAAACTGTCATTAGGAAATTCCTTTTTTTACATTATACACCTCTTATTTTTTGTAATTTTTCTTTTGACAGTAACATGTTTAAATTCAGTTTATATATATCGTGCCATGCCACCACAAATGCCATCTCGAGACACTTTACAAAAAATCATTTAAATCATTCCAATTGATCCTAGTTATCGAACAGTACTGTGAGCTCAGTTTGTGAGTGCAATTCAAAATGGTTCAAAAAGTTTCTATCTGTTTTAATATTTGTGCCATATAAAAATGGCCATATGATATTATGTTTGATTTTATCATCAAACGTCATGATATCAAACATTTCTTATGTTTGATATTATGTTTGGCCTAATTTCAAACTTAATAATGTTTGATATTACGCCAAACATTTACTTTCAGCACAGATTAGTCTAAATTTGATCCCATTTGGACTCATAATTCTTTCTAACAGAAGAGTCAAACTGATTGAGCTGAACACACAGGCGTAGCGTGTGTCAGAAGTGCAAAGCACAGCTTTGGGGATCGTTTTCTCTTGGTGTCACCATTTTTTCTCCCTACATGCAGCTCATTTTCATGTGTTTAACCTCATCTCTGCTGCTAAATACTAGTATTGTAATCTGAACCTGTGTAGCTTGTCCTGTAGCATAAAATATTGTTGGTAAAAATACGTAAACACAAACACTACAAGATAAAACACAATAAAACATTTCCAGCTCTACTTTTAATAACCCTACATGACTTTGAGCAGCAATAAAACAATGTCACCTTTTATATAAGCCACTTTATCTGATGGTTTTTATGACAGCAATCTGGAGATGTATTTGTATTTTTCGACATGCAGCGAGCAACACTTTTGAGCTCACAGTGCATGTGGCTTCTGAATAATGGAGTAGCCCCAGTGTCTGCTAAGAGGGGAATAGAAGTGAGGAAGCAAATGCAGGGGTGTGAGGAGAGTGTGAATGGGACTCTGCTCTGAATCTGCCGTTATTTAAAGCAGCGTGATTCCTGGGAGATGAGCGCTGAGACTAGGAGGGGAGGCAAGGGACCAGGAGACCAGAAGGAGGGTATTGCCTTGAAGGATCAAAGCTGCATTTCTCATGGGTTAATCATGCTTCAAGCTGTGTTTTACATTCTTTACCGTTGGCCCTTTAAAACATGTCTCAGATAAACCTCGCGCTGTATGATGTTCCTGTGGAAGGAAAGAGCGCTTTGGGATAACCCAGCCCTCTTTTGCTCAGCTTGCCTCGACAGAAAGAGTTCTCTGCAGAACTGAATAATTCATGGGGCTTCAGAAGAGTGCAGTGAAAATCCCCACCCCCCACACACTCGCACACAAAACATGATATGCCACATTCTCTCACACATGCTCGATGCTGTACCATCAAACTACTCAACTCTGATCGCAGTTCATCTTCACAGTTAATTTTAGGTTGTTCAGACTGATGTGATCTTATTTTTTCTGTTTTAGATGAGTTAATACTACTTGAATAATTGACTCGACTGCGCCGGGTTTCATTCCGGCGTTATTGTCGCTGATCTTTGTCTGGGGTGGGGGGTCTGGCTTTCCCTCAGTGATTGCGTCTCTGTTACGCAAGGTTATTTTGTTTATTTTTGAAGGAAATGCATAACGCCAGCAAAGCACTGTCAAAATCCTCCCTGCAGAGAAATGTAGTGGCTGTAATGGAGACAGGGATTCAGGAGGATGCTTCAGTGCTTGGTGGGGGATGAAGAAGGGAGTGGTTGATGTGAAGGGTGCAGGGAAGGGATGTGCCGCTGTGTGGGGGCAGGAGAGATGGGAGCAGAAGATGGTTAAGAGAGTGTGTTCACATGTGAAACAGGCTGAGAAAGATGGAAAAGATTAGTGACATAACCTTTAAGACTGCAGCATGATGTGGGTGTGACAGCGATCATGTCTAGTTTGTTGTACTTAGAGCGTCTGTGGGTTGTCCCGTTTCACTATCTAGATTCTTTAATACTTTTAAAGATTTGATCTGGCAATCTGGAGACCAGATGTATGTGCTGCTAAAAAGTCTACAAAGACTTTTAAATATGTGTAAAATGTTCAGGGAAAGTATTTTTTTTTTTTTTTTCCTCATAAAGTTTCAAAATAAAGTGAAATGACAGAAACTCTTGTTTGTCTTTACAACTGTACTTTCTGAAGCATACAGGTTCATCTCAGTAAGTCATACAATGTCGATGAGCTGATGGCTGGTTCAAAGTAACATGGGCTTCCTTTATTACTACAGGATCAGTGTCTCTTTGCCATGCTACTCTGCTACTAAAGTTTATGCAGAAGGAGCCCCAACCTATTATTTTGTTGGCAGCAGTTAATGTGGTTCAGTTTAGTGGCTCTCCATTAATTCTTGTCATGTCTCATTTCCCCCAAATTGAAATATTATTGAGAACCTGATCATATTCAACTGCTTCAGTCCCCTGCTTATCAAAATTGATTAGTAAAATGACCTGCAAAACATAAATTTAAGCTATTGCAACTCATTTATCGTTTTAGAGCTTAAAACAATGTCCAAGTTCAGTTTCCTAACTCGTTGTATAACATTTAATCAAGACTGTTCTGTCTAAGTGATCCTCAAAAGAGAAAAAGTGCACATGATTCACTGGAATGTGCATTTCGAGGTTAAACACATTGTAAACATTGGCCACTTATCAGCTTTGTCAGCTTATTCCTTATTCAAAAACATATCCAAAAACATATATAGCTTTTAAGATGTTTTTTGTGCAAAATGTGCAACAACATTGCATCCATTTTATCTTATCAGAAGAGATAAAAAAGGGCATAACATTCTCCATTCACAGTAAGACCCAGAGCTTTTTAGGCCTCGCTTTTCTATCTACTCTGTGTACCGGTGTGTTTATTGTTCAAGCATGAATGAAAGACGTGGCACCCCACCACTCCAATATTTGAGAAATGCTGGAGAGATGCATTTGAACATGGCAGGAAAAATGATGAGCTCTTATTTTCATTACTTTGAAGCAACGTTATACATGACATTTTGACTGCTTGAACTCTTACTGATTGAACTCAGTGTTGATTATTTATTTTGCTTTGTTTTTCCACCAGGACCGTAAGTTGTCAAAAATTGAACGCCAGCGCTTTAAGGAGGAGGCAGAGATGTTGAAGGGTCTACAACATCCCAACATTGTTCGTTTCTATGACTTCTGGGAATCTCCTCTCAAAGGAAAGAAGTGCATTGTTTTAGTGACGGAGCTCATGACGTCAGGAACACTAAAAACGTAAGTATTCTTAAAGGGCTTTTTTTCATCAGAAGTGGAAATGAATGGTCATGTACACTCAAACACAAACAAATTTCTCATTTCTTCTCTTAGTTACCTAAAGCGTTTCAAGGTCATGAAACCCAAAGTCCTGAGAAGCTGGTGCAGACAGATCCTGAAAGGCCTTCACTTTCTCCACACCAGAACGCCACCGATCATCCACAGAGACCTCAAATGTGACAACATCTTCATTACTGGACCGACAGGATCAGTCAAGATAGGGGATTTAGGACTGGCGACACTAAAGGCTGCCTCCTTTGCAAAAAGCGTCATTGGTATGAGATTTGGGTATTGAACTTTTAACTATGAGGCTGGAGACATTGATGATTCTGTCTAATTACTCTGTCGTTCTTTTTCTAGGCACTCCAGAGTTCATGGCTCCAGAGATGTACGAAGAGCACTATGACGAGGCCGTAGATGTCTATGCATTTGGCATGTGCATGCTCGAGATGGCCACTTCAGAGTATCCCTACTCAGAGTGTCAAAATGCTGCCCAGATTTATCGTAAAGTTACTAGTGTAAGTGGACCTGCGGTTAAGAATTCTTTTCTAACTTTTGAGACTTAGAAAAGAACTCTCAAAAGTTAGAACCTCAGAAAGGTGGCAAAGAGAAAACAAAGCTAACCAAATTGATTGAGCTTATGTAGTGTAGTCTGTGGCTTTCTAGTGAATTTAGTAGATAATACAGTAAGAATTCAGTTGAGAGCAAACATCAAGCAGTGTCATATTGAAATATTGATTATTCTGATACACCTATAATTGTTACAAAAATTATGTAAATGTTTTAATTTGCATTAAAATCAATACAACATGAGACTTGTTAAATTGTCAGGGGAACACAGCGTCTTACAGCAGTGCTGCACACATACCGACACTCGGTGAGCTGCTTCTGGAAGTTTAAAACTCCAGGAAAGTGACAAATATGTGAAGAGAGTGTCTGAGCATTTGAAGAAGTTTTGCACATAAGGCAGAGGAACATGAAAAACGGAATATTGCAGACAAAGTGAAATTTTACAGCAGATTAAAAAAGTCAGTGAAACTCCTGTACCTCAAAAACTGGAGTATTAAATACTCCAGACAATATACTTACATTGTTGTTGTGTCTTTGATTTCCACCTTCAAGTTGTTTCTCAGGAATGGAGTTGGTGCAATTCATTGCTCTGTTCTGTTGTAGCTGCAATGTAACACAAAAATACCTCAATCAGATGGTGGTTACTTCAGCTACTAAAAGTGATGAAATGACCAACCCCTCTTCTGTAATGACAGAAATAGCATGTGGTTAGATATTAAACAAGTGAACATAAATAAATGATGCACACATAGTGTAACTGACAGTATAAGCAGAAAGTAATTAGAATCAATAACAACCTGGCCATCCTGACTGGAGTTGATCATCAAAGAAAATACGATGCTAAATTACCCAAAACATAAAAACTGAACAGCTGCTAGTGAATACATTAGAATTTACGAGACTCTTGTCTACTCTGTAAAAAAAAAAAAAAAAAAAGAAATTTGCATGCACCAGATCCATGTTCTGAATCCACATTAAAAACCAATTTTGAATACAAGAATCCAAAGCAAATGGAACCACAGAGTGTCCAATATTTCATTGTGCCGCAAGCTTTCATAACAAATAAACACTTCCTGTTTTGCAGTAAAGAGAAGTGACTCTTGTATAGTTTTTTTTCTAAATGGGAGCTTAAGGCTTTCTACCTGACTTTGACCTAATTACTCTAATTCAAATACTGTCATATATGACTTCAAACAAAGTTGTAGTGGTTTTATAAACTGTATCACATAGTTTACGAAGTATCAGTATCGAGTCTGGGTTTTTACTATTGTGACAACACTGCAAAATAATAGGTTATACTATTATGATTATTATCACGTTTTGTAATTTTAATTTATCAAACTTTTCACAGAATTTTTGTTAAGAGTTTCATGCTGTGTAAACTGGGATTCATGAAAGTAAGACACGTTGAGGTTAAAAGTTGTTGGGTTTTATTCCATATGTGGTTATACATCATGATTTAATAGAACAATGTGTCCGTCTCTTGGTGTGGCATACTCCAAATTGTCATTTAGTTTGGGGGTTGTCTTTAGTCATGATGGGCATCCATATTTGATAAAAGGTATTGATTTTTCAGCTCTCAACGTCTCAAGATAAGCTAAGACATGATTACTGTATATGCAGTTAATGCAGAAAGGCTCTCTGCTCCCATTGATAGATGAGAAACATTAGAGTTGCTGTCTCTAGATACTGCTTGCGCCAGACTAAAGTGGGATATTAATTTGCGATTGATCAAAAGCGATACTGATAACATTTTACTTCCCCAATGAAAAGATGATCTCAAAGATGTGTAAACTTGACTTTAAAATTTTACTGTGTGCACATTCAATGCCTGATTAATACGTTATTGTATAAATGTGATATATGGTGTTGTAAAATGCCTTAGTTCAGCAGTCCTGTTTGATTTAACAAAGTCAGATTTTACCTTATTCAAACTGAATTTGTATAAGGATCTATGGGTCTATTTGAACTGTTAGGAATTTGTTACAGTTGCAATCTGACCAAAGGGTGTGTGTAATGAGAAGACCTGTTAGGTTGAAACCCAAAACAGGACAACCTTCACACACTTTAGCTTTCTTTCTGCTTTTATTGGGAATCTCTTTTTATATCCTCTGTATTCATGTCTCTTTCCTTTCAGGGTGTAAAGCCAGCCAGCTACAACAAAGTTGTAGATCCTGAAATCAAGGAGATCATTGGCGAGTGTATATGTCAAAAGAAAGAGGAACGGTAAGTGATTTTTTTTTTTCTTGTCCAACAAAGGCCAGAGGGGTACTCATGCATTTAATGACTTTTGCTGTTTCTCTGACACTGAAGATTTCAACAACACAGTAGTCTTCCTTCTAAAGTGTCATAAATGTTTGTGATGTAATGAGTTTCCCTACAATTAGGCCAAATGAGCCTTGAATACCATGTGGTGGGCCTTTTTTGGGAAGATTTGCCAGAGCTTAATTGGAAAACACCTGCTAATGTTTTAATGCAATTACTTAGTGCACCTAAGTCTTGTCTTCACTGTGTTTAATTTCTGCTGAGGGCAGCTACAGTTTCTTATCAACATCAATCAATCAATTAAACCTGAGCTTTAATTTTACACACACACACACACACACACACACACACACACACACACACACACACACATATGCATGTATGTTATATATTTTATACAAAACAATCAGTTTTTGCTTTAAAAATGCTGATGTAAACATTAGGCAAATTGTAAGATTTGCACTTCATTATATGTATAGAGTACTACCTCTTGCACAATAAAAATAAAATCCCTAGCTACAAACTCAACAAATATGAATAAATTAAAAAATATATATATTATAGCTGCAAATACTGCTGTCGACTTATTACTGTCATTGTGTTACCAATTGTCAGGCCACCAAATCTTAGTCCAAATTGTTTAGACTGAGTTTTAGTTTGTTTTTTTGCTTTTTCAGGTATACCATTAAGGACCTGTTGAACCATGCTTTCTTTGCTGAGGACACAGGTGTGAGGGTGGAGCTTGCAGAGGAAGACGATGGGAAAAAACCCACCATAGCTCTCAAACTCTGGGTGGAGGACCATAAGAAGTTAAAAGGAAAGTACAAGGAGAGTGGAGCCATTGAGTTCACGTTTGACTTGGAGAAGGAGGTTCCTGAGGTTGTGGCACAAGAAATGGTTAGTTAATTATTTAGTACACATTACTTAAAAGAGCTTTGACTTTGTTTGTGTTTCTCATGCAGGCAATCTTCATATTTTTCAATCTTTCGCTTTTAGAAGCCTGATTTATTCAGATTGTTGGTTATTCAGTGGTTTTATATGTATTAAGCCTGGATGCCAACAGTAGAGATAAGTTGCGTTGCTGTTCTAGGAACATGTTTATTGCATTTTATTTATTTATCTATTTTTAGTGTTTCATCAGATTATGCTCCCAGTGGATGAAAGATTAAAAAGAGTGTTTTTCTTCATCTGGGAGCCACCACAACTTCCTCAAGTCTCTACAATCTCCCATCTAACATTTGCTTAAACCACAGAAATGTTTTTTAAAATGGCTGTGGTATTTTGCCTTTGATAAAACTGGAGAATGAAACATTGTCATTTAGAGCCTCTGGAATTTTTTTCATTGCAAAAAAAAACCAACAATGACCAACCTATACATGTATCGCTTCCTTTCTTGTCTGCTCCCCCCTATTTTTTCTGTTTTTGGTTTGTCGCCTTTGACATGCTAATTTAATAGCAGAGATGTACAGTGGTTCATCTGCACTTGTGTTTGGGATCTTTAGTCACAGATCTAACTGATCTAATGCATTAGGCAGTTGTACATTCAGATTTCAAGCCCAATTCTTTATTAAAGTTTAGTACTTTGCCTACAGTCTTGTGTCATTTCTTATCATGCTTAAGGGATGATGTCGCCATTGGAAGCAGTTTGTTGGGGTGCTAGTCTACTATTAACAAGTTCTCTCGCTTTTTGTGTAGTTCCTATCTTGTGCAGAAAACCTTTTATTAAAACAACATACAGCTTTTTCTTGACAGAAAAGCAATGAAATCACATTTTCAAACTATAATCACTGCAAAATAGATTAGTTGAGGTTTGTCTTTTGTTTAATATTTACAGTTTTGTGTTGACTCATCGTACATAAACATTTCAATTACTTGCTCAACAGGTTACTAATTTAATATACTATGAGAATGAATGATCGTGTGGAGACCTGCACACCTCTGCAGGCTGGAATGAGTGTCTTAAAACATGTACTGATACATGTTTTATCATATTTGTTGAAAAATGTGGGAAAATTGATAGGTTGTCAACAAAACTGATCATTATTTGGGTCCCTAATCTGAGCATGGTATGAAGGTCAGATGACACAGCAGACAAGAAGCAGCAGCACAGTGAATGTCACTGCAATAGGCAAACAGCCGATGTTTATAACTCAATTTACAGTTCTGCACACTGTATAAGCACAGTAGGCTGACTGTTAAAAATTTTCTGAACAATCCCAAGTATTTTATGCTGCATAGTAATTTAATATAAATGATATGCTTTTTTTCTAATCCACAATAAAGTGGATTAGAAATATTTTGATATTTTTAACTGTAAATTAGTTTCTAACGTCATTCTGACGCAGCTTCATCTATATTTGTAGATGTAAAAATTCTGCCAGCTCTGATGTGAGCAATGAGCCAGACACTAACAAAGGGAATCATTTCCCGCAGCTCTGATCCCTTTAAATAGCTCTTCTGTTCCTTCCTTTTCTTCCTTTGCTTGTTCTTTCCGTCTGCCTCCCACTCTCCCATTTTTAATGCACCCTGTCCCATCTCACGTGCTCAGCGCTAAAAATATCTTGAAAATCATTCTTTCCCCCTTTTTTTTTCGTCAGGTGGAGTCAGGCTTCTTCCATGAGAGTGATGCTAAAACTGTGGGAAAGTCGATCAGAGACCGCGTGGCGCTGATAAAATGGAGAAGAGGGAGGACGGCGGCTATAGTTGCTCCGGTGGATCAGGGTGACAGAAGCCAGAGGATTAATGTGACATCATCTGAGGGCGTCTCGGGTGCAGTACCACATGTTGTACAGCCTCTTGTGGTTGAACCTGAAGACACAGACGCAGATCAGCACAGCAGGCTACACAACCTGCCAACCAGTACCACTTCAGTGACATGTAGGAGTTTTCACTTTTTCTGCCCAGAAACAATAACTTTTACATAGAAGTGCATTTTTGTGTGTCTCAGCAGCAGACGGCACACTTGACAGTGGTATGGGCTCTACTGTGTACTCAGACTCTCACAGCAGCCAGCAGAGTGTCCTCTACCAGTCCCTACTGGAGCCTATTACTATGGCAACACAGCAGGTTTGTATCACATCATCCTAGTGAAACATATATGTTCAGACTTATTGAAGCACATGTAAACTTTCAGACTAATCCTTGCTCACGTTTCCCCTTATATGAACACTGATGCTATATTTCCACTCTGACATTTGCTCAATAAAGATAACTCTCACTAAATTAGATTATTATCACATTATTATTTTTATTTAATTGAATTACAAAAGGAAAATCCATATGTTTCATGGATTCATTGCGCACACCAATGGATTTCAAGAATATGTTTCTTGTGCGGGATGTGAGAGCAGAGGTTAATCATCCGCAAAATTCAAGGATTTCTTTAACATGTCTGAAAGAATCAAAACATAGCCTTAATAGTCTTCATTACATGTGCTTCATGGGTCTTATGCATCATAAAATTGAAATACAATATGTAATTTTGAGTTATTCAAATCAATTGTGTTTTTTTTTAGCTGGCAGCCATAATGATCCAAATTAACAGAAGAGAAAATCACTTTTGTTCCTGCATTTTATCTGAATCTGTTTGAGTTTCAGTCTTTTAATTTACATGTTGAAATAAAGGAACTTCCATTTTATTCATTGAAATGCACACTGCAAACATGACCCTTCATAATCTCACATATGCATCTTCATACACTTTTTTCTGATTTTGTTCTGTAGATTTTTGAGTAACACGTTTTGCTTTTGGGTTGTTCTTTATCAGTGCCAGAGCTGCAGCCATTTTCTGACAGACCGACCTCATTCTTCTGAAATCAGTGAAGTTTGGCAGACACCACTGAGCCCGCAGCTCAGGGCTCGACTGGGAAGTGCAGAACGAAGGGGAAGTGCCCCTGTTATTGACATTCAAAGGGCAAGCCAAATTGCTCAGCTCCACGCTTTCATTCAGGCCCAGAGATCAGTCAGTCCCATCCCCATTGTAAGGGAGAACCTGGTGGAAACCAACCCCAGGGAAACCCATCCTCAGCCTGTCTCTGAGGCTGAGGGCAGGCTTCCCTCCCCAACCACTCTGCCGATGTTTCATCTCTCCCCTCTTTCTTCACCTACCGAGTTCCGACGCCGTAGTGACACTGGTGTCAGATCGCCGTCACCAACAGCGAGTGAGACTTTGGCTCTCCCAGTGCAGAGTCCACGCCGACACTCCGACCTCAGTAGTCTTCTTAGTCTAGCGTCTAATGAAAACCATCTGTCTGCACTACATAGAAGCTCAGAGTGCCAAGCCTGCCTTTCTCTGCTTCTGTTAAAGTCCCAAAATGGGAACTACCGTCCCTTTACTGCCGTCTCACCAACACATCACTGTCTATCTGACATTCGCCACCATCCTTTAGCTGGAAAATTACCTTCCTTTTGCTACGGACAGACAAAAGGATCAAGCGATTATTCAAATTTTTCCATGCTGCAGCAGTCCCTGTTTAATATAATCAGCCGTAAATCAGTTCCTTCTGCCGTCACGCCATCCCAAACTTTCCCACTGCACTCCTCAACAGCCGGGAGGCCGTCTCACAGTGATGGAGAATGTGTCCCAACTAGTCCTCCACAGAGCGACGGCTTATTTGAAGAGCATGAATCTCTCCAGCACTGGAAGGAGAAATATTTTTCCAGAGAGCAACAAGCTACCAGTCCTTTGGAAGTGGTAGGTTACAGCAGCAGACAAGTGAATCAATTTCCCTGTAATGGAGCCAACTCCTGCTTTGCAGATTTCTCCCAGCCTGTATGAACTAAATCTTTCACTCTGCATGAAGCTGGACCGGTCTCCTGTCTACTCTTAGGCTTGCTGCCTTTATAGACCTTCAGCTGCAATCATAAGCTTGCTTCTGTCGGAGGAGAATGGTGTAACCTCTAACACACTACCCTTCTGATTAACCTTTACAAAGCCCCTTTGCAAATGCCCTAGATTTTAACGTTTTCCTTTCTACTTTGCCAAGGTAATGCAGCATCCGTCTATCCTTAGCCTGCCATGGATAGCTGGGTTTTACCTCGGGGAGAAGGGATGGTTATCTAATTTCCATTTTCTCAGTTTATCCCATTTCTCCTTTGTGCCCTCATTTTACCTCACACCTGTCTGCTCTTGCTTTTTATTATAAAAGGTCTTTGAATTAACTTACTTTTGTCTTCTTTTCCCAAACAATTGCAGTTTCTTGCAAACTTTTTTTAAACTCATTGAATATTTTAAACATTTTATCACGTTACTGACAGGTCTCATTTGATAGTCCAACGAAACATTGTGGATTATTGTGAAATGAAAAATCAAGCATTTTGCTTAAAATGAAAATCTGAAATATTTTTGCTCTGCATTTGTATTCAGCTCCCCTGAGTCACTTCTTTGTGGAACCTCCTCTTACTGTAACTAGTGCTGGAAGTCTTCTAGAATATTTTGCCAACTTTGTTAGATCACTCAACCTCAGTCACATTGAATGGAGAGTATCCATAGACAGAAACTTTCAACATGTGCCACTAATTCTTAATTAGATTTAGGTCTGGACTTTGACTTTTTAACTCCAAAACATATAAGTGCATTTCAAACCAATCAATGCTGCGTGTTTAACGCAGCATTGATTGGTGCATTAAAAGTGAACCTCTGGCCAGGTCTTGAGTCTTTTATAGCCTCCAACAGATTTTCTTCCAGGACTGAACTGTTTAGGACAATCTTTCTTTCAGTCAACTCAAGGATAAAGTAGGGTGAATGCAAATGCAAATCATGTTTTTCAAGTTTTTATTTTGAAAAAAAAGAAAATATTTTGTTTTCTGTTTTCTTCAGTTTTGTACTCCTTTGTCTTCATCTGTCGTGTAAAACTGCAAAAAAATTCTTTGAAGTTTGCTTTTGTAACGTGACAAAACATGAAGAACTTCAATGAGCCTGAATATTTTTGCAAGGCACTGCACTTCTGTTGGAAACAACCTCTGATTAAGCTTTAACTTGGAATTGTGTTTTTGTCTTTAGGCCAGTTCTGCAGGTAACCAACTCCAGCCGTCTGTCCAGGGCTTGCCCTCGTCCAGTGCAGCCATGCCCGCTTCACTGCAGCCCCTTCAACCTGCACACAGCTTCCCTGCTGCTCTGTATGCTGCTCACCCCGGCGGCACTACACCCATCCCAACCAGTCGAGGCTCATTAAATATCCAGCAGCAAACATCAGTTGCAGTTACTAATGCAGCATCGGCTGTGCCACAACATTTTGCACAGAGCTATCAAACTGCCGGACACCAACATCAGCCAGCAGCATCGGGCTCTCCAACTTTTACCCTCCAAGCCCATCAGGTTTCTCAGAACCTTGTTGCCTCAACTCAGCAACAGACTGCATTAAGCTACCCTGCAGTCCATCATCAGACTGCAGCAGCCATCTTTGCAGCACACCAGCCAACGCAAAGCTGCTCTCTTGGCACAGTTTCGTCAGCAATGGCAGCGGCGACCCATGACCAAACTGCACTCTGTGCTAGCACATCTCAACAGGCTTCAGCCAATCAGCAGCCTGGCCAGTTATCTTCCACACCAGCACTTTACAGTCAGATCATTTCTGTTCAACAAAACACTCAGTCAAACATACAACACACACTAAACGCTGGACAAGTTTATAATTATAGCCAAGAATCTGTGCATACCATCAGCCATCCAGCGGCTCAACCACCCACGCTTTCTTCTCAACGACTTCAGTCTCCTACTCATCAGTTGGACGCTCCAGTTCTTTTGCAAAATGCAGTTCCAGAACAGAGTCAGAATGAGCTGCATCCCAAAGGAACCCCAGTTCGACAGATTCCAGCTGGCAGTCAAAGTTTCCTTGCGTCGGCTGTGTCCGATGCATCCTCTCACAGCTACACGCATTCTGCCATCCAGCAGGCCCCAGCAGCGCAGAACCAGTACCAGCTAGCACCGTGCGTCACTGGGGAAGGAATTAATCAAGCAGCATCATCTCAGACTTTTCCAGTTTCCACCCAGCAGAACCACAGCACACACATCCACCAGGAAGTGAGTGGCCAATTTGTTTTAATTAGTGTCATGGTGACACTCCCTTTTAACTTTAGTTGAAAATATTTGATACATTTAAGATATTAACAAAAGGAATTAAAGTAAATCTGTTTCACTGCTTTTTTTTTTTTTTTTGGTTTTTAACCGGAATCACAATTTTTTTAAACTCACTCATCAGGTGTATTCTCATTGATGTGGCCTCTCTCATCCAATTTTTCTGACAGCAATAAACAAGATGTTCTGCAGATCAGTATAAGTGCTGCTCCAATAAGATGTTAAATCTGTTTAACAAAGCTGCTATAATGCTCAAAACTTTAAAAAAAAACCTCAAACTCACATCTCGCTCCTGCTTCTGAAATTCTGATGTAATGATTGCCATCTGGTGATTATTAGTCTGGCAACATTTTAAGACACTGTTCTAAATTTATTGTTTGTTGGTGAACATTAACAAGTTGCTCTACATCAACAAGCTTAGTTGCTTTCAACCTCATAAAATGTAATGACTTGTGTTTCAACTGCTTTTGTGTGGGGTTTCTTACTCCTTCTATTACATTGTAAATAGAAAAAAAATCACAGTTTATATGCAGTTTTTCAAGCCATAAACATAATAGGCCTTGACGTCAGCAACTTCTGATGTTGATATAAATTCTGTGTGGGCATACTGAAGAATCGATCAGACCCCCAATACCATGGGGTCACATTGGGTTACTGCTAAAGTGTTTTCATGCCTTCCTTAAGGTTTCTCTGCTCTTTGTGTGTTACTGTTCGTTAGAATGTTTCAGTTGGTCAGAGCATTTCAAAGTCTGGACAAGATGAAAAAAGCCATGGACTGAGCCTCAGCCAATCAGCTTCCATTGGATCAAGTCAGACACCAGCTCATCAGGAATCAGTTTCCCAAACTGCTGTCCACCAACACCTCCAGCCTCTGCAGATTTCAGCCTCGCTCCCATCATCACAAACATCCCTGGTAATCGCAGGCTGCCTGGATATTTTATTTTATTTATTTATTTATCTTAATGTCTATATAGTTTTACTGGTTTAATATATGGTTGAACAGCAGTAGCAATAGTTAAAATTACCCTTATTCACTCCTCTTCATTTGAACTTTTTAGATCCTGTAATTGTCTTCTTTCTTCCTGTTTCCTTTAGTTTCCTTCACAATACCCCACAGTCCAGGTGGTGACAGCTGTGACTGACTCTGAATCCGCCTACCTCCCCCCCTGCACTTCTCCTCACCCTTCATCTTCCTCTTCCCTTACTCACATCTTTCTCTCTCCTGGATATACAGCCCCTGTAACCCCCCTCTGTGTCTCCCCTTCCCCCTTCACATTGAAAACACATTAATTTCTCCCACTCCAATGTCTCTTACTGTACCATCCCCCTCATCTGTGCTGGGTATGGTGCAACCTACCTCACCGCAGCACCAACCTGCAGCTGCTAGATCTGAGGCTTCTCAGATGCAGGCTTCATTTATATCAACACTAACTAGCCATCCAATGCACACAAACACACACCTCCCTGCAAATGGCAGCTCTCAGCCTCTGATACAGGTAATTGTGACAGGTGGAGAGAAGCAAATTATTGTGTTTTTACTGAAAGGGTGTGCACTGACTTTAAGTTATTGTGTGCTTAAGGTTATTTTCTATTCCGGACTTTTCTGTCAGACAAAAGTTTCAAACCCTGAGTCATCTTCATTGTGTTCTGTGACTTGAGGTGGTTGCAGCTACTGCTAACTAGATGCTAAAATTTATTGATTAGTTAGCTGTAGAAAACATCACAAAATATGCAATTTTCTTCTGCAAATTTTTGATACAGGTCTTAAATTTAATTCATAGTGGCCTTACATTTGATTTGGTGAACCCTGCAGAAATCCTGATACTGATTCTTCAGAATAAAATAGTTTTATGTTCCCTTAGATCAGGTTATGCAAACGTAAAAATACAAAATATTATTAATAATCAAGAAAAAATATAACAAGAGCATTTTTAAATGGAATTCACAGGTTCCGCAGCAGATGCAGGACGGACCCAGTACACAGCAGGTTCAGCAAACTCAGCTCACACAGCCTGCAGTCTTCTCCTCACCTGTGCAGAATGAGGCGGATCTGGGCACAGCCACTGCGGCCAGCCAGCTGGACAGCACAAAGTCCTGCCAGATGCCCCCACAGAGCCAGCCTCAGAGTCGGGGACAGGGCCAAATTCCTGTGCCGCAGTCTTCTGACTCACAGAAGGCGTCCTCCAGGCCCGCCACTGGACCTGCTTCCCAGCAGAAAATCCCAGGCACCGTGACAGGAGCGGCAGGTCAAGGGTCATCAGAGATTTACCTGGAGGTATGGCCGCATGGAATTTAGTAGTGTACTATAATTATTGTTCCTTGTTAACTGTGCTTTCCAAAGCACAATTAAACATAACAGTACTGAACTAACTTTGCTGTTTGTATTAAATCAGGAATGGAGACTTATTTCTGCATTGTCATCTCCTGAGTGTTTTATTTTTGTGTTCTGTTGTCTGCAGGAGCAAGCGTCAGAGAAACGCACTGGAGGACAGAGCTGTGACAGGTAAAAGCTTATTATCATTCAACTTGTTTGTCACAATTTTATCAATTTTCACTTATTAAATATGCACAGAGATAAAACAAAAAAAAATTGACATTCTGTTGTTTCTCTTTTTTCCTACTTTTGTTCTTATTTCTTTTTACTTCACTTTTTATTGAATCACATAATTCCACGAAGCTTTTTTTTATGGAGACATGGCAAAAGTTGACACAACATAAAATTACAATTGGCAAAGCTTTGCAATTAAAACCAAAATAGCAATAACAATGGTGACATGAACAAGAAAAGGTAATACAAGGAAGTACATTAATTGGAAATTACTTCAAATAATGGTATTTTTAATTCAAAGTGTAACTTTTCCATCAGTCTGCTGCATTTTGTAAGAGAAACTGAATACAGAGTAGCATTTTACCAATTTTAGTGCAGACATACCAAACCAAAAGCAATAATCACTAAGACATTGCTCCAGTGATAATTATGTTTCCTATTTAGATATTCAGAGAATTTTACCTCTAGAGAATTTTTTTGCAAATGTTCATTTTTTTCTCTTGTCAGCATCAACTCTGATGTGACATCGGGAAGAGAAATGAGCGATGGCAATGAAGGGACACATGGAGGAAGGGGTGAAGGAAAACAGCGTAGACACCGCAAGTCATCACGCACGCGTTCTCGACAGGAAAAGTGTGGCAAACCAAAGCTGAGCATGCTCAACGTGAGTAACCTAATTACTTTATAAAAAAGAGGAGAGGTCTTGCAGTTGTCAAAGAAGTTGAAATTATGTTTTGCCTTCTTGCAGGTGTGTAACACTGGAGATAAGATGGTAGAATGCCAACTAGAAACACATAATCACAAAATGGTAACATTCAAGTTTGACCTGGATGGAGATGCTCCAGAGGAGATTGCTACGTATATGGTACGTGAGCGGCAGAGATCGGGCCCTTGAGTTGTTGCAAAGGTTTTTGAAGCATGCTTTGCCTTAGACTCCCATCGTCCTGGAAACTCTTATTGAGTGCATCTTGCTTTTTCTCTCTTCTCCAAAGCTTTGCTTACACATTCATATTGGCCATATAAAGCAATAAATGAAAATTTGAATATATTTTAAAAATAAGATGAATATGTCAGTGATATGTCTATTTAGATTGAAGACTTCCTGAAAGCAAAACTAAAAAGCCTTTTCAGCAATTTATTGGAGCTTATCCAAACACAGAAGTAAAGGTTTCATTTTGTGTAGTAATAACCTGTAGGGATTTATTTTACTTTGGCAACACAAAAGAAGAGTGATATTCCGGAGGGTTTCTTTGCTGTTTTCTCATAGGTCTTATTTATTTTTATAAACTTCATCAGAATCAGAACCACTCTGATTTTTTTAGGTCACATCTGTATAAGATTTTTTGTTTCATTCATTCTCTTCAGGTGGACAATGATTTCATTCTGCCCCTGGAAAAAGAGATCTTTATTGAACAACTGAAAGACATTGTAGATAAAGCTGAAGACATGCTGAGTGAGGACACTGAGGGTGAGAGGATCTCCGACCAGGGGTGCAACATCAGACAAAATGAAGGATGTTGTGCACTGGGATCAGAGGTGAGAAAGAAACTGTTGAGCCAGAAGAATTTATTACTGAATCATCTGGCTTTGGTTTTGTTAGGCTGCTCACTCACAAAGAAATTAGCATTCTGGTTTTTATGGTAGCGAAAACTAAAAAACAGAAAAATCAATAAAATTGAGTTATGAGACTTTTTCCTGCGCAAAATATGTCTCTGAATTCTATGAAGAAACGCTTGATGAGCAGTAAAATGAGAAGATCCATTTTATGTGGTTGGTCACCAGGAGAAACATCTCAGGAGAAATTTTAGCACATTACTCTTTATATAAACTCTATAAATCTTCTAGGTTTCCAGCTTGACGCTCAACACTTTGGCTCCCACCGCAGATTTCCATTAGTCCTGAGGTCTTAGAATGATTTGCCCCCTTCATGACCCTAATGTGATCCATTTTTAACCATTTTTTTGCTGCCTTGTCATTAGGCCTTAACTTCCAACGCTGCCCACAGAAGCCAGAAATACCAGTTGTTAAAATCCTGATCCAATGAAATTTATTTTTTTGAGCTTATTGCTCTATTAAAATAAAAGTTTTACAGATGTCTTTTAAGCTGTTTTCCATCCAGTTACACCGTGTTCCCCATTTTTCTTTTTTATCTGTAAAGGCTTCAGAACCCACCACTCCACAGCTGGTGTATCAACAAAATGGTAAGACTTTTAACATGCAGCACACTCACTTATACAGTTAAGAATGTAGTACTTGTATTGGTTTATAGATCAGCCTGCATCTTAAATTTCTCACTGAGCATATTTTAGAAGATCTATGAGTTTTCCCATCTTTCCCTGTGACAGTCCTGCACACTGGAAAACGCTGGTTCATTATTTGTCCTGTGGATGAAACACTCATGCAGGATAAAGACAACACGCCAACACACACCTTTTCAGCACAGGGTATGTTCTGCATTTTCTATTGTCTTCTGTACAATTTACCTACATTAGTTTTTTTTATCTTTTTGCAGGATTATCTAAATATGTTGCACATTTCTTGCTCTTTTTGATTTAAAACCCTGTGTAAGCAGTTTCAGTGCGACTTTTTGTTACCCTCCTCTCCTACATTGAGGTCAGTTATATAAGACTTGGTCTGCAGTGGTTCTAGCCAGAAACGAAGTGCAGGCTTTTATGCCGGCACACAGAGGCTGATGGAGGGGAATCGAGTGATGATGTAACACTTTGGCACCTACAGCACATAGATCGTCTTCTTTGTAGCTTGGCTGTTTAAATTCACAATCTGCTCCCTTTCTAATGAACTCTGCCCCTTTTCTTTCTCCAGAGTATGAAACATCTGGCTCCCTGTCAGTCGGGTCTAGCAGTGCCACAACTACTTTGACGACCCCAGTCACATCTTTACCTTCCCAAAGCCCCACCGCCTCCTCTGCCCCCACCTTGATGCAACCTCCAGACCAAGTTATTGGAGAATCTAAGGTCCAGCAGAGCCAGCCTAGTGTTACCAAACGTACCGGCACAACTGGGAGCATTAACCAAGACAGCTCATTTCCTGTGGAGGAATCGTCTCTCTCTGCTGTGTCTATGGTAGCAGATATGCCATGTTGTGCTATTGTGCCACCTGTCTCTGTGGATGCTAATGTCACTGATAAAGAAGCGAGAGCTGCTGGTGTTCTGATGTCGTCGCTGAATAATCAAGCGATTCAGACGGCCAGCCCGACTGAAGAACAATCTCCTCAGCTGGCCAGCCAGCAGCCCGTCGTCCTGCAGCAGCCTTACGCCACGCCCATTCAGCCTGGGACCGTGACCTCTCAGCCCCAAAGCCCTGCACATCAGAACCCGACTTCAAGTCAGCAGCAGTGTGGCGGGCAAGGTGAGTCGGACGGGGAGGGCCCTCCTAGGGGGGAGTTTGTTGATCGAACCATCAAGACTTTGGATGAGAAGCTCAGAAACCTGCTATACCAGGAGCACCCCCCCTCACAGCCCTCCAGCACGGCTTCTGAGCCACAGTCCTCCAGCTCAGACAGACTGAGCTCCCCTCCGGTCTCAGATGGGCACAGCACTGAGGCCGTCACAAAGAAGAAGATGGAACCAATGGTAAAGTACATCACTCCTCTTTATGATTTATATAAATGTCAACATTCACTGACACACACTATGATCTTGGAGTACAGTTTATATATAGAAAAACGGTATGCAGAAAAAATTCTCCCTTTCACGCATAAATTATGATTACCTCACTCAGGCTTTTCTCCTGTGTTTTTACCCGGAGTAGAGCTGCATAATATTAGAAAATCATGCAATAGTGATAATACTGGTACATGTTGCAATGACATTATCAGATGCAATATATGCCTGGTTTCTTCTGTAAAAAGTTCAAAAGCTTTCTTTTTTTAATAAAAGGAAACATAACAATATTTTTAGAGTCGCAATACATTTTGGATGTTGTCAATTTATCAGCTTGTGACTCATTTAAGAAGCTACAGTGCCAAACCATTTCTCTCTGATCAAGTGTTTGTAATGTTTTAAATGTGCTGCTACTTGAATTAATTCAACCCCTCTCACTCCCACAACCTTTTTTTTCCTTCTTGGTTAGCCACAGATTCCTGAGCGGACAGATTGTGTGGGTGCGTCAAGCGACTCAGCAGCAGGTTGGTAGATTTGATTGCGTAATGTATCGTCATATAATAGTTTTAATGATCTCTTATTTACTCCAAGATATCCCTCCTTTAGCCGCCGGCCGAACAAAAGACACAAAAACCGATGTGTCTGTGAGCTCCAATTCATATAAATCCAAAAGTCGTTTTCAAGTAAGAATCTACTCATTTAGATTGCAGTGCTGTTCAATATGTGTCACTGTTATGGCTTTAAGATAATATTACTTAATAGGGATATTAAACTTTGATTTTGTAACACTGACAACTTGGATTTCATGACCTTTTAGATCATCCCCACACCACCTGATGCCATTTGCTGTTCAGATAAAAGCAAAGCGAGCTGCAGCTCTGCAGCACCCTCCAGTGGTTCTGAAGGGTCTCGCAGCCAGATTCCTAGCACTGAAAGAAGAGAAAGCAGCTGTGGGGTGGCTTGCCGGACCTCTGCCACACCAGCACCTGATAATGACGGCACAAGATCTTCCAAACCTCAAACCGGAAGCCGCAACTCTGCCCCTCCTGAGTTCGCTCACACCACTCCCACCTCAAGTCCCGATGCCACCCCACGTCATATCCCACGAGCCCAAACTGTTGACACACCATCCCATCGCCACTGTCGGTCCTCGTCTCAGCTTTACTCCGACTCAGCTGATGAAGACAGCAGCAGCATAGTGGTTCCTCCAGCTCCAGCTGCTCCGTCAGCTCACAATCTGACTGAGCACAGTGGAAGCGACCTCGTCAAGAGGGCGGTCGCCTTCTTGCGTCGCTCTGGACGAAGCAAAAGTGAGCAGAGCTCTGAATCACCAAGCTGCCAGACCGTTGCAATAAATGGCCACACTCCTTCACCTTCTGTTGGACATTTCCCCCCCAACATCAGCAGTGACAATGATTCAGAGTTTGAGGATGCGGATATGAAGAAGGAGCTTCAGAAACTTAGAGAAAAGTAAAGCATCACACTCACCCACAGATAGACACCTCTTTTAATCTCCTCCACACTCTCAGTGTCTTTCTTCTACTAAACAATTATATGTATTATCTATAGCTGACCCACAAGTTTGCTTTCTCAAGGAAATAGACTGATGTATTTTTTTTTTTTTTTTTTTTTTTAGATTAAGGCTTGTTAAGCTAACAAGAGGTCTCGAAGCCTCTTTCAGTCCTGTACTGTTTTTAAATAATGTTTTGTGAAAATCAGGATGATTAATGTTCGATTTGGACCAGCTTAAAGAAAACGTACATTGCAGTGGCATTGCAGTAGAAAATCTTTGTCGGGATCAGGAGTAATATATATTTTTAATCTCTTCATTGATCATTCTGATAATTCTGTATATTTGTCGAAATTAAGCCAATAGTGACGCCATAAAAACCAAGAAGCTCCAGTAACTTACATTTGATACAGTTAGTAACCTGCTGTTGCTTGCATCTTCCAAATTTGTTATAATATCCAGTATTATAACAAATAAAAAAGCCACTCTTATGTGTTTACAACATGCACATTTCAATAAATTTAAATATTATTTACAAGTAAACAACAATTTTAATTAAAAAATGTTAGAGTCAGGCCCACACTGTCATGGAGAAAAGTGCTGAAAGAGGTCATTGTTTGAGAAACTGGCTTTTCCAGCACTGCATGATAGCATATTAATTAAAATTGTGTGGAAGGAAAATCTGTGATAGAAAAGGATGAGATAAGCCTTGAGAGGATTGTGAAACAAAGCCCATTAATAGAGTTTGGGGGAATTTCTTAAGGCTTGAATCGCGACCAGCGATGGTACCTAAAGAGCTATTGGATAATTTAAGGACATAAACTTTTTAAAGTGGTCTCGTGTATTTATTCCCCAAGAAAATGTTTTTTTGTCTGTTTTTAGTGGTTGTACACCTTAACCTTAATCTTTCTACCTTTTCACAACAAAATCATTAAAAGAAATTATTTTTTTCAATAATGGTCAAATTTATGGAAATGCATTTTCTAATATTATTTTCTTTCATATTTTTTTTATTATTTTGGGAGCATTTGTGTCTTATTTCTTTGTGTTTTCACAATAGACACATGAAGGAGATCTCTGAGCTGCAGGCATTCCAGAGGAGTGAGATCGAACGTCTGTACAAAGATCTGGGAAAGTCTGTACCCCCCAAGGTTAGCCTGCTCCATGCTGTTCCTCCAACGGGTCGAAGGCGCAAAACCAGCAAACACAAACTGAAAGCTGGGAAACTGCTCAATCCGATGGTGCAACAACTCAGAAATAATCCCATCAGCACCAGTGTGGAGAGAAAAGGTGTGTGGGTAGAGATGGTGGGATGATGAACAGTTTGGATGTTTTTAGTCTAGCACAGGGGTGTCAAACTCCAGTCCTCAAGGGCTGCTTTTCTGCAGTTTTTAGACGTACCACAGTTACAAAACACTGGACTGAAATGGCTTAATTACCTCCTTCTGGTGTAGATAAGTTCTCCAGCTCCTTGCTAATGACCTAATTATTCTATTCAGGTGCAGCAGCAAAGGGACATCTGAAAGTTGCAAGGCAGTGGCCCTTGAGGAGTGGAGTTTGTCACCTGTAGTCACGTAGAAGAACATGTTACGTATTAAAAAAAAACAAAACACAACGGTCGAAGTGGTTTTGATTTTATAAAGGGAAAAAAGTAGGAGTGTGTGAAGCAGTGATTCAGTGTGACTCATCCGTTTTATTTTTATTTTGTTTTATTTTTAAAGGAGAAAGTGCTACCAGTTCATCCAGCTCTCCAGCTAAAAGTTCACTTTTGTCAGATGGCTCTGCCCACTCCAGCTGCAGCTCGTCCTCCAACAGCCAGCCCAGCAGAGTCCAGGAGCAGGTTCACACACAGCAACCTTGTTCTTTGAAAGGCTCTTTTTCCTCAGACAACATCTGCGCTGGAAGACACGCGGGCGGGATGGGCAACCAAGCTGATCCTGGTCAAGGTACTCTTCATGATAGTCTTTGCTCAGGCAAACAAAGCAAGACATGCAAATAAAAGTAAAATCAATTGGAACTATAAACACCTAAAAAGGTTAATCAGATTGCCTTTAGACAAACTATACAAAGAAATTACCACTATATCTGTAAATAAATCTCTATGTCCTCCACAGATTTATGATAATTCAGTAAAAGGAAAAAAAGTGTGCTATGAAGCATTTTCTCCTTAAAGTGCCAGAAAGAGGCTTACGACAAGCCAAACACATTGAACAAGGCAAAGTGTTGGTGTGGTACAGATTTCATTGCACTTTTTACTATGCGAGTCACATACATTAACAACGTATTATCCAACGTGTATTAACAGCATCAATGATTAATCCTTGAAAAAGCTCATCAGTGCAGGATGTTTCCATATTACATGACTGTAGTAAAAATATGCTGGAACCTTAACTGGGAAATTTATCTGCAACTATTGATCAGCTATCCAAATATTCTTGATCTAAGTTTAGCTCCTTTTTCTGTAAATAACAGGTGACGATGGTTTGGTTTTCTCATGTGAGTTCAGGAGTTGTGTGCTTACAGTCACTCAGCTGCATCACCCACCTTCTAATTTGCCATTTCACAGTGAAACATACAACAGCAAATAGTTTCTGTTATTTGCTGTTTTGGAGAGCATTGGCTGTTTTGTCTATTCTACCATGCTCACGTCATCTCCTGTTGTTGTAACTGACTAATGACCAATGAGAAAGAGGTCTATAAATGCTCCACATAGTATTTCCTCTATCTTTTTAGTCAGTTAATTTAAGATCCCCGTCACATGGGTTAAATCTGCCTTATGGTCTCCAAAAACATTCAGTCATTGCTGGATTGTGACAGACTTTTTTTTTTTTTTTTAGCTTGATGACAGACATGACCCTGTTGTAATCCTAGAGCTTAGGTCATATAATTTGAATTTAGATGTCACATCTGGGAGAGAATATTTCCAAAACATCTGCTAAACTCCCTGAATAATTGGGAAGTTTCTGCACCTCCAACATCAGTTTTAGCTTTAGTCAGTGTTTAAATTGGTTTCTTAGCATTAAGACACCAGTTGGGTGAGGAGATTTTCTGATAAGAGTAAAGTGTACAGTTAGGTGTGCCATTTTGCACAGCAATTTTAACTTACCATTATGTTTTGTGTATATATATTTGCAAGTGCTGTCAGAATGAATCATACTTGCAAAATCCAAAATTTCTGTCTATTCCCTAACTTATCCATCCTAACTTATCAGATGTAAGTTCTGGATCCTGGCTTGATATATTAAAATTTGAAGAATGGTTTTACTCCCATGTCTTCCTTTCCCTTAAGGGCAACAAATAACCCCAAAAGAATTCATATTTTTGTCAGATTTAAATCTGAAATAGTCTTCCGAAGTGAGAATGCTAACTGCATTGTTACGAGGTTATTTTCAGTCAACCATGAAGTTTGTTTGTATTACAATAATTTACTTTTGGCTCTCTCAGTGTATTGTGAGCGTGATGATGTTATTCTGATGAGAACTTCAGGTTAACCACACATTTATCTGCGTTGGTTATATGGTTTTTGTTGTTTTTTTTATTTTCTTTTTTAAACTTAAGTGATAATAGGTAGAATAAAACATTAGATTAATAATCATGTTTTTTTATTCTTTCTTTCTCATATGTGTCAAGACGCACTTTTAAAAAAGATGTCTCAATTGTGAATGAATCAGAACATTCATTCATATGAATGAATCTTACACTTAGTTATGACAACAAACATCCAAATCGAATTTTATTTTCAACAGTTTATCCATGCATTCATTTTTAAGCTCAATATTATTAGTTATGTTTGTTTAAACAAGTGGTTATTCTTTCTTTTCTATTGTCTTTGATTATTTGCATCTTTGAATGCTGTAGTTGGTTCCAACAACCCACTCAGTGTCCTTTTCTGATGCTTTTCATGTGGGGGTTTCTCATCCCAATCTTTGTTCACTTTTTCAAAGTGTTTCTCTTGTTTCTTCTCTTCTTCTTCCCTCCTTTATTCATCTTTACAGGCTGGACGGTTTACCACCAAACGTCAGAGAGAGTCACCTATAAATCTAGTAGCAAACCACGCACTAGATTCCTCAGTGGACCTGTGTCTCTGTCCATCTGTTTGTATTTGTTCTTTTCTATTCCCCTTTGCTCATTTTTTCACACACTTTATTTAACTTGATTTTATTGTCACTTTTCTTTGAAAGAAAATAAGCTCAGTAGTTATTTTTTTCCACCCTTCTTGCAGGCTTTCTCACCTGATGTGTATCACTGTTTTCCTTTTTCATTTTATTCTTGCATATTACACTCAGTCTCAAAACTTTTAAAGATTTTTCTGCATCAGCTACAGGATATCAGTGACATGCATAGATTGTTTTAATTTATCAGTGAAATTAGTTGAACCCAACTATGCATAAGGCAACAAAATGTTTGTGTTTCAGTTGCTGAGAGAAGGACGTGAACCCTTTGTTTGTAGTTATTGCCTTTCTACTAGATCTTCTAATTTGGTTAGGTGGGTCTCTGGAAAACATCACTGGGGATTGATGTAGCTTTTTTTAATGATCTCTTATTTTTCATCAGTATTACACTGTGTTCCAAATTATTACGCAAGTGATATTTTCTCAGATTTTTTTAAATGGTCAATGCAAATGATGGTCAATCAAATCATGAACTATTGCAGTATAGATAAAATTTTACAGAACAGAGCTCCGCAGGAGAACAGTATTTTTTTTTTTTTTTCAAAATAAAAAATTCAAAATGCACTGTTCCAAATTATTATTAATAACTAGATTTTTAGAAGGCAGTTTAGTGACGAACAGGCTAAAGTTAACTCACCATTTTGATAAAATTCATTGACGATTAGGCTAGTTAGGCATTTTGATATGGTTCCACTATTTATTTGCTTTAAAAAATGTCATACTTTTCTTTGAACATTGTAAAATGTAGCCAGTGGTGTTTCTATAGCTTCTACAGAATTAAGAGGTAATTAGCAAAACAATGTGGTTCTCATAGCTGCAGATGTGGTTGAAGAAAAAGTGCTGACATACCAAGAACATAGTTCAGAACATGTGTTGGTTAAGTTTAAAATCTCCATTATCAGGACATCCATTGTGCCTTCAGAGTTGAAATATGTTTTTAGTCTTTTGTCATAATATTAGGTTTAATTTCACCAATAAGCTGCTGTTTCTATGCACCAACTTCCTCACACTTGTGGTTTTTAAAGCTAAGCTATAATTAACTTCAATATAGTAAGTAAACTTATAGATAAATGGTTGGGGGTTTTTTTCAGTGCTCTTACAGTCATCCATAATTCAAACAACAGTAGTCAATCATTCATAATCATTATAACTTGGCTATGTTACCTCCTTTTCGCCTTACTGTTGCTTAATGCAGTGCTTCTGGCTTAGATCAAAACACCTCACAGACACTCTGGCTTGGGAACAGCTAATCCTGTCCAAACATGGGTTGTAGGTCAGACCTAATGCAAAATAGTGGGACTGTATCTACAAGTATCCATGTGTGCAAGAGAAACAACCTGTTTTTATACCCTCTTTATTTCTTCTGTATGTCCAATCACTGTTGATTTTGATTGTTTAACATCCCCTAAGTAAAGGCACCCCGGTGCATACAGTTCCCTAGTGTTGGCAGGGCCCTTTGCTCTCTCTGTCCCTCATGTTTGGATGGAGAAGACGTGCATGGTGCAGGCGCCAGACAGGGCACTGATGGAGACATGCTTCGCCACATGAAGGGCTGTATCATTGATATTGTTTTTGTTTTTTTCCTTTCACTTCTTCCTGAGTTATTTGCATGTTTATTTGTACTGATGAGTTTCAAATATTAGCAGTGTGCTTTTTTTAGCTTCTGAAGGTTTATTTAGGTTTCACTTTTGTTCTACAGGGGTTCTCACATGGGCAGTGATTCTTTTTGTTTGTTCTCTTGTAATACTTCTTTTGGTAGTAAACCGTGTTTTCTCCCACCTTCTGCCTACCAACCAATAAAATAATTTGTATATACACATTTTCATTTAGTTTATATGAGCAAAAAACAATTTATCATTTCATTCTGAAACGTGAATGTCTTCGTCCTGACTAGAAGCACTGGCAGTCTTAACTTTTGCCAGCTAGGTGTAGCAGTAGACAGTTTTTTTTTTCCCCAAATGATCAAGTTGGGACAACTTGGTTCTGTCTTCCAGTTTTACCCCCATATTTTCTTTAAATCCCCTTTTCCTCCTTCTCTCTCCCTAATTGTTTAATAGCTGATTGTGCTTTTGAAGCAGCTTGTCCAAATCCTTGTGGCGTTCAGTGTCTTGGCCTAACTGTTTCTGTCTTGTGCTGTTTTACCTTTTATAGGGTCCACTCTGAAACGACTATGTCTAGGCAAAGAGCGCAGTAGTAGTAACTATCTTATTTACTTCCTTTCTCTCTGTATATCTTATTGTCCCCACAAACTTGGTCCTTATATTGTTTATGTACACTTTTTTGTCCTTGTTATTGTTTTGGATCTTGGAAGTGTGGTACTGTGTATTTAAAACATGGACATTCTGACAACATATTGTTTAACTGACTTTTCTTTTGCATGACAATATCCATTGATTATGTTACCTGTCACTGCTTGCATATCAAACATTTCATTTTTATGTTGTTATTTGGCTGCCAGGTAGGCAAATTAAATGTCTATGGCTCTATATGCATTTAACCTGTCTGGCCTCACCAAAAACTGCCTTAGCTGATTGTGACACAAGTTCCTTTTAATGCAGCTGCTTTTAAATTTTGCCATACCGCAGCCAACCGATTTACCTGTCATTTTTATTGTTTTCTGTGCGGGAAGATTCAAGAGTTTTGTCTCTTTTCAGGGTCCCCTCTCAACACGACCACGACACAGACCACCTCGAGTCAAATGCAGCCTTCGCTCACCACGGCGGCACAGTCGACCTCTCCTCAGCCATTCACGAGGCTCGCTCAGGTCCAGACCAACAACAGTAACAACAAGAGAGGCACTTTTACCGAGGACCTTCATAAACTGGTGGATGACTGGACGAAGGAGACTGTAGCGGCAGCCAATCAGCCAGGAACCTCCCTAAACAGGATGAGACGGCAGACCCGCCAGCAGGCCACAGAGCGCAGACCTACACAGATGGGTGCAGTTGCATGTGAGGTATTTGGGTTTGAGATGTGGAAGTAGTGGTGAGGGGAGTTTTTGTGGCTCTTATACACCAAACCAGACAATTCAGGCTTTCAGAAATGCTTGTAGAATCTGAATGTCTGTTTCCTTTGATGTAGCAGTTTGAGATTTGAGGCAATTTTCAGATCTCTAGTGTACAAAACCTTGACCTTGTCATTTAGAGTTTCTTTAGGAGCTATAATTAATAACACCTCGTTTGTTTTTTATTACCCATTACTAAACATTTTTTCTTAGCATTATTAAACATTATGTTAGGAAAAGACAACTTTTTGGGTGTAAAAGTGGAGCGTTTGCTTCCTCTGACTTTTTTGTTTAACACTGATACTGAAAATGGGCAACTTTGAGTCGTCTTACTACACCAAGGATTGTAAACACAGTGGCCAACAGGATTGAGTCTGATGAGTGCACAAATTTTGAAAAGATCAGATTTTTGAGTTTCCATGAAGCCAGTCACTGGTCACACAGGTAAAAATAAAAATTGGCCAGTGCTAAACACCATCTGATTTCCCAGAGCAACTCTTGCATGTTTGAAGGTTTAGCAAGTTAACCCCAATTATTTCAATAGTTTTCCATCCACATTTAACCTGCTGGAATTGTAAGTAAGATAAGTTTAAATGAGTTGCTATATAATAAACTTAAATGTGTTTATCATTTTTCAATGCATGATGCTTGGAAATGGGTCCAGTTTTACTTAAAATAGAAAGTGTTTGAATCTAAATGTATTACATTAGCTGCTAAAATCTGTATTAAAACAACCATTTTTCTTTTTTATTCTACTTATTCCCTAAATTTCCAAGCTCACTTTTTTTCTGCAAAGTTGATTTGTCGCACAGGCCTATTTTATGCATATTGATAAGCAACCAGTATGTTTAAGCGGTATCCCCCTCCCTCCTCTCCCCCGCAATGCTAAGTATTTGAGCAAACATCAAAAAGGGTCTTGTGTCTTATAGAGGTTTGGTGTATAAGTGTCCTGAGACCCTGTAGTAGTACATTTGGGGGGTTTCTTACATTTTTAACTCTAAATCAAACCTGTGTAATATTATCTAAAATACCTCCATTCTATTCCAGATGAAATGCCGTGTTGTTCCGAACAACTTGCGGCTACCTCTCTCATGCCCAAAGACCGCCGTTTTAGGCCCTAATATGCCTGCAAATCTAGCACTAAACTCATCCACAGTGCATCCTCCTGGCTACCTTGTGCAATCTGGCTCCTTTGGTGTGATGGCTCCCACTCCTCTTTATTCGCAGCAGTGGCCTGGCATGCCTAGTCCTGTAGCGTCTGTGGTTCCTGTAGGATTGCTTGGTGCTCCAAGAGCGATTCACTACGCCACATTGTCAAACCCAGGGATCCAACCGTACTCTTTTGTTGTGCACAACCCTGAGAATGGGCCTTTTCCGAAAACCACAAGGACTACCCGATCCGCTAATTAATGTGTTGGTGTGCACTCAGGACAGACTGATTCCGCTCTGCTTTGTGCTCCAGAGCCACACATGTGCATAGTTTTATCCTGTAAATAACACGCTATGGTGTTGCTATTCTTTATGCAACACATCTATGTGTCGTAAAATAGTGTATTTGTATGTGTGTATATTATATAGTATCTGTTAAGTCTGAATACTTACTGCTTTTTGGCTTTGTTCTTAGCTAAACTCAGCCATATAAGACATTTTATCTGGACTCACGGTAACCAACTTCACTCTGTTCTTCATCACATTTGCCTTTCTGTTGAAACACACTACATTGGAATCCAAATACTAGTGGCTTATGAGTCAGTGAGATGACAGTATTTTGAACAAGTTAACAGTTTTGCAGGAATGTAGTGCCTTGAACATTTATTTATGTATATATTTTCTTTAAACGAAGCATTTCTGCATCCAAGTTATTTTATTTGAAATGGTAGCTTGAGTGTGTTTTTTGGTTTACATACAAATGCCCTTATTGTACTGCACTAATAACAGTATATAATCTTATTTTAAAAAAATACAAATATGGTTTGACCTTATTTACTTATCACACCATTAATAAATGGAATGCCATAGCAGAGAGATGATCTGATGCCTTCAGAAACAAATGACCAACGTTTGAATGATGAGGTTGGGTTAGGGGAAAGGGTAGAAGCCAGCGTCCAAATCCACTTAATTCAGGTCAAATGGTTCAGCTGGACAAAGCCTCTTTACTTATTTTGATTGGATAGCCAACTCATTGGACAGCACGAGAGCGTCCATTGCTGCAGAGGAAAGCCAGTGTCCAGAGCCATATAATACTTACATAAGTATTTCTACAGTAGATGTCTCTGGTAGTTTTGTGAAACAGAATGTAGCAAATAATGTGATTTTTTTTATTTTATTTTTTTATTTTTTTGAGGCTCAAAGTGCAATTGAACCCCTTTCCACAAAGCTTTGATCGTAGCCTTGCCACAAGCCTTACCTTTGATGTGTGCAAGAGGAACAAGCTGAAAGGTTGAACAAAATTACAATTCACCACACCACAGACGTTACCAGACACAAGAATCAATATTACAAACTACCCAGTAAACAGTTTATCACAGCTTATTGTTCTTTCAACTTGCCTAGTACTCAACATACACTGCATGTAGAATACTTTGTGCAGTCACCAGTTCAATCTGAGGTCTTAAGTATTTTTTTCTCCTTTTTTTATGCTGCTATTTATCAAAGTGATTTTGCTGTACAGTTAAGCGTTTCTTGTTTGATGGTACAAAGCAGATGCTCATAAAGCAGTTGGTGTGCGCTCAGTCTGTCCTGAGCGCACACCAGTCTGTCCTGAACCAGTCCTTTAGCCTTGTTAAAGGACTGGTGTGTTGTTTATTTTTGATGACAGCCGATTTAACTTTTTCTTTTTGCATTTATTTTCAGTGACATATTGCAACATTAAACTGAAACTTGATGTCAGAGATTCGCACAACGTATGGTCTCCTTTTATCCTTCTACGTGAGGAGTTCCTACACTGTATATATTTGGTGGGGTTTCATCACTGACAGCATGGCCAATATTTCGTCTTTCCACAAAACGTAAAAACAGTACAAATATAAAGTTAGAAATATGACATCTGCACAACCCCAGTCCTGCCAAAGCTGTGAATCGTAAAGTTTTCTTCTTGTAGCTCGTATTTGTACATTTTATTTTGACTCTTAAAAGGGGTGGGGGGTGGGGGGGGTGCTTTAATGTATATTAACTCCATCAATTCGGTTTGAATTGGATTTTTCTAAGATATTATGCAGAGTCTTCTGCTTTGGTGAAATACTTCCAATAGTAAGAGATTTCTGTTCTCTGTCACGTGTATCTTGTATGTTCTACTTTTCCTAGCTGCTAACTCATGGAGAGCATGGGAGGAGGTAACCAATACCAGTATCTACGATAAACTGGGGTAGTTGAAAGTGCACAGAGGAGAAGGAGCATCCTGACACTTTTTCCTCAGCACATCTCTCTTTTGTCTGGGAGAAACTGCTCCTCAAGATTATGCTCCAGTTGTGATTGGCCTGTGTTTGAACTGTGTGAGATTGCTTTGCCTGCTGTATGTCCCATTGCATTACCCCACCCTGTCCTGATGCACTCTTATCACAGACTGTATGTTGAGAGAGAAATAAATATTTTGTGCTTGATTAATGGTGTTTTTCTTATTTCCACATGCAAAACCTGGACAGTAAAAAAAACTGACATGTTTGACATTTAGTGAGGTTAAAAACATCTTCAGTGACAAGCTAGGAAATGTTTTTGGTTTGTATATTTGCATATTTAACCATAGGTTAAATTTGCATATTTAACCCATATTATTATTATTATTATTATTATTATTATTATTGCATATTTAACCCATGGGTTAAATATGCAATAATAAGATAATAATAATAATAAGCCAGGAAACTGAATGATGTTTATAGGAATCAGACTGTAGCTAGATAAACTACTCCAGATTACGAGCAGTTTATCTAGCTACTGGGTGGAAATTTCCAATCATTGTTGCAAAAAGATTAATTGAGCCAGGTGTTATTACAGCAAACACACATTTTGTTATAATTGACTTTTTTTTATAATTACTCAATGCCATCACCTTATTTTTTCCTTCACAAAAGACCTTAAATGAGATATCACTCCAAAATAGTAACAATAATTTCACTCAGAAGAAATGCGCTTAAAATTTAAAAATAACTTTAAATCTGAATCGTCCAACTATTTTACTTGTTTCCCTGTTTAGACAATTTAGAATTACCAAATGCATTTAGTTTTACTAAATACAACAAGTTTACCTTTTTTTCTACAATTTCAGAAATAGATGTGACCTGAACATACTACAGTGTTACCATCGGTCACACAATGACCGATGGTAACACGTACCGGCCTCCTTGCGCCCTGTAAAAAAATTAGGAAATTAGATTACACATACATCAGTTAGGTGAGCAGCAGTGGACGGTGCAAAGATAGACTCATTAAGCAGCAAAGGCAGCTCATTACTATGTGTGTGCAAACCTATTTTGATTCTGTCAACCAATCACGAAACGCATTCCAATTCCTCCGACCAATCACAGAAGAAACCTCCGCCCATTGCGTCCCTATGTCTCGTCCAATGTAAAATCGTTCTGGTTTGCGTAGTGAATGTGTCAACCCGCGTCTACGGCGAAGCAGCGTTACAGCTATGGTTGTCCCCCCCTTTTGTTCATCAGAGTTCCTCCATTATTGTACAAACAATGAAACTATCTGGATGTTATGCCGTTTCATGAAACATTTTACTGCATGTACGCCTTCCACGCTCTCCTCTGGGATTATTTAATGAATTAAAAGCGACCTGCAACCCTCCTGAGCTGCTGTGAGGTGTCCGAAGCACGCAGTATTTCCTGAAGAACGTGGAGTAGTAAGTGTTGAAAATAAAGTATCAATCTGGAAGTGTTGTGTTGGTGTTTAAGGGTTACTTTTGGTCACATTTTCACGTTCAGGAGCTTGCTGTAGTTGTGCTCCTGTGCTAATTATTGTAATTCATCATAACCCACTGTGCCCTGAAAAGACAGTGACGCGGGTAGCTCCCCTTATTATGCAAAATAAGCACGCCAGCCTTTTTTCTACATCACAATACCAACGCATATTAATGCCGAAATAAAAATCTCACATGAATGTCGTTGTGGCGCTTGGTAAGATTCGGCATTGGACCCAACCACACTTACTGTTGCAGTTCGCTAACTTCATGAAATTGAACGTTTGCTGTTATTTTCTGGAATCCACAGGGTGAGGTGATTATGGAGGGAAACACTGGCTCTGAATGTTTACACTGAGAACAGTTCAGACACTGTTCTTGGATTTAGCCTTACTATTTCTTACCGAAACGGTGTGTAACGGCTGTGTAACGGCTATCTTTGTTTAGCTAACATTTATTCCGTGAGCTTAGCTAACGCACGAGCCTTAAACGTTACCAACGGGAATAAGGTATTGAGCTAAATTGTAGAGGGTTTTTTAATGTCTGGATTATTTGTTTGTAAAGGCTGTAAAGTAGTTGTTCCTCTGTTCCTTTGGAAGTTTGTAGAAATCGTGGTTTGCTAACTGTTGTTAGCAGGTTGGCTAAAGCTCCCTGCTACTGTAGTTCATTGTTGGAGAGAAGCAACACCAGAATGCTAATGTTAGCATGCCTTTAGATGGTCGTGTTGCCGAGTTGGTGTATATTTCGCGGTGTACAATCGAATTAAGCTGATTTATTTATTTATTTTCAATTTCCTACCCAAACCCAAGCTCATGTCCCAATTCACAGTCGGCCGTTTTCCTGATTGTTTTATTGCTTAAACGTTTTATTTGTTGACCTGAATGGCACCTGTCACCGGGTAAAAGGGAAACATAAGTTGTTTCCCTTTTGAAGTGTGTTTACATTTTTAGAGGGTTATTTCCCGGTCATGTGACAGCAGAATAGATTAGTTATTAGATAGTATTTGATGGTATTCATGTATGCTACATACTGCTAAGAAAATTACAAAATAGCAAAATAAGGAAGTTTCACTCTTTAGCATTACTATAAACTTCAATGTTCCCATGGTAACAGGAGCCTATTGCAGCTGTCAGTGGGCTCTAGATCAGATCATCTGTGCATCACAGACCCAACCCCAGAGTTAATTATGACAGATCATGTAGTTTCTATCATAATCTCTTGACTAAAATGGGATTTGTTTTTCAGTTACAGTGTGATCAGTTATAGTCATTTCAGTTTTAGTCAACCAAACATTACTACATATTAATTAACTAAAGGTATTGTAAATTTAGTTGACTGAATTAAGTATTCTTAGAGACATTTATTTTTTTAGGCCCTCATATCTTTAAGGGTTATAATTCCCTTAAATCAAGGATACACCTATTGATCCGAGGATGCAGCTGAATTAGATTTATATTTTTCAATATAGAAACATGCACATGAAGATCATGTTTCTAATTCCTGTCCCATGCTATATTTCCACTGCATCATAATCCTTGATTAAAATGTTTGTAGTTTTTGTCATAAAAAATATAGATTTTTTTGCCAAAAAAAAATCACATCAGTCTTTGTTAACAGAATATTTTCTAAAACATAATGGTTCATGCATGGCAAAGATAATTGTGTTACCCTCAGTTAACCAAACATCAAACAATGGAAAAGATTGAGGAAAACAATGTTGGCCAATTGCAGCCCATATTTTCTTATTCATATTGATATTGTGCAGCCCTATATTCCATTTACTTTCAAGTCATAGTTTCCATTTGTGTGTGTTTTTTTCTCTCTTCAGATGTAAAGCTGAACTTCAGTTGTCCCTGAAGAGGTTGTTGGCACCATGGGGCTAGATTTTGATGTGAAGACATTCTGTCATAATCTTCGGGCCACAAAGCCGCCATATGAGTGTCCAGTGGAGACTTGTCGTAAGGTTTACAAGAGTTACAGTGGCATAGAGTATCACCTCTACCACTATGACCATGACAACCCGACTCCTGCTCCCGCTGTGCCCCAGAAGAAGAGGAAGGGCCGGCCTCCTCGTGCCTCGCTGACCGCCTCAGGGGACACGGATGACATCGGCGGCAGCGGAGGTGGAGGGCCAAGTCCTGAAGCAAATGCACCTGGGAGCCCCAACCGGTCGGACCATTCTCACTCCCCTGGCAGGGAGACGATGACCTACGCTCAGGCACAGCGCATGGTGGAGCTGGAGATTCAGGGACGCATTCACCGAATAAGTATCTTTGAGAACATTGATGTGGTGTCCGAGGAGGACAGCGACGCCGAGGATGCACCGCCATCTGGCGTGGGCAGTTTTGGAGGAGGGGTTTGTAACGGCAGTGACAGTGGAGCCGGGGGCAGTGAAGTTGGAGGAAGCGGGAAGGACCGCTCTGATATCCCATCCTCTAACGGCGGTAAAGCCACGCCAAAGACTGGGAAGCACAAAAGTAAAGACAAGAAGAAGGACGGTTCATCTCACCATCACAACCCGCAGTCCGGTCTTGCCGTCAAACTTCCAGAAGCAGTGTTTAGAGAACTGGACCAAGAAAGACCT
Source organism: Poeciliopsis gracilis (assembly GCA_911649635.1). Taxonomy (NCBI): domain Eukaryota; kingdom Metazoa; phylum Chordata; class Actinopteri; order Cyprinodontiformes; family Poeciliidae; genus Poeciliopsis; species Poeciliopsis gracilis. The sequence continues at coordinate 6,411,904 of CAJVRI010001220.1, forward strand.
GATGCCCCTGCTCGGACTTTATCCTACTACAGGTGTGATACTAGGATTGTAATTTGATTCATTACTATTTAAATGTCTTAGGTAGGTTAATTTCCTTTCACAGGATTTTCACATTAGATTGAAATTTTGAAATTTTGCCCCATTCCTCAGGATGGAGCTGGTTTAACAGTCAACAAACCTTTTCTACTTAATCCATACATTTTCCAGACAGCTAAGATTATGGCTCTGTGACAGCCACTCTAAGACATTGATTTTGTTGTTCTTTGTAATTAATTAGGCTTTAAGGTTCTTTGTATGGGGTATCCATTTGTCACCAAGCTGATGTCCTTAAGATGCCGCTTCGCTCTTCTAGAAAACGCTTTTTCCTCACGATCCCGTCTATTATGTCAAGTGTGCTAGTTCCTACTGCAGCAAAACGCCCCCACGACATGATGCTGGCACCACCTCACACCCACATGTGGCAGGCTGTGGGCTTGTGAGCACCACAATCGTTATGACCAAACACTACAAGTAACTGTTGCAATCATTTTAGTAATCCTAACTCACCTAAAATAGGAAAGGTTTAGTCTGATTTCATGTAAGTGCAGAAAAAGAAATACAATGTGATTAAATATTTAGTAATTCTATTTAGAAGCTTTAAACTTTTTGTGATAGATTTTTCTTTCTGCCCACATTTCGTCCTCTCTTCAGGTACATTGAGAAGTCTGTGGAAGAGCTGGATGAAGAGGTTGAGTACGACATGGACGAGGAGGACTACATTTGGCTCGGCATCATGAACGACAAACGGCGACGCGACGGAGTGACGCCAATCCCTCAGGAGGTCTTTGAATACCTCATGGACCGCTTAGAAAAGGAGTCCTACTTTGAGAGCCACAACAAGGTACTCGAATGCTAAAGACATTACAGACATTCACCTGCGAATTTCAACTCTGACCCGTTCTGTCGCCCGTCCCCGCAGGCGGACCCCAGTACGTTAATCGACGAGGATGCCGTCTGCTGCATCTGCAATGACGGAGAGTGTCAGAACAGCAACGTCATCCTGTTCTGTGACATGTGCAACCTGGCAGTGCACCAGGAGTGCTATGGGGTTCCCTACATCCCAGAGGGTCAGTGGTTGTGTCGGCGCTGCCTGCAGTCGCCGAGCAGAGCGGTGGACTGTGCTCTGTGTCCTAATAAGGGCGGGGCTTTCAAACAGACGGACGACGGGCGCTGGGCTCATGTGGTCTGTGCGCTTTGGATCCCGGAGGTGAAGCGATTTTTGGCAAATCAACTGCGGATATTTTGATTGGTTTCTCATGTTTTCCCAATAATGAAATGTTCTTCTCCCATTTTCTAGGTCTGCTTTGCAAACACGGTCTTTCTGGAGCCGATCGACAGCATCGAGCACATCCCTGCCGCCCGCTGGAAGCTCACCTGCTACATCTGCAAGCAACGTGGCTCCGGCGCCTGCATCCAGTGTCACAAAGCCAACTGTTACACAGCCTTCCACGTCACCTGTGCCCAGCAGGCAGGCCTCTACATGAAGATGGAGCCGGTCAGAGAAACGGGGGCTAACGGCACATCGTTCAGCGTGCGCAAGACGGCATACTGCGATATCCACACACCGCCGGGGTCAGCCAGGCCTCTCGCTGGAGTGGGCGGGGCCAGCATGGGCTCGTCCAACAGCGAAGGGGAGCTGGAGGACGACGACGAGCCCAGTCTCGGCCAGGATGAGGACTCCAAGGGCTGGAGCTCTGAGCGGGCTAAGAGGGCGAAGGCGAAATCCAGGCTGAAGATGAAGAGAGCGAGGAAGATCCTGGCAGAAAGGAGAGCTGCTGCGCCAGTGGTGTCTGTGCCCTGCATACCTCCCCACAGGTAGATATTCAATTCACCTGCTCAGGCAGAAATATATGTCACTTTTTATTCTGCTTTACAATTTTTTTTATTTATTTTATTTCACCTTATTTTATTGTGATTCTATGAGATGGACCAGAGGTCAGCAATCTTCACAACCCTAAGAGTTGATGAGAAGATAGAAAGAGCTAAAAACAGGAGGAAATCTGCAAAAGAATTTAGGCCGTGGTGAAAGTTTACCTTCCACCAGGACAAACATGCAGTCAGAACAAGAATAAGCAAAAAATCTCAGATTTATAAAGCCGGTTGAGGCTTATGCCCATGAAACTACAAGGACAAGGTTATTTGATAAATCATTTATCCACAGGAGCTGACTACAAATGTCACACTTTTCATTTTGTTTTGTTTTCATTTCGATATAAAAATGGAAATGATCTCTCATTTTCCTTCCACTTCACACAGAAGTGTTCTTTTCTGTTGGTTTATAACAAAAACTCCCAGTGAAATGTGTGCTGCGGTGACGTCACAAACCGATAAAGTTCAATGGCGGGTGAATACTCCTGCATGCCGCTGTAAATTAGTGTTTACTTCTCTGCAGACTCAGCAAGATCACAAGTAATTTGACGGTGCCCAGGAAGAGTCAGTTCATGCAACGACTCCACAGCTACTGGACGCTGAAGAGGCAAAGTCGAAATGGCGTCCCTCTCCTGCGGCGTCTCCAGACCCACCTGCCATCTCAGCGCCATGTGGAGCCGCATCCACCACAGCCCGCAGCACAGCTTCCCCCTGTAAACATTTCCAACTCTTACTATTTGTTTGGGTTGTTTTTTAATTTTTTATCCCATTAACTAAAATGAATACTGTTTTTGTTATTTGTTTAATATTTTCCATCACATTTGTGTTTTCAGAGGGACAACGAGGAGAAACAAACAGCCTTAAAGGAGCAGCTGAAGGCCTGGCAGAGGTTGAGACATGACCTGGAGAGAGCCAGGCTGCTGGTGGAGCTCATCCGCAAGAGGGAGAAACTCAAGAGGGAGACGGTGAGGCTCAGAACGGATATTTTTACACTGTTGCCATAATAATATGGTGTATGCACGAATGTCGGTTTATCCGCGCAGCTGACAGGTGTACGACTGTGCCTGTTTAGATTAAAGTGCAGCAGATGGCGCTGGAGATGCAGCTCACTCCCTTCCTGGTGCTTCTCAGGAGTACGTTGGAGCAGTTACAGGAAAGAGACACAAACAACTTCTTCACTGAGCCTGTTCCCCTTGAAGAGGTAAATGTGTTTACAGAAAGAACATTCAACGTTTTCCCTCTTTACTTCCACATATAAAATTAGACCTTGCTGCTGCATTTATATTGGTTTAAAATTGCAAGCGCAGAGGTTAGAATTGTACATCTAAATGAAGCTGGTGGAGGCTTTTCCATCAGACTGTTCCTCAGTCCAGGGCTTTCCCTCTGTTCAACAGGTGCCGGACTACCTGGAGCACATTGACACTCCTATGGACTTCCAGACCATGTGGAACCTGCTGGAGTCCCATCGCTACCTCACGTTTGAGGCCTTCGAGGCCGACTTTGGCCTCATTGTCAACAACTGCCTCAAGTACAACGCCAAGGACACGGTGTTTTACCGAGCCGCCCTGCGGCTCAGGGAGATGGGCGCCGTCGTCCTCAGAGCGGCCAGGCGTCAGGCTGAACGGATCGGCTTCGATTATGAGTCAGGCATGCATCTTCATCGAGACTCGAGCCCAGAAAGCCAACGTGAGCCAGAGAGAGACAGAGACAGAGAGCGGGACAGGGAACAGGAGAGAGACAGACCTTTGTCCTCTAATGAAGACGGTAAGCGTCCCTCTTTTACTTTTATTGGTTGGCTTATAGTGATCAGGAGATCACTATCATATTTAGTGTTTTTCTGTTTAGAAAAACACTAAATATTTTAAAAAGACATGCTTTTTTTGCAGATTGATTATTGTCATGTGAACATATTTTAAAATATTTTTCTATTTCATTGAAATATATATATATATATATATATATATATATGTTATATAATATATACTTCATTTAAAAATGTTTTGCGTGTCATAAAATAAAGCTAAATGGTTCCGATGAAAATATTGTTCACGTAGCACAGAGAAATGACCAGCAGATGGCGCCTCTCTTGCTGCGCTGAATTTCACTGGTTGGGAAATGTTTAAGATTCTGGGATATAGGCAGTGATTCTGGTCTCCACATAAACATCATCAGCAACATTTTCTTTTAAACAAGATTTTAAGTGTTTGTAACCAATAATGGGCTCCCAGTCCCACATTTTGTATTCATGACTCTTAAACTTTAAGAGGTTTTCGGAGGCTATTATCTGACAGACCAAGTAGGACGTAGTCATGAGGTTGAAATAGAAGAATTTTTACGTTGTCTTTTTACAAAGTAGGTTGGAGAGTCTCTACTGCAAGTTGATTCTAAACTTTGACTAGGCTGTTGTGACACAGGCGTTTAGATCTAAACTATTTCATTGTTTATCTGAATTGTTCTACTAAAAGGTAACCTCAGGGCTTTTAGCCTCACCTCTACTTCATGGTGAAATATGTTTCACGGTGTGTTCAAAAACAATTAGAGATAATTCACGTGACAGCTCTAGCCCTATGCTGTCAAAGCTGATCGTTTGGTGGACGAGCTGTAAGTGTTGCTCTCCCTGCCCCTCCCAGACCTGTTGCTGCCAGAGAATAGGCGACGGCTGCCGCTGGACGAGCAGCTGCATTACCTGCAGGCGCGCCTTGATGAGGTCAACTCAGGGAAGCACAGCATTGGCCAGTCTCGCAGGGCCAAAGCCCTGAAGAAGGAGATCAGTGTGATCCGGAGAAAGCTGGCGCACCAGCGGGAGGTGGGCTCCATCATGGGGGGCCGTGAGTCGGCGGGGGATCGCAGTTCTTCTCTCCCGCATCACTCTTCATCTGTGGGACACCATGATGAGGGGGGAGAGAGCAGCAGCCAGGAGATTGGAGGAAAGGGTGTGTCTATAGGAATGTCGGAATATTAATGATATGTTATACGATTCAGCAGACAAAATGTTTAATTTCATCTTTTGTCATTTTTATCTCGTGTTTTTATCTTCTGCAGCTCCCGAGGTTGGCCGGCGGACTTCTGTGCTTTTTTCCAAGAAGAACCAAAAAATGGCTGGACCACCCAAAAGACCAGGGCGTCCGCCGAAGAACCGAGACATGGGCTACGCCGGGCCAGGAGTGAGCCAGAGCCCCATCGGGCCTCCCCAGCTCCCTCTGCTGTCCAGCAGCAGGCCCAGGAAGAGACCCCGCACCCCCCACAGCACCTCCAGCTCCGACAGCGACAGCGACAACGATGACCTCCTTCCAGGTGCGGCGCACCGTGGCCGTTACTGCGCTTTTAATCACGGCCGTTCCCGCGTCACAGAGTGACTCACCGCCTCCGTGTGTCACCCTCAGGTTTACCGAGCAACGGCTTTGATACCGGAAACCAACCTGTGACTGAAAGTTTCCGTGTGTACAGAAACGAGCCTCGTCTGCCTCGATCCAGCTCCGACTCCGAGTCCACCACCAGCAGCAGCAGCAGCGCCGCTTCTGACAGGACCAGGTGATTGATGCGTGAGCGCTTCTGATCTAAAGTACCCACAATCCCATATGTTGCTGTTGGTTGATGAACAACAGCATAGAAAGTGAAAACCAAAACCACAAAATCGTATAGTGTTCTCAAAAGCAAAAAAAAAACGTTAACACAGCCTTTCATTGAAAGGCTTGTTGAAGAAAGGCTCTGTCAGCTTTAGTCTCGAGTTTTAACAGGCGCGCCTTTCCTGTCTTGTCCTCCCCCAGCACTACGCCCTCTAAGCAAGGCAGAGGAAAAGCATCGTTCTCTCGTTCCACTTTCCATGAGGACAGCAGTGAGGAAACGTCGGGCACAGAAAATGATTCCTACTCAGTTGGAGGATCACGGAGCGTTTCACACTGTAAGCACATCCGCACACACACTGTGAAACCGTGCAAAGCACACATGAAGACATTAAACTTTTCAAACATCGTTTCTGTTCATTTGCTTTGAGAGTCAGGTTATTGTAAGACCTGATGGAGACATTAATCTGAGTCTTGGTCAAATTTCTAATTTAATTATTCTAAACCTAAACTAGCATTTTGTTTTAGAGTTTATTGCTTCACCACCACTAGAGTACTTGCATAATTGGTAAGAACAAAATGGCTTGTAGAGGTTTTTACACCGCTCACATTCTTTTGGTTTCAACCACAAATCTGAAGGCATTTTAGTTCAATTTTATGAGATCCTACACAAATTCCAAAACTGTAAGCTGGACGAAAGACACATGATTTTCTTAAATCAAATGGCATTTTACAAATGACATTCTGGGAAATTTGAGTTCCCCATCTCTTCACCTCTACCTTCAAATAAAATCCTTTTGACCTCACCTAATGGTGAATAAAGTGATCCTGCATGTAATTACTTAAGTGGAGCTGATCTGGGAAGGACTCAGTTATGTTTGAGAACACCTTGGACACTGGTAGTTTATAAAAACCAGATAGAAAAGGCCATTGCTGGCAGAAGGCGATTCACTCTTCTCAACAGACTTGTAGACGATCTGCAGTATCTTCCTGCAAGCACAGATTCTTGAAGAAATAAAGTCTGCTCTGCCCCTCCTTCCAGACATATATACTGTTTCATCTCCAGTCTGGAGACTGTTCAGTCTGACTGAACTCAAGCTGTTTTGCAAATAAAAATATTTAAAAATGTTAGAAATCATTTATTATTTATTGGGCTAGGGTATCACATAAAATCCCAAGTTCAAGGGACATTTGTACCTTTTCCAGAAATGTGACCACTAATCTAATCTAAGAATGGCAATAAAAAAAAATGTTCTGACTCTTTTTGAAGAACTAATCAATGGTAGCGGGTTCGTATCTAAACTTGGGGATTTCTGCAGTGATACTGTATTTTTTAAAGCAGGAAATGTTCGTTGGCAAGAGTCAAGCCGTCTTATTTAGTTTCCATGGGTTAAAGAAGTGTTTGGTGTACAGGAAACACGACTTAACACATTTTGTTCCTGTTTTTGATTGCTACATGGAAATATGGCTGCTGCTGCTGCAGTCATTGCCTGAAAGAAGGAAGCATTATATTCTTCACCAGAAAAACTAGAATTTTTTCTCATTTTGAGAAAGACTGAATTGTGCTGCTTCCAAAAAATAAATGTATTTGGTTACAGAATTTTTTAATCCATGTTATTGCTGGCCATTTTGCAGTGAGAAGATGATTCACTCCTTTTGAACAGAAAATACTTGTTTTGTAGTAAACCCTGGATACAATGAGATAACACATGAGCCCATTGCACTGAGAAAAGAAAAATGGCGTAATGGTGGCTTTTCTTGCTGCTGTCAGTGGTGCGTGGCCGGGACCGGTCAGGATGCTGGATGACGTCTGACGACTACTCCTCTCTGGAAGCTCTGGATCTGGTCTGGGCCAAGTGCAGAGGCTATCCATCGTATCCTGCTCTGGTGAGATAGAAACATTGTGTTAACCCTGAGAACTGCATCAAAACAACCCGATTTCACCCGGATACAGTGAACGCACGTTTAATCGCCATTCACGCCTCTGTTCGCCTGCAGATCATCGACCCAAAGATGCCCAGGGAGGGCGTGTTCCACCGCGGAGTCCCAATACCCGTACCTCCTTTAGACGTACTGAAACTCGGGGAGCAAATGACCCAAGAAGCCCGGGAGCACCTGTTCCTCGTCCTTTTCTTCGACAACAAAAGAACCTGGTCAGTGTTCTGAATCCCAACAGTTTCAAACGTTTCGCTGACATTTGCAATCTTCTAAGGGTCAAATTTTGTTTAGCAAGCGAATCAGGCCTGGTTGTGACTGGATGTAGACTCGTGCATAACTCTGCTGCAGAAACTTCAAAGCGACGCTGCAGCGCTCGAGCTGCGAAGCACGAGCCGACAGAACGCGCAGCAGATATAGGCCAAACGTGGTTTTTGAGAATACAAGACAAGCACCTGCTCTTCTAGGTCATCATGTACACTGCTTTAATTCAGAAGGAAAAAAGAAGTGTGAGAAGGGTGACTGCTTAATGCCCTGAAATCCTTCCTCATTCTCATCTTACAAGGTTAGCTGAAGTTCTTTCAGGTCATGCCCTGCAAAGAATCAGGAAGTCCGTCCGCTGAAAGAGACAAAGAGCCCTTTTGTCTGAAGAGGCATTTTAATTACACGACTATTGATACTAGGACAATATACTAATTTATGCACATCTGCATCTCAATAAAAATGCTCATTTATTTCAGTATGCAGACAGTAAAAATGAAACTCGTAGTGCGCTCAGAATGACATGGGAGGCTTTTATTTCTTTTCATTATGATGGATTAGAGCTAAGAAATTCTGCATTTCAGTTTTTCTGAAACCTGAGAATATTTTAGCAGGACCAGTAAAAAAAAAAAATTGCGTTGTTATTCTGAAATTGTCAGCTTGTCGATTAACAATATGCCCATGCACCAAACAATACTTGGTCAGGTCTCCTTTTACGTGAATTACTGTATCAGCGCTGCGTGACCTTTGGCAGTGTGGCAGCTAAGTCCTATTAGAACATGAAATTGGTGTGTCTACCACAAAATGCTCTAAAATTTGCCAAACGTTTTAACCAGCAGGTGACACAACACCCCAAATCATCTCTGATTGTAGAAACTTCACACTTGACCTTTTTGAACTACAGGGCAACAGTCAATCCATCCAACCATTGCTGAGTTGGATGGATTGACTCTCTCCTTTAGACCTTCTGTTGATTCTTCCATCCTTTCCTCATGCAGCTGGTGATTTTTGCAGGTTTCACGTATAAAGGTGAAACCTTTAAATGTAGTTGTGATAAATTTACTGGAAAGTATTTGATATGTGCTTTAGGAATATAAGAAATTTAGAAATGAAAAATTATTTTGAACGCAATTTAAAATGATCTCCTTCTTGCTAGAGCACATTTTGAAACACTATTTGTCCTTCCTCTGAACTTTGTCAGGTATTTTTAATGACTTTGCTGATCTGCAATAAATAAATATATATGTTTTCATTATTATTATTTGTTTTTGAAAACTGCTATCATTTACTTTTCACTTTTTGGATTTCCCTCCTAGTGGCGCAAATTTGAAAGCATAAAACAGAAATTTATTTTGTGATAGTAAAATTGAGGATTATCATTAGCTATGAGACATTAATAAAAAATAAATACTTGAAAAATATTCCTCTTTAATCAACAAGTTTGATTTAAAAGCAATGTAAATGAATGACATTTTTTAAAATTGTTTTTTCAATTTGATTGAGATGCACCTGGGTGTTTGTGTGTTTCGCAGGCAGTGGCTGCCACGATCCAAGCTGGTGCCGCTTGGTGTGGACCAAGAACTAGACAAGGAGAAGATGCTTGAGGGCAGGAAATCCAACATTCGTAAATCCGTTTCGGTGGCCTACAGTCGTGCCATGCAACACCGCAGCAAAGTCCAGGGAGACCCCAGCAGCGAAACCAGCGACAGTGACTGATTGCAAACTGACACACTGTCTCAATCTGCAAAACTTGTGGATTTCATGCATCTATTAGGGGAGCACAGCCCTTTGTCACGGATTACAAAGACAACAAAGCAAGCAGGAAAATTAGTAGGAAGGAAAAACTCCACTACTTTGGCCCCAAAACACATTCACTCACACTAAGCCATATTTAATCAGACATGTAAAAAAAAAATATATTGTATTTAAGAAGATTAAAAATAAGGATATTGCTAATAATGATGATGAAAAAAAAAAATGTTCCAAATCATGAAATCAAAATGTTTAATGTACGTGGTCTGTATATGTTTAAAACAAAAACGAAATAATGGTTTACAGACTTAAAAGGCAGGCATAATATCACACTATGGTCCATACACAATTCTGCTTCCCCCTGCCCTGTCTTCACATTCAGTCACACAGGTAATCTGACACTCAAACAGGTAAATGCATGTTCTATGTGTAGAATAAATACACACACTCCTCATCTTCCAAAAGATAGAAGCATACCTGTGAGTGTGTGTGTGTGTGTGTGTGTGTGTGTGTGTGTGTGTGTGTGTGTGTGTGTGTGTGTGTGTGTGTGTGTGTGTGTGTGAGTGTGTGTGTGTGTGTGTGTGTGTGGAGTCAGAGGAGCAGAAAAAGGGACTGTTGCATCCTGTTTGTAGGCAAATCAATGTTACTGTAAATTATTCTTCGAACTTTTTGTTTGTTACTCCAGCAGCTGCACATCTCAACGTGTTGTTCTTTTCCTGTTTTTTTTTACAGATTTGTAAACAAGTATTTCTGTCACATTGACCTGTAGAATCAGTCAATAATGAGGACTAAACTGAAACATGATCGTCTCCATGTCTCTTAGTCTCAGGCCGACGGCTGTAGAACTTTTATATAACAAAGATTGCATAAAAAATACAAGTTTAATAATAAAAAAAAAAGGATAGTGTTGTTTTTTTAAAATTTGGGCCTTGTGTTATGGTTACTGTTACTGCTACCTCTCTTGTTTCCTCCTATATAAGAAGGAGACCATTGTGTGGATTATTTTTAGCTACTATTCTGAAGAACGTAATTTATTGGGCTGTCACATCCTGATACGGGTTTCTATTGAAGGTGCCGTATTCAACATGATCACTCAGGTTTTAGAGTTTTTCTTTCACAAAAATGTTTCCGTGAAGACCATGAGAATCTTTCCCGTGTCAGGGACAGATTACCTAAGACAGACTTCTTTCATTTCTGTCAAAGGCCTTTTACTGTTTATGACCTGAAATATGATGCCCTGCGGTTGGCTAATGCTGTACTCAATCTTCAATCTGACATATAACGAGACTCAAACATGTTCAACTCTCCTAAACAGCTTTTAGCCTAATACGACCTATTAGGCTAAAAGGTCATATTAGACAAATTTAAAGGCATCTGTCATAATGTCCTTATTGTGGCTGTGCAGGTTTCTTTTGCTTTTACGTACAGTTGAAACCAGATATTTACATTCACTGTACACAAAGAGACACCTTCTCTTCCTGGTTGTTTGACATTAAATCTGACTGAAGTTGACAGCTTTGTTTGGGTAAGGATTACCAAAACAATTTCTGGTTACTAACTGTCATTTATTGGCTACGTTCTTATTTCCCTCAAATCACAAAAGTGTTCATAGAAAAGATTATACAACGTTTTCATACGAGATCATACAAAAGATTACAGTGCCTTAGCGTGTCATCTGACAGGTTCATTCATAACATTTGAGTTTACTGAAAGCATGTCTAGGTGTACGTTAAGGAAACACCTAGAACAAACTCCTTCCTTGTGTGTTCTCACGGGAAAATCGAAATACCAAGCAAGATATTAAGGAGACAATTGTGAACCTCCAAAAGTCTGCTTCCTCCTTGGAAGCAATTTCCAGATGCCTTCAGGGGCATCTGGAAATGATCATCAGTCCAAACAAGTATAAAAATGATGGGAACTTCATGAAGGGAGATTAATAAGTCAAAATGTAGAAGCCACATCTAAAGACAATCCTTCATATTGAAGACATGTATATACTGAATGTCTTCAATATGAAGTATTATCCTAATTTCTCTTCCGAATTGGTTATGAAGTGGCTTAAGACCAGTGAAGTCGATGCTTTTGAGTGGCAATTGCACAGTTTAAAAGGCACTTCTGCCAAATACTGATGGAATACATGTAAACTTTGAAAAGTGCATTATTCTGGAATTTAGCAAATACAAACATGAAAGTTTGGTTTAATGTGAGGCAGTGAAAAAAAAAAAAAAAGTGGTTCGATTTTATGCAGTGCGCAAACATTTTGCTTCAATTATTATTTAACTAAAGGAATCTGGACCTTCTTGTCAGGACACTTTAAGGAAACGATGTCCCATTTTTGGTATCTTTAAATCACTGACAGCCCTCTTGTTGAGGCAGGTCTGTGCAATGTGAAAATATTGCATGTTGAAATCTATGTTGTAACAAACCATGTTGTGACAGGACCGTAAATGTCCATGAATTAATTTGATACGAGTTAAAAAAAAAAACCATAACCTCACTGCTGCATTTGTTTTAGGTTTCATGCTTTGTGATTTTCAGTGGCTGATCACCTATTTAAAACAACCAGTCCATAGGATGTCTACTCTCATTCTCTTGACGCAATACAAGCTCAAGTGGTTGCGATGACAAAAAAGATTTCGTACGAACGCACGCTCCTCAAAACCAAGGTTTTTTTTCACAAGATTTTCCACAAATGATAAAGATCCCCCGGCCCAAAGGAGAACCCAAATGCCACAAATTCTGCCTTTCAGTCGAGTTAAAGCCTCTCGGTTTGCTTTGAGCCACTCAGTAGACGTGTGGAAACATCTGATAAATATTACAATGTGGTTTTAACAGGATGCACCTGATAGCACCTGATACATGAGGTGACTTTGCAATGGTGAGGAAACAGTTGATCTTTTATCTCTTTTTTTTTCTAGACCCATTTTAGGGTTTAACTCTTTCATATCCATTTCCTCTCCCTAAACACGCATTAGATTAAAAAGCCAAAATGTTAGATAATTCTTTTGAAAAAAGAAATCACATCACCAAAAAGGTAAAAACTTTTTACCTTTTTGTTTATTTAAAGCGCCTAATCTCATATACACAGTTTTTCTCACTACAACTGTTGAACTTTTTTTATCACCTCTTATTTCAACAGGGAGAACGATTGTTTTTGAGGAATGTTTCACTACTAGAAAGCTCTTTTGCAAATGCAATTATATTACAAGTTGAATATTTGTGAAGTAAACAAGAGAAATTTACTCAGCACTTTTAGTGTTGAGTGCTGCTTGATTGCACGATGTCACTGTATTGGACATGCAAATCCGGTTACGTCGAGAGGCGTGCAGTGAACCACGACTCCATTTCCTGCTTCGTCGGTTCTTTAGGTCAGCAGTGATCTAGGAAAATATCTCACTGGTCAGGATGGGGTTGTCCAAACATAAGTGCATATAGTCAGTCACACACTCATTCCTGTTATCGATGTCCTCTGCATGTGGCTGGCACAGTGCATCACAGTCTTTAATCGCAAAACAATGCTGGGTTTTCCAACTTCCTGCGGCCACCTCAAAGCTCTTAAAAACCTTAAAACTGACTGAAAATGAAGGAAAACCTAAATTTTTTTTTAAAAAAGGGAGAAAAACTAAAACCTATTAATGCAAAAACATATTTGGGAATGGTTATGGTTTTATAGTAGTGTAGCAAAAATATACATCCGACATTGGATGGTTCCCCTCTGAAATGAAGATGTGCGTTCTTCACTTCTTGTTAATCTTCTAAATTGTCTTCTCAAATGTTTTTAGGAACCAACTTAAGTGAGTTTTTTTTTTATTTAAGGCTGTATTCAGTATTTGTTTCTGCAGAAATATTGTGAGGATTCACTAAGCAGCAAAATGCAAAACACTGCAATCAAAACCTTCCTAGGACATACGTGAAAACACATCTTGTTCTGTTTCTGTGTGTTAAGAGGTAAAACGGTGACTGCAACGTTTAAATGGAAAGAGGACACAACCACTGCAAACCCTGTGAGACGAGGCCAGTATGCTGCAAGGAAAGGATTCATAAGAGAATCAGCCAGAAAGACCATGAAAACTGGAGGAGATACAGAAACCTGCAGCTCAGAACAATTCCTCCACAGGAAAGCTCAGATCCGTGCTCTCCATGAAAACAACGCACAATTGATTTGAAATCGATGCTTGGAAGAATGCGGAGAAATACTTAGAGCAGGTTCAACCTGCGGTTTGCTGTAGGGGAACACAGGTGGAAACAAAATTGAGCTTTCCAGCCGGCATGCAGAACACAAGCATTGATCCTGTTTTCATTTTCAAGCTCAAAGCTCATTCATATGCAACAACTTGAATGGACGCGTGACTGAACTGAAATGATTTGAAAGTGTCCAGAGAGGACACTTGTTGCTGTTTGAAACTGTGTAACTGAATTGAACTGAATCACGATGGGAGCCAAACTGTCCTTTAAAAACGTAATGCAACACCTGAGGCACAGAGAAATCAATAGGTGTGAATATTATACAAGCCACTTTGTGAAAGCAATGTTGACAAATTTGTGGAGAGGGAACGATTGCTTCTAAAAGAAAGGAAGAAAAAGAAAGAAAGAGGAAGAAGGAAAGAAAAAGAAAGAAAGACAGAAGGAGGAGGAGGGAGGGGGGGGGATGACGCTCTCGTGTTTAGTCATTCGGTGCCACAGTAGCCTGGGAAATAAAGCCTCAGTGCAGCGGAGGAGGAAGAAAACCCCCAGCGAGGCAGCGGCTCTGACGGCCTGTTACCAGAAAGCAGCGTGCGGCGGAGACCGGCTTCGAGCTGCGGCAGCGGCGGCGTGTTGAACGCAGACATCCCCGAGTCTCAAACCCGCCTGACATGACTTTCAGCGCCGCGTTGATGCTGCTGCTGCTGCTGCTGCTGCTTGCCGCCCTGTGCTGCCAGCAGGTTGGCTCCGACAAGTGCTGGGTGAGTTAGACTGGGAGAGGCTGCGCGGGTTCAGTGACAGCGTCTGGGTTTGAATCACTACTGGGTTGATTTTAGGCGTTAATGTCCAGATAACATGTTTATGAAAGACTCTTTTCCTCATACATGTAACTTTATACTTTAATGTATAAATGTGTAACCGATTTCCTGTTTGTCTAATTTCAGAAGAGTCCTGAAACTGGTGAGTTTTTATTATTATTATTATTATTATTATTATTATTATTATTATTATTATTATTATTTATTTATTTATTTATTTATTTATTTTATTTTTTAATTAATTTATTATTTGATTTTTTTCCCATTAACTGTTCTTCAACATAAGTTCAACATATCATGGATATTTTTACACATTATTTAATTCATAATAGAAAATTTTGTGATTAAAATGGATTAACTGAAATTCAAATTGCTTTTTTAAATTATTATTATTACTATTATTTGCTTATGCAAACAGCTCACAGGCTTTTTCCATATTCCTAAACCACCATCCATCCTTTCATGTGTGAGGCTCTGTTTCCTCTGCACACCTCATCGCTCCCAAACCGATACAGACGAATGATGACACATAGGGTAGAATAAAAATGTGACCTAAGTTTTGAGGTTGAGTAAGGAGAACCTGGGTCACATTCCAGACAGGAGTACTCCAGTTGCAAGTTGCAAAAACGTTGGATTTGCTGTGTGTAAATATGCTGCATTACTACAACACAGTGAATGAGATGCAAACTGTCAGAAGTGGAATATAGTAAATGCCAGCAGCTTTCACTACAGCCTGTAAATGCAGGCTGTAGTGAAAGCTGGGAACTTCAGGGCTCCAGCTTTCTAAGTCACAGTCCAGAGGATGCTCTTCATATACTTATTAGGATGCACCATGTTTTTTCTAGCACTTGAAGAGTTAGGGTGTAAAGCAGCCGGTGTAAAAATGTATGAAGGAAGAGAAAGTTTATGTTTTCATTGTTTTAAGTTATATTAAAAAAAAATACAATTTAGATTTCTTCTTATTCCATTTTTGATCACAAATTAGAAAAAATGTATTGGTTTTTCAATGAAATATTTTACATTTTAAGATGTAATTAAGCAGACATACTTTTTTTTGTGTTTCACAACTAGTTTCCGACAGAAAAATCCAGTTTCAAAAACATTAACAGATCTTTTGTTGACAGTATGTTACACTACAGCGGTCTCAGATGTTGTTCATGGACATTGTCCCATAAACATGACCTCTGAGCCGACCCCAGCAATAGAGGCAAGCGACGGATATTATGAAATGATAACAGCCCACGTTTGGATTAATCCTTCTGGTACGTCCTGTAAATTAATCTTTAATTATTTGTGCATTTATCTGTAAATATTTTGGCATCATCAACCTTTCATTGTGGTTTGTTTGACAAAGTTACTGAAAGGTTTCTCAAACTGCTGTCTTCCAGACTTTCATCAGATTGAAGTGAACGGAATATCTAGAGATGTTTACAAGCGTCACAGGAACTGCAAAATAAAGGTTCTCATTGCCTCTGAATATTGCTTGCATTGTCATAATATCACAGTTTGTAATGTTTTATATACCGTCCACAATGATGACGTCTTTCATTGCACCCTAGAGTGAGAGTGGATGTGTCAGGTGTTGCAACAGTTTGACCAACGCTCACCTGGTAACTACTTAAAGAATTTTTTGTGGACTAAAATGTAATACAAACAGGATTATGCAAATATAAAAACATTTTTTTTGGTACTTATCTTTTTGGGGATTTTCTATTTTTCAGTGGAAGCTGGAGTTTAACTTCAAAGTTTACTCTAGAAAGAGCGTTTCTGTGTCGTACAGCTCAAAATCGATAAACTGCAGTGTTCGTTACTCTGTTCCAGGTGAGGTATTTTGAATTTCTCATCTAATCTTTTGTCATGTTTTTGTCTCACTTCTTTTACCTGCTTTCTGACTCTGGGATATCACCCTTTCCACACTCTTACGCTTGTTTTGTTTTGGTCTCCATCATGAGTAGTTTTGAAACTTGTGCTACTTCAAATGAAATAAGACAAACAGACAAACTAGAAGAGTAACATCATCAACTTTAAGACATGCTTTGATATGTATTGAAGTGCTTTTAACATTAACAGTTTCACGATTAGAGTAATAAGAAATGCATTTGTTCATGGTTTACCAATCTAACCATCGTACGGGATAAAAGCTTCTTTCCACTTTGTCTAATGGTTTCTAAAAACCTGCTGTATGAGGGATGAAGGCCTTTCTCAGCAGCCTTGGTTGGAAGAATGAAAGTTGTGCATTTGTGTATATGCATATGTGCAGAAAATGTCAGATTTTGGAGGTTGATTGATGCTGCATATTGTAAATGCCTTCATAACAAACAAATGTAAAGAAAGCATATTAATACATTCCTTTACATAAGCTCTATTTAGGTTTTCCTTCATTTTCAGCCATTACCCCACCATGTTGGCTCACATCCTGCTGCTGTTTTGTTTTTCTCGTCTGACTTAGCTCCTTTGCCAAACTTCAGCCTGTCTGTGAATAAGTCGTCCAAAACCATTTCGGTCCATGTGGATTCCGGAGCCCTGGTGACAGTCAAATGGTGTTATGAAGATAATAATCATAACTTCTGCAGTGATGGGGATGCACTAACTACAGTGAGCATTCGAGGCCCGTTCATCACAATAAAAATTGCCTTTTTGTTATTTATTTACGTCTTCTTTCTGCTTGTGCATTCTTTTTGTTTCAGAGCCGCTCAGCTGTTATCACCATCCCCTATCTGCTGCCCTGTGTGTGTGTAGAGGTGAGCGCCATTCAGATTTTTAAAAGGTGTTTTTTTCTGGGGGGGGTATTTTGATGACGTTTCTGTGGTTCTCGTGTTTCTATATGCGTTGTATTTACTGGCAGGTGTACTACGCCTACAGAGATGCTTCGAGGCGCAGAGAGTGCCCATTTCGAAATGAAAACCTTATTGGTGAGTGTGGCTGATGAATCATCTTAATTTCGCTGAGGGGAAACATCGAAGCCTTTCATGTGTCAAATCGAGCATCAGTTTGGGAATTTCAAAATATACATGCGAGTGATCGCGTTTGAGCTCCCTTGAAAACAGTCTTTCTGAGTCTTTATTTCTGTGAGCTTTTTGAAAGAGAGCACAGTTTCCAGCAATGATTCTGCTGAGATGGAGGTTGTTATTTGAAGGGGGATGTGTCACAGGAAACACAGGAAGCTGCTGTGAACTCAGCTCAGAGTATGAAATATTGGCCTATTTTTGTTGTTCCTCTGAAAGCATGGCTAGATATTTTTTGCAAACCAGGGACTAATAGCTGAATAGTTTCGTCTCATTTGTTGATTATAAAAACCTGCCTTATAAGGGTTGGGTATTAAAACAACAAGAAGTGGAGGGATGAGTGACATTTTCAAACAGCTCACTCTGCGCACAGAGTACAGAAATAATGACAGGCAACTTCTCTCTGACACTTAATTAACAAAAATGACTCAAATCTTCCAGTTGAAATACTAAAAGTCTGCATCACACACTCGGTCTCCCGTGCTGCAAAGATGCTAGCTGATCATTTTGTGCAAAGGTATAAACAAAACTAATCACTACAAAAGTTGGTGCTGAAAGATTTGCTCAACATTTGTCTTACGGCTAAGAATGCCAAACATTCAACATACATCATTCTAAAACTGTTTTAAAGATTTTAGACTGGATCATGGCCAAAGCAAAGCAGGCTTTCTTGTTGTGCTTATCAAATTGTGACAACTGAACGATCAGTCGCAAAGGCGGCAACAAGCAATGGCAAAAAAAGTCCAAGAATCCGATTTTTATTGACGTTTTAGAAATCTTCACCAGAGATAACGCTCTGCGTCACCCAAGTTATTCATAGCGTGCCACATCGTCTTAAAGCTTCTGATCAAAACTGTAAAAATTAAGCAAGATAATGAATGTGGGTGGGTAACAATAGATACAATCTCTCTCTAATCTACAGAGATTAAAGAAGAATCGCATCAGCAGGGCTGTTTCTCTGAAGCTTGGTTGAAAGAAAAGATTTCCCGAGTTTCTTCATAAATGGCAGCACTGAGCTCTGTCCGCTTTAGATTTATCTGTGGACACATTCTGTGAATAAGTTTAAGATGCCGCTCTAACTCTCTGGAAGAGAGTCCATATGCATTTCATAAACAGGTGATTTAAGTAAATGTAATGACTGCATTTGGACAAACCTCAGAAACCTTTCCTGTAGACCTCACTCTACAGTGGCGGGGCATTGAGTTATACCATCAATGCCAGGCTGTTACTAATTAAAACTGAGTTGCCACATCATACGGCTAAATTCTAAAGTTACATTGTTAATTATTTAGAGACTGTGCCATGATGTTGTACTATAAATGTAGCCACAGGGAGTTTAGGAGTCACAGCGTGCAGAGGGGGGAAAAAGCCTCAAACTGTGTTTACACGTTGCGGCAGTCGCATGTGAACTCTGTGTAAACTGAGCACAACTGTTCTGCTCAACTGCTCGCCTTTGATTTGAAAGACGGCAGAAAAGAGAGCTTCTAGGTTTTCACCCTGACACATTGAAACTGAACGGTGCACTGGAGATTCGTGGAATCAAATGCCGCAGTCCCTTTTGGTGATAGATGTTTACAAGCAGACTGTCGCAGAAAAAAATAGCGTGCTTACTTTTGCGTTTTATTTTGCGTGAGATCAAGGTCGACTGATATCTACATGGGCACAGCGTGTTCCTGTCAGGGTGGAACGGGTGGTGGAGGCTGGTGGAGAGACATCGCCAACGAGAAATATCTGACAGGCTCCAACACAAACCTCCAAAGTGTATTTTCTGAAGTGAACTACTTATGAAACAGAAGATGACGTTATTGACTGGGTAAATCTAAAATCTGTGTTGTTGTTTTTTAAATGATTCACCAGATAACAGAGAAATCCTGCAGACCGCTGAGGTGACGCTGTTTGAGTCCTACTTGTTGTGGACCCCACTGTGTTTTGAATGCACAAAGAAAGTCTCTGCTGCCCTCTGCTGGAAGATGCATAATAACGTCTGCATACCTATTCCCAACTCCACTCTGGAGAAGAGCAATGAACCTTCCTTGGTAATAGTCTGCACCATTTGAGAACATATAACTGATAAATAATTGATTTTCTGTAACAAACTCTTTTTTTTTGTCTTTACAGCAAATCAAAACATCCACAATGGATAAACACCCCCAGATATGTGTGCAGGTGAGATCACCTCTGGAAAATAGCCTCTTGTACTTTTTTTGTGATAATAACATTTATTTATTTGTTTGTTTGTTTGTTTATTTTATAGTTTTTCATCCAAGATAGCCTCTCCATCTTTTGTCTCTTCGAGAGCCGTGAGTCAGACGTGTTTATGCATGAGTGGTGAGGCGACGCGGAGCTTATCTTAATGTTTTCACTCTCTCTTCTCTTGACCCTTACAGATAAAGCTTCTTGGGAAACACATATCACGCCAGTCAGACAAAGCATGTTGGTGCATATTACCTCCACCGTGTCTGCAACGTTTTCAGCTCAACTCTGTCTCCTTACTGAGGCAGGATGTGTGCCGACGGGACAGATCCACTCAGAAACAGCGGTTAGTTTAGACATTTGCTATGGAAATATGCGCAAATGAGCAAATTTGCTTTCATCTAGTAAACAATTTATTTTTAAAAAATAAGAGGTCAATGAAACATCTTTTCATTGAATTTAAATTCCCAAACAACAACAAAAAATAAGACTGAAAAACATCAGTTTTTTGCAAGGTGATCTCATGAAGCGTAGACTTGTGATAGGACATATTAAAGTACCTGAGGTCAACAACCTTACTTGACTGGAGTAAAAACAGCGAATGGTGACATGCAAGGCTGACAGGCACAGAGCAAGAAAAGCAGATATGTTGGAGAAAGGATTTATTTATTTATTTGTTTTGGAATGCATTAATTATATTTTCGTGCTACTAAAAGTTAGGACCTTTCTCTCCCATTACAGGCCACCGATCACCAATCAATCAGAATAAATGTACCCACTCAGGACATTTCTGAGAGGCCATGTGTGCAGGTAAAGAAAATACAGCCTCGGTGAATTTATGTTTTGGGTGTTGTATTTTCAGTACCCGGCTTTTCGCTTGTTTTTTCAACAGGTGTGGCAATCAGATCCGGCTCTTAGTGGGAGAAGAATCATGTGCCCGGACTGTAAGGAATTACACTTTGCGTGTCTTTGGGTTATGCATGAATGCACATGTATCTCTTAATTAAAAACAACCCTCGACTTGGTGTTGTTTGTTTTTTCTAGACACACACAACAGGCGGGGTGTGTACGCATTTGGAATTTTGCTACTTCTTGTCATCTGCACGTTACTTGGATGTTTCATTCGCAGTGCCACCAAAAGTGGAATGGCAGGTCAGTTCTGCGGTTTCATCTCATTCATGTTCCACAACGATTGTGTCGGCACGTCTTAATGATGTGAACACATTTTCTGTGTTTTCCTTACATCCAGGACGGCTGACCGTTCAGAGGCCTGTGCTGCTGGTGTGTTCGTCGGATCAGTCGGCCCACGTCTCTGCCGTGTGCACATTGGCCTCTATACTGCATGAGGAACTGGATGCGCCAGTGCACTCTGCTCTTTGGGCCCAAAGCTCTCAAATGCAGCCTCAGAATGGGGCTAGTGTGGCAGACCTGGGTCCACTTCCTTGGCTGTACGGGCAGTGGGAAGCTGTCCGCAAGGCGCAGGGAAAAATGCTGATCATGTGGAGTCCTGAAGCTAAAAGGATTTATCAGAGACAGAGAGTCAATAGGGAGGATATGGATAATAATTGGAGAACTGACAAAATCAGGGCACCAGTGCATGATTATTTAAAGGTGACTGGGTCTAGGGTGGAAAAAGATAACAATGATAAATGTATAGAAAGCAAAAGAGTTAATTGTTTTGAGGATGAAGATTCACAAAAGGGGCCATCGACTGTGATCAAGCCCGTGTTTGTGGCTGCTCTGGCTTCTCTAGAAGCAGCTCTGCTGGAGGGCAAATGCAAAGACGTCGCTATTGTTTACTTCCAGGGCCTCTGCCACAGCCGGGACATCCCGCATGCCTTCAAAGGGGTCCCTCGCTTCTGTTTACCCCAAGAATTCAGCGGACTCATACAGGAGCTGGCAGAGGTGAGAGAAGGGGCAAAAAGCGGCGAGTTCAGATGCCACTGCTGGCCCAGACTCCTGTCTAAAGTCCGGTCTGTGTGGCTGGCTCGCCAGCTGACCCAGAGGCTACAAACACTTCTGCCTCAGGCACAAGCACGGCATTTTCCATCAGGAATAAAAACGCCATTGGATCAGACAAAGAGCAGGTGGAAGCTGCCTCTCATTGGCTCGCCCAGCAGCAAACCAGAGCAGGAGCTTCTGCACAGGTAGCTACGGGGGAACTGGGAAGCTTTGATCTCTGGTTTCACACACCAGAAATTTGCCTTGCGGGAAACATGATCTCTGAAACTCTGCGAGGTTAACATGCCACTGTTGAGGCTTTGGGAGCCACTCACTCGAACCGTTTGTTGCTTGCCCTCACTTGTTTTGCATATCAAGGAGAGACACTTTGTCTTGTGCCCCGGATTTCACCACTCAAAACAGAGGCAGCTTTATGCTAACCTCTCGTGAGAGAGGCAGAGCGAACACCTGGCTTATCTCTGAAAGTTTGCTAATCACTATGAAAATGACCTTGCAAATCATTACTTCACTTTCTTCGTGTGCTCGCTCGGTGTTTTCGCATGCTGTGACAGCGGGCTGTGATCAACAGTACGGGCACTGTTCTCTGTGGCGGACACATTTGCATAGGATTTTCTAAGCACATGCACACAGCCACTACAGTCTCAGGATTTCCTTTGTTAGAAAACAGCAGTGTTGAAAGATGGAAGACGACTGACTTATTTGCAAGTTTTCATTGTTTTTATGTTTTCAAGGTCAGCCGTGTTTGTTTTTGGCAATTTTGATTATACTGCAGACATGCTACCTCCGACATGCACATTTCAGGTATTGCATCAAGTTTACAACACTTCATTTGTGCAATTTGTCACCAGGAGTCGTTTGATGAAGACAAATCTAATCCAGTATTAGTTACTTACTGAAATGTAAGCTGTTACCTCAAAAATCTCAGAGCATTAGAGCAAGAAAAGCATGACTGAGGTACTTTCCCATGTTTACCCCCTTCGTACAAAGCAAACGCATCAAAGGTCAACGGTTAATTTTATGCAAAGCAGTTTTAAACTGAAAGCTTAAACTGTAGACGCTACAGGATATCTGCAGGTGGATACGATCGCCCCTTTAGGAAATGTTTGTGCAGCTCTTCTAAGTTTGTTTAATTGCTTCTGTAAACCATGTTTAGTGTTAGCCTTGCACTGCTGGCATTTCAGAACAATGTAGAATAATAAAATGCTTTTGATAGAAAACAATCTCATCACATGTACCCTGCGTTGTATGACATTCATGGGGTATAATGTTTTCTACTCTACAGGACCTTGCAAAAATTCACACACCTTGCACATTTTTATATGCTTTTTTTTATTTGCATTTTAAATGAACAGAACAGCACATAGTAGTGCACAGTGGTGAAGTGGAAGCAATTGCAGCTGAAAGTCTGTTAGCTAGTAATAGCTTTCTTCCTATCACTCTTCTGTAAAGGACATATTTGTTTAGTCCATTGCTTATAATTTCACTATTTACAGATTCTCCCTCCCGAGCAGTAGATCTCTGCAGCTCCTCCAGAGTTACCATAAGAGTAAGGTTTTTGGCCTCCTTCCTAAATGAAAAAGCTTTCCTGCCCATCTTGTCAGTTTAGCTTTACCCCATAGTTTAGTATGTTTCATTATATTGTTCTCTTTCTTTCCATTTTCAAAAAAACAAAAACAAAATAGAACAAGATCTATGTGAAAGATTCAAATCTTGGAATATGCTTTTTTTTTTTTTTTTTTTTAAACTTTTCCTGCTTTTAACCTCTTCGCAACATAATCTTTGACCTTTTGGCTGGGTGCTTTAGTTGTTTGTTCACTTACATTCCCTATTAAACCTTCAAAATCTTCCATATTTTGACGATATGGCAAAGATTGCCATATCTTTGCCATATCTTGCCCAAAGGCAAAGATTGCCTTTGGGGAAATTTCCCAAATTTGCCTTTGGGAAATTACAGTTTCCCAAAGGCAAACTGTAATTATTTTCTGCTCGCATTTATGTAAGAATATCACAATTAAGGCGATGCTTACAAATGAATATGTGCTGCTTGATGGAGATCAAATATAATCCCAGTAATACTGTTGCAAACATAGTATGTAGATTTTAATTGTCAAGTGTTTTACCTGCCTTGCACTCAGACATGGTTTAACTGTATCGCCACGATCAGAGGCCATGGTCATAAAATATAAACAAAAGCCTATTCCACTCCCATACCTTGATGTTGGTACATTTTTCTGTATGTTATGAAGGTTGGCTGTGCTTCCCTGGCAGGCCAGTTTACTGAGTACAAAGAGTACAAAGATGTTTAATTTGGAGTTGAGCCAAACCTACTATTTGAAAACTCAGCAAACCGTATGGATTTAAGAGACCAGCATGACTGTATTTAAATTTATGGTTGAACCAAACTCTGCAGGCATGCCTGTCTGTTAGATAAGCAAAGAAACAATCAGTGGACCTAACTGATCTGTTGGCACCCAACTGAAAGAAATCAAACATGTGGTTCCTGCAGAAAACTTCATGACCACAACTAAACTGTCAAATATTGAGCACAGACTGTAAAGTTGTTTGAGATGGTTAATTACATTTGCTCTTTTCCATTTTTCTTTTTTTTTAATTTTTTTTTATTTTTTTATTTCAGCGCTGGATGTTAGCTTTAATATCCTTGTGCTTATTGTTATGATAGCTTTAAACATGCTTGACTCTTCAAACCTTCACTTATTTTGCCATAAAGAGATAGCAAGGTACATGTTCCACTGAGTCCTTTATTCATATGATCAAAAAGAAAGAAAAACTGACAGGATTGCTGGAAATTGCATTATCTTGGCTGTGCCAAGGACTGCACATTTCTGGACTGAGATGTCTGATGTTGTTCCTGGGATCTGTTGTAGCCATTGCTCCAGTTTGGGGGTGACTGCCCCGAGGGCCCCGATGACCACAGGTACCACTGTGGTCTTCACCTTCCAGGCCCTCTCCAGTTCCTCCCTAAGGCCCTGGTATTTCTCCAGTTTCTCGTGCTCCTTTTTCTTGATGTTGCAATCACTTGGTATTGCTACATCTACCACAACGGCTTTCCTCTGTTGTTTATCCACTACGACAATGTCTGGTTGGTTCGCCATTACCATTCTGTCTGTCTGGATCTGGAAGTCCCACAGGATCTTAGCTCTGGCATTCTCCCTTGGGGGTGTTTCCCACTTTGATCTCGGGGTTTCCAGTCCATATTCTGCACAGATGTTTCTGTACACTATGCCTGCCACTTGGTTATGTCGTTCCATGTACGCTTTCCCTGCCAGTATCTTGCACCCTGCTGTTATGTGCTGGACTGTCTCAGGGGCCTCCTTGCACAACCTACACCTTGGGTCTTGTCTGGTGTGGTAGATCTGGGCCTCTATTGCTCTGGTGTTTAGGGCCTGTTCCTGGGCGGCCATGATGAGGGCCTCTGTGCTGTCCTTATATATATATATATATATATATATATATATATATATATATATATATATATATATATATATATATATATATATCAACAATTAATTAAGACACTGAGTTTCCTCTATATATACTGTTATTTCATCTGCTATTCCTTTCATTTCCATAATATCCTGGCAACTTGAAATTTTTATCTCCAGGAAGTTCTCGTTTGCCCCAAATCCTTTCACGTCCTGAATCATAAATCTCCCACCTGTGTGGCAATTATTCAGATTTTACGTCACAACCTGCACAACAGGATCTGCCCACTTCTCGTCCCGCTCTGTGAGAAGCAGGTAGGTAGCACACGCGCGCGGGTCCGACGGCAAGCGGACCCAGCTGCTGGTTTTCTTCTTCTTGGAAATAATCGTTCCGCGCCGAGGCGCAGCGTCGCTCTATGGACGTAACGGTCAAGGAGAAGCTGGGAACGGAGGATTGAAGCGTCCCTGTCGGCTGCGAGCGGAAAACATGTCTCCCTTTCTCCGTTTGGGAGCGCATGTTGTGCTCATCGTGCGGCTGCTCCTGTCAGCACACGCGCAGGAAAAGGACACACCTGAACTGCTCTGCCAGGTAACCGACATTATCGACTTTAAAATTGCACCCAATTGTCCCATTTCTGCTTCATAAATGTTTATTACGTGCTGACATCATTCGTTCAAGTTGCTTCAGAGTGCTATGGATGAGCATGACTTGTTATGTGGGTCGAGATTCAGACAGGACGCGCATCCAGGCGGGGATCAAAGTTTCATGTCTATTACTTATTCATCTGTCCTGAGCGTGACATCTTAGCCCGCTGTCCCACTTCTGACCAAGTCACTTTCTCACAAAACCACTGAACTTCTGAGTAGCATGAAACAGCCCTCTGAAATAAAATAGCCATTTTCAGAGTTTCAACCTAATTTGTTTTTTTGTTTTTTTCCATGACTGCACCTAAATGCACTTTGAGAAGTCATTTATAAGTGTATTATTTCAAATCGGTAAGAGGAGATCCTATAATATGCAGGTTCATTACACAGAGGGTGATGCATTTCATGGATAATTTTGATCATTAACTTACTATTTACGACGCCTAAAATTCAGTTTCTGTGAAGATTAGATTAGGACTCCTTTTAAGTTCGTTTTAACGCAGACAAATTAAGTTTTTGCTTTACAGTGACTTACACCATTTGAGGCACTGACTGACTTTTCACTTTCCCATTGAGTCTGTTTGGAGTGCTGTATCGTGGAAAGTTGAGTGGAAGAAAAAAGCATGGAAAGAAGATGTCCAACCATCAGAAATAACTTCAGCCTTCAGAGAACTATTTCAAAGTTTGGTGGCGATTCACCTGTGACAGACTGTGCTGCTGTAACTGTTGCATTCCTTGTGGTAATCCTCTACCGAGGCAGAGATAATGCCTGAAGTGTTTTGGGCTCAGTAGATGCCTGTTTACTCCCTCCGGTGTGAAGATAGCTGTTTGGTGTGCTGAATCCAAGCGTGTAAATATAAATTTGAGTGACAGAAAAAAAAAAATTTGAATTTCAAAAGTACATGAGCAACAGGTTGGAAACTCGGTAGCTGCTTCGCACAAACACGATATGTTTTGTTTTTTCTCACAGATTTACAGAGCAAGTTAATTAAAAATATGGGCTTGGAGCTGACGCCTGAAACTGGCATTAAAATTAGTCGAGTGGAAACAATTTATACAATAAGCACTGACAGGATCAAACCAAACTGCAGAAAATCTGGGCTGTGTTTGTTTTGACACTGTTTCCAAGTGATAATCTGTCGTTTTTTATGAAAACATAAATTAGATTAGGTTACCTCTTTATTGTTCTACATGCTGGTGTTTTATTATTAAATAATAAATAATAATACAAATGTGTTTATTATTAAATAAAACAGAATAAAAACACATTTGCCACCAGCACTCTGCCCTAATTTAACCCAAATCTGACAGTCAGACATGCTATAAAAATAAATGGTTAATTGTGAATTACACCCACCTAACACATTCAGTAAGAGAAGAAAGTAGGGAAATAACAGATGGTGATAAAGTGGACTTAAGGAGAAAACTAAAAGTATTTAATTTGGAATTATTTAAAATTGAGGTAATTAGATTTTCCAGGCACAATTTTATTTTCTTAATGTGATCCAGAAACAAGCTTCATGTCACCTTCGAACAATTTCTGAGCTCATATTAACACTGGACCCTCCATTTTTACTGGCACATCTGGTAAAGATGTGCTAAAACCTTCAGACTATTTGCTGCTCTGCAGATGCAGTAAAAACAAGGAAATACAGTTCCCTAAAATTCAGCCTGAGATCTTTTTACCATCCTTGATGTGATCCATAATGGGAAAATAAAGTATTTTTACAGCCTTTTGTGTCACAATTTGTTGTTTCAAACTTTTTCATCATTATCCAGACTGTAGATATTGTCTGTAGATATCGAAAATAATAGGCAGGTATCTTCTTGAGTTATGTACATCAATAGATATCGGTCTGACCTAAATATATAAATGTGTGTTCTCTTGTCTTTCTCTTTTGGCACATGGTTACCAGAAGTTAGCTGTATATATTCCTCTCTTCTTTTACCATAGATAGTTTATGCATTGTTGAGCACAAAAAAGAAGCAATTTAAGGAAATGCCTTAAATTTGGGTTAATTTTTAAATTTTTTTTCTTCCCCAATAATAAAGTTTTCCAACCTTAGCTTTTTTTTTCTTCTTTTTTTTTTTTTTTTAAGTTAAAACCACTTTTTAAGGGTAAATATAAACTTACAGGTGAATTTAAAAACCTTACAAATACAGAAGATTAAATTAGTTATTTATCCCATTTAAAGGGCAAATACTGTTTTGTTCATGTTTCTTGAGATGAAAGCTCTATGGAAAGTGTTGTGATAACCTTACACCCACCAAACACATCCAGTAAGAGAAGAAAGCTGGAAAATGTGATAAAAATTATTTAGTGCATTGTTTTTCAGTGTTTGTTCAGTTTTAGCGGTGGAATGAGGTTCAGAAGCTTTAGAGAACACTGAAGCTTTTATAAAAACTGCACCAAATTGTAAACAAATATAATGACCTCAAATTTTACAAGTCCACAGAGTCTACACAATTTTAAAACAGCCAGGTTGAAATTAAGTTTTGCTCTTGTGTTGTGCACAAATAAGCTGTAGTTTTGTTCTTGTATAAAACAGGTGAATACCTGTTAAGCCAGTATTTATTGTTGATGTGCTTTGTAGGTGTGGTTCATTAACATTTCTCTTATGCTGTTTTTTGTTTCCCTCGCCTCCAGGGTCTCTCTGACTGCCGCATGACGGAAGGTAACTGTATGACATCTGTTGCATATGTGGTTCTGTTTTATGATGACAAGCTCGTACGCCCGCAGTTGGTCTAAACAGACGCTCTTTGTCTTCAGTGTCTTTCAGATTTGCCCATCCTGATCCATATGGCTCTGTAAATATTACACACGTTCAGCTCAACGCCACTCACTGCCGCTCGGTCTGTGAACCATGTCTACAAATTAAAATCATTCTCCAAGGTAACTTCAAATATTTATTTTCGAAAAGAAATCTACAGTGGCCCAAAAGCGTCAACATAATGTAAATATATGTAGCTTTTATTGTAGCTTTTTGCTGCAGCACTGTGGCTTCTGTTAAGCACTGTTCAGCCGTGCTGTTTTCTTTGCTGACATCATTACTTGTTGCAGTAGGTGCAGATTTCGAAAGGCAGAGTCCTGACGGATCAGGTGACGACAGCGATGAAGAAGGTATGAAATAAACTCTTGAGGGTAGTTAAAGGTCATGTCACATCATTGGTGCTCCCAGTAAAGGTGTGAAAGAAGTTGTAAAATTGTAGAAAATTATTGCCTTACCACATTTACTGGTTGGAAAAATGTTGAAAAGTAATTATTTTAGATAAATTGTCTGCCTCATTTAATTGCTAATTAATATTTGATTTAAATTGGGTTTGGAAATGGGAGAGTTCTTGGTTGTCTTCCACAAGATTTCACAGAACTGGAGTGAACAAAGAGAGTCCTGGCCCTCTTCTCTTTATTCACCTCACATGTTTTTTTTATATACAGGATTTATGTTTTGGGAGTGAACTGTGATATACTGAAGTAGAGTTTTGCTTCAGATAAATAATTTCTATCTTGATGTGGTTATTTGCTCTAGCTTATTATCCTACCAAAAATATCCAAATGATGACCCGTTTTCAGTTTAATGGCAGTGGAAAACCGATCTTCCCGTAAAGTTAAAAGTCAAAACTTCCAGGGCCATCAGAAAAGAAACAGTCCCACTAGGTATGACAGAGGCCATGAGGTGCTTTTCACATATTCATCCTGCGTTTCCTGCCAAACTAATTTGGAGGGTCTGTTCATCAAATGTGGATGATGTTAGTCTGACCCGGACACTCAGTTGAGTTAAATTCATTATGCTTGTAGCTCAACTAGTAATAGTAATATAACACTAACAGTTCCAACGTATTTAACCAAATCAGTTCAATCATATACATATAATCACACTTAATTACATGAATTTTATTATATATTACACAATTCAAGTTAAAGTCCCAATAGCATTGGGCAAACTACAAGTTTAGGCTTGTGATGGTATCAGCGATTTCTTCCTGACATGTAGATCTCATCTAATTGTGGTTAATGACTTAAAATGCCACTCCTTCCAGCAGTGGTGAGATTTTTTAAAAACTCCATCTTCATGGTGGGGAGATGAACTTGGGTCTTTGTCCAGCCAATTATGTGACAGTTTCATGTGTTTTAACTGGTTGCTCTGATTAAAGTGTGAGCAGGTTGAGATGATCTCTTTCTTCAAAGGCACGTCTTAGCTCTTGATGGTCAATACAAATCTGTTTATGCTGACCACCATAACATAGTCACCTTTAGTTACATGGCTGGACTACGGTCCAAGTTTATCTCACCACCAGGAGCCAGAGGGCTAAAACCTGCTTCCTGGCTCTAATTGGTTGTTTGTTGTTATCTCTTGGAGAAGGACAAGGAGTTAGATTTTTTTTTCTCCATAGATTAACTGTCTCACACCATACTGTCATGATATAGTGACACAATCAACAAATATGTAAAATAAATATATATAAGTTACATGAAGTACGGTGATTTTTCCTCTATTGATTATATTAACACAGTAACCAACGAACTCCCAGATGAGCTTATTTAAAATGGTTGAATTTTTCTGACTTACAAAAGACAACCAAATTTTCAGTCCTCTGTGTGTCTTTACTAGGAGTGAAGACACACAATATTGTCAATGACACTGTAGATGGCTCTGTATAATAACTTTGTACTGTAATTTATATAAAATTTGTTTTCTTTGTCTTGCAGCGATTGTGAAAGTCTGTCTCTCCTGGCCGGGTTCCAGCGAAATCTGCAGGGCAATTCATTTTAAAGCAGCCTACATGAGCGCGTCCTCCGAAAACATGGTAGGCCCAATATAAAAGATAGCCTCAAGTGGGTAAAAGGACCCCATCATTGAAGTCTATGGTTTCACATAGATTTTACATAGCAATCTTTATTCAAATTATTCATCTAATCCTCTTCTGGTATTGCAGTTTGAAACGCACGACCTCTGGTGAACAACACTACATCAAATGTAACCTTTTAACACAAATTCAACAAAAAGTCTCAACACAGAAGAAATGTATCGAAAATTTAACCCACCTGTACCATTTCCACAGGAATTCTTACGGTAGATACTGTAGAACTGGGTTTAGTTGATCAAAAATACAATCAATCAGCTGATCACCAGGAACTTGAAGCAGTTCCTAGAAAGGAAGATTTGTAGGACTCCAGTAATAATTGTAGAAAAGTAATTGTTGCAGTCCATAAATCTGACAACGGTTAGAAGGTTCTCTGTTCACTGGCATTGAGGAAGATGGCTCTAATAAACTGAAAATATTGATGACAGCACTCAAACGTTTCAGAAGTGAACATTCTACCAGATTAAGAGTAAATTCATGAGGTGAATCAAAAGAGTTTTTTAAACTTGGGGACAAATTGATAGCAGTGGCTAAAAATGTAAAGGTTTTAGAAGAGTTTAGTCAAGTCCAGGCCTCGCCCTAACTAAAACGCTCTGATAGGACCTTAAGATAGATCTCCATAACTTTTGAAACAACTCTGAGTAAGGAAAGGGCCATGAATTCCTCCTCTATAATGAGCGAGCCTGATAAGATTATCCAGCGGATCAGAGCCAGTGGTACTGCAAGCAGCTAAATCTCAGGGTATGTTTGGCTTTTTGAGCGCAGCTTTTAAATTTTGGTTTGATTTGGGTCAAATAAATGAAATGAACTATGCTTCTTTAAGAATAAAAAAAAACAAACTTGTTTCTAAATATTTACATATTCTATAAACACTACTTAATTTTAACTGTGATAGTAGATAATGGTCCCTAAAAATCAAAAGTATTTATTCTGCTTGTGTGAAGTCTCTCCTTTCCTACTAATTCTATTTATAGAGAAATTATTTCCTTTGACTGCTTCCTGGCAAATTGTTATCATCTTCCTACGTGGTGTCATTGTGTGTTTGGGGAAAAAAAAAAGGTACGAACAGAACGAAACATGTAGACATGAGTTTTTAAAGCAATACCCTGGAGCAGAAACAGAAGCATGTTTGAACATCTTGTGGGCAAGGCGTTTTTGCTTTGCTGAGTTCATTCAATTCTTTGGAAACTGATGCAGTTTAATTCCGAGAAACTATTACCAACATCACTTTGTCATGGTTTTTAAAAGTAAATTGTAAAATTTTATATGTACAATATTACCTCTAGTACAATATTCAATAAACGTGTGGTACAAATGGGCTAGTCTGAGCAGAAAATTCTCAAGTTTACAGTAAGGATAATTTAATTCATTTAGTTAATTTGACTTTTAGTTTTCTTGCTGCATTTATTTTTGTTTATGCTGCTGAATTCTTAAAACTGAGTAAGATAAAATTGTATAGAAAGAGGGAAAGACAGATAAGTAGAATGTTGTAGGGTGAAAAGCGTCACCTGATTATTTTTAGTAAATCTTTAAAAACAAATGTAATCAAATTTTGTTATATAAGCTCGGGATACCTTGAACAAGGAAGTCAAGTATAGCTATTTTAATTCTGCTTTCTTTGTAGTAGAATAAATATATTATGTTTCCTATATACTCTCTGAATCTCTGTGTTCTTGTTCAGTTCATGTTGAGCCAAACAGAAATGTTAAAATCAACCTTCAAGCCTTTATCTTTATCTAACGAATTACTACAGAGTTTCTCTTTCTTATTGGATTCATAACTTTCCTCTTCTTCTCGTTCCTAATCATTACTGGAAGCTCTTTAGTGAACTTCTGCATACTTATTATATATTTATGGTCTAACATTGTTATTGGGCTGTTAAATACTTTTAATGTTTAAAATTATAGTTTTTTTTTTTTAAAGAAATATAGTTATCATTCGTGATTGTTTTATTTAGAATGAACATCCATAAGAGTGACTTGTTTCAGGTGAATATACATATTTTATATCTATGCTTACTATATTTAACTTGGCATGTACAACAACCTGATTTGTTTGTGGCACAGATTCAACAAGAAATGAGTTGGAGATGAGTTGAGCTTTGTGGCATAGAGCATTACTGTGTTAAAGTAGTCATCAAGTTAGGAACAATACAACTTTGGTGAGAAAGTGTTAGGAATGGATGGGAATATAAAAACTGCTGATAAAATCATATCTAATGGTATGATTTTTTTTTTTTTTTTACTTTTTTAAAATTTTTATCAGAAAAAGATCTGATTAAACCTGCACACATAACCTGCATTTTATCAAATATTTGAATACATGGTTTCACATGGAAATAGTAAAAGAAAACAGTAAAAGTAGCATTCCTGCCAATAGTCTTAAGCTTTTGAAGTTTTCTGATGTCATTTACTTTTATCATAATAAATCAAAATTCTGATCATGTTAAGAAATGTTTCACCATAATGATAATTGATATGATAATTGCTCAGTTCTGAGTCTGTGCCAAGGCTCTGTACAAAGTGCCAAGCTCTTCTCCTTCAACTTTCAACATGTTGTGTGTATGGGTGGTATTGCACATACCCTGGTTGTAATGAATGGTTTTTTTTTAAAATTTCTTTTACTTTTCTAAGTTTTTGAGTTAGGATGCAAATTATCCTCTTACATCAATAATTTGTTTTTACTCAGACAAGATCTGCTCCTTCTTTTCGTACCTTTTTTTTGGGTCTCAGATATGGCTGTGCATAAAAATCCAGATCAGCTGTTTTTGAAATCCTCAAACCAGCATCTGGGATCATCTGCATGCTGCATTTAAAATTTCTGAAATTTACTTTCGAATTTTAATATAGTTTCTTCTTAATTCTGATGTTCGGGTTAATCTTTCTAGATGCTGCACAGTATCTGTGACCTTCAAGTTGTCAAAAATATTACTCGCTATTTAAATGGGAAAACAAGCTCCAACTTCTCTGCTATCTCAATTTCAACCTCTTCCCAAAGTGAGCAAAACTTCATTGGCGCAGATAGACCATCAGCATGAGATAAAGTAATGCTATCAAGAGTACACTATAAATGTTTTGAACTGTTCAAATGTGATCACGATCACATTCACAAATGTTATTTAAAGTGTCTGGACGCTTACATTGTTTTTATATTTTCAGCAAACACAGTTGCTGTTGATAGAGAAAGTGGATTTTGAGACGCCTATTGTGGTCACAGTAGATTCAAAGATAATACAAATCGTCAAAAATATCACAGTTCCTGCACCTAAAGAAGGTGAGTTAAAGTGCTGTAATTTTATCAAAACAAAAAACAGCCGTGTCACTGAGTTCCTTTTCCTTCCTCTTTCTTTGAGTTTGTCCCTTGAATCTCTTGAAACTTGAAAATATTTTAATGTGGCTTAATTAAACCACTTCTGCAAGGAAAAGCAGGTCAAATTCCCCTACAGAAATTTAAAGACTGATTGCCAAGTACCACAAATGGTTGATGGCACTTTGTTGCATCCAGCTTTTAGGTTTAGAGAGGAAAGCTGTTTCTCATATGGGCTCACGGTGGCTTGGATGACTTTTTTCCCTTAATTAATAAAAAAATAAATAAATAAATAAAAATTTAAAAACTACATTTTGCATGTTATCTGGTTATCTTGATTTGTGAAGATGACAAATATATGTATCTTTTTCTGTACTTTGTGAATTTTTGTAAGAAAACATTATCTGGAATCATTTGTTTGTCCGTTCTTGCATATGCTGTCACGCAATGAATTTAAAGAAAGACTACGGTCAGTTGGCAATGACTGACATATTCCTCTTCCAGTTCCCAGGCTCCTGGTAGATGACACAGAAAGTGTGGTCCGGCTGCAACTGAAAAATATTTCTTGCGTACAAGAGAAGGTCTATTGGCAAATGACATGGGATGACCTATCTGGACAGCCTCTTCCATGGGTAAGTCATCCCTAAAATATAGAATATGCACCCGTTTCAAAAATGTTCAACAATTGTTTCACCTGTGTGATTTCCTCGTCTGTGCAGCCCCCTGGCGAAAGTGAAACAGTTATTCCATCACATCTCATTGCACCATGCCTATGCTTCCTGGTAACTGGAATTTTAACTTGGAAAAATATTCACTTGCATAAGTTGAAAGGAATGATTAAAAAAAAAAAACCCTGTATTTTTATAGGTATGGTTTGACACTAAAAGCACGAAAGGGAAGTACTGTCCTTTCACAAATAAAACAGGTAAGTTGTTTGTTGATGTTGCTCTCTGATCTTATCTGCTTTGTGATGAAGTCATGGAATATGACGTGCCATTTTCTGCTTTTTTGTTTTTGTTTTTTTTAATAGACGCTCTGAGAAGAATGCAGCACAACGTGTCTGTGACTATGGTGGAGTCTCCATTAAGGGGTGGGGACACGGGGCTGACCTGGAATGTAACTTCTCCCTGTAAAGTGCAGGCAGAGGTGCAATTATGCAAGAAAGACATGGCAGGGGGCCAGTGTGAAGAAGTGACGGCGTCCAAACAGCAACTCAAGAGTACTGGTTGGACTGCGGTGCACAGAGTACACTGGGTAAAAAAAAAAAAAATTCCTCAATATGCTACACCCTCCCTTCATAAAATAGATGTTGAAATTTTGTGCCAGAGTCAAAATGACATTTGCTGACCAATGTTTGGAATCAGACCAGCTTTCAGTGGTGTAGCTGTCAACCAGGAGACCTGCAAAGATCAGAAGTGAAATGATTCGAATAAAAGAAAAGGCATCGTTTGCTTAATGCCTGGCATGAAGTAATTTTACAAGCCAAGCAGCATTGTTGTCTGAGGAGATGTCCTTGTGCACCACAAGTCAGACATCTGCGGTGTGGTTACATCTGTTCCTGGCAGTATTTCAGACATCTTTGTGATTTTCATTTCATTTTGAGATCTGTTTATTATAGTTATTCATTAGCTTTTTAATCTATTCCTTTTTGTCTTTTCAGCAAGCAGGAGTGTTCTTGCTCCAGCCACATCCTCAGCTTTGTGTGCAGGTACCATTTGTGCTATTTTCCTCAATAAATCCTCACTGTTTTTACCAACATTTTGTACTGAACCATTGAACCTACAGTCACTTTAAATCATCATATTACAGGTTAAATCTGAATGGATGGTCTCGTTCTCAGAGCCCCAGTGTCCGTTTGAAAGTAAGAATTCAAACTACTCCATAATCTTAAAGACAATGTCCAATGTTTACTTATATGTGGATCATTTAATGCATTTTATTGTACAGTTCATGCCTAAGAAAAACATGTTTCTCACAAACTTTACTGCCTCACCATTGCTCACTTTGTCATGCTTTTATAAAGTAGGCAACACTGAACTCACTAATAAACATGAAACCATGAGCCACCAAATTTTGATAAAGTGACATCAGCAGCTCACTAGAGAAGGATATTGAACAACATCAACTACTGCCTTTGAGGCCATAGAAAAAGGAAAATGCATAAAGAAGTGTGTAAATTGGGAATAATTTTGTTATTTTGTTTAATCTATCGCTAAAACTTGAGTCATTTTTAGGAGAAGCTTTAAAAATCTTATACCCCTGTGGGTGGAGTTGGTGTGAAAAGTTTGATGACAGTTGGCTTTGTGGAGTAATCTTTAAGAAATGGTCCTTGTCTTTGGACCATCTTTGGCAACTATAAGCAGTTAAAATGCCTTAATTGAAAATTGTACTATTTGGATAAATTGTTGACTTGGGTGTAATCTTACAAGCATTAATATTGCTGCCTGTAAAACACTTTTGACAAAATTTGACAATGACACCATGTGCGATTAAAGGTAAAACTGATTGTCACCATAAATTGAAGTAGTAAAGTTAGTGAAAAACAAGATTTGTACCAGTGTCAAAACATTTGACTTTCACTGTACATTCACAATCTTATGATGTGGTTGAAATCTCAGACACAATCTTATGAAGGCTTCTTGATGTATTGATTTATTTTTGTTTTATTTCAGCACATCGAGAGAGGTGGATTCTTCCACTTCTCATTGGATTCATCCTGATATGTTTGGCAATACTTGGAGTCTATTTGATACGAGGCATTCTGAAAGGTTGGCTTCTTTACAATACAAAAATGAATGTCTCTTGCATTTAGTATGAAAACTTCTCAATATTATTTCTGCTTTTTCTCCAGGATATGTTTGGAGATGGTTGAAGGATGATGACGTCAAAGGTTTGTCTAACTCTTGTTTTGAGTTTACACTGACAAAAAAAAAAAAACACAACAAAAAACAAACCCTTTTGCTAATGCTACGATTCCTTTAAAAACTAGTCTTACTGCTTAAAATCTTTGATTTAAACACAAATTTCAGTTTGTTTCATTTGAATTTTATGTTGAAGACACAAAGTAGAGCATAGTTGTAAAGGAAAAGCAAAATTATTTTTGAATAATTAAAATAATTAACCAAAGTGTAATTAAATCTCAGTCCAGCTTTTCTGGTTGTTTGAGGAGATAAGTGAATAAACGGCATCACTGCAGACTAAGGAACATGCCTGTGAAATCAGAGATAAAGTTGTAGAAAAGATTACAGCAAAGTTTTAAAACAATATCACAGCTGCAAACCTACCGACTGTTTATCTGTAGAGGAGATCAATGGAAAATTAGCCATTGTAACTATGAAGGAGATGCAGTGAAGCAGCACTGTCTACAGTGCAACCATTAGTCGCCCACTCCACAAATAAGGGCTAATTTTGTAAGAGTGGCAAGAACCCAGCTATAAGAAGTCCTGTTTACGGGTAATGCCATAAAAGAAACAGCTGTGAATAATTACCTTCGAGCAGCAAACATAAACATGCAACAACGTAGGAGTGACTAGGAATAAAGTAAATCCATGTGTTAAAATGGCCAAGTCCAGACATTAATCAAATGGAGAATATGTGGAAACCTTTTGAAAATACCCAGTGGCAGCTTTGATTGCAGTGAAGTGGTCCTTCAAAGTATTGGCACAAATATATGCTACACTTTTCCTACTTTTGTTTGTCCAGAAACTTGAAAAGTATCCAATATTTTTATCTCCACTTTACAACCAAAGTGGACTTCTTAGTGTTCATCTGTCACTTAAAATTAAAATAAAATCTATATAGGGTTTGTGTTTATCATGTGACAAAATGTAAAACAGATTTTCAAGGCAGTGCAAAAGTGAGATTTTTTATTTATACCTAGTTGTATAGTTCAAGCGAGATATTTTTTGTTTGTTTTATTACTCTGTGGCTTAAAAAGTACGTTTGAAAGTATATTTAGTGTTAATTTATTACAATATGCATTATATTAAACAAATATTTAATTTGTCTTGTGTTTTCTTTCTTTCAGGTGCTGTGGGTGGCGGTCATGTGATGCTGCTATATCCGCCTGATGATGACAAGCGTCTCCCAGAGCTCCTATGTCACTTGGGTTCATCTCTTCAGGCCCTGGGCTTCACCGTGTCTCTTGACCTCTGGAGCCAGGGTGAACTCAGCGTGCTCGGCCCCGTGCCATGGCTCCACTCGCGACTGGACCGTCTGAAGCGGCAGGGCGGTAAGGTGGTGCTAGTCCTAACCCAGACCACGTGGACCAGAGCAGAGCAATGGGGAGCCCACAGTTGCGAGAACAATGAAGAGAGCATCACAGGAGCGGAGGGGGACTCTGCCTCGTCCCGCCACGTGGATGTTTTTGGCGCCTCGCTAAGCTGTATCCTTGCAGACTATTTACAGGGCCGCGCAGGCGAGCGGTTCATGCTGGTGCAGTTTGAGTCACTCCCTCCTGCACCTCCAGGTGGTTACCGACCGCTTCCAAGGCTTTTTTGTGGCCTCCATCTCTACAGTCTTCCGTCCCAAAGTTTGGGCTTTCTGACTGAACTGGCGGGCTCCAAACAAATCGCCTCTGCATCAGCAAGGCGGAAAAGAGCAGGGGGGCTTCGAATGGCATCCAGAGCGTTTGCCAAAAGACTGTCAGGGTTCACAGCAGGGACAAATGTGTTGCACCTTGCTGGTGTATCTCCAGGCTATGTTGGGCAGGAAGAGGAAGACTCTGGGGAAACACTACTCTTAGAACCAAATTTAATCACACCACCATCCAGTCCTGATACAGAGGTCAATAAAATGGATTGGGTCTGACAACTAGAGAGGATCACAAAGGTCAAGTTATGGGAGGCTCCAGTGAACAAATATACCTCAATTAATGCACAAAGACATCCATTTTCTGTTTGCGGTACTCTTACTGTGTCATGGGATGCCGATGCTTGATGATCTCCAAGTATCTGCAGAAGTTATTGAACAGAAGGCAGTTAAGGGTTAGGATACAACTGCATGACATTAGAATATCTTTCAATGGAAATACTATTGGTTAATATTGCATTGAAGATATCAGTTACAATATGACTAATATTTTCATTTTTGTATCTATTGTCTGTGTTTCTTACTCTCTGTGACTTTCACCATTTTGGGCAAATGTTATGCAGTGAGACTGTGTCCATTGAGATTAATCTTGGAAGAAAATGCAATTTGATAAGTCTTGGGATATATTAGCTTCAAGTATTGCACTCCAAACAGTCCTTTGAAATATGATTACGCACACTGTTAATGCGATACTTTGCAGAGGCGGTTGCTGATCCAGGACATGGCAACACAGAAATGCGCAAGGCAAACAACCACACAGTCACGTACTGTTACTTGTGGGGAATTGAAAGATAAACTTCACACAGTTAATTTGGATAATGTGAAGAAAGTGGAATAACTGCAGGAAACGCACACATGCATGGGGAGAAAATTTGAACTCAGAGTTCAGAAAATACACATGAACACCTGCACTTAGTTTGAAGTGACCAGTTAACCATGTTTCTGAACTGTGGGAGGAATCTGGCATGTCTGGAAGAAAAAACGCATGTATGAGGACAACATGGAAATTGCTGTAGGACATGTTGAAGCATCATATTGTTGAACAGTTTTGCTAGTTAGGTTTGTCAAACAGTAATATCAGCTTGATAAACCTGGATTCTATGTGTTTAGCAGAAAGAGCAGTTTTATATGATAAATATCAGATCAGTAAAGGTTGAGAAGCTAACGCCGAAGAGAAACTTGATCCATCGCTGAAACATATCACTACCTGGAGAAACAAAATACATTAAAAATAGAAGATCTTTTTAGGAGTTTGCAAATTATGTTTGTGATCTTGAAAAAGCAAAATGGCATTAATACAAAACCTCAAAAAGGGCATTTTCAGTGTTGCATGCACCTGATAGTTCTACCAACCTTTCCACATGCACTGTGTATTTAAGTCATTTTACCTGTACATGATGTTCTTGAAAGAAAAAATGTATGCATATATATATATAATTATATATGACAGCCTGTTCATGTAAATATGCTATATGGTTTCCTCAGGAATTCTGAGTTGGTTTTATACTGTGATTTCTCTTAAATATTTTAATATGGGATTGAATAAAGCATTATTGTACTTGTCTATAGACAATTATTGCTCATATCTGAATAAATAACAGATACTTTATTTTGACTTATGACAATTTAACAGTAAAGGTTGTTACAACAAAGATTCTAACACATTTAAGCATTTGTTTTTTTAAATCCAAATTTAATTTGCATGTTTTTGTCATTAACATTAAGGAGAGTATGCAGGAGGGACAGAAGAGATGTTGATACCAGTTATTGAAGAAGACTGAATGGCCAGTCAGAGCTGTAGCAACTAAAGAGATAAAGCTCAACAGGAAGATGTCAAATTAAGAGATGTACCAGTCTGCAAACAGCACTTTGGTTGTATGGATGATATGGAGCACTGTAGATGCATTGTATGAGTCGGGTAAAACAATACTCAAGAGAATCGCTAATTAAGCATGTTTTTACTCAACATTAAAAATGTAGCCATCCAGTAAATTATTTTGAGTATGTGAGCTTTTTATAGCTGTGAACATTACATCTGATAAATCTTGAAAAATTATGTCATCAGAGACAAAAAATGCATTAAAAGTACAAATATGATTACAAAGCAAAATTAGGTAGAACAAACACTTTTTCTAATCACTTTTTCAACATAAAACTTATCAAATCAATACAGTACGTAACATAACTGTGTAGAGGACAGAATAAAGTACTTCCAGTGATAATATGTCCTGTTTTCTGTTTCTTCCCTTGACTTCCAAAAGACTCAACATGCTCAGCAGACAGAAAATAATATAAAAACAACAAAGTGTCTGTGCAAAGATGGGTGCTGCATTATGCAAACATTGAGACTGTGGCGGTAGATAGAGCGCTGTCTTGTTTGCAAGGGTAGTGTTTAAAAGATGAGCCCTGGTGTATTATATGGGTCCTAAAATGTTGTAGGTACTACTTTTTAAGCACATGCCAAAATCTATGCACCAAATACACTGCTCAAAAAAAAATAAAGGGAACACTCAAATAGCACATCCTAGATCTGAATGAATGAAATATTCTCATTGAATACTTTGTCCTGTACAAAGTTGAATGTGCTGACAACAAAATCATTGTTGATTGTCAATCACTGTTGCTTCCTAAGTGGACAGTTTGATTTGACAGAAGTTTGATGTACTTGGAGTTATATTCCCTTTATTTTTTGAGCAGTATACATTTTGTATGTATTTGGTACATATGCATACCACTGGATTGTCTTCAGTGTCACACACAGAAAAATGTTACCACAATTAAAAGATGAGCTGTTCAAGGTTGTTCTAAACTAGTTTTAACTGATCAGTATCATGGAGAAACGTATGAGAATTCCCAGAACAAAATAATAATAATGGTAAAAAAGTCACATTTAGTGTCAGCTGTGTTCTCCATTAACCTTTGAACTCAGAACGTAAATTTAGAAATTACACCATTATAGATTAATTTAATAATTTGCCATTTCAGTAAAGAAAAGGTGACATGACCATTAACACACATGATGAATGGGTGTGACGGCTCTGATGTGTGATTGGCTGATAGATTCAATCCCAGCGACAACGTCATATCCTGCGTGGCAGCGGCTCCATGGAAAACACAGACGAGACTCGCAGCCAATCATTCATTCATCCCAGTGGAGTGTAGTTTCTGCCCGTCCCACTGCAGTCCGGCACCACGGCTGTTGCAGGAGCACTTCCAGCGTTAATCAAACAGCCTTTGGCTGAAAAGTAAAAGTTGAAGGAGGATTCCTAAAATGTGAAGTTGCCCGGGTTCAGGTGACAGTGAGCCAGCAGGGACGGAGACGATCTGTCGGTGGTGCAGCAGACGTTGTGGTTTGATAACAAGGTACAGAAATAAAGATCTCAAAGCAAAAACATGGAGGTTAAACGATTAAGCGCTATGTTTGTAGATATATGATTGAATAGTGTCTCAAAATAAACAGAGTAGTGGCCAGAAGAGCAGTCTTGCATATACGGTTGGCTAAAGCTAGCAGCTAGCTGACCTTAGCTGCTAGCTGGTGCTGATGTTGCTGAGCTAACATTGAAGTCAGAGCATCTTAGCTTGGATAAGCATCTTATTTTGCTGTTTTTATTACTACGTTAGTGTGTGGAATGTTGCATACATATGATTTATATCAGTGATAAATAAATAAATGTTGGTACATGAGATGTAATACCAGTTCAGTGGGTTCATATCTTCAGTTGTTCCTTACCTTGCCTTACAATTGTATTTATTTTAATTGCTTATCCATCCTTGTTTGAAAGTTTACTGTTACTGTTTTAATTTATCTTAATTTTCTCATTAGCATGTTCGTTGAATTTTAAAGTGCAGTAGACATAGAAGCAGGTAAATCATGCATTTTCATCGAAAGAGCAGCCCCAACTGCTTACTGCAGTTATTCAGGCGTGAAATAGTGGTGGATGTTTTACCAAGCAGCTTTTGACACTTATAAGGCTTTAAGAAAGTTTTCAAATCAATAATTGCAAAAAAAACCAAAACAAACAAACAAAAAATAGCATTCATTGCAGAAAAATTTTAGAAGATAAGCTTGTTGCTTCAAACTTTGGAGACTGTCTATCTGTTCTGGTGAAGCACATATTTTCTGTTTGTCCTCTGAAGGATCATGTGGGGAGTCTGGCCTTTCCTGCCTGCTCTGGTGCTTCTGTCAGAGCTCTCTGTGGAGAAAGTCCAGACGGCGCCATGTCAAACCTGCAGAAAGCTCACCGAAAGCTTCATTAAGGTAAATCTTATAAACTGTCCAGTTTATCACTGGACATCTTTTTATCATGCTTTTATTTCTTTGTGTCAAACTGAAGGATTAAAAACTTTAAGTGTTTGTGTAGGGACTAGAAAAAACTGCAAACAAGAACTTTGGTGGCGGCAACACTGCATGGGAGGAGGAGAAGCTGGCTAAGTATGCACGCAGGTAGGAATAGTTTCTGCAGCTGACTTTCGCGATACTGTGACCATTTGTAATTTACATCCGTTTTGTCTATTATTCAATCCTTTCCCTAGAATGTTTTTTGGTTTTAAATGTTGATTTTCTTCGTCATGCATTTATTACTTGCATAATTAGTTCAGCCTAATTATCGTCTCCTCGTTTTAGTGAGACTCGGCTCTTGGAGATCGTCGAAGCCGCTTGTGAGAAAACAGATTTTGAATGTAACCGTCTGCTGGAGCAGATCGAAGACCAGGTTGAGACGTGGTGGTTCCACAGGTACAGCTCAGCTAAAATTATTACAGGTGTTAAAAATAAGTGTTTTATTTTTCATTCTGAACCTGCCTTTAATAAGTTTGTTTTATTACTCAGTAGATCAAAATAGATGAAGACATTTATGGCTTCTTCTAAGTAATCACGCTGTGTTATCATGAGCCTGTTTGAACATTTTGTTTGTTTTCCAGGCAGCAGGAGGCACCAGATCTGTTTGAGTGGCTCTGCATTGAGCAGCTAACACTATGCTGCCCACCTGGACACTTTGGACCCGACTGCAAAGGTGTGGATAAGCAGGTTGCTTTATGTTAGTACAACAAATAAAACAGAGTCTACATCCTTGCTTACTTCGTTCATTGCTACGGTATTTAAGCAAAGTGCTGATCATTGTAATCGTGCTAATTTGAAGAGTGCCCGTCCGGACCTGGGGGTGTGTGTGGAGGTCTGGGCCGATGTGAGGGTGAGGGCACTCGTCTGGGAGATGGGGAGTGTGTCTGCGACCCGGGTTACTCGGGCCAGCTGTGCCAGAGCTGTGCTGACGGTTACTTCCGGGAGAAGAGCTCCAATGACAGCGCAGGGGCTTGTGCAGGTGCGCCATTTACTGACTGGTGTTTACATATTTTTAAGTCGACATGATGTTCAACCGGAGCGGATATTTGTTTAATGTTAACGGTTTTCATCCATGTTTAGCGTGCTACCACTCCTGTAAGACATGCTCAGGGCCACAGGATTACAAGTGCCTCGCCTGCAAACCTGGGTGGATCCTTCATGACAACAAGTGTGTGGGTGAGTGTGAATTTGGTTGTTTTTTTTTTCGCTCTATCGCGTTAGGGATGAATACACTTCCCGTGACTTTTACCTTGCCTCTTGTAGACATTGATGAGTGCGGCACAGAGCTGGCTCGTTGTCCTTCCAACACTTACTGTCACAACATAGATGGATCCTATGAATGCAGAGGTATGGCTTCTTCAATATTTATTGATCTCTAACAAAGAAAATCATGCTGGCTGTTTCAGTTGACCAGCATGCACAATGACCAAAGAGTGTTATTGTTGAGAAAATACCAGTCAACTATTTTTAGTCTTGAAAATTAAATTAGTTAGAGCATCAATTATCAATATGAAGTAATTAACTGGATCCTATAATTGGTTAGGAAATGCTGTTTGTATTATTGTCTTCAAAATGAATTTGTTTTTGCATTCATACCAAAAACGAAAGACTTTGATTTTTTTAAAGAAAACTTAAGAATCATGAACTGTGGTGCTTGTTGAAACTACAAACTTGACCACTGCAGGCAGTTGCTGTTCTGCTAGCGGGCAGAGCATCACATTGACAGTAATGATGCTGACTGTTTCACCTTCGCATCCAGGCTGTGACCAGGCGTGTGTGGGCTGCATGGGCAGCGGTCCTGCTCGCTGTAAGAAATGTTCGCGTGGCTACAGACTGAAAGGAGCCAAGTGTCTTGGTATTTAAAGTGTCATTAATTATCTCCGTCATTTTTAACATGTAAGGTTATCCTGGTGGAGATTCAGCCATTTCACTGTGCGTTCCCTCTCAGATATAGATGAATGTAGCGAACGCGCAATAGCATGTCCCGGGCTGAACGAGGCCTGTATCAACGAGGAGGGCTCCTTCCACTGCGACTGCGCTGAGGGATTCATCAGAAGAG
Organism: Poeciliopsis gracilis; assembly: GCA_911649635.1. Lineage (NCBI taxonomy): Eukaryota > Metazoa > Chordata > Actinopteri > Cyprinodontiformes > Poeciliidae > Poeciliopsis > Poeciliopsis gracilis. The sequence goes on from CAJVRI010001220.1 coordinate 6,456,728, forward strand.
ACAGCATTTGTGTGGAGAATAAGCCACCTGGTGTGTATCAGGTTTTAGGCAAAGCAGTATGAACCAAAAATAGTCTCCCGTCTGTATTCTCTCTGTATTTGCTCTAAATAGTTTGGATTAGAATCGATGGTGCCAGTGTTTAATGCCTTCTGCTGTCTGTAAATATAGCTGATTTGTACATTTTTTTCCATTTTTTTCCATTTACATATTTTTAAGTCTCATCAATAAAAACAGAGTTTAACATGGCAACTTAGGTTGGTAACAGAGCCGTGTGTAGAGTGACAATTAAAACTGCAACATGTTTGTAGTTCTTATGAAAAGAAGGCACTGTCTCTATATATTTGAAGACAAATTTAGGATATGAATCTAAACTGTTTATGTGCAAGAAATACTGGGAAGAAAATTGTGTGTAAAAACAGCATCTGTAATGCAAATGTTGACCTAATTGTTGGAAAGCAATCCACAATGAGATCTTGGTGAAGTTTGGACTCTGACATCTGAGTTTGCTTCCGTCTTGCCTCCTCAGCCGGCCCAGAGAAAGGTCTGTTTGACGACATGACGGATGACGAGGTTCTTGTGCTGCAGCAGATGTTCTTCGGCGTCATAATCTGTGCCCTCGCCACACTTGCAGCCAAGGGAGACATGGTCTTCACAGCCATTTTTATTGGAGGAGTGGCTGCTATGGCTGGATATTGGCTGACAGAGAAGGGAGACTACATGCTGGATGGATTTCTGAAGGGACGTTAGACTGTCTTCACATGTCTGTGTAACAAAGGGACCTGCGGATACCAGCCAGGAGAGGTGAATAAGACTGGACCCAAGGTGGGACGTTATCTTCAATGCTAGCCTTTCAGGGATTAATTATGTTATTTATAAGGGCTTGGATTAAGTAATGTATAACTGATGAAGAGGATTATGCAAGTAAAGGTGAAGACGATGATGTCATGAATGAAGCAACACTGCACTGACATAAAATACCTGAACTTCATTCCCTACCATAAGCTTTGCCTGTGTCAGGTTACTGCTATACTCCAGATGGTAGTTGTGGGCATGCAATTAGATCAACACTGTCCCCTCAAACTGACCCCAAATAGAGTCTGAGGAGGTTTATATCATGAGCTTTTTTTTTTCACTGGATGACTTTATACCTCTTCCTCTGTGAATGTGTGTGTCACAATGCATGTTACGTTCATTTGAAATCAGAAGTACTGCACTGTTTTAATTTATTGTTTACTTTATTTTAGCATGATTGTTTTGACTTTTTTTTAGCTGCTGGATTATTTATTTAAATGTAAAAGGAGTGTGTGAGTGCAATCTGGATAATTCAAGCCAATTTCTGTTGCCTTTCTTTTTATTTATGTTTGTGAATATTTAGTTGTTTGTATTATCAGTGCAAACATTCAGCTGTAATTCAGAGATTATTTTGGAGAGCCATAACACTAACACCTCTGATCCATTTGGTCATTTTGTCGATCCTTATTTAGCTGGACTGGAATCATCCACAGGTGTTTGCTTTGCAATAAAAGGAGATTTTACAGTTTTGTAGGATTTGATTTTTCGATAGACTATTTTAACTTTGCTGAAACATGGAAAACTATGTTTGATGAAGTGGCAGAGAGACGGAAGACAAAGAAAAATGTTTGGGTGAACAAAACAATTTAATAATATATTATAAAACAAATTCATGAATTAAATGTTTTTGACTGTCAAGAAATGATAGCATAATTGCACACTGATATATTTACAAGTGATAATGTCAGTAGTTAATTGTATTAACCATTAGAAAATCTTTGTTTTCAAATGGTTAATTTTAGAAATATTAACATTTGTTTTATTGCATTTGTTACCATGCAATAAGACAGTAAGTGGTCATGTTATGCTCAACACAATCAATGATGACGAAGACTGCTAACATGACGGTTGTCTCGTAAGTGGAGGACTACACTGCTCCTTTTAATAAGAAGCTTTATTATTTAATAAAGCTTCTCATTAAAGAATTTGGTTTTTCATATTGCTGTTGGTAAATATGATAATGAAAAGTTGTGTGAAAGATAAAACATGGTTGAAAATGGCCCTGAAACAAAGCCCATGGAAGAATTCTGTGCGAACTGTCGCTGGAATCTGAATTTCCCACACTGATGTATCCAGGACCAGGCCCACAGCTGTTGCATTGCTTGTCCAGAACCCCTCCTAAGACAAGGACAACATCAGAAATGTCTTACTTGGACTAGATGGCTGCAAATCCTTTCTTTTGAAATCCTGCATTTGATTTGATAAGGTCAAATGAAATCCAGGTCCTAGAGGTAGAGTGGAGAGGCCCAGGCTTCAGGTCCACTGAGTAGTTTCCAATCAGTTTTGGTCTGGGGAAGCCATGTTATCTGCTGGTGTTTGTTGTCTTCTAGATCAAAGTTGGTGCAGAAATTGACTGGGAGATCTTTAAGGAAATGCTGAGCTAATTTTTCAGCATCTGAAGGAAGAAGTGAGACACCAGACCCAACAATGGAGAAAAGCAAAGTTTGCTATTAAAGCAACCTGGACTTCCACTAAAGCTCCGCTGCAGCCTGATCGTCTTTATGCCACGCTGCTTCGATGCAGCAATTCACGCAAAATGAAATATTGGGTATTGAGATCTTGGACATGTATATACCTTTCTTTTTTTTTTTTTAATGGTTTAATGTTAGGGTTATGCTTTCTGTTTCATTTCAAACTGAGGCCTTGCTCCTCTGTGGCTGAGCAGAAGCCTGAATTGCAGGTTTTGGCGGCTTGGAGCGATGTCAGTGTTCCACTCCAGTTAATGGGGTTAAGGCTCAGCAGCTCGCTCTCCTTCAGGGCCTCCTGGGAATGTGTTAGTGCTCTGTCCCTCCTGCTCTGCTCCATTAGCTGCACACAAAACAAGTACAACTGAGACAAAGAGAAAAAAAAAACAAGACATTTTACTGTTAGCTCAAAATACCCTCCAGGAAGCATTTTCAACATATTTTAGTACACAGAGGGATTGGTAATGGATGCATAATGCATGATTGGGACCGTACCCTCTTGTTCTCATCTCTGTAGACTGCCATTGCTTTGGTGTGCTGAATTCACTGCTGTCTCTCACTAGATAGGGCGAGGCGGTCCACCGCCTTGAGATGCTCTGCTTCTTTTACTGTACTAGACAGCAGCAGCTTCAGTTCCACGCACTTCTCCTCCATCTGCCTCTTCAGCTGCTCTCCTATTTCCTTTCTGGCAAAATAAACCACGTATTAATAGCCTGTGTAAAGGTGAGGCCTTGTCAGAGGATAATTTAGAATGTACAGTAGAGCTGAAGTGATTTGCCTGTACTCTTCTTTCTCACTGATGGATCCAAAAAATGGTTTCCTCCTCACCTGATGATACCTGACACAACAACTTCTACTCAGTGACCATGATTTCATATTATTTATTTTTATTTTGCACAGTAAATCCACAATAAAAGCCAGGCTATTCCCTGGGTGTATATCAGGACTCCTCCTTTCCACCTTGCATGATCAGCGCCCTCTGGTGGTTATGATGGTGAACAGCGCATGTTTCGAGACTGATGGTGCGTTTTAAGGACCAAAGGTGGGTGCAAAAGATCCAACCTCGGAATATTCTGCGAGTCAGATTTATACATTTGTGCTTTTATGTTTACTTAAATTTATGGCGTCTAATTATTTATTAATGCATCTACAGGCAGCAACCACACATTGGATTGACACCAGGTTGACCTCACCTGACCGCTCTTTAGCATTCTACCATGGTCCAGGAGAATTGGTGATGTTACTGGAGTGACAGCAAAGCTTGGAGTGTCTTGAGAAACAGAAATGGGTGTGGGTATAGAGATAGGTGCTGGAATAGTGAGTGAGAAGAGAGAAAAAACAGAAATGTAATAATCCCCATGATAATTACATTTGGCAGCTTTAATGATTTATTTGAACTTGTTATCCTTCAGGATGGAAACAAACAAGAAAATGCTTTAGTAAATTTAAAAAAGTCAAAATAAAATTCTAGTAGTTTGCCCAACTTTGACCCTTTGAAACTTTCTACACTGCATAAAATCTGGCTTTGTGGCATGAAATTAATTTAGTTAATCCTTGCCATTGCAATAATCTCTAGTCACCAAATCCCCTCTGCATCCTGTTTGGAACATTGAACCAAACATTGGGTTGCATGTCTTAATGCAAACATGAAATTCTTTAATAAAATTTGAGTGAGTTTTGTTGAAAAATGTGAATTGCTTATTACCTAAGCCTGTCATCCTGAAAAAAAATTAATAAGACACCAAAGTTAATATGATATGCAAATGTTAAAGTAGAGATAAACTTTTCACCAGTCCTGTAAATGAAAAACAGAGCAAATAAATGAAACTGTTTTCTTATGTAGTCTCATCTTTAGGTCTTGCTCTTTTCTGCTGGAACTCCTGAGTCCAGACATTTGTGTGCTGAAGCATCCCAAACTCCTAAAGCTTAGAAATATATATCTTTTAAAGCAAATGTCCTTTTTACATTAAAAAGGACATTTGTCTTATAACTAAAAATCTGAATTTTACATATATCTGTAAAGATGCCAAATACACATTAAACCCAGACGAATCAGAGCATTCAGTCAGTGTTTTGCTTTTGCAACCGCTTTCTTGGGAACTGGGTTTCCCACCCCTCTAATAAAACAAAGCTTTATTATTATCATCATCAGACACAAAAGAGAACGATTATTAGCACGCGGCAACAAGCTAACCAGATAAACACTGAGAACATTTCCAGCAAAACAAAGAAGAGAATCCTTTCAGCTGTTAAAATGACTAAAACTCTTTTATTGAACAAGAAATAAAAATAAAAAAAAACTTCTTAAAGGGCAAACATTTGAAACTTTGCTGCATAATTTTTATGGGATTTTAAAAGTGCAAGTGTATTGTTTTGATCTCCTGTAGGTTAGATAACAGCTGTCATTATGGAGCCTAGAAGATGTTCTTGCTTGAAGATAAAATCTTTCTTGAGGTTGATCATTCTTCAGATTCCCAATGTTTTATGGTTCTCCCACAGCCAGGCATGATATTTATTTAATTTGTGATCTTCAGGAGTCACCTATAATAATAATAATAAAAAATACAGATAATCTGTCAGATTTAGCTTAATTGTGACTTAAAAATAACTTAAAATAGGTAGGGAGTCGAGTTCAATCACCTGTCTCCACTCATCAACACAGAAGATCCTGTAGGAGTCGTTCCCGTACTTGCCAATACCATGCAACTCAATAGGGTAACGCCACTGTTTATTTAAAAACTCATCTAATCAGGAGAAAACACAGTTAGTTTTATTCCTACATGAAAGTTATCCAGCAGAAGTCTAATATTCTCACCGGAGAAGCGGATGATTGTTTTGGCTCGAAGTTCATAGAGGCCAAGTGGCTTCATGAGTTCAGACATGGGCTTCCAGTCGGCCTCCCGGGTCACCTCTGCGGACGGGTAGTGCTCAAAGAACACCCAAAGCACCGGAATGGCCATTTTCCCTGTAATGAAGAACTAGTGAAATTCCGATTTTTACTGCAGATTGATTCAGGCTGCGCAAATGTGGGACTTTACCACTTGTCTTATTCAGAAAAATAGTGGCCACCAGAAGCTTCCAGGGATCATGGAAAAGGGTTTCCTGTATGAGGTTGAAGGGAGACTGGGGAGGTGTCCATTTTCTGAGAGATTTCCTCCTGGGTGGGCTGAGTCCTGAGCACAAACACAGAGAACAGTTCTCTGAAAAACACGAACAATATCTCAGATATTGGGAAGAGCAAAGCCTGCCAACAATTGTGCATAAATGAACTCCATAAACATTACCATCTTTGAGATGTTTCCCCCTGAAATAAGGACTTGTTTTCCGCCTGCTCTCCAAATTCTTGGGTCCTACGAGAACACAGGAAAGTGTTAAATAGGTCATAATGTTTGTCATTTTAATATCCTTGAAATTTTAATGAACATAAATATGATTTTTAGGGCTTTCACAGACTACAATTAAGTTGTCATAAAAACATTACTAAAATTCTGAATTTTAACATAAATTTGACAGAAACGCAGAGTGTACACACCCTATTAAAGGATTTAACGGTGATAAAGCCTGTTAATTAATTAGCATTATTTAATTTAATGGGTTGGGCTTCCATTAAACAGCCAATGAGATACAAGGCCTTGCAAAAGTACTCACACAGCCTCAATTTTTTTTAGTCACGTTCTTCAATCTATTTATTGATTATTATTTATTGGTATTTTGTCTATCGGACAAAAAGCCAATAAAATGCACTGCAGTTCAAAACATGAATGCTTTTGTAATGCACTACAATGGTCGACTTTACTCCTTTAACTCATATTTTAATCTGACGGAGCTCTTGTTTTTGTCATGTATCAAAATATGTCATGTAAATAAATGAAATGATTTTCTTCATGAAGTGCCATCAAATTACTAATATTTCCGTTATTTTTCTTATACCTCTAACATGTAATTGTAGCTGGAGAATGCACAAGCTGGATATACTTAGAAAATAGGTTTGAAAAAAGTTCATGGTTGTGGCACATGAACTTAGCTTCAAACTAATTGAAATAAAAGTCTTGATTACAAACTTTTCTTCGCTGTCAGAGTATGTAGCTCCTACTTACTATTATGGGAGTCTCTAACTGGTGTACAGCTTCCACCACTGTTGTCAGGTAACACCTCCTTCTCTCTGTGACTGTCAGCATTATCCACTACCTCTGAATTAGACTTGTCGCCTTTGCTGTGAGGCTGTGCAACATCTGTGTTTGCCACGTTCTCACTTTCATTCTCGCTCTCAGTGGCAGCTTCAACACTCAGAGTCGGGACCGAAGGCGGCGTGTTTGCCGGTTGATTCCTGTGAGCTGGAAGAAAGGTGTTTTGTTGATCAATTGAAGGAGCCAGTCTCAGAATTTTCTCTCTCAGCAGTCCCACCCTCCGGGGGCTCTTGTGTGTATCATCATCATCCGCCAAGTCTGATGAAGACGTAGCTTGTGAGGTAATCTGCTCCGCCTTCTCGGCTGTGTCCTCTGGCAAATTATTACTTCTAATTTCCTCAACAGCAGGCTTTACCTTGCTCTTGATGACTTTACATCTGGTAGAGGAAGAGCTGTTTTTCAATTTATGCCTGGCAGATTTCACTTCCCCACGTATTTCAGCCTGCTGTCCATTTGCTTGCTTTTTCGTCCATTTCGCTTGCGTTTCTTTGGAATGATCCGTTTCAGAGCTGGTGAATTTAGTTTTGGATGAGGTGAAATCAAACAGGTTTGCGTCCAGGTTCTCTCCTCCATTTTTTAACAGATAATCATGCAAAGATGACTTAGACCGGAACCTCTGCCCACTGGGACTGGAACAAAAAAATAGATTAGTCATTGATTTCACTCATGTGCATGTTAATATATGAAGTTTAGCCTCTGCTGGGCACTGTTTCATTAATTTCACTTCAAAAGTTCTTCATTATGACTCCAAAAGAAAGTGAAATGTTTGTGTAGCTGGCTGTGGGAAGTAAGAATCTCTTGCAGCGTTCTGTATTACAGTGGATCTGAGGACGTCCCGGACTGACAATGTTGTATGTCAGTCTGATGATGAAGACAATACTCAGGGTTGTCCCTAATGTTGTTCATTTGATGAAGAGTCTTTCTGTGATAATCTCCAGAGATTCCACAGCAGATCCCAGAACCAGCCCTCTTTAACCGTCTTCTCTAACTTTTTTTTAGGTCCCTGGTTCTGCTGCCCCAACAGATGATGACAGAAGAGACACTCTCAACAACAAACTTATAAAAGATATGTAGCATCTGGCAGTACACATTAATTAACCTTTTTATATGTAAAGTGACTTGCGGGGGGGTGGGTGGAAACCAAACCATCGATTCACCTTATTATGTACACGTCCAGTTTTCCTGCTGTCTTGCCAGATTTTCTCTGCCTCACTTCTCTAATCCATCCATGCGGTAGTGCTTCCTTGTTACTCTGGACATCCATGTCTAGGCTGATTTCCAGCTCATTTTCACCACTGGTGACAGGAATCTCAGAACCAGGAACGCAGCTTAGACCAGTTTTCAGCCTGTCCTCTCAAATGTCTACAGCAAAATGACAGCAGACACACTTTGCTGTAAAAAAAGAAAGAACGAAAAAGGATCCACTGTGCAACACAGAAGAAGCGCCATTTCATTCCATTGTTTTTATGCAACAGCAAACGAAGAGAGTAAATCACAGTCAAACTCGTGAATTGCACCTACCCGAATTCATCGCATTTATTTTGCTATGGAGCAGAGCGGTCCGAACCGAGTTTTGGTCCGTCAACAGTGGAGCGGAACTGAGCATGCGCAGAAACTCGGAAGCAGTTCTGAGCGTGCGCAGTCCGAGCAGAGCTTGACAACGGAAAACCCGAACTGCAATAACTTGTTGATTTAAAATAAAATTGGCTTGTCTTTTTTTCTGGTTATTAGCTGGAAATGAGGCCAATTGAAAAATGGAAAGAGACGGTTCGTGACCGGTAAGAGACTCTAACCTTGTGTTTATTTTTTTATTTTTTTCCCTGCTCGGAAACTAGGATGTAACGCTAGCTGGGTAGCAACGGTGGTTGCTATGTAAACTAGGAGAAGCCAGCTAACGTGGATTAGCATGTAGCTATTTATCAAAGGCAAATGATGAACACCTTATAAAGGTTGAAAATGCGCATGAAACCATCTAGTTGGTCGCTGTTAAGTTTGCGAGAAGTCTCTGTGTATTGCGCCACGGATCTAGCTAGATTCTATAGTCTTGTTTTTTCGCAACTGTCCCACTGAAATATTTGCTTTGTCAAAGCGTTTTCTTTGCATCTAATGTTTCCCCAAACTCGTTGTCACTGGTTAATTACCACTGCAGCTAAACTAGAGAACGTTTTCATTCTCTGACCTTAGAAAGCTTATGTCCCTTCTTCCTTTTTACAATTTCTAGTTTTAAAACTCACAATTCTTTTCTCTTTTCACAGTGTTGATGCTCTGATTTGTAAAATTTACTCTCGTTTTAACAATTTATATAGACTTAGGAAACCCTACTTCACATTTACATTTATCTTTTACCTACACGTTTTTGCATACAGTTTGCTTAGGGACTTTACACAATACAAACTTTAAACGTCATCAAAACATTTTTTGTCGTTTTATAAATATAGCTGTACAGTGTTGCATGTCGTTCCTTATGGTCTACAATATTTAAAAATAAAACATTAAATTTTTTTAAACTGGAAGTTGAAAAATATGTCACACAACTAAAATACCTATAATATTGTCAGGTATTTAGGTATGCAAACATGATCAGTTAGAGTTTTACGTTATTATTGCAGACTAGTTTTGTTTGTTTTTTTTCTATCATGGGAGCATTTTAAAAAGATCATTAGAAAAATGCTCATGGGTGGGGAGTAAGCTATTTGTTACTCCTCTCCCCTATGGCTGTTATACATCCTGCTTTTTCTCTGGATGCATAGCAGTTTTAATCTCTCTTCAGGGCTGTGAGTTATCAGCTTTGTTTACGTTGATGTTGCTTCTTTGTATGCACAAGATAAAAATAAGAAAAATACACTTATAAAACAACATTGTCAAGGGCTTTCAGGGGTCACCCTAAACATTAAAACTGCAATATGGTATTTTCACTGATAAATGACTGCGCGTTGTTGCTAAATCGACCAATCAATCTTGTGAAAACAAACGTTTCAAACAATTTTCTCTACTGCAGTGTTTATGACCTGGCCTTCAAGCCAGATGGCAGCCAAATTATAATGGCTGCAGGGCAACGTGTGCTGGTAAGGTTCACCTTTTATCTTTTCCTGGCGATGGACATCTCTGCAGAATGCATTGCTGTAACAAATTATGGTTTCTGTTTCCAGGTCTGCGATGCCAAAGATGGGACTATTATTCAGCCTTTAAAAGGACACAGTGATACAGTGTACTGTGTGGCCTATGCCAGGGATGGTACTGAGCCGGTTTTCTGTTTGAATGCGTAGGACTTTCTGTATCTTATTCACCTTCATCTCATTAGGGACCATGTTTTTGTGCAGGTAAGAGGTTTGCCTCAGGGTCTGCAGACAAAAGCATTATCATTTGGACTTCTAAACTGGAGGGTATTTTAAGATATACGTAAGTGATTTTATTATTCTAATAAGTTCTCCTTACTTTTCAAGAGTAATTGCATTATTTTTGTCTTTAATGTTGTTGCGTAGGGGTTAATGACTTAACAAAGCCAATAAATATCTCTTCGATTCAGTTTGTTTACGCACCAACAATTCACAGATCATGTTACAAAGACCTAAGTACTATCTTTTAAAGCAAAACTAAGATATTTGGCAACAGCCTAATGACTGCTATCTCATTTTGTCAGATTGCAAACACAAACAACACTGCATTTATACGGATTTCTTAATCTGCAAAATTTGTTGTGCATTTGCGTTCACTTCACTCTGATATTCCCAGATAAAATCCAGGTTAAGCAACAGAATAGAAATTATTTTATATGCACTGTAAAAATGCAAAAGTCTACAAAATCCTTAGAGGCCTAAAGGTTGAAAACCTCTGTCCATTGCACATTTGAGCCTACAGGTGGCGCTAAATGTATGGCCATCATCCTAGGGGATCGAGTATAGCTACATGGCCTTGAGAGGACCTTGGGATAATGTTATCTCTTCCCACAATCAAGCTATACAATTCAGAAATGTTTGCCAAAGCCATATTTCAATTGTACTGAAAACTACTTGAACCCTGCTGAATTTTTTGTTTTAGAACAGTACCCATCCCTCGTTGTAACCTATAATGAATCAAGTTTCTGTTCATTCGTTTAAAACTGAAAACTGGGTTGTGTTATCCAAAGAAAATGCAAGAAATAATTGTCTGTTAATATGGAAATATGTTTCTCTCCTTGGCATGAATCATACATATCCCTCATGAAGAACATTTCTTTTCAAAAAAGAAATGATTGTCTACTTTTACATCCTGGTGTTCACTGTGCTTTCATTCCATTTACTTTTCTTTTTTTATTGACCTTATCTGCAGCCACAACGATGCAATCCAGTGTGTTGCCTACAATCCAATCACTCACCAACTTGCTTCCTGCTCATCTGGTGACTTCGGTGAGTGTCCAGTCAATCACATATTACGCATTAGCTTGATTGATTGATTAGAAGTTATTCTTTCAAGAAGAATCACAAGGAGAGCATTATCTGTTCATATTTTTTAGGCCTGTGGTCCCCTGAACAAAAATCTGTAAACAAGACTAAAGTGAGTAGCAGAATAACATGCTGTGGGTAAGTTGTTTCTCGTCTTTCCATGAAACACTCTTTATCTCTTCATGCAAAACATTGATGCTTCAACTAGAGTTTATTTAAACTCCAGGTGGACAAACGATGGGCAGTACCTTGCCCTTGGCATGATGAATGGTGTGGTGAGCATACGGAACAAGAATGGAGAGGAGAAGGTCAAGATAGAGCGTCCAGGAGGATCTTTATCCCCAATCTGGTCAATAGCGTGGAATCCATCCAGGTTAGTGATTCTTAGTTACTGCACCATAACATCCATGTGAAATGTTGATTCTGTTTTTTTTTTTGTTTTTTTTTATTTCATCCATCCTGTGTTGTCTGTGTAGTTAGCACCGTGGATTTATTGACTGTAAATTGCGTATTTTAAGCGAGGCCAGCAGGTGGCAGTAGTTGACATTAGAGTGGTTGAACAGTGAGGGAGATTATGATGCTTATTTGGAAGTGTCTCAGTTCTCTGCTTCCCCCTGTTGCCAAAACCAGGAGCCCGTCTCTGACGGGGTTCGTTGGAGAAAAATAAAGCAATACAAAAATAATGTGCAAAGTTAGTTTCAAGTGTCAGCAAATGAAACGATCCATAAAATATAATAGTTTGTTTAAAAATTAGCATGAGGTGTTTCTGGAAAGAAGTTGTGTTTTAAGCTGTAAGGGATTTAGTTTCCTTGGAACCAGACAGCGACACATTTGACACGATGAATAGGTACATCCGCTTACCATGTCATATATTTCTTTGTAAGTACAAATGTGATTAGGATGAAACATAACAAAGCTTCCTGTTGCCTGCTTGTCACTTACAGGGGGAAACCTTTAAAATGAAAATTGGCCTCTGTGGCTTTCAGTGTTGTCATTACTTAACCAACCAAAGCCGCTATCAGCTCAAAAGGCTATACATATCAGCACCAATGGCGACGCTGTTTTTGCTTCACAGGGATGAGCACGACACACTGGCTGTGGCCGACTGGGGTCAGAAACTCTCCTTCTACCAGCTCAGTGGGAAACAGGTGAATGTCAGTAATTGTTGCTATAAATATTCTCTTCCCGAATGCAGCTTAATACCTCATATTTCCGACTTAAAATTGAAAATATTGAAAATATTGACAGCAGAATGAATGCAACATATTTTCAGCCAAACTCTTGAAGGGGTTTGCTTCACAGTCCTCTCTTCACAAACTCTGATTATTTTTGCTTGTACACCTTGTATACACTTCTTCCTTCTACTCAACTTTCCATTAAGATGCTTGGCTTAATTAAGATTGATATTTTGAGGCTCATTCTCATTGCAGAGCATTTCTATGGTTATTGGCCATTTCTTAGTTTAATGGAATTTCTTAATAGTTTGACATACTGTATTTGGCTGTAAACCATTATAATCAATAGTAAAAAAATATGTATTCTTGAAATCACTCCGTATGTAATCTTAGTTTCAGTTCTGGAAGTTAATGAGTGAACTAAGTCAGATGTAGCAGTTGCACCACACTGAGTTGGCAACAGTGAGGTGACTCAACATGCAGACATGTCTTGGTGGGTGTGTATGGTGGTCAGTCAAAGCTCTCTCACAGCAGGGCAAAAAGAGAACTGTATTGGTTTTTAGACTTTAGCAGAAATAGATAAGATTGGTGGATAAAATCAGCTTCACATGTAAGTATCAGCTAATCACCAATCTCCTAAAATTTAGGAAATCAGGGCTGAGAAATCAACTTGCAGATAAATCATCTTGCAGATAAATTGATGCAACCCTAAACCTCAAGGATATTCTTGACTGAGTTCAGAATCAGCTGTATTCTGACTGTAGGGGTCTTTTGAAACCTTGACAGTACACGGGAGGTGATCCTGCTATGCTTTCTTGGCCTACTCACTGCTTCCTCTTCAATTCTCTGTGGGCAATATTGTAATTATAGACAAATCTCAACTGTTCATTTCTCTCTGGTATATCCGAGGCTTTTTCCATTGTCATCTCCCTATTTATCAGTTTAAGTGAACATTCTGTTGTGATTACAACACCAGGGATCACTCACAAAGAAAGAAAATAAGCAGCAGTTGCCAGGGAGTCCCCCCTTTTCCACTCGGTGAAAAAAAACAAATGGATAGAAAGGAGAGACCTGATATGATGCTGTACAAATGGACTTTGAACTCCAATACAATGGAGGCTTTTTTAACCACAGACTTTTTTTTTTTTTTTTTTTTTTGTCTTTCTTTTCATCAGATTCAAAGGGATAGTTGAATGTAGTGAGGACTTTGAAGTGTACCGGCCCAGACAGTAGGAAGTGCTGGCTCAGGCCCCTGAGCAATAAATACAAGACATGCTTGTTTTATTCCTGTTTTTAATGTACTCTTCTCTCTTTGTCGTCCTTAGGTTTTAAAAGAGAGAACTCTAAACTACGACCCTTGTTGCATCAGCTACTTCTCTAAGGGCGAGTACATTGTGATGGGTGGCTCTGACAAACAGGTGTCCCTCTATACTAAAGACGGTGTGCGGTTAGGAACCATTGGAGAGCATAAAGCATGGGTGTGGACATGCCGAGTTAAGCCTGACTCCAACTATGTGGTGGGTCCATATCGCATTGTTTCACATACCTCAACGAAACCTCACTTTTCCATGCCCCTGAGTAGGAATGCATGTCACAGAGAAAGCGATACATTTTTTTTCCAGTTGTGATAATACAATTTTTAACTACACAGATACACAAGCTATTTCATTTTACAGTCACTCTTTTACAGCTTTTCCTCTCACTATATTTAACTGAAAGTGATGAGGCACAGAGGAGAGAATTGGTTCCTGGCAGATTCTTGCAGCTCGGCAGTATAGAGGCTTTAACAACAGGAACATTTTCCCACTCCCTCAGTCTTTTCTTAGAGGTGTTAATAGGATGTACTGCTACATTGTTGTCTCTTATCTAGGTGTGCGGCTGCCAGGATGGGACCATCTATTGTTACCAACTTAACTTCACAACAGTTCACGGCCTCTACAAAGACCTCTACGCCTATAGAGACAACATGACCAATGTCATCGTGCAGGACCTCATCACTGAGCAAAACCGTAAAACTTTGCACCTACATCATGCAGCTTAGTTCATGACTGAAGCGATGTTAAGATGCTTCAGTAAATCATGGGTTGGGTGTCTTTCAGCATCACATTGACCTGAATCAGTTGTGTAGAGATGGAATTACACTTTCACTCCATTATTAGACGTTTTTTGGAGATCATTGCCATTCCATTTGAATGAAATAGTTTTGAATTGAACCGAAGGTAATTACCAACATAAGACTTTTCTTAAGTCTGGCTGGGTTCCTCCACAGACTGGAAAAGTTCCGAATCTGATTTTTAAGTTTTCTTAAGATTTCTAAGTCTTAAAAATCAGAGTCTATTGGAAAAACATAGAATATGAAAAAACTGTTTTTTTCAGACTTTCCCATCCATCATTCTTCCTCAATTATAGAAGGAGCCATATTAAAACCTGTAAAGAGTAACAAGAAGTCTAATTACATTTTCTGTTTAAAAAGGACAAAATTCTCAAAATCAGAGTCTAGCAAGCTTATAGGAACCCTGTTTTTTTTTTTTTAAGATTGTTGTTCTGGTTTTCATACATTTTCTTAAAGAAAACATACACTTTTTTTTGTCTTAAAAGCAATTTCTATATTGTCTTTTGAAAATTTTCTCTACCCATGTTCTTATGTTACTTAGTGAGAATCAAGTGCCATGAGTTGGTAAAGAAAATCGCCATCTACAGAAACCGCCTGGCCATTCAGCTACCCTGAGAAGATCAACATTTGCACGGACGACTTATCCACCATGGAATACCGCATTACTGACAAAATCTGCAAAAAGTTTGAGTGCAACCTGCTGGTGGTTTGCTCCCAGCACGTCATTCTCTGTCAGGTCTGGAATTTGTTTTTGTGTTTTTTTATTCTCGAATTCATTAAAAACTTTGCAAAGCCCATCAAATAATTTTATTAAACTTGCTTTTGACCCACCTGTTTTGTATTTGGCTTCTTTCATAATGAAACATTTCCTTCTTTAGTTTCTCTGCTAAATCCTTTTGACCTTTGAAGCTGTACAAACATTAGGACGCCATTAAGATGATGAAGTCAGAATGAATTAGTGTTAAACCATTTACTCCAAACCTACGCAACCCAGGAAATGAATCGCTGCTTCTCCACATGTTTCTGCCAAGCTCGCACGAGACCCCAGCTGTACTTGTGTTCCCATCTACATGGGCAGCACGCGCCTCCCCCACTTTTGCAACCGTCTTCAAACTGGATGGATAAAAAAAGACAGTTTGAATGGATTGGAAGGGTTATCTTTTTTGTTTTGGGGGGGTTCTTCTGTTTTTCGTCTGTGTTTGACAGCGTCTGGTGGGGCTGAGAAACAGCGCTGAGGTTATTTCCTTTTAAATTTGTCTTTGTGTGACAGGGGTGCTTTAGATCTCTCTATTGGACTTGCTTGTGTTTCATGCCCCAGACAGATCGTATTCCATATATGTGCTGTGCATGCTTCTGGTAGATTATATCATTGTTTATCTTTGTAAAATTGCTTTCTGACATTGAAACACCCTTTGCCGTGTTTAGAAGAACAACATGCTGCAATTTATTGGCGTTATACGAGTTTGTTTTGCTATGATTAATAGCCCATGAAATGATTGAGCTAAAACCGCAATTTTGCCATAATGAATCTTTTAGTCAGGACTGTATATAATTGTGGTTTCATATTACTTGTTATGCTCTGCACAGGAGAAAAGGCTCCAGTGCCTGTCTTTTGCCGGTGTCAAGGAAAAAGAATGGGTGATGGAATCTATGATTCGTTACATCAAAGTGATTGGTGGCCCGCCATGCAAAGAGGGTCTGCTTGTGGGGTTAAAAAACGGAGCTGTGAGTACTTACAGACAATGTATTCTCCTACAGGAACTCTGAAATGGTAACCATTCCCTTATATCAATTCTCTAGGAATTTGGAGAAATGCTAAATTTACAATGTCTTGCGAAGATATCTGGGTAACTTTGCTTTTGGTACAATGGAAAAACTTCAGTGTCTTTTATTGGGATTTTATGTGATAGATGAACACAGAGCAGTCCATAATTATGGAGGAAATGTTTTGAAGATTTCTTTTTGATAAATGAATGTCTGAATGTGTTATGCATTTGTATTTAGCGCCTCTCACGCAACACTTAATAAAAAGCCATTTTGGTGTTGTAGCGGCTGCGGTCTTTAGGTGTACATCTATTCCATCTTCACACATGTAAAAAAACTGAAATTTCTGACTTTTTATCTTTAGAAAATAACTCAAACTCAGTCAGTTTGAAGAGAGAGCATGTGTGAACATCTTTTTACATTTTTTGTCACAGAATCTCGGTTGAATCCAGGTCTGAAGTTTTAATTCATCGAGATTTGGTCAGGAACAACAAAAAGTCAATGTTACTAAGTAAGCATTGCCATAGACACAAATCTACACAGCGTGTAATTTGCTGACCCTTTTAAGGGACAATTTTAACAATTCTTTGAGAAACTGAAACGTTTTCTCTTGTAAAATGTAAAGATGGTTGTTGTGAATCTGTAGCTATGAAAAGGAATTGAATTGAAATGATGCATGCATCCTATCAACTTTGATAAGCTTACTTGTCCTTCTGAACAATATCACTACCATGTTTCACCTTAGTTAAATTAAGTGACATTATTTAAGAATTTCAGACTACAGGGTATTAAATACAGAGCATTACAGACTTTCAGATCTTTATTTGTAAAAAAGTATGAAATAGCTTTTTCTCCCAGTTTGCACTCATTTGTGTTGGTCTATCACCGAACTCTGCAACTGTTACACACCAAAAAGCCATTTTTGCCCTCAGTCCAGCTAAGTAAAATGTGTTTAGAGCCTGAAATTTTATGTGACATTTAAAAAAAAAAGACCACCTGCGATTTTTTAAAATAAAAATCTAAAAAAGGAAAATATTAAAATTTTTTAAAGAAACTCCTTTTTATTACTGTTTTTAGCATTTGAAATAAAGAAAAAAAAAAATACTATTTATTCTATGGGATGGTGATATTTGTGAAAAATTATGTGAAATACAAAATCACAGTTTCCAGGCCAATGACAAGAAACGTTTTAAAACTCATTATATGGAAATATTTTTGTTGTTCTCATGTGAACATTTAATACAATTATTTCATAAAAAATGGAAAAACAACTAAAAACTGTATTTATTAGTACTATTGCTATCATGACGTAGATATAACTTATAAGCAGTTATTAAGAGCTGTTGTGAAAGGCCCAAAGACCTTCCAGACCACAGGTTGAAAGTCCCTGTAAATCACAGCAAGCATTTAATCTGCTCATATTTTTGTTTTGTTTTGATTTTGTGATGTAGATCTTGAAGATATTTATCGACAACCCCTT
Organism: Poeciliopsis gracilis; assembly: GCA_911649635.1. NCBI lineage: Eukaryota > Metazoa > Chordata > Actinopteri > Cyprinodontiformes > Poeciliidae > Poeciliopsis > Poeciliopsis gracilis. The sequence continues at coordinate 6,474,405 of CAJVRI010001220.1, forward strand.
TCCAATAATGCTGCTGAAGCTGTCGTTGTCAGTGCGCTGCCTGGACATGAGCGCGTCCCGCAAAAAGCTGGCCGTGGTGGATGAACGTAACACCCTCCTCGTCTATGACATCAAAAGCAAAGAACTACTTTTTCAGGTTTGTCAAAAGCAGTACGGGAAAACATCTCAAGGACAGCAAATTGAAAGGTTTCTGAACGGACTACGCAAAATCATCTTGTGTGAGAAAAAAACAAAAAAACATGGATGCATGTTAAGTTTTTGCAAGCAGCGCAGGGAGACTTTAATTTTGAAGTATGTCTTTCTGGCTCTTCTTTGTTTCCCAGTTGCCTCTACACCTTGACTTTCTCAGACCCTGTCATATTTTCTCTGTAGGAGCCTAATGCTAACAGTGTTGCCTGGAACACCCAGTGTGAGGACATGCTGTGCTTCTCTGGGAACGGGTACCTGAACATCAAGGCGAGCAACTTTCCTGTGCACCAGCAGAAAATGCAGGGTTTTATGGTCGGCTACAATGGCTCGAAAATATTCTGTCTCCACGTCTATTCAATGTCTGCTGTCGAGGTGCCTCAGGTGGGTTGTATTTTGTTGGCCTGTTTTAATCTAGATGTAGTGACGGTTTCCTCTGCAGTAACAAAGAGTTTTATAGCACAACCTTGAGCTAGTGGTCAAAATGTCCTGAAGGTTATTTGTTTTAATATTTCACTGGTTTGCAACTCTTACACATTTTCTCACATTGCGTCCTCAAGCTTTAAATTTTCTTATTGAGATTTTGTGTGTTAGACCAACCCAATAAGATGAACAAACATAGTTATGATCATTTCATATAACTTTTCTGTAAGAACTTGAATATTGTGGCACGCTCGGGTGTTCGGCCCATCTGAGTTAACACTTTATAATTTAGGACAACTTTTTTAGAGTTTGTCTCTACCTGCTTTTAGATTGGTGTTCCGACCATCTTTTTTTGCAGAAATGAGATTTGACAAGGAACCTCTATTAACAACAATTTTCAAATTTTGCCAGCAATTCCCTATTAGGTTAGGTCTAGACTTTGACTCTGCCATTGTAGCTCTGGGCGTATGTTTAGGATCTTTGTTCATTTCGAAAGTAAATCGAGTCTCAAATAGAAAAATTTAGAGTGGATAATTTATGTTTCTCCATAAATCAAGCTAAAAATAAATTATACAAGATTCTGACATATAAAATGTGAATCTTCACATCTCTTCCAGAGTTACTATGAGCATCTTTGCCACTTCACAGAACAGTTGGATTTGAAATTGCTGTCTACTAATTATGTGATTTATGACTGTAATTGGTTGCTCTCATCTTTACTTAGGGTTGTCAAAGTAAAGGGGGATGAATACAAATTCAGATTTTTACTTATAAAGAATGTGTAAAACTGCCTTACAAATCCTCTACCTTCCACTTGAGAATATTGTTCTATTTTTTGTTGGTCTCAATAAAAAACATAACTGCAGAAAAAGTTCATATTTATGTTTAGCGTGACAAAACGTAAAATGCTTTGATACCGTTACATATATTCCTCTACCTTCCAATTCAATTTATTGTTCTACTTTGTGTTGGTCTGGAGCATAAAATATCAATTAAAAAAAGTTGAAGATTGTTATTTGTAAGGTGGAAAAATGTAAAACTCTCTTGAGACCGTTACGTTTTCTCTGCCCAGTCTGCACCCATGTACCAATACCTCGAGAAGAAGATGTTTAAGGAAGCTTATCAGATCGCCTGTCTCGGTGTGACAGACAGTGATTGGAGGGATTTAGCCACAGAAGCTCTGGAGGGACTTGACTTTGAAACTGCCAAGAAGGTGAGTCAGACACACCAGTTTAAGAAATGTGTCATTATCACACACAAGATTGGTACATTTAGTTGAATCAGCAAAAAAAAATATAAACAATTGCAGACATTCATGCGCAGCCTTTCTCAATGGAGTTTATCTCTGAAACATGGAAACAGATCTTTGGATTTTTTCCAAGGAGCAAAATAAACAGTGGAACATTGTTTTAAATTTCTTGCTTCTCGTGTTCGTTTTGGTTTGCATTTGCTGGAAATACACATCCATCACTATTTAAAAAATAAATAAAATCTCCTAGCATTTCACATATTTTAGCTTCATTAAAACAGAGATTTTATTGTGTTTGTTATGCTTAATTTGCAACAGATGAGGATATCCTTAAATCACATTACTACGTTTATACTTATTGTTTTTATACTCTGTTTATAATTTACAGCTTTGTTTGAAGTGAAAACAAAATTGAAGTCTTCTTTTTTTGCATGAGCTTTTATTTGTTGCCAGTGCTTAACGATAAGATTTGCTTCATTTCAAATAATGCCAAGGTTTTTTTTTGTTCCATGAACCCCAAGTTATTTACTTAAGTTGTTGAGCTGCTTTAGACTGAATGTCAGAAGGTTTTTTCAGGTGAGGAATTTAGAAAATAGTCTGTAGCTCAAGAGGTTAATTACTCTCTAAAGAGGGCTTTTGAAGAAGCTGAAGCTAGTGATGCAAACAGAATTAATCTGATTATAAGAAAAAAATTAATTTAATCACGCTGTTTTTCCATTTACAGGCCTTTATTAGAATAAGAGACTTGCGCTACCTGGAGCTGATCAGCAGCATTGAGGTAACGTCTGTTCATCAGAGGAAAGAAAAGAAAAACATACATAAGTCCTACATACATGCCCTTCTCATCTTTGTCTTGTCTTCCCATTAAATTATACGTTACTTTAATAAAACAGGTAATTATATTTGTGTCGAGTGAGCATTTTGGACACAAACTTCATTGTACTATTTGAGGATTATATGTCATAGGCCAGCACAATATTGCATTATTGTGAATTAGAAATAGGAGGACGCATGCTTTTTTTAAATGAATGTCTGAAAAGCAGAATGAGATTTCTATTTTATTTTATTTTATTTTATTTTATTTTATTTTATTTTATTTTATCCATTCCTGTTGAATCTGTGACATTTTGATGATTCAAGTCTGTTCTTGTTTACATCAAATCAGCACTGAGCATTTAGAAAATCATTGTCATTTAGAAAGCAACTCAAGTTCAGTCAAATTGGCTGGAGAGTGTCCATAAAGCTCACTTTTCTGTGTTCTCTGCAAAATCATTGTCTGGCCTTTGATTAGGCCATTCTAACACACAGAAATGTGCCTTGATCTAAATCATTCCTTTGTAGCTCTTTTTATAGTCTCTCAGATGTTTCAACATTGTTCTGTGATTAAGTTTGTTCAACCTCTCATTAATTCTGACCTGCTTCTATGCCTCTTCTGAAGAAAAACAGCCCAAAGCAAGATGGGCTGTGTCACCATACTTACCACCATATTTAATTGTGAGAATGGGTTGTTCAGAATGATGTGCTGTGCAGTTTTCCATGATACATGCAGAGCTAAAAGTTACAATTTACTCTCATGAGCATCCTCCGCCAGATGTTTGCTGTGTTCCCTACACGGCTTATGAGACGTTCAAAGCCTGCTTTATGCTTCTTCATTTTATTCCTGCTGTGCTTCCTTGATCTTAATGATGGTGCTTGTTCATTTATGTTGTCTAACAAAGTTCTAAGGCCTTTATTTAGCAGCTGGATTAATGCTAGCTTGCATCTGTGACAAAATGTGAAAAGAAATGCAGGGGAGTGAATATTTCTGTATTTCTAGCTGTTGCTGTGCAGATGTGTGTACATGCAGTTGAGTGTTTGTCCACGCACAGTTAATGTTGACTGATTTGTAGGAGAGGAAGAAGCGGGGCGAGAACGACAATGAGCTCTTCCTGGCAGACGTCTATGCCTTCCAGGGGAAATTCCGCGAGGCAGCTAAGCTCTACAAACGCGCCGGCCATGAATCCAAAGCTCTGAGCATGTACACCGACCTGCGCATGTTCGAGTACGCCAAGGTGATTGAAGCGTTTACTGACAAAGTCACAGCAAATTGTGTGCAACTCAGCTTTTTACAAACACAAACAAAAAAATCCCTGTAAGGTACTGCAAGCTGTATGAGTTGAGAACATGTGGCTTCTCTTTATTATGTGGAGAAATGCCAAGTTGGGGCCCTGTGCCGTGTTCAGACAGGCCCCTTTAGCCGTCTGTCTTTCATCTCCTCATACATCACCGGAATTACATCATACATCATCTGATCATTGCACAGATGCCACACTTTTACACAAATACAACACAAAGATGGCCCTCCTAAATAGTTATTATTTACACTACAAAAAAATGTACATACAAACTGAATATATACGTTCTGTTTTTGATGCTCCTGTGGGAGTGTTTTTTAACGTAGGTATTACATTTTACTTCTAAGGAAGATGACACAGCCATGACTTATTCATGAATATTTCTGCACGCATGTGTGTATCAGATTGTATCTGTGCTATGTGGCAGCTGTATATTTTTATGGCTGTGTGGCCATCTGGCCACACTGCCTGTTTGTTTTAGGTAGGAAGGACACCGGAGGGAAAGGCCGAGGAGATGCCTGATATTTGTCCGACTCTCTTCCTTCTGCCTCAGACCTTTACAGCGTGAATGGTTTAGATAGTTTAGTCTGAGCAGTGTTGTTTGCTCTCTCTAAAGATTAGTATTGAGATACTGAAAGTGACATTATTTTCCAATGGAAATAAGATCCTGTTTGATTTAGGTGGACAGAAATTGCATGTAGAATTATGCCCAATGAGTTGTGTTATTTTTTGGTACTTTATATTTTTGAAGTTAATGTAGTGTTACAGGAATTTAAAATGATAAACCAACACAAAGCACTGCATGATTGTGAAATGGAGGGAAAGTTTTCTTTACAAATGAAAATTTGATAAGTCTGTTATATGTAATTCCTTTTCTTGAGTTAAAACTCTATAGAACCACCACTCTTCTTCACAGAGTACTTTGCCAGTCTGGACTTTGACTAGACTGATCTAAGACACAAATAAAAATAAATAAAGTATGTTTGAATTTGAATTTTAAATTTCATTTTGTTGTAGACCTGTGTAGCCTCTGCTGGAATTTGAGTGTCTACCTCGGTCTCAAATATTTTGCAGCATATAACAAGTTTTCGTCCAGCTTTGCTCCATCTTTGCTTATGTTTAGTTACATGCTCCTTTCCAATAATGTTTTCCAGACTTCTGGCCCCTTGGTGATGAGTATCATGCCCATAGCATGATGCTGCCACTGCCTTCTGTTGTCATTATTAAAAAAATCAAAACACAAAAAAATTGTTTATTTAGATTAGGTCACATGTAACTGATCAATACTATCTATATATTTATTTAATTTTTTTTCAGGACACAATTCATTTTAAGGAAGCAAATTTAATGTGTTTAACTGTTTTCACAATATTTAGCAATGATCATAATGAGTAACTCAGCATTCCCATGTAACGTAAGTAATTTGATTTCTCTCTTTGCAGGAGTATGTTGGTGCTACAGACCCACAGAGCTCGAAGTTACTAATAACGAAGCAGGCAGATTGGGCTAAATGCAGCAAGGAGCCACGAGCTGCAGCTGAAATGTACCTGTCGGCAGGAGAACACGCGAAAGCTATAGATATTATTGGAGAACACGGCTGGGCAGACATGTAAGTGTCTTGCACTTTAGGAGATATTTTTCCCCTGACACATCTTTATGTTATCAATACACACATATTTATTAGTTTGTAGGAAAACAATACTTATTTTTACCATAGCTTTTAAGAGTTAGACATTAGTCCTTGATGCTTACAAAGAAATATCCTGCTCATATTTCCAAAATTCAAAGCATTGCAAGTATTCAACATGCTGAAGGAAAGAAATGACAATCACCTCTCTGTTAAGTTACAGTCACTTCTCTGTGTAGACAAATAGATAAGTGGTGGCTGCTTCAGTCTTCCTGCTGCCTCCATCTGACACACTGCACGTGTTGCGATCATCCTACGGTGCTACAGGTGGATCAGGGGGGCTCAGTACAGTCAGAGCTCTTTAACCTGAATCAGATTCAGGTTCGGACCCTGACTGATTAAAATTCGTTCCAGGGTCATGAGCATGATGCAGCAGGCGGCAAGCTGATGATTTACCTGCACTCACCCTATGTGTACCTATTCCCCTCTTCTCGTGTAGGCTGATTGACATCGCCCGTAAGCTAGACAAGGCTGAGCGTGAACCGCTGGCGAAGTGTGCGATGCACTTTAAGAGGCTGAAACACCATGGCTATGCCTCAGAGACTTATTCCAAGATGGGTGACTTGAAGGCTTTGGTGGAGCTCCACGTGGAGACGAGACACTGGGAAGAGGTCTGAGACACTTATTCAGCTCATCAGGATGACTCACCGTATACAGAAAAGTCTTGAGAGAGTTGAATTATTTACTGAGGGAAAAAATAGAGAGATAGATATTTTTTTCAGGTTTATTCCCTTTCTCTTCACATACATTGTAAATGTGTGGATTAAAAAAACTAGAAATGAAAAAAACTAAGTGTTTTACTACTATTGATTTGAACGTATGGTGCACATTATATCATAATCATTCATCTTTTTTTTTAAATATATTTATAATTTTGACTTAACTTATTTGAAAATAGAAATGAAAATGACCTGAGAACTATAACATTCAAGTCTGAAAAAGATAGCACATTTGGCAGAAAAAAATGTTTATGAACCTCCCGCAATACAGTAACATAAAACTGTTGTTAATAAAGTGCTTCATGAGCCACAGAGTAAACTATATTTTATGGCTTGTTTAGTTTGGCAGGGAACTCCAACAAATAGTTTGTCAGAAAAGCAGAGTAACCATGGCTGAATACAAACAAGAAGACATGTCCGCCTGATTTCCTCATTTACTGACAAATGAAACCACAGACCCTCCAGATCCGATCATCAAGATGCTGATTTCTCTGAATCCATGCCCACATTATGATGAGCCTGTGAGAAGTTCAGAACAATATCCTGCATCAGCTTGAAACTGTACTCAACTTTCAATCACTCTCCTGCGTCACAGCAGATCATGCCGCTCGTAGGAAAAGAAAGCACTGCATTTCTTTAATCCATCTGCAGTCTGTAATCAAATTAAAGGCAGTGCAGAGATGCATATGGATGATTTGCATTTGGAATCACTAGAGCCAAAAGCAGAACATCAAATCTCATAGACATGGTTCTGGGAGTATTTCTTAATCCTCAGAGAGCGAGAAAGGAGAAAACATGAGGAGGGTGTCAGAGGTTTAGGGAACACTTTGGTTTTATGTGCTTCTCCCAGGGAGGTGGGAAACAAGGCAGCCAGACCACAACACAAACTTTGCTACATCATATGGATGCCATTTTTCTCTCAAGCAAAGTCTTTTTAAATGACTTTGAGACCGCACTCAAAACTTTTGGTGTGAGCGATTTGTGTTTCTTGGCTCTCATTATGCCATAGGACATCGAACTTAATTAGTCACTTTGTAAGGCAAATTTTTGCTCACTGGGCCCCACAGCAACTCTTTATTTCCTGTCATTCAAACAGCGATGCGGTTGTAGTTGTAACCGAGTGTGAAGCCGGCTTTGCTTGTGCATTCCTCTTTGTTTTCAGTTAATTAATAATGTTGTAGAAATGTTTTGACTTGAGGTTAGGTGTGCTTTTTATGAAAAATGTACAGTAACTTGTTTTTCCCTAATGAGTTACAGCTGGGCCTTTACCTGCCCCAGGCCATTTAACCATGTTTTCTATCTTGTACCAACTAACTGAACACTGATGCTCTATTAACTGTAATGTTTCCTTTGTCCTCTCAACTGTCAATCATCCAGGCCTTCTCGCTGGTGGAGAAGCACCCACAGTTCAAATATGACGTCTTTGTGCCTTACGCCCAGTGGTTGGCTGAAAACGATCGCTTCGAGGAGGCACAGAAAGGTCAGAGCTCCAGCCTCACCTTTACTCAGTCGATTTGTTTCTGGAATACGATGCATGTATTATCATCTTTTTAAAAACCCATGCCTCCAGGAATAGGTTTCTGTGAACATACAGAGCATACTTTAGGTTGGTCCACATATGGAAGTGATAAAACCTGCTGGGTTTGAACACAGACTTTTTTTTTCTTCACAACTTCCTCAAGATTTTCCATATCCCCTGTAAAACATGATCGTCTTTGCCAGAGCAGAGCAGGACACAGCTCGGCTGCCTGTTCAGTGAGTGACACGCATGCTTGCCTCTAATCACCAGTGCTACAAGCGGCTCTGATGATGATTACCAACTCTAACCATAGTCATAATCAGCTCATAGATTTATAATTATAATCTCAGCAGGCATATTTCCTCTCCTACATAATCTTCTTCTGCTCGTCTCTATGTGGGATTTATGACTGATTGTGTTTGGGCTTGCTTATAGGCAGGCGTCTAGGTAATTGTGTGCATTTTAGGGAGCTGTCGAGGCAGTATTGTGTTACCAGTGATTGTGATGTCTCAGTTTCTGGCTAGTCTCCTACTCAGTGCACTGGTGTTTCTCTGTGACAATCTCAGAAATGGTTATCATGGCTTAAAGTGCTAAAGTGCTTTAGTTGTTGTTTTTTGTGGCTTTTTATGGATAACAATTGAGCTCCAAAATGAAATAATGAGCAGTTATTGGCTCCACAGTAACAGCACACAAAATACAACAATGTGTTTTACTGCCCTTTTTGAATAGTTGAATGAATTAATATGCCCAAGATCGTCTGGTCTTGTCACGATGTCTGTCTTGAGTCTGACAAATTATCTAATGAGCTATTTTTCTACACAAAAAAAGACTTTTCTTATTTGGATGCTATTTGAAATTCCTGCGGCTATTAAGTGTCACCATTTCTAATTCTTTGAATAGGAAACGATGCTGTCATTTTAGAGCAGTAGAGACGGGTTTCTAAAGCCCCAAATAAGAGCCCCAATCCAAATGAATTTTAAAAAAGATGTTTAGGATGCAGGACAACAGCAGAACAGGCGAAAGAGATGGTGATATCAAAGGATATTTGCTTGAGTGCTGCAAAAAAATACAGCTCCCCAAAACCTTACTTTGAAGGATTTTGTAGAGATGGACCAAGAAATGGGTGCAGGATATTAGAAAAACACATGAAATAAAGGTATGAATGAATATTGTGAAGACACTGTGGATTATTTTAAGTAAACAAATACAGTACTTAAACTAAATACATACAACTACATAACTAACACTGAGAAGCAAACACAGAACCCAGATAGCGACGAGTCTGTCTAGATACTAAAAAAATAAATTAGACTCATTATTTCCACCTTAACAACATCTTATGTTTTTTTTTTTTTTAGATGATTTCTGGTTACTTATGCTGCTTTGACAGTAAAACAATCTTGATACAGCTTATTAATGATTTGATTGCCCTCCTTTAAGCATCTTTTTTCTGCAGCTAACAAAAAGCATCATCAAATGTTTTCTGGCATTGAGATACTGAATTCATAATCCTCAAATGCTTAATTAAAACTTGTCCTACTCCAAATAGCTTGTTAAATTTATGATTTATTGGACTATCCTACTCTTGATTGGAATTGCCCAGTTGTCACCTAAATTTGTTCTGGCTGGTGACCAACAAAAATCCAGTTTTATCAAATCTGTGTTTGCAGATAATGTAAGAGGTACCAGGTTGCACCAACAACAACACTTTTCCATGTAGATGTCAAAACTGAGAGAAGGAGATTCGAGGTTAGCTGTTTGTTCAACCAAAAAGGCTTTTGAAAACAAACAGCGGAAGCTCACAGATGGAAGAAGTTATTAGAAGAACAAAAATGGGTTTTCATCTTTTTGAGCTTTCAACCTCTTTCTGCCAGCAGGATGATGAAATTTTTTGCAACCTTTTGGAAATCTCAAAGTTAAGGTAGCAGGAGAAAAAATACTTTGGAAGCTTTTCTTAAACCTTATTGTATTATATTTTTAAATACATATTCTGAATTGGCCGGAATCAGTATTAGCATGCAAACGAGAGTGGAATGTTAACCACAATATCTGGTAGTTATGAGTTTCTGTTCAGGTTTGTTTAACAATAGACTAATTTTGATGCTAGATGCTCTACCCCTTTGTCCTCAGATTATACAGCTAAGATATTATTTATCTTTGTGGACAAATAAATGATTCTGTTAAGTGACAAGCATATATATATATACATATATATATATGTTATAATAATATAGCATGTAAGATAACATGCATTTCTGTTTGTCTCTAAAAGCGAGCTCAAATTAGAAAATATGGAACACGGTCTGCAGACTTGTCAGTTTGCGTTTGGTGTTTCTGTGAAGTGGGGATTTGGGGTTTGTTGTCGCTAACAGTAACCAAAAGCATCTGAATGTGATTTCTAACCAGTTAGGTCTTCTAATATATGTTTGCCAATAATGCATTTTGACCCTTGCAGTGCTCTGTGGGGGCAGGGTCACTGTTGAGGTCGACTCCTAAAAGCTGCTTCTAATTACCCAGTGATAGGAACACAGAGATTCATGTTTATTTGGACCTAAACATAGAAGTGCTTTGGTGTTCGGCAATATTTTAAGAACCGCCTTCATAACTGGACTGATCTGCAGCTAGTCCTTACATATACAAAATGAGAAACACTTTATTTATTATCTGGTAAATGAATCACTTTTGACATTTATTCACAGTGCTTCACGCATCATAACATTTACTGTCACATTAAAACTACTGAATTAGCTGTATTTCATTGGGGCCTTATGCAATAATAGTCCAAGAGAAAGTATTGCATATTTTTTTCAGAGAAAGAAAAAATACTTCAAATTCTTTTACAAATAAAAATTTGACAAGTGTTTACATAAAGAGACATGAAGAGCATAAGAGAAGGAGAGAAGAAGCTCACTAACTTTGGAGCATCAGCAGAGAGCCATCGCTCAGTTGGGAGAATGTGTTGATATGGCAACTGTTGGGTTTCTGCTTCACATGATGGCATAGGACCAAAACTTTTTATCTGTACATGCAAAACATCACGTATGGTAGGGAACAGCTCAACATCCTGAATATACCAACCCCTCAGTAAAATATGGTGGTAGCAGCATCGTACTGTTGAAGGCTTTTTTTTATTGCAATGGGGAAGCTGTTTGAGTTTATAGAGAAAGGGATTTTAAATACAGTAATAACTATCTATTAGGGGCTTTAAAAAAAAAACTGAGGTGGAGGTTCAATGTTCAATAGGACTCAGAACCAAAACATACAGCCAAAACTGCAATACAAGAGGTTAGAAAAAACACATCCATTTGCTTGACTGATCTCGTCACAGTCAAAAATTAAATCCAACTGAGAATGTGTAGTATGACTTGAAAATGGCTTCTCATAAGACGCTGTCTATCCAGAGCTAATTTTGCAAAGAAAGCAGAAAACATTTTTAGCTAGAAGAAATGGATCTGTGATTGAGGTGAAAGGTGGATCTCAAGGGCTTAAGCACAAATGCATGAAAGATTGGGTGCCATACTTTGAATTTGTATAACAAATCACAACAAAAACAAAAAAATATCACATAAAACCATAAACATTGAAGTTTATGGTTGTAATGTCAGTTAACTGTAATAGTTAAATGTAACTCTGCCACGCAATAATGAGGAGGAATATAAAACCTTTCCCATTATTGCTTTCCTGATGTGTGAAATGGTTGCTTGGAAGACCAGTAAAAACCGTCACATGGTGTCTCTCTTGAACTCGACTGTATGAAGTGTTGCTTCATTAAATTGGCTTTTGAAGACTCACAGGAGCAACTGACTGTTGATCTTTTCCTACTTGTCAGCATTTCACAAGGCCGGGCGTCAGAATGAAGCAGTAAAAGTCCTGGAGCAGCTTACCCACAATGCAGTGGTGGAGAACAGGTTCAACGATGCAGGCTACTATTACTGGATGCTGTCTATGCAGTGTTTGGACATTGCCCGAGGTGAGGAACATCAACAATGTAGTCTTAAAACCCCCTTTTTTTTTTTGCCATGAAGTTTCACCCTCTTACGATTTTGTTTATCTGAACCAGAAAACAAAGAACAGATGAAGGAAATGCTGGAGAAGTTTGAGAGTTTTCAGCGTCTTGCTGAGCTTTATTACGTCTATAGCTCCATTCAGCGTTACACGGTGAGACTCTAGAACTTTAACTTTTTAATTCTGCTTAACTCAAAAAACACAAAGACTAGGACCTAAATGAGTAGCCGTCAAATTTAAACTGCTTAGCCCCAGAAATAGTACCTACAATGTGGTTAGAGGCCTATTTTTGTTCACTTATACGTGACTTACGATTTCACACACACAGAGAGTAGGTCTGGCTTTGTGAGATTATGTCAATCCACAGAATGATTCAGCTTTAAATGGAAATTACGATAAGCACAGAGAGTGTCAGGCGAAGTGAACAAAAGAGAAAATAGAAGGCATTAAGTTGAGGTTACAGTTCACTAAAGGGAAATATTCCACCCATTATTGGACTTCTAAACCCCCCTGACCTCTGTCGCTAAGGTAAAAAGCTCCTTTATGGAACAACATGACAACCTCCTGAGTAGCCTTCTCCTGCCCCCCAGGCCTTATATGCCTCAAGACAACACAGTTCCTGCTTAGAAGCATTTTGTGTGTGTGTGTGTGTGTGTGTGTGTGTGTGTGTGTGTGTGTGTGTGTGTGTGTGTGTGTGTGTGTGTGTGTGTGTGTGTGTGTGTGTGTGTGTGTGTGTGACCTGGCCTGTGTCAGTGTGCTCAGTTTGTTGTTTCAGCTCCTTCGTTCTGTCTCTCCGCCATGGTCACACCCTCGCAACAACAGAGGCATCTCTGTGATCCAGACCAGAGCAGGAAAACCTCTATTTATCACGCTAACGCTCCCAGACAGGCGCTATAGATTTAAAGTTATCAACTCTTGGGGATGAAATGCTTTTAGTGACGGCTTTAGAAAATTCATCTTTGCCTTCCAGGGCACTCCGAGGACGGATAAGACGCAGCAGCGGGTTAGGCTGCTTTAGGACAGGTTGAAAGATTACAGAAATAAGAGTGGGAGTAAAAGAAATGGAGCTTTTATAATGGCTATCAGATATTTAGGTTATTTTTTAATCCATACCACCTTCATCTCTCATTATAAATATTTTTTTCTATCTCCAGGATGAACCTTTTAGTTCCCACATGCCAGAGACAATCTTCAGCCTCTGCAGGTTCTTGCTGAACAACCTCACCAAGGATGTACTTCCAGGGATTTCTAAAGTGTATCCTTTTTCTCAATGGAAGTAGATTTAACACACCAAGATGTTGCAGTAGGGTGGACTTTACCTCTTTCCTACAACAAATCGCTCCAAAATCAACACTGGCTGCGGCAGCGATGACAAAGCAGAGGAAAAGAGATAAAAGTTGGGGGAGAACGGGAGAGTTGGCGCCACAGCAGAGACCGCTCTGCTGCTGAGGGAAAGAAAAGCCGTGATGACGGGGAGGAGGCGATGCCAGCAAGAGGCACATAGTTGGTTTTCTAAACAAGTGGTTTGATTACTGAACTCTGTGCACACTTCCCTGTTCATAAACTCGATGAACAATAAGTTTTAATTTGACCAAACAGATTTCACCCCACTAAGAAGCGCACAGAGCAACCCATCTAGGAGCTGGTATGAGGAAGGAAAGCAGGGCCTTGGAAGAGGAAATCCACCCCAGCAGCTGGGATCCTCTGTGGCTGCACCGAACTGCTCCGACAACTTTGAAGTGAGATTTATGAACTTAGCGGGAAGGTGTTGGATGTTGTGTGAGCTGTTTGACACAGTGTTGCAAATAACCCCCTCTGCCCCCCAAACTAAACACTTTACACAATAGAAGGACGTGTGTTTATCAGGAGTAGCAGAGCTGGGTGTGTAGGAGGAGCTGGAGAGGAATAGTGTCCCGATTTAGAGCTGTTGCCTCTGCAGCTGATTGACCTGTGCTTTGCACTCACAGAGCTGCTCTCCACAATCTGTTTTTATATAATTACTAATAGTTAGCACTTCTGTTCAGACTCTCTGCCAAATGTTGGTGATGTCATTTATTTATTTATTCTTTGCTACTACTTTAAGGATCTGATGCACCAAGAAATGAACTCGTCACCAGATTTGGCTGATTTTTACATTTGACTGACCACGACCGATGATTGGGAGATCAAAGATCTTTTTTCCAATCTGGCGCCTCTCAATCATTAAAAAGTTTATTTATTGCCATAATTTAATTTAAAAGAGTAAACCTAAGATAGATTCACAGAGTGATATAATTAAATTTAAAAAAAAAGATTTTGATCATGTTGTTAATGATTTAAAATATTGAAATTTAAGTGCAGAGCTGTGGAAAACTCTCCTTCACACACCATGTGACATCAACTCTGTTCCTAATATTAATCATGACATTCAGAGAAAGGCTCCTTAAATCCCCCTTAGAGTGACATTAATGACCTGCAGTTTGAGGCGTGCCAATGACGCAAAGCAAAAAGATGCGCTTGTATTGTAAAGGAGTAGATGGGATTTGCTGTTTTTCTCTTTTACAAATTCCTCTTGTAAATATTTTACTGTATTTTTGAGTTACTGGTGATGTAGAGAGAAGGCTCTGCTATCTGATCATCTCTTAAGAAATCATTCATTTATTTATTTTGCTTAAAATGTTAAGTATTTGTTTCTATTTATAGCCAGTCAGTTAGAATTTCTGCCAGCTTGTCAGATCTTCACAAAATTGGTTATCAGACGTCTCTCTGATCAGTGCATCCTTACATGTTATGGCACAAAAGCCTTAACCTGACTATTAGCAACACCTTGTTTGCTCTGGCCAAGGAGAGTTGCAAACTGGGAGCGTATAAGTTGGCCAGGTATTCCTACGAGAAGCTGCAGGAGCTTCACATTCCCTCACGCTTAGTGGAGTCCATAGAGCTGGGCAGCCTCACAATCCACTCCAAGCCCTTCCACGACAGCGAGGTATGTTGAAGACTTCAATTAAAATCCCCGTCCTGTTACCTGTTGGGTAAAGTTTTCGTGTTTCCTGCAGGACTTTATTGAGGACATGATGTGCTACCGGTGCTCCACAAACAACCCGCTTCTGAACAGCCAGGGCAGCGTGTGCATCAACTGCAGGCAGCCTTTCATCTACTCCGCTTCGTCATACGGTCAGTGATTCAAACAGGCTACGTGTTAACTCTAATGTGAAATGTATTGCTACATTGTTTTTCATTGCTTTGCATATGTTGCTTGACACAGAGGTGCTGCCTCTGGTGCAGTTCTACCTGGGGGAGGGAATCAGTGATGAAGAAGCTCTGTCCCTCATCGACCTGGAGGTTCCTCACTCAGGAGATTGCAAAGCACGAGGCCCCAACGTGGGCAGCGGTGGTATCCTTTCATCTTCGGCTTATTATCATATCTGCACACAAAGTGACAGATTGTTCACTTGATGTATATGAATTATTAAGTGTTCGCTCTGCAGCTGCCCTTACAAACAGCACACCTCCTCTAATTGAAGCATGTGGCTCTCCTCTGTCTTGCGACGGTCCTTAGAAGCTGTTTAGTCCGCACTGGCCTTGATTTTGTGCTTGTGGGTAAGCTGTCAGAACTAAGTCATCTTAGTCCTCGCGCTAATAGGGTTAGTGAGGCTCTCCCGTCTCATCTTAATGACACTAACTCTCGGAGAGCCATAGCCACAGCCCTGCTGTGGGGATTAACCTGCATTAGCCAGCAGACTCTCAAGGGCACCGAGGTGTGTTGTGTTCCTCCAAGGCCATGAAGTGACTGACAGGCACAACTTAAACACATTGTCTCCCAGAACTCGCTCTCAAATGTCAGTTGATCTGTTTGTCAGTTCCTGTTTTTCGGGTGTCATTGTGGAAAACATTTGTAAAAACGTAAAAGGTTATTTGCCCTTCATTGATGCCAAGCAGACCTGGAGACTTTGAGGATAGACGACGGGTTGGATCATACAGGCGACGATCCGTTTTTAGCCAAAATGAGCTTTGAGGTAAGAAAAGAAAGGACAAAATAGATGAGGTGATTAATATTCTGCCAGCTGGGTGAACCAGCTGGAGACAGTGAAAAGACAGAGGCTGTAAGAGGATGTGTTCGTGTTCATCCGTGTGCCCGAACAGCAAGGGGGCTCCACCTTTGTCCCCGTCAAGGTGAGTCGTTCGGTGCTGCGCTCCATGAGCAGAAGGGACGTCCTGATCAAACGCTGGCCCAAGCCGCTCAAATGGGAATACTTCCGCTCCCTGCTGCCGGATGTGAGCATCACCATGTGCCCCAGCTGCTTCAAGGTACTGCATTTACATACCCAGTGCTGCAACTCTTGCTAAAATGGTATAACTGACTGAGACAGATTTTCAATTTAGTTGACATCTGACTAGACCATCTGGAGTTGGACCAATTGCAATTGTTTTAATTTTTATGACCAAAACATGAACAAGGGAAAAAAAAAAAAAGAGTGCTGCAGTGTCTTGAGGAAGTGGTAGTTTTAAATCCAAATAAAATCTAAGCGATTTTCCTTTTTATGCATCAATAATAGAAGTTTTATTTAACTCAGAAAGTCTGTGAAATTAAAAACCCTTGCTTGATGAGGGGGTTTTTTGGACTGAAAATTGTGTGATTTCTTCATTTTGATCAATTTACTAAACAGAGAGAAAAAATGTCTGTTTTTGTACTATAATTGTCTGATTTCAGTCTCTAGATTGATGGTTGATCTGCTGCTGCTCCTTTCTTGTTTTCTAACATTTTCTTACTGTATTTTCTTGCAGATGTTTCACAGTGAAGACTATGAGATCCTTTTGCTGCAGCACAACTGCTGTCCTTACTGCCGCCGACCCATTGATGAACCCAACTGATCAACACCGTATTAAATTTGTCAAACATTTCACTTATTGCAGTAATTCTTTGTATGGTAAATACCTCATTAGTAAATTGTAAGACCTCCAAGTACAATCAGGCTTGACACAATAATTCAACAGGACCTTGTTATGATAAATCACATAAAAAGGAAAGGAAAAAAGATTTATCCACTGGCACTTTCAATTTGCATTGCATGATTAGTTGAAAGACGTAATTTAATAATGCATTTCATTTTCACTCAGAAATGGAAGGGTCTCTGTTGGGACTTCAACTGTCATTAAAAGTGTTGCCCTTAAAATTTGATTCACATTTTGAGGACTTAAAATCTTCCTAAACACCAGATTGAGATGTTTGACCTCGTTATCAGGAAAAATGTTTGGAGGAGTAAAGGTGAGACTTAAAAAAAAAAAACAGAGAGGATCTACCAAATGTCAAGCACTGTGTTTTTAAGTTTGTTGAACTTACTAAGTTATTTTTGTGATCAATACAGATTTTAAACTTAAACCTTAAATATAAACAGAGGGTCATTACTAAGTATTGGTGATTAACTAATGAACTTAGTTCATCCTGGAAAAACAGGATAAGTCCCAAACTCTGATCTCAAAATACAAAATGGCTGCCTTTTATACAAAATCTGTTGTTGCGCAATACTTTTTCTTATTAAACCTTACAATTTCACTCTGTTCTTCTTTTAGTGAGGTTTCTACCATGTTTGGAGGGACACAATGGAGATTGCTAGTAGTAATTAACTTGTCGACTAATCACATAAATTGGTAAGTGCCACTGGTCTAGAACAAGGTCACCAAGGTCAGGGTAAGACTTTAGAGGTCAGTGAAGCACAGCATGAATACCCACAATCACCAGATTTGCTTCACTGCTGTCCCCTTAAGTTCACGTCGAAATCTCAAAACCAAATTCATCAGTTAAACTCTCTGATGAAACAACTAACGGTCTTAAAAAAAACTCACCTTTTCTACATCACAGTTCATTCAGTTCTGTTTTTAAATAACATCATCAAAATTTCCTTTGACCTTTAAAGACAGTTCAAGTCCACAGACAGTTTGAGAACCTTTCATTTATTTTACTTTTTGTTTTCAGGAAAATTTGAAAGTAATCCATCTTGGAGGTGTAGCTTGTAGTTTTCTGTAAAGATATAGCTGAGTTGTGTAAATTTGTTGTTCTAAATTTCAGAAAGCAGAGGTAATACATGTTGTGTTTGGGAATGAAGGGACTTTGTGTACAGTGTAAAATATATACACAAACTGAGAAACATCCCTATTTTAATGTTTTTGTGCATGTTATCACACAAAGATCTGTATATTTTCTGAGCTTGTGTACAAATTGTATCAACTATAATAAAATATGCTGGCTTTCATATGACTGTTATTATCCATTTTACAAGGGAAAAATGAGTGATTTTAGCTGCCTTCTCTTTTTGTTTGAACTTTGGGATTTGTGTTTGTGTAAGAGCTGTTATGAGCAGTATAACCCGCTGATTCTGATTACACTCAACACTATAAGTGGAGCTCTCCGCCTTGCAGTGGTTAAGGATTAAGCTTTTTACAGATGCAAATAAGTTGGATTGCTGCAGAAATTTCATTTGTAGTCCGTCCACTCCGAACGGCTGAAACTCCAAACCGTTCCTCCGCCTCCCCTCCCACTTGGTCCTCTCAGCTAATTCTCATGCAGCGGTGATGCACATGACAGTAATTAATGGGTTTATTTAACCGTGGTTCTAACTTCTCACTGAGAAAATGCTTCACATCTTTTATGTGCTGTGTATTTTTAGAGCTTTCTCCCGTGACGCCTTGTGTATCTCAGTGTGTGTGTGTGTTTTTAATGTGTGCAAGGACTCTCAAACTGTGTCTTAATTCAATCTCTGCTAACACCTCACTCCATCCCTCGTCCCTAATCCGGCCAGACTATTAAAAGGTGGCGCACCTCCTCAGGGGGCTGCAGAGAACGTCTTACTTCCTCAGGATCCAGCCGTCCATCCGTATTTTTCTCCTAATTTCCACCTCCGCTGCACCACAAGACATCCCAGCTGTACTTTCCTCTGAGAGGTGCAGGCTCTTTCGCCCGAGTCTCAGAGAAAAGAAGAGACATCATCAACAGCCACAGCCATGAATGGCACAGAAGGACCCAACTTTTATGTCCCCATGTCTAATAGGACGGGGTTGGTGCGCAGCCCATTTGAGCACCCTCAGTACTACCTCGCCGAGCCGTGGAAGTACTCTCTTCTGGCCGCATACATGCTGTTCCTCATCATCACGGCCTTCCCCATTAACTTCCTTACCCTCCATGTCACCGTCAAGCACAAAAAGCTGCGAACCCCGCTGAACTTTGTTCTGCTCAACCTGGCGGTGGCCGACCTTCTGATGATAGTTGGAGGATTCACGGTGACCCTGTACACGGCTCTGCACGGATACTTCAGCCTGGGCGTCACCGGCTGCAATGTTGAGGGATTCTTTGCCACTTTGGGAGGTGAGAAGCTCTCCATGTATATTCTGCTCAAAATACTTCCACTGTGTGCTACAATTCAAGACTGTGTTTTTCATGACTTTTTTTCCCCTCAGAATTCTGTCTACAAATTCTGATAATAAAAGTCAGTTTTTTTTTGTTTTTTTTTCAGCTGCCCTAGTTGTCTTCAATACAAGACTGTAGATCAGTTTTTATAGTAAAATGTCCTGCTTTATGTCTCAGGGGAGATTGCCCTCTGGTCTCTGGTCGTTTTGGCCGTTGAGCGCTACATTGTGATCTGTAAGCCCATGACCAACTTCCGCTTCGAGGAAAAACACGCCATCGCTGGCTTGGCGTTCTCCTGGGTCATGGCCCTGACCTGTGCTACTCCGCCTCTGTGCGGATGGTCCCGGTACTGTATGCCGCCATATCTATGAAGCTGTGAAACTGCAGAAACATTCTGGTTTTGTCGTTTTCGTTTGTTATGGTAATGCATACAGGCAGCATCTAATTACGGCACGCTGCCATATTGCTTTTGGATGCAGGTACATCCCGGAGGGCATGCAGTGTTCCTGTGGGATTGACTACTACACTCCCAAGCCAGAGATCAACAACACCTCATTTGTCATCTATATGTTCGTCCTCCACTTCTGCATCCCCCTCTTCATCATTTTCTTTTGCTACAGTCGCCTGCTCTGCACAGTGCGAGCGGTAAGAATATCACCATCTATGCTTCGATTGAAAAAGAAAAAAAAAAGGATATGATAGATTGTTTATCAGGATAAAGATTTTTTTTCCCTCCATCTGAAGGAGGGCAAAGCGTCATGGAGTCTCAGGAGATGTGAGGGGATTTAGAAGCTCAAGGACGCTTCAGGAGGGCAGATCATTGCCAACGTGGCAGCTTGTACCGAGGTTCTCAAGTTAAAGGGCAGTCTGCCTCCACACTGTGTCATCCTCACGCCCTTGACAATAATACTAACATTTTTATCATGTGTTAGAGGCCATTAATGGAAAGAATTTTTATAAATTTTCCACATCCAAATTTGTATCGGTAAAAGTGCATAATCTACCAAAAAGAAGATCATTTGTCGCTCCAGTTTTGCTTTGTTTTCTTTTTCATAATATGTTTTCAGAAAAGATGAAGAAATCTAGAAATTTTACATTTGAACACTCAAATCCCACTTTCAGTTCATCACTTCATAGCTGACATCTATTGTTATACTGGGGGACAGTTACAGAAGTGCAGCAGGGCACTTTTGAAGCTCTCATAAACAGAAAATAGCTAAACCTGTTGTAGTTGTTGACATCCTGAACAAGGAGGAGTTAATGTTGTTTGGTCAATATTTTCCAACTAATTTTGATCAAATGTTAATTTTAATAGAGATGCAAGAATAGTCTTCTTTAGAAAATGTAATGTATCATTACTTATTCCAATGTTCTCAAATTTATGGTTGATTCCCCTACAATAACATTTTGTATTGACATCTAAAAATCAAATTTGATGTATACTGCAAGAAAAGTTTGTTACTTTTCTCCTATTTCACTATTTCATTCTAAATTATTTTTGACCAGTATCAATTATCTGTATTTTGCATCCTTAAATATTCATTTCATCTGATGAAAATGGTGCTTAAAAAAAGTAAAAAATTAGAAACCTTGAACCCATGCTGCCTGGACAGGAATCCATCAGATTCATGAAAAGTTTCTAGAAATTTTCAAATGACAAAAAACTAATTTGTAAAGAAATAGCAGCACTTTAAAACATAGAGTTACAAGGTGAAGAGAAACTTCACCTACCATAAAGATGACTTTGAAGTTTCCTCCATGTATTTTAATAGGACAAAGGTTTTGACCCCTCCGGAGAGGTAATGTTAGCCCTGACAAAACCAGTTTCAGGGTTTGAGTTTCTTTTTCATCTCCCAGACGTGCTTCATGTTTAGATTCTATGTGTTTGTGTTCAGGCTGCAGCTCAGCAGCAGGAGTCTGAAACTACCCAAAGAGCAGAGAAGGAAGTGACTCGTATGGTCATAGTGATGGTGATCTCCTTCCTGGTGTGCTGGGTGCCCTACGCCACTGTGGCCTGGTACATCTTTGCCAATCAGGGAGTTGAGTTCGGACCAGTGTTCATGACAGCGCCAGCCTTCTTCGCCAAGAGCGCTGCTCTCTACAATCCAGTCATCTACATTCTGCTGAACAGACAGGTATGCAAAGAAGATGACTGAATTGTTTTTTTTAAGATAATTTAATAAAAAGTAGCTAATTTTCAAATAGAATATTCCTTGTTTATTTAGTAGTTAGAATGTTGGATTTTATATTTTGAATTAAACACTTTGCACAAGTATTTAGCCTTTAGTTGCAAAGTGAAAGAAAAGCAAAAATATTCGGAGAAAAAAAATATGAAAAGCTAAAATAACCTTGTAGCATAAATGTGCACACATTGAAACGATTAGTTTCCCGAAGCCCCCTTTGATTCACTTTCAGCATTTTGTCTTCTTGAGTCCAGACATTTCCTGACATTTACATCCTTTAACTAAAGCCAGAGCTTGCAGAGAGGTCACAAAGGATCACGATGATGTCATTGTACAAAGAGATTACTCTGGACAAGGGTACAAACAATCTGCCGCATTATGGCACAGTGAATGCAGTCACATTGCTGATTGGAGAAAATATGTAGGAACATTGCAAAACTGGACATTTTTCTAAAACTAAAAGATGAGACACAAACTGGTCAATGAGATTGCCAAGAAGCTGAAGGAGATGCAGGATTTTCTGCCAAGTACTGTCTGTCTTCTAAATATGAGAACAGTCTCTTTTATTTTCCATATTTCTGGACTAAGAAATAAGATTCCAAGACACAATTTTATCCCCCCCAAATAAAGCACCTGGGCCGTGTTAAAGTATCCCAAAACCTTGTTTTAGAGCCCGGTTCAGCCAATGGAACCAAAGTTAAGCTTGGGCCTCAGTTCCAAAAGGTGCATTTGGTACAAAAACAACATTGAACATCACTAAAAACTCCCTCATACAGAGAGATATTTGTCCTGGTGGATTTTCTTTTACACTTTCACAGTCGGTCCAAGCAAGACTCTGAGAGGGAATTAAAAATTTTGGAGTAAAGAACAAGATTCAACAGTTTGTCTGTGGGGTCACCTGAACAGGGCTTTAGACCAGAAATGTGTCACAACCTGATAATTTGAACAGTGGTCGGCAGTTCTCTGGTCTCCCTGGGCAGACTCAATCAAAGCAGTATGTGTACTAAATGTCCAGATTTGGTGTGCTGATAGATTGCTACCAGCAGCAGGTAGAAGAAAAAAAAAATGCAAAAATGGAAACAAAATGTGCTTTAACAAAGCTTCGGATTATGGGTTTGCATGGCAGGTTATTGCACCTTTTTTCATTTTTCTGCTTCATGGTTGAATTATTATTTATAGGTCCACAGAGAAGGTGGAAAAAGTTTTTTATTTAAATGGTTTGCCGTAGTCTCGTTTATTTATGTAACAAATTACAGTACCTCTATTGGTGCTGTAATAGAGGGCAACTTTACTTTTTAGTGAAATTTCAGTTGCAGATTTATATTTATATTTAGTAATTCTGTAAACAGAATCCGAAAAAATTGTTTTAAAAAGGATTTGAAACATGTGCAAAAGATAAATGCTGTTTATTTCCTTAACATAAATCTGTCAGATTTATCTTGTAAATGATCTAAAACTTAAACCTCAAACTGGAAACTGTTCCAAGATTTTTAACAGCTTAACCAAGGTCTAATGTGGGACATCTGCAAAAATGTGTGTATGCTGGGGCCTTGTTTTATCTACACACATCTCTCAAGGTGAGGTGAACACATTATTAGCAAACGTTGATACATTAGTTTGGGAGAATGAATACCACATGCTGTTTTTACTGTGGTTCCATTTTAGACAAAGTGTATTTTTGCATTAATATGTCAGCTGGCCACACTAATGAGCCAAGTCAATGTTTCCTGAATGTGATTCTGTGGTCTCCAGTTCAGAAACTGCATGATCACCACAGTGTGCTGTGGAAAGAACCCATTCGGAGATGATGAGGCCGCCGCCGCAGTCTCCAAAACCCAGACTTCATCCGTCTCCTCCAGCCAGGTGGCCCCCGCTTGACCCCTCACTCCCTCTTCTATCTGCTCCATCTGTTCCCGCTCACCAAGAGACCCACCACCGCAGAGCAGCAATACGTTCCACTGGCCGATTCCTCCGGACTCACCTCCTCTGTTGTCCTCCATGCAGTTGGCGCGCATGCCGCAACTTCGACAGACTCAATCAAAGGCCAGCATGTTCACTTTCAGCCCGTTTAATTATGGAAAGTGTTCAGATTTTTAACCCGCCATTATAGGGTTGTCATCTTGATGCGGATCCAGCTGAATCCCTTCCAGGCCTCCCCTGCTGCTTCAGTAAACAGGTTATAGGTGAAAGTCTCATTCAGAGTCATGCTCCCACTAATATTTGAATTAACGTTTCTTAGCATTTTGCAGAGAAGAAGCACACTTTTTGTAGCCATGAACAAGCTACTGACATAATTCCAGCTGGTTATTTCACTTTTCCTACCAGAAAGTTTAAAGCTTACATAATTGGTTGGATTCCTGTGTACATTTTTTAACCATAGTCCATCATTTTTTAATCGTGTTGAGGTTCCAGCTTAATGCTAGCCTGCTTTATCCGTCCCACATCCAGTTTTGATGAGTGTTTGGGTTCCTGGTGTCTTCAAGTTTCAACCATGCAGCTGTGGATTTATGCTATGGTTAAGGAATGTTACTTTTAGTTCATCATCACTGGCAGCGTAACTAACACTGCCAGTTTCACGATCAAAAAGGACACAGATACCAAACATACCAAACCTATTGTGGATACTGCAGGGTAACAATCTCACTGACCTTAAATCTGTTGAAAATATCTGGACTCTGCAAAAAAGCCAGATCAGTGCAAAGGAATCCAAAAAAAAAAAATGTATATACTGTTTCTGGGTATCTATTCTACCTAGAAGTTGGTCTCATACCTAACCGTAATGATGCCAGAACTTTAGGAATGGTCACAAAAAACATGGTTTCTCTGCAACTTTCTACAGGACATTTCTCGAAATATTAGTGGGATGTGTATAAATATCTGAACCTCTCTGTATTTACTTGCCCCTGTTTGGATTAGATAAAGATCAATAACCCTATCCACCCAACACTTATTTTTAAAAATCACTGTATCAACGTCAACCTGAAAAAAAAGAAACCTTCAATTTAATGCATAACGAAAATGAACATTGCATTTATGTCCATGATATGTGCACGTAAACTTCTGACAGTTTATGTCCTCAAATCAGACACTGACTAACCAGTTATGAAATCCTTAGATTTATTTAAGCATTAATCTGTTCAACGTTATTAGAGCATCAGATTATTCTCTCTTCTGGTCTTCATGATGATAAACCTGGGAGGGTTAGCTTGTACTTTGTCTCAGCCATGGGTGTGGAGCGAAACTGAACGATACAGTGTGTGTGTGTGTGTGTGTGTGCGTGTGCGTGTGCGTTTGGCAGATGTTTATGTATCTGAATGGATGCCAGAATGTGTAATGAAGAGACGTACTGTTTGTTGTGTAGAGGCTAGGATTTGTGTGTTGCAATAAAAACAAAGCTGAATGTCTGCACAACCTTATCCTGCACTTTTTTTTTTCATTGGTGACAACGTTTACAATGTTTTCTGAGAACTTCCAGATGCTTTTTTTGTGGGCGGTTGAGTAGAGGGCCAGATTGCAATGGCTGTCAAATGTCGTTAAAATCCTGTAATGCATTCAAAGGCACAGCGCTTCAGCAGCTGCTATAATAAATAGCATTATTAGACACTTTAAAATACTTACTTTCCTGTAATTTATTTCACAAACAGATCATTTGGCATCACAATTACAGTCTCTCCTCAGATTATATTGAGCTCACACATTTTTTTTTTCTCTTTTAAATGTAAATTTCCCTCTTTTTTTTCTTTTTTAAATTGATCGGAATCCAACATCCACTCACAAGCACACTGATTATACTGATGCAGCTCTTCCCAGTGAACTACATTAAAACATTTGATTTAATTGTTTGCAGTCTTTTATGACCTTCCCTCCGCTCCTCATCAACCCGTCATCAGCCTGCAGAGCACGTTGAGGCGTAAAGCTCAGAGCTCCGCTGGGAGCCTGTCGCCCGTCTTCAGCCAGACCTGAGATCGTCGCAGGCTTTAGGAGATGGGAGGAGTCTATCATGGCCCTACTAATCCTGATGGACAGGCCACGTGAAAGCATTATAACACATCTATAAATATTGCTATAGACATTATATTACAGTACAGTGCATCATTGGCTCGTTCCCTTTTAAAAAAAAAAAAAAGGGCTCAGTGCGTTAAAGGTGGCCACCAGGGCTAATTGTGCAGAAATCCAGGGAAAAGTTGTGAATTCCTGCAATTTTCTTCTAACGTTAATCAGAGCTGGGCTGGAATTCTGTCTTGTGTCGTAGGAAAAGGTTTGGGGACAACACGTCGCAAGTGTGTGATGCTTCAGAAGCAGCACTAAAATCCGTTTTCTCGCAACAGTCAAGACACTCATGCGAACAGTTCCTCCTGAGCGGCGGTCCCAGGGAACCGTGTAGGTGGGAGGAAGGCAGCTGGCAGCAGAAAAGAGGTGGGGAGCAGAGGAGACCGGCGGCCTCAAGCTTCGCTGCAGCACTCGTAGATGTTGTCCTCCACCAGAGCGATGACCTGCTCGAACTTGTGGTGCAGCTGAGTGCGACGTGCCGTGGGGTTGGCCTCCAAAGCGTTCACCACCTGACCGGCGAAGATGGAAGAGAGAAAAGAAAAAAAAAACAAAAAACAAAGATGACTTTCAGAAGCTGTCCAGGATTCATGCATTAATCTGTCCACATAAACACAACAAGAGGGAATAAACCCGCCACCTGCCGTCACAGACAGTAACTCCTAAAAAAGTATTCTGGATCCTTTTCGCATTACAGCTAAAAAGTTTTGTGCAATAGACCAACAAAACTAGTATGTAGCAGAAAAAAAGGCAAACATGGCTTTCAGAATTTGTTACTCGCTTTGTACATCTAATGACTGATTTTTTTTTTTTTTCTTTGCCCAAGATCAGTCTGATTGAATGGAAAACATTTTTGTGCAATATTTTTAAAGTCTCACTAAGGTTCTAGTCTGGACTTTGTCTGGGCAAGTCAAACACATTCTTTGATCTTAACCACTCAATGGTAGCTCTGATCGTCCAAAAGAGTCTTTGGCCGTCTCTAAAAGATTTCCTTGTATTCTGCTCCATCCCTCCTCCCATCAGCTTTGAGTTTAAGGGGCATGAATACTTTCGGAAAGGCGCAGAAGGAGCGAGTGAAGTGCTTCAGCCGCCTCTCCCTGCCTTCATGCATGCCTTATAACCACAAAAGCTCTTGCTCTTCACATATTTATAAAACCCACATCTGCTCTGGTTTTCATGCCCAACAGTTGTCACCGTGTCAGTGGGATTTATGGGCTCTTAGCAGCAGTGTGCTACCAGGCAGAGCGAACTGAGCCGGGGCGAGAGAATAGGCAATCAGGGGCCATTCACAGAGCTCTGTGAATCAGAGTCTAAGCCCCTGGCCCGCATCAGTACAGTAGCATGACAGAGGGAAGAAGCTAAGCAGCATTATTGTGAGGGCGCTCCATTAAGGCACAGTCACCACTGACTAAGCCTCTCTCTGCAGAATAAGGCGTAGCAGCGTGGAAGCATGGGGGAGGACAGCAGGAGCCTGAAGAGGGCTAGTTCAAAGCAAAACGAGAGATATGAAGCGGCAACTTAACAGCGCCATTAAACAGATGGGGGTGTTGGCTCCTGAGAAGGTAAACAACACGCTGTTTACTTGAAGTGAAAGGTATCTGAGGGCCGGGAAGAGATGAGTGAACACACTGAATAGTTCCTGCTGCTGCTGCTGCTTGGACGAGAGCCCAAATCTGATTGTTTCTCCTTTCAACAAAAGAAGAAAAAAGGCTTTTACGTGCTTTTATTTACTGACATGTTGCAACGCTGTCCACAGTCTGTTACATCTCTCATCGCAGCTGAGATCTGCAGCACTGATGCATCACGCTCTGATAGCTATCAGTGAAACTTAATACAACAAGTGAGCGCTGTTGAGGCAATGTGGCTTTCAAATATAAGCCAATCTGAACATCCATACATATCTTATCCACGTCTCAGATCACAAAAACAGTGAAGAAATGCACAATCTCTCACCTGGTTTCTGTATCTCTTGGCATATTTGTAGATTTCTGTCAAGGCCAGGTTGGTGTTAAACTCATTTCTGTACTTCTGCAAGACAGACATTAAAAACAGCAGATTAGATCAAATTCCAAAATGAGACTTATGTGCCATGGCATGCTTTTGAAGAGCCAGACAGATAAACAAACAGGAGCTGTTTGAACGTTTGACTTACTCTCGACTCCTCGGCGAGGTGAGCGTTCATCTCCTGCTCGCTGAGGGGGGGCATTTCTTGTATCTGCTTGTAGTAACACTGCACGTTCTTCTTGTACTCTGGGATTTCCTTGGCATACAGCAGCTTGTTGGTCGGTGAGTCCTGGAAGAAGAAGAAAAAAAATCCCCTGATATTTCATTCAGAAAACTTGCGTGAAAGTTTCGTTTTGCAGTCATGGTGACTGTGCGTGCCAGAGCTAAAGAAAAGGTCCCCTTGCACCTGCAGTGCCTTGACCTACTTGTACTGAAGATTTATGCTGCTTTAATTTCATCCTCAGAACAAATATAGCACTTTTAATTAAACTATAAAGTTCAAACTTAAAACTCAAAAAGAGAAGTAGAATGTAGGGAATTGAAAAAAAAATGCATGACACATGCAGGTGTAACGAAACAAATGTGCATCTTTTTCTAGATATTTCAATGTATAGAGATGTCTGACTGTCACACAACTGACTTGATGTGTAGAAAACATGCAAAGGATTCCACAATACTGATATTTATTAGACCAAGGATTTGTAAAGAAGCAGCCAAATGTTGCTAATCAAGGTAATTTAATTAGTAATCTGTAAATTGTACCACCTCTATAGAAGCAAGAGTTATGTCAGCGTACTGAGGAGCATACAACAGTGTGTTGACACAATGACAAGAGAGAGATTATTTCAATGTGAACGACACTAAAATATACTCGCCCATCTCAGCAAACCCACCCAAAGGTTGGTTTGTGTGAAGAAGAAATAAAGTGTGGAAAGCCAAAGAGTTTCCTTACTGACAAAAAAAGGATATGGAAACACAAATTCAGTTTGCGACGTTGTATTTAAATAAACTGTAAGATATGCGGAATATCATGGAGTCATTCTGTTAACAATAACTCCTTTATGTGCAAAATTGTTCTGAAGTTAAATGTGGTGCCATCTGTCAGATTGAAGCTTGGACAACATTGTGTCATACCAACATGGAATCCTCCTCGTGTGCAGAGAAAAGGGAGCCGAAATTTCTCAACAATGAAGTGAGAGACTTGATAAAGTCGTACAGGAGACAATTACTTCAAATTATTGGTGCTAAAAATGGTTCTACAAAGTTAATTATGGAGGTGCCTAATTCTGGCATCTACCAGACTTATAAATTATGACCTAATACACAAACACCTACAAGTATTTTCTTTTCAACATGCCTGCATATTAAATGAATCCTCCATTTTTAAAACCACTTTATGCTAAATAGCCTATTTAATGACTTCTTCATATCCTGTTGTAGTTGGACAGCACTCCATTCATCAACGCCTTCTTTTCCACCACAGGAAAAAATTATAATTTTCATTTGCTTTACAATGATCCCGTGCATGCAGGGGACAACGCTAGCAACACTATGCAAAAGTAATCAGAGTACTGTTGAGGTCAGGCGTTTTCCCTCTTAATTAGGTTTTATCTACAAAACTCTAATCAGCTTCAGAAGCCTGATGCTTTTAAGACTAGATAGCCACTCACATTCAAAAACACCAAACTGAGGCATAATTTGACTCAGTAAATTATTAAAATGCTGCTTATCTTTTCATTCAGTTCTACTAAAACTGATATAATTTCTAGCAGGATGATCTTTCACATTACATTATATCTTTATTCCAGCTGAAGTCTTTTATTTCCAGCTGTTCCGTCTTTACTGCCAGCCATTTCTACATTTACGTACTGAATTTAGGCTTTTTCTTTTTTTCCTTTGCCTCCTCTAGACGACAATTTCTGCTTGCTGTGCTTTAAATATCTCTAAAAATCCAGCCAGTTTTTCAACTGTTACAACCCACCTCAGTGCAATCAAGCCCTAGTTGAACAGAAATATGCAGTTGGCACTTTGACCATTATTCCTATTTCAACACAGGAAGTTATCATATCTTCATACTTGAAACGATACTTCACACTGATGAGTGTAATCACTACAAAATGTTCACAGTGGCTTACACAGCTGGATACTATAAATTACCTATTTCTCTTACTCGGATATACCACCGTACCACCAAAGAAGAATGCTTCTGATCTTGGCACATTTAACAGATGGTGGATGAAATGTTTTATCAGCTAAATGTGCATTTAATGAAAAGAGGTTAATTTGATCTGACTCAGTACATACACATGTTCCTAAATGTTTCTTTTATTCTCATTTTTATTATCTATATATATTACTTTGGATTATCTGTGTGTGTTTTTTTCTTTTTTTTTTTTTTTTTTCCTTTTTTTTTTTATTAAAAGTTTACTCCATTTTGTTACTTCTCAAACTCTGAGCTCTCATTTTCTGTTTTCTTCTTGCAACAGTGGAGTAAACCATTACTTATTTCTGTGCCCTCAAAAGTAACTGTTCATCTAAACTGTGTGTTATTCTTGATGGTCTAATCTAAACCAGTAAAAGAAAATCAAGACAATGGAGGCAGGAAACATTTTCCTTTGCTCACAACAGCAGGAATCATATTCAGAGCCAGAGAACATTCCAGTCTAAACAAATCTCTCCACACTGGTGCTCATTCAAGCAGGGGGAGAAGAAGCAGCCCTTAAAGGCTGTGGGCATATTCGGGTTTTAGTGGCGACTACTGCTGTGAGCGTGGTGCACTGTGGGGGAGAGAAAGGGACAGAGAAAGTAGGACAGGGAAACAGACAGACTGGCAGATACT
This sequence comes from Poeciliopsis gracilis, assembly GCA_911649635.1. Taxonomy (NCBI): domain Eukaryota; kingdom Metazoa; phylum Chordata; class Actinopteri; order Cyprinodontiformes; family Poeciliidae; genus Poeciliopsis; species Poeciliopsis gracilis. The sequence goes on from CAJVRI010001220.1 coordinate 6,504,761, forward strand.
GCTTTCAGCAGGGCTGAAGGTGCTTACAGTGCACCTTAACATTTCCACATGTCATGAGTTATTTGTGTCACTTATTGTGTGAGTTAAACGTGCCAAGCAGCTGAGCTGCTGCAGCCAAATTTGCTCCTTCTGATAGGAACCCTCTTTCTTCCTGTCCACAAGGTCACTTCCTGCTGCTCATCCATCTGTCCACCAAGCCTCCTGTGACCGTGTGGCCCTCCACACTCTGCATCTCGCCAGATAAGACGGTTTCTTTGGAAACCAAAAGCAACACACAGCTTCCTACTCTGACTTCACCGCTGCTGGGCTCCCAGCTAATCCGGATCCCTTTACTGTCTCGTCTTGTAGTCATCGTCTGTGCAGAATCTCTGAAAGCGTAGTAACGTTTCATCACCTTTCTCCTTCACCTGTGGGACAAGATGTGACCACATCCTTGAACTTGGCTTCGCCACACACACACACACACAGCCAGATGTGGCCAGATAATCAGGGAGCTGTAGACGCACTCTATCTCATCGCTGAAGGTTTTATGTTTGTCTCTGCACCCATGCACATGCATTATCCCGTTTGTACGCTTGAGCATAGCGGCTGTAGGCACGGTGGCTTTTTGGCGCTGAGATAAGGCACATAAATCAGCCTGTTTCTCAGAGAAAAGAGCATTATATGAGGAGTCCTCAGCTCCCTCCAGGGAGGAAGCAACTCAGAAGGAGACAGGAAGCAGAGCGTGCTGAGGGTCATGGTGTCTGAAGGATGAGACAGATTTGTGAGCAGTGAGGACATTGACATGCGTACGTGCACATGCAGACAGGCGGACAGAAAGATAGATAGATGAATGAATGTTCACGCACTCACACACAAACTCACGCGCAGCACCTAAAGAGATCCCTGGTGCTTATGACCTTGGATAAACCGAGTGGGCTGGAATAACAGGAGGGGAGGTAGATGGAGCTGACAGTGTGAAGGCTTAGGAGGAGGGCTCACGGGGGGGCTGAAGAAGTGCGAGTATGTGTGTTTGGCAGTGGCTGTTGGAAAGATAATTTGCTACAGTAGATGCAAAAATTGATAGGTGGAGAACAAATAATTTGAGGTTTTAAATGTGGAGAAGGAAAAATGACCCAGTTCCTCATAAGGTGAGCGTGAATGGTGCATCAGCAATTTTCACCTGATTTTAGAGGTAATAAGAGTGAAAATGGCTCGTTCTGAGCCACTGGCTGAAATTACATCCTTATCACTGATGTTCTGATTGCAACATGTGGCACAGCCATTGTTGGGCGGTACCGTTTAGGCCTGCTATCTAATCTTGTTTACATTCTGTGGAGTTGCTCCTGAATGGGTTTGACCTTCTGCTGCTGCCAAATCCTGTGAGAAGTTTCTTCAAAGGAAAGAGAATCTCAAGACCTCACAAATACTGTCAATACTTTGTACTGGATCAGTTATTTACCAAAAATATATGAAGGTCCAAAGTTAATCACTGAACATGTATTGAGGAAAAAATACTTAAGACTGTGGTGTTTAAGGTTAAACAAAGAAGAGGAAATAATTAAATTTTCCAACATGCCGGCAGCTACTAATTTATTTGCTGAGAAGACACATGTCTGTGCATTCTGCTTTTTCCACAGCTGCTTCTAATATAAACTCTATAAACGAGAGACTCACCTTTCCCAGCTGCAGATCAGAAATGGAGCAGGCGTCAATGAAAACCTGGGCAATGACAGACAGACAGGCGTCCATGTGATCCGTCTTATCGATGTCGAACACAAACTGGGGGTTCTTCAGGATGTTCACCCAGAAACGCAGAGGTAAGCTGCCCAGATGGAAGGGGGAGTCGGTTTTTTAAAGACTTCCACCCACACACAAAGGACTCTTAAATCATGGTGTTTAGTAGATTACCTATTCGTTTTCCAGATGTGCAGGGTGTCTGGGTCCGTGATGCCCCGCTTGTCAGCCTGCTCCTCAAGGAAGTCGAAAAAGTATTTGACGGCCAGAGGCGGGCGGTCTGGAGGGATGCTGAGGATGGCCTTTAAGAGGTCATCCAGGAACTTCTGAAGAGTTCCCTGTGGAGGAAAAGGGCATTCGCATAATTTCACGTGACGTAGGAAACCTCAATGACACAAATGTGAAGTTTTCATACCACTTGAACCTTTTGACATACAGTGAAGCGTAAACCTTGGTGGACTCGTTTTTTTAATTTGCGAGTTAATGCAAAACTATGAAACTAAGAAAACCTTTTTTTCAACCACTTGAGAAATCACAAAACATGGTTGTCCACTGTAACTCAGAGGCCCATAAACGAGAGAATCAAATGAGACCAAATCTGCACGTCATTGATGGGCCACATGCAAATTGGGCTAACACCTGCTAGAGGCTGCAAATGGCAGAACAACAACACTAAGCATAAAACCTGAGTTAAAGCTTATGATACAGATCAAAGAATATTTCTGCCATAAAATGACCCACTCATTACAGCCTTAGGAAAGGATGAAAGTCGGTGCTTATGCACACTCTAAACAGAGCAACATTACAAAAAATGTCTGTCTTTAGATGTGCATAGCTGATAAAGGCAGCTGTAGTTACAGCAAAAGATTATTCTATAGAGCGGAGACATTGGCTGGTGTGAATACAAATGCACGTCATCCTTTTGACAAAAAATAATTGAATCTCATTTAATCCTTTGAAGTATTGTGGCTGTCAAAATGTGAAAACATTTAGGGGAGATGGATACTTTTGCTAGGCTCTGCATAGCCTGAAAAGAAGGATTTTGTTCTGACTTTATGTTGCGGAGTTGGCAGCGTGTTGTTTCTGGTTTACCTTCGTAGACAGAAGGCGTGTCAGGTAGATTTCCGGCAGCACTTTCTTGCGATGGCTGTGCCTGTGCGACTTCTTGGTCTCTATAAGCTCATCATGAGGTAGAACCTGAAAAGCCAGAGGTGAAACGTTACTGCAAAGACTAGCTAAGTGAATACACTGCTGTGTTTTGTCTGTACGAGCTGTCAAAGAGGGATTATTTTTTTTCTGTTTCTTGCAATAGACACATGATCCAGATACTCACTCTGGGTTTTTTTGGAGCCCTGAAGGGTAAACAAAATTAGGGAAGTCCAAGGAGGTGGCTACATGTTTTCTGGGGAACTGCGTCATGTCTGTGACTGGGGGGGAAATTTTAAAATTTTTTTTTTTTTTTTTTGGTTTTGGGGAATGCGTCATGTTTGCACTTACGGTTGAGGATTTGTGAAATATGTTTCTGTCAAAAAGTTACATGGAGTTAATATTTTAGTTGATAACGGCAAATTAGCTGGACGCTAGTATCCAGTCTGAGAGAGACCAAATTGGTCTCCTGCCATCTTAATCTAGGTGTAGATTTTAAGCAAAGGTTCACTCTTCAAAGTTGTTTAAGCTTAAACTAGGAATTTAAAATCCATAAGATACACAAAACACCGTGGAAAATCTCTTAAAAGTCACAGAAACTATAAACTCAAAGACAATGTAAGATACTTTGGTGTGAATGAATTTATTAAATGTTTAGTTTTGTTGATTTTGATATTGAGGTGAGTAAGCATGTTTACATTGTAATATTGGTGAATAGAGAAACTCAAAATTGTCAGGTTAGAAAACATAGTTTAATTCTTAATTATGAAAAGCAAAAACTTAATTATTTTCATAACAAAAAAAAAGAAACATGACCTCTGCATGTGAAAATATTGACTATAAAACAACATATTCATCTTTAAGTAACCAGGCTTTTGCTTCCACAACTATATTGTGACTTTCACTCAAAAGAAAACTTTGCTGAACCCAAATCAGTTTTTTATTAATTTATTAAACTTGGCTGAAACAGGAAAAGGTTTTCAAAGGAAGAGTGACCAAAATGCTGTTTCTAGTCCTCAGAACTCACCAAATGTTTTTCCAATCAAGACCTAAAGAGATTAGAAAATAGATGGCTTTTTTTGAATCTACAATAACACCCTGCTGTAAATAACACACAAACATGACGGTTCAAGGCAGGGATCAGCAACTCCGGTCCTTTAGTGCTGCTGCCCTGCAACTTTTGGGAGCATCACACTTGAATAGTTAAAGAAAAAGCCTTTGCAAATCTTCCTGACATGTCAAAGAAGTAATTCATTATTTTATTCAAAAGTTGCATGACACTGACATTCAAGGACAGGAGTTGCAGACCCACGGTTTAAATAAAATATCCTCATCATAAACCACTAAGATGTTTTTAAGACGTAAAAAGTCTGCCTTGGTGCTTTTCTAACTAGTTGTTAGTGACAGCCTCCTTGGACCAACTAATGTGGATTTATACCAAATGACAATTCCAAAAGAGTTTTATAAGGATAGAAACTGGTTATAACCTTTTAACCGAATGTCACTTAAACAATCCTAAACTATTCCTTTAGGTTCTAACTACGCTAGAACTTTCTGTTAAAACCAACCGTTCACCCGGCAAATTGTATTCCAAGAAACTCATTATATTAAAGTCAAAGGGCCCATATCTTAGCTGACGTTTATGAAAGAGCTTAAGCAGCATTAGCGCTGTCATGTCCTCTCAGCAGCTTTCCCTCTCACCTCGTTCCTCCCACCCCCCATATTCTCTCCATCATCAGACTTGCCGCTGGGCTGCCCACAGGAAAAGCTCCTCAGATTTAGCCAAATTACTTGCAGGAAGATACTCACCAAATGCACATATTTCTCTGTGTCCAGATCTTTCACTGGAGAAAGACGAGAAAACATATGGTATTAAACAATTACACAACCAGTGTGGTGCAGGCGTGAGCAAATGAGAGAAGATCGAGGCACGGAGACGAGTGAGAGATACACAAAAAAGACAAAAAAGACTGACAGGAGAGTAAAGGAGATGGAGTGCAAAAGCAGAAAGTGATTAGGGTGGACTGTGTGCCTGAAGGGGAGGGCAGCTGTCTGAGAGAATGAAAGACAAAGATTACGAGCGAAAAGGGAGAGAAAAGAGAGAGATTATGAGAGACGGACGCACGGAGTCTGAGACTGGTTGTGGAGCCGCTGTAATGAGATGGTAATGCTCGGCCAACGCTGGGAACAAAAGAATTAAATCTAGCTGGTTTATTTATAGATCTCAACACAAAACATATTCATACACACGCATGAACGGATATGAGTGCCGGGATGAGCGTAGACTCATGTTCAAACACGGGCTCAAAGACAAACATAGTAAATTTATTGTGCACGGCACAAGAGCTAAAACAAAGACAAACTGAAAGACACACACGCGCGCGCAAACAGGCACCTTCACGGTGTGTGTTTTCTCATTACAGCCCACTCTGCCAGAGAAGCTCCCATCCAGCAGGCCACAGTCCAGACCCTCTGCACTGATCACAGACGGCCAGGACAGTGTTGCAGATTAGCCAGGGAGCACTACAAGCTCATAGCACCCCCTTGACGCTTTGAAGCAGGCGCCAGGTTTGGTGCTCTTGAGCCTATTTTTGGCACAACGTGAATGGAGAGAAGCACCTTTGATGGACAGAACCTGAAGAGAACCAGTCTCTGGTCTGGAGCTGATTATGTAAGGTGGATAACTGGACAACAAGCACAGGAGCCCATTAACGGCTGAATGTAAACTCATCTGTCAACAGGCAAAGCTCGGTGGATGCTGGACAATGGGCCAAATTGTGTCACATTTTTCCCGACAAGCTGACAGCTGCTAATGGATTACATCCACAACATGGAGGGGAAAAAATGCCGTCAATGAGCCACTGTGGTTAGAGTTTCTGTCGTGATTTATTAGACCCGAAAGTATTTAGATATCAGTCTTTTCATGGATGAAGGGAAGGGGCGGCTGCTTGGTTTCACGTATGTTTACATGAGTGGATCATGTTCTCGTGATCGCCTAAGCATGTGCTGTTTCCAAGTGATTGAGTGGGTGAGTGTACCTCTCCACATCCGGGCAAGTGTGCATGACAAAGTGACAGAGAGTGGGCGAGTTTGAAGGTTACCTACCTCTCTCCAGGGTGTTTTCTTTCTTGTCTTTCATGCTCATGGCCAGCGACGCGCCCTCTGGGATCTAGAAAAGCGGGGAATAAGCAGGAGAAGAAGGATGAGGGGGCGAAGAAAGGCGAGAGAGGCCAGAGGGCATAGGTCAGGGGTGAGCTTGGGTGCACCAAAACAGTGTCATTAAGCATGCCCTGGAGGGCAATGTCTCGCTCAGAGGTGCAAGTGTTTGTGTATGTGTGTTGGTCTGCAGAGGTGGCTGGTTTTGCAGGGGCCGAGCGCAGCTCATTAAAGTCAACCTGCAGTGAAATGGATTGAACAGAATCGCCAGTGAACCCAAACTGTTAGTACAAGCTTTGACTTGTTGCTCTCACAGCTCCGTCCAAACCGCCCAGCGAAACTCAACAACACTTACCAAAGCACAGGTAACAGTTCAAAGGTTGAGAAGCACGGCGTGTTTGTTCAATCACGCACAAATCATCGCAGACATAAACGCATGCAAAACATTTAGGAAGCTGGAGAAGTAGATTTAAAAAGGCTTCCTGTTGTCACAACATCTTCGTTTTGCAAAATCTGCCTGATTTAGGAGGAGTATGCTTTGCAGGGAGGAAAATAAAATTAATATTTAAATTATAAAGAAATCAGCAGATGACCAGAGCTGCCTAAGTTTTCAGCCACGTCCTCACCTGCAGTGTAAAAATGTCCAGTTTGCTGTAGGTGAATTTACTCTGCTATGAGATTGCGCTGGAAACTATCATTGATGTGGATTTGGTCACTTCATGCGTTTGAAAATGAGGTCAGAGGAACAAAAAAGATGTCAGGATATTTTTGTCTAGTGGTCAGACTGGCTATTGGAAAATGAGAGAGAGCAAGAGTTTTAGCAGATAACAGGAAGGCTGAATGTAGTACCGGGAAGTTACTCTGTTTCCACCCTTTCAGCTTTCAAGCTTTCTCTGTCAGGAAACAGGATGGATTTGGAAATGTTGGCAACCCTTTGGAAATCTCATAGTTAAGGCCTATTTCCAATCATACAAAATCTGAAATAGGATGTCAAACGTAACAAAAAGTGAAGATGAGAGATGGAAAAATTATTTTTTTATATATCTGTTGATAGAAAGCCTCATCAACACTTAAATAATGCACTTATATTTCTAATTTGATTGATTTTTAATGGTTAAATACAGGAGAGAATATTTTCAACCACATAAAAGTCATACTGATCAAAAGTGATCAGCAATTATAAAACCCTTGCATTACTAAAGTTCAGAACTGAATTAATCACCTCAGGAAAGTGTATGCTTGTAGTTATTTTAGTTCAATGGTTGACCTTCACTATGAGGAAAGATTTGCATACGGTATGTGTTGAGTGTGTTTTCACCTTTTTTTTCCTGCTGAACAGGGACATTATCCCTCAGGACTTCCAGATCTAACAAGTCCCAACATTTCCCACCCTCTTAAAGCCAATTACAGTAAAGTCAGAAGCTCAACAACAACATCAGAGTAAGGCTGAATTTCCCACGGCACACAGACAGGTATGTGCTTGGAAGACGGAAATGCCTCACAATGATTACGTTGGTTTGCTTGTTTTACTGACCTTTACGCATGAACTTTCACAAGATCTATAACCACTTTCCCCCCTGCTGTGACTTATATACACATAGCATAATCTATGTACTGTTTAACCTTGACCTTATCATGTTTTGGTTTGAGGTGGAGGTAATTAATAAGTTCCTATTGTAAAAACAATACAGAAACAGGCGCCTATGTTTCCAATCAGAAGTTTACATGCAGTCATCATTGCCATGATTGTCATATTCTTTTTTTCTTTTAGTGACGCATTTGAACCATTCTCTTTTAAATTGCTTAGATAACACAAAATAAAACTGTAACATTTTCTTAAAGCAAGAGTCGGGTGCACAAGTTAGCATTTTTGTGGACAGAGGGAAGCTTGAAAACTATCGCCACCTCTACAGTGAAATGAGTTAACAACACCATGGACTGAGAAAGAAGCTCTTGCTCCAAAATTGACACATTCAAGCTTGACAGAAATTTGCAGCTGCCCACAAAGATGGACAAGATGTTTGGCCACAACGACAGAAAAAATGTTGAACATCAAGCTGAGACTTGATGTTCAAGTTGAAGTTGAAAAGCTAGCAGGAAACCAACCAATTGATATGAGATCATTTCAGAACTGAAGAGAGGTCAAATATCCAGCTAGAATTAAGGCAGGCCCTGCAGATTCACGACAAAAAGTTTGTGATTTGGCTAAAGGATTTTTTTTTTCTATCAGTGTGTATTTATGAGAACCTTATGTGTGATATCATCCCGTGTAAATTAATTAAAACTCCACAATCAATTTAAGTTTGTGCACCATCTTATTATTTTTAAGAACCACTGAGGTCGTTCAACCCTGACAGAAACGATTCAAATGCATCTTTAAAGGCACAAGTCCACCAAAAGGACTCCAGCAATACAATTTACATCGAGTTCTCGCCACTCGCATGACATCACCCACCTCAGCAGCATGCCCACACACACACAAACACCCACCTGGTAATGGAAGACTGTGTTGAGTTTCTTTCGACCGTCCTCCATCACTGAGGAGTTGTCCAGGTCCTGCAGGAGCTTACTGTTGCTGCCAGAGTCAAACCACTCTGAAAGGACGAGAAGGAAGAAGAAAGTGAAGGACTGAGACAATTTTATTGTTAAATTTGGAGCAGAACAGGCGAGACAAACGACAGCCATGCTCCGGCTCTATGTCATGACCTGTGGAAATATTCTCAGGCCATTAATCAAATCAGCTCTGCAGGCTCGGCAGCCTCTGAAAGCAATAACTCTTTGTGATTATGACTGTACACTCTCCTCAATGCATTCTGTCATTTATTATATTGCAGCCTCAGGTTAGTTGGGCTTCATGAGAAGAATTGACCTTTTTGCAAAGGAGATTACTATATCTTGGAGGGCTCGAGGAGGGGAAAGGATGGAAATAATCAGAGGAAATGTGTTCTTACCCAAGTCCACATCCTCTGCTCGAGGCCACTGGGAGAAAGGCAGGTTTTTATAAAAGGCTTCAATTATTTTTTCTTTAACTTGGCAGATTGTGTCAGTATTCATGACCCTGACTGACAGCGAGTCCATGCCACACCCCTGGAAGGACACATTGATGTTCTGACAGACAAAGAAAAGTAGGAAAAGAGCGTGTCACTTTCACTGAATGTGTTTTTGTTGGTGAAAAACGAGCAGCGAGTGTGTGAAGTGTTCAACCTGTGGCTTGGCCTCTATGTTCTCACGGAGCAGCCACTCCTCGTTGAGGGTGTAGCGGGCTTTCCCGGTGAGGACGTCTATGGAGCCCTTGTTGATCTGCTGCTTGATTGCACAAAGAAGCAGGAAGAAAGGCTCGCCCACTGTTTCCTGCGAAAAAAGAACCGAGTCAATGCGCTTCTTTTAGAATCGAACTGTCTCTCAGGGCTCCTCTCTGTTCTCACTTTCAGGTAGCTGTACATGCAGATGGACATCCAGTTGGTCAGCATCTTCTCCACGACAGACTCGGTGCGGCGCAGCATCAGTTTGGGGTTCTTGGAAGCCGAAGCGTCGATAAGATCAACCAGCAGGTCTTTCATGATGCTGGTGTAATATTCAAGTTTCCCATGGAGGGCGATGGTGAGTAAGGACGCCAGGCTGCATCTGAAAACAGATCAGCAGAGGAGGCATGAGCAGAAAAAGAAAAAAAAAAAGAACTCAGGCTTGTGCAAACATGCTCTGTCAATGTGTGGTCAGTGGATATTTAAAAATAATAAATCATGAGAACCAAAACAAGATTTAGCCTGGTCCAGTGCACCTGTGACTGCCGAGCCAAATAAAGGTCTGATCTAAGGCAGGGAGTGTCTGAGTCAGTGTCCAGAGCTGCAGGCAGGGGATTTCCCTAACAAAGCTCCTTTAAGCCAGCAGGAAGAGGCTCCATGGTCAGTAAATTGCTGACACTGTGCAGGGACAGGGATGCAGTCTGACTGGAATTTCTCTCTGATTCACAGCTAATGTTGGGAAACCTCAAACAAACATCACATTTACCTCAATATAAAACTTGACCTGTTTCTTTCCCTCTCTCTCGCTCTATCTCTGTGTGAGTGTGTGTGGCAAAAATAGAAAAGACAACACCGTCCTGTTACCACCGTTTTGCGAGTTCTCATAAATAATTTGTTTGAGAAATACAGAGCAACATTTGGCTTTCAGCAGGAGCTTTGTTTCTGGACATTTGCTTCTGATTTAAGGCAAATATTTTCTTGTTTGTCACTTTATTTGTATCCTACTAAATCACGCGCCTGTGTCTTTTGCTGGAAAAAAAAAAAAAAATCCTCCATTGTTTTCATCACCTGCTTGTTTGTCTACAGCTTTTTGCTGAAAGGCATGCGAAATGATAAACTGCTTCTCTGCAGAAGTGACAGCAGAAAAAAATAAACTGAACCAGTGTTGGTCAAAAGACCCAAACATTTCCCGGTAATGGCAAAATTCACCACAAATTGTGAAACTGGGTCATTATTACACACATTACAAAATCATCTGGCTTTTCAGCCCTTAACTTTAGCTGTTTAAAGTTAAAGATGCACAATTTATTCATTTTTTTTTTGCGATTGGCATTGATTAGTAATCAGCAGGTGAAAAACAGATTTTTTCATACGTATGAAATGCATCAGGATTAAGAACTCCCACTACATTTTGTTTAGTCTCATAAAAATTAGACAAACATTAGGGGGCGTAATTAGGGCAACAATTTCCTGCAGCACATTTTCCCGCCTTTATGATTCAGAGTCTTTGAAAAATTTGGAGTCGTCAAAATTAGAATTGGCAGCTCAGAACTCAAAGAAAACTGCTAGTTGGTCTGGGTTTGAAAAAACACTGATTGGTGCATCTCTATTGTTAAGGTAAAAATTAAAACAAATGTTCAGTTTTCTTTCACTTATGCCTAACAACAGCTTAGCAAACTGTGCATTGTGTTGGAATCCCCAGAGAGCTGTCTCTGTTAGTGTTTGTCTGAAAGTGTGTCAGTGGTGGCTCAGCTCTAATAAGTGGCCACTTTGCAAAGGTCAACTCCAAACAAAAGGCTTAGTCATTCATAATTCTCTGCTTCTACCATTGAAGAGAGCAAAACACAGTTCAAATTTTAACCAGACATTTAAAGGCAGGAATATCATTAACATTTCAGAATTTCACAACCTATGAAGCCCTCCAGACTTATTGGCACCGCTCATAACTAGACTAGAAAACCTTAAAATTGAGAATTTCATTACAGCAACACGGTTTTTGACACGACAAAATGTAAAAAAAAAAATCTCTTCCATTAGTTTGAGAACATTAGGAAACTGTTACTGCCTTTGGTCGTCTTACTTTGTATAAAAACTCAGAGCTGATAGAGTTCAAGCTTTCTATGAAAGACCAACAGATTTTTATTTACAGTCTCATGTTGTTTCAAAGTGCATCCTGCAATGCTCTCCATTAACTACAATGTTCCCAGGGTTTTTGAAAACCAACACGACCCGAAGCTCCCAAATCTTTAACTGTACTAAACAGTGAACATAATTTGCTCTTCCACAAATTTGGCCTTTTTTTTATGCCAAACTTATCTGGAGTGTTTCTTGGTTAAAAAAAAAAAAAAATCTCAGTCTTAGTCTCATGTGATCAAAGCATGAAATAGCGTTTTTATGCTCATTATGGTAGGACAGAAAGTGCTTTTTAATGACAAAAAACTGGTTAGCAAGGAGACAGTATCTAATGTTTCTCATGGAGACTTCACAACACAAAGACGCCACTGTTTTAACCGGTGTGGACAGAAGAGCTGCAGCTAACGATTATTTTAGTTATCGATTATTCAGACAATTAATCAAGTAGTCTCAGATTGGACAAGGAAAATTGTCCAATGTTTATTAAAACATTTACTGAAACACTTAGGCTTGATTTGTACAATATTAGAAGTATGGATGAAAATGTAAATACATAATTGAACTTCGTTTTTAATAACAAAATAAACACTTTATGTATTAACTATAATAACCAAGCATTTCTTTAGTGTACACGTGATCATTAGTAGCTAAGGATGCATCTGCAGCTAAAAAAAATACTTCTAACATCAACATATGAAAAGCCCAGCCCTTTATGCTTGACTTAGAACTGACAGAGTGTATGGTAAGTCTGTTTTTTGGATTAAAAGATGCTTAATAGGATTTTTTAAAATTACATAATTTGAAATGGGTGGAGCTAAAATTAGACCATTAAAGGAGTTCTGAGTAAAACATATTAATAAAAAGATTTTTTATGTATATTTTTTCGTACAGTTTTGGATTAATATCTACTGAAGGTGTTCTTTCAGCAAATGTTGCATTTAAGAGCCTGTTTTCTAAAGTTACCGACAAACTGATTACTAAATTAGCTTGGCTATTATTTCAATGATCCATTAATTATGATTAATCTGATTAATTGTTTCAGCACAACTGGAAAGCACCGTGCCTTTCTGTTGTAACTCAAGACTGCACAGTAATGAAGCAGAAAAGGCAGCAGGTACCTGTCTCGCACAGCAAAGTCCTTCTGCTGCTCCAGGGCGTGGACGAAAGTGATCAGGAAGTGCTTGTTATTGAGCAGAGTGGAGAACAGAGTGATGCCCTCCTCCACATTAGGTCGTGTTGTGTTGTTGGCCTGGTGACAGAAGATGACAGAGGCTGGGTGAAACATTTACTTCTCTGCATGATTTCACCCTAACTGGATTACACACCTGCTGCGCCCTCACTTATCATCTTCACCACCTCTCGTCTTACGTGACCCATCCAGCGAACACCTCATTCCTCTATTGCATCCGCTCCCCTCCGCTTCTTCAGCTACCTCCTCCCCCATTCAAGTTTTCTCCATAGTAGCTGTGCTAGTGTTTGATTGTGACTAAATGTGCGGAGTCGACTTAATGAGTGTGGTCTATCAATGGGTGCGACTAAGCAGCAGCGTGATGAAGTCTTCCCTCTGGACCGCAGCCATATGGTGTGGTTTGCAGTCTGACAGAAGGAGAACAGGGGTGTCCATTAAGATAAATGCCCGCCTCTGAGATTTATTCGCTGTGACCTGGAAAACACTTCCTGCGAAGACAATGTGGATCCAAGGCACTTCATCACCGTTAGACAGGCTCCCCTGGCTGCCGACCCAAAACCAGCGCTGCAATCCTTACTTTCCCTCGTTAGTCGCTGCACACGAACATACGTGTGCTTTCACACTCGGCACACGTTAACAACCATGTGTGAAAGTGCACACCTTCTCCCTCTTTGTGTTGTCTGGCAGTATGCAAGCACAACTTGAGTGCTAAAACCTGGGTTAGACTTCAGAGAGGGCTTTCAGGGGCAGTACTGGGAAGTCTTGAGATTCTTAAAATGTGTATTTTTAGTGCATTTTGCCACCTGGCAAGGTTACTGTCACATTTTGATTCTGGTTTCTTCACCACTTCAGTGACACACACTTCTTAATTTTGACTGTTCATCTCCAGAGATTTCTTTGCTCTTTTTGCTACTTCAGCTGGTTACCTGGCGCTCTCCAGTCTATTAATGACTGTCACTGCTGCAGTAAAACATTTCTTACATAGTTTGAGTTCTTTTTTTTTTTTTTTCAGATTTAAATAATCTGTTCATTTAAGGTAGACTTAATTATTGATTGATTGCTTCAATCAATAAGTGGGGATAAAAATTGTCTAAGAGCTTTTTAGAAATTATTCTGTTTTTAGGATTTTTTTTTCTTTAGAAATGGCAAATTCAACTATCAGATTAATAATTTGTAAAATCAAAAGTCACTTTACAAATTGACTGTAATCCTATTATATTTTGCATGTGTGAACATAACTGTTGTGGTTATGGCGCCAAAACTGGCTCTGTCCCAGCACCCACATGCTTCTAAATCAGGCCTGCACAACTTACTGGAGGTAAATTTGTTTAAGAGTCAGAAGGGAAAGATTTCCTCTAAAGCTTGTTTTTAGTGCATCACTCACTAGAAATGATTAAATAACACACAATGGCACTCAAGAACATGTGAGCTCATTCACATCTACTCAGATATTCTTTATATCCACATCATTACAAACCAGATATGTTTTAGATTGATACTGTTGCATGCTGTTGCTCTGCATCAACAGTCTGTGGAATTTGAATAAAAAAGACTGTAATATTTATGCCTGTCCAGCAGGTGGAAACAATGTCATCATTTATTTCATCAGCACTCAAAAGAAGAAGGACGGCTAAAGCAGTGCTAGGTTGAAAATTCGAAATAATCGTGTTTGTTCTCCCAAAGCAGTGTTTGTTTTCCACTCACTCAACTTCTTTAGGTTACAGTTGAAGTGAAAACACAGAATGTAGATGTGGGGAAAAAACCTTTTTCAACCACACTATTTATTTCTTTAGCACAGAAAGTGATAATGAGAAAAATGGAAGACTGTCTCATTTAAAAAAACAAACATGTATGTATATTCAATCCACACAGGAAAAACCCTGGGGAGTTTAGAAATCTCAACTTTGGAGACCATTTTTACAAAGTCAGGAAGTCCAAATGCAGCAGAAAATCTCTGCTTGGGAAAATATTTAAGCTATTGTGGAAAAGCCCTCAGCATGACAAAAGCAGACCTTCACCTGCCAGTCCTGCAGCAGCGGATGGGTCTCTGGTAGCACCCGGGGTCCAAGAGAATCATTCACGTAAGTGGGCTGTACCAGACTGTTCTCATAATCCGAACACATCTGAAACACACATAAACACACACAGCAAACTGTAAAACAAAGAGTGTTGTATTCGTAAACATAGGAAAGAGGGACTGAGAGGGAAAATAATGAGCTGGGCACCAGTTGTTTGTGTTTGGATTGCCGTCCAGAACTGTAAAAAGCCCAGAGAGTCTCTTAAATGATCGTGTGAAAGAGACATGACACGGTGAAACCACAAGTTAGGAACAGAAAAGGCTTTTTGAGACAAAGTGAAGCAGAGCTAAAAGGCAGCATTTCAGCTTGGTCTGTCATTTCAGGACAGCTACACTTGGCCTGTGTTCTGACTGTGTCTAACACTGTTTAGTGTGTGTAATCTCAGACAGCCAGAAGCTCTTGTGGAAAGAAAAACAAAGGGCCATGAAGGACAGTGTTTGCTGTCTTTATATAAAAAAAAAAAAAAAAAAAGAAAAAAAACTTTGGGGAGATGATGGCAGGGATGCAGCAACCCAATTCGAACACATTTCTAAGCAGAAAATTGGTAGTGTCCACACTATAGCCGGTGTGGCTGAAATTGTGCAAGATCATCTATTGTTGCAAAACAGCGTGGGCGTGGGAGCTGAGTAGGGAAACTGTTTCGAGGGAAAATTTGCTTGTCTCATTGCCCGTCATTGTTCTGTCTCCTTGAAAGATCATGAATGTGGCTGCAAGACGAAGCCCTCTGTTTCTATCTGTGGAAAAAACCCACTGAGACATGCCCACAGTGTACTGTACCTTTGTGGTAGATGTCATGTGAGGAAAAATGCTCACCCCATTGGGTAAACATCAACTGTCCTGCAGGGTTCCAAACTGAAGCGACTTCGCTCGACAGTTACCTTGTGTTTAAAAGTTCCAAGGTGAATTTGTTTCCTGCATATTACCAACAGTGGGAAATGCTTTAAAAAAAAAAAAAAGAAAAAAAAAAAGAGGCGGGCCAGGAGTAATAAAAATATGAAAACCCCCAGTGAGAAAAATGGCAGTGTCAGTCTGCCAGCCAGACTCAGATAACGCGCTAAAAAAAGGTTTCTCACCTTGGGGAAGAAAGTGCGTGTGACAAACTGTTTGTACTCCAAGAAGGGGATGCCCTGGCTGCGATTCAACTCCTTGGTCAGATCTGTCATGTCTGTTTGCAGCTCTGCAAAGCCTGCAAGGACAAAACATAAGGAACAATGAAACCTATTGTCTGGATAAGAAAGTTATTTTTCTTGAAGCAAAATACGTTAAGATGTGTTTGGGTTCTGATGCTCTGATTACTGTCCAGGGTCATATCCTTGATGAATATTAAACATAGAAAAGTATAATCCTGTGATCTTTTTCCCAGTTTCTTCGCCAGACTGTGCAGCCCATCTCAGTATGGAGGCAAATATTTACCAAATGCCAATCACAGCAGCCAAATCCAGTTTGAGGCTTTTATCCAAAACATGTGTGCAGGCTGAGGTTTACATGCAGTAACGGTATCAGCATGTCCAGACACTGACTCCTATCTCCATGCTAATACTGCAGCAGCGCTGCGTTTCAGCAGACGACGATGTTCGCCTCTAATGAGAGGCTGGAGATATTTTATGGGAACATACTTCCTTCCACAGGAGGAGAGACGTATTTAGGTTAAAATCGCAATTTCTTTAGAGTCTGTCTAATAAGGACGACTAAAAATGAAAGATCCAGAGGGATTTTATGGTGCCTTACAAAAGTATGGGATGCATTTTTTACATTACAGCTACGAACCCTAATACATTTCATTGGGATTTTAGATGGCATACCTCAACTAAGCCATACATAATTGGGAAGAAAAAGGGCACATTGTTTTTTACAAATGTAAATGTGTAGAATGCTATGCATTTTTAATGTCCTTTACTCCCTTACTATTAAATAAAACCAACCAGTTCCTTTCAAATGTCGTCGCCTCAGAGTAATTTAACATCAGCATAGTCAAAACTTTGTAGAGGCACCTATCAAGTCTCCATTAATTTGTCTTTTGAAAATGGCTCAGTCTGCGACAAATAGGGAAGAGAACATTAATAAACATTTGTTTCTCTCAAGACTTGCTAAAATTGATTTGAATTCTACACTTTGACTAGGCCTTTTTAACAGATAAACCTTGTTCATCTTTTTAAAAGGCTGCGTTTAGCTTGAATGACCGGATTCGCTTTTCTTGCTAAAGATAAGCATCTTGACAGCTGGATGCCTCCACCATCACTCTTTCACTGTGGGTGTAGAGTTCAGATGATGCACAGTCTTACTTTATACCACACAGGCTTTTGCTTCTAGGATGAAAGCAATTCAATTTTTTTTTTTCAGAATACTTGCATGGCACTTGATGTATGGATTATTACTCCTTTAAGTTATTTATCCTCTCAACTAGATCACATCATTTGGTCCGGAATAAATGGAGAGGCTAAATATAAAACCATCCCTGTGCTTCTGTTTTCACACAAACTCCTCCAATGGGAGCAATGTTTGGACCATCAGTTTCCTGTCGTCTTTTACCCCTCCTTTTTTTCCCAAAGAGCTACTTTCCTCTCAGCAGAAAGATTCCCTCGTTTTGTGCGCACTCACCATGAACTCGTCCACAAATCTATCTATGTCCTCTGACTAAATAACCTCGCTTCTCCTCCTCCTCTCCCTCCCACGCCTCCCCTTCTTCCCCCGGCTTGCGGCCCTCGTTCTCGTTCCTATCGCTTCCTCCCTCCATTTCTCTTTCACTATCCGTCTCCCCCTCCATCTCTGCTCCATAAATCTGGGTGCTCAGACATGGAGTGGCCTTCACTCGGGCCTACTCTAATGTTCAGACTCAGACGTAAACATTCAGACACACAGAGGCTTTTTTCCTGTAGATGCAGGTCATACAACGTGGCCGCTTGGCAAATCTCTGTGTGACTGATCATTTGTCAGGCTCTTCATTTTATGAGTCACGCTTACGAGGCACAAATCTGTCAACTTTTGTGTCTCCTTCCCACTTCAGATGAGACAGCCGCCATAGCACCAAGTGCCATTTTTTTTTTTTTGCACGCAAACGCAAGAACATATACAAACAGGCAAATATGAGGTTTTACATGTCACAGTTCCTCTTTTAGCCTCACCTTTCCGGATCTCCTCTCTGATCTGGGACTCCATCTCCTCCATTTGGAGAAGAGTTTTCTGCCAGTAGCGCTCAGCCCTCCGGCTCTTCGTGCAGTACACGACGAGAGCTGCGAACGACAGCAAACGGTGAGAAAAAACAAACAGGCGCTTCACACAGTATGGGGTCAGAATGGCTCAGAAATATTTTCATTAACAATTTTCAGCAGAGCTTCTGTGTCACAGTTTTCTAAATTAATTTCAATCCTACAACATTGAATGATACATTGTCCACATTGTGTAATGGCTAAGCACAATTCATGTACACACTCTCTCATTGAGAGCATTACAGCTAAAATGTCTGGCAGGAAACAGAGGGGCTTTTGTGAATTTATGATCCAAAATGGGAAAATGGTGTGAAAGTACACACTCGCTTTAATTTTCGTACACCTGCCCTGCAGACCTTCTTGGTTTCTGACTACAGAGAACAGGCACACAGACAGAATTGGGAACACTGGAGTCTTTGTGCGCTGGATACTAAAGAGGGATGAAGCAAGTGCAGGAAACTAGAAGCCTAGAATTCCTTTTATCTCTTTCCACATCTGGAGCATCCATAGCTGCAGCAGGCACACATCCATCATCTGCTGGCAGGCCTGTGTGTGCGTATGCGTGCCTGTGTGAGAGTGTGCTGGACCTACCCACTGTGCAGAGAAGCAGCAACACGCAGCACACCACAATGGACACCACAATGGCCAACTCGCTGCCGCCGAGCTGCACTTTGGTGATCATGTGGCGAAAGTTTCCCACTTGCACCTAGACAGAGAAAGAAGAGTTCCACATAAAACTGGGTCACGTTTGTTGAAACTCTGACTTCTCTTTTTTCAGAATTCATTTCACAGTGGCAATCGCAAATACCGCTAGGTCTATACTGATCATTTCATCAAAGAGTGTGTTGCTATGATGAACAAAACAAATGCAGAAATAGCATTAAGGTGTAACTAAGTATTATTCAAATGTAAAGACATCACTAATGAGAGTAAATAACTTTTCTCCACCCCAGTTTTCAAACCGTGCTCCAGTTTCCACTAGTGGTAATATGGATGCTTTCAGCAGAAATGTTTGTATCAACTACTAATTAGCTAAATATAAAGCAAATTAGCAAAAAGAAGATAAACTGAGATTTAAATTTCAAACATACAGCCAAACAGATTATCTTTTATTTTCATGCACATTGATTGCTTCAACTGAAAAACTGCAGCATCCAAAGGAGAGAGGCACAGTGCAAACGATTTTAGGAAACTGTGATGGATGACAGTGAGGTATAGGCCTGTCAAGTTGTGTCAGTTCTGTAGACAGATATGGTTTACAAAATCTCCATTGTGTTATTCATGTGATTTAAGGTCATTTTAAAGAGATGTCAAAGAAATTCAGAGTAATGTTTTTGCCTGGTATAAGCTCATGCTGCCCCTACCACACCTGCTGCTGTCACTGGCATTCAGCTGGCAGAAAGAAGGATTTAGGATTTGTATTTAAGTTGCATAACTGACAAGGTTGACAGTTTGGAAATATTTCTGGTTGAGGAAAATACACAGAGTAAAAGCGTGGAAGCTAAAGGAGCTGGTTGGTCTTATTAAGGTAATACTATCTTTACTTACAAGCAACATATCTGTAAAACATCTGTCTGTAACTATTCTCAGGAATCAGAATAGTTGTTTTTCTGTTGTAAATATAAAACATTGGATTTCGTCACATTACAGCGTTAAGCCTGTGTGAAAACTGTGATACTCTGGTATTTTTATTCAAGATTGTCACTACTTAATCTCATGCCATCTCATGCCTAATCACAAAGAATCAGTAACAAATGCTTTTGTTTACATGCTTTAAGTTATTTGGAACATTTTTAAATATTTGCTAAGCCAATAGCACTGCATCGAATATGCATTGAAACAATATAGCAACATGTTTAAAGATACAAGATACACAGCACAAGAACATGCAAGAGATTTAAATGAGCAGAAGTGGAAATAAGTTTGAAAATAAAAGCATGGCAACCATATTGAATTGTGAGGTTTGGTTGGTAAGGAATATCCAAAGTTGCTTCTTTAAAGTCTTGCTTCTGGCTTTCTGAGTCTTTTTCCATGTTGGGAGCATAAAAATGTTGTTTTTGATAATAAATGGAATGCATAATGCGGTGATTATGGATGAGGAAGTCTAGTTTTCTTTTTTATTTCATGAGAAAACAGCAAACTGAAAAACAACACTTGATGTTGTGATACTGTTGTGAAAGGTCATCAAAAACTTCAAAAACGTTTATCAAAGTAGAAGAACCATTTCAAATCATAATGATGGTGAAAATAATGGTGTAAATCTTAACAAAATCACATAAACCTATATTTTCTCCATTTAGAAATACCACCTCTAACTTGGCAGCAGATGATGCTGTTTAAATAAATAAATAAAGATATTCAAAGATATAAATTATTCAAATTACACTTCTTAAAGTAACATTTTTATATCCTTATCACCTAAGTCCAAGATGCCAGTGACCTGCTTTCAGAGCAAGAAACTCAGCAAACTATTCCCTCAGAACTTAATCAAGGTTTTCCTCTGACATTTCTGTGCACAGAGTAGCTTGTTCACCAAAGTTCAGTGTCAAACAGTCAACATTTACAGGCTGCAGAAGACTTTCCAGGTGAAAGTCTTTCACTTTTTATGTATTGAAGTGACAAGATTGACAACAAAATGGTTGTTAAATTACTGTAGTAATCATTAGGTTCTTTTTTAAGTAACATTTCATGCTTTGATTAAGAAGTCCCTTCTTTACTTTAACATCATTCAAACAGCTAGGCATTGCTTTTTAAAACATTTTTTTTTAGGGTACTGCCTAATAGAAATCATCAACAGCGAACTCCAAAGCTGCATAGTGGTGTTAAAAGCAATGTAGCAGCACTTTAGATGGGCTTAAACTGAGCTGCTGATGTTAGCAGCAGTAAATACAGCTGCAGTCGACAAAATAAAATGAAATACAGGAATAAACATTTCAAGCTGAGTTAATTTTAGCTACTGTCCCTGGGTATGTGCTTGAGGTACGATAACCTTTTATTTTCTTCTTCCGTTAAATTTCGAATCTATTACATACAGGCAGTAAAATGTATTTGAAAGACAGATACAAAGATGAAGAGAGATGAGCTCAGGAAGACAGAGCAGGTATGAGGAGGAATAACATTAAAAGACTCGTTTATTATATTTTTATCCCAGGACTGCACCAGAATAGCACGTTCCGATTCACATATGAAAATACTTTTTTCCTTGTGTTTTATGCAGCTTCTCAGTTAATCTTAAATCACGAACAAGCCCTTTAAGCTCCTGTCTTCTTCAGTCTCTCTACTCCCAGGCTTTGCTGAAACCTTTGCCCCTTTTAGCTGCACAGTGGAGCCTCTAAAAGCCAACTGCAAGCCCACTAAGTAATTATTTTTTAACTGATTGTGAAAGACAACTTTCTTAATCCACAGTGCTGTGCAAAAATATTCATACCCCCTTGAAGTTTTCAGCTGCTTTCTACACTGCAACTGCAACCTCTTTGTTGATATTGTATGTGTTAGATCAACACAAAGTGCTGCAAGATTGGGAAGTGGCAGGAAAACAATACACAGTGCAAAGGTAATTATACCCATAAAAATGCCAAAATAAAGAAATCTTTCTCAATGCTATGCCTCACTAGTCACACCAGTGAGGCAGAAAAATATCCTTAAAGTTGTTTCACATTGGTTAGTTTTAGTCTAGTTTCCACCCCAAACCAATTTCAGAGTGTTAGTTTATATTTCGTTGGCAAAAAATAAGGACAGCATCTTTTCTAAATAATATATTTAAAGCCTTTAGCAATAGGGGCGCAGGTGCTGGCGCACACACAGACAAGCCTATCCATTTTGCAATGGAGACAGGTGCACACATGCAAAAAAGAAATTAGGCTGTAGGTTTTGAAAAATGTTCCCTCTCTCAGCGCTGAAAGAGTCACCCAGTTCAAACTAACCCAGATGTGGCAAGAAGCGAACTTTCACTTCTCCCTTCTGATTAGTCAGCAGGGTCCTCTGTGGTCTCAGCTCACTTCGTTCCCTCCTCATCTGCAATCCCAGCATACTTCATAAAAAGAGACTCAGATAAAAAACCCCTCCAATCCTCAAACCAAATCCTTCTTACACACAACTCTGTGGGGGAAACAAGCTCATTGGGTTCCCTTGCTTTCAACATTCCTCCACCCCCTTCGAGTTCAGGCGCTTATTTACACGAAGCAGCCGGAGAAGGCCTTCTTTTTCCAGATACTGCACCACTGTGACCCGGTGTAATGGAGGGGAAAATGCCATTGTTCCATGTTCCTGTTTCGCTTGGGGTAGAAAAACATCGCTTCCTCACGTCTACTGCTAAAGCACTTCAGAGCCAAGCACAACACAGGCATGCAAAAATAGATCTGCTTCTTAAAGTAAGTGAAAAAAAAAAAAACACTAATGGCCACAAACTTTGCCTGAGCAAAGCATATGAGCATTTATTTGAATCTGCCGACACAAATGCGAGAGCTGTATTTACAGACTTGTCAAATGCAAACACTTCCTATTTGCTCATGCGCAGGCAGCCCACCCATTTCTGTTATGACATTTCCTCTGACCCTTGCTCTCTACTCTTGTTGTTGCTAATTACCCCTGTTTACTCTGAGTGATCTTGATAGACAGAAGAGGTGGGCGCGCACCTGAGAGTGCTGTAGGTACAAGAAAGAGGTGGAGGAGAAATAAGAGGTTTTTATTTCTATTTCTGTATAAAAGTGGAGAAAACTTCTCTGAGAGCACAGCTCAGCTGAAAACATATGCTTCAGAGCTTTCTCATCAAAAACTAGCAGTGTAGTTCATGTCTGAATATGGATGAGCTGAGTCCCTCCCAATAAAGTGCTGTCAAAGTAGATCAGAATAGACAACAACATATGTAAACAAGTATAGAAGTGCTTTATGGTTTTACTTAATAACTTGGAAGAAAAACTACTCCATTGGAACATGAGATCATTGCTGACTCAGAATAATTGTGTGGCAATGTGAGTGACAAGAACTGAAGGACACAAAGATCAGTTCATAAACACAATGTGTCACTGTTTTGTTGTTACGTTTTGTCACTAAGTGACGGCTCAGCACCCCGGCTAATATTATATTGTCATGCTTAGAAACCTGAAACCATTCATAAACATGTTAGAGGTGGCTCAGACATCTTACTTACAGTGCATGGGTTCCTGCACACTAAATCTGTTTCAGTTAACATCACAGATGGTCTGGATTCTGACTAAATATTTGGCTTAAATGCTAAATGACAGATGGGTGAGGAGCTGAAATTATCAGGGTCTGTTGAGCAATGATATTCAAGATGAGATGAGACGAGGGTCTGTGTGAAAACCGTGGCGATGATGTGGTGTTTGTACTTACGGTGACAGGAAGCTCACTTTCGCTGGACCTCAGCTGCCCGTTGATGGTGCAGTGGAACAGCTGGTCATTATGGAAGCTGATGTTACAGGGATAGGAGCCAATCATCACCGAGTATTCCTCCGGCACTAGCTCCAGCTCACTCGGCACTTTCTGCTGCAAAACATATTAAAAGAAACAGGAGCTGGTCAGTGCCAAGAGTTGTCTGACCTTTGAACAGGCCTAAAGATGCAAAGCGTTAGCCCACATGCACAGACATGCATAGCATTAGATTACTTTTCTTCTTTTTTTTTTTTTTTTACAGTTTGCAATCTTAGACTTTATGAGTTACATCTTCACAAAGTAGAGCGTGATTGTGATGCAGAAAAAATGAATGCACCAAGTTTTACAAAAATATGAAGCCTGAAAGAAGTAAATGATTTTGTAGTAATTTGTAGGAATGTAATTCCCCTAAATAAAATCCAGTAGATTCTGTTTAGAATTGCCTTAATCATGGTGGCAACATGTTAGAGCAACTCTATTTAGCCCAACCTGGTTTTCTCTTCTGCTAGACTTTTGTTCATAATTATTTTGGTTGAGCCATTGGACAATTGGTGTCTCTGATTTTGGATCTTTTTTTTTTTTGCATTTTTTTATTTTATTTACGACAGTTATGATGCGTAACCGTGGCAACAAGGCATTGGTTTTACAACTGGGAACAACTTATTAGCATCTCAAAAGCTCAAACAATAACTGAACTATGACCCCAAGTCCCTCAGGAGTTGAAAAAGAGACTTCAAAAGCAAAGCGAGGAGGAGGAAATTCAAACCATCTTTTCCATTGAGAATGCTGTGCAAGAATTATAGCCCAACTCCAGTGTCTCTGACCAATTTTCTGATAATACCTCCAGATAGACACTTAAAGATGGTGTAATCGAGACATTACACCATCAGTGTAATGTGGACTGCTGTGTTTACAGCCTGGATTTTGTGTTGTTAGCATATCATGATAGAGTCAGTCATACAGCAACAGTCTCTAGTTAGAGACACCTTCAGATTTGTTGCAAAACTCACTCCCACTGAAGATCCTACCTGCCCACAGCATCACCATCCTCAATGACTCTTTGAAGATACTTGGATGATATGAATCGTTTAATTTACCTTTGAGATAAAGTACATTTAATTCAAAATGTTTCCTTCACATCTAAGCCAATTTGGAAAAGGGAATTAATCAAGGTATGATTTAATCTCAGTATAAATATAGCTGTTCTGTGAAGAGACCGATCACAGTTAACTTGTGACTGACGATGTCTACCTGCAAAGTATAACTGAGCATCATAGATGCTCTCCATCCACTCTGACTGATCTTCAGCTTAATTGGAAGGAGCTAAAATCTTTTTTCTCAAGATAATCGAAGCTGGATGAGATTAAGACTTGCAACTGTAATTGCAGAAAAAGGTGATTTTACAAAGAATGTAATGTTCAGATTAAGTGACACTGTTAAAGAATGGGGTGAGTAGATTTTTAAATGTAAATAAAATTGCAAAGAAATGTATTATTATGTTCTCACTTCACAATTTTGTTCTATTTCTGTTGGTCTATCTGGTTAGGGTTCAGTATAACACTATAAAGTCTGGGGTTATAACATGTCAAAATATGGGATTTCCTGGTGTATGAATACATTTGCAATATGCTACGCTGAGCTGAGTCCAGAACAACACTCAGCGCCTTCACAGAGGTCTGTAGCAATGAATCTAACTGTCCTACTTCTATCCGCTCTCACTGCTGGGAGTGAGAAGGGGTGTCCCTACGTTAATTAAAGGGACCCATCTCTGATTTTACACTTTATGTGTGACTTCAAGTCATGTGGAGTGGCAGACCTCAACCGTTTCATACAGTTCCACTTTGTCTTCTGGGTGTTCACAGGGAGCTTTCTACAGCTTGAAAAAATAAGAGTCCTACTGTTGGTGACATCATCCCCGCTGCCTTGGGCTTTCCACACTGTCGGCTTGGAAAGTGAAGGATGTTTGTCTGCCAGTCAGGGTTCAGTAACATTTTTAATTAGGAAGCATTTTGGGAAATTTGTAATGTTGGGCCTCATCTAGAGTCAATCCAACCATGTCCATTAATCTAAAAGTGAGCATATATCAGCCTTTTCCGCAGCTTCATCTTACGTTTATGCGCCTGCTGCAAATCCCAAAACGATCCAGAGGGATGAGATTAAATTGCTGAATTATTCCTTTAATGGGAATTCCATAAAGTCTCTGTGGATCTTATGGATTTCTACTCAGAACATCTTCTACAGACAGTTATTTTAAGCCTGCAGGGAGGTTTTTATTGGGTCTAATTTTTTACAGCTGTACTTGTTCATTGCATATACCTCGTTTCCTTTGTGGGTGGTCGTCTTACAAGCTTAGATTTTCTACAAGAGGCTTGACAGGTTTAGGGGTTCGGCAGAGAATCGTGGATCTAGACAGGAATATAAGAAGCTGGAAACACTGTAGGTCAGAATTTCCCTGGCCTGAATCTTCTATTAATCACTGGGACCACTCTCATCTTCCTCTCTCTTTGAGCTTTAACTGCTCTGCCTTCATCTACATTTTGACAAACCGCAAAATGCCCAGCTGGTTAAGCATCACAAGCTTGTCAGTCTAGATTAGATCAGAAAACCCAACATTATCATCACACCCTGTCTTTTTTCATCATCTTGACATGTGCCTCCGGTTTGACCTTTGAACTTACAACTGTTGATTCTTTAGCGTTTCAGAGGGATTGGAGTCACCGTTTTAAGAGAACTACTGCAAAGCATGAATTTTATTTTTTCAGCAGCCAATTTGTTTGTCCTTGTTCATGACCCCACTATCAGTCAGGCTTCAGCTGCTGGACAGATGGTTCCACTTACAACTCTATGATAGTCAGGTGTGCTTGTCTGCATGGTTGAAACAAGGACTGTAAGCTCTCCAGGTTTCTGCAGCTGTAGAAACACAAGCTCAAATCACTGCAACCCCAAGATTTTAAATTTAAAAGGGGACAGGTATATAATGTAATTTCAAGTCATATAGCGCCATTTTATAGCACCAAGTAACTATGTCACCTTCTTTTAGTAGAAAAATGTGGAATATCTGATATATAACTTAGAAGAAATTTGGTTTCGTTCTTAAAACCTGCCAGATCATCATCACAGCAATATTCTTCTATTAAACCTTTAAACCTTCTGAAACTCTCAGAATCAGAATGACTTCATTGTCACTGAATAAGAAAGCACAGTGAAGCTTAATGACGTTCTATTTGTATCATATCTGCTTTATGTAAATTGCTCTGCCTACATCCTTGAGACTGATCTACACATGACTGAGAGATGTAAATCAAGACTAAACTTTTCCCTTAAGGACCAACTGATCAAAAACATTCAGGCCTGGACATAAATGTCACTACTGCGAGCCGCAACCCACAACACAAGTAAAGGACAAGTTGCAAAAAGGATGAAAAAATGCCCTTTAATATTTCAACAAGGTCAATCCTCAAAGTGGGCCAAATGTTTGCAAACACGCACAAGGCTGTAACTCAGAAAAGGCAGAGCTGCATTTTATCATTGACCTTTCATTCTTTATGTAATTCCACAATAATTACAAGACTGAAACACGCTTTGATCTCTGCAATTAACCTAGTAAGAACACTGTGATTACTTATTGGAAGGATGACCAGACCTACAAAAAAAATTCCCCTGTTAGACTGAAACAGCAACATCCCTTCAATATAATTAGGCCAAGAGGGGAAGTGTGTGTGTGTGTGTGTGTGTGTGTGTGTGTGTGTGTGTGTGTGTGTGTGTGTGTGTGTGTGTGTGTGTGTGTGTGTGTGTGTGTGTGTGTGTGTGTGTGTCTGTATCACCAGAGGGTTTCCTTTCTGTGATTACACAGAGAGGATCCCGACAGGATGCAGCCTCTTTAACCTTTGTCAAAAAGTGCTTCGTCACAACCACCACCCAGACAAAAATGAAAAGTATCATCCATATATGTTGAAATACTTTGCAAAAATTGATTTATAAATATGAAATTCACAATATTTTCATAGCAAACATAGTTGGATTAAAATAAATGTTTTCTAAACTCAGAGGAAGGATGCACAGCAAACCCTACCTCTGGTCCTATTAAACAAACACATTCTGTCTGCAACCTCTCCTCCCCCCAGGTCCACCACAACTGGAATCCACCTTTCCTAAATAAAGCAGGAAACAACAGACAAGTCGCTCATGTAGGCAGGCAGAGACAGCGACTCCTGCAGCGACCTCCTCCTAGCACGCACTAACACATAAAGAGGAGGTGGCATCATGTTCAGACATCCTTGTCTGCGCTGTTCCTGTGTGCGTGTCGCGCGGTGTCACAGCCGGCAGCCCTTTAACGTGATGGATTCAAGCAGACAGGTGCTTAAATCAGCCAGAACGCACAAACATGGGGCCTCCCACTGAGATGCCACTGTGCCCCTCCCTTCCCCACTCACACCTCCAACAGAAATCAACATGCTTAGGAGGACAGGGTCTTTGATGTGTTTTATGTGCCTCTGGTTTATGTGAATATAAATAAGGACACACTCAGCTCTGTCTGATGTGCACTGTCGAGTTTCTCTTGTTAAGTAATGACTTTGCATCCAAAAAACAAAACAGAAAATTTTGTCACTTGTTGATGGCTTTTAGTGATTCTCAATATTTGTTCTAAATATTTGTTACAAAGTCAGCTTGGCATCATAAGAGACCATTTAACCAAAAATAATAAGCAATTAATGTGTTTAATTATATCTAGCTTCTGTCTGACTGTGGGAAAAGCAGTGCGAGTTGTCTGACTCGTTCAGTCCATCTCTATATGAACACGTTTTGACCAATTGATTAATTAGGCCTTAATAATTCTTTTACCCGTGCCATAAGGTTGATATTTGTTAGTACTTATTCATATAAAATGACAAAACCGTTACTCAAAACTACAGAGCCCTTCATGATTATTAACATTCCGGCTAAAGATCTGAGTCTTAAAAATAAATTACTCTAAAAAAATGAGAAAATCCAATCTTTAACTAACTTCAGAGCATGGATTTAGTTAAGAAACCACTGTTGTTAAGTAATTACAGGAGCCATAATTCTTGACATCCCTTATGATTATGATAAAACTGACATAGTCAGGCATTGTTTCTTATTATTTATTTAGTGGATTAAAAGGTCTGGCAACTTTTATTTAGTAATTGTAGCGTGCTTGCTTGGCTACAGATGTTAGATTACATAAATGCTTGTTTCCTTTATCCATCTCTTCTAAATGAGAAACACAAGAAAACATAAACATAAGTCATAAAGTAGCTACTTGTCATAACTTATCCATGTCTGCAGACAGAACGATAAATACAAACTTAAGAACAGAGTTGAGGATGTGACAACTGGATGTCAATGAAACTCTAATGTTGTTGTCTTTGATTCTACATTAGCAAGAAAATATAAATAAGGAGGACAATTTAATGTAAATAGTTCATCTACAATCATAAAAATTAGGAAGGTCACAGCCCATGTAAAACCTGACCTGCGTAATATACCCTTTCAAAGGTTTAAGGTTGCTATATCCTTGCTACATGGACTGGGATAACTCTAGCTTGTTAAATATATTGTATAAATAAATATTTATTATTAACAATTAAAAAATAAGGTAAGATAAAAGAAGATAAGACAGTAATACGTTCATAACAAATTTATGTCAGCTCATGATTTCTTGGTTAATGTGAAGTTGTCATAACAAAAACATTTTGAATAATGTCAACTTTGTATTAAAAGTGTCATAATTTACCGAATGACACTTTATGACAACAGTTATAAAAATTCACGAAGACTTACTCATGTTCATGACAGGTGTTCATGTTTATGACGGCGTCATGACAGTCTTATTCACAATCTGTCAAATAAAGTGTTACCTAAAATCTACACCTGATAGGTTATGAGTAATTTTGGGCTTAACTGTAGCTATAGCAACTGGGACAAAAAAACTACTGTTCAGGATATCAGCGAATAATAAATTCTGTCCACATTAAAGATTTATTGAGTGGAATTTTCCAAATCCTTTTCAACCCATTAACAACACATATTTTCTTTGGTTAGCCCCAAACCTACTTCACGCAGTCTGATAAGGGTCTGGTTCACTGAGCAGGGGAGGAAGGCAGACAGGAAGTGGCTTCAAGCTCCCGCATGCCACAAAACAATGTCACAGAATGGGCGCCACTCATATACTTCAGGGTTTAGTCACTCATCGAACAGTAAAATTAAACAGAGTTATGAAAATATACAAGTGAAAATACTCCTGAGGCAGACAGCAGACATGATTATGATGTGAAAGCTCCCACGGTTCTCTCAGTGTCTCTGAACCAACTGCAATCTTAGTTTTCTTTTAGGAATAAATATCCCAAAAAATAAAGCCTAACGTTAAAAAACAAGACAAAACAAAAAAAAACGTATTGTCATTTTAGTTGTTTACATAAACTTCTCAGAGTTTTATGCTCAACAGACCTTCTAATAATTTTATTTTCACGTCCTTAGTAGCTATAAACAACACCAAATAAAGCAATGTAAACATAACTTCACTGACTGATGCGTAAAGACCTGAAATAAACTCAAATATATCTCCTTTCCCCATTCTGTCAAATGTATCTGAAGACGCATTTCTTCATGTTCAATTTGATTATCTGAAACCAAACCACTAAAGGTTTCTTACTATGCGTGTACAAAGTGTTCAGAGGTTAAAAAAGTTTAAATTGTCAGTTTATTTGAATATTTTCTGATTAACTCCCATAAATCAGATTTAAAAGTTGCTTAAAAAACACCAAATCAGTGCTGAATTACTACAAATGATGGGAAACAGGAAGGAAATATAATTGTGATCTATTTAAATAAATCACACCTGAACACAGCAGGGATGCACATCCTGTCTCAGCTTGGTTACTCACATTGATGATGAGAGTCAGTGGCTCTCCTGAATGGTGTTTGATCTGCTTGTCCTTGTTGGTGGTGAAGAACTGAGGGTCCTCCACGTATCCCAGCTGGAAGTGCTCTTTATGAGGCTCCCCGTCCTCTTCGTTGGGCCTGTCATCTGAGGATGAAGGGCTGTCTCCTGTATATGGGATCCCGTTCAGGACAAACTGCACTGAGGTTTCCTGGGACTGGCTGGACACCGGAGACAGACAGGTGATTGTTGAGGAGGAGAGAACGCTGCAGTTCTGCAAAAAAAAAAAAAAAAACAAACTAAAACCTTTCAAGAAATAATGAATTATATTCAAAGTAGCATGGCTGAAAAATTGCTTACTGTTTGCCCAATTTCCAGGACATTCATGGTGACACTCTGAACCAGATCAAAACCATGACCTTTAACCGTGATGGTCCTGCCACCACTATGATACAAACACACGACAATTGTTACATCTCAGCCACTAAGAATTTGCCTAGAATTTATTTACACTGTTTCTGGGAGTTTTCTCACCTGAGGAAGCTCTTTGTTGGGTGGATGGAGCTGATTGTTGGGTTTTGCTCATAGGTGTACATGGTGCTAAGCTCTCCTTCCTCACAAGGATGGTCCTCAAACTCCACACACACCGTCACCAGCTCAGCGTCTCCCTCCAACGCTGGAGGCATGATGCATTTAATCGCTTGATCTGTTTTTCTGGGGAAAAAATAAAATAAAATAAAAAGATGTAAGCACTGTTACCCACAACTTGTGATGTGTAGAAAAAGGTTCAATCCTAAAAACTGTTTCTGATTACAGTTGGAGTTAAAAAATTTTTGCTGCTTGGCAGACTTTCATAGGAGCGGTGGAGCTATTTTGGTATGCGCTATGGCAACAACTAGAAGTGCTGAATTTAATCTTGTGAGAAGTTATGCAGAACTTGCACAGCAATGCACTCTGAATATTTAATTGTCACTTCATGCGTTTAATATCCGCTGTTTAAAAAGGAAAGTCATTAATACGTGGGAAGGGAAAGAAACCATGCAAATGATTTGTAATTGTAATGGGCAGTATTCATGCAGACTTGCAAAGCAGGGTCACGTCTCTAAAATATACAAACAATCTGAGAATGAAAATGTTTAAAAAAAAAAAAAAAGTGAAAATGTTCTACTCACTCTGTGATGGTGCACTCCTGTGTTCTGTTGACCTTTACTCTAACTTGTGAACCGATGTCCAAATGCTCTCCATGGATTGTCACCCGGGTTCCTCCGGCACGAGAACCTTTCTCTGGATATATGGACTCCACATTGGGGATCTGCATTCAGAACAAATTAATGACAAGAAAGACATCAGATTGATAGCAGAACACTTGACTGCTTTTCCCTATTTAGACATTTCTCCAACATAATGCTTTTCCTTGAAACAAAAGAAAGCACTTCTCTTTCTCTGAGGTTCACAAGTCCGGTTTTTGTAAATTGACTGAGACAGCTGCTGGCTATAACAATTAAGAAAACTGTGAAGATAGCCCATGTCGCAGCACATCATTATTATGCAGCTGAAGCCATTAGCCCTTTAGCGCCAGAAATGGTAGGACAGTCATTCTGTGCTGCACATTGCCCTGCAAAAGTATTCACACTCCTTCACACTCCAAACTGCAGTGTACGTAATAGGAATTTTATGTGACAGACATACACAAAGTAGTGCATAATTGCTGAGAGAAAATTATAATTTTTTTTTAGAACATTTTTCCAAATGTATTTAAATATATGTCTGGTAATAGGGTATTATATTTGCATCAAGAACATATGAAAGTTTTACTTTTATTATGTTTTGCTGGTGAAATAAATAAATGTATTATCATTTATCATCATCATCAAAATTAATCTGCCACAATCAACCGTCTTCAGAAGTCACCCTGTTATTAATAAGAGAACATAAATGTACAATGTCCGTATTAGTGGTGGGACTTTAACACGTTAATTTCAATTAAAAAGTTACATGAAATTAGCATTTTTCATTTTTTACATGCAGAAATCCTAAACCAGAACCTTTTTATTGGGTTTGTGGTACGCCCATAAATCTGATGCACAGCAGCATTCAAACACTGGTGGACATCAAAGTCGGTTTTTTTGTCCCACTGAGGATTCCTGAAACACTTGAAAGCACTTTGGAGCAATCTGATGGCTGAAAAACCTAAATGATTAAAAACAATAAAAACATTTGTTGTTGATGTCATATGTGTATTTATTAATTAATTTAACACAAGAAATGGTCTAATATGTGGGAAGGGTTTTTGGAATAAAAATGTTGCAATTAATTGTGATCAATTAATTACAGACCCTGCAAATAATTCAAAAATTTTAATTGGGATAAGGTTGGGGAGGTGTTTAAACCAGAGTTAAGATACGATCATCTCAGGGATCACTGTTCAATGTAGCGTGCAACCAAATACAACAGCTTGTAGTATATTTGCTAGGCTGTCACCACCAGGTCAAATGAGGGGAGCATTAGCCAGAGAAGCAGCCAAAAGGCCCATAACAACTTTAGAGATTAGCAGCAATGCCAGCTGCTAATCTTAGGCTGTCGACTAAAAACACCACATATTTGTCCTTCGTGGATGAGCGAGAAAAAGGAAGCCCTTGTTAGGACACAGGCAGTTTATATCGATAGAAACGTGACAATGGCATCATGCTGTAGGGAATGTTTCAGCTTAGGGATAGAGAAGCTAGCCACAAAACACTTGAATGTGGGCACAAATTTTTGTTTCTAAATGTACAAAATTAGTAAAGAGATGCACTAAAACACATGCAGCTACAAAATATTGAGTCAGGGAGGAAATAAGCATTCACTCGACAGATTTATATTGGTAAAAAAAAAAAAAATGTGAGTGTGAAAACATGTAGTCTTTTTCATCCACTTCATAATTACGTGTTGGTGTAACACATTAAAACCCTAATAAAATTGAAGAAAACGAGTGCTTGGTATGGCTTAGCAAAAAAAATGCTAATGAAATACCGTAAGGAAAGGGCAAAAGCTCTACATACGTTGAAAGTTGCTCATATATGTGTATATAAATAGAGACAGTCCTAGGGCAAATTATCCTCATAGAATTCTGCAGCTACCAGAATCAGCATTCCTGCTTTTTCTAAACTTTCTATCCCCACCATGAACCTCGCCTCCAGGGATGCCTCTTATCCTTGCTGACAGGATTCACTTCCTCAGCGAGCAGGGATGGGGCAGACCTATTGTGCCTCGCTGTGTCAATGTGGGTGGAAGGAGGCAGATGTTTCCGTTTAAAATTTTGAGGAAGGAGATGCAGCAAAGACACACATCCTGTCTCCAAAACAGTTTTTCCCCTTTTTTTCACCCTACATCTTCCCCTTCAGCCTGGCTCTCGTTGAGCTTCTTAGAGATTTAAAAAAAAAAAAAATGCCTAACAGGAGTTCCCACAGTAGTCCCCTCCTTTAAACTCGCTGTTTCAGAGTTTTTTCATCTTTATGTATCATGATGGGTTTTCAGATTGGGGTTATTTCTCTGCAGTATGACTCATGGACAGAGCTGCCCTCAGAAGCTGCTGAAACGACACTGTGAATTATGAAACAGCCTTTGTCTACGAACACAGAGAAACAAAGAGCTTACACGGGTATTTCCACAGGCTGAATGTCCTTATTCCAATGAGAGGTTGTGTGGGCTGAGGTTAATTTCCACAGCACCGGCCCGGTTTACCTCAGCCACTGATAAATTCAGAGTAAAAGGGGCATTCCAGGAGTCTCAATATTTGTTTTTGTTGGCAGAAAAAAAAGCTACATGACAATTACTTTTAGCTTCAGTTCAGCTGGACGTTTGAAGATTCCCACACACCAGCATTCCTCTGAACCATAAAACACATCTGTTAACACTCAGCTGACACTCTGGGGAAGGCCTTCCCAGTGGGGAGCGAAGCAAAAGAGCATGCAGGAAGAATATGGAGGAAGTCACAGACAGAAGGGAGAGCAAAAACCCAGCAGGAGAGTCGGACGCTGGAGAATGCTCACCAAGTAGGCGAAGCTTTCCTTTGACGTCCCCGTCCCGCTCTGGTCCACGTCCACGCGGACAGAATCCGTCCTGTCATGTAAGGACCTCCCAGTGCGACACACGAGCCTGAGGACAGAGCATCACAGCGAGAGATCAGTTAATAAAAACACAATCTGGATAACACAATACAGCATCCAATTTTGATTTAATAAGGACTTTAATCAAGCCAAATTGTGTGCGAGGGGAATCTGATTGTGACGGCTAAACAAAGACATAATATATCTCAGAGAATGGTTCTTATGAGCTAATTCATCAGTCTCTATTGCATTTACATATGGAATCAAATAACGCCTCGAAGGTATCAAATATGAGCAGATGTAAAGTTCAAAGCCCCCCCTGACCAAATGCGTCTAACCACAAAGGAGATTAAGGGCCTGCTGAGGCTTGTTCTCAAGCCTCCTGGCTGTGATTAAACCCTCTGCCACCACTGCACGCTCTGCAGGGACGACTCGTATTAATGACACAGTGGAGAATGGAGGCACGGGGACCCAATGCTCTGGGACCTCGGAGGGATAAATGTACCAGGGGCGGGATATAACCTTTATTCCTTCCAATGATCCCCTCCAGGTTGACAGCTTGTTAGTTTATTCAGTCTGGTACCTGCTGCTGAAGAGGTTAGAAAGTCTCAGCTAGTGATCTGAAAACTGCCAGACATCGCTGGGAATTTTGCAGAAGTATTCGCACCCTCAGGGCTTTTTGTTACATTTTGTCAAACCAGGATTTTACATAAACCCCCTAAAACTAATGCATAATTGTAAGAAGGCTGATCAGATTGAATTTGCACAGAAGAATGTGGAAAAATATCTGATTGTAAGGAGAGAAGAGACAAAACGCAGCATTTTTTATGGGAACCCATAAAATAATAGTAATAGCAGCTGAATGCAAATGTCCCCCACACTTTTTTACATTTGTGAACATTTTGAAAACCATGTGGCATTTTCCTTACACGGCACAATTGATAATGTGTTCATGTATGACTACCAGATAAAGTGCAGTTAAAACTGAGAGTTTTGTGGTTGAGCTATGAATACTTTTGCAAGGCACTGTATGTAAGCGGAGGAGCTGTGTTTCAAAAAGACTAACCTGGTTTGGTTGTACAATAAGATTAGGCAGAGATTCATTCAAGCAGTTATGACTAAAACTAGAAAGAAATTAGTGCTTGAGTGTGTTTTTAAATATGCAATTCAAACTGAAATGTGCTTTGTATTGACTGTATCTAAGACCGAGCGACCGCAGCGTCTAATGAGCCCATTTTAAAGTGTGAATTTTGCTCCTGTGCCTGAGTAGCTGTTGAAAATACTCTAAAATAACCGGCAGTAGCTGCAGACCCTGCTGAGGCCTACAGTGCTGCTCATTAATAACAAGAGCATCAGGTAAAGAATGTCATTACCCTCAAATTAAACTCCTGCCATCACCTGGCACGAGGGCGCTCTTTGAGAAAAATACATCATTTCGCAGGCTCTAATTTGGAGAAGAATGAAAAGGGACAAATATAATGAAACATGAGTAATCTCAGGTTCAAGCCTAAGGGAAATAAGAGATACGGAAGCCTGAATCAGCCTGAGCATGCACAGTTTTTGCAGACTCAAGGGTTATCAAAACAGTGCATCGTATTGTTAAATATCTGCAGCAGAAAACTAATGCAGGAGACTTTGTGGTGCATAAAAGAAACTGGTAAAAATAATTACTATTTAAAGAGTGCAATAAAGCTTTTTCAGCTGCATCTTAACTTTGCTGGGTGAGACGTTCACCAAGGTATTGACAGAATCGCTTCAGACCGAAGTGCATAAAATACCCTGATTTATTTGATGTTTATATACTGTAATGTCATAAACATGAGATATTTCTGTTCTCCAGCTTACAATGCTGGAGATCAAATGACCAGCCAAAATGTCAGGCACATGAAACCGATGATTTTCACTTTCTCAAGGGAGAATGAAATGACCACCACTAAAGTGAACTGCTGAAAAGAACATGATGGGTTTCTGTTTAGTTTGAGGCCGCTACTGTTGCTTTTGTTGCAACTAAAACCCAAAATTACACAAGACTGAGCAATTTCCCACATGTAGATCCTATGCTGTAACACAACCACAGTCTAAGAGTCCCTTGCTAAAGCGTTTAAAGTGTTGAACTATTTCACATTTTATGAAGCAAAACCATAGACTTCATTGTATTTTATGTGACAGATCAGCACAGAGGAGTACACAGAAAGTGATCCATGGTTTTCTAACTAGTCCAGGAACTTTGAACATTTAAACCGTCTGTTTGCTAAGACATCAATTTAAGTCACTTCGATTCAGGTGTGGGCTTACAGAGGACCAATCTCACGCACTGTTCAATTGTAGTACTGGCTGTGTTTGAGATTGTTTTCCTCCTGGAAGGAGAACATCTGTCGAGGTTTTTGCAGAATCTGAGATGATCTTTTACAATGGCCCTGCATTTACCTACATATCTCTCCACATTAGCCCATAGAGCAGCTTCTATGGGGTTGGTTTTCCACCACACAACATTTTGCTTGTAGGTTACACATACAGTATTTTCTAATTTGGGGAAATTACCTTCTTCCACATGTTTCCTGTGTCTCCTAAGGCTTGTAGCAAACCTCAAACAGGAGTTCTGGCTTCCCTTCAGTAATGGCTTTCTTGTAGACAATCCTTCATAAAGCCTAAATTTGATGAGTGCACCATTATCAGCTGCCTTGTCGATAAATCCTGTCACCCGAGCCTTGGCTCTCTGCAGAATCACCAGCATTGGAAGAGCTGCTTCTAATGCTATCTTTACCTGTAAGTTCAGCTGTCTTGGCAGGTTTGTAGTTGTACCTTCCTCTTTCCATTTTGGCATGATAGATGAAACAGTTCTCTGTGAGATGGTGTATTTTATTTGGGGTTTCCAAGTGGGCTGAATACATATGTGCATACCACATTCAGATTTGTATGTGCAAAAAAATGTCCAAGCCATCCATGTTTTCCCTTCCACTTTATGTGTAGTATTTTCTTAGAGAAAATACATTGTGTTTTGTAACTGCAACAACAAAATGCACAAACGTTTACAAGTTAGGTTTATGTTTGTGAGGTTTTGTAAAAGATTGCATCCCAATCACACAAACAATAATACATTTGGAGACTTGGTGGGTGTATTTCTCTGTGATTGCATGCTGATACAGATCTATCCCAGTGAAAAGGACATGCTCTCTCCCAGCAGGAGCAAACAGAGCCAGACTGACCCCTGCTCCACATTTCAATGCCACCACACTGCAGAGGTATTATGGCTGTCAAAGGGCAATATTTGGGCAAGTACTGAAGTGTCTCCTATCATTTCCCCTGAGCGGCTGATGAGGACCATCAACAATCAGCTGTGTGCGTGTGTATGTGTGTGTCTGATGAGAGTGTTGTCGGAGTCTTGCCAAACGGACAGGGCGAGGGCCACTTAGTGCTCTAATGAAATTGATAGGAAGGGCGGTGTGAAGAATTTGCGACAGATATCAAGAGATGCACTTCAAGTAAATGAGCTGCGCCCAGGCTGACATTGCCATTAATTAACATGTCAACACAGAGTGAGAGGAGTTCCTCCAGAGCTGCACACTTTTCTTTTCAGCACACAGATGTGAACTTTGGCCTTTTCCAGCACACGAGCGGGCACCTGTCTCAGCAGCTTCGGTAAATGGGGTCACATGCGTAGGTGCTGTGCTTGTATGCTGATGAGTGTGGGAGTCTGCGAGAGCCATTTTGAACTTGAAATCTCACAAATGAGGGTAATTAAAAAGAAAACTGTTAAAAACTTTCAGGACTGAGGCACTGTCAGAATCCGTGCATTTTCTATACACCCATAATCTTGCTTATAGGATTACAAGGAGGGTTATTAGTAAGATGGACGGATGGACGGATGGATGGACGGACGGACGGACGGACGGATGGATGGATGGACGGATGGATGGACGGATGGATGGATGTTAATGTTGCTTTTTCTTATTTTCTTGGAATTTAGTGGTATTGCTAGTTTAGTTCCACAATTTGGTTCAAATATTTATGGGATCTTTTAACAAATGTCTCACAATATATTGCTGTAATTTTAGCCCATTCCTCCTGACTGGACTGGTGAAACCCGGTCAGGTTTGTAGACTGCCATGTAACTTTTTTGTAAGACAGAGTTTGTGGGACGGACACTCCATCCAAAAGACTGACAGTTTTGTCATTTAGTCACTTTGTAACTAATATGTTTTTATGCTTAGGGCCACTGTCGATTTGACAGAGTCATTTGTGCAAAAGCTTTAACTGTCTAGCTTCTATCTTGAGATGGTGCTTCAATTTTTCAACTTAATGTACTTTCCTCATGATGCTATCTATGTTATGAAATTCACCAGTCCCTCCCACAGCACAGCACCCGTACAACATGATGCGGCCAAATCTGTAATTCACACTGAGGACGATGTTCTCAGACTTGTAAGTGTCTCCATTTCCTCTAATGTAATGATGGTTATTATGGGAAGAAAAGATATTTCAATACGAGTTTTATTAGCCTATTAGACACATCTCCTAAAAAATAACGTCTTAGTGAAAATTTAAAAACTGCAACGACCTTTCGTTGGTAGAGGAGGGGCTTCACTGTGAGAAATCACACTCCGTTAACATATTCATAAAGCCTTGCTTTGGTACTCAAGTTGATCCATACATTTTGCTGCAAGGCACATTCTTCTTTTCATTACAGTTGGACATTCCCCAGCTCTTTATACTTGTATATAACTGTTTAAACAATGTGGCACCTTCAGGCGTTTGGGTATTGATGGATTAGACTTCTGGAGGCCAATTCTCTCCCACAAGACATTTTGCGTGTGATTTTTTCCCATGATGTCACAAAAGGAAATGATGTGTTTAAGCTTCAATGTTGTGAGATTAACTAATCAGAAACTTAAATAGCCATGACATCATCATCATCATCTGGGCTGCAAAATTGCTTAAAGTTACAATCTTAATATATTTTTTATCTGAAGAAATCAGCTATTTATCTCCCTAATTATTCTAGCAAACAAAAATAGTTTTGTTAAACTTAACCGACCAAAAACATGTTAGTCAGATATAATCTCATATAACATCTGGTTTCAACTCTTTAATTTTATGCTTAAATTACCAAGTGTTAGATGTTGAAGCTGAGATTAAAATATTCCAGTTTAAGAGATAAGATAAGATCAGAGATGATCAGTCACTGGATGTAGCAACAACAAGGTGTGCTCATGCACGTGTGTGTAAGTCACAAGTGCTGACGGTGTCAGATGCACTAACATGTTGTGATTTGTCAGTGCGTCATAAAGCAGAGAGGATGTTGCTCCTCTGTCACAGCAGCCAACCTCAGGAACCAATGAAAAATGAAGACAGGAGATTTGATTATCCCAGAGTGAAACGTGAATTCTTTTTTTTTTTTTTTTGTAGTCAGTTTAGGGAACAGGAGGGGCGCGGATGTGTCAGGCTGTTGGAGTGACAGGTGAGACCTGCAGGTCACCCTGGAACCGGTTTTAAAACAATGATTAGCTTCACTGGAGCACGACCAGATAAACACTTCTATTCAAGGAACATTACAGATACTGAATAGAAGTTTTGGATGTAATTTTGGAGTTACTGAGCTCTTTTTCGCCAGTGTCAAAGCAGGGTCCTGCTGTCTCCATGGTGACAGTGCGATGGTCCCCGAGCCACAAGGGGATAGCGGCGGAGTCATTTAAATTGAGAGATGTGCTGCATAATAATATTTGTGAAAATTAGCCTTGTGAATACATAAAAACTAAAACACAAATGGCTGGCTGAGATTCATCTTTTGAGACCAGAATACCACAGATATTATGTGAGGAGGTAGCAAGCTAAGCCATTTGCATGTGTTTTTCCTCTTTTTTTTTATTTCTTTCAATAAAAGCTTACGAGTCACTAACTGAAAATAACCACTGACAATTTTCCTTCACTTACTGTCTCGTCAAAAGAAAAAAAGATTCATTTTAGATATATCTATTGTTGTTTTAATGGAGTGCAGAAGATTTAGGGCCAAGAACTGCATGTCTGATTGGAAGGTCCAATAACTTTACAAAAAAGATTTTCTCTATTCGTCTTTGTTGCTGGTAACACCTAACATATCTATTACTTTACAAAGACACATATACCTTAGGAACATATCAGTGCATTCAAAAAGTGAAGAACTTATCTCAAGTGAGTTCTGGCCATTGAAGCACAGTGCTATCACTGTTTACTGTCATGGTCATTAAAGGAGGGATTGGTAATTCTCCTGCAAAAGCAGAAAAATTTCCATAAAGTTTATCAGAAAATTTTCCATAAAGTTTGTCATCAGAGGTCAAAGTGATCTAAAATGGCAGTGCTGAATGTGGACTTTAGGAAAAAATATTGACGCAGTGAAATATCTGAACCCCATTTAATCTTAGGAAACTGCAGGACCATGTTTTTCTCCTGAAGTGCAAAATTTCATTTATCTGAATCACTTGTTCGTTTCCCCCTTAAGTAAGACATTTCTGATGTTGTTTTGCTTATTTTTCCTTCCACTCAATTTTCCTTCAAAATGGCTAGAGACATCTGTGGAATATTTTATGACAATGAAGCATCTTTTTGTCCTTAGAGTTGCTATGCGTACAATCCTTGGGCAAGACTGAGCTAACTGGCTTTCTCTAGATGCAAGCCAGGGCTTTTCTATTTAGTTGAAACAGGGAGACCAAATGTTTAAGAATATTGTGCTGCACAAACAGAATACTGATAGAGTTTGAAAAGCTTGATTGCATGTGGCGGTTGCTTTCAATATATGGGCAAAAGCTAATGTACAAAGTGAAATCAACAGTTTCCACCCTGATGAAGAGATAACAAAGCACATTTAGTCACAACACTGTTGAAACTTGATCCCCAAAGCATGACTGGACATGCTGATGAATCATGCATAGAGTAAAAAAGCCAGTATGAAACCCTGAGAAGACATTTCAGGAGGCAGTGAAATGAAAAACACCTGGTTCTGCCTGTACTTACTCTTGGCAACGTTTGTGCATCAGTTTATTATACCTTTGATTGTTTTGGATAATAAATCAAAACGGTTCAACTGTAATTCATACTGCAAAGCCACAACTCGAAGTGCCAGTTACTCAAGTCTATGAGCTTTCTTTGGATATACTTCCCGAGAATTATTGTGCACTTAATCTGTGACAGTTCACATGCACAAACAAGATACCATATAAGGACGCCATGATGCAACATGTTCAGGGTTCCAATCGAGGCATTTTTGAATGATCTTCAATGGAGAAGCTGACTACAATCTCTGTGTTTGTGTGGTTGACGGGGGAAAGGTTATACAAATTCCAACAATACAAAGTCTAAGAAATGCAAAAAACAAACAAACCCCCCCCCCCAAAAAACCCTAAAGCAATTATATAGCGAGATTGTAAGCTAGGGATACTTCATGCACATTGATTAACTTGGTCTCAAAGTGAAATAATGGCAATAATGTTAATACCTTAGATTATTTTTGTCATAAGGTATACATGTCTGTGTTATAAGAAATGCAATTACTCAACTCAGTATTACTCAATCCCACTCGGGTCTGTATTGAGGAAAGAAATCATCTCAATAGGGCCATTTATAACATCATAGTTATGATATTAGACTTATGTCAGAAGACATCTTTGTTGTATTTGGAAATCAAAATGAAAAATTTGACAGATGTTCCCGACAATAGTGAGTTAGAATACCAGCTAGTTGTCGTCAGCATGCAACTGAGCATGCACCATTTCTGACATCACGTTTCTTCTCAAGCTGCAATAGCGACATAGCTTTAATGATCTGCATAAAAGTATTTGGTCATTGAGCAGTAAAACCACATGTGGTCTTAGTAACAATTTTCTAGGTTCAATAAATCTATTTTATTGAGCCCAGTAATAATATATATGTGAAAAAAAAAAAAAAAAGTTGGTGTGAAAAACATTACAATTTTGTCACTAGATGCACAAGTCAGCAGAGATGTGAAGTAACCAATCTTCACAAAATTATCTCTATTTTGTGATCAGCAAGTCAAATTATTTACTGAAAATTAGTCCATTAATCAGTTTATTAAGTAATTAACCAGAAGTTCTTTAATTTTACATCAGAAAACTGACTCCATCAATGACTTGTCAGTAAATTTAGACTATTTTTGTGTTTTAATCCTTGAAAAAAATCTTCCACAGGGTCTGATGTCACAGACAACTGGAAATCCGTATCCGCTAGCAAGAGCCTAATCGGTGCATCTCCAGTTATTCATGTATTCTTCTTTCTCCTCAGTAATACATGTCAATAACCAAGAATTGT
Source organism: Poeciliopsis gracilis (assembly GCA_911649635.1). Classification (NCBI taxonomy): domain Eukaryota; kingdom Metazoa; phylum Chordata; class Actinopteri; order Cyprinodontiformes; family Poeciliidae; genus Poeciliopsis; species Poeciliopsis gracilis. Next base: position 6,547,305 of record CAJVRI010001220.1, read on the forward strand.
GGAGGATTTGCACTGAGCAGGTCTGGTAAGCTCTCCCCTCAGCCTCATGTTTTTATTTATATGTCTGAGAAAATTCCCACAGTTGCCTTTGAAGCCACATAAAGCTATATGACTTTAATGTTTCCCCAACACATAACCAACATTTTCCCCCCAGACGACGTGGAAACATGGGATACGGAGTCCGGTTCACCTTCAAAAAACATTCTAAGTCCTAAATTGGAGGTATTTAGACAGTTTCAGGAGTTTTGAAAGTGTTTTTGAAGCTTTCTTTATGTTTTCCCAGCTGATAAGGCATTCCAGAGCAGGGAGCTTGGTTCCTGTTTTCAGTCATAGTTGGCAGCTCCAACTGTACTGCCTGAGTTAAGGCACAACATGCTCCCATCTGAGCTGTTCACTTCAGGATTTCTTTCAGTAACAAATCTTTAGATTCCCCATTTAGTTTTTTTTTTGTCTCTTTCTTTTTTCTGTCCACCCGATTGCGCACCTGCCTCAACGCATGTCCGGTTACCACGGCAACAGGTAATTGGCACCTGTCATCACAACGTTGCTGCATATTTTAACGGGTCTTTAAATAAAAATCTTGCGAGGATTTTTCTCAGCCCCCTTTCTTTCCCACCACCCTCGACGGCATGGATAATTAAATAAGTACGAGGTGCGACAAATCAGCAGAAAACACCACAAAAACACAAGTTGCAAAACATGCAAGCACGCGACTTTGTGACTCATTAAGGAAGTTTCTGTTTGAATACTCACTCGACAGAGACAGTGTAGCGCTCGGGCAGCAGATCACAGGGAACGTCTCCTATAAAGATGTTCACTACGGCTGGCCTTCGTCCCAGGTTCCTGCCCTGTACCGTCAGCAGTGTGCCTCCTTCAACAGGGCCCCTCAGGGGAGAGATCTGACAAAGACAGAGTGAGGCAATGAACACACACACAAAAAAGGAAAAAAAAAAACAAAAAAAAAAACAGAGAAGGTGCTGTAATAAGCACAATAAATTAGAGCTCATAAGAAGATTACTGCCCTAAAATCACTCAAATAATGATGGGTGATAATTGAGGCGACAGAGAATTAGCAGGGGCCATGCGTGGAGATGTGAAGCGTGTCACGGACAGAGATGGGGATTCAATCGAACAGACGCACGGTTTAGCTATATGGGCGCGCACTGCCGTGCCTGTCTGAGACTCTTCAGTCTCTAATCCTCTACAGCACATGCAAATAAAGAGCAGGCTAAGAGCCCCCTTCACATCCCACGAGAGACAGACAGAGTGGGAAAGTGAGGGCTGGAGAGGCGAGGTGTAGAGCACAGCAGAAAGGTGGATGAGTGGGGAGGCAATTTAGAGAACCGGGTGTCGAGAGGAGACTGAATGCTGATGATGGTGGTGAGAGAGCAAAGCCTCAACAGGGGAATTAATGCACAGCGCTTTTCCCCCTTTCATCTGTTTTTCCTGTGTCTGCTCCGTCAAATTCCTTAGTCCTATTTCAGCTGTTGTTCTGAGGCGTGCTCTCACGCGTCATTTCAGCCCCTGCCTCTGCTTCCTTAATTTTCCATTTGGAAAACCATGGGGAGGGAACAAAGGAGAGGAAACGATCACCTCCTCAGTCACTGGGAGAAGATAGCGTCTCTGAGACCAAGACAGAAGAAATCCACGATGGTGTAGCAAGGCTGTAGCAAGGCTGTAGCAAGACAGCGCTTCTCAAAATAACCTCCAGGCCGACGCGAGGTCACTGTGACCCCCTTCTTGGTGTTATTATCCTGGCTCCACCGCTAACGGAAACTGTACTGAAAAGTGAAAACAACATTTGTGTTTGGTCTGGGTGAGAGGACAAGGTTTACCTTTACATTCCGACACCCACCAGAAGCCCACAAGAACAGACAGACAGATGAATAAACTCTATATTTCCCAGCAAAACGGAAGTGAGAATAAAAATAGCAAAGACAAACTTCTTTAAAGTCTGAGTAAAAAAACTGCAGAAGTGATTGTTCAATGCTGTGAAAAGTGTAAATTCCCCATGTATTACAGAGATTGTTTGTGATGGATCAACACAAAGTACTGCAATGGAAGCACCTTGGACGGGAGTCTCTAAATAAATGTTTTTGGATACAATTTTACCAGCCTCATGTATCAAACAGATTTTTCCTTATTCTTTGAAAAATGCTCCGAGCTCTGTCCAATTGGTTGGAAAGCATCTGTGAACAAGCTTTAAGTCTTGAAATAAATTCTCAATTGAATTTAGATCTGGACTTTGACTGAACCATTGCATCATATGGAAATGGTGCTATGTCCTGAGATATTGAATAGCAGCTCCAGTCTCATGTTTAGGGTTGTTGTCCTCCACCCTAAGTTTTTTTTCCATGTACCGCAGCTCCATCCATCTTTCATCAACTTTGACCGGCTTCCTTGTCTCTACTGAAGAAAGGCTTTCCCTCAGCATGATCCTTCCACTACTAACTTTCCAAGGAGAGATAGTATTTCAGGGTGATATGCAGCATTAGTTTTCTACCACAAATAGTGTATGTGGACAAAAAAGTCTGACTTTCTTCAACATGTGTGTTGTGTTAAACCTCTAAGTTTCACAGAACACTTCCATTTAAACAGAAATTAACGAACAAACAGGTTATTATTTGGTCACTCCAGAAGGCCGTTGGTGAATTAAAGTGATTGCAGTGAATTTAGCATACTTCCACTCCTGCGCTTATAGCAGAACTCATTTTTTGTTTGGCATCTTTGCTAACTTTGAAATCATTTAATGCCCTTAGCTTCGCCTGAATTCATTTTGAAAGTCTAATCTACTAATTAGCTTGGCTGATTTGTAAACTTTCTGATATATAAAGTTTGACATCTGTGTGGAGGTTTTGATCATTGTGTGTTAAGAATTCTTCATCGATTACTTTATATTCATGCTTTTATTTTGAAGTGGGTGAAGACTGCTTGTTTCTGTTTTCTCACATTCTCTTTTTTTACACACAGTGAAGAACAAAATCTAAATGTAAATGCAAAATGTAAGGGCATTGTAGAACAAGTAAAAAAGGGTTTGAGGATTGTAGTCTTGGAAGAGCTGATATAATTTGACCTGAAGTTAGCACTTTAGCATTGGCTTCCATGAAATACTGTGTTGCTAGTTTGCTTAGCAGAGTTAATATTTATGTGCTTCAGGGGCGACTGAATAGAAAATGCACATTACACTTCTCAGAATTTACACATGCTAAACTCTTACTTTTTTAGCATAATATGTTGTTCCTCAAGAAGTTATTCTGACGTTTATTTGACATCTTAATGTTTTTGCAGATGTGGGACAATGCTGTGTTTACTTACTCAGCTCACATAAGATATAACTCCCTTTTCATACACATATAGGGAGCGCATTAATAAATCAGCAACCACGGCTGCGCAAGCTCTCGAGCATTTCAGACAAAACACAGAAAGAAAAAAAAAGCAGCTATTTGTTATCAGGACGCATCTTGGAGCACCCAGTGTGCCTGTGTGGTGCCTTTGGGAATTAACATTAACATCAGCCTGCTCTGCTATTCATTTACACCTCTTACGGGTCTGCGAGTCTTGATTTACAGCGCAAACTCTGCCAAGTCTCCAGAGAGATTGCAGGGTGGGGGTTTGCGTCTGTAAGAGCTCCCAGACCCAATTCCTGAGCGATTAAACACATATGAACAGTAAATTACACCTCAGTATAACATGTTCTATAAGCAGAGTACAAACATTTAGACTGTCTTGAACAAGTGTTCAAAATCAAACATTCTGTCATGTTCAAACCACAAACGCCAATGTATTTATTATTAAGGTTTCATGTGGTACTTTACTTTGAAACCCTTAAATAAAATCCACTGCACATCACCATGAAAACACCATTGCCACTGTGAAACATGGTGGTGTCAGCATCATGCCTCACACTTTTTAGATTTAGATAAAAAAAAAAACCCAAAGTCATTCCAAGCCAACATTACAACGTCTAAGGGATGCAATGCGGCAAAACCTGAACAAGCTTTAGGAGTCTAAACTTTCCCACCACACTGTACTGTATCCAACCTGCCCTGAAACATATGCTTTCCTTTTGTTTATTTTGTCTGTTGTCGCCATAGCTTTCATCCTCCTCCTGTCAGTCCAGTTCCTCTGCAACACTCTAATCAAGGAAGACACAAAGACAAAAACAGGAAAAAAGCTCCTCGCTGCAAATGTAGCACTCCCCACCCTTTTCTCTGTCCAGGCCTTTCCACATCCTCTTTCCTCTATGAGCCAGGTCCTTCTGTTCTTTTTTTCTTTACATGTTGTGGGTAAACCATGTTGTCAGTTCCTGTTTTGGATGCCAAAGTGTGTTTTCTGTTAGCGATGAACTGGCCTACACATAACAGGGGAACAAAGACCCCGGGGAGATAATAAATTTCTCCTTTGTCTGACACCGGCACATGAAACAGAAAGCATTTTTCATAATTAGATGTAGGTGTAGGTGGAAAACTTTAGCGAATAATGAAGTCCTCTATTTAATATTGATATTTTGGCACCTGTATCTCATGACAGAGATTACATGTGACACGGGAGAGCGAAGACAAACATGTTTCATTACCGTAGCCACAGCACGATTGTATAACAAAGAGCTGCTGCTGTCTGATTGTGAGTGTGTGTTGAGGGAGATGGGATCTGGTTTCAGTAAGTTGGAGTACTTGGGCTTTAACCCCTGCGGATTCTCTGAGAAAACACGGCTGCCAAAGCATTGCATCACACACCCGAGTGAACCACAGCCCCACAATCCTTACTCCTGCGAGAACCAACGAGTGTGTGCGGGTGTGTGCAAGAGAGCCGTGCAACAATAGACTACCCACACACATCTCTGCCCAGCTAACTTCAGTCACGTAAGAAGTCCATATGAGTTAGGCTCTCAAAGAGCATCCTGTTAGTCACAGTATGCTGACAGCTACAAAGAATGAAGGATAATCATGAATGCTTCAATATGGCCAGTTTGTGTGACAGATTGTGGGCTTATGTGTGTGTATAAGTGAAGGAGTTTGGTGTGCGCGTGTGCGTGCGTGCGTGTGTGTGTGTGTGTGTGTGTGTGTGTGTGTGTGTGTGTGTGTGTGTGTGTGTGTGTGTGTGTGTGTGTGTATTTGGCTGCTTTGTTCTGCTTTGCTTATTCTCCTGGGCTGACCAGGTTTTATCTACAGGAAGTTCAGGCCGACTGGCTCTCATGTGAGCCATGCTTCCCATGACCGCCGACCGTGGCTGCGCCGATATAAGCTGCAGAAAACAGACTTCAGGGATGAGACTGAAAGCGCTTCCACTACAGTTAGGCAAACAAATAAATATGATCACCCGTGTGAGCCGCAAAGAAGCATTTGAGGGAGGGCATCCTTTTAGAGATGACGATGACACAACCGCAATCAGATCTTTGTTAGATAAACGACCCTTCTTTTTTTTTTTTTTTTTTTCACAAAGTGGTTTTGTTCCTGTTATGATTGAACGTCAAAAAAATCTCTCATGAGAGCTTATTCAAGCTTCTGTGGTTTCTTTCACATGAAGGCTTTTACACTTACAGCTCCCAATCCACACAGATTAAACACACACATGTTGATGTTTTAAAGGGAGGGAGGTGTTCCCATGCCTTCCTGATGGCTCACAGATCCTCTCCGCTATGTCCCATGTGGGCTGTGGCTGCATGAGTGTTGGTGTTGCTGCAGAATGAACTGTTTTATTAAGAATCGGTTCAAACAGGCCCTCAGCAGCTGACACTGGACATAAAGGACCATGTGAGTGACCTCATGATTCAGCGAAACAAAACTGAGGCTGGAGGCCACAGAGAAACGGAGGAAGAGGGGAAGGTTGAATGTTGAATGCAAGGATTCTACCCTGTGGATCTCAGGAGCAGGACACACATCCCTGTCTGGCTGGCAGTCATCCCTCGGCCTGCAGCTGTTTTCACACCATCCACAGAGGTGTCCCTGATCCTCACGGCCCCAGCACTGGGAGCAGTCTGAACTTCCCACTCCACAGTTGTACACCTCCACTAGAGGGAGACGGGAGGAAAGAGGGGTGAGGGGAGAGACAGAGACAGGAAGACATTATTCTGACAATAGTATGGAGATTATTTTTAGTGTCTTTTCTAGGTGAGGGGTGTCAAACTCATTTTCATCTTGAATCATATGAAGTACATGAGTGTCCTAATCAATTGGATGTGGCCCATGTTTATGGCAGAATATATTGATAAAATGTAAAACAATATTAATAACCAGATTTCTCTCCATTCAGTGAATGCATCTTTGCACATCGATGTAATTTGGCAGAATGTATATAAAAACTGATTTGATTTGATAAATGTTTTAAGGGGATTTTCATGGGGCACTCTAGAGACAAGAGTGCTCCATAAAAACGTTATGCCGTGCCAGATTTGGCCCCCAGACCTCGAGTTTGTCACATGTGGTCAGCATCAGTAAGTAACAATGATAAAAAGATAAAATAGGGTTGCAGTTTTTGACAATTTTTCTGGAAAATAGTACAACAAAATCTGAAAAGTGTGGACAACCCTAAACATGCAGCCAGAGCAACAATGTTCCCATCAAATCTCACTTGTGTGTCGGAATGGCTCACTCAAAGTCCTGACCGAAATCTAACTAAAAATTAGAGTGAGACCAGAAAATTGATGGTAACAGGCTCTCTTTGAAAAGTATTATCATTCGCAAACGGATCTACTGGAAAAAATGCCTACAAAGTACTTTCTCGGTGACAATAACGCACGGATGGGTGCAAGCAGCTCCGTAAGCTAATTTGTGGAAATTGCAAACATTAGGACAGTAGTCTAAACTATTTTTAGGCTCATCATGTTCTACAAAAAGCAACGCCCAGTGTAATTAAATGTTACTGCTGATGCTTTGTCTCATTTCATGCATGACCTATATTTGCAATATATTTAGCATGTAATCAATCTGAGTCTTTTTAGGCTGCTGCATTGCTACTTTTACTGAAATAAATAATTGGAGTACTTGTCCCCCCGCCTGAAAAAGCATCTGTTTGCTGTGTTGGCCTTGAATGGTCAGCTGAAGGTACGCCGTTAAACTCCTCCACAGCTTACATGAACCATATGGGCTGCATGCTCTAAATAAGCAGAATAAACATTTGGAGGGTGATATATTCATGGTTATAAAAATAAACCAGGGAGAAAAAAAAGAAAAAAAACCCCAGAGAGGATGAGAACAAAGCCAGGGAAAACAGATGATTATGTTCGTGTTCCAAAGTGCCTCCCAGCGAGACGTCCCATTTGTATTACTGCATGCACATCTGCACGACTGTGTGCATATTAGGCTGCACGCATCTGTATGTATGTGATAAAGTGTGTGTCATTTTAAAATGTGATGACTTTGCATGCTGCGACGAGGTGCCTGTTAAGCAGAATGTCTGGCAGCGGGCCAGGGACTGTTGCTCACATGGACTGCAAACGTCACATCTGGGACTGGGACAAGCAAACAACTCGCTTGGAGCGGCTCCGCAAGACAATATGCCAAGTTCAACAACGCAAGCCGCCTCTCATCATCTCGCTGTTGTCATGGAGCTCAAATTGTATTTGCGACAATAGGTTTGGACATTGCTTCTAAGAGGCAATGATAACACCTTCAATTGCAGCTCCCCCATGTTCTGTAATTATTATGTGTAATTAGGCGTTAGCAGAATATAACATTATGGTAAATTGCTGGTTGTTGGCAAATTATGTGTTGGAATACACAAACTGCTATCATTACAAGTGAAAGGCAGTCTGACACTGTCTATCCCTGTAAGTATTTCTTTATTTTTCAACAGGGTCAATCAAATCCACCCGTCTCGCCAGGAATGCAGTCTCATCGGTGTCATGTTTTTTTTTTGTTGTTTTTTTTTCCCTTTAAAGTTCAGAAGAAAGAAGGCTCTCAGCATAGCCCCAGACTCAGTTTTTCATTCTTTTTGCATGGCTGTCTAATCATAGGTTTTACGTCTTACCTTTCATGGGCTGAGGGCTGTCAAGGAATATATCCTCCCTCTGACTGATGAAGTATCCTGCTCTCCTGAGGCTGAGGTGGTAAATCTGACTCCTCTGATTGGTGAACAACTAAATGAGCAAAGAGGAAGGTAATATCAGCAAAACATTGTGTGCTTGGACTCTGTGTTATATCCATTCTGCTTCTTCTTACTGTTGCCCCACATACAGCGGGAGCCACATTTATTGGCACCACTAAATCCACCTAAAAGCATTTTTAGATGGATCCATCTAAAAGCCTTTTTAGATGGATTTAGTGCGTCGGGAATGGAGTACTGCACTGCATAATGTCACAATGAATATTTTTAATAAATCAAATCTTTAATTTGACTATAACTTATTCAATTGGGTGGGGTAAATCCATGTTAGAAAATGATTTTCTTTAATGAAACAACTGATTTAAAGTTAACAAAATTTATGTAAATTAAGCTTTCACTTTATTTATATCTTCTCAGGCTGATCAGAGTTCCTACACTGCAAAAGGTCTGTTATTTATCTTGGAACCACAAAACAATCTACTAATTTTACTTTTGCACCAAGAGTAAAATCTTGGAGTCAAGTCTCAGAAAGAACTATTAGATGCTGTCTATGAGCCAATCGATATTTGAGAGTCATATTATAAAAACACACTTTCTGTTGGAGTATAACAAACATTGGATTTTTAATATATGCTGCAAGAATTGTGAGTCTTGATTAGAGCAGACTAATATTCACTCTCAACAGCAGATACTTTAGGTATGTTTGGTGTGTGCAACAATGGATGAATATTTGAAAAAAAAAACTCTTCATGGTCATTTTTTAGTATGGTAGAAGACTAATAATGCTGTGGGCCTATTTTTCTTCCAAAGGCTCTGGGAACCTTGTTGGAGTTCATAACATCATGAATGCTTTGAAATAGCAGAACACTCCCAATACGAATCTGGTGATGTCCGTCAATAAACTACCAATGGGTCATTATTGCTCTTTCATAGGATAATGAAAGACTATTTGTCTTTCAAGCATTCAAGTCAACAAAGACTTGAATGCTTTACCAGTTAACATTTTCAAAAACCAGAAGATTTAAATAAAAACCCGATGCCCTGTGCTGGAACTGAACATAATGTTGGTCCTTAGTGGGTCTTTAAACGGGTTAACAATACAGAACATTAGAATATCTTCAGAAATTGTATTGAGAGTAATGGTATCTCTTTCTCTAAGTGAGACTGTGAAATGTCTTATTACAAGACAATGTCCCAACCTAAAGGGAAAAGGATGGGATGATCCACTGGCAAATGTGGATCATACAAAATAGAATAGAATAGAATAGAATTCAATATTAAAAGCACAGAAACTAATAATTATGCAACTTCAGATTTTGTTCCAAACAATTCCTTAAAATTAGATTTTTTTTTACTTGATAAGAGTGCACAAATTTCAGGGTGGATTTGTTTTTTTTAAGATATCTTAGTGTAATATGCTTTTGCAATTCCTCATCTTTTCCAGGGTTGCCAATAAATGTGGTCAGCGCTGTGATAATGGGTCTCTTGTTAGCTCATAAACAAGGGAAAGTTATTATTAAAAACAGCTGACAAACAAGCTTTAAGCATAACAAGAGTGAGCTCAGTAAAGCAGTGGATGAAACAAATTGCCTCACTGGTTATTTCTGGAAGGTTATTGTCCGTACTCACCGTCACCCCACTGCACTTGACAGTTGAGTTGTCCAGCCATATGGCCACATAGCGCCGTTCTGTTCCAAAGTCACACTCAAGCTTCTCCGTCTGTTGAGCAAGACACTTATTTTAAACAATATGGAATATTTAGAAAGCAACAACTAAGAAAAATGTGATACTACCTGGCTCTCAAGATTTGAAAAAAAAAAAAAATGGATGAAACAAATGCACAGAATCTTAATTTCTGGCAACAATCATCCACCCTGAGAAGGCACCAGGAAAATGAAAATAAAATTAATCCCATATTAACTGAGCTTGCCAGAAAAAGACTTTCAGATTTCATATTCATAAACATCTGGACTCCCACACCTCGGCAGCTCATCTGGGAGTCAGAATAATGAGTGTGAATTTATTTCTCCACAAAATAAGTGCCCTGAGTTCTCCGGAGCGGGGATATCTGAGACCATGGAGAAGCAGAGACAGGTAAGAGCAGCAGACGATAAGTGCTTAAAGTGGAAGAAGTCATTTGTCTGTGAATCCGGCCAGCTTAAATGGGTCTACTTTGATCGGCCTCTCCAGGACGCTGCTATTTCACGGCGCTTTCTGACACCGGAGACGGCTAATATTTATGGCAGCTACACAGTTCTTGGTTTTCTGTGCTACTGTGAAAATTTCACTGTGAGTCAGTCAGAGATGGGATGTAAAAGATGAGAAACTTGTTCTGAATTTATTTTGTCTCTGTGGTGAAAGCGTGGGAATTCAAAAGAAAGACCCCGGAGGATCTGAGCACCGGCTAAATTTGATTGGCAGCACATTTCCTGCTCTGCTGACTTGTCCGAGATGAAGACATTGATCAAACAATGTCAGTCTGTATAAACTTTCATAATGAAGAAGAGCATGAACAGCTATCCTGAAGAAGTCTGTGTGTGACTTAATGTCTGTCACCATAGCAACACACCAGAAAGACAACGTGAGAGGCCAGCCGGGGTTAAGAGTGTGACCGGCTACGCCTGGCAACCAGTCAGCACTGGCATTTTGAGCAGATCTTGGAGTTGTGTCCTCATCCTCATTGGTGCAGCGTCAGCTTCTGAAGCCCCTCAGTGCAGATTAACTACATGAATGGGAGTTTTAACCAGTGATCTGAAAGGACTGCCTGAATGAAAATGAACAAGAGCAAAATTAAGCTCCTGCACTGAGGGTTGCTGCCTTGGGCTGAATGCACACGCTGTACAGTGTGCTGACAAAGACACAACTCATCATGGTTGGATACCGGAGGGTGAGCATGCCCAAACAGCTGAGGAACTCTTCATCTCTTACAATGATTCCCGAAAGTCAGGTCAGAGATTTCCCACAAATAGTGTGACATTTATCCTGTGCAATTCCAGTGAAAAGACAAATCTGTTGGAGGGAATGGTGTCCAAAACAAAAAGCTACAAGAACCCGGTTGCTAAGTGTGGAAACATTGACACTTTATTAAGGTAATATCTGCATTCAGTCTCATCTGCAGGTCGATGTAATCTGGAAGATTCATTTGGATGAAAATGCATCTGTCTTTTAAAGTTATGACTTATTTTAGACAAATGGAGAATCCACAACATTGCTATCACATGTTAAACATAACCTGCACTTACCAGAGATTGCAGTAGTTAAGTCAACATTGATAGTTGCAGCTTCTCTATTCACCAATACTGGATAAAGGTTTCTGTTATTTTTTTTTAGAATTATTTGTTACTGCCTTTACTGTGCCATGATATACAAAAAACTGCAGTGTTTCTTTTTGTACCCTTCTCCTGACTGATATTTTTGTACAATGACATAATACTGATGATTGCAAATGAGCCATGATAGAAAAATCCTTCAAGGAAAATGAGCATTGTTGAGCGTGTGAACTCAAGAAACTAAATTAAAAAAATGTTTGAAACAACATTTTAGTTTGGGATTGTGCATATTTTGTGCAACCACATTAGGTTTTTTTTTATACTTTTCCCTTTGATTGATTTGCTTTTTGATTGAACGTTACAGGATACAATAAAATTTTATGCTGAAAAAGTCTAATTTTTATATTTTTATGTCATCGCAACCAGACATTGTAATGGTTGAGAGTCAATTAATTCTCAACAAGTAGAACACCCAGACTGGTTTCAGTCATCCATTGACCCCAATCCCAGAGAAAAACATTCATCTGTTTTAGCCCAGCTTGAAGCAAAGACACCGTATGCTTCTCTTTTCTTCCAATCGCATTCACCACATGCGGTTTCTGGACACAGCCCAGCTCAGAGGCTGGAGGATATCTGACGTACCCCTTGGATGTTGCTCAGGTTCATGGTGAAGTCTTGGGCCATTCCTGAAGGTGATGGAGGAGCCTCAGAGGGAATCAGGCTGGGGCAGGAAGCAGCGCTCTGTAGTGGGAGACGGGGGGAATTTAAGAGGGGAAGGAAGTGACATACAGGAGTTAAAGAAAACAATAGCTTCCTCTGCCCCCTCTTCCATACATCCACGACCCAAAAATACCTGTCCTGTTTATCTGGACAAGCAGGAAATGAGAGGGTGAAGTCTCCCTTTGAGGGAAACAACAATGGCTTCAAATAGGGAGATGATGAAGGATTAGAAAAACAGACCCACCGGATGCTGTGAAGCCCCGAGCAGAGCAGGAAACGGCAACCTACTTCCCGATGACCTCATGACCCATATTATAAAAATCTCATTTCATGTTTAAACAGAAACTATAATTTAAATACATAAAGCAGCTTTAAAAAAAAGCACCATTCTTTCATGCTAATCTGATGGAAATTTACTCCATTTACTTTACAGATGCAATCATGCTTCTATTACTCCAACTGTGTAAAACTCATGAGATATAAAACTAATCATTAAACAGTCATAGCAATAAAAGGCTTAAGGAAAACACCACTAGACCTGTGGCTGACCAGAGGAGCGAGAGCCGTGTCCTCCCCCTTCCATGTGACCCGATAATAAAAGAGTTTGAGCAGAGAGGGGAAATCTGCGGGGCCACGGAGGCCATGGGATTTGGCTCAGCAGTAAAACTCAAAAGTCGACACAAATAGTTTGATAGCTGACTTAATCTTGATGTTGTCAGGAAAGGGTCCAAAAAAGGCCGGTAATAGCTTCCAACGAGGCTGGGCTTGTTATGGATAACGTTCCCTTTTTTTGCGCTCGTATCTTGTTACTCTATTTGATATGCTTTTTTGTTGTTTTAGAGCACTTCTTGCACTTATATGGTTTGTGTTACTAAATATAAATCTATAAAATTTATGTGTATTGGCTCCTACTCAAAAAAAAATATAAAAGCAGTTCCTTACAGACGTTATGGCACAGTGAATATACTCTTTCACTCATTCGCAAATATCTGGCAGAGAGTGAAACTTTAGAGCAGGTCAGAGGCGCTTTAAAATACCACATTATCCTGTTATGAGTCTGTAAAAGCAGAACCCCTTGAGATTTTATAGATGGTTTCAACATTTCTGCACACTGTAGTTGAGACACTGACATTGTAACCTCACGATGATTCACCACATGGCTGCTCTTGCCTAACCAGTCTGGACTCAGATTATTAAAAGAAAACGTTTCTTTTTTACAGCCGAGTCTGGATTGTGTCGGAGGTTTGGGCTTGTAGGATACCGATATCACGAACTCCTCCTGGGATCTGTCTGCTTGATAGATTGGAGGGAGAATTACTCACTTCAAGCAGATTTGGCTTTGATTCATCTTTGCTTGAGAGGCATTGGTGGTGCTCTTGGTCCCAGTAGCACTTCCACCTTGTGCTCAGGCAGCTCAAGCATCTGAAAACAAAGATAGATAGAGAAGTATTCAAAACACATTGCTATATATTCAACATTTGTACCAGCTACATACCTCAATCTATACAGCCTGACAAAAAAAAAAAAAAAAAAAAGAAAAAAACAGTGTTGCCATACAGTAATCAAAGCTAAAGGTGGTTTAACAAAATATTAGAGTGTGATTTTGTCTTTGGCGGCAACATTTTCTTTGACCAGATATCTTTTATTAGGACTTTTTTTTTGCAATAAATTTAGTTAAAGAAAAGCATGTCTCATAGTGGGGATGGTGTGTTCAGGCTGAAATAGTTTCCTCTGACCCACATGCAATTTGCAGCACAATCGCCAACTTGTTCAATGTGTCAAATGGTGGCGATACTCTATTTCAGATTATTTACTGAACATCGCTCCATCAGATTATTGTAACTTTTGCAACTTCACCCTGCTTCAAACTCTACTCCTGTTTCATGGATGTTTATTTAGGGTTTAAGAGTAAAGGGAGGTAGTTACAAAGACACGGCGCCCTACTCGGATATTTCATTTTGACGTTTTCAAAAATGTATAAAATTTCCCTTTACTTTTTAATTATGCATGGCTTTGTTTAGTATATAATACCAATATGATGTATTACAACATGCATTGTGTATTTTCTAACATACTGAGACAGAAATCAAAAAACAGAGGGAAAATGTTCCATCTGGTTTGTTTTCACCCCCATATCATGTCCCTGTGATCATCCCCATAAAAGTTGAGCATGAAGCCCACTCTGACTCATTTTGGAGTGCAAAACAAATGGGGAGGCTGAAATGATTACAGGCATCAAAGTGAAGCTTTAATAAAAGGAAGTAATGATTAGTCACAGTGGCAGACACGCTCATTCCACGATCGCAACTCAGCCGGCGGAGAGGTCAGGGTGGGCCAAATCGGCTGAGATCAGACTCTCTCGCTGCTAAATGATGATGCATGAGTATGCATGCCATCTCATGTGTTTAAATTTCTGTGAAATCAGACTCGGGTTTTACGGTGCCGACATGGAGCGGCTTTACCGAGAACACTTGCTAGCTCATGCTCGCGGGCTCAGCTGATGTGTGCACAGCAAGCACTAAGGCTGGAAAAGCGGTTGAGATTATTAAAAAAAAAAAAAGGTTTCTTCGTATTTTGACATTTTTCATGACAAAGTGTCGTATTTTTTTCAGTGAAATTTCTTGTTTTGAAGGATAACTTCAAAAATTGACCCTGAATGAGTCACAGATTTGGCTTTAACTAAGGAACTCACAAATACAATAACTGCAAAGATGGATGGAGGAACTGGCAGACAGATGGACAAATGGATGGAAGCATGATAAATAGACAGACGGACGGACTGATGTTTTAGATAAAAGACTGTTTAAATTCTGGAAATGTGAAACTGTTTCCATCCTCCAGACCTGGAAAAAACATTTAAATCAACTCCTTTCTTTGTCATTCTGAGTTGTAACAAACAGAACATTTGCAGATAAGGGCCAACAATGTGGCTTCCAGATAAACCAACCTAAATGTACCGGTACTCTGTAAACGTGTGTGTGGAGACCGCCTCTTTGAGTAGCCTCTGGGTAGAGACAGATGTCCCACACTAGGAAAGATGGTGCCTCCGGTGATAGCAACACTCTGAGGGGGTCTCGAGATTAGACGGCGGAGGGTGTAAGAGGATGTGTAACTGTCTGCGTGTGTGTGTTCTGATTAAAAGCAGACGGACTCCTCCAGGCTGTTATCAGCTGCAGTTTTCCCCGACTCCCTTTCTGTCCTACTAAAACACCTAAAAAACCTCACCACCCACCCGCATTTACATACAGACTGTTTGCATACACACCGCACTCTCTCTGCTCGACTGAAAGCTGACAGCAAACACCCTGTGAAACTGCTCACCCCTGGTCGTAATGACCGCTCACATACACACCCGCGCTAAATACACACACTCTCAGGATCCCTCCGTGGACACAGCGGTTAAACACACATCCTCAATCACACCTCTGTCAGAGAGAAATACATCCAGAAGAAGGCCTCACTCCCAGGGAGGGGAGTACAAGTTAACCAACAGACACATGAGCGTGGAGAGGACAAAAGAAAGAGAATTGAGTTGTGAAAAAATGTGAAATGAAAAGAAAGTAAAGCACGGAACAAAAATAGAGTAAGTCTGAGGCAGTGAGAGAAGTGAATGTTTGGTGTTTGTCCTCCTAGGCTGCAGAGCGACGCTGGAATGCCGCGGTCTGCTTGTCATTAACACTTTACCCAGTGACCACTTTAACCGTGTTCAGGGAGAGCTGTATAAACAGCGCTCACTCGCTCAGACAAACACACACATGCTAACTGGTTTGGCACCATTATATCATAAATGAACTTTACCGTGTGACTCTCAGAAGTGTAAATACTATCTGTTTTCTTCATTTTTAACACATTTCTCCTGATTCATTACATTTGGAACAGCTAACAGGCTCGTTCAGCCAAATATATTGTATGAAACCTTTCTTCATTATTACACTTCTATTAATTTTCTGGACTCAACAAAAGGAAAAAAAACAAAAATCAACACAATGAAAAATATTGGACAACATTCAGTCATTGGACGCCAAAATATTCTGAATTCCTGGCAACAGACACGAGATCCAAACTTTCCAAATAAATAACCTGTGACCATGTTAGGATATAGATAAATTAAAACTGCAACTGTGTTAATTTTCAAGCGCTTACACGTCATCTGCTATTCTACAAAACTGTCTTGGTGTGAAATTTTCTCAATCTTTTCACTTTTTTCTTATAAAATCTACATTAGTCCTACAGATGCAATACATTTGGGAATCTTTCACAATTACTTCTTTTAATGGTGCAACTCAGTAAGTGAATGAAGTGCTTAATTAATTTCAATAATTCAGTTAAAAACCAGATTTAGTTGAAGCAAGTTTCCAATTGTAGTCCATAAGCAGGAGAGTTAATAATAGTGTAAAATCAGAAAACATACATTTACCCTTTTAACGGTACAAAGTCATAAAAATACAACAATACAAACAGTACCAAATTACAAACCTGTTGTATAATCACTAATGTCAAGTTTACAGTTCTTTTTTATTATTATTTCTTATTTTATTTTAAGCATATGTATCCATATTATATGGATTAATTACAGGCAGAGAGCTATTTGTTAAATAATTGATATTTGTGAGATACTGTAGTTTAGGTCTATAATGTTTTATTATTGCAACTTATAGCTATTGTAAAACTCAACTACGTCACATAAGATAAATGTAAAGATTTTTTTATGATGATATGTGATGAATGTTGTGTAAAAATGTCTAAAAAGAAGGGACATTACAGAGAAAGAGAGATCACATAGGCCTCTGTCCATGACTATCAATAGAAAGTTAAGAGAAAGGAAAAGCTGCAGTAGAAAAATGTGCAAAGGCTTCATAAAGATAGGGGGTTTTATTTCTAGAAGGACTTTGTATCTACTTGGATGACCTACCAAAAAGGACCAAAGCCAGAAATAATGACCATAATATATAAGTGCTTTACTAGCCAGAAAACCCGTCTGACCTGAACCCCAGTATGACTATGAAGAGCTGTCGAGAAGAATATGAAAGACACTAGACCAAGCAGTTGAGCTGAACATGGCCATTAAAGCAAGCTGGGCTTCTTCAACCCCTGAGCATCGCCACAGGCCCTACGTCACGCTGACGCAGAACGTTCAGGCAAAAGTACCACTGAGTAAGAACTGATTGTATTTACTGTACAATACAAGAATATTTTAGTAGACAGATGTTTTCTGAATAAAAAGCATCTCTCATAATTTGGATCTGTACTGGATGGATGCACAGTGGTGGAGTTGGTAGCACTGTTGCATTGCAGCAAGAAAGCAGTGGTTTTCAGTCCCAGCTGGGGTCTTTCATGGAGTTTATATGTGCATGCCTGGGTTCTCTCCAGGTACTGCAGCTTCCTTTCACAGTCTGAAAACATAACTATCAGGCTGACTGGTTTCTATATTGTCTTTTCGTGTGAGTGATTGTTTGTACTGTGTTGCTATGTGATGCACTGGCGACCAGTCCAAGATGCACCCTGCCTCTTGCCCAATGGCTGCTGGAGAAAAGCACAAGCCTCCCCTGCAAAGATCTAGAGAATGGATGAATCTGAATTTTAAGTTTTCATTAGATATAGTCCATAATTATCAAAATTCACAGAAATAAACACTGGAAACATATCAACCTACTTGCAAAACAATATATAATACACAACTTTCACTGTTAGTAGTTACAATTACTTTCTTTTCTGTGGCATTCTGATTTATTCAAATGAATCAAAGCAACATTTGTGTTTAAAGATCACAAGTAGTGACATTATACGTGGAATTTGAAATTAACTTTGTTCATACCAGAGGAGTTTGCACTCAGCTAGCAAACAATCATCTTGTCGATTAACTTTATTCCTGAAACAAAATTAGCTTTATAAAGCTTTATAATTTCATTCAAAGTGTGCAGAATAAAAAGTCTAATGCCTTTGGTTCTAAAAGCATTAATGCCCGACATTACTTAAATGAAACATAATAGCCTCAGTTAGCATAAAACCAGAGGAAGATCTCTGCTTTAAAACCAAAGAAAATGCTTTCTTCAGAAAAAGAGGTTTTCCTTTCTCATCCTTCAAGACTTTGATTTATCTATTAACAGAGTGATGGCGCTTTTCATAAAGAAGAGCTCTTTTATGTGGTTTCATTGGGTCTAAGTGTATAACAAAACCCACTGTTTAAAAAAAACAGCATGGAGTGAATGTGATCAGATAGAGCCCAGCAGTTCTGCACCTCTCTGTGTAATGCTCTTCCTGTGCGAACGGCACTTTGCTCATTATCACCTCCGTCAAACCGCCGTCTAATTTCACACTCCTGGACCCCGCCACATATTGGGTGCAGTCTCACACACGTACACCTGCAGCCGCTGTGTTCACACCTCGAAACTACTTTCAAAAAGTGAACAAAGGGAGGGGGACACCAAAAACGCTTCTTTTTGGATCTCTGCGAATTTGTCAAACACACTCAATGCACATGGATAAGGCTCTCAGGATCAGATAGAGAAGATCCTGCAACATGCTCCAACATGCAAGAGGATGCCAGCTGGAATGCCTCCACACTTTGAGGAAAACCCCGCTGCTGTGACAAGGACATCCAAGTCAAAGTCTTTAACAAAAACAAACACTGGTGTGATCAACCAAACATACATATCTAATTTCCTTTGGCTTAACATTTACAGAATATTAATCTCGCATTTGATCCCGAACTGAGAAAACCTTGAGCAAACCAAACACACACAATAAGCCCTGGGAGAGGACATGTTGGCTGTGTTTACCCAGCATGGCCTAAATAAAAAGCATTTGATGAGGAGACGAGGGACATAGAAGAAGAAGAACAAACACAGAATTGAGGCTTTGCTTTGTCTTTATTGTCCAGCTGTGTGTGCAGATCTGAAACGGCTCTGAGGGAAACGCTCGATATTTTGGTTCAGGTTTTCTGTCTGGTGACTGCTACAAGAGCAGTTTGTTGGTGTTTAGTCTCCTTTAGGAGGGATTGTTTTGGGGGATTTATTATAAGCCTTGTCGTTAAAACGTGGGAAAGTGGAGAGGATATAATCAGATCAAGTAATTCAATAAAAGCCGCAGGCAGAGAAAATAAATAGTCTATTGGAAATGAATGTTCTACCCAATAAAGAGTGCAAAGCACTTACTAACAAAGTGAGAGTTAAATTTAATAGGTTGACTTGCCATGTGGTTTACATATTTATTTGGATTTCTGTCCTTTCCGAAAACACAGATCAGATCCATAGCTTCAAACCAAACAGTTTCCGAGGAATGAACTCCTTAAGATAGTGCTGGGCCTGTTCTTCAAACTTCAAACTTCTTTTTTTTACTTATTTTGGCAGATGTTAAAATATAAGACAATTGTAGAAGAAAAAATGAAATGTTTCAGATTAAAAAACATTCACATTTTTATTTTACTGTATTTTATATTGAGAACAAATTCTTATTTACAATAACGACCTGGGAAGGATGGTCCAGTTAAAGTCCAGAGCGATGTCTCATTCGTAAATTCTCAAATATTACAAGTTTTATGCTCTTTAGGAACTACCTTATCTTAAGCTGTTTTAGTATTTAATACTTTTCAAAGATTAAACTGAAAATGGGAGAAAAAAAAAGATGTCTTTCTAACAAGATGCTGGTAATTAAGTGCCAAGAGATTCAATTTAAATTTTATATGAATGTACCAGGTGAGTTAACAAGAAGAACAAGCTGAACTCATTCCTCTAAAAAAAACACAAAAAAAACTAGTGGAAATAAAAGATAGGCAGCCAGAATTCGAACAAAAACTTTAAAGGACTTTAAATCATCAATTCACATCTCAAGACCCGAAATTCTCTTAAATTGCTAACTAGTAATTTAAGATGTTAAACTGAACATCAGGTACTTGAAGCTTTTTGTAAAAGTGTCTCAAATGGAGAAGTGTGAAACCCACCAGTGTCGTCGTTGACAGCATGCCGTCGCTATGTGCTGTTCATGTGAAAACCTTAATTATACATTTAATTAAAAACTAGAAGGGGAATCTTTTTCTACTAGAATCTGAGGAAGAAAGTAGGAAGATGTCAAAAGAGAAGAAAAATTATCAAGATGAAAAAAAAAAAAAGAAGTGCATTAAGAAGAGCTGTGACACAAAATCATCAAATATTTGCCAAGAATCACAAACTCTGAGACCGTGAGATGAAATGTTTGACTTACGGGGTCTTTGGGTGTATTTGTCCGGTCCTCTTGCAGTCGTAGATGATGAAGCTCCCAGAAACAACAGACGTGCCATTCACCTTTATCGCCACCGAAACAGTGAGGTGATCTGCAGAAACAAAGGCCGCATGTGTCAAGCTCTGCAACATTTGGAGATTGTATCGCTTTCATAAAGCAAAATAGATGGCACCAGACTCCGACCCTTTTCTGTATTATGAGAGATGAGAGCGGAAATTACATTTGTTCTATGCTAAAAAAATAAATAAATAAATGACTGTGCCTGACAAATGGATGGCTCACCTGTGCCAGAGGGTATTGGTTGGTAGTTTTCTGGTGAAAGGAGGGGGCAGGTCTGGATCTGAGCGAGACCGTAGACCGTGGCAGTGGTGGAAACCCCGGGCTTGTACTCACACTCTACCTTCGAGCCAATCAGATCGGGAATGCTGCCGTTTATTAGGATGCCAACAGCCTGCAGCGAAAGAAAAAAAATAATAAAAATAAAAAAATAACAGATATAGGAGCAGAAACATAAATAGCTGCTCATGTTGATCAAAATTAATTAGATTTTTAATTTGCCGTGCCCGCAAATGTGTGTTCTGGTTGAGTTTGTGTGCACACGCTCAATGAGAGAGGGCGGAGGATGCTGGCGCCCCTTCAAGATTGCTCAGGAGATCAGGCAGAACAAGAGAAAAACTACCATGTGATGGAGAAACAGATGGCAGAGTGCTAGAATCACATCTAAATCTGCAGAAAGTGATGAAGTATGACAGGTGTATAATGAGAAACATAACACCTCGCTGACATGTCTGAATTTTAGTTAAATGAATTCAATGTGAGGTAAAAAACCAAAACAAAACAAAACAAAACAGGTAGGCCGAGGATAAAGGTGGAAGTTTAGATCTTGGACTGGATGAACATAAATCAGCGTCTCAGCAGGTAGGAGCTGAGGTGGTCAGCAGCTTGTGCTGACATGTCTCAAAAATCTGCCCCATTGTTTGCTGGAATCGTTCATTTCCCCCGCTCGGGCCCTGACTTCCTGCCTCCTGCTTCCTGTTTGCGGAGACAACCTTGAGCTGGGCTTCCTGCCGGTGAATCAGCCAGTTGGTGAAGCAATTACGGCCCACTGAAGACCAACCTCCCCAACAAGCAAATATTCACAATTAATGAAGCAATTAATGACCTGTCGTCTCTGCCTTCCATCAAATTACGCTCCGTAATTAGAGGTCAAATATATTCCAAGTGGCAGAGATCAGTGATCTAATCACGGCATTGTTATCTCCCTGTAACACGATGCACTGGTGAGAAGGGATTATTGAAAACAACAGTTTGCATGTCAGACCACTCAGGGAATCTTTGAACCCAGATATATTATCCTGCCAAGAATGATTAAATCAGACTGGCACTGTTAAAGAAGCCCAGCAGTGCCACCAGAGAACAAACACCCACACATTAAGATTAAGGAAATAGTAAAAATCTGCATTGTTGAGGTAATTATTTATAATAAATGCATGACAACGACGGAAAGTCAGAAACTTTGCTCAGACCACAAAACGTCCAAGCAACAACCAAGGACCCAAAAACAAATCAAACCACGACAAATTTATTTCTTTATTTCAGCAAGTTTTAAGTGCTTTACATCATAAAACCATAATGCAGAACCAATTATGAAATGAGAAATAAAGAATTAAAATCATCAAGAATAATCATCAAATATATTAATCAAGTTTCTGTACTTATTTATCAAATGCAACTCTAAATAGATGGGTTCTTGGTGTGGGTTTGGTGTGTTTCAGGGTTTGTGTCTCTGGATCTTTCCACTTTTCTGGAAATGTTTTCTAAAATAGCAGGGCATAAAAACCATGTTACATTGGGGGTTACATTGTACAAAGTGGGTGGAATAACATTCACTTCAGCACTTCGACAATTTGTGTCCAAACCGGACAAGGTGTCTGCCATGTCAAACCCTACTGAAAATTTAAGGATGAGACATAAAAGGATAGTATTTGCTTAGAAACCAACTAAATTACATAAACTCCAGAAGAGTGGTCAAACACCCAGGCAAAACTATGCCAGAGGCTTGTTCATGAATACCACAAACATGTGGTTGGGGTACAGTTTGTTTACCAACATTAGCCGGACTGCACGTTTTGACCCTGAGTAATTTAGAGAAAAATTTATATTATACTCAATCTTGTGCATCCAGATCTTCTTTATTAAATTATTGAACATGTTTGCTGTATAGCCATTAAACCCTGAAAAAAAAACATCATTAAAACTCCCACATATACGACATTCTTGCCCAGTGATGAGTTTAGAGTATATATTAATTTCTTACTGTAACTCTATGTTCCCAACAGAGCACTTGGCTTTTAAACGGCAGGGTCTTTTTCAATTATCAGGCTTCTCTCCTGTGGAACCAGATGCCTGTGTTTGTTTATGAGGCAGACCCCCTGTTTGCTTTTAAGATTAGGCATAAAACTTTCCTTTTTTGATAGAGATGATAGTTAGTTAATCTATCTCTGTAGTTATGGTCTTCAGCTGCTTTTTCTACCAATAGAGAGACTTTATCCCAGTGCCTCATTTGCATGTCTTTATCTCATTCAGTCTCAAGTCCTAGCTGAATGAAGCAGATAGCTGTTTAAACTAAATGAGTTTCATCCACCTCAGGAAAATCTTTAGCTCTATTTGAAGAAAAGTAACCCTGAGGTTGCCACCACCATGTTTTAAAACTTCCTTTAATGATGCACAAACCTTTTTTTAATATCAACCATACCTGGTTTAATCAGACCACAGCATATTCTCATGCTGGGTTTAGTGCAGTGGTCTTCGACTGTCGTCTTTGAGAATCAGTGTCCTTCAAATTTTAGATGTGTCCCTTGTCCTACATACTTGAATCAAATGGCTAACTGCCTCCATGGCATGCAGTCAAGCTGTACAGACCCTTGCTAATTAGCTAATATTGGCGCCAGGTGGGCTGAAGCTGAGAGACACTTAAAAGTTATATGACACCAGTCCTTGATGACTACAGTTTGAGGTTCAATGGTTTCATGAGGGGAAAAAAGCTTTTGTCTAGAAACCTGACATCTCAGTCCAGATTCATGGACATATCAGGATAGCTTGAAATGTAAAAAAAAAAAAGAAAACTATGTAAAAAAAAAATGTAAATGAAGATTTTGGGTCAGATTACTTATAATCCAAACCACCATAAATTGTTAGGTGTTACAAAACCATGTTAGGGAAGTGCAAAATGCCAGTACTGCATGCAATTCTCATTTCAGGGTTGCATCTTTAATCACACAGTGAGTGAAAGACCTGAGAGGGAAAAACAGATCTTTTAATTCACATTTGGCTTGTTTGTTTAGCAGCTGTGTGCCACTTATTTCCGCACAAAGAGCTCTCGTGTGATTCAGTGCGGCAAAGTGCATTTAGACTGAGGTGCTATCAGAGCGGTGACCGTGAACAAAGGCAGCACTGCTGTAAATCAGAAAGCTAAACAAGCAGATGAATGTCAACTTTGCTGAAAAGGAGAAGGTGGCATTAAAAGGGGGGGCTTCAGCATCAAACAGCAGCGGTCCGATCGTATCAGCCGAGTGATAATAATAGGGCCGGCAACGACAGAGGTGGTGTCAGATTATAAATGTGTGTGGGAAAAATCTGCTTTAAATACAGTGACCCCATTACTGCCATTCCTCGCAGCTTATGACAAGGAGATGGCAATAGCAGGGGGGAGAGAGAGATAACAGTACCTCGATTTCTGAAGAGATGCTGATCTCTGGGGGGGTCAGGGTGATGGAGGGACACTGCTTGGGGCCTTCACCAAGCGTGATCCAGGAGCGGGGCAGCAACCCTCGGGCACACTCGTTCTGGATGGTGCATCTAGATAGAAAGTGACGAAATATGATTTGCATGCATATTGTCTTATCACATCACATCTCACTATGAATTGCAAAGGTTTTCCCACTTACTGAACTTTAATCACATTTTGTCACAGTGCAAACACAAACTTCAATGTTATCATAATAGGATTTCTTTCTGATACACTTCAATACATTCTGCAGCACAGTTACAAAGTTTTAGGAAAAATATGTTTGGTATTCTCCAGTTTTGCATTTGTATTCTTCAAAACTGACTGAATACTCGTAGATCTGTGGTTTTTCGCTGGGGTCTCTATAAGATTGGCACATCTGGAGACTGAAACTTGTATCTATTCCTCTTTGTGAGATAACTCATTCTCAGTTAGATTGAGACCTGTGACCAAATGATTTTCATTCATTTGGATTTTGATCAAGTTTTCACTGAACAACTGTAATACATTCTACCAAATCCTGAATATGAGTTTATTGAAGTTTATCATTCGGGTTGTTGTCTTGATGGAAAGAAGTCCACAACCCCATACTAAAGTCTTGCAGTCTTTAGCATGTTGTCTCTTAGGAATTAGCATGACTTAACCTTCTTTCAACTTCAACCAGCTCCTCTGCCTCCACAGCATGATGCTGACACCAGCAACAATTGTTACTGTTCAAATGTTGGCTTCAAGGCAACTTGCTGTATTAGTTTTCCATAACACAGATTCTAAACCATGCAGGACAGGGGGCCCTGAGGACTAATCTCTATGAGGTATCTGAAGCTTGTGATAATCCTTTGCAATCTTAAACCTAGCTTTAAACATCTTCACACCCTTCTCTATGACCCGCCTGCGAAGTTCCTTGGTCTTCATGATGCTATTTGTTCACTAATGTTGTCATAGTCTCAGTTATTTTAGGTTCATCTATCAGTTAAATAACTACACTCTCTGGTTTTAGCATCATGAAATGTAAAAAAGTTTAAGGAGTTTGATTAATTCTACAAAGCACTGAGACAACATGGCCACATGGGCTTTAAACTCCATCTTGCTTAGAAAACTCTCTCAGTCCAATTTGACGCTATGATCACATATAATAACTGCTTGTCATCGCTGCATCTTGTAATTGAGAGCTGTGCATGTGTGAACGCAGAGCTTTAAGGTCAACATTTCATCTTTTGCGAGGAAAGCACGAACTTTTCAGTTTCCATTTCATTCCAGAACTTGTCAAAGTCTCACCGTTGGGTTTCACGGTCTGCTTCCCGCAGATTTATGAGGTGCTCTGGTCTCCTAATGTCACATTCAGACCTCGGCTGTCAGTTTGCCTGGCTCGGCACAGGAGACCACTTGACTCTAGGTCACACGCATTGCTATGGTAACCCATCCGGCAGGCGCCAAGATCAGGAACCAGTCGCAGATATCAGAATAACAAAAACTACCAGACTGGGACTTAATCTGCATAAAGCAACAGTGCATCCATGAATCTGCATGTTTCTTTCAAGGACACCTTTAAAGCATCTCGTTTGTAAAATAATGAATTCCTGGTACAGGAAAGATTGTGAAAGGCCATTCGACAAGCAACATGGCCTCACGCTTTGACTTGTGTTTCACTAATGAACTTCAATGTTGGCACAGAGTTCAGTTCATCTGTAGCTCTGACTGAAAGGACAAAGTGACCTTTCAGTCAGAGCTACAGAAGAATCAAAAGAGGGGCCTATTTAGTGTCCTCCTTACATGTCCCATTATGAGCTTGGCACAACCCACTTTCCTTTCACACTTTGGTGGTTGTTTTAAAGTAAAGTGTGTGGACATGTGCCTGTAAGTGTGAGGATTTGTGTTCGAGGAAAGTAGACATCCAAAATCTAAGTCCCACTGGCACTTAGGGACCTGAAGGGTTTGTGAGGTCAGCTACTGAGCTAAAAATAAAAATGATGGCTCTGGAAGCAATGTGAAAAAAAAGGAAACCAAGCCCAGACACAAACAAACTCATAAACTCTGAACACATTCTCAACGGTCCAACTAAAGGGGATTTTGTTCACTCCTCACAATGCACACAGGATGATGATTACCACTTGCTTTTGAATTTAGTAAATCTGTTGAGACAATGACTAAGTTTAAGAGGGCAGACGTCAGTGAGAGGACAAAAAATATTTTGATAACTCCAAAACTGATTGGAACAGTCTTGGAGTTTTGCAATAAATCAGCTGTATTATCTTAATGGTGACACTTTTACAACAACTTTGATGAAATCATGTTTATGTGAGTTGTGCCAAAGCACAGCGTTCATGCTTATTAAAGGCTTAGCAGCACAAACGCAGGAATATAAGAAATTGCAATATTATGTTAGTATATTACAATGATTATATTGGTTGTAATGACTTTTAACTCATTTTATTTACCCACATCATGATGCTTTTACCACCTACCATGACTTAACCCCAGTATAGGCATTAAAGGCCGTCTGTCTAAAGTTATTACTGATGCTGAAGAGAAGCGAAGCGAAGCTTTTTGGTCTTCATTACTCAACCTTTGAATTTCTATCCCCCGCCCATCTTTATATTCAATAAATATTTCAACTCCTACCAGAAATTTTCTTGAGCCATCCCAAGATTAACTTGGTCCCTATCTTGTCTAAATAAAAGTTTTACTCTTACGAGATATATTTCTTCCATATGTCAGTCTGTAACTCAAAGTATTTAGGTCGCTGGATATGAAGAAGGCGATTTGATGTAGTTCCAACCAAGCACCAGAAAGGGAATGAAAGTGTTTTGATTCTGGAATATTTGTTTGCACCATATTGGCTGATCGTAGTATTTCTGAAAATGCTGATCTAAAGTGAGACTTTCATGCAGAATAATCTCTTTGGTTTGCAGAGAATGGAGAAACAAAACCAAACTATCCAGTGAGAGGCAGCTGCGGCAAAAAAATATTGCTCTGTGATGTCAGAGGTCATGGTCAAACTGGCTCAAGACAACAGAAAGGCAACTGCAGCTCAAATGACCCCTCCTAAAAACCAAGCTATGCTGAATACCATCACTGATCTTACAAAACTTAGACATTTTGAAATCTGGTGTAAGAAACCAAAGCACATAGATCCAAATGTATTCTTATTCAGAAAAAAAAAAATGTATCCTTAGATGCTGTTTACGAGATCATCCTCCATGACAAAAACCTTTACCACCTGTGTCTTTAATATCCCCTTTCTGAAAAATGCCTGCTCGCACTTGTCTGCTAGTTGATCAAGAAAAGTGAACTCTTGCTGACTGGTCCTCTGCAGGAATCCTACAAATGTGATATATGAGATATACGGTAGCTAAGTACGGGGTGAAAGCTGTGAAAGTATGGTTATTTTCCTCCTTCCAGTCTAGAGAGAGAGGCTTTAAATCGCAGTGCCTTCCAGGGGTTGGGTACATTCAGTTCAAATCAAACAGAGAGGCAGACTACCATGCTTGTTCCTACTTACACCTACTGCTAATTTGGAATCAGCAATAAACTGAATGTGCCTGTTTTTGGAAGTGGAAAGAAGCCATAAAAAAAACCCACAAAGGCTCAGGCAAAACATGCAAACTCCACACAGAAAGTCCCTAGGCCAACCGTCAGTTTTCTCACTGTGACAGTGCTAACCACTGTGACAGCGTTCCTTGCTTTCAGCCCGGAAGAATATATTTAGTTCATGCAGTAAAGTCTAGATTTTATCTTTTAAGTGCTGAATACATCGTAATTGGACGAAACTGAAGAAGGCATCCAGGAAATTTTATTTTGCATCTCAAAAGGAAGGAATCACCAACAAACAGCAAGGAAAAAGAAAAGAAGCTTTCTCATTTCATTATCTAGATTTCATTCGTAAAATCTACTCACACCTCGCTAATTGAAACAGCAATTTGCTTTAACGCTAAACTGTGGAGGAATTAATTCAAATTATGTTACTTTCCCCTGAAGCACAAATGCAGACAGCAATGAATTGACAAAAACTCCGGCCGACTTTAAAAGATTTTCCAAACAGCTCCTCGAAACAACAACAGTCATCTTACCCTTCAAATCTAACCAGCTTCCATGTCTCTACTGTACAGGCAGGGAAGCATAGAGGTGTGATGCCAACACCACTATGCTTCACGGTGCAAGAAGGTCAAGAAGTTCATTGTTCGATTCATCTGACGAGATCACTTTCTTCCACCATCTTCTTGTTTCTTGTAGTTTGCGGTATGCAAACTACCAATCTTACAGCATTATTTAAACAATATCTTCCTCTAAGCCAGCCTTCCATAAAGGTCAGATTGGTGAAGTACACTACTAATAGCTGACCTACTGTTAGGAGAGGAAAACAACAAACTCACTCATAGCGGGGCTTTTTTTTTTTTCTTTCCTAAAATGTATTCACACCTTGCCTGCTGATTCAAACAGCAATTTTCTCAAACACTGCACTGTGAAGAAATTAATTCAAAGCCCTTCACTTTCTTTTGAAACACTAATACGCACGGCAATGAAAATACAGTTCTGACATGCAAACACGCGTCCTCTCCCTCTCCACGCTCTGCCAGACTTTAAAAGCTTTTTAAAAACTCCTTTAAAATAAACAGAGTCAACATTTTCAGCTAAAATATGACCTGTGAAAACTCATCACCCCCCAAAGTGTCTGAAGAGGTGGGAAGCCGGTGAAGCTGTTAAACAGCAGCAGAACATATGAGCTTCTGAAGTGCTCACACCAACACAAACGAGCGGAGACATACACACACATACGCCGAGAGATAAGAACATGCAGATAAGCACGATAATTTGTGAATAGCAAAGATGGCATGTCATGCATAATTTGATTCAAATAAAGATATTTAAGTGCTTTCTCGTGACATGTGGCAGATTAAACCAGCACCGGCATGAAAGCAGTGATCAAGGACTGGATTTTATCTCTGCCAGGGAAACTAGCTCTCTTTTTCTGACAACAATGCCACCTCACACGAGCGAACAGACATGTTTTCGTGCTCCCTCCACATTGCGGATGTGCCGAGAGACGTCAGAGCCGTGCATATAATCAAACTGGCCCCCAAAGGGACAGTAGCGGCTTCACAGATTGCGAAATCTAGTAGTTTGGTTCTTCCTCCTCTGCTCTCAGTGTCTGCTGTTGTATCAGACAGTGAGGTGATGAAGGAGATCATCCACCCCCACACTACATCCCCCAGGCCTTGAAACCACAAAGCCAGCCCAGCGGCCGGCAGGCCTGGCCAAACAGTGCATCAAACACACAAACACTCATGACATCAGCTCCCTGGCCTCTGAGAGCCAGAGAGAGACACACACTCACGCTGACACTTGCATGCAGGCTTACACACTTTGACATTTCCTTGTAAAAAGAACCAGTGTGCTCGCTCCCTCCCACTACCATCATCACAATCAACGCTCCTTTGTAGAGGGATAGGAAAGGGGACAGGGGCACAGGGGGAGGAGGAGACGAGAACTAGGGAGACAGGGTGGCAGGCAGAGAGATAGATGGCTAAAATTCTCAAAGCTACTGGAGAATAGAAGGGCGAGAAATGAAAAAGAAATAGAAAGCGGAGGAAAGGGAGGGTCGCTAGAGTAAAAAGTGCAGTGAAGTGAGAAACAAAGCGGAATAAAAACAACAGATAGATAAATAGGGAGAGGAGACAGGGAGATAACAATGAGAAATGTTTTAGCTGACTGAAGCCCTGGGCAAGTCCCTACCTCCTCTCACCACATCTCTTCTCGTGATTTCAATAGCGTAGCAAAGGTCCTGATACTTTTTTAAAGTCTGTGTGTTGCCTTAAATCTGCATATGGTCTGAATAGCGCATAAGTCTTGACATCACGAGTGACACCACATTCAGCACACCCTTTGCATTTTTTTCCAGTGTTTAAAGATCAACAAAACACCTTTGAAAGGAAATGTCAATGTCAATGTGGTGAAATTAATCAACAAGTAGCTCACAGCAACAGTGTCATGTTCATTGTCAGGTGTCTGGTATCCCAAGATGAGTAAGTCTTCATCGGTGCAGACAAAGTGTTTTCATGGCGTTGTATGAGATTGACTGAGAGCATTATTGAGTCATCGGAAATCTCTCATATCAAAAACCACCACTGACAATGAGACGGTGAGACAGGCTGATCACCTACACACAGTCACACTTCGTTTGAACCCTTCCAGCTCTCAGCGACCTCTAGCAGCCCTAGAACCTCTGGAGCCGCAGCACAGCTTGTCACTAAATTCACTATCTGGACTGATCTGCTTTAATCACTGACAACTAACCAGAACACAGATCCAAATAAACGCAGCTCGACGGCACTCATATTCTGACATGGGTCCAGAAAGCCCATTCAGAATCAGTCACATTAATCACTGTCTACTTCTACCAGCTCGCAGCTCCACTTCAGCCAAGTCCCTCCTCGTCAGGCACTCCCACCCCTCAGACTGCCCGAGAGCCAAGGGATCACTCCAAACAGTAATGTTACTCCCAAGTCTGAGGCTCAATGGAAAGCAAATCAATAGTGATCCAAGGACAGTTTTTCAAACCCAAAACACACTCCGCTAGTGCCAAGGCGACACTTTCAAACCGAGAGTGACAAACCCCAAAACCAGGAAAAGAGTCAGTGGTTTTTACTGTGCCTCAAGTACTAACGCGGAAAACAGAAGTGATTTCATCAAACTATTAGTTTGATAGTTGCTTCCAGAGGACTGCTAAGGCAGATCACTCTGTAGCACAGCATCACAGCAGCAGTTAAACTTCCGCATTTAACTAGAAAGACGAAGTGAATCTTTCCACACTTCATCCTTTCTGATTATGTCAGCAACCATGCGGCATGAGTGTGGCACCATATTACATGGTAATTTGATTAAATTATGTTTTACCAGAAGAAAATCAAGGGAAACAGAATGCAATAAAGGTTGTTTTCACACCTGACAGTCCAGTGGTCTCGGTTCGATAAAGGGCCAAATTTGGAACATTTGTTACATTTTCAGCTTTGTCAAACACACCAAAATCTGAAAACCTGAGAAACCTGTTCACCCCTTCGCCTGTAGTGGCATTACATCAAGAACAACACAAAAACCTCTGAAGAAGACACTGAGCGCAACTTCCTTCTTCATGAAATGCAAACAAAAATAGAGCTGCACCAGGGGGGTTTATCTCCTTGTCTGACCACATTCATTTTCCAAGACTCACACATTTGTTTTGGTTGTATTTAACCAAAATGCCGTGCACAGCCTGCTTCCTGCTGCTGGAGGGGTACTCAGTCTCTTCAGCATTCACATATTCGAACTGTTCAGTTGAACTGTTCACTTCAACTCAACAAAGACCTACGCATCAGAGTTTAATGTGGTTTCAATCCTCCCCAAAATAAATGTGTAGGCAAACAAACTAGAGTTTGATCAAAGTGAACGAAGCAGGGCTGTTGTGAATGCGCCCTAAAAGAAAGACATTTCAAAACCACAAAAGGTTGTCATTCTCACCTGTTCTCCAAAGTGCACCAACCACAGTAGGCGTCTCTAGCCCCCAAGCAGTCAGTGCAGCTCTTCCACTGGTCACATTCTGCCACTTTTACTCTCAGCATCTGTTCACAACAGCAACAGCAATTTAAAAAAAAAAAAAAAAAAAAATATTTCATCTAAAAATAAGGAAAGAGATTTTTGTTTGTAACAAACTCACTGGTTTGGTAGAAGACAAATAAATAACAGCAATTTACTCTGTGAAAGCTCTGAACATCAGTTAATATGTCGCTGAACAGATACACTCCACAACATCTGCTGGCTACAGCTTGTCAGAAGTCGGGATTTACTTCTTTTTCTCTGTTGCTTAATCTTTGTAATTAGGTCATCCGTGGGATTTGGACTGCTGGGCGGACATTACAAGCAATTTAATGATGTAGTCTGGCCTCTGGGAAAATGATCATTTCTAGCATTCCCAGTGGATAATGCAATAAATTAACTTAAAAATAGTCCATAAATTGGTCAGCAGAAAGTTGCAGCTTCAGTTATTCCAGGAAAATAGGTAGTAACAGAGCATTATTTTGCTGTTATAAATGTGGGCTAATAGGGCTAAGCCCTCCCTGACATTCACAATAAAGTTGTTAAAATAAACAACTTAACTACTTAAAAATAAATATATTTTGTAAAAAAGTATCACATTTTGTTAAATTTTCAACATCCAATCAGGATGGACTTGTCTCGATCTCCAGTGTGTGTGGGCGTGGTTTTGGTGTTGAATGAGAAGGAGCGATGGCGAGCAATATTAACATATATTAGCATAAACTAGGTGAATTATTTACCCTTTTTTCAATGTCAAAATTGGTGAAATTACAATAAAATGGAAAAGAAAAAACATAACACTACACTAGGAACGATTGCTCAGTTTTTACTGACTGAGAAGCTCTGGTCACACAAATAGCTAGTAGGTCCTAAGTTTTGTCAGCTGCTGGATGTGGCTAATAAATATTTGCTGTTTGTTTAAATTTATATTTATGTATAGTTATGGTGAGAATTTCATACCTGTTTTTTCTACAGCGCACATATGCATGGCAGGTTGCAAAGAACAATGCATTTGTGTCATATTTCCAAACTTTGAGGTTAATCTATTCAATTTTAAGTAAAATGTTAAAGATTTCAACATGACATTCAAGAGGTAACGGATCGTGCAGTATGCTGCTAACAAGATCTTTTGCAACAATTTCCCATAAAACATGTCTGCAACAGGAAGCAAAGTGATTTAATCTCTTCGCAGAAAAAAAATCAGGTACACTGATGCTATGTGACATAAATGCAGTAGGTGCAAACGCATTCAGCCATAAGTGCGGCAGTTATGAAACCAGTTGGGAGCTTTGAACTGTGAAGGAGCTCAGTGCGCCGCCACAAATCAGACTGAGTTCTGCTAAATGGAAGCAATGAGTCTGAATTTTAGCACATCTGTTCTGAAAGTGGTTCTTGTGGTTCCTCTGTCTGTGACATCGGTGCAGATTAGCAGTAAACATCTACCGTCTGCAACCTTGTCTGTGCTCGGGTTCTTACGTGGTGAGAGGTCATGACATAAAGAAAATTGCCGTCGTTGGGGTCGAAGGTCATGATGTGGTGGACCGCTTCGCCGGCTGCCAGCTTCATGGTCTTCATGGACTGGCTGGCCAAGCTCATGTTAGGGAAGAGGGTCAGCTGCAAAGACAGAGTGAGGTTAGAAATCAGAGTAAAATAAGATCAAACCATCCAGAGAATCTCAGTTGACACCACCAGCTTTATCTACACACCACATAGTTTACAAGACAACATGAATTGCATTTGCTTTCTGCTGATTGAACAAATTCAGGCTTTCTGACATTTGTCTATACACGCTTGGTGACACCCGACAGAAACCTGCACATAATGATCTCTGCTGGGAGGCTGCTTCCACCTACAAAAATGTTTGCAAGGTTTCGTCAGCCTGCCGATCAGCTTGCTCCTTCCCATGTGGGGAAAGGTGTCATCAGAGGCTCCAAGAGCTGCTTGTTGAAATATTAATGAATCATTTGCCGAGAACAATGCAGTATTTGTCAAAAGTTTTGAGACCACTTCTAATTTCTCAATTCTTTACTTCTAAGAGTCACAATCAGTTTTTTATCATTGATTATCCCGGCTTTAGGAAGGTCCTTTAAAGTTTCTGTTTGGATTCTGGCTGCTATTTTATTTCTTTCCCACAAAAAGGTGGGAAGTTGACAAGTCAAGCGGAGGACAAAATAAGTATTTTAAAGCCTAAAAACTATCTAAAGAAGAACTGAGTCAAAGAAAAACTCCAGCAAAGACTTGATTCCATACATGAAGCTCAATCACATGACCACCTCCTATATTCAAGATTTGCCATATTCAAAATTTAATGCAAAGTTAGTAATTTGATGCAAATGGCTCAGCATGGGGTGAAATGGAAATGTTTGGGTACAAACAGGTGAAATCACAAATCGACAGAGTCTCTCTTAAATCATACAATCAACAGTAGAAACTTCAACTCAGCAAGCTAAAAACCTTCATGTCTGACAGCAGCTGCAAGTATCAGCAAGTCTTAAGAAAAAATAAATAAATCCTTAAATTATTTTAGCTCATAACTTAATTTCCTAAATATGTTTTCTTTTCTTGTTCTATCCACTCAAAAACATTTTTGAGAGATTCTTTGTTGGAGCAGTGTGCCTAATCTTGCTCTGCCGAGCTGTGATTTATCTACAGACTGGCCGTCTTACAGCTCAAGATAATAAAATGGTGAAATATTAACACGTACGCACAAACATATGCACACACAGACACACTCACACATAAAGAGCTCTGTAGGAAAAACA
The DNA here is from genome assembly GCA_911649635.1 of Poeciliopsis gracilis. Taxonomy (NCBI): domain Eukaryota; kingdom Metazoa; phylum Chordata; class Actinopteri; order Cyprinodontiformes; family Poeciliidae; genus Poeciliopsis; species Poeciliopsis gracilis. The sequence continues at coordinate 6,581,669 of CAJVRI010001220.1, forward strand.
AACAGCGCTGAGTGAGACTTCCTGTCACGCTAACAGAGAAAGCCCTTATTTCTGTAATTCACTGGGTTTCTCTTCAGTGGAGACATCCTGCCATTCTAGGGAACTGGCAAACTGAGTGACACTTTTATTGACAAGCATGGGCTCTGTCGCCTCTCCATCTGCGGGACATGCACAGGCCCTTAGAATAGCATTCACACTCTCAGAACTTTTTGCACGTTTCTTTTTTTCGTTTGTTTTTTCATGTTGAAGGATTTATTTAAATATCTAAATTTTAGACAGAACTGCTTATAGCTTTCTTTCAGCAGAGGCCTTTTTCTTCCCACTCCTCCATTATCCTCTCTCCAGTTAAGTGATTCTTCCATCTGAGCTGTGAATCTTTGCTGCTCCTGCACACGTACCATGAAGTATTTCACTGCTTCTCTGGCAATGTTCTCCTCAAAGGCCTGTCACTTTAGGTCATGGGGTCAACGACCTTTGCACCTGAGCAATTTTTTTCTCTTTAAAATTTATTCAGAGCCAAAAATGCCGGTTATTGTGTAAGAGAAGCTTGAAATAGCTTGTTTTTACAATATCTTCAATAAGATTTTTGTTTAGATTTTCAAATTAAGGAATAATTTTTATATTGTTGTTCATTAAACCTTTACACAAAAAAGAATGGATATCTATTCTTTGGTGTAACATTACGTTTTTACAGAAAACGATCCCAAAAACAGCGCAGTTTGCAACCACAACACAAAAAAATTACTAAATAAAAATGAGTCTAAAGAGTCATTTTCGACCCACAAATTGGAGATTCCTGCTTAGGTGTCATGTTTTGACAGGTTTGCTGCTGCACTATACTCTTTTTATTTACGAAACCTTGAGGCCTTTACAGAACACTTGCATTATTTTCTATAGACAAAACAACAACAACAAAAACAAGCAGCTAAACTTTGTTTACTATTTACATGACATTTGGAGAAATGTGTTTGAAATGGATTTAGTTTAGGGTTTTCAGAGTAAAGGTTGCAGATACAAATGAGCCCCTCACTTTACAAATTTTCACATTCTTTTATCATTTTCTTTCCGCTTCATTTGGATAAAAACTATTTACATTTCTGGACGTAACATCTCAAAATGGGACAATGTCCAAGAAAGGAGAATATTTCTGCACTGAACTATACAAGAAAACAAACGTCACCTCCTACTGAGCCGGGCTGGGTAATTTTAAACCGAAGCAGACAGAAGCTTAGTAAAGCCGGATGAAAGACATTGTCTCAGACTCCAAATATCGCTGTCATTTTTAAACGCCACCCACCATTTCTATAAGCACACACAGCGGGGATAGTAAGCAGCTGTATTGTGTCTTCGGCCTGCGCCCCAGTGACTGTGAACACACGCAGAGAGTGACACAGCGAGGAGCCTGCAAACAGCAGCCCACACACCTGGAAAGGGTAAAGAATAGGAGGTGAGCTGTGGCACAAAGCGCCACCCGGTCAGCCAGCAAAACACCTGCTGCACTGGCAGGTCGCTCCGACTTCATTCTCTATCTATCTTCATGCAGATCAAAGGCTCTATTCAACCAAGGAACCCTCAGCTGCTGTGCACTCATTTTCTCCTGTCCTCTCTGTGTGTGTTCATGTGTGTGTGTGTGGGTGTGTGTGTGTGTGTGTGTGTGTGTTTTTGGATGTGCACAACCTGGAGAATAAAGATTGATAGAGGTGAGCCACCAAGAGAAATATAGTTGATACCATATACTAACATACACATACACATTAATTTTCTTTAACCATTATTTAATCTTAAATCAAAAATAAATACTTCCAGTTGATTTTTTTTTTCTATTTTCTAAATGCCAGAACATATTTTTTTCATTAAATGGAGGCACACCGGTGGACGAAATTTAAAGCATCGCCTCTAAATACAATGAGGAAATAAAACTTTCAACGAAAACAAAATACCTTAAATAGAGCCTGGCTGAAACCAGTTAGTTATTAGTCACAGGAGAGACAGTTTTGAATGAAGTTGGGCTGAAATGCTATTCTACTCTAAAAAGAAACATTTAAAGCCAGACTGCCACTTGGAAACACACTCAAGGACAAAGACTGTAACTTTTTTGGGCATGTTTTGGTGTCTGTTCAGCTGTAATGATAACTTTTACATTTTGTGGAAAAAGGTGGGAAGCTGGCAAATCTGAGAACCATCACTACGTGATGTACAATGTAGACAATATCATGTTGGGAGTATTTTACTGCAGGAGGGACTGGTGCATTTTTCACGAAGATGGCATCATGAGGAAAGAACTGGAGAGGAGCTGACATATTAATGCAAAATCTCAAGGCTTCAATCAGGAAGTTATAGTCCAAATTTATTTTCAAAAATCCCTCCCTTATTATTCTGGGCCAACCAGAATAATAGCAAACAGAAAGAGCTTTGTTTGTCCAAACTGACGTAAAACAGGAAATGTTTAGTATGATTAAACTTTTTGCACCCTTTATTTCAATATCTGTAGATATAGTCTGTTTTCACACTGAATCAAAGGTTTACATATATATGTCTGAGTCTGAGGTGAAACAAAAGCGGAGTCACATGGGGGGACAGTGGAGCGATGAAGGGAGAGATGGAGGGAGCAAATTTGGATGTGAGAGAGAGAGAGAGAGAGAGAGAGAGAGAGAGAGAGAGAGAGAGAGAGAGGCAGAAGCTGCCAGATGCAGGAAAATGGAAGTCAGTCGTAATGGGGAGGGAGAGACTTCATTAAAAAAATGCATGTAATTACAAATTACTTCAGTGAGGGCTCTCTCAAAGACAGTAAAGGAGGTCTAACTTAATCTGAACCACTGCTCCCCTGTGTTTAGTCTGAGCCAAACTCACAGTCAGAATCACATTACACACACTAACAGCACCATTAACCTCTGTAACAGCTCTATCCTCAGGGCACACACACGCATGCACAATCATCACCACACACACACACACACGCACACATACTAATACGCACACAAACAATCAGAGCCTCATACAGCTAAAAAGCACAAGCAAGTTTTTTTGCTGCAAGGTCACCAAAGCACCACACTCCGTATTTAACAAGGTTGACGCACACATGCATAATCTCAGGGTTTGTATCCATCTAAGTAAACATATGGAATCACTAAACCTTCTCGCAATGGCATGCAGTCAAAGTCAAACACCTAAAAACACAGTCAAACCTGTAATAGGCAAACAGACTCACACAAACACACACTCAGTGCTGTTTACACCACTCCGACCAATGTGGTGCATCTGGTTTACAGCAAAAAGCCTCCGGGGAAAAAAAACCAAAAAAAAAACAATTACGGCAAGCTCAGTTGGGGCCAAACAATGAACCCCCCTCTAGCTCCCTGGTTTTAATGCTGTAAAAGGTACAGAGCTCATGCAAAGCGAGCCTTCAGAGTCGGCTTGTGTCGTTTCCACAGGCATCTGAAGACAGCAGATTGTTGCGCTCGCAGGGATCTCAGTCAGGGGCGACTGGGAATGTGACTGAGACAGGAATTAAGGAATGCTGCTAATTAGACACACGCTGGATGGTCGGTGGATGTGTAAAAGCGGAGGTCGCAGGCCAACACATGGCAAGGCTGAGTCATGCGTCCTCACTGAGTCTCGTTAAAGAGCTTCTCTCAGACAATAACGAGGTCTGAGGAACATTAGAGCGCATGATGAGGTCTGCTTAAGGATGACATGCGGATGACTGAACCAGAGACCAGGGGGATGGACTGGTGACAGAGGTGAGAAGACATAGCATGAAAGCAGACAGTCCTGCTTGTTCTCTAAGTGTTTTCTCACACACCTTGTGCTTTATCGACAGCTGCGGCAGCCACATCAGAGCAACCGTGCGTGTCTCCTGATCCAACAGTTTTTCCAAGCTTCAAGGCTCAATCAAATTAAAAACTTGAGCTCCTTTCAGAGGGGCCATTTTACACAGTAATAACTCTATGACTTGAGGAGTTAGTCCTTTTGGTCCATTTTTCACCCATTGCTCATCGTTCTTCACCGGACATTTGTAAGGGTTAAGGCATCCTAATATTTTTTCTATTGGTATAAGGAGAGGCTAGCGTATTTTACTAGGATTTAGATGAACACGAATCAAAAGCAGAAACAGTATATAAGAGTAAAGTTTTTCTTTAAATGAAAGTCTGCACAACTAAAGTGTGCATATGTGTTCAAGTCTATGATTCTGTCCAGGTATGTCTCTAAAGGCTCTGAACATCTATTTCTACCAATTCTACTTTACAAAATACCTCAAACTCAATCAGAGAGGTTGAAGAGAGTCCCTGAAGATCAATCTTTAATTCTCGCAACAGATTCTTAATTGGGTTAAAGTAAGGACTTTGACTAGGCCTTTTAAATACACAAATATGTTTCAATCTGAAACACCCTTTGCATGTGTGGTTGTTTGTTTAATTGCTGATTCTACTGGAAGATGAGCCTCCAGTAGAATCAGCCTTTATAAGCTCAATGGATGTCTTTCCTTCAGATGTGATGAAGAAGCCTTCAAGATGAAAGGTGAAACACCTTCAAGAACAAAGAGAAGAAATTCATACTGTTTTGCAGCATTACTTTAGGGTATATTTATTTTCACCGATGGACATTTGGATTTATGCTGCATTTAAGTTGTCTCACTATGGCTATGTCGCACTATGAGCTGGAAATGATGTTGCCCCAGGATGAGAGCATCCTGGTTACAAGTCGGAAAGCATCAAGATTTTCTGATTCTTTTGCAGCCAACTAGCAAAACAATGCAAAAACAACATATTTCTCTTTCTGTTTTATGTGTTGCAACACAAAGGGAACAGATATTTTACAACAACATGTGTGCCACTGGTTTAACGAGCTACACACCGTCAGAGGTGCATAGTTTTCGGTTTATACTGGTAACATTCATTACATTCTGTATGCCTGCAGCCATATTGAAACTCAAGGTTGCTCTGCGAGCTCTGATGTTCCCCATCTGAGTTCCAGCATGTTTTGTTTTGCTTTTCTGACTGGGAACCTGGAAAATCCAACTACTCAGTATAACAAGAACTCACCATTACACCTCTACAATATGTCAAATCAAATTGTCATCACGATGTGTGTAAATGACTATTTTACGGTAATATTTAGCATGCTCTATTTTAAAGGATTGTTAGTAAGTAAAATTGACTTTTTTAAAACTTTGTGTCACATTATGGCGTTATTACATTATTGAAAACATACCAGGAATGTTGCTTTGATTTGTTCACACGTGTTTGAGCAGTTTTTGCATTTTTAGCAGACATTTGGGATGCCTAAACGCTTGCTCTCATAAAGTAAAACCTATTTCCATAAAGCTAATTCTCGGCACTGCAATCTCCAGCTGAGCTTCCACCTTAGAGAGCTCCTCTACCCCACAACTCTCCAACTCAGCTACTGACTAGCAGCAGCAGTAATTAGTTACTTGATTGTGTTATAAAATGGCACCATGTGCATGGAAAACACGTAATGTCTCCCCTTTAAGAACCAAGCATTCAAAGTCTGTTTGCCAATAATATATTCGGCCTTTTGGAGGAATTTTCCTGGCACACGATGTCCACAACGATCACATTTCTTACCAGCTTTGATGCAAAAATGAACATGGTTGGGAGAAGAGATAGTGATGAAGGGGAAAAAAATTGAATAGAACAATCAGTTATTAACCAGTTATTAACAATCAATAACAATCAGTATTATGACTGTAGTATTCAGCAACACTATCCCAGTTCTATATATTCTAGATATCATTCAGCCTTATTTAGTATTATATTATATATCTTTGACTAACAAGCATAAAAAAGTAATGCAGCAGGATTTAAAACTATTTTCACCACAAATGCATATATAATTAGTAGTAATGTGTGTTCCACTAGAACTGACATGTGTCTGTTTGCTGAATGTCCCATTTTTCAGCTTAACCACTCCCTAAAATTAGTTCTTCAGGATAATATCAGGAGGGGGTCTAAAACTCAGAAATGCAATCAACGAAAGTTTCATTCCCCCATAAAACCGTGACAGTGGGCCTCACCTTATGAAGACGTCCGTTACTGGTTCCCAGAAACACCACAGTGTGGTTGTGCACATTATCCACTGAGACCGAACTGAGGGCTGGGTACTCAAATAGAGGAGTGGCCCTCAGGGGCCTCCGTAGAGCCAGAGGGTGCTGCAGGTGGGCGGCGCCGCAGTCCAGCTGTTCAGGCTGCAACTGAAAGGGAACATGAAATGAAAAAGAGATCAATCCTCATCAGTTTTTCACACAGATTAGAAGACAGGACAGCACAGTGCACAACAGGAGCACGGCGTGATTAATGTCTGGTGGAAAGCAAGTGGTGTGTGATAGGAGCTATCACTCTGGTGCTGCTCGTTCTTCTAAATTACTTTGTGGGCATGTCAGTGAATACTTGAAAAGGGATTACAATGCTCTTCAACACTCATAAGACTTTGCTTTTGTCAAATCCTCGGTAAGCAGTGATAAAACATTAGCGCCACGCTCGGATGAGCACCAGGATCTACTGGGAATTTGCTGAATATTTTAGAACATGCTCAGCCAAAAAGGAGAAAAATAAAAAAAAAAGAAAGGAAAGAAGTAAAAAGAAAAAGGAGGGAAAGAATTAAGAACAGTGGATATTTGTAGCGTTGTTTCCCACGGGCCCCTTCTGCTCACAGCCTCATCGCTCTTATCATAAATTGTGTCTGACTTTCCCTCAGTGCTGGCCTTCAAACTGTCAACTACAAAAAGGATCACGTGTCCGCAGCCAATACATGTAAAACCAAAGGGACTGACTTTTCTCCAAGATGTATTTTTATGACATCAAAAGTAGAAAAACAAATCTGGACTAAATTACTTTTGAACAAGAAGTTGTCTATATTGCAAAGGCCCGAGGACCAAGTGGGATGTTAGATCCATTCAGAAAACGAGTCATGGTTGGAGCGGCCCCGGGGGCCACAGACAATAAGGCGGTGCCGTGGAGCAGGGCAGCTCCCTGGTCACGCCACAGCATCCTTTGACCTTAACTCTGGCAGTATGAACCACAACAACAGAAATCTGGAATTCCATCACATTCCCAATTCACTTTGCCTCCATTGTGTGACGGCATCCAAACAGAGAGTAAATATAGTTTCCAGCATCGACGTTCCCTTTAGGGCAAATATTTAGCCTGGTATGTGAGTGGAAATACAAGATAATGTCTGACCACGGGACAGCAACAAAGCGGCTATTTGTACCCGACCAGTGCAACCAAATCTGTGGCTGAGCTATAGTTAGCGGCAAAAACTCACAAGTACAAACTGCAGCAGAAAAAAAAAAAACATAGTAAGCTGTTAACCCTTTCTGTGCTTCACATTTGATAAGACAGACAAGAGCGGAGCTGTTAGATGTGAGGGGAGTCTGAACATTCCCACAACCTTTCAAGTGGCTCTACAGATCTTTTCATCTCTAATGACCTTTATTTCTTACATAGGAGATCCTCTCTCTGAGCCATGAGCCTCAGGGCTCAGGAGGTTAACTTTCTGTGTGAGATACAGTTGTCATGTTTTCACCCTGAGGAACTATTATTGCCCTGTGTTTCATACGTAAACAAATTCTGTTTCTATGTTTACAACAACGGAATAAAACAAAAGGTGTGGATTATAAATCCAAACATAAAGTACATTGCAAAAGTATTCATAGTTCTTGATCTTAGAACCACAATTTTTTGTGTATTTGGAAATTTGTGACAGAAATGTACAAAGTGGAGTCTAATTATAAATGCGTTGGGAGAAAGGCGATTTCTCCCAGCCTCTTTTGAGGCTCGTTTATCCTTTACGTGATTACAAGTATCTGTTGGAAGTAACAATCTTTAAGCAGGTTTTAACCAAACTATTCCTTAAGCTAACATTTCTGTCCTTGTCATAAATGTCATATTTTTAATTTACAGAAAATTCAGGCTTCACACAAACCAGTAGTGAATTGAGTTACTGAAATAAACAAAGTGTATACATAATAATATTTAAAAATGTTGAGATGTACCTGAGCATGTTTTTTTTCATGTTAAGGTTTTGTTGCACTAGTAAATGGCCTGGGGCCAGGAATCGAACTCTAGACAACTGCATTGAGGACTGCAGTCACTGAATGTGGTGCAGAATGCCACATTGCCATTCTGAACATTTTATTTTTACAACTAAAAATCTAAAAAGTGTGGTGTGTACCTGTAGCCATCTCTCTGGGTTAGTATATTTTATAGTACATAAAGAGAGGTCAGTTTTTACCAGTACATGTTTGGGAAAAGCAGCTCAAGCTCTGCAAGATTATGTTAATTAAATCAAATTAAGACAAGATTTAAGTCTGGACTATGCTTTGTTTGAAGGCCAACCTCCAACCTTCTCTTATGTCATTTGCAGATCCTAACAGGATTTCTTCTGGGATTTCCCTGTGTGTAACTCTATCTGACTTCCCTGTCTCCACATCATGCTGCTGACATCACAATAGTTCATCAAAAGCATGTTTTGCTCATGATGAGATGTTGTGTTTTCTGTAGCACAAAATAATTTGGCTGTTCCATTAGATTATATAATCAAGTGGACATATTTGACTTCTGAAGCCAGTGAAGGAAAATATTGGTGTACACAACACTTTTCAGATGTCTAACTTAAATAGCCACTCCAACCAATGTGGTGCATCTGGTTTACAGCACATAATTGTATGTTGTGTTATTTCTTAAAATCCAAGTAAATGAAGTTCCAAAAAGTTCAAGGGTGTAAATAATTTTGCAAACTGTTTATTTTTATAAAGGTATTATTTTTCACAAATTCTTAAATAAAATAACTTTTTGTTGTTGTTTGTTTGTTTGTTTGTTTGTTGTTTGTTTGTTTGTTTGTTTGTTTGTTTGTTTATGGCATTTGTAATCCTAGCTCATCCGGTGTATCGTTTATAACTTCCTCTTTTAACGTGAGATCAGGTAAATGAACCTTACCACTATGTTTCCCTTCTGGATGCAGACGGCCCCGGAGCCTTGGATCACGCTGTCCAGCACCTGAACGTCGCTGCTGGGCGAGTTGGAGCAGTTCCAGCGGCCCTGTCGGATCTCCGCCTCGATGTCTCCAAACTTGAAAGCGCACAGCGCAGACTTTCTGTCCGCCTTGGAGAACACTCCAAACAGATGGGGCTCCGGAGCCCCACCGCTCCCTCCGTGGACCTCCGCGGGGTACACGGACAGCAGGCGGTTGTAAATGTTCCCGTTAGCTCCACACTGCAGCGGCATCTGAATGTAGGACTCGGTGAGCTTCTTACTCTCCGACCCGGTGGACTTTCGGGGGATGTCGCTGTCCAGACATATCCGAGCCAGGATGCTGTTCGGCTGGCTCTCCTTGTGGCCCATTTTGGCGTCGTTGTTAAAGGCGATGTAGGAGTAAGTTTTCTGGATGAAGGCGTGAACAAAGTTGAGTTTGTTTTTGGTTTTGACTTCTTGTTTGATTTTGAACACATTATCCTCAGAGGGGTTGATGTCATAGGTGAAGAGCCTGGATAGATCCTTGATGTTCAGGGAGCGGATCGCGATCTCCGGGGTGTTCTCAAAGCGCAGGTCCTCCTTACTGTGGTTCTTTGGGAAGAACTGAGTCCCAGCTCCAGTGTACGTGGCCCCGACTAAAAGCCGGGGGTTCCCCCCGTGGCTCTTGAAGATGAGCCCCACTGTGGACGCGTTCGGGTGATTCGCGGCGATGTTGAGCATGCTGGGGAAGACGGTCTTTTCGCCTTGAGGTGGGAACTCCACCGCTATCTCTGAAATATTCCCCATCCTCCTCAGCTCGCAGAAGCCTTGGTACACAGATCCACACATCACCACGACCCCCTGCTCCGGGTCGAGCTTCAGGAGCTTGTTGTAGTTGTCAGTGAGGGATTTGGGATGCTCGCACGGAGCCTGGGGCAGCTGTGGCGCATGGCACAACAGGTTGTCCTCCACCGGCCCCGTCCTCTTCTCCACCTCCACGGTCAGGGTCCCGTTGAGCTGGTACACCGTGTTGACAGTGGCCAGGTAGACCCTCCTGGACGCCGGGTCCACCACGAAGTTATTGGTGAGGTTTGGAGACGCGAACGCCTGCTGGATGTGCAGCGCGCTGGCGCTCCTGCGCGTCTCCAGAGCCAGGACGCCGAGGAGCAGGACGGCTATCTCCATCGAAGGAGGCATTCTTCCTTCTGACCGGCTTCCGCGTGTTATGTGCCGAGGGGTGCATTGAGCAAAGACAAAAATGTATGTTTGTTCCGACGGCGACAATCCGAGAGGAAAGGCTGTTTCCTGCTCAACGGCCGAGCCCAGAATGACGCGATAAACGAGTCGTGTTTCCTTTTTCAGGCTGCCTCCTCTGCCTCTGTCCCCCTCTGCCCGCCGAGCAGCTCAGCAGAGGCACATTAGAGCAGTCTAGTTACACATTTTTTTTTTTTTTAATGAAACTACTCAAGTATAAAATTTGTTTGTGATGCGCAATTTGCAGACATTCTCCGAAAACAAAAGTTTTTTGTTTTTTTTTTTAGTCACTTTTCTCTGAAATGTTGATTAATAGAGAAAGCAATAGTAATAAATTCCTAATATAATAAAACTTGCTCTTTCACAGAAGCAGGGGTGTCATCTCATTAACCGTGATGAATGGTGCTGCCTCCCTGATATGACATATATCGTCCTTTGAGAGCACTCTGTCTGCCTGATTGATCTTTGCTCTCATATTTTCGATTTTATTATCAAAACATCAACTGAGGTGCAACAGCTGCTAAAACAAATACACTAATTTCAACTTTTACAGTCACTTTTAAAGTTCACACACTGATGTCAAATGTCAGATGTGGCTGAATTACCAGGATGAGATCGGGAAAGTAACATTTTAAAAACTTTTTACACCTTTAAGGTGTCATGTATCCTGTGCAGCTTTGCTGGAAACATAGAAATCTATTAAGGAAATAAATACAACAGTTAAAAAAGATGCAGCACTTTGGTGGCATGGATATGAAAGCACTATTTGCTTCAGACTTTTTTGTGGGAGTCACTCAGCATCCCATATCTTGACTTGCAATATTTATCCACTCAGATTTTCAAAAGTGTTCCAAAACTTTCAGATTGTGATTATATCTATTTTAAAGCAACAATCTTTAAGGAACCCCATTATTTTTGACTAACTCAATCTATGCTCTTTATTGGTTTATTTGGATGTATGCTTGAGCTCACTGTGAGGCTTAGAACTAAAATCAATTTCAATCTTTAGCTCTCTAGCAGACACCTGAATGTCAAGAGTTATACCTGTCTGATATTTAAGCTGTTCCTTATTTTATTCATTTTGACCCAAACTGTTTAGTTCCATCAACCCACATCATGCTGTTGCCACCACCGTGTTCCACTATGGCTATTTTGTTCTTTTAACATGCACTGTTGGGGTTTTTTTGTTTTGTTTTGTTTTTTTTCGCGGCAAATACTTTTCGTGTAGCGTCTAAAAGAAAATACTTCTCCCTTCTCCCTTTTCTTAGTTCAGAGATTGAACTTTGTGTGAACTTTCAGAGACTGAACTGAGAAAAGAGTAACTTTCTTAAAACCTCTAACTAATTGTCTCACTGAAAACATCTAAAAATAATTAGTTGGTTCCCTTCTCCTGACAGAAGCTCTGATAGACTTTAGAGGCTCTGTTATTTTTCTGTACATTAACTTTAGATAGGACGATTCTACTAGAACAGCTGAACTGTTTCTCATCTTAGTGACATTTTCAATAGAGGATGTTTGGCATGTACCCCAAAAGATTGAATGCTGGTCAAAAATCTCCATAGATCAAAACAACAGTTCAGTCATGTTATTATGATTTTTTTTTTTTTTAAAGTTAGTATTTTCTCACACAAAACAAGTGTGCAAACTACTGAGATCCTTTTGAATACAGGTTGCCATCAAGACGAGCCATCCTGGTATTGCGGTTCCGCTCATCTTGAGGTTAATGACGGGTCACCGTCCCACCTTCTGTGCTCTCCGACTCTTCAGATTAGTTCTGCAGATCCGAAAGGGTTCCGTTTTGGGCACAGAAGGCGCGGTAAGAACCGTGAAAGTGCAACCAGATGGACGCGTAAAAGCGCACCTTTCCGGGCTCTGACATCTACTGCGGATTTCTTTCAAGTCATAAATATTCAAGCCCAAACACAGGCGCCCCCCCTATCCCCCCCCACTCCAAAAATATATTAGAAAAATGTGAATATGGTTTGCATTTTTGAAATCTGGATAAGGTGTGCATATGCTCACGTCTCTAAATAGAATACTTGGTCGTGGAACCAGCGAGTCAGACGCTGCATAAATCAGCTCGCAGGCGAGCCAGAGAAGTGTTATCTCTGAATACACGCAATAATTAAAGTTGATGCTAAATCGTGTGGAATCGCCCTGTGCCAATTTAACGTGGACTCCTCTGGGGACAAAACTCGCTCTCTCCTCTCTCCTCCCTCCCTCCCCCCGGGTCACTACTTGCAGCTTTCAGCTGGACAGATAAGTGCGCCACGCGCGTTTTCCTTGGCGCACAGCCATGCGCGTCAAATCTGGCTGCGTGGAAGGGGAGGGAAGTGATAAAGTGCAACATCATTACCTTTAAACTGCACGAGACAATGAGTAAGATGCAGGTGAACGGTGGTGGGTATTTTAGGAGGAATGCAGCCAAGGTTGGGTCAGACGGGTCAGCAGCAAATACCCTCAGCCAGCTGTTAAAATGCAAGGGCAGTAAAACAAGGAGGCGTTCGCGCATGTATCATTAAAACACTCCCAGTGGTGACCCATTTAGCACCTAACCTGTTTCCTTCTTGATAAGGAGCAGCAGCTATTTATGTTTGGACCCCATCTCTCTCGAAGCACACTATATACACGCGCTCTGGGCGACTGATATACAGTATTAGTGAAATGCCTGATGAAAGCGCACCATCTAGTGGCCGGAATATAAAATCTGTAAAGGCACAAAATTGTGAAAACAATTACCAGATATGGCTCATCATGTTACTGCAGTTGATCCGAAACAAATGTCATGTTCAAGAGGGTTAGCATGGCAGACAGCAGAGGGTGAAACCATGTGAATCAACATTGCTTTAGACGTCATCTGCTCTTGCAGTAGGAAGCCAGAGTACCCAGAAAGAACCCACATATGCACAGGGAGAATTTTGTAAACACAATGCAGAAAAACCAAAAAGACTCAAACTCGGGATCTCCTTGGCAACAGTGGTACCAGCTGAGCAGCCCCATTTAAACGCTAAACATCCTCGATTTTTATTTGGGTTCTGAGATCATTTAAACCAAATAGCTTTTTTTAAGTAAACAAAATAAATGGCCAGGTTCAGGTTATGAACCGTTCTTTCTCCACCCTGGGATACTCAAATTGGTTAGAGGTCTGGCTGGATTAAACCTGCAGTCATTTGTCACATGAAAAATCCAGTGAATCCTTCAAGCTTCTCCAAATTCAATGGCTTCATCCTTAGTTCATCACACAGATTTTTTTTTTAAGTAAACAAAATACTTCGAGTGACTTCGAGTGAATATCCTGTTCAGCACTGATGTGTGTCTTAATTTGATTTTGAAAAGTATTTTCTTCTATCTAGATTTATTTTGTAGTGAGACTCTGAAGGGACATTGAAGGAAAAATAATCTAAATTCTGGTGCTCACCATAAAGTTTATTTTTTCCTTCCATGCCCCTTAAGCTCTCCATATTTATAGGCTTCTTAACTGTGTAATTATACTTTTTTTTATTATTTCTGTTTTAAAATACCAGTTTTCTAATTATTTTACATATCTTTTTCTGTCTAATGACATCAACATAAAATCTGGTAATATGATCATTAACTCAGTGCACCATGTTATGGAATACTTGTTACATTTACTTCAATAAAAATATGCTGATCTAGTGCTACACTTACTTGAGTACGATTTCTGAGTACTCTACCAACCTCTACCTAAATAATCTCCATCAATGCTCTTTTCAGAAGGATTTCCACTTCGGGAGAAAAAGCCCCTTTAAAGTTTGGTGCTAAACGTTCAAACATTGTCTGTCCCAACGTCATTGCCCACACCATGTTTACAATACGAATGGCTCCACATCCCCAAAACACAATATCAATATTGAAATTTGGTGGTGATAAAATCCAGTTTTGGAAGGATGAGTGAAGAAATGTGCCAGGACATCATTTAAATCCCCCTCTGGCATTTTAGAATGATTCAAAATAAAAATGTTGATGTGTCCCATTGTACCTGGTTGTACTTTATGCCTTGCAGATACAAATTGTAATAACGGTTAAAAAAAAAAAAAAAAAGCTTAATGGGGAATGCACTTTATTTATTCCACACTTAGAAAAGGACATCAGAAGGCACTGAAGTGGTTTAGCACACAACCCTACATTATAGGTGTTACTGAAAAAAGTCATGCAAGGTTAATGGTCAGCTCACTCAACTCAAATGCTCTTCTCCTCATCCCAAAATAGAACAGATTAATAAATACATTATACATTTTTAAAATCTGTTTATCTTGAGGGTATCCGAGTTTACGATGATTTTGACACAAAACCTTCTGAGTTCTTCTTTGTTGGTTTTCTCGTCAAACCACGATGAGGGTGATCCTGACCTGAGTCAACTTTTCCTTTAGAGAGTGAAACCCTTTTAAGTCTCTATTGAAGATTTATTAAACCTCAGCCTCACACGTGCTTGGCTGTACAGTTTTGACGATCAAGCTAATAAATCTTCCGCTGAAAGTCCAGGAGGCGGTGTGTGTGTGTGTGTGTGTGAGGGCGTAGGGGGTGAGGGGGGCTTCTACTACATCACTTGAGAACTACGACCTGCGTCCCTGACGACCCTGCAGTGTACATTCATGCCATATGTGAAAAGTGCAGAGCATCGTCTTAGTTGTGCCAGTCAACCCGGTTTCAACTCAAGTTTGGCACTGGGTGTTTACAAATACAGAGTTAGTGCTAGAAAACAAACAAACAAACAAAAAACCGCACAGTTCATATGCAGGGAGAATGTTTTAGTACAGTGTTAAAGACAGATAGTGTGTGCATTTGCATGGCAGTGGAGATGACTTGCACTGTTGATATTAGGCAGCATCATTGCTGATCCTGCCGAGACGGGGCTGGATGAGCACCAGCGGCCTCTTTTCCCTAAACTGATCATATCAAATATGGCAGGTGGGAGGCAATTATCCTGGCAAATTGATTTTAGATGGACAACAGCGCTCCGTCATTGCTTTTAGCAGCAAAACTGGTTTGCATGTAATTTTCTTAATGACAACAAGCGGCTTTGTTTCCGTGTTACACATATGGCAGATGCTCGAGAATCAACAGATGTTCTCTGTTTATGGGTTGTTTTCTTTTTAAACGGCGAGCAGCATGTCTTCTTAAGTCTTCATCTATCCTTCATAACCTTCATTAATCAAGTTTTTTCCACTTAAAAAGGGAGCTAAATCAAAGCAGGTGATCTTAAGTTATCAGAAATGCTATGAAAACACAACATCACCTTAAGTTATGACACAAAAGCCATATTCAGTCCTTCTGAACCAGTTCATCACAGCAAAAATGGACCAACTCCCAATAAAGTTCATAGCAATGGTTCAAATCTTCCACGCACAGGAAGGTAAGAGTTCTCATCTTCTCCTAAAAGCAATCAACCACATTCCCACGTGTCTCTAAAATTAGACTGGACCTTTAGGCTGAGGCGCCAGCCCAGTTTCCTGACTAAATTCTCCTCTGTAAAAGGAGCTCATAATGCTACATGGTACTGAATAAAATAATGGTAGAAATTAAATATTATTAGAAATAACATTATAATCAATTAAACTCCAAAGGCAAAACAGTAGAGTGTTGCATCCTGTGAGGGATAACACCATATTGTTTTGTTTTAGAACTGTAAACAGTCTTCTCCTTCCTCAGCTTGAGTGTCTTCAGCTGTTCCCCAACTCTTCCTGTCTATCTTGGTTCCAGGTTGTGTCCAAACGTGCATGGCCAAGCAGCCATCCCAACGTAATCACATTCTCTGAAGCTCCTGCGTGACTGCAGTGACGGTATAATCATCCGGCGACACCAAAGCAAAGCGCCAATCTGGTCATCCCGGGGGCTGCAGCGCACGATGCGTGTACCCTGACAAAGCGTCCCAGTTTCGCCACAGGAAGGCCAGCAGGAGAACAACGATGATGGTGGAGACGGAGCGTGAGCGCGTCCTCATCAGCGGGACCACGCAGTTGGCCACAGTTGAGACAAAAACCAGAAGGACGGCCATAAGGGCCAGCAGGACATTGATAAGTTTTCCCAGGAGGGTCCGGGCTGTGGCATTTTCCAGCCCCTCCAACTGGACGACCTGCTGTTGCTGCTGCTGGAGCTCCATCTTAGAGATCCTGGTCTGACACGCTTCCAGAGCCTCCTGTGGAAAATGACACCCAGAAGGGAAAAAGGTCAGCCAAGAAGCCATCTTTATCAATAAAAACAGCAACTTGAAGTAAACATACGACCCGCTGGGTCCGCAGTGTTCTCACTAAAATGAACCACGCTACACATAACTATTTACCGTGTTTTATGTTTAAAGTCATACTAAATGAAATGACCTGTCCAGGGTGTACCCCGCCTCCTCGCTGGAGATAGGCACCAGCACCCCTCCCAACCCCACTAGGGACAAGGATGTACAGAAAATGGATGGATAGATGGATAATACTCAGATCTGCATTTCAGACAAGCAGAGTTTCCAAAACCTTAGTTGTCAGAGAAAGAGATTTTTGTCATAGTTTGGTGTCAGCTGGACAAACAACAGGACATCATCCAATTTGTAACATCAATACTCATACTGATTCAGTTGAGAGTTAATTTTTAAGCTGTTATTTTTTTCTACAAAATTATTCATAAGATTAATTATGTAGGTCAACAACCACAATATGAGAAAAGCAAAGGCCATAAATAATGTGTCCATTTACCCAGCTCAGACACACATAAGATTTTAGCTGTAAAAATCGCCTGATAGGTCAATAGCAACCATGAGCTGCACCTTCAATGTAGATAGGCAGCTGTGTAATTAAGTAAATTATCATGTGAAGAATCACTTTTCAGACTGAGGTGGCAACGTTTTATAGCAAAAAGAATCCACTTCCACAAGATAAAGTATAGCGAAACATCATCCATCCAAAATGTCTAATCAAATAAAATTTGATTGAATGTCTTTAAAGTGGTAGACATTACAGCTAAACTGGTTTGAACAACCCTCTTATTCCCACTTTAACCTTGTTGGATTTTTTACTTCTTTTTTTTTCACTAGTTTTTTTTTTGTAGACTAGTTGAAATGTTGTTTATTTAAGTCTTTTTTAACCTTATTTATAATTTTTTTAAATATTTTTTTTATTTTATAGATTTCAGTGGGAATACCATTGCAGCCTTTGTCATTGTCCTTCTGTAATTTCATGATTAGCTGGGGTCTCTCCTTTTTGGTTTCAATTGTTATTATTATTTTTTAAAATAATATAGCACCTTAACAGTTCAACAACTGACCGAAAATCCATATTACATTGAAAAACATGTTCAAAGTGTTGCTGTAAGGGATGGAAGTGCACCATTCACAGATTTATAGCACTCTCTGCTGTCCGAGTAAGGAAGCGCAGCCAGAAACAGCTTCAGCTGTGGGTTATGGCTCAGACGTTTACCCAAAACACTAAAACTCAAGCCTGTAACGCCAGCAGGGAAGCATAGAGTAACATGAGACTACTACAAGGAAAAGGTTTTGTTTTGGACCAATAGGATTATTTAGACAGATCTTCATATCGACAGTGTTTACACTGTCAATATGGAAGGCGAGATAAAGCCACTGACTGTTGCAGGGTGTGTGCCCACCGTTTGACACGTGTCTGACCAACCTGTAATACCTTACCACTGCTTAAACCTGGAAGCCACACATGTACAACATGTTGCAGTAAAGTACGTACAACATAGAGCAGTTGTAACTCCAAATGAATAAATAAAACAGTTTAAAAGGAAACAGTAATTACTAAAAGCCAGCACATTGTGAGTAGTCCCATATTATTTTTGACCTATAAAAACACTTGATAGGTTTGTGGGGCGAGATAAGAATCACACAGTTACAGAATAATTTATTTAATGAATATTAGTTATTTTTACTGAAAAATATTTCAGCTCCAGTCAGAAGCGAGACCCATCATCACTTTACTTTATTACCCAGCAACTTAAGAAAATCTGAATGCATCTACATACTACGTTGCAAAAATAATCATGCGTTTTCTTTTATCAACAGCACAGTTGCTGTGGACGTAGGTTTGATGGGCACCTGGATGTCTCGCGCTCTCTCATAGGACTGATAGGCGATCTTCTCCTCCATGCTGGCCAGCTCCTGTTTGAGGTTGAGGATCTCGTTCTGATGAAGCTCCGTCAGGTCGTTCAGCTGTTCCTCCAAACGCTCACACCTAAAGACACATGTAAAGAAAACACACGTGAGCTCCTCAGCCATAATTAGCTTAAACCAAAAAGAAGGGAAAAAAACACACACACACACACATGCCAGCATTAGCAAAAACAGGCCAAGGGGCATTTGACCACATGGCACCTGACTGAACTGATGACTTGTCCTGATAAGATTAGGATGCGCTTACTCATCTCCTCATTCAACTGACCAACCACAGGGAGCGTTACCAGAATGAGACCGGCCAATGGCGTGAACCCAGTGGGAGGAGGGGGATCTAAACTCCTCTTTGTTTGGGGCTCAGACAAATGGACTAACGTCAGTCAAGAATAACCGTGATTCTTATGATCGTTTCTTTTCAGAAATAATTGGTATACAAAAATCTCTGGCATTTCAACACCCTACAACTACATTTCCCTTTTTTTAAAAAAACTATTTTTTGGGACATTTCAACTTTTAGAAACCACCCTGTCCTGAAAAATGCTTGGCAAAGGTAAATTCTACAAAGGCTTCAGTTTAAATTGGCTTTACAATAGAGCTCCTGAAAGAAAAAGTTTAACCATCTCAATACAGTACATTTTGGTTTCTGTTGCTTTTATTTCTTTGTTTTCAGCGAGTTGAAATGAGTTGAAATGCTGTCAGGCTTCAGACTGAACAACAATAAAAATGAGAGAAAATTCTTAAGAAATTTAGATAGGCCATTAAACCCAGCATGATATAAATACAAATAAAATGTTCTCAAATGTTTTGCTTAGGCCCAAATATAAAGTTATTTTGACATTTCGACCTTTATTTTGAAAGGCCAAGAAAAACCCCTTCTTCATGTCTGCTTAAAATCCACTACCAATATCTACCCTACATCTGCACTTTTCAAGTGTGTTTTGTTTTGTCCCAAAAATGTTTTGTTTATTTAGTTCAGTGGTTCGTGATCTTGGTCCCCAGAGCTTGTTGTCTTACATGTTTCAGAAATGTCTGACGAGGCTTGTTAATCACTTGTTCATTTAAATCAGGTAGTTGACAGTAGATCCTTTAAAAATGATGATCTCGGGCTACACAACTTAATGTTTTCCCCTCTTCATCAATGCTCAGATAAGGGTTTCTTTGAGCTTTGTTTAGAAAATTCAACATAAACATGTTTTAATGCTCAGTTTAGGTTTGTAAGTGCTGTGGAACCTGTCGCAGTAAATTTGAAAAGTAAACAATTATTTTTTTGATCATTGTGCTAGATTTTTTATTCAAATGCATAAATTACATTTGAAATAACTGGAACTATGAAATATAGACATTTTTCTTGTGAAGAGTATTTATTGAAATGCCAAATCTACTAATTTCATACTTATTCCAGTAATTATCCAAACAACAAAGATTGAGTTTCTTTCTTTGATGATCATCTGTTAGCTTTATTTAGAAATTTCAAATAAATCCTTTGTTACTAGCTGGAAGAGGCCCAAAAGTTGAAAACTAATCTTTTGATAATTTAACATACACTGGACTGAGTCTTTTATTTCAAAGGGTATTTGTTAGCTTAGCTGTGAAAATGTGAAATCAATGGCTGATTATTCCCATGAAATTCATGATTCTTCATTCCTTGCTTTGGCTGGAAGAAAGCCAAAGCAAGTTGGTGGCATTTACTGAATATAATAATGTTGGACTTAGTTGCTGAAGAATTATATTATCTCTGGTGGTTTATGGATGGGTATTTCCCTGCAGACAGGCCAGAAAAAAAACCTGGTGGTCGAGCCGTCATGGTGGAAACGACTTTGGGCTTATTGGAAAAATCTGACTGCTCTGGGCCGGGACATTTTAGGAAGAAATATGTCCAATATTTCTCTATCTGACCTCAGTGTTTGTGCCCTCATGTTGGAACATTCTGGAGGAATGTGAATGTGTGTCTTAAGCCCAGAGTCTGATTGCAAGCCTGGGAAAAGTTGGTAGAAACATGAGGGTGTGAGAACTGAGAAGACACAAGGGTGTGGATGTATTTGTCACCTTATTAAAATCACAGATTAGATGACAACTGCTAACTACAATTAAAAAAAAAATATTATAGTATAATCTGTAAAATTTGTCTGACAAAAGGTGTTATTTTTAATAGTCAGTATAAAAGGTGCATTTCTTTAGAAGTAATAAGAGACTAACTGCTCTATAGATAGAAACTTGATAGAAATGCAATTACCTGCAGAGATGACATCATCCCCCACATGAGAATAACAAAAAATGTGTTACCAGGTGCTTTCCAGTTACCTTCTGGTTAATTCTAGCAAATGTCTTCCCAACAATTGAATGTGATCATGCAACCTCTCCGGAATGTGCGACACACATAAAGACATTCTTGAATGCTCTGAGTTACCTGAAGCGTTCTTCCTGCAGAGCTTGCATAACGACTGTGTAGTCTCTCTGATAGTTGCTCTTCAAACTGTCCAGGCTCTCCTCGAGCCTCGTCTGACCGTCACTCAAGTCCTGCACCTCCTGCAGCAGCATGTCTAAGCTGGAGCCCTGGCTTCTCTCCAGTGTGTTCCCCTTAGAGCTTGGAGGACCCCCAGGAGCCCCAGTGGTGCTGTTTGCCCCAGCTGAACCCGAAGTAGCACTAGAGCAGTCGTCGTCACTTATGTATTTGGGACTCAACTGGAGATGATGTCCAGCATTGGTCAGGGATCTTCCGCCCCCACCTGTTACCCCCTCTTCCACCGAGGGGTCGTCTAACGAGTCTTTGAGGTTGGGGATGTTGTCGGCACTACCGAATTTGTTGCGAATGAGCGAGGCGATCTCCCGTGGCTTGGAGACAACCGCGCCTGCAGCAGAGTGGGTGGCTTGGGAGAAGCTGGATAGGCCTCCCTTCACGCTGTCCACCACCCCCTCGCTAAAGCCGCTGACTTTGGCACCAACGTCCTTGAGGCCCTGCTGCATGTCCCGAAGAACATCCTTGGGTTGGCGAGGGATTCCATTGTGCTCCACTTCCCTTAGCTTCCGGTGGT
The DNA here is from genome assembly GCA_911649635.1 of Poeciliopsis gracilis. Lineage (NCBI taxonomy): Eukaryota > Metazoa > Chordata > Actinopteri > Cyprinodontiformes > Poeciliidae > Poeciliopsis > Poeciliopsis gracilis. The sequence goes on from CAJVRI010001220.1 coordinate 6,603,061, forward strand.
AGTGCTCAAGCTTCCTCTGTAACTGCTGAATGGTCTGTGCTGACTTCTGGTTCTTTTTCTCAAACACCTGCCAGGTAACAGAATGTGTTAAATCACAAAGAATGACACATTTTACTTATTATTAAATGCAATGTGCAACCTTCTTTCCAGCTTAAAGGCATGCACAGATCGATTCAACAGAATTTATTGTGATGAAGTGATTGTGCAAATACACCTGATCAAATTTGAAACTAAATAATCACAAACGTTTGGTACAGTACCTGTTTGATACGCGTGCTTTGCTGTTTGTCAGCATTGTTGGCTAGTTTGAGGTATTCTGCAACATTATCGTCCCTTGCCGTCTGCTCGATCTTAATCTGCTCTGTGAGCTTGAGGATCTTCTGTTGCAGCTGAGCGATAGCCTGTTTTGTGCGCTGAGGGTCAGGTGTGCCATCCTCACCTGAAGGGAAAGAGCTGTCTGCTCCATATGAAACAGCGAGGGGTGTCTGGCCCAACCCGCTCACCTCCAGCCGGTCAATCTGCAGCAAACAGAGAGGAACTTTAGAGTGGGTAAAGGGACTAAGGGTGAGGCACTTGAGCAACCAGAAAAGTTGCATATTGTTGCTTTTTTTTTTTTATTTATTTGCTGACATGTTAAAAAAAAAAAATAGGTTTCTGCTTTTTCGGGGGCCTGTAGCTTGGAAAGCGGAAAGTGAAGCAGCTGAAAAGGCAACTTATGGTCAGTTTGTTTGAAGAGGAAGATGCCAGTTATTAACTTCCCAATTATCAGTATATGAAGAAAAGAAACTGGAAGAAATAACTCATCTTCACACAAATCTGAGGTACCCACCCATTGGTGTATTTATTGTTTTGTACATGCTGCATGTTGGCAAAATCTTGTCAATAACTGTTATTTTCACAAAAATAGAAAACATGCTCGTAATCCGTTTCTTTTTTTTATTAAACCAAATAAAAGGTGTTTTTATTTTTATAACAGGTAACAAGTCTAACAGAAAATCTTGGCTTTATAAGGATTTTGTGGATCGCTTTCCAGACTGTGACCTAATTTTGCCTGGTGCCCTACAAGTATTAGTAGAGAAATCAAAGTCACCATATAAATTGAGTTTTTTTTCCTACATGAAGTCTACCTGAGATAATAATGAGTCCATCACCTGCAGCCACAGGCAGAGGATGTGATTCATTTCCCGAAACACCTCAAGCATAAGTCAGCACTGCTCTGACTGATGAAAGTGACACCTGGAGCTCAGAAGCATGATACTATTGCCTCCTATGCAATTTGAACTGAATAACTAACCAAGTCACAGCCAACAATGGACTCAGGAAAAAAAAAAAAAAAAAAGCTATATATTATGAATCAATGTAACGCAATTTAAGCTTTGTTGTCAATACGGATTATTACACCCGAAACCTCTATCTCTCCTACAGCTCACCTTTCCATTCCTCAAACGGAGAAGTTGTTCCCAGTACATTTTTTCCTCCCAGTAGCAACCAGCTCTGTATTCTCATTAGTCTAGATTCGTTTAAGCTTCAGTAAGTAAAACTTCCAGACGGTTCTCTCTGTCGTCACGCTTCACTGAACGCTCCAGCCGCTTCTACCCGCGCCACTTGTAGTGAAAAGTTTTAAATCACACCTGAAACTCAGTGAGTTCGAGGAAGCCCCGCCCACTTCTCCCTCCTCCCCCTCAGAGCGCAGGAATGACATCATCCCCGTCAGCTGTAGGGCACGCGCAGCAGCCCGTCATCTTCAGAGAGCGCAAATAGATCAGGTAGGGATTGTTTTTCACCGACTCAAGATAACTACGACAGCAATCATAAGGAAATAAAAAGCAACACTTTATAATTAAGGCTCAAAGAATCCAATCCCATTCTGAGCAGCTTTTAATGCTTGGTGAAACTGTTCAAATTACCGCCACTACAAACACTGAGATGATGTGGAGCAACAGAATAAGCTTTATAAATGGAGCCACGCGACTTTTACATGTCCATTTAAACAACTGCAATGTTATTAAAAAGCTAGCTTATAACACAGCTAATTACATAAAATAGACAAATGCGCTCACTCAGGAAGGAGACAGCTGACTCAACAGCGCGGAGTTTTCGCTTCAAAAAACGAAAACTCCGCGCAGAAAGATCCCGGGCCAGGAATCGAACCCAGGACCTTCTTCTTGCTGCAAGGAAACAGTGCAACCAACTGCACCACTGTAAAGCCCACACAGTGGCACCTATAACTTATGAGGTTTAGGAAGTGTACATAATGATGAACAGTTGTCTAAAACTCTTAACTACTAACAACAAAAAATAAACAATTTAGAATAATAATGGATTTTAAAAATGTTATACAATATTAGCAGAGGTTAAAATTTTGTTGATTACTTTTTGTAGTTGGTTTGAGCTCAAATGAAAGTACATATCAGATCTCTGAATATGATACATCTCTGAGTCACTAGTCTACACAGACACAGTTATGCAGAAGGGAACCAAGATTTCTGGTTCAAGCTACCAATTCCCTGGAACAAAATCAGTAGGAAGATCAGATTGGGAAAAAAAACAAAAAAACAAAAAAAACAAAAAAAACACAAAAAAGGCTTTTCTCTCTTAAATCCTTTTTAAGACTCATTTTATAAGTTTATATTTTAATCATCTATTTTAACCTATATATTAAATAGAATATTTGTTTCAAATCCTCCTGTACAACTAGTGTATTCTATTATTATATTAATTGTATTTCCCATGTGCAATTCCTGGAATTGCCATGGTTTCACCAGAAAAGAATGATGGCGTGATATTTACAGGGTTACAAAAACTGGTAAGAAGAAAGAGAAACGAGTTCCTAGTATTCTTCCAACACGGGCTAGAGGTGTAACTGGGCTACAAAGCAAGATTGTACCTACTCCCAGTCTGTCCAGTCTGCCTGCCCATAGAAAGCCATCTCGAAGCAAGAAAAACCAGTTTGGCACCCATTTACACAACCTGACACACAAACATCCATCCTTAGGCACATTCCTCCACATAGGACAACAAGTGCAGGTCAACAAAAAAAAATTCAAGTGTTTTTGTTTTGTGGCAAAGGGGTTTTCCCCTTTTTTTAAAAAAATCTTTTACATGTCTGTAAAAAGGTAGCATTATACAGAAAAAACAAGCAACAACAAAAAACAATTGTGAGTTAACTTACACATGCTGTGTAGAGGAAGACTAATTTCTGATCCTCCTTGGTATACAATCCAATCTAATGAATTAGAACTAGAATAACTTGCCGGGCAAGTAAAAAAAAAATAAATGAATAAATAAAATAGTGGCTCCTGGCCTCTGTTTAGCTCTAGTTGAAAAGAGTATTGATAACCTATGGGGGTCTTATCTCATTCACAGAGGCCCTACAAGCTGTAAATCTGAACACTGATCAGATTTACATCAGTTATCTCCAGTTTCACCATTGACAATTATCTGATTAATCAAATACATCCCCTCTAACAGAAGATAAAAAAGGCCAAAGGACAAGTGGCTGAACTCTAAACTGCAGTACACAGATAGGGGCTACGGATACCGTGATAAGAAGGCCCAGTCATCTGTACAGACTGGCACCAAAACCACACTCTGTCAATGATCAAAGAAAACATCCACAGTGAGACGTAGTGGACGCAGACAGCTGGAAGGACAGGTGATTTCCAAAGACGGAGTACTTGTTTCAACGATCTATAAATAGGGAAGGTATACTTCAATTGGTCACAATCCAGCATTTTAATAATGAATGACAGAGCCATATTCCCACACATACAGTACAAAGTCTTCACTGGCATCTCACATGAAGGAAAGTGTAATTTCCAGGAGCAAAGTAATCTGTAGATAGCCAAGTTCTGTAAATAATCATGCATGTAATTAAAGATTGTCAGCCGAAGGATGAAGCTAATTCCTCTGGGTTAACTAAGCCAAACATATTGATATGCAGACTCACTGAAGCAAGAAGTGACTGGCTTCATCACTGGAGTCTGTGTAGCCTAATAACAGAACCTGATGGCATGTAATAGAGGGGTGCAGTGAATGTTGCTCTGATTACTCTTTATTAGGAAAAAAGACAGAGTGAGTCGCTGCCAGGGGTCAGCAACCTGTACAATATAAATATCAATTGTTTTAGAATTGATATGACGTGACTTTTATAAAATGAGTGAGAATAACCATAACATAACTTACTGATAGAGCCATAGATTGTATTTCTATGGCTCTATCCAAATTTTCCTGAAGGCAAATGTCAACCAGATTAAGATATGATGCACTTAGGTTGTGCAAAAGGACAATGATCTGAAGCACACCAGAAAGTCCACCTTGGAATACCATATAAATAACAAAATAATTTTTTGGAGTGGCCTAGTCAAAGCCTGCAATTAAATCTGATAGACATTCTGGGATATGACCATAAACAGGCTTTTTAATGCCAGAAAACCCCTCTGATGTGGAATGTTTCAAAAGAATCTCCACACAGCTTCAAAAGAGATACCACAGTTCCTCCACAGGAATGCAAAAGATTCATTGGCAGTTACTATATCATAGGTAATTAATGGAAGGAAATATGCAGCCAAGGGAAAATTATTTTTTCAGATAGTTCACGGTTGGTTTGGCCTCTCCCCCAAGTAAATGATTGAAGTTTCTTTTATCGATATTTAGTTTGCTTGATGATCAGCATTCATGTTGAGTCATCAATAAAACAAACAGAGGATCTTTATAGCACTGTATTTAAAAATACTAACTGGCTCAACATAAAACCTGCTCTGCAGCTGCTTTGCATCTATGCACTGTTACAGAAAATTGTTCTCACTTCACCCAAGTCCCAACTCTGTGGCAAGGGTGCTCTACTTGTATAACAGCCTCTGATCCAAGTAAAGCCGGTTAGAGCCATGATATGGCAACCTGCTTATCCTGGATCCAACAGAGCTCTGGGAACAGTCCACCTAAGCATAAGCAGACCTACAAAACACACCTTACAAACAGGTATTTAGAAAAGATTACTAAAGTTGCCAGACACATATCACATAAATGGATGAATACAACCAGAACATTTTGAACAGCCAAATTTCTGTCTCCAGCTGCACAGAACAAAGATTAGAGCCATTGTTTTGATCCTTTATAAGTCTGTTTAATGTTTTTGGTGTATTTTCACATGATTAGGGTTTGAGGTCAGAGAAGGTAAAGTGGTCCTGATGAAAAAGTGGAACGGGACACTGTCTAAACATCTGCCTCTCTCCTTTATCGTGTGAATTTAATATTAACCCCTCCTAAAACATGCCTAAGAATACAATAAAATGATCATGGATTCTGCAGTTTACAGAATGGTTGTTTGCAAAATACTCTTTATTTCAATATTTAGCAAACATACATTTCAAATCCAAGCACTGAACTGTGTTTGTTTCGAGTGTCAACATTTGAGTTTGAATATTCTGACAGTATCCTTCCTTTTATGCTCTGCTTGGTTAAAGTCACAACAGTTTGTGTGTAAAAAGTGGTCAGTACCTTGTTGGTTGTTAAGGCTTGTAATGCAGCTGAGTTGTGGTGATCTTCCTGTGAGGTCAGCCTGCGTTTCCAATGAAGCTGTGGTTTAATGTACCACGTTGGTGAAGAAGGGAAACAAAGATGTTGTAACATCAGGCGTCTTTCTGAGAAATCACACCTGATCCACACTTCTCCAGTGACAGTTTTCTCTGCAATATGGAAACTCTGCAGCACTGCTTTGTCGTGGCATGCCTCCCTATTTCAGTGGTTGTAGGCTGGGTTACAGGGCTATCAATTTCCTCTTATCTACAGAGTCCAATATCCATCAGTGATGAGAGTTAGGTTACACAGTGGACATAATAAGGTTAGTTTCCTACATTTAGAGTGCCTTCTGAAAGTATTCCTAACCTCTGAACATTTCCACATTTTGTCATATCACAACCACAAGTTTTATTGAGCTTTTAGGCGATACCCCAACAAAAAGAATAGGGTGTAATCCTGAAGTGAAAGGAAAAATCATTGTTTTCATTTCTTTTATTTATTTTTTTTTTTAGAAAAATCTATAAAGACAGACATGTATTTGTGTTCAGCTCCTTTAAAGCTGCCTGAATTTGGGACTATGTCTACTAATTTTGCATATGTAGAGATTCAAAATATGTTTGCCCAATCATTGGCAAAATGACTCAAGTTCAACGACTGTACAGTGGTCAGGGAGTACTGGTAAGCCAACATCTAAATGTTACTTTTATTTCAAGTGTATTAGGATATTTGCACTAAAAACTAGACCAGAAATACTTGGTCAAATTTGGTGTGTTTTCAGTGCAATGCAAAACGTTTCATTGGTCTGACATCCCAGTACTATCCCAGTAAAATGCACTGGTGTGGAAAAGAGAGGTGTGAATAGTATTGTAAGGCATTGTTTGCTCAGACCTGTGCCGTCACTCTAAATTTTAAGTTGCACTCTGTAGAGGTTTATACTTATAGTAAATAGTTTTATAGCTTCATCGTGCCAAAGCACAGTGAGTTTAATTTACTAAGTTGAAAGATGAATTTCAACTTAGCAAATTAAACTCAGACTTCTTAACTTGAGTTGAGATAAAAGTCATGTATTAGAGAAAGTTGGGTTAGGTCCACAAAATGGGCAATTATGAGTTAATATATTTTGGTCATATACACACATCTTTGTCATTCCCTCATGATTTCACTTCCGACCAACAAAAGCCTAAAATAACACCAAAATCCGCTTTTTGTTTCCTTTAAGGGGATCTGGTGAGGCAACAATAAATCCTTTTCCCCAGATCAGAAAACTTACACAAGTCTATGAGTTGTGGGACAAGAGGCAGTTTGTTCAATGCATGCACTCAACAATAGCATTCAAAATAAAGTTGCACCAGCTTTTGTGTTAACATAATGGACTTAAACACAAAGCCAATCCTAAACATAGCATGCCCTGAAGAATCTGCACAAACTCTAGAAACAGTCTGAAATCGAGAAGAGTAGTCAGGGACTCCTGACAGTAAATCTTACTGCAATACAGCAGTAAGATTTAAGATGCACACAAAACCACAAAGACTCACAGTGGTGGGGCAAGGAAGTGGAGAGGTATCAGAAGTTAGCAGGCTGAGGATGACCTCCATGATGGATTGGAAAGTCACATGCATGCAGCTTAGACAGGAAATTAGCTTGGTCTTTTTTTATCTGGGTGTCTCTCAGGAGGCAACCACAGCACTGGGAAAAGAGAGGTGCATAGAATTCATCATTTCATTCAAACACGGTCCATTTGACTCCACTGAGCAAAGTATCCACTTAAAAAGAAGCCAAAGAAAACCCCAAATAATTTAATGCTGGCTTAATTTAATATCCAGAATGGGCAACAAAAAAAAAAAAAAGACTACTGGTTTTTGCAGAGTAGACGTTTCTCAAACCCCTTCGTGATGTTTCAGACCAAACACATGCCACACAGAGTCACAGAAGCTTTGGAGCAGAAATATATGCAGTCCAACTAGCAGTGCTTCCATTAATTCCAGTTTGCATTAGTGGAAGAGGACGGACTCCCTTTGAGCAAAGCGCCCATTTGATGTGGCTTTGGAGTGACAGAGCAGAGGCGGATAATCGACTGGAAGCTTGCTGGTTTAGATGCTGGCGAGAGCAAAAGCAAAAAGTTCGCTGTGAAGTTAAATGTTCAAAAAGTCCATTTCAGATAAAATCCCAAAAAGGAGAACAGAGGCAAAAACCCAGAGGACGGATGTGAGAAAGAAAGGGGGGAAAGAACCCACAAGGAGCTCTCACTGAGAGGGAGTCAGAGGGGAAAGAGGGAGCAAAGGAGAGAGGGGTTCTGAGAAAGCCCAGAGAGGGGAGGGGAAGTTTCCCCTCTATTGGACTTTTTAGACCCGTTCAGCGCCAAAAACAGTAGTTAGCTCAGGCCGGAACAAAGGGAAAAATAATTTTCAATTATCACCCAGTATGATTGTCAGAGTCAATCGTTTTCTGACTCAAGCGAACATGCTGGTATGAATCACCTTCTGCTGCCTGTGGCCGTCGACCACTGGGCTTGGTCAAATCTTTCTTCTTGCAAGCAATACTGACTATAAATCTTAAAGTTCAGTGTTTACACAGGCTGTAGTGTAAAGAACATAGAAAAAGAAAAGAAAAGATAATGTATCTGATTTAGAAGTCATGGTAAATGGAAAAGGGAATAAATATACAGATTGGAGCTTTGTTTGCAGTAATGCAGGCACTGATCTGGTTGCTATGATAGAAAGAAAGAACCTTGTCAAAGGAAAACTCTCAATTAACTCGTCTTTCCACATTCCAGTTCAGACTTATGGTAATAAGATTTGGATCAGGACTGAAAGAAAAAGATCCCAGATACAATCACCTGAAATAAAACTTCCTCTGTAAGGCGGCTAGGATAACCTTAAGAGACCTTTGATCCAGAGAATGCTAAGAGTAGGTCTGGAACCTCTGATCAGAATGTTTACTGGGTCCCTCCATTTAGACATTCTCCAAGCAGATCAAGCTGGAATGGACTAGAACTTGCTGGAGGAACTATAAATCCCCCTTTCCTTGTAAATTCTTTATCTAGAATAGGGTGGAGAGAGATGTCTAGGTTACCTCAATAAACTGATCTCAGGTAATTAGTGGCCAGTCCAGAGCAGGCAGGGTTGTCTACCGATCCAATTGATCTGGAATCATTGATCAAAATTCACATGTCGTACGGGACATCTCACAAAACTTTTAAAGCCAAACGTGAGTCCAAAGTAAACAAAAATAATGCCAACTAGGAAGAAGCAGTTGCAGTAGTTTGTGGATTATGTTGAATGAAAAATAAAATAGAAAACTATGCTGCCAACATCCACTGGACTTTAAGGTGTACCAAAGCAAATTTTTAATTTTTGCATTTTAAATTACCCTCCGCATTTCCCTGAACTCGTCTTCTGATTGGTTACACCTCACATGCAACAGCCAAAATCCAACATGCTTAATAGCCCAGATTTTAGATCAAAACGGTCCCAATGTCCTTAGCAGACAAGATCACTCTTAACGCAACACACAGCAGGAATATCTCCTAAAATTATGTTATGAGCCGTTCATATAATCAGGGTCTCACTAAGATTGTCAGAAGGGAAAAACTGAAACATAAATTGGCATAAATATATTGCCGTGTGTACTAGGCATAGCACAAGGCAATTTTAACAGACAAATCCAGATTCTAAACCTGTTGAGCTTCCCTGCTGAATTAACACCCAGAATTTTGAGGCTACTACTGGAAAATTTCTTTCAGTGTTGCACAAGATGGTACTGTATGAAGCCACATTAAAGCCACATTAATAAATAATAGAAACGAACAAGATCAAAAGATAATTGTGACAGGGAGAACAAGGTTCACTGGAGGATATGGGAGTAATAAACCAGACACAGACTTCTTCAGAATATCAACTTTTGTCTGCGCTGCCACAACCAGCAGCAATAAAACATAAAGAGTACTGATGGGATTGAAGGGATGGGAGCCTTAACCATAGTCATTTTGCTCTAATTGCAAGTACTGCAGGCACTCTGCACTTCTTTCAGTCACTCTTAAGCAGTGAAAAACTCGCCAGACAAGGGGCCTTGTCATTTGGAGCTTAACTCGGACCAAGCCTGCAGCTTGGCCAAATATTTATGTGAAAGTCCAAAGACAGAAGACAGACTGATTCTCATGTAGTTGGGGGTTAAAGTATAGATTAACTGAATAAAATTGTTAGTGAGATGAAAACAAGAAGTATTAACTAAATAAATATTTGGTGCTATTAGAACAATTTTCTCCCTAAAACTATGTTTTCAACTGCAGCATTTGTTTTTTTTCTTGCAGCAGTGTACTCTTCATGCGACGGTCACTGATCACATTGTGGCTTGATCTGGGGGTGAAAGAACTTACATAAACAGAGAAGAGAGTAAGCTTTGTCTTCACAGACCTGAAATCTTTTAGATTTCAGGTCTAAAAGAGGAGACAACCATAACTCGAGGCTTGGTCTTTTTGAAACGGCACCTTCTCTAAAGAAAAGAACAAAAAGCGTCTTTTCCAACTTGTCTATGTTTCAACATAATCAATGGTCCAGTGAGTGGTTACATAATGCATGAGTTACCGTAATGACAGGAATCATAATGACCCATGTGGGGCGTTGTTTACAACAGTCAGGTAGAAGAAAATATTATAAAACAAATGTGAATAACATGTTTCTTTATCCTTTAAGAATCTATATTTAGTTGTTTTTTTTGTTTTTTCATATTAAAAGGTAAAGTAAAAATACATTCATTTCAATGTTGCATGGGTATGCAATCTTATGAAAATGCCATGTTGTACGCTTCTAAGTGTTTTATCAGTGCTTAAAACATGTGAATTTAAAAGGAATAATGATGATAAAACATCAGCCCTGATAATAAATCTAAGACTTTACCAGTCTGATTTAACCTTGACAAATGCATATAAATTCGGAGGTAATGCATAAGAAAGCCCCACTCAACATGGTGTGGTAAAAAAGTTATTCTACATTTGCTGCTGTCGCTTCCACTTCATTTTACTTTGTTACAATGATCTCTTGTGACATTTAAGAGTAACCATGGAGTTAAATATGGATATAAACAATGATGGGGATAGATATATGTTAGGGGAAGTGTTTATGGAAAGAAAACTAGTAGGAACACAATGTCAGATTAAAATATGCCTTCATGAAAGGAAATGGTGTGCCAATATGGGGAGACTAACTGTTTTGTCTGTTGGAGGTAGTTGGTATTTGTTGGACCAGGCGCCGTTTATACTCCAACCAAGTTATGTAATGTTGAAACAGAAAGAGCTCTGGCCTAAACCCAGGGTCGATTTTGCTGGACGCTGCACAATACTCAGTGCACCATGGGCCAGTACATAAACTCCAAACACAATGCCAGTCTATTAATCAACAGGAAAATGAAGAATTCAGAACAAACAGTTCCGGCTTTTCACCCTGAAAGATTATCAAGCGCAGCCACACATCGTAGCCCTATAATGACCTCACTGAACACTGTGATAAAGATGCATTAGTTGGTCTGAGCAAATGCACAGCTTCTCTCTTCAGTACAAATTAGGCCAGTGAAAAGCAGCACATTTCATAACAGGAAGACACTTAGTTAGGAGTGGAATTTGGTTTAAAAGGAAGCTCTAATCAGTCAGAAAGCTTTAAGTATCTAACAAAAACTTAAGAGCATTCTCACTGGTCACCAGTTTAAGTTGATTTTACTAAAATTGAGTGACTTTCACAAATGTTCTACAGTTATTTGCAACTATTGATAAATTTGTATTAGACTTAACAGTCCATCCTGTTCCTTCAATTGTGTTTAATAAAATTTCTGCAGTTATTTAGAAAAGTGATACTCTCCTGTCTGTAGTCTGTACTTTTTCTTTTGCTCTGGTTAAGTGTGTATCATTCCTCATTGCCATATACTATTACATACATTTATAAATAAAGCTAATATAGCTATAGGCAACTGGAACATCACTGATGGTCATGATGAAACATGACAACCAGTAGAAACAAGAGTCCACCAGAGGGAGCTAAATATTAACTTATCAGGAGTCACCTGGGTTTGGTACCACTGACTCTGGATGCTTTCCAGGTTCTGGAAGATATTCTGTCTATAGCCAGTTTCTTTTTATTGCTCGCTTTGTGTCCTTATTCCTATGTTGTTACACTGACAACCGTGCTAACATGGAACAGGTGGCATAAACCGATCACAGCAAGAAATAAGGTGATTTATGAATCATACCAAGGGCAAGAAGAAGGGAGGATGTGAAAGGCAATGTCATAGAAAGACAAGATAGAAGGAGGAGTTACAAAAGATATCAAAACAACCGTTTATGATTCAAAAGTCAATAAAAGACAGAATGAGAAAGAGAAACTCTGTGATAGAGAGGTATTGTGAGAATAGACTGGCATAGACTGGTGTCTATGTACAATTAGAGAGCAAACAACAAGAACGATTCTAAAGATTGTCAGGTACAAGCAAAGTTCTAGATACTAGAGTAGAGAAAATATGCAGATATTTCCCTAGAGGGTGTGATCGGATTTGAAATGTGTGTCCATGTGTGTTCAAACTGGGTCAGTAGAGCAGAGCAGAGCTGAGCTCAGCGATCTATGGGCTCATCCATAATTTATCAGAGCCACACAAATGGTACAAACTGAGCAGGGAGTGGCAGGGATGAAGAGCTTGGCCTTTCAACAACGTCTGTCTGCTTTCTGCGCTTAACACCTGCAACACTTAGAAATGTTACAGTGTACGGGGAGAAACAATATTTTGTACTTTATTCAACCAGGAAAGACCCATTAATTTTATATTAACATTTACAATAGTGTCTTAGCCAATATGACAGCCACCCGAAAGACTACTAACGTACATTAACATCTTACACATTATAAAATATATAAGGTCGCAATGAATATAAACAAAACTAAAATTGTGTCCAACTTCATATGCAACAGGTAATCTAAATGAACTTTCTAAAAGATTAACATAAAACACATATGGAGAATTCAGGGCTTTAGATTTGGGGAGGGAATGCTGAAAATACCTCTAAAACAGGAGAAGTCTGAAACAACTGTTCTTCATATGAGAAAAGCATAATTCAACATGCAATAAGGAGTCAGAGTTTTAGGTTTGGGAGGAATGTCAGACCTCGTTGATAGATTGTGAAAGAAGCAGTTAAGCAATGTGAAGAAGCATTCATAAAAATTACATGCCTTTTACCAAGTAAAGTAACAGTCATGTACATAAAAGCAGAGTACATAAAAGTAGCAGATAAACGTGTTTTTGTAGCCTGAAAAAGAAGCCAAAACCTGATTCAGAAGAAAAATTTGAGTTTAAAATTCAGATTTTTCTTGAAGGATAGAATCATAATCATACAGTATAAAATTAGCTTCTTTTTTTTTAGCATTCAAACTAGTTTAGAATGGCACAAAGAGCATTTAACTGTTTTAGAAGACCATTGGCTCTGGTAAAGGTCCTAATGTTTTGTCCAAAGCACCTAGAAGGTCAGTGAAAAGGTCTGCAAAGTGTTGCTTGCTAACTGCTTCAATAAAACCATCAATTACTTTGCTGCTTTTCCAAAAAGGGTAAGAGAAGGTTAATTTTGCCCAGTATAGAAGTCTTTAAAATGACATTAGCAGAGGCATGATGTAGGTCAAGGTTGACCAAAGCATGGTCAGCGTCTGAAGGAACAGAAAAAAAAAAACGTATGTGGCAACATTAGGACGGCTGAGAAAATACGATATAGACACAAATGCAAGCAAAGAGGAAAGACCAGCTGCAGGCCAAAAATAAATACACAAAGGATGACCCATAGTGACTCACTGCTGACACGTACATGTATCTGCACAAAACCTCATACACAACCAAAAGGAAAGAAAGAAAACATAACACCATCAGAGTCATTCTCAGAAAATAACTATATCAATGAAAGGGAACAAAATACAAGTAGTAAAGTGTGCATTCTGCTGGACATACAGCATAAAGCAGTAGGTTTGAATACTGGTGAATGATGAACTTGATTAACACCAGTTGTCTATTAATAGAAGCAGTGGAAGATGAAGAGATTAAGCGGACTCCTTCCTCATTTAGACCCATATCAGAAAAGCATCAAAACTGTCTGTGAGGAAAATAAGATTACCTCTGCAAAACAGTTTTCCCGACAAGACTCCGTCCACCCTGCTGATCAACAACCACCATCAAACACACAAACATTCCTGAGCCACAAAAACTCTTCCTGTTCTTTTAAAATATCATATTAGGATATCAACTGTGAAAGCTTTAATGCATATGTTCATGTAGGAAATGCAGTTTGGGTTACAACTGTAAGCAGTGGGTTATGGAAAAGGGCGTTGGCCTACATGTATAATGAAATGAATATTCAACAGCCTAATTAAACAGGCCCAGGCGACACTTCAAAGGGAACACAAACTGCTTGGGTGAAGAGTTCAAGCACACACAAAGCTGCACACATATGCAACACAGCATGAAAGAAAAGATCCAAGTCTGCACAGAAATTATGCGCAGCACAGCAAACCATTTAGTTATGCGTTGAGAAATCCACTTTTGGCATGAATCAGCTCATTTTCAGCTTAATCAGGCTGACTGGTGACCCGTTGGTCACAAACTCAAATATCAAATACTTTCCCGATCAGTTTTAAAATATCTGCTGTTTGTAAGTCATTGCATCAGACTTGGTTAAATATATATCAGGAAGGGAAGCAGAGATTTCTCTAAGGAAGTCTCTAGTGGGCCCTGTTTATATGTAGTATTTCAAACACTTATGGAAAATGTTGTCTTCCATGCTGACACTATCTAGTATTGACACAAAGTCAGTGATTTAGTGAAGTGAATCTAATTTTAGACAAAGAGATTTTTCTCTTGCTGTGAGAGGTCATCACTGCACCAGACAGGCTGATGAGGCGGCTGTGAGATCATTCGGGAAACCTGCGAGAGGATTCAGCTGGGTTACGCTGCTTCAGCCCCCACCGTCTCTGAACATCACCCTGTTACTATGGAGACCAGCTCCCCTGTCTGAGACTGGACACAGATGAGAGGGAGAGCGATGAAGTGGGGGGTGAGGAAACCAAATTGAGGAGGCCTTTAAGACCAGGAGTGACAAAGTAAAGAATGCGGTGGTCAAAATAAAGAAAGAAAGGTTTCTAAGGAAGAGAAACACAGAGGTAACAAGGAGTGTAGTGCCTACATGAACTGCACAATAAACATAAATAAAAGTTGCAATATGCATAATTTCATCATAGTAAAAATACAGCTCCTCACTGCACAGTGAAGACCTTAAAAGTTTATAATGGAGTATCAGTGACATTTTTTTAGTAAACACATTTTAAAGTCATTATTGGTCCTTCACATAAATTTCCAACGAAGTACATTAAGGTTTGTGATCGTAATTGTGACAACATGCTAAAGGAATAGTTTACTTTTGCTATGCATACTTGGATGACATAATGAAAACTGTTATGCCACATTGTGTGAACCTACAGAATTGTCTGGATGAAAAAATATTTTTGGGATATTACGCAATACCTATTAGTAAAAGTACTATCACAAAGTACATAGTGCAATAAAAGCAGAAGTGACCAGTGGCATTTACTTCCAATGTCTGGTCTTGGCCAGACACTTCCTGACTGAACAATCAAATACCTCCACAGCCACACACCACGACAAACTAAAATGTATTTATCATAATTTAAAAGCAATATTCCCAAACAAATGAACCAAGACCAACATTAATTGTACTTAACTCATCGTCAATACTGCTGTTTACTCTGGTGATCAATGATTATCTTGGTTAAATAAATGCTCACGAGATAAAAGTTCACTACTGGCAGAAACAATAAAGATAAATCAATAATAGAAAAAAGGTGCGAATTGTTTGTTTGACATGATGGACTTAAGATCAGGACTCAAGTGATATGATTGGATAATGACTAACGGCCACATTTGATAAGAGGAACTCCAAGAGAGGAGGCAAGTCTTAACTCACTCAAAGAAGGATAACATATTCCAAACGTTAGTAGAAATCAAACTATAGATTATTAGATTAGTGGTAGCTTGTTGGAGTGATTCCAAATTTCACTGAAACCTCACCATTAGTCAGGTAGCATTGAGAAACTCTATCAGACACTGTGCTTGCTCACAGCAGCACACACTCCTAGATACTACCTGCAAAACAACCATCAATGGGTTGATACTGAGCAAACACACAGGGATGACATCACCTCCAGTGTGAATCAAGAACACATGCTTCATTATCCCCTGGGCTGTCCCTTTCTTTCTCTGAACCTCGGTTGTTTGATTATACATGGGTGTGCCCGAGAGCCTCGTTGCTTTTCTTTACAAAGATTTTCAAGACAATGTAGGGTGTCAGTGACTGGACATGATACATGCATCAAAATATGAGAAAACCCCATTTTTACTGAAGGTTTTCAGAAAATGTGACGCCACTGAAGTAAAACCTGAAAAAAAAAAAAAAAACAGCCAATAGGCTGAAAGGGTGAGGAATGATTAGAGCTCAGTGAAGAGGATGTTAAAACTAGCAAGGACAGAACAAGCCTCAGGGACCAGGAGATGTCCAGTTTCTCCCTCCCACCCACACTTACCAATGTTTTCTTTTAGGGTCATGTAGCTCTAGAAATACTGCCAAAAAATGTCAGAAACAATTTTCCACTTATAGACTTTTATGTCAGTTAATTAAACCCAAGTTTAGTAAAAACTAAATAGTATAGCTGGTCTAATCTAATTCCAGGTATATGATAAAATTATGCTCTTGATCAAAATACTTTTAAATCTAAATATTAGACACTCTAGACAAGTGTCATTATCCACACTAGTGAGCCATGCAGCCAGGTTCTATTCAGTCAATATTTGAAAAATCACAACTACACTGCTTACAAAACAGTGTCAACATTGTTGTGTTCCCTTGTAATGCCAGTTTTTCCAACTTTACAAGCAACAGTAACAGTCCAAGTATGTGATCTACTACGGCCTCCTGAGGGACGGTTGTGCTGAGTGCAGTTGAAGCAATTTGTTAATCTTGACAATCAAAGCAAAGTGATTTATGAAGCAGAAGAACAGATATTTGTGTGCTTACAATTATCTAGAACAACACTGAAATATATTAGCAGGATAATCAATAAGTCATATAAAAACGGAGAATAACTACAGCAGCAATAGCCTAGCGCTTCAACAAAGTCCTCCAGGCGGAAAGTATTAAGACAGAGTTTATTATCTTTTTTTCCATATTAGTGTATGATTAAATCAGACCACATGTTTTCTACTTAAGGTCATTTAAGATAACCAAAATTATTTTTGTTTGTTAAATGCTAAGAGGATGAGTGAATTAATTTTTTTAATGGTAAGTTTTTTTATTTTCTTCAGTCAAAAGATAAAATTAAGTTTTAAACTTAATGAAAAGCAAATGTTTTTTGTGATCCTAATGCATGTTAAAATTCATGCAACAGTTTGGCAAATTGTACCTGGAAGAATTTCTGTAACTTAGTGCTTTACAGGAATGACATCATCAGCTTGGATTTTCCAAAATTTAAAGAAAAGGCTAGTTTATTCCACGTAAACTTTAGACTTTGAATACTTTTGATCTTGAAGATCAGATTGTTATGCTGTTGTGGGTGAAAAACCCTAATCAGAGCATAAAATGGTGCACAAAAGGCAAAGATGTCCTGCAAATCAGGCTTCATTCAGAGACATTCAGATTTTGCTAAATTAAGAACTAATCTCTAATTAATGAAATCCTTATCAAAAGACAGCTTTGCTAGGTCAAAGGCTTTAAATAGAAAAGAAAAGCATGTTAGGTCTTAAGTACTTTTTTCTCCTTTCATCTGACATCAGATCCACTTAACATTCATCAGGTTTGAATCTTAATTCTTTATCCAGATTCAGATCTGTAGTCATTAAAACATAAAATGGGAATACCTGGATAATTTCATTTATATAGCCATGAAGTAAACGTTAATATTTCATATCTGAAATTGTCAACCGAAAATTTTAGAACCTAAAAATGAAAACCATTTTTAGGTTTTCATTTTTGGATTTACAAAAACAAAATGAATTGTGTCTTGGCTTAGTCTGCATGGGTAATTTACAGCAATGTCACATCATGTACTCATGTAAACAAAAGGAGACAAAGAATGAGCAGGAAGACAGGTGGGTTGTAAAAATTTGACTTGAGGGAAAGAAAAGAGGTCACCTACCAACCCCCTTCTTTTCCAATAATTCCCTCATCTCCACATTTTTGGAAAAAACAAGTTGCACAGGCCAGAAGAAGACCATGGTTACCAAAGACAAACGCAATTGAAGTTTTTCAGCCAGAAAAATATTCTTATTAGCATAAAAGTTGTAGCTTCAAGACTTTTGTTGTAAATTGATATTATTTGTGTGCTGAAAATTTATGGAGGACACCAAATTAGGCATCACCGTCAACTGTGGCATTATTTACCTGTAAATTTAACCACAAGCCTTAAAATCTGTAAAATAGTTTGTTAAGCGTATACACTGACTGATGGCACTTTTTAAATTCGTTGTTCCTGTGACAATGACAAAGACTTTTATCTTATCTTATCTTAACTGATATGGCAGCTGCTGCAGGAGGAAAAAAACCAGATCTTCAACATTTGCATGAGAAAGCACTTAAAACAAATGCAGATTTTTCTAACATGTAGATTTATTTAGAAGGGCAGGACAAGACATAATTAATGTGACCACTAAACCACTTTGTCCTTAACTTACTGGAGGAAATGCAAACATGGAACCTCTAACTAATCATGCTACAACTCATTAGACTTGACCAGAAGCTTTGAAAGAAAATGTGTTTTCCATATTAGCAGAAGCAGCAAATAAATAAATGTGACAGCTGGATGATTAAAAAGCTGTAAAGGTTTGCATTGATGTTTTTCTCTCTCAACTATCAGAATTTGTTCCCCTAAACAACAAGGAATAGTTGAATATAGTAGAACGGAAGAGATACATAAAACTCATGTAAAATTAAGCCGTCAATTTCTAGCAAGATGAAAAAGGCAACATAATTTTCACTCAGCACACAAGTTTATGCTTATATGACCCATGTTGTAGACAGGAAAGAAGCTAGGCATGTGGGATCTCGCAGATTCATTAACATTTACAGTTTGTTTTCATTACAGCTCTAATTTATATCATCTTCCAAAAGCATTTATACCCCTTGGAATATTTCCTCAATTTATCATGTTACAACCATAAACAAAGTACAAGAATAGCAAGAAAATAAACTAATTGATGAAGGAAGTCATATTTGCACAAACAAAACATGTAGAAGAAGATGGCCTGGTCAGATCAGACCCAAACAAAACTTGTGAACCAGTGGTGGTGGAAGCATTATGCAGTGGAGGGTGGTAAATACAAACACCTGACACACTTCCCTCATTTCTACTTGCAACAAAGAAAAACCTTGCATCCTTTCAACCACTAGCTAACGCTCTGTTATGGATCTGTCAAATGAAACCCAAACCGGCTCATTGAAGTTGGTGGGTGTACCATCAGAAAAATGTGAAAAAGCATCAAAAGGGTACAAATACATTTGCTCTTGGTTATTATAAAATTGACTAATTGGATTTTTCAGTAGTTACAGAAACATCCAATTTTAAGACGCCCCTCATAAACCAGAACACTTCCACCTCTTCCTTATTGGATTTACTATTAAATGCTCTTTTACTTGGTTTAGTAAGTCTGCCAGTAGATTAGATTAGCTTTTACAATCTAAAAGCAAAATCAGAAGTATGTGGTGTTACCAGAACTGTTGCATATATATAAATATAGGTCAGGAGGGTGTGGCTAATCAGAGCAAAACCTAGTTGTTATAAATAACAGACCGAGTTCAAGAACCAGAACATCAGGCTCTCAAAAATAATATCACTGGCACTTAACACAACCTATCCACTCTCTTTATCCACATCACCACCGGGGGACAATCGTAAAACACACATTAACAGCCGGTCATAAATGCTCTCTGATCAAAACTAATCACATATACGTGTACAGTTAAAGCCTATCCCTTGGAGAGACCTTGGATCAATTGTAAAGACCGGCACGCTTACAGCATTAGTGCGAGTTAATGTTTATAAGAAGCCTGAATAAACTCAGAAGATGGACCACTCAGTTACCACGTGCAACACACCACCCAGAAGAGGACAAAAATTTAAAAACACGCAAAACAAACCTTCTATTATATCCAGAAATGTCTGAAGAGTGTAACTGATGCTTCTTGTGAAATACGGGTGAAGGAAGATTTTATCATATAATATAGATGTGGATAGTTTTGAAATCAAGTTAAAACCTGTCTTAATAGTATGCAAAAAGCATACTACTAAGAAGTTTCATGACAGGTGGTGAAAAGAAGAGAAAAAAAATTAAAAGGATGTTTCCTGGATTTCATTGCAAAATAAAAAAAGGGAAAAATAAATGGATGGAGATATGAGCATACATTTGCGTGGAAAGCTTACCTTGGAGTATTGTCTACGAAGACTGAAACGCTGCACCATCCTCTCTGACTGACTGACAGACCCACAGCTGGAATCCCCGTTCTACTCCCCTCTGCTGACAGTCCTCCAAAGCACACACTGCCTCCAATAACACACACCCCATTCACACACACGTGCTACAAACACACATGCTACCATCCTCTCTAAATAGCCATGGGTTCACACTGCACCCCTTCACTATGCAAACACAAGTGAGCAGAGAGGAGAGGAAACTGGGGAGAGGCAAAAGAGATGAAGTGGCTAAAGACAAACAGATTTACTGTGTTTCCTCCACACTTGTATTCATAGTGAAGTTGAGGTGTGTCATACTCACTCACTCACTCAGTCAGTCAGTCAGAATCACATGGCCATCAATGCACAAATGATTTTCCGTAAACACGGATGAAAATGAGACTTTACATTCACGCATGCACACACCCCTCCACATTCTTCTCTGAAGACAGTGGCTGACGATACCCTCGGACACGCACGGCTACAGCTCAGCTCTTACTCATCTAGGACGAGGTAAGGTTGCCTCCTGCTTCCTGTCAATGTGCCGAAGGGTGGGGTGGTGAGAAGGATGAGGTGGAGGAGGTGCCGGTAGAGGGAACGAAAGGGAGGAGGGGGAGATGGCAAAGCAGGAGGGACCAGCTGACTGCTTGTAATAGCTCTCTCCAGAGATTGGGGGGGGGACAGTGAAGGGAAACCACAGGGTCAAAGGAGGCACAGCGGGGGAAAATTAAGGAGAGGAAGCAAAGGAGAAAAGAATGACATCGATCACTTGCTGAATATTCCTGGTAACTTTTAAAAAAAATTAAAAATAAAATAAGCCTTGAACCATCAACCCCCACAAACAGAAGGATGTCACACTTTCAAGGTCAACTACGCTGTTACCATGGTAACTAAAAGTAGGGTATACATCATGTTGTAATTTTAAGGGTAGCCACAGCGACAGCTTGGATTGCCCTGATGACATTGCTACGTTGCTATGCTAAGGCAGGGATGTGATGTTAGCTGGAAATGAGCGAGCGGGTTCTGATCTCCTCCACCAGACCTCAGAAAGGTCCATGATCCTCTAATGACGCTCGCATGTCTGCTCTCTGTTACGGTGAGGTCCCTCACACAGGACAGGAACTTTCTTAATTATAGAGCCGACACTAAAGCTGTTACTGAATGAATCTCAGTCATCTACAGATGACTGAGATTTGCCAGACACCACTGGATTAAAAGGAAATAATTTTATTCTAATAAAGTAAGGTCATTTTAATAATCCACGATGAGCTCATAGTGCAAATAGCAGCTCCATGTTACTCTTCAGAGCTGGTTAGTAGATCTCACAGCGACCTCTGGTGGCACAAAGGCCTAACTACAATCATCTGTACTGATGGGCCTTTAAAAAATGTGACATTCATTGAAATGTTGATTATTTTTAATAATTCAGTTTCAAAGGTGTAGCTTATTAATTTTAGTAATATTAGAAAAAGGCTGCTAAAAGATAATTAAAAACTATAAAAATATTAATAAAATGCAATAAGATACCATAAAAAAATACAATCAAACAATATTCAAATAACCGTGAATTAAACCCTAAAGAGAGATTGCAGATGGGATAACCAGCTTTCCATGACTATTTTGTGTCAATGCATGTTGTATTTCTTAAACAAAAGCAGCTGGAACCCTGAATATATATAATTCAACCATTTTTGCAGACATTCTCTTGTGCAGCCTTGATTCACATTTTAATAATGGTTTCTCTCCTGCCTGTTTCTAGACCCGAGACATAAACTAAAGAGAAGGTTGGTTATGGTTTCATAAAACATGAACAAAGCAAAAGAGGGAGACCACATCTAGTTGCTTGCCAATCTGGAACTGCATTTGTGTTTTGCCATGAAGAATT
Organism: Poeciliopsis gracilis; assembly: GCA_911649635.1. Taxonomy (NCBI): domain Eukaryota; kingdom Metazoa; phylum Chordata; class Actinopteri; order Cyprinodontiformes; family Poeciliidae; genus Poeciliopsis; species Poeciliopsis gracilis. Next base: position 6,624,997 of record CAJVRI010001220.1, read on the forward strand.
GATTCGTCATCCATCTCTACTTAGACAAACTGCAGAGGGATTTGACTGTAGTTTTCAAAATAGACTGGAAAACAGCTTGAAAAATTGTTTCACTTAAAAGCACACAAAGCTATATATAGTTATGGAAACGTTCTGATTCAGATGATGTGGGAAGAACAGAATGAGAGCCAGATCGCTACATATGGACAATGTGTTACATAATGAATCGTACGGTTTTAGTGTAGGAGTTTACAGGGGAAAATGAATTGTTTTCTTGACAAAAACACATTTTTAACTGGAATATCTCAAATTGATTTGAGCTGAATGGAGCGAGTACTTTTGCTGCAAAGACAAACTGCGCAGGTGAGCTTCATTAACATAAACACAGATAGAGCAGACAGATTTTTCCAAAGCCATGAAAAACTGCATATTTGACTCAGAATTACAAAACAAATGAAATCTTAGACTTTAGAAATCAAAACACAGGCAGTAAACAGCCAGAAGATAAGGCAACTGGTGTGTGAAACATGCTATAAAAAAAAATTAGCTGTAAACAGATTTATAGTGGTGTGACAGACTAATTAATATTTTGACAGCTAGTTTACTGCATCCAGTTAAACTGACCTTAGTAAAAGAGACTGATAATGTGGGGAGAGGTTAGACTTAAACAACCACTGTTGGTTGTTTAACAACAGTTTAGACTTAGACTTAAACTGTTGTTTAAGTCGAACAGCAATGTTTCCAACTACAGTTTCAGAAATCCTTCTGAAAGTTTCATTAAGTTTCTTCAACTTTCTGAAACCGTTGCATTATAGCAACGATGCTAATCAGAAAGGAGCAAAATTAATAACGTCTCACTATAAAACTTAGAATTCTAGTGTTTGTAATGACAGTTTTTGTATCAAGTGCTCAGTTGCTACTGTGGTGCATTACAGGCAGACTGGGCTTCAAAGAATTCCAACATGTATCAGTTCAAGCTAATTTTCACAGATAACACATTTCCTGACTTCCTTTTCTTCATTGGATAAATCACAATATGAATTTTTCCTTCACGAACTTAAATTCAAACTGAAGATTGTACCATCTCTACTTTTCATTAAAAAAATTTGGTGCTTCACATATGACATCATTGCTCTTCAACAATTGTCTGCTACATTCTCAGTTGCTCGTTCTTTTCTCTTTTTTTATTTTTATTTGATTTTTTTTTTTACACATTTTTGGATTTCAGACACAATAAATATAACCATTACAATAAGTAGGCCTGGCCACAGCTGAAACATAGGAAAGGTTGTAACAATTGTACGGTCTAATGAATCTTAAGAGTGTACCTATGTACACAACAAAGTCTCAGTAATTTAACTGTTTACATTAACTTCTCAGAGTTTCTACAAATTTCCAGCTCAAGTTTGATATAATAGTTAGGCTCTTTTGCTAAAAAGAGACAACACAAGAGTAAGAACAACAGACTTTCACCACGTCATGCTGCAATGGGTCTGTTGCAAAAGTAGGACACACTTGCCTGAACTCAAACGTAGAGTTTTACAATGAGTTACGATGGAATAGCACAACATACATTATTATAGTTGGCTATTGTTGCAACTACAGTGGCACAATTGAACCAGCTGACATTTATTCATTGACTTTGAGGCTGGTAATTTAATATATTCTCGGTATGAATGGGAACTAATTCTCAGCTAAAATAGCAGCGAGATGTTTTTGTACACAAAGCAGGGTGAACTACAACTTTGATTGACAATTCACTGACAAACAAAGCTTGACACTTGTGAAAGCAAATAGAGGACACATTGATCGCCCGCGACTGAAGCGGTGATTAATGGCTCCTGTCACTTACTCTCTCCGTTTCCTCGGTAGACTGGTACCCAGACGACAGCACCACATCCCCGACGCCGTGCGCAGGTGCAGGGCTGCTGGGCGTGGTGTCTGTGGTGGACGAGGAGCGTGGGCGACTAACATGCTGCTGTGGGTCGTGGGTGTTCCGTCGCTGCGGAGGCTGAGGACTACTTCTCAGAAGGGGGTCCCGGTCTCCGCTCCCAGACCCGGACCCCTTGCTGCGTCGCGCCTGCAGGCTGGTCCCACGCCTAATCATGCCTGCAGTGCCTGAGCCCTGTCCAGCTGCAGAAGAAATCACAGGAGCAGACAGGCGATCAGAGTCAGAAGTGCAGGACCCCAAAATGTCCTGAGGAGCAGAGGGAGAGGCGCCGCCTGCTGACACCACCGAGGAGGATGAGGAGGAGGAGGATGATGAAGGGATGGTGGAGCGAGAGAGGGAGAGGCGTTTACGCTGATGTTGGAACAGTTGCTTCAAACCCTGACCAAGGACCCCCATGCTTTCCTTGGCGTTTTGGCTCATCTTACTCAAAGAAGGGTGTGCAGAAAGAGATGAGGCCCTCCTCAACCCTGGGCCCTGTGAACCCTCCATCCCTCCACTAGCTGCAGGATTTGAACTGGGGCCCATCTTTTCTGGGTCACTTTGACTGCTTTCCCTCTGCTGCATTTAGCTGAAACCAAATAAATATTGCCGAACTCGACAAGTCTGCTCTCGCCTCGCTCTCTATCTGTGAGACATGCTGAGGGACAATGACAGAGAAGGGAGAATAAAGGATGGCAGGACAGTAGAAGAAGAGGCGGGACTGTGATGGAGGATGGGATCAGGTCAGGCGACTTCAGAGGGATGAATCCAAATTGGGAGCAAGCATCTTTGACTCAGGAACAAGCAGCCTCGGTCTAACACACAAAAAAGGACAAAGTTAATCAGAGGCTCAAATGTTTTCTTGATTAATTGTCATTAATTTTCCTTCCAACTCGAGATCAATTAATGCAAACAACTTTAATCCTTGAGAATTAAACAGTGAAATGCTTTTAAAAATGTTGGATTTAAGTAGGGAACTGGAATACGTAAAGCGGTATAAAATGTTTTATCAGAAAGAAAGAGCTAAAAATATAAACAAACAACATACACTTGAAATAAAACTAATCTGCAAGGCTTGAAGTTGAAATGTTCCGGTTCTATGAAGTAAATCCAATGATAGTGCAACATCAAATGCTAAATATCTTATCTTCCTGTATAATTATGAACACAAATTGAGGAAGTGAAGACAACCTGAAAAAGATTGCAGGGAAAAGGAGCAGAAAAGGGAAAAAAAAAACTGAGAAAAACCCACCTACCATCAGCCCAGCTGTCATCCTTTTATTTTTCACTCTTCCTGGGTGCCTGAAAGAGACAAGAATAAAGAATAAAAGATGGGAGGAAAAAAAACATAGGGGAAAACTTTTAAAATGTCAGCAGCAACTCTAAACGTCTTCCTCACAGGAGTCATGACTAAGCAGCTTGTAAATGTGATTTCCTGACTTCAGAAACTAATAATAATAATAATAGTACACCATACTTCAAAATCTGTCAACGTATAGATCCAAAAAAATGCAATTCAGAGAATAATAAATTTTGGTTTAAACTTAAAACCTATTTTAAAACTTCTGGCTGTAGAAGATTAGTGTGAAGAATTACTGTCCATATTTTTAAATAATACATAGTGTTTGAAAATCAGCAGCAAAAAGACTGTGGTTGTGTTAGCTACACAGAAGCTCCTTAATTCTTTAGATATGTCAAAACAAAACGATTTTATGGGAAGAATTTGTCATTGAGACAAATGTTTGACAGGTTATGACAAAGTAATATGCAATCATTTATATTCAAATAAACACATTCTATCCTTGCATTGACTTTAATGGAATACGGTGTATTATTTAACTACCAATGGCTAGAAGTGAATATCTTTATGACCTGCCTCAATAAGCTCAAAACTGGAGTTTGTCAATTTCTCTGTTAAAACTTTCGTAATGAAGAAACATTCATGATGGATGGGTTTTTCTGAGTTTGAAAAAAAATGCTGATCATTCATTACATCACGGAATTTAAACTAGCAAAGCATTCACCTGCAGAGTAATACTGCCGTTGACTATCTTAGTCACAGATCACAGCATAGATTTGCAACCTACCAAATGGGAAAGTGACAGACAACTGTGTTTCATTCTGATTCAACACTCGGCTGTTGTCTCAGAGTTGATGAGTCAAATGATAAACCTAAGTTAATCCTGTCCCACAGCTGAAGCTGAACCTGATGTTCTGTCCCGACAGCAGGACCCAACACTCCTGCTATTGTTGTAAATCCCCTCCCTCATCCCGAGGCTGATCCCTGTGTGGATTGGATGTTTCTTGATTGCCCATGGTTTTATGTCCAAACCAAATCCGCTTTCAGGAGCTTTTAGAGGACACTAGCTTCATTGTCAGACTTTGTTTACACGTATAAACATTTGTTCAGTTTAAGAAAGTCTTGGTGATCCACCTTGACAAATTGATGACGCAACTGAAAGAACACCAGATGGGTCCTGCATGACAAATGTCCTTTCCTAGACCAAACGGTGTCACCTCATGACATTCTTACAGCCTACCGGAACTGACTAATAAATAAAGCACAGCTGGCAACGTCACATCAACTCCTATTCTGAATCTGAATCAGTATTTTGATATCAAAAGTCACGAGACATTGAGAATGTTGTATATTTTTAAATGCAAGGAACCAAGAACAGTTCCTAACAAACAGAGACAGGATTGGATCCTATGAACATCAGCATGTTTCTCAAAAATATTCGCAACACTGTCAATGGCCAATAACAAATGACCACAGGCCAATCTGGAGCAGAATCATCTTCATTCATACAAACACGTCACCATCCATAACTCTACATCACATTCCTATCTCTAAATGTGTGTGCTGACAAAAATGTACAAGAAAGAGAAAATAATTGCAACAGCTAAAGAGCAAATTGTGGATAAAAGGGGAACGGTCACGTCACCAGTCTGACAATATTTTGGATATTTAAAACAAAACAATAACTATCTATATAAACTGATATGAAACATTGTTTTTTATTTACAAGCTTCATCTCAATAAGTTATTATCACAGCAGCATGACAAAGCACATGGTTTTTTCTAGTCAGTTCTCTTAAATTCATCTCTTGTTGACGGACAAAGCTAACTAGGAATGAATGACACAGCACAGAGGTCAGAGTGGCCTGGTTTCTATGACCCTTTAGAAAATATGCTGTTGGCATTTGCTGAATATACAGCTGCTTAGCTGAAAATATGGATGCAGCCTAAACAAGCCAGAGCAGTGTTTCCAGAAGAGTCTGCAAGCTGGCATGGAATAGGCCTCTCTTTGTTTCCTGTGAGCCCCACACAGACCCATCGCTGCTCTTTGTCCTGCGCCTCTTTCACTGACAGACACACATCAATAAGAGCAGAATGAGGCCAGAGAGTTCGGTCAGCTGTTTGTGTGTTTGTGCTTCAGTACGTTTGTGTCAAACCCAGAAAAGAAAACAGCAACTACAAAAAAAATCCCCCCCCTGCAACACAGATACATAGAGTGTGTACGTGTACTTATATATGTGTGTGTTTTGGTGAGTGACATCTATGACCAGTGGAAAGTGCAGCATATCTCATTCAGCAGCTGCAGAACAACAGCAAAGCCAGGAAACAGGAACAATCGTTATTGTATTAACGTGTGTGTACGTGGGGCTCAGAGGCAGATAATGGCACAGTTGTGCCAGCTGTGACAGTGAAGGAGATGACTTCAGTACGCTGCACAGACTGTGATAAGAAACGCAGCTCTTTGTGTCAAATGGTGTTGCAGAGTAAACGAGACAACGGAGGCAGAGATGTTACAAAGGAAGTGAAAGACGCCACATGAATCAAAGCCATCGAAAGGTCCGCGGCATTTTTCGCCTGGTTGTGTTGGGTTTAACCCTGCCACCCAGTTAAAGTGAGGAGGCGTGCAGCAGGTAGTTTGCTCTAAATATTAGTCACAATTTTCCCCATTGTCTGATAAAACCCACAGGGAGTTTTGGCACCTTGATGCCAAGGTGGTGCTAAACCTTCGAGGAACAGGATAAGCAAGGGATTGCGCAATGATCTCCATCAACAAGGGTTGACGTCAAAGAAAAGTTCATAAAACATGCTTGCATGCTTGCACATGTACTGAACTGAAGCTGCCAAGGAGTCCAACTAGAAATTTGAAATGGAAAAACCTTTGTGTTTTAGAACTTGTTGCCCTTTGTTGTCGTTTCATATTTCTTAAATATTTGGATTTAATTTATTCATATACATCAAGCATGTTGGTCTAATCAAATAATTAAACTTTTCATTCTGGTGGGTTGGGGGTGTCTGTTTTTAATCTTGTAAAATACTATTACATTTGTTTGTAGGGTGCTACACAAATAAAGTGTGGTGGGTTTTTCACTTTGAAATCTATTGTGGGTCTTATGTTTGGTGAAAAAATATCCAAAACATAAACATGAAAAAACATAAATAAATAAAAACTTACTAGCACTCCTGCACTATCATTATTTATAAGAGCCAGGCCAACAATAGGTGTGATGCAAACATGAGTCATTGTTAACCATGAGACCTGGTACATACTGTGAACAGTGGGAACTATTCATATTGATCTCCTGCAGTTGTAAATGGCTGAAAATATCATCTCGGTGCATCCACATGCACCGAGGTGTGGATGTGTAACAGTGTAGCATATTGAATAAATCTAGACAGGTCAGAGCTGCAGTCTGGGAATGAGTGATGGTCAGATTGCAGGTTTAACATATTCTTGGAAAATGTTTGCATTTACAGGAGAGGTCTTGTTTATAGAACACCTCTGTGTTTGTGTTCAACACCACAACAGGTGCTCTAATGAATAATTTAGAACCTTCGAGGAGTCAACACTAGTCCAGCTACAACGACAACAACACAAACTAAATTTGTCCAACGACTGAAGGCCTTGTTTTATCACCTACTAGCATGTTTGGTTTTTCAGTGATAAACAGATTATGTAAAACATGCTAGGCTTTCAGTAGGGCCTCACTTAGTGGACTGATGAATGTTTAGCAGAAGTGATCCAGCTCATATTCCAACAGGTCTGGGACAGCATAGTTAGCTGTCAACAGACTGGAAACCACCTACACACCAGCTGAAATATCATACCACCAACACTATTAAAAGCATGCAGCCACTATGGACAATGGGGAGAGTGACCAATGTCATGATCAATGGTGACTTGGCACAACAGATGGGGGAAACCTGCCAACTCATCAGGCCAAGAAGCATTTGACTCTTTGATGCTCTTTATGCTTCTAGCAGGAGAGAATAACTTTATAATAGAGTCAACCTGAAACCATTTGCATTTGGGTCTTCGATATGGGATGCAAATGATTGTGTCCAAGAGGATTCATTCTTATTTGAAACAATTTAATTACTTCAAAATATTTAAATAAATTTACTCTGGCATGATTTTATTGAAAGATTTTTGATAAGCAAAATTTAACAAACACCAATAGTTTTAGGGATGTTCAGACTGAAATATTTTTTGTTCATCAATATGCATCTTTCTCAAATATATTGGTGACACTTAACCCAAAACAATGCAAATTTACAAAAATTACAAAATTTTCAAGTTACAAAATCATTTCAGTGGACGAATTAGAATAGCACCTTTGTGTTTGAATGAGAAGATGTTCAAAAATGATGGAACATTGTAAGTAGTACTCAACATTATCTTTCTTAAGGCAGCTGAGCCATAGCACTGGAAGAAACTATTTAACTGGCAGAAAAATTGGACATTAGAATCCTCCTCCGTTGTTGGTGTTTAGTGAGATCTCAAATGGCCAAGAAATAAATAAAGATTTCTTTAAAGAGAAGATTAAGTTTTGCTTTGAAGTTTATGTCAATTTCATCATCGTTTTACAAAATGTTATATATTGTGCCTCTTCCATTTAACCCTGATTACCAGATACTCAGACCCGCTTTCAAGTGTAAACTCTTGTGGTGCTGCGCTGCTTTTGCCTGTTTTCTGTTGGGAGGGATCAGAGGGAGGCCAGTTGCCACGAGAAACCACAGCCTTTATGAAGGAATTTCACCTTCTATCTGGAAGTGTGGGAGTAAGCTATAATGGAGACAAAAATCTGCCAGAAACAAACATGGAATAAAGTAAATGCTCCTGTCCATACAACTCTAAATTTAGGATATAAACAAATATGTTTTTTGGGGTTTTTTTGGAGTGGTGGGCATGTTGTCCAACTCTATTATAAGAACCTTACATAAAAATAATAAATGAAAATATTTCATGTGTGAAAAAGGGCCAATTGCATTGTTAATTTGGATGTATCGCTTACAACTCATCCTTTCATCAGTAGAAAATATTCCAAGACCAGTAACAATCTCCATTGGAATAAATATCTCAGCAATGGTCACTCCAGGAAAGAATGTCATATTGTCTCAATGATAGCCTAATCTTGGGGGGTAATTTTTGATATATACTACTGAGATCACTGGGAAACAGCTTAGTTTGCTTGTTTTGGTTGTCACAAGGACAGATTGTCAATCAAAAACAGCTTGACCAAAGTTGACCTTACAGTCCCTGCTTTGACAATGAACTTCTCTGAATACCAAGGTGTTTTATAGTCAAACTAAAGACCATCTGAGCAAAAGCTGAAGCTTGACTGAAACTTTACTTTACTCAAGTAAAGTTTCTCTTTACTTGAGAGAAAGAGAACATTTATCTCAAGTACAGCAGCAAATCTACACCAGAATGACTAGAATAAAATTAATCAAAGCGTTACAGTGCTCCAGTTACAGTACAAATCTTAATGAAATGTGGTGCGAAATTAAGACGGCTGTGTAGAAATAGATTCTCACAAACGACAAGGAAATGAAGCAACAGTGACAAGGCACTGGTTAATGCATATTCTCAGAAACATAGGTGGCTAATGAGGATACAGGAAATGATTACTTCCTTTCACTATGACTAAATGTTAAAGCAAAGACATCCAACAATTGGGTTCAAAAATGTCAAGATGAAAGTACTTTCCACTGAAATCCAAAATCTATCAGTGAAAATTATATCCAAACATTTATCCACCGCCTTTCCCTGTGCAAACTATTCTGTTATTGAGGTCAAGGTCCACAAAAGGCCCCCGAGGCCAAACTTTTGGGCACGCCTGATGTAGAGCGACTAAAATAAGGAATACCTACATTTTTTTTTTTAAATTATGTGTTTCTGAAAAGTACATCCTCTTCTAGGTTAAGAGGTTTTACGTTGTCAGGACAAAATTAAAGTCAGCGGCACTTCATCAGATTAAAAAATTATTCAATTTTAACCTCAAATGTGCAAGTGATTAAAAATTACATCCGTTTGCTCTGTTTTAACAGAAAGTCAAGAATGTAGGTTTTCAACAACAACTCTGCTGCTAACCATCAATCTGGGAAACAAGATCACCTGAACTTCAGTAATATCGAAATCAATCTTCACAGATACAAATAGTTTGACATTTTCATGACTAAAAGGTTTTCAAAGTCTTATGAAATAAAGTCACTGGTAATTTTAGGAACCATAATGAGAATTAAGCACCTCATCACAATTTTCTAAATGGTGCATGTAATATTATTGCATTAAACTTGTCAAGCATCAGCATGTGTTAAATAGACCACAACAAAACCACAACCATTAGGTGATTATTCAACTAGTGAATCAACAAAAACTAACTTAAAACCTGTGATAGGGATGCACAATGGAAATGAAAATATAAAGAATATATGAAGTATGTCTATTTTTTACATGCATCAAAATCAAAACAATAAATATCACAGCTGCAGAATTTTATTCCGGCCTCTTACCAAGTTGTAAGGTTTTAATCTTTAATTGTTTCAACAGCATACATTTGAAAATCCTATTGAAAAATTAGTTTCGCTCTCCAACCCCGCATTTTCATAAAGGACATTAATAAGTTTTGACAATGAACAACAGTGATATAAAAACCATTACAGGGGTGACATCCCTACTGCTAATTTCATGTGATTATTCTGATCCAGTGTCAGCATCATTCTGAGAAACACACTGTGGCTGTTCTTACGGAGCTAACCAACACTTCTGGAGGCCAAATTACACTGCAGTCCTGTCTCCTTAGCCTGCGTGTCTTCAGGATTCATCACCCCCAGTATTAAAGTGTTTTAATAAGCTGAGCACATAACTGAGGGTGAAGCAACTGCCCATCTTTAGAAGCCGCAGAGTTCAATCTCGTATGCGTCATGCTCACTACCATCAACACAAAGATGCACAACACATTATGCTCCTACAAAGACCTTTAATTCTGAGTCCAGGCCCAAGAAGGGATGGAGCAACGCGAGCGCAGCAGGAACAGGAGGAGGCGGGGAGGGGCAGCGTCATCATGGTGGTCTGACCAGCCGAGTGAGACGTGAATAGCTGTGCTGTGTTAGCAGTGCCCTGAAGGGGCAGCCATGCTCTCAGCCACTTAGCAGAAACAGCCAAACAGATACCAGGATGCATCATGTCATGTTAGACTCTTCCAGGCCACTACATCTCTGCACAGATGGAAACAGTTATCAGAATGTATGAGTGCAGTGAAAGGGAGAAAACCAACCTTCAGTCATTGCAGAGGAGGTGACAAGCTTCCACATTTGGTGAATCTGCCCTCAACCACCAGCATGAGAAAAAGGGGAGATGAACTCTGTAATCCACGACATCTGCCTTCCTGACTGTATCCCTGTTTTTAGTATGCATATTCGACAATGACATAGAAAAGCTAAAGAAAAAAAAAAAAGGAAACAGCCTTTAGATTCAATGAGGCTGCAGGTTCATGGGACTCTAGAATTATCCTGCTTTAACCTGTGGAAGGAATTTTTAAATAATCCACCTGCTTCACAATATTTTGAATAACTTGTTTTATGATACATTTCTTATCAGCCTAGAAATATAAATATATAAACAAATACAATTTGTCCTTCTTTTTATAATAACTTACAAAATTACACAGGAAAGTATTAGATAGATAGATAGATAGATAGATAGATAGATAGATAGATAGATAGATAGATAGATAGATAGATAGATAGATAGATAGATAGATAGATAGATTTTCTCTTCTGTATAACTATAAATACGGGTACTGTTTATGACAGGACTAAGATTACGAAAGACAAGTCCAAAAATTCGCGGTTGAGTAACGCAAAAGTACTTTCTGTTCTATATAAATAAACTTACACAATACGGTACTTAGTGTGTTTATTAGAAACATTCAGGAAAATAAAAGTGACCAAATCCGTTAACACATCAGTTCAGTTCAAGTCAAGCGCGTTTTCGACAGCAGTTTCCACCATTCAGTTTGGAGGTTGACTCAGGTTGACGGTCCCGTTAGTGTCAACGCACAGAGCTGCTAATACGGTAAATTATCAACAGCGACCCTCTGACAGTCAAAGGCTCAACAGGCATCACAAAACACGCACAAACTGGCGGTAAGAGGCGCCTCCAAGAAAAAAAAAAAAAAAAGCAGAAACACTCAACAGAAAGAAACATGAAACACTTACCACGAGTGATGAACTGTCGGAACTGTCAGCCCTTAAGCAAGCTACACCCCTCCGATGAGAGCGGCGCACACCACGGGCCGCCCTCCCTCCCTAAAAACATAGATCTGACGTAGAGGCGTAAGGCGTAACCAAAGATTGTATGTTGAGATGATGACTTACTCAGCACTTTTAAAACAGAGACCGACGTCTCTCGTTAGATAATAGGCCGACTTTCTGCAGCTCAATCAATAACTGGCTATGATCAAAAATTAATTTATTTTTTAAAGAAATATTATCAAAAGGTAAAGAATGTATACACCTTCTTTATACGATAGATTTGAAGCATTTACTTCTTATAAATGTGTTGTTCATATACTGCTAAAGATTTTATCTACGGAAATGTCAATCGAAAAATATTGCAATACTGAATATTGCTGACAGTAATGTATAATTTCTTCTGAGGCTCTTAATGCACCGCAAGATTCTGCAATAGTAACCACTTATTTGTAATTATATTTATAGTTTTACAAACTGAAAAATGAGGAAAAAGGAACCAGTCCAGTCTAGAATCAGAAGTATAAATGTCAGAGAACAATTTGTTTGTTGTTTGAAAATTTGTTTCATCCATTTTTTTTTTTCAATTCTTGTGGGTAGAAATTCAGTTCAATAATACTTTAAATTACTTTATTTTATTAAATAATGAATCAATTCAACCACATTTTCCAATTTTTCAAAATGCAGAAGAAAATGTGGACTCGCAGTTTTGTGAAGCTGCAGTGTAGAGCTTCATATAACTGCCTCAGTCATAATCTTCACACTGATTCCAGTTATTCAAACATGATCCAGAGAGTGAGGGGAAAAAAACACTTGCATCCCAGACATTTTAGGAAACACAACTGTCTCTCATTCTTCTACATAAAACACTTACAAAAACAGAGCTCTGCATTGATTGTTCATTGGAAATCGGATGAATGGCTATCTTGGCTTCTTCTGAAGCAAAAGAGATAAGCGCTCAGTGATTTTTGCTGTCGATGTCCTGGACGAGGCCTGCGTGGGTTGATCCTCCACCAGGCTCTGTTGTGATGAAGTATTCAAAGCATTGGAAGGATTTGACTTAAACAAGACCTCTTAAACATTGCTTGTCTTCTCCTCTTTCATCAAGCATAATATCAAACATTGTTTGCTTGTTGCAGGTTATATTTAAAAGGCCTGTTGAAAATAGTGCAATTCAAGAGGTTTAAGTAAAGACTAAATGGTGGGGATGAAAACCTGCTCGAACCAAAGTTCATTCCTCCAGTGGCTAACAAATCAAGCTTTTAACAGGTCTGCAATCCCTCCTATCTCACTTGGGTGGCGGATAACATGAAGAGAAGTATTACAACTCTGGGTAATAAGTGTGAGGTTGCCGTCTCAGAGCTGCCGTAACTATGGAAACTATATCTCTCTGCTGAAATTTCTTTTTGTGATTTATTCAAAACCTTCAATGGGAGTTTCAATCACAAACCAATAAAAATCATGTTTTGGTTATTGCAATACTGAACACATTCCCTTACTCTTTCTCAATAGGAAACTAAAATACATTAATACAGTACATCTTTTATATATCTAAGGTCTTCTTTTTTATTTTTCAAAGTCTGCTATTGTTGGCTAAGCTGCTCATTTTTCTATAATCGCTATTGTTTTCTGCGGGATTATCCATTTAATCTGCTTGATGTCCTTGATTGATTTACTTGTATTCTATTGCTGTCCACTAGATGGCAGCATTAACTGGGAAATGCAAGGGAGAAGCTCCATGCTGTTCTTTCCAAAACTTGCAATCATGAAGTTTGAAATGTTCAAGAAGAGTAAAACGAGTGGGTGTAATACCATTTTTAAAAAGTGATGCTCAAAGGACAACAGGAAGCCAAACAGGGGACATAATGTGTTCACATTCATAATGTGTTCACATTCATAATGTGTTCACATTCATAATGTGTTCACATTCATAATGTGTTCACATTCATAATGTGTTCACATTCATAATGTGTTCACATTTATGTTCATGGTTTCAGCTAAAACTCATAAATGTTAAAAACTAGATTCAAGGACAACATTTATATATTCATCAAGCTCCAAAGAAGTGTGTATTTCAAAACTAACGTCAATAACAACTGGTTGAACAAATGCTTGTGATAGACCCATATCCAAAGAAAATTATCAGGGGTGAGTGTCGGCTCAAAGACAACCATGTCAGATTTACCTGACTTTTAATTTGGAAATGAAAAGTCAGAGCTTTTTCAGTGGTGTTGTCAGAGAGAAGGTAGATTAAATGGTAATTTAATAAAGGCAGTAAAGGCAAGTAAATAAAGTGTCATTGCAATAAAATGGAAAAACGACTATTAAAGAGGTTTCCTAATAGGAAGAGGTAAACTTTAAAGAGGTAACTTTAAATTTACCTGGATGAGAAACAATGACACGCATGATTGCATGTGTGTTATTAAATATGCTCATGGATAACTTATCAGCAAAGGTTACATGTATTTACCACTGATATATGTCATTTTGACTAAACAAACCACATGATCACCCACCTCTTGTGTTCAAATTAAAACCATGAAAAGTTCCATTATACACTTATTCAGGGAATGTAAGTGAACCCAACTATCGGAACCATCATGACTCTTGAGATTTATTCCAGCTGTTAGAGTATTTTAAAGTTTATGTAGTATGTTACTGAATTGAGAAGTAAACCTGAATCGCTTTCACACAGTCACACGACAGAAACACATGGTTTACATGGTTGGCTAAAATTCAAACTGAGCATCAGAATAGAGATGAAAGGAGATTTAGATTACTTTGAAAATGGTGTGGGTGTTGATGCCAGGCAGGCTGGTCGGAGTATGTGAGAGACTGCTGATCTACAGAGATTTTCTTGCAAAATCATCTCTGGTTTATAGAGAATGGCCTAATATTTATACATACAGGGGTTAGTATATATATGTATGTGTATATATGTATCCAGTGAGCATTGACAGTTAAAAATAATGATTATGAGAACAATAGTAATACAATAATACATCTTGTTTGTTAGCTGCCTTTGAAGACACCCAAGAACATTTTACAAGAATGCACTAAAAATAAATGCATTTTTAGTTCTGATTTGAAAATAAGAGAGTAGAGCGTTCTACAGATGGGGAGCAGAGCGACAAAGGCTCCTTATGTTGTTGAGGCGGACAGAGCAAACAGCGCGATGTAAATGATAAAATGCAAATGAGTGGTGATTTGCATTTTGCCCTGGTTCAACTTGAGATGAAGAAAAGTAAGGTAAAAATAAAAGTAAGAAAATCCCAGTTCTTAGGTTTGAAGAAATCCATTTAAGATGTCGATAATGTAACATAAATGTAAAAAAAAACTGTCACTTTAAAAAGAATTCACAGGCAAAGTTATCAGTAAGGACGAGAGCGAGGAGGTATTGGTGACATGCACATAAAAAAGGGTTATAATTGAAACTCTGTACTCTATTTTAACTGAATTAATGTGTAACAATTTCTCTCAACACTTCCTACTGGACAGCTACTTCAGTTTTACGGCTCAACCAGAGCATGGTTGAGCTGTATTAACATTAAACAAAAAGGACACAGAAAGTCAACCGTTAAAAAAAATAATAAAGTCTTGTCCTGTTGTCAGTATCTGTTTGTGTGAGAATGTTGTGTTTCTGCAAAGGCCATATCCCGAGAAGGTTTTTCGCGCTATCTTTATTTCTTTTTCCGAAGAACTCTCAGTCCCTGCGTGGTCGCACTAAGAGCTCTCACTGCATCGTGAGAGGCAGATATATCTCATAGGTCATCAAAAATTGTTACCCATCCTGCAAATGATCATCACTGTGCTTCAGATTGCTTTGCATCATAAATTAAATGTTCAATCACATCAATTACAGGTTGAAATTGGACGTGTGGATGGTATAAATTCCCACTGGGCCTGTGAACCATGTCTTCAGCGGTGAACTGATATGATGAGTAATTAGCTGCCAAACAGGTAGAGAGAGACTCTTAATCATTGAGTCAGAGTTGTTGTTTTTTTTTTTTTTGGTGAATAAAATGTTGGACTGATGGAAAAAAAACACCCTGTAGAACAGGAACAAAACATTAGATGTACTCAAAGCTGAAGTTATCACTGAGCTCCCTAAATGGCTACAATGTGTTCTGTTTTTCTATATGAACTAAAGTGCCACCATTAGCCAAATAACGGGAGCGACACTTGTGAACAGTTTCACACAAACGGAGGCCTACCGAAATGTATGATATGTGGCAGCGGCAGGCAGGCTGTTTTTCCTGCTCCCACGGTACAGCAGAGTATAATGGGGAAGATTAGTCTGAGCGGCTGATGCCTGGTGACCCTTTTTCTGAGAGGCCGGCAGACGAGGATGCTGGCTCTCAGTAGCCCTTGTCAATTAGAGCCTCGTCTCTCACAGGCTGGGCCTAATGAAGCGGCCGGAGTGTGGGAGTCGAGCCGGGCAGGCAGGGATCGATCCCCACACTGCTGAGGGCACAGCTGGGGGGCAAAGATGGGAAAGCCTGGGGACTGAGGGACTGCATCTTCTTCTTTTATCATAATATACATCTGCTGGAGGAAGATGTTCTCTCATTTGACCTTCCAACATTCCTAGTCACTCCTTTTCTCGCGCTGTTGCTGATGTACGTCAACAGTGCAAACATTGACAGGAAAGCTTATGTGACGCCCACCTTAAGATAGCTTAAAACTAGTCTGAGTAGTTTGTGTGGGTTGATTTTCATCTTGTGAAACTTGTGTAGGAAGAAGAATTATTTAGAGTGAGCACACAACTTTATTCAAAAACTGTAGTAGATTCTAAGATATTTTTCATAAATGAGATAAAATTTCTGACAAATAAAATGAAACTGACATAATCTTCTTCTCTACCAAGTTTTGTGTAAACTGCTTTGTATGGGTTTGTCAAAACGTTTGCAGTTGTAAAGTAACACATGAAGAAGTTCAGTAGATATCACTACTTTTGCAAGGCAGTCTAACTGCATATTAACCTCAGAAACAAATTGAAATGTCAGTGTCCAGAGCTCTTATCAAGAGGCTACTGGGGTTAGTCAAAGTCCTCAGACGGTAAGTCCCATTTATTTTTAAATATTGTCTGATTTTCAAGTGCAAGAAGAAATAACAATCATTAGGAAAACACAGAAAAAAAACCCCAACAACTCTGATTTCATATTCTAATCATGCGAGCTATCGCTCAGTCCTTGATAAGGTCAGGACCCCTCTGCCTCCTCCTCTGTGTTCCTGCACCATCACAGTGATCAGCATGCTAATACAAATAATTGCCGTTTCTTGTATAGGATTTGCATTCAGATGGAAAACACTGGCCAGCACTGTGGTCAGTTGGGATGATATGGGATCTGTGACCTCCACATGGGACACAGAGATCGATAGCAGCCACAACTTGATCACCCACACATCTGTCAATCACTTTATTGCTGTAAAAAAAAAACATTTTCCAAAACACTCCCATCAGTGTAGTTGCTTAAAAACTAAATTGAATGATTCAAAGGTGGTTAAAATATCAACTCGCTTCAGCTTAGTAAGTGACCTTCTAACCGGTCATAACAAACGGCGTTAATAAAACATTTGAACTTTGTGTGACATGATAAGCAAAGTTTTTGTTCTTCTCTTTAAGAAACGGAGTGAAATGACTTAATGGTGCATAAGTCATGTTTGAATTTAACCAAATCTAAAGTTTAACGACATGGAAAGGATTTTCTAGTAATGAGGTATCTTTAGTCAGAATGTTGAGACAGAGCAAGGCAAAAAAAAAAAGAGAAAGAATTACAAACTTTTAATGATTATTGTGATTATATTTGAATGGCTTTTCTCTTTGGATGGGTGGGTTTGCTCATTTGGCCTTTAACCCTGCAGTGCAAAAACAACAATAAAGAATTGCTAATATGTGTTTGAGAGAGAAGTAGTGTGCTTCATTGATCAGATTGAGAGCAATGAAGCTTCACAGCAACAGACGAAACTTGAGTGTCAATCAGTGGCTGATTCAAAGCAGTGACATTCTCATTGTTGCTAATGTGCAGTCGATACCTTGTACAAGCTGTCATGTTTACAAAGAAAATAGATCATTTGAAAGAAAAAGTATAGAAAAATGTGTCAAACTAGTGTTTTTCAGTCTTCTCACTAATGTTAGGGAGATTTGTGGGCATGAGAATGAGAAAATGTTTTGAAATGATTTGGGTTTTTTTTGGAAGTTTTAGTACAAATAAAAATCTGGCATCAGAAGTTTGGTCTTGTGCTGCTGTAGCTCATCTGCTTCAAGGTTCGATGTTGAATTGTAATACCTGATTGCTTGTGTGTTTATGTTGCTTCTTACTGGAGTAGATTTATCTGGGCAAAGTTAGATACACATGGGTGTGTTTTTGCTATTTTTGTTATGTAGATAAGGGCAAAATGTTAACTAATTACGTCAGACCAGGATAATTCAGGCATCTGTTAATTTTGGGCAACACTCACTTGAGAGTGAGATTGTGACAGCCATCTTAGAGGATCAAGCTGTTTCTTAGTGGCAAGGATTTAAATCAGGGTAAGTAGGTGTAGATTTGCACTTCCTTGGTTCAGACATTTGATTGCATTTAATTTTGGATGTCGTAACAAGCACAGCTATTACCCAGTTGACACATTGCAGATTATATTGACTTCAATTAAAACCTGTGAAGGAAACAAAAAAAATGGTCACATTAGCAGGAATGACACAAATACCAGATGAAGCTTCCCCGAAGGTAATCCTTTAAGACA
The DNA here is from genome assembly GCA_911649635.1 of Poeciliopsis gracilis. Taxonomy (NCBI): domain Eukaryota; kingdom Metazoa; phylum Chordata; class Actinopteri; order Cyprinodontiformes; family Poeciliidae; genus Poeciliopsis; species Poeciliopsis gracilis. The sequence goes on from CAJVRI010001220.1 coordinate 6,643,203, forward strand.
GATTTATCTAAAAGTTGAAAATTACTCAAATATCCCTAACTTTTTAAGTTTTACTTTTGTTGTTGCTTTTCTTTATTAATGATGAAAAACAGCAGTTGAGAATTTTTTAGTGCGGAAAATCAAGCAACCGTGAGCTTGTAGTTTAGGTCGTCTGCTAAAGCTATTTGTAAATATCACTAAAATAATTTATGTCATGAAAAAAAATGTATGTTTATTTCTAACTATTATGTAATTTAAGTTGTTTGGTTCACGTGTAGCAGTCTCGTGTCTCCTGTAGCCATCAAGGTATTTTGTAGCTATGTTTGTAATATTTTGTAAATTTAGTGGTTATTGGTGTTGTAATTATTTCACATCTTAATTTAGAGTGGACGACGGAGAATTTAAAGACCTCAGAAGTGGCAGGCGGCCACGAGGTAACTTTTGTTAAAGCACATGTCGCCTGTCTGCCTGTAAATGTCTCTGTATCTAAAGTCTTGTATTTTATTTCTGCAGTTTTTACAGCGTCTAAAAGAAGCCGTGCCAGTGTTGTCACTTTGGAGCCACACCACTGAATAACAAATGCATCACAATGAACGCTTCACTCCACATGAGTTACATCACAAGCAAATTTCCGTCTCTTTGCGTTGTGCTAATATAGTATATTACTTTGCTGCAGCCTCATTTTGTCTTATTAAATTCTGTGCTGAGTTTGTAATCCAGTAAGAGCATAATGATAAGTGCAAAGAACAAACACATGCACAGTGGGATGCAATGTGACTGCTATCTATGAAACCTTATGATACATATTAGGTGTGGCAATTCACCCAATCTAGGACTTTTACACTCCCTAATAATCTCAGGTGGCATTTTTAAGGCAATCCTCCTGTTACAAACAAACATAACTAATATGCAGACTTCCAATACATCCAATAAAGTTTGCACTCAAGATAATTAGTGCTCATAAGACAGTTCTGACCTTCCCAAAGACAGCATTACAACACCCACCAATCTCAGCAGTGCCTAATTAGAAATAGAAAGAGTGGCTGCCTGCAAAAGGAAGAAAATGTTTGCTTTTTCTGTTAAGCGCATGCCTTTTTATAGTCAGTTTTAAACTTTCACAGCACGCACTTCGAAGGAAGCTGATTATCAGTTTGCTCTTTTCATCATCAGATCAAAACAGGAAGGGATCGTCAATTAGACGTGCTACACCTCTGGACCAAAAGTTAACCTCGATGCTAAAATATTGGAAAACATTGAATTGAAAACCTTTACTGTAGTTTGTGAAAGAACATAAGGAGAGTAATGGCATCCAGCTTGATCTGTTCATCACCACAGAGCAGATTTAGCATTTTTGCTGACTGGGCACTTTCTCTTCTTCCTCCTGGACTGGGCCTGTAGGAGAGGGATGCATTCTGACTAAATCCTAATTTTACATTTTATGGTGAAGGCAAGACAGAGAAGTAAAACAAAGGGGAGAGGGACTCTGACAAGATTAGCTGGAGTTTAAGGTGGCCTTTCAGGTAAGTAGAGCATGCCTGAAATTCCTTTGGTGTAGTGGACAAAACCAGAATATTTCGAGCTTAAACGAGATGAAGAGTGTGAGAATTCCACCTTTATGTTGTTTTTATAATTTCATATTAACACTAAAGCACAAGCTGGACAGAGAAAACATCTGGATGAATGAGATAAACCAAAATGTAATGCCAAATACCGAGCCACCATGAATGAAGTAGAACTGCAAATTTAATGATAAACAAACAAGAAGATTTACAGGGAAGCTCACAGGGCATACAGTAGAGTTATGGGAAAAAGCAGATTAGAACTACAAAAACCAGGGAGCTTACATAGTAATTAACACAAGATAACTAAACTGGATTGAGGGACACTAGCCAAGGGGAAAAGATAAATACTGACCAAAGAGAACAAACTAAACACTCAAAGAACAGAAGTCAATTAAATGAAGATGATTGAGAACATGATTCAAATTGCAATTGATGTAACTTCTGGGCTCCTCGGCACAATAAAAGCTCAGAAAATCAAACAGATGTGCTTTAGGTACTCAAATATAATGCCATACAAGACTAACAGCCACTAGTCACTGATTGGCAAAGTTAGAAGTACTGTAGCGGAAAGGGACCAAAAGTCTGTTGCTCCTCTCTGAAGTGGAAATTAAACCCATGAAAAGGACTGAAAATTCATATCTGGTGCTAGTTAGGACCTTTATTAAATTTCCAGATGGTCTAATAATACCTAAAAGAAGAATATTAAAAAAGCAACACTGAAGTTCATAAATTACAATATATTGTATAATCATACCCTTGCAACAAAGGCAAGAGAATTTGGAAAAAAGTAAAGTCATTTTCATAACATCGTACAGGGAAACATCTAATATGTAATTCATATAAATACGTTTTTCTTTATTTAAATTACACTTTTTTCCCAGGGTATAACTTTGGATATGTGTTGCATTGTGGGAAACATTGTGGGAGCTGAACATTTCAGTTTCGCTTAATAATGACTCCAAGGTAAGAAATAGCATTCAGAATTAAGATGAACTGAAAACCCTCAGTCCATATTGTAATTACTTAGTGGAGTTGATGATCGTTTGGGCTTCAGATGCTGCTTTGACTAGGAAATCTGGGAGCAGGTTTTGGTACATTTCAGATCATTTGAGTCTCCTTGAGCCACACATACCCTGCTGGGTAACACAATGAGCATCCATATAATAAATTTCCCCTTTTATAAATTTATTCATGAACTGGCTTCTTAATGGGGCTTGGGAGAGATCGCAGGCACAGCGGTGAAATCTCTAATACAGCAAACCCAACTGAGACCAGCGGAGGGGACGGGGACGGACAGGGAGCAGGTATCGTCACAGAAGACAAGATGCATACAAGATGTTTAACTTGGGAGTATCTTGCGTGAGGGAGTAAATGACTGGGTATCACCTCTGTCATGTGATGTGAAACCTCTAAACCTTGGCATGAAAAAGTAAGGTGTCGTTGAAGAAAGCGGAGATAACCAGGACGAAAGAAGAAGACTGCCTCCAAAGAAACAGATTGTTTGTGTGGAGGAATAAAAGGTGTGACTCCCCTCTCACTTTGTTGATTACAGATGGAGAGGGCTCTGTGGAGTTCTGCTGCAAGTTCCTGCTGCCTCCAAGATGAGTGTGCCTAATGCCCCTTCCTCTCCATTACAGCCCACAGCACTGCACACAACACACAGCGTTCATACATAACAACAAGCAATGCTATTCTGTTGTGTCCTGCAGATGTCATGTCGCCTCGTCTGAACAATGCAAGCTGCCGTGTGGCTTTTCTCTTCCCTCTGTAGTCAATGTAAGGTAATGCGTAGGTGGCAGTTGCTGCCAGGAAACCCTGCTAATGATTAGTTTCTGAACCCTCAATTACTGCCCATGTATTATGGAGGGAAACCTTCTTCAAACACAGAAAAAAGAAATCGAGCTGCAGATCACAGCACCGTATTTACTGTAAACACACAGCAGTCCAGGACTCGACTTCCACATATTTACTCAAAATGTTATGTGTCTTTTTCTCAGACTTCCACAGAGGTTTGTAAGTTCTATTGCGAGATAAGCACTGCGTTTTCCGTTTGTCATCTTTAGGTGAAAATACAAAGACAACAAACTAAATTTAAAGAGTATTCTTTTAAACTATGGGTACATTTTATATTTGAGGCCAAGAAAAGGGTTTTCTAAAGAGTTGAGGTAGAAATATTTCAGCCAAAGAGGTTTATGATGCTTAAAACTCTGAGAACGTTGATGGATTTCAATTAAAAGAAAACAAAAAACATTTAAAAGTTTGTATTTATATTAACACACACATCTCAGGTCATTAGAAAATCGCTGAATGGCGAATAAATTAAGTCATAACTGATCTGCTTAACATCCAGACAGACCCTTCTTATATGCCATGTAGGTTTGACGTTATCCAGTGTAGTTTCAGGGGTTAAGGGTGATTTTCAAGAACCTCTTTGGAGCTGGTGAGTCACCCTGACTGTCAGCCTCTTTGTTTCTCAGCTCCATCGCAGTGGCAGCGGGCAGGCATCTGTTGGCAGGATGGCAGCGCAGCAGGATGGTGACGGGGTGTCTGATAGAGAGCTGAGACAAGAGGCCGAAGGGGCACAAGATGGAGCAAGAGACTGGTCACAGAGCAGCAAATAATCTGGACCTACTCCCGCTTCTAGAACAGCAAACACCACAGACATTTTTTACCAGAAATGACACAGTGTACAATGTCCAAAATGTTCATTTGATCGCTTCAAACAGTGAAGCAATCTAAGATCTATAAGGTGTAGGTAATGGAGTTTTTTTTTTTTTTTCTTTGCTTTAAGTGATTTCTCATTTTTAGAAACATATTAAAGTGACACCAACCAGTGAAATTTTAACTCTTCTCTGCTCCAACGGCTCCAAAAAAAAAGTCCATCAAAGTTTTTATAGCAGATGAAGAATCAATATGAGTGAGGTCATGCTGAAAGAACTGATTACAGAGCAATCATCTCTTAAAAAAGACCCAGAGTAAGAAAAAGTGCAGACTTCATCTGTTTGTCCACATTTGTCCACCGCTACTGAAAATGGGTATGAAAGCTTTAACATAAAACCTTTACTACAGAGACATAATGCTGCCAATAAAAGAAAAATAAACATTTAAGGTTCATAGAAGGGTAAGGTTCATATCATACAAAGAGCATATAGTGCTCTTGATATCTATATATTGATAATGTGACATTATAATTTGCTGTTTATTTTATCATTTGCTGTTTCATTAATAAAATAATATTTTCCAAAGTGTTGAACAGTTATAAGGAAAATAAAATCTAAAAGAAAATGATGAAGATAAAACATACAAAACAAAAAAGGAACATCAAAAAACTTAGCTGCAAAAGATAGTTATTTAAAATCCGCTTTTTATTTTTACACGTTATTTCCACTAATATTTTTCAAAAGCAGGACTTTGGACTTCATGTGTGTTACTCTGTGTTGTCATCTTGGAATTTTTTTCATTATCTTCAGTCAGAGCAACTTTTAAAAAGTTCCAGCCCTGATATTCAAATCCAGCTTTATAAAACAAAAACAAAATAATTTAACTTTCGACCATCTGCAGCACCACAGTGTGTGTTCCCCTGCGCTAACAAACTGTACACACACCTACATGCCAAACAATAACGAATCACCGCTCTATTATGTTACCTTTTAAGTAGTCTTTTAGTAAAATCAGTTTACTTGCTGCACAGCTCAATGGTAAGTCACGAGAAACAAAAGTAAAGTGATTTGGTAAATCACTTGACTCGCAAGTCTTCAGGAGCCATCTGTCCAATCTTTGTTAAACTCCCTGTCCTAAACAAAAAGAGGAGCTCATCTCTTTTTCTGCATATAAAGAATCTCAATTACGCTGTCATCATGACCAGACACAGTCCATAGAAAACCATGAATATGCTCATGATTGACTTTATATTGTTGTATTAACATTAAGAGAGTGGAAATGTCAGAATAAAACGTACTCCATGAGGATGTTGACATGGCTTTGTGTGAAAAAACACATAATTGTAGGTGTGGACTGTCAGGCTAAAGTGATCTTCAGTCATGAGAAATAATATTCAATCTTGAACAACAGCCTGAATTCTCAGAGATGTTGACTTTATGAATAAATTATTAAATTATTTTAAATCAAACCAGTTGACAGATAATCTTCATTGCTAAAATGCTGAAGGGCCTTAATGTAATATTTTTGCCTTACCCCTGCTAAAATAAATAATTAAATAAATATGAAGTTAATATTTTTATAAATCACCAGTGCCAGAGTTCATGCTTAAGTTTCAAGAAATCTACACGTTATTGGACAGAAATGAAAATTTATTATGGTCTCCAAAATGTTTAAGATCTAGACCTGCAAAACTTAGGAGACCATAAAACGAATTATTAATAGGCAGTAAAAAGAGTTCAAAAGTATTGAGCTCCACAATATAACCAGCAAAAGAAACAGGAAGGAAAAATAAGTGTTTTTTAAATTAAATCCTTCACTTCTGTATGATTGGATTCAGATTTAAAAGCTAGTACTTTTAAAGTAATCTTGTCAGTGTCTGACTTTCAAAGCTGTTCACCTCAATCCTGTCAGATTGAACTCTGATAGGAGTTCGATCTCAACAATGCATTATCTGCTACCTAAATCTACTTTTTTTGAGGTCTAACCTTTAGAAACTTTCCAAACTGTGCAAACAGACAGTACATCTTCATCTATACCCTTGGAAATTAGGTTGGTGAAGCATTAAACCCTGTCGGTCAGGCTCTTTGCACTGTGTTGGCTCCCTAAGAGACCAGTCAGATGTGGGATTGACACAATATTGCTCAAATTCAGATGGAATGGCAGCAGCATTAGGAAATGGCAGCTGTCGTTTCAACTAAACAAAAACTCTTAAGCTAAAAGGGAACTGAGGAACAATAGGGTTAACCTAATGGGGGGAGCTTAATGTAAAGGAAAGAAATGCTGTTAGCAACGACGATTTACAGAATTGAAGAATCGTTTCAAACCTCAACACAATTGACGCAGAACCCATCTGCTGTCTGCTGGGAATGGGCCGGCTTGAAGAATCACCACCTGTTGTTGCAATGATCTGTCTGATGTCATTCTTCAAGATTTTTCCAATGTGTGAGTTTTCATGCATTAACCTTAGATATTAAGTAATTTTATTAAGGGGAAGTTTATTGACATGAGGTGCATTAGGGTTTGGACCTGACATAACCTTCATTCATGATGCTTTGAGTCTTTTCTTTGCCTCTCATCAGGCGGTCTCAGCAAAACGTGGAGTAAATCTGGATGTCTCTTTTTTTAAACGAATCCCAGTGAGCTTAGGTCGAGGATTGCTGCTCGCCTGACATCAGATTGAGGGTCTACGTGTGGCTCATCCAGAAAAACAGCTCCCCTGCGTTTCCCATTGATCACTGCTGTGGACGTAAATATCTTAGTTAGCCTCATTCCCCGAAATCTGGCTTCTCACTCGGAGCTCAATAAAGCCACAAAAACAAGGATAGAGGTACATAAGACAAGATTGTGGCCTTGCTTAAAAAGAGAAAAACTACCTGCTGCATTTCAAAACGTAGCAAACACTGTGAGGGTACGGGCACTTTCAGCGCAGAGAGCACAGAAGTTCATACGGAGGCAAGAAATATGAAAAAGGGAAAAGAATTAGAAAGAAAACATGCTTCCATCTACTAAATTGTTTGTTTGGCCCCTTTTGGATGACATAAAAGACAGGCAAAAAGCTCATTCAAAAAGCGCTTGTGATCCTTCATCCTGCTAGATGAATCATCTACCTGGAAATGAAATGAAATGAAATGAAATGAAATGAAATGAAATGAAAGTTCATAAACCGTTCAGTTTGCCTGTTTTCAAAAAATAGTTTGAAAACAGACTAAAGGATGAAGTTTTTTCCTTCACATTAAATGATCTCCATCACACACAAAAAAAAAAGGATCAGGGGATTTTACACAAATGAATCATATTTTAGTCAAGCAAATGTCAGATTACGTTTTGGATACACACAAACAAGGATGATGCTAATTCCACTTTGCAACTATTTTTATAAACATTGCATCTGTCTCACCTCAAATGTCATCAGATCCTGAGACTGTGGTTTGCAAACTTGTGTCTCCTGTTGAATGCTAAAATAACAGCCCTGTGGTTGAATGACAGCAATGACGTAAACCAAAAGGTAAATAAGAAACTTCTCAAGGAAAGAAAAACCTTGGTATCATGTTGGATTATGTCAAGTTTGAAAAACAAAAAAAAAGAGGGTTGAGCAAAGTTGCAAAAGTAAACTTGAACACTGTTGGATGAATCAGAGGGGATCTACTGTTTCGTCCTTTATAGGACACAATCAAGACCTAAAACCGTTCAGCTGAATGGATGATGCTTTAACAGGTGTCTGGGATTCTGGATGAATTGCTAATTATCCTGGTTACAAATTAATCTTTGCAGACTTATTAAGAATTTCACACCATTTCATTTGGTTATGTTGCCATTTAACCAGTCATCACATCATTTTTGAAAAAGACAAATTCAATTTCTGCAAAGTCAGTCAAAGACGTCCAACTTTTCTCTGTCTCTGAATGGCTTCTGTTTGCATTTCACAATTGTGTCCTTCAATATCAATATGGTTATCAATAATGAAAGAAAAAAAAGTGGGACCACGGTGACATCATAGGAACTGAAAGTGACCCCAACATGGATGAAAAGACAAGACAGAGAAGCTAACAGCAACACTGAAGAAGTTGCGGGAATTTCTACTAGTGGTTGTGTTGTATCTGTTTCTCAGAAAGTGCAGATTTCTGAGAATCAAAAAGCAATTTTGTATACCAGAAGCTACCAAAGAAAATGTCAAGGCTCTCTAAAATCTTGTAATACCTTATGGGAAGACCTTGAGGGCCTTAGTCGTCTCTTCTTTCTGTAAAGGTTCAGGTCCTAAAATATCTGTTGAAAGATGCTGCTGATGCTCCATGAGTCAGTTTTGGCGTTTGTCGGCTGGATCAGCAGCCTGAGGGTTTAATACGTCAACAAGACAAAAATAGATCATTAGGGTAAAACAACAAGATTAGAAACATCACAGATTTTGATTGCTTACTAGAAAACTGGAGATCAAGAGGGATTTTGTTTTTCAGGAGCATGAAATAAAAAAAAAAAAAATGACTTAATGAAAGATTTTGACAAGCATTGAGTTCCACACATTTCAGAAGCCTGACGTTCCGAGTAAAATATACAATTTTATTAATCTTATGTAATACTCAAATTCTCTGAGACACTGAAGTTTAGGTTTTCATCATCTGTAAGTCATGAACATCAAAAGTTTTAGATAGAGCTATTTGTGTGTGAAAAGTACAGCGTAGCTTATCATGCTCTTATTTCTTATGGCCAAAAAAAATAACTGGCACTTTGGTAGGAATATTTAAACGTCTGAGAACCTCTGTTCTGATCATTTCTATTGTTTTTGTTTTGTCCTTTTGCGCTTGGTTTATTTAGTAGGATTTGCGCAGAGTGTTCATAAAATAATCTTTGTTTCTGTAACATCTTGTGAAATGTTATTTTCTCTGGCTTTTGCAAAGTCCTCCGATAAGTTCCAGCATGCCCACAGCTGCTCTGCCTACGAAACTATGCACATATCTCACCCTTCAATATAACACATATTACTCACATTCGCCTCTCTTCTCAGTCACTAAGCTATTTCCTTTGAAAACCTCGATGCTCTCCGGGAAGTGCATGAAAGGCATGTGTTTTTTCCAAAGAGAGTAATACTTGAAGTCCATGGTCCTTTGAGGCAATCGTTTTTATATAATTCATGCATATGGTGAAGAAAACCAAATTAAGAAACCTTAAAAAATACTATTTGATCTTACTTTTCTAAGAGACTGTTTCTTATTAGGGCACCCTCAGTGACGGTGATGCAGGCAGATTAAAGGAACACCCCGGACAAAAACTCAGGGCGAGTCTTTCTCATCTTCGTCATTCGTCCCATATGATGTTAATGAGGCTTCAGGCCTTCATCCCAATCACTGCCTCCAGACAAGTGCAAACAAGTTCCTGCCAGCAATGATGGTGATTCCAGTAACAAGAAATGGTTGCAATGGAAAGACTTTAAGAATTTATTGAGCCTTAAACTTGTGGCGAATGGGATTTTTTCCCTCACTATATAGAATTTTTTTTTTTTTTTTTTACTTTTCCACAGAGGACTATTTCTGCTGAAAATAAGTGCATCTTAATAAACAACAACAAAAAACACCTTCTGAAAAAACTGCCGAACAATGCAGTTTCCAAACAAGTATATTGCCTCACATGGCTCCCAACAGAAATGTTTTAAAAATGCTGTGAATGAGTTTTTTTGGGTATTTTTTCTTATCTCAGTTCAATAAATACAAGATAAGGGCTCCATCCTGTGCAATGAAAGCCAACATTAGACAGGATGAGAACATTTGCATGTTGTGGCTTTTACATATAGTGATACATATACTTTTGACTTGCTCCAGCATTTCCACCAATTAGATTAACTATGCTGAATGATGCTCCAGCTGAAGGACTGGAGATGGACTCGGCCCAGTTTGCGGTCCCTCTGGTTATATTCAGGAGATGGACGATTGTTTAAGAACACTCTGGGCTACTGCTGTATGTGCTGAATGGTGGGTGCACCTCTGCACATTGCTGTTTTGTTACCAGCCACACTGACAAAGTGGGCCCTTTCTCTTTCTTTCAGGGGACTACTTCCGAGTCGAGAGTTGTGCCGTTTTAGGGTTTACATTTTCCGAACAGTGAAAGTTTTGAGGTTTGGAAATACATCATGACAATGAGAGTCCAAAGAAAATCCTTCAATGAACAATCACATTTCCAATCCCAGAACTATGGTAACTTTATCCATCAAACTGTTTGTCTAAGCTCAGTTAACTCTTGCAAAATTCAAACGACAATTGAGATGAAATAGGGAATACTGTTAAAAACAACAGTTGTTTATGTGTTTTTGTTTTTCAGGAAGTAGAAGTTTAAGGCTTTGATTCAAAGATTTAATATAAAAAAAAATAAAAAAAAAAAACAACTTAGAATATCTTTCCTGTGATGTTCTCAGTGTAAAAGAAATATTTTTTTCCCCGGAAATATTTCTCATTTATCACTCTTGAAGAATAGAATATTCAAAAGCTCACATCTACCATTTTAGTCGGGCGTGAGACAGAAAGATCAGCTCAATCTAGCATGATTTACGTCTGGTCCCAGACACCAGCTGATGAAGACAGAGAGCTCCAGAGCTGAGAGCAGACAGACACGCAGGAGTAGAGAGAGAGAGAGAGAGAGAGAGCTCGATGATAAGTGAGCTGTAGCATGAGGTAGCAGCGCACTAATCATGGTCTCCAGCTGAAGAAACACAGAGGCGCTTCACAGCTTATTGAGAGATAATGGAGTTCTCAGAGCAGCAGACACACAGCTAAAGACAAAAATGAAATCTGAGAATAAATAATGCAAAATCCACCTTTTCTTCCTCCCTGCTGGGTGTGTCTGTTCATGTGTTTGCATATATTGGGACTCCAAATAATCTTACAGTCTGATGAAAAATGAGGAAATAAGGCATCAGACAGGGTGAGAGAAACAAAAACCCCAAACTTTGGTGAAGGATTTGAAATCCCAAGTGAGAAAAATACAAAAGAAGAATTAGTAAGAGAACAAACTTTTGAGTGTGAAATGAGTTTATTGGACGATTTTGTAAGAAGACCTGCAAAACTGTGAGGAAACAGAAAAATAAGCAAGCATCCCAGAATAAAGCAGTTTAGATATAGTTTTATTTTGTTAACCTGGGCGTTCAGCTCAACAACAACAACAACAAAAAAAAACTTGCAGGAAAAACAAAAGGATCTGAAAAAGGAGTAACTGAAACTGGAAGGCAGGCATTCTTAGGAGGGGGCTACTGGATGAAAAACAGATAAAGGTAGTGATATAACACTTTATCAAGTTCAAAGAAGCCCAAAGCGCTTCCCACTACATTCAGTCATTCACACATCCACAGTCTGATGATGGGAAGCTACACATTCCCAGTGGAAGTCTGTCAACATCAAGGCTGCGATGCACCAATGAGTCAAAGACTGACCACCACAAGCAGGCAACAACCCAAGCACACAACAACAGAGGTGGGAATTGAACCAGCAATCCACTGATTCCTTCTACCACTGTCGCCGCCATCGTCCCCTGTCTGCTCTAAAGATGTGTTTAAAGATGTGTGGCGGCAGTGAGGAAGGAGAAAGTTTGAGGCAGCTGAAGGAAACCAGTGAAGGGAAACCGGTGAACACAAAGAGAACCACACCAGAATGACTTCAGATAAAAACCAACAACAAAAACCCAGAAAAAAACCCAGTGGCAACAAAGCTAAACAGAGACCTTATTATAACACACACATCATTTACGTTGGGATATCTAAAATATTCTGTCATTTTCAGATCCTTTATGTGAGACAAATCATGCATTACCATGAAGAGACAGGAAGGTGAATAAACATGACGTTTCTCCTGGAGTGCGTCATCATTCAGAAGCTTTCCTTTGAATTTTTGCATGATATTAACATGCAGCACAAAGACAACAAGCAGCTGGTCACTCAAGCTGAATCTGTGGAGCTGACTTGCGATGCACTCCTCCTTCACACACGCTTCCCCTCCACCGGGACGTCTGCAGCCGCATCCCCTGTTAGCTGTCACTCACTCCCCGCTGCAGTGACCCCTGTCAGGACAGTGTCACTTCCAGGGGACACGCTTTCCGTGCCATCCGCACAGACCGGCCATTCTGCTTGTTTATTTCTTTGTTTGAGCCGCTTTGTTGTCCCCATGTCTGCCGTCAACCTGTCCGTCTTTTTCCTGTGCGTTCCTCACTCAGACACAGTTGGAGTTGTTGTCTCTCAGTTTGGCACCTCTGCCCACGTTCCTATGAGGACGGAGGTGTTCTATGCCGCTTGTCCTCACGTCCACTTTTAACTTTGAGTCAGAAACTTTGGCTTTGATTTTCCCGACCCTACTCTGCGACCGTCAAATAAAGCCAAGATTTCAAACTGCATAATTATCAAGCGCGAGTCGGTCCATGACCCACTGCATCTCAGAGTGCTTTCACATGTGGGCACTTCCTACTCCTGTCGCCAGAGAGGCTCCTTAATGCATAACATGAATAAATGAATGTGTTTTATAGAGGTATATTTTCTAATAAATTGGTAGATTTTGTAAGATTTGCATGACAAAATAGGTTATGTACTATACCTCGTTAAACATCTGAAACTTTTTTGAAGCCCAGCAACAAGTTTAGTTAGAAAAAAATGCAAGCAAGGAGAAACATTTAGAGCACATCCTTCCAAAAAAAACATCCAGGTCTTTGTGATGATTAACAAGCCACCTATTTTGAAGCTGACATGCATTTTACTGGCCCACCGACAAAAAGCACGTCAAAAAGAATGTCAAAAAGAACGTACTCTGAACTCCTGATTAAAGGTTAACTTTGGGTTCTTCTGTAAAGTCAAAGGATGAGAACAGCAGCACTATCAGAACTATTGAAGAAACGTTCGAATCTTGTAATGAATCTTAATAATGTTGCAGGGGTTTAAAAGTCTGTTGAGATGCACAAAACCCCCAAAGCAGATCATGGATTTCAAATAGGACCAACAATGTGATCAAAGAGCCAGTTTGTGATTTCCTTCAAGCATGTTCCACTGCTTACTCGTTTTATGACAGTTTCTGAATGATTTGGACCACAAACGGTGATTTTGTTAGTATGGTGACTGCAGTGATCTGTTCTCTGCTGGTACTGTCGTCAATTTTCCAGCAATTCCTCCCCTTTCACAGGAAGAAACCTCCAGCAGAATCAGAACCGGGCTCAGTACAAGAGGTTATCTGCCAAGAGTGACTGGGGGTTTGAGAAGGCAAAGCGGAGACACAAAAGGAAACAGAAAGAGTTGCAGGAGTACTTTCTATGTGAAAGAACAGAGAGAAGTCAATGGCAGTAGTAGCAACTTTAGTGGCTTCATCTTGGTGAAAAATACATCTTAGTAGCCAAATTCTGAGGCAGTTTTAGAAGACAGCACAAACAGTTAGTCGTAGGAAAAGCTCATCCGATAGGTCTGTCAAGGAGAGAGACGCTGTCAAAGACAAGGTCAGGTGTATCAAATATAGAAAGGAAATACTAAGATTCGGCATCAAAGGAAATTTATTGAAACTAAAGATTATTTGAAGATAAAGTTCTGACCAAGCAAATAATTTGATGTAAAACCGAGGAAATACAGATTCTAAGATTTTCCCACCACTGATCAAATCAGGCCTTCGAGCAAAGGGCAATAGAAGTCTGAGATAAAAACCAAGACATCAAAAAAATATAAACCTCTTCATGTCTGTAAACACAGTTTGATGTCGCTCCCACGAACACAAGCTATGGGTGAACAAAGCTAACAAGCAAAGAGAGAAAAGCAACAATACAAGCTTGTGGGTATAATAACTTTCTCTACACCTCAGGTAATTTAAGGTTGATTGTGGCAAAGGAGACCACTGTCTCCTGATAACTGTAGGACTTTTTGAACATTTTCAACGCCCTCCCAGTTTTCAAACAAAGAGCTTAAAACCAGCTCTGTACTGCGACAGGCTGAAAGTGTCATGGGTTTCAGTCCGTCAGAAAGGGGCCAGTTTGTTTCAGCATGAAGTAAAAACACAAGATGGAAAGAGCTGATGTGTCTCTGACCTACCTGACAAAAGACATGAAATAATCCCACCTTGCAGCAAAATTTTCATTGAGAGACAGAAAAAAAAAACTATCTTGAAATTGACAGTATATTCAAAAATACAGTTACTAAACCCATGTTCCTACAACCAGTCAGTAATCAGCAGGTTTCAGTTCCCGCTTTCACCTGCTCCCCTCCACCTGATACCCAATCTTATATTCAATACACAACACTAATCTAAATGATTGTTCTGTGCTTTTGAAACTGAGTTGCTGAAATAAATTTAAAAAAAGTATATCACTCAGGTGACCCAGCTTTGGTTCCTCTCTCTGCTCTGTGATGCCTCTTTTACATGATCCTCTTAAGGCATTTAAGCTCCAGCATGGTGATGTTTTTAGTTGTTTCAGAAATCAATTACAAGTCACATCAGCGTCGTGATCCTGACGTGTTTGTTGTTTTGTTTGTGTCTCTCTTTCCTCTCTAAGCGGTCCATCCCTATGAATCGGCTCTTATCAGAGGGTGGGGTCATCTGCTGTGAGAAGGCACTCCTGCAGTTTATTATGCAATCAATCATTCGCCTGATTGTCAATTACAGTTGTTGTACCGAGGGCCCTCATTGCTAATCCCCTGACGATTTCATTGTTTTTCATCCAATCCTCTTTGCTACTGCCTTTGACCGAAACTATTTATCTGTGTGTCTTTCTTGGACAAAGCCATTAAAATAGTGACTTTAGCCAAAAAGTCAGTTTTTTGTAACAGAACATTTTTTTCTGTAAAAAGAAAATTATTCCTTTCCACTGTCCCCACATGCTTGCAGCAAAATAAGTGACTTGATGCAATCAGATGCAATTTTAACAACTGACATTGTAAATTGAATATGACTGGACTGCTTATATCATTTTGAGATACATGTAAATAATAGTGAATCCATCTAAAGATAGCTATTAGCTTCTATTCCAGCTTCTTTGGAAATGCTTTTGATCAGTGCAGAGATACATACAACACTGGTGGAATGTTTCATCTTATGAAAAAGTTTGCCATACTATAGTGTTGAATATATTTCAACACTATAGAATAAACAGACAAAGCGCTAATGGTTCTTATCATCTTCTCACACTGCACAGCGTGCGCTCTTAACTTCTCTTCCTCCAATATTATGCAACCAGAATACCAATTGCTGGGAGTTTAGAGACTCTTTTTTTTTTTTTTGTGGAACGCTTCAGAATGGATAAAGTAAAAAGAGGCTGTCTTTTAATCACAGCCATATGGTGGTTAAAGGAAGAAAAAGCCTAATTGCTGCTACACCTGCTGCATCCATGCTCTCCGCTTCGATTGTTCTACATTTTTAAAGAAAGACGTCACTTTGACAGAACAGATTATGCAGAACCAGAGCGCCTTCATCCGCTGTGGCGCATACTGGCTTCTTATGCCGGAGTAAAATCCAACAATGCGCTCTCTTGAGAGGTTAATTGGATCCTTGGAGTGTATTGTTACACACATGGCCTCTTAGGAGGGTGGTGACTTACATGTCAGGTGTAAGGAGGTGGACTACATGGATCAGATATGTTTTAATTGCACTGCTGTCACGCTGTGTGTTCATTCGAGACAAAGGAGTTCAAATGGAAGCAGAGGGAGGTTGGAGGAAATAATTCCTGACTTACTTATGGAGTGTAAGGGATGTAAGTGACTTTTTACACAGTGCTATTCGAACTGTTTTCTTTAAGTCCAACTTTGTGAGTTTAAAATTGACTGCTCTGTTTTCCTCACGGGGAAAAGTCAACATGACTTTTTGCCATGTAAACTATTTTCACAACCTACAGGATCATTTCAACCGCGGCTCTGATGTTTTCAGCCAAGCAGGTCTGAACTTCTTTGAAATATTGGATGTGACAGCACCCTGAGAGCAAGTCATTATAGAATTACACAGTCATTTCAATTCGCACTTATTTTCAGCCCTGACCGTGTGTGACTATGAAGTTCTTCATCTTCAAATTGGACTGACTCTGCATGATGTGAGTCAGTTTTACACAAGTTTGGGATAAAATATAAAAACGGTATTTGCTGCTTTATAGATGTCTGCATCTTTATGTAACCTGTTAAATAAATGTTCTCTGTATTTCAGATGATTAAATAAATCTGAGCATTAGAAGTTAAGTGAAGAATCAAGTTAAGGAGAAAAGCTATTTCAAAGACCCAGGTACATGTCGCCAACTTTCCTAAATATGTGACTTAAATGAGATGATCAGATTTCTTGCTGCAGGCCTGCTTAATGCAAGACCTGTAGAATAAACAAATCACTTGAACTGACAACTTGAAGTAGAATAAACAATCTAAAACAAACAAACAAACAAAACAGAAACAGGACCAGGTACATCTATTTACTACGATTGGACTGTGTGATGGACCAAGTAAAAAGCAAAAAGAGTCACAAGATATGTTAGAAAAATATATTTTTTCATTATTATTATTTTAACCAGCATTTAAGCCTGCTGAGCCCTGGCCTCCATTTTTTTTTTGTTTGGCAACTCCATGGCAGGTAAGCACCGGCAAGAAAACAAGCAAGAGTTAATCTTAAAACAAAATTAACTTTAAGTTGATAGAAATACTTATGTTAACTAAATTTGAGCTCTCACAATAACAAAGATCCATATCAACTAATAAATGTTTTCATTGAAACTAAAATGTTATGTTTGTATGAAAAAATTAATTGTGGATAAAGAGTTACCGACTTTAGAGTGTGGCCATGGGTTTGACCATCACAGACTGGAAGGTTATACTTTCCCATTTCTAACTCTTTTGAACTCCTGAGAACCACAGCGAGAACCATTATCCACAAATGGAGAAAATATGAAATGCTAGTATTGCTTGGTATTGCTTGGTGCACTATGTGCTTTGAAAATGCATGATACTTCCCCTTTAAATATACTGAGGGCGAGGAGAGAGTGGTAAGGAACCAGATGTGAATGGAAAGCAACTGAGTGAATGTCTAGACAGAAGAGAATGAGGTGACTGAAGGGAGTTGTGCTGAGAAGGAGCCTGGAAGGCTGAAGGAAGGAGGAAACTAAACGATGAGATGAAACTTTGGAACAGAAGTGGAGAAATCCGAAGCTAAAAGAAAGAGTAAAAAATGCACAAACGCAAAGTTTAAACTAAAACGATGTCAGGAAATAAACAATAAAGAAAAGATCAAAAGAGAAACTAAAAGTCTAAACACCTATGATCACAAAAGGTTTCGGAGTGGTCCAACCAAGAGGCCAAGTCTAACAGAATAATGGATTTTCTTGTAGGGGACACACACACTGCTAGTCAGAAACAAAATTAACTGTTATCAACAAATGTGCATCTTGGCAACAACTGTGTGTAGGAAAGTGAGAATGTACCAAAGACCAGTTCAGTACTAAAAACATCACACACCAACTACCACCCACAGACCCAATTTCTGACAGCTTCCTGCTGCTTTGCAGCATATGATTTCTCAGTCTGCAGCCCCCCTGTGCAGACGTATCAGCCCCAATGTCAGATGAATGGTGTGTGTACATCAGCATCTGTGCAATTAGGCTTCATCTTAAACTGATGGCTGCACAGAAATAGCAAACTAATTTCTTGACATGAGATGAAATGTTTGCAAATCAAATACCAAAAAAAGCATTGATGAAGCAAGTATGGAGTTAATAGAAAATATTGCTCTCGACTAATTACATGCATTTAATAAAAATTTATAAATTTCAGTCATTAGAGTTGAGATGCAATTTTGACTGGAAGCAGGATTCTTGTGCTTTTTTCAGGCACGGCTTTCCAATTGTTTCTCTTCCATAAAGAGCAGATGGTCGACCTCAACAGAGGGTCTGGTTCTTCAGCAGCTTTTCTGCTTAATGCACTTCTTGCCCATCAGTTTATGTGTTGGAAGGTTTGGAGCTTCCTACCAACACATAAACCAAAACTCCTTCCATTTTCAGATGAATTGAATAAAAATATCCGTTCAGAGCTCGAGACGTCGCTTTTAAACTTAAAACATAATGGTGCATCTTGGTCACTTATTGTTACTATTTCTGTGTCTTTTCAATGTATTGGTTGCACCAGATTTTATATATATATATATATATATATATATATATATATATATATATATATATATATATATATATATATATATATATATATATATATATATATATATATGTTTTTTTTTGTTTGTTTTTTGGTATTTTTAAATCCATCTCATCATCTGGCATTTTGTGGTTGTGACTAAAAGTGAGGAATCCAAGACGTACATACGGTTTTGCAAAGTGAATATGTTTAGATTTTCTTCGTTTAACTGGTAAATGACATCAAGTCTCATGTCTAATTCCACTCAACAAGAGATTTGGAAAATGATGACATACATCCGAGTGATGTTTCTGGAACTTTGTTCATTTTGAAGCAAATGAAGAGAATGTGTAAAACATATAGAAACTTCCATGCTGCATTATCACTCTGTCTGTTCTAGTTGCTTCAGTGTCCCCTGCTCCCACTTACCCATTGAAACTTGCAGACTGTGAATCTGGTGCACTTAGCAGAGCTGCATCGTGACTACATGTGAATTCTGTGTGCTAAAGAGCCAGATGGGCTTTGCTCACAACCCCTGCTTCCTCTGACTTTGAGGTTTAGATGGAAAAAAAAAAAAAAAAAAAAAGTAAGAAAATAAATAAAAACGGTTTTCATCTCTCTGCAGCCATGGGAGACCTTTAGATTCCTTAAATGAAAAAAAATGAAAAGATGAAAGAGCAAACTGATTTAAAAAAAACGGATTAAATGGAAAGCATGCAATTACGCAAAAATCAATAAGTTAAAAACTTAAATTCTTTTAAAAACAAAAAGTAATCCCATAATAACCCATCCTCCCTAAGTGCAAGGTTTATCTTTATTTCGCGAAAGCTGAACTGGGAAGCAGTCCTTGTAGGGGCGAACATTCACCAAACCCAGTTGCGCACGACTTGGTGACATCAGTGGGGACGAGAGGTCCTGAAAAATGACTCCTGGGATTTGTGTGACGACAGTGACCGGGAAGTATAAAAGCAGAGCCGAAGAAGCTGTCAGCTCATTTACCTTCAGGATCTGGCCTAAAGGGTCACCAGGAGCTCCGAGAAGCGGGGAGAAACCATTAGCAACGCCGCCAGCGGTGCCTCTGGGTGGAGACGAGGAGAATTTGGATCCTTTTCATGTGAGTCTGGCGCTTTTCAGAATTCTATAGGTTTGAGATTACGGTTCGCCTTACCTGGACACATCAGGTTTACTGTGCGTCATGCGCTTGTAAATGAGCTTTGTTCGTTTCTGAAAGTCCAGAAAGCAAACAGTGCAATTCGTGCATCATCAATCTATTACTGACTTAGTCATTTAAGCATGATTTCTAATAAAACTTTGACTTTGTGTGGAATCTTTTTTCTAGTAGAGGGCGAAAAAACAATAATAAAATAAAGCCATGAAGTCGGCAAGCCTTCTAGTCCTGGCATCTTTTGTGATCTGCAACTTGGCAGTGTGTGATGGACAGGGTCTCCCTGCTGAGGATGAGATGGACCGAAGTACCACCATAGACAACCTCATGCTACAGAGAGCGCAGAGCCTCCTCTTACGGTCTATTCTCAAAAAGCTGCAGGATGGAGACGATAGAAATGGTGCGTGAAGCTCATGGTTTGGATACATTTTTCGGAGAAAAAAAAAAAAGTCGGACTGCAGCATCATACGGTCATACTATGTTTTCATTATTTTTATTATTAAATGCATATTTACTTGTTTAAATCCAGCATTACATATTATTTTCTGTTACATAAGCCTCACTGCCTTTATGTTTCCTGGGAACTATTTTTCCCTCATCATGAATAATTACAAAATGTTGTTGGATTCTCTGTTTCTAACGAGATAGAGAGAAACAGAGTTGGGGAAATGTGGACCGTATGATGCTGTCTTGTGCGTAATTTACGCACGGCGCGCACCGACTGTAAAATCCCTCTTGTTTGTTTGTTTATCTCTGCTGGAACTGACTCAGTCGGTATTAGAGCAATACTAAACAAGACCTCAACTCTTTTTGTCCAGATGGGATTTTCTCACAACCAGAATGGGTGACAAAAAGACAGCATCCCGGCAAGCGGTACTTCGAGGACCTGGAGAAGCGGCAGCATCCGGGCAGAAGGGAGGTGGTCGACGGCGAGCAGTTCTGGGACATGCAGAAGAGACAGCACCCCGGCAAGCGCGAAGATGAGATGCACTCGTTCACGGAGTTCCAGAAGAGGCAGCATCCAGGGAAGCGCTCCACCACGGGACACATTCCCGACAGCACCGTCGCGCTGCTCAGCGAACTTTCCAAGCGCCAGCACCCGGGCAAGCGCTATCTGGCGCCGCACAGCAAGCGCCAGCATCCCGGTAAGCGTCTTCTCGAAGACGAGGACGGTGAAGCGGACTGGACTGAGGACGGAGAGGAAGACGCGTCAGAGCTGGAGAAGCGTCAACACCCGGGGAAACGCTTTTGGGATAACTCCAGTCCGGAATTAAGCACCAGCAGCCCGTGTGACGTTTTGGACTCTGACAGCTGCAGCAAGACCAGCCTGCTGCTCGACTTCCTGGAAAACATCAACAAAAGCCACGCCGAGGAGAAGAGACAGCACCCAGGGAAAAGGTTTGCACCAGAGGAGGAGATGGAGGAAGGAGAGTAGGGAAAGAAACAGCTGTTCTGCTTTGTTATCAACCAATAAACTAAGTGATCAATATGAGACATGAAAAACTGAAAATTGTTTTAATTATTTAACCTTTTGAGCCATTTTTCTTTGGCACACAGTTTGTAACACTAACGCATAGCATCAGTCTCAAATTCTTCTTTGGAGCGCTTGTGCGTAATTATCCTCAATATCTTTAAACTTTGCTGTAAATACAGATTTAGGACGAGGGGATCTTGAGTTATGGTACGGTTGATTATTTTTCATTAGAATATTTATGACTCGTTTAAATAGTAGGATTATAATTACTGGCTTCAGCAATGTCGCCTCTGTGAGGCAGCACGTCCTTGTCAGTGTGGCACATGGCAGAACTGTGGAGTCCAGAACTGATGACAACTGCCTCGCTTGCATCAAATAAAACTCTTGACTGATCGATTTGTGTTTCATTTATACTTATGTAAAATATAAAGAATTCTACAGCAGATTAAGTGTGTCACTCTTTATTTTTACATCGCCTTATAAATGAAGTTCATCACAGATGCAGCTGGTAACCAGTGCAAGCAAAAATGTGAGTGCAGTGCAGATGTATTGTAGCTATCCGTCTCCTCAATTACACAGTGTTCAGCCAGTCACAATCTTCTGTTATAAAAGGTCATTTATGCAGGCAAATAACAGGGGGATGGTGTCAAGTGTCCACTCTTTAATTGGAATCCGTCCTCAACATGCAAATGTATCCAGAACATTCAGACAAAAATGTTTCACTAATTTTCGTCCACGTTCCCACAACTCCAGCCCACAGTGAGAACACTGTCAGCATTTCACCAGCAAAATCTGTGTAACAACATGCACACGTTTTATTTTGATTTATTTTAATCTATGAGTAGGAATTGTGTAAACGGTCAAAATAACATCAGTCAAGCTACCCTATTAGTCAAAACTAACTATTAAAAGAGTAATAAACTTATAAAATCCATTCTAAAAAAAGATGGTACATCAACTTTTATCATGGTAACCACAACTGGGCCAGAATAACCACAGCCAACATTTTGGCATTAGTGAATTACATTAGTGACAACAAGCGTCACAACGTAAAGCTGGATACAAAAACTTAGATGAATAATTTAAATGCCTGTATAACTTGGACGTTTCCATGACAACAGCAGCTGAGAGATTATTGATCATTAGCAACTGCAGCCTCAGGGCTAAGAAGCCCCGCTTACTAGTGAGTTTAGTTTTGAGTCAACTCATTGTTGTTGAGTTGACTCAAAACTTTTGTGTTTTTGCAGACTGACACGTGAAACTTTTCCCATACTTACTCATATAAATGTAAATTATCGTACAGTCCCCAGCAAAATCTTTCTGATGCGGTGCCAGATGACGGAGCACAGAGAGCAAAAATCAATTGCAGAGGAAAGTATGAAAGGGAATTAAAGTTCATGTAACTGTGTCATTTAATATTTCTTTATCTTCTGAAAAACAACAAGTCCCTCTTTGAACCTCCCACAAAAAGCTTTTAAATATAAGTATAAAAAATGTAGTTTTTAACGCTTGTTCATTTTTATTAGAACAATTTAATTGAATTTCAAAACTGAATGAAGTACTAATATTTTCTGCATCCATTTTTTTTGGTAATTGAGTTGAAAACATTCTTTTAATCTTATAATAAAATAACTAATGTTATTTTGTTAAATCCTAGAAACAGGAATACAATCTCAGAATAGAATCCCTGTGCTTACCACTTCAGTCTTTTTATAATCAATTATTGAAATGTAGCTCTATCTGGTTAAAGGGTGATTTGTTCTGAGTAAAGATCAAAGGTTAAAGATTGAAGATTTCACTGTATCACTTTTTCAAAGTGTCTGCCAATATCTCTCATAGCATCTCAGCTAGAATGTAGGTTCTTGATGTCTGAATAAGCTTTGAGGATATTTTGGTAGAAAAACTAGAGGAATTCAGAAGAGGAAGGACTTTGGGGTCACTGCTGGTTCTGACACCAGAAAACACTTTTAATCAGGGCAGGACAAAAGTATCTGCAGCCAGGTGGGTCAATGTTTACTTTCTCTGAACCAAATTGGGACTCATCTGTCTCTTTCTCACTCTGAGTCAGAGGGATTGCTCTTTAACACCTGGAACGTTTGAGAAACTGCTGAGTAGTTTTGCTTTGACCTTTTTTTTCAGTGTTTGCTATGAAGCGGTGACACAAACTGGAGATTAAATTCAGAGGGTTTTCACAAGAGTTATATGGAAACAAGCAAAGAACACCGAGTTGTTGGACTTTACATAGAACTTGTAATTGTTCTTTATCTGCCAAATTTTGATTTATTTCACGCAACATCACCTCTGCACATTTTAGAGTTCCAATTTGTTCAAGAGATTGAACTCGATTTAGTCAAACTAATGCATTTTAAATAACCCAGTTGGTCTCTTGGCAATCCAAGAAAATCCAAGAAAACTAAAAATTGCGCTGGATGAACTTGGTTCTGGTTTGTACTGTAGGGGCAGGGAGCCAAAAATAAAGACAATGTTTTCAATGAGTGCTTTTCAAACAATGAACATTACAGTGAATAAAAGCAGCTTTCAAATTTTAGTTCTGGCTTGTCTGGTCTAGTCGGCCCATTTTTCTCCCAATCTTCTTTGAATCAGCACTAACAAGCCAACGTGACGCCATCGGGATCATGGAGGAGTGTTTCCCCAAGTCTAAGACACTATTGAAAAGACAATTTTGTTATTTAATAAAGAAAACACTAAAAAGACAGAACATTGTCAGCTGTAGATGACAGGCTACTGCCAAAATGTGCTAAAATTGAACCGTGATGTGTTTAGTTCTAAGTCAAAGAGAAGAATGAAAACAAACTTGTTTATTGGCAGAAAAAGTAAAAGTCAGAACAGATGTTTTTGGAACAACCAATGGATCGTCTGGATCATCGTTGCAGAAGGTAATGTATAAACAGCGCCGCTTTGTGGATTGATACAGCTATGAATAAAATGTCTGCAATTCCATCCCAGTGAAGCCTGCAGGCTTCTTCCTGCCACACCGAGGGGCCAGCGAGGTGCAGTTCATTCCACCCACCAGTGACTGAAAGAAGGAAGAGGTTCATATTGCCTGTAAGACAGCGTCCTGGGTCAATTTCCCGACATTTCCTGGTTTTCCATTTTATGACGAGGAGCTGCTTCGATGATTATTATTCCTGCATGTCTATCAGAATGGATAAAGTTGATTTTCTGACTCGCATCCTGACGACAGGAAACACCTCAACGGTTCTCGGTGGTCAGTCTCCTGCCAGCGTCATTAACACCCGGAAGTACGTGCCTGTCGCCGCCAGGCATGGTAACCAGGGTTTTCTAGATGACGCAATCCGGACTGCTCTCTGTGAGGACAGAACTGTTGTGGTGGTTGGTCCAGAAGGTTCTGGTAAAACCACCGCTTTGCACAAGCTTCTTGTCGATTGGGCCAGTGGAGAATGCCTTCAGAACTTTTCTTATGTTTTCAACTTCCAGTTTACAAAAATAGGGTCTTCAACAGATGAACTTTGTTTGGAAACTTTAATGCAACAAGGCTCCCACCAAAGGCCCCCAGACTTCACACGTCTGGTTACAGAGGAGCCTGATGGCGTGTTGTTTGTATTTGATGGTCTGGATGAGTTTAAGCACAGCCTGGAGCCCTCAGTGCACAACCTGACCTCTGACCCTTACCATCTGGTCTCGGTGTCCTGCTTATTGGCCAGTCTGCTTCACGGGTCCCTGATGAAAGGAGCCACCTTTCTTGTTGCGACCAGACCCACAGATGGCATGAAGTCCATCGGCGGGATTCGGTTGGATGTGTCGGAGTTTCAGAAACCGCAGAGAGAGGTTTACTTTAACAACTTCTTCCCTGACGCCGCTGTAGCCAGTGAAGCGTTTCTGCACATGGAAAGAACTCTGGGCTTTTATGATTTTTGTGCTTCTCCCAGGTTTTGTTGGACAGTCTGCTCTACTTACGAGTGGCTTATCGATTCAGGTACTAAACTTCCTGAGACTCTCTCTCAGCTGTTTGTGGATATTTTGGTCCACCTGATTCAGACTCTCTCGCTGAACAAAGAACGCAGTAGAGGGTTAGTGTTGGCTCTTGGCAGAATGGCATCTCACTGCCTCCACGACCAACATTCAAGCTGTTCCAAACACGCCGCTGATTTCTTTGGTTTTGACCAGAGTATTACCTCTGTGGATGGTTTCTTGAGAGTTCACGGTGAAGGAGAGCTCTCCTTCCACTCCAAACTGATGCAGGAGTTTGTCTTGGCTGTGGCTTTTTTTTTGGACCCGTCGACACACAAAGACGCGGAGAAGATGCTGGACAATCACAAAGGTTGTTCCAAGTTTCTAGATTTCTTTATGTCAGGGCTCTCTGAGCCCGCCCAGTACAGATTGCTGGAAGACTTACTGGGAATGTTCAGCTCTGATCAGATTAAAGGTTTTAAAAGCTGGTTTAAAAGCAGCTCAGCGAAAACACTGAAGAATTATGACAAACCAGAACACTACAGATGTTTCCATTTGCTGCATCAAGCCCAGAACGAGAGTTTGGTGAAGGAAATCCTCAACCCTCCTGCACACCCGTGCATCTTTCATGAAAACCTGAGTCTGCAGGACTGTGCAGCTCTGAATTACGTGATCACATGTCTGGGCGAAAGGGAAAAGTTGAGCGTTTCCAGAACAACAATATTAAGAGAGATGATGGAGATCTTGGCTCCATCTGTGAGTCTGTCACACGCAGTGATGTAAGTGGAAAGTGCTCTTTAAAAAAATGGCAAACATTTATCATTCAATGTGTTCAGCGTCATATGTATGAAATGCAATGCCGTCTCCTCCAGCTTGTCAAACTGCTCCATTCATAAAGACTGCATCCCTCTGCTGGCATCAGCTGTGAGCGCGGGCGTCACCAGAGAGCTGAATCTTTCTCATTCCGTCCTCGGAGATGAAAACTTGCAAGTTCTCTGTGCGGGATTAAGAGAGGCCAAGCTGCATGGACTAAAGTAAGGCAAAACCTTTTTTAAATGTTTCTTGCTGATAATACAATTCTGTGATAAAATATTCTCATTACATTTTTTTAGTCACATTAACATAATTTGGATCATACAATTAAGACAATCAATTGTTTGACTTACACCCCATGTTGAGTTGCCAAAACACACATTGATGGTCTTTAAATTTTACAACATTCTGAGCATTTAAGAAAACAAAACAAACAACAACAAAAAAAAAGTACAACAATCAAACTGTTGGACTGACTGAAGGGGGTGGTGTTCTTCACTTTGGTGATGCAGCAGGACAACGTTCCTGCTTTTTGCTCTGAATCACATAAAAAGGACAAAGGGAAGATTTTTGAGTGGGCTAGTCAGAATTTATGCAGAAATTTGATTAAAATGCTTTGACATGACTCTAAACAATTGTTTTTCTTAAAAAAAAAAAAAAAAAACAGCCAGGTTGTTTTTGATATCTTTTTTCTCTTTAATAGCTGATTTCATAATTTTAAAAACTGTTTATACCCAGCTTTCTACTGATATTGAAATTTGTCAAAAGCTTCAACTGCGACTAAACGGTATAAAGAAAACAAGTTTGTAAGTGGGCTTATATGCTTCTAGAACACTGTAGATATTGCTCAAAAGAAAACGCAGAACATAACAGGAGCTATTGTTGTGTTTGATATTCGAAGTCTTAATGACTGTGGTCTGACTGCGGCATGCTGCGGTGACCTGGCCTCTTTGCTGACCTCGCAAACCTTCCAACTCCAAATTTTACAAATGATGTTTAATCCCATCGGCGATCAGGGCTTCACAAAGCTGTGCGAAGCAATGCACAGTCCAAACTGCAAACTACAGGAGCTCCAGTAAGTTTTGCAATAGTATGGACTCATATTTCAACATGTCCATTCTTTGTGAAATAGTCAACTTTTCTTGTTAACAGCATTCAAAAGTGCGATTTGACTGCAGCATCCATGGAGGCTTTTGCATCGGCTTTGTGTTCCGGTCAATCTCGGTTGACAAAAATCGACTTCGGGGGGAACACGACTGGCGACAGTGGAGTTGAAGCTTTATGTAAAGCCCTCCGACAGCCACTTTGTAAACTGCGAAGCCTCGGGTAAGAATCTGACTTTATGACCTTCTGCTCGAAGGTAACCTGGAGTAATTTGATTTTCTAAAAGCTGTATGTTTTCAATCTGTTTTGTAGATTGTTTGAAAACGGTTTGACAGGTGCATGCCTCTCCAGTTTGAAGGAGGTCTTCATGTCTGAACACTGCTCTCTGTCAGAGCTTGACCTGTCGTTGAATAATTTGGGACAGGAGGGGGCGCTGCTGCTTTGCCATGGCCTCAAATCACCCAGTTGCCCCATAGAAATCCTGAAGTAAGCTCATCTCCTAATTATTTATTCTAATTCAGTCTTTAGTTGTTTTTTTAAGGTACAGATATACTCTACCTGATACCTTAGCTGTTTTCTTTGTTTGAGACGTTCCTGTAAAACATTTCCACATGTAAACTTTGAAGAAAAATAATTATCAATTGAATTGCTTTGCCATTTAGCTAAAATAAGTAATTTGAGCCAGCTTACCCAACTTAAAACAGGAAACTTTTGTCTCATTTCATGTCAAACTGTGAGCAACATGACATATTTGTTAAAAGGATAAGGTTTGTAAATATTAACTAAACAGCCCTGTATTGTCCTCTGACTGTTTCTGCAGCTTGACACGATGCGAGTTAACCTCAGCAGTCTTCGAGGAACTGGGCTCAGTTCTTAAAAATGGGACATGTCAAATCAAATCGCTACTTTTAGCCATCAACAAAGTGGGAGACCAAGGCGTTAAATATATCTGGGATGCTCTTGCACATCCAAACTGCTTATTGGAGGAACTGAGGTGAGCTAATGAGGAGAAAACATCTTGTTTTAGTGGGGGGTTTTTTTTCAAAATCCACTTACAGTGCACCACTCTGAATCTACTTGCTTTCCCTGCAACATAGCGTGGAAATGACCAAATTGACAGATGCCTGTGTTGAAGACCTGTGTGCTGCTCTCAGAGCCAGTCAGACCCTGAAACTCCTGGAGCTGAGAAACAACTCTCTCACTGACGCTGCTGTCCCTGCGATTGTCCAAGTCATGAGGGAAAAACAAAACATGAAGGAGTTAAAGTACGTTGGGCACACTTGAATCATGAACTTTAGGCAAACTCAATATTTTTAAGAGTGCTTGCATGTTATCAAAATCTAACTTCATTTATTCTCTCCTCTTACAGCCTGAAGTATAACGACTTCAGTGAAGATGCTCTTGAAATGTTAGATACCTGTCATAACATTAGGTACTGAGGAAATAATTTCAAGTTCCACCCAAAAACCTCAAGTGACACTCAGACACAAATACTATCCATTCACAACATTAAGAAAGTATCCGTCCCCTTACAGAGTTTTTTTTTGTTCTTTTCACTTTTTTTACTATCGACAAGAATATGTGGTTACAGAAGCAGGACCAGCACCACACATGTTGAAGTTTGTTCTAAAAGTAAAAAACGTGTACTTAGAGGATGTGATGCGTTTTATGCAAACTACTTCAGAAAATGATCCATTTGAGTGTCACCTTTTAAATAAAGAACATTTAATAATGGGGGCTGTAAGTGTTAACATGAGGCTGATGAAGTTAATGAAACTACCATTCATTAAAGGAAAGGTCCAACTCTACAATCACTGCATTTATTGCACTTTTATCAAGAAAACTTTGGGATGTTTTGACAATTTAAATCAAAAAGCACTGCAGCATATGTCACTGTAATACAACAAATTCTTTGGAAGCAGTGATTTTGTTTCACAGCAGTCATTGTCAATAAGAAAATCTATTTACAAGCATAAAGCATTGTAAGCAGCTCCCCCGGTTGCCGCATTTCTCATACATTTCTTGTGCACTCAAGAGAAAAACACTGCACGTAAACATTTCAAGTGTCCAAGGGTGTGCACTAACCTTGGAGTTTTACATCTTAGCACTCTTTGTAGGAAAAATAATTCAAAGTTCATTGTAATAAGGCGCAGAGTGAGTCTCACCTGTATAACTGAAAGAAAATATGATTGGAATAAAGAATCGGTCCCCTCTCTTCTCTCAGTGGTCATGAGTTTCTCCATTGAGGACACCGGTGTGGCTGCTGTCCCTCAGTTTGGAGGTTTGACAGTTTTTACTGCCATTGGAGGAAATGTCCTCATCTGTGCTGCTCTCTATGTCACTGCGATCGTCTTTCGACACCTGGAGAGGACATAAACAAGACCCATTGTTTAAACAAGCATGGGAGGTTCAAATCCATGCTCCAATTTTGCAAACGTCTTCATGCCCTCACATTTTTCACATTCAAGGAACAAATTTATGTGCTTGATGTCAAATGTTAGACATCATTTTTTGTATTTAGCCACAAGTCATGTCGGAGGCAAAGCAAACACGGATAGTAAGGTGCTCTGGTCACATGACACCAAACTTTTTTTTTTTTGTCTTGCGTGAAGTACTATTGTGACAACCCTCTGAATTACAACATAATGTAAATAATGCATTTTCTCACCACATAGTGGTATGTGACAATGCTATCTTCAGTTATAGAAAATCCTGCATATATGAAACATAACTTTAAAGAAATTTTACTTCAGTTTGATGACTTGAAAATGGGCCTGTCACTTTAAGAAGCTCCTGCTCTGACACTCCACCTTCAGCTCATCATCGCAGCAATTAAAAAGATTTCTCAAACATGCTTGAAAGAGTTAAAGCAGCACTAATTAAGTTTTTTTTATAAGGACCTATTTTAACATGATAGAAAGCAGAAAAGCTAATTTTACACCCTCTTTAACAAGGTGATGGCAGCATTGTGCTGTGGGGATACAGATGAAAACTAGAGTGGATGAGATCCAACTAAAACAGGACAATCCTGGAAGAAAACCTGTTAAAGACATGAGACTGACTAGAAAGTGAACTGCTCCCAGTCAACAAACTTAAACATACAACCAGAAATTGAGCAAAACCATGAATCATATTTATTTTACTCAAAATTACTGCTTTGTGTTAACCTGACACCTTAAACTGCACAAGAAAAAGATTAAATGCTTTTTAAATTTACTGAAGCTGAGAATGTAGACAAACCTTTCCCTTGAAGACAGCTTTGACTGCAATGCGAGCGATGAGGTAGAACCAGATGATGTGGAGAGTCTGCAGGACCAGCAGTAACCCGTTTATCAGCCACCAGGCCTGATATGGCCCAATAATCGTCCAGCTCTCAAACAGCACGCTGTAAACAATCCTACAAGAACCAGCCAAATGATGCATTTAATTAAAGAAGAAAAAGCTTTTTTTATTTTAGAGTATTGATAAACTCTCACCAGAAAGGAAAAATGACGAGTCGAGTGAGAAAAAAACTGATGCTGAACACCACAAACAAGCTGTCGCATAGCCTCTGGTACTTGGCATAGTTAGCCAACTTGGCTGCCTTTGAGAAACAAGACAAGCAAGTCGCAGCTCTCAGATATGATACATCAAATTCCTCCATTTTGAGTCAACAGCTCAACTCATTTTTCAGCCGACGACGCAATCATTTACCTCGAGGAAGATGTCCGAAGCATCGTGCACACACATGACCAAAGTGCCAGCTCTTAGCATGTTGTTGGCATAGGAGATGGTGATGAGGAATATGGTGGCCAGGTGGTGGACAAGCATGATCATGAAATCCTGCCATCGTCACAATGAGACGGGACAAACAAGGACAGAGTGATAAATCAGTAAATCCGTAGGTATTTTGATGACAGGCTGGGTTAAGCTGTATTAACGCTTACGAAACTAAGACTATTAAATCCTAAGGAAAATAAAACTGTCGGGATATACAACTTTTTAAATAAATAAAAATCAAATAAAATTTGTTGTGGTTTGCTTGTATTGATGATTGTGAGTACTAGTCCTACTATTAAACTTTATGACAGTGTGTTACGATAAGGGTGTTGGGAAGCTTATGCAACTTTCAAACGTTAACCATTGTCCCATAAAACTGCAGATCTGTCTTCAGAGGACATTTTTCATGAAGCACGTTTGACTTGTTCTGTCTGATGCTGCAGTCACTTCTGGGGTTGTGCAAGGAGTTTGCACTCAATAGAAACCATTTAACGTCTTGTTTTAACTGTACAAAAGATTATCCTCCATTAGAAAAAAAGGTTCTCTCGAGCTATGCACTATGTTTTTTTATTTTTAGGACAGGGAATTATGTTTGTGCTCATCTTATTCTTGGAGTTATCTTCATTTTTCAAGTTTAAAAAAGGGACGTTGGAGATTTGCAGAAACCTAAAGGAAGGCCGGTAACAGCTATTGCAACACAGATGGTTTAATGCACAAAATTAAGTCAATCAATCAAATTTTATTTGCACATTTCAGCTACAGGGCATTTCAAAGTGCTACAAGTCTACAACATATTTAACAATGAGTCATCTCATCTTCAAGTAACACCCGCAGCTGCTCATGTCCAAATAAAGGATTCAACAACTACATAAATTATGCCAATAACAAGGTCTTAATGTTGCTTAATGTGGGCCTCTAGGTTAGTTAGATTCAGTGCCCTATTAACACCATTTTATTTTATACAAATAACCAAAGAAACCATTGGTACATGTATGTAATCAAGTTTTTTAGACCCCATCTACATAAAAGATTTTTCTGAAATGTTCTTTTTTTAAAAAAGACTTTCTAGCTAAAAGGAAGTCTCCAGCGCAAAGATTTTCATCCATAAAATATCCAGATTGTTACATCTATACCAGGTGTTTGGAGGCGATGCAACAGTTACTGATTAACACCACAACAAAGAAAGCAGGAAACATGATCGCGTGAGAAGTTGTTACACTTGTCGTGCTTTCAGTTGGCTTTTCAAATAATTGTACTTAGGTTATGTGCAATCCATTAGGTATGCATGTGAAAATATGTTGCATAAATGAATGAATGACTGGTTGCAATATACAAGCGCAAACCATTTACCATGTAGTAATTTAATTTACTTGGGTCCTTGCTAAAGTTTAACTCAACCAGTAACCGTTTGTAAGAAGTCACAAGGTTGTTTTGAGTTATACAAGCTTGGCCTTTTCTGAATTATCACAAATGTAAATGTGAGTAGCATGCACAGGGACTTTAACTCCAACTGTGTACTTCTGCCTGATAAGATTAAGAATGATCTCTTCAGTAACACTTCAGCAGGATTTGGCATAAAATAAAGGGTGGGCATGTGGAAAAATCCCCTCATGCTCAATAAATAAAGTGGAGGTTCTGTAATGCTGTGGGACTGTTTGTCTTCTAAAGGGCATCTGGAACTCTTTAACAAAACCTAAAGGTGCATATTTTCTGATATAGTTCAAGATAAAATCTAACTCCTGAGATATTTAAAACTGTAGTATGTAACTTTTATAAACCTTTCTATCCACCAGATAGAGCAGTCACAACAAGCTTTGCTAGCAGCAGAACTTCAGGGACAAAGTGTTGGACTGGGGGAATGAGCAGGATCACAAGAGCTGGTGATTAACAGTGTTAAGACCCACCTCCTGACTCTCATTGGTTGTTTCTAGTTACAGTAGCTCTAGGAGCACGGGCAGAAGGCAGAGTGAGATTTTTTTCACAGATTATCTGTCTCATACCATACTGTCACGATATCACAGTCTGTAAAAAAATATATTTTTTAATACAAGTTGCATGCTGTAAAATTAAGGAACAACAGAAGTGATGTTTTTATAGCAATATAATGAAAGTCGACAAGGAGTCACTACGACATGTTTCAGAAAAAAGCAAACTATAAACACAAGGGTTCTCAAGAATTTAAAACGAGACAGAAAAACAAATCAAAATACCTAAAGTGGCTAACTGACTTTTTAATAATATCTGTAGGCAACTTTTGTTTAGTGAGAGACAAAAGAGGCAAATTTTCTTGGAGTTTGTGTGCAAGAAGGACACGGCTTTATCTGTAAATGTTGATTAATACCAGATAAATTCATTACCTGACAGATTATTCCATAAGAGATGATTTGATTATATATGGATGAATCTAATTTACCATTATATTTTGCACAGTTGAAATATGGCATCAAGGAACAAACACCTTTAGTTACAATGTAAGTGATGAGGGGAGCACAATAGTGCTGGTTGCTGACTCACCTTGCGTTTAACGTCTGTGAACTGGGACACCATCAGAGACCAATAGAAAGCCAGCTCAGCAACATAGTAATTGTATTGTCCAGGACTTAGAGGCTTTGAGGGGCAAAGAAACAAACACACCTTTGATAAATACACAGCTATACTAACATACAAGCAACATGGAGATGGACCGATTAGAGTGACACTGTGTAAAAAGTGTGCAAAAGGTGACGCTTATGCAATTAGCAATAAAATAAAACTGCTGACCTGAAAAGGGTAGTTGTGCCAACACTGTCTGGTATCCCACATCCAAGGTGACTGGCAATAGGAGCGAGGTTAAATGACAAGGAAGAAAAAAAAACAAATCGGGATTATAAAAATCTCCACAGAAAATTTAATTAGGACAAAGCACAGCTAAATGTTTTTTCCAACCAAAAGTAAATACAAATATAGCATATTCCCAGATCCTTCCTACAGTAAATATTTTCACTTTTGCGATGGTACTTCCTCATATTTTGTTGCATGCAAGCTAAAAAAGTTTAATTTTGTCCTTGACTATTGCACCTTTTACCCACATTTACTGTGCTTACTACAAAATTTGTGGTAAAGACTGTCTGTACTTCTC
Source organism: Poeciliopsis gracilis (assembly GCA_911649635.1). NCBI lineage: Eukaryota > Metazoa > Chordata > Actinopteri > Cyprinodontiformes > Poeciliidae > Poeciliopsis > Poeciliopsis gracilis. The sequence continues at coordinate 6,676,863 of CAJVRI010001220.1, forward strand.
CATAATGTGTGGAGTGAACGACTAAAAGCCATTACACACTCCGACAGAACCGAAAAATCTCTCCACCCAGTCTTTTCTCTGAGTGCTGGTTTGGTGGCATCCAACAACTACTTTCTTATTTGTCACACAGCTGTGGTTAATGCAGAAATGTCCTTTTATCAATATTTCTTCAGTTCTGCTCTTAGGTTTCTGCCCCATGAAGTATGAAGGGCCAGAACCAACTTTGCTTTTAAACTTTTAAAGTAGAACAGATTTCTCGGTTCTTCTGTAATATCTGAAGAGCCCAATAATTGTTCTGTTCACAGATTCTTCCACCTGAATTGTGGAAATCTGGAGCTCCTACAGACTTATGATAGGTGTGTTAGCAGTGTCTTATAATGTTCTCCTTGCCAAGATGTTGGTACAATTAATACACTGACATTTGTGGTAGTGACATAACAAAAGGTGAAAAAGTTCAAACTGTATGAATAGTTTTGTAACATGTTTGGAGCTCAACTTACCACCCACAAATGCCCAATGGCATAGATAAAAATCACAAAGTAAAAGGTGAATCTCCACCTGCAGAGATAAAAATGGAAAAAAAAAATTCAGTGAGAAAATACACAAAACATCCTTCCTATTACTAGACATTTCCAAATTGAAATTAAAAGTACTGATGATTATCATTACACCGTGATGAGATTTTCCAGTAAATTACTACTAAAATATCACAACTTCTGCCAACTGTTAAAGAATTTGAAATATCTGGATTTGAACCCATCATGTCAGCCTCAGAGAAAAAAAAAATCAATTAAAAGTGAGAAAATAACATTATGAAAAGTCTTGATTCTTCCACCAGTGGCTCCTGGTGCCAGCGCTGTTATTTATGCTGATCTTTAATGACATTTGAGAAGACAATATCAATAGGTAGCCTGTTTCATATTGTTGGAGATGTGGACTTTCCTTATTTCTACTAAGGGAACTTGGAGTAACACTCCAAACAGGTCTGGTGTGAAACAAGACAAAACACTTCATGCCCACTCTAAGCATGTCACTGGATCTGAGATGTTGTGGGATCATTTCTCTCTCAAAAGCCCCAAGCGCCTCTTCATTACGGATAAGGTGATGGAGTCTCTGTTGGAGCAGGGCAATTTGAATCAAAATAATGGTGGCATTTGCCAGAAAACTGAAAATAAGTCATTATTACTGCGCCTTCCGGCTGGGCAGTGATTCAAAAATTTCTTTACTTGTGTCAAATAAACACAAAAATGTTGAAGAGCATAAAAGAGGAACCAGGATCTCTTGCCAGAATTGCGCAAGGAAGCTTCGTCAAGGAGCCCAATGTATGCCACGACCTTGTGAAATGTTTTAGCAGAAGACAAAGTGCTGCCTGTTAAGTAGCAGGGGACGGTACGAAGCAGCAACCCTCTGCTACGTCTCATCATAAAGTGTATTCAGTTTAAAAAGTGGATTTTCTTTTTTTTTTTTTTTGACAAAGTTCAGTATTTATTTATCTTATGCACTGTAGAAACAAGTTTCCTTGTACAACAAAAAGCTTCCTTTGCGGCTACTTTTTTTAACATGCCGGTCTGATAAGCAGAACCGGGCCGACAATTAATTGTTTATTTCCATCTTGTTGCAGTTTGTGTTTCCGAAGAGAGAAAGAGGGGGGAGTTTTTGGTCTTGTGGCATTTGCTAGGTCATGTGACGGTGAGAGTGATGCAGTGTTTGACTGAAGCAGACAAGCAACGCCACCGTTGTGGTCAATTTTGGCTGTGCCAAAAATGTAGGGAAATTTTTACAGCAGCACATTTCAAATAAAAATTTAATCTAAAAATTGAATTTAATCTTGCCAGTCCTCACAGAAAGAGAAATTGCCATTTTTCTTAAGAGACTTGTTACACAAAGAGTAAAATATTATGTGTGATGATTCTATATAAACCAACAGCTTCTGAGAAAATGCTTTATATTTCTGAGCCGTCAACTCTGCGGTCCTTCTTGCGACTTACATGCTCTCGCAGAACTTCTTCTGCATGCTGGGTTTGTCCTGGTTCCGGCGGATACGGAACCATCTCTGTATTTTCCGCTCCTCCCAGTCCAGCTGCTTGGAGAGTCCCTCCAGTTGTCTCATGTCTGGACACTAAGGAGGACGGTATTAGTGGGACTTTACCTCCAAAGCACTGTATCTGCTTGTGAAACCACAATGGTATTTCATACCACAATAGGTGTTTACTGAGCATATCATTAGGCCTTTGGTGGTGTGTACTGCAGCAATAACACTGTGCTGCAGAGTTTACAGAGGCTACAGAACAAACACAACCCTTATGTACCGTGTTGGACTGATAGAGCCTCTCCAGGACAGCGTTGGGCTGAACTCGCCGGGGCGCTCCCGCCTGAATCTGAAGTATGTGGGCACAGGGTCTGGCCACCAGCCTGTGTACACAAAGGCAGAGGGGCAAAAACCAGAGGGTGGGGACACACACACACACACACACACACACACATTTGGTATTAAAGAGACATTCAACCAGAAAGAGACATTCGATGCCATGGTAATTTACATTACAGTTTGCCCATAATGACACGTTAGATAGGAATGACCGCGTTTGTCAACGACAGAGAGCAGAATAAAGGCTATAAAAAGGGAGACACAGGGACGTGCTAAAAAGCCTGCAGAATGTAGCACCTAGCAGCCTGAGCAAAGTGCGTCCGTCTGTCATGTGAGAATGGGAAACTAGTTTGGGAGGGACGAGTCCGGCCAAAACGCTAACGCGTGTCACAGGATCATCTGGTTGAGCTGGCCATTGCTCTGGATGAACCTCAGAGTCATCATGACATGTCAGCGTGGCAACGGCCTGCTACTCTGGAATAGCAGGCTGCTTTCAAAAGAGGTGACTGAGTGAGACTTTTACATGGTTTTAAATTGACCATCAAATGCTGGATTTGTAAAAGAATGACGCAAATTGTAGCTAATTGCCATTCGTGCCAAATGGCATTCTGCCTCCGGTTTTGTAATCTTACATAAATGCCGTTTTAAATTTGTTCATCCAGCCAGAGCTAGCCTGAGGCGTCTATGAATCATGCAGCTGATTTGCAACATTCCTGGATGTTCCAATAAAACTTAAATTTACACAGAACAGGCTGACAAAAATACTTCAGGGAAGGAACTAAACCGGTTGCCAAATTCTTTCTGTATTGCTTACTTAAAAAAATAAAAAATAAACTAGAAAATTCCTGAAGAAATTTAACCGGGGCCCTGCCAAAGTGTGCCCGTCGGTTTGGAGCCAGCGTTCTGATGCTAAACATTAGCATCAATGCTAAAGAAAGCTGCAATGTCATCAATAGCTTGTGGAGAGTCACAAGCATGACTTACTCCATTCAGTACACTAAACATGGGTAATAAGTAAGGCAAATAGCTAATACCTCATTTAAGGTAAAAGGCTAATGCTAATGCTCTGCCTTGCTACGCAAGGCAGTGCCCTAACTTGAGAGAAAACGATAATGCAAGCTAATATCATTGCAGCGCCTTGTGGCGCTGCATTAGCCACAGATGGATCTTAAGGCTTTTATTTTGAAATTTTCATTAAGCTTCATTTCAAATCTCTAAACTAATACCATGATTAACATTGATTGGATTAAATCAGTTATTTAATGCTCAAAAAAGCAATAACCTGATCTAAAAAATCTTCAGGGCTTTTATTTTGAAATTTTCAGTTGGGTTCATTTTAAATTGCCAAACTGATCCCAAGTGTAACATTGGTTTTGTTAAAAAAAAGTCACATAATGCCAAAGAAGGCAATTAAGTCATATAAAAGAATGTCGGGGCTTTTATTTTGAAATTTTCATTAAAATTAATTAAGCTTAATTTATAATTCTCACATTAATGATGTGTGTAACAATGCTTGGTTAAAATCAGTCATAAAATGCCCAAACACAATGTAATTCTAATGGCCAGCTCATTCCTCCTCAGTAGTAACTGACAGTTCCGCCATGTTGTAGTTCTGAGAATCACCTCTGACTTCTTTTGTAGGCACTGAGTGTTCCGCCATGTTGTAGTCTTAACCTTCAGTAATTGTAGTTCTAAAGAGGAAGTCAACTGTCATGTCAGTGTGACACACAAGGAGAGACTTAATTACATGCCTGAATCAATTTTTCTGAAAGGCCTCAGAGAAATATTCAGGCTTTTATTTTGAAATTTTCATGAAGCTTAATTTAAAATTGACATACTAATTCCATGTTTAACAACGGTTGGTTAAAATCAGTTATAAAATGCCCAAAACACAAGTAGTTTTAAAGGTCAGCTCATTCCTCCTCAGTAGTAACTGACAGTTCCGCCATGTTGTAGTTCTGAGAATCAGCTCTGACCTCTTTTGTAGGCACTGTGTGTTCCGCCATGTTTTCCTAACCTGCAGTCATTGTAGTTCTAAAGATGAAGTCAACTGTCATGTCAGTGTAACACACAAGGAGAGACTTAAATGCTTGAATCAGTTAGTTTTTGTGAAAGGCCTGAAATATTCAAGCATTTATTTTGAAATTCTCATTAAGGTTAATTTAAAATTGACATACTAATTCCATTTGTAACAATGGTTGGTTAAAATCAGTTATAAAATGCCCAAAACACAAGTAGTTCTAAAGGCCAACGACTTCCTCAGAGCTCTGCCACAGTAAAAACTACAATGATGCGTTTTCGTAGTTCTAATTAGCTGCTGGGCCCTGGTGTGTTCCGTTGCTATGGTCATGGATTCTCTGCCAGCTGTGGAGTGTGAGACATAATGGTGGAGAAAGAATTCTATCTTTGTGAGACACCTCAGTCAGTTTGAATGAAAAAAGCAGTCCGAACAGCTCCTTCCTATTCGGAAACCGTGATACGTATCGGAAAACCGTTTGAAGCGTTTGAGAGATCTATCTTTCGTCTCCGATATTCCCGCGATTCAGATCTGTACATCACTCACAGTATTAACAGCGACGAGATAAAAAATGGTGTGCGCTGGGGGTCTGACATTTTTCAGAAATACATGGAAGTGATCCTGGCAGAGCGTGTGAAAATCCTGTCGCATGACTTCGCTCTGAAGCACCTTGACAGAAAACCGTAAGCCCTAGGAAAATTTCGAAAACATTTTACCGGAGCAGGCATGCGTATCGATGTCATGACCGAGTTTGATACCGATCGGGCGATATTTGTGGGCGTGAGGGCGATTTCAAAATTTATTTGGGGTCAGAATCGCACTGCTTCCCACACTCTAACGAAACGTCAGTTACACTCTAGTTTGGGCAGTTTCCAACTGCCGAAAAATTTTTGATCGTTTTTCGCTTTTTACGTCGCCATCGTAACTCCGAATCCCACCACCAGTAATAGCTCCAATACCGGCGGCGAGCCGCACGTTTTGATACCACTTTTGTGGGTGGGCACGCAGCGGTACGAGCCGCATTAACGGTCACGGAAGAAGAAACTATAATAACTAGAAAATTCCTGAAGAAATTTAACCGGGGCCCTGCCAAAGTGTGCCCGTCGGTTTGGAGCCAGCGTTCTGATGCTAAACATTAGCATCAATGCTAAAGAAAGCAGCAATGTCATCAATAGCTTGTGGAGAGTCACAAGCATGACTTACTCCATTCAGTACACTAAACATGGGTAATAAGTAAGGCAAATAGCTAATACCTCATTTAAGGTAAAAGGCTAATGCCAATGCTCTGCCTTGCTACGCAAGGCATTGCCCTAACTTGAGAGAAAACGATAATGCAAGCTAATATCATTGCAGCGCCTTGTGGCGCTGCATTAGCCACAGATGGATCTTAAGGCTTTTATTTTGAAATTTTCAGTAAGCTTCATTTCAAATTGCCAAACTGATCCCAAGTGTAACATTGGTTTTGTTGAAAAAGTCACATAATGCCAAAGAAGGCAATTACGTCATATAAAAAGAATGTCAGGGCTTTTATTTTGAAATTTTCTTTAAGCTTAATTTATAATTCTCACATTAATCATGTGTGTAACAATGCTTGGTTAAAATCAGTCATAAAATGCCCAAACACAATGTAATTCTAAAGGCCAGCTCCTTCCTCCTCTGTAGTAACTGACAGTTCCGCCATGTTGTAGTTCTGAGAATCAGCTCTGACTTCTTTTGTAGGCACTGAGTGTTCTGCCATGTTGTAGTCTTAACCTTCAGTAATTGTAGTTCTAAAGAGGAAGTCAACTGTCATGTCAGTGTGACACACAAGGAGAGACTTAATTACATGCCTGAATCAATTTTTCTGAAAGGCCTCAGATAAATATTCAGGCTTTTATTTTGAAATTTTCATGAAGCTTAATTGAAAATTGACATACTAATTCCATGTTTAACAACGGTTGGTTAAAATCAGTTATAAAATGCCCAAAACACAAGTAGTTTTAAAGGTCAGCTCATTCCTCCTCAGTAGTTACTGACAGTTCCGCCATGTTGTAGTTCTGAGAATCAGCTCTGACCTCTTTTGTAGGCACTGAGTGTTCTGCCATGTTGTAGTCTTAACCTTCAGTATTTGTAGTTCTAAAGAGGAAGTCAACTGTCATGTCAGTGTGACACACAAGGAGAGACTTAATTAGATGCTTGAATCAGTTAGTTTTTCTGAAAGGCCTGAAATATTTAAGCTTTTATTTTGAAATTCTCATTAAGGTTAATTTAAAATTGACACACTAATTCCATTTGTAACAATGGTTGGTTAAAATCAGTTATAAAATGCCCAAAACACAAGTAGTTCTACTCCCTCAGAGCTCTGCCACAGTAAAAACTACAATGATGCGTTTCTGTAGTTCTAATTAGCTGCTGGGCCCTGGTGTGTTCCGTTGCTATGGTCATGGATTCTCTGCCAGCTGTGGAGTGTGAGACATAATGGTGGAGAAAGAATTCTATCTTTGTGAGACACCTCAGTCAGTTTGAATGAAAAAAGCAGTCCGAACAGCTCCTTCCCATTCGGAAACCGTGATACGTATCGGAAAACCGTTTGAAGCGTTTAAGAGCCCTATTTTCCGTCTCCAATAGTCCCGCGATTCATATTTGTACATCACTCACAGTAATAACAGCGACGAGATAAAAATAGTGTGCGCTGGGGTCTGACATTTTTCAGAAATACATGGAAGTGATCCTGGCAGAGCGTGTGAAAATCCTGTCGCATGACTTTGCTCTGAAGCACCTTGACAGAAAAACGTAAGCCATAGGAAAATTTCGAAAACATTTTACCGGAGCAGGCATGCGTATCAATGTCATGACCGAGTTTCAGACCAATCGGGCGATATTTGTGGGCGTGACGGCGATTTCAAAATTAATTTGGGGTCAGAATCGCACTGCTTCCCACACTCTAACGAATCGTCAGTTACACTCTAATTTTTCCAAAAATTGAAAACTTTGGTGCGCTTAGAGAGAAATTATGGACAAACCGTAATTCATATCCTCTTGTTGTCTAGACTTTAGAAAAGATCACGGGCGTATTTACAAACTGAAATTTCAATGGCATTTCTACGTCAATCCTTGACGACACACGAAATTCTCCAAAATTGGGTATTTTAGTATGTTTTGGTTTCCTCTCTCCATTCATTTCTATGGGGGGCTTTGGGGGTCTTTTTTCGCTTATTACGTCGCTATGGTAACTCCGAATCCCACCACCAGTAATAGCTCCAATGCCGGGAACAGAGCCGCACGTTTTGATACCACATTTGTGGGTGGGCACGCAGCGGTACGAGCCGCATTCCGGTCTACGGAAGAAAAATAAAGAATAACTAGAAAATTCCTGAAGAAATTTAACCGGGGCCCTGCCAAAGTGTGCCCGTCGGTTTGGAGCCAGGGTTCTGATGCTAAATTATAACCTTGGCTGACAAAAGTGACAAACGTACCATGTGGAGAATCACAAGAATGTTCCCTAACATGGACTTGCACTATTCAGTATGTTAAAATAAGTGTATAATCTAAAATTAGCCAAAATGCTAATTTTAGCATGAATACTATCAGTATCATGTGGCGCATCACTAGCATGTTGTCTGTAATTGACTTACTCTGTTCACTATACCAAACATGTGTAATAAGTCAGACAAATAGCTAATACCTCATTTAAGGTAAAAGGCTAAAGCTAATGCACTGTCTTGCTATGCAAGACCCTGCATTAGCCACAGACTGATCTTAAGGCTTTTATTTTGAAATTTTCAGTAAGCTTCATTTCAAATGTCTAAACTAATACCATGATTAACATTGATTGGATTAAATCAGTTATTTAATGCTCAAAAAAAAGCAATAACCTGATCTAAAGATTTTTAGGGCTTTTATTTTGAAATTTTCAGTCAGCTTCATTTTAAATTGCCAAACTTATCCCAAGTGTAACATTGGTTTTGTTGAAAAAGTCACATAATACCAAAGAAGGCAATTACGTCATATAAAAGAATGTCAGGGCTTTTATTTTGAAATTTTCATTAAGCTTAATTTATAATTCTCACATTAATCATGTGTGTAACAATGCTTGGTTAAAATCAGTCATAAAATGCCCAAACACAATGTAATTCTAAAGGCCAGCTCATTCCTCCTCTGTAGTAACTGACAGTTCCGCCATGTTGTAGTTCTTACAATCAGCTCTGACCTCTTTTGTAGGCACTGAGTGTTCTGCCATGTTGTAGTCCTAACCTTCAGTCATTGTAGTTCTAAAGAGGAGGTCAACTGTGATGTCAGTGTGACACACAAGGAGAGACTTAATTACATGCCTGAATCAATTTTTCTGAAAGGCCTCAGAGAAATATTCAGGCTTTTATTTTGAAATTTTCATTAAGGTTAATTTAAAATTTACATACTTATTCCATTTGTAACAATGGTTGGTTAAAATCAGTTATAAAATGCCCAAAACACAAGTAGTTCTAAAGGCCAACGACTTCCTTAGAGCTCTGCCACAGTAAAAACTACAATGATGCGTTTCTGTAGTTCTAATTAGCTGCTCGGCCCTGGTGTGTTCCGTTGCTATGGTCATGGATTCTCTGCCAGCTGTGGAGTGTGAGACATAATGGTGGAGAAAGAATTCTATCTTTGTGAGACACCTCAGTCAGTTTGAATGAAAAAAGCAGTCCGAACAGCTCCTTCCCTTTCGGAAACCGTGATACGTATCGGAAAACCGTTTGAAGCGTTTGAGAGCCCTATTTTTCGTCTCCAATAGTCCCGCGATTCATAGCTGTACATCACTCACAGTAATAACAGCGACGAGATAAAAATAGTGTGCGCTGGGGTCTGACATTTTTCAGAAATACATGGAAGTGATCCTGGCAGAGCGTGTGAAAATCCTGTCGCATGACTTCGCTCTGAAGCACCTTGACAGAAAACCGTAAGCCCTAGGAAAATTTCGAAAACATTTTACCGGAGCAGGCATGCGTATCAATGTCATGACCGAGTTTGATACCGATCGGGCAATATTTGTGGGCGTGACGACGATTTCAAAATTTATTTGGGGTCAGAATCGCACCGCTTCCCACACTCTAACGAATCGTCAGTTACACTCTAGTTTGGGCAGTTTCCAACTGCCAAAAATTTTTGATCGTTTTTCGCTTTTTACTTTTTTATCGTAACTCCGAATCCCACCACCAGTAATAGCTCCAATGCCGGGCACGAGCCGCACGTTTTGATACCACTTTTGTGGGTGGGCTCGCAGCGGTACGAGCCGCATTCCGGTCTACGGAAGAAAAATAAAGAATAATAATAATAAAGAGACATTCTATTGGGTGTAGATTAATAGGTGCCTGCCATGCAATGCATGGAGGCAGTTACTACTTGCTTCGCAAGCAGTAACTGCCTCCTTATGCATTGCTATGGCAGGGCCCCAAAAATAAAAAACTCATCCTGTGATGCTAACCATGAAAAAATTTCTTGTGGAAGAATCAAGCCCTGCCATATCTTTGAAGTGCTTTTGACGCAGGCATGGTTTGAATAGTGTTTTGAGATCAAGGCTTAGGTATCCACAGTGATCTGAGAATACAGGACGGAACATGTTACATTTTACTTTTTCCTCCGAATTTAGCATCAGACAGATCGCGTCCAAATTTGATAGTTGCTGTAATTTAAACGCAGCATCTGCGAAAATGTACAGCATGTATGAAAGGTCTGAACACTGTGACGCTGCAGCTGCTCCAGAGTTTCATAAGAAATCCATGGCAACACTGGGGATCAAATTTTGCACACTACAGAGTAATGCTTATGTACAAAGGTGATGCAAACTAACGCAGCACACTTCTCCATGCCACTGAAATCCAGTGTCAGTACTCAACACTGTTTATACACAATCAAAAATTCCACTCAGATCAATCCGGTTGCCAAAAAGATAGATTCAAATTCAGAATCCACACCATACAAGCCAGTTGATTGTGATTACAATACAGCATGAAGTGAGCTTAACTTGGCAGTTAACTTGTAATTTTCATGTTTCTGTTCAAACAGAAACATGTTTTAAAGCTGATCACTTCTCATCAAGCAATGGTCGTTTGGCTGGAGCGACTTCTAATCCAAAATATGGACATTTCCTGAATCAAACTGCAATGTCTTATCTGGATGGGGATCCGAAAATGGACTGCATTTCAAACTTCTTAGAACCTCTGGCCGCCTGTTTTCGGCAGAGCGACGTCTCAGCAACATCTGAGCCCAATGAAACCTTTTTTGTTTCATCATCTCACAGGAATGCTAATGTCGAAAAGGATGTTTACCATTTCCTCAGTTGTTCAGCTGAGCTTTTCCCTCAAAAACAACTCCAGCAAACTCATCCGAAATGGAGAAAAAGACATGCCCACGAAGAGCTTTTTTTTTTTTTCCCCACCAATGTTCAGAAAGAACGACAGGAGCGCACGTTCCTGAAAGCAGCAACTTCTCCTTTTTTTTTTTTTCTTTTTTGCGGCTTCAGTTTCCATTTTGTTTTATTTTAGTCCGCATGAATCACAGTTTCTAAGCAAAGCACTCCCCCATCCGCGGGGCTTTAGCATAATGGTAGCGGAGGAAGAAAAAGTGCAACTTTAAAAAAAAAAAAAAAAAAAAAAAAAAACTAACAGCGGAGCTCACCTTTCAAATAGAAGCCTAAGCAGTAAAACTCCGCCAGCCAGAGGAAAGGCATGGCAGAGCATATGCTGCAGTCTGGGGTACTCCACTCCAGCTGGCGGCCGCTCCAGGTCTGCCCACGACACATTTTCGGGCAGCCAGAATCTCTCACTCCAAATCCAGGCTGAGATGAAGGAAGTCATCGGGGAGCAGGAAACGGTAAAGCCGAAAGTACACCAAGTTGCCGGGGAAGTTTTGTGTCCTGGGCGCAGCGCGGGGACTTAAGCATCCCTCCTTTAGCTCAAACTCTTAATGAGGAAACTTGAACAGCGAACTCCTCCGCTAGCCTGACAGGCTACACCCACCACTGTTTACATGTGAGGTGATCCCAGGCTGAACCCGGGCTGACAGCAGCAGCGGCCAAACCAGCTTTAATTACAGCCCCGGGCCACTTATCTCAGGCTGAATCAACTGCTACAGCCAATTAACGTGCGCAGCGTCGTGTTTTGAGTCGTGAGCAACCACACTGTGTGACACTTACAACCACAACCATTAATTATTCAAAAAAAAAAAAAAAAGTCTTTTTCAGCCTGTTACTGGAGTTGTGTTTGAAGTTAAGGTAACACAACTACACTCATTTCTTTTTTCTTTTTTTTATGCTACCGTTTCCAAAACTGATTGAAAAGTATGAAATAATATAATAATAACAACAACAATAATAATAATAATAATAATAATAATAATAATAGTAATAATAATAGAAAGATATGAAATAGTAAAACCAATATGACAAATTAATTTTGGAAAACAACCTCATCTGAAAAAGCCACATAACATTATGTGAGTGATCTGGCACTCAGCAAGTTCAAAAACTGGTTAAGGAGTCGGTATTTTGTACGAACTTACAGGGTTTAAGATCAGATTGACTAAAATCAGATCTTGTAATGTAGGATGACCCCTAGCTTTTGAAATTTGTTGTGGTATTTGTAGACCTACATTGAAAATAAAGTAATTTACAATAACGTATATGTTTCTATTATTATTCTTTAAAAATCAGAAGCGTTTTGTACTGTAGCTTGGTATTTTGAAACAACAACGACGAAAAAAAAAATCCTTTTTTGTGTTTTTTTTTTTTTTTTTTTTAAACAGGAAAAGATACTTTCCAAGCATTAAAACAAGCTTATATTGTGGGTTTGCAACAGTTAAACAATTCTTAAGTACAAATGGAGAAAGAATTGCATAGCTGATAAGAAGAGAACTCAACAGGAGCTGATCCTTTTTGGTACGGTGCACTTTTGTTTCATGACTTTGCACAATTTCACATATGTACATGAAATAGTAAGTCCATTCATAGTCTTTATGAACACTTTATCCCCACTGTCAGAAATTGTGGTTGCAGTATCAAGTTGTTGAGACAGATGGAGCTAAATATTCAGAAGTCCTGGAAGAAAACCAAAGACTTTCACTTTCCACAAACTGGACAATGACCCTAAATATGCAACCAGTTACCGTGGAATATAAGCATATTTATGTAAGGAATGGCCAAGTCAAAATCCAGACCTAAATACAATTAATAATCTGATGGTTACAGAAGTGCTAGGTTTGCAAAGAGTTGTATTTGTAACAGCAACAAAATAAATTTCTCTACCAAGTTATAGGTGAGGCAACTGGATTTTTGCATCAATCTATCAGAACCCCCCTCTAAAAAAATAACAACAAAAGTTTGTGACTGTATTGTGGAAAAACATAAACAAGTTTAAACATTATAAATACTTTTGAAAAGTACTGTTTGGTACTCTCTAGTCCAGCTCTGCACAGATCATATGTGGATCTTTCACACACACACAGAAGTACTGTAGCTGTTCTGTTGGTACACAGGATAAAGCAACAGAGGAGGAGGATGCTGCACATTCATCACACACTGTCCTGCAGTAGCAGTCACTACTCCGTGTCATCCTGTAGGTTTATACTTCAGTACCAACCAGCTTTAGAGCTGCTCCGGAGCCTGAACAAAACCTCTCTGTGTCAGTGTGCAGCTGCAGCTTCCGAGATGTCCTATACAGATCTGTGACCCAGGAGCTTTGGACTTACATATAAAGGGGGGAAATCCTGTGTTTCAGGATTAACATTTTACTTGTACAGAAGCACAGGAGGACGATACCACTTGGTGTATTTATTTTAATCCTCCTCGTTCTGATTCCTCGTTAGTTTGAGTCCAGATACAGCAGGGAGGTTTGGTTTAACGTATGTCGTCACATCAGAGTCAACCCCTTTTTCTGCTTGGACTGCTCCAGTTCACGTCTGAAAAAATCTGTTAGTTGCTGAAGAGTTCTTCATGTCAGGGACTGCTGTAAGCCTCGGCACACAGAGCGCTGTAGCTCCTGGATCACCTAAGGTAATATTATTCAAAGCACTTTACTTTCTACTTTTTAATCTGTATGTATTATGTCCTCTGGTCATTCAGGGACATTTTAAGCTGTTGTTCCTTTTAAAAACAACCACCGTCATCATAGATGAGCATGCACTTTTTTTTCTTTTTTTTTTTTTTGCTTTCTTTGTCAAAAAAATCTCCAGCATTAACAAGAGGAGTTTTTGTTTTGTCAACATTGCTGCTTGATTTGAATTTATATTCTCATTTTTATTCCTGTTTTTTTTTTTAGCAGATAAGCAAATGGATCAGAAAGAGCTGAGTGATCCACTCAACAGCGTTTCATTGATTAAAGGTAATTCGCCTCTGCTATTATTTATTTCAACAAGCATGGATATACATAATTAAGCTGAATGAGTCGGCAGTATCTTTCTCATGCCACAGCGCACCTTGCTAAAAATAACACTAATGTGGCATGAGTAAGATCAGAGTTTGGAGCTATGACTTGGATTTAGAGCGGATGGCGGTAGATGGCCTTATTTTAGAGAATGACCTCTTATTCCAACATATTAGAGACTGAATCTACTGCAGCCTGCAGATAAGGCAATGATGGGCCAACACTAGACATCTTGAAACAAATAAGGAGATTCATGTCAAGACTGTCCAAGCATATCAATTTTGCATGACAGATGAATTTGTAATGCTACACTGCACATTATAGAGACAGAGGGAGAGAGAGCACAAGGGAAACAGTGTCCTCCGTGTCATTTCAGAGAGACACCTTCAGACAGAACATTTTGGAGCTGTAATTGAATATCACTGCTGGCAGGTTGATCAGCACTTTTCAAGAGAATAATGTGGACATTCAGAGCACCTCTGATTCAGTTTGCCACATCAGCCTCTGAGAAGGCAACAGACGTCAGAAAAACACGGGCCGCGGTGGTTCTGGCCTTCAGCAGTTGGGCTAAAAAAAGACTTTCTCCTTCATTTTGTTTTCTGTCGTCACTCGAGGCAGCATGATGCTCGCCACCCCCCCGAGCCCCTGAAGTCAACCGGGTATTTTTACTCACAGACTAATCTATATCTGCTTTGTCAGGTGTCATTCTGTGACATTAAGAGACATTAGCGCTAATGTTTCTAAAGATAACATGTTGCACTCTCGTGTGCAATATCCTCCTTGTGTCTTTCAAATGAAGCGAACACAAACAGTGGGCTTACAGGACAGGGAACCCACTCACATTCTGCTTCTCGCTCATACATATGCAAACATGCCCTCTCCTCCTTTGTCTGGCACGCAGCTGGGTGGTCATGTGCTTTCGTCAAAGGATGTCACCAGCTCCTAGCCATTGTTTCACACTTGTCCAGTTTGGAGACATCGATGAACAACTATAACTCGTCATGGCACTTCAAGTCCTTCCATCCATTTATGGTGCACAAGCTCGACCTGCCGTTCCTCTTTGTTTTGGTTCCCGACCAAACGCTCGGCACTGGATTAGGTCATCTCTTTTCTTAGCTGTGGCAGATTAGGGGAATTTGCAAAGCTGAAATATTTGTGGAGTTTGTTTCCACCCCTCCCAGGAGACACAACAGACCCTTGACAACGTTGGCAGGTCCATTTCCTTTGTGCATTGTTTGTAGGTTGGTTCTAATAATAAAAAATGTCAACGTGCCAGAGAGTGGTACGATGCTGGGGTGATGGACAGTTTGGTTTAGAAGCTTGGACAGAAAATACAGATCACTACATTTGCGCCTATTTCTGGATGGGTAATTAGTTTATGTAACAGGCCTATTTCAATATCTTGGGAAATCATCTAGCAGCCCTGGTTAACTATTTGGGCCTGCAGCTGAATTAACGTAGTCGGATCTTCTGCTCTTGTAGTTTTATGGAAACTCGTTTCTCATCACGAAATTTGATCTCCACCTTAAACATCATATGAAGCTTTTGATGATTGATTTGAACTGTTCACTGCAACAAAAAAATGACAGAGATCCACAAGGTTTGACATTATACATACAAGTTCACTATTATTGGTTTAAATCTGCCATAGCATAGTGGACCCTGAAACCACAGGATATTTGTTACTATGAGTAACTTCTGTCATAATTCGGCTAGGTTTGGACCATTATTCTAGGGAACGTTGGTACAGTTCATTTAAATTAATTTGCCTCTGGCAAAGACATTTTTCTAGGAGTGGGTTGTCCACAGTGTTGAGGTTAGAAGCGTTGAAGATTCTTGCCTTGGGAACAACTGCTAGTCCAAGTACTCACTGTCTGAACCAAACTGCCTCCCTGAGCTTATAGCATTGAGCAACAAGTAAGCAACCACAAGCTTCATCCAGTTTTAATCAACATAGACTTAGAGGGTTGTGACCAAGGAATAAGTTAATTGTCCAAAGTTGACGACTTCAAGTTTGACCAAAATCGCTGTTACAATGTTCACCATGTAATAAAAACACTGAAGCTGGAAGAATAAAGAAAGTGAAATTTGGATGACCTGGCCACCCAACCGTGCCAGTTCTGTGGCAAGAAAACACATAGTCCAGATGCAACTTGCTAAGGGAAATTAAACCATAATAAACAGCATTTGCTATGGTTGACTTGATTTGGGAAGTCAGGTTTAATTCTATAGCACATTTCAGCAACAAGGCAATTCAAAGTGCTTTAAACTATAATACAGTAACATAATACAGTAACTAATTATGAAACCAACTATAAACATTACACTTTGTCAAATGCCATGATCAAAATTTTCAAGCACATGTGCATTAAATATATTGATCGATTTTCCAGTTATTATGAATCAAAAGCATCTCTAAGCAGGCGGATTTTGATCCTTGATTTAAGGGAACTCTGTTTTGGCTGTTTAACCTAAGAAAGCACAGTTCAAAACTGATCAGCTTCAAATTTAACATGACGTTCATGCTGATGAAGTGTTTGTAAGTCTGCAGTAGTCTTCATCCTCCATATGAAGCTCTTTAACCTGTCTGAGCAGGTGGTTCTGCTCAGACACCAGCTGAGATTTTCTAACATTTTCTTTTCATTATTAGATGATCTGACCAAGTCCAACATGGGTTCTTCCGGCGAATCCGAAAAAATGATTCAGCGCTTGAATGATGAACTTCGAGAGGCCCGGGAGATAGCCAACACAGAGAAGCAGAAATGCATCGAGCTACAAGGTAATATTTTGTGGCCAAGCTAAGATGCTGCATACATTTCAGCCATTTAGATTCTCAGTGCTTTCACTGAGCAAGCTACAAATATGTTTGTATTTTAAAGGTGTTCTGGAAGAAGAAAGGAAAGGACATAAACAACAAGCTGAGCAATCTTCCAAACAAATTAAACATCTCCAAGGTACTTATTCTTTTATTTATAGACTAGAAATATTTTCTTTCTTCAAGGAGTCGTTAAAAGCACATCTTCTTACCTAAACACTGGTCACTGGTCTGGGTTTGGTCAGGCCAGCTGCAGCAGCTCCAGGATGAGGTGGATGTTCTGAGGGAGCAGATCAATGTCTCCTCCGGTTCTCGTGACGAGCTGCAAAGAGCACAAGATGAGATGAAGTCACTGAAACGGGCCCTGGAGGCGGCCTCTGCAGAGAGGGACCGTGATGTCACTGCCGTCCAGTCGAACCTGGCAACCGCTTCCAAGGACCTGGACAAGTGGCGTCAGACTGCCAGCAAATACGAGCGGGAGATTGAGGACTTGCGACATGATCTGGAGCAGCAAAGCAAGCAATGGCAGAAAACAGCAGAAATACAAGGTAGGAAAGGCGCAAATACACAATTCGAAACCAAATCGACCGTTGTTTTGTGTACTTACAAAAATGCACCTTTCTGACTGAGTGGTTTGGAATATGAGTTCTGTGGCGTTAAGAATACATTTGTATACTTGAGATGGTCTCCAAACTGCTTAAACTTGGATTACATATGTCTGTTTTAGTAAATTAGAATATCACAAAAACGTCATTTATTTCAGCAATTAAATTCAAGCTGTGAAACATTTCAATAAATATAAAGATTAATAACACACAGTGTCAAAAACAGATAGCTGCCATGTTTTTGAGTTAAAAAATGTTTACGTTGACAGGAAATTTGATATCACTTGATAGCTTTGCGTTATTGGAAGACTGAAATATTAAAACCTAAACACCTTCTATAAAGTCTTAAAAAAAAAGGCAATGATTGAAAAAAATAAATAAATAAAATAAATAAACAATGGTGGGGGCACAAGTAAAGCCTGGTGGCCTGCCAGGCTTACAATGCACTGTGGGAACCTCTGTACTTGTATTGTGATGCACATGAGTTTCACATTTTAAATTGAGTTGCTGAAAGAAATTAACTTTTTGATTAATTTCCCCAAATTATTGGAACCATGCTTTTGAATATTGCATACAAACTGAAAGCAAACCATCTGCTCCGAGACTGCACGATTACATGAACCAATTTCTCGTTGCAGCCAATGAGCTGCAGTCTATGCAGTTGGAGTGTAACGGTCTGCAGAAAGAGTGCTCCGTCCTGCGATCTGACAAACAGGACATGGTGAATAAGCATCAGAAAGAAAAGAACAGTCTGCAAAGTGAGTGTGCCTCTCTGAGGGCAGAGAAGGAGGAGATCTTTAAGGCTCACCAGAAAGAAAAGGCCAGTGTGCAGAGCCAGTGTGCAGCACTGCGCAGTGAAAAAGAGGAGTTGCTGCAGAAACAGCAGCAGCTGGAGCAGGACCTCGTCAGGTAAGTACACTGTCAGGTTTAGCTGTACCACCTCAAATGTGACCTTTTTTCTATATTAAACTACATAATAAACTAAGCACCGTTTTCCTCCAAATTTTGTTGCTTTTGTTTTTTTCTCGGTTTTTGCTAGTTTGCGTGGCCAGAATACTGACCTGAATAGCAAACTCAAAGTCCTGGAAGAATCCCAACAGGAGTTGGAGAAGAACCTGGTGGCCGTACAACTTCAACACCAGCAGGATAACTCCAAGCTGCAAACCCAGCTGGATGAGGCAAAAAGCCGCAGCAAGGCTCTGCAGAAAGAGGTACATTCATGCCAAAGTCTCAGGGTTTCTACGTCAGCGTTAACATTTGAATCAGATGATGCATTTTATTCATTCTGATCTCAGGAAATAGAAAATCTAATAAAATCTGGAACTTTGGTCATTATAGTTTTGTGACATTTGCAGTGTGCAGTACTGCAGCTGCATGTGATGTGCTGCTGACCACTCTGCTTTACAGCCACAATGTTGACAGGGTCTTTAACTATTCATGACATTTCCTTCGTTCCCTCTCAACACGCAGGAGACGTTTACTTATTAATGCAAGTGAATTGTCAGCATAAAAGTCACCCAAGATTACATTTCTGTCTTGTTGCACAGGAGCAATAATTATACTTGGAAGAAATGTTTTTTAAAAATCAAATAATAATTTGTCTGGAAAACAGAAGAATCAAGGGTAAAACACATCCAGTTGATTCAATTTAGACATGATCAAGTTGATTAATTTTTGTTTTCTAGTGAAAAGCAGCAACAAAAAAAACAAAAAAAACAACAACCACAAAGTCGACCCACAATCTTTAACCATAATTACAAGTTATTTGAAACAATCGAGCAGTTGTTTTATATTGACACCAAAACATTAAACCCCGGATTCAATACTTCCTGGAAACACTGTTGATTCAATTACATCTGCAATCTTTTCTTCCACCGGGTTTCACGTGGCTTTCTTTCAACAACCCTTTCTTCTCATTCATTCAAAAAAGACATGTTTGGACTGGAGTGCACAAGATGATGAGGATCCATGAAATGTTCAAAACTTAGGTTTTATAACCTGACTATCACCATGCTTGAAACTTTCCAACAGCTGAGCATCCGACTGGTTGGATTTATACCAAGATCGAATCACGAAACATAGAGACTGAACTGACAAATTAAGGGGGGTTCTAAAGGTAATTAGTTACACTCAATTATGAGAGTAAAGAGGCTCAATACAAATGCTTCCATAAACTGTATTCTTTTGCTTCCACTTCAGAATTATGTGTTGCTTTAAGTCAGTGTAACACCCTGTCTTTGTAAATTATGTTGAAGTTTATGGTTGTAACGTGTTAAATATGGAATAGTTTAGGAATTTTGGGAGTTTTAACCGTTCCTCCTAAACCCCTAAAATATGTAAATATAAAAATCGGTTTAGAAATCCTACACATTGCCTTTCTGTGGGATCCCTGCTGTATAACCCCAGTCAGAATCAGCTGGCAAACAGACAGGAGCGGCATTGTAGCCCAGAAGAAAACAAAGATGAAGTCATCTCGAACCTCCACTCTTTCAGTCACTGAATGAAAAAAGGAAACGGAGGGCCTCCTTTTGCATCGGATACTCTCAGCACTGAATAGCTGAACATAAAGTAGATTCAGCAGTAGGTTCAATTGCGAGTAGAAGTGGACAAAACTTGTGAAGAGGATTGATTTATTCCATCAACAGAGACCCAGAAGAAAATAGTTTTATACACATATATTTTTATTTATTTATTTATTTTCTTGTCTTTTACTTGTTTTGTGCAGTATGAGGAGGCTCAAATGGAGCTGACTGACCTAAAGGAAAGATGCGAGAAGACTGAGCAGGAGAAACAGACACTGACAGACCAACTGGAGGAATTCAAAGCTGGCATGAAGGATTTACAGGAGAAAGGGTCAAATGTAAGTACCGACCCCTGTCAATGTCATTCTCTCTATATGTAACTGACAATTCATTAATGTATGTAATAGACACGTTTAAATAACAATCCGTAACTGAGTTTAGAAATTATTTAACACGTCTTTTGTGAAGTTGGTTTTCTGTAGACGAGCTCTGCTTTAACTTTGCTGCAACATTATATTGACCGTGTCCAATTTAGTTTAATTTTCAGACATAAAATGTGAATCATTTTTATGATTCACAAATTTTTTATTGTTTCTGCAGTTATGCTCCCTTCCTCCCATACAAGGATTTTTTTTGCGGGGAAGGAAGGGTTATTTATACATTTAGGTGTAATAACCTTCAGAGTTTCTGAAAAATTTGAAAAAGTTTGGGAGTTAGGGGGATATCCTGAGCCTGGAGACAACTAGCACCAGGACATTCTGAATTAAATCCTGATATGATGCCAACTAAAAAAGCATCTTAAGAATGTTTAAGTTTGGATAAATGTTCATGTTAAGGAAGTCCTTTATAGTGTTAAGGACAGCCAGGATTGGGCAAAAAAAAACAAATAAACAGCAAACAGGAAAAATTGACCCAAATACCAATCAGTCTTTAGAAGACAATCCTTGTATTGTGCTGTCAACTGTACTTCATGTGTCTGTGTGATGAATGCTGAACACTGGCACCTTCTTATCACCCAAACAACCGTGAAAACCACCAGTCAAAGACAGGGTGATTGAGTGACACATTTTCAAAGAAAGCTAAACACCACAGAAGTCTGTCCCATTGCAGTTGATTACTATAACATCCCTTCCCTTCTGTAGACGCCACTTTTGCTGCCTGTTCAAGCCATAGTCATCGGCCTTATCCTGGCTTTGCTGTTTTGGTGCTTCGGCGCAATGTGGTAGCAAGGTACACATTACTCCTGCCGAGCCGGCCTACATCTGTCATCTTCATCAGTGCGGTTTCAATCATTGCATGAGTTAATCGGGTTTTTCCTGCTTTCCCAGAACGCCCTCAATGGGGGAAAACTGTTGTCTAAGAAATCTTAACCTCTAATCATGCAGCTTTCAACATTTGACATCTGTTTGTTCTGTCTGAATGGCTAACGCTTAACAACTGTTTCTCCCAGTTGGCTGTGATGACGCTAATTTTTATCCTAAAGAGCTTGTCCTTACTCTGCTACTTCCATCAGCTGTGTTTCGTGTTGATCTCAGTCGCAAACTCCCTCTGTGTGAACGTCGGTGGTCCTCTGACGGAAAGTGTCATTTGGTCTTGTTCAGTTTATTTTTTTTTTTTCTGTGTTTCTGTTCCCTGCAGAAGCCGTGGATGATCTGGGGGCCAGTGGTCGCTGTGGCTCTTACAGCTGTGACGGCCGCAGTGCTCTTCAGGACCTGAGGGCAAACTACCCAAACAAACACACGTAGAGGTTTATCCTTATTTGATTTGTTCAAAACTTGCCCCCTTTACATATCTGTTCCAGTAATCAGGTGGGCTCATATTTAACAGTTTTTCTTGCTAAGATGCTCTATTTTAGATGGCAGAGGTGTTTCTAAAAGAATGTGAGTTTTTATGTGTGTAATGATGGGAATTTAGTTGGACCGTGTCAAGTTTACTATTTTGACTCATAGGATTATCTGTTAATGAATGTAAAACTTAAACCATGCTTATCTAATTCTACTTAGGTATCTTTAATTATATTTAAGGTCAATCACTTTGAGTTTCTCTACTCATAGCACAGTTACTGTTATTATTAGAATAATAAAGTTGTCACAATAACATCCCCTAATGGAGTGCACACTGAAGGAAACTTTGAACAGTATGTTGGTTGATGGTGTTGGATGTGTTTGCAGAACCAGAGGCAGAGTTTAGACGAACCATATTTGGTTAAATTTTTTTGTTTCAGAGCCCATCATTAAACACGACTGCAGCAACTTGAGTTTTGAGTCTTTTTTTTCCCCCTTGGCTCAGTTTCTTTCCTGCAAATGTTTTGTCATGTATTCTGCTCTGCTTTCCATTTAAGGATTGTGAACAGAAATCAAGTTTAACCCCAATTAGGAAAAACTGAATTGTGCTGTTACTTGCTATTGTTAAATACTTAGTCTCTTTATAAAATGACCAGTGCAGACTGATTTCTGTGTAAAATGAATCTGTACGTCATTTTAGATTTTAAACATATAGCTGTGCACATTTGCAAAAAAAAAAAAAAAGAGAGAGAAATAAAATAAAAACAGACTACTGTTTTTAATTTGGGGGGCTTGATTATTTTCTGATTAGTCCAGAAATAAAAGTCTGTTCAATGCAATAAAAATGGCAAATGGCCCACTACTTTTTCCAAAATACTATGTTAAACATCTGTCCCTGCCTCTTATGGTATGAAAATATGAAAATAGAAGCAAAACTCTGAGTTTATAAAAGACAAATGCATTCTACTGATGTGCCTCAGTCAAAACTAGCACAGTATGTTATTGGGAAGCAAACTTTTTGTCAATCTGCAATCGGCTGCCTGATTGTATTTTATAATTTTGACCTCCTTTAAATTCCTCACAACTTTCACCTGACCAGTTCCTTGTTCTTCGTAACACACTTTGTTCTCTAAGTTCTTAAATAAGGTCTTTAAATAAAAGGATGGATGCAAACTGGCTATTGATGCTCATCTTAAAAGTCACATTTAAATAAAAAAAATTTTCTTTGGTCATTGGCTAAAATGACCAAAGAAGTAGTTTAAATAAATTACTTCTTTGGTCATTTCAGTCAATGACCAAAGAAGTCCAGCATCCATCGAGTGTCTATTTTTAATTAGGCATTATATCCCTTTCTTAATTCACTACCATTTAGCACACTCTCTTTCACCATTGTTTCCTTTCACTTATAAGCAGCATTCACAGTTACAACTTTTAACAGATTTGGTAAAAACCTTTTCTAGTGTTTAATGTCAAAGGTTAGCATTTCTAGATGCACAATAAAGCATCTTAAGTACTGCACACTTTACACTAGTGTTTAATAATGTGTTAATGAGTCTTATTACAGTTCCATAGTGCAAATGAATTGTCCATGGAGCCCCATAAGTGAATCTGAACAGAAGAGTACTCTGAAACATTCACCCGAAGCAAATTCATCTCAGAATCTTCAAGTGTTCAGGCTATGTGAATTCCTGCCTTTCATGGAAGTGGATGAATCGCCGGTTTATCTCTTTAAGGGATTTAGGGTGTGGCACAAGAATATTTTGATCATCTGACTCTGTGTGAAAGCTGTGTGGACAGATGTAGGAATCTCCCCTCCCTCTTCTTTTATTTCTAGCTGTGTGGTTAATCTTCCGGCAAGTGTTACTGGTCATTCCTGATGACTAACATTCCCAGTCTATCCACTAATCCAGCCTTGGCAGAGCTGACCTTTCTGTCAACAGCTTATGACCAGTCAGAGCTGTCCCTCCCTTCAGGCAGGCAGTTTGACCCTTTGCCTTTTCCTGTGTGAGGGAGGACACGGCATATTTCCCAACATTATGTTGGCTAATTGGAAGTTTTGCTTGCGTTGGCCCTGACATTTCTGTTCTGTCGGCTTTCTGTTGAATCCTGAAAGGCACAAAATCCCTCTCAGGATACTACATGACAAGCAGCACAATGTGTTTATGAGAATATAGACACAACAGCGGGTCAAACTCGTAGATTTAGGCCAGCACCCTTCGTCCCATATAGACCAAAATATAAGAAGCGTTCCTGCACAAAGTGAGCCCCTGTGCACAGTTAACATGTCCATTTCTTCTGCTCTACTTTGTATGTAGGTCATCTACAGTGGAGGAGAGATGCAGCAGAGTGACAGTTCTGCACTGCATTCAGTAGGTTTTAGCTATGCAATCATTTGCTGCTTTGCATTTCTGCCCCCTCTTATCAGCCACAGCAATTAAAATAATCTCTCAAATGGCAGAATAACAACAAAACATAGATTCTTGTGTTTTGGAATGTAATTCAGGGATTTTAATGAGAAAAGAGACAATATTCAAAATTTTATAAATCTCATCCTGAGGGTTACCATAAAAAAAGTTGTGGAAAGTTTAAAATATGAATAAAAATCTCTTAAGATTTGAGAAGAACCTGCCTTCATCATTTGTTTAGTAATTTTACTTTATATTTCAATAAATATTTAGAAAATGTGATCATCCATATGTGTTGACATTAAAATGACTAAAAAGGGTTTCACCAATTCTTTCTGGAAAATCAAGTTAATTGAACTAAATGTTTCTATGTTTTATAACTAACACTTCATTGAGTAAACCATTCAGTGGGGTGATACATTCTCAAGAGTAAATTAAGCCACATTTATATTCAATTTTGAGGTGATTTTGTTTGTTTTTCTGACTTCTGCATTTTATTTAAAGAGCGCCCTTTTAGTTCTGAAAGAACATATTTTATTGTATACGTAAATGGCTCATCAAGATTGGGTGAACATACATTTTAGTATGTGTTTTCTATCATTTTCTATTCCAACCACGCCAGTATTGGACTCCGTAGTGAACTTGCCACTCACAATATGGCGGATGCGATGACGAACAGTTTCCACTGATCCGGCTTCTTCTGCTGAGTCATGAGCTTTTCAGCAGCGGTTTGTTGTTCTTTTAAATTCAAAGAAACCCTTCATGCCATACCCACACAGTCTGTTGAGAAATCTGAAATAAAGTCAACAGAAGCATCAAATGTCTGCCAAGGCTCGTCTCAGATAATCAACCACCCGAAGCAGAAGAACTGCAGCATCATCTTCAGTGCTTGTCTGTGCAAGTAGCCATCAAACCCATGTACTGCAGACACACAGGGCCACGTTTCAGTCTGCCTCCATCATGACACCCAGTGGTAAATATTGGACTTCAGAATGAATTACTGAACTGATTTAAAAAAAAACAAAAACTGACCACACAGTGCTTGAGCTATGTTTCTCAGGTCAAAAAATAATTTGTACATTATTTTTTAAATGCACAAATTAGTTTGTTTTTGTGTTTTAAAAAAAAAATAAAAACTATGACTTACGAAATTGTATTTGCACTGTTATGTAGCATCAGGCTAATAATAATATAATGTCATTCAGCTTTCCTTTGCAGATTATATTATTTAGTAAAAATAACTAATATTCACAATGGCATCACATTTTCCTGTTGGACGTTTTCTATAAGTGCACTATATAATTGGTAAAACATAATGCTAACATATGTTAGGTTCTGAAAACTAAGTCAGTTGGATTCATTTATTTAATTTAATTTAATTTAATTTAATTTAATTTAATTTAATTTTGTACTGTATTTATATTGCTTTTTGCGATTATTTTGTTTTCTTATCAATGGAAATGTGATTTTACATATCCCTATGAATATATTTTGACTGATGTCCATAAAAATGAAGTACAACACTCCTTTGAAAAGCCTTTAATGCAGGTTTCTTTCCATTTTAATCATAAACATATACTTTACACTGCATGTGGTCAGACAGAGGCAAACTGGAGGCGGTGCTTTCACTTTAAAGAATTGACCGAATCATGTTGTGGCCCTGTTTCCCCTAATGATGAGTGATAATCAATGAGTTTCACCAGAGCAAACATAATCTGACAAAGCTAACAGCATGCTGCTCTGTGACATTTTATTTGAAACTCCAGTCACAGACGTTGTAGACCAAAGACAGCAGTAGGACCGAAACTGTTTTTCCATGTGCTTTCATGTGACAGAGGAAAAAGAGCAAGAAATTTCATGAAAAGTAAGTCTGTTGCCTTTTGGAAAATGCATGATACACTATAGACCGTTTCCTCTGTCTTCATTAAACATGGTCCCTTTCCGTCAGTTTTCTGGATTTTTAGGGCAGCCATGGCAGCTGAACTGGATGTAGTGAACCTTCATTGCTGGAGCAACACTGGCTATTCCCATCCTGGCTTTTCTGGCTTCCTTCCTTCTTTGGCCATCTGTACTGATTAAAGTGTATTACTGGTAAAGCAGCTTGCTATGCATGATGATATAACATCAGTAATACTGAATTTAATTTCCCTTTGGGATCAATGAAGTTTCTGAACTGAATTGAATGATGGGCACCACTGTTGTTATGTTAATGTCTCACTTATCCATCCTTTAAGTGTAGTTGAATTTTTAATTACATTATTGGCATATTACTCTATTCCAGTCAAAGCATCTGAGAACTTTACAAGCTATATTACATTGTCATTAAAATCTGACAGGCCTTTGTAATTGATAGTCCAGATGCAGCATGTAAACAGGGAGCAAAGTGTGTATTAAATATGCGAGGAGACGTTTCACTGATGTATCACTGAATGTCTCGTTATCTTTATGAAACAGAGATTGTTCACTACTTTGGAACTGTCCAGGATTATAGATAAGATCAATTTCAAGATCTCCTCTGAGATAAGTCTTAGCCAACTCTTAAATGAGGGAAATAATTCTGCTCTGACAGCAAACTGTGAATTGAGGAGCCACGAATGAAAACAGCATGCGAAGACAACACTGCAAGATGGTGTTTATGAAAAGAAAACACCACAAAGGACCAGTGGTGGTTCTTGTATGATTAGCGCCCTGGAAATGCAGAAATGCATCTACATTTTAGGAGAAGATTAAATTCAGTGCAGTCCCTCACAAAGCATGCAAAGTCCCTATTCTCAGTTGCAGCTGTCATACTGCTGCATACCCGAAAATGCTTGCCCACTCAAACATCTGTATTTTTTTTAGAATCTGAAAAGACATTAACTCACTGATAATAAAAATGTGTAAGTAAAAAGTAAAGATTTTGCCAATTGTTAGAAGATCTCCTGATCTGAGTTTTTCCTCTAAAATTGTCATTATAAATAGGTAAAACTGCAAACAGTGGGGAGCAGTGTTTGCAAAGAGCTCCAAGTAATATAACCATCCAATATTTGTGCTTGTGTCAAGGTACTGGAGAAGGACTTTGGGCCTGCAGGTTCGCTATGCAGACTGTGGAGGTTATCGCTTCTGCTATTCCTACAGAGGAAAACCTGGGATGAGACCCTCCATCCTGATGCTTCACGGCTTCTCTGCTCACAAAGATATGTGGCTGACTGTTGTCAAGGTTGGAGAAACTAGAAATTACTGAAAAAATCTAATGGAACAAGCCATCATAATTAAGGAAGTACACACGATTACTGAATAATTTTTAGTCGTTCCACTTTCTCATGATCTTTTTTGCAGTACTTACCAAAGCACCTGCACATTGTGTGCGTGGACATGCCTGGACACGAGGGGACGACACGCACCAACACTGAGGATTACTCCGTTGAGGGGCAGGTCAGAAGGATCCATCAGGTACTCTGAGGAAAGCTCTTTGAAAATATCTTGTATAAGAGTATTTGTTAGTTCCCCCAAATATTTTAATATCTCTCATGCCTCTTAGTTTGTAGGAAGCATTCACTTAAACAGAAAAGCGTTCCATCTGGTGGGAACCTCCATGGGGGGAAATGTTGCTGGGGTTTATGCAGCCTGCTATCCCTCGGAAATCTGCAGCATGACTCTCATCTGTCCCGATGGTCAGTTATAGTGCACAATTCATGAACTTTTCCACATATTGTCATGTTACAACCTCACCCTCAGTCTGTTTTATTTGAATTGTATATGACAAACAGAAACAAAGGGAGGAAAATGAATTGGAAGGAAAATGATACTTAGATTTCAAAAAGTTTTATGATTGCAGCCAACTGTCTTGTGTGCAAAATGTGCTCTCATCAAAGCATTATGCTGTGGGTATAACTTTTTAATTCACCCTGTATTTAGAGGAAGAACACTGGGCAATTCTGCAAGAAAACCTGTTTAAGGCTGCAAAGGTCTTGAGGCCAGGGTGGATGTTAAATTTCAATCAACCCTAAACATCCAGCCAGAGCAGAACAGAACGGCAAAGGAATGGTTTAGGTCAAAGCATGTTGAAAACTTGAAAAAATATATTCACAGTCTGACAGGGTTTGGGCTATATTTTAAAAAAGAATGGACAAAAATTTCAGATTATGCACATAGATTGTAAAGGCACATCCAAGATGACTCAGAACTGTAACTGAAGCAAAAGAAGGTTCAACAAGATGTTAGATCAGGGGTCTGAACATGAACTTTTCAAAATTGTACATTTGGCTTTTCTTTGTAAATTTGGAAAGCACACATCACTTCCCATCCATCTTAAAGTAGTGCACTATGTTGCTTTATCACATACAATCTGAGAAAAACACACTCAAACTTTGCGGATGTAATGCTACCAAATGTGAAAAGGCATGTTCCTAATCAGTAAGACTCTGGGTTCATCTTTCAGGAATCAGACATCCATGTGAGACCAAATTTGACAATCACCTTCAAGATCTGGAACACAGCAACTTCACACTGAACATCCCGCTGATCCCGACGACACCAGACGAGA
The DNA here is from genome assembly GCA_911649635.1 of Poeciliopsis gracilis. Taxonomy (NCBI): domain Eukaryota; kingdom Metazoa; phylum Chordata; class Actinopteri; order Cyprinodontiformes; family Poeciliidae; genus Poeciliopsis; species Poeciliopsis gracilis. The sequence goes on from CAJVRI010001220.1 coordinate 6,705,281, forward strand.
TGGAGGACATGTTCAGACTCTGTTCTCACGTTCGCTTTAAAATTCCTCAGCAGGTCAGTCATGAAAAGTGAATTTAACTCTTAACTAATAAGGGGTGTTGACCATGAAACGATTGTCACATTCTAAGGATTTTAAGGCTTTGTTACGTCATTTCTTTAGATTCTTCAGGGACTGGTTGATGTGCGAGAACCTCACAACGCGTTTTATGAAGAAGGTTGGTTCATTTTTTATTTTTTTTTAATTAATGTCTTGGTATGATGAATATATTGAACAAATAAAATAGGGCTCTTTTTTTATTAGTTTTTATGGAAATCATCAGTGAGAAATCAAGATATGCCTTGCAGGAGCATTTACATCTCATAACTTCACCTTTACAAGTGATTTGGGGCAAACAAGATCAGGTAATATGATGTTGGATCATTTTTGCAAAAATCTCTTTCGATACATAAGGCGCATGTGCTGTCAAAACTATAAGCTTTTAAAGATTGTGCCACAAGTTTCCCTTCTGAAATCACAGTGAAAAAGTTTGAAGAATATATGAACCTTGTATACATGTCCAGGTGGTGGATGTCTCTGGAGCTGCAGTCATTGCTGAGTTGGTGCCTGGATGCAGGGTGGACTTGCTGGACAACTGTGGTCACTCTGTGGTGATGGAGAAGCCGTGTCGGACAGCCAAACTTATTCTGGAGTTTATTATCCTGCAGCAAAACGCCAGGAGCGGCACAAAGAAGTCTTCTTGAATATCTAAAGTTTCCATTACTGTGTCACAGTTTTACGAAGACTTAAAACACCTGGACCAAAAGGCAAGAATTGCAATGTAGAGATGTTTATTGCTTTAAGAAACTGCATTTTATGAATGACTTAAACTCGTTGACAGTAGGTTTGGGATATTGCTAAGCTTTTTCTGGTGTGCCCAGAGGTCTCTGGCAAGATTTACCCGAACTTTCAAAGAATACATTTCCTGCTCACAAATGGAAAAAAAAATAAAAATAAAAACAAATCCCTCACTATAAGAAATATCAAAACTGATATTTTACATTTTTTCATTTTATTACTGATAAACTGACATATGTGTATAGAAGCACATCCTATTTCACTCTGACCCATTTCAGTTCAACTCCGTTTTGTGAGGCGATTTAACTTGACATCCACTATTCTAGTACATTCTGTGAATAAAGTCATAGGAAAAATCTTCTCGTTTATTCTATGGACGTAAACACATATTGTGTATGTATACATATATACATGTATATATATTCAACCATGTTGGATTGTGTGGGACCTCCAAACTCGGGATTTCGCCTGTCTGCACCTAATCAAATAGTCGTTTCGCGTCTCCGTTATGCACTTTCTTGTCTTCTGTGGCTGCGAAAAAACGGAAGTGCTATCGAAATCTATGTGATGGGTGACTCTTTCCGCTCGTCCCGCCTGTAAACCCTTCACAGTGCTGTGTTTTTAAGATGTGGCTGTAGTTTCAGCGGGACTTCCTCCCCTCTTCCACCCGCCTTGGCTGCATCCTGGAGTCGACTGCAGCTGCCCCGGTGCAGCATCATCAGTGACCGCCTGTCTCCTCGGTTAAAGTCTTACCCCCAATCTGCTTTTATTGGCTGAGGAAAAAAAATATATTACCAATCCCTAAAGTTGAGCTGGTAAGGCTGCGCTTCATTGCGGTCCGTTTATATCCGCAGTTAGTTCGGTTCTGATCCAGTTGCTGAGCTCAGTTGTAACAGCGGCTAGTTTAATGGGTTGCTAGCTTTGTTAGCTTGTTAGCTAAAAACTAGCAGTGAGCTAGGCTAGCAAGGGTTGGGTTTAATGTGTTCGGTTTTGTTTTTGTGCTGTTGTTTTTTTTGTTGTTGTTTTATGGCCAAACAAAAGCGAAATGAACGACTGATTTGTACAGATTTATAATTAAAAATTAAAACACACTGAAACAGAAGCTTAATGCTACCTAAAAGCTTTTTCCAAGCTTTTTTCATTTTCGTCCCAGCAAATGCATCAAAAATACTAGTGTGGCTTTTATACGTCAAGAGTCAGTGTATTATCATACTACACCAAATATTATGCTCGTAAGACTGCTTTCTGCTGACTTGCATACATGCTCATACGGAGAATACTGCATCAAATCGAGCTGCCTTGTTAAATGTGGCGCTTTGATTTTCCTTAATTCTCAACACTAGTTTCATGCAGCAAAAGTCGAATAACTGAATCTGTATCCTCTGGATGAAAAGAGGTTTATAAAAGAGGTCGATGCTGAAGGCGCTGCTGGATTCCACCTTCATGCGCTCTCTCCTGACCTGCTTTAGCCACATCAGCATTACTGCCCGGTGCTGCAGGGAAAAATGTGCTATACATCTGGCAGGGCAAGCCATGTGAGACCATTTCATTGATGATTTTACAAACACTTCTGGTGTTATTGACGTCTACAACACCAAGTCGTAGCTATTCGTAACTAATGAATAGTTAAGATCCATGAGCTGTGTCTAATGAATCTTTAAAGATTCATTAAGAATAGTTCATGATATTTGTGCTCAGTCAGTGTAACATCATAGCATTTTGAAAACATGTCTCCATGTTTTGATGTTTACATGCTATTCTAAATCAAGACACATTTTTTTTATGAAGGATCTTTTTAAATGTTTGATGTTATTTAAAAAAAAAAAAAATTAGTTCATTTATGTAACTACAACTTGGGGAGGAATTTCGGAGTCACCTGGGAGGGACTCAAGAGTAGAGCCGCTGCTTCTCCGTGTAAAGAGGAGCCAGGATGCTTCCCTGGCGAAGGTTTCCTGGAAGACCTAGAAGATGCGACAGGGCCTGTGTGTTTAGGTTGGCCTGGGAACGACTTGGGCTAGCTCCACTTTTCTCAATTCCTGCTTTAGCTCAGGACAAAAAGTGAACCAGCTCTGAACTACAAAGCTAATCATGTAATTTAACATACTTGCACAGTGAAAAAACACAATTTGATTGACTTCTAAAGACCATCTCTAACTTGACCTGCTAGTCTATTTGTTTTGTGCGTCACATCCTTCTTCTTGTTTTCCCACAGGTAAAGTTAAAGTGAACCAACTTTAATCCCTTCCTTCTCTATTTTGGTTCGGACCTTGTGGGTATTAGTCTACAAATGGATAATGGAGACTGGGGCCATAGGGTAAGAGTTGAATGAAGTCCATTTTTTCTGTGTTAAAAACATTCAAAATTGCAGCCAGTGTGTATTTTTCCTGACAGATGACTACCCCTGTTACCCTGAACGTGGGAGGCCACCTGTACACCACCAGTCTATCCACCCTCCAGCGTTATCCGGACTCCATGCTCGGCGCCATGTTCCGGGGAGACTTCCCCACAACTCGTGATTCCCACGGGAATTATTTCATCGACCGCGACGGAACCCTTTTCCGATACATCCTGAACTTCCTGCGGACGTCCGAGCTCACCCTTCCCGTGGATTTCACAGAGACAGACCTGCTGAGGAAGGAGGCAGACTTCTACCAGATTGAACCTTTGATCCAGTGCCTTAACGACCCCAAGCCACTGTACCCCCCAGATATCTTTGAGCAGGTGGTGGAGCTCTCTAGCACTCGAAAACTGTCAAAATACTCAAACCCTGTTGCGGTGATTATTACACAGCTGACCATAACAACAAAGGTTCACGCGCTGCTCGAGGGCATTTCCAACAACTTTACCAAGTGGAACAAACACATGATGGACACGAGAGACTGCCAGGTGTCTTTCACCTTCGGACCATGTGACTATCATCAAGAGGTGTCTTTAAGAGTTCACCTCATGGACTACATAATGAAACAGGGCTTCACTATTCGGAACACGAGAGTGCACCACATGAGTGAGCGCGCAAACGAGAACACCGTGGAGCATCACTGGACTTTCTGTAGACCGGCTCACAAAGTCGAAGACTGACTTATGGCACAGCCGCTGTTGCTGGGACGTTACAGTGAGACTTGTCTTTGTATTACATAAATCATTATTCAGCAAAAAAAACAACAACAAAAAAAAAACGACCTCTCTTTTAATGATGTACTGCTGTTTTTTTATGTTTCACCCTGTATGAGAGAAGGCTTGAGCTTCCATGCAGCAAAGGCAAATTAAGAATATCAATTTATGATTTGCGAAACTGTTTAAGGAAAATATTTCTTGAGCTCAACCCGCATGCAGATTTTCTTGGAGTATTTGGAGTCTACAAAACATCACAAGTGTTTTCCACATGTCTAATGATGCAAAAAAAACGTCTTTGACCAGAATTGAAAAAGAGCAAGTAATAAAAGTGACGCATTTATTTGAGACACATTGCCTGAGTTTGGTAGCAAATCTTTAATTGTAACACTAATTCATTTAAAACCTCAATTTGTAAGCCCAAGTTTTAAAAAAAAACTTTTATTGGGGGAAAACGTTCTCATTAGTAAAAAAGTAAACATTTTTCCCTCCACTGATAATGGAGTGTACTAATTAATTTCTCTATTTGTATGTTTTGTCCAGTAGATGTCTGGTGAGTAAAATTAGACTTAGTCTCTTAGATCCCCTGTAGATCCCATGGTACTATTAGGCCCCTTCATAGTCGATGCATGTGTCTTGTGTATGTATAACTTATGTGTCTGCTGTGTGCACTTTATGATACTCTGTCATAATGTCAACAGTTATGTGTTTGATTGTTCCTGCCAAAAATAAACCAGTTTGTGTATTTCATTTTAATCATTTAGCTCTATTAAGATTTTTTCCCTTATCAATGACATCTTGAGTTGCAACTCATAAAAGGCTGCAACCAGTTGTAAAAATGTTTTTTCTTCTTTCGTTGGATGGAAATAATGCCTTGTTCCAGTCTGATTTCTAAGTAAACATAAGTTGCTCTTTTATTGTTTTGGTGTCGATCTGTTTATTCATTTTACCTCAAAATCGATGTCAAGTGTGTCTAAATGCAAAATGTTTTCCATGTTTGGGATGAAAGGCAACAGAGGAAAGTGAATATTCTGAAAAGCGTGTTTATGCACTGTACAGTTTTTTGCATGAGTCGGTGTGTTGTGGCATGGAGGTGATTACCCTGTTAAAGTTTCTGTGGTTGCTTTAATAGCGGCCTTCACCTTGCTCGCATTATCAGCTCTGGTGAACTTCAGTTCTCAGGAATGTACACTGATACCGCGGCCTTTGAACCGGGTGCTGATTATTTTTGACGGTGTGCGGATCTGTGAGCAGGTCACGAGTCTTGCTGGAAATCAAATCATTTCCATAAAGCTTGTCAGCAGAGGGAAGCGTGAACTTCTCTAAACCCTCCTGGCAGACTGGTTTTTATATAATGTTTTAATAGAGAACATCAATTGTGAGTTATATTTGCTTTAAGTGTTTAAATTGAATTACTGGGATAAGTTCTGTTGTTTTTTTTATTATTATATTTCATCCGATTTATTAAGATACACTTGTAAATTATGAGGTAGTGTGCTTTAATGGCCTTTTAATGACTTATTGAATTTTAGGTTAAAAAGAAGCTCAATTAATGTTTTTATACGTGCAAAATGTAATTTACCACACTGGTGTATTTACAGAAACAGCGTCTATGACCTTGAAGCCTTCTTACAATTAGATTACCAGTGAGACGTGAATCAGTTCATAACTCACTCACACGCGCAGCACACCCGGATGTGGCAAACTCCTGCATGGTGCGTTCGTTTTAAACGCCGTCACCGTTCGTCGCTGATGTGTCCGTAGCCTGCGACACACTCCGCCGATCTCATCTGACTCTCAAAATGAGCGCACCCCGTCGCTGCTCTCGTAACGTCAGTAAAGGACGCAGTAAAGGTGGCGTCCTCTGCTTCTTCGGTTTGAACCGCTCTAATGAAGACGCGGCTGTAGGAGTGTTCAGGAAGAGAAGCGCACGCTTGTTCGCCGAGATGTTTCAAAGAAGCAAAACCGTCAAAGGTTTGCTCAGTATTGTCCCTGGGAAACACCGACTCGGGGCGTACAGGTTCCTACCCATCTTTTTCTGCATTGGAGGAGTCATGGAGTGGATCATGATCAACGTGAGGATAGGACATGAAACGTTCTGTAAGTGTAAAACACAAAGTCTGCTTCGCATGTTTAACCTTGATGGGAGGTTAGCATGTGTTAGCATTAGCGGTTCAAAACTTGATTTCTTTAAATGACAACTTGTCCCAGTTGTCATGTTACAGGGACTCACCAAACATGAGCTTTGTATTTTAAGACGGTTGATTGGTTAGTCGTGTTTACTGTAGTCACAATATTACACTTCCTTGCAGAAGTATTTATACGCATATGGCTGTATATTTACAGTTATTTACTGTGAAGTGCATCCTTCACAGTATTTAGTTTAATCCATCTTCGATTCAGCTCTATCTAGATTCTATTCCTTGCTAATGAAATGTGTCCTCAAAGCATGATTCTGCCACTACTGTGTTTTACTGAGGGAACGGTGTATTCTAAGTGATGTCCAGTGTTAATTGTCTTCTAAATGTGGGATTTTTTATTTTTATTTTTATTTTTTTTATATGTAGGACAAAAGGCTCAATTTTGGTTTATATATGATGAGTTGTCATGCCTTAAATTTAAAAGTGGATTTCTTCTTGAAGTGCATCACTTATATTTCCCATCGTTCAGCAAGCTCAAAACAAAGTGCATCAAAAAACATGCTGCTGGTTACTGTGTATGAAGACTGAAAATGCTTGAGCAGTTATCTGCAGGTGAATTCTGTACAGCTTAATTTTGGGCTGGTTACCAAAAAATGATGAGTAGATCATTACAACTCAAACAAATGCTACTTATAACTGGATGTAATTAGAACCGTTCTACAGATTGCGTCTGAAATGTATGAACATACAACAGGTATTATTGCATATCTTACAGTTTTGTAAAATCTTACCTCCCTAGGACATAAACTTTATACCAAGTAAGTCAGTAAAACAAATTGAGTAGTTTTTCTGTTTTTGCACCTGTGATTACTCTTATGCCTGGGAGAACAGAATAAATGAAAAGATGAAAAGCAATAAACCAGTTATTAAACCACCTCTGTTAACGCTGAACTGCTGTCATTTTTTTTTGTCATTTTTTCACAGACGTTCTCACTTATGTGGTTTGAGGAAAACATGACTCAAAAGTCTCTGCTGATTTAAAAAATGTAGCAGTGTTTTATCCTTTTGTACTCTGAGCCTCTCCAAGACAGAGAGGAATGTAGAAGAAGCCTTATTTTTTTATTCCTCAGATTCTGATGACTGTAAAACTGCCTTTATGCTGTGTTTTATATTGAGGTTGTGTCAGAAAATGTGCAGGTAAAAATTTTTTTGTCTATTAAACATCCTGGTTAATCAATATAGGAAGTGCCAGAAAGGCAGAAAATATAAAATTAGATTCCACATATGCTGCAGTGACAAATACATGGGTCATGTAAGTGGAACAGAGCCATTGTTAATGAATAGTAACACCTGTACTTTTCCTGTTGTTCCACATTACTCACACAAGGAAATAAGGATGCCAAGTATCATTCAGCTAAGTGTTCTATTGTATCCATAAGAAGGCTACACTTCATTTCTTATGTCTTCATTGTTTGTTTTTTTTCTTAACAGACGATGTCTACAGAAGGAAAAAATCAGAGCGGCAGTACCAGCAGAAGGTAGCAGACGGTCTCGTTGTACTAGATCAACATGGAGCCAAGTGAATGATGGTCAGACTTCACAAGAGTCACCTAAGGACGCACTGTTGGACTCAAACTCCCTCACTGGTTTCACCATTTAATCGCAAGCATGGAGACGCTCTGGACAAAAAAAGATGATGGAGGAATCCCTTCCCGCTTGCAAAATACTGAGTCAAAAAAAGAAAAAAACACAAGTTAATCTTAGTGTAATATCATCTGAGATTAGACTGATTTAAGTGACAATGAGTAATACAAAGTAACAGAACAAAATATTTGTATCTATAATTTGAGATATTTTACGGTTGAGGTAATGACACTATAAAAATGCATCTCAAAACTAATCAGCCAGATTGTTCTTATTCTGTCATTCATCCTTATCCCTCATTCACTCGGTGAAATCGTGCGTTTTCATGTGTCAGTTGCACGAGTCGACAGAAAGGGACTGCAGGCAGATGAAACTGTGTGGGTCCCCGTTCAGCCTCACACCGACCAGGTTGGATCGTAGGTAGTGGGTGGAGTCGTCTGTTATAGTTGAGATGTTGTTCTGTAGGAAAAAATGAAAGAAAAATAAACATAACATTGGGATGTTGTGTCGCCTGAAGTGCTAAAAGGATTGACTGTACGTCTTTCTCTTCTCTTTAATTAAAAAAAAAATGCATAAGGCCTTACATGCAGGTGAAAAATTCGATGGGATCCTGTAAGTTTAGACACCGGTGTTAGTTCATTATCTTCTAAGTCTTTTGAACAGTTCCACGTTTTGTGTTGTTTCAGTGACAAGGAAAATAATGATGGACGGCTTTGAACATATACATTTTAAAAAATCGATAGCTTTCAACATTGATCCCTTTTAGTCAGAAACCCTTCAGTAACATCAAATACTCCCAGCTGCATTCAGAATAATTCAAACTGAGTCACCTGAATAAAAATAAAGCACTTGCTCTGTGAAGGCATCAGCCAGTGCTACAATAGGAGCTTAAGCAAAGCATTTTCATGTGTTAGAATGGCCCAGTCAAAGTCCAGACCTATAGCAAACGTGGACAAAGCTTAGCAATAGCTGCTTTTGCAATAATAAACAAAACTTTCATTCCATTCATATGCAAAGCTGGGAGAAATGCATCCTGAAAGCTGTCAGCTTTACTGGTAACAAACAGTGGTTCTGTAAAGAATTGACTTTATTGAAATGTAGAGATTTTTCAGATTTTTATTTGAAAAAAATATTGGAAGTCATTGTACTTCCTTTCCACTCACAATTATGCAGTGCTTTATGTTGTTGTCTATCATCAAATTTTAATGAAATACGTTAAAGTTTGTGCTACCAAATTGACAAAAGGTGAAGTTCCTGTTGTGTGAATACTTTTACAAGGCATAGCATGTTATTAATTCTATGTCACCCGTGTCAGTAGAGTCTTGTTTGCTTATTTTTGAGATTTTGTTGAACCGTGCATAGAAGTATGCAATTTCTTTCGGCAGTTACGGCACAGCAGCCAGGTCAGGGGAAATTTCCTCACATTAAACGAATGCGCTCAGGCAGACACACATCAGACATGTTGGCAGCTCTGAAAAAGGTCACATCTGCTCTTTAGATTCTTTATACATGCCCAGACTGCCTAATGAACAGCCCAGCTCAGTGGTCTCATCAATGTCACTTTGCTATTTAAAATGTGACACGTGCAGTTTTTGATGGGATCACATAATCAATTCTTTTATTGCATAAGAATCACAGGGGGAAAAAAAAGAAGAAGTGGAAAACACCTCAGCAAGTGTTGCATAATCAGACTTTGAACAGTTTTCAAAAAGTAATTTCCTGAATAAATGTCACTGTTGGCCTCCTGAACTACTGCCACGTCGGGGTCCACATCGTGCTGGAGGCTGTCATCTGGAATATTCACAATCTCAGCCTGAAAAAAGGTTGAAAAAAAAAAAAAAAGTGTTTCTCAGCTCTTCTTCTATCACCCTCGAACTTGCTTTACCTGTCTACTTATTTGAATGGTACATAAACACCAGAAGACACTCACTACAGCCTGCCTTGCTTTCATGGATTCATCCTCTTTGCCAGATAAAGGTCTGGCAGAGAGAAAAATCGATACAAAGATTAAAATCCATGGACGCATTAAAAGCGATCGCTGCCTCCTCCGCTGTGAGCAGGAAAAGATTTCAATTCAATTTTCAGTAAGCTGCCAGGATATTACTGATTAAAGGAAACAGACTTTTTAACTCAATGAACTCCTGTCAAATTAATTGCCTGTTTGGAACAAATACAATCTGAGATTGGTAAAATGTGGAGTGACTTGGCATGAACTGTATGATAACCTTGTTTAAAAATATAGTGGTTTAAATTTCCAATTTTGAAATATGTAATGTGTTTTTTATTAAACACTGGACAGCAACAATTATTAGTAATTTTAAAATGCAACATTGGCTTTTAACCTTAAAGTAATGTTAAGTGTAATTACACAGTTAAACTGTTATAGCACATAATTGTTCTCCGAAATTAAATCAGACAAATCTTGGTAATCCATTCAGCAAAATTATTTATATTAGCTGGATGCTAAAATATATGCATGTTTTATTTTGTCATTACTTTGACATGCTGTGACAGTTTTCGGGAAGCCCACGCGATTATTATATTTTAGACTTCTGATTGCTCAGTGTTTGAGTGAATTAAAGTCTCAGTGAGCTTCACTAACATAAAGGACAAATAAAAAAGATACACTGTCTTGTAATAAAATGTAGTTTTATTAAATTCTTGTTGACTTTGGTGCATTAAACAGTTTGTTTTTAAATATTGATACCAAGACTTTAGGCAGTTCTGGTGTGAAGTATGACATGGGGAGCTGAAGCCTGCTTTGCATCAATGTTGATGATGAATACATGAAGCAAAATGGGAGGCTTTATGTATCCAAACATTTTACTTTTCTGATAAAAAAGGTATTTGCCTATTCACACATTTTATTGATAACATCAAATTAGGTTCATGGTTAAAAGTATGTTAGCTTACTTACTCTGTTAGGAAGTATTTGAATCTACTGTTCATCATGAATGCTATGTATATTCCACCATTTTATTTCTATTTTTACATTTTTGCAAAAATAGGACGGATACATCTCCTTCCAAGGGATGTTGATATTTATGAAAGAGCACATTGCTTTCAACCTAATGACAAGAAAATTGGAACAAAAGTCAAATACTGGTACTTTGAGTGGCAATATATTGTGAAATTTCAATGAGACGATTCAAGGAAAAACCTGAAAATCCGCTAAAAGCCGCATTTGTTATACTATCTCAATTTAAAAGCATTAAGTTGACTCTTTTTCATTTTCAGCTAAAGTTAAGAGCCACTCTAAGGGGCCCAAACAGCCATCTGCGGCTTTAGAGCAGGTTAGACACTTTGGATAGAGGATGCAGAAGACAGCACTAAACAGAGACACATGAGCTGTTTGCTGTGGTGACGCTTAGGGGGAAGAGAAAAGAGTCTGATTTAATGACATGCAGACTTTATTGATGTGGATTTGAACAAACTTTCATGCTTAAGAGAAATTTTGCAACAGTTGAAGTTGGAAATCAGTTCTATCTCTGAAGCGCTGCAACAGATTATATAAGAAGTGTGAACGCATTAAAATCGCACAATCGTATGGGCAAATATACTCGTTTTGAAACGGTAACAAGTGAACTTAGTCTTCGTAAACGATGTTTTATCTTCGGCAGAAAAGCAGCGCCTGCATTACGTAAGGCAGATGTGTGGTGAGAAAGGAGGAAACAGAAGTGCCAGTGTAGCGGAAGTGGTACTGCCCTGAACGCTGAGCGAGACGGAGGACGGAGGCTGAATCGTCCAGAGAGTGAAAAAACCCGACAAAAAAAGCAGGATTAAAAGTCACCAATTTTGTAAGTGTAATAACCTAGCGCGTCTGAATATCGCACGATAGCACTACCTTTTCATTGGTAATTCGGCGGGAGAAGAGCTGTTTTTCATCGTGTGCGGTTGGATCCTGTTGAGAAGCCATCATAACCGAGAGGCTAGGCTAGCTGCTAACCGACGGTCGGATTCCATGACACTTTGTTCTGACAGGCTCGGCAGCCTGGGCGGGCCGAGTCTTACGGCTGGGGAAAATGCGCTAAAACGTTCACGTAGCTCACCGAATTGCCACGATTTGTTCTCGCCTGGTTTAATAGTTCCACAAGAAGAATCGTTGCTGTCCCGTTCTTGTTTTAAATAATTTAACGTGGCCGTTGAAATTTTCTCTACTGGCCTAGCAAAGACAGCGGCAGCCAGGCGACGGTAGCTAGCCAACGGTTAGCTTCTCCATTCGTTTTGCATTATCACGACAGATTAGCTCCCTGCGCGTTCTCTGGTCAATTAAGGACACACCCTTAAATGTAATCTAATAGAAAACTTAAACTACTTCTGGGGTATTTTTCAAAATAGCGTTAATATTGGGCCATTAAATACGGCAGCCCGCTAGCGCTACTAGCAACCTCAGGGGAGGGCATTAAAGGCTGACCCGGGAAAGCTTCGGTTGGTTCTGTAGATTAGGGGATTAATTTGAAATATATTGATCCAATAATACACTCATGAGTGTTAAATTTAAGCACCTTACACCTGTGTATGTTGACGAGTGAGCACACAGCAGGTTTGGGATGTCAGAGAAGAGTCAAGATTGGGGAGCGCTACCAACGAGCTAACAGCTAAACCTTAGCTAGTGATGTGTATGGCTGACCCAGTTGCCAGGGGGCCCAGTTCAAACTTATACATAATTTCTGTATAACATAATGGTGTCTACCAAAGAGCTAGCAAACTGTGTTAATCTCAACAGAAAGTTCTGATTATTCCATAGAAATGTGAACTGTCCACCTTAAAATATGATCATCCATGTGTACATATCTAGCTATTGACATTGCCTCTTCTTTTTCTCCAGTCTAGAAAATGGATAAGAACGACCTGGTACAGAAGGCCAAGCTTGCTGAGCAGGCTGAGCGCTACGATGACATGGCTGCAGCCATGAAGTCAGTGACAGAGCAAGGCGCAGAGCTCTCGAATGAGGAGCGTAACCTTCTCTCTGTGGCCTACAAGAATGTGGTTGGGGCACGTCGTTCATCCTGGCGTGTAATTTCCAGCATCGAGCAGAAGACTGAGGGCAATGACAAAAAACAGCAGATGGCACGTGAATACAGGGAGAAGATAGAAACTGAACTGCAAGAAATCTGCCATGATGTGCTTGTAAGCATTTAATTGTGAGAACTGTGCCCTTTCTTGTATTCAAGGTGATGTTTCTAAACTGTTTATCTCATGTGTTGATTTCAGGGGCTACTGGACAACTTTCTCATTGCCAACGCATCTGCTGCTGAGAGCAAGGTGTTCTACCTGAAGATGAAAGGCGACTATTATAGATACCTTTCTGAGGTTGCATCTGGAGAGTCTAAGAAGGGTAATTATATTATCTCAACATTGCGTAACAATGTTTAACTTGACTTGAAAATAGGGATTTGAAAGATGATTAAAAAGCTCATGAAAATCCTTATTTCCAAAAGAATGTTTTCATAAAACAATCGCATTGTTTGTCAAACTGGAAATATCCCTTTAACAGACTCTCTTCTGCTTCAAAATTCAGTCACTTTTATACTTTGGTAATATTTCCTTAACAGAAGTCAACGGAAAACACAAGACGTCTCATAATTTGAGTTGCATACTACTTTGCTGTTTGAGACATTTTTGTGTAAACTTTTTAAAGTGTTGTGCTTAGTCAGCATATTAGTTTATTTGCCTTTTTGCTGCTCTCATGTCTACCTTTAAAAGTTTGTGAAAAATTGACAATTTCATTTTTTTTCCTGCTTAATACAGAGACAGTGGACAATTCCCAGCAAGCGTACCAGCAAGCGTTTGACATTAGCAAGGGGGAGATGCAGCCAACACACCCCATTAGGCTTGGCCTTGCCCTCAACTTCTCAGTCTTCTATTATGAAATCCTCAACAACCCGGACAAGGCCTGTAGCCTGGCTAAGACGGTATGAACCAAACCCTAATAATCTACTTCTAGTCTTTTTTTTTTTTTTTTATTTTATGTAAGACTATTGCAGACTGATTGATGTTTAGTTATAAATTGAACATTTTGGAGATTGTATAAATTAGAGGAACTTAGACCAACTATTGTCTTTGTGGAAGTTGAGTTTTGTTTTTCGGATTTTTCTTTTTTTTTCTTCTATCAGGCATTTGATGAAGCAATTGCTGAACTTGACACTTTGAACGAGGACTCTTACAAAGACAGCACCCTGATCATGCAACTACTAAGGGACAACCTGACTGTGAGTTCCATGTTTGGGCTGTCTTGTGTGATCTTGATGTCTTTCCCGACAAATATTACTCTAACGTTTCTCTTGCTTGCTTTCTCCAGCTGTGGACATCAGAAAACCAGGCAGATGAGGGAGAGACCGGAGACGGGGAAAACTAATGGAATTGCACTGTTAATCCACCTACACTCTTATCTTAAACACAGACAGCTTATATACATCCCCCCCTCCACTCCATCAGCCCCTCCCACTTCTGTATGACAAGCAGCCTGAATTGCTCCTGACCAACTAGTTTACCCCTCTCAGTTCACTGTGAGGTGACAGGGTAATTTTCAGTTGTTAGCAGATTCAGTCACTTTGTGGAAACATGTTGTATTGATTAGTGAGTCCATGTTGCTGTTGTTTTTGTCAGCTTCGTGTGTAGGTCTGTATGTAGTGAGTGTGAAAGTGTGAGCGAGTGTGAAATGATTGCGCATGTGTGTTTCTGGGGGGAGGGGGGTGTTGTGAATTCGAATCGTCCTTCCAACTTCCTTTGTCCCAGCTAGTTTGGTGTGCATTTTTCATCCCTTTTTTTTTTTCTTTTTTTTTCTTTTTGTTACTTTTCTTATTTGTGATTCCTCATGATATTTACAGGTTTTATTGTATGGTAATTAAACTGGCAGTTGATTTCCACCAAACACTGTGATGGTAGGCTTTCCATTTGCTTCACAACCCTCAAAATAGTTTTTGTTTTTGTTCCAGACACGTACGATCCTGTATTCAGTTAACTGCAATTCTGCTGTGGGCTCATACAGAAAGGAGGCAGGCTGTATTGTGACACTGACATCTTGGTGTAATATTCCTTGATCATGTTCACAAATTCAGTTTTCAAAGTTCTAAGGGACCCCGTAAATTGTCATGATAGATTTGTTCAGACATAAGACATTCCACATTATTAGGCATCTTGAAAACAGCAGTGCTCCTTATTGTTTTTTGAACTAAGTATAGATTGTCATTGTAGTTTTCTCACTGTTCTGGTGCTGCTTGATCTCAGTACAATGAAAATTGTATGCGTAAATGTGGTTCCATGTATTTTGCAAGATTGACTATCATCTGTATGTAAAACCTAAAGTAACCTTTTATTGATGTTAATTGAAAATGTCTTGCCACACTGTATCAACCCTGCTTGCAAAATATTCCTCTTAAAGCGGTTGTTTTCTCCAAAAAAGCTTTTGTGCCTGGCTTTCTCTTGCAGCCTCCTGCATTTTTTTCCTTTTAAGGTAGCAGCATCTGCTTGTTTAAAATCTCATAGAACGAGTTAGACCACAAAAACATAAACCCTGACCTCAGTCTTTACCCAGGTGAATCTCTCGGCTATTAAAGATAGCTGGTGGGAATAATTGCCTCTAAAAATCAGGTTTTAGAAGGTGAAAAGAAGCTCAGTGTCACAATACCATGTATCACCACTACATTCCACATTACTGTAGTTGAAGACACCATTCCACGTTATAGCTGGCGGTC
This sequence comes from Poeciliopsis gracilis, assembly GCA_911649635.1. Classification (NCBI taxonomy): domain Eukaryota; kingdom Metazoa; phylum Chordata; class Actinopteri; order Cyprinodontiformes; family Poeciliidae; genus Poeciliopsis; species Poeciliopsis gracilis. The sequence continues at coordinate 6,720,708 of CAJVRI010001220.1, forward strand.
TGTTTACTCTGACAATGCTCCAATAAATTGAAATCTTTTGTTGGGGGGAAAAAAAAAAAAAAAAAAAATTATGTCAGTTCATTATTTTGCTTGATGAAAATGCAGTTAGTGAATGTGGAACGAAGCCTGTCTGTATATCAGGTATTTACTTGCTTTGTTTTTACTGACAAGTCTTATGGCTAAAATTTGCTTCTGTAACAGTCTATTACCCAGTGCACACACGTGGTTGTGAAAATTTAGAATAGCTATTAAAAAAGCAGTGATGAAATGGAGATAAACAATGGTTGGTGTAATTCTAGCTTTGTGTTTATGTATCTTAAAACCATTCTAGTTTCACTATACATGTAAGAAATAGGAAAGTGTCAAAGACCATTCAGTGAAATAAAGTTTCGTTTAAGATAAGAGGCAAATTACGTCTTTATTTCTGTTCACAAAGTCCTGTTAATTTTTTATTTTTAATGTATCAAACGTGGCTTTGAATATATGGACTCATTTAACTGCATGTATTTTTATTACTAAGCTAAGAACTAGTTTTTATCGCGGATGTGTCGGTGCCTTCTCACGTGTTAATTGAAATTCCATTGCGCGGAGCAAGCGTGCAGGTGTTCGGCGATGCTAATTAAATCAAAACAAGCTGAGGTTCACGTGGAAAGTGTTCACAAACTACTGCGCTGAATAAAAAGACATCCTCGCTTTAAATGTAAGTTTGTTTGGTTTGAAACGTTAAGCTGTATTTATTTGTAGAACTTTGCTAGCTTCTTTCAGTGTACGATGCGCACGCGGAGTAACAAAATTTAGCCAACGACTGTTTTAGCTTGATGTGTTTTTTTCTTTGAGAAATTTTTTGCTTGTACCGTTAGCTACATCATTAAACTTTTAAAAGTATTTGCTTCCCCATTTTTATGTCAAGGTAATAGTTCTATCTAAATATTTCAGCTGGAAATCTGCTGTTCGCTGTTTAAACTACCACCGAGTATCAGGTTGCTTCTTTAGCGCTCTAAGTTTTAATGTGAAATCCTCCTAATGCTACCAGAACGTTTCTAGTTGAGTGGAAAAGTCTCCACTCAGCAAATCTCTGTGAATTCTCTTTAAATTTAGTTTATACCGAGTTGTTTACATAAGTGAGATTATAATCAAGTTGATTCAATGAAAAAAAAAAGTTTAGATTACTCTGTTTTAAGTCTTCACTTGACACAGAGACAGTTTTATTTTGACTAAGACTCACAATAAAAACCTTATGATATTTAGGAATCAGATATAAGCCAAATTAAACAAGGGATTTCAATACCAAATGTTGGCCCTCTGAAAGGATGTGTATGTGCTGCTATATGCACCAAGTATCTGGTCCTGCATGGATTGCTACATCAGTGCAGCAGTAAGGAGGCGATCGGGCTCTGTAGATGCACCGATTGCAGTTTTCTGGTCGATTATTGATCTTTAAGAAGCCTGACTGCCAGTTCAGAAATTTTTAGTGTTTGAAATGTTGCTAAATATAGCAAGAAATTCACTGAGCTGACAACAATGGGGTGACCATTGCTAACTACAAATGTGCAGACATGAACTGGTGAGTAGGTCTGTCAGTCAGACCTCTGTCAGAGCAGAGCAAAAGAGGACAGTAGTTCACATGGTGGAACACCGAGCTTCCAAAATTAAGACAATTGACTAGGATGAAAACATGGTTGGTTTGGAATATCCACTACTAGATGAAAAACAATCTGTATTCTGAATTGGCAGAACATTTGTCTTAATCCATTGAAATATGATGGTTGCTTCAGTGAATGGTATGGTCAACGAGCATGATTGGCTCAATGTTTTAAAAATGTAGCAAATTAAAACACCTACACATTGTGATACCATGTTTAATAAATTTGATATTGGTGTGTTTGGCAGTGTGCGCAGATGCCATGTCTAGCATCTCCATAAAGGTAATATGTGGAAAGTATGAGGTGATGTAAGATCGGCCGGTAGACATCTTTGCTGAGTTTGGACTTTAGAAAAAACAGTGGCTTCACACAAGCAGGTGGCATTGTTGCATAAAGCGGTGTCATGTTTAAAGTCTTTACACAGACTTTAAACTAAACATTAGTGATGGGTAAATGAGGCATCATGAAGCGCTTCAACTCATAGCAAAACATTATTGATACTGTGTCGATACTGTGTCACTGAATACTGACATCTGCTGGACATGAAAAATCCCTACAGGCAACATAGTTGACAGACTGATTTGATGACCTAGCCTGTACAATAAGATTTAACTCATTGTATATTATATATTGTATTATGTCATATCTTAAGTTAAATTCAAAATATATTTGATATTCTTAGATACAGTCAATAAATAATGTGAACATGTAGCATAAAGCGAAAATGTAAGTGAATGCGTTTGGAATGAGGACGCTTGTGGACTTTTTTTTTTTTTTTCACAAATTTTCATAAAAAAGAAAGTTTTTCCAACATTTTGAAATTTAGTAGGTTATACTTTTTTGACACAACTTCTCCTGCTGTAGAAAAAATGAAGTAAACAATACATTTGTACAAAATAATTTATAAAAAAGCAACTGAGTAATTTGTAGGCTGGCTGAATACCTGAGTTTATCCTAGATGTGTCTGGGACTTCATTCTGGTACCTGGCCTTATAATGCCTCAGCACTGAGGAGGTGGATTAATTTAAATAAGACAGTTCTCTCAAAGATATGCAACCCTTAATCTGCAGAACATAATATGAAGGTAACCTAAACTAATCTCAATGTGGAAACACTAAAATGTTTGGACAAACCGAGTTTAAAAGTAGCAGGTGAAAATGTCACAGAGTGTAAGGTTATGAAATACTGAAGTAGCAGTAAAACATGCAGTAGTTTCCCTAAAGTTAACTAGCAATGTGTTCTACTCTCCATAACCCCCTTTTGTTTTTTCATCCAGCTGGTACACAACATGAACAGCAGTGGTCCAGCGTATCCTCTTGCCTCTTTGTATGTTGGGGACCTGCACCCTGATGTTACAGAAGCCATGCTATATCAGAAGTTTTCTCCTGCTGGACCCATCATGTCAATCCGCGTGTGCCGGGACATCATCACCCGCAGATCCTTAGGATACGCCTACATAAACTTCCAGCAGCCAGCTGACGGTACCGCTGCTTTTATTTAAATACAGTTGGGCACACCTTATTTACAGTCCTGATTTGAATCTGATAGAGTGGAGGTTTACAAAGTGTGGGAGAGCTAGCCTTCCTTCTGAGAGCAAATGAACAACTGTCCCCTGATATTTCTATCATTTTTCTTATTGCGCTTTCTATATTTTATGAGATTTACCTGCTTAGGCAATATCGCTTAAACACGATGGCCTAATTTCTTCATCAGCATATCATCAGTTCTGCATAGACATGATAAAGAGCCATTCATTTAAGAAGGGATGCATCTAAAAGTAGCAGGGTAATGCACTTGCTAATCCAGATCTACAGAAATGTTTTAATACATGGATGCCCTTAATTATTTTGTTAAGCTCAGCAAAGACAAACTGTAAATTAGAAAACATTTGCAGTAGTACATACTGTACTGTGCCCAATAGTACAGAGGGTACAGTATTACATTTGTATGTAAAGTTGTGGCTGTAAAGTTTGATACTTCTTCCTTCCTCATCGTGTTTTAATATTTTAAAACAATTTTTAGCGGAGTGTGCCCTAGATACCATGAACTATGACGTCATTAAGGGTCGACCCATTCGGATAATGTGGTCTCAGCGTGACCCAGGTCTCAGGAAGTCCGGCGTGGGAAACATCTTTATCAAGAACATGGATGAGTCCATTGATAATAAGGCGCTGTATGATACCTTCTCTGCCTTTGGCAATATTTTATCCTGCAAGGTAGGCCTCTTTTTTTTTTTTTTTATTAATTTTTTTGAAGATTGTTGTATAAATGTTCTTCTTTTAGCATGACTCAAAATATCTGGATATTTGTAGGTTGTCTGTGATGAGAAAGGATCAAAAGGCTATGGCTTTGTTCACTTTGAGACTCAAGAGGCTGCAAATCGGGCCATTGAAACGATGAATGGGATGCTTCTGAATGACAGAAAAGTGTGAGTAAACTTTCACTGAAACTGCTTTTGCAAATAAGTCCATCTGAGGGCTACAATCTCACTTGTTGCACTGGTGGCACCTAACTTTTTTTTTCATTGAGCCACAACAATACTGAGGTGCACTCAATTTCTCACAGTTCCTATCCTCCTTCTTTCTAGTGGTACTGCTTCAGGAATGATTGTCTTGAATGCCTTTGAGAGGCTGATTGTTATGCATCATTTATTTATTTTTTTCTAAGGCCTGCAAGCTGGGCTCCCCAGAGTTGTCAAAATGTTCACATTGTGACCTAAAAAGGCCACAGTGTGAACCTTTTGTGGTCTAAAGAAGATGCATAACGTTACCAACAGAGAAATCCTCTAGCGTTAGGTGGTTTTTGACTACATATCATATTGTAGTCAATATAATATATATTTCAATTCCATCCATGGTACATTAAAGAAATATAAGCTGCAGAAATAGAGTAGTTAGGATTCTATTTGCTTCTCACCTATAATTCACTTAGTGAAAATCTGTCATTAGATGATGTTGAGTTAATATGCCCTAGATGAGGTCCAAACCTGTTCCATATTTTATTTTCTTATTGGGGCTCGTTTTCCTAACAGTGGAACTGCTCCACAGCAGAGTTTGCAGCAGAAAAAGAGACGTACAGGAATTTGTTCACAAACCTAAGTTCTTGTTTTAGTCCAGCAGATTAGCTTCTGTTGTTTGATGAATTTAAAACTAATACACACTGTCACAGCTGCTGAACTGATGCACTTGCAATGTACATGGATGGTTTGAATCAGATAATCTTAACATCTGTAATCTCCTCCGATTCTTACAGCGTTGAGTATTTCACCTTACTTTATGAGTACAAAGTGTCATATCTAAGGGAAGCTCTGATTGGTGTTGATGTTCTACCTTGAATGAGAGCATAAAATAAATTTTAACAGAAATGCAAAAAGTTAGGCGCCCCAGTGCAATCAAGGAAAATAAAGTAATTGCACTCCAAAGACTGTCATATTTGTGACCAGGTTGGTCACTCGTCTAAACCAGGCCAGGCAAACAAGTTAGCAGATTTTAATTGTGCTGCTTTTTTAAGAGAGAATTTTTTCAGATGATTTCTCCATGTGTCTTTTTGTTGTTGTTGTTGTTTACTCAGTCAAAAGACGGGTAAAAAGGAATCTGGCATTATCAACCCAAAGGACCGTTTCCTGTTTGAAAAATGTCAGTTCTCCCAGCTTAGGTCAGCAAATAGGTAGGATCTTTGTCTAGGTTTGTTGTTCATGTTTGTATTTTAATTAGCCAGGAAGGTAAAACTGATACACAAACTATTTGAAAGCTTTAATTAAACCATATTAATTCTGAAGCTGAAGTATCAAGTGTTGTGATTTGTGGATTGCTAAGATATTGTTACATTTTCTCATTAAACCAAAATCCTCATATTTTATTGGGATTTTGTGAGACTGAAGCACAAAGTAGTGGGTGGAAGGAAAGTGATAAATACTTTTTTTTTTTTTAAAACTCTTCTAAATTAAAACCCATTCTCTTCAGTAAATGCAGTGTTCAAACACCTTGTGCTGTAATTACCATAAGTGGTGAGTCAGACTGCAAGGCAGGGATGTCCAAAGTGCGGTTCTGTCTGGCCCTGATCAGTGTTGACAACTAGCACAAAATAAGTCTACCAACAAAGGTGATTGATACAGATAATGTTTGTTAAAAATATTTATTTGCATGATTTTTTTTTTCATTAACCTTTATTTTTTTCACTTTAATTTAACAGTAAATTGGACCACAAATGTCCAGCCGGTTTCTGTGTCTTTAAAGCATTTTAAGCCTAACAATTGTAGTGCACATGACAAGGCATTGTTTGATGGAAGTTGATTGCACTAGATTTTATTTAGGGGTGTTGGAGATGCCTGAATACAAGTAATAACACTTGAGAAACCATTTATTATTTTTCTCCCACTTCACAATTATGCATTGTTGATTTGTCACCTATAACTAATATAGTAAAGTATGCTGAAGTTTGTGGGGAAAGTATGAAAATTGAGTCCAGAAATCACTCCTAATTTTAAGAATTAAAGTTCCTAATTTAAGAAAAGCTCAGACCCAGATTTATTCAAACTGGGTTTGATTTTCAAATTAAAAACAAAAAATGCATTGATGTTTTTATAAACAAAGTTGTCAAACAATCTGTATTCAATGTAAATCCAATTCACATTTTAAAATCTTTTGAATATGTTTTGAATTGAGTCTAATACAAGTTGGTCTAGATAACACAAAATGTCAATACTGAATCATAATCCAACCTCAGCTTGATTAACAATATTGTACATGTAAATCTGACATATTTTTGCCTTTAATTTGTTGTCATCTGGTTGGGTTCCTTGGCTCTGTCTCCAGGTTTGTTGGCCACTTCAAGTCTCGCAAGGAAAGGGAGGTCGAGTTCTTTTCTAAAGCTATGAAGTTCACCAATGTCTACATCAAGAACTTTGGAGATGACTTCACTGACGAGAAACTGAAGGAGGTTTTTTCTGCTTTTGGTAAGGAGATTCACATTCTTGTTGATGACTGGATGTGCCAGAGCAATGTGCTTTATTATTAGTACATCTTAACCTGTTTGCCTTCAGGGAGGACCCTCAGTGTGCGGGTGATGAAGGATGAGAAAGGCCAGTCCCGAGGGTTTGGGTTTGTCAACTATGCTCACCATGAGGATGCTCAGAAGGTAGCAAATGCCAGTGGACTTTGTTTTATCACACTGACTACAAACCAGTCTTTTAAACAATGTACTGTGGCTATTTGTACTGTAAATCGACAGTATATGTTAATCTGCTTTTTATTATTGAACAAAACCATCTAACCTTTTATTCAGGGTGAGATGCTGAGAAGATGAGGTAACAAAATGAAAGAACAGGATTTCTGTGGGGTATCTAAAGAAAGTAAAGTCCAAATTTGAAAATCACAATTCAGGCTTTAACATTACTGAATTATTTTGCTAGTCTTATATGATTTGAAAAGCTTTCTGATGAACAGAGAGATGTAAAACTATCATTTAAAGATGCCAAGAGTGTCTACAATCAGTGGTGAGAGTGACAGTTTGTGCTGTTCACTTGAGCTGCCTTTTTGTTGTAGTGCCTCTAAATGGGTTGTTAGAAATGTTTCATGGAGACAGGTTTTAATTCACCATCATCTGTTATTTATATTACAATTTTCTGTGCTATGCCCTCTGCTTTTCTGTCACCGCATCTTTGCCTTTGTAGCGAAGATGTAATGAGAAGTTATGATTACAGCAGCAGCTGCTGTGGCAGCTAAATGAGAGGCAATTGGGTGAAACTTAAGGAGCTTGTTCAGTTATTAATAATAGAAAATGGAACAACATGAAGACCGTCTAGCATCCCACGGCGGACTCCATTTGGACAGTTTCACTTTCCTGTTCTGGGATCCCTCTGCCATCTTTATTGTTGTATCAACTAGCTCTGCTTAAGGATGACCACTGGCACCCTCTCCTAGAGGGTGGCCACACTGCAACACTGGAGGGTTTAAGTGAATGTGATTAACTGATTGGAACTCATTTCAATCTAGTGAACTATTAATCAACAATTAATTGTAAGCTGATTAATTGTTTGCTCCTTCTGCTTGTTTCCCAGGCTGTGGATGAAATGAATGGAAAGGAGCTTAATGGGAAGACCATCTACGTAGGTCGCGCTCAGAAGCGTATGGAGCGGCAAGGGGAGCTGAAACGCAAGTTTGACCAGATCAAACAGGATCGCATCCAACGCTATCAGGTGTGGCTGTGTTTGACCCCAGGTTACCAGAATTGTAGATTGAATCAAATTTGAGACTTCAAAGGTGTTTTGAAGTGTCTTTCAGGAGAATGTTGTTTTGAAAGACACTAACTTTCTAAGTTATAGTTTCAGCGTTGCTCATAACTGAATTCCCCAGACATGTTTATCACGTCTCTAAATGTGAATGAAAGAAGGAACAAATAATAATTTGATGCTCTTTTTCATGGTTCAGGGGGTGAATCTGTATGTGAAGAACTTGGATGATAGCATAAATGATGAAAGACTCCGGAAGGAATTTTCTCCTTATGGTACAATCACAAGTGCTAAGGTAATATTTCTGCAAAATCCACCCAATGATGGCTATGAAAATTATATACATGTATATTGACAATTGACCATTCATTTTTTTTTTTTTAACCTATTCTCTCTCATTTACTGCAGGTGATGACTGAAGGTGGCCAAAGCAAGGGCTTCGGCTTCGTCTGCTTCTCGTCTCCAGAGGAAGCAACCAAAGCAGTGACTGAAATGAATGGGAGAATTGTTGCGACCAAGCCGCTATATGTTGCGTTGGCGCAAAGGAGGGAGGAACGCAAAGCTATTCTTACTAACAAGTACATGCAGAGACTCGCTACCCTGAGGACCATGAGCAACCCCATCATCGACTCGTACCCCCAGTCGGGATACTATATGACCGTACCACAGGTATGAATATTTGGGCTATTAAGAGGAGAATCATGAACGTGATTGTCTGATATCAATCATCTTCCCCGTAGAATGTAAAAGACAAAAAAAAAAATCCTCTGCTTTGGTGGAACTACCTTTGCTGGCTTAAAAACAGCAAACTATCCATCTAAACAGTTTTTTCTGTTTAATCCTGTGCATAGTCTCTCAGGGATTTGAAATAATCCAGTGGCCTTATGAGCTACCTATGGAGTTCCCCAAGGGTCCATCCTGGGGCCACTTCTTTTTAATATTTACATGCTCCCATTAATTCAAATGATAAGAAATAATAATATAGAATACCACAACTACGCTGACGATACACAGCTGTACATTAGTCTTTCACCAGGAGTTTACAATCGGGTTCAAGTACTCACTAAATGTATTGAGGAGATTAATGTCTGGATGAGCCATAACTTTCTCCAACTAAATCAAGACAAAACTGAAATATTAGTATTGGGACCAAAAGAGCACAGATTGAAAACAATCACCTACCTTCATTCAGTTGGTTTAAAATGCTCTGACAAAGCCAAGAATCTAGGAGTGATTATGGATCCTGATCTGAATTTCAATTATCACATCAAATCTATGATAAAAACATCACACTATCACCTTAAAAATATTGCTAAAATCAGACGACTCATGTCCTTACAGGATTCTGAGAAACTAGTTCATGTCGTTGTTAGCAGACTCGATTATTGCAATGCCATTTTTACTGGATTATCTAAAAAAGCATTAAGACAGCTCCAGCTCCTACAGAATGCTGCTGCAAGAGTCCTCACTGATACAAAAAGAGATCAGCACATCAGTCCAGGTCTCAGATCTCTGCACTGGCTGCCTGTTGCTCAAAGAATTGACTTTAAAATGTCCTTAATAGTTTATAAAGCACTTCATAATAGAAATCCAAACTACATTTCCGTTCTTCTGCAACCCTACGTACCACTCAGACCGTTAAGATCATCAGAATCAAACCTATTAACAATACCGAGAGTCAGAAGTAAACACGGAGAAGCAGCTTTTAGTTTTTATGCTCCAACACTATGGAATAAACTTCCTGCTCATTGTAAGTCTGCCCCTACCTTGAGTTTATTTAAAAAAAGGTTAAAAACTTTATTTCAAGTTGTCCATTCTTAATTTTTTAATCCCACTCACTTACTATAATTACAATTTTCATGTTTACTTTGTCTATTTTTTTGTCTGCTTGCTTTTTTTTTTTCCATCTTCTAACAGTATGTAGTCCTTATCTTTCTTGTACAAGCACTTTGAATTGTCTTTGGCTGAAAGGTGCTATATAAATAAAGTTGCCTTGCCTTGCTTTGCCTTCCGTTCAGTCAAAACAAACCCTTATTTTGCAGCCTCCCACTCGCTCTTTCTACAACCACAGTGCTGTCAACAACCTGAGACCAGTCCCTCGTTGGATGGGGCAGCCGCCCAGAGCCCAGGGTGAATTTCTTCAATTCTTTATTTAAAGGAAACAGATGTTTTTCGCTCTTTTTTTTGTTTTGTTTTTTTGGATAATTGGTAAATAAAAGTGTTGATGCATCCAGGACCTTACTCAGCCCAGTATACAGGGAGTCCTCTTCCTCGCCGTGTTTCTCCAACCATCACTACAGTCCGACAAGCTTCCACTCAGGCGCCGCGCATCATAACCTCCTCACAAAAGACGAGTAATGGAACTATAACAGTTTTTTTCCTCGATAATTTAATTGAAGTCTTACTGATTGACGTGTTGGAGCTCTTCCTTCAGATAACATAGGGACGCAGACTGGAGGAGTGCCCAGAGGAAATCAGTACAAGTATTCGTCTGGAGTGAGAAACCCTCTGCATGTCGTCACGGTTCCGGCTCCCATGACGAGGTCACAGGTACAGCTGCTGGGCCTCCATTATGTCACCTATAAACTGGATTGAGAAACAAACTTCAATATTTTAGGAGATGGTAGCTGCGTTTCCATTACAAATGTGTGAAATCTTTGTTTGTAGTAAACGTATATATAAAGTTATGCAATTGTGGTGTTTCCATTGACGTAGCCAATCGGATGCACTTTAAACAATAGCAGGAATGTTCTAACTCTTCAAACAGGAGTTTTGATGCGTTTCAAAATGATATGCATAAAAAATATTGTCTTTGTTTAGTTTCCCCCTAAAAAATGTCATTGGGTTTTTAAGTTGATCTGTCCAAGTCTGATATTATTTGTGTTGTGGTTTTTACATCAAAGCATTAGGGTGTGTATGTGGGAACATTGTGAGCTTTTTATTTGTGGTTAGGACTACATCAATGAATAAAACTACAGTAATGAATGTGGTGACTGCTTGCATTCTCAGGTTGGTCCTGCGCTTGTGGCTGAACCAGCAGTTCACATTCCAGGCCCGGAGCCTCTCACCGCTTCAATGCTGGCTGCAGCTCCACTCATGGATCAGAAACAACTCCTTGGTCTGTCTTCTCTCCGTTTATCCTTTCCCTTTATCAAGGTTTCTATACCTCCTTCTCTCTGCTGTGACACAGGGGAGCGACTGTATCCACTGATTCACGCCCTTCACCCAAACCTGGCAGGAAAAATCACAGGGATGCTGCTAGAGATCGACAATTCAGAGCTGCTGCACATGCTGGAGTCACCGGAGTCCCTGAACTCTAAGGCACATTCATCTTTCATTCAGTCTCTTCAGATTTTACACATCCTTATTAGGACTGACCGTCGTCATGGACTGTGCAGTGCATAACTCCCCCCAAAAAAGAATCTTTTCAAATAGTGTTGATCCCAAAGTTGTATAAATAACGCCTGCCGTAATTTTTCTGGGTACAAGAATGAGATTAAGGCAAAATATAGTGAAATATTTTCGATTTGCCCATTTTTCTTGTTTTGGTGAATTGAACATGTTTGTTGTCGATGAGAATTAGATGCTGTTCTTGGTAACCCAGGAGTTAAGATGTTCTTAACTCCTGTTTCTTTCTTTCAGGTGGAAGAGGCAATCGCTGTCTTGCAGGCTCACAAGGCAAAAGAATGTTCTCCAAAAAAGTGAAACAATTTAAGGTCAGCTTTAAATCTTTTAAATGCATTTGCAGCATTTTGTTCATCCTAACATGCTGGCCATAAGAACAAAATGGATTGCAACATTTTTGTTTTTTTGCTATAGTTAGGTACATTTGTTTGACTGTTTAATGGTTCTAGTGCTTCAGTCATTAACAATTCAAACTATAAAAAGTAGTAGAGGTTTAATTACCGGTGTTAAATCAGGTGGGTAATTTTTCAAAAATATTTAACACTTTTAGATCTTTAGATCTGACATATCTGGAGGCTGCAGTTGCACCTGAATTCTCCCCCAGTTTTATTGTCTGTGGGACAATAAGGACTATTTCTATTCTATTTGATTTAAATTGGCTCAAAATTTAACTGTTGGTAGTTTTTGATGCATTTTACTTGCTGTACTTCTCAATTGCAGGTGTTTTTTAAACTACTTTATGCAGTGATTTTTATTGAGGTAAATAATCTTTAGCTCGAGATGCATAGTTGGGCCCAATACAGCTGAGTAAATGTCAAACTAATTGGCTTTTATTTTGTGGAAAGATTACTCACAATCTAAAAATAGGGATGAATAAATAGTTTATTCATGCCATATTTTTACCAGTTAGATGAGCACAAAGACCTAATTATGTGTGTTTTGTTTTCCCCAGGTGTGAACATTGTTCTAGAGGAGAAAAAAGGTTCAATTTTGGGGAAAAAAAAGAGCAAAGAATAAAACTCTTGACATGTATAGAACGATAGTAAAATGTTTCTGAAGTTCAAGCTATTTTGTTGTTGCAGTAACTTTTGTTAGATAAAGTTTCCAGAATACGCATTAAATTTGTGTTGTGTCATTTCATTAATGTCAAAAGTGAATATACCAATTCATCCCCTGGTTTGCATTTAATCAATTTACATAACAGGACCAGAGTTCAGAGCTGATCAAAAATGTGAGAATATTGAAATATCTTTATTGCTCATCTACAAGTGCATCACAGTAAACTGGAAAACCACTAAAGGGTTATTCAGGAATTCAATTCAAATGGTCAAACTCGTAGTTTTATTAGACGTTGATGTATGAAGTGCTGTAAGATAATTAACTTCCTAGAAAATTTCAAAACACTTTTATTTCCCAATTCATTGTCAGCATGTACTGTACTGCGTTTGTACTCATTACTTGGTCAGGGTCTCCTTCGCTACATCAGTGGAGACAAACTGCTTGTGGCTCTTAATGAACAACAAGGACCAGGTGTCTTCATTGTGGCCTTGATCTGATTACACATGGGCTGTTTTCTCATCCTGTTGACAGACTTAATAGATTGTCTCAGGGTCTCGGTTTGGTAGTTTACATCGAATCAAGTGCCATAGTTAAATTAGGTACTCTCAGCAGTTTAAGGTTTATCACTAGAGGAAAGCATGAAATACTCTGAAAACAAACCTGGTGGACAGCCGTCCTCATGTTGGACTGGACCAAACACTGGACCAGCAGATGACATGACTCCCTGTAGAAATGAAACACTGACCTCAACTCATTTGGGGACTCTCCAGACTTTAAGGATCTTGATCTCCATATAGAATCTGAAAAGAGGACTTTGAATTAAGTGCAACAATCCAAACCCTCTATCCTAGGTAAGATAGGATAGAGGGTTTGGATAAATTATGTGGCAACTCTCCCAAAACCTGAATGGATGTTGCTTTAAATTACCAAAGGTGATGGTTCTTTTATAAACAGCATTCCATTCATGGAATCCATTTCTTGATCTGTTTAACTTCAGTGCAGACAGTTCAGAGTTGTTTTCCTTTACTCAGTTTTTTATTTTTAATCTTCACTAGCTAGCCACAGAGTACTTGGCTGCAATGTGATGGAGCATTGTCCTGCATAAAACCAATCTTTTTGAAAGATGGCTTCTTCTAGCACTGCTTTAATGTAAATTGTAGTTATGAAATTTGATTCTAGTAAAAGGAATCATCTTTTACTAGAAGATAATTCCTGGTAGCTTCATGGTGGATTCTTATTTGCATCTTTCAACTGCTGACAAAGTTACCACAATGTTAAAGAGTGCTTAATATCAGTGTACTTCCAAGTCTATTTTACACCCACATACACCATGCAATTAATATATCAGCAATACATTTTATCTACAGGTTAATTTCAATTTTTTACTAATTCACTTACCATGCACAAAATGTGACTTCCTGGTGTCCTTGGTAAAATGAAAACCATAGGCTCCAATGCTGCTATTAAGACTTTAATCACAAATTAAACCTGGCCTGACAAACTCAAATGGGAACAAAAGAATGAACTGAGGTTTGCCAGATTTATTGGAAGCCTTCATACAAAAGAAATTATGGCTGTATAAAGTTACAAAGGATTACCATTGACATCAATATACTTTCAGCATTTTAGGTCAATTAACCCAACAGTATTCTGTAACTTCAAGGTAATGAATCTAAAACGGCTGAGTTTAACAAGCAGATAAGACAATATTTAAAAATGTACAGACCAATAGATATCTGCAGATTACTTTTCAGTGGTGGTTTACAACACAGACCACAAATCTGAAAAGCAACTTCAAAAAAGAAAAGAAAAGGAAAAAAAAACCTTGATAAATGTGAAGCCACTTCATCAGTACACAGCCAACTAAATTCCAATGCATCTTTGCTTCAATTGAGATTTTTATGAAATGCAAACAAATGTATTTACACACATTTTCTGAAACACGTTTCAGACTATCGACGTGAAGGCATTAGAAGCTGCTTCGCCGTTACTGAATCTGGGAAAAGGTTGTGGTAGGTTGGTAAAGGAACATAAGCAGCTGTTATCATTTTACCTGAAAGGGAAAAAAAAACAAAAAACTGTCATTCATAGCTTACAAGTCTCCATTTACTGCTGCAGCAGCGACTTAACATACCTGCAAACCAGCGTCCATGAAGTGCATTTACTGTTGCCATTGCTGCAGGTATTGAGGGACACTTCACATACACATTACCCTGTGCACAAAAGAGAACTGATTAAAATATGAAAGATTGTTGTAGACTATAGAACATTGCTGGATGATTACAAATTTACCTGAGGTGAGTTCTTGTCAACATAGATGTGAACGACTCCCCCGTGCTTGTTGCATTCATCAATCACATCGTCTTGGATTTCAGAGGCCCAGTTAGGATCGTTTTCTCTGATGGGGGGGAAAAAAATGGGTAAGTATATCATCCCAGAAGACATATGTGGTTATAGTCATGTTTTTTTATTTCTTTTGCTACCAAAAATATTTCACAAAGTAACTTCCTACATACAAATACAACAGAAGGACGTAACAGCAGCCAAACACAAAAAGGAAACTTAAGATCTGAGAAGCTATTAGAGACGGTTCTTACGCCTGCGGGTTAAACAGGTTGGACAGCTGCAGACAGTGTGTGGCCAGCGGCTGAGATGGGAGGTTCAAGGCTTGGCTTGGTACAGGAGTAGGAACTATGAGGAGAATACAGATCTGTTACTGACATTTCTGTAGCAAGGTAGGCTGAGGGCAGGGCAGGGTTACTATTTTGCTATTCACCTGCTGGAGGAGGTATGCCTCCAAAAGGTATGGATCCAGTCATCTGCAGAGCCTGCTGAGCAGCAGGGGGGATTTTCAAGCCAGTTCCTGTGGAGGACAAGGAGCATTTTTCAACTTTAATGTGGGAATTCATTTATAACCAGGACTAAAAAAAACATCTGCATTTGCAACGAACCTTCCGCCAGCCGAGCCATGAGTTGCAGACGGCCTGTTGTGCCAAGGTCGATGCCAGTCCTCTCCAGCTCATCGTTGTCCAGAAAAGAACTAGCCGTGGAAGAATCTGAACGTTCTGTGACGTGTCCCACCTTCATGGGACGTCCTGCCAGTTCAAACCCGTTCAACTGCTCCAACGCCTTCTTTGCACACTCTGCATCTGCAAACTTCAGAGAATAAAGAGTCTAAAGACTGAAGCTGGCAGGGAGCTGTGGTTCCAACAGCAAAGCTTCAGTTACCGATATAAAACCATATCCTTTGGATCTCCCAGTCTCGCTGTCCATCATGAGTTGGATCCCTTCAATCTACGAAAAACCAACAGGAAAAGATAAATATCAAAGCACGAGTTGAACATGCACCGTGGAACATAAATGATCTTTCTCACCTTTCCAAAAGGTTCAAAAATCCCTCGCAGCATTTCTTCAGTGATGTTAAAATGTAGTGAACCCACATAAAGTCTCATTGGACCTGCACTGCCCTTCTGTAGGTTATTGGCTGCAGCAGCTGCTCTATTTTTCTCTGCCTGGAAATAAATGAAGATTTAATTAAACTGAGGACAACAGTACAATAAATACTGCTTCCTTAATAATGTTACGTCATGTAAAATGTCTTTGTTGAACTTCGAGCAAAGCTTCATGTCAGACTAATGTCTCTAAAGCGTCTACATTTTTGTAGGATTGAGCTGAACTGACCTGAGAAGCTTGAACAATGATGGGCACGCCTAACAGCCTCTGACCAGTTAGTCCAATTGCAAGTGGAACAGAAGACGACTCCACAAACTCTATGTATGCAATACCCTTAGATCTCCGAGAGTTCCTATCAGAGATGATTCTCACATCTCTGACCTGCAGTTTAAGTGAGAAGGAAAAAAAAAAGACATAAGACAATTTCCAAATTAAAGCTGATCAGTCAGAAAATGTATGTAACGGAGCCAACCTTTCCAACAGCTGAGAAGAAATCCTCCAGGTCACGAGCTCTGATTCTAGCAGCGAGCTGCATGCAGAAAACTGTGCGGGCATCTCTTTCCTCTGGCGTCAGATTGTCGATCGGTTGCCTTGATGACGATGACAGGAAGAAAAATGGTCAAACACAATTCTGCTGAAAGTCCAACAAACAGCAGCCACAACATGCTCATACAATATCTGCTTAAAACAAAAGTCTTTGATGTCAAACATGAGAACAGGAAAAGCTTCTAACTTTTATACCCAAACATGAAAACAAGCTGAACTGTTTGCTGAACTTACCTAACAGGACTCTTTTCTTTTTTGAAGGGACTTCGACTTCTGGAACGTTTTCGACTAAAATAATGAACAGAAAAAAAAAAAAAAAAAAAAGTCAGCTTTGTTTTGAACATTAAACTTGAATCACTGCCTCTCTAATCATCCTTATCAAACAATATATAACGTCCCCAGCACGTGTATGCTCTGGCTGAGTGAATGTACATCAAGAGTTGAGGAGCTACATACATGGGGCTCTTGCGTGCTTTGTAGCGCCCGGCCCGATCCCTGCTTCTGGAGCCGCTGCGATGGCGCTCCTTGCTGCGGCTGCGCTTTTTATCTCTGCTCCTGCTTCTTTTCTTGCTCTTCTTCCTGTCTTTGCTCCTGCTACGGCTTTTCTTCTTCTTTGAGCCTGGACTGCGGCTCCTACTCCGACTCCTTCTCTTCCTGAGGCACACCACAACCAGGAAGGAGGATTACCACAAGCAACATTTTTGTAAAGTGAGAAACTTTACTTGATCTAAATCATTACAGATTTCAATTTATTAATATGATGTGAATCCCAATACTTTTTTGGGGGGAAAATTCTGTGAACGAGTATTGACCAAAACTTACTTCTTGCCGTGTTCATCGTGTCCATTTGCATGATAGGACTTGTTCTCATCCTAAGCAAGGTTTATAGAAGAACATCATGAGGACGTAGATGAAACATTTCAAGTCGTCAAGGTAAAGGGGGTTGGGGGTGAGAAGAGAAAATGCAAAAAATATATTCAATTAATAATAATTCATACTTTCTAACAAATCTGGACAGTTCTTCCACCACCCCAATACCTTCCTTTCCCCCCTCAATATAAGGCTGGTCAGTACTTAATGCTACAATGAAAAAGTTAAAGGGATGTCCAACATATTAGCAGAGTTCAGGAAGCTTTGATAACTGTCAGGTCCTCTCCACCATCCCCCCCTCCCCTAGCAGGTCGTACCAATGCCACTATTTGTGCCTAAACACGTGACCACGCATGGCCCATGGCCACTAAAAGAGATCCTGTGTGGTTGGTGTCAGTCCAGTGATCTTCACCCATTTTCGTTCTTGGACTGTAAGAGCTCGATGCCACCTCTGTCACACATCTTGCCCTGAAGCAAACAGGGATTCACACTTCTTAGTAATACTGACGCCCAAAAAATAAATAAAAATGATCAAAAAAAAAAAAAAAAGCCACCTTTTAACACTAAAATTATCTGAAGATTGCATGAATTATTTACAATTGTTTGTCTTAAGAAAAACAACAACTGAAAATACAAGGTTCTCTTAAACAACAATAACACTAAATACGTTGTATTTTACAGTCATTTCACTAAAATGTCATGGTAATATGTTTTGTGTAGCATGCAATTAAATCAAGATGCTGAAAGAGGCAGTATTCATATTTACGAGAAAAATATTCATCTAAACTAACCAGCATAACTGGCATAATTAAACACTTTGTTAGGGGAATGAGGGCATTCAAAGTCTTTGTGGCTCAAGGACGTCCGACTGCAATTCAGTGATCAAGTATTTGAGGAAGTGCATACAAATATAAACATGTTCTCCACACAGTGAAATGTTATGAATATTCACAATTAAATGCACATTACAAAGGGGGATGGGAGTTAACAAGCCGATTGTAAATCTGAATACTGCCTCCTTTGCTGGACAGATAAAGATGGGCTCATCAACCATTGGCATTCACCTTGTTGGAACCGAATTGGGACTGGATGGTTCTAGGTTGAATCTCTTTTAGTCCTAAAGTGAACCACAGTACATCAGTATATGCGCAATAACTACCTTCCTTTTTTTTCACAGTTCACAGTGGAATCAAAGATGAATTCATGGGAGTAGAGGTGAGATATCATTAGGGAAGTCTATAAAGAGAGATAGATGTGGATTTATTTATATTTCTGTATTGCGTTTTTAAATAACTCAATCACCAGACACAACATTCAAGTGAACTTCTTCATAACAAAAATTCAAGAGCTAAGCAAAACAAGGACTAAAACAGTTTACAGGCCCCATTTCTTCAACTCTCAACTCACCTTTCTGTAAGGCGCTTCCAGCATGGCCTCGACGTCAAAATCATCCGCCATTTCGATCCTGCAAATAAAAAAAATAAATAAATAAAAACCCGCTTCTGATAAAATACGAACACCTAAACAGACACGCGAAGATTCCAGAAGGAGAGCGGCAGACGGGTTAGACATGATGGGTGCTCCTATAGTATGAAAAAACATTAACCTTTTCATTTACACATATTTATTCAAGTTATTATTCAAATAATGGTACCAATTGTGAAGCTACGCGTATAACTGCGGTCTGCTGAAATGTTTTAACACAATTCTCAAGCCATGCACGGGTTTACGTCGCTTCAGGCTAATGCTAACTAGCTATAGCTTTAGCTAAATATACCACTTTACCGTCACTTTCATTTAACCAAGGTTGTTAAAACTAAGCTTGAACAAACAGACAAATGAGACTCTCGTTAAACAGATAAACCAGTTAGCATAATACATAAAGCTCAACTACTTAGAAACGGTTAGAGGGCCGCAGAATGCGTCTGGGTGGATAAAACAAGCGTTTAGTTCAGGGTGCCAAAATGGCCACTGACTCGAAGCGTTTCCGCGGCAGCGAGCTGAATGTGGCAAACAATGACGTTACCGTCTGAAATGGAGGATATGCTCGGCCAAAGTCTGAATACCGCTGCTAATACGCTGCTGACGAGATTGGCGTCGACGGTTCTCCCCTTCTTAAACACAGATAGCAGCAGTGAAATAAGACGTTTCGAAGTTATGTAACCTTTTCTTTTTCCTCGTCAGTTATTAGAAGCTACTCGAGGCAGGTCGTGGCTTTACGCTCTCCTTCCGTCTCCTTAGTCTTCTTCTTCTTCGATTGTTGCTTCAGTGGTGAAAAAATACAACGTTACTGCCACCTGCTGGTTCCAAGTATACATTACGTGTACTGTTATGTCCTATCTAGAAGGGATTAAACGTTCAGATTAACAGAGATAGTATATAAATTTTTTACTAATATATCAAGTTGAAAGTTAAAGAATTTATTAATGGCGGCGTATTTTGTGAAAATCAGACTGAAAATTTTGATAATTTATCATTTTCACTGTAAGTTCGTTCAGACTTTGAAGTGATATGCAGAACTGCAGTTTAAGAAAATCTATCTTCCCACACTGATAGGAAAAAAAACAAACACCACAACGTAAAATTCCGATAAAATGCGGACGTTTGCATTTACTGAATGACAAAGAATGACAAATATGAAGTGTTAAGTGGTATAAGTTTGCAAGACAATGTAGGCTATTTTTCAAAGGTTTAAAATGAGCTTGTAGAGATAGAATCCAAATACATTTAACAAAAATGTATTTAGTCTCCACTAGCTTACAACAAAGGGATGGCTAGATTTTTATTGGTTCCCTTAGTTTTTAACTTCTTCTGTTAGTAATAGTTAAATCTGTACATTTAAAAAAAATAACAACATTCTATTTTTATCCATATTTTGTAATTATTTTAGAATGAAAAGGATATAACTTAAAGATTATTACAAATTTTGGCAGAATTTTTTGGGGTATCTTGGGACTTAGCCTGAAACAATGCAAAAAGGAATATACAGTGCCTCTACATTTATATCTATGTAATATACCTAAATGCAGATCATTTTTTTCCATTTTGATTAAAGTCTCACACATTACTTTGTAATTAGATTTAATTTTTTAAATACTCATTTCCATCCAAACCTAAAATAACATAGATATTTGGCAGGCAGACAGCAGCTCATCCAATGCAAGAGTTACATATTAGTTATTTTTTTAGGGTGAAAAGTAGGTCAACATTAAGTATACATGAGGAGTTGAACAGCAAGAGGTATGAGGGTGATTAAGAGTCTAACATTGAAAACTGTAGTTTGAAACAACTTTTTTTAAACACCTGTTTTAAAATGTAATCTAAACTGTAATCTCATAGTGAAACATACTTCTTTAAAATTTGCAGTTCCAAGCATTTGTTGTAAATGAAAACATATTCTAATTGTCATTTATATCTCAATTAAAGAACATTGGGTTTGATTCAAAGTTATTTTTTTGCCATCTATTGAGTGATGTAGCATTAGCAGCAGCAGAACTGCTAACTGTTGTGAACAGGATGGATTGTTTTCTTGACAATGAACACCTTTCTCAGATAAATATGTTTAATGGGAGAACGGGTGGTTATTAGCAACCCATAAAATGATATATTCTTCTTTTGTCCCTAAAGGAAAAGTGAATAAAATACATAGGGATAAGATCAGACTTCTCTTAACTAACCTAAAACAAAAAGTATTACAAAAATAGAAATGCTAACCAGAATTCTAGAGTGTGATGAATATAAATATGTATTTAATAGCGAGATACACACACCTTCAGTCAGTTCAAAACACCAAGTCAGGCACATTTATTTTCCATGTTATTGTCCATTAATTGGATGACAACTCTTTGGTGCTGCACATCTGGAGAATCCTCTGCAGTCATTTTGTAGCTGTGTTTAAGTGGTGCGTCATAATCTGGGGGAACTTCAAAAAAGACCACATCATCAAAGCAGAGATCATCCGAAGGAGCTGCAAGGTAAGGCAGCTTCAACACATAACCTGTCAGAATGCCCCCCAGTGCCGACAGTCCTATCGTGGAGAATAGAGCTGCAGCCTGGAAGAGAGCCTGCTCCCTTGCAGTCCTTCCCAATCCCGGTCTTAAACCTGGAATCAGCATCTGCAGTTCTTGCAGTTTCGGGTCACCCTCCACTGGTGCTCTGTGAGTAAAGATCTCATACAAACTTGGGCCGTAAACTTCCTCGTCAGCCATCAGAATAGCACATATCCCTGCTGCGCATGATATAAGTCCTGTTAGTCCGTGCAGATTGTGTATCCCACACTGATCCTGGATCCTGCAGCGTTGTGCTAAGAATGGGCTCATGTACTTGTAGCCCAGCATGCAGGCAGTGCAGCCCAGCATACCCAGCACATACGCAGCTGCAGGTGATATCATCATATCCACAGACGCCCCAACTGTTACTCCCCCAGCCAGGGTCACGTTCTGAATATCTGCCATGGTGAGCTTCCCTTTTTTGTTCAGCATTGCAGACAGAGCGAATGCAGTCAGTGTGGAGGCACTGAGGCCGATAAAGGTGTGCAGGATGGCTCTGTGCTGGTCATCCCCTTTAAGGGTCAGTGCTGAATTGAATGAGGGCCAGAACACCCAGAGGAACAAGGTGCCCATCACAGACAGGATGTCTGAGTGGTAGCTGGTGTTCTCCTTAACGTGATCCTCCGTTAAACCTGACCTGTACAGCACAAACGTCACACCCAGTCCAAAATAACAGGCAAAGAGATGGATGAGAATAGACCCTCCTGCATCATTGATCTTCAGATACTTCAGAACGATCCACTCTGTGACCGCAAACACAGGCACCTCCAGCAGAGTCATGACCAGCAGCTGCAGTGGGCTGGTTTTCCCCAGCACCGCTCCGAAAGAGATGAGGACCACTGCACAAGCAAATTCTGCATTTATGAGGTTAATAACTCCAAAGTGGATCTTCCCATTATGAAAGAACTGGAAGTAGCCCTGCACCAGGATGGCCCACTGAATGGCAAAGGTAGCAGTCAGAAAGTTAAAAACCATCCCACCGAAGCCGTAGAGTCGGAAAAATGCCAGCAAACATCCAAAGCCGAGGAAAATCATGACCTGTATATCTGTGAAGAAGGGGTAGTCCTTGTACATGGCGTTGTGCATTGGATTTGTCTGATTGGTCTGAAAGCGGGCATCAGCATGCTCGTCGTAGGTCACAAAGCCAAAGTAAATGGCAACAAATATCACCTGGGATACAAACAGGAAAACGGGTAATCTCACTCGAAGGTTAGTCGACCGCTTCTTCATCCTGACAGTTGTCTGGTTGTAATAACAGTATCCGTCTTTTGCTGCTTGGACAGTCTCTGTTTACACAAGATAGGTAAAAAAAACATTGGTCAACCCTGCTCTCAGTCAGACAGTAAGAATGCAGCGGTGCGGACTTTGTCTGTCGTAATAAACAGTTCTGAAATGTCAGCAGTTTTTCTTCGGCTCTTTTTCCAGTACTTTATTACATTTATCTCTGAAATCCTGCTTCAAAGTAAATGTGGTGAAGTGGAACACAATAAGCAAACCTGTATCTGGCTGAATTGTAATCAGCTTATCAAAAATGTGCCACAATGACAAAACATTTATTCTCTTGTAATTCCTAACATCTGTGTTACATCAGCAGCCACAACACTTGTAATTCCTAACATCTGTGTTACAGCAGCAGCCACAACACTTGCACTCTCTGTCCCCAGTAAGAGACTTAATCATTGTCCATTTCTATGTAAAACTGTGGGAACTATTCAAGGAAGCTTATCAGTGAAATGGGGTGAGGGGAAGCTGAGTCTGCAGTTTGCAGGCTTACAGTGCCACAAATATTAAGAGAAGGACTGACTCTGTATGAAGCATATTTTTCAGTTTAAATGCACACTGCCCTGCAAATGTATTCACACATCTTAAACTTGCTCAGGTTTACTGTAGGTGTGGCTTTGATTAACACACTCTTTGCTTGCCCCTTTTAAGGAATCAGCAATATATTGTTGGGTTTTGTAGACGTAAAAAAATCTCTGAAACCTGTACAGAACAAATGTACATAAAGGTGCACTTAAATAACTGCTGAAGGGAATTGGTTGCACTGGTCTTTTTTTTAGGGGCTCTGTTCACAACCATGCACCATTTTGTGTTCACGTAAAATCCCAATAAAATACAGTGAAGTTCGTTACTGTCTGATAAAATGTGAAAAACCTCGAAGTTCACTTTTTAATAAAATATTTCTTTTTATTGGACAATGATTGATTTGAATTCACAGCATAATTGTTACCTTTCTCCTATAGCTAATGTCTGCATATGACCAAGAACAAAGAACAGAGCAAAGCTGATCAGCTTGGTCTCTTATCTTTGTCCTGTATTGTTCATATCTCCTTCACAAGGTCAAAGGTCGCTTGAACCACAAGTTCATGCGATGGGCACAATCAATGTCAGACACTCTGTTGGATATCTTAAGCACAAGATATCCAACAGACACAGCTTCCTTAATACTGAAAAATGTAAAATAACCTCTCAACAGAAAAGAGTTCATGCATTTCCAACACTTTTATTCATTTTAAAATTTATTGCATTTTGTGCAGACATAAAAATGATCCATTCAAACTATGTAACTTTAAAAGCTGTATAAAGGTCAGAAAATAAAATATGTATTGGTTTTAAACACATTCCTAACTTAGACCTATCAACACTGTTAAACATAACGGTATGTTTTGTGTCTTTAAGATACCATTTACTCTAAAACAAACCCAGCATGCACAGTCTGCAAAAAAGTTTCAAACAGTGCAAACTAGGAACCAGTATGTATCAGCTGTAAAATAGCATTCAGTACGTACACAGGGGGTGTTGCTGCAACCACCTTTATCAGTAAATTAAAGCAAACACTTCTCTGTACAAACTTTATTCAATAAAGCAATATGTTATTGTATTAAGGATGAGGTAAGGTTTGCAAACTGTATGCTACATCATAATACAAATGAGAGAAAATTAAAACACAAAGAGAGTCCCATATAAAAGGATGGGGTAATAGTAGATAGAGAGGGAAGTGGGCTTCCGTCATTAAACTTTAATCACAATGATCCGTCCAGCTCCATAAAGATAATCTATACATGTTCTGGATGTTAGAAACGCGCTCTGATTTATGGGTTATGTGACACTGCTGACCAAAAACATATAGTAATGTAAATAACTTGGTATGCCCCATTGATATGCAGTCTCTTGTCAAGAAATTCCCATATGTTGACCTATTTCTTTGTCTGGAAAAGAAAATAATTAACTGCACTTAATTATTAAACTTGTTTTAGTCTAGGTACAAGAGAGATAAGCAAAAGTGTATATACTGAAGAAAATGTTAGGACACCCTACCCACCTAACTGATGTTGGCTCCATCAGTGAGATTCGTTCAGCTGTCTACCAGTCTCTGTCATTTGCCTGAGCCTTTGATGTTGGTCTCCTCAAGTTCATCTTTTAAGATGTTTGTGGGGTATATTTGATGTACAATTTTTTTTCACAACATGTCAATAATAAAAAGATCTGGGTTTGGACTAGGCTACGGACTTTCTTTTTCTTAATTCTTCAACATTCTTTAGTGGACATACTGCCATGTTTGGGTCATTGCCTCACTATTCCCCCAAGCACAGTAGCATTCATGGTGGATCATAAGATCATGAACTGGCTGTCATTTACAAATAAATAAAACTATAATACCAATGATACTCTTCCCTCGACTGTTCAACTAAAATAAAACTTTGAAAATACACACGACCAAGAAGCTCTCTGTAAAGTCAAAGTA
This sequence comes from Poeciliopsis gracilis, assembly GCA_911649635.1. Classification (NCBI taxonomy): domain Eukaryota; kingdom Metazoa; phylum Chordata; class Actinopteri; order Cyprinodontiformes; family Poeciliidae; genus Poeciliopsis; species Poeciliopsis gracilis. The sequence continues at coordinate 6,745,707 of CAJVRI010001220.1, forward strand.
GCAAAACAGTTTTCTCATTAGGAATCAGAAATGTTGATCAACACTGACCTCCAGTGGTGTAAATTATACAGCTGAAGTTCATCTGTGCACAGTGTAGTCTAATTGCAATACTGTTAGAGAAACAATCTATAGACAAATAAAACATTGACATATTTATTTAAGTTTCAAATGTAAAAAATAAACAAAAGCACTAAAGAACACAATCTAACAGGAAAGGAGCAGCCTATTTGGAAAGCATGTTGGTAATATCATGATCTGGGCCTCTTTATCTGCATCAGAACTATACAACACTGTAAATGTTAATAAAACTATGGTTAAAGCAATCCACCAGCGATAACATCAGATCCATGAATGCAAAAGCTATTTAACCAAAATGTGGAAAAATGAACAACAACAACAACAACAAAAAAACAGAAACAATAAAGTTTCAGATAATCCAAGTGAAAGTCCTCAACTTAATCAAATCAAAAGCTTAAAAATCGAAGTTATTTTATACAGAAAAAACTAAAACTCAAACACTTTGATTTGAGGTTGTTGCTGCATAGGGAGGTTCAGAAGAAACATTACATCTAAGGATTTTGTCCTCTTCATTTACCTAAATGACTAAAATATATTCTGAAATGTGGCCATTTTAGGCCTAGCTCTCCTTCACAGTTATCTGATGAAGTTTTATGCCAAATATTGACGAAGTTTTGTGGTTTACCATTTTAGCCTTTCTGTAAAAGCTAATGAAATGTAAACTAAACATAAAAACATAAAATAAGCTGGAGAATTAAATAAATCATCAAAACATAGATACCCTCGTGAATGTAGTTTCTGATTAACAAAGTAATCTCAAAATTGTTGGACACATCCTCTGAAATTCACTTTTAACACATTTCACTGTGTTTGTAGGTTTTGTGCAGCCGTGAGTCAGTGAGTGACTTTTAGTGAACATGGTTACCTTTGAACAGATGTTTCTGCATGATTCAGTTCAACATGTCAGAAATTCTCAGGACCGCAGCTTGTGAAATAAGCTAATAAAAAAAGTGCCAGAACAGTTTTCCATCGCAATCTCATTTAGGGATAAATTGGATCTGTAAACATATTTCTAAACCACATACTTTACTATCCCTATCAATTAAGAGGGTGTTTTTTTAAATAGTTTTTGAATTTGGATCTGATACAAAGTTGTGCCTCTAACTTTTAGCAGTTACACAGCATGCCTGCAGAGTGAGGGGGAAGTTTAATCAGACCACAAAGTTGACCAATAAAAACTGACAGCTTTTTGTGAGCGAGCGGGACGCTCTCTCTATTTAGTGCTGCAAAACTTGACCAATTCATCAAATTAAGCTGCAACAGATTCAGCTGACATGCACAATCCTACCATTCGAAAAAAGAAAAACAACGTCTAAATAAGAGCATTAATATAAAGAATTCGTCTTTAAAAATAAGCGTATTTTTAAAGACGTGGGCATTTTAGATAAAAAAAAAATGGCTCTGACACAGCAGAAAGCAAATACATCGTGATGAAGCACATTGTTTTCTATTCTGTAATGTCATCTACAGTATTGTGATATTGCTCTTCAAAAAGAGATGCCATCTAGAATTTTTACTTTTTCCCACAGATAAGTGTTCAGTTTTATGAAATATATACTTAAATATGAATTCTACAATTCACTAGGTGGTTAACGATTGACAAGAATCTAAAAATGACCAGAGTTATGGCCATGATTTCTATAAAATATTTTTTCTTAGATCTAAAGTTCTACCAAATTTTCTAAACATGAAATAACAAAGAACCCACCCTTAGTTGCTTTTACACACTAGTTTTATCTAAATTAACACAGAATAGTCGCCTCCATTAATTCAGTCATTTATAATATTACTTGGGTGGTGTCATTATTACAATCATGGACAAAAACCAAAATGGTTTAGGATGAACAAACTCTCAAGTAGCACAGATGTGAAATGACAGATCAGAGACAAAAAGGACATTTGTTTCTTATAGATGAGAAGGAAAAATCCAGAATAAGTCAGAAAGTTCTTCCAAAAAGTTATCAGGTGAAGTGAGCTCAGATGATTTGGAGGTAAAAGGTGGAGTTAGGTCATGGGTCGACGTTCCCGGAAGCACTGCAGTCTGGTTGCCAGGTGAGGGGACAGGTGATGGGTTGGAGGGAAGATTTTCCTAGAATCACAGTGAAGCAGAAGAACTCACAAGTTCTTTAAGATGCTAATTTAAGCCTCTCAGGAGTAGATGGTGATGACTTCTCGCCCGCCTCCTCGCACTAGGAGAACCCTGTTGAGACCTTCAGTGAGAACCTCAAGGAACTCCATATCTGAGAGACACTCCGAGTGAAGGATTATCATATTAAATAATATGAAGTCTAAGTTGCTTTTTTTCTCATGCTTAATTTGAGCACACGGAATAATATGAAGGATACAGTTTTCATCGCCCACTCGGTTCTTTGGTGGTCCTGGCATGTTGAGCAGGACTAGCTTTGCTTCCTTGGACTTCTTTGTGATGACCTCATTGAGTCTCATTGCTGTATGCATGCGCCTCACATCCGTCTGGTTCCTGAAACCAGAGAAATTCAACTCACAACTGGAAAAAAATAAACAGCTTTTTAGATTCTCCAATCAGAAAGCAAATACAGTTGATTAGTAAATGTGAATACTTACAAGCTCTCCCATTCCCTGAAGCGTGAGTAAAAAAAAAATAGCAAAATGTTTTCAAAAAGCTGCTATCATGTATGTGCATTCATAAGTTCAACAGGTTTCTTTTTAATAGTCAGTGAAATTATATTTTGACACATGACCCAAAGGTATTTTATTTAGAGATATTAAAATGTTCAAAGGTTGGTTTTTAAAAAGTACACACAGAAACTACTAATATGTTTCAAGATTTTATAGATTCATCTTGTGAGAACTTGTATTCCTTCAACAAGGGAAGAAAAAAAGTGTAAGTTCAAAAAAAACACAGTAATTTAGGTTCAGTTTAATTTGAAGTTACATTTTCATAAAAACTGAAAAATAACTAATTTGGTGTTGTGATCATGTCTGGTCTTTATTCCCTTAATATATAACTTAAAGTTTACATCTAGACATTTTTCCCAGATGAGTTATAGAAATAAATAAAAAAAAAAAAAAATATTTTCTCTGAAGTCTAACTTCCTGGAATGTTTTTGATCTACCAGTCCCATTTGTTATGTTCTTTCTTATAAACCTCACACAGGCTCATGAATTGAAGTTACGTACTAGGTGACTTACGGTTTCATATTAAGTGGGTCTTTGCCTGCCCCTGGTGTCGCTGCTGAGTCCGTCATCCCTTTGTCCGGGCCCTTGCTGTCTCTCCAGGTGACAGTGCCTCCTGCAGGCGTGGCAGCAGGTGAAGTGGGACTTGTTGGGCTGGTGGGTGTGGCTGCATTCTTACTTTGGATCAGGCGAACCTGTTTTGGGTTGGAGACAGCCTCAGACTGAGAGACAAACACGTGTGATGACAGGGTGAAAGGATGAAAAGAGACACCTGTCAGTGAAAGTGAAAGTGATTATTCACCGAGCCAACAATAGTGCGTCGCCCTTTCCGCACTGCTTCTGGGATCAAGCAACCCCATTTCAAGAAAGAACAGAGGGCTCAGAAGCTGACCAACACAGAGAGAGACAGACAGGGGATGTTTTAAATGTTTACCTTATCTTCTGGTTTTTCTGCCAGGCTGGTTCCCTCCTCCATGCTGTGCTGGGGCTGCAAGGTTGGCGGGTTTTTACGACGGATGGATCCACGGGAGGAATCAGTAATACTTTGAATCTACAAAAAATGAAACAGGAAACCCCCCTTTAATTCCTGTAGTTTGTTCCAAATTGGTTGAAAATGGTTGTGAAAGTATTCATACGCCTTGACATTATTTCAGCTTGGCTCATAATAGCCACAAACGTCAATGTATTTCGTTGGGATTTGATGTGTTAAACTAACATAAAGTGGTGCAAAGCAAATCAATACAATTTTAAAAATGAAAACAAAGAAAATTGTGATCATTAGATTAATGTCACTGGATAACAAAACCCATGACACGTTTCATATGTTAATTTCTTCAGGTGGAAGAAATCTACAAAAAATAAATTGGAAGGGTTTTCCAATTTACCTCTCTCTCCATCTCATTCTTTGTCAGATGCATCTGTTTGAGGATCTGAGATCTTTGCTCCATTACTAGTGTCTTCTCGTAGGTGTAAGCGGAGATGTCACTGTCAAGCTTTGAGAGGAAAACAGATGTTTATGTTCATAAACAATATGATTATCCAAGGAACAAGTTTTATTAAGAAACAATGAGCAAGCTTTCCTAGAAAAAAAAAAGTCTTTCTGCAAATAATGGGGGATGTAAGTGTGAGAAAAATCTCTCACCATCTCCACAACTTCAACAGCAGCGTCAATGCGCAGGTGATAAAGGAAAGTGATGAGGTCTTTCTTCATCTGGATGCTGTTGTCGTCCAATTGTGCCACAGTGAAAATGCGCATTTTGCACTTCCTCCACACCTGAGGCAACAACCATTAACTTGAACATGCACTGAAATCCTTGATGTTTCATCAATATACTGTTTTAAATTCACATCACTAACCTCGATGGATTATTTCTCACTACACAGTAAATGTTTGAAATAAAAAGAGCACAAAGTGCTGATTCTGACCTTATGTTGGCGGAGCAGGAAGGGCAGAAGCATCAGCATGCCTCCATCGTGGACGATCCACCACACGTCTATGTGGCCTTCAGTGAAGCGCTCTCCATTGGACGGATAACTGGAGATATTCTTAGGAACCAGCAAGGCCAAACTGGCTATGGTTGTCTCTCTAACAGTCTCTGTAAACAGAAAGAGGAAAAAGTCAACAAAAATAATAATATCTAGTGGCAAAATTAAACTTCATATTCAAATATTGTATAGTAGTTGATTCAATTTGAATTTAATTTAGTGTTTTTTGTTGTTGCAAATATAGCCATAATAAAAGGACATGCAGACGAGGCTGTAAGCAGTTTCCTTACCAATGAAGTTCCTGAACTGCTGGTAGCACTCGGGCTGCTTCCAGTTCTGAGGCCAGCTGACCATCACAGTATTGTGCTTCAAACCCCCAAGTCCTCCAACCTGGATCAGGTGTGATGTCCCATCTCTCATGATGGAGGAGACGACCACCTGAGAGAAACCTTTCACCCTCTCTGTCTCCATCAGCTTACGCAAAGACTGCAGGCAAAGATGCACAACTGGATATTCCACTTTGCAACTGAAAATGTGGCTAAACTGTGTATCTTTCAAAGGGAAACAAGATACCTGATCTGCCCTTTGGGCTTCACTATAGCTGTCGAGAAAAGTTCCTTGAACAGCAGTGCCTACAATGGTCAGGCCTTTGCCTGCTTTGAGCTGATTGGTCAGAGAGAGCAGGCGGGGCTGCTCCACATTCTGCTCAGCATCCATGCTCACCAGAACCAGGATCTGAGGCCTTACAGAAAGCAGAGAACCACAACAAATTAGTGGAAAAATAATCAAAAGGAAAAAGCAAACTGGTTTCAAGTTAGCGCATTTTTTCCCCATATGTTTAAACACAAATCATATGACTAAACAGACCTCCAGTTTTTGGTGTGTGGCGGCCCCTCCTCCAGCCTCATCAGAGCGAATCGTGCAGCACTCAGCGAAATTCCTCGAATGCCATCGCCCCACTCCTTCTCAGCTCTGTTTTAAAACATAACAACAATTGACAACAGATTTATTTAAACTTCAATGAAAACTTTTAAAAAACCTTGTAATTTTAAAAGCCTTATCCATCAGTGATAAATTACTTGCTGCTGTAATGGTTACTCACCCACAGAACTCAATGTATTTGTAGATGCAGGTGGCTATACCCATGGCGACTATGGCATAATACCAGGAGCAGATGAACATGAGCGACAGACACAGACTCATACCCAGGAAAGACAAAGCCCTGTTGGCGACAGGATGTCAAAAGTATGTGACTGTTTACAGAACATTTTGTCCTCTCCATTGCTTTTAAAGGCCAAATGTTATATTTTACAGCCACCTAAAACCTGAAATCTAAATATTTTCAATGAAACATAAATAAAACAGTTTGCCTTACTTTTTTTTTTTTTTTTTCCCAAAACAGATATGTTTACAACTCAATATTTGGACTTAAAAATAGTCTTTCAAGTCATGCACTCTAAAAAGGCAAGGCTGTTGTTTTTTTCCCCCTCATGATTATTTAACCAATAAAACCTGAAATTAAAGTTAAGAACAAAACTAGAACGAGAAAAGAGGATACAAACCAAATTATGCCATATCTGTGACAAATAGTTTTTAATGAGTTCAATAATTAAATATTGTTTTTTTTTGCAAAAATATATAAAAAGTGTCTATGCACATAGCAAAAGCCTAACAACAAAACTGCTTTTAATGTTTGTACAAGCAAATTTTAATGTACTTATATTTAAAACTTCCTAACTTCGCCTGCCATTGTCATAGCAACAAACATCTCCCTTTGATGAATGAATTTTGGGATAGAGTGGGTTATGAAGGATACATCAGTCCTCCATATCCAGGGAAAAGGAGGACATATTTAAATGAGCTGTCAAATTTGGACAGCTTTTGTTGCACTGCTTTGATCTAATCCCTAATTCTAAATGTATTGTCCAATATATCCTTGTCTTTCTTTGGAACTTTAAGGTGCAATCTTGACTACTTTGTCTACTTTTTCATTCACATATTTTCACATATTATATGGAAATGAACAGAGCTAGTGTGAGTTGCAAGCCTGAACACAACTGAAAAGAAAAATTCTTAAAAATGTTGGTATGATATATATCGGCTTAAAGGCTCACCAGTGGTAGAATTTAAATCGTGGCCTCCAGTTTGGTGTCCTCAGCAAGGTCTGCAGGGCACAGGCAAGATTGACAAACATATAGCACATCAAGAAAAACCTAAAAACAAAAACAAAATGTTAGAAATCGCAAAAAGATGAAAATAAGTAATTGCAATTATTTTGCCTGACACCGAATTCGTCCTGGAATTCTTACATAGACAGGATGGGAGCGACTGCATCCAGGGAGGCAATGATAATACCGATCTCACAGATGCTAGCTGTTAGTAACAGTGCCCAAGTTGGCTCCCCGTTAGCTTTACCATGTCCAAAAACCTAAAAGCAATAACCGGAAAAAACCCCCAAAAAACATACATCAGACTTTAAATCCTCATGTGTTTGTTTCTGCATGACAATGGAAGGCAAATGAATTTAGGAAGAATTCCTGGACTAACTCTGAGAAATGGAATGATGCCGTCTCTTGCGATGGCTTGCAGAAGACGTGGAGCTCCAGTCAAACTCTGAAGTCCTGCACCACAGGTGGAGAAGAAAGAGCCAAACACAATGACCCAGGGAGAAGGCCATGCCAGAGTGCCAATCACCAGGTTACCGTTAACCCCTTCACCAAACCTGAACAGAGGAGGCAAAATCTCAGTTATTTACTATCAATGCGTGCAAGGGGAATTTAAAACCATCTGATGAAGATGATTAAAAAAAAGTGACAAATAAATAAACCAGTTAAACTTACTTGTCTCTCAGTACAACTCCTTCTATGCAAGCACCAAACAGGATTACACAAGACATATCTGGGGAGGAAACGTTAAGAAACACCACTTGGTTATGAATATTTGTTTACATATTCACGATCCTCCGGCACATGTTGATCTTTCTTTCCTTTTTGCCAATATTTGACCAGCTAAGGATACACACAGTGGAGGTGGTAGTGATGGCTGCGATGGTACCAATCGGGATGGACTTCTGGGCATCGCGCAGATCACCAGAGCGATTTGAGCCTGCCATGATCCCTGTGAGTCCCAGAAAAAACAAAAAAAATTCTTAAGATTCTGTCTTCCCTTTTTTAATACGCAGAATCACTCAAATGTTTTCACAGACATTTTCTGTTTTCGGCTTAATATTTTATATACTGTATGTTCTTGCTCAGAATAACTTGTCAAACATAACTGGTTTTCTCATTTTGTAGTCAATGCAACATTTTATTCCACCAAGACTATTCATGTTTGCCATGACAGGTGTGGATGTGTGGACTTGGGAATGCAGATGCATCCCCAATGCATCTGCATTGGGGATGGTTGACGCTGTCATCTTTAAAGGGCTGGAAATGTCGGGTAATGACAAAGGAAAAACAACGCGGCTTTCAGTTTCCTTTGGCCTGAGTGCAGTGCTCACCAGAGCACCTTGTGGCCTTTTACTACCTCTGTAAATCTCCACCCACAACAGGAAGTCAACAAGAACATCAACAATAAGATTCAACAGAGATCCAAAACACATAGTCTGATTGCACATCCCCTGACTAGAGAACATGAGAGAACATTTTTGAACATTCTCAGTTCACCCTCATCACTTGTTTGACTTTACCAAGTCTGTCTGCCAGACTTTTCTTCCCCATATCCAAATCACCACCAGGTGATGATCAGTTGACAGCTATGCCTCTCTCTGCACACTAGTGCCCTAGTGACATAATTCCATAGGGCTAATGATAAATTTACTAAACTAATCTTGACATTTGGCCAATGATGGCCTGAAACCAAAAACTCTTGGGTTCTATGCACTTGAATATGCTTGTTATCAATGGTTGGGTATTACTGCCATAAAATCTGCTTCTTATATCATTAAATATAAGAAAAAAGAACTTGTCACCTGTAACAGAAGGGAAATAAATCCCCACCAGTAGGGTGAAGAAGCTAGTGATGTCAGCCAGGACGTAGCGATTGGCATTGGTGGTTGGAATTTCAGGATCCACATTGGATGAGAGTCCACGCTTCTCCAAGATCATACCCTTCTCCAGATAGTTTCCAAACAGGTTCTCTGAGGGAAGAATGAGTGTAAATAAAGAGTCTGTGGCAAAATCGTCAAACTATGGTATCAGTGTGTCGCAGAACCAACCTGCAAGGATCCCACTAGTGACCCCTGGAATGCCCTGCATCTCTGTAACATTGTTGTTGATGAAATATTCATCACATGTGGCATTGAGGGAATCAGAATCACAGAATGACCTCCACATTTTAGTGGTGATCGTCTCATTGTCTATTTCAATGACCTTTGCACAAACGTCATATGATTTAGAGAGAAGCGTTCGATTTCCAAGGAGACAAACACTGCCAAGTCAAAAATAGACAACAAAATGCATTGTTATGTTAAGCAGAGATTAGTAGAGTAACTAAACAAGAGTATCACTTACGGAAAGACAGGAGGCTCAAGGGCAGTCTTGATGATTCCAGCGTAAACGGCCAGAATAGATAGGATAACACAGGCCAGGAAGACTAGCGCCAACTTATTTACATATTTGACCCCAACAAAAACAACTACGGCCATGAAACTGAGCACGATGGTGCCATATACCCGCATGTTATTGAGGAGAGCGATCTCTGCCTCGGGACCCTCCAGGCCCTCAATCTTAAAGATGGCTGCCTGTGGAACAATATAAATCTGAGGAAAAAAAGGAAGGTATAGAGAAAAGAAATTATTTCTCTCTCTCTTCTCTCTCTCTCTGTCTTTCTCTTTCTCTTTCTCTCTCTCTCTATATATACATATATATATAAATGTTGTTAGAACAATAAATGAAATGCTTACATGTTCTCTTACTAAAGTAAATGAACCACATCAAATAATTTGACTAGACAGTGACTTTCAAAGTTTCAAATGAAATAGCCTGCTAAAATGATAGCCAACGTCATCGTAATAGTTATTTAAAAATATGATTACAAAAGTAATTTGTCAAAAGTTGAATAAGTTAGAATTCGAGCAAAGATGTTTGATTGACAACAGCTGAGACCTCAAGCATATTTTTGACAACATGTTTGATTGGCGTTTCTCAATTTACAGACATTCCTGGTGCTTTATAATTTTATCAATCACTTTGCCAACAGCCACACTGAACAATGTACGCTTTTCTTTTCTATTGCTCTCCTCTTTTATGTTGTTTGTCCACATAGAAATCAAGTGTGTGAGATTGTCTGTTTGACTTCAGCACAGTGTGATAGGATGACATGCAGCTCAACAGAGTCTGGCACCAATAATAATAATAAAAAAAAAGGTAAATCCAGCAATGTATCAAGTAACTGGTTCTTGTTCTTTCGTAGGATGTTTGCACTTCTGTCTTCTAAATAAATATTGTAGTTTGATTTGATTTTTGACATTTTTTTAAACTGAAATATTGCACCACACAGAATGAAGACACCAAATAAAATAACTGCCAAATAACACAAATACATTTAAAAGCAGTTTTTTTCACTTGGATCCACTCACCAGAAGAATTTCTATACAACCCAGTATATACATAGCCCCAGCAAAGGTGGTTCCCAGGTAGAAACAAATCCCCACAGCTCCACCGAACTCTGGGCCCAGGGAGCGAGAGATCATGTAATACGACCCACCAGCTGTGGGTCAAAACAAATACTGGATTCAGTATTCTGATCTGTCACATTCATTAAGATAATTCTTTGCAGGTATTCATACTCTTGTTTGAATAAGTATTTCTCATTAGTTGTAGTACTACCCCAAACTTCAACGTCTGAAGAAAAAGGTGGTACTGCATGGTAACATCTTTTCGTTTCAGAGTAAAATATAGTCTTCGAACAAGCGCTGGGAGTATTTTTCACAGTTTTATGTTAAAACTACATTTTTTTCCTTCTGCTACAGTTATGGTCTACTTTATGTTCATCTAGCAGATAATATCCCTGTATATAGGCTATAATGTGGCAAAATGTAGAAAAGAATACTTTGTGAGTAGGAAGAAGAGGAAAACCCTTACCTGGTACAACTCCATTTGTTGCTATGGCACTCATAGAGATGGCTGTGAGCATGGTCTGGAAACAGCAATAGACAATAAAGAAGAACATCAATATCTCTAATTTGTCTCATTTGATTATCACGTACATCTTAAAATTTTGTTTTACTCTTTTTATTGAAGGGTTAGCACTTTGTTGGATCTCTCTTCACATAATGATCTCCAAGGAGCACATATGAACGCTTTGTTTCAATTTCTTCTTTTTTTTTATTTGAGTAATTTTGACAACTAAAACCCATCAAACCAGATGTCAGGATTCAAGTTCAACATTTGTACATTAAACTAAGAATGAATATGCCAGACAAGGACATCTGCAGGTTTAATGCACTGTGTCAGAAAAAAAACATGTATATTTTTATGGACAGAAATGTATTTCCCCAACTGTAATTAGTTTTTTTTTTTTTTTTAAAAAGAACGTCTCCATCATGCAGCAGATGAACCATAGAATGAACATTTGAATTTTAACGCACCGTAGAGCAACACATGAAGACAATTATGAACGAGCCGAAGACTCCCCCAATCCCAACCATCCATGTCATCCGCAAGAAGAGGATCACTCCAAAAATATTCTGGATGCACGGCAAGTAGACTCCCATCAGAGTGCCGAGCTGAGGGGCCTGGAAAGCACAAACCACAATGACAAATGGGAAAAGTAAAGTGTGAAGTGCGTTCTCATTATATACGTTAGAATATGCTGCTGTAAACTGGACTGAATTAAGCTGAAATGTTTGAGCTGATGCATTGATTAAAATGTTATTTAACCTAAACATAGCAGGGAAATCATATGTATGCAATGTATTAGGGGTCATGACAAAGCAGACAGGCAAATATGATTCCTCCACATAAGTTACTACAGCTCAATGTGTTTAATGGGGCAATATTATATATTCTCCAAGCACATAGTGCAATTTTATAGCATAATCAAGTAACTATGTTGCCTTTAGTAGTTATAGAAATGCTGTATCAAGCACAGCTTAAAATAAATTTTACTTTGCAGTTGCCTCTATCTCTTTAAGAATCTCCTGCACTTTCCGACGCTCTGCCTAGAACTAGTAGTTTGATGTTTTTTAAGTCACTCTTTCTTCTTTAGCGTCCCACAAAGCAGTTTTAATTATCTTATCTATCAGTGAGGAGGTACCAATGAAATTGAATTATCTTATGCTAGAAATTTGAACATGCTCAGAATTTGTGTCACAGACACTGTTATTTTTCCTGCAACTGTTAGGAAACTGTTCAATAATCTAAACTGTACAATGGATGTCATACCAATTCTAATGTATGAATGATTTTAAAAAAATGTAAAAGAAAAACTAGATAAAGTAAGATTTTTTCATTCACACAAATATTGCTGCAGTGTTCTACCTTTACAGGTTTTTTAGACGGCCGAGCCCCCTCCTCGTTATTCTCAGCCTCTTCATGCTCCTTGCTGCCAGTTGGCAGGTTGGAGTAGTTGGCCAGAGAGCTGAGCAGAGAGGAGACCATTGGACTGGTATCAATCTCCTCCTAGAGCCCAAAGTGACACCTGGGTAAAAATATTCACTTTGCATGAACAATCTGTGCTCATTTCTGAGAGCAGCCCCCACCTCAAAGAGGGCCATGCTCTTGCCGTCATATTGCTGGCTCTTTTCCATATCAGAGGCTGCGCTGCTGTTGATGAAAGGACTGCTCTCTTTGGGGTGACCATCATCTGAAACACAAAAAACATTAGCATGGGGGATGATTCTTTATTCAGTTTAGAAATACCAAAGTATATGATGTGAGTGGCGTTTTCACTGTTGTAGAAGTTCCACTAAAAGAGTTTTTATATGTTCTTCACCTGCCTAGAATATTAAGTCAGAAAAATTATTTACAAGCAATAGTAGCGATACAATCAGGTACTTAATAATTTGTTAAAAGTCCATACAGTATGCAGGATGTAGCTATAGCATGATTTGTCAAAGGGTTCCTGGTTAAAATAAAACATTTTCATATGGACAAACTTTCAAACCTTGAAGAAAATATTCTTCAAGAGTACCAAAGTAGAGTCAAACAACACATCACCGCATCCAAGACAATGAGAGAAAGCCCAGACTGAGCAGTGAAGAGAGATCATAATCGATCAGATTGCACAGGAAGGCAATGGCCAAGCTACCTTATTACCTTAATGGGAAATTAAAATACACCTTGTTTCAGTTCTACAGTTTTAAAACATATACATATTCTGATTTTTACCAGGTTTTATCATTACATAACTTTACCATCAAATGTGCAAAACTAACAAACTGTGAAGATTCTGCTCTTTGCATGTACATGCGTGAGTTTATGTATGTGTCTTTGGCTCTTTGGTGGCCCTCAGTTCTGTCCTCATTCTCTCCCTTCAGTTTCTCTCAGATACCCTGATGCTGTTGACCGTCTGCTGTCAGTGCATCCACTTTCCATCCAGTAATCACAATCACTCTCCCCAGTTTACAGTCCTTCATTTCAGTTGCTCCTTGCCTGATCCTGCTGTTACCTGCTTCGTCCCAGAGCAATGCAACCTGATTATGGTTTTCAGATTTTTTCCCTCCACTGAGGATTTCCTATGGATTACTACAGATTATCAATCTGCTGGTGAAGATGATTCACTGTGGGAAAACTCTGACTATTCAAACAAAGTGAATTTGGGGAAAATACATTTCCAGAAATATAAATTTTAAATTCTTAAATTTAAAAATATCACCTCTAGTAACAAATTCTTTGAATATAGGCTATACACTTTCAGGTTGTCTCATGAGGTGGAGCCAAAATGCAGACAGGAGTACAAGAGGATGTGAAAACTACTACTAATGAGGGTGAAACACATCAGGAGTGCGGGCATGAGAATAACAGAACAAAAGGTTAAACAAGAGCAGCAGAAGAATGGAGCCAGGAACGGTGGAGCAAATGGAAGGATCCAGCAAGGTAAGAAGAAGAGAGAAGAGCTTGAATGCTGTAGGACAAGTAGAGATGACAAAAGGAAACAGAAGAGCTAATTACAGGTGAGTGGATGCAACAGGCCTCTCGCTCTATTTTTCGCTCATTTGTGTCCCTTTGAAGTGCTCCGCCCACCGTCTCATGACATCAGGAGTCGAAGTCAGCAGCACTCCATCCCCACCATAGAAAGTTGGTGATGCACTGCTTTCCCCTCCTGAGATATCAGGTGGTTGACCAGAACCTCCTCGAAACCATACAGAAGTAAATCTTCATGACCTGACTGAACTGCTTCCAAACCTGAGTTTTTGCCTGTATCTATATCATAGAGAATATTATTCAAAAGGCAAAAAAGGGAGACAAGCAAAGAGTACCTAATAAAATGGCCAGTAATAAAAAACCCCAAACACAAATAAGACATTGCACCTCATTATTCAGTGCAATGGCATTTTATTCATAAAAGCCATTTGACATTTTGTAGTTGCGTAACATCTGGCTGCTCACAGCAGCATAGCCAAGTCACCTCACGAATTCCCAAAGCTGTAGCAGTATTACGCGCTAATCTCTAAAGTAAAGGGGAAAGACAAATGCCAGCCGAACTGCTCTGATGCAGCTGGTAATCCTGTGATGGTTCTACCAAACACACATAGGCCTGCAAACGTTTTTTTTTTTTAATTTTTTTACTTTGGAAAACATTTTTAAATTTAGTAGCAATTCTGGCATTTTGATCGGCAAAAGAACAATTCCCCAAAGTTTGAAAAAACATATGACACTTTTCCCTTTATAAGGGGATCCACAATGGGTTTTCTTTTGAACAAGTGTGCTGTAATCCCGCAGAACACTGCTCTGCTTTCTAAATCTGCATTTTAACCTCACTCCTGCTCTTAGCTTTGAATAAAATCTGCTTTCGAAAGAATGCAACTTATGCTTTATTAAATGCCTGCGTGCCTTTTTGAGCCTAAACAACAATGAGCGGGTGGGATTTGGTTTCTATTTGTGGAGTTTTCTGTTTTTTCCATAAAACGTCGAGTCTCTGATCTCATCACCGTATGACTTGTTTTCTGTGTGTCAGGAAATGAGAAGAAGGTTTCTGTTTTAGGAACTGGATGCAAATCAAGTATAAAGCAAGATCTAGCTCATCTGCCTCACTTAATTATCATGAAATGACGAGTGACCAATTTTAGATGAAAGACATTTATTTGTCATGCATTACTCAAAACGTTTATATTTAAAAAGTGAAGGCTTTTGTCACTCACTGCATAATATTATCTTCATTATTGTATTTTTCTGACAATGCAAGTGCTTCCAATTGTAGACCACTACACAATGTCACATTAAGTCCTTCAAACAGCATGATGAAAAATGTAAAGCTTCAGCTTTAGTTCTATAAAGATACTAAAATGATCAAACAGACCTATTCCCATCAAAATCCTAATCCTAAAAAGTTGGCTGCCTGTGTGCATGCGAGAGGAAGAGAAAATTAAATCTGATGGGGCTTTATACCTCCCTCATTTGGATAAAAGAGAAATCTATAACTGTCTTTCAAGCATTATTCTTCAAAATCATTATTTTTGTCCAGTACTGTGAGTGATTTGTTCCAAAAGCCTCAAAAGGTATAAAAAAAGGGGTCAATTTAATATTTCTTGTAAAAATCATGTTCAAAAAAAGGAAATTAAGTTAAAGTTAAAAACTCATCAAAGGAACTCATGAGCTAAATTAATAAATGACAAACTTTAAGTGTGTTTGTTCAGGTGTTACAACAAAATCTAAACTACAACACATAGGAATTATGAGTAATTATTCAATATTGAATAATTATCCCTCTCCTTTGAGGGGATAAATAAATACTCTGGGCTTCCCAGTGCTGCGGTTGGTATCACTCCTGCCTTGCTGGAAGAAGGTCCAGACTTTGAATCCAGGCCTGGAGTCTTTCTTCATGGAGACTAGATGCATTGGTTCTCCCCTGACAGCTTGTTGTAAGTTCACAGTTGCCATTGCTTACAAAGAATCTAATCAACTGTTAATGAGATTCAGCTGCAGTAGTGATTTGTTCATTTGCTTCAATTGTCTAAAGCCAGAGTTTACAGATGCAAATGATCAATACGGTCTAAGTGAACAAAGGTATCATTCAGAAGTGAAGCACAAAAAAATCATCATGGCGAAGTGAAGGCAATCACTAATAGTTGAAGTAAATATGGAACTTTTTATTTATTTTTATACAAGGAAGTTTCATTGACTATCTCCACCTCAGCTTTAATAGAAGCTTTTGTATGTAAACTCATAAAACTCCAGCTCTGGTTTTCCTCGATTTTTGAGCTCACCTCTTATTTGAGAGGAAAGCGACTCCCTTCATCCTCCTCCGTCGTACCTCATAAGTGTATTTGTGCTCCTTGAATGGAAAACTGTACAACACCTCTGGATGCTGTGTTTCCTACTCCTGAGAACAAAACGTTCTTAAAAACAAGATGTTTATAAAATACACCCAGACTTCATATTTGGATGAAGGATTTGTAGCCATTTGTTTGTCTGAAAGCCACAACCTTTAGAAATCCTCTAATGCAGAAAATACCAGCTTTCCCTTTAGCGACTCATGCGAAGAACCCCAATTATATTTTGCTATTACAAAAGTTAGTTTTGTGTTGTATTTCACATCACGGCACAAAACTCCCGCTACACATCGTTGAGGAGCCAAACTCAAGCAAACAATGATATTTTGTGCAGTTTACAATAATGGCAAATTAAAATAAAGGTAAAAAGCAAAGAATGTCATGGTTTGGTATTAAATCGGACCCAATAGCAGACAGAATCTGAGGTAGAAGGTGAAATGAAAGTCATTTTACAACTAAAACCTAAATCTGACAAAGTGGCACGAAGGGAAGTGTGAAGTCAGCCCTGACAAGAGACAGGTGGCTGATTGGAAACAGGTCTGCACTTGTGAGGGAAGGCATAACAGGCTGAGAAAGGGAATCATGAGGGAATCTGCAGAGGATGTTCATAAACAATAAACCCAAAGAGAACAGACTCCAGGGAAACTAAATTCAAACACACAAAGAACAAAATGCAGGAATAAACTAAGAAATTAACTGATATAGAAGCTCCTAAGCTGACATAAATAAACTCCAATAAAATAAAATTACAGTCAAATGTGTTATTTTTTTGCATTAAATGTAGCTTTAGACCTGATCTGTAGTCTTGTTTTATTATGCTAGAAAGACTTGACTCCCTGCAGAAGTCAATCCTTGCTTTAAAAGGAAGCCATTCTGTCTATCTCCTGAGGACATACAAAATCATCTCCATCTGTCCTAGGATTTTAGCCTGCATTCATGACTGACTCATAAAATAACCTACAGCTTGCTGAGCACCCATGGAAGTTTTTTTTTTTCTTTCAGCAGTTGCATGCTGGAGAAACACAGAAATCTCCACATTCAAACTAACATGTAATAAAATAAAAAGGGAATATTTTTAAACAACAGAAGAAAAAAAATAAACAAAGGTGTTAAAAACTACTGAAGAATAACTTGTGGAGCAAATTCAAAAGAAGTATTTCAAATATGATCAAATATGGGAAGAAGGATGAATTTCACAACATCCAAGTAAAACAGGATTAAATAACAGACAATAAGGAGCATAGCATGTTATCCATTCTGGGTCCATGACCTTCAATGTGGTATTGGGATCTGGTTGTCTGATCTCCTTGGAGAGGGCCCCACATCTTGACAGACTGGTCTCCACAACGCTGTGGGTTCAGTTCCCCTGGACTCCCATTCAGTCCTGCAACATCATAATGTCTTTCAATGACATCCCACTGCAGCCTCAGTGATGGGAATGGTCTGACCCGCAGCAACAAGTCTGCAGAGTTGATTTAAAAAAAAAAAGACCCAGCAGAAACATATTTTGACTCTCCATAATAATGAAAACAAAAGCAGCTGGTGACATTCTGCCAAAGCTACATTGAGAGTAGCTGCACAGCAGCCAGGATGTCGTGTATGATAAACATAAGCTTCCATTATGTAGAAGTTTTCTCTTACACAGCAAACAGATGGAAAAAGGTTTTCTGCTCGGACAAAAACTCCCCCAGAAAACTTTCTAGCCTATATGCCGAACACTGTGTGACTGAAAACTCACATTTCATAAAACCCTGAACAAAAAATCCCAACAGTTGTGGCAGCACCAGGCTGTTGAAATCGTTTCTAAATGTAGCGGGATGAAGCCTGCCCCAGGATTGGCATTTGGTCGCACTTCAGTAGGAAGCCTGCATGGTTGGCTTGCAGTGGCCATAACTCTAACATCAGTAACTAATGTTTCTCCTCCTCTATAAGATCTGCAATTTTAGTTGGTTCACTCAAATTGCTCAAATTTAGAAACTGCCTCAAGTCTCCTGCTTGGTACTGGGGTGTGGCTGTAATTTACCCTCCCCAGTTCAACTTGGTAACATAAAACAGGTATGTATATTTTATTGCACCCATACACTTTTTAGTCAAATGTCAAACATCCTTGAACTATAAGGGTTTTAAGCTGTGACTTGTGTTCAAGTCGGAGCAACAATTCTCCACCTGAAACAATATTCAGCTGCATTAGTATGAATTTCATGGTATTACATACTCATGCCTCTCTAGAGACAAGATCTGCAATGAAGTAATGACCAACTAAAGTATCAATCATTAAAATGTGGTGGAAAAAAAAACAACACAAATTTCTTCAAAAAGACAAGAAAAGGTAGGAGCAAGGCTACTCAGCACCTCACGAGTTTGCAGAAAGTTCTCGATGTGTTCTGTAAAAGTCTCCCTTTGTGTCATATAGTAAGAGTGGAGGAAATCTTCACAGATCACTCCCAGGCTGCCAAAAATGTGCTAAAGATTAACAGTGAACATGGAGACTCAGCCCAGAAGTATCGTGCCCTGATCAAGCTGAGTCACCACAGACCAGTCACTGTGACTGCTGCTTCAGGTTCGAGTCACCCAAAACTCAACACCTGGTCATCCGTAGGAACTCTCTGAAACTTTCAACTGCCTCAAGAGGATATTCTCAACCTACATCTGCCATTAAAAATCTGGCTAAAAACCCCAACATGTTAGGGTCTGATGAAATCATAGCTGTATTTTTAATTTTTTTTTTTTTGCCACAAACACAACTTTTCTTGACCTTGTGGATAGTTAGTTTGTAATAACTATCCAAAGAAACCAATAAAATATTTTTCAAGATAAAAAAAAAGGAAAATAATCTTTGTATCTCAATCAAAAGATGTTTTAATATACAAATCGATAGTTAATACGTAGTTTGACCACCATATGATTGAGTAATTGTGTAGGACATAGGTGGCTGTTTCCCTCAGCCTCTCCCTGTCTCACCCTTACTTCCCTCATTTTAAAAAGCGATTGAGCAAACTAATGTTTCTGCTTTTCAAATAAATAAATCTGACTGCTTCCCACAGTCTGACAAATTGACAAAAGCATTTTTCATTGTGATTCTTTTTTAAGCTCAAAATGTTTTGCTTTCCTAGTCTACAACATATTTAGGTATCTATAGCAAAGGATATGTTTCAAATTAAAAAGACAGAGTAATATTGTCCAGGGGTTTTATAAGGTGTCCTGTTTTACATCCCTAAAAAAATTTATAGGATTGTGTAAACTTTTCAATATCAACCTTACCTGTTTCCTAAATACAAGCACCGAGTTTGCACATATGACTACATCAAATGCCAAGGTAAAAAGTATTTGCAAAATTTAGCATTTTAACAGCTCACACTTTTCCCAGAGACAGAAAATGTACTGTTTTTGGTATAAAGCAGTCCCATATTGTACTGAATGAAAAAAAAAAAAGCCTCTTCATAACACAGCCTTGAGTGTTTATTGTCAAATTCATCAATTTTATAATTTTGCATTCTAAAACCCCGCTACTATTAACTCAGTCTAGTACTGTCTTTAGGTGTGCTGTCCATGTATGAAAATGGTAAGAAGAGATCAGTTGATAAAGAGGATTTTGCTGCAGAAGATGGAATGCTTGTACTGATGCCATGGCCGCTGTTCGGCCGGATCATGCAGATGAAAGGCAGTCCAGGGTGGAGATTTGTACCCTTGATGTGACATGGTTATTAAAAAATGGACAGTTCATACCAGCTTTTTAAAGCTTAGTAGGACACAGGCTCAGCGGGATTATCCAGCAGCTGCTGGAGTCCGTAGAGGAACGCTGAAATGAACTTCTTCACGTGAGAGAAGAGCACCAATCAGCTTCGCGAAAGCGACACCAACATTCATTTTCACCTCGCCCGCTGTAACCAGGAATTAAGGCTAATTCCATAAAGTGATTAATTTAATTTAATTTCATCGTCTCACTCACTCTTCTGCTGCCTGTCTGTGCTCGTTAGCCTCTCGGGGCCAAAACAGGCACGGAGCTGTTTGTTAGATTTCAGAAAAACAGAACCAAGAATAGAAAATTCAAAGAAAGAATCAGAAAAATTACAACTTCCACAAATGAAGTTCTGAATTATGATTTCAGGAATCCATCAGAAGTTATGAATTCAGTAAGTCGAGTCCACTTGTGTGTAGTTTAATTTCAGTATGAATCCATTGTATTAAAAAGACATCTGAGGGCCTCAGAGGTTTGTACGATTTGTGAACAAACAGCAGCATAACGACCAAGGGAGAGATCAATCAAGTCAGGAAAAAGTCACAGAGATACTTAAAGTCATTATAAAAACAGAAAGACGATACGACAAAAGCAGATACACCGGAACATGGTTTTCCATGACGAGCTGGGTGAGACATGCACCAAAAGACTAATTGGAATGAAAGGTGGTTCTGACTGAATATGAATAAAAAAAACACACTTTTCAGATGTTATTTTTTAAAACATTGTATTGCTCTCTTTTTGCTTCACAATTATAGGCAGATCTCATAAATACAAGAGCTTTTGTTTGCACATTATGACAGATTATTGGTTCCAGTCAGAAGAGTGTTGGTGTTAAAATTAAAAGACAACTTTGAACCTAAATTTTGAATAATTTTTGGTTTAACTGTGTCTACACTCTTACACTCAAACCTCACTAGTGAAACACGAGTAAGCTCTCAGGTGAGAAAAAAGATTTTCAGTAAATCTAAATCCATTTCATTTATAAAGCACATTTTAAAAACAATTTGTTTAACTAAAGGGATCTACAGAACAAAAACAGGTCAAACCAAGACACAAATCATAGTTTCCACAAAGACTGCGATACAATGACTCATAACAGCTGCTGACAGATGCTCATCAATGAAAATACAATACCGGACTCTTTCAATTAAAGGCTGCCTCCATAAACGCATGCTACTGTCTTCTGAACCTTCAAAAAACCTCAAGAAGAATTCAAGTAGCTGCTGAAAGAAATTTGCAGACTTCACTGGATTCGTGAATGACTTTTGCAAATCAGTTAAAACGTAAAAGAAAAACTTCGATTTTACAAAACAAATTCAGAAAATATAACAAAAGAATTTCAGCAACAAAACATAAATGAAGAAGGTGTGATTTTGGGGTTATGCTGTACATAAACAATTTTTTTGTGTGTTAAATATAAAGTAATTTTTTTTTTTAGCTCCAACTGAAGCAAAAATAAATATATTTAACATGTTTTTAACTGTATAGTACAACATTCTAGCATTTCAGTCACACTTAAAAGAAAAAAATACCACCTTTTTGTAGGTAAAATTTAAATAATTTTAGAACCAGGATCATTAAGCTAATCGTTAACATATTAAATCACTAAATCTGATAAGAGGGTGAACTTTATTTTCGCAATGTCAGCATTTTTAAGAATTGCACATTAATGCCGAAAAGTCCAATCCAAGTCAAATTCCAATTCAGTCTGAACTTAATCTCATCCTACCATATAGTGACACAATTAATCTCATATTTATAGCAAATATGACGCAAATCTCTAACCTTTTAACCCATGAATGGTTTTTAAGAGTAAAATTATTTATAGCGCAGTCACTAAATCGGCTTTACAAAGAATTCTGTGTCCCATGACATGAAACTTAATTTGGGAAATCATTGTCTACTTTCAAGGCTCTAAATCAGTGGAATACACTTCCAACTGACTGGAACTGACAATCGACAAAGCCTTGATGTGTCTAGACTGATGCGTGAGTCTAGGTGCATATATGGAGTCTTTTAGGACAAAGAAATTATTGTATTGAAAATTGATTCTAGATATGTGATGTGATTTTGACAATGCTGCTATTTGTTGTAAACCTTTAGAGAACAAATCATTTTCTGCTCCAGCTATATATTTTTTGTTTATATACATGTTATTATCTGTGAACAGCCGGAATTTGCAAGTACCCGGGACAATGCTTAAAAATGTTTATTTTATTGATTCAAACAACAAATGTACCTCTCCATGCCAAGCTAAAATTCACAGTCTTTTCTATCGCTGCTCTTAGTGCTACAGCCAATCAGAGCAAAGGAAAATAATGATGATCCTGCATTGGTTGATTTGCAAACAGCCATTAGTGTGTCAAGTAGCTTTGCAAGCTGCATTTTCTTTGAATATTTTAGATATGCTTAGCAAAAAGAAAATCCGCAAGCCAGTAAATGTGTGGATAGGCAGGGTAATTTTGGGTTTAAGAATACAACTGCACCAGTCTTTTTCAAGGATCAGATGGTGATACAGCAGAAAACTTCAATCATTTTTAAAACATAAGACCTGAGTGTGTGAGTCAAAACTTTTAATTGTGTTTCTTTAACACAAAGGCTCAGATATAGCCACACATCCCCACTGAAATCTGTCTCTGTACAAGTTGCACTTCGACGACATGTTTGTGTTTCATGCATGAGCATCAATGATAATTCTGGATGGATATTTGACCTCTGTTCTAGGCAGGACTCATTTAAATTTTAAATGTTTGACCCTTAAAACTTTGACCCAGTGTGGAAAGAGTTATTTTTTTTAAATGTGATCAAATATTGAGTCTGACTAAAACATATTTTTAATAGACAGCATCGAATTAATGTTAAAGTGTCAGTTGAGTTCAGGCTGAATAAAGTTTTGCGTTCAGTACAGCGACACAGACTGAACACACTGATTCCTGACTGTAACCCAGAAACAAAGAATGATGCTCAGGCTGCGCAAATATGTCAGGTGGACAATCTTCATTAATGTATGGGCAATCAGACAGATTGATTCAGTTTCAAACACCAGTGGATGATCTGACAACATCTGGCAAGCCGATTAAATCGGGCAGATGTATCACACTAAGTTCAGCAGAACAGGCCAACATTTGCTTCTTCGCCCTGTCACGTTTAACAAAAATATGGCCAACAGTGTCATTAAAGCTAACCAATTAACAGATTATTTCTCACTATATAGAAACTGAAGTTTAATCCATTGAAGTTTAACTTTGACCTTTAATGTGGATTAAACAGATGAGATGTTGCATGTTTAATGGATAAAACTGGGTATGAGGAAATTCATTTATTAATCTGTAATAGATTGTTTTGTTTGCATTTTCTTTTTTGTATGAAGCAAAATTCACCCATAACTTTTATTTACTGGAGAAGCGTTAAGTTCAAAAGATTTTTTATAATTCATATTGTAGACATTATGGTTTATAAATTTGAAAAAGTGCCATAGTTTTAAGTATGAAGAATTTTAAATGTATTATATTTATTTATTTATTTATTTATTTATTTTAACAAACAAAAATTAAATAGCTTGTTTTGTTCACTAAAATTGACTTGAATTACTGCAATGGTAATTATGTTTAGTATTTTATAATCCAGAAATCTGCAGCTGTGTTTCCTGCAGCAACAAGTTAGGAGTTATAGCCACGAACTAAGATGATCATTTTTTAATTACATTTCTAGTGCTTCCTATAATTCTTTAATTCCCCAGTAAAACTAAATAAAACTCTTCCCAATAGAGCTAAGGATCTCCTTTCAACCAAGTTTTATTTACAATCACCATCTTATTTTGATTTTAAGTCTAACAGTGAGACAAAATTACACTGTTTACCTTCTATTGGTTGCCTGTAGTGGGCAAACAAGGGTGTATCATCAATGTGTCATCTCACCACTGGTTTGGTTTCATCCTGTATTTACACAATACTGGGACACCTGCCATAACTTGAAGTGAAGCTGGGTTTAAATATTAATTTATTGGCTTGGGAGGATTACGGTACAGTTCCTGCAGCTTCAAAAGAGAGTGGAAAATATAGAATTTTATTTTAAAAAAATAAAATAAAATATGTCCAAAGATCCATAAACAGAGATAGAAAATTAATGTTTTCTGGAGTAAAAATACTAACCCTAACCCTAGCCCTAACCCTTAGGCTAGGGTTAGGGTCACTTCTTCATTGAAGTGACATTTAAATCAGTGTTTGTCTCCACTGATCTAAAACTTAATTTCTTTTTTTTTTTATTATTGTTTTACACACCGAAAGGATGTAGAAAAGTCCAACTCTTGCCTGCTTGTCCTATATCTGAATCTTGACCAAATAATCCACAACTGACACACAGAGGCAACTCTTGAAGCTCAAACTGATTCTCCCACAACACGGCTCAGTGGCACATGTTCGTCTTACATCAGTCCATGACCGGTTTCGTCACTCACCCTGGCTGGTGGGTCCCCCTTCTCCCTCTTCACAGTCAGTCATGTTGTTCTCCATCTCCTCTCCTCAGCAGGCGGGGAAAAAAACTCTCAGCAGGATGAAACCAAAGATGAGATTTCTGTGTCCCTCCACGTATTTCTTTCCTTACTTTACAGATTTGTTTCTTTTTATTGAAATCTGTGCAAATTTTAAAGATGTATCTTTGTGTGTTTTTTTTTCCTTCTTTTTTTTTTAACGTGCCTGATTTGCTCTGTCTCTCATCAAGAGGAGTCCAGAGAGACTGAGAGCCGCTGCAGGGTAGAGTGGATGCTGGTGCACGATGCCACTCACATGCACGCTCTCAGTCTCTGCGCGCCACTCACCTCCCAGTCAGTTTAAGCCTGGTGTCTACATTCATCGTGTATTCAGGAGGTTTTTAACCCACCCGCCCCTGTCTCTTTCTCTCCGTCACGATCATCTCATCGTGAGAGATGGACAGAAAGGGATCGAGAGACAGAGAGGAAACGAGTCAGATCTCGGAGCGCTGCCTCCTCAGATGTGCTTTTCAGACAGAAGACCGTATTGCATTTTGCCACTGTGTTGTTCATCCCTCTCTCTTTTTCTGTATTGCAACATTTCTCTATTAGACTCATCTTTGTGGTCTTGGCCCATTATCTGTGAACTACCTGGAGGCTACACTTTATAACTCAGTGAACTTAGCTCTCACTGATACCCCCTGCACTGGCTGAACCGTCTGGGAGTACAAGCTGACTCCTGGAGTGCGTGGGAGCCAATTCCCTTAAGTTTCTTATTTATTTAATATTTAGTACTGCTCTATAGCATTACAAATAAATTTAGAGAGCATTACCGGGAAACTGAACAATCTTAAACTTAATTTATTTTATTCATAGGGATTGTTTTTATTTACCTTCTACTTGAGGACTTCATTTTATCCAGTGAAAATGCATTATTAGAGAAATGCAATTTTACATTGCCTAGCAGAATTAATGAATACGTGTATGCGATTTATCCAGCCTCATTTATCTCACTGACCTATGTTTACTGAGCTCAACTGATCCACACCACCTGCTTCACAATAAGGATAAAATGACCAAAACACCACTGGCATTTAATGCATGAAATGAGGGAAAATGTTTTTTTTTTTTCCTTTTATAATCTGCGATTATTTGTTTGCTTGATGTTACATCACCATTAACTGCATGTGTCTCTGGTCTGATGATCTCAGTTTGGCAGATGCTCATTTAACAAGCGGAAACCAGCTACATTCACCCCCTGTTGGGATCTTCTCTGAATTAAACTCAGAATAGACTCCTGATTGAGATTCATCAAAATGGAAAACAAAGCCTTACAAATATATTTTCGTCCCTTAAGACTTTATCACATTTTTTGTTACAACCACATGTTTGATGGTTTATAAAAAAGCAGGTAGAAAAAGTTGAGTAAAATAGTTAAAATAACTTAGAATAAAGAACTCAAATTTTAATTTAGTTTTCTTGCATTAATTAAAAGCAAAATAACCTACACAATGGAAAATAATGAATGATTTTCCAAATCTAAAAAGGTGTCTTTTCATTTGGCACCCTTTCCTCTGAATTTTCCTCTTTGGTAAACAGTTCACCTATGAATAAGTTAATCCAAGAAATACAGTTTTTCTGCAAAGGGAAGAGAGGTTTGTTTGAGATAATGGTGCTGAAGAAACAGCACCATTGAGATCAAGGAACAAATTAGACAAGGGGGGAAAGCTTTGGAGGAGCTGCAGAGAACTACAGCTCAGGTGAGATAATCTTTTCTTTTCTCATGAACTATTAGTCATCAGCTCCAAAATTCTGTCTATTTTTTGCCATTAAAAAAAGCAAAAGAAAAAAAGCAATAAAATAAGTGAAACAAGTTTCTGCCTAAAGCCCCAAAGCAAACATGCAGTCAAAAGCTGACTATTTTACTGACTATATTTTAGTCTGTTTTCTCTGGTATTTTAATGATTTGTCTTTGTGGTGTAATGAACTTACACCACTTTTACTTAAAAAAAAAAAAAATTGAGGGCTTTACTGTGAAAGGCTATCAGAATGACTTCCTGCAGGTCAATCAGTAATAAAAACCGAGACGCTGAGTCTAAATCAACATTATTTTGAAAACCTGAGCATTTTTCCCCCCTCATTAGTACAATTCAGTTGGTGTTGTGGTACTAGTTTTTATAATGTTGTCAGCAATGAAATACTGAAAACTTCTTAAAAGTTTTTCTAAAACTTTTATTTCTAAGTCTAAATGATTTCCCTGTTCACTTGTTTATGCTCTTCAGGGATTGTTGCTACCGTTCCAAGGCACATAGGACTGAATCTTCTTTTTAAACTCAGCTGTGAGTTGAATGTTAGACTGAGCATGTGGCATTGTGAGCGCCACAGACATCAAACGTTCATGTTAATCTAACTGTTCTCCTCCCCTGTCAGTGAGAGTGGGTTGTTGGCTGCACTTTGATTGGCAGAAAGCCTGAGAGCCATCTTCATCTGGGCCAAGCGGCTTTAGGTCTTAACCCGCAGGCTCCTCCCTCCTCGCCTGCTGCTGCTGCTGCTGCTACACATGTGGATCTGACTACCACAGCTCCCAAACTCAATCATCCTGGTTGCCAGTTTTACAAAAGCATGCAAGTGCATGCTGCTTTTCATATTTTTCTTTTAGAGGTGGAGAAAAAGGGGAAAAAAAAAAAGAATACACCGACATGCGCATGAGCACACCTACAGACACCCTGGAGTGAATTTCCTGGTTGCCTAATCCCACAGATTAAGGCCATGGAGTGCTGGGATAAAAAAATCCCTGTCTTCCTTTTCCTGATTGAGCTCAATTCTCAGTGCTTTCAGAGAGCGCCCGTGGTTGCTACGCATAAAAATGATACCTGGTGTCTCACCAAATAATTATGGATCCTGATAATTGTGTCATGAGAAAGGTGATTTGAGGATTGAATAGAAGAAAACATGCAACTCACACCAGGTGTGATGACCACAATTAAAAACTTGAAGTAGGGTGGAGGAATCTATAAGCAACTCAGGCAGTCTGCTGGCTGAGAATTGTTGGGTGAAATGAATCAAACCTATCCAAAGAAATACTTAGACCAAGAAAAATTATAAAAACAGATTCCATTCAAAACACAAAAATCACATTGAACAAGTATTTTCAAAGAGTTGTTGTATATGGTGCTGCTGTGGGGAGGAAGAATCTCTGATAGCAGTCAGTCCTGCAACAAATATGAAGAAACCTCTGACTGAGGACTATTACAACATGAGGATGGATAAGATTTATAGAAAATGAAAAACTGCCAAATTTGTGGAAATTCAGTATGACTACTCTGTTTTAGAAGTCACACTGTTGGTAATAGTCTCGGTGGTGCATTGTTAATCGCTCATGTCTCTGCCCTCAAACGAACATCATCAAATCAATGTCAGCTCCTCCAAAAATATTACAGATTGATTTGCTTTCGTCATTGCGCCCCCCCCTCCCCACCAATCAAATTGGCTAAGCAGTTTAGCAGGGAAAAAAGTCAAATGGTATAATCCCTTTTAGCAGTGAAATCCTCTCAGAATGATGACATGTTGTAGCTTGTCTGAGGGATCAGTGACTGGCTGGAGCGGAAAACACTGCCGGCACAGAAGAATATGAAGATTCATGCACAGCCATTTAAAGATGCTCAACAAGTTGAAGGTTTTTAATGAAGGGAATGAAATTAATTCAGTCTTGTTTGTCAATGAATTTATTCCTCTTGGTTGAAGAAAGTGGTTTTCAGGCAAATTTTAAACCACAGAACCAAGAACTTTGCATGTAGGAAATGTGACAAGAATCTCTCCAAGATGAATAATTAAGGTAAAAGGAGTGTCAGTTTTTGGGGGAAATCTGCTTTTGTTAATTATTTACTATATGTCGGTATGTTGGAAATTCTTTATTCCCTTCTCAATAATAATAATAATAATAAAATCTTTATGAATATTAATTGCTGGTCAGATCTTTGGCATTTTGACGTGGACGTTTTGGAGATGAGTTCCAAATCTCTGAAGTTGGACAAACTTTATGCCATCACCATAATCTTTAGATTCTCCATGAGATTCAAGTTGCTACACTAAATCTTTTACTGCCCAGGTCCAGCCACTCTTTCAAAAATTTTCACAACATTTTCATAAATGTAGCCTTAAAACACATCCTAGATTTAACTAAAATGTTATGAATTACCTGATGTTTACCAACCCTTTCCAGACTGTTTACATGGATCCTAAAGGTTACATTTTACATGAAAAAATGTAAATTTCTAACGTTCAAGAAAATAATACACCAAGAGAAATGTTCCCCTCAAAAATGACATCTCTCATTGTTCTTGGACTTAACACACAGATTCCTCTGACATGCAACCAGACCTTTATGATTTGCATAGGCATTTTTACTGCAAACCTGCTGGTTGGGATTCAGTTACGCAGTGAAACACTCCTGCTGATTTGTCTAATATCCAACAGATGGCGACACAGACTGATCTGGTTATACTTACAGCGCTTATGTTTTTTTTTATTTGAACGATTTCTTTTCAGTGATTATTAAATGTGACTCTATGAGGTTTTGTCTAAAGTGTTGTAGTGGTATATAACATTCCCTACCTCCATTGTTATTTTGTATTACAAAATATTATTTTATTTTTCTGAATTCTTTAAAAATCTTGCTCCCTGCAGTTTCTGTTTTGAGATTTTCACGGGTTTGTAATGAAGACAGCCTGCTGGAATATAAATTTGAACGTTCATCCGGGGGGACGCGGTGGTAATGGGGCTGGCGTGGCTGCAGTTGTAATATGAGTTACCACCGAAACTGTGAGAAACCAAGAGAGAAACCTTCTCATCTCTGTGTCCCGCTGTGTTATGACAAGTCTCAGAGATACTTTCTGTGTGCCAGCAGGAAACCATTTTATTACATTGTGGGAAAAATAAATACTCACAGATAAAGATGTTACCATGTACAAGGGAGTGACAATGCCTTCTTTCTGTTCTTTATTTCCTTGTCCTCGAATTTGCTCCAATTCTTTGGTTGGGAATATGACTAGTGTATACATCTTCAGTACTTGTTATGATCACGATGGAGATAAAACTGTTTTATGTTAGGAGAAAGCACTATGTATGAACTTACATTGCCTAAGAAAACAATTCACATATCTAGAATTTCTTCACATTTTGCTTCACTGGAAACGCAAAATGTAACGGGATTAAATTCGGTAAGAAGCCATGAGAAATCATAATAACAACGAATATGTAATGAAAAGAAAAGAAAGACAAATAAAGATGTAACTAAGGTGTGATCAAACAATTTGTGTGCTGTAGAGAATCATCTGTTCTCCATGCCAGAGTGCTTGATGTATGAGGTTAAAGAAGAGCCAGTGAGTTGAATTCATGAATTCCATTCATTTATACCAAAACACAGCTGGTCCATGATGACCTGCTGCCTTTAAGAGCTAACAGACAAAATGGCACCCGAGATGGGTTTGTGATCTCCTCCATCTGAGTTCCCCAGTGTGTCATCCCTGACCCCTACCTCTCATTTGCGTTTCCTAACATGTCATTTCCTTTAGCTTTAGCTTAGCAACTAGCTGACAAAGATAGAAGTAAAACACCCAGTTATTTATTCCCAACAGTGCCAATTAACCTGATTTTGCAATCATGACACTTTTACTTTTCTTAATCAAGTCTACGTTATAAAATTTTCAATTTGGATAAGAACAGCTAAATACTTGTCCTACAGATAAAGGTGATTATGCAAAACACTGTTTAAGGGGAGGATGAATACAAATTCTTGGCACACCTCTCCTATGTTAACCTGTAAGAAATTTTGAAAGAACTTTGCTGTACAATTAGGTGCTTCTTTGTGTCTGTCATATAAAATGAAGACATTGGTTTGTGATTTTAATGTGACTAGACACTACATTTATTATGTATTTTTAGACATATTTCATTGTAAATGTACAAGAAAACTTATAGAAATGAAAGTTTTTGTGAATCTCAATCTAAAAAGCTGAAGAAAGGTAAGACTGTCGAGATGATACTAGCAACCACAAGGTTGCGCCATACACTCTGACATTAAACATAGGGTCATCCAGAGCTAAGTGTACCTTAATAAAAATAATCATCATCTTTTTCCTGATAGCATATGCAAGCTTTGGACCACCCAGTGTTTTTTGTGCATGATGCTGTTGGCAAAGCATCAGTAAACTGGGATGTCTCTCTAGTGGGCTGCCGCAGAGAGGAGAAGGAACTCTTGCTGTACTAAGTTGAACCAGACTGCTGTGAGCAGGCGTGGAAGATGACACAGGTTGTGAATTATTAGATGACCATGATGATTCAGTCAGTCATGAAATCTGTTCCAGATGATGCTTCTCTCTTAGCAGAGAGTAGATCATTTAGACAGATATGTACGCATCTTCTGATTATTGATTATTGAATATGGGAAGTGCTCATTCTTTTTGTTTTCAATTTATTTTGGAGGGCTCTTTGACAAGTATTGTTTAAGTGTAAATCAAATTATATTCTTATGATGCTTAAAACCAATCAGTGGATGAACATAATATGGTTTGTGTTATTTTAAACGTCTGGCAGAAAATGCTCATAGACTTTCATGTCAACAGATAAACATAATTTATGACAGTACTAACAAACTGTCCTCTCCCTATAATAAAAACTTGTTCAAACTGTCTAAATTAACTTTGGAGATGATCAACATGCATATACATAACAGCTGTACAAAGCCCTACATCTTCTGAGCTGTTCTTTCTTTCCCAACTAGAAATGTATCATGATTTTACAATTGAAATGCAATGCAAAGCTTATACATATATAAAATAATCAGTAAACAACAGAAAACGCAAAAATGCAACATGGTCAAAAATAACCTCCAAGAGCTCATGCAGTTGGTCTCAAAATATTTATTCTCTAAGTACCAAAGCTTAGAGTTGTTCTGATATATATGTATATTTTAATATATGGAAAGGGAATTACAATAAAAGTGTATTAATTTCACTAATCTGACGTTCTGATTTGTGTGATTTTGCATTTTAATAGAGTCTGATCGCTGAATGAAAAGAACTGACCATGCAACTTCCAGGAGGAGAAATGAAAGTATTTGAAAAAATATTGTTCTGTGCAATACTGTGAACTCGGTTAGTATCCTCACTTCCGTCCTTACGATATTATATTGTGAAAATACTGCATTTAAATTGAAGCATACAATGATTTCCTCAGCTGAAACACTGTACTGTACTGAAACAAAAGCCAACTAATGCCATGACTAAAAAGGTCAGCGTCTCAATAACGTGTCGTGTTGCTTTGAGCATCAATCACAGATTGACGTCTCCTGCTGTTCACAAGACTTATTGTCTGCTGAGGCTTGACATCCCACTCTTCCAGAAGAGCCGCCTTCAGGTCATCGAGGTTGTGGGTAGAGTTACGAAGCACTGCTTGGCAACTCAACTGATTCCAGAGAGTTTTTCTGGGATTAAGGTCTGGAGAAAGTGCGGGCTAATCAAGTCGAGATACCTGTTTCCTGGAGCCTTTCTTGTGACGCAAACTCAATGAGCTGGACCATTGATGAAATGGCGTCTATGTTGTTGATGCACAGTCGCTGAACTAACATGATGTGTTCAAATGTTCATGGTTTACAAATATATCTGACAGGTCTGTAAGGTAAAGATTTTAATAAAAATTAGCATCTTTTCAAATCTATTTGGATGAATATTAAACTTTTATGTCTCAAACAGTTTTGCATGATATAGCCACACAATATTTGGTAAACAATAATTTATGTTGCAAAACTTTTGTCACTTATTTCTTTAAATTAAAGTCTTGAGGATTTCCTTATTGCTGTTGCAGGACAGTTTGGTCATGAGAGACTCACAAAAGTACAGATTGTTTACTCACTGTTATGATTTCTATAATGAGGTGAAGTGGGAGTGTCTGTCTGAGGCATAAATGAAAACTGATCCTCCAGCTTCCACATATTGCAGCTTCTGGATGGTTGAACTCCAACAACCATTGGATGGTGACGCTACAAGAACTCTTTTATCCTGCTCTGGCAACAGTCGGGATCCCATGCGAGTAAATGTTAAGAGTTGCTGACTGATTTCACTCCAACATGCATAATTCCTATTTGACTTATGGGGTCAGGTTGGGAAAATGTCAGCCAAGTTTTCACTGATCTGGTTATTTTCCTCAGCCAACACCATCACCTTCCTGGTCATCTGGAAGAGGAACTGCATGCTCTCCATGTTCAGCTCATACTATCTAATGGCAATCTCAGTGGCGGGCAACCTTGTCCTCATCTTCATTGTGGTACTTGAGCTTTCTCTGAAGTACCACCAGCAGGAGCCGTTATGAGCCATTGTGCAGTCTGAGGGATGTTTTTACTTATGGAGCCTCCAACGCTTCGACTTGGCTGGTGGTTCTGTTCACAGCGGAGCGTTTCATCTGTGTGGACAGTCATCACAACTTTTGTCATCAGCCACTTTTCTGCTGTTCCTTACTTTTGGTCCAACGCTTTGATCCAGGAAAAAAAAACACACACATCATGAGGCCCTAACTCAGTTTATCCATTCCCTGGTTTGGCGGCAAACGCTGCAGCCCTCCATTCACCCCTTTGTCATAATCTTGAGTCAGAACGGGCTGACCCTGCGTCTCATTTCTCTCAGTAGTAGAGTTCACAACTCTGCAGATGCAACTTCCAGGAAAGTCAGACCTCTTCTTTGCTAAGAAGAGGTGCTTCTTTTGGTGATTCTATCCATGAGTCTTGTGATGCTGTCCATCATCCGCGCTACAATTCACATCATCCCTCCACACCACTGACATGTACACGCGATTACAAACTGGCGGTAAACATCGCAGCAGACATCGGCATCATGTTGTGCTTGAGCAACGCTGCTGTCAACATGTACCTGTTACATATGCACCAGGTCCAAGTTCAGGAGGAAGTTCTTAGCTTATATCAGGAGAGTGTATTTTTACTGTAAACCAATAGTTTTCAAGAGTTGAAAAGTTTCCCTGTAATTTTACCATGTGTTATAGTTCAACACTAATCTGGAAAGAGGTTTTAGAAACGCACTTTATCGCCGTCACGGAACAGATAGAATATCCCAGAGATCATTCTCTGATTATGGCTTTGTTTTTCCTCAACGGATACAAAACCTTGTATTAATCCATAAAACATTTTTACTCTTTTACTCACTTTTCTCCTTTATTTGAAAAACAGATATTGACTAAACCTGCATACTACTCGTGCTGGCACGTTTCTACAATGTTTGGTCTCGGACTCTAAACATGCTAATTTAATTTCCTGCAGTCGGTTTCCAGAATCCGAGCAAACAAACACGCATGTCGGACTTGACAAACGTGAGGTCCAAAATGAAACTATGTGGGGTTTTTTTCATAGTTTTTTTGTGTAACCAATAATTACATTTAAACAGAACCAACCACCTTATTTTTCTTAATAAAGTGATCACTTTCAACAATCTATCAACACAGGAAGCACAGAACTTTCAAGTGGGAAAACAGTTTAAAGAAAATATATACTAAACATGCATTGATGCTATTATTGTAACCACGCATTGAATAATAGTGAAGCGACTTGCCTGAAAGGCAAGGAGGAAATACGTTTTTGAGCAGCCATTTTCTAAAACTGACCAAATTTTCTTTCTATCAACTTTAAAACTCGAGTGAAAAAAAATAAAAATAAAATAAAATATTTTAAAAAAGTGTTTCTGTCCTTCCTCATGAAACATTTTTTCCCAAAGATGAGAATAAAAGATTGTGACGTGGAAAATGTTCTATTAAGTACTGTCAAAATACCGTAGTAAAAGAAATATTTCCAAGTTGGTGGTCAAAACAGGAAATAGGGATGATTACGTGAGATTTTTATTTTTTCTCCAGACTGTAATATGTTTTTCACGTTTTAACAAAAAAGTCTTATCGTTTTCAAAAACTCAGCAAGGCTCTTATAAATAAACATAAAAACAGAAAAGCTCACATCAGTCCTATTTCAATATATTTAGAGGTTACCTGGTGACGTTAACATTCAGACTGAGTCTTTCAGGACTTTTCAGGATCAAGCTCCTTTCTTTGTTACTGAATTGTTAGAGCCAAACTCTTAAATCAACTCCTTAAGGCATCAAACAAAAATCTACCCAAGTGTAGTGATGAGATTTCTTTTTCTTTTTTAACTGTCTTGAGAATCTTGACTCATTAAAAAAATGAAGACATTCTTATTTAATTGTGCTTCTCCTTAACATAAATATTGTTTTGTTTTACCCGTTTTCCTTTTTGTCATAGTATACCCAGTATATAGTATACCCAGTATACTCTTACTGAAATAAATTGTGATTTTACCAGTGACAAGCGCTACATAAATTTACTACATAAATTTACTTTACTTACTTACTAAATGGTTTTACACCAAAATACATAAAAAAAACAAAATTCAAATAAGAATTTTGATTTTGCACCAAACGTTTTTTGCCATCAGACATGAATAATCTTGCGACAACAACAAAATCTGATTTGGTGTAGCCGAACTCATCAATTAGTTCTAACTTGGATTCCTCAGTCCATACTCTAGCCAAAACCTAACAGGAAAATAAGTTAAACCTAATGTCAGGAATGGATAGCTAATGCAATTCAATTAAAAGAATGGGCAGCATTACACGTAACATGATAACAGCTTTAAGTGCAATAAAAAGCTGGCACAGCAAAGTCCAATTTTATTTCTTTTTCCCACCCTTGGGAGCTTTATCCAGTCCCTGGATAAACTTGCGAGGAATCTGATAATGATCTGAAAGTGAATTAGCAAAAGGAAATCATAACTCAGTTTGTTCAAATAAATATGTTATTTACAAAAAAAAAAAAAAAAAAGAAAGGTTCTTACCAAGCAACAGGTTTCCAACCTTATGAACCTGGTTACCTTGGATCTGGACCAGGACTCTGTCTTTAGCTCCAGGCAGGATCTGTAAGACGGCGCTGGCCTGGACTCTGTGCTGCAGAGCAGTGGCAACTACTGCAGGATCTAAACCATACACTTCCAAATTCTTTATTAGAGTCACCTACAGATGTAAATAAAGAACAAATAAAAATGGAGAAGCAGCCCAGATAATATAGAATTATTTGAAGTCATTTTGTTTGTCATATAAAGGCTCTGAAAAGTGAGATGTTTTAAATTAAAATGCTCCACAAAGTGAAAATATCCACTAGTTTCAGATTGTTTTTCAGAAATACATGGGATGTAGGTTCAGGACACTAAACTGACATGAAGTCAAATTCAAAAATATATAATTTTCAATATTTGTTATACCCCGTTGAGTCAGCCTTTAAAAATGTTTATGTATATCTTCCTATACAACTCACACGCTAAGCTGAGTTTGAACCTGGGATTAGGTCACTTCTGTCGTAATGTGATAGTTTCAAAATCAAAACCTGAACTGGAGTAAAACAAAAACTAAACAAAAAGGAAATTTTACTTGCAAATATCTATATTGAGCTACAACTTTTAAGTTAGGAAAAGTTTTGTCACCTTCTTATTAGAACCTCGAGAAGCCACAGAGATGTCTATTGGCTCAATATGGCCCTTCTTCACTGTTGCTGCTTGTCCAGGAAACACAACCTGGTAACACTCTTGCATTCTTGCCAATGTCCTGTGAAGAAGAAGAAGATGATATTGAATAAAAACTACTGCTACAGGTATCATGTCCCCCTCCCACATTCTTGGTTTTAACATGAACAGAAAATCTAGTCGAAGGAAAAAATTTTATTTCCGAGCCATACTGAGTCAGAAGCATATTACCAACAAAACAAGTATTTTAGTAGGTAAACACTTCTGTTTTAAAAATCCTTTTTAAACTGGTGTTTCTATACCACTGTCAACTTAACAACCACTGGAGTGTGCAGTTAAAAACAGCTGGAAAAATTACAAAATAATGTAAATATGAAGCCACAAACAGGATATGATAACATTCATTCATATTATATAAATTTCATTTTTTTTTTTTACCTGCTAAAAAGGTCATCCCATTTGAGACACTCTACCTCCTGGTATTCAGATTTTTCCAGTAAGCAGTCACACAGAATCGGGTTTATAGTCACATAACTGGTGGAAAGAAAAGAGGAGTTCTGGTTAAACGGTTGGCTCTAACCAAGAAAAATGTGGCCTTGTTTCCTCTGGTGAATTGCTAATAGATTTAATTCGATTTCTTTTATTTGCAATTATAGACTTATTTTAGAACATCTTGAGAATCACTGGCTTTCATAGCATGAAAAGAAGAACTTCTTCAGTGTGACATTTTAGCCTTTTTACAGCATCACATGTTCTCGGAACTAAATTTACTTAGCAGTGAAGGTGGAAATTTTAACCACAGTTCTAAAAAACAATGAAGAATGTCTTATTTTGAAGCTTATTTTTGTTAAATCTGAAGACAGACCAAGATAAACAGATACAAAACAATATTTACTCAAAATAAAACATTGCTACTAATGTTAATTTTTGTGGTGTTTCCTAATTCTTGAGGCAATAATTGTTGTAGCAAACTACAATTGATTTGCACCTGACAGTTGATCAAATATCCACTTACTTTTTATTATTCTCATCCACCAGCTCATTCTTCTTCACATACTCAGTGATTATACTTCTGACGTCAGCAGGAAGCATTGTCGTCCCTTTCCTAAACAACCACATGTCAATCCTTTCATCAGAGTGAAAATGTCACAAATCTTCCAACACATGATATAGATTTTATTCTTGAAACATGGTGTCGTGTTCCTGCTGGAACATCTCACTGTGTCCAGCCCCAAAGCCTGACGCTGCCACCACCATGCTCAGAAGTTAGTGCAATGCTTAATGGTTTTAAAAGCCTGATCTTGATTTCTTCAAACATTCCTTTTTCCCTTTAAGGCCAAATAGATGAACCGTTGTCCTTTCTGACCATAAGACACTTCTCCAGATGGCATGTAGTCCATGTGAACAGCAGTTGTGTTTAGGAGTCAATTTTGTGGGATTGACTATTTTCTCGATTTAGCAATCTCTGAGACTATACTGGCTTTAAACTTCTTTCAGTAAAGACAAACAGTGTTTGAGCAGCTTGGTGCTTCCCGGGTTGTTTGTGTCTTGGGTCAGATGGGTGAAACATGGAGAATAACCTTAGACACATATCAACCTGTGTTTGGTTAAAGTGGGCTAACAGTAAGCTTCTTAGTCATGACTCCAACCATACTGAGTCTGTGTAATAAATCATTCATATTGAAGTCACAAATTAATTTGGCTTCAAGGTTCAAGTCCGTGGTGATAACATGCAAATGTCTGACCAGACCTATTACACTTTGAGCTCAAATTCTTTGCCTTAAATCTGGTTATACCAAACCATTGGTATAAAGTATTTCAAAGGCTACGAATGTTAACCATTGTCTACGAATGGTTAACATATCAAAAACACACTGTGAAGTTTGCACTAAAACATGCACTAAAGTTTCATCTGCTTTAGTGCAAGTTCCAAGAATAACAAAAAAGTACATTTGTCAAATTTCTTTGTAAATATACAGCTTTATATTTTCTTGAAAATGGAAATAAAAAAGTATACGGTGTCACACTAAAAGCAAAATAAGGACGATCTTGGGGTGTGCAGAAGACTAATATTTATTTGACTTTCACCTAGGGAATATTAACTTATCCCTTCACAAGAGAGATGAGAGGGTAAGGTCAGTTTAAGCAAACCCCTGACACTGTCCCTGCTGCGGTGCTGCAGTATCTCCTCAAAGTAAACACCGGCTCCAGCTCTTGCTGTGATGGCCACCTGCTGCCTGAACCATGCAAACATGAGCCTGCGTGAGGAGCCGGGGGTGGGGAAACTTCAAAGTGGACACACACACCTCTTATTTGCATCCAAAAACAGTGGCTCCAACCGAGCAGAGACAGCGTACAGAGTAGTGATCTCTGGAGGGTGGTACGGGGCTTCTCCTTCTCCACTCAGCACCGCTGTTTCTTCAACACCTGCCTCCTCCGGAACACTAAAGGACCGCAGTCTGAAAAATGTTTTAGTAATTCAAAGCGAGACGAGCAGATTTAAATGTGTGAAGCTTGCAGAAATGAAATTAAACCAAAAACAAAAAAAAACAAAAAAAAAACTCACTGTTGATTTTTCCAGTCCACTTCCACAATGCTCTCCACACCCTTGGTGAGTTCTTTCACTTGAACAAGATTATGCTGCTGTTGCATGACTTGTAGAAACTTGGACAGCTGTTGAAAAGATGAAAATTATGCATGGCAATAAGAGTGTAATATAGCTGTGGTTTGGTCCGATTCTGGGAATATTTTGTACCTTTTTATAGCTGGATTTCTTGATATCCAGTTGCTTTCCGCTAGGGCTGTAAAAAAAGAGGATGCTCTCAGGAGTACAAACTTCAATTTGTTTTCAGTAGGTTTGAACAGATTGGTGAAGACCTTACCAGCAGGTGAACATGTGGTTCCGGAGAAATGTGCTAGTCAGCAGAGGGAGCTCTGACTTCTTAACCTTGCTCTTCAGAGCATGCAGGAAGCACTGCAGCAGCAGGGCGTCCATTTCCTCTGTAAAATCGGGGTATAAAACCTTTTCTGTCTCATGTTATTTTTCTAACATCAAAAATAAAATCTTCACCCACAGGCGAAGCTTTGAACATATCAAAAATGTGTTTTTGATATGTTAACCATTCGTAGACAATGGTTAACATTCGTAGACAAAATGTGTTTATTTATGCTTGCTACCTTGAGGAGTTTTCTGCTCGTCCTGGTTCTCCTCGCCTTTTTCATTGCTAGTTTCCACCTGCTCTTCCTCCCTTTCATTGAGGTTCAGCTCCTCAAAACCACAACAGGCTTGATCTGTAACGATTTCACCAGAGCTCTGCTGCTCCTCTGCACACGTTCCAAAATCATCATCATCTCTATGTTCTTCTTTCTCACTAATTTCACATTTTTCTCCGTTTGTATCTTCTATTTCACCATCCTCATCTGGCAAAGAGGGAGGGTTTGATTTATCTCCAAAAGCCCTGTAAAATAAAATAAAAATTTCAAAATGTATTAATCTACGAGGATGCATTTGCATGTGGTGACACTAAATAAAGTCCCTACAAATGGGGGTATTAATAAATAGAAAAGAGCAACAATATCACTCTGACTTGCAAGAAACTCAAATAAAGCTTACTGAAATAAAAAACAAAACACAACACCAACTAGTAAACGCCTGATTGGTTTATCTCTTATGCAAAAGTTTGAAGTCCCTCACCAGAGGTAATCCATGTACGTGTGAAGAACACACACTCCTCTCCCTTTCATACCCGAGCTTTGCATCTCCGTGGTTGACGTCGCAGCTTTGCCAACAGCAACAGGAGCCCTGCCAACAGCAAGTAGAGCACAGTTATCCTTCTATTTTTGAGAGTGGTGGAAGAAAGCATTTGCAATTTTTTAATCTGTGCCACACCTATTATTCACAATCAAAACTGCACAGCAGGACCCTTGTTTTACATCTGGAAGCCCGCATGAAGGCATCACCACACCAGGCAGCATGAGATCTTTGGAGAAGCACATCATTGTCATTACAACCGAGACGAGCAGAGACACAACATATGTCATGCTGAAAAGGGAAACTTACCGGCCCCTCCAATCAACTTCTGAAGCACAGGAGCCCATGTTCTGAATACTGGTAGGAGAGAAGGGTGTCGCCACAGAACATACACTGAAGATAAGAAAAATCAACAGTCTGAGCACATTTATCCTGCTTTTGTTTCCGTTTACATTATGCCTTGTTTATGTTTTAATACCTGTCGGATAAAGTCGCTTCTCCAGTTCAAAGAAGATAGGGTTTTTATGAAGAACATAAAGAGTCACAGCTTCTCCTTTGTGTGCATAAATCCTCACAACATTGATTTCCTCTTTGTTGGGGACGAGCTCAGACAGATCATCAGCAGAAAGGGATGGAAATGCAGCTGAAAGGTCAGCTTTCAACTTTCTCCTGTATGGAGTTAGGAGGAAGATGTTACTGAGTTAATTTCATTTCCTTAATCGTATTAAATGGCTTTTAATCAACTCTGCTAAAAACAGAAATCATTTTTTTTAACGATTGAATACTGTACAGAGAACAACACTTAAAGTATTAAAATTAATAACACACACAAAGACAAGACTAGAAGTTTGGAAAAACACATTTCATTAGTGGACACGTCAATTAATAATTTTAAAGACATTGTGGGGTTTATTTTAAACACACTGCTCTAAGAAATATCGTGTCTGTGTTGTCAGCAGCTCTGACTAACCTGTCTGATCCTTTGAGTACAGTGTTGGATTTGACACGAAACGGTTTGGCAAACATCTTTTCGCAAATGAAATCTTTACGGCGACTATTTCAACCTCTGTGGTCCAATACGTCACCAAACATTCATCACAGCTGCACAGTTCTCCCACAGCAACATGTTTCCACTGTTTCCAAAGAGCTTTGCACCGATCAAGTGGTTCTCGGTCCGACGCTTATTTGTTTCCGTCTTGAACTTCGACCGCGACGTTAGAGAGGAACATGAGTTCCGCGCATCCGGACGCTTCT
This sequence comes from Poeciliopsis gracilis, assembly GCA_911649635.1. Lineage (NCBI taxonomy): Eukaryota > Metazoa > Chordata > Actinopteri > Cyprinodontiformes > Poeciliidae > Poeciliopsis > Poeciliopsis gracilis. Next base: position 6,786,659 of record CAJVRI010001220.1, read on the forward strand.
TACGTCTTCTGTTACAGGGCGAAATGAGCGACGTATCCAAAACTTGTATTCTTCTGCACTTCATTACTTCAACATATTTTGTACCCAACAAAGTAAAAAAAAAAAAAGAAGCAAAACAGGCAACCAAGAATTTACTCAATTAGAATAAAAAAGTATTTGAGTGCCTGATCAAAATATCTGATTGAAATAAAATTGTTGTTATCAGATAGATAAAATATAAAGGTATGTACAAATTGTGCTATTTTAAAGACTAAAATAATAATAAAAATTCAAATAGCAACAGATTCACACAGAACAAACATCTTCCAAATAATACTTACTATTATAAATAGTACATAATCACAACATTTATTCATATTTATACAACAATTGTTCACCCTGAACACACCATTGTCATGCTCAGACAATTGTGGTATTATATTGTGAGAATTATTTTTCTTTTAAGCGGACTAGAAAGTTGGTCCATCAGTGGTCCTGAAATGACATTCATTTTTTACGCATTTTATCTCACCCACTTCAGTGATTTGCATGATGAGAGACAAAGTCTCTCGAAGCTCTGCTGTAAACAGAAGGAACAACCATCATGCTTTTGCCTTTAGTCACATGTTCACAACATTTCGCAGAAAGTATCAAGCTGTGACTTTCAATGAAAGTGAACAAATATCTCATATGTTTCCAACTACTGCTGTTTACTGTCTTGCAATTGGTGGAGAGACAGGAAGAAATTAGATTTAAATCTAATGCCACAGGTGCTGAAATGGATTCGTCAATAATTTCAGACATAAATAATTGCTGAATTTTTCTTTCTGGTTTTGGTCACATGTTTTCCTCCTGTTGTCTGGCACTTAAATGTTTAGACTGAACAGACAGATTTTTCAGTGTCTCATTTCTACGCAAGTATATTCATTATTTACAAATAGGACCCTGGCCATCCAGGCATAGCTGTTTGGAGAAGTAGTTTATTATGTGAAAGATTTCAACTACACAGAGAAGGAGAGATGCCAGTTTCTGTGCACAGTATCATGCATGTGGCCAATGGTGACTGAAAATGCATAAAATGTGAAGGGCATTTTTGTTTACATTTGTGGTGATACTTTCTACAGTAAGATAAAAAATAGAAAAGAAATATAATTTGCCTGATTACATGAGCTTTTTTGTTACCACAATTGGCCGGATTTAGATTTTGGAGGCAGAAAAACAACATATGGTTTTGATTTGCCTGTTTGTGAGGTACAGCACATTGTTTTTCACAAGTGGTCTCAACAGACTGAGTTTGACTTAAGGAGGATAGACATGTGCGCTGCTAAGCACTCTTGTCAGAAATATCCAGAGATCTTCTTAAATAACATTTAACAGGAGACTAACTCATTTGGTCTCCTGTGGGATTAGGCAATTAAATGTTTTATTTATCTAGCATTCCCTTTTTACAATGCCTGCGAAGTAGCACAACAAGATAATTTATCAGATGAACTTTTAGTGGGAGAGACAGATAAGCTAAATGTCTACATTTGTTTTATGGCATCCTTAGATGCTATAGATAATGGGAAATTACTGGCAATCCAGCTGCCAGTAACACTCTATAAGTGCAATAAAATATAGTATTGTCACCCAAATCTGTTAAAACAGTAGCACGCTGTATAAATGACACCTTCAAATAACAATAATTGACGGCAACTCTGCTGCCAGTAACTTACAGTAAATATACAAGACTATTCAATAATGCATGAGATTTTCTTCTCCTAATAAAATACCTAGTCTCATGTATTTTATTAGGTTATAATGTTACCCTAAATGCTGCAAATAGTCATGGTCTTTGGATTCACTGGAAGGAAGTAACAGATGCCAAAGAGTGCATTACCAAGTATAAATCAGACATCGTTCCTTTGTCACAATGTTTATGGGTGTAATCAACATGTTTTATGTTTGATGTCGTTGTCTAGTTGAAGCCTTGGAATATGGCTCAATAAAAGCTTTACAAAATGAGCTCTATATTAGTACTGCCTTAAAGACGAGATAGACTTAGAAACAATTTGTTTCCATCTGCTTGGCTTGGCAGTGAGAAGCTGTTTCTGAATTATGAAAACACTTAAGTTGTTTCTAAGGCTTTTACTAGCAAATACATAAAACACATAAAATACATTAAATACATTGAAAGCAAATACATTGAAAGAGTTAATATTTCCAGTGTTGGATGTTCAGTTTCATAACCACCATTAACTATGGCTTGTTGAATATCCTCCCGACAGCAAAAGTCTGATGGGGATCCATTCTTGTCTTATTGGTGCCTTGAACTCCTCGCAAATAGTTGGCCGCCAGATTTTCCACCAGCTATTTGAGACATAACCACAGCCTCTAATTGGGGTTTCATGGATACAGATCCCAAACTTCTGTGTTCTGGTCTTTAACCCTTCTGTTATGTTTGTTTCTGAGGTACAGCAATAATGTTCCGCAGTTTGACCCGTGGAGTGTTTAATCATGCAGTAGAAACCAAAAAATTTCTCCGAAACATTTTTGTATCTGTTCATTAACTCCAATACTAACCATTTCAATCAATATTTGTGTAATGATGTTTGTGTGTGTGTGTGTGTGTGTGTGTGTGTGCATGTGTGTGTGTGTGTCTTAGCCTGTCTATCTAATGGGGCTTGGACATGTCGTTACAAACTCATCAAAAGGGGACTGTCTGACCAGCAGGGGGCATTTTTTAGGTCCCCTCTTGGTCATGTTAAAATCATGTTAAAAACATGTTAAAATCATGTTAAAAACCATCTGGAAAAAGTTTAAAACTTTTGCCAAGAGGGGACTAAGTGTGTGTTAGTGTGTGCAGTAGATGTTCAACAGCGCCACAGCAGGATGGGACAGGAATTGCAACGGCCCAGATAACATAACGCTTTTCGCACACAGTACTTAACAATACAAAGGAGTCTAAAGTACCCTTTCAGACTGTAGAGTGGCTGAAAAAAGGCTACTTTGAGAACAAACCGTGATCTAATTAATTTAAAGGGTTGGGGTTGGGGTTAGGGTTAGGGTAATAATTATTAAATTATTAATTTAATAATTAATGTCTTCGTGTCATGAGGTACTGGAGGTCCTCGAGTCCAGCTTTTTCCAGCCATTGGTAGGATTTACTGATATCAGCCACTTCGGTTATTTGCTGGTGGTACATCCCATGTAGGGGCTTGCCCTCCCATGATGGTATCTCTGGCACCTCAACCTCCGTTCCCTGTTGTCTGAGACATTCACTGAGCACATTATCTGTTGAGGCTTTTTCCCTGATGTATTTATGGATCTTGGAAGTTTCATCCAGGACAGTAGTTCTCACACTCACTAGTCCTCTGCCTCCTTCCTTGCGGCTCGTGTACAGTCTCAGGGTGCTGGATTTGGGATGGAACCCTCCATGCATTGTTAGTAGCTTTCTAGTCTTAATATCTGTGGCCTTTATCTCCTCCTTTGGCCAGCTAATTATTCCAGCAGGGTATCTGATTACTGGCAGGGCGTAGCTGTTTATCGCACGGATTTTGTAGCAGCTGGTTCATTTGGCCTGCCAGTCGCTCATGGAGGGAAGTGAGTTTCTTTAGCCAGTAGGCATGGATCATGTCAGGCCCTGGTGCTGTCCAGTTTTTCATACCTGCTATGTGTCAGATGTCCAAGAAAGAGTCTCTCGTAGAGAGATCAACCACTGTGCATTGATGTTGTGGGACGCCTCCCTTTCCCATATGCCTTTCCAGTATTGTTCCGTCTCCAGCCTTGGTGGGTCTGCTCTGTTGTTATTACCCTGCCATTGAGAGTACACCTTAGCAGATTGAGTGGAGAAGAGCCGATTAATCCTTCTGGATTCATTCTCCCTTGTGTATCTCTTTAGGCGGCTGGCCAAGGCTTGGAGCCTCTGTTTGGCAGTTTCGAGTGCTTCAAGTATGGGCATCTGCCTGTACTTTCTGGGTACTGGTCTTTTCATTGTACCACTGTGGAGCTCAGATAGTTGGCTCCTTGTTACCTTGATTTTAGCCTCTAGGCGGCTGGCCAAGGCTTGGAGGCTGCCTCACCTGTATCCCTTGCCATAGTTACCATAGTCACTGGTAACTACGGCAACCAGTGACAGTTTAAAAGTCTACTGACACTTTCTGAAACTATGACATCACATTGTGACTCCAAAGGCAGAATTCTGACGTCACCAGAGATTATAAAAGTTACTCACATCAATCTACTGTTGTCACAACCTGTTCGCAGCCGTTGGTGATACATTTGTCTTGAGAGTTCATTTAGCAGTTCACAGTAAGATCTTCAACTTTGTTTGGTGCTCATTTCTTTAGGAAATTGACATCAAACTTAACGTGAAATTTCACAGAGATTCTAGAAAAGTGATTTTAGTTTACAACCTGAATCAACCAAAGGATACAATGCAGTCCAACCAGCTGAGAGTCGAAGAAGTCGCATCCGACAACATGGTGGAACGGGAAATACAACCACCCAAACCACCCAAGCGCAAGAAGAAGAAGATGTCATTTGCAGTGTGGTGGGAGCTGCATGCAGCCGAGGAGCTGAAGAAGTCTGCTGAAAATATCGAACTGCAGGACTCTTCAATGCCAGTTGAAAACGAATCAATCACCAACGCACTGGAGACAGTGGATCAAAAAGGGCACCAACAGATTTCTAAGAGTAAGCGCATCAAGAAGACCCCACTCTTGTGGAAATCCTTCCCCGAGGAAGATGCTTGCATTAATCTTTCCTATTTTACTGAACATGGTGACATCAGTAATGGTCCTCTGGCGGAACAACAAAGTCATCAGGCAGCTTTGCCCAGCAGCCGTCAGAAGACATTCTGGAAATCGCTGCCCAACTCAGAGCCTCGCGTAGATGTCAGCTTTGGTGCTGAGATCATTGGGACCCAAAACGTTTCAATGGTTTCACAAGAACATTGCAAAGGCGCTTCCTTGAAAGAGGAAAGAAATTCTGACATTGCAGCGATTTCTACTCCACAGCCGGTTGCTGAAAAGCAAAACATCTCCAACTCACTAAAGAAAGTGAATCAGAAAAGGGACCAACAGATTTCTAAGAGTAAGCGGATCAAGAAGACCCCACTCTTGTGGAAATCCTTCCCCGAGGAAGATGCTTACGTAGATCTTTCCTATTTCACTGAACACGGTGACATCAGTAATGGTCCTCTGGCGGAACAACAAAATCATCAGGCAGCTTTGCCCAGCAGCCGTCAGAAGACATTCTGGAAATCGCTCCCCAACTCAGAGCCTTGCGTAGATGTCAGCTTTGGTGCTGAGATCATTGGGACCCAAAACGTTTCAATGGTTTCACAAGAACATGACGAAGGCGCTTCCTTGAAAGAGGAAAGAAATTCTGACATTGCAGCGATTTCTACTCCACAGCCGGTTGCTGAAAAGCAAAACATCTCCAACTCACTAAAGAAAGTGAATCAGAAAAGGGACCAACAGATTTCTAAGAGTAAGCGGATCAAGAAGACCCCACTCTTGTGGAAATCCTTCCCCGAGGAAGATGCTTGCGTAGATCTTTCCTTTTTCACTGAACACGGTGACATCAGTAATTGTCCTCTGGCGGAACAACAAAGTCATCAGGCAGCTTTGCCCAGCAGCTGTCAGAAGACATTTTGGAAATTGCTCCCCAACTCAGAGCCTTGCGAAGATGTCAGCTTTGGTGCTGAGATCATTGGGACCCAAAACGTTTCAATGGTTTCACAAGAACATTGCAAAGGCGCTTCCTTGAAAGAGGAAAGAAATTCTGACATTGCAGCGATTTCTACTCCACAGCCGGTTGCTGAAAAGCAAAACATCTCCAACTCACTAAAGAAAGTGAATCAGAAAAGGGACCAACAGATTTCTAAGAGTAAGCGGATCAAGAAGACCCCACTCTTGTGGAAATCCTTCCCCGAGGAAGATGCTTGCGTAGATCTTTCCTTTTTTACTGAACACGGTGACATCAGTAATGGTCCTCTGGCAGAACAACAAAATCATCAGGCAGCTTTGCCCAGCAGCAGTCAGAAGACATTCTGGAAATCGCTCCCCAACTCAGAGCCTTGCGTAGATGTCAGCTTTGGTGCTGAGATCATTGGGACCCAAAACGTTTCAATGGTTTCACAAGAACATGACGAAGGCGCTTCCTTGAAAGAGGAAAGAAATTCTGACATTGCAGCGATTTCTACTCCACAGCCGGTTGCTGAAAAGCAAAACATCTCCAACTCACTAAAGAAAGTGAATCAGAAAAGGGACCAACAGATTTCTAAGAGTAAGCGGATAAAGAAGACCCCACTCTTGTGGAAATCCTTCCCCGAGGAAGATGCTTGTGTAGATCTTTCCTTTTTCACTGAACACGGTGACATCAGTAATTGTCCTCTGGCAGATCAACAAAGTCATCAGGCAGCTTTGCCCAGCAGCCGTCAGAAGACATTTTGGAAATTGCTCCCCAACTCAGAGCCTCGCGTAGATGTCAGCTTTGGTGCTGAGATCATTGGGACCCAAAACGTTTCAATGGTTTCACAAGAACATTGCAAAGGCGCTTCCTTGAAAGAGGAAAGAAATTCTGACATTACAGCGATTTCTACTCCACAGCCGGTTGCTGAAAAGCAAAACATCTCCAACTCACTAAAGAAAGTGAATCAAACAGGGAACAAACAGTTTTCTAAGAGTAAGCGGATCAAGAAGACCCCACTGTTGTGGAAATCCTTCCCCGAGGAAGATGCTTGCGTAGATCTTTCCTTTTTTACTGAACACGGTGACATCAGTAATGGTCCTCTGGCGGAACAACAAAGTCATCAGGCAGCTTTGCCCAGCAGCCGTCAGAAGACATTTTGGAAATCGCTCCCCAACTCAGAGCCTTGCGTAGATGTCTGCTTTGTTTGGAGGACTCTGAAACCAGTCCTCCAAACAATTTTAAGGCAAGCTGAGATCATTATGTTGGAAACCAGTTGCCGCCTGAAACCAGTCCACCAGACAATTTTTAGGCAAACTCAGATACGTGTCATGGAAACCAGTTGCTGCCTGAAACCAGTCCACCAAACAATTTTTAGGCAAACTCAGATACATGTCATGGAAACCAGTTGCTGCCTGAAACCAGACCAACAAACAATTTTTAGGCAAACTCAGATACATGTCATGGAAACCAGTTGCTGCCTGAAACCAGACCAACAAACAATTTTTATCCAAACTGAGTTATTTTTATTTCTAAATTGGCATCAGGATCGGCAGACAAAGCTGTACCGGAGATCAACAGGTACAAACAGGAAAGAATCGACAAAGAAACCCGGCTGTGAATTGGAATGCTTCAATATTGACACTGTTTGTAGAGCAAGCAATAAACAAGGAGTTTCAGCACCAGAACCAGAAGGGGTTCAGACGGTCTCCATTATAAACAAGATGCAAACAAAAGAAATGGTCACTATAATTCAACAGATCATTTCAGAAGAATCTAAATGTAATAAAAAGAGGCAGACGGCAATGAGAGCTGTAATGGAAGCTGTTGTAATCCCAATGGAGACGAATAAAAACTGGATTCAAGACATTAAAATACTAAAAACTGATTTCGATATCGTACCGAAGATCGCCCAGAAAGCTTCTGAGCAAATGGAGAGGAAACTTGACGTTAGAGAAGAAGTCACAGGCATTGTTCCTGAAGTTTCTACAGACGGTGAGAGGAACCTGATGGAAAACCACAGAACATCCAATCCGCAGGCAAAGCTCACACAGAACGAAGATACAACTCAGGAATCAAAGACTATAGTAACACAAGAGTCAGCTGAACAGGAGGATATCACTGAACAAGAAGAACGACCAAACAAAAAGATTTCTGTGTGGAAACGACTGAGAAAAGCTCTGTCTCCGTCACTTCTCCGCAAATTCAGAAACAGAAATAAAGTCCATCCAATGTAGACATCAAATTATGTCTACATTACATCAGGTCTCAAAGCTGGCTGATTGGCACCAATTGGATAAAAAGCTTGAATGTTGTTAATTGGACATTTTATTAAAAAGCAGGACTGCACGGGGGGAAATGTCTCCCTGTGCAGGTGTGGGTTCTCTCCGGGCGCTCCGGCTTCCCCCACGTTCAACAACATCAGTGCTCAAGTTCATCTATTTCAACATTTTTAATTCTAACTCTAAACAGAAAATAAGACAACCACATTTATTAATTAAAGGCAGATTTGGAAAAAGAAAATGTAAACAATGTGGAACAAAAACAGCCTTTTAGAAGGCTGGACATTTACAAATTGGAAAGATTTTTGAAAACTATTTGTTTTCAAAAATTATATATATATATATATAAATATATATGTATATGTACATATATGCATATATAAATATATATACATATATAAATATACATGTGTATATGTATGTATATATATATATATATATAAATTTACATGTATATATATAAATATATATACATATATGCAAGATGCAAGAATCACAGAGTTCATCTATTTTTTATTACATTTAAGTTCAGATATTATCTCACCAATATGAACTTATTTCAGTATTTTGTGAAGTTTTTGAAGAAAAAGATGTTTGACTCTGGCAAAGCAATTAATATGATTTGGTTTGGAAAAAAACAAAAAAAAAAACAAATGTGTGATGGAGAAATTAAAGTATCCAAAACTAAGAGCAAGCAGCAACATCTCAACCCGACATCATCTAATGAAACTTCAGCTCCAAACGTTTCCTCACATGGATCAGCTCTTCATCTTAATGCTCTGGATTCTTTTTCTAGATTTTTCTAGTTTGTTCTTCCATTTAGAAAAAATGTAAGAACTAATGTGTATGCGCGTGTGTGTGTGTGCGCGTGTGTGTGTGTGTGTGTGTGGGGGGGTTGCATGTGTGTGTGTGAGTGTGTGCGTGTGTGTGTGTGTTTCTCACAAATAAAGGATCAATGACGACAGCTTACTCATTTACTCATTTGGACATAAAAAATGGAACTTACATTTTTTACTTCCACTGAAAAAAACCTACTAACAAAAATACAATCATTTTTGTTTGTAGGAAGGATCAGTTTCCTTGAAATTGATCGTTTTTCATTTTTTTATATTACATTTATTGTTGTTTTTTTTTTAATGGGTGATCTTTATAATTGAACTTGAGACACAGTATTGTTCTGGGTCAAATTGACCCGCTGATTAAAATCAAGACAAATGAGTCATGCAGAGAGTATTTATGTCCCTCCCCCCCACTTCCTCTGAGTGTCCACTCAGTGTGGGTGGAGTTTACCCACAGGAACAGAAAATGTTCCCATCAAAAGTTGCACGAACACCTGCTTTCTCGCAGTTTCCTTGTGAAGTAAAGAAAATAGTGAGAAAGTGGGCATGTGTGCATGCACGTGTGCATGTGTGTGTGTGGTGTGTTGGGTGGTGTGATGTGTGTGCATGTGCGTGTGTGTGTGTGTATGGTGAAATATGGTTCACAGCTGCAAGGAAACATATAGAATTGGACATCTTTTTTACCCTTCATCTTGACTGTCAGGTCAAATTGACCCAGATAGCATTTATGTAAAAAGTAGACGCAGGGGGCTTTGCAAATGTGTAAAATGAATACATTTTCAATTTATATGTAGAGTGCACCTATTAAGACAAATAGAAAAAGTTTAATGCAAAAAAAAAATACTTCCAACTATTTTTAAAAAAATTTAAAACTTTAAAATGGGTAAATTTGACCCACAATGTAACAGGAGGCATAAGCTGCCTCATGCCTTAGTGTGGTACAGTTAACTGTAGATAAACACCAGGCAGTTGGAGAACATTTTGATCTGATCTTTTGTTCATTTCAAAAGTGCTCTTAGAATATTTTATGAGAACATCCAGTCCATTGGATGAAAAGCAAGACCACACATCAATCACGGTTGTTTCAAGATCTCGTTCAGAAATTATGAGTTCCAGTTGGAAGGATGATTAATCAGAGAAAATGACTTCATATACGTCCATCTATTAAAGCTGCAGTACATCATTTTATAAAGAATATGTTTTTTAATATTTGTTTAAACTGTCACTATGTTGTGACAATGTGTTACGAGGCTGATAATCTGTAAAAGGATGGAGCTCCGTAGCAGCTATTGTCTGAAGAAATGCACCGTTCCTGATGAAAAACAACAAATTGGAGCCAGGAGGAGGTTTTGAGACTCAATGTGCTCAATGTGCTAATGGTCAATAAACAACTTACCACTACAGGAAAACTGTTTATGCTGACTAGCCGGAACATTCACAACAGGAATGAACAATGCCACAGGAAATTGTGACTGACAACACTAAGCCTTGTCTCCAAGGTTTAGTGCTGGAGACAAGCACTAAGCCTGATGACATAATTTTCAAATGATGTGATCAATTTGCAGAGACAGACATTTTGTTCAAGTTAGACCAGATAGGCTTAATATTAATTTTTAGTCCAGGATTTGGCTTCCAGTGTTTTTTGCTCTCCTTGTTTTTTCATGCAAACACAACACAAACACATAACTATTAGATGAGTTTGTGCAAAGACATTGAGACTGATGGGAAAACTCTCATACCGACCATTTATGAAAAATATTATTGCACAGTGAAAACAATTGGATTTTAGATGATATTTTGGACTTATAATTGGCTTCTGTCAGCTTTCATCACAAATCATCACAATGCCCACATGTAGTGCCATCTCTGAACATTGTGCTTTTTTTTCAGTTGGAGAGAAATGCGCTTATTTTGGCTGAAAACTAACAATCCTTCAATCCCAGAGGGGGAAATCGACCCGGGATACATGTAACTGTGCTCTGAAAGTCACTTTGGTCCCATAAATTTTCTGTAACATATTTATGAGGTAACATCTATGCCAAAAATAATCTTTAGTAATTTTACAGATGCACAGAGAAATGTTTAGTGAAAGGGAATTGTGGGAGGTCTACTTTTGCAAGCCGCTAAAGTCTTTGTTGAACTTAATATGGATATTTTTATGTGTTGTTTTTAAAAGGTCATTTTGCATTTAAGACAAATTTATTCTCCACTATCACTGACGATGCTTAAAGCAAAGAACTAAATACTTCAAAATAGTTTGAAAATAACATGCTAACCTTAAATATATTCAACTGAATATAAATTGCAGTTAAACTAATGTTGATCTGAATTAAATTTACTTTAATAAGATCGATCTTTTGTTAATCTGTTAACTATCAAATGAAATTTTCTGACCTCTATTTATGGTGTATTAATTGCCAAATGCAAACTTTAGGTTTCAATCCTATAACTAAGAGAAAACTGAGGATTTGTTTTTTACTAGAAACATTCACAAAATCTGTTCAATGCACTAAAAGGATGTTATTAAGTTTGAACTTTGAACCACAAATAGCCTCCAAAACAAGCCTACAAATGGTCCAACTTTAGAGATAAATTGGATGCAAAATAAATACACTTCACATTTGAGGTAAGAAAATTATGTAGATTACCTGATTGTGCTTTTTTGTGGGCTGTTTTTTTGAACTCTCCTCTCCTTCTCAAGTTAGGCTATGGTCTGTTTGTTATGCATAGCCTTATATTAGCCTCTCCTTACTTTTTCACTTCTCTATTATCTCATAAATTCCAAAACAATATCAGATTATGCAGCATGTCCAAATAAAATTGAGTAAAAGTAGTTTGGAGAGCAATCCTCTTGATATGTAAAGCTTATTATTTTATTTTACTTTCTTAGAAACTGTGAACATTAAGCAGTGGCTATAAAAGAGTTTGTTCAGACTCAAATGAAAGAAGAGGGATCACCGAGGCAAAGATCTTACACACTATGTAAAATAAAGAGAAAAAAAACATAACAAAAAAAAGAAAAATGCAGTGATCACGTAAATAACTCAAAACTTTCCAAAGTGAACATAAAAAAAAAATTACAGATATTTAGCCAACAAAAATCCGACATTAACTTTGAATTGTGGTTTAAGTGAATCATAAAATAACAAACAAACAAATAAAAAAATAGGCAGGCCTGGACGGAAATTATACTAGACCCATAATATTTTGTTGTGGAATCACTGCAAATGAGACTTCTGCACATGTCTACGGGTATTCTGACCCAGTTTTTTAGTATACAATAGCATCTAGAAACAACTTGATTGTATTTTAAATAACTGTGATTATCAAATTTTTTGTGGTTGATTACATATTCAATATCTGAGGCCCAACCTCTTCATGAGTAAGATGCTCCACTTGTCTCAAGTTTGAGTGGCGTCTTCTCCAGATGTCATGTTTCAGCTCCTATCACATGCTCAATATGTTTTAGATCAGGGCTCCTAGAGTCCGGTTCAAAAAAGTCCAATGTTATTGATCTTAGCAATTCTTGGTTGTTTTTAGCTGTTCTTTTTTAGCCACTATTGTGATGAAAGATCTATAATCACTAGCCAACATCTCTCCAAAATGTCTTGACAGCCTTGAGTTTTCATCATGCACATATTCAACACCCTGTGCCAGCCAAAGCTGTCCCAGAAATCAAACCAAGCGTCTATTTCACAGCAGGGTTCCTTTCTTGCGTTTCACTTTTGCATCTGTGAACATAGAGATGGTGTGCTTTGCATAAAGCTCTAGTTTTGTTTCATTGGTCCAGAGAACGATTTCCCAGCAGCTTTGTGGCTTGTCAATATGCATTGTGTCAAATTCTAGTCTGGCTTTTTATGATTCGCTTTTCAACAATGGTACCCTCTTGTTAAATATGTGTTTTATATTCATGTAACAAAAAACAGCAGCTATTAATGGATAGCAATAATGTGTTGTTATCATAGCTTAATGTATCAAGTAATTTGGTGTCAACTAATGTCAACCCACTTTGAATATATACATTTTTATGATTTTAGGTAGGTAAATATTGTAGGCTTCCTTATTAATTTTCAAAATAAGTTACATCAAGTTGTTAAAATTGACTTTGTTAAACTGAATGTTGTAAGAAAAAGATAATGATTCTAAATGCTTCTGGGTTATGTTGGCCTGAAAGATAATAATTTAAATCAAATTGTGAAAATCATTTTTTTTAAGCAGATAGGAGGCAAATATCTAATGTGAGAAAGTTAAGTTCAGTGGTTTAGTGCTTGACCTTGCCCCTTAAAGATTTAACTTTGGCTTGTCCCTCAAAGACTTTAGACTTCAGTAAGACAAAGTGACTTGTGAAGATCTCTGACAGATTTCTCTTCTTCAAGACAGCTGCTGAGTCAGAAAAGACCAGTATTTCACTTGGTTTTAATATCCTCACCCAAAGCATTGAACGAGTGACACCAAATGGCTTAAGTCAGAGATCCCACTTCTACCCTATCTCCAAATTTAAGTCAACTTGCAAACTAAACACAAAAACCTGCTTTATTGCTTTTTCAGTCAGCATAAACATTTAGATAAGACCCCTGTATCTTGATTCTGGTTTCTATTATTGTATGCTTGTTGTTTAACAACCAGTGGTAATCAACATAGTGAGGCACTGTCTTTGTCTAACACAAAATCTATTCCAAAATTTTGTATCAATTAAAAAATTACTTTCTTCAATCTTGTTTTTCTGAAAAATATAGTCAATGCTTTTAAGTCTAAAGCTTAAAAACTTCTCTTTTAAGTCTCCTTCATAACTGTATCTTGGACCATATGGAACATGTTTTACAGCTCCTTACTGTTAGCCCACCTAGCCTCGACCTGTAGGGTGTTTTCCTAACTGTGACACACTTGAATTATAATATTATTATATATTCTCTGCTTAAGTGCTTAAAATTTCGAGGAAGTCATATGGAAAAATCCTGCCTTCAAAATAAAACCTCAGACTGAAATTACATCTCCACCAAAAGCTATATACAAGATAATGACAGCCATCTTAAAAGTGTATGTTTTGGAATATGTAGTTTGAAAATAGATTCATAACCTTTCCCAAATCAATGGAAAAAACTGTTGCTTTTCTTTGAACATTTCCTGTCCACAGGCAAGCATGTGCCAAAGTATGCAATTGGCAAGTAAATGACACAAAGTGGCATGACATAGTATTCTGACAGCTTAATTTTAAACTAGCCAAAGGAAATGGAGGGATATTTTCTGTTTTTGTTGTAAGTTAGAGCTCATTAAGACCCATTACCTTTTAACAAAGCTGATTCTTAAATCAGCATGTCGTCTTTGTTTCCTGGACAGGAGATACACAAAGAATTCACATAATCACTTGAACTCTGCATCCAATTTTCCTAACCCAGAAGAGGATGTAAGTAGGGGGGCTTTTTCTGAATTGCATTTTATAGGCCTCTAATGGTTCTCTGATGTATAGAGGCGCCAGCAAAAGCATATACTGAACTTCTCCATGAATTGAATACTGTAATTGTTGAAAATAGACCTTGACGGATTCAGAAGAAATAGGCAATGGGGATGTTATACTTTGTTGACACATACCAATTGTAGTATACAAAAGCATGCAGAAACAACGTGATTGTATTTTAAATAATAACTGTGATTATCACATTTTTTGTGGTTGATTAAATATTCAATATCTTAGGCCCAACCTCTTCATAACCTCTATGGCACAAGAGTAAATACCAAGACATACTTTAAGTATGTCTTGGTGGTTCAGCTAATGATAACGTTTGAAACTGTGATGGAAAACAAGGAGGTTAAAAAGCAGATGTTGCAACTAGCTCACAGATGGTACTAATATTTACATGGCTGCAGGATATAAGTTGTTACATAGGTTACATGAAAGCGGAAAAAAGGTATGTCAGCTAATGAAACAAAATTGTTGGGTCCACAGCTGCAGAGGGTGTTGCTGCTGGTATTTATTTTAGGCAGACAGTGTATTCCACTCATTCAGACTGGGATACCAGAGAAGTGAGTAACAAGGAGGCAGCAAGAAACTGGTAGGTATACAGCAGCAAAATTGGAATGAATTGTGTGTATTTATCTTTAAAATATTAATATTTAAAATATATTTATCTTTCCTTAAGTGATCATGCGGACATTGGTGTTCATCTTCTTGATGGAAATGGTGGATGTGAATATCAGCCAGCAGTACAGCCCCTTCCAGTGGCTGTCCCAACTGCGAGGCCGGAAGCAGAATGCAGGCTGGCAGTCTGAGGCTGGAGATTGCCCCCTGGAGTGTGATTGTCCAACGGCCTACCCCACAGCTATGTATTGTCACAATCGCAACCTGCAGCACATTCCCTATGTTCCATCACACATAAAGTACGTCTACATGCAGCGTAACCAAATCACAGGCATTCAGGATGGAGTGTTCGACAACGCCACCAACCTGGTGTGGGTGATTTTGTCGCATAACCAGCTCAGCTCGGTGAAAATCAGCGACAGTGTCTTTGTCAAGCTGGGAAGCCTGGATCGACTCTACCTGGATAACAACGAACTGACCCATGTGCCTCGTAACTTACCAAGATCCCTCACCGACCTGAGACTTTCCTACAACAAAATCACAAAGATCTCCTCCAAATTTTTTGAGTCCATGCCCAACCTCACCATCCTTCAACTTCAAGGAAATCTCATAGAAGAGGTAGAAGGTGGGCTAACGGGACTAAAATCTCTTATGATGCTGGACATGAGCAAGAACAAGCTGAGGAAAATTCCTGACGGCTTTCCCAAAGAACTACAACAGCTCTACCTTGGGCACAACAACATAAAGAGTGTCCCAGCTGGTTTTCTCACCATGTATCCCAATCTGCAATTTATCCGCTTGAGTCACAACAGTTTGACTGATGAAGGACTTCCCTCCAATGTCTTCAATACCAGCACACTCGTTGAGCTTGATCTGTCCTTCAACAAACTGGAGAGGATCCCTCTTGTTAGCAGGAACCTGGAAAACCTGTACCTGCATGCAAATAAGATCAAAGGTATGTACACTTCTTTAAATCTTAAAGTAACAAAGTGAAACAAAAGTTTTATTGACAGTTTTAATGACACTAGTGTTAATTTTATTTATGTTAATATGTGTAGTCACTTTTTAACAAGAGGCAATCCTTTAAAGGTCACCTATTGTCATGTTCTGTGTTTTTCTGTTGTGTTTATTTGAGTTTTCTGTGTCCTGAGTCTCCTCGTTGTCCTGGCTTTCCCTTGATTGCTCCCAGGTGTGTCTTGTTCCCCTGATTACCCTCAGTGTATTTAATCCCTCCTGTGTCCTTTGTTCCTCGTAGGGTCCTTGTCATAGTTTCTTGTCAGTTTGCTGCACTTTGTTGTCGTTGGTTTTTGTCCGCCTGTTTGACCTGTTGCTACCGGTGTGAGCCCTGGCTTCACAGCCATGCTGCCTGGCTAAATTTGACGCTACCGTCTGCTGCATTTGGACCCATTAAAAAAACAAACATGGCATATTCTTTTTCAAGGACAGTAAGCCCATATATATATACAGATACACACACACACACACACACACACACATATATATACATTGCAGTGGTATCAAATAGTGATAAACAATAGGGTCATTTCTTGCATTTCTGTATTATATCACTTTTAATATGATATAAAAGTTCTGGTCCAGAACCTAGACCAGAACTAGGACCTGGACCAGACCCAGGACTACCTACATTCATCAAGCACAATGAATAATGACACAGAGCCAATTAAACCAAACCAGTATGGACCCGAGTGGGTCAACCTAAGCTATTCCGAGTCATGGAGATAATTTTATTTACGCGTAATTTGGCGTTAATACAATAATGCCACCCAAACACAGTCGTTGAGGCCAGGCTTAATCGACGAGGTTCAGGCAACGTGTATTTATTTTTTTCTTAATTATTTCTGATTCCGATTCCAATTTCCTTGCGGTTGGTTTGGCAGTTCTTTTGATGTGTTCATGTTTATAACTGGTTTCCACATTTTTCTCCCCTTTCAGAGTTTTCCCTGAGCAGTTTCTGTGACACGATTGATGGAAAAAACTTCTCTAAGTTGAAAGTGCTGCGTTTGGAGGCCAACAAAATCAACGTCAGAGACATTCCTGTTGAAGCTGCCTACTGTTTGAGACTAGTTTCTTCTATTGATGTTTAGAACTTTCTGTTCTTTCATGAGTTGAATTCATCTCTAACTCATACTCTCTTACTGTTACAACGTCTGCTTCATTGGTCAAGAAGTGTTTTATTAAACAGTTATGTTATTAACATTCCAGTGATATCATAATTCCAGTGTTGGTCAACAGGAAATACCAGTGTTGGATAATCTAATATCCAGATGGCAGTCAGATAGTCATATGAGAGCTGATGGACTTTCGTCAGAAACATCCCAATTTCAGTTACTGGATTATGCCAAATTAACACTGTTAGACATAATTACACAATAGCTGATGAAGAAAATATTAATCAGCATCAAACTGTCAATCATTTGTGGAAGATTTAGTTTTTATCTTTGCCTCCACCATGTGGAATGCCATAAAACTTCACGTCAAACAATGATTGGTTGTTCTTCTTGCAGACTTTTTTTTTTTTTTATCACTTAGTCACTTTGCTGGTTGTACAGTTCATAATATCTTTTATTCCAAAATGTATGCACTGGGTTGATATATTATTTTGAACTGACTTTAGTTAATATGTATCCAAATGTTTACTTTGAAGCCCAAATGATCTGGTTTTAACATTGTTTTATAAAGTTAAAACTAAGTAATGCTGTATATGCATGAGATGATGAAAGCAAATGCTACACATGATAAAAATAAGGTCTTTAAATCGTTTTTCTTTTTTGATTTTATGTCTTTTTTAATTTGCAATTAAATGTTCCAAGCAGCTTTGCGTCTTTCGAGTCATTAATTTGGTGTTGTACATGTGGAAATTGATGTTCTTTTAGTGCTAGACCAGATCTGGTGTTATATCCAGTCTCTTAGCAAAACAGTTCCACCAAGAACCGTTTTGTTTTTCCACACCTGCTCCCACGGTGTCCAAGCTGTTTTTACAATGCCTGCCCTGGGGAGGCCAGTCTATGTCTGAAGGTATTCCATTACTTGTTTTTCTGTTCAGGTGTGACAGTGTGCTGGAGGTATTTATTTTCCTTTTACTTTACATCACAAAGGAATCATATTTCTTTTATGGAGCCCTGCTAAGAGAGTGAATAAATTTAAATATGTTACTTTTTGGGGCAGCATCTTAGCTATTCCCAGGACTGTGCTCTTCTCAAATGAGACTTCAGAGGTTGCTCCAGGAATCTGCTGCAGTCACCCCCCAGGGTTCAGTGTCACAGCCTGAAACACGCTGTTGACCACTGAGGTCTTGACTCTCCACAACTTCTCCATTTCCTCTTTAAGCCATTTGGGATTACGCTCATGTTTCTTCTTCTTGACATTGCCCCTTGAGACCACTGTGTCTATCAGATCTGCTCGTTTTTTCTTCCGCTATGTCTGGTTGCTTATTTTGTGTTGGACCGTTTCAGAAGCATCATTTTCCCTAACAGACTTCTACTGCTCTTGTGTTCCTGTAGTGCCATGATTTTGTGCCTCTGTGCTGTCCTTTAGTCCTCATAGTAATTGCCAATCAAAGGTTTGTTTCCACCTGGTTACTTCCTGCAGTCCAAGTTTTGTGGTATTTGAGGCATTTATTTCGCGGTTTGTAATTTTTTTTGGTTATGTTCCTGTTGAATTTCAGGATATTTGCTGTTTTGTCCTGGATAGTAACGACAGATTCCTTCACCTCCCGCCTTCCTCTTAGCACACAGTCTCACATTCTGGGTGGAACTAATAGTCAGTGTAGGGAACTTTCTTGTCTTGATCTCGTTAAGTCTGATCTCTCCCTTTAGTCAGGAGTATATAACAGTGGAAGCTGGTGAAAGTAGTTCCTGCTGGGGGAGATATGCCAGAGAATTTCCCTTCCTACTCCAGAATAAGCATTCTGTCGAAAAGTGACTACAATTCCATGATTAAAAATTACATACTGCACATTTTGCTGAACAGACTTTTCACTTTAACACCTTCATGTTATTTGTATGTATACTTATATTTAAAAAATTACTAGGGTCATTTAGATCCCTTTAAATCCATTCTATAATCTGGTATAAAACATACGTTTTATTGAGCTCATATTTCTGTGTTTGGAATTTTTAGTGTAAAATCATCAGTCTATGCAGTCCTTTCTTTTGAAGTGTGCCCCACAAAGTTGTTAAGGCCAAGAAAGGGGTGTCCTTTTACCCTCCCCCATCAGTGAAACGACTGCAATGCTTTAACCCTCATCATGCATGTGCAAAACACAGAGCTAGGCTTAAACATGAGGAGGGGGTAAAAGGGATTCAAATTTAATTTGCAGTGAAATCATGCTGAATGTTGAAGATTCACACAGTGATTCTGATCTGTTTCATGTGGTGTGGACATTGTTTGAGTTAAGCGATTTATTGTTTTTCAGACTTCATTCCAGTTTTTGTGTGATGTTTGATCCAGACCTCTGCTTCTGGTTGTTGAAGCCCTTTTAAACTGCAAAAGTATTCTAAAAATAATACCATTTAACCAGAAATGCTTCCAGTGCGCTGTTTTTGCTGAGCTTGTTTATTAAATGTTTGGCCAATTTTCTAACTACATTTTCATAAAACACATTTCTGCTGCCTTCGCCAAAAAGCAGAGGCAGAATTTATGCTGTAAATATTCCCAGAACACCCTGACTTTGTCAGTGGTGCGATACGCTGATCCATATTTGGGTGTGACCCCTCACTCTTTTCTATCTGGAAAAGTAAACCTGTGGTGCTGTGAAACTACCATCTTTGTTTGTATAAATAGATCTGAATGAAGATGGTTCTTTGTGGGACACATTGCCAAAGCTGTCATCTGGGTGGCAAGCACAAGATCATTGTTGGTGTGATTGACATGTTATTTTACAAAATTCCTGGTGGGGGCAAATCATGAACCGAATCATTTGGGCCCTTAAATCCATGCAATGTATGAATGGATTAGGCTAATAAATCAAACAGAGGCAAAACAAATTGCTGTCAGATCTCTGGTCTGTGACTTATTGTTAATTTGTTTGCTAGAGTCTAGTAATACATAAAAAGCGATTTACCTGGAATCAGAGCAATTAATAAAACATTTGGCTCTGAATGATCACAAAACAAAATAATTATGAAAAACGGTAATTCTTTTTTGTATTACTTCACCATATTTCGCTTTTCACTTCACAATATCTCCTGATTTATATGCATTTGCATTCTATCAAACGCTAAACCATTGCTTCCAATTTGGAAAATTAGAAGCACTTTTTCTAATAAGTGATTTGCAACACTTTTAGCAACAATCTCTGATGTTGCTGGAAACTTTTGGAGACTAGTAAACACATGTTCTTACTCTTCTCAATGAACAGTGGGGGCCGCAGCAGGCCCCTTCTTCTCCCCACAGGTCTCACAGATGTCCTTGCTCAGGAATCCCTTCCCAGCTGGACCCACATTCAGTCCATTTGCATCCAGCCTGCTAATAAACGAAGCCACTACTGGCTGCCCTTACAGTCATAACAGGAAGCAAATATGACAGGGTTTTTGTCTGGCATAAACCCTGACTATTTAGTCCATTCTGTCAATTCAAACTTTCAACGATCACTGTGTACAAGGGACAACAGACAAGTTTTATAATTTTATACTGGTTTTATATTACCATACTACTTACATTTCTGAAATATTAGTTCTAACATGAGTACACAAATTTATTATTTACAATCTACTTTGCATACTTTGTTTGATTCTATCGTTATTTAATGTCTGTTTTTTGACATCAACCAGTAGCTACTCAAGTACCCAAGGATTCCCACATTACAAATGTAGTTTATAATCAGACAGATAGAAATATAAAGTTATTGTAGGCTAAAATAAAACATAAGGGAAACTACATCAGATCTCTGCAAAAATAAATTCAGGCAGAAGAATCACTTCTCAAAGAATCATATTGTAAATCATATGTTCACAACCTACAACTTTTCAAGGGGGTACAAGGATAACATATATGTCATGCTTAAATGAGGGACGGCAAAAAGACTCCAGATGCAATCTATTAATGCACAATTTAAGCTAACCCGATACATATGGCTGACGATATGTTACTCTAGCATTATTGAAAACATCTGATACTAATATTCCAGACATATGTGCTAAATGTGGGGACAAAGGCACTTTGACTCGCTTCTTATGAGCATATCCAGAGATCCAAAATTTTGGAACAAAGTTTTGGATATAATTTCACAATTTTGAGTGTTGGATTGTGAAACACACAACCCCTCCTGTTTCCATTGTGTGTCGCGAGAAGAATCAATTCACTTCAGTTTATTTATATTGCACCAATTCATAAGGTACCTTGTCAAGGTGCTATACCAAAAATAAAGTCATTTTAATCCAATCATACATGCATAATCCCAGTAATCCAACAGTGCAGTTAAGTGAGTGTACTTTGACTTCTGTGATGGTGGCTTACTAGGTAGGAGTTGTCAGTTCAAATCCCTGCTTCATATGTCTCGGTTTTTGGGCATAATTGCCTGCTCAGCTGTGGCTGAAAGGTAATTTACCACCATTAGTGTGTGAACGAGTTTATGAATGGGTAAATGACTGAATGTGTTGTCCTCTGGGCTTGATAAAGCACCTGTATATACAGGAAAATGCATTTTACTATCAAGCTCACCTCTGGAATTTCCTCATTCTGTGAGGTCAAAAAGGATGCAAAGTTGCTGTGTTTGAGTTCTTTGAGAACATCCTGGAAAACCATCTTTGCTGGTTAATCCACAATGTCTTGGGAATATTCTTCATCTATCATCCTTGACACCCACCTTCCTGTTTGCTCTGCAGAACTGATAGATTACTCAAGCAAATGTAACTGAGGAAATGTAACTAGTCATTACCCACCTCTTAGGGCAATGCCCTGTTTTAGAAAATTTGACAAATAATCATTTAAAATAATTGCATTTTACATTCTAAACAAAACATTAATGATTTTAATTATTTCCATTATCTACTTGGTATCTGTCTGAACGTCTTTGAATGATTGACAGTCTTCAGAAAGTTTACAGAGGAACCATGAGTATTCAATAAGTTACCATGGTAACAAGGTGTTTGCATACACCAGGATAACTCAGGCGAGACATTATTTATTTGCTGAACGGATCTTCACTTACGTTCCAGTCTTGAGTCTTACAAGTGAAAGTCTAAATCAATAGTCACACCACCAAAACTGAAATCCAACAATATTTTCTCATACTTTACCGCTATTTGAACTTTTTATGACCTGGTCGTACACCACAAATCAGATTTTCTCAAATCAGACATAGGGAAATTGCACATGTGCTCTTACACTGGATATGTTTCTGAACGGTCATGCCTCATTTCTTCTCACTCTTATGTCATGACAGATTTGATGTCTCTGATTTAAGAGGTAGGAATTTATTCACACAACACACCGGACAGCCCTACTCACATGTGCTTCAAGGTAACAAACATTTGAGCAGACATCATTGAGGTGTCTTGACAAAAATAAATAGTTATCTTCCACTCGCACAGCTTCAGAGGCAATGCACACATGATGACATCCTCATTCACCATCATACAACAAATAACACATCTTTATGCGCTATTGTTTACATCTTATTACTTTTGTAAGCTCAGTGGCTGAGAGTGACGTGTCTTTTTCTGCACATGTTGATCACTTCACCACTGTAGACTTTTCATGCTGGAACCTGATTGAAGTCGCATTACCATTGTAATGTAAATGACCACAGTAAGAAAGCATTAACATCTGCATTTTGTGGACATAATCTCAGTTGTTGCTTTGATTTGCTATCTGTGATTTTTACTAAGTAACAGCTCAGAAAATGTTTTGGAACAATATTTCTGGGATGGACACTTTGTGTTTTCAGACGGAAAAACCTGGGAAAGTAAAAAAAAACAACAAAAAAACACAGGGTGGGATCCCTTCTGACAGTCTTTTGTAGAGAGTTCCCACATAGTTATTGCTAAAGAGAACTTGTCTTTTCATCTTGCAGTCTATCACTCCACAGCTGCTTTTAATCCCCTGAAGAAGAGACCCAACATTGAATTAGAAAAATACTTTCCCTGTTCAGTAATGGAGCAACATCTTTGGATAAAAATTGATTACTGCCACTGCAGAATGATTTACAAAAGGAAAGGTTGTACCTCCAGAGAATACGTTTGTTGGAGATGAAGTTATATTGCAGTCTACAAATGCTGTGTTTTTTTTTTCTTTTTTTTTTTCCCCCTTTCATCCTACTCATCTGCTTCCTACACAGATACTTAAAATACAACAGCGAGGCCAACACACATGCACTTGATCACATGTGGAAATATTTTCACAGTTTTTACTGATGGGCTCCTCTGAGACACTAAAGGTTTTACTTTATAAGAAGCAGCTTTTCCCAAAGTCAGACGTTATGCAATTTCATATTATAAAACAGAAGGCGTGACCATTACTTGGTGAACATGAGTTGAAATCATGACAGACAGCATCCTTTTTTCAGCAATAGTGTCATGTTATTATCAATTACTACGTATTAAAGAACAAATATGATACACTTATGAATAAACTGTGGCAGGATGTTATTCTTACCACATGACATGTGGTATGATGTGAATACATCCCTTGTAAAAAGCTGCCACAGTGAATAGTTTGTGCATATTTCATTCATTCTGTCATTTTCTTCCAGTAGGAAAAACTCAGAGGAAGTGATCAATAAGTTTATTGACCAAAGTTTATGTTGAATCTGCACAGCAGTCCAGTATGGCAATAAATTTTGATATACAAATATTTAGTGAGAACTTGTTCAAAACAGAAGATTTATTTACACTGAACAACATTACATGATTTCTTTTTGGAACCTTAGTGCTTTCCAGAGAAGATGCAGTCTGTGAAGCTATAGAGATCCTTTAATAAAACTTAGATATAAACTGGTAGCTCAAAGCAGGGGGTGAATCAATAAAGTCTGCTACTGGTAGTTTTTATTATTATTAATATTATTTTAATTACAGTGATTGAGTAGACTTATGGAAATAAATAACTTATGGGGACAACATCACAAACACTTGGTTAATTGGACACAAATAGAGAGGGAAAAAATGTCACAGTAAAAAGAAAAAAAAGAAATTAGTTAACCTGAAAAAGACACCTGCAATACATGCTCAATATACACAGCTCCAAAAAAAAAAAAAATAAATCATCCATTTTTGTTTTTGCTTCTGATTAAACGAGAAAGCTGAATACGTCACACATATAAGGACATGAACACTTGGATTGGACAAAATGTACAGCTTCCCAAGTACTGTGATTGCTGATGCAGTGGTGGGCTCCTCCATGTCTGAAGAGAGAGAAGAATGACAACAATGCCATGTGTTCAGCTCTGGTACCTCTATAATTTTGACTGTATGCAAAAACATATAATATTTGATCAATACTCACATCACTGTGGCTCCATCTCTATATCCTGTTGATCGATGCTTTAATCAGAGAGGTTTATGTTAGTATCACTTTTGCACATGTGGAAAAACAGCATGACTTTTGGTTTGACTTTTGCATGTCCTTACTTTAAGTTTGTGTCTAATCTTGATCCATGATGGCAGTAAATTTTCTGTTTTGGAAAGAAAAGATTTCATGTTATGAGACAAAAATACTTACTTACAGGAAACTAGAGACAAGAACAAGAAACACAAATCACTTTATTGAATTTCAATTTCAGTCAGTCTCCTAAAGGTGATAAAGTAAAGCAGTGAATTTCAGAATTTCACTGACTGAACAGAACACTGCTGCAGCGAGAAGACTGTGGTTATTTACCCATTGTTTTAAAATCGCCACAGATTCCGCCACAGCCATCAAAGTGAATCATTTTTCACATTTTTTTTGTCTAGGCATTCAAATTTGTCTGAATGCTGCATTCAGACAAATTTGTGGTGGAAAGGCCGCAGGAATGAGGTGGTGTTTTTTTTTTTTTTTTGCTCTTGCCCCTGTTGTGTAAGTAGTAGATACTAGGTGCCATGAGGTGGGTAGCAAAGTATTTTAAAGAGAATCACAGTCAAAATAAATCTGTCTGTTGGAGTCAAACATACACTGGACAAAGTCAGAGCAGAAAAACTACACTTTAGTAAGGATGGATCAAAATCTTTACTGTTTTACTGTTTTCTCAGTTGCGTTGGTGCATTTGGAAACAGTTAAATGCATTTCTCAGAACAATTTGTACAAACAGAAAAACAGCAGGACTACCTGCAAAATGCAGTGTCTTTCTCAAAATCCTTAGTTTATCTAAAATTTAATTTCTTTATCAATGAACATGTCAGTGCTTGACAATGTTAAGTCATGTTGTCAATATAACAAACAATGACTAAAGCTTTGATGACAAGAATTGTAAATTATGATGGTGGGAGATCCATGGCCAGAAACTGGACAAGATTCACATTTATGATGTAATTTGTTGACAAACTATGTAATTGTGATACAGAAAGGAGAGCACACACAAACTACGCCTTCCATCTCCATGCTGAGAAAATTCCTCAGTAGGGTTAAGGAATGAAGACTATAGTGAAAGGAAATCCATTAGAATCTTGTTAGTCACACACTATTGCTTGAAGAAATTGTCTAGCTTTATTCATGATTTGTTTGCCAGTTATTTGTCCATGAAATGGACAATCAATGGACAATCTATTTCAGAAAACTGGTTGATCATTGGTTGATCTAATGCTTCACACATTTACCTTCGCTGGAGAAACTCAGGAATCACGTGGGAGCAATTTACCAGTTCAGGACAGATTTAGAAAATGGAAATGTCTAGAAATATTATAGACACAATATGACAATGTGTTCAAGCATTTTGCATATTGAGACTTATACAATGCAATTATGCTTAAATGTTGTGAAGGTTGAGACTGTTCAACAGAGACCATTATAATACACTTTGATCAACATGACAAAAGCACTTGAAAATGTAGGAAAAAGCAGATGATCATACAAAATCACTTGCATGATGCACATAAGCATTCGCAACTTGTTAAAAGGAACAGAAAATTGCTTTTTTGATGTGTACAATTGATAAACTGAAGACTGAGCTAGTGTTTGGAGAATTTCAATTCTGTTCTGAGAAATGCACCAAAGCGACTGAGAAAAACTATTCTTCCGTTTGTATTCTTATTCATCTGTAAGTGAATCCTCAGAAAGTCCAGGAGCAACAATGTCATCATGTCTGATGAAATTTAAATGAATAACTTTTTATTTTTGGACAAATATAAACCAAACTTGGTGTTACTGAGTATGTAGTATTTTGGGCATCCAGGCTGCGTTACAGACTATGTTGAACCAATTATGGAGCAATTATTTGAAAAATCAGGAGGCGAAAACGCAGGCTAGAGATAATTTATCTTCCAACATTATAGAGACTTGAAGCACTCCGTCATGACAGCAAAAGAGACTGTGAATCTACTTGAGTGGTGCAGCCAGAACCCAGGCTTAAATCCAAATAACTGCTTCTGAGAACACCTAAAAGAAAAATTTACTTCCGATCCAAACTGACTGAGCTTTGTAGGATCTGCTCAGACAAAGGATAGAAATTTCTCAAACCAGCGTGCCGAGCTTGAAAAGAAGACTCTCACCTGTGATTGCTGCCCAAGGTCCAAAACTAGAAAGCTGAATACGTCACACATACAGGGACATGAAAACTTGTCCCCATATGTAGGAGATTATAGAAGAATAGAAGATTCCTTAAAACGCCTTGAAATTAAATGAATCGCTTTATTATTTTTCAGTGTGACCTAAAAACAAATGTTTTTAGGTCACACTCTTGACCTAAAAAAAATATTAGGTCAAGAGTGTGAGTACTTATGAAACACTGGACTAACAAGCTTTTGGCAATTATATATATATATATATATATATATATATATATATATATATATATATATATATATATATATATATATATATATCACAAGTAAAAGTTAGGCTATTATCTTTACCCAGGACCAGATATTTTCCTGATTTACTTAACTTGACCAAGATTTCTTGAATATGTAATTTGACATCTCAAAAACGACTGTTAATTGTGCTCACTGACCCACACGTCACCAAAAAGACACGCTGGCAGCAGTCGTTTGAGAAATAACTCTTGTTTACAACTGTGGCTACTTCCTGCGCATTTTAGCTACCCTGCTGTCCAATAGCCAAGCATTCTCACTGCAAACACAGATGATTTTGATCAGTGTGCAAGCACTCAATGCTTAGGCACAGCTTGCATGTCAATGTATCTTAGCCACATGCGGCAGGAATAAACACCAAAGAGAGATTCTGTAGACAAACAAAAGACTTTAAGAGCACACAACTTCAAACCTAAGAATAGTCTTCCACATGTGAGGAATTATCCACTTTAAGAGGAACTTTTGTTGTTCCAGTTCTTGTGCATTTACTGTAATAACATTTGACCAAAGGAACAGATAATTTGAAAACCTTGTGATAAAACCTTCAAGGTCATGGATTTAAGGTGAGCAAGATTACAGATTACACACCATTTTTTGATAGATGTTGAACTCTTTGTGGTTTGATATGGGGTCGATTTGAATAAGAACACATCCAACGAATAAGGCAAATCCTGAGAAGCCAGCTCAATGGCAAGAACAAGATCTGTGCGATAAACAGCTACGCCTTGCCAGTAATCAGATACCCTGCTGGAATAATTCGCTGGCCATCATGACTATTGACATTGTAGATTCACACTGAAGGCATCAAACTATGAATTAACACATGTGGAAATATGTACTAAACAAAAACGTGTAAAACAACTGAAAATACGCCTCATATTGTAGTTTCTTCAAAGTAGCAACCTTTTGCTGTGATTACTGCTTTGCACAGACTGCATTCTCTTGATGAGCTTCAAGAGGTAGTCACCTGAAATGGTTTTCACTGCACAGATGTGCCCTGTCAGGTTAATAATATATATATATATATATATATATATATATATATATATATATATATATATATATATATATACTTCCATCAATCCATACTATTCATCTAAGATGTTCAAAAATAAATATTTTAGAGAAAATCCGCACTTTTTAAGAACAGGGTCAATCTTTGAAAATTGTTTTTCAAAAAACAAATAAACAATGAATCGTCTCTTGTACCTAAACTAGTGAAGCGCAATATAAAATCATCACATTACATGGTTACTTATGGAAGTAAATATGTGCCATCGGAGTTGAATAAAAAATGCCTCTGAAATTTCAACGTAAAAAAAATTCAGTGTCATTATTTGTAGGTGAAAAAAAATTCAGTGATAAAAAAATTCGCTGTAAAAAATTCAACGCCTAAAAATTCGCTGTAAAAAAATTCAACGCCTAAAAAATTCGCTGTAAAAAAATTCAGCGTCTAAAAAATTCGCTGTTAAAAAATGGCAAGGTTACTCGCTGTTAAAAAATGGCAAGGTTACTTCAGGTCACAGACATGCGCAATGGACGTCAGATTTCAACACCCAGCCAATCACAAGACGCCACGTCATGTAGAGGAAACACCAGCATAACCGAGGCTGGCGACTATGGAGGCGAACGCTAACCCAACGGTGAGTTTAATGCTTTCATATTTCTGTAGTATATTTCATTTTGCGCCTGAAGTTTGATACATTATCTTAAAGCTCGATTTAAAGCACGGGTTTGGTTTGGTCCGTTGTTAATCTTACAGCATGTAGCGCTGGCATATAACTTCTCGCTACCTGCTAGCATCCAGCCCCTCTCCGCTGCCCCACACCCAGTTTCCTCCGTTTTATCTAAAAAAAGAAATAAACTTGGATCTTTAAAGAGAACTGATGGGTGGCGACTTTCTGGGTTGTTTGTATGTTGTCTTGGGTGAAAACTAAGAAGTGACTGAAACAATACCTGGGCCATTTACATTCTATTCTTCAGGCTGTGATGGTGAGTGTGGTTGAAAGCTGGTGCTAATGTCACAGGTGTCAAAGTTCAGTCCTCGAGGGCCGCTGTCATGCAGTTTTTAGATGTGTCACACTACAAAACGCTGGAATGAAATGGTTTAATTACCTCCTCCTTGTGTAGATCAGATCTCCAGAGCTCTGCTAATGACCTAATTATTCTATTCAGATGTGGTGCAGCAGAGGCTCATCTAAAAGCTGCAGGGCCGTGGCCTCCAGGACTGGACTTTGACCCCAGGCTTATGTATGTCCATTTAGGACACAATGATGGTCACAAGCATTGACTACACAGAAATTGTCTTCCAAAGGAATTTGGCATGTTTTAACGCTTACTTTGTATTAAATACGTTTTTTAAAAAATTAACTATATATACATTTTTTTACCCTGACCTTACTTTGGTATTTGTTTTTGATGCACTCAATCTTCAATTACTACATGAAATTTAAACTTTTTTCCTGTAACTACATTAACTTATTGTTTTTTTTCTCTTAGACTGGAATTCATATGCGATGCTTCAAAGGCCATTCCTCGCTGTGCAGACCATCTCCTCCAAAAACCTGCAACGGAGAACCCTTTGCTGTTGAAGATGGACTTGAGTCAGCCCTGCAGAAAAAGACATGGCTCTGCATACTCATATAATCATATATATATCTGATAAAACTGGAGGAATTAGAGTAACTCTAAGTCCTCTAGTTTTGTCAAAATCATATATCTGATTTTGATAAAACTGGAGGAATTAGAGTAACAATGTTCAGAGTAGATACTTCATTTGTCAGAGTTCATACTGTTTGTAGAGGCAGTTTTAAATATGAAACTGAAATTGTTTTTATGCAAAATTTTATTGAATGCACTTACATGAGTTCATCTATGCTTGAATTATTACAAAATAAATGACCTAAGACAAACTAACTTTCTGATTCTTATGATGCCAGAAATTTAAAGTCCTACAACAATGGACAAATGTACCTATTAGCTTCATTTTGAGTAAAGAAAAAAACAATCAAATTATACATTTTAAACACTTTAGTTCTTTTTACTACTATAAAAGCACTAAAATTCACATTTATGGTAACATAATCAGCATTTTGCTTTACATTTCATAAATGCTGAAGACTTCCGCTCTTCAAAATAAGTCATGCTTTGAATTTAATTACAGACAAAATCATGATTATGATTAGTTACCTATATACAGTCAGATGTTAAGCACAATTTACACAATTATACACAGAATTTAACTTGATTGTACATAATTACAAAAAAGGTAACGTGAAAAATAATTAAATTCAAAGCATGATTCATTTTGAAGAGAGGAAGTCTTTTATTTTTTAAGAAAACTTTCACATAGTAAAAAAACTGCTGGCAAAACCGAACTGCAGCAATATAAATGTCCCATCCAGAAAACAGTGATGTAGCTTTTGGGTTTACTGCATTTCTTAAGGCTGCCATTTGTTCATCAGTCAGTTGCAAATTAGAGTTTGGTTCTGTGACGTTTGACTCGTGACCAGGAAACCCGCTGTCCTCCCATTCAATTTCTGGAATCTGTACATCCTGAAAAATACAAAGACTTGATTATTATTACAATATTAATGACAAATTTTAGCATAGCTCAAACATTCTTTGAAACAGTATTTTGGATGATGTTATAATGACAATAAATTTATTACTTCGTTCATAAATGAATTCTTCTGTACTTTACGAAAAGGATGACAATCTTACTGTGCTCTTCTCCCATTAAAATTGTAGAAACTATATCAAACACAAGTAAATACAGTTTGGTAGGTAGCTGGTATTTTTTTATTATGTCGTAATGACAATAAATTTATTAATTCATTCATAAATGAAGTCACATTAACAATACAGTAGCTGAACAAAATGGGGTTGTGGTTATAGTTAATGTCAGAAGTGTTCACAGCCCCTCCTTGAAGCACACAAGGCACCCATATTAACTTATTACATTAGTTAATATGAAATAACTAATGTTGCTTTCATTCATTCTCATTGATACGGTTCAGCCTGGGATGTGCGTCTTCCGTCTGAAGCCTGTATCTTTGCTAGGACATGGTGGAGAGCGGCAGCATCTCCTGAAAATTCTGTACGTTACTAAGACTGCCTGTCTCAGTCTCACCCAAGACAACATACAAACAACCCAGAAAGTCGCCACCCATCAGTTCTCTTTAAAGATCCAAGTTTATTTCTTTTTTAAATAAAACGGGGGAAACTGGGTGTGGGGCAGCGGAGAGGGGCTGGATGCTAGCAGGTAGCGAGAAGTTATACGCCAGCGCTACATGCTGTAAGATTAACAACGGACCAAACCAAACCCGTGTTTTAAATCGAGCTTTAAGATAATGTATCAAACTTCAGGCGCAAAATGAAATATACTACAGAAATATGAAGGCATAAACTCACCGTTGGGTTAGCGTTCGCCTCCATAGTCGCCAGCCTCGGCGATGCTGGTGTTTCCTCTACATGACGTGGCGTCTTGTGATTGGCTGGGTGTTGAAATCTGACGTCCATTGCGCATGTCTGTGACCTGAAGTAACCTTGCCATTTTTTTAACAGCGAATTTTTTAGACGTTGAATTTGAGACAGCGAATTTTTAGACGCTGAATTTTTTTACAGCGAATTTTTAGACGTTGAATTTTTTACAGCGTATTTTTTAGACGTTGAATTTTTTAACAGCGAATTTTTAGACGTTGAATTTTTTACAGCGAATTTTTTAGACGTTGAATTTTTTTTAACAGTGAATTTTTTAGACGTTGAATTTTTTTAACAGCGAATTTTTAGACGTTGAATTTTTTTACGTTGAAATTTCAGAGGCATTTTTTATTCAACTCCGATGGCACATATTTACTTCCATAGTTACTGCTGCAATTAAATTATGTCTTCTGCTGGCTGAGCCTCAATCTGAAGAATGTAATGATCAAAATAAACCGCCCTCTGTTGCCTAGGGGTCATCTGTGGCTACATGTCAACATCTGTGTTGCTCTCATACCATGAAGAGTTTCGAATATTCAACCGTTGCAAGAAGACTTTCAAATATTCAAGCATTCACAGTCGTATGTTGGCTACAGCGCATTGCATTTGAAAGCAAATGCATCTGTCTTTTGATTTTCAAAATTTTTGAACAGTAATTACAGCTCATTAGACTGACTGAAAAATACAAATGTAATTTGGTCAGACCTTGTTCTTTTGAACCCAGTACAATGTCTTGCATGTTCAACTTTTGCAATTTTCTAACTACCTAAATCCACCCCATGTAAGTTTTTCTAGCTTTAAATACAATATACCCATTGTCTAATCTAAATTAAAAGCTTGTCATCAGTGAATTCTGCTTCCCTCACTGCCAAGTACAAGCACAATTGATGAATCAATAAACCAATAAATAATTAAATGCTGAATTTGCAAAAGCTGTTGTTACATATAGTATTGAAAATTAACAGGAGTCAAATGTTACATTTGCTCTGTAGTGTACAAGCTTTAGATAACCCCTTCAAGTCATTCAGTGCTTAAATATTTACTTTGCACATTTACTAGAGTAAATGAGTGTAATGTACATGCAGAAAAACAGAAGGTCCCTGAGAGCATCATAATAATCATAATTTTAACACCACTATTACATGCATATTGTGCACTCCTCTATGGTATGCTATGCCACTTCAAGCGATCAGTTTGAACAATTGATACTTCCCAGAAGAGAAATGAGTCCCACATGCTTTCTCGTGCTGGCTGCACTGCGTACCTGGCATTTTAGGGCTCGGTCAATGAGTCAATCAAATCATGGCTTGAAGAGAATGTTCCCATCCCTTTTCTCACTGGAGAATTGTCCTATTAGTATTCAGTAATATTTGTCAGCATAGCGCAAATTCCTTTCCACAAATGTTGCTAATCCTTTTAGACAGGAAAAACAAAAGCAAATCCATTGAGCACAATCGAAACTGTTTCAAAAAGAGAGCATGCCAAACCATGTCAGTGAGAGCATGAACTCATCTAATTGCAGCAGTGAGGGAAGGAAATCAAGTCAAAAACACTCAAGAGTTCACTGGTAAATGTCTGAGATGATGATGGCAGAGCTATTTATCTGTTGTTGTTTGTTCCACCATCCCATAAGACACTGCTGGATTGTTATAAACTCTTCAAATGAGGGGAAAAAAGGAAATACAACATCAATTTGTCAACCCCTATAAAAACTTGAAAGGAGAACATAAGCATTTTCATTTGAGCAGTTCTATTTTATCTCAAGCCACTGTTTTGCTGTTTCCTTCAGCTTGTAAAGGACCACAGGAATGCTGGTAGGTATTTATATCAATATCTTGGCATCGTTTTATCCCATAATGGAGTATTTGCCATATAAACACAATTTGTCTGTTATGAGCCACAAATCCCCAGAAAATAACACTGCTAAAATTAAAAGTATGTCGATAAGCATTATTGTTTGGGTCAAATTACAGCAAGAAGTGAGAGGGAGGAAGTACTTCAGTATTTTCTGTAGGGGCTGATGCTGACCTCACAGAGGAGAAACAGTTAACACGCAAATGCTACAGATGGAATGCATTGTTGCAACCACAAAGTTATGACTCCGGTACATACTTTTTAACACCACAGCATGCTGTAATATGGACGCAAGATTAAAACCATCCTTTTTTGTACACGCAACGCTCAAAGCACATGGTTAGTGTAAAGATCAAACAGGATTGATAGATTAATAGGTTGACAGGTTTTGGTTTTCCAAAACACCTTTGGGATTTTTGGGGTGTACTTTTATCCTATTTTTCATCATGACCTTCAGGAAGACTGTTCTCTGATTTTATGAAAGAAGCATGGCAGTTGGTGGGCAAAAAAACAAAACTGATGTTTGGTTCTCCAGAGTTAAGAATAGCAGTCAAATCCATGTGTGTGCTTATAAAGAACATCAGTCTCATATCACAGAATGAGATTGATGTAAGCATCATTGTTGGTTACACACTCATGCTGTTTTCAAAAATTACAGAGACGTGAGAACATTATTCTCACCCACAACTTTCTTCCTCAACTATGCCAATATACAATTATATGGATCAATGGTTTCTCTACGTCATCAATGACATTTGGTTATTAAACAGAAAAAGAGCAGCTTTATCAGCAATTATACAAAAGTACCGACCTGTCTTTTTTTCGTTTTTTGGTTAGAATTTTTTCTTTTTTATGGACAGATATTCAGTCCTGTGTGAATTTGTTCTTATTGCTCCAAAGAAGCAAAATCATGTGCGACTGTATGGGTTTGCCTAGGTTGACTGAATTTCATTAAAGCTTCACCATGAAACTTTTATAAAGAATATATTTCTTTTTACATGTTTGCTAAAACTGCCACCATGTCGTGGCAGTTTGTTATGGGGTAGATAATCTGTGAACATAATTAACCTCCTCCCTGACCAACCGTTTTTGGTCAGGAGCCAGGTTGCTTTAAAACTAAGTAGCAGAGATATTCATTTCTATGAAATAATTTCTTCCACCCTTGATCGATTTAAGGAAAGTCTTCATCCTCAAGAACCCACTAAATTACACGACTGATGTTGGCATGTTTTGAACATACCAAAACTACAAGGGACGGTGTAGGTCAAAGCCAAAACCTGTCTGCCAATCGCAATCCTTCAAAACAACCACAACTTCTTGTTAGGAATTAAACATGCCTCCAAGAGATTCATTTGTGTTGACAGGCAGCGAGGTTGTACTACTTTTAAATACTGTGCTAATGTACAAAGTCAATAAAACACAAAATAAAGTCGACTGGGAATCATGTTAAAGCGTGTATGTGAATGTGTTCTGAGGTTGAACAGCATTGTGCCTCTATTGGGATTGTAGTGCTTTCACTTCTTTGCAATTGCAACTTAACATATTGGAGTAGCTGGGCTTACAAAAAAACAAGATAAAGTGCATAAACCCTGTGCATAAACTCTAACATTGACTGGATTAAATATCTGAAGAAACCTGGCAGCGAAGGAGGAATTCCAAAAACTCCCTTATCAAAGGTAGATGAAGACAAGTCTGAAAGAAAGCTGAATTTTGATTTTCCATCCCAGACAGGAAGACTTCAGAGGGCTCAACTTCTAACCCTGCATGGCCAAACAGTGACAACAGTCACATATGTGACGTAAGTGTAGCATTGTTTTTTGTAGACTGTTAAAACTCTTGCACTCACTCTTTCCAATGTCCACATATAATAAAAAATGAGAACTTGGAAATTTTCACTCAGATCAAAGGTTTTATTGTGAATCGTTTTTTAGCTATGAAATGGTTTTTACGTGTAGACAAAAGGCCAAATTGCATAAAAATCTATTTGCTTTATATGGCAATATGTGGACAAGGCCTCATTATCATGCAGTCACTGCTAAATGTGCAAATGGTAGTAAAACAACTTACCGTTACAGGAAAATCATCTATCTGCTGTCATTGGTGGCTATGCAAACTACTCTGAGCATTCACAACCAGGAAAAAAATGTAGCCTTAGCAGGGGACAAAGGGACAGAGGGGGAGACAAAATCCATGTTTCTTTAAAAGTTCAAAACAACTAAGCGGTCAAGATTGTTTCTAAACAATTTTAGATATGCAAAGAAGTAAAATTAGAAAGTGAATCACAGATATCAAAACACAGAAATAAGGGTTCCTTTAACAAAAAAAAATAAATACTTTGGCAAAACCATGTTCATCAGTTGTGATATAACCTCACATAATATATATAAAATGTAGCATAATTTCAATTTCACACTTATGCTCATAATGAATAAAAAAATAAACTTAATAATACATCAATATCAATATTCAGAATCATATTTTGTCAAAAGAATCTGATGATGAGATCAATCTGTAAAGCATAGAATTTTCTGATGATTTTTTCTTGAGTTGGGACATCAAAGGGTTAATGTGCAGCCTGTTCTTTTTAGTAAGAGCAGGCTGAGTCCTGAAACTCCAATAATAAGCCTAATCTCCTTGTATGTCTTTGAAAGAATATCAAGAGCTGAGAAAGCAACAAATTTGTGAACTAATGAGAATTGTTCAACTCATACAAAGTATTAGGGAGAAGGAGCATAATTATACACACATTATCGGTGATTTTTTGCTAAAAAAATGTTCGGTCAGCCTCCTCCCTGCTTTCCTATGAGAAATGAAGTAGGTCTCACTTTTATGCATTAAGTAAAACCACAGTAAGGGTATACAACCTGCTGTTTTTTTTTTTCTTTAACATGAGTCACGGAATGCATTGGCAAGCTTTAGTCGTGCACATGTGAATTCAGAAGTTCACAAGAAACATGCTGATACCTTGTGGACGATGAAACAGTAGAGCGTAAGAATGAGCGCCAGTCCCCCGCTGATGGATGCAATGATGAAGCCAAACTTGTACACATCCCTGACTGGTTTTGTCTGCGAAGCCTTCGCTGAGTTCCAATCATAACTGTCTGTGGAAATGTTCACAGGATCTGTGATCACAGCCTTTCCAGACATCTGCATTATTCATCACAACATTCCAGAAGTTTGAGTTTCACACCTGTAAAATATTGAGCGGATGACCCTGCGGGTAGCTCTGTCGAGGAGCCAAAGCTTTCTGAGTATTCCTGCTGGCATCTCCAGTCAACCGGTGAGTCACTGGTTGTCACCAGTTCCCAGTAAACAGACAACACCTCTGAAACTCTCTGCAAAGCTTCCAACGGAGAGCCTCGGTAGACCATCTCAAAGCTCTCTGGCTTATCCTGCGGCACATAACGAGAAACAAACTTTTTTTTTTTCTTTCTGACAGACAGAGCAGGAATGATCTTGCAGAAAGCTTGGACAGCTCTCGCAATATTTATTTAAACGTATCTTCATTCAGAAGCACACATTCACCTCCACTTCTTCGTTAATCTGAGGCACGCATCTCTGCGAGTACATGTTGAGGATTAGCGCCCTCAGGGACTGAACATAGCCATCATTTATTGAGCCCCGATTATACTTGAAATGGGTGGTTAGCAGCTCCAGTGTCCAGGGTAAAGCAGCTTTCACAAAGCAACATTTGCTCTGCAAGGAAGGAAAGCAAATTTAGAGGAGTTCTTTTATTTTATATATATATATATATATATATATATATATATATATATATATATATATTTTTAAAGTCACTTTTTGTACAAAACAATCACCTTTGGACAAATGTTGTCTTACCAGAGTTCTCTGTTCTATGAACGTGTAGGTTATTGAACACCCACTTCTCAACTGGTTGTCCATCTGTAGAAATAACGGGAGGATTTCAGCCGGAGATATTTGATCTGATCTGTTTGATGTTGTGCTAACACCTACCAGTTGCCTGACTATCAGCAGGTGTTCTCTAGTGATTGAGTGTCTGCATGGACCGGGTACCTCTGCCATTGACAGAGGGAAACTCAGGAACATAAGCACACACAGACACTTTACCTGCAACTGACAAAACTGAAGATTATCCTCAATTCAATTCAAATCCAGAGCTTGTAAAACTGAGTGTAGCTCATTCTGAGCTTCTGTATTCTAAATACGAGCATTAAACACCTATAACTTAAACGGTGAAATTGCTCAATAAAATCTTGTGCGGTCTGCTGTTTTCCCTCACTTATTTTCCCACTCCCCCTCATTGACTTTCACTTGACTTGTAAATCATTTCACATGAAGAAAAAAAAAATATTAGAGCAAACGTCAGTGGAATTTCTACTGCCGCAACACTTTTCACAACTGGACCGGGCCCAGTTCTTGCCTTTCCACCCAAACAGCAGCACAGAGGAGAGGAGCTGCTCAGAGAAAGTCAAAATAAAAAAAAGCGTCTCCACTGCTGAAGCTGTTAAACTGGGGCACACATTGGGATTGGATCTGGGTAGAAGTGCCTGATGTTTGAGTCTGACCTTGAGAGAACTTAGAGATAAATCCGAGTAATGGTCATATTTTTTCTATATGGCACAGAAGGTTGGCAAGTGAGAGGAGCCCTCCGCCTCCTCCTGTAGCTCATGATGCTTGTTACACCGCACACCTTTTGGAATCCGTAACAGTGAAATGGGCTCCAGATGGACTTAAACTCTGGATGGACTTAAACACGGTGACAAGCATCATTCTTTCCACCGCTAAAAAAATATAAAAAAATCAATATTCAGTTGTTTTTAAAAGTGACAATTAATGTAAGTTTTTGAGATATTGCTTTTCGATGGGATAATTATGTCACACCTCAATATAGATGTGAAAAGAGCACTGGCATGAGACAGGGTTCGCTTTAAGTGCAACTTCTGACGCTAATCGGGAAACAAAAGACTTTCTTTGAAAGCTGCAGAAATGAGAGGGATTGCTTTTATGGTTTTTTCTGTTCTTGATGCAACCCAGAGCTGCCTTCTAGATTGATTTCATGCTATCATACAAAAAGGCAAAAAGAAAGGGAAAAGCCTGAGAAAGTTTTTTGCTCTAAAACAATAAAAATAATTAAACTTGATATCTGAAGCAGACAAGTCAAAACAATAATTCCCTTGTCACAGAACTGGTAATGTGAGCATAAATCCTGTCTTGCCCCACTATTATTTGAAGCCCAGTTAATGACTGATGATGATACATAATCTAATTAATGTAATCTAATAGAACCATAAATGTGACCGGTGTGTGGCAAATGTGGTGGCACATGATGCAAACATAACTCATCACATGATTTGTTGTCTCCATGTGGTATTTAAATACATTTACGTTGGTTAACTGCACAATCAAGCCCCCAGTATTTTAGACAGATATTACGAAGCAGCAGACTTTGTTTTGTTTTAGTCATATAGCTGATTAGTAAAAAGTTCTCACCTACCTTAGCTTTGCTCTGACTCACTGTTGTCACAGGGATGGTCATCTGGTACGTGTTTGGCAATGGAAAACACCAAACTCCTCTGTCACACACATTGAAGCAGACAGATCTTTCTCATATATCCACTTCCACTCCACAGAAAGGAATTTCTTCTTGAGTAAATCTGACACTTCTTCATGTGGCGCTGGTCTTCAAAGCTTTGCCTGATGTGCTCCTCCTCCTTTGAGTGAGTTCAAACTGAGACTGACTATTTCCGCTGACTGACAAACTTCTTAAAGACCTCCCACCTTTTCTCAAGATGCTGCTCTGCTCTCTTTGAACACGTAACACTAAAATGTTTTTCTTTTTACATCGCAATTCAATCATCGTGTGGTTTTGTTGTTAGAAAGAAATTAATACATAAAGAATTTCAAAAAACTCTCATTTAGTGACTTTCAGGTATCTACTACTTAAAAGAGCTTTTTAATGATTCTCATTAAATATGTTTAGGTATTAATTAGAGTAGATTTTAAAACCAGTGTGTAATACTGAAAAATAAAAAACAGTTGTTAGAGATAAGAGTGATGTTTTTTTTATTTTTTTATCCTGTGCATTTAACTAAGGAATATATTAGATGAACCGTTTGAAGCATCCATCATTGCTTTATTAAGTTTTTAACCTTTATTCCTTTGAGCCTTATTAAAGTCTAAAATCAGGATTTAGAAATTAAAGAAGCTTTGCCCATGGTTCTTATGCACCATTGTGTTTTGCTTTGAAAATTCAGTTGACATAAGAATAGATAAGTTAGCATTCAACATATATTTTTAAAGCAAAACTAAAACTTTCCCATTATTTATCCTGTATTATAAAACAACTAATATATATATATATATATATATATATATATATATATATATATATATATATATATATATATATATATATATATATATATATATATACAATCCATTCCTCATATTCCTGTATATTCTGTATAATCTGTGTAATTTATATCTCATATTACATTACATAATTTTTTTTTTTTTTTCATACATTTATTAGCACATCAATATTATTCTCTGTTTATATCTTCATACACCTTTATAAATATTTATATCATATATAGCACTTCTGGATAGATGCAAACTACATTTTGTTGCTTGTACATGTGACAGTGCAATGACAATAAAGTTGAATTCTATTCTATTCTATTCTATTCTATTCTATTCTATTCTATTCTATTCTATTCTATCAAAATAGTTTGAAATATTACTGATTCAAACTGGGCTTTCAGTTATTAAAACAGTCCTGCCTTTTTACAATATCAAAGTCCATTATTTGCACGAGGAAGCCCAATTCACCAGCTTTTCTTCAACATAATAAATCAGAGAGAAACAACTTCCCACCCATGAGTCAATCTGATCTCAGCCCATATGCGTAATTACCAAAAGGAGCACTTAAGTGGTGTAAATTGAGGAATAAAAGTAGGAAATCGATGAGGCTTGATTAAACAAGTAACCAAGCAAATTTATAGAACACACTTCACTTAGATCTTGGTTTGGCAGTAATTTAAGAAAATATTCTGCATGGGAAAGTGTATGTTTGACATTTACATTCGGTGGAGGCACCTCAAGTTTATGCTCTAACCTTTACAAATATTTGTGCTTTTGGTTGGCTTTGAAGAGTTTAAATGTTTTCACATGAGCAGATCAGCGGTGATCCATGTGGGTCCTAAATTCATCCTGAATAGCTGGAGGATAAATCACATTCCTTCTCTGATTTATTCTCGTGTTGTTGTAGATGTGTCCACACTGGAGCATTCAGTGCTGGATGCCATACATTTAAAACCAAATATCGACATATAATATGTAAAAAATAATATGCTGACATTAAATCAGGATAGATCTTTCTTGTTTTAGGCCAGTTAAAAATACAAAAATTTGGTCAGTTTGCTAAACGGAGAAGTAATAAGAATCTTATTTTTTTTTTTTTAGAGAATATTGTTCTACTTTCTTTAAATTCCAAAAATTGCATTACAATTTATTTATATTTTGTAGCACTGGCTTCACACTGTACCATTCTGGTTAAAAGCTTGATCCTTCCACACACTGCACTGCTTTAATTTGCTTCTTATAACTTTGTCCATTTTAACTGTTGTAGGGCTCCTTGCTGACTCACAAAAACTGACTTTTCGCCATTATGCTTAACGTCATAGGATAATTTCCTGACTCACATGATTGACTCAGAATCTAATGTGTTAACTTAAATGAATTGGACATTTACAATAAAGGAAGTTGGTAGATAGAATCTGGCAAATGTTTGCATTTCAGAGCAGATTTCACTGGAAGTGGAACTGAGCAGGAAGATGTATTTGAGGTTGGACACGCCCTCCAGCAAAGGATCTCTGTCTAACAAGATCTGGAAAAGAGTCAAACAAGCACAAAACACACACGCACACACATAATAAAAGATCCTGACACGTTTTGGACTGCCCATTTTCACCAAATCTTTAACTTACTGGTTTATTTTTTCATTTTTCCAATCCAAATTCAGTTTTTTTTCTTGTGATGTGATCTGTTTAATGATGTGCACCAGCCAATCCTTCAGTAAAACATCATCACATTATAATGCGACATTTACAAGGTCGACATTTTATCACCTGAAATCCGTTTCTATGATTAAAGGAGTAATGTCCATGCAAGATCTGGAGAAATACATCCATTTGTTTGTCTTACAATGTCTTCACAGGTCTGTTTATAAAATCAGTGAGACAGCTGCAGCTGATCCAGAACGCTGCCGCGCGCATTCTCACTAATACTAGGAGAGCACATCACCCCAGCCCTTACAATGACTCCCTGAAGATCCAAGAATTTATTTAAGAAGCACTTCAGTTTGTTCATCAATCACTAGATAGCTAAGCATCAAAATACATTAAAGATCTGCTGTTGTATCAACCTTCCAGACCTTTGTGGACTTCTGCTTCACCCTCAGAATCAGAAAACGACATAAAGAAGTAGCATTGAGTTTTTATGTTTCACTAATCCAAAAATCTGAAAAATGCTTACACTCCTTTAAGTCAAAGTGAAAATCCCATTTGTTCTGCATGGCCTTGGATTTATCACAACTGGAATAACTTGTTTTGCTTTTCAACCTGTCATCACTTTCCCTTACTTTGCAGCTGCAATGTAAATTATTTCTGTTATTTTATGTTCCTTTTTTATGTTCCTTTTTTATGTTCCTTTTAATTGTATAATGTAAAGTTTGCCAATGTGGGTCCTCAAGCACACATGGTTTAGATGCTTCCCTCTCCAACCCATTCATATGATTACATTACCGCACCGCCTTGCCATTCCTTTATTTCTTCTTCTAATAATTCCCCCCAGGCTGTACCCCAGCTTAACATAATGCAACCCCACCCCGGTCTTATTACGTGTTTCAACTAAAATTTTCAAATAGAGGCATGCAACATGGAGGAACTCCAGTCCTGCTTTATCTCGTAGTAGTGAATTAAAACCATCAGAAAAAAAAAGACTTAAAGAAAAATACTCTAAATTTGACAAGAATTCAAACAAAACTTCCACACAAGTATCTTGGGCAGCCCATCAAAACAGTACGCTTTCTGATTGTTTACACTAGCTGTGTTTCCATTTATAAATGGAATTTGCTTAATGCAATCATGCCGACTTTCTTAGAAAGTAGTTATACGAGGACAAGGTGTTGTTCTGGCCATATTGGAATAGAAGTATTTCATAAAACTGCAAAAGAAATATTTTTTTTGGCATCTTATGAATCAACAGCCGGATGCTACTATTGGTGAAAATGATGAAGAAGATGACAAGAAGTTGTGGGAGGATGGTGGTTTGCTTCTGGTTTGTCTGGCTCCACCAAAGCTCTTAACAGCATTGCACAGTTCATTGAAGATGTGTGTCATTTAAATGTTTTTTTTTTTTTTAAATAGCCAACTATAACGACCACGAAACATAGGAGAAGAGAAATTCTAAGTTCAAGTATGATGGAGTATAAGGGACTTTCTTATATTTCCTTAGTATGAAAGACTTATATTAGTATAAGTTATAGTAGCAATAGGGTCAGGGTAACCTTAATCCTAACCCTTGCTAATGATTTTCCATCATGTAGAAATACCATTAACTCCCTGTTCTTCATTCAGCTGGAATCCTGTTGCTGCTTAATAATGTTTGTCAGCCTCCAGATGATTTAGTGGATAATTGAGACTTAAATATTTCCCCCCACATTTTATCAGGGTAGGATAAAGGCTTTGAACATCCATAAATATTCTTAAAAAACACTGTGACCTAATGTGAATATGAGTCAGTTTTAAAACGGTACTTTTTAATGTGTACCACCAGCACTGTTTCATTTAGAACTAAAGCCAGTGAGGAATTTCATGCGGAGCGTTAAATCAGTTGGAAGTGGCTCAAAGCTGCAAGATCCAACACATGTTTGAAATTCTAACATTTGCTTTTTATATTTTTGTCTCAAGACAAAAATACATCATTGAACCACATCTGCATTTTTTGAAAATATCTTAATTAATACAGGCCATTTTGATATTTCCCCTGTGGACCTGTGCTTGATTTTATTTATACTGGAGCGTCTTAAGAATAATTTTAGGTTTAATACTTGTTCACTTTGACACACAACCTAAATGTCCTTCATTTTGTGGCGCTGAGGACCAAACTGTGCCACTTCACTCTAAACACAATGTGAATTGTCAAATCTCCGATTCGCTCCTTCTTGTCTGTAAAAACTTGTGGCAATTACATCTGAGGATTCAAACCCACTGCACAACATCTTCAACTTGATGCAAAAAAATCATCACTTGACCACAATAAGAAGTACAGCTTTATAGTAATAAACCAATACATACTGCCTTATTTGCACTTTTATGCAGATCATGCCAGAATTTACTGATATTCCAATTCTCTTGCCCAAACTTTCATATCGATCTAAAAACAGCTTTTAATCAGATTCAGTCAAACATTACTTGGCTTTAATTGGTCTTAAATG
Organism: Poeciliopsis gracilis; assembly: GCA_911649635.1. Classification (NCBI taxonomy): domain Eukaryota; kingdom Metazoa; phylum Chordata; class Actinopteri; order Cyprinodontiformes; family Poeciliidae; genus Poeciliopsis; species Poeciliopsis gracilis. Next base: position 6,830,284 of record CAJVRI010001220.1, read on the forward strand.
CAAAAAAAAAAAAAAAAGAAAAAGAAAAAAACAAGCTCTAGATTATTACCCAAGATTCCCACTATAAAAACTGCTAACAGGGCAGAGATTGAGATGATCAATTGTTATACATACCTGGATGTGATCTAGATGAAAAACTTTCTTTTAAGGCTTGTGTTGTCTTGCGGGTCAAAAGTCTTTTGAGTTCATTAATAAAAAAGTTTTTCATGCAAAAAAAAAAAGCAGTGGAAATAATTGGACAAACCCTAAACACAAATACACACGGTTACACTTATTTATAAATACCACATACTGTTGAATAAAATTATATGATCCAACCTATGGAGTTTGTAACTCCTAGTCAGTTTTAGCAGGTGTTTAAAACTTTATGAAGCAAATTTCTATGTTTTCCAAAGACATCCACATGACAGTGATAAATGACGTCACTTTGTGAATTTAGTGTTGTGTATTTTCTGCCATACCCACAAAGCTATGAATTTGGCAAAACTTTGCTTTAGTTCATTGAGGTTTGTGGGTTTTTGTTTATGCTCTAATCGTAAGATCCTGTCAGAACATTTTAATCAAGATCAAATCTGTAGAGACTGGGCTACTGCAGCAACAAGACCTTTTTCTTTTGTTACATTCTATTGTGGATTTTTCAGTGCTTTGGCTCAAAGTCCTGTTGCACTATCCAGTTTCAGCCAATATTCATGCTTCAGATTGATGGGCTCCCATTTGACTTGACTCAAATGGGAGAACTGAATCGGCTCTTTTTTAATGCCAGATTAAGTCCTGTGGTCTAGCCTGATGCAACTTTCAAACTTATGATGCTCATTTTAAAATGAGAACCTATGTCAAAGAAAATCAACAAAGCCAGGACTTACTAAACCAAGAAACAACTAACTTTCTTGACAACCCACTTAAACAAGCCAAGCTCGTTCAGTCTCTCTTACATGTTCTGCTTGTACCACCATTTAAGATGATAGCTGAGGCCGGTGGACTCAGATGTAGTTCATGTATTTTTTGTAATTTCTCGAACTACTTCACAGCTTGACCTGGCCACAAACTTATGGAGACTTCTGCCCTTGGTAAAATTAGCTAAGCACCCAAAATGCCAAAACCCTAAACATTAAGCTTTAGGAAATTACCTTTTAACACTTACCAGATGCACAATCAGCATCCCTACTGCTATTGTCTTTTCTCCTTTTTAGTTCTTTTTTTAAATCACTTGAACCACTTGGTTAAATTAAATTTTAACCACTTGAAATTGTAAAAAGTATCATTTTAAATTATACACTTAAAAATGTATAGTTTTTTCAAAGTGATTTTATTTTCTAATATTCAGTGAAAGTACATTATAATACTGGATCCAGATGTTGTGATAAGTTAAGATCGAAGCAATGAGAGAAGACTTTCTAAAACATTGGCTGTGTTTCAGATAAATATTGGAGTGTACTGAAACAGAGGGTTTGTCCCTCATATTAAAAATAAATAAAGACTTATAACGTACACCATATTAGGCTTCATTTATCTGATGGTTGTATGCAAGATTGCACATGGTATGTGTGGTATACGTGCAAGATTTGTTTCTTTTGTCGCTTTCTCACACATGCTCCAGCACTTATTCATCACAACTCTGTGTCGTCGCTCGTCATTCTGAGTACAGTGTGATGACAGCTGCATTAAAATATGTTTGAAGTATTGCATGTTTTCTCAGAGGTAAACATATGCAATGATGAAATAAAAGCTTCCCACTCTCCCAGGATCAATACTCAGACATGACTAAATTCCATCAGAACTGAGAATGAAGGGAAGATTACACAAATGGACCCTAATTAAGGAGAAAGGAGAAAACTTTAAATAAGTAAGAATATCTCAAAGTAACCATTTAGTTTCCTCCAGAGAACAATAAATCTTTTCCAGTGGATGAATTTATTTCTTCCGAAAGCATTGACGGTCGTTAATAACATGAAGAGTCACGCATTGGCATTTGGAGCTTTGGCAAAACATGAGTGACCAAGACTCCCAGAAGCAATGAATCTTCCTGTGACTTTGGGAGTCAGCAAGCAAACTATCTAAATATGCTTTGAGATAAGAACTATTGAATTCAATGGTGGTCACACAATTTAGTTTATAGCTATTCAGCAATAAACTAAACATGCTGTGTTGTATGTAAGGGAGCCAAACTTACCTGAACTTTTCACACTGCGCATATATATTCAGCTTTTTTTTTCTTCTTTACACTTCCTGTTTCAAGAGCATGCAATGTACATGAGGGTAGTTGTGCTGGTTGACCAGTAAATCAAGAACTGAGCCTCAATTAGGCACTCAGAAATGAAAGTGCTGTTTGGCAGTAAACGGCCCTTTTGTACTTGGAACATTCTGTTTATTTTTGTTTTTTGTTGTTGTTTTTGCTCAACAGCTTGGATATTTTCAGATTAAATCAAAAATTAGAAATGATTGCACATCCTTTTGAAGAATCCAGATTACAAGCCAAACACAGAACAAACTGGTGTATTTAAGCATCCTCCTTTCTCAGACACTCATACATCAGAAACTGAATGTTTTTAAAAGCTGATTCCATTTTGGAACAAAAATATATACTATTCTGTTTGACTCCCAGGACATCTTTACATTGTTGTTGCACTAACCCTTCTTGAGACTGTCGCCAGTCATGGACATGGTGTAGCAGGCTTTGTAACTTATTAGATGCTTCAAAGAATTGTGACACATCCAAGAACTTCTTTTAATAATGTTTTTCTCTTGCAGGTTCTTTAGTGAATGATGTTTTTATGAGGAAAAAAAGCTTAAAAATGTCAGTAATCTGTGTGGGTCTACCACGTAAAATCCCATTCCATTAAAATCATGTTTTAATGAAGAACAATGCTTGCTTAATGGGGACTTGCTTTGAATTTAAAACAGCCACACAAATCTGGATCCTTTAATTGATGCTTTTTGTTGGTATCGTTCAGCAACAATTATATATAGCAAACAGGTTCAAAGACTTCAATTACAGGTGTGGAGCTTTGTTTCATAACACGCTACATAAGTTTCAGCTTCGGGATGATTCTGCTAGAATGGATTATGCAACTCTGTCTTCTGACAAGTCTTTGTCTGCTGTGTTTATGTTAGTGATTGTTTGGACAGGTTTCCACTCAGAATACTTATGCTAACTCATACTGCGAGAGATGTTTTTGCATTGGCTGGATTTTTGATGAAATGCCAGAGTCCACCCTCACCTCACGGTGCACTTTCAACAGATACACTCCCAGGATGACAATTCAAGGATATGGGAGCAGAGAAGCATTACTTCTCTATTGTCTCTACAAAGTGGACTTCCTCTGCAGTTTGGAGAAAATGGGACAAAAAGATCTGACAAGGGCAACTGATAAATGAAAGTGCTGTTGTCGTTTGTATTGTTTTATCATGTCCGCTGTCATCTGGGCTGGAGATTCCTGCCATTGTTCAATTACTGTAATGACGTTCTCAAATAATTTTCTAATAGATCCAAATTTGCCTGCATGTTTTCGATTTACGCAGCTTGCTTTATGATGAGCCTCTATTTTTAAAGGACAAGAGTTTACCAAAAACAGATTTTTTGATTAAAAACTGCACAGACACAGAGAGACGTCTACAAAAACATAAGGTGTCTTATTAAATTATTTTTATATCACAAACGGTTTGAAGTAGAGTTTCACCAGCAGGAAGATAAAAAAACAAAAAACAAATACTTGTCATGTTTGAAAAATGCATCAAAACGAAGATGCATTTTCTATAAACTGGCATTTTTGATAAAGGATGCATATCATGTATTTTCAAGGGATTAACTCTGTTAGCTTCAGTTGTTATAAACAATGCTGTATATCAAAACAATTTAAAATGATTTTTACTATCAATCATAGCTGTATCTTAAACCTTGAAATTGGCCTTTGTCTCTTTAAGAACTTATTACCAAATAAATTCAAAGTTTACAGGCAACATGCTTTTGGAAATTAGTAGAATAAAACAATATGTACACTCTAGAGGAAATGTGAAAAATATTTCACCAAGGACAGAGTATTGATACAGTCTCATTTTAATTTGCTTCTTCACACCTTATGAAATTAAGCTAACAGAAAGATAGCCTGATTTGTTTTGTTTTTTGCTAAAACATGCAGAAATGTTCACAATAGGTCATTGTCACCTTTAGGAAGTTAAGGACATTCTATGATGATAAATATGTTGAGCCAGCATTGGCGTTATAGATAAAATATGTTGCAGCGTCTGCTTCCAACTACAGCATAAGCTTGGTCCAAAAACGCATACACTACACTGAAATGGAAACAAAGAAGAACAATAATATCTTGCATGGCAATTTTATTCTCACAGGAATGATTATGTTTTTATAACAAGCAGAGTGACAGACAGAAAGCATTAATTATTGATAAACAAGAGTAAAAATGACTGTTTTATAATTTATAGTGCAACATGGGTCAAATAAAAGAGAAAAACATCAGCAAATGTTGTTTAAAAAATACTCATCTTGTAAGCAGGTGAAAGTCACTCCCCCACTTTGAGGTGACAAGAAAAAGATGGAAAACAGCAGTAAAAAATTAAAGTGGGGAGAAAGGTAAACACAATTGAACTTAAAATTATTGTCAGACTGCCGTAGCAAACCCAATCCGATTATTGCGACGATCAAACTCTGTGTAGTATCGGGCAATGAAGTTGGCTCCCAAGATCCAGACTGGACCTGTAGGCGGCGGCACATCCAAGCCCCTGAAGGAGACGATGCAGACGTCCCCTTCGAACTGTGATTGCTGAAACGATAGGTTCAGACTACTAATAAATGTCTTAAACCAGTGCTAGATGTTTTAAAATGTCTAACAAATGTATCCTGGACATCAATGAATCCTTTAGACAGCTTTTTCACATAGAAAATCCTCACAGAGGTACTCCTGTGGCTCAATCTGAATGCCTCAGGTTTTTCCCCTCCCCTACCTTGACTCAGATCTTCTGCAGCCAGCCCAATAAAAGCTGCAAAAAGAAGTTCAGGAAAGAACAGAGGTTTTTTTTAAGAATTGTTTTCTTCTTGCCACTCTTATGTAAGCTGACAATCTTGGCAGTGAAGAATTTTTCAGGTCTCTTAGCTTCTCCTTTAATTGTCACTTTCCTTGTAAATGCTGAAAGTTTGGTCATTTTCAGATCAATCAGATTCATGTCTGAGCTCGGAGATGAAGCTTGAGCTATTCACCTCATCCCTGACTTGTCTGTTGTACATCTGTTGCTGTTTTTCATTAATGTTTTCTAATAAACATCTGAGGCCTTCACAGGATATCTATATTTATATTGATTTTAAATTATACTCAGATGAATTTTATTTATTTATTAGGTGACATTTGACTAAAATAAAAAAAAACATTGGGGTTCATAATTTTAACAAGACCAACTTGAAGAGTTGGTATTGCATTCTTATTTGCAATGCATAATAAGAATGAATATTTACATTTTCAAAAAATGTTTTTTGTTTGTTTTACTTAAGACATTTTTTGTGCTCCACTTTGGAGGATTTTGCACAATACATTAGCAATCATTTGCCGTCTTACCCAAATTATATAATCTTCATGCGTCAGAGAGTAGTCCTGGCCTCCCAGGTGAAACGTGACACTAGGCAACATCTTCACAGTGTCGCAGTTGACTTTATACTGTATTTGAAGAATAATGCCAGGTAAAGTTTTTTTTTTTTTTTTTTTGCAACCTATTATTTTTCATGGGAAACTTTGTTGCCATGCGTTTAAGACTTACTCCAGTTTCATCCAGCTGAGCTCCAATGGTTTTCATCAGCATTGAGATGGAGGAGGCCGGGCCTGTGATGTATGAGGAGCCTGTGTCGATCACAGCTGTGCAGCCCTCTGCACAAAACATCATCTCCGCTCCCACAGCAACCCTACACAAACAAGACACAAAACGTATCATTTCTGAATAGTTGCATGCCAAAATATATATATATATATATATATATATATATATATATATATATATATATATATATATATATATATATATACCAGCACATCCATTTTGCACGTATGTTTGGCAAATATCTCACCCTTTCATGGTGACCTCCCATTTTCCCATCTCCCTTATTTTCAGATAATTAAAATTTCCAGTGTAGTAGTTTGGGTCAGTTCCCCCGAGGAGCAGTTCCCCACCAGGGGAGTGTTTTGGGTCCCTGAAAAACATGAACAAATATAAAAAGATTTACAAATGGGCCTGCTGAACACAGGCCACAAGGTTCAAATGTTCATAGGCCCCTTGCCCCTCATTTCAAAGACACTGTTGACATTAAACTATCATAAAAAAAATGCAAGATGTCACAAAACTTGCAGAAAAAATATGAACTGACACCTAACAGACAAATGATCAGAAACGGTAACAATATGTCTACAAAGTTGGACCACTGTTAATACACAATAAAAAAAAACTACCACAAAGAGACATTTTGTGACTACAAAGGGAAGGCAATGAGCACAAAGAAACCCAAATGAACAACCAAGTCTTAAAACTCTGAACACAGATGTAGGGTCTGCAGTTAGTTTGATACTAGGGTACCATTAGACTGCTCCAAGCCTCAGGGGTCCATGCCTTATGATGTGTCATTGTTTTAAATTCATAGTCTGAAGATTTCATGGTTTGCTATTCATTTTCTCCTTGTCACTGCTGAAAATGTTGGTTTGATGATTTATGATTGATGGAAAGCAAAAAGGTTTCTGAGTAGAGGTTTAAATTTATGGTCTACTTAAACAGTATAATAATAAGCTGACAACAACAATACTGCAGAAACTTACCAAAAATATTTCTAGTTGCAAAATGCTAGAAGAATGAAAAATTATAGTTTTTTACTGATTTTTAAAATTCTTACTATTATTTTTGTACATCAGACAGTGTCATAAGGGTTATGTGACTTCTTATGTCATGCCGTTTGCTTACAGAACATTAAAAAGCAGAAGGCTGCAATCTAAGTTGATATGTCTGTTTTTTTTGTAAGATTTTATGAGTTAATGATAAAGGGTTAAAGTTGTGTTTTAAATTCAGTTTCTTTTTGTTTCTTTTGGAATTGCATTCTGTCGCTCTGATGCAACAAGCAGTAAAGTCATGAATTTCCCATCTATCGTTTCTTCCTATTTTGGACAGCAGTGAGGCAGACGGTGAAGAAGCCTGAGAAATCTTTATTAATGGGATGCAAGACTTTACGCTAAATGAACACCATTTATTCAACACACTGAAATTATTGGCATCTTTGAACCATTGTCTAGCAATCATTACGATAAATTAAGGCAGGCAAAAAACAATCATATATTTGGAAATCAGTTGTTTTTTTTAAACCCACCTTGTCCCACAATTATTGTTTAACTTATTATGACAAAAAGTAAATGTAACAGAGTCCAAAGAACATCCTAAAAGCCACCTTGAGCCAACATGAACTCCCTTCTTCCAAGTCAGGCTTTAACATGTCATGGCAGGACTTTTAAATCCAGCAACAACAGCAGATCATTTAATTAATTTCTGAATCTAAAGTGACGAACCCCCACGGACGAAAAGCCAGAAATTACTCTAGACAAAATAGCTGACTGAACCGTCAGAGAGAGGTAAAAGTCACTGGACAGTGGAACAAAAACACAAACTGGTTCTAATAAAGTATACAGCCCTGTTCAGCCCAGTAAGTCACTCTTTGTAGTTCTATCCCTGGCAGAGCTGACAGATCAAAAGGGATTTGCATTTCTGGATTCCTGCATAGCAATAGGATCAGAACTAAGAATTAATCCATGACTTCCTGCCTTCCCGGGGTACAATTTAAACACAACTCTCAACAGAACATCCATTATGAGAAAGTCTGTTGATTCTCATAAATCGGGCTAGAAAAAACGGTTACTTTCCTAAAATTGCTTGTATTTATGGTCAGGGCCGTAATTATATTGATTCTTATTTACCTTACCATGAAGAACGGTTTGAAGGATGGTATGGAAGGTAAAAACATCTCCAAAGATCCCTGTGACAGAATAGCAGTATTTGTTTTGCAAGAAATTATTCTGCTGCTCAAAGCTTATTTTTAGGTTTTTGGAGCATCCTTACAAGGGGTTGCAATAAAATAATGCAAAGTGAGTGAAATGTACTTATTATTGGTGATTTCATAAGAACAATTAATAAAATTAGGTAATTTTCTTTCATTTTGCTCAGATCACCTCCACAGGATCAGAGGATCAGATTTAGCAGAAAGTGTCAACCTGGTTGTGAGGCACTTTTATTGCCCAAACATTCAAGTTGATTTCACACATACAAATAGATTGAGAATTAGGTAATAACAATGTCTGATTTTCTTGTTATATCAGACATAGTTGAGGTCAGGATTTTAATCAGAGATCATAATATTTAGCTGCAAGTTGATTATCATTTTTTCCTAAACTCATAACATATCAAGTTTGTGAAATGTCCATTTATTTAAAAAACTGCCCTGGTAAGCGCTTTCAACAGTCCTGTCCATCTTGGGAATTATGTTTCCCGTCATAAGGATTTTACTGTGTATGATAAAGTGCAGAGGAAATCTGTGAACACACCTGCTGTAGTAGATTGAAAAAACTTCTTCTTTGAGGATGTGCTGAGACATAATTTGATCAAACACTGGAGTAATGCCATCAATGGCCACGTTAGGATAGCCCATGCCCAGAACTCCGTCAAACTTGGCGAAAATAAACGGCATGGCAGACAGAGACGTGGCTTCAGCAAATACTTGAACAACGGGGAGCCCGCCGACCTGCAGGGATCAAATACGCAGAAGACAGAAAGGTGAAACATGGCATACAAAGGGCATGTCTTTAAGTTAAATAGGTGTAACTCTGATTTATTGGTGCCAGACTCTGACTCACCACAACAACATCCTCGCTCAGAAATCCCCTGATAGTTCCAGAGGCGTAGTTGATTGAAAATCCCGTCCCATTCTCAACATGAGTGTGAGATTGGGAAGAATCATACCTGTTGTGAGTGACTAAACATCCAAAATGTATTTATTTCAAAGACAAGTTAATATCAATGAGTTTAAATGTCAAACATTTGAACAACATCAATTAAGCTTCTATACAGTCGCAAGGAAACCATTCAAGTAGTTCAGTAACAATCCCATGGACAAGCCCATGTTGATGAGTTTCAGATGTTTGTGTCTGCCTTCAGCTTGGTGTTGCTGTGAACATTACTCCATAATATAGTATACTTGTGTTCTGATAGCTACTTTCAAGATAACATTAAAAATTTCAAATCATCTCAAACTGGATTCTTGCACATAAGAGTTTACTGCACCACAATGGTCCACACTTTACCAGATTTCAATCCAATACATGAAATCAATTTTTTCAGTCATAGTTTAACACACTGATACTTACAGCAAGCTGTTGAAAAAGGTGAGCAGCTCTGCGAGGGCACCCACAGGTTGGCTGAACCTGTGTCAAACACCACATTGAACATCTGGGCTGGGGAGCCGATACTAATTTCTCCAAAGTACTGAGTCTGTTTAATAGACAAACGGGACAGTGATTCTGAGGCATTCTAAGAGCTTTTTTTTAAATATGTTTTCCACATTTAGTTTACTCCATAAGCGAGGTTTGGGGGAATAAAATATTACACAATAACTCTTAAATGAACCCCCTATTCAAAGGCAATTTAATCTGTAGTTTTATTGAAGAAGACATTTTTAGCATTGGTCCAAAGAGCAGAGAGGAAAATGCTTGCATTTGTGGGCCTCTTAAACCCTGGACTCGTAGCCCTGTTTTTGTCAAAGGGCAAACCCATATGTCTTCAATTTAACATGTCTTCATTTCCTGTCACCTGCAGAATCGTTTACACATTATGTGTTTCAGATTTTTTGGCGACTATGCACACAAAAAAAAACAGAGAAAAAGATATTAAAATGTCTTACATCCAAGTAGTTTGTTAAAGGTGTGGGAACTGTCCCATTGTTGGGGTCGGCTGTGTTCATCTGGGCCAGTTCAGTCAACACTTGCTCTGCAGAAACTCCCATCTCCTGTAGCGTCTCTCTGATGGATGGCATCTTCTTGAGAGCAATTCTAGAGACAGAAAAGCAAAAGAGGAAAAACCAAGAAAGAAAAACCAAACTAAATTTAATGCAAATAGAGCTAATGAGTTCTGAGTTCTGTGAGAAATATTTCTTCAATTTCTGACACATGTGTCTGGTCACGATCTCACTATGACAGCCATTCTGTAATAAAGCCCAGACATATTTTGCTCGAAACGCCAAGCCAGAAAAAATAAATAAAAAACACATGTCATCTCAGATCATACGTTTTAGAAACAAACCACTAAAACCCATTTGTTGTCCTGTCTTAATTTGCTTAGCTGTCATTCTTCTTCTTTTTTTTTTTTTTTGCTGCGGCATGTTTTCCTTCTCAAATATGTTTTCCACCTAATATACCTGCACAGCTGGTACTGCTACTGTAAGCAGAGTAAGAGACTTGTAAAAAAGCAAGATATGTACCTTCTTAAGCCATGACTGGAGTTCAATGCCAGAGATAGGGCAACTAAATACATCCAGCAATTTGGCAGTGGAATCATGGTGAGTTCTCTGTCAGCAGGCAGACAAAAACAGACTTATTATGTTATATGTTAGCTTCTTCTGACTCTAAAGTTCCTGGTTTGTGTAATCCAAGGTTGTGAAAGCTGCGTCTCTGTGTGGTGCGCAGATCCTTGACTCTTTTTATAGTCTATCCTCTCAAACCGTGTTTTCATTTAGCCACTCAGTTTGGAGCTTTCCTCAGTGTGACCTCTTGAAAACAAACTTTACCCCCCATCCAATCCCTCTGCACTGGTTCACAACCCTTCTTGTAATAAACATAACCCAGAGGAAGCTCTCACCATCCTGCCCTCAGGACTAAATACACTTTTGATGCACAGCTTTGTAGACTGCTGGCGTCATTCACTGACACACCTTCTTTGTAGGGTTGTGAGAAGCTCCAGAGGAAAGAAAGATGGTGTGAGCTCACCAAACAGACTGAGTGGATGTTATTTGCCAATCAAAAATCTACTAAAAGCTTATTGTGTTGTTTTAGTTTAAGGCCCAGTGGATAATCAAACTTCTTTAGTGTGAAGGGGTGAAAGACCCATTTCCAACTAAGTCATTTGCAGAACCAGCTGTTGCTGCAGAACGTGCTTTTTCTTTCTTTCTTAAAACTATTAATGTTTTATCAGTGTTTTGACCATATGAGTGTCAGAACAAAGCTTTGCTGGTTGCTACAGCTTGTTTATCACCACAGCAGACTTGTGCAACGCTACATTATTTCAGATGAGCCCCCATCCTTTTAGCCTCTTCATCTCTGATGTCCATCCATCCATCCATCCATCCATCCATCCATCCATCCATCCATCCATCCATCCATCCATCCATCCATCCATCCATCCATCCATCCATCCATCCATCCATCCATCCATCCATTTTCTAACACCCTTGTCCTTAGTGGGGTGAGGAGGCTGGTGCCTATCTCCAGATAACGTTCTGGGCGAGAGGCGGGGTTCACCCTGGACAGGTCGCCAGTCTGTCGCAGGGCAACAAAGAGACAGACAGAACAAACAACCATGCACGCACACTCACACCTAGGGAGAATTTAAAGAGACCAATTAGCCTAACAGTTATGTTCTTGGACTGTGGGAGGAATCTCTGACAGTCACGATTGGTTATGATATTCAGATCATATCTAGGAGAATGACCACAATCAGCTGAAATGAGCTGAAGTTTAAATTCAGACTTTAACAGCGCCTCTCAAAATCTTCATTTTGATTTGCTTTAGCCATTCAGAAATGGATTTGATGCTGTCCTTTGGATAATTTTCTACTTGTGCTTCAGGTTTCATACTGATACGCATACTGTCCTCTGCAGAATTTTCTGGTAAAATAAGAATTCTTGATTCCATAAATTACCACAAGTTCTCCAAGTATTAAGCCACAAAGATGCACTCAGCTCTACTCTACTACCAGTATTCAGACTCTAAATATTTTTATCTCTTCGTTTTGCAACAAATGTAACAGAATAAATCTTCCACTTCTGTCTTATCAGTCTACAAGATATTTCCCCCAAAGTCCATTAAATTGTTAAGAGGTTTTTTGGGTTTTTTTTCTATTTGGTCATTGATGTTTTTGGCCTCAAACTCTCCCACGGGATCCACTATCACAGTCTGTTGATTGTTGAATTATGAGGCTGACCTTAACTGAGGCAAGTTAGTCTAGTGGAGTTTATGATGTTCTTAAATGAATTCCTGTATGATGCACTCTTGAAGTAATTTTATAAGCTGGCTACTCCAGGGAAAGTTCACCATCTTTCCATGTTTTCTCCATCTCTGAATAATGTTTCTCACTGCTTTGGTTTACTAGACTCTGAAAGTTTTAGGGATAGTTTTGTAACCTTTTCCACACTGACTGATATTAATGATTTGATCGTGGAATGCTGTGTTGCTTTTTGAGAGTAAAATATACATTATTCATTTGTAGTGTTTTATTTATTTACTCAGGTTATCTTTCTTTGATGGTAAAATGTGGTTAATGACCTGAAACATAAGAGCGAGAGAGTAAAAAAACAATAAAAATCTGTAACGCGGAAAAAACTTTTTCTCAGCAGTGTATTTTATTTTGTCATCCAGTGACAATGAACAAAGTTATTGTTGCGGGTCTTGCCCAAGGGCATAATTATATATGGTGGAGGAAGTTGGAACTGAAGTTACAACCACCTAATTGCTAGGCAATACCTTTTTGCAAAAATACACACTGACCTTTATGGATGGCTGGAATAATGTTCTGTGTATTTAATTAAACTAGTTTTATTGTTATCAATTGAGCTAGGTCAGGACATCATAACAGAAACATTGAAAGAGAAAAAAACTGTTTGTGATAATAAATTTTAAAAGATGACTGCTGTAAATAAGTGGAAAAAATTATTATTTCTCTGACCTTCATTAGGTGGAAAGTGACATCAAATAGATGGGGCTTTGGTGTAAAATCAGAAGTGTAAAAGGGAATAGGAAAAAGTTTATGTTGTGATTTCAAGCGGCCACAGAAAACTTTAATACTTTTGAGGTTTAATAAGCAGGGATTAATAAATATAGTTAACTTGGAGCTTTTGTAAAAAGTTGACAAAAAACATCAAGCTTTTATTTTTGAATGATTTCAAACAGTTTAAAGCTTTAATTAAGAAAATTATGAATTTGCCATTGTGCTGTCAGAGGTTGCCAAAGAATCGGCTGAATTGACTTGTTTTTATTTGGTTAGTCCTGTGTTTGATTCCTTTTTTCCATATGAAACTTTAATTACCCTGATGAAAAGCACCCTGGAAGAAATAATTTGCTTTCTGGCTGAGACCCAAAACTAGACACAATCTAAGCTAAGATTAAATTCTCCATCCTAATTAAAACCAGCACAACTAAAGCAATCTCCTAGGTGTTTTGTAGTGTAGTTAATGAGCACATGCTGTGCTAAAGTCCATTTGCTTTTATTGTTGCATCAAACAAGGTCTAGTCTCAATGACCTTGAAACTAGACCTTTCAAGGTCTAGTTTCAAGGTCATTGAAACTAGACAAGGAATTTTCATGTTGCAAATATGGAGCATTGATTTACAAAATAACAACTTCTACCACAGTTGTGTTAGTGAATCAGTGGTACAAATTAAGAGGATGTCATGAGTTTTCATTCAGTTTGTTTCTTTTTCCTCACTCTTCAATTATCCTTCAAACTGACATGTCTATGTCCATCTGATGAAAGTTCTCAGTAGACTGATCACAGGCAGACTGCACATTTTAACAAAAAGCATGCAAAGGGTGAAGCTCAATACACATGTGTAAGTTCAGATCGCGGTCTTTGATAAAAAAAATGCTGGCAGGAGGCAGAGCCCATGTTGAGTGCATTTTCCAGTGGAGGGGAATTGACAGGGTTGTGTGTTTTCATATGCACGTCTTGCTGCTGTGCTCACACTCAATGAGGTTTTTACTCTGAGCTCTTCAGTGCCTGAGCTGAGCCACAAGAATCCCAACATATCTGTCCTGACAGTGTGTTGACACTTGACTGACCATACACTTTAAGAAGCATCTGGGTTCAGGTCAGACAGCCATTGGGGAGCCTTGTGGTCAGCCCCTAAATTAACCTGTGAGAGAAAGCCACATTTCTTTCCGCTTACACTCATCTAAAAGAGAAAAGCAGCAGTTCAACGAGACTGCACCAAATCATCTGCAAAGTGTAGCTAATGTTTGCACTGGCACAAAATAATGGAGGAAATTAAATGGAAATCAATAAATAAATGGATTCAGCCAACAATGTCTTACAAGAAGTTTCAAACTTCTTAATTTTTTCATTTTGCAACATTGTGACATTGTTTGTGACAGAAAACAAAAAGGAAGTGAAAGACTCTGAAATTGAAAGAAACAATAATTCGTATTCAGTCAGATTTCACCTTATTTGTAATCATAGTATAAGTCCAGCTACTTTGTAAAGGCCCAAGAGGTTAATTAGAAAACATTGGAAAGCAAAAAACACCAAGAAAACAAAGGAGGACAGGAGAACTTTGTATAAAACAATATCCCAAATTTTTTGTATTTGTAATTGAAAATGGGAAGGAAGTGGTGCAACTGCAAATTCACCAAGAAATTCATGCTTAGAAAAATTGGAATACAAAAGTGGCAAGGAACCACTGCTCAACATGTCCACAAGTGGGGAAATCTGTTGACAAATCCCCCACCCAAAAAAAAACTACGAGTTCTGGACTCCATAAATATGGCCATTATTAAATAAATGCAGTCATTGTGGCCATTACCCACAAGAAGAAAGCAGATGTTGAAAGAAAGCCAGAAGAAGATGTGTTTAAAGATCTGTGGAGTTTTGGCCAGATGAGGCAAAACTGAATTTTTTGGAGTACATGCAAAATAATTTGTGTGGGGAAACTTCATCATGCGTATCTCCCAGTAAAAAAACATTTCCAACGCATCATTCTTTTAGAGTGCATTTTTAGACATGTGCAGGGAAGGAAATGTATTATAGATTTTAAACAATCACACCTACAACAGACAGGTTTGGATCAAAGTTTACTCCTTTGTAGAAATACACTAGTGGTAGTAAAGCAAATTGTAAAACTTTCAAACTTCTTAACAAACATTTTCCATCAAACCTGACGAGGCTAAGAATGTGAAAAACTGTTTTGCTATTCTTTTGGGTATACAGACCCAAAAGAACTGTCATTTTATGTGCAGCAAAAAGGAGGCTGTATTGATTGAACAAACTAAATTCAAAAGCACACCAGTCGTGTCAGATTTTTATTTGTGAAAAATCAAAATCAAAATGCAGAATTATCCTTCAAATATGCAATTTTGCACTGTGTTGTGCAAAATTATCTTTGTATAACTCATCATGGTTGTTGTAAGTCATGCAAGATTGAGATTTATAGTGAATTTCAACTCATTTGTTAGTTAATCTGTTTTATTTTCCTCTAACTGCTGTCATATTGATGCTCTCAGCAACAGCAGGCAGCTATTTAAAAAAAAAGAAAGCCCTTCAAACCTCTGTACACAGATGCTGTAAAAGGATGATTACTAGTGTTACATTTGCTTAGAAGAAAAAGTTTTCTTGCATGACTTAATAGCCCACAATCAGTTGTATAATGCAATGATTATCCCATAAACCTGTGATCTTGAATGTAATAAAAATGCTATCGTCTTTGTGAGAGTTTTTTGAGGGTGTTGAAAGCTGGAAACAAGATGAGAGCGGTCAAAGTGGACTAGTGAAACAGTTTGAGCTGGAAAAGATTGCACACATCCAGATGCAGACTTAAGAATGTTTATTGACAGCATAAACATTCTTTAAGGCTTTAAAAAATATATCTCGTGCTCAGTCTCACGCACATTTGACTTTTGAGCGGGTCAGGTAGATCAGTAGTCTTATGTTTGTATCCCACACTGCCCTTGCGTCACTCCTGCATGGCCTCTCACCTTTTCAGTGAGCCCACTCAACTGGTGAGCATGGGAAATATAAAACTCCTGGAGCTTCTGTGGTAATTTATTTATTTATTTTCAAACTTTTTCTTTTTCTTTTTCCATGCGATCGATGTCAATGGCGTCTGTGTTTCTCATTCGAAATTAAACACAGAGATACTTGTGACAGTGAGGAAAAATAAAGAAGCTGCCATAGTTAGAGCAAGCAAAACCTCAAATTAGTATGGGGGCAAAAACACATTAGATGCACTAATCTTGTAGAATTATAGAAACTCTTATACAATAAGACAGATACAAAGCAGAATGAGATTTAAGGGAAGTACTCTCTCAAACGAACATGCCTAAATTGCTAAGTCACAAACCCTAAGCATCAAATTCTGGCCAGCTGCTCCAAGTATAAAATACAAAATGTTTGCATGTGTTTGACATACTGATTTGCACTTATTTTGTGAAATCCAGCACATAAAAAAAAAATTATCCCAGTAATTTTCTTCTCAGTTATGTTTTTGAATTTAAATCCAAAGAACTCTGTATTAGGCTTCATTTACATCTGGAGTCAATATGCATTACAATGTGTGGGCCAGTCTTCACAACGGGAGGTCAACAATTTTGAAATCGAGACCAAAAGACATATTAAAAACATATTTTAAGCACAACCATGTCATATTCATCCCAAAAAGCTCTGTGAGTGTTTTGTACTGTTCCAGGGTGTTTGCAATTTAAAATCTGTTTCTCAATTTCTTTCAAGACCTGTTTGGGTAAATACACACGACCACAAGAGGTCAGCATCTGCCTTTAAATTCAGCTGAACAGAAATTAGAGCATGTGTCTTCCTCCTGCTCTGACTCAGACGGACATCCAGTCACATCCCTTCTTTCAGAGAAAAGGATCTGTTATCTTTAGATGGCCAACAAAAATGCTACAACTGTGATGAAAAAAATTGTCTTGTCACTGAACGTCCTTCTGTAAGATAAAGGGTTTCTTGAAACAAATCCTTACGTTTTAATTTAAAGCACATCGACTAATCCTAACCCTGAACACATGTAGTGCTGAGCGAAAACCAACCGCAAATCTGATTGAGTGTGTGTTGAAGACCTTCAAATACATGAGAAGCTGGTCCACAATAGTGAGGTAAATTATTGGCACTGACCTCAAATGCATGTGAAATGGTGATGACATTGATCCACAAGCAGCAAAATGTTTGCTAAAATCTCTAACAATAACTGAACCAGGAGAGGTTTTGGGCCCAGAGCTTTAAAATAAGCAAATTGAGGCATATTAACTGCATCTTAGCAGCATAACATGTTGAAGTAAGTTCATTTTACTTTTTTTTTATAGCTCTGAAGGTGTTAAGCTTTTTGACAAAATGTCTTTGATTTTTCTGCAATGGAGTGTCTATTTAAAAGTTATAAATGTATATATGGTCAATGTGTTCTGCTGGGTTCAAAATAAAAGAATAATAGCACATTTTAACAAAGGGAACAAAGTGATTTCATACTAAATATAAAAAAAAATTGCGATTTACATTCTCCACTAATGATGAGGAGACATCGCCAAACTCTTGCTCTAGATAAATAGAAAACATCTGGCACACACTTGGAAATTGCATCAAGTGCTGCAGCTTCTGGTTTCCTGCAGAATGTGTGTTTAGATAAATATTTGATTAGAGCAGAGAAGAAGTAACAGAGAGATATGTGTGTTGATAGCCTCACCTTTGTGGATTGGTTTAAATTATAACTCGCCTCATGCGTGTTGATGAGAAACTGTCACACACTGTGAGTTCGTTTTATAGTTACATTAATTATGACCTGTTTAACCACACAGCTGAATGGGAATAACATTTAGCACTAAAGCAATAAAAATACTATTTAATAATGATCTGCATGTGTGTGTTCTGAACTGGAAGTCAGCATGCATGTATGACTTCATAGTTCTTTCCTCAGCATTTGAAGGCAAAGATGCCAACTACAATCAGTGGACATAAAAGGACACCCAGCTGTGAGAGTAGTAAAGCTAAAGCGATTCAATAAATGACAGAGTAAAGCGCCTCAAAGCTTTGTGAAGTCGATTTTTCTGCACTTCAAAGCTGAGCGTCAAAATTAACGCTATCCAGTCTGCTGATAGTCAGATCAACGCTAGGAGAAAGATCCGCTAAGCTGAGCATTATGTGGAACAAGCTGCAAAATGTGAACAGTATTTCAGCAGCACATTTCATAAGATATTCTGTAATTTCATTGCTCAGACAACACTTCATTGTGGGGCCCAGGTGTTTAATGAAAGGGCTGGAAAGTACATAGAGTTGTCCATAGGTTCCAGATCGGCGCCATATCTGTTGTCTGCATTGCTTAAATGTGCTGCAATACCACACGTTACTGTTTTTCAATAATGCGTTGAAATCTTGTAGATTTTCAAAGCCTGTTTATTTGTGTCATATTTATAACTCCTAACTTTAAAAAAAGTTTGCCCTTAGCATTCCACACAGCTGGACTTTCAGTCAGGATGATGTCAGATTTTGTTTCCTCCACAAATTCTGCAGAACACTTCAAGCTGTCATTGATGTTAAAAGTACCTGAACACAATATTAAAAAAATGGGTTACATATGTGCACTTGATGGAGTCAATTTTTGTAGTTTCTTTTGTCGCTGTGATTTATAGAGAATCAACACAATTGTTTGTCAAGAAATGGCTTTACCTAACCACATGATGTTTTTGGATCATCATACACATACTTTAAAAAAAAAAATTCTCTAAATCTTGAATTTTGCCAGGGTATGTAAATTTATGAACATATAAAACTCCAAATTGTCTACAAGTCATGACAGTTTAAGGGTTATAGTTTATACACTGATATTCAGTTGTTTCATTAATTTTCAGTTTGCTTCATGCTTATATATCAACCTTCTAGAAAGTTTTCTTTCTCTGAAATCAGTGAGAGTTTATATGCCTGTGTGTTTGGGATCAATGTTTTGCTGACAAGTCTGCTCTTCCATTGGTTTATCCAAAAGTTCTGCAGTAAACTTTAAATGGGATAGAATATGGCTTTCTTTGGCAGTGGAGTTTAAGGTAGTGTGCAATAGTAGTAGACATGGCAGACATAGCAAATGAGAGCAATGCGCAATATTTCGCTTTGAAACAATTGGCAGTTCCTGGTCTCTCTGCAGCTCTTGCACATCTCTTCTGATTATTTTTAGATACTCTCACTGAAATCAAGCAAGAAGCACTGACTCAATAAGGTCACAACAGATACTTCTTGTGTGACACATAGCTAATACGAAACCATCATCAATCCGGATTAGAAATCGATTGGTACTGATAGGGAAACTTGATTCTTTAAGTTAGGATTTCAAATGGTTTCTTAGGGTTCTAGGTCCTTTTGGTGTTTCTTTCTTCTCTTATTCAGTACTCCCTTTGTCCGCCCATCTGTCATCAGTGGGAAGCGGATAAAACAGAAGAGTAACCCGAGATGGGTCTTTAATTAATCAACAAAAAATAAACAACTGAGCTGTTTTTGGTCATACTAAATTAGAAGTTTTTTCTGTTCTGTTGGAGAAAGTCAGAACACTGGGAATGGACTAACCAATGAGAAAGAACGACTTTCAAAATAAATAAGCTTGATTTCACTGATATATCCTGTCATAGATTGTTTAAGTAGTTATTATAA
Organism: Poeciliopsis gracilis; assembly: GCA_911649635.1. Taxonomy (NCBI): domain Eukaryota; kingdom Metazoa; phylum Chordata; class Actinopteri; order Cyprinodontiformes; family Poeciliidae; genus Poeciliopsis; species Poeciliopsis gracilis. Next base: position 6,849,928 of record CAJVRI010001220.1, read on the forward strand.
AACAAGTTGTATTTATGCAGAATACAAAAATATGATTAGCCATGGATAAGATCAGAGAAATGTTAGCGATACTGTGGTGGTTGGTGGGCAATGGGTTGATCTGTGAGTGGGCTAATCAAGTCCTCTTTGATTGTGTTGGTAAAGATCCTCTGTTTATATCTGAAGGTCAGATATGTCTCAAAAATCTGAAAATCATCAAAACACAAAAAATACTCAAACACAACAGGAACGTTCACAATGGCAGTCTGAAGAAGAGAATTTCAAACACTAAGTCAGTATATAAATTCTTTTATAAGAAAGATTCAGGCATGTTAATAGTAAAACTTGCTTGTGAACACTTCAGAAAAATTAAGGCCATATTACCACCTTGCTCTGATTCTTGAATTGTCTGTTTTGAAAAACTTATAAAGAGTGAAAGCAAACAAGACACCAAGCCTTAAAACAAGCCTGGTGTGATACAATAAAGAGTGGACCACATGACATTTTGGTGATAATGCATGGAGGATATCCTCATTAAAAAAAAAACATCCTCCCCTAATTGCCTGGCTTTGTGACTTCCTGGACTTCAAGCATCCACATTCTTCAAACCCACCACGTATCCTGTGTGTTTTGTTCACAGTAACAGCCTCACAAAATCTACAAGACAAACTCAGAAAACGTTACACTGAAAACGTTTTTTTCCCCCTTTTGTTTCCATCCATTAATTGTCAATACCTGTTTATCCCAACATTCCAGTGGTCAATAAGGAAGAGGTGGAGAATACCTTGGACAGGTCTCCAGTCCATTGAAAAGCAACACAGAAACACAAACGACAAACAACCATGCAAATACAATTGTCTAAGGGCCATTTGAGGCTATCTAACATAATAGTCACAGACTTGGTCTATGGGAGGAAGTGTGGGTAATAGCACACACAAATAGTTATCTGTCTTTTATGCAACAAATGCCATTTCTATTGCTAATTTGTATTACCTGCCAATGGGAATAAAAGCTAAATCGAAAGGCCTTTTCTGTGTGTTTTTTTTCCTTAACAAGGGTGCTCTCTGTAGTTTAAAAATGTTGGAACTTGTGAGAACTCAACTGGATTATTCACCTTGTACTAAGATTTAATCAATTACAATTCTGTTTGTATCAAACCTACATTCTTTCTTGAAAATACATACAAAAACGAGCATTAGAACCACATGGAATTAAAACCAGCTTCAAAGCAACAATAAATAAACTCAAACCTGGAGAGAGATTATCTGTCAGGTATACGTGGTCAATAGATTTAAAATCTTTTTACTTCTTATGGTGTCTGATGGCAAAACAGTTACAGTAGTTAGTTAGTTAGTTAGTTAGTTAGTTAGTTAGTTAGTTAGTTAGTTAGTTAGTTAGTTAGTTAGTTAGTTAGTTAGTTAGTAAGTACAAAATTTAGTACAAAATTCATGTAAGACTGAATGTTGCTTTAATGAGGAAGAAGTTTCTAATATTTTTAAATGATCAATAACAAACACATGACAGTTTATTGAAATACAATAGAACACAAGCAAATCAGCCTTAGCAATAAAAACTTTAAGTTTCTAAAGAAAATGCAAAGAAATTTTAAAAATTTTTCTGTAAGTATTTTTATATACAATTATTTTCACAAGAGAGAAAAAAATTAATAATGTTTTTATGTGATATTTTTTTTTAAAAATAAATTTGAGGTGAAACTGAGTTTTATTTGCAATTTAAATCAAAAGAGAAAATAATATTATTGTGCAGATGCAGTTTCTTTGTTTGTTGCATACTTTATGCCATTAAACATGTGTCATTGCCTAATTTAAATAAGAAAGTATAAATTTTTACTTTTTAAAACCAAATCATTAAATTGGAAAATACATGTTCGCTTTTATTTTCTTACACTACTCTATTTTTGTATTGATAGAGAAGATAGTTTTGTACCATTATATTGAGGCTGATTAGAATTTTGCAGCTGCTGAAGCACAAATTTTGGTAAAGGGCCTTGAGACATGAATTGACAGTAGATAAATAAATTGAAATGAAGGTAAGTGAATTGAAATATCTGTAAATTTAATTGAAAAGAAACTTTCAGTGAAAAACCTCAATTTAACATTTTCCTTAATACATAATGCAGATTAAATCCTCCACTTTTTCAGGCTACTTACAAAAAGCCCACTTCTGCTGAAACATTCTCTGTGCTTGAATAATTCAATATTGCTCACTGTCTGCTCTTGTTGTGTGCTGCATGGTTAAGAACCAGTGAAGGGGAAAGCTCAATGCATGGGGACACGGCTTGTTTTCTACGCCGGCAGCCAAGCGTGCATCTCTTATGTAACGGTGGGGGTTGGATGGCCAAAACACATCATCCACTGCAAATTAAGTCATGTTGCCTCATCATCGATGCTCTCACTTATCCACACTAGCAGTTCAGAAGGTTCCCAAGCTTAAGAATGGCCTAAGTTTTAATCACCGGTGGATGGTATCCTACAAACAGATCAGATTTTTAACATGCAAATTTGCATAAACCTTATCTTTTCAGAGTAATACCAACCAATTACTGTGAAATTCTTCTCCAGCATAAGTAGAATTTTGATGACTTTGTGTCTCTAATATGTAGGTTTATTAAGCGCTAGCTCAGGACTATATTTGAAAGAATTGTGTGCTACATTGCTGGTATGAAAATGATATTTGTTCTTATTAAAAAATGATATTTCTGACAGGTCGCCTTCAGCACATCATCATCTCATTATTCCATTTACAACCTTCCTCATGAGCATTGGACTGAGTAGTTTCCATGAAAAGCTCTGACAAGCAGTTTTACCAGTTGTTTACTGATGATAACGTTATAACACAATATAAGGCTGAAAAAAGTTGATACCACCTGTTCAGAGAGAAAATTGAGACCTTGTATGTAAGGACACATAAAATATGAATGTTCAGTTTGTTACTGTATTATTTAGTACAACATGCAGACATCAAGTCTTTTTCAGTTGTACATGCATCCATTACACCTTTCTTAAAGTTTCTCAAAATAATTACAAAAACATTTGTGTTAATATGTTTGTAGATGTATTGCATATGAGCTTTTTGGAGGTTGCTTGGTATTAAAATTTATGTTTGGACAGATAGGAACAATGAATTTCAACAACCTGTTATTTTGTGGATTTTTTTTTTTCATTAGTAACTTCAAGTCTTTTTGAAGTTATTCAAATGAACTGAAATAATCTCCCTCACATGCATAAGCAGGCATCTGAGAGCTGACCTTTCATAATGGTAGGCAGACAGCGTATAAACCCCAGGGATGAGTTAAAACCCAAATATTTCCCAGAGGAGTTGAAATGAACTGAACATTCATTTTGCCAGTTTTACCAGAAATATGGCTTAAAATGAAAAGTTCACTGTAGGTTAGTGTTTTCATAGTTTTCTGTTATGTTGCCTTTGGGCAACGGTTGAGCTACACTATGAATAGGCCGGAATCGTAAGGCAACACAGGACAAACAACCATCCACATACTCACAACAAAGTACAGGTTTTTATATAACCTAACAACTGTGTTTTTGGACTGTGGGAGAAAGCTGGAGAACCCAGAGAAAACACATGCCTACACAGGAAGAAGGTGCAAACCCCATAGAGAAAGTCCCTTGTTCAGGATTTGAACCCAGGACCTTCTTGACCCCAGGCAGCAGTGCTACTTAAATGTGGTGTGTACAGTTTTTCACATGACTATATGTGGCCAGTTCAATAGACTTTCACCACACTTGATTCAACAGAGATGCTAAACATTTTGGAGGGTTGTCAGAACGTCATGCTGACAGGAAGAGGAAATTGCACGTTTTCCCAAAATTGAGCATGCTTAATGATAATATGGCATCTTGTTTCTCCCACTTCTTTGCCTGTTTTTTCCCTGCAGTGGGGCAAAACAGACAAATATAAACCTTTTGATTTTTCATATCAGTCTGGATAGATGAGTGTTCCCTGTAAAGATCCTTTTGTCACTTCACTGGATAAAAGACATTTACTCTGGATAGACACATTTTTATTTGCACTTAGCTATTTCTTATGCCTTTTGTCTGCTTGTGTCCTGTCTCCTGTATGTGCATTTAAGTACTGGTGGAAGTTTATCGACAGTCAGAATGGAAATGCTTCCTCGATAAGAGTTCTTGCAAAATAGAAAAAGCACACTTTTGACATAAAAAGCTTAAGAAACGTTTGATAATCCAGGCATAATGTTTTATGACAAATAGAAGTTATAATATTAGTTTTATTTCAAAAGAAAAACATAATTTGTTAATCTACCAATGAATTCAAAATTTGTCTTTTTTTTCTACTGGGAGTATCTGTTTTCAACAAAACAGCCTTCTTTTTAGTTCTTCCAGGCACATTCCTCACAAGATCAGGTCAAATTTCAGTGAAGTCGCTTTCCTTATGAAAGACTCAACTCACAGCTCTGCTGGCAGATACCTTATGTGCTTTCTTCAAATTAGAAAATGATCAGCAATTCGCATTTATTCCTTTAAAACATTGTCTCTTCTCATCTGCTATGCAGTAGCTGATGATATCACAAAGGGAGTTGTATATCTGAAACAAACAGACCAGCCCTGTAAAGTTAAGAAATATTTTGTTGTATGATTTGAACAATAGCAATGATGTAATAACTTAAAAGTCAGGTTAACCTTTGCTGAATAGTTTGGGTTTTTTTTTTGTTTTTTTTTTAAAGATTTTGTACAAAGGCAATCTAAATATGATGAGCACATTCATGACATGTGACACAACTTATGAAACATTATAGTAATAAGTATTAGACAAAATTTTCCTCTACAATTTAGAAGTAGATTCATACATGACTAAATAAAACATGGTTTCAAAGTGAATAATAAGAATCAGTGAAACCACTTTGACTGTGTTTTGTTCGTCACCACCCTGAAAGCTTGATAAGAATCAAATGTTTGAGTTGCTGGTTAATATTTACCTTCTGTGTTGATACTGTGAACTGATGGCATTCCAGAAATTTTGCAGCTCAATAACCCCAGCTCATGAGAACAAACTCAGCCCTCGTCACACGGCACTTGATGTTCTGTATTTGTTGATCAAAGAATAATTTCTGTATCGTGAACTTTAAGTATCACTGAGTGCAGAGTTATTATCTCATTTATTGTAGCAAAGAGGCTCAGAAACAGCATTCCTCTCTTGAATGTAATATTGTGGGACACATGAAAATGTATATCTTAACGGTGGATGTATTATTTATTGAACCCATTACAAATGTTCTTGTTTTATCTTTGAGTTTGGGGACTACTAAAATTATCAAAGAATATTTATAGTTATTAATTACTATTTCAGTTCTATGAAAGCACATTTCGGAGAGCTATTTTCCATCAGTGTTAGGATGAATTAACTCACCGACCTATTTTTTAAAGAACAAAGTAGCTGTTTTCAGTCGATTTTGAAAAAGAATCTGATTAATTAGACAACATAGTTAGTGTGTGCATGTGCAGAGAGTTTTTATGTTTTAAGTTATTTTATTATTTTAAAAATATGAGTTTGATTTGAATAAAATTTTCTTTTTCTCATTATGTTTTTTCTTTCTTTATTGTCATTGATATTCTTTGCTGTTTACATAATTTAAAACTTGTTCCGTCTTAACTATTAAAGACATCAACTTAAAACATAAATTATGGAGCTCCATATATTATTGCAATTTGAAAGATGAAAACAATTTTTGCATGTGAAATTTTTAGTTGTTCACAGGCTTCTGTCTTGGAAACAGTCTGCATCTCATCAGTCAGAGCACATCAGTGTCCAGCATTTGTGTGACGTTCACTGGCCGGCAGCCATTACTTTTGCTCAACAAAAATGTCATGTGACATGACAGGCAACAAAGCCCACTTTGCAGCAGCGAGCAAATAAGAGAGTGGTGTGCTTGTTGGGAACAAAAAAAGAGGCTGGACAAAGATATAGAGCCAAAATGAATCTGATGTAAATTTTGATGTTTAAAAGAATAAAAAATAAACTCAAAGAAATAGTTTCCCAGGAGGTGTCAAATGATCTGAGCGGAGTTATACAAAAAAGTTCTCTGCAAAATGGGATGGAAAGGTTCATTTTATGTTCTGTTATCCAGGCCACCGCCCTCACAGTGGTGGAGTGCCAGTTACTGTACTTTATCTGAACTGGCAGGAAGCACACACAGAGCCTGTTTTCCTTTGCAGTGGCATGTGTTTCTCACCTGATCCCTTCTGGCTCTGTCCAGACAACACAGACTTGTTATTTGCACTGCTCTGGATAATTCAATTGCATATATTGCTTGCCAATGGCAAGGAATTTTTTTTTGTCCACAATTAAATCGGACTGGTCAGAAAAAGAAAAACAGAAAAAAAACTAATTGACCTTTAAAATGTGAACTCCACTTCAAGGCTTTGTGTCTTCAGGGGGAAAAATAATTAGCTGTTTTAAACTCAAATGAAAAAAATATGTTTGTAATGGTTCAACAATCTTGAGAGCTCTGTATGTTTTTCAGACCTGTTGGGGAAAGGAAACTGTGATTCATGCTTGTACTATGCCTGTCTCTTTGTGGATGATTTCCTCTCTTTGGTTAATCCTGTTGTTGCACGGTGGAGAAAGGTTTCCGTGAAGAAGCATCGACCCTCCTCTGTTGATCATTTTTTGGACATTTGCAAAGTTAAGCTTTTATACATGTAAAGCAGGAAAATAGTCTTTTTTTTTTTTGATAAACAACAAAGATCTGAAAAGTATTTTGTTCTGTTCAGCTATTTTCAAATACATTATTGCAAAATACACCCATGCCATTTTATCAGCTGTTAGAACCAACTGTTTCTACTTTAATTTCATCATACTGGACTGATCTGACTCTTTATTCCTTATTAGGCCATGACTCAGTTTCCTGCTTACAGATTGTCCAAACTGCTGCTGCAAGACTAGTCATCAAGATGTAATTTTCAGGCACTTTCTGCTTCAATTTAAATTAAATGTATGATATCTGGGAATGTTGGAATCTTATTTCTGTAGATAGGAAAGCCATAATAGAGCAGCATTTTATAGATCATAATTTGAAACAGTCACAGTGTCTGTTTTCCTAATTTATTCTGCATCAATTGAAATATAAACAGATAAAATATATTATCATTATTATTATTATTATTATTAGTAGTAGTGTCAGTTACATTAAGTGGGTTCTGATGAGAAGCAATCTGAAACTAAACTATTTTTTATTAAAAAAATATTGCAGGTGGTATAATTATTTTTTAAAGGCCAGCTCTTTCACAACAATTTTAACAGCAACAACAAAAATCTGTGAAAATTACTGAATGACTGAACCAAAATAAGATTTCAGAATTTTTTTTTAACCCAATTTATAAATCATCTTAGAAATATTCATATTTTAGAGTTCCACCACAGGATCTCCTGGATGTTCTCTGAAGCTTATCTTTCCCGGATGAAAACTAATTGTTGTTTACGACTCGCTTCATGACGGTGCTGGACTAAATGGGCGGGTTTGGAGTTTGCACCTTATAGTAAACCTCCATAAAGCAGCAGCTCGCTTGCGCAGAGGAAGGCGCTTGGTGTCCGCGTTTCCCTGTTTTGCGGGTCAGGACAACAGCCTGCCGGAGTTCCCGTAGGATTAAACGCTCGGATCGCAGTAATCCGCCCTGAGACGAGAGCTGGCCGGCGGGAGGAGCTTCAGGACCCGGCAGGTTTGGGGTTGGCTTGGAGTTTTCCTCGTGGAGTCTTAGCGTGACGCATGCGCCTTCACCCCCCCTGTTTCTCCATCCCCATGGCAAAGAGGGAACTTGAATCGCTACCTGCTTAAAGGCGCCGCTGGCTGTCATACACAGTGATAGACGCTCTTTCCGCATTAACCCCTAAAACAGAAAGTTTTAAAGAGAAAACAAACATTGTGTTATTCTGTTGAAAGAGGCGGAACTGTGAGATAAATCTAGAAATAATTCTATGGGGAGGGATTAGGTCCAATTACGAGGAATAAGACCGCGTGCTGCTGCTAGAGATGCGGAAACAACAGCAGTTGTCGGAGTCTGGATTTTGGTCCATGTAGGATGCATTTGTGAGCGAGGAGCGGCATGTCCAAGTTTAAGAGTAAACATGCTCGAAGTTGGACTCAGAGGACATGAAGTTTTTCTGCCCGGGATGTCCTCCGTGCTATGAATCGACTCGGTCTCTTTCCACTCCTCGGAATTTACGGGTTTTCTTTGGAGCCGAGCCACCATGTCAAAAGTCATTCAGAAGAAGAACCACTGGATAACCAAAGTGAACGAGAGCGCGGTCATCAGGGACGAGAACGGGGAGCTGAACGTGGAGCTGGACGGTGGAGCGGAGAACGGAGAGTTTGCGTACATTGGACAGATCAGAGAGGATGCTGTGGTTTATCAGGACGGAAAACTGTCTGCGGGAGAACTGCTCCTTGAAGTTGAGGGGCTGTCAGTGTCTGGATTACCTCTTTATGACATCTACACTGTAATCAACTGCTGCAAAGGACCTGTCAGGCTAAAAACTGTTCGTCAAGGTGAGTCCTGACGTAAAAATCACCGGCATGAATCCAGGGGCGCCTACAGAAAGTTTTGATGCGGGACCAAATCTTTTGGTGACACATGTAAATCAAAAGCCCCCTAGAATTTAGGAAGTACGTTTCATACATTGTTTACAATATAGGTCCTTTTTAAAATAACAACAAAGAAACAAAACATAAATAAATCAATCTAGCTGTTTTTATATAACTTTTGAAAACTCTTCTTCTTCAAATGTCTTCAAGGAGATAGCTCATGGTAGGTAATTTTCCCTTCCAGGGCCATAATCAAGAAATGGTAATAAAAAACAGCACTGAAAGCTTCCCAGAATGTGGCTTAAAATTCCCAATTAATGATGATGTTATGTCTGGAACGCTGATGTCTGGCAAAATTGTATAACACAATGTCCAGCCAGGAGGACATGAGTGATTGCATCGTCTAAAGCTCAAATTTAAGTTCATAAAGACTTCAAGAGATTTATTTAATAGGTTTTTAGAAAATCTGGAGAAATTCTATTGGAGAGCTAATAAATTGGGATTTAAAAGTGCTCTGTGGCAAGCCAATCATTGCTGTGAATCACAAAGTTGCAAGTAACAAAACAGTGACAAAAACTAATTTGTTGCACTTTGATTTTGCAGCCCTCAACTACTTCTCTATCTCAGCTGCATATTGTTACAAGAATGTGCAGAGACATGCATAAGCATAACTCTTTTATCAGAAAAGGCTGCTTTATGTAAAGAGCCATTGAGCAACTATGTAAGACTCACTTTTTTCCACATAACCAATCAGTTTCACTGGTGGGAGTCTAACTGGACTACAGTAATGTCACAGACAGAACAATTTTCTGAAGACATCGTCTGTTCTGTCACTTAAACCTCATCAGTCCACTTACAGTCACATTCAGCAGTCACATTAATCTAATGCCAGAGACATTGGAAATGTAAGACGAAAGAAAATACCGACCTACTTTTGGATTCCACTTAAAACAATCACTTGTCTTTATTTGGCTCAGACACAGGAAAAAATAGTTGCTAAAAGTATTTATTGTCACAAAACATTCCTGGGGAATGGCTACAAAGGAAGGTTGCTATCTTAATGCAAAGTGCTGATCTTAGCATGCACTTAAGCTTAAGATTTCTGTATTATTTAGTGCTCTTGGGGCAAAAATGTATCAAATGAAAAAGTATGAAAGAGAAGTCAACCTCCTTATTCCCGATTATATTCATAGAGCTGACTGATGTTTTTTGTGCCGGGTAAGAGTGAGGTAGAAGTTTTTACTTAGTTGCTGTTCTGCTTCCAAGAAGCATAACCATTTGACATATTCCTGTTGAAATACGTTTTGTAACAATCTGTTCTGTGAATCCCATGACAGATTTCCAGAAATTACTGACACAACATCGTCATAGATATACGGCTGTATTATCTTATATTAGTTGCTTTTAGTTTATTTATTCTAGTGCACTTGTAAATCCTCATTCTCTTGCTTCATCCTAATTTGTAGCATGCATCTAAATGAATTTTATCTCAGGTATTTGTTGTTCTTTCCCCCATATGCAGTGACATATAGTAGCTGTGAGATCCTTAGGGAATGTGTTTTTTTTTGGTTGCGTTGTTGCAAATAGCACAGCATTATGATTTACAAACTGTTTATGATGTGAGTGAAGCAGAGAAGTGCTACTACTGCTGCTCCTCCCTCCTTGGCAGCCTGGAGGAAATAAGCTTTGACATGAAGCTGCTCTGACAGTCATCCTGCCTTCATTTGTTCAACATTGCCAAAGCCACAGTGGGTCATACTTAAAGGGTTACAGCTTAGACCACTTACTTCATTACTTAAGCAATAATTGTGTCGAAGCAATTCACCGCATTGATTTGTGATTTAAGACAGAGCATGGGTATCTGGAAATTTCTCTGCCAGTGGCTGACAGCATGTTACAGAATATGTGTTTTTGTGCCATTTGTGTCATTTGGACCAAAAAGTGTAATCTTATTTTTTGATGTTGCATGCGTTTTGAAATATCAGTCAGCTTTGGTGATATCTATGAATGTTGCCTTCAATAGATGGCCTGCTCAGAGCTTGAATTTGCTTGGAACTTTCCACTTTTTGTTTTGTTTTTGATGATGTGAGGGTAAACTGTTGCCCATCACAGCAAGACGCATCTGACTGGAGGCAGTCGTTATTGTGCAGTTCCTGCTTGTGTATTGAGGCAGCTTGACCTATTGCTTCCAGCTTGCTGCATGTGCATCTGTCTGTTAGATGCCCAGAGGGAGAACACAGCCTTAAAGATATTACCCTGTGGTTTATGTGTGCTTTTTTTCACTTGTAAAATGTGCACTGATAATAAAACACAGCGTGGTAAGGAAGTGTAGGTATCTGCTGCACGATTTTATAAGCATATAGTTGATAAAAAGCACTCTGAAGGAAAAGATTTCTAAATTTTTTTGTGTGTATTTGGGTCAGTTGCATCACAAAAGGGTCAAAGATTGAGCAAATAATCTGCTGTTGGTCACTATTACAGTAGGCAAGAGATTTCTGAGAGATCTGAAACATTCAAGTTGTTTTTCAGTTGCGAGTGCTTCAGCGTTACGCGTTTGAACCAGAGTTGACTCCAGTGAACCTCGAACCTAAATGGATTCTCCGCTGTGTGGAGATGTCATGATCTGTCAAACTTCCTGTGTTGTTTTGTTAGTTCTGGATGCAAAGTGGATTACTGTTTGCTATGCACTGATATTGCTCTTCTTTTTCTCTGTCCCCCTTGCATCCTTTCTCTTTTCGTTCTGCATCAGTTTGGCAAAATGTCCCTCACCTCCTCAATTTGTTACTCACACAGCTGCAGCACACACCCCTCACTCATCTAAGAAAGGCTGAAGAAGTTGAGAAAAGTATAACATTCCAATAGGGTTATTTAATAATATTGTGGCCATTTATGTCATTTTTTTTTGTAAATCATAAGTTCTATCAATTTACTTTTTCTTAGGACAGTTTAAATATATTAAGTTAGCTTAGAACCAAAATCTGTAATACATTTTTATATTTTAATTGCTTAGATTACTTTGCTAACCTTTTAGACCCTCCCATTAATTTAAGTGGGTGAGTACACACCAGATGTGTGGTGGAGGTTTTGTTTGGCAGATGTCCAGTGTGATGACGGGAGGTTTTTGTAAAATGTTTGGAACACCTTTTGAACTTGAAACATCAAATTAAGTTAACTCCCATTTTCAGCTAAGTTGTAAGAGATTTTTTAGAAATTGTTTTGTCTATGTGTTTGCAAGAAAGAAGTATATTTTTAAATGTTTTTTTCAAACATTATAAAACACAGCGTGGTCAAGTCAGAAGTACGTACAAGAACCAAACCACATGTTGGCACCCTTTTCTTTTTTCTTTTTATTTTTGAACTAAGAAGGCAGCGACAAATACAATAGAAATTTAAATGGAAACTAACTCATTTTTACTACTGACCCTATAAATGGCATAAAGGGTAGTCAGATATATTTTTTGTCAGCAGTTTTATTGCATAGCACCTGGAACACAGGATAGCCACCTATTATAGGCCCTTCATACTGCAATCAGGGCTGTGAAGTGATATTTTGTGCAGCCCCATGTTTTTTAATCATTCCTCCTCAGTATTCAGTGCATTATGTGCATTCCAGATGTTTGTATTTTGTGCTTGGGTTTCCAGAAACCAAAAAAATCAAGACAAGTGAAGCAGAAATGCATAGTGACAGAGTAGAACTGTCTGTTTATTTTTCTAGTTTTAATTTTTAACTCTTATTCAATTCTGTTCATATCTGCAGCCTTGTAACTCTCCTTCTGTGTTAGATGTTATTTTCATGTTTCTCTGAAGAACTGGATGATACTGCACTTTTGCAGGAAACAATGTTGTCGCTGAAGAGTGTCTTATTTGAAAGCATTAACATGTCTATATGTTTCCATTCAAATTTGGTAGAAATAATTTTGTAAGATTTGTGATAACAAGAGTTCAACTGCTTTAAGGCAGAACACTCCACAAGGAATGCAAAATTTGATTAAAAATGTCCAAATACAGGGACAGAACGAGAAAAATACAAATCTAAAGAACAACATATATAAAATAAATTTGATTAGTCTCCTTATGGATGATATGAATTCATCTCCATTATTTCTGAATTTCACAAGTTAACAGGACAAACAGAAAAACAAATTAAGGTAATCTGTTTTATCAATGATGAACTTTATTTAAAGGGAGTTCGATTAATTATATGCTGAAAAGTCTGTCGAACAGCTTTACTTTACTGTTACTTCTGGTGTGTTGTGCTTATTCAAATGGAGTTTCTCACAGGAACTTTTGCTGCATTTGATAAGGCAAGCAGTACCTCCTCTGGTGGAAAATCATTAACCATGTTATATAACTGCTGTTTTCAGTAAGTGCAGTAACTTTGTCTTTGTATGTCATGTCCACAAAGAACGTTTGACCTCTGGAACTGAAGTTTCAGCACCTGTTCCCAAAACATCGAACTAATACTGTTGCATGATTGGTCGATTTATCCAGACCAAGCTTGTCGCATAATTTTATTTTCATATCCACTTAAAGTTGTCTAAATATTCTTTCCTTCAATTGAAAAGCTTCCCAAGAAAGCAGCAAAGTTCTGAGAAGTGACATAAAGGATATCCTTGTCCATCTGTCATCAGTTTCTTGCATGAGTCAGCAGATTTTCCTTCTCTAATTAAAGGAGGGAATCTGCTTTGACTGTATGAGGGGCTCACAAGACCTCCTTTGTGCTTGGCAATCTGCGAGGCTCCCATGCACAACCAGGAAGGGTTTAACTATCCAAGCTGTCCCAGACCAGATGACAGATCGGCGAGACTGATGTGATCGCTGTCCTTTCTTTTCCAAACAGATGTGGCTCATGTTACATTGGCCTGCACCGCCTGACTGGTGCAGGAGGAAATGGTATCAGTGTGTGCAAGTAGGCCGCTTTGTGCTGTTGTGCCTCACAGGTGTGTTTTTCTGGAAGATAAATGCAAACTGGAAAGTGACAAAGAATTGTGTGGCCTTGTTGTACTGACTTTAATGTTTTGAGATTTGCTGTGTGTTTGTAGTTTGTGAGAAAATAAGATAGTTCTGCCACCTGAGTGGTTTGTGGATTTTATCTTGAAGTTTTCTGTTCAGGAGTCAGGCTCCATATTAGAGGTGTGTTATTAATAAAAATAAATGACCAAACTTCTTCTCTTACTCAAATCTTCAAATATTTTTTTGGTGCAATGGTAGTTCCTGATATATACAATATTTTCTTTTCTGTCACCAAGACACTCTAGGAATGGACTGCTGTGAGATTCTCTAAAAAAAAAAAATCATTGAGTAAAAACATGGTCTTTTATTGCTTTCTTTTTGATTGATGTCACTCCTTTATTTTGGAAAAACATCAAAATTAAATAAAAACATATTTTTTTTAAATAGCTAACTTAAAATATGATAGAATATCTTTTCCTTCCTAAGCTGTTGTCACATTATATAAAATATTTTTTTATTGTATTCACACACAAGCCAAATTCATGACAGTCAGGTTAAAGTCCAAGGAGGGAGTGTTATGGAACATGTTGACACCTTTTCTTTATCATGATTAAATCAGTTTCATTTGAAACTTTTATTATTCCCTTTGACGTTTCGTGGTTTTTATTGACATGTGAATGCTGTGCAGCAGGTAGCATTACTTATTGACATAAACAGTGTGTGCTCTTAAAACTGAAAGGTCCCAGGAAAATGTTAAAATATGTAAGTTTGAAAAGATCCACTGTTGAACTTTCCTTTAGTAGTTAAATTACTTTGGAAGCTTTTATCCAGGAGTGTTTGTCTTCTTCGTGTCAAATGGACGATTTGACATCCTGAGTCCCGCCTTGAGCCAGAACTCAAATAAAGGAAACCAGGCCAGCTCTCTGCATACCGTGGATTCCAGAGAGTTGGGGCGTTCACTGATGATACATAGTAGAATTTACACACACAATCTTCAGTTGTGTCTGCCTTTTCCCCTTATTCATTCGAAATTTTCTTGGTTTAGTCATCTTTCTTAGAAGTAGGGGAGAGGTTTAAGAGGTGATTCTTAACAGTATCCCTTCAATAATTCAAGATTTTAGGAGTGTCAGCACTTATCCTGCTAAGGGCAACTCAAAGTGCACACCAACTTTGGGGTCACTAAAAAGCTGACCCAGAAGGGAAGGGATTAATCAATAATAGGATTATTGACATATGGGAAAAATATATGTGTTGTTGCTTTTAATAATAATGAACAAATGCTAACGTTAATTTTTGTAAGATGTAAGGAATTGAGAAATTACCCATTTTAACAATTTTTTTTGTTGCCTAGGAACATTTCTCTCAACCCTAATATTTAACAATGAGGTTCCTATATAGAGACTGGGTTTTATGTAAGGATGCATGTTGCTCAGTGGAGTCATTCGCTGAATATTTTCCATGGCACTCTTGCATCATTGTAACATCATTGTATCTAATGCACAAAAATAATTGGGGTGGCTCTCAGTGGATAAAATAAGAACAGAGATAAAATAATTCCCTTTTAACTTTGAAAATGACACAAGTGTAATTTTATTTTAAGTGGTTGTAATGCTCTGTAGATAAAGCCAAATAGATATAGTTTCAATTATTTTAGCGTTTCCAGATAAGATAAATTTGAGTGATGTATGCAATTTCTTCCAGGTGTTTTTATGGTTATCAGTAGCTTTTGGGCTGTTTTTGAGGTACATAAAGTAGATTATATGAAAACATTTTAGATCTTTTCTGTAGTGGATCTGTTCCTGGAAGCATATTAGTTGCCATTCTCAAACAGTGCTAAATGAAAATGCAGTCCATCAAGAAAGTATTACAGTGTTTCATGTTATGCACACTTATTTACGTTACAAATTTAATTAATAAAAATGTGATGTACAGTGGATGCACTGTAACTGACTGCTTGCAGTTACAGTGTGTCAAAGACTTGATGAGAATATTTCAAGGATTTTCTTTCTCCTTGCTTAAGTCATGAGATATGACAAAACAGCCAGCTCACAATGGGATGATAAATGTAATTTGGTTTATGAGCATCCATGGTGATTATGATTGATTATGATAGTCAAAGATTCCTCGTGAAACCTCAGAAGATGTCGAGTTAGAGTAGAGACCCAACGATCAGTTCATCTTAGTCTCTGTTACTCTCTAGGAAAGAACCTGTCTGTTTAAAAAAAGATAGCTTACCAAATAAATTTGCCCATGTCTACTCTCAGAAAAAAATAACTACAAAGTTTAAAACAACTGGGACAAATGGAGATAAAATAAAAATTACATATTGAGCCAATAAATTAGACCAACAGTGGGCATACATTTTTAATTGCATAGAGAAAAGGAGAAAATATTAATATATACTAATATATAATAATGTACTGTTGCTGAAATTTATATTTTTGAAAACAAAATATTATCATTAAGAACATGAAAAATCTATTTTTTGACTAAAGGTAAGATTTGTGTTTTACAACATAAGAATGAACTTGATTTTATGAAATAGCTAAATGATCTATGAATAGTTTTTTTTTTTTTTTTAAAGAACAAGCCAAAGATTCCTGATTACACACAATTATAATAAGTCACTTAATGGCCTTCCTTGTTTTTGTAGCACATTTTTCAATGCCTGCCTGCATGTTTTGGATGTTTCCCTCATAACTGATTAACAGGGTTTTGCTGCATTGCAATCATCTGTATCAGGAGTGGAGAAGCAGATAAACATAAAACAGGCAGGGTAATGTGCCCTGAGGACCAACGTTTGAGAAAACACTGCTTTAGTAGCCCTGAAACTGGAACAAATTGATGGTCTAGGTTAATATTAAACCACAGTTTACATGCATTTGTTTGCCTAAAGCTGGATTATTTTAGTTGTGCAACTACTATGCGAGTCAATTCCGTATGAAAAGCACTGGTCAAATATTTTTAATTTTAAAATGTTAATCTATTTGTGTTCCTGTAAATATCACTGTTTGTTGATTTATAAACTAACAAAAGTATTTTAAACTGTAATTAACCCCCGGTATGAAAGTTGTGAACAACTGACAAATCCAGCGATTTATTTATTTTTATTATTATTATTGTAGAGACTTTTATGGTGTCAACTCTGTGCAGTTCGACTGCAGCCCTGCTCAGTCGTGAGCAAGAGCGTTAGTGCTACTGTGAAATCCTTCTTCCCAAGCATCGCAGTCAGTCTGACATCCATCCTACAGTATATTGTCACTGATAATCAGAGCAGAGAAGACCTCTCTTCACATTGCAAATAGTTCACACTTTTGTGAAGCTGAGCATGGGCATGCTCGCATTCCAACTACACTGGGTTCTGTTGTTTCTGAAAGGCTTTTAGACTCAAACTGTGTGTCAAAAAACTGTACTGCATGAGATAAAGCCATGTCATTGTAAGCAATAGGAGAATTCAACTGCTAACTAAACAACTTTACATAAAAAATGTCAAAATTCGTACAGAACATAGATCTGTGGTATACATTTAGATAGAAACCTAAATAGATGGTTTTGTAAGTAAAAAAAATAAAAAATAAATAAAAGTTGATTCAGAGGTCAGTTACAGTTTAAAGTCTATTCTCTTAGCTACAGGGAGTAAGTGGAAGGGCTTTAGAACTGGAATGATGCCCTCTATTTTCCTAGTTTTATTGAGTATGTGAGCAGCAGCATTCTGGTCAACTGCAGCTGTCTGATTGAAGACTAATATTCAACAAACTTATTCATGTGAAACATTCTGAACTCGTGAGTCCTTGGAAGTACAGCTTTCAGAGGCTTTTAAACTTCTCATGTACAATATTTTGGAGTTGAAAGAATATTAAGAATACTCACAAGTCACCAGATATAAATAGTCATGCAACTCTCAAACTTCCTAATGTCTCACATCTGGAGACAACATTTCAGGTCATTACAGACTTCCTCTTTTATACATTATTCATAATTCTAGTTTTAGTTTGGATTTTTGTAGTGATTTTCAGACACCTTATCATAAATAAAGAAGTGTTCTCACAAAGTTCAAACATTTTTTAAAAAGTAGTTTTGACTGATAAATCTTCATCAGACTACTCTCATTATGTGAGCATAAAATGTTCACATAAGGACCTCTTACTCTTAGCTTCTAAATCTTAACATTAATGGGATACTCGTAAATCTGACCCAACCTGGCAGGATCTAACAGTATGTAAAACATTTTATGCATCATCAGCTGATTGTCTGAGACTAATGTACACCGCCTGCTATTTAACCTGTAAGCATGCTTACTGTATGTAAAACATTCTGCTGTTACAACCCAGCTTCAGCCAGTGTGTTATTGTTGCTAATGTCACTCAATGGTGCAGTAAGTGCTACAGAAAAGCCACTTTATTTTAACTTATCCCTTGTTGTTCTTACACAGCACACCACTCATGCTGTTAAAAGTGCATGAGGCTGTGAAGACTTTCTATTGGCAGGACATGGCTTGTTAATATTTAATGAGTTGCCAGGCTGTTGCTACAGTGCTGCAAGAGATTAATTTGCTCAGACTGTAAAAGCCTCTAATGTCTACATTTCTCTGGCAGGATCGCAGCTTACTTTATGAAAAAAACAAAAAAAAAGCAGGGAAGCAGAGGATGAAGAGAAAGTCTATCACGAGGAGGAAATGCTGTAATAAATGCACATAAAGTTGGAGATGAA
This sequence comes from Poeciliopsis gracilis, assembly GCA_911649635.1. Taxonomy (NCBI): domain Eukaryota; kingdom Metazoa; phylum Chordata; class Actinopteri; order Cyprinodontiformes; family Poeciliidae; genus Poeciliopsis; species Poeciliopsis gracilis. The sequence continues at coordinate 6,868,148 of CAJVRI010001220.1, forward strand.
ATTTAGGGGCATGATGCGAGCTGACATGAGGCACTTTTTTCTGGAACATCCTTGGAGAACTGTTAGTCATATCTGCTCCAGTACACAAAGCTGAAGCTGTGATTTGTGATTTGTAGACACTGGTCAGGTTAGAACTGTGCAGGGGGACATTAAAGCATTTCTAGTGCAGATGAATTAACTACTGACCTTTTTAATATGACCATAAAAGGCCTCATTCCATTTTGACTGCTTTTATATAACATAGGTAGATATTTATAATTCATACTATGTTGTGAAATAGTATATTATTAAGTATTTTGTTGATGATGTTGCGAGACAAAATGTAGGTTAATAGGCTATATTTAATTATTTTAATTAATTAGGTCTTTGTGATATTCCACAGTTTCCTGTTATTTTCTTCTGTTACTTTTAAGCATGTTGTCCTTGCGAACTATGGAGGCATACATTCTGTTTCAGGTTGTATTTTTGTGAGTTGTGATATTATTATTATTCATACTGCTAAAAATAATTTATTTTATCCAAGTAGACTGATCAAGCAAAACTAGATGAGCTCCTCTATTCCAGTGGGCAGTCTCTGTTTTGTTGCTGAAACCACCCGGATCTGTCAAGATTTGGACCCCACTAATTTCCGGAAGACACGTTGTGGTATTTGCTGCCAAGATGTTTGACACAAAACCTTTTAAATTCTGTAAAATGAGGTGTGTCCTCCATCGATCTGACTTGCATGTCCCACATATGTTCAGTTTGTGGTGGTTCAAAGTTGTTGCTGTGCTTCTCACCATTTCTTTGTTCCAGAGCGTATCTTTCTGCTGAATAGGACACATCTCAACAAACAGCATTTCCTTGATAGGGTGTACATTATCTGCAGTAATGTTTATTTATCTGGTACACATGTTACATCCACATATTACATCCTGGTAATATGTGCAAATACACTCGGCCATCTATGTGGTTTAAAAGAAAATGTGTCCAGATCAGATTCTTCCCAGTTTGTTGACCCATTCAGTGCTGAACCACAAGGATAAGCCCTCCCTCCTTCCTCCTTTAAACATTGTAATTCAGCCCATGCACTCCAAAAGGCAGATCATTTTGAGTGCTGCTAAAGACATTTGTTTTTTGACTCTGACATCAGCCATCTATGGTGTAGTTGTTGGAACAGCACCTTGTCTACAGCTGAGAGGAAGTGGGTAGATAAGCTCATCAGGAATGCCATCCCTCAATTCAGGTGGCGGGAGACAGAAGAAGCTTGGCTAAAGTAATATCACTGCTGGACAATGTCACCCACCCCATGAATGACGCTGTGGCGGAACTGCAGAGCTCCTTCAGTGAAAAAGCTGCTGCAGCTCATATGCAAAAGGAAGCATTTTAGATCATCCTTCTTGTCAGCAGCCACGAGACATTATACTCATCCCTTTTCCAAACATACTCAATAGGTGTTTACATCTCTCTTGTTTATTTCAAATAACATTCCTGCTGTTATTTAGTGAAGCATATTAAAGGATTTCTATTCTATTCATTTGGATCTGTTTAAATGCTGGCCCATTTTTCCTGCTTCTGAACACCAATTCTGAAAACTATCCTCTTGCTGCCTAATAAAAACCACAATAACAATTACCAAGATAAAGATGATATGTGCTAATTAGTTCAGCTGTCATAATGTTATGCCTGATTGGTTTACCTTTTGGATAATAAAAGGAAGGCTATCAGTAAAATACATTTGAAATTTTATTGAGGGTTTTAGTGAGTTTTGCTTTCAATGGATACAATAATTGTCATCCGAGAGAATGAAGTGTTGAGTTAATGACTAAAACAGTTTTAAAGGAACATAAAATAGACTAGTTTGTTGAGCTGTGAAAAAAACGGATAAGAGAACTGTAATACAAAAACGTTTTAGCAAAATTTAGAGGAAAAGTGAACGATCTGTTGATTTGCTCTACCTAAAAACAAACACTAAATATATATATTTTTTTACATCATCTCAAAATCAATGGTGGATTCAACTTTATGTCTACCTCACAGATAACTTACATGGGCTTCCACTTGTTTAAAGTTGCATAGTGAACAGCGATTGTGCGAGAGTGCAGGCAAGACAGTTGCTGTTGATTGAAGACCATAAAATCAGTTGGAGACCTGAGAGAAAAAAAAAAATCAATCATATTTTTCAAATTAATGATTGTGTTAGCATTGACAGGTTCCTAACAAAGTTTATTCCGTCTGGTGGATATTTGATCAAGTTGTTGTCATGGTAACCTGTATGCTCAGGTGAAGAATAATGTTTAACACGTTATGTTTGTCTGCACTAATGCTTCTCATTAGGATATTTTCCCATCAGAGCTCGGCCATTATTAAACCCACAACCTTCATTGTCAGTTATTTAGCTTGGTCAGCTCTTCCTTCCTCAGGGTTAATGGCAAGGCTAAGTTACCCTCACTGTTGTATGATAACCTTTTAGGACTTGTATATTTTCTCATTCGATTTACCTCCTTTTTCACTTTCTTGTATTCCCACATCTGGTGCATCTCGAATAATTCCAACTCCATGAGTTTTAAATATTATGAACTGTTTAATCGTTTCAGGTCTGTTTTGCTTGTGAAGTTTGTTTTGTTTTTAATGAAAAATGCATAATTACAGATTACAACACACTTGATTTAAATGGAGGAATTAAACCAGTGTACCAAATATTCAAATGAAATGTTGCTGGAACTCATATTATGCAATTTGCTCCAAAAAGCTGTAGATTCAGAAGTATGTGGACAGGAAGGATTTCCTACAGCAGCCTGTATTACAGTGACTTTGTAAAAGTCTCTGATTGAAGACGTCTTCACAACAGTGTTGTGAAAACGATGCACAAGGTTGTGACGGATTCTCTTTATTTCATGAAGAATCAGTTTTTTCGACAATAATCTCCAGGTTTTAAAGAATAGCCCGCAGAACAGAACCAGCCTTCATTATTAGGTTGCTTAGTCTTTTTAAGTCCCTGGCTCTGATGCTGCTGCTCCAACAAATGACGGGAAAAGAGATTACACTCTCTACATCAGAATGATAGAAAATCTGCAACTTGTTGCTGCAAACGCTGTTTCTTCTGGGGTAGAAATAGTTTGACCTAACCCTGTTTATCTTGAAATCTACCATCATCTCCTTTCATTATACAAAACATCATACAAAACAATATGAATTATGTTCATATTTAAGAAAAATACAATTATAGTTTGAAACTGATGCATTGTTTCTAAACTAATACATTATTTTGTTATATTAACAGTTATATTAAAATAGGTTTTTTTTATTTATTTTTTTATAAATCCTCTTTTAAACCTTTTGTAAGTTACGTTTGTAGTGCTGCTATATATATATATATATATATATATATATATATATATATATATATAATTTAACCACAGGACTGATGACTGAACAGGTGAAGACAAATAGTCAAACACCTTTATTGAAGCTGTGTGACAATGTGTTAGGGATTTGTCCCAGTGCCCACACCGGCTCCTTTATTCCCGGTCATAAATTTGCAGGTTTCGTCAGATGGAAGAAAGCCTTATCTAAATCAAAGCAGCTTTGCAGGAACCACCCTTCCCATTTGTTATTCTCGTCACTGTTAAGATATTTGAAGTCTGCTCCATTTCTGGTGTTCTCAATTAGCCACAGTGTCTAAGGAAAGAAGATCCCAGCACTGAATGACTGAGGTGGTGTAAAGAGGTTTAAAGACCAGCGGCTTTTTGCAGCTGTTTCAGTTAAACATACATCTATGTATTTTCAAATACAGAAGAAATATAAAGAATGCATCTGTCAGCTAAATCCACGTGTTTAGAAACAAGTAACACCCAGAGGATAGTTACTTGTTAACTGATGTTTTACAGGTTCTTTTTTGACACTATTAGATATTTTAGTTTTTGTTTGAACACAGAGCTACACTTCACATCAGCCTTGAGGTAATAACCTAGTCCAAGTTTAGGTTTAATCTGGTAAATGTAAGAATTTTATACAGGTTCAAAAAGAATGTAAAAGAGCTTCATAATGTTAGAAAACATTGTGATGGCGATAGTGTTGGTATTGCAATATCAGTCACGATACATGACTTTTCTCATCATTGCTTCCATCTCCCTGTGACTTTTAGCATTTGGGCAAGTTTTTTTTTTTTTTTGTTTTTTTTTTTCGTGTCCATTTAGTTTCTGTTGTTGTTTTGTGCCATGTTGTGCAGCCTTAATTATTATTTTTATTTTTGTTCATGATGAAATAATTCCTTTTTCTTGTTTCAATCCCCATCACAGAAACCTTCTCTGTCAAAGACCAGATTGACTGTAGAAATGTTTTGAAGGACATACAAGGCTAAGTTAATGGGTTTTTCCACTCCTGTTGTTTGTTTTGTCTTTTCAAACACACCTTGTTCAACTGGCTCAATATCTGTGTTGTGCCTTTACATACTCAAACTAAAACAACTTAAGCACATCAAGCTCTCTGAAGTAGAGAGCATAAATGAATTCTAGTATTTTATATTTAGCCCTGTTCTTAATATAGAGATTCAGTCTGAGGGTGTAGATAGTACATCAGTGTGTTTAATCACTACTCTGTTACTGCAAATAGAGCATTCTGACCAAAATATCTCCAGATGACTGATTTTTAAAAAGAAGGGCAGGCACAAAGAAGTATTTTTAGGCAGTGTTAGAAGATGTTGAAAGGTACATCTCTGTTTCTGCTGTTTGTCAGAGTTACAACTGATATACAGTACATAACCACATGGGATGGGACTGTTTGTATGCCTCTGGCTCTTTGGGGGAGGGACTGACCTCGAGCTGCAGCTGTTTATCTGAAGTTTGCAGCATCTGGCTGTTTTGATAGGAGTAGGGGTTTTTGGGGAAGTGGGGACGATACAGAGGACAAGGGCAAAACTTGAAAGAGGGATTATTTAATGAAAAATAAATCTTGTGTAAAGACTAAACAAAATTTGCATAAAGCATTCTTTTTTATTTTTGTATTATATAGTGCATCTTTGGCGTCAGATTGTTTCATTAACATATAAACACATTGGATTTAGCAGTGGATATAATGCTTTCTTCAATTTTCTGTTACACCTGAAACACAGAAAATGTGTTTCTGGTGTAACACATTAATTAATAACTAACTATGATGTTGGTTTGTTTTATCCCAAGAGTCTTATCTTGCAAGATAAGTTATTTTTGTCAGTGAAAATGTTTTTAATACAAGGGAACAATTGTTGCCAATGGGGAAAAAAGAATTAAAACATATAAAAAGAGAGCGAAAATAACACAAAAAGCAACACAAACATGCAGCTCTGGACAAGTGTGGTCAGATTCAAATTTCACATATAGTGAAATTTGTGACTGCTCAGATCCTCCCTAAACCTAGTGACCATCTTTAAGGTGCAGTTCAAATTGCCAGCCTTGTTGACATATGTGCTAGTTGTACACGTATGCAGGTTAATCTCAATAAAATGTAAAATAGTTGAAAAATTAATTCAGTAATTCACATAGGTATGTATTTTAGTCTTGTGATGCCTGTGGTTTGCTGTTGGTTTTGTGGTACAAGGTTTAGTTTCTTTATAGTCTTAGTTATAAATGACTAAAAAGGAACGTCAGTCTTTTTCCTTTCCCAAAATTCCCCTTTAACATGCTTGCATAGAGAACTCTGTGATTGACCATCTTCTGTAGTAATAACCTTTTGTGGCTTATTCCCCTTGCGGAAAGTGTCAGTCTGTCAGCATTTTCCCAAAGATTGTGTATGTCTTCTGTGGTGTTCTGGTTTACTTTGGGGTTTAATTTTGTGTTGAATGTGTGGTGAAAAAGTCTGTTTCCCATCTTGCAGTTTCCTTTTGGCTTGTTTAGAATAGTTTCAACATTAACGATTAAAAATAGCACAAGGTAAATGTTTCTGGTTACAATAAATACACTTTTCCTATGTTGGCTCTTGACCTGGTTGCTGATTTGAATATGGCTCAGTAAGCAATGGAGATTAATTTTGATGTGCACTGGCGGATCCGTTTCTTGCTACTGCTTTGTCGGATGTAAGGAAGGGGATAATTAATCTGTTTTGATATTCATGTGGCCATTGCTATAAAAGTATTAGTGAATATAACAAAAGCTTGGTGATACAAAATCCTACAAAAATATCTTGTTAAAGCTGCTGTTGCATTTCTTATCTCAGTGTTTTTTTGTGTCAGAATGTAAAAAATGACACACACAAAAAAAAAAACACCCTTTACACTATGTGTATATATAAATGGAATATAAAGTCCTTTATATGTAATTTTGTATGCTGTTGGCTGAATACTTCAGAAAACACATAATTTGACACATTGAACTTAGTGAGTTCTGATTTGCGGATACATAGTGTCTGCGTGGTGTAATTTTACAATAAGTAACATTTTTTGGGTCACTGTTTCGATTGTTGTGCATCAGTTATATAAACTATGTAAATACTGATGTCCCATATACACAGCAACTTGTAAAAGAGCTGTAAAAGAAATGATAATGTTTATAATAGTTTCCAGATTCTGGAGTATTGTTTTCATATAAAAATTAAATCCCCAGACAAGAAAACTACAGATCAGGTTTCTATTAAAGTTCTTGGTAATTCTTCAGAGAAAAGATGAAGTAGCAAAGTAGAAAACAAAGAAAGACAGAAACTCATCTCATTTTTCATGCTATTGTAACAACTACTCCTCATTACAGATTGCTGCTCCAGCAGCATAATGACCCTTTCTCTTCTTAAATGACCTCACTGTTCTTTCTCCTCTTATGGTCTGTGCCTGTGTTCCTCATTTAATGACATATCGGATGTCTTCCAAGCTACAAAGGAAAATCTGTGGTTTGCTACATTTTAAAGAACAGATATTTTAAGCTGATGATTGCTTTTCATGGGTTCATCATAGGAATGTGAATAGACAGTATATTCTTGTGTATTAATCTTAAGTCTGAAACTGAGGATCCATGTGAAGTTGAAATGGCTCATGTTAGGGATTTAGTAAATATTTGAAAGTAGTTTCTCAAGCTTGGGCAGATGAGACAACACGTCACCTGCCCAAGATGTATTGAATATCTGATTGTTTACCATTTGTTTGACCGTCTTTGGTCAAGATGCAGGATACATCCTAAGACTGATTAGTGCATCTGTACTCAATAAAACTCTGGCTTTTTATGATTCTCTCTCCAATATTCTCTATGTTGCTTTCCAGATGTCAGTGTATTGTGTTTTCACTCTACCCGCAGTCAGTTTTGATGAAAACTGAGATGTGGGCTTCACTGTTACTGAGTCACATTTGCATTTTTGTTCCATCTGTCTGTGCTCCATTTCTTTTAAACTGTATGGAAATGCATAGAAATTATTACCATCTCTTTCTGCCCAAAAGTTTTTTGGCTTTTTATTTATAACAATAATGCTTAGTTGGCATTCTAAAATAACGCTTTTTCTTGAGACAAAATTCAATTTCAACTTCTATTAGGCAGCATGCTAAGGCTCTTCACATGACAGATTGATTTAATAAATTCCCCTTTTGGTCTGTTGTTTGTTAGCTCGCTCCTTGCACACAGCTCTTTATATCGGATGGATGGCTTCATGTTTCAATCGTCTACCAAACCGTGGTGTTCCATATCCTGTTATTATAGTTTTAACAACAGACAGGCCTCAGATATGCACTACCACTAAACTGGTCTTTTAACTCCGCTGGTTTGTTTGCGAGTTGCATTAACATCATTCAGATCTTCTTCGATCACAACCCACAATTAGTGTCCCCTGTGGACCTATGCTTCCTTTTCCATCCTTCATCCAAATGCATATAAACCATAGCTCAACCGTAATGGGATAATAATCATGTCTTGTGTCTTTATTGTGTTTCATCATATTAGCTAGCTGGTGACGACACTTTAAAGCCTAAGGTAGACGTTTTTCCATAGAGAAGAATTGCTTGAGTAGGGGGAGGTGACTCTCTTCTCCTTCCAATTGCTTGTGGACGTTGGAACCTCTGAAAAGGAGTGCTTTAATGACAGAAGGGCCTTTTCTGTGTGACAGCCAGGCAGGCAGTGACATTTAACAGAGGCAGCCAGTTAAAAATGATGGCACTCTCACGCATCACTGTAGCTCTATGTTTTCCATCAGTGACAGGAAGGATTCAGCTTGCTGGAAGCATCAGTGTTCCTGCACATGTTGACCCCGGGAGAAAAATTAGTACAATGGACACTGTAAAAATAGATCTTTGTTTGCGTTTTCTGTGGAAACATGGCGCAAGAACTGTTTTTTCACACTTTTTAAAATTACACCAGAGGCTATAAATTGAGATCCTTTTACAGTATTAGGAAGATATTGAGTTTTGGCATTTCTGTTTTGGACACAAATGTTTCCTTTACTTGTCTGGTTTAATTTCTGTCTATTTGCTTAGGATGATTTCCAAATGATTCAACCTAGAGGCTTGTTTTGGTTCTTCAAGTCTTTAAAAACTGCACTAGCCTTCTTTGTTCTTGCCTTCTTTTCTCTTCCTTTAACATTTGGCTTAGTCAGCTTGCAACACAGAGAAAAGAGATTGTACAGCCTGGGTTCCTTTGGATATATTTAGCAATGAACAGATGCAGCGCACTGGAGCGAAACATACTTCCTCCGCTTGCCTTTGTGTATGCTTCTGTCTGTCTGGTGATGCTATTGTCTGTGAGTCTTCCATCAAACATGTTTTCCCATCATGCTTTGCTGACACTGACTCAGCAGCACAGCAGAACCGGGTCAGAACTGTCCTGAACATGCCACTGTAACCAGAACCGTTCATAATCTGTTAAAAATAAAAGGATGTGTCAAATTCAGCAGTTTCTTTTTCATTTTCAACTGTAAAGTATCATGTCCTCAAAGGTACAGACATCATTTTTAGCCCAGGTATTCCTGATTTGTCATGCACAATTTTCTACCTTCAAAATTGAAGGTAGAAAACTTCCATTTTCAATTGTCTCTTATGTTGAGGTAATTTCAAATTAAATATCACTGAGCAGCAAATGGATTAGTTTGACAAAGATTTATCCCTCAGGTGCCGTATCAGGTCTTTGCAAAATTTTATTTCTTGTTTTCAAGAGATATGAAGTTTAGATACTATCCATACACTTTAAAGCTTTAAGGGTTACTACTTGTTTTACTTTATATTCAATTTAACTTGTGGCTTTACATATTTTTTTCTGTATGTATTCTGATTTTTTCGCTACTACTTCTTTTGGACTAACATGATCAGTTTAGAAATACTTTCCCTCCAAATTATTATTGACTATTATATTATACATAGAAAATGTTTTCAAACAGTCTTGTACCGACTCTTAGCAGTCTTACTTCACAGTGTCTATGAATCTGAATAAAATATATCCTTTTTGAACTTGTTTACATCCACAGTAGTTATCCATTTTCACTGCACAGATGTTCTTCCTAGTAAAAATGCTCATTTAATCTTTTCTGTGTCACCCAAAAGTGGCGACACATCCATTCAATTAAAAAGATGTGTGTTATCCATTCTGTGTGTACAATCGTAGACAGTGGGTGAATTCAAGATGGCTGTTACAGATGCTATGTGTTCATCCATCTGTGGAAATATATTTCAGAATTTGAGAGTGTTACTCAGAAGACTCCTTTTGTGTCAAAAAATGTATTTGGAAACTGCTTGTTCACTTTGAAGAACAAAAATACCAACTGGGTTTCATACTTAATTGGCTTTGAATCATGATGATAATTGGCCTTTAAAAGTACAAACCTTTCTGTGATCATAAAACTTCAATTTCATGTTTATTTTTGTTTGAAGTAACATCAAATGTATGCTAATTTTCAAAAATTTTTTTTGCTGAACACCAGCATGTCAGACGATAACGTTCCTATTTTGTATATGCACCCCATCCTAACGCTAAAGAGGGATCTCAGTGAAAACATAAAAGGCATTCTGGGTGTGGCTGCATAGAGGTAATTATAGCAGGAGACAGGAGAGATGTGGTCCAGAGCTTTATACTGAGGCACTCTGTGATTATTTCAACTCTGATTGCAGGGCTCTAAAACAGTAGCAAAGACAGCGCCTGCTAGAGGTGAGCGTGTGCAGGTGATGCTAAGCGCACCACTCTTCTATCTACAATTTGTATGAGCAAGCAGGTCTGTGTGTTTAACAGAAACACAGAGATTTAATTTATAATTGACATAAGTAAGCACCATGCTTAATATCATTACTCTTATGTCTTATATCAGCTGTCACAAAATCTCTCAGTTTGAGTAATGGCTGTGTAATAGCAGGAGATTGTAGCTACTTTATCAGCCTGAGAGTGCAGAGTGAAGCCTTTCAGGGAGAACAGCAGCTTTTGATTAAATCACCTCCTGCCTCCATCTTGATCTTCACCTCTCTCAGACGGCCCCTCCTTACATTACTAGATAATGCAGAGTTAAATGCTCTCATCTGTAACTGTAGTGTTCCATGCAGACTGACAGGATGTCCTGAGAACCAAAGGAAGCTGTAGAAACAATGGAATTTACTGTTTTAAGAACCAGCATTTCCAGTTCCTTCTTGGTTCCTATTATTTGAAACCAGCCCAAGGAAATACAATATTATTTGTCCCCTGAAGGAAATTCCTTTTCTTTGTTCTCGGTTTGAGCTCATATATATACATTTGTCCTCGAACAGTAGTGAGGGTTAAGCTTGTTGTCTTATAAAATGAATACGCTGTAAAAAAGGAAAATAAAACTGATAGACAATCAAATTAATAGTCAAAAATAAATGTTCAGATTTGAAAGGCTAACCTCAAAAATAGCTAAAATACTCTGAGCATAGATGACCAGAATTAGAACAAAATAACTATACGAGACTAAATTGACTATTTGTATTATTTAAAGATTGAAGATTGATCTAAACTTACATGATTGATTCCTTCATGAGCTTTGATTGAGAACTAGGTTAAATAAATCTAAATAAGTTTTTATTATCATGTTTTTTCATTTTATTCAATTAAATTCTAAATGAATCTGAAATTATAAATTAATTTTTCATTAAATGCATAAAAATTTAAAATGTCCTCAAATCTGCTGTGAAAATTAATTGACAGTGAAAGGAAATTCTGACATAAAAATTAAGTAAATCAAGTTTAAGTTAAAATTTCTTACAAAATGAATGTTCTTTTTATTCTTCCTTGTCAAAAATTTGAGTAACTTATTGGGAAAGTAAACAAATATAGTGAAAGGGATTGTTCACCGCTCGTTCTGAACATTTGTCCTTATTTGGAAGTTTGAACACGAGATTTGGTAAGTTTTGTTTTATAAAAGGTTTAGTACATGTGAACTGTGACAGAAAAGCTTTGATTTTAATGTGAAATAAGCCTACTGTGCCAAAGCCCTTCGCAGACTGAAGGACGCAGACACCGAGGAGTCCACCTAATCAGAAAGTGATAACAAACAGTCTTGTGAAATATCTGGGCCTTTACATTCTGGTTGAATTTTGATTTTACAAATCAAAAATTGTAAACCAGTGTCTAGTCTGTGCCAGACCTGGCAGTCAGGAAGGTCAAAGACAGGAAAGTGAATGTGACACCAAATTTAACAAATACAAAAAAAAAAAATCTATAAAACAAAATATGAGCAAGGAACACATGCATTATAACACTTTTTAAATGGAAAATCTGAAATGTGTAGTATGCATTTGTAGTTGACCTCATGGAAGGTCTTGAATAGAGATTTGATCCATGTGTAGAATCCATGGTATGTTACGAGAATGTGTCAAGAACAGACTGTAATTTGAACTCACAAACAAGAAAAGGAAAATAACTCTTCTTTCTTCCAAGAAACAAGTTTTCAAAGTTCTCTTAGGAAACCTTAACAATCATGGCCCTAAATAAAATCCAGTAAAACCAATACATTTCAAAAGTCACCTAAGAAATAAATTGCGTCTATATATATTTAATCATTCTGATTAAATATAGAGAACATTGCTGAACAAAAAGGCATTAACAGAGTGAGTTATTAATATGCCTGTGTAGCAGCTATTGAATCACTGACTCCACCTGCAGTACACGCCTTGCGGAGCTCCATCAACCTCTTACAAAGGCTTTGCTTCATCATTGCTGCAGTTACTTGTGCAACTATTTCTACCACACTTTTTTCTTCCACCTGGCTGTCCATAATGTGCTTGGATTCAGCATTCTGTGAAAAACCAGCAGCTTCAGCAGTAACCTTCTGTGTGTTACCCTCCTGCTCTCAATGACTGTCTGCTGGACAACTGTCAAGTCGGCAAGCCACAAAAAATAAAATATTTCTGGGTTTAAAATTGTCCTTTATTGATCTTACTATATGTGCAGCAGCATTTTTGAAGAAACCCAATTTTATTTTTATTTAGCTTTAAGCCATTAAAATTAACAAAAAAATAAATGTTTGAAATATATCACTCTGCAATAAAAAAATTACTTTATGAATTAAATTACTAAAATTAAAATAAACATTCATATTTATTGAGATGCAGATTATATTTTCATCAAAAATATTAAAAAGTAAATCCAACAAAAACAAAATAAAAATGAAACACTTTCATGAACATCTTAAAGCAATATTTTATTTTCACGTGTACTCCAAGCGAATCCATCTTTCTTGTTCATTCAAAGAAAGTTCAGGTTTTGAATTAACAGTGAACTCAGCCACTAGGGGGCAGCACACAATTATGACCACACAGCTTGAGACAGTCATTGGCTGACTCTGTGTTGCCATAGATACTCGTCTACATGAAGCAGACCTCTCAGTCATGAGGCTTAAAGACACAGAGGGCAGTGTTGAGCTTGAGGACGGCAGAAGAATCCCAATTAGCAGCTGAAAAGAGTTTTGCACACACTAAGCACACGCACAGAGGAAGCACACGTAGATGTGGACGTTTCCCAAAATGAAAGCCACTTCTGTTTTAGCTGTTTCTTTTACATACAGCCATATTCAGGTTTATTTCTCGAGTCATGACGGACAGGCAGCGGCGATGACTTGAGAACAGCTGCTGTGTGGGACTACAGACTGCAGCTGCTGATGTTTGAGGCAGCGACTCACATATGCTGGAGCTCTCTTGCTTTCTAATCACCTTTTTTGTTGTTTGAATCCTGTCAAAATGTCAGTTTTGTCCACCATTATGAAATTCCATCCAATTAAAACCACAGCTTCATCACATTGATGCGTTTTGTGCATGTTTATGTGGGAGGAAATGTGTAACTCTTTGTGTTCAGAGGTTTGATTGCACTCAGCTCCCTCCAACCCCTCTTCTAAAATGAGAAAAGGATGCATAACTAGATTTAAGGTTATGTAATGCTGACTGGAAGCATGGAGGATGTGTATAATCCACTCCTATTTGGGTTAAATCCATGCCTCTCTCTCTTTCTCTCTCATCATGTATATCTGTAAGAGGACAGCGGCCTCACATCCTCGCACAGCTCCATTCTGCATCATCAAGCCTGAAAAGCACCAATCCCTGCCACATGCAGTATTTCACCAGCTTGCTGCAAATAGTTCTTAGGAATCATCTCGCAATGTATTGATATCTCTGGTGCATTATAGCCTTTTGATGGAGGAATTTTAGAAATTTTGGTTCATTGTCCATTGTCCATTATAAAATATTGTTTTATGAGGACATAGATGAATCTTTATCAGGTTTCACATCATTCTTCTGTTGGAATATTATGTTTGAAGATAAACTTAAAAAAAAACATGTATTAACTAAAAGATCAAACCTAGAAATTGAACGCTGTTGTATTTTTCTGTTTTCTGTTGCCATTCTATTGTTCTACTTGCCAATACCAAAAATGTGAAACATGGTTATTCCACTTTAAGAAATTTTTGTTTGCTCTTCAACATAGCATATTAAATTACCCACCAGTATCTTTTATTGTTGTTATTACATGGTTGTCTTTCTGCCTTGCTTTTCAGAAACATGGAAAAATATGTCAAAAACGCTTCACCATCACTTTCCTTCACGTCTGATACTACAACTTACCTATTTGATCATAATTTTCAGATAAGATTATCCTAAACTCCTCCACATAGAATATCAAGTGATATTAATGGCTGCAGTCTTTTGTAAGATTGTACCTCAGTTCTGACACTGTCGATCAAAATGCCTTATTAAATAGGCTGCAAAATCTAATTAGGATATCTGGGTCATCTTTTCAATGCTGTATGTCTTACCTTTCAAACAAAGCCTTCAGTGTTCATGCCAACCCGATCATGTCAGATTCTATCAGCCTGTCAAGTGAAGTCCCTCAGGGTTCTGTGTCAGGACTAAGCTAGAAGTTTACATATAAAACCTTCTTTGTGGACTTCAGACCACTGTTGTCAAATACGACCACATTTTTCCAATTCTTTAACTTCTTTCCCTATAATACTATATATTTTATGTCTTTCTCTTTGTGTGTCTTTACAAACTGTAATCTTCCTTTTTTACATTGGTTTTGAAGTAATGTTTTCTTCCTCTCTGGGTTGGTTCTCATTTCATGTTGGAACAGTACTTATTGTGCTGTGGGTAATGGCACTGTCTGACCAGTAGTATCTTCACAAGACGTTGTGCTCATTCTGCTTCTAATTCACATATTTCACACCAAAATACGTTAATCCCCAAGACACAAAATCCACCATCTCCCTGAGCGGTATAAAAGCTGGAGATTCACAAGGTTCATACAATGGCACATAATTCTTTGAACAGCTGAACTGGCACTTTTAGCCGTCAAGTATTCCTCATGGGAAGATCAATAGAAACTATCATATATATCAGGAACAGGATCTTCACAGATGGACATAGAAAACAGATGATCATACTGCCATGGATTTCTTTGGTTCTCACTGTGTCTTATAAGATAAGATACTGGTGGAGCTTTTGTAAAGTGTAGTGTTATAATAACTACAAATTAAAACTAATCTTTAGGCACATCTAAGAGCAATGAAAATGGATCAGATTTTACATAAGCCTTTGTCTTCACAACCAAATAAAAAGCAAAGTCGCAACACAGTGGGGTGATTGTATTACGTGATCCCCTCAGTCCTAATCGACATAAATATTGAATATTTGATGACTTTCTCATTGATGGAGCATGACACCTGGGCAGCCCAGTCAATGCTCACTCTACATGCCTGCAGGAGGGGGTCGTTCCCGACAAGGGTCTTTATCTCTGGGAAATTGTCTGAGCCAGCAAATCTGTCAAGAAGATGAGTACAAATGCTAACATATAAGTCACATATTTTATCCTTACTTGTGTGTAGGTGTAATCAAAAGGAAGTAACAGAGAATGCGTTTACAGAAACACAATAGAAATGTTTATGTTAATTAATTGTGTGACTGTGTGTGTCTTTGCAGTAAAGAATGAAAGGGAACGAAAGAGAGTGCTGTTGTATCTGTTTTTCCTTTAACAATTTGACTTCTGCTTGCCTAGCAGGGACCGTAATCATGGTCGTCAGCACTGGCTGGTTGCTAGGTAACAATTACCTGACTGTGCTTTGCTTGCACTGAATTACACACAGTGGGCTGTATGCGTGTGTGTGTTAGAGAGTGTGTTTAGGAATAGAAAAATGTAGCAATGTAGAATACCAAGCAGTGTCTCGACATCTGGGCAGAAATATTTCAAAGCAGGAGGAGATTTGAGTTTGACAATAATATCCTTGGGCTGAATCTCTTCCAAAATTGTATTATTGTTTACACTGTGGTGGCCAGCACTATATAATCTGGTATATTTTATATTGGTGTTTTTTTTTGTTTTTTTTTTTCTTCCCAAGACGTTTCTGTCATGTAAAAGTTTGAGACTTCTTCAATGCGTTCTGCGACTCAAGGTGGCCGAGGATACTGGTAACAAGCTGGTACCCTGGCTAACTAGCTAGCGTTTCTTACATTTGTCACCAGTTAACTGAATGACTTTTGTCTTCATTACTGGTTCACTTCTGTTGCCAACCCATTCCAGGCAAAGTGCTTCCTGTACTACAGAGCATTACTGCATCCTGCTATAAGGACGCACATTTTTTCTTAGTCGTTTACAAAAATTTACTGTGTTCATCTCAGTGAAGGAAGCAAGAAAGTAAGTAAAATCAAAATCTGTCCAATAAATAGTCTTGGGGAGATATACAGTATTATAAATACAGAGCACAATTTTCAGACTTATTTGTATGGAAATGTCATCGTACTTCTCCATAATTTTGTGCTACTTTGTCTATTATATGAAATATCACTGAAATAGATTCAAGGTTGTAATGCAGAAAAATTTATAAACAGATGCACAGATTCTTCTGTAATTAAATTTTTCCCTTGATAAGAGAACTTTACAAAATGGAAATTCATCACTAACCTTCAAATGAGGAAGCTGAGCAGACTCTGTTATCCTGAAGCACAGAAACGAGGGGGAACTCTTCTGCTGGGATCCAAGGCCGACAAGGGGACATGGCACCTCCCCCAAGAACTGTCTGCCAGCTCTGGCAGACCTGGTGATATATTTGGAGATCATTAAATGGTCCTAAATGAGACCCTGGCGTGAGAGCGAGCTCTGGCCATCTGGCCCCATTGTGAGCACCAGAGCTCTGTTCAAACTCAGTCAGCAGCAAACACACATATGATTGGATACATTCTGGGTGTACTGTGCAATTTCATCCAATCAGAGTAACCTTTAGTAAATTGCTGCAACCTGTTCCAGTGAGTGAACCATCCTGTTGGATACTGCATGTCTTATTGATGTGATGCTTGTTTTTGTTTCTTTTGATTTTTATTTTTTTTATCTGGGATCTTAGCAATGACACATTTTCAGGATTTTTTTGTTTGTTCTGCTCTGATGTTTTCCCAAAGTCATAAATCTTTATGAGTGCACAAAAATCTCAATGTTTAATATTGCAAGAATTACAGGATACATTGTACAAACTTAAAAAAAAAGTTTAATTATTTGCACTTGTGCAAAACGTTCAAAGAACAGGGAGTTGCTTACAGACACTAGTAGTTAAAAAATCTAACTGTATAATTACAGTCCATTGCTGTAAACTTTTGGCAAAATAAAATTACTTTCTTAATTAAAGTTGTTTTATTTGTAACTTCAGTTGTTTTTTTATGATTCCCTTTTCCAGGTCACAAGCTCAACAAGGATCTGAAGCACTTCTTGAGCTTGAGGTTTCAGAAAACGTCACCTGACCACGAGTTGCAGAAGACTATCCGCGCCAATTTGTATCGCCATGCTGTGCCTTGTGAGTGAAATACCTAATATCATGCTTAAAAGAACATCTGAGTGGAGAAGGAAAATCATTTAGCATTACATTATCATAATGTTCACCTTGTTATGCTTCTTTGGCTTCTTTCCTATTTGTTTCATCTCCATCTTTCAAATATAATTCTTTAATTTTGGGGTGAAAAATCATCATGTTCTGATTCATTTTGCTTTCATCACTAAAAATAATCTTTAGTACTTTAAAACAAAAACATTCTAAGCACTGTCTGAAAGTTTTGTTAATGCAGCCCATAAAAACATTGTCCTGTTGACAGAGCTGGAGCAGCTCCTTAAGTTGAGTGATTAAATACATAAAGAGTTGCTTTAAACCAAATATTTAGAAACCAGACACACTCCCCAGCTGCCTAATACTTGGATCTGGATTAATAGTCCAGTAATTCTCAGTGTTTTTCTAGAGTACTTCTAAGTGTTTTGCTTGCTAAGTCGAAGCTAAATCCTCACTCACCTTAAAATGCAGTTTGACTCTGAATGAACTGACATTGATGCTGATAGTTTACAAATGAAAAGAAAAACCGAATGAAACATAGGGATCTTTGTAAAAACACTCGCACTGAAAAATAAAGATTTCAGTAGTAATAAGAGAACCAATATTGGAAAAAAGCACTCTCAGAAAACAAACATTAAAAGATTAATATCCTCCAGCTTAGGAAGTATTTATGGCCCATCCTAGTGAATTTAATAAAACCCACTGGCGTGCCAACAACACTGACTGCTGTGATTTAACATCAAACTCTTATAAAGCCATATAATGCGTTTTACCCCTTAAGAGTTAGCAGTCAGGATTACTGGTGTGATACAACAAGTAACCTGGATTCTATATGCTGGGGTGTGAGGTGAGTGACTATTGATATAAGCTCATTTTTGGGCTATTCTATACCAAGTTGATTTTTGTCAGCATAATAAAGAATCTTCCTTGAAACGACTAACCTAGAAAGAAGGTCTGTTTTAGGGCAGAAGTAGATAGAGGTTGGATGAAATACATTTTCATGCAAAGTTGGGGGGGCAGGGTCCTCATCTTGGCAATATATGGTTTCCAAACAGCTTTAGGATCTCTGGAGAAGAATTAGGCTACAATAACCATTGATTTTTTTTTTTAGTCTAGATTTTCCATGTAGACATTAAAAAGTCAAAATGGTTTTATTTTTGTGAAAAACAAGTTGAATTATTCTCGTTCATTATTTATTTCTTAGAGGCAGAGAACATCATTGCATTAAATATTGACTGAAATTGTTAGTCACATTTTTGTAATATACAAAAATGTTTGGACTCTGACAGTACTGTATATTAAAAAATGTTCTAAAGTCAAATTGACCCAGGATCGTTGCTGCTCCCCCTCAGAAATGAAGATGCTAGGAGGGTTAAGGATCATCTGAATTTCTTTGGACCTTTGATGTTGCCATTGTTGCATTAATTGGTAAACATAGTAATCAAATGTCTTGATGCTCTAACCAATCAAGTTGTTATGATCTAACCAAGCAAATGAAGTGATCAACTCAGTTCTCTTCTCTATGTAAAATAGGATTTGTTTACTGTTTTGCATGTATCTGGTTAGGACTGCACCTTAGGAAAATATAGTTTGCAAATGGATGCAGTTTTATTCTCTTTTTCGCTCTTGGTCGAGGCTTTTTCACTCTCAGTGTCTGTGCTTCATTTGCACTCAGCCATGTGACTGTTAAATCCGCCTCTCTGTGAGCCTCCCTCGGTGCCCTGCCTCGGATTATAATGTTCTGATATATTGAAAATAGATTCCTGCCTGATTATGTGATAAACAACTCCAGCTCTTGCAAAGGTTACAATTTTCTACATGCTGAGGACAAACTATGGAGTGAACAGCACATAGTCTTGAATCATTTTGAAGACATTTTGGAGGACATTTGGAGGCAATCCCTGCTGCTCATTAAGGTTGTAGAAATCTAACAGAATAAATATTTAATAATCAACTTGATGGTTGTTACTTATTAAAGATCCATGTTTAAAGCTTCTTTGTTTCTGAATGAACTGAGACATCTGAGCAGACTCTGTACTTGTAAACATACTGTAAATAGTTAGACAGGACTTCATTATGTAGTGTACTCGTGAAAAAGGTTGATGTTTTATTCTACCTCTCAGGGTTTTTGTTATCCGTAGCCTGAACAACAACTAGGTTCTTATAAAGAATGTCAAAGGACCTTTCAAAAAGAAATAGTTAATATCTAACTTCACCCTAAAATTGTAAAGGAATCCAAACTGAAAAATAAAAAATGCACACACATTGTATTTGTCATCCCAAAACTGTGTGAAATTGTAGGGATGGTAAATAATGTTCCTTTTTCCTTCAAATATGGCGCTAAAAATCAGTGAGTTTTTGTTTTATGAAACTCGCACCGATAAGCTGTCTAAAAAGGTCATTTAAGGTTTTATCTTTATACTTCTGTGCAAATTTTGACGTTTTTGTTCATTTCTATTAGTTCGGCATTATTTTGCATAAAAACATCTCACTATTGGGTCTTCGGTCAAATGTTTCTTAAGCAGTTGAATTTTTCTCTTGGTTGCAGGACTATGGCTTGGTAAACCTTTGTCACTTTGGTGATAAAAGCACCAGCAAGTTCATATTTTGATTACAAGTAAAAATATAGCCAAAAAGATTTTTACTGAGTTAGAGACTCAAGTAAAACCTGACAGAGATGTTGTGGTATTGCCTACAAATTGTAGTTCATGGCCAAGAACCTTTGATTGTGGTTAAATAAAAACAGTTCTGCAAATATTTTTTCTGGCTGTTTCTTGAGGTTTAAGATGTTGGGTCAGCTGAAAACAGCAAATTTGTAAAAGCACTTGCACTGAAAAATGAAGATTTCAGTACTAATAAGAGCACCAATATTGGAAAAAAGCAGTGACAGACTATGTATAAAGTTTGTTCTTCAAGGACAGTTCATTAGAAGCTCACTTGTCCACATCTGAAACAGGGCATACTCTATATAAAAAGTTTTGAATTGAATTGCTAAAATAAACTTTTCATTGACATTCTGAGTTATTGAAACACATTCAAGTAAAATTGTGAAAATCTTTTTTGATTAAAAAGGGCTGATCCTATTTTTGCTATATATAAACTATACTGAGTTATCTTAACTTATAATGACTTGTGGAGTTTATCTTTGTTCTTGTGCTTTAACTTGACCTCAATCTTTTTACAAAATTTGTTTTCCATTCCACCCTATTTCCTTTCTTCGTGACCTACAATCACTGTTGTTGTCGTCTTTTTTCTTTTCTTCAAACACACAGACACATGCAAATTTGTTCTTAGCATGACAAGGCAGAATGATAAAAGTAGTCAAATAAAAGCCACACGTCTCTGGCCTGTGTTTTCTTTGTCTCCGTCTCTTTGTGTCTCCTCCCCCTCTCCTGAGTGCATCTGTTGTTCTCTCTTGCAGTGCTTGACTCAAACAGGTGCTTTTCCCTGCACCATCAGCTGATATAGATACTTTTTTTTTTTTTTTTGGTCATTTTGCCTAAGCATGTCCATGAATGTAGTGTTTATACGAAGGACATCCTAGTAGAGCACTCACCCTCCTCTCCTTTTCTTTGGCTTGTTGCTACAGATGGCCATTGTTATCATGTGCAGCAAATGTCACAAATGATAGGGAAGTCTCTCTCTCTTTCTCTCCCGGGATTCATTTCCTTCTCACGTCCACAGCTGCTGCTTGTAGATGAGGGTTATCTCTGCGTTATCCCAGGGTTTGAACCACAGAGTGAACCAGTCCTCCCTCCCCCCACCTGATCCCTCCCTCTGTCGCTCTCCTCTCTTCTTCACTTCAAATCCTCCAAGCGCCCGGGGGGGCGGCTGCCTTTCTCCGTCTCTCTCTGTCACACTTTAGCTGCTCCCGCTGTCTCCCTGCCTCTGCTGTTCTTACTCTTCATCACCAGCCCTCTCTCTCTCTCTCTCTCTCTCTCTCACTTTCTCTCATCCTCCCCTTCTTGCTGTCTTTCACTCCCTCGCTTCCGTGTTTTCCACTCCATTGCCGATCTCGGGGAAATCATTGTGGGAGACAAATTTCTGTTTGCCGCTCACACAAAGTAAGGGATTACGGGTTGGTTTTTTTTTTTTTCCGGCTCCAGGCTCTTTTCAGCATCCAGGCAAGTGGCAGCTCCTTATTGTATTTTCTCTCTCTCTCTCTCTCTCTTTCTTCTTTCTGATGCTCTCACCATCATCCACCATCAGACTGTGGTGTATGCATTGGCAAAGAGTATTTGCGTGTGAGTGGTTGATGCTGTGTATATAGGCTTGGGAATCAGGGATAGTGGGAGTAGGGGTGGGAATTATGTGAGGGGGGCATGTACGCTCGGAGCAGGCACGTCCAACCCAGAGGGACAGATGGCCAATAGCCCTGGTGCTTTTTCCTTTTTCCTTTTCTGATTCACCCTGCAGGCTTTGTATAAGCTTCACTAATAGACAGACATTCTTTTTAAGAAGCAAGACATGGCCGCTCTCCTTAGATGGAAGAAGGGCTAGAAAGCAGAGGCAGGGAAGGTTTTAAGATTGGAGAGAAGAAGGGAAGACATGAGAGGGGGGGTCATCAGCCTTGAATGCAGGGAGGTCAGGTCCAGATGCTGCCCAAACAAAAGGGCTTCTCTGAGGGGGAAGCGTGGCACTCGCCATTGTGTGTCGCTGCATTGCAGGGTGCTGCTGAGGAGCCTCATGCTAATGATGGCCATTCATTCTGGTAACGGATGAGTGGGCCCCAGCTTCTGTTCCCCTGCTTTTCAAACATGCACAGTTCATATTTTTGCTCATGTGACTAAATAACACACAGTTTGCTCTGTCAACAGTGAAAAATAACAGAAGTATTTTGTCTTGCAGAGTAGGCTGGGCAAGCAGTGTTTTACATAGCAATGGTGTATGAAGACAGGTGCAGACTTTTCTCTGTATGTGTTTACGTGTGAGGCTGTTTTATGAATAGGGTGATTGTCTAGCAATATCTATAATTGTTTGTGGATAAATACACAAAGGAACATCATCTGCCACCATTAAAATTATTAACGGAATATATGTAGGCCATTACAAACAGAAATTGTCCTTTTTGTTTCATTATCTGTGAGGCTGGCTTGTCAATTGGCAGCCATGGAGGCGGTGATCTCTGATGTTGTTTTGATATTGCCAATCTTCTTCCAATACCACTTGAAAGGTATTTGGAGGTAAATCCTCCACAACCTCTTCCTATGCTTGTGCACCTGGAGTTTAGGACAAAACTGCACCCTCGTCCCAGTTTCTGCAAATCAACTTAATTAATCTTGATGCCGACCCACCGTGATTATGCGTACAAAATGTAGCTCACAATAATGTTTATGTAATAGATCATCCTTATTCACTGTGCTTCGTCAAGCATTTCCGGGATGATCGTCCTTTGATCTTGTTAATGCTCAAGTGAGAATGTGGAGATGATTGACAGGCTCTCCCCAGTTACTCAGGTCAACTTAAAACCATCAGACTGCAGCTTCTGCATACTCACAGCAGACCTGAGCTAATGTGAGTTCAATATACAGCAAAGGAGCCTATCTAACTGATTACACAGTTAAAATAGGGCTAAATTCTGCTTCCTGTTCATTTTCTCACTGTTAGCTTTCTTAGCTAATAAAATTAGCTAAGCAATAAATCTTTTATTTCAGCATCATCATCTGTTAATGATGATGCTGATGATGGCCGTCCTTGGGAGGTTGAAGAAATTAAGTGCTTTAATTCACTGAGTGCACAAAGATCCTCTGTTATGGTCCAGTCTGGAGTGTGAGGGTCTTGTGATGATTTGGATGTTCTTCTGCTGTGCTAGGAATGAGCAGCTAACTTGCGTTTTATCTAGCCTGAGTGCCTCCAAGCTAGAGGTGATGCTGCTTCATTAGATATGCTTTCTTTGCTGACATTTGTGTTTGTGTTGCTGCTGTGTCTGAGTTTAAATCATTCCCACTCCTGTTGATTAATAGTTTTTCTTCTTTTTCTCTTGGGGCTTTTTTGGCTCCACATTGACCTCTAAAAGCTGAAACTGAAGCCAGAGCTAATAAAATCTACTCTAACAGTGGTTGATTTAGGGGAACAGTTTGATTTTTTGCTTTGAGTAGAGTAACATAATCTACTCATGCAAAACTAACAAAATATCAAGGAAACATTAAAAGTGTAGCACCCACTGGACCAAATTTGTAAGCTAACCTTAGGTAATCTGCAAGCCAGCTTTATGATTTGCATTTTACCTGCTCTCTCAATCTGCAGTTAACCCCTCACATCACACAAGTTCCCAAACACAACAAAAAAACAATCTCAGACATAACAAAAACAAATTAGGTATAGAGGATATGAAGATGCACTGAATCTGAGTAGATAGTTCCTTGATGATGCCATGAGTAGATGTTTCACTGTTCAACAGGTCCTATGCTTGCACATACTGTCCTACATGGGATCATCAGCATAAGATGTTGAACAAATTCTTGTGCTGAAGATGTTCAATGCAAGAGCATCTTCATATAGTGAAGAATATGGAGTGGGAAGGATAGGATATTCTTTTTTTAAGAACATCCATCTTATGTTCGACACTTTATGCTGAGCAGAAGATGTTCTTCATCTCATAATTATGAGACACGGCATAAGAGCTGATGTTAAATTGTTCACAAAATCAAGCGACATTTTGTTTTGTTGTGTTACAAGAGGTATTTTTATAATCCTCTTCCCAAAAAAATAAGGAATGAACCTAAAAAGTTTAAAATGTTTGACTTTTTCTTCCATTTCAGTATAATTAATTCAGAATAACTTCACATTTATATTATTACAATAATAAAGCTTTACTATGTAAAAGAAAACATGGTTTGTAGTAAAAAGAAAAAGAAGAGTGTAATCCTGTTGATTGTAAGAAAAATGCATGATAAAAAATGAATTAAATTGAGTTGAATTGATAAATAACAGATTGTTTCATCATGCAAAATAGATTTTGAATTTAAAATTCAATTGATTTGCTTTAATTTAGGGCTTTTGTTAGGGCGTGTCATTTTGACCCGTAGGACAAGGAGACTAAACAGAATGTTAGGAGGGTTAACTCTACAGCTTTTCTTTTTTTTCCAAAAGGTAAAAAAATAGCACTTGCTGATTATGTTGATGATTGCTAACCTATAGTTGGTTCCAATGAGAACCTGCATTTAAATGTTTTCCAGATATAAAAAGAGTGATTTATTTTAGACTCACTGTGTACCATTTCAGTTATTTTGGGGATATCAGTTAAACTGATAATTTAATCTAAACATTGTCTAGTGTATGGAAAAATGATAGTACAGTATATCTCCAAATTCCTGCCTTCACAATCGGTCAATCAGTACTTTCAGGTTTATCAGAGTCTAGAAGTACATCTAGACTCTTGGTTGTTTTGGAGGCAGAATTCTTTAAACTCTGCACTGCTGCCAGTTTTAATCAGGATTCTATTATAATAGACATTTTTAATTATGACCTGTGTTAAATATAGTTTTCACAATTTTTGTAATTAGTAATAATTAGGGTATCTATCTTGTCATTACAGAGTTTGCTTGTATAAGCAGCTGGTTATAGAATAGATTTTATTGCATCTGCCTTAAAAAAAACACCGTCCAGCATTCTTAGTTTCATCTAACTCATTTATATTGATAAATTTCACCAATGTCCTTGTGGTTTACTTTGCTTAGATTGATCAATATGACAATGAAGACAAATAAATTCAATTTCATTGTGTTACTTGCTTCTCTAACAACAAGTCTTAGGTTTTATAAAGAGACGATCTGGGTACCATCTTCTGCCCTTGCAGTTACTGGCCTGTACTTTCTGATTACAAGCTTCCTTCGACTATGCAGCGGGTTCTGAATCTCTGGTTTCAACAAATTCTGGTGAATGCCAGACATTGACCACCAGTTTTCTGTGCTTAGTACTAGATTATTAGGAATTTCTATCTTGTGTTGTCTTGCACTGTCCTTTTCTTACCATCTGTTGCACAGTCCATGGCTATTGTAATGAGCCCCTTTTTTATGCCCTTTGCTCTCCTCTTTAACCCTGCTCTCACCCCTTTACGTTTTTATTTATTTATTTTATTGTGGAGACCTGCACACTGCTCATTGTTTATCTAAACAGACCATGTGTTAGATAATGTCAAGTGTCTATATTTATGACTAAGAAAGTAGGAGATGAAGGAAAAGACAGATGAGAGGAAGGAAAGAGAACAAGAGTAGGAGGGAGGGAGGCAGTGGGCGGGAGTATGCAGGGGGTTGTGAGGCTGCAGCCATTGGCCTCAGACAGGAACCAGAGTGTGAATAGCACACATTGGCTTAGCCTCTAAGCTGGGCTGGACCTCTAATTTGCTCTGCTTGTGGAGCTTTGAAGAAAAACGGCAGCTGCCGACTCACCACCAGCCTGAATGAGCCTGTAAACTGGAAGCCTGTACGGGTGGAAAGACAGCTGCATGATCCATGGATGGTTTTGGATGGGGAAGGAAAAGCCGGAGTCAGCCTGCTCGGATTTATCGTTTTGAAATATTCCGTGGATTAGCGTGCAGAGAGGAAGAGAGCAGAAGCAATGGCGTTTTAGAGGTAATTCTGACATTTTGCTTCTTCTCATGGGAGTGATGCCCTGGCTTCCGGGATTAGATTGGTAGCGATGTGGGTGGGGAGAATATATGGATACAGAGATGTAGAAAAACATTCAGGTGTAGAGACGGCTGAAATCAGTGCTTTCACAGATTGTGATTCAGTATTCATATGTTTCGATGTGTTACTGTGTGCTTCTGTGATGATGAGGGATCTCATCAGCAGAGATGTTTAGATGGGCTGAATTTAAACACTGATGTGTTGACACAATCGCCTGCTGTTGGAGGACATTTTTCCCTGTCGTTAGCTCCTGCAGCAGCATCTTTTTCTTTATTTTCCCTCCCCATCTACCCTACATTTGTGTCTCCTTGAGTAACCCCCTTCTTCTTCCTTAGATTTCCCCAACAAATAGTCTTTTCTATGAAGATGTTAAATTAAAAGCCATTCTATCTTTTGTGCCATTGTACAAGATTCCTAGCTAATGATGCTTCAGATTGCATGTGCTTGCCCACTATTCATTTCCCCCTCCTTACTCTCCCCCTCATTTTTCCCCCATATTGAAAGGAGGGAGCAGTGAGAACAGCAGGAGAATAGCGGCTGGGCTCAGCTGTAAGGAGTGTTGTGGCGCGAGCTGAAAGAATAGCCTGTTGTGTTGGGCAGTAGCAGCATTTTGTGTCTGGGTTTTTCTCTCCCTTTCTATCCTCCTCTTTAATGGCATCTCCATCATCTTTTAATTCAAAGAATCACAACAAGAAAACTGCTAGATGTCCTTTTTGTAAAGAACACAACAAAGCAAAACATATAAAACAGTTTACATGAGAAAGAATGCCACACTTTCTGTAATCGGAGACCTGGGTAATGTTTGTTATATTTAAATTATTGTGCCAATAGAATACCACATAAATAAATTCTAACATATTACATATTACATTCAGCTGAACAAGTTGAGAAACATTTTTCTCAGTTTCACTTTTTTTTTTTCTTTTAAGTGTGTACAGTCACACACAAGGCAATTCAAAGTGCTTTAAAAAAACAAAAACAAAAAAAATTTAATTCAAAGCAAGAAAAACATTAACAAAAAAATGTGTACAAGTTAATCTGGTAAAGTAAATAATATGTTTAAGTCTTGATTAAAACTATAGGCAAAAGTTTCTGCACCTCATAGACTTTCAGGAAGTTTGTTCCATAATTTGAGAGCATGGATACCAAATGAGGCCTTGCTTTGATTAGTTCCAAACCTGAGAACACAAGAGGGAACAGTTATCCTAAAACCTCAGGGGTCTAAGGGTCATACCTGCTCAATAAATCGGACATGTATTTAAAATGTATAATATTACAAAAACTAAGATTACTGTCAGACTAGTGACTAGTGTAGTATGATCCAGGACTTTGGGGGAGCTGCAGCCTCCTGATAATTATTATTATCATTATTTTAAAATTAATATCGAAAATAAAAGCATGCACTTTTGTGTGTGTGTCCTTGTGAGGACAACCGTTTGCTCTGACAATGTTTTAAGTGAGCAATGCAATTAATAATTGGTGAATTGAAAAATATAATCAACTGAAACCCACTACACTAAGTTGATGCCAAGTCAAGCAGAAAGAGTTGAGCTTTTCACATATTAGTGTTGCAGTATTTTTAGCTGCAGATTCATCCTTTGCTACAAATTTTCAAACATTCGCTGAAGAAAAGCTATGTTATTACAGTTTAAGAAGAAAATACTTATTTATACATTGAATTATTTCTTTATTTGTATTTCTAATACTTTGTAATATAAACTTAACTGGTAAGTAAGAAATCTGCAGAATGTGTCAAGTTTTATTTATAGCTGGCGATTACTAACATAATCACTAGCTGCATCCCTAGCTTAATTACTAAGGTTTTAAGGACCTGTGGAAAATTACTCGAGTGAGTACAAGAATTAACTCATCCATCCATCCATCCATCCATCACCCTTCTCCCTAACGGGGTCGGGCGTTGCTGGTGCCTATCTCCAGCTGCGTTCCGGGCGAGAGGCGGGGTACACCCTGGACAGGTCGCCAGTCTGTCGCAGGGCAACACAAAGACAAACAGGACAAACAACCACACACTCACACCTATGGAGAATTTGGGAAGGCCAATTAACCTGACAGTCATGTTTTTGGACTGTGGGAGGAAGCCGGAGAACCCGGAGAGAACCCACGCATGCACAGGGAGAACATGCAAACTGCGTGCAGAAAGACCCCGGGCCGGGATTCGAACCCAGGACCTTCTTGCTGCAAGGCAACAGCGCTACCCACTGCGCCACTGTGCAGCCCCCAAGAATTAACTATCTGGTATATTTCAAATGCAACACACTTGTAGTTGTATTGTTGTTTAAACGTAAATAGAAATACAATATTCTCTCATAGAGAAAATAATGAGTTTATCAGACAGAAAAAAAAAAATTACATTGTTATATGTGTTGCATTGATACCTGGAGAATAAACTTGTCCAGGTATCAGCTTGTAGGATGCTGCAGCTCCAATAGCAAACTACAACCAGCTGAATATCCCTGTTTTTTCCTTCAAGAATGGTGACCACAAATACAAATAACACAAAAGGTGTGCTGGAGTGTAAGATGGGTAAGGAAATCATGCAATGTTTTCATTTAAAGTATTCATTCCAAGATAATATGTATTGTTATTGATTTTTTTACACTTATAAAAATTGAGTCATATGTCCTCAATAGCGCTGCTTAGATTTTATTCATCAGAGTGAAATTAATTGATCCTCATTTTGCTTCAGATGTTTATTTATGAAAATGTGTTAAACTGAAAATTGTATTTGCTGTTCATAGAGAAGATTTTCTATGAATCTTCTCTATGAATCCTCTCTCTTTCAAAAGAGAGGTTTTGAAAGATCTGCCAACATTCAATGAAACACAATAAGGGATTACAGATTGGTGTTGAAGCTTTCCTTAACCCCATTTTAGTTAATTGGGCCTAATTCAGCTTGGTGTGCATCTAACTGCACCTTTAACCATAGGCAGGATCTGGAGCAGAGTGGCTATTTGCTTAATCATTATCTAAGGGCCTCTACAACATTGATTCACTCCCTATTCTCTTCATAAATCATTATGGGCCAGCATTCCCTTTTAAAGTTGTATGGAAGCACTAGTTGAAGCCAAGCTGTCAAAGTGTAATATTTAGTAAGATCCTAAGGTCCGTCAAGGTTTTACGTAAATCAAAAGTTTGTACAAAGTGGATTTAAATTCATTTTTAATTTATTTTTTTGACATAAGCTGCAGCTTTTAAAGAGAAAACCATTTCCTTTTTGCTGGGAAAATTATTCTTTTTGTTAGTAAAACAAAATATTTTCACAAGTCTTCTTTAATAACTCATTTAATGAATGTTGTGTAGTCCACCATTAACACTGTAACACTGTGGGTTTTGACATCCAATCATATATTCCTTTGTCTTATTAAATTTACATTTTCACAGGTGAATATATAATAGGGATACCTGTTAGAGCATTTAATTTTTTTTTATTTATCTGTCTATTTATTCCAAATATAATGTTATGTTACTTTTTCACATATTACGTTTATTTGAACAACCTCAAAAATAGAACAATGTATATGCCTAGGATTTTCCGTCACAGTTACAAGAGTCAAGTTTCAAGTCTTAAGAGCACAACTTCCAGTGAAGTCTTGATTCTTGAGTTCAAATGAGGTCACAGATCTTTGTTTTTGTCACTGACATGCAACTTAAGTATTCATAATGATCACAAAACCAACATAAAATTAAAACTATCGCTTTAGGTCCCCATCTGTGTCCTACATCTGAATTTGGAGGGTAAAAATTAAGTTTGGTAAGTGCACCAAGTTGAAAAGCTCCTGAACCAGGTTCTCCTTCATTACTCACATCTGTTACTCCAATGCCTACTTCAGGCTTCAGATGCATTTCTCATATTACATCTGCTGATTATCTTTTTAGTGACTATTTCATAAAATGTGCTTGATCTGTTCCAAATATGTCATGTTTTTGCTCTGGAATCAATAAACCAGCCCCTTTCTTGGTCAGTGCCCGTATATTATAATATTTGAAAACTTTCAATTTGAAAAAGATAATATTTACATGAGCATGTCTGAAAGGATTTGTCCCTGTGACACTATAATGGGTGGAAATGGCCATCTTTGCATAATTTGTGGTTGAGACACTCTCTTCTCTTGGCCAGTGTATTAAGGGACTGCTTGTGTAGACGAGGCCTTAAAGTGCTGCTTCAATCAATGTAGCTCTGATAATTGGCTTAAAGGCCCAGGAGAGTTCCCTGCTAACTCCCTCTGCGGCTGTTTGCCGTCTCTGCTCCTGTTCAGCTGTCTTGCCCAAAGGTGTTCACATATTTTCGGTTTGTTGTCTGTTTTCACAACACATGTTCCGCATCAACGCAAAGCTTCTGTTTATTCTGGAAACAAATTCTAGTTTATGCTGGAACTATGATTTTAATGCAGGATTTTAAATACACAGCATGTTACTCCTTAGTAGTTACGCACTAAAATGTTTGTCCAATGCAAACCTCTTGATGTTTCTGTTATTTACCTAGAACTGCTTGGCTTTTTTTCTCATAATGAAAACACCATTTTTCTTACATTGGTTCCAATCCCTTCATTTAAGGTTAATCTCACTCTCAGGTCAGTTCTTGTTCTTGTATGCACTCCCTGCCATGCTCACACATAAAAGCAGCAGGGGTTAAAAACAGCAGATGTTGCATGTGTGTGTGTCAGTGTTAGACAATAAGTGGAAGCTCCCCAGACCATCAACAGCAGGAAGGCGATGAAGGGTATCAGATGGCAACATAGTGCTGTCAGCGCAATGTCTATTGTTAATACTCTGGAGGGCAGTTTTCACCTGGATATAAGGATGTGATTGTTGTTGGTATTTAAATTAGGGACAGGTTTCTGTCTCAATTAAAGTAGATTTAAAATTAGCTTTCATTGTCTCCATTGGAGCTTGATAAAAGGGAGCAAATTGAGAAATTGATATCACCTATTTAAGTTATTATTTCTGACTTAAAAATGTCTGAACATCCAATGCACCATTTCATAATTTGTAGTCTTTTACGTGTCCATTTTACTTATATCACAGATAGATAGAAATAATGGTTTTATTCTAATCCCATCCATTGTCATTCAAGAGTGAAAATAATTTTCCTGGTTTCAAAATAAAACTTGACCCATCATTGCATAGTATAAGTCTAAAAGTCCTGGAGGGAAAAGACAAAAGATCTGCATGTGAAACATCTGAAATGTTGCAACATATTCTCTTTTAGTTACCGGGAGAAAAGCAGAACAAAACTGAGCACTTTACTGTATCTCTGTAGTTGGTGGGACTTAAAAAAATATTTACATATTCATAAGTTAAATCCCCAGAGGCTCCTTGGGTCTCACCAGCATGCAGAGGTGACAGCACTGGTGATCAGCCTGCGGCTCTGCTGAGGTGTCTGGGAATCTCAGGTTGCTTTAATAGTGGCTTTTAGGTCATCTGAATTGTTTCATCTGGTGTCATTTTCCTTTTGACAATACTTGAATAATTCTCTATATTGAAGGATGTAGGTCAGTCAAGTTTACTGGCCATTTTAGCACATATACTAGGGTCATTAAAGCAGGTATTTGGTCCTTTTGGCAGTGTGTGCAGATTCCAACTCTTACTGGAGAATAAAATCAGCATCTCCTTAAAGCTTGTCAGCAGAAGGAAGCACGAGCTGGTTGTAGCACTCACACATGACATTGCATAAAAAAAATCATCACTGACTGTGGAAACTTTATCCAGGACCTCAAACAAGTTGGATTCTGTGTTCTTTCACTCCTTGTGTAGAGTCTGGGACCTCGATTTCCAACTGCATTGCAAACTTTTATTCCCTCTGTTGAATAACAAGTAAGATCTCCATGTCAGACTCTTCCTGTGCTGAAGTGTACTCTTGAAATGATAGCTCTAACCTCAACCCAAACCTTAGAAATTTCTGTTCAATCCTTTAAAGGGCTTTGCTTCACAAGCATGAAAAGACTGTGGTTGTCTCTATTCCGGGTCCACACTTTTTTTCTTCCTCTCAACTTTCCACTAGATTTTTTAGATACAGCATTCATTAAAATTGTCTTCTTTAGTAAACAATTGTTTTGTGTCTTAGTCTGTTTTTGGAGGTTGTCCATGATAGAGACAACCCATAGCATTTCTTCATTAAAAAGCCTTTTTTATCTTTCCTTTACAATTTTGTGTATATCTACATAATATATGTTTTACCTTTTCAATTAATTTTAATGAAATATTTTTTATAATATTCTAGTTTATTGGGCTCTACCTCTAAGATGAGATGCAGGGACTGTATTCGATCTCACAGCTGCACCTTTATAAAAATGTTTATATGTCACTATGTTGTGGTGACATTTTTAACAAATATGTAAAAGGCATATTCTTTGTAATAGTTACACACTGCAGCTGTAATTCCATAATTGTTTTTAACGTGGGGGTTAAATTGTATCCATGATGCCTATGAATATGTTTAACTAGCCCGGTTTAGCATTCATCAGTAATAACACTTAACAGTAAGCTTGTTACTGTTAAATGACTCTGCTGTCTGTTTCTTGA
Organism: Poeciliopsis gracilis; assembly: GCA_911649635.1. NCBI lineage: Eukaryota > Metazoa > Chordata > Actinopteri > Cyprinodontiformes > Poeciliidae > Poeciliopsis > Poeciliopsis gracilis. The sequence continues at coordinate 6,900,535 of CAJVRI010001220.1, forward strand.
TACCTTTAATCAAACAAGCTTTATCTGTTGACAGGCGGTCTGACATATATTTCATGGAGTTAACGGTTTACTTAATTACTGTGCCAAAGTTATGTCACAGTGAAACAAACCCAAAAATGAACCATCATGCTCGAAGGTTTGCTCAATGATTTTGAATGACTGTTGTTTCCACTTTACTGTCATCTCTCTCATGATACCTTTTCCACAGCTAAGCATTGCTGCGATGTTGATTTTTAAAAGGTAAACCTTTTCAGAAGAGTCATTCTTATTCAGCCTTTTACGATTTGGCATGTCCCATGAGGTGATGGACTGAGATATGGTGCTGTTTTTGTCTGTTTGTGCTCTCAATTTTTTGAATTATTTTACTGTCAGAAATAAAATTAAATTAAACTTGGTTGGATGTTTTGCTCAAGGTAATTTTTATGGATAAAATTTAATTTGCAGTGGTTCAACATGTCAGCTGTGAGGTTAGGATGTCTTATCCTGTTTAATGGCTTCTACATGAATTCTTCTCTTCCTCTACGTTTAGCCTGAGAAACATGATGAAAGGAAATTAGAAAATAAATTTTAAGGTGCATGAGTAGAGAGAGATTTCACATAAAAAGATCTAATAAAGTAGTAGCAAAACATTGTGCTCATTTTCAGAAATTCCATGAACTAATGTAATTATTCTTGCAGAAAATGAAAGTCGATATTTGATTTGAAAATGCTTGTTGGTTTGGCTAGAATGACTGATGCATGAGAAGATCTTAAATGATCTCATGATTCCTATGAGTATCATAGGTATCAGTTGGCCTGGTTTGGCAACTAATGGCATTCACCTGTAATAAAATATTTTGTCAGGCTACCCAGATAATAGCTCAGTTTAAATCTGCTGAGCTTGTGTGAACTTGTAGCTTAAGAGGCTTAAGAAATGTGAATTATCTTTCTACTACATGTATTAAAAGGATATGTTCAATGCTTGTAAAATCATGTTTATATTTGATAAACATCTGATTCTATTTGTGTTAATAAAAAAGTTTAACACAAATAGAAATAGATTTTTCTTGGTGTATTCAATTTCAAAGGTAACTTTTAAACCATTTGATTAAACATGTGTATGTCAGGATTTCTTTTTTATTTCCTCTTATTATTGATATATTGTATGAAGAATGGCCAAATAAAAACTAAAGCACTCTAATGTGTATATTTTATCTAAACGTCATTTAGTTTTGAGCTGGGAGTTTTACTCTCATACAGTTCTTCTAGTTTTATTAAATTCAATTTTATTTAGTTTCTATTTGAATATTCTTTTGTGTTTCTGAACTGAAGCTCTTAAATGGCCATCAAGATTCACATCTTCAGTTACTCCATAGGGATCTTATTTCATTCTGTGTGCAACTTCAAGGTATGTAATTAATATCTTAGGGCTGTTCTGATGTTCCTGCAGCTTATGATACATGTTCAGTCACAGTATGTAAGTGGCCCAGTATTAGGAGGTAGGATGTGGGTCATAGCAGGCACTCAAACAGGCTACTTGAGGGACACAGGTCCCCTGCCTCTGAAGCTTTTTATGAACTGCCAGTGAGGACAGATCCTATCCTTACTAACCTTATATTTTTAGTTCACACTCCTAACAGACTACAGACTGCAGTATGTGTGTTTACACTTCTGCTTTTTTTGTCTTTATCTCCATGACTGTTGATTTTGTGCTGTGCATTCCTGAAACCGTGTGTGTTTACTGTAAATGCTATATAAGTTGGCTAAATTTAGGACAGAGAACCAAGGGGATGATAAGCAAACTTTACCTCAGTTGTACCTTCCTGTTATGATATGGTGGTATTTTCACAACCATTGTTGTTGCAGCAGTTGAGACTAGATTAGCTTTCTTAAACCCCCACCCCCACCCCTCTCCTCTTCTGCCTAATTTGAAAACCTTCTGAATGGGTTAATGAATAGCGGCACAGTAGCACGATTTGTTGCACTATTGAATTGCAGAAAGAAGGTCCTAGATTTAAATCCTGGCCAGGGTTCTTTTTTCGTCATGGAGTTTCCCTGTTCTGCATACGTTTTCCCTCTGGATACTTTGATTGCTGCCCATGGTTGAACTTATTGGCCTACATGCTATGTGTGCGGGAAAACTAACACTCCATGTCATTTTAAGAACAACAACCCCCACAAGAAACATGGTGGTGGTGGTATCATGTTGTGGAAATGTGCTTTCCTTCAGCAGAGACTGGGAAGCAGATCTGAGATGTTAGGAAGATAGGTGCATTTCAACATAGGTGAATTGAAATACAACCATACCATAGTTAAGCTGTCGTTAGTGTATCAGTATTGCAAATAATAATAATCTGCTTTAATGATGTTACACAGAAAAGCAGCTACAAAAACATTTGAGTTTACTAAATGCAGCAGTTTTTCTCTCAAGGTGCTGCAAATTTGTCAGGCTGTTTGCTGACCCCATTTTGACTATTTGCTTTAGCGTTACTATTTCTGCAAAGCTTTAAACTGCGTAGCTGTAAAGACACATGGACATACTGTAAAGACAATGTTGGTGACGTGACAGAGATAAAGCCAGGCTTGCCTGAAACCCTTTATCCTTTTAGCAGTGCTCAGATCAATACTGCACTCACGCAAACATATGTAAACATGTCCCGACTTTTTTTTTTTTCGTGCCACAATCAAATTGTGGGATTTGATTCCCACAATAACCTGATAACATGAAAAGCAGAGTAAATGCCACGTGAGCAGCCTATGGGGTCATTTGCATATTTTATTCCTCAGTTTGTTTGTTTTGGTTTTTTTTCATTAAGAGGAGACAATGAGGTAGAGAGTGTGAGCTAGTCGCAGATTTCACATGCCCATTAGGTGATTGGGTTCTTTTTCTGTCATGTGCCTGTCCTGCCTTCATCCTCTTTCTTCCTCTCCATCTCCTTTTTTTATGCTATTCCACCATTTGGCAGATGCTCCCTGTCACATCTCTCTCCATCCCTCTGGGAATGGATTCATGTTGATATTTAGGCTTCAAACTCAATCATGCGTGGAAAACATCTGCTTGTAGTGTAAACCTCCCCACACCTCAAAACCATCTCCTGTATTTGCCTGCTATACGTCCTTGAATATGTCAGCTTACTATGTGGGAGAAAGGGGATACAGCAACAGTGGTCAAATAATGTGAATCATGTTTCTGCATTTCACTGAAAAGCAAAGGCTACCAAAGAGGAAGGTTATTTCTTATATTATACAGGGCATGGGAGAATCTCAATATATTTTCTTAAACAACTTTATAGATCCTGAAATCAGGAGTATATCTTCATCATAAACTGAACTCAAAAATTGCAATTCCTCCCACAGCCCCTTTCCACATTATTATCAGAATTGTTACATAATGGACAGAGTTAGACCACAGAAGTCTAAGCAGTACTATGTTACGAACCTTGTAAACTACTAGAAATTATGCTTAGGCTTGTTCCAACGATGGAGTCTCAGTCTTTAATAGCCTAGAGTAAAAATACTGGTTTTACTGGTTTTAGGTATGTGTTCTAATAAAAAAATAGTCACTGCAGAATGAAATAGCTTTTTGTAGAATAGAATAAAGATAATTATTCCTTCTCTGTTAAACTAATGAGACGCATTGAATGTTCTGATTCTAGAAATAATATCTACTGTGAATCAAAAATCTTTTGGGATCGAGACTTAAGCTAGAATCTGATGTAGGTGTTCTTACTTAATAACATAAGCGTAAAAAGTACTTTATAAAATTACTTTTCAAATACGTAGAAACTTTTTTCTATCATAATGTCTAATTTATTTTTTATATATTAGGTCTTCATTTACAGTGAGAAAAAGAAAGAGTACACCCTGAACAGGCCACTGGTGTATCACAGTAATTACAATCTACACGTATGTCCATCCTTCCATCCATCCAATACATGTTCTGTATGTAAAAGTATCTTTCATACAATTCAAAGTGAAGTTTTGTGTTTATATTTTTAAATCTAGCTTGAGTTGCAGGTTTGACTTGAAAAATTTTGTGCTTTTACCCCTTTTTGTCAAACAAAAAGTCACATCATCTTTTGACTTTCATCTGGGTTTCTGCTGTGGTCCTTTTTGGATTAAACACTAGCTGCTTTCTATGAAAGAGCCCTTTGTTTGTTGAATACTTCAGCTGAACTGAACCTTGCTGGGATGTTGAGACAGAAGCTTCATCTTAACTGGATCCAACCTTTCAGTTTGGGGGAACAACACACAAAGGCCCAACCATTTTCTACACAGAAAATGAGCCTGTAATTTCTTAATAAGTTGTAAGTTTTTTTTTAAGACACAAGTTCAAGCAGAAAATCTGCCTTTACTAAAATTAGAGTCTATAAAATACAAATAAATTTAGGTTTTAATTTGATGTTGAGATGTTTGAATATATCATCATTGCAATTTATAATTTTTTCTGATCCTTTTTCAAATATTTTCACTTCTGTTACCTCTTTCAGATATTGGTTGAAGCTTGTGTGTTTGTAAGAAGCACACAGGCAGATACTTTTCAAGTTTCTGTCGAGAACTTTGATATTTGTTTTGAAAATGAAATAAATTTTAAATCTTTGGTTATAAGTGTTAAAGTACTCAGAGAATAGCAACCTTTTTATTTTATTTTTTTTTAGCAATAGTCAATTTTTGTTTGCCAAAAGCTGCTAGAATTTGTTCCTTGATTGGCAAAAAAGTGTGGCATTATATTTAACATGCTGGACTTCAGAACTCCAGCAGCGAAAGCACTTTATGTTGACCTCTGTCTAAATTGTGGTTTGTGGTCATTAATGGAACAGCTCAGCAGGAAGTGCTTGTAAATTGTTTTCAGTAAAATTTAATTCAGAGAATTTTTTTTAATCATGATTAATAATGAGCATGGGTATCCCTTTTCATTCCTTTGCAAAATAAATGAATATGTTCATTAAAAATATTTCTGTTTCAATAAACATTTTTTCATTGCTCCCAACTTTATTTCTATGTACTGTATAATGCCATTTCAGTGAGACATTTAAGGATTTTGTTCCATCATGCAGAGCTTTTTTGCAAACTTGTGAGCTCTTGCAGCAGCTTCAACAACCTTAACAAAAAAATGTAAAAAAATAAATGGAATAAATACCCTCAGATATTGCTTTTTCTGATCATTTGTGTAGCCTTAGACATTTGCAGAATTTTTGACCAATGATTAGATGATAAGAGTCTCTGTGATGGCTTAAGTGAGATCAGTATGTTATGAAGCTATCGTCTGGAAGCACAAGACATGCAGCCTCTTGAACTTAATATCTGTAGTGTAAGGTGATGTGTTCCTAAAGTTGTTCAGCATCCTTCTGTTTTAGTAGCAACATCCGCATGAGCATCACAACTAATATTGCATTACTAAAAAGAATCAATAAATCATTTTTTTATTTTATTTGTATTTTTTTTTAACAGTCACAGCTACTGACTTCATTACACTTGACTTGCAGTATGTAAAATCCCCTTTTTCAAAAGCTTATTTGAGGTGTGGAGATGGGTGGGTTGGTCTGATTTCCCTGCAGTGATTTGGTTAGCAAATATTCAGGGAACATCAAAGAAAAAGAAATATTTACTTGTAGGAGGGACTGATGTATATTACTGAATAGATGACATCATGAAGTACAGATTGAGGCACTTTTTTCATATTGAACAAGGATACTAAGTGAAGTGCCAAATTAGTTCAGCATGGTTCACAGATAATAAAGTCTATTATTTGAATTTCAGTCCCAGGGAAAATCAGCGAGCAGAGCTAAAAAGGTGTGTGAACAAAGTGGCCTACAAATCTGACTCAGGCACACCAGTACTGTCAGGAGGAAAGATCCACAAAAGGAGAATATTATGAGAAACGCATAGGAAGAAGGATACCAAAATATTTGACCATAATCATATAGTTTCACTGAAAGTTTCCCAAATACTATGGTTGTAAACTTCTAAAGAAAATAACATTTCTCTCTCATTATTGGGATTCTGTTGTGTCATCTTGTTGTGTACAATCCTGTTTTGTAAATTTCAACAGGCAGTGAATGTGGCGCTTGCGAACTGGAATGCAGCAGGGCAGCAGAATCTTGTTTGTTTTTAGGAGTTAGGAGCTGTGCATTCTTAGAAATGCACAGCTGATCTTAACCACAAAAAGTTGTTGTTTTGAAATCCTCTTTAAACTTCAAATGCTAAGTGTGAAAGATTAGTAGTAGGAATGTTCTTCCTTTAGATTCTTAACCAGGTACCACTTGTTGATTTCTGACAGGTCTTCTCTACAGCAGCATCCACTGTTTAAAAAAATAAGAACTGCAGCATGTTGTTCATCTGTGGCAGCAGTATAAAATGCAGCACTGCTCATGCTGTTGGCAGAACTTGCTCACAAAAGGACATACGCTCCAACACTGCCACAGATCAAGTGCGTTTGTGTTGTATTTTCTATTCATCCAGACACAGACACTTCTCAAACTGTGAGTGAACAGTATACGCATTGATGACTGTCGCAGTAAGTTAGTACATCAGAGTGAGGCCTGACTGTGGCCTGTTATTGTTACTCTATTGACTCACCACAATGATGGTGATGAGATGAGCCTGACCCCACTGTTACTGTTGTTCTCTGAAACAAGTGATGCTCTCTCTGGTTTTTGACTGTCTCACATTCAGCTGGAATTACAGTCTCTACCCAACTTGAATTGTTTGATTCTAGGAAACATAATATTTTGTTTATATGGGGAATTTTTCACAATATCTTAACAAAGTTATGGGTTTTTATTATGAAGAAAGCATTAGATGATATAATGATATTTATTTACATATTACTGTGCAAAACTGGTCAGCTGTGTGTCTTCTTGCTTGTGCGCAAAAGAAATATGTAAAAGTTGAGGTCTTGAGGTTTTTCAATTCACAAAACTGCAGCTAAGGGGAATAAACTTTTAACAGTTGAATACAACATATGTAACTGATAATTTTCATTATTTAATTTTAGAAAATAATAAGAGTCAAAGGAACATGAGGTTTCACGGTGTCAAATATAATGTGACTGAAATGAAAGTGGTGCATCTACAAAGGGAAAATGGCCGGTTATCGTCACACCTATTCAAATTGTAATAATTGAGATTTCAAAATCCATGTAAATTACAAATGACCTGCATTTATTAACTGTATGTATTATTTATTACTTTGAATAAATAATACTTACAGTTGTTTAAATGCAATTCATTTAGATATTAACATTATCTGCACAATTAGATGTGATTAAATCAGTATGATGCAAATGTATTCGGATGCACAAAGTTTGCACATTATATCATCCTGACACCTCATTAACTTATCAAGGGTGCATAGAACTGTTTAACAGTCATTCAAAGCAAAACACTGCAGAAATAAAGTTAGACAACTTTATCTTTAAACTACATTCAGCAGCTTGCAAATGTGTTTTTTGGGGGGCGTTTTTTCTGATGGCTCATCGGTTGTCCCAGGTTGTTTTCTATTCTGCTGCTCATCATGCAAACTTCTGATTGTCATTGGCAAACTAAATACTCCCATACAGCACTCAGATATTTAAACCTATTCAAATGTACCACTGCTGACAGTGCCTTGGGGATTCTCCTCATGCTTTGCAACTTGGAGTGAAAATTTTATGACCCTTGTTAAATTCATTGTTTATGTCTAGGCAAATGTACAATAAATTCAGTGAAATTATCTGCCGACCAAAAATAGTGATGCTTGCAGGTTATTGTGGTCACAGATTATGTCAAGTAGTCGTGACATCAATGCTATATTTAAGACATATATTTAAGACAGTCTGAAACCAAAATGATTCTGGCTTCTTCCCTCTAACATTTTACCTTAAGGCAGAAAGGTCTTGGATGATTTATTGCTGTATCAATTTATTTGATATGTATGAATGGCTGAGAGTCCATAATGGATGGGTTGATGTGACAGTGATGTAAATAACTATACAGAAGCTTCTCATATTGGCACACTTGAATCAGTCTGCCTCTCCGAGACACTGTTTGTGGTGAAAATGGCTGCGATAACAGAAGACATTCTTTTTAAAGCATGCTGAGCTTCAAAAACATTGCCTTTTATCAGGGGACCTCCCATTTCCTATGATTCAAACTCCGAGACACCTTCACTTTCATCTCATCTCTCTCTGCTGAGGTGAATACAAAGCAGTGCTTGGCTTGTGTGCTGCTGCTGTAAACCGACTGTTGGATGATTTATCATGTTGTTTTCTTCGTGTGAGGGATTTGTGTCTGTTCACAGTCTGAGCACTATGTCACTTTATCTATTATCTATTGCCAGTTTATCTTTTGTATAATTTTCCAAATATAGGAACAGAAATAGAATTATGTGTTTTCTTAACACTGCAGATGTGGGATGGAGCAGGGCTTAGTAAAAGCTAGCTCATTATAAGGTGCTTTGTGGACTGGATGTACCTTCAGGGAGGCAGTATGAGCTAGCATACTGGAAAGACTAAGGTAAACTTTCAGACATGAGAAGGCTTAGTGAGCTTGTCCTTACAAAAATAAGAAAAAGTAGAAGATTATGGTCTGTATGTATCTGTGGTTCATCAACAGTGAGGAGAATATATTATTTAATCTTAGAAGGGAGAGTGGTTGAACCCAGAAAAAAGCCTTATTGCTTTGCTGATTCTTTAACTTCTCTTCCAAAACCATCATCAGGTTAACATTTTTATATCTTTGTTACACTATTGCACTGCAACATACTCTCTTTACACATTAAATACTGAAGCCTATTGGATCTGCGGCAAATATTTTGCACGTAAAAAACTGTGATATGGACATTAAAACTTCGAAAATCTTAGAAATACAAACTACACATAAATGTGGCAGCTATGGGATTGGTACTCAAATGTTGCAGCAATGGCCCAATAATATATCACTTAATTTCATACTACACAATGCAGTTGCTTTGTCTGCACTAATTAAGATTAATTCAGTGACATGTCAGAAAAACTTAAGGTGGCTTCACGTGGATGGGAGCGCGGCCCATTCTTTGCTTACAGTTATTTGGCCATTTATGGGCATTTATAGACTGTGAACAGAGTATTACACTTTCATCTCCAGATTAAAAGGTAGTCATTAGCTATGGAGACATGCAGGCAAAAGTAACTCCCTTGGCCCTGGATCAGCAGCAATACACATCTACACACACTTAATGCAAAATGTTCAAGGTTGGAGAACTTGATGTTTCAAAAAACTTTGAGTTTTTTTCTTCCATTTAGACTAAGTTTACATATTTTTATGTAAAGTACTTGTGTACTTTTGAGAAATATTTCGACAACAATTTTCATTATGAATCCACAAAACCTAAAAGAAAACAACAAAAATACTAGTCAATACAATTTTGTTAAATGTGTTGCAGACTCATTGAGCCTGATCATGAAACTTGAGACTTGCGTTAAATTTAGTTCTCTTTGGGCATTTATCTGCTGGTCAAGAAACCACATTCACAAATACAATTCTACAGTTGTTATTCAGTTAATATTTTTGTTATTAAAACATTTGTCTATTGTCCCCCATTGCTGTTTCTGTTTAGTGGAGATCCGATGAGTTCAAAATCCTCTGGAAGCATAATTCACAAGACCAATAAGCCATTCAATAATTTCCCGTACTGTGTGGATAGAAGAATTCATCATTGTGTGAAAGACTCATTTTCGTATACTTTGTATCATTTAGTTTAAGTTACAGCTGCTCAACTAGAAAAAAAAAAAATCTAAATTAATTTTGGACAATAATACAGTCTTAGTTTGAGTCTGCACCACTCTATTTGTTCTACTTTAAAAAATGTAAATGTAATTTTTGTCAAATTCTCAATTTTTCTTAAACATCATAGACATGTTCCCCTACTGAATGTAAAGCAGATCATTGCTTATATATTTGCATATGTAAAGCTTCAACAGTTCAATCACAAAATATTCAGTTGTCAATCAATTTTTGTTGAAAATACATAAATGTTTCAGTCACACAGGAGAGCAAGGTTTTTGTGACATTCGGTGTTAAAATAATCTACCCTCAGCCTTTAAATAATTTTATTGATGGAACCAATACAACATCTCAGTGAAAAACACTTATCTGAGATTTAATAGATCACATCGATATATGAGCATATTTTCAGGCATGCAGAGTATTTTCAGCATCACTGAAACCACAAGGGAAGGTGAAGGTGGTGAAATAACTCTAATAGTAATGCAATGTTTGTGTGAATATATTGTTTTTGTAATCATTTGGACCAAAAAATATTCTAAATTAACAATGTCATCAACCGAGCATGTCTGTTTTTTCTTAAAGCTGTCAAACAGTGGTATGTCTGAGTTCAAGCTGATGTTTATTTGAAATATTTGCATGACTGTGTGTATTCTATGATCCTCTAAGCACTACTGCCATGACTACAGATGAGATTCAACTTATGTGAACATCTGCCTTGTCATTGTTTTGTTTTTTTCAATGTCAGAGACATAATATCCCCTGTCTCCGCCGTTTGGCGTCAGCTTTCACCTACAAATTGTTCTGACTGCACTGCAAATTACCACAGAGCACTAATTATTAATCACTACTTGTTCAACCAGTACGACCTTAGAGGGAATTTGAAACTACGAAGTTGACTGAGAGTCTCATCAGAATTTGATAGGATTTACTATTTACTATCTATGTTTATATTTAGTTTATGGTCCAACTCTGAAATTAGTAAAACACCAAGGAAATTATTACATACTGCAGCTAATCCAATAACCGCAAGATCAGCAGATTTGAACAAAACCACAGTTTCCACAGTAAATCCATATGTTTACACCAAGAGCATATTTACAGAATGAAAATGAAAAAGGTCACCTATGAAAGGTGACCTTTTCTTGGACCTGAACTTGGCAGACTACAGTTTCCCATGAGACAAAGCGATTGCTCGAGATGCAATCCTTGATTTAATTTCTTGACATAATATTCGCAGGCAGTGTGCTTCCAATGATGGTGCTGAATTACAATCACACCGTCTTCATTTCAGAGCCCCTCTTGGTGGCTCACACTCGTCTCAGACAGCTGAAGAAATCTTGGGATGTAGCAACAGGCTCTCTCGGCTGTAGGCGCTAAGAAAACCTGTTCTTCAAACAATAATCCTGTTTTTATTGTCATTTGAAAGTCATATTGATAGAAATTTGCGTTTTCTCTGTTGTTCAGGTACGACCCGTCCCCCTCGAGACGGAGAGGTCCCAGGGTTGGATTACAACTTTTTGTCTGTGGAGGACTTCCTACAACTGGAGGAGAGTGGCACACTACTGGAAGTAGGAACATATGAAGGTAAGGAGAATGATGACAAAAATCAAAAGTGGCACTTCATGTGACTCACGATAAAGCAGGTGTCCTTATTCTCTACAGATCGGGCGAGCATAGCAGCCATCATATTTGGTTTTTTGCTGCATGTAGGCAGGCTGTAAGACAGTGTACTCAGTTGATTCTGATTAGACCGTGCATGATGGGAGGGGGGGATTCATCCAGGAGACAGCAGGTCTCTCCACATCTGCCCCTCTCACTCTGATTAGGACAGCGTTGTGCAAGACTAAGTCTCAGACTGACACAAACCTGTGTGTGTAAAACATGTGGATGGCTGATTGTTTGTTGGGCTTTGCGTTATGCACTGCTAAGTCAGACTTGTGTGTTTGTGTGTGTGCGTGAGAGAGAGAGAGAGAGAGAAAATGTTACAACATTAATCTGCTTGGCACTGGCTCTGCTGTGTGTTGGCACGTTACTCTCTTTCACACAGACAATGTCAAATACCTGTCCACAGGAGTCCGTGGCACACCACACATTAGCAGGCGGGACCAGTACAACAGATCTTTGATAGTCAAAGACTATCAGAGTACATATATTTATGTATGTATATATGTACGTATGTATGTGTGTATGTACGTACACACATATACACATATACACACACACACATATATATATATATATATATATATATATATATATATATATATATATATATATATATATATTCCAGGCGAGAGGCGGGGTAGCCTGGACAGGTCGCCAGTCTGTCGCAGGGCAACACGGAGAGAAACAACCATCCACACACACACACACACACACACACACACACACACACACACACACACACACACACACACACACCACACACCCCCACACACACACACACACACACACACACACACACACACACACACACACACACACACACACACCTAGGGAGAATTTTGAAAGACCAATTAACCTGACAGTCATGTTTTTGGCCTGTGGGAGGAAGCCGGAGTATGCAGAGAGAGATCCACGGTGCAACCCCTATATTTCTATGTTTATATATATATATATATATATATATATATATATATATATATAACAGGAGCACCTCATTTATATCATCATTAGATTATTTTTCTTCTTTTCCTCTTTCCTTTGGTTTGTTATTTTGTTTGTATTTCCTTTCAATTCCTGCAAAGCACTTTGTATTGCCTTTTTGCTGAAAATGCACTGCATAAATGAAACTACCTTTATCTTCATACGTTTTTGGGAACAGATGCACCAAAGCTTTTTAGGTGTTGGCAAACAATCGGTTTGTGTAGCTTTGCACTAAAGCATTGCTGAGATAACTGTGCTTGTCTTGCAAAATCTACCCTAAAATTAGCATTGCATATTATACTTTATCATTTTTTTTTTTTTTTTTGGCCGGGGGAGTTTAATCCTACTGAATAGAGTCAGTGGTCTCAGTCAGTGAAGTAACAACACAGAGAGAAGCGAATAGTGGTAAACCAAGACCAAATTTGCAAACATCATGGAGGTCCTATGTGCAAGTTATTGTAACAACTAATTTGGCTTTAACTAAATTAGGACAGACATTAATAAACAGTGTTCAGTATAAGAACATATGATTCTACCTCAGAGTCAATGAAGGGACTCAATTTAATATTGAAATGACAGCCAGTGTTTAAAACCCAATTCATGTACGGTCAAACATTAATACGAATACTGAAAATTGCTGTCCTGGAGGATCTTAGTCATACAAATCTGAAGTAGTTGTGGGTAATAAGTGCAGTGACACTCCAAAAAAATGGCCAAATATTAAGTTGGATTAGAACATATTTATTTCAGTCATTAGAGACGTGGCTTGGAATTTGGGTAAATTACTGGCCTACGCTACCATCATGTGATCCATCAAGAGATGTGTGAAAAATCAAAGTGGCTGAAATATGTTGACTACTTTCCTCAGAGTAAATTATAAATTAGCAGGATTTCCTCTCTGAAGTTTGCACAGTCAGCTCACACATGGCTGCATGCATGAAAGGACAAACATGCATGCACATGCATGGTTGAGGCAGTCTGTTCATTCATAAAATGTATAAGATGATGATAATAATAATAATAATAATAATAATAATAATAATAATAATAATAATAATAATCAAGCAAAATATTGCAAGTTGAACCACAATGCTTTCAGGGTTTTCATAGTACAGACATAACACAGATGGGAACACTCTGGGTTTCTCACCAGCTGCTTATTTCTCGGGATTGTAGGCTCACTGTAGTCCGGCTTCATGTCTCTTACTTTCCACACAAGATTATGTGCAGATTCCCTGGCTGCTTTCTCTTTGTCCCCCTGCACTGCCTGTTTTTATCCCTGCCTTCTTCTCTTCATTCCCTTCTCTCTCCCTCTCCGTCTCTCAAGCATGCTAATGTCCTCCTTGTTGCCTAGGTAACTATTATGGGACCCCAAAGCCTCCAAGGCAGCCCATCATTGGGACAGTGACTCTCAGTGATGCGGGTTCCCATCCGTCTACCCCGAAGCGCACCAAGTCCTACCATGACATGCAAAAAGTCCATGTAGTGCCTGCTGACGATGACGATGACGACCAGGCCACGGAAATGAACAACAGTTTTACAGGTGAGGGCATTGCTGCGCCCCTCCTGTCTCTCTGTGTTTGTCAAAGTGCATGATTGTTTGGCTCTCTTGGTCTTTGCATGTGTAGTGTTCTCTGTCTCTGCTCAGTTTCCTAAACAACTCGTGCTTCTTTTGGGATATCCTTTAAGTGCATATATGCAAGAACATGATAAGGACTGCAGAAGAAGAGTGTTGGTGTTTGTATGGTTGTGGTTTGTTCCTCTGTTGTAGGATTATGGGTGTCTGGCAGTTACATCATGTTTTTGTGATGAAGAATCTTTTCCTCCCAACACTGCCATCTGCCTGTGAGGAGGTTGTGGTGGAGATGAATTCCACACCACATCACTCACATCCTTATTTATTTTGATTTTATTCTGCCTCAACCTTTATGTTCTTCTAAATTCTACTCAAGAAGTTTACTAAATGTGTTGCATTTCTGCATCTGGCAACAGAAGAGTTTTTCATGTCTAATGTTTTACAGACTGAAACTTGCAAATAATTTCAAAGATAACTGCTAAAAACCACATTTTCAACTTTTATTATAATTTTTTTTTTTTTTATGACATCACAACCACAAAATGTTTTGTTTATTGGGATTTCATGTGACAGACAACACAAAGTATTAAGTTTGTTTGCCAATGCAAACAAACTTAATACTTAATACTTCAATTTATATGAATGTATTCAGCAAATGAAATACAAATTTATTAGGTTTTTACATGTTGAAAATATTATCTTCACTTCATAATTATACTCTCCTTTGTTTGATAGTACATTACATAAAATCCCAGTATTAAATTTGTCACTGTAATGAGAAGGAAATATAAAAAAGACCAAGAGGTATAAACACTCTTGCAAACGACTGTATTTCCCATGCTTGTCTTCAACCTGTTTGGAGTGTGAGTGACATCTGCTTTTCTTTTCTTTCTTCTTTGATGCTTTAAATCTTTTCATTCAGTCTATCCCCTGCCGGGCTGCCCGCGTTGCATTTGCATTTGAGCAGCCAGTGAAAGGGCTGGAGAAGTGTCGGAGTTTATCTAGGCAAAATGGGGAAAGCAAGTGGGAATAGGGGTTGGTCTAGCCTAAATAGAAAAACACTTTCTGCTAGGGAGGTAAAATGGGTGGGGGTCAAATTGAGTTAGGGACCTTTGCTGTAGGAATTAACATATCCTGTTACCCCTTTACTTACACTAGCAATAAGCCAGAGGTAAACTGGGGGAAGGGAATTTCTGGGAGTTTGATGTGACTGAAGTTGCATGAAATTAGAGAGCATGTCTGTTTCTTCCATCTTGCATGCACAAAACAAACTATGATTTTTTTTCTCCTGTTTCTCTTGTTCCATGTCGTGCTCATTGTGTCACCCAGGATCCTTAGTGCGTAGTCTGTTCCCCTCTCCTTTGTTGTGCACAGGTAACCCTAACGACCAGGACGAGAGCCGCAGCGGCATCCTCCGGCCGTATCCCGTGCGTGATAATGCTCTACCCTGTGGTCTGAACAATGCAGCCACTTCTACTGCAGAGAGCGGGCAGCAGACGCTTGCAGAGCCCCAAGTCTCTCCAGAGGACCCTCTGGGACCGCTGCCCGAAAACTGGGAGATGGCCTACACAGAGAACGGGGAACTGTACTTCATAGAGTATGTATCCACATCTTGAACTGTTTAAAAGTTGTGTCTATTGAACACAGCCTTGGCAGTGCCTGAGTAAGTCTTTCTCTTTTTAGACTCTGCTGTATGTGTTTGCACTCTGTTTTATTTCCACTTTTGCTGCTTTTGTTGGCCTATTGGTCTGTCTTTCACAATGATTTGGTTTGTCGGCCTGCCCAGCCTCCTGGGCGCAACCGCTTTCCTGTTAATCCCTGCATGTCCCGATCTCAAAAGGAGATCACATCCTAATTACCTGACTACCTCCACCTCTCTGTCCTCTGCAGCACGGCAAAGACTCTCCACCAGGACATGGCTGTGTGTTTTCAGAGCTTGTATGTTAATTTCTGCTATCACCAAATTACAATTTGTTTTCACCTAGCAGTAGAGACAAAAAATCAGGTTGTTTATGGTTTCCTTAACGGTGTCCTCAATGTCCTTCCGTGTTTGCAGCAGGCGCCGTCTGTCCTCTGCAAACTTGCTGACATATTTTCTTTTTTGTCAATTTTTATTGATGTGTTCAGGTGCCCCTGCTGTGCTTTGATATGATATATTGTCTGCTTGCTGCTGAATTATTGCGTTCTGTTGCTTATTTCCTCTCAGCCACAACACAAAGACCACATCCTGGCTGGATCCTCGGTGTAGAGACAAAGCCCCACGGCCTCTGGAAGAGTGTGATGATGATGGTAAGTCTCCAGACATTATTTAGAGCATTAGAATGTATATGCACATTTCTGTGTAGTGGTTTACAGACATTATGGGCTCTCAGTCATAGGCCTCCTCTTGTGTTTTGAATGATGCCATTGTTGATTTCTAATAAAGTTTTCGAGCTATGATTTGGTTTCTTTTGCAACATTTCATGTGCTGGGAATCTGTCACAGATTTTTCATGAGGCTACTGTCATTGTAATTGACATATTCCTTCATAATAATGAAGAAATGCTTTATGAAATCTAAATGACACTCAAGTTATGTTGTGAAATTGCACCATCAAGTGGTGAAATAAAAAGGAAACACTGCACTTTAGGTTGCGAAAAGGCTGCTGTAATATTTTAGATTAACCCATTTCTGAGGGTCTCCTATTCCCCTGCTTTTCTTTCTCTGGATTGTCACTTCATTCCTTATTTGCTCTCAATTCCTCCATTCCTAACCAACTTTTTTCCTGCCATACATACTTTTTTCTATTCATCATTTTTTTTTTCCATCTGTGTTTCATCCTGCTTTCAATATTGGAGAAGAAGGGATACATACGGAAGACCTGGAGAGTGATCTAGGTACGGTTTTATGATTTTGTGTTTAAACTGTAACATATTACACAGGATTTATTTTTCCATATTCAGGTAGATAAAATAGAAAACTCTCAGTCATCAAAACTCTGTCTTCTTTTGTAATCTGTTATTCCCTTGTGTGTTTTTGTTCTTCGAGACATTGTTTTGATGTATAAACTTTACATAAAATGTACATTTGTGTTTGATTGACTATTTCTTTGTTGTATTAATGCGTGTTGTAATAAATAAGTTGTAATAAATATTTCCATATAACTGAAAAAACTACTTAAGTTACCTTAAATAGTGCCACAACTGTGAGGAAACAGTAGGGTGAATAACCTGTTTAGAGGTTGCACTTATGGAAAAATTGCAAATGTTTGCATATTCTCCTACTGATTGTTGTTTGGTGGTGTTTATAGGATTAGAATATGGATGTTTGAAGAAACAAAGCTCATTGGCAAATGACCAGGTTATTTAACAAGTATTATCGTCACTAGAAGACAACAGTTGTGTACAGTGTCCTGTGCACAGTCAATTTTAGTTTCTAATTTAATTTGACGAAAAAAAACAAACAAAAAAACATTTTCCATTACAAGGGAACCCAACTGGTTGCATCGTGTCATTGATGCGAAGTATTCACTCCTTCTGGACAACCATGTAATGACAGTATACAATCGGTTGCACTGTCGTGGACTTTAAAGTAATCCTTCATACTGTGCATGCATGAAGTGACAGTAGAGAGGAGAAATTCAACTTTAATAAAAAAAACAAAAACCTGGCTCAGTACAATCAGCCATCTGCCACAACCAACTGGTGGTTTGAAAAAAACAAAGCAGAATGTGCAAAACAGAAAAACTACCACAGGACTACTTATGCTAATGAAAAGTAAATAGTTACTAGCAGCAGAGGGAGAACATTTAGCTGTTGGCAGTATTGTCTCAGTCAATGGCTCCCTCTAGGATGGTGTTACAGCTAAACAGAACATCAGACCAGATGTAGAAAGTCACAAGTCATCCAATGTGGTTGAGTTGATTAGTCTTGCACAAACAGCGTGCTCAATCTGATCCCAGGAGTGGTCAGCATGGTGGAAGTCAGGACTGCAGGAAGACCGTTCCATCCTCCCCACTCCCAAATTCTGGAGGATCTTTCCGATAAATACTGAGCCGTAGAGGCAGCCATTGAGATCTTAATAGATTTAGTTCAGTTACCGAGAATAGAGCCAATCATTGCTGCTGATTACAGAATCTCATCTTGATATTTATCTGCATTGAAATTTTCTCCTTCCCTGTCTTATTGAAAGGGAGGGAAATTTCATCCCACTGCTCAACCAAAAGCTGTGTTTGGCTTTGACAGAAAGTATTAAAAAAAATATTTATTTATTCATTTTTTTAAGGACTCAACACAAGCTCAAACCTGCTACTGAAAGTACAAATAGATATTCCTCTCAATTGTGGCATCATTTGAAGCAATTAAATAAGTCTTGTTAACGGTATATATATTGACATCAAGAAGCATTTTTACTACCAAAAAAAAAGTCAACCAAATACAGATTTCCTTACTTGGTGTGCTAAGTTTATGTATTATTTTGAATCACCGGGTGGGGCCACAGATACAATAAATATAAGGGATAAACTTGAACACCTTTCAGAAAATTTTAGGATCAGAGGTTTATAATTTGAATGAATATTACATTGATGTCAGACTTTTGATGACTGATTTGAGCAAACATTCTTTCAGCAGAATCTTAAAACAACACAACACTGAAGTTGTTAAAAATATATATATACCGTAATTAGTTTTAAACAAGATTAATTCATTCTAGTTGTGATTAAAACCACAGAATCTGAAAAATTGTACAAGTGGGCTCACATATTTTCCTACATCCTCACTAATTTTTGGTTTTATGTTCCTTGGAAAGATGCACCTCAAGTTTTAAACCTACTAAGTAGCTACTGGCACAATTCCAGCTGAACATTTTAACACAGCTTTTAAGCATAGTTTAAAATGCCACATTCAAAATGAAGGATGCTGACACTGAAAAGAAAGCTGTCCAGCTCTTTATTTGCTCTGCGATGATTATGCCTGTGTAAAATACCTTTTTTTATCTCTCCATTTTTTGTATAATTTTGGTTTAAAGTCATGTAGTCATAAAGAGCATAATGGTTCTCAAACAAACAAAGTGTACTTTCACTAAACTAATAAAAATAAAAACATGGACCCATTAAAAGTTGTAAGAGTTCTTGGCATCCAATCTGTTCTTGCTATAATCTCATAAATGCAGTAGTAAAATGGATGTAGAGTAAGTTGTTGTTGCTGGTTGTGATTTTGAGGACATATTTTGGACTAGTTCAACTTTGATAAAATAACATGTTCTGACAAACTACGCTGGAAGCAGAAAAACAAAGAAAGATCACTGCACCCCAACCACTGGTCTTATCTGTGCTAATGATAATGAAAAGTGTGTTTATGTTCAATGCTGTGTGCTCTCTGTATTCCAGAGCTGCCTCCAGGATGGGAGAGAATAGATGACCCAGTGTATGGAGTGTATTATGTTGAGTAAGTTAATCACCTCATTGACACATCACTTCACAAAGACAAACGTGGGTTCTGCCACTTTTAAAGTTGTCTTGCAAATCTGGTCATTCTTTTCCATAAAAACATACTGGTGAAGGGTTTTTTTTTTTCTAACATTACAGGCACAATTATGTTTTATATCACTGTGATTTCTTTCTTTATCCTATGTTTGTCTTTCAAAGCCATATAAACAGGAAGACCCAGTATGAGAACCCAGTGTTGGAGGCGCGGCGTCAAAAAATCCTGGAACAGCAGCAACCGCCGCAGCCTCCAGAAGGTGAGCGGTATATCCGAGGTTCGTTTCCTGCCCATTTCTTTCTTTCTTCATGTCTGTCAGTGTCATGTCTTTCTTGTTCGTCTGGTGTTTGCCAGGAGTTCGGCCAGAATTTATTATTCCTCATTGTTCTTTTGTTTTTTTTTCTTTTTGTTGTTTTTAACATGTTCTCTCCAAATGTTGCAGTTAAAAAATAATAAGGTTTTCCAAATTTTGCCTCTCGTGGTTTTACCAAAAGCTGGCCCAAGTCCTGGTTTTGTCTTTAAAGTTCAGGTTTTAATTTATGTGTTTTTTAGCCATAAATACCATTTTGTATTTGATCATTGTAGTATCACATCATTATAAACAAAGGGGGGATGTTCACTTTATCTCTGTTGTTGTAAAACTGTGATGTTTGAACTGAATACTACTTGTACTTGTAATTTTATTCAAAAATAGATACTTGTGATTTTTGTTTTTGTTTATTTTGATGATAATGGCTTGTAGAAAGAAATGTGGATAAACAAAAGCGGGGCATCGGGTGTTGTAGCGGACGTGGCCGCCCGGGGTTCAATTCCCAACCTGGGATCTTTGAACCTTTTCTGTCTGGTAAATGCAAATAAAGCCACTAGTGCCACAAAGAAAATTTGTGGCACTATTAAATTTGTGGCACTGTTAAAGCAACTCAGGTTGCTTTAACAGAGCACTCAGCTCATCTGCACTGTGGATTTTGGTGACTGTCATCTGCTTCTGGATTATGCTACTTAGTTTCTCTCTACTTAGTTTTTACTTTTGTCAACTTCATGCTTGACAAAATCAGCATGAAGTTGTCTAACATTTCTTGATAACAGCTGTGCTGACTTTGGACTTATTGAAGCATGTTGTACCAACAATACCATGTACCATTCATTCCCAAAGCATTGCTGACTGATGAAACGCTCCCTGTTACTGTGAAATCCTGATTTCCTAATGAAATGCAACATTTATGTCCTTCTAAAAAGAGGACTTTGGAACCCTGAGCAACAAGTCAAATCTTTTCCCTCTTCCCTTTACCAGGTAACATAGTCCTAGTATTGACTTTATTAAGAAGAGCCTTATCAGAAGGACTAAAATGATTGTCGTCCATCTCTTGGATCTGTCTGACACACTGGCTGAAGACCATGCCTTCTGAAACTCCCACAAACTCTTAAAGTGTCTTTGCTCCTGTGACGAAGGAGCCGTCACGAGCTGGGACTTAATTATAGAGTCCGTGTTAGCATGCAAGCACCCCCGCACACATTGTAATTTGGACTTTGACTCTGTAATAAATTCATCTAACTATCCATCTACATACACACAAACGTATGCACGACCGCTAACTTACTTTTTGTTGCAGTTTAAACTGATGTTGTTCATCGTGGGTGCACATGTGGTGTTCCTGCTTCAGTTAACATTCCCTTGACCTGTTACTTTCAGCTTTGGACATTTTCCCGGTTCTATTTTCAAGCAGGGTTGTTTCTGGATTGTGGCGCATCGGGAGAGAGTCACTTGATGACGTAGTGATGTCATAAGACCGTACTGAGTGTTTTTTAGTAAATTGACTATTATATTTTGATTGCAAGTTTATTTATTTATTTTTCTGTTATTATTATTATTATTATTATTATTATGTACACTTTAAGAGTTTATTTGAGTTAAAAGTAGTTGCTTAGTTTTTTTTTTTGTTGTTTTTTTTTTTGCTTGATTGGACTTTCTGTGGGTGGAGCAGGGCTCTGCTCCAAAGTGAGGCAGTTAGACTAGGAAGAAGTGAAGGTGATGGACTCATACATTGAAGGTACTGCTGTTTGTATGATTTCAACCTGCCGTGGACGTCCTTTGTAAATATTCTGCACCTGCCATCTTTGTTTACCTGAAGAAAAGCTTAATAAATTTCACTGAAGTGATCTCCGGCCAGTCATTTTTTGGTTGTCTAAGTTATAATACAACCCCGTCACAGCTCCACAGTCTTAAAAAGCCAGAAGTTATCCCAGCTGCTTGTACACCTTTGCCTACCTTTTCTTTTTAGCCCTTCCAAGCATATGCTTCGATGATGCATTCTGAGAACCGTCAGGTTCTTCAGCATTACTTTTTTGGGGCATTTCTCTTCTTTTGGGGGAATGTCAAGCAGTTCTTTCCCATGATCGTGCAGGCCAAAACATATGAAAATCCCTTTTTAATGATCTCGAGTGATATTAAAATTTTTCAGGAAAATTTGAGCTTTAAGCCATAATCATCAAAATTAATCAGTTAAGCACCTGAAATATTTGTATGTGTAATGAATCTATACAAGTTTCACTTTTTAAAATAGTTACTTGAATAAATGGATACATGCAGAGCTTTAAGCTCTGTGTTGTTTGTGTATTGTTTATGTGTCTTCATGTTACATATGAACACATAAGTGTTCATATGCGTGTTCAGCACGTGTATGGTAAGTATGGGATTAAAGTGGGAATGATCGATGTGTGTGCAGAATGGATAGAGGAACACTCATCAGCAGCAGCTCCACTGGCAAGCTATGCTCCAAACCACCTGGAGACCTACAGGGACCCACAAGTCCCACCTGCTCTACCTCCTGGCCCGGTTGGAGTTAAGAGTAAGTCTCCCTTGTAGATATTTCTACTTGATTTTACTAACATGGCATGCGTGACCGAGGTTACTTTTTCTAGTGCTACTTGGTTTTGTCTAGCAAATGAAATTATATATCCTGGCAGTAAAATATTTTACATATATATTTTTTTCTTTTAAATCATTGTATATGATTATTTATTTTATGCTGTTTTATTATATTTATTTATATGTATACCTTTTTTCTTAATTTTTCTTAATTTCATCATTCTTATCAGAATATATGTATATTATGGCTAACTTGAGCTTTTCTTAAATCCTTTAAACCAACATTACTGTTACACATTTCCATACATTTGTGTTTTTCTTTGCATATTTTATCTTAACTTCTTTCATCTTCCATGTTGTAGTCAATTTCTATTGCATTTTATAAATACTTTGTGTTCCCCATGTCACTTATTAAAAGTAAACAATGGGTGGTTGGTTATATGCAGCATTGTGCTCTCTGGACCCAGAGTTTATGAGTTGTTGTTTGCTTTCTCCAGGAGGGAAACCTTTCTTCACCAGAAATCCTGCGGAGCTGAAAGGAACCTTCATCAATACCAAGCTGAAGAAAAGCCGCCGTGGATTTGGCTTCACAGTGGTTGGAGGTGACGAGCCCGATGAGTTCCTGCAGATCAAAAGTCTGGTGCTGGACGGGCCTGCAGCTGTGGATGGCAAAATGGAGACAGGTGTAGTACACAGACTTCATCAAAAGAGGGCACTGCTTTCATTCAGAAACCCACAAAGGTGTTTTTGTGCAACTTTGAAATCTCACTTCTGTGTAACTAATAGGAGATGTCACAAACAGTAACAGAGTTTTTACTGGGTAATAGAAACATTGCTGAAGATACTGTCTTCCTTTTTGCAGGTGACGTAATTGTCAGTGTGAATGACACCATTGTGCTGGGCTACACTCATGCACAGGTGGTGAAGATTTTCCAGTCCATCCCTATTGGCTCAATGGTGGACCTATCCTTATGCCGCGGCTATCCGCTGCCATTTGACCCCGATGACCCCAACACTAGCCTAGTGACATCTGTGGCAATCTTGGATAAAGAACCGATCATTGTCAATGGACAAGAGACTTTTGACGCACCCACCAATCAGTCCGGACCCATCAATGGAATGCGAGAGCCACGGCCGCACAGCCCCCTGGCCGAGGTGGCCTCCAACGGTTCACACAGCTACTCCACTGATGTGGTCACCCTGGCTTCAGCCATTGCCACCCAGCCAGAGCTGATCACCATCCACATGGAGAAGGGAGACAAAGGGTTTGGGTTCACCATCGCTGACAGTCTGACGGGAGGCGGACAGAGGGTCAAGCAAATAGTGGACTATCCACGGTGCCGTGGCCTGAAAGAGGGGGACATCTTGATGGAGGTCAACAAGAGAAATGTCCAGAATATGAGCCACAACCAAGTGGTGGATCTGCTCAGCAAATGTCCGAGAGGCAGCGAAGTCACCATGTTAGTGCAAAGAGGTACGTATGACATCTTTATATGAAGATGATGAATGTCTGCAGGAAATGAAGTTTTGACATGACATGCTATGAGATGAAGTGCACAAGAAAACATAGTTGAATCTGCTGAATAGGCAACAATAAAATGGAGAAGAGAGAGAAAGAGAGTAGGCTGTAGGATGAAAAAGCTCAGACTGAATATGATGGAAGGAAGAAAGGTACAGAGACAGCAGGATGAGATGAGGGTAGGGGTACAGGAGTGTAAGAGAGTAGGAGGATGGGTACAGAGTCAAGATGGATGAATGAGGAGGAGAAAATTGCTGCACATTAGGTCAGGGGCTCATAGATCACTGATAAATGTTTGTCACCTTAAATTGCCCCTGCGATAGGTGGATGTGTTTCACGTTTCTGCACCTAATCACTATCTGAAATGAAGTAGAGTGGATCAAGCTTTGTCTTCATTGTTTGTGGATTAATGACCTTTTCACGTAATGGTTCATGTTATATTCACTATTGAAATCACATATAAAAGTGTCTTACAAATGTATTCTCAACACTTGAGCTTTTTTTCCATTTTGCCATATTATAGCCACAAACTGCAATTCATCTTGCTGACATTACATGTGATAGGCCAACACAAAGTAGCACACTTTGTAATTGTGAAACCAAAGAACAAAACACTTTTTCATTTTGTTAAAATCTTAAAAATGGGGTGTGCATTTGTGCTTTGTACTTTTTAATCTGATAATCTAAAATAAAAACAAAACACAAGCTTTCACAAGGTTCCTTTTAAGTAAATAGTCAACCTGTAGAGACCTTAGAGGTCTGAAGATGAGGGAATACAGTAAACATTTTGTGAAGAAAGTTGTAGAGAAATTCAAAGCAGGTTTTTTATAAAATAATATTACAAGTTTAGAGCATTTCACAGAGCACTGCTTACTCCATTCTCCAAAATTGGAGTACATGGCAATCCACCTTAACTGGCAGCATGCTCAAAGAGAACTCCACAAACATGGTAGCAGATTTTCAAAAAAGCATTTCGTATTTATGTTGTAGAATGACCTAAGCAAAGTCCAAACAAATTGGAAATTAGTGGCAAGATTCATCAGTTTATGTTCACAGATTCTCTTCTTCCAATCTAACACAGTTTGAAATATTCTGCCCAAAAAAAAAGACAAAATCTTCAGGCTTTGAGCCATATCTCAAAAGATTTTCAGCTTCAGTAACAGCAAAAGGCGGTTCTGCAAAAAGTATTGACTCAAGGGATGAATACAGGATGCATGTTCCAGACTTTTATTTATAAAACAAACACAAAAAAACCTCCTTATAATTTTCTTTAACTTAACAATTAATGCATTATTTTTTGTTCATGCGTCGCATCGAATCTTAGTAAAATGTGTTACAGTTGTAACATGAGAACGTAAAGGGTAACCCTAAAGGTAAGGCACTTTAACATATGGAGCTTTTGGAAAAGCCTTCATTTTTAGACTTATAAATAGACTCAGAGTTTCTACAAACTGGACTTCTTGCCTGTTCAACCAGTATGCTTGTTCTTCTTGATGTCAAATAAGAAAAAGCATGAGCTAAAGAATAACGTATTCAAACAGACACAATCATGCAAGGTTCCTCAGATTCTTCTACGTTAAATTGTTAACCAAGTGATCACTGTATTGATGGCAGCTTGGGATATGCACCACACATCAATTACGAGATCTAATGAGTTGACCTTGTGCACTGCTGCTGGAATAACTGCTGTATTGTGTTAAATGTCAGCATCATTACAAATCTCTGTGTGTGGGTTTGTGTGAAGGAGAGAGAAGACTAATAGTACAGAAGCAAGCTCCGAGGGCAAAGCACAGAGAGGGAATAAATGAGAGGATAAATGGGTAGGAGGCTCCAGAAGTCACAGGAGCTGGCAGGGTGACTGGCAGGTTCATAGATCATATCTGCTGGCTTTAACACCAACCTGTAATGACTATGTGTTCAGGTGAGTGGCTAGGTGTTGAGGGACACACAGTACCCTTCCAGGGGTAAGCGAGAGGTGGGGCGGGGCTGCTATTTTCAAGTTTTGTTTGGATACTTTCAATTTCAAGTATAAGAAATAAGCAACTAATCTGGCAGGGCATTTTGTACAAAATTTCAGTGACATTTTTTGTAGGTTTTTCAGAAATGTTTAATTTCCAACCTATCCATGTGTACTTTGTCTATAAATTGTAGATCAAACTATAATCTATAGACAAAGTTATTGGATTGAAGGATTGAACTGATGGGATTGCTCATGCTAATTCCACCAAGACTGGGCTGTGTGATACTAATGACAGAAAAACTGCAGAGCCATAAAGACCAAAACAAATTGTGAAAGCAGTTCATTATCAGTTGGTAAGATGCTGTAACTATCAGCCAAAAATTCAGCTAGTGTCCACAATAACAAAGAACTAAATCAAAAATACAGTGAAGAGTTTTCAGTTTCATTGGGATATGTCATTTTCCCCTTAGCATAATTACTTTACAAATATAGTAACTCTGAATAATTCCTGTTACACCATTGTGTCCTTGCCTATGCTTGTATTTCAGTAATGTGCATAACTATTCAGTTTAAAGTAATTCACACTCAGACATGTTTTCACTTCACAATAACTTGACAACTTTAGGGAACCAATTTAATGCTTTACAAAATAAACGTTATTTCTTCATGTTTAGACCTACATAAAATGTGTTTTCAGATACAGTAACATACATGATGAGACAGTAGCTTTAGATATGTGGTATCAGTAAACTGCATGTAAAAAAATTGTAAAAAAAATTGATTTATTATTGAAGAAACTGCTTCTGTGTTTGTTGAAACTCTCTGAAAGCTCCTGTCAATGAGATTTCTGTTTGACTTTATGGTTCAGGATGCATCTGTGAGTTTAGCCTCACTCCACAGCTAGTGTGTTGGCCAACTATAGCTAAAAAGAGAGTTGTAAGAGGAGTGCATGGGAATAAGATGAGCAGGGATCATGCTTTGAAAGAGTGGAGGTGGAGGATTAGAGAAGAGAGAGGGTGAGATTTGCTGAGCAGAGCGGGAAGTTCACCAAAGGGGAGCGTGTATGAGAGGATTGGTTTCGGAGATGTACAGGAGACAGATAGCAGGGGGAGGAGAAGGAGGAGGAATAAGGTAGGCTTCATCGAAAGAAGAAAAAGCTCTAATCTGTTTATCAGCGATTCATCAATCTCTGCTGTCTGACTCAGAGTGAGCAGACTGAGCTTTTAAAAGTGAAGACTACAAAATGCAAGTTTTTTTTTGTTTTGTTTTTTGAGGGGTTTTTTTGGTCACAGCCATCAATAAAAAATATGAGGTACACATGTTACTGTAGTTCTACTTGGTGAGGAGATGCTTAAAACCT
This sequence comes from Poeciliopsis gracilis, assembly GCA_911649635.1. NCBI lineage: Eukaryota > Metazoa > Chordata > Actinopteri > Cyprinodontiformes > Poeciliidae > Poeciliopsis > Poeciliopsis gracilis. The sequence continues at coordinate 6,927,649 of CAJVRI010001220.1, forward strand.
GAACTTCACCTAATTTAAATAATTTTTGTCAAAGGTTCAAATCAAGTGTTCTGTCTTGACAGATCGGCACAGCAGATTTAAAAAGATCCTGTGTCATACATTTCTGTCTGTCCTTGAATAGCTACAATAGGGGATATGTTTTCATTGTAAAAAGCATTTTATGTCTGAGTTTAGGTTTAAAGAAAAAAGAAAAACAGGAGAACAGAAACATTTTATATAATGCAAGGGCGATATTTGTAAAAGATTAATGCATCTATCTTCCAAGAAAAATAGATCTAAAAACACTGCTGGTACTTTTAATGCCCTTCAAGGTAATTATCCCATGAAAAAATAGCTAAAATCTGCATTTTAGCCAGGGCTACTGTGAAAGATCGAGGTTGCAGACTGCTGCCCGAGGTCATTATGCCCTGAAGAGGTCACCCGATTGCCTGTATCAATAATCTACTATTTGTTTCTGTTTAGTGCATTAATTACAGTCTATAAATTCTTTTTCACATCTTTCACACAGTAATAGTTTCAGACACCAGGATTTATGTGCACTTTTCTGGATTACCTGTAAATTTCTTAAACTGTAACTTCATCTAATTAAGTCAATGACATTTAATTAGGCTAATGTGCATAGCTTGGCTGTCTTCTTTTGAAAGATAAACAGTTTTCAAAATGTTGATCTATTTAAAATGATTATTTTTTTTATATTATTGAATGTCTTTAGAAATTATTTAATTACAGAAAATGCAAATCTGCACCAGTGGATACATTTTTATTCCAATTTTTTTTTTCTCCATTGAAAATATAATGAGCAAGTTCTTTTTATTAAATAATTGTTTCATCACCTACAACATTAAAGATTGCATCAAATGTTCTCACCCACTTAGGCGCTTCCCTGTAAAGGAGGGCAGGCCAGCTATGACTCCTCCATCTTGTCTTTCTGTCGTTGTTGCTATGACAATCTTGCAGAGTGTTTCTGTCCCCAGAGAAAAGGAGAAAAAGAGGAGAGAAAGTAAAAAACCAAAAGGAAGGGGAATAAAATAAAGAGGAAATGAATGTGGAAGAATGAACTGTTACCATAATAATTTACAGCAGATGAATGGAAAGGACAGCAGGATACTGGGACAATCTTGTATGGAGAGCAAGGACAAAGGTTGATGGGCTTTATTTAATAAACCAAAGCATTACTCACTTTTTTGTTTTCTCTAACAAAATTGATAGAAAACCTGGAGGAAGGACTATTCACTCAATCCTTGTGGGCTCAGCTTGGAGTTACCAAGGCCACAGCCTCAGCAGCTCAGAGAAGTAAAGTCCATTCAAGCTGCTGCACATTCACTGAATGACATGACAGGATGAAGGAATGATAAACCTGCCTAAATCGTTCGTGCCCACTCAACATCAGTATGTCGTTTGGCTGAATATTAAACGTTTTTGCTGCTGATGAATGAAAATCAAAAACTTGTTTGCATGCAAGACCGATAATACATTTCTGAAAAAAGCATTATAAAAATAAACCTTTTTTAACCATTATAAAAATAACATTTTCATACTGTCAAATAAAGAGGAACCTATCTGCATGCAGGATGAATGCAGATATTTTAGTAGTTTTTCTCCCCACCTTTACAACAAATAGATCCGCATTGGTCTCTAAACAACCTTTGTTTCACGTATTTGCCTTGTCAGGTGTGTTTATATAAGAAATCATCTTAATTGTTTGGGGAACAGATAGGGAAGAAAACTGATATTTACTTCACCGTAATGTACTCCATGGTCAGTAAAGGCTGAGTTGGATAACATAACAACAATCATTTTGACAATTGTGTTATTTAAAACAGCCCCTGCAGTTATCTCTGCAAAAGCAAACAAGCCTAAAAAGGCATATCTGCAGTAAATGCTCCTGTACAAATCAGTATCAAGGCATACCAAAGTTTAAAAACGTTACAGTTTAAAAATTACAAACTTTTTAAATACCGCGAAGGATGAATGCTGGATCAAAAGACTGGGGCTGATAGGTAACGGGTTGTAGGTGTGAGGGAAGAGAGCAGAAGGCAAGCTGAGTAGAGAAAGAAATAAAATGGCACACAGGATGAGGAGAAATAAACAGGGGAACTAGGAAAATGAATTTAGTGTTGAGATATAATAAGCAGATACTGTATACGGAATATAATTAAAGTAGAGTGGTTTTGAGAGTAAAATGGAAACAAGGCTTATCTAATCAAAGAATGAAACTAAGGAAATCAAAGAACAATGATCACAACTAGAATCCATCCCAAACCAACTCCAGACCTGCTAATATCTGGTCTTTGCTGTATGGTGAACAAAAAAAAAAATTTAACAGTAGAATTTTAACAGGAGTTAGATAATTTGTTGCTATATTTTAAATAAAAACAATTAGAAGATGTTATATATGTTTTTGTTTAATATTTTGGTGCACATATGACGTAGTAAAACTGTTATTTTTGCTTTAAATTATCATGTGAGAATCTTATATTATGCGACAGTCTGGCGACCTGTCCAGGGTGAACCACGCCTCTTGCCCGGAACGTTAGCTGAAGATATGCACCTCCCGTATGGAAGTAAATATGTCAACTTGCTGATGTCACTGATCTATTGCATAAATCAGACATCTTCTTCAGAGCTGAATGAAGCAGCATGATGCAGTTCTTGGATTTATCTTCCTGAGCTTCAGCGGCTCACGAATGATTTAGTCAGCTGATCCTATGAACCAATATCATGGCTTATTTAGCTCAATCACAGAGAAAAACTATTACTCCTACAGCTGATTGTTGTGGATAAACATGCTGGAAGAACTTTTGTTTACAGTTGTTATTGATTTATTTAATAAGGTGATCTGTGAAAATACAGAAGAATTAACTGCTGCTAAAGAAAGCTTTTTTCTCAACTTTATGTTCACAAACAAGACCTCACTGGTCTGGCTGTTGACTTCCTGCTTGAGCTTTTTCTTCCTCTTTTAACTTAAAGTATATTTGCCTTGTAGGAGTATCTTTTACTTTGACCTTCCACTTTGTCAGGTGTAGAGTGCATGGGTCATATAACCAGGCGGTGTTATAGGAAACATTTACATTGACATGACATTTGACCCAGTGATGGACGTCCGTCCTATGTCAGCTGCAACCACAAGCACATCTGCAATCATTTAGGCCTGTGAAAAATAAAAAAAAAAATTAAAAAAGCTTTAAGCCTCTGCTCAGTGGGCGAGATGATCCATTTGGTCCAGTAAGAGGCACACCATAATCTGAGAGATGGAGAGAACGTGCAACAGAAAAAAAAACTCAATAAATTATGAATTGAGTGGAGAGGGGCTTTGCAGCAATAGAGTGTTTTAACATTTAATGATTTTTTTGCCAATGCAGCAGAAGGAGGCTGGGATGGATGTTTGCGTGATGTGTAGTGATGTCAATGGTAGATTCCCTCTACGCTCGATGTACACCCTGGAGGAAAGAAAATCTGCAACTACTTCTTTATAGCAAGCATGAAGACAAAGCGCAGGATGCAATATATGAAAGGTCTACGGTTAATATTAAAATGATGTTCTATTTATACACTCTTCCCCCCGCTCAACTAAACAAAACTACCTGATCACCTTGGAAACGGCAAGCACTCTTCCCTATCCCATCTCATGTCGTTCATGCATTCATTTATCTATTTTTGTCTCCATGTTCTGTGCCAAGAAAAAAAGCTTGATGTGGAGTCGCCTTGGGAAAAGATGAAGGAGTCCTGTGTGGGTTAAACAGCCAGGTTGTATTTCAGTAGACCTAATATTTGAGCTAGAAGATGCTTTACATTAAATAATGAGAGATATTTGGAAAGGTTAAATGGCATGAGTGTTATTCCCCACAACGATGTGCTGTTTGTCATCTTCCCCGACATCTGGCAGTGGTATTAATATTTTATAGGCACAAATGAGATTGATCTTCTTGGTTACTCTTTACAGTATGTTGTAGGAGCGAGATGGGGAGAGAGAGATACGGGCACAGCTAGGCATGGCGCACAGTAGAAGAGGAGGGGGGAGGGAGCAGCGAGGAGAAGATCAGCTTCTCAATGTGAGCCCTGAGCAAAGCAGTGGAGTTGGGAGTGGAGGAAGCAGCTCTGGAGTCACTCAGAAGATGCACACAGACAGGTTTCCCCTTTTATGTTGCTTCTTCTGTGCAAGTAAGAGTTGAGACTCCACCTGGAGAAGTGGTGTGAAAGAGACCTGTAGCTGTTCCTGCTGCATCGCCAGTCTATGTAACGCAATCAGATTGGTGGCGCTCCTCTGTTAGCGCGGCTGAGAGCGTGGAGTGGAGCGGGATACAGAAAAAGGGGGCGGAGATCACTTAGATCAGCGAGCAGCCCAGCGCAGTGTGTTGCTCAGTTAGAGAGAGGAGAGGCGGCAGAACGAGGAGGAGGAGCAGGCCAGTCGCCTTCTAGTCTGCAGCACGAACCTGAAGGTTCATCCATTCGTCCTGAGGAGGATCTGACCAGAGGGGACTGAGGAAGAGCACCGCAGGTCATTAATGCTCTCCCTGTCTTTGTGTCGATGTTTTGCAGGCGTGGTGCCAGCCAAGAGAAGCCCAAAGCTGGTGGTGAGTACTGTCTTCAACTCTCCTCTTTGTGTGCATATCACTGCACGCTCCTCACTGAAACAAGTGCTATTTTAAGAACAGAAGGCGAGATGTGACTGAGATCTTAAGCTTCAGAAATCTTTGCCTCTTCTTCATTACCAGCCAAGCTTTGTGCCGAGCTTTGTGTGATCCTTATTTTTTAATCTCTGATCTTGTTTCTGTCACTTTTCTTTGTTTTTATATCCTCTTTACTTTGTCTTAGCATCCCACCCTTCCTGAATTGCTGCCACTCTGTGACTGATTGAGCGTAGCGTAGCCTGGGCAGAGTAGTGTAACTGTGACCAGCTGTTGAGGAGGGCAGACAGCCACAGCTCAGAGAAAGAGGCAACAAGAGAAGATTGGGATAAAAAGGGAAGAGAGTAAGGAAGGGAAACACAGCTGTGAGTCACCCAGATCACCCACAGTTACAGAGGGAACACTGACAGAGAGAAAGAGGAGAAACAATGTCATGCTCGAAAATTGTGGTTTGTAAAAAAAAAAGGGAGTAGAGAAAATCTGAGAAAGAATCAGCAAGGCAATTCTTCAAGGGCAATTGTAAATTTCACTTTTAATTTAAGAACATTTCTTTCATTACCGTGTGACCACCAAAACACACTTATTTCAAACAAAATCAGTGGCGACACAATTAAAGTGATAGTGACAATTTAAGGATTTGTGCAATGAATTATGTTAAAGTTGATCAGAGTTTGTTGGAGCTAATTGTCAATCTATAAATTTCTGTTTTCCTGCAGTACAAATAAGACATGGCATAAAGCCACATGGCCACCAGACCGCATGAGGAGTATTAGTTATTTTGAAACTGTAGTTATTTTAAAACTACAAAATGACCAGGATTGTAAAAGAGATTAATAAATACATACTAGGTTGGAGAACTGAACGGTGTGGAGGAGTAAACATGACATCTTTTCAAGTCTGTAGTGATATGCAATAGCCAGAAGTGAAGTTATAGGAGTGATGCCACAAAAAATAGCTTTTCTCTCTTCGTCTATGTGTCAACCTTCTGAAATATTATAAATCAAGGCAAAGCAAGTGTATTAATGACTGTGTAGTGGTAGAAACAATGACTGAAAGTTGGATTCTTTATTTTTTGTATGTGTCAGATTTTGTCCGTGTCTGTGGAAGAGGTCAGGGACAAGTTCATTTCTCTCCAACTGAGATAGAAGAAGCACTCTCCCTTAAAGCATCCATCTGACCTGAGTGGATATTAGGATTAGGATTAGTTTGGTATCCATCAGGGATATGGAAGTTACCTTTTCAGGTCACATGGTGTTGCATTCTGAGAAGGGGGTTAGACTCTGTTTGGGGGTCGAGTGCCAACAGTGGCCATGGCTGAGTGTCACTCCAGATTAGTGTTCGTCTAAGGAAAAGCCAGATTTCTCCCCTGTGTTATGTCAGTGAAATGTCACGCTGCATGTGACTTTCCATTTGCCAAGAACAGCCTCTTTGCCTTCAGTCCAGAATCTGCGTAGATGCTTGCAGTAAACTCCCATATGCAGGAGAGACTCTCTGCTATGCCACCTCATTATCAAGTCTCCTGTGATTGAATGAAAAGTCAATTTTGTGTGGCTGTTGTCCTCATTATGAAGCATTATGGGAATTTGACCCTTCATCTCATAAAGTGTGATGAGTGGAATAACTTCTCCACTATTTCAAGCCCCATCTTATTAGTTACAATAAAGAAAGAGTGATTCAGTTGTCAGAGCTGCCCCCATTTCACCATCATAATCACATTTTCTGAGTAGGACTTATTGTTATATGTCTGGAAAGTGTTTTTAGGCTTGGTCAACAAATATTAACATAGTAATCTGTACATACTCCAGTTTCCGTGGAGGATAAACACATAAAAAGGGAGGGGGCTTGTGAAAAAAAACAACTTTTAAAGCGTAGCAGTGAATTCTGCATCTTGGTTGCATTTTTGCATTCTGTAGATGGAAGAAAAATTTTATCTTCTGCAATAAAGAGAAATGAAATTCAGAAAAAAGCAACATCTGATTCACTTTATTTCAACCTGTCTTTGTCCTGCATCCATGGAAACCATGTCATTCCTTCTTTTACCTCAGTAGACACTTTTAGTAAGAAATGTTCTACAGCAATATCTAAAAAAGATGACCTTGAACGGTCTTCCTCTCTCTCTCTCTCTCTCGCTCTCTGTTCTCTGTTTTCACTCCTGTCTTCTATTTGTTTGTTACTTCTTTCTCCCCTATTTCTTCATATTATGACTATTAAGTTCACATCCGCCCCCCTGGTTCTATTATACTCAAAGACGTCTCTCTTTTTTCCCCTATCCATCCAGCACCAGTTGGAGAGAAAGGACAGTCAGAGCAGCTCCCAGCACAGCGTGTGCAGCCATCGCAGCGCCCACACCGACTCTCCTAGCCACCCACCCTCTGCCATGCCCAGTGAGGCAGTGGTCCCAACTCCAGCAGCTCCCACACAGCCTCTGCCGGTCTTGCCCCCCCAGGACCCGGCAGATGGCACTCTCACCCTCCAGAAGAAGCCAGACCCTTTCAAGATCTGGGCCCAGTCCAGGAGCATGTATGAAAGTCGACGTGAGTATATTTCTTTGGTCCTGTTGGAGGCATGATAAATCTTCCATGAAGGTTTCTTCTTAAAAGCAACCACACATTGCTTAATCTCATTAGAGTTTGAGTCAAAAATCTACAAGAAAATGCATCTGAAAGATTTGAGGCACATTAGGGCATTTTGTGCTTGCTTCAAGATTTTACTCGTCACATCCGATTCTGTGACAAAAGCAGCCTCGAGGGAGAAGTGTCCTTGGGAGCAAGCTAATCAAAAGGCTTATAATGTGTTTTAATTTGCCACATATACCCACACAGTCAATACCTTCCTCTTCAGAATCTGACGTACAAATATTTCAAATGAAAGGTCACAAATTCAATGGTGGATGCACCTGATGTTGAAAGATAAAACATAAAAGAAAACATCTCATGCTCTGAAAGGTTTACTCAGATGGCAAACTAAAAAAACCCACAATTGATACCTCAGATTGCAGCTATAAAACTCTTTTATATCCCGTATAGTCCATGGCTTGTTCCTGCAATATTCATGAAGAAACACTGAAATTGTGATGAGAAGAAGAGTCTATGTCATCTAAATGATTCAGACCTGCAGAAGTATGCAGTGCTATAAACTCTCAAATCCTGCTTTGTGTTGCAACAAAAAGCCATTATGTAATCGGAGTGGGATGATGTGCATGGCAAGTTTGTTGTTGGCTTGTCGAATTACTGTTCTTGGCCAGATGCGCTGGTTGTGCACCAGCCGCATGTTGCAGAGTTGCTTAATAAGAATGTCAGCAAGAAGAAACTAGGACTACTGCTAATTAAATATTAACTGGGTCTTGAGAGGGTTGCTTTAAGCTGCAGATGATTGGTGTATATGTTTGATAACCTCTGAAGACGTTACAGCCCCTTTTTGATTCAGCGAGGGAGCAAGAGGAGACACAATGAAACAAGAAAGAGGGAAAACAGAATTACTAACAGCCCTACATTTCCAGACTCCATTTTCATGCTGTTCGTACCATCCCAGCAAACGCTGCCTGAGTTCGTCAGCGGACTCATTTGTGCATCCACCGTATGTACTTGAAAAGCACTGTTGCAGTGAAGGAGAGTGTGATGGAAGGGTGAATCCTAAGAGCAGAAAGAGAAAGTCGGTTGGCTTCTTTTTGACATTTCTCATGAAAAGAAAATGATTGACAAAGTCAGTAGGGATAAGCAGATACATGGGTTGGCCCTTCTTCACAGAATTGCTTTAATTCTGCCATAGTGTGAAGTTTGTTTGCGTCAAAAGCAATTTGAGGTTATGTCACAGCATTTCAATCACAGTATGAACTTTGACTAGACCATTCCGAGCTTTCTTTTTTTGATGAAATTAGAGGTGGACTTGCTATATTGATTTCCATCAGTGAGTTGTTGCATCTTAAACACTAATGTGTGTCAACAAAAGCAAAAACTGAGGAAAGTTGCAAAGGCAAATAGAGCAAACCCTCAGAATTTTAGGTGTGTCCATGCTACTATACTAAAAGTAGCATGGACTTTTATTTTCTCAGTAAGGTTGCACAGTCAACCTCAGTGTGGGATATTTCTTTATGGAGTTTGCTAGTCACTGCTGTGTATCTCCCTGTGTGCTTTCCCTCCTGTTGCTCCAGCCTTCTCCTCTTGTCTGAAAACCTGACTGCCAGGCTAATTGGTCTTGCTTCGTGGCCCTTTGTTGAGTGTTTGTCCTGTTTTGTGTATTTAGTCTGTCCTGTTGCAGATGGATTGATGACCTGTTTTAGGCATATCCCACCTCTTACCCAATAAGAATCAGCTCCCACATGACTTTGTGAGGACAAGTTTGTGAGATGGGTAAAAGGATGGATTGAAGGCTCTCCATCGAAAGAACTGAAAGCCATAGGAAGAGCTTGTGGTGCACTTTTGAAACAGCAACAGTTGTCTGTACCCTTGATAACAGTAACCTGTCTAGTGTGAGCAGATAGTAATCACTGTGTTATTCTTGTCTGCTAATTTGTATGCATCCCACCAGTTTGGAAGGAAACATAATATGGATACATTTAAAATAAATGTGCTAGTGATACTGACTTCAAATCATCATCGAGTCTTATCTCTTTCTCAATATAATATTAAAAATAACTGAGTCATTTCTGCACTCTGATTTTACGTCATGTCCTCTTTATCCAAGTGAGTCCTGGCATTCACACCAAATTCTCCAGAAATACTCTAGTGGAGGGTAGAAGTAAAATAGATGGTGAACATCTTTCTTGTTTGAACCTTTGGCTCTGGAAGATGTTTCACTTCTCAACCAAGAAGCTGCCTCAGCTCTGACCCATGGGAATGGAAAATATATGGCTTCTCTTAAAGAAACCAAGACAAAGTTCAGCTGCTTCGCTCTTTAAAATATATACACGTAGCTTTGATCACTTCTCCTCACAGGTGAACTGAGGGTTAATTAGAACCCTAGCAGTGACTTTAATTCAAACTAACCACATATTAGATGAAGGTGAGGAACTTGGGTTCACTGCCGGCCTCGAGAGGCAGCCGTGCTGACAGCAGGCAGTGCATTTAAGAGGCCTTGTGCCTCCTGTGCATGCTGGCCCTGTGGGTTGAACAGACTGACACTGAACTGCCTGCGTCCTCCTCCACAGTCTGCTTACTCTGTGGCAAGATGCGAACGTGTGGGACACTTCACATGTTTGAGTAAGATGTAAAGCAGAGAAGAGACGGTAAAAAGAAGAAAGAAATCAATCTGCGCAATTCTGATTTGTCTTGTAAATACAAATTAATATTATATCTCCATTAGTTTTTAGGTTTTCATTGAGGTCATCTTGAACAGAACATGCACAAGATGACAGACACAACCAGTCACACACTCTATAACAAACTAATGCAAAGAAAAAACACAAATGTATCTTGGATATTTCCGTGACAATTCCTTTGCAAAAAGGACAAGACACACTGAACAATGAAGCACTGGTTTAGTGATTAGAAAGCATTGGTTGTAGTTGGTAAAAATAGTAGTTTCTCGGTTTGTAATGGATCAATAAGGATTTTTTTTATGTATGTTTCAGTGCCAGATTGCCAGGAGCAAGACATTTTCCTGTGGCGAAAGGATACTGGTTTTGGCTTCCGCATTTTGGGAGGAAATGAGCCTGGAGAACCTGTAAGTGTTTCTTAACGTTTATATCTCATTATTTACTGCAAATGCTTACAAATTAATAGACAAGCGTGTAGATAAATGCTTACATAAAGTAACAATACTTTTCTGAATGCTCCTCAGTTTGAGGCTGCTTGCTTCATTAGTTTTTCTCCCCCCTGTCTTTTCAGTTCTGTCTGCCTTTACACCAGAATAGCACAAAGTCTTAACAAATTACTCCCACTCCCTATCTGGAGCTGTTGCTCTCTGGAGAACCTTACAGACAGCTTGTTAGGAGAAGCGAAGGCCGTATCCTCCGATCCTTGTGCTGTTGTGCATCATGAAAGGGAAAGCAAGTTGAAGAATGACAGAAAGCTTGCAATTGGATAAAGTAAAGTGGTAGAAAGTTTCGAGCCTGCCTCACAGGAAGTTGGTTTGTTGATTGGTCCAAGAGCACTTCACAAGCAGAAAGTCTGCTTTGATATGATGGGCCAGACCAGAGCAGTCTGGGCTCAGTCAGCAGATTGGTATATCCTTGGCCGAGGAGGTTAGCATGTTGCATTAAGCAGTATTTTGCAGGGGGGGCATAAGTGGAAGCTCTGGAATATTGAATCCAAAGAAAATCCACTGAAATTTCTAACTGTAGAGTTATGAAAGATAAAAAAGATTGCAGACGTTTCTTTGACAGCCACTGTAGTTTAATTGTTTCAAAATCTGAACGTCTGCCTGTGGGATTACATTTTTTGTGATATTTTTGTTATACCATCTTCTAATTTCAATAGCATCAAATGTTTATCCAACAAACATGATTTAAAAGGCCAGTGTTATGTAAAATGTACTTTTTATGAGCTTCACATCATGCTATAATGTTATTAATCTAAAACGTACCTGAAGTGTTGCCTTGATTCTGTCATGCATTTTTAGGAAAGTCTTTCATTTACCATTCAGCTCCTTCAGACTAGCCAGCAGCAATTAGTAAACATCTGGTGGAACTGTACATCTGCTAAGCTCATTATATGAGCTACTTCTCAGTGCAATGCTGGTAAAAATGTTGTTAAAGGATTAATATAAAAGCGATGTTATGATGACATCCTGAAGGTGGAGTTTCAGAAAGAGCAGGAGTTTAGAGACAGAAACCCAATTCTAAGGCATTAAATTATGAAGTCAAATTTCTCTTAAGTTATACTTCATATACAGTTTGCAACATTTGTATAACAATTGAAGGTAGCATAGCTACTTGATTGTACTGCTGGCCTTTATGTCATTATGTGTCTATTATATACATTACACTGCCCCTTTAATTTTCCTGTCACTCATAAACACACTGAAATAATTCAACGAAAATTCCATGTTTTTATTGGTTTCTGAACATTCAGATTCTCAATTTCGTATTTATTTGTAAAAGGTATCTTGAGTGAAACATTTCTGTCTTTTTCCAGATCTACATTGGGCACATAGTGAAGTACGGGGCTGCAGATGAAGATGGCCGCTTGCGTTCTGGTGATGAGCTCATCTGTGTGGACGGCACAGCGGTAGTGGGAAAGTCACACCAGCTGGTGGTTCAGCTGATGCAGCAGGCTGCCAAACAGGGTCATGTCAACCTCACGGTCAGACGCAAGACCCCCGGATACGGAGGTGATGAAAGTTTCTCGTTAAACATGTACATCTATCTATGTGTCATGCACGGTCACATTTGTGTTATGTAAACATATTGTTGCTAGTTGCTTCTTAGTTCATTTATCTGACCACTGTGTTCTCACCCTCTTTATCCCCAGTGTCAAAGGGAGAAGGTGACGTTCCCCCATCGCCGGCCTCCTCACACCACAGCAGCACCCAGGCTCCCAGCCTAACAGAAGGCAAGCGGACCCCTCAGGGGAGTCAGAACTCACTGAACACAGTCAGTTCTGGCAGTGGATCTACCAGCGGCATAGGCAGTGGTGGTGGAGGCGGCAGCGGGAGCGCCGTGATTCCGGCCTCTCTGCAGCCTTACGACGTGGAGATCCAGCGGGGAGAAAACGAAGGATTCGGTTTTGTGATTGTGTCGTCCGTCTCCCGGCCTGATGCTGGCACCACATTCGGTAGGTGATGTGGGACTGTGAAAGTTGTTTACTCTGTAGATAAGCCAGAATTCTGTAAAATCCCTGCTCTCTCACCCATATGAAAAGATGTATTCCTCATCCTGGCCCTCGCCAATATTTCCATCATATTCTCAATCCCACTGATAGCAATCTTAAACTTTTATGCATCGCAGCAACACACCAGACATGCATTCAGTAAAGTCGGTCAGGCTTTGAGGAGAAATTGCACAAGCTGTCCTTGAACAAATTCAGTATAAAGCTCTGAGTGATGAACACAGATGTCATATCAAGGACCCTGTTACGATGATGTAATGTGATGTGTCATAGGTGAAAGACGAGACTGGACGATACTCTAGCCACACTAAGTGTCCTGAGGAGGTTCCACTGATACCAGGAGCTAATGGTGTTGCTTTCCAGAATGCAATTTTAGAATTAATTAGTGATTAACAATGACAGTGCTGGAAAACGACCTTGTCTGATCTTCTTCAGGCCTTAAAAGGTTTCTGTTTCTCCTTCTCCCCCTTTGTGTTTTAGTGTCTTTGCTCCTGGTTTATTCCTAAGCGTGACTAAGGCTTCTGCTATAGCTCCCAGTTTGGGTTGCAACCATGTGGGACACAGGCTGAAATCAAGAATTCGTTTTTAACAAGTGACATTACTCTGAGCGTTCCTTCAAGATTTCTTAATGCCTGTCAGTTCTCCGGAAAATAAAAGCAGTTTCGTCTGATTGAGTTTCCTGTAAGTGTCTGGACAAAAACCATTTTTCCTAAGTCTATCAAAACCCACCTCCCCAGCAAATCCCCTCGTTCCATGACCCAGAGCCGGTGCTGTGCTTAGCAGATTGGGTGTTAAATCCTTGTCAAGCCCTGTAATGTCCCATAACTCATTATTTAAATAAAATGACAGCATACAAGTGCATTTTCAATGAAGGCAGAGGAGAGGTGAATGTGAAGAAAGGTTATGTAATTAATATGGATGCTGCACAGATTGCTGAATGAACACTGTAGGAGAAATAGAAAAAGTGAAACAGGAGAAGGACAACTGGAGAGAGCAGGGATTTTCCCTAAGTTGCCATCAGGAATCCTAAACTCATCTTGATTCAACAATGTCCTGTCATGTTTTCAGTCACCACCTGACTGGACTCACAAAAAGTTTTACAGGGATAGTTCGGAGTATGGTGAGGTTCTGTGAAAAGGTTATAAGCAGTTTATATCATATGCGCCGAATATAACTTTCTCCCAAAGAAATCTACAATCTATCTATATCCCAAATTGTTGTTTACAAATTCCAGACCATCACACCTAAATATAAAAATAATGTGTCTTGCATAAAATATCAATGTTGTTAACAATGGAAGGATCACAAATCACAACAACCTGCTATTTCATAAACCTGAAATTATATCTGACCTATCTGTTTTAAGCAACAGGGATAGTAATTTTTAGATGGACATTTCTTTTCTGGCGGTACAGTAGCTCGATTTTCCTCTCTGAGCTTTTGCTTACAAAGATTAAAGAATACACCCGTTGCGCTTTCAGTCATTGCTTTTAGTTTAGACTCATTAGTCCCATTTTTCTTGATTCCTTGTCTGTTTGTAACAGATGGAAAATAATCATTTGACCACAGAAATAATCCTTTTTCACTTTGGGTACTTGTAAAACAGACACCTGTTGAAACCATAAGTTTAGTTTCATCTGATTAAAACTGCAGTAACAAATAGTCACGTTCAGACTTATCCAAGCAAATGTATAAAATCAGAGTTGTTTTCAAACAGTAGAAATAATGCGGGGTACAGTGTCATAAATTAACTTCTTATGACGTTACAGTGGGTTAGATATGAACTGCTTATGACATTTTAACACAAACTCCATGAATCCATGAGATTCATGGATCTTTAATTAAATGTCAAGTTGTGGTACAAAAGGACATCCTTTGCATTTTTATGAAGGAGTACATCACTTCTCTTTTCTACTTTTTATTTTACAATGAAATTTTTAATTTGTGTGCTTTTCACTTCCATTTGGTGAATTTGGGACTTGGTGATTTGAATAATTAATCTACCCTCCTGTTTCTTTCTTCCATTATGTTTTCTCCTTGTTTCCCACTTACATTAAATGCAAATCAACACAAATCAATCATCTCAATCACACAAATCTATACCGCATATTCTTTTTAACATGAAAAAAATACATAAACACAAACACATCTAACATAAAAAGCTGGAAATGCTTGTGTGGCAATGCCCCACAAAATAGGCCGCATCATAGAGGGGAGCCCGGCGGACCGCTGCGGGAAGCTGAAGGTCGGGGACCGGATTCTGGCCGTTAACGGTTGCTCCATCACAAACAAGTCGCACTCGGACATTGTCAACCTGATCAAGGAGGCTGGCAACACCGTCTCACTCAGGATCATTCCGGGCGATGGTAAGGCTCTCATCTTTCGACATCACACGAACGTTTCATAATGCATCATGATGTGACTTATTCATGGTTGTAGTGGGAGGCAAAGGTCATCGATGCTTTTCAGAGACATGAGAACATTTTTATTTTTTTTTTTATCATGGTGTGGATCCTTTTGTAAGAAGCAAGATCACTAGGGAGGAGTCAGGCAAAGTAAATTCTCCCTTTTCTCAGATTTTTGTCCATTTAAGTTTCTGGGTTGAACAAATTAAACCCTTTCTCTTCTGGTGCTAATTTCACCAACTTTTACTATTAAATATAATATCTCAGCACAAGCAGTCTACTTCTCAAAGTTGTACTTTGAGAAGTAGACTGCAGGTGTTTTAATGCCTGTTTAACATAACATTTTGTCAATGTACAACTACAAACTTATTATATGATACATCATCACAAAGTGGCATCAAAATTATGGAATTGAAGGAATATTTTTGATAAATATGCTTTGTACTTGTATTATGACCACCTGAGTCGATTCTTTCGGAACCAACGTTCACTCCAATTACATTTGCAGGTCTTTTGAGTTGTGTATCTACCAGATTCACACATAGAGAGACGACTGATGACTTTGTCCACTATTCTTTGAAATGACACATTTTAAATTTTTTTTCTTTGCCTTTCACTACAAAATTATGCATCATATTGTATTGGTCCATTAGACAAAAATCCAACAAAATGCACTGATGTTTGGGTTTTCATCATGACACAATATGTAAAAGGTTAGTGAGGTTTGAATAGTTTTGCAAATCACTGTATATCATGTTCAGATAGAAAAATACTGGTTCGACAGACACGGAACAGTTTAAATTAATTTTCCAAAGACTTCAGTGTGAAACCTATACATACACTAGAACACAATCCAAGAGGGACTTGGATTGATCTCTGTAGGACAGTGAGATTAGTGAAAAGTGACTAAGGTGCCTAAGAAGAATGAAACAGGCTGATATTCTAGAGCTACAGCATACTCCTTCCAATTGAAAGTATAACACTTATTAGACTGTAGCCTTGTTTTTTTTCATTTTAACTGGTCATAAAACCAAAAAACAATGAGAGAGAGTGTTTTGTTACATTTGTGTTTTCCGATCCACGCAAACGGGTCCAGTGTTGTCAGTGAGCAAAATAGCAGATGACAGCATCACACACAGTTAACATCAGATCAATACAGCTGCCTAAGGGTGATTTAAGAAACTCTTTTGGACAGTGGTATTTTGTTCGCCTTAGTGCCTTTTAGAGACATCGCTCTGGGCTGATGCATTAAATAAAAACACCTACTTAATTTAACTTCTTTTCCCTCTGTTTTCAGAATCTTCCAATGCTTCTCTGCTGACTAATGCAGAGAAAATAGCTACCATAACGACCACACACACACCTCAGACCACAGAGACACGGTATGTCCTGATATATTTTTAATTTTCAAATTTTATATGTAATAATAATAAAGCTTCATGTGACTTGAAATATAATGCCAATATTAAATCTTTCTGTTTTCCTTTTGAAAGGAATCATTCGAAGTCAAAAGGTGCTCCTCCTCTACCTCCTTCACAAACTCAAATGCAGGTAATTGTCAGTATTTTCAATGCAGTTAACTGATTTTAGACTTGCAATTGCCATGTATATTTTAAGACATGAAGTCATGGTTTACGTTCTGCCTAAAATTATAACAAATGTGTTGAATCATTTAAGCACTCTGGGGAAAATACATTCAAAACTTGTTAAAGTGTATCTAAGCCCAAATAACCTAATTTTGGTTATAATTTGTTTTGTAAGGGTCCTATTTTTTGTGTAGATGTGTTTAGTTTTGCAATATTTTGCCAATCTAACACTCAAATAATGTTTATCTTTCTTGTGGTGAGGAAATTCTATAAAAAAAATTATATTAAAAAAAAAACAAATTGAGTTATGACAACAACAGTGAGTCTCTTGAGAAGAGCATAACTTTTGTGTAGTCCATCTGTAATTTTAAAAAGGGACTGGGTAAAAGAAGAGAAATATTCTGAAACCTTTTCAACCACAGTATATCTTACTAATCAGTAGGGGGCAGTAATACACCAAGAGATGGGTGTAGAAGGGAGAAGTTAAAGTCTAAGAATGCAAATTAAAACCATGGGATGAGTTGAACTTCCACTTCATTTCATTTTTAGCAGCATTATAAAAAAAAGTCATAATGTGCACATAATGACTTGTGTTGAGTTGTACGGGAAACTGGCATAATTTATATATTATTTAGCTGGAACATAAATTAAACTACAATTTTTTTCATTTGTTTGGATTCACAAACAAAATATACATTGTAGTTTTTACATTTGACATTTGTTAAAATGCCTGGTAAGTGAGAGCAGTTATTCCATTGTTTCGCACACCAATACAACTGATGTCACAGAAAAACATTAAATCTGTGGGACTTTGTTACTGCATTGCCCAGTGATGGCATTTCAAAGTCAAGTCAGTCATTCTTCTGGTTCTCTCATTAATGAACCGAAAGAGTTTTGCATTCATCAAAGAAACAATGGAAAGGAAGATGGCGATATCAAATCAATACAATATCAAGACAAAAAGCTGTTTTCTTAATGTTTAGAGATTAGGGTGTGATGTGTGACAGACCTTATATATACACACATTGAAATGATCAGACATTCTCATACACTCACACAAACAAGCTAAGTTAACAATATCTAACATTTTGTTGGCTGGTCTATTTATGTTCTCACATAGAAATCTTGTGTTTGAAGCAAACTTTGGATGAGTGTGGAAACTTTGGGGTGCAGCCCTTGTGCTGCCCTTGCTTGGTGATCTGTACTCTGCTCACATGTACTCCTGCATTAATTATTCATGTATTCCACTGTATTGTACTGCCATTGACATTTTGAGGGGTTTTTTTGTGGAACACCACTTGATTAGTTCTGAAGTTTGGACTCATCCCTTGCTGTCCTCAGCACAATGCATAAGTCACTAGTATTTCCTAGTATTCCTTATGTATAGATATATACTTGTTCTTACACCACAGGACGCCGAGTACTATTCTGTGGACCTGGAGAGAGACAGCAAAGGATTTGGCTTCAGCCTAAGAGGAGGCCGGGAATACAACATGGACCTTTACGTGCTGAGACTAGCCGAGGATGGGGCTGCTGTCAGAAACGGCAAGATGAGGGTATGAAACTCACAAGTTCCCTCTGATTCTCTACTAAGAGCATTTTGTCAGGCTAAATTTCCTCTTTCCTCATTATTTATGAGGTCACTTTATCACTTGGCTGTCCCAGTTACTTTCTCTCTCCGTTGCAGGTGGGAGATGAGATTCTGGAGATTAACGGTGAGAGCACAAAGAACATGAAGCATTCACGAGCCATTGAACTGATCAAGAACGGAGGTCGGAGGGCGCGGCTTGTCCTGAAGAGAGGCGATGGATCGGTTCCTGAATATGGTAGGTTAACATGCAGCAGATGCTTTACTCCTCTTCCAGTAAAGAAGCCGGATCTTTTTTTCATGTAGTAAACTCAGTGGAATAGAAAATGTATTTCCTTGAACAGATACAACTTTATTTTATATTTAACAACATTTTAGGACAATAAATGTATATTTTATACTACAGGGCCTCATGCAAAAAACTTGACAAATCCAGCTTTTTACATGAGTACAGTTATTCAGTGGGAAAAAGCTGCTAATAAAAAGAAATACAATTTAAAATAACATATATGTACCACTTTCTGGCAATCCTTTATAATATTGATGCATATAGAGAATATATAGAGGAATCTTTTGCCATTTCTTTTTGCAGTCGTTAGAGGTCTGCACAGAATTTTTATGGACTCTTCTCTTCAGGTTCAGTTTTTGGTTTGAGAACTTAGATGACCATGAAAGAAGGTGGATTTTGTCTCTGTCGAGGCTTTTATGTGTTGATTAGACATGTTTTCTAGATCATTGCACTTATAGAAAAACAAACTAACAAACAAACAAAAAAAATATTGATCTGAGACTGTTTTAATTTTATGTTAAACTCAAGATCTTCTTGTATTTCAAGGAGTTTATTTTGCTATGCACTCATTGAACCTTCATCGATGAAATATGCCCACAGCACCACAGATCCTCCACCTTGCTTAACAAACGGCATTAGTACGTTTTCACAAATGAATTGATCTTGACACACCTGAACTGTTGACAACTTTTTGTATCTTACCAAAGTACCTTGTAATCATATACTTATTTCTTTAAAAATTTCTTAACTGAATAAATGTGTTCAAGATAATATTTGAATACTAATCTTATCTTTTCAGAAAGATTAATACAAATTGTCACTACCTTTTGACTGTTAAGTTAATGCCAATAACTGAGGAGATATGTATTGATAAATACAGTGGGATTTATAAAAGAAACTGTACAGTAAAGATGCTCCATAGATTCAACAATACCTTTGCTCTTCGGAACTCTGTTCTCTACTGTTGTATTATTTCTCATAGTAATCCAGAGGTTTATGTTGGGGATCATTTTTAAAAATTGAAGTGAAGAATATTTTTGTCTTTCACGCCAAAATCCTTCTTCTCTCAACGGATGTACTGTAAAACAGCTTGTCTGTTTTATTTGTCTTCTTCTCTCGCCTCCTCCTTCCTTCTCTCTGATCGTCTCTTGTTGCTGGGCTCTTCCTCCTCTCTCCAGCGATGATGGCTCCTCATCTCGCTGTTGGTACATTGAGGAATGACAAGATGGGAGAGCCCTGTTTCTACCTAATGGGCCAAAATCAGACAACGGTTTGTAGTAAAAAAAATAAAATAAAAACAACAACAACTCTGTCCCAGTTCACTCTCCCTGTCATCTCCCCTCTCCTCACTTTGAGTTTTTATACAGCCTTCCAGCTCATCCTGACCTGCATCCTACTTTGTTTGTGTTTGTGTGCGGATGTGTTTACGCTGTAGACATACTTTATGTCTCGTCACGCTTGAATTAAACCGTACTTATGTGCCTTCCGTCAGTCCATGTAAACCGTACCCTTTTGCCACTTAAAGAAAACTTTTTTTTCTTTTTTAATGGAACTAACTTGATGCCACCACTCATCACATGCTGCTGCCATAGCAACCTGTGTTATTTGACAGACATTCAGCCAAATGCACATTTTAAATTTGGTTTTGGTTTGTTTTGGTGTGCCTTTGTCATACTGTTTGGAATGACCTCCTAGGTGCCTGCTGTGTCATTGATAACCGCTGCCCTTCACTTGCTGATTGATGTGTTGCTCCTGCTTTTGCTGACCTGTTTAAAAACATATACTCAACTCCCAGAAATGATTTGTATTTTTTTTTTTTTTTTTGCAAAGATTTAAATTTGAATCTGACATATCAATCTAGAACGAGCTGCTTGTTTATTTGGCAAACATGCAGCATTTTGAAAGAACACATCTCTGCATGATATTCATAGCTGCATTGATTTGTGTTGTGCCAGTGCAAGCAATCACATAATGCAACAGAAAAGTCATCTATGCAAGATACGGTAAATGTAACTCAAATCTATTTGCATTCATCAAATCCTCCTCCCTTTTTCCTTTCCTGCAGACGGCAGCAGTGACGGGTACCCTCCCGCACCCAGGGCACAAAACACTCCGGAAGTGAGAACGTTGGCACCAAAAAGCCGATACCACACCTCATTGGAGTCCAGTTATCCACCAGACCTTCACAAACCATCACGCCTGGAGGAGGCTGCACGTGGCCGAGGTATGGACAAAAACAGGGACTGGGCTGGCTCGGATCTGATGGACTTCCACGGCCGGCAGTTTAATCCCCATCATCATCACACCTGGAATAACAGTCACAGTCAAAGTACCCTCCGACAGCAGTCTCCCGACAACAGCAACGACAGCAGCACTGGCAACAAGAAGAGCCGAGGCCGCAAAGTCAAGAAGTCTGAATCAGAGAGTGGTATCTCCAAGCTCCTGAAAACTCTGAGGAAGGACAACTCGGGAAAGAAGGCTGCTGCTGCCGAAAAACTGCAAGGTCGAGAGCTCTCGAGCAGCAGTTCTACCCTGGACAGAAGGTTTCAGTTGCACCGTCGTGGCTCCCTCGATCGCTCACCAACCAGGAAGCGCAACTCGTCTCCAGATCGTCGGCGGGCGAAATCTATGGACCGCAGGGCAGAGCGTGCACACCGGGACCACACACCTGAGAAGGAGTACGATGATGGAGGGTTCCTCTCGGTCACCCCTGAGCGGAAACTCTTGGAACGGAAGCTCCTCAAGGAGTCCCAGGTAGCTGGACGAGTGAGCGAGTCGTCCACCCCGGACCGCGTCAACAACAGAGGGGATTCTCTCCCCAGAGGCCGTGCGTATGAGAAAGCTACTAAGAATGGCAATCTTCTGAGAGACTCTTCCTCGGAGAGGAAAGAGGAGAGACACCGGATGAATGGGACAATAGAGAGGCGATACAGATCGGAGCGAGACTCTTCCCCTGACAGCAACTATAGCCGGGATGAGCTGAACTATGCAGCAGCGCCCAGACTGAAGGACTATTACAGTATGATGAAGAACAACGCTGGACACAACAACGCTACCTACAACAAGACAGGACCCATCAATAACGCCGGAGGCCACAGCTCAAACCAGATCCCTGAGCCCAAGAGAAGGCTGTACAAAGAAAATTCTAAAGACCTGAGTATCTAGAGGGAGGAGAGTACCCTCACTGCTCTCTCCTCTGTCCGTGCAAACTACGTAACATGCACTGGAATTGGACTTGTAAACAATACTAACTCTTACTCTTCATTTGGTTGAATTGTTTATGAATTGATTTGATTGACTAAACTACTTGTGGTCCCATCTAGAGATTTATAAAAACAGCAGGAGTACAATCCCTCTATCAGTTTATACTGGTTGTGTTGTCATTGTTCTTGTTATTTTGAGCATAACAGAGGTTGTTGTACTGTAGTAAAGGTATTGTATGTGCCTGCATATGAAATCAGTGATATTGCTTTTTGTAGGCATTGTTGACTTTAAATATTTGTTCCCTTCAAAGGTCTGAATAATGCTTCCATTTGTGGTAAATCCTAAATCCTGAGCTTGTTTTTGAAATTACTTTAGGTGTCCTTTTCGCTCCTGAATTACCGACACTATAGCTGCTGATGGTTCACAAGAACTGTGGAAGTAAAGCAAAGCTCTACATTTAAATTGGATGGTGAAACTAGAGCATTAAATTATAAATAGTAATAATATATAAAATTTCTAATTTTGCTCTATTTATTTTGAATTTCACTCACATCTTGAGTGAGCTTAATTAAATCTTTAAGGGCTGAGGTAGAAGTGTAAGCATGCTATACTTCAATTTGTGTTGCATCATTGTTTGACAGCCCATATTATTCCTAACAAATTATTTTCAGTGACTCTGAGGCCCTTTCTACACTAACACAGATGTTTTCTGCTGTGCTTCTACCTACCATCCATAGAGTTTTCGATTAAAAACTACATATAAAAAAGCACTCTAAAGTAAAGATTTGTAAGATCTTCCTCTCCGGTGGATGTCCAGAGATAATATAATAAACAATGACCTAGAGAAACACTTTACATAGACCTGATACACATTTCTTTGGCATCAATAGAGCCAATTAATTTTTTCTGTTTTTCAAAAGAAGGCAGTAGCTAAACAACATATTTCCTTTTCAAATGTGTTCAGCATTATATCTCACAGTAGATCCATTCATTTTTAATATATATTGAGCAG
This sequence comes from Poeciliopsis gracilis, assembly GCA_911649635.1. Classification (NCBI taxonomy): domain Eukaryota; kingdom Metazoa; phylum Chordata; class Actinopteri; order Cyprinodontiformes; family Poeciliidae; genus Poeciliopsis; species Poeciliopsis gracilis. The sequence goes on from CAJVRI010001220.1 coordinate 6,950,127, forward strand.
TTTAGCTTTGATTTGAGATTTTGGTAAGAGAAAGTGAAGAATATAAAAAAGTCAATGTGAGCTAGAAATGTGTTTACTCTGGATATGTGGTGATCAACCAAAATTGTGAATTAGAATCTGACTTTTCAATTGCCTGCTCTTCCTTTCTGTGCTAGAAACTGTTAGCTTATTCTTTCCCACATTGCTCTTGATTTGTCGGGACTCTCCTCCCATTCGGCTTCAAATGTAACCTGAAGAAGATCTGAGAGCAAAGGATAAACTCGGTGAAAGGAAATATGATCCAGTTGTTTTGAAAGAATCTGTACCCTAGCTCCGCTTTAACCAGGATTAATATCAATTTTAAATTGTCATTAATGCTAGTATTATCCCCACCTGCTGGCGAAGCACAGTTACTACAACACTTAAATGTACTACTGGATACAGATAGATTTTTTAACAAAGGACAAAAACATTGGAAATATCTAAAGTAGTATAGCTGGGGCCTGAGACTTTTTGTTTTCACTAAATGACTAGTTTTGCCCTTCTCCAAATTGAAGCAGCCTCTTTCAACTACATCCGGATCTGTTCAGACAAGACTGAGTTTCCCAAATTTCTCAAAAATCTTGTGTAGTAATTTAGAAAAGTCAGCATTTTTGCCATACTGCCAGCTGAAGCTGCCATAAAGTAAGTTTATTCAAATATGCCAAAAAAAAAAAAAAAAAATCATTTATTATCCCTGTGCAAGATGCATGTGTAAGTTAAAATGTAGTGTAACAACCTTTTAGGCCTAAAGAAACACTGTAATCCCCAACACTTATTTCTAGCCCAGTTCTCATGTTTATTACACCCATTGTCCATCCTCTGGGCCCTGACACATTGAGCTGATGAGGTTTGTTGGCATGGTAACGTACAGTGAGTCCTGGTAGACGAGACAACTATTTCTGCCACTCTGAGCCACACTGTCACGCCACTGAAGTCTGACTGCTGCTTTTTCATGTTTTTGTTTTTTGTGTGATTATTCTCAGTTTTATGTTTTGTTTGAAAACTAGAACTATATATTGGATGAACCACAACAAATGCATTGTTTCATCACCGGTGTCACTATGGTACTGTATCCAATAAAAACACAAAACCAAACAAAAAATGAGAGAGGGAGAGACAGAGTCACAGTTAGGAGGTTTGTCATCACCTGTAAAGAGATTTTCTCTCCCAGTGTAACTACAAGGAACTTGTCAAGGAATAAAATGTTGCCTTTTTCTTGCACAAAACAGAAATTTATGAAGAACCTCTGCAGTGAGGAATGTGATATTGTGTTTATATCTCTGAAATGGACCTGACAGTTTATGGTAAATATGTTGATTTACTCTGGGTCAGGTATATAAAGACATTTTAAAAATGAAAGACTGTATTTGGTCAATCAACAGCTGTTAAATGGTTTGAATCTCTCTATGGTTAGCCTGCCTTTGTATTATAAAGCACTTGTATGCAGTCTGTGTTCTTCAAGCATTATTTCTTGCAGTGTGCTCCAGACATAATGCTGTCTCTGTGTTGATAAAAGCAGTACATGTATATGGGCCAATCTTTTTTTATATAACTATGCATATATAAATACTACATTGTCCATAGCTTTATTTGACCCATGAAGCTATACATAACATTAGTCAAAGTAAAAGTAGATGTGGACTTATCCAGCTTCTTTTCCTTCAGATGGATTACAATGTATATGTAGCTATCAAAAGAAGTCTGTGGATGCTATTTTTATTATCAAATAAAGTTTTGCATACAAATTCAAAAGGATTTCAGTTCTCTACATAGCTGGTTGTCCCAGGAGAAGCTTTTTGTTTTTATGTTTGTTTTTTTTTTGTCTCTTTCAGTAAAACAGAAAAAACACACTAAAATTTAACATGAACTGTGCCATTTGTGTTATTGGAGCAACTAATCCATTGAGTAGAAATTACGTTGACATCGAAAACCCTTTTCTTCCGTCTCTGTAGTTTTTTCTGGGGAGTTGCTGCTGAAAGCATCACATTTACTTTCAAATGGATGTATCATATCCAACACTTATCATATATAGAATCCAACTGTTAGATCATTTTAGAGAAACTTTATGGAGTTCCCACATTTGAATTGTACTGTAAAATGATAAGTAATGAGTCATTCTTGCAATAACTCTTTGGATTTGAAGGTTCTGTTTTACTATGAGTTCTCTCGTTCAAAATTCATGCAAGGAATAAAAAGAATATTAATCTATGAATAAATAATTTATGCATGTGTAATCCCAGAGCAATGAGCTCATAATTTAGTAATGATTTCAGTTTTATTCTTGATGTCTAAAACTATGTTAAATTATGATCCATTCTTTACTCTTCTTTAGGTTTCTGGTAAATTATTTTAGTTATAACATCAGTATATTCTTCTGTGCACCAATTGTACTTCTCCCTATTCATAACCTTTGTCTGAAGGTCTCTGTTGGTAATATAAATAAGTATTAATCCTTAATCTTTATTAACCTTTTATTTATAAGGCAGTGTTCGTAATCAGATAAACCATGTTTTGTCATGTCCATTTATATTTATATGTATCCTTGTTAAGATTAATATCGTAATCCCTTTATTATGCTAGGATCTAAATCCGAGGTGACCTGAGACTGAAATTAGATTATAATAGCTTTGCAGGCACCACATACATAATATTTTAAATGTTATTTAAAAATTTTATATGATATATTTCTGAGGAAGACACCACCAAAGCAGGCTAAAAATAGAAGAAGTAGAAATTGACTCCAGACATAAATGCATTTTGAATAGGTCATTGACATTTATTTATTTATTTATTTGAATAATATACTACAGTCATATGAACTTTTCCACCCAAGTTGTAATTAAAACATAAACAGGATGAGTCATTTGCAAAGTGCGATTTATTTTACGTTGCCTTGATTACATGCCTCTACATTCAAAAATAAGCCAGTATCATATAGGATCCAACTGATAGAGAATAACATTTTTCCCCTTTACTCTGAGGAAATAAATACTCATAGACTGGTAAGTTGGATATTCTGTACATACAGGAACAACTCTGTAATGGGCTGACCTTTCCTGCAACTGTCTTTAGTTTGAACCAAGTCGTTTGTACAAATAAAAAAGAGGACGTTATTTCTGTAGACGTTAGCCTTCAGTCGTTTCCCTGGGGGAGTGGAAGTCTTCTTCTTGGTGAGTGGATTATGAAGCCTGTGCCTGTTGCTCCATTTATGCAGGAGACACAGAGCTGGAGGACACAGAGGAGGCCTCGGTTTTGGAGGCAGTGGTGGATGCTCCCTCCTCCTCTTCGAAGGGATTCTTTCCGCAGCACAAGGTAGTGATCATGCAGTGGCGGAACTGCTTGTTCAGGCAGATGTAGATCATTGGGTTGTAGATGGAGGATGACTTGGCAAAGAAAGCTGGGATGGTCATAAAGAGAGGTCCAAACTCAGAGCCCTGATGTGTGAAGATGTACCAGGCCACACCGGCATACGGTAACCAGGAAATCAGGAAGCCGATGACCATGATAATGACCATGCGGGTGACTTCCCTCTCAGCTCTCTGGGTGGTCTCAGACTCCTGCTGGGCAGCAGCAGCCTCCTTGACGGCACAGAGCAGACGGCCATAGCAGAAGAATACGATGAAAAGAGGAATGCAGAAGTGGCAGATGAACATGTAGATAACAAAGGACTCATTGTTGAAGCCCTCCGCACGGGTATAGTAGTCGACTCCGCATGAGCACTGCATGCCCTCTGGGATGTAACGAGACCAGCCGAGAAGAGGGGGGGCAGCACAGGCATTGGCCATGACCCAGGTGAAGACCAGACCCATAATAGCATGATTCTCACCGAAGCGGAAGTTGCTGATGGGCTTGCAGACAACTAGCCACCTTTCAATAGCCAGAACAACCAGTGACCAGAGACCGATTTCACCACCCAGGGTAGCAAAGTATCCTTCCAGATTGCAGCCAAGGCGCCCGAGGACAAAGTAGCCATGCATAGAGGTGTAGATCGTTGTGGTGAATCCTCCAAACACCATGAAAAGGTCAGCCACAGCAAGGTTGAGTAGGATGTAGTTTAGAGGGGTTCGCAGCTTCTTGTGTTCAATGGTGACATAGAGGGTGAGGAAGTTGATGGGGAAGCCGACGAGAATGAGAAAAAACATGTAGGCACCCAGACAAGCGTAGGCTGCTGGGCTGACAAGGTAGTACTGAGGATATTCATAAGGACTCCGGACAATACCAGTGGTATTAACCATAGGGACATAAAAATAGGGTCCCTCTGTGCCGTTCATGGTTGCGGCTTGTGGTTGCTCTCAGCCCCTCGGTGGTGTTTCTTCTGGCTGTTTGAGATTACGATGGAGATGGCCCTTGCTACAAATGGATCTGGTGGCCTCACCTGGGCTTTTAAAAGGCACATCGTGGATTATCAGTTTCCAAATCTGTCAGCACAAATTGATTTAGGCCACAGTTAATATCTAATCCAGCCGTCACTGCAAACATAACTGACCACTCATCAAGATATTAAGATTACACCTGCTCATGCCTGTCTTGGAGCTGTATTCAATAGATACCCACTACAAACCTTGATTGGTACCAGCTATATTGTCCACAGTAATAAATGGTAACCAACCAGTTTGAGTTGACATGATGATTTAAATGGTCACTTCAAATATTCTGTCCCTGGAAAGTAAATTATACATCCTAAGCCCCAACTGGAATTTAAATCTTTCAGTTGCTTCCAGTAGCATTACAGCTTGGATGACCTGTCAAAAGAAATGAACCTCTGTAAAACCGGATGTATGGTTGGTGATACTTTGATCAATCACTTTATGTATGCTGATGACCTGGCTGTGCTCTCACCCAGCAGTGCTGGTATTCAGCAGTTATTGAACATCTTCTGAGTTGTTGAGATTTGATGTACGGTTTAATGCTAAGAAAACTGTTGTACTAGTTTGTAGGACTTAAGCTGACAAACAACTTTGTTTCCCTGATTTTTTTTCTGTTAGGGCAAAAGTTAAATGTTTGTTCCAAAACTAAATATCTGGGTCACTACATCACAGACCAGCTCTCTGATGATGATGACATTTATCAGCAGTGTCGCATGTTATACCCCCTGGCAAATATTCTGGGGAGGAAATTCCATATGTGCTCTGATGAGGTAAAAATAAGCCTGTTTAAAGCTTACTGTACATCCTTGTATACAGCTCCTTTGTGGTGTAAATTCAAAATAGCTGGTATGCAGAAGCTTAAGGTTGCTTATAATGACGTCTGATCAAGAAACCCAGGTTCAGCAGTGCAGATGTTTTGTAACGCACATGTCAGAACATTCCAGGCACTTGTGAGAAATCTGACATAGAAGTTTATGTGTCGTTTGGGCAGCTCACTGAACAGTCTCATTGTAATGTTTTCACATCCCTCTGTCAGTGCACTAAGATACCAGTCAGCACTGTGGAAACATTGGTATACAAGTCTTCTATAAGATTTTATTTTATTTTTAATTTATTTTGTTTTATTTTTCCCTTGTTTTTGTATGTCGTGTTGTTGTGCATCTTGTGGACCATGAGTTTGATGAATAAAGTAATCTATCTATCTATCTATCTATCTATCTATCTATCTATCTATCTATCTATCTATCTATCTATCTATCTATCTATCTATCTATCTATCTATCTATCTATCTATCTATCTATCTATCTATCTATCTATCCTACCTACCTACCTACCTACCTACCTACCTACCTACCTACCTACCTACCTACCTACCTACCTACCTATCTATCTATCTATCTATCTATCTATCTATCTATCTATCTATCTATCTATCTATCTATCTATCTATCTATCTATCTATCTATCATATTATGATAGTATAATAATAACATAACAATATAACATCATATTATGGAAGATATTTCAGCTCCTTCTGTTGTGACCATCCAAAAATATTTAGCGTCATCTTGGACAATAGTTATATTTCGTTTTCTGTACCATTTCAAAATACATTCATGTTGTTATTGAACTCAGCTAAACTAAACTGACTGTTGTCAGAGGTTTCCTGTGTTGCACTGAATGTAGAGCAGAGGCCAGAGTGTTGCTGAGTGCTGGAGCATCTTAGCTGCTGGTAAAGAGCTCAGCACTTTCCTAATGAGTGTTGTATTAAAGAGATTTGGAGCTTATGACTGTATTCCTTTCACAAGCCTGTAATGGATTTAATGGTGCAAAGGGTCACTCTCGCTTTGTGGGATGCAAGATTCTCAAGACGTTATACCTTCTTTGCTTTGTTCTTCTTTTTGTGTTAGTTTTTCAGAAACAAAATAAAATATTTGTTCAATGTCTCTTTTGACTGTAAAATGTAATTATTGGATTACATACTGGGTTAACCTTTTGAAAATAATTGTTTATGTTAATTAATTGTCAAGAAATGTTGATATCTTTTGTTCATTGGTAATGTAAAGGAAATGTACTGAGAACTGTACTGGGATGTTCAATACCAACACCTAACAGGTAGTATATTAAAACAGTGTGATGAGCATTTGATACTTGATATGTCAGCTGTAACTGTCATGGTAGAAAAAAACTGCAATGTTTTATACTCAGATTGCTATATTAAATATGCCTCATTGAACAGTCTCTCTCCCTAAAAACATTCCAATTGCTTTTCCAAATGTGACGAATTGGAGAAAACCATCTCTTATTACGTTTTCTTCTTGGATTGTTTGATGCATTTTTCCTTTCTTCATGGGAAAGTTAGAAGGAAAGTGCTTGTGAACTTGTTTTTATAAAAGGATAAACTGTAAATAAAACATTTATCTTTTTTGCTTTGCTGTTTTGCCCTCAAGGTTGAACATTATTTACTGTCTCTTCTGGTCTTTAAAAATAAAACACCAAAAGAACAAGAGCAGCAAAACAAGAGACCAAATGTAAAATGTGCTCTGTGGTGAATATTAAGTGAAACTGATAGTCTCCAAATAATTTTTTATTGTCAGGTTCTATAAAAACATTATGTGCTTGACTATAGCAAATCAAATTTAACTCATGTCTTCATAACTCGATTCAAATTAATTCATGATGCACTTCTAAAACTATTCACTTTGAGTAAGAAAACCACTGTTTAATATCATGCACAGTCAAAACAACACTGACATATGACATAAGATAAGTATTAATCAATCTGATTTTTCTTTCACAAATACAGATATTTCAAACATGTTACAAACAAAGGCATTGGATTGTATTCACACGCTAAGATCACACACAAACAACTTGTTTTCACAATTAAAATCCTGGTTTTAATTGTACCAAAATGTGAATTCAAAATATGTAACAATGTGAGCAAATAACTCCACTTTCATGAGACATGTATATTTGTTGGTCCAGATCCAAGTCGGACATCTTTAGTATCAGTGTTCAATCTATTCAAACTGTGAAAGTGGCTGGAAGATTCTCAGGTGTAACTTTTCTCAGGACTGAACAGTCAGATTCAAAGGTAAATTTCCTGACTTGAATATTTTCCTCTTGAGAACCTTTTCTTTCACTGCTGAATTATGATCACTTTTAATGATTAAATGTCACATAATGCTGTTTTTATCAAATGATATCCTAATACAAACTTAAACAACCCTTTTATAGTGTCACAGAAATTAGTTATGAAAATAAAACAAATGTTAATATGTTAGTATTAATGGTAGTTACAGTTGGCTTTTGTGATTTTGTTAGAGCCACAAAACCTTGAAGATTAACCTAGATTTTATGAGGAGAAGGAGATACTTTGCTGCCCCCATCTGTAAGTTAAAGTAATTGCAAGAATTTAGAATTCATTACCAAACATTATCTCTGTCAACATATGTCGACAGACATATTAGTCTAAACCTAATTGTGCCAGTATGATGACAGGAAACAAGTCTTTTTAATTTGTGGAGAAATTTTGACACATTTTCTATTTTTACAAAATTGTTTTAAATTAGCAACAGCAGAAGGGTTTGCAGCGTGAACAGCTTGGTTTAAGGTCATGAACTGCCTCTCAACTAGATGTTAATATGGACTTTGACAAGGACAAAACTTAATTCACTTGTTTTGTGTGTCTCAAAGTGTCCAGGTCTCACACCTTCCAAAATTCCTCTGTACCCAGTCCACAGAATATTTTCAAAGCTTTAAGGAATCATTGAGATGTTTTCTGGCAAATGTTAAGACTGGCTTTTGTGGGCTATTTGGTTTTCACCTTGGAACTCTGAAATGGATGTCATAGTTTATCTTTTATGATAAACTATGGCAAATGATGTTATAGTTTTTCTGTAACATCCATTTCATTCACCACTTTTCTGTTTTCTCCATTTGTCAATACTAAAGTCCTGAAGCTTTGGAGATTATATTAGATATAAAAGATGTTTTATTATGTTCTTGAATATCTTTTGATCAGGATACGTTTTGTTGCTCTGCAGAATATTTCAATCCAGACAGGTTCTGTTGTCTGAAGTGATTTCGAGTTTTTGCGGGTCAAGAAATAATAAACCACAATAATAAAGTGTGTGGTAAAGGAAATTTACCTTAGCTTCTTAAGTAAATTGTTATTTACAGTTAGTTTGAGATAACAAGCAAATACGAAACAGTTTTCCCCATAAAAAGGTAATCCTAAATTTATTCTGGATACCTTTGTTAGGTTTTGAATTTCTTTCAATAATTTGAAACATTGAAGTGTCACATATAACCAGAAAAGAATCTGTAAGGGGAATTAATTTTTTTAATTTTAAATTTTTTTAACATTACTTCAAATTAAAAACCTGTTCTGCCTCGTTTTTATTATGGTCTTTTTTTTTAGCATTGATTAATATCCTGAGGACTAAACTGTTCTTTGGCATTGTGAAATTTTCAATCAATAGAATTTTAATTGATGATTATGGTCCCACTAAAAATCCTTTCACATGCAATCTTATTACCCATAAATTGAGAGAAGACTGCAACAGTTGAGTTTGATCAATTGAAAACATTACAAGATCTAGAAGAAAGATGTGTAAATACTAACAATGTAGCTGGCAGAAGTTTCTCAGGTCAGTATCACATTTTCTTTTTTTCATATTTGGGAAAAAATTTAGGGTTGTCCTTCACTCAGACCTACTATTTATCTTACCCATATTTTGCTGGAGAAACTTTGACAAACGTTGGCGCAGGATGGCTGGCTGTTAAAGATGACTGTGGTTTTTAGAGGACAAACGAGTGGGCAGAGTGTGAAGCTCTCTCACTCTGCCCACAGGAACTCTCTTGCTGAGTGACCGGTAGAGAGGAGGGAACACTGTGACCAGGACATGGCACATTCTGCACCTCCAGCTCCCACATACAGTTCACACCGCGGACTTAGACATCATCAGGCCCGTAAGAGCAAAAATAACATCAGACGATGTCCGGCATCTTTGGATCAGTTTGATATTTGAATGAAAATATGATTTCATCAGCATTGGTCATGATTTAAATAATTTATTCTAACTTTGTTTAAATACTTTTTCAAGCAAAGACAAAAAGGCAACATTTACACAGCCACCCAAAATTAATCAGATCTACTTTATGCAAATACTTTTATTAAGTATTTTAATCAGTGACTAAATAATTTGATTCCATTGTTTCCAAACCGTGGTAACTCTATTTGAAAAATTCTTACACCTGTCCCTGTTCTGCTTCAGCTCTGAAAAATAAAGTCTTGAAAATCAACATATCCACTGTTGCACAACCTTCTGCATACATACCAGCAGTGGGCGCTGTTTGCCTTCAGCACTCCCCATTACAACTCTCTGTTCACATTCTGCTTCATTATCGATTCCACAGGAATCAACTGAGGCAATGTTTGCATCTTGTTGCTGAATTAGTACCAGCCCGATCTAGGCTATGTGTGGCTGGCTCTTTTTTAATGCATTATTCACATGGTCAAGGATGCCGAGCCTCTGCTGAGCGTGGACGTGCCGTATCTGATGCATGGCTGTGTTTCTAAATCAGTATCCTTCACACCACTGCTATTACTGTGTGGTGACACTGTGTATTAAATGGATCGCTTGGGCACTCCCCTTTATCAAAAAAGGCTGATCTTTCTCCATAAAAGACATGCTGGACCTTTTAGTTGTTGTAAGTAGGAAGGAGATGAGGTCAGAGGTGTTGTCAATGTTTCCTTTAGTGCAGCAAATCACATCATTTTGCATCAGCAGCATCTGATCTCACATGAAGCCTCCATGGTTGAACTATTCTTGGCACTTGGACCTATTTTTACATCCTAGCTGAACCCTTTGTGTGTAATCACATGTATAACAGCTGCATAAACCACATTTGCTGGGTTGCTTTCTGTTGCCATGTTCCTTGATTAGCCTTGATTTATCCTGCCTTGACATTTTTCCTCCTTTGTTTCTTCATGGTTACCCACAAAGCTGAAACACACACACAGATACACAGTGGCGTTTCTGTGGCTACTTCATACCACCTATTGTTCATGTTTGACAACTGCAAAGAAATTAGCACTCTTTGGCATGATTCATCATCTTTCAATCGACTGGTTGCTAAGGCGATGAATCCGGGGTGCATGTGCGGAGCACTGAAATCCTGCAGAGTGTGAAGAGTAATGGCTTCGGTTTGACACGCACACATACACGCACACAGATTTTTACACATGTGGAGGGAATGTAACTACACTGCCAAGCTGATCCTGGCTGGCAGTGTTGGAGGGTTTTTCGAGAAAGCCATCCCAGATGCTGGTGGATGAACCTCAAACTGAGCACACAAATGTCCCCCTCATCAGCATACACTTTCAGATACACACACGGAGATCCACACACAAGACACCTCCCACGTTCTCATCTGCACATGTTCACACAACAACCGCTTCAAAGCCACACATATTCATTGGGCCTGTCGAAACTCCTTTTATGATTTATCATCTTTCATAGGCTAAACTATGGATTTTGAGAGAAACTGAGACTTGTTAGATAGTCATTTTGTTTAGGATTTACTCCAATTTGGCCCTGACTCCATGATCTTGAGCTTACATAGACATTGTCTCTCTTTTTTTGTTTTTGTTTTTATTTTGCCATTCAATCTCAGCCAAGTGATGTTTTTTTTTTTTTTTAATAAATTTGTCTCCAAAGCAAACAGGGATCTGCGCTGTAGAAGTCACCGAAATGGTGGTCAAAACCCAAACTAAGATTCATATATTATTTTATTTAAAGTAGGAGCCAGTATGAAATTCAAAAGAATGATTTGCTTGAGTAAAAATACTATAGTTTTACTGCATCATGGTGTTAAGACAATTTTTTAACAACAAAGGTCAAACAGCATTTCTTTCTGCTATAAAATAATAAAAGTACAGCTATAACAACCTCTATATAAAACATTCATTTAGTCACAATAACATAGGGTCCATTAAGTTTTTTTTATTAAGTTTTTTTTTTTTCCAAACTTAACCAAAAAATTCCTATAGTTTTTTTTTTCTGATCTCTGTGACGAAATGTTTTTTAGTCGTGATAAAAAATGATGCTATGACAGAACCTACGCAAATAACTGGGCCACTTGAAGTTTGGCAGGAAAAACTGATAAAACAAATCCAATGCCAACCTCAAACAACGACACATAACAACAGAAGGAGCAGAACTGACGACAATAACAAGAATGTGACAAAGAAAAACTGGAAACTTCCAACTAAATTAACACCGGGTCCAAGCAGAAGAAAGAAAGTGAAACGGACCAAAGCAAGTCTAACCTAACACAGGATCATAAGATGACACTCATGAACACAACAACCTTAAACATGCAGCAAAATGTTACTTATGCAGCTCTGTTCAACAGCTTGCCACAATTCAGTCCAATTTTCCACTAGAGATTAGTCTTTCATGAGCTGGCATACTTGTACATTTTGAAGCCATTAATTATCAAGTCGATATAATTCAACATGATTAACAGAGAGGAAGAGAAGATAAAAAACATTGAGCAAGACAGCACATCAGAGGAGTTGACTCTCTAAATTTGTCAAGTGTTGTTTCTAGTTTTGAGAAGTGAAGAGGGGGTAGAGTTTCAAACATGTCCCTCCTAATGAGAAGGCGGGGCCAGGACAGAGCAGAAGATGATGGATTAGGTTCCTGAGGGATGAAACTGGGAATAGACAAGAAAGGCTTTGCACCCCATCTGCTTGGGAGTCTTGAATATTATAGAAAACTCTTCACATGACCTTGATTTATCGATCAAACCTCTTCCAACATTTTTATGTAGATCTGTGGAAATTAAGTGTCAGATCTCTGTGCCAATTAATTAAATGTAACTCAAACTGTTTATTTATCTCTCTGTCTGTCTGTCTATGATCTTCGGACATCAAAAATATTTTATAACGTCTAATTACCTAAAACAACTGCTCTCATTTACATACCAGACACTAAACTCTGAAGTGATTGTGGAAAATGTGGCAGAAGCATTCACTCATCGCACATTTTTAAAACAATTTTATAGCCAAAAGTTTCAAAAACTAAATCCAGTTGGGCTTTAGGGTTGAAACTCTGTCATGCCTCCACTTCCAAAAAGCAAAGATGAGACCCTGATCTTCATTTCTGATCATTAGCATTAACTTTCTTATCTTTATTCTGATTTAATTAAAAGGTATAAAATCTGAAAAACTCACTTTGCTGATCATAAGAACTCCTGCTTCTGGCTCTGTTTTTCTACCACACTTACCACACTCTCACCTCGCCGACCTCTTTTCCTCCATTTGAGTTTCTGATAACTCACTCATCTAATAATATTTCTCAGCTTGTACATTGTGTACTTGCCATGTGTCAATACCATGAGACTGCTGTTATGTTACCTTTGCTTCTCTCTGACACCAGGTCCAAACATAAAGGCACTCATGGCTATAAATGGTCCAGTGTTGACGCAAGACTTTCTAAATTATTCATTTCAGCAGCGTGTTGACAGAGGACAGAGTATGAAAGCACAAATATCCTGTGAACCAATTTATGTTAAGGTTCAAATTTGTCAATAAAAACTGAGGCCCTAAGCCTCCATTAGTGAAGCAGAAGATTTTTACTGAAACAAACTAGTGACATACAAAAACGCATACTTCAATCACCCACCAGAAAGCCGATGATTCTTATTATTTCTAGAATATCATGCAGCTTTCACTTCCAGGTACTCTTTACATGGGTTTGAAAGCCAAAGGTGCTTTGCAGAGTGCCTCCTCTGAGAGGGTGACAAATGATTAAAGTTAAATCTAATAAATGTTTACTGCTGTTGTTCAGGTTTGACTAGTTCATAAATTGCCTTACTTTATTCACTGATTATCCTGTTTTAATGTTGTTGTAATGTAAATTTTTTTCACAAATAAATTGAAGATTTCACAAACTTCAAAGTTCTTTGAGATGACCCGCTTCAGTTTTGATCGATTAAGTTGCTTAAATTTTTTATCTAGATCTCAATGTAGTCCTACTGCTGTGTGCAGAAAAACACAGCTCAGTGTGAAACAACCAGAGCCAGGAGTTCATAAAAACTTAATTAGAAACAAGCCAGTGATTATGGCTTGTTGTGTGAAAAGTTTCTTCTATCTATGATTCTTAGTTCATTCCTTCATGGGAGATTGACAAGTTTGACTTGTGACTCCGAAGATACAGGATGGCGCCTCGATTCAAGGAAAAATCTTGAACTGTAATAACACCTTCATTAATAATAAATTGTTAAATTCAAATATCAATAATTACATAACGGCAGATTTCGTGGTCAACCACACTATTAATCATTAAATGTAGTTCAATGTTTTTTTTTTTTTATTTCTTTTTCTCACTTCTTTCACAACCAGCTGACACAACACCTCCACAAAGTTCTTTTGATCATTCAGGAGAAGGAGCTAGTCACTGTCTGTTGTGTGTGTGTGTGTGTGTGTGTGTGTGTGTGTGTGTGTCACAGATTTTTGGGCAAGCAGTGTGTTAATGTCTGCTGATCTCTTGGTCCTACAATGTGCCATTCTGCCCAGTTAAACACTCCAAAAATCCAGCATCTAAGCTCTTGGCAGCAGCACAGACTCAACTCGTGCCTTATCCTGGCTTTCAATGGGCCTTCAACTACAAACATCGGGCTCATTCATTATGTTCAATCTGTGATGAGTCTGTGTGTATAATTTAAATGTGTTCGGCTCAAAACAAAAATATAATAATATGAGAAAATAATATAAAACAGCTCGCTATTCCTTTGGTTATGACTTTGTTCACGTTCATGGAAAATCTCATGATATAAATGATATTTTCCTTATGTTAATGTTAAAAAAAGAGAAGAAGCAATAGAGAGAAAAGATGAAAGCAGATCTATTCTTTGATTTGTCTTCAACATAAGCTGTAACAGCCTTACCTAAGGGAACAGTATAAGAAGTTATACAATTATTAAAATCAAAATTTTATAGTAGTGACGAAGGGAAGGCACAATTTATTTCATTAACTGTGGTGCGGTTTAGTTTATTATCAGAAGATATTATTGTACCTCCAGCTAGACTGCAGACTTCTGCATAACATGATCGTGGTTTAAACATTTAAAATAAATCTTACAAGAATTTATGAAACATTTTTAGATTTTAAACTAAAACAGCAACTTGATAAAGCATCTGCATCTTTAGATTATCTCATCTCGTCATGAATACTGACATTTAGAAACATTTAAAAAGTATTTGTCGGGGTGCAGGGGGTTAGCACGCCCCAAGTTTGGAGGCTTCAGTCCTCGACGCGGACGTCGCGGGTTCGACTCCCGGGCCTGGCGACCTTTGCCGCATGTTTTCCCCCCTCTCCTTGCCCTCTTTCCTGTCAGTCTACTGTCAAAAAATGCGAGCCACTAGCACCGCTAAAAACTCTTCGGAGAAAAATATGGAAGAAAAAAAAAAAAGAAGAAAGTATTTGTCAAAAACAAAAAATATAAAAATATGAAGTGTTCTTGGAAGGGTAGAGAAATGATATGGTCTGAGACAGATTGTATGATGCTGTATGTAATTTCTGGCTCTTTTTCAAGTCATTCTCAAAATAGGACGTGTTTGGTTTGACAGATATGAGCTATGGATTGTTCTGTTCTTTGTGGGGAAAGGAGGTGGTAACAAGATGGGGACCATGAAACAACCCGACTGAAAAGAAAATGGGCTTGTATATTGCATGTAAAATAACTCCTGAAGCATGGCTCTAACAAGGTTAGGGTAACCTGATCTGTCTGCTTGTAAAGTAACTTGGTGCTTTCGTCCGTGACAGCCATAGACATGTGATAAATAGCATTCAGGTATTACAGTTTTCTTTCTCCTATTGCAAAGAAGAGTGTGAAATACTACAACTGAGCCACAGAATTAGGTTTGTTATATGGGAACAAATAAGGAACTTATTAGGTGGACAAATCGGGGTCTAAAAAGAAATTACAATTACCTATTAATTATTCCTTAAATAAATTCTGATTCTAATTAAAAGTAGTTCATGAATAATTTATGGTACATTAAATATAAAAAAGAAAGAAATCAAATCAATTGGGAACAAACCAATAATCCACTCAACTTTATCACTCTCTTGAGTAAATGTTTTGAAAGTGATAATGATAAAGTGATGTCAATTAAATCTACAACATGTGAGGCAGAGTTCAGCGCCTTTTCTTATGACTGACTATTATTATTTTTAAATCACTCATAAAAGAGGTGTTTTAATTATATTGTTTAACAGATTAAATGATTATAGGAATACAATGTTCTATTTTAATTAATGATTAAATGATTATTTGTTAATTACATAGGTACTAAATCATGATTCTTCTTCTTCTATAAAAAGAAATTACTTTGTAGTAGAATTTAATAAGTAGTATATAATTTGCAATATCATAGATTAACTGGCCGTTTACAAAATATTAATTTCATATAAATGAAAAATGTTCCAGTCCTTAATGATTAAGGACAGGTAAATTAGCTATGGTTTCTTCATTTGTTCCTTGTAAAATATCCATAAAACTATGTCAAGTTTATCAATTACATGAACATAGAAAAGTCTGTAAACGTGACTACAGACAGGTTCAGTTGCATAATGCACAAATGTTTATAGATATTTTGTTGGCCTTTCTACTCAGAATCATGCCTCGAGAGGTTTGGAGGGTTTTGAGTTGCAGTCACTGAGCTCATTCTGCATGTGCGAACCAATCAGAGAAGATTTATTGCCCTCGCTAACAACCAAATTGCTATATTATAAAATAAGCAATCTAATCCTCAGATGTGGCTCCTTCTATTACAGCACTCTGCTGCAGCGAGACGTTATTCAGCACTATATAGAAATATATATTTTGTCTATAGAGCTGCAGAGCTTACTAGAGTAATTCAAACTTTTAGAGCTTAAGTACAGAATATTTATTTTGCCTGTGTCTTTGTTAGATATATAATAGTCCGGCACTTGTAGCAATTTATGGCAAAGGAAACCTTTGGAAGTGTTTAGTTTTTTAAAACACAAGTATATTTTTATGTAAAGTCAGATGTGGTTGTCATCTGTGAAATCTATGCTGTTTTCAATTGTCTTAAGGCGCCATTGTTTTTAACCATAGTAAAGTAAAATAAAGACCCAGAGGGTCTCCTCAGTGCTCACAAAATGTTTTTCTAAAGGTGTCTATGGACACACAATTAATGACGTGTGGCTATTTGATGTTGCGAATTAAGCCATTGTGTTTTTCTGCTGCTTTTTTTTTTTTTTTAAATCAGTAGTTATGAGAAATATTCATCTGCAGTTGTAGTTAGACTGAAACGTCTAAATTACAGAATGAAAGTAGTGGTAGATTAGACAACCAGAGCTTTTGAGAGAAAAAAAAAAGGACCTTGGAGGTTTATACACCATTATTTGTTTCAAGTGTAGCGTCCCAGAATTATATATCTCTACCTGATATTTTTTCTGCTGAAAACAGCTATTGCTCTTAAAATTTCAAGCTGTGGGAAACAAATCGTTTAATATCCTGAATCTGCTTTATTACACAATTTTTATTTCAAGTTAGTGAATCACTATTTTTCAGAGTGTGCTCATGTATAGAGTAGATAGCTAAATATCCTAAAGTAGCATAAAGCATGTATCAGTGGTCAGGAACTTTCAAGGGAATGTAAACATGGGAATGAATAAAAACAGTGGACAGTAAAAAGAAGCCTCTAATATCCTCTGCATTTCCAGAATCAGAACCAAACACGGAGAAGAAGCATTCAGCTTCTGTGCACCACAAATCTAGAACAAACTTCCAGAAAATTGTAAAACAGTTGAAACTCTGAGTTCCTTTAAATGTAAACTCTCACCTGTTTAGAGTAACCAAGATTTGTGTAATGTAATTTCAGTTGTTGATATTTGTGTTTTTATATGTAAAGCACTTTGAACATCCTTGTTCCTGAAATGTGCGATACTTATAAAATTTAGTTGCTTGATTGCTTGATGATATTCATAGAGCAAAAATAAATTTGTGTAATATATATTTTTGGTGATTGGAAATGCATTCTTTGTTTTACTACAAAAAATAAATCTGATTCACCCTAAGTTTTCATCCCGGGTTTCTTTTGGGCCCATAAAAGTAGATTATCTGACCTTGGGGACTCGTCTCGTCTTCTATTGTTGCTGTGCAGTTGTGCATTTGGCCAGCAGGGATCGATGGCTCATGTCCTAATGATCTTCAGCATCAATAGATATCACAGAGAATTAACCCTGTAAGCTCCTTCACTTATGCTAGGTCTTTGTAAAAGGAAAGCAAAATTCTAACACTAAATAAATCATAAATAAATCATCTTCTAAAAAATACAAATACATTTTGAATAATCTGAAATTTGAGGAATGAAAAGGCATCTCAAAGGGGTATCACAGCAAACACAGTGATCTGATAATAACTTCTAACAAGTTGCCAGAGCTTTATAAAAAGTACAATCTAAACTATGAAAGTAAAGTAAAACATATTCACTCAATGTAAAATATTTGTGGATGAACATCTGTCCTTTGTCTGTACCCACTTGTCCATTCAGGGTTGTGGGAGAGCTTGTATCTATCTCCATCAGTCCTTGCCAGAGAGGAAAGGTACATCCTGGATAGGACCCAAGTCCATCACATGACATGTGTTTCTACCTAAAGTCTACTTATAAGAATGACTTGACTACATTACACTTTTTAAAAACATTGTATTTTTGTGAAATCCTGCATTGGAAATGTAAAATCTGCTTCATCTGTCTGTGGTCTGACAGTTGTGAAGTTGTTGGAAAAGAATTGTACTGCTGGCTATTAGCTTGAAGAAAACACCAGGCCACACACCTAGAAATGATCATGGGATAGACAACTGGTGCGGTAATTGGAACAGGGACACTGGGACTTCACCACTTACACAGGTCCATTTTAGTTTGTAAATTTTCACACTTTCTCACCACAAAATAGAGCAGGCAGGAACATACTATGTGATATTGAGGGTCATCTATTAAAAGAAGAGTCAAACAAACGTATGATGAGCACAGCGTGTCTGTTATACGCAAAGGAGATGTGTATTTTTCCAGTATTTTTGTATGTGTGCTGTGTTTTCCTTTTATTTTTCTGCTATAGCGATGGCAGGCCTTTCACCCTTAGAACATAGTGTGAATTACAGCTGGTCTCAGCTGAATAGAGGAAGGACATTATTTATTTATTTGATAGTTTATTTTTGTCCTCATTTTTGTACCCAGAAATGATTATAACACTTTCAACATACTCACTGGAAAGCTTTTTTTCCAGTTACTTATAAAAGCAGGTTTTGTCATAGGTGATAAAACAAATGATAATGTTTCTTCCATGATTGTCATCTAAGTAAATTTGACTTAGAAAAAGAAACATTCTGTTTTATAGTTGTGGTAAAGTAGTGATGAAAAACAATCTGCACTATTTAAATTCTAGGGTTTTATATTACCTCATTTAAAAAGTGCAACAGCAAGCATTTTTTTCACAAGGTTTGAAAGTCTATAATTTTTCTCCTTTATAGTGAGGGTTGATGGTAGTTACAACATTCAGTGGCTGCTGGCTCTTTATGAAAGAAAAAGAAGTCAGATTTAAATAATGTTTTTTCTATTCATTTTGGGCAAACCCTGTATCATTTATCTTTACACATTTCTACTTTTACACCAAACAGCTGTTTACATTGTGATTATTCTTAATACCAAACCATGTGTTTGTTGTTCCAGGATTTTGAGCACAGATGTTGCTCAGTATTTGTTCATGAGTCAGTGATGAGTCGCTGGGATAATCAAAGCTTGTCCTTTCATTTTCCAGCTAAAAGCAGCTTCCTGGTTCTTTAGGATCTGCTCTTGTCTCTTCAGAAGAAAGAAAGTCTTCACTTGTTTAATCACTCATCTTGTTGCTGTCTAACCTATGAACAACGAGGTAAGTTGTGAAAATTATAGTCACAACTGACCAGTTTGTAAGTGCATTCAGGAGAAGCTAAGCATGTAAATGACATTACCTCCTGCCAGTCATTTTATTGTGTCCAAAAATAGTGTTTTAACATTCAGTTTTTAATGTCTACAGTGATTTCTGTCATCAACAAAAATGCAACACAGTATGGCCAGAGAGAGTTTACTACTGCCTTACCTGCCAATTTGCAATGACATTAAAATATTTTACAAGCAAAACCCTAAAGGTCAGAAAAGGACAGGATCTGCAGCTGTTCTCCTCTGGCTAACATTCGTCTCTATAACCGAAGGTATTCTCTTTTTTAAATGTAAGCACAAAATCAGATTTTAACACTGAAGAGTTCAAAACCTTTCCTTAAAAAGTTGCTTCATTGCCTGCAGTCGGTGGATTTGGCCAGGATTTCTTTCTGAGTTCCTGTTCACATATGTCAAGTTTCATAACTTTTCTAACTGACGGCGTAAAAAAATTATTTTGTCAACAAAGTCTTTGGGATGAGCTTTGGAACTTGAAGGCACCTTAGGATTTACACGCAGTGCCTCAAATGTTGCACCAATAACCCAGTATTAGGGCTGCAAATATGATCGATATCTTCATATAGTCGATATAAGAAAAATCAATTCTCCAAAGATGCTGACTTGGATAAAAATCAAAACAAAGTGGTCCATCGCAGTAAAAGCTTGTCCTGGAAAATACAGAGAAACTTCATTCTTTCACGTTTAAATCCCACATAGCACAGGGTTTTAGAAACACCACTCTCATCAAGATGAAAACAAGTGTAACAGCAGCTTAAGAAGAAGAGGATCTGTTCACGGATTGCATTGTCACCGATTACTTTTAAAGTGTTGGTCTGGCAGGATTCTCTGCTATTCTGTGCTACGGTATTCCTCTTTATTTCAGATAGTTTTCATCTCCATTATTTAAACAAAAATAAAGTGGGAGTTTAGTACTGCTAAGTTATTTCTTATCCAGAAAATGGAAGTTGTCATTTTTTTCATAAACCTTTGTTTTATTTCCAGTAGACTTGCATATGTTCTTTTAATTTTCGATAATTAAAAGAACATAGTCTGTCATATATATTGCTTCTTATTTAGAGAACATTTTGTTTGTGTACCTTGTTTCCATCCTGACACAGAGTCTATAGAATCATAGTAATCAGTCTGAGAAACCAGTGTACTGATTTCTCTGTCATTCTCATTATATTCTTCCTCTATTGACCTCATGACCTCATAAGGTCATGACCTCATAATCCATGTGCTCACCCAGCAACATGGATTATTAAAATGCAAATATTTATCTGCAAATGCAGCTGAAACATACACAGTGTACACACATACATGTTGCTGGAACAGGCACCTACAAACCCACACTCAGTTACACCTCCAACGGAAAGCCTTCTGGGGGTCCGTTCCTTTCATCTATGTCATTCCTGTCACCACACACTGATCCAAGGGATAAAACCTTGTGTCACACTCCTCCAGATACACTGAGTCATTCCTCACGAGCAAAAACCAGTGATGTAGGACAGCGCTTTTCCCCTTTTAAGATGGTATCAGCCTTGGTGTTCCTCAGGGGGAGCAAAAAAAGAAAAACATCCTCTTTGGTTGAAAAAATTGAGACAAAGAGAGAGAAGTCCTACATGAGGACTGAACACCTCGAAACACACACACGCACACACTTTGGATATGTTTTTTTTTTTTTTTAAGTCAGGTTGCTGTAAAGTAATATTTAAAGTAATAAATCTGCTAATAATTTAATAAAGCTGCCAAAGTAACTGATACAAGTGCGCTAATTTGGGCTTTCAATTGCCACTAATTGAGACATCATTGTGAATAAGAGCGTTTTAAAAGAAGAGTGCCTCTAGCTTTAATGCAGAGTGGCACAAGGATCTGCTTTAAAACACATTTCTGCCTTATGTAATGCTTTTTATTTCTGCTTACAAATAAAAAAATCTGGAACATCTAAGGCTGCCTGACATTTTTCTGAGACATTTACTTGACAAAAGTTTTTGTATGTCATAGATGTGAGAAACAATACTCCATTAATATTAGGCAATCCGGAGGGATGAGTAACGTCTTCACATCTCAGCTGATATTTTCAAGTCTCCGATGTAAATGTCAAGCACAGTTATTATGTGGTTGTCATGCCATCTTTCTCTATCTGTTGGATAGAGATGCACTTACAAGGTCCTGTGTTGTGGTCGAATAAGCAGAGCCCCCTTGCATTTTGCGTCAGACTTCAAGGCTAATATCTTGCTCTGTATGTTTTTTAACCTTAAGCCTTCTATATTCTGCATTAGTTCAGTATTGCTCACACTTTAAATTTCATTTAAATAATCCTCCTAAATATTTTCTAATGTGCACTCAAATAATTAATATTTTGCAAATGAGTATTAAACAGCAAATGTTTCTGTCTTTTCTCAATGCTTTGTAGAGTTTTGCTTAAAGAAGTCACTCTGCTGTACAGTAACAAAGCTGACAACATGCGGTATTTTGCTTTTGTGCTACCCATTGCATACAGAGGTTTTATCACGGTACTCTGGTTCCCTACCATTCAAATGTAACATTATGCACCATCGTTCTATTGTGCATATATCTAGTGTTGCAAAGGTGTTTTAAACTGCTACAACATCTTTAAAAATGTTGTAGCATTATTGCGCCAAATCTCTGAGACACTAGACAAAATGCACATACTCTACACTCTATTCTACTCAAATGACTTGATAGGAACAGCTAATTTCATGCAACACAATGCAAACATTTTCTCTGCACTGATGAAAATAAACACATCTGGAAGGGAACTAATCTGAACCACAAAACTTTTGTTCACTTGCAGACTGCAGCGATGCGGTTCTACAACAGATCAAATTTGAATCACACAACATAGAATAATTACATAAAAAAACATTTTTCTCTGATTTCTGTGTTCAGTTTTACCTTAAGGCTGACATTACCTTTTTTTCTCTTGGTTTCTGCAAACCACTGCACAGAGCAGACGTGGATCTTTGCAAAGTTAATATAAACATGCAATGAGTCTGTAACCAACTATGACACATAGGTACAGGGCCACCGTAGATGGGACATTCTGCTGCCTGCATCAACTGAGGAGAAAAAAAAATTCCATGTATGTGTATAGCTTTGCTGAACATACATACATCATGATTTGCATTAGATTGCAAGACTGTTCTGAGTCTGTGACGAAAGAAACTATTTAAAATGATACAGTGCGGCTTTCCCCTGAGAGACAAACAGCCTCTGATTTTTTTTCTCCTCTGATGTTTTCCATTTCCTGCGGTTCTGTTCAGAGTTATTGATCTTGTTAATATTCATTCCCACCCTCTCACTTTAGGCTGAAATTGTTTCTCATGCTGGACAGAAGATATGTGTCCCTGACAATTGGCCACCACAGCTTATCGGGTTCACAACTGTTGAAGAGTTTATTTTGTGGGTATTAAGGTTATTAGCTTACAGTTATAGTGTCATTTACTGCACATTCCACAGGCAAACCAAAGCCCCTAAAAATATGACTCAAAATAGATGTGTCTCAAACAGTCATGATATTCTACCCAGTGATGTTAATTATTCTTATTTCATAACATCACGTGCATCTACATTTGTGCATTCATTTGGATGCAACTAAGAAATGTGCCAGCCACCAAGTTTTTTTCTATTTTCACATTAGGAATAAGAAATAACTTATTTTATACAACAAACAGACAAAACCCAAGAGTGTAAAGAAATGTCCCTAAAGTCCTAATTAGCAGTGGCCTGCCATGATACCTAGTGTGTCTGCTCTTTATCTCAGAGAAAATGCTGAGGTTATTGAAAGATAATGAAAAAACGTCCACCAAGGCATTATCTCTGTGACCTTTTGTGGACACTGTATCCTGCTGCTTAATGCATTATGGCCAATTAAACAGCTCTATGCTTTTTCTTTGTTCCACACATCTGTATTGTGCATTGAGCATTCAATTTAACTAAAGTTGATTTTAGTGTACTGAAGTCATTATGATCAAATTACCTTTTAATTTGTTTTAATTATTTGAAATGTTCACCAAGACCACTGACTGGAATATTATTTTGTCTTCCAAAGACAGTTTTCAATGTTATTACTTTGTGATTGTTTTATTTTTTTTTATGTTTTTGGAAAGTTAAGACATATCCCCAAGTATTTATTTATTTATTTATTTATTTATTTATTTATTTATTTATTTATTTAATCATTTCTACCTATGACTTTTTTATTTTTGTTATTCTTCAGATGAACCAACCAGAATGTAAATCTAACAATTGCTTCTTATAGCTGGAAAAGAAACAATTGAGAACAAATTGAACTGTAATCTCATGACTGAAAAGCATTAAACAGGTAGAAAATGGGTTTCAGACAAAGTCCCATTCATCAATCCCTATTTAAGTGGAAGCAGTAAATTTAACTTCTGGTTCTTTTTGTGCTCTAAATAATACCTCCTACTTCCCAGCACACTCAGATCTCTGTGATTTATTGCGTAGGTCTAAATTACACAGCAGCCTAAGACTACAGGCCCTGGTTTAGTCATTTACTTTCAGTTTTTAGAGCATGTATGGGGGGTTAGGCCAAGGTTTTACTCAAAAGTGGCTGAGGGTCGGATTGAATGAATCACATACCAGTGAGTCACACTTTCCAAGTCATGTTGCGATCAATGCTGCACATTTCCAAATACATACACATGTAAATATGCGGTTTTATGACATGTTTGACCAAATAAAACAATTGTTCCTCACCAGGTATGACATTAAACTAAAATTCAATTACACTCGCGATGCAGTGCTGACACACTTAATTTAAAACGAGTCTGTTACTCTTTGCTTCGATCACTTCACCAAGAATGTCAGGTCCTCCTGGACAATTCTCCATTTCATTTTCATCTCCTTATGGGAGTGCATAAATACTCCTGTTATTCTAATCTTCGAGCTGTGTGCCACCGTTTGATTGGCTGACGGCTGATGACTCATTTCAACAGGCTGGTGTGGGGCTGGCAAGAAGAGGGATGGGTAGGCGGTTGTGAAAAGGGGGAGCAGAAGGTGGGAGTGAAGCTCCCTCCACTCCCCCCAACATACGCCTGCATGAGCGCTGGTGCGCAGTGTTGTTGATGGAGCACGCTGTTTCTCACATCATAATACACAACATAAAAACCTGCAACTTGATATATAAAACCACTTCTTAAATCCCCCCCATCCCCAATACTTAATTCCCTCAGCTATTGTTGTCTTTCGCCATACTTGGGGAGAGACACTGCCTACAGGAGAGGGAGGAAAGAGAGACTGATCAGAGAATCTGCAGCCCCCCAACCTTTCCTTCTGCAGCCCCCCAACCTTTCCTTCTTTCCTTCCTTCACTCTGCTGCTGCTCCACAGTCTGTGTGAAAGGCAAAGGGAGGGAGAGGCAGCGGAGGAAGAGCTGCTGTTTGTCTCTGAGGCGTGGAGGGAAGAGGAGTGAACTGCGAGGTGCAGAGCAGAAACCAGTCAGTCTTCTGGTTCATGCCGGTGTGACCAACTCAGCCTAGTCTCTGCGCACTTCTGCCACTGTCTGAGCAGCCTCTCTCACACACACTCTCACACACCACCAGGAGTCTGACATCAGCATCACAAGCAGGTAAGTCGGGATGAAATCAGGTTTAAACAATGAGCTGCTTCAGGCGATGATTCATTATTATTGTTTCTACATTTTCTGATGATTTATCTGTTTGCAACAAATTCCATGATTGATTGCTGTCACTTGCTCTGAGATGAGATGTATCTACCTTTGTTGTGCGCGTTGATGTGACAGGTGTGGGTGTTTCTTTCTTTCTTTTTTTTTTTTTACATGTGAGTTGAAATGATCATATTTCATCCTTATTTTTACCATGAGTGAATCCATGTGTGTGACTAGGTTTACAGGGAACATGTTCCAGCTCCCACACTGATCTCTCACCGGTTCTCAGAAGCAGACAAACACAAGAAAACACAATGTAAACAGTGGCGTCTCAGCCGCCGTGCTTAAGGCAGACTATAGTATCTGCTGGAATGCAGCCCGCAGTGGGTCTGCATGGAGTTTAGCGACAACTGTCAGGAGGAGCCACAGGCTTTTGTGTTTTTCACTGTTTTTCCTGAGCTTAGTGGAAGCTTTTGGTACAAACTGCGCAAGAGATTTTCTGCAGTCATTCTTAACTGGTGTGTGGCTTTGACACAGTCAGGAGACAAGGTGGTACAAGACTAAAATCATTGCTGAGGCTATTACGTAATAACTATCAAATAACTAATTTCAACAAAAGATTGTTTTTGTGCATATGTCAAAAAGTAACATTTTTATGTATCGTAGTACTCGTTGTTGCATGCATGAGAAAAACCTGTGCTCTGATTTAGCACCTTTTCCTCCATGTTGTTTGCTGCGTAATCTCAGTGGTTTTAGAGGCAGCTCTGTGTTTACTTCAGAATCCTGTGACCTACCACTTGTTGAGTCCACTTTTGCTTGAAATCTAAAAGTAAGTCCCATGCTGCCATTATTAATAGCACTTCATAATTTCTTCAAAGTGAAGATTTTAAAAAGAAGTGAACTGCTGTTTGAGATTATACAAAAAGACATTTAACCCCAGCGAGCCATGGCCACGGCCTGAGCTGCCTTTGACAGGGAAAAATAAATCCCCGAGGTGTTTGTGTCTTTCACTGAATGCTGCTGTTGTTTGCCTTTGACTGTCAATCTGTCACAGATTGTGATGCTGAAGACTCGACCCTAACTCCCCACTGATCCCCCACCCTTCAATTTAACACCCCACCACCTCCACGCCATCAGTCCATCCACTCCTCCATGTTTCTCCCACCAGGTTTTCAAATGTTTGTCTCCTCGATCTCGCCGCGCCTCCCTCCACCCCTCTCCACTCCGGTCGCCACAGAAACGACTGATTCAGGAAGGGTGGGCGGGTGTCTCTGAGCTCTTGCTGCTTGCTCTGCCCCATGCGGTGCTTTCACAGTACATTTTAGCTCCTGAGCTGCTTTTATGGTCCTAATATGCTGACAGTTCAGGTGGCTCAGTCAGATGTTACACAACTCCCATCAACAACACAAAACCTGCTTGTTCAGTTACCTCAGAGTAAGTACATCACACATTTTTAAAAATATATTATTATTATTTTACATTTATGGAAACTGTCCTGCGACAGACTGGCGACCTGTCCAGGGTGTACCCCGCCTCTCGCCCGGAACGCAGCTGGAGATAGGCGCCAGCAACTCCCGACCCCGTTAGGGAGAAGGGTGACCGGAAAATGGATGGATGGATGGATGGAAACTGTCCTCCAACAATGTCTGAAAAGTTTGGTTGATTTTTATGATTCTGACTGATTTGGAGGACTCATACATAATGTGCTGTGAAAAGTATTTGCTTCCTTTTGCTTTTGTCACTCTCAGATATTTCAGATCATTAAAGGTAACTGGGGTAAATACAAAACACATTATTTGAATTATGATTTCATTATATAAAATTATGAGTTTTCTATGTCATCATCAGGCCATCACACCACCACTATGTTTGACTGTGACCCGTATCAGTTTACCTGAGTACACCTTCCGAAAAGTTCCATTCTTTTCTTCATTAACAGAATTATTTTCCTAAAAACAAGACAAATAAGATCTTTTTTTGTGTTTTGGGGGTTTATTTTTAGGAAATGTTAGAGACTCTATTATAGGCAGTAGTGATTTTGGTCTCAAATTTCAACTGTTGCCAAGATTTTCTTCTTTTTTTTTTTTTGAAACTTGAACAACTAAGGCAATTAACTAAGGCAAGTGCTGATCTGGACTCTTTTGAGATGAGTCATTAATGTTCTCTTGGATGTTGGTAGGCTTAAAAAGGTTCATTACTGTTCCATGTTTTCTCCGTTCATGGAAAATAGCTCACTAGCTGCATTTCCATTACAAATGTGCACAAAACATTGTCAATATTCCACTGTCAAAAAAAAATTATTATACAATTGCAAAATTAATTAAATAAGAAATTAAACCACACATGAATTAGTTCGTTCATGTGATAAGTCATTAAAAACATGCCATGCCATGATCCTTCAAGTACTTCCTGTTGTTTTTTTCTTTGAGGTTTGTGCCACTGGCAATATCTGGTTGCTGATCATGTGACTCGTGTAATGAGAAAAATGTGTTTCCATCGCAGTTTTGTGAGAAAAACTGACTTTGACATGGCCCAAAAACATCTTATTGATAGGTGTCGATGGGGGTTTATCAATAAATGGGTTTTTTCATAATTGTTGTGTTTCTATTAAGCAAATTTAATTTCAAAATGTCAATTGACAATTATATGATCAATAGAAACAGAGTTAGCGTGATTTGTTGAAGTGCAAAAGCCTCAGCAATAACTTTATATCTCTCTCCAGACAGATGAACATTATTAATTTCTATCATATCTGTTGTTGAGTTTCTTTTGATTGAGCCCAGTTCAACATTTCAGCAGAGCTAGTGGTCCAGCTAAATGCTTTGAGAAATCTGTTGGCCTACTTCATGTTGTCAGACAGGTTTTGTTTCAGTGATTTAATCGTTCAAAAAAACTGTAAATAGAGATAATTCAAGATTTAGCAGATGTTGGAATACCTTTCACATAAAGCCTAGATGGTTTGTATGACTTCTTTTGTCTAAATCAAAGTATCTTTTGAAAACTGCTTGTTGTATTTACGTACATCGTTTTTGTCAGCTAGTACCATTTGTTTCACAATTGAAAACAAAATTTACAAAAATGGTAAAAGCAAAGAATGAAAAAATATAAATTTTGGATGGGGGTTCTACAATACTGTACATGACAGCTGGGTCAGTGACACAGAGGGTGTTTTCAGAAGCAGCTCTGAGCTGATCAATAATGGAATATACCCAGCCAAGACATTTAATAATAGATATGCTGTGACCTTTCTTGTGGATGAGGTTGATTAAACAGAGAATATGTGACAGAGTGCCGTATTGCAGTAAAAAGATGGAAACTATTGGTTCAGAAAAAAAAAAGACATTTGTCTTTGTGATCACAAAAGAATTGATCGGAAGTGGCCTTCTTGTTTTGTGTCGTATTGTTGGTTTTGTGATATTTTTATGAAGCGCTCCGGTTGCCTTGGTGATAGTTTGTACAGTAGCTTCAAGCGCTGCCTTTTAGAGATGTTGGTGAGTGGGAAATGAAACCTGTGTGGCGCTGCAGTCAATTCCAAACAGGACGCCGAGAATTCGTCCTGCTGTGCCTTTTTAAAATTAAAATGGGAGACTTGTGCTCTGGGGAGATAATAACAAGGACCGCCTTCATTTACTCAGTCGTGCTACATGGAAATTGAGCTTTTGATGTTTATATCTTCAATTTACAAGCAGTTTGTCGATCACGTAGTCACAGTCTTTCCAGTTCATTTCTATTACAGGATTACTTAACATAAACACTTCCTTCAGATATTACACTCACAATGTTGTATTAAAGCCGTCACAAGAAGAGTATAATAACCATTATGAATCTGTACATCTGGAAGTATTTCATTCAGTATTCCATCTGCGTATGAATGTTCTTTGTAATTTTTGAGAACAAAAGATACGAACGCTGTAGTTTTTTCCTCCCTGCAGCGTTCTGCCATTACAGTCAGCGGTGACGCAGCTCCAGGCTCATCCAGCACACTGCAGACCCGTCACAAGACACAGCTAGAACAAAGAGCACACACTGTCATCTAAGAGAAGAACTCAACTCACAGGCTGCCTTCACATAACACATGAAATAGAAAGGGTGACATCAAGTGTGATGCCGTACCTTATTTGCTCATAAGTAACGAAGATCCTCTGAACATCACTGATGGAAGATGTTTCAGTCACTTCTGGCACTTTAAAATTATGCAGTGATTTAAACATATTAAATTCATGTAATCCAAATAAAAATTAAAGACATAATGCAACTATAAAGTGTGATTCCAAACTCGTGTACGACTACAAACTAGTCGTCCAGCTAAATGTTATACAGAGGAAGAAGAAATATCTACCTTTCACAAAGTGGCTTCTTCTGGGGTATTTTTTGTTTTTGGTTTAGTTCTGTATATCTTCTGATGACTTAAAAGTAAAATCAAATTTTCTGTAAGTAAGGCTATTGGGAGCCTCTTTTGATTATTACAACATGCCTAAAGTTAGCAACATTTAATCTGGTGCCCCTAAATAAAATCCAAGTTGCCTTCATATGTTATATATGAAGTTATATAACTCAAAGCTTTATTATGCCTTTTATATATATATATATATATATATATATATATATATATATATATATATATATATATATATATATATATGTACTGTGAGCATCAGTAAATTCAAAACACAAGATAGAAGTATTATTCTACATATCATTAATTGTTAAGAAGATTAGCAAGTTAGAATCTTGGTTAAAGTATTCTGGTTGGTAGTAGATGGGCTATAATGATATTATAAAACTTCAGAAACTTTTGTGGGTGACCTATTTGTTATCCTCGGCAAATGAAAATGAGCCACATAACTCGTACAAGTAAAACGGACTGCGAGGAAATTAGTTGAATCGTGTTCTGTTAAATGTCAGAGGTTGAGACGACGTGATTTGATTTCCATGTGGAGTGAAAGGTGAAATATATTTATCCTGTAACCACTTGTTACCACAATCAAGCTCCCTTTAAAGTGGATGTAGGATTGCTCCCCGCGGCTCTTTCCTGTCTGATGACTAATGTCCTCCCAAGTGCTAAACTAAAGCCCCCAAACTGGTAAGAATAAACCAATCATTAGCTTGCTCATTACCGCTTATTGTAGTGCTGAGATTTCAGCACTGTGATTCGATCTTACCGAACTCCTGTAATTATCCCCAAAGCTAGTCCTTTGCCTTTTTGTGACATTATTCAGGACTTATTAACATCAACATCCTGACTTACTTTGGTTCTTCAAAGACTGATTGACTTTAAATATGCCACAGTTATTGTCATATAAATTTACTTTGCAGTCATCTGGATGCAGTTTTACTTTGATCTACTTTTCGACTCCGTTATTCTAGGTATGAGCAATCTGAGTGATTTATGCTGTTTCAACTTATTTGACAGTTTATAATTTGAGACAATAATAATTTGAGTAGATGCAAGAGTAATTTTCAACCCCTATGGGAAAATACCGTTGTATTGTCATGGTAAATAATTATGATTAACCCCAAATTTGGCTTGGTTTCATAAGTGTCATAAGAGCCTGATTACCCCCAGATCTGAAGAATGAAGAAACTAGAATCTGTTAGCCCATCTAACATTTTCCAAAAACACTCGATGGTCTCAAAGAGTTTTGGAAAAATATTTTATGGACTGACAAGACAAAATTGGAGCTCTCTGAAAGATGCCTGTCCCATAATATGTTGTAAAACTAGAAAAGTATATGAGGGGGGGACATCATACAGTTTAACATGGTAGTGGTAGTGTAATATTAGCTACTATGCTATTAAGGAGACTGTCAAGTCAAAGAGGCCTTATGCAGTTCATGCTGGAGGATAATTATCCAAAGTCTTGTCAAAGTTTTATCTAAACCAATTGAAATGCAACGACATGACCTTTGACAGGCTATTCATACTTACAGGGATCTTTTACTGTTGCTGAACTGAAAATAATTCTGCAAAATACATTGAATCAATTT
This sequence comes from Poeciliopsis gracilis, assembly GCA_911649635.1. Lineage (NCBI taxonomy): Eukaryota > Metazoa > Chordata > Actinopteri > Cyprinodontiformes > Poeciliidae > Poeciliopsis > Poeciliopsis gracilis. Next base: position 6,981,174 of record CAJVRI010001220.1, read on the forward strand.
CCTTCACAGCGTGGTAAAAGACTCCTTGCCAGCTGTCACAAATGCTGGATGGCAGCAGCTGCCTGCAAACGGTTTCACAACCAGTTATTAGGATTAGGGGGGGTAATTACTTTATAACAAAGGCCTGCTTTGAACAACTTTTTTTTTTTTTATTCAATAAAATGAAATTATAATTTCAAAAATGATTTTCCCTTTAACCAGGTTATTGTCTTATTTCAAAATTTGTTTGATTTTCTGGCCACAAAAAACTGAAACAGAAGAAATCTGTTTGGAGTCAAAAGCTTATTCACAGAACAGAACTGTACATACATCGATGAAAGAAGAATAAGAAAGCGCGATGAAATCACGAGTTCACAGGAATACCGATTGGTTCAGACTGGGGTTTTAACTTGATTTACAGCAGCACGTCCCTTCAGTGCCATGGCAGCAGTTTCTAGCCAATCTTTCTGTCTCCCACAAAGTGCTGACTAGGTTACAACAGGGATCAGTGAGAGAAAATATCCTCAATTTACGCTTAGTCAGAGAACGATTGTTTCCCTGAAATTACTGGCCTCAGAGAGGACCAGGTACAAATGGAGGCTGCTGTCGTTTTGCAGGTGTATGGATTACTGCCAGGGGGACAGAGACAGCATGATGTAAATGCCGTGCTGCTGCTGCTGGTGGCCTTGTTGGTGTTGGCTGTGGTGATGGGTTGGCCTCACTGGGTGATGGATATGAGGAAAGTGAACTCAAGGGGAATCATCTGCCGTGCGCCTGAGCCCCGAGGTTCAGCACTCACTCCATCTTCACTCTAATGGCATGATTACGGGACCCTCTGAGGAAAGGATTTTCATACTCTTGAATGCTTGCAAAAGTCGGCACGCTTTACATTTCAAAACTCCAAGATGGACGTGAACATATTAGATCGGTCATGATTTTTATTATAAGAGCCTGCGGAGGAATTGAAAGTAGAAGAAAATTGTGTTTTACTCCATTAGTGTTACAATAGATATTACAAATGAATATGGTAACCCTGCAAACTGTAAGAAATATGATCCCTGTTGTCCAGTAAGAGGGAATGTCAAAGGATCGAAATCCTTGATATTTTATTTAAATTTCTGAACAAAAATCATCAACTCAGTTTTATCCTTAAAGTGATTATTGAACTTATTTTTTCCCCCCATTTTCTTAATTGCTATTGCGCATATAAACCTCAAAGAAACATTCCATGTGAAACATTCATGGGATAATTCAAATTCACAGTTTTTTTTTTTTTTTCTGTTATTCCTTAGAAGCAAAACTAATTTGATGTGTTTATGATGCTGCACTTTATGCCTGGATATGAATGCAAAGTAAAATTCCTTAATGGCTTAAAGAAAATTAAAAAATAGCCATTTTTTTTTTTTTTGTAACATTTTGCGTTAGAGAACACCTCCTAAAAGTATTAATACAATTTAACCTTTTACATTTAGTCATGTTAAAACCACACATTTTATTATAGACTCAAATTCATGTTGAGAAACATTATAAAGGCTTGGTCAGGGTTTAGTGGACTCATTTTCATGGCATATTAACTTGCGGCCAGAACTTAATTAGCTTATGCTTTATTATGTGGTCACAAACCAGCAATAAGAGTGTGGTTTTATACTACAGAGATCATCATGAGCACAATAAAAATACAATGTTTCTCATCCAGACTCCCATTAGAGTAAAAAGGTATGAGACCGTTTTACAGTCATTTAGATTACAGTAAAGGATACAAGAATTCACCTACAATTTCTGATTTTTTTATTTTATTTTATTTTTTTTCCTGCTTTCTTTGAAAGGCAGTGTGTTTGCCATCAAAAGTGGTCAACTGTGACCACTTGACAACAACAGTAATATTAACATGGCCAAATTCTAATTTAAAAAAGTGGGAGAGGAAGAAAGGCTCTAAAAATTATTTTAAGTCATTCAAGATTAATGTGACAATTTATGTTTATCTGTTTGGATAAGCTCTGTGTATCTAAGATTGGTGATCAGAATATATTCAGGGTACAAAACACATGACCTGGACCGAGGTCTTACAAGTGTGATAATCATAGATTTGATTGCATGTAGTTGATGGATTTCAGCCTTGATTGGGCTGGTCGAACAATCTTTTTGTTAGGAAAACAGTAAAAAAAAAAAACCTCTTTAAAATTTGACATATTTGTCTCACTGCACGCCATACAAGCAAGTTTCCTGCTGCAGGCCTCAGGGCTGCCTGGAAGCAAAGAGTATAGAGAGGTACACACAGCCTACACGCTGACTTTTTTCACCTCTTTCCCACTCTCAGCCTGTGCATATTTCCTCTGTATTTGCACAGTATTCACTTTTTTTGCCTAAAAAACAGTCATTGGACTACTATTCAAATTAAACTAATTGGTTTGGCACATAAATTTAAATCTAAACAAGAAAATTATTTCTACTATGTTCTGTTTTACTCTAAAACGTCCAATTTATTTTAATATTTCTGCCTTAAACTGCAACCTCCCAGGTTCCTGCATGCTTTTCTGAGTATTTGTTGTTTTGTTGCTGGCACCTTCAGTTTCTGTCACATCTTGGTCATAAAAGCGCCAGAGAATAAGAAGTCATCGGTTTGGGAATCATGGGAGAGCTAAGAAAGTAATTGAATTTAAGTTTAAAGATAATGGTTTTCTAACTGAAAAATGTCTCTCCCATGCTAAGAATGTCCAGAGTCTCGCATGGCCTCAGCAGCGTGTCGCTCACACAAGATCTGTCATCCACTAATAGCTATAGAGACTCTACAGTAAGTACTTCCTACACTTTAACAGGCAGGATTTAATAGCACTTATTAATGCCACGGCATATACAGAGCTTGCCATTTTATGTGGAATTACAGGGTTTGCTGAACAGATGTGACTAGATTTACTGCCTCTGGACAAGAACAACATGGTTAAAAAGCAATTAAGAGCTGCAGTGTCTCAGGTAAGGACTTTTAACATATTGTTAGAGGAGTCAATTGGTTAAATTTTGTATAAGAAAATGCATAGATGACAGCTAGTCATATGCGCTGCAGGAGAAATCTTTTTATCCTCACTGTTTTGTGTTAAACCAGGCTAATCAATTTTGGTCAGCCCAGGGTCAACTGTGAATATATTCTAAGACAACACCAGACTCAAACACGTCACTTCCGTTTGTGATATCATGCAAAAATAAAAATAAAAAATCAGGCAAGATATATGGGAGAGTATTGTGGATGTTCACAACTCTGGTTTCCTAAAAGCACAACATTCATTTGTTCAAACAATTATACATTAACAGAAACAACATAGGAATGTTTATCCATCAAAAGATTTAGGAAGGACATAACTTCTGTATCCCAGTGAGAATTTTTGATTTGGTTTGACGTTTTGACTCAACCCTAGTACAAAAGCAAAACAAAGCTGTAACAACATGGGCTAACAGGCCACTCAGAGAAGTAGAAGCCATTACACCAAAAGCAAGAAGCCAAGATCGTGTTTTGCAAATTTATTCTTATACAAAGACAGTCCTCATTTTGGTGACGTTTGCTTTGATGACATTGAAATAAGAAAAATCGGAAAGCTTTCATATTTGGAGGAAAATATGGACGCTTGTGAGGCAGATGTTGTGTTGGACCGGTACACTTCACAAAATAAGAGAATACGCCCTGAACTCAGTTCTGCTGAAATTTTGTGAGCGCAGCTAAAAATTGGCCTACAAATGGACCTGACTAAAAGACGCCGATTGTGTCAGGAAGAATTCCTGCAAGTAAAAAGCTTATGGAAGAATACCCAAAACATTTCAACAAGTCATATGCAATTCTGCCAAATACAGAGGAAATGTATGTAAACATTTGACAGAATGAAAAATAATAGGAACAAAATCAATCTCTTATTGATTACTGCGGCAAATATAAATAAATTCGGTGAAGACAATTGAACTAACAGGAAAAGTGCATGATGTTCAACATTAGTATTTATTTTTTTGTGTAAATAACTGGTTTCATTATATTGTTTCATTATACACATATGCCGTATATATATATGTGAAGATTTAAGCTGGTTTTATCTTTGGTACATCTTTTATCCTATGCAGACTGACAGCCGAGGAGCTGCTCTTACATTTCAGACCTTTGAAAGTGAAGGCTGATTAATGTTGACTTGTAATGCAGGGAGAAACTGGGACATCTTTCCATAGACCCTTTTTCTCGTCAAGTTTTTTTCTATCCTTTTATCTTTTGAGTGATTTTTTTTTCCTATAATCTCTTTCTTTATATCATGTCTTTTACTAAGTCCTTCTCTGTTATCAACCGTCTATTAAGCTGCCTGATGACTCCATTTTTCCTTCAAGCATAGAAGCGGACTGCATAGCAAAATAACTGGGTTCCATCATTTTCTTTCCCTGATATTCAGCTGCATCTCAGACCACCACCGCTCCAACACACACGCACACACACGCACGCACACACACGCACTCGGCCCTGCTGTTCTGTAACCCATTTAGGTGCGACATCTTGTCGTTGCCCTTCAGCTGCAGAAGCTCAGCTCTAATGGCCTCCAAGTTTTTCTCATTAACTAATTATGTTTTTCGATAATGTCTACAGCTCGAGCTATTCAGTATATTAGCTTTTGGGCTCATGGAAGCTAATATATTCTCTTTGCAACCTGAAAAGGGCTTTTTTTTTATGTTTTTCCACCTTTTATTGGGATTATTATGGCATTGTACTGAGTTTATTATAGCGCTCAGTCTTTTGGAAAAGCCAGTGTTTGTCTTGATGAACCCAAGTGAACTTTTCTTACATCACACTGCAGTTTTACTAAAGACACAGAAGAATTTAAAAGATATAAATGTACTCGAAGTTACATCATCTCTACAGCAGAGTTCATGAAGGAATCTGACTACTTGTGAAAAAATATATGAAAATTGCCATGCAATGGCCAACAATCTGACATCCTTACCCATAAATTGCTGCAATTAACTGTTACAGTGAAAGTTACATGAACACCTTTGTCTTGGACAAGGACTTTTAAACCACACATTTTTAATTTGGAAATAACTTGAGGGGGTGGGGGGGCGGGGGGGGCAAGAAAATAAACCTCTGTGAAAATATACATTTTCAAGTCTGCATCATCAATAATAAACAATTCGACATCTAACTATAAAATATCAGATCATGAAGTTCATTTTGACACACAACATGAATAAATTGTTATAATTAGGAATGGGCCAGTGTCAGAGTGTCATGTCGTGATAACATTGATTAAAAATATAATTTTGTTTTTTTTTGTTTTATTCTATAGACTGATATAGTTTCAATCTATAGAATATTCAGATGCTTGAAATGCATCATAAAAGTCCAGTTTACCAGCTGCTGCGATGCAGTTAACCTGCTCAGCGTCGTACCAAAAATGATTTGTTCCTTTTCGGAATCTTTAGCTTTGACTTGTCTAAAACGAGATCTGATCGATACGTCCAATCTCATTGTCTGCTCACTTTGTACTGTCACTGTCAGTTGCTATGCCTTTGTTTGCTTCTGAAACGACTCTGTCATGAGTCATTACAGGTCTATTGTTGATTCTTGTCGCCTGCCTTCACAAAAGGACTGGTTTTTGATGACAGAGGGTGTCAAATGAATCATGCCTTCAGTGGCGACTCTCTTCACTTTTTTGAACGTGGGTTGTTCTATAAACCCCAGAGTTCAGTGCCAGACAGAGAGCTTATCCAGTTCACACAAAAACACACGTTCCTCCTCTTTTTCTCGTTTTAATCTCAGTGCATGTACAGAATATGAGGAGCCGGCATTTCAAGCAACGCAAGTTTCTTCATAAGCCCCCTTGTCCAATTCATCCCAGGCACACAGATAATCTTTTTTGCTCACATCAGTGGGCAAAGTTTAAAGGTTTAGAGGCTATTCTGTTGGCAGCAAGGAAAGATTATAAAAAATATAGTGAGATATTGAGATTTCTGTATAAGGGACTGAATCTCTGAAATTCACACTGTGCTGCCACATCATCAATAGTCAAATACGTCAGAGCAGAAAAATCCTCTCACACTTGCCACAGAAATAAATGACCTCTTTTTTTGTTATTTCATCACATACAAAGAGTGATGCTCTTTGTATGTGAGCTTTTTACAGAGTGCTAATCAGTGCCCCAACTTTGAGTTCACTGTTTAAAATAAAGGAATAAAATTTGGCCCTACTTTGGTGCTATTTTAGTAATACAACCTTTTACTTGCTTCCTTGTCTGTGGGTAGGAATATGTGACTTTGTGTGTTGCACAGAACCCTGAAGAGGAAGTCTTCAAGTAATGACATATTTCTGCAAGAAGATTTCTACAAAATATAAGAAATAAAACAATGGCTTTTTGGTCAAGAGGAAATTTCAGACCAGCTTCAGGAGGGTTGTTATTTTCCTCAATAATGACTTCAAGAAGATCAAAAGGATTATTAAAACTTAAGACTACTCTCGACAGAAGTATGATGCCACTGTGAGGGACTGTTTTTCTTATTATTCTTTGGGCAGGGTTTTTTGTTGAATATGTTGTCATGGAAACTCAAGATGCCAACATCTTGACCCTGTGTGGGTGCCCTTTTATGTTTGAGCAACAATAAAGTGCCTGGAAGACAATAGGGAGCCCATTCAGAGTAACGTTCCATTCAGGGCAATGGTGGCGATGCAGTCTATGCGCCAAATTACCTTTCATTTATTTCTATGGCAGGCACTAATTAAATTAAATCAAACCAAGTCATAAAAGCACTCCTACAAACTTATAATGGATGCAAAGTGCCTGGACATGGACAAATTATGTACTCAGTCACTCTATTTCAAAAGCCTTCCTAAAACCTGCTAGAACAGCAAAACATAAATTACGTTTTTATAAAGATTCATCCTCTTTTCACAAAAAAAAAAAAAAAAGGTTAAATACATTTCAGTCAAATCACTGCATAATTCACAAGTAACATAATAATCCATATAATATGACTCTTCAACACAGGTGAAACTGGAAGGCAACGTACGGCTCTGACACGACAGTAAACCACTCTGATGTCTTTCCGCACACCCGTCTAGACCTGCAATCCATCAAAGTAATTGAGCCATAGGCCAAAATAAGACGCAATAAATGGGCTCAAGCCCCTTTTTTTTTCCTCACTGAATCAAGGCAGCTCTGAAATGTGCCCGACCTCTTAATATTCTACTGAAGCTTTCAGCGCATCAAAAATGAAAAATAAACAAAAAACAAAAGAAATTTATGTGTTCAACTCCTCTCTGCCACGATGTTTCATGTGACGAGACCAGTGGGAGGACGTCTAAAAATGCATAGCAACAGACGCTTTCTCTCCTGTTCCCTCTCTACCTCTCACATTCTCACACATGCACATTACCACAAACACACGTTTTCAGAAACAAATAAATACGCACAGAAATAGCACACATGTACCCTGCTCTCCAGCAGTCATACAAGGCTCTCCGGAATAATGAGAGTTGCAGTGGTGAAGAGTGAACTACCGGGCAGTGATGTAAATGGCCTCACGCAACAGGAATTAGCCTGAGTTTGTGGCTCAGGATAAGTAGAGGGGAAAATGTGGAGTCCAGCTGGAAGGCACTGGCCCAGTCTGGGGATTGCTCCTCCATGTTAGCCTTTAGTTGCATTACCTGATCTTGCACCAAGCAGAGCGTTAGGTAAAATAACTGTTCTTACAAAACCAACCATCCATTTCCTTCCTCGAGCATCCAGGATGGTGCCTGCATGTGCAGCAGAGTGGAGTGCGCTTTGCTTGTTGAAACCCTGCAATTCTATTTCAGGCCATCCCACACACAGTGGGAGAGGAGCAGAAATGTGTCACCCTTTAATTGTAGCTTTTCAGGTCCTTGTGAAAATTTGTGCATCTGTAGGTAAGAGAGTCCCACTTTGGATTTCGGGAACACACCTCTAGCAATTAGCACATCAGGGATATGAATAGTAGTGTGTGTGCGTGCATGCGCGTGTGTGTGTGCGAGAGAGAGGAAGAAGATGAGTTTCAGAGACTGTTTGTGGATTATTTGGTTGAAGATTTCCATTTGGTTGAATGTACATTCCAGATCAGCACATGGAAATTATGTCCTTGCAGCTTTTCGATGAGTAATGCAGACGACCAGTTCGACTGTGTGTGTGTGTGTGTGTGTGTGTGTGTGTGTGTGTGTGTGTGTGTGTGTTATGTTCTAAATCATATCACCAGCATTGCCACTTACTCCAAGCTTTTTCCTCCGCCTCTTCTGCCAGCTGAACTGCAGAGCTTTATTCCTATAGGGTCAACCCCCTTTCAATTAATTTCTTGTTAGTCCTGATCCAAATAAGCTGCGGTAAGAATTTAATCCTCATAACTGGATTATGAGCTGATTGGTGCTACAAGAGAGCTGTTTGTTACTGAAACGAAGAGTTGTGTAACTTGGGATGGATGGTGAAATTGACAGCCAATCAGGGCTGCTAAGTTAATGAGCAGTTGTGTTGTTAGAATCTCTAACTCGCCTTCAGCGCAGCGGCTGCTTTCATGAGTGTCCTTGATAATAATTTTTCCAAAGAGCCAACTGATCAACACCTCCTATTCCCTGCATGTTCGGGTTAACAAACAAGATGGAGAGGAGCAGGCAGAGAATTTGCTTGAAAGACCTCATTTCATGAGTTTCATCGTGTGGAGTAATGGTTTCCAAACTGCTGTACAAGTACCACTGATCCTACGTAGGCTGTCTTTTCATGGCAAATCGGCTGAACCTGTGTGGCAGTTTTTAGTCACACCAGCCTCTTAAAGAGCTTTTATGGTAGCTGCAAACATTAATACACAAATACACAGATCATTAAGCAACTTGGCATTAAGAGCCAACGTGAGGTGGGGGAGGAAACTGGAAGACGAGTATTCCTCCTTGTGATCTACTGAAGCTTGTTGTTGGCAGTGAATCGGACAAGAAGTCAGAAGGTATTTGCGATTTATTGTTCGCATTGTCATAGTGTACAGTGAGGACATGTATATCTTCAGTCTACCAAGGGGTCAGTCTACCAAGTACCACAAATGTTGGCAGAACAAAGTAAGAGTAGAGGAGGGAGGAGAGGAGGATTGTTACCAAACAGTCCAACAAACAGTCTGTGATACAACTCCAAACACAACAAATTATATCACTGCTAAAAATGGGGCAACACGGCACAGTATATCTAATGCGACATTAGCACTGTGTTGTATCGATTTAATGAGACACAAATCAGAAGTATGAATAAACTGTTTTCTGTGCTTAGGGAATCTCTGAGTTTAATATGTAAAGAAGCCATTTTTGATTTTTAGGTTGGCTACAAAATCTCCTTATGGTATGTTTTCCAACTTTAACTACCAGACAAAAAGAGAACATATACAAGAATTACAGTATAATTACAATTGCAAAAGGTGAATGGATTTTTTTATTTATTATTATTTTTTTGGTATTTAGGTTTTTTCTCACCATGACATAACACAATAAGCAGAAGAAGTCAAAACACTGCTGTACCACTGTTGAAAAAAGACCTTGGAGATGGAGATTGCTGAAAAACGTGGTACATACAGAGCTGGTGCTTGTTGGCTGGATGACAGCCAAACTGACACATTTAAGCACATTTACAGTTCACTATATTGTGTTTATTGTTGCTATATAGAACACAAACACTTTTTTGCCGCTTCTTCCAGCTGAAGTTATATTTGTTTACTCTGCTGTCAATAAGGATTTCTGTTTCAGTGCATGAATCTCAATGACTATTTGAAAGGTTGTTGTGTTTGCTCAACTGGGACAACTCCAATATGTCCACCTCTCGTGCCATTATGCGATGAAGAAGCTTAAGACGCTCTGTCACAGTGGTTTCTTTCTGTGTGGAATATTGTCATCCATCTCTGGAATAAACAGGGTAATAGTGAAAAAAGAAAAAAAAAATCAGTGTTCTTTTTTGTTTTTTTTTTCAGGTAATGCTTGCATATTTGTGTGTATCTATTTCCCTGTATAATTAATCAGGGGTAACTGCGAGGTCAGCAGGGGAGGGGAAAGAGGCCAAAGGTTGACATTTCGGGCTGCTGTTGGTCCAGCAGTGAGGCTGACACGCCACCATCAGTGGAGCAGTGGGTTACTGTTTGGGTCCTGTCAACACTGCTTTATTCTCTCACCATCAGTAAGTGCAAATGCTGCTATTAAGCATTAGGTAAAGAACATGCCATTGTACTTCAACAGGAAAATCACAACTTTGATGCATTTCTGCAGACATGAAGGGTTGGAGGAATCAAGCTGGACATACCTTCCCCGCAGCCTACAGTCCTTTTATTGAGATGATGGAGAAAGTGCCTGAGTTTTCCTCTAGCCGTGTGAAGCAAAGAGTAATGTGGTGCTGCTGCTATTACAATTTTTCCTCATGTACAAAAAAAAGATAATTTGGGTCGTTTGAAAATATTTCTGGACAGGAAAACTTAAATGAGAGCCAGCAATCACTCTTGTTAGTCTACAGCAGGTTGAGAAAATGACCTGCTTTATAGTTTCATACATCCAAGAGGAGCATGATGTAATGAAGTCATTTATTACCCATATACTTTAAGTCTTGTGTGTTGGTTTGCTTTCTTTGTATTCTTATAATTATTGAGATAAGTAATCAGTCAATGGCTTAAATCTCATGTGTAATACAATATAACTCCACCCACCTAACTCCTGGTGGTTCTCCTTTCTAAAAGTTCAGTTAAATTATTTTTATTTTTTTGTCTGTCACAAAAATTACACGCTTCCTAAGATGTCCTTTCAAAGCTTGACCATGAAAAAACATGCATATTTGTTATGCTGTTTGGGACTCCACTGCTAATCTCACAGAGATTAACCTGTGGCTTCAGTTTATGAGCGCTAAAGATGGATTATTCCTGCAATCAGTGGTTTATTTCCCACAGACGAGGAAACAAGATAAAAGTGGCTCAAGAATCTAAATTTAACATGACCACCAAAACCCCTGCAGGTGCGCTCTGAAAATCCTAGCGTCACTGCTGGGAAAATGAAAAGAGATTAAAATGATGAACAGCAATGCTAGGAGCAGATATCAGGTTTGGTTTTAGGTTTCAGAAATAAGTAATATAGTTATGTCCTTTTATAATTGGAAATAATTCATTAATAATTTACATTGTGGTGTTTCACTCACTCACTCACTCACCACTTTCTCAACCCACAAATGAGAATGTCTCCCTTAAAATAGACAAATGTACCACTAATATCATCTCAGTGATATAAAAGCCTATAAATTACAATAAATGAATAAATTAAGGAATGAATTAAGTTTCATCTTCAGGTCTGATCTTATCTGCATCAGTGTAGTTAAAAGATAAATTATGCTGCCATGAGTAAGCAACCCTTCATGCTAATCTTTGAAAGATGAAGGGAGAATATTACCAATTTCAGATATTAAAGTTGGTGTTCTCACATGTTCTTTTTTAATGTTTTGTTTTTACATGTGGAAATTCTGTCCTTTGAGCCAAATGCATTTTTTCACTGGATTACTTTATATAGGAAGAAATAATTTTGTGAAAATTTGATAAAAACCCCCTTTTTTCATTTATTTTGCTTCTGGACCTCATACGTCCCAATGAATCTTCTGAAAAAAGACAGATCAAACCACTCTGAACTATCGCCTGCTTGTAGGTTGTATTTATTGGATTACTAAAATCACATTTCCTTACAGAACATTAAAGGGCAGATAACAGAAAATTACTTTACATAATCAGTCAGCAAAGTGGTTATAAACATACTGTTGTTAGGTACAAAATGATGTCAAATTTTTTGTTAAATAGCCCACAGCAGTTAAGTTCATTTGTACCTTTAAACGCTTGGATACAACACAACTAAAACTGCAAGAGCAGGAAATTATAATGAGGAAAAATAACTGGTACCCTTCAAAATATCAATAAATGGTGAACAGCAGTGATAGGGGTTTCATTTCTGGAATAAATAATATCAATTGGGTAATTTTTTTTTTTTTTTTGTAGTGCGGTGCCATAAAACTGCTTTATTTTGATTGAAAGTTACGCCATCAGAATCTCACACCAACCTGTTTCTTGTTGTGTTTTGCTTGTTGCTGGGAGCGTTATCAAACACTTGCCCCTGCAGAACACTAAGGCAAACTGTCCTCGCTGACTCACCTGCATCAGAAGACCGGCCGAGGTGAAAAAGGATGATACCCGATTTCATCCGTCTGCGGTCCTGTAAAATTGATTACATCAGCCGATTATGTAAGCGAGGGAATGAGATGATGAGCCATCAAATTAGTTCCAGTGTAGCTCCGGGTGCCAGCATGAAGGGTGCCAGTGTTGGCTGATGAAAGCAATATTTAAAAAAGGGTGGCAAAGCGAATTAGTTTAATTAGTAAAAGCAAAACTATAATCTAAATCCTGCCGCACTGCCACAGCTCCTTTTTTCTAGACATGAAAGGGCACATGGCACTGATTACAAGTGCTCTGAGGGTGAGTTGGATATGTCTGAATGTTTTCTAAATCTTGCATGTTGAACGAGAAGAAAGCAGCACTTCTAAGCTAACAAAAAAAAAACAAACAAAAAAAAACTCAGCAATTAAAGAGCTACTTCACTTGTATACTGCAGGCAAATTTGCTCAAGTTAAACAGATTTCCGAATGCGAAACATAGATTTGGTGTTGGTTTTGTGTTTTTGTTTTTTTAAATCTCAGATTGATATTTTGACTCTGATTGTTTCATAATTGTGTTGGCAAAGATTTATCTATACTCTCTTCTGGAGGTAAACATCTGTGCGCTGGAGTTTTACATGCGGGATATAGAATGCATGATTATGTCCTGAATATTTTACATATCATTGTCGTAAACAATTTTGAAAATGAAATTTGCATGTCTTGCTTTCTCATAAGAGTTATACTTTGAGTTAGTCTCATTCTAAACTATAGTAGAATGAAACTACTATAGTCTGTTCAACTACTTGTTGACAAAAATAGTATAATAACTATTTTTGCAACACAATGGAGAAGAAAGGGGACTGAAGTGACTTCAATTTTGAATAGTTGTCAAACTGCTGATCTACTGGGGTTTTAATACAAAATCATCCCTCTGGTTTACAGAGAGTGGAGACTATTTTCAGTGAGAAGCTCTAGTGTGGACAAAAAAAGCCTGGTTGATCTCAGAGGTCAGAGGATAATGGACAAACTGGAATGAGATGATAGAGAAGAAAAAATGAGTTGATTCTACACAGTCACCAGATTTCAGTCCAATAGAATAGAGCACCTTCAGGATGTGGTACAACAGGATATTCGAGCCATGGACGCACATCTGACAAATCTGCAGCAGCTGCATGATGCTTTGATGTCAATATTGACCCAGAACATTTTTCTGGGACTTTGCTGAATCTGAAACATGAAGGATAAAGGCAGCTCTGATGGCAAAAAAGAAGGGTCTATCTTGGTACAAGCAAGATGTGTCTAATAAAGTGGCCTTGGAGGATGTTCTTGGCCAAAATTGGATTGACTAGAGCAGTACTCTGCTTTTTTTTTTATTTTATTTTTTTTGAAGTGGCTGTTGTTAAAACGGGCAAACTAAACCAAATCATCTTCTTGGAAGATGTGTCAAACACTCACAGATATAGAAGCAGTTTTAGCTGAAACCTTTAGACCTCCTGCTGTACTACTGGACGTTCTGGTTCTTTGTGGGAGCGAGGCTGTTGAAATTTGTGAAGAGCTTCCATTGTCTCCGGAGGAGTGGATGAGAGGAACACGTTGCATCTGCTCTCAGCTTCCTTGTGCAGAATGATAAATGATCCGACAGCCTTCACAATCACAGGAAAAGCAACACTGGCGAAAAATCCTGCTGCCAAGTTCGTAAAAGGCGGTGGCTGATTAATGACTGTATGTTGGACTAATAACTTCGCTCAGTGTTTGTTTACTGTTACATAATTGCCTACATACAGCACTGACAGTGGCTGACAACTCCGAACCTGCTGAGACAATTAGAGTCCTCCTTTTGTTTGGCGTTTGTGTGTAAAGGGAGTCAATTTCAGACCTCCAGTGTCTTAGATTGCAGCTGTTTAATTACATAAATAATATTCTACAGTAATCTCCATCTCCCTGTTGTTTGAAAGGGAGATTGTATTGGAAGGGACTTTTTCAGTGAGTAGAAAATTTAAAAACTAAAGACACGCTCTCTGGAGGAAACATCCTGAAAATATTCACACTCCTGTCCATTTTCTTACATCCATCCATTTTCTGATCACCCTTCTCCCTATCGGGGTCGGGAGGCGCTGGTGCCCATCTCCAGCTGCGTTCCGGGCGAGAGGCGGGGTTCACCCTGGACAGGTCGGCAGTGTGTCGCAGGGCAACATCTCTGTGGATCCTCTCAAACTCAGTCAGCTTGAATGAGCAGAGTTTAGAGGACTTCTCAGAGATATTCAGTTGGGTTTGAGTAATCTCTGACTGGACCACCACTCCATTCTTATTCTGGCTCTGTTCATTAGGTCAACGTTAGGCTTGAAGATGTTGGACTGGCTAGACGGACGGATGGACTGATGGAAAGACAGACAGATAGACAGATAGATTGATTTTTTTAAGTAAAAACCAGGGAACTTTTCTTCTAATCATTTTATCTAAAGATTTGTTTTGGCAAAATTCAAGCAAGGAGCCATTAGAGTTCTGCCTGTACATACCCTGAAAAGAGAAAGAACCGAGTTTCGTCTTCCAAGGGTACAAGAACAAAATGACGTAAAACCGTCCTTGGTGCTCTTGTTTGGGAGAGTTTGCAGCTTCTTTTTCCAACATGTTTTCTGGGCAGGAATGTTTTATGCATTGTGACTGAGAAATGAGTTTCTGGTCATGTAAAGTATCACATGTCTTTGCCAGAAAGAACTATGTTCTTATTCTGGCAGCTATGGAGGAGAGAAAACATTTAAATGTTTTTGCTGAGAATGTATTGGGCTTAATGGACCATTCTGTTCTCGCTTTCCTCAGTTTGGTCAGATCCCAGGAGGATCCTTGTGGTTCCAGGCTTCAGCTTGTGAATAATGGCGACTGCAAACCCTTTCTAGATTTGTTTCTTTCCCAAATATAATTTGGCCTCTGAATTCCCGTTATTGCTTTGAGACCTTATATAGACTAGAGTGCTTCATTTCAAGTCAGTTCATTCTATTGAATTTACAACAGCTGGACTCCAGTCAAGATGCAGAAACATCTTAAGGCTGATCAGTGAAGATCAAATACACCTGGACTCTGTTTTGAGTGTCAAAACAAGAGGTCCGATCACATATGTATCTATTACATTTAAATCTTTGTACTGTTCAAAGATAAAGAAAACCTGCAGTCATATTGTCATTATTGTCTGGTTATTGTAGAATTCTCAAAAAGATAACAAAACCCAACCATATTCAGAAGAAGAAAAGAAGCGTGAATACTTAATGCGCTGCACAAAGAGAATAAATATTAGTTTGGCATTACTTTTTCATAGTGTTTACTGGTTGCGTTCTGCATGTTAAGAGTTAATAAAGCCTCGGTCCAGCTCTGTGCTTCAGCTGAGCACCTTCTCTCATGTCAGCTTTTACATAAATAAGAGCTTTTTCTCTCCATCATTCGCTCTCCTTCTCTTTCTCTTATGCACACCCACACAGAGCCTGTCAGAGGCACATGAGGATGGGTGGAGGAAGGAGAGAGGTGGGTGAAGCATGACACGTGAAAAAAGAAGCAGCGTTGCTCTTAACACTGAATCCGCAGCCCTTTATCTGTCGTTTCGCAGTATTTCTTGTTCTGTCCCTCTCTCTCACAAAAACCATATGTTTCCGAGTGTATTCCCTCTCTGAGGAATTCTAGCTATCGGAATTTTTTTTTCTCTTCTCTTTGCTCTGAAAATTACATTATACTTGTGAATATTTGCCCTCTCCTGGATTTGGAATGATCTCATTTAATTTGTGTGTAAATGAAGGCTCAGCTAATTGGTTTGAATGGAAGGAGATCAAAGTAATGGTAAAAATATCAGGCTCAGTAACAATTTGGGTTCTGTGAGCCGTAAAAAAAAAAACGGTTACAGCAGGTACATTATGCTTTGTTTAACCCTGTCCTTGTACTTGCGAGGAGAAAAGCTCAGAAGAAAATTCCCCTCAGTGGAGATGATGGCTAGAAATAAGAGCTATTACTTTCAGGTTTGTTTCTTTGCTTGTACTTTCGTGTTACATCAATAAAGTCACACATTTCTGCAGATACTCGTGGATGACTGTTGTTCAAGACTTTGCACACCAATCGGTTGCCATGGTAGCTCACAGGGTTTTGTTTTTTTTTCTTCAGCTGACCCACAGTTAGATGGTTAGATGGCTGCTGCCTCACTAAGAACACTTCAGATGAGCTGTCTCCTCTTCCATGTGCAAGTCGCTGCACCTGACTGAAATTGCTTTCATCAGTGTCAGATATAAGGAAACAAAATTGTATTTTTCTCAAATTAATCATCTTTAAAGGTATCAGGCACTTTTTGAAAAGTGAACAAAAAGAGATTTATTTTTCATTTTTAATTTTAACAATGAGAGGCTTTGCTGAAACAGTTTTTTTTTTTCCTTTATAAGTACAAAGTTAATTTTAAGTCATATAATCATGATGCGTAGTCAAGGAATTCAGGAGTCTCAAGTCCAGGTTATTCCAAACATACTCACAGCCTTTCAACTTTTTCATATTTTATTATAATCACAATTATATTTTTCATTAGATTTTATGATAGTCCAACATCCAGTAGTTCATATTTATGAAATAAAAGGAACACAATAAATCATTTTTATGCACAATGTTCTTGCATAAATCTTCAATAATTGAGACATAAAAGTGACAGAGTAAACAAAAAAGTAAGATTGCAGAAAAAGCATAATATATGTGCAGTAGAGCAATTCAAAAACAGGGCTTATGCAATGTATAAATTATGAGGCTTAAGAGTTAGTGTTTATATGTATATTTGAGTATGTTTCATGCACCTTTTAATATAGCACTATTAATGTATGAGAGCTGGGCTCTGAACTGACCCATTAAAACGTTGAGATTTGATCCCAACTTACTATTCATTCTGTAATAAAATGCATGTATTAAAGAAAGAGATACTAGTGTCACTTTTCTTGACTGTTATGCTAATGTTAAACTAGACTGCTCAAGTAGGATATTTTAGTGCCTTTAACGATCTATTTGTTCTGCAATCATCTTCTCCACTATGAGCTCTGTAGGCCAGTGTTTCCCAACCCTGGTCATCAAGGCACACTGCCCTGCATGTTTTAGGTATTCCCTTGCTTCAGTTCAGCTGATTTCAATTGATGACTGATTAACAGATGTTTGTTGAACTGCAATCAGGCACATTAAAGCAGAGAAACCTCTAAAACATGTAGGACAATGTTACTTGAGGGCTAGGGTTGGGAAACGCTTCTGTAGGCAACATTTATTAAAAGGTTATGTTTTTTAAGACCTCTAGTTTATGTTTTGATTTGCCTGACAAACCACTAAAACAGGACAAAGAGTCAAAATTACACTATATTAGCACAAACCAAACAACTTTTTGATCTTGATATGATTAACAATGTTCTAGTTTTACAATATAAAAGCTTTAATTTATCAGCAGTCTTTACCTTCTGACTGCTTCAAGAATTGGTTAGTTTCCTCTGAGAGCAGCCTTCTTCTTGCAAATGTATACTGTACCTATAGATTTTCCAAAGCTGAGCTGTGGTTCTCTGCGACTTACCCAAAATTACCCTGGCCGTTTGTGCTGGGGATAACGTCAGAATTCATCATACAGCATTTAACAAAAGGACAGTTTGTCCTGTTTTTGACCTTTCAAGAAGAGCAGTTATGGGAGGATTCCAGGAGAGCAGAACCATGTTGCTCCAACACATTGCCAATCGCAACATGAATGTCAAATAGGGACACTTCAGGGTATTGGGATGTTTCTTTTTTTTTTTTTTTCCTGGCGCTTCCTTGAAGTGGGATGGCACCTTCCCTATTGTTTACACTGCAGTATTTCCAAGGAAGCTCCTTTATAAACAAAAGGACTTTTAACATTTTCAATCATTATTCTCTGAGCTTATGCAGAGGGAAACAAATTTAGTTGTTTGCATTCTACAACTTGGCCACTAGATATCATTAAGTCCCACATGTTCCTTCTTTTAACACACAAAAAAAAGTCAGTTTCACATTATCTCTTTTTCTGCTTCATTGTCTCTTCTGCTTTCTGTCTTGCCTGATACCTGGAGATTAATATATGAGTAGTAACACCTTAAAAATGGCTTAGTTAGAGAAGAGGAGAGGGGTGAATGAAGACCTACTGTGTTGAAATCTTCTTGGCAGCTGTGACAAATAAAAAGGCATTGACGCATCATTTCATGCTTTAAATGAAATTAAAAGTACATAAATAAGTTGTCACCATTAGCGTTACTGCACATCTGACAGATCATAAAATACAGCAGTGGGCTGGCATTGCAGCTGTGCCACTTGTCAGGTCTGTTTGATGCTGTCTCATTTTGTTAAATGCCTGCTGTTGTTTTTTATGAACTCTCTCCGTGCATCTTCTTGCCTTCTTCCACCCCTACTAAGGAGGATGACAGAAGAGGAGGTGACAGTAAAAGATCATTTTCTGGTCAGTGTGCAAATCCAAATTAGACACTACTGATTTTGTGCACTAAGCCAATAAACATGAACAGAAGCATGACACTAACTTCTAAAAGGTGTCAAAATTTACTTTAGTTCTTTGAGTATCCATCGCTGTATCGATTTAGTTGCTCATCATGTTCACAGAGGTTTGACGTAAAATCTGTGGGGGATGATGTATTATAGTTGTAAGTTACTATCAAAGTGCCTTTAATTTACACTGGTTCCATTTTGCAGATAAGTTAAAATTGTTTCAAACTGACAGGAAATTAGTATCAGTCAGAGATATGTAAAAATTAAAAACTGAGATGTGTTTTGAGGAAACCACAATGTAACCATGGAGCTGCTTCACTAGTTCACACTGTAGATATATTAAATGTGGTTTTTAATCAATTGGGAGAAAAAAAATACATTGGAAATATTACCAATAGCATATATTATCAACTTACATCGTTAGACTTATTATCTCCCATTTTACAGATTCTGAAATCAGAAGTCCAAACTTCACATATTTCATTTAATTAAAGTTTCAAGTATGGATAACTATTTTGATTTTTTTGTTTTTGTTTTCTTTTTTGACAAAAACACTCAAAACTGCTGATTTTGAACATGAGTGGCTGGATTTAAACATTGAGAGTGTGTGTGTGTGGGGGGGGGGGACGAGTTTATACACAGGGGTGGCTGAATCAAAATATTCTGAATATTCAATGAGAAAAAAAAAAAGCAATGAATACCCTTCCATCACAGAACTTCATCCTTGGTTCAGGATCCTATCAGAAAGTATTCCTTCCCAACTGGGGCACCCTCTGGGGTAACTTTCAACCCTAGTTATGTGATTTGCCTTTGGTTCCTGCTGTAAAAGCAACAAAGGGAGAAAGTCCCAGAAAAAAACAGAATCCTGCAAAATGTTACTCACTTGAACAAAAATTCTAAAGTCTAAAGCTTTTCATTTCATTAGATCTCATAAAGTGGTTTTATTAACTTGTGTGAGCTAATGTAAAACTGTATTGATGAGTCATTAAATCACTGGATGCTGCCCAGCTTTTTCAGTTTCTGTATACGGCAATAAACCCTTTTTTTTCCCTGAAATATAAAACTGTAGTTACTTTCATACCACTGAACTAAAACAAACAGGAAACCAAACAACATCTCACTCCAACTCATGAACAACACCACAAATAAACCTTTACAAGTGCAATATTGTTCTTTTCCCCTCAGCGTTACAATCCATCTGTCAAAAAAAATGTCCCAAAATTAGCCCCCTCCAGGAAGTAGAACTTCACAACTTGCCTCCCTCTGCGTGAGTTGCTGGGTAAGAACAGAGGAGTGTGTTTGTGACAAACCGGTCGTGCTTGTGAGTGTGTATTACGTCAAAAAGTCACACTCATCAGCGGCCTTCTGTACAATGTGACTGTTCAGTCAAAAGTTTGAGTGTGAGGATGACACGTCGCTTTGGAGCTGCCGGGCACGGAAGCTGTCTCTGTTTAACAATGCACAGCGGAGACTTACAGTACATCTTAATAGGCAGAATGCAAGGGGACCATTAATCTGAGCACTGGTGCAAACAGTGACGCTGTCGTCTCCTCAAAGTGTTTGCAGAGAACATGCCACAGACTTCTCTGCGAATTTTCTATGGCTATGCGAGAGAGAAAGAGGATGAACATTGCATTCATTTCAATCCATTAACCACTCTACACTTGGATTGTGTTTGGAGTTTCATTAAATTCAGATTAATGGAAGCATTAAAGTGTTTTGCTGGTGGCACACATAGCTCGTGTAAACCATGTCATAAAGTATAACTTTTTAATTATTCAAGACTTTTGACGGCTTGGACAGTACGTGCTAAATACTCTTTGTGACTTGAAGTTAGAGTGAGAAGATCATTTCTGAAGTTCAAAGCATAATTGTGAGATCGTAACTGTAGCTTAATTGTAGCTTCACAACCCAGCTGAGTTCCTCTGTAAACAAAAATTTAAATCTCCCCCAAAATATTGAGTAAACCTTGCTTCACAATTCCTTCCAGGCAACATATCTTCCTGCCACATTTTTCCTTTCATTAAACATTCTATTAATAGGTTTGGAGATGTACACTGTGTTCCAAATTATTATGCACAGCAAATTTTCTAAACATTTCATGGATTATAAAGAACTGCAAACGGTCATTCTTTGAACGTGCAGCATTGAGTGGTCACGTGAACTAAAATCAAAAGCTATTTCAATCAAAAAAATCTTAGCAGACCAAGTTATCCTCTGGAGGATCCTCCACCTTGAGGTGCGAGAGGCACCACCAGCTTCAAATATCTGTTTGCTGCTTTTTAAGGGCATTTTAACAGCTGCTCTCTTAATCCGATGAATTTGTCTAACAGAAACCTTCCTCATGATGCCTTTGTCTGTACAAACCCATCTGTGTTCTGAATCAGCCACAAATCTCTTCACATTACAATAACGCTTCAGTTTTCATTAAATATTTAATGTTTTCATACCTGGTCATACGGCACTACACTATTTGAATCCTTTCTCTTTTTCCATATTGCTTGAAACCTGTGGCCTGCTTAATAATGTGGAACATCCTAAAGTAGATTTCCTTTAATTGAGCTCACCAATACCATCTATAAATTTAATAGCACAAAAAAAAAAGAAAAAAAAATCTTTGAGACTTAAATCCAACCTGTATAATAATGTGGAGGACAGTGTATGCTCCATCAACCACCAGTTCTTACTAAGCTTACAGTCACTGTCTGTTGAACGTCAGCATTTTCTACATGATTGTATTGGCCATAACCAACCATTTCTCCATTAACAATTGTTTGTAGTTATGCAATTTTTCCAGAAATAGAATTGTGGGTATTTATTAGCTGTAATTTAATAATCTACCCATCCATTCATTCATCCATTTCAACAAGCATATAACCAGATGAAACCAATACAACTCAGACAGATATAAATGCTGTTTTATTTAATTGAATTCAGTCCTACTTCAATGTGGTCAAACTTATATTTATATGTAATTTTCTTAAAATTATGATAATCAAATAAGCCCATGCAGCAGATTGAATGACATAATTTACTTAGCAGTAACCTTCTTCACTAGAAAGCATGTGGAGGCAGTGAAAAGAAACAACCTCTACTTAATAGTAAGCAAGAATTTGCTTACTTTAACAGTTCGGCTTGTGATAAAGATAAAGATAAAAAGGGCTGAGAATTTGTTGGCCTCAGAAGCACACCATAATGCAAAACAAATGCCATTTTCACCCTGATATTGTCAGTGCCAGAGTGTAGTTAGGACTTGGTTTCAGGCTTTCCAGTATTTGTATCCCTGATCTCATTCCATGCCGTCACAGTAAGTCATGTTTGAACTGATGTCTACTCACTCAGTCTCTGTGCACTAATGACAAAGAGCCTCAGGCCAGGCTAGACGCTCAAGGTTACTTTCCTGCGATCCATCTTCACAAAGAAATCAGCAACCCTCATCTTAGAGAAATAAAAGAAAATCTAGATCCACTGAGATAGAGGCTGACTCACTGGCTCAGTCTGTTCAGATGTCTTCTGTTTCTTGGCCACAGCTTAAGCAGCGCTCCCCTACAAGCCCCCACTCTGATTTCTAATCTTTAGGAAATAGTGTTGTTGCCTGAAACTATAACAGAGAGGAGCTGTCTGCTAGTTTTGAGAGAAATCCTTTTGATTCACGGATGTCAAGCCCTGTTCACAGTTTCTCACCTGCCATCATCTGCTGTTGTTTCAGTCAGTGAACTGCAAAGACCTCGATACGTGACCTGCAGACATAACAAAGGCCTCGTCTGCTGCTGGGTTTTCTGTGCTGACTTGTCTGATCGCGCTCTCCGATGACATTCAGCAACCTGGAGTTAAACGATTTCTTTCATATGTTAAATCATATATAATTCTGATGATGCTACGTTTTCGTTCCAATGATCTTTTAATATCTATCCACTCAGCAGCTATTAAATTAACAACCAACAAGATGTAAACACGGCTCAATCTCGTGCTCCATCTTGGTTCACTAAACATTCCTGTTGCCTGGAAAATGAGCTGCATGTCGTTTTCATACTTTGGTGGTGGAGGCAATGCCTATTCCTGTTAATTATTCATAAGTCAGTAATGTGTGCATCTGTTCTCCTCTCAGACAGAAAGAAGGAGGAGGAGAAAAGCAAACTGATCATCTAAAGATAAATTTGATTGTGCTGCAAGCTTTACGCTTATCTTTTGGGGTGATATCACACCTCTTTTTTGTGGGAACTCAATGGAAACCAGGGAAGAGTTACTCCTTATCTGTGTTGGAAAGCTTAAAATATATTTCCAAATAACGATCAAGATTGAATCATGCCCTTTTTGACTGGATGTGTTTATATCTGGGACCTGACATTGTGATTCTGATCTCAAGGGTGCAGAGAGAAGCATTTTTAAGGTAATATTTTCAAACTTAAGGGCTTTGAGCTGAAAAGGTGTCTTTCTTTGAATCTTGAGAGATCACTATGGTAACACATGGTGAACACCTAATCTGTTTCAGCTGAGAAAAAGAAATCCGCAACCTTTCCACTGATTCTTTTCCTGATGATATCCATGTATCCATTCTCGCTGAATATATTATGTCTGCAGGTTAATTATGGCACCAATTAAAGCCAACTTACAGACTATAACACAATCAGAATGTCTCATGTTGCCACAGAATCACATATTGTGCACATTTAGTGAGGGAGGCAGAAATTGCACAGTGAATGACAAGGCATTTTTCATTTGATCTTCCGAACAGAAGTGTATTTTTACCACAGTCTGCAACATCGTAACCAAAAATCCATTATCACAGCATTACAATCCCCAACTGTACCGTTTATATAGGAGTGACAAGGAAAAATGCCATTGTTGAAAAATGTCCTGTCAGTAAATTGCCAGAATATTTATTTATCTTACATGGAAAACCCTACATATGTTAGGAAATTAACCCTGCAACTCATCCTGAACATGTTGAACATGGAGGGAAAACATAAAATTGTGCTGATGCTTCGGCACAGACAGGAGGACCGGTCAGAGTTGATGGTTAGATAAACGGAGCTAGACACAACTTTACGTTTCACAATTATGTCCCTACCACCGCAGATACTAGAAGAAAAAATAAAGGCAGCCACAAAAGAAGAGAGAAGTCAAGTTAGGAGCCTTTTTCTGAAGGGAAACATTTTAGAGCCATTCGCTTTAAAACAGCTCATGTAAACTATTTTTTTCTTTTTAATACAGCAAAATGACAGTTTTACATGATGAAAAGAATCTTTGTGAGCTGGTGTCCTCTCTTCCTGATCCTCCTTCAGGAGTAATTTATGTTCTGAGATTAGACGGTGGAATAACTGTGTGATCACAGATGGGAGAATAGATGAAACAATGAGGCACAAATAATATTGACACTGAGATTTCTCAGTGAGGAGAGCAGAAAGCGCTTTAGATCCTTCACCTTATTTCTCATGCTGGTGCATTTATTTTGTAATTTTTGAGTGACACTCTCCTGTCCATTGCCTCCACAGGAATACCTGTGTCCACTAAACGGTTGTGTGTGGAAGAGCATGTTGTGACAGCCATGTCTCTGGAGATGGAAAAAACCATCACCAAGCTGATGTACGACTTCCAGAGGAACTCCACCTCCGACGATGACTCTGGTTGTGCTCTGGAAGAGTACGCCTGGGTTCCCCCAGGCCTCAACCCTGAGCAGGTATGAGCTCCATGATGTTCGAGCTGCATTTTATGCTCAGTGCTTCATTACTCATTGCTGTTTTTCATTCTGAACACGCAGATCAAATGAATTAAGCCAAAGTATTGAAAATTATTTATTCATCTGGTTTATCTAACTTGCAACACTTTCCTCATAATCTGAAGATGTAAACAGGTTTGATTAACCAAAAGAGGAAAAAACACATCCTTATGGTTTTATTTCACTTTGGTTGTATTATATCTTCTTTAGGTTAGAAAAGGAAGAAGAGAAAGGGCTGGGATGACCTCCAGTACCATCACTGGGACTGAAATGTCAGACTTTTTATTGAAAAATAATTGAAGGGACATTTTTCAGCTAAAAAGTTTAAAACCAAATTTATATGTCGGAAAAGTTTGTGCCAGAGTCATAATCTGAAGGGAAAAATGTGGATAAAATGGGCCATTTCACACATTGTTAAGAACAGTGAACTTTGATTAAAAGAAACATTGAAGAGGGGGGGAAATGATAGGTAGCTCAGTGAAAATGATCTATAATGTTTCATCATGGAAACCCAACCAGAAATAGGTGGAGGAAAATGGAAAAGCACTACAATGGATCAAAGGATAGCCTGAAATGGCAAAAACTCTGTAATGATCAAAAAAGGTCCATTGAGAGTTCTGTAATGTAGGCAACTCTTTCAGAAGCCAAGCGATCTGCAATAAGTGCCCACAAAGTTCCGCTGTTGGAAAAATCACTTCCTCAAGATGTTCCAGATTGTCAAAGAACACACTCAATGGCCAAGAGAGAAATAGCTAAACATAGAAATAACTATATTGTCATATGCTCAGAAAAAGAAAAAGAAAATCTGGCAATGAAATTTATACTCCACAGGCTCCCTTCAACATCATTTTCAAAAGTTACTTAAATCAAGAATAAGAAATCACAAGTAATTATTAGGAATAATAAGCCTAGGTTGAGGGACAGAAACTGAATTGAAGTTCAATGTAAAGCTGTACTGATCAGGCATCATCCTTTGAAGACTTTTATTAGCATGTCCTTCCATCCATCCATTTATCCATTATGTTTTGATTATGTGAGGTCCAATCAACTTTTTACAGCTCTGATCAATTGTATTGTTTGAACATGGCTGTAGGAATGAAACAAGTAATAGTGATGTTTCATTAGTGGGTAAATTTTAATTATGCTTTTGCTAGCCAGAGCTCGGCTTATTTCAGTGAAACTAAAGTAATTGGAGTCAGTGAATGTTGGTTTGAATCTTATTGGAAATTCAATTTGGTTTATCTAAGCTTGCAGTCTCCACAGCTCCCTGTTTGTATCTATTTGCATCTTAACAGCATTTTAATGCCATGCCTTACGAAGGTAATTGAATTAGTAGAAACTATCTCTACAGCTTTAGTTTCTTTTTATTTTTGTCTGCAGTTTTTGCTTTGTGTGACATTAACATGCATACATTTCTTCAACAGCTTCAGCTATAAACCATATTGTCTTTGTTATGTAAGAGAAAGACACTAATACAACGGGCCACCTAGGGCTCTGTTAACAGTTGACAGGAAGCCTGATAACAGTGATTTTCTCTAGTCAGCCATCTTTTGACAGGATGCTGAAAGAGGCTACAGCCTCTGTCATCCAGCAGGAGGTGGAGGCAATTGACGCTGCCTGTTTCTCTTTTAATGCACTTGAATGTAATGATTTTTAAGCCTGTCACTTCTGGTGTCTCTCCATACAATGCCATTAAAAAAAGGAAATAATCATGTGCTGAGGCTCATTGAGCTGTCAGGAATCAAAATCCCAAAATTTGTCTACTCTGAATCTATCATTAGGTTTCAGCTGCGTTCCGATTGTCTTTCTAAAAGGTTTTGTTTCCCAAGTTTGGACTTTTGCTCAAGCATAACTTTTAGGTTAATAATAATTTGATTACTAAAAGACACAGTAGCTTGCCTGAGATGAATTAGGTTTATTAAGTTTCTTAAAGTAATCTATCTCACAGTCCGTCAAAACTCTATCAAATTGACATTCTCTAAAATCAATCCATCTTAAGATTGTTTCTTGGCCTTTGCATTAAGTGATATTTATCAAACATTTAAAGAAGAATCAGGGGTTGTTTTATTTTTATAGAACAGTTTGTGTAGTTTTCAGGCTTAAGATTTATTTAGGATAAATTAAGAATAATAATGATTCAGCAAAAGTTATAAAAACAAATCTACACGAAGTAGTAAAGAATCCATCCATCCATCCATCCATCCATCCATCCATCCATCCATCCATCCATCCATCCATCCATCCATCCATCCATCCATCCATCCATCCATCCATCCATCCATCCATCCATCCATCCATCCATCCATCCATCCATCCATCCAGCCTCTTAGAATTGTAGGAAGCTGGTGCTTTTCTTCAGCAAGCAATTTAATATGAAATTTATTATAACCATACTAAAATCTGTTAACTACTGATTTCACTAAACAGAAGGCATAAAAAAAATGTCTGACTTACTATTCGACTATCATTAAGTTTATTTCAAGTTTTTAAAGGTTTATGCTCCTATGATCGGAAACTACAGTCTTTTATTCATTTCTTTCTGATTCTCATCCAGTGTCAGTTTAAATTCTTCTTAGTGTAGTTTGCTATACATCCCCTTGTCCTGTCTGCTATGTTCTTGAGCTTCACCCTTTCATTTTAAGAAAGATTTTTGAACATGATTTTGCCTTCGTCCTGCTTGTGCTTGGGTGTTCCATCACCAGCATTGGGTTTTCAGTCAAAGAACAGGCCAGACTTGCTTTCAGGTCAGCTTTATAACAGCTGTTGATTCACTTTATGACTCACAGATTAGTTCTTATGCAGGCCATTGAATGTCTTAGTGCTTCCTCATTTTAGCTTCAGGATTGCTCCTAAATAAAGGTAGTGAGTGACGTGGCACATACGTCTGAGGTGGGTGGAGGGGAAGTGGCTTCTGAGCTTTGCACCAAAGTAGTCACACACCGAGCAGCATGAAATCCAAACAAAGGTTCAATGGGATCAGAACTCACTTGCTTTTGGATGCGTAGACATCAGGAAGAGCTGATTAGCCAATCAGGAGTGAAGTTGGGGTAATGTAAGCGCAACATCTTGGTATAAAGTCCATAAATTGGAGAACTATGTTGTGCTAAACGACATTATTTTATTCTAAAATAAAAGTCAACAGTCAATTACTGTTGTCAAAAAATATTTCAAAATTGAGTATGTATTCTCACCTTTTAAATTTTAATATTTAATATTGAAACTGATCCAGTATTTCTAAAAATTTTTTAAAAAAATTTAAAGATCATTCATATTTTGACCAACACTTTAAAGTCACCTTTAAATGAAAAAGCAGTTAGTGCAGGTGAAAGGTCAACCAACCTGAGACGTCCACTAAACTTTTTTAATAAAAAAAAAGGCACTCTTATTTTTAGTTTTTTTTTTCTTCAAAAAACATCTACAAATTATCTTCAAGACTTGATGATTTGATTAACCTTCAAATCATCCAGCTAAGATTTGAAGATGAATCCAGAGGAAAAAAAGCTTGCAGATCCCCTGAAAGTTTGTTCTAATGCAAAAAGAATTATTTTTTCTTGATCCATGTTTTAGTGCACTAAATCTAATTATTTTCTGAGTGTCACAAGCAAGCAGATCAGATCTGAAATGAACACTATTCATTATTACTATAGTTTTATTTATAAACATTAAATTAGGGAGAACAATCATGCTCTGCTAAGAGAATAAATTAAGCTAATTTAGAATTGATTTTGCTAAGGAAAATACATGAGGCATTTTTACGATGATAAATAATTTATGAAACTAATCACTAAATGATGTACAAGAGAAAGATTTAATTTAGTTATGTATGTGTATCACCTGTTCTCCAGCATGCGGGAAAAAAATTTAATCATTACCTCTTAAACCTTACTTTTTCATTATAGCACAGTATAGTATAGTTGAGTACAGCATAGCATGACATAGCATAGCATAGCATAGTATAGTATAGTACAGTATAGTATAGTGTGGTATAGTATAGTATAGTATAGTATAGTACTAGTGCCTTTTTGCTCCTTGCTGGGGAAAGAAAGGCACCTTCATTTTACAGTAATTTTCCACCCCAGTGATTATGTAAACTTAATATGAAAAACTTGACTGAGCACAAACAATTTTGATCCGGAGGCCGGTTTGCTTAAAATCAGACAAGCAACAAGATTGCTTTCCACCCCAAAAGTGTTTACCTCTTGAGTACCAATCAGCGTTTTCTTTATTTCACCAACTAACATGCAAATAAATACAAGGGGAGGTTCAGGACAAGGACACTGAGTCCTGCATGATGAATTCAAACTGCAGCGGATATGCTGAGGGTATGGGTACGCTGAGATTTCCTTTAAGCAATGTGAATATTAGCTGTTAAAAGTTTAAAGAAGCTCATTCTGTTCTAGGTTGCGTCTGCAGCTGCAGGAGCACAGAGCTCATTGTGCAATCACTTTTAACTCGAGACGCTGACCTCCGAGGATAACAGTCGTTGAGGGAGAAACAGAAATGGGTCCTGTTGGCATGAAGGGCATGCTAAATTCTTTTAAATCTAATTTCAGATTAATGTAAATTAGTTTGTTGCATGAATTAATGAAATAAAGCAGAACATGTAAACTACTTTGCATTCAATTCAAAGCAATGGAACCGCACACAACATATTCAGTGCCTATTCAGTGTCCTTGAACTTTAATGTCCTTTATCGAGGGTTTGTATAATAGACCATTGATAAACGGTAGATAATTGTGAAATAGGAGGAAAAGGATTTCATTTTCTACAAATACAATTTATTTATGTTTAACATTTAGAAAATACATTGTAAAAGCATATAGAAGCTGTTGTCTGTTTTACATTTTCTTATTTTCTTCTAAATAGCTCAATTAGGTTGACCACAGAACCTTGTTTTAAGTTTTGCTGCAGATTCTCAATTAGACTTCAGCCAGTACTTTGACATATATATATGTATGGACCATCCCATTGTTGCTCTGGCTGTGTGTTCTGCTGAAAGATGAACCCTCATCCCAGCCTCAGGTTTTTTGCAGCAGCTAACGAGTCTTCATCCAGGATTGTTTTGTCTTTTCCTCCACCCATCTTCCCATCAAGTCTGACCAGTTGCCCTGTTTCTGTTGAAGAAAATTATTATAACTTGACAATTTTGCTGACACTATGTTTCTAAAACTGTCTTAATGTTGAGACAATTCATCCTTCCCCTTCAAAATAATGTACCACTGTGTTAGTCTGCTGGATAAAATCCCATTAAAATACGTTGAAGTTCATGACATTAATGTGGGACAATGTAAAAAAAAAAATCTAAATCCTTTTGTATAACATTGTATGCAAAAGAATATTTGCCATTAAGCCTCTTTCTGTGATTCCTATTATGATTCGAAATACTTAAAATTTACACTGGAAATTTATGTAAATTGGCCACTATGGAGTGTCCTTCACTCACAGTTCTGTCTCTGTCCTGCAGCTCAGTTTTTCTCTTCTGCTATCCATGAGCCTCCTAGCTAATAAATAACTTAAGCTGTGAGAGATAATCAAGGAGGATAACTTTGACTCTGACTTCATTGGGGGTTGAAGGATAAAATAAGAAATTGCAGCATATATTGCTTTGTATCGGTGGACAGACTTCTTACAAAATGGTAAAAAATAATAGATATTAGTCTTGTCTTTCACACAAGATTGAATTGGGAATTTAAATGTTTTTGCTTTGTCTGTTTAAGGTGCATCAGTATTATAATTCTTTACCGGAGGAGAAAGTGCCATACATAAACAGCCCAGGAGAGAAATACCGCATCAAGCAGCTGCTTCACCAGTTGCCCCCACATGACAATGAGGTGAAATACACTTTCAGCCGTTACATGACAGGTTTTCTGTTTTAATGTGTGAACGTTGAAGGTGTTTGGTTATTTGTAGTTTTTATGTTGCCTAATGATGATGAGCTGTGATGTTTCAGGTACGTTACTGCAACGCACTGGACGAGGAAGAGAAACGAGAACTTAAGATCTTCAGCAACCAGCGGAAAAAAGACAACTTAGGCAGAGGGAACGTCCGTCCATTCCCCCTCACCGTGACCGGGATGGTCTGTGAGAAGGTGAACAGAAGAACTCGCCTTCATTTTGACTTTTAAATCAAAGAAGTCATAAGGATTTCATTATTTTTACCTAAATGTATATTTTTGAGACAACTTCCTAATTTCTCTTCTCCTTCTCTTACCATCTTCCTTTTGTTTCTACCTGTTCCACTCTCCTCATCCTCTTCCTCACCAACAGTGCGGAGGTCAGATAAATGGAGGGGAAATTGTAGTTTTTGCTGCCAGGGCGGGACATGGAAAATGTTGGCACCCTGCTTGCTTCGTCTGCTGTACATGTGAGGAGCTGCTGGTGGATCTCATCTACTTCCTTCAGGACGGGAAGGTCTACTGCGGCCGACACCACTCCGAGAGGCTGAAACCCCGCTGCTGCGCCTGTGATGAGGTGCGCCTGTCTGGGCCTGAAGCCCTTTGGGGTTGGAAAGCCTAAACAACACAGAATCTAAAAGGTTTTCTCTGTACCAGTTTACTGAGAAAAAGATGGCTCTGTTAAATATGCCAAGTAGGCATGGAGTTTCCCCTAGAGTCTGGTGAAGTCCTCTTGTGTTAATTACATGAACATATTTCGACCCAGACGATTTATTAAGAGGACAGCATTTGTAGTTTTCATAGCTAAGATTTGTTTTCAAATATGTTGTTTAAAAAAATCTGTAGGACAGAAAGCAGGCTACAGTTGAGTGGTGCATTGCAGCAAGAAGGTCTCTGGTTAAATCCTGGCATGGGGTTTTTCTGACTGGAGTTTGCATGTTGTACCCTGTGCATAAGTGGGTTCTGTCTCACTAGTTGAGCTCCCTCCAAACCTCATATATAATTTTACAACTATCTAAAGTGCTCTTTGGTCTTTTTGGGGTTGTTTTTTTACCGTACTTAAGTTCTCCCAAAATCTGAAGCCTGTATAGCCTATCATACTAATTAATTGTGGTCATATAAACTATTTATTATAAAAATATAATTGCCATTTTGTTTATTTTATTTAGGGGTACCCAAATAAAATATAATTTAGAAAGAAATTATAAATCATCATTTGTGCTATCCTGTGTTGGTCTACACCAGTGGTTCCCAACCCTGGTTCTCAATCCCCCTCACATTGAGGCTACACACCTGACTGAATTAACTGGGTGATTAACAGGCTTTAGCTGAATTAAATGCCATGCAGAGGAGGTCATGCAGCCATGACCTCCTCTGCAGAAGCTGGGAAAGCATCTACAACACGTAGAGCAGCAGGGCTTCAAAACCAGTGTTGGGAGCCACTGGTCACTAAAATACTTAAAAATTCAAGGGGTGTGAATACCTTTGCACGGTAATATATCAAATCTAAGCATTTTTAGATGACGAATAATACACATGCAGTCAATGTATATGGTTTTGCCTGTTATATGTCTTATACATATATACATGAGCAGATGGGCATTCTCAGTCTTCAGAGAGTAGACCATCTGGCCATTGATTCGGTTGCAGTGAGCACAAGGCACAACACACAGCAGTCCTTTATGCTTTTTGCTCTTTAAACTTCTTGACCTTGTTAATTTTCTTTTTCACTCTGATTGAATGATATTAGTCATCGTCAGTTTTCAGAACAGACAGGATGCCTGTTTTTTAACAGTCCCACCCACAGATGGTATGTCTTTTTTTTTTTCCATTAAAAAAAGCCTGTTAAAATACATCTGATCGCCGCGACTTATTCTTTTTACATCACAGGTGTTCAAGTGTGTATGAGGTGCTTTTCTTAAACCCTCAAGAAAGAAAAATGCAGAAAAAAATTTAGGTTACGACAAGAGATTATTGTACAACACAGTGCACAGGTCCCTCACACATTATTTTTACACTGAAAATTTTCAGATAATCTCACAAATTTTTATATCAAATAACGAAAGCATAAGTAGTTTAGGTCACAAACTTGAGATTTTTTTATTATTTTTATTATTTACCTTATAAATCTCCCTAAAATGCAAATTTGCAAATGTCTTTCTAATTGTTTAGAAAGACAATTCTGAACGCTGACTTTTAAATGAGCAAAGTAAGGTCTACAGCGCTTTTGGTTTTGTTTTGGTCTCTTAATGACCTTCTGGAAAAGTTGGTGATGTGCACAACCTATTTCCACAAACAGGCGAAGACTGCACACTTGAAGCTGCAGTCGACAGCAGAGCATCACAGAGCATCCATCCCTTGTGCCTGGTTAACTATGTGCCTGGAAAATTCGTAATAGCACATCTTTAATGACGAAAATATTTATCTTAATTTTGCTTTTTGTGGCCTCTTCTGGGTGCCATAATTTAACCATGGAACAATGAAATGTGTGATTAGTTAGCCTAAAACCTAATCCTGCGTTTTCTATTTCCACAAGTCGCCTTTGTTTGTTTGATGGCCCAAAACATACAAGTGTGACAAAGAGTAAAAAGACTATTTAGAAGTGCCTTCATAGAAAAAGAACTGAACAAAAACAACAGCCTGTTGGTTAAATCCTAGATTACCCCAAACATGGGCCTAGCTCTCAATGGTATTTTAGGAAATATTAGCATCTGTTCTGACCAAGTTTTTTTTTTTTCAGTGTTCTTACCGCATGTGTTTGCTGACTATTGTAATATCTGAACCACACAGTTAATCTTTGCTGATGAATGCACTGAGGCAGAGGGAAGGCACTGGCACATGAAGCACTTCTGCTGCTACGAATGCGAGACCACCCTCGGGGGCCACGCTACATCATGAAGGATGGACGGCCGCACTGCTGCAACTGCTTCGAGTCTCTTTATGCAGAGTACTGCGATGCCTGTGGAGAACACATAGGTACAGCTCACCTACAATAACACACATGTACAGCTGACAAAATACACTGACATGTTTTACTTTCTACACTGTAATACAGCAGCTCAAACAGTCTCATAATGAATGTATGTGTGGCTGGTATCAGCTCCGAGCCTCCTGGGTCACAGCTGCAGAGAGGCGGATCCAGTGCGGTGAGATGTGGATGGTTATTATCATCCCCAGATAACAGTGAAGGAGTGGGTTTCAGAGAGTGCCCCCAAACTGTAACCAGATGGGAGCTGTGAAGGATGATTAGTTCTTCCAGTCTGAGAGCAGCGCTTGTGAAATTTATTCATGCTATCTTAGAAATCAAGCAATCATGTAAGGGCACAGAATCACAAATGTTTGACTCCAGGAAATAAAAATAAGAAGGAAGAGGTTGATCTGCTGGTTAAATCGGAATCGTTGAGCATATGTAGTTCTGCTTATTTCTGGAATGTGGTCAAAAGGAATTTGTTTTTCCTATGTGATTAAAGGAATTGACCAAGGCCAGATGACATATGATGGGCAGCACTGGCATGCCACTGAGGAATGTTTTTGCTGCGCTCGCTGCAAACGTTCCCTGCTGGGCCGTCCATTCCTCCCAAAGCAGGGGCAGATCTTCTGCTCACGATCCTGCAGTGCTGGACAGGTATGAAGAACTGAAAGCAACTGCAATTGATTAAATGCATTCCTTTAAGCATTTTTATCATCTAACAAATCTGGTTTCTTTCCATGTATCAGGATCCAGAAGAGTCTGATTCCTCTGACTCTGCTTTCCAAAGTGCTCGCTCTCGAGAATCCCGCCACAGCACTAAGATTGGCAAGAAGGAGCGCAGGAATGCTGAGCAGGATCGCCGGAGCACAGAGCCCCGCCAGTCAGCTCCTCCACCCATGCCCGACCGCCTGTCTGCTGAAATTGATCCCCTTTCTGTTCCAATGGACCGACTAAGCCTTTCATCCAGTCAGACTCCGAGTAGGACACCTAACCGTACACCGAGCCGCACGCCGAGCCGAGCCCCAAGCCTTAACCAAGTGTGGATGAGCAGGGACGAACCCTACATCCCAGCTTCATATGAGGGCCCGAAAAGGGATCCCTCCCCAACCCCTGCATCCATACACCTGCTGGGTCAGTGTAATGCCAGGCAGGGATACAATCCCAACACAAACGCTCATCCACCTGCCCAGAGTCCTGCCAACCCAGGCAAGAGGCCTGATTCCTGGGGGAAGGAGCAGGGCAATGCCAAGAGGACCCCTATGGCTGCCCTTAGGGGCCACTCTTTCAATGAGAACTGGATCCATCACAGCCAGGATGAGTTCAGACCCAACAAGCTCCGTACCCAGATGAGCTTCAATGAGATGTCTAGCCAGAATCAGGGTTTCTCTGACAAGAGGAGTACCAGTCTTCATGGATTCCAGAGAGACGGCAGACCCCCGCTGACAAGGAGAAACCACATCACTGCCATGAGCTTCAACGAGCCCCTCACTCCACTAGAACAGACGCCTCGTGGATCCATGGACTCAATTACTATGTCCAATACTGCAGGTAATGAATCGGACAATGTGGCTTAGTCCTATGTAGATGCATCACAGTACAATAAAACATCACTGACAATGCAATTTCATTAACTGAATTGAAAAGTGAACTCTTATCACATAGTTTTGCTGCACAGACAGAAAAGCACATTTCACGTGCTTATTTCTCAAAACAAAGAATTACTTAGAATTGAGTTTCTCTGAAAATGTTAATGTTACATAAGAATAATACAAATGTATTTAACTATAAGGGTAACTAAAAGCTGGTAAAGGAGAAGCTTGTAAATTTAGAGCTCCACATTAAAGCAAAATTATGGAAACGTTTGTGAAAGAAAAACAAGTGGTGAAATATAGTGCAGATAAGATGAATGCAGTTTTGACAGGATTGTAAAATAAATCCTATTTAAGAGTTTGGATGAGATTTACAAGGCATGACTTTGTCTGGAGTCATCTACATTCCTTTATTTTAAGCCATTGTTATTAGTCTCATGTAATATAATAAATTTATAAGCAAACTAAAAAAATACAATCTGATCAAAACTTTAGAAATAAATACTCAACCTTTGTCACTCTGCATGTAATGACACTATATGATATATAAATTTCACTTTTGCGCTAAAATAAATTAACTGTTTGATATTGCTCTTTGCTATTGAAAATATATTCATATTGTGACTGGAAAATATGACGTTTGATGTCCTGTCCTAACAGGTAACTCTCTGGATGGGGCCACTAAGCGCCAGGAGCATCTGTCCAGGTTCTCCATGCCTGACCTGAGTAAGGATTCAGGCGTAAATGTGTCGGAGAAGAGCAACATGGGAACCCTGAGCTCCTCAGTCCAATTCCATAGTACAGAGTCACTGTCCTCTTCCCGCCCTTATAACAACAACATGTACACTCCCCTGAGAGTCGGGTACCCACTTCAGTACTGGGATGGCCCGCAAGACATTGGCTTTGATGGCAAAGGTCGTGTTGGATTGATGGGCAGCAGTGGGAACCTGCGGATGGCTCCTATGAGTGACAGGATGCCACGCCGCCGCATAAACGCCCAGGAGTCAATTTCACAGCAACAGCAGCCACAACCGAGACCCCACAAACACCACCGTGGGACTAACGGTAATGGTCACCACCGCAGTGGTCGCCATCACAAACGCTCCCGCCGCTCGCGCTCCGACAATGCCTTGCACCTGGTGGCAGACCGACCCACTCAAATGGTGGAGCTTCCCTATCGTCGCGTACAAGAGGATTACGACCGCTTCCCCTCTGGTCAAGCTGCTCGGGAGTTGTATGGTGTGGACTCAGGCGGGCACAGGCAGATGCCCCACCGGCCGTGCCCACGCACCACTTCTGACCTTACTCTGCAAAATGCTGGCTGGCAACCAGTGGGACTGGGTGGGCCATGCTGGAACGATGGCTACATGGAGTCTGCTGACCCATGGTGCTCCAGCTGCTCCTCTTCTTCTGAATCTGAGGCTGATGAGGGGTATTACCTGAGCGATCCAATCCCTCGGCCTGTGCAGCTGTGCTACATCAACAATGAGGAGCTGCGCCACCGCTACAGCCCATCTGGGATAGGGGCCCATCATGGGCCTCTGCACGGACCGATTCATGGCCAGCTCCACAGCCGCCAGAGGAGGAAGAGCAAAAACTGTATAATTTCCTAGATGTAGAGCAAGGAAATGAGAAGGGAAGGGAAGAAGAGCGAAGGGAATTAGAAAGGTAAGAAGACAGAAGAAAGTGCTTGAGAGGAGGAACAGAATGAGTGGGAAGGTGAGAGTAAGACAGCTGAGAGTGTGTTCGGGGTGTGTGTGTGTGTGTTTCTGTGTTTGGCAGGGTTTGAGGGATAAAAAAGCCAATTTCTTTGGGCTTGTGAGCTTACACAACTCTACACTGTATGGTTGTGTACACCTACACAGAATGATCTAATCATAAGAGGAAGCTCAGCTGGCTTACACAACAAGAATGTTTACAGTGACTGAGACCAACTCAAAGATGGCACCAGGAAGCACTAATGAATTGGACTGCTTAATATGCCGTGGTCAAGGTATATAACATGGTGTACGTGCGTGTCTGTCTGTGAGTGTATTCATGTTACAGAGAATCTGAACAATTTCTTTAGTCTGAAACGGAAAGCAAAGCCGCAGCGATCTGCAAGCTCAGAGAACCGAGCCCTGAGCAGCCGACGTCTTCTACACGGACCGACAAGAAATTGTGCTGGGATAGTGAAAGCTATGTGCTAGATTCCAAGCTACGTCATTGTTTACCTCTGTGGAATCAAAATGCTGCTGGAATATAGTGTTGGCTTCCTAGCCCTGTTATCAGCTTGTACAAAAACAAAATAAATAAAAGTCTATTGAAACTTGTGCTCTACATAGCCAGCTCTCCATGCTTTACCAAGGACAGAGCGCCAGGCAGCCTCTGCTCCTTGCCCATTCAGGCACAGTAACGTCAGGTATGGTCCTGTTTTCTTTTCTGCAACATGCTTTGTTTTACTTACAGATGGTTAAGAATAATTAAATAGTAATATTAATAATAATGATATTAACAATAATAATACTAATGCAAACAATAATTATAATGATATTACAAACAATACCTGCTAAATGTATATATAGTAATACACTTTAATAATAGATGAAGTACTGTAAATGTCTTGTACATATTGTCTTAAATATTTATATATTTTGTAACAAAAAGAATCATTATTTGTATAACATCATAGAAATGGGGAGGCTTGCATGTGAATTTTGTTGTTGTTGTCTCATACTGAAAATAAAGTGTACTTTAACCAGGAAACTCTAAAGTGAGTTGTACTGTACTATTTTTCTCAAAGCAAGGTTTCTGTTTGCGCTTCAGTGTGATGGAGAGAGAAAAATGATCAACACTGATCAAATGATCACAGATATTTTGACATGAAATGTCAAAGCAAATGAAAGCAACTGCAATGTCTATGATTGTTCGAGTATTATTGGCCTACAAGCCTGAAGTGGTTTTGTTTTATTTTATTTTTTCCAAATGTTTATCTACTCATCCCGTAGAACTGAATTGCTCATAAGAAGGAAAGTCCCAATCAAAATGTCTTTGTCCTTGACACTGATCCAAGTCATTTAAGATAAGGTGTCTACTGAACACCAATATACCATTAAAATAAAAAATCACTGCCATGTATATACTTGAAAACATATTTTCTTCAGTATTATATGGTCTACCCACTCTTGACGAGTCTGTTTTTCTAAACTTTAGATTTAGCACCAATACAACTTTAATTTGGTAATACAAAGATTGAACTCTTTGGTATGAATGCCAGACGCCATGTTAGGAGGAAACCAGGCACAGATCATCGTCCCATGAATTCCATCACTTCAGTGAAGCATGGTAGTGGCAGCATCATAGTATGGGGATATTTTGTAGCAACAAGAACTGATAGGCTAGTCAGGTTAGAGGGAAAGATGAATGCAGCAATGTACAGAGACATTCTGGGTAAAAAACCTGCCGCAGTCTGTTCTTGATCTCAAGCTGGGGTGACATTTTTCGGCAGGAAAACGACCAAGATGACCAGGATCTCAAAAAAGTGGCTTTAGAACCACTTTGTGAATGTTCAGAAGAGGGAAGATCTGGAAATGGCTTCACTGACAGCTCCTATCCAAACTGATGAAGTACTGAAGAGCATGGGCTAAACTGTGTGTACTACATTTGTGGCATCATATTTAAAAAAAATATATAAAAACTTGACGTTAATTGCTGCTAAAGGTGGATGAACAAAGCACCAAGTAAAAGATGTCATGACTTTTGTAAATTTGATTAACTGGTTTTCTATTTTTATTAAATTTAGATAAATCTGAAACTTTTTTTTCACACTGGGAAAAAAATGGGATATCTGTAATTTTGAGAAAAGAGATTAACTTAATGCAATTTGGAATAAGGCTGTAACAGGGCAAAATGTGGTAAAATCGTTGTGAATACTTTCTGGATGCACCTTATCTTATCGAAGAGCTGCATGTATGCTGGTCATCATTTGACCCATTTGCCTGCTTTTAGATATGACCTAAAAAGTTTCTAAAAATATTTGACCCCATGCAACAGTTTAAATGGTGCACAGAAAATATGAAAGTATTTAGAAAATAGAGAAGTGAGAATAAACTACATCAGACATTAATACACAGTTCTCCAGTTTTAATGCATTTCAAGCAAAATGACCAGTGTAGTTATTTTACAATCACATTAAACTGGTCAGCATTAAATCTTAATTTTCCAATAGAATTAGACTGGAAACATAGAAAAATAATAAAATAAAATTTAAAAAGATGTACTCCGTCAGACAAAATGTTTTTAAAAAAAGTCTCACTGAGAATCTCTGTCACTAAACGACACATGAATCCGGGTGTGTGATTAGTGCAAAAGTTTCCTGGAGTCATAGTCTTCAATAAATTTCTCCATGGCATCCACACAGCGTTTGCCAATGTCCCGCAGGTTCTCCTGCAGCGACGATTGGATGGGACGCTCCAGGGCTGGATCCTTTGCAATTAGCATCTTTGCTACAAGGCCGAACATTTCACACTCCTGGTAGTAAACCTGAAAGGCAAAAATATTCAATGCTTTAGGGCAAAGGAACCAGTGTTAGAGGACACACCGAAACAGAGATGAGAAAAAAAAACTAAATTATTTTGCCCCCCAAAAAAATCTCTTCTTCATGTATTATTACTTAAAGTATAATCCTGCAGACTGTTCACAAGAATAGTCTTTGCAGCAACTATTGTGGACATTTTTGCATCAGCATCCATCGCCAGCCTCACATTTTATCGCTGCAGTGCTTCTATATCCCTGCAACCATGGAGATATGAAAAAAAGGAACCAAAGCATCTTCTCCATCAAGTGGGTGGAAACACAAGTACAGTCTCTGACATAAACAGAGAGCTGATGAGCACAGCCTCATGTGATGTCTGTCACATTGAAGGCAACATTAAAGCACGTGCAGGGTCTCTTGTGAGACAGGTGAGCCTGTCATGCTTCTTTTTGATTGATTTGAAAACAAAGAGCATGAAAGAAAAACGCTCTCAGTCATGTTAAACTGTGAACAAGGCCTTCATTGCCAGGCTTGGCAAAAAA
Source organism: Poeciliopsis gracilis (assembly GCA_911649635.1). Classification (NCBI taxonomy): domain Eukaryota; kingdom Metazoa; phylum Chordata; class Actinopteri; order Cyprinodontiformes; family Poeciliidae; genus Poeciliopsis; species Poeciliopsis gracilis. Next base: position 7,021,042 of record CAJVRI010001220.1, read on the forward strand.
AAAAACCAAAAGTAATGACACTTCTGTTGCCTCGGGCTTGGCACTACAAAATTAATGTTTATACTACAGCAAACAAATCTTTTGTTGCCTGTCTCATGTCTCCCAGCGCTTCCTAAGATCTGCACTCTGACATTCTTCCTGTAATCCCCACTTCTCTTATCTTTGCTCTTTCTCGATCACTTTATAACCATTCCTCTCCCAAGACATGTGGGTGAATTGTTTGTGTAATTACACTCTCCCCCCACCTCATCTATCTCTCTCCTCTTCTGTTGGATGGCTCTGTCTCGTGCTGCTGTCTGGCTCGCAGTTAAAGGGAGCTCCCCATCTCTGCTTCGCTCTCTCTGATCTCTCTCTCTGCTTTGGTTTGGCTCGTTTTGAAAAACCTGTAAAGAAAGAGGCCAAACAGGACCAAAGCTTTAGGTATTTCACTGTTCACCAAAATCGTGCATGTAAACACAGTTTATGATTGATGTGCTAATGAGCATCCTGAAACGTTGCAGCAAAATAAAGTGCAGGTTTCACCTGACATAATGTAAATTACAAAGATTTTCACACCCCTTTTCCCTTTTCACATTTTGTCTCAGGACAAACATTTGTGTATTTTGTTGAGATTTTCGTTGCCCTCTTTACTTTGATACCTTAAAATTCAGTGCAGCCAGTTATCTTCAAAAGTCATCTGATTTCTAAATGCAGTGAATCTATGTGTAATTTAGTCTCAATATACATCCAGGTCATCTGGGAAGGTTTCAGAGTTCTGTTAGAAAACATTACTGAACAAACAATGTCACAGGACATAAAGGAACAATGCAGACATGTCTTGAGGTGAAACTGTGGAGAAGGCAGGTTAGTCTTTAAGAGAATGTCCGAGGGTTAGAATATCTCATGGAGCATATTCAGTCCATCTTCTGAAAATAGAACAACTGCAAACCTACCAAGAGCTGACTAAACACAGGGTACACTGCAAAATTTGTTCAAGGTTTGAGACTGGCATGGTTCACTCAACTACCATGGAATATTTTAGAGCTTAGTTTAGAGTCATATATTAGAATGGTTCTGATTTTTTGACACAACCAGAACCTCAACGACACGTACGCGTCAATGCCCTTTTTGCTGCTCGCCTTTGCAAGGTGGTCTTAGATTGGTGTGAAGTTAGCTGGATGTTTTCATAACTTTCAAGTAAATCAAACAACCCGTTAATCCAGATGTAATGAGCCACACTCTTTTTCAACTTCTAAATAAGCATCAGGTTGGCAGTTGTCTCCCTAATTACAAAACAAACATATATAAACATAATTAAACATTTAATAATGTTGCAAAGATTGGCAGCCAGAGAAGACAGCTTCATAACACACAAATGTATTTATTGACTTATTCTTTGAGGCAATAAAATAACTTTTAGGACAGTATTAAGACAGGGAGGTAATATTTTGCAATTATGTATGTAATTATGCTATTGTGCCCGAGAACAAAGGATTTTTAAATTAGGCAATCAGCTTAAGTGTAGTATCTGACAGAAATACTGAGGAAACATATTTGCTTTACATAATGCATCGAATTTTATGCATTCCAGACTAATTGGATAAAGTAAAATAATTGTAAAAACAGTTTGTTTTTTTTATGATTTGGCTGCAAATCCTGTACAGTCACTAAAAGTTGATTGGCAGCTAACGGTGGTTCAACAATGAGACACCCCCCCCCAGCCTCCATCTTCCTCTTTTCCTCATTCCTCTAAGCACTGCAGGCATTCAGCCTTTTCGCTGTGCCTCTCATTCAAAATTGATGATTATTGTTTCCGTTTTGCATCTCATCTCACTCTAAAAAACAAACCAATTCTGAGAACACAGGCCTCCTCAAAAGGATGCCCTAAAAGATCTACCTGCAGATTGATGTTCTAGCATCAATATCCACACATGATTCTGTTTTAGATTTAACCTGCACAATTATCCAAATTGGGCTTGATGGGAGATGTCCACCAACCTCTTAGTTTTGCAGCACTTTCCTGAATCTGAGCTGAAAATAAATTCTGATGCTTTTCCTAACAGATAAATCATCTGTAAACACAGATCATCGAACTCCACTGTCAGCTCTTTCAAGTCCCAAGCATTTCTCAGTCTTCACCATGTTAAACAGATGATGTACTATATCCTTGGATCGTAATCTCTCGTTTCAGTCCTCCTTACTGTTCGCCTCACATGGTTCTGGTCCAGGTTTCATCTTGGATCCATCTGTCCAGAGAATCTTGTTCCAGTACTGCACACCATATTCATAAAGGCCTGCTTTGATTGCAGGCCTTTATAAAACGCCTCCTCATGAATCTTGAGATAGCATGATGCTTCAAAGCAGATTTCTTTCACCAAGAAAGCAGTTCATTTGTGTTATTCATGCAAAAATTACGAGATTAGTTAATCAACATATCCTCGTATTCACAAAGTTACACACCATACAAGGAACTGCAATATGCAAATTCAATATCTAGAATCTTGATATTAATAATTTGTCATGAATAGCAACAGAAAAGACTCATCAAGAGGACAAGATTCTCGTGGGTGTACAAGAGAAAATAGGAAAAATGTAAAATAATGAAAAATAAACCAATGACACAAGTCTATCTCAGTCTGGACTGAGATACACAGACTTGTGTTTACTTAGCTTCATGTTAGATTCTAAACTACTATAGTGTTGTGAAAAATTGGGTGCACCAATAAATCAGTAAGCAAATAAAATGGCCCTAATTTCCTAAGTTTTGAGAAATTTGTGATTACGTGTGAAGCCAACCTTATCCACTCACCCACCAGGTCATGTCTTCATATTTGCAGTTAACAATAGTCACCCCATAGTTGCCAACTCAGCAATATTCTTGCTACGTTTCATTGTCAGTCAAACTCGGACCCATTTTAGATGGGAAATCGGCAATCAGCCGAGATATTTAAATTTAACTTAAATCTGCAAAAGCAATTAAAAGATTAATCAGTGCATCACTGGATTTCTAAATGCAACTTTGATAAAAACCTTCTTTTTAAACCAAATGTCTACATTTTAGGACGTAATTCACAATAAACTGTGACAGCAGATTGAATCATCTGCATCAATAACAGGCAAAATGAATCCAGATGAACAGTAACATATGTAGGCGCAAACATAAGCACAATGCAGTAATCAATAAAAAAGAAAATCACAATAATAAATATAAAACTAAGAAACATATTCTCCAACTAGAAGCAGCATTTGTTGCATCTAAATTTTAATTTTCCATTAAAATCTTCTAGTGAGAGTGTCACATATTGATTCTGAAAACAAACAAAAAAAAAAATCTAATTTGAGGACTTCTAACCACCAAACCAATGAGCACTTGATTACAGATGCCTTTCAAGATCTGCATGTTTAATTGAATCAGTCAGATGTTATGTGTATAATTCCAATCCTGATTTGCCGGTGAAGCAATCTCATTGACTTCTTCACCAGGGGACCATTAACCATCTGTGCTCATGTGCATTTTCTCTAAAAAGAGACATTTTAGAAAAAGAGAAACAATATCTTCAAAAATATACATTATCAAATATCTTCGTAGTTTAAAAAAAAGCCTTGGCTCTCATCATTTCAGCCTCAGTGTAGCAGCAACCAGCCGCTACAGTGAGCCGCTGTGCTCACATCAGCAAAGATAACCATGCAATCCTTTGATTTCAGCCACCTGAGCCGCTTCAATTAAAGCTAAAATAAAAAACCCTCCACACTCTAGTCTGGAGAACAAAAACTAAAAATCTGTTAATACTGTATGGATGCTTGCTGGTTGCATAAATTAACAACCATATGAAAGAATACATATTTAACAATTACAAAATGTAAAGACTTTTTAGCTTAAAGAAAAGGGAATTTCTCAGCGCAGGCTGATGATGATGACAACAATCAGCAATCATATTTATCAGTTAAGGGCATAATTTACTGCAACATGAATAAATATTAATTTGCTGAATAAATGTTAATTGGTTTAATTAACATTTTGACCAAGAAAATTGGCTCAATTTTCTTGGTCAAAAAAGTAAGAATCTCTTTTATATTTCTGATCTGATAAAGTAAAAAAATAAAGTCTTTGGTATTGCTGCTATTAGGGAATGTCCTTCAAATACTTCCTAAAGGTTATATTGTAAAAAAAAACTTTCCTAACCTTAACAGAAACTTTATGGACTCTTCTCTAAATGTTCCTATAGGTGATCTGGAAGTTTCAAAATGAAGCTCTTTGCGAAGCCTTACTTTCCAGTTATGTGTAACTTTTGAGAAACTTTTTCTGCTGTAATTTTAAACTGTTTTAACCATGAAGATTTAATTTAGTGACCACAATAAAGGTTACTTAAAAGTCTACATAACATCCTGTGAACAGTGTTTTTTCTTGATACAGTTCCAAGGACCAGAGGATAATGCCCCAAACATTATGGGAATGTTTGCTGAAAACATTCATAGTCACAGACTTTCTGAAGTTGACTCTTTAGATTGGCTTCAGTTTTTAAGCTTTTAATTGACCTTTTTTGTATCAGCATTAAATTAGTAGAAGTTCTAACAAATAAATCAATAACAACTGTGGTAAAATAATAAAAAAAATATCTTTAGATAAACATCTAGCAGAGAAAAAGTGACAATAATTAAAGATGGGTTTCTAAAGGTTTTAGTATCAATTTTTAATTGAATGTGTAAGAATGGAGCATATTTTTTGCCTGTGAACTTACAGTGATCTGCATGTCCTTGTCTCTGCTGGAAGTGGACCTTGGTAAGACAGGCCTAGAAGCTGGAAGACACACAAACCACAAGGTCAGCTCAGCAGCACAGCGAGAGATTTCACCACACTAAATAAGATAAAACACCTTGCACATTTACAAGTACTTTTTATTGAACCGCTGTTCCACCTCTTGTTAATTTTTTCCACCGTTGAGATCTGAGATCAATACAGATTTTTGCATGACCTGCCAGCCTTTGCAGTGCTGGAATGCAGTATTCCCATGTAAAGCCGTAGCTTTGTTATGGTTCATTATGTTCTGCTGGTAAATCTCTCTCTCTTCATCTTTCACACTCTCATATACACACAAATCAGCGATGAGTCACCATCATCGCACCATCACTCAGGAACACAAAAAAAAACTGCTCCACACTCACACATGCACAAACACACACCTCCACAGTGCTGCAGTATGCGCACAAATAAAATGGCTGTGTGCAAGGGAAGATAAAGATACTCGGCACCAGTTTATACCAGCAAAAATCTGATACGTGGATTTTCAGTGTTACAACCATGGAAACACACCACCTTCCTACTGATAAATTGTGAACTCCTATTCCTAACACACCACAAAGATATTGTTAAGAATCTAACAGATGTGTCTCTGAAAAAAAAGCAGCACCACACTGTTCAAACGGGGGAAACAAGCTGGCCAGTGAGCAGCTCATTGATGGCATGATCCATACACGGAGAGCAGTGTATGGATCTTTCTTTCTGATCAGCTTTATGTAACTCTGGTTTGTTGCTACTAGAATTTCTACCTACCTACCAACAGATACAACAAGCAACTGCCTCCAAATGTTTGTTGCGCAAAATGCTCAAGAAAACAAGTTCCTTAACTTGAATACACTTCCATCTAGTGGCAACCTATCATACTGCAATTAGTCACGTTGGCCTGTTTTAGTGAACAATGTTTTTTCATCCAATGTAAGTTACTAAATAATGGTTTGTAAAATATTCCAAGAGTACCACGATTTAATACATTGCAATTGCTATGATATATCCTATTAGAGCATTTGATGAAAGGACATATACTTCAGCTGTATTGTAAATATATTTACATAATGGTCCCTATCTCCAGCAAATGTTTGAGGTGAGAGGCGGGGTACACCCTCTATGTTGCCCTGTGTCGCAGGGCAACATAGAGACAGACAGGATAAACAACCATGCACGCACACACACACACTCACTAAAGAGAATTTGGAGAAACCAATAAACCTGACAGTCATGTTTTTGGACTGTGGGTGGAAGACAGAGTACCCAGAGAGAACCCACGCATGCACAAGGAGAACATCCAAATTCAGACCCCATGCAGAAAGACCCCAGACTGGGGGAACCCAGGACCTTCCTGCTGCACCAGCACCTGCAGTTGGCCTCTCTTTCTATCAATTACGACCCTGTGCGGCCCAGTTTTATTATTACTTTGTTATTTTTAGAATCAACATGATTTACAAATTATTAACTGTAAATAACAGCTTCTTCATGTATTTGCTGCAAAATAAGAAAACTTACAATACTATGAAGTTTAAACATTTCTAAAATGTCTATAATAGTGGAAGATAATGCACAGAAACCATTCTGCAACATGATCAGCCTTCCTGTTATTTGCTGACGTCTTCTTCCTACTTCAGTTAGGGTTAAAAATGCTAAAATGCTAAAAAAGATAATGGTAAAATAAGATCATTAGAGTCACTGGGAAATTTGTTTGTGAATCTCTTGTATGAACGAATGAATGGGCATATTATGGGCTGTTTTATAAACATAAAAATACATTTGGATTTGCAGTGATATATAATGTATGAGATGTGTGTGACTTTGATTGTTTCTGCTTCAAACTTTAACCTACTGTTTTGTTTTGAAGGTAAACTTCTTTCAGTGCTCTCTCTCTGCTCGTGATGCTGCTTTTCTCTCTCTTTCTCCTTCGGCCTTTCTTTCTCCTTTGACCTCTCTTTCTCCTTCGACCTCTCTTTCTCCTTCGACCTCTCTTTCTCCTTCGACCTCTCTTTCTCCCTCTGCTCCTGCTGTTTCTCCTTTTCCTTCATTGCGAGCAGCCAAAGTTTAGGTGGAGGGTAATCCTTGCAATGGACGTAAGCCCGATGCTTCAGGTAGTGGTGGTGTTGACTGTTGAAACCAGGTTTGTGAAATGAATGGTGGTCTCCTGGAAAACTGCATTATGGAAGACATTTAAATGAAATTGTGAAGAATTAGTTACAAACATATACTTTATGGATTATGTAATAGTTCAATAAGTATATTTTGAGCCTCACCGAGGCTTGTGGACATGCCCTCCAAACTTTGGTTTGTAAGACCTGGATAGCCATGCTCTTGGTGCAGATGGACTTCTCACTCTTCTGATTGGCCTCTTTTTAATCTGTATTGCAGACAGAAAATAATTCCTCACACATACTAAAATTACAGAATCGTTTCGAGTAAAAAGGTCATTTTGAGTCAACGGGCTGTACCTCGGCAGGAGAAGCAGTGCTGCCAGTCAGCCTCTTGTCAGCCTGCGAGGGTAGAAAATGATATTATTAGAACTGGTAGAAAACATTTTGAAACAGATTAAAATGTTTTCACATTTAAACTTCTTTAACATTCAACTTTGAAGATAAAAACTTTTCATTTTGTTTTCTGACACTAAAATAACATTCATAGTTCAAAGAAAACGTAACGAGGTAAATCAGTAAATGTTAGTAGATGAAGAACTGGGGAAACACAATCCTGGGAGAAAACCCTGGATTAAAATAATAAATAAATAAATAAATAAATAAATAAATAAATAGCTTAAAAATACATCTATATTTATTTTATAATTTCTGGGCATTATAAAAAATAAATAAATAGATTAATTTTATATAGTTTTTTTAATCTTTCAACTAGGAAGCAAAATGCCAACAATTATGCAAACATTGACACCAATTTAAAATAAATATCTTGTCCTATTATGTTTTGAACTAAATGCTTAAACCAGTACCAAAGAACAAATACCTCACACATGTCATTTATGAGAATTTTGTCTGCGACTTCAAACGTAGTCTATTTCTACAAATGTGTTTAATCACGAGATCACCCCACGTTTATTAATGCCTATGAAGCTCTCTGGCGCCATCTTGTGATCTTCATAACGCTGAACTTACGACCATTCGAGTTTTTGACGTCCTGACCTGACAGAGCCATTAACCACCTGTTTTTATTATTACTTAAAAGAGGAAAGGCAGGCCCACAACCTTAAACGCTTCATCTCTGTGTACACCCAACAAAGCTAAGCGTTAGATGCGAACCCGTCACTGTATTGACGTATTAATTTAGTTACCTTGCTTTCCTGTGTTTCTGGCGCTCGAGCATGGTCCATTTCTGCAGGCTCGCGGCTCATTAGGCGTAAGACCAAACTTATTTATTTTTTTTTACCCCCCCGTGGAGTCGAGCCGAGCAGGAAGAAAGAGTGACCTTTCATATTAATCCATCGCAAAAGTGAAACTTATCTATCTCTACCTTCCACTCGTCATAAAATAACCAAAGGAGGGCGTTTCTTTCACCTGAACAATTTAAACAAATAAAAAGTGCCCCTCCGTGTCCCGCACCTCGCTTTTTCTATGGCTTTATATGCAGGAAAATAACTCGACGCTCGTTACTTCCTTTTTCACCTCTTGCCCAATCAGAGCCAGGCTTCGGCGATACAAGCTTATCAAAAGCGAAACAAGAACGGTGGAACCGTTCAGAGGGCACGCCACCATGTCCACTATGATCAGCATGTCGTTTGACTTGATTAATGTGTTTTTGTTCCGTTGTCACAGCGTGGCGGTGAGGATGAGAATGAGGGTTTCAAAAGCTGTGGGTGGTGGAGTTTGCTTCCTGAATGCTGTTGGACCTGTTTGTGTTTCTCTGTAGTAACGTCTGGAAAGGAGCTCCCAGCACCGCAGCTGTTTTTCATGCACCCACCAGCATTTCCAGAAAGCACATGTCTGCAGAAGAATTAAAAGTGTATTTGATCGGCAGTAGAAACTATAAAAACGTTCGCCAATACTACAGCATTGCGTAATGTACTCTTTTTTTTTTTTTTTTACTTGCATAACGTTAAGACCAAACCTGCTGGGGTCCTAACTGTGAAGTGGGAGTGCCCAGGTGTCAGGTGTTGACTGGGAATTGTCAGGCTCGGTGTTCCGGGTATTTTTAAGCAGAACCGAAGATCTTAACGTAGGAAGCAGCCTTCAGATTTTGCCTGGCCCTGTGCATTAAACATTTTGGTTTATTTATGTGTTATGCCATACAACCGCACCCCATTTCACAAACATCCACAAAGTGCACTACTGGCTTTCAAGTGTGCATATTTGTTATTTTTTTGATGTAACTAAATTTTGTTTGATTGACTACTAAAACTGATATGTCCTTCATCAAGAAGACAAGTGTATGAAGGGGACAAAATGATTTGCCCCTTTTATAATTCCCACTGATTTGTGCTTTTTAGGCTTCCCATACTGACCCTGATCCTTCGTCAAAAATGATAACCGGTTCTGGCATCCTTGGAGCAGAATTTGGATTCAATTAAACTAAATAGTTTGAATGCACCAAATTACAGAACTGGTATAATATATATATATATATATATATATATATATATATATATATATATATATATATATATATATATATATATATATATATATATATATATGTACACTATATACATGCACTCACTTATAAAAGGGAGAGTAAAGGACAATTGGTTAACTTATAGACAATGATAGGCAAAGTCTTTACACCCATTAAAACACATCACAGGGAAAATTTCCGATTGTTCGTCTGAAAGATTTCAGGCCTCACTTCATGATCTGCGTAGTCAGGCATGGTGATAGCAGCATCATGGATTTACACTGGATTGTTCTGAAATGGTGCAGGAAAATATTCTATATATCTGTAATGATTCATTTTACTGCAACACGTTTCTTTTTTTAACATCGGTGATGTTTCTATTCTTAAATTCGTCACACATCTTTCATACAAATTGTCCGGAACAAAAGAAGCTGAAGTCTAGGGATTTCCTAGAACTGATGAGAACCCTTTGTCAGACAGAAAGGATTGACTTTACGTGTGCTAATAAGAGCAAAGGCTTTCGTAAACCTCCTTCCCTCCCCTGATGTTTTGTGCTCCTCTCTCCGCCTACCATCCCCACCCATGTTTTTGTTTAATCGTGCCTCAGACAGCATTACCACCACCTGGGAACTTTGAGACAGCCTTGGGAAGAGCGGTGGACTCAGATCGCGGTCCTCTCCTTGTGTGTGACTATTTTTGGGGCCCATTAACTGACGCAAACCTGATGCAGCCACACCACACTCACACTGCTCTGCCGGTAGATGTCTGGGGTTAAGAACTTGATCGAGCAGGTTTTCTTTCCTGTCAGGTGAGTAGTCAGTTAATTGTTCTCTGTGAATGTTTGGTTTTGCTCCTCCTGCAAAAAAGGTTTCTGTAAAAATGAAGCTCCCAGAGGAGTATTACCGTGGACTGGATTATTCATTTTAATATAGAAAAATAATGTTTTATTATCTGGTGTACTTCTGGTTACTGGCTAAACCACTCATAATTGGAAAAATAACCAGTTTTTACTCTTCATTTCAAATTTGGGGATTTTTCGCACGATCAGCACTGATGACATATCCAGAGCTTTAAACTCTCCCCACTGAGTTTATACTTAAAGGACAGGACTGTGTTCGGGAAAAGACATGAGGTAAGCTTGACAACAATCTTACTAAGGTTCCAAATGTTTTCTTAAAATGTTAGGTTTGGGGTATTTTATTTATTTATTTATTTATTGGTATTATTAATAAAAGTAAAATGTAAAAGTTCCATTTTAAACAAAATTATGTTAGTACTGTGGTTTAGTCATAAATTTGGTGCAGATGTGGCAATAGTAGGGAATTTAAGCAGGTTTAAGAACAGAAAAGGACAAAACAAAAAAAAAGCATGTTCAGTATAATAAAACTAAATGATGTATGAATTTTATTTTTCATCCTTATACCTGATTGGGGGAAATACAGCCAGACTTAATTGAATGCAATGAAATTGTTTCTTGAAGGATGGAGACTTTCTCAAGATCACAGATTCTGCAGGACTTTAATTTTCAATGCAGCAAACTGGCATCCAACAACAACCGAGGCTTCAAACAGGCCTTTAGGGTAATTACTACAATGATAAACAACACTTACATCAGAGTTATGGTTTATAAAGTGTGCATTATCTGTTTCAATGGTGCTGGCTCTCAGCAGGAGCTGAATGATGTTGGGAAAGATCTTCCCAGTAGAGCCGGCAGCTTGGAGGCCAACAAAGAAAAAAACAGATACCCTTGCGTTTTGCCATGTGAGTTGACAGCATCTCACGTTACTTCCAATTACAATAAGCGTGTCTGTAAATATTTGACATGATTTTTGTTGTTCCATCTTATTGCAGATGATCACTGTCGGGTGAGGCTTTCAGTTCAAAACCAAAACCCAAATTCTGATTACATCAACGCAAATTTTGTCCCTGTAAGAGCTCTGTCTCGTTTTCATTCTTTGTTTTAGTTTGTGTCACTTTTCCCACATCTTCATCTTCACTGGGGTTTCATCATCACTCTACGTATATGTTTGTCTGCATTTAGGGTGGTGGCTCAGAAAGGGACTTCATATGCACCCAAGGTCCGATATCCAACACTTTAGCCGACTTCTGGAGGATGGTCTGGGAGCAAAATGTCAGGATAATCGTCATGGTGACCGCTCTCAGAGAAAAGAACACAGTGAGATGCTTGTTTGCTTCTACCTCAGGGACATGCTAACTGGTTAACTTAACCATGGCCAAATTCAAAGAACATAAGGAAAACCACAATTTGTTCATCAAAAACTAAAAGGAGATCAACAAAAACATGGTTTTAGTTATTTTAGCAGAAATTCTAACCTGAAACAATCTGTTGGGGGCAGTAATTATGTATCAGGACAAACAAGGAGGGTCTGATTACATTTTGCAGTTTATTCCAGCAGCAGCATCACTTCAGGAAACACTCGCTTGTGTTTTCTGGTTGCCTGCCTCTCTCCTAACTCAATCTACCTAGGCTAACAAGTTGCACCATCATCATGATTGCAAATCCTGCAGGCATGAACGAGGGAAAGAAAGACCCAGACAAAAACAATCTGTGATCCACATTTGAATCTGAAAATGTATTCCGTTTTGACCATCGTAGGCAAAATAAAAAGGAACACCGTTTGCACCTTAAAAATATTACAAATCAGTTTGTGTTCCTCAAATGATTTAAATCTCATTTAAACTAAACATGTACTCTGTTAATGAGAAAATAAAGCCAAAATTCAAAGGTTGTTAAAAAGTGTCGCTTAGTGCAATAGCCTGTGCATCAGTGACCTGAAATTGGTGTTTTATTTAAGACATATTCAGTCTCAATCTTTCTCATCTTGATGCTGTTCTAGTTTAGTCATTCTGGTGTAGATTTGCTGCAGTCTTTGAAATGATTGTCGGTTTGGGGAAACCTCGAGTTATCAGTCAGATTTGACTCGACCACATATTTAGTATACAGAGGAGATCATGGTCAACTCAAAGCACGCAGCCCATCCTGTGGGTACAAAACAAGCCAAATCATCACCCCTCACGTGTGCTTCCCCGTTAAAACTGTAACTTTATACTGGGCTTAATTATAAACTTGAGCCAAATTCATTTCTACATGGAAGAGTTTTCCATGTAAAAACAGCCTGTTGCAACTATTTTAAGCAAGCCATACTCCAGAGTTGCAGGTTGCAGACTACTGCTCTGTGTGACTCTTAATCAGTAGGAATAAAAAATGTAATCAATAACTTTGGACGAAAATGCAAAAGAATTGAATGTTTTGAAATGTAAATAAAATATTAAAAAATGCTTTCCAGACATTTCATAAAATGAAAATGTTATGGAACATTTAAATAAAAAAGCAAAAGTTTTTTTTGCTTCTTTTTTTATTTAGCAAAATGTACTTTTCTAAATTAATTTTCTTTAAAAACTGAATCTCTGAAACTTGTTATTCTGACAATTGAAAATCTGTTATCCATTATTAAAATAAGCTACTCGGTTCATTGAGTTATGTTTTTTTGGCTTTAAAATTTCCTTCCTGATGCAAAAGACTATTGAACCTTAAAAAAGGTGCACATAATTTTTGCTCCATCTGTGCTACGTGATTGACTGCACCTCCTGTGTGTGCAGGTACTGTGTGAGAAGTACTGGCCTCTGGAAGAAGGGACGGTTTATCATGGGCTGTTCCAAATAACAACAGTGACTCGGAAACAGGGTCCAGATTATTTTGTTACTACCATTAACCTGCGACAGGTAAGAAAAATGCCTGCTCTTCCTTCTCCCCTTTAAACTGACTTCTTTTTACTTTATAGGCAGATCAAATGTTTGTTTTTTCAGAGGGACCTGCCAAACGACAGGATAATAACACATTACTACTACCCGTCGTGGCCGGACCAGAGGGTCCCAAACCCATTGTCGCTGTGTGCGTTCACTGAGCATGTGCGGCAGCATTTGGAGGCTCTACCCTGTCTGGGCCCAGCTGTGGTGCACTGCAGGTGTGATTTCTGGATTTAACATCTTCTGCTTCAATAAATGTAAGGTCTGGAATCAATTTTGTTTCACTCTGACAGTTTTTGTTGCTCGGCTTTTGTGCTTCAGTGCAGGCATTGGCCGGTCGGGGACGTTTGTGACTTTGTTGTGGCTGATGCAGCTGAGCATGAGAGGGATCCCACCTGACATCAAAGGTGCTGTGAGGGACCTGCGACTGCATCGGATGTCGATGGTCCAGACACTTGTAGGTCTTCACTGAACATCACTTAAATACACAGTAAAAGGATATTTTAAAGCGATTAACAACTCAGTTTATTCATATAGCACCAATTCACAACAAATATTCTGTTTAGACACTTTAAAAGTCAAGCAGGTCTGATTTATGTCCAGTTTAACAGATTCTAGTTAGGTCCAAATTCAAATAGGTATCCAAGGAAACCAAGGCAATTGAGTCAAACTGGTGCTTTAGCAACAGTCCCTCATCTTAGCAAGCAAGAGGCAAAGATGTGCCTGATGCAATAACTACAACCTTGTACAGACTGAGATGTGAATCCCATTAAAGAGCGAACTTCAAGGCTCAAGGCATCACACACTTTACATCCAAGACATAAATCGCTACTTTTGCATTTCTTGTGTTAAATCAATCCTGAGCCAAAGACAATGAAAGAGAAGACTTACCTGGTCTTAGGAGATAAAAATCAGACAGTTTAGAGGAAGAGTGCAGAGAGACAGAATCCAAGCTGCTTTGGGCACATTGCAAATTTTTCAAAGTTGGTGAATATTTACGTAGCTACATGACATGCAATGCAATCACCTCCCACAGACTTTTAGAAGAAATGCCTCTTTGCAGACAAGTTTTATGGATATCGATTTTATTTTCCAGCAGGACTTCACATCTGCTCCCAACTGCCAAAACTGGCCAATGTGCTCAATTGGCCAGTTTTTCTTTTCTTACCCGAATCCCACAGTAAATCTGTCGAGTATTGTCAAGAAGAGAAACACTTGACCAAACGACGCAGATAGGCTGAAGGCTAGAACCTGGACTTACTTACGACCTCAGCAATGACACAGGCTGAGTCCGTGCCACGCTTCACCGATCCAGTAATTTATGCAAACAGTGCCCCAATTAAGTACTATGCATAAATCTGATTGTATGTAGATATACTTTTTGGTAGGCAGACATTTATGCATCAAAAAATTGTTTTTAATTGATTTATGTCCTATTCATTTTGTTAGAAACTGAATATTTCATTAACTATAAGTTCTAATCATCAAAATGACTAAATAATCACCAGAAATATAGCACAAACTCATCAACATAGTTTTAAAAAAAAATTGGATGACTAACCTTACTGGGAGGCATAATTGAGCTACTTACTATAGACTGTGTACTTAACTGACTCATGCCATCCAAACAAAACCATTTCGTAACCTGCTCATTCCTTTGTGTATTCAGGACCAGTACATATTTATTCATCACTGTCTGCTGCATTGGCTCAGTGGAGGAGCATCAGCAAGGTAGGTATGCAGAAATAAGTTCCCACTGCACGCAGAAAGACAGTACTATGAGGCAACCTATGAAGACAGAATGATTCATCTCCTCTTTCTCAGCAGGCAACAGATGCAGGTATCGGGTTTGAATTCTAACCAACACAAGAAGGATCAACCTCAGAACTCACGGAGGAGGAGGCGACACAGCTCTCAACAGAAACCTCCGGCAGATCAACCCCACAACACACTGCAACAGATTTTTAAACCTGGGAATCTACTGAGGAGGTTAATACCCTCCTTATCACAGATGAATCCAGACTCACAAAACGCCTGAAGATATCTTCTGAAAAAGGCATGGAGGAACTGATAACCATCTCATTGGATGTAAAAAAAAAAAGGGAGTTCTTGATGCTGCTTTATTCAAGTGTAGGCAATGACTGCAACGCTGTGTATGCAGTGTGAGGAGAGGCCCCGGAGGCACAGAACTGCCCTGACAACATGCAGATAAATGCTTTTAACAAAGACAGCAGTTTGTACTATAACCAGGAGGAAGAACTGAGGGAATAATTCATCAGGTTAAACCTGTTATTCTGCAAATCACTTCTGATTCATGAGAAAAGGAGGCTGCATGAAGTAAAAATACTGCAGGCAAAGGCTTTTTATCAGGTCACCAACAAAAAACCTTTTATGACGAGCAAAGATTCCTGTTGGGAGCGGCGAGAGAGCTAATTATTTACCTTAACTGGTGACAAAGACTGCTGAAATGTATTTTATTAACAACTGTTGGAAAAAAAAAATGTCCACTGTGTATTTCTTCCATAATACATAATCAAGTCTATCTATCAGGGTGCAGAGGTGACAACAGAAAAGCAGACACACAATGTAGTGGCTGTACAAAAAAGGTCATGTTTGAAAAACACACAGGCACTGCCATTCTCCTTAAATGACTGAATCTCATTACAGTTCATGGAGAAACTACTGGAACTATACATTATAGAACATGTAGGACTAACCCACTTTAAGTCTTTTATGGAGTACAGTGGACATGATACATTAGATCCCTCTTTAGTCTTTGTGTTTGATGTCCTCAAGAGATAAAGGATTCAGCAGACGTCAGCGTCCAAGTCCTCCCTTTGCCACACTTTCACCCTGCGGCAAGTGCTATTAGCTGCAGATTAGGCGGCGCCAGCGTGTTGCAATCAAATCCATGGAGGATTTAACTACTAATGTGATTTAATACCGCCAGGCTCCAACAGAGGGTGCTCTTAACCAGGTAACCTCAAAAGCTCAGCATCTCCAAATAAGTAGGCTCAACCCAAACAAAATGATATCAGAAAAGAAAATGTATATAACTTAAAAGATTTTTTTTCATACCTAGTTTGTCTTTTTTAATACAGATATTCACTGTGAGGCTCAACAGTGACCAAGGCAGACAAAGGAATATAACAACAAATAGGAAAAGGAAAAGCAGCATAGTGTAGGCCAACCATGGTGACAATTGGAAATATATTACAGATTAAAACTGGTAAGAAAATTAACATTTATATCAGACTGTTGGTGAAGTGAACCAACAGTTAAAATAACTTTTAAATTAGCGTTTAGGTCCACTAAAAGATTATTAGACTCTACATCCTTTGGCCATAACAAAGACAAAAAAGGAGGCTGTCTCAATGAGACAAATTTCCCTATATATTGATTTTTTTTTTTAAGTGTATTTACAGTTAATGTCCAAGGTAGGCCAGCATGTGATATAAACAGATACATGCCACCCCAAAAGAAAATAAAATGAGGAGAGTGAGAAGAGCAAACTACTCATGACGAGCTATCAAAGGCTGGGTGATAAAAACAGGAGGAGTCCCTTCTGTTTTTACTTCTCTTCAAGTCCAACTAGTGCACGCTCTCTGACATGTTAAGCGCTTCCTGGATTTCACGGACAACAAGGATTCGGGCGAGCATTTGCTCCAAGTGCTCCCGGGGGATTGGTTGTGTTGAGTACCAAATGGGGCTGTTTGGAGCCACCACCGGCTCCGGGGTCAGGTAGAAGGTGTCGTTACGGCCTTTAGCACTCTGAGGACTGTACAAAGACACAACGGAAACAGGAGTGAGGGTATTTTATGGGTGTACTTATTAATGTCAAAAATTTCAGTCTCCCAACACAAACTGAAAAACAACAACAAAAAAAAAAAAAACAGTTCCTAGTAGGAACGAAAAGACATGAGGAGGGAGGCCTTGATTTCATAGATTACTATCCATCTTTCAGCTACTGCAGAAATGCCTCAAAGCTCTCAACAACATTTATATGAATCAAACTAAGCACAATCAATCTGCATATCACCGATCCCCCTGATCGGTGATATGCATGTAAAATCCTTAGTGAAAAATAAAACTCTTTTTCTTCCCATTCATCAAATATCAAAAATAAAACACTCATCTTATGCTTCTAAATATATATTTTGATGCACTATTTGAATGCAATTAGATTAAAGGTTATAGTTATTTATACTTTAGAGCAGTGGTCCCCAACCGTTTTATTACCGCAGACCGGTCAAGACTTGGGAAGTCCTAACCAAATAAGGTTCAGACTTTTAGGGTCCAATAAATATTCATTCTAAAAGATGGAGAAGCTAGATTATTCAGCATCAATGTTTTTTTGTTTTTTTTTTTCAGATTCTCAACAGAAATAGTCTTGCAAATTAAGACACTTCAGCACAGAGTGCAGCATCTTCACACCCTTTCAATTACACCAACTAGTAATTTTACTTAATCATAGTAGCTCCTCTAAGAGAAATTAAATCTTAAGAAGTCGCTTCCGATTTACCATTTGAAGAGGTAGAAATCATAGAGCTTGATAGGGCAGCGCAGCGGGTTCTCAGGGTCCTCCAGCTGTTCCGAGTACATGTCATCTGTCACTAAACAAGACGAAAAACAATCACCGTTACTCTCAATGGAGAACTGCAACTCGTCATTTTGGATTTGATCAAAAAGGCACAAGATATGTGCAGCTTTTTGAGGTTGTACCTCAGCAAAAGAAACCGGTCAAAAACAATCAACAGTTGTGGGGGATGATGTTTGTGTGAATGCATAAAAAATCTGACAAAATTCACAAATAACAGATCTGTCCTTTGGGTTTAGAGCTCACATATATCTGACTACATGGGTGAGCTCTATACACATGTTCATCACAGAAGTTATTACAATAAACAATAATATTGTTTTGAGACCATTTTAAGTGATATAATGTTAATGGAATTATAATCCAAGAATACACTTTCATTTCTAATGAATATTTAACACTAGAACTTGAAGACATCTCATATAATCAAACTAAGCAAATCAGCAACAAAAAAATTGAAATATGAAGTCTCTAAACAAAATTGTCCTTCAAGAAAAGTTGAGACCAAAGCACCAAACTGAAAACAGTTTGGATTTAATCAGAAACCACAAGTACACGCGTTTCTACCACAAGCTTCTACCAGAAAGAGAAAACAATAAATCATGCAAATGGAAATGATTGAGCTTGCTTTAATTTATCATGCATTTTATTATTGAGCTATTCCTTATTGTGACAGGCCTACTGATAATGAGTAAACATAATAAGCAGGATTTTTACACAGTCTAAAAGAGAGTACTACTGCACTTTTAAAAAGAATGAAAATGTTTTTTTTAAGGCCACTGGTAAATAGTTTGAATTGAATCATATTCTGTAATTATAAAAGGACTTTAACATCTGTTTATCCTCTTACCTTTCTGTCCTATGAACCTCTCCGCTGACTTTAGATACCGTATGCTGGTGCTCTTGTCTTTGGGATTGTTGGGACTCTTCCTGGTATGTCTCAACACCTTTGAAAAAGCCAGTTTTAGATGCTGATCCACTGTTTTTAGGTGGAAATATCTGGAAAACAGCACAACATCAACCAATGAGGCAGACTATTAAAGACATACAGTAGACATATGCAAACCAATCGACATTTAATTATACATCATTAAATGAAGAAAATCCTTTTTGTTAATGAAATATCTGCAGAACCAACAGAATGCTGGAGGGCTTTGAAACTCACTTTGTGTTGAAGAACATGAGAGTTGTGAGCAGTGTTGATGGAGAGTGAGCTCCCAGCTGTTTACACTCCCACAGCATCTCCTCTGTTACATGGCTGGGAATAACATACCCTGAGGAAAGAGGTAAAGAACAGAATGTGAAGAGCTGGGAGGTCTAGAAAACTGTTGCCCATGCAGCTGGAGCTCCTTGTCAAGGTTTGCAGGAACAGGTGATTTGTAGGGAATTTATGCAGAGCAACACAGCAAATTCAAAAAATAAAAAGTAAATAAATATATGGGTGTACCTAGAGGATGAACTGATGGCCTCCAGGGGTCCAAGATTAGATGAAGACAATGAGCGAAACGAGTATAGTACTGATCTGAGAAAATGTCGTCAACTCGACCGTTATCAAACAGGTACTGCAGGAAGAAGAGAGAGAAGCAGATCATCAGGGGTGCCATTAACTTCTAGTCTATTGGATGCAGAGAGGCTTAGCAGGACAAATAAAACAAGCCCTAGAGTTCTATCAAAATGTCAACATTCACTTTAGAAACTTTCATTTAGATCCTGTATGGAAGGCAGTAAAATTTAATTTTAAGATTATTGGAACAAAATAATTATTTTTCCAACTTCAATTGTAAACTATACAAATTAAAAGTTTTTTAAAAAAATTTTCTGTGCTAACTAAAACCTGCTACAGATCAACAGAGTTTTGGGGATGAAAGAGTGTAACTAACCTTTTGTAAGCAGAGAAATACATAATAAAGAACATCCGCCTCGTATGATTCTCCTTCAAGCCCCCGAGCCTCTGCTGTCATCAGAGACAGACCCATGCAGAGCTCAGCCACGGCACACGACACCAGATCCTCCTGGAAACGGAGCGCCTGGCGTCCTGAAGCAAAGCATAAGGAAAAATGCCAATTGAGAAAGGAACAGAAAATTCTTGACCATCCCACAATGGGGAAAGTTGTTCATACCAATTATTGTTTGTTAGTTTAATGCTAAGTAAAATGCAGGGTCTCTCACGGCCTATTGGAGCAAGTTTGTTCTGATCCGATTTGTCCAGCTCT
Organism: Poeciliopsis gracilis; assembly: GCA_911649635.1. Lineage (NCBI taxonomy): Eukaryota > Metazoa > Chordata > Actinopteri > Cyprinodontiformes > Poeciliidae > Poeciliopsis > Poeciliopsis gracilis. The sequence continues at coordinate 7,040,972 of CAJVRI010001220.1, forward strand.
GCATTTTTTCTCTGAGCCCAGAGTCGCCACACGTCCAGCCCCTCCTCTGGCTTCAGGGTTGCGGGCAGCAGCAGCTCCTGCACCTGCACTTGCTGCTGACCTTGACCATCTACTTCTGCGACCACCGTCTGACCCTGACAACAGCCAACCAAAATAAATAAATAAATAAATAATTTTCACTGAGCTGAAATGTAACACCTGCAGGATGAAAGGATGCTGTGTTATTACCTGTAGCGGCTGTCCATCCTGCCCTGTCAGTCCCTGTGTGTGCAGCACCTGCTGCTGGGGGTCCCAGATGATGGATTGAGTGGCGTTGGAGTAGCCCTGCACAGCCACGGGAATGTGGATGTTTCCATTCATCAGCTGGGCGGGGAAGAGCGTGTTTGCGGCCAGCGTGTGAACCACTTCCTCTTGGTTGCTCATCCCGGTGGAGCTCGTTATGCTGGAAACCGCTTGCACAGTCTGACTTTGACTAGTAGGGCTTTTTAGCTTGTCGCTTTCAATAGTGACCTGGGTCGGCATTGTGGTCAATGTTGTAGTGTTTGTCCCTGCCACCTGCACCGTCCCATAAGCTTCCTGGGGGATGGCAATGTGTGTGACCTGCTCACGGCCCCCAGACCCAGCAGGAGCAGAGTACACAGGAATGGTCCAGGTCTCACCTGTGGGACTGGTGATCGTACCAGTAGCACTGTAAAGGTGGGAACTGTCTACAGTTAGGAGGTCTGGCCGAAGCGACACGTAGCTTTGCTGCTGCCCCTGACCCTGTGGGATTGCCAAGACTGTGGCTACCTGCTGACCAGGCAGGGCATACGACACAGTGATGGGCATGTCCACCTTACGCTTTTTAGCTGGCTGCAGGACCCCTGCTGCTTGGGATGTAGCAACCGTGGTTCCCATCACCCTCCGCTCCACACCGTCCTGCTGCTGAGTGGGTGACAGGGCCCCCACTGTCTGGATCTGGATCTGCTGCCCACCTGCCACAGCTGCCACCAGCTGGGCTTGCAGCTGAAACACACAAGGTCAGAAGTAATAGTAAGTAAAAATGTTTTTTTTTTTAATTTCAGTACACTACTGTGTTTTACACTGCTGTGCTATTTCAAGATCTCATTGCAATAGAGAGCTCTAGCTATTGTGTTAAAAAAATACTAATACTCAGATTTAATAAAAAATAAATAAATAAAAATTGTGAATTTTTATTTACACATCAAGACTTGCTGTGTGAATGAAATCCCAACCTGTTTACTACCTCATCTTGCTATATGGATCATTCCAGTATCAATACTTTATGGTCAAACCTGTTGCTGCTGTTCCTCTGTCAGTTCCCCAGGCTGAATCAGCTGTGCAGTAGTAACACCCTGCAGCTGCTGATGAGAACCAGCAGGCACCTGGAGAAGCTGGCCAAGCATCTGACCCTGTTGCTGGCCTTGAATTTGCACCTGTGCATTATTATAAGTAGAAACATGATATTAACAAACTGAATAAAATTACAATACGTTTTTCTTAAAATTCAGATTCTGACCTGCACAATCTGTTGTTCTGCATTCTGTTGGACAGTCTGCTGCGATGCAGAGTCCTGTATCTGTTGCTGCTGCGGCTGAACCTGCACCTGAACCTGCAACAGAGGATAAGGTTTTCATTTTCAAAAGAAGCACTCTTTGTATTCCGCATTGGAAATCAGAGTGAACAACAAAAACTGAGCCAAGTGACTGCTTCAACACACCTGAAACAAATATGAATGTCATCAGCAGAAGTCTGTATAATCTGACATAGCATGAAATTGCAGACATTTTTCAGCTATGTAATTCAGGTCTTCTGGACTAGAAAGGCATCGAAAAGTTTCAAATAACTTGCCCCTTCACTTGAAGACCCTGAGCTAAACAAATAAAGTCAGAGAATTCTGCACTTCAGTAATTAAACAACAAACACCACTAAAATACTTCAAAGTAAGAAGCGATCAGGAATAACAAATTAAATTGCAAAGTCAGGAGCACACACACACACACACACACATAACATAACATAATTCACTAGTAGAGATGAAAATAAAATTCACATAAAACAGATACAAAACAAGCTTCACATGAGACAAAAGGAGAGTCTTTGATATTTCTGTATAAAAACTCTTTAGTTCTTATACAGGACTGTTCTTACAATACTGTTCCATAAAATGGAAAAAGCTACTGCACACACACACAATTACCTCGACTTAGATAAGAGCTCCAAACATTTAAAAACATCTGGTAAAAGACTAGATCAGGTGAGACTTAAATATTTCAAAACTCAAAAATAAAATCTCACAATCAGTCCTTTAGTAGCTAGGAAGTCAGGTGAAGCAAACAAATCTCACAGGGTATTATCTGTCAAGTGTGTGCATCTATTGCCATGAAGCCAAGCATGCAACCAATTCACAATTTGCATGCTTGTGTACTCATAATGAATGCACTCTGAATTCATGACACTATACAAAATGCAGCATATGCTGCATTTTAACCATATGCAATAAATGTAGAAGTTGTATACACAGATATCAAAATGAAAATACATAGTTGACAACACTATCCCTACATAATCTGGTTTGAAGTTTAATCATGTGCATTCCTTATGTGCATGCATTTTAGATGTACATTAAAAACAAATTTATGTCTGCATTGGGGGGTGTAACACACAGACTTCATTTACCGGACATGCCAGCTCCAACAGCGACCCAGCCACTTCTGTACTGTCTGTATAGATGCAGTTGGTCTCTTGTTGGTAAACCATAGTCGTAGTGGTGGTTGTAGTGTCTCCACTTTGTTGGCTGAACTCCTGCAAAGCATCAGGACCTTTACTGGCCAAAGACTCCAGGAACTCCTTCATACGATGTTGAGGAATGCTCCGAGCTTTCTGTCTCACTAGCTCCTCATATGAGCTGCTGCTGTCCATGGCATTATTCATAGCTGCAGAGTGTTATCACTTAGATGGGATGGAAACCTGGAGCAAAAGATATAAAGCGAAATTTTGAATTTCAATAAAAATTATAATAAATCAAAATAAATATAACAAGGATGACTACATTAAAATCATTCAACACCGGCTTCAGTCGGACGCAGTCAGAGCTAAATGACTGGTGATAGCACAGAGAGCGATTGTAATAGGAAAGGGTTAATTCCGGCTGAGTGTAAGCGAGCTGGGACAAAAGCGCGGTCACTTTCCAAATCGAATGCAGCTGTCTTGGGTTGGTAACCTATTCGGGATGAAACGGGCACGCTTAAAACTGGATTTGTGTTACTGTCATGTTTACGGTTACCTGTCTGAACAGCCCCTGACCAAGCTGTTGATTACACAACGCGCTAGGTTAGCCAGGTGCATTGCTAACTAGCCGCGTGTTGTTTGCAAAATAAAGCCACTCACTGTGTTGTTGGAAACAAGCGTTAAATCCAACAATTCATATGACAATTGTCGCTTCGCACTAGATTAAAAGTGTGTTCAAACCATCAGCTCTTGACAAACCATCCTTCGTCAGTTGCGCTTTACTGTTTTTCTCTGATTACCCTAAAGCTAACAGGCTAGTATTAGCATGGATTTTGGCTACCTGTCTCTAACAGCTCGAAGTTTAAGTCGTCCGCAACGGTTTTCCTCCAACAAGCTGGAAGGCGCAATACCGTTGATGTTTTTATCAGCTACCTAATGGGTTGCTTTTTTCCGTTAGCTGTAGTTTTTTCTTTTTTTCCCACCAGACTCATATTCCGCTGGGCGCCATCTTACAACAGCGTCCTCAAACCAATAGGCTACCGATTTGTAACTCTGGGGTGTTATCGCGAGACTTCTGAGGGGTAACATCGCGAGACTCTTCAGCTGCTTTGTAATCTGTTAAAGGCGACTCGTACAAGCAGAAAAGCAATGCAGGATGGCGCAGATATCGTTCCACCTTAAAACACGGTTCTTCCAGAGACACGCTCCTAGTGGCTCACTGGCATCTAAATCTTTTAAGGTGGTGCCAGAGAGATGCACTGATTATTTAGTTGGGACTCCCGAAGCTCTGGGCAGGTGGGAGTTAATTCCCATGCACTTCAGTTTGACATGGTGTTATCCCACGTTGTTTAATGTTTATGGTTTAATGTCATCTTATTGTGGTCGTATAAATCTCTGCTTAAAAGTATCCCTGTCCATATAACTGTTATTCTGATGCCAAATGTGTTGAATCATTGTTTACATCAGTAGTGCTACTACTGATGTAATATAACCAGTAGTGGCTTTATGTTATCTATACAAGAGTAAATAGTTATGAGCTGCCTGAAAGAGTCTTGAGTTAAAAGTTTTATCCTGATTCAGATAAGCTTAGAAGTGGTGATGTAAAGCAGGTGTCTTCATGTCCACTGCCTCATTGAATCTATTCCATTTTATAAGCTTAAAGTTTCAAAACTGTTTTAAAGTAAACACTTCAGAGTTAAACATTGTAGCTGTTATTGTATAACTCAGTTAACAATGAGGTGCACTTAAGAAAAAATGTCAGGCACACGAGTAGAAGTTACTCTACGGGCCTAAATGACATTATCATCTGGGTTTTACTGTTTATTCTAGTAATCACTTCTGATTTTGAAGACGACTAAATTAATCACTGGCACAATAATGTCATTTGTGCTGCAGCAGGCAAAGTTCCTATTCATTTACTCAAACTGTTCTTCATGTTTCTAGGTCTGACTTCACACTCAAAAACTTTTTTCCTTAAAGAATTTATAAGTTCACTGTCTGAAGTTTACTCTTATTGTGAAAAAAAGCCTCACCCTACCTAAGCATTAGGAAACAATGTCTCTCGCTGTACCTTGAGCAATAGAGTGTGAAAAGGTAACCCATTTTTTTCATTAACATTTAGTTTATAAACCATAGACCAATCTTTTGGTAAGTATAAATATTCAAGAACCATCAGTGTATTCGTGGCCATTTGCATGGATATGGAAACATGCTTACTATATCATAAAAGCAGACAGTTTTATCATATTAATTTTATTTTTTGCCATACAAAGGACCCCTGTGAGTCTTAAAAATCACAAGATGGGATGGTACCACCTCAGTTAGAAAAATCAAATATGGCATCTGAGCGCATCCCCTTAACGTAAAACATCAGAGTCATCATAAAATTTGCTCAGGAAGTCCTTTTTTTTCTGCTTTTTTATCAAAGTTGCTTACAAGTACCCACATAACAGGTAGTCACTGCTGCAGCAAAAACAGGACACACATCTTGAAGAGGCTCTTAACACTGATTGGTAAAGCCATAAGACAAACCGAAGAGCAGCCTTGGAGTTTGCTGCTTCCCTTGTGAGCCATACATGAGACGAGCAGATTAGAAATGTTGCAGGCAACAAGAAAAGGCATATCATTTAAAGAGGTCTCAGTCAGATTTATCTGTGTCCTTGCTGATGTTCTAACATAAGTGATACACACAGTGGTCAAGTATCTGAAGGCTCCGGGGAATAAGCACAGCTTTTTTTTTTAATCAATCAGATCTTCCCTGGGTCTTCTTTGAGTGTGACAGTTCTGTTAAAAACAAGCTGAAATGGAAAGAAAAAACACATTAAAGCATGTCTTACCACTAGAGTGTGTATGTATTTAATATTGATCTAAATATACAGCGATAAAAATAAAGTATTTCAAAATTGATATGAGTTTTATTGTACCTTATCAGCTGAGCTGTCAGGGTCCAGAGAGAAGTAACCAACTCTCTCAAACTGGAATTTATCCAAAACTTTTGCTCCCTTCACTGAGGTATCCACTAAGGCACTGCTGATCACCTGCAGGGAATTCTGGAGAAGACAATATGAGAAGATAAGACAGTAAAACCCCCTGAAACTTGTAAAATTATTCATATCCCTGGAACTACAACAAATATCATCTTAACATATGCACAACATTTACTGAATTTCAGTAGGATTTTATGTGAAAGACCAACACAAAGTAGCATATTTGTGAAGAAGAAAGACAATTTTACATGGTTTGGAATAAATAAAAAAATTGTATTTCCCTGAATCAAAGCTTAACCACTAAATGATGAATTAAATTTTTTTTTTTTAAGTCTTGCCAAAGACTTACAGGGTTGATGTCACTCAGGAAGCCACCTGGAACTTCTGACGGATCCTCTGGGTGCTTGTGCAGGAAGCTACAAAGCAGGCAAGAGTTCTCACTTAGTTGAGTTTTTAATCACAGGTTGTTAGTTGTGGATGGCAGCCGTTGTTTCTGACTTACAGTCTTTCATAGAGACGCACTTCACACACCAGCGGCTGGCTGACCCAGTGGATGAAAGCCTTTGGTTTCTCTGCAGTCTCTGAGCTGCAGCAGGTCACTTCCAGCTCCACCACTTTACCCTGAGAGTCCTGAGAAGCAGAGAGGAATCGGATGACTTATTGAGTAATAACTTCATTGCCATGTGGTAATTTAACAGTTTATCAAAAACTAATGTTTGCACTGAACAACCTTGGAAGCTAAAAAATAATGGTAAAAACCAGAAATATGTGTAGATGTATTTGTTTATTTCTACTTTTTAATTTTACACTTAATTATTTCATGTTAAATTTAATGCATACTTAATTGAGACAAATTGTGCCTTAAATATAATTATTTCACGTGATTTATAACATAGGTAAAGATATCTTATCTTTAAAAAATGCATTGAAAAGCATGCACTAATGCAGTTTACATATGTAGCTGAGGCCCCATGGTCCCAGCAGCACCCTATGGCTGGTTTATTATGAATGGATTCACCTCGTTCTTACAAATTTAACTCCCTAAAAATGGTTTTGACTCAATGTTTCTTGAATTTCTTGTATCACAGTGATATTAAATGAAATACCTTAAGACACTTACCTTGATGACTTTCTGGACAGAGATGACATACCCAGCATGTCTCAAGCCAACCGGCTGCTCTGGAGTAAGACGCTTGTAACCTTTCTCCATTACCTGGAAAATAAAACAAAATCAATAAGTCCACAATGAAAGACTTCCACAAAAATATTGTTGGAGCTCTTTGTTTATCATCTTTCCAACCTCTCTGAAGTCGCTCTGTTCGATGAATATTGTGCATGTAAATGGAACGGTGTGGGTGCCTTTGGCCTCATTGGCAGGAAAGTCTGGTACCCTTACATCCATCTGTGAGTGAAGACAAAAGCAGTCTGATTACTTAGTGAGGTTAAACTTCCATCCATCCATCTATTTATTTTCTCACACCCTTATCCCTAGTGGGGTCAGGAAGGTGCTGGTGGCTATCTCTAGCGAACGTTTCGGGCTATAGGCGGGATACGCCCTGGACATCCATCCATCGCAGTGAGGATAAACTTAATAATAAACAAATCTTTATCACATGTATTCTTTATTTGAAAGTAATTTAACAAACCTTTGCGTCCTTGGGGAGGTTTGTTATGGTGACCTTGAGGGGTTCCAGCACCGCCATGACACGAGGAGCGGTGTCATTCAGGACGTCTCTCACACACGACTCCAGCAGATGAGGTTCTGTTGTCGTCTGGGAAACGGTTACACCAACCTGAAATAGAGGCAGTTACAATTACACAACAACATATTCCTTTACATTTAAATCATTGCTGATCTGTGTGGCAGATCAAAATCCCTCCACTCTACATACGTGTGCACAGAAGTTATTGATGGCCTCAGGGGGAAAACCTCTTCTTCTCAAAGCAGTCAGAGTGAAGAGTCTGGGGTCATCCCAGTCTCTGCATAAGGAAACATAATAAGATCAACAAGGCGGATGTGGAACAAAAATCAAACACAAGCCTTTTAATGTAATCCAGAGTTTGCTGTATTAGTCCAGAATAGTTTGAAGTGATTTAAACTCAAAACTTTCAATAACATAAGCCTTGAGTCTTAAATAATTCAACAAATTACACACCAAGCAGATTTTTATTAAGATGTTTGTTGACATTTTGTCATGTACAGCAAATCCTAAATAACGAAGAGTAACTTTCAGAAAAGACCAACTGATTTTCTCAAAGCAGGTTTCTTAAGCTTTTAGAACCCATCTGCTATTTTGTCTTTTGTTCAAAGACAACTTGTGTAAAAGCTTCTCTTTTCTGCAAAATATTTTATTAAATGTCTGTAAGTCAAGCAGTTTTTTTTTTTTATCTAAAATCCTGCCTTGCCTTCTTTCACAATAAGTTTGCAATTTTAACTAATATTGTTTTTTTTAATCCCTGTGACTATACACTAAATCCCCCCAAGGTGTATGAGCAAATGTATTGCGAAAGGATGCATTGAAAAAGAAATCCCTTTGTTCCCCAAAGAGGCTCGGTAAGAACCAGAGTGAAAATAAAACCCATAAATTTAATCTTAACACAAATAAAGATTTGTTTTGTCACCTGACCACGCCAGTCTCAACAAGTTTGATAATTTTCCTCTTCGACACAACGGTGTAGGTGAGGTTCAAGCGGCCATATTCCCACTGAACGGGGCAGTACAAATCCAGAGCGTTACACAGCCAGTAATACGAGGAACGCCTAAAAACATTTATCAAAAAGCAGAAAAACATGATCAAACCGATGCCTTCAAACCAAAGCCAAAAGGAGGTTACATACAGATCAAACACCTTGATTTACCTGGCTTGAAACTCTTTGGTACACAGAGAATGGGTGATGTTTTCAATAGAGTCACACAGACAGTGTGTGTAGTCATAGGTAGGGTAAATACACCTGAAAAGGAAGATAAACCAAAAAGTTAATAGATTGAAACTAAGTTAAAGAAATAAAAACTAAAACATGTTTCCTTACCATTCGTCTCCTGTTCGGTGATGAGGTGTGTACTTGATTCGATATGCCACAGGATCCATCTTCCCATCTTCCATGACCATCTTCATGCGGAGCGTGGCCTCTCCCTCGGCGAACATGCCCTTCTTCATCCTCTCGAACAACACCAGAGACTCTTCGACCGGTCGGTCCCTCCATGGAGATGGGGGAACGTTGTGGCCTTTCAGCTCCTCACCCTTCTGATGGCACACATACGCATGGCCCCTGATGACAGACAGGATGATCAGAAATCCAGCCGTCCGTCAAAGTAAACTTCCCTACCTACATTCTTTACCCCCGCTTACCTGCGGATCAGATCAACGGCGAGGTCGTAGAGTTTCTGGAAGTTGTCTGATGCGTGTGTGACTTCGTACGGTGTGTAACCTGTGAGGTTCAGCTGCACTGATTAGGAGCTGGTTTATAATACAAGGATCACATATAACATTCATTTAAAAATACACATGGTCTGAGTCACTTTTAGCAATTAAAAAAATACAAAGATGACTGTGGTCAGAACTTTAAGTATGGAACATGGAAAAAACATGGAGTGGTGAACAGGAGGAAAGGCAAAACAGCAAGGCCTACAAACAAGGATGAAAGGAAGGGCTGACACAATAAAGATAGGGAATAAACTCTAAAAAGTCTAAAGTTTTTCCACACACTAATTTTCTTTTATCATACTTATTTAGACCTAGAACATACTTGAACCACATTTCAAACTTTTTAGGATGGTGGAGGAATCCTGATACATGCATCATGCTTACATTATAATCAGATAAAACATCAATTAAACACACCCAGCCACTCCACCATGTCCTTGATGGCAGTGAAGTACTTCTCCTCCTCCTTCTCAGGATTGGTGTCATCATACCTTAGGAAACAAATCCCATTGTTTGCCTACAAAAAGAGTTCAGATTCAGAAAAAATGTCTTCACAGAAAATAGCAAACTGTTTTTAAATTAGGCAAATGTACCTTGGCGTAACCAAAGTTGAAATTAATGGCTTTAGCATGTCCAATATGAAGAATACCGTTGGGTTCAGGTGGAAAACGGGTACGGATCTGAAGCAGTTAAAGCAGGCAAAACTCAGTCACTCAAATCATTTAATATGAACACTTTTCATTTTATGTTGATATTTTAACTGTTTTACAGTATGTACCTGTCCACCTGTGAACTCAATGTGTTTCTGAAGGAGATCCATTGTTTTTGGAGTTACAACATAACCCTCGGTTTTGTAGTTTTCTCCTGAAAACAACAAAAGTAAAAGGTCAGACTATAAATAAATTAACCAGTGTTACATCGTCTAATGTTACCAATATGCAGAAAATACCTTAATGCACCAGAGAGAGATTTAACTGGTTTCTAAGAAATATAATCTATGAATGTGTAAGACGTGACTTTTCTGCGCAGATCATCAATTATTATCAACCAAAGAACATAAAATATTTTTAATCAATCTCAACCTGGTGCAGTTTGTTGTTTTGCAGTGTGTCCAGACTACTACAGTACAATAATACAGTCTTAAATTGAAAAAAACGAGACATGCTAATGCTAATGTTGACAACAAGAACAACAATGGAAAAAAAGATGCTACTTCATCTAAATGCTAAAAATGTTCTTCTCACCTGGTTTGTGAAACTTCAATGCCTCTCCTCTCAGCTGCTCCATTAAAGATCTTCCTTCCACAAAATTTCCATCACCTTAATAAATACACATCAAAAATAAAACACACGCTCAATTAAGAAATAGTTCAATGCACTTTTGTCTGCTTTGCTGCAGCTCACCATTCAATGTCACCTCCTCTTTCTTCTCTGCCACCTTTGCTTTCGGTGCCTGCATAACAAAGCATGAAGGATGCAGCAGTTACAGAGCCAGAAAATATAGCAAGAAGCAGCTCAGGTGGGAGCAGTTTAAACTACCTTCACATATGTAATAGCTCTCTTACCTTGGGTTTCTTCTCTAGATCCGCCTCCGTCTTGGGGCCGAGCAGGTGCAGAACCTTTAAGACCAAAGGTAATGTGTGACGTCACCTGTTCGTATTTAATTAAAGCAAACCCACTCCTTCTCCATGTATACCTGCACATCCACCTCGTTTTTGATCACCTTCCCGTCGGCCCACTTTAGAGCTGAGCGTGCTTCTCCTGCAACAGATAAAAAGACATTCTGACTGTCTGTTCTGCTGTAATGGCTGTGATAATATTCAACCAAATGTGAGATCATACCCATTAGCAATCCCATGTTGAAGCGATACCTCTCCATCAGCAGCTGCTCCTTGTACTTCTTGATGACAGACTCAACCTGCACAACATTCCATTGTCACTCAACAAACCAAGGCTGGTGCACATAGTGAGAGGTTTACACAACTTTGCAATAGTAATCATACCTCTCAGTGTTTTTCACGTTTTGGTACATTTCAATCACAAACTGTAGAGTATTGAGTGGGAGTTTATGTGATCAGCCAACGCAAACTCCTGTGTTTGTAAATTGTTTACCATGTAAATCTAAAGTGAAAGTATTGAGACAGTTTTCAAATGTTTTTGCAAGTAAAAATATTAAATGTGTTGCATGCATTTTTATTTAGTCCTCAGTCAAAAACTTTGTGAAAATCCCTTTTTGCTCAAATTATAGCTTTGAGTTTTCCTAAATTGTGTCTCTTCCAGCTTCGCACAGAGATTAAAATTTTAGACCATTTCTCTTTGTGAATCAGTTAGAAAGTATTGAAGCATTATGTCTCCTACCACAAATTATCAGTTGGACTTTAACTAGGACATTCTAATAAATGCAATAAAACTATTACAATAGTCTACCGAGGAACAGGAAATGACAACGGCAAGCTTTGGAAGTCAATAACACAATAAATGTGGCCTGTAAACAGCATGTGTTGGTTTAATCAATTTTACGAGACGGATCAGAGATTGCTATTATATTGCTAGGTAAGAATTGAATTTTTATTAGCTTACTTATCATACATTATATACAAACTATGCTTCTGAGAATTTTGTGTTTAATTCCAGTTTCTAAATCCTACCTTAGAAACTGAAATGGTCATTTCTAAACTACATTGTGATAATTCATTTAAATCATTTTTTTTTTTGTTTTTCTTGTCCAGACAGCCAGGACTTCTTGCTTTAAATCACTAAAATCCTTTTAGTGACTCTCTGGCTGCATCTTTAGGGTTTTTGTAATGCTGCAAGATTAAACTTAAACATTGTGTCACTTGATTAAAATACACATGGTTAGACTCTAATTAAATGACTCACTTAATTAGAGTCATTTTCTAATTAAATGACTCTTTGAGGTAATTGATCCTGCGAATGTGTTTAGAAGTATTGGTAAATGAGGCTCAGCACAAATACACACTACAAATTTCATGTGTTTATTTGTAAAAAACCTTTGAAAACATTTTTTACTTCCACTTCCAGGCAGTGGTTTGTGTCGGGTGTAACGTGGTGATGTGTCAAAAAAGCTAAGAGTGCATGACTGTATGTGTGAGGCATTTTGCTTCAGATCAGTGGGAGATTATGCACTTACTGCATCCTCAATCTGCTCCGGTGTTGTGACTACACCTACACCACATGCTTCGTCAAACTCCTTCTGACTGATGGGATCCTCAGGATGACTTTTGACAAAGTCTAAAGCAGCTGCAAAAAATACAGATAACATAAGTGAGAGAGCAGTCAACATCAACCGAAGGTTTATTATTCAGTTTTGCTTTCATCGTACATATCAAATGTTGTAAGAAATTACCTGACAGCTGTAGTTCTGTACAGATTTTCCTCTGAGCGATGCAGTCTGACAGAAATACCAGGCGTTTGTTGTCTTTAAGACGAGAAGCCATACTGTACAGCAAAGTGCCCATGGCTTTGTCCACTCCAGATGCCCCATTGACGCGCTGAGCCTGCAAAAACAGTTTGAAAAAAAAATGATCACATTTGATGCTTTTTCTCCAGCTCCGTTACAGTTAAAAACAGCAGTCGAAATAAGAGAAAAGACTCAACCCAAATTAAAAAACGTAAAAAATATAAGCTTAACTACAGAAAATGTAAAACGAAAGTGGTATTTAAGCTTGATGTTTATTGCTTAGTTAGTTTCAAAATGAGTTAAGTTGTTATGGGGAGCAGCGAAATACCGCAGCTGCACCGGTGAGCTCCTACCTGAATAATCCCCTCCTTTAGTGCCAAACTCAAAGCTTCATTTTTCAGTGTCTCCTTCGCTTTCTGCTCGCTGAGCCCAATCGAGGTGAAAAGTGTCAACGTATCAGCCATTAGTCCACTTTAGAAATCGGAAACACCACAGACACAACGCCGCCGCGCACCGTCTTCTCAGAGGAAGAGCGAAAGAGAGACTTCCTGTCCAACGCAAACCAAAAGTATTACGCTAGAAAATTATTAGCCAATAGGACGCACACCCCACACATGGAATTGACCAATTACGAATGAGCTTTGCTTACAGGATAGTCTATTAACCAATCAGCTGTTTGTTGACATCAGCGAGGGCGGGACTTCCAGAATTAGAGTAACGTTGCATCAGATTGATAGTTCAGTCACTATTTAGCAAAAATCTGTAACATAATCAAAAGTTATTTACGTGAGATCATTTTAAAAACAGAAGAGCGCTCTTTTTTTTCTTTAATTTATTTATTTTTACATGTGTGAATATTTCCTTCGCAGGGTAACTCATTTCTGTCCGTCATTTTCCGTGTTAACTCTGTGAAAGTTTTGTTGGCTCTTTCAGCTGGCTTCACTCCATTTACCAGCCGGCGAGGAAACCGGCACTCAATCTTAGCAAACTCAAAGCTGTGAAAAATCTAGTCCAAACTTCATACAAAATATCTGTGCACCACCTGAGCCCAGAATTCACAGAATGCCTTTTTATCTTGCCTCATCGGTGTGTGGTCTTCAAATATTTAGGGTGAGACCATCTCCCGCCTGCCTCCACCTCAATCTAGGAGAGAAACTCCTCCCTCAAAACTCGCCACCCGAAGATTTTGCCGGCTGACTGTTTTGGTTAAACAGTGAGTCCACCATATATATATGTCTGTGTACAGTCGCTTTTCATTTCTCGGCAGGTTGCATGCCGAGAAATCGATGCGTTTTTACTACCGATCGTTTATCGGTCAGTAAAGGCATCTTTTAGCTCCGAATAGTAAGTATGGCCAAACATGCGGTGTTGTCTTCAGGGGCCAAATTGTGGCGATCTTTGCCATGCGCAAAGTCGGAGCTGCGACTGGATCTCACTCTTGCTTGTGGACAAACTTTCCGGTGAGTGTTTACAGATCACTCATAAACATTAAATGAACCGGAAGTTGCGCGTGCTCCTGTGTTTTTCCATTTAAGCCTCATTTAATTAATTCACAGCTGGAGAGAAACGGCAGATGGGCACTGGACTGGAGTTATAGGGGGGCGTGTTTGGACCCTGACTCAAACAGAAGACGCTCTTTGGTACTACGTGTACACAAACCAGAGTGGAGCTGGTGGAGAAAACAGCTCGGAAGACTCCCTGAGGGCAGAGTCTGTCACTGCCTCACATCACCATCACTCTGAGGTGGAAGCAGAGATGCTGAGAGACTACTTCCAGTTGCATGTGAAGCTGGGGGATCTATACAAGGAGTGGGGTGCAGCAGACTCTCACTTCAAGAAGATTTCTGACATCTTTACAGGTCAGTGTGTTTGTTCATGTATGCATGTCACTGTTTCACAGTGAAATGAACCAGATCTAAAATGTACCGCTTGGTGTTTCCGCAGGTGTGCGGATGTTGCGTCAGGACCCCACAGAATGCCTTTTTTCCTTCATTTGTACTTCCAACAACCACATCTCGCGTATTCAGGGCATGGTGGAGAGATTGTGTCAGGCTCTGGGGAGCCCTCTCTGTCAGCTGGATCAAACCTCCTACCATGACTTTCCGACACTGTCCGCACTGGCAGGTGCATGCAACTTTGCATTAGGATTTGCACGCCCTTTACAGGATTGACCAAGTCTCTTTACACCCGTACAAATAATATTATTTTCAAACACTTGTCATTTTGTAGATAAAACAGAAATGTTCCTCATTAGAGTGGAACTTTTCCATATTAATCACAAACTTCAAGATATCAAATAAAAAGGAAAATTGTATGATTTAATTTTTTGTTTTGTTTTTTTCCCCCAAAAAGAAATTGGGTTTAAGTGTTGTGTAAAAGTACAAGGTGTGTAATAAATTTTTGAAGCCACTATTGAGCTATGGCATATTTTATTTTTCATGAAAGGCTATTGTTGGTTCTTTCATTGTGGTGCTTCTTGTCTCACGTACCCACATTTAGTACTTCATAATGTCCTTTTCAGCAACTTTTTCTTTTTCACGGTTTCTTATTTCATATATGATGCTCTTGTGATCTGCAGACAGCAGTGTAGAGGAACGTCTCAGGGATCTGGGCTTTGGCTACAGGGCGCGGTTCCTTCAGCAGAGTGCTAAGCAGATCCTGAACACACACGGGCCCCAGTGGCTCGTTGGTTTACGAAACGTCCCGTATCTGGAGGCCCGTGATTCTCTCCGAACCCTCCCTGGAGTTGGCACCAAAGTAAGTCAGAACGCAAACATGCTCGATCCTTACATTTTATTGATATTAATTTGAAGAGCAGATATTAAGACATGAAGTAATAAGAGTATTTGTTGTAGGTGGCAGACTGTGTTTGTCTAATGTGTCTGGATAAGTGCGAAGCAGTTCCTGTGGACACACATGTTTGGCAGATCGCTAAGCGGGACTATAAGTACACTTCTGATAACGGACAGAAAACCCTCACAGAAAAAGTTCACAGAGATATAGGTCGGCTTTTCCACATTTTGTTGAAGTTCTCCTCCTACAAAAACAAATTGTCTAATGAACCTTTTCTCTGCAGGGGATTTTTTCAGAAAGCTGTGGGGGCCATTTGCAGGTTGGGCCCATTCAGTAAGTATCATCATCCACTATGTTTCCATCACTTTCACTGTGGATCTGCTGCTACCTCTTATTTGCCTCTTTTAGGTTTTATTCTGTGCTGACCTCAAGAAGTTTCAGAACCTCAAAGACATGACAAGTTTAAAGCAGCCAAAGAACGAAGAAGAGTGTGAAGGAGAGAGCAAGGGACTAAAAATAAAGAGAGCCTTTGATTTACATCAAAAAAAGAAGAAACCCAAGTCGGAACGTCAGAAAAAGGCAAAGATGTCCGTCAAGACAGAAGAGGTGTGAAACCACAGATCTTTGATCAGATCAGACAAACATGCACTGGAATTATTGTTTACAAACTTCCTGGTATTGGTTCATGATTATATGATCTCTTTCTTGATTTTTAAAGCTGAGGGTTAGTACTATAAAATTACTTTGTGCTCTTTTATAACTTTAAAACGGAAAGTACAGCATGGTTTGTGTTACAGTATAGTTATTTTAAAAATGATGTTTTAACATTGAAACTGTGGTGATTATGAACCACAAACTCAGTAAAATGAGTTCATTTTCCATTCATTTATGCTACAGATAATGTACAAAAAGCACTGAAAAATACTGCATTTTCTTTAATCATTGTGTGTGGGAATATGTTGGTGTTTTCTATCTTTCTGATTTTATTGTCCAACATGGTGAGTCCTAATTTTGGACAGAGCTCAAAAACTAAAATAAATGTCAAAACTATTATGGTAATAGAATCTATTTAATCTAATAATTACAAAGGAAACCCAGTTGATTGTCTTTTTTATTTAAGGTAAGCAAAATAAATGCATTTAAGACTTATTGGTTTAATATAATATTTGGACTAAAAATGGTGCATTTTTATAAGCTTCATCATAATTAACAGGAATTGAGACTTGAGCTAAGTGTGTGTAATTAAGCTACACAATGTGTTTCACTTAGTGAATTGAGTTACTCAAAAAATAAACTTCAGTGACATTCTAGTTCATTGGTTGGATTTCATATTTCTATGTGTTAAGACATGAACTGGATGCTTTGAGATGTAAAGTGCCTTAGATTATCATTTTTTCTATAAAATGAGGAACTTTATAAATAAACAGAATTGAATTTAATGAAGTTTTCTCAACTCAAATGTTCAAAACGTTTTTGAAACAGACTTTAAAGAGAATTAAATCATTTTTAAATGTGGCCACTTTTAAATGTCCTAAAATTGGCCTCTAGATGGCAGCATAGATTGATCTCTATTATTACAGAGTCCATGTGGTTTATTCAGCTTTTTGACACTTTCATTGGATGAATTGTCTCTGCCAGCTTCCTTGGCTAATCGCTTTAAGAATAATCTATGGTGTTTGAAGGGATGTTGGAGATGCCCACAGCATGCCACAGCAGAGGGTGTTTCTTTAGAGTATTCCCTGGAGCAGAGCAGTATTTCTCTGGATCAGAGTAGTGTGCTGGCCCAAAAAAATGATCCTCGCTGAGTGTTCTGATGTCCATATGTTTATCTATAGGCACTTTCAGACTGTGTCAGCTGATCTTTTTATAGCAGGGGTTGCAGTTATCTGCTTTCAGGGCTGCTGTGACTGTCTCTGGTGACAGCATGACCGTCTAGGAGGTTTGATGTTCCATGTGAAGGAATGACAGAGCTACTTTTTAGTTTCCTTCTTATCATGACTCTTTTTAGATCTGCACGGCCATCAGGCTCTAATGTGAGAAATGTTTTTTGACGTGTCTTCGAGCAAGCGGAGGCCTATGTGTGTGTGGCTGCGGATGTGCGTGTTGTACATCCATAGGACTGTTTTATTTTTGTCGAGCAGAGTGCAGCCATGCGAATTAATGAGAATGTGACTCAGCTTTCATCCCCGCTCCACTTCAGCCGGGCAGAAGCTGTGTCTCTGCTTCAGGCAGAGTCACTGTGAAGATAAAAATAAAAAAAAGAGAACGGGGATAGGTCGGACTCTGCAGAAGGTAGGGACAGTGATGTTGGTGAGGGCACAAAGGACAGCAAAACAACAGTGGCCTGTGCATTATATAAGACATGTGTCTTGACTTTTGTTGTACCCTCGGGAGTGATTCAGTTAAAAAGACATTTTACTGCGCCTACTTTCTCTAACATGAGTGTTGTTGCTGCCTACAATCACTTGGAGGCACTACAATCAGAGCTTCCATGAAACAGAAAGATCTCCATTGATTTCCAGAAGTTCATAACAGCTTGGATGGGAATGTTTTGTTGTCGCGGACCTTAAAGTGTATGGGACCTTTACCCATACACTGTTCAGGGGGAAGTGGGCTATATGCAAAATTGACCTTACGAAAAGGTTATTTTTTTATATTTATTTTTGTTGGCAGTATGCATAAAGTGAAAATATACTTTAGCTTGGAGAACAATAAGTGTTTAAGTTTTAAATGGACAAAAAACAACATTTTGTTGCATCTTTCCTAACACTAGAAATATTTTAGCACTAATATCAAATGCTTGTTTAGTGTTTGTGTTTTAGTTATTCTAAATACATTAGGAAATTTTTGATTTTATTATTATTATTATAGCTAAAACAGTATTTTCAGTATATAAGTTAAAGGTACAATTGTGTAGGAAGAAGTTTAAAATTTATTAAATTATGTTCTGCCTATTTTTTTTATCACTAAGGTTAACATTAGGATGTATTATCAGGCCTCAAGATCTTAAAGTACTCTCTTCACACTACAAATGTTACATTGAAGTGCAAATGAAAGTTGTTTATTTTCTTTAAGGAAAGCTAATCTTAATTTTTAGTCTGACACAGTAGTTATCAATAAGATGGAAAAAATGTCACAATTAATAATATGTGAGTAGTCTAACTGTGACCTCACTCTACCAATAAAAGGACCCGTCTCTGTTTTCTGTCTTCTGTTTACACAGCAGTGCCAGATGTTTTCATAAGACAGTAAGACAGACAAAAAACCTTAAGAGTGATATCAGTTCATCTTAGATGTGGTGAAATTTAACACTTCCACAAGCAGCTGTGATGAAGTCCAACAGAACAGGGAGGTGGTCCCCACATGGAGGTCTCATTGGGGCCCAAAGATGGGGTGCTTTGTTCCGTAGGATGAAGGGAAACCACAAAGTGAAAGACTGAGAGCGCAAAGCTGCCAAGGATCTTTCAGATCTCAAACTGTTCTGACTCTGAAGTGTGTAAATGGTCGCTGACAAAGCTGTTCTTAATAAAAGCAGCTTATTTTGTCAAAAAAAGAAAATAATATGCATCATCTGAAGGGGCCCTCGCTTTTCAGCAAAGGATTAAGACTCAATAGCTCATATTTTTAAGGAGGATGGTTGAGTTTGAACCAGCTAAAATTCAGTTCAAATGAACTCTTTGAGCCCAAAAAGTAAAAGGGCCTCAGGCCTACTGCAGCAAACAGAATGACTAAAGAGTTGTGACCAAAAAGGTGTAAAATGTTTTGAAATAGAATAAACTGTGAAAAAACTATGACTGAGACCAAAATTTGAAACATAGCTGTTGCACACGTACAGTTGAAACCAGATGCACACATCAAATAAAAAGGCACATAGACCTTTTGGCCTCGCTCTCTGAAGGTAAATCAGACTAAACTTCTTTTGTTTTATGTCAGCTGGAATAACCAAAATTAGTTCTGTAAACTAAGTGCCACAAAAATGAGTGAATATGTCCAAGATTTATTAATGTTATTAAAAACAGAAATGTCCATGCATTTTCTCTGTATTAGCCTTTTCAGAGGGAAGTTGAAGTTGTTTACTTGCGTCACACATTTTGTGTTTCCTTCCACAAACTTCTCTTAAAAGATTGTTGGAAAAATATTTGATATATAAACTCATTTTCTCATCACCAACAATGGATTCATGATGTATATTTCGTGAAACACGTTATGCCTGATTTAATTTTAGAAAAATTACATTGAAAAGATTGTCTTTTTATCCAATATACGCACATGGATTATTCCTCAAATTATACATTTCGAAATGTAATTTTTAAAATAAATGTTTCTTAATGGTAATGAAAATCCTTAAAACTCTCCTGTAAGTAAGCTCTTCTAAACAATTCCCTTCTTATTGGAACCAGCTCCCTCTTTGTCACCCTACTACTCTAATCTTGTTACAGCTGTCAACACTCCTCATGTTACAGTTTCTCTTCAAGAAAAAGTGAAATAAAAAGGTCCTTTGCATCTTTTTAAATTAACAGTCATTTCTGGCATTAAATCTATTGCCAATGTGTTGTTAATCAAGAAGCTACAATGTTAGTCATAATCTATGGACAACAATGTGATTACCGCCCAAGTGTTCCTGTTCCACCTGTTCAAAGCCTCCAGTGACCCCCGCTGGCTCAGTAGTAATTTAATGGCCTTAAGACAATCCTCTGAGCCACCCAGGTTATTTTAGGACTCAGCTCGATGGTCCAGTCGGTTCGATGAAAGTGAATAATAGAAGGGAGAACTTTAGGCATGATTCCTGTTTGTAGTCTGGTTCTGAATCTACGCCCACGGCCATTGTCAGATGGTGTCTGTGTTTAGGATTAATCAGAGCAAAGCTGCTACCTACCTTCAGCGTGTCCAGACAAGAAGATGTCGAAGTTATTGTAAAAACAGAAACACTCTGACGAAGCATGACAGAGTGGCTCTGAGCCAAGGTGCAGCATCAGGAAACTCTATCAGTTCAGCTCAAGGTGGCTTGTTCTCTCGCTCTACACACCCAGAATGGAGTGTAGCACAGCAGAGTGAGAGTATTGTTTCATGCACAGCTCTGGACTCATCTTACTGTCCTTGCGGCTGTGGCACAAACAATCCCTCATTCAAGGTACTGGCTGGGCTTTTCAGTTAAATCAATCAAAATTGAACAAAATACCAATCTAAGTCTTTCTATATGCTTTGATATTTCATAGTACATCTTAACAATAATAATAATAATAATAATAATAATAATAATAATAATGTTCATTGTGATGGACTATAACAAAATTAGGTGCCTTCCCTAACAAACATTAATTCACACAACACCACACATCACCATGGCATTAGAATTAAGACTCGCTCTACTGGATATAAATTGTTCTCATTTGCTGAAGATAAAAGCTTCCAACAAGCTGTCATATTTACACACCCCTGGTGACATTTACATATGATAGATGAACAGAGTTTGTTTTCTCATCTTTATTGGTAACAGCAAGTTTTAGCTGAAAATACTGCATGGATTTCAAGTTAGTTAGTTTGGTGACAATAAAGTCCTCTATGGTGGTTTGAGAGGAGAATTAGGGCAAACCGGAACTGTCATAATTTTATTTTCACAGATCTTCAGTTATGTTGAGACAATAGTCTTGATCCATTGAACTTTCAATTTGTATTTTGTTTCATTCTGTTTGTTCTTTAAGAAAATGGATGAATGGGAAATTTAAGCCTTTTATTATTATCCAACCGTGTGAGTTGTTAAAATATGTAAATATCAAGATCAATTCAATTATAACACAATTGTTAATTGCATCGGTACAAAATTTATTGTGCGCTAACAGCATGAAAAGGCAAGGTGTGGGCATAAAAATGGGTACAAACTGGCAAGATTTAACCTGACCTGCAGCAACTTTGTTGAACCTCTGATGATGTCAAGGACCCGATTAAAAAGAGAGGTGACTCTACCTTTTTCTTCATTGTATTTTTTAATTTCCATGTTCTTTTCTAAAGTGCTATTCTTTTTTTTTTAATTTGTTGCACAAATGTGCTTTTGTTGTCAGAGCATATTTTTCCTAACCCTACTTACGCAAGTTTAATATTCATAACACGAGTTTAATTTAGATTCCAAGAAAAAAAAAAAAGAAATCTGGACTCTCAATTGCATCATCGGTTCTACTGTATGAACAGGTAGATATGAAATGACAGTCAAGAAGTATCCGCCCGCTGTTGCGTAAGAGCCGCGTCAGGCGACCGGTTGGTAGGTAAAACAGTCGTGTTTATCCGCTTCTGAGGAAAACCAGTGAGAGGGAGGGAACGATGTGGAGAGAGATGATGAAGAGGACGGAGGGGGCGTATATCCCGTCAGTAGCTCGTGGTTAGGGGAAGAGGCATCGATAGTACAAGATAGCTGGACACAGAGGAAGCCCTGGTGGTTACATTCTTCGGATAAAACGAGGAAGGGCTACGTTTTTTCTGCCATTAACACAGAATGCCTTAGTCACCACCAACCTGCCGCAACAGACGCCGCCTCAAAGGACCCGGACCGAGCTGCAGGTACGTCTTCCAGGCACCGACAGTTGCGTAGCAGCCGCTATGCGGGGATACATTGCGCATTGATACTGTAGTGACGCTGCCTTTACCTGTGCCGGGCCGACTCACCGTTCAGGTTCAGGTTCCCACGCGACTAACCCGGGTTTCATTCAGTGGTGGTTGATAAAGGCTTCAGCTTTTTTATTGTTGTTATGATTTCCTGATTAGTAGTCGCACAATCTCCTTTCTAAAGGGCGCCAGGGAAAGGCTGGACAAGACAAATTAACCCCCGGTGTTGTGCCGCAAAAAGCGCCCCCACCGATGTTAGGACAGTAACGGCGTAGCTACTCTCATTAATAGTTAACAAAGGCACCTTGATACTACTTTGTTATTCGCAGAGTGTAATAAAAGCTGCAAAGTCCTGAAAAACAAAGTTTGTTGGTCGCATTTTTAGGTAAGTTAGTGTTTATTTTTAGCTGCACTGGCTTGGAATTTATTGGCTAATAAAACTGAGCAGTGGAAGATTATGGAGGATCAAAAGTGTCTCAATTCACACTTTTGATTCAACGAATCAATCATTGTATATCTACTTATGTTTAGCATAAAGTACACACATCAGCCAATAAATAGAAAATCGCCAAAGAGTTTCTTAATTTAATTATTTCAATGCAGAGTCTAGTGTGGCAATATTACCAAACAAAGTCAGTGGGACCAATATTAGCAATGTTATTGTAGTTCAGATCAAATGAACTCATTTGAAGCACACTATTAGGTTACACATATAGGGCCTATTTAACCAGTTACAGTCCTAGAGGCTGACACCTTTTTGGGCATTTCTGAATTTGACTCATTTCAATAAATAAAGGAATGAAATCACAAGCATGCTCAAGAAACTTGAGTTTGAAAAATGAATCAGATCACAGAAATATAGCTCTATCAAAACACAATTGAAGCACAGATATGGATAAAGATTTCCCATTTAAAACATGTCTTTTGAATGCATTCCTTCATTAACAATAACCCAAAATAGAACAGTAGGAAAATGTATGCGCCCATCTCTTCTCAGATGAAAAGGGTTTAAGTAGGAGTCCAAGGAACTCCCTTTCAGACGCCTGAAGGATTAAACTAAACCATTGTGCATTGCCAAAGAAGATCCATAAAATAAATAACTGAATTGGGCTCATCATTTACCTCTGCACTTGCAGATAAATTAAATAAAAAATTGTTGCCACATTTCTTAATTTCTTTATTTGATGAGTTTGTTTCCAATTTTTTTTCTTGGAATTGAGAAAAATAAAAAGTATTTTTTTAAATATCCTATGTTGAATTGTGAGGCTATTAATATTTGATAGATGCCTATAATAATTTCATTGTCAATTTAAATTTTATAGACTACTGGAATCTGGGAGAGTTCTAACAGATTACCTTAATTTTAAAGAAAACCACCACACCCCAAATCCGATAGTAAAACCTTTAGAAGAGCTTGAGTAAAATTTTACATCTGTTTTGGTAAAGTAATAATGAGAAAGTCAATTCAAGAAGTACCAAAAAGGGAGTAAGAAGACAAAAGATGACTTATGACTATAACTATGGCTCTGGCATCAAATAAATGATTAATTTCACTGTCTTCTTCTGTTTCAAGGGCTTTTGTTCTGTCAAGATGAACAGAAAGTACTTTTTGTCTCTAAAAACAAAAACCTAAAGCAGACAGTGGAAAATAAAAGAATTGAATAGCAATGTCCTTTATTTCAATTTCTATTATTTATGATAGACTTTAAAGTTGCTCATCACTTCTCTTCATCAGCCAGCAGTTCATTTACTGACAAGTTGTTTGCAACCTCAACATAATTTTATTGCATCCAGCTGCAACAATATGAGAGTCTTGGGTTCAAGCAGAGCTGTGGTTAACTCTCTGTAGTCTGCAAGGTTTATGACTTGTGATGCCTGTAATTTATTTTTTCTGAAAGTGTCTTTGTGGCTTCGTCAACAGACTTGCTATCTTTCAGGGTGTGTTTCTAGCAATGCCTGGGAGCTAATTAAAACATCAGAGTCCTAACAAGGTTGAAAACGTTGTAAAATTTCTGCTGAACTTTCTTTCCATGGTTCTCCAGTCATGTGATTTCACTGACAACTTTGACATAGAAAGAAAAAAAGAAAGAGAGAGAGAAAGAAAGAGAAGAAATTTTCTGCAGATCTCCTGTTTGAGAGAAGACAATTTGTTAAACAGAAAATTAAAGCATTGCAAGGTCACCCCCCTTTAACTGTCATTTAACTTTTATGAAGGAGGTAAAAAACAGTTTTCCATTAAAGTGAAGTGTTTGGATGATAACCTGATAATGGTGGAAGACATCCAATGATGGCAGATCAAGGGAAAATTGTCTGATTCTGATCTTTGGTTGATCAATTGATGCATCTGTAATATCCTGGTTGCAGTCGCAGCCTTCGATCAGTGGCTCATTTCCTGATGAACTTGAGAGATATTCTGGGGTCCATCTCCTTTAACTGGAACATCCTCTCCGTCAATGATCAAAAACATCCGGAACTGTTTCTGGAGCCTCTTTTCAACATCTGACGTTTTGACTCCCCCCAACACACACACACACACACACACACACACACACACACACACACACACACACACACACACACACACACACACACACACACACACACACACACACACACACACTCTGGGAGGCCTTCTTAACAACCTTCCTTCTCTGGGGGCAGATGGATCAGTTTGGTCTGACGCTTATATTCTGTGACCTCACCTGGAAAACTTTCTGGAAAATCAATTTTCCAGGTTAGGAGCTCAAATGTCTCGAGATCTAACAGTAAAACCTGAACAAAATAGTGAAGGGGATGTTTTTTGTTGTTTTTTTTAAATTGTACTAGTAGTAAGGTGATACAGTGGGAGCTATTTGGAAACCGTGTGTTATTTCAAGGTGTGGAATTTTGTAACGGTTAATGGAAGGACCTCCCCCGTGGCTCACATTCCAACACAACCACACATGCTCCTTCTTTCCCTTTTCTTCCTGTTTCTCACCCACCCACGTATGCACATACATTCACTTCCTAACACACCCACAGTCAGAATGAAGTACAAACAAGTTATACATCTGCACAGCTAACTGATGGCTGAGCAGTAATGCTTTGCAGTTATACACCACAGAGGACAGTGGCCCTTTACATTTAGCTCCATATATGTTAATGTCTTTGTATTCCCAACATAGTTATTTACGTCTTTTACAATCCCCTCAACTTCTGCCTATCTGCCCCGTTTCTGCAGAAAGTCTTCTTTCTGTAGCCTGATTCTCACCACTTCTTTTGTGATATTTATATACGCTCTTTGGACACTTTCTCCTTTAATTAACGTTGCAAATTTTCCTCTTTCTTAAGCTTGTTAGAACCACCTTTACAACAAATAAGAAAACTAGTCCAAGTAATCATAGCTATGGTTCAAGTTATTTCACTAAAAGGTTAAAATTCTTTAATTTTCTGTTTTATACAAAATCAAAATCTTCAAATCAAGAACCAGTAACTTTTATTTTACTCTTTGCTTCTTTTTGGTGTATTCTGCTAAACCCCAGCTGGCACCTAAAAGAATACCAGAAATCAGCATCAGCCAAGAAAAGCTTGACTAGCACATCTCTATTCTTCACTGATGAGTGAGACCATTAAACTAACAGAACTGTTGGAAAATTACGTACTTATGAAAATGGCATCTTTGGGCTTGCCTTTTTTAATGTATATAATTGCATTTCTTTTCTTCTTTATTGCACTCCACATTTTTGACAATTTAGATTAAAAAATATATATATTTCAATAAACACGTGTTTTTAGTTTAAAAAGTTCCAATGTACCCAATTTCACTAGAAGAACCAAAACACTGCTGGTCTTTGACACATAAAATCAAGTCTGAACCTTTAATAGAAGGAGACAGAAAGTCGTAGAGGTCTAAGTACCAGCAGCTGTGCAAGGCAATTGCCAAATTGCTGTCTGCAATTGGCAAAATTGTGATTTTAGTCAGGAGCCATCCAATCAATTACTACGTAAACAAGATTCCAGCCTTGCCTCGGCTTTCTGTCCTTCTTGTTGGTACTTCATGTACTCTGCCAAGAAAGCTATGTTGTCCTCAAACCTTCACTAAAAATCTAAACCAAATTGTTGATGAGAAGTTAAGAAGACTGATAGAATCACTCAAACCAATGGAAACTTCACACTCTGTCATCCTGTCTGAAATCTGGTAAAAAGAAAATGAATGTTTCTAAGTAAGAGGGAGTCTCTGCAGAAGCATAACTGTGTGTGCCCCACCCACATACATACATACATACACACACACACACACACACACACACACCTACCTCCCAGGTTTCTCATGGAAAGTTTGTGCATTCACTCATCGTATTACAACATGAGTGTGTAGACATGACATCAGTGCTGCGACGATTAACTGATTAGTAGCAGCTGCTGCAGCACTTGGTTGTATAACAGCCAGGATATACCGTGGGCTAGAAGTTTATAGTAATCTCCAGATTGCTGCCTGCTACTGTACAGTTGGATTTTATCCACGTGCATTTCCTGCATCAAACAAGGCATGCATTGTGCAAGTAAGAGTGACGGCATGCAGACGACATGCTCACCATGTTGCATTTTCAATTCAGAGTGAAGCGTCTCAGAGAACCCCCTGGGCTTTGCAAAGATAAAAATACTCAGGCCGTTCACCCATCTGCCGTCCCCCCCTGTGAACGGACTCAGAGGAACATAATTTCTATTTGTGAGCCTAGTCACTGTTTGAGGGATTCTGGCTGCAGTATGCACAGATGTGTCAGGGTCAAGAGAATGAATGGCGTTTGCTCAACAACGTAATGAAGCAGACAGCAGAAAGGCTGATTAGTTGTGTGTGACTGAAATGATTTGTCTTTTTTTTCCCCCCCAAATTCAAACTGTTTGGATGAGCTGAAACTAAATTCACTCTTATTTGTGTTGGTCCAGCAGACCAGAACATTCTGCTCTGTTTTTGGCTTCTGGAAAAGAGATTGATTAATTGTGACATTTCAAAAACAGCAACCAAGAGTTTCTCTCAATAATCTCTGCTTTGTTTCAGCATATTCTCGTATTTCTGACCATAGGTTTACACTCAAATCCTTTCTTATCTAGGTAGACATAGTGTAACATGCTCCATTACCAAAGAAGTAAGTTGAGAATGCATGTGAAAGTGTGACGCAGTTTTTGGATAACTTCCTGGACTGATTGCCACATTTGATCAAACCAGTTCACCCTGCGGCATGCTTTCCATGTGTGCGTGTCTTTCTTTTATGAAATATCATCTGCCTTTGTTTCTGTCACTTTGTATCAACGAGCTTCTCCAACTCCCCCATCATCTGTTCTATATTTGCATCCCTCCATCTTCTCTCTGTCTTAATTTTATTGCCAGTCTCCTCACTTTCATCAGCTTGCCTCATCGTGCCCTCTGCTATCAGCTACATCAAGCCTCTTTCACCTTCTGTGCTTCTCTATCTGTATTTCCAAAATATTTTATTTTCAAAACACCACTTCTGCATCAGCAGATCCTGGCATTGCATCCCAGTTATTTTGCTTCTGCCTCTTTCATTTGGATATTATCTACCTTACAAAGCTATGCAGCTGAAAAACAAGGTAGAAGTAAAAAGAGGAAGAGAGTGACATTATTTTTGAAAATGGAGAGACAGAAAACGAGGTTGCTGAAAGAGGAAAAAAATAAACACTCAGGCTACGGTGAGTGGGTGGAGAGTGAGATGTTCCAACAGTTGTATTCCTGTACACACTGATGTTTACAGGAATACCTGTGCACTATTGTACAGAGCCGCTAAACACAAGATTCAGATTGCCTGAGCATGCATCGAGATTTTTTTGCATGTATAAACTGCATGCTCACTCGGACATTGCCAGACACATTTTCCATGTACTCACACAGATTACCTTAAGCATGTTTGGAAGCCCAGAATACACAAGCAAACCCTTGTGTGTGACTACAGTTACTTTTCTGAGGTCTAATTATCATGGATGTGAATGGATGCAGGGTGACTCAGTCACAGAAAAATAAAATCTCCCATAGCCACTGATTTCTGTTTTCTGAGCTTCTCCTTCCCATTCAGCTGAAGTTTGACTTTGTGGCGACACTGTTCCCAGAGGTTATCTCCCACTCTGAGTCATAGGCAGAAACTGATGTGAAAGAGAAAGATTTATGCAAGTTGGAGAACAAAAGAATGGGTGTTGCGGGATTTTACTGGCAGCTGCTTGGTTCGATCACTTGTAAGAATGCACAGTCCTCAAAGGCCTGGGGGAGTTGCATGTCACCTGGCTCTCTGAAATACGACAGTTAGCTTCACAGCCTCTGGCATCGCGACTCAGATAGCTTGTAAATAAGCCCTCCTACTTAGAAGCAACTATAAAGAAGACATGTGGAGGAGATGATCTTGATATTTTCCCAAAGATCCTTTTAAGGCGCAGATAGGAAGAAAAAAAATTATTGTACCCATCTGTCACTGACTGAAATCATCTGTGGCTCCCTTCATTTTGATTTGGTCTGCCCTTTTGATTTACCACAGAAAGTTGAAACCAGATATTCACAAACACAAAAGATACAGGACCTTATTTTTTGCTCCTGGTTTGACCAGTTTGGACTTTTTCTGTTTTAAGACAGAAAGAACTGAAGATGGCAAGTAAGATTATCAACACTCCAGATCTATCTTCTCCACAGCACTTGTTTGAGCAGGCTACCATCAGGCAAGCTCAGCACATCTTGTCTGATGAGTCACATGTGCTCACATCAGAATATGTTCTTATGAACTCTAGAAGAAGGTTCAGTGTTCCACTGTGCAAATATAACCATCTGAAACATTCATTTATATCACTCTCCATTAACCTGATAAATAAATGACAGACAAGCAGGGCCTGGACAGAGTAACAGGAGGTCCAGACAATGACCAAGAGTATATGTAGGATGTATTGTATGTCAATGGAAATGGTTATATTGCACAGGTGTCAAACTCTGGTCCTGGAGGGCCACTTCCTTGCAACTTTTAGATGTGCCTCTGCTCCACCACTCCTGAATAGAATAATAAGGTCATTAGCAGGCCTCTACACAAGAAGGAGGTAATTAAGCCATTGCATTCCAGTGTTTTGTACCTGTGGCACATCTAAAAACTGCAGGATAGTGGCCCTTGAGGACTGGAGTTTGACACCCCTGGGTTATGGGGTTGTACTGCTGATCTGACATTTGTGCTTTTCTGTATTTTTTTTGTTTTTATGTATTTATTTATTGTTACTGTCCCTTTGGATGGGCTTTTTTTTGTTGTGTTGCAGTTTTGCCCCTGCTTCCTAGATACATTTCTCCTATGGGAGACTAATAAAATGATCTTATCTTAATTGGCAAGATTTTTTCCTGTCTTGCTAAATCTCAGAATAACGAGAGATGATTTTAAGAATTACATTTCTAAACTTTAAAGAAACACCCCCAACACCATGTTTTTATTTTGGAAAGAAAAGCAATTAGGAACAGATATCAAGAGAAACATTTTGGACCTTCACAAGACTGTCTCATTCTTGAGTACAAGTTTCACTGGAGGTGCCATTTTCACCTGTTCAGACAAACTTACACAAGTATAAAAACCATGGAAATGTTTGGTCTTTGACAGGTTTCAGTAGAGACATGTTGTGTATCCCAGAGGTCAACATATTTTATCATAAAATGTTTGTGTCAGCCCAAGAACCAAAACCTCTTAGGAAAAGCTTGGCTGATGCTTTGTCGTTCATAATGAAATGAATCCTGTTCCAACAGGGCCTGAAAGGAGACTCAGCAAGTAGGAACCATCACTCCTAAAGCATCATAGAAAACCATGTTACAATCTGCAAATGCTCTCAGAAACAAAGAACAGAGTTATGTTTGGCCAAAATGACCAGTCATATTTAAAGGAAGTTAAAGGAGAACTTCAAACCAAAAAAATTAACAAATTTTGACTTTTAAAATACTTTTAGCAACATATATAAGGAACATGGTGAGCACTGCAAAACTGGACTGGCATCCTGCATGTTTTTGTTCTCTTTCTGGTTTAGTTCACAGCTGGATTCAATGATGGCTCATTAGAAGGCCTAAGAAGAACATTGGCATGCTGAAAAGGTTGTTACTACCACCAGGAAGAGAACTAAAACATGCAGGATGATAGCCCTTGAGGACTGATTTTGGACACCACTGCTCTAGAGATTGTAAGTTTTTATCTTAATTCCAAAAGGCTGTCGACATATCCAAATCCATTATGTACCATGAAAGAGTAAAAGCTCAAAAAGATAAAACAGTGACATTACTGTCCTTTCTTCAGGTTTGCTGGCACCTACTGAAAATTATGCCCTCTCTCACATCGGAAAAAGATCTGTTTGTCTTTTAAACAACCGGTCATCAATCGCGGCTTACTGTACTGAATTCACCCAATTCGACTCGCAGGACAGTGGAATTGGGCACAATTTCTTTGTGCGCATTTCCAAGGCTCAGATTACTCTCAACAAAATAAATTAAAAAACGGATCAGTTTTTTTTAAACCTGACTCTGTAATGACTTCTGTTTAGTTATTATGCATTTTCTCCCTTTTCCCAACAGTGGAAGAATGGTGTGACAAATAAGCCCCAATTCCCTGAAGGTCCACTTTGCTTCCTTGCTGAATATGGCTCTCAAGCTGCTCCTGTTCCATACCTTGAACCTATTATTCTTCCATTTATCCGGTGCACAGACCATCGTTGATTCCTCCTCTTCCTTCACAACTCTGAACTTGCCACCTTCACCTACCAAACAGACAATTAGGTTCTGGCCTTCTTTGCCTCCTAGAGGACGCACCGATCTTCCCATCAGAGTAACAATCCGGGAAAGGTTTACAGCTTTGAATGCAGTGGAGCAGGGGCATCAGATGACCCATCCAATGACGCAGCTCAACCCATCTTTAATTTTTACGCAATCTCCACAAAATTCTACAAGGGGGCAAATTGCAACCCAACCAACTGTTTCAAGACCCAGGACTGACACAGCCAGTTTAACATTCATCAAGGCTTTAAAAAGGGAAGAAGCTGCCACAACTCCACTTTTCCCCTCTTTGCCATCCCATTTAAGTCTTGCAGAAGAGAGCTCAATCGAAGGCTCAGAGGATGTTGATTCCCAAGGGTTAGGATCAGGCAGATCTCTGGCAGTGGAGAAATCAACTGGTCATCAGCCAACAGTTCCTGAGGAGATGCCTCAGTATCGACCACAGGCGCAGACCATGACCTCCAAAGCTACGGACGAAGAAACGGCATCACTGGATTATCAGAATGATGAGACTCACCTGTTTTGGTTGACAACAGTCAGTGCAACCTCTACAATTACACAACAAACGCCGAAGGCTGCAGAATTAACAGGTAAGATATTTTATTATGAAGCATATCTTTATGATCACCTGTCTAATAGTTATCCCCCATTTGCTGCCAAAACATCTCTGACCAGTTGAGGCATCAAATTTACAAAGTCCTTTTAAGGTCAGATGCAGACTGAAGATCATCAGTTAAAGACAGAATGTTTCACTTCACCTTTCACTAGTCCTAATGTTATGTACCATCACCGTATGCATGTAACAGTTTCATAGCTTTTTGAAGTTGGTATTAAATGTCATTTGAATATATATTACCTTCCATTTTTAGGTACACTTGCAGCAAATCAACCTTCCAGTGACAGACTTCAGCCAAAGCAGGGCTCCTCTGCTGTGACATCTCCTAAACCCACATCAAGCTCCGCTGCTAAACAGCCACAGACTACAGGACAACCTGTCACAAAAAGAAGCCCAGCGGGTCCGAATCCAAACAGTTCAACAGAACAAGAAACTCACACATCTACAACTGGTCTTCCACCTACACCAGAGGCTAGTTGGACAGTTACAACTCAAAGTGTCAAAACAGCAGAAATGGGAAAAAGTACATCGAGAACTACGATACCCTCGAGAGGTAAGAAACAAGAATCAATGTGTTCTGCAGTTACAACCACTTTCAGGGTTTCCTTTGTCCTCTGATCATTCAGAAAATAATTATTTATACAGCTGGAACCTTTTTTTTTTTTTTTTTAACTGGAAAAGGCTTCAAAGGAAGGGAACAAGGAGACAAATTTTTCCATGAGAAGGTGGGCTGGAGTTGGGGTCAACAAAGCAAGAGACTAAAGTATGAGCAGGAGGTGAGAGGAAGTGGGTGGGTTGGACTGAAGGAAAAGGGCAAAAGGGAAGCAAATGGGGTCTGAGAGGAAGTAATGCAATGGAGAAAGTAGACAGGGAGGGGGAAGGTGTGGGAGAAGAAAGGTACATGTCGAACAGAGTTGGGATGAAAGCCAAATGCAGAGAGAAAAAGATGAAGGCAAGCGAGACAGTGAAAAATAAATAAAGGAAAAATCACACATGGAGCTCAAGAGACAGTCACAGCACATTTAAAGGGAGGCATTACTGGTAACATAACCATGCTTTTCTTAGCCGATCATTTTCACAGCTGTTTTTTTGCTTGAAGTTCAGTCAGTGTCTCCCTTTCAAACCCATATTAGGAAGTAATGGCAGCAGTGCTTAGTGTGGAAAGAACAACATACAGGTTAGTTCAAGGCACTCGGGTTGTCTGAGCATGAAAGGACTAAACAGTATAAGAGATTTATTATGTTTTACTCGGTAACCACAATACGTGCGTGACAAACAGTACAATGCAGTAACTCTGACGAAGAGCATGCCCTCATCTTTTTACTTCATGACAGTTTTTCCAAAACGTTTCAGCTTCCAACTCCCCAAGTACCAGTGAAAGGGGCTTTGTGATCCCAACTAACCAGTGAAAGATGGTTATGAAGCAACACAAGCAATATCAACTGCTAGTGAATTTAATTTTGCTGCAAGAATTTTTAACAGTACATTATTTTTAGATTTATAAATTTATGGCATTAAAAAAAATCTAATTATTTATCCAAAAGGCGAATTATTGGACACCTGTGTATTTTGAAAGACTTGCTGTGATTATTGGTGATGCTGTGGGCAGGATGAATCTCCAGAAGCAGTCAGTCTTGCAACAAATTTGAGGAGGGCTCTGACTGAGGACTGTTGCTGTATAACTGTCTCATCACTGTCATGACAGTGATGATGCTATCTGGGCAGCAGAGACAGTATTTCACAGTAACATATCCTGGATGACCTAATCAGTTCTGGAGAATCCACCTCATGTGTTTTTCTGCTTCTTAACAGTTGTGCTTGTCAAATGTAATTTTTAAGGACCTGTGATGGGTGACACTCCTTCAGTTTTCACACAATGAGTATCTGTTTTTTGGGGTTTTTTTTTTTTTTTTACTGAATAAGAATGTGAAGTTGAGAGAATGTGAAGTTGAAATAAAACTGCTAGTGCAGTTTTATTTCATTTAAAGGACTTTACATGGGAGGAACAATTAAACAGCAGCTCTAATTTTGAAACTTCTAATGCACATTCTTAACACCTGCATGCATAAAATATATATTTCTCCATTTAAAATATATCACACTTATCACCATAACAGTTTAATGCACATAATTGTATGTTGCCTAAAAATGTATAACCACATGCTAGTGTAATGTCTAGTTCCATGTATTTGGATGCTTTAGATGTGGTAGAATGTTTGTTCCTCATTGATTGGCATGACTATTGCATAAAAAGTAAATATGATCATGTCTGCTACAGGATAAATAACTGATGTATACAGTCATATTAAGTCCTATATGATTTAACATACCGATAAGCAATGCAAACTTCATTTCCACCCTTCTGAAGGCTTGCACTGTTTGTCAGTGGAATATTTTAACTATTTTAACTGGAATTAACCCTTCTAACCTGGGATATGAGGTTAGAAGAGCTTTCGCTAATGTGACTTGTACCAATACCAATGCTTTGGTATGATAACATAGTATTAGTTTTAATTTTTATATTTTGTAACTAGTTTTTTAACCGGGTCATTGATATTTTATTTCTTTCCTGACATTTGATGAATTGCCAGTTTTAAAGCGAAAACAGAAGGGTTGAGGTGAGCCTAAGTGTGCCCAGCTGTGCAATGTGATTGGTACATCTGGAATGTGTCTGGATCTCATCCCAGTTTCGGGAAAAAATGTTGAAGGAAGGAAAACATGCCCTTATGTAAATAAAGAAGCGTGTCTGATATGTGTATACAAACCGCTTTTACTTTGTGAGGCCCAGGAGTGCATCAATGAAAGGAGGGAGGGAACAAAAGGGTGAAACCAATGTGGGAGTGTCATTTATCACTCAGTTTTATGGAGGTCTTCTGGGGGGCAAAGAGTACTTCAAGTGAGCAACGGTTTGAAAGTTTTACCACTGATCATATCGTTAAAAATGAGTGAAGATAATTTACAATAAAGCCATCAAGACGGATATCCTAATTCTTAAGATCACCTTTCTCATGGTTACATTTTCTGTTTTTGTTTTTCCTTAAAATGAAACTAGATGAAATCCCAGCACTAAATATGATCAAGGTACAACTGGGTGTTTCCAGGTTCTTCCAGTTGCATAAAGTTATGAGCTCGGTGCAAACAGAAGCCTGAGTCATAATGAGCAAATTATAAACAGAGAGATGCAAATTTGCCCCAGGTGGCATTCTGGTAGTCTCTGAATGTGTGCAGAGCTTGCCTGACATAAATTTATTGTGACGCTGTGCCGAATAATAAAGATGTTCTTGTTAATTATATAATCTCAATTAAGCCACACAGTTACTCTGAATTTCAGATGTGTTTATTATTGCTATTCTTACTAGCAAGAATGACCAAATGAATTCTGAAAGAAATTTAATTCATCAGTGAGTCCAGCTGCCCGCCATTGTGGGCAGCTGTTTTTAGTGCATCATACAAGCCCTAAAGGTTATTTGCTCAGAGTGACAACCTGTGGTCTAGGTTTGGAATTTTCTTGTTTGACCAAATATAGTTTTCTGATAGGAATACAATATTCAACAAGACGGATGAAAAAGTTAACTGATGAAAATTTATTTAGAGATGGTTTTTACAGTATGATGGTTTGTCTTTCTTTTCAGAGCTCTTGGTACATACTACTTAAGCATTTGAGGCATTACAACCCCAATCTATTGAGATAATGGTCAACTAATTTAGTAATCAATTAATCATTAAATGGAGTATAGATTTAAAATGGCCAATTAACTGAAAGAACATACTGAGAGCAGTAATTAAGCCCAAACTGTGCAAAACGTTTTTGCATTTCACTCTTAAAAAAAAAAAAAATCTTCATCCCTAAATATATTCTACCCAGAACTTCTCAAGGGCCAAAGTTTTGCCTTCACCTGGTTCAAATTCTGGAAAATTATGTGCATTTCTATTGTATAAAAAAGGCTTAAAGAAAAATCTGCAAAATTTGGCAATTTTTTAAATCCTATTAATCAATTAACTGTCTGAATAATTGATAAAATAATTACTAAAACAATCATTTACTGTCCTACTTCTATACATTTAGTTAAACTTGTCCACAGGATTCTTTTTACCTGTTCACTGTGTTTCTTGGTCTTCATAACGGCTGGATCTACAGTATTTACAAAATGGATTCTTCAGATAGTTGCTTGCACTGGGGTGCATTTATGGATATTATAATAACATGCATGTTTTAGCCCCATTCAGAGTTTTAACTAATTTGAAAAAAAAGAAAAAAAAATGTTTTCCTGTCACTTTTGTTTGTTTACAACTTTGGTCTTTCACTAAAATTTGGAATATGACAAAATGTAAAAACTAATGGATATGAATACTTTCTGAAAGCACTGCATTACAGACGTTTAGCAGTGAATCTTAGTTTATATTCACTAAATAGCTCTTGCAGATGTATGCTATGATGGTGAGCTGTACCCCTCTAGTGGATCTCAGTGATACTTCATGCTCTTTTACTGATTTCTTCTACTTTTAGATAGTTGAACATCTCTCTGTTGTGATTAAAAATGATACTAACCAAAGGCATGTTCTACCTTTCAGGGGACTCTTCACTTCTTACAACCAGTGTTGTTCCTGTGATCCGACCCAGATTTGGCCCTACGTATCAGGAAGAGAGGAACCGCTCTGTTCTGTTGGGATATCCACAGCAAGCCCCACACTCCACTTTCAATCCAGCCCCATCTCCAAGTGCCATTCCCTCTACGAATGGCACACATCTTTATTGGGGTGATTTGCGCCGCACGTTGGCTTTTGCCTGGGAACTGCATGTCTACGGCACAGCAAGCCTCTTCCTGCTCCTGTTTGCTGGAGCTGCCCTTGGCCTGACTCTATCCCCCGGAGCGAACTGTCCTCATCGCGGGGCCCTTGGACTTGCCAATGCGCTGTTGTTTCTGGCTGGAGGCCTCAGGGCAGTTCTGTTTTTCACCGACCCTTATGGGACACGAGGCATCTTCCCTCGCACAGCAGTTACAGCCCTCTACAACCTGCCTCTTCACCTCTTGGTGTGGGCCCAGGCGTCAATAGTACTACTTGCACTGAGGGTGGCAGGAGTCAGTGTGTTACCTCCAACCTTAGAGCACCCCCCACTGGTGGCTGTGCTTACTGTGTTGCAGTGTACACTACTGTTAGCTGCTGATCTGTTGTCTCCAGCTCTGTCTCCTGTAGTACCAGTAACCCTACAGGTCCTGTCCTTATGTTGGGGCCTGGGTATCTGTTTGGGCTATCTTTGCTATGTATTTCCACGTATACGGTGCCCTGCTCTTCCCCATCACAGCATTCCTGTTGAGGCCAGGAGGAAGACTTGGACGGGGAGCCAAAAAACAGCAGTTATTCTGGGAAGAGTGTTGGCAGTCTGTGCAGTTCTTGGAGCATTATGCTGTGGCTTGCATGTCCACGCTACCTTGTGGCTCTATGGACTATTAGGAGACTGGACGCGTTTCAACTGGGGATGGTGGTTGGTGCATTTCTGGGCTCGGCTGATGGAACTAACCTGGGGTTTTTTCTTACTACTAATGGGATCCTGGGTGTTCTGGAGGCCTGTCACATGCCGGGCAAGGGAGGAAGGAGGGCAAGACGGCAGCACAGTGGATCTCCCAACTCCTGGTCAGTCGGTTGGTTCCCCTCAAAGACATACATGCTGGTCTAAGATAGTACAAAGTCTGAGAGGTAAACCCTGCAGGAAGTCTGAAAGTAATGGTGTGGGAGGCGGAACAGGGGGAGCAGGAGGACCAGGAGAGGTGCCGAACAACTGGGCTGGACAAGAGCGACCTGGAGCTGATATCAGCAAGAGTCTTATTAGGAACCAGAGCCATGAGCAGAATATGCCCCAGCCGCGCTTGGTCAAAGACAGTAACTATGGACGTAACCACGGGGGCCACCCTGAGGACAGAGGCAAATCTGAGGATTCCACTAGCTCCCTGCTGAGACTGCAGACTTTGGGTCAACCTCCACATCGCTCAGTGAGTGGCAGCCTGGATCAGGACAGAGATACATCTCTGTCTTTCTATGAATTTGACCTGCGGCCACCCTCCCCCATTGACCTGACTCGCAGCATTGATGAGGCTCTGCACAGAGAACATTTGGTCACAGGAGGGAGTCTGTTTCATCCTGTAATCCAGACTCCTTCTCCGGGCTCTGGGGTCAGCCAGGAGCATTGGCTTCGCAGGAACAGTGATCCTCAGCTGCTTTCGGAGAGCAGCGAAGCCCCAACAGAGTCCTCCATGCCTCTGGGGGGTAGCGTTCTCAGCAGCGTACCCAGCAGGCAGGTGACTGCTCCACCCACACCATCCCACCAGGGTCACAGGAATGCTATGGTCAGTGTTCCCTCATCAGTGTCTTGTCCAGTCTCACTTCGCCCCTCCAGAACATCTACAGGGAATTTGGGTGAGGATGGCGTGGATGACACTCGGCCATTTATCACCCCAGATTCTGAAAGGGCGCGAGCAAGAGCCGGGAGACCCGTTGGTTCACGCAGTTACCTGGAAGTAAGTCGACATGATGATTCTGCCAGTGTCAGCAGTGAAATTATAGACCTTTGAACCACACAATGGACATAAAGACCAGTGACTGCACTTCAGATATTCCCACATTTGTTTCAGATTAATGCAGGGGAGATCTGATCAGACGCCCTCAAGTTGGCTTAGAAATAGGAACCAGTGTAATAGAAACTTTGGGTGATTGGTATTAAGCTCATCATCTTTATCTTCAAAGTTCTTTTGTTTCAAGGCTTTACCAGGTGAATGCATTTTACTGTAACTGGGAGATACATTTTTAACACACCACCCACACAGCTTTTTCCATTTTTTTTTTTTCACTTGCATAATTTTATCCTACGGTGTGTTTCCACTGCAAGAACCTTTTCCAGGAACCAGGACAGTTTGTTTTTTTTCCACTGCAAGAGCCAGAACATTATCAGCAGCGTACAAAAGTAGAAAGAAATCTTGTAAAAAAAATAAATAAATAAATACATACATAATATCAGTGTTTTGTAGTGCTTATATTGAAATACAATAATAGAATCACCCAATCTTAATGCAAAGATACATTGGTTGGAGAACTTCTACCAAAAGCTGACTGCATTTGTTCATCTGTAAAGACAAAGCTGGTTTTAGACAAACACTTGAAACACTTGAACTCCTTCAATGACTTCATTTTTTTTTAAAAAAAATATGGATTACAATGTTTAATTTTGAATTCTTTTTCTTTTGTTAGTGTAGCCACTGTGAAATAACTACATAGAACACCGGCCTATATCCCGGTGTTCTAGCTGACTCTGAAGCTGGAACTCGGAGCAGAAAATAATAACCAGGGTCAGAGATTTCTAGTTGCAAGTTGGACAACAAAAGTTATTAAGTATTTGTTTTGGTGCCATCTACCACTAGCAAAGCAAACTGATAATATATTTCTATTTTAACACAATACTAACATTTTAAAAAGTAGATAAATTAAAGCACTTTTTGTTCCACTGGTTTAACAAGATGCATACATCCAGAAGTGCTCAGTTCAAAGTTTATACCAGTGACTTTCTCTACAATGTGGATGCACATAGGTTTGTTCTTTGCCTTATAACTTGCAGTGTTAGAATTCTGACTTTAGGAGACATTCTTGTTATTCTGTCTCACCTTGAAATTCCAATTTCCAAGTAAAGCTTGGTTTACTCTTGTGGTCGGATCCAAATATGGGTAAAATTTGAGTAGACAAAACCTGTTTAGTTTGACACCGTTGCACTTTCTGACAAAGTTTAGAGCAGCTTTCATGAGTTATAATTTGTAGTGGCTGTGACTAAATGTATTGCAGAAAATTCCAGCTTTTTGTTTGTGACCTAAGCCTCTCTCCCAAATACTGGATGAAAAAGATTTCAGTCAGTGTTATTCCATTGATCCTGTCAGCATCAGAATAAACAACATGGTTTCATAAGCTGCGGTAGAAACGCATGCAACACACATGCGGAGTAAAACAGGAGGGTCCGACAAAATAGGATCTGGGTTGCAAAGTGGAAACACACTTATACATAATTCTGAGTTTAACTTTTGTGGGACCAGAC
Organism: Poeciliopsis gracilis; assembly: GCA_911649635.1. Taxonomy (NCBI): domain Eukaryota; kingdom Metazoa; phylum Chordata; class Actinopteri; order Cyprinodontiformes; family Poeciliidae; genus Poeciliopsis; species Poeciliopsis gracilis. The sequence continues at coordinate 7,080,377 of CAJVRI010001220.1, forward strand.
ATGTATTAGACGAGGGAACATTTTAGCAGCTACGTGATGTGCTCAAGATTAGTGATGAAGGTGGTAATTCTCCTTTTATTGTATGAAATTAATAAAATGATTAACTTCTTGTAATGTGACTAAGTGTTAAAGGTCCCATTTGTTTCCATGAAAGAATTCCTAAGCATATCATTGGTTGTAAAAGTTTTTTAGTGTTTTTATTTTATTTTTTTTTTCTCCTATGTGCTTTTGTTATGTAAAGATGTGCCAAACATAATGATGACTGGTTCCTGTGCTGTTCTCTCTCTAGGGTCTTAGCATTTGTATCATGGTGACTCAGCAGCAGATTATGTGTAAGCTCTTATCTTGCTGTCGCTGTTGTACTTTTGTCTTATAAGTTAAAGCTGGTTACATAAAGACACAGGCACTCAACAACAACCAGAGAAGCCTCCCATACTGCTGAGTACAGTAGCTGTTTAAGATACCATATTGAATTCCCATGAGTTTGATGCATTTTATTATCTTAGCCGCTGCAGAACAATGCTTGTGGGATAACAGGCATTAATAATCAATGCCTGAGTGCAATCTGAATCAGATTTTTAAACAGATCAGTTGTATTGAATTCATTATATGCTGCACAGCTTTGCAGGGCTGCAACACACAGGTCTGGCTTGGCTTGAACTTCAAAACATTTATTAGACCTGAGTCAGTGACAAAGCACTTACCTGTTTAGACTGAAGTATTTTACTATCTTAGGGATAAAATGTACAAGTCACAATGTAAATACTGTCTTTTCTGGTTTCCATGAATAAAGTTGTGTTTGAAACATAGTTGTTACTGTGAAGGACAATCTTAAGTGGTATTTCTAAAAGCTCAGGTTGGAGTCGATCAGATTTTTGGTTTTTAAATTTAGTTCATGGGTATTGGTAAAATAAATTTTAGTCAAATAAATTTGCCTTGAAATTAATACTTTTTCAAGTTTAGAAAAATTCTGGATAGATAGAAAGTATTTGTTTCATGAGTGTCAATTCTGAGCCTGTTTTTAGGAATTCATTTATAAAGAACCAATTCCCATCAAAGGTCATAAAAAGGATTTCCAATTCCTATCCAAGTATATTAAATCAAGTTTCTTCCATTTTATATTCAGATCTGTGCAAATTACCAATTGTAAACAAATTTTAAATTTAGCTTCAGATGCAATTTCTTACAGACCAATTCAATCTGGATTACTATAAAACACAGCCAAGTTTAACTGATTACATAATAGCAGATAGCAAAGTTACCTATGGAATATTTTGTCACTAGTTTTGTTGTTTATGCAAGTGAAGTGTACTAAAAGAACATGTTACAGTCTACCTGAAAATGTGTGTTGCTTTTAGTGCACCCCTGTTCTGTGATCAGGTTGCAACTGTCTAGTCACATTTGGGGTACAAATAACACCACTTAAAAATTAAAAGTTTAATTTTGGCTCACAATTGAACATTTATAGATTTAATGTTTCTGAACAAAACAAAATCTTTTATAGGCATTAATTATTTTCTCCAGCATCAGTTTGAATGTCTTGAGCTAAACTTACAGGGTAAAGAAGTTTGATTTATACTTTCAAGCTATGTGAACTTGAACTAACGAGACTCCAACCTGAGCCCAGATATTGCTCATGAGCTGTGCAGATGATTTTACCTGTGGAGATGAACAGGAAGTTGTGAAGTCATACTTAATACAGAAAGGACTGTTATATTATTGCAAGTTTTATAAAGTGTCTAGATAGTCTAAATTTGTTGGATGTAGATTTTTGCTTTGTTTCTGTCCACACAAGACATGTTTATTGAGCCATGTGTAGTCCGTTTATTCTTTTGAATCAGTTTTTTGCTCTCGTTGCATTTTGAGTATGTATTGTTAGACAAATAAGAATTTAGAGATATTGTCATTAAGTCTAGTTACTGATGCCTTTTTCCACTTTGCATATGGCCCATCACTTGTTTTCTGATTACTTTTGTCTGACCTGCAGTACCTCCTACTGATGTGAGATGCTTGTTGAGTTTTTTTTTACAGTGCGGTGCGTATTTTTTGTTGCTGTCGACATTCCAATGAGCCGATATTATTTCACTGTACGAGGACTTGTCTTAAATGGCCACTGTGGTTCCTCCAGCTCCCTCAGGGTTGTCCCGTGAAGCAGTATGTGCCATAGAAAATACATATAATGTTCCCTGTGCAGTCTGTTTACTTTGCTCATTGAAATCTTTGTTCATGTATTTCCTGCTGCTTTTCACATATGAACTGAAATAAAGATCTAAATTCCTTAAGCTCTTATGTATGTTTTTATTTGTGCTCAGTGGTAATACTGTCACTGTGGGCGGCTACAGAACTGTTCGAAAGCAGAGATCAGTATTTCTCATCTTCCTTTGATAGTCTTCATCAAACTGCTCATTCTGTTGAACAGTGAAGTGATTCTTCCAGTCACCAACCTTTCCTAAAAAAGAAAAATGGAGACATAATGATTATAATATTAATCTCTACTTCATTGATTACTTTTTTTAATGCAAGCAGTGGACATGAAAATGCACATGTTTAATATACATTTACCAAATAAGGAGAACATAATAAATAGTTTCATAACATTTATCCTGTTTAAATAATCTGGTTTTATTTGGTGCAGATCCTGCAATTATTTTTGTTTTAATACATTCTGCTTCAGCAGTAGTTAAAACAAGTCTGCTTAACCTGAATCAAAGTTCAGGTAATAACAGAACAGGTTCACATTTGGCAAAAACCACAATCTTATCATTTTTCTGTTTTTGCCACATGCCATTCTGCTCCTTTCTTTTGCCCCTCCCTCTCCTGCTGGCTGATGATATTTCCACCTTTTCTGCAGCTTCTACAAACTTCCCGCTCTGTACTCAGTGTGAGATCTTCTGTCATCAACCTTTTCACAGACTTCAAGCGTCCTTTTCCCCTGATTGGGTTCCTACGTTCCGCGTTCCTACCTCTTTAGAGTTCTCTTCTCCATGTAGTCCTGTTGACAAAACAATTCTTGGTGAAAGGACACACTGAACAGTTGCAAGCCCGAGGAGACAAGACTGAGTCTCAAAAGAGAACTTCTAGGGAAACCACCTCTGCTAGGATCTTTACCATTTCCTGGTTCTGCAAAATCTCCAGTGTGTTTTGCTGATCATTCACTTTAACCATCTTTTTAAGAGTCTGACCTAAAATCTGAACCTGTAAAAAAGTTACTGACTATTGTGCACATTTTCTATTCTGTTACTAAAACTCATTGAACGTTTACTTGGTAGGAGTCTGTGTTCTGGCTAAAGTTCCCAAAGGCTTTATTGAGGATCATGCAATAGTCTGAACAATCCAAACAGAATGATTGGCTAAGAACATTTGAATCACCAAACGAACTGCCTTAAAACTACAAAGCATTGCAAATACCTGGCAGTTCAACCCAACAGAATAGAGAACACTACGATATAATTATAGGGGTCAGTAGGAAAATACAGCTGACCTTTACGCATGAAAGGTGAGATCTTGGAATCAAGGAATTCATCACATGAGCCGTTGGCCATCTTGTTGTGTTTCATGTTGTTAAAGAGAGATTTTTCTATTACTTCTTTCTTCAGGTCCATGGTGGGTGACAGTTCCAGAAAGGAGCAGATCCGACTGACTTCTCGTTCAGTATCCTACCAGAGAAAAGCCCCTCTTATGCTGTGCTTGCATTTACAGACTGACAAAATGAAACATAGACCACCCACCTCAATGAGATCCTCATAGAACAAGTACAGAATGTTAGATCTGGTCTTTGTCTCCTCCCACCAGCCTCCCACATGGTTATTCCAGGAACCAAAGACCACTGAAAGGAGTCAGAAAAGTCATGTCACAAGCAATAAAATTATCTTTGTGTTTTCAGTTATTCCTCCCATTAGTTTGTTACTCACTTTTTCCATCCACAAATCTCTGGAGAAAACTGTTCCAGTCTCCAGGCTCTGGCTGGGCTTTATTCATGCGGTCAAAATGAAAATAAGATACAACTGTGTCCTTCGCATTGCGGGCTACATAGATGATCTGCAATCAGACAAACATGATGAAGAATTGTTTTTTTTTAAAAGTTCAGATTTAAGAGAGATTATATGCAGGGGAATCTGGCAATAAATTTAGATTGTGGTAGCAGAATATCAGTAAAAATCACTGAAGGTTTTTAATTTGCAGGTACTGTAATGCGAGTACATTTAAATAAGTAGCACCTTGGGGTAGCCAAATCTAAATAGCATCATTAAATGCTGTGTACGTACCGACTGGTTATTTGGCAAGTCTGGAAGGAAAAACCCATTTTCTGTTCCGCTATCAAAATGTAAGTTAATTTTTTATATCTGCTGGGACTATAGAAATGTTTGCTTTAATTAGATGAACTTTCTTTGAACTTTTAAGCAACAAGCAGTCCTTGCATGATAGTAAAGATCATTAGGGAGAAGTATCAATTTGTTGGCAGCAGCAGGAGTACATATTGCCTTAAGTGGGCCCTATCACCTTCTGACCAGTTAAAATGAGAAAATGAGATTCTGTGTTACGTTAAAGTGCAGCGCTGCTCCTCAAAATTCTCAGCAACAACCAGGAAGAGCCTGTACTCAACCAATGGGAACATTAACCCCTTAATTAACTGAACAACATTTGTTCTGGCAAATCTAGCAAGTTATATTTTTCGATCTTCTGCTAATGGATTTTCCCTTTCTGACTTTGAGAAACTACCCATAATCCCATTCAAAAAAAAAAAATGATTAGGAGAACCAACTTATCACAATGCTACTGGAAGAGCATTGTGAACTTTGTTCGATGGATCAAGACTTATTTGACATATCCAATATTTATTTTCATTAAAAAAAACGCTATCACAAAGGCCAAATTAACTCAGAAAAGATGCTCCATACTCAAACAAGTCATAGAAAAAAGCTACAGCTATGATTATCAGAAGCTAAAATAGGACAGGAATCAGGACTTTGGACAATCTGAAAGAGATTGTGCAAAGTGAAATGGTCAAAGATTATTCTTTTTGTTTGCTCCAATCTTGTGAAATAGTAAAGGAAAAGACTAAGTGTTTTTTCCAGAAGATAATTATGGAGGGTTCTGTACTGTTGAATAAACAAACCTTGGAATTCTGTTCCCAGAAGGACTGGGGAAGAAACTGGACTGGTAGGTGTGTCTTGATAATGCGTGGAAAGCTGCTCATTGAATTCAGTTCATCCACTCCTGGTAAAGGAATGTATTTTTTTAAACCAAAAAATTTAGAATTTTATTGATCTATTAAGTCACTTTTTAGAGAAATATACCAGAGGGAAACCCCGGCATGCTGATCTCCAGAAATGGCACTCTTTCATAAAGTGGTACAGAGTTCTGTCGTTCAGGTGATGTTTGGCTGAAGTACAAAAGGTCCAGGATGTAGGAGACCCATGTGTTTCCTTAGAGCCATAAAACACATAACGTTTAGATAAAATGTTGCGAAATTAGGGAAAAAAGCAAAGGGACTTTGAAACAAAGATAAAACTATTTCTAATACCTACCTGCTTTTGGATAGCTCACCAACACAATATCATCTGGCCTTGCTTTGAAGCTCTGTATGTTAACCCAGTTGTCAGTGAAGTATTTGGTCATGGAGACTCCATTGAAGTCGAACATTGTAGGTCGAGGTGGTAGCTCCATCTGCTTGATGTGTCTCAAACCTTTTAGGAACAAACTTTGTTCTAGCACTGGATAAGATCAGCCCTGAAAACAGAAACAAAAAAAAAGTTAAGACATTTGATTCACCAGGTGAAGTAAAATGCTGGAAAACTGCCTGAAATGAAATGCTCCAAAACCTGTGAAATAAAGTAGATTGTATTGCAATATGACCGGTTTCAGTTTTATAAATTCATTCTGAGTTTTAAAAGACACAGCACATATTCTACAATACGAATACAAATGAAATCCATGCAAACTGAATGTTTTGAACGAACATGAACCTGCAAAGCCGTTGTTGCTCTGAGAAAGGACAAAAAGAGCCAAAGTAAAGCTTTTCACAAGTTTTACACATCTAGAAGTCTATAGTCACATTCCTGCTTACATTCCTTCTAAGAAAATAAAATGTTGAAAGAAAATAGACCAAGGAAAATTATACTAGCACACTGTGCAAAAAAACTAAATAATAAAAATGACAGTAGAAAAAAAACAGTTTTGCTTCCTGCTTTAAGTGGAGGGCTTTGAAAAGAATAAAGCAAAAATATAATAAAAGTAATAAGATGTTTTGGCCAGAACAGTTCTGCATCAATAAACAGTGACAGAAACATGAGGCTTTATGGAAATTGATTTAAGTTATATACACAACACTTCTGACATTATGACAGTTAAGACTATAAATTCACACTTTCCAGCAGCAGAAAATTGTGACAATCAAATTACATATACATTCCTAAAAACATTTTTATAAACTGGTAGTGCTTACAAATCATCTAAACTCTTTTAAAAATGGATTTTAAATTTGTTAGCGCACCTGAATGTTTCGTTCTTGTGTGGCTCCTAAGCAGAGCAAAGTTAGGTTCTTATCCAGGGACCGGTCTTTATTAGTTCAGGTGGTTGTATCACTGTCCAAAGGTGTCCTGCCTTCAATAATCTTTTACCATAAAGATGTGAAAGATTTGACACAAGTATCTATTTTTCAGTGGTTGACAAAGATTAATCTTTTACATTCCAAACTGTTAAACTTGGCAGTAATAAAATGTTTTGGTGAAACATTGATAAAACAGAGAAAACTAAAATTGACATAAAGAAATAGTGACACTAAACTAAGGAAACAAGCTCACTTAGAATAAATGAAACAACATAAATAAATTAAAATGGAAAAACATAAACAAATAACCAAAACTTGAACACACAAGTAACAGTTTCAGATGATCACATATTAAGATTAGACAAGAAAAAAAATATATATATATATTTTAGACAAAGATTAGGCAAAATGATATGAGTTTTGCCCATTCTTTGAGGTCCTGCAGGAAAGCAGCCCCATCCCATCACACCGCTACTGCCATATTTGTTGGTCAGTGACGGTATCCATCTTCCAAGAAATTCCACTTCTGTTTGTCCACAGAGGTCTTGAAGATCATAAATATGGTTTTGGGACTTTGTTTCCTTTGTGGGTCTGCACAGATTTTGGCCTCAAAAGTTGTTGTGACCTCCTAAATAAGTTGTAGATGCACTTTTTGAGTAATTTTGGTAGGGCGGCCATGGCAGAGAACGTTAACCAATGTTCAATGTTTTCTCTGTTTGTAGACAAAGATTCTCACTAGTGGTCTCTAAAGTCCCAAAGTCTGCCTGCATTTGTAATCTTTAGACAGTCTTTATAAACAAGTGTATTTGATCACCTTGTCACATGTAATGTCTCTTTAATTGCACTTTCTTTGTCTTTCAAGACTCAGTACTATGTTATGAAAACAAATGTCCTCCCAGGGACGAAGAAGCCTAAAGTCTAAAGCCTAAATGTTCTCATTTAGACTGTTTTTAAATCACTCTGTGTTAGTCGACATTCCTGTTCATCAGTTCATTTACACCATGACATTAGAAGTTCATCTTTAAGTAGAATAAAGCCAAACTTACCTTGTTAAAACGGCAATTTCTCACTGTGCATGCAGTCGTGTGAGGATCTTCTGAACTACAGTGAGTAGTTTGTTATGTAACATTCAGGATGTTGTCTTGCGCAACTTCTTCAGTTTCAGTGGAGCATTTGTTGTCTTGGTGACTCAAACAAAATCTGATGTTCTTGCCCAAAAAGTACTTCTGCCATAAATCTTCAGACTTTCATTTTGTATTATTTTGTACAGGTTTTGTATTATTCTTTCATGAATATATTTTGGTTTTTACTTTATGTTTCTTTGCAGATTACAGTTTATTTTGGCAATTTGTCTTCCCCTTTGCTCGATTTGCTTCTCATTTTCCTGTCATCCTCTTTTCTGAGGTTCATTGTCATCTTTTTGTTTTTGTTCTTCAACCCTGTCATGCTCTTTGTAGTTGCTGTTCTCTCATGTTTACTTGTTGGCATTTATCCACCTTTATTTTATGTTTGGATTTCTAAACGTGGTCTCTCCAGCTTCTTGTTTCTCCCAAAGCAGCGTTTTTTTTAAACCTTTTATCATCAGTTTCCTTACTTAGCATTCCATGGGGAGGGGTTTCCTCTTTGTAAATCAACTGAATAAACAGTCACAGCACTTCCCACTGCAGCCAAGTTCATCCATTTACACTCACAGACCCCACACATCCATATACCAAGACTCAGAGCAGTAGTTTACTTAGGGTACTGTGATGTGATAGGAAGAACTGACCATTGAGGATCCTGTTTTTTGTTCAATTCATACAACTGATTTACTAAACCAATAGTTGTCCATATTGGTCCAAACTACTTCCTGAATGTGGGTAACAAAACATAATAACTTCATGGGACACACTTTGTTTTTCTTCAGGGATTTTGATGAGTTCAATAAATAGCCACTTTGTTATCTTTGTTAGATAAAACTGAATTTGAATTTTTGTGTCTTTCAAACTTCATGAAAATATACACTGCTCAAAAAAATAAAGGGAACACTCAAATAACACATCCTAGATCTGAATGAATGAAATATTCTCATTGAATACTTTGTCCTGTACAAAGTTGAATGTGCTGACAACAAAATCATTGTTGATTGTCAATCAGTGTTGCTTCCTATGGACAGTTTGATTTCACAGAAGTTTGATGTACTTGGAGTTATATTGTGTTGTTTGAGTGTTCCCTTTATTTTATATCTATCTATCTATCTATCTATCTATCTATCTATCTATCTATCTATCTATCTATCTATCTATCTATCTATCTATCTATCTATCTATCTATCTATCTATCTATCTATCTATCTATCTATCTATCTTCAGATATAGATATAGATATCTATATCTATATCTATATATAGATATAGATATCTATAGATATATATAGATATATATAAATATATAAGTCTGTTTTTCTGTTTTGAAAAACAGACTTAATAAGAACTACAAGTGTCATCACTTTTTTTGACGGAATTATTGTACATAATTTCCGGAACAGCATGATATTGAGAGTCCCAGTGATTGTTATAGGATCTGTTTAAAGTTCATTTCAAATATTAACATAACATAGAAAAAAAAAAATTAGCCATCATCTCTTTAGAAAAGATAAGATTTCTATTCATTCTAAAATCTAACACAATTAAATGTGATGGTTGATATTTAAATATTACAAAAGAATTTGCATATTGTTTAAAATTAGTACAAAATAGGCTCATGAGAATTTTTTTCTTTACACTTCCAAGCTATATTACTCCTCTTTGATAATAAAAGTCTTTTTTTTTTCATTGCAGTGATGTTTGTCCTCTATTTTCTTTAGAGTTCACAGCGGAAATGCAGGGAAGGGTCCTTCATCTTTCTCTTGTAGTCTTCGTCAAACTCTTCATTCTGTGCCACAGTGAAATAATTCTTCCAGTCACCAACTTTTCCTGAAGAAATACAGGCATAAGTTGACTGCACTAGTGTTTGGAAGTTGATTTTGACATCTCTTGCAATATGAAGTTATTCATCAAACCTTTTCTCATGAAGGGAGACACCTTGAAATCCATGACTGGCAGTGTGGAATAGTTGGTCATCTTGTTTTTTTTCATGCTGTCAAACTGGACTCCCGTTCTGATCATTTCCTTCTCCTCAGCAGAGGGAGACAAACCAATGAAGGAGCAAAGTTTCTCTATTTCCCGTCCAGTGTCCTGTAACCATGATCAGAGGTCATCTGTGCTTCATCACCACTTTGGCGTAAAATAAGGAGAAATCTGTGAAAGACTAAAACAAATTACCTCAATCATGTCTTCATAGAACATGTAGTGGATGTTTGAATAGGTTTGTTTTTTCTTCCACCAACCGTTCACATGGTCATACCAGGAGCCAAACACCACTGAATGGTAGATTAACAATAAAAGAAAAGTTTATGATGGAGAAATTGTGTATATCATCCAGAAGAAAATGCACTTTCTTTAAATTACATTTTTTACAAACTTATAAAACCATCTCAAAGTAAGAACAATTTTATTTATTTATTGAACAAACATAAGTCAAATTCAGACAAAACTTGTGGAAAAAAATTTATAGAATTATAAGGTTTGGTGTCTCTTTTGCAGGTAATGCATGGAAAGAAGGCTTGCAATATGGACGTCAGTACTGTATGAACACTTAGAAGGCGATGATTTCATGCTTACTGTCTCCCTCCATGAATCTCTGGAAAAAGCTGCTCCAATCTCCAGGTGCAGGTTGGACATTGTTCATGCAGTCGAAGTGGTAATAAGACACCATGTTGTCTTTTGCATTGCGGGCCACATAGATCATCTACCAAAGAAACAGATGTTTGCAAAAAATAAATAAATAAATACCGTTGCGGTGAGAAAATAAATATTAGCACTGTTCAGTATTTCAATTTGTTCTGGTCATGTTAAGGAAATGCAAACAGAGAAGGCTCGTTACCCGGCAGTTCTGCTCCCAAAATGACTTTGGCACAAATTGCACAGGAAAATGGGTTTTGATGAGTCGAGGGGTGGTAGGAAGCTTATCTGCCTGGTCTTTTCCTGAATAAGTATACAAACAAAAAATGCATTAATACAAATGTCCTCTTCTGCTGCTTTGCCTTTTACCCTGATTTCTCAGTGTGGGCTGCTCAAACCTTTCTGCCAAGTTTATATGGAGAAGCACCAAATCATTGACAGGAGGGGGTAAAAAAAAAAAAAGAAGCCTATTCAATAAGAACAAGATCGCAGGGTAAAAGAATAAAATCTGTTCTGAAACAGCATAGTGCATATTACTGGGAGGTCAGAGGTCAATGACCCAAAATAGGAAGACATTGGGAACCAAGTAATGAACACAGCAAAACATCGCTATAAATAAAAGTATCACTAAATAGGAAGCACTACTAAGCTAAAAAAAAAAAGAAGACGTAGAAAAAATAGTTCACAAAAGTGACAAACACAAGTCCTATTACGATGTTTTATGATCTGCATCTGAATGTTTATTGAAATTTAAAGTGAGGCTGTTATAAATGAAGAATGCATCTTTTCTAGGACCTGACACCAAGTTTGGGATGGTCATCTCCAAAAAAGGAACTCTCTCATAGATAGGGAGTGAAGTCAGACGCTCCGGAGACGTCTTGCCAAAATACAGCAAGTCAAGCATTTGGGAGACCCATGTGGTCCCTGAGGAGATAAAGAGGGGCGAATATGATTAAAGATCCCAGCTGTGAAATTTGTCTCACCCACACTTACATAAACACACACGCACACACAGAGAGCGAGAGAGAGATATGTGATCAATAAAACACATGTAAAGATTATGTAGACTTACCTGCTTTTGGATATGTTGCTATTAGTATGTCATCTGGTCTGGCCTGAAAATTTTGGACATTTTCCCAGTTTGCTGTGAAAATAGGAATCATTGCGACTCCATGGAAATCAAACAACTTTGGCCGGGAAGACACATCCATCTTTTGATAAAGGAAAGTAAAAACTGATATCAAACCATAAAGGTTTATGTTGAGGAAGAGCCAGATTTGCATCATGAGCAGTAAACTCATAGGCTAAAGATTTTATCAAAAAATAAAAATAAAAATAAACAAAAACAAAACACACACTTCTAAGGAAGCAATTGGAACAAATGTTAATATTCAGCCTGAATAGTTATTCATATAGTTTAGTGAAAGCTCTAGAGGCACTGAGAAAAGAATGGAATGGGATTTGCAACTCAGTCCTGTGTGCATTTAAAGCAACATCCTCAAATAAGCATTCTTTTCACTTGAGCACCAAGAGCTTAAAAGAGTTGAACTCCATAAGATTACATTGTTCAAAGAGGAAATTGCAGAAGGAAAAGCTAAGAAAACCAGCAAGAAATCACATACCTTGCTAAAGTCGAGAGACATGTTGCAGCTGGAGTTAGTCCGCCTTTCCCTCCTGGAGTTTCCTGTTTGTACTGGAGAGCTGATCTGTTCTCTGCTTTGCAAATTGCATAACTCTTCACTGTTAGCACAGTGGCTCTTCCTGGATAGGTTTCAACTTCCAGCTACTCCTTATTGCAACATGTTTGAACTTTTGCCTTTACGTTTTCTCAGTTACGTATGAAGTTCATAAACTGAAAAAGCCATTTAAAACTCCAAAGTTTAATGTCTCCTGAAAACATTTGACCAATAAGATGTCTTAATTTTATGGTCGATAAATATGTGCTCAGATTTAGAAGGATGCATGATTTTGGGCCATCTTGAACAACACAACCCGAATCATTTAAGAATCAAATAATTAGATTATATTATTCTATTAATATTGTTTTTAAATATTTTAAATACTTTACATTTAAAATATTAGTATTTTACAGTGTAGAAGGTTTGTTGTTTACAACAACAACAAAAACATAACGACAATCATGTGAAATCTAAGGAAAATTAATTTGTGAACAGTGGAGTGTGAGTAAAGCAGGGTGTAAGTTTGGCAAAGATCTAATGCAAAAAAAATAAAGAAACATAATTTATTTACAATGTTCTTCTTTTTTTTATTTCGAATGATTATATATTATACGATGAAATATTACATTATTTGCGAAAATGTGCCCAAAAAAAAGACTGAAAAAAAAAAAATCAAGAAATAGAAAAAAATTATTAACAAGAAATCCGGAAGTGATGAAGCAGAAGTGACGCAACAGGAACTTCAAAAAACGTACACAACAAACATGGCGTCTCTCGGCGAGGCAGATGCGAATGTTTCACACGTGGAAAAAAAGAAAAAGGTATGAATGAATTTGGATTCTATGAGGGGTTTTTTTTTTAATGAAACCCCATAATAGCTGCCAATTACACCCTGCCAGTCATATTTCAGTGTTGAAATGGATGCTTTAAACTATGCCGTTTTAATTTATTGCTGTTAAACTGCCGCTCTTTGCTCATTTCCATTAGCCTCCAGTTCGTTACTGGCAGGCGACACAAGGTAAAACGAAAGATGACAACAAAGCTGAAGGACAACCAGAGCAGCAGAAGGAGCAACAGACTCGGATAAAAAAGAAAAGGAAGCGAGATGAACAGCCGGACGGTGGAAAGAAAGTCATATCGGGGGTAAGAGCATGAAAAACTGACTGAGATCCAGCCCACATAAGATCCTTTTATCATCAACGTGTACGAAAATGCTTCAGATAAATAGTTTTATTGCTACAGAAGGTGATCTTATCCTTCTTAATCAATATTAACTATTAATAATGAGAATAACATTATAACCAGTAGACCCAGAATTGTACTGTACATTCCAGTGCTAGACAAGATCGCAATCTGGGAAATGTGGTGGATAGGACAGTTTCTCAAACCCAATGTTTCTCTATTCCAAACTATTACATTAAAATGTTTGCATTGCTCAAAGAGTGCTGTCTTTCTGAGAGGATGTCTGGTCTGCAACAGCGCTCAAGTTGGTGGTATAACACTTAGGACAGGACTCAAGGTTTTCCATCACAACAAAGTGTGACACTGCCCCTGGTAGTCTGGTAGGATTTTCATTAAATTGAATGGATGTGTGAAGGTGTTGCTTTTATTTTGACTATTATTTTCAAACTTTCACCCAGCAAACGGATATTATTGAATAATTTCTTCTTTAAACTTTTTTTTCTTTTTCAGTTTATTATTCAACTGTCCCATAAATATCATGGAAAAAGCTGCAAGGGATTGAAATTTACAATAAAGATTATGTCTAACTGAACATGTTGAAACGCTGTTGTAGCAAAAAGGCTCTTACGTACAATATTTGTACACCCCAGTTTGTCTTAATTCATAAAGACATAATTTTATAACTTTGTAAATAATTGTCTTTCAGAAATCCGACCCTTTCCCCGGGCCTGCTCCTATCCCAAAAGACAAGCTGGAGAAATTCAGGAGAAAAGGCAAAATTAAGAAGGTAAGCAACTTTGTGCACAAACTGTTTCCTCTTTGTGCAGCTGGCTGTCCTTGTACCTCATCCCTGTATTTCTCTGGCGTCGTTTCAGCCCCGTCGGCAGCATTACAAGCTGAAGGACATCATCACTCGCTCAGAGGAAGCTTCAGAAATGGCCCAGAAACAAGCTGCTCGATTTGACGTCTTGCTGCCAGAAGATGCAGGGTAATTTTTTCTGAAAAAAAAATATGCACCATTTTGGAGAAAAAAAATGCTGTTTGAAGCCATTTCACTTTAAACCACTTCTTTGTCTGATGTCAGCTTTTTAGAAGGAGATGAAGATGAGGATACGTGCATGATCTCACAGGAGGATATCGCTGATGCTGTGGACATTACATCTGGAGCAAAGGTACAAATACTTTACATGAACTATTACTCTGATAAAAACTTACTGCAGAAGTAAAGTTCTTTTTTACATATAGACGTTTGTAGTAGATAACCATAATGTTTTATACCATAAGTCACCAGACCATTACGCTTGTTATTAAAAGACTATTTAACTTTATTCAATGAGAGAAAGTAATTTAATAATTGGGTAAAATATAAGTACAAATTTCACAAATAGCCATCATGCCAGAATATATTGTACAAACTTAATCTGAGGAGCACTTGTATTAGAAGTCTAAAATTCTAAAATAAATAAATAAATAAATAAATAAAATTCTGGATTATAGATGGTTTGATTCTTTGTTTCGAAATGTTGATTCGGTGTAAGAGTCACTAGGGGGCACTGGAGAACTGGACACTTAATGGCAAAGAGACTTTTTGCATACAAACAAAACACCTACAAAACATTCCACTGAGTATCTGGTTTTAGTCACACAGTTAAAAACCAGATATTTGCATATTCTACATAAAAAAGTACAACCTTTTTATCTCACAGTCTATTAAATTAACCTAAGTGTTTCCTGTTTTAGGTCAGTTCTGATTAACATTATTTCTGTTTGTTAAAAATCAAAACGACAAGAGAGTAATTTCTACTTCCTTCATATTCAGAAATGAACATGATTTAAGATTGCAATGCATTTAAAAAATTTTATTTAGACACCATTATGAGAATATAATGGCTTTTTATGCTTCTTCACAACTTTCACGCTAATTAGAGGTACCTGTGTGGTTTCCAATATTCTTAAAGAAGTAAGTGTTCCTTGCACTCACCTAAGGTCCAAAGAAACAGAAATTGTAGTGGTTGGTACTAATGAGCATCATTAAATTTGGAGGAGAAAGTTCAAAGCTTGCAAATCCAAAAACACGTGTTCCCCACAACATTTATGTTGTGAACTTCACAACATGAATGGCATCATGAGAGGAGGAGTGGAAGTCATCAGTGGAAATGCTAATGCACCAGTTCATGTTAACCAGTGAGTAGGACACTGACTCAAAGCGTAGTCCCAAAATGTGTTACAAAGTAGCTTGTGGTTGATAAAGTCAGTGTTTTGGAGCAGTTGACCAAAACCCCTGACCTCTGACCTGTAGAAAATCTGATAAGAGAGCTGAAAAAGTGTGTGAGCAAGGTGGCCTACTAACTTGTTTCACCAGTTATGTCAGCTGTGAGAAATGCGTGGACGGACATCCAACATGTCTATGTTACTTTCTGCAGATCTACCTAAATATATAAATTTGAAGAAAGATTGAAATAATTTGAGCAATCGGAGCTGACCTAAAACTATGAGGAAGAAACCCATTTGCAGTTTATTTTTTACATTTATTTCTTCTCTTTAGTTTAATCAAACTGTTTTAATGCCATTTGCATTGTAAAGTACATTTTATCGCACCAAACCATATATGCAAAAAGGATTGTTCTCATTACATTTTTTCCCAGTACTGCTAACGCTAATTATTTTCTTTTTTTACTCTCTTTGCAGTATTTTAATCTAAAACTATGTCAGTTTGGTCCATATCGCCTGGATTACAGCAGAACAGGACGGTGAGTATCGACATGCATACTCGATGTTGGGCTTATGATTTATGTGGTGATTTATGTTGCCTGAAAAGGAACAGTAACAATAGAGCTGCTGATAACATTTTAATTGTCAGTCTGGAGGTATTTATGATTCATATACACTTTTTTTTCTTACAGTCACTACCATGAGATTTTAAACTAAACAACTCAACATCTTTTTAAATCACAAGCATACTAATCATGAAACGCAGATGGCGCCTGCTTTAAAAGCTCAAGCATGTTTGACTTTGAAATTTTGTTTTCTGTATTTATCACCTCAAAGTTCTTACAAGAGAAACAAATGTAATTTATATTTGGGAAAATGCAATTTTTGCATGTAGAATTATGGCATACCTGTCCAATGTTGTGGAAATTCTTTTATAAAGGTTAGAGAAAACTGTTCAGAAATGTCCTTTATTCAAAGACGGAAGCAGATGAGCTGCAAATGAGAAGCAGGGCCCTGAAAAGAAAGTTGCACACATCCTTTATACACTTCACAATTAACTACATCTTGTTTTTACACACACACAGACTGGTAAAAATTCCTTCCCCCAGGAACGTGATGCATAGAAACACTGTACAAACTGATGTCTGCTTGAACCCTTGTTGTTCTTTGTGATTTTCACCCACGTTTCCTGTCCTTTCAGGTGTATGTGCTTCTTGCACTATGCGCCATTATTCTGCTTGCATGCAAACATTAAATAAGAATGCAAGCATGCATAAATAAGAATGCCGACATATGAATCAATTCAGCTATTTCACCAGTCGTACAGTCGTATTCTAAGTAGAATAAAACAGCATGTGATTATGTTTCAGGGCAAAATTTTTTCCTGTCTGTTATTTGGTCCTTTCATCAAAAGTACATATATAGATAATGTCTGCTGATGCTGTAAGGGGTTTTTAACTGGCTGTTTGAATTTCCTGTGTCATGTTTCTGAGAAAATAAACATGTTCCACTTAAACTCTGTGATATTCAGACATAACATTTAATGGGAGCAAAACTTAAAGTGGGTGTGAGTGAATCGTTGTCAGGGTTGTGGTTTAAACCTCCTGCATGAAGCATCCTAATAATGAAACGTTTTTGTGCATTTTAATTCAAAGGTAACAAAGGAATGGCATTAATAACTGGTGAAGGTCTTGGGCACATCCTTATGAACCAGTACACTTTAGATGATATGAATGCTTGAATTATAGGAGGCTTAATGTAAGATGAGACTGATAAGATACAATGTTTTTTTTAATTGAACATCTAGTGTAAAATAATGTTACAATGTGTAAAATAATAAAAATAACACTGCATTTCTCTCTGTTAACGACATCAATTTTGGAAATCCTTTCAGGCATAAGTTGACTCCCATCAGAATCCCCAATAACCCTAAAGTACTTTCTGGAACCAAATAATAAAAAATGCCCAAAATCTTTTTGCCCTTATAAAAGTGTTTTCGTTCTGATTATGTTTACTGTTAATAATTAAAAGTTCTCTCTGTAGTTTTCTATAACCCATTATAACCAAATGTGACTTATTAGTTTTGAAGTATGTAGTGATGCATTAAATTCAAAACACACTGTCCTTTATTTAAAAATGCTGAGAAACATCTGGACAAAAAAAAATTTTTTTTTTAAATCAAATTTAGCATCCGTTTTTTTTTTTGTTTGTTTGTTTGTTAGTTTTTTTCCCGGAAAGCAATTTCGGGATTTGAAAGTCATAATGCTTCCTTCATCCCAATCACATCCTGATCAGTGTTCATGATGTCATGCTGTTTTTGCTTCAGCCATCTGCTGCTGGGTGGAAGGAGAGGCCATGTAGCTTGCGTAGACTGGCAGTCCAAGCAGCTCATGTGTGAGCTAAACGTCATGGAGTCTGTCAATGATGTCAAGTAAGTTTAAAGAAAAGAACAAAAACGTTTGCACTGTGCACAAATATTCACATTGTGTGTTTCCGAGTCTTACAGAGTTTGGTCTGTGTTTCTTTAGGTGGCTCCACACTGAACACATGTTTGCTGTGGCTCAGAAGAAGTGGCTCTACATCTATGACTCTAATGGGATAGAGCTGCACTGCATTCGTAAGTTTAACGATGTCTTACGAATGCAGTTCCTCCCGTACCACTTTCTCCTAGCTACCGCGGTGAGTTTAACCTCCTTCCCATCATTTATTCAAGCTTTATATATTGATTCTTGTCTGGATCGGTGTAGAATTTTTTTTTTTTCCGTTTTCTATTTTCAAAAGGAAAAGTCTAATAACGCTTCATAAATCTATTTCTTATTAAGCTATTATGTTGGTTTATATTACATTCACCTACTTTACTTTTAATTTGCTAGAACAAACTTTTATCTTATAGGTGACTTTTTTCCTTCCTCAAACAGGTTATGAATGGTCTATAGGCTATAGAAAACATGTATGTCAATTTTTATCTAAGGAATCATTCCTCGATAATGAGAGTATTGCCTATTTTGAGTCCCATTCAGCTGTTTTTGGGTCTCTTATCACAAACATGCAAAATATGAATTTTGTATATTACATTCACCCTAAATATTTACCCATTATGATTTATTTAATAAAGATACCAAAGTTAACCAAGTGTAACTAACACCCCTCTAAGATAAGCTCTGATCTTGGCTAATTTTGGAAAATTCCAGCAAAGTGGGCGGAGCCAAGAAACATGCCTGATTTGATGACTGAGCTGAGGATGTGTGTAGCTGTGATCAGGACGAAGGAAGCACTGTTTTGAACTTTTCCACTTTGTTGCTATATTTATGACTGTGCACATTAGAATGCTTAGAATAAAAAAAATGTATGCCTGAAAATGTATGGAGTTTTTGTTATAGAAAATGTGTAGGAACATTGTAAATTTCCATTTATTCCATTAAGACAGATTTCTAATCACGGTCTAAACAAAGCCATACTTATTAGTCCCAATAAGTAATCAGAGTCCTTGAATATTGACTGAAGAGTTTCATTGACTCAAAGCAGGCATTTGTGGTCAGAAGACTCCTTCTGACTTTTGAATGTGTACTTCATATTTTCATGCAGGGATCTGCATGATTGGTTTAAGCTGATTGGTTTTACCACTAAATGGTGTGGTTGAAATTGAACCACCATTTTTACATCTTTTATCCATCTTGAGGGTAGTGACAGAGCCACAGAAACCATGATGTAGTGATACAGTATAAAACAAAGATCTTACAGTAAATTGACAGAAAAAGGATGAATGGTTGCTTTGAAATTCTCTATCTCTTTAGGAACCTTCTAAAGGTTCCTAAACCTTTCTTACACTAGTTCCAACTACACTTGAAATGAATTCATGCTCTGTGGAACTTCCCTGCAGCATATTACTCACACTTGACTTTACTTATCGTCCCAAATGTGCAACATATTGCAAACCTATTCATGTTCTCTTCAACTTTCTCACATTCAGGTCAGAAACGTGTTGTTGCACTAAATCACAACAAATGTCATGCTAAGGCACTTTGCAAGTGCCTTAGAACTTGTAAAGTGGCATCAAATTACGAAGTCAAATTTCTTTTAAGTCATACGTGATATATACATATACATATGTGTCATCATGCATCCCTTATTATACCAGAATTGGTCTCTAATGGATGTTTTTTATTGGTTAGAACCCATTTATCCCCAAATTATTCTAGTTTGCTCATTCTTGCCAGCAGAGTGCCACAGGCTTCCTCCAGTACTTGGATGTGTCCATTGGAAAGGAGGTGGCAGCCATCTGCACCAAGACCGGTCGGCTTGATGTGATGTGCCAGAACCCTCACAACGCTGTCATCCACCTCGGCCACCCCAACGGCACAGTCACGCTTTGGTCACCCAATCAGAAAGAAGCCCTGGTCAAAATGCTCTGTCACCAGGGTGGTGTCCGTTCAGTTACTGTGGATAAAACTGGCACGTGAGTCGCATGCAAGATGCTAGATTTCTTATTGAAAAAATTTTGAAGTACAAGTTTGTAAATGCTTGTGACAATAGCTTCAGTAGAAATTGCATTTAAATGCCTTCCTCCATTATTTATTTTTGACAACTCTCTTGACAGAAAAATAAGTATTTTGCTTTATCTTTATTGCTCCAACAATTTGATGTGAAAATTGTTCAGCAAAAACACTAAAAACTGAGATGACATTCAAGTGCTGTCTGACTTTTTTATTACACCATCAGCATGTTAATCTGCACTGTAATTTGGTAACTGTTTAGTAAGCAACCTTTCATGATGACCTTCAGGGCTTTTTTTTTGTGTCTTCCGGCAGATACATGATTACATCTGGGATGGATAAAAAAATGAAAGTCTTTGACATCAGAGCTTTCAAGCCCCTCAGGTCCTACTTCCTTCCCACTGGAGCTTCATGTTTGTCTCTGAGCCAGAGAGGACTGCTGTCTGCAGCCACAGGGGACATTGTCCAGGTGACTGTCTGCAAATCACCTATCGCAGTTATAGCGATCTGATTGCAAGGAAATGGGCCTTCATGTGGGACTATCTTGATGTGGGTGGGAAACTGCAGTGTTTTAAGAAGAGATCTGTGAAAGCTGCAGTGTGTAATTTTTTAAGTGATATACTTTCAAATATTTGTCAAAAGCGCCACTATTTTGTGACAGCATAGAATGAGACAAATGATCTGTGATTAAATGACACTCCTTTTCCTCCTCCAAGTGTTCCTACTGCCATCTGCAGAAATATATTGCAGATGGCAACCACATAACCAATCAGAGCCAAAAGGACGTTTTTTTTCTTTTATTGATGCCTTGTAACTGTTTTTACAAGATTCAAATATTTTTCCAAACTGCGGCAATAATTTCTTAAAACAAGAATTTGGTGTACAAGTTTTAATTTTTTTTCTGTTCTACACCTGGTCAATATACATACCTCCTCTTGGTTAATATATCTCTTTACATGTTGCAGGGCAACTGCACTGCTATAGTAATTATTAATCTCCTGGCATAATTTTTGCTAGATATCTGAGGATTCCTCTTCTCACAGTTGGTGGAGTTGATTTAAATATTTCTGTTCCCTTTTGGAGGAAAAGGATTATTTCGCAGGAAGGTTTCAGAACTTGAATTTTCTTTTGGTTTAGAAAAGTAATCTATAAATCCTTTCAGTGAATGTCAGTAACTTTTTTAGTCTCTCCCTCCAGGTTTACAGGGATGTGTGGAGCACACCAGTCACTAAACCCTACATGGCTCACCGGGTGCGAGGATCAGTTTGGGGACTTGGCTTTTGTCCCTTTGAGGATGTCCTGGGAGTTGGACATGGAGAGGGTTTCACCAGCATGCTCGTACCAGGTCAGCTCGTCTTTGCAGCTTTCAGTTAAACATAACCTCTCCGGTATTTGAGCTTTTATGCACAAATACTCTGAAGCCCTCTGGAAGCATTAAAACTTTTTCACCAGAAAGCATTTGAATCTTAAAATCTATTTTTAGAAGGGTATTGGTAGCATTGCAATGGGGTTTTGCATAAACTGTGTGCAAAAACCCCATTGCGTCAAACAACGCAACATTATTGCTCATGCTTGTAGGTTCTTATGAGCAAGGATGGATGTTTGCCTTCATGTATGCAGTTTTCTAGTATAAAGCTTCAACGTCGATAAGAAAATGTAAAGACCAAACTTTGCACTTGTTTCTTTGATTATTTGGTGTCTGTGAAGCATGAAACATTTTTGCAGCACAAAATAACTCTATAATGTTTTTACCAATAGCATTTATTCATTTTGAATATGAATAGAAATTTGCTCTATTTTAAGAAAAAACTTTTCCAAAGATGTTTGTTTACTGTACTTTTACAATCACAGGAGCTGGTGAGCCTAACTTTGATGGCCTGGATGCAAATCCATACCGCAGTACAAAGCAGAGGCAGGAGTGGGAGGTCAAGGCTCTGCTGGAGAAGATTCAGCCTGAACTCATTACGTTGGACCCCTCAGAGCTGGGTCATGTTGATCGTACCACCTTTGAGCAGAGGCACAAAGACAGAGTTGAAGCTCTGGTCAGTTGTCAGACTTCTTTCATAGATGCAACTCTAGATATGATTTTCTGCACTGAAGGTGTAACATGTGCAGTTTGTTAAAGGATAAGCCTTCTCTTTCAGGGCTTTGATCCTCTTGCCAAAGAGAAATTTGTTCCGAAACATAAGAAAAAAGGTCGCAGTTCTACTGCTGGAATTGAAAGGCGGAAGAGGCAAGTGGCCCATGAGGATCAGAGGGTAAGCATTTCCTTAAAGGTGGCCCGGTAACATTTCCTCATTTTTCAGTTAAAAAGAAGTATTTCTGTGGGGATTTTGTGATGGGCTGACAAAGTAGTGGATAGTTGTGAAGAGGAAGGGAAAGCAGACACTGTTTTGCACAAATAACATCTGAACAAAGCGATAATGAATTTTTATACGTCGAGTCAAAATTGTTGAATGTCACAAGTTCTGAATTACTGCTGGTTTGTCTCTACCAGCTTTGAGCATCAAAAAGCCAAAAGCTTTGCTTATTTCACATATTCTCTGTTAGAATTTGATCTGGACTTTGACTAGGTCATTCTATCACATGAAGGTGATTTGATCGAAGCTATTTCTTTCCAGCTCTGGCTCTATCGTTCTACCCTGTCAGTCGTTAAATATTTTGTTCCATTGTCCATTCTATCTCCTGTTGTCTTTCTCCTCGCTTTACAGTTACTGTATTTTATACTTTTAACATCAACCTATGTACATTAATGGTCAGACAGTGGAAAACAGAATCTGAAACCGTGTGGAACGTTTTTATTGAGGCTTTCCGAGAATAACTAGATTTAAATGACCTGCAGGTCAACTTCTGACTGCAGCTGGTTGCACCGTCTTTTGATTGTGCTTTGTAAGAGTAAAGGGGGAGAATACAAATAAAATATTTATGTCCTACCACTTCACAATTATGCATTACTTTGTGTTGATCACAATGAAAGACATTGAAATTTGTGATTGCAATTCAGCACATGTAGAAAAAGATTAAGAGGTGGGTATATTTTTAAAGCTGCTGTACGTAGATGTGTCCCAAGTCCTTTTTTGCTGTGTCACATGGTGTTAAAGAAAGGCCTCACATCTATGTCTTTGCCAACAACCTTAAGTAGGAGAGCTGAGGTATGGGAATCTTAATCTGATTAAGAGGTTTATTCCTCTTAATCTAACAACCATTCAAACAATATTAAATTTCTTATTCATTATCGAAGGATAATTTTTGTGATCACCTTTTTTGCTGATGTTTTTCATGTCATTAAAACCGCCTACTTGTTCTCCAGAATGTGTATAATCCATTTTGCTTGCTGGCTGTTGCAGGACGTTATCAGAAAAACTGTGGCGGACAGAATGAAACTGGAGAAAGAGCAAAACAGGATGAAGGAGAAGAAAGTAGCACTGTCTGGAAAAAAATCTGCTCTGGACAGATTCAAAAAATAGAAAAGGACTCTTTGTGCAACTCAAACGCAGTGGGCGGGATCTTTGACCTTCACGTTGAAGCTTTTTTTAGGACTCGGTGGTCTGCTGGTGTTGTGCGCAGCTACAGGATGCAACGTCCGGCCTGGATTCTGATGGAAAACAGTTCATGAAATCAATGTTGAGAGCACCGGTTGGTCTGTTCTACTTATTGACTGTAGCCTGGAGCAGGTTCTGTTTGTGATCATGTGGTGGATGACAGCAGTCACCCAGATTCTTCTTTTAGTCCTAATAAAAACTTTCCCTGCATGTTTGAGCTTGTCAATTGTTTTTTTTTTGTTTTTTTGTTTTTTTTGCTGAAGTAATTTGTTTTATATTTTTATAAATTGTGAGCTTCATCAGTTAAGTCCAATATGATTCACACCTCTGGGAGATTTAGAAAAACTTTGTGTCCGTTAGAAAATGAGACAGCCATGTTAAAACATAGCATAACTGTTTTTATTCAAATTTGCTCAAAAAAAAAAAATTGTGCATGTCAAGAAACATTTCTACCTTCATCAGTGGCAAATTGAAAACTTTTTGTCTTTAGTAATAAAAACCTTATAAGGGCTGACCTGTTTTTTCATTGTTACCGCTACACCCCCCCCCTTCCTTCACTCTACTCTCTCAGTCACTACTTCCTCTTCTGAGAGGGGAGATGTGCTACCAGCTCTCCATCTAACGGGTAACTTGAGTTTTGCAACTTGCACTTGTTACTGAATCAGGTTGGTTTTAGTGACTCGGGCGAGTCCCAAGGATGTTGTTTTAAATTTGGGCTAAAGCAACCTATAAAACATTACCTACTTTTCTTCCCCAGAATCAAACATCATAGCTATTTTACTACCATCAAAGAACTTTGAGGTGACTCATTAATTGAATGTCCACAACATCTTTTAGATTTTCTTAATGCTAAATATGTATTAGTAAAGCAATTTTGCAAGGGTCAGTACAGCTTAATTCAATAGCAGAAATAATCAAATAGGTAAAATCAATCATCTAGCCTATTTTTCCTTAACGCTGATACTAAGAATTAAAAAGGGAACCTTTGAGAGAGACGGACGGAGTTTGGTGTTTCGAACCCCAGAACTGGTTTATTCCCGCTTTCGGTGCATTTTCATTGGCTAACACTGTTGCTGTGCTTTTATTGGGTAACTGTTTGGACAGATGAACTCATCTCCATCACTGTCTTAGAGACATCTTGTCCTGATGTCTGTGCTAATGTCTCAGGGTTGCTCAACTTGCCTCCCATGTCCTTCTATGCCCAAATAAGGCCTTGATCATCTCTGCTTTCCGTTAGTCCCCATTTTACCCCTAACCTTTCCCCTACTTATCCACCTCTAACGCATCATCAGTGATCTTTAATAGCAGTTACATGTTTTACACCATTTCAAGTTCAATGTTAGAATCGCATTCATAACCCTTTTAGTTTCTCTGATTTAGCATTCATTTATAATTTTATGATAACCACAACTTATTACTCTTTTATTATTATTTGATACCAAAGTTAGTTACTTGTTTTACTTGTAAGTTTTCCCACGAGTGTAAGTAAGTATTGTTATAAGTTACCCAATATTAATATAAGTACTTTACTTTAAATCTTATCTAATTACTCGAAATGTTTAGATTTCATCCTTTAAAACTTTTATGCTTTTAAACAAGCATTTTTTTTATACAGCTGCTATTTTTATACAGCTGCAAGCTGGAACCTTACTTCCTCTTTTTTCAGGAAACCTGCTCTTCCTGTCTCATCTCTCTCTCTGACTATGATTTCTTATGATTAGATAGAAAAAATAAGTTTAATTAAAGCTAGGTTTGCAGGAGACAAAAACAACACACACAACCAGATTTATTTTATTGCAGTCTGGGTCAACTGTTGGGTCTAGATGTGATTTGTGTGACTTATTTTAAAGGTAACTTTATTTATTGTTACTGTTAACTAAAATCTCCAGCATGGGGAAGTGGGATGATCTCGGATTTTCTTGACAATATGCAAAAAACAAGGCAGAAGTATTTTGAACTTCTGCCTATGGTGATGAATTCCAAGTCTTAGTTTGGAAGTCCTCCCTTCCATAACTAATCTTAAGCTCCCTCCACAGATTCTCCATCAGAAATGATTCCTCTCTGGGCCACTCAAAAATATTAATACTTCCAGAACAAAGAGTCAAATTATGAATATTTCAATCTAAACCCGCCAGGGGTATAAATAACCCTGGGCAAGTTACTTAGGTTGCTTTCATCAGGTAAACTCCTAACAGGTTTCACCACATTGCTCAAACACTTGGAAAGCAAAAGCTGTGCAGTGGTCTGCTTAGGACAGTGGAAGTGATTAACCGTTTGTCTGGCTCAGAGGTCATAAGTCATAAGTTTTGTATTTTCAGGTATGGCTCTGATCCAGAACCACGCCTGCAAGTTCATAGAAAGGAAACCTTTCAAACTTATGTTGTATAAATTCTAGTTTCTCATAATCTCTGTCCTTTTAGAAAATTGCTGATTTTTATTTTTTTTTTATATTGACAGATAATTCTTCCTCTCCTTGAAGCCTACAAGTACGTCCAGGTAAACCACTGGACAGTTTCAACATAGTGGGGATGTTGAAGGTGGAAGAAACTCTTAAAATAATATTAGCACTTGTGACACATTTAAGCATTGACACATATATATGTGTCAATGTATTTATCTGGCTGTTTTCATATTCGTCACAGTGCAATAAGAGATAGTAAATGACTATTACAGCATAATGCTGCCAGAGCTTGGCAGTAGGCTCTGTGTTAAATTTCAAAGCCCCACTTTTTCTCAAAAACATGCCTGGAAATATACAGAACTAAGAAAAAGCTTTCTTCACATTTCACATGTTTATTCTGTTTTCTTCTTTAAATCACTCTGAAGTGGTTTGAATGCTAAAATAAACTTTGAAATTTGAAAGATAAAACTTGTGCAAATGCAAGGAAGAAAACTTTCCTCCTCAATTAATACTTTAATTTCATTGGAGAAGAGTTGTCCGAATCAGCCCGGCTCCATGTGGAAAAAATAAGTAAACCAAGAAAAAGAAGCAGAGGAAATAGACCAATAAAAGCCCAAACCGATCTTTATCTACTTATATAACGTTTGACCACAACTGCATGAAAGACATTAATAATAAGTTAGAAGCCTTACCACAATAAAATGTTTGATAAAGAACTGTTTATTCTGAGCACAAAGAAGCATTTATAGCTAATTATTTACAAAAGGGCTTATGCCAAGCTCGACTGTTGCCATCCATACTCTGGTCATGGTTAAGTTGTGTTAACTGGAGCTTTATTTTCAGAATCTCTCAGTATTATTTGATCCTGTTGATTTGCAGAAACTGAAAGGAAAACACACAGAGCAGTTTCATCTCACATGTGATCGTTTATTGGTGCCAGAATTCGATTCATACATTTCCCGAGTGAGAAAAAGAAGAAACAAAAAACACTCAGGAAATGTAAACATCCTGTTCATAATAAACATTTATTTTTATTAACAAGGCACGCCAAAATTGTAGCGCATCCTTTGTGACATTATTTCACCGTTAACAGTATAGTGCCGCTCTTCATTTGTGAGACAGCTATCTGATGAATCACTTTCAGTCACTGGAACTGAACGTTTAAACCTCACTTTTTATCAGTCTGCTAAGTGCCACCATTTAAATGTCATACAGACAATAAAGGTTGTAAATTAAATTTCTATTTTGGAGTATTTTTCCAGTGGACTTCATTCGTGTTGTTTTATGGAACAGAATCTATTGCTATTATTTTTGCAATACATGCATTTTGGCTTTTAGACTAAGTTCTAAATTAAAGGAGCTTGCAACAGACTCCTTATCTCGGCGTTTTGATCTCGGACTCAGATGTCAGCGTCTGAAAGCATTTCTCCTATGTCCATTCATCATGAGCAGTTGTACAGTATAAGCAGCATGCTTATATTTGTTTCTCAGCTGCATGTTGTCAAAGCTAGATGCTGTGAGACAAAGACTTAGAAAACCTGAAATTATCCTGTTTTCTGAGGGGGAAAAAATAAATAAATAAATAAATAAATAAATCGACGTTCTTATAAAAATAAAGCTCTAATGATGACAATTAGCCTAAATGCTATCAGTGCAGGTAGATTCACAGCTTGTAGAACAGTTGTGCGAGGCAGAGCGCCAGTGAGTCCTATAACCTCCTAATAGCAGTCACGGTCATTTCTCCAGGCCCAGGGCTGAGCCCAGCATCGCCCTGACTTTGCACATCCCCAGAGAAGCTCGCTGACTCAGCCAGGAGCAGGTGGGGGATGAATGGACATCTTTCCAGTAGTCCAGCATCTCCTTGGGTGTGATATGGTGGACGGACACCATAGCTTGATAGCAGCAGCGTCCGTATGGCACAGGTGGACCGCCGGCGAAGAGAGGGCAATGTGAGGGCCGCACTCCAGCAGCGTAGGCGCAGAGGCCGACAAACACATCCTCGGGGGGTAGAGGAGTGGACAGAGGCGATGCTGATGCTGCAAGGGCAACTTTGAGCAATGCAGAGCGAGAAAAGACATAGGCTGTGCCACTGCAATAGTCGGGGAACACAGACAAAGGATAGGCCCCTGATGGGAGGTAGTGCTTGCTGTCTGGGTCGCGGTTTGGGGTCACACGGAGATGGACTCTACCCAGGTACAAGTCCCCTTGCTCGTAAGGGTTCCGGCTTTTGTTTAGGAAATGCAGAAGAACGCTGGGATTGAAGAAGACGTCATCGTCCACTTTGGCCATGAAGTGAGCTTGAGGGCAGAACCTGCGGGCCCAGCCCAGCAAGGCCAGGGTCTTCAGGGTCAGGTTGGAGTAGGAGTCCAAGAACCGGCCCTGAATCACGTCCCCTTTCTCCCTGGCTTCTTCTATCAGCAGCTTTCCCAGGCCGGGGTCAGAGGCCACACCCACCATGAACAGGGTCATGACCCGCAGGCCCCGCACCTCCACCTGTCCGCCCCAGGTGTCTCTGATGGCCTGACGAGCCCGCTGATTGGCAGGGGCCGAGGTCACTATGGTGATGAGGTAAGGCTTGGCGCGCTGGCACACAAGCGGGCTGGGCATGAGCAGGAACTCCTCGGGTCTGGAGGGGGGGAGGCTCTGGGGCGAGACGATGGCGACATGCGGCTCCACCGCCCTGCTCATGCCCATCGAGGTGACCCACGTCTCAATGATGTCCAAGAAGAGCAGCGCGAGCACCGCGGCGCACGCCAGTATGCCGCACAGGGACGGAAAGATCCCCGTCCTGTTTCCCCGCTTTCCTAACCTGGGCTTGCAACATCCCCTTCCGACCATGATCACCATCATCATCTCCTTCTCTGATGCTGCTGCTGCTACTGTTGCAAGCAACGACAATAAATAAATAAATAAATAAATAAATAAATAAATAAATAAATAAATAAATAAATAAATAAATATCCTTGTCTTCTCGCTGCTTTTCCTCCCCCTCCGCTCCTATCGTTGCTTCACGTGAAGACGCATTCCTCTGGGTCCGCTGCGCTCTCCTCCACCTTTCTCTGCGGCAGCTTTTCGTGTCTGCTGCAGCCTTCTGTCTTTGATTCGGAGGGATGTGCAGTTGCGCAGATGGAGCTCTGTCGACCTGGCAGCGGCTCGCAGCAGTCTTCACTGCTTTAAAAAAAATAAATAAATAAAAAAAAATATATATATTATTGTTATTGCTGTGAAGAGGTCAGGCACCGCGGCCGACGGCAAATCTGTGCCCCGGTCCCTCAAATCGATGGGACGTCCGATATCCTGCTGAGGCGCACCGACCCAGTTGTTGATAATATGTTAATAAACATCCGATCATGTACTGAGGGTTCAGAAAACGCCCATCCAAACGTTTACTGAATATCCGCAGCGAACGTTTGCTGATGGTTTTTGGAGTCCGGTAAAGACAAACAGCGACGATAAGATGAAAAGGGGGGAAAAAATGGATTGAAAAAGCATGTGGATATTCCTCATTACAGTTATGTGGCTGAAGCTCTCGTGTACGCTTATTGTCGTCCTTACACCTGAACTTTGTGCGACACCTACTGGCTATTAGTGAGTATGAAACATAGAGATTGGTGGTCAGTTTTTTCTTGTTTCCGAGCATCCTTCAAGGTCAACTCCTTGGTTACACGTCCATTCTAATAAATTATTAAAGTTGATTAAAAATAAATAAATAAATAAATTCGTTAAGGATCCATCGCACACAGTGTGATACATTCTATGTGGTTATTTCTATTAATCAATGACAGCCAAGCAGTTTTAAAAAATAAACTAATCTTTGTGTGGTGTTTATATTTTGGGGACTCAGCCATTGTAGGTTTATGGACCCACTGCATTGTATTGTTTGAAAATTCAACTCAAACAAAATCTCCTTACCTTATAAGATAAAAAAAGATGTTCACTCAAATTGCATTGGTGAAAACTGCATCTATGTTTATTTTAACTTTGAAAGAAAACATTTTATGAAAAATAAATTTCTAATCATTCAGTAATCATTTATGTTTATCTTTAAATATACCTGTAAGGCTTTATAACAGGTGTGTCAAACTCATTTTCGTTTTGGGCCAAATCAAGATCATGAAGGCTCTTAAAGGGCCGGTTGTGGCAGAATGTGTAGATAAAACCTGTTCACAAACTGTTAATATGTCAATGAATTCTTAAAATTACATAATATTATTGAACATCTTTTTAGTCCCTTCAGGAACTAATAATAAATGTGACTGTTTATTTACTTGCTGCATAAATCATGGACTATAATCATACATCAACTAAATTCTCAAGAAACTGGAGGGATTGATTGATATAAATTGGCAGTAAACAGATAAAAACTGCATTGATATGATTGATAATATAATATTTAACCACACTTAGTGTTTAGTCTAGTCTGTGGAGGGCCACATAAAAAGCTACGGCGGGCCAGATTTGGCCCCCGGGCCTTGAGTTTGACACACGTGTGCTTTATAATTTACTTCCTATCTTATCTAAAGATAGGAATCTTTTCTTTTTAACTTCCACTACAATCAATCAATCAATCAATCAATCAATCAATCAATCAATCAATCAATCAATCAATCAATCAATCAATCAATCAATCAATCCAAATTTTATTTGTATAGCACATTTCAGCTACAAGGCATTTCAAAGTGCTTTTCATCATAAACACAAAACACAAAGTCAAACAACATAGAATAAAATTTTTGTCATGGAATTTAAGCGCCTGTTTTCGCCGGACTCCGCCGTCTGTTTAACCCCACACAAGCACACACACTGAATGTTAATCTAATCATGTCACCCTAACAACGTGTTGATGTCAGCTGCGACAGATATGACACATTAATAAAAAAAATAAATACAGATTTTATACCTAACACAGGGGTTCCAAAATCAGTCCTCGACGGCCGGCATCCTGCACGTTTTAGTTCTCTCCAACAACCTTTTCAACAAGTCAGTGTTCTTCTCAGGTCTTCTAACATGTGCAAAACTCATGTACACGTGTGCAAAACGTGGTTATGTTTCTCAGGAAACAGGATGCTGTTTTCTTTCTTACTGATGTGGTATGATATTTCAATCATTTGTGTAGCTCAAGTCAAAATGCTAAGAGAAAAAAAAAACTGAGTATATTTGATCCTGATGAATGCAGTTAAAATCCATATAAAGATACACATTTTGAAGTTAAATCAGAACAAATTCCTATGGCGTTACGTTGTTTAGAATGACCAAAAAAAATCTTTTCTATTTTCTAAATGCCAGCCAGAAAACCTAGCAAGAACATTTTGTTAGAGATTGTTCAGGTTTCCTTCCACAAACTTCTCACAGTTTGCTGGAGTTCTGGCGCATTCCTCCTGACAGAACTGGTGTAACTCAGTTAGCTTCATCGGGCGCCTTAGTCACACACACCTTTATAAATCTATCAACAGCGTCTCCACTGGAGTAACATCAGGGCTTTGTGATGCCCATTGTCCTCGAACCCATAAGGGAATATGGACTGAGTTTAAAAGCGTGCAAGACAATACAGAAATTATAATGAACTATAACTCATGTCATCATAATTTATCAGAACCAGGAAAACATGACAGAGTGAAATACACAAATTTTACAGAAAACAAATGAAGTGTCAATAGATTTATATAATGCTTCTCAAGACATTCAGAGACACTTTACAGTGAAATCAGTCATTACCATTCACGCACACAGAGACATGCAGAAACCTATCAAGAAATCTTAATATAACCTAAATTGTTTTTATCTCGTTATTTTTTTTTTTTTTAATACGCATAATTTGACAAGTCCCCAGACATTATGACGTCAACGCTGTCTGGCTCGCGCTAAGGATTGGAGTGGGGGGGTTGAGGCACGCGGACAGAGAGGGAGGAGGAAGAAGAAGAGGGGGAGAAAAAAAAAACATCATCCTCATCATCATCAATGCGCTGTTGGTGTGGGGGTCACGAACTATGACCTTTAACAGAAGAAAATAACAATTCTTATTTTTTATAAAACAACCGAGCGCCTTAAAGCTGAGAGCGGCGTCCCTCTGAGGTGAGTGTCAGTCCTGGACAGGAAGCATTAAAGCTCTATGAAGAAGCAGCGCTGGGTCACAAAACAGCGGCTAGCCGCTTAGCTTCCTGTCCGGCTGCGGGTGCTGTACCTCCGGGGATGAACAGAAACAAGCTGCGTGCGGTCTGGCTGTCGGCACAGACACATTAGCTGATTATTAACTACATGTCAACGCTGTTGATTTGTTGTGCTCCCTCCATTGTGAATCTTAGAGGCAGACCCCGCTAGCTGTTGCTCCATAGCCTACCATAGGTTTATTTGCGTCTAGCTAGCAGCGGCAGCTAGCACCGGATGAACTCGACCCTTTTACCTTTGCCATCTAGCTGACACGACTGGATAGAAATGTCTTGTGTCAGAGATTTATTTGGAAAATCTGATTTTTTTTTATTTTTTTTTTGCATCTCCAATCAGAATATTAGATGTCACCCACTCCACTGCCTATTATAAAAATAGTTTCATTATACCAATTATCATAACATCTGCTGTTATGTTGGCCAAACGCCAGGTTCTCCATTTTGTTCTGTTTTGTGTTTGGAGTGAAGTTACTGATGGACAAACTGTTCAGCCAATCTGTAAACAACATGAAGCCTCACGCTCCTCCCTGTGGACCACTGCAGGTACCTTAATCAGCTGCAGCTGGAGTCTTTGTTAAAGGAACACTGGCTAATAAAGGTTATGTAAAGGTGTAAAAATGGAAAAAAAAAAAAAAAAGTGTGATTACAGAAAGGCGCAAATGATGAACGTTTTTTTACTTATTAAGACGTGGAAATGCGTTGTGAACCTTGCATTGGTTTTTGAGGATTAAGTGCAAAGTAAAGGAAAAACCTTGCACTCTGCTATGGCATAATGTCATCTACAAACACATATGTTCTCTGTAATAATAACTATATGAGTATTTATTCTAGGTGCAGTTATTTCCCCCAACTTTGAGGTTGTGATGTGACCAAATGAGGATAAATTAAAAGGGGAATGAAAATGAATTACACAAAGATATTCTTTGAATTGTTCCATTGGCCCCTGATCTTTTAAAAGGCAGCATCAGGGATGCTTGCAAAGGCAGTAGTGGTTACTTTGTTACTCTGTATTTTCATTAGTTTATACCAAGACTTATGAGGGTAAAATAATAAAACAAAATGTCTGACATTGGTCTCTTGATGCAGAGGGATATTGTTATATATTCATGAACCAATAGAATCAAACCTGGCCACCTTGAGCTTTAGTACTGAATGTGTTCAAAATAGCCACAAAGTAGGTCAGTATCTTTAAAAATACAGCTGCAGTTTCACATTTGATCTTTTTTTAGGGGAACTCATAGCAGGTGTAATTTAGTCTAAGTGATCGCTCAGAAACAAGTTCAAAACAAAACTATTATCAGCCGTTATGAAAGAAAGCACCCATATGTCACACCCCAGTTGTGACATATAATAAACCTGTTGATGAATAAAGTCTCTTGCATTCCTCTGCAGACCTCACTAATGACTCCACATGATCATGGCGACCAACCTGAACCTGCTCTCTCAGCAGAAATCAGACTCTGAGCATGAGGCAGAGGTCAGTGTGCAGAGAAAGGCTTTCTTCCTGTTTTGTTTCACGTCACAGTCAAATTCATAAAGTATTATGAATCCATAATACTCCATAATACTTTTTATAATACTTCCATAGAAATAATGTTTCTATGGATTCCAGATTTAAGAACTATTTTTGTGTTTGCTAGCTGACAGAAATTATTTGTGCTTAACTGGGTTAGGGGTCATGCTCTCCATCAGATCCAGTGATGGGTGAGTCTCCCCAGCGCTTTCGGGTCATCTCTGCAGAGCCTGCCACAACACCACAGCGAATACAGGTAATGGAATCAGCAGTGCAACACCATGCAGATACTGCATGTAACATATCTCTATGCTTTTATTCCTTATTTACATTAATAATCCCACGTGTTTTTTGCCTCCCTCGTCTGTAACTGGACTATTCAGATTGTAACCGACCAGCAGACGGGTCAGAAGATCCAGATTGTGACTGCGATGAACCCGTCCAGTGCTTCAAAGCAGCAGTTCATCCTGACGACGGCTGACAGCTCAGGGGCGAGCAAGGTTATCCTGGCCTCACCGGAGACTCACAACTCGAAGCAGGTCATCTTCACAGCTGCAGACAGCCTGATGCCAGGAAGGATACAGGTACATTTGTCCCAACATATACCCTCCTGCTCCATAATGTTCTTTTAATAATTTTACTGTTTTTTAAATATATCTTTGACGTTATGTGGGCCGTTTAAAGGGAAAACTTGTAAAATCTGAGTTCGCTTTCGCCTTTTCCTTTCAGATCGTCACAGATCCAGTGTCAATGGAGCGTTTGTTGGGACAGTCAGGAGATCTAAGTCGATCTCAGCCTGTGGAATATTGCGTGGTGTGTGGCGACAAAGCTTCAGGTACTCTACCTTTCAGCTGTTCAGCTTCACTCTGTCGGCAAAAGGACTCAAACACCTTCGTGTGCTTTCAGGGCGTCACTATGGAGCCGTCAGCTGTGAGGGATGCAAAGGTTTCTTTAAGCGGAGTGTGAGGAAAAATCTCACCTACAGCTGTCGCAGTAAGGAGGACTGTGTCATCAACAAGCATCACCGCAACCGCTGCCAGTTCTGCCGGCTGAGAAAATGCCTTAAGATGGGGATGAAAACTGATTGTGAGTTTGCATCCAGATTGAGCCCTTAAATGTCGTTTCAGTTAAACAAATGTAATTAGTTGGATTAAGGAAGCCTGAACAACATTGTTTTCCTTTTACTTCTCTAGTAGTAGTGCAAATAGGGATGCACTACTAGCATTGCCCTAGTAGTGCATCCCTATTTGGTAAGGTATCACCAGGACATTTTAAATCAGGAGCCCAGCAGGTCTTTTGCCATTTTGCTGATAAAAGCACTAACTTTCTTTTTTGTTGGCACTAAATGACAATTTTTTTGTTCGTTTTATTTTGATCTAAAAATTTAAATTTCCAATTTCAAAGTTGGAAAAAAAATGCTTGAAATGCTGCTCTTTCTTGGAGATGGTTTTGGTGAAACAAGAGGCACTGAGCTTTTCAAACTATTTATACTATATGTGCCACAACAATTTCTTGGTTTGATGTACTACTGAACATCAAACCAAGTACCAATAGTCATGCAATGGCTGAAACTGATGTTGATCTTAACATATTGTGAAACCTTAAGTACCAACTTGAAGCAGGCCTGGTATCTTGAAGCCTCTGATATTTGTTTCTCCTGCTAAATATCTATACTACAACAACCAAAAGCAGTGAAACTGTTCCCTGATCTTTAACTGTCTTCACTTTATTTATGCTTTGAAAATATCTGAGGATCCATTTCTTCTCAACTTCTTATGTGTCTTATGTGTCAGAAGTAGTAGTTGTTGTGTTACTCCAAAATAATATGAACAACATTCCGCCTGTTGTAATTGTTTAGCTGTCCAGAGTGAGAGGAAACCCATCGACGTTGTTCCTCGAGAAAGACACTCCAACTGTGCTGCCTCCACCCAGAAGATCTACATCCGGAAGGATCTCAACAGCCCACTCATCGCTACACCAACCTTTATCTCTGATACGGATACAGATGGTTCCAGGTCAGGAGTAATGAGACCTGT
This sequence comes from Poeciliopsis gracilis, assembly GCA_911649635.1. Taxonomy (NCBI): domain Eukaryota; kingdom Metazoa; phylum Chordata; class Actinopteri; order Cyprinodontiformes; family Poeciliidae; genus Poeciliopsis; species Poeciliopsis gracilis. The sequence continues at coordinate 7,115,908 of CAJVRI010001220.1, forward strand.
TCATGTATAGTGCCGTGAACAAGTATTTTGTTAATTCTCAATGTCTCTTTTTTTATGTCTTGTTTAAACAACTATTAATGCCAGGCAATGATATCCTGAGAGATACTTCTGTTTTTATGGAAACAAAAGCTATCCAAATCCTCCATGCTACGGTTGTATTATTGTACAGATCCAGCCTGCTGGACCAGGGAATGCTGGTTAATATCCAGCAGCCGGTTATTCAGACTGATGGGACGTTGCTGTTGGCAACAGACTCCAAGGTACATCTGATCATAAAGACACACCGTGCTCTGCTGTCTCACGCTGTTCTCTAGCATCAATGTCTTTGGCTAAAGTTGATGGCATAATGTGATAATTATGTGTTTGCTTTAGATGGATTCTGAGCACGGGAACCTGGGGACGCTAGCCAATGTTGTGACATCACTTGCCAACCTTAGTGACTCCCTGAAAGAAAGCCTGAACAATGGTGATACCTCAGACAGCCAGCAGGAGGAGCAGTCTGCAAGCGAGATAACACGGTCAGTTGGTCATATTCCAAGTATTTCATCTACACGTTCATCTCAGGTGCTTCAGAAAATATTTGTATGGTTTTGTTGTAATTAGATTAAGTTGTTTAAAAATGAGGGGAATCTCTTTTTTATGTGTTGCTGTAGATTATGTTCTCAATTGAGTTAAAAACATGCGTGCCTGTGTGTGTTTGTATGTACTTCAATGCAGTGCCTTTGACACTCTGGCCAAAGTCTTCAACCCTCCTGAAGCAGGGGCAGAACAGAACCTGGCTGAGAAGTCGCAGTGTGTCAGTGGGACTACCATCCAGCTGATTGGACGGGACCAAGAGACGCCCATCATCGAGGTGGAGGGACCGCTGCTCACCGACAGCCATGTTGGTTTCAAGGTGAGTGGGGGGAGTCTTCTAAAGCCACTGAGATGGAAAAGAGGATGCATGCAAATCTTTAATAAACTCTAAGAATATGTCAAATGGCTTCTTCTGTGGGCTGGCAATGTTGTTTTTTTTGTTTGTTTATTTGTTTTTTTGCTGATGTAGTCACCAGGCAAGAGTCAAACCACATACATGGGTTTTGAAATTATTCTTAATGGTTAATTGTTTATATCAGAACAAAACATATTTATTTCCTTTTTATCAGGACTGAACTGATCAGTTGAGATGAATTGATTACTGAGATAATTATTAACTAATTTAGTAATCAATTAATTAAGTGCAATGTAAAGACTCCAAAAAACTTTTGCTGAAAGAACAACATATTCAGTGCAAGATTTAAGTCAAAATGGTTAAAAAATATTAAACCCTAAATATTTTTCAGTTGATATTTTAGAAATGTCATAAAAAAGGTTAAGTGGTTAATGAAAAATTTGCAGAATGTGCAAATTTTTAAGAATACAATTAATCAATTGATTGCCAAAAAACCATTAGAATAATTGATTGCAAAGATAATCAAGCAGCCATACTTTTTATGTTATTTTAATATAACTCCGGTTGTAATGTTCTTGTTCCTGTTTCTGTTTGCTCCAGCTGACCATGCCCAGCCCCATGCCCGAGTATCTGAATGTACACTACATCTGTGAGTCGGCGTCCAGACTCCTCTTCCTCTCCATGCACTGGGCACGCTCCATTCCTGCCTTTTCAGCACTTGGGTGGGGGAGATAAAGAAATCGGCACAACAAAAGTTTCCCTGTCGTGTTGCAGTGCTGCCATCTCCTGTTTGTTTGCGGTATGTCTTACATGTTCATGTGTTTCCCAGTCAGGAGGCAAACACAAGCTTGGTGCGAGCTTGCTGGAACGAGCTGTTCATCTTGGGTCTTGCTCAGTGCGCTCACGTGATGAACTTGTCAACCATCCTCGCTGCCATCATTAACCATCTGCAAAGCAGCGTCCAGGACGGTATGGACCAAAGACCCCATCATCATCTCACAGTAGGACACAAACATGAAAACAGGAGCAAAGAAATGTCATTTTTATTAGATTGTAGCTGTTGTTGCTTGCACTAAATGCTAACATATTGCATGTCTTAAGCCTCTGAGTTGTGTGGTGTGCCTCATTCCCCAGGTATGAACATGGCAGTATGTGCCCCTAATTATCAGCCAGCTTAAAACATTAATATTTGGGGAAGTTTGTTTCTGTGACGACAAGCCTGAAAGATGCAATATTTTCTGGAACATTGATCTCCAGCCCAGCTGCAAAAGCCCAGCTGCAAAAGCCCAGCTGCAAAAGCACCGCTGCAAAAGCACCGCTGCAAAAGCACCGCTGCAAAAGCACCGCGGTCCTGCGTGTCATAGATGTTTCCCTGCTGTTACATGCCTTATTTAAATAAAAAAACTAAATTGTCAATAACAGGGGTCTTTGGAAGTTGAGTATCTCTTAAGTATGCTTAAGAGATAATGCAATAATTTCTATCAGATGAGTGTGGATCAAAGGACTGTATAAGACACTCAGTCCACATTTTTTAGGTTCTTGTGAAGATGCATAAGTCTTGCATCACTCTGTTTATTTTTTATTTTGGTGAACATTTCCAGAAACCAATTTCTGTAAATATTTGACAGCTTGCTTGTACTTGGGCAGTTTTTAAAAAAAAAGTCAAATTCATCAGAATATCAAAGTATAAAATCAAGTCATTTAGACCTTTAATTTTTTTAAAAATCTGCATTATTGTCTAACTTTACAATATCTTAACGTGGCTTCATACAAAGAGCTTAGCCATGTACCTCAGTTTTTGCTCATCAAAAGACTTGCATAATAAGATTAAATCTAGAAATCCAAGCCCAGGAGCCTGTTGAACTCCATGACTAGATTTGTTTCATGGGATCTGTACAGAAATGTTAGAAGTTTCTTCTTTTTTCCAGACAAACTTTCTGGAGAGAGGGTGAAGCAGGTGATGGAGCACATCTGGAAGTTCCAGGAGTTTTGTAACAGCATGACACGGCTGGAGACCGACAGCTACGAATATGCCTACCTAAAGGCTATTGTGTTGTTCAGTCCTGGTGAGAACTATCTTTAATAAAAAAAAAAACTTATTCTAAATATTTTACTAATCTACACAATCAGGTTAGTTTTTTATAGATAGTTTATAGATAGTTATAGTTGTTTTGTTGTTGTTGTTTTTCCTGATGATCAGATCACCCAGGAGTGGAGAGCAGCGGCCAGGTTGAGAAGTTCCAAGAGAAAGCCCTGATGGAGCTGCAAGACTATGTGCAAAAAACATATCCTGAAGACACATACAGGTCAGTTAGTGATAATTCATGGCATTAATTCATAAACAAACTAAAAGTGAATCTGGTCACTCAGAACAAACAAGAATCATTCATCAGAATCAGATTTATGCTGGATTCTTTATACCTTAACTTTCAAATAAATATATAAAATATAGAAATATGACAAAAAAAAAACAAAAAACACCTCACTACAATCATTGTTATTGCTCCCATTTTAAAATAAGAGAGTCAACATGAGGGAATAAATAATGTTACCTCAGACATGGTTTCAGGTGTAGTGTATGTATGCTTGTATATGGTTCTGACCTAAACTTTCATGAATATAAGCAGAAATTGTTGGGGTATTTTTGACTGAGATAAATCATCAGGGATGATTTTGGACAAAATCTGACTAAAATAATCTTTTTCCTTTAGATTAACACGCATCCTGACACGTCTGCCTGCCCTCCGTCTAATGAACTCAAGTATCACAGAGGAACTCTTCTTCACCGGTTTGATAGGGAACGTCTCTATTGACAGCATCATTCCCTACATCCTCAAGATGGAGACGGCAGAGTATAATAGCCAGGACTCGGACTCCACAGAATGACAACACACCAAGGACTTAAAAACTGTCAGTTAAGTTTGTAAATCTCATTTTCAGGTACATGGTCTCTAGAGGGCTGTAGTTGAACTACAAATCTTTGTTTTCTAACATCACTTGCCGGATTTGGCGTAACATGGCATTGGAAAACCAGGATGACCAGGAATGTTTTCTGCACTTCATGCTGTGAGTCACTCTTAATCACATGAGAAAAAAAAAATCAGTCAGCTGTAACTCCTCAACTGTCTCTTTTCATATTTTCTTCACATTTCATGGAGCACTTTGATCCTCATTGTCAAATAGTCTGAAGTTTAAATAAGCCATACATTCAGTAATGTTGATCAAACACATGTAATATTGAATACCAGCCTTCGACCCCAAAATCTCAAATAAAATACCAAACACAGCCTGAAATGTAAACATCAGATTATGTAAACCTACAGCAGGATCATACTGTTTTGGTTTCTTCTGCTGCCAGGACTTCTGCAGTTTGTACGTTTCGTGTTCGTTACAAAAGTTTCAGACTCAAACACAGACATCTCTAATAGCCAAGAAATTTAAAGTCACTTTTACATCAGAATATAGATAAATTGGCTTTGTGTGTTTTTTTTTCTTTGATGTTTTTGTCCAAGTATTTTAACAAAAGCTAATTAACAAGCCTCACAATTGTTACATATTATCTAAATGGAAGCCTTTAACTTATTGTGTTTATTTTACGACACTTACACCCAGAGCAGCCATGTTCGTACCATTGGCCTGAACTATGAAGCAGGTTTATCAAGGTAAATTTAGTTTCAGGTTCAGTTTAAGATGAAGCTGATTCACTTCTTACTTGGATCGATCACCATGGTAACTCATAGAAGAAACTCGGATATTAGAAAAACTGAAGATAAAGCAATATTATTGCTCAATATTGAGAAAGATTGTAGATGTTATGATTAACCCTTATTTCTCTAATTGTTCACATTCTTTTTCCATCATTGTAGTACAAGTACAATTATGCTTTGATCATTTGAATATAAGATCGAAATGCATTCTAATCTTCTCATCCTCAACAATTGTTTTGGGATTGTTTTTAGGTACTATCATTGGTATGTGCCAACATTAGTAAATATATATATATTTAATGTATGTAATATCTGCACATATATGAATTATTGGCCACAACAGCTATATTAAGATTGGATTTTGATATTAGCTAAAATGTTCATATCAGATCATCCCTAGTTTGTTTTTTTTTGCCAGCTTCCTTCCTTCCCTTCTTCATCTTCCTCTTCTTCTTTTCTTCTTTAATTACCGCTCCATCTCTTTTATATTAACAGTCTTGTATTCTGGGTCACTCAGGCTTGCTGAGTTGGTAATAAGCTTCCGAGTCACAAAGATGTAATCTTCAAATCTCTTTTTAGTTAAACTGGTCCTCTAAAAGAAAATGTGTTTGAACCTGCTTCCTAGCAGAAGGCCTTGGTCTGAGTAGTGCTGTTGTCTTTTATTACCATAAAGGACATTTCTTGGTGTATTTGAATGTGGATGCATTTATTAAGGTACACTTGGGCTGCTTTTAAAATCTGTGCAATCACTCCATGTTTTTTTTTCCTTATTGACAATCAGTTACGTTTTGTCCTTCTGTCCCATCAGTGTTACAGCTCTGAAGAAGTCTTCTTTCTTTGTCTTCAATCAATTTAGAATGTTGTAAAGACAATTATTTAAAAGCTTTGGGTTTAAAACTCGTTATAAAGTGTAGCCATGCTACACTTTATGTTTGCATTGGTATTTTGTTGCACAATAATCAGCTTATGTGATGTTCCACTGCATTTAGGCTGACTAAAACTGTATATTTTGTATGTTTTTTGAAAACATTCGTATGTTTTGAACAAATTTGCTTGTTGCATACTAAGTGTACTTAAAGTACTTTTGGGCAGGTATCCCTGATTGGAAAACAATGAGATTCTGTGGAAAGCCAGCCTTGAATGCATTCATGTCTTGAGGGACAGCATTGAGATATGCATTGGCTTTACCCTCTTGTATATATGTTTAGATAAACATCCACAGCAACATGAATGGTAACGGGGATGTACATAAGTCGGCTAGGTTTGTGTCTCATGAACATCAATTGTAATATTTTGGTTTTAAACCTGAAAAGTCTCTTTCTAAAAAGGCACTGGCGATGAAATGGCATTTGTACATGTAACGGACATTAAAATGAGCGCATGTTGTTTTTAAACAGGGTTTTATAATCTTTCTGTGAGCCCTAATACGGAGCATTGTTGTCATTTTTATAGTGCATTGCCATGCATGAAGAAATTGCTTAAGCACATTTTAATAAATGCAGTATGTGAAATATTGATTTAAATGTTGTGGCTTTAGCAGCTATTCCAGGCGCATAGATCATCCTCTTTTGTGGTATCATTTGGGTAACATTTTTTGATACTATGTGAATCTACTCTGTTCTTTTTTTCTGTCTCCAGAAGTTTGAATGATGAATTTTAAACATGTATTTCCCAAGATGGTTACACCCTACATTTCTACCTCACTGATATAAATCAAATGTATTAACAACTGAACTCTTGTTTCTGCATTCCAGTAGGAGGCTAGCTTCTCTGAAGCAATGTGTCTTATTTCAACTACAATAAACATCTATTCATTTAATGTAACACGTCTGATGTTCATGATCCACATGAGAATTAGCTGAAATGTCAGAAAAGCTCGACTGAAACAAGGAAGGAAACAAAATTACTTATAGATTTTGTTGGGGGAAAAAAATAACATGACTCTTGCCACCTTTATTTTGCTGTAATAGTTTGTATGCGCACCCTCACATCTGCATGACTTGCAGATTGCTGGTGTGTATTTCCAGCTGTCATTTGCGAAATACGGGGAACCCTTACATGCAGAAAGAACCCAGGTTGGGATTCAAAGGCATACAACAAAACAGTCTGTAAACCTTTTGCATATTGCTAAGTTGGTATAAAGTTTGATATTTTGATGTGGTGCAAAATTAAAGTAATATTTTACATTTTACGGACAACCTTTGGATGCTTACGTTCTCCAATACACCTGTGCAAAACCTGCTGATATGCTAATGAGGCAGTTCAGCATTTTGATTCGAGTATGTTGCAACAGTGATGAACACATAAGTTGAAAAACGGTGGAAAAATGTATGACAACCAGGAGAAAAGGAGAAAACAAGCGACGTAACTGACGTAGCTGCGAATTGATCAAAACTACAAGTACCGTCAGCACGTGGCGTTTACCCCGACGTAGCGAAACGTCATCAAATCGCGTCACGCACCGCGTACGTTTTACTTGTGTGACTTCCAGGTAAGATTGATTTGTAAAGAGGATAAACATGCCTATGAAAGGGAGGTATCCGATCAGAAGGACGCTGGAGTATCTCCAGAAGGGCGACATCATATTTAAGAAGAGGGTGAAGATCATGACGGTGAATTACAACACAAATGGAGAGCTCAGCGAAGGAGCAAGGTCAGAGCTACCGGCTTAGCATCACACAAGCACTGGGTTCAGTTTACACCAGTTCCTGCATAGTTTCAAGATGTCTGTTCCTTGTTTCATGTCTTGCAGGAAGTTTGTGTTCTTCAACATCCCGCAGATTCAGTACAAGAACCCGTGGGTCCAAATAATGATGTTCAAGAACATGACACCATCGCCCTTCCTGAAGTTTTACTTGGGTGTGTGTGTGTGTGTGTTTGTGTGTGTGTGTGTGTGCGATTTCTCACACGATCCTTGGTGAAGGATCGCTTTAGATGCTGTCTTAACTCTGAGGTCGACTCTGTCTCTGTTTAGATGATGGTGAACAAGTCCTGGTGGACGTGGAGGGAAAAGACTTCAGGCAAATTTCACAGCATGTTAAGAAGATTCTGGGTAAATCAGAGTAAGTATTGATGGTGTTTCATGGCACTCAGAGGTGTTCATGCAGTTGCTATGAGTTTGTATTTATTTACAGATGTGAACAAGCGCTGAAGACGATATGAAAGGCTTCATATAAATATGTATTTTATTACAGTAGCCTAATGTTAAAGGGAAGATTTGAGATAGCTCACGTGAGAGCTTTGGAGAAGTGCTTGTCTTTACTTTTTAAGATGGGAAAGACGAGAGCACATGTCATTCAATTTATCAGCCTTGATAAAAGCTAATATTCATCTCTGACATGTCAAAAAAAAAAGCCAACTCATATTGAGGCAGCCTGTTAATGCAGCTGTTCTGCTCTCTTCTCTCTAGTGAAGTGCTGCATGCTGAAGCTCAAGCCAAGTTGCAGGAGTCCCACCCTGCCAACTTCGGCCCAAAGAAGTACTGTCTGAGGGAGTGCATCTGTGAGGTGGAGGGCCAAGTGCCGTGTCCCGGCACAACTCCGCTGCCAAAGGAGATGACGGGCAAATACAGAGCCAAGATGGCAGAGTCACAGGACTGAGAGGCTGAGCAGCTCGCTTTCCCATCTCCTCTTGACATTTATCTGGCTGCGATGGCTGTATCAATGGACATATGCTCCAGCCAGAAGCTGCAGGATTGCACCGACACATGATGATCTGCTCCACCATTCTCACACAGACTTTTTTTAACGTTCGTCAATGCAGATGTGAACATCCAACTCTCGATGTGTCATCTATGTGAAATTCTGTGCAGGTTACCGTGTGTGCTTGAGTTACTGCTGAGATAAAGTTTTACACTCAAAAATTCTCAGTCTCGTGCATGTGAGTGATGGCGTGAAACACGCATAATCCATATTGACTCATCCTGCCAAAAATGATGCCATTCCTGGAAACAAAGAAACCCCCCATCTGCTCTTCTGTTGTACTAATTGATGTCAGTTATTTTTCCACTGCTCTAAGAGAACTCTTTCAATCTAATCTAATCATAATGTGGCTGACACAAGTACGTCTTTGTAAATGAGGATATCGTTAGAGAATTTATTTCAGTAATTCAAATAAGTTATCACCAACATAAGTTTGCTCCACACTGATATAATTTGAGTCAAACTACAGTAATGGCCTTCAGCTGGTCTGCATTGTTAGTTCTGGTGTTTCTAAGTGTTCCTGCAGAGTCTCCATAAAGCTTGTCAGCAGAGGGAAGCACGAAGCGTTGCAATATTTCCTGGTACTGGTACTAGTTTTTGGAGTTGAAAAAGCACAACGGACCAACGTGATTGTGAAATCATCACCGAGTTCGGAAATTTCACACTGAATCTCAGGCAACTTGAGACTCTGTGCCTCTCCATGTGTTCTCTGCACTTTTGATTTCTAATTTAAGTTAAAAGAGAAGTTTGTACCACTTCGTCTCACTTTTCTCAAATTCTCTGGTACAGGTGTGACTCCACAAAGAGATGTACCTCTGACTCTGACTCCAGCTGAAGTTCACACCTTTCCAATCTCACCAACTCTTGACTTTCATTTACGTCACAATTCCCTCAAGGCTTTAATTATTCCTGTGAAAGTTATTATACTTCCGGAAACGTAGAGGACGTCTATTTACATCCTCTACTGCAAACCCGATGGTTGGGTTAGCTCTATTTTTATTGTTTGTAAACGATTTCTGTTTCAAGAGAATGAATTTTGTGTTATTGCAGGTCAAAATTGGCAGGGAATGTTTAACACACACAGGTTGGGTTGTGCTGGATCTATTTTTCTGAAATAAAACTCCCACATCTGTAATTCCAGTTAATTGCATATGTAATTTTTTTTTTTTTACCTGCCAGATTAGAAACAAAGTTAGCACCAAAAAAAACAAAAAACATCACAAAATATTGTTACAGATGAATTTATTTATGTTGAAGAAACTTCCTCTTATTAAAGTGATGGCTGTGAATCATTGTGCAGTTCCTTGTTTTAATGCAGGGATGTTGCAATTACCTCTAAAACTAAAATTAACTGCTAATATACATGTAGGAATTCACAACGTCACAAAAAATATCTCTGCCACAGTTTTCTGACGATCTGCAGATGTTACAGTTTAGCAGATAAACTCGAAGAAAACGGAAGAAATGATGGAAAGCACAACAAACAAATTCAAGTTGGAGCAAACATAGCAGCTCTGGATCATAATACTGCTGGCATTCATGTAGTGTTAGCATACATCTAACAAGTGTCTTTAAAGGTTTCTATAATCATCTCTAGACGCACAGATCTGAGCGTCCTACGATTTATTAACGGCTGCCTACAGTGTTCCTTGCTAAACAGTGTTGTTGTGTTAAGTTCACACAGATAAACTCTGGATTGAAGATCGAAAGCGATAACATGCACCAGGAGAGCGGGAAGACGAGTCCAGCCACGAGGTCAACATCAAAGAGCCACACGAGGCTCACCGTAAACGAAACAAAACAACACCTCACCCTGTCGGTCACAGTAGCACATTCATTTTTTTTTTTTTTTTTTTTGTCTTTGTTGGCTTTTGGTGGAATCACAAATGACTTTTTGTTTCTCAAAGCAAAGTGCATAAAAAGCAGTTTATCTAATTCATTTGATCAAAACTTTCAGACAAAGTTGGAGTTTAGATTAAGAGAAAAAAATCATTAGTGCAGATTTTAATGTCCAAGTATTTCTGTCACTGTCATTGTAGGAAAAAAAACAGTTCTAAGCTTAAATTTCTTAGCATGTAGACGTAAAAATGACTTTATGATGTAATGCACCTTTAAGTCTTAATACAAACTTATTGTTTTTACGTCAACAATTAGTTAGTTTGCTGCTATTGAAGTTATTCTAATTTTAAGATGTTTACAGTTGCAGACTTATTAAAAGTTAACCCTTCACTCCCAGTGTTGTTCTTGGCCCTGTTGGAAATGCACAGAACAGAGTTCAAACTTTTGGACTTTGTTCACAGCTTGAACTGAAGAACTAAAGCGCATCATCCAACTCATTCAAATAACATTATGCTGTCTTCCTTTGTTCGTTTTTGCACTGTTTCAACTTCATAAGTGTGCCTGTACAAATACATTTTTACTCTGTGCTTTAAGCCCATGCATGGGTTTGAGCTCAGCCCTATGCAACCTTAAATGATCTAAATAGATGTTACAAAATTAGGGACTGTAAATCTAGGTACACATTCAATTAATGTGTGACGGATCAGACTTCTTCCAAACTGCGATGAACTGGGTTGACCATTCCTAAACTGTGTGAGCCCCGGACAACTTGGTAAATAGCAGGTGATTGGAGCCAGAGTGTGTTAGTGCCTCTTCTTCTTCTGTTCCTGTAGAGTGTACTGTAGCTCTTTGAGATTCTCCGACAGGAGCTCAACCTCGTCGAGCCGCCCGCTGAGTTTGGCATCAAAGATGTATGCCCTGATGTTGTCGATCTGCTGGAGCAGCAGCTCTTCCTCTATCATGTCCACATCTGGCAGAGCTTCGTCGTCGACGTCCCCGTCAAAGGGGTTGGTAGAGGCCTCGGGCGAGTTCCCAGCAGCGTCAGTAAATGGGTTACCTGCGTCGTCCTCCTCGAACGGGTTGCTTGGTGCGGTTTCAGCCTGTCGGTCCTCTCTGTTTGCGTCTTCATCAAAGGGGTTGTATTCCTTCTTCCCGTTGGAAACTTCCTTCTTGATGTCCTCGAAGAAGGGATTGGATGGATCCTCCTCAATAGGAGTGGAGTCCTCTTCGAAAGGGTTAAGGGAGGTGCTGCTCTGTCCTTCACCACTAGGCGGGGTTATGTGCCCCCCTAAGCTCCTTAGTCTTGGAGGAGAATCCTCGAGAGGTGTGAGCGAGGAGAGGGCTCTGACAGCTGATGGACTGGCCTCGGTTTTCAGAGTCGGGATTTCTGCAGTCGTTTCTACCCCCGAGTCCACCTGGTGATCTCCTGCTGGGTTGATATCCAGGGACGGCTCCCAGGTGAAGGACGGCTGCGTGGAGACAAAAGTGGAGCCCCACTGCTCCCTTCCCCCCTTTCCGGGAGCTCCCCCTGCTGCAAGCTCTCCTCCTGCGCCAATTTTTGGGAGAGAGCGATGGCCATGCTGGTCTGCTGCTGGTCGTATTCATCCTGCAGCTGCCGCAGGTTCTCCTCCAACATGGCGACCTCGTCTGTCCGTTGCGCTTCACGCGCCTGACGGAGGAATGACTGGATGTTTTCAATCTGCTGCAAGAGTGGATCTTCCAGCTCGCTGCGAGCGTGGGCAGAGTCAGCAGACGGCAGCCACCCGCCAGCCTTGGTCATGCGGGGGGCCTGCGGCAGCTCTCCATTGGCCGGTGGGCGGTTTTTCTCATACTCCTGCCTCCTTTTCAGATTCTCCTGGGCCGCCTGTTGTTGATATTTCATATTTAGCGACTTGTTATCCCTGAGAAAGAAAATAAGGCTGTAGGTGGAGAATCTTACCTGTCTCTCTTGTTGGAGTCGTCTCTCTTGGTCCTGTTTCCTCTTCTCTTTCAGCTCTTCATATTTGTCCTTAGTGGGTAAAGACATCAGCCCCAAAAGCTTCTCCTGGGAAACCAACAACCAAAAAATAAATGGAAATCAATGAATGTTTTCAATTCATAAAGAGTCTTCACTATGGCGACAATCTGGTAGACTGTTCAATTAGGGACCAAAACAAACAAACTAAAACCTTTGAAAAATCTGTTCCCTCTCTTGGCGCTGCACCAAGAAACCCTGAGGAAACCTCTAAAAACAGTGAAACAAGAAATTCCTTCTTCACAAAATGTAAACAAAAATTTAGCTTTTAGGATTTTTCTTTTTTTATCGGTAAGACCATAAACCAATTCTCCCACTAAAGCAAGACACACAAGTTAATTTAGGTTACATTTACCCAGAATGCCCTGTACTGTGCTTTACTTCCTGCTTTTGGAGGTTCCGTTTGGCATTCACATATGCATCTGAACTGCACCAGAGTTCAGTTTAACTGAAGAGACCTGTGCATGTAGGCACATCAGAGTTCAACTGTGCATTCCCATGTTCTAGGTAAACATGTGTGAATGCACATGTTTACTAAACACAGCTGGTGTGAATCCGGCCCATATCACCTGGACAAACAGCGTGGCCGTGTAGCGTATCATCCTCTGCAGCTGGAGCGCCTTCGGGTGTGGCTGAGGCTCACTTTTCACCCCCAGTGTTAAAATCTTCTTACTGAGAAGAAAATAATTCATTTTCATCTCTCAGTTCCTTCAGCTGTAAAAACCTTCCGTCATGACAAGCACGGACCTTAGAGCATCAATGAGTTCGTAGTATTTCTGCACTTCCAGCCTCAGTCCTCCAGCAGTGTCCAGGTTGTATGTGGTTTCTCCGGCGCTTTGAAATGAGGAAGTAGATCATCATCATTTCAGAATAAAATTGAGCCACAAATGTATGGAAGAAAAAGTCAATGGCATAGAATGTTTATCCTGTGCCATAATTTGTGATTTTCTTTTTTTTTTGTACTTTAAACTTACCAGAAAAAAATTTGCTTGCATCAAAAACTTGTCTGCAAATGCTGTGATGTTTTAGTGACTTAAGCCAAAACAATCAGTCCAGCTGCTTTTAGCCAATTAAATTCTGCTACTTTGATTATGTGACAAAGACATAGCTGGTTACTGTAGCTATTAAGAGTTGCACCTCTGACTGAAACAAATTTCATCATTAATTTTTCACAAAGAATTTCTGCAAAATTTCAGCAAAAATTTTTGCCGGCAAATTTAAAGTAAAAGAAAAAAAATACACAAATAATTGCATAGGGTGAGAATTCAGTGAGACTACTTTTCTTTCATACACATTTTTTTATTAATGCTTACTTGAGGGATTCAGCCATTCGAATATACTCTGGAGCCTTTTCCTCCACCTTCTCCATGCACATTCTCAGCCTCTGACAGGAAAACAAGGATTGTGAGCAGGAAGCCTCGAAGGAAAACGATGAATGACAGGAAGGAACTCAAAGAGAATCAGTTGTTCCACCTACCTCATAAAGTTTCACTATATCTGGAACGTGATCCTTCTCCTCTAACTTCTGCTGCCTCTTCAGCAGAGTGTCCATGCAGTGGTGACAGCAGCGGATCTTCTCATCATCCTTTTCTTCCAAAATGGACGCTACGCTGCTCAAGCTGGTGATGCTGCCCCTCCGGGAGCCCATCCCACTGCTGCCGCCCCCGGCTGGTGGAGACTGGGACTGACCGGGGCTTCCAGGCACACACAGAGCTTCTCGAGTGCCGTTGATGAGCTTCTCTGTTGAAATGTGTAAAGAAAATTAGCAAAAACAAAGAACAAAGGCATGACTTCAGATTTTCAAAGTGTTGCTACATACGGGCCAACGGCAGGGGAACGAACTCCATGCACCTCCTGCACATGATGGAGCCACAGAGCCGACAATGGTGGCGTCTGTTTCGGATGTTGAACTTGTTGCCACAATCAGGACAGAAGGGGACATCGGAGTCACTCACCCAGGACACCACGGATTTCTCAATGGCTGCACAAGAGGAGGAAAATCCTTAGTTTGCTATACAAGTTCAGACTGACAGAAAGCCCAAAGCATTTTGGAGGATTAAAGAAACAAACCTCTAATTTTAGCAGCATCTGCGTTGGCTCGGTCAAACGCCGTCAACTGAAACATCATTTTGTATAGTTAATAGTTGGAATAATAGTTGGATTATTAAATTGAAAAGAGCAGGAAGAAAAATATGAAATTTGTAATATTTATTGGGCAAACCTTTTCCAGTCTAATGATGAGCTTATTGACCTCAATAACATAATGATCGATGCGCGCTGCCCGGTGTTTCTTAAACAGGTCCAGGTGACTTCTAGTTGCTCCTGTGGAGGAAAATAAGAGCAGAAAAGCTTGAGAAATGTAACAAATTGAAACAATTGTGTATTGTTCCTTTATTTTTTGCTTTATTTGCACTTTTATACATTAAATGTTACAAAAGTAGAGTATTACCCAGTTCCTGAGGTTCCCACATGTATGGGTCGACCCCACCGTAGTAGAAGGACTCATAACTGCCGGTGTCTGGTCGGTCGTCTCCATCCCTCTTCAACAGTTTGTCTTTGGCTTTCTTTGCCTTCTGAACCAAATCTAAATAGGTAACAATAAAAAAGGAGGAAAAAAAAAATCAATCTGAACGGGACAGAAATGATAATATTTCAGCATTTTTACCTCCTCGTCGTATAGAAAACAGCAAAGAAAGAACAAAAATAAAGACAAAACGACTGAAATTATTCTGGACTCAAAAGCGTTGCTGTCAGAGAAAAATAGAGCAAGATCAGTATGAATGAAATTCAAACTGACCTGGAACTATCATGAAATGACAGCGCAGGCTGATTATTATAGAAATCTTACTGTGAATAAAGATCTTGTTTTCACAGATCTTTCTTTCTAATTTGGATTAGATTAGCATTTCTAAAGTACTTAAGCCGTTAGAAAAATAAATCTTTTCTAATGATATTACGCCAGTCATTCCAGAGTAATTCCTTTTTATGAAAAATCATATAGAGCAATTATTTTGCGTCAATAAATTACATGTTTGTTCATATAGCCTGTCTGAAGGTAAACTGATTCTGATAATTCACAGGTATGTGGAATCTAAATTGATCCAAATTCAGCTCAAATCAGTTCAAACCATTCACTCATACAGTTCCACTAGGAGGATTTTCTGCTACTCTACGTACTCTTGAGCTGTCCTCGAACGTGCCGATCGTCTCCTGAATGCTCCTCCTCATAGTGGCCCTGGAGCTGGTAGAAAGACTGGAGGTCCTTCAGGCAGAGAGGGCAGAGAAAGCCCTCCTTTACTTCACCTGTGCCCTCAAACGGCGGTGCATAGCTGGAGGCCATGACGACAGTAGGAGCTTGTGATGTTTAGGAGGAGGTCCGGTGTGCCATGATCCTGCTTGGGCCAACATGTCACACGGTGGCTTCTCTACCTTCAGGTAGCTCCATAACACCTGAAGCAGGAGAACGACATTACAGACGCTGCAGAGAAACAAAGCAAACTGAGGCGCCAAACAGAAACACCTACACGGCGTTGACTCCCTGAAAAGTTCAGTCTGAGATTTAGAGGAAATAGGCGACGCTTTGTGAGGGCAAGTGTTTTTAGGCACCCCAAATGAGACTCAATGCTTCCTCAAACATGCATGAAAGAATCAAAGCAACACTCCAGGAATGTTTTTGGTGAGGGAATAATAACATTAAAAGACCAGAATTTTATCATTCTTTTCTCTGATGACATAATGTTTAAATATGAACTCAGATGTTCTGATCTGATACTCAGTACTTAAGTAACCTTTTTACAGAACACTTTTCTTTACTCTTACTTGAGTAATTTCTTGAATACCGTTTTACTTTTACTTGAGTAAAAATATGATGAAGTAGTGCTCCTCTTCATTTCTGTAAGTACTGGTACTCTGTTCTTCTCTGCTGTTTATGTTTGCTTGAGCTCATGAAGTGAAGGTGCAGGTTTCAATGTGCAAGCATGTTAATCCTTAAGGAAATTCACTCACATTGTGTAATGAAGGCCGAAGTTTGACTCAATTAAGAGTAGCTACACTTCATTATGTTATTACTCTAGTAAAAGTTAAACAATACAGTGCAGTAAACTTCCTTTTCCGCAAAGTTAATCAAATAAATGTAGCTAATTGCCCACCTCTGCTAAACACAAGTACAACAAAGTGTCCAGATTTAAAACTGTCTCAAATGTAGCATAATTTAAGTCTCCTAATAATTACAACAGCTTTATGAATGAGGCTTAAGGTTTTAAATGAACTTCTATTCAAAATGATACCAATTTAAAAAGGCATACATGCATTTAAGACAGAAGGTTTTGTTGTATTTTCATCTATCAGTTAGCTAAATGTAGCTCTATCTCCCCATCATTACTCACCCTTTCGCGGTAACAGTATCTTTTAGCGTATGCTAATCCAACATACAATACCTGGGTATCCAAGTCACTTTTAAAGCAACCCATTTGTCCCTTTTCAATCTGGTGTTGCGTCTAACTTTAATGTTCATCATCACAGAGAGACAGCAGTGAAATGTTAGCATAATAGGGCTAATATTGCTTTGCTTTGCTTTTGTTTCTCCCACAGCGCAGCTCGAGGCACGAAAGCGAACAGCTTCAACTCGCACATAAACACGTACTAACCCGCTAGTCACCGGGGGAGATCATTTATGATCACAAATGTGTCCGAGAACGACAGGTTGTTGACAGGTTGAATTTTTCTTCACAGCTCGACTCCAACAGCCTCGGAAGCCCCACCTGATCATGTGATTAGCCTTCCGTTGCTAAGGGAGGAGAAGAAGGACAAACGATGCGGAACGCGAAAATCGATTTCAGTAGTTGTGTTTTTAAGACTAAAAGAAACGCAAAAGAAAAGAAAGATGAAAGAGTGTTTTAGTACTACTTTCGGATGGGGGCAACAAAGAGGGATTCGTTTGAATAAAACTGATGTCTTACTTCTACTTGTGGAAGAATGAGAATCAGCTTTATTTGCCAAGTGTGTGCACACAAACAAGGAATTTGACTTGGCTCTGAATTAGAATAGTTAAAATATAAACACATACTTATATGTATTTAATCTCCTTTTGCTTAAATTTGTTTTGCGTATTCATTATTTTGTTTGTTGAAGCATTTGTGATTTTAATTTGGAAAGGTGCTAAAGTTTTAGTAACTTACTGAGAAGTCTATAAATGCATTATGTTCAGGATGAGAGGAGTCTGCAGAGATTTAATCCTCCATTTCCCTGACCCTAGACCTCCTGGATGGAGGTCAGGCCTGAGGACCGTTCCACACAGTTTGGAGCTGTCTTGTTGGAGGATGTTCTTCTACTGTCCCTCAATCCAAAACAGTAAGTGTTTGTAATGCGCTGCTCGCTCACAAGCAAAGAACATCAACAAGCACCTTTTCTCCCTTCTTGCTTTTAATTTTGAAATTGTCAGCTGTAAAAAACAAATCCATTTGAATTTATAAACAACATTGGTGTTACCAGATTAAGTGTAAAAGAAAATGAACTTGAAATACTTATCTGGAACGACGGTCCCTTTTCTTTATAAGTTACACACATGTTTGGGCCTTAGGGAGGTTTGGTATTTCACACTCTCCATTAGTTCCTATAAACACAACACATCTGGTCCTAAAAACAGTGTTTTCTCAGAATGTGAATGGGAATTGTAGTTTCCTGGCCAGGCTTGTGTGCATTGTATTTAATCTATTATTCAGATTGAACAGTAGCATAGGTGTGTTGAGTTTATGTATGTCTCTGTCATACAAAAGGTGCGACAGAGACCTTTGCAGAGTCTCTGTCACTTCTGCCATTGCTAACATCAAAACCAAGTACACCATCCAGTTTGCGAACTGGTGCCCTACTGGTTTCAAGGTGGTCATCAAATAACAACCTCTCATTGTGGTTCCTGGTTGAGATGATCTTTCAAGGGAAGTCAATTTTGGAGGGAATGCTTCTGATCTGCTTTAATTCTACGCAGAATTTATGGTGTTGCATGGTGATTTGATGTATTTCATTCAACAATATCATCTGAAAACTAAATATTTGAGTTGGTTTGCTTCATTTTCATTAGGCTGAACTGAGCAAATAAAATATAACAATCTACTCCAGACAGAAAAATGTTTTTAATTCGTTTAATGTTTTCCACACAAAGTAAGCATTGAAAAGGAAACAGTGGGAGTGTACCTTATCATGGGCAAGTTGTCACTAACTAATGAAATTATTATATGTATTAGGTTAAGGTAACCTAATAGTGTTGAAGATTAATGACCCTAATATCAACAAAACAGATTCACTAATGAAAGCATTCAATATTCTTTTGCTATTTTAGACAGAAAATTTGTGAACTGTTTCCAAGGATGTGAAGGCTGATCAGAGTTTCGACACACAATGAGACACAAACAAATACAGGCAACTCTTTCCACTGATTGTATTATCAGTGTGGATTCTGAAGACCGGGGTTCCAGGAGGCCTCTGTGCTGCAGTCTGTTCTGCTTTAGCTGTATGAGGTGCCCTGGGTCTCCACCATTTTGATGAGAATCGGCCCTGACCTCTGCCGCTGGAGTTTAGCTGCCAGGAAAGAGGATGTTGAAACAGGTGAAACACACATAACTTACTGCTGTTGCTTTGAGGGACTTTGAGGGTTTATTTATTAGGTCAAAAATGGTCAAAAAGTATAGCAACATTATAATGCCCTCACGTTTACTTTCCGTGGGTTCTGAGCTCACAGGTCTGATGGGTGCTGAGTGGATATTAACAACAGTCTTCTGTCCAAATCTGGTGATGAAAAAGCAGATAGGCATGAAATTGATGGGCATTAAAGATTAAAGGCATTTTTACTCATCATGTTCTAAATCACCTGATGTGCCAATATTCCTGAATTCACCATACAGCAAACAGAACTGCAACCTTTAACTGGTTCAGAGGGAAATGACTTGCTCTAGTAAGAGTTACTGTGCTATCACGACACAGTTTTCTTACCTTTGTTCACACATAAACATGTTTATCGTGTATTGTGTAGGATTTTGTATTATTATTTTTCATTCTGATAGCGACTGTTAAAAATAATGATAATAGATTACTGATGACGTTTCCCAAATTTCCCCGCGAAATAACATGATTTGATATGCCAACTTGCTATGATCTTTGCCACAAGAGGGCAGTATAACATTACACGTTAATCTAAGGCAAAACTGGAAGTATGTTGTTTCTGACATTCATGTTTTCATGAGAATAATAAATTAAGCAACAATTAAGCAACTATATATATATATATATATATTTTATTTTTTTTATTTTTTTATTTTTATTTTATTTTTTTTTTCTGGCTTAGCTATGATCTTTTGCAAAGAAAACCCTCCATAAATGTAGTTCCAAAATAAAATGAAAAATAAATAATTGATGTGAATCATAAATGGATAGATTTTTAGCAGCTCTCACCTGTCCTCCTCGCCTTCCAACAATTTCCTATAAGTGGAAATCTCGATATCCAGGGCCAGCTTGATGTTCATAAGTTCCTGGTATTCCCTGACCTGCTTTGCCATGGCATGTTTTGCATCCATCAAAGATTTCTCCAAGTCCTTGATGCGGTCTTTGGCGTTCAACACAGCTTGTTCTCCCTTTGATTCCACCTCAGAAATGTTGTTCTGAATGCTCTCACGCTGTACAAGATAGAAAAGTGGTGTAAACATGTGTTTTTCAGACTCCATTGTTTGTCATCTTAATAGTAGCAAACAACATTTTGTTCTTTTATATGTGCTTCCGAAGGATTAATATTAAACAAAAACGTGTGATACTGTAGTATATGCTGGTTAAAAGTTCTGACAGGCAGCGTTTGGTTTTGCAGTCTCTTTAAATTAGTTACACCCTTAAATTTAAGACAGAGAGCAGTCCTCTCTTCCTCACCTGTGTTTTTATAACATTAATTTCTTGCTGCAGGCGATTGATCAGTCGGTTCATTTCTGCGATTTCCGCTTTGGTGGAATGCAGCTCAGCACCATACTGGTTTGCTTGGGTTGTCATCAGGTCAACCTGTTATCAATGGGGTGTCGATTGAAGAGAAGAAAACAGTAATTATCATATCAGTGGAAAAAGATCTATCTAATAAACTTTAGAAATCATGCCACACTGATAAAAAATGAAGTTAAAGATAGTTCTTATCCCCCATACCCAGTCTTATTTTTAATGGTACAAATTCTGAAATTATCTTGATTTTCTTTTTTTTTTTTTTCATTTCAAATATTTGCCAGTAAATCCTAGAAGAAAAAAAGTGTCTTTGTCACCTTTGTCTTGTACCAGCGTTCTGTTTCTTCGCGGCTCTGAGCAGCAATTTCCTCATAGTGAGCCTTAACGTCAGACACAATGTGATCCATGTTAAGGCTGCGGGAATTGTCCATCTCCACTACCACGGAGGTGTCCTTCACGCTGCCCTGTAGCTCTCTCATCTCCTTTTATTAAAAAAAAAAGACAAAAAAACAAATGAAACAGAATCCTACTAAAAATCACATCCCTATAAATTTCACTTATTAAGAAGTGAGGTTACGTACAGCATCATAAACAGCTTGGAGGAAGTTGAATTTGTCAGTAAGATCAGACAATCTGGTCTCTAGTTCCACCTTAGAGTTGAAATTTGCGTCCACATCCTGGTGACCCAAGAAACATCAACTTTTTAGTCAGTAATATGTGTTTTAAATGTTTTGCAATTTCCAAAAATGTAATAATTTTCACAAATGTAAAAATGAAAAATTTCATTTATCTCATGTGCATGATTTTTACCTTTTTGAGTTCTACAAAGTTCATCTCTGACTCAAGCTTCTTGCTGGTCTCTTCTTCATACCTGAAACAACCACAAATATCTTGTGACTTGTGCTGATCTTACCTTTTTTCAAATGAAATCTGTTTCACAGACAAAATGTCCCACTTTGATTTGTATTTGTCCAGTTGACCATTCCAGGAATTTTTCTCCCCCTCGAGATGCTTGCCATCATTGTGGATGCCTTCCAGCTGTTTTTGCAGGTTGGCAATGTAGGCTTTATACATGAACTCAGTACTGGAGGAAGAGGCAGCCTGACTCTGCAGGAGCTCCCACTTGATTTCCAGCATCTTGTTCTGTTGCTCCAACAATTGGACCTGGAACAGAAGTACAATGCAGATGCATCCAGTTAGGAAGATTGTTCTTGAACTCAAAAATATCCGCCATGAGGCTGGTAATATTAATCTTTTCACACATCCTTCACCCGCAACAGTGTCTACCGGGGATCTTTGGAGAACTCGTTCTTTCTTCCATCCTCCTCTCTGAATAATTCCAAGTCAAACTTTCAAAGATTTGCTTTAAACTTTTAGATAACAATCTGACTATGTTTGCTGACTATAAAGTAATGCACACAACCGCATTACTTGAACGCATGCAGTGAAGTTTCTGAAAGGGAAATGCGACTCACCTGTCAGGGCCTCCTTCTCTCAAGAGGACGACACAAGCAGTTAGTGGAAAAAAAATCCAATCTAAAATTTTTTTGTTGCGTCCATTCCACAGGGATTGGAGATTATTATAAAACATGGTCAAGCTGATTAATGATGAAGTTTGCCATGATTTTAAGGGTAATTTTTCTGAGTACTTGGACCATGTATGATGAACAGAATATAAATGTGAAAAAGGCTATGAAAACCTTTAAGCATTTTAATGGTTTTGGCATCAAGGGAATTTTATATTAAGAGCTGCATAAAACACACCTTCAGAGACTAGTCACACTGGGGCTAAGTTATTCTGACAGATTTGTAAAAATGAAAAACAAGGCTACTTATTTTTGTAATTAATTGCAACCATCACTGATGGCATGTTCTCTCATCTTTCCCATTTTGAAGAGTAGCTAAGAGAAATGCCCTCATGGTCATTACCCCAAGGGAACAGTCATTGATTGCATATTTTCTTAGACTGAAACAGATTTTTTTTAAATCTGTAAACAAGTTTTAATAGGAGACTTTTTTTTTTTTAGCAGAATTTCCCCCCTTACCTTTTTGATGTGTGATGCAAAGCGGTTATTCAGGCCTTTAATTTGCTCCTTTTCCTGGGTCCGCAGAACCTGGATTTCAGGATCTATGTCGGTCTTCAGAGGAGCAAGGAGGCTCTTATTTACGGTGACAGGTTTAATGGGAACCACATTGCTTGTGGTGCTGGATCTGTGAACCGGGTCGGATCCCATGGACTTGCTGCTGAAGCCGTCAGAGGAGAAATAAAGTCCAGATCGCCTGTTCTTCTTGATCCTCACACTCATGATGGGGTTTGTGCAATGAGGTTTCTGCTGGAAGTTGTGCTGAGTTCAGGTGGTGCTGGAGCTCTCTTGTGCACATTTATCTGTTTTCACGACTTTATACAGCAATGACCTGGGTGTGGTGTGGTTGTGAAGTTGTATGAATGCAGATTTACCAGTCTGCCACTTGTTTTGCTCCCACCTACCCCAGCTGTAAAAATGTTTCCTTCGAATTGTTCCTCTGCAATCTAATCTTGTTCATCAGCTCTGGTTTTGAATCTTAAATGCATTCAATGAGTATTTTGGATGCAAGGACTGGGTGTGTTAAGAACTTTCAAAGGGGTGTGTTAAGATTTAGAAAGATAAGAAAATTTGAAACCATCTGTTGGAAGAAAAAAGATTAAGAAGGCTATATTATTATAAACATCACATGGTAAACAGCAAACTGCATAAACAGTGGAAGTGGAATATTATTAATAATAAATAATATTATTATGAATCAACTCACATCTTTCTTTTGAACAATAAGGGAATTTGATAGCAAGTCGTGTTTCTGTTCTTGACATACCCATTTCAACAAATCCAGTTATGGTTCAAAGATAAAAGACATAGAGCCGCATCATCTTTCAGACACACCTTTCAGTTTTGACGGCTTAAATGGGGCAAAACAAAACCCGAACGCACGCCTCCCTAAACCTGTTAGGAATTCTGGTATCTTAACATCTTCAAGCTTTTTCTCTTCACTATAGATTTGTTTGGTGTTTTCTTTACAAAATACTTAGTTATAATATTGAATCGGAATATACATCAGATACATTTTCTGTCGTTTATTTTGATACCCCTAAATAAAATCCACTAACTTAGAAAGTCCTGGAGGCAGAACTCTCCAAGGTTATAATTAGAATTACTTACAATTTTTACTTAGTGTGAGTCTTAATGTCAGCATATGTACACCTGTGAATAAAGGCTTCAGGGATCAGTTGGAGAACTTTTCTGAAAAACAGCTTCATAGGGACAAAAGCACACGGCAAATGGATGAAATTAAGGAGAAAACTAAAGAAGGGGTAAGTAGTTAAAGATGGTCTTAAGTTGTTTTTCACAGAGGAGTGGACAACAATTTCAGTTTCTAGATGAGGAAAGTTGATAGACTGATATCTCAAAAGACTTGCAGATAGCCTACTGAAAGTGGTTCTACAAAGTATTAACAAAAATACAGGCACTACTTTAAGAATAATAGTATAAACAAGTCTTAAAACTATATTTTATTTTCCTTCCACTTCATATGCACTACTTTATGTTGGTTTTGCACACAATTCCTCCCAAAATGTGATGACATTTGTGGGTTTGACCTGCTTTGTGAAACGGTTCATTGTAGATCTTTGTTCTTGTTACAGTTTGTGTTTGTTTTTCTCAACAGGTTTTGCTTCCTGCTCTCCTCCCCCGTGCTCTCAGGTACTTATACCGTGTTATTATCTCCCTCACTATACATCCATATTTTTTGTTGCACTGTGTCAGATCCCCTTTGTTTGTGTTCCTGCCATTGCAGTCGGGCAGCATTATTTGTGGTTTCTCAGTTATTTTACTTCCATTTGTTTATCTTTCAAAATAAAAGCATTTAGCTCCACCATGTGGCTGTTGAGCCCAGGATTTGAGTCTTTTCTGAACATGGATTATGGGTGAATAGAAAGTGGCCTTGGGAGAATTTTCCACACTACCACTGTCTAGAACAGGTGTGTCAAACTCATTTTCGTTTTGGGCCAAATCAAGATCATGAAGGCTCTTAAAGGGCCAGTTGTGGCAGAATGTGTAGATAAAACCTGTTCACAAACTGTTAATATGTCAATGAATTCTTAAAATTACATAATATTATTGAACATCTTTTCAGTCCCTTCAGGAACTAATAATAAATGTGACTGTTTATTTACTTGCTGTATAAATCATGGACTATAATCATACATCAACTAAATTCTCAAGAAACTGGAGGGATTGATTGATATAAATTGGCAGTAAACAGATAAAAACTGCATTGATATGATTGATAATATAATATTTAATCACACTTAGTGTTTAGTCTAGTCTGTGGAGGGCCACATAAAAAGCTACGGCGGGCCAGATTTGGCCCCCGGGCCTTGAGTTTGACACATGTGGTCTAGAATTTGAAGGCCATGTGTTGTTTGAAATAATTTGACTGGTTCCAGTTTGTTTGTGGATGCGAGTGTACACACACAAACTTGTATGTTACATACATGTAAGGTGGAGGGAAAACAAAACAGAAGGCAAACTACCTTAAAAATATGGAAAGAGTCATTGCAATTCAAAAACATGGAGCAAATCATGAGTTGCTCCTTGTTTAATTAGATGCATTAATGAGGTTGTGGTTGTAACTCAGAGCTACTGTGATTTCTTTTGTTACACTAGAATGTTTCAAATGTTTCCATTCAGCCAAACAACCAATCCATGTGGCTCTCATTGTGATTCAATAAAACCCAAAAGCTTTAGAAATAACATTGTAATCCTCTTTAGACTGAAGGATCTCAATGACTTCTGTTTTTTTTTTTAATTCAGGACATAATGTGGTGGGTTTTGAGATGTGGTCAGAGCTCTTCAAATAATATCTTACGATATTTGATATTTGATCATCTGAAATATTTAAGTGAAATGGAAAAGGAAAACAAAATAAATATGTAAAGGGAACAAAGGCTGTTTGGCAGCACTGTATGTTGTCAAAAATAAAAAGTTGTAGGGCAGCTTTATGTAGGAAGTTGTAACCAAGTCATATCAGTCAAATACAGATGATTAAATTAGCAAAAGGAAGCATGAGCACCGCTGTAAAAACTGAGGTTTTGTCAGTTTTCTATACGGCACAGAGACTCAATACTAGAGAGGAAGTATGGTGGTGAATGGGTGATGATTTGCTCAAAGTACTCTAATGTCAAATGTGAAGATGTGTGAACTGACATTTGCTGTCTTACCTAGACTTAGTTTGATAGCACTGAGAAAATTTTAAGATGGAAGGAGAGGTTATTTTCTTTTTTTTTTTTTAACATTTCTTCTTTGCAGAGTAACTTTGAAGTTAACAAACCTTAATCACCATCAGCTGAATAATAGAACCTGTCTGATCACTTGCTGTCAAAACGTACTAGCTCTTGTCCTCGTGATGATCCCTCTTGTCCTCGTGATGGCAACAAACCAATCATTGTTTACCTTTGAAAAAAAGAAACGGAAGAGACATAGGTTTCTCATAGGACTGCATACAAATTAATGCTGAAGACCAGTACTGCCTCCTGCTGAGGAGAATACATTTATATAGTGTGTGTACATTACGAGAGGTAATTCGAGTTAGGGATTCAAAAAGAATCATTTTAAATGTATGTTTTAGAAACCTGTTTTCCCTTCTTCAGGCATGAAGATCGCTTCATTCAATGCACATAGGTTTGGAGTGACTAAAGTCTCAGACCCAGATGTCCTGTCAACTCTTGTTAAGGTAAAAACAAAACAAAACAAAAAAAATCAGACATGGCTGCTTTGAGAAGCTCCATGTGTTTTATCAGGCAGCAGGGACCCTGTGATCAAGTCATTGTATCACTACAATTATATTTACAAAGGGCCTTTTAAAACTTGTCACTGATATATTTTTGGAGAGCAGCCAGGAGTAGTTTTAAATCTGAAAATGAAAATCCTTCAAACCAATTAAGTGATAGCATTCAAATGTTTTATAGAGACCTTCAAAGAAAGAAATAGAAACCATCAATGTCGCACATTAATTAGAAACTGGGTAGGTTTTATTCCACTGTAGATCCTGTATTGTAACAGAAGTCTTTGCCTTTTATAGATTGTGTCTCGATATGACATCATAGTTATTCTGGAGGTGGTGGATGTGAGTGGGGACCTCCATCAAGCTGTTTCTGGCAGAACTTAACAGGTGACTGTATATTTTTGTTTTTGCACGTTAAGCCAAACTGAAAAAAATGTCACTGCCTTTGTGAATAGAAAAATAACAGGCCATCCTTTGAGGGTGTTTCAGGGTGAACACGTCCCACCACTACGCCCTGCAGCTCAGCGCCCGTCTGGGAAGGACCAGATACAAGGAGCAGTTTATGTTTCTCTACAGGTAAATGCCATCTCTGCCTCGACTGTGTCAGTGCTGCAACACAGAGCTGTTTAAACAAAACATTTTTATTCAATTTTCAGGGATGACCTGGTGGATCTGATTGACTCCTATCAATATGAGGACAATCAGGTGAACGATGTGGATGCATTTTCAAGGGAGCCTTACATTCTCTACTTCAAACCTCACAACACGGGTCAGCTTCTGCAGCTCATCTTTTAACACAAACAGGCAGAGTTGTGTGTGTCAGAGTTTCAAGATTTAATGCTCTTGGTGTGGTGTCTGCTGTTTGTTTGATTCATGTCTACATGACCGTGTCTGTTTCTCCTGTGTGAATAAAGGAGATTTATTTTGACATGTCAGTAGAAGAAATAGCAGGTTTGTCAGGTCTGTGCTCTCTCCTGCCACACACATGCGGTTTCATGGATGTTGCGTATCTGTTGCAGTGCTAAAGGATTTGGTGCTGATCCCAGTTCGTGCTACACCGCAGGACTCAGAGAAAGAACTGGATGAGCTGTATGATGTCTTTCTAATGGTCAGAGACAAATGGAAAACTGATGTAAGAATATGAGCTCATTTGACACAAGCTCTGCCAGGTCACGGCGCTATCAGTGCTAACTGATGTAAGATTCACCTCACATGAGTGAACCACAAACTTTTTGGGAATTCTATGATCTAATAATACAAGACAAAGTAGCACCACCCTCTGAAACTCAAGAAAAATGTAACTTAAAAAAAAAAAAGAAGAAGAAGAAATGTGTATTTCAGCTATGTTTACTTTCATACATATAATCCAAAAATTACATGGATTATATAGATCCAGCGTCTGTAGCGTGTTTTTAATGAGTCTTTAAGAAACAAGAAAGCACTATATGAATTTATGTTAATCCACTTGTTTTACTCTAAATTGAGCGGAAAGTAGTTTTGTTAAGTGTCAACATTATGCTGTGGGGAAATGTTCCTGCAACATGAATGGGGGAGATGGTTTGAGTTGATACAAAAGTGAATGGAACTAAACCTGGTAAAATCTGAAAATAAACAGGAGGCGAAAGCAGCAAAAGCTTTTAAAATGAGTCAGATGTTTGCCTTCCATCAGGACAAGAACCTTAAACCAAAATGAGCCAAGGGATGGTGCTGATGTGTCAAATTCTCTGAAGTCATCAGAGCAGAGGTGGCTGATCACATTGCAATTCACACTTTTCATCTTTGAGTTGCATGTCTCACTTTTCTTCCACTTCACAATGCACTACTTTCGATTGCTCTATCACCAAAAACAACCAATAAGCACACTGAAATTTCACAAATAAAATGGTGAGATATCATGCTAAGCTTAAGACTTTTCCTTTTAAGTATTTCCCTGACTTAATGCAGACATGCTCCAATAGACGCTCAGAGTCAGCGATCATTATCCGGTTGAGGTCAAATTAATCAGTGCATCTCCTTTCTGGCTGGCAAGAGGTGGAAACGCTACAGTATCAGTTAGCAGAGCTGCAAAAGGTAATCATTCAATTGTAATTTATTCCATCTGCTAAGTGATGAAATGAAGTTGAATGAATATTTACTTAGTAGTCGCTTCCTCTGAACTTCTGCAGTTGTGCTTGAGGGTGAGGCTGCAGTTCAAGTATGCATGGAATTTGGGAGTGTCTCTTACCTTGGAAAATATTTATATTTGTGATGTGTTCAGTTAAAAGTTGCTGCTGCATTAATTCATTTGAGGATTGACTCCACAGGCCCAAAGTGATTGCAAAAACCAGTTCCTTCTGGCTCTGCATCTGTGCACTGAAAATACAAAGATTAAGCAAAATATATCCCCTAAAACAAAAGTATTTATTAAAGGAAAAGCTTTTGTCTTATTTAACTTAAAGACTACAGAGAAAATGCGAGGGCAATAAAGACACATTATGTGCTATAAA
Organism: Poeciliopsis gracilis; assembly: GCA_911649635.1. Lineage (NCBI taxonomy): Eukaryota > Metazoa > Chordata > Actinopteri > Cyprinodontiformes > Poeciliidae > Poeciliopsis > Poeciliopsis gracilis. Next base: position 7,144,371 of record CAJVRI010001220.1, read on the forward strand.
CTCAAAGCTACAGCTTGAGCTTCTTGAATAGGACATCCCTAAATGAAACAGAGTGTCGGAAAGATAAAAATAGTTTAGATTAGGTCCATGTTTGAATGATTTTAGTCAAAGAAACATGATTCATCAAAGAATTGAAAGTCTCAGGGAATTACCTACTTACTCAAAGCTTAGGCCTTATCTTGTTTGAAAACCTTTCATAAAAGAAACACATTATTTTGGGTGCAAAATGTCGTAAAGAAAATAAAAGTTGAGCAGAACAGGACATTGGTCATAATAAGAACTATTGTTCATCTGTCAAAAAACTTTAAATTTTTTGCACATTTTTTTGCTCTGCATGTTTTCTGTACTGAAGTGGGACCTTTCATCCCAGGCTCTTGTGAAAATGCCGTAGTTGTCAATCAAGTTGCTGCCGCAGGTTATTACGTAGAAATGAGAAAAAAAATAAATAAAATAATCGTAAATGTGATGTGTTTTTCTACATTCCTGGAAGACTGCCAGTCCTTCCACGCAGCCTTTCCACAAACTAAATGAACTGCCTGACAAGCTTCTATTTCTTTGTAGTGCGACAGCGTGCCTTTGTGTTCAGTCAGATCTGACACAACTTCACTATCTCTATACCTATCACATTTATCATATTTTCTGATCATGACTAACCCAGAAGTTAAAATAAATTAAACTGATTGTACTTTTGGTACCTTTGACTTATTAGTATAAATAATAATAAAAGCCAATAAAAACAGTAAATGCATTTGAACTTATAAAAGGAAAAATAAAAACACAATTTTTTAGTCGCAGTGATGTTTCAAAATGAATTTCCCTGTATTCTCTGTTTTCAGGGAGTTTGCAGGATGAAGTGATGAGCTTGCAGAAAGAAATCCTGCTGCTGCAGAGAGAAAAGCTTCAGCTTCAGATCTCCTATTTGAAAAAGAAACTTGCCTCAGTTGAATGAGTGAAGTGGCTGGTAGATTTCAAATACCACTGCTTCATTTAGTATGTAGCCAGAATATATGAGTTCAAATAGTTTTCGCAAATTATTTGTAATTTTGTTTGGTTATTTAGTATATTTTATTCTGATTCTTTATTGTTTTTATTCAAATGTTTTACTTTTATATCCTGTGTTTGCTTGCTGTTTGTTCAGTTCTTTATAGAGAATACTCCCCTGACTTTACAGTGGTACTTCCCAGAGTGCCTTTGAATAAAATGATACATATCATGAGGTGTTTGATTTAAAGCATTAAAACCATTAAATGGCTTGCATAGTTGAAAAATACAGTTAATCCCAAAATTATTCCCACTTCTGGCAGATTTGGATTTAAATTTATTGTTAAACCAAAATAAATAGATAAATAAATGAGTATGTATAGCACCAGGTGTTTTGACGTGTTTAGCTAATAAAAATGAGTGCTATTATTCAGGTAATTAGAACGCTTTACATCAGTGTGGACTACAGGTAATTTTATTATTTTAAAACCTTAAACTTTCCCACACACTCAAACTTCCCAATGACCATGAATTATTTCAAACATGCTCCTTTACTGTAAGTAAAACATATAAATAATTTATTTGTTTTCTGGGACATCTGTATTGAGCACATGAAACATGCTGAAGTTAACACTTTGCTGTAAGTCACCAAACAAAATGCTGAGCATAATGTTCTAATTACGTTCAGTTATAATTGTTTACAAAACAGCAAGAAAAAAAAAAGATAAAAAAGGAAAATAAATTTAAACTACAAATAGCTAATATTTTATACCTAAATCTTCTTGTCTTTGCACAATTGTGTTTTAAAATTTTGTTTTGAGGCTATTGAACACATTGACATGTGCTGCATTCAAGCTACACAAGTTGGCTCGAATATTTCCTAATTGTGGAGAAAAAAAAACTCGGTCAGTTAAATTAACTCTTGTAAAAAAAAATATTATGTTAATATTTAAATAAAATGGTAAAAAAAAAATTTCTTATCATTTGTGACATTAACGTAGAATTAAATACATATCTCACATTTGTTTTGTCTCGGCTTGTCGGGAATCCACATTTCCGTGAATCAACTGAAGTAAGCTTGCAAGTCACGTGACTGGCCCCTTTAACGAAAACACAGAGGCTTCGACGAGGCTGCAGCGGCGACTTGTCAACAAGGTGTGAGGCACTGTCAACTTTCTGTTCGTCCTTCGAGCTCCACCTGCAGCCACACCAAACCATCACCCACCTGTCCGGCAGGCAGGCCGTCTCAATGCATTTCAGAGGACCGAGAACTCCGAGGCGGCCATGGATGTGTACGACTTGTTTAGTAGTTGCAGAAAGGGCGACATTTGTAGAGTCAGGTAATCAGCGGCTCTGTGCATAAACACTGTTTCACAAGCATCCGCTTCACCGTCCCCACATCTATGTCAGGACATCTATGACGTCCTGACATAGATGTACGATAAAACAAAACAAACAAAAACATAATAGTAATAATTAGGCCTCTCCTGTCCTGCTGTTAAGCGACGTTTCGCTCGGAAGCAGAAGCGGAAGATTGCTAACATTAGCGCCGATGACCCAGCTTGTCAGGCTAACGTTTGTAGGTCAGAGCTACTTTAATGCAATATTTAACATTAAAGTCTTTAATATTGCGATTGCTGTATTTTGCAGCGATATATAGCATCAAGCCCTTTTTCTATAAGATACGTTTGGTTTTTATTTGCTGAAGCCTTTTGCATGTTCTACTCTGATTTAGCTATCTCACTATGTCTATTCAACTGTGTTTAACTTATTGATTGTTTAATAGTATGTTTGTACAGCACTTTGTGAACCTTAGGTTATTTTAAGGTGCTTTTATAAAGTACTAGAAAGACATTTTCATCCATCAGCTAATTCACTATTAATGCATTTTTTTTAGACATTTTATTAAAATACATTTAAAACGTTTCCATTTCATTCGATATGCAATTCTACTTTATGGGTAAAATAAGTGTGAAATATGGATTTGGTACGACTTTACTGTCAAGTGTTGCTTGGAAAAGACTTTGTTTTTGACCATATTAAAAGAACCCAGACAAAATAAACAAAATGACATACAACTGAATAATAAACCCTTCTCCTGATCAAATTAGTTCATGTAAAACATACAGGAAAACAATCATTTAAAAAATAAACAGTGTGACCATTAACTGTAATAATAATAATAATAATAATTATACAGAAATTACATTTAGAGAAATGAATTTCAGATTAGTGGCACAAATAAAAATAGACATTTCCGACAAAGTACTTAGATTTTTCTTTCCTTGTAAAGAAACCTTACGTTGTTACATTTATTGTATTGTTTTTGTTTGTCTCAGATTAATGTTTTTCATAAATTCTTTTGGTTTTTTTTTGCCTGTAAATAAAACCTCCCTCCCTTTTAAGGTCATTATCCTCCTTAAAAGGGAGGATGATGGATAATATGCTCACATATTATGTTTCTCTTTAGGTACCTTGTTGAACAAAGGGGGGAGAGATAAATGGGACAGCACACCTTTGTAAGTATATTGTTTGCAGACCTGCATTTATTCTAATGCTATTTACTACAAAGCATTATCATAAAAGGACCCTAAAAAAAGAGTTGCTTTTCCTACAGGTATTATGCATGCCTCTGTGGCCACGAGGAGCTAGTCCAGTACCTGTTGGCTAGTGGTAAAATTACATTTTCACTGGATAATGTGAGATTTTCATAATAAAAGGATGTTTGCTGAAGGATTCTACATTTTGATTCTGTTTTTTTGTTTTTTTTTTATGTGGATTCACTTCCAGGGGCCAAGTGTGAAGCCAACACATTCGATGGTGAAAGATGTGTGTACGGCTCCCTGAATGACTCAATCCGACGCCTGCTCAAAGATTACAAGTGTGTCAGCGTCCGTGCCATGCAGCGCAATGATTTTAACTATTTTCTACACATGTAAGTGTGCAGATTTTCTCTTTTTTAGGGTATTAACTTTGGAAAAAAAACTAATATATTGTAAAAGCTTGCAAAGGTAAAATAGTTTAGTATAAAACATGCCCCTGCTGTTTCCCTTCAGGTTGTTAGAGCAGGGTCAGCACAGTGATGTCAAGTTCCTGGTTCATGGACAAATGTTTGCAGCTCACCGATGTGTTCTCAGTGCACGTTCAGAGTACTTCACTGAAATGTTTGAGACAAAATGGAAAGGAAAGAACCTTATAACCCTCAAGCATCCCTTGGTAATTTAGAATTTTACTTTAATAAATAAATTTGTGTCATTCAAGGTTAGTGGAATAAACTTTGTTATTGGAATAAAAACTGTTTTTGATTTTAGATCAACCCTGCTGCCTTTGGAGCAATTCTTCAATATTTTTATACTGGTGAGAGTTTTTCTTTTTCATACATGCTATATTTTGATGCAAAAGAAAATAGAAACTGAAATATATATATATATATATATATATATATATATATATATATATATATTTATATATATATATTTATTTAAAAAAAAACCTAATTAACTCTGATTAGACTAATTTAAAAAATGCATAACAAAAATGTGTGAACTTTATTAGCTTCATAATGTTACAGGACGAATGGATATTGATATAAGTCTGGTGGAAGACTGCAGGCGACTCGCTAAGCAGTGCAAGATGGCAGACCTTATGGAAGAACTGGAGAATAAATGCAAACAGGTCTATGAATTTGGTAAGACTGCTAGTTAATATGTGCATTGTGTAGTTCATAATTCATATTGCTAGTTTATCTATTTTTCTCCTCTGGAGGCTTTGATTGTTTTGATTCATTATGAATTATAATCTGAAAAATCTCTTTTTCTTCTCCTGTCATTTTGAAGTGTCCAACAAGCCTGGAACATGTGTCAAAGTTCTCAGCCTTGAGCCTCACACCTGTCAGCTCCAAGAGGAGATGGCCCAGTTAGCAGACTGTGCACTGCCCACTGAACTAAGAGTGAGACACTAAACCCAGTGAAATCCGGGTGCTAAACACAGAACAACTTCTACTACATACTCTTCTTTCTTGCCCCAGGTTGGATTTGGTGAGCTTCCCTTTAACAGGGTTGATCTGTTCCCTACTTACCCTGATATCTGTTTCAGAGTAGAGGGGTTTGATTTCTTATGTCACAAGGTAGGAATTTCAAAGCCCACGAGCATGAATCCAAACCCTAAAATTATCACTCTGTTAATGTCAGATTTTAATAATGTGTGTTTTCAGGCTTTTTTCTGTGGGCGCAGTGATTATTTTAAGGCCTTACTGGAGGACCACTTCAGTGAGGGCGAGCAGCTGCAGTCGCAGCCCAGTACCCCAGTGATAACGTTGCACAACATCTCCCATGAAGTCTTTATTCACGTCATGTATTACATCTACACTGATGACACAGAGGTGTGTGTGAACACTGTCCAAAGCTTTTAAAGTGCTGTGAAAAAGTATGAACCTTTTATTCTGGTCCAAATGTCTTAAATAATCAACCCAATTTTATTATCAGACAAATTTAAGTGTAGTAATACTATTTTCTACGTAGGATTTTATTTTTCAGGAAATTTATTTGTTTGTTTTAGGTCATTGATGTAATATTCCAAAGTTTAAAAATCATTTATTAAATTACCACCAAAATAAATAATTAAAGATCAGGAGCTCATTGAGTTTTTTCTTTAAACAATAGTGATGTTTTTTATTCAGCAAGATTGTCAACACTTTTTTTCAACATGCTTATCTTTAACACTGATTGGTCCTTCTTCCCCTTCCAGCTGGCGATGGACAGCGTGTTTGATGTGCTGTGTGTGGCTGACATGTACCTGCTGCCGGGGCTGAAGCGTCTCTGTGGGAAGACGCTCGCCAAGGCGATTTGTGAGGACAACGTCCTGCACATGTGGAAGACGGCCAAGCTCTTCCGTCTTTCTCGGCTGGAAGATCAGTGCACAGAGTTCATGGCAAAGATCATTGAGCGGGTAGGTGTCTTTGGGTGAACCTCATTGTGGCTCAGATACCTGTGATTTCAAACCTGGATGTTACTGACTAGTTTCTACACTGTGTTCCAAATTATTATGCACATTTGGTTTAAGTGTCATAAAGATTAAACTTTTTGTTGCGGTATTAAATTTTGTAGATGGTATTGTGTGTCAGGGCTCTTTGAATCACTATAATTAATTTCAGAGAACTGGGTTAGTTAGTTTGTCTGGTGAGCTCAATTAAAGGAAATTTACTTAAGGATGTTCCACATTATTAAGCAGGCCACAGGTTTCAAGAAACATGGAAAAGAGAAAGGATCTCTCTGCTGACGAAAATCATTAGATAGTGTTGTGCCGTATGACAGGATATGAAAACATTAGATATTTAATGAAAACTGAAGCGTTATACTGTGAAGAGATTTGTGGCTGATTCAGAACAAAGATGGGTTTGTACAGATAAAGGCATATTGAGGAAGGTTTCTGTTAGATAAATTCACCGGATTAAGAGAACAGCTGTTAAAAAGCAGGAAACGGATATTTGAAGCTGCTGATGCCTCTGGCACCTCAACATTCCAAAACGGCTGTAATGTCAGCAAGGAGATAGTGGAGTCATTTTTTGGCCTGAAATCATGGGGAGAGAGAGAGATCTGGTCGGCCCCTTCAGAGTCCCTGAAGGTGTGAAAATGACCTCAGCAAAGTATATGGACTTTCTAACTGATCACTTTCTTTCATGGTTCAAAAAGAAGAGCCGTACCTTTAGTAGCAAAATCATCCTCATGCATGACAATGCACCATCTCACGCTACAAGGAATACCTCTGTGTCATTGGCTGCTATGAAACTCCTGGTGTGGTCACCATCCTCCTCTGACCTCAACCCTATTGAGAACCTTTGGGGTTTCCTCAAGCAGAAGATCTGAGGGTGGGATGCAGTTCAGATCAAAACAGCAGCTCTGGGAAGATATTCTGACATCCTGCAAAGAAATTCAAGCAGAAACTATCCACAAACTCACAAGTTCAATGGATGCAAGAATTGTGCAGGTGATATCAAAGAACTGGTTGTGCTGCATTCAACCTTTTTGGGAATGAAAGTTTTGGGAAGTTTCATGTCTGTTTTGAATGGAATGAACAGAGACAAATTCTCCAAAATATTCAGGAGTTTTACAATCAACAAATGTGCTATGCGAGCTACACACAACTATAGGAAATGAGAAAAAAAATAAAATGATGAATCTAAAATTACTCAAGGTAAAACAGAAAAATTAAAAATAGAACCATGATGCGGTGATGATGCAGTTCTAGATGATCGGGTCAGACATGTCCAGTTCTTCCTCCAGATAATTTCACACCTCTGTACCTGGCACCTCTGTCCACAGCTGGTGGAGCAGGACGAGTTTGCCGAGATGATAAAGGAGGACGCCGCTTCGCTGGAGGCGCGACAGGAGACGGACTCTGTCCCTCTGGTGGACGACATCCGCTTCCACATCGCCAGCAACGTGCAGACATACAGCGCCATCGAGGAGGCCAATCAGAAGCTGGAGGCTCTGGAGGAGCTGCTTTCCAGAATCAATATTGACTGCTGAGAGGAGTCAGCAGATTTTGCTATCTGGTGCAGAAATGTTAAGGTCATGTTTGGAGGGAATCTTTAGTGAGGTGAGAAGAAAAACATAAGCATCTTTATGTTTATAGGTTCTATTTTATTTACAGCTTATGGCACAGATTATACCATATGTGAACGGAGATGCGTTTAACTCTTTTAATAGGAAGTCCATACCAAACAAGAGGAAAGTGATCTGGTTTCTACTGATATTAATCTCCAAGATTGGTTGTGAAGAAGAAGAAGGATTACATACCAATAACATAATAACTTTTGCATTATTCACGCATGAAATTAAAATGATCTGCAGCAGCTAGATTTAATTTAACGTTTTTCATGTGTATCATGTAAAACGTCAAGAAATTGGATTTTAATGCTTTAAAAGGGCAATATAGCGAGGACTTAATGCTCTAATTCTCACATTTCAGAACAATGTGATTCAAAAAATACATTTCCTCCCTTTACTAGTTCAGATAACGTCCTGTTAGTCTTTGGTTTTATTAAATTGTGTTTTGTGGTTACTTGAAAGTACTTTGTGGCTCTCCTTCACCTCACTGCGTGAACTGTGGGATTCCCTCTGGTATCTTAACACATATGACCCTCTAATCCACTCTTGCACTTTGCTTCAGCTGAACATGGAGCTTATTTTTCCAGAAAACCCATTTTGCCTTATGTGTGTAGCAAATAAATGAAATAAAAGTTGTGAACAGTGCTGTTAAATTTTTTTTTTTTAATCTCCTGTTGTAAATATATTTTCTCGATGCATGTGTGTGTTGCATTGGAACTTGCATCACACACATTAGTATTATTTGGCTTCATAAATGACAAAGTCACATTTTTTAATAGTCTCTTAGACATTCATCTTACTATACTGGTTAGAACTTTATTTACAAGTGTCGGCATGAATGTCATATTAAATTTAAGCTTTTAATTATTTTCACTAATTCTTTCAGGGAAGAATTACGCAATAAACTTAATCAGTTTTAAAAACAAGAACTAGACGCTAAAGTTGCAATTTATTTGTGTTTGCTGTTCTTTGCAGAGTCAAAATAGTACATATGGCTCAAATATTTACATGCAGCCCAACTTTAATTAATGACCCATACCAGTATTATGAGAAATAACAGTGCTCTTTTAAATGAATTTTTAGAGCATATTTCCACAGTTGCTCTAAACATTTTGTCACTAGAGCTAAAACCACCAAGTTACTAAACAAATAAATAAATATGACGAAAAAAATGTGTACTATAATTTACTAATTTAGTAGTTAGTAAATTCTTATGGGCACCATAGAAAAAAGCAATGAGATTTGGGCTACTGATGATTTAAAAACGACTTACTTCATTATAAGCATTTGAATGCACCAGACTCTGCTTCTGATTAAATGTCACTCAACACATGTGCTCCTATCTGCTATTAAATAAATAGCAGATAGTATTAAAGAGCAAATTAAAAACCTCAAAATTTGTATTATTTTTAAAATCTATATGAATTACAATAACTCTTAGGCCTCACTTTGGACATACCTGACCATAACCTTGAATTCAGCACCAATTTCATATTAGACAAGTCTCACACGTAGAAAAAAATTAGAGCAACTAAAAACACTTTTGAAAGTACAACTTTTACTCGGAATTCTTGTCAATTTATGTCATAATACAAATAAATAACTCCATATGTATATTAAAAGAAAAAAGCCTCAATTTTGAGTTCGCTGCATTTTTCTGAATGATGAGAGATTTGATGCAACGTTCTGTCACCTTCAGGGAGGAGCTCCATAGGCAGCCTGAAGATGGCAGCATTTCTTATTTTATCTCCAAGCGCAGTGTGCCAAAGCTTGTGGGCTTCCTCTCAGTAGAATAGCTGCATTCAAGACTTCACCATGTTCTGTGAACCAGGGTTTTCTCCAGCCAGGACTCTGATCTCATAATAACGTTGTCTAAAAGGAGTCGGTTCACAGTCATTCAATCTTCACAAGTTCCCTGCACATGAAGGATAGGATGTAAATCGAGTCATGGTATGGGTACCTCTCTGTCAAACAAAAGAACAAGCTGGGACAGATCGTCAAACAGGCTGGAAAGATTATTGGACTTAAACAGCGGCAACTTTCACATTTGTACATGCAGGCCCTAACAAAGACGGCACATCAAGTCTATCTGGACCCGACTCATCCTCTTCATTGTGCCCTCCAGTTGCTGCCATCTGGACGTAGATTTAAAGGTCCATTGGCAAGGAAGAATGGCTATAAGCGGCCATTTGTTCCATCAGCTGTGGATATTCTGAATAAAATCTGACTATATTAACTGAGAATAGATAAGCTTATGTGTTCTCTAAGTCTGCTAGTTGTATTCCACTGATTTTTAATTTTTTAATTTTTACACAGTAACAGTGCGTTGTGACTCAGTGTAGAAGCTCTGTGTGCTCTTCTTAGCAGTAACATGGTAAATTTTAAATGGTTTTTCATGATTAACTGGATGACATGAGTAGAGTAGTATGACTTGATTTTATTTTACAGACCTTGTTCATTCAATTTTGCATACGGTTGGTGGCGATTGTGACGTGTGTTGTGTGTTTTTGTGCTATTACCAAAGATAAATTTCCATTTTATGTAAGTTTAATGGACAATAAAGGAGTCTAAAGTCTAAAGTCTAAATAAGTCACACTGCATGCATGACTTTGCAGTCGCTCAAATCTGCATGGATGCCTGCCTGTGAATTTGCTCTAGATTTTGACTCTTGCACCCATGTAGTCGCCATCACGCTCATTCCAAAGACTCTAGGAGGCAATAGAAAAGCTGTACATCGGCTTAATGGAGCCCCCTGTGTTATGAGATCAAATCACAGCAGTGCAGCGGAGCAGCTGCTGGGACAAATTACGGTGAAGTTCAAAACTGTCGCCATCCTTTCGAAAACAAAACTGCTGGCTTCCAGCCTGGCCTGCTGAATGCTTACAAGAAATAAACAATCCAATTAGTTTTCACTCAGAGATTCCTCCCCAAATGTTTTACAGTTGTTGCTAAGCCACTTACTTTGTTTTTACTCTTGGATGGAAAAATCTGGACTGTTGCATCCTGCTTCAGACAAACAGACATTATGCTTGAGATGTTGTTCAGTTTCCCTTGGAGAATCTGTTTTTAAGTCAATGTTGAACGACTTCATAACTTCAAAAGAAACCTCAAGGCTGAGGGGAACCAAGAGAGTTGTGAAAATTAATTGCTGACAGAATCATTTTAGTTGTTTTAGACTTGAACTGTGGCCTTTGTCACTGCAAGTGATAAAAAAAAAATAACAGTACTACACTTGTTCTGCACAGTATGTGTTTGCATCACACACATATAAAGGTGAATGACTTCCCATTCCTAATCCAGGGGCTTTAAAATGATGTCACTTAAACCTTTGTAGCTATAACAGCTGCACCTCTTCTAAGAAGGCTTTCCACAAAGCTTAAGAGTGTTTATAGGAATATCTGAGCTTTCTTTCAGAAATGCATTCATGAGATCAGACACTGATGCTGGACAAGAGGAGCTAACTCTCTGTCTCCAGTTCAACTCGTCCCAGAGATGCTTTATAGAGTTGAAAGTTGGACAATGTGCAGGCCTGTTCTCCCACACCAAACTTTCTCATTCTGGACTTTGCTTTGTGCTCTGGTTGCAAACTTCATACGGTTCACAGAAAATCACCCACTGTTCTAGAGCCAATGTGACAATGCATAGTGCTGGTTGGCCCTTGCATTCATTGAGCACACTCTGTCATTTTACACAGCTACCTAAATTGTACCATATGATGGCTGACCCAGTACCTTTTTCCATTCATTTTGAATTTAGTACTCTTACCTATTTGTCTTTTCTTCTCTGTATTAAGGCACTGTGAAGGAAGGTAAACTGGACTTGCACTTCATACTGGTATCTCTCTGACCTAAGTTTTGTTTTGCATTTGCTTGCTGCAGATGTGGACATATTCCAGTGCATCTGGTATTGTTGTCAACAATAACCCTGATTTGAACTGTCTATGCATTGGATATCCACCACACACTTTCTACATCACGTACAGCATTCTCTGTACTCTTCCCAGATGTTCCAGTTTCCAGCTGTGAGATCACATTTTCAGCACCAAATCACCTGCTGGTAAGTGCATGTGTGAACAGCAGCTGCAGAAATAGTACAGAACGAAGTGGCATATTCTGCCAAGGATCTGCAATGAACCTATGTAAAAATAATTTGAACAGAAAGATGTCTTAAGGTTTATTTTGTGTGTGAATTTTTAACAATCATAAACATCTAAAGTATGCCGTAGAAGGTGTTATTTTCTCTCACAGGGACAAGTGCACTTTCAATGCAACAGTATTCAAACCTCAGCAATCGATGGTCTTATGTTCTGCTCCCCCAAGCACAATTTCACATTGAACATTTTGCTGCACTGCCATTATTATACTTCTCAATCTATATGGTGGCAAAACAAACTTGATATAAATGCATTCCTTCATGAATATTTGTAGTCAGAGCCTGTGTACACTCCCAATTCATCTGAAAAGTTTTCACAACTTTGTCCACACCCTTATTCCAAATTGATTAATCTCTTTCCTTTATGTCTTCAAACAAATACCCAGTCAAACCATGTTTCTGCAAATGAATTAAAAGTAGAACACCAAGAAATCACATTTATGTAATGACTCACAGAATTTGCCTGAAGCTTAAAATTGAGGCTTTTTCACTGATCAGTGTCGAGATGTTTCTACAACTTTATTGTAGCCGGAATCCATCTACATTCAATTATTTGGAGCAGCTATCTATGTATACATATCTATATATTCTATAGTTTTCTGCAGCAGGCCAGGCATCAGTTGTTCCAAAATGATAAAACTTATATCTTAAGATGTAGTGGTGAAACTATGGTTTTGTCATGATTTAGGGATTTGATGTTAAATTCCTGACGGTAATTTCAAAGCAGAGTTCTCGTGTGATTCTGTGGTAAATATCACAGGATATTTACCGCAGTGGCCCTAATGAAGAGCATTTGAGTGTTGGATGATCGGCTGACTCCTCTCAACCCTAATTAATAAAATCCTTATGACTTTAGTGGTATTTGAAGCTTAACCTCGAACCCCGTCATCAGCTCATCTTTACGTAAGGTCAAATGCCCTGTAGTGATATTTAGCCGGGTTGTTTTGATTAACATATTAGCATTACTAATATGCTAGACTGAGCTGAAGGCAGGGCTGTACATATGAGCTCTGCTCTGGGGTAGCATGTTTTTCATTCTTTTGCCAGCTCATTCAGATGACACTATGCTTTCCATTGACATGACTGATTCCATAGTCAGCACGGCACCAAAACTAGTACTAGGACAGGCGATTAGTCAAATTCTCCTTTTTGCCCTTTATAATTGTATTATCCACAACACTGTGATGTGTAAAGGTTTAGCTTCACAGACAATTTAAAACAGTAATGATGGTATGTGTATCCTCTCACCATAGACAAAAGGAGATGTGTTCTTAATGGCCCGTTGTGTTTTGAAATGCAATCTTAATCCAAGCAGTAATTTTCTTTTTAAATGCCCTTTCTTCATGGAGAACAATGGGCTGTATTTATCGCTCCTGTAATGCGACTAATACATCACCTTAAGAGGAAAACAAGGGGAATGATCTCTTGGCTTTGGGTCATAACCCTCTGACTAACTACAGTAAACTTCAGAGGGAAGAGTATTAGAGTTAAAGATAGAAAAAGTCATAAAATAAAAAGTAAGTATTTGGGTTTGTGTTTGTTCCATTATTTCTTTTTGTAATAATGTTTCAAGGAATAAATCTTACAGAATTGGATATTGTGCCCTATTTCAGCAGCAACTGCAGCAGTTAGGGCAGCAGTTGCAAGGAAAATACGTGTTTTATTGTGGGTTCTGCAGCAGAGTTGGGGATGTGGGTTTTATCTGTGGAAAACTTTCCAAACCCCTCTAACACCTCACTGGAAAAACAAAGGCTTGACATTACTCGAGGGAATGTTGCATCAAGATGAGATTCTTCAACCCTTTAAGTAAATAGTGACTCAACACTTAAAGACTAAACTCCCAAAGAGGTGAACACCTGCTCCTCGCACACAGAGGTCTTATCAGAGGCTACGTCCAGAATTCAGTGATGGAAACAATGAAATAACCTGCTTGTTGTCCTGAATGATCAGCTTGGGCATCCTTCTTGATGAAGAGGAAGCAGCACAGTGATGTATCTATCAATGAATTGTTAAACTGCCAATATGCTTTGTTTCTTTAATCATCCGGTCCACTAAACAAAACCAAACCAGAGTTAAACAGCTAAGTTTATATGCTCTTTTAATTTTAGTTTCCATCTAGGAGAGCTTTTTCTTTACACTGATTTTTTTTCCCCCCACAAGTTTCTTCCGTCTCACTTGATTTTAGTCTCCCAACCACATATAGGACCCTGATGACGTGCACACATCATGCAGAGCTGTGTCATTCATACCATCTGTTCTCCTGCACAACAACATGTTCATTTCAGTGACCCTCTACATGCAGTTCACACGTAGAGTTCATCAGATACCAGAGCAGATGGAAATGACTACATGAGGTCAGACAGAAAGTTGATAACATGAACTCTGCTACAAGAGTACAGTGGATGTCTGTATGTAACAGTATTTTTAAAAGAGAGGGTTCAATCATGCTACTGCCACATCCTTTCAGCACCAGACCCCTGTGAGATTTCTTTAACCCTGACTCAAGCTGAAGTTTCTAAAGCTGGTATGCTGTTTATCTCTCTGCTTTCCTCTAGATTCTGCTTTGGAAGTGTCACTGTCGGTGCCTTACACTTAACATAGCCACGGTAATATGGGATTAAGCCTTACATGCTCTCTTGAGCATTAGCAGCCAGAGCAAAGACGAGCAAGCGAGCAGTGGTCGCATTAGTCAGCTTTGTCCAAGACAGTTGCTTCTCTGACAAAGCTCGGTAAATATAACCAACATTACGTCACAGAAACATGACATTTCGGGATCTTCCGGATACTTTCAAAGTTGTGTCCAGTAGAAGCAGAGCTAATATATTTTTACTTCTTCAACCACCCCGTTTTTTTCCTCCTTTAGTGTTTGTGGATGGTTTGAGATCACGCTTACCAGCATGTTTGGCATTGAACATTGTCAGCTCTGAAGAGATAACAACAGCGTCTGCATGTGAGACAGGATTACAGAGTCACCATGTGACTGTTCTGCCCTTAGACAGACCTCTAAGAACAGACGAGCTAAATCTGTTCAAGTCAACCTCTGGTCTCGAACTCTTCAGATGTAAACAAAAAGGTAGACTGTCGAAAAATCTACAGATACATGCTTTAACTTGATATGCTGAGGATGAAAGGTACGATGTTAACTTCGGTCTGATTTTGGTACTCTTAAATTAAAACCATTGAACCAATGTCTATCTGCAAGATTTTTGGGAAAGTTTTAAATGAATTACTTTTACTTAACATGTGCTAACCACAAAGATTCATTTAAAGGAATTGAGTTGATGAAACTCAGTCTGCAGTTTCCAGTAAAAATCTCGTCGAGACACATACACTGTGACTCACAGTGCATGGGATTCGGTGAATTACACTATGACCTTCTTTAATAGGCTCAGACTCTAAGTCGACTCCTAACACTTTCTTTAATTTTAGTTCATGAACTTCCATCCTAATGTTTGTCTAATAATCAGAGCTTTCATATCTCTAAGACACTTGTGGGTCGACATTCTGTCTGGTTTCAGACATAATAGACTCTTTATTAGTGGACTGTTTGGATTTGGATTTTCTCTGAATAATATTATTTAAACAAACAGAACAGGGGATAAAACTTAACGTAATCCCTTAGATCTTTTTGATTGTGTGAACACATTGACATGAATCAGTGCTTTAGATCCTATAGGGCAGGTGCCAGCTTTGATAAATTGTAAATCTCCACTTTTTTTGTTGCAATAAACATAAATAAAGTTTCTTGCTGTTGAACAATGTCCACAATGTTGTATATGTTTGCTTGATAACCAAAGACTGGCACCTGGTAAATCACAGGTCCCAAAATGAAAACAATAATAATAATAATAATAATAATGACAATACAGACCTTTGGGCACTTTAATAACTTAGAAACACATTTGACTCCTTGGATATTTTTGTTTCTTTTATAATTTATTGTACAAAATATATAAACACTGTTGACATCACTGCAAACATTCACTCCCAATTGGATACAACAGATGTGTCTGCTAAGTTCAGAAAGAAATTTAACATAGTCGCTCAACTTAAAGCAGATTTTAGAAAATGTGAAGTCAAAGTACTCTTAGCAGGCATTGATCCGAGGTCAAAGATTACTCAGTGTTTCCGATGTCCTAAATGCTCACAAGATGGCATACGCCGGAAAGACCATGTTGTTATGTTTCCACAACACAAAATCACCTGTAGTCACGAATCAGTGAGCCGTGTGAAAGTGATTAACAAACTTCGATGGCTTAATGGATGTCTGTTTTATGTCGCAACATAAAACACTGAATCATTTTTATGACGCTTGAATGTTTCAATTGGGATTTGTGTCAAATTTTAGGGTGAGAGGAAAAATACAAAAATCCAATACTTTGCTAAAGTTATGTAACGTTGTTGAGCAGAGGTCAAGTGGACCTCACATTTGTCTTTGGAAATGAATATAAATTTCTTCATCATGTATTTGTTGCTCTACCAGCTCTTCTAACTTGTTGTAAGTTAAATAAACTTTCATGTATTGCCCAACTACTTTAGATTCAAGATCCGTTGCACAAACAAACCTTGAGCTTGCATTTTTCACCTCCTAGTCACTTTCCTGTTTCCTCCTAACGTCAGAAGGCAGTTGTTGTGCTGACAGGTCTTTTGTTCCCAGGGGTGAAACCACTGAAACTCCAGGCGATTGGTTGGCCGCTTTATAAAAACACTGTTAACAGTGTTAAAATGTACAATGCAGGTTTACATTGTAAAAAAAGGCAGAACATGTTTGTGGATCTGAAGAGTGTGGGATGTCTTTACTTCAAAATGAATATGAAAGTTTATGTGTCACTTTTTGTGTCTGAATTATTTAAATTTGACTAATTTTAATAAATAACGCCTGTATTTTCTCCTCATTCTTGTCCTGTCTCATGTACAAACTATGAAACATCATATGAAGTGTGGGGTATAATTTAAATATGAAAAATAACTTTAAAAATTGCTTAACGTTTTAAAATACCTTTGATCCTTCGCTGTGTGACATTCTGACCGGATCTGTACATTGCTGTGGCCGCAGGCGGATATGTGTTTATGTGCTGACAGCAACAGTTGTACCCTTATTTTCATTTCTGTCAGACTTCCGCTGAGCGACTAACATGTTTTAACCTTTCAGAAAGCCCAGCTTAAGTAAACGTTTCGGCAATATAAAAAAGAAAAAAAAAAAGAAAGCGGCGGTTTGACCTTTGAACCAGGCTTCTCTGTGTTAATGCCTGATAAGACAGCAGTCCTTGAATTTGTTTGATCCTTTTGAAATATTTGCTGTGACCGTTTTAGAGTTTTCAGACTTCAGACCATGATGTGGAGGAAATACACAAATAGCATGTATTTATGTATATACTATAAATACATAGATATTTATAGTAGTTTCATGACCAAAAGTGATAAATGCAGAGATAAA
Organism: Poeciliopsis gracilis; assembly: GCA_911649635.1. Classification (NCBI taxonomy): domain Eukaryota; kingdom Metazoa; phylum Chordata; class Actinopteri; order Cyprinodontiformes; family Poeciliidae; genus Poeciliopsis; species Poeciliopsis gracilis. Next base: position 7,161,549 of record CAJVRI010001220.1, read on the forward strand.
TGTTTGTTTTGTTCACTTTAGGGAAGTAGGTCTGATGAAGTAAGACATTTACCGGCTTATATGTGATGATGAGTGGTGGACGCTTAGCCTACTTCTTCGGCCTCTGTTTGGTCTCATGTGTTCATTGTATGATTGACAGGCAGGTAACCCAAATCCGCTCCCCCAGCAGGTAAACCCTTCAAGGCTTGTTGGATTTTTTTCAGCTGGAGGTGTGTAACAAATAGTCCCCGGCAGCCAGCCTCTGAAGCTTGAGTCTTTGAGGAATTATAATTTTAGTGTTTCAAAATGATTCTATTTACTAAAGGAATAAATATATTCAAACCAACCTGGTTATGTGTGGAGAAGCAATAGTCCCATAACCCTTGGTGGAAGCAGTTCTGTGCCAAGTTTTCTCCGTTTGTAGATAATTACTGTCGCTGTGGTTCGCTGCCTTAACATGGCCTTGTAACCCTCTCTAAATTGATAGAGGTCAAGGACTATTTTTTTCTTTTTCCTTGGATTTCTCATAACTCCTCACGTGATGAGTTGCATCTTAAGATCTTCATCCTATTTCATGGTGCAAGTTCTGCTTAACATGTATTTCACTGCTGCAGGTTTGAAAACATTCAGGTCTGGGTTGACTTCTAAAGCTTTCCTGAGTTTTCCAATTCCAATTCAATTTACTAAATCACAAAGAAATTATGTCTAAAAATGTTTTTTGGTTTCTTGTTGCGGTTGCTAAATAGTCAAATCATAATTTGAAAACCACATCTTGTGTTTACTTGTGTTTTCTGATTTTAATCTTGCTTGATCAACTGAAAGCACTAAAGAAAAAAAACAAAAACAGAAAAGCTCAAAGGCGGTAAATACTTTTCCACTACAATTTCTGCAGATTTTTTGCTGCCTGTTTAACCTTCCCTGCAGAGGAATCTCTCAGGTGTTAACTGATTGCTACATGCCAGCAAACTGTAGACAGTCATTGTGAAGTCACTGAGCAGTAACCATGGACAAACAGAGAGGACACATTACCGTATTAGGTTTTGTTATAAGTCGATACAGTCTTTGTTTATATTTCTTAGATAACACATGTCGCAAGAGCCCAGATAAAGAAGAAAAAGAACTAGCATTGCTATAACTGTGCCTTGTAAAGGAAGGGTTTGATATGAAAGTTTAGTTTGGGTCTTTTTTCACAGAAAAGACCCTAACTCTCAGGGCCTTTTTTATTTTTTATTTTTATTTTTTTTTAATGTTTTACAGCAGATCATAAATCAAAGCCCACCCACAGCAAAGGAGCAGCTCGGCCCTTCTTCTCCTCTGAAATGTCCTCTGTCTTCAACATGAATAAGAAGTGTGTGTGTGTGTCTGTTTGTGAGACATTCACTCACCCAGCCTCCACACCACCACTCCGCACTGTGTGTGTGTGTGTGTGTGTGTGTGTGTGTAGGGGTGTGCGTGTGTGCATGTGTATACTTGAGGGTAGAGAGTAGTGGAAATTTACAGTCTCCTACGTTGGTACCTTGGTTGACTGTCACAGTACGGCTGCATCCAATCTCTACTTTGGATTTAATTGTCTTTAGCCAAGGGGCGGGCAGTGCTGTCAGCTCCACTTCTTGTGACCCGTGCGTGCATAAAGGCATTCAGTACAGAGGAATGGTGACAGCTGAGAGAGAGGATCACTATACATAGTCGCAGCCATGAAGGAAATGTAAGTTTTTGCATTTTTATTGAGTTTGCATGTGCTCAGTTTCCTATTTGCATAACTTAAAATATATTCTTGATGCTGCTTGTTAAATGGCTAGTTTGTCTTTGACTGAAAGAAGGAATTAAAGCTTTATAATGTTTTTCTGTTGGTACAGTCAAAAAAATAAATGAATCAGCTTCTGAATCAAATCTTAGTTGAGTCACAGAGATGGCCTTTACCGAGTCTTCACTGACAGCTTCCAAATGGCAAGCAGGCAGATGAAGGCGCACACACTAAGCAGGCGAGTGGAAACAGAGAGAAAGGGATAAGAAGGAAAGCAAACAGGATGAGAAACACTCTGTGCAAGAACTGATCCAGTTACGTAAGCAGGTTTGAGAATGCAAAGCGGTTCGAGTTGACTTGTCATGCACAACAAAAAGGGAGAATTCCCTGAAAATGACGGGACACTGAGCGCAAAGCAATGCCAATTAACCAAGGAGGCAAAAGGATCCCAGTGGGAATGTGAGAGCTGGTTTTCTGGTCAAAGTGTCCATTCATGAGTAGGGGGATAATTGCTTTTAGACTGAATGATTGCTTTTTTTTTTGTTGTGCTATTTATAGAAATGTGATTTCAAGTTATCATTTGTTTGTGGTTGGATCATCTCCTTCTTTGCTTTTCTCTTCTGAATGTGCTCTTTTGTCTGAGTTTCCGGAGTTGACATTCATTTGGTGGTAAACATTGAGTTAAGAGGAACCACTTAGTGTTGCTCCGCTGACTTCTGTATTTGTGACAAAAGAGAAGGAAGTCTCCCTTGCTTCGTTTTTCTCTAAAGAAACCTTGACTATAACCTTTGCAAACCTTTTTCATTCCTTACTCGAGCTGAGAACTTTGGTTATTTTCAGTGTTTCCTTTTCTTGTTGAGGTTTCTTTCCCTCGTCAGGATCATGTGGAGAAATCCGACACACTGGTCAGGAATAACGAAGCTCGTTCTTCTTGGAAAACCGGTTTACAGTGTAAACATCATAGAGAATTTAAGCTATAGTGGCTTCCTGAAAACAATCACTGATTTGGAGATATGGGAGGAATATTTTACAGCTTAATATTGGCCTCAGTCATTGCGAGCAGGAGATATTTTCCCCACAGGTTCAGGCTAGATACTAAAAGCGTTGCTATTTCCCCCTCATTTACAGTATCCTGACTTGAATATCTGAAATAATGTTCTAGAAAATACTTTGGATCAATTCACTGTGAGATGGTGTTATTTGTGAGGGATGGCCAAATATTATTCTGCTGATTCTCTTTTGTTCTTTCTCAAACTTCCCAATGTTCCGTCTGAATGACCTTCATACATTGGTTTCTCAGATTAGAGAGATTACCAGCATTGCTCTGCATCTCGTGCTCACACAGCATGCTGCGAGGCATTCAGGGAACAGTATTATCTGTGTTAATGCAGCTCCCTGTCTGCTGTTATCCCTCTCACCTCTGAGTCTCCTTTCATTGACTCCTTGTCTGGCATGTTTTTCTTTTGTTTTCCCCAGCATGGCATCAAAAGAGAAGCTCCAATGCCTAAAGGACTTCCATAAGGACACCCTCAAACCTTCACCCGGGAAGAGTCCCAGGCACCCGACCTGAGGATGAGGCTGAAGGAAAGGTTCCTCAGAGGGAGAAGTGGGCCAGTAAGCTCGACTTTGTCCTGTCCGTGGCCGGTGGCTTTGTTGGATTAGGAAACGTGTGGCGATTTCCTTATCTTTGTTATAAAAATGGTGGAGGTAGGTTCAGATACAAATTGCACTTCATGGGGTTTCATCGGAAGTAGTAAAGTGGATGGCTTACTTTGACATTATTCCCCTGTTCTTTTCCAAGGTGCATTCCTCATCCCCTACTTCATCTTCCTTTTCGGAGGTGGGCTGCCTGTGTTTTTCTTGGAGGTGGCGCTCGGTCAGTACACCTCTGAGGGAGGGATAACGTGCTGGGCCAAGCTCTGCCCCATCTTTACTGGTTGGTCCAAATACACAAACAAACACATCCACACCTACAGAAAACTCACTCATGTGCATATGTCCCTTTAGCTGGCTATCTAACGTGTATTCAGAAAATTGGTTCAGAACATCCATTATCTGTATAGTTCCAACTTTTTACTTGACTTGAGGCCATAACATAACGTGGATAATCTCATCTTGCGCTCATTCGTCATCCTTTCTCTCATGCTGGTCCATTTTGCTCAAAGCATTGTGTTAAATTCGGTTTGTTGAGCATGAGGCATCTTGTCCATAATTACCTTAGAAATGAACTGTGAGCAAAATGAATCACAACATTTCTTTGCAATGCTGTCATCTCATATCATGCACCTTTTGGCTCAATTGGCCTTGTTCCTCCGTTAGTCTGTGATGGAAAGTCATAAATACTGCATGTTGTGAAACGCAGCTGAAACAATTAATCAAATTATTCGGCATAGTAATGAATAGAATAATCAAATAATCAATTACTAAAAAGAGTAATATTAATAATAAAATAATAATTTGTTGCAGCCCTTTTCTGAGGTTGTTGTTAGTGTGTCGAAGTAAACTAAAGATTTTAAAGGTAATAGTTTCACATTGCTTCTAAGGTGTAAACTTCTTTTAATGTCAGAAAAGGACTATTTTATCCAGCGGCCCCTCTCCCACCTGTTGCTGAGTGAGCTGGCTGAAAGAAGACTTTGATTTCAAGGGGTGGAAATTAAAGGAGCACTGTTTTAAAATGACTTTTCACTAACTAACAGCAAACCGCCTATTAAACAGCTCAATGCAGGTCAGCTACACGATAAGATAACCCAAACTAATTAACCAGTCACTATCAGATTGTTTTACTTGAGTTTCTGTACAGAGATCACCAACAGAAAATGGTATATTGCAGTATTTTTCCTGAAGGGTGTCACACTGTGAGAATTTCACACTGGCATGTGCCTTGTGCACACTGTTTGTCCTCTTGCTGCGTTTATGTGGCCCCTTTTAACTTTGAGGGACAGCTGTAGAGAAGCAGTAGCACACCACGCCCCATTAGCTGCTGTGACACAGTTAGTCATGCTCACATGAGAGACATTGCATAAAAAGACAAAAAAAAAAAAAAAGCTTCACAGCACTGTGTCTTACGGATGCAGAAAGACTGAAGAAAGCAATCAGATGTTTCCTGTTTTTATTGTTCATAGCACACAGGGAACCCAGGATTTTCCCCACTGCTTCTCTACACAAAGTCAAGTGCAGGCACACCTGCCACGGCACAGACTTATTCATCAGTTTGCAATTGGTATGCGGGAATGAGGAGGTGGGCGTGGGGATGACGGAGAAGATAAGTTTAAAAATACTCCAGAGTGGTGGATGAGTACAGACAGAGTGGGGGGTTGGTTGGGGAGGTCAATGTTCAGGTTGGAAGCAAAGTCATCTAAAAATAAAAGAAATACACCAAGGTCTCTACAGTTGAAAGTCCATTCAAGCTGAGGACATTTACCTCCGTTTTTAGTTAGCAATCACAGCCAGCTGCTAGAGTTTAAATAAAGCTCATCCTGCACCTCTTGATATCACAGGATTGTTGTTTCGAGAAGTGTTCAGTCTTTGGATCAGCATTATAAATAAATACTCTCCAGCAACATTCCACAAATTGTGAAGTTGGCTTTAGGTCAAAAAAAAAAAAAAAAAAGAAAAAAAGTAACTTCTTGGAAAGGACAGTTCCTTCTTTGAGAATTATGCTCCTTATTCTAAGTATTTGCTTTATTTCATTTTATGTGATAAATGACAGTCTTTCAATGGTTCATGGTGAAAAACCTGAAGGTGTTTATCTCATTAGAAGTTTGTGACCAAAGTTATTATATCCTATCTTCTCTGAAATACCACCTGAAGTCACTGTGTCTATATTTATTTCACACTCTTCACATTTTCAATGCTAACATCGAAATACTAATAACGCTGCTTTAAAACAGAGATTTATCCTGTGCCATTTTTTCCAGCAGATTCTTTTTTAATAAGAAAATGCCTCTTTGAAAATCCTGCAGGTATCGGCTACGCTTCTATTGTGATCGTCTCTCTTCTGAACATCTACTACATCGTGATCTTGGCCTGGGGACTCTACTACCTCTTTCAGTGCTTTCAGCCCGAGCTTCCTTGGGCGAAATGCAAGCAGCCGTGGAACACTGAGCACTGTGTGGAGGACACGATCCGCAAGAACAAGACCCTCTGGCCGGCGGCCAATATTACTAACTTTACTTCCCCAGTCACCGAGTTCTGGGAGTGAGTATTCCCTGACAGAGTGCACATGCACGCATGCACACGCACGTGAATAAACTGAAGTGACACTGCCTCTCTAGCTTTGTTGCGTAAACATGTTTGACCAGGCTCGTTTCTTGCACAACATAGTTCTGCAATGTTCTGTTTTCAGCCATATATTGTCATAAATTAAGCTATAAATTACACTAAATTCCCACCATGAAATATGATGTTGTATTTCCTTCCTCACACCTTTAAATATGATAGGAGTTTCATCTTTAAAGGCTTTTACACTCTGTTGTTTCCTAAGCTAGAGCTGCTGAACAACACAGGAAGGCCAGAGCATGTGCCTGTTTGATATCCTTTCCTCTACTTTTAATTAGCTTCTCGTGATATCCCTCTAACTCTAACCTACATACTTGAGTGTTTATTAAAAATAACACCTGCTGTGTCACATCTCCTGCATTGCTGCTAACCTGTCCTGCACCCTTGTTTCCTCAACAGACGCAACGTCCTCAGTCTCTCCACTGGCATTGAGGACATTGGGCCCCTGAAGTGGGACTTAGCCCTGTGTCTCCTGGCAGTGTGGGTTATCTGCTTCTTCTGTATCTGGAAAGGGGTCAAGTCCACTGGGAAAGTAAGTTCTGAAGCAAGTGGATGCACATCCTGTAGTTATTGTGTTGCCTAGATGCTGTTTGGCCTTTGGTTTTTGTACCCTTGCCAGCAAGAAAACACTGTTGCTTAGAAAAAGGGAAAAGACCACATGCTGGGGAACAAGATCAATCAGACACCAATCCTTAGGTTGTCCTGAAAGCTACTTCTTCATCAGTCAGGCTGCAGTGTAAACAGATGTGTTACTGATTTGTCCAATTTTGTATTGTCTGGATGAGAGAAATACATTTATGGTGGAAAGGAAGAACATTATTAACTTAAGGTGCAAACAAGTATTAATTTGTTTGCACCTCTAAATCCTCTATTGCACAGCCATAAAATTGATTAACAAAACACCAGTTGAGGAAGTGTAGAGTTTCATAAGAGCTGATTATATTAAAGGGCACAGAGGCATAGGTTAAAAAATCAACAAAAAAAAGTCAAACAGTGGATCAGGAACTTGAAATGAGATATTTGAATGGCCTATGCCCCTGTATGCTAAAACTGTTTACCAGACTGTCTTTTGGAGAGATTTGTTCAGCAAAAAATGCCTCTGTCCTGTGCAGGTGGTGTACGTCACAGCAACTTTCCCATTTGTGATGCTCATCATCCTGCTTGTGCGTGGAGTGACCCTACCTGGAGCAGCTGAGGGCATAAAGTTTTATCTTTACCCAGACCTGACCCGTCTCCAGGATCCAGAGGTAGGTTCCAATCATGTCCTGTTATAATCAGAGATGGATATTAATGCAACCTTTTATACATTTGGACATCATTTTACACCTTTTTTTTTTCACAATCCCTCTTACATCCTAGCAGAAAACCTGGAAACAAATTGAAATATATTTCAACAAAATTATAAGACATGTTCTAGTCTGACTTGTCCTCAGAGGTATGAATATATATATTTTAGGGCTAATCTGCCAATCTGGATTTGATTAGCAGCTTATTTTCCAAGGACAATGACAAATAAAAGGAAAAAAATAGAAAATAAAAAAATATATATATTTATTGATCAAAGCTCTAAGCTCCTATTGATTTTCATTAAACTCAAAAAGTGCGTCACGGTGCATGCTGTAAGTCAATGTTCATCAGCCAATATGGAGGAAGTTTTCAGTTTTTTGTATTTTAAAAAGTGAAAAATAATTATACTGATCGCTAAATCAAGGGAAGATTCTGATTTTCTGATCCACTGTCGATCAGAATCCGTCTGATTCTGAGGCAATCTATGGTGCATTTCTTGGTTTAATGCACCGTTTGATTCCTCTTTGAAGTTCTGATATTGGATGACATCATGCCCGAGTAGAGTTGGTGCTGGTTATGTAAACGGTTTACTCCTGCAGTGATCAGCACAGCAGATGTATTCAATCTGAACTAGAGGCCGACGAGGGCGCAGCCACTTTCTATGTTGAAATTCTGTCTTTCTGGGGTTTTTTTCTGGATTGGATCTCGGAAATGTAATATTCAGGGAAGTGCTAGTGCCCATGGCGGCATTAACAGGAGCAGCGCACATGCATCACTCAATAAGCTGTCACCAGTCACAATATACATAGACATAGGCACATCTGACGACACTGCAATTATGAAACTTATGAAAAAGAAACGCACAAACAAGCAAAGAATTCAAAGTCCAAACAAACCAATGTTCAAAATGTTCAAACCAGTGTTACAGGTTTTCAGCACACAACTTTCTAACAAAACAGCATAGGAAAGGAACAATATAGGGGCAAATTCTTTCAATCATATCTTGAAACCCAAGAGAACTTCATTATACTCTCCCATCGCATTAGTGATGTACATCTCTTCTGTCCCATCAGGTGTGGATTGATGCAGGAACCCAGATCTTTTTCTCCTACGCAATCTGCCTGGGTGCCATGACGTCCCTGGGAAGCTACAACAAGTACAGATACAACTGCTACAGGTGAGCTGGGTTTCTGCTGGGTGGAGCAGGACTGTAATAGTGACAGCGACGCTCTGTCAGAGTCGGTTGCGTGAAAGGAAAATGGGAACTTCGGTTCCACCTGTGTTCATTAACAACCTCCATGACATATGTGTGACATAGGGACTGTTTGCTGCTGGGAGGCCTCAACAGCGGTACCAGTTTTGTGTCTGGCTTCGCAATATTTTCCGTCCTGGGCTTCATGGCACAAGAGCAAGGGGTGGACATTGCCGATGTGGCAGAGTCAGGTACGAGGGTCCAGTGTGACGGCAGCAGTGATGGTGGGCGCTGCTGCCGAAAGAAAAACAATTAGATAATTGGAAATGTAAAATTCTTTGGCAAATTTAAAGGAGAGAGAAAAAAAAGAGAGCAATCCGTAGTGTTTTGTCACAGTTTCGGACACAATGACGCTAGAAAGTACAGGTATCGGCAATTGCACACTCCTTGAATAAAACCCTCAAAGATCAAATGGCTTGTCCCCCATTTACTAAGGACAAACAACATCGCATTGGTCATTTGCTGTGTGTTTAAGCTACATAATGAACTGCTGCAATAAGGAGCGCCATCATCAGCTTGTCCCACAATAATCCTGCTTGTGCAGTTTAGTAACTCCATATCCTTCTGACCAGTGGACACTGCTAAGAAGATTGGCTCTGTACTCAATGAATCTGGCTGTTCATGGGAACTTGCACCCTGAGGTTGATATTTTGGACCAGCAGCACTGCCACGTAAACCTATTTCTTTCACTGTGCTTTGGATCTACTGAGGTGGATGCCACTGGATCTGGTTCTGTCTTCCTGTATTTTCTACAGTGCCTCGCAAAACAGTCCAAACAGATTGAACTTTTTCACAACTTGTTGTGTCTTTACAACAATGAATTTTTACATGTTTTATTGGTATTTTTTGTGACAGACCAACACAAAATAGCACTTTTCTGTGAAGCGGAAGGAAAAGGATACATGGTCTTTAAAATTTTTGCAAACTGGAAGAGTGGCCTGCATCGTTATTATGTACTATTTTAGGTGCGATACACCTAAATAAAATCTGGTGGAATCAATGCAGTACAATTACAGCTTTAACAGTCTCAAAATGATGCTCACTGATGCTCTTCCTGCAATCTGACTGATCTTGAGCTTTTTCACAAAGTTTCAGTTTCAGTACGCATTGACAGGCCGAGAACAAATCAACACTACACTTTTCAGATTTTCATGACAAAACACACATCCTTCCAATTTACTTTGTACTTAAAATACCAATAAAATACTTTGTAGTCTGTGATGGTAACACAACAAAATGTGAAGAATTCAAGTTGTCTAAGTACTTTTGCAAGGCACAGTACATGAGCTGTAAAGGTAATGTGTTAAAGTATGCTTGATGTTGTTTACGTATAAATATGCTGGCTTTGAGATTCAACCAAATTTTGCCAATGATATAATAATTTTGTGATTTCATTGTAATCTACACATCAAAGCACATGAACAAAATCATTGATGAAAGCAAATATATGTGCTTTTTGCTTGTCTGTTCAAATGAGGTTCAATTGCTGACTCTGTATCTGATGCTTTAAATGCAATACGCTGTGGAAGTGGTATATTTAAGCTGTGCTTTATCAGATTCTTCCCATTCCCTTTGCTCACAGTAAGTACCAGCATGCAGCATAGAAAATGACAAATGGCAAATGTAATAAAGGTGAACTACTGTTCAGACTGAATAGCAGTGATGTCACCCTGAAGGAGAGACCATGACTCATAGAAATGTTGCATAGAAATTGTTGACATAAATGTCAATAATTGATGTGCCAGATTATGAGAAGAGTTTAAAATAAGCATGGTCTTATTAGATACTTGTTGCATAATATCAGTGTTGAAAAATTATGCAGAATGTAAGACACAAAACGGACTTGTGTTGCTGATGGACATTAATATGTCAGGGACACTTTAACATGAAGAGCCCCTGCAAGCACTGTCTTGTTTTGCATCTTTTTTTTTTTTTCCTAATTATTGATTAATAATTCTTCTAGAAGCAGGCCATATTTTTCATGCTTTTAGTCAAAGAAAATGCATATTTCCAGAGAGAAATGTCATCATTTAATTGGCCTGTAATCAGATAGAAGTGTTAATCCTCTCCTTTGCCCCCTTCTCCCCATCCCCACTCTGCTCTCTTTCCAGGTCCTGGCTTGGCCTTCATTGCCTACCCTAAGGCTGTGTCCATGATGCCACTGCCAACCCTGTGGGCCATCCTGTTCTTCATCATGCTGCTGCTGCTGGGCCTCGACAGCCAGGTCAGGGTGTTTACAATCATTGAGACAGTGAGCAGAATAATTATGTTAGCTAGTTTGATGCCCAGAGTTTAATGCCTGCCCCTCTGAGGTCCTGTAGGTTGTTTCATCTTGGACCGAAGTGTAAATCGCGTACAGTGATTCATATCTAACATGCTAAGGTTTCAGATATCTGATCCTCCAACAAATGCACTTTACTGCCCTGCTTTACTTCACCATGGAAGGATTAAAACAGCTTTAACGCCCTGATGTGATCGCATAAAAACTGAATACCCATCCCCATTTGACAAACCTTTTCCACCAGACAGATTGTTTGTAAAGCTCCTCCCAATGGCAAGGATTCGAATCTTCCACATTTGATGCAAAGGCAGGGCTTTGATCAGGACAAGATAATCCAAGTTGACAAAACACAAATGCGTGCTCGAGGGCTTCTCAAGCTGTATCACATTTCCTGCCTCCAAGTGCAATTCTACCCCTGTACTAAGTCAGTCCCGCACATGGTCAGCCAAGAGCGAGATCAGACCGACGCTCTAAATTTGAGCACATGTAAATGCTCATGGAAGTGCAGCTATTTTCATAGGAGAATTGGGGCCAGTGTATGTTTGTGTGTGACTGTCTGTGGGTGGATGTCATGCAGATTTGCAGTTCTGAATGCTACATATTGTGTTTTCATGCCACTGTTGCAAACAAGGTTTTGTTTGGTATTTTACACCACATTAACGTTTTTCTGTGCATCAAGACCAGCTGGGAATTTTTGTTTAGATAATAAGTAGTTTAGAACACATTGGAGCAGAAATGTAAGCAGTCAAGTGGTCTGAGACACTGATCCATTGTCCTTATCTGCTGACATGCTTCTAGCAAACCATGTTTGCAGGGGGGAGTTTGTTTAAACTGTCGTTACAGCTCAACAACAACAGCTTTGTTTCTCTAATCTGTGTGTTTACTGAAAACCTCATAGCAGTCTTTGTCCCAACAGTTTGTTGAAGTGGAAGGACAGATCACATCCATCGTGGATCTCTATCCATCTGTTCTTAGAAAAGGTTACCGCAGAGAAATCTTCATCGCAGGGATGTGTCTCATAAGCTATCTCCTTGGACTCGCAATGGTAACGAAAGTAAGTGTCATCCCAAAGACTGTAACCTCGAGTTTCAGACTTGGAGTTGAACGGCATTTTGATCCTAAAATCCAAAACCTCAGACTTGACTTAGGCGTGTAAACACTCTCAATACTCAGATTCATGCTCTCAAGACTCAAGTCTTACTCAGACTTGTAATGAGTCTTGTTCACAAATATTTTACTCTTGTAATCAGGAGTAGAGGAAAGTTGCCGTGTATTTTTCAGTGACATAAGCAGACTGTGATTTGTTATCACAGTCTTTTTCCAGAAAAAAAATCTGTTCAGGTTGCTGTAGCTACCTGAACTGTAGCATGATAATATTGCTGTAGCATGATAATATTGACCACACAGAACACTGAACAAGGTATAAAATGGCTTTGGGTAATTTCAGAACAAAAACTTGATTTATACCTGACACCTTACTTCCTCGCTGCTAAGATACTTATGTTGATGCAAAAAACTTACCAGTTTGTTTCTTATCAGAAACAGCTGATCAGCATAAAAGCAGTTCCTGCTCTGTTCATCCAGACATAAAATTGTCTTCCACTTACGAAACTCTTACGAAACTCGTTCACTGTGTATTTTATGTAAGACAATAGAACATGTTTACTGGTTAGACTTTAGATGAAAGATTTTACATTTACTATTAGAAAATGATTTTGTAAAGATTTCTAAAGTGAGGGAGTGCATGATAAATAAACCATAGCTAAGTAATTAAAAGACAAAATAAAAAGCACACTTTTTGATTCATACAGAAATGTAACTTTACATTAAATTGTATTTCTATTGGCAGACGAGATGAGATGATCTGTATTTTAGCCTTATATGATCGGAGTTGAACTTCAGGTTCCTCATTTTATTAACTTGTCATGTACAGAATATGTGTATCTCAATCCTTACTTATTCACTGCATCGTTGCAGTACATGGCCTTCCGCTATGTTGATGATTCACAATCTTCATGACTTCATGGGTGAATGGAAAAATTTGGAGGACTGTTGTCCCCGTACTGGTTTACTGGCTTCAATGACATCCCAGCACCTGTTGAACTCTCCCTCTATTGATTAGGTGCCAAAGTGCCCATGTCCTACTTTCAACATCACTTCCCCCCCTTCTCGCTCAATATGGCTTTACATCCCTTTTTATCTCTGTGAATTTTTGCCCCGTTGCATATATCAAAGAGGTAATTAAAGCTGCTTTTTGTCTGTTCCAGGGTGGCATGTATGTGTTTCAGCTCTTTGACTACTATGCAGCCAGTGGTGTGTGCCTTTTGTGGGTTGCATTCTTTGAATGCATCGCTGTAGCCTGGGTTTATGGTAAGTGGAAGTGACTGCATCAGCATCATTTCATGTAATAATTTACAAGAGTTGGATAAGAAGCCCGGAAGAAGCTCCATAATGGCTAACAAAGGTTGAGGGAGTTTTACATGTCTGCAATAAATAAGATTAACTGCAGGACTGGGGAAATGAGTATAAAGATGGACCCCTTCTAGGCTGGGGCTAGCACCTCAGTTTCTTCTCTGTTAACAAAAATAAAATCTCACAAACATTGTCACTAAGATCTGTACTAGGTACAGAAAAATTATTTAAAAAAAAAACCAAAGGATACAATAACAAAAAATGTTTTTATGATATTCAAATGCCATGCCAAATTAAACAAACAAATGCCAAACTAAATAAATTGCCAGTAACATTGGAGGAAAAATTATGATTCTTATTTTCAAAGTTATCTGCTTCCAACTTCAAAGGTCGAACACTCAAATTCCAACTTCACCAATGATATTCTCATTCACATCTTAAAATGTCTACTATTCAAAGATAAGTTGCTTTAATCTTTACTTTTACAAACAAACAAGACTATTTATATTGAGTAAACAAAGAGTCAAACAAGTAATTATAAAAAAAATTAATGACTGTTTCATTTATGGCTCAGAAGCTCCTCAGTTATAGGAATCAGTCTAACTGGCATTGTGCTCTATGTTTTATTAACTTACAAAATATGCCATGTTTTATTAACTTAAATGCTTTTGAAGTAATTGTTGTGTTTCGGTGTATTTGTTCACTGACTGGACGTTACGATAACATCAATCCTTTTTGCTTTGTCTAACAAAATGTGTTCAATTATGAAATTTAGAGTTAATTATTTGATTACATTCAGTAGTAAGTCATATGCAAAGATACACAAATTTAATAAAATTAACAAATGGAAGTAATTAAATTTTCATCTAACAAAAGTTAAACACAACCAAGCACATTTAGCTCACTGGTAAATGACTGTAAGTTCATCCCAGGTGACTTCATCACTTCATTATAAGTTCACCCAGAGAAGGTAACTGATACCTTCCTGAGATAAGCCTATGACTGTTTGTGACCTAGTGGAAAAAATATGCTGCAGTTTATAGTAAACAACAGAGATAAGGGTCCATAAATGTGCTAATCTCTTCATGTGGATATGAAGGTCACTTTGTGATCAGAAGCAATGCACATCGATGTCAGTTGTTGTTTTGTTATTTAGCAGAAACATATAGCATGTTCAGGGCTTATTACATTTCCTTTGCACCATTTAGGAGCTGATAATTTCTACGATGCAGTCGAAGACATGATTGGCTACAGACCAAATCCGTGGATGAAATGGAGCTGGAGCATCATCACTCCTGTCCTCTGCATGGTGAGACAGACAAATATTACTTCGTTAGAACCGTGTGGATTCATCTACAGATGTTGACGGGCTACAGAGCTTCTGCTTAAGGCAACATGTTTTGTTTTTGTTTTTTTTTTCTTTCAGGGTTGCTTTGTTTTCTCCCTGGTAAAGTACAAACCACTGACCTATAACAAGGTGTATGAGTATCCCGAGTGGGCCATTGGCCTGGGCTGGTGTTTGGCTTTGGCCTCTATGATCTGCATCCCAATGGTGATGGTCATCAAGATCCTGCAGTCAGAGGGACCTCTCATAGAGGTGAGCTGATTGAGTTTCTTAGCAACACTTTAAAGAAATAGTGTTAAAATATGTCATTTTAAATTTCTCATAAGACAATCACTGTAGCTTCTATTAAGCTTATTTAAAAATATTTTCAATTTCTAAACATTGGCCCCAGCACATTTTATAGTAATAATTAGAATATAAAGCAATGTTTTGATTCCTAACTGGACATTTCCATGGTGAATTTTGAAATGATTAACCCACATTATGAGCAAGCTTGATCAGAGAAGTTATATGCTATAGAGAGCAATTTGGCATGATCTCTTCACAGCATTACAGATGTGTTAATTAATTTTGGTCACTAGTAGACTTCAGGCTTTCCATGGAGATTCTTCCACCCAATCACAGAATATTGATTCACCTTATTATGAATTATGAGCACTGAAATTTCTCTTAATTCATATAGAAAGATGTCATCTAGATGTAGAAAGTGGAAAATTCTCCAGGGTGGTAAAAGGCTAACAGATAATCAGATGGACACTCCACAGTTTAGATGATTTCAATCATTTAAAACTGTTCATTTCTGTTCACAGTTGCATTCTATGTTAACATCCATAGAATGCAACTCCATATCAACAGATATTACAAAAAAGCCACTTGCTTTTTTGTGAGAGATATTATAGGACACTGGATGCAAGAGTCTGTCAGATTAGCTGTCACTCATTAATCTGCTTGAATAATTTCCAAGCAACTCCCATACAGTATCTGCAAAGAACAGCAACATGTCATCTGCAGTGGTTTTGAACAGATTCCAAAATTCTAAAAGTTTTCTCAACTCAACTGAAAACTAATAGAAAGCTTAGTGGAAGGAAAGCCCAATTCAGAATCTGGGTATAAAATGCGGTGGAATAGAATCCAAACAGACAAGAAAATGGTCGTCTAATATTGGCTTTAAAAAATGTTAAATGGGCAACAAAAAAATCCAAAATATACTGGCACACAATTTAGACAAAGAAGGAAAATAAAAGTCATGCAACAAGGAAAAGGAAAACCAAACAAATAAAATAAATAAGTAAAATACTAAGGCTTCTTGTATATATTGTGATGACTGAAAGTCAGAGTTGAGAATCACTCAATGTTCATCTCAAACAGACCTTCTTAGACATATGCATCGTTGTCTGGGTAAATTAAAATGTCTTGATCAGTGTTGAGCTAAGAAGTCTTTAATTTCCAAAAAACGTTTGACGTCTCAAACTCAGTGTCTGTCTCTTTGAGCCTTGAAGGAGCCCTTGTTTCTGATGATCATTAGCCTAATGTGTCATTTCCTTCCCCCTCCCAGAGGATCAAGGCAGTGGCGGCCCCAGCAAAGTCAGGCGTGAGCTCTCGCCCGAAAGAGTACAATCTGAAGAGCAGCGAGCTGACACAGCCTCTGGACCCGAACGGGAACAATGGCTTGATCAAGCCCACCCACACCATTGTAGAAACAATGATGTGAGCGCTCTCTGTGAGAGGAATAAGATTGATGTGCTTACTGTGTTATTATATTTTGCTAACTTTGATAAGGGTAGGTTTACATTGTCCAATATATTCGTATTAGAGATACCATGGTTTGATTTCTATTAAAAGAGATATATTTTATTGTTATAATTGTTTTTCTCTTGTAATTTTTTTTTTACTCTACTGATATTGTTGATGTTACAAATGTTGTTGCTGTAGTTCGCACTGATCTCAGTTAAAGCAGTATTTTTTAAATAGAACCTGTTCAATGTTTACTACTTTTCTGCTGATTCCGAGGAGATGAGGAATTTGAAGAAGGCACAGGAAATACTGTAACTCACTTCTCATGAATTCAAGTAACAAAGTGGGCAATTAGCTGAAAAATGACAGAAAACATCAAAATCTTTCACATGGGATTGTGATTTCTTATACAAAATGCTCTGAGACTTCATTTGTTCAGATCACAATAGAGCCAATATGGCACATAAACTCCTTGAGTTACATGATAAACAAGGCCTTGGCTCATTCAAAGATCCAGCCTAAAAGAACAGTCATTTTTTTTTAAAAAATAAAGAGTAAAAGAGTTGATAAAGAAAAAGTGAAGAGAAAAGGGAAGACGCGTTTTTAGAGTACATGTATCCTGCCTCTGTGACTACTTAGTCAGCCCCAGTGCATTTATTGAAACCTTTCTTTGCACCTTATGTCATATCACCTTTAATGTAGAATTTGCTCTTATTTAAGAGGAAATGTTTTTAGCTTTTAACTTTTTGATATTAACTTTGACACAGAGCATCTAGTTTTCTGCCCGTTAAAAATAATAAGAGGACGGAGTAGGACGATATCAAATACTCAGAATTTTTTAATCATTAGCGGGCTCTGTGAAGACGTCGTTTTGTCATGTTACTTTTATTCTGAAATACCTGACAGTTATCTCCATTTTGCTGATTTCAATAGCAGGTTTGCTGTACAGGACATCTGGATTGTAGCCTGCAATGCTAAGCTTTGTTTGTGTTTTAGAATTGAAACTGTTAAAAATTCACATATGCCTTTTTCTGACAATTTTTCACTGTGCATCACCTGAACATCATCACAGAATCTACTGAACTGTGTTTCTCCAGGATATACTATCTAGAATCTTTACTGCACCGCTTCAGTGTGCAACGACATATGAATTGCGTCCTTTGCCCATTGAAAATACATGATAATTATGACTGATTGGCTGATGCAACTGGATACAAAGCTTAAAAAAAATTGTTTTTCTCAAACGTGTGCAAGAGCCACTGGATTATCTTGCTGCTTTTGCTACTTGGAAACTGATGTACCAAAGCATTTATTTTTGTCTCAAAGTTATCCCCTTCAAGATGCATATTGCATCATGTCTATATAAATAAAATAAACATATTTTCCTTGGATTGTTTGTATGCAGTTTTCTTTACTCTATTACATATTGTTTGAAAAGTAGACATTGTTACTTATAGAGCTACAATCATTCATCTCAAGCAGCCTAAAGCATCTAAAACTTCTGTGTTGGTATTTTTGGAGTTCAGAAATAGAGCTGGTAATGACGTTTTGGAAAGGGTGATAAGGTTGTTGCTTATGCTCTTAAATTTTTTCTGATTCTACTTAATAAACCAAGACTGTTTTAAATCTGAGTAAACAAAGATCACATGTAGGGTCCTTCAAAGCTGCAGCTTTGGACCACTTTTATTCAACATCTATACATGCTCACCCTTGCTCTGATGATCAAATTTCGCAACATTTCTTCCTACACAACTAACACAACTATATATATATTTGTTAGTATTATTACATAGCTACAGATAGTTACAGTCAAAATGTGTATCCATAATTTTAAGAAGCCGAAAAGTCAGACTTGTCTCTGTTTTAAAGCAGAAAAGGCAAGGGTTTGCTTCTTCCTTTCCTGTTTTAAAACAAGATCGCGACATCAGTACTTGAATGGAGTTAATAAGGGTGAACAAACAAATAGCATTCTGAATACATGTCAGAGAGTACATCAGTCTACTGATATTAAAAACACCACCAGAGCACAGGGTTCCCATCAAAAGACACAGAAAAGTCTATGGGTGTGTTCACCTTCATTACTATTAAATTATATTATTGTATCTCAAATGGTTTCTGCAAAATAAATAAATAAATAAAATAAAAATAAAAACTCCTTCCAGAAGCTGCTGCTCATCCAAATGCTGCAACCAGAGTCCTAACCACCACTAGATTAATGGGTCATGTTACACCAGAGTCACTGCATTTTGACATCTGTTCTCAACATAAAACTGTTTCTATGACAAGAAAAAGCGATGACAGTCTTTAGCTCTGATTGAAATCCCCAAATAGCTGAGCTGTGCAGAAACCTTTTTGTCTCATTTAACAGTTTACTAGTAGGGCAGTTTTACTATGAAGGTTAAAGATTTTATAATCATGCCACAACTGTTTGTATGAAATTTGCAATTTTGTGTGTGATTATTAAATCCTTAATTCTGTGTATTTCTTGTCTTTGATGTTTTGTTTACTGTTTTCTCTTTAATCTCCTGACTAAAGGGAGTTGTGGTGCTAGGCAAACTAATCATTCGTGCTCATTCAAATTTATTGTGAACATGAATGTAACGCACTGGAGTCATCCTGCAAGCTTCAGCTTGCAAAACCACGTGTTGGTGCGCGTGTCGCTTTCAGAAAGTCACGTGACCGACACAGGAACGGCACCGGCTCGCCAAACCGTGTCAACGGAATGCATTTACCAAATGAATTTTTGGTCTTTTACGGTAGAGCGTCAATGTGGAGCCTCAAGGCAAAAGAAAGGTTTCGTACTTTGGGACCATTTTGATCTTACATCAGAAAATAATATCTTGGTTCTCACTTCATTGTTATTTCATCCAGTTCTTTTCAATTTCTACTTGATCTATCTGAATGCAAATTCAACAGAAATTGACTCTATGTTTACGTTCATATGATGTCCTGCAGCTGATGCACCTGGGATAAACTCAGGCATTCTACAAATCGTTAATGAGGCGATGAAGCCTTCTGTCCATGAGCAAGATGGGACCCGTCTCCTTGTAGAGAAACGAGCTCTGGGCTCCCATTAGTCATTATCGTGAGTTAAAATTTTCACGAAAGTAAAATGTTGGTTTTTGTGGTGCATCTGTAACTTATTTTGAAGGGATGTGTAAACGTTACCATGGCGACCAGAGTCAAGGCGTGAGGGCACTGGTCGAGACTAGAAGAGAGGAGCGGAGCTTGTGAGTTTTAGGTCTGGTTCACACGATTTGAGGATTGTTGGCCGGTTTTCAAAACTTCAGTGACCGCACACCACACGAGCCTATAAAAGTCCAACAGGTTCGACCGGTTCGTGTGTACAGCCACACGGCAGGAGCAACACGCCACAAGAACCGATTGGCGTTTGATAAAAGAGAGCAGCCGCTCTGTTTGCTGCACTATGATTTGGAGGCGAGTTCTGTTTTTTCGTAGTTACCATTTTTAACTGAATAAACATAACCACAAGTAATAAACATATCTAAAAATGGTCTTTATATGTAATAAACATTTCCACCGGATCTCAGTTGCCATGTCAACTGTTTGGCATTCCCAACGTTCTTACGTCACGGCGCGTTCTGATTGGCTCCCGGTCACATTCAACAGGCTGATATAAAAGGGCGAAGACAACGTTGAATATGCCCGTGTCATTATTCAGCGGCACAGCATCGATACAGTTTTGCTATGTCTCAAAACGCTTCGTGACGCCTCATTTACCCATTACTAACATTTAAAGTTCACCACCTATGCAACTAAATTCACATTGCATAAACTTTTAACTAGTCATTTTAGATTCAAGTGTATATTCATTACTTAATGTGGGATGTGTGGCTGAAATATACAAGTGAAATAAGGATTTAGTAACTGGTATTAAATTAATAGAGTGGATAATTACAATTTCATCCGAATTCAACGGTGGTTGGGATACGTTATTCATTTGGTTTAAACAAAGTTGCATTTGTTATAAATCCAATACAGTTGTCTTCTAATTGGCCAACTGAAGGATGTTTCTCGTAAAACTGTTTCTAGTCAGATAAACTTAACTGAATCATGAACAAAGATTACATTTATTTTTTGGCTGAAAAGGAAGTAAAACTGATTTGTTTCAGCTCTGCATAATAATTGGGTTACAGAATACACTTTCTAAAAGTTGGACACATATTACAGTTTTATAACTTTATTACAATAAAAAAAAAACTGGACTGCTTGCTAAATTAAAATCCAATAAATATTAATGGTCATTTTAACCAAAAACATACAAATTCACAGAAGATTTGGAATTAAAAAAAACTAAAAGTACAGAAACACATTCAGGTTTGCTTGCACAAAGATCCTAAAACATTATAGGCCTTTACTGAAAAAAAAAAAAAAAAGGATACTGCACACCATAATGCCTTTTACAGTTTACAAAAAAGTTGCAATACTAAGACCTTTAAAACGGGCCTTGACATTGAATGAAATTTCATGAGAAGTCTGAAGCAAGCTGACCAAGCTATAAATTTGCCTCTGAGGCTGCTACAAATGGGACACCATCATATTCACACCAGCCACCACATGACTTAAGGTAATCTTTCAGATCAGTGCGTTCGTTTTATTATGAAAAGAATGAATTGCCACACCCTACTTTTAAATTTAAAAAAGTGCACTCTCACAAAGTTCCCTCTAAGAACACAGAAAATGTGAAGGATTCGCATACAGCTTGCATCCTCAGAATTTTGTGTTAGAAAGAGCAGATTGTGCAGAAAAGTTTCATTGAATTTGAACTCTTAAAAAAGAAACAGAAACCAAAAGTAAATGTGGAGAAACAGTGTTTGAACATGTGCAAAATTAACATGACCCACATCTTTGTAAATGTGACAAAAGCAAATATTGAAAAAGAAAAAAGTGGACATTAAAAGAAATCATTTGTGCACACAAACATCTCTGGAACAAATCAGAGCATAATCATAATTCAAGTGTCATAAACAGGTTTGATTGACCTCAAGTGTTTTTGTGGAATTAAAATCTAAAGTTGTTGGCAGGTTTCAGGGAGTGCTCAGGACTATTCGAGGGCTCATCTGCTTTTTAGGGCAGCCAGTGCTGGGCAGGGGCCAGAAACTAAGGCAGTGAGCCAACTCATGGCTGAAATTACTCAAATAAGTGCAATGTTCCTTGATCTCACCAACACCTGGTGTCTCTGTTAGTGCTTTCCATTCACATAAACCAATGCATTCCTTGTGTAAAATAAAACCAGTGGCAACGGGAACGTTAAAATATATTAGATCTTTAGCTGTGAGTGTGCACATTATGCGATCCTGCAGAGTGAAGACATGTGCGTTGACATCCTGGCCCCCGTCAGAAGCAATGACTCTTCTGTTATATAACCCTCCATGTGGCTCCGCCTCTGGCAAGGAGGGGGGTGAGGGGAAAGAGTGATGGGGGACTCTGTTCTGAAGACTCAGTCTCCACAGAACTAAATCATCTGAACACAGCAGTGACCAAAAGCAACAGTCGTGTAATGTTGAGAGAGAGAGAGATGCTCTGAGGCAGAGTGTGGTTGTTCCTGTGTGAAGAACACGAGCGTAAAGGTCCATCAGAGAGCTACAATGTGACAAACTGAACCACGTGTGTTGCATGTGTGAGGTCCCAGTGCTGCCGTGTTCCACTTTCATCCCCGTGTTCACAGGGCGATGCTGTTGGTCCTGTAGTTGGCGAAGCAGAGAAGCGAGCTCGAGGGGTCGTCACAGTTGTTGGGCAGCTCCGTGTAAACGGCTGCCAGTGGATTCCTGCTAATGACCAGATCCAGGCAGTCTCCGGCCTCCATAATTAGAGGCACAGTGAGACAACAGTCCAAGTCCCTGGTCCTCACACGGTTCACCTGGAAGACCACAACCACCAATTATCATTCAACTTCGCATTTGTTTAACCCATTAAACCTGAAGTGAAGATTTTCTTGTTACTTGTTTCTGTAGGGTTAAAAGCTCAGTGTCATGGTTCTCAAATTCTTTTAAACTAGTAGCACATTTTCAAAAACAGTTTCACATCAGGACTTAGATTTTTTTTTTTTGTTATCAATTTGATTATGTATTTAAAGATATACATGTAAAACACTTTGAAGGCTTGTGGCAAAAGCAAACAACGTAAAACATGTGGGGCAATGGTCCCTAAAGACCAGAATCGAGAACCTTTGCCTCATGTGGGACAGGACTTGTTGAGGTGTGGATGGAGATACAAAACAGTAAATAGTGCTGAGTTAAAATGTGCCATTGTGACAGGCACCATTACTGAAGATGATAGAATGCTCAAAGAGAGTGAAACTGTATCTCAGCTTAGTTTAAAATGCACACACTCATATAAACAGGTTGTAGCAGTTTTTGGTGTTTTTCTTTTCCACTCAAGCTGTATGGACTGCATAAACGTTCATGAGGGAAAAGATGTTAAATTATCAAAATCTTATGTCTTGCTAAAAGATGGTATTTTAATAGGGCAGCGTTAACTTTTAACGGCAACATGATTTAAGCAAGTATGTCAGCAGAGAATGCAGATTACTCAAATGAGCTCTGCAACAAGTCATTTCAGCTCCCCCAATTACCCTCCTCTCCCCCATACAGTTTTAACCTGTTCAAAGAGAAACAGTACCTGAAGTATCCGGTCATAAGGTTTCAGACCAACTTGTTCAGCTGGGCCGTCTGGCCTAATCATGTTGACATAAACTCCTTTTTCTAAGAGCCCATCTGATACACTGAAACCAAAGTCATGGCTCTCAGGATCCTTCCTTAGAGAGACCTGCAAACAAAAAACAATCACAGTTACACACATGCATATAAAGCAGCATAGAATATTTAAATGTAACAAATTTGACAGTGTACTGCCGATCACTGGAAACTGGGCTAAATGGCAACTCCGGACTGACACGAACACTTTGTTTCCTTTAGCCTATGTGGAAACACTAAACAGTTGGAGCAACCACAGCTTTATGCCTCCAAATTAGGCGTTTCGTTTTGGAAGAACAGCAGATTTACCCATAAGCAAACAACAGCTTTAATGTGTCGTTCAGATGACTTTCCGTGACATGAGAAAAGTTGTATCAACTGCAAATATGATTGTCAGTCATGAGTTTCTTTATTGCCAGTCAAACATAACCTGAGGCAGGCAGCAACAAGTTTGTTAGAGAGAATTGCTCATGTGATACATCATGTGTAGCTTTCAGGTGAAGCCGACTGATTTTTTTTTTTTTAACCTCATTAAAAGAAATTACATTTTTTAATATTATGTGAACATTGCGTGTGTGAGCCATTGCCCGGTATAACATGTCCCGTCACGCGTCTTGTGAATTTCGGCGGTGATGTTGAATACTCTTTCATATCAGGAGGACTTTCTGATCCCTAACCCTAAAAAAAGCATGTTTTTTCTTTATTATTATTCATTTGTACAGTTGCTTCCCGTTTTTCCTTCCCATCAACGTCTAAAACTAAATCATGGAACATGTTTTAAAAATCAGGACTCTTCTCTTGTGATACCAGTCTGTTTTCTTTGCTTCTATAATTCTCATGATCCCCCTTCCTGTCAATGGGAGGAGACAGGGCAGCAATTCACATAGTTCAGATACTGTAAAAGAAGTAAAAGAGACAAGTGGGTCTAAGACGGCGCTACGCTGAAAACATATTTGGTTGTGTGGAAATAAGTACGTGGGCTCAAAAAAAATGTGCACAGTCTCAGAAATATGATGTTTGAATGTCCCCCTGGCCCCCGTTTTCTGTTTGGAAAAATGTGTGAAAATGAGGCAGACGTACGATGTTATATAGACCGCATGTGTGCTGGTGGGAGGCGTGAGGGACTTGGGCTATAATATGCTTGCATTCAGATATTGACATGGCTCATAATGCAGAAAAACAATTTATAGGGAACTATTAAATATTCATGTCAACTGATATTTTTTCTTAATTGTATTGATTTTAATGTCTAATACTGGCAATAGTTACTCTGTTAAAAAAAATTTAAAATCCCGCTGGTAAAAGTACTCCGGTAACTGTGCTGCAAGATACATGTCCAGTATTTTCACACATCTTATGAAGCCTTTTGCAGAACTTGCATTAAGCCTTTTTTCTTCTCCAACTGTGGATGAGGCACACATCCTCAATTCACCTTCTGCAGTGCCAGGGATGAAGGGGACAGAATGTCAGAGGGGTCCCCTTTGGCCCTGGATGATCCATCTCTGGCCCCCGTTGACGTGTTCAGGCTTTTATTTGTAGACCTGCCGTGGATTCCTTCCGTCTTTATTGGACTAATCTCAGAAAGCAACACTGAGTCTTCACTGGTCTTGGTCTCCTCCAGGTACAGACTCAGAGTGCTGCCTGTCATAGAGGCCTGGGAGAGTCGACATGGACAAGAATTATTTCAGTATGATGTAGTAAACCAAAACAAACCAAAAATGTAAATAAAGGAAGCATGCATGTATTTTTTTTAAATGCATCTTAGTATGCAGATTAGCAGCTGAGGCGTTGTGCAAAACCCTGCCTTGGTCAATCTGGCAACAGGTGTCCGGCTTGTCTTGTCAGATTTAATAAGAGATTACTCACTGATGGTTATCATAATGCTTCATCAGGCATGTTTATTAAAGCTGGGATAAGCCCAAGGAATCAGAAGGACAAAGCAGATGGAGGCCACCTACTTCTAGTTCCCTGAGAATCCCAGACTGGCCACAGGTCTCGAGGTCCTGTAGAGCCTGGGACCAGAAGCTGTCGTCCTTGTTCAACGTGCCACGGCAGCGAGGGGGGCTGACGAATCTATGACAGTGCAGGAACCATAACATAAGAGCGGCCCTGCAAAGTCTGGAGGGGACTGCTGCATAGAAAAGCAGCATGGGAAATGCAGTTTCTTTTGGCTGCTGCACTGGAGAGCCCCAAACATTAAAAAACAAAAACTTTTTTTTTTTTTAACTGTAAACGGCTCAGGAAGGGACTGAAAGGAGTCCAACTAGATTTAGAAAAAAAGCAGGAAAGAAACTTAAGTTCATATGGGTCAAGCTTGAGGAGACATGAGGCAGATGTATCCTTAAGTCTTTTACTTGCTTTCAGAGGACAATGTTTTGCATTTTGTGTGGATAAGGGATGACAGGGCATCTGATTGTGATACCAGAGAGCTTGCGAACAGTTAATAAAGCAGATCAGAGATAGAATACCTGAGAAAGAAGAAAAAAAGGACAGATTGGAAAAGCACACAACATGTATGTACACAACATGATAAAACAGGTGCAGAGTTTTTTTGTTTTTTTTTAAACAAAAACAGCAACATGTTTAGACAAAGAATACAGCTCTGGCCAGAGTTACCATTCTCTGTTCCACATTAAAGCTACCAGCATTATTTCAATTGGTGTATTTCATCTGACTGTAAAGATTTAGAGAGCATGTCAGTCAACAGTTTTTCATGTCAAATTTAAATGCTTTCTCATGTTTTACTTTGAAACATGAGAAACCTTTACTTTGAAAACATGAGAAAATTTTCCACGCCACTCAAGTGTCAGAAGATACACTAATATGCAAATAAGTAGACAAGTTGGAATCAAATGCCCTACCTCAAAAAAGGGAGATAAATGAGCCAAGAGGAAGTAGTAAGCAGACAACTTCACTACCACTACTCTACCAACTGAACCACAGTTAATTAAAAACCTGTGTAGACTATTAACATCTGAAAGAAAGCATAAAGAGTTCAGTTGCACAAAAACCCATTTAAAATAGTTTTTAAATGGTTGTGGTAGTGAACATCTTTGCAAATAGATGAAATAGTGTGTTTGTTTCTGGGAAAACTGGAAACTTTGCATTCAATTTCTTGGTTTTTCTGATCTGACCAGAATTGCATCTTTTAAAAAAAGGAAAATATATATACATAGAAAAAAAAAACATGACAATCACCACCTATAGATATGCTGACACAGATGTTGACAATGAGAGAACTTTAAAAGTCCTACAGATCGCCTGTGTAACACACCGTACATTTATTTGATTCTATATCAGTGCATCTTATAATATTGCGATATCTCCAACCTAAAGATACAAACTTGCTCTCAGTTACTGCAGATTAAGCTAACAACTTTTTCCTAATGTCCTCATTTTTCAAATTGTGATACAGCATCCAGTGCATTTTTTGGCCGACATATTTATTCGTAGTTCGCAGTCCAGTTATGAAAGCTCCGCAATATTTAGCATTTCCATTTCACTTCTACAATTCAGTGTTAGCAGTCACAACATCAACAAGAACAAACCTGAAATGATTTTAGAAACAGCATTTGAACGAATAAAAATAATTGGACCATTGTGGTTGAAGAGGACATTTCTTCTCAGTTGCTTGGAAACATAACCTCAGCCCTCAGGACTCACCCAGGTATCTTGTCCCACTCATCCTCAGTGAATCCTCCATCGTACAGCCCTGCTTGCAGTCCCAAACCTCCAGAGCTGGAGGGTGTGTGGCTTCTGTGCTTCGGGCGCCTCCAGTCAAGTGGATTCAGGAGTAAATCGGACGTTTTATGCAGATATAGCCCTGGAAGAAAAATAGATTTGTTTTCCTCCCCCCTTTTCCTTGCAGATATTTTATATTTTTGCTCTTTGCTCTTTTGTGCAAATAAATGTCTGAGATCAAACAAACATCAAAATCCAAAAAATACAAAGTCTTCTAGTCTGCTACATGTTGCCAGACAGGTTCTGTTTTAGTGATTTGCTGATTCTACATGTCTAGAGGTGATCAGGCCTGGTTGTGACTGATGAAATTAATGTTTAAAATAATTGAAAAAATCATCACAGTTTATGATTCAATAATAAATTATTGAAGCCCTCTTTGAACACTGTTGCTTATTCTTTTTATTCATATTATGTTTGACATTGAAATTCCTTTGATGACTTTAAATATGCGTGTGTGGCCTAGAATAATAAAAGCAGAATAATTTAATGTTGGGGTAAATAGTTTTCCACTGTCCTGTGCTCAAGCACCCACCTTGGCTAATGTAGCCTGCATCAAACGCCGCACTGTCCCAGGAGCTCATGGCCGAGTCTATGCTGGGAACATTGGCTGAGTAGACCTCTGAGAGTTTGCTGGTTTTTTGGGAGTCTGTTAGTTCCTCCTCTGGATCGCTTAGAAAGCCGCCTTCTCTGTCCGCCAACCGCCGACAATCAGACTCTGGGAGTAAAAAGCAGAGTAGCTACTTAGGAAAAATAATTTTCTTCTTTATAATTCTTTTGAACTTCCTACTTTTGAACAGTTTTGTTTGCTTTTGTTTCCATTCATCTTTGTTTGCCAACATCTTGGAGTGTTGGATAATTTTTGAAAACCTGAGTTAGCTTTGAAAATAGATTTTTGAAAAACAGACACACGCAAGCAGAAATGTAAGAGATGCCAAATAGGCCTCCATAAACACAGAATCAAAAGAATTTATATGCCAAGATATGTTAATTCTCCACAAAGCAAGTTATTTTTTGTTTTCAATTATTTTTTAATTTAGTCATTTGAAAACTGAACAGTTTCCATCTAGATCAATTGAAAAGCAAATAATTCAAAAAGGAGATATATACGGTCAGCTTGTTTTTTGATTTTGAGGGTGACGGACTCCCCAGCCATCTGCAGTAGATGGATGGCCTCGCTCAGAGGCTTCCCTTTAAGGCTGACCCCGTTGATGGCCAGCACTCTGTCTCCGATGTGGATGGCCCCGGTTCTGCAGGGACAGGAAGGCAGAGGAGAAAGAGTTACCAGATTATACCAGACAGCAACAACAGAGCCGGTTGGAGAATCCTGTCAGACTGCCAGCGATTGGACACAGATAGAAACAAAGAGGCTTCTTGTTGTTGTTGAAAGAAACCAGCCAGCTATTGTTCAAGCATCTCATTTGTTATCAAAAAGAACAAAAAAGATCCATCAGTAACAGCAAACAAGCTTAATGTGTTCTTAAACTTGCTCTTTGCTCACCTTTCTGCCAGACCTTTCTTGGTAAGGCCAGAAATGACGATGGGGTCGAAAGGTTCCTCTGTGCCAGATATTGTGATGCCCAGGGGTCCATTAAACCTCTTCAGCTCAACTGTGTAGATTATGGAGCCTGACATCTCCAGCTCATCTACAGCAAAAAGCACACAATACCCTCGGGTATTACACATTTTATTACATAAAATGTGTAATAAATTCCTTTAAGATGCATTATGAAACACAGGCGCCCCCCAGAGCTTGAATGCTGGCTTAGGGATCCTTAACAAGGCTTGTTAAACCTTTATAGCTTAGCTGTCATCCTTTACACCAAATAATTTAAAGTGTGCCAAGACCACAAGTGGAAGATGAGAATACAAATGCAGATCATTCATACACTTCACAATCACACACTACGTTGCGTTGGTATGTATTATCAACTAAATGATTGGTTTTAAACTATTGGTACATTATTTTTGTTCCTATTTAACTGTACAGCCCCTTGCACCAACATTTAGTCTAAATAGGGCTTCTTTTTTTTTAAAGGCAGCGAGTTGCCTTTAAAAAAAAGCAACTTGCTGTGTGTAGAAATATGAAGTGTGTAGAAATATGAAGTGAAGACATTTTGCACAGCCGTAGATGTTGTATCATGAACTGAGGAATGGTCTTTTTGTGTACTTTGAACATTAATATTTTATGAGGGGGGGATCCTTTTACCAATGTTGTCCTCGTCCTTCTGGATCCGCAGTTTGACCATGTCTTCGGCCTGCTCCAAGACATGCATGGCGTCCTCCATGGTGCAGTTCTCCAGGCGTACAGAGTCGATGGCCAGCAGCCGGTCCCCGGGCTCCAGAGTGCCTGTTCTAGCAGACACAACCAAGAGCAAGATGATCACAATCATTAACCTGGACCAGAGGTAACATCTGCAGAATCCTCTTAGCCTCCGTGGGATCGGTGGGGGTGACCGTAACCTCACCCTAAACCTAATCGACCCCGCCTGAAATGTAGCTGCCCTACTGATCTAGTTATGATGGCTCAATCCTATTAGGCTTCTGTTACACAGCAGACATATCTGGTCCATGAGCGACTCAGTGTAAATCCTGAGGAACATCGTTTCTGATGTGACCACTAGCAGTATCCAACTGTGGGATATGTAAATATATGCATGATGGAACCCACCTGTGTGCTATGCTTCCTTTCCTGATGTCTGAGATGATGAGGGGCTTGCCAGGTTTCTTACTTGCTGGTAAAAATGGGGGGAAAAAAATGTTTTATTCCATGTAGCAGCATAAAAGAACAGAGAATATTCTGAAAAATCAATCATTTTGCATGTCTTTCTGTGGCACCTTGGCTTTCCCTTTAGTGTGTGTGTTTTTTCAGAGGTAGTTGAAGCAGAAAAGCTAATGAAGGACACTGGTACAGACCAGTATTATTCAGAGGTAATGAGCTATGTGCCTCCATATTTTCACACGTCTCGGTTTTATGGATGAGGAAACCCAGATTCCACAACTTGAAAGTGACGTAGTGTGATTGAGCAACACTGCCCCCTGCTGACAATCCCTCAGACCTACAGCTGATGGTGATGCCCAGCTCCACTCCTCTCCGCTTCGGTAGTTTGACGTGGAATGTGCCACTGCTTGGAACAACAGACTCTAATTTGGATTCAAACAAAGAAGAAGAAGAAAAAAAAATATAGAACAGAAAGGTGAAGCTCAACCAGACTAAGTTTTATTGTGAATATTTCTCAGTAGGCTATACCTGCAACATCAAACTCAACCTCCACTGTAACTTTGTTTGCCAGAGCAGAATCTCTGAGCAGCTGATGAGCTTCTTCCAGAGTGCCATCTTCAGTCGGGATCCCATTGATGGACAACACTCTGTCTCCAACTTGCAACAGTCCACACCTACGTACCAAAAAACATACAGATAAAATGTATGCATCTATTAAATCAAATGAAGTTTGTACAAGAAATGAAAAAAATATTTTGAAGAGAAAGCAGAAAAAAAAAGCATACTGAAAATATAAAGAGAAACTAATAAAAATAGATGAAACACAGAAATATTAAAATAAAATATAAATGTCAGTGGGTAAACTATAAAATGCATAGAAATTTTGAGGAGAAATAGGTAATTGAGGAAATAAAAAAAATTACAAATAAACAATAAAAATACAGACAGGAAGATGGAAAATAAATGATTTAATAGCAGTATGTAAAAAGTGCAGTTATAAATATCAAAAACTGGACATTTGTCAGATATAATTTTCAATTCATAAAAAGATGAAATGTATAAATTATACATCATAATGGCTTGAGGTCCACCCCATTTAATTATCCTTCTGTTCTGAGATATCTAATCAAATTAAACATGTTAGTTATATATGATCCCTACCTAGATTTTGTCTTCCTCTTGTGGCAGCCAGAGTAACTACATGACCACCTGTGCTTCTGGTGTTCTGCTGTTGACATAAGGTCTCACTATTCTGAGTTTTTTCCCGATCAGTTTGTTAATCAAAAAGAATTGAATTTTTAAAAACTGCTGGTGTTGGAGCATGTGGTGGAGTCCTACCTTCCTCTTCTTCAGCTGTACTAACATGAACATCATGAATAAAGCAACAGGACAAGAATTTTACCAGCAGCAGCAGACACAAAACTGTGGTTAAGATCAACTTATTGCAGACTAGATCTTGCAGCACCAACTCTGCACATCAGAGCAGTTACTAAAAGCAGCATGTATGAAGTCAAATAGAGTCCCACAGAGTTGGCGTGAACACCTTGTTGGTATCTTTACATCAGCTTCAAAGTGATCTCATCAAGGAAGCACTGATGTCTCGAGGAGGTAGGAAGCATAAACACGATGACACCATTACAGAGACCCCAAACTGTGCAGGAAACGCTAAATGCTGTCAACTGAAATTAATTCACTGAAAACTGAAGCTCGTTGACCTTGCATTGGAGGCTGAGGCACTAAAATCACAGTGGGCTGCTGTACTTTAGTCACACTCATGTCAAACTGCTTCTGGACTAATCATGTTACAGGACCCGGGGGACACGGCCCCGCGCTGCCGACACACACATCATTAGTCTTGTAGGACAGATTCTATAAACTGGCCTCATTTAAGATGTGTGCTAACTACACAGCACCATGTACCGCTTTCTGAATTAATACACCTCATTCTGCCTTCGACCAGGAGGACGATGAAGACGAGACATCAGAAGCCATTTTGTGTTTAATGCATCACTGCTTTATTCAGTGAACCATTTCTCCAGCCTTAAACAGAACCCAGTAAAAGACGAGGGGAGTCAACCTGCTTGACCACACTTCCTGATATTAACAAGTACCACTGACCAGCCGTGTTCACAGTGCGAAGCTGCTGGCAGCATAGCTGGAAAAATGAAACGCAGCAGATGTTTCCATGCCTTCAGCCATCTGTTGTCCTTTCAGATTTATTCTGTGACCCTTTCTCCCCTTTGGTGATCAGGACATTTGAAATATTAGATTTCTGGTATCACATATATTAAAACAAAAATTAAAATCGTAGACAACGCAATTATTTTTACCCTACATCATCCATTTAAAATAAATGCAACCAGCATTTCTAAACTTCATGTTTTTGGGGAGTTTTCGTTTCAGTTTAAAATGGACAATGCTCAATTAACTAATTACCTCTTAAAAACTGTTTAACAATATGTTGGCCTGAATTATAAAAGTGAACAAGAGTCACTATTGTTGGGTTGATGAGAGCGATCCAAAACATTTGACTAAAGCCATGTAGAAAATGTTGAGGCAGAAAACTAAACTTCTTCAATGGCCACCACTAATCCCTGAACAAAAATATTATCTTCAACTATAGTTTTACCAACTCATACCAATAAATGTATTCAGTTTGTGTTTACACCGTCACTGTGACCAATGCTTCCTACAAGAAAAAAAAAAGCATAAATATTGGAATTTCAAATCCAAGCAACCGTAATGAGATTATTGCATTATTCAATACTCAGACAAGCTTAATGATTTTGTTTTCTGCAGGTCAATTTGAATATGCATTTGATAGAGCCACGTTTTCCTTTAAACATCTTTAAATGCAGATGTCCTCAGAGGAGCTCTGAAACACTTGAGGCGGGCTGTGACATACAGGCATGAAGACAGCGCGTTTGTTCAGTCACATACAATACTTCTCTGCTTGATTTGGAAAACTTAAAGCTCGCTCTGGGCTTCAGTCTAACAGCAGGAGACACTTAGTGCTTACAAATGCCACAAAAGCCTTGAGAAAACACAATGAATCCAGAAACTAAAATGTCTTTTTGCTTCTAGTAACTTGACAAAATTAAATAAATAAAAAGAAATGTATGTCAGTTAAATCACATTTTAGTTAGGACAAGAAACATGTTTTTTTTCTTTTTTGTTGATAGAATCTGATTCTTCAAGTTTTTCCAAACACTTTTTTGGAAGTGCTGGGAAAATCTTCACAGATTTCTCAAGTACATTCAAAACCAGTGATTAATTTTGACCTTTCCACCGCATAAACTTGGTGTTGGTTTAATAAATAAAACATCTGTAAAATACATGCAAGGTTGTGGTTTAAAACTGAAAAAATGTGAACAAGTTGAATAAATACTTCCACAGGGAACTGTACATCAAAACTTTACATTTTGTTGGCAATAGAGCCACTGAATTATTTCGAATTTGTTACATTTATAAACATATTTGTGTTTGGGACAACCATCACTCCGTTAGAGAGATTTCCTTTTAGCTGCATTAAACCAGTAATGATCGTTCACTAATGTATAATCTAAGGCAGGGATTCAATTTGTTGCATTTAAAACGACAGATCACTCTAGATACAGGACATCCAACTTCCTAATTAAACGCCCGCAGCTGAACGTCTGTCGGTTACGTAGTGAGTGAATTTCTTCCCTCATTAGAACTGAGGCCCTTCAGATAAAGGTGACCGTGTTTGCTGCCTGAGTTCTGGTTAGGTGTCTGATTGGGTTACCTCTCAGCGGGGCTGTCGGGCTCTATAAAGCGGATGACCGGAGGTGCAGACAGCGTTTCTGTGGCAAACACGCCGCCCTGCAGCTGGATCCCAAAACCAGTTAGTGGGTCCCCCCTCAGGAGGACTTCACTCGTTTCCACATGGAAAATCTGCCCCCCAGGACCAACAGAGCTGGAGGACAGGGACACTGAGGAAGAGGGGAGAAAGAGAGCGGACACGTCTCACAGAGATACCACTGGGAAAAGATGGAGCAAAGGAAGGGACCTTTGGAGATGGTTTGAGAGGGTGAGGAGAACAGACAACCACCCACTGGCTCAGTGGCATGGGGATAGGAAGTGAATGAGTCACAGTCACGCTTACGTCAACAATCAGCTGAATCTATTTGAGTAGAGGCTCAGGTTACTCAGATAAATCCATTTTCACACCTCAGTGTAAGCACTTCAAGGCTCTGAACTCCTAAATATACTAATAAGACCAGACAGCTGACTAGAATTTCACTCCATGAAGGACTATTTAATGAAACTACATCACTTTTATCAGATGGTCTGATAAACTGATGGGGAAGTGTGTGCTGTAAATGCAGGCCTGGATTTAAACATGTTAGTCGATCTTTATGCGTTGAGAATGTTTAATACATAGAACACAAAGTGCTTCAAAAGAGATGAGACAACCAATTTAAAGAGAGGGGAGAATTTCATCCATGAGAAAGAACAACCATCATTGACCCAAACAGATCACAAATAGCCTATTTTTGTTATTTCGGTGCAGATGAACCAACAATTCTCTGAAAAAGACTGGGAAAAAATCCCTTATTGCCCATTACTGCTGCTGAAGATGGCACAACCAGTTGACATATTAAATGAGATTACTTTTGACAAAGGTTACCTTTGTCCAATATTTAAAAACATACAAAAAGAAGAAACCTGAAAGGGGGTGTTTCTTCAAATCACTACATTTCATCAGGTTGACAGCACAAAAACACAAGTTTTAAGTTTGCTTTAAAATAATTAGCAGTCTCGGTCTCTTATCGCAACACAAAAGGAGATAAAATATCTTACATGAGCTCTTGTGGTCCTTCTTCCTGTTCCTTCTCCTCCCAGTGGCACTGCGGGGACTCGTGGGGGCAACGGGGGCAATGGGGCAGGGCAGAGTGTTGCTACCTTGGCTGCTGAAGCCGGAGGTGGCTGTGGATGAAGGGGAGAAGCCGGCGCTCACAGCTGCTAAAACAAAACCGAGCAACACAAGGGCTGATCCAGCAATAAGAAGAAAATAAGACAAAAACATCATCACAGCAGCAGGATGGAGCAAAAAAGTAAAAAGGTTGTGACTATTATTTGGGTCGCCACGGAGAGACGTTTTAATAATTGTTCTGTTAAAGAGCCAGAAAAACGGCCCTGCCAGCAGCGGAGCTGTCACAAGAGATAACTTACATTTGCAGTGGTCCTGCTGGTTGTGTGGGTGGCTCGGGCTGCTCCATGTCTTGCAGTGGCTGGCGTGTGGGGGTTGGCAGTAGTTGCTGCTTTGGTCCCAGTGATGATGGTTGCTTTTCTGTACTTTAACTGCAGCATCAAGAACAAAGATAAACACACGCATCATTAAAATAAGATGACTAATTTTAAACGACAAGTCCACTGGAAAACCGCCACAGTTTACTTTTCCGGTCTAAATTTAAATCGCCGCCTGGAGGATACGTCAGCAACAAGTAATGGATATTTAATGTGTTTTACTCAACACTTTTTGATTGAATCCTGGAGTTGAATGTATTTGCGGATCAATCCCAGATTTTTTTTTTTTTGTCAAATTATAGAAATATTTTAAAACAAATCTTACTTATATTGGCCAGGCTCCACAGAGCCGATTTCAAACTGAAGATCATTTTGATCATTTCATTCTGACGAAGGGAGTCAGACTGGTGAACACAGTCAGAAGGTCCTGCTGACTGACTGCCTGGAGGCATGCAACTCCTCCTTGATTGAGCACAGCTGAAGGCCTGATTGGTATTACTGCAGAGTTTGTGTCTCTGCGTCTGATTGGCACTGCTAAAAGTGCTTTGTGTCAGTCTTTATTCTCCCAGTGCAGATTAAATTCACATTTCTAGAGTCGGGTTCATGTTAAATGGTTTCATCTTACAAGTGAAAATCTTAGCATTTAGTCAGGCTGCATTCATGAAGCGATCAAAGGGAAAACAGCTGACCAACTGTCTGACACTCACCTCAATTATTACCGCCTCCTTCCAGATTCAGGCAGCTGTTATCAGTCATTCAGTTACAAATTTGACATTCATCCTTGCCGCCTCGTTTGGAAAAGCCTAATCTCTGACAGCTTGCTTGCATGGATGAAGTATTTTATTGAGAGATTGCTGACTGGCGCCTGGCATGCATGCAGTACTCGAGGACCCTGGTTAAATCCAATCATACGTATTCAGACTACACGCAGCAGAACCTCTGGGCCTTTTCAAGAAACCATGATCTACATAGCTCAAATCAGCCTGAAAAGCCCTGACTCTGCCAGCTTGAATTAAGCTCACCTAGGGCACTCTTTTCAAGATATTTTGCTTTCAGTCTTAGTGGGTGGAAAGATATGTCTTCTAATCTTTCAGTCAGCCTCATTAAATCCTCTGAGAAGATTAAACAAATTGCTTTTTATAATCATGCCGCCCTCCCAGAGAAAAGGAGCTGTGAAAACTGTTTCATCGCAAAAGCACACTTACTAAACAACGAATTGTTACTGAAAGCAAATATCAGAAAGCATGCTTAGATTGTTACAATACTGGTCATCAACAGATGCATGTGAATCATTTATGGAATATCTACGTAGTGTTACATCCACCTAAACAAGTTCAAACTGACATCATCTCACATAGTCCAAGTGATGTTAAGAGATCTTTTAAATCTGCGTGCAATAATGAATGGATTGTTTCGCTCATTTAGTCGCTCCTCTAGTAAAAATGTGTAAAACATTAAAAAACAAACATTTGATCATAGAAAAATGTTTCCCTGTCATTTGACACAGAGGCCCAAAGCATCACACACCCTCCACCATACCTAAAAGTGAGAATGAAGTACTTTTCCTTGTGTGTGAGAATATAATAGAAATACATTTGTGAGTTACTACTTAAAAGTTTGTGGAGACTTTGAACTTAATAATCAATAAAGTCTGAGTTAAAAAAACAAAAAAACAACTTACATTTAGTTACATAAAGTTACATTTATTAAAGACACTTTTTGTGATACATGTATGTATACATACAAAAAAACCTACATATGTAAGTGTATTTGTTTAGGAACCAAGATACATATTTAAACATACATAAACATACTGCAATTGACATTTTAATTTTACTAAAGGACATATTTATTTAATTCAAAGTTACACAAAATATCTGTTTGCAGATATTGCAACAACATGGCAGCTTGATTCAATGAATCTCTATGCCAGGCTGCTGTTCTTGCTGTCCTGTCAAATGTCCCACAGCAGATAGAAATAGTGAACATAAAAAAAAATTACAAACTGAAATGTGAAGGAAAAGTAATGTGGCTAGATATCAAGTAAGAAAAAACGTTATTCTCCTAAAAATCTGTCACAGTTTTTTTAAACAAATTTGATCATAGCAAATAGCAAATTATTAAATTTGCTATTTAGCAAATTATTAAAATAAAATAGCAAATTATTAAATTTCAGTTTTAATGTTTACCTGTAAGCTGAAACATTGAAAGAAGTAAAATCTGGGAACATCTTCAACAGTTTTATTTCCTTTTTTTTTTTTAAAGCTTTCTCCCTTAGTGTATTCCATCACATCGCAGGACTATAAGTTCTTGTAGCTGCTGATTCAAATATAAATCTGCAGGAACATGATCTCTGGCAGAGAAAGCTCATCTGTGTGATGTTTGATAATATCCATGCAAGTGTGCAAGCAAAGCAAAGGGTCATAAGCATACCAAAGAAAAGAAACGCAGTCAAGATGATTCGGAAAGCCTAAAAAAAGACAGCTAAACCCTTTACTGCTGCATGTTAACGCTGAAAAGAACAGAATGGTCATTATATTCATGGTGAGACAAGGGTTTGGGGGAAAACCTGCACATGACAAAACCAAAAAAAAATTATAAATCACTTAAAAATAATACAGATAACACAAAAACGGCCGGTTGTCTTTCTTAAATCTTTATACTTTAGAGCCAGAACACGTAAAACTCTTGAAAGTATGAAACATGTTTGGTTATTTCATTGCTTTCCTAAGAGAATAGGTCATTTTAAAATATGCTTGTCTACAAGAATGAACAAAAAAAAACCTGACCACTGTAAAAAGAAAAAGTTGTAAAAGTAGCTGGAATACAGCCATGAATTTGCGTAAGTGAGTTTCACCTCAGGGAAGCCATACTCTTTTCAAAATGTTTTGACATTTTACAGTCCAGATAAATTATTTATTAATACCACCAGTAAAAAAAATAGAGGTAAATAACTGTAAGCTGTAGGCTCTTGCTTACAGCTTATCTTTTTTATTTTTTTTTCTTGATTTTTTTCTTTAAAAAACAACAAACATAAACTAGGGTTTCTGTGACCCGCAGGGCATACCTGTGTCTTGTGGCCTGATGGGAAGTCTGCTCTGACTGGCTGGAAGAATCTCGAGTTTGAGATTCTCTGAGGTGATGGCCAGCAGCTGCGTTGCCTCCATCAGGGAGCAGTGCTCAGTGTTTGTCCCATCTATGGAGAGCAGGATGTCTCCGACATGAAGCGCTCCACATCTGAGAGCCACACAAAGACAGAGGCTCCATTTGGATGTCTGCTTTATCAAGAGACAGTTTGCACTGAAGGTACATGCAGAAGATTTGCTTCACCTTTCCGCCACACTTGCTGGCTTTATCTTGTCAATAATGATGACTTGCTTGTTTCTGAATGTTGTGGTTGTGAGGCTGATCCCCAGGCTGGCAGAAGGACCTTTCACTATTTCCACCAGCAGAGGGCCCGAGGCCTGCTGCACCGCCTCTGGAACACACAACACACGCATGCAGAACGTTACACAGATCTACTGAATCTAAATCAGCAAAAAAGAGAAAAAGTTGATTTAGCTTAAGCAAAAAAAAAAAAAGGAAAATAGTTTACAATCTGAACTGTGATAAAAACAATGCTTGTGTTTTCATCACAGTTCAGAGCTTGTGTGGATTACAGTTACAGGTTTTTGAGGCTCCTAACAATCCCCACCTTCACAGAAGTTATCTGAGTAATATTTCTTCAAGGAAACTAGTGGTCAAAATTTATTCAGTTTTAATATCTTTGTCATTAAATGAAAAAACATTATATCACAGAATAAAACATTAGGAGGGATTTTATATGTGTTATTGTTGGTTTTTTGGTTGTTTTTTTTTTTGTTTTTTTTTTTTACAAAGACTGTAATAAAGTGAACCAGAGAATGTTGGATCCCACATTTAACCTTCATGAAGAAGCATTCTCCAGCTTGTTGAAAAGCAGGTTCTGAAAGTCTGTCGAAACTAAGATTAAGCTGGAGCAGTTCGGCTTTCATCCAAGCTATTGAACATTGGACCACTTCTTTACCCTGGAGTTGCTAAGGGCTCATATATATGAGAAAATACTTTTCAACAAAATTTCTCTTCTGCAGTTTTTTTCTATTCTACTTCTTACAAATCAAAAGCATGTCATATTTTCTTTATAATAAATAGCAATCTTTTGCAAGTAAATCGCTGTTGTACTCAGTACAAAAAGGAATGATGATTGCTGGGAATTAATTCACGCTTTAATTAATCTGCTAGCAGAAGGTCTGAATCCTAAATTTTGTGCAAAGGGAGACTATATGTGCCAACTATCCTTAGTGACCTGTCCTAGTTTGCACAGACCAGAGCAAAGAGCGTGATCTTGAGAATTAGTCACCATGACCAAATGGAGGTTATAATTAGGCCTTTAGTCATGTTGTGAGCTCTAGTATTTGGTGGCACATTCTGCTGCTTAAGAGAACCGATTAAACTGGGGACACTCTTCGCTGTTATTCTGATTTAAAACACATCTTTACTTACTTTCACAGAAATAATTTCACCAGAACACACAGAAATAAAGAAACAAGTTTAAGGTGTTACAAAGGCACTTTACGATGTAGTACGTTAAAGCGCACGCCATACACTCTCCCTATAATTTCTGTTTTTAAAACAGAACTCAGTGCTTTAGAAATAATTAGCTCCTCCCACATGTTTACTGGAAACAGCTTTCGCATCCATTTTTGTGTATGCTTACTTACAAACACATACAGGCACAAACATCTTGCAGAAGATATTTTACCATGTTGTAAAATGATAGCGATATGCAAAATGATATGCTTAAGCATACGGCATCGTCCAGAATGTGGAAAAGCATATAATTATCCCATATTAAGTAGGGTGGTAGATCTGTATATGTGTGGGCCTGGTTCCTTTCCAAATGCATTGAATAATTAACCACCTGGGGTATTTTAACTAAGTATTAGTTGTTGTTGCCAACTTTCCTCCACCTCAATATCAGTCCCCAGAGCTAAATCCTGTAAGAAAAAAAACAAAAACCAGTGGGTTAACTTGAAGAGCTGAGAGCATGAGAGAAAATACACAACTCTGGAAGATCAAAAACAAATGATTTAAAGATTATTCTCTCCATGTGCCCAAAACAGAATAAAATAAATGTAAAAATAAAAAAAAGGAGTAACAATTTGCCTAAATCAGTCAAAAACACAAGAATAGAAAGAAGGGTGCTATAAGTTAGGGTAGCTCTAATTTGAGCTGCTGGGGCTGACCTTCTAAAACAGCAATAGAGCCTGGATGCTGCCTGAGTATTTATACAGATAAAGTCACTGTGGAAACCTGACAGAAAAGGGCTACAGACTCAGCATTGGACATGTCAGAGGAAATCTAAGTTTCTACAACAGATCCGACTCTAAACATTGCATAACATCAACCTCTGCAGACCATGTCCAAGACAAACCCTTCAAATATGAGGATATAACTGAAACAGAGGACGAGAAAAAAAATGTCTTCTGACTATTCAGAGGTTACGCTTTGGTCAAATAAAAACAACTTTAATTTGTTCAGCTTATACGTGGTTCAGCATTTTTGGAGTTCCAAGAAAATGGCTGAGGTGGTGTAACGACAAAGGGTTAAATAAGAGCAGGAAATGCTGGAACAATGATGATTAGAGGCAGCCTAGTGAATGCCTGTATGAAAAATGTCAAGCTGAATCCCGGTCATCAGAAGCTTTGCAAAGGAAGAACATTTCAGCACAAAGTACCTTTATTTATTTTAAAACTCAATACTTTTCCTGACTCCAGTTACAATTTAAAAAAAATGTTTTAGACAATAGAATTCAAAAATATTTATTGAAATAAATGTTTTCATTCTTATATCATTCTTATCTGATTGACAGAATCAGATTCCATACATTTCTAAACCTTCGAGACTCATAGTAATGCAGAAAAATAAAAAAAATTATTATGTGAGCAATTATGTTTCCTGATTTTAAACAACAGTGCAAAAAACTGTTGGTTTCAATCAATAAAAAAGTTTAGTAATTCCATAGTATAATTAACAATAAAAAAATAATTCAAGTAAAATAATAAACACTTATAAAAGCAAAAGATAAATTCTGACAGATTAATGACTTAATATACCAGAAACATGAAACAAAAATAAAATAGCATAAGATAACCAGTTGTCATGTACATTTTATCCTTTTGCAAACACAGAATCTTGATATTTTGTGAGCCAGAAGATTTTCCTCTGATGGATAAAGAAATAAAATAGTCAAATAAAACCTGCAGTATAAAGAAGACAATTAGGAATAAAATCAATTTTGGAAAATTATTAAAAGCTAAAAAGATATGTTTCTGGAGTATCTAGGTCTGACACAGTCCTTACCCTCCCATTTCAGTGAGCTTTTTCTTTTGGAATTGTACCAACATCTGCATTCACAGATTTATACATGCTTTCAGTGTTTCTCAAATGGCCTTTTGATTAATTTATCATCAAGAATTTGATTATTTCTAAAGTCCAACTGTGTCATTAGTACCGTTATGATCAATGTGCACTCAGGTTCATGTTGCTCCCCTGGTGCCGTCTCCCGCACCAACAATCATCCATGCACCCAAACAGCCCAGTGCCCTCAGAGAAACGCTGCCCTACCATGCCTCCACATGCTCTCCACATGTGTGTACGCGTGTGTGTGCGTGTGTGATTACTCACCCATGACAGAAACGTCATACTCGATCAGGAACAGAGCTTCCTGGCCGCTCTGCATCAGCATAGTCAACGCATCAGCGTGCCTCTCTCTGTTCAAAGGCATCCCATCTATGCTTAAAATCCGGTCTCCGGCCTTTAGCGTGCCCTCTCTGGAAAAAAAGCAATAAAACCCCTCAAACATGAACAAGGAGAATAAAACCTACCAAACCGCGCTGTGATCCTCACAGCAGCGGTTAAGCAGCAATCACGGTGAATGATTAAGCAGCGAGTATCTCCTCCCAGTTGAGACAAAGGATAAACAAGATAAATGGCCGTAAAGGCTTTGATGCAGCATTATGTTTGCTCCACTGTTTTGGTGCTCTCAGTTTTTCATAGAGAAAAGTGCAAGGCTGCATTAGCCTCGGGATGAGCGCTGCCCTTTCTGTGTTAAAGATGCTCTTCATGTGTTTCAGCAACAATTTTGTGCAGCAGAAAAAATTGGGCTTTTGCAACATAAATGCTCAGCAGATTTTTGAAACTCATTGCCGCATTAATAATGAATGCTAGATTCCAAGTGAAGAATACTGTGACGTTTGATTTAATGCTCAAAAACAAGAAAATTAGTCAAATGGTCATTAGTTTGTATGCCTCTGTACACATGACTGCTTAGATTCTTTCATTTTAATGGACTCATCCACGCAAACCTCCCAGATAATCTCACACACCAGAAACCAGGTGAAACACAGCCAAACCTTATAAATAAGCACATCAAGCACTTCCTGACCTGTCGGCTGGACCCCCGGGCCGGACGCTGGTAACCACCAAAGGACGAGACCTTCGCCAGTCTTCATGGAAACCTCCTTCAAAACAGATTTCAAGAAGATATAATAAGGAAGAAAAATAAGTCTAAAAGTTATAAGTTGTATTGGACATTGTAAAGTTCCTAAAAGAAGAAAAAACAACCAACCACATCCAACTTGCTTACCTCTCATGACGAAGCCAAAACTGTTTCCTTCCTTGTGTAAAAACACCTCTATGGTTTTAGTTATGACTCCTGACGGACTCTGGACTATAGTGAAAGAGAAAATCAAGAAAGAATTACATAGAAGCAGAAAATGTCCACATCTGCAAACAGAAAGGTGTGATTGGGTCTCATTCAAAAGTTGTAATTCTGCTATGCTTACAAAATCATTTTCTTTTGTTTGTGATAAATTTATCTGTTCTTTTGCCAAAGCAAAAATTTGATTGTACGATGATAAATTGTACAATGTTCATGGTTTCTTAAAGGTTTTACTTGAGAAGAAGGATTTAAAAGCTGTCAAATTTGGTCTGCGTGTTGGTTTGAGGAGTGTAATATTAACATGGTGTTGCTTCAGGAGAAAATAATTTACTTTTTGGTGAGAGTCCCCGATCTTCTTGTTCTTTTCTTTTTTAAACACATGGGCAAAAAAAAATTCCAAGTTGAAATTAGGTTTTCCAAAAAATCAAAAAATATAATATATTATATTTTTTTACCTGCATTTTCATGGGGAAGTAGTTGGATTTTTGTAGAATTGGTAAGTTATTGCAGACTCAAAACATTGAGATGAATCTTTTTCTTTTAAAAGAAAGGCATAGTTTGCTAGTTTGTTTAGTTTTCTTTTGTTGGTTTGCTCAGCAACAAAGATGGTATTTGGGTCACTCCTTGCCATATTTCTTCATCGTTTAATGAATAAAATACATAGGTTAAAGTTTGCTTGTGCTCCTGCTTTCCATTCCAACAAATTTTACTTGTAAGTTCATAAAATCTTGTGAGAGGGGTATCATACACCAGTTTTGCTTTTGAAAAAAAAAATATATGTCTAAAAAAACTTTTTCCATTAGATTTATTTATTCATTCTGTTCTCACCATATGCAGGCAGCTCATACTCCACTTCCAGGATGACTCGCTCCCCGATGTTCTTCAGTAGGCTAATGATTTCATCGTGCCGGAGCTTTGACAAGTTGATGCCATTCACTGACTTGATGTAGTCGCCCACATTCAGCTGGTCGCTCCTGTTCAGAGCCACAACAGACTATTAAGGCCATCCAGCTTTCCTTTACTCTCATGTGAAAGCAGAAAGCTGCACTTCAGATTTACGCAAACTCAAAAATTTCCACATCTGCAAATTTGATCTACATTTAATTAAATGCCAGCAAACCATTCCTCTGACTTAAAGACAATACAAGACACACTTAGCTTTTTACTCCACAATATAGGACTTAAAGTAAGCCCTCCAAAGCTACTATGAACATATGTTTGGGTTAACCGTCCACTTTAAAATCCCAAAGTGGCCAGCAGCTGACTAAAACAGTCACATTAAATTAAATCTTTGAAGCCTTGAAGTCAATTTACACTAGAATAGAATAAGGGGGTGCCAACTAAGAAAGAAGTCTCTGCTGCAAGATCAGCATGGCTATGAGGCATTGCACCAAATCTTAAGCATGGTGCTGGCAGCATCATGCTTTGGATCTTGTGCGAGTGCATCACGCAAAGTAAGTGTAAGAATAAGGGAAGGGCACTGGTTTCAAATTATTTAGGTTCACCTCAAAAGGTTATATGGTTGTACGGTTAAAACTTGGAGACGTTTTGGTATTTCAACAGGATGGTGATCCTGAATAAACACCTTAATTGGTTTTGGAATGGACAAATTAGACCAACTTTAAGCATCTGGAATAGCCCCGATCTCAACCAGATTTAAGAACCAGCCAATTTAAATCAACCCTGTCATTTATAAGAAT
The DNA here is from genome assembly GCA_911649635.1 of Poeciliopsis gracilis. Classification (NCBI taxonomy): domain Eukaryota; kingdom Metazoa; phylum Chordata; class Actinopteri; order Cyprinodontiformes; family Poeciliidae; genus Poeciliopsis; species Poeciliopsis gracilis. The sequence goes on from CAJVRI010001220.1 coordinate 7,205,749, forward strand.
GGGTGCTAATCCAGCATGTACAGTATTATGCCAAAAACCAATATATGCTTTAAAAATGAATATACTATTTATGCCCATAGTGAGTCTATATAGCTGGAATTCTGTTGTGTGATTTTTAACATCTCTGCAGGCAAACATAGAAGGACACCTGTGTAGAAAGCAAAACCGATTTGGAAGTAAGATGACTGACAGTCTCTCCCTCTTTGACACTGACAGAGATGACTATATGGTGTCTCACGTCTGACATTCTGAGTCAACGCGCCGCTCACTGGAGAGCTAATTAATCAAATAGATGTCCTGCCCTTCTTGCCCTTCTCACCCTTTGGGCTCCTGTCAATCATCCCTGACAGCAGACAGAGAAGCCTCCAAAGCTTAGCAGGGCTGAACGTCACGATGGTCCAGTCCCGTCACACACGTAGCCATTCTGACCCAGCGTGTCCCCACCCTTTAAATTAGCGGGTACTTTCACATAGGCATGAACTCAGCTGTGTGAAGACAAGCTGCTTGGCAGAATTAGCATAGTGTCCCTTAGACGTGACAAGAAATGACATATTTTGGCCAGGACATTTTCAAAGGATTGTGTCATTCTTGCTGAACTGAGGGTGTTTTGTTTTAGGTTTTTTTTTTGTTTTTTTCTCACGTCAGTGACATGCAGGATGACACACCATCCCTCACCCCACCCACAAACAAGGTAGAAGTAACTGGCTTTGAATAAAACATTTATTATTTCCATGCTTCTTAAAGGCTAGAAGATTTTTGGATTAGGATTTCTGATATAGATTTTAACCGGTATTGTGGACTTCGTAAAATTGATAAAAATTGATAAGATAAAATTAAAAAACGAAAGCCAAAGTAAAAGGTAGTTATAATATGAATGTCTTCAGCCCTTTCTAAATGAGCAACAATGACCAAATGAGTTTTCTATTGCTTTAAATGAAATGCTATCAATGGGAAATGTGTGATTAGTAGGTGGCTCTGAGCACAACTGTGCTCTGCATGACATTTAATCTATTTCTTAATACCAAATGCTTTTTGGTATTAACATCTGTCTCTTTTTCATGTTTGAGGTTTTTGGATGATGAAAGGTGTGCAGGTTTTCTCTGATGTTTGGGTTCTGTTAGGTTAGGTACAGAATAGATTGTTGGATGCGTCTGACTCCAAAGATTCATGTGGGATTTTTGCCGTATGAAGAGCTAGACTAGACATGATTTGTTGTAATCAATATAAATTTCAGGCGTCTGGTCAAAACAAGAACATTTGTGAAAATACAAGACTTCAGTTGATGGAAGTACATGGTTTTGATGACATTTGGAAACTGTTATTTAAAAAGTTCCCTCTGGCTAACATCTGCTGTTTTAACATTGAAAGAACTTAGTTATACTTTATTACTGATTTAACCACCATACCACATTGCAAAATGTCTTATGACGCCATGGTACTTGACAAATGAATATCAGCTTTGTCTTAGGTAAAGAAATGTCTCACATAAGAAGGAGTCTAATAAAATATTCTGGATAGCAACAATCTAGACATGGCTATTAGCCTTTAAAACATTTGTGTGCAGAGCTGGATGCCTGACCGGTTTGCTGGCGTTGCCAGGCTCAGAGCACATCACAAAGCACAGATCTCACCTGGCAGCCAGCCCACCTGGCCGAAGGTTTGACACTCGGGGCTTGCCATCTTTATCAGAGCCTCCGGAGATGGTGAGGCCAAGGCTGCTGCCTTCCCTTTTCATCAGCTCCACCGTGGTCACTCCTCGATACTCCTCTGCTGACAGATACAGACGCAGGCACAAACCCACAGAAAGAATTAGCCTCTGCTTGACAGAGCTGCCCTGTCTGTGAGGCATGGAACGGCTTTTTTTTCTTTCTGAATCTTTCGGAAAATGTTTTCTAAGATACAACCACAGGAAACAGTTTCCAGCTACTCTCTCTTCTCTTTGTTTCTTTGCATCACAAAGAGAATCTTTGTGTGAAAATCTGAAGGAAAGTAGGGAGCTTAAGAAAATTTTAAAAGACATATAAATACAAAAGTAGGTGAACACTAACATGACATGCATTTTCATAGTTCGTTAAGAAAAACACTTATTTGTAAAACTAAACTGTCCTGCTGATTTTGTTTGAATTATAAAGTAAACAAGGTGCTACTACCCAAGTACTCTGGACTGATTTAACACACTGGGTGTGAGCAAAGATGTAAAGCCAAAGGTTTTCATAGTTTGTTGATTTGGAGCAATAGGGATGTTTTAACACCACACCAAGAAGGGAAGAGCAATAACCTTGCAGAAGTTATTGTGGTATCCATTTATGTAAAAAGTAGTGTATGCATACATACCCTATTCTCCATCCATCTACCCATCAACTTCTATCAACTTCTTTGTCTACTGAAAAAAACAGTAATCCCATAGCATGATGCTGCCATCATCATTTTCAGATCATGAATAAAACCACAGGTTGAGGTCGGTAACTCTAGTCCTCGAAAGCCGACATCCTGCATTTAGATGTTTGCCTGCTTGGATGCACCTGGACTAAATGACAATAATTTATGATTGACAGTTCTGAAGAAACAATTAAATTACTAGAATCCATTACTTGAACAGGGGTTCTTCTAAAACTGACAGGACACCAAGAGGTTTGAAGTCGCACTATGTTCTGTGAGTTGCTAAAAGTTCTGAATACATGTTTTTTTTTTATTGTCTGACTCTGTTATAAACATCATCACCATCTTATTTCAGTTCCAGAAGTGTGTGAAGCATGTCACACTTCTCATATATTTTTCTTTGTGGAAAAAATTTGAAACCAAGTATCATTTTCATTCCACTTCACAACGATGCTTTATTTTTGCTTTGTTCTATTAAATAAAATCCCAATAAAATACATCATCAGTTATGGATTTAAAGTTATAAAATGGTAAAAATTTGAAACTGTATGAGGTTTTTGCAATCCACTGTACAAGTAAAACTCTGCATACAATATGTTAAATATTAAGTTCATGTCAATACGAGTTGAGAATACTGAACAAGCATGACTAACTTTTGGAGACGTTGCAACAAAAAAAACCTTGCTTTTTTTACCAAAAAGAATGTAACACAGTTTAATATGTAGTACTATTTGAACAAACCAGATGATTTCATTGACAATGTTGTTTTTGTAAGTGAGACAGATATTCCTGTTCTATTCTCTTATTTTCTATTCTTCTATTCCTATACTATTGTCTTTGTCACTTTATGGTAAAAACAAAAGCCCAACTATCAGGTTGTGATGTAAATATCAGGATTTGGTTAAGCTTTCAAGGAAAAGAACAAAATTTCTTAAAGAGAAAGAATCCAAGATGTTGCGAAGTGCAAAATTCAGACACATTGAGACAAATCATCCGTTACGGAACATAAATAAGAGACATACTTTAAATCATTGCATAAAATGTTTTCCTGAAAGCTGTAGAATATTGAGTTTATTAGGATTTAACATTCTGCTTTAACATTTTGCCTTTAGTTTTGATGTTTTGCCACATGCTGAGTTTCAGCTTATGTTTTGGATACTGAATTTGAGATTGGCAAGAGCTTGATAATTTATTAACATTGACAATTTATTAAGTACACATGATTGACCTATTTTAGTGACGATTTAAAGTCAGTTTTAAAGCCCAATTTTATTATTACATTGATTAAAAAAACAGAAAGAAATAGAATTGGAATTGATGTGTTTTCATTGTGTCATGAGAGAACTCATTCTGTCTTGAGGTCCACTTTGTGCTGTGCTGGTAAATCTCTGCTTTGTCCAGCATGCCAACAGCAGTTTAGTACCATGACAGGTATGCCACAAGTGCATTTTTTTTGCCAACTTATCTAAGCATTCATAACATCAAAAGGCAAAGCAAACCACTGGAGGCACATAATTCAAAATTCAACAAAGACTGAATGCAATTTTTATCCTCTTGATAACCCAAGAGGGTTGTGACTCAGACAGCACATGAAACAAAGTAAGGTTTGACTGTAATGTACCTGAAAGGCTTCGCCCCCGGGAGGAATGCGATTGGTCAGTTGTCTCTTTGCTCCCTTTGGAGTATGGTCCTTCATCTGAGGAGACAGCAGAGAGGTGTAGGAGGTTATGCAAAGACTGCAGGAGAAAGACAAATACGCATGACTGCCTATTCCTGATAGAAACCTACACCTCAGTGTTCTGAACTTTAACCTGAGTTAAAGTTCTGCAGCAGTGATTCAGACAAAACAAGCCTTTAAAGGCATCCATTCAAAAACAAGAGTACATTTGCAGAAGAGCTGAAGTATGCAACCATTTGGGCATGGAAACAGCACGCAGTTAATGGGCCGATTTTGGATGGGGAGAAAATGATCATTTGCATGTCATTTACAGCAGCTGCTATGGAAAGCGGCAAAAATGTTCAATCTGCTCAGCAAAGAAACAGATTTTTGTTCACTTCTCACACGTACTGGGGCCCATTTGTGACAAGGTTCACAAATTAGCAGAGTCAGTCTCCAGCCATCTGAGCCTGAATGCAGAAATGAAACCATATTAGCAGTCAAGCTGCTGAGGAAACTGACTTGGTGCTTCTGTAATCCTGTCCACTATGGATGGATGACCTTTTCAGGTGTCCAGCACAGGGATTAAACATCACTCTGCACACCTGAAGAAAAGCCTAGACAAATTTTTTATTTTGAAGAGGGAACAAAAGCTACAATGCTGTCAAAGGTTTAAAACACAACTTTTAATCATAACTTACAGTATCTTGCTAAAGTCTTAATATCCCATTAAGCCTTTTCCATATTTTGTCACATTTCATCCACGGACACAGAACTGTGCATAATTGTTCAATGAAAGGAAAATATGTTGAAAATGGCTTTCAACATATTTTTACACTCAATTCAAGAATGTTGTGTTCATTTGTTTCTTATTCCCATTGAAACCACTGAAGAAAATCAAGGAGAAGCAACTTACATCAGAAGTCCTCAAATTTGCAAATCCGTGTGTGTGTGATTTAATCTCAATTTAAATACAGCTTTTCTACGAAGTTATCCTAGAAAAACCAAGGAACATAGAAGACAGGAATAAAGCTGTAGAAAAGGTTAAAGCGGGGTCAGCTTCTATTAGAAGAACCCAACCTTTGAACACTTCATCTGAAAATAGAAAGAGTATGGCACAATTGCAGACTGCATAAAACTCTAGAGAAGAAGCTATGAGGCTGACTGTAATTTTGGAGAAACTGCAGGGAACTACAGTTATTAGTTTTGCATTCCACTAATCTGGTCCTTATAACTGGATGGCAAGAAAGTCATAAAAGGTCATTTCTAAAGTTTAAACCATGTAGATGAGAAAGGAATGATGCTCTGGGTTTACGTAAAGATGAGTTGAGCTAAATAGAAGAAAACCTGCTTGGCTGCAACAGATTGAGATCAGGGCGAAGGTTCACCTTCCTGCACGATGACCAATTTAAACACATTGCCATAGATACAAAGGATGATTTAGCTCAAAGAGTGTGCTGGAGTCCCAACTAAAGTCCAATTAAGAAACTGTGGAAAGATTTGAAATCTGATGGTCACGGATACTTTCCATTCAACCTGAACTTCAAACCTCTCTGATTTATATATTTCCTGCTTTTTGTACTTTACCTTTGACTTCAAAGCAGACTTTAAGTCTTTTATGCAAAATTCTGTAAAAAATACATTTTGTTGTATTTGTAATGTCATCCAGGATGTGAATACCTTTGGAGGGCACTATTTCATGAGTAACATTGAAGGTCAAAGCCCATTCACCTAACCAAGAGGTCAGAAACGACTAATTTTTTTTAAAGAATGCACATTAAATCTGAGTTCATCAGTTTAAAAAGGTAAACATCAACTAAATTATGCGTGTTTCTAGCCATTCTCTGTGTCCATCAGCCAAACTTGAATCCTAGGAAAGATGGGCCAGAGGACATCAGGTCCACTCCTTTATCTCTGCCTACATCTGTCCAGCTGAAGCTGAAACCCTCAGACAGCCGAGAGGTATGGATCCTTCATCATACCTCCAGTGATCTGAAGCCTTCAGGCAGCTGCGTGACTAGAAGTAGTGAAAGAAAAAAAAAAGATATCCGCTGAAGCAGCTGCATGACTCAGCCCTCAACCACAAAAATATCCCCACTGCATTCACATTTCATGGTGATGTAGAGAACACACACATCCGTGAAGGTATTTCACTTGTTTCCCCACATCCTTTGTTCGAAGAGTGCGCCCAGTTGATTTGAACACACGCACGCACAAAGTGAATGACACATCCCAAACACTTCAGGCAAGGCAAAAGCAGAATAACCATGCAGGCTCCCACGGGCCCTGACAGTCCAGCAGCTGTCCTCTCAGTCAAAAGGCAGCATTAGCTCTGGGTTACACTGAGCCGACGGAGTTGCACGTGACCGAATGTTACTATACCATCAAGCTGTCAGCCAGCAATCCTCCTCCAGCTTAAAATAACCACCACTCACCCCAGCAGCCAGGGTCGATCACACACAAGCCCAACAACAATGCATAACGCACTGATCTATCTGTCTGCCAGTCTGTGGCCGAATCGAGTTATGCGTATATAATTAGAAGCTGAGCAGAAGCGTGATCCCTCCTTTATAAATAAATAGAGCTAATTAACTTCTCGTTTGAAAAAGGGCACTGCGTGACATCCATCTCGTAGCTAACAGGAATGAGGATTAAATATGAAGCCAGACATGACACCAAACTCATAATCCTTTTTTCAGATGTAAAACTTTATTTTTAAAAGTGGGCAGCCCCACATATCTGGTTTATGTTGCCATTTCTGCTCTAATTACACACAGTAAGATGCTATGCCGAGCTGGTGGCCCGGTCGTCTCACATCTAAATCTGTTCCAGTCTATCAAAGTCACTGGGAGGATGGATGCAAAGGATCGCTCATTCACGAAACACAGATCAGTGACCTCCGACAGACCTTAAAGATCAAAGTGGGCTCCTCTTACCAATGCTGTTCTTGGTGTCCTTCCTCAGACCACACAGCATGGCTGCAGCTCCTCTGGAAGCTGATCTTCAGCTTAGTGTAAAGAGTTGAGGTTTCACCTGAGAGACCAGGTCTCAGGCGCTCACATGAGACACGGAATACATCTCTGCGTCTCCACTTCCAACATTTTCTTCAACCATGCTGCTTGTTAAAAGATAGGTTAATGCTGTTCCTCCAAACAGTCTCCAAGTCCCCTTCTTAAAACTTGCAGGATGAATCCGTTTCAGTCCTCACCAGTGGAACCTCTGAGATCAGCTGAGATCTTTGTGAAAAGCCATAGCAGGGAAAGGAATGAAGTATGCCCTATTCTTGGCATCTCGCTGTGGCCCCGTTTTTTCCAGCTATTCTTACAAATGGTTCGTGGGTTTGGCAGAGATTTTCTCATGCCCTGCTCACACACTCACATGAGCTCACACACATAACCCTTCTCTATCTCTCTGCCGCTCTCTCTTGCTCAGCGGTTGCTCATCCTCTCTTCCTCTCTGCCAGAGGGGCTCAGTGAGGCAGCCACACACGATAGTCACTCCCCCCTTTCCCCTTTACTCCCCTGCACACAGACACGCACAAACTCACACTTTATCCCACCAAGTACTGAATTCCACCCTCTCACACATGTACAGTTCACACACTGAGATTAGAAACGACACAACAGCGCACACACCACAACACCGAACTGTCGGCACAATTAACACCACCTGCACATTCGCTGTCAGATTCCGTGTCACGTTTTTCTCACGTAGATCCTGTACCCACTTTATAGAGTGTGTGTCTTCACAGTCCTGGTGTCTCTCTCTCTCTCTCTCTCACACACACACACACACACACACACACACACACACACACCCACACACACACACACACACACACACACACACACACACACACACACCCCCACACACACACACACACACACACCCACATGCAACACCAACAAATTCAGATATGCAAAATTCCTGTGCCGAACAGCTGCCTGCATGCCTTGCAGAAGAGACTGAATTAAAGTACAGAGCAGCCACCATACTGGTGATGAATTCACATTGCAGTCATGGGAAAATAAATAAATCATATCTAAAAGGGAAGAGATGCAACATCTGAACCTAAGCAACTTTGTAAAAATCAAAAGCATCCACATTGAGACAAGGTTTAGATGACCTCTTCGTAAGTCTTAACTCAGTGACGCTTCAGAACCCAAACACAGATGGGGTCATTTGTCATGCACACATGTCCCAGCGCCTGCCGCTTCCTGACCCCCACAGGCGACCCCTCTGAACTTCCTCTGCCTCATCTTTTTTGGTTCAGTGCAGAAAAGGTGCTGTCCTTACCGAGATTTTAGATGAAAACACAAGAAGCAACACCAACAAATTCAGACAGTGCGCTGAGGAAATACATCCTCCCACTTTTTTCCCCCATTTCTTTTTTTTTTTTTTTTTTTCTTTAACAGATTTTGAAAGCGATCACAAAGAACTAGCAGCATAATTCGCATACGTTCCAGTGGACACAGTACACATCAGCACAGACAATTTCCTTAGAGGCTGTTGTCCTTAAAACCCCATTTACAGTGGGTGTGAGTGTAGGCTTTTCGAGCGAAACTAATTAATTTCCTGCAGGATAATAAGAAATGTGAGATGAAACAGTGTTGGACAAAACAAAAGAAATATACAATAGGAACAAATAGCAATGATTCACAAAGAGGAAGATGATTAAACTTAATCTATCGTAGGAGAGAAACTTGACGTGAAAATATACTGTAGCATAATTTTTCCCAAATTAGTCAACATTTTTTCTTTGCGTTGATGCTCTACTTAAGATTGACGCAATCTCTGGTTTCTCCTGATCAAACCAACCACACTGCCATCTTATGGTGGTTAGCTTCAGCTGCAGCAGGAAGCCGCAATATAAGAAATTACCTGAAATTCATAATCAACTTTCCAACATTTAAAGTAGCAAATGTTAACTCAGTTAACATTTACAGTCATGCAAAGAAATTTCACCCATTTTTGATTCATATCTATAAAAATACACACAATATATAGTTCAATCTATGTGGTGATTTAAGAGCAATTTTCTACAGGTAAAGCTTTCCCATCTGTTTTACCTTTGGTTCTCCCTCTGATGACGCCGAGTCGACATCTGAGTGAAAAAGAAAACATCCTCTTCCTTCCTCCAGCACACCGGCTGCCTTTCCTCAGGGAATCTGTCTGAGGAAAGGCGAATAAAAGCTGTTTGGGGGTGAGGTGCCCTTTTCCAAACACTGCCCTTGCTGACATGTTCATTTTCTGACCCATCAAAACAAAAACAACAACAAAAAAAAAAGGATTTTGTCCTACTCCTCGGTTTGCAGCTTGTGCCTGCCCTGCTGCTCACGTGCTCCTCTGTCCTTTCCTGGAGAACATCCAGTCTAGTCAGGTGAGTCTTCCACAAACAGGTGCAGGTTCTCAAACAGGGCAACGCTCTGTTTTTTCTCCCCCCTCCCAGTCTTTCTGAGTCTGTTCCTTCCTAACCTAAGCAGCTATAAGCCGACCGGCGGTATAAATGTTGTGTTTTTACATCTCTGGCAATGTCAGCGTTGCAGGAGCAGATGGTAGAGAGTTCACGGCTGTGGAGCACAGCTTGCCTGCCAGAATGCAATGGAAACCTTCTCTGCAGGGACTCAGTGTTCTACCTTGTAAAACAATGCGCAGTCTGAGCGAGCAAATCCAGGACAATGTCATTTGATGGTATATTTCTGCAATGGATGTCATCCAAGGATACACACGGCCTTAAAGATATTCAGTGGACCTTGGCGGCCATTTGGCAATAACCTTTCTACCAAAAGACTTTCCAACAGTCATACTCTTTATCCCTCTCTCCACCAAATGAGGAGTTTGAGATAGCACAGAGAAAAAAATACTTTGTTTTTAGGTTGCATTGGCTGGTTTGGGTAACATTTTGCTTCTTCTAATAAAAGGAATTTGGAAAAATACCTTTTGCATTTACCTGAGTCATATTTGTCTAAAATTGCGTTTTCCTAAAGTCAAATGAGAGTAAAAGAATAAACAGATTAAAGTAGCATACAGGCATATATGGTGAATGGTTTTACTATTTACTTTAATTGGTTACTTCTTGGTTAGTGTTCATAGTTGAGCCTTGTTCACCTTCAGGGCATTGGCTCAATTGCTGTTTAATGGTACAGGCTGTGGTGATTTCTGACATGAATGACATGGGGAAATGCCCAAGGCATTATCTTTTTAGATAAGCTTTTGATATTGGTTAAATTTATTTCAGTATTTAATATCTATGTGTTTTTATGGGAATGTGAATCTTTCAGATCAGTTTAATTAACAATTTTGATCATATTTCACGTTTTATTGCATCATGTAGCGCGGGACGATGGTCTTGATCTTGACTCGGTCTCGACTTCCCTCCGTCTTGGTCTTGTTTTGGCTTCGGTGGTCTTGACTACAACACTGTGAAAATGAATCTTTAGATTATTTTAATGGCTTTTGAAATTACTCGCATCAGTCCCAGAAATTTCTCAGATCTGTTCTTATTTCACAAGCAATCCAATTCCCTCATATCTTCTGATAAATCACTCAAATAAGAGCTAAAAATATAAGCGTCTCACTGAGATTTGAAAACTAACATTTTCTGAGACCATTGATACTTTTAAAAGCAAAAATATCTTGGTTTTTATTCTAACACCTAACCAAATTGTACTGTTTTTAAACCAGATTTCTCTTAAAAGAACATCTCACATCTATAGTTACCCTTCCCAGAATGCTTCTTGTTTAGCTCAGTATCAGTCACTTTTATTTGACTTACAGCATTGTGTTGGCACTGTGACAGTTGCCCTAAAAATGAAGATTGATATTAAAGGTTGTGTCAGGTGTCATTTCAAATTTCACACATTGCTGGGTTCAAAACACATACATAAGAAAAAATATGTCCTACTATATAATTTTAAAAGGCATTGAGAACACCAATTTATGATGGCCAATTGTAAAAACTTAAGCTTCATGACTACACACTACAGAGGAATCCACAAAAACTAGTTAAGAATAACTAAGTTATTTTAAATATATTATTTTTGTCACACATTTCAGAAAGGACAACATCAAAATATTTCAAGTCTTTATTTCTTGTAATTTTGGTGACCAGGCCTTTTAATGAAGAACATAAATGATTGACTTTTAACTTTGGCAAACTAGAAGTCTCAAGCATGAAGTCCCTCACCCATTGTCAAACCATTTTTAACTTTAAAGCTTGTGCCACATACACATACAAAAAAGACTACTTTCTAACTATCTTCAGGAATAGTAAGAAGGTACTATTCTATTTGCCATTATTTAAAAAAAAAAAAAAAACCTAGCTAAGCTTGTACATTCATACAGAACTAGCTTGTCACCCAATGTTCAAGAATTCAGCAAGTCTGAGTTGAGAAAATAGCTTTTCAAAATGAATGTGGAGAATTTAGTTTAAAACTTTGTTTGCCTTTCAAACCCACGAATCAGACCTGCAGTAGAAGAAATGAGGCAACAGATCCAGAAGCCAGTTTTGATTTTAAAGAGTTTATTATGAACAACCAGTTTATTCGTTCTCCTCGCTCCTGAGCCTGGCATTGGGGTTGGTGATCTTGATTGCCAGCTGAGCTGCTCTCTCCACAATCACCTTCCTGTTCTTGGAAGAGACGTTGTGGGCAATCTCAGCACAGTGAGTCCTACAGGAGTAAAAAAACACCACTGAGGATTACAGTGCAAGATAAGGACAAATTACTGCTGAAAAACTAATGAAAAACTTTCAGCAAAGAACAAACTGGGATAAAACCAAATGGCTGATATCAAGACAATATTTCAACACTGTGTTTTGATGTTGCTCCACAATAACAGTTGGCATAAATTGAGACAAATCAGATATTTGTAGAACTTCCAAATAAACAGTGGTTATTAATGCTTTAATATCTGGCTTAGGGATCTACAACAATAAATAAATTATGAAATAATAACAGAATTTGAAAAATTACCATATTACAGCACAATTCTTACATAATTTGCTTTCAACTAGTTTGGAAATCTAGATGCAGCAATCATCAGTAGAAAGGTCAGCTATTTGGTTTTTAAAACTAGACTTTAAAAATACCAATTTTTAATAATTTCTCAAATTGTTTATTATTTAAATGAAATAAAGAATGTGACTAAATTAGGGATTCAATCTTTGGCTGGACAATGCTTTCACTACAAACAATTAATAAACACTGTCTATGTATGCTAGCATAAATCCATTGCATATATCCAACAGTGTCTATGCAGGATGGGATCTAAATTAGGAAGTTTCACATCTGGATGAACCTTCTCAAGCAAACATCTGGAAACTGTTCAAAGTTTGTGGTCGTTGCAAACCTAATGGATAACTCCAATGTGAGAACACTTTGAAAAGTAAGACTTAAGCTAATAATTTTGATTGTGTTTGAAATAAACCTAGATTTGCTTATTTTTTTGCTAATACAATGTCTTGTTTCAATTAAGACAAACACTTACAGCACAAATACATTATTAGTACAGAAGTGATTTAAAAATGTTGAAAAAAAATCTGAGACCATAAGAAATGATAACAAAAGTGCTGCAATGATAGAAACTACATTTCAGACATGATAATCTGAGTTTTGCTGTGATGGTGGGCCTTCCCTGAAATACATGCCTGTACCAAAATCATCACAACCATCTCATACCGCCACAACTTAGGAGAAATTCTTCAGAACACTGTCTCTTATTAGAAAAGGCCCTAATAAAGTTTATAAGCATGCAGTAAAAACTTTAAGTTCATCTTAATACATTAGGAAACAAATTCCATCAGTACCGTTGCCGTTTCTCAGCCGAGCTTGTAAACTGGATCAACTTACTTGTTGTTCATCATCAAAACCTCCAGCTCCTTGACATTGTGCACCAGGAACTTCTTGAACCCGGTTGGCAGCATGAACTTGGTTTTCTTGTTGCTACCATAACCAATGTTGGGCATCAGCATCTGACCCTTGAACCTCCTGCGAACCCTGTTGTCAATACCTCTGGGCTTGCGCCAGTTTTGCTGTTAACAGAAGTGAAATCAAAGAATGTATCTCACTAATTTGCCTTTAGTAAGAGAGGCAATTGTAAATTGTGCAAGACCTGCCTTCCACACTTACCCTAATCTTGACATATCTATCAGATTGATGGCGAATGAACTTCTTGGTTCTCTTCTTGACAATCTTGGGTTTTGTTAGGGGCCTGAGGGCTGCCATGATGACTGTGGACAAACAATTCAAAGCAAGGTTAGAATAAAAAGTCAGCTCAGGACAGGTGAGGTGTTGGGACTATATTTCTATGATCATCCATTAGCGTTAACTGTCCGGTGTGCTAACACCACACTGCAGAAGCACTAAGGTTAAAATTATAATAAACGCAAAATGCTTTCAAACTACGGACCCACGCGCGTTCACAATCACATTAACTGTGCGTTCCCAGCGGAGTGAGAATCAAATTAAACGTGTTGATCTACGTTAGCATGCTAGCTACTACGAAGGACTGCTCTGCTGTGTAGCAGGCCCTAAGGGCTTTTCTATAAAATTCTGTATACATGAGATGAACAGAAGAGCAATAGTTAATCGACAGTGTTTAAATGAGGTGATATTTTTTTATGTTGTTTATAAACCATGCTACAATTTAGCCTTGACTGGTTGCTAGCCGGACAGCCGCTTCAACGGCAACACTTCTCTCCGTATGGGCAAATTCAACACAAAACCGATGATACTACCGCTAATATGATACATCCTGTAAACGATGGAGGTAAATAACACATTATCAACATCTAGTTAATAAGATGACGGCAACATTCATGAGGATTAAGTTAGATTCTCTCAACTCACCCGCCGATCTAAATCCAAAAGGGACTTCGGCGACGGCGGAAAGAAAGAAAAGGACTTCCGCAAATCCGGCAATGCCTTATGGGTGATGTATTTTTCTGTGAAGAACAGTAAACTCTTTTCGGCACAAGTGAAGTCGACGTTTCATTTTAAAATAATTTTTCAAACAAAATGTTAGCTTTGGAAGTGATGTTGTGCTCCACACAACTTAATGCAAAAACCCCACTGTTCTTAGAAAGCCTATTCTATACAAAGAAAAAAAATAATAATTTAGTAAAACTATGTATTTCAATAATATTTTTGACAACACTAAATATCCCATTTTCCACAGATTTTAAGGTCTTATGTATAGTATTTGTTATTGAAAATGATTTTTGTCTCTGTTTTAACAGAATTGTTTTAAACTGTGTATTCTATTTTTTTTTTTACATTTCTGTTCAGTATACAATCCAGAATGTCTGAGCAGTCTAAACATGTAAGATTTCGAACTACAACTGGTGAAATGTTTTCCAGACTCCCTGAAGAATAACAAAACAAAAACTCTTCATTTAGGCAGAATCATAAATTTCAGATTAGATACCGACTTCAGCATCATCAGCAGGCAGCAGCCCCTTAGAGTTCAGGAATATTATCCAAAGAATCAAAGAGTGCCACTCCAATTGTCTAATGGGTCATGTAAAATTTGACCTGGTTGCAACTAACACTTTTTCTAGTCTTCAGTTTAAAGCTGAAAACTGATCGGTGGGTGAGCTCCAGCTCTTTCTGCTTTTGTGAGTTTGATATCTTCTAGCTGAGAAGCCCCTGGTTCAGTCATTGTCTGAAGATGTGCAGACTGCTTTGAATTTATAACTTTTAATTTCCATGTGGTATCCCCATAGGCTAAACCACTGGACAACAACAAAACACCTGCGATACCACACTGAATTTAGCTGCTGCTGGACTTTCCTGTTGTCGAATTGCAACAGTGTATTTGACACAATATGTTTTATCTGCAAGAACAAACTGTTTGTTCATCTTTGAGAGAAGGACTTCTTGAGGATGCATCTTCCTGTCTGCCTGTGGTTCATTATACTGGTGCACTGCACACTTCCTGATCAGATGAGAAGGTTAGTAACTCTTTGCACCTTTTCACTTCACACACTTCCTTAATAAAAGTTCCCCTTTCTGTGTCAGATTTAAGGGACGGTTGCTGTGGGAAACGGTCCTGTGGTGTGATTAAAGGTAAATCATTTTGTTGTCACATGACGATGAGTTGTCGGACATTTCCTCATCGGGTTTAGGTCACAGCTCTTGTGAGGACGCCGTTCATTTCATTTGATTTTTTCCTTCCCCCCCTGTTTCAGCTGCTGGACGAAGGACCGAAAGATGGAGTCTCAGCCTATAATGAGGCAAGTATGGTTTGGTCATTTTATTATTATCGTTTCACAGTACTCTGTTGCTTGAATCTTAAGTTTCGCTTTTCTCACTGCAGTGGGCAGCACAAGAGTTACGGCGTCGCCAATCCCGGTTACATGCCAGCCGCGGCAGGAGCAGCGGGTAGGTTATGAGCTACGAAGCTGAATTTCAACTTCATTCGACGTGTTGTCTTTGTTAATTAATTTAACAAGTCACCGTAACTTTCGCTTCCGGTGACGTCACATCTGCCTTTTGGGTGGCCATGTGATTGTGTAGCCTAGTTGAGAACTCAGCAATCTGGCTGATAAATGAACAGTTGCATTAAGATTTTAGTTTGCAGCTTTTATGCATAATGATGCACCCTTCACATTTTTTCCTCCCCCCCCCCTCATGTATCCATGCCCTGGCCCTGTGGTGAATAAGAATACTAACTTTTGTAAAATAAATAACATGTTTCTTTTCTTCTTCTCTGGATTCTGATTAGAAAATGTATAGGTTAGAATATGAACTACATTGACTCGTCACTATACACAGAATGTACCGAATAGTAAAAGGACCAGTTTTACTTTTTTCTTCGCCTATTATTTTGTATTTTATCATTTCAAATAGGCGAATACAAATATCGTCTCATACGATGCTTTTATTTTGAAATAAAACTCCTTTTTTTTAAATTGTCTCTCTTAAGAACAAAACATAGTTGCCAAAGCATAAACAAAGCCTTATAAATAACAATATATTAGTAAAATAACTGAAAAAAAAATAAATAAATAAAAACAAATCCCACCCAGAAATCTCCGTCTCGCTTCAAGGTCCACTCAAAAAAAAACAAAAAAAAACAACTCCGGATCCTGAACTCAGTCCCTCCTTACAAAACTTTCTCTGTATTGCGAAGCATCCGGCATCAAATCCCGTCACTACCGCAGCGATTAAAGGAGGGGAACCAACAAGCAGCAAGCAGACAGCTTTGTGGAACAGGAAAAGAAATCCAGAGAGAATAACGGTACAAAAAAAAAAAATAAATAAATCCAGTTGTCACCGCGCAAAATGGATTATCAGCGTTTGGCGAGGTGAGGGTCGCTTCGTGGTTTCGACTTGGAGCAAACGTTCAAACTGTTGCTTAACTTTTCGCTTTTCCTGCCGCGCGTTTCAGCCAAAATCCCGGCATTTCCAACCCAGGTTACATACCAGCAGCAGCGGGGCCAGCAGGTATGACCTCCTACAAACCCGTATTTCAACTGCACCCTGAGCACAAGACGAGTTTTGAAATAGTTTTTTTTTTACTTCTTATTTACGAGAGAGGTCTGCTTATCTGGTGACGTAACATCGGATGGGCGGCAACATGTTTTTGGAGTTGCTGCTTTTGAGTTTCTGACTCGGTTACAGACATTTGACTGAAATATGGACTCAGCAGATCCATATTTTTGGGTTTGATGTGACTGACATTTCAGAGCTTCCAGATTCTCGCTCATATTTACTGACTGAGGGATTAAGGTTTACCTGGAAGCTTCAGGTGAATCAGGCTTTGGGTTTCGGAAATCTGCAGGAATGAACACCATGACGGAAGGGCACGGTAAATCACAGCGTCTGAGGATTTTGACATTAAGAAATATGTGTTCATTTGAAAATCTCAAGTTCTATGACTTTTGCTGACTTGGGTTAAATGGCCAGCAGACTCTCCTTTTGCTGTATTGTTGTGTTGAATTATATTGTATATAAAAAATAAAAACTTAAAAAATAGCAACAATACACATTATATCAAAGTTTGCATCTGTTACTGACTGAACTGGTTGTTCTTGTTTTTGATTTAGCAATGTTTGCCCCACCCGTGGCAGACTATGCAGGCCCCAGCGCTCCGCCGGCTGGTATGTTTGACAACATGCCTGGATATGAAGGGACGATGGCAGGAGGAGGTACAGTAAGATATACCGACCCACCAAATCATTGTTCATAATTCATAAACAAGAGTTTTCAAAGTAAAAACAACAAGAGATATACATAGTAACACAATATGTCTTAATTACAGATGATTAGATTTATGTTTTTTTTTTATTTGTGCTACGTCAAAAAAAAAAAAAAAATGTAATGTCAATGCACTTTACACTATAAGAACATCTACATCTGGTACAAATCTACCAATACCTTTCTTCAATTCCAAGTTTTTCACAGAGGAGTTTTGAAACAGAAATACCTTCAAAATAAATTTTAATTAGTTTAAGTCTAGGAAAGAAATGTGATGACACGAAGAAGCTCTGAGCCACAAATGCTATCATAGGGATATTGCTGTATGTACTCTGGAGGGAGCAGTCCAAAACTTTCTTGACAGATACCATGGAGGAACTGAAGCTTATCTTGCCAATTTCACACATTAATAACTGCAACAAAAAAAATATAAAAAGGATATGTTACTGCTTTTTCCACTGTTTGCCTTTTTGGTGGTGATTCATCAAAAATAAGCACTCTGCAGACAGACTATTAAACTACAATGTGACCCGATTATTGAATTTGCTGGCAATTAAATATATTCAGCAATAAAAGTCTTGGATATAACTTGGAGTGAAATAATACCAGAGTAATGGTTCCTAAGTTGCTTCACAATTATTTCACAATATTCATTTCTACTTATTCACAAACACTTTTGGAGATTTAGAAACAGTAATAGAATCTAGATGAAAACTGTTCCTTTACGAGAGGTTTTGGACAAAAACATCATGAGATCAAATATACTTTTCCCGAATAAAGTAAGAAACCTCACTGAAAGGACTTTTACGTTTTGTTACAGGTGGATTTCTTCCACCTCCCATGCCTGCTCAACCAGTCCCCCAGCCTTCACCTGGACCTGAACAACCACACTGGAAGTAATGCCATCACCATGCCCCTTCTTTTAATATAATGGCTTAGCATATCTACTAAGCCGTTAATTTGTGGATATTACAATATGTGTGACATGTTGCATATTATTGCTTCTTGCTTGCAGTATCCCATCTATAACTGAAGAGACTGCCAGGGACGCCTTTAGCCTGTATGCTTCCAGCAAATGTTGCTACAGTTCTGCACCTGCAAAGGACGGTGTCATCATCAACATGGAGTCATTCAATACTTACAGGGTAAGAGGGTCTGTGATTTAGAAATGTTTTGAAAAAAGCTGTGAGAGCTGAATAAAAGTGAACAGATACGACTCATTAAGAGTTTTCCTTCCTTGAGCTACTTTTTATTTTTACTATTGCAGTATCGCCTAGAAACATTTACTGAGTCCAGGTCTACGGAGTGGAGCCATGAGCCATACAACGGTGTGTTTCTGCTGCTAATGCCTTCAAAAAAATTAATAGGGTGACTGTGACAGTTGGACCAACGGCCTACACCTACACCACACCACGCCAACACAACACAAAAGTGGTTAATGTATGCAGTAAACATGGAAGAAGCTTTTTTGCCCAACCCCACTTGGTCAACCACAAGTTTCCACCAGAAACCTGTGGTTGGAAACTGCAGAGTGGTAAATGCAGAGTGTAGATGCTTGTCAAGGAGCAGTGTGAGATTATCACGGCATAATGACATGCAATTAAAACTAGATCTAGAATTTAAAAGCGTTAGTTTCAGTTAAGTAGTCATAGACAAAAACCTAACATGTTAAATGAATTGCACCTTTCTCATGTCTAACATGACCAACAACATATTTCTACATTTTTTTTTTTTTTTTTGACATCATAAAATGTTCTTCAACTTGTAGTTAAATAGAAGTCTCTCTCGGTGACTTTTTAGATTTTTAGGTAATCATTTGGCTGTTTGGACTGAACGTGTAAAAAATATGGCCAACATTAAGTGTAATATGCTTCTTTTTTCATGGAGTTGAAAGATTGCATGTGAAGTTATTTTCAAACGTCAAAAAATAAGCGACCACAAAAACTGGTCTTCATAGCATGGCATATTACTGCGGTGGGTTCTAACAGGTCACAATATGACATTCTGTCATGTTAATTTAAAAAGTGCAAGTCAACAGATTATTAAATTAAGTACTTAGTGCTGTATTTTGTTATTTCATAATATTTTGACCCATATGACAGTTTATATTGGTTAATATTGATCAGGCCAGCCAGTGGATGCCTATGCTCAGCACCCTCCAGGACCGTGGGACATCCCTGCCAAAGCACCCACTTTTTTTGTGGACGGCGAACAGAAAATGAAGGTTCCCTACACCTCATCTATGAAGGTAAGCTATAGAAATCATGCATGATGGGAAAAATAATTAGCTCTTGTGAGTTTTGTTTTCTCTGCAAAAACATCAGTACACATGTATTTTTATACATTTCTTTAAGTTTGGATTCTTTTTTTAGTCTTATGGTAACAAAGACTTCAGGGAGGTTTTTTCTTCTGTAGCAAAACTTCTTTGAACTGGGTTTTGGCTCAGGGCAACAGGTATTTCTTTGTAAGAAGAGTGAGAAAAAGACCCCCTCTAAGAAGTGGGCGCTGGATTGGAGGTGCTTTGTATGTGACTGAAGCGGATATTAAACAGTTTTAAGTTTAACTACTTCTTCTTCTCCTTCCTTCCTTACTTCTCTTTATAGCCCAGTGTCATTCTGTATGTACTCTCCCTGATGTACGTATGTTTCAAAATGACAAATAAGTGTGTAATTTATTCTGCTGTTCTAGCCTTGCCATGATTGTTTAGGGAGCGGGAGGAAACCTTGCACAGACTGTGCAGGTTCTGGTAATGTAAGTATTTTCTACTCAGTTAGGAAATATTGGAAGTTTGTTAGTGTGATAAAATCTAAAATGTCATTCTTCCCTTTTTTTCTTCAACAGAAAGTGTGTTGGGTGTGTAATGGATCTGGTTTTCGTCATGGAGATGATCGTTGCCACCACTGCAGCGGAAGAGGGAGGGAAAAGTATGCATTTTATTCCTAATGACAGTAAGACAATGCGAAAATTTAAAAAATACTATTGAATGCTGTACTTGTATTTTGAAAGTCTCTCTTTTGTTTCAGTTGTGGACACTGTAATGGGCAAGGAACAAAGCAATGTCCCACGTGTCGTGGAAAACAGCAGCTTTTGGTCTTCATCAGCCTCAAAGTGAAATGGTAAAGTACTGTTAACCATGTTTATCTACCAAAGCTCTTGATTTCCTGACCCATTTCTTTTCTAACCTTCACCTATATTAAAGGAACAGGAATCAGAACCAACATCATGAGATTCTATGTAGAAGCAGCTTTGTAAGGTGGCCAAGCTCAGCCTTCCCAAAGAGTACCGACAGAAGGCTCCCACATATTAAAAGCAGTTTTCTGAGGTGGTTCCAGTGTCTGAAGATGCTGTAAAATGATCAGTTGTGTTTGTGCTTGCAGGACAAACAACTCTGACAATTATGTTGTTGAACAATCGAGCGGTCTTCAGGTATCGAACCTCAGTCAAGTGTCAGGCAAGGAGCTCTTCAGGGACTCTCAGTACTTGGTAAATTTTTCTTTTATTTTGTTTTTGTAAAAAATATGGCTAAATTATTTATTTAGGTCTTAGAAAGAGGTGGAATTGTTGCCTGGTTGTTATATAAATTAATCTTTTCTTTGATGAATGTTTTATAGTTCTATTAAAATGTATTAATGGTTAGTGCTTTCAAGATAAACTAACTTTCCTTCTATACTAGATTAGCTACCATTATTAGCATTTGTTTATTATTATTTCTTTAATCTTTTTCTTACTATATATATATTTTATTTATTCCTTTTATTTATTTCTCTTTCCTTGGTACACGCATATGTACAGAGGTTTGCCATTTTGATGAAAATGGCAATACTGACATGGTTAAGTTGAAAAGCATGTAATAGTTAGTTTATGTTATTTTGAAAAAATATTAACTGACTAATTACAAAATATTGCTTTAAAATTATTATCCATTTCATTGATGGGGGAAAAAAAATCAGTCAAAACCTACCTGACTCTATGTGAAATTACAACCACCCAACACAGGTTGTATTATGTTCACACATAATACTTGGAGGTTACTTAGCATCTTCTTCAGGACCTGGATGACTTGCTGGTCTCTAGCAAAAAATCCTGAAGTAGAATGTTTTACTATCAGATCATAAGTTATAAAAGTGACCTAAAGCATGCTGACCAGTTCACCTATGAATAGCTAAAAGAAAATTTATGTTTAGAGTGGCCTAGTCAAAGTCCAGACTTATTTCCAATTGTGTTTCTGTGACATGACCTTACATAGACTGCTCATCTTCCAAAACCCTAAAACTGGCTAAATTAAAATGATTCTGCTTTAATTGGTGTGTCAAAATGCCTTCACAGCAATGCAAAATAAACACAAATTCTTTGCAGCAGTTGTGCATTTTGTATTTTTTTTGATTGTGTATTATTATTTTTTTTGACTTGATAACATTATTTTGCTCTAAAACATGGAAGTCTGTTAACAGGCAAAAGCAGAAAAAACAGAGCAAAAATGTTTTCACTATAGACACCACAGTGCACTATTTATTTTTATCGTAACCCTATGTCCATAGGGTAAGTCGACAAAATTTTAAATATTAGACACATACTCTCTTAGAGCTAAGGCCATGTAAGTCATGTATCTTTTTCATGCATCAACTGTGACCCCAAAACTGTGAAAAACAAGTTGTCAAACTGTTTCTCGCATCGAGATTGAGTGCATCCTGTGCGACAGTGTTGGAAACCACTTGGTGCTCTCAAAGCACCATAACTGAATGCATTTCCTTCACTTACATTGACAAATGTCTGCGTATGCCCCTTAAACAGTGACACAACTTCAACAATATTTATTTAATACCCTCTACAGGTGTATCCAATCATGGGCTTCCCAGACCCTACGGTGGTGCAGGCTGCACAGCGACTTGTTGGGGATCATCAGGGCAAGTTCTCACAGACATCACGTATTCTACAACAGGTATTTAAAGATGTTATCACATAATGAAGCTTTTGTTACCATGCAAAATGTTCACTTTTGTTTTTTTTTTTTTCTTCTGTCTGCAGCGTCAAACCATTGAATTGATTCCCGTCACGAAGGTCACCTACACATGGAAAGGAAAAGCATATGTTTACTTTGTGTACGGAAAGGAGTTCAAAGTTCATACGGATGACTATCCTGCTACCTGCTGCTGCTCTGTAATGTAACTGAGATGAATGTAACATTCTGATTATATAAATAAATGTCAGAAATCAACTATTTACAAAACCTTTTACAACAAGGAAGAGACATTTTTGAATACGGAGTTAAATTACTGGTGTCAAAGTTGAAATTAGGCAATCTGGAAAACTGTCTGGTCATTTAACAAGTCCATAATTTTGTGTCTTTGTCAGAAATTGACTAAATATATTTGCTTCCAGTCTTATCTGCACGGTTGTTTTCCCATTCCCATGTAGAAGACAGTATTAATGTTGATTTCAGGCTAAGTTGATACAAATGTGTGACGACACTATTTCCTTTAAGAATATCTACTAATCTAAAGGTTTTGAAACCACCTGCGCTGACATTACAAAGTAAGGCAATTTAAGGAATAGACCACTATGCATTGACATAATTTAAAAACCAAAGACTGGGAAAGCATCCGTTTTGTCTTTTTTTTCCACCCGAGTACAAAATTTTTTTTTCCTGAATTTGTACAAATTCATGGGGATGTTGCATGCTAACATTTATGCTGTCTGTGTTTTGTTGTTTGGATGGATTTAACAGATTTTCTTCTACTTTTGACTGGTGGGCGTGGTTGTAAAATACAATTAAAAAAGGGCGACTGTGGTTGTGTGGCAGAGTTGTCGTCTTGCAATCGGAAGGTTGTAGGTTCGATTCCAGCTCTCTCCTGCCACATGTTGATGTGCCTCTGGGCAAGGCACTTAACCCCAAATTGCCTACCAATCGGTGTATGAATGTGTGTGCGAATGGGTGAATGTGACTCCAGTGTAAAGCGCTTTGAGTGGTCAAAATGACTGGAAAACGCTATACAAGTTCAGTCCATTTTTAAAAAACACCACTTTATTTGAGACAAGATTTAATGTGCATTGCTTTGCATTGATGAAAGTTGATGGATCTTTATAAAATACTTCGCATTTAATATTTAATATTCATAATGTACTCACAATCACTGGCACATGTATTCTGAAGGCATTTTATTTAAACATTATGCAAATATTTTACAACATGTATTTTGTGTAATATGAAAATTCTATTTGCAAGAAAATGTTATGACGCTTCTATTAAAATTTTTGCATTAAAATATAGGCTATTTTTGCAAAATTGTGTCGTCATTAGTGATGGGTCGGTCGCGAACGCTTCGGCTATTAGAGCCGGCTCCTCACTGAGATCCCTCATTCATTGTAAGGGGCGGGGCTACAAGCACGGGAGTGCAACGAGCAGCACACCACAGGAAAAGTGGAGAGAGAGAATAAAAAATAAGTTACTATTTATGGGTCTGTTTGGTAGATTTAGTTTGCAATGCTTTGTTCATTTGTTTGTGTAAAAGTAATGTGTATTTTTTGAAGTAGAACAAATAAATAATATTAAGAAAGTATAAGGCTTCCTTTAATGTAAAAAGGATTTGTCATGCAAAACATCTCTATTTCCCAAATTATACTGAAATATTGGGCTGCAGGTGATAATGAAGGGCCGTTTGGGAGCCGAAAGAGCCGGCTCTTCTTTGGGAGACGAGACACAACAGCCGGCTCACTGCAAAGAGCCGAAATTCCCATCACTACTCGTCATTAAAAGTGGACAGTCGCCAGTGATATGACGCGAAGAACGTGTTCGCTATAATGCTAACAAACCGTGCAGTCAAAGCTACCATAAAAATAAATAAAGCAGCACCTGAGAGACGGATATCGATGTGCTGAGACTCGGCAAACAATAATTAAGTCGAGGCTTGTGTCGGTGGATTTGAGTCTCGGTGTAACTTTGGCAAACCAAGGAAGAACTGAGGAAAAACGAGGTAAAGTTAGCATGCTGGCTAAATAGCCAGGTTTTTGCTAGTACCTTGTAATGCCGTGTATGTGCCATTGCAGGCAGATTTGACCGGTCCTTATATTCTCTAGATTCCGCGAAATAAGCTGTATGTTCCGAGGAGTCACGGAGCTGTTACGGGGTGATAAAGTTGTGATTTGAAAGTCTGGTTATAACAATAATGAAGTTAGCTCTCGTGTTTAGCCACTTTTCAAGTAGCAAACATCGCAGTAGTGAGCGGCGTTTCCAGCTGCTTGCTGCGTTGTAACTAAACAAAACCCCATTTAAATAATATACGGGGATACATGGCAAGTGTTCGGACTGTTGTTTCATAATTATTGTATGGCATATTTCTTACTTAATTGATATTTTAAGAAAAGGCGAAATTTGACGGTTGTGTTCCCAAGAGAACAGCCGCATCTGCAGCAGAAGAGCGGATCATCTGCGTCTGTTTTTGGTTTGCAAACATCAGCTGTCATAACTTCCTGTGAGACCGTCAACATGTTCTGTTGTGTTCGTATAACCTTCGCGTTTTTCGCGTTTTCAGCATCAAATTGAGTAGCGCTGAGTGGAGACCTGCACCAAGATCGCTATTCGAGAACAACAGAGGAACTTTAAGCAGGTTATATCTGAACAGTGATGCCTCATAAGAAATATTCAGCTCTGGGACACCATGCGTGACAAAAACAGGAAATGAGAGGAGATTTTAAAAACGCATGCAAAGATACATGCAGAGACCAAGAATGGAGAGTGTCTCAACTGCCAAGCAGAAAAAGGGCATGTCCGTGCTTTATGGAAATTAAAGTAAGGGATAGTTGCACGGGAGATGAGCTACCGTGAAAGGGTATTTCTTGAAAATGTGAAAAGTGCAGGAACCATAAGAAAGCTTGTCTAGCATTTTCTGCTGGGTTACCTTTTCTCATTGTAATTTGCACAGATCATTGAGCTGGTTATCTTTGAACCTCTCAGCCACTCATTAACTAACCCATGTGTTTTCTTTATTTCTTCTATGTGAGATTTTTCCATTACAGTGGGAGTTATAAGTTAACTGGTTTTGAGGGAATTTTCATTGTACCTCAAATTAGTTAATATTTACATTTAACTATGGACTGAGTAATCACATTTAACTATGGACTGAGTAATCACATTTAACTATGGACTGAGTAATCAATCAAAGTTTTGACCTCAAAACTTTGGCCAGGTTTTGAGGTCATAACTTGGCCAGGAATAAAGTTATTTCCTGTTCTCTGTTCTGCTGCAACGTACAATGAACGTTAAATATGTATTTCTGGTATTTTACATGTCGTGAGTACATTTTATCCTTGCAGGTTGCGTCCCCATGGCTTCAGCATCTGCCTCCGTGGACTCAAAGGCAGAGCTGACTGCTCTGCTGGAACAGTGGGAGAGGGAGCAGCAAGGCAACACACAGGAGCTGGTCAGCATCCTCACAAAGTAAGTAGTAGGCTTGGGTCTGATGTATGTGATGAGCTGTAATACTGTAAGAATGAATTAAAGGGTCTTTAAGAGTGTTTGATGCGGACTTCTATTGACTTTTAGAATCTCAGAGCTTGTTGAAAAGGAGACAGAAGAGTACCACAAAGCAGACCCTGACCCTTTTGATGATCGGCATCCTGGTATGAAAAAGAGGAAAACAGATTTCATAATTGCAAGTCTTCCACGGATTTAAATATTCTGCATGTTTTTGACATACCTCTCTTGGCCACTAGGGAGAGCTGATCCAGAAGGCATGTTAGGGCACCTTCTGAAGATCTTGTTCAAAAATGATGAATTCATGAATACAGTAAGCATTAATCAGTAATATTGAGTTGCCTTAGTGAGGCATATTTAACTTCATTTAATGTCTTGGTTAGAAGTAAATTTAAAACAAAGTAAATGTTTCCTTTGATAGTTGGTGAACAGCTATGTGATGACCAGCAGAGAATTCTCTCTAAATGCTGCAGCTTGTCGCCTGCTGCAGAACATCATGCCTGGGCTGGAGACAGCTGTGGTCTTTCAAGAAAAGGTAAAGTACATCTACCCTCATTGTGTCTGTCTGTGTACATGTGTGTGCGTGTGTGTTTGTGGTGTATTTTGTTCATATTTTGCTGAACTTTTAAACGTTTCAGTTTTCTGAAACTAAAAATAAGTCTTTTTAATTGTGTTATTGGTCTTTGAAACTGACAGTTGGAAACAGGAAGTAACATAATACTGTGGCAGCTGTTAATGGTAATCAGTTCATGATTGCTGACACGTCTTAGATTATTTCGTCTATTCACAGAATGTAAAATCTCATTAAAAGCAAACTTGTAATTAATTTTTATACTGTTTTCAGTGTTTTTGAATGTTTTTTTTAGATGGTGAAGTTGAGAGGAATCAAAGCCAATCAATTTTATGAATAAGTTTTAGTCTTGGCCATTCTGAGCTCCAGTACTTATTCCGGATCAGTTTGATTCTTTTAATTCATACTCCCATAGTCGAATTCCAGGATTAACGTGGGAACTTAGGAACATCACGGCATGTTGGTTATCCAGTTTTTGTTTTTTTGCCATTCTCCATAGGTGTGCACTCATTCATCCCTCATGTTTTCACCTTGGGGTTGAACACACTGATCCCCCTTTCTGCAATAAACATAGAGGATCAGACATAACATGTATTACACAAACACTTTGAGCTATTGCTGTATTTGATTTAAGCAGCTTTGTTTAAAGATTTGATGGAGACTTGTAAACTGATTGCTTTTGTAGTGGGGAGCTTCATATCATCTACAAGATTGCTGCATTCTGTATAGAGAATATATGGAGGGTCATTCACTATCCTCTGTCAGGAGGGACTGTTATTCCTCTATTGCCATATAGTTATTTCACAAAAATGCTTCAAACATCATAAATACAATCAAATATAGTGCTTTGTATTTTCTCTCTGATTCATTCTGTTGATATTTATGGGTTTATGTATTATTCACCATCTTGTGTGCATCATTTTTTTCAGGAGGGCATCGTTGAAAGACTTTTTAAGTGGGCTCAGGAGGCTGAACAGCCTCTACGAATCTATGCCACAGGCCTGTTGGCGGGCGCCATGGAGAACCAAGACATTGCTGCCAACTATAGAGAGGAGAACTCTGTTTTGGTCAGTAGGGGGTGTCCCCGGTCTCTTATGTCACTTTGTATTGATGAATAATTCAGAAGTTTATAGTGAAAGACAAATGATATTTTGCCCCAGAGTTTGCTCGTAACGATTAGTTAGGGTCCATTTGCTTATTATTTGTGCTTTACTTTTTACAGGTGCCTTTGATGCTGCACAGGTTGCGTGAGCTTCAGGATAAGGATGCTGAGAACAAACGGGAAATCAAACGACCCAGCCCCAGGAAGACTCTCATCGAGCCTTTGCTGCCTTTAGATGAGGAGGCTGTTGATGGAGGCTTTGAAGACAAGCCCTTCTCGCCATGTAAAAATCCAGACGAAAAGGAAGCAGTGGGGCCGCAAGAAGACGCTGAAGTTCCCTTTTCAAGCGCTGAGCCTGAAAACGAACTGTCGTTCCGTTTCAGCTCGCCTCACAGGACGAGCAGCCGTGCCAGCTCAGCTGTTAAAACCATGATGAAGCCCATGTCTGCCCCGGGTTCACTGACACACCCAGGCATGTCTGATGGCAGCGGCTACCTGCGGAGGAGGATGGAGAGAGACAATGCCAGAACCTCAAAACAGAAGCTGAATTTTTCTCTGCCGGATCCAGAAAGGAACTTCAGCGAACTTTCCAACAGCAGCTGGTCAGAGATGAGTCCCTGGGTTATTGGCAATAACTACCATCTGGACCCTTTGACTCCAGAGATTGAGCAGAGGCTCATCCTGCAGTATCTCACACCTCTGGGAGAGTATCAGGAGGTTGGTTTCATTCAAATATGAGCATAGGACTTTA
This sequence comes from Poeciliopsis gracilis, assembly GCA_911649635.1. Classification (NCBI taxonomy): domain Eukaryota; kingdom Metazoa; phylum Chordata; class Actinopteri; order Cyprinodontiformes; family Poeciliidae; genus Poeciliopsis; species Poeciliopsis gracilis. The sequence goes on from CAJVRI010001220.1 coordinate 7,233,878, forward strand.
CAGCTTGTGCAAAACTATTTTGATCATGTTCTTCTTCACTTAACGCATAAATGTCGGTGTTTGAAAGGTGAGGTCGTCATATTTTGCATGCATGAATGGAAGCAAAATCACCTTTAGCATATGTTCTCTTTATGGTGGAGCGCAATTATGTATTTTATATAGATTTGGTAAAAATAATTTTGTATAGACGGAGAATGTATCTACTGTCATGCTGCAAAGTCACCAGCAGGTGTCAGCCTTCCATCTTGATAATTCAGATGAAAGAAATTGTTTAAGCTACATAATTGTTTAGTTTCAAGGAATTAACTATATGCTGTTTAAAACCATTTTTGGAGATTTTTAAAGTGTGTTAAACTATCCCTGTTGATGCTTTTATGGTTTACAGCTTCTGGCAGTGTTTATGCAGATGGGAGCCCGTGAGCTCCTCATGCACTATATGGATCTAAAGCAGACCAATGATGTCCAGCTGACCTTTGAGGCTCTGAAGGTAAATCTTCCTTTCTTTCTTTGACTCTTCTTGTTACTCAAACAGCGTGATGTTCCTTAAGCTCATGCAGTTTCCCATCTTACAGTATTTGGCTTCTCTGCTATTGCACAAGAAGTTCGCTGCAGAGTTTGTTGCTCATGGAGGCGTTCAGAAATTGCTGGAAATCCCAAGACCTTCGATGGCTGCAACAGGAGTGTCACTGTGCCTCTATTACCTCGCCTATAACCAGGATGCAATGGAAAGGGTATGAAGGAGATTACCACACAATGCAACCCAGAAGTGTTTCAAATTGAAGTAGCTTAATTTTGGAGTATCTCTGTGTCAATGCAGCAGTTTGGCAGAGCGAGTCAGTTTGACAAGCTCAGTAATGTTTTCTGTCTATGCAGCCATACTCTTATGGCTGATATGTGCCAAAAGCAAAGTAGTTATATTTCGGTTGCTGTTAAAATTGTTATTTTTGAAGTGGTACTGTTTTCTTATATCGATCATACGTGTCCAATGCTGCCGAGATCCAAACAGCACAGTGTTACTCAGTATTGCAGAGTTCAGTGTATTATTTTGCCCTTATTTGTATTCAGTACTGTGCTCTCTCCACTCAAGGTGTGTATGTTGCCCCACTCCGTCTTGTCAGATGTGGTTGGTTACACGCTGTGGCTGTTGGAGTGCTCGCATGCATCAGGCTGCTGCCACGCAACCATGTTCTTCTCCATCTCCTTTTCGTTCCGGGCCGTCCTCGAGCTTTTCGACAAGCAGGATGGACTTAGACGGCTCGTCAATCTGGTTAGAAAAAAAAAATTCCTCTGTCCTCATTGTAACTGTGTAAACCTACTCATCTGTGCCCTGTGACGGAAATATTGATGTCCAAACAGCCAATACACTGTCAAATTTAATAGATTTAAAGTGTGGAATGGATGAACTGCTTTCAGATCAGCACACTGGAGATCCTGAATCCAGAGGACCAGGGAGCGCTGCTGAGTGATGATGAGATTTTCTCCAGCAGGCAGAGAGCCAAGCACACCTGCATGGCTCTGCGCAGGTACTTCGAGGCCCATCTGGCAATCAAGGTGGAGCAGGTGAAGCAGTCTCTGCAGCGCACAGAGGGAGGTGCCCCCATTCACTCACAACCATATTATAAGGTAAACGGAGGATATATTTGTGCATCAGTATAAAAATAATTTTTTGCATCTCCTTTTATTTGCTTTAGTTGTGAAGATGGTTTCTGATTTGGCATTCTGTGTGCTTGCCTTACTCTACAGGCGGTCAGCTACAGCCGTGAACAGGTGGTGGAAATGATGGAGTTTCTGATTGAATACGGTCCACTCAGACTATACTGGGAACCAGCAGAGGTCTTTCACAAGCTGTCTTGTGTCCAGCTTCTCCTGCAGCTCATTTCTATTGCATGTGACTGGAGGACCTACTACGGCAGGTATTGACAAGTCCCACTAACCGTTCCCTAAACTTGTTTGAAAGTAGGCCGTGAGTTTTCCTCTCTACTCTTGTAGGAGTGATACGGTACGATACGCCCTCGACATCCTGAGTATTCTCACGGTCGTTCCAAAGACACAGCTGCTGTTGTCTGAACCTGTTGCAGTGCTGGATGAGGGAGGATCCACTGTTTCTACTGTTGGTAAGTTTTCCGAGAGGATGATTTAATCTAAGCCACTTTGTTGCCAAAAAGGGTAGTTTTACTTTTGTGTTGCCAGTAATCTTAGTTTTATTTATTTTTTTTAGATTTTCCTTACTCTGTTGGTTGCTAAGCAACTGTGTTTTGTATTGTAGTAAGAAAATCAACTTTAGCCCTTTAACAAAACTCTCTTTATTAAAAGAAAGTAATAATGTGCATGAACATTTTTCTATTTTTTTATTTTGGCTTAGGTATGAGTATAGTCCTGGCTGTGGCGGAGGGAGAGGTCTTTGTGAACGATGCAGAGATCCAGAAGTCGGCTCTCCAGGTTGCCATCAACTGTGTGTGCGCCCCGGACAAACGCATGTCCAGCATTGGCAAATTTATCGCGGGGACTCCCCGTCGACGCCTGCCGCAGCAGACGAAGGCCAACGAGAGCGTGCTCACCAAGATGTGGAATGTTGTGCAGTCCAACAACGGGATCAAGGTACATTTAAAGCCCACCTGACATCCATGTTGCATTTTTTTTTATGAATAAATGCTTTGGTAAAGTATTCACATCTCTGATGTTTCCAAATTCTTATTACAGTCACAAAGTATTTACAAAATAACTTAAAAAAAATATAAACGCTGTACCTCTTTACCCTGACACCCTAAAGGGTGTAATCCTTCAGGGTGTAATAAGAAAAACCAGTGTAATCAGTTGTTTTAGGGTCACTTTATTAGTAAATTAAATCTGCAAATGGGTCTCATTAGCAAAAAAACAAACACCTTTCTAAGTGTTGATAAATCTTATAATTTCTGCTACTATTTAACTCCTTTAAACAGAATCTTTATTAGAAAGCACTTTCAGCCATGCCTTTTGCTTTGCAAGCCTGTTTTTCTTTACACTTACATTTTGTATCTGTCCTTTAGGTGCTCCTGTCCCTGCTTACTGTCAAGATGCCCATCACAGATGCCGATCAGATCCGAGCTCTTGCCTGCAAAGCTCTGGTGGGTTTGTCTCGCTCCAGCTCTGTCAGACAAATCATCAGCAAGCTGCCTTTGTTCAGCAGCGGACACATCCAGCAGCTCATGAAAGAGCCCGTTCTCCAGGACAAACGCAGCGAACACGTCAAGTTCTGTAAGTTTGCAGCAGAGCTGATGGAAAGGATCTCTGGGAAGCCGTTGTTGATCGGTACGGACGTGTCTCTGGCGTGGCTGCAGAGGGCCAACGTGGTTGCTCAGTCCAAGATCACCTTCCCCGAGAAGGAGCTGCTGCTTCTCATACGAAACCACCTTGTGGCCAAAGGCCTACATGACACAGCAAACACACTCACCAAAGAGGCAGATCTGCCCATGACATGCCTTTCGCATTCATCTCACTGTTCACATTCGGCCTCCGCTTTCCCCGCTGTTGCTGCTACCCCTGCTGCCTCCCCTGTTACTACGCTTCCCCCGCACCCCACGGCTGGCCAACGGTGTGGGGTCACGACACGGAACCCATCCCTCACACTCATCCACCACGCCATCCAACCATCCACAAGCACGCCCCTCCACATCACAGTCGGCTGGACCGCCTTCTAGCGTCATACCGTCCACGTCTGCCCCACATTGTAGCAACGGCTCGCCGTTGATCGGCCGCATCGTTTTCTCTCGTGACCGGCAGACGCCGTGCGGAGCAATAAGCTGCAAAAAGAACCGAGTGCTTCGACAGAAGTCTGATCATGGGGCCTTCAGCCAGAGTCCAGCCATGAAGAAGCAGTTTGACAGACACTTACCTTCTCCTCCTGCCTTGGACAGTATTATCACAGAGTATCTGAGGGAGCAGCACGCCCGCTGTAAAAACCCTGTTGCAACCTGCCCACCTTTCTCTCTTTTCACCCCCCACCAATGCCCTGAGCCTAAACAGAGACGGCAGGCACCCATCAATTTCACATCGCGGCATTCTCGTAGAGTAATATATCCAAAATATGGAGGTGTGGATGGAGGATGCTTTGACAGGCATCTTATATTCAGCAGGTTGGTGTCATTCCTCTTTCCTCTCTGACCCTCCTTCATGTCCGTTCTCGACATTCTCCGTTTCTGTGTTTGTCCAGGTTCCGTCCCATCTCCGTATTCAGGGAGGCGGATGAGGATGAGAGCGGATTCACATGTTGTGCCTTCTCAGCTCGTGAGCGGTTCCTGATGCTCGGAACCTGTACAGGCCAGCTCAAGCTCTACAACGTGTTTACAGGCCAGGAGGAAGCAAGCTACAGCTGTCACAGCTCTGCAATCACTCACCTGGAGCCGTCACGGGTCTGTAGAGAAATCTGATGTTGCACAGCTGTAGCACAAGAAAGTAAAATATAGTTGAAAAATGTATTGATGTTTGTAAATCAGTTTGAAAAAATCCAGAGTGATATATTTGAAGCATTTATTTGGTAGTTATGGCTTACATACGAAAGAATTTGGAGAATATTGGATAAGACTTATAAGCCCAGACATTCAATCCTCCCACCCATCTGTTGATCTGTTCCTCCAGCTCTGGTCATCTTGCTTTCAGCCTATGAGTAACTCCTGGGTCCATGTCTGTCAGTGTGAATCAACATTTAATGCATCAGTCAAAACAGGCTTCACAAAGAAGAAAAAATACTTATAAGCCATACCCGATTCTAAATTGTAGAACTAGGAAAAGTATTATAGTCTGGAAATTACAATAATATAATTTTTTTTAAGAAATTGAATCTAGGATTTTAATTTGGTGTTGATGTTTAAAATTAACACCAAATGAATTTTGGTGTTAATTTTAAACACCAAAATTTGGTGTTAATTGAAAGTGTCCATGAATTAACACTTTCTGAATTTAACTGAATTCAGAAAGTGTTTACCTTTCCGAATTGAATTATTGGGGAAAAAAAACACTTTTCAAGATGTTCTTATTTATTGAGATGCACATGTTTGTTCTATAAAAGTAGTTATTGGTGAAATCTGATCATATTTTGCCCTTTTAGGATGGCTCTCTGCTCTTAACCTCAGCCTCGTGGAGTTACCCTCTTTCTGCACTGTGGGGCATGAAATCTGTGTTCATCATGAAGTAAGTCTATTTCCCAGCTAACATGTATTGAATATTCTCCTCGAAAAAGAACTTACACTTTCACGGAGTTTAAAATTGCCCAAATCATTACCGTATAATTAATGTCAGTCACCAGAGTTAACTTCCCTCTCTTTTATCCTGGTTCCTCTATTTTTGGATCCTCTCTATACTCAGTACAACAGCAGCTTTATTCTGTTAAAAGGAGCTAACAGACACACTATATGTTGTTTAATTATGCACACTAACAGCCCGAGAGCTACCGTCTTCAGTCCCTGAAACTCTTTCGCTTGGATTCATTTATTCAAATGGTTGAACTCGGATAAACCACTTCTTGGAGTCTGCAGTGACTTTATGGCACTACATGATGTTTAAGTGCCTGGCCTTATTCTTTATGTTTTAGATTAAATGCTCAAATGTTGCTTTCATTGCATCCAGGCATTCCTTCCTGGGTGACCATTATGTGGAGTTCAGCAAGCTTTCACAAGACCGTGTCATAGGGACAAAAGAACATGTAGCACGCGTATGTATATTTCATATATTACTAAAATAGCCTGTTATTGACACTATTAAATTAAAGACGTTCATTACAAAGTTGAAGTGTGAATTTTCACTTTGAGCATTCCTATTTCCTAGATTTATGACATACAAACAGGTCAGGTTACTCTGACTCTCAACAACCCAGACCTGGCCAACAATTACAAGAGGAACTGCGCCACCTTCAACCCAACAGACGACCTGGTCCTGAACGATGGCGTGCTGTGGGACATACGCACGGCTCAGGCCATCCACAAATTTGACAAGTTCAACATGAACATCAGTGGGGTGTTTCATCCCAACGGCCAGGAGGTCATCATCAACACAGAAATTGTATCCTTCACACACTGAATGACAAGCATGAGGTGGAACTTATAACCACATTTAATCGCCTGCCCCCATATCTATTATTTATGCACTTGTCAGACAATGGTAAATGCTGATTTCTCAGATCCTTAAACCTATGTGATCCTTCTTTAAAACATATTGCTGTGGGCAAAATAGATCTATACTATTAAAAAACTGTGGAAAAATCCTAAATTAAACAAACTTAGCTTCCGTTGCAGAAGCCTAGTCTCACTTGGAGACTCGCCGTTTAGAATATAGTTTACTTAGGTGAGAAAATAATCATATAAGGTAATTATAGTTTTTAACATATCACCTGTGTCAAAAAAAGCTTTCTGGAGATTATTAGAAATGATGACATGCATGAAGATTTCCGCCCTGGCTTTCTGGGCTAGAAACCTCACAACAGTGAATCTGGTTTTATTGTTTTTCCCATTTTGGCTGAGTGTCTTCTGCTCTGGGTGATTTGTGGATTTCAGTAAAGAGGAAAGTGCTGTCATCTTGACAAAATTGAATTTTGGGTTCAAAAAATTTTGGTACCCATGAATTATGGAATATATGTACTTTTTGACATGAACCATTTCCCAGTGATAAATGCACCCTGGTAGGTTCATACATTTTTTTTTCCTTGTGACGATATGCTGCTGCTGCAGTAAGATATATTTACACACTTTTGTTTTTTCATAAAAATTACAGTATTTGCAGCTTTATCAGTTCTCAATAACTGCCTTCTTTACACCAGAGACTCTGGTGTGACAACATTAAATAATTCCATTGGTAATTGAATCTGAAGCTGTTCCAGTAATGAGTTGATGAATGAGGATTTATTTTACTGCTTAGCATTAAATATTTATCCCACTAAGAGTGTGTTATTTCCTAGTAGATGGTTACATAAAGAGGCATGTGATCATTGTTTAGTGTAGCTGAACTTGTAGCAGACACAGTTGAAGACAAACGGTATGTTTCTTAACCGCATGTCTCAGTGGGATCTGCGGACTTTTCACCTCCTCCACACAGTTCCTGCTCTGGACCAGTGCAGGATAGTCTTCAACAATAACGGCACCGTCATTTATGGAGGTAAATTCATAAATTATATAACAATGGGAGGGTAAAGCATGTTTGGCATGAAGTCTACAACTCTGCTCTCAGTCCAAGTGTGAAATTATTGAGGTTGTTTGAAAGTCTGGTAATTATCAAGCTAATGTAGACTGTGTGTATTTGTAGAAAGGTGTGAACAGAGCTCGTGGAGGTGTGTGTGTGTGTTTGCGCATTTGAATCTCTTGTGAGTCTGACCCATGTAGGCAGACTACTCGATGTTGGCATCCAAAATAAGCACCTTTTCACAGGATAGCGGCACCTCACTGGAAGAGATGCAGGCATGCAGAGATGGAGCTGACTGCTGCCTGACCGTTTCAGGCACTCCAGCTTTCTCTTTTCATTTATTTACCGTCGCTTTCTGTGGCTCTTTGTGTTTGTAGCAATGTTGCAAGCAGATGATGAAGATGATATGATGGAAATGCAAATGAAAAGTCCATTTGGGTCATCGTTCAGGACCTTCAATGCCACAGATTACAAACCAATTGGTAAAATCTCTCTCTTTTTTTTTGTTTTAAACATTTTCTGATCTTTCCCAATTTTTTTAAATGTGATGGTTTTTATCTTTAATGATCAAGCAGTTTTCCTGGTGAAACTTGTTGGTTTTACTCAGACACTGCAGTACAATGTTTATAATTTGGCCCTCTTGTTACATTTGTGGAGATTTACAAGCTCTTTTTCTTTTTCAGCCACAATTGATGTCAAGAAGAATATATTTGACCTTTGCACAGATACAAAAGACTGCTACCTCGCTGTGATTGAGGTAAATAATTGATGACTAATGCTTTATTCATAAAACAGCTCATGAAATTGCCATTTAAATAAAAATTTTCTTTGTGTCCGACAGAACCAAGACTCTGTGAACACCGACACTGTGTGCCGACTTTACGAAGTCGGGCGGCAGCGACTTGCAGAGGAAGAGGAGGAGGATGAGGAAGATCAGGTTCTAACTATGTTGTGATCTTGAAGCAGCACCTATTCTATTTCTTCATGCCCTGGAAAAATGACCTTTTGTTTTTCTGTGCTTTCAGGAGGACGATGATCAGGAGGAAGATGACGACGATGACGACGACTCTGATGACGACGTCGACACGGATCCTCTCATTGCCGAGCTGGAGAACGACAACGGAGGTGAAGACGAAGACGATGACGATGGGAACGATGAGTTTTCTCCTTCAGATGAAGAGGTTGCGCGTCTTCTCGAAGATGACGGTGATGGCGGAGATGACGACGATGAAGACGGGGATGACGACGACGATGATGACGACAATGATGATGATGATGACTCTGATAATGACGTTGATCTAGACGGTGACAACGGTAAGCCACCTTTAAAGTTAACTGTTTCTAATCTCTGGTTCTAAATTTTCATTTTGATTTGAAGTGTCGATCGATAGATACTGAAAGTCTACTTTCCTTTGGATTTTGTCATAAAATATTAGACAGGCAGCTTCTCTTGCTATTTGTAGCTGAGAACTCAGCATTTCTTTTCCCAACGGCCTTGAGTTGGTATATTTCTTTAATGTTTCATTTTTATTTTATCGTTTCTGTTTTGTTTCTCTGTCTATGAGACGTTGGATAATTGTCCGTCTCATAGAAAACATCCCCTTTTTAATTTTTTTCATGTATAAATTGGATTTGGATCTTGAGGGAACAAAACAATCCAGAAATGCTGAACTCTGTTACTCTTCCCTTAATCTGAAAGAGTAGCAACTGCTTCATAATCCCTGTGCTGCTGCTGTAATAGTTGACAGTTAATTTGGATTAATTTAGGCGTTTTCAGAAAAAACTTTCTCTCTGGTTCTCAAGGGCCCTCTATATATTATGCTTTTGCAAGAAGTAGGAAAGACATTACCAATTTTGCTAGGCAAATTAGCCTTAGTTTGTAAACCTTCACTATTAAGATCTATTACAACCAACATATGCGGCAAAAGCTTCAACAAGAAAGAAACATTAATAAGCATGGGGTATTTCCCCCATGTATTTTATGTTAATGAGGAAAAAAGCTTGATTTTTGGAGAATTACACATATTAGCTACTTACTTTAGGATCCATAGTCCCGCATCACTTCGTTTTCGTCTCAGAGGACTCACTTTAAGGTAACATAGTTGCAGAAATATTAAAATCACCTTACTATCTAACTTCAAAAGGCTTTTTTGGCTAGTTTATAATAATGTCTACAAGGCTTTAATTGAGGAAAACTGAAGTGCTCATCGTTTCATTCCCCTCTGAAGACTCCTGTTTTAGTAAGAGTCTATTCCAAAACTCAACAAAGTAAAGCACAATCTGCGGAGGGAAACAAAAACGAAGACGCCATCTCGAAAAACTGCCGTGTTTTTGCCGTTTTGGCACTTTCTGCCCTCGCCCACTAACCTACTCAGCAGAAAATCTTCTCTATTCCCAATTTCTGAATCTGTGTTTGTCTATCAAACAAACAGACAGCTCGGACAACTCTGACCTTGAAGATGACATCATCTTATCCCTGAACGAGTGAGGATATGGGCCATCAGCATCTTAAGAGCAGAGATCCAGAGGAGATGTCACGATTTCTTCCTCACAGACGTTTGACCTGCAGCGGATCAGTCCCAAAAAGAGAAAACCAGCGGGTAATCTACTTGGAGCACTGCCAGCTTAAAACTGCACCGAACACAGTGAGAGTGTGGAAGAACAGAAATGCTTGTAAATGATATAATTTTATATAGGAAAAAACAATTTGAGCTGCAGGGTGAGCGAGGAGATCCAGGTGAGGATGTGGTGAAAGAAAACATAAGCTCTCAACATTTATGGCCTTTTGATTTCACATGAACTTCAACACTTTGTAAACATCTATTTGGCCACAGGTAAGAGTTTATAGTTGAAAGGGTTGAAATCCACAAGACTAGGACTCTGAAGACTGAAGCTAACTAATCACCTAAGAGTCCTGACGTTTCCTCAAACCTTCAGGATCCTGTCTGCAGCTTTTATTTTCTGCAAATCTGTACCATGCCACACACAGCAGTGCCATATCACATGAACTCTTGATGGTGTGAACACTGTAGTAAAAGCATTTGTCACTCAAACACGTTTTATATTCTTTTTTTTGTTTGTTTCCAAACAGTATTTAGCACAGTGACTGATTTTATTAAGACTGGTCAAAATTTAAATGGTTCTCCTAATTTTCTGGACCATTTAAAATGATAAATCTGCCATGCAATTTAGCAAAAACAAAAGAAATGAATGTTTTTTGTTTTTTTTGTTTTTTTACAGTAAAATAAAATCTGTTTTGTATAAAAAAAAAGGAAAGAAGTCTGGCACACTTTTTGTGCATTCATCATTTTCCTCATGTTTTTGTTTTTAGTTTGGTTTGGCTTTTAATTTTATTTTCCATTAGGAGACTTTTTGAGGTTCATGAAATTTCCTGTACAGATTGTATGTACCTAAAGTATTTTTACTATAAATAAAGCTGCGGAATTTTCTCTTTTGTGTACCCGTGACTTATTGGTATGTTTTAACTTGTCTTTATAGTCTAAGGTTGCAGCAGTTTTAATGAACAAGGAGTTTTAATGTTAGCTCAACCAAATTTGGGCCATTAAAGAAGACGTGTCAGAGTTTAAGAAACTTGAGTTTAGATATGTTTAGATAACGTATGACTCAAAACCTAGTTTTAGCCATTTCAGGGAAGAACTCTGTGCTGTGTATTGTCCTGCTGCATATCAAACGTCCACATGATGAGCTGAGATGATATTCTGGGCTCTTTAGCAACCTCCTGAATACATTGATGCTGCTAGAATGCCTCATCACTGTTTAATATTCTGGGTAATGGTTCCCACTGTGACTCTCTACTGTCAAACAGCCTTAGAAGTTGCTTTATAACCCTTTCTTGATGAACACTTTTTTCCGGTTGGAACGTGATTTGTTGCATTTTGAGATCTTTTTGCATACTTGTTGTAATGCAGGTTCTATGGAAGTAATTTATATAATAAACTTGTCTGTCAGTGATCAGGCCTGAGTGGGATTAGGGCAACTCTCAAAAAGTTAATTTATTATTAGATTAAACTATAAACCTGATACAGACGCTAGCAACCAAGATTCTAAACTTAGCACAAGATGTGAGGACTTTGTGATTGAGGAAAAAACTTTTAACTGCCACAAATATAATATTCACCAATATTTACAGAATTGCATGCCGTCATTGTAAGTTTTAGGAACAGATAATGTAATAGGTGGGAAGACGTGCTTTTTGGCACCTTTCATGTTTGCTGTCCACTTGATTTGGGAGTGCTGAAACTGTCTGGCAGACTGTGCTTTCAGTGAGCAGAGAAGGGACTAAATGTAGAAATGGCAAGTAAAAATATGCATCAATGTTCTTTGTGCCATCTGCACAGAGCAGTTTCACTATAGTACATTCTCTGTACCCATGTTGGAAGCTAGTAATTTGTTATGTAATTTTAAACAAATGCTTATTGTCTGGGATGCATATTTAGCTTATGAAACGCCCCCTTCTCCCCCTGCTTTGTGTGTGTGATTGGGAAAACCGCCCACAATGTTCCACTTGAAGTAATAGACAGATGGGAGTCAGTCACAGTGTCTCTCTGATGGGGAGAAATTACCCAGCTGAATACTGCCCTCCCTCCCACACTGCATCAGACTCGCTGCACTACTCGGCGCTCGCCAGATCCCCTGTTTTCCCTGAGCCTTATCTATAGGACGAGCATGCAGGGGTTTGCAACGTGTACGAGTCACGACTCCATGGATTAATCAGGTTTTGTTTGCACTTCTCATCACATGGAGCTGCCCACAAAAACACAAATTACAAACTGTTCCAGTACAACTTTTATCAGAAGAGCAAGGTGAAGTAACTTATAGAGAATTCCTCACTCTGGAAAAGGGCCAACTTTTGTCCTTTTGCATTATTATTTATTTATTTTATTAATTTTTTATTGGTAAAACCCGACACCTATCAAGTGATGAATGAGATTTAAGTCTAAAATGTCCCTTCTTGTGACTCTCCTGTCCTGAAATTAGCCAAGATGCGTATTCCTGTATTGTAAATACACACTGTCTCATTACATAGTCTTTAGCATAGCCATGTTTTGCTGAAATAACAGATGAAATCTTTGTAGCAATGTTTAAATCAGCTTGACACAGCTAGAGGATAAATTTCATTCTTCTTTGTAAACTTTTGCAAAGCTCAGCCAGAGTGGATGGGCTGTATGAAGAACATCAACTCTTGCTAATGATCCTCATTTGGATTTGTGTCTTGACTTTGAATGTGCCATTTTAACAAATGTCCTCTGACCTAAACAGCACCATTGCAGCTCTTTAAGTTTCAGTTCTGTCTGGCAGATGCCCTGATATCAAAATCTTTTGTAACCTTGTAACAGGCTTTCTTCCGAAATGGCCCCTTTTCTTCTATTTTAACCTCCATTCAACTGAACAGCTTTCCTGTCTTTGTTGAACAGATTCCCTCAGCATGACACCACTACCACCATGTTTCACCAGGGGGGACGTTTTATTTAGTGTTCGTGTTTAGTCATAAAAATGTCAATTGTGGTTTAATTTTTCTTTCACTTATCATGTACTTGGCTTGTGGAAAACTGCAAGCCATCCCTCACAGCAATCTCATCACTCTCAGTACTAAAACGTTCGGTCCATCCTCAGCGGATTTGACGATTAATCTTAATTCTTTCTTTCTTGAATACCAAACGTGAGATCAGACACTGATGTTGGTTAAGAAGGTCCAGTTTGCACTGTGTTCTAATTTGGCTTGATAGTACGCTGTCAGTCTGTCCTTCTCCTGACTGATACCTTTGTACAGTGTGGACTGACCTAGTGTAACCTCTACTGAAAACTATTAATTTGGTGGAAGGACAGAAATGAGAAATGTCAGAAAAATTTTCTTATTCTTCTTATTATTATTCTTGTTGTGATATTTATGGAAACAACAACAGTATTACATTTTTGATCTAACATTGTTTTTTGTTTTTTCGGTTGAATTAAGGACTTGTCATACTTTTTGTCACAGTAAAGTTCTAAATGAGATGTAATCTTTCTTTTTGTATTTTTTTTTTCGCAACACCAAAACCTGACATTTTAAAATTTGAGTTTACATGTTGCACAAACTGAGACATTAAAAAAAAAAGTCTAATAATAAATACTAAGCGTTACTATGGATTATTTATTGTAAGTGGCACCTTAAGGAGAATTGAAAATGATGTGAATAGTTTCAAGCGAAATTCATCCTCGCAAATCATTAAGCCGAACTTGTCCTTAGAAATGAGTTGCACCCCATCCGTGTGGGGGGGATGACTGCACTATGACAAAGCATCGCTGCTATATAGTGGCTCTGCTTCTTGGAAATGACTCAACCAGGAGGAGTTTCCCCACATGGTGGTCTGGCCTGATGTTTAACACCGGGAGCTACTTTATGGCCAAGCAGCTGCCAAAGTAACAAGTCCAGTCAGTCACACAAAAGGCAGACTGCCAGCCAGCATCCCTCCCCGCCAGAAGAAAAAGCGGTTTGTGATGGATGGATGGAAGGGGCGCGCAGGGAGGAAAAGAGGAGGCGCATACATTTGCAAAAGCTTGACACATCAGTGTTGACAAAACAAGTCATGTGACGACCGTGAAGATGGCGCAGCTTATGGTATTTTTGCTGGTTTCTCAGTGATTTCCTGCCGCAGCTCTTCGCTACATCCAGTATGTTGCAATTACCGAGCGATTAGGCCAATTGTCGCTGCGCGGAAGCCCCGGAACGAGCAGCAGCCGAGGAGGAAGCGCGGAGACACGACGCGGAGAGGCTGCGAGGAGAGCCGAAACCCCTTAAAACACAGCGGCTGCAGTAACACCTTTTTTTTTTTTTTTTGTGGCAAACAGAAAACCGATCACCGTGTGCGTACGTGCGTGTGCGTGCCTGCGTGTCTCTCTCTGTGTGTGTCTGTGCGCGTTGCATGAGGTGGACAGGGAGACTGCATCAGACTGGAGACACACGCCGGGACATAATAGAGCAAGAGACACTGAGCCTTTCAGCCTTTTCCCCCGGCGCATATTCCGCTCGAAACATGTAGTCTGGATCAGCCGAGTCTGTTTTATTTGTAGCTTTTTTTTTTCTACCCCCCTCTCGCCCCCCCTCCTCCAGCAGCATCATCTCACGATAACGACATAATGTGGCTTGCTCTACCAGAGGGGAAATAATCAAATATGTGGATACCAACAGAAGAGGAGAAAATCGGAGTTGGTGAGTTAATGCCACTTTTTTCCTCGTCTCGTCGTCATAGCTCATTGAAAAGGTTTGGTTTTCTTTAAAGCTTCCCAGATACGTCGCTCCGCCAGTTGTTGCAGAAAGAAGCGCATAATTTGCCTGTTCTTATCTTGAACTGACTATGGAGCGAGTTAATTTTCATATTAGTATGGCAATTACACCCAGTAATAAAACTAATAATAATAATAATAATAATAATAATAATAATAATAATAATAAACACAGCCACTTATAATGGCTGATATACGCGGCAGTGACTGCATTGGAAGGGAAATTGCGTGGGATGATACACCACCTTAAAGATGCCGTCGCAGGCTGAAGGCAGCTTCAGGTGGGGCTGCACTCCTGTTTATTAGATTTTGTGATTTTGCAGTAAAAAAGAAGAAAAAAAAAGGCGTGAGCTTGGCATTTCAAACCCCTCCACCCCACCTCCCGTTCTTCTCTCAGACGAGTACAGTAGCGATGTTGAGGACGAAGAGACGCGATTCGTGTTGAAACCACAAGGGGGCATCGTGACTGCGTCCCTCCAACAGGTGTAGGCAGGAGTGATGCTGGAGTCTACCTGGGACTGAAAAAAAGCAGCTTTTCTGCTACTGCGGCTGCTGCGACACTGTTTTACAATCAACACGCACCAGGAAATGGGTCTGTAGGAGAACATTTGCTCCTATAGGTGAGCTGCTGGACCTCGCGTTCAAAAGGAAGACCTTAAATCCACCTATTTGGAACTGAAGATGCCTCCGTGTCTTTATAAATCGTCTGCTTGGGCTCGCGATCGCAGCAAAGCTGTGCAGAGCGTGTGATCACACACTATAGAGGGTTTTCATTAGGAGAATGAGTCATGTCCAGATGCTCCACAGCTTGTTAGGGCTACTCACGCTGGCTCACACATGATACTCCCCCTTACATGCACACGCCCACGTATGAGCACTTTTTTTTATTTTTTAATGTTTTATCTTTCTTTCTTCTGGAGGCATCGTTCTTTATAAAGAGTCTCCAAACAACCACATAGAGCCGCCACTCCCGATCCTCCTCCGAGTCATTTTACGTGCTCGTCCATCTGTCGCCGAAGCACTGCGGCTCACTTCCCGAGCAAAGATATATTTACGTGGGCTTTTGTCGAGGCAAAAGACAGCACAGCAGTGCGTGTTTGTGTCAAACGTGTGGGGAGGGAAGCAACAGTTCGGCGCAGCCTCCGCATCAGTCTGCGCGGAGTGACCTGGCGCTCTCCGCGGTGCTGAAACCGTGGATGGAGATGACGCTGTCCGCGGTGCTGAAATGCGGGGAAGTGAAGTGAAGCCCGCCACGCAGAGAGAAGTACACACTGTACTTTGCAAAAGGCAGCACGAATCACCGCTGAATTCCCCTCCTCTGCTCGGGTAACATGTTTGACACACGATGATCAATATTTTCCCAGCATCACTGCAGAAGACAGCCCACACAGGTGGATGGGTAGCATGCGCCGGCACTGTCACCGGCCTGTTATCAGTTCCCTCTCCCAGCTCACCTCAGATATCATTGGCACCATTCTGCACACCTCCACAGCTTATTTGCTGATTTTTGTCATTGCCTGTTTATTGCCTTTCACACAAAATGCCCGGCACAGACAACCAACAGAGCTGTGGTTCTGCCAGCGGCCTTGCTAAAAATTCCTCGTTCTCCTACTTTTCCAGTACAGTCCCGCTTTCCGAGTAAAAGAATCCGTGCTATGCTTTTGATTCCTCTCTGTTTATAGCGAAACGTTTGACCAGGACTCTGCAACCTGCTGCTCCAGACCCACATGTGGCTGTTTGGCTCTTCTACTGTGGTTCTTCCAAATCCAAAAAGGAAATGTTTTTGATTTTGAACGCAATTTTAATTTTATTCCCCCCTATAAGTTCTCATGTAAAATCTGCATACAATATTCACAACAGGGTTTCAAAACCAACCAACTTCAAACCATGGTGCTATCTTTCTTCATTTTTTGTATTTCTAGAAAAGGCTCACTTCATTGTACAAAATTGTCCAATGAAGTTTTTATAATTGCACTTTAGTACAATTTTCATAGTAAAACATTTGATTCTGTACATATTTAGGAAATAGTTTTTTGCAAGTTTTATTTTGTAGCAGTGGGGATAAAAGTGGCTCTTTGAATGTCAACGGTTGCTGACCCCTGGGATAGACTATCATAATCTTCAGTTTATCTCATGGTTTGTGTTTTTATCCCATCTATTTCACACTGGTGAGATGTAATATTTTGACCACTGACAGGTGAAGTGAGCAACACATTTTATCTTTTCATCATGACGCCTGTGAGTGGGTGAAATATTCCATTCCATGCACACCTTCAGATTTTTTTGTCCTGCTTTTGCTTATTTGATACATTAAGACAATAATAACCCGATGAATTATATTAAGTATCCGTGACAACCTAGAGCATTAAAAAAGCTGAAAAAAAAACCCAACATAATTGCTGTCCTGAACTGTGTAACATTCTTGATGGAATGAACCACAGCAAACACTTGAGATAACAGACAACGACTCTTTTATATCATAGATGGGAAATTTTGACCCTCAGACTTTCTTGAGCATTGAGGTTTCATAGCTGCTCACCAGTTGGACTGGAAGTCATATGGCCTAATTGCTGTGGCATTTTTCAAGAGAACAATGATGCAAAGCAAACTTGATCGAGGAATGATTTGAGGAGCATGATGTGAATTTTAGGTTTGGGGTTAGGGACAGAAGATCTAATCTATCTAGGACTACTGCACAATTTACAGGACTTAAAGAGTCTTCTCCAAATATCTTGGTGTCAGACACCACAGCGAGAGACTCCAGTGGAGCCCAGGGCTTGACACTGTAGGGCTGCATTGGCAGCTAAAACCAACACCCTATTAGCCAAGTGTTCATTCTGTTATTCTTCATCCTTATGTCATTCATGTTAAAACTCAGATTCTTTACCTCAACTGGGGTGTGTTTTTTATTCTCAACCATCTATAAGCATCAACATTTCTTCCAACTTGCCTTAGGTAAATAATTGTCTTTAATTCAGCGGCCTCCCACATGAGAGACTGAAATGAATCAGATGACTTTGGCTTTCTGCCTCACAGATGTCACTTAAGCAGCGTCATCACAATCAATGCAATCAATGCGGCATTTTATGATATTAGTGAATCACAGTAATGCCATTCTCGCACAAACTACAACACTGAAATGCAAACTGTAGGTGCTGCTGAATATTTTTCTTCTGAGAATTTGAAAAGAGAAAAGTTTTAAATTTTCTTCCACAACTTGTCAGTATTAATTGACAGACTTCTTTAGTTCAAACTTCATATTACGAAGCATGTTGCAAATGTGACGAGGACATAAATATTTGATAGATTGTAATGTTGTTCTGGTCATAATACGTTGACCAAGATTAAATCAAGTTTAATGGATACATTTCTGACAACATTTAATTGTGAAATTTCAAGAAAATAGAACTCAGTACATTAACAAAGCAGTTTTTATTTATTCATTTTGGTTTATTCAAAGATAGTTGCAGGTCCAACGTAAATTTCAGACCTGACATTATAGAAAACAAGGTGGTTGGGGCGCAACCCTTTTTAAAAAAAAAAAAAATTTTAGGAAGGTTTTTTTTTTTAAATAAATGTATTGAACACAAATATTAATAATCAATTATGCATCTCAATAAATTTATGTTCAGCATTGAAAATATTGACGGGCCAAGATTTGTACTGATCAGCTTTTAAAGATAGAATGAGGACATGAGATTTAAGAAGAATTTAAGAAGAAACCATGTTTTTCTTCAAATAATATTAAAATATAAAATCAATTTTAATGTCCTGGGACACTAGACAGTTATGGAGTTATAATTGTCTAATAGTCAAAATGTTAATCAACTTAAAAAAAACAAAACAAAACAGAAGTCAGTTACATAGATTTAAGTAAAGTTCCAAGAAATACAAATAGCTGAGCAACTAGTGATTTAGTTAAAAGCAAGCATTCAATTATTTTTCTCAAATTAAAGATTAGATTTTTGTGGAGATTTTGATGTGAGATTATATCTCTGGAAATCAAGATAAATGAGTTTAAAACTTTTTAAGGGTGCCAACGAATTTGTGTTCTTCGTGATGTTTAGTTGTAATTTCTACCAAGATGATTTCAGGAGATTTTTTTTTTGTATATGCTAAATGCTAATTTTAAACTTGCTAACTTAAAAATGCCAACTTTAAAATGAGCATTTTTGCAAGCTTAAAATGCTAATTTTAAACCTATAAAATGCTAGAATGTGGTCTTTGGCAGATCACATTCTTCCTTCCTTTCTTTCTTTCTTTCTTTCTTTCTTTCTTTCTTTCTTTCTTTCTTTCTTTCTTTCTTTCTTTCTTTCTTTCTTTCTTTCTTTCTTTCTTTCTTTCTTTCTTTCTTTCTTTCTTTCTTTCTTTCTTTCTTTCTTTCTTTCTTTTTTCTTTCTTTCTTTCTTTTTCTTTTTCTATTCTTTTTTTTAAAGAAAAAAAAACATTTTAGATTTCTTTCCAACGATGACATCTGGGATCAGAATTTTGCCACCTTCTCCTGTCATTAAACATTGCTTAGAGGAAGAAATAATCTGACTGAAGCAGCAGCTTCTTTCTCCTTCTCTGCCTCTACAGAGGTCTGGTAGTGGAGATATTTAAGGTGACTTATGTGAATCACACTGGCACATCAGCCCTATTTGCACACAGTCAAAAAACATTTCTGCGTGCCAAGAGCTTCATTTTACTGTTTTGTTGTGCTAAAACTGTTTTTTCCATCACTTCCTTTTTTCCTCTAATATGCACCAGATGGATAAGCAGTGCTACAAATCTTATTCTAAGCTCCAGCTTCAGTGACAATAAAGACAGCAAATTTGGTGCCCCTTCCATCTGGAACTTGCATAAAAAAATTGGTGCCTTGCACTTTTGCTTTCTTTTACATAGGAGCAGCAAATAGGTAGATGTTTTTGTTTAACAAATTTAAGTTTATTTATATTTCACCTTCTAACAATGCCTCACATCGACCAAAGTGCTTTGCAAAGTAAAAGCAATTACAACACAGTATAAAACAGAAATAGTGGTTAGTAAAAGTTAAAAAATGCAACCATGTTAAAAGAAAGGAAAGAAAATATAAATATACTAAAAGTTAAACAACAAAAACAATTTAAATAAATGGCTCTTCATGTTTAAACCAAACAAGTCAGGGGTGGCATGCAGCCTATTCCAGGCTGTTGGACCAGCAACAAAATAAGACTGCCCCCCCACCCCTCTCTGATAACCTAGACTGAAGCACTTCCAGCAGATAGTGACTGGCAGACCGTAAACCTTTGCTGCTGCTGGTGCAAGGCTATAAAAGCAAACAGAAACAGCCTAAACTGTGTCCTAAAGTGAACCAGGAGCCGGTGCAGAGAGGGCAATTACACTAAGATCGGTAATAAACAGGAGACCCGAGACATCCCTCTCCCTAGCAACATCCAGTTCATCCTGAGGCTTCCCAAGTACTTCCTAGACCAGACATGATATATCAGCTCTTCAGCAAGTTCTGGGTCTTCCCCGGTGTCTGCACCCAGTGGGAACTAAAGGAAGCGGCTATAAGAGGCTTCCTGATCAGATTTACATTTAGATGGTTAGAGTAAATCAGTGCAGATGTTCACATACTTACCCGTGTTGATGGAGAGCCAGCCAATGCCTTGCAAATGTTTTCATATTCCATAAGCCAAAACCCCCCCCCCAAAAAACAGAGACCTTTAGAGTTAATTTGTATTCAGTTTTTATTTATCCAGATTAATAAATATAAACTAAAGCTAGCAACTGCTAATTATTTATTTAATGGAGGATACCTATGAGTACGTAGTGAACAAATACCTCATAAAGAGCAAGAAACACCACAGACAGGTCAGGTATAAAGTGGTAGATAAGTTGAAAGCAGAGTTTAGTTAGCACCGTTCAGCCCATCGCCTGAAAATATCTACAAACCTACCTGGAGTTCATCTAAGTACACCGTACCATCAGTGGAAAATGGTGCTGGCAGCATCATGCTGTGGGGTTACCTTTTATCATCAGAGACAGAGAAGCTGGTCTACAGTCAGAGTTACGATGGATTGGTTTAGATTAAAACATATTCATGTGTTTGGATGGCCTAGTCAAAGTCCAGACCTACATCCATCTGAGAATCTGTGGAAAGACCCATAACTTTCAAACTGCATTATGACTATACTATTCCCACTCTGTCACCATAGGTTTTCATCCATCTAGCTGTCCATCCATGATCTTCTGCTTGTAAAACAAAACAAAATAGAAAACTCCATGGATATTAATATTTTGCATGGTAACATTTTGTGATGGCCACAGAGGGAGCAGTTGAACACAAGAGGTTCCTCTCTCTGTGCTCAGATCCCAAAGCTCGCTCTAGTCAGTTGCCGATTACCCAGCAGTAACCGTCGGATCCCATGTGGCCGTTGAATTCAGCTAAATGCAGCGACAGTCTGGACTGAAACGCTGTTGCTCAGTAGAAATGTTTGCTTTTGCCAACATTTTTTTTAAAATTCCATGTCCCATCAGTCCTTCCAACATCCTACGTTCAACATGTTGAGGTCTAACGAAGAAATTTGTTGGTTTTTGTGTGGCTGTGTGCTCGTACACAAATTGTAGCGATGAAAACACGAAGCCCATATGGTGTTTGAAAGCTCTCTTAAATGTCTCATCTTCTCCTGGTGTGACCTGTGTTGGAGAGTGTTCAGATGGTGTGCGTGAAAGTCTGCAGTTCAAATGAAATAAAGGTCACTGAAGAGTAGGGCTCTCAAATAGGAACTATTCAGTCATGGCTGGAAAAAGGACTGGTGCAGAACAGAAAAGGTGACAAGAGTCTTCGCAAGAACATTTTTACCTTTCTTCCTTCAACACATGCCCATTTAAAGTTGAGGGACAGGCAACGTTCGCAAGCTTGCCGTCCTGATTTGTAAAATACCCAGATCCCCACAGCAGTTACAGTGAAGAAAGCCCTCCAGTTTGTGGACGATCTGTTCCCATAGTTACCCGAGAGCAGGAACTGAACACTCGTTCCCCTCAAACAAGCAAACAGAGCCGAGGCAAGCCTCTCCCTCTCCTCCTCCCCCTCACTAGGTCCCCTGGCTAGTTGGTTACCATAATGATTCACACCAAACTCTCCGTTAAGGGCCTCTGTCTGTAGGTCTTTTGCTTTTTAAACCATCAGTGACGCAGCATCCTTGTCAAACATGCCTGTCTTTACTGAGGTTTCTGTGGCGTTTTGTTGCGTAGCTCGTGTTTCACGAGCCGCAGTGCTGCACAGATAAAGGCAGACTCCAGAGGCAGTTGTCAAGGCCTTTACTGTAGCATCTATCCTCTGAACAATAATCATGTCATCAGCGTTTGAGTCACAGGATGCTTCTTGTATGGTCAGAGGCCGCGGGATGCCACAAAACGAGGTGTCATGGAGGATTTATGCTAATACCATCCTGTGAATAATCACCGTTAAGCCTGATAATCTAGCACTTTGTGTGGGCTCTGTTTTGGGAGGTAGTTAATTTAAGGTAACATTGCTCAAAATCAAGTTGCTTAACAATTAATTACCTTGTAGAGTGGCAGTTTGTTTACAGTTCACCGAGCACTGGCTTCAGTGTGACACCGTGTGTGTTTATTTTTGGATGAATCGGTTTAATAAAAAGCTGCACCGACTGCATTGCTGCAATTTAAAAAAAGAAAAAAAAACAGCACTTTGTGGAGACAAAGTTCTTTCTCAGTTAAGCTAAAAGCAAGATTTAGCCTATTACCAGTAGAGTTGCTGATAATGGCTGCATAAAGTTTTCTCACCAGTTTTGTCTGTCTTGTTTCCCCGCACTCTGCACAGTGATCTGCAACTTCCGATCACCGATATGTCAGGCTCTCGTCCTGGAGCTGGGAGAAACCGTCCAGATTCTGGAGAAGTTTGACGGTAAAAGCATTGAAATATTCAGTGAAAGCATTTGAGTTAATGTGATCATTTAATTCTGATTGTGTGCATTAATAAACAGCTGAGTGAATTATCTTATCCCTCTCGACATTTTTCACATTCTATCGCAATAAAAACACCACTTAGTTGTGCTGATAGAGCAGCACAAAGTGTAATCATGAAGAAAAAAACACAAGTTTGGTATGCATTTATATTTAGCCGCCTAGGTGCTGATGCCTCTAATTTAACGCCAATGCAACCAACTGTATTCAGACATTAACTGGTTAGTGAACAGAATCAATCTGTGTGTGATTATAAATATATCTATCCTGCGAAGGCCTCACATGTTCTGTGGAGAGCATTTGTAAACAAAACAGCATAGAAATCCTGTGTGCGGTTTGCTACATGCCAGGACATATGCAGAAAAGGGTCCAAAGGTCAGGTGAGACCAAAACATTATTTATGGTAGAAAACAAAACTGCCACCCTGAATGCACCTTCCCTGCAGTGGTGGCAACATTATGTTGCGTGGAGACAAATGAAAAAAAAGGGAATCACTCTTTATATTTTGAATTGCCAAAAACATTCAAAATACATAATTTTCCTCCCTCTTCATAATTATTTGCTGCTTGATATAGGCCCGTCACATAAAATATTAGTTATGAACGTAAAAAAACCCCAAAACTTGATTAATAGGAATAGCATAATTTCTTCTCACTACACTTGTTGTTACCAAAACTGACCAAGTTGAGAAGTCAAACCAGAAACAAACTTATTCATCCAACAAACACTTACAGATTTGACAGCATTATCTTTTTCTGTTTACATAAAACAGAAAAAAAGCTGTGCTTTTGACCAGGTGGTCTGACAGCAACGATGTGTGACAGAATCATAGAGGATGTATGTCACAGCTGCTGCTTTTTCCATGTTATTACTTGTGAACTGGAGACCTCAAAAAATAAATCTGACTGACTTGCTAAGCTAACCTTTTTACTTGATGTTTATATGTTAAAAGTTTTTGCCTCAATATTTATGAGTATTATTTTCATCAGTTTAAGGTTCAGCTCTAGACCCTTTGTAAAGTCTAGACAGTTAGACACTGCTTATTTCATATAAATGGGATTATGTGTCAAAATATTGCACTTGTACCCAGATCAAGTTTACTCTGTGCATCCAACTCAGCTTCCAGGGCCTATTCTCAGTACCTTTCAACCAAATTACTAATACATTTACTTTAGGTTCTATTTCCAAATAGAATTTTATTTTCGAAGTTTATCATTTAGCAATAAAAAGATAATGACCTTCATTAAAAATATGTGGGTTTTTCCACCCCTGCTTGTTTGGTGTGTAGAACTCATCCAAATAAGCCAGTTCACTGCAGGTCGTATCACACAAGTCATGATGACTAACCGAAAGTCATACTCTCTTTGTCCCAACTCTGCCAATGCTTCAAATGATGCACACGGTGTTATTTTATTTTTTTATTTATTTTTTTTTTTATAGTGAACTGGAAACACTGCTCTCTAGTGATGAGTCACCTTTTGGCAGCAACAGCAATTACTTGGAAGAATCAGACACTACTGGGAAAACAGAATCACTTCTTTCAAGGAACAGGACAAAAGACATGCTGGCCCACATAGTGGCTACTCAGATTCATGCACATCAAACCCTTAAAGCCATGTTTTATGAAGTCATTCCTCGGTCAAACATGGACCAACACAGTCCACTTCGACTGTCGGGTTATGAGTTTAACTCATTTCAATGAAAAAAAAAAAAACATTCTCAAAGAAAATTTACAAAGAAATATAAAGACAATTTTTGTCTGTTTATGTTGATCAATATTTTGGTCAAAGTAAATGTTTGACATGGCTAGCATTATATTATGCTTACTACTTAGCAGGTAAAATGCTAATGCAAATGAACAAACACATTCTCTATTGTCATCTAAAGTCATTCACACAACTGACTCACATTAACATTACGCAGCATTCTGTGGAAAAGATTCACTAAAGTTTCACCAGCTTGTTGTATGGATGACCACCTGAGAAGAGTAAACTCCTTTGAATTTCACCTCTAACCCAGCAAACTGAATCACAGCTTTTGACCCAATGTTTCATTATAAATAATAGACCTTATGTTCCAGATGCACTTGGATTAAAGAAATAATGTTAATTTTTTAGCGTATGAGCTAAGAGAATAAGTCTTTCCAAAGTTTGACCACCTTATTTCCGCTAGTTATAAACATAACAAGTTGCAGCCGTTTCATATAGAATCTGTTTAATTCCACCCAAAACTGTAAACTCCAAATTACTACTGTGATTGAATTATTTTCATTTGTGTAAATAACAGTGCAATGGTCTTGTAAAGTACAATACTTGGGTCAAGTAAAAAAAACATATTTCGCACAGCCTTTGAAGACATGTGGGACTTTGAGTCAAGTTCTCTCTGTCAGTCTGGAAGAAAAAAAAACCACTACATTTTATGGCACAACTCAAAGAAGACAAATGTTGCAGTATTAAAAAGAACTAATGGAGCAGTCTTAAAAACCAGGGCTGTCAAGTCTCACACATTTCACACTTTTTACACTCTGTCACGTCTCTCATCCATTTTCTCCCACAGTGAAGAACAAATTCACAACCAAAACCATTTTGTGAGATTTAAAAGAAGAAACTGACACTACTTTCTACCCAACAACTGTGAACCATCCGGCAAAGGCAACACATCAATTAAATAGCTCAAAAACTAAGGACAGAAGTCAAAACATTAATGCTGCTGAAATGCTACACAACTGGACTGTGAAGACATGCATGCTGATAACGGCTGTGTTTTAGATACGACAGATTTAAGTGTGAAACGGCAAGAAGCATCTAGAAAGCTATTACACTTAATGAAGCTTTGCTAACAGATGACCTAGCATATGTTAGAGATCTGTCTGTTCTGTTATGTTTTAAGAAAACTTAGCCGCCTGCAGAAAAAAGTACAATATCACTTATATCTTCCAAGAAATAAACTTTTTCTTTGACTGAAAATCAGAAGAACATTTTCAGCTTCATTTTCCTCTCAACAAACTTGCTTCATGTTTGTCATCCTTCTCCCATTTTTTTAGGTTGGTACAGAGGCTTTTCCACCAAGAAGCCATCCATCAAGGTAGTTCAATTTCAACTATATTTTGCAAATAACAATGAAATGTTTGATCACTTATAATTATAAAGGCTGGGTTTCTCTGCTTAGGCTGCTGCCCCTATGACCCGATCCCAGATTAAGTGGAACATAATGAATTGGATAGATGGAAATATTGGCCAGATATAACTCTTATTGTGTTTAGATTGTGACCAATGATTTTATAGAAAGCATTTATTTCTTAAAGTAGGGTTTTGTTTTCATGTCCACTCCATAAAATTTGAGCTCAAGTGTCAAATTTTCTAAAAATGTATAGTATGACATTACAGTTGTGCAATTAAAGATGAATTCTGCACTTTGAAGGGGGTTGGAAGTAAATGTGGAAGACTTTGTATTATGAACATATTAATGATGCTCACTTTACTTAGTAAAATGTAATTTCCTTCTGTGACACAGTGATGTAGCGACTTGAAGCGCAGAAATAAATCTGTCTTTGCCAAAGAGACCTTGTGACCAAATAAATTACACTGTGAAAAAATCTCTTAATTTCCCGCAGCTGTGGTTGCCAGAATTTTACCGCATAAACATGGTAATATTTGACCATGTTTGTACAGTAAAATTCTAGCAACCAAAGCTGTATTTTACCAAAAATTTGAGACATTTTTTACAACGTAAAGAACGCAGCTTTATTTGACAAAAATAGAAGTTTCTTAAACTTGTATTTTAAAGTTGCATTTTGAAAATGCAACTTCGAAAGTTGCATTTACAAAAGCATAATTTTAATCACCAGCCTTTGATGTCATATTTCAATGCAAAGACCAAATTTCTTTTTCATATTGGTGTAGATTAAGAAAAATAAAATGCTAGCTTTAGGAAGAATAAAAAACACTAACATTTTAGCATATTTCTTCCAGTGCTAACATGAGCTGCCATGGGGAAAAATATTTACCTCTTAAACTTGAAATTGTACCACAGAATTGGTTTGACAGGGGGAAAAATAAAAATAAAATGAGTGTCCTTTCCTTAGTGACTGTTGCAATCCAGATGCAACAATATTTCTGGCATTGTCACGTCTTTGATCAAGCAAAAATAATGTTCGAAGACAAAGGAGCCCACATTTAATTCTTGTTGTTCTCTAATTGAGCTTATAATATTTTAACAGAGGCAGATCAGTTTGGGCACTTTAATGTTCAGTATGAACATATTGATAAAGAGTTTAATGTGAAAAGCAAATAGGTTTTTTTAAATCCATCGAAGGGCTACATACATTTTTTTTTCTGTCTGTTCATACTTGGTTTGAGTCTAAAATGTTAGAGGCTGAGCTGTTCTGTTATGTGCTGGACTGTTTTAAAGACAGCATAAAAACTGTCAGGTCCTGGTAAATGTAGGTGTTAGCAGCCACATGCTGTCCTTCTTTACTCCCATCAGCTATTTACAGTTCTCACCAACACCCCTCCATTTTGTTATGTACTCTGCCCACATTCATTCGCCCGAGTGGTCTCACTGTGCTGAGAGAATTTTTCTCCTTTTTTTTTGCTCTCATGTTGGCCAATTCTTCACATCTGGCAGATTAGAATACAAAAAAATAAAAGCATGAACTTCAGCATCTGCAGCTGGGAACACTCAATCTCTGAGGCCTTTCCCCTGCTAAGCTGAACCACAATAGGAATCCTGCAGGCTGCTCTCCCTCCTGTTTCTGCGATTTGTAAAAGCAGCTTGAGCTTTTCATGTGTTTCTTTTTGTGCAGAAAATGTAAACAGGCAGTAGAAAATATCAGAATATATATATAAATAAATATATATATATATATATATATATATATATATATATATATATATATATATATATATATATATATATAAAAAAGAGCTGGAAATCTGAACTCATCATGTATGTTTTGGGTCATTAGCTAAAATGAAAAAAATCCATTATTATTTATTTTTACCAGTGCAGCACAAAGCACATTAAGCTACAACTCTAACATAATAAATGACTATTTTGGTTTTATAAAGCAGGGGCATTAATGTAGGCCTGTCACTCTATAACAGCTCTGCTCTTTTATCCATCCACAGGGTATTTTTCCTGTCAGCTATGTCCACTTAAAGAAATCTACAGTGACAAATAGAGGGTAAGTTGCTTCATTCATATAAATCTTTAGAAGAGGGCATGCAAAGATCAAACTTCTTGGTTTTCTCTTTTTGGTCAAAACTGCTTCTAGGTTTTCAAGTCCTCAATTTATCGTGTGACTAAATCTGCACAATAAAACACGTCTCAAAAAATTGATCTGAAAAGCACACGTCCAGTTTTGGACAGAAATGAAAATTGAACTCCAACATCAAGAAATGGACCAGTGTGGATGGATCATTTTTCTGGTTTGCTTTGCTTCTAAAGACACATGGGATATTTTATGGGTTCCACAAATGTAGATGTTTTTATTTTTATTTGTATTTTTTTATGCTGGTCACCTCCAGGAACTCTTACTGGCTCAATATATGTGATGGCTCAATATAGATGCCCATCACAGGGCATCTATATTCTCTCTTTGCTTTCTGATTTGTGGATAGTTACCACCTCATTGATGTTGACATCAGTATGGGCATAATTATTTGGCCACAGTTGCATTGATCAGAGTGAGAACAGGAACAAAAATTAACAGGTCTTTTCATTCTTTGACTCATCACTTAACAATCTGAGACTGGGTGTTCTCTGGGACATTTGACTTTGTCGAAGTTTCCCTTCACCTTGAAGGAGTATTCACCCTCTTTGTTCAAGGGGTAGGAACTCTTCACAAGGTATTGTAACTTTGTCCTCTAATTATGCTGCAACAAAGGAAGACTTCTCACTCAAACAAGTAAAAGTGCAGACTTTCACATACACATTATTGTACTTCCTCGCTGCGGGAGCAGTTCTTTGGGAAATCTGCTCTTTGGGAAATTTGCTTCACTGTTTAATGAAGTTAATGAGGTGACACACCTACTGCATCTGCGTAGTTTTCCCAAAGCATCCCTGCCAAAGACAATCAGCCACCCACACTGTGTTACAGATGGAGATGCTCGCCTGGTACCATAAACTTTATGCAGTGCTACATTTAATTCTCTGCAGCACACTCAAGAGTTTTGTGAGCAAAGTGCAAAGCACCACAAGAGATCTGACCTTTACTGTTGTGTTTCCTGTTACCAAATTACTCATACCTTCTAGAAAATAAATGAATCAAACATTTGGAGAAGCCTCCTCTTTGTCACATCATCATATCAGAAAAGTGAAAGATCCAAGCTATGGATGAATAATACATTCATTTTGTGCACGCATGTTGTCCTATAGTTATGTTTAAAATGGTATGGCGATGTGATGTGACCTTTTCACATCACTCTATGTTTTAGCTGAATGATTGGAATGTCTCTTTGCCTGTATGTTTAGCATTATTGTCCTTAAAGAAGGTAAATATTTTAATATGGCAGATGGAAAAAAAAAACTGAGCTGGTCAAAACCTACAATATTTGCTGTTATGAATTTAATAAAAGTTTATGTATTTTACATTTGCACTGTATCAATTGTAGTCATTCTGTCAACGGATTCACTTAATAGAGTAAGGAGGCATTAGGAGTGCTTAGGCAGAAAGCTTTTACAACAATGCAACCAATGGAGAGTAATCAGTGTCGATTTAAAAAAAAATTGTTTAAAACAAGATTGTGCCCATGTATTACAATAATACATCTTTAATTCAAATTGTCTTAAATGTACCTGAATGAAGGGAATGTAGCTGTGAGGAAAATCTCTTTTCCTCTAAGTTGCATTTATCTAATATTTGGACGCTGCAGGTAGAAAATCAGTCATCAGCTCATTTTTTTCCTGTACCAGAGACGTTTGTTGATGTTGTTTGAGGTTTGCAATTCAGATAAGTGTTGAGCGAACTATATACCTTTATATGTAAAGGTATATACTGTTATCACTTCATAAGGTTGTACTTCAGAGTGTTCCCCATGTAAATAAATGTACTGAAGTTTGTATTGTGGCAAAAGTGGAGGAGCTTGTAGGTTACTGTATCTCACACACACACAGCTAAACACAAACAACTAAGGGCAAATAACAGTCTAAAACATTCATGGTATTAGAGTCTGGGAGGCAGCCGAAGTCCCTGGAGAAAATCTACTCATGCATGGGAGAATATGCAAACTCCATGTAGAAAGATCCCAGGACATTCTTGCTGCAAAGCAACATTTCTACCAGCTTTTCCACTGAGCAGCCCTATTTTTTTCACCAATTATTAGCATTTATTTAAATTTTATTGGAACACTTGGAGTCATCACACACAGCATGTGAAAAGCAATGTGCAACTTCACAGATTGTTTTTCTTCTCCATTTTCACTCCAGGCTGTGCGAGACAGTAGTGCCTCTGGAGGATCCCATCATCACAGAGACCACCTCTACACTGCAGGAATGGGGCATTCTGTGGAAGCAGCTCTATGTGGTCAGTTGCTATGTGTTACAGCACATTTTGCGAAAGAAAACACATACAACAATAACAGTGAGTGTGGTTTTAACTCTACTCAGATATCCAAGGGAGCTAAAACATCAAGGGCAAGGAAGCTGCATAAATTGTTGTGTAATTTGCATTTCTAGGCAGGATAGGGGGTTCTGATGGAGGCGTTTTGCTTGACTTAAACTGCAGAATTAGGTATTTACATAAAATATGACAGTGGAGGTCCCTTAAGTTTCCATCTCACAGCATATTGATTTGACCAATGCGCTGAACTTTCTTGCCAATAAATATCTGAAAAATATGTATCTATATTTACAACATGGGAGTAGAGATCGTGTTTGGGCAGATAAAGGCCATTGTGTCCTATTTCATGCTGCGTCTTTCCGGCATTGATTGATCCTGGGCTGCTTCATGCAGCTACTGCATCCTCTTAAGATCCACTGACTCTAGTCAGGCTTTACTTGTTGGGGAAAAAGTGATTACTGGGAAACCAAAGCATCTTTAATCCCACTAAGTGTCGAGGGGGCAGGCAGACGTGGTTGGTGGGGTTTAGAGATTGGAGCTGAGTGGCTACGTTGCAGAGCTGGCTCTGAGTTTTTACATAACCTTTCACTGAGGACTGCTCATGCTTTGAGCAGCTAAGCAGCCGGAGGCATTGGTGTGATGATGTAACTTCCACTGAAGCTTGACTAATGTGAAGCCTTGATTTAACTGTGCTTGTTTTGTGCCCACCCCCTGAGTGGAATGGGCCATGTTGCTACAGTTCCATCCATAATAATAGGATATTGCACTGGGTAGATGTTTGTAGGTTTCACCTCACTGTTGCCTATTAGGCTTGATGGTATTACTTCAGGGAGCAATGGCCTAAGCATAACTGTGTATTTCTTACAATGTGCGTAATTAGCCCTACAGAAACAAGGTCCAAAAGGACTCATCAGCCCTGACAATTTTCTTTGTTTTCACCAGCTAGCAGCCTATGAGAACATGCGGTGTTTATCCTCATTAAACTTACATGGCCATTGTGGAGCACTTAATCTTTGCATTTATGTAAACAAACCTGGGTGCTAATGTGGCTTGACGTATCATTAGGGAAAACAGAACATAGAGAAATTAAAAGTGTTGTCCTTGGTTTATGAGAAATGATGATGAAATTATGTTGAGGTCAGAGCAGACATGTAAAGGAAGTTTGTTCTGCTTAATTAGTTCATTAACAAAACCTGTGGGCTCAAAACACAGTTATGCGACTTATAGGACTTACATAGGCTGGCAGAGGAGTGGATGAGAGCATCTTAAACGAGGCTTTATTGTCTTAATTGTGGACACACACCTACTTAGATGCAGACGTTGTGTTGCCAGTAACAGCTTCAGTCATACATGCAAAAAAGGACTCATCCCATCTACTTAGGAGCTATGACCTACAAGCTAAACAACAGAGACCAAATTATACATATACAACTTCTTTAAAAATGGCATCCTATGGAACAACAAAAAACTTTAAATACCTGCGTATTTTATTGCAGACTTATGATCACAGAAAAAATTTACATGACAGAAGTTTGATTTTGTGTTTGTTGAGTACTTTTGGTATCGATTTGCACATGTGAATTAATATTCGGCAGCTTTACATGTTTGCTGCTGCATTAATGTCATCTGAACAAAACACATGATTACAGTATAAATCCCATTTTTAGCAAACTCCACAGGTTGCAGTTTGTGGTATTTTGACAAAAAGTAATTTTTTCTAGTATGTCCTCGAAAATGAAAATGATAAACTGTCTGATGTGGTTAAAGCAATTTAGCAAGTGACGGTGGGTTAAGTTCTTCCAAAGTGACGCGAAAAGGATGCCATTTGCGCAGGTTATCTTGGTGTAACACATTTGTTTGACGGTCTAGAGCACATATTTCAAACTCAAGGTTCAAGGTCCAAATCCAGCTCGCCATAAGTTTTTCTGTGGCCCTCAAGAGAGCCACATAAATAGAAATGTCAAGATTATAGTTTAGTGCCTAAATACTATCTGTATATTGCTAAATTACATCAATAATGAAAGATTTTCAATACCATTTGGTTTAAGACGTACTCATGAGATGCAGAATAGTCTATTAATATTTTAACAGTTTGCTTTTAACAACACATTCTGTCCTTTGAGGACATTCATGATCTTGTCATGGCCCAAAAATAAAATGAGTGACAGCTACGGTCGAAAGCATTTAAGTGTGGCAAAAAAAAAAAGTAAAACCTTCTTCGAGTAAATTTACATTGTATATTGATCCCGCTGCTGTTACATAATTGTTTAGCTTAGTTAACCTGTTAACTGAGCCGCCTTTGGCTTCTTTAATAGAAACACAAGGTGGATCTGTTTCATAAACTGCGCCATGTGATGAACGAGCTCATTGACCTGCGTCGGCAGCTCATCCAGGGCCACCTCGCTCAGGACCAGACTCGCGAGATCAAGAGGCACATCACCGTACGGCTGGACTGGGGAAACGAGTGAGTAATAATTTAACCCCACGGTGTTTAATCAAGTGAGTGGCAAATTGACGGCATCCTCGACTGTAAACATTTGTTTCTAGTTGTTGGCTCCAGAAGAATCAGTGTTTGTGTTTTGGCAGCGTGGTGATGTACAGCACAGGATGTGGGTGTACGGCGGTACCGCACTGATGGAATTTTATGGTCATTTAGAAGATCAGTGACTCTGAAGCTGCTTAAAGTCAATGCAAATCCGCCCGCAGGAACTTTACAGTCATCGTCTTCAAACTCCAGCTGAGCTTTCTCAGGGATCTGTAAGAGAAAAAAAAAAAGATATGAGGGATTCAGCTCAGGAGCATTAGTTTGAATAAGATTGTACATTAATACTCTCTTTTGTCCAGCTGAAGTGCCTGGAAGAGCAGAAAAAGTCACAAAGTCTGTGATGTGCCAAACTTTGCTTGTAGCATCGCTGAAGTATGCGATGAGCAGGGATAAGAGAATAGTTATGCTCTGATTTTATGGTTAAAAAGGGTAATATCTACATAGATATTATTTAAGCCTTTGAAGCTACAGGAACGTGCTCATTTCAGAAAATTCATTATGCTGTATAAACGTAGACTGTATGTGAATGTTAATGCACCACTAAATTTACAGACTGTTCCAGGTTTAGTTCCATGAAGTCTTAAGTTGTTCGCTTCACCAGACGCTACAGGCCACTTCTGGGATGTTAGTCGAGCTTTTACTGTAAAGGAGGGACTAACACACAATTAGCCTGGTGGTCACAATGGCATGCCTGATCAGTGAGCATGTTTTCTAACACCTAAAATGTGCTTTTTTTTCTCTCTCTCTTTTTTTTATTGATTATTTTCCATCAGGCACCTCGGCCTGGACCTCGTTCCCAGAAAAGAGTTTGAAATGGTGGATCCAGATCAGATCAGTGTGTCGGAGTTATACAAACTGGTAAAAATGATTGTTCATCTTTCACATGTTTCAGATACATGTCTTCTTCTTGGACTGTGAAATGGTGGTAAAGTGTCCCTGCAGCTTGCATTAAGTGTATTTATAGCAATGACTAAGTGACTAGCACACTATGAGCTCTTGTACTTACAGTGTACCTTTGTGCTATTGCACCACTGGGATTTTCAGACAGGAAAGTGTTGTTGGATGTGTAGGGATGTGTGAATGTACTGATTATCAAACCATCCATAAGAAGATGACTCAAAAACAAAACAAAACTAAAAAAGAAACAGAGAGTGAGAGAGAACGATTTTGGTGTCGGAGCCATCTCATGTTCTGTCAGCTTGTCCCTTTAATGCATGCATGTGATTCTCGCAAGTTTGATGGTTCGCTATGAATGCAAACATAATGCAAAGTGAAAGCTATAGGAAAGCCAGCACATAAAACATTTTTGAAACATAAATTACATAATTTCCAAGCTAACAGCTGCTTGAGAAGCACGCTTCCAAAATAAATAACAGCTGAAATGTAGTTTGGTAGTAGCGATGTGGGACTTCCAAACCTATACACAAACAGGGAGAGAGAGAAGACTTACTGAAGCAGATCCAATTTTAGAAACATTACTGCACAGATGTTATGAAATCTAATGTAATTCTGCTGGAGACAGTTATCTAGGAGGGAGATTCTTTCTGGTCAGTAGCTGCATCTCCATATGCTGGTGAAAACATTGTCTAACTGCCCTGCAGCCTTCCATTATCCCATTGCCATGTTTCTCAGCTTTACACGCAGTATGTTTGTGCACTAAATGCTCTGTGCAGAAACAACAGTGTAGCTGCTTGTTGCCAGAAAGCCTCCTGACTCTGGTGATGAAAGTGAGCTTGTCTTTGGCAGGGCACAAGGCCTTGGCGGCTCTTCGGATATGGGTGTTCTCTCAGGCTGCCGAGCAGAGAGCGCTTTGCCTGTTAGTGTATGTGTGGGGGCGATGCCGGCTTTGTCCTATTCCCCTGCCCACATGCTCACGTTTCGCCTCGTGTGGGCTTCTCTTTGCTCTGCAGGAACACTAGTGTAGCCGTTGTGCAGCAAACGTAGGTGAAATCTTGTCAGATTTGAAGAATCGAGAGAGGCATCATCAGGCCCTTATAGTGCTTCTGAGGCTGCTGTAATGTAAATAAGTTCAGGGCTGTGGGGGATGTGTAAAAACTGAATAGAGGGATCTAACACTTCTTTCCTTTGAAATGTACTCTTTTTAGCATGTATCCAGCAGACACTGTGGTCAGCAAAGCACAAACCAGGTACAGTTGTTTTAACGCTTTTTATTTATCAAATTGTCACACTTTTTATCCTCTTCATCTCTTCTCAACTCCCATTTTAAATCTGTTTTCCTAAAGAATATGCAACAAAAGAATATCTATATCACTTCTAGACTCCAGTTTTGGTTTTCCTGCAGTATATTACTGGTGGCCTCTGAGTTACTCAGACCAAAGGGTGAGGGTATTGGTTCCCACTGGGATCACATATGCCCCAGTTCATGCCCCCAACTGTGAATAGTTTGTCCACTAAATTTTTCTGGTGTGTGAGCATTTTGTGGCAATATGCAGCATTGCGATCTCAGTTTTCTGTTTTTGCTGCACGTTTTGTGTCCACAAATGAAAAACGGTGCAGTATTTTAACCTGTTATGTCTTAAATCTACCTTAAACTGTGAAACAAAAGTAAAATTAAGAAAGCCTTATCGTTTATGATTGTTATTGTTTATAAAATCAAAGTAATACAGACAACAAAACTAGAGATGCACCAGTCAGTTTCTTTTTAAGTTCTGTATGCATGCAAAGATATGTTTCATTTTAGATAATAAATCAAAGTAATGTAACAAATGTAACAAATACTGATGATAAAAAGTAAAACCAGATGCTCCAGGTTCTTTAGTTCATTACATTTTGCAAAAATGCAAATTCGCTGGAAATGATTTCCAGTTTTCTTTTAGGCTTAACCTGCAAAAGTCTGATTATTTGTCCATTTGATTTTCTGTCTTGTGCTTGAATAGGAAGCATCACCTTCTTACATATTTTACATGCAGCAAATACAATTTGAACCCCAGCAAAGTCAAGGTGTCACAGCTTTTTTGGGCATTTTTAAAATCACTGTGATGTAAGTATCACGTCTATGTTACATGACATACATCACACATAATGTGCCAATACAGAATCAACGCAAGAACTCACCCCAGGATGCCAAAAGCTCGGAGCAGCTCAATTTGATGAACTCTGACCTATTTTCTGATTTGCATGAGGAGGCAATCGTGTGTGTAGGACATTAAAGCTTCATGTCTATATCTTTCCAGTCTGGAAAATGGAAAGATGATGTCATTACATACAGTATGTAACGTCATACTGTATGTATGAATCTCAATGCGTAAAAACTTAACAAAACAGTTTGCTTAATGAAAGCAATGTATTCTTCAAAAACAGAACAGGGCTTATTGTTGCACAATATGTTCTTTTCCCCATATTTAGACCCACATCTGTCAGTTGTGTTCTTTAAGAAGTACAAACTAACTTGTAAAATGAAAAGACTGCCTGATTATCACCACTTATTCATCAAAGCATGTTTTTTCTAACCTCCATGTGGTTTTTACTGATCTCAAATCAAAGCGAGCCAAAGAACAAGGAGTTTGATGATGCATTTACAAACCATATGAGGTTGAATTTTTCCGTTTTTCTGCATTTATTTAACAGAAAAAAGAGGCTGATTGTTCCATCAGGAAAAGCTGATCAAGGAAAAACTTTCTGACTGATTGGTGCATCGCTGCTCAAAGAAGTCCTTAATCAGAGCATATCATGTTTCCATGAGTAGCTGCTTAATTAAGTGACTAATTTGGGTAAAACTCAGTGTACAGTATGGAAGAAGAGAAAATACACATATATTTATTTATTTCATCATATAAAAAGGACAAATGTTTGACTGTCTTTGGCATAAACTTGACTTGTTAACGGTCACTTTCCTCTTAATTACAAGGGTGACAGCATGAGGCAGCGTCATGGCGATGGTTGTCGCATCCCTGTGTCACACCACCTCTTCATCAATCTGAAGAGCTTCACCTACAACAGCATCAGTGAAGATGCAGATGTCTTCTTCTCTCTATATGACTCTCGTGAAGCCAAACAAATCAGGTACACATACCAATCCCATTGCTAATAGAGCAGCCTCCAATGGTCCCACAGTACACACTGTATGTGTGCATAAGCTGACAGACACAGTCAGACACACACACTGTCTCAGTCCAGCAGATTGACTTAGGCACTTCGTGGCTGACAGACTCTCTGAAACTGTGAACTGGCTCCTCTTGCAGTGAGAAGTTCATGGTGAAACTGAATAAAAATGGAGGACCAAAGAATCCAGAGAAGGTTGATCGCCTTTGTGCACTCTTTACGGTGAGAAACTTTATATTTTGACATTTGATGACTTGTGAAAATGTTCACCGACTTCGAAATTGATCATATTTTGTCATGACATGTTTACATGCCATGTCAACATTTGGCCAGCTCCTGCGTTAGTCACATAAAATGTATTGAAGTTTGTTTTGTAATGTGATTAAATATGAGAAGTTCAAGGAATATTTTTCCATTTCTTGTTTTACATAATCCAATATATTATTTTATTTTTCTTCCATAGGACCTAAGCAGTAAAGACTTGAAGAGAGACCTGTATATTGTTGCACATGTAATAAGAACTGGTAAATACAATGAACAACATCACTTTCTGAAGGATTAAGATCTTGTCGTATTCCTGTCAGGCACTGTCTCCTCGTTTCGTTTCCAGGTCGTATGCTGCTGAATGACTCAAAGAAAGGCCCGCCACACGTCCAGTACAGACGACCTTATGGATGTGCCGTGCTTGCCATGAGCGATGTTTTCCACACCATTACAGACCTCAAAGAGGAGAAGGACTTTGTACTCAAAGTTTACACGTGAGTATGCAGCTAAAGCTACTCGTCTGCTTTTATTTTTCTCTGATATCCCTTGATGAAAATGTCGTTCCTCTCAACTTTGTTTGGCTAACTTTGCAGTTTGGCTGTGTGTCCTTTTGGAAATAAAAGTTATAAAGTCTCCGCAGTAATTAATGCATAAATGTGGATATTTTTTTGCGTGTGAAAGCCTGTTTCTTCAGTGTTGGTGCTGGTGTGTTTTGACCGGAATGATAATGAAGTGTCCTTTGGAAAATCAATAGCTCCTCGCCCTGGGTTGGATATAGGGCACCTGGCATGTTGTGAATCTGGCTTCTGCTTCGCCACAGATAGATGTTCCTTTCCAAGAAAGTGGAGGAGGGAGATAGAGAGGAAGAGGCAAAGAGATGGAACGGGATGACAGAAAGATAATTGAGCAAAGTTAGAGGACAAAGCATCATAACACCAAGCTCAGCATATTTTCTCATCAGTCAACAGCTTAAATGTCTCCTTGTTGCCTCCTCTGTGGGTCAGAGGTCATTCACGCACTTATTCCATTTAGTTGGATTAGGACAACACCACAGCTCCGTGAGAAAGAGAAATTTCTTGAACAGAGAGCTTATGTCTTTATTGGATTTCTCCGGCAACATGAAGAGATCCTCCTTTTAAAAAAGTAAGCAGTGATTCAGTGCTGCTGCCTCCAAACTGTCGGCTCCTATAAGACTCCAGTCTGTGCATTTCCTCGTGCCTTTCCCAGGGGCCTTTGGGCCCTCAGTAATGAAAAAGGCTGGTAGAGAGCTGGCTGTCAGGTTTGCTTAGTGAGCTGTGCATTTGGGCTAATGTGCTGCTTGATAGTGACTCCCCCTGCTGCTACCTTTTCTCCAAGAGGAAATCTGCTCTGGGACGCATGCTGTTCATGTGGTCCCCATGCACACAGTCCTAAAACCTCCATCTGGATTTAGAAGTGGGTGAGCTGTAAACAGCCCTGTCCGACTCTTTTTCTCCTCAGTTGCAACAACGAAAATGAGTGGTACCAGGTCCACGAGAACATCATCCGAAAGTCCAACACCAAGTACTCAGCTCCCAGCACCAATTATGGTAAATGTGTTTTCTGTAAAGTTTTCTAGGTTATTGTTAGGAAACACTTCTTGACTCACCACTTATGTACTATACACATTTTTCGATCTATAGGTTTAGTCTTAGATTATCACACTGTAAAAATACAGAAGAGATTAATATTAATTTAAATATGATTATCACATTTATAGAGAAAAAACTGAATTTATACATTTGTGAAAGTGTAAATCTTTTATTTTATTACAACCACCACGACACCTACCACTGTAGTAGCTAGAAAAACAGCTGTCCTAATAAAAGCAACTAGTTTGCTGACATAGCGGCTAGTTGATTACCAGCCAAGTATTGACATCTAAAAACATTAAATCATAAAGTTTATGTAGGAGATGGACACAGTTGAGCTTTTTGAAGTCAGTGTCAGAGTTCGTTGACCCTACAATCTTTCTAATTACCAGAAGTCACAACACATCTGCTGCAATGGCATGACTTTAAATCACAAACTAGCTTGATAATATAAATAGTTGTGCCTAGGTTTATTATTTGCTCTATATTACCAAATTTTCTTTATATGTGTTATTAGTTTTTCCCATTTAGAGTAAAAGTGGTAATAGAAAATTTGGTTTCCTAGGAATTGCCATGTGTGCTTCATGGAGACTATCTGGGATCAGTTGCAAATATTCAATGATTTCAAATTTTAATTCATATTTATAATTAAATTCCTTCTAAGTCAAATGAAAATTGGAAATTATGTCCAAGAATAAATTCAAATTCACATGCCTGCTGAACGTTTTCACAACCTGAACAGGACCCCAGACTTTCACAGGACTCAACTTCAACTTTAAGCAAAGAATAAAAACACACACTCTTAATTCAAGGTCAAAAATCTTAATTCTGATTTTAGATTTAGATTTCCAATTTTATTATTTATACATAAATTTAAACTTCAATTAACATTAAATGTCAAATTCCAATGATATTTCTGAATTCCAAAATTACATTCAAATTGAAATTTAAGGTGCAGCTTGATGGTTTTGATTCTACATATTTTTTTCAACTACAGCTTATATAATGTCTCTCAACATATAATTCAATGTAACTGTACATTAAACCGATCGACTTGTGTGAAATGCCAGTCTTAAGTGTCCTTGATTGATAATAATGTTTCATTGATGAATATTAAAAATGCTGTTTCTAAAACAAGGGATTTTAAAATGTTTTACTAAAATTATGACTCAATCTAGACAAGAATATGGCAATAATTGATAATAACGTAACATTTTCCCCCCTCTTTGTTCTGGCTCTGATTGCATCTCTATGGCCATTTCTTCTCTACCCTGACTGATGTCCTTTAAAAATCCCACCTCTTTCTTCTTTTCTGTTCTTGCTTTATCTTTCTCAATTTTTTTTACTTTCTTATCTTTATTTTTCCTCTTTCCTCAACCCAATCCTATTCACCCTCCCACATCCACATGTGGCCACTAAAACCCCCTGCTGCCACTTTCTGCAGGCCTCATCATTTCGCTGCAGCTGCTGCGAGGTGAGCTGGAGCAGATCAGACGGGAGAACCAGGCTGTGTTCAACAGGGCGTTGGCACTCACACGCAAACTGGGTTTCCCAGATGTCATCTTGCCAGGTAAAGAGGCAAAGAGCAGTTGGGGGTAGGGGGTGCAGACAGGAGGGGGAGCCCAAAGGCCAGATGGCTCAGAGGAAAGAAAGGAGTGGAAGGTCACAGATGCTGGTAAACAGGAAGCACTTGAATGTCGAAGTGGATAGAGCAGGAGAGATGTGAGACAGAATGGGGAGGAAACAGCAGGAAACAGAGGTCTGCAGAGAGGAACGCATAATTGGAAACAGTAACTTATACTGTTTGGTTTAGATTTATGGAGATTTTGTTCTAACAATGCATGAGATTAAAAGCTATAGCTCAACTGCTAAGCTTATTTACATAGCTGTGAAAAAGTATTTGATCCCCAAACCGAGCGATTGGTTGTTGTAACAACTGTCTTCAGGTCTTTACAATAAATCTTTAATCAGGCCCAGACCACGATACAACCATCACTATGTTAGACTGTAGAGATGATATTCTAGGCTCTTTTTCCTGTTGTTGTCTCCCATTCTCTCTCAACTCCTTGCTCTATTAGCTTCCTCCAATGATGTTCTTTTTCTGAAATGCTGTGTCAGATGCGAATTTTTAAAATGTTACACATCAGTCGGCGTAACAATATTTCCAAAGGTCATCACAATAATTTTTTTGGGCAAATATTAGACAGACACAAAGCCAAGGTTTTTGCCTTTAACCTCTCTTATGGAGGGCATTTTTGTACTGTCTCCTTATTGTTGAGTCATGAACATTGACCTTAAATAACTGGAGCAACTGCAGCCTCTAGTGCTTCAGATGTTAGTTATTTTGTGATATCCTGGATCAGTTGTCAATGTTGGTAGGTCAAACACTCCTGGGAAGGCTCGCCTCTTTTCTCTTATTATAATACTAGCCTTTTGTATCTTCCAGCCTTCATAGCAAATTGTTATCCTTTCCAGACTGATAGTGATTCATGACACTGTCATCTTTTCTTGATGTTCTTTAGATTGGAGCATGATGTGCTGTTGTTCTTAGATATTTTAGCCTACTTCATGTTGTCAGACAAGTTATATTTAGGTGAGTAGTCATGGCTGAGAGTGGCTAGTGAAACTGGACCTCGCTTAAAAAAAAAGTGGTTTATCACAGTTGCTTGATGATGTAACGTGGGTACCTTAACACTGATGTTTTCAACTGTGCTGCAGATTTACTAAGGTTATAAAATTATTTCGGTCATCCAAAACATGTGTGACCAAATCTGTAAAGAGACACAAAGGACACCCAGTCCTCAAGCTCAAAGACAGTGAGGCTTCATTTTTATTTCGGGATACAACATTCGTTCACTGTGTAGTTCTTTGTTTCTACTGACCATCTATAATTTGTTCCTCTCCTCTCCACTCCAGCTTCTCTCTGCTTCACTTGAAATACCTCCCCAATATCTCTCCTTGTGAGTCATCTGTCCCAAAGGAAATGACTTGGATATAAATAACAGTAATCTGATTTTATAAACAACAGCAATATCTTTCTCCAGTGTTGCCTCTGATGTTTGTCTCAATAAACACTGACCTTACAAAAGGTGCTGAGACAGTCATGAGTCCGTGCGTGCTTCAACTCAGCTGGGTCATGTTGAATTAAAAAGAACAGTGGCGCAGAATGTAATTCACAAAGATTATTTATTCATGTTGACCACACAGAGTTCGTGTGTGGAGCAGATGAAGGAGAAATTTTCACGGTCTACTTTTTTTTTTTTGGAAAGGTTCTACTTCCCTAATGTAGCTTTAATCTAGTTACTTTTTTTTTACATTTTTTTTTAAACAGCAGTTGTAGCTCCCTGTGGAGCTATAAGAGGCTAAACATTATGGGATGAATGTGTAAAATTAGTGCTGTCGCCTTTAAATAAAGCATCTCCAAACTTTAATTGCCTCAGGTGATACACGCAATGACCTGTATCTGACCCTGGAACGAGGAGAGTTTGAGAGGGGTGGCAAGAGTGTCCAGAAGAACATTGAAGTCACCCTGTATGTTCTCTACGCTGACGGGGACACGCTCAAAGTATGACACACACGTGCATCACTTCTCATGTCCCATATCATCAGTACATGAGTCAGAGTGGGCTTGACCTTCTTCCCATGCTTCTTTTCCCTTCTACAGGACTGCATCAGCTTGGGCACCGGCGAGCCGAACACCTCAGAGTATCGCTCGTTCGTTCTTTACCACAACAACAGCCCTCGCTGGAGCGAGATGGTCAAGCTGCCCATCCCTATCGACCGTTTCAGGGGGTCCCACCTTCGCTTTGAGTTCAGACACTGTTCAAGTGAGTCACTGCTGCAGCTCTGTCACAATCAAACCTTCTGAAAAAGCAAAATTGATGCTATCCAAATATCATGAGGCATGACATCATGTTCTTCTTTTCAGCAAAAGACAAAGGAGAGAAAAAATTGTTTGGTTTTGCCTTCACTCCTCTGATGAGAGAGGATGGGACCACGCTATCAGATGAGGTCCATGAGCTGTATGTGTACAAGGTAGGGTGATGCCATAACGCTCTCATTGGATGTATATTTAGCTTGAATGAACTTGCGTCGTCTTCACATCTTATACTTTTTAAATTACGCTTTGTAAAGGAAAGTAGAAACTTTTTTTTTGAAAATCAACTTTAGATCCTTTCTGCTCTTCCCTGTATGAACTAAACAGCCATGTATGACTGATCCAAAAATATCTCACAACAAGCTTGGCCTAGGGCTGTTGTCTGTCATTTTCTTGTGTTATCCCTTCTTCCCTTGTGTAGTTTGATCTCTCTCAACTCTGGACACTTTGTTCTGATACTAAAGAAGGCTCAGAGAGACAGGGCAGGTGCTAACATGCTACAGTGTATGTATTGTAGCTCCAAGAAGTGGTTCAAAAAGATGCTGAATAAAATAAATAATTCTATATCTATTGTAGTTGCTGTGTAATTACTAACACTATGAGTATTCAAGTGATATGTACGTTTAGGTACCAAATAATTCCAGTTTGTTTTGTTTGTTTTTTGGAATCCTAGATGATAAATATTTAAACGGTGGACTTACTAGAAAATGTGTGCGTTGCTCTTTTTGCAGTTAGTCTGTGGCATCTCACATGCAACTTACATGTGAGAGCAAAACCAGAGAACCTGTTACTTAATAACTGCTAGAAGCAAAGAATTCTTCTATTTCTGAATTAATAATGAAGTACAGGTTCTTGGTCTATTGAGTGTAAGTATTTTTTGCACTCTTTCAGTGCGTGCATATATTAGGATTTTAGATAAATATCTGTTGCTTTCTTAAAATATTAATTCTTTATTCAATTTATGGATTTCAACATCACATTTCAAATTACTTTCAATTTCTTAGTTTTTCAGTGGCACACTATGGCACACTACTACTTGTAGTGTCCTACAAATTTGCCCTACAAGCAACTATGAAGCACATAAATAAACCAAAACATTCAGAGCTCTGATTCATGAAGTTCCTATAAAGGTGATTTTGCAGTGAAATTTCTTCCATTTTTCCTGATCTTGAGCAATCCTTTTCCGTGTCCGTCCTTCATTAGTGTGATGAAAATGCCACATTCAGTAACCAGGGCCTGTACCTGAGCCTCCCCTGCTGCAAGGAGGACTTCAACAGCTGCCCCAACCTGCCAGCCAACCTGCCTTTCCAGAGGAGCCCAAAAGAAACATTCTGGGTCTCTACCATCCTCTGCTCCACAAAACTCACTCAAAACGGTAATTTACCCGCTAACACACCAGTCCTCTATATTCCATAGTTGATTCAACTCAGAAAATGTTGGTTTACTTTAATTTTTAGTGGATCTCCTGGCTCTTCTGAACTGGAAGGCCCATCCAGACAGGGTGTTGGACATCCTCGGTCGACTGCGACAGATCAGCGGAGAGGAGATTGTGAAGGTCATCACACCATTATTTCTGAGATGATGAGAAATTCTTTACACAGCGATTCTCTCCATCACTGGCGGTCTTAGTAAACATGTTACAACCTTGAGAAACACATTTGTCTGCTTTACTGTCAAATAATCTTAAACAGAAAAAGAAAAGAATAATCAAACTTTTGAGTACAGTGGAAAATTTTACATGAAATAAAATGCAGTACATAGAATTATTGACATTATTGCTATTTATGTTTTGAAATCTCCTTTTGTCAATAGCAGAGCGCTTAGACTAATCTTTAACTTTTCTCAAGAAACTAATCGTTCACCTTTTTCTTTGCACAATCTCTCTCAATCATGCAAAGATTTTATCTCATACTCCTTTCTCTTCAGCTCCACTGACAGGTTTTCTATGAGATTTATATCTGGGGGCTGTGAAGCCTATTGAAGAAAGTTAATTTTGTGCCAGGTGAACCATTTATGATCTGAAGTGGCCATATGATTTAGATCGTAATCCACCTGAAAGACCCAGTGAAGACCCATTTTCAGTTTTCAAGTAGAGTCGACCACTTATTTATGTAAAAAGTGGTCTAACCCTCCAGCAGCCTTAACGTGACACTCAGGGAGAGAGCGGGGAAGACAGCGGGGAAGCAGGGGGCTTGTCCTGTC
The DNA here is from genome assembly GCA_911649635.1 of Poeciliopsis gracilis. Taxonomy (NCBI): domain Eukaryota; kingdom Metazoa; phylum Chordata; class Actinopteri; order Cyprinodontiformes; family Poeciliidae; genus Poeciliopsis; species Poeciliopsis gracilis. Next base: position 7,278,379 of record CAJVRI010001220.1, read on the forward strand.
GGACTGTCAATTTCCAAAACCACACACGTTTTTTACCAAAGGGGCTAAAAAATTTTTAGGTTCCTTTGATTCTGTTTTAGATCATGCCACAGTCGTTTTGACATTATTATTTGTTTCCCATCACAGTTCCTGAGAGATGTCCTGGATACACTTTTCTGTCTTTTAGACGACAACACGGATAAATACGGACCGCTCGTTTTCCAGTCTCTGGTAGGGGCATTCAAAGAATGCAGCTGCGCTCACATATTAAATCATGTCTTGTGACTTTTCTGCAGAGGAAATGGGATGTAACATGTATATCTGTGTGCTCAGGTGTTCATCATTAACCTGCTCAGGGACAGCCGGTTCTACCACTTCAGACCAGTAATAGACTCCTACATCCAAAACCACTTTGCCGGAGCTTTGGCGTACAAGTAAAGCAAATCTGACCCTATTCTTCTTTTAATGTGCAGCTTGTTTGAAACTCTTTTTTTTCATTCATGATGTCTCTGAAGTTTCTTAACTCCAGCTAATTTGTCTGCAGAGAATTGATTCGATGTCTGAAGTGGTACATGGACCGCTCGGCTGAGGTAGTCCGACAGGACCACATACAGGAAGCGATGAGGGTAAAGTATCACACTCACTTCCTCCTTCTTCTGCTCTGGCTCCTTCTGTGGGGATTAATTAGCTCTGAAAGAGGAAATGGTCAAACAGAAACAGAGCTGATAAGAAGTAATGCAACACCACAGGAGGAACTCGGGAGTAAATTCCCTGCACAATTTATTTGAAAGGAAGTCATTGTGAAACTCTGCGGGTATTGATGGGAAGAGTGTGGCCTTTTCATGTGGCCTTTGTGACAAGATAATGGTAAAAGATATTTCACCGCACTGCCTGATTGCAATAATTTCTTTCATATATTGATTTTTAACCTTAAACTGATTTGGTGGTCAGGCCTGTTTCCTCTGCCAGGGAACTAAAAGTATGAGACGACATGTGAGATGAGTTATCTGATTGTTGTCTCCATCTGTATCCTGTACTTAATGACCTCAGGCACTGGAGTATCTGTTCAAGTTCATAGTCCAGTCTCGCATCCTGTACTCGAGGGCCACCTGTGGGATGGAGGAGGAGCAGTTCAGGGCCAGCATCCAGGAGCTTTTCCAGTCAATCCGCTTTGTCCTGAGTCTGGACAGCCGCAGCTCAGAGAATCTTGTCTTCACACAGGTTAGACAGATCCTGTCAAACATTTGTACTGTTTGGGGTTCAGAATACACACCATACAATTGTATAACAGCTTCATTATTACAAGCACAGTGGTGCATTTCAAGTGTTTGTATTTCATGTTTCTGACTGATTTATCATTGAGATTTGAAAATAGAAACATTTTTAGGAAGGTTGCTTCATTTTTTAAGAGCATCCAAACTTTTTCCTTCCAGTCAATTTTCCTAAAAGATTTAGGCAACTTATTATCAGTGGCATGTTGTTGCTTAACCTTTTTGTAAAGGATCTTAATGACTGTGAAGGAAGCACACTTCTCCATCATTATATTGACCATAACATGACATTTATGTTTAAATGCTTTTTAATTATATTCTAGTAAACTTAATTTTTTTTTATTAGCTTTAAACCCTAATCAGCACTTGAAGTATGTCACTCTATATGTAATAAGTCTTGTAATTTTTTTCCCTTCTCTACCATAAATCATCTTTTCAGTGATGTTCACAAAAAGTCCTATTCCTCTTTTGCCCGTTGTCATTTTGGAATGTATTTCCTTTGGTTATGCTCTTGTTATGAAATGATCTTTGTTAATGTATATTTTGTCATATTAGTGTTGGTTTAATTTTTATTTTATGTATTATTTTAACTGAGGCTTCACTGTTGCTCCATCCATGGCTTGATCCTGGACACTTTAGAGGCATGACCAGCTGCATGCTTTTCTGTGGTCATAATTCTTGACTCTCCTCCTTTCCAGTAAGTTACAGCGCCCCCCTGTGTTGGATCCACAATGCAGCAGATGGTGTGAAGCCATCAGCTCTCTCCAACAGGATGGTTATTTTTCAGAAACTGGTTTTAATTTAAACAATATGGATAAACTACAATTTTGGCTTTTACTGAAGAAAAGCCATGCAGAATCAGTAGCAATCTGCTTGTTTTCCTTTTTTAAGTATTATAATGTTGCTGTATATTTTATATCTTTTTAAATGTTTAGTGTCATTGTTAGGGTATTCATGCAGACACTTTTTCATATTTGTGTACTGTAAATTATTTCTTTGTGACCCCTGATCCTTTCCTCTCATAGGCAGCACTGTTGAACAGTTTTCCAGACATCTTCGATGAGCTGCTGCAGATGTTCACCGTTCAGGAGGTAGCTGAATATGTCAGGGGCACACTAGGGAGCATGCCCAGCACAGTGGACATTGGTCAGTCCATGGACGTGGTCAAACTTCAGTCGATTGCTCGTACAGTTGAAAGCCGACTCTTCTTCTTTCCTGGTGAGACAAACATGAAGGATTTTGGATTTTACCCCACAATAATCTTGTTTTTCACCTCGTCTCTGCTTGCTTTTCCCCCCTGCTTGTTGCCCCAGAGTCCCGGAGTATTCTTCTGCCAGTCGTCCTGCATCACATCCATCTACATCTGCGCCAGCAGAGGGAGCTGCTCATTTGTTCTGGGATCCTGAGCAGCATCTTTTCAATAATCAAGACCAGCTCCATGGTGCAGTACTCTTCACTAAGTTCAAAATTACTTAGGTTACTTAGGGTCACTTAGTTCTACTCAGTTAAGTATTCCAGTATGTGAAAGTATGGAAAACTACTGGACTTTATTTAAAGATTTTCCAGGTCCAAATAATTATGACACATTAAAACAGAGACCAGAAACCCTTTTTTATTTCCATACTCTACTTTTTATCCTACTGCCTTAATCTGCTCTTCTTCCTTCTTTCCTCCCTCCCTTCCTCCCTTCATTTTCATTTGTGGTACTAAATTGAATACGTAGTTCATGCATAGATAGTTTTCAAAGTATCTGCAGTCAAAACGATCATGTTGCATTTATCTGACCTTTATGTCATCTGACTATATTTACAAATAGATTTCTCTACCGAAGTTGACATCAGTGCTCCACAAAAGGCCATTGCTATTTTTTCTCAGCTTCTTCCCTCTTTTCATGATCTTGTGAAAATACCATTGGCTCCCGTTGCTCAACAGCTTTAAAATCGATCCACAGATGAATGAAATTAATCAATCCATTATTACTTTCATAAACAGTGCACTGCTGTATGACATCTCTGTTCTTCTTTTGAGAATGCTGGTTGCTTTGGGGGTCAAAGCAGAAGTGTGATTGCAGTCGCAATAAATTACTCGTCTGATTGTTCCCCGCCCCCAAAAAAGGGATTTCAGCAAAAAATCCGAACTGACACTAAACCATACGCCATACTTAAATATTTTATCAATCACATACTTCATGGTGGCTTAAAGTTTTCCTTGTCTTCTTTTAATTTGTCTGTCTTCTCAGGAGTCCTCTGTTCAGGAAGAAGTGGAAATGATGGTGGAGAGCCTTCTGGATGTGCTGTTGCAGACTCTGCTGTCCATCATGAGCAAATCTCATTCTGTGGAGACATCCAGAGGACAACGCTGTCCCCAGTGCACCGCAGAGATAACGGTAAGCCTTCACTCGATCTGCCCCTTTGAAGGATGATAACAAAACTCTGCAAACTTTAGTCATTATTTTGAGCAGGTTTATTTATGTGTTTTCGTACTTGTTCTTCTCTCTGCAGGGGGAGTATGTTTCCTGCCTCCTTTCTCTCCTCAGACAGATGACAGAGATCCACTTCCACCATCTTCTCAACAGTTTCCATAGCAAGGAGGAACTAAAGGTGAGAGAGTCTAAAAGTCTGATAACGTCTTTGCTCAGTTCTCAGTTTCAGTCCTGAGCAGACATCAGGGAAAGTTTGTACTGCCGTCTGTTAGCTGTACACTTGGACTGAACAGATTTTTGTTGCATCTTTTCCTGCAGGAGTTTCTGTTGAAGATTTTCTGTGTTTTCCGAAACCTGATGAAGCTGACTATCTTCCCCAGAGACTGGAGCGTCATGCGTCTTCTAACCAGCCAGTAAGTCTGCTTCTTTGCTTCTGTTATACGGTTTTTATCCTGCAGATGGTGAGTAAACAAAGCCAGCTCTCTAATCCAGGGACTCATCCGAAGGTGATGCTTGTGTTGCAAGTTTTTAAATTCACTTTTTGGCAGCCGGCTAGTTTTTACTTTACACTGTGTTGTATTTCTGCAGCATCATCGTAGTGACGACTCAGTTTCTGTCTCCGGCGCTGCACAAAAACTTCTCTGAGGGAGATTTTGATTTCAAGGTGTGTCTGTGCATTTGCAAACGATGAAAACCTACAACTCCATAAAACCACTAGATATTTTTATGCTTTTTATGTAATCATTTAAATGGTATTACTTTCTATTTATGTGGATTTCTCTTTGTATTTTAGGTGTGGAACTCCTTTTTCAGCCTCACTGTCCTCTACATCAACCAACCCAGTCTACAGCTGGAAGCACTCCCTCCTGCCAAGAGAAAGAAAACCCTGGACAAGTAAAAGCCTCTCTCAAGTTCTAAAAATAAACATGTGCATTTTATATTTTTTTATTTTTTATTAGATAAGTGTATCTTATTACTCACTTCTAAATCTTTTCCTTTTGTAGGCATGGGGATTTGAGAGTCATAATGGCATATGAGCTCTTCAGCATGTGGCAGAAATTAGGTGCGTCAGCCTTCACTCCCTTCAACAATAATAATTTTGAGTGAAACATTTGCACTATATTGTAAATTTATTATTATTTATTTTAATATTTTGCTTGCAAAGTTAGTATTAATCACAAATGCGGAGCAAAATTTCTTCCTGTTTTTTTTTTTTTTTTCACTTCATGTTAAAATAGGAGTCACTCAGTGGTTACAAAAGGCTAATAAATTTAAAGAATGAAGCTGTTTCCTGTCAACACATAGAAATATGAATATCAGAGAAACTTTAAGCAGCATATTTAGGCCTTTTGTTTGCAGCAGTCTTTAACAAAAGCAATCTTTAAGGCAAATTCTTTAGGAGCTTTCACGTTGCTTCACAACAATGTGAAGCAATCCAAAGTCATTTCCTCTTTTCTTATTTGGGTGCTTTTGTTCTCCACCTATTTACATATTTAATTAAGCGTACCCATGTTGTACTGCATTTTGTTATAGGTACAGAGAAAATATAACATTAAGGGATTTTCAAAACCCCTTAAAGATCTAAGGATCAGTAAAATTTAAAAAAGTCTTGAGGCCTCATAAAAACCTTTTAAAGAAATTCAATGAGGCTTAAAACACCATTGTGTGTTTCCTGTATATGTTTAACAGAGTTGTTCAACAAACACGTCTGTCTGTATCAATCTATTTCAACTAGGTGACAACAAGCCACACTTCATCCCAGGAATGATGGGACCCTTCCTTGGTGTCACCTTAGTTCCTCAGACCGAGGTCCGGAATATTATGATCCCAATTTTTCATGATATGATGGACTGGGAGCAAAGGAAAAATGGCAATTTCAAACAGGTTAGTATAACATTTATTTGTTATAAAATCCCAGAATGTGTACCTCATCCTCATAGCTCTTTGTCACAAAATGCGCCTGTTCCTGGACGTTCGTACCTCCAGGTGGAGGCAGAGCTGATGGACAAGCTGGACAGCATGGTGTCGGATGGGAAAGGCGATGACAACCACAGAGAGCTCTTCAGCTTGTTGTGAGTTTCAAACAAATCCTTAGTGAGACTATGAAGGAAATATTCTGTTTCTTTAAGAGCTTGCAAATTGTTTCTCTGTCGTTTTTCCATCACAACAGAACACAGCTGTTCGGTCCTTATCCAAGGTGAAGAATAATTTTTGCAGTCACAAAAGCTGAAAGATGGTGGTATTTGCTTCCTGTACTTAATATCTGTGGTCAATGCGTGTTTTCCTCCAGCTTGCTGGAGAAGATTGAGCAGGAGACATGGAGGGAAACTGGAATCTCATTTGTGACATCAGTCACAAGACTTGTTGAGAGAATACTTGATTACAGGTATGCTAAAGTAAAGTTGTGTTCTACATTGATGTTGTTTTCAGGGCTTTAAAAAGTGAACTTGTACTTTCAGGGACTGCATGAAAGGGGACGAGATGGAGAACAAGAAGATCGGTGGTTCAGTCAACCTTATGGTGAGACATTGCATTTTTACATTCAATAAAAAATGCAATGCTTTTTTTATGCATTGCATAAAAAAAGCAATGCATTTTGTATTGCTTTTGTAACAGGGGAAACGTGTAGGAAAACGTGACCTACTTTTTATTTTTTGTTCTATTGCAACATCAGAACTTCTACAAATCAGAGGTGAACAAGGAGGACATGTACATCCGCTACATCCACAAACTATGTGACCTGCATCTTCAGGCAGAGGATTTCACAGGTAACTTTCAGACTGCAAGTATGTTTTTAACACATGGTATGACTCAACAATCACTTTGATACTGGTAGAACCTTTTAGCAGCTGATTTTTAAAGTCCATCTGCGTTATTTCATTTTGATTGAAAGTGAACTCTGTTTTATTGACCCTAAAAATATTGTGTCTGTTGATATCAAAAGCACAATGGACATAGCATTCCTATTACACACAAAGGGAAAGGGAGTAATATCTAAGTGTGTCAGTCAAGTTTCAAATTGCAGCATTCAATGTATGACATTTACATTGGAGAAACCTGAGCAGTGCTACTGAAACAGTGGTGCTAATCCTAATTTTAATGGCTCCTTACAAGTGTGGCTTTTTACTATAGTAGTGAAAAACATAAACTTGCTGATGGGAAACAACATCCTTTTGGAAATGAACTGTTGTATCAAACTGAGAGATAAAGAAATAAATATTAATAAATGATTATAAAATGCACAGTTCTAATTATGACCTTTGACACTTAATAGCATGGCCAAAAACAAAAGCAAAATAAAGTAAAATGAAAACATTCTAAAATAGGTGTAACTTTCTTCACTCGAACTTGGGTATCGGATAGATTTCTGTCTTTTTTCGTCTTTCTTCGTCTTTCTTCGTCTTGTTTCTCTTTCTTTCTTTCTTTCTTTCTTTCTTTCTTTCTTTCTTTCTTTCTTTCTTTCTTTCTTTCTTTCTTTCTTTCTTTCTTTACCTCTGTTTTTCGTCTCTCTCTTCATGCGAAAGGAAGATGGGGCATCAAATTTGAGATCCCGGTTTAAAGCCCCCATTTTATTATTTGCTCCCACGCAGATGAACATGTTAATAGATAGGAGACTTCCAACCTTAAAAATCAAACAAGAGTACAGAGACTCCCTTGATTAAATCCATGGTCTAAATGTCAGGTAGATAATTATGTGCTTCTGGCATTTACTCTTTCATTCTTGGATTTATTATTTATTATTACTTCTTAGAAAAAGATTTACTGTGCATTTTGTATTTTATAATTCCCCTTTCAGTCCTGTAAGCAGAAAATCATTGGAAGTTTGCAGCTTATATGCAACAGGCTGAGTAAGTGGCATTAAAGAGTGTTACAAACTGTAGCTGCTTCATTATGTGTAAGTATCCATATGAGTCATTAAAGACACATTGATCTGTTACACAGCTCAAATATTATCAACACTATATATATTTGTTGACAAATATAACATTATGACTGTGAATTTATTGACGCGTATTTTGTGAAATGCAGTAATAATGAATTTTGTAATAGTTTCCTATTTATTTTCTGGAATTAGCACATTTATATGTAAAGAATACTAATTAACTATAAACAGTGTAGTTTGCATTATTTTTCTCTACTACAATTAAATAAATTTGTCCTTGAGAGTTGCAAAGGGAGCCATTAAAAGGCTGGCATCTCAAATGATAAAGATTAAAAAGAATCTGCTGATAATCAGATTGACTGGCCCAGACCAGTGTCCAGCAATTTGGAAACTCAAAAATCCCACTTTTTTCCAATTATTGAATTCACCATTCCCAAGCATTACAGGCTTAATGCTTTTGATCTGGAATTTTCTATGTGAAATACTCTCAAATGTACTTATTTTTAACATTATTGAGGTATTTGAAAGTAAAGTTATAGATTTATAAAAGTTGTTAAAAAAACAAAAAAACAAATACTATTTCCTACGTTTTGAAAATTCAACAGGCTCATATCAAGAGGGATTTCAGCAGATAACAGGGAGGACTGAACATAATATATTCAATCAGGTCTGGAAATGATGGCAGCCTGTTGGAAATGTCAGATTGAATGTAAAAATGCAAATTCCTTGAAGAAATTAGATAAGGCTTTTCTCATCCCAGTTCACATAATAACAGTGAATCGGATGTCAGACGTATGTAATGTAAGTTAAACATTTGCATATATCAGTATAGCAACCAATATATTCATTTTACCTGTTGCTATTTTTTAATCTCTTGTAACATTTACAGCACAAACATTGACTAACTGTTATAAGTTCTGTTATTTTTGATTATTTTAGACTGTAGAATAGTTTTCATTCATTGAAAAAAAAACAAACTAAACCACTGTTTGTACGGCAGGCCCTCTCTCACACAAATGGCATGACAGCCCATTTGTTCTGATATAAAAAGCCATAAGTGCTCACCCAATAAGAAAGAAGTTGTGAATCCTGTTGTCTTTAATCAGCTGAAGTTTATGCTGGCAGGTCAGTTCTTACCAGAAGCAACCACAAAATTCTGATTTCTCCATTCCTCCCAGAGATGTTGCTCTTCCTCCTCGCTTTTGCTTGTGTTAGTAGTGGCTCTGCTGACTTGATTTTGCTGCAATCTGCACTTCTCAACTTCACTGTAATGGCGTGTGCTTTTACCTTGCGACTCTAAAGCTGTTCCAGGGTGCCTTACTTGATGTGTCAACACACTAAATGACACTCTTGCAATTTTCCTCATGACTGGGCCTGATTTTCTTTTTCTGTGTCACTACTTGAAACACACATCAAGGGGTCCAGGGCACAAACACAGCCAGAAGTAAGGCACATGGTGAACAGTAAGAGACACAATGGTGGGGGATGGGAGATATTCCCTTTAGTGAACAGTGTGTGTCATGGAGGGTGGCTGACAAAATACATTCAAGGCTTGTAACACAACAGCACTGGATTATTTATAGTAAGTTATATTTTTTATGACTGTGTATTTTATGCATTGAACCAATGACAAAGGCAAATCACAGAGTCTCACTCTGTACTGAAACAACATGAGGGCTCTTAATCAACTTGACACCAAATGAGCAATTTAAAGCTAATTCTAACATAAAACATTTAGAATGTAAACTCTTTCGAACAGATGGCATTTCATCTTGTAATTCACCAAAATAGAAATGTTGGTGGACGTTTTTTTTTTTTTTCTATGAGATGCTGATCTACAGAATAGGCACTCACGCTCTTAGATTAAAAATAGACCTTCGGTTCTAATTTAAGCACAAGCAGTTTTGTTGTGTTGAAACAGCTGAACAGGCCTCCTCCCACCCGGGCGGCAAAGGGAAAGCTTCAATTGTGCGCCTTGATTGGTTCATTCAGATATTTTCTACAAGTAAAGGGGGAAAATGTTTATTTTTAGAGACACCGAATTATGTCTAGTTTCATCTTTCAAGCCCCTAGTGTGTGCATAGAGGAATGTTAACCAAGATCTGGCAGCACAGATGTACAGTGTTGTTTTTACTATTGCTTTGTTTAAAGCATGAAGGTTCTTGGTTCATATCTAAGCTTTTCAGGCTAAAGTTTGCATATTATCATTGAATCTTTCTGATTTTAATGCACTGGTTTCTTCATGTTAGGCATTCATAGAAGCAAAAAGAAGCTTTTAAGACATAGATAATGTGCATTTAGTGCACTGCTACATGATATACAGTACAAAGAGATGTAACAAAGGTACATAAATATAAATAAATGGTAAAATATTTTATGAGGAAATACATTTCTTATGAAGAAGCTAAAGCTTGGGGTAGCACTGGAACCCTACAGAAAATCTAATGCTAATGCAAGTTTAAATGCCCTTTAAAAAAAAAAGTCTGATTTTGTTTTGTGTTTTAAAACATATTATAATTTTAACAACTTTCTGAGCCTGAAATTCTTTCCACCTCTAGTTACCGTCTTGACAGCATATGGTCACGATGCTCAGGCCATCTTGTGTATTTTTGCCACTGACTGTGTTTCATGTCATACACCATCTGTTGCTGATATAAATGCTAAATATACATTTCAGCTTTTCTTTAAGGCTTAGACTCTAAAAAAGATCATCCCTTCATGTTACTTGGCCATATCAAATATAGTTATGCATGTGTTCATTTGTTATTCATTAACAGAGGCAGCGTTCACTCTGCTGCTATACTGGGAGCTGCTGCAGTGGGAGGACCGGTCTCTGAGGGATTTTCTCCACTACCCCTGTCAGAGCGAGTGGCAACGCAAAGAAAACCTGAGTCGTAAAATCCTCCACTACTTCAACAAGGGAAAGGCAAGTGATTTTTATTTTGTTTTCTGCAGCTGTATCTTTTATATTTTACAATTCTTAGTGATTTAATTGCTTTTCAGTTTGAGTCATTTTACTGTCTCTTTTTGTGAGAAAAGCGAAAAATTGCGGCAAAATAAATTTGATCTTTCTCAAACCAAACGTGATTTGTGTGGTTAAATAGAAAGGAAAAGGTTGAAACTCAGGGGTGCCTCAGTCCAATCTTTGAGATCTATCATCCTACAACTTCTCCAGCACCAGAATCAAATGAACTACTTGTTACCAGAACTCTGCAGAGCTGAATTACTGCTGTTGAGGGAATTCAGCTTTCTGACTCAGGTGTATTGGAGCAGGGATGCAGGCTGGTAAGTCTCAAGGATTGGACTTGAGAGCCCTTGTTGCTGGTACTATTTCTGTTTAAGATTCTTTGTTTCTGTTGTTGAAGGGTTGTTAAATTTTCATCAAGAACGTGCAGATGATTAATTCATCACTCATTAACTTTCTCATTCTTCTTCCTTAATCATTTGCAAGGGGTTTACATGTTACTAAAATGACATTTCTTAGTGGATTATGTGCTGCAGAATTGCATAGTTTACACAAGTTAAAGGATCTTTTGAAGTAAGTTAAATTTCTTAGTGTGAAACTTACAAATATCTAATCGTACAAACAACTATTTAATGTTTGATTTTAAGGTTTTAACAGGTCGATATGGAGCTAATTTCCGATGTATTTGTATGTTTTGTAGGGAGGTATATAAATAACTCACGTAAAAGTTTTGCACAAATCCAGTGCTTCTTACTGAGGAAGAGCAATCAGTTCAAATGTAATTTTCTTTCCCAATCCTCTCCTCCCTGGCCGGTGTTCATCCGAAAAATTAAATTAGTTGACCGGCCTGTATGTTCTGCAGAGGAAAATGCCCAGGGGACCCAGGTAGCAGCTGAAAAGAAATAAAACTGTCATCTTTCATTAACTTATTGTCTTCTCCTGCAGTTATTGCTATATATGAAGGAAAAAAAAATAAAAATATAGCGCCTCCTCAAGCAGTGAGTGTTCAACTTTTTTTCTGGATAAAAATAGACCAATGTGCAGTTGAAAAGCACCTGGCAAATTGATACCAGAAGGAATGTAAAGATTTTGAAATGAACCCTGCTGCTTTCCCTTGGTACAAATTAGAAACTGCTATTTCATAAAATTATGGAGAGTAAAGAGATAAAACTCCAAGATATCATTGGTTCTGGCATTTTTGTGAAAATACACCATCCACAGCCAACCCCAATGGAGGTTAACACAGTGTCAATTTACAAATTTAGAATACAAAAGTCTAATTACGTCCCTCCTCTTTTGCCATGAACAAAGATGTTTCTCAGATTGCCAGTTAAAACATCTTTGTTCTTCATTCAGTCAAGCTGTTAACAATAGGTGGAGTATCCAGAAATTTTACTCAAGTAAAAGCTTCTGTACGATCAAAACTATCTTCCTCAATTCTTACACGCAATAGATAAATATAATGACGCAATTGATCATTTTAATGGTGGTTTTTTTGTGGCTAATGCAAACTAAAATGTTAGATTAATTTCTCATTCTTCCATTATCTCTTTTATATGTCTACAGTGCTGGGAATATGGGATCTCTCTCTGCCGGGAGCTGGCTTTCCAGTATGAGACTTTATATGATTATCAGAGTCTCAGCTGGATACGGGTAAGTAAAGTGCCGCACGCAATGCGTTTCTGCTGCTGCCATCTAACAAGCACTCTCTGTGATGCTGCAAGGAAAGATTTTCAGCTCCCTCTGTCATTGTGATGCTCTGTTGTGGGGTGTGAAGTTCAAACACAACGTCCCAATTACCTGAGCACGCCGACGCTCCTCTGGAAGCGCAGAGGATTCAGTAAAGTGTGTGATTAGATTATTATTCATCATGGCTCCGCTGCTTGTTTGTCTTTGTGTCACAGAAAATGGAGGCAGCATATTATGACAACATTATCGAACAGCAGAGGATCGAGCCAGAGTTCTTTAAGATGGGCTGCTATGGGAGAAAGTTTCCTTTCTTCCTCCGGGTAAGAGACTACAGTCGTCAGAAATCTGCATCACAGCAGGAGACGAAGTCTATTATTCCCGTATGTAACTATTGACATTTCATGTGTAGAAAAGAACAACTGCAACTAGTTTAAATTGAATGTAATGTTAAACTTGTCTGCCACTGGTACAAAATGCGGCAAGGTCTTACACAACCTGGCCCCGCCTTATTTAATAGAGTTTCCCACTGCTATGCTCTCACTCTGTCACTTGGTTCTGCTGACCAGCTTCTTCTAGTCAATCCCAGTGGAGGTTTGACGGATCAAGAACTTCGATCTCGAGACCCCTAAGTTAAAAAATGCCTCTAAATTTGCCCGGTCCTTTCACTGACCAGTTTTAAAACTCGTCTAAATATATTTTACTCATTTGCCTTCAACTCAAGCGAGACCAGAGTTTACTTTATTTTGACAAAAATAAAGCTTTGTTTTATTATGTTTTGGTACATTTTTTCTTTTTTTTAAATATTAATTTATTTTGTTGAGTGTTAAGCTTTGTCATTTTCTTTTAATGTTTTACTTTACCCATTTCTCATGTTCAGCACTTTTTTTTCAGTGTTTATGTGCTTTGCAAATACAGTTGTTGTTGATGTTTCTGGTTGGGGTTTGTCTGCAGCCAGTTCATTGGAGGATTGGAAAAAAAGTAATTGTTTTAAATTTGGTGCATGCAGTCATTAATAACTGCTTATTAACTGCTCTAGAGAAAAGGTGTTTCATTTTAAACCTACAACCTTAGTGTAAAATATATTATGTTAATGTAATGTTAATACTAAGCTTTCCAAAATAAATCAAATCCAGATTCTTTCACACCCTGTGAAACACTGTGGAGTCTTTCGGATGTTTTTCTCTTCATTGTAAAAAACTAAAATTGTGAGTATTACTTTCACTGCATCTTGTGCTGTTGGTGCTAAAACAGTAAAAAAAAAGATGAGGTGAAGTTAATTTCAGATCCAGCAGGCTTGTGCTACAGATTTTAAACTGAGTAAGAGGTACAGTGAGTTTTGAACACTTCCCTGCTCCTTTTTCTGCAGAATAAGGAGTTTGTCTGCCGTGGTTACGACTACGAACGGCTCGAAGATTTCCAGCAAAGGATGCTGGGAGAATTTCCACAAGCCATTGCAATGCAGCACACAAATCAGCCTGATGACACCATCCTGCAGAGCGATGCCCAGTGTATCCTTATAACTTTCCTACTGCTGGTGCCGTTACTCAGAGATAAAGATGTTTTGTAAAAATTAGAAAAAAATTAGCAATGACTGAAAAATGTTGCATATTAAAAAAAACAAAAAACAAAACTAAACCTCAATCTGTCATTTTTCTTTCTAAGTCAGGCAGTAAAAGCATTTTCCTCTTCATCTCCCTCCTTCTCTTCCGTCTCTGTGAACATGTACCAACATCTGACTCGTCCGTCTCTTCCTTGACGCATGGCTTCCCTAGACTTGCAGATCTACGCAGTGACTCCAGTTTCAGACATCTCTGATGTGCCTCAGCTGGAGCGTGTGCCTGAGAGGATCAAGAGTTTCTACCGCATAAACAATGTCAGCCGCTTCCACTATGACAGGCCTTTCCACAAAGGGCCTAAGGACCGGGAGAATGAGTTCAGGGTATGAACAGGATTGACACTCTCAGCTCAGCTCAAAAGAGTAATAGTCCAGGTGTAGCCTTTTAACACTTGAAATGGATCCAAGTGTTGAAACAGCAGGTAATTAAAGCAGCAGTAATAAACGTCTCAAATGATTTAGGTTGGTGTAATGCCCCCTGGTGGCCACAGAGGAAGCCATCAGCATTTTTTTTTCTTCACTTGAAATAAAGAACTTATCTCTATTTTTCAATTAAGCCACTATATTAACAAGTATTTCAGATATGCAATTTTGGAGATGAACTGTGTTGGATGTTTTTTATGCAATATTTAAAAAAATAAAGATGTCTTTGTTAAAATAGAGTTCAAATGCAAAATTGTTTTGATTATTCTGGACAAACTTAATTTCTGGAGCATCTATTTGGATTCAGTTTACTTAAACAGTATCAATTCACAACAAACATCATTTAATGTTACAAGACAAACAGGCAGAATTAATATGCAGTCATAATCCAACAGATAACCTTGTCAGTCCCAATTTTTGCCTTTAAAATCCAGTCATTTAATCACATTCCTCTATATATGGTATAATTATATAGCTGTACTATCAATTGGCTTAGGGCCATGATTCACAACAGGGCTGTAAATGGTGCAGGATATGTAAATGTTCAATTAAAACTTCAATGAAATAATACTTCATCTAGCAAAACCTAGTTTAAAATGAAGTTATTACATTATCAAATAAATGAATCAATTTCCCTGTAAAATTAAAGACTAGAACTGAAAGATAATGAGAAATGGATCGTCAAGCTATATCACACACTAAAGAATTGTAGAACAATCATTTTACTTCAATTATCAGATATTTTGGTTTTCCTTGCTCAAACACTGGCTTCAAAAACATCATCAGACATTTATGAACTGCAAACCATATATGTGTATATTTTACCTCAGTGAAAGTTTTTCTTTTAGTATTAGCTGACATTTTTGATGTTTTTCCCAGAACCAACTGAGTCTTTATCGGAACATTCATACCTTTATAGTAATTGAACAGCCTGTGAACATTGATTTTGGTTCAGAGATGAAGAGTGGATTATCGGATTTCACAAACATATGTAGAAACATTTAATGTGTAAAATATAGCTGGAATCCTCTCAAACACAATCGCAACTACCATATAACATTTATAGGCAGAATCTGGGAACTGAAAGATCTAACTGCTTTCCCTGAATTATTGAAGCGGTATTAACTCTTTCAAAACTGTAAATAGTGTTTACTTCAGATGACATGTAAAAAACAAAAACAGCCTGGGGCACTTCAGAGACTTGCTTATGCATAACATTGTAGTTTTTTGTGTGACACAGTAACCCAGATTTAAAATCAAACCGCACAAAGTGTTAAGCATGTAAGTCACCAGTCTACAACTGTGTTTCTGCCTGCCAGGTTGTTGTTTTTTTTATCTGCAAAACACAGTCAGATGCCCACTGGGTTTAACTAATATTAGACGAAGCCGTTAGAATAACCGCAGCTTTTTTATCTGCATGTTCAACAGAGTCTATGGATTGAGAGAACAACCCTGATTCTGGCTCGTCCTCTCCCTGGGATCGCCCGCTGGGCAGAGGTGGAGAGGAGAGAACTGGTGGGCTCATATCAAACGTGTAAAACATAGCTTCTTCCAGACATGTAAGCAGCTTTAACATCAGCTTTATCTGTGTTTTCAGGTGGAGGTGAGCCCACTCGAGAATGCCATTTACGTTGTGGAGAATAAGACCCAGGAGCTGCGGACTTTGATCAGCCAGTACCAACACAGGCAGCATCACGGCAACATCAACCCGCTCAGCATGTGCCTCAACGGCGTCATAGATGCTGCTGTGAACGGCGGCATCGCTAGATATCAGGAGGTAGAGCTTCTGGGGCAGAGACGAAGGGGAAGCAAGTGATAAAGTGATGAGTGTTGAGTTGCTGCTGTGAGAAATCTTTATCTTTTGCTTCTCTGCAAAAGGCCTTCTTCGACAAAGACTACATCAGCAGCCACCCTGAAGACACAGATAGAATCACGCATCTGAAGGATCTCATGCAGGAGCAGGTCAGATTCAATTTAAATACTTTTAGTAGATTTAAGAATGGTTTGGAAATAGAAACATCTTGTTTTTTGTTTTTTTTTTCCTTTTCTGATGTCAGGTGCATATTCTTGGAGTGGGGCTGGCGGTTCATGAGAAACTAGTGCATCCTGAAATGCGTCCTCTGCACAAAAAGCTTGTGGACCAGTTCCACATGATGAGGACAGGTTTACACCATGTGAGTTTTCATTTTTCTTTTTTAAATGTGTTCTTAACATACTTCGTAAAAAAAATATATATATATCTGTCTCAAACTTGTTTACCAAGAAAAACTGAAAAGTGTGGCATGTGTATGTTTTCAGCCTTCTTGAGTAAATACTACTAATATCTTTCTCATGTGAAGCTCCAAATCTTTTGAGGCATATTTCTATAAGCTTTGCACAGCAAGAGATCAAATTGTTTGTCTTGCAAAATAGTGTATGCTCAGCTAAAATAGTTGGAGAACATTTGTAGTTGTCAGGTTTTACTTGGGTTTAAGTTTGAACTTTGACTAGGCCATTCAAACATTCAGGTTTTTCCAGGATGTCATGTATTTAGTTTTATTAAATTTCCCATCAGCTCTTGCTAACTTCCCCATTCCTGCTGAAGTGAAACACCAACATATCATGGTGCTACCATGTATCAATGCTGAGGGTGATTTTTGAGCACTTTCAGTTTTCTGCCACGCGCTTTTTTTATATACATCAAAAAATTCAAGGCATTGAAGTTTGTGGTTGAAGCATGAGGAAATGTAAAACAGGACTTTCACCTAACTGAACATTCTGTGTTCAGTTAGGGTTTCTGGTGGCACACAGACATCTTTTCATATAAATATCATGCTTTTCCCTCGATCCAGCATGTTTGTGCTCATTGCTTGTGTGAGCAGTGTAAATATTCAGAGTAGTATGTGATTGGCTCCCAGCAGTGTGTGCCCGGCATGGATCGATTCGGCCCCGCAGGCTGCCCGGGGGTCAATTCTCCCAGAGGAATCCTCTCCTCGCACAACCACATGAGCCCTGAGAGCGTCCGGCTGATGCACAGACACAGGTCAGTCACTCAAACGTTCATCCGCAGCGCTGATTTTAATCTGGGATCGACACCTATAGGTGTGGTCTGGCTTTTTAGATAGTTTCTATTTGCCCATTTTCTAAGCTATTAATCTAAGAATTGATCCAAGAGAAACCAATGTTTACAAGCATTTGCCACTTCAACTGGATTACATGTTGAAGGGATTGGTTCAACTAATAGTAATTATTAAAACACACCAAAGGCAAGTATTAGGACAATTTGTAATATAGAAAAAAAATACCAAGTTGGAGCACTATCTGATTATCAGGGAATAAAAGCCAAATAGATTTTAGTCTTGGTTATTGTTTGTAAATACCTGCCTATTAAGGCAAAGATTCAATACAATATTAGATTTTACTTCTACAAACAATTCAACCTTCAAAAGGAGGCCAAATTAACATTAAACTAATCGTGAGTCTGGGATTAATAGTTTTTATACCTAAATTTTCCCGACTTTTATAAACCAATGAATTCAATGAAGCTTAAGATGTTGGGGACCTCTGAAGAAAAGCAAAATTTACAGTAAATGCAATTTTTATGTTCTCAAACAACATGTTGGTCCTGCAGCCCTCTGAATTTGCAAGGCTCGATCCGTCACTCGTCCTCCTCCCTTGTCCTCTCACACATCGAGTGAGGCAGGAAACCTGGTCATTATGACTGATGGCCTGATGGGAGAGCATCCAGAGGAGGCCATGCACATGCAGGTAAGACTTCTTAATCTCACTGAGATTATGTGTGGAGTTCCCCACATTTTCTCATCTACCTGTGCTTTAGAAATGAACATAAACTGTCTATTGTTTTCTCACTGTACAGTACAGTTTTTTTTAATTTTTAGAACATAACTTTTTTTCAGCCGAGCCCGTCGTCTTCTAGTCTGAGTTCAATCCGCTCCAACTCCTCCCAGATTATAAACTCCGCTCCATCAAGTGCCAGAGGTGAGAGGCACCTCATAGATCTGTTCACCAAACTTCTAATAATTCAATAATTCTTTAAATTGGTGACGTTTGTGGGATAAGTAGGATCTTGGGCACACACACACACACCCACGCACACGCACACCCCCACACACACACACACACACACACACACCCCCACACACACACACACCCCCACACACACACACACACACCCTCTATACAGCAGATTTTGCTAAAACAGTCATTTGAGTTGTTAAAACAACATAGATCTGTTTGATGTTAGACTTAGACAAATAAATTTCATTCAAACAAGAATTTTGTTTCTAATAGGAAATGAGACATGTACCTCTCTATATCAAAGCTGTCTAACTTTTTGGATGTTCCTATTGGACAGTGAGGCATATTCCCCATATAAAAAAAGCCCATTGCTTTTAAATATACAAAATTACAATAGCCCAAAATAGACTTAATCCTTATGTTTATTAACACTGTGGAACAACAGGCCATTTTGTTTCTGTTTTATTAGAGAAGCGTTGGTTAACACTTTTTGAAAAATTAATTTTCCATGTAGGCTCTCCGTCTCTGCCCGATAAATCCAAACACAACCGAGAAGTGATGATGCTTCTGCCGTCTCACCGTGAGAGGGCCAACAACTCGATGTATTACAACGTGGCAGAGAATGGACAGGTAACGTAATGCTTTACAACACAGCTTGCGAGGTTCTCTTGACTTTCTGATGCAAAAGAAAAGAATATATATATATTTTTTCTCTTTTAATTTCTCACCTCAGCAGCAGAATAACCACATGCAGCGTGCCTTACTTCAGCAAGTTAGCCCCTGTAAGCCTTGTGCTGATCCTCACATGAATCTACCAGAGAAAGGTAAGTAAAACAAAGTGAAATTTTACAGCATAGCTGAGTTGTTGTTGGTGTGTGTTTTGTCTCTCATCTGAGGCCTCGATGTGGTTCTTCCTCCAGTGTTTTCCAATGCTTCCAGCAACTGGAGTCTGGATGGAGAGAACCGGGAGCAGATGAACTACGTCCCGGCTTCTACTGGAGGAGTGATCATGCCCCCTGTTCCTCCCAGATCCTTCCCATCAGGTACCGACTCACTGCATCTCAGAATTGAGTTTTTAACATCTCGTTTTCAGTTGTGATTGAATATTCTGTCTGCTATGATTGCTACCAACAAATACAGAGCTCATTGACTTTAGAAATGCTCATAAAAATATATTTTTTTTTTCACATCAACGTAATTTCTTCCTAAATTCATATATTTCTTTTTTATTTCCAGGACATTTTATGATGCACTGTGATGCATTTCACCACCAAAACACTGATCCTCCTCCGGCTTTGCCAGTTCGATCTCTCCGAAAGGTATCGGAGACTTTTGCTTCAGAATTGAAATACATCCAGTAATGTTGGTGGTTGAACATTGCAGTAGATTCACAGTGACAGTCCTTGGAGGCTGGAGGCTTAATTCAGATGTGTTCCTGCATTAACACACCTGATTCAGGCACTTGAATTATCCTCCAATCTCTTTAACAAGCTCTGTGGGAATCTCTTTTATATCACATGTTTCCTTCTTGGGGAACATGTGATATTAATACCCAGAAAAGAAAAGAAGAAATGTTTAAAAATTAAAGAATGAAACATCTTTTAGAATTTTAAAATATTTTTATATGTATTTTTTTTGTTCGACGTTATGTTTTAAATTGTATTTTGTATTTAAAGATATATATTTAAAGTTTGATTTGTTTTCGTTCTTTTTCTTAGATTTTTTATTTTTAGGCTCTTCTCACCCACCAACCTGTTTGAAAGAAGGATGTCTAGTGTATGATAGAGAAGAAAAAATGTATCGATTTGTGTCTGGAAAAGTCTACAAGTCAAAAATTGCTAATAATTTTTGCTATGCAGAACCTCACTCTTGACAGCTGCTGCTTTTTTGTGTCTCCCTAGTCTCCTCTGCACCCCATCCCCGGCTCCCCCACTAGCCCTCAGTCAGCTTTAGGTGGAAGTAACTCCACGCTGTCAGGCAGCGCCAGCAGCGGCGTTTCGTCTCTCAGCGAGAGTAACTTCGGCGGCCAGTATCCCGATCCTGGTCCCATCAGGAACGACGCCTTGGAGCCACTTCCCAGCCATCTGTGGTCCCCCCCCGATGAGTACATGCCTTCTCCCTACCTTCACATCCACTATGGTGGCACAGAAATTGACTCCATTGACCCCGTTCGACCTTTTCATTACCGCAACCCCGCTTCACACCCACACGGCCACCCACACCCACACAGTCACCCGCACTCCCACCCTGGGCTTGACAGCCATTCCCACGGCCCCTCCCAGCACCACCACGTTCCCACTCACGTTCCTCATCACATCCCCTACCGCAGGCCACAGCCTCCAGCCGTGCCGCCCAAACCCTACCTGAGAGAGGGCTGCATCCCCGAAGAGGAGCTGACTCCTCAGCCCATCCCACTGCCCCGCAGGATCTTCCACTCCCCCCACGGCCACAGGGAGGACCCAGGAAAACATCCTTGGGAACAGTGCATCAGTGAGGAGCATGAGGAGAACCAATGAGGGGGAGGCTCCAATCAGAGCAATCTTGTCTTTATCTCTTCATCTGCACTGAGCCATGACAGCAGTACCAGAGCGTCTCGTGTTAAGCATGTGTGTGTTCCGGGTTGATCCCTATCACCGTGTATTTTATCGCCAGTGCACATGAAGGGATGAGAAGGAGTGGAAATCCACCAAGCTGCAGTCCGAGGCACAAACTACCTTTGCCGCTCCACATGGCCTCCTAAATGGGATTCAAAGAAGAATCTGCAGAACAATAACACAAAAGTACTCTGTTCAAAAATTGATATTGATTGTACACAGCTGTACAATTCGTCTGTGAGCATGTTTTTTTCATTTGACAATTATATGATTCAACGGTTTTTGTGGAACATTGCAACCAACACGGTGCAGTCTTAGCTCTTAGCTCTGAATTAAGGTCGCTCTGAGCGACCTTAATTTTGCTTTCCATGTCAGTTTTCACAGCAAACAAACTGTTACTCACAGTGGATTGACTTCTCTTGTTTAAATGCTTCATAGATATGAATAATTATTTTGATAAATTTGCTACATTGCAGTGTTTTCGAAGGCTTAAATCCATTATGTTTTTTTTTTCAGACAACACTGTTAAGTGCTCCTTAATAGTGAATCATATCAGATGGCGCGCCGCTATGTGTGTTGCTGCTGGACTCCCATAAATCTGAGCTCATTGAAACCGAGCCTGCAGCTCTCTGTTTGGACATGAGCTATCAATCTCCCATCCGTACCACGTGTATGGACAACTACGTGAATGTATTCAGATGAGATGTTCTTCTTGTAACCGCACAAGCTGCAAATCCACGTTTTCTGTTCAAGTGCTTCAAGTCCAGTTCTTATCTTAAGTCTTCGTTAGTTCGTTAGTCCTATGTGCGTGGCAAAGATATCTACAGATGACCGAGGGACTGCTGGGAAAACGGAGGACAGAGGCAAACTCGCCTCGCGCCTGTCGGCTTTCATGTTCATGGCGAATACAGGAGGAAGAATCCTCTTCACCTCCCCCGACACTCGTCTCTGCTGGACTCCAGTCACTAACCTTCCTCTCCACGTTTTTCCCTCTGCGTTTGCCGTCAGGTCAGCGGTGAGGTTTGAACCCGCACAGCTGCTGTGGCGCCATCGGGTCTCTCCTGATGGTGTTGGAATCGCCTACCTGCCTTAAGTGCACTCTAATGCAGTCTGACCTCTCACCGTTTAGCGGCAGCCATTTTTTTTTCACTCTGTCCTCTCGCTGAAGGAGAAAACAAAAACAGAGCAGATATCGACCTAGTGATGTTTTTCTATGGTTTCATTCTGCTTTGGTTTCAGATTGCTGTTTGTTTTGTTGTGCTGATACTTCTGACCTGCCTGAAGCTCTTTCTCATTCACCTTCTGCTGTTGACTCTGATGATGGAGAAGGCTGAAGATCCACAAGGTGGAGAGCAATGCTCCTATTCTTATTTTATTTATTTTTTTTGCTTTGTTTTTTGTGAAGTAGGAGAAACTGCGCTGTTTTTCGTTCCTTTGTTGGTTTCGAAGGATATAGCTAATATTTTACTAATTCCTTGCTTTTCTGGCTGATTTTTGCAGGTGGATGCTTTGTGTTTGTGTACATCAAGTTGTCAGCTGACTAGACAAGATCTATTTTTGTATGTGAGATCATCAGTTGTGTGTGCATATCACAGGAACTGACAGACGGTATCAGACAGGCTGCTGTAGTTTGTATGGATTTGAAGTTGCTCGTTAAAAGGTTTTGAGGATAACAGGCGACTGAAGTGATACTCAAATAGGATTTTTCAATGTACATTCTGTTATTGTACATACAGCAGTATTGTGAAATATTTTTTTTTTAAAACCCAAAAAAAAAGATTTATCGTTGTTTTGTGTATATACATGTACTCAAGAGATCAATGTAATTGATAAATATCTATAATCGGTGTTTGGGAAAGGACAAATTCATTAGACTGTGGCCTGTCTCCACCATACTTCTCATATAAATACTTTATACACTTTTCAATGTGCTTTCCTGTACATATGGTGTTAGCATGATCAAAAAGTGTTTGGTTGTAAAAGTGGTTTTCCTACTCCCATAACTGCTGTGGTATGGAATTCATTAACAATGCCAAACATTAAAGACAATCTTTTATCAGCTCTCCCTGCTTTCCGATGCTCTTTCTTTGGTGCTGTGCTCGCAGGGCGCAGTGTGCGGCCAGCAGAGGGCGCTGCTTGTTGTTGGTTGGCTGGTAGCCATCCTGCCAGCCGAGCCCGGATTTGACATGCGTTTTTAATGCTGCATTTAAACTGTTATTTCACAGTCAGTAAACACACAGAAATGCTGAAAGGTGAGGTTATTTTAGGTAAAAAGGTTCCTTCAGTCTCATCCAGGTCTGATAAATTGAACTAATTTTATTTAGAAAATTTAATTTTAATCAACAGGAAGTTTTCAGCAATAAGCCTGCATATTTTCCCCTCATATATATTACACAATCTTTTGCCAGATAAAAAATTAAACATTTCAAAATCTTCAGTCCTTTTCCAGGCAGAAATATATGTGTATGCATATTTTTGTGACTCAGTGGTAAAAGGAGAGGAGCCAATTTTAGAGTAAATTTACATAATCTAAAAATTATTTCTTTATTTTTTGGGGGACTGCTGCAGGTGCTACGTTGCCCAATTTTACGCCACAATGCTTTTCCATCAGATTTTTTTTTTATATATATTAAAATCTGTGAGCTAAAGAAACACTGTTACAATTAAAACATTGTGAAATGTTAAAGTTTTAGGCATTCTGATAAAGAAAACACACCCCACAGTATTCATCTGACAAACTTCTGTTAGCATCACAATTTACACATGATGTAAATGTGCTGTGTGACCAACGGAAACAATAAATGTAAAGCCTTAAAAAAGTATTTAAACCCCTTGAAATTCTGGCAATGTTCTTACACACTAAAACATAGCTTCAATACAACTGATTTGTGTTCTACATATATCACTATAATGTAAAGCATAATTGGGGAATAGAATAAAAATGACAAATTATTTCCAACATCTTCCGAAAAAATAAAAAATTAGCTGAAAAGTGTGTTTTTTTATATTTGATTAAAATAATTCTATTGGATCTGTCTCGCTCTATGCTTAGGATTGTTGTCCTTCTAGAACAGGTGTGTCAAACTCATTTTCATTTTGGGCCCAAATCAAGATTATGAAGGCTCTTAAAGGGCCGGTTGTGCCAGAATGTGTTGATAAAACCTGTTCACAAACTGTTAATATGTCAATGAATTCTTAAAATTACATAATATTATTGAACATCTTTTCAGTCCCGTTCTGGAACTAATAATAAATGTGACTGTTTATTTACTTGCTGTATAAATCATGGACTATAATCATACATCAACTAAATTCTCAAGAAACTGGAGGGATTAATTGATATAAATTGGCAGTAAACAGATAAAAACTGCATTGATATGATTGATAATATAATATTTAATTACACTTAGTGTTTAGTCTAGTCTGTGGAGGGCCACATAAAAAGCTACGGCGGGCCGGATTTGGCCCCCGGGCCTTGAGTTTGACACATGTGTTCTAGAACCTTCATTCCAATCTGAAAACTTTTTTAAAAACCTGTAACAGGATTTCTTATAAGATTTCCCTGGACTTAGCTCCATCCATCTGATTAATGCTGATTAATGAGATGTCTGAAGGCAATGCACTCAATTTTACTCAAGGATTTCAGATAAAAAAAAAGGGGCTTTTTATTTTTGAAGAAATGATAAACTTTGCATCAGTCAGTTTTGGATGAAGAAGAAAAAAATAGATTTTGGTCACATCTGACCCATGCAACTTCTTCCACATTGTTTGTGTCCTCTGACAAAAAGATCATTCTTTCAACAATGACTTTATTTTCGTATGTCTCCAACAAAAGTTGGCATTTGACTGACAGTTGTGACAACAAATTCTCCCACCTGAGTTGTGACTTGCTGTAGCTTGTCCAGAGTTGCCAAGAGCCCCTTGGCTGCTTTGATTAATTCTCTCCTTACCTGTCAGTTCAAGTGGACAGCCAAGTCTTGCAAGATTTGCAGTTGTGCCACACTGTTTTAATTTTTGGATCATTGATTTAATGTAGACCCAATAAACAACCGAAAAACCTAAAATTAGTAGGAGACACAACAAAAGAAACAAAACAACAAATAATTTCAGAAAGGAAAATCTTGTAGAAGTAGTTCCTTTTTAGTGTTTGAGTTAGTGTATCTCCTTATTAGCTACTGTATGTAGAAAACTATTTTCTGAAAAACCTTGACATTTATTAATGTAAACTTAATTTCTTCACTGACGTTTTCAATTACAATGTGCTGTTCTTTTTGTCCAACATTGTTGACACTGTCAACTTGTGTTATCCTCCAAGATGTGTGTGTTTGTTGGTCAAGCAAGGATTGTAACCTCAGTGTTTCATACATTTCTGAGGCAGGCATAAGAAGAAAAAGAAGAAAGGAGAGTTCGGATAAAAGGCCACCAGTTCCTTCTCCTGAGGATTATATTGCTGCGGCACATGCAGATACTTCACATTCACAGCAGCAATGTTCCCCCATCAATTCCCTGCATTTCTCTCTCTTGCATTGTGCTTCTATTTTTTTTTTTTTTTTACTTGAAAAGTTCTCTGCCTTGGACTGTCTGTATTTTGTCCTAAGGGACCTGAAGAGCGAGTTACACATAAAAGAGGATTCTGAGCATTCGTACATTAATATCATGGCGGCTGAGATATTTTCTGTTCTGGTGTTTATTCTGCAGTCATTGTTAGGGGCATGAGAGGCCCTTGATGAAAAGCCCCTCTCATGTGTTTGTCAATAAAAACAACAAACCGAGCAACCCCAAATCTGATCTTGCATCCTCCATTTCCCAAAAAGTAATCTATTGCATTTATTCTGAAATAGGATCGCCTGCTTGAATGAATTTGGAAACAGATGCACCTGACGTATCAGAAAAAAAAGACTTTTAATAAATGAAACAATACTAATAAATAAAGATTAACCAAGTTTTACGTTCAAAGTGAAATCCAACAAAACAGACATAACACCGAAGTAAAGTACAGTACCAGAGCAGAAATTATATAAAAAGAAAAGACACCCTGGGACATTTACAATTTTTTTTTAAAAACCTCTGGAGGCAAACAGACATTGTATAAAAGCATCAAACAGTAGACCGTGATTTGATTCTGATTACAATTTACAAATTTATTGAAGGATAAATACTTTGCTGATTTTTTTTACTTGACACATGTAAACCTTTTAAAACATGTGTCCTTGTGGTGTTTTTTTTTTTTTTCCTTTTCCCCAAAATGATCAATAACACTAATGAGGCGATGATGAAACCAGTCCATAAATTCACGGGGAAAATGACAAATTATAATTGTAAATAAACCCTTTAATGGCATCTCCAATGCTCTCCATTGCTGCACTGTGGAGTTAAAATCCAGAGGATCTCTTCAGGGGGATATGGCTACATCAGGCGTTTCTTTCAGCCGACTCTTGTCAGTAAGGAGCAAACTTCTGTCTCTCTGGCTTTTTGATGCAGTTTGCTGAGGAGATCTTGGCGGTGTAGGCGGCAAGGGTGGTGTGAGAGGGTGCCGCGGTGGCGGCCACAGTGGGGCCGGGGCCAGACAGAGTCAGAAAGGGGACGGATTTCATCCCAAGGAGGCCAGAGAGCGGCACAGCACCGTATGGGGTGCCCAGCATGTGAGTGGGGGTCAGCGTGCTGACAGCGGCCAAGGTGGGTGCAGGAGAGGCGGTGGGGGAGGTGGGCTGGGTGAAGGCCATGTTGAGGTCAACTGGTGAGGCCATGGTGGCTGCTTGGGCCGTGGATTTGGCTGTCTCTAAACTGAGATGGTAAGTTTAAAGACACATGAAGACAGGAAAATGGATTACTGGATTGAACTGTATCACTATTCTACATTTAGCAGATGCAGAGCAGATGTGTTTTATGGTTCCAGCATAGATGGTGTTCTCAGTCAGGGTCTTAGCAGTAGATAACATTCTGGTTTGTCTCAATTTTTGTTAACAAAAATATACTTAAACCAGCAAAAGCAAAAGTGAGCAAAAGTTTTGTCAAAGCAAAGTCAATTATAAAAGCTAAATTATGTCATATTTGTACTCAATCTTGTTAATTTCATAACAGACATTTTTGCCTAGGTTAATGTCAATTTGTCATAATGAAGACATTTTGAATGATGTCAACTTTGTATTAAATTACACTTACAGAATGACACTTTATGACAACAATCATAAATATTCATGAAGACTTACTCATGTTTATGACAGGTGTTATGTCATCTTTATGACGGTGTCATGACAGTCTTATTCACGACCCGTCAAATAAAGTGTTACCAAAAACAGTTTTTATTTGTAATGTTCATTTTATTCACTTTCCTTAAATAAAACAAATCCTATTTCCAAGTACACTGCTCAAAAAAATAAAGGGAACACTCAAATAACACATCCTAGATCTGAATGAATGAAATATTCTCATTGAATACTTTGTCCTGTACAAAGTTGAATGTGCTGACAACAAAATCATTGTTGATTGTCAATCAGTGTTGCTTCCTAAGTGGACAGTTTGATTTCACAGAAGTTTGATGTACTTGGAGTTATATTGTGTTTTTTGAGTGTTCCCTTTATTTTTTTGAGCAGTATATTTTGTGTTGTGCGCAAAATTCAAAATGAGTGTGATTTGCAACTATGTTCTAAAATATAATACTACATTATAAAAAATATGTCACCACAACCTAATTCAGGTTTTCTTCATCGCCTTTTGCAACATCACGAGCAGCAGAAGGTGGCACCTCATTAATACTTAAGACTTCTGACCCTCTTAAGCCAGCCAGTGTGCTCCTCCAGAGGCAACTCATTAGATGACTTTTTCATGTGACTGGGTCTTACCAGGAGGTAATGAGGTACTGGGCCAGGTTGATGCTGACTGGTGTTCCTGTGATGGTGACATGGCGGTCGCTTGTTCCATCCAGCTGGCTGCCAATTTTAATCTGAGCTCCTGACACCTGCCGGATCTCGTTGATCTTGGTACCTTGACGGCCGATGATTGAGCCAATCAGCTGCAGAGGTTAAAGGTCAATCAGTTTGCAAGGGTTAATAATAATCTTAAAAGGGGTGCCTTGTTTCTACTTTTTTTTTTCTTCTATCAAATATGTTTTTACCTTAAGTTCAATACATTTTTGGATGACTATTCACTTGAGTAAAATATAATGGATTGGGTGCTCTATCCTTTTGGACGGTGTTTATCTTCAACCATCTTAAAAACCAAAATAGCCAACAAGTTAGGCAAAAATTCAAATTATAAATAGATAAATTACTTCAGCAACAAAACTTTTTGACTGAAACATGCACTTAGTTACACTGAGCCAGTTCTGTTTAGCTGACCTGATGCTGACAAATTCAAATATTGCAGTTAGGTTGCTGCTCTTTAGTTGTTTGGTCATCCATCATGAATGTCAAATGCACTTTTCTACCCTGCCAGGGTCTGGCTTAATTGCTACTGCGTAATAATGCTAAAGGAGACGGGATGAGGCACATTTGCCTCTCATTAATCTGAGTAGCTAAAAGGTTATTGATTCCTCAGAGTGGTGACGGATTCCCAAACAAATCACTTCCCAAACAAACACTAGCTTGATGCATCTCTGCGCTAATGGAAAAACATAATGGGAAAATAGCTCAAATGCATAACATACGTTCCTGTTCCCTGTCGGCCTGAGCGTTCTCTCTGCTGGAAGCAGAAGAGACAACGACCAGACCTTCTCTTGCGTCCCAAAAAACATTATTACTTTTGTTCTGCTTTAGTCATCCCCACCTGGACCCCAGGCTGTTTAGTGACAATGGATATTAAGCGGGAGCGGAGTTAGCGGCTACATGTGAACTCAAGTGCAGGTGTCAGGTGCTCCAGCAGCAGAGTTTATGTAGCCAAATATACAGCAAGTGAGGCACACAGTGATGAAATGCTTATAGAATGAGTGTGTGGCAAGTTTAACAGCTGCTGATGTTTATTGACCATCAGCAATACACAATCGTGCAACACACAATCTCTGGATTTCTCCCGTCTGCGTTTCTCATTTCTTTCCTGACAAGTAAGCGCCGTGGTCCAAAATCCGCCAGAGCGACTTTGCCTGGCTATTATTGGCTCATTCAGGTAGGGGGTGAATAGAGAGCAGCCAGCCCAAAGAGCAACACTACAGACAATGGTCGCCACAGACCATATACAGCTGATAAAGCCTCTTCCTAACTGAGAGCAACAATCTCCACTGGCTATCAATAGCATACAGCTGTCATCAGCTTGCCTGCTTCGGTGTTCATGACCTCATACTGTTATCATTTCTGTATGAACAACCTGAGGAAAAGAAAATCTAAATTTACGCAGGTGTGATTTCACAGATGATTGCATTTGTTAAAAGCGACGCGGCACGGTGCCTCTGGTCTACTTGTGGCCTGTATATCGATGAGTTCCTGCTGAGACATTCATTTAAAAAGGACACAGAAAGAAGGATGGGGTGGTGAAGGGTGCAACCATTTTTCTTCCTGCTAAATCTCCCCTCTTCCGCAGAGACACAGCAGCACAATTCTGACTGGGTGTAAGCAGTTTCTGAGAGCATCTGTGAGCCTGCGTGCATGTGCATGTGCATGTGAGCGCACATGTAAGCCTCCTTTAGGGCTTCAGTGTGCGATCACAGAGTGGGTTTGTGCGGCCCTGAGGAGGATGGGGGAGCGGGGGCTTTTACGGCGGGCCGAGGAGGCTCAGTCACGGCTGTAAGTCCTCTCTTCTGGAACAATGGCTGGAGCTCACAGCTGTCCCTGTCACGTACCGTGCTGGACTCCCTCGGTCCTCTGGTACATTGTGTTGTTTGGTATGTGGGGGTTTCTTTGGGGATGGGAGGCGGTAACGGGGGACCTGCTGGTTATTTAGACATGATTAAGGCATCTAGCTATATCCTACACACTATCCAGATAATGAAAACAATGGTCCTATTTTTAATGATTTTTTTTCTGTCTTTGGTGTAAATTATGTCTCTTTATGGAAGAGTGTCAATAAGATCCTCATGGTTTAAAGAAAGCTGTCTTCATCTTAGTTTGCCACAAGTCAAAAGTGAAAGACAGAGCGAACAGAGCTCTAGTCAGACAAATGCTTTTTTATTTTTCATTTTTCCTTGGAATACCTGCAGCAAACAAATCCCTGCCCCTCACAATCTACTCAAAACCCCCAAACAAGACAATGGCAGCATCAAGTTCTGGGGAGGATTTTCTTCATGAAAGACAAGGAAGTGTCACAGTTGGTGGGAGGATGGATGGGGAAAACTGGAAGACAATCTTGGAAGAAAAATGTTTGGAGTTTAGAAAACACTTGAGACTGGAGTGGAGTGGAGGTTTGCCTTCCAGCAGGCAACAACACCAAGTGTACAGTCAGCTCTACAATGGGATAACCTAAATCAAAGCATACTCATATGTTAGATCCAAATCCAGTGGAGAACCAATGTTCACAGGCTCTCTCTATGCAATCTGACTGAAACAGAGCAATTTTCCAAGGAAGAAAAATGGGCAAAATAAGCTGCTAGAGATATTCCCCAAAAGATTCATATCTGATTCCAGCATTGTGACTGAAACACACTCGATATTTGATATTTGTTTGTCAAAAATAATGAAAGCCATGAATCTTTTCCTGTTCTCTTCACAATTATCCAATATTTTGTGTTGGTCAACCACATAAAATCTCAGTAGGACACATCGACTTTTCAGCTTAATGTCATAAAACATGAACAAACTCTCAATGGCTTGGAATACGTTTGCAAAACCCTGTAAGTGCAGACCATATTGTTTAACGTACTCTGCAGCATTTCATTTGCTGTTCTGAGGACATGAGTGATAAATATTCATGGACTTCATTGCAGTATTTACTTCTCTTATTGTTTGGAGGATGCAGCTATGTAATGGCAGAACTGACGTCGAAGCAGCCACGCCTAACGCCGGACTGATTATTTCATTGTGATTTTTGCTCTGAGATCAGAGAGTCTGCACATCAAACTCGAGCGGAGGCTGAGCAAGTGAAGAGGGAACGGATCTTTCTCTTTCTGTTTTCTTATTGGCTGTTTTGACAGCAGACAGCTTCTAAGTAGGTCAGGAAACATGAGAGGATTTCACTGATCACTCATGGGAGTGAGTCTAAGACATTGCATGTGCAGCCTGCACAACAATGCAAAAACTGATCCATATCGGCTCAAAAATCCTTTTAACCTTGGCGCAGTCCGAGGTTAGGATAATGAGGGGATAATTAGCGAGTTGCACACATTGCTTTTATCTCTTTTGAAGTCACACTGCAGCGTCTTCGTGGTTACATCTCATCACCTGCTGCAGAGCTGTGTGAATGTGAGATGAGGACTGGATGTGGAAATATCGACACTTAAAAAAACAAGTGGCTTTTTCTTACATCATTGGGAATAAGAAGCTCCTGAGATGTTTGAGAGTTTGAGTCCAAACCTGAGAGACAGAAAATATAACCATTCAGAGAATAAAACCAACATATCAGAGGGTTTACATAAAAATTGAGCTCCCTTAGTTTGCAAAGCTGCACAATCCACCCCCGATGTGCTGCAAAAAACTTTATCAGTGGTAAACTTGCAGATACAGCCATTTCTATTTTAATGGTGCCACGTTTAACACGGCACCTTCCACCCCCCTCCCAGTTCTTTGACACTGCAGAACATATCATTACACATAATACTTTGTCAGTCAGGCTGTCGGATTCAAGAGAACTACGAAGCCTTGTCTCCTCCTGGCAAACTGACAAAGCTCCAAATCAGCTCGGCTAATAACAGCCGTCCTTTCCCTCCCATAACAGTGGGCAGGTTAAAAAGCCACATATGGTTACAGTGGGGGACGTGTCAGAGCAACGGAGTACAATCAAGAGAAGTCCTGACTAATAACACATACCAGGCATGATTGTCGAGGCAGGCTGGGCAATGGGACTCAGGCCTTGTTGCATGGACAGCTGGTGCAGTTTGGCCAGCTGGAAAACAAAGAAGAAGAACTTGTACCACAGACATGTGAACCACAACCTCAACAGGTTGTATAAAATTTAGACATGGGCCATTCTCTAAAAGTATGTTTTCATTGTTCCTCTAAAACATGAATTGCATGATCTAATTAGCTATAGATTCAAAAGGGAGCAGCAACAATTATTCCTACTGCTGCAGAGATTATATAACACACTGCGTATGATGCAGCTGTCACATTCTTCCCCGTCCTCCTCTGTTTGCCAGTGTACTGAAAACAGTTCAGGTCTAAATGTGATGAAATAAACAATTTATGGAACATCAAGTTCTGTCACGTCTTTAATCTATAGGTGTTGCTTTTGCTGCAGTCTGAATAGTGTGTATGCATTAGGATGAGGAGTGTGGAATTCAGTGGTCAGCTGTGACAAAACAGGATGGCAGGATGTGCTTTTTCATGTTTCATATTTAAACATCAAGTGCCCATCTGGAAATTAAATATGTATAATATAAAAGTGGCCTCTCGTGGTCAGATAATTATTAGAAGAACAGATATTACGTTGCGGACAATGCAGAGTAGTGCGAGATTAAGTTTCTTCAATTTGCTGACCACCAAGAGAGAATTGAGGGTCAGCATTGCAGTACTCTGCAGCATGCCGTCCAGTATTTTCTCTAACACCTCAGTCAAAGGACCTAAATATGCAGCAATAATATGATAATAGGAGCAGTTTTGAAATTCAACAATTTTAAACCTCTGTATAACTTGTTACCATAACTGGCCCATGTCTAGTTAAATCACAAGTCTCCAAGAAGCAGCCTTACCTCTGAATGTGGAATGCCATATTGATTTTGCAAGGTGTAGGCCTGTAACGGAGCATTCTGCATCAGTTAAATTATAGCAGTAAAAACGTCACACAGGCAATAAATTTGCAGCTTCCTAATGAAAGTGCTTCTCTGTGAATACAAGCTGTTTTTGCTAAATAACATAGAGCAGAAAAAGAAACAGATGGCTGCATTTCCACTAAAAAGGAACAATAATCGGATAAATCTAAAGTATAAACTCATTCTTGTGTTCATTGATTGATTCAGACACAATGGTTAGCTTTTGATTGACCCAGTGTGGAAATGTTGTCCTTTCTGAGTATTTTTCAGAGCTGTTGCTATGATAGAGGTCAATAATATTTGAGTTGTGTTGCCAGCAGCATTAAAAATAGCTTATTAAAGTTTTATTAAGAACTGCTCTGTCTGCAGTTTTCTGTTTTCCTGGACAATCTACACATATGAATAGAGACATTTCTATACCGGGTCTAGAGCTTATTCCAACAATGATGGGTTTATGGTTGCACTGAAAAAATACATTATTGGATCTTTTGATCCAGTTCTACTATGGCTATGTTATAAAATAAATGCACCTTGAATGTCAAATATTACACACAATAATAATAATCCACTGTGGTGCATGATGTACCATCACTGCAAAGATAGGTCGAAAAAAAAAATCCAAATGTATTTTTTGTCACCATGGTTTAACTCCAATTACCTAATCTGAAGTAATAAATAATTTTTCCCCACCTGTTTTATTGTTAAAATAAAGAAAATGATTATTTGTAACAAACTATGTGCCTGATAACACAATGTCAGGCAAATAGACGGAATATTGAAATTATTACATTTTTCAGAGCTTCAAACATAACTGTCCTTATAGCTATGAAGAGTAAACACGCAAAAGCATAAATATTTCAAACCTGGTGAAGCCGACAGTGTCTCATCGATTACTATACGCATTTTCAATGAACTATAGAAGAAAGAAACCTTGGAAATCAATTCATGTTCAATATACAAATCCCACTCTTCTGGAATGAGACTCAAGCTTTTGCTTTATATTTTGCTCTTGGTTCTCCTAATGTAACTGGACATATGTGTACTGAATTGCAACACTAAATTGCCAGTTATCTTTTTGAAACCAGCGTAACGTTACGAAAAGATTACAGTCAATGTGTTTTAAAATATTTACTGAAAACATATATTATGCAGTATGCATGGCATATGTTTTATCAATGCAGGTTCAAGTCTTATTAAACAAATGAACAAGAAATGGCTGAACACTGACTGTTTATGTCATAGCAACAAAGCTATTGAAAAGGATCAGAAAAAAATATTATCCTAAAAATTAACATTTTCAATGAACGTCAAGAAAATCACATAACTCTATGTGCTGATTCAACTTGTCCTCAACATTGTAAAAAAAAAGTACCAAGGTCAGAAGATTGCCTTCAATCTTCAGTTCAGTGAGATAATTCTGCTCAAAGTTTGCTGCAAATTATTATTAAAACTCCATAAAATAAATTCAAAGAACATCCAAAGTGCTTTTCCAGAGAGCAGGATAAATCTGAGTGGTTTTTGGCACATGAAGCAGGTAAAGTTGCACTTGGTAAGGCCAAGGACAACAGCTGGATGAAACGGCAGAAAAGCAGCTGAAACAGTAGATTCACTGTGTGTTTGGCTTCATGTTGTACTGACTGAGAGTGATACAAAAACTCCTTATAAATGTCTTTGTTTAGGGGCAGGAAAATGCTGCACATTACTGAGAAAATAATCTTTAGTTGATAAAAGCAAACATATTTCAAAATTCTTGCAGGAGAAAGATGTCAAGGGAGAAGAGATGTTGAAAGTGCTAACTCCAAAGAACTGCAGAACAGTTTTATCAAAATAAAATCCATTGTTAGCAATGAATTGAAGAAAATGAATTCATCTGTCAACTAATTTAATAATTTTACATTTCTGGCCTTGTATAGGTTAAACAGAACTCTCGAAAACATGCACATTTATTGTAAGACGATTGTCTATGTATGGTGCCTATTGTGAGTTCCTATTCCAGTCAAGCTCAGTTTTGATTTGTATGTTTGTCATTACAGCACCAATGCTAATTGTTAGCAGTGAATTGAATTTTTAATGAATAGCAATCTTGCTGATAAACATTAGTAAGCTTTCTTTAGCCATCCCACTCAAGTTGTGATATTTTTAATAATAAAATACTGCAACATTTGTACTTAAAGTCATGTTTAATCTAAATTATTTTTGTTGTTCTTTTAGTGAATCGCCTTGAAACATTCAGGAAGGGCAGAATGACATCCTTAGTTGTCTGTGGTTCTATGGTGATAAAGTCTAAGGATCTACTTAATGAACTCTGCTTCTGAGGGCTACATTGCTGCAGAAGCAATAAAGTTGCACCTGATCATTGACAAATGATTACAGACAGATTTTATTGCAGAGAAAGCAAAATGATACAGTTAGAAATTTCTGAATAAAAGGTGAACTGCAGAAAACAATCGCTGAAGCCTCAAAACTCAAGAGACCACCCAACAACTGAAAAGTAAAACATGGATCTATGGATGTATCTATCCATCTGAATAATTAAGGGGGTGTCTTTATATCCCTCCCTCATTACAGTTATGGCCCTACCAGACAGCACTTAGCTTAACTCAATTTTGTCTGACGCCAGCAGTCTGGAATCTATTGCCAGTCCATCCTATACGGTCATAAATGGGGGAGGAGAGCTCATCCTTGAACTGTATCAATGCGTCAGAGCTGTGTCTAAATCCGGAAGATCAGAAACAGTGTAAATTCATGAAATATTGTCAGAATTTACAAACCCACTTAATGCGTTGAACCTTTAGATCTTACTATCCTCAGCTAGAGGCTGCCCTTTTCATGCTGATAATATAACAGCAGCTTCCTCTGCTGTCATGGGATGAATATTCCTAAAGCCGAAA
The DNA here is from genome assembly GCA_911649635.1 of Poeciliopsis gracilis. Taxonomy (NCBI): domain Eukaryota; kingdom Metazoa; phylum Chordata; class Actinopteri; order Cyprinodontiformes; family Poeciliidae; genus Poeciliopsis; species Poeciliopsis gracilis. The sequence goes on from CAJVRI010001220.1 coordinate 7,313,958, forward strand.
TGTTTGTGGTGCAGAGCTTGGAGGGACAAAAAAAGACATGGTGGATCTGCGGTGGTGGTGCGCAATGGCATCAGGTTTCAGCACTGCTTATAGCTCCTATGAAAGGCAAGAACAATAGCTGCAGCTTTACGCTCAGCTGTTGGCTTTAATGCCTCATACCGCGTGTTGGACTGTGTTTCTGTGCACCTACGGCACAGGCCATGCTCTCTATCATCACTCAGATCCTCACAGAGCTAACACTCATTCCTCCGCTCTACAGGGGAGTTTAAAGACTAATACTTGAAACATTCTGGCTCCCACAGAGACAGGTTTATTCAAGAGACTTTAAGGAGAATATAACATGTTACACAGACTGCACATCAGGGATCAGTCCACTTACCTGTTGGAGGTCCAGACCACCCTGTGTGACTGAATAGAGAGGGTGGGGGGTGAATTCTGATGCGTCAAAAACCTAAAAAGACACAGAAACAAATGAGGCAGGCAAAAAGAGATTTCAACGCCATGCTAAAATATTCACACAAGTTGAATTTTGCTACATTTTGTAACCTTCTATTTTTCTGGAATATAGATGTTTTTGTAAAATGCAAACAGGTCTTGACATAGTTTTTTTTTTTTCTTGATGTTCTTCTATTGAGGCCAGAATATTTTAGTGCACGGCTAAATAGTTTAGTGCATTCTTCCACCCACAGCTCGGTGGAAGAAATGGACAGAACAACCATGGACAGAACAGTGGTTGTTCTGTCCATTTTCTTCCACCCGAGCTGTGGATTTCTGCAACTCCTCTGAAGTTAACATGGTTGTTTTGGCTGCTTCTCTGGGTTAATGCTCTTTTTTTTGTTTAGGTGGAAGACAGTTTGCCCTGTTAAGTTTGCAGTTGTGTCATATACGACTCCAAACTTGATTAATATTTAAAGCTTGTAATGTTCAAGAAACTGACCCAGTTTAAATCTGCTCCAAAGATTTCCGCTAATCTGCCTGCTGTGTTTCTTGGTCTTCATTATGCTGTTTGCTCACTAATATTATCAAACGCAGCTGTAATTCACTGAGATTTAATTTTGGACTCTGTTTACCAATTAGGTGACTGCTGAAGGTCTTTGATCCTATTAGGGAATCAGGGTGAAAGGGACTAAAAAACACAAACTCTCTGCGCATTTATTTTTGAAACCCATATACATTTTTTCTTCCACTTCACAGTTGAGTGCTACTTTGTTTTTGTCTATCACATTAAATCCCATTATAGCACATTAAGCTTTCTGGATCTAACTTCCCAAGAAGCAAAGAAGTTCTGGGGAATAAGTACGTTTGCACTCCAATGGTTGCCATATTGTTGTGCCTGCAACACTCTGCAAATATTTTAGCTTGGAGTGCAAGTGGGTGGAAGTAAATCTGAGCATACTAGCCACAAGTTTGAGAACGACATATGATGTGAGAATAATAAATAGAAGCTTAAAATGTTCAGTTTATTTTTAACTGTTGCCACAGATCAAATTTGGTCCGCAATAGCCTCTCAAGCCTGCATTTCTGACACTTTTACACACGTAACAGGCTTACGGGCTATGACTCATTCCATAGACCCTTTCCCACCCTACTTCATTTCCCTCAGAGATTTATGCATCCTTATCACGGCACAGCTTTCATTAAAGCCTCTTCTCTGTGACCGGCCCCATGCCCCGGGTTTAATTTTATTGCCTATTATGAGGAATATCAAAAACACAGAGCCATTCTGTAAATTGACTCGAGTCTGAAGCAGCACAAACAGTGTCAGAACTGCTGACAGCTATGCAGAATATTTGGCTGCTGCTGCTCCTGCAGAGGAGACGGCAGGCCTCCAGCCTCACTTGCTAATCTTGTGATTCGCTCCACGGGGAGGGAACGGAGGGAAGGTGGTCTTAGGGTATCTGCCCCTTCTCAAACAACAGCATCTTTCGAGCTCCAGTCATTTTACACATGGAAAATCCACTCAGGCTCCCACCAGTGACCTTCAGTAGGATTCTTGTCTTTACACCAGGGGTAGCAAAAAGAAAAATCAGATGAAAAAGAAAAGTTCCATGGATTCTGTAGGAACTTTAGGAATAACTCAGCTTGGTCATTGCCTTCCTACACAGTTTCACTCGATTCTTATCTCCCTTCAGTGCTACATCTAGGATTTCGCCCATTGAATTCAATTTATCTGCTTGAATTTCAATTGGGGAAATCCCCAACCAGAAAGAGGAATTGTGAACAATGATGTTTGTGTTGTTTTAGGATTGCCAAGGCAGCAGAAAAAGTGAACAAAGTCATTCAGTCTATGTTGGCCATGCTTCCAAATATCAAATTCACATTAACGACTGTTTTGTTCAACTCAGCACTTCTCTCCTCTCAGTGGGGGATGGTTGGCAATTTCCAGTAAGCTTCATAGCATCAAACTGGCACATTACATATGTCACAGTCAAATCTATCTATCTATCTATCTATCTATCTATCTATCTATCTATCTATCTATCTATCTATCTATCTATCTATCTATCTATCTATCTATCTATCTATCTATCTATCTATCTATCTATCTATCTATCTATCTATCTATCTATCTATCTATCTGCTTCATTAATATCATTGGCTCTCCTCTAACAATTTATCAATGTTGAAACAGATTTTTATTTCCAAGTAGTTATCCTGTATTTCCACAGTAATAAGCAGTTATAAGCAGTAATTTCCTAACAACAAACAAATCCAAAGAAAGTCAAAAAATGCCATAACTTTTTAAAGTATAAAAATATCAGGGGCAAGTTGTTGAGCTTTCTTTTCTTTTTCTCTCTTTCGTCTTTGCTTGTTTGTTTCTCTTTTCTTTCTTTCTTTGTTTTCTCTTTCTTCCCTTCTTTCGTTCTCCCTTTCTTTCGTTCTTAAAAGCGTAGTGCACATAACTGCAAATGGATCTTAAAATAGAAATAACTTATGCCTCATAGATGAAAACACTTAAGCTGATTTATGGCGACAGTTATTTTAGTTCCCTGTCCTCTGTAGTTTTTTTTGTAGCAGACATTTGTTGGTGTGCTGGTGGACAACTTGAAAAGTCAACTGGTATTCTTCTAGTTTCCTCTGTCATGATGAGGACATTTTTCATTTTGGTGAAATATTCTGATAACAAGAAAGTCAACATGTTTTCATTAAATTAAAATATGTTAATTTAATTAACCTCATAAGAAGAAAACAAATCACCTTACGACTAATTTTAGCTATGATTCATAACCTCTTAAAATAAAATCCAACAGAAGTAATCATTTAAATGTCACATTTATTTTACTGATAATTATATTTTTTTCTGCATTATTTCCTCTATTCAAGAATTATTCGGCTCACACTTTTTGTAAAACTGCAGTCTGAAGTCATCCTGAAACTAGTTTTAATATTTCAGTTTCTTACCTGGTTCCCTGCAATAAGGAGAGCAGCTGGTGAGGGACTCGGTCGGTAGGGGATGGTGGCACCTTTAGGTGGAGACTGAGGAGAGAAAAGTAATAATCTGAGGCTGAAACCTTTACCAAAGGGAACATAAAGTTATACTCTAAACATGAACCTCATTAAATCAGTGACTGATTAAAATATTAATTCTTAAAGAATAAAATAAGGACAAGCCTTAAAATATTAGCAATGTTTTCAGCATCTGTCTTTGCAGTATTTGTTTTTATTCTTTTTTTTCTTGTTGTTGTTTTGTTTTATTTTACATTGACTATGTACAAATACATCTAAATTCATGTATAATTTAGATAAATTTATTGATTTCGTTAACTCAATTCAGAAAGGTCATGATTATGGCTTACGACAACTGAAACCTCAAAATGCAGTTTGTTTTGGAGCTCCTCGTGTTTCCTTGATTTCATTTCCAACAGGCCTCGCCAACTTGAATCTTTATCTGAGTTTCACTTTTTGAATTAAATCACCAAAATTAAATTTGCCATAAACTACAACAATAAACGTTATATGCTGATAATAGTTGTGTTTTATTATGTGACACACACCAAGGTTGTGGACGGGCTTGCCTTTTGCTTGGATTAAGCTTCCACTGACACAGAGTTATTTGAATAAGATAAAATTATTCAAACGCTGACAAGAAAAGGAGATTACAAAGCGTACATGATAGTCTACATCTTATAAGGCCTCTGCAGTGTTGATGATGCGCCTTTGAGTTGAAAATGTAGAACAGTCATAAAATCTTCGTATAACTTTGCATAATTTAAATCTTGGGAGCCAAAAGCAAGATGCCGCTGGAACAGAATCCTAATGAAAGTTACAAGCCTTTGAAGAAAACTGGTTCAAACTAGCAATTAGTCAGCCAGGTCCAGCTGCAGCGCTAAAACAAAAAGACGCTTGTGCACTTCCATTAACACACATTGAGAAAACCGGGCTCGGGGTTGTTTTTTTTGTTTTTTGTTTTCCTTTTTCTGCCTTGTCAATTTTCTCAAGAGAGATGTTGTCTATAGAGGTGTACAGAATGTGCTGCTGGCCACTTTATTTTCTGTGAGCAAACCTCTGTCTTTTAGGAGATAAAGCTTTGACCTCAGAGCCAGACCTCCCCCCTCCATGTAATGTCCTGTTTTCAGTACAACAAGTCCTAACATTAAAGAAGCTTGCTCTTTTGTAACTGTGTGACCCCCACTACACAAGGACTCTCACTGTGGCTGCGCCTGCATCAATGCAACACACTCATAGGAATATTACATAACAAAGAGGTCATGCAACCAACGAGAAATATGTGAACTACTGCAGCGGCGGAGCTGGAAGCTGTGGGGTGAAACTCTAACCTGCGTGTCAACAGCCGTCTTTACTTTCCCACTGCGGCAGCAGGAAGACTTTCACAAATTTCAGCAAAGAGAGGAACCGCATGCCTCCTACCTCCAGGATCACTGTGCAGATGAGCTTGACACACTGGATTACTGAGTCCTGATTCCCAGATATCGTAACCCCTCGCTCAGTGGAGTTGGGCAGCAAATCCCCTGCCACCTGTATCTGGGCTCCTGTGCTCTGTAAATGTTACAGGATACAAAGATCAATTTGATTGAGGAGATAAGGTCATTCACGATCACGCTGCCGTGACGCTTCACTTTGCTTTGACTGGATTCGATAACAATAAGTTTCGTAACCTACCTGGAAGGAGACCAACCGCAAAGGTCGTTAATAAACATTAGTTTGTTTGGCATTTACTGAATGGTCTGTCTACTTTTCAAGAATTCTTCATTATTACAAAAATAAATTAGAAGCAACATTTAAAAGCTAAACACTGCTAAAAAAAAATAACAAACCCATTTGCAGCAATACAAAACTTATGTGTGTTTAAAAAGTTATCTTTAATGTGTTTTTCTGACAGGTTTCTCTTTTATAAAATGCTGTGATTTTAAGGAAGTTTATTTTAATTCCATTTGCAAATTCAACTCAGGCATAAACGTTTTATGTGCATTGCCTAAAAATGCAAACGTAATCAAAACTAAAACTGGGTCCAATAACAAATACCACAGTAATTAAACAATCAATAAAGTATTCATATATACATGTGTGGGTATCTTCAAATGTAGATGATCTTAGAGGCCGTTTCACTTGTAAATGGCAGAATACTAGATGGTTTTTCTCATCTCGCTATTAGCCTTTGACACAATGACTCAAAGTTGTTGTACTTGTAGAATTTAAGTTTGTAAATGCAAAGAAATAAAACCAAATATAGCTTTATATAAGAACAAGACAATGATTTATAGATCTTAGTCAGGGGTTTGAAGTTGGGGAAGAACCTCAGTGGTCTGGGGTAGATAACTCTCGGACAACAGGGCAAAAACTGCCATAGTACAGCCCGTAACTGCATTCACTCATTTGCTTTTTATTATTTTTTTATGGCAACCTGGGCAAAAGCTGGGCTTTTTTAATAGCTTACTTCTTCATTTGCATGGGACTCTATGCTCAAAGGACTTTAGCCAGGAAACCAGGAAACTACAAAATGAAAAGGAAGGTCGCTCACCTCCAGCTACACCCTTCATATCTCATTTCCAGAAGCAGATTTGCTCTTTTTATATTTCATATATTCTCTGAAATAGATTCATTTCTCACCTCTCTGATCTCCTTTATCTTTGCGCCTCCCTTCCCAATGAGTGAGCCGCACTGGCTGGCAGGGATGACCAACCGAAGAGTGACTGGTGGCTTGGAGCTTATGGTGCCATTGGCCACCAGTGCATTCAGGTCCTAAGGGGGGAGAGGAAACAAGACAGGGCAAAATAATCATCGGAATGCAGGAAACAAGAACTGAGAGGAAGAGATTTCCTGCAGCAACCCTCAGACTATAGCTAAAGTCTGTTGTATCCATGCTGGTTGAATCATAAATTGTCAGGTGTAGGTGACATTCCCAGGAAGCTGGGAAGGAGTCTAGTTTCTCTTCTTCACTCCTGTCTGTTGTCTTTAATGACATTTCAAATGTTTAATAAAACCGCAGGAATCTATAGAACAGAGAAAGCAGTAACCACCTGCGTGGAAGATTGTGGGGAAAATGTGCTGCTCACTTCTGCAGCCTGAGACTGAATCCAGGAGGATCAGTTTGAAAGAGATGAATTCAAAAAGTATACATGTAAACACTGCTTTATATATTTTCATGTGATGTGTACATCCTTCTACTTCAAGTTTCTTATGCATTTAGTTCTGAGGCTTAGTTAAAAATCTAATTGAAACAAAAGGTTCGAAATCATTTGTTGTTTCCATTATTATTCGCCTGTTTATCGTGCTGAGACAGGCTGACTGACAGCTAATAGCTTATTTTAAAGGCTGAAAAAGCAGACTACGAACTACCGACCGGCAACTCTAAATCCTATTGATCAATAGGCTCAATTGGTGAGCTGACAGCAATTCTTTAGAACCAGCAGTTATCCTCCTGCTTTCAGTTATCTAGACCTACTGCTAGTGGACCTGAATGCTGCAATTACGTGCAACTCACAGTAAAAATTTAACAAATCTCTTTATTAAAAGGTGTATAATTTTCATTGCTTGATAAAAAAAAAGAAAAATATATTTTGAGTAAAAATGGAGAAGATACACCTCTCAGCTATCTATTATTAAAACTGTGAAGTCTGGGAATGTTTCATCTGTGGCTTTCAGATAGTTGAATATTGTATTCGTAAAAACTCTCAAAATTCCTTACTGTTTAATTCAGGTAGACAGAAATGAATCTCTTATAAAGCACAGATTTACTTTTTACCTCTTATTTTCCAGCAGTATTGATTTGCTGGAAGGCGGTGCTTTTATTTGTGTTGCTCCTTCATGCTAGAAACATAACCTGTGCAAGTTGCCATGGCGATGCAGGATGGTAAAAGATGAACCACATATAAGGCTCTAAAAATCCAGAGTTGAGCCAAGTTATCTCAGTGAGCAACAAATTCTCCATTATTTCATGTTTTCATTCAGCAAATGAAAACATTAATATTTGTAGTGTCTTGCAAATGAACACATTGATCTTGGTAGAGTTGAGAGTGATAACATAATATCACTTTACCTTAAAATAATGGCTTTCATCATATTTGTACTGAAGTTAAAAATGCAGCCTGAAACTGAATTATTAAATATTTAGATATGGAACCAATGCAAAGTACATACAGGGCCAGTACAACAGTTAATAACACCTTTAGATTTCATTATTTAAGTTTGATATATCATCAAACTTCTCACATTTAGGTGTTTTTATGTTGAGAGAGCGACTTCATATCAAGTGAATACAGATGCACAATGACCTTTTTTTGTGCCATTTCACAATTACTTGCTACTTTGTGTGGCTCTATGTCTAACATATTAAAGGAAGTGGCTGTAACACGTTGTAAACATTGCTTTCTAGTTTTCTTTATGATACAAATATGAGCATATTTATTCAGTCTAGTGATCTGAAGCTTGATTTATAGTTTAAAATGCATTGTTGTGGTAAAAAGGAAAGTTATAAAATTTAAAGTGTCCCACCATTTGCAGCTGCACAGTGTGAATAATTCAACTACATCTATAACCTGGCTGTCGACACAAAATATGAAACATTTCTTTTTTGCTGACAGGAAGCCGTTAAAGGTTATCTGATGATGAAATAGCCATCTGAAGTTAATACTTAAAAGTTGCAATGTGCCGAATTGGAAGAATGTTAATGTATATATGTTTTTGTTGCATTTGTAATTGAAAACTCATTAGTTATGCTGTTTACTTTCTATTTGAGTTAAATAGTTCATTTAATGAATAATCGTCCCGTTTCAACATTTGAAATGTCAAGGTTCCGCCTCACTTTCAAAGTATTGGTGCCAGTTTGCTCTTAAAAGAGTTTAACTCATGAGGGGAAGAGCTGTGGATGTGCAGCCATGGGGGATTTTACTCATGAAATAAATCACACAATAATTCTAATAACTATGAACTTTAAGTTTAAAGGGATATTTTGATGAGCCCCTTGTGTCTCCGTGCTAGATGGCTATATTTAGTGAGGCGGATCGGGCTCTCTTGACATCTCATCTCATTAGAAGAGGAACACGCAGACTCTGGGCATCCTGTTCTTGATTTGATCCAAATATAATCACCACATCTAAATAGTCCCGAACATTCCTATACTTTTTTCAGTGTGATGCTGAAACAAGGCTCTTAAAGCAAAGGCAGCAGTTCTCACAGGCACTTCTAATGTAAAGCTGGTCTCCATGCATGCATTCCTTAAAGTGTAATTAACAAATCAACTTTTTTTTTACTAATAAACTGCCTAACGAGGCTAATTAAGGTTCTATCATTTTGTGCAAATTTTGACATTTTTGTGTAAATATGTTTAGTTCTGCAATATTTAGCTTTCGGGATGAAAGCTAAATATTGCTGACAGTCAACATGTCCCTGACCTGGAACATGTTGATTCTGGTCACTTGAGTGTTTGCATTTGCAAAAATATGACTGAAACGTTGTTAATCAACAGCATACTAAGAAGTAGATTAATTTACACTGCTGTGATAGAGACAGAAAAAAAACCGTCTAATAATCCATTCAAAAACAATCTAATTATTCCCTGTGTTTTTAATTAAAGACGTCAGCCATTCAATAACCCAACTATACGGTGGAAACTGCACACAGTGGGTTGGCCAGTGCATTGCCATGGAAACTCAGGAGTTTCAGGGATGAAACGAGGTGAATGTGAAAGAGCTTTAATGAAAACTGCACTGTGCTCCTGCAGTCTGTATTTTTACTGTGGGGTGTTGGCCTGAGCATCTGTTTTCTTGTCAGACTTTGCTGTGAGGCCTGAGCTGAGAGGAGATTCCACTAAATCAATTAATGTTGTGCTGGACAATCACCAGGGGATATTACGGATTGTGAAGCGTAGATCAGATATGTGCAATCACCTCGCATCAGCAGGTATACTTTAGTTTCAATTACTATTTTTTTAGGCTGAGCCCAAAATGTTTCACCTTAATGTGTTTGGGAGTCAAAAGTTATACATTTTGTCATATGACAATCACAAACTTTAATGTATTTTATATAGATTTTATGCTACAAAGTGGCATCTATATAGTTTACAAAACAATCTCATCTGCAAGCCCATTAAATACTTTGAAATATTGAAATAGTACTTTTTTTTTTCTTTTAATGTTTTAACTTGGACTGTGATCGGTACCTTTAAGAACATGTTAAGGGAAGAACTGGAGGTGAAGTTCATGAGGTGATATCTTGTCATCATGTGGTAAAATTTGTTTTCATACTTTATCCAGACTTCAAACAAAAGCTTTATTTATTACTCCAACATCCTATTATCTCACTGCAAGTGTTTTCTGCTCTTATCTCAATTTGTTTCATCAAACCCCCTCAGAAGGTTGAAATTATGACTGATCCTCTGTTTTCATCGCTCTCAAATTAGCAGTAAATTGTGAAGATGTTGAGTGTGTCACACCAACCTCCTCCAGTTTGTACGTGATCATGGTGAAAGCTCTGAAAACGCTCTCCGTGGAGCCGGTGATGGTGATGATCCTCTCCGGACAGGAACCCTCTGAGATGTTGACACGCGCACAGCTCTGTGGAGCAGTCAGCAGAACCCATTTCAGCATTTCAAACATTGTTTTTAAAACAACCGAGAAAGAAAGAAACAAGGAGACATCTTTACTTTTCTGTCTTGCTGAGAATAAGTCTACTGATTTCATGGTCGAGGTTAAATAATACGCTGCAGCCAGAAGATGGATTTGATCTTCAGCTTACGTCTCAGAATTTGTCGCAATGACGTCATGATAATATTTCAGATAATAATTCAGATTTTCATAGAGTAAGCTTCTGTGAAAATAGAGCGAGTAAGGCAACTTTTAGTTTTCATTTTTGTCATACAAAGTAATCCAGTTTACCTCTTTCTGGTTTAAAGTTTTACATTGGACTTTTTCAAATTAAGTATTAATAAGTATTATTATTTTTAACCCTCTGATGCATGACATAATGACAATACAGTCTTCCAGGAGTGGGTCTAATTGGACCCGTGTTTGAATCAATGTGTTTTTACGCTACTTTTGTCTTTTTGATTCAAAATAATGTTTCATATGATACTTTCTGTTGTGTTTTATTTCACACAAGAATTATTTCATGTTTGAAATATTTTCATTTTTCACTTTCTTAAGCATTTTTAGAATAAATTTTTGAACATTTGTGACAATTTGTAGAACATTTATGAAACGAACAGAAATTTTTCAACAGCAATGTTGGAACAATGTCAGCATCCATTATGTTTGTGTGGTTGCGTGTGGGTGTGTGTGTGGGTGGTTTGCGTGTGTGTGTGTGTGTGTGGGTGTGTGTGTGTGTGTGTGTGTGTGTGTGTGTGTGTGTGTGTGTGTGTGGGCAGGGGGACGGGATATCCCCAGTCACCTCAACTGGCTCCTCTCGACATGAAGGAGCAGCGGCTCTACTTTGATTCCCTCCTGTATGATTGAGCTTCTCTCTCTAAAGGACAGCCCAGACACCCTGAACAACTAAAACTAATTTCGGCTGCTTGCATCCATGACCTCGTTCTTTCGGACATGACCCAAAGCTCATGATCATAGATTAGGGAAGGAACTCAGACGGGTAAATCAAGAGCTTCGCTTTTTGACTGAGCTTTCTTTCACCTTGACAGACTGGTACAGCACCCGCTTCACTGCAATCGGTCTGTCGATCTTCCGCTCCACTTTGGGCAGGATATCTGGAGAAGGTACTCTATTCTTTTTCAGCTCATTTAATAAGCATTCATTTACATAGCTATGAAGTTTTATTTTATTTATTGAGATAATAAAAGACAGAACCTTGAACACATTGATCAGCAGGTTTTGCATGTCATTCAACATATTTTCTCTTTTGGTTTTCTCATCCAGGGTGTAAAAAGTAAATTAAAAATTTCAATTGCATGATATCAATAACATGTTTGTTGAGGAATAACTGGAATATGAAGTGATGAAAACATTTTATTACAAAGATATTGCAAAAAGATGACCTCATCAGTTCCAAAAGGACCCACTTATGCATCAGTTTGATGTTTCTAAATTAGGTACAGATACACAAGCTTCATCCCACAGTCCAAGTCTGTGCATGTTAAACTGATCTCTCTAAATACCTCTCAGAAGTGAATTTTTTGTGTCTGTCTGCTAGGCCTGTGTGCCTCTGCGTTGCCTTGTGATAAACTGTCAGCCTGTCCAGATTGTACTCCAATGATTTCTTAAGATTGGCAACAGCATATTAATCCTAATTTAGACTTTAAAGATTGTTTCATCCTTCATGAAAATTTAGGTTGGTGAATTAAGCTGTTCATTCTTTATGGTAGAGTTCAGGCTTGAACAGCTTTTCAAACGTAGATAAAGGATGAAAGAGGATAAGATATTTCACTAAGTGCAACCCTGATCTCCATTAATGATGACTCCTGAGACATTTTGTCTGGGTTTTCAAAAGTCTTTTTTTTTCTTTCTTTTGCCTTTAAGGTCATTCAAAGTTTCAAGACAGGGTTTAGAGGAAGATGCTCTTAGAGAAACTGAAGCAACAGAGGTCAACACTGCCTGAGTGGATGGCTGGAGGGCTACCATGGCTGACTGCTTCATCCTGCAGCTCTGCACAACTGCATTGTCCAATGGCCTCACTGTTTATCCTTCTGCCTCATAAAGCACAGCATTAAACCTTTTCAGTAGTGAAGTACTCAAACATGGCGCCATGAGTGTCAGTCTAATTACTTTTTAATACTGAGAGCTAACCAAGCGGCATTAGTTTGGCTGCTCTCTTGAGATTCATAAAGAGGGAAATCGGGGGACAAGTAGAGAGAAAAAGGGAAGCTGCTTTAATTGGGAAAGGGAAAGTCGAAAGGGATTTGTTGAGCTTTGCTTTGGGAGAGTGGAGAGAAAAGGTTTAGATTGAAAATGTGTTTTCATTAACCAAAAGGAATTTCAAGGAATGCATTTGTTAGAAATGCTTGTCAGCTCGCTAAGTGTCACAGAAAGTATGAAAGTGTGACTAAACGTGAAAGAGAAAACGTGTCTTCATTGGTCAGAGCACGAATGATAAAAAAAATGTCACTTAGAAGGTCTACAGTTGTGTATAGTTTACCTCCTCTCGTATTCGCTTCACGGTCTCTCCTTTCTGAAAAAGACAAGGGCAGCTTTAAACCAAGATGAACATGATTCAGCGTCAACATAATAGCATATTCAACCTCTTAGTAAACCTCACGCTCTAAACCTTTAAATTCAGAAGAAAGAAAAAGTCATTCTGCAGCACATGGAGCCCTCTGCATAAAGCTTATCAGAAATATACTGCTTTGTGAAAAGAACACTATCCTCTGAAACTTTTTCACATTTAGTTTTAACCACAAACTTGAATGTATTTAATATATATTTAGATCATACCGAACTCCATTCCATTATAGGCATGTATTTTGCTAGGTGTAACTATATATTTATTCTTTGAGTTGTAAAATGACATGAACAGGCATTCCTCGATTACAAGAGCTTAAGTTATGTAAAATTTGACCAAAAAACTAAATTCAAGTAAAATGAGAAAATTAATATTTGTTCAGGATGATATACTGTTTGACATGTAAGGGTTACATTTTGATCTGAAATGACCAGAGCATCTCTTTCCAGATGTAGCCCTAAAATGGACTTCTGTAAAATGTATAATATGACAACAAACCAGCCTTTTTCTTGCCAGCATTCCATAAATGTCCTTTTAATTAAGTGTTCAGAGTGTAAAGAGTATTAAGAGTTCATTGTGTTAACAGACTCTGAGATGTGAATCTCAAAGTTAACCTCTTGGCCGCTTGTCTGAGTAATGCTTTCCTTCCACAACTTTTCCAGTTTCATGTCTTGGTAGGTTAACAGTTGTGCAATATTCTTTTCTGTTTCAGTAAGACACGTATATAAACTTTAATGTGCGAGCACCTGCAAGGGAAAACAGCATGTGACAGATTTGTGTCACAACCTCTGCAGTCTCTTTGAATGCTTCTTCTACTCCATTTCACTTCTTTTTTTGGGCTAATGTCCATCCAAACTATTCTCGTCCTTATCTGATATCATCCAAAAAGAAGATCAACACAGGCATCAACAGAGGCATCAACTCACAGCTCAACAAACCTGTCACCTTTTGTGTTCCTGGGAAAAAATATCTAACATTTACAGTGTATTTGTTGATATAGATGGGGAAGATATGAGACGTTCGCCCCAGAGATGGAAAGGGCGGAGACGTACCCTATCAGTTCAGCTGCTCCACATCAAGTGCTTCTCTCTGACAAGCTGCACTTTGCAGACCAGACTCATCTCCGTCTTTCTTCATATCTCCTCCTCTCTGTTGTTTCATCCTTTGTTTTCCCCCTGACTTATTGTTTCCTGCCATACACTTCGCATCCATTGTGACATCTTTCTTTCCAATCAACTGTGTTCGCTTATTTTTTTTTTCTTCTTCCTCCTGATGTTTTTTTTTTTTTTTCTTCCTCCTCCTGATGTCTTTTAAAGCTCAAACTCAGGGGGGAGCAGATGAAGCAACCCACCACCGACACACCTTTCGTGGCAGACGCTAAAAGTGCTCACATGGGGCCAACGCTAATACGCCTTTGGAGCTCGATTTCAACAAGAGGCTTGCCGGTCAATGGACTAATGGTTTTGTTTGATGGATTACTGTGGTGCTTTATGGGAGGAAGGGGGTTGGTGAGTAGGTCTAGAGAGGCTTAGATGGAGGCAATTATATTTCGGATGGGGATATTCAGAGCGAGAGCTGTTCGTTAGAGGGTATTGGTATACTTTTGAAAATAAAAACAGAATCAGGATGCAATGAAATGTTACACAAACACTTCAGTTGACATGCACAGTTCCTATTTCAGGCTGGAAATGTATGCCGTCTGATTTCACTATTTTTCATATGTGAAAAAAATGATGGAACAAGCGAAAAAATGAATTGTCATGAATACATTTTAACTTAGTTTTATAGTTTTTAAAGTCTGTGTCATCCCTCCCATATGTCATTTTTTCTTTTTCTTCTTGGTCTATTTCTTCCTGTTTTGGTTATTTTATTTCTATCTTACCTTTTGTCTTCCTTGTGCTTCTATTTCTGTCCCTCCATGTTTTCTTTCCGTCTCTTTTCTTCCTCTCTTTTGTTTTTCATTTCTTCCCTCATTTTAACTCTAATAATGTTAAAATAGAAGTAATTGAAAAATCCTCACCTTTCCTATGATGCTGCCTACTTCCTGCACACAGAAAAAGAAAGGTTAAATAAAACCATAAAAGAAGCAAAAACGAAACTAAACATTGGGAGACAAATTTATTATTTATGAAGCTGTCACAAATCTTGTGTTTGCAAACTGGCCTTCAGCATACATTTATTCATGACCAACCTTTCCGTGCATGAGCAGTCGTAGTGTGAGGGTCACTCCCAAGCCCCCGTCTCCGAAGTCCTGCTCACAGTTCATGACGATGTGGGAGTGGCACGCAGGGAGACGCATGAACAAGGCTCATTCGCTGGTCACGTGGGCGAGCGAAGGCCACGACTCGTTCTCTGGCTCGCCGATGTCTTTTAGTTCTGATCTAAGAGAGAAAATGAAAGTTGAAATGATGACCTTCTCGGCTTTCATTTATGTGCACGGGAGCTTTTCATTGCAGTTGTTGCTTTTGAAGGACTCTTGCTTGCAAATAGTCATGTTTAATTTCTTATTTGAAATGTTTTTAAAGTCACAATGACAATCGTAACGTCTAGTCTAGACCATTGGAACATGCTATGCTTTTATAACTGGTAATTAACAAATAAGAACAAAAGTACAATAGGTAACAATATTTAATGCAATAAAAGATGGATTAAAATGTGGCAGGTTGCTGTATAGATTTGATATGATTCATGTTCATCATTTAATGGACATTATATGGCCTCATTAAGACTATTGGCTGCATTGTTGTTTTTGGAAAATGGGTGTGTGTGCTGCTCCTCCCTGCAGCAAATCATAGATAAATTCTGGTACATTTATAGAATCAAAAGGCTCTGAGGCTCCATGCTGCAGTTTCATGTGTAGAACTTCTTCATTGGTTGAAGTTGATTTAATATTAATGGAAATATTTATAGCAAAGTCATTATGAACGGTACTCTGTGTGCAGAATATTGACCAGAGGCACCAGCAGAGTCAGCAGTGTTCCTGTTCGGGGATCCAAACAGTCTGAGTATAACCGGGAATAGCAGAGTTATCCGTATCCCTGCAACATGTTTCTCCCAGAGTGAACATTGCTATTTTTGTCAACAAAGTAGCAACATATTATTTTCTTCTTCACATGCATATATTAGATTCATGCAAAGTTAATCTAACTGATTTTGAATTGTGACAAAAGTGATAAAAGTGAACGTGTTTAGAGCTTCAGTCAAAAGTTGGATTTTATCCGCCCCATCCAAGTGACCTGGATCAAAACGAAATAAAACAAAACAAAGATACACAAATTATAATCAGGCAGTAAAATGAGAAGCATCTGTACTGATTCTAGTGGCAGGAGCTCTGTGCGTGTCGGCCATGTGCCACTCGGTGTGGAGATTAATGTGGGAGTCACCTGGCTGCTCACACTTTCAGCGTGATGTGTATAATTAGTTCGTGTTCTCACTGATTTATGTTTGTCAGTGGGAACATGGAAAGAGAACAGTAATCAAACCTGCATTTAGCTATATTCTCAGACTTATTGATGACCTTATGTAACCAATATCTATCTCAGAAAGTTTTAAATAACTGTTTAACTCAGATGAGACTTTATTGGGACCCAATAACTTCAAGGAAACCCATAGCCCAAAATGAAGTAAAAGAACAAACAAAAATATAGTGTTTAAATCTTTCAATTTAACAACAGGTGTTTGTTTCCCTCAGTTGATTATTGTGTATTGTTTTATGAGCTGGATGTATTGTCACACTGCTTGTTTCAAGTTAGAGACTTGAAAACTTTCCATGCGCCATAATAAAACTCAGCGTTTGTTCAAAGCTACATTTCTGTCATAATGAAAACAATTTCTAGGTATTTGATTGACTAATTGAACAACATAATAATACAATTCAGTTTCACATAATTAGATAAAATGAGTCCACAGCCAACAGTGGAATCCTTCATTAACATGGATCATATGAACCACAAATAATTGTTTTCTCTCATAATCATTGAGTTGCTTGTTTGTCTGCCAAATGCATTCCAACCAGCCTACAGATGAACTGTATTCCAGCCTACTGCTGCAGCCCTGCTGCCTGATGAATGTGAGCCTTTTTTTTATGAAGCTCCAAGCCATCTACTGAGCTATGTGAAAACATCACATTTAATAAATAGCTGTTATTTTAGATATGAGATTCAGTTCCCCGGAGACCTGTGCGTGGGCAGGTTTATTGTTTTCACTTAGTGCAGCAAGGCCACCACTATGTAACTGATTTATTTAGTTTTTGTGCAAGCATCTTTCTTAAGATGTCACCAAGCCTGACTCTTCCTGTGAGTTTTATATTCCCGCCATGGTCGTGAAATAAAGCGACATGCCAGGCCGTCACAATGCGGCTCTGAGGCACATATCTGTGGTGTCACTGTGCCAGAGTGAATTCCAGCGAATAGACCTTGCTCTGCTTTATGAAAGGCCTGCCTATTGGATTGTCTTACTCAAGTATCACTTTGAGACTCATCTTCTTTCACCTTCCCATAAATATCCAACAAAATCCGACTATTTGACCTTATGATAAGTGTTTTTTTTCTTCCTGCTCTGAGCTGCTAATGTATGCCCAAGCAATAAGGGCTTTAAGCTTGATCGATGCTTCCTGAACACGTGTTATCGCAGAGCACATTTGAGCAGCCTGTGGGCTAACTCAATTCCATTAGGCACGGAAAGGCATGGCTAAAATGTTAGCACTTTATTGTATTAGGAGTTAATGGTTGGAGGGATCATTATGTGCATCTCCGTGGGTTGATAACAAGGCATGTGCTTTGTGTCTCTGTGAGGGCGGTGAGCCTCTGAACTCCTCATTTCCAGAATCCCAAGCAGCAGCGTTCTGCGATGAACAGAGGCCCTCTGTTCTAAATTAGACCTGGTAACTCGGAACAGAAAATTAGCGGAGTGCAGACCTTGGCGCAGGCTGCCAAAATGCAGACAGACCCGGAGAAGAAAGGCAGAGAGCTTATCCTCATCCTGCTCCTTATTCACAGTCTTTATAACCCTTTTGTTGCTCTGACTGACTGAACACATTACAGCTCCAGTTGTGAGTCACCATTTGTAGTCATCGGCTGCACTCCAAATTAAGCATGGCTGTGATGACACACACGAAAAACAAATGTCCAAAGGTGGAAATTATTCATTGTATTGCTGACTAAGTAAGTTACACTTGCTACCGAATTATCTATCAACACAACAGCAAAGCAACACAGTGCTACAATGGTGAAACTTAGATAACCATTATGTTAAATGCAGGACATATGAGGAGCCAAGCAGGACTCAGCTTCACGGCTAAAATGAATCTCAGAGGAAGTGATGAAATAAGAAGATAGTGTTGCTTCCAGCTGGAAGCAACTGTGGCTGCAACTGCAGTGAAAGTAACAGGAAGACACTGGCCTCAGTTTTGGTTAGTTAAAATTTAAGAGCTAAACAGGAAATGTATCAAGTTAGACTTAATTTTAGGGTGTTTTTATTGACTTATGAAAATTATTTTCCCACAACAGCTCTTATTTCTAGAGGCCTTCATGAAGACCAGAGAGCAGAAAGGACCATTAATGTTTTAAAAGTGAACTTAGGTTTGGCTTTTAATTAAGATTTATTGCTAATTTAGCTTTAGCTTAACTGAAATATGCAACTGCAACCAGGTATTTACAAGCAATACACAATTTTTTTTTTCTTTTTACTGTTCCAGCTCAATTAGGATATAACCACAATTATTTTGTTTGCTTAATGCCAGTATAAAGACTAAGATAGTGCTTGATAAATGTTCAACTTTCTCTAAATTTGCAAGTTAAATGTAAAGTTTAGTGTTTTAAAAAAATTCTATGATGGGTCAAGTGTTTTAATGTTAATGAAATGTTAAATCTGAAAAAACTTTTAACATTTTATTAAAAATGACTTTGAATTGAGGGAAATAGAAATTTTAATTTAAAATTAAAACTTTTTTCTGAGAAATAATCTCAAATTTTAATATGACTTAAGTAATCGAAATGCAAACATTCAACTTAACGTTCAATCTAATATAATGACCTTGCTAGTAAATGAGAGTCCGAAAGTAATGCTCTGTTTTTGTATCTGACTTACATCAAAGTTGTGATGGATAAAAGCAGCCAGCATACATCCCTTGACAACCACCAACAATATTTTCCTTCTTGTCATGTTTTCAGTATTTTTCACTCCAGAGAGACTGCTGAGATTAAAAGGATCTGAGCAACTGACTTGTGTGGAGTTTCGGACACCTGTTCTGAGGCAACCGCGTCCCTCAAAGAACTGGTAAACAGACGGCTACAGGCTGGATTAGGACACGAAGAAGGAATGAGGCCATGCGTTGTGTACCCTGGCGAATGACAGAAACAAGCTCTGCTGTCTGCATGGAGGGGCAGAGAACCTGCGCAATGGACAGTCAAAGGCTGAGAGGAGGACGAGGCGGCCTCTTGGACATGTAAGGAGCAATAGGTGAAAGGGTGTTGATGTGTGTACACACGCACAGCAAGGGCAAGATATCACAACCATTCACACACATACATACACGTCACACCACTCTATACACACCCATGCATACCGCAATATTTGTAGCACCGCCACCTCACGTGCAGCTGCTGGGATGAAAGCAGCCAGCCATTTTTACAGCACACACATGTATGGAGAAAACGCAAAGCTGAGACACAAGTTCAAACATGCTTTGATCTGCTGAGAAGTTCCTCGGGAAGAGTCAGCGCATCAATCTGTCGTGAACCGATTCGAGGAACAGCAAAAGCTCGAGCACATGCAGTGGCACAATGACAGATGTCCTCAGAAGATGATGATGATGATGAAATACATGACGCGAAGAATAAGCAGGCCTCCAGGATGCTCTTCAACCGGCTCTTTGCTAGTCTCCTCTAAATTTAAATGAGATGCTTAGGGAATACGCACATTCATACAAAAGGTCCTGAAGTTGGAACTATGTTAATAAGCATAATTTGTAACCTGACCACACAGAGAGGGCAAACACTGCTGGAGAATGACTGCATATAGCATCACAGTAACAGCATTTAACACTTTGCAAATATTTTCAAATTTTTTCAACCACAGATCAGAATGTATTTTCTTGGGATTTTGTGTGATAGACCAACACATAGTGTAGCCTGTAAAGTGGAAGTGAAAACAATCACATTACAAGAAGTGAGTCAACAGGAAGCGAGTCTTCCAGTAATGTCTTCCTTTTATTTGTATTTGTATTTTTATACAAATAAAAAGGAAATAATGTGCGTTACCCTGATACCCTTAAATAAAATGCATAGCAACCATGTGCCTTCGCAAGTAGAATCTATTGGAGGACAGATTCTACTTGTGTAATTGGCTCTCAGTGTAAACATTGTGGTTCTGTGAAGGCCTCTGGAGCTTGGTTGAAAATCTAAGTAAAAAAATGGAAAAAAAACCCCACAAACTTAAACTTTTCTTGCAGGAAAATGCACCAGAGGCTGCAAAATGCTCAGTTAGCAGTTCCCCTTCAACCAGGACCAAAGTCTCCAAATATACAGCAACTGGATGGAAGCATATTCATGTGTTAAAATGGTCCAGTCAAAGTTCAGACACAGTTCCAATTTAAAATGGTTGTAATGAAAATGCGCCGGTCAAATATGCTGTCCATACAGTCTGAACGAGCCTAACATATTTTACAAAGATTGGGCAAATCTTTCTGTCTTATTTTAGGAAGCTGACAGACATACCGTAAAATATTTGCAGCTGTGATTCTAGAAAGAGGATGTTACAAAAGTCATTGACTCAGGGAGGCTGAATGAATATGCCACATTTTTTTAGATTTTAATTTATAAAATATTTTAAACTGACATCTATTTTTTTTCCTCTACACAATCACGTGCCTATCACATAAACGCCTAAAAAAAAGACTTTAAGTTTCTGATTGTAAAGTGACAAAATGTGAAAAGGTCCAAGGGACAAGAATACTTTTGTAAGACAAACCAAAGCAAATTTATTTGTCCAACACATTTAAGCAACAGGGCAATGTAAAGAGCTTTGTATTATACAAATTAAGAACAAACAACAAAACAGGCAAAGGATGGGCAGATACTGAAAAGAGCAGTTCAGAAAAATGTCCATGAACATAACTTCACAGACTGTGCTATTTGAAGCTGCACCAAAAATAATCTTCATGAAAAGTCTGCTTGAAGAAAATGAAGCTAAATCTCTTCAGAACAGACTTTCTATAGACTTTCAAAACCTTTCAAAAAACTGTTAAACAGAAACCAAAGACAGAACTTACACAGTAAAGCCCCAACATACAAAAAATATATATATTTCACTTGCTTTTAATATAAAAGTTAGAATGCATGTATCTATTATGTGTCAAATATCATATCTTTATAATTTACGAGCACTCGAATTGATCATAGAGAGGTTAGAACAAAGCAGCTTCAATTGCTCAATCTCTGCACTGACATGAGGGTTTCAGTTGTGAAAAGGAGGGTTGAAATTAAAGAGCACTGTTTCATCTCTCGGCATGTCTGTCTCAGCTCTGTCACATATAATGAGACGGGTCAGGCCTTGGCACAGAAGGGACCATGTGCTCTTATCTGCCCCCGGCTTCATCTGTTGTTAAAGCGTAACCGTGTCAGCCTGCAGTGCAAGTCGCCTGTCAACCGCAGGGAACTGGGAGAAGGCTATCAGACCCCCTGTGCCCGCTGCTCTTGGAGCTGCCCAGCAGAGAGGGGGCCCAACAGTTATGTTTGCTACAGCCACTGTGCCTAAATGCGGCGGGAAGGTCGTGATTAACCTTCGGCAGTCAGATTTTGAGTCCATTAGATGTGAGGCTTCAAAAGGGACTAAAATATTTTGGGAAACAAAAAAAAAAACATTAAAATATAACCCAAAATACGGGTCAACTAATTGTTATTCTGACTGGCTGACAGCTTTAATTTTTTACAGAAAAAATTATATTCTTTTTGTGAAATTACTAAGAAATTAAGCAAACTAAGATCAACTCTAGGTCTAATGTAGATACCATCACATTACCAGGTATCTGGCAGAAAAGGTTACACAGTAGCAACACAAAAGCCGACTGTGTCAGGGAGGCATCTCCATCTATTTACGTACTTTCATAAAAGAGGCAGAAACGCAAAAAGTGTTTCCCAATATAACCCTTGTCTGTGAGACTAAATTAACTTTGAAAGATTTTAGGTTTGTTGAAAGACTAAGATTTGCTTGCCTTTTAGATTTAGAGTTAAATGTTGAGAAGATCAGATTCAAACAACTTTGAAACCCAACAGCCATTGCAGGTGGAATCTATTTAGGCATTCATCACCCTCCAAAAATGGCTTTTTAAATTGGGACCAATTGAATATTAAACTGGTGTCTTAGACGCTTTAGATGATCATTTGCTACAAACATAATATATATATTATCACGATATTCGATGTTGGAACAGAGATATTTTATTTGAAAATATTTTAATCTTTTTTTTTTTTTTTTTATTTATAAGACGCAGCATGGTCCGACAGAGGTTTTGGTCTTTTTTTCCTTCTAAACTCGATTTGCTTTTATTTATTTAGTTTTAAATAAGTTAAAACTAACAACTATTTCATTTTATGTTGGGTGAAACAATACCTACGGCAAAATGTCAGCAGCACATTTCTTTTTTATTTTACACTCCTGAGAAATAACTAAATTAGATTTGGTCAAAAATCAGATTCAGAAATAGGTATTGGCAAGGGAATACCTGAATGCCCCATCTCTAATAAAAAATCTATCAAGTTGTTGCTGTAAATTAACAAGAAATAGCCAAAGGTGATTTAAATGCACGAGAAACACATTATATCACCTGTAAAATCTGTAGCAGAGCACGATGGCCTGAGCATGCAGAGCTGCCAAAGATCCCCGGTCACTGATGTTTATTGATTAAATGACAAAAAACAGGAGCAGCTGGTGGAAACCTGTCAGCTCACATTCGGCCATATGCCGTGAAGCTGATTGGGTGGCGCTTCACAGAACAGATGTACAAAATTAAAAGCTGTCACAGCAACCCAGAATGTCCTAAAGGCGAAGAAGTGGATTATTCTAAGCAGGCTGAATCCTTGAGTCACTTGAACTGAACACAATCAAAGTAAAGTCTTCTACTCTCTGAAGGCAAGACTAAAGATACAAAGATCCACAAACAACTGAAAACAGCTGCAGCAAAGGCCTGGTGAAACATCACAAATGAGAAAACCCATTGTTTGGATGAAGTTTCTCCACATTTCATACAATCAGTGCCTGCACAACCTCATCATAAAGCAAAATAAAATATCTTTTCTTTGAATCAATGTTGACTAATATTTAAATCCCTCAAAGCTGCGATTCCAGATCTTCAATTCATATTTTTGCAAATAGCTGAGAATCTTAACTTTATGAGTAATTGCCTTTTGTGTGAAATTATTTTATTTCTATTATTTAACAGTGTCCTCCTCATAAGCACATATAAACTAAGAAAACAATGTTTTTCTAATTCATGTTGCTCAGGACGAGGGTTTACTGTGAACACAGTTACTTGAAGCAGTTGGCTTATAAATACAGGGGCGATAAATACAGATACTTACACACACTGTATAAAAAAGTACATTACTTTTTTTTACTGTCTTGATGTAAAGCTGACAAACAGTTCTTTGTTATAACTCAGGCTTAATCATCAGATTGTTTTCTTACCCACTAATTGCCAGAAATTACTTCAAGCAAGCTTCTGACAGGTTACTTTTTAAGGCAACTCCTCACACATGCAACTTACTTTTGTGACGTCATGGCATTACAAAGCTCTGACTTTCTCTCTTTTCTGCCTAGACTGGGCTGAAAATGTTTGAGAGAGCATACGCTACGTTCAGTTACACCAGTTCTGTCAGCAGGAAATTCCTACAACTATTATAAGAAACGTAAGCAGGAATGCCAAAAATGTTTGACCAAAGTCATAAAGTTTTAAAAGCAATAGTATTACATTTTAAAAAACTTTTGAATTTAAAGTAAAAATAATCAATCTCCAGCAGTGGGGTCCATCTTGTGCAGGTTTGCCAAGGGTCCAGTTTTTGGACTGTAGGAGGAAGCCAGAGTACCCAGAGAAAGACATTGCATACAGAAGCAGAACATGCAAACGTCATGTTGAAAGACTCTTGACTAATATTCAAACCTTGAACTTGCTGCAAGGCAACAGTGCTACCAACTGCATCACTGAATATTCAAAACCAAAAATCATTGTGATAATTCCAACTGATGTTAAACATGATAAGGTTAGTTTCATTTCAATCAATCAATCAAATGAAATTTGTATAGCACATCTCAGCAGCAAGGCATTTCAAAGTGCTTTACATCATAACAAACACACAAAGCAAGGAAAAATGATTTAATACACTGTATCTTAATCAAAGTTGCACAATGTAACTTTATTATGAACATATAATATAAGACGGATATCCTGACATGCACCGCTCCTGACCAGAAACAACCAATCCGAAATAGGAGGAGTATTTTAGCACTGTCAAACATATAGTATTTTTTTTTACACATTTTACCTACTGCAGCTTACTGTAACTTTTTATGTATTGAATTAAAAAAAAGAATAAATGAAAATAAACTTACACTTATGCCAAAGGGTTTGTCATATCCAAGCAAAAGCAAGCTTCTCTGGCCATATCTGATGAGATGCTAAGACACTTTCTCTCTCTTTTATTAATGTCAATTCTTCAAAAGACATCAATTCTAACTCAAAGTAACTTTAAGCGCATACCTATTACAGAGCATTGAGTCATGACGTTGTTTTTACAGAAGATGCCATCTTCTGATGAAATAAACAAAACGTTCTTCCTCCTCCGTCTTACAGCCTGCAGAGTGGCAACTACTGAAACATGTGGACAATGAACCTTGCAGAGCTCTGTTTCCAAGTTGTCAATTGTTTTCTCCCAAGCGGTTGCTGGTTCCAGACACAGAGTGACAGAGTCTGAGCCTGAATTACAGTTGGCTTTAGTTTTAGTGTAGGTGGACAAGGGCTCAAGTCTGTTCAACAGTTGTTAGATTGGCCTGAATTAGCAATTTGTCTAAAAGCAGAGACTGGTTTAAAAACCTCTGAAAGATTTTGAGCAAAGTGTTTCCCTAGCATCTCAGGAGTGTTTGTGCTTCCATGTGAGAATCTGGAATTTTCTGATCACTTGCTTTGCTCCACAAAAGCATCCCTCCTATTATCAGAGAGTCTCTATTAGCTTCATATATCATTCTCAATGGTTTTTTCCCCATTCCCGTACTGCAGAGAATTCTCCATGGCAGGGTATTAACTCTAGCTTTTATCCCATCCCTCTTATTGGATGAAGGTCACTCCCTATATCTGCAAAATGACTTTTCTTTCTCCTCTTTCATCCTGCTTTCCTCCCATCCTCCACACCAGGGCATGAGTCAGAGAATCTGACACCTCAGGAGGAGAGAGCGGAGCAGAAGAGATGGAGGGAAGTAAAAGGGGAGGCAAATAGAGAGGCAAAAAAAGGAGGGATAGAGACATTTGGAGGGAGAAGAGATGAGCTGATCAATATCTTTTAGAAACAAGGAACTGGAGACGGTCTGGTCTGGCTCTGCTTCTTTGACACATAAGATACTGTATCAAACACGGCAATTCAATTTGTCAGTGAACAGTTGGTGGTGGGACTCATTTTCTTCCCTCTAATTCCAACTCTTTGTGTTTTATTTGGCTTGAAATAGTACTATTTCAAGCATTTTTACACTCAAGTTTGCTGAACCAATGGCGTGGAACTTGTGATAAAACATTGCCATGCACGTTGAGCTAAAACTACATATTACATAAGCTTCAAAACAAACTGAGCACAAACCCAAAAATAGTCCCGTCCCTGTTAAATATTTCATAGCCTTGCCAGCTGAAGGGGGATAAAAAGCTTCTTTCCCTCTTAGTCGCAACAGAAAACACACATGCGCGCACGCATACACAGAGATGCAGATGGCCAGCTGAAAAGAAAAACCTCCATTTAGCGGATTACTGTCGCGGAGGCAGTCTTTTAGCTTTCTTGCTTGATGTACAAGACTTATTTTAGAGAGCGGTACTTAGCATATACATATCACTATTTCCTAACTGATTATCTGTGCAAGAGTCAGCCCAAGATTATAAGAGGCCCAAAAGAAAATTTAAATTAGGCGCCCCACTACCATTTAATACTATTCCCAACCAACTAAAATAGCATCATTAATTCCTCTTTAAAAGTTTTCTCACCCTAAATGTTTGTATGTTTACCATTTAACACCTCTACATTTTAAGGTTTAATTCAGCCACGTCACTACAGTATATACAAATTTGATCCACACTTGAAACTGGTTGCCGTGGATGTTTTTGGACAAGACTTCACCTCTGCAGCTCCCACACACCAATGGCATAGTAGTACACTAGCTTGTCCCTGCTACAAATCTTATGCAATTGCTTAATTTATGATTGATTCACTTCTGTATGCCAGATGCTTGAAATTTAAACTGATGGCTTGACCTACTTTCTCATTAATTTGGCTAATATTTAGCTGACCCCATCAGGGGGGACTAATAGAGCACTGAAATTAAGTTTACAGCAAATTATCTGGTTCTTAATTATGCAGTAAAACAAATAAATAAAATCAGAAGATGACATGGTAAAAGTGAAAAGAAAAAAAGAAAAACTTGAGGAATGCTTTTACTCCAGGTTTTGCCTTTAATGGTGTGTAAATATTGGCAAAATGGTTTGAAAAACTTAGAGATCAAACATTAAAGTCCTTAAGAAGCCTTTCTGCCATCAATAGTACAACCAAAGCTGTATATATGCTAATGAGTGATGGAGACAAGTATTTTTAAAACATCACAATAAAAAAGAAGTTTCCTATTTTAATAAAACAAAATGACCACATGATGGTCACATTTTAAGCTTATTTTAACTAATATTTATAGTTATCAGCACCTTTAACATTGACAACAGTAAAAGCAGCGATGGTATATAATTTCTGGGTTACCTATAAATATCCACATCCTCTAACAATCTTAAAACAGATTCCCAATATTTCCAAATTATGTGTGTTTCACAGTAAATAGAGTCAGAAAGTTGTCGCTATTCTGTAGAGTTCAAGAGGTTTCTGGTAAAAAGTACATCTACCATTGCATTCAAAGCATTTTATGTACAGTTTATACAATTTCTATATTAATTTTGTTTAGGTGTGCAGCAGTTTTGCTGCTGACAGACAAAATTTTCAGAGTGAAATTGCTCAAAATATGATGTTTTGTTTCATAGGACCACGCTGTCTGAAACAATGGAGGAATCGATGGCCTCGACAGTCAGTACCATCAGCAAAACTGAAACAGATCATGCCCATCTCTAATGATTATAACATACATATTTGTTCAAAAATTTTAATTTAAATTAAAAAAAAAAATCCTACATTTTCCATTTATAAACTTTTGATTGAAAATTTAATGTAAGCTCATCAGTCATAAATATAACTACGGTATGTTGTTGAGATGTGAGGAGTAAGCACTCTTGGGGGACCCCTGCTGACTCCACGGCCAGAAACAAGCCATTGTTTGCTTATGACTTAGGCTGGCTCTGCTCGGTACAAAATGGACAGAAAGAAGCAGCTCTATGGGGATGACTTCTGAACTAAATAAATCACACTCATGAGACTCTTTGAAAGACACAACAGCAGGGTCACGCGGCCTGCGCGGTCAATCCGTAGAGCTCAACACAGAGCTATCTTTTCATAGCTGGGACCGCCTAAAGCCCTGACTGTGTTCAGACGAGAGTCACATTGTGCCCCCGAAGAAAGAATCTCCTCTTGTTTATCGGTATTCAAGCTACAGCTACAAATCAACAAGTATTCATGTTAAAACAGTACCACAACTGGTACAGCAGGCTTATTTG
Organism: Poeciliopsis gracilis; assembly: GCA_911649635.1. Classification (NCBI taxonomy): domain Eukaryota; kingdom Metazoa; phylum Chordata; class Actinopteri; order Cyprinodontiformes; family Poeciliidae; genus Poeciliopsis; species Poeciliopsis gracilis. The sequence goes on from CAJVRI010001220.1 coordinate 7,341,481, forward strand.
AGCATCAATAGTCTGTAGTTATTAGAATGCAATGAGTTCGGTATAATTGTTTGAATGCAGGTTAATTCCTACGAAGGGATTTTGTTGAAATCCTGCAGCGGAAATTAATTTGTATCACAACAACACTCCTTTGACAGCAACATAGAATTTCACGTCTGGGTTTAAATGATTATCATAATTTCCCTCATAAAAGGTACAGCTCTATAACACGGCACAATGTAATTGTGACCAATTTTACACAGCAGAATGACTCAATTCCAGAAATATGTTGGTGATTTGTCTACATTATCATGTGTACTGGGCACATATCTATCATTTTTATTTCTCTCTGCAGAATTGAGTAAAACATTCTACACGTGGTTACATTTACTTGATGACTTCAAACTAAAACATCCCCCACCAGCCCACTTCTCTGCCCCCTCGTCTCCTTTCAGTGGGCCAGAACAGCAGCTTAGTAGATGAGAAGGATTATTGGCAGTTCCCAGATGCTGGAGCAGCACATGTCAGGATCTGGCCTCTGTTATTTATGAAGCCTCTCAGTCCCCAGCCTCTCTCTGCACCACAGATGCAGGTGGGCTTTCATTATTGAAGATGTTCTTCCACTTCTTATTAGATCTCAACCTCTCAGAGTGCATTAAGGAATTGAATCTGGACAGAGAGGCAGCAATATGTGATGGTCTGACATTGCACCCCCTGGAGTTTCTCTAAAATACAGTGCTGCCACACATCAGCTAAATTGTTTGTTCTATTCAGTTTCCAGGAATAGGCTAAGTATTGTGTTTGCACTCCAACAGACGCCCTTTTAACCGCACACAACCACAGAATAAAATTGTGTTCTGTATTGGTTTCTCCGCTGTGCTCAGGAGGATAAATCTAAAATGAGTTATCCAATTTTTTTAGTAGAAACAGACCATGTTACACATTTCATCCAACTCCCAGAAATTATGTGATGGTTTCACATTTATGTCTTTCAGTTTAGACAAATGCCTCACCAGCAACAATTCAGTCAGTCAGCTGTTTTTGCATTTAAGGTGAGCAGTAGCTTATTTTATTAACTATCAGATTCAAGTGTGGATAAAATACTCACTTACAAATAAGAATTAGCAAACACACCATTTGGGAATATATTAAAAAATTGGTTGCTGACTGGAAATAGGAAATTTTGTCTTTCCTGGGTATATCTATCTGTTGTGTTTTCCTGATTAACTGTAAGCTATTTTACACTCAGTGTGAAACTGCCTCTAGTCAAAATATTAAAAATTACATATTGGATCATATTGGATTAAATTGAGAACAGGTGTAATTTCATTTCAGGCATATTTTAGAAAAATAATTATATTTAGTGACATTGTACACCAAATGTTTTATTATTACTTGCTGGAGAGCTAAATCAGAGCTTTTCAAAATTCAGAAATTTGTATTGTAATTTGATCATTTTGTAGAATATTTTAAATTTAACTAGATAAAATATCTCTACCAGTTTGCTACAGAAGGAACTGGAAGAAAATATAATCATTCTGTATTGTGACAAAGAATCAAATGCAGTGTATTTCAGAGTCTCTGAAACTCAATGCAGCGACAGATTTATTTTTTTCCAGCCTGATAATAATAAAATTGAAGAGCAGGTGTCCAGCCAAATGCCATCAACACTTAGTTTCTGCCTTAATTCTCGTCTCCTAATCGTGAAGACAGTGCATCTATCCAGTGCGGCATGGTGCAATTAGGCATCTTGGTGAATAATGGGGCTGTCACACACACTCGCTGCCTCAGCACCAAGCAGGCGCCCACTGTACTGTACTTGTTGAGAACAGTCTTTGTGGTCAGGACTGGCCTCGTCTTCAGCAGGGTCCGCTTTTATTACCATAAAACCGTCAACACACACTCACACACGCACGCACGCACGCGTACACACACACACACACACACACACACACACACACACACACACACACACACACACACACACACACACACACACACACACACACACACACACATCTCCTCATTTGGAACTTTTCACCATGTGCTGGATTTACCAGCGCAGGCAATTGATGGAGATTATGGCTTCAATAATTAAAAATATGCACACAGAAAATGTATTACACAGGCAACAACTCAGATCAGTGCGTCAAAATATGACAGGCGATTTGGTGGATGGATAGAAAGACCAGATTAATTTCAGGAGTTTAAATTAACACAACTTCCCCTCTTGTCGTTCAAAAAGACATATTGCAAGAAATAACAGGAGATCAGACCTAACATTTCACTTTTCACAAGCGCGACCTCAGTTGTAAATTAAGACACCAAAGCGTCCTCTTACCCGTTTTCATGAAAGAGGTCTCGGGCTGCTGTTCTCACTGAACTATTCTCCTGGATCTGCGTTTATCGGCCTTTGTATCCACATATAGTCCGGTGACTCGGAGGTGCAGAGCGGACTGTCCTCTCGGTGTGTCAGCAGACTGGTGTGCAGGGCGCCTGTGCGCTGAGGAGGGGAATCACACGCGCACACAGACACGAGCGCACGCGCTCTTTCCTCGCACACGCACGCACAGATATGCGATTCACGCGTTTTCTCCCAACTAACGCCAACAATCTCGGGAAGAAAAATACAAATCCCTGGGCTCGGCTGCTTTCTGTGCTATGCTCTGTTTGAATCCCCGCCTCTGCCGGTGAGTTGGTGGGGTGTGTGATCCCTTCTATCCCCGCAGGACCACGATCTGGGAGCGCTGCGCACTTCTACCGTGCGTCGCAGCGCAGCTCCCCACGTTGAGTACCAATGTGATGGAAGTTTTATCAGCAGCATGCCGGCATAAGCGTGTATTTGATTCCGGAAAGTTGCGGTGTTTCGAGCTTTTGTTCATCGTCCAGTATTTTTATTTAAAAAAATACACTTTAAGTGTAAATCTCACATCTATTACCTACAAACTGCAGCGGAATACGCATTTGTACTTTTAGAAGTACAAATGCGCAATAAAAGGTCCTCTCCACAGCTCTTGAAGTTTTAGATGCATCAGATCAGTAGCTTTCTTTCACTTGGCGCCATCTAGTGTAGCTGTCTGTGTACTGCTAACACCACGATGCATTACGTTTAAATTTATTTAAAGGGTCTTTAGCCAAGGTTGCTTTAACATCATCCTTCGGAGAGTCCAAATTGTTGGCTTCAGTGTCTCTTATCTTCCCTTTCCATATATTTTCTGTAGGGTTTAGGTGTGGAGAGGAAGCAAATTCCATTAATATTGGTACAGATGGAAGCATCCCGCTGGAAAATGAAATCTGCATCTTTGTAAAACTTGTCAGCACATGGAAGGATGAAGTGCTCGAAAATCTTAAAAACACACAGTCAAACACACTTCTTGAAATGCATGACTTTCACCTAAAGAAAAAAAAAAAAGGAGGTTAAAACACAGGTCAGGATTGTGACCTGGATACGTTAGAGTTTGACTTTTTGTCCAGCTGGAGTTCACATCTTGTGACTCTCCCACTAACCCCTGGATAGGTGTTTCTTCACAAACTGCCCAAGGTTGTGCATTATCCTGTTGCTTCTGCATTTTGTTTCTACCGCACTTTTTCCTTCCGTTCATCTCTCTATCTCTAGGCTTCATGCAGCACCGAAAACAGCTTTTTAGCAATGATCTTTAAAAGCTCACCCACATTTTAGTTGGAGTCAGTGGTAGCTGCACCAGTATCAAGTCAACAGTCTTCAACAACAATAGAACAATTAAACCACAGCAGCAAAAACAGATGAATGGCTTTGTTTGCAACAAATGACATTTATTTTTGTAATTTCGAACCTTTCCATTCACAATCAAAAACACAGAACGTTAACAAAACATAATTAAGGCAGACTAAACAATGTGTGAGTTCTTGTCACTGATAAGAACAGAAAGTATAGCTCAAAAAAGGGTAACTTTTTATACATTCCCCTTTTATACACACAACATTATCAAAACCACAACAGCAGCATCTTCCCCTTACATTCTTCTTGACAGCTCCCACTGCTCTCATGTGAAGAAGGAGCCATCTGTGTAATGGGAGCTTCACACTGCCATTGCTTTCACAAATGATCCCAGGTGCCTCTCATTTACACAAAGCAATGAAAAATGGGGGGAACACAAAGTTTAGTTTTCTCCTCATATTGTCAGAGATCTTAATAATTTCCTTTCTAAATTGTCGCCCCTGTAAGTTTTTGCAGTATCATTTGTGCATTTGCTGGTGACATTTAATTTTGATTTGAAAGACTGAGGCACAGCAGTAAAGTCTTGATTGCTGAAGTGATTGCAGAAAAAAAACAAAAAAATCACACAGTTGGTTAAAGTTATTAAGTGCTTATTTCCCAGAAGCACAAAAGAGCTGCTGGTTTTCAGTCACTTACCGAGATGAAAGAGCTGCAGATATTGCTGCTGTGAGACGGATCAACGCAGGTGAGAGGACACAGTGGCAGAGACAAAGCAGACAAACATGAACATGTTTTTATTAAAACGCAGGCTTATAGGTGCAGGTGACACATAAGGTATTAAACTTTTTTCTTTTCTTTTTTTTTTTGCAATGCTGTACAACATCAGCACATCAGAAACAAGAGAAACACAATCTGTGCATCTCCAGGTAAAAGACAGTTTTCATTAGATTCCACGCATGAAAAATCTTCTGAAATACAAAAAGGTTATAAGCCTCTTTTATCACTGGTTCAATTCCCAGTCTGCCTCTCCTCATTATTTGTGTCCTTTGCCAAGACACTTCACCCATCTTGCCAGCTGATGGTGGTCAGAAGGGCCACAGCCTCATATCTATCATCTGCAGCCTACTAGCTTGCCATCAGCACCATGTGAATGTGCACTTTGAGATTTCAATTTCATATTTCAAGGGCATTATAAATTAAATGTATTATTATTATCAACATAAATGAGCTCAGATACTGACATACTTGTAGCTCATGTTCATTCCTTGTATGATTGAAAATACAAGGCTCGATTAGTTGTAAGAGTCGAATTTAAGATATTATAAAAATTGTTACACAAGAACATTACCTTTCAGTTTTACCATATTTACTGATGTTTCACTCTTTACATCTGTTTTAGGATCAAACCAAAACAAGCATGCTGTATTGGTTGTTACTTAATTTAACAAGGAAAATAAGGAAAAAACTTTAAATGTTATTTAAAGCAACAATCATCAAATTGGAAGTGAAAAACAAAACTATCACTCCGCACTGATCCAAACTGTTACAAATAATAGTCAAGGGAGCGCTAGTTAGTTTTTTATGTGGGGCCCACATGAATATGGCAGGATGGTATTAGTACTCTGATTAGCACAGATAAATCAAAGCTGGAGATTTAATTTGCAGATAGGAACAGATCCACATTATGTGCATCTGTTCCTTTCTTATTTAGTTTCAAGACTCAGGATGTTTTATTGTTGTATTTAAGTTCCTCGGAGAGGATTCTTTTAGGGTTGTTCATTATGTTCTTCATTTTATGAAGCATCTGTTTTTTTATGCACAATCATCTCTGGAGGCTCGAGAGAAGTCCCCAGAGGAAAGCCAGCTCTCCTTATCTCCCTGCTCAGCTTTTTAGGCCCCCTGGCTCTTATAACTTAAAAAAGCTGAGCAAGCTGATAAAGAGGGTTGGAGAGTACAACCCCCAACCAATCATTTAATTACTTGCTTTTTTAACTTCAGTCAGTTGATTATGATTATGACAAAATACAAGACAACAATTTTCAGAAAATTAGTGTTTGATTTTTACTAACCAACTACGACACAACACAATGCAGCAGAAACTAATTAAAATAATTACATTTCCACCACACGGTCATTTATTAGGATGACTGTATTCTGAATGGAAATGCTATCTAAAAGCATAATAATACACAGCCATAAAAAAATATTTCAGGCATGAGGAATATATCTTTACATAAGTGTATATTTTTTCGTTTCAGTGAGATTTCTTTGAGCTACTTGAGGAGAAAATTATAATTAAACAAAAAAATTGCAACTCCAATCACAGATTACACTGCGAAAGCAGAGAGAGAGTTGTGGTGTTTGCACAGACAGTGTTGGAGTGAAACTCCGCTTACAGGGGAATTAAACAGATTGTATTTGAAAGAAATCAGATGTCTTGAATGCAAACATTATAAACTGAAAATATAAGCTCTTGATATTTGTCATTTTAATTCCTGCACACGTGTTGGGCGTAAACTCCACAATCTGGGGAATTTGCTAGACATAAAAGAGAAACTGCAAATAAAAGTATTGATCTCATCATGCTTGGATCTCATCTTGGAGTCAATAACATCAATTTATAGATCAATATGCCTAGCCCTTGGGATGAATACTAATCTCCATTTCTGTCTACTTCATCAAACACGTCTTTCACTGGATCTTCCTTTTTTTTGTCAAAATTAGGATTTTGTTCCTTGTGTGTGCTACTCAGTTCTCTGTTGTTCACCATCTGCAGCACCAAAGGATTCAAACTTTCCCACAAGACAGACTCAGACACCCACCTGCCGAGCGCTGACAAGACTATTTCTCTGACTTCAAATGGGTTCATTTTTAAAAGAAAAACACTTCTATCTCACTTTAGCTGGGATGTTTTATCTACTTCAACTCACTTTTAGCCACAGAAATTGTAAGGAAATGTATCTAGAAAACGTGAAATAAATGTTGGAAAGTGCACATTCTCAGTTTAGATATTATTTCAATCATAGATTTATGAATAAATAGAGCAAAACAGATCCATTTATGTAAATTAATATCATGATTCTGGGGATTTATAATCAAAAATCTTTACTCTTCACACCAATCCAAGTCATTTAAGACATCTCAGACTATTGCTACTGAAGTTCTGTTAAGATGTCAAAATATCTGTAGATACATTTCATAGTATGTTCATTTTATTTAAATCTAGGCAAAAAAGAAATAAAAAAACTTGTCTGGAGAAAAAGCAAGTAGGGCACTATACCAAGGACAAAAACAGAAACTCCAACTGTGCATGAATGTGATATTTCTCCTTTTTTTGCCCTTAGCTGTAAACAAGCCACCTGAAGAGAATGGATTTCTTCAGCTTCATGCTCTCTAACTTCTGGGACAAACTCTCTGCAGACAGTTTAGTCCACTTTCAAAACAGCAGTTTGAGGATGAACCAAACTAGAAAATGCATGACATTTTTCAGCAAGGTAAATTACTTACTTACAGAAGTATGCCACAATATTTTCACAGTCAGGATAAATAGAAAGAGTGCATCATTTAAATTTATATGCACCTTTGGAATCTATGGGTCCCGTCATTCCACAAATATTTGCACCTCTTTGTGTGACTCACTGTTAGATCTTCTCACCGAAAGATCAACTTTAGTTGATCAACTGCCTATCCACATAATGTATTCTTTTTATTTATTCCTCTCTACAGGATGGGATCCTCTCATCCTGTAGAGAGTGTAGACAGAATGTCTCCAGTGTTATCACCCTTGTAGTGACTTTTCCAGGGTTTTGTTTTGAGCTTCTGGCTCTTTACCCTGATTAAAATGCTCTGTCCTGTGGGTTGCCACTGGTCAGATTAGATGTTTGTTGACAACAGAGCAGTGGTGGAGCTCACGGGGGACAGCAAGAGGAAGTGAAGAAGCTGGTTGGAAGACCATGTCACTGATCAAGAGGGACAGCATGAGGGGAGTCAACCTTGTCCTGCCAATCTGAAATAATATTATACAGAAGTAATACAAAAAATGTCTTGACCAGTTTCGTCTCTGTATTTCTTAGGAGACTGTAGTTTTTCTTGCTGGAAAGTGATGGGAAGTCAAATGTCCCTCTGTTCAAGGCATTGCACCTAGATGCTGCACGTGTCGAGCTAGAAACCTCATTAATGACCCCCAACTCTTGAACTATGGATTTTTTTTCCCCCTGCTGGCCGCTGAGAATAGATGTTGCTGTATGAAATGCTGGACCAGCAGGTTTTCCAGAAGCTTTTTACCAAAAGGTCATCGGATTACTGAACTGTATATTACAATATACCACCCATACTGGAACCTAGTCACAGTTTGTTTATGTTATGTTTTTCTGATGTCCGAGCAGAATTAATGCTTTCAGACCATGTTCCACCTTTAATGTGATACACACCGTTAAGAATTCAACAGAAAAATAAAAAGAAACAGAGGAAAATGGAAAAAAATAAAAAAAATAAGGTGCCAAAAACCTGACGCAACCACCACTGTGTTTTAAAGTGTCTATAAAAAGTATTTATCCCTTTAATTGTTTTAACTTTTTATAAATCAATCAGTTTTGATGTGACCAACAAAACTTGACAAGAAACCAACATTTACTGTTCAACCAGTGATTGAACCGTCCACACACCTGTGTCTTTTTAATAAAATCACTTGATACACACGCACTGCTTGCAAATGATCTCCATTCTACCAACCCCATTTGGCTGGACCTCTGTTGTATAATGTCAGCCACTGTAAGGGAGTAAATATCCACATTATTATCCATGCAATCAACAATGTTATGTAAAATATCATTTTTGGCCATTATTTTTGTCTAAACTACCCCTCACATTGACATTAAATGCATCTGTTTTGTAATATTCATTACTATGCTATCTTAATGTTTCTCAAAGGAATCCTAGAAAGATTTTACAGGAATATAATTTTATCGACACCAAGAACTACAAAAGCTCTGATCAATCTGTTACACTAGGTGCTTGTTCCTTGAACAGTAGGAGGTGCTGTGTGATTGAAATCCTTCAGGCTGAGAGAAAGAGAGAGAGAGAAAGAGAAAGGAAACTGCCTGCGTGGGTCGGACCAGGTTCTAGCTATCAGTCAATGTGATATACTAAGACCCATTTTAGCATATGACACCTCCATCACCAGGGTGAAGGGACTCAGATTGCTTTAAAACAAGTGTCACAAACAATGCAGCAACATAAACACAGTCAGCAGCCCAGAAAGTCATCAAAAGGCCTCCCTCTGTGTGTGTAGGTGCATTTCTGCCAGCCTGCACAGTGGGAGGGGAAGAAAAAATGTTGGCTTAATTGTATTATTTGGATTTATTTTTAGAGATTTATCCCAACACACTGTGAATATGTGGCTTAGTTTGGATGGTTTCTAATTAGTATTGTTAACTCTGAAAGGCTCACGTGTGTTTTCTTTGTTATATCATAATTTCTATAATCAAGTAGAGCTGAAAATTAGATGGTAATCAAAATTCACAAAAGCCCCGCGTGCGCTGTAATCAGCCGTAGTATGTAGGAGCCCACTTGCTTTCCCCTGCACAATGCATATCATTCCTGCTTGTCTGGGAGCATTCAGGCTGAACAAATGCTCCTGGTAGTAAGCAAGAGTGAAACAACGAGAGATGGCTCCACGACAGCAAGCACAATCCCACAGCTGTGGAGCATCTTCCTTCTTCTTTCCTCTCCTCCGGGGCAAAAAACTACGACTGAACCATCCCCACGCTGATTTTCTCAGCATTCTTCAGTCTTTGTGTCATCTGGGGGGAGACACATGTGAAGAAGGGCTGAACTCCTGCTTTAGCCGGAGGCTCAGAGTAGGTTCAACTTTCATTAAAGTGCCCTCTGCGGCAGCTTGATCTTCATGAAAGCTGAAATCATCTCTGATTCTCTTTCAGTCGTGGAGTGATGTTTTGATTTTTTTTCCCTCCTTTATTTTTGTTTAAGAAACATCAAAGAGATTTCTAGCACATAAGTAAAAAGTAAATTCCTTTATAATTTACATGAAGAGAGCGCCAACGCTACAGGTGCCCCCATCCACAGTAAATAACTTATACAGACTGTTAAGAATGAACCAGACTTACACACCTGTGTATACATTCTCTATAGCATCTAAACGTGTTTACAACTGTGTCAGTGATTTGCATTCTGATGCATAAATGTATTTTAGAAAGCACATTTCCACGCTGGATTCCTTTGAAGATTCATGGCTTTACTTTGAAGTGAGTGTACTGATTCAGACAATGCAGTCAAAGCAGGCAATGGACAGAACAGATGGAGGGGGTGAATACTAATGGGAGATTTAGTGTTTCTTGATCTGCAAGTGGTTGGTTTGTTGAGCACTCCATGAACAGAAATAAAAAAATATGTAAAGAAAAGTCAGTCTACATGGTGATATGTGTCTCTGTGTTTTTGTCTATTTTCTGTGAACATGAAAAATCTGTGTGTATGTGTGTGAATTTATGAATGCAATTGGGAGAATTTGACTGTAGTGTAAAGCATTCTCAGAGTTTAGAATGCAGTAAAAATGATCAAAGTTGTTGCCTGGAAAAATAATTCTAAGAAATCCCTAATACAAATAGTACGACACTCATGTGTTCCCATCTTCTCCTGTCTGTACATAAAATTTGTCAAAGCAACTACATTTTAAAGTATCTCCAGCTCATTATATACCTCAATGCTCCAAACAGAAATAAAAAAAAACCTGAGTGTCCATCCTTAAATGTTTAATCCCTTGCTTGTGAAATAATCTTCTCATTCTGTGCTAGTTGCAACCTTCGATATTTAGATTGAACTAAACTGTAAGTAGTAATGAACCTCAGAGAGCTAAATGTGCTGCTCCCATATCTGAGAAAAAACATCAAGCTCATTCTTCCCATGATTTTCAAATTGTTGTGCATATAGGTGCACCACAATTGGTCTGCCTATTAGTGGTACAAAATTTTAGCATCAGTTATTTATAAAGTAAATATCAACAAAGAGCTATTAAGCACTAACATCATTATTGATTGGAAACTCCCCTGAAGAGAAGTGCAGTGGTGTTTATTTTTGTACAAACTGAAGTGGATAACACTGAGCCAGGAACAAGTGCAACTATTTGGGTTGTTGTGAAAACATTGGGGTGAATGAGGGCATGACACAGATTTTGCATTTGAAGCACCTATGTAAGATTTTAAGTGAGGATTGGGGAGAAATCGACTTTCCTATTTCTAAGAAACCTTTGATTAATTCTTCCAAATGAAGGTTTCACCTCTTTGGAAAAGTACAACAGACCTTTACATGGTATTTTAGGTCAAAACATATTCATATTAGAATGGCAGAGCCAAAGAGCAATTAAAAAAAAAAACATGCAGGTGGGAATGATTGGAGTTAATTTAGTGGCATAAGGTCATGACATGATTTAACAAATACTATGTCTGTAATGACATCCATTATAGACTAACATTTTTGCTAACATAAACTGTATTTTATAATGTCCAGATTTCCAAAACAGCTGCCCTCCTTCACACATTTAAATATTTTTGTCCCCAAAAAAGCAACATGTTTTTGACAGTTTGATTTTCTGAGTGTGGTCACTTTTAGTCCACTTCTTTTTGTTGTGTCAGCACTGATGGGCTTTGGCATACATTTTTACTTAGCGAGTAAGTCTACAACAGACAACAGACATCTTCCTCAGCTTGTCACTCCTGCATCCTATTCCCATAAACTACAAAATTAGGATACAAAAACAATTTTCTTACATTTAAAGTGACTCCAAATACATACTAATCAGGTTGAAAGCTACAAAGATGCATACGGTATTAATATCTAGTGGGTGGAAAAGGTACACAGATATTTGTTGATATAAACACAGTATGAATCTTTACTTTAGGCCTGAACAGAGTATTGCTTTATTATGACAAGGTAAGCTATGTTCACTCGAAGATGGTCATGTAAACAGCTGCATTGGTCTGATTAAAGTTCTCTAAAAAATTATTTCCACTTGTGAACAGCAACCCTGCATAACACCACAGACTTATTTCAACGAGGGTTTAAAATGTCTTTCCGGATGGATGTGTAGTGAAAAGGTAGCATTTAAATGGTCTTTTTCATAAAAAGTTTTGAGAACCATTGGTTTAGTTCTTGGAAAAATATGTTAGCTTTCAAGAAAGGTGAACGAGTTGCTGTAGTGCCAGGAGAGAACATTTATCAGAAAATGACAAAGCAATTTCCTTTTGGAGATGGCTGAGACTGAGGAATTTTGACTCTCACCACTTAAGCAAATATGTACCCCACTTCCACAGCATGAAAAACAGCTGTTACAGATGAGATGAAAACAACTATAGTGCTGCTAAATAATCATTATGGGTTTAAATCCTACTTGTTAGCATCTTTTTGGAAACCAGAAACAGTTTTTTCCATTTTCTGATGCAAACATAATCACATTCCTTGTATTTTGATATAACATATGTTTCCAAAGCTGCACGTCTTCACTTGCAGAGCAGCTAAAGAATGTGAGAGTACTTTCTCATGAACATTAAATGGCTCAAACATGACAAGTTGATTTCCTTCATTCCTAACATAATCTGATTTTAAAGCTGCATTATACAATTCTTAATACAGAGACAACTAGGTCAAAAGTCACATCTCACAATTTGCAGAAAAAAATGTGGGATTGAGAGTGAATTATGGATGTCTACTAAGTTCAGCATGTGTGTGTCCTTGAAGTAAGTCTGTTAGTGTATGAATGCTCAAAGGTAGCCTACAGATGTGTTTGCTGCCTCTGCAGCCTTGTAATTTACTTTAAAGTTTAGGCAAACGACAACCAGAAAGATGTGACTTGTCAAGCAAAAGTAAAGTATTCCTATAATAAAAACATACATAATGTATGTCAAGGTAAATGTATGTTCAGCATAACATAATACAATATATTTCTTAAATGTCTTTTATACAAACTGAAAAGATATTAAGAGACCCATTTTTGAGATTTGTGACAGATCCCTACTTAGTTTTATTGAATCACATCTCCCTCTAAATTAAAGTGTTCTCCTGCTGTGAAAGAAATTAAGCTTTCTCTAAAACCATGTTCCAATTTCAATAAAACCATTTTTAAAAAGGGGCATTTTGTGCAGGTAATTATCTCTATTTTAATCGCGGAGACAGAGAGCCAAAGCCTAGGGTTCACATGCTGCCTTAATTTAGTGTCTGCAAAGAAACTAAAAAAAAAAAAAAATTGACAATGACTTCATGGCAGATGTGAGAGGAAATGTCTCTCCAGGCTATGTCTCAACCAGTCCACAAGATAATGTGTCATCCGCAGGTGCACAAATGTGCAATGCAGGCAACATTATGGCAGCACAGTTTTCTGTGTTGTGGTTGGAAGCCGCCTGTAGGCAGGAACTTTATCTGATAAGTATGTGGGAGGTTCTGGCTTTTATTTCAAGGAGAGGTAAAGACAATTTCAAGGGTGCAAAAGAAGCAGAGCATGTAAAGAATTCCAACATTCCTTTTTTTTTTATCAGGATACTGAATTACTTGGTGACTCTTGCACTTTTACCAGAAGTAGGCAAAAAATAGAGAAATATTTCTTTAATACAACTTTCAATGCCATCAAGCCTCCAGACAGCAACTTCACAGAGAAAACTATCTGCACTGTCTCATGTGTCACATATGAAATGCTTTCTTCAAACAGCTTTTGATCTAGAAATTGCAAGAAGGTGAAGACAAAGGTAATGAGACACAAAGCCACAACAATGTGGCAACACCAGCTATAGCAAAATTCAACTTTTGAAGCAAAGACATTTCTCTCACATTCTTATTGTAGGAAATATGAAAAAAAGCATGCAAAGTCATAAAAGTCAGACTACTTGAATGTTTTCTCTCTTTGTCATTTAACAAGCAGAAATACGTTAGTGTATTTTATCAAGATTTTGTGTTAAAGTAGAGTACATTGCATATATTATTTTATTTATTTAATCCATCTCATTTCTAAGCATGAAATGAGCTGGGCAGAAAATATGCAACACACAACCACCATTAAATAAGTGTTCATTCCTTTCTTTTCCTTTTTAAAGAGAACAGGAATAAGTGGTAGGCTAATTATTTTGTTCGTGGTTATGCATACACATTTTTCTCTTGTCCTACTGGCTACTTATTTTCTTGAAAAAAACTGTACCAAATAAATAAATAATTGAATAAATATAAGTCATAGCAAACTGTAGACATAGCAAATATGTGGCTCAATGTGACCAAACTGTTTGTTCACCATGCAAAATAGTGACAGAGTACAGAGTGGGGGAGTCATCATGCTGCTTTTCTTCCCCTGCAAATTGGTCAGACTGGAGATGGAGCTAAATACTGGACAATACTTGAGGAACTATTAGAAAAATGTCAAAACGTCAGTGAATTTCAGTCTAGTTTTGTGAAACTGGTAAAGACAGAATCCCCCAAAAATTCAGGAGTGGCAAAAAGACTCCCATGTCCTTTTCCTTTGCTGAACAAAAGAACACTTCTACAAAGTATTCATTTGAGATGAATGATGTGTATGTACTTTTTATATACTTTTTCCATTATACACCACTTTGTGTTGGTGTATCTCATAAGATCCAAATGAAATGCCCACAAGTTTGTGGCTGCAGCTTGAGAAAATGTGCAGAAGATCAAGGGGTGGGAACACCTTTGCAAGGTAGTGTAATTATTTTTTGTTTGCTGGCTCAAATAGCACAAGATCCCATAAAACAACCACCATGTAGTTTATGCGTAATTTAGAGAGAGCCAAAAGGATTTTTCTCTAATCCAGGGAAGAGGTAATACAAGTAACATGGTGTGAGAAACACATCATATCAAAGATTTGAGTCATACTATGTGCAATAAGCAAAGAAACAAAACAATTTAGAAGAACTGCAATGTTTCACAAGCTTTTTGCCTTCATTCCACTCACGATTAAGATACTCATTCATTTGCATGCTCCCATGCTGGGAATCAACAAGAACAGTAGTTATTTTGTGCTGTTAGGACTTGAAAGGTTTAGCTGTCGGTTATGCTTCTCATTTTGCACTTTCAGGTAACTGAAGCAGTACTGGCAAGTTCATCCCTACTTTCATTCAGAGTTTGAATCCCAGCCTTTGGACTTTGCTGCAACCCTCAACCCTATAATTTCTTGTCTGATTACTTAAAAAAGGCCAGAAATGCCACAAAATGCTAAAATAACTGAATACAAGAATTAAAGAAAATAAGTTTATTTTGAACAAAAGCATGAAGAATATCACACTCTGATCTTGTGAGGATTATCCAAGGAGGATGGTGTGTAAGAACAACAGCTGCTTATTGACTAGAGCATGATCTATTATACATACAGATTTCTAATAAGTTCAGCAACCCATACATATAATTACATAACATTAAATGTAACCCTACCACCAGCACAATATGAAAAAGGAGCACATACAATCAGCTGTAAATGACATTCAAATAAGTAAAAGCAATCCAGCCAGCCTAATCAAACACATTGGGGTGTCAAATGTATAAAGGGCATTTCTGAACCTCAGGGGGATAAACCAATAGATCCTAGAGAAAGGTTTTGTTTTGTCTGCACATGTCTGTACACATTCCAAGAATGTGGAGAATGGTAAGCAAGCAACAAGAGGGGCTTTGTGTTTCTCTATCCACTGCCCACCCAGTAGATTAGCCTCTTATCTGTTAAATGAGACTGTGCCGACAGATTTGGATAGCAGGCCCCTGGCATCAGCAGCGTGCTCTGTGCACTGAGAGCTCTGCTGTATCACAGATAGTCCCTTCGCAACAGCTAGGCAGCACAGACAGCCTTGGACCAGGCAGTGGGTGGATATGTGGAGACACATAATAGGCAGCTTCAGATGCTGCCATTCCTCCTGCTTCAACACTGCAGGTATTTTTTTTTCCCCCTTTCAAGCTGTTTCTTGTCACAGATACAAAATTATAGCCATCTTTGTGTAAATTACATATTGTTCTGAAATCACAGTGTTAAGTAATGCAACAAGAAGACAAAAAACACAAGCCTTTTTCAAATGTCACTGTCACTTGAACATAAAAAACCCCACAAAGGTAGAGACACAAAGAATGCGCTATGTTTATTCTTGTAAAGTACTACTTACGTGTTTTTTTTTTGTTTTTTTTCAGGCTTGCCCATCTTTTCCATTGTATATTTATGCAAATGATTGATAGGTGCAGAACTCTTTTCACGGCAGTAAATACTAAGTGTGGACAGTAGCTACAATCCAATATTTCATATTTCTTGTATTTCTGTAAAATCTGGTAAAATCTTGATCTCCTCTGCCTGTTGAAGAGGAGATCAACAGGCAGAGCAACTTAAATGAAAACCAAACACAATTACAAGTGGTTTAAAAAAACCTCCCCTTTCCTGGATCAGCATTATTTACCAGGGAAATATTTGAAGTGGGAGTTTCTCAGTAATTAGGAAACCCTAGGTGGGTTTATTTTGAGTAAAACATGGGTAACCTAACCAAAATGAGGCCAGGTTTTTTCAGCCTTGACAGTCCAGCCAACAGCAGAGAAGAGAGTGTTTTTATGCATTCTGCAATGAGTTAGTCCTAAGAGATCACTTATTTTCATCTTTTTCTCACTAAATGTACCAGCACACAAAGTTTCTTGCCAAAGTATCAATACCCCTAGAAACCTTGTTGGGATTTTATGTGATGGAGTAACACAAAGCAAAGCCAACTTGTGAAGGTAAAGAAAAGAATAAATAGATTTTTAGATGTTTTTGCAATTAATGAATAAATGTGGAATTGATTTGTCTTGAACTAATGGTACTCTGAAATTCCAAGTGAACTAAAAAAATCTTTTAACACAATCCATGTGTGTATTTTAATTTAAATGAAGCTTTTCTGAAAGGAATCAAACATTTGTTAGAAAACATTAATGAAAAGCAGCTCCGCAAACAGACCAAGAACCACAAAACACAGCAGACAGGTCAGTAGGTTAGTGATAAAGTTATGGAAAAATGTAAAACTCATAAGTCAATATTCCAGGCTGTGAACATTTTAAAGAACACTGTTCAAGCCATCATCTGACAATAAAAAGTGCATGGGCACAACAACAAACTTACCAAAACATAATATTTTTACAAATTACTCCAATATTTTTCCACATGTAAAATAATTTAAAAAAAAATTTATATTTGTCTGCAGTGTTGTTGTTTTATCCCTTATTCCAGAAAAAAACAAGTATTTATTTCATTCAGTTTTGTCTACAAGGTTGAGATCAGAAGCTACTAAATCATGTAATTAAATTTTTGAAACCACAACCAAAATTGGTACTTTTTCTTTCATTAATGAGGTCTCCCTCTTGCTATGAATGCACAAAAACAATTTGCGCCTTCATGTTGTCACATCACTACATTTTTTATTAGTTACTTCATGTTTGCCAGCAAATAGATTAATTACTCAGTATTATTAGACAGGATTTTCTTCTCTTGAACAAATCACACTCAAATAGAAAGAAAGATCAATGAGACTTCTGGTGCTAAATAAATTGTCTGGGTTTTTACTCTTCATGGTAGCACTCTAAGCAAAATTCAGGCATGTTCACAAATGCAGTTTTTGTTGTTAAATGCTGTCAAACTTAAGTTTGCCTGTGCTTCCAATTCTGCAAGAACTGCTCTTAAGATAAAGCCTCGTTGCACTGATGCAGTTGTTCATATTTAAGTTATGTATTTCTGCGTATCTCTTGGAAAGTTCACTCATATTTTTTGTCATTTATGCAATTTACAGGCAAAGTAAACAGCTTCTTGAGGTTTAGAGTTGTTTATATTACTTATGCTCCCTTTGTGTCAATAAATATGACCCACTTGCTTTTAAAGCTGTCATGGATCACTATCCTCCCGCTTTCAACATGTTTATTAAGCTGGCATCGTAGTGAGGTAATTTGGCTGCTCCACGGCAGTACTCAGTCAGCTTCTGAATGCAGAAGAAGATAACAAACATGTCAATGGTGGAGAAAATCTTGATTATAAACAAAGACATAAACAAGGGGCCTTGCAGTAGAATGATGTTGTCTGTACTATTAATAAATGAAGACATGGTAAGTGGATAGAGAAGTTCCATTATTTTTGTCACCATCTTCCTCTTTTTTTGTTCCTTTTTATGATCGCACCCCATTTCACTTTCATTTCAGTTTTTGGTTTCAATATATAATACTGAATTTTTAGAATACATGTATTTCTTACACAGGACCTGTCACTTCAGGAGAGAAATTCTAGATGAGAAGAAAACTCTGGATATGATGGTCCAATATACAGAAGTGTTCCAATAGAAAGAAAGGCTGAAACACTGAACATCAACTTTTCTGTGTTGCTATCAGCTTAAAAATTGTGCAATGTCACATTTTGGAAACAAATCTTCTTGGCAAGGTATTGTTGATATTAAGACTTTTATCCACATTCAACAAGTTTGGACAAACAACAAGGAAAAAAATCAATTGGATCTCATTTAAGAATTAGCCATGCCTTTAAGTGAGTATTAATCCCATGTTTACTGAAATATTCCTTAAAGAGAAAGAAGAAGGCACTTTATTTGAAAATAAATAAATAAATAAATAAAATTATTACTACAAATCCCATTCAGTCAGTCAAGGAAATGCAACTAGAAAGAGACGTGCAGCTTGCTGACTTGATCATAACAGAAAAATCTGTGGGCAGATCAAACATGCACTGCCTCCAAGGCAGCCTGAAAATATTTGTTGAAACGATCTGTAAGAAGGAGTGGGTGAAAATTCATAAACCGAGAGCAGAAAGTAAACAAAAAACTCTTAGAAGTTGTAAAGTCTGTCAAACACCCAAAGTTTTGACTTTATGAGGTAATCTTAGTTTTTGACATTTCATGTATTAAATACTGTAGAAAAAGTCAAAGCTAACAGACATTAGTTGTAGTATGAGTTTTCTGCAAAGACTGTTTTGGTTCTTTCCTTTTAAAAGAAAAAATACAAAATTCCTTCAAGGTCTCACCAACTTTTTTGGACACCTGCATGACGAAAACTTGGAATTAAAAGGCATGCTCCAGAGTCTATATAAAATTTATTCTCTCCCACGTATCACTTGGCTGGATTTGAGGCTTTGTCTCCTACAGCCTTTGACTCATACCATCTCAGTCTGAGTTGTTTCTACGCAACTAGAAGCCAATAAGGCAGGTTGAAATGCCCCCACCCAGTCTGACTCATGATTTGATCTGGTGTGTTGTCTCTTACACCGAAGGCCGGAGTTGATTGGTAGTATTAAGTGCACACCTGGGACCCAAATCCTTACCTTTTCCCCCACTTCCATCCTCCCTAAGCCCAGGGTCTGAGATGCATGCAAGGGAGGAGAGCTCTACTGCACACTTGGCAGCTCGTGTGGACTTACTGAGACAGAATTGCCTGCCATGTTAGGCACGAGTGCCAGTCGCCGTCAGGTCCAATGGACAAAACTGGAGCACATTCCTGAAGCCTTACATGTTCTTGCTGCATAATAAATCTCTTACCCTGCAGAGGACAGGAAAAGCAAGGAGTTGATCATTATCCAGACCGTAGAAGTAACTGGAGAGGACATGGAGTCAGTTTACATTGGGAGTGGCCTGTGACACTCACAGTGGTTTATTTCTCCGCAATATAATAAACAAGAACCCCATGTAAATGAATGCCCCATGAAATAATACATGTTTTAAGTTTTAGATATGTGAAATTCCTTCACTATAAATGTTATTGAGTTCTTTAGTATCATAGTTTTTGTCTGAAAATATACCTCAGTTAGACGTGTGATCAAGGTTTCAGTAAAATGGGCTGAAAAAAAATATGCCAAATATGCTGTCACACTTTAAACTTATTGACCAATACTACAACAAGTGATAATAACTGCTGTTGTTTTATTTTACAAATTTTACTCAGGTCAATATTGATAAGACATGCTGATGACATGTTTTGTCATTATAGCTGAAGTATAAAATCTGACAGCTTCATCCTACCTCCTACAATCTAAACATATCAGGCATTCATGATTTAGATTGTCCTTTTCAGTAAAATATAAGCTATCATCTTCAATTACCTTATAAAGCATGTTACTTGAAGTCATGTGTATATTTATAATTTTTATTGTAAAGGAAATTGCGTATTAGTTCATTTGTTATATTTATGCAATTAAGGTCAACAAACCTAAACTTGTTTGGAAAGACTTGACTATACCACTCTGAAGAAACCTTCCTGTGTGGCATGTGCTGGAGGAACACTGCTAGTTATGCCATTTGCTCGTAATAAGGAAGAACATCATGTGGTGAGGAAGAAAAAAATCCTCAGCCTTCCCTGCTCGGTTGTCATTCTGTGCCTTCTGACAAGAAGTATTTGACATGCTGTCTTTGGAGAGTAAAAACAAACAAATAGTTTTTAATTATGTATGGTTGAAATTGAAAATCAATGACAGTAACTGAATAAAGCTAGCAAGCAATTTCATTGTGAGTGAATTTCTCCATAGTTTCAATGACGTACCAAACTGTTGAATGCAATCAAACATTTTGAAAATCTGTGAAAATCTTCCTTTGATCACAGTATTTTGAAAGCAGAAACAGACAGAAAATGTTCAATACCCTTTCAAAAAAGATCTAATAAAGACTAAGCATCAGGTGGTTTAAGGCAACAGTACAAAGCACAGCATTACTATTTACCTCAAATTCTCTATCTTGAGGTCAACTCATATGTCTTTCCCTTAAATGTACAGCTTAGACTTTTTGAAGTGTGCTTCTTTTCAAAGGTTTTGACTTGACAATATCTAAACTGCAGATAGCTCTCTGAGTGTGTTCACGTAGATGGAAGAGAAATTTGTTCTACCATCAAGAGATACTTTAAGTGGGGCCAAGACACATCTAAAGTCTCAGTAATGTCATAGCCTACCTTTTCAGCTCTAAAATGCTTGCATCGGATGGTAGTTGACATGAAAGTCAATGATTAATTGCACTAATATTAGTCTAAATTAGTGTTTAACATCATTCCCTTTTAAAACCACATATCAGATGTCATAAACTATAACTCATCAGACAGTTTTTTTTTTTACTTAGACATAGTTTTATCACAGATTTTTGAATTTATTCGTGCTAAGCCATCCACTTGCTATTTATTCCCACCTAATCCTGGAGAGTTGAGGAGTTAATGCCCAACTGGATGGAACACATTATGAAGAGGTCACCAGTCTAACACAGGTTAACACATAGCCAAATGACCAGGTTGGCTATCCCTCTCCCTCTTAACAGCAATTTAGAGAAACCAAACAGCATAACATGCTTGTTTTTGGACCGTGCATTTACCATCTTAAGATGATTAAGACTGCAGTTGTTTATCTGCTTCTTCTGGATAACTAAGTTTAGTTTCATTAAGACAAATATGTGGAAAGACTTGTCTCCTGTAGGTAAAATATTGACAGGTCATAATCTCTAATTAGTTAGTAGCAGGGCTAGAATAAATGCTTGAATAAGGAAACTTGGTGTATCTAATAGCTCTTTGACTACTTAATTACAGGTAAATAAGAAATTGAGACTTTGTGGGTGTTTGCCATTGTAATTATAATCCACTCAATGTGCCTGTAATGTTGTCACTGTTAATTGGACTGTATAGGAATCTTGTTAAAGCAATACTGGATTGCACTTAGGTCACTTTGGGTAAATGCTAAAGTTGCAGTACTCACTTAAAGCCCATTGAGGACTATTCAGTTGTTGGTTTCTGATTTGACTTCAACTTTTTATTGGGGTCATTTTGTGGCCACTCCATTTGATGACTTCAGTTTTTGCTAATGTCCCTCTGATGTGTTTCAGAGCCAAATTAGCCCCGTTTGTCGCCGATAACAATACTATTACCTCACTCACAATGATCATTAGGGGCTTTTTGTCAGACTTCCGTAGAGCATGCAGTCTCTTTAACAGTTGTGTGTGGCTCTTGTGAAGTAGCCTGTTCTTTCACGGCTTGTATGTAGAGAACTGTCCAATGCCTTGTAATTGCCTCCGAGGTCTCCTCAGGTGGATTAATTATGCAGTGAAAATTGCACATTATCAGCTAACTTGCCTCAGCACGAAAGCGATGGGATTAATTAGCACTGAGATAAGTGCAAATATGACAAGTTGAAACTACAAGTCCCAATGTGCTTTTGAACAAAACAAACTATTTGTTAAAAAACAAAACAGTTTCTTGTTTTTACATTAAAACATGTTTTACAGACCACTGACTTGCTAATAACCATTGACTTATTGCAATGATTCAGCCAGGTTAGTGATTCTTTTTGAAAAAAGGTATTGTGCCAACTACCGGGAACTGAAGTATAAAAGGCACATAGTAAGACATTTTTTTTCTCCAGTTCTAATATTGAATTACACTGGTGCAGAGAAAACCCACCCACCACATTCCTATTAAAACTTCTTATAGACAAAAAAAAAACTAATTCCTCATCAGTGTTGTGTGTCTTTTATGATGTCATATCCCTTTTAAACATTCATATTTGTGCAGCTGTTTTATGCTGAGCAGCATTTTGTATAATGTTACTATTAATGCCATGATATGCAATAGCACTCGTGAATAAATTTTGTGATCAATATTGTGCTAAAAGCATTCAGTAAGGTATCTGAATTTTGATCTGGTTAAAAAATCTCTACAAATTACGAGATAAGTGTTGATATGTCCCAAAGTTCTGATTAAATTTATTTTTAGCAGTTGGAAATTCTGGATTAAACGTCTAATCTCTATCATTGATATACCGTGTGGGATTTTTATCAGCTGTACAAGTGAGTGAGACAACAAGGGACTTGTGAGGCCATATTTTTCTTTTGCAACAAATGCATGGATTTGCTTGTCCAACAAATTGTTTTTTTGTCAAAAACAGCTTTTTCACAATTTACAGTGATAGTAAAGGGTGTCAGCCAGTACAGAGAGACTGTATTGGCTGCTGTAGCTATTTGTCAGTCTGTGTGATGTGACCTGCTCCAAAGCTGTTTTTAAGGAGCTGTGTATGTGGAGAAGAACTGCAAAGAAGAGCAGATGAAATATTAGTCAGTATATTACTATGATTCTAAAAAGCAAAATATATGAAGTGACTTTTGAATGCACATTATTAACGTGAACCACAGTGAAATATGCATTTTAGCTAACATGAGCAAGATATGAGCATATCAAAACTTGCCCTTGTGTGTTGAATCAGAAATATCTTTATGATAAAGTAATGTGTGATTCAGCTGACGTGCAGCCACAATATTACACCAGCTTCCTTAACCTAACTAATTATATGCTAAAGCTCCATATTCTGGCTGACTAGAAAGTCTGGTTGAGAAAAACTGTATTTAAAAAAATATATGCAAGCGATGGCAGAGTTAGATTGGGGCTCAGCATGAGCAAATTCCTACTCTTTAATGACTCGGATCAAGATAGGGGAAACCAATCGTGATCCAGATTTTGCAAAAAATTCTATTATGAGAGCCACCTACACACTCTAAATTACCACTGACAAAAATTGTTTAGGAAAAAAAAGACATGTGAAGCGTTTCACTACTCATTACAACTCCCTCTGCAATTCAGCAAACAGCTCAAAATAACACTCCCAATAAGTCACTTGGAAGAAAATGTGAGGAGTCAGCTGATTCCTAATCCTCTCTCTATTCCTGGGCTCCCACATCAAGAGTCAGACTGATATGTGCAATCACATGAAAGCCCCTATGCAGTGGTGCTATCATGGTCTAGTAAACCTCCAAGCTCTATTGTGTGTTTTGGCAAAATGAGACTTGAGTGATGCATGTATAATGAAATTCCTTCATCTGCCTTCAATCCAAACAACAGGATGATAGAACAGCAAACACAGATAGTCTTCGTAACATGTTTTCCAGATGACTTATTCATTTGAGTTAGATACAATCAAGCAAACAAAACAAGAAAGACGATTTTAATTTGTACGATCATTTCAGTGAAGAATAAAAAAAGTCAAAACAAATTTAGAGGAAATTGCTTTTGACGTTCAATTAGGCAAAACACTTGTTTAGATAGTTTCCATCTGATCTATTTTACATGCAGATGTGACATGCTTGCTCTTTTTTCTACGCTTTTGCCCTGGAGTAGTGAATGAAGAGTCAGAAGGATTTAGTGATTGACAGCCCTGTGAACTATTACAGACAGGCCCTATATCTCTGTTTTAAAATCCCTCTCAGGCCTGCCAAGAGTGGTATTAATATATGGAAGCTCTTTATTTCTGTTCTGAACAGTTCTGAACCTTGAGCCAATTTTGTTTTCTTTTTTCTGCAACATAATTTCAAATTCTTTGATATTTATGCCTGATGATGTACATGGCAACACGTATTGGACACAAAAATTTACAGTGTTGTAAAATACAAAATCAGATATCATTTGCTGGCAAACCCGAAGAGAAGAATGGCCATTTGCAGTCTTTTATTAAGCAGTTTTATTTGTCAGTGTAACGACATCTGTGATCGTTGCATTTTTATGAGATTTATACTCAGCCCCGCGCTGTTGCTTTAACACTCACTGCCTGTCACTGGCTGTCAGTCTGAGAGATGTTCCTCTTAAACTTTCTCTTCGTCTTTCAAGTAAATTTCCCAGTAGAGCTCATGCCCTATTTAAAACCATAACACTGCAGTCAAATGTAACCAGTTGTTCATATTGGATCCATAAAATGCAACCTTCTGTTTGCATCTATTCTGGAAATGCAGAGGAAATGATGCATCACAGGGAGGGTAATTAATCTCAAAGAAATCTTTTGTAATTCCAGGAGAAAATCACCTGAATATCTGCTTTAAATTCATAATCCAGAAACCAACAATGGTTCTAACAGGGCTGTCATAACACTGCCAGCAAAAGCAAATAAAAGACTAAGCAGTAACTATGTTACAATTACATATTTTTTCTAAGAATTAATAATCTAATGCACTAATACAAATTACTTTTACTACAAACTGCAATTTGTTAGTAAGATGTGTCGGTAATAAGGATTTTGTAATGTAAAAATACAAAAATGGTAAGTAATGAAATATTGTCAATCTTATCAGGACCCATCCCTGAGCACATGTAACCTTTAGACCATGAGTGACCCATAGCTGCTCGAAGAAAAGATTCTTGGCCTTTGTTAACAAGCCTGTTCAGACAAGAACTCAGCAACTTGCGACTAATAACTCACTTGGTAAAAATAACAACCATGAATAAATAAATACCCTTGAGTGTCCTCAAGACTAATAAGAGAATATCAAACAGTAACCAAAGTGCAACTGTGGGATTTTTATTTGTTATTAAGAATATATTTTTAAGTAATAATCGTAAAAAAATATAGGAGAACCTGCTTTCAATAAAGTTTTCAAAGCAACATGGAGAATTAAAGAATAACTTTCAAACTATTTATATAGTTTTTCTCAGTGAAAAACTACCAGTCATTTAGACTATCAGTAGAATAAGCTTTAAGTGAAATTGCCTATTATATCAAAATAGATAAATTTAAAGTTGACTCAGAAAACGACAGACCACAGGACTTAATTTCAAATGGACGTTAACGGAACAAATATTTTAAAAACATAGTTTGCACAAAATAATGGAGCAATAATGGAGCATACTGACATTAACTTTAATCTTCAAATCTTTCAAAACGTTCAGACTAAATAAAGTTCACCAGAACTTGCTTATAGTAGCAAATGTATACATTTAGTAAGCCTAAATGTCTACATTAGTAAGCCTATATGTTGTGAACCAGCCAGCGCAGGGTATGGGCAATATAGACAATATAGCCTTGGAGCAAGCTAGCTAAAGATATGATGGAAACATGACAGAAGTTTAATGGTTCAAATCGTCATTACACATTTATGTAGTTCTACAATAGAAGATGCTCTACATAGTAGAGCAACTACAACTACTATCAGGCTCCTGAAAAAAATTATCTGTATTCATAAAACCTTTAAAAAACAAAAGTTGAAACAGGAACAGAAAATGCCAGTTTTCAAAACAAAAACATGTTCACCATTATCCTAATGTTTTCAAATGAAACTTAATAGTTAAATCCTGACTTAAGATATAAATTCTAATTTCCTAAAGAAAACGACATGCTACTTAGGTATTGTTTCGCATTTTCAGTTGGTCGATTTGAAATAAATAAATAAAGCAATGTCATTAGGCTATATCATTAGGCAAATCATCTAAAACTAGAAAATAAGCAATGTGCTACTGGTATGTTTACTTTCTGCTATCATCTGAAATTATTTAAACTTTGAAAAACTACAAAATGAAATGTCCTCTTCAGGCAGCATTTATGTGATTGAAGCCAAAGAGCAGTTGCAGGTCCAGAGCTCACCCACAACAACCATTAACTGTTTACTCTTTCTTTAATATTGAATGTACTCATGGATCAGTGCTTCTGTGTTTCTTTTTTATGTATGCCCTTATGCTTTGTCTACTCAAACCCCCAGTCGTGGCAGATGGATACTCACAATGAGCCCGATTCTGCTGGAGGTTTCTTCCTGTTAAAGGACGGTTTTCCTTTTTGCTGTCTCTACATGCATGCTAAGCTTCAGAGGGTTCGCCGCAAAGTTAATGATTCACCACAGTCAACTGTCCTCTGTTGCCACATGCTCATCCAGGAGGACTAAAGGCTGCAAGTCAGTAACATGATGCAATTGCCTGGGTTAACAATACACTGAAGTAATAAACTGTGGCTCAGTGGTAGAGTTTTGCAATCAGAACGTTTGATTCCAGCTTCCTCCTGTCACGCGTCAATGTATCCCTGGGGAAAATATTCAAATTCAATTAAAAAATATTTTATTGATCCCAAAGGGAAATGTAAAGTTGCATTTAATTAACGAGTTATTGTAGATGGCTGGCTGTGAGGAGGAAGTTGTGAGGTAGCAACCTGTATTACAACAAATTTGAAGAGGCCTCTGACTGATTCTGTTTTTCTGTAACAGTCTCATGAAGAGGAAAGTGAGGGTTGTTCATAATTTTCTTGATTTTGTGTAAAATTCTACTTGCACCATGATCTCCAGAGGTTCTACAGTAGTCCCAGAAGAAAATGATCCTTTTTTTTATCAGGATGTTGAGTGTTTTTAGGCCTGGTTCTGATACTGCTACCCCAACACCTCAACACCTTCTGATGGCAGAAGAGATGACACTCAGCAGACATATAGAAGATCTCCAATATCTTGGTGCATCTTGGTTGCAAACTCTAAAACAAATGGTGCTAAGAACATGTACAAAACAGAAAACACAAGGCCACATAAGCAGGAATGGTTTGGCTCTAGAAACTGGTTGACAAAAAGTTAATGTAAGTGAGCCACAAAATCACATTGTGTCAAGGGCCCCATAAAATCTTGGGCTGGTTCTGGCTGCTTTGAATATAAATATGCAGCAAGTATGAAGGAGGAGGGAAAGGGTTGCACATAGACTGCTCGTACACATCCTTTCTATAGTTTACCTGCCTGGATTTGTCAAGGTTTCCTGGGAGGAGCTCTGCAGACAAAGGAGCATACTTGGATTAGGTTTTTAGGTCACTCAAGGTGGGAATATAAAAAAAAAAAAACACACACACACACACATACAATGATGCTCTAGCACCATAATTAAGCACAGTACAGTATAATTACGAAGTGAGTGCTTCCAGTTGTGATGTTTTCACCTGCTGCTGTTCGGATAAAAAGAAGGCGGAGTCAGGCTGCTAACAGGACTGGCCTCAACCTGTAGACCTGTATGTGAAGAGGACAGAGAGAAGCAGCGCGGCGGCGGGAGGGGAAGCTACCGTCACCACCACGATATACAACTGAAAATTATCTGTAGGCTTAACCTAACCAGATGGACGTATTTTTCCTCCTGAGCGGGTTTCTCTACGAGCTTAACAATAGCTGCCTGCGTCGCTGAGGGGAACAGCCCGTGTTTCATGGCATTTGGGAAGACTTCGCGGCTCTCTCCGGGTAGAAGAGGAGACATTACGCCGCGAGTTAGCTAACGTTAGCTCGCTAACAAGGTCAGTTTGAAATATGGACTCTGTTGCTCTTGTGTTATACTTTTGAATAGGATGTCGTCTTCCTTCTGTGTGCACAGCGGACTCATGTGCAGGATTAGCGGGGACTCCAGGTCGCTGACAGGACGTGCAAAAGGCTGCGTTCATATTGATATATTATGTTTCCGTTAGCCTGTTATTTAGCCCCCCTCGGTAGTTAAATCTCTGCCCAGTCCGCTTCCACATCCCACTTTGGTGTTTGAAAGTGAGCTGACTCACAATAACTCTGCCTTGTTCAGGTTGCTGCTTTCAGTGAAGCTTTTGTTAAAACCTGATTCAGCAATGCAGCCTGACCTGGATAAAGGGAGCTGCGGTGTTTTTGACACAGCTTTGTGTTTCAGAGGCGAAATGCCCCAGCAGCAAGTCGCTGCTCGTTTCCGCCTAGAATAAAACAGGTGCATCTCTGCGCCTCAGACGGAAGGACGTGGGACAACTCATCTCGCCGCTTACTAAATTAGCCAATTTAAATCTTTCCGCAGTTTTAGAGAGAAGTTGGCCCGACTTATCGAGAGTTTCCCTGGTATATACTGAGAAATGATTTATCAAGGTTGAACGTCGTAGGCGGCGTTGCGTTTTCCAAAGGCCTCCTCCACCGAGTCCACTTGAAGCGGGGCCCAGGAGCTAATGCCTAGTTACTGAGCTAACGCTAGCTTTATCACATTTCATGCAGTTTGCAACACAAAACCACTATTCTGCAACACTTAGTCATGTTAATAGTGACAGTGTTTGCCTTTTCGCATGCCTACTAAACGAGATTTTTTCCCCCTCCTCCTTCTAATCGCAGGAACAGTGTAGCTGCAGATATTGGAAGGATTGATTAGTTGGATTTATAATTGACACGAAAGGATTATGAGCCAGCGGCCACACAGACTTACAAAAAGGCCTCCCACTCAGTTCTCATAAGACACGCAAGACATCTAATGTAACATCTGTTCTTGTTGAGACAGTTTGAATCGGCCTGTTGTGTGTAAATCTGTTAATCGTTTTGGCTGTAACTTTTTGTACATTTTCTATATTAGAGGCTTTACCTAATTATCTCCGTTAATGCATTTATTCCTGAGTAAATTGAGAGTTTTGCAAGTCCTTTGGAGACTCTGAGGTCGTTTTGTGCCTCTTTTGTGCTGCTTTTTGTCATTTATCAGTAGCAACATTTTGAGAAGGGCTTTTTGTTAAAACAGTTAAAAGAAGTTGTAAATCATCCTTAGATCTAGTCTCGGTTACTGATTAAGTTGTTTAGCTACTTTTGAATAGATGTTCAAAGGATCTTTGATGCCTTTTGTAGTGGTTAGTATAATCTTAATTTGACCACTTGTAGCTAGGGTTGTCAAACTATGTTTTTAAGATGATCTACATTAATAAAATTACCTATTCAAAGATTTCAGATGTCAAAATTGATATGAACTGACCCATTCAAGTTTGCCCAAATTGTAGCATTTCTTGCAGTAACCTTTTCTCAATGCAGTTTCTCACCTGACCAAAACAATGAGCTGCTGCAGAAAGTCTTAAACTCTGCTAGCATGATGAGAATTGAGAGAGGGGGAAAAAAACCCCATGGTAGTTGGACTGCAATGCTGACATTTGACAGCATCTAAAAGCTCCGCAACAGATAGATGATGCTATCTGTTAGAATATCAGTGAGAAGGACACAGTGATTGTGTTTTGTCAGTGTAAACTTTCCTGTCAAGATTCGCTTCCCAGGTGGGAAGATGTTCACCATACAGGGCTCTATTGTACTGTGTTACAAATCAATGCAGGGAAATGTTCATCAGTTGTTTGCTACTAACAGTGAAGCAACGAAACCAACCAGTGCAAACACATTTACTCCTCCTTAGTTACAAAGGCAATGGAGGCTAATGAGACAAACAATAATACAGGCTGTGGTGGAGCCAGACTGAATCTGACAAAGCAGAAAAAAGGTAGGCACCCACTGTTGATCACTAAAGCAAATGTTATTTTGCAAAATTGACAGCAACATCAAAACAGCATGGGGTTGTTGCTGAATACATCCTCATGGAGCAGAGCTGTGTTTTGCAGTAATAAGTGCTTTGCATGTGCCTGATCCATTTTTCTATTGAAACAGAGTTTATAGTATAGAACAAGCCTTTTGGTTCCCTTTGTATCGACAGCAAATTTACATAGAAATGGACAAAGACAGTGGGACACTGAAGATGAACAATTATAATAAAAGGCAATTATTCTGTATGTTAACCAGTTACATTCTAACTAGGATATTGAAACTTGTAGTGTGATCTAAGTTTCAAGTGTCACTTTTTGAGAAGTGACACTTTTCAAAAATGAGAAGTGATACTTCTAATCAAAAATTCAATTGTCCCCTACTTTTTTTTTAAACTAATTAAAGAAGTTAAATTCTTACTTGTATTTGAAATGTTTTTCTTCCTCTTAACTAGAAAGAACTCGGTGCCTTCAAAAAGTTATTGGTGTGTATCCAAGACAATATGGAGAGTTTTTCTTAATATCAAGTTTGCCACATTTTATCATCCTGACAAATTTACTTGTAGCTGTCCCTTTTTAATATCATCCAAAATGTTATGTTGTAGAATTTATGAATGAAACTGAAACCCACAATACCGAATGGAATCTGCTTTTGGGGGTCTATGGCTGAGCCAGTGGTGAAATCACCTGTCAAGTGATTGATGTACAAATGGCATCTGCAGCATAGCTGACAGGACTGCACCCATTATCAATCCCCTGTACTAATAAAGGTCAATATGAGATGAGAGCCATGGTTCTAAAGTGTTATTCACTAAACTTACTACACATGCACAATACCAGGAAAACATGTAACTGCAATATTATTGCTGAATATTGTAATTAATTATATTGATTAGAATTAACATCACAGTTTTTATTTTTTCCACTTCATTGCAGTGATGTGAGCTTTGCCACTCTTACCAAAAGTTACAAGATGTGGGTCTCAAGGGCGATTGTAGTCAAGCCAATCGATCAAATGTATGTTGGTATAGAGCCAACTACATTGTCTCAGATATACTCCACCAAGCAAAACACAAAAGCAACAATTTGTTTTTGCCCCTCTGGAACTTATTGGTTATTGCCATTATAGCAATTCAGTTTATGATTGGTTTTTTAATTAGTTTGCTTGTCTAGTAGCAAAAATTCAGAATAACCAATTGCATGCTGCTTGCCAAATATAAGACTGCATCATCTTTAAAGATCCTATTAATGCCCACACTTTAACTATTTATTTTTGGTATTGTCAGATTTAAAAAATATTTTCATATTTGAAAATACTCCCATCTATTTTTTCTGGAGGACAAAAGTGAAGTAACATTTCTTAATTCAGCAACCTGCAGCAGTTTGTGGGAAAGGAGGAAGATGGCATTTAACTTTAAACTCGACACAACTGGAGATTTTGACATCCCATTTAGTTTATAATAGCATATTTTCATCTGCTTCAAATCAATTTTTTAAAAATCCTTTTGTGTGCCTTTATTGGTAACAGGTATGCCAACTTTGTACATTTGGTACTTATTTATATTGGCATTAGTTTTTGCCATTTTTTAAATGCTAATTTCACTTATAAAAAGATCTCTGGGCATTTATACCAGGCATTTTGGCCTGGAAGGGCTGTTAGGTTTTCTTTGAATTCACTTTTGCTTACTAGCATAAATATATAGTTACTGTTTTGGTTAAACATTTGTGGCTTGTAACATGAAAAAGATTATAATTTGTGAATGTCAGAGAAGAAGCAGCAAACTCCACTAAACATATGGTGTCCTACAGTAATGGCTAATTTTCTGAAAAAGGATTTAGAGTGGTGTCTGGACTCCTGTAAATATCCGACAGATTTTGTTGACATGCGGCACTGAGATTTATAAGTGGACTGTTGTCAGTGTAAAGGGAGTTGCTCTGGAATCGCCATGCCAAGTTCTGTTTTCAGTCAGCAAAGACATTTTTTGTTGTTCTGTTTTTTTTCCCCCCCACATATTTCATTACTTTGTTGAACAGAGTAGAGGGCAACACAAGGGAAACATCCAACTGCAAAGCAACCTTGTCTCGTGGATATGTTTGTTATTCAGCTCATGCTCTATCTAGAGGCTGCTGCATGTGCTACGTCAATTCAATTGGCCCTGAGTGCCACTGTGCATCGGAGGCCTAATTATTTTTGATGGTTTTCGAGTTTTAACTACTGTTGAACCACAGAGTGCATGGATGGTTGTAAAATGCTTTTGTGCCCCCAGTAGTAAAGGCCTCCGGGTGCAAATTACCCACACTAAAATCTATATTTTTGCGCAGTTTACCAAACATACAGTATAAAGGCTTAGCATAAAAAAAACAAACGAATTTGAGATAACGGTTCTAAAATTAACAAGCAGTGTTGTACCTTAACATAGACTCAACAAACTTGTTGCTTATCTAGTAGTAATATCATTAAATGAGTAATTTACTAAACATATTGTAAAGACTTGCATGAAGCAATTTCCTCACTGCGGTGGTTTGCACATAGTCATTTAAACTGAGGCAAAACTTTTTGTATAATTGTTTACTAGGCATGGCTGCCATGAGAATCTCACTGTTTGACAACCATGTGTTCAAAAGAAAAATAATGCTATTTTACAGTATGACAAGAATGTAAACATGTTTTTTTTTTTTAATGGTGAAAAACAATTTTGCTAATAAAATAATATATGGACTACTGGAATTTAAGTAATTGACTGCTCTACTTCTGAAGAATAATCTGGTGTTTCCTGGACTAGAAATATGTCCAAATCAAAGAATTTGTCTTTCATTTAAATGAGAAAAAAACCTTTTGGGTCTTTCTTCAGCCAGCTGACTGGCAGTGAACAGCAACAGGTGGGAATAGGGCCAGTCTCTACTCCAAACAGCTGTGGAAAACACCAGACAGCCTGGAGCTTTTTCTCTGGTAAAGAGAAAGTTAGATGTTCCTACCTAGTAGTGGAAAACTAGCCAATGCCTAATCATTACATTCTTCCACTGCTCTTTAATCAGAAATGACAGCATTCAATCAGAAATGCTGTCATTTTATCACAATAATCCATTTTTATCTCAATAAATAAACTTTAGTTACTCAAGCTCACAGCCAACTAAGCAAGGTTGGTGGCATCAACTAACTCACTTACTCACTCTTTGGTTACCTAGCAACACCCTGTTGAATAACTTGTGCTGCAGCAGTTTTATGTTTTGACACTATGCCTCATAACTGCTTAGAAAAAAAAAAAACATAACTGCAACAACAAGTTGGCAGGATTTCAGATATTTAAAACAAACAAACAAAAAAAAACAACTAATCAATAATTATCACCATTGGCTGATATGAAACATTTATATAGTGATGTTTTTCAGCCCTAAGCTCATGTAATGACAAGGTTTCACTCAGCTGCTTCGTTTTTTCTGGAAGCTTAATTTTATGTGGCTTCAGTGAACAGACTTCAGTTTCCCAAGAACTCTTGAGTTTTAAGGTAGTCTGAATAGATCAAGCTGAATGTCAAATGAGACTAAGGGTTTAGAGGTAGCATTGTTTAATACCAAACAGTTGCAGTCACCGTTTTCAGCTTTAATCCGTATAAATGCCTCCTAACTTTTGTTTTTTCTTTATTTTTTGTTGTTTTGTTTTTGTTAAAATGAATATAGTTCAATGCTCACATGTATTTCCCCCTCCACATCCTTCCTCGACATGTGTGGCAACAACCTGAGGTCATGTGTTGTGTTTTCTCTGTATTAAAGGTAGCTTAGGCACAAGGCCTGTTTTCAGGTTAATGCTTGGGTTTTACATTTAGGCAACAAATGACTGCTTGATTCATGCATAATGGTTGTTGTTTTTTTTTCTTTTTCAGCCTAAATGTTCTGCACTGTTAAAGAATCAGTCACTTAAATTTCTTTTATAATCTTTCAATAAAGTGAATACTGTTTCCTTTCTTGGACTGAGTTGAAATGCTGGGAAAGTAGAAGGGGTGAGAGACGATGAACTGTCTGAGATGAAAGGGGGGGAAAAAAATCTCAGATGAGGTACATGTCTCAGCTTGGTTAATGGGCTGGAAGAGTTGTGACTCATTGTTCGTTTTGTTTTAGTGAATAGATGGCAAATGGTGGAAAATCGCTTCCTCTGAATTTTTTTTTTTTTTTTTTTTTAGTATGCCTTCCATGTATGGAAAGTTTCTACATCTGTTAGATGCACTTTGAACTGCGAGGTTTATGCATTGCTTTGACTTGATCACATTGCTTACTTGCTTTTTTTTTTTTTTTTATTGATAGCCAGAGATGTTGACTGTTAACAATTGGAATAATAATTAAAGTGTTGATAGTAGTTATGTTTTGAAAACTTGCATAATAAAATTACAAAAAGGTAAGTAAAACGGCAAAATCAATCTGGATTTTTCTATCTTATTGGATTTATGTCCTTTTTTATTTGGAGGTATATTTTTTTTTCTGTCATAGTTTACAGTTGTGCATGTCTTTTGTGGTTTTAATGTACAAACAAATAGTTTTTAAAACCAAATTTTATGTAATGCTTTATTTCTGTTGTTTAAACTTATTGACCTATCTGAAAGGGTTTTGTTTGGCATCTGTTAATCAATCATAGCAGTGCAAAATCTTGGAGTCAAAAACTGAATGAAGTTCAAAGTTGCACTGATGTTTCATGAGGATCAGCTGGTTTTTATTTACTTTTTTTTTATTCACAAATTTGCCTAAAGTTTGGTTTGTACTTTAAAGGATTTTGGAGCAGGCAAAGACATTAATTGCATCACTTGATGTCACACTGTTGTGCCAAGGCAGACATTGTGATTCTAGGCAAATGGCTGACCCTCCTCTGCCCATTTGAGTGCTACAGGATTAAAACTGGCAAGGTCAGAGCAGCAAGACTTTAATTCCAGGCCTGAGGTTTGCCTAATTAAAACTTTAACTGAGGAGGAGCGAGGGGAGGCTGAAAAAAATCTTGACTGCTGCAAAGAAGAATTGCTTTAAGTGTAACAAGAACTACAAAATAAAGTTGTAAAGTATATATAAGTGGTCTAACACAGTGATTTCCAAAGTGGAGTAGGTGGGGCTCTAAAGATGATTTTCAGAATCATTGTGATGTATAAAGATGAATCATGTCAGTATTTTTGATTAGTTAAAATAATTATGTATTTTATGGTGGTTACAGGCTGAAATGTTTGTAAACTTCTGGTTTAACAAATAACTACAAATATGGATGTTTAATTCTGATTTGTGTTATAAGGCTTTGGCCTTACAAAGGCCAGTATCTACAACATACACTGTTTGTAGTATTTTATCTTGGTTTTAAATGGCCATCTATGTGTGTTTGAAACACAGGAGGGCCTTGATTGTCCAACTTTCACAGGTGTCTGTACTTAACCACACCTGACTCAAATAATTTGGTCTGAATCAAAGGCAGTGCATGTACTTGGTGTGTTTTAATGTTTATTCTTGTGTTTTACATTTAGAGCAAAAATAACTGCGTGATTCATGTGTCATTTTCTCAGCCTACATATTCTGCACTGTGGCAAAATCTTTTCAGTGAAATTGTTTTATTCTTTTGGACTGTGTTGAAGAAATAATGGGGAAAGGGATTGAGAGACGGTGAAACTGAGATGAAAGAAAAAAATCTCAGACATGGTGCACTTCTCAACTAATGGACTCAAAGGGTTCTGACCCATTGTTTTTGTTTTAGTGAATAGATGACAAGTTATAACATTTCTATAAAATTGATTTAACATTTGCTCCAAATAATTCCTCTGAGGTGTTATTGGGGTGCTTTGCAAAAATAATCCTTTGACCTAGATTCTTGTTCTCAGCTTTAATCAATGCAACAATACAGTGCTTTATGCTAGAACAAAAACACTTATCGCCTAAGGTCATTACTGCCAGGCTTTTGTTAAAATGTGAAATCTGAAACAGTTGGGAATAGCTTTCCATGATAAACGCGTCTGTTTAATAACTGTTGTCTCTAGCTGCTCGAAACAAAGTACATTTTCTCAACGAAGGTTTTGTTCGTAGTTTTCTTGAACCAACTCTTTTCTTGACAAAAACACATAATTGTCACAAAATTGTAGCTGCTGATATGGTGTCAGGCCATCAAAAAGGGGAGCGTGACATTACATCATGTCCTGCTGAATCATCATTTGATGCAGTCTAAATGTTGCCATTTTAAATAAAGCGATTGCCATGTAAGCAATGAATTTCATGCATTTTGCACTGATGGCTTTATGTGCCAATGCAGGTTCCTACTTATGTTTACTCTTCCATTTTTCTGTGTGTATCTCTTGCAGCGGGCTGACATGGATGTCTGACAGGCTGTCAAAGATATCTTCATGGATCACAGAGGACAGGGAAGAGAAACTGCTGCATTTGTGAGCATAGCCAATCACTAGAGATTCTGACCCATAAGCATATCATTGAAGAGACTTCAGTGCATGTGGCCTTCTCAGTTGTTCACTGACATCTGCTGTGCAGCCCAAAGGCCTCTTGATATGCACTATATACTTAGAGACATGAGCTGCAGGGATGCGGGGAGGAGCAGGTTTCGTTCATGCAGGACTGTCCCTGTTGTAATATGGCTTCTGGCTACTCTGGCCCATGGCGCTGTGCCAGATCAGCAAGAAACACTGGTGGACATGATATCCGTGGAACTAGAGGCCTCTATGCAGTCCTCTGTGATGTCTGAGCTCCAGGCTGCAGCATCCTCAGTTGGTGAAGGCCCCCCTACAGCTATACCAGATTCTTCTGTGGGGAATGGAGTCCACACAAACATCCCAGATTCTTCAGCAATCGTAGGCCAGGTGTTCCAATTGAAGGTTCCTCCTGGACCTGACCATGCAAGCTGCAACGTCCAGGTACGTAAAGCTAAATCTTGGCGTCTCTAAAACCCATGATCACAAAAATTCTAGTGTTCAGTCAAGAAGTCTAACATGTTAGCAAATCTTTGTTTTTAAGGCGTCTTCAAGAACTGTTATTCTGGTGTAGCTCAAAAAATGCAACTTTCTGGTACATGCGTTGTGGCTCTTAAAGTACTGGTTGCTGCCACTGCTGTGCCCAAACTATTAACTTTTTTTTTTTTTTTAACCTCTAAAGACTGCAGGTAGCTCCTGTTTGTGCAGTTTTTTCTTTCACTCAAATTCCCATTAAGTTGCCTACATGCAACACAATAAGTCGCCATCATCTCTAGCTGTGACCTTAGCTTCCATACCTCCTGTGTGTAACTGTTTACATAATTGTGTTGACCATTATATGGGCAAAACACATTACTATATTGTCAAATAAAGTAATTGGTGAAACTAAATTCTGTATTTTCAATAGCTCGAAGCCAAAATGGTTAAAATTAACAAAACTTAATGTGAAATGTAGCACTGTTTGTGATTAAACACATTCAATCTGTGAATGTGTTTAAACTTAAGATGCAACTCTATCCCTAAAGATTAACCAGATATGAATTTAGATGTAGCTAAAATAGTTTTTCAATGCTTGGGGTGGAAATAAAATTGTTATAAAACTTTACAGAAGGCTGAACTGATAGTTCAATTGAATTATAGCTCAAGGAAGTAATAAAATGTGTCTTTGAAAACGTGTGCTTGTCAAAATAATGTTTTCTTGTATTCATTTATCTCTCGTGTCTTAGAGTTGCCATATTGCCTAGAGTTTTCTGTCATTATAAAACACATTTAATGCACTACATAGCATTTATCCCATCATTTTTGATCACTGTATCATTGCTCATTGAGGCAGACTCTACTGCAATTTGTTCCAGTCAGACTTATGAGTGACATAAGATTATTATTGGCCTGAGTGGTGATACAGAATGATATCCTGTCACAGTGTAATAACTCAAAATGATGAGTGATGACTCACACAGTTATTATGAATAGGGGCTCACTCTGCTTCCTGTTCGTCTTTGGCAAGATTTGATAAACTGAAAGGAATGAAAGGAGTGTGATTGTGGCAGATGATGGGGTTCCTTTTGCCCTACATATTTCAATTTTACATTCATTATAATTCAGTGTGATTTATCAGAGTTCCCCATCATTGGCTGATGGCTCGGCATGAAATGGCAGACAGAATTAAATGGTTAATTTATGATAATTTATTCTGTACATTTCATATGAAACCATTAATCTCAGTTATTAAAACATTTGTTCTGTTTTTCTTTTTTGTTTTTTTTTTGGGAAATTGAACTGGTAATTGTTTTTTTTTGTAATGAAAGAAAATCATCTGGGTTGGTATAGACATATGTTGGTTATTTTGAACATCTACTGTGGCAAATATATATGCACTCTAACATATTAACATACAAGTCCTTCTGAGCCACCATTGACAAACATTGTCAATTATTGTCAAGTAGACATTGGTGTATATGTTTTTGGAAGGTGAAACCACTACCACTTGGTGTTGAAAGGCAATATGCTTATAAGCCTATATAATATATGTGCAACATATTACTCATTAACAGATGTG
The DNA here is from genome assembly GCA_911649635.1 of Poeciliopsis gracilis. NCBI lineage: Eukaryota > Metazoa > Chordata > Actinopteri > Cyprinodontiformes > Poeciliidae > Poeciliopsis > Poeciliopsis gracilis. The sequence continues at coordinate 7,379,661 of CAJVRI010001220.1, forward strand.
TTCACGCCAGTATTTATGTTAGCTGTGAAGATTTTCTGCTTACATTACTTTTCCCTCCAACATATTGATTCAGAAAATTGGTGTAGTTTTGGGCACAAGCATCAGAGAAGTTCCACATATCTTCCATAAAACACTAACACTTCAAGTGTGTAAGAAAATTGTGGTTGATTGTTGCAGTTGGAAAGAATAAAAAATGTATAAATTGATAACCATGGCCCTGGTTAATCATGATTTCAGTAACCTCTCTCATAGCATTTGCTACACAAATGAACAAAAGGCAGTAAAGTGATAACTCCACAACAGAGAATTAATGATGAGCCACATGACACAAACAAAACCTGATGATATATTTCCATTCTCCATTTTTTTTTCTCCAATGCTGTGTTTGCAACAAAAACTTTTTTTTTTTTTTTTTGTATAAAACTGAAACTGTTACTATATTGATATTAAATGTGAAGTGACAGTTATTAGAGATGTTTATATTTCAGACCCAGTTTATATCAGATTGGCTCATGCTGTACAAAATGCTAATAGTCTTTCTCTTTTCTCTAAGCTCACTGAGATGGGAAGAGAGACCTTACCCTCCTGGCTCTACTGGGACAAAGAGAGATGCACTCTAAGAGGATTGGCTCTGGAGCAAGATAAAGGTGTATATCATATCTTGGTGTCAGGGGAGCAGATAACTGAAGGGACAAGTAGCCAAGTGTATCCCAGTACAGTCTTCACAGTTGAAGTGTACCCAGAAGAACGGGCTGACACTGAGCCGGCTCTGCTCACTCTGCAGTCTGATATCAGTGGCCTGCAGCCTTTCACCTGCGGTTCAGAGGAGCCTGTCACGGTCCTTACTGTCATCCTGGATGCTGATTTGACAAAGATGGTTGCTGAACAGAGGGTCAGCTTATTGGGACTGATGAGGAAATTCTCTCATGTTCCTGTGGAGCACATGAGAGTGGTACCTGTTGTAAACAATCGCTTATTTGACATGTCTGCTTTCATGGCTGGACCAGGAAATGCAAAGAAAGTTGTGGAGAATGGAGCCCTGCTGTCATGGAAAGTTGGATGTGCTCTTGATCAGCCCAGCATTCCTGACATCAGCAGTGTGCAGTCCTCTGCAAAAGATGGGACAATGTCAGCCAGGTTAGGCTATCCAGTGGTTGGCTGGCATATTGTCAACAAAAAGCCCCATGTAGTGAAACGTATCAGGCGTCAGTTGTACAACACTCCTACTCCAGTGCCATCCCTACTTCCCCCCACTGTCAACCAAGAGCCTCTTTCTCGTGTTGTTCCTACCCCAACTTCACCCTCTATTGCCCCAGCAACAGACGACTCTACTCTCCCTGTCCGAGGCCCTTTACCTTTACCAGTGAAACCCACATTGAGGGTCAAAGATCAAATAGCTCATACACCTGTCTTTGGACCTCCTCAACCTACCAGAGTGTTGGGAACTACGAGTACCATTCCAATCATGCCTACCATGACTCGACCGACAATTTTAGGGCCCACTGCTTCGCCAACGCCACCTGGTGCCAGCAGAAAACCAAAACCTACAAGGAAGTCCAAGGGGAAATCCAAAACGTCCACCCCTGCTCCCCGTGAACCAAAATCCACCACTCCTAAAACAACCATACGTACAACTACTCTTTCTCTGACCACAGACTTGAATCAAACCCCGGAAATCCGCAACCCGATTGATCAAGTTACAGCATGGGTTGGCACCTACTTCGAGGTCAAAATAGCTTCGGATGCGTTTTATGACCGAGAAGATGGTACCACTGACAAGTTGCGTTTGACTTTGAAGAAGACCCCAAAAGAAACCGTGAGTGAAACCTCATGGATCCAGTTCAACAGCAGTATCCAGCTTTTGTATGGCCTTCCTGATGAGGAACATGCAGGGGATCATGAATACTTCATGCTGTCCACTGATAAGGGTGGGAAGAGCATCATGGATGCATTTGAAGTTCGAGTCAACCGCTGGACTAGCAATGACAAACCATCAGTGGTGTTTGCTGCTCGTTTTCACGGTGACCCCAAAACTTTAAGTGAAAATGTTCACAATAAGATTCTTTTGACTAAAAAACTGGCCTATGCCCTGGGGGACCGAAATACCAGCACAGTGACTCTCAGGAGCATCACTAAAGGATCCATTGTGGTTGAATGGACCAACAACAGTATTCCGCAGACTTTCTGTCCAAAAGAACAGATAACTGCTCTCGCCAAAAGAATCTCAGATTCCCAAGGAACACCTTCACCAGCCTTCATCAAGGCCATGGAGCCTGAATTTAAACCCATAAACATCTCAGTCCGTGGTACCAATAAATGTCACAGCTACACATTCATTCCACCAGGAGAAGTGCCAATGCCAGCCCTTCCCACAGCTTCTCCGTCTCCTGGAACAAGTCAAAGAAGTAGTGATGATGTTTACCTCCACACAGTGATCCCTGCTGTTGTGGTGGCAGCCTTGTTGCTCATAGCTGGGATCATTGCAATGGTTTGCTACCGCAAGAAACGCAAAGGGAAGATGACAATAGAAGAACAGGCCACTTTCATAAAGAAGGGTGTTCCCATAATATTTGCTGATGAACTGGATGATTCCAAGTCTCCACCATCCTCCAGCATCCCTCTAATCCTGCAGGAGGAAAAACCTCCTCTTCCTCCTCCTGAGTACCCCAACATGGCCGGGCCCCACAGTACCCTGCTCAACCAGGATTTGCTGGAGGAGTATTCAGTCTACCAGGATGACGACCCCAATGCTCCACCTTATCAGCCCCCACCCCCTTTCACCGTTCCGATTGAGGGAAAAGGCTCACGCCCTAAGAACATGACATCCTACAGGTCACCACCTCCTTATGTACCTCCCTAACGCACACATCTGAGCTTTCAGTTTGAAAAGCTGGTCCGATTTAGGGATGCTTCTCAGTAACTACAACAGGAGTACATTTATTTGTTTCAATGAACTGGCTTTGACTTTATAGAAGAGCAAGCAACAGCATATATCTGACCATCATGAATAAAACATTCTGTTACTGTCCCTGGACAAACAGATAGAGGACAATTTGTAATTCTTTTTCCTTCCTGTAATTCAGATCTGCTTTTGACTTCTTGCATCTTATTTTTTTGTCTGTTTTTGCCAAGAAGAGCCAGTTTTATCTTCAATGATCTTCTATTTCTATTGTATAGAAAATAATAAAGCAGCAGGAAAGACTGAGGTCCTTTGGGCCTTTTGTGGCAATGTCACCATGACAGCAGACTCGAGGCTCTCCCTCCCGATGTTAATCTTTATGAGTTCTAAATCATTCTTATCTGCCCTTCAGCTAGGTTTAGTAAGATTTTGCACTTGTTATTTCTTGAGGGGATGAAAAGCAAAATGGCAAATTGAACGCATGATGTATTTTATTCACACATAAATTGATTTGTTTATCAGATATTGATCTTCCCTGTTCTTTTACTTAGTTCCCTCTGGATAATAACATGCAGCCCTAGCACTTATGCAAATTCTTGTTAAACCTTGCACTATGTGTCTTTAGCATAATTGAAATGGTTTAGTGTTTGACTGATAAGAAGGTGCAAGAATTTCAGATCCTTGAACTTGCCATATGACTGAGACTCCTCTGGTACTTGACCACAAAGGACACAACTGTAATCATGCCTGTTGTAGATGTAGCTTAAACATGATTTGTTTTTCCTCTCTTTAATGTGTGCCACTAAAGCTGCCTGTGAGATAACTGGGCTTGCTGTTGCCAAGGTGATGTCTGTGGACACAGTGCAATTCTTATGGAGTTGCTACAACAATAACAAAGGGTCCTGTGGAATGCTGGGATTCACAGCAGGCAGAATATATGTCAATAAGGTGGATCCATTGTCTTTTATTCAGTTTTTTTTTGTGCGTTTAATCTGCGAGGGGCGGGTGGGTGTAGACTACTGTAATACCACTGCTCTGACACAAGGGTTTGCACTACTAGTGCGATGCCTGTTGTCAGTTCAGGTGAGGCAGGGGGTAGAAGGGGATGTACATATTTGTGTGCCTGTGAAATAAATCGACTCCATAATGTTGACGTTTTATCAGTAAACCTGGTTGGGAACTGGCGCCCCTCCACCCCCCAAGTGGGAAATTTTTATTTTTTAATTGTATGTCTAGATTTATGATCAGTCATTTAAAAAAAATATATATATAACTTTATAGTTTGAGGGTAGAAAAGATTGTTTACGTGCCCATCACATTAAAACATGAATAAAAATAAAGCGTTATCTCAATGTGATGGGGAACAAAGGAACCACGACAATATGTGAATTATGTACAGTTCATATCACCATTAGAACAATGGTTAAAAAAAAATCTAATGTTTTTACTGAGTTTTTGATACAGTCTTAAACTTGTTTTATGAAAATATATTAATAAAATGTAATACTATTTGTAAAACCTCCTATGTTGTATGGGCTCCTTTATTCAAGAAACTTGTATTGAGTAGAAACATTCATTTTTTTTTATTGTTGATCTGTCACATTTCTAATCAACTACAGCAACAGTAGAGTTACAATAGAATGTTAAACCTATTTTAAAAAAAATAGGTTTAAAAGTAAAAGTAATATTCAATCCCCACATAATTTAAGTGTTTATTCCTGTTCACTTTGATATTTTACTTCTTTGCAGTGAAGCGTATTATAAAATCAGGTACTTGCGCTTTTTGTTAAGTGGGCAAGTCCCACTTAACAAAAAGCCGGGTAAAGCCTAAGAAAAGAGGATAACTAAAGTTATCTTAACATTTTCTGGGAGACTGGAGAAGTGTTTTCCTGGACCTTTAAAAACTTGCATTCTGTGCACCTACACTCTGCCTCCCAGATTGGAAACCTTGATTTCCAAAACTGTGTTTTGACTAGAGGATTTTGAACAGCTGCCTTTTCTCCTCAGCCCAGGTAAGATACTTCTGTCTTTATCTTTGGTTAATAAGTGGCTTTTCACCAGACAAGTCTCATAGATGTGTCTGTTGTGTTTGCTCTTTCATCTCTTAACTCCATCCACAGTCCAGGCCTCGTCAACCTCTTCTTAAACTCCTGAATGGGTTTTGCTTCATGATCCTCTAAAGTCTCAGATTTTCTGTGTACCTCATTTCATTCTTCCACACACCATTTCATTTGTGAGCTTTTGTGGCTTACCTTGCATTTATAGGATGTTAAAAAAACATTTGACTTTCAGAAGGTATTTGTTTGCTAGTAGGTAAAATATATTGGATTAGAACATGTTTGTAGTATTTCAATATATTCCTGCTACATTGAGCTTTAAAGGTCGGTGATGTTTGATATGGCTGAAATTTTAGTGCTGCCTGCTCTCATTATGGTGATCAAGTTCACAATAGGCAGCTTCTCCATACAGTATTTCAGGAGAAGTCTTCCCTTACTGGGCCATGTTTCTTTCTTTGGCTCTCTTCTCATGCATCTCTGGAGTAATCTCGATGCCAAAGGCATATTCTTGTTAATATAGCATGCAGTAATAACTGAGATTCAAAGTGCTAAACATAAAACTTGTATACGAACAAAACACATTGGTGCATAAAGCTAAATATTGCAAACATCTTGACCTGGATCTTTACAGGACCACTAGGCTGAATTGTCAGTGCGATCTTGGATTAATTTTGGTAGGCCAGCTACTCACTGAAAAGGTCACCACTTTCCCATGGTTTATCCTTTGTGAATAAGGGCAATTACTGGGGTTTGCTGGAGCCCCAATGGCTTAGAAAAGGTTTTATTGCAAAGAATGGCCCTCTCATGTCTTGTTAAATTTCTTCAGATCAAAACATTGTTTCTTTTTAACATTTTTTAACCTATGTTATATTTTCAGGTTCTCTGTTGATCTTGTTTTTTGATTGTATAGATCAGGCAGTGGCTTGTAAAAATTAACTTACCTTTCTAAAAAAATAAAATTAAACACAATTTAACAATGAGGCAATTTATTTCTCCTCATACATTAGTTTGAATATATATATAATATATATATATTTTTTTTTTCTTAAAAAATTAAGTCAGTTTTTGAAAACTGCAAAAATTTGTAAGGGGCCACATAGTTTTTTTCTCTTTTTTTTTTCATTTTCATAATTGCATTAATTGAAGTTCAAAAATTGCCAACGACTGAGAGCCAGGGAATTGTTTGTGTTGTTAATATTGTGAATTCTTAGAGATATGAAAAATGTCATATTTAAAGTTGTGAAAATGTAATTCATTGTGCTGGACTGTGTGCTTGGAGCCCAGAAAACACCAAACATTAATCATGGACGAAAACAAAATGAGAGCAGTGGAAGCATCTGAGACTGGGAGAAAATCGGAAACTTAATGGCATCACATGGGACCTGAGAACAATGAATGAGGATATTATAACAGAAACAAAGAATTTCTCCTTCTGAATTTCTTTTTTTTTTCCTAACAGTACTTTATACATCCAACCACTACACACGTGGGATTATTTCTTAGTATATCTCAAAACCTACATTCAAGCTCCTTGTCAGTGCTGCAGTAATTCTGGCTGGCCTTCTCTCATTTCCTTGCTGTTGGTTGTTACAGCACATAATTGATAACTAGAAGGTGGATGATATTGCAAAGTGAAGGCAATAATCATCTATCAGCTGGCCAACAACCATCTAACAGTGGGCGGCTGATTCGTTTACAGGACTCAGTCGCCCACTGACAGGGTAATTAGATCCAGCATGTTTTGCTAATGAACAGACAAGTTACTGTTGTGACATTTCACCCCTAGTTACAGATGTTTCACAAGTTTCACTGAACGTGTTGCAAAGCAAATGCGTATTCTAAGATGAATATTCAGTCCTTTTGGTGATGGCATCTTGCAGACCGCTCTCAACATTGGCTTAAAAAGCCTTATTTTCAGAAATATTGAGAAATGGCAGACATTTATGTGAAATTATTAACACCCACATGAGATGGTATCAGGTGTGTTTGTTCAGCACTGCCACAGACTCTATAGAATGTCGTAGGAAGAAATACTCAGGAAAAACAAATATGCTTCCATTTACTGGAAGTGTTATGCCTGCTTATGTTGCTGTTCAGTGGACAGCAGCTCTGTGGAAGAAAGACAACACATTATGATAAACAGCACCTGTGTGTGCTGTTATCTTGCTGTTTAAAGACCACAACTGTGCCAACATCTTAACAAGTCAATTTATTATTGCAAAAGGTTTGCAATAAAGACACTTTCTGTAAAACATAAAAACAAAATCTATTCCTTTATTGGAAAATAAACACAATGTGTCATGTTTTAATCTCCAAATAAGGTTAAGCTGATCAGGCCTCTGACATGAGGAGAGTGCATAAAAAACTCATGACCGTCCAGTCGGTCTCTTGATTCATCTCCAGACTCATTAATAATGAACGAAGAATTGAACATCACATATGTGATGAAAAATATATAACCTGACGAAAACCTATAAGGCGTGCTGACCTTTACTCAGCTGCGAGTGCTTGAAGCTCCAGAAAAGGTGCTGCACTGGTTTCTTTGCATCTGTAAGCTTAAAGCACTACTAGCTTCATCTGCTCAACACTCGTGACATAGGCCATGAGATCATAGAAGAAAACAGCAATGATTTCAGTTCGATGAACCCACACAAACCAGAGCCTTGATTCAAACACGTTAGGTCAGTGTGTTAGGAATTTTTATAGTTAAAAGAAATAATCCTCTGACCACGTTCTTAGAGTAGACAGGGGTTTAATTATTTCTGATCAATAGCATTAATGATGGAACATTTTCTCTTTAAAAATGTATCAGTCATTTACCATGTACCTCAAGGGATCAGGAAGCAGTTAGACAAGCTGCTTTTAAGTGATGGAATTAGAACTGAAGAGACCTTAATAATGGTGGGCAGCTGCATATTATATGGGCATCCCCAGTTATATGACTCACTACTCTATAGAAATATAGCACTTTGTCTCCCATTAAGCCAGAAGCACAATAAAAATAACATAATAATGAGGATATCTGTCAGTGTATTGAGCATGTACTATAGATAATATTACATGAACTCCTGCAAAATACTTTCTGTGGCATCAAAGAATCTCTTTTGACTATAACTTATGAGTACATTGGCTTGTTAAAATATTAACTTAAACATTTCTTCTCTGTTTTATTGCTGTTCAACCTTGAATTGATATGGATGCCTCATGAAATTTCAGACTGTTTTCAATTGTTTGCTTCTTCTTCAAACTTTACAGTTTCTAATTTGATGGTGACTCTGTTCTAGTGCCATGTACATGGTAATGTTCATAAATAGAGAGTGTTCTGTTTAATGGGAGACTTAAATATTATTTCCAGACTTGTCAGAGCAAAATGAAGACATCACTTGCTGCTTTATTAATGATGAAGAGTATGATATTATCAAACACCACCACAGCCTAACATGGTTTCCACAGAACTGTATTTTGGTTCTTGATACACTAAGATGTTAATTTCAGTTTCATACTTTTGGGATTTTTCTTGAGAGCGAAGTTGTTCATTTATTTATTTTTTGTATCGCCATTAGGTCATGATGACAAAAGAGAGACACTATTTTAGCAACTAATTTTCTTTTCTGAATAAGCATAATTTAAGGCAAAAGAAACAACCATTAAGATTGAAAATAAATTCTAATGTATAGCTAACATAAATCATTTTTGTTTGGTGTGAATGTTTTTGAAAACTCAATGTGTAAGTGTCAAAATAGTGTGAAACAAAACCAAAGTAAACCAACACTGTCCTTGTGGACAGTGGTGTCCAATAGGACAGCTGCTGGTATGAGAGGCAGGCAGTTTTAAATAGACTGGAAACTCTGGTAACACTGGCCCCAGGTGTTCCCAGTCAGTAGCTAACTCCAAACCACCCGCACTTCACCCATGAAACAAATACGTAAAATATTAAGACAGGCAATGACAGGAGTCGTCACATTTGTTTGCTTGCTATTTTAGGTTTTTTTGCTTGCTTGTATTTTTTCCCCATTTTAGAAAAGATTCACCCCTTGCTGCCTGGAATATGCTTTTCAACATTCACTGGAATTTAAAGTATGTATAAAAAATGTATTTTATACCGAAGTCCTAGCCTGTTCCTGAGCTGAAAAACCACCCTGTGTCTTAAAAAAAACATTTTTTTAAAGACATTTAACTGAACTAATGACAAATGTGGGAGCAATCCAACTTTTTAAAGTCACAAGTAAGATTTTTTTTTTTTTCAGAGTTAAGTGTCAAGTCAAATCTATGGTATTACCTCCCGGGGATGTACCCGATCGTATTTATTTTCAGAACGATGTCTGGGAAGGAAACCAGCAGCTTCTGTGGAAGTTTTAGAAAGCAGTGAGCTCTGGAAAGTGGTGGAAATCTCCAGGAAAATACCCAGTATGTTCTGGTAAAGTTGTAGGAGTGTAACTAGGAAACCCTCTCAACTTCTACAAAGTAACTATGAAGCTCCAGGAAAGACCTCATTAATATTATGGACATCTTCAAGAAAGTAATCTGTTTCTTGACAGACAATAACATTTCCAGCAAAATAGCTGGTAAGTTTCAGGAACATAACTGGCAAAGTAAAAGAAAGGACCCTGGAAATGATTCAAATAGTCTCCTGTCATTATTAAGTAATTAACAATTCATCTACAAATTAACAATTTGGAGCTAAATTGTGGTCAGTTTCACTTTGATTCTTTTTTGATAAAGTATAGGAAAGATAGCAGTATGTCAACAAAGCAATACATCCAAAGAATATCAACCGACGAACCAGATTACTCCCACAAAAAAATTAAAAATACAGATATCAAACTGCATCTTTCGATCTAAAATGCCAGCAGCGCCACCTGGTGAAAGAATAAAATAAATCAATTTGAATGCTGCAACACGGTGAGAAAACTTGCCCTAAGTGATGAGGAGGTCTGTTCAAAATAACGTTTTCTTATCTCTAAGTACTGATCGTTCAATCTGATACAAGATATTAAGTGGAAAAGCTCTGATTTAGGACGTAAACAGTCATTACTGCAGTATCAGCAGATGGCAGTAGAGTCGCACAAAGAGGCATCCTGATTACTTCCTGATTAATGTGATCCTCATCTTCCTCCTACAGCTAATAAATAACCTTTGGCCACACGACAGAAGATGTAAAAACACAATTATCGTTTGTCAGACTGTGTCTGTGTGGGTAACAATGTCCTACTTAAAGATGTTGTTTTTATTTCACTTCCCAGAAGGGTTACCAAAACATGCATTTGGAAAGTATTCCAAATGCAAGTCATGCTATTGATTAATCTAGTTATTTATTTGCATTAAAATGTGTTAAGTTCATTGACTCATTCTCGGAAAATCAGAGAAAATAGCAATGAAGTTCTCATTCAGTCACAGATTTAGAAAAGCAAAGTAATGTCATTTTGCACCTTATTTTGATATACCCAGTAGAATCCAGGGCTGCAATGGAAATGTGAGAAATGTTTATGCTAAAATCATGTGTATACGGAAGCATGGCAATGCTAGGAAATATTGAATTTATAAATAAGCAAGTGTTGTTTCACAGCAGCAAAAACAGTGTTAGCAGCGTTTTAAGGTGAGGCTGACTGCATGGGATGCATACACCTGACAAGTGATAGGTCATTAAAAACATTTACTGTGTATCTGTGGAGCAAATGCTCCAGCATTTAGGTCAGCTGGAAAGAGGAATCTGCCCACTCACATTTTATAGCTCAAGGTGTTTCTGCACAGATACATAACTTAGGAGAGAAAACTGTTGGTTTATGTACTGAACAGGACATTGCTTTTGTTTTAAATATTTAGGTGGAAGGTTTCTGCTCCTGGTCTTAATGACCTGCTTATTTTGCATAGTATGTCATAAAAAAACAGAACTTAGAGATGCAGAACACAACTACAACTAGACAGAAAATTTGCTATGTACATCAAGTTTATAAAACAGGTGTGGAAAAACTCCCATCCGCTACTGGTTTTTCAGATGTGTGCTTAAAACAATGATTTTTATTGGAAAAATGGAGACAGAACATTCCTTTCTACTTTTTACGACCAACATTCATTGCACCAAAAGCTTTCATCTGTGTCACTATAAAAGCTGAGGCAACAAATAGTAAACTCATTTTATGACACCACATGGACACCCACAATATGTCATTGCATATAAAGCTCACAAGTCTGAAAAAAAAGAAACATTTTCTTGAATTACAAAACAAAAGTCGAATCACGTCAATCATGTTGGACAGCAATACATTCCCTTTAACTGTTTAAAATATCTTAGTCAGTCTGCATTGATTAAATGTTGTAGGAGAGCAATCCTGGAAAAGTCTTCTGTAGCTGTGGAAGCACCTTTGTTCCACATCTTTACTGTATTCAATACAAAATTATGTGATATTTCTTGTCGAACACACACGCTGCACGTGTTGATCTTGTGCTGTACAAATCTTTGCTTGTGTATTTGTGTGGCAAAATTCTGCTTCAAACCAACTGGGAGGATCATTCCTTCGTTCACTCATTCAAGGTTTAAGTATCACTATTAGTACTTGCTTTAGCATAAGTCGACTGTGTAATTAATAATCAATTGTAATTAGGCACTTCTCCCCTTAAACATCACAGGTATTTTTTTTCAGGATTCTGCACTGAAACCTGAATTTCTTTCATGAAACCAATTTTTGATTTAGCAAACCTCTGTTCTGTCCTACTTTAATGACTCACAGACTGTTTTGAAGGTATTGTCTTGCATTGATAAATTACATTTCTATTAACTACTTTATCTGCAAATAAGTCTGAATATTAAAGTAAATGCAATGGATGTAAATTTACTGGGACTATACCTTTGTATAAAAATTCAAACGCTAATTTGAAAAAGTGTGCACATTATAAATTGCCAAAACAACAATCAGAATCTATCAGAATAAATAAAGTTACAAGATCAAACTGTGAAATTTAAGCATAGTTTCTATAGATGTGAAGCAGCGAACACAGCAGAAAACAGCACTAAGGGCAAAGGGTTATAGCACAAATAACAGTCGAGTCTGCCACAGCAGGGGATCATTAAGGAGGTGGCATGGATTGTGAATGATGAAGGGCGGTTTGGTGCGTGACCTCCTGTCCATCACTATCTCAAACATCTCCAGGTTCTGTCCAATGATTGTTGCCTGCTTTCTTATTGGGTTCATTAAACCCACACATCTGTCGCAGTATGCTGTTACCCCTGCAAGCCACAGCACAGTGCGACTGCAAACAGAATGGTAAAAGATCCCCAGTGCATTATTGCATACACTGAGGAATCTGAGTCGTCTCAGAAACTAGTCTGCTCATCCACTTTAGAAACTGAAGGACTTAAACAATCAATTTATCCTTTGCTGTGAGCCCATCACAATCCAGCATAGACACAGAGAACGAACAACTATGCACTCACACCTAGAGACAATTTGGAGAGACAAGTTAATCTAGAACGCATAATTTTTCAAAATGCAGAAGAAATCTTCTAAGGGTAATTTAGAATGATCAATTACAACAATATTTACACTCATATTCAATAGAGTAGACTATTATTGCTATTATGTTTATTATTATTTACAGTCTGATGCTTTTAAGCCTTTACTTCTGGTAATTATGATGATTTTTCACTGACGCAAACATGGCATTTTAGATTAGAATATCACACAAGACCAAAAAAAACAAAAACATTTGAATACACAAATGTAGGCATGATAAAATATTTGTTTTATACCTACTTGAATAGTACATTCCTGACTATAACAAACAAACCTCATTAAAAAGGATTTTCAAATGTATTAGATATGACTATCTGTATGTGTTTCAATAGAGCACAGAAACAGAGGAGATTGGTTCTGTTACTGGTCACCCCAGCGCACAAGGTGCTCCCCAGCTTGATACCAGTACGATGCATTACACTAATCAGCTTATTTATTTACTTTAAATCTAGTATCCATGTTATTCTTTCGTCATTTATTATTATAACACAATAAATTATTTAGTAAAAAAGTGAAGTTGGATTCATGAAAGTAAAATTGCAGGTACCCTGCAAAGTAGCAAACATGTAAAAACTATGTTTAGTCTGCATTCTCAAACTGATGCATAGTCTCATCCATCAAAGAGAGCGCAATGAAAAATTAAGGGTACATGAAATATGCACAAAGCCAAACCTGTGACTGTTTAAAGAAACACGAAGCACCCTGCTCTGTCTGCAAATTAGCTCAGCCATTACTCAGTTGTAGTGTATGTAAAACAAGAGAGCTCCTCTTAATGTTCTAATGAGTGTTTGACTGAAATACAGAAACTGCACTTTGAGGCAGCCACTGAGCAATAGACTACATACAAGTTACTGAAAGACTTTTCTTGGCTGAGATGAAATAGAAATGTCTGGTCAAACATAGTTTAAGCTAATACATAAATTTTAAAAAAATTTCTTAAGTCCACAAAAAGAAAATTGTCAATAGATTCTATTGTCAATAGATTCTACCAAATCTATCTATCAAACATTTGAATTGATTTCAAATGCTTCTGCAATTTTTGCTAATGCTATGATGCTTACGAGTTCAGGATCAGTTATTGTTTTTTTTCATTAACTCCTTTCACAAAAGACTGAAAACAAAATGCATCCTTTCCTGGTATCTCCATTTTGTTCTTTGTTAAAGGACCAACGCAGCGAGGGAGTGTTGATGTCAGTCCATTCATCTGTTATGTCCGACTTGCCAAGCAAGCACAGCCCTGTGTCAGCTGACTGGTATGGGGCAAACACAAGGGAGTGATGTAATGATTAAGTATGTTTGTGTGACCAACCAGCAGCAAGATTTAAGTGAAAGCAAGGGTCAGAAATAATTTTGGATGGGAAGAGTAAGACAGTGATAAATGTCATTTAAATGTGAAGTATTTGCTCTGTCAATACAAGGAAGGTTAAACTGAGTTTGTCCCCTACTGCTGTTTTGAAAAAATGATGTATGGAGACTTCTATACTTATTGCTAACATCGACGATGTCTGACACCTCCTCTTGTCCCAAAACTCAGAAAAGGCACTTGTGATTAATGAGTGGCAGGAGCAGCTCAGAGGTGTGGGTTTCTGATAGAAATGTTTGAAAGAGGTTGTTGACATTTCTCTGTAAAATGCAAGAGCAGAGAGCCACTGGACAAAATTCAATTGGTAATCCTAGTTCTTTTGCATAAATCAATGTAATGTTGTTCCACTGCACTTTTCTACATTCAGGTAAACAGCCTGTCCTGTCACTGGAATTGTAAAAATTTACAACAGATAGCAAATTATAAAAATCTGTGTTGTAACATGTTTGGCTACATCACTGCTACTCCTTTGACTTGTCCCAGAGGAAGATGTGGCGGCAGGAAGGACAGGTATTGACATCTCCCCTGGTGGAATGACTGAGTAACTCTGACATTTATTGGTGCCTCGAACAGAGACAGTAATGGGTTTAAATCTAGGCTGCATGGCTTTGATGATGGTCTGGTCAGGGCTTCCTTGGGGAGTCTGAGATCCTGCTGGAGAATCTGTTATAGACTTTGATCGGCCTGTCAAATGGAAATTGATCTCCCTATTGATGTGCCTCAGGGCCACTGTGTTGCTGTTTTGATCACTGAGAGCAACAGCCACTTGTCAGAGAGAGAGAGAGAAAAAAAACCCTTCATAGAAACCTTTATTTTTTTAAAGTTTTAGACCATTAATGAACCCTTTTTAAATGCTGAGGATTCTCTACAAACCATCCCAAAGCCAGATCCCCCTGTTGGACAGGTCTGTAGCATTCCCCTCACAGCTTCTGGAAGAGTTATTTTTAAAGCCGAACTTTTTATCTGCAGCACTGATTCACACACTTAGTGTTTATTGACTCACCAAGCCACACTTCTTATGAGGACAGACAATTGCAGTACACCTACCAGTTTGTAATGATCCCAGATTATTTATATGTTGGAGTTGTATATTTTCCCTGTGTTCTGACTAGAATCACTTACCTTCCACTCACCTGTGGTTGAACCAGTGCTTCAAGTAAGTTCTCTCACACATTTCTGGACTGGTTCTCACATTAGAATGCACTCTTAACTATACACTAGTAGAAAATTTGGCACATCTAACAACTGTTCAATAAAGGCTGCTAGTGCCAAAAAAAAATCTTGAAAAAAGAAAATCCTTTGCAAGTGTTCAGATCATTTTGTAGTGATGCAGAAATGTTCAAGCTGTCACCTTATACCTTTCCAAGGACATATTCAGAAATTTGCTCAGACAACCCCTTAGTTTGGTACAATCAAAGGATCCTCTGCACCATAATAATGAGCATCATCATGCTTTAGATTAGAGTGTAAAGAGCAATGGGAGAGTGAAAAAGGCAAAATATGTCATTCATAACATTATGTAACTATAGTTACATAATAAATGCAAATATATTGTTCTGAATTATTTCCTTGGCCAGATTAGAGTAAATAACTGAAAAAGGCCTCAAATAAACCTTCAAATCTTCTATATAGCCTGGGTACAAGCTAAACCTGTAACAATGCAATTTAGAGCAGTTGAAATATCCTTTTGTTTTTTGACCTACTGTGTAAATGACAACTGGGTGTTTGATAATGTTTGTAACAGCACAAGCTGACTGAAGCTGAATAAATCAAGCTATAAATTACTGCCAATCCGATGTTTCTTCTACCTCCCAAACACAAGCTCTGGCCATACCATTCAGCTTATGAAATATCACCAAGTATAACCAAAGTGAGTTTCTATTCATGATAACAGCTGGGTAATTCATCACTCGTTTTACTCCATGACAACATAATATACTCTGTCATTGTTGAAGCCAAGAATAATAACAGAGCAATCAAATCTGCAAAAATAACAGCTTTGTTTTTTTTTCTGCAGTGACATAACAATACTTTGATCTATGTCAGCAGAACACGATTTAAGGGTTATAAAACAAAACACAGGCAGATAAAAACGTATTACATCAGAAAAATAAAGAAGTAGTAATTATGTTTAATGAATACGGGTTTTTCTTAGCATGTTGACATTAAAAAAAATTATTTATTTTGCTAGCACTAAGAAACCCAAATTATGACTTTTACTTTTTTTATATGCATAATTCAATGATATATATTCTTATAACTGACTTCTCAGTTTGTTAAAATCCTTTTCCGCAAATCATAAACCTTCCAAAGAAATGAGGTGAGAAATTTTCAAAAATTGTTGCCTTCCAAAACCACCGGTTATTTACTACCTCTGGAACATTGTAACCTAATTAATCAATTGGCAGATATCTGTAGAATTTAACCAACTATAACTTAGATAGAAAGTCTATGTAGTTCTTTACAATATTTTATGTCAGTGCTGGTAGCTTTAAATTTGGATCATAGTGGCAACAATTTGACAGAATTTTAAAGTTAATGTAAGAATATAGTAAAATATGAACAAGTGAGAAATAGGTTTCTTTGTCTTTATGATGTAGTCTTTTATAGCCTTATCATAATGTCACACTGAAGAATTTTGCTGCAGGTATATTACAATTTACATGCTGTTTGTTGGTGGTTGAACAGACAAGTTTTATTTTTGTTGTTTCCCATTATTTTATTTAAGTAAATATTGTAAATTACCTTTGCAGAACATTTAATATGAATGCCTTAGTGTAAAAATCTTTAGATTTCCTTTTACGGTTACTTTTATGCAAAGTTTTGATGCATAACCAAACATGAGTGTGGAACATTGTAACCTAATTACAAGGACCTATACAAAGAGTATATTTAATGTACGTGGGCCAAAAAGGGAAAAAAAAAAAATCATAATATGTAGGCCTTATCTGACCTCAGCAACAACATCTGCAGCGCCATCTTGTGAAAGTCCCAGTAATTCACTTTGATCCGACATTAGGGCCACACAGGGAGCTTGCTCACCCCGAACGGGAAGTCTATTCAGAAGTACATTTTGTCATCTGCCACTTCTGATAGTGCTTTTCCTACAGTCTGAGACAGGACAGTGAGACTACAAGGCTCTAAGGTATGAATAAAACACAAAATGGATATTTGTGCGCTTTCAATAGATGGCAGTAGTATCACACAGAACAAGCAATCAATAGATATATATATATTTTGGATCAAATCTTCATGTTTTGCTGTGAACAAATAATAACTAGCCTTTAGCCACAGTAAAGAAAAGATAAAACTGCAATTATCATTCATCAGATCCTTCATGTTCAGGTAACAAGATGTTATTATAAAATATTTGTGTTTATTTCAATTCATTACCTTTCAGACGGGTTACCAAAACAACGACACAGAATTCAATCAAGGTGTCATTGATGCATGTGATGTTATTTGCTAAACAGTGCATCATCGGAGAGATGATCCTCATTCAATTACCTGTCATGAAAAAAATAAAATAAAATATGGGCTCTCTTAAGTTACACTGTAAATAAGAAATAAGCCAGAACCACATTGAGACTCTCCTTCTGTCACAGATTTAGAGAGTAATTGCATTTTGCGTCCTATGTCATAAATTAGATCCACTCTGGGGCTGCTGGAAGAAGCCTGATCATGAGAAAACTGTAGGGGGAGTTTTAAGGCACGACGAAGCCAAGAGGTTTGTATATTTTCACAGCTAACCAGGGGAGAAAAACATGACACATTTTCCCTCTTGCTGACATTAATGGGGTGAGCAGCGTTTTCAGCAGAGCCTTACCGCAGCAGACACTTGTTATATGAGAGGTCATTAGCGGCATCTACATGGATGTGCATGTTATAGGACAGAAGACATGGCGGTATAAGGGTCAGGTTACAACCCGCTGTCTTATTACGTGACAATGAACAAACCTCCCATTCATTCTGAAAGCTAATCGTCGAATTGACATGTTGTTTATGTTGTAAATTATGTACAGCAGAGCAGCAGGAAAACTGCCACTCATGTCCCTCTCTCTGTGTGCACGTAGCTAGAGAGTCTCTGCTCTCTATCATTACAGTCAGTCTGGACCACATCCCAAAATAAAGCAATCATGGATTGCTCTGTATGTTGTTTGTGGCTTTAAAAGACACCGTGTGAGCCGTCAGGCTAATACTAGAGCTGGATGTCTGTAAAGAGCTTTGGTCTCTGCATCCGTTGCACTCCCTGCCGGCCTGATGAGCAGATGGGTCAGTGATTGTGTAGTTGAGACTTGGTTGGCCCCTTCTGTTCTCTGTGAGGGTCCACTCATGGGATCAAAACCCAGGAGACTTGAATTAGAGTTGCTGGGTTACAAGGTTCAGAGTCTACAAGCTGAACAGAGACTTTACTTCAGATCCAGAATGTACAAACAAACCCCACACCGGTACATCACTATGCAGCAATCTTTTCCTCATGTTTTGCTTCAAAGAACTAGGGCTTCCTGGTCTGAAACATTATCTCTATAGGATTCTGAAAGTTAAAAAAGTTTCACTGTATTTGTGAAAACAAGATTGATCACTTGTGCCAAAGGAAATGTTTTTTTTTATTAACTTATCTTTAATTGAATCTTACCTTATATTTTTATTTCCTCATTTTACAACCACAGTGATACTTTATTGGAATTTGATGTGATAGGCCCACATAAAAGAAAACAAAATATGCCCAGTCAAGAGGATATGTCAAATGCTTTTTAATGTTTTACCAATAGAAATCTAAAAGCGTTTATTTATTTTGGTATTTGTCAAATGTTTTTACAAACTTATTGCATCTACAGATAAAATGTTTGGTCCTTCTTGTGCAAAATGTCCCTCAAACTCAGGAAGGCTACATGCGATTGTCAGTAATTTTCTTGATTATTTTAAAGAATCCTTTTTTTGCACAATGCTGTCCAGATGTTCCAGGGCAGTCATCATTTAGGCTGTTTAGTCTTCTTAACTGTCTGACTTCTGCTGCTGCTACCCCAACAGATGGAGGCCAAAGATGTTTCACTCTCCACAACAGACGTACAGAATAGATGCAGCATCTTGTTGCAAACGTTTAAGGACCTGAGCTTAATCAAGAAGTAAAATCAGCTCTGTCCCTTCTTGTGAACATCATCAATGTTGCATCTGCAGTTCAGTTTGAATGATGTCCAGATGAATGATGATGTATATGAGATTCTCCACCATATCCACTTCTTCTCCCATGATGGAAGTATGGTTTGCTCAAACCCTGTTCCCCTTTAAATCTACAGAATAGAATATATTTCTAATTTACTGAGTTGCAAATTCAGTAAAGTAGAATTTACTCCTGATGAGTTTTATCAGATTGAAACCTTTTTTTAAAGATAAAAAAAGATATTGGTTGAATGTGATATTCTAACTTGAAATATAATAATTAGTTGTCATGATAAACAAGAGAACAAGGTGTTAAAACATCAGTCTTTAACTAATTAAGCAATATAATATGTCTCACTTGGTGACGGAGTGACTGGAATAATCTCACTTGTTTTGTTCACATTCAGGATGAAAATATTTCCACACCATAACACATAGAGATCCACCCTGGGAAATCACCAATCAGGTGTTGGGCAATAATGCTACATTGACTGGATCATGCATGGCAACAGTGGACTGAGTGTGTTGGATTCTGCAATTTCCTCGAGGGCGTACATAAGGCTGCATGATGTGTCCCTCATTAACAGGAAAATTAACAAAAGAGTTTCCACTCATCTTTAATAAGCTGGAAGCAGACCTGATCTTTTATCATTCCAGACAAGCTGTTCTGGAGGGTTACATTATTGAAGTGATATTTTTCTTGCCACATCATGTGGAAATTTAGTCAAATCATCTTCAGCTGCTATTGCAGTCCATTAACTCCATTGTGAAGATACATAATTGATGCAGCCTTTGGCTAGAGCTTAATCAAATGGAGAGTGCTCCACACTCCACCACCACCACCTGAAAAATGAGAGACACAATGCTCCACAATGTAGTTTGTATGGCGAGACTATAATTCATACTTTGAATTGATTTATCACCCTTTGACTTTACCGCATAGTGTCCAGAGAAAGACTTACAGTATTTAAGTACTTGGGAGTGGAGTTGTGTGACAGAGTTGTAGAATCGACCTGAATTGGAATCAATTCTCAGAAAGAAAAGACACATGAATCATTCTAGATCTAAGTATTTCTGAGACATCTCCATCCTTAACAAAGTTAATACTTTCCTTAGAAACTGGCTCCACTGAAACAGTGCTGTTGAAACCAGATATTCACATAGTAGGTACAAAAGACTGGGATGCACAGCGGCACAGCTGGTAGCCGTGTGCCGTGCAGCAAGAGGGTCCAGCGTCCAAATTCAATGTTTGTCCTACATGCCTTTGTGGTGCCCCGTCATGAACTGGTTGGACATCTAATATTTACTAACATTACTATGCCTTTAAATAATTGGGGAAAGACTAATGTCACAGCTTTTGATATCATATTTGTGTTAACTGCATGCACATCTATGGATGTTTTTTCAAGGCACCATGCACTCCACATATACAGCTTGCTTTTGAGTTATTAAGGAAAAATCAAAAGAAATCAATCAAGATCGCAGGAAAAAAAAATGAATAACTTCCACATGTATACACGACATTTGGGGAAGGAAGGAGGTTGATAGTTGCAAAAATAGACCATTTTAGGGCAAATCACCCCCATAAAAAAGGAAAAAAAGACTGTGAAAGGTGTCGATATCCACAGTCCAACAAGTGTCAATGAAGAAGGCATCCCTCCAAATGCATTACAAAAAGCAAGATTTCAGTATACAGATACATTTTAGGACAAAGACATGTGCTCTGATCTGATAACAGATGAAACAAAAATGTTTTGCCATAACGACCATCATTTCAGGGTTGGCAGCATCGTGTTGTTTGGCTGGAGGGACAAAATAGAATATATAATCAGAAAACAACATTATTTGAAGCAGCGTGTCATGATGTCAGCCACCAAGATAAAGCTTGGGCACAAATGGTTCTTCCAAATAAACAACAACTCAAATCATACAGCCGAATTAGTTACAGAGTGGCTTAGGGAAAACAAAGTCAATGTTTTGGAGTGGCCATCAAATGGTTCTAATCTTAGTCATTAAGAAAATAATGACTAATAATGACGGGCTAAAATGGCAGCCTTCAGAAACGGGAGTTCTGTTAGGAAGAATGACACATTTCTGCAAACTATTATGAGAAATTCATATCTAATACCTAGCTCCAATTATATGTCGCTAAATGTAATTTGCATTATTTCTAAAAATGCAACATACATGCAAAATGTATGTCTTAGTTAAAAGAAGAACAGTATATGACCCTTAAAGCACAGAAAATACTATATGAATAGTTTAATTTCTAAAAATCTTAATGTTTACCACTTACTTTTGGTATCCTACTTAAAAGAGTTAAAGTACTGCCACAAGCACATAATACAGCTGCTAGTTCTACCTACCAATTTAAAGCTGTTTCTCTCTCTGAATCCTTTTGAGAATACATTTATTTCCCTTCGCCCCTACCTGACGTGCAAATTTGTGATTGTAAGTCAATCATTTATTCATCTCTGTGTACTTTGCTTTTCCTTTGCTTTAGGAATTTGCTTTGTTGGGAAATAACAGTGGAAGGGATGTGGGATGTGTGTGATTGCAATTGCTATGCCGCTTGAAATAAAAGACTCGGCTCTCAGGTTACATTTCAAAGCCAGACACCACTTAGACATCTCTCCCTGCTCGGGTTAAAGCCAATGGTGAGATGCCGCGGCTTAAATGCTCCTGGCTTTTGTTTGTGCTCTCAACCTGAGCTTTGATTCACCTGAAAAAAAAAAAAAAAAAAAAAAAAGAAAAAAAGAAATATGCTGCTTATTTCTCTTACAAGTACAGGTTTTTGATCCTCTGTGCAGCCAAGGCAGAACAGATTTGCAACATATTTACAAGGTGTACACCAGTTCTCGTGCATATTTTCTTCATGGAGGCATTTCGGTGACGAGTGAAGTTGGGGAAAATGTAAAAACGATTAGAGTACCTCCTCGGCTGAAAATATTTAAGAGGTGTCTTCATACCCCAGCAGTCGATTAAACCCACATATTCAGACTTGCACTTTTCGGGTAATTATTGACAGGAACTCGAATTTTGCACACGGCGGAGAAAAAGGATGGAGGAAACGGGGTGGGAAAAGACTTGAAAATCCCTCAGCCAGTGATGTCTCAGATGAGTGAAGATAAAGGAGGTGACTGAGCTAATTGTGAACTGTCAGAATTCATCTCTCTAATGACTGTCAAATGAGCAAATTTTCAAACGTATTCTCTCCTCCCACCCAGCTCCCTCGTCACAGGGGTGAACATGCCGAGATAGGAATAAATACCAGGAGACACTAATGTGATGAGAATGATGCCTGGTCTCTTCCGCTGATTAAAAATGCAGTAACACACACACACACACACGTACGCAGACACAGGCAGAGAGGGATCAGCCTATAAACAGGGCAAGGTGCAGCTCTGAGTAGCAACAGATAAGAATTCAAACCCAGTGATCTCAGACTAATTTAGAACAGCGGACATGAGTATTGAAGACGTCAACATTTTCCTGGGAAATATATTTCTGATTAACTAATTGTTATGAAATTAGTTCATAAATTAAACTGTGTGATAAATTGGAGTTAAAATAAGAACTATTGAACAAATGCAGGACAAACAACCATAAAAGTGCATAGCTTCCCCAGAAAATAATTGAACTTTCTCTAGTTAGAAAGCCTTCCTGCATCTCCAAATATATAGAAAAAAATGTTTCTCATTTGTAAGGCACCACATAAGAAGCAATCCACGATTGCTAAGAGCAAAGACATTTGCAATCTTATTGCAAAACACTCCAGATGGTCCTGTGAAGATTTCTTACAGAGTTGTCAAAAAGACAATCAAAAGTTGTTGAAGAGCCATGGGCCACTCACACTGCGCTTCAAAGAGCCTTTATGATTTGTCACAACAGATGACTCCACTTTAGAAGGAAAAATCAGGTTGTACTGCATTTAAAGTTTGATGCTTAACATTGTGATGAATTAGTAAAATGCTGAAAGTACATAGTCTGGTCAGATGAAGCCAAAAATGATTTCTGCATATCACCACAAAACCACCACCCAACAGATATGAGTGTGGATGGGAAGATAGTGGTTTGGGTCTATGTTTCAATATATGGTACGTGAAATGAAAAAACAATAAAAAATATAATAATAATAATAATAATAATAATAATAATAATAATAAAGATTGACTGGGAAATGGAACCAAATATCTCCACACTAATCTAAAGAAGAAACAAGGCTAGATTTTTATTCGACAGACAGTTATTTGCAGGAGGCAAATAAAGATGCTATGGTTGCCTAGACAACCATCTGTCCTGAAGTGAAAACATATCGAAAGGTCTGTAGAGTGCATACAATGTGTCACAAGAACATTCAGGTTCGAAGAATGGTAAAGGAATGGCCTGAAATCCCACCTGAGGAACAGAAGTGAGGAGAAGTGTTGAAGTTGCTATGACCACAAAAAGCCTTTTCTAAGTACTGAATACATTTCAAATGTGTTTGTCAAAATGGTCTGGTAAAACTAACTGGCCTGTTTTCTTGAGATCAGAAAAGGAGAAAAATGCTGCAAATTATAAAAGCCTCATGGCGAGCTTTAGAGTACAAGATACAACAGAGAAGAAAAATAAGAGAACTGAAGAGTGCCTTCATGCACCCCATGTTACATCAGGCTTCTGCTGGTCACTGACGGGAAGCAGATAAGGTTTCACTCAGGCTGCACTTGGATAATTGGACATTTATGGAGAGATAGGAGAGCCTGAGGCCCAGGAGCCATGAAACAGGGCTAATCTAGACTCAGCATCAGTAAATTGTCTGTGAAAGAGCACATCAGGAGCTCTGACAAGATAAAGAAGGCTTTCCTGAAAGGCGGAGCCGGACCAAAGTGACATGAGACTCAGACAGAAGAAAGCCTGAGCCTTTGGAGCTGGGACTTTTACATGTCACACGAGACACACGTTGAAATGTGCCTTCCGCAGAGCAGCAGTGTCACCTTGTCATCAAAATTAGGTCATGCAGTCCTGTAATTCTTTTGACAGTGAGGACAGTTGTGTAAGTAGACAGCGCTTAAGAGCAAGAACTTTTCGTCAAGGCAGCTTACATTTTTAAAGAGTCAGTAAAATCTATTGTTCACATGAAATGGAGTAGAAATGTGGCAGACCATGCTAACATGTAATTAATCCACGGCACTGCCCACGATACTCTTAGTCAAAAATAATAGTCAAAATTTGTCTTAAATATATTTCAAATAATAACTGAAGTACTAAAACACATATTTCTATATTTCCTAAAATACAGAAAGATGTCTAAGAAATGTAAAAGTTTAAGTAATTTAGTAGGTTAAACATACATTGCAGTTGAAGTATCTAACCAATCAATTCTTTGTAGTCAAAATTAAAATTTCAGATATCTTTACTAGCCTGGAAGGAGGGATTGAAAATTATTCCAATCTCACAAGACAATGGTTTTGAGGTTGCTTGTTTACAAAGTTACTCTAAATAAAGAAAGGATGTGTGGAAAAGTGTTACATGCCCACTATTAACGGAAGTTAATGCTCCATATGTGGGTCTTGCAAACTTGCAAAAAAATAAAATTAAAATAATAATAAAACCTACCAGGAGATTTTAAATAAAAAAAACCTGTGACTCCACTAGAAAACAAAAGCTGAGTCGTCTCTGGGGTCTCATCATCTGGTCAAGTTTACACAGAAATGTTTCACTGGACATAATCAACCATTTCATTACTTCCATTTTTGCTCTGAGGCCTAAATCCAGAGGAAGATCTGTGGAGTGAGATGAAGAGAAAAAAAAAGATCATCTGTTTTTCTGGATGATCTTGAGAGTCGTAAAAGGAATGGTTATAAGTCCCTTTTTCTGTAAGCTTGTATCACAGAAAATGTGGGAGAAGAATAAGGCCTCTCCTTAAAACGGATCTTCAAAAGGGGGTTGGTGCAAAATGTGAGCAGCAGGCTTAGGAATAAGTAGCACCAGTGATCTTGTTAAACAAATTACTTAAAATCAAGGCTTTATTTTTTTAATATTTCAAAGCGGAACGATCAAATTGTAATAAAAGACAGGTTTTAAATCCTTTACTCATCCTGCCAGGGCTGCAAAAAAAAGTGTGGGAGGTGCTGTATTTGTTACTCATCATTAATTTCATGTTCAAATGTATTCTGCTATATTCTTAATAAACACCCAAAATATTTCCCATACATTTTTATTTAGATTGTTCATTCTCTAAAGCTGTTACTCAGTAAATAGATAATGAGTCTTCATCATGGCTTATACTTGATGTTTTGAGAACAGTTTTTCTTTGGCTTTTCAAATAAAATGAGGACACTCGAGTCATTTTTTCATTCAGAGGCTCTAGCACAGCCATTAGGTGATAAATTGGTTTACCGTGGCCACATAATCAGAGATAATAGTTTCGAAAGAAAGACTGACAGTTAAAAACATAAGTTCTCCTGCTTGCTCGCTGTCCTGTGATTAGCTACCTTCCTTTGATGTATTTCCCATTTGATTCACCCAGGAAACTGCTGCCTCCAGAGCAGGTGCATGCTGAGCAGGTGGACTATTACGTAGGAGCCTTGAGAGACTGGGGCTGACGGAGTCCATGCTTCATTTTATTTTAGGTGGATGAAAACCGTTCTTGGATCAGCCCTTTCTAATATCCCTCTGTTTTTGTGTCATACCCACATTCCAAGAGCTATTGCTTGAGCTGTTTAGCAGCTCTGTTCTTTTTGCTGAGCTGCAAATCTAAACTCTGCTCAGCCCCCACTGATTACTTGCACACAGACTCTGACACAGGCAATTAATTTGCCAGGGGAGAGGCTAGTCTTAATTGGGTATAAGTGGGATTTTTCTTGGCTGTGTGCAACAAAAAATGACAGACTGTGTGCATGAGAAGTGAAGACCATCTGGTCCCTCAGGAGCTTCGAGAGATGCCAGACAAATGGAAAGAGAAACAACAGAAAGCCCGTGTGGGTACGGAAAATGTTCCTTCCCTCCTCCTCGCTTGTTCTCTCTCTTTGAGTCTCACAAACACACAATAAAGGAGTCACAGTCATTTGGTCATATTTCATGTGCCTGTGTAACAGCCTCAAGGGGATGTACAGAAGCTGAATAAACTTAAGAGTTTCAATCGTGGCATATTTATACATGATCAATACTGAAAATACTAACAAAATGCTAGAAGGCACAAACAGGTAAAAAAATGTGGTTAATGTGTATGAAGTGTATGACGGCCTGATAATACATGGAGATACTTACGTCACACACTGCGACTTGCAAAAGAAGTCAGACGCTTTTGTATTTTCCAGTTATTCATGTTACTATCACAGTTACCAATGTATTTTATTGGGATTTTATGTGATAAAGCAACACAAAGTATAATGCATATCTGGGAAGTAGAAGGGAGTGGATATATGGTTTCCAAGATGTTCATCTAATTAGTAAATAATACGATCCACCTGTGTGTAGTTTAATCTCAGAATAAATCCATCTGTCATTTGAAGGCCTCAGAGAACATAAGGGAACAGAACGCACCATAAAGACCAAGGACAAGTCAGGAATAAAATTGCAGAGAATTTTAAACCAGCCTTGGGTAGAAAATGAAAGCTATATCCTGGTATTTTATAAAATTTCACAAAGCAAAATTTCAATCCATTTGTCGAAAATGGAAAATGTTTGGCACTAACTGAAAACCTGAATGACTGTCCCCCCAGAACTGACATGCAAGCAGAGGTTTATTTAGAAACATGACCACATAGTTCATTATAACTGTGGAGGAGCAACATCCATCGATGCAGCTAATAGTTCTGATGTTGACGGAAAACCTTAAAAAGTCAATTTGCTGTTTGCCATAGGAAATGGAAAACACTGAGAAAAGCATGTATTGGTCAAATGAGACCATAACTCTCTGGCCGACAAGCAAATGTCATGAGTGGCAAAAAATACTGAAAACAGCATCCCCAAACATAGTGGTGGTAGCGTCATGCTCAGGGGATGCAGGAGCATGGAAGCCAATCAGTTTTTATCAAAAACAAGTATGTATTATCAAAATATGGATGGAATTGCTGTATTTAAAAGAATAGACTATGTTAAAGCGACATAAAACAAAAAAAAAGACTTGCAGTTATAATTGCATCAGAGAGACTGCAATTTTTTTCTGAGTTTTTTTCTTGTAAAACTTTATGAAAACCATGAATCACTTTCCTTCCACTTCACAGATTTGTGCTTGTTAATCTATCGCATAATGCCCCAAAAAACAAATTCAGAGTTTGTGTCTGACATGAAAAAATCTGGAAAAAAGATTGAGGGGTTTTCAAGTCACCATGGTTGATACTTTAAAGAAGAACATTTGATAAAGATGGATGAGGATGCACAAAAAAGATAGGGGTAAAAGGATTGTGCTGAAAACCGCTTCTCGTCAGGTTTTGTTTCTGCTCAGTGAGCTCACTAATATGTCCCACTGTGAGCTGAGACTGTCAAGCAGCATGTAGGATATCCATCAGCTTTCAGAAACAAACACCACAGCTCCTGCTTGTACTTATCCATTCCCTAGTTTAAACTATTTTGCAAGATGTCCAGCTAAAACACAGCAGAGTAGGTCCACGGGGACTCTCCTATGCACATGCATAAAAAAGATTATGATGTTGTCCAATATAATTGTATAAACAATAACAAAATGATTTTATTACATGTTGGTAATTTGACAGACATCACAACATACTTGCATGATTGCTCCGATGTGACTGTTTCCCACACTTTAATTAGGCAAAATAAACCCAGTACAAAACTATATAAAACAAACATGCTTCCAGTTACACTTTAAAGCCATATTCCATAATCTAACGAAATTCACATCTGATAAAGATTAAAAAAAAAAAAAACTGCAGAAGGATGCAGAAGCTCATCATCATTTTCTGAATTTATTTTTCTTCTGATTTTTTTTTTTTTTGTTGTTTTGTTTACATCAAATAGAACAGACATACATTGGCACATGCAAAGTGGACACTTTGTGGTGCTTTTTAGTTACCATCCAAATCCAACTGAACAAAGACTGGATATCTATTTCTGTGCTCTTCAAACATGAAAATACTCTCAAATATTTACAAAAAAAATATACTCACAATGCCCATCACTCGGTAAA
Organism: Poeciliopsis gracilis; assembly: GCA_911649635.1. Classification (NCBI taxonomy): domain Eukaryota; kingdom Metazoa; phylum Chordata; class Actinopteri; order Cyprinodontiformes; family Poeciliidae; genus Poeciliopsis; species Poeciliopsis gracilis. The sequence continues at coordinate 7,407,781 of CAJVRI010001220.1, forward strand.
AATCATCTGGGACTGAATTGAGTTGAAGTTGATAAATCAAAATACTGTGTGTGGCAGAGATCGCTGTTCAAGGTAATGAAATCAACTCCAAGAGAAAAAAGAGGCACAGAAGAAAATCACTTAAACAATACAAAACAGAAATCAGATAATGGACACCCCAAGAGAATATGGCTTTAATGACATTTCAAAAGAAAATTTCTTGAAGCAGATCAACGGTCCATTTTTATGTGTTTGTCCTCTTTCACAGTGACCCCATTTATGAGCAGGCAATGCGTTCCCCGTCAGACAAAGAGAAGAGGGCCACATCACAAGTTTACAACCTGTGGTTAGGTTCTGAGGGGCCGACATAATCACACAGGCCCAGCGCTCTTTTCGTATCTGTTAGGACTCATGCATCATGTCTGAATGAAGGTTGGATGCTATCCACAGTCCTGGAGTGCATAGGTACCGCAGGTGGTGCTGGGATGCCTGCGCTCTCTGTCTGTCTTTCTTTCTTGGAACCTACAGCTTTCCTTGCTTTTTTTTTTTTTTTGCTGATCACAAACAGAGGACAAAGTGTTTCTAAGCAGATCAGATCCTGAGGTTGTTGTAGCTCACATAAGTTTTCTTTGTGGCTTGACCTGCGAAAAGAACATAAAATAATAGATTTATTTTGGGATGTTCTCACAAGAAATAAAAAGCAGAAAGGAATGGTGCTCACAACAGTAAACAGACATCATTCACTTTGGCGAACTCTTTCTGCTGTGCAGTGAATTCTTATCACCAGCTGTGTGCAATCAGTTGCGATATTTTCTGGACTAGCATATCATTTGAGCGTGCACTCCCTGCATGGAAAGATTCAGCTTCTATTTTCAGATGTTAACTAGTGATAGAAATCACAAACAACACTAAAGTGGGCACCAAACAAATGCTAGGGCATGCAATGTGATCCCAGTCTCCATTACCATGGAAACGTATCAGAACATGGCTGAGCGCCCAGATGCCGTTTGTGTTTGTGTGTCCTACTGCATAGCTTTCATAATGAGAACCAATTTGAGTTTTAGCCCTAGAGAGTGGAAGCATATTTTGTTTTATTGTTTCAGGTCATTCAAGCTCATTCTGACCTTTTTAAGAAATTAGTGCTCTGTAAAAGTTGATTCTAAGGCTATGGATTGTTTCCAGTTTAAGCTCATATATACCCTTTGATGCTGCACAACAGTGATTCACAAGCTGCAGGTTGTGGCACCAAACCAGCTCCAGTGAGGGAGGTTTTCATCAGAAGTTGAAGGTGAGCTTATGGAGACCAATTACCATTCAAAATGTTGTGAGCAGCATGTTTAAAACTACTGGTTCTGTTTTTATCTTAAGTCAAAGAGTTTATCAAAATGTAATTGCTGTGCTTCTATGTTTATTTATTTATTTTATTTATCATGTCCTATGATACACTATGATAAACCATTTGATACACTATATACACTCCAGACATAACACATGGAGAAACTGCTCATTTAGATTTACCATGGCAGTTTCGCACTACAAAAAGGATATCTAGAGAAATAATTTTAACTGCAATATTGATTTTATTAAATCAAGACTGCAGCATCAGAGGAGGCAACCATATTGAGGATATAGTAACCAGTGACTAAACTGGTTACTATAAACCATTTGATTTATTTGTATATGAGGCCATATCCTAATAAATTAGTTAATACTTTAATACAATTGAACAATGCTAAAGCAGACACAGCAGCGTTTTACAAGTTGTTCTGTTTCTGCAGTTAAAATTATTTTATAAATTAACTATTACTTTGCACATTTTTATGAAAAGGTGCCGACTCTGAGGACCCACAGTGGCAATCAACAAGCACATTCATTATTTGAAATCTTAATCACAACAAACAAAAATGGGTTGCCTGTTTTATTAATTGGTAACAAGTACATTTACACCTAAAAGTAGTATTACACCTTTAGATTTATGCAGAGAACATAAGATTCCTCAGGCGTGATAAACTCGCCTGTCTTCAAGCTGATTTAATATGGAAGACAAACTTCTAGGAGGTTGACAACAAAAGGTTTTTAACTGTCAAAGGAGCGAAGCCGTACTCAAAGTGATCAAACGTAGCGCTTCAGCTTCGTCTTTCTTACAGTACACGTACATGCAGTAGTCTTCAGCTCCTTGTCAGAATAAAAGCAAAAGCCTGTAACCAGTTGCTACAAGAGAAACTGACATTTAATTCCTGGAAATAGACATGGAAGATCAAGGTGGCTTTTAGTTTTTATGAAAGGCAAATGTCAACTTAAAAATATTTAAAATGAATAAATGATAAATCAGAATTATTCTTTCGTTGTTGTATCTTGAAGATGTTTGATTGTGTGTTGGGAAAGGGATGTGGGAGCAGGAGCCCGGAGTGAAGTTTGAGAAAACTGGTGTAGAATCTATTATTCATGTGAGGAAATCGACTCTAAATCTAATCAGCAGGTCAGCATTGCAAAGATACAAAACCTTTAAAAGTTTTCAGATTTTTATATATGGAGGGAGAGAAAGAGAGAGTCTGAAAACTGTCCATCAGACTGGATGGGGAGTGTTGGTGAACAACCATTTTCAAATCTTTATATAGAATCTCAATTGGATTGAAGTTTGGACTTTGACTGAGACATTCAAACAAATAAATATATTTTTAACTAAACCTTTTCAGAGCTCAGGTTGTATGTTTTTGGCTATTGTTTTGCTGAAAGGTGAACCCTTCATCCAAGTCTAAAGTCTTTTACAGGCTCAAAAGTGTTTGTTTCCAGGACTGGCCTCTATTTAGTGCCGTCCATTTTGACCTAACCCCACTTGAAACATTCTCAACAGTTTTCTTCCAAACCTGCCAGTTGTGTTTCTTGGTTTTTATAATTCTTTTTGTTCACCAATGTCCTCTAACAAATCTCTGCGGCTGTATCAATTTTGAGATGAAGTTACACACGTTTGAACGTGTCCTCAGTTTTATTCCAGGGTGTCAGAGTGATTGGAGTTTTAATAGAAACATACACATCACATTCAGATCTGTGTATGTGGAGCAATTATTTTTATAATTCACAATTGTGCCCTACTCTATTGTTTTATCATATCTAATCTCAGTAAAAAAAACAGGAAAGTTCAAGGGGTGCAAATACTTTTACAAGGCACAATATGTTTCTGCTTGTTCAATGAAGTGTGTCTGTGGCGGGTCACTCAGTATGTAAACCTTTATCACACACGCTCCTCTTAATTCCCATTCTACTCTGTTAATGTTGCTATGGCAACCAGTCCCCAGGAGCTACACAATTAAAGTCTCACCATTTCTTTACAGCTGGATTTTGTAGTCTCAGCCTGCAAGTATGATGAATAAAACATTAGTAAGTGTACAACAGGCTCTCGCTGGTTACCATTAAAAGTGTTCAAGACGATTTTTGGAGGGGGAGACATTTTGGCCCGTGTTTACAGGTCCAGGACTGATTCATTTACCTTTACAATCCCATTAATTTTTTTTTTTTTTTACATTTGAAAGCTTATTATGTTGTCTCACCATGCACCTTCTATTATGTATGATTTTGGCTTTTGTTGCACAGTTTTATTACAGCATTATTCCTTGCTGAATAAATTCAATCTAAAAAGAATTAAGGCCTCCACACACACACGCGCACACGCACATACACAAAGACACACATCCCCATTGGGAAAAATTGTGCTCGACACAGAATCAATTCAACAGAATTACAGAGCAAACGCTTCTGTTTGAGAGCCGTAATCATGACGATATTACACCTTATCAATACCAATGTAAATCTGAAAAACTGCTAATGCTCTGAATCCTATAAATCACTCTGAGTCATCTCGTGCCGTCCTGATGGGGGCTGGAGGGGAGGTGGTTGGCACTCTGACGGTTACAGGAACTGACGGACAGTCTCCTGGGATGGTCGAGGCACAGTTCAGGTTTCAGGGCGGTCATGCACATAAATTCGCCATTAATGAATGTCACTTCCACTGTTGCTAAAAAAGAAGGGTGAAAAGAAGGAGAGATTGCGCAGGGTATGGGGGACGAGGTGAGGAAATATTCATGCAGCAGAGGCAGAAGGTTAGAGACGCATAGAACAGATGACATTGTGTACTTTTGGGACTTCCCTCCAGAGGTTACACGTCCTGCTCGGGGACTTTTTAATGTGCTACTGCAACAGATGTTATGATTTTACCCTCGGTTCAGGGTTTGTATCCAGTCAATGAGCCACATGTGTGAAATGCGGGGATCTGTTCTCCTTCCCCTGACACACTCGCCCAGTTCCCTGACTTACATGTGTTCACCTCGCACATTCTGCTCGGCACCGAGACATGCATCCTCGCAGTTGCACAGACACACCCGAACGCGTTGTGCTCATAACAGATGAGTATGACAACTGCTTGGAGAAATTCCCTGAAAAATCTTTTACCTCAGAAGCATAATTCAAAGAGGGGGTGAGAGAACGGCGCACCTGTGGGTGCCATGATTGCTCGACGTGATTAGAGGCGTCGAGGGGAGAGGGAGGCCTTGAAAGCCATGATGTGAGATTTGCATGGGCTGTCAATCTTCTCTGTCTCCGTCCCTGACAGTTAAAGATGAGCAAACGGCTTCCTCTGCGAAGTGTGTCTGAAATGCAGGTTTTCAGTTTTCTTTGAAACTCTTTCTAGTTTTTTTTTTCTCTGTTTCTCATCCAAAACAAATGCTGCACCATCCAAATAAGGGAATACGTAGGCTGCCTTGCTCACCTACTAATACCCAGTATTATCTTTGCTAATAGGATCATGCTTACTGTTTCAGTTGAAGGTTGGCATGAGTAACACACAGCAACAGAAACAGATTATCTGGCTCATTTTTAAGTGACAGGGTCTAGTTTCTTTTTTATTTTTTTATTTTAAATCCTCCTCGGAGCAAGGCCGTCATCTTCTCCCACGCTCGCTGTCATGAACTTGGGCAAAAGGTCTTGCCATTTTTCAGGATTTAAGATAACTTGGCTCTCTGCACAGAATGTGGAATATGATTCCAGCATCCAATTAAGTCAGAGGAATTGATTTTCTAGTGAAGAAAAGAAAATATGGAGAAGATCTGAGGTAGGATTTAAAAGAAAAGAAAAACAAATGCACATCTAATCCATATCTACAGCTCAGATCTGAACTCTTGGGGATTCGTGTTTGGTATCATTTCCTGCTATCACTGTCTTCATTAACTCTTTCAGGACAAACAAGAAGGTGCAATATAAATAATGTGAAGCGGATGTCCAAATTATTTTGATTATATCAAACTAACATTGGTATTGGCTGGAATTGGTATTTTTTGGGTGGATATTTTATCACTCCAATAACTAAACCTGGGCTGATATCATGAAGCACCCGGAGCACGTTCAGCTCAGGTGGAAGATGACAATATTAATTGTCATGGCAATTACCTGATTTCAATCAAATGCTCATAACTTTCATATTATGCTTTTTTTCTACATATTCACACCATTCATTGGTGGTAGTAATCTTTTATCAAGCTGCATTATAAAGCATTGAGGAAAAGTTTTGTTATGAATTTTAGATAAACATAAACTTAAGAAAACTTATGTGTCTTCAAGTCTTTACAGAGTGACCTTTATGTTGTGTACTCACTCATGGGGTCAGCAGCGGGGTTCTCACACAGCTCAGTCTTAGCCTCGCCGTTGGGCCTCTCACTGGGTTTCTGAGACAGACGGGATGACATTGTGGCAGCGGTGACCACAGCCTTGAAGCTACGCTTCCTCTTCTGCACGTTCAGCTCAGGGTGGAAGATAATGATGTACACCTTGGGCATGTAGAGCATGCCCAGTGCGACTGAGGCACTGAGGTTCATGGAGACGGTCAGGGTGGTTGTCTGAATGTACAGCTGGAAGGAAAAACAGATAAGAGAAAAATACATAAAAAAGAATCTGTTACTCTTCCGTGAAGTGTGTAACATTAATCGAATTTTGATTGGCTACTCTTTGCGAAAGGTGAAGTGTCAAATCTAAACCATAAAAATCTCACATCAAAACATCAGTGGATGCTGCACATCTGCAGATTCATTCCTGAGTATCTTCAAGAGATAAAATTCAAAAACAGCATTCAGTCCACATCATGTGTAAACATGGAAGAGGAACGGGGTTGCAGCAAAGGAGAATCTTATTGGTTTGATTCTTTCTTAAGTGTAGAAGGTAATTTTTTTTTAGAAATGTAGATATATTAGAAAATATTTTTTTCTGTGACTCAATTGAAATAATTTAACTTATGTATTTCATAGATTCATTACATTTTTTTATACAACACATGCACATCGTTTTTTCTCCATTTTTTTTTCTTTTCTTTGCTTTTCTATACATATTATTATAATTTTCTGATAAAATTAGAAAATTAGTCCACAGTTCATTTCTGATGAAATGAACTGTGGACTGAAAGTCATATTGATCTAAATAAACACTTAAAATGTATTGCTCTGAAAGCAATGAATCTATAATTACTTTGAATTAGCTCCCTTATTAATTTTTATATTCTTATTTATTGATCTGCACCTGCAAATAAGGTACCATTTTTGATATTATAAGAAGTGTTATACTTGTAATAAAGTTCTGTTTTTGTTTTTTTTTTTCTATTCTGTCATGGTTATTATTTGTGTGTCACACGGGAGCAGTGATGCATTCAGTGGAGATGCAGAAGCCTTTATTAAAGCCTGACCTGCAGCTACTCACTCACGACTGAGAAGACCGAGGGCTTTAAAAGCCAATAGCAGTAGCACTGCCATGACTGTATGAAAAATGCCCTTACATGACCTCTGTCGAATCGTTCTGTTTCCTTTTGACTTGATTGATGGACCACACTGTCAGATAAAGATCCTTTCCTGTCAGGATGCACACTCTTTTCCTTTTCCCATGTTCTATTTTGCAACAGTGACTCCTCAGCCAGCAGTTTTTGCTGCTGGCTGCCTTTTAATGAATATTCTTGTGCTGTACAATAAAAGGCTAAATCGGACCTAGGGAAGCTGATTCTGCAGTATACAGCAGGTCAACATTTGTTTTCTTCTGTTGCTTTCAACAAACCGACTGCAGCATTCTGAAAAAAAAAAAAAAAAAAACACTCCACAGTTAATCAAAAACAGATTATTTATAAGGTTTCCAGTGATGTGATATGGGATGCTCCCAGCACAACCTTCTTTTAAAGGGCTCACAAGATAGTTTTACAATGGTAACTTGTAGTTGCGGGATTGCATAACCCATATCAGCTCCATATCTTGAATTTTAAACTTCAACTTCATTAAAATATGTCGATTCTGCAGAGAGCCCTTAGAGACCTTGCATCGCCAGACATGCAAGATCCCTGTCCTTACTTTTAAGTGTCCTAGAGGAGGATGAATAACATCAAGAAGAGGGCATTATTGTTTCAAGAGCTTCCTCACTAATCTACTGCACTTGAAAGCAGCAGATATCACTTATACACCGCCTCTCCGTCAGTCAACGAAAATGGGATGAGCGTACAATTGCAAACACATTATCCACCACCGCGTATTTGCAGAAGCAACATGCTCATTGAATCAGCAAGAGAGGGGGGAAAATGTCACCATTTGCATACAATCTATTTTGGTACATATCATTAATGATAATTTTTTGATCACACTAGACTCATTTACGTGTGAGGCATGCTTTTGTCTTTTAATCTAAAAAAAAAAAAGAAACCTCCTCAGATGCTTAACATCAACATGCCGGTGCAATGAATTTCTCGCATTTCCTTTCACAGTCTCCCCGCCTGGCTGTGTAACAATTTCAGAGGCAGTGATCTGCCTGGTATACCATGCATTTATGACTGTATAAATATCAGAGTGCGCTCTGTTCTGTTGCTCTTAAGCTGAAAGGATGCAGTATCTTAGCTTTAAATTGGTTTTACTTATGGTCAAATTTTAGGGTACACAAGCTATCAAGCAGAGAATCATCTTGTTTTTATTTTCTATGCTTGGTAGCAGGTAATCGTAGAACCTGCACTGCTGACCCTGTCAAATCTGAGTTTGTGATCGAACTAAATCCAAACAGTATGAAACAATAAGTGTGTGTTTTCTCTCATTGCTCAAGCTAAAATGTGTAAACAGCAGCAAAATAAAAAATAAATTAAAATGTGAGAATATGGGCTTTCACCCTTGCTAATACTGCTACACATGAGCAGGCACACACACGGACATGTAAACATACCAGCGCAAATCCTTTTTTCTCACCGTCTCTAATCACACAGACAGGATTTTTTTTTTTTTTATAGCGCTCCTTCTGTGAGCTTGACCCAAATTCATAGCCTCCTCTCAGCTACCACTCCAATGTTTAGCTTGTCACAGAACATTCATAATTAATTCCTTTTGCTTTAACATAAATAATTACATGAAGTCATTTTCATGACTCCTCGGCAACACTCTATTTATAGACGCCGTAATGATTTATTAAAGTCCTCATCAGGAATCAAACGCCTGCTTTTAAATTTTACATCTCATTGACAAACCAAATGCCAACATTGAGCCGCAACAAAGCGTGTATCTTCCATCTCTGCAAAAAGCTGATGAGGGTGTTTCTCATAATTAGACCCACCCGGGACCCAAGCACTGCAAAGGCAATTTAGTTGAGTATGGTTTAGTACTATAAATGCACACAGTGATAACGACTTGATTCAGTAAGTGACAATTAGGATGCTCTCTGGCCCGTCAGAGCATGCTTAAATAATGAATCCAGGGGATTTGCAGTCTCCACTCAGCTACCTGGATGTCTCTGGTTGTTTTGGGTGGCCTACTTTTTAAAAACCAGCTCATGTCATGAATAACTCTTGGTGGCTTTTGTGCTGCAAAGCCCCGTCACATATTGCAGACAATGCTTTTTGTGTGAATGGGCTCTCCTGGGTTTGAACCCCCATCTCTGTCTTTTAGGAGCAGTGCTTTAAAGGATTGTGACAGATTAACTCCCTGAACACTTGTTGGTATAGGTCAGTAAAAGTCAAAACAAGCTGAGTAAGTCGCCTGAGAGGGATAGTTAACGATCTTTCAAGAGAGGTGCTGATTAAAGGTTATACAACAAGCAGTGAATGTCTTCCTCCCATTAGATAATGCTCTTTGAATCTTCATTGGTGTAATTTAGATAGAATGGACCCAGAGGCTGAAGTTAATAACTAGAGCAAAAGGGGCCAGACTTATAAAATCTTGAAACTACTCAAAATGTAAGTATCACAAGCTTTTCCATTCAGAGTAACTACCTAATAGAAAGGAAAGGCGGTGTAAATATCAATGACATAGAGTTCACTTAATCCTCTTGAATTTTTTATTTATTTCATTTATTTATTTTGCTTTTTTACATCACTGGGTATTTAAATTAGACAGTCATGTTAAAAGAAAATGGTTTGCATGCTCTGAAGTTTATGTTCGTGTTTCCAGTAGTGGTTTTTGATATGGACAAAAGTGGCCCGGGGCAGCATTTGAAGAGGGGACACACACACAAAAAAAGTGCCTTTTTTCACTTAGTTACACACTGAATGAGTTTTGTATTGCTTTTTTGGAGCCATAAACTAGGGCTATAAACTTTTACAATTTTAACAAGAAAAGGACAGAGGTGATGTTTTTATTTTTTGTGGTAACACTTACACCCTCACCCCCAAGGAGATGCTGAATATATTATTCTTATTTATCTTTTTTTATACTGTTTTCTAAATGTTGGAATTGCATAACTCTTTCATGTCTCTAAATCTCTTCTTGTATTTTCCTCTTTTATTTTGTTTTTAATTTTCTGAACAGCTCTTTAGTCCACTGTGGTTGTTAAACTGCTTTATAAATACAGTTGGCTGGATCAGATTGGCAGCAGCAGCCTGTGAGGATTTGGCACGCCCTGTGTTGAGGAGGCTCCTGCTGTTTGCTGCTTACGTTAGAGGAAGAGGGTTACCTGGCAGCACGACATGTTTGGGTACTTTTCTCAGCCCAATCTCAGAAAGTACTTCCTAGATATTGATGATGTCGATCAAACAGAGCTAAAGATCACAGAACCAGAGGTGTTTCTGTGAGCATTGTTGTCCTGGAACCAGCCAATGAGCAGTCAATGCCTGGCACTAAATTATTTGATCATCATGAGTCATCATCTTTTCCATTGAAAACTTTTAATATACTGATGTCAATATCAGAACATAGTCTGTGATCGTTATCCTGTCAATTTACATTGATTGGGAGCTCAACTACAACACAACTACTACTGAAAAAAAACATCAGATTTATTTTTCTGTCCATTAAATGCCTGAAAGATTAAACCTACTACTTTTTCAAAATGTGACTGTATCAAGAGGGAGACAGCAAAGTCTTTAAAGTGGCTTATTTTTAGTGTATTATTTATTGGATACGATTTCAGGACATATGCTAATAATCAAATGGTAGTACATTTGTAATTTTAATTAGTTTACTTTGCTGTCTGTTTGTTTTATTGTAATTATATTACCAGTTTAAACAGAGCCATTTGTATATTTTGCAGAAAGGTTATTGGAAAGCAAACTTAAATCTGACAAAATTGTAGATGGCGGGACACGGATAATCAGTAATATTATCCGTGTCCCGCCATCTACACGGCGGGACACGTGTAGTTCAAGGACGTTTAATAAAGGTTCAAGGACGTTTAATAAAGGAATGCTGACTAAAATAGAATGCTTTGGAGAAAACAAAATCCTTTTTAAAACGGATTTTGTACTGATGCAGCAGAGGAGGAAGCTATCCATCTATGTGGAAGCAAATGTCCTCCAAAAGCTGACATTCTATTGAAATGAGAATACTGCAAGATTGCAAAGCTGAGGATTACATCCAAACCAACAAGCCTGATAATCAATCAGTTTGATCAAGTGCTATTAGTTTCATGCAGCGTGGGAAGGCAGCACAGCCTCTCTGGGTGGATAATGACTAAATACCTTCTCATATTGAAATTTACCTCAAAGAGACTACAGCAGCTATCGTTTAATTAAATAACACTTTAGGGCTTGAATTTGACTTTCTGAAGGAGGGAGTTTTACTGATGCAGCCCATAAATTACTATTCACTTTGCAAGAAAGCAACATTGCCTGGTTATATACAAGTTGTATCACATAGCAAATCCAACTGATTCACCTGAATGTTTGTGTACCCGCTGAAATGCTTTTTTGTATAAAGCATTTCTTTTTGCATTCTTAAAATAAAATGTTGCTGTCCTTTCCACTTTTCAGCTTGACACTAAAAGCTGCAATAAAATTGTGGTGGTCATCGCAATTTGAGTTCACAGCTGTAAAACCCAATGTCACACTCTCCTGTCCTGACTAAATAAATAAGGACTCAGGTTAAAATCTAGCCTACAAACTTTCTCTCTCTCCGTTACTTTAAACATTTGGCTTTTTTGCTCGCAGTTAGCCCAGGGTTTCATGCATAAATCAAGTGACAGACAGGGAAATTTCATACAGAAAGACTGCAAAGCTCTGAAGGAACTGTCAAGTCCTGCACTTAAGTGCAGTTGTTTGCAGAGAGAATGAGGAATTAGAGGATGCACCTCTCATCTCACTGCATGATGTATGTATGTAGGAATATATATATATATATATATACATATATATATATATTCTTCAGAATAGTTAATACTTTCTAATAATCTTCATCTGCATATTTTGTGTTTGTGTGCCCTTCGTAGCTGAAGAAATACAAACGGTTTTATGGAAGTATAACACTGTTCATGACAAATTAACTTTGATGCAAATACTGAATAGAGTTGTTGGAGGTGTTTGTATTTGAGTGTCTCTGTGCTTCGGGGAAAAAATTTTTATTATACCACCCGACTCTTCTAAATCCTGTTTTGACACAGTAGCTTTAAAGGCTTGAATGAATATGTTTATGCTTATTTTGAGAAGTTTGTTTTGAAGCGTGTCAGAAAAGTACAACACAAGTCGAATTTCTTTTTAGGAAAAAAGAACGTAATGGCTCTCACAGTTGAAAACAGAGAGCAACTGACTGAGCATGAGTAGGTCCAAAAAGGCTGAAGGCAAGCTATCCATGAGTAAAACTGTTTATGTGTTCTAGAGATAGGGATTGAACTCTGTCTTTCATTGGAAAGACAGAGTTCACGAAACAAGGTAATACACAATATTGGGTTCATGACAATGAAATTTTGCAATATCTTTGGGGAAACTAGGTTTACTTACTATTTGCTTCCACAAAGAAGTAAAGCCTTCACAAACAACAATGTTTTAAAAATATGTCTGTGTACAGTTGTGTAGTCCAGTTCTTACTAGTCCATATCTTAAGGTTTTAAGGTTAGCAAATTATAAGGAGTCTAATGCCAAAATGCATGTAAATAATGACATTCTGTGTTTTAAAAAGGTAAAATCTGCAACCATTCAGATCAGGTTTGGTCAAAATAAAGGTTTTAGGTTTGAAACTGGAAATTTCAAACTCACTTAAGAAAAAGTTAAATTGGACCTATAAGTTCAAAGACTTTCAGAATCCCAGTAGATACCAATGTCAGCCTGGTTAGCCAGCGAATCTTTAGTCATGGGGTCTGTAACTCCAGTCTTGAATGGCACTGCTGTGCAACTTTTGGATGCATCCTTGCTTCGTCAAACATGGATCAAATAAATGATTCTGACTTGGATTTTTCAAAGCTTGCTGATATGCTGAGGGGGTAACTCATCCTTTTCATTCAGGTGCGGTGGAGAAGGGATGCATGCAAAATGTGCAGTATTCTGACAGTGTTTCCAAATTAATTAATTTGTCTGTCAGTCACCGTTTCTGTTTTCAAGAGGGAATGCAAAAGGTTTAAATGTTGTAGAGGATTCTATTATGCTGCTTTAATCTAGTGTTGTCAGTCAGTCTTAGATGTCTTTTTCAGCTTGATCTGTGATAACAGAGAAACTCAAGAAACAGTTTCTGTCTTCGCAGTAAGAGTTTTCAAACATAGAAAGAGTGTCAAGAGTCAAACACCCAACCTAATATACAAGGACTCTTGTATAAAGACATGCCAAACTGTAACCTCAGAACTGAGAGATGCGCCAAACAAATTTTTGATGAACACCCCTTAACCTATGTGTTCTTTTGTAAGCGTTTCAACATTTCTCTTCGTTTAAAGTTAATGAGGTAATCAAAGCCAGGGGAAGAGTATGTTAAATATGGACTTCAGTATAGTATGTATACAGGAGTAAATTTATAAATACATTTGGTGGCGTGAAATGTTTACAAACCTATTTGTTTGCAAACAACAATATCTGCCTCTACTTATATAACAAAAATTGTATGTTTCAGACAGAAAAAGTACTTTCGTATTCTCAAGGCAAGAACTGTTGTTACAAAGATTGGCTAACTAAAAAAACAAAAACATCTAAAAATTAAAAAGTTATCATTTTTATCTTTCATTAAAGGGATACATCATTCCACTGACATGAATTATGAAGCATATTGATTCATAAACACCATTCTGACATTATTATTCCAGTCAGATGTTTTTCTGACACTTTTGAGAATTATCTCATCAGCTCAGAACCTGCACTGATAAAACAAAAGTAGAATAGTTATCTTTTTCTTTTGAAGAACTTTGATGACTACTATGACTATGTTTAATGCTGTAGAAAAAATGCTTTGTGAATTTATCCCTCCGGTTGGTTGGATCTTTGGTTACAACATAGCGCCTGGGCAATTAGGAGTGGCTGAAAAGTAGGGGCTGTCAGAGGCAGCTGGCATGGTGAGTTTTGGGTTTTATAAATCATTTGATATTAGACAGCCTGGTGTGAGTGAGATTACTCATGTCTGAGTGGGTGTTGATTCACATCTGCACATAAAAATACAACACAGGCAAGAGACTTACAGAGCAAGACCACCGTCAAATGTGCAACATTAATTTGTGCAAGTTTACACACTGACAAATGCACACATCATCAATTGAATCTAACCTCTAATTAGACTAATTCTTCACTCTCACAATTAAGAAGAGGGATGATTTGGGAACTTATGAAGCAGAGAATACTTTCAAAACAAAAGGCATGTAAAAAATGCACATTGAAAACTTTAGCACATGTAGACTGAAACGAGAATATACAAAATCCCTTAAGACCTCAGTGGGTTTGGCTGTTAACATGTGCAAAAGCACTTCTCACTATCAGTGGCTGAGAATGGCACTCACTGAAGACATAGCGATACTCAGAGATACTGTGCTGTGATCCAGATCAGCGTGTGAAGAAAGAGTTAACTGCATAAAGGGGAAAGATAAACACATTACTGCTTCACTAGTTGCCGTGAGTAACATAATGAACTCCTAATCGCTGCTGAGGGTGTAATTCATCTATGAAATCAGCCGCAAATTGAGATGAGGAAAATCAGTTTCTGATCTATCTCATGCGGGAGCTTAGCAGGAAGGATATTGAGCGGTGTGTCTCTCAAAAGGTTAGGAGTAACACTTTCCTGTCTGCATTGATATTCCATCGGTGGAAAACTTCCCTTTGGCTTCATCGTGTAACTATGAGTTTCGCCAAGCGGCACGCGAGTCAAAGCAGATGAATGCATCTGTATGCTGCTCAGCCACAGCCCGGATAAGCAGTGACTAACACAGAAGGTCAGAATGTCATCCTCTCAATCAACTGCAGCAGCACACTATGTCAAATGCTTCGTTGAGAGCAGTTGTCAAAAGACGGACTGTGTTCACCCTCCCAACTCCGCCCCCATTCTCCACATTTTCCTTCTCCTCTAGGTCCTCATCATCCTCCTCTTCCGCCTCCATTTGCCTGTCTGCCTCTCCCGATGAAAGCAATAATAGTATATGCTGAGCCCTGGGCCTAAGCGCGAGGCTAATGGCACCTCAGGCGCTTCAAGAATTTGGTGCTTGACATCCTCTCCTCCACCACCTTCACAGACCCCCTTCGTACAGTCGGGAATCAAGTGTGGGTTGCTGCACCAGTCAGAGCAGTCATCACCCATGTAGACTCTACCCTGTCCCACAAAGAATCTATATGACTGAACCTTTGTCGCACTTTGTCACATGACAATTGTGTAAAATGAAGAAATGCACAGGTTGCATAATGGAAGAAAAATTATGCATCTTTTGTCAAATTTCTTTATAAATAAAATGTGATGTGTTTATTGAATTTATATCCGGTCACCGTGAGCTAATACTTAGTAAAACTAACTATAGTGACCAAATTTTGGGTGAACCGGTATGTCAATTTGAACATGTGAAAACTTTACTTTTCTTTCACAAAATTCAAGCTCGATCAGATCAGATGGAGAGTGCCTGTGAACATCGATTATCAGATTTAACATCAGTCTAGGTCATTCTGAAAACCCACAGTTTTTTTTTTTTGAAAATATAAAAATTATAAGAGCTTAGCTTTAATTGTTTTTGTTCTGTTGGTGGAACCAAATTAAAATGCAAACTTTATTTTATTATATTTGTTTACATTTCCTTAGATGCAAACAAAACATTTAGAGACATTTTGGTGGAAAATAAGTATTTTAGAATAATCAATACACCAAAACATTAGTCACTAGATCAATAAAAAATAATCATTGATGGGATCTCTAATACTTTTTAGACTTTCTTTACACAAGTTAACATCCAAATCATTGTACCATAAAGCTCAGATTTGTTGAGTGAACAATTGACAAATTTATCCCATTAACAGATTCTTTAGTCTGAGCCATCAATGTTGTTTCTTCATAGTTGCTGTGGGTCACGTGGGTGTGTCTCAATTTTTTTTGCCATATTTGCCATAACCTTCGTCTCATTTCATATGATATCTCATTTCAAATCATATTTTTTAGCGGTAGGAATACTTTTGTGCATACATGTATGTGTGATTTTTTTCAGCTTTCTTTCACTTCACACTTGTGTGCTAAAATACATTAAAGTGTGACTGCTCTGCAACAAGATGAGAAAAGGTTGAAACAGTATTAATGTTTCTGCGAGGCAACTGTAAATGTGTTTTTGTGTGTTTTCTGGTTGTTTCATCTTTTGCATGCTCTTATGTTTGGACACAACATAACGAGTCCTGTCAGAAATCAAAAGAAAAATTGTGAAAGAAAGAAGGGAGAGATACAAAGGGACGGATAGTGACAGAGTGAGAAAGCACAACAGAAAGAAATGACTCACCTTCTCCGCTGACTGGGCTGTGCCAAAGAAAATTGGGATGAAAGCCAGCCAAACTATGCACGTAGTGTACATGGTGAATCCGATGGGTTTGGCTTCATTGAAGTCTTCTGGCACATCTCTTGTCTTGATAGCGTAGATGGTGCAGGTGACCATCAACAGGATGCTGTAGCCTAAAGAGCAGATTATTTGCAGGTCTGTGATGTCACACTTAAGGACTCCTCGAGCCAGCATGGGGTTTATTGTCTTTTGCTCGTCGTAGTCAACAATTGTGTTTGGCGGATCAACGGCAAACCACACCAGCACCCCTAGAAGCTGGACGGAGATGAGGCTGGAGGTGATGGCGATCTGTGAGGTTGGGCTGATGAAGCGAGGGGCTGTGACTGTCTGCTTGCCTTGCTCAAAGATCCGATAGATCCGGTTGGTCTTGGTGAGGAGGGCCGCGTAGCTGATGCACATGCCGAGGCCCAGGAAGATCCTCCTGAAGGCGCACACAGCTACATCAGGCTTGGCGATCATGAGAAAGGTGATGATGTAACAGAGGAAGATGCCAGTTAGCAGCACGTAGCTCAGTTCTCTGCCAGATGCCCGCACTATGGGGGTGTCGTTGTAGCGCACGAATGTGGCCATCACAAAGATGGTTGCGATGATTCCAAGCATGGCCAGAAAGACGGGGATTATTGCCCAAGGAGAGTGCCACTCCAGCTTAATGATGGGGATGGGCTGGCATGCTGTTCTGTTGGAATTGGGTCTCATGTAGTAGGCGCATAATCTGCAGGAGGTCTCGTCGTACTGGTACTGGTAGCCATCACACAGCTCACAGATCCAGCAACATGGCATACCCTTCACTTTCTTCTTCCTCTCCCCGGTTTTGCAAGGCAGGCTGCACACGGAGTTGGGCACCTCCTGCTCCCCATCTGGCCACTGAAGCTCCTCCAGCTGGGAGAGACGTGACACAGGATGAGGAGTTAGTGACTGTGAGATATGCAAGAGATTGAAAAAGGTATCTAAAACTTTCTGGACACATGGCATCGATATGCAGCACAAACACAACACATTAACCTCCCACTGCTAAAAGAAAGGATTAATACAGTACAAGATCTCTCCTGCCAATTTATTCAGGGGATTGCCTTTTCTAATACTTGAAAGTAATTGAAATCACCATAGCAACAGAGAATACCTTTGTTCAGCGAAGTAAAAATAAATGTGAAATGCAAAAGACATTAGGCTTTAATACAAGACTCGGTGAGGTATGAAATACGTGATGAGGAGGAAGGAGAATGGGATTTGGTTTTGTAAAATGCTACTGTTCAACTATACCTCATTTCTATTCAGAATCTTGTCATGAAAAGGAAAATGCAGGATACATTAGCAGCAAACACTGTGAGAATGTCATAAACACAAAGGCCTTTAGGTATTTTATGATTTAACGTCACGCTAGAGTTGAAACATACAAGTCAAACTAAAACGCAACAGAGAGGTGGATTTACATATTTTGCAAAGGCATTAAAAAATTTATACCACTCTGAGCAGATCTTTTGATTTATTTTGAAAGTGCTTCGAACTTTGGCTTTAAAAGCACCAGGAGGATAAAAGCGCTCTAAATCAGCTTCACAGCAAATCAGAACATCAACAGAATTAAGCAAAAATCTAACATCAACAGTAAGAGATGCGATACTAAAATAAATTGCTTGATCTCCAGCAGACTGGGGACCTGCTTACATTTGACACCAACATGGGTTTTGTGAAATATGACTGATTCAACATTTTTAACTGAAAGTGTCACAAATACTCCAGATCCCCTCATGATAGCTACAATCACAGTTTTCAATACTGTGGTAAAAGGTTTCACAAGTGGTACTTAGGCTGCTTTTAGGGCACTCACAAGAAATTCTGGTATCAGTTATTAGCTCGATAAATGAGAAGAAATTAACTATGTTGTGCAGCTAAAAGCGAACAATAGCACAAACACTGAGTCATTGTAGCACATTGATCTTTGCTTCTGCAGAAATTTCTTGAAAGAGAAGTGCAGTAATTAACATAAAAAAACTCTCCAGTTAAACAAAAGCTGATGACAGCGAATAAGGAACAAGCACTGCTGACTTCAGCCAAACTCATATTAGCATAACAGTGTATTTATTTGGCTTTTTGATATTATGCAAACACTGTCACCTCATTTTCACAGAATGAAGTTATGTGAAAAATTGAATGAGAGAAAAATCATTGGCGTATTTTCTATTTTCTCTTTCAATGAACGACAGTCATAATGAGTGATAAATCTCACATATTGGTTCTAGAAATTTCAGCTTTACACAGCCTTTCTTTCCAGGTTTTTGCAACTCCTTTTTGTTTTCATTAGATAACACACAAAGCAAAAGTCCAAGTTGGAATGCACTGCAGTTTTAAAACTCCTGCTGATATAGTGGTATTGTGACTGTTTTTATGCACCAAGATTGTCCTCGTGCTGCATTTCATTAATCTCAGAGCTTGGAGGATGATGCTGGCAACAAAGTCACACTAAATGAGATAATTCTGAATGAATGAAGGAATCATTGAATGAATTAACAAATTAATGAATGCCTTTTTGAACATATGAACCACAAATGTCCAACCGGTTGATGTAATGAAGACACCATGTGTGTCTATCTGCACACGGATGTAGTACTGTCAGAAGAGGAGAAGATTAATGCCTATTAAATTCAACACTTATTTGAATAATCCATTAATGCCATAATGTAGAAACTCCACAATTGATAAATACAGTTCCAGTTCAGAAATCAACACTAAATGTGTAGCAGTGATTGCTAAAAAAATTGTAGCTACATTTGCCAAACTGGTGGCCGTGAGAGTCTTGGGTAGTACATTTCTGAAACACATAGGACAATGTTCACACATGCTGCAGATTTGTATCTATTTAGTAGTAGGGATTGTAATAGCCACTGGGATTTACATATTTTACACTATACTTTAAAAATCATAGATGAGAATTTTAAACTTACAACACATTACAGATGTTGTTGCTATGGTTACAGCTTCTAAAGAGGACAGTGATATGCCTGACAGTAATGATTCTGATGATGATGATTGTTGTTAGAGCATTGAGACCAACTCTAGGAAATTAGAAGACTACTGTTCTTCTAATTTCAGTGTTTTCTTTGACTAAAAAGTTATAGTACCTTCATACGGTTTAAACTGTAATCTAATACAAGCATTTAATGTCATTAAAATGAACTTGAGGTCACACTTATGTCTTATGAGTATTGCTACAATGATCTGTTTAAATATTTGGAAAAACAAAACGTGATTTCTTTGGAAAATGCAAAACATTTTCTATTATGAGATTTGAACAGTCATTCTGCTTAGAGAAATAATAAACCGTCTGAAACTAGGTCACCTCATTAATCCCTCCTGTTGAGAAAGTTTTATGTGGATATTTTTAATGAATAAAAGAAATAGCTTCAATTAGTCAGAAGAATTTATTGTGTTTTAATTATTTATTTTTCTGTCAGTCTTTGACCTTCATGTTATAAGTCACTCACTTGTATAAAGTGTTTGTTTTTGCCAACCCTTTCAATAGAACGTGCCAATAATGTTGAATTCACAATGATTTGCTGTTTTTTAGGACATGCCCCATTACTTTTGCTGTGATATCAGTGTCCTGCTCACTTTTTTTATTTTCATATTTTAAACCCAACTGTCTGGGAAAGTAATTTTAATGTTCTGTGAGTGCCTATCAATTTTGACAGATAATTATTAACTGATTCAACCAGAAAGTAGGTAATACTATCAGCTTTGCTTTCAGTTCAAAGAATCCGGTACGTTAAGGTGAGGGAAGAGTCTACATTGTGCAGAGTGAGATTAAATACTGTTTTTGTTGCTGCAATATTCAGGGGAGTGTGTCGCACTGGCACATAGGGGAGATATGCATGGCTTTTTGTGAAAGTAGCAATGTCCATGTCCAGAAAACTCACAGCAGCTCAGGTTATTATCAAATTTAGCATGCTTCAGTGTTTTGTCCATAGTGTGATGGACGTATTCTTATTTTACGTTATAAAGTTTGAGGACCACAGACATGAATATTATTGAGACGTGAATGCAATATTGGTTTCCTGGAGCACACTGATTGACCACCTACTTAACTGATGCTCTGTAAATTGGATTATAAGACACATACAAAGGAGGCATTTCTGTGGCTTAAATTTAACTGCACAACAACACAAGAAAGCAAACCTCTTACATGTAGCTTTAGCAAAAAAAAAAACTTTAAATGTCTTCCCTCAAGTTCTGGGTTAACTTAATATTCCTTTCACATTGCTTGGATAATTGAAAATAGCAAATCTTTGGTCCTCAAAAATGGATTTCTGCAGAATTATAATTAAAAAAAGCTAGATGATTAGAAGTAACAAGGCATCCTTATCTTTGGTTTCAAAACAAGTACGGTTCAACATGTCAGACTTTTTATTACTTCTACGCAGGTGGTAATATTTAGTCAAGTTTTTAATCAAGTAATTACAGTCATCATGAAAATAATAAGAAATAAAATTCACACTTCAAGAATATGCACAAACAATTTCTGTGAGAGAGAATATAAGATTACATTCTTCGACTTGCCTGTCACCTTGATGTTGGCACCTGAATTGCCTCGCTGAGGTGACATACAAGTCATTTCTATTATATTCTAATTTGAACAATAACAATTCATATTCTTTTAGCACAATGCCAGAAAAAAGTATGTAAATAAGACTTTGTCAAACAATAAAAAAACAATAATAAAATCAAACTATTTAAGGAATGCACCGTCAAAAGTAGGATTCTAGGGAAAAGCTTGACTGAGTTTTAAATCTGCCTGAAATAATTTACTCAGCTTTCTGACACCTACAATGTCAGAATTTAAGAAGGACTCAAAATCCTTGCTGCCTATCACTGTTTCATAAATTATTTAAGAAGCAGGAGGGCGATTTTTAAAAACGATCTGATAGTACAATGAAAAAATGTAAATATACATTTATATTTGTTCAGACCTCTACTGAACAAAAGGTCAGCTTCTTCATAATTGTACTGCCACAACTGAAAAGAAGATGAATAGAGCTCTTAGACATTCAGACAGTGAGGCACAGATTTTAAGTAGCTTTATAGTTTCACTAACTGCTTTATGGGATCTTTGGTTGTGTGTTTTTTTTTTTTTTAATAAAATAATAGTAATTAAATAGTTAACAATTTTAATTCTTCCACAATCTCACAATCTGTACCTGTGAACAAACCTTTTCATACCAATGCACTTAACTACTGAGTATTTTTGTTATTAAGTGTTCAAAAGAATTCTGGAAATTAATGACCAGAAAATGTTACTATCTAATCTCATTTCTTCTAGACTGAGGCAATGTTTTTCAAGCAGAAGCAGGTGGATTGCTCCTGCTGGACCATCACTCAGTCTCTGCCTCAAGTGTAGCATAGAGCCAGAGAAGGATAAATGGTTTGGTGTCTTGTTTGCTGTATCATGAGCAGCTTAGTAAATAATGAAAAATTAAATTGCTCATTCTCAAAGCGCATCCAAGTTGAAACTTGGTTCAAAAATATTATGTAGTTTATTTTTACACTGTATCCTCTAAATTGAAATAGCACACATTATTCAACGGAAACATTGACTCTTACATCTCTTCATATTAGTGTTATCTGAACCTGGGGGCAATCGGCTGAGAATCGTAATCCTTTCCTCGTGCAGATAACATGCTTGGTTTGATCTTCCTGTGTTCAACCCCATCTCTTCTCTAGGGTTAAAGTTTTTGCTCCCTCTTTCATCCCATAGATTTTAGAACTGGATAGGACCTTAGATATTTAGCTGTGTTGTCCCCAAGATGGAGCCACTAGAGGAGCTACTGCTGCCTTTACCGCTTTACTTTGTTTGTGAATAAAAAAAGAAAAGACTTTTCACCCTCAGTCAGTTTTTGATAGAGGTTTGTTCCAATTAAAAGAGAGTCTTTCATTTCCACTCTTCCCTTATGCACGCCAAGTATGAGGGATTTTTCCAAAGCCAGTCCCTCCTTGCAATCGGCTGGATTTTCTTACATAAATTAACTTTTTTTTTTTTACAAATTCTCATGCGGTCTGATTAGAATCGAGTTGGAATATATGTAGTTGACTTTGAATCGTTCATTTGACTGAACTGAATTTACAGTATATTTCTGTTTATAAACTGGATCATTTTTTGTGAAGTACCTTGAGATATTTGTTGTGAATCGGTGCTATGCAAAACAATTAAACTGAATTGAAATCAGGAGAGTTGAATCAAGTTTTGAAGGAGTTCATTTTAGACCAAGCATTTAACACAATTATCCAGCAATAATGAATTATCTCAAACAATATATTACTTTGTTAAAAGACCTGAACAAACAAGCTTTTAACACTGACTGAAGTAGTTGTTTTGGAAGTCCATGTTTCATGTTTCAGCTGCTAATTTGGTTGTAATTTCAATGTCACCATGACCAACACAAATGCTTGGTTTGTGCAGAGGTATAAAATGAACTAATGGTGGTTAATATGAAGATGTGTTCATTTATTTTTAATTACTTGCTGATTAAAATTCAAAATTAGTTCTGTAATGTGTCACAAAATCATTGACTGCTCCAGTGCAATCAAATTAACCTATTAATATAGAAAAAAATAAATAAAAAATAAAACAATTCCATGTGAATAAGAATATCCAGGTTGAGGTGCTCTGCTATTGTCAGATATCACTGACTCAATTTTAACATGGATTTTGTTATATAATAAATGGAAAAAAAAATGTTTTACCTATCATTGACATTTTAATTGAACTTGATTTAAAACACACAAACACACAGCATGGTGTAATTAATTTCCACCACCTGTTGTTGCTCTCAAAGTGCATTTAAAATAAATAATATCAGGTGAAGCAGACACAACACGGGCATTCACAGTAGGATAAAACATATGTCCAGGTAGGAAACAGGATGCCTCCTCCATATGTAGCCAGTGATTACAGTTACTGACATACACCTAGGCAGCACTTACACACACAGTCACATCTACACTCTGTCTGTGATGTGTGTCTGTGTGAAAAATGTATTATTTCTGAGCTGTCCGAATAGATTATCATCTGTCATTTATCAAGGGCTATGAAGGTGCCATTTGTTACTTGGACGATGAATGGTGGTGTGTGGGGAAAACCTCCTGAACGCACACAATGTGCAAACAGTAATGAGACCAGTAGCTCTGTTGCCATGGAGGCCAGAAACAAGGTTTTTTGACACTTTGAACTGGTAGCGTTTTTTTGGGGGGTTGCTTCATTTTTACAGATAATTTGAGTTTTTCCATGAGCAAAAACAGGATTATCCTGACCTATGACCTCTAAACTCTGAACTCAGTGATTGGTCATGTTGCAGAGAAGGCATGTTTATATGTCTTGTAATGAAATATATTTTAACAGAATCTAAATTAAATATATGAAATTGAAATTTTTCAAATTACAACATACATTTTTTAATAATACAAAGATAACATGCCATACTATGAAGAAAAGATCTATTTTTCATTAATGTGACAAACAAAATTCCATCCAAACCAACGTAACCATATAAGATGAAATTATTGCTGCTCCTTGGTAAGCCATTCAATTTATTGTCAGAAAAGAGCTCAGAAAACAAAGCTTGTTGCAGAGTGGCCTGGTCAAATCCGGATCTGATTTAGATATTTTATTATAACCTTCAACTTCAGCAAGCTGTCCATGCTAAAAAAAAAAAAAAAAAATGCCCCATCTGCAAAAATGAGTGGATGAAAATATGTTTTGGCAGTTATTGATAACACCCTATAGAGGTATTATAGAGGTGGTTTTTTTTGGGTGGCAGTTGCTTTTTACATAAAGCCAACGTGGCTCCAATTGCTTGTGTTCCTTGAGAAAGTCATCATTTGGCTTTCTCAAGTTACTGACATACACCTAGGCAGCACTTACACACACACTCACATCTACACTCTGTCTGTGATGTGTGTCTGTGTGAGAAAGATGGAAACTGATATTTCCATCTTTCTCTTTGTCTAAGATTAGAATGTTTGATGAGCTGAATATGGCGGCCAAAAGCCGCAAAATGACGCTTACTACAGCTTTTTCCTCTGTGACAGCAGCATTTTCATTTGTATTTGATTTGTTGATTGATTTTCTATCATTGCAACATTTTATTTTATAAACCATCTGTAGGTTTACAGATGTATGTATATATACATCTGTAGGTTTACATCTGTCGGCCACCATCTCATAAACATTTAATAAGAAAGAACAAAAAAACAGGAGAAAATATGATTTATTTTTTGTTGGCTATTAAGATAAACTGTCAAATTTTCAAATCTTAAAATAATTTTCTTTGAACTAAAACAAATCTACTTTTGTATTCAATGCAAAAATGAATGACTGGAAATTGATTTTGTTGTTCTGGCAGCAACTCATTTGGGTTTAATTCCGAACTTACCATTTTTAAAAGCATTTTATTTCCAGCTCGAAACATGAATCTATACAATGGTACGTTTATTGGTTAAATAAATGTACTCTGTATTTTAATATCTTCAATACCTTCAAGGTTTTTTGAGTTTATATACGTAAAACTATGTTTTTTCCTGAGCTTCCAAACAATTTTATCCTGGCAGTGTAATTTCATCTGCCAGAATGCAATCAGAGAATCCTCCTATAAGCCGTAAAGTCTGAAGGAAGTTAATGAGCTGCACAAGCAGCATAGAAGGTGTGTGCAGTATTTTAGATTTCAATTTCAAACAACATCAACATCTTCAGTAACTCTCCTGACTAAAAAAAACTGAAGGTATAGTGCATGGACTGGCATCTTTGTTGAAAATATGCCCTTTCTTTTTCCTTACTCTTTTGCAGTTAGTTTTTGACAGATGCAGTGTAAGCATAACGAAACCCTCCTCTCACTGTTACCTTGCCTCTACTTTTTAGAGTCAATCGCTGTTATCAACGTCCTAGTGAAGTCTTTGCCAAAGATTCCTTTTTGTGGTCAAAACGCATCAGAACTTTTATATAACATGCTGAATGTAACCAACTGAAATCCTTTTATCCCTTTTCACACATTAATTTTGAAATGGCCAAGTTTCACATCGTGTTTCTTTTCCCCTCTTCCTTTTTTTCTCTTAAAAGCTGCAGATAACATTAAAAATTAAATTATGCGTGGAAACATTTTCTTTAAAGTCTGGCCTCTGTAGGACCTGGCCTTTGGCACATCTCAAGACAACATGTGAACCAAAACGTTTCTGTTAATATTTCTGGGTTCATATGTCAAGAAAACAACAGCAGCTAAAATTACAATCCTAAAATATTTATCTGCTGGGTAAATTTATTCAAATAGGTTGGAGAATGTCTTTCTCTCTTACTGGATTGCTCATTTTCTGCATCTAAGTACACACAGACTGCAAATAAAGTCGGAAATGTAAATAGTGTACGCATATAGTCAAACTGGACGCTTCAGTTTTTTACATGAGCAACCTATGTGTCTTGACTAAGCAGAAACATTAGAAACTATTTGTCAGTCTCCTGCTTTATGAGCCTCGGTGAATCACCATACCCTGAGTTGAAGGGTGTCCGCCCACTGTCCCACCACCTTGTACTCTGGGCCGGAGGAGTTGGTCACCTGGAACTGGAACAGGTCATAGCGTCCTGGAGCGTCGCCGTTCTTGTTAAACACAACAGATGTGCCGGCGCTACCTGTACAGGGTAAGAAAAGGGAATGGAGCAAAATAAACTAAATGAAAAAGAAAATCACACGCAGAGGTCAGAGGAAGCAGTATTTCTTCTCACTGCACATAAGATGCCTTAACCTTTTGATTTAAACTACAAAGTGACCTCAAAGGAGGTTTGGTCCTGCTGTACAGCAACTGCTGAAAAATAAGTTGTCACATTCATGCCATGGTTAAATAATGCATGTTTTCAGCGCTGCACATTCTGCCCCTTCCCCATGTTTGGCACCTTTTATAAGATTTGTTAAAGACCTTAAAACAAATTCATCTGTACTTCAGTGGCATAAAAAATTAAAGCTTGGATTTGCATGTACTTATTCTACTTGAAAACCCCTCGCAGCTGTGAGATTCATTCAACATTTGTTTGGTATGCATTGTGGTGAGCCATCAGATGTTAAAGCCACTCTAGTGGTTTGGTGTTTTCCACTGAGCAGAAATCTGTGTATGTCTGTCTGCAGCTCCAAAGAAGGTGATGACTTTTGAGATCTTTTTATGCATGAATCTTGGATTTTTTTTAATAAAAAAATTTGTGTTGTCACTAAAGTCCTGTGGTTAGAGTTTGATGTAATGTCATGCAAACCACAAAGACTGAGTGGCTTTCTTAAAATGTTTCAATTTTCGTATGTCTAGTGATAAGTCAGATTTTTGCTGAATAGCTGAAAGTATAAATCTCTCAAAAAATACTTTGCGAATACACCACAATTTTATAAAAGCTTCAGCATAAGTGACTGTTCTGTGCTATTCTAAGGAATATGGTTGCACTTGAAGATGAGAGGGTGAAATACTGAAATCTTAAGTAGTTGGATTAAAAATACATAAGTAAAATTAATATTCAAGACTTCATGATGTTGTGTTTAAATCAAATATATTGTGTTGCTTATGAAACTATCAGTTTAGTTTTCACACGTATGCATTGTGTGCTAACATTTTAACCTAGATATAGAAAATTTGAGCGTTTCAGTATGTTTTTTTAACATGTACCACAATTTTAGGTATGGATGTAAAATAAAAGCAAAACTCTACTGTTTAAAAGCATTAAATTTCAGTCTGCATTTTAGTCTGTGGTCAACAACAGGAGACGTTGGGAGGGTAAACAGGTCAGCCAAAGCATCATATGGTCCCCATCTGTTCTCGGTGTGCACCAGCTTTCTCTCCATCCCAGTCCAGAATATTTCACTAATTAGTTTAGTGAGGACTGTGAAAAGCCTAACAGGTTCTGTATGTTAAAAACATGTTTTTGAATTTCATTTTTCAGCCAAACAGAACTATTCGGTCCTTATCCGGGGCATATGCACATTTCGCCCTTATACAAGCCTCATGAGAGTGGATGAGGTGACATGCCATGACAGTGATGTCATTCAACATGAAATTTCTTGTAATGGCATTAACATAAAAATGTCTGCACTTTCTTTTATCCATAAGCTCTGCATTGCTGATGAGGTCACTCTATCCGTTTTACAATGCAGGGTGAAAATGAAAAAAAGTATGTTCACCTTGGCGTACAGATACAAACAGAGCAACCATCTTTTAAGTGGGACAGAGTAGTCTAATGACTCTTGGCAGGGGAATTAGGCACTTTTAATAGCTCTGGCTATAAAAAAAGAGTAGAGAATGGACCACGAGCATATGTTGAAAACACTGTGGGAACACACGGTGTTATTTGAAGAGCAGGTTGTTTGGCTTTTGGACAGAAGGTTAATGCACCTCACCCATCATTTTTAGACTTTTTTTTTTTTTTAGCTCAAGGACATTTGACCACTAAATATTCAACAACAGTTTCAGGCCTAAAGTCTACTGGAATCTGGGAGAGTCAGAGACAGCCTGAGGTAAATACAGCAAAATAAGATGCCAACCAAAATGTCACAACAAATTACCACCACTCATAATTTGGGTGTCACACCTCCACCCAAATTTGAAATTGTAACATTAAGTGGTTATTTCCATGTTGACACAGAGCCACCAATCAGTGAATGCCTGCGGTTATGTAAGGTGACAGCACATTCTGTATGTTCCATGTCAGCATTACAGTTACAGCGCCGTCTGACCCAAGCCACTTAAGGCGGATCACTAATTTGTGAGTTTCAATTTGTCAGCACAGAAAATGAATATGGACTGAACTATTGATACCTGTTCTGAACGCTGCTGATATGAAAGCCGAGCTAAAGCTCTGTGGGTGGCAGTCGTATTCCTGTCACTTCGGCTTCCAGCATGTAGACTGAAAACTTGTTGACATGGTGTATAAAGATGTTGACAAAGTAGTGACTTCTGTGAGAAAAAGTGATGCCAGTGTTGCCATTCTTTCTCCTTGCCTCAGCACAATTCTACATTGAGCCCAGAACGGCTCTGTCACTCAGCCGAGCGCCATGGATGATTGGATGCCGGGCGCTCCTCAGGTTCAGAACAAATAATTAAGTAGTGTTTCTGTGGGTGCACATGAAAAAAAAAAAAAAAAAATACTACCTGAAATTCATTTCTTTTCTTTTATTAGCTGATCTTTTCAGGGGAACAAAATGGTCTTTGCAGACTTCTTAGCAAAAGCGCCGTCTAAGATGAAAGATTTATGCATTTGAATGTGGCTGTGAACTAAGACATGACAAAAGTGCACTGCTGCTGAGCTGTGCAAAGCAGCGTGGGTGGACCAGGGATCCACTGCTGTGTTTTTCTCGCATCATTATTCTTTCCTGTTTTGTTTCTCTGCCTCTCACTCCTCAGCTCTGTGACTCCAGCACAGTGGGGAGATTAGCTAAGGAGGTTTACACTCCTTCGCTCTCAAACATACATTAGCAGGGGCACATACACAAGATAATTCACATGGTTCCCATCTAAATGCAATAAGGGGCACTGAGAGATGCCTGATGGAGCACCAGCGGAGTAAAAAGGTTTGAGTTAGAACATTGAGACAGGAAGAGAGCTGCAGGAAGCTTATTTTTGGCTGAGGTGAAACGAGTGTGTCGCTGTGACGCTTATGTAAATGTTTTTAGGAAAAACTAGAGAAGTCAGCCAAGTCCAGATTGTTACTGACACCGGACAGTTGACTCTGGAACCAGTGCATGAATCTGCACTTAGAGTCTCCAACAAATATCGGCTTGAATGCAGGCAACTGCCTACGTTCAGTTTGCTTGGTTCCACCTTAAAATAGGTCTTCGTGCCTGCTGGAACTCTGCACTGCTGCCATAGCGACCATGGTAGAGAAAGGCAAGCAGCTTGTTGGGCTTCAGTTCAAGTTGTTGTTTTTTTTTTTTTATGACTGTTTATATGAATTAGCGAGACACATTACTTGATTATTTAGTGTGTGATGAAATCTAGATAAATTTATATTTATAAAATTTATAAAATAGGCTAAGAGCTGACACAATACAAGGTATTGTTTGCATCCTACATCAATAGACTATTACACTTAACAGTTTTTGCATTTTCACTATGCTTCAGTGCGACTGCTCCTGCCCTAATACATACCAGCCTGCCACCGTAAATGCGTAACCTGCTGGACCAGATGGTCTGCTACACAGAACCATCTGGGAAGTCATCATTGGTAGGCATTTGGGAAGCGAGTAGCCACTTTGGAAAAACACAACAAAAAATTTGGCATGTGATTGAATGTAGCATCCATCGCAGGGAACACCAGCTAAACTGAGCCGGTTAGTCCAATCAGGCTCTTGCAGAAGCTGCTGGGAAAAGATTTACAACGCAGAAAAAAGCCTCATCATTGTTCTTTTCTCTGCTTTCAGCGAAGAAGAATTGGTGGAATTAAACAGCTGAAAGGAAATGTTTTTTAAATTTGCATTAAAGCACAACGTGACTAAGACTCTGCAATTTATAATCGTCCTAATATTGGATAACGAATAAGGGCAAAATACCGGAATGAAGTTTTGCCACATTAAATTAAACACTGACAACATATTTTTGTATTGCCTTACACTGAGGAACTAAATGTGATCTGATGAGGAACAACACTGGGAC
Organism: Poeciliopsis gracilis; assembly: GCA_911649635.1. Taxonomy (NCBI): domain Eukaryota; kingdom Metazoa; phylum Chordata; class Actinopteri; order Cyprinodontiformes; family Poeciliidae; genus Poeciliopsis; species Poeciliopsis gracilis. The sequence goes on from CAJVRI010001220.1 coordinate 7,437,604, forward strand.
TAATTACTGATCACATTTTGTTAAGTAGGCGTAAGTTAATGACCGGTTCCTAATGACAAACTCTTGATCATCCTGACCACACTGTTAAATAGCCACAGACACTATTGTTTGGTTGTTTAAATAAGAAAGCATTAAATTGGAGACTAATTGCAAGTTAAGCATTAACCAATTAATATTTGCTAACCAAAGTGTAGAAGGGTGTTTTTTTTAAAGTTGATAAAGAAATCTAGAAAAATCTTAAGATATTTGTCTTTTAATGGCTCTCTCTAGATTCAGCTCAATTCAATAAAATGTTACGTGTTCCTCAGGGGCAATTTAAAGGCAGAGTGAAGCAGCAAAAATATAAGCACCCTCACAATTAACACAGAAAAATACACAATTCGCAATAGATCGGTTAAAATCTTTTTGTTTTCAGTCATCTAGTCTGCAATGTAAGAAATGATAATTAAAATGCTTCTGAATGATAATGTTTCAGTTTTTCCTCACAAGCATTTATAAATAATAGTCAAGTACAGATGGTTGAGAAAGCATTAACTACTCTGTATGAGGTTTGGCATTATGCAAATGAAAGAAGGATAATTACCAATCATCAATTTATTTTTCATCAGGTAATACTTAAGATTTTTATCACACTCTTGTGTATTGGCCTTGAGTTTTAATGGTATAGGAGGGCATGGGGGAAAATTCTCCTACATGCTTTGCTACACATTTATGATTAAAGTATAAACAATTTGATTACTACACCAACCAGCCTGCCTTTGAGCATGTCAAAACATTTCTGCCACTTGAGTGAAACAGCTTTTCCACATGAAGCATACCACATTTTTTCTACAGAAATAACACATCTATGAAAGATTACAGCAATCCACAATAAAGTAAAACACAACTTTTTTTCATTCTGGCACCTTATTTGGAAATATTTCACAAATACATCTAAGTGACAATGGCACTTAAAACAGACATCACAGGATGTGGTGTTCTGCAAAATCTTTTTGTTTCGTCATGTTTAGATCAACTGAAATTGTTTTTAAAATAAACTATATACATGGGAGGATTGGAAACAGTTTGACATTTGATAATTTTCTACTTTAACTATTGTGTTAGCAAAACCTGATGAGGAATGCATAGTACACAATCAACTTGTATGCGGATCTTTCTCAAAAGATAAGAACATTGTTACATTGTATGAGGCAGTTTTGAGATTATTAATACCAATATTTCTTTAATGTCAATCTTTGCTTTTATTTTACATTGTGTATGAGTAATCTCAGCAACAAACGAAAACTCTCAGATTTATGTAAAAGCAACATAATTTAGAAATACTCAGCAACAGCCAAGTTGCAGATTGCAAACAAACCCCTCCTATACCCTTGTCTTCCAAATGTGTAGGAGAAAAATAGAGTGGCCTGTAAAACCTCAAACAGCCCCCAGAAGAGCCAGTGTTTCACTGTTTCATGGTCACTGCAGAAAAGCAGCAGTGCAGTATTGCGAAATTTAAAGAAAAGGACCCAGACTGCCTATATGTATATATGGGCTGCTGCAAGGTTGGAAAATTACTTCCAGCATTTTGAATAAGATGCATTGGGGAAAAAAATCAGTAATAGCTTAACCAGACCAATTTCTCTGGTACAGGGTTGTTTGAAGGTTGCAACCTATTCCACTGGTTGCCAGTCCATCACACTACTATTATAGAAAAATGCAATTGATCACACATTTCTTCTGTCCTACTGACATGCCAACAGGAACAGGAGGAACATGAAAACCCTCCACCACCGAGATTCAAACCTGAAACTTTCTTGTTGTGAGACACATTTACTGAAAATTGGTTCTTACAGTGGCTTAAAATAACACGTTACATATTATCTGTAGATTACCAGCTTACACTTAAACTTAAAAAAATTATGTTTCATTTCAAATGAAAAAAAAATCATGTACTAAGAACTATAAAGGTACTTTCAATAGCATACAGTTTGGAAGTTGCCGTTGAAGCAAGAACATCAGATATTTTCAGATTTATTTAGGTGTTTAAAAAAATAATCAGAGTTGTAAGAAAAGAATTCAAATTAAACCTATTTTTGACTAAAAGTGGTAACACCTTATTTGACGGGTTGTCAATAAGACTGACATGACACTGTCATAAACATGACATAACACCTGTCATGAACAGGAGTAAGTCTTCATGAATATTTATGACTGTTGTCATAAAGTGTCATCGGTAAATCATGACACTTTTAATACAAAGTTGACATTACTCAAAATGTTTTTGCTATGACAACTTAATATTCTCTTTCAGATTTTATGATAGTCTGGTAATTACTAAAAAAAATAAAAAGACAAGTCACAGTGAAAATTCCCACCTAAAAATGTGGCTTCAAATCAATAAGCAGATTGCTTTGTTGTATTACAGTTTCAAGACAGTTCTCCATTGTGTGCAATCATTTGATTTTCATAAGAACAGTTTAACTCATTTCTAAGATTGCTCCTGCAAGGTTTTAGTTCAGACTGTAACTGTGGGATTAATATTTGAACCGAACAAAAACCTCCTCCAACTGTTTATTTCTGATGGAAAAAAAATGACACACAATGGAAACTTAGCCTGATTGGCATGCCTCTCAATTTCCTTAAGTTATGCCATTTGAATTATTAATGGAGATACAGAAATATTAGAGGCTCGGGATAAACAGTATGACTCATTCTCTTCTGCCAACAGGTCTCCTTTAAGCAAAAGACGACATCAAACTGTGACAAAAACACATAAAAAAGGTTTTATTTGTTTGTGACCAAAATATCGGCATTTTGTTAATTTCTCAAACCAGGCAAGCAGCCAAATTTTATAATTCCCCCTCTTTAGTCATAGGATGTGTGTGTAATTTTCAGGCTAGGTCTATAATTTCTGAAGAAAATACCAGGTTAAAAATATTCAGTGATATTAGCCCCAAAAAGCAGAACACTCCTAAATATGTACCGACGCATACATATCTGGCACATAGCCAATCAAATCCTACATTTTAACAGCGGAGAGTTAATTTTGATAAAGACGACAGAAAGAACTGGGTTCACCTCTTTAAGTCGAGATGTTCTGAAAAGATTACAGTGATGTATAATTTAATAAACAGCAGAATTGTCTTTAGAAAGCTCTCTAAAAACCCAGAGTACTTCAAAGGACCCTTTAATGATCACTGTCAGACATACATAGCGGAAAATTTGTAGTGACAAAGGTTCCCCTTGTTTTAAACGCATCTCCCTGCTGGGTCTTCTTCTCTTTTCACTTCTGAATTTTAAAGCAGCTGTCATTATGAACTATCTTATGCTGTCTGTACAAGGCTAAATAATGTAGTAGTTCAGCTCAAGGCACAGCCAACATACATTTTGCTCAAAATGCCTAAAAATGTTACTTTGACGTTTAAATGGAAGTGAATGTAAAGTTAAATTGTGACTCGTACTCATGAGACTGTATATCATGTTGTGTTTTTTAGGTTTTCTACTATTAACTTGGATTTTTTTTGTTCCTTTCCTTTCCCAACATTCATTTGTGTTTTGCTTTATGTTTGTGTCTAGCATCCATCCATTGCCATCCATTATCCCCAGTGGGGTCACCAGGGGTAACTTCCTCTATCTCCTGAAGGCAACAGTTCACAGTTTTAACAGTTAATAGAAAGTTATCAATCTCGGCCTAACTCTGGTTTTCAGATCAAGTCGTTGATATCTGTTTAAGAGTTTGGCTCAGCGTTTTGTTGGGCCTCACCAACACCACATTAGGTCACCAGGTCAATGCTGTCCTGAGAAACCCAGTAACAAATGCCTCAGCCTTCAAGGGGTGTGTCCTCCATACCTATTGCCAACCAAAATATGAAAAAAATAGCATTCTTTACTAGAGTAGAATAATATTGCACTGAAAAGTGTTGAAATTCAAATCTTTTTATGTGACTGCTTTCATTTTGTGAAGCCAGATTCTACAAGTTAATGTCTCATTTTCATCCCAAATTCATTCTGAAGCATCAGGCAAACAGTCAAATCTCAACATGATGTTGATGAGCACAAATCATCAACCACCAAGACTTTTAAAGTCTTCAAGATAAAGTTATTTACATACTTCTCCTGTGAAGCAGAACAGTACTAATTGAACAAACTTTTGAAAAGAATGCACTGATAACAGAACCACTGGCTTGTTAATACTTTTTGCAATGTATAGGTCACTGCCCTACTGTTCGCCATTTCCTGTAACAATTTAAATTCCTTTCTTCCCACTCCTCTGATTTATTTAAATGTTGTGGCAGGCCGCTTCCAAAGTTAACAAGCAGCCAAAGTGTGCCGAAAGAATTGTTCGTAATAGACCAACTCAAAGCAGCACATAATGGTGAGTTGTAACAAAGAGGATACTTCTTCTTTTTATACAAATCTTAAACGTATACTTACTGTGGATGTCCTACAGTAAGTAGTGGAAATACTTTTTTTCTTTTTTTTACAAAAAGACCAGTCACACTTATCCACACCACTGCTATTGGTACTTTTCTCCTTTGCCAGTAGGTCAGCACTTCATTTTTTCCTGTAACATTTTCTGTAGTTGAAGCACACAGAGAGAAAGATTTTTGACCATTTCTCTGTTCACAGTCTTTCTTTTCCAAAGTATATGACACTTTCATATGATCTCTTCTCTTCAGTAAACCCCTCAGGCTTTCTATAGGAGTTAGTACTGGTGACAGTCATGGCCATGACAGATTTGTTTTCTCTTCTTTGAACCATTTTTGTCTTGATTTTGCTGTGGATCTTGGATCACTGTCATGCAGTAAGACTTGTTGAAGACCCATTTTGAGCTTTCTGGCAGAAAACCACATGAGTTTATTTAAACTTAAGGTGTCCTTACATTTTATAGAGTTCATGTTGCAAATTACTCAAACAAGGTTTCACAGGTATTAGACTAGAAATCACAGTCAGTATCACAGATCCTCTGTTTTGCTTAAGAGTGCATATCAGTGTTAATGGTTTCCGTTCCACCACAGTGTTGGTGTTAGAAGGCTTAGTCTCATTTGACAATAAATCACATTTCCACATAAATCCCAATAATGTTTCCCAAAGTCCAAGATATTTTCTCAGGGGGTTCTCCAAAAATGCATTTGGCATGTACATAATATCTGAAGATGGTTATGGAGACCCCAGGATGCTACTAATTACAGCAGTGAGCCATGGGATTTTTTAAAATTTCTTTTACATCCCTCATAATCTTCCTGGGCGAGGAAGGATTGTGGAATATTTTCATTCAGCTGTTTTTGTCTCAGTTCCACTTAAGTTTTTGCTTTGACTGTAAATACGGGCAACTCTCATAAACTAAGACGTTAAAACGAACTCAAAAAAGCCATCTATAAGTTGAAAATATGATTTCTTTATCTATTTATTAGGGATAGTTAGGGGTGGTAATAAGTTTGCCATAAGGTAACTTTTAATAAACATGATCTTTACTGAAAGGCCTTTTGCATTTCTCTACCATAGGTGACCTGATTTTGGCTCCCAAAAAACATTAATTCCTAAAGGGCTCTGCAGTTGTTAAGTCCAGTTGGAAATGCAGAAATTGGGCTGCCGGATTTTTTCCTCTGTCTTTTTTGCCTTTATCACAAAATTAGGTGTGCATCTTCATCATTGCCATTCATCATCATATTCTGAGTCCTGCTGATGTTCCTGTTGCTGAGTAAATTTTGAACTGCTTTGCTCATCTGGAGTGCCCCACGGCTACTTCCCTGAACTGCTTATCTTTTCTTTACCGTTGTTTCCAGTTAACCTCATTTCATCCACTTTTGGCTTGACTCATTTTTCTTTATCCAGACATCTGGGAGCCGTCCCTTAGAGAGGGTGCTGTTACGGTTCTTTAGTTTTCTAGAACTTTTGTGTTCTGCTGTCTATGAATAATGCTATTTTTGGTTGCTCATTTGTTTGTATCAAGTTTTTTTTTTTTTTTTTCATCGCATCTGTTTCCTTGTCTGTTTTGCTTTGCGTTCTCTGAGTCACATCTGTCCTGAATTTGTTATCAGGACACCTGTTCCTCATGTTCACTATTTTTCTATGTATGAATGTTGTCCATGTTGTCCTTTGTGAATGTTTCAGATACTCATGTTGTCACTGCTTCTGTTCTTTTTTTTAGTTTTTATTTTTGTTATGATTTCTTCTAGGTTGGGTTTTTTTATGTTCATGCAAACTTTGTGGCTATTTAAATTCCTGCATGTTTAAAAGCGTTGTTTTTTGAGGAACATGTCATAGACTACTGTCTGCAAGTGTTCTCTTTGCTTCGCCTTGACTGGTCTTTATGGCATATTGAACATAAAACATGACGGATGTTGAATTTTATTTCCTGGTTTTTATCATCTCACATTGCTCTGGCCCTTATGTGCATTCTTTTGTCTTTTTTGTTTCTCCTGAAATGAATGATGATGCAGCAGTGAGCCAAGTGTGCAGGATATAATGGTAGATGAAACAGTATATTACCAGTTTTAGAAATACTGTCTCTTGCAAAGTTACTTCCATCAAACATTTTAACCTCTTTTCACATTACAACCATGATTTCCATTGACTAAAATAGCCACCAAGTGACTGTGTGGAGTACATGTGTATTCAGACCTCTTGACTCAATACTTTTTAAAACCACATTTTGCTGCAGCTGCAGCTTTTGGCTTAGCTTTTCATATCTACACACAATTTTTCACTCAGACATTTGTGAACATCAGGGAATTTATGTCTGGACTTTGACTATATTATTTTGAAATATGACTTGATCGAAAGCATCCTTTATAACTTAGGCTGTATGTGTAGGAGTCATTATTCTCCTGGAAGTGGAAAGTCGCTCCGCCCCAGTTTCTAACATGTTGTCTCACATCCAGTTTCCTTTGCCCAACTTTAAAAACATTATATTACCACCACAATGTTTTCTGCATAGTGATGTGCATTGTTAGCTGTCTTGCCGCCATTTCATGAAGGCTATATTTGTAGAGTGTACGACTGAGATGTGATCAAGTGATTCTACTCCATCTGTGAATCTCTGCAGCTCCTCTAGGGTTACCTAGAGGAGTCTGACAAATGCTCTTCTTGCCTGGCCTGCTAACTTAGGTAGATGGACAACAGACACGTCTTTGTAGCTTTTGGCCCTTTATTTTTTTTCCCATTTTCTAGTGACAGATGGAACGGTGCTCTTAGAGATGTTGAAAACTTCAAATATTTTTTTTATATCAAGCCTTGATTCAAACTTGTCCACAGTTTAACTCTTGACTTGCCTGATGTTTTCCTTGGTCTTCATGATGCTTTTTGTTTGGATGTACTCTAACAGTAAATGGTAAAAATGTATTTTATTTAGTTGTATCACAGTAAACGCCACATATTTTTCACATTATTAGAAAAAAAATCTATTCTGTTCCCCTTTTCACAATTATTTACTACTTTATTTTCGCCCATCACATAAAATCCTAATGGAACACATAGGAGTTTGTTGATTGATAATATTTTTAAGTTTCTTAAAACTGAAGTTCAGTTACAGTGGTCATATTAAAAGCTGGGTAGCTAAAATTTTCATTTTAACTTGGTTGTCATGGTGGACGTTCAGTTTAAATGTCATCAAAATCTAAATTACTTAAGTAAAAGCAAGTTATTTTTGTTCTTCCACACAGTCTGTGCACATCTGATGAGTAAACTTTTAGAATTTTTCACTCACCGTTGAAGCTGGCGTTGCGTATGTACTTGAGCAGCATCTTCCCATCTGTGGACTCCATTTGTGGACAGACGCCAGGATGATTGGGACATAAGTCTCTGTGCATGTTGTGCAGAGCGTGGGCCATAGCATACACAGCGTCAATCACAAACTGCACCTTCCCTTCCTGCTCATACTTGGAGTCGATCCCAATCCGCTCCTGGCCTGTGGGAAGAAAACGCCGGCTTTTAGCCGAATGCATCGAGAAGCTGTTAAACTTTACATTCTATCAGCTATGACAGCTTCTGTGCTTCTGTTTTTATCCAGCTCCTCATTAACTATTTGCTGCTGTTTGTTCAGTTTAGATTCTGAGGGAATTACAGCTAAAGGGGACAATGTGTTATAGGAAATAAGAAGACGTGTTTAATTCCCCAGTGGGATATATCAGCTCTAAAGCAGAGCTGTGAGCGGAAAAAAGTGTTTGTGAAAAAATTCAGCAGAGTCAGACTGAATTACTGGGGTGTGCTTCAAAGTAATAGGCAGGCAACAATGAAGCTCATTTGTCCCATCTGAAAGGAGATGAAGATCACCATGAACTTTAGTTACAGACTCTGCAACACTAGTTTCCTGCTCCTTTATATCCTCCTGGCCGCATGCTGCCCTTTCACTATGGGCTGCTGTAAAGGTTTTGCCTTATTCTGCTGGAACACTTTTCGAATACCTAATGCACAACCTCTCCTCTTGTTTTTGTTGCAAGTTGAACTTTCTAGGGGATAAGATCTGGTTTTCAAAGGCTGCCTAAAAGTTCTAACAACAAATATACCCCCATTACATTTTATGGTGATTTTTATTATCATCATTGTAATTATGATTTTCAAGCTCCCACTTACCAAAAGAATGCATCATCAAGAAAACAGAATATGAAAAAGATTATTTTCTCAGTGGTAGCTGTCCGCAGGAGCTCAGTAATCATGTTAATAAGAAAAGCAGAGTAATGTGGGAGACTTTTTTTGAAAAGAAATGAGCTTGAAAGCAATCTGTGCTGACATTTCAGTCCATTTTTTCAGATCTTAACATACATCTCAGCCCACACATAACCTTTTTGATTTTTCTAAGCTTCACATGAGGAGTTCGGTGAACAGACCTCGAATGAAAATCCCTCGTGCTAGAGTTTTCGTATTCTGGATTACTGGTTTCTTTCAATAAATGAGAATATGCTAAGAAATTTGATTTATTTCCTTGATTCAAATACAAAACTGAACCGCACAGATTACAGAGATTGAACTTAGATCTTACTCAAAATTCAGTGGCTTGGAAAATGAAAAAATATTATATGGTCAGGATGAAGAGTTCTAACTATAACTGTCTAGCAGAAACCATCTGTACCTTCCAGTAGAAAGGTAAGCCACAAAAGGTAATTGATAAAAAAAAAAGAAAAAAACTCTTAGTTCACAAGAATTTCATAGAAAGTTAAGTGGAAGAAAAAAGACACAAAGAACAAGGATAAATGTAGACTTTGAGTCGGTTGTGCAGCAAACCTTAAAGAGTATGGACTATATAAAGAGTCAGTACTTTAAGAACCTTAGGATATGGCCTACAACTATTGCTTCCTCTGTGTTAGGCCACTCTCCAGCCAGAAGAACGTCCTTCATGGGCAAAAAAAGCCTGGGGCTACTGGACATTAAACCAAAATCCTATTTTCAGATTACAGTAATTTTTAAAAATCTCATTTGGAAATTAAGGTTCCAGAGTTCTGAGGAGCATTTGAGGGAAACTGTAACCCTCTTGATTGAGGTCCAGACCGTCTGTTCCTGGACCTCAATTTTAACAGTATGTGTTTATTGGCATACTTTTAAGTATGCCAATAAAGTATTCAAAGTATTTTGAATTTATGTGCGACTCCAAGAGGACAAACATATTCTTTGAAATTGATATAAAAAAAAACAACTAAAATATAATGCTCTGTGTATCAAACTGTATATCATAAAAGAAAGTTTTATTTTTTTTAAATTAATCTTTGAAATATGTCAACTTTTTGATTAGGTTCTGGTTTATTAAAAAGCATGCATTTCAGCTTGAGCGCAGGTTAAAAAAGTAATACCTATTTCTGCATTTGTGCATCTGTGTACAGAGCAATCTATGGAAAAACAATTGAAAAGTGTTTTACTGTCATTTTGCAAGAAGGCCTCTTAGAGTTCAGCTAGTGGAAAAGCATCTATTGTCTTTGACACATGATGAAAGACACCATACAAGAGATTTTAAAGGAAACAAAATCCCTCAGCAAACTGTAATTTGTGTCAAGGCGCTATTGCCGTCATCAGGTATGGAGGGAAGATTAATACAGCATCCCACATTGCCGGCCGTCATCCACGCAGATAATTCATGCAGTGAAATGCCTGTCACACCATTGGCAGGTGCAGTTTAGGTAACATGAGAATGCATCACCACTGGAAACAACACTATCATTAATAAAACACAAAGACACTGCAGGAGCAGGTTTTGTGAAGGGAATTTATTCAGATTTGGGAAGAATTTCAGCTTTGAATAAAACGTACTCCGTGCTGAGATGTCAAGGTTACGGGGGAACAGAGAGACATGAAACCCAGGAGCAGACGGTCTGCTACAGCAGTGTGACAAATACATGTAGAGCATTAATTATTCTAATCATACAACTTAACTGTCCAGCACACGCAGGGTATCAACACCTGGTCTTAGACAAGATGATCAAAATCAAACCACAACAGCCCCCAGCGTCTGTGGTTTGTAATGTTGAATTTGCTCATCATCTTTACGCCAACACAGATTCATTTCCCTAATTGCTCCATGCCATTAAACACATGTACCTGTACACTTGCGGCTGCTGTCCTCTCTTTTGGAAGCACTGAGCAGCCGGCAGTCAAAGTTTTCCTCCCAGAACTCCGCAAACCACACATTCCTGCGATTGTTCTCCAGAGTGAGGCCCGTAAAGTATTCATCAAATCCTGGAGTAGAGGAAAGAGGGGGAAGACTCAGTTCCGGACCAATTATCAGCCATATCTGACCTGCAGGAAATGAAGTAGAAGCTGTGGTGGTGGCAGGGGTGCACAGCTCGCCGCTAGGTGTTGGAAAAAACCCATGCAAGCGCTTCCTCATCAAATTTTGACCATGGTGGATCCTTTTCCTCTGAAGTCCCATAGAACTTTAATCACAACTTTCATCTAGGAAATTACATTAATTAAGAAACAGGATGCATTATAAATAACGCAGACTTTCTAAGTAGTGCCTCAGCCTGTTGCCTGAAGCTTGAAGGTGCTGAACAGGTTTTCCTACTTTGTAAAATTCACTTAAACAGACAGCTTTTTTGTGAAATTATGCCCAACGTAGTTCAGCAAAACTATTCAGCACACCTCACGGATAAATGTGCTACAATGTGTTTTTTTTGTTGCCATTGTTCCTTATTCTTTAACTGCGCAACCAACAATTTTCAAAGTAAAAAGTAATCTGAATTTCACTCTTGTCCAGTCAAACCAGCTGGTGGAAAAGTGGAAATGGTTCACTGAAGCTAAATGATTCTGCTGATGTTAATTTCAACAGTCCATCAATGATGCATGGTGGATAACTAACGTCTTCCTTGCCTACACAGTGAACATTTTCTCATTTTGCATTTGGCTAGACGTTTCCTAATGACCAAATGCTTCATAAAAATTAGGCTTCCTTTCATGATTACGAGCGTCTGTAAGGACAGTGACACAGATCAGAGCTTAAAATAGATAGAACAGGCCGGGAATGTTCCATTTAAGCTTTGAATTTTGCATAATCCCTGAAAATGCAGATCTACAATATCCTCATATGCTTCATTTTGCATGTAGGTAGAAATTTAGTCTACAGAAAAAAAAACAAAAAAACTGTTAAGCATACAAAAGCAAAAAAATAAAATATAGAAATCAAAGCCTTTATAGACTTTTATTATGCACCTGTTTTGACAGTCTAAATCCATCACCAATGTTGCTTTTTAAGAAAGGTAAAAGTCTCTCACACTAAGCCATTTAAATTATCTGGTTTTATGGTTAAATATAAAAAGGAGAGCTCCTCTTATCCAAAGTGGTTTTTAGTCTTATCACTTCAAACCCATCAAGCTTATAATTTTTCTCTGAGGACTGTCAAGAGTTATTGGGATATATATATATATATATATATATATATATATATATATATATATATATATATGTATATATATATATATATATATATATATATATATATATATATATATATATATATATATAAAGATATATTATATATATATATATAAGATATATTATATATAGATAGATATTGAAGAAACACCATTTATTTAATTACCTTTGCTACACTTCTATATAAACAAACAGAAACATAAACATTAAAAGAACCCATCAAATATTTGAAAGTTACTTCACTTTAACTCAACCCTTACAATTTTTGTAAGAAAAAGGTCAAACAGACGTTTGTCAAATGCTAGTATGACCAAAGTTGTAGGTTAGAGGTGCAAGTAAAGGCAACTAGCTCTGGTGGACTAGTTGTGATGATTTCAGATATGGGCAATATGACTCACAACCCAGGGTGGCATTACCTCAAGGCTTTAGGAGGCTCTGGGAGGAGCCTAAAACACTCAAAAGAGGTGTCTTAATATCAGTCAGTGAGAAAAATAAATGTCTTTTAACACCGTATATGTAAATATCAAGTTTTATATGTATAATCCATCATATTATGTCTATTTTGTATATTTTTTGGTTACAGATATAACCCACAGGAAATATTTGAAAGGCATAGATTTAAAAACCATAGATCGCAGCCTGTGGTGTTCAAGATGCAGATACCTTCAATGGAGGAGCGTTTAGGCAGAATTGTGACTGCTCCCACTGCTACGTCCTCCAGCTGGTGGATCGGGCTGCTCTTGGACCCCCAGCTGTCAGATCCAATCCACAGGAAATGGCCCACCTGGTTGGCCCTCTTGGTGGCATTGAGAACACCTCTGCAAGAACATCCATATGGTTATTAGCAGAGAAAAAGAAGGAGAGAGAAAGAGAGAAAGAAAGGTGCGCAATCAGATGTTTATCAAACTGAGGCACACAGCTAGCCTTAAGCAGCTCTTTGGACATAAAAGGCCTCTGATGGGGTTTTTCTCATTAGAGCACAAACCAAAAGAAGGTTATTACTGTTCTTATTTTGAAGTATGTGTTCTGGGGAAAGCAGAGATGGTAACATTTAAATAACACAGCACATGTCTGCAGGCAGTCACGCTTATTCTCTTATCATTCGCACTTCACCTCTGGATTCTTTATTCTGAATTTACATGTGTTAAATGTTTGATTCTGAGCTTCAACATATAAACATCACTCAGGGGCTATTGTAAATGAAACAATATATCCTCTGCTTTGTTCCGACCCGAATTCCCTGCTTCCTCTCTGAGCCATGTTTGTCTTGTTGCAGGTATGTTTGTGCAGCCAGACACAGAGTGCGCTCTTGTTAAAACTGCACTTCTAGCCTTTTTCTTTTCTTTCTCTTTTTTTAGATGCTGCTGCTCAGAGATTAAAACACCCCAATGTGGCGAGTCAGCGGCACGCCACAAGAAACACGTATGACTCCAGATTGTGCCGCTGCGCTCCTCACCGTATGTCTTCTTCACTGGCGAAGATGATGATTGCCCGTGCGTTGTGGGTTTCCAGCAATTGTTGGATGATTTTGTCGTAATCCTCCGTCTTAGGGTTGTGGGGAATTTTCAAAGACTGGGCAATGCAGATTCCACCTTTATAATGGGGAAAGAAGGTACAAATGAGTAGGCTCCAGGGATTCATGTCATGCACAGTTTCTCAAAGCTTCAGGTCACAATAGCTGTGGCTTTTTCATGGAAATCTCTCCCAAAGGGAAAGAAAAACAAGTCTAAACACAGAAGGACTTTGATAAAGCTGCTCTGCTATCTACAGAGTCTAAAAGACATCCTTACAGTGTATACATTTACATTTTGGCAACAATCTCCAAACCACAGAAGCCTGCAGTCGAACACTTACTGTATGGTGAACCTTCCTGCTGAGCGCCGCCATCATTTCACAGACAGAGACAGTAACAAACACTTCTGCTATTACAAATCCAATAATCCACACCCACTGGGACGCAAAGCTACAGATTTAATATTATGGATTTGAGAAGAAAACACCAGCTCGGCATTGAATTTTCATTTTACGTCATTATCAAACATCTCTTACTGAAACCTGAACCGATCAGATAGCACAGCTGGCAATAACAAACAAAGAGGATATTAATACCGACGATAAATCACTCTCAGACAGGTCACCGCTGATGAGCTTGTACAGGATGGAAAGCGCTGATTGCCACACGCCGCTCTCAACACGGTACATATTTCCACGTTTTGATTTAAGCAGATCATCAGATGTCGCGACACTCAGCAGCTCATTATTGGGTAGAGGAGTGAAATCCTCTCTTTCAGAAAAATAACCTGAAACTGTGTTCTGTTCCCGTGTGATGTGGTAATTATAGACGTGGAGGACGAGCTAACCTTTCGAGCGCTGGAGATAAACAAATAATATGATAACCTGTACAGAAGGATGTTCTAACTACTGCAGGCCTACACTGAAGCAGCAGCTCATCCCGAGTCAACAGCAAAGCTTTACCCAAACCAATTAAATTTCTCCCACTCAAGCATTTTAATAGTCTACCCAATAACCTCTCAGTTTGAGTTTCCCTGAATAGACGGGGATATGGAAGGGATCTCCTAATTGCCACTCTCCTCAGGCTCATTACTTTGATATAAACAGCTTTTAGCTGGCAGATCAAACATCTACAGTCACGAATATTCTGTGGCATTTCTTAAGTCAGGAGAAAACCAAATGATAACTGTTGAACATTTTCTTAGATGTGTTTTTTTTTTCTAGCATCAGCAAGCAAAGCTGTTTTTGGGGGTTTTTTTGACGTAAAAAAAGACACAGCAAGTGTCAAAAGGCTTCTCAGATGGTTGCTGTTATCCAGCTGGAATGAACTGAACATAAAGATGGATATCCTGCCAGCGGTTATGTTACTGCTTAAGGGTTTGTGGTAACTTGTTATGAGGAAAATGTGCTCTGTGTCATTTGTGCAGGGAAGGCCACGCTGAAGGTCTCCGAGGATGAACACTAAGACTCTGTTTCAGCTCAGAGAGTTCAGATAATTTAAGCCAGAGTGCACACTATATGAGACTGCACTTTCAGGTTTCTGTTTTCAGAGCCATGCAAAGAATTCAGCAGCGACTTCCACCTCTGGGCTGATTGTTTCCTGTTTCTAGGATTTATTCACAAGTACTACATATAAAAAGAAAACTGCTATGAAATATGATCTGTTACATTTTCTAATATTTCATCTCAAGATAGCCACAAATTCCAGTTTGTTTTATTGGTAGACAGACCCAAAAGTAGAGCACAGCTGTGAAGGTGAAGTAAAATAATGCCGGTTCTAAAAATTACTTTTAAAATAGAAATCCGAAATATGTGCATGGATTTGTAATTTTACAAATCAATGCAAATAAAATGCTTTCACTGAAGTTTCAGCTACAACGTGGCAGTATGTTGGAGTATCTCTGTAATATTCATTCATATTTTTCTTTTTCTTTTTTTTTACTTTTGTTCCTGTGTTTTTGGTGGGAAAATGTTTTTTTTTCCTTTTTTTTTTTCTGTTTTTGGTTTTTGATGTGCAGATGGAAGGGTTTTTGCTAACACTTTTTATGCTTTGCTCATTTATTATGATGCAACCATAGCAACAAGGTGGTTTACAACAGGAGAAGCTGATTAACATTGCAAAAGCTGAAATGATGCCACAACTTCAAGCCACAAATCTCAAAGGGGTTGAAAATGAGGCATTGTGGGTTTTGAGCAGGAGCAAAGAGGAGAGAGAAAAGGAGGAAGTTCAAGCCATCTCTTCCATCATGGGAAATGTGAGATCATCAGCTAGCAAGGATGAGGAACATGCAAGTAGTGACAGTGGAGAGGTAGACCTCCCCTCTAACAGGAAGAGACTCCAGCAAATCCTGGGTCATTGTGAGTGGCTGCCACACAAAAAGAAACAGAAGAACTGATGTAGGATTATTTTCTATGTTAATAAAAAGTAAAAAGCTAAAAACAAGAGCTGGACAACCTTTAATTGATGACAGATTAGCTAACCTGAATTGTGGGTCTCTGCAGCTCATCCAGAGTAAACTTGGTTGCTTCTCTGATGCTCTCCTTGAAAGTTATTTAGTAGGTTTGAAGTTTCATAGAAAACTGCTCTTTAACAGTTTTCTATGAGATGCTTTATGCTTTAACAATTCAAAGAAAATTGAAGCTTGAACATGAAAGTATTGGGACCAAACCCTCCACAAACCTTTAAATGTTTTTCATAACATGTCTGCTGTGGACTATCTGTGGTCTGTTTGTAGTTCTCTAGCAAACTACTCAGGTCTCTCTACCACAAAACAATGTGCTTTCACAATCATGGGTTGTTATCTTCCTCCATCACATAAAATCCCTGCTGTTACATTGAAAGTTTTTTTTTATTTTATTTTATTTATTTATTACCAATCAGTCAATAAAAAGTAAAAGCTGAAAAAAAAGTAAGAAAAATAGCCATGCCAACTGATAGGCAATTTTAGACAATTTGCTCGAAACGGAGCAGGTTTTAAAGTGAAATATGTGAGAAGGTCAACGGGTACAGATACTTTTACAAGACACTGTAAATATTATCTATTTGAATTGCGGTCTTGTGAAAATACATCCTCACCAAACCCGGCTGAATCGTGTAAAGCGTTGCAAGATCTTGAACAAAGACGGATTGCAGGTCACAACAGTTAATATAGAGACCACCCAAGCCACTGATGAAGATAAAAAGCATTTGGAGCAAAGCCCATCTTCACTGAGAAATGTGCTGTGAGCTTAAAACTACCCCGGCGGTTGTGCAAAAGGGGCTAAATTATTGAATACCTGCGGAATACCTCATCTGTCAGTCAGTCAGATGGTCGAGCAGAGAGAGGCAGGGAGGCTACCATGATGAAAATGCAAGGCTAGTGTCAGTAGTTTCAGAGTGCTGCGCGGTATGCCGGGCCGCCTTCTGCTGTCGCTGGAATGGAAATGGACTTGAAAGAGTCTTCATCTCAGAGAATAGATTTAAAGGAGTTCTGCGGGCCTGTTCTGGTTGCTGATGTCCAATGCGAGGCAGTGAAATGTCAGGCTCTTTGAGATAAAAGTGTGTCAGAAAAGCCAAGTACACAAGAACCCCTGGTCCCAAGATGCTTTAAAGGCCTGTGTTTAAAACAATATGTCATTTTTAAAATGTTTGTCTCTTTTATGAATTTAACATTACATGCACTATGTCGACTTTGCATTACCATTTTAGCCTCACTTTATCTCCAAAAGAGAAAACAAGCAACTCTTTAAAAGAAAATCTCGCAAACCTGGCTTTTTGTTTTTGGACCAATGATCCGTTCAGAGTTGGAAGGCACTGGTATGTCACAGCTTATAGAAGAAAACAATGTTAAATATGTTTGCCTATTCCTCATTTGTTTGATTTTTCTTTTTCTTTGAGGGGTGTCTTGAACATTTTTCTTGTCGCTTTCCTATTATCTATAGGTGTACAAGGTGTACAAACGAGTTCAGTTTTTACTCAGGTTAATGTTTACTTCAGGCAACCATACATCTTCCTAGAGACAATTGTGAGCCCTATTTACTCTGATGCCGCTGAGGTTTGTCAGAAAACATTAGAAAATCACGTAAAGCGTTAGCAGCTGAAAGCGATACTGCTTTGACAATTCACAAAAGAAGAAAATTCACAGAATGAAACAAATTGTAACAATTTCCAGAAGACTGCTCTCCATTTTCAAAAGTGTAACAGGAAAAAGAAACCAAATTTTGCCCCATCAGGTTTCTGATACTGAACTTGCCAATACCTATTTGCTATTAAAGCAGACAAAAGTAGCTTTTTTTCTGTTTCTTCTATCATACTGGTCTGGTTTATAGAAAATATCTGCTGGGGAAATGTCTGGCCACAAAAGTTATTTTTGAGTAGCAGTTCTACCCAACTAAACACTACCTTCTGAGAAAAAAGCAGGCAATAATAGGAAATGTACATCTTGTGAAACTATGGTTGACTTGTCCTGGATCTTCTCTTTCCCAAGACATCCCTGGTGTGCAAAGTTTCTTATTTTACTTCTGATCATGTGTACCCTAACTTTTTCTAATGCTTAAAGAATGTCTTGTTTTGTAACACAAATATTAAGAGCAAACTAACTTCTCACTGCCATGATATTAACATGCATCTTGTACAGATCAAATTTCATATCTAAGTGTAAAGCAAATTTTGTGAAAACAATGTCAACTGTAGCTTCTACACTGATTCTGTGCACCATATTTTATCAACAATCAACAGCAAGAAAAAAATGACGTAAAGATATGTGATTAAATATTTTAATACATTTAACACATAACATTTCTGAAATGTTATGTGTTAAAGCGATTTGAAATCGTGGTATATTCAGATTGTATTCTTCATACACTTTTCTTTGTTTTTGTCAACTTGAAATGTGCCTTGATCTGTTTTGTTCTTAATAAAGAATTTAGATCTTGAAAATTCAACCTACCTACAGATCGAAGTGAATGACAATGAATTAGTCCCAATGAGTGATGGCTTATCTTTCCAACATGTCCTTTGAGGTAAAAAGTTTAGCTGGTAGTTTCTGTTGTTGAACGCTGAAGTTAGCATGTGATTTGTAGCTTCTTAAATAACTCCCTTTACTAATTTAACATTGGAGTTGGAAGCTACAAATCAGAGGTCAACTTCAACACTGTGTTTTTCAGCTGAAATGTCATTGAACTGTTGCTAGAGTAGCTTGCAAGTTTACCTGTTGAATGGCTGTGATGGCAGTATTTCCTCTGTACAAGAGAAAATACATAGAGAATAATGTATTTTCTTTTATTATGTCCATAAAATGGATAGTTTACATCCTTGTTGTACAAAACGCCAAAACTTTTCACTTTGATTTTCAATTTATGTGAAGCCACACACATGAAGTTTCTGTGGTCTGCCTCTGAAAGAAATGGGAACACTGTATTCCCCTTTAAAGTAGTTGGAAAGGGCAATGTGATGCTCTTCATCTTCAGTCTTATTGTTACATTTCTCATAATACATTTATAATATATTAATTATCATGTTCTTAGTGGTAATGGGTCAGGATAACAAAGCTTTGATACATTCTTCAAAAAATAGTTGCCAGATTAAATTATTGGTTGCCTCGTAATGTTACAGCCAGTTCTTTAGCTGCTGTGCAACTATATCAGAGTGTTGCAATGTCTTTCATTTGATATTCTCTTTATTCCATATTCTCTATTAAAAATGCTATGTTGAACAAATCAAGTAGTGTGTCTGTTCCAGCTGCATATATTGCTTGTGCTATTCAACAAGAGGTAAATCTAATCCAGAACTGTCCTGGACAGGTGCACTGATGTTGATTTATTTATTTTTTTTTGCTACATCTGTCTATGCATAATTGCTCTAAAAGTACATTTTTACTGTGCCAATGAAATCACTAAGCCTTTAAAGCATTCTAAACTTCCATACAGAAATCAATATGGACTGTATCTTCCACACTGATTCAAATGTTCTTTTTAACACAGCTTTGCCACATATTCAACCTTCTCCAAAGGACACTATCTTAGAAAACAAATAGTATCTATAAATATTAGGCTCAAAGTTGTGAATTAAAATATATTTGATGGGAAGTATAGTTATGGAGTACATAATGTGAATATTAATACCTATGCAAGTTTGTCTAGGTAACATAATAAAGCTTGACTATCCTGATAATGTAATTAAACCTTTTATTTATACAGTTGATTTCTAAGAACCAAGATTTTAATGTGAAAGTTGTATTTGAATGTTCAATATGGATAAGCTGTTTAAAGCTGTATCATTTGCAAACTCTTCTATAAAATCTACAAATATAAAATTGATGCAAAACTTGATGTATTTGTGAGTGTTCTTTATGTGTGTATGTGACATGTGTATTTATGATTACATATTCATTTTTTTCTTTCTTTTTTTTTACTTCCATCTGTCAAGATTTGTACAAAGACAATAAAGAAGGAAATTGTGCTTTAAATCAAAAATATAACTTTAGTGGTATGGTTAAAGCTAAATTCTAGACCTAAATCAAGAGAATCTGTCACTACACTTGAAAAACAATCTCCACACACTTTCTCCTTCCAGTCTGACACAAAATGAGCTGTTTTTCAAAGAAGGTGCAGAGATCTTTGTGTCTACTTGTGCAAAGCTAGTAGAAACCAGAAATGTTTATAAGTCATTTTTGCAAGTCTGACGAACAAGAAAGCAAGATCTATCCAGAAAAAAAAATACTATTTCTTATCAAATACATACCTATGTCAAGTCTACCCCTGCATTACTGAATGCTGGGAAACAAAATATCTCTAGGCCTAAATCATATCACAAAAATTGTGATATGTTTTCAAATTTCTAATATTTATAAACAATTATTTAATCCAGATAACTGCACGTCTACTTTATATTGTTTTTATTTAGATATTTTTAGCTAGACGTGTGCTTGCACTATAGCAGTTAGCTTAACAGGGGGACTCTGAGGTAAGTTATGTTTATTTATTTTCCTAAATGATGCAGTCACTTAAAACGGCATTCAGTTTTAAGTGACTACTTAAAATCTTTCATTATTACAACTTAAGTGCAATCTGAGACTCAAACTAGAGTCTCCGTCTCTCGTAGAAGCAACGCCTGAACGTGTCGCAGCTTAAACTGCAGGGAAACATGGTTATGACTGAGGGGGACTGAACACAAATCCACACATCAAGTTTCACTTTATGTGTAAAAAGTCAAAGAAAACCACATATCCTTTTCCTTCCAATGCATACCTACGCTCTGCTTTCTGTGTTTCTTTTATTCAAAATCCTTCATTAGTGTATTGACGTTTGCAGTTGTAAAGTGGTAAACACAAAAAGGATCAAAGTGTAGAAATACTTTTGCAAGGTGCTTTAAATCCTTCAATGGCTTTTTAAAAGTTTGACTTTGAGTCAATGTTTCTGTTTTCTTTCATAAACCAGGCCATTTAAGGCCGTGCCCCCAAAGCGATCCAAATTCTACTGTGTGCTAGTTTGAGCTTGTGTGGGAAACAAAGGCTCTACAAGCTGATAACTATGTGCTTAGGGAGTTTTGAGTCTATTCTGTTTTTTGTGCAAGTCATGTCAATATTGATAAGAGGAAAAAAAGGAAGATCTTATTCTTTTTTTTTTCTTCTTCTTTTTGCATTGATCTTATATCTGCTTTACAGTGCAAATGTAAAATCCCCTCATACAGAAAAGTTGCATTTTACTTTTGTTAGTCATAGTTCGGATCTTCCCATAAGGAGGACTTGGAGTGAATTTCCACCTCTTAGCTTTACATAAACCTAGAAGCAACCAATGTAGAGCAACTTGATGATTATCAGATTTAATAGCGAACCAAATACAAACTTCAAGGTTTTAAAAAAAATGCAGCTTCTAGAAGATCTAAACTCTCGAAACTCCTCTTATCTTTTGAGACAAATGAACCCATACCACTCTGCTACATCATCAGTAGAAATTAAGCCCTAGCTTTAGTTTGATTTATACTGAACCTGGTTCTGCTGGAGTTTTTTTTTTTCTCTTAAAAGAAAATGATTCTTCTGCAGTGGTGCCATTTGTACTGAAATCTCCTGTAAAGAAAGTTTGAAAACCTAGAATCTTTTTCCCCCCCTCTCACTTATGAGGTTCTACATCATTCAGAAGGAGTTATCTAAGCCAATGAAGACAACGTGACATAACCAGGTCTCTGTATTCGCAGAAGAGCCATTAAAAGATCACTAAAATTGGTTTATAGTTCTTTGTCTTAGGTAATTCTGTGCCTGATCCAGTTGGTGAAGTCATCCAGCCTGCTTTCTGCTTCTATATAGAAGATGTTCATCAATTTCATGCATTTGTAATCATCTGCTTTTATAACAGAAACGGCATGAGATTCTGTGGTCAGTATAAATTTTATTATGCTGCATAAAAGTTATAAATTTATATGCTGTGGCCACAAACAATTTTATGATTCTGTTGTACTGATAGGGTATAACTCTTTACCTGGGGTAGAAATTTGTTGTATAATTTTCCATGTGAGTGTGTGGTTGGTATGCGCCATATAAAATCCCCATCACATAAAAAGATGTTTTCTTGCAGTGTAAAAAAAGAGGAAATTGATTAAAAATTGTGCATTGTTGAAATAAAGCCCTGTAAAACCAGGTGGAATGGGAGATAATGCTTTCAGTAAGCAATATAGTGAAATTCACTTTGGTTTTTATTTAAATTGACTACCAGTTTATACATATATTTCACTTCTGTGGTAATAAGACTTCGGTAAAGCCATTGAAAGCCAAAAATAACAAACAAAAGTGTATCACTTAAGAAAAAGTTTAGAAATTTACAAAATTTGCTGACTCATGTACACATTTTCACACTTTTACTTCAAATGATTCTTCATGGATTTACTCCATAAACATTTTAAGAGCCACTATTGTTCTGACAAATGTTGCACACTATGTCAAGTCACACTGGAGAACATATATATATATATATATATATATATATATATACATATATATATATATATATATATATATATATATATAATAAAAATGAAAGGAAGTTAAAAATTCAGAAGATGCTAATGGAAGGGACTGTCCTGGATCTTTTTCCTTGAAAAGCAGAGATCTAAATATTATACAAAATTCATAAAATCCCCAGATGAATGTGGTTCTTGAAAGTAGGAGGTTTTTCATAGCACAAAAGGATAACAAATTCCAAACAGGAACTCGATGCTATTACAAGGCCATTATTTTCAAAAATGTAATGACCAATTAGATGTCATGTCAATATATTTTTACTTTAACAAAAAGGACTGTTTTACTCTGCTTTGTTTTGCTCCCACTATAAATTGATTTGCAGAACATAAAATTCTGCACTTTCTTTCACAGAAAAAAAAAAACAAACAAAAAAAACACAAAATTGGGTGGGAATGCAGGTACCACTACACCCCTAATATCTGTACACATTTGATCTTACAGCTATAAAAGCAACAATTGTAACAGAAAACCCCAACATATGTTATGCTTTGCTGTGTGTACATTGTGTAAAGTTGCATTTATGTTGTGTCTCCATGTCTCTGTAGAAACATATCCACCCAAGTGAAGTGAGAAGTTTTCTAAAGTCAAAATGTGGAGGTGGTCACAGAGGAGAGAGTTACTTCCACCACGCACACCAACAGCCCCCTAGAGTCCATCAATGTGGAGAGAAACCGCACCAACGTAGCATAGATGGGCCCAGAGCACAATGTGGAATGTGGGTGGAGAGGGGCCAAGACCCTGCAAACTGCATGAGCCATCCCCCAAGCACCTATCAGACTAGGTAAGGAAAACTGTTATGTTCTGTTGAAGCCCATGGTGCTTGTGAAGTCGGATGATGCCAAGGTGGTTCTGATTAGGGATGGGCGGCACAGACTTAGATTTTCATCGTGATAGTTTGTGGTGCTTTCATGATAATGGTGAACAACTATTTGTCACTTCTTTTCTGTCTTTTTCTGGGTTACTGTATGGCTGTGACAGCATGGCACAGCAATTGTTGGCCCACAAACCCAAATACTGCTCTGGAAAAATATTGCCATTTTGAGTTTGGCTTCATCAGGACACCAGTTTCATAAATAAGTGCATTTTTTCCCTTAAACTACACACAGTAAGTGTACTTAATTAGATTTTGGAATTTATTGATATTTATCGATGCTCTCTTGGAACAAAGGGTGAAGAAACTATAAGAAAAAAAAACAATTTAGTCAGTTTTTGAACATTTCAAACATGACACATTTGTCATTATAACATGGAATCCTTAAATCTCAGAAATATTTTTTTTTACATTAATGATACAATAAATGTCCAGCTATAGTTGCTAAGACTGGAAATTATTATTATTTTTTAAATTTCCACCTCAATAAATCCAAAACACTCTTAAGGTTTTGTAGGTGTTTAATCTGTTGACTTTTTCAAAGAAATAAACATATGCTTTGTGTTATATTTATTATGTAAAACAATATTTACTGAATCTCTGTTCAATAAACTAATTAATGAATTAAACAGTGGAGGTCATATTCTTGTCCTGATTTAGTTCCTCTTCTCAAACTAGTTTACCAATAACTCACATACTTATTCCTTGTAATAAATATTTTGATTAGCAGTATGTTTTGACTCTCATTTAAAGTCTGTCAAGAAAGCAAGAGCAGAAAGTGAGGTTATTTACACATTTATGTACAGTTACTCTAAATGTTGAATTTCTCCCTGCAGCAGATGGATGTGATGCTAGTTTGCGACAGTAATAGCTGCTCATTATTCACTTACTCCTGGTAATACAAAACAAAGCGCAGTATGAACCTGTGACCTTTGCTCTGCATTAGATTAATATGTCAAAGAGAGTTTCAATAATGATCATTGCTAATTTCATTGGACTCCTGGAAGTTCTCAGCTTATCTGATTGCCACAGGTCATGCACCGCATTAACTTCTTCAATTATTCATCTTCAGTGCCCTCGGATCTAAGAATGCACCGCAGGATGAGAGACCCGGCACTCCCATTTCGCTTGGTAATATACAAATCCCTTTAAATTAGGAGCAGTTGATGGTTTCAGCTATCCAGCTTTCCCGCCTACTCACCAGTACCCTCCAAACCAGAACCTCCAGGGTGTCCATAATGCTGCAATTATATTTATCACCTCGACAGTCAAACGGCAGACTTAATCCCTCTGGTCTGCCTGCCTGAACACTTGGGAGCACATCAAATTGGGCTGACATGCAGCCTATATTCACGTTCTACATCTGGGTGCCCTTTCATATTCCGCTTGCCTTTTCCACTGATGGCCTGGGACACGTCAATGTCGGAAGGTCCCAGCAGAAGGATCACGGTCTATTTTCCACATGCGTCATACCTCTCCCCTCCACTGCTGCATATGAGCTTAATATGTTTTCAGGCGGATCCCTCTCTCGTCATTGTTGAGGACAGATCTGAGAAAGGCTTAGTGTTGGCAAGGTTCTGCAATCAATTCCACAGTGATACTTTGTGGGAGGTTTTCCTCAAATGCAGGCTATTATTTATTTCTTTTTTCTTTTTTGTACGTGATGGAAAAAACTGAACTCCATCGCTCTGGCCTGAATCCAGACAGACACAGAAAAGTACAAACAAGATCTATCTCTGCCAGATTCACCTGGAGCCAGATGGAAGGTGCAGAATGTGAGAAGAGACAGTGGAGCAAAAATAAAATAAAAAGGAGGGGAAAAAAAAAAACAGAAAAGATCAATACAGGCTGACCATCACTCTAGTCTCAGCTTGGGGTAATGGGCACCCATATTGCATTAGCACGCGAGATGGTTCTCCTTGAAGTGGTGAAGCGAGAATCCTACTAATGCATCTGACATTTGGACGCAAGAGGACGGGGCAGCTGCGCAGAAATGTCTCAGGGCCTTACGGATGAGCTTGCAAGGATCCTGTAGTGTCAACCAAACAATGCTGCTCTACTTTCTACATTGATTTACAACAGAAATGTTGATAAAATGTGCTGTCTTTCCATAATAACAAAGATGGCTTTTTTTTTTCATTCACTTCAGTCCATTTCAGTCATTTCAAATGCAGATCCCCTGCCACTGAATGAATCCTGTGACTGTTGTCTTATTATATAATTAATGTGTTTATTAAAGATAAATCCTAGGGTACTGAAAATGTTCCCTCAGAGCATCTAATTCTCATTTGTGTATGAATACAAAATAATGTGGCGACTGGAGCTCGGCTTTAGCAGGAGGAGAGCAAAACAACAATAGTCATAATGCCATACCTCTCCTGTTGTTGTTTGGGAATCATAATTATATCACTCTGTTTACGGGTCTTTGCATAAGAAAGAATGAAACATTAGCAGCAATGCGTCTGAGAAGCCCAGCTGTTGGAAGCTGTGTTTATTTCAGGACGTGAGAGGAACTGAGACAAAACAAGCCTTCAATCAGGACTTTTCCTAATTTGCTACAACACTGCGTTCTTCATTTCTCTCTTCTTTCCCCATCCCCTCTCCCTCTATCGATGCAAATTGCACAGCCGCAAACAGCTTCTTAAAGTTTTAGTGAGTGATCACACTGGACATGAATGCACACAGATAAAATATTCATGCATGCTGGACCTCTGATCGAGGGCTTGTGAGATATCATTAGCTTTCCATATTTTTGAGGGTTGTCCACGTCAGTCTACTAAAAAAAAAAGAAAAAAAAAGATACAGAGCTTGCTCCTAGCAAATGTGCAAGAATTAGACTGGGATCCACAGACGTGTAGGTGAGAGAAAGCGTCGCCAGACATGTTTGGTTAATCATCCAATACTTTGTAATGAGGCATCTTTGGCTTCATGTTGCATACAAACTGCAGCAGCCACTGTGGAAAGTCTCTGCAGACTCATGTCTGAAGACCTCTGAACCATATGATTTGATAAAGCCAGCTGACCCATCGAACTGTATAAGCAGAGTTTATTCTGCCGATAGCAGTAACTGTTGACTGACACAACTACATGCCGTCGGCAACACTGGCCTGGGAAAAACAGGTGAATAGAGCGTGTGCACAATTGTCAGGTTGCTTTCCGAACAAAAACATGTGAATGTCTGAATACAAATCACTTATCTTCCAAACCTCTTCAGACATAATAATAAACTTGTTCAGTCTCAAATAGGCTCATTTCCTCTTAGAAAATCTCTATTATTGTTCTATTGCATATTTAGACAAGTTAAACAAATGTTTAAAAGCTTTTTTCTTCAAAGCCCCTGAATTTGATCATGTTTAATGCATTTTCTAAAAGAAAAAGCTCTTTCTTATGATGGACCATCAGCATGATTCAGCACATGTTCACCGCAAGTCACTGCAAATTAGTGATAAATGAATTATTTTATATTGTTGAATAACCACTGAATAGAACATAGAAAACTGTCTAATGTGAGGATAAGTTGAGTGACTGTATTAAGTCTGCTTCAAAAAAAAAAAAAAAAAAACAATTAAAAATTAACAGTGCACATTTGATGTCTTCAAACAACTCCACCCAGTCTGATCTGGGAACTTTTTTACTGAGGCGGGGGCCTGGAGATGGCTACAAGCTCTACAGCGCCTGGAGATGTTACCTAATGAAGGGTTTACACAGAAAGTTAACAGGGAAATTAAACAGATTAAATCATAAACAAAACTATCCGACTGACTTATGTCTGCATCAAGTGACTACATGAGCTTATTCTTTTCTTTTTAAGAGATGATAAACACTTGATTTCTTGATGAACCTCTGGACTTATTTCACATGCAAAACAACATGTCGATATTAGAACTTTTTACATGAATTTCTAATATTTTGTCTAAGTGTCACGGCCTGCTTTAAAGCAGCAGGGTGGCTCTTTAGTGAATCAGATGAAAACAAGTGAAGATCGCGGCCATGACTTTACACTGCACAAAACTGTTAAGCTTCAGTTCAAGTCTACCATTGAGCTTGCCATGAAAAATTGCTAATTCTGTGTCTGATGATCTGTTACTGAGTTCAGCAAATTATCTGTTTGGGGTCACTGTTCTGCAAAAATCCAATTTTCAATTTCTGATAGAGTCCATCAGATCTTTCAGTTAAATCTCCTCAAATTTAAAAGGGATCTGAATGTCATGCGCTCCAGCATGCTTCCCAAGGCTGAGGAAAGAACAACACCATCAAAGACCCCCCGTCATGCTAGGCAGTGGGATATGCTTTACCCACATAGCCTCTACTTTTTAACGGCATGTCTTCAATTTAAGTTTCATTTGATCAAAGCTTATAGTTTCTGCTAACATCTGATTTTGGAAATAAAAATATTTTTTCCTACAGAAAAATATTTCAGTTGTAGGGGAACCAAGACTTAAACCTTTATTTCTGATCATTTATGTTTTAGGCTTTTAGTGAATGTACATTAACTAAATGTTGCTTTTTTCTGTTTTTTAGTGTGAGACTATGTTACTGCAATAAAAAATTAATTTCTGTTAAGGTTTTTAAACATGTTTACCAGCGACACCAATAAATGTGGCAATGTACGTCCTCGACTGAAGCATGAAATCAGAATTTAAAGTTAAACATCCCCATCAGCGAGCATTTAGTGTTCTGCCTCCTCTCTTCCATATCTCATCTGTATCTTCATTTTGGGGGAAAAAAAAAGAAGGGTAAAATGACTATGGGAAATTCTCATTACAGAGATTTTCTGTGCCACATGTTTCTCCATCTACATTTCCAGTAACACTCTACAACTCACTCAGAAGCTAAACAGATCAATAATTCATGCACCCAAAACAGATTTTATGACCAACAGGAACCTCAGCCTGAGTCAGTAATGTGCAAATGTAATTTTTAATCAAAAAAATACATTTTCGGAATAAGTATTTCATTTTCTGCAGGGCCTATTGCAAGACTCCCATGGCTCACCTGCTTCCTTGGAGAGCTGGGTGAAAGCCTCCACTCCCTTCTCCCCATAGCTGCCTTCTGAAGCAACAGTGGAGACATAGGTCCAGTTTAAGGCTTGGATGATGTCAACCATGGCCTGGGCCTGGAATGAGTCTGGAGGAACCACCCGTGAGAAGAAGTCATAACGCCTGTCGTCGCTCAGCTCCGGGGCTGTTGACGCGTAGCTGATCTGAGGGATCTAGAGGACAAGATAAGCAGGTGGAGAAGGGAAGAGGAAGGTTACAGATGTGATTTTGCTGCTCTGATGCAGCGTCACCACAGTTGCTATGGTCCTTGCTCTGACAAATCACATTCTCCAAAGGTTGTGTTTAAAATTGTTTTCTGTTTGTTGTGTGGTGTACTGCGCCAGCACTAGTTCCCATTTTATTAAAGCGTTCTCAGATTAGAATCTTTAGTCAGATGTTTATATACTCCATAACCTCAGTTCACTGCTCATGGAAATGCCATCAGTTGAACAAAAAAGTATTTTCCACTTCCAGCACCATAATGCACACTGCCTCATTTTACAGATGCAGTCGGGGTCAGCTATATACTTAAAGGCTAAAGAAACTGTGCAGCACAACAGACTTTCTTGGAGAGAGTTAGATAAGAATGCTGATTCACTCTGAATGCCAATTACAAAGCTGCTTTTAGGGACCTAAATTGGAAGCAGGAAAACTAAACTTTTAGCTGTCGGAAAAGGAAAGAATATCTTCAAGGTAAAAGCAATAAAAAGTAGATATTACTTACATATTTTTAACCATTCTGGAAACACCCATGCATGCAGACCAAACAAACAGAGTGGTAGAGAGCAGGAGAATAAAATGACTGAAAAAAATCATCCAACCTTTCAGAGTTTGTTTTCACCCGGTGAAACAGATATAGATTAACTACACAGACTCTTGCCAATCCTTTGGCGATTGTTAATTATTGTTATTAATAAAAACATGACATTCAAAATGAGAATATTGCAGACAAAAAAGTATACACAAATGTGGGCAGAACAAAAAAAAATATGTTTAACATTAGGCTCAGTTTCCAAAATGTTCATTTAATCAGACATTACGCATATTATACTTTTTGAATGACTTTACAGTTACACCGAAAATAATTCAAACGCCCACTGTCAATATTTCTGCTCACAGAAAAAGATGAATGTTTCAACAAAGATATCACAGAATTGTCTTCAACATAAAGACTGCTGCAAAGTGCAAATGATTAAAGTCCCTGATGTGCAACACAACTTATCCAAATTCATGGGGGCAGGTCGGCTCCATGTTGCTCACAACTGTACAAATCATTTTGGGTTTCTCTTCTGTGAATCCACACTGGACCTTTTTTAAGCATTTGCTGTCAGGAGGAGGACAAGTGAACCATACACTAAAAGGGACACCCCTCACCAACAGTAATGCATGGTGGTGGCTCAGTGATCCTTTGTGACTGCTTTACTTTCTCTGGCACCAGAATCCCACAGCATGTAGAGGGCGAAATGGATTCTGTCAACTATCAGCAAATGCTGGGAGGAAATGTCATGCTGCCTTTGCAGAAGCTGAAGTTTGGGGATCAGTGGTCCTTCAAACAGGAAAATGATTTTCAGTATATCTGAAACTGCCCCATGGCTGGAGTTCAGAAGTCCTTGAAGGTTCTAGAATTGCCAACACAGTTGCCTGGCTTGAACTGTGTTGAAAATGCCTGGTGGGATTCAAAAAGTAGGAAGTTACAGTAAGGAGACTAAAGCCTATTCATGAACTGGAACCCTTTGCCCATAAGGACTGGTTCAGGATTCATCAGAAACACTGCCAGAAGCTGGTGTCTGCCTCGGTAAGAATCCCATTTGCAGCAGGCCATAAAAGCAAAAGAGCACTTTACTAAGTACTAAAGATGTTTGTCCTGAATCAGTTCACTGCAGTAGTCACTAAAATGGCCATTTTGTGTTCATGTACATGTAGAACATGTAGAAATCACTTGTAACATTAGTTGTAATGCACTATTTAAATAGTTCAATTTGTTGCAAGCTGTAGTTATTTTGTAAATTTTGCCAATGAATCCTATTTGCAATGACAGATGTATAATTTCAGATGCAACTGTATGAGCAGGAAATGTATTTGCATTACTTTTTATGAACTGGCAGCACAGAACAGTTAAGTGCTCCATCAGAGTTACCCCCTGATGAGACCTTAATCTGTGTTAAGAGCGGAAAATTTCATTTTACACCTCTGCTACTTACCTCACTTATGCTCATACATAGAAGAGACATGTTGTAAAACAGGACTACGTATATATTGCATAATATATATATATATATATATATATATATATATATATATATATATATATATATATATATATATATATATATATATATATATATATATATATAGTTATTTTAAAACATTTATGTTTGAAAAGGTGTTTCATTCCTGCTCCACTGGTTCAGAGTCCATTTGCTAGCCTTTATACTGCATGGATATTTTCAGATGTTGCCAAGTTCATGTGATCTATTTGATCCCTCGGATGAGCAGGATAATTAGATTTCTTTTGCCAACCAAACTTTTACAGTTTAGTTTAGTGGGCATCTACGTTAATAAATGAGTCTCAAGTGGATATAAAAGCTCTCCTTTCAGTAAAGCTGTGAAAAAATAGTGCATGGTCGTCACTTTTCCTAATGTCCTGTCCTGTTAATAGTGTGCAGGTGCTCTTCCAAGACCCTAGTCTCTTATTGGATTGACAGCCATAAAATTTGGTGCTATTATGGAGAGCATGACTCGCCTTCGCTTTGAGCAGGCCTCACCATCAAGTGTAAAATTGTAACTGCGCAGCATTATTAATCAGAAACTTTCACACTGATGATTAAAACTCGGAAAAGCAGCACGGTCCTGAGTGATTGTCGAAATGATAAACACGCATATTTCCTGAAGAGACAAAGTTCCACCTGGGAAAAAAAAAGCAATAAAAAAAAAAAAAACATATCAATGTCCATTAAATTTCAAGCAAGAAAAACAAACTCATGCAGACACAAAAGAAGTAAATCACAGCCATAACAATTAACCGCTCATCCATCAAAACAATTTCAGATGAAAGTCTGCCACAACTGCAATTATAAAAATGCCTTTACTCTTATAAACTTGATGTCCTTGACCAAAGCTCAGCTGGTACTGCGTATGCATAATTTAGTTTCAATTCTACCTGATTTAAACTTCCAATAAGCAGGACTGCAATGATACATGTATCATTACCAATCCTCCCAGTACAATAGTCACTCTGAGCACTGGGCAGTCAGTTAAAGAATAAACCAGTCACAGGTAACCAACGCTCATGTACTTTAATTAGTCTGTGTTAACAGCTCCACTAGAAAATTACTGAAGCTACTTTCTGAAGCTATACAAAATAACAGAATGGCTGGAAAAATTATGGCATAAAACATCAGCTTTTTGTTTTTAATCAGCATTATTTCAGGTGACACCTTGGTATCAGTGGAAGCATAGAGGGGAATATATTAACATATGTGCCATATATATTCACACTTTATAACACCTCATTGAATTTAATTAATTTAGCTAAGCATTCAACCAGGGATTTAATAATCCGACAAGACACTAAATAAGCGTCACCACCTGCGAGTGTCCACCAGAAAAATGGGAAGTGTTGAATATTTTGTATCTCTGAGGAAACGTTAAGTCATTCTCTTTTTCATTTTATTTTATGTGACTTTAAGGCTGGATTAGAAATAAAACAAAAATTTCAGTTTATACCCAAGAACAGACCTTGTTTCTTTTCATCATTGTAGCTAAATTGATTCAGTGCTCATGATATTTCCTCTGCTGGTTCCATGCTGGTTCTGTTAGATCTTTTGACACACATAACTAAAAAGAAAAAAAATAAATAAATCATTTTATTTCACCTGAAAATATCTGGATCAAGTGAAATCCAGATATTGTTGATTTTTTGTGGTCTCAAAAAATGCAAAGAATCTTTCAGTCATGCAGTCATTTCAGAAGGAATTTTCTCCATACAAAGAATCCCAGTGAAAAGTCTGGGACCAGTACATTTTCAATCTCAATAACTCAAGTCACCAAAACAGCAGTCTTAACCTTTGTAAAATGAAGAACATATTCTCTCAAAGGTGAATCACTGCTTCATGCTTTTCTCGCTTGCAAACTACTCCAAAGTAACACCATATTACATGGATGAACAATTGCCTAAAAATGTTACTACTAATCACGATTCCTGCAGCCACACTCCCTAATGCGACTCCAAAGAGGTAGTGTTTTACTCCCGTTCTGTATCTCTTTGTTGAAAACCTGAATATATTTAGATCCATAACAAAATACTATCTAACATAAACAATGACATAAAATTGTCACCTTGACAATTGACATAAAATTAGCCTCACTTCTTCCTGTTCAGTTTATTATCCTTCACCTATTTTTGATTCTTTTTTTGTTCAGTTTTAAGCTTTATTTTTAAATTCATTTTTATGCTCATCTATTCTTTGTAAAACTGGGCTTGGTCTGTTTCAGATGTAATATCAAAATAAACTTTAGATTTACAATGCCTGCAGGGCATTGTTTTGTAGAGGTGGAAAATACGGAGTTATCCTTCAGTGGCATATGTTGCGACACTGATTAAAGTGACAATAAAAACAATTGTTGAAACAATCACAATGCTCTTTTGGTTTTAAATCGATTTCTGCACACAGTCAGAACCTTCCAGGCAAAAATCCTCCTATAAAATAACTCCATTACGGAATAGGCTACTTTATCTCAACACTTTGTAATAGCTGCATCTTTGTGTTTAAACTGCACCTGCAAGTTTTTGGGGCTATGCTTTTTGCTCGACACGAGACTGACATTTTCACTCATCATTTCACGTGAAAAAAGATAATAATCAATCTTATTGCTGTACATGTTGGACATATTTTCAAGTCTTGCCAGTTGCCGCATATTCTAAATCAGGTTTAGGCTTCGACATTTTAAAACATGACAATTAATAACATTTTATTGACGGGGTTGTCAATAAAGTACAATTGGAAATAAAATGGTGATTCTTCACAAATGACAGCTAATTTTCTATGGAGGATATTGATCAAAAGTTTGTATTCTTCTCCTAATCACATTTGGCCAGTTGCCTTGTCTCTGCTTATGAAATCCACCCTAGCATGATAGTACCAACACCATGTTTCACTGTGTGGATGCTGTATTCAACATAACATGTAGAATTTGTGTTCTGCCCAAAATATTTGGAGGCTCATACAAATGAATCTCATCTCATCTGACCTTGGCACCTTTTCCCGCATGTCTTTTACATTGCTATGAGGGTTAAAAATGGTCACCTTCTATTGAGTTGGAAGACATACTAGCAAAAAGATCATTTTCTTTTCAACCTGGCACAGCACCCCATCTCTGAGTCTAATCTGAGAACTGTATGAATGCCATCCATTTCTGTTGGCGAGATCAAAACCAGCTGGACACAGGAGAAACACTGGAATGAGGACAGTGACATGCTGATGGGATTGCTTCAACTCACAGAGTGGGAGTTATAGCTTTGACCCACAACCGAAAAGGGGTCAATTGCACAAAGCTGACAAACTGGGAAGCGGACAATGAGGTCAAGATCACTCACCGAGCCTCATGTCACAGAACATAAAAAAAAAATAAAAAAATAAAAAAATCTGAAAAAATATCAAAATAAAAATCAGCAAACAGCAATTAGTGCTGCGAACAAGCAAATTTACAAGTGAAAATGCAAAACAAGTCAAATCCCCTCAGCCTTGCTTAGATTACACATACTGGGTCAAAGATGGAGGATGGCAGAGTGCCACAAAAGCAGAAGCAAAAGCCAGAGCAGAAGTGATTTGAATTTAAAAAGACTGCATCCTTCAGAAATGCGAAGCACCTATTCGGAACATGTGCTCGGGTTCTATCTATCAGCCCCTCCGTTGTACTACAGTGAAGTCAAAAGGTGTTAAAGTTTTGTTGTATCACGTCCTATCTCAGCCACAGCTGCGACACAAAGCTCCATGAACATTTGTCTCTCAGGAGCTTTTTGCTGCAGGGAAACGATTAAGAAAGGAATGTCTTTTTACTTTGTCCTAGGCCTGTGCCCTGTTAATACGATTTCTCCATGCCCTATTCCCCAGGAATCCGCACGCTTTTCTTTTTGCAGTGCAAACATTAATTTTATTTTTCTGTTCTGTTCTTTTTTTTTAATTATCAATTTGACCTCCAGATACAACAACGGTGATAGAGAAAATGCTGAGGATTAAACCTGCTGAATTAATCATACATGGAGACGCTGACTAAATGAACTGATTAGAATCTGACTTGTCCACACCTCTCTCTCCTTCCTTCTCTCTCTCTGACAGTTAAGTGAATTATATAAGAATGAGCAGAGCCTGATTATTTTTTTCTTGGTAGATCAGGCATGGAAAAGTTTAGCTTTTTAATGCTGTTTTCTAACACAGCTGCACAACTAATTGTTAAACCCATCAGCAAAATATGCACCTGTTAGCAGCTAATTTAAATGATTTAGAGAGGCTGATAATGAAGGAAGCATACACCGAAGCTAATAGATTTTCTATCAATGTTTCAAAACAATTTTTGCAAGTGATAAGATTGAAATGAAGTGCTTCCCTATTTTCTTTTGTTGCTTCTGGTTGCAGAAGCTGTCAGCATGGAGAACGATAGTATGTTGCACTAGACTGGCCAGTCGTAGTGCAACATGAAAACAATTCTTTTATGCCATAATTGTGAATTTTGTCATTTTAAAAGTTTTGTGATGGTGAAACAGGTGCAAATAAGTTTTAATTTCACAGATTCTAGATGGATCAGGGTGTCACATAGAGAAAATAAAGGCATGAAGTATAGCCTGGGTCAGGACAAAAACCCAAGACAGCAGATTGAGGATTGACAGCCAGTGCACAGCACACCTACGAAAACCAACCAACAGTCCAAATGACAACATGTGATTTTCTCTCCAGCGACACCTTATGTTTGGAGGAATTCCTACATTGAGAGTTACAAATCACATGCTGTGGAACTGAGAGTCACTCGCTATAATCCCATTGCCAATATACAACTATGTTCTGCCATTAATCTGTTTATTTTGTACGTCAGATAAAATATTTCCATCCACAGAAATTCTACGAATTCTCTAAACAGAATGCATCAAACCAGAATCGGCTACTGCATTTACAGTATTGTTACACTTAAATAACGTTAATGTAATGTTATGTCTAACCCTAACCCATACATCAATATGCTAATATAAAAGGCAGTGTCTTTGTATCAACAAAAGAACAGTTGTTCAATGGCTGCTTTTACTGAAGGATAGCCAAAATCAAGATTTCGGAGGAGTTGTTTGGCCTTTCTCTAATCTAAGTCAGGTCCTCTAAGTTTGTGGCTGTGGTCAAGGTGGGCACACTCCCTTCTGTCTTTGTCAAAGAAAGGGGTTCAGCTATCTTATCTTCCTCGTGAGTGATAGTAGAACAAAGTGAGGGATAGATCTGTCCTTAGGAGGGACCTTCTCGGGTCTTTCATGGTGAGGAAAAAGTCAAGCCAAATCTGTTTATCGTACGACTCCCCTCACGTTTCCAAAATTACATGAGGATGATGTAAACAGCCTGTTCTCAAAATTACTATGTTGGCTTTTTATAGCATGACTCAATTTCCTTGACATAACATAGCATTCAGTTTCCTGCTGTTTTGTAAAAACTAGTTGCTGCCAGCAAAAATAAACTATGTAAATTAGTTTGTTTTGGGGAAAAAAATGGAAGGATGGTGTTATCTTCAGATATTCCCACAGTTCCTATGAAAACAAGTCATATGATGTGTTATGATTTTAATAATGCATTTGTTGGTGGACCCCAAATTCAGACAGGAGCTGTGATTGTGAATCATAGTGAATGTTCTTTAATTTAAAAAGCGGAAAAATCAAAGGGTATGAGGGAGCCAGAGCAGAACAAAAGCAAACAGAATATTGTTGGGGAATTAACCAGACTGTCAGACTGTGACAAGAATTAGCAGGAGAAACCAGCAAAGACAGTAAATACTTTGACGGAGGATGCTGGAACCGAAGAAATGGGCTGATTAGCTAACAAGTTGCAGGTGTGAGATGAGACTGTAGAAGTGGACTGAGGAGGACGAGAGAGGAACCAATAGAGCCAGGAAGGGAGGCTTAATGAGATAAATGACTAGCAGCTGGGGAAGGGGAGTAAATGATAGCCTGACACACGGCAGCAAGGGAGGACAAACAGGGGAAGAAATTAATCTGTTATGTTTTTGTACTGTAAAACATGATGAGACTGACTAGATAAAAGTAACTAACAGAGAAAACAAACATAGATGAAGGAGAAAAATAAATCAATACGGGGAAATATCAGAAGAAAGAGTTCTGTATAGGATATGACAATTATGGGAAAACATCAGATATTTGTCATGCTCAAACTATTCTTTACTTTTTCATGGAGTATGATTCCCTTCCTGCTGCTGTGTTTCTGAAACGTTTCCATTTCCTGGGAACTTTCATCCAGAAAGTATTCTCTGAATTGTTGCCAATAATTATCCCCACATTTGATACAATTTAACAGACATCAATATACAAGTACCACACCTGTATGTGTGGGCCATCATGATAGTCTAAATATATGAGAGGTATCTTAATAAAGTAAACATCAACAAAAGTAAATTCATTTCGATAATTCATAAAAAAGTGAATATTAAGCTGATACAGTTTGCTGGATGCAAGTAAAGTATGTCTGGTGTTTATGATTGTTCATTTTGGTTATCATATCATACAACATTACATAAGACAAATACTGATGAATTTAGTTGAAAATTGTGTCCTGCTGAAAAGCATGTCCATGCTCATGTGCTCAGCTCTTGATTGGGAAACATTTTGCATCAATTACTGAATCAATGCAGTGTGGCTGTGGAGGTGATCTGCCTTTGATTCTGCTGAGAGGTTATGGAAAGCTCAGATTGATTTGATTGTGATCTTGAGCTCATGTGAATTGTTGACTGTGGCATTTCTCATCTTTCTCACGACAATACTCCATGTATGCTACAATAAGTTTAGATCAAGTGACTTTGCTGGCCAGGCAAGTACTGTGAGGCCATCATCAATAGAACATTTATCGGTACTTTCTGCAGTGGCAGAAAATGCTGCTGGAAAATGAAAACTCATCAGTAGGGAAACGCATGAAATGTTCTACAACATCCCAGTAGACTCTCTTTGCTGTTGATGAAAAACGTTGTACCTACAGATGACTGGTCTCCTCAGATCATCACTGACTTTGGAAACACTGGACCTCAAGCATTATGTTATGAATTGTTGATTTCCAAAAAAAATACAAAAAGTACTTTGACCTAAAAAGTGGACTTTGGCCTATTGAGTTCTGTCACTCCCTTTTCTCTGTTGTACAGATAAGATGGTTCTGAAGTTGACTCTGGTCGAAGGGAAACTTAGCTCAAGGAATGCTGCGGTTTTAGCTCATGTCCTGCATGCTCCTCCAGCTGTTCTCACTGCCTTGCGAATCTTCCACAAACTATTGAATGGGTTGTGTTATGTAATCCAATCAATGTTGTGATTATCCTTGTTGTTTGTGCACCTTTTTTGTGCCACACTTTTTCCTTCTTCTTTATCATGCTTGCATCCAGCACTTTGTGAGCATCCATCTTCCTTAGCAGTTGCCTTTTGTGGATTTCTCTCCAGGTGGAGGATGCAAATGACTGTTAACTATCAAGTAAGCAGCCATCCCCCATGATTTTATAGGCCTCCGTGGAACAATTCTGAAATTCATAAGCTGTAGGCCCATAACCAGCAAAAGAAACAGAAATTAAAACCTCAAGTGTATATATGAATTTTCCTTTTTAAAATGAATTAGTGAAATTGGTAAGTTTTTCTGTTATCTACATACATGTTTATTCTGAACCTGTATCACTGCAGTATTTGAATTAGCACTTGTAATATAATACCCTAACAAATATTGCGTCAAAGCTGTTCTTTGTGATTGCAAGATTGCACTCAAGAATAGTGCCATGACAATTGC
Source organism: Poeciliopsis gracilis (assembly GCA_911649635.1). Taxonomy (NCBI): domain Eukaryota; kingdom Metazoa; phylum Chordata; class Actinopteri; order Cyprinodontiformes; family Poeciliidae; genus Poeciliopsis; species Poeciliopsis gracilis. Next base: position 7,475,882 of record CAJVRI010001220.1, read on the forward strand.
AATTCGATATATTGTGCAGCTCCAATTACAAAAGGGAAGAAATGTGGAGAAAAAAAAAAACACTGTGGAAAAACGTTGCCTTAAATTGGCTCAAATAACTAAGGGCAGATTGTCTGGGATCTGAGGGACATGGGGGATATTGGCAGCTTCAGGACTTCTCTGGGCAGTAATTGTCTGCTGATCATCTGTGTGGGCGTGTCAGAGCACAGACAGATGACAAGGAAGGAAGCAGAGAAACGGAGGGAGACGAGCGTCAGCCATTCCCATCCCATGGGGCTGAGACCCACAGATGGGTGGGGAACAGAAGAGAGAAGCCGAAAGTCACAGGTTGCGTGAGGGCGCACTGATGAAACACAGCCTTCACAAAAGAAAAATCTGAGTGAGAATGAGAGACGCAGATGGACAGGAAGAGAGGGGGAGAAAGTGACAAAGAGAGAGGGACGGGTAGCTGTCATTTCCCCCCCACCCTGCCTTCCTGCCTCCTCGGCTGTGTTGGCTATGCCACGCTCTGGTAAAGAGAGATTACCAAAGCTCAGCCCGAGGTGGCATGTAGGGACACAGTCATTACCTCTGCCCTGCTAACAAATGGCTTTGCTGTTTGGATACAAAGCCATGTATCCAAACAGCTGTCTGACGCAAACTATGAAACAGAGCCTTGATTTAGCAGAAAAGTTGTAAAATTTGATAGCTGCTCAATATCTTTATGGGCCTGATTTTAGAATCATATTACTCTTTTTTTTATGGATTATCAACTGCTGGTGTTTTACAACGCCAAGCAGCAGAATTCTGAATGAATTTCCTGAAAAGGGGCATATTTTTCAAAGCAAATGTTTATTTCTTCATAGCTGGGGTGTCCAGAATTGCTTTCAAACTAACTCCATAGTCAGTTCATGGGGTCATGCCAACAGTGTGTGTGTTTTTGTGTGCCATTGTGTTGGTGCTGTGCGTCTTCGCTCTGGCGTTCAGCCACAGACAGCAAGGGGTTATAGTTGAATCTGTCAGAACCTGCTGTCATTTCCGCCCATCAAGGAGGCGAAATGTTGCAAACGGCCAAGTGGAGCTGACTGATGTCAAGATATACTTAGAAGCTAATCATGCAGCAAATAGAGGCGCGGGGATTCCTGCAAGAAGAAACTGCCTGGCTGCCCCCGCTCCAGTTAGAGCCTTTCATGGGAAACATTTCTACCCTGCCAGTCACAGCTCATGTTTCTAAGGGTCCCCTTATGGGGCTTGGACAGAAACCAAGACATCATCCGGTTTTTGGTGCAGAAATTTTGACAATGATGGTGTCCACTTATTTAAGTGTTTTCTTTATTGCAAGATGTTAAATTTAAAAGATGTTATTCATAGTGCCATTAAAAAAGTCTTTGCGACTCTTACAGATTTTTGTTGGCTTTCTTTTTTGTCAGATTTCTAATTTTCATTTCAAACGTTTATTATGGACAACATAATCAAGATTCGATTAAATTCACTGGCCGGATCACAACTTAAAACGAACTCCTCGGACAGTGAAGTAGGATAAAAAGTCTCAAAACGGAAGACATTGAACTAGAATTAATCAAGAACAGACAGGAAAACATCAATCATAAAATGATCTACAATAATTTTATGATTAAGATGAACAGAGAAAACAAGAAGCAATGGTCCACCTTCCTATGAGAGGAAGGCCTATCAAAATGACTCCTAGAGCACATCAATAACTTATCCACCAGGTTACAAAAGAAACAAGAAAACATTTAAAGTAGAGTTCCACAGCAAAAAACCCCAAAACAACATGGCTCAAAATTAAATTAAAACAAAGCTCTTTTTGTTTGCTAAAACCATCTGATGATCCCCAAAACATGCATATTAATTTTCCACGGATCTTATTGTTACTCAAACATGTTGGTGGCAGTCTGGTGTCTGTGTTCCCTTAACTGATGGTTCCCTGAATTCTGTTCTCGAGCATAAAATCCTGAAGGAGAATATCCTGTCATCAGTTTGTGACTTTAAGCTGAAGTACACTTGGGCTATGCAGCCAGGCAATGATCCAAAGTGTGCCATCAAGTCGCTGATGCATAACGCTGGTTTTAGAGAGGCTTGCCTTTAACAGACCATTAAAGCCCCAATACTCTCCAGGGTGGTTGAATTAAAAATAGTTCTGCAAAGATGATTGGGTCAAAACTCTTCCTTTCCGACAGAAATGCAAGTGTGTGATGATGGCAGTCATTGCCTTCAATAGAAATAAAACCAACTAGTCATCGGGTTTAGGAAGTAGTGACTCTTTTTACATTGGGCCAAGTTGGTTTGCATCACTTTTCCCAAATGTAATTCAAATATTGAAGTTAATGCAGTTTCTTTACTTGCCCATGATAAGGAGCTGATATTAACATTGTTTTGATCTGAAAAACTTAGCCAAAATTAAACACATGAGAAATGAGGCAAAAGCTTTTTTCACAACACTGAGCATACAGCCACAGCTTTTCTTTTCTCCGATGACTAGAAGGATAGATGGTTGCCATTACTCTGACCGAGAGCTGTGCTCTGCCATATGCTACACGCTGCTCCTCTGGTGACGTTTATTTTTACGTGGGGCAAATGAGAGAGAACAAATCCTGCTGAATGTGCAAAACTTGCTCTGAGCTCATCCAGATCATCACCTTCACATTAACAGAACGGCACAGTTAAAGCACAAACATTACTGTCTCTCACCTTTATTTAGAGCTGCCTGTGGCTCTTGCGCCCTGCTAAATATGAGAATCCATCCGAAAGGCCATGGCTCTCTAATTAACTTCACCTGGCATTCCAACTAACTGTGAACACATCTTAACCTTTACACAACCTCGCTTAGTCATCTCTCCTCTTAAACACTCAGGTTGAAATTCTCAATTAATGTCAGTAAGCAGATTACCACACTCTTTTTCCTGGCACGTCTTTTTTTTTTTTTCTCTCTCAATCTTTCCCAGTCTTCAGAGTCTTCAGAGTTCAGCAGCAGATTTTTATTCAGACCGGCCACAGCACTTTGTGCTGGTAAATCAATAAAGCAGTGTCCCCTATAACAGACCCCTGTGTTTTCCCTCCATTGATTCTGTCAGCTCAGATACATTCAAGAGCAGGCCAGGCGATTACCCTCAGCAATCCTAACTTTGATCCACACCATAGATGGCAGGTGCCAGACATGAGCTTTGGGTAATTGTAGTGCCGAAATAGGGAAACGTTAATCATCGTCTCTTGGCTCAACTCATCATCTGTTCGTGGTCCATCACCATCAGCGCAGGCTGCATTCAGGCATCTACGTCACCTGCCTTTTTGCTTCAGACGTCTAACAAAGGGATGGACTGTGACCCCTTCTTAAATAACACCAACCAGCAAAAGACATGTAAACATATGATCGTGCTGTCACCTTGCGCAGATTTATGTCAGTAATAGTGACATCCATAAGTATTTGGTAATTGATTATTTATATCTGTTTTCATTAGACAGGTTGGCACCAATTTTTGTTTATTCAAAATTATTTTTAAGAAGAATTTTAAAAGAAATGAAAAGACTGTTAAAATATTCCTTCTAACCCTCCAGTAGGTGTATTAGCAAACTTTTCAAGTTTTGTATAGAAAAAAAAAAAACACTTTCCTCTGAATAAGCAATAAGGCAAAGATCAAACAACACCTGTATAAGGTTTGTAGTTTTGACTTTATGACAATTGCAACTGTTTAGGAGCTAATTATTTGAATCATAGGAAAAGTTGTAATTACAAAATACAGTGGATGCCTTGTATTCGCAGGGGTTAACACTGCTATTTTTGTAGTTTAAACACCAAATACCTCAATGTGCATGAATACGCACAGTGGAAACCGGCTTGGCACCGTCTTGAAACTGATTATGTTGATGGGTATAAATAATCAGCATCGAGGAAAATAAAGGGCACTCCTATATTAACTACCTTGGAAACACCATCCAGTAGAATGTCAAGAATTATTGCGCCCAGGTACTACGGATTCCTTAGCTGCATTTTTAAATATATTTTAGAAATAGATATTGAGTTGCATTCCTCAGAGAGTGGAGTGCGGCTGTCATGACAAATGAAAAAGAAAACAAAAAAACAGCAGTCTTGGTTAGATTGTGGTCAGAATGAAAACCAACTAGTTGAACTGTGACGGCCCCTTTTAATAAGCAGAAATATCTTGTCCATGACAGCATAAGATATTATTATTATCATCAACAGCATTTAGAAAATAGAATGCCTTGAGACAAAAAAATTAAGCACAGATTATTTGAATGCTTATGATGTATGAGCTCACATAACCAATGATTAGATTTTTTGCATACAAGTACCTAAATATATTATTTGACAGAATATTTGGTTGATTTTTTTCAAAAAGTCCTCTTGAAACAGAGCATCAACATTTAGCGTTGGTTGATTGTGATTACTAGGACTGATGTTCTGACTTTGTTTATTTTATGTCATCATAAAAAAATCTGTAAAACTGCAATAACAAACCAAAAGCAATTTTAGAGGGGAGGTTGCAGCTAGTCGCACAACAACAAAGCAAGCAGCTGGAGAACAAACACCAAATGCAGACTTCTAGAGTCTGATGAGCTGCTGAACAATTAGCTCAGGTCATTTGGCTAAGACGATTACAGTTCTCTGTGTATTTGCTTAAAGATCTTTACAATAATTGGCACATTTAGAAAAGCCTACCAACATATCCACAGACAGAATGTTTAGGTAAAAAGAGAATATGCTGATAAGTTCAGCCTTCCTGTTATCTGCTTCTCACATTTTTCAGTGTCCCAGACTGAATGATTAACAAACTTACAAAATATAGGTGCCTTTTAAATGGCTTTTTAACATATTGTTCTTACATCTGGTTTAATTTTAAACACCTAATACATTAAATAGCAAAGTCTTCTTGACTCAGCGACAGCATCCCTGCCAAACAGTGTTGTCGGTGTGACCCGGTAGTGCGTGAGTATGGTGCATTGCTACTGACTGGAAAACGATCATATTTTACATTTTCAAACCAGCTGGGCACGGTTCATGGCTAATTAGGCTGAAAATTGCCCTATTCCAGTCACTAACTCCTTTCTCTGTGCATTTTTTTAATCATAACTGCATGTAATGTAGGGCTTTTAGAGCGTTTTCATTAATTTAGCACCATATTTCCTAACATTAAATGCATTACAAAAAACATTACTTTTTTTTAATTGACATCAACCACGGAAATCATATTTGCAAGTGTTTAAAAGAAAACTTCCTAACATGGTAATTGCTCTTAGCATGTCAGCTCTATGGGTTGTTTTTATTATAAGACTGAACGGAAATATTCTCGCTGAAAATCTGATCAAAAGTCACAAAATCAATGAATTTTCTCACTAGTCAGTCAGCTCAGCTTTTCTTTCACTGCACTGTTTTCCTCTTAGTCACATTTCTGGCTGAGAAACAAAGAAAGAGCTAGTATTTTCACATTTTATTGCAATGAACGAGAGGCTCTTCCCAACAGCCTCTGCTACCTCTACTTCTACTAACTTAGTAATTGGAATTTATTATGACAACAAAACATCCAAACTCTTATTTTTCACAATACATGGTAAATACCCAACCCCTACTTCCAGTAATGGGTGCATAGTGTTTGTACGTCACTTGAAAAAACAAACTGGAAGAAAAAATCATTTTTTAGACCACGACAAATCTTAAAAAAAATAAATATCACTCTAATTATTAAACAGCTTCTTTAGCATTTCTGCCCCCGAAAGCGAAAAATCAGCCATAACTTTATTTGGTTTGGTTTTTGAAGAATCAACAAAAAACAGGAGTCAAGATCCTGTTTTCTCCCTTCTTTAATCAGCAATGCTACCTTCTGCTGCACCTCTCTCAGCCTTTATCCTGACATTTTATTTTTCAATTTTTGTTCAGGTGCTCTGGATGTTTATTGTTGCAGGATCTTCTTGATGTGAAAATCACACTAAGCCATTTCTGAGTTGCGTACACTGCTGAGCTACCCTCAGTGTTACGTGACATAAAAGTTAGGCTTTTATAATCTTTTATCTAACCTTCTACCGTCTCCCTCTTTCAGCCCACTCGTCGTTTTTTCCCAGCCGAATCCCTCACCCTCCGCCTCTGCCGCTCACTCCATGCCGGTCCCCTGGGCGGCTCCAGTGCTACACGTCGGCCCTGGAAGCTCTTGCATGGCTGCCCTGTCAGAGTGTATTTTAAGACAACCAGCAGGCTTCTCCATGGGTACAGAGGCAAGGTATGACTCACAAGTCAGATATTTGACCAGGAGAGCCACACAGTGGAGTAAAGCTGAACGTGGGAGGAAAGTGTGGATAGCTCACAAAAGGGAACCTGACCGACCTCCATCTTTCCATCTGGTAAACAGACTGCTATTTCAGATCTATTGGTATTTCAAATTGTTTCCCAACGCCAAATAGCTCTCCAAGCTTCATCAGAGGAGAACGTGCACTGAGGACAGGCCCAGCATTTATGTAGTGTAGTGTAAAAGGTGTTTCAATGACAAAAACACAACACAAATGGAGCCCACTGACTTAAGGATCACGCTTTTAAAGCTGAAATAACAGTAGAGCTTTTATAGTGTCAGTCATGAGCACTATTGTGTAAAGCCACAGTACTTCTTTAAATGATTTCATAAAGCTTCTTTTGAATTAGCCCTCACACAAAGCATAGCTTGTTCATTGAACGCTGTGGTTCAGCAGAGCAGCAGATAACCGTGAACACGCTCTGCGCGCTCTTCAGGTGTGACAGATACTCAGCTCTGCAAGGTTACAACATAGCCTGCAGGTTTATGACTAAGTGTTATCAAATGCATTCCTTGAAATTTGCAGGATCTCACATTACAACCAGCTGTATTGATTTTTCCTGCCCGCAAAGCGTACTGGACTGCGTAGCATTGTGATCTTTATAGCCTGCATAATAACATTATTTTAGTGCTGGAGGGAAAAGCATGTGAAATAATAAAACAGCAGTGAAATCTATATATTTTTGTGTGCTTGGAAAGAGAAGAAAAATACATGAAAGACAAAGTATATGCACATGTTTGGGAACATACGCCACATATTTACCTCACTCCTTTGCGTCTTGCCCTGTCCGGCCCTTATATGCCGGTGACATATTATTTATCAAAGAGCAAGTACGGCACATGGTTTTTTCTACAGCTATACCTGGATCGCGCTGGGTTTGACACATTCATTGTGAGCCGTGCACCTGCAGCACCCTGACCTGCATCCCAATGACTATGACTGTACTATCTTTGCTCTCCCTGTGCAGCTGTCTCTTCAGACTAGACAGAATCTCATCCAGAGGCCCATTTCTCTCCTAATAGTGCAGACAATGCGGGCGAGCCTCCTCAATTTTATCTTTCCTTTCGGCTCCTCACAAAGAATTATTTAACAGGGGCCATGTAATTACAGACTCATCTCGGCAGTGGGAAATTTCACAGATATCCCATTCCTTCTGTTAGTGTGTCTGATGCCATGCACTTGAGACATACAGTATGTACGGGTTAGGAATGAGAGCAGAGCATTAAGCGCATTAGGCAGCTGTACTATTTCGGCATGGCGTGCTGTGCAGCCTTGAATCTCTAGCTGACATTATTTTATGTTACCGTGAGCACCTGCATGCATCCAGGCGACCATCAGACCCCGTGCTGTGATTCAGTGAAGGTGTAAATGTGTAGCTGAATCAAATTTTCTGCAAAATGTCCCACACATGATTATTTAGGGCACTAAAGCTGATGAAATCCCTGTGGTTCATTCTTTTTCTTCACCAAAACACTGTGCATTGTTGTTGCAGTATTTCTTTCCGGTAGGAAATGTGCTGTGATAAATGAACACAGTTCCAATGTATTGTACAATTTATGCAGAGCCAGTATTTTGTGCTGAAAAAATACAAGAAGAATGAGCTTCTTAAACTGCCCCTCAGAGTGGAGTATGCAGAGCAGGAGAAATGTTTACGCTCATGAATGTCACAACAAATTAGATTTTAATTATCTATTTGAAGAATACATTTTTTGAGGTTAAGTACCAAGACAACAAAGCCTCTCTGACTGCAAAAGCTTGATTTTGGATCTCTAATTGATAAATACAAACACTCCTACTGATATTAGCCAAATATACCTTGGCATATTGCTGTGAAACCACACACATTTTTCAGACATCAATAAGCTTTTGTCACAAATCTGTCTGGATTTTTGCAAATATTCTTATTAGGACATAATTGATTTGAAGGTTTTCTGGTGGTTTGGTCAAAAGATTGTGTAATAATGTGAGGCCAGAATTATTCCAGAAACTTTATTAAAGTGTATTTTTCTTTCAAAGAGGCAAGTTTGGAGTCGTGATCGGCTGGCAAACTAAATATTTTATTATAGATTTATATATATCTTTACCGCCCCCTATCACAATATATGTGGTGATATAAATTTTATGCAATCCCTAGAACCAACTTAAAGCAAACTTTCTTTGAACAAAGGTAAAATATCTACTTAGAAATGTGTTTATGTATACAACATGCATTCAGTCGTGGGTGCAACTTCGTAAGAGACATTTAGATAAATGTAATTTGGGGTGTATGCATGTATTTCAGCATTGTATGTCTCATAACCATCTCATCAAAATGGCTCAAATAAATCACCAAACGGCCTCCGTTAATGACATTTATGATCATGATGGTTGTTTGTAAATTTCTGGCCAAAACTGCATAAACCATTACTATCAGTGAACCGAGGAATAGTTTAAAATTATTGAGAAGGGGAAAACAATAAATAAATAACATAAGGCTGAGTCAGCAGACCAATGAAATAGTCACAAAACTGAGGAAAAAAGATAATGCAATGCTGCTTCAGACAACACTGAGTTCAAGTTGAAGAATTTTATTGCCGACTGAGGGAAGTTATTACCCTTTGTTTTAGTGACGCATGCACAATGACCTTCCAGTCTGCCTTTATGAACAAATATCACCCCCTTTAAAGCCGCCGTCAGTCTACTTCACCTGAAACTCATCTATCCGTCACATGAACTATCCTTTATCGTGAAAGTACACATTCTACAAAGAACAATTCAGGTCAATGAAGTAAAGTTTCTTCCCTCCAGCAGTCTTGTTCCCAGTGGCAAAAGCCCAGTCACCTTTCCTTTTCTGTCGTAAGGGGGACAACCAGAACCGCCTCAGGATGTCAAGTTGCATCTGACTTACAAGGAACTAAATATTCTGATGGGAGTCGGGTCATGGCTCCATGCTTACAATTTGAGTAGGATGACAGAAACCCAATATTGCTTCATCTTACGAGCCAGTGAGTTGATGCTAGGAGTTTACGATGTAAAGTACTGATGCATTCTGATACATTGGAAGGTCAAGGTGAGTGGGGTGAAACAAGTCTCTTGAAACCTCCTTTTTTTAACTGTAATATGTACATTGTGCTGTGAACAGCAGTGAAATAGAGCAAAGCCTCAGTATACCTAATACATTTCTAGGTGATGGATCAAAGCATGATTGTGAAGTAGAAGGAAAATAACAAATTGTTGACAAAATATTTAATAAATCTATAAAGTGTGCTATAAATTTATAACCCTGAATCATTGCTTTGTAGAAACACTGAAAGTCAAATGCAGAGTTCAAAAGATTGAGAAACTGTTTTATTACTTTGTTGTGATTCTAATAAAATTCCAGTAAAATATGATATACTTTGTAGTGCAGTAAAATTAGATAATTCACATGAATGTTTCTAAAATTGGGCTGCACAGTGCTGCAGTTGATAGCACTGTTGCCTTGCAGCAAGACAGTCCTGGGTTCGATTCCTGGCCCGCGGTCTTTCTGAATGGAGTTTGCATGTTCTCCCTGAGCATGTGTGGGTTCACTCCGGGTACTCCGGCTTCCTCCCACAGTCCTGTGTGTCTCTGAGTTGTCCTGCGACTGGCTGGTGACCTGTCCAGGGTGACCCTGCCTCTCACATGAAACGTTCGCTGGAGATAGACACCAGCTGCCCTCCCAACTCCACTGGGGCCAAGGGTGTACAGAAAATGTATGGATGTTTTCAAAACATTGAATTTCAAATGAATGTTTATAAATGTCATTTCTTCCATGTAACATGAACAACTTACTGGACTAAATTAAGTTGATATTTTGCTGTTTTAAAAATATTGGCCATCAACAGTGACTTTACATGCCTGTTCAGTAACCAAGAAGTAATTTAGCAACTTCAAGTATGAAGAAAATAGTTTGTCTAAATGTTCTACAAACATTTAGTTTTGTAGAACTAAATGTTCTACTTGTGGAAGACGAAGGCGACTGACATTTGAATACTCTGTGATTTTAATCATCCCTTTTGGATGTTTTGTTTTCATTTCTTATTAAATCCAGGCTTCAAATTCATTCAGGTGCATTTTAGTGAAAAATAAATATTTCTCCCCAAGACAACTGTTACATTTTGTGGTTTGTTTTGAATTATGTCATGTTCCGGGTAGATATTTAATTAGCATGCTACAGCGCTGCCAAATGTTTTTATGAAGTTGTACTTTCTTGTGTCAATTAAAATGGTGACTTACTTTGAGTTTCATCTTACTAATTAGTTTCAGGAATTGCACAGATTTTTTTTTCAACACCACAAATTGATTTAAGAAACAAATTTAATTTTGCACACATAATGTTTTGCTGAATTTAACACCAATATTTGTCAACTGATGGGCTCTAGAATAAAATGTTTTGATTGTCTGTTTGAATATTTTGTAAAATTTAAGGTTTAAGGTCTGTGTGGCTTTAGTTAAAGAGTGCAAAGGGGAAAATGTCAGAAAGATCATTCTCCTTTACGTAGACTAGTTATATTTACTAGATGTTGGACATGTAACCAAGAAAACTAACTGCTGAAATTCAGTCAAAGCTTCCTTCAACCAAGCATTGGTGTAGGTGCACTTAAGCACATAATCTTACCACCATTTGCAGCAGCTCTGTTCCCAATTAGAAATAAAAAGCTGCCTGATAATTAAGTCTGCCAGATATTTTCTTAAGAATGTATAATTCTGAAAAAATGACTAAAAGCAACATTCTTCACACCCGTTTTAATTAAACTAATTAGAAAATGGTGATCAGCAAACTCATTATTTAACTAAATACATCAGTAGATAAAAGACGATGAAGAATTTGAAATGATGAAAAGCTTGAACTTTTGAAAACACTGTTCTAGTGGCTTTTTTTGTGTGTTGACAGGGTTCAGATAGAGAGCATCTTATCAACTCATTTCATTTTAGATTCAGCAAGTGAATGAGTGAAATTAATAACCGGCAACAAAGTGAAGCAGGGATTCACACTCTCTTTCCAATTAACATTAATTCACAAGAAATGCTGGTTGTTAAGGCACCTAGAGATCATAAAGTGATTTCAATAATGGCTCTCATCTTGAGTAATTTGGCTTTTTTAGAAATTGTGTATTTATTATAATTATTTAGTTACTTAAATAATAATGTAGTAGACAATAACTAAATGTCTACTACAGACAAAAACTGACACATTTTCAAAAGTAGATATTTTTCAAAAATTCTCTCTAGCTCTGTAACTAACTCCCTGAAAACCTGAGATGAGCAGAACATTTTTTGGCTTGCTCAAATCAGGAGCGAAAACATACTTGTGACTGCCATAGCAATGCACAGCGTCCAACAAATTGTTGTTTACAGTGGCTTTATTAAAAAGTAAAGCATATTGGTTTATTTCATTAGATCAGCATTTTCTTATTTTGTAGTATGTAAATTATTAAATCTTTCTTTCTTGATATGTCTTCCGTGAACCACTGAATTCCCTGTATTTGAATGGTGCTGCAAAATAAACTTGGCTTCCTGTGCCATCTCCTATGCACTGCTAAAAAGCATCTTCTGTTCACTTTTGCCCTTGCAGCCCACACACACCTTTTCTTCTCACATCTGCAGGTATAGTGCATCACTGAGGACATCTGACCTTGGAGTCGTGTCAGCAACACCATAGCATCACAGCCAAGCCAGAACAATGAACAATTGCCCACTCAGTGAGCACAAAAAGCATTTTCCAGTGTTGCACCGAACAACCTGCCAACTCTGGAAGAAGTGGACACAGTCTTCGAGACGCAGCTATTCTGTATACACAGACTCCCATTTAAACTCACATCATGATTCATAAAAGCCAGCGTCTTGACTAATGGAGCAAGAAAGATTTATGTAGAATGCTTTTTTTGTGACACGTATTTCACATAACTTCCACTCGCAGAGAGACAAAGTGTAAAAAGGCGAACTGCACGCTACCATGCAGCTCAGGGCATGAATCAAAGATTTGGAACAGACACCAGATCAGACAATTACCCTCAGACAAGTTAACCAGGCGAAACGGGAAGAAGCCCAGTCATGTACAATAGAACTGTCACACATCACCACATCAAAGCTTATCTTTTGTTTTCGACAAGAGCAGAAACGGGCACCTTTTGCAAAACATCTCAAGTGAATCCAAACTTTGCTAATAATACAATCTGTCAAATGAGTGAAGCAGCCCAAAGCGTACGCCACAAACATTTACACAAAATGAAAACAAGGGTTCATTGATTCTTTAAAGCCAAACATGAAGGAGAGATTCAACATTTGCGAGAACTTCCGAACATCAATTCGTAGCCCAATGTGTAAATGAGAATCTGAATCATGAATAGAGGATTTCTCAGTTGCATTCTCAAAAATGCTAAACCTTTTTTGAGAATGCAAAATTCTCAATAAATCCTTTGCTTCACTTCTGAATAGAGCAAAGGATTATGTGAACAGCACATGGCAGAAACATGAAGCATTTACTCTACAATATAGTGTGAGTGGGAGAAAAAAGTGTTAAACCCTCTGTGGTAAACCTGCCAGTGTATATCTATCACCAGCAGAATGAGATTTGAGAACCCTGTGATTCTTCCTACTTTTATTCACTTTGGTTACTTAAAATGCATTCAAGTCAAACTTCAGAAAGGATCATCTCAGGTGAGATGCGCATCTAGCTACACAGCAATGAAAGGAGACAATTAATGAGCCTTCAAGCACAAGCACACAGAAGTATTTTGGAATTCAGGAAAGCGTCATATTGATGCATGCAAACTCCTCCAACCATTGCTGTTACCACAATCACCCCAGTCGCACGTTCACTACAACAGAATCTTAGCCCTGCTCCAGCTTTTGTCTAAATATTGCAGATGCTGCAAGCAAAATAAATGCAGCGGTTTAAGTTGTGTAGACCCACATTCTTCTAGCATGACATAGAAGCGAACATCTATAATCTTACTTATTTTAAGTCTTGCTGCTATTTCTCTCAGCCAACAGCATCAAAGAAAATCAATTGTGCTCCTGGATTGTTTCCTTTGCAAACGCCGGTCAATATTCTGTCAAGTGGCATTGCACAAAGGTATTTTAGCTTCTCAAGCTGCTTTTCTTTTTGAATATTTTAGATGCTCAATGAAGAGGTGAATCTGCAAATACTGAACCGCAAAAAGGTGGGGATCCACTCTGGTCACCTGAACAGGAGAGAAGCATTCATAGCAATTCACAAAAACATATCATTATCATGTGGAATGAAACATATGAAGGATTATATCTTATATATTTATAAATATGCAAGACATAATTATGTCTAAATATGTCTTGCATTTTTGTAGCAGGTAAATCATTTTGACTTTGTCATTTTTTAAGTGTCGTGCTGAAAATGAATGAGTACCATTGATCTACAGTATTCCTTATTTCTTCTCTTGGGGAAACAGCCAATAACCACCAAGAAAAATAAATAGCCCTCCTGGATTGGCTGCTGTATGATATCCCATCTTCCCATGTTGTTCCTCAGATAAATACACTTATAGAAAATGAGCAAAAATTGAGTATATGGTAGTTCCGTATTCTGTTGTTATATGAACACAAAAAGGTATTACTGCATAGCTATAGGCAGATATTTATACAAACCATCTAATTTCTCATAAAATCAGAAAACAGACATAAACCACATAAAATAAATCTCCTGTCTTGATTGTAGGAAGAACACGATTGCGGTGTGTCCTTTTGTTGATTGATAAATTTTATTATTTTTTTTTTTTTACATGTGTATCTATTTCTGGAGTGCTATACAGTGGATATGGGACCACAGATGGAAATAAGCCAGCGGATTAATCCGATCCAACACATCTGTTCTCTTATGAGATTAATGTTCTTGTGTAAGGTCCCTCACAAATAAATGAACAAAAATACTGACTGTGAATCCCGACTCTGTATAATGAGGGCACAAAGCTCTCTGAACAAACTTAACACGTTCTTATATACAGATCACCTGTATACATAGGCTTTCAAACCTAAATATCATATTTAATAAAGTAAATGAAAAAGAAACTGTTTATAGGCCGTTCATCAATTAGCCTATTCATCATATCAGGTTTCTATTCAGCTTTGTGGATCTTTTTGCTTTTCCTCTCATCTTTGTGCTCTCATACTCTTTAAGTAACACAGTATAACTGCCTATAAAGCTGCTCTTATTCACTTTCTTTTTCTATTGTCAGACCATGAAATGAGTTTAATTAAAAAACAGCCCATTAAAGGCATTGTGTCAGCTGAAGCCACTTTCAAACCACTGAAAGGCTGATTAAAAAGAAAAACTTGAGTCAGTGTCATCTGACAGCACACTATTCACACACGTATAATACAATAACTGCGCTTTAATTTCAAATAGCAGATACAACAATCAGTCATCGAGGAAGTTAAGATTATGTTGCTTCTCCTTTCGGGTATTAATTTTTAACACCAAGCTCTGAACACACAAAATGTGAAAAGATTACACGTGCATGATTAAGTTAGAGTGAGCTTTTAGTTTTAGTGGTTAGATTTAAAGCAAGGAGGAGAGGAACGCTCCGTCAATAACGACTGTCTGCAAGCCAGATGTGTAACACCTGAGGAGCAGAATGAATCAGCCTGCTACTGCTCACTTCCTCTGCGCAGACAATTACATCCCATATTTCACATACAGTCTCTTAGGCTTGTCCTGAAAGTCTTTTATTTTATACCAGCTGTTCACGCCTCACAATAATTAATTCGACGCTGCAAGAGACCAAATTTATGCTTGTCAGTTAAAGTTAATTTTTTGTTAAACTTAGGAAAGCTGCTTTTTTAGATTTGCATAGTGATTCACGGTAATTGCTGAAGAACCCATATTTACTCTGTACCGAGTCTGTTTTAATATTTTGCATAGCCAATCTAAAACTGTGAATGCTAAACTAAACATTGTTAGTCTACTTAAATCAAGTGGCCTCCATATAAACAAATTTCTGATGAATTCCTCTTTTATTCCAGCGCAATAATATTAAAGAAAAATTGCACCAGCAAGGTTCAAGGATATTTTTAACTCCTCTTCCATCCTCCTCCCTGTGCATGGTGGCAGGATGAACTCGAGTCCTCATTCAGCCTTTTTTTGCCCCAGTTTCAGTTGTTCTAAAGTTTTTTAATTATTGTTCTGGCTCAAAACACGAAAAAGCTTAGGTAAGTAAGATATTCATCATTTCTTAACCATTTATTTATACCGTAGAAGGAAGAAAAAAAGTCATACTCTTAGGAATAATTGCTTTGAACAAAATCATTCCCATAAAATAGATCTAACTTAAGTATTATTATATTGTGTGCTTTGATTATTGATCAGCATGTTAAGATATTTCTATCTGGTGGCCAATATTTCCTGTTTTTACAGGGCACAGTTAGCACGAGACACAAAGGCCCACTTCTACTAGTTACTCTTCAAAAGCATAAAGACAAGAGAACATATCATCCAAATCCAAAAAAATGTGTGTTGATCTTCATTATTCAGGACAGCAATGTGCAAAAACAGGAACTACTCTAGAACTACTCAACTTTACAGCCAGAACACTAATTAATAAGTTTAA
The DNA here is from genome assembly GCA_911649635.1 of Poeciliopsis gracilis. Classification (NCBI taxonomy): domain Eukaryota; kingdom Metazoa; phylum Chordata; class Actinopteri; order Cyprinodontiformes; family Poeciliidae; genus Poeciliopsis; species Poeciliopsis gracilis. The sequence goes on from CAJVRI010001220.1 coordinate 7,491,763, forward strand.
AACAACCAGAGCTTTGGCAAACGTGGCTTACTACCACAACAGAGACAGAGTCTCAAGTCCAGAACTGAAACTTGAGTCAAACTTAAGTCGCAAAACAGAGACTTACACAATAACAACTGGAGATTTGTCTTAACTTGTCGCCATGGTAACTTTACGCACAACATGTCAGTTTTCTCTAATGTTTTCAACAGGAAAGTAAGAAGAGTGGACAGCATCTTCCAAATCTGTTTTTATTAATGCAGCCATGGACCAAGTGTTTACCAAGGTAAGCCACAGACTGCAGCTTGATGAAGACGTTAAGAAAGAAAAAAAAAGAAAACCTTCAGTGCTCATTCTTGCGTGTGGAGTGTGAAATTATGCAACTGCAGTGATTTAAGACTTTATTTCCACACCTTTTCTAGTCAAGGGTGCCGTATAATATATATTTTAAATAATTGTTTTCAGGGGTGGTATTGCCGTGAAACTGTTTTTTACTGAATGATGCAAGATCGATGACTTTGCCTTACAGACAACTGCAGAAATTTGCAGCCAAGTATCAAATCTGATTGGCTTTCAACCACGGGGTAGAAGGTGAGTGACAGCTCTGTGCAAAATCCACCGAAGAGCAACTTTCTATCGATCTTCCTGGCCTCGTTAGGGCCGACATGCGAGTGCTTTGGCTCTGATAAGGAAGTTAAAAAACATTATATTGTGCCTTCAATAGCTTTTGGCCCTCTGTCAATGGCAGTTTAAGCAACCTTATTTGAACAGGACCGAGGTTGTCTACTTTGCAAAATGTCAATTGTGATTGAAGATTTCCTAGGAATCAATGCAACATTCAGAATGCTGCTGTTCTCAGAGAGCACTTGAAATCCCACAGGATTTGCATCTGAACACAATAATCCCGTCAGCTGATTTTTCTTTTTCTTTTTTTTTTGCCTATGCTCTGGCAGCTGAAGCATACAATAGTTTTTCAAGCTTAAAAGAGAAGACACAAAAACTCTTAACTGCACTCACACACGACCCTCCCAGAGAGAAACGGGGGGGGGAAAAAAGATGACATTCGGCAAGCATTTTCTCGAGGGAAATTCACAGAAAATGAAATTGAAGCTAATAAAACTCTGAAGTTGCGCCCTTTCATTTTCAAATGCAAAATCAACAGGTATTTTAGCTTAACTACCCGAGGCCCATGCTGCACTTTAATAATTTAGCCTCCGTGTGCATGGCCCGCATTGTGCAGGCTGATATATTGGTTATATATTACTGCCTGTTGTTTGAAAAATGTTCTGATGCGCCCTGAAGCCCTGCTGCAATAACGCAACATAGTCACAACAATGAGTCCAGGTGGCGGTTTATTATGTATTCTGAGAAACGAAGCACAGTGGACTCCAACGTGTTGGAACGACACACACAAGTACAATTTCTTTGGGTGGCACATGAACTTATTTGGTCTAATTTGTTTTCTCCTATTTTATTAACCATCTATTATTTCCTTCAAAGTGTAACTAATCATATAAACTACTTTTAGCAGGGCTGCACTAGAGTACCATTTTGAACAATTACTCTTATTTTTTGTTACTACATTTCATAGTAAAAAAAAGTATTTCTTTCCCCCTCACATTCATATGACAGCTTTAGTACATAGTTGTATATTTTTTGCACATACATCATATTTTATAAATATTCTAAGTGGCATGGATTCAAATCTAAATTTCTAAAAACATTAATTTCAAAATAAGACTAGCTAATTATGCTATAATCATATTTGCAGTTAGCAGTAAGATACACATATGAATATTAGTATAAGTCAGAAAATGGGAGATACATCAAACTGACGCCTTTATATTTGCATGACTCGAAACCACCAGAGAAAACTGAGAATATATAAAATCGCTCTAGCAGAAGGAACAATGTAAGTTTGTTTCACTCTCTTGCAGCTCTCGCAGCCATGTGGCGTGTCTCTGTCTCATTCTTGCTGCTCTTCAGGCCTACATTAGAGTTCTCATATCAGCCTGCAGTCGAAGCAGAGCCTCGTGCCATAAAGCTCAAGGGACAACAAGACATCTATGTGAGAGTTGCCCCTTCTCTTCATTTCATGTGTGAGACATGACACACACAACTTTCTATCTTAAGTGTATTGTTGCATTAGCGTTCCTCCATGAGCATAGCTGCAATGGAGACAATGAAGGAACATTTCGAGCCTGACAACCATGAAATTTGACGCAGACATTCTCAGTCCTGGGTGGTTGAATCCTAATGACATCTGTGATCCCATGGCCGTTTTTTTCTATGACTGATTTTTGGATAAATGTCTCACAATCTCCTCAGGGTGGACAGTCATGAAAATGGCCACAGTCAATCATCCCCTGCAGTTCAAATGCTGTGACTTCCGTCCCTACTGTGTCCTGATAGATTACACAGTTTACACTGTTGTCTTCAACCAATATTATGTGAGTAGTTAAAAAGTCAAGCGGAAATGTTTGCATTCCCATAAGACTCAAATATTATTTTGTACCAAGTAGAAAGTCATTTGATAATGTAGACAAACCTTGTGAATATCTTGCTACCTGCTATCATTTACTGCTATTAAAATGGCTCAGTGTATTTTGAGCTTTAATCTTCATCTGATAAAGCTATTCTTTTCCTGATTTTGATGTCTCGTTTTTTGACGGGGAGGTGTGGAGATCCAGTGTTGTTTTTGTCTCAAACATCACTTTCGCACACATAGGCAACAAACTATTTTTTTTTTTTCAGGGGCCTTAGACCTTTTATGTCTACTGAACACTTCATCGGTTGCTAAGACTACATAATTTACCCTTTATGCTAGAAGCTGCTATTAGTGATGTTTTATGATATGTTTACTAGAATAAACCTTCATTTATGAACTCCCTCAGACAACAGTAATTACATAATGTGTAACCCATAGTGCTGTAACAAAGAAAGTTGTAATGCTGTTTGATTCTTTAAACATTTTTTAAATATATTTATTTTAACAGCTTTATTTGCTACATATACAGTACATACGAGATGGTAGCAAAAACAGTCAATATGCTGCTCATTAAATGTTTTTAATATAACATAGCTCTACCAGACACAATCAGATGGTTTCCTATTGTTTCTCATCACAAGAAAAACAAAAAAGTCAGAATTCTGAGAATGAAGCCAGAATCTTCTTTTTCAGTGGCCTTAATCCTCTTTCGTAGTTAATCACCTATCTCACAAACATAATATCATGTCATCCTCCCTCAGCAATCCCAATACACTAAAGACTTGTAACATGGCTTAGCTCTGCTGCATTCAGGTCCCCAGCAAAAATTTGACTTTTAAGCGTCAGCTTGAATGTTTGGTTTCCAAGTCAATCAAGCTGAACATGTGTTAATTATTGTGACAACCTGAGTCCTGTTGCATCTTGACATGAAAAAAAAAAAGCTCAAGAGACAGCAAGCCTAAATCCAGATGAACAGTGAGACTCTCCGTTGTGTTCAGCTGAGAGCTAACGAGGAGAGAATAAAAATCAGTTGTTACATTTCAATCAGTTTCACCCTCAAGTGCGTGAAAATGCTCTGTTGGACTTGTTGATTGAAAATTGTAGTACTCTTTAAGCATATGAAGGTGAAGTTAATTACCAAATTTAATTAACTTTGCAATTTTAGCCAGAATCTTTGCTTGTACTTATTATTTTAAAGTTACGTGGCTTATGCGCCACGTGACTTAATGAGGTCATGTGGTATGTCGTAATGTGATATTTTTATTAGCTCACCATCAAGCCTACACATTTCAAAATTGTGATATGGAAGGAAATTATGCCTATGTCGATACTTTATCCAACCGTCTTTGCTGTGACTAAAGCGGCAAGCTTGTCAAGTTGAAGTCTAAGATTTGATTGTGCCATGCTAATGCATAGCACGCCTTGATCTAAATTATTTCATTCTGGCTGTATATTTAGACTTATTATCCTGCTGGGAGGTAAACCTCATCCTCAGTTTCAAATCCTGGACCTGACAAGTTTCTGTTTCATGGCATAATGCTGCCACCACCATATTTCATCATAATGTGGGACGAGCTTGCGCAAACTTAGCTTTCTCTCTTTACAATTTCAATTTCTTTACAATTCTGACACACTGTACATGTAGGCCACGACGTTTCATTTGGGACTCTTTATGCATGTTTCTTGTTACTAAGATATGTTACTGTATTGGTTTCAAAAGTTGTTTTTTTCTAAAATAATGAGATACAGAAATGTGTCCCATTTGTTATTTCATGAAGATTTAAAAATGTCAGATTTTTATTTCCTTATTTTTTTTTTCTTTTCTAATAACGTGACATCCTTTGGAAGTGACACACAGATTAAATCTATTCATTATCTAGATGATTTCTCCTGGAAATTATTTTTTACTGGATTTCATTCAAAGGTACTGGAGTAAAGAGGAACTGAATACATACATAAGGCATCCTTTCCCGGTTTTCCATTTGGACAAAAATCAGTGAATATGTGAAACTACTCAAGCTTAAGGGATCCATTAGCAGGGAGCTAGAAATTACTCAATTTTAGACACAAAGGTTGCAAGGGAGTCTATTGTCTAATGTCTCTACATTTTAAAATTATCTGTATACCCCTGAATCATTCATGTATTTGGTACTTAGCTTTAAGCTGGGTGTACACTATGTGACTTTTGGTTCAGTAGCAGATGACTTTCTAGTAGTGTGACACTTCTTGCTATCTGGTGGCGTTTCAGCCAAAGTATTTGTCATGCATTGTGAATTACAAAGTGTAACAAGAAGCGATTAACACCTCACAACCAGCTCCCAATCAGCAATCATTCAGCTGCATAAAAATCAAGTCTGTTTGAAATTCTGGTCGCCACTTCTGAGGGTATTGCACTGTTGAATATAATATATATTATTATCATTGTTATTAAATGTTGCTTGACTAAAAGTAGACGTGTCAGCAAAAAAGATAGGCAGAAATTTGAATACTGGAGTTTATGAACTTCAGAAGACTTCAAAGATGCATTTATCCTTCCATATTTAATTTAAAGCTCCCTCATCTCCCTCAAATTAGCATACATTGAGATGTTTTCAAACACAAAACAACTGCAGTAAAGGAATGCAGCTAACTATAATGACGTTAAACTTGAAGTTTCTCTGCGCAGAATGGGATGGGAGGCCAAGGAAGCATTTGCTTTTGTTGAGCATTCTTTTATTCTCAGGCGAGCATTGTCTTTTTCTTCTTTGTAACTGTGAATTCAAGGTTACGTGTGGTGAACGCACAGACAGTGTGAGCAGTCAGGTCACATCCGAGCATCAGGTCGTAGGGTGTGAGGACATGACTCGTGAGCTGTGAATTATTGAACTCTGCAATGTAGTCGTATAGTTCAAACAATGACCGTGCGGTATATGCCCAGACCTAGCTGTCTTTTTTTTTTTTTTTTAAATGATGCTTTATACAAGTTTGACTGAGAAAAACACCAGGCCTGTTTTTATGCTCCAGGATTCTGTTGCAAAAATGTATATTTTTCTTGTTTTAAATTGATTTCACTTATTTACCCCCACCACTTCCTTCAGCCACTTTTGTGTGACTGAATATTTACCCCATGACGTAAGTGTGTCTGCAACTTTTCATTAAAGACTTTTATATTGCTTAGAAATGTGGTAAACATTCTCGTGTGTTTCTCTTTTTTTCATACCTTTGTGGCCTTTTTCCCTTTCATGTCCCAAGAGGGAATTCTCTGTGACAAGTAAATGCACCATATTAGTCTTAAATGCAGTATAATTTCTGGTGTGCCTTTTGATTTCAGAGCTGGATGTGGAAAGTGTTCAGAGATTGATAAAGTAGAGAACAAAGTACAGAGAAGGAAACTCAATGCTGCGCTTTGAAGCTCCAGACGCACTGAAAGGAGGCACTAAAAGCAGCCTTTTAACAAATTTACTTGACTCATTTACGCAGATTTGTAGTACTGCGAGATAAGTGCTTGTAAAAAAAAACAAAAAAAAAGACAGGAGAAGACCATATTTAGAAGGCAAACTTCTTACTCATCTCTACAGACCTTTTGTACTTACATAAGAGTTGAGAAGCAGAGTTGGATGTTATTTAGTCATGCAGAAGATAAAACTACAACAGCTGAGAGGCTTTGAAACTGATGCCCTGCTCTGAATGTTGCGCAGGTCACAGATGATGCTGTTTGAACGGACTACAATGGGATCCGCGGTGGTGCCTTTCACTCCACACTGGATGGCTTTCTGCAGAACCAAGTTTTCAAATCAAGTTTTACTTTTCAGAGGAATGACTGAGAGGAGAAGCAGCAGCAGGCAGAGACCTCCTTGTGCCTTTCCACTCATCCCCGTAAGAGGATCCGACGTAATGGGGTTTCCTCTCCTCTGGCTCCTTCTGCTCAGCAGAGAAAAAAAAAGGCTGCACAAAACTTCCAACAAAGTCTGATACTCCTATATTCTTGTCACATTTTACAGCGACTGAGACGATCGGTTCCGAGTGGTTGGGCTGTGACCTCAATGTGAGTTTATAGCCGCATTTGTTGTGTTCTCAAATGCAGCACAACAGAGTACCACCCTATAGAGAGTCGAATTGTTGAGATCATCCAACCAAATGCCTGAATTGACGCAGAAGTCAGGCCTGGTACTTATTAAAGACAGCAAAACAACATTTATTAGCTGTAAGCCACACAAAAGAGCAATAAACAAGCTCCTATGTGTTAAAAAGAAAGAAGACCAGAATACAAATGTATTCTCTTTTGTAAGAGAATATATTTTTCATATAGGAAGCTATTACTTTGCTGCATAATAAAGCTAACCCTGCACCCCAGGGCACAGGGAATAACATTAATATTACTTGTTCACAAATTCATCTTAGCAGGCGGCTGACCCAACAGCTTTGTGTCAACAGCAATGACAACTTGTCTAACGGCAGCTGAATTTATTCATTTTATTAACACGGCACAAGCAGCTCAGGCTATTCGCCTATATGTCCATATACGTTTATATATTGCTGCAAGATTTTATCATTGGAGTTTTCTTATGGAAATACTAAAATTCAAACTCCCAAATATAATTTAAACATAAAATTAACTGTTGGCATTGGTTGATATATGCCTTACAAAATATAACACTTTTCGCTACCAAACCTCTGAGGGCCACATAGAACAGTTGAGTTATGTTGAAAATAATATTACGGAGATGATGTTTGCTAATAAGGTGACAACTAGATTTTATGAAGGGGTATCAGAGTGTGTGGACAAGTAAAAATGCATGTGGCCCTTTTCAGATTTAGATTTAGACAAAGCAAAACAAGGTGCTGTTTTGCTTTGGTTCACGAAATACATCAATGCTTTTGTTTGTAATGTGATAAAACGCAAGAATGGTCTTAAGGCAATGTGTTTGTGTCCTAGCATCCAAATAAATATCGCTAAAGACAAATCTTTCACTTGCATCCTCTAGTCATCCTCGAGCATTTCCCCCTCAGAGCCAGAATGCTTTTGCTTCGGGACATAAACCGTTCTCTCCTCGCTGACTTCTTCAAAAGTTCAATGTGTTTGAACTCTGCCCTCAGAAAACAGCAATACTCACCGACACACCAGCAACTTTGAAGGAGCAGGTGGTAGTGACCTTTCCTTAAGTAAGTATTGATTGTTTGCTTTCCTGTTTGTATAACTGCATGCTTGAAGAACACAAGTAATTCCAGGGAGGAACGGGGGAGGGAAGGAGCTGATGTTGTGCAGCTCACCATGACTGCATGGACATCGAGCTGCAAAAGTAGAAGCGTTTAAGCATTAAGTACCAAACAAAAGGCGTGTTACTGTCAAACTTAGAATGCCATTGTTAGCATACTTGCAACTCTGCTTCTCATGACCTCCTTGTTACTTGCTTCAGTGTATGTGTCAACTCCTCTTTGACAATTTGAGTTTATTTTGGTCAAAATACCTAAAGGGCTCAAATTACAACCAGTAGAAGGAGTCACTGAACTGAAGGTAATAGTGTCCTAAAATATCAACTTTGTATGCCACGGCCCACTGATTTCTATTCAAATGCTTATATTGTTATATGTTTACTCCCATTTTCCAATAATTCTGAAAGGAATACAAGACAAATAAGCAGTACAAATGTCTCCTAAACAACACTTTGCATGAAATCACTGATATCAGTGATATCACTAAAGTGATATGCAGTGTTGTTTGTGTGTTTTGTGATGGCAACCACTGAGCCACCACACCAACCCCATTCAACAATGCTGAACAAGATCAACCAGCTACAGAAGCAGTTTAACCCGGTTAATGCGTAAATCTTAGATTTTGGAAAAGTTAAATATTTATTTATTATGAACATGAAGTCAAGAGCAAAACCTCCTGTGAGGCTGATGAATTATGAATCTGTCTATCGAGCTATCTAGCTATCTATCCTAGTCTGTTCGTGATAACTTATTTTGGAATCCATTCCTGCTTGTTTTTCAGGGGCTGTGAATGCAGTCTGACATAGAGGGAAATTCAATTAAGCTTCCCTTTAAAAAAGCAAGACAGGAAAACGTGCAGATACGACAGATGTGTGTTGATCTTTTGGGAGTTATGTTCTATTTTTCTATTCATACAGAAGCAAAAAACAGGCAAGGTTTAAAAATATAAATTGACTCAACAATCCATCCAAACATCATCTGTCTGCTGCCCGTTGAAGCACAAAACTCTTAAACACTCACAGAAGTCAAGGAAATAGTAAGAACAAATAATTCCCGACCAACACTTACAATCAGAGCGATCTTTAACGCTTCAAATCAGTGAGCAGGAAGATAAAGAAGGTAAAAAAAAAATTTAAACATTCCAGAGCTCCAGCAAATGGTTGTATCTTGGGATGACCAAGTCTTCATAACAAGCACAAAATGTTGAACAGTGCAGGGCCTTTCAGTTAAAACCATCCTCACTGTTAGTCAAACAAGACTACAGGTAGATGTGCATGGAGGAATGTGAGGTCAGAGACCTTTTATAACTCTGGAGTATGAAGGGAAAAATGCTGTGGATCTACTTTTCTTCCAAAAACCCTAGGAAAGTTATTAAAGTGTGTTGCATTATTAACTCTCTGAAATACTGTGGTATTTTAATAGAAGTGCAGTTGTGCTCTGCCAGAGTACTGAAAATAACTCTTCTCTGGATCTACCAACAGGTTAATGATCCGAAACATCGCAGGAAAAGTGAGAGAACAACAGAAGGATCCAGAGAGACGTAGAGACAGAAAAAGGACAATTATAAACTTAAGTTTTGACCTTTCGGAAGAATTAGATTATCAAAAGTAATGACTGACAAAGTTCTAAAAGGTCTGATGACAGCAGTGACTTTATAATAAACATTTATTTCTGTAGCATTAGTTATGTATTAGCTTTTACTAGTGAATAAAGCCACTTAAATTAACAGTCAGATTTTCTAAAAGCTGATTAAATTTGTACTTCTGGAATAAAATTTGTTCATTTCATTCTTTATAGTTAAAATATAGTGCCCTAGTTGTCTTATGATAAAGTGTCAGAGGTTTTAGCAACTGTGTTCATACAAGAATGTATCAAGATTTAACCTTTTTTCCCTCTCACCTAAAAAGAGTCAAAGCTTTAATAGTGAAACACAAAATCCTCTTCTTGTTCTTCTGTTCACTTATTGCTTTTTGACACAACATTTATCTATATTTGACTTGAACTGAGCACGGAACAGAGTAGCTCTTTGCTGCAAATAAAAGAAGTGTGCTGGCTATATAAAAGAATGTAAGTTAAAGGATAATTTTAAAATTCTATGAAGAATAATTTGTTTCCCATAACGATCAGAACTTTATGACCTTAAGAAGCCAGAAATGTAACTCAATACATTATTTATCTGACTGCACTGCCCTACAGATGGGTTGAACATTTTGATTCATGTTTTAATTCTCCTGAATAAGCCACCCTGCTAATGAGTGCCTGGCCATGATTGGTCCTGTTTGGTAGCTTATTGTAGTCATTCATATCCCAACACGGCTTTAATATCAGTCCACAGGGTAGACCGTGCAGAATTTTCTTATGGGAGCTTTTAAAAATATCCAAACAATATTTCTTGTATGTTCCAGCTAATAGTGTTAGAAACATTTGCAGTTCCACTTCCTCATATCCCACAGGGACATGTGCACAATAGCAAGGCAACAGACTTTTCTATTGAATGGTATACACAATAATGTGAACAGAAATAATTCCTTTTACTTTCAATATTTTACAGAGTTGTAAAAGTTAAACTGTACTCGGGCAAGACTGTGTTTAATGGCACGAGAAGCAGCCCATTAGCAAAGATGGAGAGAAAACACAAAAGCTGAAATCAGTGATTTGGTTTATTAAATGTCCACAGGACCCTTTTGTCTTCTGTCCTTCAGCAATTTTATTATAGCAGTTTGTGAGGATGTAGAGGACATTCCACAACTTTTTCGCAGTCTGTTGTATTAAACTGCAATTACAATGTGTTTCACTGGGATTTTGTTTGATATACTGACAAAAAGGTATTTGTGATTTTTTTTTTAACGCGTGCACTACTCGGTGTACATTTATATTCAGCTTCTATTAATCCAGTATCCCAAATTACAGCCATGCAAAATTCAATGCAACCAACTATGCTCTGATGGTAGCCAATTGATATACAGTCCTTTGGCGTGTATTTTAAAAGAACACTCCAGACAGGTGAGATATAAAGCCTTGGAGAAGCTTAGAACATTGTTAGGCTATAAAAAAATCCTAAATTTTAAACATAATTACTACAAAACTGCCTGAAACATGGACGTCCACCTGAGAAAACAGCCAAGTGTTTGATTAATCAGCGAGGAAGCCTGCAAGTCTTTGGAAATGCCACAGGATGTGCTGAAATTCACAACTTGCATAAAATATTTTGCTAATAGGACAGCAGTTGGTCATGAACTTTACAAATCTGCATGAAAAACTAGTAAAAATATTCTAATTATTATTGATAGCCCAGTGATTTTCAGTTTGAAATGTTCCAACTGAAAATTCTCCAGGAACTTGATCTGGTCAGATGAGACTTTATGCACGGTGTAAAGGTTACACTGCATAAACTCTGAACACTCTATTCCAAATGTGAAACATGATGATGACAGCATTATGCTCTGGGAGTGCAAATCAGACAGGACAAAAAAATTCAGTCTCCAAAATGTGGCTTTTCAAAAATAGATACATTGACTCAGGAGGGTTTAATGCATATGTTCACCCTAATTCTGACTTTCATTTGCCAAACATTTGAAAAAAACATGTATCCTTCACCTTTCACTTCATGATTTAGGCTCCTATGTGTTGGTCTGACACATAAAATTACAGCAAATTACACAGCATATCTTAGCATAGTAGCCTTTGGCTGTAAGGTGACAAAATGTGAAAATGTGCTTTCTGCAAGGCTCTGCACTATAAGTATGTGCCTACTTATGCATGATTACCCACTCATAATCCTGCATATTTGACACACCATCTGCGGGGTTTTTTTATCATTTATCATCTGGCTGAATATTATAGCAGGGTTATGACTAATTGCCTTAAGCAAAAGTCCACAAAAAAACTTGATTTACTTAACCTCTGGTATTTAGTGTCATATTTGGAGCTTGTAGTGTCACTCGCACACACGCGGACACAATGAGCCCTGCTTATTCCTCTGGTGTCCATCTCCTCCACTGTCAGCTGAAAGGATCACACTGCAAGTCTTCCATCTCCTTCAAATCAGTCACAGCGATGATTCTGTGAAAAAGGAGAGCCGACTGGAGCCTGTCAGTGCTATGAGAGCAGAGGACATCAATGCCTCACTCAGACAGCTATTCTAAGGGGGCTGCTTCCCCCGACAGGAGGACAAGACGGAGTTCACCTGGATTCAATACAAGGTTTTTCCCTCAGCCTTCAGCAGAAAAGATGCAATGCCAAACAGCAGACCGCACTCCCTGATGTTAAATGTCATCTTGATAAAATCAATTTCATGATTCATTCAAGAGGCTAAAACTAACAAATGGACAAAAGTTGCCACGTCCTTTGACCTGCGTTGTCATCCTTCTTCTCCTTATGATCGAGAGCAGAAAACAAGGGATTGGGCCATTTTTTTTTTTTTTTTCAAAAAATTGCAAAACATCATAGCTGCTGATAACAATTCCTGAGTTCTGCAGATTGATTTCTTTTCCTCATGTGGCATTGTTGCTTCTCATTTCCAACGCAGCATGAAAGGCACAGAAATAAAAACATCTTAGCAGCAAATCGGCCTCACCATGGCAACAGTATTGATCAACCCTCCTGGGTCCTCAGAAAAATCTATCCCTCATGTCAATTTCCCAGCATTAACAGTTCAGCAGCCACTCATGTCTTGAATAGACGGGCCATGATATTTGGAATCTGGCAATAAAATCTGCGATCATTATTTAGCTTCCCTGATGATTCATTTATCACAGGAGTGAGACACCAAATGACCTATTGATATTCAGGGAGAACAATGAGGTAAGTAGGCCAGCAGGGCAACTTCAGGAGTACTCACTCTGCTTTAGCATCTAGATTGAGCTGCTGTGATTTCTCTCAAGAAATCAATTTTTTTTTTTTTTTTTGGGGTGGAGGGTGTATCTTTTCATAGCTCATGAATTACAGCTTGGGATGAGGACGTTTGTATTTTGTTCAGAAACCTGTCAAATTCCGAAACACAATGAAGGGGAAACAGGACTGGAGTTCTTAGTTGAGCACTAACTATCCAAAACAATTAATATCCAGTAATATATTTCACATTTTTTATGTCAACTTCAAACTTCAAGGTGTTTTATGGTTAATTCCAACATCCAAAAACAGGAAATGTATGGCAAAAGTGCAAATCAAAAGGACATGACCACCTAAACTGACAATCCAGATGAAGAGATCTTCACAGAAAATGGCAGAAACAAATCCACCGTCTAAAAAAAAAGTAGTTCAATTTGGTGTTGGTCAAAAGCCATGAAGGGGACACAGCAAACAAGCACTGATCAATTAAAACCAAGATTTAAATTTTCATAACTTTAAATAACTTTCTCTATCGACATCATAAAATCAAAACAGAAACATTGAAGTTTTTGGTTGTAGAATGTCAAAGTCTAAGAATATTTAAGGTATGTAAATAGTTTGTCAAGGCACCGAAAGTTGGATTTCTATCAGTTCCACCAAGTACATTGAATTATTAAAAGCAGGATAATGCTAAGGTGAATATTTTCAAAGGAATGCTTAATTTCTCATCGTTTGGGTGTGGCAATTTTGGCATGATGATTAAGTCTCGCGCTCTGGGAACAGTTTCGGGGAAGGAAATGGGTGACGCGGAGTGATGGATGAAGCTGCATGACAACTGCTGTCACTCCAAAGAATCCTCAAGCTTGATTACGACAGCCGAGCTTCTTCGCCACATTGCGCATGAACTACACCTACACTCTGACACCTTGACGCTTGCAGACGTGTGAATCGGACTGGTGGGAGGAGGAGAGACTGGAGGGAACTGGAGAGTGATCTGTCTTGCAGATCTTGCATTGAGATTAATGAACAGAAATTTGATGTGCACAACGCAACCGAAACATTCATCTATAAATTAAATAAATAAAGTCAGAATAATGACTGAATGTGTGTGTGTTTTTTTTTTGTTTGTTTGTTTTTTTTAACCAAACTACTATCATGAAAATTTCCTATGCTATATTAACAAGTGAAGTGGCGGCAAGACTAAAAGCTGTGGTGGAGTCCATCTGTCCAGCCACTTGAGCCACAAAACCCACAAAATAGCTGATAAATAAATAAATGATGGTATTATGTTTGTGGCACTTTCTCTACGCGCATAAAAGAAGGAAAAATATGGAGGAGCTAAAAGCTTGTTAAGTATGTTGATGGTCTTCCAGTTGCAGTTTAACTGATACTTACTGTCAGGCCAATGCTCTGTCTAATTGAACTGAAACAAAACACTGCACGACAAGTCTGCGAGTTGCAATCTGCGACCACAAATCATTAGCACAAACATTCCTGCTCCTGCTCTACTGTCCCCATGAACATAGAAAAGACTGCTCACAATTCTGCACACTTGCAAGAGTCACTACGTTGTGTTTCAAGCAATTAGTTATTTTACCATGGAGCTGTGCTTTAAATATTTAATTTGGTGTATTGGTGCCCTGCTGCTGCTTCTTCCTGTTAGAATGCAGCACCAGCAGCTGACTGTAAGCAAGATAAGGAGATGTGACCACAAACACCTTTTTAAAAAATAAAATAAAACATTCAGTCTCTTTGACTTGCAGCCATCCAGTTCAATAAGGCTGAAAACAGTTTGAAAGCGAGGCCTTGTGGAGATAAAAGCAAGCCAACTCAACTGTAATCTAGGCTTTGAGTTTTAAAACAGTTTATATATATATATATATATATATATATATATTTAAAACAGTATATATATATATATTTATATATATATATAAGCCTTCAAGAGGCTCGTATAATCATGTGCAATCACATGAAATAGGTCTGTTATTCTCAGGAGGGGGGCAGTTGAGTTTGGGTGTGATTGTGTCAGGCTGTCAATGCCCACTCATCCAGACTCTGGAGTGAGACTGGAACAGACGGGAACTGTTCTTTCAGCACCACCGGGGACGTGCAACAGCACACTCAGCTGTCGCATCCACACAGTGTAGTGGTTTGGAAAGCCATTCAAACTCACACCACCTGCCCTTCTAGAATCCCGGCGACTTATAAAGTGGACAGAAATCGCGACCAGAATATGAATGAAAACTTACGCAGAGGAAGAATATCCACTTTTATTATTTTTATCATTATTATTATTTCTTCTTCTCACAGAGGGAAAGAGGAGGCGCACCATTTCCTCTGTCCACCCTGAAGCGCAAGAAGAATCTTCACAGTAGTAAATAAATAATATAAACATGAAAGCCACACACAAGAAAAATAAATAAATACTCTTGCTCAGAGACTTGCCTGAAACAGGCGTAGGATATTGGCAACCATAATCGACACCGAGCTCGCCGAGGCTCCGATCACTCCCACCACTTTCTCGGGCTTGACGAACACCGGCGGCTCCCCGTTCGTGCACCTCACGTCTGAAGTGTCCTTTGTGATAAGGGCTTGCACAAAAGTTAAGGACTGCTCCAGAGCGTACGTATCCCTCGAGCAAGTGTCAAGCACCCGTGCGCCAAGGGTGATGTTGGGTAAGAGTTGCTCGTCTTGGTTGATCTGGTCCAGCGCGTACATCATGGCCTCCAAGCGCTGGATCCCGTTCTCCTTCTTCAGGTCCCCGCACGGCGTGCCGTCGGGTCCCCTGGAGTGCACCGGGAAAAGCCCGCCGAGGGTCAAGTGCCCCTGTGTCCGTATGGAGTGTGGCGCGTAGGTCTCCTGGAGCAGCGCAAAATCCACCAAGGCACTCAGGAGCCAAAACAGCCTCCAGACGCAAATACCCGGACGCGCCATGCTCAACTTTTGTAGGGAAGATGGAGTCGACTGTTGATGGTTTTTGAAGTTTGTTAGAAAATCTCCATTTTAGTCACCAAGGTGGAGATTCAACAAGCTGGGCCGAAGAAGCGAGACGGAATGAAAGGCTCAGGCAAACTGCGCCCATCGCTGTGCGGCCAGGAGGAGCGAACAGCGCAGCTTGTTGAATGGTGAAGCCCCCGACAGTAATTCAGCTCCCCCCATCCATTAGACGGACAGTATCAGCGATTACACTCCGAAGATTAACTGGCTGTTGGAAACACAGGCAAGCCGCGCTCTGCTCAAATCTGAAATACCTCAACAATCGCAATTCAAGAAAATTCCGTGGGGGGAAGAAAAAAAAAAGGACGGGTGGGGGGTGGGAGGGCAGTGATTATCTCTCAAAATCTGCACTCAAAATGAAAATTGTGCACCGGCAGAAGTGGGTGACATTCTTCCCGGCCATAACAACTCCACGGACGCGCAGGGAAGCTTGGCTCGACTGTGGTGTCTGTCTCCCATGGGTGCATAATCATCTCCACAGCCTCCAGAGAGAGAAAGAAAGGGAGAGCACAGGATAGAGCGAGAGAGAGACAGTAAGATAAAAAAAAAAAGAAAAAAGAGAAAGAAAGATTAATACCCGCGCAAATGAGCGATCACTGAGCAGAGGACAGAGAGCCCAGCTAATTAAATCCGCGGCTGTGTTTCTTCCCCCCCCCCCGTCTCTGCAACCGGTCGCATTTAAGGGCGAAATGAATGAGAGGTTTCAGTGTGCGCGCCGAGTTTTCAGCTCCCCCCTTTTTTCCTCTCCATGCGAGACGTCACTCAGCTGGCAGTGGGAGGGCGAGGGAGGGGGCGAGGACGAGGGACTGGCACCACTACACAGCAAGGTTTCCAGGAAGTTGTCTCCAGACTCTTAAGAAGGGAAAGGCGACGAAAAGAAATCGCATATAAGCTTAAATAATGAGGAAATGAAAAAAAAAAATGCGAGTGGCTCTCCCTGCTTCGCTGTATAGGCTATACTTCCCCCTCAAACGCAAACAAACACACACACAAACACTCGGGAAAAAAAGGAGAAAAAAACTCAGCATTTCCTTTCTTTTGATGTTGACAATGGCAGCCTTGAAATCGAGATTGGTGGCATTATGAAAAACATAGAGAAGCGGCAGGTTTTATGAGGGGCTTCACCCCATCCACAGGACCGTGCCTTTTCCTGAAATAGTTTTGGATGAATTACTGATGCACCTTTAAAACAGGGAGGAGGGAGGAAGAGGGGTTCCAGGCTGGTCTCCCAGGCAACCCTTCTTCTGAAGACTATCCTGTGCAACCTACACCCCGCCAATGCACACATGCACCCAGTGGAGACAGAAACTCCGCAAGCCTCTGTTCAAATGCCAGTTTTGTTTTTTTTTTTTTTGTGGTGTAAAAAACGAGACCATTGTGTGTCATTTCAACAAAGTTTTCACCTTTAATGAGGCAAAGATTTTGTGAAGTCCAACTTGAAAACAAAGAGAAATCAATCAAGGTACTTCTTAAAACATCTTCAGCATCTTTATAAGGTTTTTAATCAGCATCCTACTTATTTGTAAGTACTTAACCAGATTTTTTTTTTTTTTTTTCAGGTTTAGGTTTAGTTTTGCAGTGTAGCCCATTCCTAGCCTGGTAAAAACCAGCTCCTTACTACACATTGTTCGTTCAGAGGGTCTGCTCTCTCAGCTGTTGAGAAATGATTGCTTCACCGAGGCGTGGGCTGTGTTGAGGTTTTAAATTTTATTCCAATGGTAAAGTTTGCCCACGACAAATGGGAAGAAACTTACCAGCTATTGCCCGTGCTGGAAACAACCATTCTCCACCGCAAATGGAGAAGTTCCAAGCTGAACGACCTGGTTGTTGAAGTTAATTTAATATTTGGAAGCGTGGCCAACGCGGACTAAATGGCTTTGTTTACTTCCTCCGCTGCCATTGTTAAAACTCCAGTCGGACTACAATTTTAAAACATCACAGAAAATCACCATCATTGGTCACGACTTCGTCTTGTGTTTGCTGATTGGCCTGGTCAAAAATCAACCAGAAACAATCCAAGTCAAGGGGAGAAAGCACAGCCTGTGATGGAAGCATTGTTTTTTTTACTTTTCAAGTGGTATTCCACTGGAAGGTAATGGCCAAGCTACTCCATTCCAAGTATTGTATTTATACAATACTTATGTATTTATTCATGTATTTATTCTTTTGTTGATTTGGGGATATACTTGGACTCAGAGTTTTGCTGAAAACTAAAATTACTATTCACTTTTCTAGCAAAAACTTGAAGGTTTCTTTTTATCAAAGATGACTGTTTTAATTTGTATTTCATTGTGGATATAATGCCAGACCATGCTGCTTCCACCGCCAAACGACAATGTGGGTATGATGGTTGGCAGTGTGTCTCTGTGATGGTTGTCTGCTGGACAAATCGCCCCTTGATGACCGTGCAAAGATATTTATTCTAAATAAGCTATCATGTCATCATTTTTTTCACCACCAAAACCTGGCGTTTCAACAGAGGCATGTAGACTTTTCTTATCCTCTGTGCACACATGCATCATGGTGTTGGCACACTCACTGATAATAACAAACCACACCTCCAGGAGCAAGGAAGCCTCGCATCCCACTGACAGAACACTGCCATCAACAAACTATTTAATTGCACAGATGGTTGTTTTACCAAAAGCAGATTATGATAATTTGCATTAGCCAGGGACTCACTTGGCAATTTGAAGCAATAATTAAAAAAGGTACTTTCTTCTTGCTACTCAAAGTAAATCTAATATGCACAATGACAACAATAATCAATGCTAGGCTCTGCTAATGAGTACATGCTCAGTGGGTTATGTGAGAAAGTGCTAATTATATACTTGGTAAGTGCAATAGTTATGTTTAAGCTTTCAGTTCCAAGTAACTTTAGTAACTGATCACTTTTAAATCAGCTAGAGCACACAGCTATATTTACAAGGCTGTAAGTGTTAAAGCATGACAGCAGGATCATTGTAAAAAGATTGATTAAGAAGTATATAACACAGTTATAAATAGTTGGACACTTTTGAAAAAAATTGAGGCTGGAATCTAAGTCTATAATATGATGAACAGAATGTTTAAAAAATATAGACTGTTTAAAATAATACTTTTCCATATTTTCATGTGAAACTATTCTAACATTTCACAATTTGTGCTACTTTATGCATGTACATGTAAGAATGCTTTTACATACAACTGTATATGAAGTTATAATGTTTACAGATTTTGTTCATACATGTTTGAGCTACAAATATTGGCACTTACTATAAGAAATATAGATGTATTCATTTTCAAAGGGGTTTTATTAGGTTCCAGAAAATGAAATTCTGCACTTACAAAAGGCAGTCTAGACTCCTGACCTTCCAAATTAGGCATTCCATCAAGGGATGAACCTTGTTGCATGTGTGATCTGCTGCTATCATCATTACATTATATTCACATTTGCTCTGGGTCCCATCTCCTTAATTCTCTACAGACTTGGAATCTAGGTCAAGTAAAAAGGGGTCACTATGAATTGGTGTATCACAAAAAATGATTACAAGGCATAGAATCCCTCTTTATGAAAATGCTTGTTCCATTTGTTTGTTTTTTGTGGGGTTTTTTTGTTTTGTATTGTTTTGTTTAATTAAAAGATTAGAAAGAGTGATGTTGCTGTAACTCAAACTTGTCGTGATGACATGACAAGCCCTGAATGGACACATTTTCTAATTAATCAAATTGAATAGAAACTAATTCAAGACTAATCCTGCCAAGTAGTGTATATATCTCCATTAGCCACACTTGGTACATGGATATCTTTTAACAGGCTAGTTATCCATGCGCAGCCTCAGGCATGATAAAATGCTTTTGGATGTAGATTTTGTGCACATTCGTGAGGCCAGAAATACATTAAAGGTGTGGGAACTGCTCAGAAGGGAACGCTGAAGGAAGGAATCAGGGATATAATCGAGGAGTGAGGCAGATGGCCACCTCCACCGCGAGCACGCTGATAGAGACAGGCAGGGCAGGAAAAATGCAGCAACAGATTCCACAAATGACACCCTGAGAGAACGCGCGACACTAATTTCACTCCTCGGACTGTGCAGTAAGAGGCCGACTCCCACTTATTCTGTCAACGGAAAGGTTACTTTTGAAAAATGGGGCCCTCACCATGATTTAATTCACTGACTAACCCTGGGAAGAAGGGCTTTTCCCCCTGGGAGACTGCGTGATTTAGACCAAGATTACACTTCGGTTTGGATCTTCTCACACTCTCCCACCTCACTTTTGTGTAGACAGTGTCACATGCGTGTGCTTGCAGATATTCAGATAAATTCAATTTCACCTCATGCAGAAGGACAGGGAGGCAGGTCTCAGGGAAGTGTGAGGACGAATCGTGCAGGAGGTTTATTTTCACACAGCTGACCAAACAACAAAAACACACTCAAGATTTGCAGATGCTGAAGGTGGAAACACTGAAACGCAGACCGCCAGATAAATTACAGGCTCTTAGAAAGCAGACAAAGCTTTTGTTTGAAGAGTTCCGCTAAAATGAGTGCTTGATGCTGTCTTTTTTAAATCAATTACCGGGCTGCCACTGCGTGATCCATTAAAGAAGCACGAATCAAAGAACAATAAAAAAGTCAACCATCAGGACAAGAGGCAATAAGGTTTTCTTTTGGGCTGACACTTGGCACAATGGGCTCTGTCTGTCAAATTAATTAACCCGGAAACCTGTTTAATTTCAAGAGCCAGATGAAAGGGTGGCCATATGACCGGGAAAGAAATAACTCTGGAGCAGGCGGTAATTGCATGTCGGGGTGATTTGTTCGAAAGCATGCGGGGGCCACCGGCCTGTTCAGAGTCATGCATATTCTGTTCGGGCAGGAGGGTTAACGCTGGATCAATGTTGGGGCAGTGTTAGATTAGCAACATGAAGGTCACCGAGCAGACAAGACCCCGTGTCTTTCTTTCTACCATCTGCTACGGAATAATAAAATCATACAAGTTTTTATCAATGTGAATAGCGTCACGGCTGGCAAGGAGTAAAGGGGGGGGGATTGTATTGTAATTCTACAGGCATTCTGCATGAGAAGACAAATTCCTACCTCATCTGCTGTTTATGCCGAAGACAAAGCAGGTGCTTTGCAGCGAAGACGATAGACTCTCCACACTCTCAGTTACGACTGTAATCCATCTGTCATAGCTTCTCCCTTCTAATTATGTCTCTGTAAAGCTGTCTCTCTGAGCCGAGTGCCCATTCACACTGTGAAATGTGAAAGATATACAGATAATGGACAAGTGACCACTGGAATGCATAACGGCAGTGCACAGCATGGTAATGGGGGAAATATTTTTTTTCTCTTAGCTTTGAAAGTCATGAGTTAAAGGCCACGCGGCCTGCATAGATAATAGTTTATACAAATATGACACCTTACGAACATCCAGGGGCTTAAAATGGGAAATTCAAAGAAAAAATGTTGGCTCTGAGACAGCCATAACTACTTCTTTCTCACAGATATCACAAGTGCCAGCTTCAGGCTGGGAGCCAGGGTGACAGTGATAATGATCAGAGGTATGATATGTGACAGTAAAGGAACCAAAGGTGCTGAACTCCCACCCACACAGTCTTGGAATGTTCCAGATACCCTTTCTAGGTGGCTGGCTGTTTGGACTGATGACTAACTTCATGCTTCACAGGACACACATAATAAGTAGGTGCAGCCGTGTTGGTTAGCCAGAAGGACTCTAACCACAAATTTAACTGAGAAAGCAAACACCTTTCCCCATCTGGCTGCTAATTAGGGGTGGGTTCTGCAGCTGGGATTTTTTTTTTTTTCTTGCATCTTTTGTGTTTTCACGATTTGTTGTGATAGAGGAGACTTTATCCCAAGTCTTGGTGAATGACTCACTGCAGCCCCTCCTTAGGCTTGTTTCTGTGTAGGTGGGGATTATATGATGGTCCTGGGTGAAGGCAGAGGAGAAGAAGGTAATCTATAAAAAGTGTACAGGCTTGAATAAATAAATATATTTCCATCGGAAATAGCCATTCTGTAATAAAATGAATGATTGCCACCAACACACCTTTTGGCAGGTGGAGCAGCACGTTTTCAAGTCAGCTATGAATCTTTTAGTTCTAGTAAAGGATTCTGGTTCTGTGAAAACCTCTCCTGTACTGCTACCTTGTTTCTATTAGTTGGTCATTCGGTCATTCGCATTCACCATTGTTATGTCATGAAACAAATAATTTTATGCTCATCATTTCCCCAAAAGGAGTGCTGTTGCTTCTAGAAGTAAATTTAGTGTTCAATCAAGTTACTTACTGTCTTAGTAGTGAAATGTGAACCACATAAGCAGTAGAACCATGAAGTGAAGATTAAAAACTCAATTTTATTCATTATCAAGATGTAAATTGATTTAACGTTTCAGTTAAATTTATTTGATTAATGAACAGATCTATTTTTATTGAATCAACTTGAAAAATCTAACAGTCTACTAGAATTTTAGAAGAAAAGAAATACCATTAATCAAGTGAAAACTACTTACTACAGATAAGAAAAATTAACTGAATTTCTATTGCAACTTTCCAGTCATACCGATCACCAAAGTGCTTTTCCTCACATTCACCCTCACAAACACACACAGTGATACACCAATACCCAGATTGGTTGGCATCTTGGGGTTCAGTGTCTTGCCCAGAGGCATGTAGAAATGTGACAGGAAAGCTGGATAACCTTTCAATCTTTCAATAACCTTCCAATTGATTTTCACCTTTACACTGCTTGGCAATTAATTTTTTCTACAACATCCCTTAGTGGGGAATTTGAGGCTTACTTGCAGCAAAGTGACAAGTAAGACAAGTCAAAGTAGATTAACACCAAGGTAAAAATATAAACACAAACACAGAAAGTAAGGAAGACTGTGCATTAAGGATAAATTAAAAGTGAGAAAATGCAGTGTAGTTACTAAAAAATAAAATACAGATTCAAGGAAATGTGCCACTGAGTTGTATAATTTAAAGAAATGTACTACATATGCCTGTGTATTTCTGCATAAAAAGTCTACTTACAAATATTGAACAAAACTCTCCAAACAGCAGGTATATGAACATAAAATGATCTTGTTGAGCGCAATTATGGTTATAAAGTGCCGCAGCTCCTTACAGGAAGGATCTGCGATATCGCTCCTATGTGCATTTAGGATGCAGCAGTCAGTCACTTAAGGGGCTCTAAAGGAATGCAGCAGTTTCATGTCCCACGACAGAGTTGACCTTTATCAGGAGTTTATCTAACTGCTTCCTCTCAGTTGTTGATAAGCCGCTGCTCTAAAAGAAAACACAAGAAATTGACTGATATTAAAGAAGGTCTTCAATAGCGCCTCCTGCACCCAAGAGCATGCTATTTGCAGGAGTCAAAATCTGACTCCAGTAGATTTGCATTACGGGATTCTGCAATGCTTTTTTTTTTTATTTTTTATTTTTTTTAAATGCACTACTATCAAAATGAGACATTATTTGAAAGGTCATGTGGGGATTTTGTTACGCTTTTCCTGCACCCTTCCAAGTCCAACTTGTTTGAAAAGCCCTACTCCCCTCAGGCAAAATGTTGCTGAGAAGACATAAAGAAGACTTTGAACTTTGCCTTACATCGAAAGAGCACGTAAACATGGCTGAGAAGTGAAAGGAAAAGAAACATGACATAAAGATGTTTATTGATGCCTGCCTAAATGTCTTTGAAAAGTTGTCATGGCTGTAAGGGAATATTTCTGATCAAAAGATCTATATAAGCCTAACTTTTCAACACTTCTTTAGAGTGAATTTGCGCATATATGGGTAAAAATGTCCAATTCCAAATGCACTTCTCGACTACATAATGCCGAGGGCCATAACAGCTGGACATGTGGTGTTTGGAGCGTTGATCTGTGGAATAGGTGAAGCAGAAAAGCCTCATGCAGGAGTTGCAATCCCTCCCCCAATTAGCACAGTTAAAGACTGATGCAAGTCTTTCAGGCTGTGGGTCTTGTTTTTTCCTACTCAGTGTTTTTGCAGTGGAGTGCTGAGCAAACATCTCTTAAAATTTTTTTATGTGTCCTTTTTAATGATCCGAAACATGAAGACATTTGTTCTGAGACTATAGGTTGTCAGGCCCTCGGGCCACCATTCTCTCATTCAGATGTTCTGCTTATAGGAGGTTTCACCTTTAGTAATTCTCTATAAAGGGATTATTATGTCTACTCTCACTTTGCATCCACAGCACTGCATACAGTACATAAAGCGCTAAGCTTTCAAGCTTAGTTTAAAAGAGTTGCTACCTAAAAATTGAAAAGGTTTGAGTGTCAGCTTTCTCCCCCTCACATATCACAAGCAATATTGGGCAATACAGGGAATGAGAAAATGCATACATCTTCAGATATGAATGAATAGGTGTAGATGTAGAGCAATAGTGATTTGAGTAGTTCATAAGAGTAGAAAGGTGTTATTTACTCTAATCCATGCAGTACATTCAGACCTCTGAGCATTTTAGCTCCTGGCACAATTTAGAAGAAAAAAAAAAAAAACTGAATTAATAAATCAGACTAATTATTGACCATCGTGTAAAGACAGCGAGATATAGGTATTTTGGGTTCAGGGCAATGTCTTTCTGTGTGAAGAAGCTTTCTAGACACCTAATAAGGTTAGGTTGCCAGGCAACCATAACCTATAAAAAAACATCTTTACATTAGCTTATTACCAGAATAAGAGAATGGTGTTTCTGGGTAGGTGGTGGGTCATTAAAGAAAGACCCAATTTGACAGCAAACAAGGGTATATAAATAATAATGTTTTTTTGTTTTTTTTAGTTAAAACATTTCTATGGAAGTCCGAGATAGTATCTCAAAATAACGAGATGCTATCTCGTTATTTTGAGATACTATCTCATTATAATGAGATACTATCTATCTCATTATTTTGAGATTAATTTATTTTATTTTTTTAATAGAGTGGTGGAAACATGCTTCCATGCATTTCTTTTATTATTTGTTGCAGCAAAATCAAAAAAGAAACAGTTCCTCTGAATGGTATAATGAAACCTGAGGACTTTTATATTTCTAGTAATTATATAAGCCACCTCAGCCACGGAGTTAATAAACATGCAGCGACAACCCCGGCTTCTGCCAGCTGAAGGAGACATTTATTGGATTTTCCTGAAGGATAACTGCTTTGGTTGGGGCAATTTCTCTGCAAATACTTGAACAAACCCCATTCCTGTGTGTTAATTAAACAGTCTGAGATGTGCTAAACATTTTTACAGCCGGGATAATTTGGAATGTTTGATAAATCATCACAGCAGAAAAGGGTTAAAGCTAAACCGTCTAAGCCTGACATTGATTGGTGTCTGTATTCTCTGCAGAAGCTTTACTGGAGGGGATCAAAAAAGAAAAGTGGACGGTTCTGAGAAAAAGCTTTAATTTAGCTTTCCGTGTTAAACATTAATATTTGACATTGATCTTCTCATCAAACTTTCAACAAGGAAGCCAATAACTGTGAGAGGATGACCCATTTGTTACTAAAATGCCATGAAACAACTTCTGAGTGACAGAAAACTAATAACTGCTAATAAATCCTTGTTGTGTGGCCACGTTTATTTCCTGGAATTGAGACAATTTGGTTTATCGCTTCTGCTATCAAAATATTGCAGGGATCCTTCCATCCTTTTTTCCATTTTGGAAGTCACAGTTGTTCCTTCCAAACAAATCAGAAACATAACAAAACCTTCACTTTCATAACAAATCAAGATGCTTTCTCAGGAAAAACGTGTCCAGCTCAACTGTTTTGATCTATGATTTCCATTTCTATTCAACGATGGGATTGTGGGAAGCTGTTCCCACAGTAAACATTGTCCAGTAATAAAAGGCTTTTTTTTTTTTTAGTACACCCTGTGACTTCAAATGAAATGTAACTTTTGTTTGCATTTAACCCTCGTTCCCCCACAATCCTTTCCTCTTCCCCTCTGTCAGTTCAGGCGTCCTTTAGTTGAACGCCTAAACTGACGTCAGCGTATCAGAATGAGCCAATTTCACTGGATTAAAACATTCTAGTTAATGAACACAATATTCTCTGCAGATAGCCATAACCTCATAAATCCTTTCTCTGGGGTTGGCAAGCCTGCTAATTTGTTGCTCATTTTGATTTATGCTTTTGTTGCCTGGTCACTCCATAACGACTTTGTGTTCAACGCATTTGTTCTGCTCAAACCCCTCATGAAATTCTCCTACTTTTCTTAAAAGCCAGCCGTATTATTGGACAATCAAGACCATTGTTCCATATTTCATGTGAGCTCTGAGCATTTGAAAAAGCGCTGCTGTTGTCGTCATTAAAACTGTATGAGTAGATTACGCCCTTGCTCGTCAAATAAGCTGCAGTGCTGTTTGTGATAGGGGGGGGACATATTTTTTTTTTCATCTTGCACAGCTCATTACCATATGGAGTTGCGGTGCGGTGGAGGACAGGGCTGCTTATTTCAGACAAGTGCCCCTGTAGTTTTCCTCCAGAGTTAAGAAATTGAGCACAAAGGTACAGGCGCCTGCATTTTGAAAAAGAATGTGTTTAGTACGAGCGCTTGTCGCCTCGCAATTCATCAGGAACATGAATTAATTTCCCGCTCTCATTAGGCGGAAATTAACGGCACAGCAATTACTGCACATGGATATCACATAAGGTGGAACGATAAATCACTACCTTTCTGGAAAAGCTATAAGCTTGATTAGAGACTGCCTCCTGAGCCTTATGTCACCTACTTTAGCTGGAGGCAGGACACAATTAAAAGAGGTTCAAGTTAAACTGCTCCCCCATCCTGACCGAAGCGAAGAGTGCAGTCTGACGGTAATCCCTCGGGTTTCAGTGCTCAGGAAGGAGCGTGCCTTTAAGGATCCCTCCTGTCACTTCGCCCCAGCCTTTTCTCCCTTAAGGTCCCAGTGGGCCAGAGATCCCACAGGACAACTGTGGCCAGAGCTGTTAGTCACAAAAGCAGCTGTGTCCCCAGGCCTGTTCCCCCGTCAGTCCACTGGAAACCTTCCGTAACCATCCCAGCTGTTCTCAGAACAGTGCGTTCCACATTCATCGGCATCTCGGCATGGCTACTGGGATTTAAAAGAGTGGCTTGTTGTTGACCCATGGTGACCCCAAGATGCCACTCTTTGTTGCACTTCTATATCAAGAGGCTCTGGATATTTCTTTCACTGGATTTTCTCATTCTGCATGATGCAATGAAAAATTTTGGTTTGTTTTGTAACAAAGTCATACATTATTAATTAAAGCGCCGAGTCTTTGGGATAACTTGAAAAAGAAAGATTTATTTTAAGGAAACTGAAGAGTGCCTCTTTTGTGGGGTTAGTGATTACGTTGACTCATGTCAGAGCTCGGTTTTTCTCATTAGTGAGAGAGTATAATGAGGTAAATGATGAATTTATTTCAAGTATATGGATTAATACATAAATATATGTGAGTATATGTGTGTGTTCACACACAGCTACCCACTGATGTAAATTAGTCATGGCTCGTTTTAGATAGAGCCTGAAGATGAGAAGAGTCACCACTAAGTCAGGCTGCTCAGACCGCAGTGTCATCTACGGCTGAGGAATCACATTTCCTGAAAGAAAGTAACAGCGAGCACACTGTGTTTACAGAGTTTGCGGGGAGGGGTGATTGTGTTTTGTAGCGTTTAATGGGCGCCCAACAGTGTCAAGTGAAAGTGAGTGCTGTCAGCACAGGGCACACCACACCACAATACAGACAAAGCAGAATGGGACTCCTTATGGCTGCTCTGGGATACAATAGAGCCCAGTTCATTTGCCGCATATCACGTTTTGTTTTATGCTTTGCAACATTTCCTCATATTTCTTTCCGGGAGCCAGCAATGGGTTGTTTTATATCATTCCTATTTCCCCACCTCTCTGCTCACTTTAAGCTCCTCCGTGTCACGATGGTGTTTTTTTTTTTTCTGTTTTTTTTTTTTTTCTTTCCCTCTTCTTTTGGAATTTCTCCCCTCCTGCTTTCAAGCTGAAAATCAAATCTATAAATCAAAGGCAATGGGAGAAAGACGTGGAGACTGAAGGGCATTTAAATCCTTTCAGGGTTCCCAAAGCTTCAGAGGGCGAAATAAACAGGAAATTAAAATGGAGCAGGGAATGGCAGCAATCCTTCTTTTTGGTGGGGGGACTGAAAGCAGGTGCATTTCTCAATGCTTCCTGCTTTAGATTCTGATCTAATGGGAATGAATCATCCTCTCGCTTATTAATTTGTCTGAGAAAGAAATACCCTGTGCTAGAAAAGCTGAAAAATTTATCGCTTTGTTGTGTTATGAGTCATGGCTGTTGTGCAAAAAACTATTCATATTCCAATTTCTAGGGTTTTAAATGATTTCTTCTTATGGTTATTTCAAACAGTCTACAGCCACCGCTGCTCACCTTGCTGTGAATTCAACAAAGACACGGGCAGGTTTTCAGAACGCTCTTCAGTGGCATAGAGCTACATAATTATAGAACATTAACAAAGACAAAAAAACTCCACCAACTTGTTAGGCTATTCATTCTGAAACGTTAAAATTAAAATTGTGATATTCAGTTTTTCATGCAAAGTTTTTCAGTGCTAAGCAACGCATCACAGAATTCAGCATGCATATGATCAGGAGGTTTCATAGAATAAAGTTTTATAACATATGTATGCAATAATTTCATAATTTACATAATTGCATGACTAACAAATTGGAAGATCTCAATTAAATATAAAACTGAAAAGTGAAAAAAGTAAATTGAAAAATATTCCCGATCTTTGTGTTGCAAAGAAAAATAGAAGCAAAAGAAAATTAAAATCAAGGCAGGTAGATTTCATCAAAAGAGACGTGCTGCCCTGTGCACAGAACATTGCTATACAAGGTTATACCTGGAGGCTGAGATGAGCAAAATGTAACAGTGCTTGCTGCAGCAGGGGCAAAAAAATAATAATAATAAAAAAATCTTACATGTGAATTGTAGGTTTATTTTTATATTCTGAAGAGTTAGGTGGTGTTGTTCATTCTACTGAGCAGCTTGTTCAACACAGTTTTTTCTTTCTATTGTCAGCACCAGAGCATCCCCCAGCAAACAATCTGACTTTTTCTATTAGTTTGTCCAACTTCTGTGAGTCACAGGTTGGAAACTGCTGCCTAGTTACAAAGCCTTTGCAAGTGGCCACAGCCTGTAAATATTCGATCTACAGACTTCATCCGAGCGATCTACTGCTAAATTAAAACACTTTTGTATCTTCATGCGACGCAATCCTGTCAAATTGTCTGGTGTTTCTGTTGTAGAAGTTTTTTGGTTTTTTTTTGTATTTTAAATTTATTGTGGCAGTTATTGTAGAATTCAACAAGGAGGAAATGTGCAATAAAATAAACTTACATCTTACAATCACGTGGTTGCATAACAGCAAACAGACAGATTTTGTTATCTACCTTTTGATTCAATTTCAACATTTAATCCCTTGAGTACCTACCTAACATCAAGAAGAGTGAATCTGATTTGCTGACAATACAGTTGAGCTATGTTGACAGTATTTCCAGAGATTTGAGAGGATCTGATTGCACAAGGCATATCAGCAGGAGAAGGGTGTAAATGGCCTTCCTACCTAAAAGATTCTAATCCACAGAAATACATAATGAAAATATTATCCCTGGTCTAATCAGGGATGTTAAGAACAGTTTGGTTCCTGAAATGTGCAAAGATGTATGAAAGAGAAGCATAAATATGTCTCAGCATGCAATGTTAAAAACTCATTTTTTTTCTTCAAAACTAAATGGAATTGCATGAAAATGATTTTAAATGTAAAACTACAAGGCATTTGAATAATTTTGACCTTAACTACTGTCCAGTGTTTCATTAGCTCTGCAGACTTTCAATGGGAGTTAGCCGCTACTCTGGAACCCCTGTAGATGATTCTTCATTGAATGAAGAAGATAATGAAATGAAGAACAGCCATGAGCATCCTCTACATCAGAATTACACTCAGAGTCTTCCAGTCAAGTTTCTTTTAAAAAACATTCAACAACAAGCCAATTAAAAGTGCTAAACATGAAAAAAAAAACATAACTGACAAACAAAACTAAAAAGAAACATATTACAGTGGCAGAGTAATAAGCATTGAAGAATCATAATCCAGACAACCTATTTTCCAGTTACTATTAATAAAAGGTAACTCTAAATTGGGTTGTTAGCCTTTATGTATTAAGTATTAAAGATGTCATCATTTCAGCAGTTTTGAAGAAGCTTGGATAATATGAGTGGCAACAATGTTTTGCTTTTTTTTTTCCTCTGGAATTATTAAAGTACTTTGTTTAAAGATTTGAATTTAATTTAAAGTAAACTAAAAATCTGAGGTGTGAAAGCATCCTAAATCAGGAATGGTACTGAACATTTTATGTCTCAAGAGATGAGATTAACTTCTAAAAAAAAAAACGCTATTCTAGAAAGAGATGTTAGTGTTCTCAGGCCTCCAGTCACATAGTGATCTTTTGCTGCATATTTCTACTTTCTCCTTGATAATTCTTTATGCTGGATGAAAAAAATAAGCTCAGCTGTTTGTCAGTGATCTGTCAATTTCATCAAAGGCAAATCCTTTTCTTCAAAACTGTCAAAACGTCATTTCAATTATTGCAATGCTTTGCGCTGTCAGTCATTTCTTCAAATGATGTAAAATGCAGCAGCTCACTTGATAGGAAACTATCACTCCAACACTGGCCTTTCTACACTGGCTATCTGTTGTTCAGGACTTAACTGAAGTTAAAAAACACTGAAGGAAATTCAAAATACCCAACAGATTTATTGAAACATTGCGGCCTAATTAGACATCTCAACATCTCAGTTGCTACTAGACGTTTCTCCCACTAAATAAAGATTTAGAGATGATTATCACCATCACATTTAATCAGAAGTGACCCCAGACATTTAACATTTTTGATTAAGGCATACGTGTTAACCAGCTTTTAACTTATGAGTATGTATATATCTAATTACTTATTTATTTTTTTTATTTTTTTATTTTAGTTATACTACTTTCACTGATATTTGAGCTTTGCTTTATTTCATGTGTCTCTCTTTATCATATGGTATATCAACTTGCAATGGCAAGAAGTTGTTTGTAGACAAGCCATATAATGTCAATAAACTTAACAATGACATTGTTTTCAATTAAATACATTTTTATCCATTGTTTTATTGATAAATCTAAGAACTTTAACCAACTCCTGATCTTGCATTTAGAAAGGCATTAAGCATTTGATTAATTGCCTCAATCTTTTGAGCTCATTACTTCTTCCGTTCCAGAGGCACAAAAACAAACCCCTTAGATTGATACATTTTCCAACAGGTTTTATTGATTATGGTGGAGGACCCAAATGCAAGCCTAATGTTGGTAGAAATATCATATGTTCTCGGTTTTAACAAATCTTTCAGCAAATACAGTAGCTGAGGACAGATCATGAAACACAACACATAAACTGACTTGACACAATTAGTGGCTAAAAAATGAGCACAAAACTAAAAACAAGTGGGAAACTCAAAGCCCATCTTATTATAAAATGCAGATAAATCATTAAGCCTCAACATTCTCTATAAAACATTTCCTCAGAAATACAGATGCTTGTATTCTGTTAAAATATTTCGCACAAAGTAGTAGCCTTTCTTTCAGCAAAGGTGTCCTCCCTAGTTTACATCCACTGAGCCTTGTCAGGTTCAGAGTGCATCAAGTGGAACAGGTGGAAAACTACCACTCACATTGCTTCAGGTCAGCCTGACGGGCTTCATGTCTCTTTCATTGCGAGTGTGTGTTTTTTTTCCCCACAGTCCACACAAACTGCACTGACTTCTGTTATTGAATGGCATGTTCTGGAATAATCTCAGTTTAAATATGGCTTTGAAACTTTTTCCTGATGTTGCAAACTGCTGAAACAAGATAATTATTGATTGTTTTGCAGCCTCTGAATTGCCATATGTTTTCTTAATATCATTTCAGATGCTCTGGGACACCTTTCTTTTCTTTGGCATTGTGTGTGAAAAATCTAAAGTCTTCTTTTGCAACAGTAAAAAATAATATTTACTTATTTATTTATTAATTTATTTTAATTTAGGTCGAGTTAAGAGCAAGGAAGTCTCGTTTAGCTTTTTTTGTTAGAGAATCTTAAAAATGTATAAGAAATAAAAAATAAAAAAAGAGTAAATTAAACCTTTGGCTCTTCCTATGATTGCATTATGTTTTTGTGCTTTTATGATGTAAATCAGGTTGAAGTGACTTATTGCTGAAATGTGCTATGGAAGTAAACTTGAGTGATTGATTCGTATTCAGTGGCGTTCAAAAGTTTCATCAGAATATTTAAAATATTCATCACACTGATAGCTCTTTTTATCAACGCAACATCTATCCAGCAGACTAACGCTGATGTTCTGTCAAAGACAAACTCCCACTGTTGCTAAAATAGCAAAGCTGACTTGAATTTTTATCTACGCAGGCCTTTACAGCCAAATTTGAAAGAACTAATCACAGAGACATTAAAGGGAACACTGAGGCATTGTGTTGACTCATTCACAGGAAATACATAACTCTCAATTCTATACGGTGCAGATGAAGGGCTATCACAGGCAAACATTATGAGTCATGTAATTCCTGACAGCCTCTTTGCTGAATTTTAATTAAAGCTAAGCCTAATGCCTGTGCATACATAACAGCCTGTGATCACCCAAAGCAATACTATTGATTAACATCATATAGATCTTTGCACACAACATCAAACAGGCTGCTAATATTATTCATCAATTTAAAGCGATGTCTCCTTATCAAAAGAAGGCTGAGCATTTTGTACAAACACAAATAAATTAGCAGCTCATTAAGCAGACATCGCTGATTCTTATTCATTATCTTCAGCTGAGTTGGGATTGGGAAACCCAAAACTGGAACCTAATCCAAATGATTGTTGTGAAAAACGACACTTCTGGCTTTTTTTTCTTCATTGAACACTCCTGTTCGATAAATTGCGTACCTCGAGTCTAAAGTTATAAATCTTGGCACTCCGAGGCAGAAGCAGGAGCGAGAGGCATGCTTTGCTTTTAAGTGGAAGCTTACAATTGAACCTCAGGCACTAGAGTCCATAAATTGCAGCATCAATTATTAACCCAAATCTGTTTTAATGTGCCAAAAGAAACCCCTGTGGGCATGCTAATGCAACTAACAGGAAACAAGAAGAACAGATAAAATGACCAGTGTTGGCCCTTTTTACCTTGGAGCTGACTGAAAGTGCAAGGAAGTGTCCAGCAGAATAAAAAGAAAAAAGAAAACATCCTGTCAGACATCGGCGGCCATTCAGTCTCATATTAGCAGCTGAATAATACAGAGTCCCATTCATTGGAAAATGGAAATGTGCTGCTATAATTGAGTCGCATCGATGTAATTGATCATCTTAAGAGACACGTCCATGACGGAGAAAAGAAGTAGCGCGTCAACATTTTGACAGCCGGTGTACTTTGATGATACATGCATGAGTGTTGAAACTGAAAGTGCACTGAAAGCAAACAATTCACCAACTAAGAGAGGACCTGAGCCATCAGCAGAGAAATGTGCTGGCTGAAAATTGAATTAAATAAATGTCCTTGGCTGAAAATGAAAAGCAATTTCACCATCTTCCAAGTATCAGTCCTCCTAATGTTTTGCAGTATTATATACACTTTGTTTGTCTTAAAAACCCATATACAACGCCTAACAAATACTGCAAATCTATCAGGATATGGGTGTCCATATTAACTGATAAGCCAAGGAAGGAGATAATCAATGAGATAAGCAGCCAAGAAAGCCATAGAAACTCTAGAGGAGCTTCCTCCACAGCAGATTCTTCCACAGACCAGGTGGAAGAATCTGCTGACAGCATAGCTATAAATTTGGTTTAAAGTGGTGAGAAAGAAGAAGCAATGGAAGTTGATTGTAGAATTTCTTCAAGCCAAATAAGCATCCATCCATTCACCTATTATCTCACTCGCTTAACCTTGCAGGGGCTTGAGGGGGGGCTGGTGCTTATCTCCAGCAGTCATCAGACAGGCAGGACAAGCAACTGGGCACATGCACACTCCCAAGGACAAGTTTAAAGAAGCCACTTAACCCAACAGCCATGCTTTTGAACTGCGGAAGGAAGGCGGTGTACCCAGAGAGAACCCATGAATGCACAGGGAGAACATTCAAACTCCATGGAGAAAGACTGCAAGCTGGGATCTGAACTGGGTGATACCAACTGTGCCACTGTGCAATCCTGCAGTAGGTAACAAAGTAAAAAAATAAACAATAAAAAAATTACAATATGTATATCGCAATGAACACATCATCTGCACAGTTGATTCTACAAAATATTATTTGACACAAGCTGATAAGGAATGCATTAGTTCTTGGATTTTTTTTTATTTGCACAAAAAAGTATAATTTCACTTCACAATTATGTTTTACTTTGTGTTAGTTTATCGCAAAAATCAAAAGAAATGTATGTTTCTGAGTCTCATTCTTCAGCAGGTTGTGTCAAATTTGGTACATTTCGTTGCTTGGCGTATGAATAAATAAAACGAAGAGAATGAAGATCAAGCTTTAAAAACAAAAAGCAACAAAACACTGCAGGACACATTTCTCTTTTCTCACATCTGAAAATTTGTTCAATTTGAGTCAAGACACAAATGACATTTTCTCTGCTTCGACTGCTTAATATTTAATAATTCACAATGTTTCTGGAAGGGGAAAAAAAAGGCATCCTGATATGAGAGCAAGCCCCAATTTTGAAAATGAGTGCTTGCCAGTATAAAGCAGCAACCCAATTCCCTCTGCTGGGCATACATGATGCAAAACCTGTAAATGTTTTTGATTCTCATGCATTAAAATATTGCTTGGGGCACACTACAACACTGCTGCACATCCAGCCAGTCGGCGGGTGGAGGTTGTTTTTACTTATTTAAGCGATTGGCTTTAATTTCCACCCAGCGATCACTGCGGAGGCTCTTCAGGACAACCTCACATCTCTGCCTTCATCTGACAGAGGAGGAGCTCGGAGTGTGCGCGGAAAACGCCAAGGCTGTCTTATTAGTGCTTAACTCTCCCACTTAGGCTTCCGGATTGACAGAAAAAGTAAGAAAAAGTGCTCACGCAGGCTGTGCCATAAACAGTGGCAGTGATAAATATCTGCTGTCACTTCCAACATGACTCACTTGTCTGAGTTTTAGCTTTACTGCACACAAAGGAGGCTGGGCCAGAGCAGCCCTATATGCCACAGTAAAATCTTTATCAGATAACACATAATAGATGCACTCCATGAAAAAGCTTATATTACCAGAGAGTGCACTGAAGTGGAACATAGCTCAGCTCCAAATAGAGAATAATGATAGCAGTTTTAGAAAGGCACAAACCGACACTGATTCAGGTAAAGAGGAATACAAGTCCTCATTAATCTCACAAAGGAGGGCCCATTCATGGACTTTTGTGAGAAGTTCACTTCCATTTCTGTTGGACCAGACTTCAGAAAGGAAGACAACTATTCACCACATGCTGTTCTCATTTGTAGCCTGCTTTTAGGTAGGTTAGCTTCAGCAAGCGAATGGGCTAAATACAAAAGTCTCTGGAAAATAATATTGAGTGTGACAATATGCCATTCAGCTTAAAGAAGGCGATTCAATAACTGCACTGCTAATGGAAATATACAAAAATAAAGGTCCAGAGGTTTGCTAAGGGGACGCTTATGTTAACGCAGAGAAATATTCCCTAAAAGTGTTGATCTACAATATGTGGTCAACTTTTGAAACATTTCTCATGTAGTTATGATGTGATGCTCTGCTGTGAAACTTTGGTCTGTTCATTTCAATGAATGCTACTTTCCACAGCAATGTTGTTGCAGCTTAAGACCCTCCAATGACAATGATGCCCCACAACAGGAGTCCACAATCAAAAAGAAAACCAGAAAATACTTTTGAAGAACATTTCAAAGAGCTTGTAGGAACGTAGTATATCAAATGTATTCAAACTCCATCGGCTGATCATTTAAATAGCAAATCTTACGTTTGATATTTTTCTTCTAACTGAAACTTTCATACAGTCTCTTTAATTTTTTATGTATTTTTTAATGTCGTCATATTACAAGCACAGACTCAAACAAAGTATTGCCTCACTGTGAAAAAGTTTAATTATGCTTAGATCTAACCAGAGCACCAACTTCCAGAAGTTTGCTGTGTTTCCTACATAGTGAATTCTGGCAAAACTTAAAATGATACTTTTTATGGTTTTTTGACAGATTCACCCATGTGAGCTTTGAATCCCTGCAGCTCCGTCAGTTATCATGGCTGGTTGAATTCTCAGTTACTGCCATTAATGGTTTTGGTTTATTTTACATATTCACAACAGTGTCTAAATACAGATTTTGCAGTGGAATACCTGCATTTTCGCCTGCACTAAAGGATACTACGGAGACGGTGAAAAAAGCCTCGGCCTCATTAGCAGGTTCTCTGGTATTACAAGCTGTTTCCACTCCTCCACACATTAATGAAAGCTAAACTCATTCAGAAGAGCATACTGTTATATACATTATTTACATTGGTTTGTTTGAATCAGTTTACAACACACTAAGAAAGTAATGTTATGTGTCTTTCTTTTAATATAATTTTGATTAATGAAAGTTCATTTTGAAAATAATAAAAGCTGCATAAAAAGCATCAAACTACAAAAATAAATTCTTCAATTTACATAAGAATTGGCAGCTCCGTTAAAAAAAGTG
This sequence comes from Poeciliopsis gracilis, assembly GCA_911649635.1. NCBI lineage: Eukaryota > Metazoa > Chordata > Actinopteri > Cyprinodontiformes > Poeciliidae > Poeciliopsis > Poeciliopsis gracilis. The sequence goes on from CAJVRI010001220.1 coordinate 7,528,017, forward strand.
AGTTCTTCTCCTCGTAAACTTTGAGCAAAACATTGTCAAAGTGTTTAACAAATATCTAATGATCCAGTCTGACGTGAAAGCAGAACGTACTGGGCTCAAGTCAGTCCTGAGCATGTTTTATTAGATTGTCCTTCTAGAGTCTAAACACATGCAAATCAGGTGATTTAATGACTCCAGCTCAGGTGTTATAGCGACTTATTACTTGAATCATTGAGGGCACGGTGACAAATCTGTCCAGGTTGTTTTTTTGTCTGAGATGCTGAGAAATTTTCCTCAGGGTTCTGAATAATACTGGGAAATTAGAGAAAATGAATGAATTTTATGCACCTATTTTCACTCTGATGCAGCAGAAATATGCAGACTAAAGACTGGAATCAACCTGCTGAAAGCTTCTTCCAAGTTCAAATGAGTCTAAACTGAGTAGGGACAATTTACAGAATGCATTATTTGGATGCCATTTATAATATAATAATAATAATTTAAAAAATAAGAAGTATTTGTACTTCATATGGTTTTAAATTACAATGCTGGGCAAAAATATTTATGCCAACTCAGTTTGATACGAATCTATGTTGTGTTGTGTTGTCCAATTTCATGTTGGCTTATTTTGAGATATCTGGCTAAATGGAGCAAATTACAGACGCACACCACACCTTTTGGAGTTTTATTTGTAATATGTATTATTCTGGTTCCATTTGAAATTACACACTACATTATATTAGTTTATCACATTAAATTCCAGTAAGTTTGTGGCTGTAATGTTGAAAAGATGAAGTCGTCTATGGGGTACGACTCTGGATGGCAATATACCATATTAAGCAAGGAGGAATGACAGAAGCAGATAATTGAAGGTTAAAACCAACTGCATAATCAGTAAATTAGTCTCAATTAAGGTTGCTGACCACTTGCCTCCCAGAAAGAAATCATCCAAAATGTATTACCATGTATGCCCTGGCTGCCACATGATGAATTATGAAATGAGACTCGATAATATGAACTGGTAATACTTTTTTTCCCCCAAAAAAGCCATCAAAGTCATCCTGCTGGTGCTCTGTTTGATGAAAATGCATGTGGAGATTTACACACAGCTGCCGGGAGTGCAGTTATGTGTCTCTCTTTCTTGGAATATTGCCCATGTAGAGAATTAGCCAAATTAGGTTATAGAAAAATAATCGATGTGACTTAATTAAATCTTGTTTCCTTAAAGCATAAACATAATTAATCTATATTTTCTTCCCGAGGAAAGGAGGCATTTTTTTGTTCCAGTTAAAGTTTACCTCTGAGTGATTTAGATTGACTACCTCCCCACTAAATGCCAGACACAGTGGGGTTGAAGCAGGATTGGCAGCCTTTTACAACTCCTCCAGTTTCGTTTCGCAGAACACCAACAACATGCAGGGCACATATGCTACAAAACAGCCTTTGCAACAACACTCCAAAGACACTTCTAACCTGGATTGAAACTTTTCAGCTGTTTGAATGCATTGAGCAACAGAGGAAAAGCCATTACTGAGATGGTACAGGTCTTAAAAAGCTCATGTGTGCATGCTCTCCCATGCGCAATGAGCTAGTTTGTTTGTTGAAAACCTTCCAAGTGGCAAAAAAAGCAGCTGCTATCTCAGCAGTCTCAGGGGGCTAGTTAAATTTAGAAAGATAATCTCCTGCAATATGCTGAGGGATTAGGACGCTAAAAAGCACCGGCATGGGAAGACGATAATGCCGTATAGTTGTGGACAACAAGAGGCCTCCAGTGCATTGTGAGGAACAGAGAAGTATGTTTAATATCAGGCTAATCAGTATGCAGATCAGGAAAAACAAACAGCAGTTGTGCAATGACACGTCTTTGTAATTTGCCACCGCGCCCTCTGTCTAAGAGCTACAAATGACGATGATGACAATGACAGTTCATCTTTGGGCTATTAGCATTGTCTCCCAAGGCTTCATTGCGGTACTTTAAGAGAACATTACCTGCAGGAATGCTACACTAAAGCAGGGGATGTGCTGTCTGTGGCTTAATCAATGCCATTTGCATATGCAGGATAAAACTAATCCTCGTCAAGGGGAAGGTTTCACACCTGGGGCCATTTCTTGTCCTTCCCAAACCATCCCAGTCCTAATAAACGATCTCTTGGCACCATTCACCTTGCCAGGAAGAGAACAAAACACACTGTGTGCAGAGGGAGGGGGACACTACAGGGATATTTGGACTATGAATGAAAGTGTGATGTGATGCAGAGAAGAAAAACTTCTGCAAGGACTGGCTGAGTGTTTGGGGGGTGATGAGCATACCGGGGATAATGCGAACATACCGGGGATAATGCCGTTCTGCCTGGAAGTCAACCCAACAGCAAGCTCCAGGTGAATAACAAAATGTGAATCTGCAGGAATCGGGTTCAAATGAAAGGGGCCACAGTGAGCTTGGCCACCAGCTTGCTGACTGGGATAAGACCAAGGTTGTCGAAAACGTAGCTGGAGGTAACAGCTCTCCTGCTGATTCTTGGTTGTGCTACAGTGCTACACATATTTTAAAGGGCCAAAAAATGCAGAAACCATAACTCAAGGTAACCTGAGAAAGGAGGTGGTATTTCTCGGTCAGGGGGATTTGTGTCACATTAAAGGAATGCTGAGCAGAAAAAGACTGGTTTTCTAAACATCCCTTAAGGCCCTGCATTGTGGAGGCAACCCTTTCCATCTTGAGCACTTCATTCTTCATACGATAAGCAAATTTACACTGGCAGACAAACGTGACATTTTCCTTGAGCAGGAAAAGCTTAACAGCCAGCTTCATAGGTGGGCAAGGTTGATAAGACGACAGCTGGGGACTGAAGAGAGTGGAACAGCACCGTAAAAAGAAGATGACAGAAATCAGTAGGAGAGGGATTTTTTTTTTCCAGACATCTATTTTGTAAAGGGTGAGGTGAGAGCAGAAGTGACCTGCCTTCACCACCCAAGTGTTCCTCTTTATGCCTGCCTCTTTATGGTAATGTCTACCTAAGGGTTGATTTTTCTTCGGCTTTTATGAGCCGAGGCTCATGTAGTTCTCAGCAAGCGTAGTGTTGCTTATCACCTGTGAGAGGCAGAGCACCAAATTCAATGACAAACATGTACAAATATGCACAAATATTAATAACACTCAGATACTTCACTTTTTATTACATTACTACCACAAAAACTGAATTTTAAATCTTTATTTTATGTCATTGATCAGCATCAATTCTGCTATTTTTCTTTATCACACAAGGTTTTTAATTAAACATATCAGAATGAGGGCATCCATTTGTATTTACCACAGTTTAATCTGCAACCCCACAGTAAATTAAAAGAGAGTCAGTTTATCGGCACACAGGAGTAGCAAAGACCCTCAGATATGTAATTTGTATAAAGGCCAACAATTACCCATGCACTCAACACATCTGGTTATTTATGAAATATAACCAGATGTTATTTCATGTAATTTGTGCATCGCACACATTTTTCCTAATACATAACAGAAAATAGTATGACAACAGGTTGTTTTGCATCTAATCTATAGGTTGCTACAGGACATTTGAAAAAAATTCACTGAAATAAGTTTTTTTTTGTCTTTTTGCCACCCCTAAAATTTGTTAATCACAGCAATGAATTATCTCTTATTTTATTGTCATATGTTCCCTAGTAGATTAAAAGGAAAGTGTGTTTTTATTTTCTCTTATTTTTCTCTTCACTGCTCTGCCTGTGGAGTTGCACAAAACCTGGAGCTGTGTCTCCTGCTGCGTGCTGCTGTGAGGCATGCTGGTGTGATGTAATGCAACGTGAAGTTCTCCAGGGCCCAGCAACGCCATACGTGAGATGCTTTAACATCACCAGCCATCATGAATAATAGGTAGAAGAAACTTGTGTAGTTCAGCTTAGAAATGACAGCATTGGCCAAAGTCTCCCTAAATCAGATTGATGATCCATTTTCCCTGCCCTGGGCCTGGAGTAATGTAAGGGCCCAAGATCCACCGAGGCTGCAAAGAGACAGATGGGACCTTGTCTGCCGTGACCTTGCTGAGCTAATATTTCTCCCAGGCCTTGTCTGTTGCTTCGTCATTAAAGGTGCCAGGTCTATTTACATTGGGAGAATACTTCAAAGATACTGTTTACTTGGACAAAACACAAGTGAGGTGAAAAAAAAAAAAAAACCCTCAGCAGTTGGGCAACAAACAGAACTGCTATCCAAATGGCCAGTGTTGTGTGATTGCTTAATATATTTCGGAATTTCATTTGGAAATGATATATTTCAATCCAGATGCAGCAAAGGCAATTTGTGTGTTCATAACCTGGCCCTGGGATGTTTATCTACAGTGTAACACTTAGCTGAACAGCAAAAATGTAAGTTTTGATGATAGTGCTGGCACATGATACACTCAAATAGACGGTAAAAACACACCAATTAGGGAATATCATACGGTAATAATAATTTAAAAGTAATAAAGCAACAATATTTAGCTCATCTCTTGTCTTTAAAACAGCTTAAGGTTGTGCTTCAACTTTACTTCTTTCTTGATTTCTGTTTGTGCAGATGCTATAGAGACAGGTTGATGAGGATCTTGTGAGACTCCAGTTCCTCTGTGGGTTTAATCTCGTGGTTTCTTCTGTCTTTTCTGTGTTTTGTTGTCGGGTACACAATCTGTTGCAGAACGTCTCGCTCTTCTTGTCACTAGAGACACCTTCTTCTCAACTGCAGATGGTTTACAGTCAGATCTGAGTGAAATTTGGGTCAGATGAGATGGCTTCCTTGCGGTACAGTTTTATGTCCAAATGCCTATAAGTATTCCGAAGTTAATATCATTTAAGAAAGATTTCAGAGTGTGAAACTTTTGTTTTAGACTTGCATTTTTTTTTTAATATATATAAAATATTAATTTATTTTTAAGTTACTTGAGCAAAAGATGTTTTATGCAAGAAGAAGAAAGCTACAAATTTTTACTTTTGGCAAAACTTATGCAGACCTAATTTAAACCCTGATTTCACCTGCCTCTATTTGTTGTGATGAAAAGGTTCAGGTTGTTCATATACTATAAATATGTAGTATATGTAGTATAGTGTATAAAATCAGGGCACCACAGTGGCACAATTAGTAGTCCTGTTGCCCTGGAGCAAGAAGGTCCCTGGGTTTGAGTCCAGGGGTCATTCTGCATGATTAATGCATGCATGTCCTGTTTATGCAAAATTCAGGCAAGTTTTAACTTTTGAATCAAAGGATTATGAGGCACATACATTGGACAGGATGAGGTGTGAAAAACATACGCCTTTTTAGAAGGACACTTTTTTTGTCAAGAGAAATAAAGGGCAGGTGTAGCACCACCTAATGTCTCTCTGTGAGAGCTTAAAATGTCTTAAAATGTCTTAAAATGTCGAGCTTGTAAATATCTGCTTTCAAGTGTACAACATACAACAAGATTTTGTCTTCCGATGGAGACTCTGAGTGAGATTACCTGCATATTTAAAGACAGTGCCATAACTTGGTATGCAAAAGATCTTATATTCTTTAAGACTGTAACCCCTTTGAAATTAACTAAAAGGCTACTTACTACAAGAGAAATATGGAAGTTTAAATATTGCAAATACTTAGAAAGGACTAGAATAACTGCTGTTTGCTAATGAACAAAACTGCATAATTTCTATTGGGCAAGCATCATTCATGGTGCATACAACATTAAGGTCTTCTCCAGCGTTAAACCAACACAGTTAGCACACCTCACACAACACATTCTATTTAATGATGTAATGTTCAAATTAGAGTCTGTAAGACTCTGTAGAACAGGGGCCTTAAGGGTCAGCGTTCTGGAACATTTAAATGTGTCCCTGGTCCAACACACCTGAATCAAATGGCTGCATTACCTCCTCAGTATGCAGTCAAGTTCTCCAGAGTCCTGCTAATGACCTAAATAATTGATTCAGGTGTGTTGAAGCAGAGACACATCTAAAAGTTGCAGGACACCAGCCCCTGAGGCCTGGAGTTGAAAATCCCTGTTATAGATTACAGGTATAGAAAATACTGTCAGCTGTTTTCCTTATTTTTACGATGTCATTTAAAGTTCAGAGGCCTTTTTCTTTTAAGGTTTTTTTTTTTTGTTGTTTAAGGTTAAAGGAAGTTATGCTTTAGTTCACCATTTTCTCAAAGCAGACATTTGCTAATATTCCTACAAATATTTTGTATGACTATTCATACAATATCTTTGTTGATCGTCCAAACAGGACAAGTAAAACAGACAAATCACTAAATTCTTCTGACTGTAAACAACTGACATTATCTTCTCGACAGCCAGTGGTTACAGAAGGCAACACAAGTCTTAACTGCAACTTGTCTTAAACGCTTTTGCTTGTGTCTGTGTGGAGGCATCTGTGACACTGTGTTTGATGGAGAATGAAAAAAGTGCTTTTTAAAGCACATTCGTTGAATATGGCTTCATTTTTGCAAGTCACAGAGTTTATGAATTATGTATGTCCGTGCCAAATAACTTATTGCCAGCAGAATTTTGATTTTGCTCTCTAAACCTCAACCACACTGTCACTTATCTTTTCATGAATGGCGGTGCATATAAAAAGGTATCTTCTTTACCCTTTTCCGGTAGTACCTAGAGCTAGATCTTGTCGGCACCTGGACCCTTACAACCAATCTTACTTGGTTGTAAGGGTCCAGGTACCTACTTACAATGATATTGTGGTCGAAGACCCTTATTAAGAATCTACTTCACTTACATATGAAGTGTGTGTATCCTTAAGTTTGTATCCACATGTGCAACAATTTGTGTACCTTCACTTTCTTATATTTTTCAAAAGTTTTAAGGCTCTCCATTAATGCAGCAACAGTGTTATGTTGATAACTAGAGGGAAAACAAGTGTACACCATGGACTTATGCTATCACCCTGCAACGGATCACTTGCCAACAAAGTCGGCTATGATTGTGTTTTAAAAAAAATACAGAATGAATGTGAAGGTGTTTGGGCCAAATCCCCAATTAGCACTGCAACTATTTTTAAATTATGATGTGGAATTGAGGAATTTACAGAAAAATAATCTTCTGACACAAATCTGTTTTCACGTATCTATTTTGTATTGATACATAATAAAATGTGGAAGAAGTCAGTCTTTTTCTGCTTTTTGTAAGACTTTAAACCTCAGAATAAATCTTTCAATTAAGAAAGAATCACATAATTTTACTCAGATAGGAAACGTGGGCTAAGCAGCAGTTCGGCAGGTCACTGTTACCATCAGCCAGGAACACAGAGATAAGAAAATAATCAAAAGGAATAGGCAGAGGGTAACTTCAGCTACACTTCACAGGCAGATGAGCACCCAATTTTCATTCTTTTGGTACCTATTCTCCCATACTTTATCTAAACCAACCAACACTCTGTCTGTTGGTGTGTTTTGCTTTTTGGAGACCTTTTAATCTTTTGCAACCTTTCTGCTGCTGCAGTGCCAAACATGCAATAAAGTAAAAGAAGGGCATTAAAGCCCAAACTCTTTTTATCTGCAGTTTCTTATCTCTCATTAGCCATGGTCTGTGATGAGAGCCAGGGCTGTGCAAAGGGGGATTATCTATTGAAATATGGCTTCATTTTGGAAAGACTTTATCAGCAAAGCTATTTAAATTTTGATAATGAAGAACACTGTAAATCCCCCAAGTGCATTTATACCACCGCATACACACAGAACAACAGAGAGCAGTGGGTCGCAATCATTGTGTAATCATTCAGACAACAGCACACATACAAGTCCCTGAGCCTCCAGCAGCCCCACCGCCCCAAGGCAGCCCAGCCCCCAATATTTGCTGGGCTTATGATTTGTTCTGGGATCCAAGCAATAAGTAAAGGCTTCCTCATGGCCTTGTAGCCAGATTGAATTGCAAAAAACACGTTGCACCTGGTGCAGCAAGAATGGGAAGCAGAAGGCGGCAACACTGTCTGTACACACTACCTGATGGCTGAAACCTTATTGAAAATCTGATAATGATATTTGGGGAACCTAATGGTTTTCCTCTGCAGGCAACAATCAGTCTCACTCAATTCCATTTTCATCCCACTGTCCCCCCCATCTCCCATTCTTTTTTTCATCTTCTGCCTCTCCCTTCACAGCATGCGGCCGACAGAAATGTATGATACACAGATGCATGGCACAGTTTTAGAACCAGCGGCACCATGTCGCGTTGCCTTTGCATTTTGTTTTCAAGCAGAATTAGTCTCGGCGTTATTGAATAATCAATGAGTGTCACTGCAGGTGATCAACACAAGTTTGCTGGCTTGTTATGTTTATTCCATTACGTTAAAATTCACCAAATGGAAAACATTTGAGGAGGGATTAAAATATAGATTCTTCATCATGCTTGAAAGGGGAATTATTGTTTTAAAAACTATTTCACCTTATGAAACTAATTACTCTGTTGCAGTAAATTTCAATAAAAGGCATGTGTTTACGCCTCTGCTGAAAACAAAGGTGTAATGACCCATTTTTCCCACGGAGAACATAAGATTTTCCTATAATGAGCTCTAATCATGCCATATAGACGTTATCTGAGAGATGGGAATCCACATATAAAGCCTTGTCTATAAGCTGCTTCAACAGCAGCCACAAACAACACATCACCTCATTGAATGAGCTCGAGGCTTTCAACTCACACTGGCGTTTTCATTGTAACACATTCACAATAATTAACATAGCTAAGTTTTTTATTGCGATTAATAATGGAGTAGACGATAGCGTTATTGAGCCTCACATCAAATTGCACTCATTAAATTGACTTTCCTCAACACACCAACTTGGAGTTCCATAAAGCAGGACTGCTGAAAGGTCAGCGTGATCGTTATATAATTTAGCTGAAGAACAATTATGAAATGGTGTGATAGGAGTGTTTTCTAATGAGCGACATGAGAGTGACATCTCCCTCTCTGTGGAGCTAATCTATTTAATTGTTAAAAGATGAAGATCCACTTCAGAGATCCAGCACAACCCAGATATGTAACTTAACCCACTTCTCAAAATTACTGCAGCTTCATGGTAATGCACTTTTATTGCATTTGTCTTTTTCATGCTGTTGTAGATTTGTATACCTCTCAAACTTACACTCGTTACTTTGATAGTTGTTTTGTGTGTTTTAAAGGGTGCCAATTAAGGTGCATCAATATAAAAAATGGCAATTTGATAATCTAACAGTCAAAGCAAACCTACACGCACGCCCTAGTTTTCAAGCAACTCAAACTTTGAATGCGTCACAAACTTTATACAAATACATATCAGATTAAATTCAAAAGTTTGTTTGTAGAAACTAAATCTGTTCAAACCAGACTGTGTGCTTCTTCTCACCTCCTGAACATACAAATGAAGATTTGATTCTAAAATACCAACACTGAGCAAACAGTATCTGTCTGGGCTGGTAAAATCTGGCAACATTTAAAGGAGAAATTATGTACGCATTTGAAGCGACTGCCCATTTATGTAATAAACAGTGCTGCACTCTTAAAGACCAGAGCTTTTTGATTCAAGCAGTTAACATGAAAAAAACTGTTAATCTTTTTTCTCTTTTCCTAGAGAAAAAGTCTAATGCATTAGGTACGTCTTTAAAGCATCAATGCAAATATAATTTACTAGCATATTTATTGTAATCAACTTTTTCACTTTTACTGTTTTTATAGTAACAAGATACTAGAAGTATATCTTGCACTTTTTTTTTAATCTAGGAATGAATTGAATGAAGGAATCATTCAACTATCCATTACAATCAGAAGCTCTAAAATAAAAACATCTCCACCACAAATGAATTTCGAACCACAATTCTGAATGTTCGTCCTTCCTGCTGCAGTCAGAGGTTGTGCTTAAAATTTTAAGGAGTGTCTAGATCTAGTCAGCACCTGGAGCTCTATGTGGGGAATATGTTTCTCTATCTCTTTGATCACTTGTACACCTGCTGTGTTTGTGACTGAAGGGAGAAAAACTGTGTTGTGATGCATAAGCAGGTGCAAACTGCTTGCATCTGCTGGACCTGATGAATTTGTGAGTCAGGCACAGAAATAAAGCATAAATAAATAATAAATGTAAAATGTGCAAAAACAGAAGTAATTTGCATCGCTTTGTGAATTTGCCGCAGATTTCTAAGCAAACTTATGTAAATCATGCATGCATAATTGAGCTACAAACTCAGCTTCTTCATTTGCATTGTAGAATTATAAAAGGCAATATTTTCATTTAAGTTTTCTTAAATAATAATGTACAGAGGCTGGGTATGTTGCTTTTGATTTGAATGTGAAATATTTGCAAAATCAAGGATTATTTCAGTTGTCAACATACTAGACAAAGAAGAAAGAACTACGAATGAAGCTAATATATTCTACAAAATAATAGGAATATATGAGTATTTTTGCTGCAAACTGTTGTAGCATAGATTGGTGCATATTGAGTTACACTCTGCTTGTGCATAATTATTCAACTAATTTCTCTTATGTATTCTGATGCATCATTCAAAGAGTTTACTTGCCAATCAAACATATTTATTCACACACACACACACACACCCACACTTATATATATAATAGAATGCATTTTATTCTATTCTCTCTAAGTGTGTTTCAGTAAACAGCTGTTGTCTGAACACGTCATTTGAAAAACAAATCACCTTTGTCTGATTTTATCATTAAAGTGAAACTTTTTTTTAAACTGTTGTGATCTAAAGAAAGTTGTTTGTGTCTTTAAAAACCAACTATTATAATGCTTTCTACATCTGTGCTGTCCCAGTCATTTCTAAGTCCCTTCCAACTCGTTAAGAATGCAGCAGCTCACCTTTTAACTCACAGTCCCAGAGGGGGGAATACATTTCAAACTATTAATATTTGCTTTAAAAGCTCTTCGCAGCAGCTACTGATCCGCATTAGGTCCTCGAGGTCAGACAGTCAACATTTACTTTTAGTTATACAGGCAAAGAACATATGGTAGGATATAGTTCTGTGGCAGCAGCTGGATTCTAGACCAGATTTTTGATCTATAGCTCAACGTTTCAAAACTCAAGACTGCTTTTACGCAGGTTTGCTTTTAATACTTAAAAATGTGGTGGCAATAATCTTGGTTATTCAATCAAACAGGATTGATTGTTTTATCAATCTTACTTTTTTACTAGATTTTTTCATATTTGTATTTTATTAAACACTTTAGTCACTAACATTGCGAATGTGTAAAAGATAATATCAACACATAAATAAATGACGACCCATGGCGAAATCACATCATTGCAGCAGTGACTGTAACAAAGCCTACCTGGCTAGGAAACCTTCTGCTCTCCAAGGTTTCCCCACTGCCCGTTTCCATTTCCTGTGGGTGAAAAAAATCCCCAGTAAACTAAAACTTTTTCTCCTTCTCCCTCTTTGTCAAAGCCTAAAGTTTCCAACCCAAGCAAGGACAGAGTTTCCTAAAAGGAAAATCCATGAAACATTTCAGGTGAACATTTTTTTTTTATGTCTGAAGAAAACGAGAAGAAAGATGGTTGTCTTGTCATCATCCTGTCTCTTGTGCTGAGTCTGACCAGAAGTTACCCCAAAAATACACCCCTGTTTGTGTAGTTTAATTTTTATCATTGTAAAGAAAGAGTGTTTGACCTTTTCATGGCTTCTGTTTTGGATCCAGAACATAATAAGAACATTACACAAATTCGGAGACCTAATTTCCATGAAAGTGTCACTTGCTTTTAAATCTTAGGCTCTCGCCCAGATACCAGGACTGAAGTCGAGTTCTGTCCCCGTCTCCTGCTCTCCAATGAAGGAGTCGCAGCCTATTTCTCTGATAAACTGCTTCAGCAGCTCTAAGGAATTATAGAAGGCAACAGGGGTTTCTCTCCAGCTGACTCGGATTAAATAATTCTTTCGAATCTCAGCCGGGATCACATCACAATAAAATAGCTGATATATTAAAAGGTTGAGTTGACTCAAGGGACATTGACAAGTTGATCATAAGAAAATTGTCTTTTTGTAATGAAAAATCTTGTCTTTCTCAGAAAAACTTGCAGATAAAAGGTGTAAGTAGTAAATCAGGGAACAGGCTTTAGGAATAGTGTTGGTAGGTGATATTAACAAGAAATCAAATTATTCTGCAGTGTGGAGCAGCCTATCTTGATGAAAGCAGAATTTCACATATCTCACCTGTTCTTATGGTTCTTGTTCCTCTTCTTATAGGACTTTGGGGCGTTTGCTGGGTTTCTCTTTTTACTTCTGTCTTCTCGAATTGTCTGCCAGGTCTTGGACTGTTGCCCTAAAGAAAATAAGACAAGATCACACAATGACATACATATCACAAGGCAATTTGCATAATATGTCGACACAGATGTCAAACATTTGAGTCATAGTCTTCAACTAATTTTCATCAAGCTTTCATCAAGATTTCACACAAAATCCTAAACCGTAATCTGAGCTCACCAAACACATCAAAATACTTCTTTATATCTTACAAATGATTATAACCATTGTAACACAATCATTGTTAAAATTACTTTAAGCATTAATTTCATAACGACTGAAGGAGATTGTATTAGTTCAAGTGCACAACAAAGTACGATAGCTCTAAAATAATATAAAATGCCTAGATTCCTCTGTTTGCACATGTACTCTGTGAATTTCTGCAGGCCACAATCAATCTCAAGGCCTTAGCTGTACATCTCCCAATGAAAACAATGAACTCCCTGCAAGGTGCAATTAGAAAGAACATTGTGATTGACCTAAAGGAGGAATCGAAAGCTTCACAACTGAAGGCTGCCTAATGCTACACTGGCTGATTGATTGGATACATTTTGGTCCCAGACAACATCAGAGACCTAAAAAATAAAAAATAAAAACTTGTGCTGATTTATTTTCCAAATGCCAGGCTGAATATAAAGTTGATTCCCCCCACCGTTTGATGGAACATTCAGTGGACATCCTTGTTTATTTCAGGGGAATTATGCAGAAGTAAATTTTCCAGAAATGATTTCAGACTGAGTGGGGTGAGCATTAGCAAATAAAATTGTCTTTGCACAGCGAGTCTCTGTTGGGAATCATTGGACAGTCCTTTTCTGAAAATAAATGAAAAGCTGATACAAAATTTCATCTTACACCGGCAGCACCCTTTGCAGTCAAGCTGCTCTTTGCAAATGTAATGGGTACAGTTTAGAAATGCACAAACCTGAATTACGGTTTTAAAAAAAAACTGCTTGCAATTCTATGCTCTGGCTTTATACACTCACCAGCAAACTGTTGTCAGCTCATCTTCCTCGAGTCTTCTTCTTCAGAAACAACTTGAGTAATGTTGCTTGAGACCAATAAAATGTGACAATTTTATTCAATCAAGCATATGCGTCTCATAGGAATGGATCATGCTGATTGCCGATATTTCAGTGGTTCCTGGTAATGGCGTCTGTGGTTGAAATAGGTTAGCTGGTAAACATCAATCTGCCTACAGTATCATTCAGTACTGCACACACAAAAAAAAATGGGACTACAACTAGGAACAATGCATACAGATCCAGGTGTGTGTATATATATATATATATATTTTATTTTTTTTTTTTCCCATTCCTCGACAACCTTTCATAGTATAAAATACACGGTTTCTAAACTTGGGACACAAAGAGAAACAGAAACACGATGAAAGTTCAAAGACATTTGAGATCACATGAGCGGTTCTTTGAAGTATAGCACAAAGTTGGGAATAGTTCCAGATGACCAACTATCTCCTTTACAAGCTCCAGCACTCAATAGCTCCATGATTAAAGCCAGTCGAGTCTATTGATTGAAAAGGCAGGAGAAAACGTCCTGAACCTCTCTCCTCCCCAGTCTCCGCTCCTCCGACTATGAAAGTGCCGGAAAACCCTGACCATGTCCAGGCAATTTGGGTGAAGTGGGCCTGTCCTGTTGCACTCACTGACTCTGGCCATGCTCTGTTACCTCATCTCATCAGCTGCGAAAGTATTTGTGCTTGTAGCTGCTGAGAAAGTGGCTACGAGTTAAATTGAGTTACCTGCTCGGAGATGGTTTCATTTTCCACGGATGGCCCCGGAGATCCTTGATGGAACCGCAAACTACTCATCACCCAACATGTCCCCGAGTGTCTGTCTGAGCAGAGAGCAGTGACATAATGGCAGTGGCGGCATGGCTCAGGTGGTGCAGAAAGGTTCGCTGACGGATCCATCACAGTTTCCCAAAGTTGGAGTGCAGACATATAAGAAACACATTGATATTCCCATCTCTCATCTGTGGGAAACGAACGCCCTTTTCCCCTTCATGCTACATTTTATTTTTTCTTCTTACAAACTTTGACTTAAGGTTCTCTTCAGCTTTAATTGGAATTAAAATTAAAGTAAACATTTTAAATTGCATATTGGACGAGTCCAATTAAAAGAAATTTCCTAAATAATGAGTAATTTTATATATCTATAATTTACAAATGATACTCATTTTATGATTATGATTTTTATTGACTGCACTGGTCACAAAGCTACGTGCACTTATCATCAATATCATGGAACGTACAGTTTTTTTATGCACAGTTTATTTGTATATTCTTATTTTTTACTCATATGTATTTGGTCTAACTGCACTGTGAGTAAATAATTTCATTTCACCTCATGTACTACATGTGCTATGAATGACAACAAAGTCTCCTTGAACCCTGAACCTTACACACCCATAATATTTGGAGAAAATGTAATTTAGCAAGTTTAAAAAAAGAGAAACATACACTTCCTATAACCATCAGCAGTCTTCTGGTTTAATTCTTGCACCAATCGTCTTATCAGTACTGGTAGAGCTCATTTAAACTGGTTAGTTGCCATATATTTATGACAGGTTTCAGGTGAGACTTGTTTAAGAAGCTCATTATTAGCACACATTGCAAAACAAATTATTCACGTTAGAGATCACTATATTTTTGGAACACAACATTAACCATCTGGCTGTTGATACGGGATGTATTAAAACACATAAAGATTAAAGACCTTTTTTAATTATTATATGTATTGTGTGCAGTTCACCTGGACCACAAAACAGTCCTTTCAGATTGCTTACCTGTTGATAAAATTGTTGTTAGGTCTTATAGCCTCTTTTTCCCTCCTCCAAACAAGCTTGATGTCATTGTGACCCAAGGAGCTCATTTTACGTCTTGTCCGATCATAAAAGAAGATACTTGGCAGGTCCATGTTGGCAGCAGCAAATATAAGTTGAGCTTGAAGGTGTTGCTTTTGGAACAGATGCGTCTTTCTTGGTCTGCAGGTGACAGTTTGCCCCGAAAAACTGAACATTTGATACAGCTGGGTGCTTCAGCGGGACAATGGTCTCAAATAAAACAATAAATCTGGCTTTGGAATGGATAAAGTAAAATAAGGTTCTATAGGGGCCCTGATCTATAAAAATGTTATGTGCAATGCTTAAAAATTGGGTACAAGGCAAAAAGCCAGGCAGTTTAAACAAGCTTGACCATTTTCTGTCAAATATCCAGCTAGAGTTATGCCAGATGTGCATTGATGGTTATAAAAAGTGCATAGTTTCTCTGCAATTTACTAAGGGGTAACATTCCATAAAATAGTTGGGCTTGTAAGCATATATTTGACCCCATGTCGTTGTTATTCTATGTAAATTAGAGATAATTCATTATAATCCAAAGGTTGTTTTTTTCAGTTATAAAAATGTTTGTTTTATAACCATTTCAACTTGAAAATAGAATGATTCAAATCCTCAAATCCCTCATTAAGCACCAAATTAATTTGCTATTCATTTCAGTTTGTAAACTGTAGACTAGAATTACACGTTTTGTAACACATGTGGATACACTTTAAAGTTTTATGAACAGGAAACAGAAAATTGGTTAATGTTTTGACTGTGTCCACAAGGCAGAAGATTATATGCAGGGGAGAGAGGTGTAAACAACCAACACCAGGAGATAAAGAATCCACAGGATAAATGTAGGAAGGGAAGCAAACGATTAGAGGAGAAGAAGACAGGCACAAAAGATGAAAACAGAGAAGAGATTTCCTCGATGAGCAGGGAGGAGGGAAAAGAGACTAGACTAGCCATGTGAACGGAGAGAAGAGCAGGAGATAAAAATAAGAGGAATGTAAGTATGAAGGAGATGAGAGAATAACAGATAAAGGAGCAGGGAAAGAGTTGACAGCCTTCCACCCCACAGTCACGTCACGCAATTTACTATGTTCTGGTCCATAATGTTTTATGGCATGAGCACTGATAGCACAGTAGTCAGTAGCGATCTCATTTCACAAGCCATATCCTTCAGTAATGTGAACACAAAGGGAGAGGCAGGACCATTAGCAGCGTCCAGCGCTCATCTGCTGCCGCTAATGCATAATTGGCTTCCATGGAAGGAAGCAAGAAAGGATAAACAGCAAGCAATCATATTAACTCCTGTGAATCCTAATTGAAATCCGTTAACAATCAACAGAGATAATAGAGGCTAAAGAGATGTGGGGCAGTCCCTACCCCGAGCCCTCAGCTCTGCATGCCGCTATAGATGAGCTGATAAATGTGAAAACATGAGCTCGGATTCTAATCAAGAGTTATGCTTGTGGCTCGTGGGTCATGTAAAAGCCAGAAAACAAACATTTGAACATCTACGTCAGATTTTACTCCTGTCTGAGATTTCAATCATTATTTTATTATTTCTGGCTGGAGAGCAGAGACGGATCGCTTGGCTCTACAAGCAAGACGAGTTTATACATACTGAATGCTGTAGCACTTCCAATAAAAATTTAATAACTGCTAAGATTATAGAACTAGTCATATTATGTTCCTGCTGAAAATTCTCCCACATTGTCATAAATCATCTTTGCAACATGCTTCCATCAACAACTTGATAATAGTCAATACTTTTGGTAATAACACAGAACTAGATAACGAACTGATTAATAGTTTCAGGGGCTGACGTAGTTTTACGGCAAAATCTGAAACTCTGCTAGCATTTACCTGACAGAGAATTGTCAGGTAAATTAGCGGTAGTCATTAAATCTCGCTGCTATGTGTTAATTTAGAGTGTTGGTAGCTCAGCTCTTAACTCCTAGTATTTTATTGTTGCAATATTTGGAATAAAAGAGCTCACTAAATCATGATGATTCAAATGGAGCCTTAAACCACTAGATGGTGTGGTTGTCTCTTCTCATTGACTGTACTAAGCAGCACATTAATGAGCTGGGCTTGAGTGGAGAACCTGGAGATGGAATCATATTGTGTTTCAGTCTAGAGTGCAATGTGTGCCACAAATATTATGCAACATATACAGACCAAAATCCATCCAGGATTTGGGGGTTTGAGGGGTGGATTTTCTCAGATAATGCAATGCAATCAACATGAATGCAGAGCATGCGGTGCTACTGAGCAGTGATTTGTGACAAGCAAACAATCACATTCTGCTTGAAACTCCCTTTTTTTAGAACAAAAGCTCATCCAGACTGAAAATTGACTGAGGGAAGGAAGAGAAAAACAACTAAGCCGAGTGAATCTTTATCCAGACACTGACTCATTCATATTTTAAACTCTGGCTACAAGCCCTGCTGACAAAACACTGTAGAAAGAAAAGAATAAGAGCTTAACAAATGTGCACATGATCAGGTTCAAAGGTTCACAAGGGGCAGAGAGCGGTTGTGGTGATGTCACGCCTCCAGGGGCTGCAAAGCTGCTGCGGACTTACAAAAATTGTATCAGAAATGACCAAAGATGTTTATTTTCCACATATTTTTCAGCTGACCTTTCTGAAGTTAGTTCATAAAATAATATTGCTTTGATATATTTACACTTTTTATTTTCTTCCTAAAGATGTTTCCTCTGTATTTTGTGTTGCATCTCGTAGTGTTTGCCAAATATATTTTTTTCATTTGCCAACAAAAATAAAAGCTGAAAGGAAAAGCTTGTCTTCTAAATGGTAAACAGTATTTCCAAACAAATAAACATAATGACATAGTAAGTCTCTGCGAGATTTTGTTCTACAAAAGTACTCTGTGCGTTTAAGAGCGTAAAAGTTTATAGAAACGACTGTGTGCTTTGCCGTTTCTCAAGGGCAAGATAAGAGCAAGCATTTCCCTGTGCTACAGACTATTTTTTTTTTCCAACCTCTCTCCCTCTTCTGCAGCAGATGGTTAAAAGAAAATCGCTTTCTGCTGGAGGCGGGATGCAGAGAGGTCAGGATTTAAGCTTGGAAGTCCACTCTGAACCTGACTGACTGGGACTGTTCTGCATACACTGAGTCTAATCAAATATATGAGGAAGACCAGATTTGCGTAGCTGCTTGATGCAAAGATACTGATTAGATTAGGGATTTTTCAGAACAGCAGGCTGAAGTTACACTATGGAGCCCATCAACACACACATAGGCAGGAAGACGCAGAATCAAACAGGGCCTTGCAAAAGATCTGCAGAGCAATCCACGAATGAAAGAGGAGGAAGGATCTGTTGATGCTCCAATCCAAGCAAACCTTATTCAGACAGAATACACAATGTCTTGCAAAATCCTTTAAGCTCTTTGAACTGATCCACATTGTGTCCCTCTGCAACCACAGACTCAGTACATTTTATTAGGATTTTTTGTGATAAACCAAAACAAAGTTGGATAATTGAGAAGAAGTAGAGAAATGAGGCATAATTTAAAATTTTTTGACGTAATAATAGCTGACGAAGAAATAATATCGGCCATTTCAAGCGTAACAAAACCAATTAAAGCCGCAAGGGGCATCGTTCGGCCCTCGCAGCTCAGCGCCGCTTCGGCCTCATGGCGACCGCCGGGGTTCCAGCACCTAAAACATCTAAAAGACTTAAAAACACATTTGTCCCCCATGCTGTCAAACACTTCAACTCCTCATAAACAAGAGGAGGAGCAACAGACGCATTAGAGGGATAGAGGATATGGCAGAGAGCATTAGAGCAATAGGCACTTAGCCTATTAAAACCAGAACATATCTGTGCCATAGCAGATTATTGTGCAATAAACTGTTACTGTTTGTCTGTTTATTTGTTTTATTATATGTATTTGTATATGCGTATTTATATGCAGTACATACTATGTATGTCCATATGTATGCATATTTCTTATGGTACTTTATTTCAACTAGAGTCTTAATATCTCAGCAGTTACCTCATCAAGAGACTATTCCATCTGATTTTTACTTAATGGGGCTGAATGTGAACACACTGCACACATTTTACCTTTGTTATTGGCTAAAAAGCTGAAAATCACAAATCATTATCTTTCCACCTCACAATTATGTGAACTTTTTTTGTTGGAAAAAAAGTCCAACAAAAGCGTAACAAAATTTCAATCAAACACACTTTGCAAGATTACTACAGATAATCAACAAAAAAAAATAAGAGATACAACTGACTAAAGAACACCCAAAAACGTCAACAGTTCTTCAAAAAGTTGTGATTAGATTGATCTTTGAAGACAATGAGACACAATTAAATGCAGAAAGAACGTTCTTTCAGCCAATACTGAAAACAATAAGGTGGAGAAATATTGTGTCAACATTAGCACTTCAAGCTGTGTGAGAACAGAAGATGTTTCCCTTTGAAAGCTGCAAACAAATACAATTATTGACGTTTCCCTGGCATGATTATAGAACTGTTCTAAAAGCATCATATGCAGAAGCATGAATCATTACAAGCTTCTACAGATAAACATTCTGCTTTAAAGGGTTTATGTGACCCAGTTGCATGCAGAGAAACACACTCACAGCTTACTGGAGCAATCTATTCAACAAACACCAGTTATGTAATGCTGGCAAACAATAAAATAAATATAAATATTTTAAGAGATGTCCAGAAAAAGGTTTGGTAAAAAGAAATAAAAACTAATTTGAAAAAAGTCAAAACCACGTTATACTCCCACGTAAACACATCTACCAATAATGCCTGTTTTTTTTTTTTGTTTTTTTTTAAAAGCCTTTTTAACATGTCTCGAATGCACTTGTGTGGGTGAATATCTTGCATGTTGCTGTAAAGCTGATGACTAGCCTGGGGACAAGATTGTGTGTAATGCCATTGCTTACACACAACATGTGCATTGCTTTAAACACAAATGCATCCAAATGTTGCTTCTTCTTTTTTTTAACTGTTAATCCTTTCTCCAATACTGAAAAGGGACTTTTTTTTCTCTCTCAGAAATCTGACTGAAGGCTTATATCTAGCATTTCTTTGCTCCCTGCATTTGCCTCCATAACCCGGGCTCACCTCCAGAGAAGCGAACCCCATCCAGGAGATCCCAATTCTCCTTCTGAATGAGTGAGTGGGAGTGAGTGGGAGTCAGTTGGCGCCGCGGGCGCTCATGAAGAAGGGAGGTGGAGGGTTAGTGCTGGCGGTGAGTAGGTGGATGCTGGGAGGCAAAGCTAATTTGCTGTGACAGAAATCAGAGCTGTCAGGCCTACCATGACCAAGCAGCATGGACAGCATAGATCCAGTGAAAATCCACAGCTATGAAAAAAAAAAAACGGAATGTTGGCGACCCAGAAAGGGGGGAAAGAAACAGGGATGTGGTGTAGAAAACACTGGGGAGCATGACTGAGTGTGCATGGAAAGAGGAAAGGAAGGATTTACCCATCCAGGATCACAAAAACAAGGAAAAATGCACTAGAGTTTACTCTGCAGTTATAGAGGTGTCCCATAACTCAGACATTTAGGAGAAAACCAAGTGAGAAAAAACAGAGAGAGTCGCACACTAAATTTCTGCCCCCTAGAGAGCACTGGTGAAAGGTTACCAGGATAACTCATCTAAAATTCATGAGAAAAACTCCTGGGCTCTGCTACGCTACTGTAAGCAAAACACTGAAAAATCTAATGGAAAATAATATAATAGAAAGGGAAAAAAAAGGAAAAAAAAGAGCCTCAGAGAAGGGCAGCCACTGGCATCATCACTTAACGATGAGAGGGGAAGACTCTAAATGACAGAGAGGAAAAGAGGAGGGATTGTGGGAGATTAAGTGAGCTTGGTGCTGTTTGTAAAACACTGCAAAGCACCACAGGATGTTTGTCGACTGGCACTCCTATTCAGGATGAAGAGAAAGTCAGGAGGGAGACCCTAAACTTGGTTGCAGAGAAAGCGAGAGGGAAGAACATTATCCCCTGAGCGGCGCTGAGTCTGAGCAGAGGATCCAAGAAGAAGATAAGGATTAAGCTGCTGTGTTGTGCGTCTTCATTAATGGGTACAAGTTAGAAAAAGGAGACTGAGAAGAGGAGAAAAGAAAAAAAAAAACTCGAAAGTTGGAGGTTAGTGCTGCTAGGCGGTTTATTTTGGGATTTGGGATTCTGGTTTCCTTCTTTCATGTTTTGGAGAAAAGAATTGAATCAAACGAGTAAGTCAAAATATTCACTCTTTTGGAACGTTTTACCCTTTGACCTCCGCATCCAAACATACTGTTTGCATCGGGAAAGCTGTGTGAGCTTCAATTTATTTGTTTGCAAATGAGAAGAAAGGACTGCAGAAGGTCAAGCCTGTCAATATTCTTTTACATATGTTAATGTCAAACCAAATGTCTTTGCCACCCATGTAAAGCCCTTTCATATCTCTGACTCATATACTATTAGAACAACCCAAACTGTAATTTGAGTACATTTGGTGAGTGGGAAAAATCCCACAAAAACACATTGCTAATAGAAAACCACTAAGTGTTTTCCTAATAATGTTGCGCAAGATTTCAGAACACAGAGATAAATTATTTATCATTCGTCTTCAATTCCGGGTATCAAATTTCAGTCTGCGATGGCTAATGTCCTGTGACATGTTTACATGTTTCAGCGCTCTAGCAAACTTAAATAAAAGTGGTTGAATTAACTCCTCAAGTTGTACTTTTAATAACCTAATTATTTACAGAAGCAGAGAGACATCTAAACGCTGCAGGTCACAGCTGGAGTTTAACAGCAGGGATTTAGACTGTCCAAAGTCTCGGGTCATCTCTGTTCTCTGTGTCTCATTTTATGGGAGAAGCTTGATTTAGTGTCTGAACATGGTCACATGTTTTGGATTATTCCTATCTTAAATTTTTCCCAGTTTTTAGTTTTCTGGTTGAGTTCATAATGCTAGACGGCATTTGTCGGTTCAGGTCACGAAAAGCAAACTTTTTTTTTCTACCTCCCTTTCCATTCAAAGTGCCAACATAAATACTTAAGATGCATTGATACAGTAAGTGGATGATGTTTTTGTATACCAAAGAAGCTAATATGTACCGTCTTCCTTATTTCTACCATAGGGAGTAGATTCAATCAGACCCAAGGAAAATATATAGAGCACATGAATTGTCTGATTTGTAAACAGCCAGTAACATGTCATGTAGATTTGCAGCTTGGTATTTCAGCTTGCCAAGCTGATTCCCCCCTCCCCAAACATTTTAGATATGCTCTTAGTAAGACATCTGTGAATAGGCACGTTTTTCCGTGAATAATTTGGAGTCACATTGCACAGGTAAATCTGCGAATAAGTAAATCGGCGAACACTGAACCATGAAGAGGTGGGGATGCGATGTAAATAGCTCCTTGTCCACCACTGCAGCCAGTGGCTGTAGAAATGAATACTACTGGACAGAAAAGAGTCATGGCTTACTGGAAGACTAGAGTCTCAACAAGAGATAAACAAAAATAGCTTAATATCAGACTAAACACCGTCTTTTCCTAAAGTATTCAGGGTGAGGATTATGCTACTGCAATATCATGTAGATTTTTTTGTAAGGCTTTTTACAAAATTAACAAGGAGTTCCACATGTGTGTTTATTTCTGTAGTTTAATTTTATTGTTAAAAAAATATCTGGATTTATTCAGAGAAAGGTAATGAATAAAGGGGGGGTTTTGATGATTAATCATTTGAGTCATTTATCAAAGACAAAAAAGGGCAAATTTCTCACCAAAGCTGGCCAGGTGTATTTTTAACTTCAAAGAAAATAATCCTACTGAAATTCCCTAAAGCTTTGGATAAAATGTGAGCTTCATTTTTATGACCAAGTAATGAAAACCTAAATAAAGTCCCCATTAACAGATAAATTTATATATACTCGGAGTCTGCGATTGCTTAAAAAAATGCCATCCTAAAAAATATAGCCTAAGGCGATCCTTCTTTCATGCAAAGTGATTTTTTTTTAGGGAGAAATTGTCACTTTTCCTCACTTGTCAATTGAGTTAGTAGAAGACCTTGTGAGGTAGTTTTTCCATATACCTGCTAAAATGTCATAGCTTGCAAATAAAGTAGCCCATGTCTAATATTCTTGCCTTTTTTCCATTTGATTATCATCTAGCCAGACGGAGCCAGAGGGGATTCAAGAATTTAAAGGATCTGACTCCCTGAATTATGACCTCTGAACACTTTCAAGTTCTTTCCCTCCTGCTGTTCTGCGTCCTCCACAGCTCTGAGCAAACCTGCCCTTCTAAATGCCTGTGCATGTCTGACACAGTGAGATGTAGTTCTGTTGGTCTGCACAAAATTCCTCAATCCCTGCCCTCCTTTCCCACCAACCTTGACTTCAACCACAACCACATCTCCTGCCTGGATCCAGACACCTTAGCCATGACGCCCCGACTGGAAAAGCTCTGGATGGCCCACAATGAAATCTGTACATTGAATCATAACGTTTTTCGTAATGTGTCTGGCCTCAGACTGCTGGACTTGTCCTCCAATAAGCTTTGGAGGGTGGAGCAACACTACTTCAAAGGGCTGTGGAAGCTGGAGGAGCTCCGCCTCTTCAACAATAGGATCACACAAGTGGAGGGCAGCTCGCTGAGCGGTCTGAGCAGCTTGAAAAAAGTTTACTTCAGCTTCAACCAGATCACATACTTCCCATTTTTCTCCATCCAGAATCACACTCACCCTGATCTGGCTATGCTAGACCTGTCGTCCAACCGGATGTCGAGTCTTCCGTGGGAGGATGTGAAAGCTTTGCCACAGTTGGTGCAGCAGGGGCTGTACACGCACAACAACTCATTCATCTGCAACTGCTCCATGTACGCCATGTTTTGGCACTGGAATCTGAGAAAATACAAATCGATCAAAGATTTTACAGATGAGCACACCTGCAACGTTGATGGGGACCCTCATCGATCCATCCGGTTCTTTCGTGACGAGCGGTTCTTCCGGAACTGCACTGTAGAAAAATCCGTTCTCCTCTCCAACGTGGTGGTCTTCGAGGGCGACAGGGTGTGCCTGGAGTGCCAAACATCCCTTAGCAGTACAAACCTCTCATTTACATGGCTTTCCCCAAGTAGGGGCTTCATCACCCAAAGCAGCATGAATGACACACTTATTAGAATGTTTCCCGATGGCACCTTGGTGATACACGCAACCACGACCAATGACTCGGGTGTGTATCTTTGCACTGCTGTGGACATCAAACAGTCACTGAATGCAACACGTGAGGTGAACGTGACCGTGCGGTTGCTGGCAGCAGAGCCATTCAACACTGGTTACACAACACTGCTAGGCTGCATTGTGACTTTGGTCCTCATCCTCGCATACCTATTTCCTGACTCCATGTCGCTGCAGCTTCTGCAAACAGCCTCCAGCGCGCTCCAACCAAGGCACCTCGTCGGGCATTTTCTCATCTTTTACAAGAGAACAACCCAACACTGACACCTTGAAGCATGTGGCCTTCACGGAGCATCCAATGGGTGAAGAAAGGATAGAGTGGATACCTTAAAGCTGAGGACAAGCCATGTTCTTTGGTTAGTTTGTCAGTAGACACAGAGATTTGGTTAATCTTATTGTTTGGAAGAGTTGAGATGTCATTTGAGTGTAAATGCAGTAAGAAAAATCAAGCTCTAATGTCTCTTTTTCATCTTCAAGAGAGGGAGAAATAAAAAAATCAATTTTCTGTTCCAATTATTTTTTGTCTCATGACCAGGTAGTCGATATAAAAGTTTCAGCAATGGTTTATTACCTTCACTGTAGAGCTTTTATCAGTCCTACAATTCAGCTAATAACTTATTTTTTGCACCCTGTATGAGGAGTATTTCTTGTAGGATCAGACTGAATCTGACTCACTTCTCACATAAATTATTTAGTGTGAATTAAAACTCCCTCAGTATGTTCAAGCTGAGTGATTGTGTGAACTGCATGAGTGTGGGTTTGGAAAGAAAAGCAAAATGTTGACTTGTTCATCAGCTGCAGCTCTGATGGATTATTGTACAATACCTGGGAAAAGTATATACACTCTTGAGTTTTGTTCACATTTTGTCACGTTACAGCCACTAACATGGTAGCCAACACAAAGAGGTGACGTGAAGTGGAAGGAAAAAATGCCTGGTTTTCAAATTTGCTTTCCTTGAGCAGTATCACAATGATACAGAATTTTTTTTACAAATTTAAAACTAAAAAGTGTGTCTGACTTTTGTATTTAGTCCATTTTACTCTGAAGCACATTACAAAAAATAGTGTGCGTTACTTTCAAAAGTGATCCCATTTTTGGGAAGATGGGTGAAAAACTTCAGACTGAGATGGAGTTTCACATTTCATCAGGGAAAAAAAACCTACAATTGACTAGTTTAAATTAAAGCAAATTTCTGTATTGCAATGGCCTATACAGTTGGCACACACACAGCTAACTAACAATCTGTGGAAAAACTTGAGTATTGATATTCACAAATGCTCACCATTAAAGCTGATGCTTGAGCTATTTTGCAAAGAGTTTGCAAAAATTACATTCTTAAACTATGCCAAGCTGATAAGAAAAACTTGCTGATGTAACTTGCAGACAGCTGACTCTTGAGAGCCAAATACACTAACGTTCAAAGGACCATGCAATTACTCACTTTTAATTGAAGCTTTTATTTTTAGTTTTATTTTCTAATTGGGGCCTTTCAAAGATAGCTGCTTGCAATGAATTGCATTTAGGAGTCTGAGAGTTAAAGGGGGCTTATCTGACAACACATTTTATAGATTACCTTCCACTTGACATCTATGGACTGTTTAGTGTTGGTCTCCCATATAAAATGTAAAAATAAAAATGAAGTTTATGGTTGCAATGCCAAAAAAAAAACAAAAGTTTGAGAGATGTAAATAGCTGCATGTAGGTCTATGGATCAGTCTGTCCTGAAAACTTTCCCATTTCCCTAATAAAGGATTTAGCACCTAATTAAGATCTAAATATCATCTTCCCTTCCATGGCTTATCTATAAGAAAACAGAGGTTCCCCGGGAGTAATCCGTCATGCATATACATAACACATTCAAACCTGTTGCATTAATCTGCCAGAAAACAACCCTAAAAATCTCCATCTGCACTCCGCTTATCTGACAAATGGTGAAACAGAGAAATAAGGAGTCTCAACAAACAAAAACCAAGCAGCGACTGGGCTGCTCTTCAAAGAAGGCAACTCTTTGATCATGCACTGCGGAGCACTTTGAGCGCAGAGGAACAAACATGAGAACTAAATTTGAACTGAAGTGACAAATTCTTCAAGTAGCTCTGACGCACAGCCAGCGGGGGCATTACTTTGTATGGCTTTTTTTTTTGTTATTTGTATGTATGGGGGGTTTTGTGTATGTAATTGATCTCAACACGCTTGAAATGACAAAATTACACACTACAACGACAGAGATTAAAGCAGTAGAGGACGGACTTGTATATACTTTCATGAAGGCGCACGAGCATTCATGATAAGGAAAAAATATCGTGTTATTCTTGTAAAAGACTGAAGAGAGAGTAAGGCTGACTGAGCATGAAAGAGTATAAAAAATAACATCCCTTAATCAATTTGTCCACACCCATGCTGCCATATTTCATTGAGTTTGTATTTTAATCTTGATGCAAACACCGAGTGGGCTGCAGAAGATTGAAGGAAATTAGATGTAATCCTTCATGTAAAGTCTAAGAGGTGCTGTCTCTCTCTGCACATCTCACAAAGAAAAACATACTCTTTGAGTGGGCACCTTGAACAGAAACTCAAGCACAAAAATAGTCATCTATAATGAAACAGTGCATGAAACTCTCAGAAACTCTTTGGGATTAAGTCAAAATCTGTCAGATGAGGAGAGCACTGCATTGTTCTTTCTTGTTTCCATTTTTTTTTTTTTTTTCAGGTTGGGAAGCAACATTTAAATCCCTCAACAACGATTACACAACATATTGCTTTGTGCGAGAGTGATGCAACGTCATGACCGCCTTTTTGGTTTTCATAGCCAGTGCAATAGAGACTCAAACTGATGTGATGACTCTGGATTTGGCTTTAGCAGAATAACATGAGGACACACAATCAGGTGTTTTGTTAATTCCTGTATTTTAAAAATCCCTCTAATCTGGTTCTGTTCTCTGACATGCACACAGCTGGAGGTTGGATTTATGGTTTCTGATGTGATTTGATGAAAAGCAGAAACACAGATGACTCGATGTGAACATTTCAAAGGTCAAAAGGATTATCAGCGGACCGCGTTTATGTAAGACAACAGGGATATAAGATTTCAAGAAGCAGATAGAGAAAAGAATGTGTTTGTGCAGCTTGAACTGTTTTTACATGTGACAGCATTCTAACGACAGACTTTAATGTGCTTCATTTGCATTTCATGTGATACGCATACATAAAATGTTGCATAATTGTATTATGAAATGAAAACTGTAACAATACATGTTTTGGAAAATTAAAAACAAAAAAGTGGAAAGGAATTGCTCGCTTTGATTTTCTGCCTGCCCGTGGTGATACTTTGTAGAGACAACTAGGCAATTTCACCTGCAGGTCATTCGCACATGTCCTTATCTGGAATTGCAATTTGTCTATTTTTCTTTGCAAAAAATATCAGTGTCAGTCATGGAAAGCATTGCTTTAAATCCACTTTCAAACGTTCCACTGGCTCTGATTGACTTGAGATCTACACTTTGTCAGTTTTGGTGAGGTTGTGGCTGTTGTTTTTTTAAATGATGGGTCAATTATGCTTCTTTAGAAACCCTATATTAAACCTTCCCTTATGCTCCTTGTCTACTACCGTTTTTATAACATTTAACATGACAAAACGTGAAAAAAAGTCAGAGTACGAAACCCTGCAAACAACATGCATGGTAAGGTAGATTTTATTTATTTCCATAGAATAAAATATAATGTCTTCATTTAGGAGCTGTGCATGTTCAAATTTAGTTCAGAGGAAGACGGACATATTTAGTTGGCTATAATTAAGACTGTTCCCTTAGCAATTGTTTCATGCTAACAATTACACAACACACCTTTCCCAATAATCACGCCAAAAAACTGAGAAATAATTCTAGCCTACACACAAAGCCTACATGGCTCAGTCTGCCTGCCTCCTGCAAATTATCCAGAGTCACTCTAACAAATTACCCAGATGTAAATGAAGCAGCCCTTGATGTTTGAAAAGATGCCCTTCTCCTAAGCAAAACACTCCATCAGGCTTCAATTAACGCATACACTTCCCTTCCCAGATTAATTGTTTTTTCCTAGTTCGGCTGAGTTCCCAGGGATTCAAAATCATCTTAGTCAAGAATCTAATTACTGTAAAAGGGGAGTTTTATCCTGAATAGCACAAGTTGAATTGCTTTCACTTGTGGAGGGAGGCTTTGACTGTCAGTGTAGGCTATTACTGAGCTGTCAAAACAGTCATCAAGCAAGAGTGGAGGCACCCGGCTGTGTCAGATACATACGCATCTCTCAGACTAAGTGACATCCTCATACACAAGCCAATGGGAGGCCTGATGTCACAAAAAGCCCTTATTCTGTTCTAACTGGAAACCCAGAACGGAGCGTAAGCCTGAGAAATACGGCAGGCGTTCGTTTTTTTTTTTTTTTAGCAGCTACAAGCCTGGGTAGTCTGCTCCCTGGATCTTTTTTGAGAGCTAGGTCAGTTGCTTCCAAAAAAAGATCAAAACAAATGCACACTGTTATAGCAGACAACAGGCTGTTTATCATACCTCTGAATCCGCAGGCCATGTTCCGTGTTTACAAAGTGGCATTAAAGCTGCGAGATGTCACACGAGCCGAACAGAAATCTGGTCTTGGAGCGCTGTGGGGAATGAAACACGCATCAATGCCACAGGCCAATAGGTAAATCATATTTCACTTCAAACAAACAAATAAGTTACACACGCACAGATCTAAGACTGTCAGCACATTAGGCGCAGTGTTTTGAGGCTGTTATATTTTTACAGTGCTGTGGTAAGTGGAATTTAGTTAGGCATTATAGGATTTGACAAGCACTATGGCTTTGAGTATTTTAAATTTTATATACTGGCTCTAGTGACATTTTTTACAGCATCTTTTCGTATTTTATTCTTCCTCTGTGCAGTTCCTGACATAAATCTCTACTGATGCATCTGGTTAGATAGATAGCTACATAAAAGTATAGATATGGGTAGTAGATCCATTTCTTCTGTCTCTCTAAGTAAGGGACGTAGTGTGAAGCAAGTTTTGAATAACAGACAACCGACGAGTAATTAAAAACACGTTATCTCATAAAGAAAACAACAACAGATTTATTGTTTCATTGATACTTTCTAGTTCTCTAACACAGGCAGCAGAAAGATGTAGAAAATCCAAAGTGTGCATTTTAAAACGCAACTAAACCTTGTGAGACTTCTGAAATACTTTCCCTTCACTAAATATCTTTCAAACGTTGATGCGCGAAAAAATATATGCCAGCGTTGTCATGGTCGGTTCTTACCTCACGGACTCAAGTGATGACTCATGTGGACGACCTTCCATCTGACCTTACAACACAGCCAGGCAGAAAGGACAGTCACGCAGGCGGTGGTGAGGCAACAAGAGCGGGCCGGGAGGAAGGTAAAGGCTGTTATTGAGCCCCCAGGCTGCTGCCAACAGGGGCCAGAACCTCTCACCTTTAACCATGCCAGATAGATACGGTGGAGTGAAAAACTTTTGCTCCCTTACAGATTTCTTCTCTTTCTGCTTTTTTGTGTTTGCAATTGCTTCAGACCGTCAAACAAATGTTAACTTCATGGTGGCGGTAGTGTAATGGTCAGGGGCTGCATTGTTGCTTTTACAATTGTTTTCTACCAGAGTATGTTTGGGGTCTTAATCTCCAGAAGGCTGATAAAACAGGACAATCATCTGCTAACACCTGCTTGTTCACCTCAGAACTCCAAAATAAAAATAAAAATCTTAGCAATTCAAACGTTTTTACACTGGCCTATTTAGAGTGAGCACCAAAATGTAGCTGGTTTTACCTAAAGCAGCTGTTCATGCTAGAAAGTATCTAATGTCATTGATTTAGGGGAATCCGACAAATATGGCATGGGGCCATATATGTAAAAAACTGGATTTGGATTTGGTTTCAGACAATTACATT
Source organism: Poeciliopsis gracilis (assembly GCA_911649635.1). Classification (NCBI taxonomy): domain Eukaryota; kingdom Metazoa; phylum Chordata; class Actinopteri; order Cyprinodontiformes; family Poeciliidae; genus Poeciliopsis; species Poeciliopsis gracilis. The sequence goes on from CAJVRI010001220.1 coordinate 7,558,272, forward strand.
TTCTCATCAGGTTAATTTTCTAAATAAATCATGAGCTCGTTCCAGCTTTTTGCATTAAGTCGTCGTATCTTATCTTTATTTTTCTCCTTAGTATTAGTTTGATGAACTGAAACAGAACACCAAAAGAGTGAATGACAACTAATGATGCACCAGCTTCATATAGGAATGTCACATTACTCTGTAGAATATTTTAATCATTGTATTAATCATATTGGATGCTTTTTAGCGACATTGTTGTAATTATATATGCTCTTTGTTACTATGGTTTTTCAGTTCGCTATTTTTTCTGTTTTTCCAGTTGTAAAAGCAGATTCTAATTATGTTTTCTTGTATTCTCTCTGTCCTTCTCCCTCTCCTCTATTCTTATTTCAACTCTTAACAACACCTCTCTTTCTTTATGCTCCGTCTCAGTGTCCATTGCATTTAAAATAAACCTAAAGCTGCATGCATGCTATGGGATAATAGGAGAGGTAGTGTTCTCCCAGAAAATGAGATTCAGTCTTAGTGTATATCGCAAATGTAGCAAGAGCTATTCAAATGTAACTCCAACATATCTTATGTGAAAGAATAAAGGAGTTTCAATAAAGCAATTTTGATTTATACATACCAGACAAAATGTACGTCAAAACGTTCCAGCATTTCTGTTGATAATGAATTATACTGAAATTTTAGCTCTACATAATAAATTAACATCTGAGTTTCTGCTTTTTCACTTATATATATATATATAGACAAGTGTCTCCGATATTAAAATATGTACCTTGATTAGATCATTGGCTTGACATTTCAACGAAGCTCTTTTGCATTTGATGCTTTCTCCCAGAAATCTAATGAACTGAACAGGAACAAAACAATGATGTTATTAGATTAAATTATGTAAAAAGATTTTTAAAAAATTCAAAAAAATTAAAAAATAAAAAAAAAAAATGTCACAAGCTTTTTGAAAACACAAATCTGTGCTAATGGTATCTGAATTAATCATTTAAACAATATACTCCTAATTTGTTGTTTGTAACTAATTTTGATGTTTAGGCTTTAAAAAAAGAAGAATTTTCACATTAACTTTATATTTTTTACTGTCAAATGTGTAATGGCCAGTTAATACTTGAGTAGGCTTACCAAATACTTTTTTACTTAACCTAACTTTAGCAAAAAAACAACAAACTAACAGTATTCAACTAATATATCCTACCAATTAAAGCATCTGTCTAACTTGAGTTCAAATAATAAATATTAAAGGGGAAGGATCATGCAGCATATTCCAGGCACATAGTGCAATTGTGCAGCACAATCAACTTTGCGTTACCTTCAGTTGTTATACAAATGTGCATATCGACTGAAAAGAAGTTTGACTTCGCAATTTACGGCTTTCAAATGGATCCTCTGACTCTTAAGAAGACGCTGCCTTCAGAACGTCATCGCGTTTAATTTCACCGAGAAGTAGTTGACGCGAGCTCGGCAGGTGCGCAATCACCAGGTGTTTGCATCTTCTTCCTCTTTTCCGCCACCTACCGGTCTGGAATGTGAACGCCACGTGTTGACGCTGTCGCTTGTCTGCAGGACTTGAGTGGGGGTGGTAGCGTGGGGAGCGTGCTCTGTAAGGCGGAAGCAACACTAGTTGCTGCGGAAAGGGCAGCAGCTAGTGAGATCAAGCCGTTCTGCAAGCAGAACGACTGTCGAGGGAGTCATTCTTTCATCAAACATGAATTAAAGAATCAAACCAACACTCCTGATACGTATAATGAGGAAATAACATAATATAGTGTAAAGCTCAAAAAAGCTGACTTTACATACTATTTAAAAAAAAAAAAGTGCAAAAAAAACATACAAGTTTTTGTTTTTATCGGGTTGACCTGACATTTTTCTTAAAAATTGAGTGCATGTGGATAATTTAGTTTGTGCAACATACATTTTTTTGTTTCTCCAAGAACAATCTGTGGTGGGTTTTCAGGTGACTAATGCATGGCATAGTCATCTAAATTGCATTACTTGTGGGTTTTCCAGGGCCAACAAAGCATTTCCAAAGTGTAGAGTGGGATGCAGCAAACATGGACATTTGTGTGTTTGTTTGTGTGTGATGGGTGGCTTTACCAGCAGCTCCCCTAATGGTTTAAATAGAATTTTCCTGGTCATAGTTATTCTGGAATTGACAACAGTGCCAGAAATGGGCGGAGGTTTCTTACATTTAGGGGCAAATGGCGCCCTCTGGTGTGTGTTTCCATAAAAGACGGGATCGTGAGGCGAGCAAAGACCCCCTCTCCCCCCAGTCCTGCCGTTCTTCCCGGACAAACGTCAACCATCGTAATTACTCTTTCAATGGTGATAGGGCAGAGCCAGAAGCACTCAGCATGGAGTCTCAAAGCGTTTAAGTGCTGCACTTCTAACAAACTCCTCAACACACAGCTCACACTGCAGGAGAATATAGATCTGGCAAGGTGCATTTATGTTAAGAAATGTTTCCCTCAGTATTCAAAGCTTTTTGTCTGAAAAATCATTTTCTAAATCCCATTTAAGCCTAGTTTTTACAGTTCACTTCAATTTTTCAATGTTAAGTTGTTCATTTCTAAATCAAACCCATATTTTTGAGTGAATTGACAATGAGACGGGAGGTATTTTTCTTTTTTTAATGGTTTGATTGACACCGTCAAACCCATCACACAAGCAGGATTTGAAATGTTTTATTTTTAATAGAATTTTGGACAAACAAATGTCAAATAAAAAACAAAACAAAACAAAAACAGCAAAAGTGAGATTCCATTCACTTCATTTTGTTTTTCTCTAAAAAAATACCAGCCGTTTGCCCCGTTATTCAGAAACCGTTTCAAAAACCAGAATGAACAGAAATAGTGTGGTCAATTCTGAGAAGCTGGAAGGCCATAAACATTTGTTGGCAAATATAAATATAGTGGTTTGAACGGGGTCTCAAATAGATCACACGGAAAGAGTGTACAGACAGTTTTCACAACAGTAGGACACCTGGCACTGCCTGTATCAACTTTTATTAATGTAGAAAACCAGAATTAATATTTATCGATTTAAATCAATGCTTTTATGACAAGAAAATATATACATTCAGCCAGTTCTGTCTCTGGTTTATGCTGTTTGCATTGCCCCTTTCATCCAGGTGATTGTCTATTCAGGGGCATAGTTGTGAGTGTATGTGTAGTCTGTGTAGTAATTCTGTGGCCCACCCCTACCTGATGGGTAAATCCAAGGGCAGGGCCCAGTTCCACTCCCGTCCCCTAGTTCCTGTCCTCGTCCTGCCCGAGGCCAGATTCCTACCGGAGGGACCCCTCTGCCTCTGAAGCCCCCTAAATGACCAGGAACCAAGGCCCCCCGCACAGGTCCATGCTCCATATGTCCAGGAATGCCACCTATACTGCCATAACCCAAACCCCCCACTGGATGTGGAGGAAGCTTAGGTCTGGGTACAGAGCCCCCTCTGGTGGCCATTGGGAGAATGCCCACTGGAGTTCCAAGGCTTTCAGTGCCATTCCCCTGAGTCCTACACCCCTGGGCGCCAGGTGTGCTTCCCACAGGGATCTCACCTGTTTTTGGGACGCCGCTCGGGTCCACTGACCTGGATGTTACAGCACCCTGGCTGCAAGCAGGCTCACACGTGCTCGTCCCCGTCGAGCCCCAAATGCTTTCCACAGACCCACTGAGTATCCTGTCATGCTGGGTGGGGGTCCCACCAGCATTTTTAGGAATGGCCCCCATGTACCCGGGCTGGGCCGTGTCACTGTGGTCTTTATAAGGTAGAGCGCCGACGAGCAAGGAGGCGCCGGCAGAGACCGCTCCTCCGGCATCTGACCCGTACGGCTGCCCCTGCCTCATGAAGGGAGGAGGAGGTGGAGGTTTGACTTCCAAGGGTAGGGAAGCCAGGTTTGCGAGAGGTCCTGCCATGGCCATGACGGGCGGAGTCGGAAGTGCTGGAGCGGTGGTGGTTGGGGGGCGGTACTCTTGCTCCTGGATGTTGCTACAGGGCGAGGCGGGATAAGCTGGAGATGCCACATAGTTGGAGGAACTGCTGTAGGATGACCAGGAAGCAGAGGGGCACAGAAAACTCTGGTGGGTGTTGACAGGAAAACCTCCTGGTGACAAGCTGCCGATGTCTGAGCAAGCCAATCCGATCTGGTTGGTAGCTTTGAACTGGGAGATGGCCGTTTTGAGAGAGCTGGACTCGAGTGCCGACGTCCTGTCAGGGGTTGTTGGCAGGTCTGGGAGTGGAGGGCGAAAGTCTTCCTTCTCCAACTGAGGCAGCAGCTCAAGCTTATTCTTAGCCTCAACCTGTTCTAGGGGATCAGACATGGTTGGTGGCTCGCCATCATCGGAGTCTAATGACATGTCCTCCGCCTCCACACACTCATCATTCACTACTGGGAGAAGAGGGGAGGGCAGAGAGAGAGGGAGAAACAAAGCCGTGAAGGAATGAAAATAAATGAGGAAAACTGGAATCTCTGTTTTTTTTTTTGTGCGTGTGCTTAATGTTCCTGTTGATGATACTCACCAGTGGAAGGTGGTGTAGGAAGCTCATTCTGATTAATGGATCCAATCAGACTGTGGAAACCGCTCATAACATCGTCGATGCTCGCAATCACTATTCCGTTTCTAGAGTACTGCAGGAACATTTCGAATGGCCTCTCTGTTCAAACAAGAAATTAAAAAAATTTGTTTTGAGTAAATCTTCTGACACTAGAAAAAAGATCAAAACTAGAGATGTACCCTTTCTGTCCTGTTTTCATGAAGGTCTGACCTTCGGACTCCAATTATTTTTCTAAGAACTAAAACACACAAAAGAAAAACTGCTCCAGATTTTAGGGTAGAGGTTTAAATATTACATACCACGGAAATGGAGAAATATAATATATACATATATGTTGCAAAGATAATCTGAATTTAAATAAACTAAAAAATAAAGAGCACAAAATTACATACAGTTGGCTGATGTCTTACAACAATTTAACCTAATAACTACCAAACAGCTTTTTGCATGTTTGCTCTGGTAGTTTGATGTTCATCTTTATTAATGAGACCTTGATGAGTCTGAGGTTGGAATGCCTCCCCCACCCACATCCTAATCTCTAGCTCCCTCTACTGGGACTCTTCCTGGATCAATCCCAAAATGTTGGCATTACTTTAAATGAGAAGAAACACGTTGGTGATTTTAAAAGATTACATTAAACCTGACAAAGTATGGTTAATTTTGCGTTGTACAAAGAATGTATCATTTGGACATACTTGACTAAAACAGGAATATATATTGAAAAAATGTTTGAAGATTAGTATAGTTAACCTAATACTTTATGAACTCGATAGAACTATTCTCAGTTAGGTACATTGAACAGTACATTGTGCTGCAGGACTGAAAACTACCTAAATCAATGACAACTCTTCATGCTGTCAAAAACATATTTATTAAGTGCTGATGGATAAATGGGGGGAAGGAACTTGTCCAAATCCCAGGAAATGTGACTCAGACTCAGCTTTGATGAATTTAAGAAATAAAAAGGAGAAATTTAAAAACTTCTTTATTTGATTTGACCATCGATCAGTGGTCATCGATCAGTTGGTTGATTTCCAAACTCTGGCTGGGAAGTAGAAAACAAAATGATGAGAGCAGAAAAAGGTTATGATACCCGTGAGGAAGATCAGGTGCCGCTGTTGTGTGTGCTGAGCTTGGAGCTTGATGAGGCATTCCAGATCCGGAGCCTGACGGGACTGAGTGTCACACTCATGATATGGGAGGAACTCCACCAGGTGCTTCTTCTGGTAAGTTGTTAAAAGGTTCAAGAGGCCCATGGCATTGGCGTTTAGCCTTAAAGAGACAGAACATTACATGAGAAACCACAGGGATGGACAATCCTTTCTATCAACTCGTTTATCAAGACATTACACTGAAACTTAAGAATTGGAACATTTTCATGAAGCTCAATTAATGTTCAAGGTTGAAAACTTTATGGCTCCAAAAGGTGTCTAAAAGTTGTTATGAATCAGAGAACATAACTATGAACCGGAGGAAAAGTGTTTCTTTGTATCTCTGCAAAGATCCAAATTGCTACTGAAGAAAAATCTTCGTTCCTGAAACAGGTGGGTGTAAATTATAGAGGTCGATGTTTTGTTGCGAGTATGAGAACTACTTTGCTAAATGGAGAAATTGCAAACTAAGAAAATGGCAAGGATAATTGTTATCTTTGTTCTGTCATTCTGGGTTAGTATTTGATGATCAAGTTGTTTCCCTTCGGTGACAGACAAAATAGGGAGAAAAAATAATAAAAAAAATAAAAATGAAAAAAAGCACAGTTGTGTGATCTGATTGCCACTGCTGTGGTTCATACTGACCTGCCCAGCTCTTTAAGCTTCTTCTGGGACTTGCAGTGGACCTTCCACTGCCAGGGATGTTCAGGAGTGCTCTGTTCCTCCAAGAACTTGAGCAGCCCCTGCAAACGATCTACACAGAGCAAGCAAAGACATCAGCATTCATTAGTGTCATTGCTATGAACTTTTCTTTAGCTTCAATTTCCCATCTGAAAGGCTTTTCAGTGAACGTACAGTCCCTGCAGACTAAACCACAACAAACCTAGCAGGTAGTACAGATCTAAAGCAACCTATGGCAACTATTGCCTTGAAAACGTACATAGCAGTTACAGCACATCTAAAGCAATCTATAGCAACTTTTCTGATGCATGGCATGGTGTATGTTTGTTCTGAATCATAAAAATGAATAATAAATGAGTAGCAGCAGAGACGCGACAGATTGCTAAGAAGAATTTACAGTAGTTTTAGCTACAGGTGAGAGATCATTGACTCACTGTGAATAATGTCAAAAGTATTTTGTTAATGATAGGCAAAGGACATGAAATTTTTAATTATGTCCAAAATATTTATTGTGACTGTATAATTTGTGTTATTTATATTCCCATTGTGGCCGTGGAAGTTGCAATCGAATCGTGAATTAACTAAAAATTCTCAGCCCAAATGCAAACTGATCACTTCCACCCATATAAGAGGTTTGCTTTACAGATTTTATGTGTAGATTAATATCTACACATAAAATCTTACATTTCAAACTTGATCAAAAGCAATTGCTTTACTGTGTCATTTAAAAAATGAGTGCCAACATCTAAGGAGTCCTGGCATGTAAAGCTTTGTTACAAACATTTGTGGCGCCCAAACCCAGCAGCCTTCATTTCTTCTAAATTGATTTCAAAAAGCCCATGCTGACTGCAGCTGAGGCGCTGATGAATTAATTACACACCGCTTTTATTTCGATACAGCCTTTCATACAAACATGGAGAAATGAAAGTGGTGTACTTGGTCAAGTAAATGTCATAACAGAGTCCAAACATTAACAAATCCGGCCTCAACATTCTGATTCCGCTTCTTTATTCCCGCTGTAAAAAGTCAGACCCACCCTGCGTGATGAGATCAGGGTTCAGGACGAACTCGTCAGACACCATGAAACCCCCCGACACGAACAGTTCGTTGTACGTGTGGTTCTTCACGTCGTCCAGAGAGTCCACTCCAGCAAAGCTCACTGAGGGCAGCTTCTTCAGAGACACCAGAGCTGGAATCTGCAGTGAGACGAGTCATGTTCATTTTCAGAATAATCCGACAATAAATACCACGCAGCTTTCACCACTTTAGACTGTAATGTCATCGTCATGGATGTTTGCTCCAGGAGCTTTACAGTGTGTTTAAGTTTATGCACAAGTATTGGAGCGAACACAGAGATAAAGACTGGAAATGGAAGACAAGCAGCATGAGGAGAAGCTACTGAACCTTGTGCACATGTGCAGCGATGTCCTCGTTTCTGATGATGATGAGGAGCTTGTCCAAACTTCCACTGTTTTCTAGAAACGTCTGCGGGCTGCACTCACTGTTGCCAAGACTTTTCAAGTACTCCTTTGTGACAGACAGGAGAGCCGTCTTGTTAGAGGCAGAAAGACAAAATGACTGTTCTCCTTCAACAATGAGTGACACATACACACGGTACAGCACTGATACAGGAAAACAGGACGAATCCTGCCTGTGCTTCAGACATTTGCACTTCATTTGTAAACATCCACGTGTGCAAACTGCACCAGAGGCTGAGAATTTAATTAGAATATGTATATACATGCAAACATTGCAGCAATTAAATTAGGAATGCAACTAAAATCATCTGGATATTTTTTTCCTATAATTGCAATTGGAAATTGTAATTTAAAAACTCTCTCGAGATCAGTTTTTTTTTTTTTATGTCTAACCAGAGAAATGCAACAAAAAATTATCACAGAATTTGAGTCTAATTAGAAAAATAACAGTTAAGTCTATCTGGAAAAAACTCCTAAAGAAAGCACAAAGCTGATTGATCCTGTAAAAAAAACTCATTAACTAGTCAACTGTATCTATGATGTCATTAAACATAACGTTTTTGCATTTTGACAGGAGATATCTGAAGATGTCCCACTATTTCAGTCTACAAACACAACAGTCAATGGTATATGCTAATAAAATCTGATTAAAGTTAAGGACATATATTGTGCTGCATAAGTGGTGATAATTTTTACAAAATAAATACAGGGCTAAAATGATTAACCAGATTTATAGTGATGTATGAAATAAAATAATTAATATAGTAATTGATTGCCAACTGGCGTATACAGACTCAATAAAACCAATTTACTGAAAGAACACCAAACTCAGAACAGAAATTAAACCAAAAATGTAAAAAAAAAAACATTTTTTAAAAGTATTTAAAAGCATTTTGTTTTCAAGATAAAAAAAAACAAAAAAAATGTTGTATAAGTAAGTTCTACCCAGAACTCCACATGTTGTACAGTTATTCAGGGAGGACTGTGCTCTTCACGCTGATATTAGAAATATATTTCTTACCTGCAAATGAATACTTTGCTAAAAAGGCACATGTGGCTAAATGTAAAATCTAAAGAACGTTTCCATTTTCTTAACCTGATTATTCATCAGAATAAGTGATAGAACAATTGATAAAATAATCATAAGTTGCAGCCCTAATCAAATTACTTCTATATTTATGTTTTACCCGCAGAGAGAAAATTAGAAATGATAACAATCAGCAGCTCAGCACTAACAGAAAATTTGTATCAGGCAAAGACAGCCTGATTGGTGCATCTCCAACTGAAAAAATAATGGAAAATGCAGAATCCCCTCAACAGTGAAAAGTCCCTCCAGCTTGTACCTTAATCTCCTTGCAGATGGTGCTGTCCTCGCCTTCTTCCCCAGAGTAGATGTAAAATTTAACCGTGTTCTTCGTCACGTCCTTGAAGATCTCCACCAGGCTGGTGAAAACCTCAGGTTTGAGCTGCCCGATGAGGCTCCCGCTGAGCAGGGTTGACCCGCCGTCCGAAGCAGCGCCGGCGGACTGGGCATTTGATTCAGGGGAGTCTGCTGTGGCATGAGAGGGGGAGTAAAGCCCTCCGCCCAGATCTGGAGAGGACGCTTCCGTTTTGGCCTTGACTGATGTCATCTCGTTGCTGACGCAGCTCGTCTTACAGCTGTCGGCCTTTGAAGCGGAGAGGTCCGCTTTCGCTTTGGAAGCCTGGACAGCCGTAGGGGGCGGGGTTGTAAGACTAGAAGTCGTCACAGTGGGGAGTGGAGGGGTGACCTTGGGGGAAGCAGGTGGAGCGGGGATCAACTTGTCCATCTTTTCGCAAAGCGATTCGACGTGTCCCTCGACAGACACGGGGAGAATGTGGGGGACAACATAGTCTGAGAAGCAGCTGCTGGGCTGCCAGCAGTGGCGCAGGGAGAGGCGTGAGGGAAGCTGCGAGGCATAGCTGATATGCCGAGTCTGCATAAGGTCTCTGATGTCGGAGGCCAGGCTGTGGATCTCCTGGTTCAGTATGGTGTCCAGACTGATGGAGGGAAGGAAGGGGACTTCATCTCCAGCCAACGCAGCTGCAGAACTTTTCACTTCCAGGGCAGCAGGCGTCTTCGGCTCCTGGCTGGTTTCTGCCGGCGGCGCGGCCTCGGGCTCCGGCTTGGACTCTGCGAGAGACGGAGGTTTGTCTGGAGGAGTGCAGAGAGGAGACTCATCACGGTGATGGCACTTTACTTTGACAGCTTCCTAAAGTTTTAATTGGTTACATTTTTCTAACTTGAATTATATATAATTATATTTCTGGAATTTAGCACCATAAAGGCTTGATATCCTTATAATAGGAAATGGATATATTTTGCCTACAATTCCAATATTATGCCTTCAGCATTGATTCTGGTTGCCTTTTATTGCAAAATAAATTGTCCCCCTCAGCAGAGTTTTTTAAAAAGCAACTAAAAATGTAATAAAAATTTATTTTGCTGAAGTTTCTGCATTTACTGAACTTTTATCTTTTCAGTTTCTCTTTTGAAAATCGCTTTATGATCCATGTCCTGAACGGTTCAATGCAAGTACATTCACTTGCCACAATCTATTATGAACCTTCTGATTCAGATATATATATATATATTTCTTTACAAGGGCTCAATAACTGGTTTGTGTCAAATCCAGGGTGCAAATTTATGATGCGTGATATACTTATCGTGCTTGTATAACACTAAAGACATCAGTCGAATCAATGCTTTGTTTGGTACCCACCCAGTTAAAACGGTACAGCTTCAATGTTTTCTCAATGTTTAACTAATCTGTGGGGTTTCACTATTAAAAAAATATATATTTAAGTGATAAAAAAACTCAGCATGAATCACTGCCTCCTTTGAGATTAACCTATGGCTCTGTTCACTACACCACAAGTTCAACTGAAAGGTCCTGACAGAATAAAGGTTTTCATTCAACCTTACAACATTAAGCCTCTGATTCACTTCAATTGGTGTTTAAAAACTCAATGGAAGCCACAGAAGCACACAGTTAAGAGGAAACTAAAACAAAAAAAAAAAAAAACGGAAGAGCTACGATGGGAAACCTGAACACCTTTACGACTTCTACGGTCTGAGAAGATTAAATGCGAGACCTTTTAGGACCTTCTTTCAGTTACCTTCACTGACAGGAATATCACCAGATATGATGTCTGTGGGTGGAGCTGATTGTATCGGCGAGTCTGAGCTGAATGGAGTCCCAGGACTACAGTCCATGTCCTCCTGAACAGAAAACACAACATGTTCCAGATCCAAAACAAAAACCTTTTAACACTGAAGCTCCACTTCAATCAGCTGACTGGAGCTCACCTCGGTGTAGTTTGTCTGTGGAACCGACTCCATTTGCACCGCGGAGGCCGAGTCGGACAAAATGGACTCCATCACTCCTGAACTGCTGGATGATTCGCCGTGGTTCGCCAGGACGGTCATGGAGCTCTGAGCCATGGCTTTGTTGAGCGTTGCCAGGAGGATTTTGAGGAGGCGCTGCGTCTCATTGGCCGTTGCGGCGTCCGTGTTGCTGCGGTTTCTCAGGTCTGTGTCATAGATGCCCATGCTTTCCATCACCGCCGTCAGGTTGTCTCTCTGTCCGGCCTCATCTCCGATGTCGTCCATCTGGCCAGCTAAACGAAAAAACAATCAGACTCAATCTGGTTGATATTGTGAGCTCAGTAATTATATCCTTCAATGTAAGCGTGAAGGACAGATGTATAATTATTTTATTCTGTTGGGAATCTAAACTACACTGCTTGAAAAAGAAACACACCAACATCCAAACCCAGCAATAAATAACTCAGAGGAAAATCTGCAGACGTAACATAGTGGAATGCATTAAGAACAAACTGGCAAAAATGATCAATGTATCCCACAGAGAACTGGATTTAGAACTGGGCTCAAACTAAAAGTGGGAAATCAGGTCAGAGGCTGAACCAGCTTCAGCAGAAATTCATTAAGCCCAGTCAAAATGAGGCTCAGTAGTGTGTGTGGCCTTCAAGTGTCTGTGGGACCTCACTGAAACACCTGAATGTCCTCCCAGACCTGGAGTATAGCATCGAAACGAGACACAATGTACCACATGTGTTCTATTGCACATGTGTAAAACTCACGGGCCCCGGTAAGTATTTATCTGTCCCTTAAGACAACGACGACAAATACAACTTTCAAGATAGTGTGCTTAAATATCTGATGAAATCAAAGCCATTTTATCTGTATCCTGCCAAATTACATGGATATGAAAAGATATTTAGTATCTCATTTCAAGAGGTACTTATAGAATGAAGAGATAGGTATTTATAGATACTTTAGCAGTTTGCTAAAGGCTAGTTTTATCAATACAAGCCGCCATAACCGGCCCTTTGAGGACATTCGTGATTTCGACGTGTCCTCCTGAAATGAAAATGAGTTCGACACCTGCTCTGTTGGGATCAGGTTTGGGGAATGAATAAGCCAGTCCGTAGCAGCAAAGCCTTCATCATGCAGGAATTGCTGACACACTTCAGCTGCATGAGGCCTGGGAACCGAGGGCCCACTGTACCAGCACACAAGCAGTCCGGCTACTTCTAGCTAGCACACTGGGGAAGGAGCGTCCCTCCAAAGAAATGCCCTACTGGTGAAGCTGAGGATGTTGCAGCCAGCAAAGCGTTCTCCACGCCGCCTCCAGACTGAGTGCTGCACGTGAACCTTGCGCTCATCTTTTTTTGATGTGCCATCTAAGATGAGCTGAGCTACCCGAGCGGCCACGTCTCGCGCTGCCTCTAGCTGTGAGCGTGCTGACAACACAAACATGAGCAAGATGTCAGCTGGAAAGGATGAGAAAAGAAAAGGCCTGTGGTCACCATCTGACAACCGCTCCTTGCTAATTGGCTCTTGTTTCCACCTGTGGCCTCTTCCATTTGCACAACAGCAGGTGAAATTAATTCACACTGACTGCCACTTCCTAACTGGACAAGTTGGTTTCACAGATGTGTAATTGACATAGAGAAAGCTGTGGAACATTTTGTTTCCTCTTATGTAATTCAGCCCTTTGAATTAAAGAAATAAACTAAATGAACCCAAACCGGTCTCAGCCAGGAAACCCATCTAGGGAGAACTGCATCTCTAGAAATCATGAATTTTTCAAAAGAATCTGCTAAAGATGCACATCAAGCTTTCTAATTGCTCAGAACTAATCGGGCTGTGCAAACATGCAAATAAAATCTGCAGACTTTCAGAAGAGCTGACTTTGAAAGCAGTATGCACATTTATTTGTCAAACAAACTATTAACCCATTAAATTGGAAAGAAAAACTTGATTGCCTCTTGTCTCACCTCTGCTGGGTTCGCCGTTGCTAAGGTGCTCCGTGCGTTGGTGTTTGTTCATCCCTCCACCAGCGTCACCTTCGAACTTCCTCTTCAGGTTGTTGGCGTCCCAGCTCCCGTCCTTTTCCTGATCCTTGCCGGGTTCCTGCACCAGGTTCTTCTTGTGTAACTGGATCAGCTTCAGCAGCTGTTTCATCTTGTCCTGATCGTACTCGCTCTGGGACAGCCGCGCCTTCTGAGGCTCCATGTGGGGCTTGGGCTGCAGGTGGGCGCCGTTTGAATGCGTCACGTCTTGCCTGCGTTTGGCGCTTTCAGGAGGTACTTTCTCCTGGGGGAGCCTCTCGAGGGAGACCCTCTCTGCCCGGTCCGAGCCTCTGTCTGAGCCTCCCCAGTCCGAAACAGGGCTGTACTCCACTGGGACTGGAAGAGGAGCACAAACAGGAACTGGAACCGGAACAGGAACGGGAACAGATGCAGGTGGGGGTGCAGGTGGAGGAACGGAGGCAGGGTTCCTTATTCGTTCAACCGTGTCCCGTGCCTTGCCCAGAGGTAAAAAGTAGTTAGCAGAGTTATGGACGTACGACCGTAACACGACGTCCATGTTGAATTTGGGTCTAGGCACCGAGAGAGGGCTTGCCCTTTCGTCAAAACTGTTTTTGTAGTCGGGCAGAATGAAAGGCCGCACCGTTCCCGACTCAATGCGCGTCAGGTAATCTGTGGCTTGCCGTTCCACCCCGAGACTCAGCTCCTTGCCCGGGTTCGGACGCAGCTTAAACAAGGCATAATGTAGTGCAGGAATAAAAGGCTCCACAGTGGAAAGGACGGCCGATTGGGGCTCCACCGTCAGCGACTCTGGCTCCAACAGCCTCGAAGCTGCAACAGAGGAGCGGATGTCAGGGTCAGTGGCCAACTCAGCTCTACCAGCTGCACTTCAGCACAGCTGGAAAGGCTAAACAATCAAAGTAATTACATCTTCATAAGCAGAAAAGTTTCCCAGAAAAATCTCACAATAACATAAAAACGTTAATACAGAGATGTTATACTATGAGCTCCATAAAAGCTCATCGCAAAACACCCCGGTTGGTCAGAGGCCACGTTAACAGAGAATTTGACTTACAATACTTCACAACCATCCTGGACTCCTGAAAAATGAATAATGCTTGCAGCTTCTTCTCCATCCGCCCCCGTCGCTCTGGGAAACAAACAGGAGCTTTTTAAAAGCTCATCCCTCACCGAAGGCAACAAGTAGGTGATTTGACTGACAGAGATTTATCAGAGAAAAGGAGGAAAAGCACAGAAAATCTTTCCGGTACCTTTTGACTCGACCATCTGAGCAGAGGACAAGAGGAAGAGGAAGCCCCTGTCAAACAAGGACTTTACCAGCACCTGGACACAACGAGCAGATTATGTTAGACTTGTCTGTTTTCTTATAAAATAATGAACACAGTAATGCCATCATTTATTTAATTAATTTAAACCCAGGAGGAGCAAATGCATTTTTCTGTCTGAACATTGATTATAATAAGGTCATTTTTAAAGATGCACCAAACAGATTTTTAAAAGCTAGCTCTGATTTTGAATTGTCTTGGAACACTGACCAAACAATCCAGTTTAGCTGACTTGAAATGTTCTTTCCAAAGACTACCCAGAAACCCACTCTTTTCTTCACAAATGCAAAGAACTAACATGCAACATAAAGATGTGCTACTTTTATATGAAGCAACAAAAAAATTCAAAGGCTACAAGATTCTCCCCATTCATGCATGAAAGCAGAAATATATCAAAATATTTTTTCGCCATTAATCTTCAGGAAAAAACACTTTTGTAAAATAAAGTCTTAATTTTCGCAACAGAAAACCAGTCATCTCTGGTCAGTGAGAATCTACAGATATTTTTAAGCATTGAAAAGAATTACAATGCATCCTTGTATGACAGAAAACAACCACCTAAAATTTTTTTAGCAAGCCTCTAAACAAATTAAATGAATTAAGGACTGTTCTATTTTGGTCACAACCCAAATTCTCAGTGTATGCCTAGTGATTGGTTTGTTTTTAAATTAATGCGAACATGTTTCTTTATGCACTAACAGACTGGTCAGTTTTCAACCATTTCTTAATGAATATTTGAGTCGATCTGCCTATATCGCAGATTACTTGGTGCATCAATAGTTGGTTTATTTATTCTGTTGATTATGTCTCGAATAAAAAGCCCGGGTAACAGATAAACATCTCACCATTCGGTCCCTCTCCAGTTTGTTGATCAGTGCTGCCAGACTGCCGCTGGTCGCTTTACCTTTTCCTTCCACCACCTCAAACAGGCTGCAGGACATCCCACACTTCATCACTGCAGACAAAACGACACACAGCTCATCTATAGTTATTTTTAATTATACTAGCCAGATACTGCATCTAAACTAAAGCTCATCTAGTTTTATAAAAGATGTAAATGTGTGTGCACTGCTGACCTTCCCGTGATATACTGTAGGTGTCCCAGGAAAACAAAAAAGGAGGGATCTTCCTCTTCACCTGATCCAGCTGCATACCTTGATTCATCTCTAACTTCTCACGCCTGCAGAGAACAGTAACCGCTCAGCGTTGCATAACTGATTCCTCATTGCATTTTTTTTTTTTTAACATTTCTTTATTTCTCACATGTAAGAATATGTGCAGTGTTAAAGTTCAGCTGACAGAGGCTTTAATGATTAACAGAGAAAAGGAGTACTTGCAGCTTGAAAGGAAGGTAGGGACGTGAAAAGGACCGTAAACAGACTGGGAATAACTCCTGGCCCTTGTTCACCAGCGGTCCACTCCACACAGTGTAGCAGCTCTTCCCTGCAACACCATCAGGTCAAACAGTCAGAAATTTAACAAAAACCTCATGACCGTAAAGCTGTGGGTAAATATACCACTGAAAACCACAATAATTCTTTTTTTGTTGTTTTGTTTTGTTTTTTTGCACCAAATACTGAACCCAAATTTACAATCATGAGACAAGGCTACAAGATTCTCCCCATTCATGCATGAAAGCAGAAATATATAAAAATATTTTTTTAAGATTCATGGAGATTTAGATGCAAAACTGTTGTATAGCTAAACAGGAAAAACGAGAAATATGGAGTGAATAAAAATAACAATTAAATACCTCTACTTCCTTCAGGAGAAATAGTGTTGAACCTGTTCAAAAGAGAATCTGGATGTTTATATGTAGAAACAGATATTTAACAAGCCAAGCAAGCTTCCTATAGATGTTTGCGGGCCGTCACCATTACCTGCAGGGTAACGTACCTGTGTGCAGTCATAGGAGACGCTGCAACCTCCTTGCCTTTGTACTGAAAGGAAACGACAGCGTAGGGGCACACGTGCCTGGGTCGCGGTTTGATCTCATCGAACGCAAACTCAAAAAAATATTGCTGCAAAACACACAGTTTTAGAAAAAACTAAATCGATTACAGAAAACAGCATATAAAAATATGAGCTAGCATTTACCTGCGTGAGCTCAAAAGCTCTGTATGACAGCAAAGACGTGACCCTGTTGGCACTTTTGGACAAGTGACAGTCGAACTTGGGTGAAAGTTCGATGGCGTTCTTAGGCATGTTCTCGTGGATGTGCTTTATTCGTCCCTGAGTAGTAAAACAGAACGACAGACTAGAAGTTTCACATGTTAAATCAAGAACGGGAAAAACAACACAAAATGACTACGGGCTTACCCTCATGACTTTAAAGATGAGCATATCTCCAAACGAACCCACTTCCAAAGGATTTATTTGTAATAAATCAGAGTATTTAGAGAGGTAAACACCTACATTGGAAGTAAAAAAAAAAAAAAGACCTACATTACCACAAAACATTCAAAAAATAACAGATCTTGTGTATTTCTTTCTGTTTCTACTGACACAGACATGTGATGTTGCATTTTGAAAACAGCTACTGGAACATTTCAAGTACTCAAGCACATTTTATCTTAAACAATAACATAAAACAGAAGAGCTTACCCACTGATGGGTTTCCTAATGTTGTAATCCTGCAGTGTCCTACTGACAAGCCCTTTTCACAGATCCACTGAAGCTGAGTGGAAAAACAAGAAAACACTTAGAAAATCAACACTTATCGAACTTTTATTTTATTTTATATTTCGAGATAAAATGTTCATATGATAAGTGGACATTTATTTTTAAATGCCACTACAAATTCACATGATTTTTCAGGACCATTTTGATCTAAATTTAAGATCTCTATAAATAATGCTTAAAAAACCCTGGATAGGTTAACTTAATAATGTCTTAACTCAATAACTTACACTGGCTCACGCTCATTGTTTTTGGCGTTGGTATGTAACTGTATTATTTCTGGCCTCATGTTACCAAACTCTATTGTAACCATCACAATGGTTATCAACACATTTTTGCCTACCCTGATATCTGTAAAATATGAACTGTTCAGAAGAAGATGGCAGTGGATAAGGTAACAAGAATGTTATGATTTTTTTCATCTATAATTCCCTAAAAAAAAAACAACAAGCCAGTTTTATATACAGATTGTTTGCAGGTGTGTGGGACAGAGGTGTTTGGTAAATGACATCATGAGTCTTATACTTTTTAATCATAGCAGAACATCTCAGTCAGAAGTACAGCTCCGAGAATGAATGATTCCTGTCTCCACACCTCAGTTTATATGAAGTGCCAATTCACAACAAATTAATCGATAGAAGCAAAGGAAGCACAAGTTTAATATGAAAATGAATGAAAATTAAGATTTAAGTTGAGAAATCTGGACATATGGGATGATTTTTAAAGGCCCAAAACTGAGGTAATAATATGTAAGACTTTCCATGACTTTTTTAAGACAAGTAAGCAGATGCTCCCAAAAGAAATCAAACACCTCTAGTATCTTTTTGAACCACTGGATTGCAGCTTTCAAAGCACACTAACCTTGGATTTGTCTGGAAAAAGGAAGCAGTACGACTCAGCAAGCTCTTGATCGGTTCGCCCCTCCTGCTTCATTTCTCGCCGCTTCTCAATGAACTGACAACAAAAATGAGGCAAAAAGTTCAATCACACCAGGCAAACTGAATCTCTAAAAGACAATGCACATGCAAGCAACGATTTCCAGCTTTTATGCGAATGAGGACTAGGACCAACCTCCTTCTCCAGCAGCTCGTTGTGAATCAGTCTGGCCTTACAGTAGGAGAAGCTCCCGCGTGACGATGCGTCCAAGTAAAAGGAGGAGATGATCTTCACAAGGTCCTCGAACTCCCGACTGTCGGGCGGCAAAAACTGATACAGACCTGCACACAGACGTTCACAAGAGAATCAGTGCAATAGTAAGCTGTACCAGCAAGCATGTTACAATACATGAGCTGAAAACTGATACAAGCAGTGGACATTTGAAGTAGCAAAATTCTATTCGACTGGTCAGATTTGTTTTTGCAGTGTGACTGTATTACATTTTTAATCCAAGGTCTCCTTTATGGCTTTAATTCAAAAATATTGTGCAGATCTGATGAGCCTGACAGCAAAAAGAAGAAAATAAATCTGTTCTTTATGGGAAATTGTAAAATCTATGATTCTGCATAGTTTACACCTCAAGTCAAATATTAATTTGAGTGTTCAGCAAACTAATCTCATCAAGAGTTGGAACTTTTTTTTTCTTTTTTTTTTTTTTAAAGAAAATCTCCAAATCACCATCCAACTGTTGCATAGTAACATGCAACAGTTCCTATGAATCAAATGCATCTATAACCTTACACCAGCCCTAATAGGCACATCAATTCAAGAGCAAGCAAACACTTTTAGCCCCAAAGCCTCTATCTGTGAGGAAACAGGTCATACAAAACCCTCATTACATGAAAAACAAAATGAAGGCAAGCTCACACTGTACACCAGCTTTGCATTTAAGCTCTAGGGTGTACATGGTTTTATTTTAAAGGGGCGATATTACAAGAGCAGAATCTAAAGTGACTTTACGGCTAACAACTTCTTCTAAACGTCTGCATTTATAAACATTTGTTGGCATTTAAAGAAAGTTTTCACTTTGCTATGTGCACTTCCACATTTCAAAAGGAGGAGGTCCATCACTGGAAGCTGCATGTGCAGGCTAATGAACAGAGGGATGCTGTGATGAAGTGCTTAGAAAGAGGGATGCTCTGTTATCAGAGTTGGGGTGAATTAAGGGGAGTCCAGCTTTGAAATGGGTTTGGGTTTACTCATGGGTTGGATTAAGCCATGCCCTTCAGTGAGGTCAAAGAGACACCCTCATGTCGTCAGGTGATGGTTGCAACACGTTCGCGCTGAAGCACACATTCAGGCGGACCGGGGTCCCCGGAAAAGCTGCAGAACCCAAACAACGTTTGCTTTCAGATGGTCACTCCTCAGATGCTCAGCTTCCAGGCGCAACACTGCTGCCCGCTGGTAATCTGAACCTTACCCACCAATGCTAGCGTTATGTCTGCAAACAGTGCTACACCAACCAGTGCTACCCGTGTGTGAGCTAATGTGAACTGGGTAAATAGGACGAATCTTTTCAGAAGAATTCAATAAACTTGCGGAACCCAGCAGCTAGCTAGCAGGCTAACTGCATGCAGGAGTTAGAATTATGAAAGCAGGACAGGCTCCGTTCAAAATAGCAGCGTTATGGCAACACCTTTCCGTTCTCTCGTCTTCCTCGGAATCTGGAAATTTTTCCGTGGCAGCTCTTCGCTCGATCTCTGCGCCGGCAAGGGAGACCTGCTGGAGCTCCGGGCGTCCGCCAGCACGCTCCTCCGCCGTTCTGGGGCTTCTTGTACGGGCATTACACCGTCTCTGCATCCAGGCTGATCGCCATTTTGGTTGGCTGTGGCCGAAGTGGCGGCTGAATTCTTGTCGGCTTCGCCGCCCTCCGGGAGCGGCTCGCCTGTCTCCGCGCATTCTGAGTCCGCCTTTCCCGCAGCCTTGGGGTTCAGGGCCATTTTGGGGCAGCGTGCGCTCGGTAAAGGCTTTGTAGCTCTGACGATTACGACGCCGCTTTCCACTCACTCGCCTCTTCACCCAGCCTCCGCCATTGTAAAAATGACGTTCACGTTCTTCTCCACCACTGCAAAACGTTGCCGTCACTGTTTACATGCCAGAAAATCCACACCCCCTAACGGCCAGAGGGGGTAGTGCAAGACGTGATGTTTTGACAAGCATGAGTGAACGGATGTGAAAGTGAAACTTTACAAAACTCAATATTGGATGCTGCAAATGCTCCATCGTCAATGTATTTATAAATTCCTGTTTCCAAACAATTCTTATACATTGTAATAGTGTTTTCTAGATATCTGGGTCTTTAAGATCAATTTTTCTCGTGTTCCACACTTATTATGAGTGCCGTACTATTTCTTTTTCGTCGCCCCTGAAACTGCACATCACCACTTCTCATTATACATTCCCTGTAAGCAGTTGTCATTTTAAAATTATAGTTGAAGACCAAAAACTGATATACATGTAATTTAATTTTGCAAGTTTGAAAGAACTATAAACAATACAAAACAAAATACACTGACATGCATCAAACTGCACATTCCAATGGGTGTTCTTGAAATATAATTAAAGTTAAATGCATTATTTGTGTTAACTTAAATAAAATTTAAAAATATAATATAATAAATAAAAAAACAAACAAACAAAAAAAAACAACAACAATATGAACAGGAAGCACACCAAGCCAATGATTGCTGGGGTTGTTGTGCCATTAAAAATGTGCCTGTTTAAAATTTGTAAACACAGCTACTGTACTTTTTTTAGGGCAGTTCTTATTAGACCTCTGCATACTAAAAAACAAACAAAAATAAAACAACAGAGCCACCTTATGACACAGAAAAGTTTGGGGTTTTTTCCCCCCATGAAAATAGAGGGAATTTGCCAATTATCCTTAAAGCCTACCTTAAAATCACAATGAAAGAAATGCACAAAACCTTTAAATTTATTCCACAAATGCTGTTCTTTCTTCCACCACAGAGTAGTGCTATAAAAGCAGATGTATTCAATGCAGGCAAAAATAATATGTTCCTGCATTGATCTTTTTTGTCCTTCGGAAACCCCAGCCAAAACAAGGCATGAATCACTCTGCAATTTATTAGTCATAAGATCTAATTATGGTAAAGTAGCAGAAATTTAACAGGAACTTATCAAACTTGCTGATATCAGTAACATCTTAGACTTTGACTTTTTCAGAGGTTAACCATGCTCCCCCTACTGTAAACATCAAACTCCTTAAAACGTAGATAGTCTTTCAGTCTGGAAGGGAGAGGAAGGAAACTGACAAAAACTGGGGCTCTCAAGCGCAGACGGCTGAGGTGCTCCCTTATCCTCAACCGACACAGGTGCTTCAGGCTCCGTGTGTTTCCTGTCAGTCAAAAAGAAAACAAACAAAAGCAGTGAGTGCACTTTAGGGTACATCATTTCTGGCAAGTTTTTCAAAAAAGAAATGTAATCCATCCATCATAGAAAGAAAAGTTCTCACTTTGAATATGACATATTTCTGGCCACTGCTTCTGCTGCTGCAATGTCTCTTTCAGTTTAGGGCAGAATGAGACATGGTCAGTGTAGTCCAGCATGATACGCACAACCTGACCAGACAAGGGCTTCAACCATGACACTGTTATAACCTCACAGAACTGTGAAGGGTCAAAAAGGCATTGGATACTTAAATATAAATCTGAAAAAGCCTTCTCCTTTTATCGATCTTACTTTCATGCAAGTGTCTCACCACCATGTCTTTGATGACTGAGGTTGTCCAAGGAGCGTAGTCATGAGAACTGTCACCATATGGACAGTCAAAGCAGCGCATAACATCATAACCTTGGTTCAGAATCATCCTCAGCATGACTTCGTCCTTCAAGGCATATTGCAGGGCTGAGGGGAAGTGAGTTGTGTTTACTCTGGAGTAGTAGTTGACATTTGCTCCGAATTTTAGCAAGGTGTTGATAAGTTCATAGTTGCCCTGTCGGAGGGCCACCTGTAGGCACTTGACAGGATCCTGGTTCACCATTGCTCCAGCTTCTAGCAGTAAGCGGGTGCAATGAAGGTCGTTGTTGGACACTGCAAAAAAGAGGGCAGACCTGCGCTCATCGTCATAGCTACGCCGCACCCTTGGGTGCAACATAAAGTTTGGGTCAAAGCCAGATTTGAGTAGAATTTCTAAACACTGGACATGTCCTCCAGCAGCAGCAGAATGAAGTGGACTCATTCCACTTGCTTTGATAGCCTGTAGGTCGGTGACTGGGATGAGGATTTCCAGTGCCCTGTTGGAGTCAATATTTAGTGTTAATATTGAATATTAGTTGGAAACTTGTCTGGAAAATGAGAAAGTGAATTTTGATATTCCTTACAGTCTGTGTCCATGGTATGCCACACGATGAATTGGCAGGTGCCCACTGTAAAGAGGAAGGTTGGGATCTGCCCCATGGTCCAGGAGCAAGGAGATGATATCAGGGTTTCCTGAAGCTGCTGCATCAAATAACACAGTACCAGACTCCGACTCTGACCTCACATGGGCTCCTGAAATATGATATGGGCACCATAAAGACACATATTGAACAGGTATTTTATGGTTTTAAGGCTCTTATTATCTCCAATCAAAAGAGGCATTTGCATTATTCAACCGTTAAACTTCACAAGCTACTTAGGAAACCAAAAAGGAATATAGATCGCCGTATTTACCTTTTTCCAACAGAGTCTCCACCACATTCAGATGTCCGTTCTGTGCAGCCAACGCAAGTGGAGTTTTCATTTTAACATCAAGTGCATTCGGATTGGCACCCGACTCCAACAGCAAGTACACAAAGTTCTCCAAACCCAAAAACGCAGACTCATGTAGAGCGGTCCTGTTTAGTGGTCCTGTTTGGTCTACATTGGCATTGTACCGAAGCAAAAGGGTGGCTAAGTCATACTGGTCATTTAGAATAGCTTTGAGTCAAAGAGAAGGGGAGGAAAAACAACAGTCAGAATACTAGGCCAATGCTAAGCATGCCAAAATGAGCTGATGTTTGATACCTGCCACCAGTGGTGAGTCCTGCTCATCATTTTGAACATCTGGGCTGCAGCCATTCTGTAACAGGAATGTGGCGTTCTGTCTCAGCCCATGAACCACGGCAAGAAACAGCGGTGTCTCACCCTTCAGAGTGCGACACTGAACTGCTCCTGGGGGTGATGCTGGAAGAAAATACCCAGACGTGAATCAACAAGAGCCACTGGAAAATATTGGTTTCTACAGTCAAATGTTTTAACTGTTATTTTTATCACCTGAAAATATAATCTCTAGTATTCTTTTGTTGTCCTGCACTGCGGCCTCGTGCAGTGGGATCCATCCCCTCTCATCAACTCTAGACAGAGTCTCAGGTTGCTCTGCTAGTCTATCCAGTGCAGTCTCATCCCCTAAATATGGAAATTCAGAACTTCTGATATTTCATGTTTCTCTGAATAAGATCTTAAAAAGTTGAAAAAAAAACAAAAAAAAGATTAGCTTACCCTCCTTGATAGCTTTGAAAATCTCATCAGGGTCTGCGCTGGGCTTCAGATCACTAGTGAATAAGTAATTACAAACATACAAAGGAGCATTTAAATTTAGATTCAACTGGTGTACTAAATATTGCACATGTCAACATTGTCTCAGTAAATGTTTCAAATAAAATTCCCAGTAAAAATTTGTGTTAAAAAGGGAAATGCTATGACAAGCAAGTCCTAAATATTATTGCTAAATGCAATCAATAATAAGTAAAAGGCGTTTCCTGTAGCATAATTTATTTTGGAGTAATTTTGATCCATTCTTCAACACAAGCTGCCCTCAAAACTTGAAAGTCCCTGGGGGCATCTTCCCTGCCCAGTGTGCACAAGTTTTCAATTGGATTTATATTGTATGACTGACTGAACTGTTCTGCCAACATTTACTCTCTTTCTCTAAATAGAGCCAACAATTTGCTCAGCTGTATTTTGGATCATTGTCTCATTTATTTATGTAGTATTTATTTAGATCATCTGTATTCTTTGTCCCAATTCTTTGTTTTTCTGAGTAATCATTTGCTGTTGAACAGTTCTTCTAATTCTTTTTGTCTCCCATGTGAGAAATCTTTTAAGGAGTCCCTTGTGGTTGCTCAGCTAAGGTGATTTTTTTTCTTCTCTCTTCCAGATCCTCCATCAGGGCTTTCCGTAACAAGGTCAAGAGGGTGTTGAGAGAGCTATTTTCTTTAATCCATCACATGTTTCCAGTGTTAATTAGAAACCTATTTGAAGGCCACTAATTAGGAATAAAGCCATCCATCCATTGTCTCATGTTTGAAGGCTCACTGGGGGAACAGTTCAGCTATTTGGGGGTGAATTTTATGTCACTATATGTTAAAAAAATATTTATTTACTGAGAAGATAGTTGATATGTACAGTATTTATTTTTCTGAATGTAGCCTAATCCAAACTTAAGAAATTCTAACCTCGGATTCAACCCTTTGAGTTTTCTATACTGACTCAGACTCTGTTCAATTATGTATTGCGTCGCCTCATCCTCATCCAGGTCATCCTCTGACTGATAAATGTCATCTCCTGTTTCAGAGCTCATCTGATTGTCAGGGAAAAACAGTGCAGATAAAGGTGCTCTGAAGGAAACATCCAAAAAGCAAACAATAACTAATATATATACATGTGACATTAACATTTGCAATCCTGAGGAAACAATGCATTTTAGTCAAGATAGAAATAAAAGTAGCCATACTTTTAGCTGCACCAAATACATTCAGGATATTTATTTATAATCTATATTCCTTTGCAAGTTGCTGTACCAAACCCAGTAACTGTTCAAGCAGATGTCCAGAGAATAAACATGATCTATGTTTCATAAAGCTCAAAGCAAAAGCATGAAGATTTACAACATATTTGACTTGAGATAGCATTTGTTACACGGTAATCTCAATGTAACAGAAAAAGTGTCGGAAAGACACCAAAAGTGAAATCAAATTCCAACATCAGAGCAAAGGTAAAATTACAAAAGTACATCTCACAAGGTTAGAGAGCCATAACATTGACAAATTAATTTAACCAGGTAAAATGTTCCTATTCAGTGTTCAGTGTTTACCTCAAGCAAAATGGCTGTTCTCCCCTGGCAGTTTTGACACTAGTAGCCAGTGGGGTCCTGAGTGCACACATATACTGCAGCTATTTATAGTTCCCTCTCACCATAAATATCAGATCACAGGGTTTTTACAAACAGCACCCCACTCTGACCCACTTAACACTGTAAACAGCTGACCAGTTTAAAGATATCTTCAAATGTTGCTTACTTGATATCTTAATCTGTAACAATAATAAACTCTTTGAAATAAAAAAGATTTTGACCTTTCAAACTCTATATAGATTGATTTGAAATCATAGCTTTTTAGTTTGTGTACATTAATGACATTTGAGCTTACATAGTAAGCTAACAGATCTGATCATCAGTCAATAAGTTTTTGTTTTTTTTTCTGGAAGAGCACAGGCTTTACAAGCTCGTGTTTCTAGCAAAACTTGTTTCGTAACATTAAAACTCTATGACTGTGATTTTCATTCAGTACATGTCCACAACTATACAAATCTATTTATAGCTTTTCATTGAAAAACCGAAAGGAAATATTGAAACATTAGTCACTTTTGAGTGACTCTTCATGTGAGTACTTATGACCTAAATCCTAATGTTATCATGCATGGCAGAACTTTGGAGAAAAAAAATACAGTCAGTGCAGTGTTCAAATTGAGGCATTCCAGATGTTTCCTTTAATTGATAAATAATATTGTTGGCTTTTCACGTCATTCCAACTTTCTGTTTTTTTGTGTTATAGTAACTACCTGGGAAAAAAAAGTTCTATGCTCCATGACAGACGTACTTGACAGTTTGTCAAATGCAGAAATTACATTTATTTTCATACACCAAAAACTATTATGCAGTAAATCTCCAGCAAAATGTAATCTGCCCTCAGTCATCAAGCTGGCACAGCATGGCCACGCCACGCTTAATCCAGTGCTGCGGACGCTTGTTTGTGGGCAACATCATTGAAATGACAAAATTAGTGGAGTGTCCTGTGGTAGAGAGAGTCCCCTTCCTCTCACTGGTCTTGTACAGAGGGCAAACATACAGTTGGTCAGGTGAAGTGCTGCTGCTCTTTTCAGCTGTGTCAGAGAGAAGTACACAAAGTAATGAACAAGCAAATAAAAAAGGTAAGGACAAAGATAATGAAACAATTTAAATAAACAGAATGACAAAACAAAATTGAAGTTGTAAAAATAACTTAAAAAGGTATCTTGAAATATCAAAATTGTTTGATATTTCAAATTTTTGATATTTGTCTATCACATAAGATCTCAACAAAATACAGTCAAATGTTGGGTTTTCAACATTACAAAATCTGAGCAAGATCAAGGGCTATAAATAGCTTTGAAAAGACATAATTTAAAACAAATTACATTTTACACAAGTTTGGAATACTGGGACTCGTGATGGGTACATCAAGGCTAGACTTACTGGGTTGTATCCAAATGATGGGCATAGAGTCAAACAGTATTTTGGGATACTGCTCAGCCAGGACTCCACTGATGATAGAAAGATGAACAAAAGTATGATGCAAAGATGTTTTTCTGCATAAACTAAATGTGCCACATTGCTCAACTACTTCAGATACTACATTTATAAGTTTGATGCAGTGGAAAATGTCACTCTGTGGTGCAAGCAAGGCCTTGGTTTTAAGCTACTTATTGTGATGTGGTTTGTAAATCAGGTTGTACAAAGACCCCAAGTGTACTTGAGACACCACAGGAAAAGATGTAAAAGATTCCCTTCAGTCTGCTCATCAGCCTCATGCTAAGCTGGATAATGAGGTCATCTAATTACGCTCATTTAAATGGTCGCGGTGACTTTCAGTAACTATAAAACTGCTAAACTAGTTTTATTGAGAGAAAAAACATGATGCATGTCTCCTGCTCACTGGATAATTAATAATCTGAAAAACAGATCCTCTTGTAATTTTATAACGTGGTGATTTGAAATAGCTTTCTCTGTGTCTACTTTTATGTTCACTCTGCATGTTTAAATATTATGTGCAGCCAATTCTTGTATTGTATTAATATTTTCTGAAGAGTTTGAGTTCAGAGAAGAGCAAGGCCATTTGTCAAAGTTATGTTGTTGAAGACATTGTGCTAGTGATCGATGTCTTGGCAAAAACTACAAAAAATGTCACAGGTGACAAAACTGACATTGCTTTAAATTCATTCCATATTTTGCACTTTGCACTGCAGAGCTGTATAGTTGTTTAGAAATCTTTTGGTACACGTCTCGTCCTACTTTGAAACCAGCTAGTTACATCTACCTGTCTCTGTCCCATCGAGCTCCATCCACAAACAATCCATGAACGTAGACACCATCTTTGGGTGCCGTCTTCGAACTATCAATCGGGAGAACCTGGAGTACAAAAGCCAAACAAGTCCCTGTTTTAGAGCAATCAGACTGAATGTTTGACTCGTGAAGTCACAGCGGGTGTTTTATACCTCAAAATCAAACCCTAAAAGATCAATGGGGATATGGTATTTCCTGGCATAGTTTTGCATTGCCCCAGTTAGAAAGGCCTGGGTAAAGAAGAAGCCAGACATCCAGAACACACTGGGCTTCTGGGTTTCATACCAATTCTACAGACAAACAAAGTAAAAGTGAGAATAGAATAAAATGTTAAAAAACCTCATACCTCACTTTTTGCATAAATAAAATTTGCTATATGGAATTCTTGTAGGATTCTTTACCTGTAAAAACTTAAGCCTAGAAAGAAAGTCATTGATGTAACTGCCCAGGGGCTTCAGGCTTGGATAAGAGCGGTTTGCCCATTTCTCTGGCACCTTGCCGACAATCAAACTCCCTGCAACAGCCTCCAGATCAGCATCCATCACCACCAAGCCCTTGATAGCTTTCAAAAGGTTCTGTAGACTCACACGGATGGTACTGCACAACCTAAGAAACCAAATCAGGAGTTTTAAATTACATAGACTGATTGGAGATTTTAGCTGAACAATCGTTCATTGTTCGTACGTGTTATAGCGCTCCATCTCCTGGACAAGGACTGTGTTCATACTCTCTTCATAGCGGACAGGGAACTTTAGGAGAGCTGCTTCTGTGTCAAAATTATTCGGAAGCTAGAAAAAAGACCAAATGTATAGATGGAATTATAGATTGATTGTCTTTGTGATAAAAAAAAAAGAACAATCAAATGAAAAATACTTTTAATAAGCTGCCAGCTTTTTTAAAAAAGTGACTGAAGTCTGTATTAGGCTAAACAAGAATGTCCTCATATGTTTCAGTGCGGTGAAATAAATTTTCATCTTTTATTTTCATTTAGTTAGCAGCAAAATAAACCAAAACTAGAAAAATCTATGACTACGAGGCAAAGGGAAATGCTGGCACTTCGTGCAATGATCCTAAATCCAAGTATAAATATGACAACATGCATTCAATAAAAAAAAATCTTATGCATTTGCTAAAGATGTTGTCTTCTACATTTGATTAGACTTATTTTTTAAGAACAAACATATATAACCATGTCTACTACGAGTCAATCTGTGTTTCAATAATCCAGACAGAAATGAAAAAAAAAAATGTTATAACTGAGGATGGTTGCTGTTATCCTCCATACCCTTAAAGCAATAAAATCTCATCTGATCATTGTTTTGAGATATGCAATAAATGTTGTTAGGAGTAACTATGGTAAATAGTTCATTCATTGCTTTAGTAACAACTAAGAAAACACTTTATAATTGATCCTTTTAACTTTGAAATGGCCAACACCATGTTATAACGTTGGCATCAAGGTCAGTCTTCCTTCCACTAAATGACATTAATATTAATTACACTGAAGAATAAATTAATTAGTTTCTTTTTTTTTGCAGTTGTGGACATGTATATGTGCAAACCGATGTTAATAACACACTGATGAAAGAAAGATAAATTTGAACTGGTTTATACCTGAGTGAGGATGTTATTGGCTATATCAAACAGGGCGTGATCACCCCCAGAGCTGCTCCCTCCCTTCTCCCCTCCGCCCTGAGTGAGTAGCAGTGAATCAAACAACAGCTTTGTCTGCTGCAAATCTTTGGAAATGTCCACATTTTCATGCATCCCAAACACCTCTGGATTTTGGGTGAATGGAAGATTCTGAAATACAAAGTTAATGTTACTCACAGTTTAGGGGAAACTGGGGGGAAACATTTACCCACATGAAGAATATGTATACCTTGATAAAAAGAACATAATCGTCATAGCTAGATTTGGGTGGTGCAAAGTATTCACCACTGGGTGAGAAAGGGTAGCGAAATGTCTCAATAATGTCTTTGTTGTAGAAATCAGCCAAGATTGTTAGCAAGAGCCGCCGGTCCCAGTCATCTGTCACACGGCCACCGTAGTTACACTCTCCAGTTAGATATGTTATGGCCTCCAAGGGCACCTCCTCATACTCATTTATAAATAGCTGCAGAGATAGGAAGTGAAAGATGCTTTGAATTTGTAACAATAAAATCTCCACAGCCATTCCTGAGTAAAATACCTGGAGTTGTCTGATGCTTATCCGGAGGTCAGACTCATTGAAGCCATAGGGAATATTCCAACCCAGTGGGCCAAACTTTTTCCTTTCCTGAACAAGTGCATGGAAGAAGCACAATCCAAACAGAAGCTTTTCCCAAATCTAATGAAGGAATCCATAAGTTATAAAAGGCCTTCAGTGCAACAGATGAATTGTAATTAATAGATCCCAGACTAAACTCACCATCTCCTTCTCAGGGCAGTTATTGAAGAAGTTTGGGTCAGACACAGGGTCAGACAAGTAAGACTGCAGGAGGTTGAGACGGAGCCCAGTAGGAGGCTCATTGGTCATTTTCACCCCATTCTGAAGGATAGTCACTGGAAACTGATTTCAAATATACATACTTAGTAATTATGGCTTGATCTTTTTCCATTATCTAATCAGATAAAACAGTTTGCCCTAATTGTTTGCAATTACCTGCTTATGTATCAAGCCTTGCAAGAGTATTCACACCCCCCAATTGTTTTCAGATTTTGTCAAATTATACCAACCACAAACAGATTTATCCACCATTGCCACAGGTCCTCCGATTTGCCATAAAGCCCTCAGCAATTTACACACAGGTCAACTTTTTGTACTAACTAGATGACTTCAAATACAATAGAATTTATTGTCATTTTAGAGTAAATGGGCTGAATAAACACCACACTGAAAACCATGCTTCCTTTTCAGTTCTACTTCACATCAATCCACCACTTTCTAAATCCTCAAAAATGCATTGAAGTGTGCAGTACTTCGAGGGTTATAAATACATGCACAAGGCTTTGTGCATGTATTGAGTGAACCTGTACCTTAGGTGATGGATAGCTTGTGAGCCAAAGGCGGAAGTCTTGGTGGCATGTCGCAGGGCTGAAGTTCTCACAGATTTTTTCTAAGCTTGTCATCCAAGAAACGGCCAAGTGACAGTTCTGCAAACACACCCATGATCCCTCCTCCATGGCTGTTGATATCATTTTAGAAGCAATAGGACCCTGACCTTGACCCAGAGAGATAGACTGGAACTTGTTGCCGCTCATTTTCTTGTCATTGGCAAACTTTAACAAGCCTACAGGAGGACATTGTTATTTTTAATGAGATGTGCTTAAAAGCGTTTTTAAAATCTATCTTTTGTACTGACAAACTCACTAGCCATGGGGTCGGCTCCTGGAGAAAGCACAAACACAAGCGGGATGGTGGAGTTGGAGTCCAGATAGCTCTTAGCCAAGTCAAAGGGAGGAGGCTGGACAAACTTCTTCCCCAAATTGGAAGATACATATTTAATCATACCTGGCACCATCTTATCAGGTCTAAGACATCGAATAACAATCATTTTCTGCAGGGTAGTGAGTTGGTCACACCAAGGTTCAGGTAGAGGGACACTGAATGGCTCCTTACTCTCATGAACAATCTTAAAGTCATCTGGATTATTGATGAAAGCCTCTCTGTGCAGTTAACAACAAATAAATTCATTATTTACAAGACAGACCATACAAAAATGGGAATATAAAAAGAACAACTACCAATGTATTTGGTTGAATGATTACTATTTTTTACCTTATGCCTTGTAATCCATGCAGTTCATTGGCTCTGCAGATTTCATCCCAGCATTTTTCCTGTAACCAGCTGGAATCTGGGTTAGGAACAGTGTTCTGCAGACCTACTCCTCCGGTCAACAAGAACATGAATTCTGAATGTTCAAGTTCCCCCTTTGCTCTGAGAAAGTATTATAATAGGAGTACAAAGACACAAATATATAATACATAAATTTGACCTTTCTACAGTCTCTTACAAAAACAAAACAAAAAGTGAATAAACGAAACATTGCTTCTTCTTTTTTTTACTTACAGGAGCAAATTGCAGCAGAGGAGAAAGGAGAAGAGGAGTTTGTCCTTCTCAAAGAGAGATCGGCAGATGTTGCAGTACAGGTTGAAGGTGAAGTGATCAATTAAATAATGAAGCCTTCTCTCCAGAACCTTGGACTTGTTACTAATCAGTAAAAACAAAATATAGCTAAGTTCAGATGGAGAACAGTTCTCATCTTTCTCAAAGAACATTAAAGCACAGCCTTTTTTTTTTCCAAATGTAGAAACCAAGTCTTTAAGGGCCAGTAACAGGCTTTAGTTTTAATGAAAGACATTATTTTTTCTGAAGGTGTTAAAATGGTACAAATTCAATTATTTATATGTAATTTGTCTGTGGTTAACTGATTAGGCACAATGTGTGTGACTTAACTGTTAAAAATATTTAAAATAATGACAATATTTAAAAAATTGCACATTGGATGAAGAAAGAAAGCAGTTCACAATCTTATTCTAGTTAACCAAGCTTGTGTATTTATTTATTTTTTTTTGTCAAATGAGTATTCTCAGATTGTGTCATGTGCATTGAGCAACTGTTAATCATTTGCACATATATAACTCACCTGTCTTGTATGGAGTTGATGTAGAGATTCACAAACCAGTTTAGAGAATACTGATACATAGGGTCTATGTTGGTCAAATCAGCGATACTGAAGAACAGGATAGATGAGTGCTTGGCAATAGGTCTGTAACCTTCTCTAGACTCTGCGATCTTGATTTCAGTTTTCTCTGCAATCTTGGAAATGAATACAACAAAGGGGACAGAAGGGACTTTATAGACTCATTAAATTATCCTTCCTAATTATATTTGTTTAGTATAATTTATACCAATTGTTTCTTTGTAATCTCATTGGACATGATCTTTGCAGAGTCGAGAATCTGAATAGCACTCTCATCCTCCAGGATATTCCCCTCAGAAGACTGTAGCGTTTCAAGGATTTTGTCTTCAATTTCCTTTAATTGTCTCTTATTTTCAGCTGACTGCAGAATCAGTGCGTTTCTCTCCTCTTCCAGTTCTGGCCTGTAGCACACAAGAGAAATTTGTGTTGCTACAACAAATTCTGGCTGTTTGCACAGACAAAGCTCAGTAATATCTTACCCAAAGCATGTAGCTCTGAGACTTCATTTAGTACAACAATTAGGAAGGCGGGCCGAGACCAAAACTGACTTTCACCATGTTAAATGACTGCATCTCCAAACACATGATCAAATCAATGCACAGCATTTTGTGACTCTTTAAATAATTGTGGTAACTATTACACAAAAGCTAATTATTATTTAGGTTGGAGGCAGTACTCCATAAATGGTCTTCCTTTGTGAAATACATACAGTACCTAAAGCAAAACATAAAAAAAAAAAAAAAATTCTGGCGAGATTATGACTGTAAACCAGCAGTTTAAAACAAGGATATTTTATTGATATTTTCACTGTCTTTCTCTCTGACTAGAAATAAATACATCACATTTTTTTGTTTCACAAAGAATATCACTGGTGGCAGCCAGACTCCTTCCTCGATTTTCTAAGAAAATAATAAGAATCAGCTTATGTGTGAAGAATCACACAATCTAAACACAATGATGGGTTAAAGAGTCATAAAAGACTGTTTTCATAAACCAATTAGACAGTTTTAAGATGATAAAAGTCTGTTTTGGTCTCTGGCTCTCTTGGATTAGCTGTTAGCTCCAGCTTGTGGTACCAATCTATCTGTATTTAGACTACGATTAAGAAAACCTCAAAAATCCTGCATTTTCCTTTTGACATAATTCAGTGGTGTAAAAATAGTAAACATTTAATGCTACCTCTCCTTAGCAACTACAATCCCCAGCAACTGGTCCTCCAATCCCTCTGGTGTGATCATGAAATTGAGTAGAGACACTTTGGTAGACAGCTCTGGCAGGTAGTGTGGGTTCCTCAGCTTTGTGGTGATGTACAAACGGAAATCGTTTGAGTACTCGATCACAGATTCACCAAGCTTGATGCAATTTACACCACCTATGTAAAATCAAGAAGTTTGTAAACAGAGAAATTTATTTTGTAATTTTAAATCACAGGTGGCCCTGTGGTTGCCATTAAGACTCACGCCACCTTGTTTGAAGATTTGTTTAAGCAGCAGTGGTTCCAGAGAAGGGTCTAGCTCTTCTCCTACGTTTTCCAGCAGTAAGGGTGTTCCAAACTGGATGCAGTTTTCTAGGGTTCTTAGGTAATCCGCATCCGTTAACTTAATTACGCTCAAGTTATTTTCCTTCTCTGAATTCTTCACCCACCTATTGGCTTGACCCTGAGGGTCAATCATTAAAGGCCTACAAGAAAATCAGATGAACACTATGTTTGCATTTAATCAGAGGTAATATTTCTTTTCACACTACTTTTAAGTCAAAATAAAAAGCCTTTCAGCAGTAGATTAGAGAAACAATGACATACCATCTGCGTGAGTTACTGACAATGACACCATTATCAATAGAAAAAAAGTCACTGGGAAGGCCTGCAATGTTCCAAGCTCTGATTTTTATGGGATCTCCCAGAGTTTTACTGAGAGAAAAGTCATCTGATGATGGAATATTCTTAGACTGGACACATGTAATTAGGAAAAGAAAAAAAAAAAATAATAAGCAGTTAAAATATATCGGTTATGAAAGTGCAATAATAAAGAAACAAAGGGAGGGTGATTACTTGACAGAGAGAGGTCCATGTCTTGGTGCAGTTATGTCTAAATCCAGAAGTAAAAGCCCCTAAGTAGGCAATGACACCAGCGGAAATAAGAACATCTCCAGTCAGGTTGTCATACGTGTTCTGCAGGTCATCTGCAGCTTTTGACCATCTAAGGGATGAACACATCACAAAATAAATCAACTGCATGCATTCATGACAACTGGAGAAAACTTGCAACATCACAGTGACCTGGTCTTCTCTCCACCAAGACCTCCAATGAGTTTTTCAGCCCGTTCCAGCTTCTTGGCACACAAATCCACTTGGTATTCGAGCTGAGCTTTCTCCTCTGTTTTTTCTTCGAAGGTTTTCTGAAGTGATGCTAGGCGGTCCTCGACCTCCTTCAACTCAGATCTCTTCTGGTCCAGAAGAGCGACCGTGACAGCCAGGGACTCCTGAGCCTCAGCGAGACTTTGCTTCTTTGGAGCAACAACCTAAAATCAAAAAAGGAATTGTTGACTTACATAAAAGACCGAAACTTGCATGCAAGCATTTAGAAAAAGCAATGAAGGACCAAAATCTCTACACCTTTGCCACTCTGTCATAAACCTCTATTGCTTTGATCCACTTGCAGAGGCCTTCTGCAGCTGATGAGGCTTTAGCCACTTTGCTGGGGTCAAAGTCAGGATTCGTCATGTACTCGCTTCGAATTTTTTGCATCACAGCAATCTGTAATTCAGCAGTCAGCAGGACAGTTAAAAAGCATTCATTTTTGAGACATTATTTTTAAAAATATTTAATTGCTGCAATTTTATGACACTTACTGGAATGTTATCCTTGTCATACTCTTTGAGATCTCGTAAAAAGTTCATGTCACCCAGTAGTTTCTTGCTTGGACCCCAGAAATCAAGAACCTATAGGTCATAAAAACCATAAGATTGTTCAATACAGAATTGATAATCAGGACATTTTAAAAGTTCTTCTTATACTTTGTGTCACCTTTTTTCCAGTCCCAGCTGGATCAGCTACCCTATCTGGTTTTATGTCCTTCATCACGCATACAGCTGACATCACCAGCTTCACTCCTGATGGGGGATTTTTCATTGACTTCACAATAGTAACGTCCGCGGGCTGGAATGAGACAGACAGCTTCAAGTATTCTGCTTTCTGAATTGCAAATATTTCAATGTGCAAATTAGCTTTAAAAATAAATGCAAGTGAAGAGCACCAACCTTTAATGTGTCCAGGGCAGCGACAGCAGCTTCCAGAGCAGGGACGGCTTCAGCCAGTTCACTTTCACACTCATCTTTCAGAGCCTGAGCCTCATTAGCTTTTATAGTTGCTGCCTCTTCATCAACTCGCACAACTTTACTTATGGCTTCTACTTCAACTGATTCTTCTTCTATCACCTGTTAATTCCCATATATGATTCACATTTACATCCACACACAAAACAAACAAAATTTGTTTGTTTACCGAACAAATTGACATTTGTTCGGTAAAAACAGTAGGATAAATACACAATGAGTCCATATCTTTTCATCTGTTTTTTTTTTTTTTTTTTACTCCTTTTTTCTCAGTTTACAGGCTCCGTCACAACGGACCATTCAGTCAATACCCCGCAAGGGGCAACAGAATATGCAGTGTTACTTAAAAAGAACATTCCACTAGAAAAGGTAGTAGCTATGGTACATTACGGAGTTTTAGCCATACGCTCAAAACATGGACCGGAACGGTAAGAAAAGAGGGAGGCTTCATTTAAAAATTGCTACAGTCATTTTTTTCCGTCTCCTTCGATCATTTTTTCAATAATTGTTTTCTACAATCTTGGTCTCCTTTTTTTTTTTTTCTGCTAAGACGTCTAACCAGAGAAGTTCACAATTCAAAGCAAGTGTCAGGATCTTGTGTTTTTAGGTTGATTTGCAGTTTGATTTGATTCTAGTTTAATTATTTTGGGTTCTTCTTTTGGTTGGATCTGTCTTGTTCCTGTTTTCCTTTAGTTCAGTTCTTTTCAGTGATTCTAGTTATGTTTGTTTCTTGTTTCTACTTATTCTTGTCACTTTATTTTAATTGTGTTTCTTCAGTCTAAGTTATTCTTTAGTGTTAGATCTATTTCCTGCTCCCTAGTGTGTCTCCTTCGCTCTCCCTCACACCTGCAA
The DNA here is from genome assembly GCA_911649635.1 of Poeciliopsis gracilis. NCBI lineage: Eukaryota > Metazoa > Chordata > Actinopteri > Cyprinodontiformes > Poeciliidae > Poeciliopsis > Poeciliopsis gracilis. The sequence goes on from CAJVRI010001220.1 coordinate 7,594,675, forward strand.
TTGTTTTTTAATCTGTTCTTTAATAAGTAAAACAAGGTTAATTCTATGGTGTTTCTTTGTAATTAAATCACTTAAAAATGGACAAAAGCAATTTCTACTTCAAAGACATGAATATTTAATAGGTTGTCATTAATTTTCTCATGAATGTATAATACTCTAAACTATAGTGTTGATGCTGAGATGTAGTAAAGGCATGACTGGTAGTTACCTTCATCATTTTGTTGTTCTCTATCTTTGCAACTTCAAGCTTGGGTTGTAGCTCTACTAACTCCTTTTTCATTTCAGCAACCTGCACAAAGAAAGCTAACCTGTCACCTTTACTCATTATAGACGTTTTTAAAAATGTCAGAAATGAGAGAGCAAAACAAACCTGATGAAAGGTATTTCTGCACATACCTGAGATTCAGCAAAGGCCAGTTTATCCAGGCCATTTGTATACCTCTGTTTTGCCTTCATGACAGTGTCTCTCCGCTTAGTCAGGAGTTGATAGAACGTTGCAATCAGCTCCAGGTAGGATGTGGGAGTCACATAATTAGTGCGCCCCAGTTCATCTAGGAATCTAAAGTGAAAAAAATTGTGTGACTACATTTTACATCTTAATTTAGTTCACTGATAAATACTATGTTTCATTTAACTGCGCATTACTTCTGTGAGAGTTGTTTGGCAGAAGTGTGAAACGTTTTGCAGATGGGGATGACCTCGATCCTCTCATTGTCCGTCATCTCCAGAGAACCCAGGAAGCAATTGGCTACTCTCTCAAGAGCTTCTTCTGGCCATGGCTGTAAAGGTGCAACAAAGAACATGAAACATGACTCGTCACACAGACATGAACAAATGTAAAGATAAAGTTCTTCTGTTCCTTTTTGTTAACCTCTTATCTAATTTTTACTTGCCTTTTTTCATGTCATACACATATTTATTTTTACAGCAAAGTGAGATTCAATATATTTTATGTATAATATAAATATCTGCCACATTATAATTCCACAGTACCTGATACCAGTCAATAGTGCAGCAGTTTATTAAAGATGGAAATTGCCGCAGACGATTTCGAAAGGCAATTCCAATAGGACTAAAGGCAACAACCACATGCAGGTTCTCTCTACAGCGTGAAATGAAAAAGGCAAATAGAGTCAAGGGGCTCAGCTCCAGATTTTTGTTACCAGCCTGGGCAACTGGACGTATTGCCTGCAAAATCAAGAGAAAAGCATTTTAAACATACCCAAAAAAGACTAAATAATTTTAGCATCAGTGCCTTTTTTAAAAGTGTAAAGTAGCTTACCTCCATGATTTCTTGTTTCTCATCTACAGCAAACAGATTGGGCACTTCTCCTGTGTTCAGGACACTGTCCACATCTTCCAGAAAACCCTCATCCTTGATCTGGGCATCAGTTAGCAAGAACACCATCTTCTGTCCTTTAACCCCAGCATTCTTCAGCAGCATCTACAATTTTTGGCATAGTATGCTTAAATATGTCATACAAAAGCAAATATCAAAACAACCATCTAAGTGACACATACAGCTCCTTGGACTATATCTGAACTTTATTAATTTTGTCTTGTTGCAACCACAGACGTTGTATTTGTCATTTGGATTATTCATATCTTGGTTGTATGTCAAATTAGATCCCGGTACATTGAAACTTGTAGTTGTACAATGTCAAAATAAAAAAGGTATCCAAGTAAAACATATCGTTTAACAAGGCACAGAATACGATAGTGTGAGGTGGAAGTGTCTTCAAATCTAATAGTCAAACCTTGAGGTCATCTCTCCACTCTGTCATGCCGTAACTCTTAGAGATCTCAGGCTGGAACAAGGTCATGTGGGCCATTGATGTAGCCAGGCGGGTAATAGACTGGCGGCCGCTGCCTCCGACTCCAGCAAGCAGAGCATTGCCTCCAGGCTGCTTTAGCACACGGCTTACGCGGGACAAGTGCTCCAGTACATAGCTACATAAGGCAAAGTCTTTTACCAGGTAATTAATCATGTTACTTTAATAACATAAAAAAGCTAAATTTCTGAATTTACAGCATAGAGGTCAAACCTGCTGGTGTTGAATGTATTCTCATCCAAAATAAACTATTCATACAAAACAACTTCACATTTTAAACGCTCGGAGGAAAAAAGCAATGTACCGGAAGATGACGAGGTTCATCCGATTCTTGTGCATCTGGTTGTATTCTTCGAGACACGCTTCCACCACCACAGCAAACGCTTCTGTTGATGGCACCTCAGCATATAAGCGCTCATCATCCTCCAGCTCAGGTTCCATGTAATCACCAAAAAGAAGATTCCGCATGTCTTCCTCTACCAGCTGTAAAGACAAACACAAATTTAGAGTTTTCTAAATACAGTGTAATCTGTCACTGATTACTATGCTTTTACATTTTAAATAGTAAGAAAAATAGCCAGAACACCTCTTTTGTTTCACACGCTGAAAGTCTATTAAACTGAAATCTATAAAAAAGACAAAAGAAAACTGAAGTTTGACTTACTTTGCTGCCTTGTCTCAGGTGATCAAACACCTGTTCAAAGGACTCTTTGAAATGATCTTTGACGATTCTGTTCATCAGTTCATAGAGCCATGCTCTGTCTTTGTCATCTACTAGACGATCATAGTAGACGCGGAAGACTTCATGGACAAACAGACGTATCATGGTATGTCTGCCTTCCAGAGACTCCGTCTTCAGCAACAGGCAGCCTTGAATGACGCGGGAGAAATCTCGTAGGTTGAAAGTGTAGTGAGACTTGGCTGGAGTCGGAAGAAGGTTTTCCATGGCTTGTTTATACACCTTTAAAATAGAAAAGAGAAGAGCATATAAAAGATTTTAAAAAATCTGAGGACAAGGACAACAGATTTTTTTGTCCTCAGAAAAAAAATCTGAGGACAGAAGTTTAATCCCCTTAATCCTTTCCACCATTTGTAAAGTAACAATTACAAACTTTGGTTTATTTCATTAAGCTGTGATAGATCAAAAGAACGTGGCGTATAATAATGCAACAGCATTTGTTTTCAGACTAAATGAGTCCATCCTTTGTATAGCCTCTTTTTCTCAATGTTGAAAATTTGGGGGGTAAATTGAAAAAATGCTTTCATCATTATCTTTTTGCCTTATATTCATGTGCTACTTTGTGTTAGTCTGTCATATAAAACCTTGAAACATACACTGAAGTTAGTGTTGTAATGAAGTCAAACCTAAAAAAAAAGGTTTAAGAGTGTTTTTACATGCCACTAGTCTTAAGTGAAAGTTATAATGTGTCTTAGAGGTAACTCACTTCCATTGTAGCTGCCACTATTTGGTTGCCAGTGGTGTAACATTCAGGGGCGAATCCATTGTTTTTGAGGTAGAAAGCCACAATGGTGGAGAAAATGCGAACCATGGTTTCATCACTGAAGGGGTTTATGCTAACAATGTTGAAATGCCGAAGAAAGCGAGGCGTTACTGCATTTCTCCCACCACCAGGGGGACCCATTGCACATAGGAACTGGATGTCAATTAAGGTGATCCTTGTTGTATCCTTTAAGTCGTACCTAACAGAGCATAAAAAGTGACATTTAAAGTTTTGAAAAAAATGATTTAGTGCATTTTTCTTTGCCGACTGTTTACAGTGGCTTCTAAGGGTAGGTTGATACCAGTTTCGATGGTCCATGTACTGTCGAAGAAGCTCCACAGGAGGTTGAGCACCAAACTGCTCCAGGGCAGGCATGTTCATGTCGTCTACAAAGATGACACACTTTTTTCCCACTGGAGGGCCAAACACTCCTTTCCTTCTCTTGTCCAACCTGGACATGATTATATTCTAAAAGATACAACAAATACACAATAAAATTTAGAATGCTGAGAACAGCTAGATGTTTCTGTAAGAATACCATTGTATTCAATTGATCAATCAACTCTTTTAACAACTAATTAAACAATGAGTACCATTGTTTAATTCACATTACCAGAACTAACCTGGGTTTGATTGGCACTTGTCCGGGCTGAAAAGTTGATGAAAAAGGGCAGAAAACTGTCTTTGTCCAGATTGTTCATCAGTTTCTCCTTCACATAAACAGACTTCCCAGTGCCAGTAGGGCCAACAAACAGGGGAGGACTGGGGGGATTATTTGTGAAATGATAAAAGCATGTTAAATACCATAACTTACAACAATACACAGTGCCAATCAGCAGTTTACCTGAATTCATCATTCACAGGAATTGCATATACATTTTCAACATTAATGACCCATATTAACATTAAAAAATACAACTGCACTGAGTAATTAAAACAAGAATCGGGTGCAAAAGTAAAAATATAATTTGATCTGTCTCTAATTAAGCCATGGTCCAATACTGTACAATATTAGTGAAATTATAAGTAACATCAAGTAATTCTATGGATTAGAGAAATTAATAGTAAATTCAAACTAGTCCACCTAATTCTTGTTTTTAAGTGTCATTAAGGTGTTCATTTGATCATCATTTGACATCCATGGCCATGATGGATTTATGTAAACTTCTGACAGGTACGGTAGATGAACTTCATATCTGTGGCATAAATGCAGTTTTGAAATCTGAGTTGACTAAGAATACTAAGAATACTCACACTCCATGGTGGATGCAGAGGTCCATTAGATAAGTGTAGCGAATGGTATCTATGGTGGGAACAATGATGTCCTGCACCTTTGTGTTTTTATCTCCCAGGGAGACGCTCTTAATTGTTTCATTCCAGTGATACCATTTTCCTCTTCCTTTAAACTGTGAAGAGGTTTACAATACAATTTATTAACTCAACACTAATAAAGAAAAACCCTTCAGAATATATGAGCAAATTACCTCATAAAAGTAGTCATACACCAGGCCTTTTTCCTCCATGTGACACTCCCATTTCCCAACTGTTTCAGGGATTGGACATTCCTGTGTTTCTCCAGCAAGAGTGGCCCTTACAAAATGACTGAACTTCTCTCTGCTGTCCGCATCACAAGCACCCCCCACAGACCACACCAGGGAGAAGGAAAAAGCTGCCTGAAAGCAAAAAAAGAAAAGAAACAAGGAAGAGAACAGCAAAACATTCACGTAACAGATTAAAACCAAAAAGGAGGTGCCTTGTTTTCGTATAGTTGTAAGTTGAATCAACATAATAGAGTGATGGTACCATGATCCAGATGTGAATGTTCTTATCCTGTGGATGTGCCGTTACTGGTTCAACAAGCAACATCTCAAAAAGTCGACACAGGGCCACCGCAGTGTTACTGTTGCTAGTGGAAACAACCTCCTGTGAGCAGATCCACATGATCACTTGTGCAGTTTTTGTTTTTCGTACAATCAAGAGAAAACTTTTTCTGTAACAGAAGCTTTTGCATCTCTGAATTTGTGGAACAGGGCCCAGTTTACCTTGCACTTCTTGCGTAACTTAACGATGGACGGTGGAAGGAGCCAGAGGAAGAGATCCATCAGCAGGGCATGATGGTCCTCAGACTTCAGAGGATCAGGAAGAGTTTTCATCCAGGAGATCACCAAAGGCTTCCAGCCTAGCTGAGAGGGTTCCATGTAGACCATACCACATCGACTGACTGTGGCAGGCTGCAGTTGCAAAATAATTTATTTAAAAAGATGCTAAAAAATACTTAATTAGACAACTTAAACATGTGAAAATGCAAGTCGGATGCACCAGAAGCTGCATACCACTATATAAACTGCACCCTTTTAACTTACTGAAGCTTGTGACAGATCCATTGCTTCAAAAATAAGACTCATCTGATTGGACATCTGAATTATCTCACCACTCATCAAGCACAACTGCAGAATTATAGAAAAAAAATTATGTTCATATATTGAAAACATAAGCATGCATATCAGTTTTACTTTAACTATGCACCTTTTTGTTGTCATCCAGGACAGTGTTCATACTTTCAATCCACAGTGTATCTATGGGACCGTCAAACACCACCCACTTGCGCTCTGGAGTGTCTCCCAAAGCAAAGTCACGAAAAGTGTTGGCCACAATACCGTCTGTCCACTGACAGAAAGAGAAAGCCAGTAAGTGAAAAGAAACATCGAAGAATGGGCAGCACATTCTTATAGGTGTAGAGACTAATAAAAGTATTTTTATGTGATTTTTACATATTACAAACACAAATGTCAATATTTTCATTGGCGTTAACTCTGGTTTTCAGACTAACACAAAGTATTTTTAAAAATTTGATGCAGGAGGTATATTTATATAGTACATGTCAGCAGCAAGGCAATTTAAAGTGTCTTATGTGATGAGGTGTGGCATGGCATTTTGTATTTAGCAGTCTTGCATCAGTAGCTTGAAAAAAACCACAATAGCTTTTCACATCTAAACACTGACACTTCATCACTTCGATGTAGATAAAATTAGATAAATATCAATTTGATACGTGTTGTGGGTGGTTCCCCAGCTTTATGGTGGACCTGTGGCCCAGGCTAAAGACTTTTTTATCATCGTGCAAACAGTTTATCATTTCCTGGATGTAGATTCATCCATCGTCATAGTATCCCTGTCCATGCTGAGGAACAGCAACCCCACAGCTTGATGCTGCCACCATCATTAGGATGGTATGTTCCTTCACACATATAGTTTTTGAAATGTTGAAATGGTTGAAATGTTTACCCTTGTCTCATCTGACTAGTGCACTTCCTTTCTTTGTGGTTATAATGTGACAAAATGTGAAAAAGATCCAGCTGTATTTGAAAAGCACTGTACAAACTGACACATAATGCTTTTGTGATATCTTGCAGATTATAAAAGGGACATATTTACCTCATGGGAAACCAGGTCAAATTGTCCAAAGAGCTGTCCCATAGTAATGGATTTTGGATTTAATGTCCTGAAGATTACCTTCTCTTCTCCTTCATGTCCTTTCTCATTCATGAGAGTCAGCGTGTCAGCTAAAACATGCAACACCTTTGTTTTCCCAGCAAAGGGCTCTCCCACCAGCATAAACCTGTAAAATGACTTGTTTTGTGTATAATTGTCTTTTATGGTAAATATAACCATATGAAAACCTAAGCATGACCTACCCATGTCTAACTATCATCATCTCATATGTCTGTATGATCTTTTGCAAGAAGACTTCAGTTGGCTGCACATTATGCTTTTCACAGCACTCTATGGCAGACTCTAAGAACAGCTGGCAAAAATAAAGAAAAACAGATGAAAATAAAAATACATTTAGAATAACAAGGCAGTAGTTTGAGTAAAACTATTAACACATCAGACCTTATAGTCGGCCTCAGGAAGAGCGATGCCCGGGAAAAGATCGCTGGTGATTCCGTTGAACAAAGGAATATCGTGGGACAGAAACTTGGGCTCATTGACATCCTTTATGGATCTCAGTAGCTGAATGTTACAACATAAGAAATTCACAAATAAGATGATCTGATGACTGAAGCTGCAATGAAAGGCATAAACTGAAGTTTATCAAACTAATTATGTAACTTCTGCACAATTACCAGAATGTCTTCATTCTCATTGGGATACTTAAGCTTCAGGTTTCCTGCAGCGACTAGCACTGCTTTGACGGCCCTCATGCCATAATCGTAGTGAAACTGGGAGGAGAGCTGCTCTGAACAAAGCCTGTAGGTCATCACAATCTTTACTGACAGTGGTTTGGCATTGAGGAAGCCGTATGAATACAGAGAGATCTCTGCAATCAGAGCGTAGTTTGGGACCATCATGGCCACTGTTCGAAACAAAACCTGCAGAAAAGCAAAATGTACAGAAACACTGAAACGTTCCCACGTGTCGTTACATTAATTAGGTACGTTAAATGATAAAAATAAAACATATCATGCATTATTTCTGACAAAACACCTTGAGGTTGTCCGGAAGCTCTGACCGTCCCGCGTAACCGGGGTTCATTGTTATGGAAACAAAGCAATTGGGATTGAGCTTAAGCGTTGTTCCTTCAAAATCAAAGTACTCCAGTTTCAGTTCTATGGCCCTCTGGATGCACAGAACCTGCTGAGCCACTACAGACAGCACCTCCAGCTCAATACGGTTAAATTCATCAAAGCATGCCCAAGCTCCAGATGAGGCTAGACCTTTAAAAAACTATGCAAAGGATTAAAATATGTATTAAAATAAGATTGTTAATATACAATAATTCACATTGAATTTCAAGAAAATAGTACTTTTCCCATTGCAATATAATCCAGCCCATCTGAACAGTTAAAGACCACACACTGCACAGCAAGAGCTTTGGCTAAATCCTTGGTGGTTTCAGTCTTTCCCGTCCCAGCTGGACCCTCAGGTGCCCCACCCAAATTAAGGTAGAAAGCTCCAATCTATAACAGAAGGAAACCGAATCAGATTTCAGCATTTATCAACGAGACAAGATGAATTATTCATATTTAAGATAATTTAAACAAATGTTGTTTTTTAACTACCAGAGTTCTGTAGCATCTGTCAGTCAGAGGAGTGATGACCAGACGTGGTGAGTTCCCCAGGTACTCATAGGCGTAACAAACATCACAGTTGATAATGTGAACGCGAACGTTTTCATTGGTCCAATAGTAACGAAGCTGAGCCAGCCACTGAAAGTCAGTTTCATGTGATACACCTAAAAACAACAACACTAAAGTTCTTGGATCTGTACAAGAGAGCTCTTTAAATATTTAAATGATTTTAGGGATGGTGTTACCTTTCTCTATAAGATCCACGACAACATCCCGGGCATGGACGTCAATTGTGACGAGAGCTCCCAGAGTAATCCGGGTTTGCTTGGAAAGTTTTCCTCTCACCAACTTTATGATGTCATTCAGCTGAAGCTTCAATTTTTCATAATAGGCTTTTATACCCTACAGAGAGAACACCATACTGTTATGATTATTTGAAAAAATAATCATTCACTATAGAGTTAATAACATTACCGTTTATACAGCCACACAATTAATCTTCTTAGTCCAATTTAGAACATCTCAGAAAAAGTATGGTAAGGTCTCAAATCACGCAAAATAAAACACAGAAAGACTCACTTTCTCCCCTTTTCTGATGGCCTCATGAACCTCCACAGTCCAAAAAATCTGAGAGCTGCAAATAACTACCTGTCCAGGCCACTCTGTGACCCACTGGTCCCGTGGAGTAGTGGGATAGGCCTGCGATTTAAAAACATGAAAACATTTTATGGATCAGAAAATTTCTGATATGTAAACAGAAGTTCACCCACATTCATCATCAACACTGATGGCATTTACATTTCAGGTATTTATTGGTGCACTAGATAAAATTCTCCACAACTAAGGGACATTTCTTTAAAAGTCAGTGAGGGCATATATATTTGACCATGCATAGTTTGGCATTAAGCGTTCCTCTTCTATAATATTGAACCTAGATTATAGTAGTTTTCTATCAAGACCTATGAGAATATCTTTTACTGTATGAACCAGAAAAGATCTGCATTCAATTCAAAATAGTTACCAAATGCTTCAAATGCAAAATTCCAAGCCCAAAATCCATACATTAATGCAAAAAACTCACGGTAATTATGAGTGTAGGTAAACTTCTGACACTAACATTAGGTGTAATCTTACCAATCTTGAGCGGGCTATCACGTCTCTGATACTGCGAAGCATCACATCCTCCACCTGAATCAGCCACTTCTCCACAGCTCCTTTGGCTTCAGATGTAGAGATACGCTGGATTAAATCAACACGTTCGCCTTCGCTGCTAAACATAGCCTGAGCAAAAACAGTACACAGCCAATTAAAACCTAATCATGAACAATGTTACATTACGCATTTTGAATAAGATCAGTGTCTTGCCTGAATATCCAGATTGGGTAAGAAGTCCAGTTTGGAAATACCCTCAAAACACTTTTTCAGATGAGGCTGAACTAGGAGTGGATCTTTGGTTTCAGAGAGAATCTCAAGCATTTCATCATTTGACAGAAAGAAGAATCTGCAAAATAGATCACCATAAAAATTTGAATATTGCCACATATTAAACCATTTGGTCGAAAATTGCAGAAATTTTTGTGTTTGTTTGTTTACCGTGGGAAAAAGAGCCGTTTCTTCTCCAAATAAGCATTCAAACCTTTCATAATTTTATCGAGGAGCTCGTTAGAACTTTCCAGCTTCTCCAACAAACTAGGAAGCGCGGTTGCTGGCAGAATCTGAGATGAAGTAATGAACAGCTAAAAGATCTGTTGTCAAAAATGAAAACAGTTTTGCTTTATTTTATTTTTTACCTTAGGATCCTTGACACAATGTCTCATAATCTCTTTCCAGTTTCTGTCTACAGCTTGAAAAAGCCTTCCTTCTTCTGGTATCTGCTGCATGATGTCCTGAGATGAAAAGATGGGCTCCAGGTAAAGCCACTGGGCCTGCACCTTCAGCCACTCATCTATGATTGTCTGAATGTTAAGCAGGCGCTCCTCCCATTCCTAAAAAACAGAAAAGAAACTCTTTTATGATTTGATAGTACAGAATTATGACTAATATTTCTTTACAATGAAAACCTCAAAAAATTGTACTCATTCAAAACAGAAATTGTTTCCAGAACAGTTTACCTTAATTTCTTTCTCAAATGGTTTGATGAAAGGTGAGCCCCTCATTGTTTGGGTCTTTACAATTTGATCATCTAACATTGTCTGAATATCATCCAAAGCAGTCAAAATGGAAACACCAGTCTCTCTGTAAGGTTGATGGCTGAAGGCAACACCGTCCCAAGTTTGCACCATGGTTTGCATGGCTTTCTCCAGGGAAAACTCCTACAATGAAAAATGATTTACAAGGCTAGCCTACATTCAGATCATAGTCCTTTTGTGACAACCTGTAGAACTAAACAAAACATCTTAAGGGAGTCTCACCTTACTAGCAGCAGCACTGATAGACTCAAACTCAGTCAGATAAGGTGTTAAGTTTTGCTTTAAAACTTTGCGTAATGTTGTTCCAGAATTAGGGGTCAGGTCATGATCGGCTATTTTAGACATGCTGTCCCAGTGACGTTGCCTGATACCCGGGTTACACAAAACAGACACAACGGGAACATACTCCTGTTGATGCAAAGATACATACATTAAAAGCTTCACACCAGCAACAAAAATAAAAAAACAGTAATATTATGTCATCTTACAATTCAGTCATCAGCAGTTTTTAAATACCTTAAACGTTTTGATCTGTGCCATAGCAGCAGAACACAGAATTACTGCTGGGTCATCTGGCCTTTTGACCTCTGCCTCAGGGACCTTATGCTTTTTCATTCCAGAAAGCTTTTCCTTCTCTTGTGCAGCCTTAATTTGCTTCTGCTGGAAAAACTTCAGTAATTTAAAAACATCCCTATAGAACTCATCCACTTGACTTTCCATAGTCTCCCCATTTAGTTCCAAGAAAGAGCCATCCATCCATCTGCTCACAAATAGAGAACAGGTTTATCACAGGGTGTTATTAAAATCAAAATGTTGCACTTTAGGTAGTGATTTGAGACCTGCTTTCGGTGTTCTGCCATTTAAAGACGAATGCGAACAGCTTATGGTATGGTTCAATTTGTTCCTTGATGGTTTCAACTTCAGGGTAAGACGTCAAGTCCCATTGGTAGAAGACTTCTTCCTTATTAACGATTTCTATTGCCTCCTCAGCATCCCGGATAAGTTTCTGTATCATTCTTACCTTGGAAATATACTGTTCAAAAGGTATGTTTAATAAGATTATGGCTTTGGGGCAATCAAAGATAATGAAAGTTGCAGAAACAGCTGACAAAGAATGTTACTCTCCATTTCATACATTTACCTTGCAAAAGTATTTGTGTCCCTTTTTTATTTAATTTTTTTCTTATTAGAACCACAAGCTTTAATGAACTTTACATAGATTTGATGAGACAGACTAGCAAAAAATGAAACAAAGTTCTGTAGTTTTCTAATTTAAAAATGAAAATCCAAAAGGTGTGGCGGAGTATTTAACCCCCTTTACTCTCCTAAATAAAATTCAGTACGACTGAACTACTGGCCTTCAGAAGTTACCTAATTAGTAAATAAGAGTTCCCACTGTGAGCGATAAAATTTTATTATACAACCAGCTATTCTGTGAAGGTTAAAGAACATTGTTGGTAGCAAACGGAATAACAAAGATCAAGCAGAGAACCAGACAAATCAGGGATGAAGTCATAGCTAAGTTTTTAGCATGTTTATGTAATTAAATAATAGCTAAATTTTTATATATAAAGCTAGAGCTTACAGGTCGCCTAAAGTGATTGACTGAGAAATTTTGAACTGCCTTATTGCTGAAATGCACTATACAAATAAACTTGACTTAAAATACATTGAAGTTTGTGGTTATAACGTGAGAAAATGTGAAAAAAGTTCAGTGGATATAAATACTTTGGAAATGCATTATATGTGTTAAAATTACCATGGTACCACCTGTCATGCATACCCTCCATGACAGGTCAATTCAAAATTGGTCAACAATCTCAAAAAAAAAAAAAAAATAGACAAGGTTTATGTAATAGCCAAAATGACACTGTACCTGCTGCAACATATCCAGGCGAGAGCATTCCACTGTCTGCTCTGCCAAGTTTCCCAATCTTTCAAGGTCAATCAGTAATTTTTCCCTTTTCTCTACCAGCTCTTTCTCTCCTTTCTGCTTGGCTCTCTGCAACACCTGGAAAATAACAACCGTGTGCAGCGTCAAATCTAAAAAATAAATACATTAGAAATTTAAAGAATGATATAGTTTAGAAGACACACCCCATCGTTGTGCACAAAAGAATCAAGTATATTTTTCGGCCAAAGAAAAACGGTCGAGTTAAGTTCCAAATCCTCTGGTTCAATTATGTGGACATCCAAGAGATACATAACTCTGGTGGCTGCTTCCTGTAAGTGCATGTTGGGATGTATATGAGATTTAAGAAATGTTTTTATGCAAGACACAACAGCTAGGACCGAATGTCCAATTAGTCACCTGTAGTCTTTCATTTAGGTCTGCAAGAGTCTTTGTCTTGGTCGTAATCATGTAGTCCACCATCTCAGCCATAGCATCTATGTTTTCTGGAATTTCCTGAGATTTCTCTCTGATGAGTTCAAATTCAGAGCAGATCCTTTCCACACACAAAAAAACATTCATGCATAAGAATGAGAAATATGAGAATGTCTGGAAATGAAAGACAGGCTTGACTGAAAATGCCACAAGAGGGAAACCTACTCTAGATTTTGCTCCCGATGTTTGGCGGTCATTGTTTTCAGAAGAATGTCAGCAAACATTTTGGCTTTATCACATAAGCTTTGTTTGAGCTCGTCACATTCCAGATGAATCATTGGGAAGTAGACTTTCGATGGGAGGTTGGTAATCTCCCTTGAGAGCGCATGAAACTCCTCCACATACTTTACCAGACAAGGTTAAATACATTCAGACATAAACCAAGACATGGTGAAATCATAATGTGTCATAAAATGAATTAAGTTCAGCTTTAAGGTTCTTTACTTCAGTAAACTCTTCAAAAGTGTGCTCCTCTTCCAGAAAAGTGTCGACTTGAGCCTGCGCAGTTCCATTCACAAGCCAGTCATAGCTTTCAACTTCAAAATAAACCACAAAAGCAAGTTATGAATTTAAATTTAATGGCAATAGTTTTTGGGTCTTAATTATGCATTTGTGCTGTTCTTTTCCCAGCGTGGCATGATCATACAAAAGAGAATATTCTTAATATGAGTAAATGTTACTTATCAGCATCACTCCAGAAGGTAAATATTAACTACTGAGTAAAGCAAACTAACCATTTCAAAACCAGTTTTAAAATTTGCTCAAGATCCATGTCAGGCTAGAACATCTGATTGCGAAGGCTACACAATGCTGGAATATCAGTGTCAGTGTCAACAGTGAGTAGAGACTATTGTAAAGGCAGGTCCATGTCAAAAGACGGTTCAGAATCCTAAGAAGACTGGTCAGACATCAAGCCACAATTATGGTGGAAGCATGCTGATGGCTAGAAAATGTGTTTGGTCTCTCTACAGCGTATCGCGTTGCATTCATTCAAAAATTAGTGGGGGTGGATGCATATAATTGAGCCTATATAGATCACATGGACCCGATTAATATTAGATAATATAAACACAAAATTCAAACACGTTTACCAAAAACATGCCTTCAAAAATCCTTAACTTTGTTTTTTATAAAAAAACATTTTACCACAAGAAAAGAATGCATGAACTCCATTCAATTAATGGTTCAGAGAGTACAACCACTGATTTAATGATTGTTTAAATTTTTTGCGGACCAAAATCAAAATAATATTCATGCTGATGATAAGTGCTTGAGTGCTATATCACCGTAGGTCTTCAAATGTTTGTCAGGTTCCTCCAAATGTTTGCGCACAGCATTTGTCACAGTGACCCGAGCCCAAGTAAGGATCTCATCGGGAACGCTGGCATCCACACATGGAGATGAAGTTTGGGCCAACCAAGACTGCACAGTCTGTACTTTCTATAAATAAATAATAAGAAGGAAATCTCTTCTCAACACACACGCTTACACAAACACTAATGAAGCTTAAAATGAAACATCTTACCTGCAGTGAGCTTGCTATGGAATTGAGAATCTCTAAAACAGAATCTTCTAAATCTTTGAGAGTTGGGTAAATGTCCATTTTTCCATCATCAAATGTCAAAGTCATGAGAAACACTGGCAAGCAGTGTTGATTGCTTGGATCAAAAAAGCTGACAAACCTTTTTACACTTTGCTGAAGCAGAAACTTCAACTATAAATTTGAGGGGGAAAAAAATATCATTTTAAGTCATAATATGTCTGGGAAATTGTTTGTAATATGAAATAAACCTCATAAATTATCCGTCTGCCATATTTCTCAATGAAATAATTTCAAGTGAAGGAACCTTTAAACGTTAGTCAGTTGCAGACTGTAGCTGCGTCCTGCATTATATTTTCTAATTACATCATACAAACATATTCTTAAAAGTAAAAACAATAAATAATAAAACTGAAATACCTGATTGGACATGAGGGTAGATGCACAGTTGTAAAAAGAATCCAGCTGCTCCTCTTTCAGTTCATCTAAGATTACCTCATTTGTTAATAATTGAATGATTTCAGGAAACCAGGTATTCATAATTTCAGATTCTTTCTTCTCACACTCTACAGTTGCTCTTCTCTGCACACTTTTACAATCCACAGGTTCGAAGCCTCTGTGTGGAAAAAAATTATCCTTCCAGGAGACTTAAGACTTACAACATAGAGGTGGTTATTCACCTTGATAATGCAGTCCTACCTGAATCTACATGACGCAAGTAGGACCATACCGGTGAAAGATGTGTAGCCAATATCCAATATAGCCTGCATCACTGGGTGCAGAATATGGAGTTTTCGTCTTATAAGTTTTGCTCTTTTTGTAAAGGTGCAATGGCAAAAACTTTCAATCCTTGAGAGAAATAAAAAAAATAAATTTTTTAAAAATAGTCAAACAAACAAATTAATTATTGAGTAATTATGAAGCTTATTCTAGAACTCACGCTGGTTGGCCAGAACTCTGTACTTTTGAATCGTCTTCTACTCTGTCGGGATCCTTTAACACTGAGTCCACTAAAAGAAGAAAAAAATGCAATAAGAAGACATGATTTACTTAAACTCCATTTGCACAAATCAAATTTCTCTGCAAAGATACTCAGACTCCTTAGACTCATTCGCATGGAGTCATGCTTCAGTCATGACTAAGATTATAAATAAAATGACACAAAGTGAAATAACTTTAGAAAGAAAAATATGAATGGTTTCAAAATATTTTTATAAAATGTATCTATGTGTACTCATCCTCTTTACTCTGATACCCCTAAATAAAATCCTCTTTACAATTCTGAAATACTTTGTGTTGAGTTTAAGAGGTGCAAATATTTTTGCACACCCATGTAACTAGTGGTACCTGTGTACTGGACAATCACGGTGTGGAACTCCTCGATCACCTCCATACAAAGCTCCTGCAGAAGTTTATCTGACTGGGGGCGCTCTATCAGTTCAGGAGAGATTCGGGCAACCATTGAGTCTAGCCACTCTTTCTGGATTGGAGCAAATGGTCGACTCTCTACACAGTGCTTCATGAATCTGTATTTCATCTTCAAGGAATGCAGAACAAAATAAAACCAATATGTATTTTAGAAAATCTTGAAATTCAAGACTGTGCACATACAAGTTGAGAAAACAAAATTCAATCCCCTGCTGATTTTCATTTTTTTTCTCACAAATCCAGCTTCTCTAATTTAGAGAATGAGTATTAACTAATAAAAAAAGACATTTCAGAAAAGTAAAAAAAAATTGTTTGGCTTGTTTCTTTATGCATTCCTTGTCCAGATCAATAAAATTGTCCCTGACATTATTATTGATATTTGATAACTACTTGGTCTGTTCATGGAGGTGGGGAGGGTTCAGGGTGGAACTGAAAAAAATTATTCTGTTGATTGGTCACAGCATGGTCACATAACTAATCTGTGAGAACCAGGATTTCAGTTGAGAAAGAAATACTAATTTTACTTCATGACATGCAAATCAGATTATATTATTTACGTAATGTATTTTTGTGTAGCTATTCAGTCTCCACACATCAGAAAAATGTCATCAACTGTAGAGACTTTCCTTTTATTCGTAAAGTGAGCACACTTTGAAAATCAACAGGAGACATTCCACTGCAGCAGTAAATAAAAAATATTCATACTCGGCGTGGAATCTCTGGTTCTGGAGAAGGAGGTCTACGCCTATCTTCCCTCTCCTTGGCCTTTGTGCGAGCCTCCACTGCGTTGGAGAGCCTGCAGAAAATCATAATGAACCGCAAACAGTGAAAACCGATGGTCAGTTCCAATAGCATTATCTGCCGCAACTGCCACAATCACAATAAATGATTTGTAAATGTAAAAAGAAAAAAAAAACACCTACAATGTCATTTGGAAATGTGTCTCTTGCATTGTTCTCCTATGATTCAGTATCCTCCTGTGAGCCTCTCCTCTCTTCTTTATCTCTTCCGCCATCTCATTTTGTGCATTAATGGACCTCTCCAAAGCTCCTCTGAGTTTTCCTATCGGGGGTAGAACTGGTAGCTTTGGCAGGCCCTCCATGGAGCCTTTAGACATCCCCGAAGAGGTAGCCATTTGTCACAATAGCCACCTGGGGGGTGTAAATTTGAAGGTCGTTTTAAGTCTGTTGCTGGTTTGCTAACCTTAAGTTTTTGTTTAAGCTCTCTCCAACTTACAGCATTAATAGACGCTGAACACTCAAACAGTATTTATAAAAAAAAACAACACACACACAAAAAAACAACATCTGCACAGAATAACAAAATGCACCAAATAGGTTTACCTTTGGGCTTACGATGAAGTATCAATGCGTTTAAGGACGTGGGTTTGTAGTTTAATATCGCCGTCTTCAAACGTTGTTGATACCGTTACCAGGGCAACAGTAAACGGGGGGGATGGGGTAGTGGGCGGGGTCTGCACTCCACCAAAATGCCCAAGAAAAGTTATAAAGACATCTAAAACTATAGTTACAATATTGGCAAACAGACTTAAAAAGATTGATAAATAAATATCAATGAATAAATTAATAAATTTCAATATAACACTTCCACTGTATGTCTATTTTTTTCCAACGACAAATTATATTCTTGGTTTCACAACATGTTGCTTCTGTTATTGTGGACTACATGTCAGTAAATAGGAGTTTTTTATTTGATTCAACCGCTATGAAAAGTTAAGAGTATTAGTAGAACATTCATAATACTCAGTATCAGGCAATGATACACTGGAGTAGTACTTAAAACACAGCATTTTTGTTCTTATATATATATATATATAAACCTACATGTCCAAGGTTTACCTGTGTATTGTTTCATTGTTTCATTTACCTGACTTAATACAGTTAAATGAGTACTGTGGAGTAGATGATCAACATATTCTGAATATCAATAAATGTAGAAATTAAAGAGTTCAGCTGATTAACGATGTTTCTTCTAAAGAGAATTTATCACAGTTTGACAACACTATTTGAAAGAATATCTCAGCGTCGTTTCAGTTCACACTCTATACCAGTTGGTGGCGGTATTGCACACCTAATGTTTTTCCCAACCGCCAAAAAAAAAAAGAAAAAACCTTAAGAGAAGAAGAAGCGGCTCATCCTTCGTTAGCTTGCTAGCTACTGTTGGGAAGTAGCAACACAATTTCAGGTATTATGAAGAATAACTTGTACGTTATATTGGAAGTATGTGGTAAGATAAGGAAATTAGGTCAAATTAAGCACGACACGACTTGTTTAGGTCTTACATAGAGAAAAATATCTGCATCTGGAGACCGACATGGTCTGTGTTTTGATCCGTGTTGATGGAAGCCAGGCTTCAGTGTTGTGTTTTTCACCGAAGGCCGTAACAGTTGTTATTTTCAGTTTCCGGTTTCATATTTCTGCTTGAATAGATAGCTAGCTGTCAGTTATCCTAAGTGTTTAACATGTGAAATCGTCCTGTTTGCTGTTAACACGGCCTCCTTACCCTCTTGTAGGATCTTCTTATCATCATAATGAGTTATGCAGAGAAGCCGGAGGACATAACAAAGGAAGAGTGGATGGATAAACTCAACAATGTCCACATTCAGAGAGCTGATATGAATAGACTGATAATGAACTACCTGGTTACGGGTAACGTACCGTCATTATCAAACGCACGTAAACATTTGTTTTGCAAATGCTGTTAGCTTTAGAATAAAATCGTGTCATTTTATGTTTTGCAGAGGGATTCAAAGAGGCAGCAGAAAAGTTCAGGATGGAGTCTGGAATAGAGCCCAGTGTGGACCTGGACTCCTTAGATGAACGGATAAAGATCAGGGAGTTGATATTAAAAGGACAGATTCAGGATGCCATTGCACTTATCAATAGTCTGCACCCAGAACTGCTCGATACAAACCGTTACCTGTACTTTCACTTACAGGTACTGTAAAACGCGAAGTGGTCAGCTTGGCTTTATTTTCTCATTGTTACTCCAACTGCTTGACT
Organism: Poeciliopsis gracilis; assembly: GCA_911649635.1. NCBI lineage: Eukaryota > Metazoa > Chordata > Actinopteri > Cyprinodontiformes > Poeciliidae > Poeciliopsis > Poeciliopsis gracilis. The sequence goes on from CAJVRI010001220.1 coordinate 7,613,647, forward strand.
TACTCTGTTGTATTTTTTTACTCAATAATTTGCACCTGTCTGTTTTGCAATATGCAGCAGCAGCATCTTATTGAGCTGATTCGTCTGAGGGAGACAGAGGCTGCCCTTGAATTTGCCCAGTCGCAGTTAGCAGAGCAAGGAGAGGAGAGCCGAGAGTGTCTGACTGAAATGGAGAGGACACTGGCTCTGTTGGCGTTCGACAACCCTGAAGAGTCTCCTTTTGGAGATCTGCTCAATATAATGCAGCGGCAAAAGGTAGAGTCAATAGACATTTGGAATAACATTTTCTGTGATTAAATTTGTTTATTCTATGTTTTGGGTCTCATTTACCCTGTAATTTTCCTGCTAAAACAAATTGGACAACAGTTCAGTAGAGTTAAATACATAAAAATTATGATAACATAGCACGAAAACAACAACAAAAAGATCTCTAAAAGTTCCTTTTGTATTCTTGTAAAAATAATAAGGTTTTATTATAAGGTTATGTTATATTAAGGCCAAGACAGCAAAATTGTCATGTGCAAAATTATTGTATAGGAATGCACATTATAAAACATTAAAGATTATTTGTAGTATAACCATTAAAACTCTAATCAAATAATATGTGGTCTGTCCAACTATTAGCAAAATCTCCAATCAGAACAGTTTATGTAATGTTTTTATATGTTTAATATTAGAAATATTTTTGTCCTCATGTTTTCTTTATATGATAATTTTCACTGCCTAGTGAATATTATTTAGTGGAGCCTTCACCACTTTAAGACTATTTTTATAAAAGCATTAATATGTGTCTTATTTTCTCTCCCAGGTCTGGAGTGAGGTTAATCAGTGTGTACTAGACTACGAAAACAGAGAATCTACTCCAAAGCTGGCCAAGCTACTGAAGCTACTGCTCTGGGCTCAGAACGAACTTGACCAAAAGAAAATTAAGTATCCCAAAATGACCGACCTGAGCAAGGGAACGATCGAAGACCCCAAATAAAGACTCAGATTAAATAAATAACATGTTGTTACAGAACGGACACAATTCCTTATCTATTTATAACCCAAGAAGCTGAATCAGTTAGAGTACAACCTTTTCTTTTTTTGTAAGGGTTGCCTTTTGATACTTTGTTAATTCTGAACTGGACTGATTGCAATTTAAGGTTACTTCTTACTCTATAACAACCAAACCAGTTACTTTATTTGGTATTATAATTTACATATCTGTCTATGTAAAGCTAAAAATGTTTTATTTACTCTAGTTTTTCTGTCTGCTGGCAGGGAATGTTGTTGGCAGGGGAGGTTGTAAATAAAGCCTAAATTAGGCTCATGGTCTGTGTGTGTGTGTGCCCACTTAAAGGATGCAGGGTTTCATCAGGAAAAACTGCTGGCTCAATGTGCAATTCTTAAAATAAAAACCTTCTTTCAGGAAATACATTTCAACCGGTGGAATTTGATCTGATACATGTGGAGAACATAGTCAATATGCATTACTTGGGGTGTTTTAAGGTTACTGTGACTGAAAGTTAAATTTAAGAATCGTAATGTTTTATTTACACGCAGTAAAAATTGTGATAGATACACAATCATAAATAAAACCCTCAAGGTTTTAAGTTATGGTGATAATTTGATCGGATTATTACCGGAGTATTAAAATCTACAGCACACTGTGACTATAAGCTTGAGTAACATGATGTTTAAAGATGTGAATGGGTAAATTACACTTGCAAACATGGAGACACTAATAGACTATTACGTATGAGTGATTTACATTTGCCTGAATTCTGATGTGCTTTCTTCTCCCTGGTATATTATTTGCAATAAAAATTGATTTATCCTACATGACAAGTCATGTAACTTGTGTTTCTCTCCATTGATATTTCAAACAGATTTTTTATTTTTTTTTATGGATCACTTTGGAAAAGAAATATATTTCAGGCAAATGATTGAATCTAATCTGAATATGTTCAGTTTCACATTAGGTAGTTTGGTGTTAATGTTTTGTTTAGCTGTAAAACTTTGAGGGTTTTTTTTTTTTCGAAGTTAGTTTTTAAATTAAAGGTAGAACAAGTACCTCTCATCAGTTCTAATTTGTCCATAAGATCCTGAACGAGACCAGCCAAAATGAGCTGTTAAAGTCTCTGGTTTGTTTTAAAGATAGCAGAATGATAGGAGTGTTTACGCTTCATCTTAATTATTGTCATGAGGTAAGTAATTTTATTTTTTTTATTTTTTTTACTTTACATTATTCTTGCCTTACATGCCGAAAAGTTCAGTTATACTTAATATCGTATTGTAAATAATTAAGTCCATGACGTTTGTGATGTTTCCACAACAGCAGTTGTTGAATTTTCTTACGTGACAATACGACACGAAATGGCGCAGTGGGGATAAACATATTTGAGAAAACACTAAAATCTATTTTATTGTTTTCCTCCGATTTCACAATTTTAGTTTTTTTATTGTCAGTCTGCGTGAACTCCTCAAAAGACATCCGATTTTGTAATCAAACTAACCATGTATTTATATTGAGACCTCTTACAGTATTAATATTTTTCGTTAAACTATAAAAATAAATAAATAAATAAATAAATAAATAAACAATCTCAATGTATTTCAGAGAGGGGGTAAAACAACGTATCACGCTGCGCATCGTTGAGCCCGACAGCCCGAAAACGCCTCATCAGCTGCCCGGGTGCCGCGATGTGGACGGGACAACACGGCGCGGGGAGGGGAGTGTTTTTGTTTTACTGCAACGTCACGTTAAGAGAGGCCACGGGAGGCTGAAACGTCTACGTACAGTATCACATGAAACTGTAGCGGAAGAAGAAAGAAAGGACTGGCTGTGCGGAGACAAAAAAAAAAAAAAAGCCTAACATCTGAATCACTTCCTGATTTAACCCTATCGACCGCGCGGAGAACTGCGAGCCTCACAGGCTGGAGCAGCAGCAGGAGGAGGAGGCTGAAGAGAAAAAGTGACACGTGGATTATTCCTCCCAGGGCATCAGGAGCAACACACTCCCTCTTCTAGCTTTTAGTTCCGCGACTTGGTAATAGACTCAAACATCGAAACCTTGTGAATGTGACCGCGTCATTACTACCACCCCCTCCTTCCACCTCTACACGTTGCTGGGGTTTTTTTGTTTTTTTTTTTCTCTCTCTCTCACTGACAGATCAAAAGTAGGGTGTAAGTGAACAGCAGGAGCCTTTGACGGGAGTCTGCCGTCACCTCGCGTTGAATGGCAGTTATTCAAAAACATGGCAAGAGCTCTAGTCCAGATTTGGTCTGTCACAAGGAGAACGTCCCGCCTGACAAGATCGGAGCACCTGGATGTCACAAGAAGCGGCCTGAGGCGCACTCCAACTGGCCGAGGTAACATTTCCAACACTTGCAGAGACATTTATTCAAGTGTGGCGAGGGCTTGACGTCACCACATAGCAACTCAGCAGGGTGCTGGGGTTCCCGTGAGGGGAGCAGTCACTTCTAATCCGAGTCAGCATCGATACTTGAAAGACAACATAGTCCTTTTTTTTTTCTTCGCCCGTGTCTGTAATCTGTTAGTGTTTTTATATTTAGATTAAAATAAAAAGATATATTTCTTTCAGTTGTCAAAATCACATTGAGTGAAACTTAGATATTATAAAAAGCCATTATGTACAGTGTTTCATTTCAAGTGTTTATTTCTCATTAATTTTCAGCAGACAGCCTTCAAAAGGAGGGTAAACCATAAAAGGTTATTGCTGAATAAGAGAATGCTATATCGAGTCATATAATGAGAAAGTTGAGTGGAAGGAAAAAGTATGTTAGGAGCAGGTGCCACTAAAACAGGAATGGAAGAAATAAGAAACAGATCTGATTAAATAGTTTTTGGATGAGTTACAAGCGGTGGAATGCAACCAGAATCAGTTGTTCAACAGGCATCACACACAAACTTGTTCAGAACGTGGGTTTGCGACTGTTGCATTCATCGTGCCAAGCCACTCCTCAACCAAAGGTGAAGTCAGAAGCATTCTACCTGTGGTTAGGAGAGCAAAAAAAGAACTGAACTGTTGCTCAACCCTCTTCTCAGAGGAAAGCAAATTTGGCAACTCACTTGGAAATTAAAGTCCCAGAGGCATAAAATCAAAGTTGTTTGGATCCAGTGTGACGTTTCCACAGTCAGCTATAATTTAGGGAGCCATTTCATCTGCTAGTGTTGGTAAACTGTGTTTTATCAGGACGGAAGTCAGCAAAGCTGTCTAAAAAGACATTTTCAGAGCACTTCGTGCTTCCCTCTGCTGACAAGCTATATGAAAATGCCAGTTTTATATTCCAGCAGTGCTTGGCTAGCATCTCAATGATATAGTGATTTACTGAGATGAAAGTTTCTTTGGTTTTCTACTTTTAGGATGTGTGACCAAGTTCTCTTTTAAATCACTTCAACTCCTTTTGGTTCTCTAGAGGGGCCTTCACAAACTCCCTGTCTCTGATAATACATCTCCTACTAATTATTTTTAAGTCCCAGTATTTCTTTTAGAGTCCATTCAATTTAGTCTTTGTCCTCCATTTTTCACAGGCCAGTGGCGAGGATATGGACAGTGGTGCTGCTGTTGGGAACATGCCTCCTTTACTGCGCCCGTGTGGCGATGCCCATCTGTGCCGTTAGCATGGCGGAGAAGTTCAACTGGACCAAGAGAGAGTCCGGCATGGTGCTAGGCAGCTTCTTCTGGGGATACTGCTTCACCCAGGTGTTCGGCGGTTACGTCAGTGACCGGTAAGCACGGATTTCTGCTGGGTTTTCCTCACATACGAAATAGTTTTAACCTATTTGAATAATAAACAGGACTTTTACTACATTGTTTAATAAATAATATCAGCTGAAATACATGTATGATAGGAGGGAGTCTAATTATTTTTCAAAGTGCTTTGAGATAACGTGTTGTGAAGTAAATAAACTGAGTAGAATTGAATTAACAGTGGGGAAATACCACTTTGTTTTTAAAATTAAGAAACCTCTGGCAGAGCAAGTATGAGCCTACATTTGCCTCTACTTGCAACGGGAGTTTAGAGTACAGGAAGGAAATAAATAAGACACACAATCCCTGAGCAAGGACTGTCGTTTACTATCCTTAAGGACAGTAAATGAGAGACAGTGTACATAGTTAATGGAAGTGCTCCATGTCTTCTTCCTGGGAAATGTCAGCAAAGGCTGTCTAGAGATTAGATAAAACTAATCACAGATCCATGGTGACGGAGGCAGTTAGAATAATTCTGAAAGTTGTTTTTTTTTGTCAGCAATGGCTCTTTTTAGGAAGGATACACAGCTAAACAATAAAGGATTGAGCCAGGTTTCCTTTCTGTGCAGAGAAAGCAATATTCATCCTTAAAGTATTGAAAAATGGCCGTCATAGGAGAAAACAGCAGAGTGAGGAAGAGTGGTTAGGATATCCTTTCCAGCAACCAGTGAGCCTGTGGTAGCATAAATATAGTCATTGCTCAGGGAAATGTAGAGGGCTGACTTCTAATCTTCTTCAGAAATGATTAAATTATACACTTATTCTACTTATGTACATACATTTTTAGAGGTAAAACCTTGACTCTTTTCAGTTTTCTGCTGGTCTTTGGAGTATTGTGAAACTTTGCAGACTGTGGTCAACCACTCTATAGCAGTGATGCAAACAAGTACAGCAGTATTTACTTAGCCTGGGAGATAATGCACTGTATTAGGTTCTGCATTATCACGTTAGGGAATTGCAAACAGGGTCATTATGAAACACCAGAGATGGCATGTGTAAGGTGTAAGAATCCAAAAATTACACCGTATGTCTTAATGGTTGATCCACTGTTGCGACAGTCTTGTATTGTGTCATTTCTTCATATCTTGTTTCCAAGTCCAATCCCTTTTTTGTACCATCTTTATTCTTAAGGCTATTGGAGAATTTTGTTTTTCTATGCATTTTGCTTGCTTCTTAACTGTAGAATTTGAACATTTACCTTGATTTGAAGATTTGAAAAGGGCTGACCATAGTTTCACTTTGAACATTTTCCTTGACAAACAGCTTAAAAGCTCAGTTTTACTGCACTCTTCTTCTCATTAGGTGTTTTCAAATTTTACTCTGTCTTTCTCTGACACAGCTTGAAGGAAATTCAGACATATCTCAAGTTGTGGTAGAAAACATTTATCTGCTAAATAGCCATTTATATTTCTTTTCTTCAGTTGTATGCACTCAAAGCAGCAACCGCACTGAAGAGTGTTGTCATCATGAACTGATTTGAAATAACATATTTAAAGTGTTAAATATGTTATTTAACACTTTAAGAAACATATTTAAAGTGTATTAAATTAAAATGTGTTAACATACATTGCTATGTATGTCAACATAGCAATGTATGCAACACGATTAATCATCTTTGCTTACTGTTGAACCAGAAAAACCTCATGTCCCAATTACTTGTTATCAAAATGTATTAAGAGGTCAGCAAACTAATATTTTTAGTATGATCTTTTTGTTGAAACATAACACATGTATTACAAGATAGAACAAGCCAGGTTTGGTGACATGTAAAATGCTGGGTCATGCTGTCTCAGGCACATTCACTAACAAAAAATGTGGTGTTGCAGGTTAAGCCATTCCCAAGCGTGTTTATTTGAAATCACGAATAAACAACTCTTTCTATATATATGTCTTTATCTCGTTCTCTCGTGTCTGTCTAGTGTTGGAGGTGAGAAGGTCCTCCTGCTGTCAGCAGCAGCCTGGGGGTCCATGACAGCTTTCACTCCGATCCTCGCCCACCTTTGCTCCCAGCCAATCTTCTCCATGACACTGGCCCGCTTCCTCATGGGCCTGTTACAAGGTGAGACTGAAGCAGCGCAAGATGACTCATCGCTCCAGAATTAGTCAGCGTAGTTAAAGATCCAGACCATGAAATGACTTGTTTCTGTCATAATAACACAGACATGACTTGAGAAAGTTTGAAACCCTATGACAATTTTAAGTGTAATCATAGCAGAAAAATGCAGGTCTTTGTGAGAAGAGCTTTATCCACATCCTAATGCTTTGTATTTGTATTTTTTACTACAGTTAAACCAGATATTTTCCCATGCTGTATAGGAAGGCAGATGACCTTTTTTTCCTGCCGTCTGATGTTAAATCAAAATAAATGTTTACTGTTTTACGTGCTTAATATTGCTTATTATTGCTTAAAAAGAAACTTTTGTAGATTATTAGCAGGATCAGTAGTATCTTGACAATATTCTTTTCTAGTCTAGTCCAGTGCTAGACTAGAAATACTACTAGACTTAGTCATTCTAAATATCCTACAAGGAAAAATGTAGTTTAATTTAATTTTACACAGTGAAGAAAAATGGATGTGTTGTTTTATGTGTTGTATGCAAATATCTGACTTCAGCTAAAGGGAAGTGACTGTTATCTTCATTAAATAATCATGACGCAACATACAGGATTGTGAGAACAATAAATTGCAGTATGTTTCCTCTACCCAGGGTGGCATTAAGAGTTTATTTGGATATTTGACAACACAACATTGCCATAAAATGTTATAGAAATCAAATGTAGTAATAAACACCATAAGCAGTGTTAAGCTCAAGCATTTTGTTTCAGCTAAGTTGTTTTTTGTGGTTTTTCTAAAAGAGAATCCTCCTTCCCATTTCTTTTTGTCTATGTATTGACTTTAGGAGTTCATTACCCTTCCCTGGCAAGCCTGTGTTCACAGAAGGTGGTTGAGAGTGAGCGAGGCTTCCTCATGAGCACAGTAGGGAGTGGCTCCTACCTGGGGTGAGTCAAATGTTTGGCGCAGAAGGAAAATTGGTTGGAAAGCCATCAGTATTTCCTTGGAAAAACACCTTCCTGAAACCAGGTTGTTGTGAACCGAAAAGCTATGTCTTAAGAGCCATTTGGTGTGTGGGGAAACTTATCTGATAGATTCACATCCAGATGTATACACCCTGTGACTGTGTCAGCTCTGGTCATGCTGTGCATGGACATCAAGTTACAAGGATGTTTTTGTTTGACTTGGTCCCCTTTCTGTCTCTTTTTTAAGCACGCTTGTGATTGGAGGTATTGGTTCTCTCATGCTGGACCTGTATGGCTGGGAGAGTGTTTTTTATGTTTCTGGTCTCCTGTCAGTCCTCTGGGCTTACTGCATGTGGAAATACCTGCTTAAAGGAGAAGGTAAGAGAAGCTTAAGTTGCATCAGAATGTTGCATGACTTTGTGTTTTTGAGTTTATTATGCACTTTGAAATGCCTCGCTGCTGAAATGTGCTATAGAAATAAAATTTGATTCATTGATTGATTGATCAGAACCATCACTGCTGTAGTGTTATACTTTTATCATGTACCTTTTTTATGTATAATTGAAATGTATGAAATTTTGTCTGCTTGTGTGTGTGTGTGCAGGTCCTATAATTACACTTGAGTCCCTGGGTAATGGTGGGACCCAGTCGAAGCTTAATAAAAGGCATTGGGCACGACTCCTCAAGCAACCTGCAGTCTGGTAAGACAACAGCGCAGTCTGTTGTGTCTTCAAAGAACAGAAATGTATTTGTGTTCTGTATTCTGTAGCTACGCTAACTTCCAAAGCTTACATTAAGAAGTCATGTAGCTGATTATAAATCAAGCTTGAAAGTAACAACAAAGTCCAGCCTCAATTCCAAAACCACAATTTATTGTGGGTTTTATGTAATTGCAAAGGATATCAACCCAAGTTGTAACATTTTTTCAAATTAAGTTGACAGAAGCCTTCTATTGACAGGCTTCCATGTCAAAATAAAAAGTTGAGACATTAAAGCTTTGAAATGTCCTTCCTCCCAGAGCACCTAATTCGGGGGCAATAGCTTTGTTTCCAAGAGACTCTGATGCTGGGTGCAGGAGAAAGTCATTCATGGTTAATAGCTTCCTGCAGACACATTTTAAAGTGTTCAACCGTTTGTGTTTGTCTAGTTTTCCACATAGACATTTCTACACTGAGATAGCACATAATGCAGAATGTTTTCTGGGCAGTATCTGGTGCTTGATTTTTCAGGAAGACACATTCCAGATTTTAGGAGAATAACACTTAAATACAGCCTTGCTGCGTATCGTTCTGACTCTGGATACCAGCAGGCAATTACCTGATGTTCTCAGAATCTGAGCTGCTTCATATGGTTCTAAAATGTCAGAAATGTATTTTGGCATTAATGTATGAGATGTTAGAGAAATATCTAACATTTTCCAAGAGGATAGAAATAACTATTAAAGACTAAAGTCTTAGGTTGTTGGTGATAATGGACTGCGTGTTGCTTTTGATATTAATTTTAAAATATAAAGATGTTTTTTTAATAGTGTTGATGTTTGTATTCTTAAATTAAATTTATTTATTTATTACTGTATGTCCTGCCAATCAGCACATAAATGCAAAATTCAATCTAACTGATATCCTTTTTCACTGATAGATAACTGTTTGGTTTTATTTGCATGTACACTCATTATTACCTGAAGGGAAAATACATGAGAATTCACTGGGTGTGATCCTGAAACAATGGTCTACTGTTGGTTGACTTTAACCTACTTTTCTGGCGTTGTGTAGCGAGGAATAGCTTAAAACAAGACCACATTCATCAACTTCTGTTAAGTTAGTTGTACCTGTAAAGTTTGCTGAACAAAAAACTAGAACTAAGCTCCTATATTTCTGCCTTTTCCTCCCCTTAATTAGTGCTGTGATAGTAACGCACCTTTGCACAGCAAGCACTTTCTTCACCCTTCTATCCTGGCTGCCAACTTTCTTCAAGGACACCTTCCCTGATGCCAAGGTAACAGCATCATCCCCTCATTCTTCTTCCAGTCTGACCCCTGACCTTTATTTCAGTTCAAAATGAATTTGAGTAACACAGACGCAACAGCTGCAAATATCAAGTTGTATTTATGGAGTTAAAGTGCTATGGCTTTTCTTTTTGTTCAGTTTCGTATTTATGTATGTATCTCGATTGCTGTTTTCTTTTAATTATATTTTAAGACAAAAATCTGGTGGATTCTGTCATGCACTTGTTAAGCTTGAATGTGCAATGTATCTGCAGGGTTGGGTGTTCAATGTCATTCCTTGGCTGGTGGCCATACCCTCATCTCTGTTTAGTGGCTGTCTATCTGACCATCTTATTTGTCAAGGTACACAACCTGAGGAGTGCACATCACAAGGGTATTAGTTGTTTTTGAAATAGGAGGTACTTATACCTGTCTTTATCTCTTCAGGTTTCGACACCGCCTCAGTAAGGAAGTTAATGCAGGTACAATGTTATGAATTTGTCTTCTTAATCTTCTTCTGCAGCCAAAGGCTCTCTATCCCTCCTGCAGTACTGTAGATCACTGGATTACATAAAATATATATTATATAATATAGATGAAACTGAATTTTTCTCTGCTCGCTGGCTGACGTGTCTTGAATTTTTGTGCCAGAAAGTAACTAGGAATTAATATTAATAAGTATCAGCAAAAGTGAGAAAAACAGAAACAGGCCTTTGTGGTTTATTGTTTAATTTCTATCTAGTAGGGAACTTAGTAGAAGGTATATTTTCTATTCTTTTTGGAAATGTCAGACACGTCTGTTACTGTAACATACCAAAATAGCTCTGAACAATTTCTATAGGTTACAAGCAAATTGGCTGTTCAGATTAAATGAGTTACAAACTCTTAGTCTAACTGTGTGTTAAGTGAGAGTTTTATTAGTTGAATTCCTTTTTCTTCTTAATAGTGTCTCTTGCATATAGCAAACTGTGTTTCTTTTTTTTGTTGTTGTTTTTTTTTGTCTCCTCCTCTTGTTAGTTTTTCTCGATGGGTGTGTCCAGTGTGTTCACAGTCCTGCTCTGTGGTAATACCACGTTCTCCTGGGCTGTAGCTTTTGTGTCGGCCACCATGGGTCTCACTACGTTCAGTCACAGGTACTGGCTCACACATTATCCCACAATACCTGTACTTTGGACTTTGAATATTTAATTTATTTCCTTTTATACCACCACAAAACATAGTTTTGTCAGTTCTTGGCTCCTGTTTGGAATTCAGTTTTAAATTTCATTTAAAGCTCTTTAGTTCATTGGTTATATTTTTATTTTAATTTTTAAAATTAACTATCTAAACGTTAGTGCAAAATCGACCTACCTGCTGAAACAGGCAATGAGCATTTCTAACCTTATCTAATCAGGCTGTTGTTTTAGTTTGCAATATCAAAAATTACTTGAATAATTCATGTTGAGCTTATTATTACATGCAGATTAAAACACCTTTGAGTGACTTGTGTGAGTTCGCTGTTCTCTGACACGATGTGTGAGCAGCAGGGCACGTTGTAGAACTCTAAAGCCTGTATGTGAAAAAAATCTGTTTTTCTTGAAGCAAACTGGATAGTACTAGATAATTTTACTGCTGAATCAGAGGAAAGCAAGGAAAAAGTATAGCAAATCTCCAAGCTGTTTACCTGAAATTGAAAAATGTTGTCATTTAACATTAGTTCTCTGAATACACATTAATAATACTCAAACATTTTACCGCCTCAGCCCTTTTTTGACTGTGTACTTGGAAGATTGAATCATATTATAATTATCTCCACTCATTGGCAAAGTCAAAACATTCTTTAAGTTTCTTGCACTGATGTTAAAAACAAAACATTTCTGTTACAGCGGGGTTTCCTTAAATGTTCAAGATCTCGCTCCTTCTTGTGCCGGAGCTCTATTTGGTGAGCAAAACATTCAGTTTTAATGAAAAGAGCTTTAAGACTAAATATTAATGTTGTTTTTTAGTATAAATGTTAATAGCCATGTCCACCTCTACAGGAATCATGAATACATGTGGGGCATTCTCAGGTGAGTTTCTCTTTAGTTAGGAAATCTCTTTATGATAAATATTTAAACAGTAGAAGCTGAAACTCCATAAATGATAACTGGTTCCCTTTTACTAAATTCAAAGTTTGCGATGATGTGTGGCTGTCAGGTTTACTGGCTCCCATGATGCATGCATATTTCATCAAGAGAGCATATTAAAGCCAGTGAATAAAACAGTCAGCAGAGAATGACAGCACAGGGTTTATAAAGACAAATAGCCCTGTGACATTTTTCTTCATGTACAGAGCTTCATAAAAATATGTGTATCCCTTGGACTTTCCCACATTTTGTCATGTTACAAACATTAATCCAGTGTATTCTGTTGAGATTTTACAATTTTGCACACAAAGTAGTGCATAGTTGTAAAGTAGATGGAGATGGGTGTAGTTTTAAAAATTTACAAATAGAAACATGAAACGTCTGACTTGAATTTGGACTCAAGCCAGACTTTTTAGCTGACAGAATGGTAACTGTTCTCATTCTGTGCAGGAGTCCTGATGGTGTACTTCTCGGGGTATCTCATTGAGGCCACAGGCTCGTGGGCATCAATGTTTGCCCTCATCACCACAGTCAACCTGATGGGCCTCTTCACCTTCCTGGCATTTGCCGAGGCTCGCAGAGTCGATATCGACTCCAGCAGGGTCCGCCACCATAGCATCCACATCTAAATCGTCGCTGGGACGAGTGTGTCTACGAAAATGTTACTGTGGTTAATCTATAGGCAGATTATCCACATTGGATTATTATCCAATAGATGATGAGTGGCATCTTGCACAGTTGAGATGGAAGAAATGGTTGTTTAGCTCTGCATTTACTAGAAGGCTACTGAAAAGCACACAGCAGAGCATTGTTACTGAGAAACTCTAGGTGGGATTCAGAAGGAGGGGAGCTCTGTCCGTTCAGAGAAAATGGAAGAGAGTATACTTGCACTACATCCAGGTTGCAGGAGGTGTAGTGGTTAAACATTTGAGAGGAATCTGTTTACATTTGCAGTGTATTACAGCCCACATCGGAAGTGGCAAAGCTGCAGAGATTGTTTGTGAAAGCTGTTGCTAAGTGTTGGGTACTGCAGAGGGAGCACAGTGGTGGCGCTATTAGCTTGAGGTGCTCTCTAGCTGTAACAGACAAAGCTGGACTTCTTCTTACCTTGTAGGTGACCCAAGGAGAGTCCAAACTCTTTTACCTGGAGCGTTTTACTCGTAAGCCCCATAAACTTGTCACTGAGATAAATATCCAAGTGACATCTCATTAAGCGCCCGCTAATGACTCTGGCGGACACCCTTAATGTTGTGTACAATTTACCTTCAGCGGACCTTGTGTTTGCCGTTACTGACCTATTGGTTTTCAGTGGGGGTCAGAAAACTTTAGGACTTAGCTTTAGCTAAGTGCTTTCTCTCTGATAATGTACTTTTTTTTTCCTGTTGTGGGCAACGGGGCCCGACGAATACCCGCGGTTAAATGGACGGCGGAGTCCGGCGAGAACAGGCGCTTAAATTCCGTGACAAAAATTTTATTCTATGTTGTTTGACTTTGTGTTTTGTGTTTATGATGTAAAGCACTTTGAAATGCCTTGTAGCTGAAATGTGCTATACAAATAAAATTTGATTGATTGATTGATATATTAAATACAATAATGCAATTTGAAAGACCAAAGGTTAATTGTAAATTATTATTTTTTTCTATGTTATAGCATCTAATAAAATGTCTCATTAAATTATTTTTGACCAATTTCATATTTATATGGAAATATTTTTTTCTTTGAAGAGAAATTAATGTGGAGTCCAGGGAAAAAATCTGAAAGGACAAATGGAAAAGATGAGACCTGATTGTGTGTGTGTGTGTGTGTGTGTGTGTGTGTGTGTGTGTGTGTGTGTGTGTGTGTGTGTGTGTGTGTGTGCGTGTGTGTGTGTGTGTGTGTGTGTGTGTGTGTGTGTGTGTGTGTGTGTGTGTGTATTAATCCTAACTTGTTCTTTCTCTAAAAATAAATGTTTTTATGTTTGGCACATGCATTTATCAGAGAGATATCCAGATTTTAATTAATTTCCCAGTTTGTTACTGAAGTCTTAGAGTGTAAATGATCACAGTGGGACTGGGGAAATTTGATTTTCTTCATTGTCTCATTGGACCAGTGTTTGTTTTCTACACTTGACATAATGAAAATTACTGCGGATAAAAGGGTTGAAGGGATTTATTACGGCTACAGGTTTAAAGAATGGCAAATTTACTACAAGGAATATATCAACAAATACCAGCTGACTAATTTTGAGTGTTAAAGCGGTGGCCTTCAGAACACAGTTTTCATTTGAAATGCATTAGACTCATTTACTTTTTATGCATTTATTATTGTGTGCCTCATTTAAGCAACAAAGGATTTGAATTTCTGGTTGTTAATAAAGTTAGGAATTTTGTTATGTTTTTGTCCGAATTGTTTATGTGAATACAAAGCAACGGAAGATGTTTTTTTGTATCTATTTTTGCATCTTGTGGTGCAAATTTAGTTTTGGAAATGTCCACTGCGTTTCATTAAATTATGTTTTGGTATTTTGGTAAAAAAAAAAAAAAATACACAATTGCTTGCAGAAAGTGTTTACTTTTTTCAGTGTATTTTCAGAATTAAATTAGTTTCCTGTTGACATAAAAATACATAAACTGATAAACCACAGGTTTAAAACTGTCCTCTCTGTGCCAGTTTAGTTCAGAGTTTCACAAAATAAAAATGTTGATGCTCCATAAATTTCGTATCATACTTGCCAAAAGCCATTGAAATTGTAACGCAGTCTTAAACAGTAGATCAGGCCTTCTGAAAATATGTATTTATTTTTGTGAGCCTTTTGGCTCTAATCCATATGTAAGCTGTGAACATTATTCTTTTTATCCATTGTGTAAGTCTGGCCACATGCAGCTTTTCTTTTGACTCATGATTTGTGAGCAATTCAAAGAAAATCTTTTAAGTTTTATAATATTTTCTCAAAGTAAAAAAAAAAAAATTCATTTTTCATCATTGATCCCCTTGCTTTTTCTGTCCTACATTTGTCTACTAATCACAGAGGTGTTCAAAACATTGATGATGATACATATGTATACATATTGCAAAAAGTACACTCTCAATGTCTGCTCACCCATGATGATCATGATTTCCATTTAAAAAGCTAAATTACTGAAATGACAGTACCATATAGAGTAATTTGATTTGTTTTCCAGCTTTTAGCCAGGTGGAGCAAATATTTCCTCCTGCCTGTTTAGATGTGGATTATGTAAAGTCATACTTTATGTTTTATGTCTTTGTCAGTTGACAGCTTTCAAGAAATTATAAATTTTTTAAGCGATGTATTCACATGCTGTCCTAAAAACAAAGTCAATTTAAGATAAGAAATGTGTTAAAACAAAATATTCTGTATAAAAATGTTTTTAGTTTTGGATAAAAATGCAGTTTGTTGGCATAAACGAGTTTCCAGTATTTTTGCTCGTATCATTCTTGTTTTATCTGTGTGTATTTTCTGTGTCGCTCCACAGAGAGGCAGCATAGTACAAGCAATGACAGAGTCCATGTTACCTATCTCCAAATTCCTAGAATGAAGCCCTTAAGTGATGCTTCATAAGTTTTAAGAACACCCTACAGTTTGCAGAAATTATTAAAATATCTCCTGCGTCAAGGACCATGTGCTGCAACTGCTTCTGAGACAAAAAAAAAACAAACAAAAAACAACAAAACCGTACTATTTTGTGCGTCAAGCACCTGAAAGTTGCTTCTGTCCAGAATTGAATCCGGATCAGCTGCTGAACAGGTTCTGGTGCAGGGCCGTCATGTTCACACTAGCAGCTCACTACACGCCCAAATCCCGAGTGCGGGCCAGCGGGACGTATGCGGTGGCACCATATGGCAGGATGCTGTGTGCCATGTTGGCTAGCTGGCACTACCCACGTGTGAATGGCCAGACGCTAGTCAACCGAACCTACTCCTCCTCATGGGACCCAACGGCTTGGGTAACCATGGCGACGGGTGGCTTGTGGGGCTGCCGCGTGGCAATGGAAACTAAAGAAGGGAATGGCGGGGGGAGGTCACAAGTGAATGAAAGTAACAAGTCATTTAGAAGTCAGTGGGGTGGTGAAGTAAATTTAGGGTTTGATGTACAGTTTGTAAAAAAAAAAAAAAAAAAGGTGGGGATGGTCAGTCACTCAGACAGAAAATGGCGTAGTAAAAGAAGACATAATCATGATGAGTGGCCCACTATTTAATTAGCAGAAATTAAACACGAAGAGGGAGAATAGAAGAGCGAGGCAATTAAACCCAACCCCCAACTTGTTGGCTAGTTAGAGTAACCTAGTAAATGCTGGGCTGTCAGAGAGCTAGCGATACATGTAAATGAAATAGCCCCATTAATTAGTAATTAACATCAAGTTAATGACATTTCACTGTGTTGCCATTTCATCCTATGTCCTTCCTCTGAGGTGGAGGGGCTGTCTCTCCAGTCCCTGATCGGAAAGCTAATTAGAGCAAAGCTAAACTGCTGTATAGGACTACCTTATAATATAGAGGCCGGTCATTGTGTGAGCAGCATTAATTGCTTTGTAGTAATAGATAAGCAGGCTTTATAAGTCTGACATAAAGGTTTTACATGTTAATTGCATGGTGTAAGCGAACGTTTCTCCAGCTGACTTGGGAAATATTTTAAACATTTCACCTCCTTTTCAGACATCATGTACTGTATAATCTGCTTTAGGGTTGGAAAAACTCAAACGATGTGGAAAGTATACAAAACAGAAGTAAAAGACAATTGGCCTATTACGTAGATAGGACTTTTTTCTTTGGTGATGGTGGTTGAGGAGGTATACGAAACAAAGGGAATTTCTTGAGACACGGCGACTAAAACCGGAAGGCAACACAATAATGTCGCCATCTTGAAGCTGTTACTTTGTACGACCGCAGACAGAAAGTCTTTTTGTTCTTGAGAAAAAACAAAACAATCATGCATCGAAACATCTTGCATTTACGAGAAGCAACACCCAAAGCTGAGGTAAGAGCAATGCAACAGAGTTCATAGCCAGACCACCAAGGCAACTACAAATGTTGTTTATGAGGATAGAGTTTAACAGGCAAGAACATGCTTTTTTAAAATTAGCAGCAGCAGCACAGTTTTGTTTCTGTGTTAAGTCCACCTAATATGTGTATCTTTAGCTAAAACTGACATTCAAAGACCAAACATCTTTTGAAAAACTAGCTGCAGATGAAAAAATCCATGTAGTGTTTAACCGACTAAATAGATGGTGCCCTATGAACAGTGTTTTGACAGTTTAATTGGTATAAGGACAGCCTCACAAAGTAAACCACAGACTGATTATGTGGAGAAAAGTGAGACACGCAGAGCTAGTCCATGGCTCCTTAATTTAAAGTATTTTGTCACAGTTTGGAGAAATGGGAGGGCTGACGCCTGTGGCAATCAGTCATAATGTAGGGTTTAGTGCGTCAAATTAGTTTTTGTCAAGTGATCATTTTTGCCTGTGGTGAATTACAGGCAGAATGGACACAGAGGACTGGTTGAATTTCTGTAAGATGCCAGTTGCTGATAAATTAATATGTAAGTCTTTCCTTTTTGATCAAAAATTCAAGATGGAGAGTTAGGCTCTACATTTTCTTGTGTGGACATTGGACTGCAACGTCGGTGTTCCTGTCATAACACCCCCATTTCTTTCAGCAAGTTCTTGCTTTTTTCTGATTCAGTCATTTTAACGTTTTATGACCTGCAATGATTAAATACAATTATTGTGAGCTGCAAGGGAAAAGTTGTCAAAAAAATATGCATGTCCTTTAAAACATTTTGTTACATGAACATGAGAGAGTTGGCCTGTGTTGAATCTAATTCAGCATTTTTTACGGTCTGACTGAGGTGAAATCAAGAGATTGGAATGTTCTTTTGTTTCTGGTCTTCCCACCCCCTGAGCTGGAAACAGCATGCTGACATGGCTAATATTGCACGATTTGTCTGTGGTCATGAGTATTATTGCTGCAAAGAAAAATAGAACATGAAGTTAATATTCATCACGCAGCAGTGTTTTTGTCATGAACAAAACAGTTTGGAATGTTTTTCGGAGGGTGATTTTGAGCAATGTCTGTTTCAAGCTTCCACTCTTCACTACGGCTTTCAGGTATTTTTTTCTTTAGCCAGTATCACTGCCTCTGTTGACCATCTTTTCTTTGTTTTCCTCTTTTGTTCCTGTCTTCATCTCTTCCTGTAAACCAACTTCTGATAGATAATTGACCCCTAAAGCGATCCCCCGATGCCTGAGTGCACTCACCATTTTAACTCGCCACCACAAACACACTCACAACCAAATATGTTGATTTTTGTCGATTAAAGCCCCTTCAGCTGTTTGCCTCTTGCCAGACATATGGGCCATGTAAAATCTAAAGAGCAAGTGGGGCCACCATTGAAAGGGGCATCATTTTAATGGAACCCTAAGGGACAAGACCCACACCTGCGTAATAATAGAGTAAACCATGAGCAACGCATTGGCCAGATGAGAACAGTGTTGCTGGGGCACGGGGCATCCCAATTCAGTTAAAGTATTTATTGCAAACAAAAAACTCTAAAACTGCTTTTTTTTTTATTATTATTATTACACTAACCATTTGCAAACTTTTTTTTTCTGTTTCCTCTGTCCTAACAGGAGACAGACAGCTCAGCCAGGGTTTCAGCTTTATATCTGCTAAGCCAGAAAAAAAACAAGCTAGATTTGAAACTCTCCCCGGCAGCATATTTTTCCCATTTTTCTTAAAAAATGAAAAGAGTTGTACGGTTTACAGGTGCAATAACAAATGTTTACAAACATAATTTTAAAAAACAACATGGTGTATAAGCTCTTGGCAGTGAGTGGCAGAAGCTTACCACAAGGAGAAGGCATAGAAAACATC
This sequence comes from Poeciliopsis gracilis, assembly GCA_911649635.1. NCBI lineage: Eukaryota > Metazoa > Chordata > Actinopteri > Cyprinodontiformes > Poeciliidae > Poeciliopsis > Poeciliopsis gracilis. The sequence goes on from CAJVRI010001220.1 coordinate 7,632,383, forward strand.
ACTGGAAAATTCGGCAAGCATTTCTAAGTTGAATTTTTATTTTATACCGCTTCCTTTTCTCTTTTAATTTACTCGGCTTAAATATTTTTTAATAGGCCTGCAACTGGACTGACTTATAATTCCTTTTAATTGTTTTATTAATCATTTGCTCTAATAATAAAATCCAGTTTGCTATTTCTCAGTCTGACCCAGAGTGAACAACCCAAAGATAGATGATTTAGTGGACTGAAAAGAGAATTATCGGGAATTTCACACGAAGCAGAGGCCGGCACTCTGTGGAAGCTGCCAGTTTGGCGAAGAAATTTACAATTGGCTATTGAAAATAGTGCTGGCTGTTTTGCTTATTGATGATTTGCAATAGACTTAAATTAAAAGTGTAAATTTCAGATAGATGCAAAATATGAATTAAGAAATGCATATGAATTGTAATGCACGATGAGAAACAAAAGATCTTTGGATTGACTCAAAAGTCGGTCTAATTTATGTTTGGTCAATTAATGCCAAATATTTATTGTGCTATATATTCATCCTACATTGTTTAGTTTCTCTTCAGCATCAGGTAATGATAATTAAATTGCCCATTAAAATAAATGTGGATTTTGGATTCCCAGTGCTGAATTTAGCACATTTAGTATAAGTAGAATTTATACAGATAACAGTATGTAAAGTTATGGGAGAACATGGATTCTTCTTTGCATGAAATTAACTTAATATATATATATATATATATATATATATATATATATATATATATATATATATATATATATATATATATATATATATATATAAAAAATCGTCTTTTTTAAAAAATCGTTTCAAAAATACAAAAATAAGGTGTTAATGAATTTAAAAGGTGCATTAACATAATAACGTTTTATTTATCGTGTCCGGCATGTCCCAACAATCTGCAGCATTCTGTTTGTGCATGCACATGAGGATGTTAAATACCCCACTCGTGTCACTGCCTCAGCACCTCTCCATTCATCTGTTCCAGCTCTCCCCAGCCTCACACCGCTCACATCTCCAGCACCACCAGATCTTCCCCCTTTTTTTCCCCTCACTCTCTCTTTACTAAAGTTTGGCCGTCAATCAGCAGTGGCCTCAGGCAACGGGCACTGATGAAAAGACCCCTGAGAGAAGGAGACCCAAATTAGATTTCAATAAGGATGTTGAATATTCATGTCAGGGAAACATCTAAAGGTAAATGCTTTTTGATCTCCTCACACAAATATCACTTGTGTGCATTCCCAGGTCCTGGTGCTCTGGTTCTGCAGCGCTTACTCCCTCCCCCAGCCCCATCAGCCCGGTCCGGCCCTGGCCCCGGCCTCGGCTCTGTCTTGCTCCTCGGGGGATGCGATGGAATAATGATGATCGAGCTACAAAGGAGGAAAAAGAGCCATAATGAATGTTTATACCAAAGGGACCCAATAGAAAGGGCATCCGTACTAAGTATTCAGTAATTAGTATTTAGCTGAAGTTGATCATTGAGTGCATGCATGCAAACACACGCAGACTTTGTGAACAAGTATTGAGAGCAGAACTACTGAGGTGGAATCATTTATTGTGGGAACCTCCCCTGACAGCACCAGTCATAACATGGTTTCATTTCTCCTGTCAACATGTTTACTTTATTTGTATAATTGACTCACTTTGGGACTTTCTTTCCCAAAATGTCAACAGCATTCAGAGTAAAACAGATTCACCTGCGCTCCGTTTAGAATTACAATTATCACCTTACCACATTAGAGGTAAATACGTCTCTTAACATCAGTCCTTAAGTTGTCTTTTTGTTTTGCCTTAATGCACCGTTTACTTGTAAGTTGTACTCGCATGGAGTGCTAAAAGGGGGCCAGCATTCTACCAATACCCTGAAGAAATCGCCATCACTTCCATCAGTGCTTAGATGGAAATGTGCGACAGTGCTGGATGTGTGGGGACTGCCTGAGGCTCTTCTCCCCCATAGAGAGTCCACTCCACTCGGGAGCACGCCATGAAACGAGTTCTGAAATGAGACCAAAGGATAGAAACACCATCTCTTCTTGATGCAGGGTAGGACCGGCTATTAGCCCGTGTCAACCCTTATCATGAATAATGTGTCAAAAGTGTTGGTGATAGCTGCAAACGAGCCACTGCGGCCCATGATGCGGAATGACAACCCAACTTCATTCATAGAGAATACTAAGGCATGTATTCTCATCTTCCTTTATACTTTTCGCTTATTCTTACCCCCCCCCCACCCCCCGCTCTGTGTTCTTCTCAACCTCCCCCGCCCCTTCCTTACAACATGATGGTCAGTCTATTGCCAGGCAATCTGGTCTGTGATGTTGTTCACACCTCCGTTGAGCCAAAAGAAGAAGAAGAAGAAAAAAAATCTATGACAAGATATGATGACTTACCCAGGTGGTGTATTTCACTGGTCTCTTGGTCTTATGGGTGAGGACAGCCAACCAAGGTGTGTGTGCGTGTGCATGTGTGTGTGTGTGTATGGCTACAGTATTTGATGGTGTGTTTACCCGGGGCCCTGTGCTGTGGTGCTGTGATGCTGAGTGTCACCGTGGTCCGGCCTGAGCCCTGCAGCCAGAGAAACCAGCTGTGAAGCTGACAGGTTTGTCTTCTGCACTCACCTACTACACTCTTTCCTCGCTTTCACACACACAAAAACACACACTGACGTTCATATAATGAAGCACATACACAAACACAAAAAAAACCGCTCACTCTTTCATGGCCTGAGGTTTAAGTACACATGCACTCACAAATCCCCCTCCTCTCCCCCCTCCCCGCATCCACACATATCCACAGACAATCACACAAGCTGCAGGCAGCCTCTCTCATGCCAGCTACAAACACACTGCAAAGGAATACGCTCACAGAGCTCTGCTGTATAGTGGCTATACTCACTCAACACATCCTCGCAATTTGATCAAAATGAGCAAGTATGCAACGGTTCTTAAACATAGTATCCTTCTTCAATATTTTTCATCATGTAGGCGGCATACCTCACGCTAGCTTATCTTTGTGGAACTTATTAAGCTGTTAATACGAAAACTCAGAAATTCAGCATCGGCAAATAGATTTTACTGAAGATGCAAAAGATTTCATTACTTAAGAAGACCAAAAGCAAATGAGATTTGATTAATTAAATTACCAATAAATCCGATGCAAATAATAAACACAGTATTGTTGAAATATTACAGTGATGATAATAGTTGCAATAGTTTAATATTTATCTCAGACCTCTTTCTCTTATCTATCATGATGATTCTTTTAACTCTGTGGTGAAACAGCATATTGAGCAGAATTGGTGTCATCTTTTACTGCAGTGGAACTCAATTCAACATGCTGAATATCTTATTGACTTTTTGACTGGTGTCTATACAGCAGTAAACTAATATTGCTTTTCTAAAAGACCTTTTCTATATTATTATTGTCAACACCTTTACATTGATGATGTTTGTGTTAGATTGTGCAGATGTCTCACCTGTTTAAAATTAATGGGTACAACCCTGTTTCTTCAAGAGAACAGTGACATGTAAAAGATGTAATGTTTTTTTTTTTTTTTCCTCTCTACACTGACATACCTCAAATATTTTTATTAGGGTTTTATTTCATATCTCATGGTTTTTAAAGTTTTTAAAAGCAAAAGTCATAAAAGTGTGGTATGTATTTGAATTCAACCCCCTTTTCTCTGGTGACCATAAATAAAAAAATAGTGAATCAGGTGGCTTTCTTGATCATCGATTTTGTGTATTCCTAATTTTAGTATGAATTAAGAAGCTATTGTGTATCAGAGGTTTGGTGGAACATAAATAAACAATCAGAATCATGAAGACAAAGGAACAGAGTTCCTCAAAAAATTCAGTTGAATATAAGCTTAAAGCAGAGTTAAGTTATAAAACAAAGTAAATTTTAAGCACGTTATTTCTGAAAATAGAAGAATCATGACAGAAATGTAAGAGAGCTTTTATTATGGAAGTGTTTAGAAGGCCCATTGTAACTTTGGAGAAGCTGCAGATATCCATAACTCAGTTGGGAAAATCTGCCAACAGAACCACTATTAACGTTTCACTCCACGAACCTGGCTTTTATGGGAGAGTAAGTCAATGTTAAATGAAAGCCATCTGAGGTCCTCTTTTGCAGATTTCCACAAGCCACATCAAGCACACAACAAGCATATGAAAGAAGGGGTTTTAGTCAGATGAAATCCAGATGAAGGTTTTTGACCTATATCTATGGGTTAGTGTTTGTTATAAAATTGACACCCTGAAGAAAGGATCCTTCTTGTGAAATAAGGTGCAAATGTGATAGGGATGATTTTATTCAGGAGGATAATGAAAGCAGGTCAGAGTGGATGGGAAGATGCATGGAGCTAAGTAAAGGGAAATCCTGGAATAAAACCCACTAAAGGCTGGAGTGGCCTTGAGTGGGGGGAGCAAAGGTTCATATGTAAGCAGGTCAACACAAAATAGAAAGCCAGAGCTACAATGGAACAATTTTAGATAAAATCATATTTATGTGCTCTGTCAATGTCCATGGATAAAACTAATTGAAAATCTGAAGGAGTACTATTTTATAAAAAAAGAGTGGCTCACTAGATGTCCATAGCTACAGACAGGCACCAAAAAATTTGCAGCTGCAATTCCCACAGAAATTGTTCTATTAAGTAATTTTTTTTTTCGTTAAAAAAAAACTTTATTCAGTTCTTTTCACATCAAATCACACAGTACAGATTTGATTATACCATTGTAACCACTGAAAGAAACATTTTTATTAATCTTGAAATGCCCACATTTCAATTAAATTAAATTTTTTAGATATTCTATTGACCAAGGAACCTTTAAGAAACCACACTTGTTTTAGCTCCATAAAAACGAACTCTATTGTCTTTCACACATTGTATTTACATATCTGCCTGATTTTGCTGAAGGTTTACTTTCCTTAAACTTAAAGTGAAACCTCAATAACCAATGCCTAATACTGACCAGAATTTCCACCATCAGATATCATGATGACTTCATTTTCATGGGTGAATCCCTGGGTCTGGCAGAACACGCATGCTGGTGTGCAGCACATACCTGTCTATGCGCATTTGGCATCATGTGGGTCAATGAGGACATATAGCACAGCCATAAGCACCTGAACTTGTGGTCCATCCAGGAAAAGCTCATGAGTTTGCCTCAGGAGGTGCTGCGTTCGGCATTAACTCCCCCCCATCAATTCCTTTTTTCTCTTTCTCTCACACACACACATACGTCGGCACACGCCCCCACACACGCGCACACACGCACACCTTGACACAGAGTAGTGAAGGATGCCATGTGTATCCAGGTGTCTGGCTGTGCTGTAGCGCCCTTCAGATGTCACAACGGCAGAAATCAGTAGTCTGACCAGAAAGTCTGCAGGCAGCATCTACGTGTGAGTGTGTCACATGTGTGTGCACGGCCACTGGGTGTGTGTGTGTGCATTCAAGTGTGTGTATTTTGCTGCATCTGCACACACACATATTTGCATGTGTTTGCTTCTGCGTGAGATTGCGGTAACCTATTCCTAGAGGGTGGGGGTGAGAAAAACAAGTGAGAAAACAGCAAAACAAGTTAAGAGACAATGAAGAAAGCAACACTGGCACCTGTTTCCCCTGGTGTGGAAGGCAAAGACATTCCATAGACCAGTCCTTCTATGCTCTCTCTTGCTGAAAAACACAAGCAGTAGCTTTATTTCTAGATATTGTGGCTAGATAGCGTTTACCCTATTCCATTTCCCTTGGTTTCCTGCTCTTTTTCCTAATGCACATGCACACCTTTTTTTTTTTTTTGGTTCAGTTATGTGGCCAGATGTCCAAGTTGACATAGCGCTTAAGGCGTTTGACTGGATGAAACAGCGCTTTGGCTGCGGGTAAAGAGGGATTAAAACAAGGCCCGAGGCACTTGTGTTATATTGAAAACATCCTGGGCTGCTTTGTATGGAGATTTGCATACATTGGGGGTCTGTGCAGCTACGGCCCATCTGCTGAAGTGCATCGTCCCCAAACAACAAAGTGTGTTTAAATATTTCACATCTCCATCTATTGGGACATAAGCAAATACAAAAAAAAGAAAGAAAAAAAAAGACTCCAGAGTGAGTGAGTGGTGGAGATGGGGTGGAGTAAAAAGCAGTAGATTGGCACGGCTTTAAATTTGAACTGCTCCCAAATGTGCCTCAGTCAGATCCATGGTAAATAACACTATTGTTGGCCAGAAACAAGGAAAATCTAATTATAATACTTTGTAAATCTAACATCTATCAAAGGCATGTTTTTTGTTTGTTTTTTTTAATAAATAGAATTTAAATGAACTGTTTGTGGTCATAGAACAATGACAATTTCAATAATTTGGATTAAATATGGTGTTAAAAATTAGGTAAATCTGTGAATATTTTAACAAATGTATTTTTGCAGTTTTGACAATAAGAATTGGTTGGTATGAGATTCTCGGTATATGATAATTGATGAAAAGAAGGGGTTCACACAATGTTAAATAACTGAGCTAAAATACACAACATTATCTCACTACTTCTATTTAACACAAAAATGCAATAATTTTCATAAGCCCTCTTGCTGGAAATAAAAAAATTGAGTTTCTAAAGTGAGAATAATGGCACAGTTAACTTAAGATAGACTTAAGCAAAACTCTCAAACAAATAGTCACAGAATGTACTATTTTTACCCCCTATATTCGAATATATATATATATATATATATATATATATATATATATATATATATATATATATATATATATATATATATATATATGAATCCAACCCATTGTTAAGATAGTCTCTTTATCTTTTTATTCCTTTCTACTCCACACAGTCTGACACTTGGAGTCTAAAGATCAGATATAAGTGGGCCAATTTGTCAGAGTAGCTACTCCCATCGCCATTTGCAGTTGGAAATCTAACAAAGTGATTCTGGCTAATCTTCTTAAAAGTTCTAGCAAGCTTTTCCCCATTTCTCCTTCCAGCAGCTGCAATGAAAATGAAATGCAACATTCAGAAAAATCACTTTCTGTTCAGTTAACAGATCAGTTCTGATTCCAAGTGTGACGTTCAGAGGAACGTTTCAGGAGCGAGACCGCTGGCCAGTCTGAGCATTGCACAAATATTCCCCGCAGGCAGCTTCTCAGATGGATGTGTGAACTGCACTTACTGGGGTCCACATTCGGTTGGTTCCCAGAGAGAGGTGACACCACAGCTTGATTCCAAACCAAAGTCAGGAGTCTCTTCTATCAGTTTTAATGTGGTGGTTCCCTGGTGGCCAAGCTGAGAGAACAAAGCTGGTTCACTTGTATTTCATTTCACCTTCTGCTTCTCCATATATTTAAAGTATGTAAATAGAGTTTCATGTTCAGGAAAAAAAAAAAAAAATCCCTGGCTAATTATTGACAGAGTGAGACTGATGAAATGAGAGAAATATTTCAGGCTGACTGATAGATTGATAAGAAATGTCAGTACATCAGTATAATTAAGTAGCCTCATTATGTGAGCTATATTTCAGCACGTTAATGACTATAAGATTAGAACCATAGAATTATGTCAACTTCAATTTTGATACATAGAAGTAAGAAAATAAATTGTAGCAGTTTTGCCTTTTAATTGTTTTTAAGTTTCACAAGTCAAGTAGCCTCATTTTAAGTATTAATCAGTAGTCAGGTTCTCAGCTTGTGTAGCCAGCTTGACTGATATACATGCTGCTTGTAGCTTCTATCTTTTTAATAATATTCACAGCTATACGAACTTTAAGCGCATGATTTATGCATTAGTTTGATACTAATAGACAGTCTTAAACATGCATTTATAACATCTGGCTAAATTTAACATCAGTTTGTATGTGAACATGTTTTTTAAAGTGGAACAAATTATATTGTTAATTTTGATTATTTTCTGCCAGTTTTAGAGTGGTCTTATTATTTTTACTAAACTTAATTTTTTGTTTTATCATGTATCTCCTTGTGATGTTGTGATTGTTGTGAAGCCCTTTGATCAACTGAAGTTGTTGTAAATGTGCTATATAAACAAACTTTGACTTGATTTGGTTAATCAGTGGGGCCATCCACTCAGGTAGGTCACTGGACATTAAAATAGTGTTTTCTTAATAAAGGTTATCAGTCACAACTAATTAGTTTCAACAGCCTCTCTTTCCTTTTCACATTGTTCCAAACATTAACATTTGTTTTATGTGGTAAACAGGAAAAAGTGTCGCAGCCTTTTTTCCATCAGCTGACCTAAGGTTCACAGTAATAAGTGGGGGAGGGTCAAGCACTGTTTCATTCTAAGCTCCATACAGCTTGAAAAAACCCTGTCCATTTTGTACTTTGTAATGAATCTCGTTTAAAGGACTTTAAAATGTAGGAACAGGATGAGAGGAGCTTTTAGTGGTCTTGAAACTTTTTAAAACCTTGGTGTACCTTTATTCTGGTAACCAGCTTACGGCTAATTGGTAATTATAAAAAAGGCTGGTGGTGCTGCTTGATTAAAGCCGGCAAAAGTCCACAGCAGACAATTTGCTGAAGTCTCGTCTTGTGGTGAGTTATCATCCTCCTGGCCCAAAACCTCTTTATTGTATTAATGCTGTAACTCTGGACTTCTGTGACATTTAATGGCACTGTAAAATAAGATAATTACTGTAATATATCTGTGTACTCATGCCCGTTTCCGAGGTCAGAAACATAAAAATTAATGAGGAACAAGTGGGAGGAAGAGGACAGAGAAGACAGATTAAATGAAAGTAAGTGTGTGTGTGTGTGTGTGTGTGTGTGTGTGTGTGTGTGTGTGTGTGTGTGTGTGTGTGTGTGTGTGTGTGTGTGTGTGTGTGTGTGTGTGTGTGTGTGTAAGTTTAAAGCGGCAAAGATGGCAAAAGTTAGTTTTATTAATGTAAAGATAGCCGAGTCTAAAGCTACTCGGAGATTCAGTGTTGATGCTTCTTTTTCCTGATAACCCTACATTCTTGTTTTCTGTCTCCTCTTCCCCTGTGTGAGTCCCATTTCAGAGAAAACACACATCAAATGAAAAACATGCTCAGGGCAGTGGATGGTGGATGGAACAGTAAGGTGATTTAACGACAGGATGGTTTGTGTGTAGGCTGGACAGCCTGGTGCAGCCTCCGTCTTCACAAGAAGCACACGCAAACAGTTGCACGTACACGCACATGCACACACACACACGCACAAGCAAAAATGCACACACACACACACACACTCACCAACACCAAATATCTGAAAAAAAAAAAAAACAGCCAAGATGGACGTGAGGAACATGTTGCTTGCATGGGGGAGGATTCTGGAAAGAAGAGCGTGGTCAATCTGTTTGTTTCTCTGTCACATCCAAGAAGAGTGATAATTTCATTTTCTGATCATTATCTTCTCCCTTTTATTTTCCTCCTGATGTCAGTTTTTGAAACTTGCTAAAATGAAAGATCACAGGGTAATTGATTTAATTTGATCCAACAGTAAAATGCCAGGTCATTAAAAAAAAATTAAATAAAAGATACAAAAAATAAAACATGTAATGAATGTTGTCACATACAAAGATAGAAATCTGACTATATTTGAAGACCTGATTGACAAATATATTTATATATATTTTCTTGCTGAAGAAAAGCATTCCCACAGCATGATGCTCTCACCACCAGGTTTAATCATGGATGTGGTGTGTTTAGTGCAATTTGAAGCATCAGTTTATTTACAGACAAGCCCAAAAATATTCACATCCCATCAGTGATTGAACCAGAGGTCTGGCTGGGCCAGGCAAAACATTACTGTCAATGAATTTACATGGAGATTACTGGGAACAATATTTCTGTAAAGAAAATATTACACGCTTTTTCTCATAATTTTGTGAATAATTACAGTTTTCAAGTCTCTTTTCAGTAACATGATGCATTTTTAAAACCATATTTTCATTTAAAGTCTAATTTTTATTTTATTTTTTAATTTTTTTTGCCTGCCTCTGACTTATATGGATATGCGCAATGTTCCTTAAATTGTATGCTTCACAATTCTGCTCACTTCATGTTACAGTTGTGCTCTGCGCCATTCAGTTTTTTTTTAATTTTTTTTTTATATCCTCCATCTGAGCAATCTCAGACATTCTTATTATCTTTGAAAGTGAATTGTCAGGCAAATTGTTGTCGGAAATCATAATGTTTTGTCAAAATGTGATCAGGAATTTTTGCTGCAGTACAGACAATTATACCCTGGGGCGTGTGCAGGAGTAAAACGGCTCCGGCAACGCCTCTGAAAACAACAAAGCCACTGATGTTATCTGAGCTTCAGTACTCTGCCTGCTCCTTCTACGGCTCCCTATATTTTATTGTATCTCGTAAGCCTTTTCATCTCGGCAAACTGTTTAGCCATGGAAGGTCATGGTTGTAGAATCAGTGAAAAAGTTGAACAGACACACATTAACCCCCATTTAATCAGGATTACAGAGAACAACCAAGCATTATTTAACACACATCTCAGCGTGTGGCAGCAAAAGGAAAAATATGGGACACACATACACTCACAAACACAAATCCAGCACAATCAATCTAATGGTGTGCATTAGTTAACTGCCAAATGTTGGGCTTTTTATGGCAGGATCACCCATCCCTTGAAAAGATAAATACGGTGCACAGATCCCAGTAATTACAGCAATCCCCTTACAGCGCGCAGAGAGACCATCCTCACTCACCAGCCTCTCTGGAGTGCTGTCGCCCAATAGATTAAGTCATTAAGGACAGTTTTAGGACACCGGGCTGTCTGACAGAGGAGGTGCTGGATGGAAAGGAGACAAAAGGAAGATGGAGATTGGCCTGGTGATGTATTTAATGAAGTGTTGTACAAGTATTTAGAGAGGGAGGGGGTAAAACCAATGTGGTTTAGATGAATCTGCCTCATATTTACGCATTTGTATTGGATGCCCTGTCTCTTGTGAAGTTCTTTATTTCCTTGAAAATGATCAACTTATGACATTATTTAATGGCGATTTAATACAAAATGGACATTTTTACCACATATTAGCATTCTAATTAAGTTTTTCAGGGTTTTACTATGTGATTTTAATATGCATCATATAAGCCAGAGATAGCACAAGAACAGGAGTTTCTGGAAGTTTGCCCTGTGTATCTGGACCGTACTAAATGGATTTGCATGGACTAACATGCAAATGGCAATTAACATGCCAAAACACATAACAGAGCTCAGATTACTGCATACAGCGCGATCGTGGCTCCTGTCCCTGGTATCATTTGAGTCAAATGTATAAAGACGTTGCTTGGATAGAACAGCAGAATTTCCTTCAGCAAAGCACTGGTGGTGATGAGTAACCTGACAGAGGGCCTTTTAAATGGTTGATTATTGTGCAGTGCATATGGTAAAACCACAAACGTTAAAATCACATATGTTGACGTGATTTTATGTACTATGCATCCACGTGAACTACTTTTTTATTTGCAAGTTCAGACGGTTTTCAAATGTTGCCAAGTATTATCATATCGCAGCACTGCTAATAAAATGCATCCCCAAAGCATGATGCTGCCTGCACTGTTCCACAGTGACAATGTTGTGTTCAGGTTGATGTCGAATTACACATGGGATGGATGTAGCTAAATGATTTCTGATTGTTTTGATGGATTTTCAATGGATTTTAAGAGAGCTGATTGCATATTGATATTGTGCTTTTCAGATTTTTATTTCTGAATGATTGAAAACCATGAATTATTTCATCTTCACATCTGTTCACTATTTTGTGTTGGTCTATCACATGAAGGCTTGATGCTACACACCAAAGTTTGTGTTCAGTGTTATGAGAGCAATATGAGATTATGAGAGCAAGGCATCAAAGTACTGGTTTGGGAAGTCTGGAGTCTGTTCAAATTCTGTAGCACATAAAATCTAAAATGTATAAATCAGGGAATGCAGTCTTCACTGAATACATTTTCTATAATAAAAAAAATCTGTTTCTACAGGCCAGTCTGTAAAACCTCCACTTTAAGAGGTTGTTTAGAATTGCAGTGGCTCTGTGCAAATAAATCCCATGCAGAAAATCTGGTCTGTTTGTTATTTTACCATGTCTATTTTTAAATTCTACAGTCACCTGGTTGACATTCAGTTTTAAAAATGACTACCTACGGGTCATTATCAAATTGTAGAGGGGTTGCTTCCCATCTACAAATGAAAAAAAATTGCAAGTACTAATAAAAACTGGTCTTCAAACCCTTGCTTGGAAAATGCAAAGATAACTGGAATCAGGGTTTCATCTTAAGGATTAGCCCTAACATCAGCCCAATGTTAGGGCTAATCATGAAATGGGCACATAATGGAAATTTTTACATTTTATTTGTGTAAAAATGCAGGAAGAATATACAAACACACCAGAGCAAAATTAGAATTCTGGAAGGGAAGTATGCATTGATTTGAAGGCTGCTATCAAAGTAACTTGGTCTTTCATTACATCTCAGCAAAACTGTAGATTGACTGGCTGCACTGGTACAGTGATTCATGCAAAAGGAAACCCAACCAGGTAGAGAATGCATAGAAATAAACTTTACATTTTTTATTTATCTTGTTGACATTTTTATCTTATTTTATTTATATTTTTTGAAGAACAGAATTTTTATTGTCATAATCATCAAAATTGCAATAATTAATGGCTTGAAATGTTTCACTTAATGTTCGTCTTAAACCATGATCCTAGTTATTGATGCACTTTTAGTAATCAACATATCAGCATAACTAGAAACTACCCCTCACGTGTAAAACATGCTGCAACTTGTCAGTTTTAATAAAGTTTGGACATTGTTGTTTTCTTCACTGTAACAGGACCTTTGGTCCCCAGGCCTAACCAAATACTGGAACCCCCCCTCCAAAACACAAGAAACAAACATAAAGGGTGAAAGTAAAATATAATCTAACAAAAGGGAAACCAGACAAATGAGTGTGTGATACCACTTTAACTAGACCAGGCCCAGAGAGAAAAATGTGTATGTGAATAAATGTATAAAAGGACAATCTTAATCAAATTAAGATGTGGAATTATAATATTAAATGTCTGAGCGCATGGTTGGTGGAGAGTTTCATAAAGAGAGCTGATTAAGGCCTTCAAGTTTCGAGGCTTGTGTGTGCAATTGATGTCCGTCCAATGACTAAGACACACTAATTCACAACACTTTGATACTGCAGCTAAAATTCTCATTAGCTTAAGTGTGTTGGAGTTTGAGCCCCTGCTCCGTTCAGACCACACAAACAGGCGGTGGCCAAAGAAACGCATGGAGGAGATTTAATTGCATCGTCTTAGAGCATGCACAAAGTCATATAAAAAATGTGATTTGCTTGCACATATTAGTCGGCTTGGCATTATTGCACTTCTTTTGTCTTTTGTCCTCCCACCATGCATACATAATCATCAGCATGCAGCTTAACATCAAGGCCTGATGGAGTCTGAAATTTGAGTGGCAAACAGTTGTACGAACAGATGTGGATTAATGTTCATCTTTTCTTCAAGCCAGAGATTAAACCTGATTTACCACCTAATAGGTTTTAGTTTGGTTCTGTTCTGTTATATTTCAGAGTGATGGAAGCGAAGAGGTGGTCTAAATTAGACCGGCGGAGAAACAAAGAAGAGAAGGCAAAGCAATTGTGTGATTGTGTCTCCTACTGATGGGGAAGCTGCCAGAAGAAACCAGACAGTGAAAGTGGAAAGAACAAAGGGAAGAGGAAAAAGAAAAAAACATGGATTGGATAGAACGAGAGGCAGAGGGAATCGTCAGATGCTCCTCATTCCTGTTGTGGGGAGCTGAAATGAAGGAGAAGCATTTGAGTCATGGGGAATCAGAAATGTCAACAGATTGAGTCAGAGCAGAGCCGGGACCGTCTGGAAGGAGAGACTATCAACACTGACTGAGGGGCATGCAAGATTTTGGGACCGTTACTGAGCTAATGGCAAAATTATTGGACATTAGCTGTGCGTGTGAGCATGTGTGTGTGTGTACGTGTTGCACGGGGGCGGATGTGGGATTGGCTTAGTCTGCTGTCTATAATGAATGGTTAATGTTAGTCTGGTAAAAAAAAAAATGAATACGGTGACCATCTGCTCAATCTAAGTCTGCGTTCTGTTCATGTGTGTGTGTGTGTGTGTGCGTGTGTGTGTGTGTGTGTGTGTGAAGGAGGGTTCACATTTGTGTGTATGACAATCATGCGGATACGCACAATGTTCTCTTGGAAAGAGATTTAGAAATATGGGATGAAAGAAAGAGAGAATACATGAAAAAAGAAAGAAAGAAAAATGGCATCAGAAGCACCAAAAATGAGAAAAAGTAGAAATTTGTAATTAAGTCATGTTCTTGTGTGTTCAGATGTAGCAGCAGCGCAAACAGGTGAGCACACATTAGCAGATCACTATAAAGAAATAAAGACTTTAAATATTGATACTCTGAGCAGAGTTAATTAAACTATGCAATCATCAATGGTTAGAAGAGAAACTTCTACTTGACAAGCTAAAATCCTCATTGGGATAAATCAATTTAATAGTCCTTTGACACGTTATATGTGAGTATCTTGAAATGTTATTGTCAATATATTAGACATTTTCTGGTAGATTGTGATAATTTATGCCATTTTTCCAGTAAGTGGTTCATGAGTCAACCACTTCCAAATTATAGTGTAGCATAATTTGATAGTTTAATTAGGAGCTGTAGACTTGATCAGTTAAATATTGTGTGGACTTTATCACACATTATGTACAGGCAGCACTGTAAATGTTTCTTTTGAGTGATATTTACTTTTTCATTAAGGAAAAACAACATTTTATTCAATTTATTTGGTTCACAGATTTTGTTTTGTGATGCATAAAGGCCCAAAACATTTGAACCCACTGGAGTTTCTTGCTGTGAAGCTTCTCTAAATGCAGATACAGATTCAGTTCTACCATAACTAGAACAGTCATCAAAAACAAGCATAACAACTAATGTTTTCAATGTTTGAAAAATATTTGTGGCAGTGAGGTTAATAGGAAACCAGGATCAAAAATGATGTGGCTCAGTGGGAAAAATATTGTCTTACTATCAGAAAGCTCCATTCCACATACCGATGTGGGGCAACGGACTTTATACCAAGTTGCCTCCCAGTCTGTGTTTTGATGTGAGAATGTGTGCATTCTATGTGTAGAAGCAAAAAGAACATTTAAATATTCCCCAAAAATCTTCTTGAGGATGCTACATGTTTTTCTCTACTTCTTCTTACTGCCTGCACAAACTTGAGATTACTGGATCTTTAACTGGGACTAATAGCTTAATTTAATCATCAATTGATATTTGATAATAGTTTGATGTGGACCCTCAGCCAACGGGATCAGAAGGTCTGAATGCATAGATCGTACTCTGTGGGCCTGGCTATTACTTTTTTCTGCAATGTTGAAATATAATGACTCAATTTTGGACCTTTCTCCAGTTCTCAGTTACTAGAGTACCATTTGAATACTGTGTAACAGTATTTAAAGCTTTAGGGAGATTACAAGTGTTGAGGACACCAGAACAGCATCATCCCCGGCTGTGCTCAAACACACATTCTCTCTCTCTCTGTTTCTCTCACCCACTCAAACACCAACACAGAACAAATACTTTCCTTTTTTTTAATTTACTGTAGACACCCCACGTTTTTCTCCAAAATGTAAGACACTGATTTGCGGCAGTTTTTTTTTTTTTTTTTCTGGTTTGCATCATAATGATTTTAGAGACCGAAGGCAGAGAAAAACTGCTGCACACAAAAAACAGTCCTGCAACATTGTTGAACACTGTGTTGATAAGTAAATACAGCCTACATCAATAATCCTCATGTCACCAGTACTCATGTATTATGTGGAGGGCTGCATATACACTCATACACTTTTGCACACAGTTGTGCACACACACACAGACTGGTGGTGATTAAATTCTCTCTGGCCTATGATCCACCACTAAATCTTTGCAATTTTCATTTTATGCAGCTTTAATATGGATCATAGTTGCTCTGAGAGTGCCCCATCTCCTAATCTGGAGCAATCAGAGCTGAGCCTGGCTGGGTTAGCAGCTGACGCTAAGCCAACCAGTCACTCTCAACCAGCCAGCAAGGCAACTGCAAAACTTCAACGCAGCCAGGAGGATGCAAAATGCCTGACGCAGGAAGAAGACTGAAATTTATAACTGTGGGTTTAGACAAAGTGTTTTGCAGATCCGTAAACTACATCGAAAGCAGAAACTCATCTAGCTAATTATTTTAAAAACACAAACAAAAACCAGTCAAGCACATCTTAAAAACCCCACCTGGGTATTCCCTGCAAATACTTTGCATGTGATTTGACATAAATCCAATGTGGTTTTGAGTGTTTGTGAAAGGGCTGAGAGGAGGTGCAGAGAGGGGGCTGACTCGTTTGCAGAGGTCACGGGGCGTCGGTGTGTTTGGGTGGAGTACAGCGGCTGTATCAGGGCACATTAGAGTCAAGAGCGTGAGCGATTTCACATGATATTTATCAGCACATGTAAGCCCATACTGTAAATACACAGACACACTTAGACATACACAGGATGACCCTCTTTTTTAAGAGCACTGGGAGGGCATAAGAGGATTAAGTCATTAAGGGCACACTGTTAAAAAATGAATATTAATACTCAGATATTACACCCAGGAAACCTAAACCAATCAGGAAAATCTATCTAACAATCATATGCTTTTGTCAAATTTCAGTAATAACCTCTTGATGTTTCCCAAACAGAGTCTTCAACGAAGTAGGAATTTGCATGCATGTAACTCTCATTCGGTCTTGATTAAACTGTCATGTCAAAATATGGCACAATAAGCAGCTGAGTGTTGGACCAGGAGCAGCACCCTGCTGGGACTCATGTAAATAATACTGCTGCTGATGGAGGGAAAGCCACAAATTGAGCAAAGCTAATGCTAGGGTTAACACCCTCATGCCTCTGGGTTTGTGTGTCACACATACACACCCCCCCACACACACACACACGCACACACGCACACCCACACACACACACACGCATGCAGGACAAAAGCTACAACACACTGCTTTTATTTAATGTTTGATTGACTTTATGTCTCTGTGGTGCTGCTGCTCCTGTAGGTCAGTTCACCTTTAAGTGGTGATTATCCTTTGATGATTCATCTTACTGATGCTACAGAAGATCAGAGAGGCGAAATTTAAGAATGAGAGTGAACATGAGGAGAAAGGGATCATCTCCCACCCCCCACCTGAGCCTTTCTAATCCTCATGATGGCAGACGGCGAGACCAGTTAGATATCAGGAAAGCATCATTTACGAAGATATTTAGGACAACGGTTGGGATACACTGACACTTAAAACACATATTATATAAATATAGAAGGTGTGAAAAATAACGACAGTGAAAAATTTATTTATTTTCAGAAAGGGAATGGATATAGATTAGATGACAGAATATTTTATAAATTTGACTATTTCTCTTGATGTTATGCTTTTTTCCTCTGGGTCATACTTTATTCTCATATTCTTTGCTCCTCTAACAAATCCTTATAACATCCTCTCCAGGATTAAAAATTTTACATCGCTAAATCCTGACTACAAAGATATTAATCATTTTCAGCTCATACACTTTCTCTATTGCACTACCATCTTTAATGAAAAGACCGAAAGGGAAACTCCTACAAGTAAATTCAATATTGTTGAATCTACTGAACAAACAAAGGACGTTTCTTACTTTCAATGCTATTTTTAAAGTTATTCTCTAAAATTCAAGCTTCTGCACTTTTCATGAGAGAGTACTCAAAGTATTTCATATTATTTCAACAGAGTACAAACAAACTACTTTACATTTAGTCACAAACACATTTCAATGTATTTTATTAGGATTTTATTCAATAAACAACACAAAGGTATGGGTCATTGTGAAATGGAAGGAAAATGAAAAATGGATTTTAAAATATTTTACAAATTAAAATCTGAGCAATCCAATTCTGCACAGTAAATACTTCTTTGTGTAAATCTCTTGTTTGTTGGAGAGCAATTAAACAATGAAAATCATCTAGGAGATGATAATGACATAATCTCCATGTCAGCAGGCTGACAGGTGGATAACATTAATTATGAAATCAACTAGATGACCCATGGTTACTCTGGAGGAGCTGCAGATATCCACATTCAAAGTATGAGAATTTGTTGAAAATGGCAATTATTGAACCCAACTGAACAAATCTGGTCTTCATGAAAAAGTCACAAGAAGAGAGTAATTTAAAATAAACAAAAACCAACAAAAAACCCCCCAAAACACAAGAAGTCTTGTTTTCTAGAAGCCATGTAGAGAAAATCGCAAACGACTGGAAAAATGTGATTTGGTCAGATTAAAATAAATGCAACTTTCTGGGCTAAAAACTTTAATACTTTTTTTTGCATCTAGATGCACAAAGCTTGCGGAGACACAAAAGACTTTCGGTTGTCATATAAGTGAAAAGTGTTTAAACAAAGCAGTGGATAAATTTGCAATACCATATTTATTATATTGGTTGCATACAATCTTAATAAAACACTAAGTTGGTTGTTATAATTAACAGAACATGAAAAGGTTCAATAGGTATCCATACTTTTGCATTGGACTGTTCATTCTTCTTTTCTTACAGTTTAATGCAATATCAGAGTATTGTTTAGATTTTTGGAAATTTGGTCAAATAAAATTAATTTCTTAATCCTCTTTTAAGACTGATTAAAATATTTGTGCTGTTTAATGCTGTTTAGGGATCAAAAGTAAAAAAAATAGGTACTTTATAACCTACTTTATAACATGGGAAAAAAAACCGCCTTCCTTAGTTCTTCGGCCCACTGAAACATAATAGAAGGAGTACCTGCAGAGAACCATGTTTGTACATGTAGAACATGTAAATGTGTGATAGAAAGAAGTCACTTCAGACCATCTGACTACAAAGCAACTTCAAATACTGACAGCTCCTCACAATACAAATAAGTATTTTTATTTTATTTTATTCTTAAAACAGACAGAGAAAGACACCACTTTTCCAAATATAGAAGCATAGCCTTTCCATCACAAGCATGCACTGCAAAAGCCTCCGCAGTTTCCAGCAATGCATCAGGACGGTGGTGACACCAGCAACTTTCTCCTGCCCATGCGGACAAATTGCAACCACTTTTTTGCTTGTTGTGAGGTGGACAAATGCAGGCTCACCTCTGAACATGATTAAATCACACAATAACCTCCTTCCTCTCATCAAATCCTCTTAAACAGACTGTATTACATATCTACCAAACAAAGAAAACTCAATCAGAACAATCAACCAACCCCGACTGGGCCCGCCCCACCGGCTTGCCTGATCCCATTGCCATGATTAAAATGAAAAGGGAGCTGGGACATTATCACAAATCCCCATGTTCACCTCATGAGGAAGATCAGGAAGGCATGTGCGCACGCGTGCGTGTGTGTGTGAATGAGTGTATTTCTCATGCTGTGGCATAATGCTGTTTACAAAACCTGATTGTGAGGTTTTTCTTTCCTTTGGAGTCGCCATAATGACGGCATATGAAGACCTGGTTTTAGGCTTGGGTTAAAACCTTAGGAATAATGTACTGTAATGTCCTATGAACTGATGCAAAGATGTCTGTGTGCGTGTGTGTACAGTTTAATTCCCCGGCTTAGACTGCAAAGCCCAATTTTTATTGTTTGAAATATTAATAGAAAAAAAGATTACGAAGGACAGGATTGGATTAGCAACCTTCCGTGTTTTCATTCTTCAGCAACAATAAATCAATTTGCTTATGAGCAGTGTGTTTTGGGAGGAAAACATGTTTTTGTTGCACCCGCTGTAACACAGAGGCACCTGTGTGGATATTTGCAAAGCAACAGCTTCATTATGAAATGTCCTGCTGCATTTTAGTTTGTCACTGATCTACTTGTTTTCCAGACAATGGTGAGCGATGCCAGGTGAAATCTTATAATCAAGCCCATCACCTAAAACGGCAGAACGTTATCTATCCGTTTTCACATTGCAGAAATAAGAAAGCAGATTTTATTTTGAGATTTTGAGTCCTTCATAAAAATAAAAAATTGTGTTTTTATTGTTCCAATTCAGAAATAAGCCCTTCATCTCATCTTTCTCTTAAATTAACAATCAGAATATCAAAAAACACATGACGTGTATAACACACATTCATTTCTATGCCCTTAACTGGACACATATGAATAAGGAACTTCATTTGTGTGTGTGTGTGTGTGTGTGTGTGCGTGTGTGTGTGTGTGAGTGGGAAAGGGCAACACTTATAGATGCTCACAAATTTGTTGGTAACGCTGGTAAAGATTGGCAAAAGGTAGATTTTAAACCTGAATTACATTTATTCAGTCATGAAAAAAGTCCAATCTTAAGAAAAGTTATGCTTATCAAAAATAACTATTGTATATAGAAAACTTTAGATAGCTTGAAAACTTTGATCCACTTAAAATAAAATCTGAAGTCTGATTCTTTCTAAATGGATTACTGAGGGAACCTCAATCGTGGCACTAGTACGCATCTTAACTACAAGTGCCAAGTAATTTATTTGTGTGTGTCAGTAACCCTTTGCCAGTCTTACAGAAAGAGGCACACTTCAGATTACTGTTGCTCCACTTCACTTCCTGGGATAATCCTTAACACAACAGAGGGAGCGGCAGGTGACCTGGACCAGCAGAGTTACATTATGGGGCTCCATTAACAAAACCCACACACATACATGCACATATTGGCACATATGGAGCCATCCGTTCATAAATAATATCAGCGTGACCCTCCCTTCACCCTCCACTCTTTTCCTCTGCTTTATCTCCAGTCTTCCATCACACGTCTCCGTCTTTCCCTCCCTTCCTCGGCTCTTAGCGAAACATATTGTGGCCCCGCAGCCGGAGATGAACGGGTGTCATTCATCCTCGGCCCCCAAAGTCATCTCAGCCATTAACACCCCTGTCTAATTAAACCTGTAAATGACAAACACATAGACACAAACACTTCTCTAATGGCCTGCTCGAGCAGGAGACTGATGGGCAGCTGTCTCTTGTCCATCCTCCATGCAGATCAACCTTGAGACAGGAGACCTGGGGGACAACAATTGGACCACCGAGATAACTCCGGAAGGTTAGCAGAGCATTGATAATGAATGATTTATATACAGCAACCTTGCAGTTAAATAAGTTAATTGATTCATTAGTTGAGAACAATATTGTTTTTTAACAAGGTGACGTTAGCAACACAGTTAGTGTGACTCTCGTAGGCTCTCCTCTTCTTCTAGGTATTTCTCCTAGGAAAACAAAGACAGCAGGGGAGAGCACAGTGATAAACAAGAGGTGTTTTTGACTCGGAACCAAAAACAAACAAATGGAGAACAATGGAATTTTCCAGGGATCCCAGCCACCATTATTATCCTCTTATTTGTTGTGTATGAACAGAGAACAACAAGGTGGAGCCATGGCTTATGCATAGCTCCTGCATTATAGGATTAACATTAGTTGCCTTAATCCACAGCATCTTCTTCACCTTGCTCATGACACTACAATAAGAGTGATCAAAATCAAAAGGCTTCCGGATCCTTTTGTCTTACAGGGATCCTTGGTTACATAATGTTTTTTTTTTCTGATTCCCTTTTTCCTTGTAACACCTTATAGTCAGTTTGATTTTCTCTCTCTCTCTTTCTTGTTCTCTGTCTTTGTTTCTTTTCTCTCTCTCTCTCTCTCTCTTTTTTAATCACTCAAAATCACTCTCTTCTCTCTTGTGGCGTCCTGGAAAAAAAACTTCCTAATTCAAACCACTCCCAGAATCCATTTCCATATTAGTATGAAAATGTATGAACATTTCAGCAGAATCATCCCCTCCGCAAAGCAGAATAAAACCCCTCTTATTCCCTCTAATCCTTCAAAGACTGTGATATTACCTGATAGGATGTTGTACTATGCGAATGCTATCAGCGAGACAAGCCAAAAATCATGTAAGCAGGTCCCCATTGTGGAGATTAGAGTGAGCACATCTCTCTTCCAGCTGATCTCTTTACTGAAATGTAGCGCCTAGTTTTCTCTGTCTTCACCGTTCCCTCAGATTCCAGAATGAGTCATATGCAAAACACGTTTGGTTTTGCTTTTTTGTTTTTTTTTTGTTTTTTCTTATCGCTCATGACACAAGAGAAAAATCTCAATCTGTAAAAAAAAAAAAAAAAAAATCAAAATCAAATGATACATAACATAAGCTCCCAAAACCAAGCATTTTGTAAAAGTCAAATCACAACGTTGTAGAATATTCTTAAGAATCCTTCTGTGTGTTCTCAGTCCATGCAGTTATTTGACAATTATAAAAATACTTCATAGGTGATTATGAGAGTATCGCTATGTAGACATCCATCTATCTACACCCGTATCAGCTTGTCCTTGTACAGTCAAATTGTTACAGAGTGGGTACATCTTGGACAGGTCTCCAGTTCATCTCAGGGCGTCATGCAGAAACACAAGACCACAAATCATACATGTGCACTTTCACTCACACCATGAGGGCCATTTCAGTAGATCAGTTAATCCAGATGTCATTGTGTTAACTGGGAGAAAGAAGGAGTACCTGCAGAGAACCATGTATGTACATGTAGAACATGTAAATGTGTTATAGAAAGAAGTCACTTCAGACCATCTTGCTACAAGGCAACTGTACTATCAAATACTCACAGCTCCTCACAATACAAATAAGTATTTTTATTTTATTCTTAAAAGAGACAGAGAAAGATACCACTTTTCCAAATACTATATGATGAGAACAAAACTTCTGCCACATAACTGACCAGTAAATGACACATTTTGTCCAAATTCTGTGTACAGTTGAAACCAGACGTTTATATATGGATACCTAACTTTTTTATTCTCACTCTTTGACTTTAAATCAGATTAAATGGTTCATTATTTAGGTCAGTTAATATTATCAAAATAATTTATTTTCACTAAATGCCAGCCAGGATTTCTAATATCCCTATTACTATTCCTCGGTGGGGAAATTCATCAGGTACATTTTGCTCGAATTTTGGCCCATTCATCCTGAATAAGCTGATGTAATTTTGCCACATTTCTTACCTTGCTCATGCACATCTTTTCAAGTATGTGTGAGCATACTTTGTAAGAAGTCCTGATTTCTAAGTCCTGAAATCAGTTTGTCACATCCATCCATCCATCCATCCATCCATCCATCCATCCATCCATCCATCCATCCATCCATCCATCCATCCATCCATCCATCCATCCATCCATCCATCCATCCATCCATCCATCCATCCATCCATCCAGTTCTCAGTCCTGCCTTCCACTCTTCCCTGTTCCCTGTTAATATGTTGTTACATAATTAGATACTTTTTTCAGGTTGAATAAAATGTTACTTTGTACAAATATTTTATTCTGAAAAAAGGTAAAGTGAGGACAATTTAATTATGAAAAAACCTTATTGTTAATTTAATAATGCCAAAGGGCCTTAGGTGCATATTTTATTTATTTTTTTATTTTTTTTCCCTACAGTTTTCTGTTGCAGGCTCAAGTCTTTCTTTTTTGCATGCATATAAAGAAAGACCCTTTATTCAGAGAGGCATAAAATGAATAAAGTGGATCACATTTAAATTCAAATTTCTTACATAATTAGAACTCCCATGATGCTTTTCTATCATAAATTAGAGTTGCTTAGGGTCAAAAACAAGTGGAGACTTATAATGCTGTTTATTTTATGCATTACTTGTCTGCAGTTTTTTTTTTCTAAAAAGGGGACTTATCTCTTCAAAAGTTGCACTTAATTTTTAACCTTATGTAAAATTTTAATTTGACCTTTAAACGTGAAATTTGAGAACTCATGTTATGGTTGTTCAGGCTGCCTGTATGTTACAATCTGTCTTCCAGAGAGGAAAGTCCCTATGACCCAGTGCTTTTCTGCTGTATACATGTTTAGCATTAGAGTCAGGGGGCTAAGAAGATTATCACAATGAGATGAAAAGACTGTAGGAGCTTTTGTAGACTCTGCTTTCTAGGCGGGTTAGAGGTGCACAATGAAAGTTTAGACAGCCCTCTCAAGCTTTTAAACTGCATGATCTTAAAAGCTTTGTTTTGATAAGCTTCCAATGAAAACACTGTAAAAAATAAATAAATAAATAAATAAATAAATAAAGCAAACTAAAACTATATTTGAAATGACAAAACAGGAGTTTGCTTACTCAGTAGTACACGCAAAAATGTTTTTTTTTTTTTTTTATTTTATTGAAATCAGTGAAAGAAAATCTATCTTCCCCTAAAATAAAGAGGGATGTGTACATGTGTGTGTATGCACGCGTGTGCGTGTAAGTGTGTGTGTGTGGATTGGAGCATTGAAATGACATGAAGAGTTATTTGGGCTGTAATGAAGCTGCTTAATGAAATCAGTGCCCTTGAAAGTTCTTCATCAATTCTAGCTCCCTTGCTCACTTGCTTGCATTCCAACATTCTGGGCTGTCAGCTAATCCTTGTGCGCGACACAATATTAATTAAACACAGCGTTTCCTGAAAGTACTTAAGTGAAGTGCTATCATTGATAATGAGCAGGTTTAAAAGAGTCACATCCCTCCAAAATTACTTTTTAAACCGGCCTTATTAAGCAGAAAATGAGGCTCAAATCAGCCTACAAGCTCCTCATTAAAAGCTACTGATCCTTGGCCATGCGCGTGTTCCAGTGGTTTTAATTAGGCTAGTGCAAGATCGTCTGCGACAGGAAGTGCCATTAATCTTGTCTTTTCATCCAGACGTGGTGGGGGATATAGCATGTTGCAGCCTGGCACCCGAGCCTGGGCCCAGTGGAGCCTCAAACAGTCCAACAAGCTGTGGACTCGGAATACGACTGCCATTCTTGTAGTGCATGTAAGTATGTGTATGTTTATTTTGTTCTTCCCTTGTGCGGAATCAGACTGAAGAAATAAGATCCAAAATGTGTTTACATTTACTCAAAATCTTTGCTATTAAAAATGATACTGAAATTTCAGAGCGTCAGTAGCTGAACACACATACTCACGCACAAAAACAGGACAAATGTGTCTTAATTTTCTCTGTGTTTATGAGTTGCTCTTGCTGTTGAGAACAGTCCCAGCCCTGCCTGTCACACTGTCTCCACATGGAGGATTATGGATGGCCAATTACATCGCTTTTGTCATTAATTAATGAGGATAACGAGCTCCCCCTGCTCCCTACAAAATCACGGTGCTCCTCAGCTGGTACTGAAGAGAGAAAGGGGTGCTTGGTTTGGCATGCGTGTGTGTGTGTTTGAGAATGTGTGTGTGATTTTATATCACTATGGTTAGTGGGGACATAATGGCTTTTTTGGGGCATGTTGGGTTTTGAACTTTTGGTTTTAGAAATTGGTGCAGACCAAGGTTAATTGTGGACCAGATTTTTCTCTCACTAACCACAAACCCAATGTCTTTTGGGGAGATTTATGTAACAGATCAACAAAACTAGCACCTAGCCATGTGAGTTACAACTTTGTACAAACACCTTTGGCTGCAGATGCATCAACAGTTTACAGTTTATGTCTCTGGTAGCTTTTCTCATATAAAAACTGAAATGTTAGCCCATTGCTCAATCTCAGTCTGAGGGTGTCTGTGATCATCATCTTTCATGTCTTGCTGCAGCTTCTGAATTGGATTTAGATCTGAACTTTGACTGGACAATTATAGCACATGAATATGCTATGTTTAGCAGGCGTTGATGGCTACTTTCCCAAAGAATGACATAATGATTGTGACATCATGATGATGATTATGATTAAGGAAAAATCAATAGCTCAACAAAATTTGTCCAAGAAAATATATAACTTGGCTTTCTGTGAGAACTGTATATATATATATATATATATATATATGGCTTGTGACATTTTGAATTGGCTTGTTGTTTTCTCTTTTCCATACAGACCAGGTTTGTGATGGGCTTGACTAAAGAATGTCTTATTCTGATTGATTCGATCCCCTGAGCCGTTGAATTGTGCAGCTCCTCCAGAGTTACCATTGTGGTTGCTGGCTCAGTCTGTCAGTCTGGGTGGACAGCCATGTCTTAGAACCCTTTGTGTTTTCACATGACGGACTTAACAGAGACTAATACATTTTTATATTGTTCTACTGCATAAGTTTGCTTCACATTTCTGTAGTAACTGTTAGACAATGAATACTGTCTGATAAACCTCTGAGGTTTTCATAAAAGAGCAATATTTATACAGAATTACTGTACACAAAGGTGAACTTTATTTACTATTTAGGTGACTTTGAAGACAGTTGGTTGGACTGGATTTTAATTAAAAATATCAAGATTAAGGGTCCAGTTTAGAAATGCACATTACCTTTTTAAGATCTTTTATTTGTAGCAAAGTTTTAAAACCATG
The DNA here is from genome assembly GCA_911649635.1 of Poeciliopsis gracilis. Lineage (NCBI taxonomy): Eukaryota > Metazoa > Chordata > Actinopteri > Cyprinodontiformes > Poeciliidae > Poeciliopsis > Poeciliopsis gracilis. The sequence continues at coordinate 7,658,809 of CAJVRI010001220.1, forward strand.
TATCATTCTTCTTCAACTTGACAATTGTATGCTAATTTGTGATGAAATTTTACATAGTATCACAATGAAATACATCAGTGTTTCTGTTTGCAATGTGCCAAACTGTGGAAGAGTTCTAGAAGTAGGAATATTTCTGCATGGCCCTTTATGGGCCATTTAGCCTTTAGAAATATCTGGTCATGGTAGCTTTTCTGAAAATTACACCCGCTCTCCATGTCAGATCTCGAAAGTGAGGATTAGACATTTCTCTGTTTGTGTGTAAGCGGCATTTATAGAGAAAAGGACACACCGAGTGCAGCGTATATTGGAAAGGAGGTTGCACATTAAGATGACTGTTGACCCCAGGGCTTGGCATGTTCGTTTGTCCAGTTACTTGAGGTGTGTTTGGGTATGTGTCTTTCAATGTTTGCTCACCACCAGTCCCATATCTGTGAGGCCATTACAGAGATTAGGCAGTGGTACTGTAACGACTGCCCCTGTTTGTCAGCTCATATCCTCTGTCAAGATAAAACAAGCTAACAGAGAAGGAGCGAGCGTCATGAATGCAGTGGTTTTAGGGGCGAGGGAATACAGGAAGAATCAGAGAAAAACACAGAGATGAGAAGAAAATTGACAAGCAGTGCAATAATATTAAGCACCTAATAGTTATGAATAACTACTCCATAAAGAAAATTCAAACAGGATATTTTCATACATGAATATGACAAAATATTCAATAGCGGCTCAGACTGCCGTCATCTGATGCTTCAATCTCTCCAACTAGGCCTCATTTGGCCCCTGTCACATTGCCGGTGTCCACCACGAGTGGGATCAGAGGCACCTTGTGGCAACACACAAAATACTTTGCAGCTCTGCAATGTTTCATGGGCTTTTTCCACCATATGAGCACAAATTGCGGGGACCGATATACAGAAAGTAGAAAAACACACAGACACATCCCCTCTCCAGCCTCCTCCCCACCCCCCTTTTGGACATCTGATTAACAAATGAAAGGCCCTGGCCCATACCAGTGCACTTGCAGCAACGTCACCCCGAATCACATGGCTCCTCAGAACCAACTGACTCTACAGCTCATCGCTTCCGACAGGGCGGGGCTGCGAGGGACGACAAAGTGTGATGCCATGGTGAAGCGCAGAAGTTGGAGTGGATGGTTTTCTGGGGGGTTATGTGGGGGGGGCATTCTTGTGGTGCTACCTCTGGCACTTTTCATTTCAGCATGCTCTCTTTTTTCATCCATGTTTATGCACCATCTTCTTCCAACGTACACGTGTAGGTTTGTTATTCACTCAAAACCTCATCAACAAATGTGCCTGCTTGCCCACAAACAAAATAAATAAATAAATATTGATGCAGCTTCCAGTCTAAAACTTCAAAACTCTATGTGTGAAGAAATTATGATGCCCTATATAATAAACCCTACACTTCTTTACGATAAGCATAGCAAGAGCTGAAGTATGTTATTTTTCCTTCAAGGCCCCTGTTGTAAGATAAGTCTGTGTGTGTGCGAGTTAAGTGTGCGGCAGCAGCGTGGCTCAGACACATTGAGCCTGCACACAAAGAGAGTTTAATTAGAGAAAACAGCGCTGTCAGATGCATTAGGCAGAGGTACACACTTTAGGGCATATGGTTTTAGTACTATACTGTTGGGTTGGAGAAAAGCGCACAAACATACCTCAAAGCTTCGAGCCATGCTAATGAAATCACTCCCTTTCTATCCCACTGAGAGCAAACACAAATGTTTACAGACATCACACAGTCTGTCCGCACTCCTGCACCACACTGGGCTGTCGTGAGAGTGGCAGAGCACTGTCAGTAGTGCAGGGTGTTTGTCTGAAGAAAAATTCAGTCGGCAAGAGACAAAAGGTGAGAACAGGCAGCAAGATGTCCCTCTCTAGTAGTTTGCAATGTTTTCTTTACTAGATTTAGTTTTACTGTCAGATTTATGTGTCAGGGGCCTTTGGATCTTTTGTTTTAATTGTGAGTTTTTTTCTTTTGTAGAACCTTTTGTGAGAAAAAAAAAAGTAGAAACAATTGAGCATTATGAGGTTTACAAATTATGTCATCTCGTTTGTCTAGAATTTTTCAAAGGAGCACATTAAGATGGCTATTGAACGACTTGTGTGCCCAGTGCACACATTCCAACTTTTGTCACAATCCATGTATGTTTACGTATTCTTGCTCTAACCTTGCCAGTGCTGTGCAAGTTAAACTTCAAATTTTTAGAATATATTGTGATATCTTTTAGTATTTATTATGACGATGATTAAAGTGACTATAAAATGTGTTTAACAAAAAGGATCACTTGCTTTTTGAGAATGCAAATATCACAGACAAAGTCCCATAAACAGAAACATTTGCACTACAAATAAAACTTAGCCATTACCTCGTCAATACAGTAGTACTCCTTGACATCACAGAATAAATACATGTCATTTCATCTTTATATGTGTTAATATGTCTTGTTGCTCGCAAGGAAGAGTGGAAACAGCAGTTGGAATCCCAAACATGCAGCTGATTTTTGGGGATGGCAATATTATTAATTAGTATTTGTCATTATGAGGATAAATCAGAGTTTTTATTAAGGCTCTTTTTAAAATTGATAATGATAAACAATACACCCCTTCCTACAGCTGTTGAGATTGTTTCATTCTGTATCACATTCATGCATAATTTTAACATGACTACTGAAATGAATTTTCTCAAGAAAATATTTTTATCTCACTGTAAGATATAAACTCAAATGAGGTTTAGGTTTGTAATACTTATTTAAACCACCTGTAATTCCACATTCTATACACTCAAAATGAGCAACAACAATTATATTTCCTTTGTAAAAGCAGTAAAATAAATTGAGCCACAGATAGTTAATTTCACAGTCTCCACACCAGGGAGATTATGTTGCATTGCACTTCTGCTTTGAAAATCAAAAGCATAGTTATATCTGAGTTAAAGCAAAATCTAAAAACAAAGCATACACTTAGTATTACCTATTTTATACAATTTTCCTTACTCAGTCAGGAGGGACGATTTAGGCTTCTTTACCCGGGCCCCACCACTTTGAAAAATACAGTGAAACTATGAAACGTAAATCTGAACAGCTCCTTTTGGGAGATGAGTGGCCATCCTTCCATTTGAATTGAAAAGCAGCCCTCTCATTTGTGACAATTAGGCCACACAGAGACTGACAAAGATTGTACCCCCCACCCCACCCTCTTGCCTCTATCCCTCTCCCATGCAATATTGGCAGCGTTTGTCACATTTCATCCCCACTGTCCCGAATGTCTGATGGGTCCCCAGAGGAGTCACATGTCATCAGAGAGCCTATTTAAGATGTCACGGATGCCCTGTTGTTGTGACATATTTATAAATCGCAGGAGAATAGCTAACTGCCCTTAAACAGCCTGACCTAATGTGAATATCTTTGGACTCTGACTTGTAGACCAGAAAGAAAACAAATACTGTTGAATTTGAATATCTATGTGGTTAAAGGAATCTGAGATTTTAAAACAAAATGTGAACATTTTAAGCTTTATTTAAGTAGGTTATACAAATAGAACCAAATGTTTTGTAAATTTAACACACACACACACACGCACACACACACAAAAAAAAAAACAGAATGGCGTTAGTTAATTTCAAAAAACTTTTTTAAAAAATAATAATGATAAAAAAAAAAATAGCTTAATTCAAACCAAACAGTAAGATTATTTTGTTCATCTGGTGGCGGTGTTGCTAAACGCAAAGCAGAAATCAGCTTTTTAAATTTCCTTTAAGATGGTGTGTACAATGCTTCCCTAACAGCAACAGGCAGCAGCTACAGTCGTTTATTGACAGTGACTGTGTAGATGATAAAAACCTCAGCATGCTAGCTGGCTTGATATTAGCATCGTTGCTAACATGGCTAGAAATGTATATAAATCCAAATTCTTGAAACTTTCTCAGCCTCAAATCTAATGTCAGGTAAGTTATATTTTACAAGGCTAATAGCTTTGCTCATATTATGATGTCAGTCATATTATGATGTCAGTCATATTATGATGTCAGTCGTTGTCTGCTGGATGGCGAATGAGCCAATGGTCGACTGAACCAACACCTACAGTTAAATTCTCATGAACTTGTATGACAGCAAAATAAAGTAGCCATTAAAAACTAATTTAACCGTTATCACATAAAAGGAGAAAAGGCTGCCTGATTCAAATTCAAAATTTTAAAGGGCTAATATTGAACACCTTTGAAAATCGGTTTTACAGTGCATCTTATTTGAATTCACATAGTCTCCACAAGCATTGTATATGTATATGTGTGTGCGTATATACGTGGGTGTGTGCATTTAATTAATTTATTTTTTTCCAGTTTTGACTTGGAAGTACATGTGCGTCACACGGGTGGCGCAAAACAATGCGTGCCGCGCTGCATCTCTAACAATGACTGTTAATGTCTCAAAGACCTCTCCAAATCCATCCAAACCTGCAAAGGGAAAAGTGTCCCTGCAACGTTCACTGAATTAACTCTCCCAAAGAGACGGGGTCGGAAATCGCGTTAATAGCTGTCCAGTGCGTAAGAGCCCGCCAAGCAAGTCTGCAATCACCCAAATACCCAGAGACAGGTCGCGGGTAGCCCCGGGCGGCGCTTGCGCCCTTCCCCTCAGCGCCAACGACCCCGCTGCAAGCCTAACAGGCCCCACCAGCCCCACTGAGCTCGGTCAGACAGGCGGCTCCTCATGCCGGATGCTATAGTTGCCAATTTCAATCTAAAGGAGTTTGCAGAGAACAATACATTTGCAAAAAAATAAAATAAAATAAAATAATAAAAAAAAAAAACTATTCAAATTTGTACATTTAAAATAAACAATGCGATATCTCAATTTTTTCCCGTTTGTCACGCCATGACATTTCCGAGCTTTATTTGCAATCTTTCAGTCTGTGAAATGATGACGCAAACCGGCCCCGAGCATAGATATGTTTTAATTATAAAGACATACTATAAACAATATATGAAATCCATGTTGTAACACAACCAGAATGCTTCTTCGGTTTATAGGCTGCAGTTATATAACCATTATTATTGTTATTATTATTATCATTATTATTATCATTATTATTATTATTATAACCGGGCTTTGAAGATTATTCAAAGTTGTACAATACAATCATGTGAGATGTGCAATAAGTTAAAATAAAAACAAACACACTTTATCAGAAAATATAACATCAGATTGTTTTCATATAGTTAATCAGGATCAAATCTAAAGGTTGAAAATGGTGGCATTTATTTTTTTCTTCTTCTTGTAATTACTGAATGTTGCATAGATTGCAAATGATAACAGAAACTTCGCAAGAATTTACGCTCATATTTTGGATATGGCCTGTAGTTGACGTGAGACATGCAAGCCACAGTGACAGGAAGGCCCGAACAATTGAATTTCTACAGAGCATTTTTGAAGTATGATTACTTAACCATATCTTACCATTACGCATTAGACTAAAACCGTTTTCATTTCCACAGAATTATGTGTTAAATTAACTAGAGTGGGACAGAGACTGACGTGGGCGCAGTACAGGTAAAAGTTCAGGAAAAAGAGCGTCAATCAAATCAAGGCTTGTCGTTACAGTGTTTGAAGAGAGTCGACGGTGCCCCGGAGTAAGTGGTGCACTTTTCGGCACAGGTGGCGAGTGCGGAGCCCGAGAAGGGGTAGACGGCTGCCTGTCCAAAGGGCGCCAGGGCGGTGGGGATCGGTGAGGTTATGGTCTGTCCCTGGTTCAGATACGCCACCAGCCGCCTCATCTCCTCCAGAGCCTGAGCCTGCATGAGGATGTAGTTCTTGGCCAAGAGGAGAGTGGCTATTTTGGAGAGTTTTCTCACCGAGGGGCTGTGGGCGTACGGGATGACGGCGCGCAGGCCGTCCAGCGCGTCGTTCAGGTCGTGCATCCTCCTCCTCTCCCGGGCGTTGATACTGAGCCGCAGGGACCGCTGCTCTTTGGACTTTTTGGCCAGGGGCCCGCCGGGCTTGTCGTCCCCAAACGAGGAGCCCCTCTTCCGGGACTCCAGCGAGTCAAAGCCGTCCTCGTCGTCGCTCGTGTGCTCCCCGCCGCTCTCGTTGGACTTCCCAGTCTGTCCGGAGAGGAAGTCGGCGGCCGGCGTGAGCGGGTACCTGCCGGGACTTCCAGCACCGTGGCCAGCGCCAAACCCGAAGGCTGACTGCCCGTAGCGCTGCGTCAGGTCGAGAAGCGCGTCGTTGCTGATGGATTTGAGCAGATTCTCATCGCTGACATTCATTTTCTTTCTCTCTCTCTCTCTTCCTCTCTCTTCCAGAGCAGGTTCTGACCGGGAAAAAGTCTTCCGTGGACCGCTTTATCCAAACTTCTCTTCTTGACGGCTGTGGCGCACTTTCGTCCAAGAGTTGCGGTGCTGTTCTCTGAGTTTTCCCTCACTCCTTTCCCCTCTCAGCGCTGTGTCTCTTCAAGAAGGAGGCTGTGAGTGTGAAGCTGAGCCTGTACATGCGTTCACCTCCTCTGTGCACTGCGCTCCCCCCTTGTTGCGCGCATAGCCCACGTTTAACAACACTTCCCTAACTGCGCTCCTCTCGCCTTTGTAGCTGCAGTGGTCTTGCTTGCCCTCCCTCGCCTCCAGCAGATTGTGACTGGCACTCCGTCCCGCTCACAAGTTAGTACGAGCAGGCGGCCCGCCGGGATTATCTGTCCGTCCAATCAGGGGGGCGTTTTAATTAACTTGGAAAGAGCGTGGGTTCTGCTCCCAGTTTCCACTTTTAAAACAGAAACTGCAACCTGGTCTGTCTATCTGGCTGTTATGTTTTGCAGCTGCGCCTTAGTGATTTAGAATATCGTGTCCAAGTTCATTTATTTAATCAAAACGGTAACACGTTTTATGGATTTCTAAGGGATTTATTTCTGTTAATATGGGTGATTTTGACTTGCAGCTAATGCGAATCCAAAAACAAATTTTCAGAAAAACAAAACATCGCACAAGACAAAATGAAAGATGATCTTTAATACAAAAATGTCATGTTGTGCCACACGCGCACAAAGTGTTTGACACACTCCACAAAGAGCAGCAAAAGGTGACTGATGAAGAAAGTAGCTTTAAACAGAGGGCTGTGTTCATTCATATTAGGTGAAAGTTGAGAGGAAAGAAGAACAGTGGAAAAAGCTGCAAGACTGTGAAGTAAAATTCATTCAGGAATTTGAATATACTGTATGCAGGACTTTCCTCCTGTTAAACTACTATCAAGTGATGTCAGAAATACAGGGAGGCAGGGAGAATAAGAAGTGATTTGTTGCTCAGTAGTCCCAGGTGAATTTTGCATTTTGTCTGGAAGTCAAGATTAGAAAGGCATCAGATCCAAGACGTTCTGCATCCAGTGTGAAGTTTCAACAGTTAGTGTTGATTTCAGGAGCCATGGCCTTTTTCACAGCATCATAATATTCACATAAATGATGTTTATTAGAAGTGGTGTCACTGTAAACACTTTCTTTAAAATGCAAACAAAACAAAACAAAAAAAACAACAACAACAAAGAAATATATTTTTTAAAAAAATCAATAAATAAAAAGAAATCACTGTCAATTTAATGTCAGGTCATTGTGAATTTTTTTTCTAATATAAAACAACTTTAACAGTAAAATGTGTCTCACATCTGTAAGTTTGTAATGACAAAAAAAAACATTTGCTGTGTTAGAGAAACAGGTGTTCTCCAGCCGAAGGTGTGATTTCAAAGTGAAAGCAAGACCGCCACCTAGTGTCCCGGATGAAACGTTACATTTTAGTAATATCTGAATTCAAATCTATGTCGTCCATGTCCCTACAGAATCTGGGAAGTATGTAAATCTATAAAATTTGATTTGTGTTGTGTAAAAGTCTGGACTATACTTAAATTTCTAAATGATTGGACTGAAATGAAAATGAAGCTACATTTGGAACCAACTGGATTTTATATGATTTTGCTTTGAAGTCTCCATTTGTTACTTTGTTGTTGTGAAGTTTTTCTGTGAAAAATAACCTGACCTGACCAGAAAGTGTTACTGTTCAGCTGCCTTGGTTTTCCTTCTCGTGTTATTGATGCAAATGTTATTTGTTAGTGAACAGGTTTGTATTGTAGGTAGTGCATACAGCTATAAATACATTAGTCACTCGCATATTGTACTATACGTGTGACAGAGAGAGCTTCAAGATTTAAAACACATTATTTACTCCCTAAAAGCAAAGCGTTTCAAAAGTGAAAGCAATGGGTGACAAGACATGAAAATTAATTCAGGTTTCTCCTTGGAGGCCTCTCAGATAATGAACTTCAATAATATTTTATTTGAGTTTTAATTTAATATTTTCTATGATGAAAGTATGATAGAAATTGTCAAAATGGTTTCAACGGAAATGAGACCTTTTATTTGCACAGGCAAGGAATAATGGACTATTTAGTTTCAAATGTATGAGCCAAAGGCGCCACCTACTGGTGAAAAAGAGAGCAGAACTAAAGCGTGGCCATCATATAGCGTTGTGGCTGCTTGAAAGCAGTTTTGAGATTGTTTTTCTTGACCAATTACCACCCACATACAAAACCTGCATAAATTCCAATTTTTCTTAGACAAAATGAGTCAAAATGACTCTAAGCTTCTGATTTGTGTCCTAGCAGACACTCAAACTGTTCACCACCTTCTATTTATTTCGTTTCCTCCATTACACACATACATTTTCAAAAAACAAGGATTGGTTGTTTGGATTTACTGTGGACGTCATCTAATCCAGTCATTATCTTCTCACTGTCTGGCTTTAAATTCAACTAAATGTTTATCTATCAAAACAATAAAATGCAAGTACAGCAAGGGAACATCCAGCTAGCTAATCCTTCATGAACTAGACAGGTTCTGTGTTGTGTGACTCACAATGTATGTGGTTTGCTGCAAAACGTGCACATCGACCCCAGAACAAAAGGTAAAAAATATGAGTCTCTGATAACAGACAAACAAGTCCTATGCAGACATTATGCAAAAAGCAACACAAAAAGTTATATTACAGTTTGCAGAAACACTCAGAAACAGTTTAAGTTTTCTGCAAGAAAAAAAACATTGACAACCACTATAATAAATTGAAAACTGTGCTTCTTAATTTGTTTAGGTACAAAACCACTGAAGTTGTTGTTGCTTCTTCATTCAATCTTGGATAAGAATGGTATAAATGCACTCTCAAAAGCTCAAAGTGAACACAACACTCGTGCCAGGAAGTAATGTTTTTACCTGTGCTCATTGTTCTTACTTTAAGAGAGATAAAAGTGAAATGGAAACAGGAAGGAAATGAGGGCCCGTGGGTAAAAGAAGGGCAATGATAATATCTAAGACAAAGGCGAAAAAGTGAAAGGAGGCAAAAGAAACAAACAAGTAAATAAAGAAAACATCTTGCTCAGAAAATATGGTGATATTTCACAATCAACTGAAAGCAGTCTTCAAATTCTCCAGAATGACGGAGCCTAAACCCAATGCATGATAAGATTTTAGAACGTGAAATCACTGGATGTTTTTTTGCACAAGATCTTCGAACCATGTCTTTTTAAAAGTCCATTTCTGTGACTGTCCAGGAGGTGGCAGAAAAGTTTAAGAATTAAAAATGTCTCTTCAGCAAAACACACGATGTACTGTAGATTATCTGTAAGTGAGCCGCAGTTAGTTACTTGGTACTTAATTCTAAAATCTGTTGTACCTTTGGGTTAATAATGTCACACTAAACACAATTCTCAAACAACATTAAAGGAGAAAAAGTTATGAAGCATGCTTTTATTTGACAAAAAAAAAAATATAGATATATATTGCCTCACTGGTATTTGACTAAAAATATATCTAATGGGTGCAATAATGGATAAATCTGACTCCTTAGTCTGGAGAAGAGGCTTCTGTTAGTGAACACACACATAAATCATTGCACCCCCGCATCTCCATTAGCTGCTGATTTTCAAAGAATAGAAGAAACATAAATGTGCAAACACACAATAACTAATAATAAATAATGCCTTTTGAGGCCCTGCTGCAGCTCTGTGTTGCCATGGCAGCTGGATTCATTGCCTCCACGCCATCCTTTATGTTGCACCACAGTTGGCTCAGGTTCTGAGCCGCAGTGAGCCTAGATGTCCACTGTGTGGCAGGAAAGTACTTCAGATCGCTATGAATTGGATTTTTAACATGAATAGTACATGTGTGCACAAACACTAAAGAGAAGAGATGCATGTGGCCATCTCCCACAACATACATGTACTGTGCCACTTTTAAGGACGCTAGTAGGTTTTTACACAGTTTTTATCAACATTTTATGGTTTGAATCCTTTAATTTTAGCCAGAGTTGAAAGTTACAGTGAGTCTTTATCATTACCAGCATGTTGTTTATCTAACCCCAGCAAGAGCCACACGTAAGAGTTTTCTCTTCAGGCTGTCTCTTATATTCTAATTTTCAGTTCTGCTCCCTCTGTCTGACTCATTCCTCATTTCTTTGCTGCGTCTGTAACACACAGAGAGGCACACGCAAACACACACACACACGCACTCACACACACACATCAAAGCGCTGCTCTCAGTAAAGATGGAACAGGCTCCTTTGATCTCTCCCTGTCGACTCTGATTAATGTGTGGATTTACAGTGCAGACCTACAGGGACCTGGCAACCCTGACACCCCTGTGCTGCACTGGAATCTAGTTTTCTTTGCAAATAACCGGAGCCCTTTATTTTATTCACTGTCCAAGTCATAATAATTTAAGTGTAGGTTATCACAAAAATGGACCTAATGTTCATATTCTTTCAAATTAAAGTGTCCTAAATTCAAGACAATGCTATCGTCCCTTCACAAGCAGAGAGATTTTCACAAAATGTCTGTTCTGTGCGCCCACTTCGCTGAATCCAAACACTCTCATCTTATATGGGCAGGATGTTCTTTAGAAGAAGATAGCTGTGATCAGTGTTGAACTGTCAGTTTTAGCCGACAATTCCCATTGTGTGACATACTGGAGTTTGGTGGGAGGATTAGTGATGATGGGGAAGTAAATGTTGGAAAAAATTTTGTACAGAGCATCAAAAGACGTGTTTGCAGGGCTCACAATGTGCACTGTGCTTTATGCGTTGCCCACTGCAGCCCTTGCCAGGAGCCAAGTCAACAACAAACTTAACTTGTTCCTTTCTCTCTGTGGGTTTTGCTTCCAGATTTTCTCCTTCTCTGCACCTTCTTTCCTTCAGTCTCCATTTTGTCTCCACTCACCGCAGTGCAATGCAGATTCTTCACAGGGTGGAGGTATAGTCGAGATAGGCGGGGGGGCCATGAATAATTGTTGAAGATATTTTTACTCTGACCCACTTAAGGGTCCCTTTCGTCCTCTTTGAAGGTGCTGCAGCGTTGCTGTGCGTTGAGTCAACATGAAATGTTTAAAGTCTTCGCATGTTGTAAAAGAAGACCAAGATGTGTGCCTCACATGTTAATGCATATTCGTGGCTATGTGAGAACAGAATAAGCTCACGTGAGAATGTTGCCATGATGATCACGCTCCACTAAAACAAGGTTTGGATTGAATCCATTCATCTGTTCTTGCTGGGCGGGGGTTGGTGGCTATCTCCAGGTTATTTAATGAGAGCTGGGTTAAACCGTGGACTGGTTGCCAGTTTATCAGAGACACAGAACAAAGAAGCAAATGGTTACTCTAAATAAGCAAATGGTTACCCATTTTTTTTGACTATGGGAGGAAGCTGGCATACCTGGAGAGAACCCTTGCACACACAGGCATGTTATGCGAACTTAATGAAGAAAGACCCCATGCTGGGATTCAAACCCAAGACCCTTTTGCTTTAAGGCAATGGCGCTGCAAATATCTATGAGTACTTACAAAAACTGACTTTATTTATTGTCAGAAAACAACTGTGTGTTTATCTTCGGGTGAGACAAATATTTGTCCTCTTGGTAATTTTGTAAATCTGAGTACTTGAATTGATGGTGGTCAGAGTTTGCCCTGCAATTGGTGGGTTGCTCTGCAGAAACAAAGGAGGATGTGTGCAAAATTCACAGCTATAACATTGTTTCAAGAATCTCTGGAAATCCACTTGTCCAATACAAACAGTGTTTTTTGAAAAAAACAAACAACACTCTTTAAAATAATTTTTGCTTTTAATGTAGTTTTCTTTTTTTAATGTATACAGACAGTTCCACTAATGGAAATTACTTAAATGCTCAGTTTTATTTCACTCATCGTATTTCTTTCACTCATTAAGATCTTTGGTGATGCATCACTTCCCATCCATTTCCCATGTAAATAATCCTCAACTCCTCTGTTAGAATACCAATGCACACATCTGGTATTTCATAGTCCTGACATCAAAAACATTAAGTTTAATAAGAAAGAAAGAGAGGTTCTTTCTCTTTTATTATTGTTTCCTGTCTTCGCCCTTTGAAAAAGTTTCTAACAAAAGGGGCAAAACTTATTTTCAATATACTTTGACAGTATTTCTATCCTGGCACTGCTTTAGTCATTCCACTGAGCATCTTATGTCTGGATAAAGATAAAATATCAACGTTGTTGCCATTTTAACATATTTATTTGAGTGCAATGCTGAGTGACTGTACTTTTTAGGAAGTCATGATCTGTTCTCAGTTTGTATTTAGCACAGCAAAATCACAGGCGGACCACCTCAACTTCTACACTAAAGAGTTGGCTTTTTTTCTAAGTTGTCCGAGAGCTGCAGATTTATTGTCAAAGACAAACAAATCTGGATTTCATTTAATTGAAGACACCAAGGACGCATTGGACGCAGGCAAGTTGTTAACAGAGGCTCATTTAAAGCATTCTGAACTACCCTTCAACTTCTCTTGATAAAATGCAGCTTTTCTCTGAGACTTATAAAAAAGTTTCATTCTTACGTGTGAACCAGATGCACAAAAAGATGGTGTCTTAAGCTCGAGTCCAGCAATCCTTCACAATTAGTTTCAGGTTTTGAATGGCACAGGAAGGTGTTCTGAATGCCAAACTGACCTGACACGTTCTCACCAGTTTTCACGTCAGTGCTCCTGTTCTCCCTTTTTTTTTTCCCATCTCTGCCATATTTCTCTCCTTTTGTCTCTGAGCTCTAACATTTCTCTTGTTGCCTTAATCTCCAGTGTATCCTCCCCCCCTCCCCCCCACACTTTTCCCCATATTTCCCAATGTGAAAAAGTCACTCAGAGTTTTCCTTCCAGGGATTCTTTTTTTTTTTTTTTTTTTGAAAGGAAGTCCATATTTAATGAAGTGACTCTTGTTAAAATGCTTTTAAGTGCTCCTGTGCACGGCTTCAGGCTGGAAAAGAGGAAAGGGGGTGGGGGTGCTGGCGGGGTTGAGGCTTTTATTTATTCATTGGGCGGTTCAGTGCCTCTTTCCCGCTCTGGCTCTGTGAAGAAGGGAGAGGATTAGAAAACTGTCTCTGAGCATACACACACACACACACACACGCACGCGCGCGCGCCCACACTCACCAGCCTTTCCCTCCTTCAGTAGCCATGTTCCCTCCTTTGGGGGACACCCCTGCGTCAGTCCACATTAACATCCATCAGAGCGTGCATGGTGCACTGGAGGGGGACGAGCCTCTGTCCCACTGAGTCACTCAAAAACATGAACACGAATGCATGTAACCTCATGCAAACTCCCATGCGCAGCAGTCGCACACACGTGAACATGAACCGAGTGGCAGCAGACATGTTGCCACCAATGTTAAACCAACATCGTTGTGAGTCACAGACTTCAAGTGTTTATCATCTCGTTTGTGCCTTGAGCAATGCTCAAACTTATTTATGTCTGCGTTGATATTGGACCTGTATCGAGAAAGTGCTCCGACACTTGGCTTAAACAAACACAGCTGTCCCCTTTTTGATCTGTAGATGTATTTGAGCACGTCTGGAATGAGCACACTGCCAACAATCTTTGAAAGAAGAAATTGGAGAAAAAGAAAAAGCTTTTCTGAGTGGATTTTGAAGCGTTTCTATTTGCTGGTTTGTCTGTTGTATGAAGTTTTACGTTGTCTCCTCTCTTGTTATCTGTTCTGCTTGCAGAAAAGAGGGGAGCGAAGACTCAAACTGGATGAGAGAGGCATATCATTTGCCGAGAGTGTTTCTGTAAGAACTCGTAGACTCCATCACATCACAACCAGTTTTTCGCTCCGGGGTCGTTCATGTGCACGGTAGCAATTTGTAGACTGCAGTGGTTTAAGTTTTCTGCTCTCCCTTAACCCACACCAAAAAGTTTTTAAATTATTTTTCTGACAGAGTTTTGAGAGCTCAGATCTAAATTGTTTTGTAAAAAAAAAAATGTTTGATTTGTCTTGAGTAAATTGTATAACTGAGTATTTGTGGGGTTATAATTTGTGCACACTATTGTAGTCAGGCAGACAGATGTAAATGGTGTCTAACTCTCCATGTTGACCTAGATTCCAGCTTCAGGCTCATGAAAAAGAGATGATTCCCCATGCCGCCGCACACACACTTGCCAACACCAAAAATGAAAAAGAAAGGGAAATGCAAAGCTTTTGTTTTAATGTCCTAGGTTTTAATATCATTTTTATTCTTTTGACCTGGATACATCCAGTAATTGAACCTCACACTTTTTCCATATTTCCCTTTTGTCTCTCTCATCTTAGGATCAACATCAAACTAAAATTGTTAATATGCAAATTCATTTTATCCTCTAGCTCGACTCTCACGATCTTATAATTGGATTCCTGAAGCTAATATCAAAGCTCTCGTCATATGCACAATTCGCTCTCGATTTTTTCTTTCAGAGAAACACAAGAAGCCGCCTCGTTCCACTGTGAGCCCAGGAAGGGAAAGGCGTAGCGGCAGAGGAGGACGGGGAGAACAATTATTTCATCGGGATCCAGCTGAAAGTCCACAGTCGAAGGACGATTCTCAGTTTCAGGACAAAGTTTCTGTTACCAGTTATAACCAAATCTGTCTGCATCTTCATTTGGTAAAAATGCATCACAGAGCAAGCTTCTGATGTGTTAACAAAAAAAAGATCCTGTCTCAAAAACAAAGGCCGTCCTATGACCCTTTAAAAGGTCGACATGTTTAAAAAACACCATCACTGATCTTCCCATGTGAAACTCCTACATTGAACAGAACAAGTAAAGCATTTTCCACTTAGAGTAACATTGACATTTGAGGTCATTTAAATAAAATCAATTCTGACCAGTGTGCCAAGCTTGGTCTTCCTCCGGGTTACTCTCTGGTTTGACATTCACTCCAGTTCTATTTTACCTTCACATGCTAAATCAGTTTTGGAATATGTCATTTTCCTACTTTTCATCAAATTATTAGCCAGTTTATTAAAAGAAATGAACTGTACTGCTAATTCCTTGGAACAGAGAAACAACAATGTTGCTCACAAAATAGGGGCAACAATTACCGTATGCATGATGTGCAATACGATGTCGCTCGTTTTGTAATTCAAAGTAACTGATATAAGAAGGCAAATATTTTACTGCAGTTTAAGAGAATGCTACACTGCTAATTATTTTCATTCTTTTCCTTTTCTTTTAGGTAGTTAATCTGACAAAAGAGACGTTAGATGTTGTGTTTTCTGTTTTGTATAAATTTCACATAATAAGCTCAGTGGTGGCACGCCGCCTCCTACGTACATTGTTTGAGTAACTGCAAATCATTTTCAGTGCATAACGTCTCACTGTGAGAGTTTAAAAGCTTCTAAAACACTGCTAACATAAAACATCTACAGAATGTTAGATAATCATGTTGTTTTAGGACTCCAGACATACACTGTGGGTCTTAGACTAGCCATTAGCTTTAGCATCTGGTACCAACTGAACTAGATTTATGCTAACTGAAAACACCTAGAGAGCTATCCACTGAGTGGAAGACATAAGCTCTGTTTGAAGATTATGAACTATCTCTTGATGCCACAAAGTTACCATAGTTAAGATTAAACAAATTATTCAGCAGCACAAAGGTCATTGAACTTGGACTACATCACTGTGTTTGTTTCTCCTCCAATCAGATGCTCAGTTCAAAGTCAGTCTGTCAGCATATTGTGCATATGAAAAGCTGCAATTTGGCAGGTTAAACAGCAACGGTAATTTTCAACTCCCCCAAAAAAGAGGATGGAGAAACAAGAGAAGCAGAAAATTAGCATGCGATGGTCGGCAATGAGACAGACGGCCTTGGAGAGAGCACCAGATGCTGTGTGGGAGGGTTATTTAGTTGATGGTATCACACTTCTGTTTCAGTCTTTCTCCTCCTCTTGTTCTCCCTGTTTTTCCTCCTATAACAAACACATTTACAAACACTGTATTTGTCCTGTCACCTTTGTATCTTTGCATGACACAACACCCACACCTTTCCTGCATCATCCTGCCCACTTTGCGCTCTCTGATGTTGCAACATACTGCAGTTCGTGCAAAGCCCAAAGGGAAAAAAATAATGAGTTGCTTCATTTAAAGCAAAAGCATACCGTGTAGATGCCTTATCTGAGATTATTTACGATAACCACAAATCATCTTTCCAACTTTAAACATTAAGTAATTTGAAAATCTGCAGCAATATCAATTTGCTTAATAGTGTTGGGAGTGGCCTGTGTTCACCTCTTGTTTCTCCACAGGCAGGTACCAACTGTTCCACATGGTAAACCAGAAAAGCCCCACAAAATGAGTCTTATTAATTAGCTTCTCATTTGTAAATGCAAATGAGCTTAATTAAAAAATAGACTCTCCTTCTCTGAGCTTCAAAGAGAGAGAGAGAGGCTTCATCAGGAGGTTTGTTCAGCTGTGGCACTAATGAGACATATTTGGCCTAACGAGGGAGCAATGCCCTAATTTGTTTATGCTAATGATATGAATCAGTGCTTGTCCTTTTTGGTGTATCTGGGAACAGATCAGTCACACACACTCCTGTGTGGACAATACCTTTAGGGTTTCGCATGGTGTTGGCAAGGTGATGCCACAACCAAGCAGGATTGTTTCGGTAGGTTAATTGGCTTAATGAGTTTAATAGAGATCATTGAGGCGATGACTCAATGTGTACATTTCCTAGGGTTTTTCTATTTAAAGTTTGCACATTGAAATGTAGGTTATAAGGTTAACACACACAGTCCTTTTTTTTTTAAATTTAAGACATTTTTACACTGAAGAAAGACATTCTGAATGAACTAATTAATCTACTTCAACTCAATTCAGAGCAGAGAGATTCAGAACCTAAAACTGATTTTTTTTTTTTTTTACCTATAAAGGTTTGAATGACTAACCTTGATCAATATATTATTAAACACTGATCAGTCAAAAGTGCTTAAACCACTGACCCTGTTGTCTGAATGGTGCAGCTGAGTGAAAACTCATCTGAGCAGGCAACGTTTTTACAACCTACAATTGTCTAATTTTGGAGTCTGTGCAAACTTTGGCGTCGATCTTCTTAGCTAAGAGTGAGCAGCAGATCGGTGGTTCTCTGCTGCTGAAGGCCATCTGCTTCAAGGCTTCAATATGGTTTTCTGCATACCTTGGTTATAACGAGTGCCTGTTTGAGCTACCACTGGCTTTCCCTGATCTTGAACCAGTCTTCTCTGGTGTTTTCATCCACACAACCGACATTCACCGCAAATGTTGAAGAGATGGATGAAAATCCGAGAGCATCAGCTTTTTGTGAAATGCACAAACTAAACTTTCTGCACCAACAATCATACTACATGCTTAGTCCCTTAAATCCCCTTTCTTAACCATTCTGCTTAGTATAAACCATGCAAGCTGTTTTCATAACATCTTGATGCACACGTGAATTGTGTGCATTTGTGTGTGTCTATATGAATTCACAAACAATTGAATACATGCACTTAATGAGGTGACTGGTTAGTGTTAAATGAAACGCTGTTACAATGGCAGTGCTTTTTGTTCTTCTAAATAAATACAAATCCAACACGTGAAAAACAGAAGAAAATCAATCAATACCTCTTTTTCTTTCTGACTACAGAGCAATTTATTTTTGCACATTTTCTGTCTGGTGTGGACTAGAATATTGATAGTGGAATGGGGCCAGCGGAGTGTGTGCTCGGCAGACGTTTTCTGTGGCCTTTAAAAGCTGCGTTTTTGCATCTTCTCCGTTTCTGTGACTAATGCGGTCTTTGTTCAACCTGTAAATTTATTGACAGCCTTTCTGAGTATTTGCATAGCTGTTTATTAATCATGAAACTTTTGAAGGAAATTTGCTGCACTACATTTTATTTAATGATATCAGGCTTAAGGAGACTAAATTCAAATGCACGCCACACTTTTAAGTACTTTTTTTGTAGAAATGTATGCCATCCTTTTTCCTTCTGCTTCATTGCAATATGCCACTTTTTGTTAGTCCTTTGTTTAAATCACAGTGAAATAGGTTTATCCTATAAATATGATAATGTGACAAAATGTGCAAAAATTAATACAATAAATACTTTTGCAAGACACTGTAAGACCAACTTAGAAACATTGACTTAAAAGCCTTTTCCACCTATTTCTTGATTTTAGCTCCATGCGATTTCATTCCTCGTGTGCATGAGTGTGCGGCTGTGTGTGACGAGGTTCTCTCCGCTATTGTCATTCACCGTTGACTGAATGTGAGGCCGAGTGAGACGACAGCATTGCTGGCCCTCACTGATAACTAGTTGCAGTCAGAGCCCTGTGCTCCGTGATTTTATTCAAACAAATTCACATTTACACATGCACACACACTAATTTATCCAGAAAACAGAGGATGAGAAAATACACACGCACGCACGCACACACACACGCACACAGATACCACTTTTAATTGGACTGTCTGCGGTCCAACCATACAGCAAAAACAAGCTCCATCATTTCCCTCCATCTTGTTGCTTGTTGAATTATTGATGGTTGCAGCAAAGTTCACCAGTAAATGAAATGAGAATGAAGTGTAAAGCTTGGATTTGTTTGACTGCTCAGATAAAAATGTGATACTTCATATGTATTGGATGATGCGAAGATTATTGCAACAGGGCGAGGAGTACGCAGACTATGTGCCAGACAAACCATCTGCTTTAATACTGTCCATGTTCAGAGCTCTACAGTAAAGAGGAAAATGCATTGATTTAGAACAAGGCTGAAATAAAAAAAGTTTCAACATAATATCTTTATGCAGGTTGTTTGTATTGTCAATTCAACAAGATGTTTTTCTGAAAATTAATAGTACGTTTTATACTTTAAAATATATTTACTTCCTTAATTTAAAAAACCCCCCAAAACAAAAAACAAAACCTGAAGCACATGAACAGAACAGGAAAGATTCCTGCATGGTTTTCTGTTCTTTGACAGTGACAAAACATCTTTGACTTAAACTTTCAAAGGCCGAGCAGGACCTTGAATTATTGCCCTCATCAATTAATCTCCATTCAATGACACACTGCTTTAGTTAGCCAACCATTCAGCCTCCTCGGACTGCTATAATTGTCCCAGTTAATTGCTTTTCAACTCTCTTTGATTACAAGGTCGGATATGAATGGCTGGTGTATACAGCTCAAAGTTGGGTGCCCCTCACCCTTTTCTTTTGCCCTTCCTCTTTTCTAGCCATCTCTGTGCTTCCTCTGCGCTCTTTTTTTTTTTTGCACCACAAACCAAGATATCAGCGCTGTCAAAGATGTGACTCTCATGAGCCCATTCGTCACGGCGAAATGTGTGCGCAGTATAATTATGTCCCTCATTTAGAGATACTAAAATATGCAGCAACCTACATCAGTATTGGCACTGCTAAAAAGGCGGCACGCAAAAAGGTTATGGCCCCATATACTTTGTGGCCTCAAGATGTCACTTACTGCTGAGATTTTGTTTATCTCCCATGTCAGTCTCCTCAGTGTTCATATTGGCAGAACCAATTAACCAAGACGATCGAAAATAGGATGTTTGCGGAAATTTGTTGGTTTTACTTCGCTAATTACTGCTGCTACTCAAGTGTCTTGAAGGCTTTTCTTGATTTATGCTCATCAACACACATTTGCCTCACCTTTGCATGGTTTTCTTGTCCTTCCAGTTTTGGAGAGTGGCAAAAACATTGAACGCTACATACTTACAGTCCCGTAAAAATAACAAGGTTTAAACATTTAACTAAATGTTCCTTGCTGCTCTGATCAATTTAAAACCTAAATTAAGAATTACAAAATTGTAAATTGAATTGTTGAGGGTGCAGATGATGATGGTGCCGTTAATGTTGTGAGAAACAATCGTTGTGTTGCATGGTATTTTAGAGGACCCATGCACAGAGAGTTGAGGAATAAACTGACTGGAACCAGCCCAGCAACTGGAGCACAGAAAACCAGCATGGAGATTGCTCTCAGCTACTGGGAGGCTTAATGAGTGAGCCATGAGAACCACATGTTACCAATCACAAGAATGTGGAGCAGCTGGGGAAGAAACTGAGCAAAGAAATGAGGGAAGGTGACTAATAAATAGAAATAAATACAGAGAAAACTTAATGGGACACAAGCAGATTGTGCCAAATAATCCATTCCAAATAGGCAAGGAGCAGAAAACAAGTAGGAATTTGAAAAATCAACACAAAGGAATGAACAAAATTTAGAACATGAAATAAATTTCTTTATGTATATCAGTCAAAATATTGCAAAAACCAAAAGAATAATTATTTAAAAAAAACCAAAAAAAACCCCAGGGGGATCTTGGTCTCCTCTAGATTAAATAAACACAGATTTAAAGTCCTCGTTTCAGATAAGTTTGCATTTTTTTTTTTGGAAATCAAGGTTCCAATCCATGTTGCTTGAAGTCCAGTGGGAAGTTTCCACACTCGAGCTTGAGATGCTGATTTCATTTCCCAGCAGGATTACCCGCACTGCCAAAGGCACCGAAACCTGGTTCAATGACCATCATGTCACCATTTTGATTTGCCAGAAAACCTGCCTGACCTGAACCCCCTGGAGAATCTATGGGATGTTGTCAGAAGGAAGATGGGAGAGACCAGACCCAACAATGCAGATGACCTCTGTCCAAGCAACCTGGGATTCCCAGGAGAACCACAGGCTGATCACTGAGCTGTAAATCAAACAAAAGGAGGCCTGACCAGGAACTGAGTTCACAGAAATGAAAGTACTTTTCAGAAGGCTGAGATTTCTGTTTGAAATATCCGTTCTATTGATCTTATGTAATATTTAAATTTTCTGAGACACTGACTGTTGGGTTTTCATTATTTGTAAGCCATAATCACAAAATATAAAGGCTGATGGAGCTAATCTACATTATATCAGTTTCTCTTTTCGTGACATTCTATGCCATGTGCATTATTCTACACAACAATATTCTGCTATGAATTTTCAAAAATGCATTATTTTTCTTCATCTTCATAAATATTTATTTCTTTAAGTTGGTGAATCACTTAAAATAGCCCCAAAAATACACTGGCATTTGACATAATAACTGTGTGTTTCAATGTATGAAGACGTTCAAGAAATACAAAATCTTTTTGCAGAGAACCGCATGTCTGATATGAATGTATTGCTTTGATATTCTTACGAAGTCCCCGTAAAGTAATATCATGAGAAAACCAATGTGACTGCAAGCTGCAAAAGGCAAAAGTGAGGAAGTTAAGATGTGTGAACACTGGATCTTTGAAAATAGGACTGCAAATTTATGTACAATGAGGTTAAAAAAGCCAAGCCTGTCATTTAAAAACAGATTAAGTATGGTGTGTGTGTGTGTGTGTGTGTGTGCGTGTGTGTGTGCGTGTGCGCCCCTGTGTGTTTCTCCTCTCCCTCCACAGCTCACACGGAGGCGACAGAGTCCCACTCATTACAGAACAGCACCGTCCTCAGACAAAGGCTCACACACTGACTGCGGCGCATGTTCAACACTGATAACTAGCACGGCCTCTCATGTGAATTAACATGCCCTATAGGTCCTCAAACACAAACATAGACATTCATTCAGATCCAAAAAGGGGAAATAACATACAGAGATGTTGGGAACCACAGCCTTGTGTGCAATTACACACACACACACACACACACCCACACACACACCCACGCACACACACAAATGCACATCGTTTGAGCTCAGTACAACACAATAGGTATTGGATTATTCCTAAAGATGACTTCTTTTTACAGTCTAGACACATAAATCCTGTCTGGTGTAAAAATAGTGACAGACGTTTTTTTTTTTTTTAAAGCTAAATATTAACTGAGGTTGAAAAAGGCTGTGAGGATGCTGCAAGATAGCATTAATTCTGCTCCAGTTACATGTGGACTTTTCCTCATCTGGCCTTGCTTCACATTTCACACCTGGCTGGATAAATGTGGCACCAGGCCTGCAGATGCAGATGAAGGAGCGAACATGGGCGCATGTGCTCTCACCAGGCTTATCTTTGGCCTTTCCACATCATTCTAATTTATGGCTGTCGCATGGTAAGTCAAAACGCAGGCTCAAGTTTCTTAAGAGAATAAAAATCGCTGCTTTAAATACATACTGTTCTACTTTTGTTGATGTTGTGTCATAAAAGTAGGGCTCCAGAAGAGTTCCTCTCTGTTGTGACTGATATCCACAATCTCCTCATCTCTCAGTCACACACAGATGTTATGGCCTCTTGTATCTTGCATATCAGCAGGGAGCTGCTTTCTCTCTCTCTGGATGCATGATGTTCTCATGCATACAAATATTCACATCATATACTGGACTATGAAAAAGCATTTACCCCTGATATACTGTAATTGCTTCTGTGAAGGACATAAATAAGTCTTACCTTGAATCAAAAATGCATTTTGATTATTATTTTATGAAGAAATTAAACAAAGAATATAGCAATGACTCCCCTGGCTAGAACAGGAAAATGAAGTAAAGGTGAAGGTACATCACTTTTAATATCCACCAGCCCTCTTACAAAGATTGGAGCAGAAGGGAGTATCCCACCAGTTTCAGTTTACTTCACAACTCTGGTATCTGCGCCTGAAGACTGTGACCCTGGATGGTTCAAACCCAGGTCAGAAATACCCTTTATGAGCGAGTGGCCTCCAACATGAAGGGTGCTTCATGGTTAAAATTGATTGATTGATTGATTGATTGATTGATTGATTGATTGATTGATTGATTGATTGATTGATTGATTGATTGATTGATTGATTGATTGAAATAAAGCAAAGTTTGACATTGCACTTCTGATTTAGTTTTCTTTTTCTTTATCAGACTTACATGGTTCATTGTCTTGAATTTTAATACCAGAAAAATGAAACCAAAGTAAATGCAAAAAGCAATTCCCAATAGATTTCATTTGTTAATAATAAAACATATTCAGGCTAACTTGTCCCTATGTGAAAAAGTAAATGCACCTCATTGCTAAATCTGACCGTTAACAGACATATACAGTGCAATATCAATACAGGACAACACTCAGAATATCACAAAAAAATCCCAAAACAATATCTAAGGCTCTAAAGGTTTCACCGGCCTTCAGTGACGCCACAGTAAATGTTCATCTAACATAGCTTTTCAGATAAAAACCAGGAAGCCTAGAGTGAAACGTCATGGCGGTAGAGTGATGGTCTGGGTCTGTCTTACTGCCTCAAGAACTCGTTGACTTGGAGCCATGAATTCTGTTTTCTTCCAGAAAATATTGAAGAATGATATCTGGCCATCAATTTGCAACCTTAAGCTCAGCACTAAGCAGACCAAAGTTCTGCAGCAGGAAAAAGATCCAAAGCTCACCAGTGAATCCACTTCTAAATGGTTCAAAAATAATAAAATAATAAAAAATAGAGTAGCCAATTCAAAGTCAAGACTTGAGTCAGACTGGAATGATTGATCTTAAATAGGCCCTTCTTGCAAAAAAAAAACAAACAAAAAAACTCCAGTGGTGCTGAAGTACAACAATTGCACAAACAAGAATGGATCAAATAATCCTTTGTTAGCTACAGCAAACACTTGACGGTAGCCATTGCTGCTGTCAATAACAACTAGTTATTAAATTTGGATGAAACATTATTTAACACATGCTTCTTGTATGTTTCAGGTTGTCTTTAATACAAAACTTTGTTTGCTGATCTGAAAGAAAAAACAAGAAATCTCAGAGGGGGCAAAGACTTTGCTTACATTACTCTATTACACATGTCATTGGAGCTCAGGAGCTGCTGTACCTATTCATTGGACTGTGAGTATCTGCAGGTGGGAGTGACCTGCTTCTGAAAGAAGTTCAAGATTTACGGAACAGGACAATGTCAGCTTTCCAGTGTATAATGAGGAGCGAAACGGGGAACAGGAGGAGCAGAGAGAGCGAAGGGATGAGAGGAGGACTGCAGGAAAGGAAGGCCTAAAATATGCATGTCATCATGCGCATGGGGTTGACTGATAGATTTATGTGAAGGCATGACTTGATGGGCGCGCACAAGGCAGGTCTCTAATTGAGCTTCGCTGCCAATCACAAGCCAACTCGCGCGGTGTCTGAGAGCAGTTATTGTGCACGTTTGTTTGCGCCGCTACATTCTCCCGCTGAAGCATTAAGCAAACACACAGAAGTCTGTGTCTTTCATCATCTGAGCGAAACTGTTCTCTCCTTGTTGCAATTAGCTTGGTTTCAAATGGAAAAGAACAGCGAGATCAAGCAGGAGACCCAACAGACGAGCTGCGCATGGTGTGCAGCAATTATATTCAACTTTCAAGAATAGTCTGTGTATCATTTATGCTATCACAACAAAGAGAAACATTTTTCCTTTCAATCTTCTCAAACCACTGTTGCATATTTATAATGCCTTCTCCCACGTCTTACATTTGGCTTCTTTTTATCTCATCCTGAAACATGAATATTCAAAGCAGCTGAAGAAGAAGCCTGTAGATTTAATGATACAGAAACCATTTTCTGCGAGGAGTTTTGTGCATTAATCATCTCCGAAACCCAGAGTTAAGTGAGTCGCTGCTTGAGTTCTGATTTGTCATGTGGGCAGAGTGAACTGGTTTGATCGATAATGTTTGTCTGATATTTCAAATAAAGGAAGCCTCTTATGCGTGTTTATCATCTCCCGCGTTGGGGATTGCAGGTGTTCAAATAATTTAAATAGTCCCACGTGTTTACAGTCACTCAGCTTTTCTAAAATTTTCATTTGCGAATGCGTTCAGCAGACCTTTTAGGAGTACCCAAAACAATATCTTATTCCACACAGATGTCATCTCCCCACATTAAGATTATGAATGTTTTATGCTCAAAGGAAGCTGTCTGAAGGTCTGTAGGTACATGTCAAATTTTATTGTATATTAATGAGTTTGAATTTGCCTCATACAAAAAGTCAGAAAGCTTGAAAGTAAGCATTAGACATTACTGTTAACTTCGACTGTGAACTCTTTAATTAGTGAAAGGTTTACATGTTTGCAAACTTGCGGACAGCTTTCCCCTGAATACCTGACGTTGTTACAGACGCTAATGGAGGCTAAAGGTTTTGATTATGTAAGCAAATGTATCGTAATACTTTTGAGAGCATAATATGTTACATGATGAATTCCCACATTAGTTGAACACCTTCGTTTGAAGATGGTCTCACATCTACATATCTGTTTCCCTCACCAGGGGAAAGAGTAACTCACAGAAGAGACATTTTTCCAATCAATACCTCTCTTGGCCTCCATTTGACATAAAACAATCATTTTGCTCTTTCAGTGTTTCTGCTCCTCAGTTTGCAGGTTGAGAGGTGCTGGAAATGCAGACACAAGGCAGCTCACAGAGGAGTTATATCAGTGTCTGCCACATAACCACAATCCTTTATTACCTCTCCTTTTTCTGTCCCTCCTCTCTCTCTCTTTCTCCCGCTGTCTCTCTCTCGTTTTCTCTCTCTCATGAATAAACATCTCTTACATTCACTCCATAAGGGCATGAAATGGCCACACAGCCCCCGGCACACGCAGGAGTAATGCTGCAATCATTATTCCACTGCAGTGGTCGCACACAAGCATATTTCACCAATCATGTGGCTCTCTCCCCTGGCTTTTGTTTGGATGACTTAAACAAATGATGTGGCAGCGAGGAGGGCCCAAGTAGCACAGCCCGTCCTGTTAACACAGCAACCGTTGACACACACACACACACACACACACACACACACACACACACACACACACACACACGCAGGCACACACTGCAACATTTGCATAAGAGCATGCTGAAGTGGTACGCCGGCAGTTCCAACAGGGGTCCACGGATTTTTCCCTCCCTTTTCGGTGTGTGTTATTTTTAGTTCTCCCTGGTCTCCTCCTTCCTTTCACCCTGTTCCTCCCAAACTGCTCTGCTCACCAGAACTGCCAGCTCCGCTTTTCTCTGAGGTTTAGAGTTTAAAAGGGAAGGAATGAAAGATGCACATAAGCCATAGAACTTGGCTTGGCTTTCAGCAATGGAGTATGGAGGAAGTCTGTTTGGCAGAGCTCTTAAACACATACAGAACAATGATGCCATCTAAGAACGAATCCAGTAACAAGTGACTAAGGCCTCGCACTGAATAAGCTGATATTCAGACTTACAAGATCCCTGTGTGCAATAGAAAGAATGACTCTAATCTGGTCTACATTACCTTGTAGTGTCACTCCTTAAACTTTGATGCTTTGTCCAGTGCCAACTATAGCATTCTTGTGACAAACTTTGGGTTTTTCTCATTCTTACATTGTCTTCTTCCCACTTGGGCTGAGAAATTTTATTATAGCATGACATGACAGGTAGATGTTACCTCATAATAAGATTTCGCTCCACAAACATTTCATAGCATTTTCTCCAATAGCACCAATAAGTTGGACATATGACTTAGATCTTCTGATTAAAGTGCAACATTACAGGATGATTTAAGTTTCCCTTTTAAAAAAAAAAACAGAAGAAAAAAGAAGTGCATTAAGACAAACTAACTGAATTGAATTTATTTGACGATAGCACCACTGTGAGCAACATTGACACTTTACGACTGCAGTCAAGTATCATCATCGTCACAATCTTCTGCTTTTTGTGTTTCTGCATCTCAGCATGCATGTCCATGCATGTGCAGACGCCGCAGCAAGTCTGCTGAGTCCTTGGGTGGGTGTGGCACACTACTGCTCAAAGGTTGTCTCCATGGTGATAGATGTGGGTCATCTCCATGACGATGGATAGGAGCCGATGCCGGCCGCCAAGGTCGTGGACCAAGGACAAGACGAGAGTGATTGCAGCCACCCAGACAGGAAATCGAAGAGAAGCACTTCGAGGGTGGGGAGTTGGTGAAAAAAGGTGCAATTTCACAAGCCAAATTACTTCTGGGATGGAGGAGAGAAAAATATCACAGCAATAACAGCACCGGGGATGTGAGGACGAGGAAGCAGTGGGAGGAGGCAGAGGTAGCGGCGAGGAGGAGGGAGGGAGGTCCCAAACAAAAGCTCAATTATCAAAGTCATCAAACATGTATGCTGAGATAAGCAAACAGAGTGACACCCTATTACCCAGAGCGAATAAACTTCCTCTCACTTGGAGGAAATCTCTGAAGTATCTGCCAGAGTGGGGCTGTGATTTTCTATGTGCTTTATCAAGCTTGCTCTATTCCTGAGCCCAACGCCGACTGTGACTAGAGAATATTGATTAGGTTGTGCAACGTGTTCTGCTGCAGTCCTACAGATTTCTTTATTGCATTTTCAGTTCTCACTCGTCGCTCCTGACCTGGCCTCTGTGTATAGAGCAACAGCGCATCAAGAACACCACATGAAAACGACGGCAGCCTGAAATTTCCGCCTTGTTTTAACTCAGCGGGTTTTCCTCATGCGTGTTATGTCGAAGCAGGCAGTTATAGTATGAGTCAAAAGTTTACATACCCTCATTAGAGGCTTGGATGTTGTGTTAATTTTGTGATTTCAAGGATGCCTTTAACCAATGTATTTGTCAATGTAAACTGCTGATACAGGATACAATTGTAATGATTTTTAAAAACAAGAATTTGATGCTGAATCTTTAATGTGGTGTGAAATTCCTGTAGTCTACCATGGCTATATTTACGTGGATTTTCTAAAATAAAATCATTTATTTCATAGCACTTCTGTGATCATTGCCCCTTTGCACTTAGCTAAACACCCCTTGCTTGCAACCTATTACTAGAGTTATTAAAAACCTGTCATGTTTATGTTTTGCCCACAGCCTGGTAATTTAGAGAATTTTACACACATATGCTGAAATGCAGGGACTAGGGGGATAACAAGCACGTGCATATAAATACCTAATGAATACGGATCTGATGGAGAATGCACACACACTCTAACCCTCTTTTCAACATCAAATCTCAGCTTATTCGAGAGTGTGATGGAACAGGAGGGTGCCAATGGAGCTGGGAAATGAGAGCAGGAACTTTCAGCATGTGAGTGTGTGTGTGTGTGTGTGTGTGTGCGTGGACGCGTGCATACACGGTGTGTGCGGCTGAGTGCGTGTGCGTGTGTGTGTGAATGTGTGAACTGCGGTTATGTTGTTAGCAGAAACAGGGGATTCACCTCCCGATAATCTCCCACTAATCACCTAATCTTCCATCCCTAAGGTGAGCAGGCAGGAAAGGAGTACTTGACAAAAATAGGTGCCATAACAACGTTAAACTCGCTGAAACACAAACGCACAAATACTTGGGGTTGTGTATAAATATGTGTGCGTGTGCACACAGAGGTGCGAATTAATGAGTAAAAAAAAAAAAAAAAGAAGAGAGAGTGAACCACTTGGCCTCTGCCAGACCCAAATCTTTTAACACAGATATACAAATTTTCACAAAAAAATGTACACCCCATCCTTCTGTTTCCATAGCAACTGAGCGTAGAGCTGTGAGTACATGAGGCAGCAGGCGGCAGGCAAAATCACTGAAGTGAGAGGCGTAGCGGTCTGTCACCTCAGCCTCCCCAGAGAGACATCACCTCATACTGTACTACTGTACTCTCTTCCTTTTCACCTCTATTGCTGTCAATTCCAGGAATTTAGGTGGACACTCATAAATGCACATGTCTCCATCGTGTCTCCAGTCCTTCATAGGGCAGAAAAGGCTAAGACACGGGTCGCTTCAGCACAAAACGCAGTGACTCCAAAGCACTGTGAAGGGCTGCCGCCATCTTTGCCACCACCCCTCTCCTGTTGTGGAGGGTGGAAGCTGGTGGCAGCCGCTGTAGGCCAGTCCGTCCTTGGGTTCAGTGAAGGCTTTGCAGCAGCATGCACCATGTGACCTTAATTCTCCCCTGCGCCTGCCTCTGCCGCACTCGGCCAATCGGGATGAAGGATGAGCGGACCTGGTATGTTGTGCATATTTGTGCGTCCTTACACCAAAGCGGCGTGTTTATCGGGAGAGTTTGTCGCTCACTATAATGGGTAGATTAAGTGGGACGAGTGTTCGAGTGTGTGTGTGTCTGTTCATGTGTCAGCTTGTGTTTTTAAAGAGGGGGTTGATATTATGAATCAGCAGCAGCAGGAGAAGGACTCACCCTGACACGTGTCGCACATTTACACGGCCTCATTCATCCATGCACTCCCCCCAACCCCAAAAAAGCCGTTTTGCTCCTTCCCCCTCACCCACAAGCAGACCTCAACCTCAACCAGACTCAGCTGGTGGTTTGGGGAGGAGGAAGGGTGAGCAGGAAGATGCAGGAGGGATAGATGGATTTCAGGAGGTGGGGGTGCATCAGCCATTTCTTATTGGCTGCTTCATTTTCCCAAGATGGAAAAATAGGAATAAAATGAAGCGGTCTATAAATGTAATAGTGCGTGTGCACATTGGGGGTGGAGGTCGGCATGAATGGTGTGTGTATGTGGGGGGTGTCAATTAGATATGGAGATCAGACAGCTTAAGCAAGTCTGGTGGTTTCCATCGGTTTGCACCCGCCCAGTGCGACCCGCAGAGCTTTGTATGGGAGCGCATGTGTGTTTCTTTGCATCTGTGACGTAGCAGATGCGGCACTTTGCCTCGTAAGAGCCCCTGATGTTGTTGGTGACCTCTGACCTTAACTAACTAAACCTTGATCCTGGCAGAAGGCAAATTATTTGCCAAACAAAAGAAAGACAAGACCGCAGCCGTGAAGCCGGGCCCGCTCACTCTGACCTGCAGCCCTGCCATCCTGACCTAAACTCGATCCGAAGCCAAACACAGCCCAACCAGTGACTCATCCGGACACGCACACACAACGAAACAGGCGCACCGTGACGTTCATCCATCGAAACAGCAGAAAACCATCGACCCGTCAACTTGACATTTGAGCTTTTTTAAAATATTTAAGATAAAACATGCATCTGTTGAGGTTGCACATGTTGCATCACTGTTTTTCCAAAATAAGAATGAAAATGCATGCAACATAATTAGCAGCGACACAGATTGGCAAATTGGCCTTCAGCAGATGGGAATATTGGCAAAACGGGGAAACTCTGATTTGCTTCTCCGTCATTTTAGAACACAAACATTTTACTCACATGCAGTCAAACAATGGAAGACACAAATTGGGATGTGTCAAAAGGAATATTTATAAATATTATTCATCAAATTTATCAAACACTTTTTTCATCGGTGTCATTCTGTAGCATTATTTAATATTTTCAGCTGGTATGTGTTTGGAAAAATATGGTCTTTTCCTGCATCTAGTAAAGTATTCTCTTTAGAGCGCATATATCTGGGTAGGTTTCTATCTGAGTCATGTAAAGTAAATGTCTGGCCCTTGAACTGCATTTGTGTCCTCAACAGATGGTGTGTGTGTGTGTGTATGCGTGTGTGTGCATGGCGTGTGTGTGCATGGCGTGCGTGTGCGTGCATGTGCATGTGTGTGTTGTGTGTGTTCCCTACAAAGTCTGGCAGAAGCACCTTGTCTCTCTGTGGTGCATCATGCCAACTGCTTTCAGCACCTTCCAGTTTGACCTGTCTTGCTGTCATTTCCTGACTTTTACTATATTTGAAACACAATGCAGAGCTATGGGAGATTTACTTTCTGTTTATTGCAGTCAAGTTAAAAAAAAACTTATTCTTTTACAGAATATAATGCATGGCACTATTATGCCTTTATTTCACATTTTGTATACTTCTTCAGGGGCCCACGGTGTTAGTTTTGAGCACCTGCCATTTGGATCTTTATCAGATCTTCTGATAAAATCAGAAGATCTCATCTTGCTTCAATATCTCAATGTGTTTATGGAGGTTGCATGTGATAGGCCAACACAACGTAATACATAATTGTACTTTTAAACAAAAGTAATCCCATTAAGTAAAGGGGGGGGCCAAAATGCAGAGAGAAAGCAGGGGGGTGAAAATGAATTTCTACTAAAACAAAGAAAGAAAAAAAAACTAATATAAAAGCTGGCAATATTATGGTTTGCTGAACACACTGTGTCGGTGGCGAAGTTTTATCTTGCTTCAAAAATTTTATCAGGAAAACTGAAAGAGAATGTTAGCATGCAGTGTGAAACAGAGAGCCGCAATTAATGAAAGAGGTCCTCCACCATAACAAAAGCTGGACATTTGTACAGAAGCAGGAAGTGTTATAAAAACAATTGTCTATGTTAGGGTAAGCAGAGAATGCTCTTTATTTAGTGTTTTAAAATGACGAATGATTTTACAGAAAGTCTTCTAACTGTAAAAAAACTGATTAAATAAATCTCTAAAATAAAAACAACTTTAATATTACATTTAAGGTGGAATAGGATGGAAAACAAGATGGATCCTTTAATTGAATTTGCTCCATGAGATTTTATAAGTGTTCTAACTAAATCCTTAAAAGGTTTGACATTTCCAGATCAGTTCGTCCTCTTTGGGAGAGAGAAGAAAATAGATTACAAGTAGTATAAACTATACAGACAATCAAAGTGTTGACATACTCAACAAAACTGTGTTCAAGTGGATAAAAGAAAAAAAAAAATTAAAGGTGCCAAGAAATTCTTAGTACCCTCATGGGAGACGTTGTTTTACAGCCAGCAGAAAAAGCATTTTCTGATGGTCCACACAGTGGATGCAATTAAAACCACCACAGCATTGCCATAAAAACCACATTAGCGGTGACCGACACACACAACACTCAACTAGAAGTATTTAAAAGGACGGTAAAAGCAGGTAAGAATAAATTCTTAAATCCGTTGGTCCTCCAGGTTTTAAAGCGGATCTGGGTCCTGATGGTAAAAAAGAAAACTCTGTGAACTGGAGGTGATTTTCTTGAGGGATCTGTGTTTGAGGAGTGTGGAGATGTGTGTTACGGGTCATGGCACTTTTTCTGCAAAGACTGAAAACGTGATGAATGTGATCTTGATTTTTCTGCGTCAATAACTCATTAAATGAAAACAAATACAAATTCAATCAGTAAAACAATATTAAAACTACAGTCCATAATAAAATGTCTTAATTTCTGATAAAAGTACATAAATTGCTGAGCTTTCTTATGTACAGTATCCATTTTTGCACACAGACATTTGTATTCCTCCTCGACTTCAGCTGTCTGATCATTAATGTACACAAGACAGATGGCATGCTTATTTTTCCTAAGATCCATAGTAATTAATTTGGTTTTACCAACATTTACCTCTAAAAAGGAAGAATAACTTACTCTAGTTTGTTGGTGAGAAGTAGCCAACAACACAGACCCTTTCATCCAGCTGAAAAAGGTTTAGACTCTGAGACGTCACTGAAATGCATGTTTGAAATGCATGTGTTTCTTAGACAACAAATGCAAATCGATTTTCTTTTCATAATCCACTTCTCAGAACATACCAAACAATTTATGTGGCATCAATGAGAGCTCATGGGAACAGATAAGAAAATGCGTGTCTAGTGAATATTTTTCTGGGCAACACTAGACTACAGTTGTTGGCTGCGTCGTCGTCGTTGCTCCTGAAAAGGTTTTCTAAATGCACTTTCTCACAGAAGAGCTGCGGCGTGTTTAAGGTTTATTGTTGGAGGGGGAATCTGACAGTGATCAAAGAAAGCCGTATTGGCTTTCCAAGACGCTATTTTGTGAAATTGCGCCACACAGCTCCTTTTTCTGACTTCTCTGTATGCAGACCTTGTCTCGGGGCTCCCAGGGTGTTGTTGCTGCTGAGGTGGAAGCAGTGGGGTGGGTGACAGGGCAGCAACCATGCTCAGACAGACACCGCCTCTCCTGGGCTGCCGCTACCAACGCTCCTTGCTTTCAGAGAAGACACGCTGATGAGCCCTGTCTTGGAGTGCCACCGCCGCCCCAAGGTGTCTCCGTCAAAGCCGTAAAGAATGTGTTTTGCAATCAGATATGGAAGGCGGTCTGAAAGGATGCTGTATATGGGGCAATTTATGTACAAAAAACTCTAAACAAAAGAGTTTAATTAACAGTTTGAAACACCAATTCGTATTTCTTTTCTTTATTTACTCAATTCAAACTCAACATTTATGTATTCTGTTTGTATTATATATTTCTGTATTCTACATTATCACATTTGATAATGTGCAATCAGGGTCCCTGGACCTCACCATGTTTAACGTGGCTGAATTTAGAAATCACAGAATCAAACTAATGGATGTCTTAAAGCAACATAGTTAAAAATCTGACATTATAATGGCACAAGTTATATCCAAATGTTCATAATAACTCCAGAGTGAACCATTTTTGACACTAGCTTTTTGAACTGAATGCTGCATTTAAACGTATTTCCAAGCATGCCTGAAAAAGTAAACCCTTACATAAACTTGACAAACATAAGTAGGATAACACTATCCTACTTTGTTATACATTTAAGTGTTTGGCATGAGTTTAACTTAGTGTTTAAGTGTTTTTTAAAAGATCTGTGTCTCTACAAAAAAACTTGGGAAATAAACTTTAGAAATGTATTTTTTTTTTGTTAACAGAATGATATTTGGAAGCAGATGTATCAGCTATTTTTTTGGTTTCTTTTGTAAGTGTATTTATTCAGTAAAAGTGCCAAATATTTCCAGTGGTATGTGCTTGAAATGAAGATTTTCTGTTATGTTTTCACAGATACAAACAGGGCCGTTTATAAGGATGATCATCCTCTCCAAGACGTGCCATGAATGAGAGATGGAGCTGAAGGTGATGTGAGACGAGGCAGCATGCAGCAGTAAATGGCTTGAGAGCCAACAGGAAGAACACAGCGATGAGTTCAGCAGTGTTGGGCCATGGCATTGCCTCCTGTTAATGACATCACAGAGGAAAAAAACCAAGAGACAATGAGGAACACTCTCATTAACCTCTGGCTTGGCTATAAGTCAACAACAGTTAATACAAAATCTGTCATTTTCTTTTTCACTTTGCCTTAGTTAGTGCATCACGAAGGGGGAGAAGTCTTTTATTCATTAAGACTGCAATTAAAAACTCAAAGATTGTAAATTAATTAAACTTTTATAAAATGACTTGCCCAAAAAGTAAGAAAAGGTGTTTTAGAGATTATCACAATTTTGTGGTTAAAACAAAAACACAAAGAAAGAAAAAATATCTTAAAAAAATAGGGGGGAACCATTTATTCTCTCCTGTCTCTGAGATCTCAATGCAGGGGGATTTATAAGTGAAATTCTTCAACTATAATCCCAAAGTTCACATCTTCACTCTTAGGAACTGAAATCTGCCAACCAAGATGTCAGAGTTCACCTTCATACAGCTGTGTTTAACAGAGAGTACGTTCAGAGTTTAGCGGTGGAGAGGTGGGAGCAACATTTCTGCAGTCAACTTCAACCCCTGGGCACCGGGTATGCTCCTTATGCCAGAGTAGCAAACGCAACAATATTGACCGACTTGCAAGAAATGCTCTTTGAAGAATGGGATGCCATCTTACAGCAATGTGTGAGCAACTGGAGGTGTTGTATCTTCAGGAGCCTCCTTAAAAATTCAAGTTTGTTTTCACAAAAGCTTCAAACTCAGGAAAGTCGGGGCAAACCTTCACATTGGACGATACTCGGACTCTTCATCACCCTCCACCTAGTTTGGATGAAAGATGGAAGATGCTGCCCCACAGCATCGAACCACCTCCACCAAATGCCGGCGGAAATTGCAGAAGATTTGGGAAAGTTCTGCCACGGGGCAACACACACACTCAACTGTGGTGCTTAGCCTACAAGCACATTTTCTTTAATGTGATATGATCTAAAGGGAAACAAGCAGCCTTTCCAAAAGTCTAAGCTATTTTTGCTATTTTGTTACAACAAAGAAATTGTCAATCAAACTGAAATTTCTTTACTTTTTGCAATCAGTTTATCATCGGCACATTTCTTTACAGATACATTTTGATTCAAATTTTCACATATATTATTATCTTATCATAGAACAATGGAATGGTTCAAGCATGAAAATTAAAATTTTTTGTTCTCACATATATTATAATTTTACCATAATTAAATTTAATCTTAAAAGTATCATTCCTCAGACACTGCTATGAACATTTTCCCCACACCATTTTGCCCTTGCAGAATGGTGTGGTCCAAAAAGATGGACAGCTGCCGTCTCTCTGTGGTTGTCTATAGGAAACAGTACATGTTGCGCGTCATTCGGAAAGGTAACACATACGGCAGTATGCTCCTGCCATCTGTCACTATAGTGCCTCACACATCGGCACACACAAAGGAGAGGCAGACTGCCGGGAAAGCTACAAGGCCCATGCCTGCTATTGTCCTTCAAGCTGGGGGTGAATTTAGGGCCCCTTGTTGTCAAGCCTTGATGGACTGACATCGCCGGGCTAACGGACAGATTTTTCTTCATGCATGCAAAAAGAATGCCGACATCATGAATCTTGAGGAACATGAAGTCTCCCAGTCTTTACTCTTTTTTGCTTTTCTTTCATATGCACACACAAGTGCAGTTTTCTGTGCAGTGCACCATCCTGCTGATCAGCTCCTGGACTTGAAGGACAGGGTCGATTTTCCATTATAAAGTTTTATAACAAAGATAAAGTGTCACCACAGTCAATGTATCACTTAAGGCTGTCAGAAAGTCAAGTAAAGACTTTCTTCATCATCCATTTTTTTTTCTTTTCAAAAATATTCTCTTTTATCCTCCTGAACGCAGCAGAGACTCCAAATGTCCAAACAAGAAGAAATAAAAAATGAAAGAACAGAATATAGTAAGATCTGTCGAACAAGGAAGAGGGTTTGGGAAAAAAGATCCAAGGAAACTTTTGTAGTTTTATACATATTGGGCCTCTGACATTAATGCAGAATGAAACAATTGCTGTCATACAGCTAAGAAAAGTTTAACAGATGTAATTGTTTTTCTGTGCTGCAAAACAACAAGTAAACATTTTTTCTTATTTTCAAAGCAGACAGAAGTGAGAATTTCTTCATCGTCTGATGCGTCTCTTTTGATAATGTTTCCTTTAAGACCAGATGTTGGCAAATGTTTTATATTTATCATTTTAGGTTCGCTCGGCTTTAAAACTCTGTCTAAACAAGCAGATTTGTGTTGCAGCCCTATTTTGATACAAAAGGCCAAATGTTGCTTTAAATCCTGGAAATCCCAATAGAAGCTTCTCTGCAAGCCTTTCTCAGTGACCAACAGTATCTATTCGCCCTATAACAGGCTGGACATATACAATAAGTGCAAATCACTCATATCGCAAAACCGTTTTTACCGCCATTGTTTTTCATTCACTTTGTATGTCTTTGTAAGCCTTTGAACAGAATGTAAAGCTGCTATGTTTGCTGTAAATTAACTTTACAGAAAGGCTTGCTGAGAGTTCAACCAATTTTTCTTGAAAGAATTTGTGTCTGGTTTGTTGGCCTTGTCTACAAACCTTTCACACAATTTTTTCTATAGAACTCAGATCAATGCTTTGTGAAAACCACTTCACTTCCACTTTCTTTACTTTAGTTGCTTTGTGCCTAACGTTACATGTCCATTTTAAAGACCTATTTGTATCTCAGGGTTCACTGTTAGACACCTGTTTTGAGACATTGCTTTATTATTTCTATATAATGTTCATCTCTTTTCATCATATCTATTTTTTTTATTGCACCACAGAACAAGTTACTGCCATAGGTCACAATTAAGATGGTATCATGAGGCTATGAGCGTCATAACAAATGTAGCAAAGGTCATTGTAAATAAACACTTGAATTTTAGTTTCATCAGAACACAAGTCATATTTACAAAAATTAAGATCTGTGACCCTGATTGCATTTGCTAAATGTAATCTATTCTTTTTATTGCAGTCTTCAAAGTGGTTGCACCTTTCAATAGCTTTCATACAATCTCTATTAATAGCCAGAACTCTTTACATTTTGAGAAAAGGCTGAAAGAGACTTTTATTATTCCTCTAGCTGTTTTTTAATTTTTTATTTTTTTTTTCTCAAATCCACATCATTCTTGTACCTTCCGATTTCCATGGGGCCAGAGTTTATTTATTCATTTCTGACATAGGAATGTCATAACAGAGAAGCTGCCTGCATCATTCATGATCACAAGCATGACATTAAGAAGCCTCAGTGAACGCAACTCGACATTTTACAGGCCGGTACATTAACATTCAATATCATTGAGTTCATTCTTCATAATTTCACATGTGTTTATGGCACATAATATGTCTTTCAGTTCTACAGTTTTAGAATAAAAAAAAAGTAAACTTAGCATCTTGGTAAATCAAGTGGCAAATTTACATGAGTTGAGTGTTAGTGGCAAATGTATGTTAACTTCTGACTGAAACCCAAAGTCCAAAGGTCCAAACTTACCTTCTCATTTCTGTTTGTGGTGTTTGTGAGCAGACTTGCTCCAGGAAATGTTTGATCAGAGATAATTATACATCAGTTCGTTCCATGTTTGATCCTGTTTCTGTGGCTCAGATTAATTAGCAAGCCAGGCAGATCTCTCCATAGACGAAGAAGAGGAAACTGAGCGCGCATTAAAATAAACTCATAAATAATAGGGTGTATACACCCTGATCAAAAACCCACATTAGGCATGTGCAGAGGGAATAAAACAGAGTTCATAGAGGCTTTTGAAGAGGTTTTTAATCTTTGTATGACAAAGAAGTGAAGTGGGAACAAACCAGACAACAACTTTGGGCTTGTATAACATCCAATTATGAGAGGTGAGGGCAAGTGTGGCGCTCTCCCCAGGATGATCTGTGGGATTACTTGACCATGGGCCTCTTTCCCAGCCTGCAGGAAGAGTCTGTTAGCAGCTGGGTAATCTTCCCCGGGTAAAACAGGTGGATAACAACATGTCAGAGCAGAATGTCTACTCAGCCTGGTTTCTGCTGGGGTTTTTTTCCTCGCTCTCTGTGTGTCCAGCTTAGGAAAATTCCCATTATATAACAACCTAGAGACAGAAATATGAACAATCTAAGGCTAAATTTGCATATAAATACGTTTTAATTTTAGTGCATTTCCAAAATCTCCCCGCGTAAACATTTGTATTACTACATTGTTGCTGAAAATGTGCTATAGTGTATAAATAAATTTACATTTACCTTTGCCTTTTACCATGTCTTGAAATGTGTGATGTAATATTTCTTTTGGATTGAAATTTTCCCCATTATGGGGCAACAAATAAAGTAATTTCTATTTATGTGTTATGTATCATGAAGTCTTTAGGTTTGATGCATTTCAAATTATGTACCTTCATACATCCTATTTTTATGGGTTAAACCTTCAACTCTTCTGTGGAAGCTTTCTACAAGACTTTGAAGTGTGTTTCCTGTGAATTTGCTTTAATCCATCTGGTTGGAAGTGGAAACCCATTGCATGACACTCTGTGCTTCGTTCTTGAGAGAATTTGAAACTTGCAGAAACTCTGTGTCAGAGTTGTTGTTTTCAATCACTTCTACTTCGTTTTAATTCTAATAACAGTCGACTGTGAGAGAGAGGCAAAGTGTAGCAAGAAAGTTATTTTACGTATATATTTATTTTTCCAAGGTTTTTTTTTTTTTTTTTTGTGGGCTCTAGTGGCCCTTATTTCAAAAGTAGGTTGACAGGAAAGAGGGCAAGACATACGGCAAATGTCACCAGGTCCAGGAATCGAACCCACAACAGCTGCGAGGGTTAAGGTCTTCAAACACGGGTTGTGCTAAACCCCTACGCCACTCCAGCACGCCCGCAATGAAAAAGAGTCTTAAATGCACAAGAGGCATCAAATTTTGCTGCCAATCTCACATTTACTGAGCTCCTCCTAAGAGCAAACTATTCTTTCCCTAATGTTTACAGAAGCATCTTTTAAACTGCAGAACCTTTTGAAGACTTTTTTGTGATCTTGGAACAGACTATTTTACAAGCAGGGTACACCCCGAACTACAAAGTGGCCCATGCCAAGTCCATCTATCCAGTATGTTGGATTAGTATGCGGAGGCCATGGGGCTACACTGACAGTGAGGCCTCTGAGAGCAGCAGTGCCATGAATTCTTTAGTTTGAGTGTTCATGCACCCTTACTGTCATCACGCCTGAGAGGACAAGTCTGGTCAACGGGAGACAAGATGACACATACACACACACACACACACACGTGCGCGCGATCACGCAGACACGGACACACATATATATAAATCTGATTTATCCACTTTAACCAGTTTACACAGAGTTAACTGGTGGTCCCAGTGGCAAACACTAGCTGGTTTTAACCATCTTATCAGCTCACACAACACATTCCCTTCTGAGTTACACAACAGGAGCCAAGCAAGCCCATGTATAGCTCACAAACACACACACACACACAAACACCCGTACACGCACCACGCACAAATCTGAGGGAATTTTCAATCTCTTCTTCTCTCTTTCGCTCTCCCTCTGCCTGTGGAGAACGATGGCAGGAATCAGGGAGAAGAGCGGGGTTGCTAAGCGACGGGTTGTGGTTGCCATGGTGAATTTAAGTGGAACAGCTGGTCCAATCAGCATAAAGTGTGGGCAGGCGGGTGCAGAGCCAGCAAGGCTCATGCCAACACAGACAGGCAGGACAGAGAGGCTGCTGAGGCATGCAGGATGGAGAGGAGACCTGAGCAGAGGAGAACAAAGTAGGCTAATGGGCAAAAAAAGTGATAAAACTGCTCTAAAAATGGATGATAGAAAAAAAAAATAACATAGAAAGTCAAAAACACAGGAGGAAGGCTTGATGGGGAAAAAAACTGCGTGGTCAAATGGAAAGAGTCAAAGCAGAAGATAAAAAAAAGAGAGACGAGAGCAGGACTAAAATAGGTTTTGAGTCTATTTTAAGATGTAGATTTGGAGAGATGGGAGGAAGTCAGAGAGCCATGCGCTCAAAGATTATTCTTCCCATAAGACTAACAACAAATGGAGCATCAAATGAAGCTCACAGAATGTACCTTAGGTCTGCTCGAGACGGCAGCAAATGACATCTAATGCAGAAACCAAACTAATCAAAAATAAATAGGGAAGGAAAACATTTGAAGCCACAACAGAGACTGTGAAACGAGAGAAAAAACAATGCAGGCACCATTAGAGGCGGCTAATGACAAAGTGGTGATGAGATGCTAATAATGATAATAGGGTGGGAAAATGTGAGGATGTGGGGGATTTCTGATTAATGGAGCATTTGTTAAAAGATTAAAAACATTGCGGCTCTCGGAGGCTGAGAAGTGAGAAGGGTGAGAAGTTTGCTGTGAGCCTAAAGTTTTCAGTGAAGTACCATCAGCCGTCAACATTACAATACCTTATAAAAGACTTAATATCCTTTAAGTCTTTTAAAGGGTAAAAGACTTAAAGGGTCTTTAAGGCTTTTACTTAAAGACTTAAAGAAACATCAATACATTGATGTTTCTTCCCCAAACATCAATGTATTGTACTGAGATTTTAGACGCAAAGTAATACACAACCATGAAGTGGAAAGATAGAAATCACATTGTTTGTGCACAGAGTGCAGTTATTTCAAAATCGTAACAGTCTGGCAGAACTTCAAATCGACTGAGACATGGTGGGTTAATCAGAGAAGCAGCCAAGAGGCCCATTGTAACTCTGGGAGAGCTGCAGAGATCCACGACTCAGTTTGGAGGTGACAACTGCAGTACAGAGCTCTACAAATCAGTTTAGTTTTTGTTTTGTTTTGTTTTTTTAATGGAGAAACAATGGGCAGAAAAGTCGTGTTTCATTGACTTCTAGGACACACAGAAAATCTGTGCAGCCATTTTCAGATCTGCCCAGAGATGTTCAGATCCAAGTCTGGACTTTGGCTTGGTCGTTCTGAAGCCACTGCTTTGAGATCTTGGCTATGTGTTAAGGTCAAAAATGCTTTGTTTTTTTATCCAGGATGTTTTTGTACACTGCTGCATTCATCTTTCCCTCTACCGGTCTGCCATGTCCTGCAGCTGCAAATCATCCCCATAGCATGATGTTCCCAGTACCGTGCTTCACTGTAGAGATGATCTTGGCCTGGCGGTGACCTTTGTCTAACAAGACCAAAGAATTTTGTTTCTCCTTCAGGTGCCTTTAGCTAAACTTCAGATGGGCTGTAACGTACCTTTTACTCAGGTGTGGCTTTCATCTGGCCACTCTACCATCCAGGCCTGATTGGTGGTTGCCCTTCTGGGAGATTCTTGTCTCTCACAGAGGAATGCTGGAGGTCTGAAAGGTTGAACATTAAGTTCTGACTAGGAAGAATCTCTGTTCCAAACTTCTTTGATTTATGTATGTTGGAGGCCACTGAGCTCATTGGAACCTTCAAAGCACCCAAAGTTTTCTGTAACTTTCCCCAGATTTGTACCTCAAGGAATTAATCCTGTCTCTAACATTTTTGCGCTCTGACCTGCACTGTCAACTGTGAGACCTTAAACAGACTTTCCAAATCGATTTCAATTCACTCAGTTTACCACAGCTGGATTCCATTTAAGTTGTAGACGCTTCTCAAATATGATCGATGGAAACTGTTCAAGCGAAGGCTATGAACGCTTACATAAATGTGACTTCTTGATTATTTTATTGTTACTAAACTGGCAAAACACTCAAAAACATTTGTCGTAATGGGGTATTTGTGTGTAGAATTTTAATCAAATTAATTAATTTGATACAGGTTTAAAAAAGGCGTTTACCTCACTAAAAGTGGGAAAAGTGAAGTGCTGTGAATACTTTCCTGATGCATTGCAATTCTAAAAGGGTTTAAGAGGCATTAATACGTTAAATATATTCAAAGTGAGAGCTGTACAGATGAAATATACAGTATGTGAAACTAAGTAAAATGTGCAGCTTGCATCATGCTGTCGTTGCTGCTACAGTGTATTTTATTAGAGGTGCATCATATTGATTGCTTTAAGAAATTCTATTACAAGAACAAAAAAAGAAAAGGAAAAAAAAACAAAAACAAGAATTCACTGGACTCCACATAAGCCGAAAGACTCCAATGAGAGTTATAGCACCTATCAGTAAGACCTGGCAGGTGTCCCTGGAGTCAGTTATTTCAGATTTTGCTTATCTGGTCAGTGTTCAGGAAAAGGTCCATTTCCAGGTGCTCAGCGGACAGCTCTGCGTCTTGTCTGATACTTTTATCAGTTATTGGTTTCGCCGTTTATCAGGTGGCTGAGATTGAAGCCCGAGCAAACACCCTGACACGTGCATCCGCCCAGGAAAGATCTGAAATGTAAGAGTCAGTCTGGAAGGACGTGTGCATGTATGCGTGTGTGCGTGTGTAGATCCATTCTGGCACATATTTACAGCAGAGTGCAAACTGTAAAAGTGGCCTTATCACTACTAAGCAACACATGAACAGAAGATGATTCTGAACCAGCTTCTGTCTTTTATTTATCCAAAGGGGGGGTTGTCTGCCTTGGACACATGCAGGCTGCACAAGTCATGGTAGCCAGTCGTGGTTCCTTGTTAAAACAGAATAATAATTTAGTGAAAATCATAATGGGGAATGTAAGTATATTTTATTGTAAGTAAAACTGAATGTAAATGTAAAATAATAGTAGTAACTTTTTTAGGTCGGTACACGATGAAAAGGCGATTTCATATCCGTCCAGCTCCTGAGATACCCGTTCACACAAAGACGTCACTCTGTCACACCTTCTTCTTGTCACTCACACAAAGAATGCTGGGAGGCATGGTTTCCAGGGCGACCGAAAGGCACCTTTCCTTGACGACAGTTCAGAATGCGGCGATGAAGGACATTAGCTTGCACCTCAGGTGTAGCGATGCTGAAGGTTGGAGTTTGTGCCGCAAACAGAGCTGAGCAGAAGCAAGAGCAAGTGTGGTACATTTAGTTCTTCTTTATGCGAGAAGAAGTAAAAATACAACAAAGGAAAAAATGGCACAAACAACAATAAAATCACAGTTCCTTGATGAACTTTGTAATTTTTTTTTTTAGGTTTGTTGTTATCCTCCAGAGCTCGATGTGATAGCAGACCTATTGGGAGTTAAGCTCACTCTCTTGCTATCTGCTCGCAGTGATAAATGAACTAAGTCGCTTCGCACTTATAGTGTGAATTAAAATTTCACACACACCCTCTCTCTAAAGACCCCCTTGCACACTGTCCCATATATGAAATACCACAGTCCACAATCCCCCCCCAGGCATTCAAAATCCTGTTCAAAGAAGCCCTCAATCAGCTTAATACATTTTACATCATGCACAGACATATACAGTTACATATGGTCATACCTTCTCAAAAAATAAAAACTTACTGGGCTTCATAGAACACAGGCCACGGCGGAAAATGGGAAGACTTTCGGATTTTGTGATGCTCTCAGTGAAGGCCAGCACCGTGAAATTCATGATCAGGAGACTCGGGGTAAAGCCGAGTGCATGGAGCGAGAACACAAGGCCAGAAGACACAGAATCTGAAGAAAACCGCACATAATGATAGGGAAAACAGGAAGGTGAAGAAAATGGGAGTTGTTTGCAGGTGTATTTGTTTGCGTTAGGGAGAGTGAGACCAAGATAGAGTGCGCAGAGAATTGAGTGCAGTTAACAGTGTTTCCCCCTCGGCTGAGGCATTAACAAGCCTATAATGGACCCTCTTAAAAAGCCGACCAGGATCTCCTCCAAAACTAACTGATTTAGAGTGGCCAGGGCCCCCATGGGCAGTGGCCAAGTCCTCCCCCCACCACCTCCAACACCGCGTTCCCTGCCTCTCGCCTCTGCCGTCCCTCCCCAGCACAGCTACAGCAAGCCCCCGGTGGCAGGCGGCACAGACACACATTGTGTTTGTCTACTGAACCACAAGCAATAGCAGTTTATAACACAATAAAACACCATGAGGAGGCATTAATTGGATATAATAGCCCGGGAATGATTTAGATGATTTAACACCTTTTCTCTGAGTCGAGTGCATAAAAGAGGGGAGAAAATAGGAAGAGAGTAATAAAAGGAAATTAGAGACAGACTTGCACATCTTTTCCAACTTTTGATATCAGGTTACTTCAAGTCCACACA
This sequence comes from Poeciliopsis gracilis, assembly GCA_911649635.1. Lineage (NCBI taxonomy): Eukaryota > Metazoa > Chordata > Actinopteri > Cyprinodontiformes > Poeciliidae > Poeciliopsis > Poeciliopsis gracilis. Next base: position 7,703,060 of record CAJVRI010001220.1, read on the forward strand.
CACGCATTTATAAACACAAACAGAAATATAGCAAATAACTGTATTTTGTACCTTGAAGTCAGTCACATGCAAGTTGGCATAAATGCAATAAGTCAAATTTATTTAACTTATAAACTTATAAACAGCTATGACGGCTGATTATATTTACAGCTGTTACCTAAAGAAAACCACTCATTTAATCAACTGGATATGAAATAAGTCTATGATTATAATGTGTTAATTTCAGAAACTTTGAGAGATGGGAAAGGAGATCTGGTAGAAAAAAGCAAAAACAGACATGACCACTTTACATTTATTCTGCAATAAATGTAAGAATAATACAAGATTCTTGCTGCAATTTACACCTAAGACCAGTTTGCCAACCCTCTTGGCATTATTTCTACTCACCTTATCTCCTTCCGGCCCTCTCTTCCTCACGTCTCAGGCTTTTCAGAGCTGCAAAGGGAGCGACGGGTGGGGTAGGGTGTGAGACCTCGCACATATGTACATAATTGGCACTTTACTGTCATATCAAATTCATATCAGCGCAGGGTCTCGGGTTGGGAAGAACAATGAGGGCCAGACAAAAGCGCGACTCCATGCTCTGAGAGTCGCCCTGATAACCGAGGTGTAGGCCGGTCAATAAAACCAATCATCTCTAATCTTCTTACGGGGGACGAAACAGTTCTCCCTCCCAGATACTCCACACTGCTGCAGTGAAACACACTTTCCTTTACAGCTTTGCATCAACAAGGACCAGAAAGAGCGGCTGAACTATAACCCCACGACTGCAACAACAGTCTACAGCTTTATCATTTGGTCTGATTTGGGTAACATTTGACTGGCTGATAGTAGTTTTGATGTGGCTAAATTGGCTCACACCTCAGGGTGGCATGGCTTTAGTAACTTCAAACACATTGAGAAAACACAAATTGTGACTCAGTTGTGCCCTGCTTGTTTTTCTTGTTTGCATGTGGCTTCAACAAAAACAGTGAAAATACTAAAAGAAATATACTAAAGGTTTTATCTGACTGGAGTTTCAAATGTGGCATTAAATTAAGGAGCTGTTTCACTGTTTTAATGAATCTTGAACACATTTGGTCATTTTTAGTTCAAAATCTCAAACATTCACACGGGTAAGTTATAATAAGAATAATATAAGATTATTCTGAGTCGAGTGCATTGAATGCATGCATATTTAACATGCGCATGCTAAATATGCACACACTCATGTTGGTGAGTGCGATTGGGTGAATGTGACGCTAGAGTAAAGCACTTTAAGTCCATTTGCTATTGTGTGCATTCAAAAAGACTCATGGTAGAAATTCTTTGAAAACAATTACTGTATCAATCCATAATATAAGCCTGAATACTTAACATATCGCACTCTATGCAAACATTTTCACCACATCATTTTTTTACATAACATTGTATAATAAGGGAGAGTATATAAATGTACTACATCTGGACTTGCAACTTGGAAATTATTTCTATAAACAGTTTAATATTTGTCTTTTATGAAATCTTAGTGACTTTTGTCATCTGTTTTTGATAGGTTGGCCTCAGCTTTTGTCTGTACATTATACAAACAAAGACATCAATGTGCCATAGGGCTGTAGACAAAAACAGCTTCTTGACTAACTCTGGCAGCGGCGGTTCTTTATATTAGAAATATGGTTCAACACCCAGGTGGCATTCTGTCATGTGCAATATATATTAAAAAGTAAAAAAAAAAAAAAAAAAAGAAAGAAAAGATGTGTCTGTCACAAGCTAAACCATTTTTTTATTTTTATTTTTTTATTATTATTATGATTATTATTGTTATTATTATTGTTATTATTATGAGAAATAAATATGTCCAGGTTAGTGTTACTGAAGTTGGTATTTGATTTGAAATGTCTGTTTGGTTCTAAATTCAATTCATAACTCGTTTTGTCTAATTTCACGGAATCAAGAATGTTTCTGATCATCTCTTGTTCAAAATATTACATAATTTAAGTCAAACGTGACCTAGTTCAGGTTAGGATTCATGAAATCCTCATTCGACTTGGGAAGAATGAGAAAGAATATTGAGAATACTGACAAAAATAAAAACATATCTGGATAGCTGCAACATAGACCAATAGTTTTTATACTCACTACAGATTCTTTACATAGCAACTCTGTAATTCATAACACCCTTCAATAAGGTCAGAGGAGAGTGGAGGGGAGGCGGGTTGGATCATCTATGGCAGCATTTATTCAAGAAACCAGCACTGTTTGTTTGATTGTGTCTATTAATGAGATGTTTGTCTGTTAAACAATTTCTTGCACTAATAATTTTTTTTTTTTAATGGCATTAAAAAATTTCAATTTTAAAATATATTTTCAAATCTCAATCAGCTGTCGGTGTGGCCACCCCGTGTTTGAATACAGCTGTATGCAAAACCTCTCTGATGCTCCCAACGTCCAAACCTCCCAGTCTGCAAAATAAAGTGTGGGGGGATGGGAGAGGTCATGGGGTGATGCTGTATGGTTATTGTAGATTAATCATTCCCTATCAAAGAAATGCATGTGGAATAATTAAGATATATGTACAATGCAGAACGTTTGACACAGCAGGATAGGTAAAAGATTGATTGGTGTATGGAATAAGAAGTAAAAGTTCAAAGCAATAAAAATAAACAGACCTGTATTTCTGCGATTTGCTCTGAGTCATCGTTAATTTTCCGAGCGATGCATGTCACTGTTTCCCACTCTTCCTTCTTATCTTTGTAAATCTCCGTCTCCGTTTCGCTTCCTTTTGCTCCCTAATGATGTTTGGCTGAGGTGTGGGTCAATTGTGGGGTTAACTGACAGCGATGAGGAGCGGTGTGCTGCGGACATGAGACCAAAGTGAGGCTTAGCCTGTGGATGGGAAAGGCTGCACATAACTTTATTGAACCATTTGCAGCTTTACATGTTGTGCGTGTGTTTAGGTGTGTGTGTGCGCGCATGCTCGTGTATGTGTGGGTGTGGGTGTGTGTGTGTGTGTGTGTTATCCGATAGGCACAAATGAGCATCAGTAAGAGCAATGCTTGGAACAGAGGTTAAGCATGTGCCTTTGTTTTCATGTGAACGCCTGACGCTAAAGATTTGTGTAAAACTTACCTCAGTTCAGGTTTTACTTCTCTCCTCTAGACCAGATGAGCACACACACACACACACACACACACACAAAAAAAAAAGTGTGTGCAGCTATTATGATCACGCACTGGGATTTGACTTGTTATACAGCATTCAGTAATGAATGTCCACAAAAGTGAATCCTGGTACATTTCCTCTCTGGCTGGGGCTGGAGCACAAGACCACAACAAATAATATGTATAAAGTGAGAGCAACTATACATTTTAAAGCCTTTATGAATTTGAAAATAAAATAGTGCAGTATTTTTGTTCATCTGTATAAGCAACACAAAACCTGTCTGAATTAATAAAATCAAAAATCTTATATCCTTTTAACCAGAGATTCCAACATGTAAACCCACTGCCATAGCTTCAAGAGAAATTTCAATATTCAATTGCAGTTCAAACATACAATAATTGTACAGAAACAGACAGGATAATAACTCTTTTTCTGCAGGTTGCGTGACAAGCAGATCAATGCAAACAGCTCATGACATTTATCAGATAGAGTCAAGGACCTCTACATCAGTACTGACGCTGACCTCAACCAGTGGAAATCAGCCCGGCTTTATTGATAGGGAGTGCGCAAAGCCAGGGACAAACAGCAATTCATTCTTCTGCCAAAAAAACAGTGGAATGGATATTTAATGGAATAAGAGAAACAAAATCATGTTTTTGAGTCATTTCAAGCTAGGATAGCTAGGCTAGCATTGGAAGCTAGGATATACTTCTAATAACAAATGAACAAATGTTCAAAGATGTTTTGTTTTTGTTTTTATTAAGCAATAACAAACAGGAACATGCACACTGGAGCCTTGAGGGTCACAAAAATGTTTTTTTTTTTTCTTATTTTCTATTGTTGTGCTTAAATTATATACATGTACAATAAACTATTTTTTCACAAAAACAATCTTTGAGCAGGTGTTAAATGTAAATTTCAATAAGCCCATATTATTTTTCTAACGCTCTATCATCATATTCTGCATTACATATCAGTATACTGTATTTCATTTTGCACACTTCTAAAGTCATTAACAGGAGCACACCTGAGTACAAGGGTTGGAATAAAAAAAAAAAATATTATTTTGTGATAAATTTACTGCAAAACGTGTGGCACACACACATGCACTACAGAGGCTGTACAAATTAATAATAATGATTACTCCTGTGAGCAGGTGTAACATGCTCCATCTAAAGCACATGGACGATTCCTGCATGTCCAGACTCACCTCTCTGTGTGTGGGTGTGTGTGTGTGTGTGTGTGTGTGTGTGTGCGTGTGTGTGTGTGTGTGTGTGTGTGTGTGTGTGTGTGTGTGTGTGTGTGTGTGTATGTGTGTGTCCAGAAGCTTGCGGGCTTTTATGCAGACCAGTGTTTGCGGTATATCTCGCCGTATATTACAATTTCTCCTCAGAGTGGCCCCTTGCATTCAGATCAGCGGCCGGCTGCCTGATCGCTGAGGACAGCTTACTAGGCCCCTTGAATTGTTCACCGGGAACAATGGCTTCCTTTGTCAACGTGTTTCTCTTTCTCGTGGTGGACAATGCTGGAGGGTCCTTCTGGCTCTCTACACTTAAGAAATGTTTGCAAAGTTACACCTTTCTCTACGCCTCTCAAAACATGTAGCAGCGCCGGTATGAAAGTGTGGGAGTTTTTTTTTGTTGTTTTTTTTTGGCGAAAATGCGCCAGTGATTTGCTCTTTGATAAACTTCGCCACTGTTTTAAATATCCTGGAGAATTAATTTAGTTTTTGTTTATATATATATATATATATATATATATATATATATATATATATATATATATATATATATATATATATATATATATATATATATATATATATATATACAATGACTCAGACTATGATTTCTCTGTGTTTAATGTTAATGTGGGTTTGGTTACAGAGTAGGCTATATAGGTTGTGTGTCTGCATAACGAGCACATGGTGCAGAGCTGCCCACTGGGCTGCAGCCCTGACCCTCTCTCCTCCTGATGAATGGCCCCATGAGCGGATGCCCAGCTGTGCCTATTCGGGCCTTCAACAACATTTCAGAAATCCGTATGATTTTCCTGGGAAACATGTCTTCCCAGTGGTATAAGTTGACTGTGGTAAAAGTTCGACTTGTATTATTATTATTATTATTATTATTATTATTATTATTATTATTAATTTTAAAAAAATTAAATGATTTTTTTGGGGGGGGGCAATAATATTTTTGAATAAGTTCACTGTTAAATGAAAAATAAAACTACATTTGAAAAATTTAAAATACTAATTTTAAAGCATTGTGGCTCAGATTACACTGTTGTACTGTTTTGGATACATTGATGAAGTCTATATTGAAAAAGGGAGACTTATTGCAAGTAACTTTCCAGTAGGTATATAAAGATATACAAATTATTCCACAGATTATCTCCTGCAAGTTAGAGTCTAAAAATTATTTCCTTTCTTTAGCACCAACTTTTATAACTTTTGTAAGTGCACAAAAAATACCTTGCAGGACCTCTCTCCTTATGGTGAAAGGTGAAGGTGTCGACTATACGATAATAAATTTATTTCGAAAAGCTTGTGCTGAAACTGAACGTTTCTGGATGAAATTCAGACGCGCAGGGGGGGGAAAAAATGCTCCCAGCATTCCTCAAAAGTCCAGGGGCCGCAGCTCGCACAACTGGGGCCGACTCTCCTCTCGTCTTTTGTTGAGGCTTTTGTGGGGGGCTGCGTGTTGGGATTGGGGGTGTAATGAGGGGGCTGAGACCCCCCGATGGGGGTGCATTTGCTGTCCAAAGACCGTTAGACAGTGGCTGAATGAATGGGCCCTGAATGTCATTGTAATGCACAGGGACAACTCCCCCTTCATTCAGCTTGAGATGTGGAGGCCGCTCAGCTCCGCAGAGGGAGAGGCGAGAAGAGAGGAAAATACTGCAACTGCAACCCGCTTGCACGGTCTCTCTTCGGATCGTCGTGCAGGTGGAAGGACGCGGACCAACGTCTGGCTCAGGTTTAGGCGTTTTGCTTCTGCGTTTGCATGCAGTTTTTTTTCCTTCGGTTGCAAAAAGTGGAGCAGAAGCCAGCAGCAGGCTATGGCGCAGAGTTGGACGGCAGTAAGACGCTGAACAAAGGATAACGAATCCAAGCCGATGTGGATTTATCAATATAGACATTTTTTGGTTAAAGAAGACGCCTCTCCTGCAGCAGTTTGGCAGCTCCGCCGCTTCGGGCTGTTGTAATTTTTTCCATGCATTCTGGCAGCAGGAACCAACAGACTTTTAGGCCAAACACTGAATTAGTGGATTGCTTTTGCAAGAACGTAAATGCAGCAAGGGGCGTTTTGAGATGCAGGTTGTGGTGCAGGCCTAAATACGGCAATATGCATTCCTTTTTTTTTTTTCTTTCTTTTTTTTAAGTTAATTTGTGCATTTGTATGGAAGAGAGGGAGAGGGAAGCCACATTTGCGATTCTATGGCCTCAGTTAGCGAGAAACAGCGAGCAGAGGGATCACCCTCAACACGGGCTGACAGTCCTTCCTCTCCGTCTCTTTGTTCAGCCAGCAGTGGGAGGTGTAGGCGCAGGCCAAGAGAAACATTTGAAAATCCACTGACATTTTCTTCCGGGACAGAAATCGATGGGATTTAATTGGAACTGTGTTTAAACGCGCAATGCAAATACGGTGCGATTTTATTTCAAGAGCTTCTGTTTATTTAAGAAATGCGTCCTGCAGGGAGTCAGAGTAATTGGTCGTCTTATATATTTATTTATTTATTTATTTATAATTTTATTGAAAACAAAAGTGGCGTTTAATATATATATATATATATATATACATATATATATATATATATATATATATATATATATATATATATATATATATATATATATATATATATATATATATATATATATATATATATATATATCATATATATATATATATATATATATATATATATATATATATATATATATATATATATATATATATATATATATATATACATTGACGTACTTTGTATAAAAACTGTGTGATGTTATTATTTTAATGCAAAATGCCCTCAATTTGATTTACATAAACAAATAAAAATGTAAGTATTTAAAAAAAAAAAATCATTTGGGACTTTAAACCTGACAATTTTAGTGGCAAGGTTAAAGATAAAGCCTTTAAGAAACACATTTCCTTGAAGCAGAGACTCATGCCATAACTGTGCAGCACATTATGTTGCATATTCTGCATCTGAAATACATATTTTATTGATTTCCATGTTGTTCACATTATTAGCTTCTGTCATGTACTTTGTAGCGTCACGTGGTTGTGGTCCCGACAGCTCAGGTGTCACAGGCCTGAGAGGAACAAACTCTTGACTTTGAGCATTTGACATCTTGACAGTGTGGGCAAGGTCTCAGGCAGCAAATAACGATTAACCGAAAGATAAACAAACAAACGAACAAAAGAAAGTGCTTGGGTTAACACAGCTAAGCAGGTCAGTTGTGGATTTACTTCTCAAAGCAAAGGCCATCCACTGGTTTAACACATATATTGTTTAAATTGAAATGATAATGGAGACCCTTTGTTCAGCTTTTTCAATTATCAAACATATTCACCGAGTGGGAAAAATGCACAAAAAAAAGGCAAAGGAAAACAACAACAACAGCAACAACAAAAATAACCCATTAAGACGCGCAGGTGCACAAAAGCGATGGCGGTATTTTTTTCTTCTTCTTCTTCTTCTACGTTGCATTAAACTGCCGGCTGCACCAAACTGATTACAGGCAGGCGGCACCGACGCATGTTCGCATGTCGCGCTGCAGAAAGTCAGGTAGGTGGTTTCAAGGACGTTTGAGGTTGATGAGGATTTGGTTCAAATGGGTGGTGGTGGGGGGTGATTGGGATGGGGGATGGCTTGGGCCCCGGGCCATGACGTCATTGTGCGCCCATGTAATCCTCTTGCGCCGAAGCCCAATCAGCAGAGACTCGCAATTGTCTAGGATGGGAAGAGAGGGGGGCTCTAATCTGGGAGACAGTGGATCACAGCCCGCAAGAGATGAGAACGAGTGAGAGAGAGAGAGAGAGAGAGAGAGAGAGAGAGAAAGAGGGGTGGGGGGGGAGGGGAGAGCAGAGGAGGGGGGCGGGGGGGATGCGATCAGGGCTGGATTTTTTACTCGAAATGGGTCAGATTAAAGAGCCGAATCCGAACGGAAGCGACTGACATCTTGGTTGGCGAAAGGATGTTTTTTTTTTTGTTTTTTTTTGGCAGATGGAGGAGTTGTGTTTTGTTGTTTGTTTGTTTTTTTCCGACCTTGAAGAGAGAAAGAATAAAACAGCTTCAGTCTCCGCCGGGCTGTAGGGACGTGCTTGAAGATTTATACTGTAGCATAATGTCAGAATATAGCACTCTGTAGTGTCAGGTGCTCGAGAGGAGGAAGGAGGCACCGTGCGTGTGCGTCCGAGGGCGTTGATCGTGGACAAGGCAAGGAACCGCATTCAAGCCAAGTTCAATGGAACATACAGTTCTCTTCGCAGTGGGATGTATGGCTTCAGACTAATAACGCGCCACCGCTTGCGCTGCTGTCTTTAACAGCTTTCTCTTTGTGCTCCTTGGACCATGTTGTGCATTTTATTGGGAAGGAGGAAATCGGGAGATTAAATAGCTTTCAGCTGTCATTCCTCGTCAGGTAGCGTGCGGAGAGATGCGTAAAGACGCACAGCTGTATATGTGCCCGGCTTTTTCGCCCCCCCTCCCTGCCGCCAGCTTTGTAAGGCAGCGACTCAGACGTGGGGAGGCTTGCGTTCGCGTTGTGGCGCAGTGATATTCAATATCGATTTTTTTTTTCCCTCACGTGAACTCTGCTGAGTTGCAGGAGACCAGCGCGTCCGTTATTTATTTATTTATTTTTTTGTAAATCCGCTTTAGATCCGAGTGTCTTAACGAGCGTCTTGTGTGCGCGGCGCGCGTTATTGCGGCGCAAATCGGCTTTAGTTTCCTGTGCATGCGACTGTATAGCCTATATAGTTGAGCGCGCACACGGGACCTGGAGCTGTTCGTTAAATCTCCGGCATGATGGTCTTGCATCCTCCCAGGGGGAAGATGTTGCAGGGGGGCTTGGGGGGCGGGAGAGGGGAAGTGGGGTTTGAGAGGAGGCTCGCTTGGCTTCATCCCGCGCCCATCAGCGGGGTCCTAAAAGGGGTTGTCACTCTGCGTGTTCACAGCGGACCTTGATTTAATGTCCATACAATTAAGGCACGCGGTGAATGCCAAGAGAGGAATCTACACAGCATCCTTTCCACGTTTTATTCCCTAGAACAATAATAATAGTATTACAAAATAAATAAATAAAAATCTCAGGCCGCAGGGTAACTGACCCTTCATCCCGCAGGAACAGGCCCGCAACTGACAATCAAAGCGGCTCGCGTGGATGCGCTCACGGGGAAAGCAAGTTGCGCGTGCAGATCCGGTCATTCGCGTGTGTGTGTAGGGGTGTATGTGTGTGTGAGAGGGAGAGAGAGAGTGAGAGAGTGTGTGTGCGTGGTGTGTGTGTGTGTATGTGTGCTACTCGGGCTGGATGGACGCAATGCGCAGATTTTAACAAGCGTGATATATGACCAGTTTGGTCAACCTTTATATCCCCCATTAAAACTGGTGATTTTTAGTGGCTGTTCTCCGCCGCTGCATTCTGGAGAATGTTTTTCCAAAACAAACGGACCTTCAGGTGTGGCCAGCTGCTCGTATTAGGTTTACATTAGTCAAGTCTCGAAGATCTTTATTTGTAAGAGTTCCAGACGTGCCACTTAATTGTTAAGCTTAATACAAAAGCATTTTATTGAATTAGTTTAACAGTAAAGAAAACGTAAATTGAATTTGTAACATTGGCGAATAATCTTTATGTGTGAAGCTCACATGCATGTAAAGTTGCAAGATGTCGCTTTATTCATTTTTATAGTTCGCACATTGGCATGAGCCCAGCCTGCAGGCTGCTGCTGAGTGTGTAGCGCATCTTCTGGCTGTTTCATTCCTTCACTCCTCTGTGTGTGTGTGTGTGTGTGTGTGTGTGTGTGTGTGTGTGTGTGTGTGTGTGTGGGGGGGTGTGTGTGTGTGTGTGTGTGTGTGTGGCTCAGAGCTCAGGGCTCAGGGCCCACAGCAGAAGCCGATGAGACTATATACGAAAGATACAAACTGACAACGGCTGCAGTGTTTATTCGGATGGAGTCAACATGCATCACAATGAGTGATTTAATGCCATCTACAGGCGCCTGTCTCACAGTGCGTGTGCGCAGGTGCACCGCTGCAAAGGAGCAATAAATGGCGTCTAGGGAAAAGTCTAATTAATTTGTCAAAACATTCAAGTCAAGTTTTGTTCTGTTGAGTTTAAGACCTGGCTACATTTGTAATATTTTACGCAAGGGGCAATTAGCTTCATAAGTGTACAGACAAAAACAAAAAGCCAAGGAAAGGTCTTGTCTTTTGGGAAATGCTGCAGTGAGGAATGTTTCAGCCGGAAGCCGGTTATTTACGCACCATGCTCCTTGAAAACAGGATGGCAGCTGAAAAGGTGTGCTCAAATAACATGCATCAAATTCTGCTCTCAGGAATCTATTGAGGACGACTCGGTCAGTTATTGACAGAAAAGCCCAGCAAAAAATAACTAATGCAGCCTTGGATATAACATTACATTTTAAAGGTTTCTGAACCAAACGCAAGACAACAGAGCATCTAATCTTCATAGAGACAGATTTGACATTGAGAGTCACACTTTCATAACCTTTCACAGCTTGTTTTTTTTTTCCCTGCTTTAGATTTCCAACAGAAAATAGTGACACGTGTTTCCTTTGGTCAGTAGTTTTGACATATTTTGGCTGATGTGTAGATTATGTGGGTTGTAATTCCTGCATACATAATATATTTTTGTTATGTTAATATGTCTTGAAATAACATGTCAGAAATAAAGAGTGAGATGTGCCACATTTGCTACTTGTCATTATTGTTCTAAACCAAACATGCATGCACCAGTTTGACTTTCTACAGAGATGCTCAACCTTGGATCATTTGCAGCAGGTAGTTCCCTCGCCTTAACCTTATGATGGTTCAATTAGGACAGAAAATCTCGCCTACATGTAAAATACCACAAAACATTTTCAGTCTGTATCGCTGTCTTTAGTTTATTTTGTGACAGGAGAATGCTAACTGCTCTTTCTCTAAATCAGGACCATGGAGAGTGACAGTTCAGCAAAATGAAGAGGGGGGAAAAAAGACATGAAACAATTTTTTACATTTGAGAATCTAAAACAAAACCGTGCAAAAAAACATGCATTGACTATTTTTTATTTATTTTTTTCCCCATCTTACAAATATTTTTAATAAATCTAATCTAATCTGAAATCTCTTTAAACCGTGGGCAACATACCAGGTTCGATAACCATCTACACAGAATCTTGGGCGAAGCCAACGGGATTAATGGACAGGCAAAGTAAGGAAATTAATCCTAGCTTGAAAACCTCTGAGGGACATTTTAGCACAGAGGCTGACCTGCGAAGCTCGTCTTATTTGGATAAGGTCACTGTAAGAATTTCTCAAGGAACTCACAGAGGACTCACAAGAGCAAGACAAAGTGATTTCTGAACTAACAGTTTATTAAGGCTTGAATTCTTCTATAAAGAAAAACCAAGATAGATCCTTTTGAACAGGTGGTGTCCACTACAGCTGTGGCCTTTTAGATAAATCAGAGGTTTAACATTTCATATAATGGATCCTTCTGCAGTGCTGAAATCTGTGGCCGACCCGACAACCCCCGTACATCAAACATCTTACAATTATCCTTAATGTACATGTAAGCCCTGTACTTTAATCCCAACCAGCTACCACCTCCAGAGGCAATAAAAAGTCCTCGGTGACGTCCTTAACGTCTCACCTCTGCCCTCCTCTGCATGTCAGAGTGGTGTTGGTGAGGGCGCGCGCGTGTCCCCTATATTGCTTCAATCAACCTAGCCATCGGTTAGTGCAAGTACAAAGATAATGAAGATCAGAGGCTACGAGAGGTGATTACACCGGCCGGGTAAGAACACAATGGCAGCATCACAAATTTACTTCCTCTCTGAAACTTACAGTTCATACTCGGGCAACTTCTGTAAAGTGCATTACTTGAGCCATTTCACTTTTATAATAGGGTAAAGACAAAAAAAAACAAAAAGAACAAACAAACAAAAAAGGGTTGAAGAATATACATCGTCTATAACCTAAATACGCAAACATCTACTTTTGGCCACAGTTATCCACACAGGTGACAATATTATCCGTTTCATCTTGAATATTTAAGAAAAAAAAAACAAAAGAACATTTTCAATAGAATCTGAAAAGTAGGTTTTAGTTCATTTGAGGCTACATCAGGATTGGAAAATACACAAAAGATGGAAAGTGAAAGCAGCAGCACATCTGTTTTCGGGGGCTTCTCTCTGCATCACAGCGGCCAAAGAGATACTTCGATAAATCACATGATCAAAGGGAAGAAAATCTGTGATTTCTTTTTTAAAAATTACTGTGTTCTTATTTAAAATGTGCTAAAGGAGGGGGGCGGGGGGAGAAAATAGCACTGTCACCTTTAGACGCAAGCCACACGGAGGACCTTCTTTTCAGACATCTTCAGCAGACCCACTGTATTTCAGCTCGCCATGCATCGGCACATACATCTCAATATTTTTTTTTTAGTTCCCCAATGTTTTTTTTTTTTTTTTTTTAAACATAATTCAGAACTTGCTGTATCAGGATCAGTAGATCCCAGCTAAAACAAACTATATTTGAAACAACCAAAAAACACACAGAAACCACATTTCATTCTTTTTTTTTTTTTCTTAGTTGATAGTAAATCAGTTACATTAATTTTTAGGTTATACATTTTTAGGCTTTCTCCGTGAATATATAGACTCCTACGTTAAAGCTTAGCATTACGACCAACATGAAAGAATTAGCAAAAACCAAATTCAAGGAAACAGAGAAAAAAAAATACGAAGGATTAAGACAGAATGACGGTGAATGGACAAATATTTGAACCCTCTCCCCTGTTTTGTGAAACAAAAAAACAAAAAAAAATACAAGAGCATAAAATTCATTAAACATAGCAGTTACATCATTATGTAATTCTAACAAAGCAATTCAAGATGGTGAATTTGACAAATTGCTCAGGTTGACCAGGTTGTGGAGACGAGCGGAATCTGTTGAAACACACAAAGACGACGCTCTCAGGACAAACATCAAAAGAAATTTTACACACAAAAAGAAAAAAGGAAAAAAAAAGAGGGCTGTGAAAGTGTCATTAGTACAATTTTTGATTTAAATGGTGAGAGTTCTGGTTGTGAAGGACATATTTGTTGTTTCTTTCCAAAAGCCCTTCCTCTTCTGAAATGTCTTAAGTCCTGTGTGACTTCACACTTTCCCTGATTTCTCCAGCAGTGTCACTGTTTGAGCAGTTCTTTTGACAAGTCACTGATAATTAAAAACAAAAATAAGGCTCCAGAAAAAAAGTTTCTGAAATGAAAATTGTCAGTAGTAAGCCAAAAAATAGAGATTTTGTTGATCTGAATGAAAAATAGTTAAACCACTTAAGTTTTGTCATCCCAGTTCCAAGTCCCAACATTGCCTGTAAGGATCCTTCAACCCTGTTGGCACAGATAAACCTATAAAGCATGGCAATGCTGCCCCCAAATGGAGACAGAGGGGCATGACACGTCTGTTCCTGATTGTACTGAAATATAAAGTGGCAGTCAAACCCTGATTCAATTGGAGAGAGGAGGGGGCGGGAGCAAGAGAGAAAAAAAAAAACAAAAAAAACATCCAGTAAGAGAAAAGAACAAGATGGAACAAGAATAAAAACATGTTTTAAAAAATTAGAGTGTGGTGGCTGCTAGGTAACATTTAATCAGCTTATTATTGTCGCACAAGAATCGGTGGTTGGTGGGTCAAAAAAATAAAATAAAATAAAACAAAGAAACGTTCACCAGGATTAAATAGAAAACAGAAATGAGGGGCTTGGTTGCATTTTCATATTCTTCTGTCTTTAAATCGAGTCCTATCGTAAATGATCAAGCCGAGGATAAATGTCTTCTATTGTTTATTCCTGTTTTGGCGCTCCTGTTTGAGAGGGAAAAAAATACGTTAGACAAACAACTGGGAAATATTACTACTCTAGAGTTCAGGATATCATACAACCCTAAATAAGAGACTCTTAAGAGAGCTTTATTTTTCCTATATTTTTTTCACACAACAGGTATAAACGTCAATGTATTTTAGTCAGGATGCTTATGTGATAGACCAAAATGCATCTTAGTGAGGTCAAAGTGGTGTGTGTGGTGTGCTTTTATTTTAAGCTCGACAAAAATCAATACCTTGTAAAACTAACTTTGGCTGTAGTCAGCCTCAAACTCTTTTGAGGGTCTCTGTGCCAGCTTGGCACATCAATGCAAGAGACTTTCATTTTAGTAGGTTAAAAAGGTTAATTTTGTTCTCATCTCATAGACCACTTCATTCCATGTTTGGTGTCACCCTACTTTGGCTCCAGCTGCTTCAGGAAAACTCGACTTCCAATGACCATCATCATCCATAGAGTCTAGATTAGTGTAGTGCAGAAGTAATAGCTATGTCCAAAGCCACTGTGTCTAGCTTGTTTTTTTTTTAAGTTTCCAGTTTTAGCACACCTGAACTGAAGAAATGGCCTCTGCTGGTCTTGATGAACTACTGAGGAGGCAGTTGAGCCACTTCATTCATGTTTGTCGGAGCAGGGAAACATCCAACACAAAACTATGACAATATTGGATTCCCTTGCATTAAGGATATTCTTCCACTTCCTAATTGGTTTGGACTATCACAAAAATCTCAATAAAATACACAGATGTTTGTGGTTGGAAAAGGACAAAATGTTAAAGTACTCAAGGGTCAAAGAACATTATGGTAAGACAATATTTTTAAAAAGGCAACATGTATCTACTCAAAACAAAACAGTTTTTCAAGAGGAGTTTCTTTCTCACTTTAAAAATATATATTAAATTAAAAGACCCTGTTAAGAAATTCTAGCAGATGTTTACCTGATCCAATCGAGAGCGGTTCTGTATCTGAGCAGGTTCAAAAGTCTGTCAAACAAACAACAACAAAAATAGATAAAAACAGAAAAATATTAGCCTCTTAGAAACCAGCATCTTTATAAAGAGCATGTCTGCACATCATCTTCAAGCAGCTGGTTAATTTAAACAGTGAGAAGGCTTTACCCACCTTGCGCACTTCCTCTTCCTCCTCCTGCCTCTTCTCATAATGAGAAAAATCATCAAAGATGGAGGTGGTGTGTTTGTAGGTGGCGATGATCTTCAGCACCTGCTTGGCCTTCTCCAGAGGAACCTCTTGGGTATCGCGGGAGTTGGTCACTGGCTTGTTGTCGTTGTTCTCCAAGCGGATATGGCGCAGCTGGCTGTTAGGCACGTCCTTAACGAACAACCAGTCCACGTCGAACTTGCCTTTCCACTTGTCCTGCGCCCAAACACCAGCACTGGTCCCGTAGTCCACTGGCGAGCGCATTTCCGCCACGCCACAGAAATGACCGCTGCCATTGACGCTGAACAGCAGGTACACTGGACCCTTTCCATTCATTGCACGGAAGGCTGAGTCCAGCCGCTTGTTGCCATGCTCCGTGCTGCACCAGATGGAATACTTGATGGAGCGATGAATATCATCCTCAGAGTAGCTCTTAATGATGAAAACACGGCCATTCTTCAGGTTCCAGTCAAAGTCCTTGGGGTTGTAGCTATGGGAGGCACGCAGCTTTTCCAGCACTGGGTGGGATTCTCCACCAGGTCCCTGACTAGTAGACGTTAAGGGGCCATTGTTCCCTCCACTAACAACTCCCATCATGCCACTCCCATCTTGGCCAAGGCCACCTTGCCCGTAGCCTTGGTTACGATTGCGTGGCGCGATCCAGCGGGTCTGGGGTTGAGGTGGCTGGGTGTGGTTTTGGTAGGGTTGAGGTGGTGGCTGATGGTGCTGGTGGTGTGGCGGCTGAGGCTGTAAGGCCATAGGCTGCATCTGGGGTTGCACTAATGACTGGGGAGGTGGGGGCTGCATGGGTCCTTGCTGCATGGGGCCTTGAGGTGGCATGCCATGAGGCAGCCCAAGAGGCTGCTGCTGCTGCAGTGGGGCTGTGGCTACTTTAGTGACTGGGCCCTTCTCCCAGGTCCCAATATTCATGTTGTGTTTTATGGGTGGTGGGGGCAGAGCCCCCCCTGGATTGGGCATCCCTGGCTTCACCTTCAATTTTAACTGCTGCTGTTTGGCAGGCTTGCTGGCAATGGCAGCCCAGGAGGTGGGCTTAGGGGGAGGCATTCCTATCGGTGTGGCTCCATTCCCTGTGGCTGCCACTGCAGGCCCACCAATCACAGACCCCACTGCCTTGACTCCTGACCCCTGACCAGTGACATCTCCTCCAATCTTCAGCCCAACCATCCCCTGTTCTAGACTGTTCATACCAGGAGCTTTGTTCAGGGTGTCACTGTGAAACCCTGTCTGACCGTCAGGCACCAGAGTGCCCCCCAGGGAGCTGGGAGGATAGCTATAGCTGCCACCATAAGCTGAACTTTGAGTCTGCTGGCCCTGGGAGCCACTTGTGCCCCACGCAGAGAAGGCAGGGTTTTCAGGAAAAAAGTTAAACCTGTGGGGGTAGATACTGCTTCCCAGTCCTCCGGGCTGGCCAAACACGGTGTCTGGCATAAAGTGGTGGTCTCCATTACTCAGAGGTCCATAGGGTGTGAGGTAAGGAATTGGAGGGTCCCCACCGGTGGACCAGGGAGCCTCACTCAGTGGGTAAGGAAATCCAATGGAGGGAGCGTAGTAGCTAGACATGTAGGGATCGGTGATAGACTGGTAGCTGTTGTTCTGAAATAAGATGGAATGAACAAAGAAGTGACACAGAAACTCAATTTAAACTGGCAAAACATGGTACAGGGTTTCCCCCAGTGTATTATAAGCCTGGTGGGCCAACACGCTGTAACTGCGCCCCCCAACCTCCAAACCCCCACCAGGAATGAGCGCTGTTTGTTTATTTTAAATAGGACTTTTTTTTTACATACGAATAACATTGTGGCAGTGGATAGATTAAACTCGGTTTAAAGATGGTGCAATGAACTGGGCGTGGGGGGGTGTGGAACCAAGTTCGCTATCTCTGCATCTGCCCTTTGGCCTCACACATTATCATTTCAAATTATGATGTCTGCTGGTGCATCCCTGAATGTTTATAACCAAATGTTCTCCTACCACTCAGCTTAGCAGAGTTTCCAGGGGAAACCTTGTGATGTCTATTAGTTTTGACATGTAAGCCAAATGACTGTTTTGGATAATTCTTAAAAGCAGAAGAATTATCAGCTCACAGTCATTATGCTGTGAGATTTCATAATGAAAATAACCAGAAAAAAAAAAAACAACAACACTGAAAGTATGATTTACCTGAGTAGATTGACCAGGAAGGTATGGCTCAAAGTCATTGTCATGGACAGTCTCCTTCTGATGCAGTGAACCATTTTGCACTGCAAACATAACAAAAATACAAAAAAAGAAGCAAATTTGAATTTACAATGATGGCAGATGTAGTGATGTTTTAAAAAAGGTTATTTAGATATGCTTCTAACAATGCATGCAGCACATTAATGATTTCTTTAATGTGCTTCACGAGGTGAAACTATTTTTGATATGTTATAAACAACATTTTTTGTCTTTTCCAAAAGACAAAAAAAAATAATAATTTTAAAGGTATCACAAACTTGTGATGCTATAAAATTACAAAACCTCCAAAACAACTCTGCATGAGCAAAAACAGATACAAAAATTACACACAAATATCAAGAGTCATCTGACAATGATTTACGTCTCCGATGTTTTACCCTATTATGACTTAATATACACAATGTGAAATTAACTAACCCTCTACTACATTAACATATAAACAATGTTAAAACACCAATACTTATCATAATAATGAAGAGCAAATTATTGGTTATAATTTAGCCCATAAAGAGATATGCCACACATAATCAGATTAAATGGTTTGCTTCAGTAGGACACGTTGATATTGAATAATCCTAATATAATGATAAAATATGACATCCCACAAAGCATGTGAAAAAAAACTGACTACTGTTTTAACTATAATCTAATCTAACAGCTCGTTTCTGAGAAGAAAAACAAAGCATAAAATTAAATTAAAATTTATATATCTATTTACTGTGTGGTTGTATATTGTGATACTTTATTTATCTACAACAGCCCTCTTACCACTCTCTATCCACGTAACAAACTCATAAATTAATGTAGTATAATTAATTAAAATAGTTTGACAAAAGAGTTCCCGTTAACAACTATTAACACCTGAAGTCTTCACGAAAATACTACAATAAAGGCCATAAATATTACATTTCTTTGATAAACCAAAAAATCTTGCATTAGGATATATGATGAAATACCAACATATGATAAACATTTTACATGTGCATCTAATAAAATATTTTCTGTGGCTCCTGTTTGTGCTCCAATGGCTTGATGGCTTGATTGCCGTTTGCGTTACTGACTTCACGCCCCCTCAAAAACAATTTGTGATTGCAAGTAGAAGCTTGGAGATTTTTCAGTGAAAACAGAAATGCCCAGAATGCAATTTGTTTTCTTGCCCTCCCATTTCTGATAATGAAACCAGGGTATATGCAGGATCTGCCTTAAGATTTGTATCATTTTTAAAAATCAATCAAACACATTTGATTTGATAGACGGGCAGATGCATAATTAACTCGGGCCAGGTACAGATTCCCTCAAATAATTTAGTTTCATTTTAGCTTAACCCATTATGTTTTTCTGGAAAGGAATGTATTTTTGGTTTTAGGTGGAATGCTCTACTACTGTTTTTATAACTAAACTATATTCCACAGTAGCAAATGTGATCTTTGAGCAGAACAAAATGTGTTCAAGTCGTGTGATTAACTACTAAAAACACATTTTAAAAATTTATGTTAAAAGTCTGATTTAAAGCTGCTTTGAAACAAAAAGGAAAACAAAAATAAGCATTTTTTATTATTATTTTTGAGTGACAAATTATCACTTGTTGGAATAGAAATTAAGGGGCAAAAATCACCTTAAAATTTTAGCTTTTCAGATACATGATCTTGGTATGATTGAAAAGCTTATTTTTGCTTTTAGATTAATTTCTGTGGACAACTCCAACCGCAGTCAACATACTGATTTAGATTATTTTTTTTATTCTCCTTTGGTAAATTTGTACTTTCATACAGAAAATGTGTCCATCACCACTTTGACAAATTTTAAATACATTATCGTAATTCTAAAAAAAAAAAAATACTTGTATTATTTGGCAAACTAAATAGGGCTGGCACGTCAATATAATCGTGTCACCACCTACCTTTAGACGCTTGTCCCTTTGATCTCTGCGTTTGGGTTGATCCAGAAAAACAAAACAAGAAACGATGTTATTTTTAGTAATTAAGACTTTATATTAAGAACATGTACTATTTATATGATCAATATTCATGACATCAGTCTTCCAATGTCATTAAGAGAGACTATACAGGATATGATGAATAGAACGTAGTCCTGTAGTGGACAAACACGATGCTTAGGGTGAGTTACTGTCAGCTGTAATGAATATTATCGAATTTTCTGAACATCTCAAGTCAACTAGCCGGCTAATGCTAGCCAGACTTCAGTAACAACTTCTACATCACAGCAACCTTAAAATGGCTTTCTAAACGCCAGTGGTTCTTAAAGCAACATGAATACCTATTTTCCAGAGGGTATTTCTCTCGGTAAAGACACAGAAACACATTCCACTAAAAGTTACTGTTTAAAGAGCAAGTTACCTTGTGCCATTATGTAAATCTGTTTACGTTAACTAGCTTTAGGTTTTACCAAATCAAGTGGTGGGATTTTTGCAGCCGTGTAGCTTGCAAAACACACGATTCCTGTAAGATACATCTGACAACGTGATGCATGCAGAGCTGCAGATGTCATCTCTCTTAAACGTCAATAAAACCCTCGGTCATTTTCACGGAATGCAGCCAACTCGCAAGCTACATGCCAACGCTAATGGCTAGCTAGCACTTCCGAGGACTAGCCATAGCCTAATAAATCGATAACGTTAGCAGGTAGTTAGCTCGCAAGCTCTCAACTGGCGAGATAAGTCGTCCTTCATACCTGAGGGTCAATGCTTGTGGTAGACATAATTCATTAAGCAGGTCCCTGGTTTTCTCACGGAGCCTGAGCCTGTGACTGAATTTCAACCCCCGTGATTTGCAAGCAAGTTCACAGCTCAGTTGGAGTTAGCTTCGGGGCTAACAGCGCCGCTTAGCTTATGGCTAGTAGTTGTAGCGCAGGCTCAGCTGAGTATTCTCCCAACTTCCACAGTTCAAGTCAGACGCCACGGATTCTGTATCCCAAAGGTTCCCAGTCCGAGTTCGGCTTTTCCGAGGTTAAGCGCGTATCGTCGTGTGGCACCTTGTGGATCTTGGATATTTATGTCTCTGTTCGCCTCTCACTTAGTCTCTTTTTTTTTTAATTCCACAGAGAGAGCACTCCTCGGTTACGTTAAAGCCCCGCACACTTCCCCAATGGCTGCTCCATCCGGGCTCTGAGCTGTCGCTGTAATGCACGTCCTCCCCCGCGGGGTGGCAAAACTTTCAGCATCTTCTCCAATAACCACAGAACCTGAAATAATACAAATCCAAGCGCATATCAATGAACTGGAATATTTTCGGACTGGTAATCTCCATTACATTTAGCGCCATACATTCACTTTGATCATTACAGCCAATGACAAACCCCAAATCCTGAGATTTAAATTTTTTTTTTGTAGTAACAGATTATGTTTCATATTAATTTTTCTTTTATCAAAACATGACACCCCTCCCCCCCACTGTTGCTCTTAGGAGAGGCGGGGAGAGTACCCAGAAATTGTACTCAAATAAGAGTAGCACTATTTGAACATATTTTGCTCATGTAAAGGTAAAAAGAATAGTCATCCAAAAATTTACAATTAAGAGAAAAAGGTATTTGGTAAAAAGTCTACTCAACTACTGAGTAAATGATCAACTTATCAGTCATTTCATATGTACAAATTGCACCATTAAATGGACCAACATATAACTTTAAGAGGAAATGTGGGCATTTTAAGGACCAAATTGACAACAATTCAAATAAGTAACAAATAACAAACAATAACAAAATCAGGCTATATATATATATATATATATATATATATATATATATATATATATATATATATATATATATATATATATATATATATATAAAAAATTGCTATATCTTTTATTATGAAGAAATACTTCTTAAGAAAATTGCTCAAATCTTAGCAACTTTGTCAATACAACATAAAGAACTGAGCATTTTTTTTATGTAAAGGTAATACATTTTATGGTAGTTTTAGAAGTGTTGCACAAGAGTAGTGTTAAAAATATTTTTGTGAAGTCTATTCCTACTCGTCACTTTAATTGTGTATTTTAATGCACACAGTTAAGCTGTTGCTCAACCGGGTTGCGTGCAGTATTTAGTGGGGTTTTTTTTTAAATTATTTTTCTGCAGTATCTGTGAGTGCAAGCAAGGCCAGGAGATGTCAGCCGACTGTGGTTTCCTGCAGGCCCGCTTATATCAGAAAGATCAGCTCATGTGAGACTTGTGTGGAAGAAAATGACAAGTGGTAAAATATGGCCACAGTGATCATCAATCATCTCATGTGCAATTATCAGATCTGGATGCAATTTTTGAGTAAATCTTATACATATGCACAATATGCATAATTGCAAATCACATGGAGTCTTCAGTTGTAATCGCAGTTGAAGGCAGAATAATTCTGAAGTCCAATTAAATGTCAAATGATAGTAATCGGAGTTATCTAAGTCTAAAACTATGTCATCAAGTCCCATGAGGAACTTATTTTATTTGTCTCATAAACACAAACGCAGTTGAGCCAAAACCACACACAGATTCACATTTTAACAGCAGAACTACCCTGAACATACATAAAAAAACTATTTTTCATGTTTATTAGATTTTTATTTACCACTTTTGAAAAACATATTTTCTTGTCCTTTCTCTTTACAATTATGAACTAATTTGTATTAGTTTACTATGTTCTTTTCTTCTCCCCATGAGGTGGAGCCATAGATCAGGCATGGCGTGTCATTCAATCAAGGATCAATGAGTGTACATTCTGGCAGTTGGAGGATTTTCTAGAAAACTTTCTCCTGCAGGCCGCTGCACAGGACCCCGCTGCTCATCATATTATTTCAGGTGTTGTTCTGCACTCACCTTCAGTGTGTGTTCCACTATGGACCGCGAAAGGGCTGACTGGCACAGGACAAAACGAGAGAGAAAAGCCCACATGCTGCAGAATGTCGGATGACAGGAGTACTATGTTGCACATCCTTGAGGAGCCTCGGATGCGGGAGGAAGTGGAGAGACTTCGGACCTTCCAGAACTGGCCTGCAGATGCACCTGTGGCTTCAGGAGACCTGGCTAAGATGGGCTTCTTCTTCCTGGGTTCTGGGGACAAAGTCCAGTGTTTCTGCTGTGGAGGGGTTTTAAGGTTCTGGGAGCAGGGTGACAGCCCAGCTGTTGAGCATAAGCGTCATTTCCCTACTTGCAGCTTCATACAGGGTCGAACTGTGGGGAATATTCCGCTGGCGGTGGTGGGCTCCTCAGACTCTGTGGATGGCCAGCTGTTGAGTCAGCTTCAGAGGATGACTATGGATGATCAGGGAACAGCTGGACAAGCAGTATACCCCGAGATGGAGACGGAGGACTCTCGACTTACCACTTTCCACAACTGGCCCACTGAAGCCTTGGTGCAGCCAGATGTTCTGGCCCAAGCAGGGTTTTTCTACACAGGTACTTACTATCAATTCCCTATCAGAAGTACTAAACTATAACATTTTCAAGGAGCTCCTTTCCTTGGCAGTTTTCAGGCAAAACATCAGCATCCACTAGAAGGTTTCAGTAGATGTTGACTGCTGTAGTGACCTCCTCTATGTGGGAGTTCATGCTACAATAGTTCCAGCTGAGTCAGGATGTTGTGAACAGAACAAACTGGACAAAACAGGAGCTGCGAGGCAACAAGCAGTGAGAACTCAAATTTATAAAATATATTTGAAAAACATTTAAAACAAACCTGTCATTCCTATTCCTGTCTTCTAGATTGGGAGAAGCAGGGACAGAAATTTTGAGTAAATTTTTACTTATATAATAAATGCACTCGTTGGTTCTTGAGGTAAATTTCTTTGACAACCTGAAACAGAAAGCAGTTCTATTCGGATTGTATTTGAAATACAGATAACAGAAGAGTTTTTTTTGTTTTTGTTTTGTTTTTATTCAATCAAACTTGGTCTAAAGAATTTTTTTTTTTAATCTCAGGTCATGGTGACAATGTCAAATGCTTCTTCTGTGATGGAGGACTGAGGAACTGGGAGCCAGGGGACGACCCCTGGCAGGAACATGCCAAGTGGTTTCCAAGGTAACAAGAGGGCTGTAACAGTGAGTGAGATGAGAAAATATTGTGTATTTTTATTATACACAATGACACCTATAAGATTTAACCACTGGTCATAAATCAATAATTCTGCCAACATCATGTGACATTGTGTGAATGGTGTGTTCAGTGTTATGTCTACTGTAAGATTTACTCCACATATCATATTGCATTTCAGCCGAAAACATTTTGATCTCATGTTTTTTTTTCACATTTGCTGTGTCTCCTACATGACTTGCGGCAGAAATGAGACTTTCATCTTCTTTCATCTTCTTGGCCCATAAAGCCTGGATTTGAGGAGAGAACAACTAACAGTTATTCTGTCATCAGAATCTCCCATCTGAACAGCAGATCTCTGAAATCTCTCCGAGGATAAGACAGGGCTTTTGGCTGAATTAGTGATTAATTCTCTTCTTTCCCAGCCTTACAATTGAGGTGGACGGTCATGTTTTGTTACATATGCATTTATTTGACTTAGGAAAATCAGAATGAGAGGGAATTAATCCAAAACACATCACATTTTTCAGGTTTTTAGATTTTTTTTAATGTGCTATTTCCCTTAGACTTAAAAATTAAGCCTCCTGCTGGGATTTTTTTAAGGGACCATACCTGTTTCCTATCTGAAAAGCAACCTTCTTACGTTCCTCAGATGTGAGTTTTTAATCCAGTCACGAGGGCAGGAGTACATCAGCAACATCCAGGATGCTCATTTCCACCTGGGTGATACTATGGTAAGTGTCATATCCCTTTAATTCATAATGACTTAAACTACATGGATAAATGAAAGCATTAGACTTGTGTATAAATTCCTGTTTGTTTGTTATTTATTAACTTAAATAACTCATTTAATTCATTGTAATTGAAAAACAAAAATTTGGCTTCCAGGGAGGATCACAGACATCCACAGGCAGAGAGGTTGGTGGCAGAAATGGTAAGTATTACCAAGATTGAAAATGGTACAAAAATCATGTATTAATAGACAGAAGAGAAACACAATGGTGGCCCTACAGTCTGAGCCAATCATACCAGATTCAAAGTTTCAACATGTCTTTTTGATTTAAATTTCTTGATTATTTCTGTCCAACTTCACAGGTTGTTGCTTTTCTGGCTGACAAAAAGTATTGCACAATCTCTGTTTTAAGCCTCTAATTGATTTGTCATAAACTAGGTTCATTTTCTTTTATGTTGCTTTCAGAAACATGATTAAAAAAAACACCCAAAAAAACTGACATGCATTCAAATCTTTATTTAATCAACTCTTTACAATTTACATGTCTTTTATGAAAGTGAACCAGCCAGGACAACTGACTGAAATTATCTATGCTTGTTTTTCTTCAGGGACTGTGGCAACTGCTAAATGCCTTACAGGGTGTTTAACTGAGTGTAGTCACACAGTTAATGCGTGAAATGAAGAAAGTACCATAACAATCAGATTTTCTGCAGGGATACAGAAAAGTACTGCAGCTAAAAATATTTAATATGTTGCTACACAAAAAGTAAGGTGAATGTTTTCTGTTTTTCTCTTCCCCGATCTATGATATCGTATCATCTGAGGCATCAGGTCGTGTGTAAAGCCAGTATGGTATTCGGTCTCTAGTTTGAAGCCACCTTCCTCTCTTCTCCAACTGTCTTACCCTTCAGATATGGTCGGAGGTCTGGGAGCTTCATCAGCCATGCTCTCTCCTGTTGTGCAGACTGTGCTGCAGATGGGGTTTGAAGCCAGCGTGGTGGAGAGTCTGGTCCAGACCAAGTACCTGCTGACAGGCCAGTACTACACCTCAGTGTCTGAGCTGGTTACTGATGTTCTGCAAGCAGAAGAGGAGGACAGGCAGGCAGGGCCAAACAGCAGAGGTAACAGAGATGGAAACATACTGTAATATTTACCAGACTATTGTGCTTTTGGAGATTTGGCCTTGTTTTATATGAGTAATTGATTTTTCTTTTTCAGCTTATTTTTACTCTGTTGTTGAACAGAGACATGTTACTATTTATAGAAAATACTGTTGTACTTAGATGCATTTTTCAGAGTTTTGCAAATTCACTGATGATTTTGTTGAAATCCCATATTTTTGAGCAAAACAATATATATTCTAAAAAGTCTATGTTCCTCCTACAAGTTGCAACTTCTGACATTTGTTTTTGTTGACCCGTGCTATCAGAACTAATACAAATTAAAAAAATGTAGATATATTCTGCCAAATAAGCTATTAGACTCCGATACATAATTGCACTTCTCTACTTGAAGTAGAGAAGTGCAATTAATCTCCAATAAAGTTAAAGATGCAATTTTAATCAAAACATTTTAACAATAGAAAACTGGAATACCTTTTCTGACAACTGCTTATGGGGTCGCTTCAGGGAAATTTAGCAGGCTCTAGACGTCTACACCAAGCCCTACCAAAACATTACCACCATGTATAACAAAACAGAAAAAAAAGCATAAAGATTTTAAACTAATATGTAGTGTGATATAAACAGTAATAATTATGAGTTTCAATAACAAAAATGCATATTTTGGATGTTATTAAAACCACCTGAAGAGAAAGTAAAAATATATTAAGACAAGATCAGACCTTCATAGCCAATCATTCCTCTGAGAAACAAAAGTCCAGCCAAAATGCAAAATGAGAAAACACATTATTATTACTCGCAGTGTGATAGGATACGCAATCTGAAGGCCCTGATATGGCTTTCCCCAACCAAAGCATCTTTGTCTTCTTCTAAACATCTAGCAAGAAGCTTATGCAAGGCAGCCCATTGATATCATTGAATTAGAAACCTTTTGGGAAAGAAAATAAAGAGCATCAGCTCAGACTTTTGCAACAAGCTAAACATCACAATCTCACAACGTTTGGTTTAAAAAATATGTCTGCTGTGCATAAACATTATTACAAATATGTAACATTTGATTTTGCATCAAATTTAAATAATGTAGACTTTTGGAAAGGAGGATTTCAACTTTGGAATTATTTTAAAATGAGTAAAAGAATTTAGAAACACGATGTTGACCATCTGCAAAATTAAAACATTCAATTTTAATGAAAGTTGTTTATGTTGTGTCTTAATTTTGTTCAATTTAGAGCAAGAGAGGAGCCTGGGATCCAGTGCAGGAAACACAAGGACCGAGACACCAATCCCAAAGAGAGGTCTACATAATTGTGAAATCATATTATAATGAATTGGCTTTTTATTTTTTGCTTTTTCAGTTTTACCTATCTTGATGTTTTAGTCACAAATTTTTCCCCAAACATTTGAACTTTTTTGTTTGTGTTTTCCACCAGTAAAGGATCAAAGTCCAGAGGAGCTGCTCAGGCAGCTGCAGGAGGAGAGAACCTGTAAAGTCTGCATGGACAAGTTGGTATCCATCGTCTTCATCCCTTGTGGTCACCTGGTGGTTTGTGGCGATTGTGCCGCCAGCCTGCGTCACTGCCCCATCTGCAGAGCTGTCATCAGAGGCAGTGTTCGTGCTTTTATGTCTTAAGGCTGTAGTTAAAAACTGCCACTTCACTGGTATTCCACATTTTCCCCTTGAATTTGCGCTGCCTGTAATCTTCAGTGAATTAAAAAAAACTAAGGAGTGCTGGTTTTATAATGTTATACAATAAAATTTTTCGGTTTCACTTTTGCACTGTCATCATTACATTCCTAAAATAACTCCCGAGACTTTTAAAAGAGCATGATTTTTTTTATTATTATTATTATTAACAAACACTTACCATATTTACATGAACACAAAGCACAGTTCTGGATAAACAGGGTTACACAATCAGGTCACATGAGGTTGGAGCAACACAAGACAGAAAACAGGAGAACATAATTTACCACCTTTTAACACAAAGAAAAAAGAAATATTTACAAAGAAATGGACACATTTTCAGTTTGGACCAGCACAAGCAGAACCATAACTATAACCAGGACTTTGGGAAAAGTCTGTATTGCACCCAGAGGAAGACTAGTTTTGACATCTTAGAAGTATTTTTTTTCTACTAAGACTGATAATGTTACAATATTAGACCCTTTGTTTTCCTAATCCACTGAGCGAACGATGAGTGCAGTTTAAATTGCAGGAATGGGATCTGGATTATTGCAAAGTCAACCAACAAAAGTGTTTAGATGTTTTTTCAGTATCCTAACAATTACATTCTGTTTGTCTGGCAGTGAAGAACTCTTAATGTCACAGAGAAATCTAATGCTCGACATAAGATGTTGCTGGCAGTACAGGAAAATTGTAAAGAATGAACACCAGTCAAGATTTTTTTGTTTATTCAGTGCTTTGCAAAAGCATTCAGAATCCTTGAACTTTTTCAAATCAAAACCACAGATGGAGGTTGCAACCTTATGCAAAAGAACAACACAAAGTTAGTCACAACAACAACGACAAGCCTTTCATGTAGCTACACCAACAGAAAAAAGCACTAATGAGAGAAACAGTCAAGAGGGCCTTAGTAACTGTGGCTCAGGTAGGAGAACCTGTCAACACAGATAATTATTCGAACTAGTCACCCACACCACAAACCTGGCCTTTATGGAAGAGTGCTGAAGTTCGCTACATATAATGGAGACAGCAAAAGCATGGAAGAGAATGCTTTGGTCTAAATGCCACACTAAATATGGTGGAAAACTTTCTCTGCCCAAATTCCACTGAATAGAACAACTCTACTATGAAGCATGATGGTAGGAACATTATGCTGTGGAGATGCTGTATTTCAGCAGGGTCAAGGAAGCTGATCAGAGTTTAATTGGAAGATGGATGGAGCTAAACACAGTGACATAACAGAAGAAAAACTACTAGAGGCCGCAAAAGACTTTAGACTTCACCATCCAGTAACAATGAAATGTTTTTAATTAAAATATATCCATATTTGACAGTGACCAAGAGAAAATCCAGGCCTAAATCCAATCGAGGATATGTGATAACTCTTAAAACTTGATACTGCTGGGCTGTAGATGTGCAAATCCAAAGACTTAAAGCTGTGTTTGTTGTAACAGGTGGTTGTACTTTTTCAGGGAGACAGGACCTAGATGTTAACTATACTTTACATATTTTTATATTTAAGCATTTCCAAACTGATGCACCAATTTGTGTTGGTCTATCACATTAAACAGCAATAAAATCCATTACAAGGTTCCGAAAACATGAAAAGGTTTAAGGGGTAATAATACTTTGCAAGGCACTGTAATTCTTTGTTAAAGCACAATAAAACTAAACTAAAACTAAACAAATGAGAAGCTGAAGTTTAAATTCAGTTGGTATCCAACCTGAGTCATGAGGAATGGAATGTATGTTGACTGAGAAAACACACTTTTAAACTCTTCCGCCTTTCGCAATTGACTATTTTCTGTTCTCCAAACAGAAACATGCCATTTCTCGAGGAGCTATGAAAGCTTCTCACTATGCACATGATCCATTTGAACACTAGAGGGCAGTAGTGATTCACATAACATTAAGGCAAAAGAAGCTCTGACAATACAAGAGTGGTGGGTAAACTGATGGATATGTTCTAAAAAGTGCTGAAGTGAGTAATGTTAATCGTGTGTGCTCAGTTTTGTTAGTAAAAAGTTAAAATGAAGCTGATTCAGAATAAAAGCCAAACGGGTGGATACACGAGTCTTAGTAACTGGTTAACCAGCTTCAATCAGTTGTCATTACATACAATGCAAACTTTAACTCCTACAACTGATCACAGCTCAGACTTTCACCGTGTACAGACAGAATATAAGTGTTGAACTGACAGGGAATGAAGCCCCCTGATCTATTCAGGTAGAGATTAAATTCATTCACACATAACATCCATATCCAACCAGCTTAAACTCTGCTGTTTGTGATATGAAAAGGTTTAACAATCTTGGTTGTTTGTGCCAAGTTAAAAATATGCCTTGCAACTTCTGTAGGACTGTTTGTAATGATCGCCCTACCCAGACATGTCTGCTGCCAGGAGAGGAGAGTTGAAGTCAGAACAAAACCTTTCAGGTCTTTGGCAAACACAACACCTGGCACTTCAGAAATACTGACTCGGAAAAACTGTTGTAATAAAATGCTTCAGATATAAAAGTAACACTTGCATGCCGTTTATTGTGTTTGAGCACCTCTTTGCAAGGCGAACACTCTTTTCCAGTCCTTTGAAACTTTGAATTTCCTTATTTACATTTTCTATTTTTGGCAGATGTGCCTGTTGTACTGGTGCTTTTGTTGTCTCCCCAAGCCTTCACTTCTCCGCTCCCTTGGCTCTTCCTGCTTTGCTTCTGTATTTATGCATACAGATCCTAAAGTAAACAGGCAGCAGCACAATGGTTCATTCTGCAAACTCTGCCATAATTCAGCCCAACGGTCAAGATCTCAGCCAAACCAGCAGTAATATGCTAAATCACCATCCTCTGTGACACACAGCTACAGACTGGGAACGCTGGTTGCTCCATCATCCTACGTGCTTTCATCTGCTGAAATATGTTCTATATATTTGAGAGTTAGCTCAAAGTGAAAGCTGACAGAAAGAAAATAAATGATACTTTTATATAAACACAAATACCACCAATGGTAATTCCCAAATCCTGTAACAATGGACTGTTATTGTGAAACTGACTTTTCAGGGCCACACACAAGTAAATTACATGTTAAGAACTAAAACCCAGAAGGAGACGTCTGGTGCTATGAGTAGCTGTGGGATGTGTGTGTGCGGGTGTGTGTGTGTGAAATCAGCCATTTTGGCTCCATGGGAATTTGCTGTATCACCTCCCTCGGTGGATGCCTTTCCTATTTACGTAGACCTGGAAGAGCAGAAAACATGGAAAGAGGGAAAAGAGGATTAGCACTTCTTGGGTTTCCTACTTACACACGTGCATGCACACCCCCCACACACACACGCATACATGCACACGTGTGCACGTGCAAAACCAGCCCTGGATGAATTCATTCAGAACATAACTCCCTGTAGATTGGAGAGAGGAAAACGTCCTCCCTCCCATTAGAGACGGAGTTGATTAAACTGTCAGGAAGCTCATTAAATATTCATTTCATGTTGGCTTAGAATTATTACACGAGTTCTGTGGCTTATTGTCATGAACTTCTTTGCTACATTTAATTGATTAATCCAGTTTTTGGACAGAAATGTGTATGTGGTTAATGTGCTTCTCTTAGCTGCTTATGACATGGACACACACACACACTAAGTCAAGTCCAAACTGTGCCATGGTAGGGCTTTGTATAAAGTCCTACAAAACATAGTATTATTGGCGTGAACAGTTAAGTTGTAGACATCGCAGACGTAGAGGCAATGCCTTTTGGGTGACATACTTACAGGTGCATGGGCTTTAACAGGAGATGAGATGATTTTTCATTGACATGGTAGAGTGGGAATGGATCAAATCCACCAATAAAATCAACTGAAAATAAAAGATCAAACATATGATTTATGGAGCAAATAAAAAGACAGAACAACATGAAATGACAGAAAACAAAATAAAAGCACATCAAAGTAACAAAACGTCACGGATGACAAAAAAAGATAAGTCGCTATATGAACATGGAAAAAATAAAAAATAAAAGAAAATGGATCCATTGGGGACATTTTAAGAGAAAAGTTATTTTATCTTTGACCAAGTTAGAAAAAAAAAAAACATCTTGCTGAAACTTTTTTTAATCTGTGCATCTGCCTGCGGCCAAGAGGAAAGCTTAGGAACAGGTGAAAGCTTGCCAACTGTTAAAATAGCCTCATCCTTTTTATCACATAGAAACAGAAGCAGCCTTCAGCCACCAAAATAAAATAGCCTTTTTTTGCTTATCCTCCCTTTTAAAGAGTTCAGATTGTAGATCAACTGGCGATTGCCATGTAATGCAAGGAACAAAAGAACATGCTTGTCGCAAAGTGCGGTGAACCTTTCACCAATAAGAAGAAACGGTCTTGAGATGGTGGAAAAAAAAAAACCCTCGAGACTGGTTACAATGGCAGAGGAAAGAAAGCGGAGGCAGGGGTGCGTCACGCCTGTCGGTCTGACTGACAGGAGCTGAGAAGATTAAGTTAAGGGAGTGCGTGTAAAAGAGGACAGCATGTCCAGGAACTGTGAGTTGTGTGTAAACTGCAGGGGGAGAAACTGAGGCTGAATTTGACTCAGTTCAGAAAGGCACCAAACAAACAGTGCTCTAATAAAAGAGGAGAAATGGAAAGATCTGTTACACTCCACAAATGAACAGCTGCTAAGGAAAAGCGCACATGGGAAAACATACTGGGAATTGGCCCTATCCTGATAAGTGGAGACCGATGTGGTCTGCTGGACACTGATAGGTGGTCAGGGTGGGAACTAGGGGCCCGGTTGGGGTTGTGCTGGCCTATGCTTTTCCTGTGACCCTGCCCTGCTTCCCAGGGATTTACCATTTCATCTGCAAACCAGATACATACACGCACCTGCCACAAGTGCACGTCTCCCCTGGTGTTTCTACACAAATAGCTTTCTCATTATAAGCGGGTGGGGATCTACCCCCCACTATGATGAACTATGCTGTGCAATATAGTTAACTGATAATTATATTTGCCATTTTTAGACACAATAACACCTCTTGAGACTTCATGGTCAGGTTAACATATTCATCAGTCAAACAAAGAGTGTAGTTCAGACAGAATTATAGGATGCATTGAATATGAACATGAGATCCTTGGGATCTGGTGCTGATCATATTTTCCCCAACAGCCTAAGTCTAATTTATGTCTGTCAATCTGTTTTGCTATTTGTTTCACCACAAAGCCTGTCTGATACAGATCCTATTATTTGTAAGCTTTCTCTTTCCACCATGATTCTTTGTGAACATTGCATGCAGCCCAACTTTTTATGACTGTGCATATCCACTCAAAAGATGGCTTAAACACACAGCTGGTAAAGAAAGGGTTAGGGTTAGATCACAAGCAGAAGAAGAAAACAATATTTATGTTTTTAAGAAATACAAAACATATGTTCTTCCTTCTCTTCAGTTGTGTTTTCCTTTGGTTCTGAGCAAACCTTGGAGAAAACAAAGCATTATGAGCCTCAATCAGAAAACTGCACACCATGCTCATTCAGTTCATCAGAGCCAAAACTAGAATGAAAACAGGTGAGTGCTTGTCGGTGACATCCAAGCTGCTCAACAGAATTAGCTATGTTAGCTATGTTGTGATGGTTTCTCACCTCTGTGGTGAAAAGCAAAGTGAAAAAGACAGTCTTGGATGCTTCTGTCGACCATTTCTCAGACAGCTGCCAGCCTGTTGCTGTGCTGAACAGAATGTACCTGAAACACTAGTAACTGAGCTTCACACTGCCGAAATCAAACAGCTACAGCTATAGCTATAGCTTCCGAACATTTTGTTCAAACACAATTAACAGGAACATCATCGTCCCTCCTGCATAGAACAGTATGTTGGCAAAATACACTGTTTTGACAAAAAAAAAAAAAATAGCCTTTGTTCATTATTTATTCTGCTCCATTGGATCATCATTAAGAAGGACAACCAACCTGAAAAATACATAAAGGCTCCATGAACTGAGAATAACATCAGCTGATGTTATATACTTGACGCACCATATAGTTTGCCTTCTAGTTCTGTCTTGAACTCTGTCTTCTGTTTTCCTGTGTCTCTGTCCCATCTCACATTCGCAGTTGGATATGAATAGTAAGGATATGAAACAGATCTGTTTATTCTCTATACATAAACTGTGTATTCATTTTAAGCAATGTTCAGAATGAAGAAATCTGTGTCAGGGGATCTTAATCCTTATTGAAGCACTTTTGTTATTATAAGTTCTAGTGTTAACCCTGTTGCCAAAAATGTCAACATGAGTTTTCAGCATTAGTATTTACAGATGATTGTCAGATGAGTATTTCTCTTCTTTTTATTTTTTTTGATAGGGCAAGAAAAAAATTTTTCAGGCATCTGCAAAGAATTGACAGGTATGCAGGTCAGAAATGCGGTTCAGGATGTAACGTAAGACGGAAATGTTTCAGTTCAAATGAAAACTTCTGAAATCTCCTAACAAGTGTGTAAAATGTTTGGTGCTGAATTCAAAGAGAAAATGAGATAAAAAAGCAAGAGGATAAAAGTGGGGTTGGTGGGAAAAAGGCAAAGTGTGGAGAAGATCAAGAAAAACGTGTAAGGGACAGCAGAGACTAAAACAGACAGTCAGATAAAGACCAGACGGATAAGGTCAGTACTTCAAAGCCTGTCTGTTACACTGGATCTCCATCTGTCACTGTCCACATACAGACCAACCATTACTGCTATAAATCTACTGTAACGACCAGCTTAGCAGTTTTGCTATATTTGCATGAGACTTGATGAGTTTGTCTGTTTGAAGTTAATTATCAATGAAAGCATAAAAAGATACTTCCATGAATGATGGCTTGAATGTTTTATATTTTTGGTGAACTTGTGTTTTACCTGAGGTTGAACAAAGTATTTTTAATTTTTTTATTTTTTTGGGGGGGGGGGTGTATGATTGGGTGTGCTTCAACATTTATCCGATGCTCTCCTTGCACGACTGCTTGATGGACCAGACTGCACTCAGCATTACAGAGACTGCTGATCCATACTACATTTCCAACTAAATTTGCATAAATTCATCCCCAAACTTGAAATGAATCTCCATGATGCGTTATTGCTGCCTACCGACACTCAGACATTTTATAACTCTTCAGCAATAAAACTGTCTTCTGTGAGAGTTATTTGTATTTCTGTTCCACACCAGCTGCTGCTTCTTTTTTTTTTTATTTATAATATCTTTTACTTGCAGCAGTACCTCTGCTTCTTTGTGCATCTGCAGAAATGGCTAGCCAGCAAATCTGGAAGCAGCCATTCTCTGTATTCGCTACCTTGGCAGAAGCCGGCATTTATTTTAAGTGGTCGGCAAACAACTGGTCTCCTCTTAGTTTTTAAATAAAGCTGCCAGCTCTTCAGCAGCTTCAACTATTTCAGTATGGCTGCCTTCTAGTGTCTAGTTTCCCCTCTAATGAGGATTTACTGCTTTTCACAAGCTCATTTGTGCATCACTGTTTTCATTTGCAAAATGGTTCATATTGCTGCATTTAAAGCTGTTGTCGACCAATAATGCACGCGCATTTAGATGTCACATCTCGACACCAGTTTGATGAAATTTGGAAAATAAAGCAAATGGTTTGTTTTCCGAAGAGCTCAATGTGGTGTCCTTGTGCTCCGTTCGGAGGTGGACAATTCCTGTCAAATGAGAGGCTTAAGGAAAAAGTTAAGCTATTTCAGGAAGAAATCTCCCTTGAAGACACATGCAGTTGTCTGCTGTGGTGCAGCCTGGTTAGGTGGTTAGCCCATCTGTTTCAAACTTCGATATCTGTTTCAGACCCTTATCTGTAAACTCATGAAATGGACGCCAAGATCTCAGAAAATCAGCAGTTTTGTAAAACTGCTGATCAACAACTATTCCAAGTTTAAAGTAATTTAAAACTCATCCCCATTCTGACACTCGGTGTGAATTAAGTTGTCTTCACAATGCCATGAATGAATTGAATTGCTGTCATTTGATTTATTGACTACCTATGTTTTGTGAAGGAGGATTTGAACAATGCACTTAATAAAGTGGATGCTGTGCAAGTATTTGTGTCAAAGTTTAATTAAAATCCTGGCAGAAAGAATTCATCATAGCTCTTTCAACATTGTGAGTTTCTTAAACTTGGAAAGTGTGTTTATGTGTAAAGAACAGGTATTTATATTGTATCTTTTCATCTGGGAGAAATAGCGGCATACAAAACTGATTGGAGTAGACGTTGTGAGAATCAATGCTCCTCAAAAAACACATCTTAATGCTTACTAGCTTCTTTGTGAATCAACTTGTCAAATTAATACTTTTTTGTTATTGCTCATTAAGAAAAACATTGAAAAACAATTTAGAGCACATGCAATTTTAATTGAGTATGCTCTAAATATGTTGAACATTATAGGGCTAAAATCTTCAAAATTTGACTTTTTTGATCCTGACTTAGCTTAAAAAAACTACAAAGCCATCCACTCATCCATCCATCCATGGTCTGCTGCTGATGTGACTCAGCATGAAGGGCGGCATCATAATTAGAAGACGAGATGAAGTGAGCTTATCCCAGCACTAGGCAGCTAACTCCATGACCTACTTTGCAAAGAGGATTTTACCCACTACTCACTCTGCCGGTGTGTCTGCATGCTGCTGATAGCTGGAGAACAAATTCATACATAGAAATGCTCAACAAATCAGCCAACCAGTAACAGTCAGCTAAACATACAGGAATACAAGCAGAACACCAGTGTGAGCGAGTGCAGATATGCTGCCTCTCTCCAAGTTGGGAGGGAAGAGAGTTTGAGACATCACAAACACATTCGCACCCTTATTATTATTAATAAAGTCTGAAAGTCTGGTTAAGCCCTCAGCTGATGGTATATGATGCTTGTTATTGCATAGTGTGTTTCATTGCGCCTTTTTACCCAAGCCTGAGCACTCAGATATAACTCTGTCTTCTCCCTGGAGAGTGTACAGCGTGAGAAGAATTCCTGTTTTATCTCTGTTTTTGTGACAAGCTCATCTTGTTTTCTGTTTCTCTCTTCTTTTTTTTGGCTGAATGTTGCCTCATCTCCTTTCTCTCGTTCCTGCTAAACACCTCCCTCAGCTCCTCTCATGCACTCCTCCTTTCATCCTTCCATTTATTTTCTGTTTTCCAGGGGATTCTTCCTGCCTTCCTTCGCCTCAATTGGGTGCAATCACCTGTGGGATTTATCGACTGGCGAGGTGCTTAATAAGGCTGATATAACAAGTGACCAGAGACCGGCAACTTTGTACAAGCGCACCTCATTAAGGATCGGAAGAGTGAGATTGAAAAACAGGCTGAGAGAAACGGGCTCCTTAAACAAACCAGAATTAGATTTAGACATGAGGATATTGCATCTACCTGTGAAGCACTCAGGAATTGGAACTGACACAAACGAGGGAGCGGCGCTCAGAGGTGGAGAAGAGATGCCGAGGCAGTCAGCGAGCACAGTGAGGAGATTTGCTTTAATGTGCACATCAAATACGAAGAGAAAAAGAGAGCAGGAAAGTGCAAGAGCTGGTCTTTGTGCTGTGTGTGCTGTGCACCTGTGTCTGTGTGAGCAAATACTGTTGTGCACACACAGGCAAAGGGCTGATTACAATAACAAAGAGCTGGGAAGCAATACTGCAGCCTTTCACTTTGACAAAGCCTAGATCAGAGTACAACTGTGGGATAATTAAAACTAATAAAAATCACTGCATGTTTTTTTTTTTCTTAAATCTGAGCTATTTGTTGTCACTTCCTTGTTATTTTTGTTCCTGTTTTTTGGGAGCGGATATGATTTTCAACAAACCCAAGTAAACAGCACTCAACACAATGTGCGAATTACAAAGAAAAAAAAAGAGACAAGGAGAAGGTTTTGTACTGGAAGTTTTTTTTTTTTTTTGTTTCTCTCTGTTAACTAAAGCTGCATTGCTGTGGAAAGATTATTTAGGGTTGACTGGTGATTAAATGGTACTTCCCACAGTTGAGGGGCGGGGCAGCTGGGTGGTGATACTAACCACTCACAGCCTGTGGGTTTCTGGAATGTGACCACCGCTGAACAGCTTGTAACACTGGCCTGCATGTCACACACTAAAACCACATCAGGGTTCTTCATATTACAAGAGTTTTCTGTCTTAGCACATAAAGACTTTAATTCGGAGAAGTTCAGTCCATTTGCAAGATCAAAATGTTATTCATACCTTGTAAAGTTTTTCTGTTTGTCACATTACAATCATAAACTCTGGTGTTTTTATTGGGATTTTGTTACACACTAACATTAATAGTACAAAATTGTGAATTTGAAGGACAAAATAGTTTGTTGTTTTCTTTTTTTTTTTTTTTACTAATTTTATGGCTGAAATTCTGTGGCTGAGACTGAATTTTTTTTGCCAACTCTTCTTCACTAAATATCTCAAGCTCAATCAGCCTGGACTGACGTCTGCGAACATCAATTTTTCAGTCTTGCCACAGATTCTCAATAGGGTCCGGATTTTTAACTGAGCCATTCTAATACCTGAATGCATTCTGATATAAACGTTCCACTGAAGTTCTGGTTTTGTGTTCATGATCATGTCCTGGTTGAAGTTGCACCTCAACTTCTGCTGCAAGCATCTAGCAAACTCCAAGATCGACTTCATTCATCTTCCGTTTAGTGTCAATTCTGACAGCACTTTTTAATTTAGTTTTAGACAGTGCTTTGATCAAAAATGCAATTTAGTTCTAGGAACGATTTATCAGTTTTGAAGTAATTTTAGTCAACAAAGCAGATTTAGGTGACTAATTATGACGCTATGGAGGAATTTTTCAGACTTCACTGGAAAACTTTAGATGACACGATGGCCTGCGTCCTGCTCCAAATTCATCATGTCGTCCCTGTTTATTGTTGCTCCATATCCTTGGAAAAAAGTGTTGTAAATTTGATCAAATATGAATGGTACCATTCACTATTTTCTTTCTTTCCAGTGTCAACACTTACCTACATTATTGAGATACTTAGTACAAGAAGCATTCTCTTTGGCTACTTTCTAACTTTTTCCACCTTTCCACACCAAACCTTAAAGGAAAATATAAAGTCACTTTTGACATAATTCAAGCTATTTTGGATTAGTTTTTTATTTTTATTTTCATTTTGTTTTCAAAAAACAGTATGATAAGGTATTTAATAAAGAAACAAAACTATGAAATGCAAATTCAGGTCAACAATAAGCCAGTTCAAATAAATTGTTTCAGCAGTTAGGAAATGCCAAAAGGCTATCCAGTTAATAAAATCAGTGAACCGCATCAAAGCCTTTAGAGTCAACTGAATCAGCAACAGCTCGAGTCAAACAATGATTAAAACAATCCTAACAAATCCTCATAAATCACCTCCATAGACCTTGTTTATTCAATTACTTTACACCCACAACCTTCTTCTCCATGCCCATTTCCAAACTATCTCTAAAAGCAGGTTCTTATTTGTGAGAAAAATGCAGCCTGGTGCAGCCTGGAACAAATCAGCTATTTATGACCACCACTGGTCCCAAGATCAAATGTTTCCTGACCTATGATCGACTAACCTCAGGCAGGACCCCTGACCCGCTTTCTGTAAGGTCACAGTAGCTTGGCAGTTTATGACAATCTTCCCAATCTTCCCATGACTTATGTAGTGCCACCTCCTCATCATTTCCCACACCCTTCCCTCATTCTTTCTGCCTGTTACTGCATGACAGGGCAAGAATAAGACTGAACCAATATTTGAAATACAACAAGAGATTGTTCTGCATGGTGAGAACTTCAGGTCAAAGACATAGATCTAGCAAGAGAAAAGTGCATGCATGTGATCACAAATGGGCACATGCATGACCACGCATGAAGTGTAGTCATGGCACCTATAAATACACAACAACAGATCTGCTTAGTCCTCAGAAAGCTGGAGTGAAAAAACAAGGGCACATGGGGAGAAAAGAAGTAAAAAATCCTAATTGGAGACTCAAATGTACCCAAAGTAACAAAGACGTGAGGCAGACAGGCAAAGCAATAACTGCACGCGTGAAACTGAAACTGATCTGAAGAAGAAAAAAAAAGACAGACTAGACTTATGGAACCATTGAGAAGTAACAAATAGACCCTTTAGTACTGAAGGAAAAGGGAGTGAGAGGCCTCAGCTGGTGTGGGGGAGGAAAGAGGAGAGTGACAGGGAGAACCTGAAGCTGTGAGACAAGAGGACTGTGACTGGAAATGGGTGAGGAAGATACAACTCAACTGTTTTAAGCTCTGGCGTTTATTGTGTCTGGGGCTGAATCTGGGTGTAATCACGTTTTTTGCTGCAAAATTCCTTTTGCATGTATGTGTGTCTGTATGTGTGTGTGTGTGTGTGTCACTCACA
This sequence comes from Poeciliopsis gracilis, assembly GCA_911649635.1. Taxonomy (NCBI): domain Eukaryota; kingdom Metazoa; phylum Chordata; class Actinopteri; order Cyprinodontiformes; family Poeciliidae; genus Poeciliopsis; species Poeciliopsis gracilis. The sequence goes on from CAJVRI010001220.1 coordinate 7,742,636, forward strand.
ACTGTCCTCCTCCTCAGTGATGGCACTGACAACATAGCAGGCGTACACGAAGCCCAGGAGCTGTGAACACACACAGACATGAGAGAGGTTACTCTACATAGAGCTGACAGTTAGAAACCTGCATGATTCCTGAAGAAAGACAATCCAATATAAAAAACCTTCCAGTGGGCAGATGGAAAAGCTCATAAAACCATAGCTTATTTATTGGTAGATTAAACCAGTCAATTCCGGGACTGTCCTGTATTTAACACCATAATTCAAATTTAGCTTCTTACCTCTAATTAACGCTGATTCCCATACATTCGGACCAGTTTCTTACATAAAGTATTCGCACAGAATGGTGCTGCCGACACCATGTGTCACCATCCCAATGGTGTGCTGGGGATGCAGTGCATGCCAAAAAAAAGTAACATTTATGTCTCATCGGACCAGAAAGCCTTCTGCTGCATGTTTGCTCTGCCTCCTCTCTACTCTACATGGCTTGTGAAAACATTTCAAGTACTTCTTCTAAAAACTAATCTTGCAAACCTCTGGACTGAATAGTGCTTTGTGAGATGTTCAAAGTTTGATTTGTTTGTACGTTAAAGTTCTCAAACACACCTCTGAGGATTTTCATAGCCACTTCTCCTGCCTGGATGTAATTTTTGATTCTGCGTAATCTGTTAACGAACACATAAAGGTAGGTACGTATAATCTGAAAAGCTTTAGTCTGTAACTTTTTGATTTATGTAACACTTATGAATTATTTTCTCTTGACTTTGTTTTGAATTTCTTTGACCTATAGTTGGAGTATTGATTAACTGTAACGACTATTATTATAATGCATAATAAGAGTGTTTCAGATAGAATAAAGTAAAACTGTCAACCATTCTTATATTAATTTTACAATATATCTATGATATTTTTAGGTGATTGGTGAAAAATTGGTGATGTTTACTTATTAGGTGAAGGCAATTGGTTCTACTGAATTGGGACACCAGAATAAAAAATGTCTCAAATGTGCTCTACTTTGTGTTGGTCTATCAAATTAAATCTCAATAAAATATATAGGAGTTTGTGGTTGAAATGTGGACAAAATGCACAAAAATGTTTTTATATTTTTCCAGAGTACTATTGTAAAAACAGCTAACAAATATCAGTTATAGACCACATGAACATTTTCACATATCTCATCACTGTTGGAATAGGTATTGTTTTCTTTTGTGTCTAAATCGCCTTACATATAGAGACAACTTTGGCTCAAGTGACTGAAAAATACAGCATTTTCATTTTTTAATGAAATAACAGAAAAGCCCAAAAATGCCTTTCTGTTGGGGAGGGCAATAAATTTTACAAAGGTGTGGAAAAGAAACGAGCAAAACGTAAAATCCTTACAATACATAAAGCTCAGAGGGAGGGATAATTCTCCAGTTCCACTATATTCCAGAGCTGCGACCAACTCGGTGTGAACAGAAGGTGTTAAGTGCTAAGAGGAATTGCCAGAGTAAAGAAAGCTGAAAGGCAGCCTTCACTGAATATAATTCTGGGGCTTTAAAGTGAAGACTGGGCCAAGAAACACACAAAAACCAGAAGACAGATACAGATTTTTTGGCAGATAAAATGGGTGTGAGCTTTGAAGGAGCACATGGGTGGGCCTGAGACTTTCTTCCAGACTCAATGTGAACTGACAAAAGATTTTCCAAACTATCAGACAAAAGAGAATATTTTTTTTTTTTTTTGTAAAATTTATTATTAATCAGAATAGAAGAATCGTTGGCAGATGATCTGACTGAGGCTGCACCTCTGAATGGGACAATTTTACTGGTATAAAATGTGTTGAAAGATCAAAAGAATGACTCGGGATAGGTTAGCTATAGGTTACTGGTCATTAAAATTTTAAAGTGGCAAAAGCTTTTAGTAAAATAATTGCAATTTGGCTAATTAGTTACATCTAAACTTAACGTTGGTTAAGTTTGGTCGAGAGTAAAGTTGTCTAACAACCATCTTTTCAGTCAACATATTTTAGAGACGAATAAAATAAACCATTGTCTTTGGTCATACATGAGTCATGAGAAAAAATGTATTGAAAGGCAAAATATAATGATAAACGGCAACTATTTAAGGCAGAATGCCATTTAAATCCATGTATGGGAATATTAGTGTTAATAAGTTCTCATTCGGAAACAGAGATGCTTCAGTAAAGCGATAACTAGCCAAGAATAATGTTTCTTTTCTTTAAAATGTGAGCTGCCAATCCAGATGTTGGTCGATTCTAATTTTCTTGCAAAGTACTTTAACATAAAAAATCTAATTTGTGTAAATTTTGTTTTAATTCAATGATTAAGTGTAACAAATATTGGACACAAACTCAAATAATTTAATGAGTCAAAGATTGCATCTAACCTTTTTACGATGGTTTACTAATCCTCAGAAAAAGTACTTTAAAGAGCATATTGTTTGTTTATGTATTTACAGATTTTGAAAAGTGCAAGTTTTTAGTTTTGATGTATTTGATCTTCAGGTTAGCGCTCTTCTGTCGTTTTCTTCAACTGGCAGAAGAAAACGGGAAAGTTTTGATCACTTACCGCTGATTCACTATTACAAAACAACAAAACAAAACAAAGAATCACACAGAGAGAGCAATCCAGGCTTCATTGCAATCATGAAACTAATTTGTGCTCCAAAGTTTCTGAGGGTTGGCTGCCGCAGTAGCTGCATGTCTGCATAAACGCACTAGAAAGCACAAAGCAGGAGGACACATCTGTGGACAAACACACAGCCTTGAGAATAGCCCATGGCACCGGCAGATGGCCGCCATCAACTCTGAAGCAGACACATTGAGTCTCTCCACCAAACCATCCATCCATCGTTTGGCACCGAGCCATGCCAATTAAAAGAGCGACAGGCACGCTGCCCTCCTCACAAACACAAACCAAGGAGGGGTTATAGCTGCACCTTATTATTCCCGCTTATGTACAACGTACAGAAGTTGAAACCTACTCAGAATGACAGAAACTCCTGCTTCTACCATTTGAGTTTTGCTCTATATCAATTAGTTTTTTTTATTTATTGACGCTTAACTGATGTTTTACTTCTGCTTTACTGATGTTTTATTTCTGAATGAAATTCGCATTATACCCAATAAATAAAACAATTTCCACATCTTCTGCAGCTTCCCTCACAGCCACATTTGTGCTCTCCAGTATCTAATTGCTGGTCTCACCCCATCCATTACAGTGGTGGTGAAATGGAGGTGAATTAGCATATGTATAAAGCTAGTGTCAAACACAAGATGGTGTTAACAGCATGGGGCGTGCGCGTTTAGTGTGAGTGTCTGCGTGCGGCTCCTCTGCAAGTGGCTGCTTTTATTGAGCACACTTTTGTTTTGCCTGGGGTTGAGATAAACAATGTGTAGTTAAAAAACTGCTTCAGCAACTTATTCATGTAATATAAACATACAGTGAAATAGAGCAGATAATAAAAGTCAACATTCTGTGTTTAATTAAGGTGTTTCTCTGCTGCTGCTCTGCATCTAACATGTGCAATGTTCTTCCAAGGGGCTGCTCTCATCTCAGCCAAAGAAGGTTTTAGAAAATCTGGCTGTTGATAGTAGATTACACTGAAATGACTGCAACAAAATCTTGTCTTCAGAGAGAATGGATCTTGCAGTATTAAAACTCCTGAATATTCCTCATCAAAGAGAAATTTGTGTCACAAAGTGGTGTCCAGTTGCTCTCGGCATGTGACTGTCTGGTAAAATAGACGTGAGGCTTTTGTTATGGGCTCCAGAAAGAGCTTGAGTGTTTTCATGCTGGACACTGCATGTAGCTGTGTGAGACCGTTATCTTTAAACGAAAGAAAGGAAGTTTTGAGATACTTCTTGTCAAAAGCTTCTCATTGGGATGCTGTGCTGTTAACTCTGTCACAATATTTTGCTAGTATTTAGAGTTTTATTGAAACTATTCTTTAAAAGAACAGCAACAATTTTACTGAATTTTACTGCAGTTACAGGGGACTTTTGGAGACTAAAACATGACTATTTTGCTAGGTTTCTTTCTTAGATGAAAATACTAAAAGAGCCATTGCTGCCATAAAAGTATATTTTTTCTACAACATAGAAAGCAGTCCTGGACCACAGCTTCTGTGTTTTTTTGGTTTTTTATTTTGTTAAATCTCTTAAATTGTTCTGGTGGAGTTTGCTCTCCAACCGTCTCTACTCCTGATTTTGAAAAAAAGTTGATAAGGCTTTTGTGAAACATTTACTCTCTTAAAATAAACAACTATAACAAAAAAAAAAAAAGCTCTATTCTTAGTTACCTCTTAAATCATGTAAGAAATGATCTTGCTTTGATTTCTTGACAAAATCTTATGTTTTTTTGTCAAGAGCCGGGTGTAATAGACTCAGAAAAGCTGATTTGAATATTTTAGAGCTGCAAGATGAGATCACTTTCTCTGTTTTGGACCTACGGGAGCAAAAATAAATATACCATTAACTACAGCATAGTAAAGATTCAAGAGCACAAAACAAAATGACAAAACAAGAATATCATGGCTTTTTTGAAGCTTTAAATCACTGCAGCATCTTAATCCCAACTGTTCTAAAACTATACTATCTGTTCTTTTAATGAGGGGAAGCTTCCCTGACTACCAGTGTGCCTGACAAAGCTCAGCTATAAGAAACCCTTCTCCATCTCTCGATCGTCCATTTATGACTGCTGACAGCTTGATAGTTAGTGTCATCCGCAGGGAGCTAACAAGATCAGAGGAGCGTCCATTAGGTGGTATACTGCCATAGGGCGAATAGGGCGAAGCTAATACAGGTCACTGTTCTCAATAACAAGTGACAAGTCCACAGGCTGATTGCTTGGTAAGATCCTGCGAAAGTGAATAATAAAACAGGTGTCTCAACGTCTCTCTCAAACAAAAATACATCATCAGCTTCTATCGCTGATCTACCGTACTCCTTTCACAGTGGGAGCATAGAGATCATTTTAGAAATTAATGTCATATTAATTAAGCTCATAAAGCCTTTTCATGTCCCCCGTGACTCTCTGTAACACTGAAGCCAAATCATTTGACTGCCAATCAGTACTTTTTTCTCTTGCTCTCTGCAGCTCCTCCTGTTTTATTAACAGAGGCATTTCTTTGACCCCCACGACCCGTTAAGCCTCCCTGTTATCTTTCTATTCAGCTGTCTCTGCTTCCTGATCTTACTTGGTGACAGACTATAAGCACGACTCTCTTGCCTGGTCTTACAGAATTGTATAATGGCAATTTTTATGAAAATAAGAGAAAAAAAAAAACCTTAAGAAATCTTTTTTTTGCTCTCTGCTTTTGCAAAAATGTATGAGCAAAGGAAAATCTAATGCAAGATTAGAATTGCATTAGCTTCTTCTGTGTTTCTGCCTTCAGAAAAGAAAATTAAGTCTGTAGCGTCTTTGTGAAGGAGTGGGAATTGAACCAGCTGCTGAGTGTGGAAAAAAAAAAAAGGTTACATGTATTTGCATAGGCTAATGAAGATCAGGCTCACAGCCACGGCGCAGCTCCAAAAAGATGTATAACTACTTTTAAAAACCCACATTCAGTAAAAAATGTTAGTCCATTGCGTGTGTCACTACCTTATGATCATTTATGTTCGCTTTAAATATTTAATTTCATTAGAAAAGGATTAAAAACATCTGATTATAGACCAAATGACTATTATGTGCTGTGTTAACTTCATAATCATTTCAGCATTAAGTCTGTGAGCATTTGTTATATGGCCAACGGTAAGTGACAAAAATGTGAGTCGAGCTGCAAGCTAATTACCGCACTATTGATTGGGGCTCTGGTGTCAGAAGAGAACTCTGCATGTAATGTCATGAAAGAAATTTGCAGATACAACACATCACATTTCAGAGCAGAGGAATGGCCCTTTACAGAGAGGGGTAGTGCAGATGGCCTATAGGTTAATTACACAAGACTTCCCTGCCTGAAAGTAAGGCAGCAAGCATCGACAGAAAATTAGAAGTGTGTCCTTGTGTCTGGGCAGCTGCATGTTTAATGACAACCCTTGATGAGGCAGGGACTGCAGAGACCACATTCACCTGTTCTCCTCAACTCTATTCTCCTCCAAAATCAAAGCAGGCCCACACGCAGTCTATAGAGAGTCATGTATGTTGGGGTTTTTGGTATTAATTAGCATTTTCTACATTAAAAACAGTGCAACTAGCATACAAATGCTGACAGAAAAAGCACAACTACAACTTGTCAAAAATAAGCTTTGATAAAAAGACAAGGGGAAATAATCAAAAATGACTCTAAATGATCAGGGAGATGTTTCTGTATTGGAAACTATACTGACAGATGTTTATATTCAGATATAAGATCCAGACATCAAAGAAATTGCATCAGACCATCTCTGAATAAATTATTTTGGTCAAGAAAATCCTTGAAATATAACGTTAGTTCTCTGTTAGTTCTCTGTATTAGGAACCGTGTCTCAGACTCTGTGCTTCTGCAAACAGCCCAAATAATTTTTCACGGCTGCATCCTTATTTCTTCCATCACTGGATCTGGGAAGCCTTTGAAGCAGGTGCTGTAAAACGTAAGCAAACATGCTGAAATGTTATAGTTGTGCTTTATTCTCCTATAGTACGAATGATAGATGCTGGGTGAAAATTAGTTTTATTTTTCAAAATAGTGACATCAAAGCTCAACGTCGATGGCTCACAGTGCAGTGATGCTGGTTCCTCAGCACGAGAGCTCCAAAACAACAGGACTAATGGACTCATCAAAGGGAGAACCCTGACCTCTGAAACGGATGATAAGATGGGTGGGGTGATCATGCTGTTTTCATGCTGCTGAACCATAGTGACCACAAAATGCACAGTGACCTCTTCACACTCTGTAATTAACCAAGGGGGCACGCCCCTCTACCCCCACCTCCGACAGCAGACGACATGTAACAGAGAGCTACTTTAACTGAGAAAAACAGTCAAAGTGACAGCGAACCAGTTAAAAAAAGAACCGAACTGTCACTTTTGTTATTTGAGTTGGTGGAAATTCGACAGGGATGAGGGGGTCAAAAAGACTGGGATGCAGAGAGGAAAGAGGAGACAGGAAGACACCGAGCAGGGAGATTGTGATGAGGGGAGGAAAAAAAAAACATGCAAACAGAGGAAATGAGTAATGGAATGAGAGCGATATGGAGGCTGTCGGGGTTTTTTAATTTTTTTTTTTCCTTAACTTTCAGCCGATGCAGGTTTTTCAGGGAATAGAGCTGCTGCAGTATAAAGCACAGCCTCTGGCAGCTACATCCAGAGTTAAATGATACAATAATCTAAATGTATTAGAGCACCTTCTCCAGCTGCTTGCTGGGAAAAACAAGCAGCCCTGACAACTCTCGCGCATGTTTCCCTGCTCCCATCAGTGTCTCTGAGTAATGTCTACAGATGTAAGCTGAATCTCATCTCTTGCACTGCTTCTGTTCCTTCCCTCAAACTGTTCTTCCCTCCATCTCATTGGAAATGTTACCTCACACCTAGCTGTTTTATTTAGCTTTGAAGAAGAGAAAACTATGATTGGAGGAAGGTACACTTTGTGTGTGCGTGCGTGAGTGTTTGGATTCAGTAAAAGCAACAAAGAAGAAAAGCAGTGATGCAGGAAAATATTCCCTTCTGTGATAAATAATTCAGTATCTAAGTTAGAAAACGATGCTTCTACTTCATGCTCATCCTTCTAGATTATGAAATTACTTTGCCTGAGCGTTGCCCCCGGCACGACAAAGCAACAAAACAGTTCAGACTTGACTGAATTCAAGGCTTCACGTAGGAATCTCTTTCTTCTGGATTGTAAACCTGGAGAAGACGGATGAGAAAACCACCATTACTGGCTAACGAATTCACATTTTTCAGCCTAATGAAACATACTCCTTGGAGTCCAAACTAAATGTTTTATGGCCTTTCCATGTGACCTTGAAAGATCAAAAGGAACAACTCCCTTTTTCTTCAGATTCTTATCCTAATATGTTCTGTTGTGACTTTCTGATATCTTCTCTTATTCCATAGGCACAAAACAAACCAGGTAGTTCACTTAAAAATAAAATGTGGAATATTTGCATATTCTACAGAGCTGAGACCTGTGACTTTTCATCGTCTGCATCTGTTCTGAGGTCCCCCAGGTTCCACTGCAGTCAAACGCACAAAGCCTGAACATTTGTATGTTAACTAAATGGAGGTCTGTATCGCCCAGGCAAAGACAAGATAAAACAGGCGCAAAACAGAGGTGCAACACAGAGCTTTAAAGGCAACAGGAAGGCTATGTGGCAGCGTCTTGTGATGGCGCTGCGAACAAACAGCTGTTGTGACTGGATGAATCTGACACCCTTCAAAGATTCAGTGTGGTGTGAAGGTGAATCAAACCAAATGAAGATATGATATTTTTCAGCAACTGCCACCCAATCAAATCAAGTGTCCTCACCTGTCATTGTGTGATCTACCAAGAAAGAGCGCATTAGCCATTTGAGACAGGGGTTAAAAAGAAAAAAAGAGAGAGATACATTTTCTATCTATAAAACACACAGGCAGTGTTTGGTTGTAGCCGATGTTCTAAAGCATTAATCCCTTTTTAAACCTGTTTGACTGTCTTACAGATTGACTATCCAAAACCGGAGTCCAGTCTCTGCACACGTCAGTGTGTGTCAAAGCTATCAAATGACCTGAATTGACTGGCAAGAGGTAATAAGGTGTTCTCTTTGTGCCTCTAAGTGCTTTGGGACTGTTGTTCCTCAGTGAGAGTTGCAGTCTACAGACAGAGAAAAAAATAACACATTTTATGCCGATAATGGCCAGATAACTCAACATGCTTTAGTAAGAAGGACTAAACTGTCATGAGCACAACTGATATAAGGTAAGGCTTTTTGAAGAAGAAGAAATCTTAATTGAAGTCAGCTTAACATATTAGTGAAAAGCGCTCTATATATCTAGAGTTCTGAAAGGCTTCACTTTTGAATTCCTGACGTCTCGCCACAGATTAACTGTCTGCCAGAGTCGTTGACATGTTTTGACTGTGACATAAGCAAAAATGAAAGCCTAACTTCTTACCAAGCCTTATTGTGCACCCACATGCACAAAGGCATCGTGGAGTTTTGATGCATTGTTTACACCCTCTGCTGTTTTCTGCTGTGTTTGATGCTTTATTTATGTAACAGAGCTATTTTGCCAACCAGACGGATTGAGAGAGTAAAGTCAGGGCTTGTTACCTCATGCTGCCGGGGATCTATAATGGATATCAATTTACAATCAATTTCCCAGCTATTCAGTCGTATAGATAACAGACTTCTTTTATCTGACAATGTGCTGGTGATTTATCGGCGCGTTTGATTTGTTGTAGGCGTTGTAACTTTGGGATTTGCGAATGATGTCACGTTCATCAGTTGAGCTAAATCCATTATTGAGCTTTCCTAATTGTTGTGATGCTAACAGCTAATAGCAAAACCACTTAACAACAATGTATCTTGGACGTCACATAGTGGAAATTGGGAAATCTCATTTCTGAGAGCAAAGAATGTATTATCTGTTTTTCAGCCTGACGAAAAAGAGGCAAACTAAAACCTTAATGATAAATTGAAGACATTAAACTTACTTTATATTTGACTTGTTTAGGAGATTGGCAAACCAGGAAAATAACACTACATACAGAGGGACTACAGTCCCAAATTGCCTGCTCTTTATAGTATGAGCCCTCCTCAAATTTGAGGTGATCACTTAGCTCAACAATAAGCTGTGAGTCACCAGACAAATGGTGCAGTCATCCCCTCAGAAGCAAGACTTGGAGCCCAAGAGTGAAAACAAACAAGTTCAAAGCCAGTAAGCTAAACAGTTAATGAGTCTTTTTCTTTAAGGGGATGATGGAATGAAGGATGCAATTCAGTGATTTTTATTGTTCGGTGCCTCTTCCCTGTAGACCTTCCCAATGCTCTCTAAAGCTTAAATTATACCAAGATTGCATGGGAAGAGTAAAAAACCAATTCTCACCAAAACCAGCTCATGTCTGTCTTTTTTTTTTGTTTTGCCATCTTGTGCAGTTATATGGCAGAGACATTTACATCTCTGTCTCTAAAACTAAAGCAATCTGAGTTCTGTTAGCTGAAAGTGCTTTGGGACCAAAAAGGATGGGTCTAATTGTACATACATGCACATGGGTGTGTGCAGATAAAAATGTTGGCAGGATGAGAGCTTCTGTTGTATTGACAGTGGGATGTAAATCGAGGACAATAACAGCCTTTCCATTGTTGGTAAAAACCTGTTAGCTGTTGGCAGGTCTGAGCGTGAGCCAGACATAACAACTGTTCATTTTCCCATTTACTGACCGGAGCACAGGAAGGAAGGCTGGTAGAGACAAAATACCAGAGAAGTTTTGAAGGTGTGTGTCCTTTCCAAAGAACTTGTTGGAAAATCATCCCCACCGTTTCTATTATGCTCGCCTTTCATGCTCATAAATCCATCTGCATGTGACACGATCCAATAACACGGAGCCATGTCCTTGGTGTACTCCCATGAGTGTTTGTGCTATTCTGTAGGTCTACCGTACTCACAGCAACAAGGATCTGCACGCTGCTATGCATGACCTCGATGTACTGGTAGTCCATGAAGCAGCCCATGACAGAGATGTAGGAGTGGCTCTCTGTGGTGCGGACTCCGGGGGCCTGTGGCATCTCTCTCCTCACACAGCCGGGACCGTGCTCGCTCCACCAGGAGTGATGAGCTGATATGTTAAATGTCAGCAGATCGCTCTCCTGGAACAAAAGAAACGCATTAACCTTTTTGTGTGGTTTCTATTATTTATGAGACATATTCACATCATTTTTATCGAGAACAAGCGGCAAGTTGTTCATGAAGGGATATTAAGTGTATGACGATTAAAGAATGTTGCGATCATGCAAGGCGAGTATAAGCAATTGCATATATTTACCTAATTATTACACTTTATTTAATTCATCAGTTGACATTCAAGGTCCTAATTGCCTTGACATACATGGCAGAATCCAGTTATTTACATACACGTCATAAACTTTTGTCTTCTCTGTCAGACATTAACTCAGACTAAAGATTTTCTGCATTAGCTTGGTTAGGATAGCTAATATTTGTATTTGCTAAATGGCAGAAAAAAAAAATTAAATACTTTCTACACATTTATAACTTCACATACACTAAAATTCCCAAGGACACAACAGTAAAGACGGGTGGAGGGGGGGATCAAACCAGCAACCCGCTAATTGCAGGGCAAACTCCTACCACCGTCGCCACCATTGTCCCATCATACTTTGCACTTCTGCCACTGATTTGTATACTTAAGCTGTAACAAGGAAAGATTAGCCAGGAGCAGAGCTGCACAATTTATTAAGCTGCAGTATCATGATTGTTTGGATCTGATCATTGTTAAGCCGTTATATTTCAAATTCTCTGCATCCCAATGAAATATACACATAGTACTGTAAACTCTTCATTGTCTTCACACCCAAAATCTACTATAGGGTATCGTAACATTAGAATCTAATAAAGGCCCATGAATTTAACTTATATTCATTGCTTATTCAGTGAGAGGTAGCTCGCGGTGGTTATTGATACGGCCCCATATGTGCTGTTGCCCAGGGTGGCATAGGCGCATCTAATTATCCATATAATAAAATACAAAATATCTATCAGTTGTGACCTGAGCAAGATTTCAATGGTGCTTATGCATGTGTAATGAGTAGGGAACAGAGATCCCTGTGTGGACTGTGGGTTACTTTCTGTGAGACCATGATGCATCCCACTTCAGAATGTCAAATAATTTCATGTATCTTAATGGCTGAAGGAGCAGGCCCCCCAAAGGGTGCCATTAATGAGAGAGCCGCAGATCTTACTGTGAATAGAAAACTACTTAGACCTTCACCCCAAAAAGAGAAATAAAAAAAGGAGCAGCACAGTTAGACAACCGTGACAAGTGATTTAAAAAATATATAGTTAATAAAATTAACGGGACCTGACATGCTCTGAACAGAGGAGTTGTGTCGGACTGAGGTTTAAAAAGTAATGCGGCTATGTCACAAATGTGACATAAGTATCAGGGCCAGCTTTTTAAACATGTTAGTTCCCCTTGTACACAATGGTGAGATTCATTTTGAAGCAGCCACATGAGCCCATGTGCACGGACCGTCAGAAACTGATGCTGATCAATATCCCAATACAGCATCTAAACCCGCATCTGCTCCTCAGTGACAAAACATGCATTATTAAAAGAACAGAGGTCTGTCAGGAAGCATCCCTGATTCCTATCGGCCCACAAATAGGCATCAACAGTATACTAAATGATAAAGGTTGAAACTGCTTTCAAAAATGGCTCAGAGCAAGAACTTAAAAAATAAAATCTAACATTTGTCAAGTGTGATGCCTATCATCTTTCTGCTAATGACCTACCATCATTCTTTGTCTTTTACTTTCTTCCTTTTGCCCTTTGGTCATTCGTCTCACAGTCACAATCTACAAGGACGACTTAAGGTCAGAGTAGCCCAGCGAGGTCTAATGACTTGACAGATATCATTGATTGATACTGTGGGGCTGGGAAATCATCTCTATGGAAGGTACACTCATGACTGCAGTGCATCAGCAGTCGATACTGAGAAGGGTTTTTGGCAACTCACTGCCAGGAGTGGCAGTACTCGCCTCCGCCCACAAGCGCAAATCAATTCATCAATATCATAGACTCAAGCTAAGTCTGGCAGTGTTTAGGCAAACTAATTATTTTAAATTCATTCATATTTCAAGAAGTTGCTAAAGATATCACCACTTAAATATTTGTCTCCAACTCTAAACATCAACTGACAAGGAATTACATTTACAAAGTTGTTTGGTGTAAAGATATAATAAATCAAGTTCTGTTTCATCGCAGGGAGAACAAACCACCTGTGGACCCAAATGGATGTTATAGCCTCATCTGATTCTGCCTACTTTAATTTAATTTAATTGTAATTACATTTCATAAATAACTTACTTAACTATGCTCTTCCTAAAAAAGAGCGTGAGTGAAGCCGGAGGTTGTTTCAGGCTAAATCTAATGACATTTGCAGTAGTTCCTATGGAGGACTGGGAAGCACCTAAATTCAATATAAGCAGGTTGTAGCTTTCCAAAACCTAGAAATGTGACACAAAACTATTGATCAGAGTATGTCTGATGTGCATTATTGTATCATACTTGTATGCAGTATACTGGTTGTAAACAACAAACTATCTGAAATACAGAAAACAAAAAGAAAGTTAACTGGGTGCTTAGCTAAATGCATCCACATTTTTTCTCTGCAGAGAAAAAAAAAGGAAAAAAAGAATAATACAGGTTATTTTTATGTAGAGTTTTTGGAATATATATCATTACGAAAACAAGCAGTTCTTTTCCAAGAATCAGTATACCAAAAAAGTAGTAACGGCTGCTGTCAATGTGTGCAGAGTTTTATAGACATTGAATACAAGAGGTCGATGGATGGAGCCTGTTTAAATCAAAGGTGTGTGCGGAGCAGCAAGGCTCTATTTGTCTTGCACTGTGGGGGAAGGTATGAGAGATCAATGGGAGGTGACAGCGAATGTGGCATATGACTCTGTGACAACCTGTCCCCTAACTCTGCAGGCCAGGCCAGCACACAAAGCTCACACAAACATACAGGTACATACACCGCCTCTGGTCTCTCCTGTCAACATCAGTCAAGGTGATCCAGAAAGAATTAGCTCACTTGTTTCGAGATATAATGTGTTGGGGGATCCTCTCCTAAGGACTGTCAAGTGTCGAGTTTGATTTTTCTATGCGCCTGGGCTGTGTGTGTGCATGTGTGTGTGTGCGTGCGTGCGTGTGTGTTTGCGTGTTTGTGCACTCCATTAGCCAGCTTTCCTCCTGGCCACCATATGCAGAGCTCTGAGCCCAAGCTGGCTCCATCTGTCGGGTTAATGCTCAGTCTCGGCCCCAAGCAGCTGGCCCCTACAAGCATCATTATTCTAGAAGGAACACACACATACACACACACCCATAGATATGAGTGGAGGAAGACAGACAGACAGACACACTCGATGAAGCCAAGGATCATCACGCAATGACAAACTCCATCGTAATCCGGGAAGGTGTTTCTGAAACTCATTTTGGCTGTCTGAGCAGGTGTCAGATGAATGTTGCCAACATGAATGTATTATTCTCAGTGGTCAGTAGATTGTTGGGTGAGATATTCATCAGTGGAAAGGACAGGAGAGGAGTAGTGAACAGAATGACTTGGGGGGGGGGGGGAAGAAGGATGGAAACCAGATAAAATTAGCCACTTGCTTATATCTGAGTATGTAATATTTTGCTCATCAAAAGTATTTATGCTCCCTTAACTTTTTACACATTTACTCAAAGTAAAACTAAATATTTAATGGGTTTTTTTTGTATTGAAATTTGATGTATGAGGCCAATATTCAATATTTGTCTTACCAATAAAAACCTGAAAAGTGATGGGTGCATTTTTAAATTCCTACTCCTTGGATCAATACTTTGTAAAATCATCATTTCCACAACTTCTTCTTGCATCTTTTGAGTTATATATCCACCAGCTTTGCACATGTGGAGGTCCACATCTTATTATCAAAATCATCCAAGTTTAGTTATTTCGGGTTTGTCTGTGGAGAGACGTTTTCAAGTCTTGCAACATATTCTCAAATGGATTTATGTCTGGACTTTGACTAGGCAATGCAAACATATAAGTGTTTGATATAAACAGTTTCATTGTAGCTCTAGATGCATGTCATATGTTTCAATTTATTTGTATGTATAACAACAATTGTGTTTATTTATGACAAAAACAAAACAATGAAATAGATTTAAGTTTGTAATTTTAACAGTACAAAAATGTCAAAATACTTTTGCATTGTATGTGCAATTAACAGTGTGTTAATGGAGCTTTGGAGACAGGATATTTTTTTTTTTTTAGTGTTCCTCCATTATAAATCTAGTAGGGGGTATATGTATCCCGCCCTCCAATCTGCAATAAAACACACCAGAAAACATAAAAGAAGCAGAGATATTTCATTTCTGGCTGCTCCATAAATTCCTCAGAGTAATTTATTGTCTGCTGTTTGAATTCCGAAGAACACTGCTTATAATTGTGTTTGCTTTGACTGCACTTATACTCACGGTCATTCCTTCAGGCATAATGGAAGTTAAAATAACTCTGTGGCAGAGAATCATATTTAATTATAACTACGGTTTATATTCAGTGAGAATAAATCTGAATTATAACTCAGCTTGTTTTTGGAAGTAAAACTTTAAGTTTGTCTTGTAGCAATCAAACAAACAACTACTGCGTCATAAAGTCTGGGTTATTCTGAGTACTTTCCAAGAAAAAAAAAATCCTGTTACTTTAGCTTTTTTTCTTTCTTAAAATTCACAGGAACTTCTCCTTCGCCAGCAATGTTGTTTAATCCTTGTCTCCAAGCCTCATATATAGTAACAACCACCAGTGGGTATATATTTTATTTGAAATTTGGTAGTTTAAAGCTTGATCAAACTTTCAGGAAGGTGTGCTTGCTTAATCTGATTCTTAAAAAGATATTTGCACTTATCTTTAAAACATATTCTGACTGCAAAGTTGTGATGATATGATGACTGAGATCACTTCATTCAATTATAAGCAAAGACAGAGGTTTGAAAAAAATCTCTGTTGAAAGCTAAATTGATGGTGTGGTTTTTGCAAGATCAAGAGCAATTTATTTCTTAAGAATAACAGATGATTTGTAAAGCTTAGGAAATTCTCTGTAGGAATTATTATTTAATGCTGGTTGATAGCAAGCAAAAATTAAATAATAAGTTTTGGTTTTTCAAAGTGATTTGCAAAGTGGATTGTTTCTTTCTTAAATCTCAGTTTTGTTGGATCTGTCCAAACTTGATGACAGGACTTTTATAATAAGGGATGAATTGGAAATGATGCCTAAGACAAAAAAGTCTTCAGCAATGTTCAATATCACCTAAATATTTGACAAATCATTCATTAATGTTTACATGTGTTTCTTCTTTAGCAGATCAAAATTTTATTTAGGAAATATCAAAATTAGTGTAACTGAGGCCTAAAAGCTTTAGTCAAAGCTCTTCAATATAGTGAGATACATCATGCTTTACCCCGCCGACCCTCATCCCCACTCACCGAGCTTGCAGTCATGATCTCAAGGAAACAGACACACAGTACAGATTGCACCAAGAGGACATATTCATGACCTAATACGATGAGATAAAAGCCTTGCAGAAATGTTAGAAATCTCACCTTTGACAGACCTCCAACATCCAGATAAAAGCAGATAATGAAGACGTTCCAGGCTACCCAAAGTGCGGCCCAAACAGTGTACTGCAGAAGAGACGCAACGATTAGTTGACAGCACATTTAGCAGAAACTAACTGAACCTAAACCAAAATGACATGCTGAATCAATTAGGTTCTTAACAGCAAAAAGTGGAGGAGAGAATCCATCCAAAGCAACATGTTATATAGTTAAATCTCTATCAAAATCATGATTATAAAAAAACTGAGACCACAATAAGTCATTTTAAAACTTTTTACACAAATGAAATGCAAAAAAAGTGTGATTGAAATCAAAGTGTAGACATCTGCATCAGCAGAGATGAAAAGGCTTTATTTCAAGTTGATCAGATGTACAGTTCATGTTGGTTGTGAACTCCCCATAAGACCGAATGCTCAAATTAAATAAAAAATATAAATTAGCTTTAATTAATAATCTTTTAAAAGCAGATTATTCTATCTTTTTTCACACCTCTTCTCATATTAGTTTATTTTCCAGTTCAACTTAAGAGGATACATGTCTAATCAAAGGCAGAAAATGTTTCAAAATAATTTATCATGGTTCTATTTTTTAACATCACAAAAAAAAAAACAAGTTTTTCAGAGACACCTGTGCACATTTGGGACCTAATATATACAGACAGAGATCTGCCATCTACATATACACGACCTGACATTTATGATGTTTCCAGTAAGTTTAGCCATTCTGTGTCAATCCTGTGGGAGTTGTGGCTTTTTAAACTGCTGAGGCCGACTGAAGTTCACGACTCAACCATTTAGAAAATTGTACAGTCAGACAGCCAAGTGCTGACAGACACAGAGTGGTACTGGGTGGTATTCACTGACAGAGTCGTCAGAGGAAAGGTTGTGAAATCCTCTGACTCATGATGAAATATGTACTTAAAGTGTCAGAGCGAGAGCAAAGGACAAAGCTGCAGCACCATAAAAACATGCGTGTTGAATCACAAAGCCCCTTAGCTCAAGTTCTCCCATTTTCCACTTGACATGAGAGAATAGCTTCGACTTTCCCTCCTTCCGCTCCTCCTTTCACCTCATGCTTCCTCTGATTCTGCAGCTTATCCGGTGTAGCTTCACTGTAGGCTTCTTTATCTTTCCTGCCTCATTTTATTTACTCTCCTCTCCCCTTTTCCAATATTTTCCTGTTATTAGCATCGCCATCTGTGCTCAAAATATGCGTTTTAATGCCTAGAAAAGTGTCAAATAAAAGCTGAAGCATGTAAAAGCTCTTTCCTAATAATTCACAGTATATCCTAAGCACTCTGCATCATGTGCTTTTTTTTCTGATTAGGAACTCAAAGCAAAGTTTAAATCAGATTAACTCCTGAGTCCCCCAACCAAGGTTTCACCCGCTTTAATTAGCCCAAATTACCAGGGGATTACAGTCATTTAATAGCTTTTCACAATCCACAAAACATTTCACCACAGTCGGCAGTTTCACAGGAAAGTAACAAAACCTACAGAACTGTGTGCACACAGCCTGAGAGCTTAGTGCTAATGCAGCACTGTTGGAAAAACACAAAGAAAAACATGAATAAAAATCATCAGGAAAACATTTAAACCACTTGTTATGTGCACTTGTTCAATTGGTGGTTAACACAAATATTGAAAAAGCCAATTACGATGGCAGCAGCTCATTTCATTAAGGAATCGCGACGTGGTGACCACAACTTGCTGAGATTCAAGTTGAGCCTCAAAATGTGGAAGACAGGATTCTGACGTGATTTTTGATGCCAGACTGAACTGAACTTGACCATTTCTAAGGTCAGAAAAAGAGATAACATCCAGGAAGTGGCAGTTGTGTAGAGGAAAATGCCTTGTTGGTGTCAGAGGGCTGACATCAACAACCGGCTGCCACTCCTGTCAGCGAAAAACAGGAAACTGAGCCTCCCTTTCTGACAGGATCATGAAAACAGTTTGAAAAAAAAATGTTGCCTGTTCCCTTGATTTCAACCGCAACATCCAAATGGTAACAGCAAAATTGGGCATAAACAACATGAAGACCCCGATCCGTTCTGCCTTGTATGATCAAGTCAGAACGGGTTGTGTAATGAGGTGGGGAATATTTCTTGGCACCCTTTGAGCTCCCTACCAGCTAATCATTGTTTAAATGCCACAGTGAGTGTTGCTGCTGAACATGTTCATCCCTTCATGACCACAGAATAACAATGTTCTGTTCAATATCATAGTCAGTAACAGACTTGTTTCTCAAACATGAGTGAGTGTCATGGCCTCCAAATTTCCCAAATTTAAATCTAATTGGGATAAATCTTTAGATGACAAATCTGCATGATGCAACCATGTCAATATAACTGAATTAACATTTAGTTACATGGAAAGAAGCCAATAAATGTACAGACCAAAAAAAGCATGCACCCCTTTTTGATTATAACCTTTTTTTGTCGCTTTTACAAATCGATCAGGATAAAAAAAAATTATAAAATTGGCTTTTATGACAAAAATATTTGAAAAGCTAAAACCTTTAATGTCAAAGTGAAAACTGATTTCGACAATATAAATCAGAATATTAACAGAATATGTGATTGCATGAATATCCACCCTCTTTAAGTCAGTATTTAGCAGAGGCACATATGGCTGGAACACATCATGGATTCTGTGTGGACAGGTCTCAGTCAGGCCTGCATATACGAACATTGCAGCTTAACGCCATTCGTTCTTTGCTAAAACTGTTCAAGCTCAGTTAGACTGCGTGGGGATCGGTCCTAAACAAGCTTTCTAGACACAGGTGTTGAATCTGCTACACTCTGATTTCAACGGGGTGAATATTTAGCAATCACTTGCTCAATGTTAAATATTTGATTTTTGATTAAATCTGTCTTTACTTTGAAATTAAGAGGTTTTTTGATCATTTATTTATCCTATTAATCAGGAGTTATTTGAAAGATTAAAATGGTGAACTTCTTTTATTAGGCAGAGCTTGCTTTACTCACCACAACAATGTATCGTGGCCGGTACTGGATGGTTCCAAAGAGGCCCAAGATTACAATGATGATATGGAAAAAGTTTGCAAGAATGGGAGCCCATTGGTAACCAAGGAAGTCAAACACTTGTCTCTCCAAGGCCAACACCTGAATAAAACAAAGATATGAGACTATTAGATTATATATGTGTACATATATATGATGGCCTACATTTTTTTTTTTGTTTAAGGTCTGACATCCGAGGCCATTTGTTCTAATGTTTGAAGGTGTTTCCTAACGATGTCCTAAATTCGTACATGGCAGACAAACTACAAAAAAATTTTGTCAACACTTTCATTTCCAGATGAAGGTGTTTTTAAAAATAAATTGGTTCTTAAAGATGGAGACTCCAAAACTCAAAGGTGTAAATGTTTCTTTATTCCACAAACAATTACTGCAATCATTATGTACATTTTTCACTTCACAATTTAAAAAGAATAAGGGTTTGTGTATTTTTTGGCAGTTTGCTTTTTCATTTGAAATGAAAAATGAAACAACAGAAATAGACTCGTTTTTTGTTTATTAAACCAAAGATTTTTATTTTTCATTTCAAACGAAAACACGAACTGCCTGAAAATACACGGAGCATAAAGCATTATTAGGTGTTTATAATGGTTTCAATTCAAATGAGGTTGCCTATGTCGATGTTTTGATGTCTTTTGCTGCTTATGCTTCCTCAGTCCGACTGTTTTCAGTGGTTATGCCTCAATTTTGTTTTACTGTCAGTCAAAAGAGCTATTTCCCCTTTAGGGAAAAATAAAGTCCCTTCAAATCTAAAAATAAATCTGAATCAAATAAGTTGTTGATACACTTTATTTGTTCAACTTTAGACACTTCACAATATGTCTATGTCAGGTACCACCAGAAATTACTTGTTGATTTTTTTATAGTTCAGGAAAAATCCAAACTAAATGAGTTCAACAAAATTTGATGCATTGCTGAAAACTATTTGGTTTATCATGTTAAATTATCCAAGTGTCAACAGGTCAAAATGAGTGAGTGAGCATATATAAACATTTCTCTACATAACATTGTTAAAAGTCAAATCAAGAAACTGTGTTTCTCCGAACAAGCCAAGAACCTTGTTCAGACAGACTCAACAGCAACAACCCAATTGTTGCCAATGATGGAAGCAGCCACAGGGGAGGACTGGAAGTTTTGTAAAACCAATAATGACAGACTTATTGATGTAATTCTGAGCTAAAGAAGAGATCATCATTTCTAACCTTTCTGTCAATGGCTCCCAGCAATGAAAACACTCTGGGAACTTTATGGGACATGAAGTTCAGAATAACTTACATCAATTTTAGGTCTTTATGGAAAAAAAGACAACATGCACACATTTACGCAGCACACACAAGCAATAGCAGAATGAGAAAGTTCACAGTGGAACTCGCTGCTGCAGAGCTGCCTGTTTTATCTTAGTTTTTGTTTTTCCATCAGAAAAGAAACTGCAATTTACTTTTTCCTTAGCCTTGCACAAGATAATTTTCCCATCTTTATTCATTTTTATTTGAATCCACATCTAAGTGCAAATTATTTTGCACAACAGAAATCAAAAACATGAGAAAAAAAAATCTATCAGCATACCATTTAGGGAAGATACATAAAGAGGTTATATACCATTGAATTAAAATTCCTGGTCTGACCCAATCCCACTTCATTCCGAGAGTGTGTGTTGTTGTTGCTGTTTGTGCACCAGCGTGCTCAAAGAAACGATGTCTTTCATCGCATCCTGACATGTCACTTACAGCCAAATGTTTGAAGATGGATGAGGGAGGAAAGAAATGTCGTCTCTGCTGATACAAGTAGGAACACACACCACTGAACACGCGTACACACACACAGCACTCCCTGCTCATCCTCATGTAGCAGAGCAGGTGACAGCAGTTCCAACGCAGTGATATTGGAGGGAGATGATTGAATCCCGAGTGATAATTAAAAAATATTTATACAGGTAGGGAGCGAAGCAGCAGAGGATGCGGTGATTGAGCCATAATGCGCATTTAGCTGTATAAAGTGAAGGAATGCCTTTGCTGTAAAACTGAGATAAAGCATAGCCGCTTCTGCAAGAAACCATAAGATAAGATGACAGAAAAAAAGGAAAAACAAGGGAGGGAAAACAAAAAATCTATGGTTCCAAAAATATACAGTTAACTTAAATAACAAAGGTCATCTCCACTTTCTGAATCTTACAGAGTAAGACCATGTGGGCAGGAGTAGCTCATGCATACGGTGAAATGCAGGTATAGGGATTATTATTTTCTTTGAATGTTAGAAGGTCAGTCTCCCACACTATTAGGGGAAATTGTTTCCCTAAAGTATTTTCAAAAAGAAACTATGATAATTTCTTCTTCCATTTTATTCTTATTTATTTGACTTAGCTTTCAGAAGATGTCAAAATCAAATATGGTTCAAAATGAATTGTACATACCGATGAGTAAAAAAAAAACCTTTTCTTTCCTATTTATTTTATTCCTTACTGGTCACTACTGCCTCTCTTAAAGCAGAGCAGTTATGTGTGCTTTTTGAGTGTGCTTTCAGAGTGTGTTGGTCTTGCAACACACTCTGATTCTTGACAGAAAAAGCCATCCAAAAACAGTTTCAAAATTTAAAGATTTCATCATCGGGGTTTGGCGTTTCATCACGGCAAGTCATTCGTTGTTTTAAGATAAAACATAACGTGATATTCAGATTTATGAAAGAGCAGTATAACAGTATTATGAAATACTGTCTTCCACCAAACCCAAACCAACCCAAACTGGGTTTGGAAATGTTAAAACAGAAAGCTTCAGTAGTGGCCCTGACCTCAGTACTACTGAATTTATAGGCTATGTTTAAAGCAGAATCCATGCCAGGACAAACAAGCTCTACAAAATCTTCCAGGAAGTGTGGTTGAATGATAACCACACTAATCCGATGGATTGACCCTGATCTCAACTTATTGGAAATATAAATATCACGCTTAAAATGGAATTTCTTGCGAATAAAATGCATCAAGTATGTAGATCCTGAGTGAATTTGAGAAAATCTGAACATTAAAATTCAATCACATGGACCTAATTCCTGTTTTTAATTGCAGTGTATGCTGAATTCAACACACACATATCTATTCCTTCCTCTGAAATATTTCCACCAGCTATTGAATTAAAGATGTGTGTAGGCCTAAGAAATGTTAGCCTGTGTGGTCTCCCCTAAGACATGCTGCAGTAAGCCCATCACATACGCAGCTAACTCAATAATCCACCGAGATGACAACAATCAATCAAAGAAAAAAAAAAAAAAAGGGCTTCTGCCCGCCCAGACACACAATCAGGCATGCACAATCACACGAAACCCATACGGCACAATTAGTCCACAATTCATGGGAAGTAGGCTGCTGGAGAGTGGGGCGGAATTTGATCAAAAGATACCAATGCTCTTCCAGGAATAAAGCGCCGGCTACATAACCGGCCCGTAAAAGCCTTCCACCGACCTCCGGCGAGCACAAATCACTCCCTATGGAGCGACGGAATCCCTTTCTGTGCATTTTGGGTTTGAGTGTGTGTCTGTGTGGAGAAGCAAGCTGCCCACATAAATGACTCCTCCCAAGATAAATACCCAGGGCAAGAGTACAGCAGGATGCAACAAGCCTCTTCCGCCCTTTCGCTACATTCATCGTCATCTCTGCTCTCACTTTAGCTGTTTTCTTAA
This sequence comes from Poeciliopsis gracilis, assembly GCA_911649635.1. Classification (NCBI taxonomy): domain Eukaryota; kingdom Metazoa; phylum Chordata; class Actinopteri; order Cyprinodontiformes; family Poeciliidae; genus Poeciliopsis; species Poeciliopsis gracilis. The sequence goes on from CAJVRI010001220.1 coordinate 7,765,633, forward strand.
TCTATTTATAACTCTTCCAAAACCCATCACTCACTCAGTTCTTGAGCCACGTGACGCCAGATTAGCATCACAGAGCTCAATCCTGCTCTTTCTGTCAGATTATATTAGCCGGCGTGTACACTCAGGTGTGCATAAAGTGGCAAGCAGAGCAGAGAGGGAAATTCGAGTCGACAGTTTTTCTCACCATAATCCCCAAAACATTTCAGGCATCACCGCCTTCTTTGACATGAAACGAAGGAGAAGAAGAAGAATGATGAGCAGATCAGAGCCAGTGGAAGAGAGAAAAATAGGAAAACAGGAGGAGAAAACACTTGATCTGCATAGTTGGAAAGCTAATTAAGAAATGCATGTGTACTCGAGATAAGCAGCTGAAATCCTTATAAAAAAAAAAAAATTAAAAATTAAATCCAGCCTGGGTTTCAATCAGACCGAAGCACATTGCAGTCTTTGTTCACAACAGGTAGGAGACGTTGTAGATGAGGTGGTGACTGCACCGCTCCCTCGGAGCGAGAGGACACCTGTGACTGGTGACCCCTCTCATTTCCACACCTCTCCACCTTAGCCCGCAGATATTATGAATCCCATCAGTGCCTCTCTTTCTCTGGGAGTCGTCTGTCAAATGTCCTCAGGTAACGTGTTACTGGCTGTGTCATCAGGATGTGTGAGCGCGTGCCTGCCTATGTGACTTCAGGCAGCGTGACTCACTCTCCTCCTTGTTCAAGGGTATGACTCTGATACAGAGGGGATGACAGTGAGGAGACGAGACAGATGTGAGGGGCTGCTCTTAGGACAGATAATTATTCGGGGTCTCTATTTTTTTTTTTCTCCCCTCTCTCGCTTCGAAAAACGGTTGATTTTGTTTACATTCAACAGATTAGCCGAACTGGCCAAGCCTGAAAAACTAAAACACAAGGGTAAATGATATATAATTCCCAAATGATTACGGTCGTTTCATGGTTCCCTTTCCCTCCAGCTGGTATTTTACGCGCTGTCTCTAGTCGCTGCATAAAGATTTTTTTTAAAAATGCACACCTTGGAACATTTAAAAAAGCCAGTTATGCTCTGATTCATCCTTTTATTCACCACTGCTTGAGTTTTTTTTTTCTTTTTAAATAGGTCCTTCTTTTATGCGTGAAAAGGAACGTTCTTCTTTAGTGAAGCTTCCTCAGCAATCAGTGCTTCTGAATTATGGAAGATAAAATCACCCTGATGAGGCGAACAAGGTCAAAGGTTTGCATCTAAGTTAACAAAGTCGTTAATATTGACTCATTCTGGTTGGTAAAAACTGGATTTCTTGTGAAAAGAGCACATTTTTGGTGAAAAAGGAGATCGAAGAAAGCAGAATAAAAGGACAAAACGTGCAGAATTTTCTACAACCATCATGCCGCAGCCAGTTACAAAGTAACGCGTTACTGACATCAGACCACTTTTTTCAGTAACGAGTAATAATACTATTTCAAATCCTGTAATCAGATAAAAGTTGCTTACCCAAACCACTGTGCGTCACTGCGCTACTATTACACTACTAATTTGTACAACCACCATATCACAGCCCCATCATTAACCTTTAGACACAGACGTTGCAAAGGGTGGAACTGTGATTTCCAAATAAAAGACTAAATTTACTAGGGCTCCATAAGATGACATAAAGACGTGGCTGTTGCAAAATAACTGTGTGCAGGATTCATTGCTTAGACAACAACAAATATTAGCTAATTATTCCTCAATTTTCTTGACGCTCTGACTCTAGACAACCAATTCTTGGATCTCCCCCAACCTCTTGAACAGATTTTTCTTCACAATATCTAAGTGTGTGGCCATTACTTGTGGTTTGTCACATAATTTTATTGCATGTTTTCCATCCACTTAAACTTTCCAGTAATATCCTTAGAAATATCACACTATGAAAAGCCAGCTTCTTTAGCAATAACGCTGTGTGACTTAACCTCCCTGTGGATGATCTCAGTCACTTACTTGACAACTGTGAAGTCATCAGCCTTCCCCATTACTGAACAGGCCACACCATTGCTATTATAATATATTTCTGAACTATGCTTAAGGTAATGTATTAGAATCAGAAGGTTTTGAACAAATGCAATTTTTATATGTGCACGGACATCATTTAATTTGTATACTAATCCATAAAAACAAACTCTGATTTACATTTTTTGCCATTAAAACAAAGCTTAAAAATTTGAACACATCTTTAAAAAAGCATTGCAACAATTTAGGCAGAAAAAAGATTTGGTTATACTCTAAATTTAAATAAATAAATAAAATAATGAAGTGAATAAAAAAGGGATTTTCATCAAATTCTAAAGATTTTGTATTTATAACAAACATGCAGGATAAACCCCTGAGCTACACTGTTCACATTGATGTTAAATAGAAAACACATCCTCTGCTAATTCTAACGTTTCATGTATAAATAATCTGGTTTTAACTGGGTTTTATATTTATGTGATTTTGTATGCTTTCTTTCATCTTTATTAGTGAACACTCCAGTTAGCACCTATGACTACTACTGCTATTACCTACAAGGTAACAGAAGATCTACTAATATAGAGCTACTTTCACTCCTTAGGTTCAGGTTAAAACAGTTAAAAAGGAGCATTAGGAAGCAGCTCCTCTGCTCTGAAGACAAAAACACATTGGTGTCTGACACTTTTTAAATGTCCCCTGCTTTGGGGACTTTTAAGGCTTTTTTATGCTTTTTCTCCCCAGAAGACACTTAGGCACTTCTTTAAAACTTTCTCGAATCTAATTTTTCACCTCCTGCCAGGGTAAAGTTATTAGGCCCCGGTGACTGCCTGGGCCCAATGAAAGTGTGTGACGAATGGTGTCAATCTCAGTTTGTGTGTTATGGTGAATGTGAGTGTATGTGTGGCTTTCAATGGACACATGGTGAGCTGGATAGATGGATAGCCCTCGGTGGCACTTGGCCTGCCAGAGAGACACAGGGATTAACAGGCAGGGTGCTTCCATAAGCCACTTTCTTCTGTTCTGTTTGAAATATGGTCTTCACGGTGAGACACAAATCACCAACTCCCTTTGAGTACCTCTCACTTTAGATGTCGACATTAAAAACACTTTAATAACAGGGGTGGGTTATTTTCAGTAAAAGTGAATTAATTTAACAGCACATTTTTAGGAGGAAATTTGTCCAGTACTCCTCCGGTTAGTAACAAATTAATATTATATCTCTGCCGATATAGGAACAGAAAAGAATCCAGCCTCGGGACTTTAACTACCTTCACCTTTTACCTTTGAGTTGCCTGATTTCTGCTGTAAAGCTCTCTGTGGTAAAGCAGCCTTAAGTTTATGATTTAAGCTAATTAGATTTGGTCATTTTAAATCAATTTAACAGAGTGGCAATTTTAGTGAACTTTAACTCAGTGATGCAGCACCACTGAAAAAGCAATTTCAGTCACAATTTGAATTTTGGATGTGTGAAGTAGTTAGTTCAAATGGAGCATACGAAAAAGACGAAGAGCCAGAATGTAATTGTGTGTGAATGTGGTACAGCTGTAGATGATCTACTAGGACTTTGATGCACAACCATGTCTTGGGTTTACAGTGAATGGCCCAAAAGAACAACAAATGCAGTGACCTTGTTGATGTCAGAGGTCAGAAAATTATGAACAGACTGATTTGAGATCATAGGCAACAACATACCAAATACCAACTTCTTACAACCAAGATTTCTTGAAGTGGATGGGCTGCAGCAGAAGAAGCCCCTACAGGTGCCACTTCTATCAGTGGCACCTGTATGGGAACAGAAAACTGAGTAAAATTCATGCAGGTTCACCATAATTGGACAATAAAGAACTGGAAAACCATTGCCTGATAGAAAAGTTTCATTTCCAGCAGAGCATGTTGTATGTTGTTGAAACTGGGCATTAAAACAATATTAAATGGATACATATATCATTCTATGAATGGTTCTGGCTCATGGTGGATGTGTAATGGCTTGGGGCATATCTTCTGACACCTTTTGGGCCGTTAAAATCAAAGCATCAAACAAAGAGCACAGTGAGTTTTGTTCCTGAGAGTGTCCATCTCTTTTTGACCACAGTGTACCCATCCTTACTTTCAGCAGGACAGCGCACCATGTCAGAGAGCTCAAATCACAAACTGGTTTCCTGAGCATGACAATCAGTTCACATCATGTTACTAGACCTCAGTTCAGAAGAGCATGATCGGTATGTAGTGGAGCAGGAAAATATGCAGCAGAGATTGGCAGCAGGAAAATCTGTAGCATCCATTCATGGCATCATTTCCATATTAACACAAATATCTGAGAAACATTTTTGACGCCTATTTTTGTCTATAAAGATAGGGTCTCCAGACAGATATCTTAATGAATCAATATATCTTATAAAGTAGCTGGTCAGCGCATGGCGAGGTTGTGTCGTCAGTTTCTGCTGCATGTGTTAGATTCAGTCTTAAACTGCAGAAGTTTTGTTTCTCTGCCTAGTTAGATTCAGTCTTAAATTACCTGTGACTTGGAATTCAAATCAATTCAGTTTTATTCAGTTTAGATCATGAAAAAAATACCTAAAGGAAAAGTAAATATTGTAACAACATGAACTGAAAGCTTAAGCTAATTGCTACAGTTTCAAAGCCTGAGCCCGAACTTGTTCTCAGTCTGACTCAACACCTCCCTGCTCAGGTTTTGACAATAGGCTGTATCCCAGCAGTGATAATTAGCAATGCTTGTTGTTTTGAGTAAGGGCATCCATGTGTTTAATCTCTCACAGGATTAACAGGATTGTGCTTGTTGCTTATGCTGCAGTGTTACACGCTTAGGAAGGCGATGTTGGAGAATTATTTTCTGACAGAATTATGGCTTTCAATTCCATTGAAACAAAAGGCTCATACACAATAGTCTGACAGGAGTATTAGTCTTAGTTAGTGGTGATATTTAGATAAAGATGTGCCCTAAGCACAAAGTACAGCAACAGCAGCTGTTGTGATTTCTTTTGTGATTCAGATAATCTACACATCTCTGTATTTGACCATGTTTGTTTAAAGTTTGCAGCTCGAATCTCCCTACATATTGTCCGCAAAAAAAAAAAATAAAAAAATAGAAGTGAGAATTCTTCAGTCGCTTACGAAACAAAGACTAAAACCCCAAAGTTGAGGAGGAAAATTTGATTGAGACGAATATGCATTCAGCTGAGTGTGATCTGTCGAGATAGTCATCACAGCTGTGGAACTCCCAAAGCAATTTATTCAGTGCCACACTATAACAAATGACACCAATGGAACCATTGGAATGGAAAGAGAGAAATGGGCTCTCAAACAGTCCCAGTTTTATCTCCATTATGGCTGAATATTGCAGCGTCACCGATGTGGAACACACACACAGACGCGCCACCGTGAGTCGGCGCCTGGATGGGAGCGTGGACACGCTCACATCTGCCAGCCCAGTGTTTTCACTATAACCACAACATTAATGGTGTGTTAAATTGAACACATTAAAATGGAGACTGGTTGTAATAAAGGTCACCTGGGAATGAGAGGAGTGGTGGGGTGGAGGGGTTTGCCACAAGCACACACATATTATTAAAACTAACATGCTAAACACATGAATGCTGATTCTAAACCGCAGTCGTGACAGAAAAAGAAGTTTAGCGCTGATAAGCAACAAGGACGGCTTAATTTATTCCAACATGTGATTAGGTTTTAAACTGAGGTTGTAAAAAGAGGGAGCTGGATATGAAAAATCCCCCGCTGGATGTGACTAAAGGATAGGGATCAAAATAGAAATCTTTGGAGTGACAGCTGCTCTAAGAGAAGGATGTATAACCCCTTAAGTTTGCAGTGCTCTAACCCACAGATGTCGTCTGAATGCATCCCTCTTCTGAATGAAGGGAGATGAAAGATCAAGGGTGCCAACTTGATTTAAATCAAGTCGTCTCCTTCTCTTCTTTATGTTTTCTGTTGCAGGCAAAAACAAGTGAATGAAGAAAAGTAGAACTTTAAGTAAAAAAAAAAAGGCGAGAGAAAAGAAAACAGGGAGACCTCAGATATCTGGGGTCAAACTTCTTATTAGCTCAAAGAGAGGTTGAACCTTCTCCCATCCCCCCATTTCCCCAGTTCCTTTCTCCCTCTTGCCTTTTACGCACCTTTCTATCTAACCAAATTCTCCAGAGGCTCTCTTAAATCAAATGGCAATCAATAATTTAAACATATTCCAACCTCTAATCTCAGCAGGGGGCAATGTGCGGGGGGTGTAATGGGGGTAGTGAAGTAAAATGGGAGGGAAAAGGAGATACCAGACAGCTTTGTGAGCTTTTTGCATTCATTAAACATTCAAGCAGAGCTTCACCTCAGAAAAACGCAGGTGAGATGATGACATACTGAAGCTCCAGAGGTAGGGGATGTGTGTGTGAATGTGTTAAGGAGTCACCTTGCCCTGTGACTCAGTGGAAGCCTCTGTTTAATCAACGTCTTTTGATGGGGCTTCTTTTTGCAGCTAAGGCCAGACATGACCTGTCAGGATCAGCTCTTCCGTGGATGAGGGCCGTTCAAGCGAAGCAATCAAGGCAGCCCGGGCCAAGACCACAATCAGCGCTGAACATCAGGGGTCCGACTGACAGCAAGCTCTCCACTAAACACACACATACTGAGGCTAATTATGGCAACCTGTCTGACCTTCAAAAAGAAAATAGTAAATACCCAGAGACAATGTAAGACACGGTTGGAACTTAATGCAGTTTCTCTGGTCAACAGTCTATTGGAGAAGTCTGTATTTAAAATAAGTGACATTTTTTATACAGGGCCCGAACAAGCAGTATTTTACAATCTGCATTGAGATAATGGAGAAGCATTTTCAGCAGAATTTGAAGAATTGAGTTTTTTTTTCTTTGCTTTGAATCTCATCTCATCTACCACAATAGTTGGACGGTTTAACCTTTGGTGTATTGCTGGTGCAAAAGCAGCTACTAACAGCTCCAAGATCAATTTTTATTTAGAAAGAAGAGTTTTTTGTTTTTTTTTTCCTCTGTGATTGAAGTTCTTACTCTAGATCTATCCATTGTTGAAAGAAAACAAGCTGTAGTTTGACTGGACTCATGTGCCGGACGCAGCATATATGTTGATGAGAGACGTTTATGCCTCAACTTTTTGGCTTAAAATTATGTGTTTGGTGGAAAACAATCCAAACACTGAAATATAGTGATGGCAGCATCATGCCGTTGGGAGGTTTTTTCTTAGGCAGGGACAGGGAAGCTGGATTTAGTGCATCCAGGAATTCTTTTAGAAAACCGATTGGAGGCCACAAAATACTTGAAACTGGAGCAGTCTTAACTTCCAGAACAACAATGCATCTAAACATACATCTAAATCTACAATGCGGTTTAGATCTGCAATATGCGGATCAGTTCAAGTACAGAACTTAAATTCTATTGAGACGTGGAATTTTCTGTTTATTGCCACTCTGAATCCCGTCTGACTGAGTTTTGTTATTTTGTTGAGCAGTACAGGGAAAAGTTTCAGCCTTTTGATGTGCAAAGTTGGTAGAGAGACATCCCAAAAGACTTGCGGTATAACTGCAGCAAAAGTTGGTTCTAACAAAGTATTGACTTGGTGGTGAATACAAATGCATACCACACTTCTTAGATCTCTTGTAAAAGTGACAGGAAAGTCACATATTAAGAAGCAATATGAGAATACAAACACTGCTCAGATTTCATTTAGTCTGGCCAACATGGTAATTAATGTTGGCAGATGCTTGCATTTTTAGAAATCACACACTGCTCAGTCTAAATTAGACCAAAAGTTTCCTATAAAAAAATGGAAATGACTAAAGAAACCATTGGATCTCAGAGAACTCGCTCTATAAAACCTGCTCTGTCCATCACAAAGAGAGAAAATGTATCCCCGCAAGGATAAATCAGATAGCAATCCTTTCTTTGTTTGCCACTATCTACGCGAACTAAAGCAAACACCAAACAAATGGGTTGTTGGCCCTGATAGTATGAATCACAGCCTGGAAAAGGGTTATAAAAACTCAGTAGAAACCCCAGGAAGGCAAAGACAGAGAAGAAAATAGAGAGATAAAAGAGCTGTGAGCATTTAATCTCCTACTACCAGTATATCTCTTCTATCAACCTGGGGGTGCAGAAGAAATACAGTTGATTATCATTAATCACACTACACTCCAGCGCAGGCGTGACAAAGAAGTTACACACTCTCTGCAAAACACCCAACCAACAAGTTACCCTGAACAGATGTCTGCATCTGTAACCAGTTAAACTGAAATACTGTTGCACTTCACAGCAGCATATTTCATATTTCTAATCCCACCATGCTATGATCTATCACCTCTGCTGGGAGCTGGTGAGGAACGACAGGAATATCCAACAGCGCTAACCGTAACTCCCTGCTCTCCAGGCCTGACAGCATATAGTGTTTTACTGTCACACAGTTTGTTTCCACTCTAGTAATAATCCTTAATTACAACAGGGTGACAAAGTAATATGTGCGGTAAGGTCAGGGCATTTTGTGTGCACATACTTTTAAATTCAAGCTGAACACGTTACAAATTGATGTGCATCAAATTGCATTGATATATATCAATGACATACATGCAGGAAATTTCCATTTTACTGCTCTTGCGAAGCAAATGATCCAAGTCCTTAGGAGAAACAATGACACATTCCAGTTTATTGATCCCCACACAAAAATCAGAGGCCAATGATCAGTGTTTAGGGCTAAGCTCATTTAAAAATATCAGATTTCTTCTGGTTGCCAGTCTGAGAAACAATGAGTGCTCTGTGCTCTATATCATGTTCAAAAGTCCAAATCTAGGACCTTAAAACAATTGCTTAGTTTATCTCACATTCTGTTTTAAATTTCACATTTTACCAAAAAAAGTCCAGTCTTCAACCCGAAGGATCCTCTAATTATATTAATGCTTACATTTTCAACAGTTAAATAAAAAAAAATATCGCAAATCTACCTGTTAGCTACAGCAAAGTAGGAAACAGGTACTTTAAAACATAAACTTTAAAATGAAGTGAATATTAACCCTCTTCTTGTTTTTGTAATGTTATAATAACACTTTTCTCTAAGCAATAACTTCATGGAATATCTGAGTCAGCACTAGTGTGGATCTCTGCTTTGCAACACGTTTTCTGACATGCTAGGCTAACGTTAGCTTGCTTTGCTCTAGCTCGATATGACTCGTCGATCAAAGCAGCTCATAGCTTGTCTTACACGCACTTTTGATTTACCAAAGAAAGCGATCCCTCACATTTCACAAGGGAAGTGATTTCCGCAAGAATTGTAATTATTGATGACTAATGCTTATAGCTGCGAGCTGTGCTGTGTTCATGTGTCTGTTGGTTTAGAGTGACGCTCTAAAAGAAGATGTGAACTGACTTTTGATTGACTCTGTTGAGTCCAAATGTGGAACCAAGTTTGTGCCTTAAGAATCACTTCTGGAGTCATAAATCTAGTCAGTTACTATAAATCTTTTCTGGAGCTCAGAATAGAAACAGCTGCTCTGTCAATTGATCTCGATCTCCCACAAGGAAAATCATTCCCAAAAAATGTTTCCATCTGCTTTATGGACAACAACAACTACAATAATAACTGCAAAAACACCTTAAACAAGGACAAAGCCTTCTTATGACAAACTTTTTAAAACTTTTTCCACCAGACTTTTCCAATTCAACCCCCCTCTGCAGCATCTGCTTTTTCTCACAAGAGATCAAATGAAACCTCTATTTTAACTTCTCTTCCAAAATCTCTCAAAAGCTGCTTGTGCATCTTTTACACAAAGGCTTTAATCTTCACCCAACATCAGACCTTCTAACCTTTCGCTCACAGTGAAGAATGTGCAGCTGTAATTCTGGGCGTGTCTTGAGAATGAGAAACGGTTCGTGAAGCTGCTGGTTTGTGTGCACTGTCTATCAGAGCAATTAGTCCATTCAGGGAAAACAGTGTGCCGATTTGGGAGAGTGTGTTATTCTGCCCTGGGAGTGTACATATATGAAATTCTCACCAAACAATAACTTTGAGTGAAAATGTCCCCATTTTTGAGGTACGGTCAAAAAGATTTCCAAAAAAATAATAAAAATTACAGTTGAATTGTTTAAAAACAGGTTGCCAACAGTCTTTCAAAATGTCTTTGCCCACTAAAACAGCAGATTAAAGAGTGCGACAGAAAATGCTGTGTAATCAGACCAACACAACATCATTACTATCAGATTATTTCCAGCTACAGTTCAAAATCCAAGTCATTTAACTCAAAGCAGAGTGGAATAAGAATGAATTTTAAATAAACCACTCATATAAACACCAGAATGCGTCGGAAAACTAATGCAACAGTCAATCATCTTTTAACAGCAATCACATTTTTGTGACATTCGCAGCAGTATGGAAAATGAGGACTCAAACTATTATTTAGGTTCATTTTTTGCCAGCACAGACTTCAACTTGCCTCTAGAGCCAGAGGAAAAGACGGGAGAGTTCTCTTTGAGATTAAAACCCAGTGTTGTACATTCACCACATCACATTTTACAGCTTTTTAGATTAAAAAAAAAAATCGCAACACATTTTGTAGAGGAACAGCAGCCACTTGCAATCCATTCTTTTAGCCTTGCAATCGATTAACAATAAACACTCCTGGGGGTTATCAATGTTCTTATTCTCTCAAAACATAAACAACGTGAAATCTTGTAAGATTTACATTTACAAGACTTGGATTAGGACATTAATCTGATCTGCCTCTGGCTTCTGCAGTGGAAACAACAGAAGCTCCTGGAAAAGTTTCCTGCAACAGAAAAGTTCCTTCAAGGCATATTTCTAGTATAAGAACCACTTCCAAGAACAATGATAGTTTATCTATGATGTTTAGATTAAAGTAAAAATAGTATTGATTTATTGATTTTTAACTGTAACGTTTGAAAAGAAAATTGTTTTCCGTTTATGGGTACAAATAAAACCAATCACAACACCTGTGGATCATTAACATATTTTTAAGAAAAGATGTGATGCTGCTGCTCTGTCTGTGCAAAATATGTTTCTCTTTTTTCTCTTCTGTGATTGTTACAAACTTCCTCTGACACTTGAGAGTATTACATCCCTGTTTCTGAGAACCTTGCAGTTTTGTGGAGAGTTTTTAACCCTGAAGAAGTTGTTGCTCATTCTCTCACCTCAGAGCACAGAAGTCTGTGAAAACCCCGTCAATATTTTGCTCAGTTTGTCTTTCTTGTGAGCTCAGGACAGTTGAAGCTTCAACCCAAGGAGCCACAAGTTTCATTTACAACCACATCATCATCATGTCCAGCGGCTGACATTTACAATAGGTCTGTTTTTTTTTTGTTTTTTGTTTTTATTTAACCAATCGAAACCCTTCCGCTCTGGGTCAACGTCAGGGCAGCACCTTAACCTACCAACCCTCTGAGACTAAAAAAACAAAAAAAGAGAAAAAAACTGAGCTTACTTGTGTCTCTGAGTACAAACAAATCATTACATAGACAGGGCTTCCAGCCAGTACTTGCTACTCTCCAGGGCTGATCAGGATCCTGACAACCATCCAGCACTGCTGTCTGCAACAGTTAGGCAGCAAAGGGAAAAAAAGGAACTGAGGCATTTCGATCAATATAGGCTCATTATCTGCTGCCTTCTGTCCCAGAGAGATGAGTCCCAGCGCTCGGCCGGCCTGTTGATGAGCAGAGCGCACCACAATTCAATTAGGGTATGGCCAAGATGCCAAAAGAGGTTTGATCAAAGCACTCTGTTGAGCTAATTAGCTCACGCTGTGGTTTACGAGGGCTATTTTTACATCTGAGGAGAAGACTGCTCTGTTTTGTTAATGGCAGTTTTTCTTTTTTACGGTGAATTGGGCAGGGAATAACCTGGCTCATTGTGGATTCATAGGAATAAGCCAGGAGAGAGCAGGGTGTCCCTGGTGCTGCTCAGGAGCACATGCCCACATATATTCATGCAGACAAAACACATACACAACCAGAGGGTCCTTCAAAAGGGTCACAAAAGGGTTTAATACCTCCCCCTTTTTCACAGATTACACTTGTCAGCACAGAGGCGTGAGTGTGTTTGTGGTGTTGTGTGGCTCCGCGACAGGAAATGTGAGGTTATCAAGAAACAGCGGCGAGGAGGAAACGAAGCCGTCCGCAGAAATCTTCAGGGGCTTTTTAAAGAACCAGCTGACATCTATATAAATCACGTTAAAAATGGTTGACCTCCTTCTTTTTGATGAGATGAAATGACCTGAGGCTTGCAAAGGAAAAACAGGTGTGTTGCTCGAGGTGTATTACATGAGAGACTTAGAAGCAAATTTTAAGAGTTGATAATCTTGTGTCTGATTCTGTCATATGTCACGTTAAGTCATAAGTCTTCTATCCCCATCTATTTGACTTATTTTAACAATGAAGGTATGGTATGGTCATATGAGCTCCATTATGCTGAGGAGATTTTAGCAACTGACCGGATTTTTAAAATATCCTTTAATATGATCATCCCTGCGATTTTTCTGTCATGATGCAAAATGTCACATTGCATTTATGAGTGATTTAATTATTACATTTAAGGTAATATTTGACAAAACCTAAAAAAATAGACACCATGGAAGAGCTGTGTTATTTGACTTTGTGGGTTAAACGTGGCTGGTATACCGATCCTTAAAACAAAGAGAGAAAAAAAGGGCTTCCATTAAACTCATGCAAATATCTGTCTCTGATATTAAAAGTTACCAAGCAAAATATTCTAGCAAATAAAAAAATAAGCCCCCTTGTCAAAAAACAATAGCTTAAACAGTTCCAGTTTCTTAAGATGCAGCATAATTTGGGCAGAATGAAGCAGAAATAATGCATTAGCTTGTCAGCATCATAGTTCTAAATAAATAACTTGAGGCATAGCAGCATCCAGAAACTTAAAAGCTAGAAGTGATGGTGTGGCTAATAGTTAAAGAAGATAGCAGATAAAAAAGAATAGCTCCATTGTATTAGTGCATGGCCCTTCGTTTCCACTCAGTTTCTGTTTTGAATTACTTCATGCATGACATGATACGTCAAAACCTCCCTGTTTGTCTCTTTGAAAGGAACGTTTTATTGCTTTCTCAGATGTTGAGAGTGGCGTTTTACTCGATGGCATGACCGAGCTCACTTTTAATGCCACTATAAATTACCCTGTCACGCTCCGTCAAGTAGACTCTGCTCCATCAGGGATGGAGAGAAAGACGAGTCTGAGGAGCATCATTTGAGACTTTTTCTGCACTTTTGATGTTACTTTCTATGACTTTATGAACTCGAAGAGCTGAGTGACGCTTTGTTGGTTTCGCATGCTTCAGAATGTGATGTTCCCTGGTGAGCACAACTCCCAAACGTAGAGATGGTCCCATAAATGCAGGTTCCACCTTTATTTACATGGAAAAGTGGCAGCATCAGGGGGTCATGCTGTGTGAGTGGCAAACCTTCCCCGTGGTGCTCTCTCAACAAAGAGTGGCATCTTAATCACATTATCAATCGTGGAGTTCATGAATGTTCTTCTGACCAGCATGTTTTCTTTCCATTGAAAGGACTTCAAACAAACAAACAAACAAACAAAAAAACCTGCACTTAAAAAAAACAAAAAAAAAAACAACCAAAACCACGAAACCGAGACATTTCACTCTGTTCTCACATTAAAGCTGTTTTCCCCTTTTCGAAAGTAGCAAAAAGCAAGTGCACAAACTTACCAGCTGTAAAGTGCAAATAAAAATGAGAGTGCATCGTCCGCTGCAGCAGCCCATTGTGTCAGCGGAGGGAAACGCGGTGACTCTGTGAAGGACTTGGGATCGAGCTCTCGGCGTGCCGTCCGGACTCAGTCTTGATCCGAACACCGGCTTTGTCCCATCCTCCTCCGGCGTCTCTATTTGTAACTGAGCCCCGGGAACAGCGACCAGGGTCCGCTGCCTCCGGTCTGGGGTCGCTCCGGACGTGTCTGTTTACCTCCGCTCTGGCCGACCGGTCTCGCACTGTGGGTGACTGGCTGGGAGACTGGGAGCAAGCCGGTGTGTGTAAAGAAATAATTAAAAAAAAAGAGAGAGAGGGGAGGAGGGGCAGAGAGGAGGTGGGAGGTGGTCGCAGTGGCGCTGGTGGGGCAGACAGACTGACAGACTGACAGACTGACTGACTGAGGGCGTCATTGGACAGAGATTTATGGCAGCATCAATAAATAATAATAATATTAATAGTTATTACTATATCAGTATTTTTTAAAAATGTATATAATAGTAAGAATAGTATTATTAACAATCATATTTTCACTCATTTTTATTTAAAACAAAATGAACAGACTGTTGAATAGATATTTTCGTGTCTGTGTGGAACAGGGCTGGTGATGTTAATTAAGCGTACAAGCAATTTAATAATGACTTTAGTTCCTCGGGGTGAGGACGTTACCTAACCCCTTCTAAAAATGTGGAGAAGTGGCGCCATCTGGTGTCGAATAAGAGAGAGAACAAGAAGCGCACGAGAGGTTATGTTCAGTCGAGGATTTTGGACTCCTTTGGATTTGGGGGGACCGAGTTCAAACTGGACAGTTTGATAAGAAACCCGTTTGGAGTTTGAATGGTACATGGAGACACAGTTTTTCTGAATTTATTAGCTTTATCGAGGAGATCTGTAATACACTTTGTGCATTTCTTCTGGCATAATAGGAATATTTAAGGACACTGATCATGACACATTTATATCTATAATTATGAACTGCAAATCGATTTGTTTTAATGTGTATTTCCTTGGATCAGCTCTTTCTGTAAACATTGTCTGGTCCCTGATGGGTTTTTTTTCAAATTTTGTAACTTTTTCTGATGAAAAAAAAAATACTGGTATAAGAATATTAATTTGACATTTGAATGTAACTTAAAATAAAATGCCCCTGAACACTTCTCCATGTTAAGATTGTGCTCTTCGTAGCGAGGGTGGTTCCCTCTCCTTTCCTCTACAGATTCATAAATGTTTCAGGCTTTTGAGGGCTGACCGGGGAAAGACTTTGCCTCGCATTTCATCACACATTCCTCCGCTCTGTTCCTTTTAGAGCTCCGCTCCTCTTCTTTTGGCATCCTGCAGCTACGCTGCCCTGCCCACCTGCATTCGGGCTGGCCCAGAAGGAACTTCCCCCTCTCAACATTGCCAAAAATAAGCACCTGGGTAGTCCCTATGGAAGTCGACAGAAGGGAGTCACTTAATGTTTTAGGAACTTTAAGTCTTTGCACCTGTGTCTGTGTGATTTTTTTCAAATTATTTTATTGAATAATCACTGTTTAGTAGGTACGCTTAATTGCATTTATGTACATCTTCATCTAAAATTCCTTTTTAAATACTAACTAATGATTATGATAATGATAACATTTTGACATTGCGTAGCTTTTTGTTTTTATCTCATTGATCTGACTTTCTTGTACATTTAAATGTAGCCAGCAGAAGCATCTGATGTGCTTTGCTGGCAACATTTATTGCCATTGTTGAATTTAAAGAGTTCAAATAAATTTAGCGTTTTATTGCAGGAGCATAAATTCACACTGAAAAACAGAAAAGTTCTGGAAAAATCTGACGTCCCAAATCTACTACTGCTGCTGAAGTAAAAAAATACGAATTGATCACTAATGAAGCAAAGATGAAGCATGTAAAACTCATCTCTTTAGCTGTTGTTGCTTTGTAACTCCTTATGATTCCTTTGTTGATTTGCCAATATGCTATGGATCTTTATCCTGGATCATCTGAGACATTTATGTTTTCTAGTTAGGTCCTCAATTTATTTTTAGATATTTGACTAGTTACACATTTAGACAGTGTTAAACTTTGTCTTCTAAAAAGGTTTGTAAGATCTGGCCTTTCCAACAACAAGCACTGAAGCTTTAGTTTTACCTTGGTGGACATCTATTGTTTTTTAGTACTAGTTTGAATTAATTCATTTATTTACAAGGTTTTATGCTTATTTACCAGAACTGCTAATAAATGTCAGTGGCACTGTGATGATTCCAGTAACTCAGAAACTGGATGTCTTCTGAAATTTCATTTACAGTCTTTATGGATCTGCTGGATTTAAAAATATAAACACTCTTTAAATAAGGGTTGTCAATTTATATGAATCATTATTCAAATAATGAATATTCTTAGGTCTTCATAAGACGTTAAGATTTTAATACATGTTACTTTCAATAAGTCAGAGCAGGAAGTAGGCCTACGACCAGAACACAACCGTTCCTTGCATGCACGACATTCACAGCTGCATTTCTTATGAGAACATCTAAGTGTGTACCAGAAGATTTTGAATGCGTATGCAAGTGTGTGTGTGTGTGTGTGTGTGTGTGTTCATTGATAGCTGAAATAAGGTCAATGTTATAGTTCTGACTATTTGAAAGGCTGATGGAGGCTCTACTGTGTGTTCCCATTTTGCCCGACACCTCCTTTTCTCCTTACTCTTTGTGCGTGTGTGCGTGCGCGTGTGTGCGTGTGTGTGAGTGTGTGTGTGTTCCTCGACCATTTCTTTCATGACAAGTGCGGCCCTCCGGGGCTGCTGTTCTCCACGAAGACGATAATATGAAGTGACAGGACAGCCAGTGGCGTTCTGCTTGGAGGGGACTTGCTTTGTGGAGGAGACCTGAGAGTCTGTCTTATAGTGGACAACAATAGAAAAAAAAGACCTTCGAAGGACAAAGTTTTTTTTTCTTCTTCTTTCTGAAAGCATCTTAGTGCTGTCATTTTTTTTTTGTTTCCACTCTGATTGTCTGTATCTCTTTTTCTTTCTCTCTCTTTTTTTTCACACAATTTGGAGATTATGCAGAGCTTCATGATTCCTCATGCAGACACACTCAAGACAAGAATGTTTGCTGGTGATTAAACATCCAGTTCATCCTTTCTAAGGCAGATATACGAGCGCAGAGTTGATTATATCCACTCTCACATGCAGGAGTTTGAGCAAATCAATTTCCAAAATGACTATAGTGACCCAGAATTCATCTTAGACTGAAATGATTGTATAATTCATGCTGAAATACTGTGAGTCTCACGAGGGCCTGCTTTGGGTGACAGAAACAGGTCAATTTTCGTTGGCTGAAGTCTGCGTCATTACTAAATTGGAACTAAAACAAGCCGCTCTGTTCGGCGTTTCAAGCATCAGCATCAACACAAACTTGCTGACTTGCCTCAAAATTGTTGCCTTTGCTGGTTGTCGAACAAGCACATGAAGGCTTTCTTTATTTAGGTCCATCTAATGAAACTTTAATACCATACATGTGGCACTGGATGTAACAAGGAGACAGATTCTGTTCAGATTTTTTCCTCTTTGTTCCACCAACATCCCAGACTTAATGAAGAATAAATACAAAGGACGATATGAGGAGGATGTCAATAATTCATGACTGGATTATGCTTTGCTGAGGAAATATTGGTGGAATCCTTTTAACATCTGGTGCTGTTCTAATGTTTGCCGCTTGGGGGCCTTCTCCCTGGGGCCGTTTTAAATTGAACGGCGGTGCGTCAAAGGAAACACAAGCTAAAGAAAACAGGACATTGGGAGGTTTTACTTCAAAATAAAAGAAACATGAACTGTGGTGGAATTGAGGTGGATTTATAACACAACACAAGATGAATCCCACTGGTGCAAATATTTAAAGTATTCCTATTAGATGACCATTTATTAAATTTACATATACAGGCAAGGAAAAATTTGCACAGTAAAAGCTCCTTAAAATATTGTTTTATTTCTCCTTTAACTGGGAACTAGTTTTCATGAGCCATTCAGTTGATTTATCAGGGCTGTCAACATCCAGTCCTCAAGGGCTGGTGTCCTGCAACTTTTAGATGTGCCTCTGCTGCATCACACCTGAATAGAATAATTAGGTCATTAGCAAGACTCTGGAGAACTGATCTACACAAGGAGGAGGTAATTAAGCCATTTCAGTCCTGTGTTTTGTACATGTGGCACATCAAAAAAACTGCAGGACAGTGGCCCTCGAGGACTGGAGTTTGACACCCCAATTTTAGAGGGAGATAACACCGTACTGTGTATTTTGATATCACTGTCTTCATCATACTAAATTTACACATAAAAGGAGTTCTGATATATTATGCAAGTCCCTCTCCAAACATCTATGACCAGAGATGAAAATATTATTTTAAAACAACAGAAAGTTACCGTGACTCCCAGGATGTGGATGCAAGAAGAAATGCAACCTCACATTTTCAGATTACTCACATAACAGAAAAAGAGCCAAACAATACAGTAATACATATCAATACCCGTTGACAAGTCCCAAGGTTTGAAGAATACTTTATAGCCAGAGAAGATTGAATTAGACCTTCTTGGTCATTCACATCCATTCTGCTAGCCTTTAAAATCTGAGACATATTGTGCAGTTTGCTCAGAAAGAATAAGAATAACAAGTTGGCAAAGAACAAAGTGAAGAAAAGTGGTCAGTGTGGGTGAGGTCAGTTTTGCTATGTCAACCAGTTAGTTTGCAGCTGTAACTCGATGTAACAGTTCAGCTTTGCTCAATTCATCAAATCTCTTTTAAGGGCCATGTATCATAATGTGATTTTATGTGTGTGTGTTTTATTTTCAGTTTGTTGATACATTTACACAGTCAATACAACAGTTAAATGTTTCCATAAAACAGCAACATTAAAGAACGGCATGTCTTTCACACAAATTAAATGAAAAGATACAATAAAACACGCTTGTTAAATACAAGCCGGTTGCAGTTATTGAGATTTATACCAAAATACTTTTTTTTTTTTTGCATGTTTTTATTTTGAAAGTCTCAACAGGAAATTAAAGCAGCTCCTGGATGGGCCTTGACAGCGATGTAAGTCACATGGTGTTCTTAACGGAGAGCTGATGGAGCCAGATGAAAGAGGCAGGAGGCGAGCCCCTCCGCTTGCGCGTCAGCGTCCCCTCAAATAGAAATCCGCTGCTGTCACTTCAGCTCTGCTCGCATAGAGACTGACGGCTGCAAACGATAATTAAAGGCTGATCCCGTCCGGGTATGCAACGTTTTATTATTTTGTTGAATTTTTTTTTTGTTGTATTTTTTTATTTTTTTTCAACGTGATGCCAGAGGAGGAGAGTAAAGGGAGGCTGTGAGGAGCGTTACGGAGAATGGTAGTGAGGATCAAGGCGCGCTGTCCCAGGAGAACTCATCCGAAGAGCTGCCCGTGAAAGACCGGGATGCTCCTCTAACACCACCCGGGGCGGGTGAGTAGCCGATAGCGCATCTCTTAATATTGGGAGTTAACACGAGAGTTGAAGGGTTCCTGTTTCCTCTAATCGCTCGACATTACTGCCAACTACATCGATTCCACCTGTCTGAGCAATCCTTAATATGCTTCTTCTTTTTTTTTTTTTTTTATTCCTCTCTCTTTATTCCTCAACCGCGAGTAAAAGCGTAAGAAATAGTGCGCTCAGCCCGTGCGCACGCCGGTACCTCGCCGTGGTGCGCGCACACATCCTCGGGGTTGAACGCCATGCAGTGCGCTTCAGCGGGGGGACTGCGGGGTCCGTCGTGTCTCTTTAAAGTTTTGATTAGAGCGAACATGTGTTCCACGCAGCGGCCTCAGTGGCCAATTAATACGGCCTTTGTAAGGGGGCTTCTCCTATCACAGAAGCTCATCATTAATCCAATGGTGGCCCGGAGGGCGTGGGTTGGTGTCCGCGCTGATAAGACGAAGCCACCAGTCTGTTCTCACACTTGGGCTGATTAATTATGGACTCTGGCTGTGATGCCCGCAGAAATGATGCACACATCTCAAAGAGTCATAGCCGTTCCTGTTAAAAATTTTTTTTACCATTCTATACGTGACATTTTGGATTATCACCCCAAAATCTACCCAATACCAACACTGGGTTTAAATTTAGGTCGTCCTGATGCTGATATGGATGATTTTCTTCTCTTATTTTTGGTGAAAATCGTACATTGCACACTGTTTTGCTAAATATGTAGGTGTAGGTGTGAGAAGAAGTTTCATATGAGCCCCAGTGCATGCAGATGAATAAAAAATCCACTTACTATGCTGCGAGGGTCTCCGACTGCTGTGTAGATATGTGTGTGTGTGTGTGTGGGTGTGTGTGTGTGTGTGTGTGTGTGTGTGTGTAGCTTGCCTCATTACACTCATTGTGTTGACTTAAGCAGTAGGGTCACCCCTGAGGCCCGTTCACCTGCCTTATTGAGGAGCGATGCCCAGAATTACACCACACACCGAGGTGGGAGAGGCTTTTCAGCTTACACGATCAAGTTCAGCACCGGTGCTCCAGACTGAAGCCATGTATTAATCTGATGTGCCGTAAATATTCTGGCTGAACTGGATTAGGCTGCTCCCCAATCCTCACAAATGTGTTTTGACGAGAGGTGCTTAACTCTTTTATCTTGTCTTAAAAAAAAAAAAAATAAATACATAAAAAAAATTGTGAAAGAGCTCCAGGTCCTGTTTGACTCCTGAGAAATTATGTTTGCAGCCTGCCCACCCACACATTGCACTCGATTTCTCCACAAAGTGACAAAACTAAACCATCTTCACTTTACAGCTGCATATTTACAGATACTTTCTGATATTAAACATCAAGCAAAATCCAACTGAAAAGCCTGGGGGACGGGGAACTACCTTTGAAGATGGAGTCGGGCCTTCAGTTGAGGGTGATAGAATAGGTAGTTATATTTCATCAGGCAAAGTACAAATGCTTATGCTCTCAAGGTGATGAGCCACGAGCGCTCCTTCCTCCTCGTCTAATTCAGCTTCCGCCTTTATGTGTTTTACAATGTTTCATCCTACAGAAATACTCTGTAGTTCATTTGTGAATTTTTGCTGTGGTTTGTTTTTCACAAACAAACCACTGTCTGCTGGGCTCCATGAGTGATGCTGTTTACTAGCTAACGACTAATACCGAGATTAAGTAACACACAGGTGGACTGTATTTTCTAAGAAGGTGACTTCAGGGGGTAATCGATTATATTTATTTAATTTGGGCATATCAAAGTAAAAATGGCTGAAAAGAAAATGCATGCCACACTCCTCAATTTTTTTTTTGCGGGGGGGGGATTTCAATTACATTTTTATAGAAGCTTGGAATCAGACCAAAAAAAAAAAAAGTTTTTTCTTGACTGTGATAAACTATAAACTGAGTGATGATAGTTCAACCCGTTACAGATGCTACATAAAACTCTTGTTGCTCTGCATGTGATGACCAGAACTGTATCGTTTATTTGCTAGATTTGTTTTGATTCGTCTGCATAAGACTTTAGAGTCAAACTTAGAGAGGCATTGTTTTTCATCCCTGTCCCTTGCACTGTTTAATGGCATCAACTATTCATCTCAAGGCACACAACTCCAGATCCTATGTCTGTTAAAAACAGACCGACATGCAAAGGCAACAGCTTCTGGACACTTGGCGACCTGTCAGATGAGATCTAAAAAAAAATGTCTTGGAAAAACTAAAATTGATAATTCATTCACTATCTTCCTCAATCAGCCTTAAGCTGTTCAGGTTTGTGGGAAGCTGAAGCTTATCTCAGCAGACAATACATTGCAAGGTGATGTTGCTAAACATCAATTAAGAGTGACTAATTAGCGCAGCACGCTTGTTTAAAAATGCAGAAGGAGCCGGAGAAAAGCCAAGCAGACGCAGAGATAACACACAAACTCCACACAGAAAGGCTCCAGCTGTGAGCTGCAGCCACACATAAATCATACTCTGTTAATGCTCCTTTCAAGGTTAAAGTGATAGTTCAGATATTTTGAAACATGGTTCTCTGGAGTAATTATCCGTTTTGGCTCGCTTATTTGTTGTAGACATATGTCATGTTGCTCTGAGTTTGCATGAAAATGATGCAAACCTGTTCATTTGTGTTGCATGTGAGGAACCTGCTGAGTGCAGGGGTCAAAGTTGAACAAATAACATAAAATATAGCTATCAAACTGCTCTTGATCAAACAGGAAGTAGCAATTAAGTGTGAAAATGAAGCTCCTTCCCATTACTGATTTTAAAACACATTTTCATAACATAAATAAATCATAGCCATTATACACTACTGTTATTCTCATCTGCTCCATTGAACTATACTGGAAAAATCAAAGTTCACTGAGTCCTGCATCATGTTCAGCAGGGCATGCTGCTTTGGGTGTGAAGGCCACATAGCAACTATCCAAACAGACCACATTTTAACTGTTAGCAAAGCTACTTAAACTACTACAATATAACATTTTATCAGAGTGATACAATAATATACTAGCAAATATTAATTGTCTGCACTTGCACTGTAAGCAGTTGCTAGGTTTATGTCATTGGAGGTCGACACACTCAGCTGTATCAAGCTGGGAATTGTCAGTCTGCTTTTTGGGAGCCAAGAGGAAGAAAATCTTATAAATTGGTCATCAGGCTGTAATTTGTGCAACTGAGTCAAAGATCACTTGCTTCACTGTTGTGATTGTTTGCAGATAATTGGTCAACCTCTGTAACTTTGAACCAAAGCAGTTGAGAAAATGTAAAAAAAAAAAAAAAGTTAGGCATTAAATATGCTAATATAACATTGTATCCCATGTATGTGAACATTTTGAGTTTGAGTTGCTATAAATAGCTAAAATAACTCAAAGCAGGGGCAACTTTCAAACTAAATGTTAGCCTTTCTTCTGTCTGAGGATGCCTCCTCTTTCCTACTAACACAGATATAATACTAGATTCCTGTACAATATCACTTCAAAGCTTGAAAACTATTCTTTTAAGCAAATCAATCTCTTTTTCTGTTAAGACAGCTCAACTCAGTGGGATGGACTATTCTTGGTTGATGTTGACAAAGTTGATCTGAAAGTCTGGCAACTTTGCAGTAGTCACTGTGTAAAACACTTGCAAAACTGAGTTAGCAAAAGTGTTTTGCGTTTTTCAAGCTTATGACTCTCATTAAGATAGTGATGGTAACAGCTTTGTTTTGGTTTGTTCTTCCTAGGTGGTCCACAGCCCTGAAATGTGAAATAACAAAGGATGTGGTTCATTGCTGTAACAGTTTTGAAAGATAATAATTTTTCCTGAATGTGTCGAGATGAATGAACTTCTTTTAAATGTAACTGTTTCTCGAAAGTCTGCTGACTTTCCCCAAAAACGTGGTGAGCCAATCAGAAACTGAGAATGCACCTTTCCTTTCAAGGAAGCACTCCCCTACACTCCGATAATCCCCTCCCTGTGCACAATCATTCTTTTTCTCACATCAGACTCATTTTTAATGCAGCCAAAACACTATTGTCGCCTTCTGCTCACACTTCTGTTGCATACAGATTGCCAGTTTCATTCACGCTTATGTTATTCTTCTTTAAATAATATATCATCTCTGAATTGTCATCGGGCTGCCAAACAGAGAAGAGTAAAGTGCACGTTGAGCACATTGAGGGTTTTGAAAATGTCAGCAATTGTCCGTGGCCTTTGGTTCTTTGTAAAAGGTGCAAAATCGTTACGTGAGCTTCACAGATCACAGAGTAAATGGTCCATGAATCCTTGCTTGTGTACGTGTCAGCTGTCTGTTTGTGAACGTGTGATAGCGCAGAGACCACAGGGCGATGTAAATTGGCCAGTCAGCCGGACAGATGTGCCCTGGCCCGGGCTTGGGAGTGCGGGGCTTCAAACTGGCCTGCCATCCAGAATCAGTGCCATGGATCTGTTAACCAGGAGCTAAAGACTGCAGAGCTCAGTTTTGTTAAAATGCTCTCTGTTCTTTATTTTTGCGTACTAATCAACAAGAAAGAGGAAACATTGAAACAGAATTATTCTTGTTTCTTCAACATTAAAAAAATGTTAAAAAATCTCTAGTTTTTCACTCTGACAGCTGTTGCTTTGTTCTAATTGTCAGGTTTCTGTGTCAGTTCACTATCTGTCTCGATCTGAGCTAAATACATTTCAGGCTCAGAGTGGCAATCGGTTGCCATAAAAGCAGTAGCGCTGTAATTCATAACTATTGATTGGTGTCTGAGCAGCGTTTCAGCAAAACGACTCTGAACACAACTCCATACAGAAGCGAGTGGAGTAAATAAAGCAAAGTGGTGGCGATGATTTGCATAGTTATGCTGTTATCTCCTCCACCCCTTTTTCTTAATTTAGGATGCACTCGTGGTGCGGGAACATAAAATAATTCTTCCTCTGAACATTGCTGCTGTACTTAACGTAGCACAGATAATGCTGCACATCTTCTGATGCCTAACCCTAAACTATTGAAGCTCTGAGGTTTATATAGTTTTAGCCTCAGAGCTAAAACTATTGAAGCATAACCTGCTCAGCTAGTGGTATGTAAACCCCACTAGCCTCAAAAACATAGACAGCTTTTAAGCATTGCCTAAATGCAAAGCAGTTGCTTGAAAGTCTGCTGACTTTCCCAAATATATTTTTAAAATATATTTCTATGATTGGGGTGTGACGTACTGACAAGATTTCAGAGAGTGAGGAAAAGATCAGCTGGAACTCTGAAGGCATTTCCCAAGTGGGCTCAAGTTTGTTTTTTTTTTTTTGTTTTTTTTTCCCAAAATGTTGCAGGTTTAGGCAAACACTTTAAATCTAATATCCAGAAAAATTTGATCATTTTAATTCTCAATTTGAAGTGTTACTTTACAGGGCAGCTGAGGGAATAGTTCAGAAAGATCTGTTAGCACTTTATTGAAAATATAATTTGTATCACTGATAGGTTGTACGTCGACACGAAACTAAACATGCATGTAGCATTTTCTTTAGAAATAGAGTGGGGCTTGATATGTCAAAAAAGTCAAACTCAAAAAAGCATTTTTTTTTTTTTCCTTCTTAGTGGACTGGATCATGATTATAATTTCTGGCATTTGTTTAGTTCTGCAGGACGTAGTGTGCAAAAGTCTCTATTTTGAGCAAATCTATTTTGAACATATAAGCCTTAGGATATTTGACTTGCCTTGACCTCGGCACTGTGAATCCATGACACTGTTCACGTCACTCTTGGTTTCGCAGCTGAATTTTCTCCATTCAGTGTTCGGAGCATGCTGGAAAAAGGTTCACAGCCACAGCTCAGCAAGTGGGGAAGAATGTTTTCAGCCATTTCTTGCTCATACTCGAAGTTTGTCACTCACTGTGGGTGGAGAAGTGTTTTTCCCCAAAACAGTTTAATCTGCACAATCAGAGCAAACCTTCGGGATCTCATTAGCAGGGATGGGATGTTCCTCTCAATTGCTGCTTTTTTTTATCCTTTATGTCACATCTGCATTCTCCTCAAAAAGGAAAAAAAAAAAAAGTTGCATGCTCTTTCTTCAAGACAAGGAAGGATGTTACAAAACCAGTCTAAAGCATTCATTTAAGAGTCAAAACTTACTGCCAGTGTGTTTCAGCACATTCCATCCATCCATTATCTAAACACAGTTATCCTTGCAGAGTGGTCATTGGGTGAGAGTCAGACTACACCCTGGAAGGGTCACCAGTCCATTGCAGTATTTCAGAATTATTTTACACCTTTTAACATTTAGAAAGAAGGCAATGCACAAAGCCTTAAATGCCAACAGTGGCTGTCACAGCTGTTTTTGACCTTGTAGAATACAGCAAAATGCTTCAAATCCTTTTATATTTAATTTGGCATATAGCCTGTTCAATTCAGGAGAAAAAGAAAGAAATCTGTTTGAAGGACACAAACACAAAAAAGCAGCAACAACTTGGTTGCATAGCAGTGCAGACTCTTGTACTATTTTGTTGAAGAACCTTTTCATTCAACGTTAGCTTTCAGTCTTCTTCATTTGGAATCTATCAGCATCCCACATCTTCACTTATTTGTATTTTCCTACTTTATTTGAAAAGAGTTTAGGCAAATTTATGAGAATGAGAGAACACATCTTGTTTGAAGCCCTCTTTCGGTGATCCTTGCAGACATTTTGTCGCATTTAGCCTTGGACTATGGCTAAACCACTCCCAAACTTAAGTTTCCCTCTTATGAATTTATTCTTCTGTGGATTTGGACAAATTTGTCCACAAAGCTTAAGGAGATTGTAGCCAGACAGGCATGTTTTTTGATGAAGAAAAGCCTTCAGTCTTACAGCCCTACTCCTTCGCTTAGTCATATAGCAAATACATACATGTAGAACAGAACCAGTGCCTTGTTCCTACAGGTCCTTCAGTTTTGTTTTGAGTCTACTCAACCAGTTTCTTTTTGGTCTTATCCGTAATTTGTGATGTTCCTGCTGTCCTATGCTTTATTCCAGTATTCATCACTCTTTCAGTAGGATAGGATCTAGTATTTAATCTGTTGCAATAGTGGTAAGGAGTGTGATCTTTTGTTGGGTAAAGATTGCTCAACAAATGGTCTTTGCAAAAGTACATCAACTAAGTCCCAGGCTGCCTTGCTGTACAACAGAACAGAGTAATAACCAGACACCGCTGTTGAAATGAAAGCAAAATTAAGCTTCTGAATTGCTGTAAATTCTTTGATTAAAGGTATAAAGGTATAAACCTACCAAAACAATAAAAAACACAAATCACTAATGTTCTATTTTCTAAACCTAAACATCTTGACAGTGTTATCTCAGTCCATTATCTACAGAACAATTGGTAATGTTCATTTTATTGTTTTCGATAGACTGGATCCAGTATGTGTTAAATGTAGACTCCCTGCCATGTAGCTTATTGATGAATTGTAGGTTTTCAAAATAAACGCCAGTGGCCAGAAGCATTTGCCAGTAGTTAAATAAGGACAGTTAAAGTGTTGCTTAACTTTAACTGTCCTTAAAATATTCAGCAAACTGCTAAATATTCAGCAGTTTGCTGCTGAATATTCTGTAAAATATTCAGCAAACTAAAACCATCTTTCTCAAATATTCCTGCATGTGTTGTTTTTTTGTTCTCCAAGATGCCTGGAGGGTAATTTGTACGACATCGTAGCAAATGTCCTAGGTGTGTTTAATTGGCTAATTTAGAAATACTTTATAGAATTTGAGACATTCTCACAAATTAATATTGCAGAATATAAGCTGTAGGTTTATGTTTCTGCACATTTCTGAGCGTTTTGTCCAAGATGGTTGGAAAGAGAACTTTTCTTTCTGTTGGAGGGAGTGTTGTCTGCTTCACCTTTCCAACCTTAACTGTTTTATCGATTCCTCTGACAGTCACACAGGTGTTGCTGATGCAGGATCACATTCTGCACTCAAAGATGACAGTGGAGAAGTCATGCTGAATGCTCCCTTTATTTATTCATTATAACGCGGTTCGCTGCTATGCTCCGCACTCTCAGAGGACTCGTCTCACCTGATTCACCTCATGAGGTGTCTGGGACGGTGAGGCGTTCGGTATCAGATCTGTCTTGTGTTTATTTGATCAAGGAGTGCTTGCCAAAAAGTCTCAGCCTCAGCTTGAGCTCGCCATGAATGAGAGAAGCCGTGGGGACAGAGAAAGTTAAGAGGAAGAATGGAGGGTGGAGTCCAGGGCTCGGGGGATGACGGCAAGGCAGATCCCGTATTGATTGGTTTAGTAAGAGAATCCTCAGGCTTTTAGTGGTACTCCTTAATAAGAGGAGCTTGTGGAAAGAGAGCTCGCATCATCTGAACTCCACTCCAGAGGCTATCTTCAGCTTTAAAAATAATTTACCGCGGTAACAAAACAAAAACAATAGAAAGGCCAATTCAATTCACTACGTGAGATTGGAAATATTGTAGAGAGAAAATGTTTTGCCATTTCTTCTTTGCAAAACAGTTCAAATTCAATCAGATCTGCAGAAGAACCGGCATGATAGTCTTGACAGATTCTCAACTGAATTCAGGTTTAGACTGTTTCATTTGAACTAATCAATGTTTTTTGGTTCTACTGTAGCTCTACCTGCTTGTCTAGCATTATTTTCCTCCTGTAAATTTCCCCAACTCAGTTTCAAGACTTTTGCAGCCTCCAGCAGATTTTCCACCTGGATTGCTCTGTGATTAGCTCCATTCATTTTCCTGTTAAAATGAATGTCCTGCTAAAGTAAGAACATCCCCCACAGCACGATGCTGTCATCACCACGTCTAACCCTGGGGATGGTGTGTTCATTGCAGCGTGACGCACAAAACGTTTTACACTGAACTCAATGACTTTCACTTCAAGATTTCTATTTGTAAAAAAAAAAATAATGAAAATTTATTATTTTCCTTTTACTTTACAAACATGTGTCTGTCTGTCACATAAACATCCAGATAAAATATACTGAACTTTGTGGCTGTAAGATGATAAAGTTTCAGTGGTGTGAATATTTTGCACCCAAATCATCATCAATCTTCTCTACATCTTGCAGCTGTTTTTGGGTGTGCTGTGGTTTGTTTGCACTGACGTATAGTTTCCTCTTTTTTTACTCCATCTCTCCTTCTGCACCCATGCTCTCCGCGTACTTTTGTGTTAAGTCAAGAGCCTGGTGTCAGAGAAACCCTGAGCTATTTTAGGAGGCAGCTGAATGTATTGAGCGAGAAAGCGAGGTGACACAACCGGAGTTGAGATTGCTCGGTGTCTGAAAACCTTGAAAATGTCTTGCTTTAGAGCCGTGCAACCTCCCCCCCCCCCTACCCCTCTCAACACCTTGCAGGTTGCTCGAAGCCACCATCAGATAATAGCTGTGGAAGCAAGCTGCACATCAGAAGCCTGAAGATAGCAACCATTTCACAGACAACTGCTTTTCCACATTGCATTGTGGAACACTGAATGTGGTACATTTATATTTTGGGATATCCCACGCAATATTGTGCATATTTATGTTATCATATATCTATGCTTATACTAAACATATGAAAACAGTCATTGCGCAAAAAACAAAAAAAAAAAGTGAAGAGCATGTAGCTTCCATTATTTTTGTACGAAAATATTAGTGAGTTAGGTGCTATTTTTAGGGCTATTTTTGATTATTTAATTTTATTCTGTATGTATTCACCTCTACATGAAAGAACTGCAGTCCCAAGCGATTTCTGTCTTCTTTTTTTCTTCTCGCACACTTTTCTTCTTTTCATGTGCTCTCATGAAAGCAGATTTGTGTTTTTATAAAAAAAAAAAAAAACTCACATTTTGCCCTTGATTTGATAGGCAATCTGCACGCCTCTGTCTTCCCTGAACAGATTCACTTAGTCTCTATGTAATCTAACAGATTTGTGCATATATGCACTGCTTGTTTTTGTTGTTATTTTTTACAGCATGTGCTTGCACTCATTTAATAAAGTCATCATTCCCGAACAGACGCTCGGCCTTCTTTCGCTCCTGTAATCAATAGTAAACTGAATCTTTCATGATGGTCTCTGTCGTGAAATCTTTGCAAACCCAATTAACCAAATTGTGCACTAACTAAATTAGCAGCACCCTCTTGACCTTTATAAAACCAACTGACACTGGAGCACATGTAGCTCATCAAACCAGCAAGGCCAGCAGGTCAGAGTCTGGAACCACTACTCATTTCATTAACTTCTTCCGTGGTGAACATCAGTGCCTCTAAAATTGTATATGTGATGTCATGCTTTCACACGCTACACAGAATATCGTTTTTATTGGTTCTAATGTGAGTGATTAAAATAAGTCAGGGAGCAAAAACAGCATCCCTTAGAATGATTTTGTGTGGCCCTCATTCATAATTTAAAAAGAAAATACAGAAATTTGGTTGGTCGACTCAGGCAGTGTATACACATAACATGTTAAACATGTTAGGGTGAAATTTTCACTAATGAGAGCCCTTTCAGAACAGATATTAGGAAATTAAAATCTTCTTAAGATGTAAATGGAAGTTCTTAATTAAATTTTTTGCTTTTAATTGAACTTGATAGTAAGTACAGCTTCAATTCAAATTCAGATACAAAAACATATTAACTCTTAATCAATTCATAATCAACTCTTTGGACCAGGAATCAGTTCAAGTTCATGTGGTTCAGGTGACATTTTCACTGACAAATTTAAATCTTCTTAGAGTGGAAAATGGAGACCACAGCATATAGTATTTATATTTTATTTACCACATTTTTTGGCTTTAATTTGAGATCATATTAAGTCAGACCATCCAGCAATTTCTACTCAAAATCAGACTTGAGTATTTTGATTTACTATACTTAGCTGAATATAGAAATTAAAGCTTTTTTTTCTGCCACAAAAAACAGAACAATCCATCCCTAAATTAGGAAACAGTTTGCCTTTTCTTTTAATAACACAATGAGACAATTTTTGTTTCCAGTCCACAATAATTTACAGATTCTTTTTCGTCTTTTTTAGGCTGAGGTGGGCTCGTTGCTACGTTAGATGGTTTGTACATTGTTGAGAAATAAAAGAAAAAAAATTATCTGAAAGTAATCGTGTTTCCATTTTTAATTATGAAAGAAATTGCACTTTCAAACTTGGCAAAACCTTTATACACTTCTGCTTTAGCACCTTGGACTCGCACTTCATTAGCATGAAAAGATTTGTAGTGTACAAACTGACACAAAGCAACTTGTGCAAGTTGCTTAGTGGACCATCAGGGTGCTTGTACACCTGGCAACTATGCAACTTTATTTTGTGGTGCCAAAAAAAAAATCAAATAAAATTCCTTTCTTTCTGTGTTGTCACTGTATATGACTGACAAAACATAACAAAAAAACAGATGCTAATGACACTGGAGCTCTGCTTGCCTTTCAGTTCATATGAAATTAAGGACTTTCCTATTTTTGCTTGGTGACTGATTAAGAAGTCACTCTGCATTTTCTCATTGACATACAAGCAGAAAACCTCAATTGCTGTAACAAGAATAGTTCATTCTCAATATTACATTACTTGACCAAGATAACTGACATGACATAATGATATTCCAACTAACATTTATGGGTTACAGCTTTAAGGAGCTACAGGTAATGTCATTTTTTACTATAGCAACAAGCACTTCAGCATGGTGAGATTTCTTATCTGTGACTTTTCTGCTGTTTCTGAGGTTGTGAGTGGATGAGAATGCGTAGTAACTTGGCAGCAGCTGTGCGGGAGTGGAGGTGTATGGTAGGTGGCCTTGGACAAGAAGTGTAAAGAAAGGCAGAGTGACTCACCAAGAGAGGAACCTTCAGAGTCCATTGACAAGCAGCCCACAGAGCTTTCTCCATCTGTGCTGTTGTGTAGGATAGTCAGAGAGGCAGGAGAGTGATGGGGAAACATGTATGTAGGTTAACGTTTCAGAATTCACTGGGGTAATGGTTTTTCCATAAGCCGCCATTGTCGAGGCTGACCTGGCTTTTAAGTCTGAATCAAATCGATGGCTTCTCCGTCTTCGACTGGGGAGGAGCAGCGGAGGCTCTCTGTGTCTGCAGAGCCATGATAACATTGCTCAATGGGCACTAACCACCTTTCAAATGGAAATGGAGCATCCAGCGAAATTAGACACAGCCATCTGGATGATACTAAGAACAAGGCGGTGAATGGAAGATGGTAGTGTGGCGGTTCAGGGTGTGTCACGCTTTAAGACTTGGAGCTCAGTTTCTGCTGAACATTTGAAGTCTGTTTTGCTTTGACTAGGGTTTGTTCAAATGTGCAACACCCGAAAACAAACTTACAGTGCCTTCATAGCCCAACCACAATTTTACATTGAGACGCAAAAGTGATGAATCGACCAAAGCTAGTTAAAGCGTTACAGAGCATGTGGGATGAAAAGAATGCAGGCTTTTCAAAATTTATTACAAATAAAAATCTGAAAAATGTGGAAAGCACTGATATTTATCCCCTTTTAACTCCGATACCTAATGTACTTTACTTACTACAAACCGTGAATTGGACATGCTGACCATGTGGAAAAGATTCCATGATCAGATCAGAACGAAACTGAACTTTTTGGCCTACAAATAACTCAACATGTGACAGAAAATTAAGACTGCACATCACCCTGAACACACCATTATAATAAAGCATGGTGATAGCAGCAACATACTGTTGGTATGCTTTTCTTTAGCAGATACATGGAAACTAGTCGGAACTGATGATAAGAATAATGGAGTTGAATACCAGACAAAATCTCTTAGATGCTTTTGTGCTTGAGACTATGGCAGAGGTTCACATTCTTGTTGGGTCCTAAACATCCCGCCAAGACCGTAATGAAATGGTTTAGATCAAAACATGTGCACATATTGAAATGGCCTAGTCAAAGTCCTTATATACAGCCAAGAATCTATGGCAAGACTTAAAACACTGTTCACATACACTCATCATCCAATCAGACAAAGTTGAGCTATTTTGCTAAACAAAAGTGCAAAGATTTTTTCCATTTGTACAAAGCTGGTAGATATGCACCCGCGAAGAATTGCAGCTGTAATTTCTGCTAACGGTGGTTCATACAAAATATTATCTCAAGAGAGCTGAATATATATCCTGCACATATAAAAATAAGCACAGGACACACATTTTTAATTAAAAATACATTCAAATACATTAACGTTTCTCATCATACGGTGACTTATTTGAAAAAAAAAAAAATCAAATACTTTTGCAAGTCATTTTAGCACAAGTTGCGCTGCATTCATAGAGCCATTTCAGAATGGATGCATGCTTGCAAGTGCAGAGAGTGACTCACCCTAAACCACGGGGGTGTGTTCAGCAGACAGGGTGCTGACTTACAGTACACACTCATCACAGTGCCAGTTTGTTCTTCCCATGTCCCCCCCCCACCTCTTTCCTCATAAGTCAACATCTATCTCTCTCTCTGTCCCTCACTAGGCTGCTTGCAAACACACATGTGCGGTCAGTCAAATTTCAGCCGGGGGGTGGGTTCGTAATTTGCTGACACAGAAAGCGAGTGGTATGATCGTGCTGAGCACCGGCTCGATCCTCTAAGAGCCCACAGGGAATCGTTCAAAATAAATCACTCACAGATACTGCTGGCCCTAAAGATTAAAGTGCTTACGTGTGTGACATCTCTGTAAATTAAGTCTGTCTGCATGTGTATTAGATGTTTTTATACATCTAATAAATGCTCTGACCTAAACTTACGATGTTTGTGAGCTTTGCATACTGTGAAGGGCGATAGGAAGAGCCTCGGGGTCAGTGCTGCTGCCGTAAACGGTTGCATGGAAGTGTCTACACATGTACCAGCACCAATTGGCTCACAAAAGTTGTCCTCAGGGAAGTAAGGGCAGCAGCACTTTGAGAGATACACAACCACTGTATTAGGGTTTTGTGTTGGTCTAGTATGTGCATTATTTTGTGTTCTTTTGTGTGAGAATGCGGAGAATGCTTAAATCATGCAGACGGTGTTGTGTGTGAATCTATTTTGTCTGTGCATAATCCTGTATGTATTGTTTGTTTGGGTTTGCATGTACAATATGTATGTGCATATGTTGACATAATGTCTCTGCCTAAAGGCCATGTTTATGCAGTGTGTTTTCTGAAGGACTTTTTTAGCTCCATATGGTGTCAGAGGTGATAAATTGGCTTCAGGGGTAGCACTGAGCAGCTGTGAACTTAATGCTGAACGTCGGCCTTTACACTCTTCGGTCCAACGGTCTGTGGCTAAGTGAGTGCTAATAAACCCGACATTCGGTTTGTTGTATTGATGTGAGAATAAATCCACACAGCTTACTGCCTCAGCCGTTGTCTTTTATGTATTGAATTTCTCTTGTTGTGCAAACTATGGAGTTGGTTTGGGTTGCATGGTGGCACACTTTCTTTCTGGTGTAAATTTCATCCAGGGGATGCATGGAGTTTGCATTATTTCCCCATGCATGTGTACATTTTCCCCAAGGTGTTGTTTCTTCATCTTGCCTTCCAAAAAATGTGTTTCTTTTTGCTACTGTGTTCCCCTGTGCAACCCTGCAAAACCGGGCAGCCATTGAAAATGAATGAATTAATAATGATGTTGCTGTTCATTAGTTTTAGGATTGGTTGAACCTGTAGAAACAACTGAAATGCTTGAGGCTAACCTCAGTTGTGTCATCTGTGTATAAAATGCTCACTTGAAAAATGACCCATGTTGATTGACTTCAGAAAACTGAATTTTGTCTTCTAATTAACACAATGTGCAGGGACAGGCTCACTTTAGGCAATAAAAGTGTATTAATCAACATATGCTTTGGGTTCCTCTGGACTTATTCACACATTCACACACTGATACTGACAAGCTACTAAATTGTAGCCACAGCTGCCCAGGCAGTCTAACAAAAGCGAAAAAATATAAAAATATTCTGTGGACTATTGATGGAATTGAAGGAACTTGCGCCATGTAATATTAGCAGCTGTTCAGCTCATCTGTGCTTGTGTTTTATAGGTTCTGACTTTGACTCCATTCTAATATTTGGCAAATAAACTTAAGCAAACAGCAATTAGTGCATGCACCCGAGAAATTTTCTGATATGCATCAATAAAATACTGAGGGTATTCACCGCATTTATGATGGTATCAATGGTGCCAACCTTTAGATCACTACTTGGGCCAGAATGATCATGTGGCATTAACATCAGTATCAAAAAAATGATTCCTAAAGACTCCACAAGGTGTCTATAAAACATTCCAATGCATAAAGGTTTAACTCTATCGAATTTAGTTTTTTTTTTTCTTTGTAATGTAAAAAGTCTTTTTCTTTGTAACTGTTGATTGAGCTCAAGAGGATTGGAAGTTGTGCGGATGGCTTTGAGAGAAGATAAGGGAACTAATTCCTCGCCTTCTCTCCTCGGGCTCTTTGATCCTCACCTCCCGCTTCATATCCCTTTGATTGCCATGTTTATGACAGCTCCTTCTTCCTTTTTCTCCCCTTCCCTCTTTGCGTTCTCACTGTGTGGCATTGGCGCGTCAGCAGTTCGAAGTGAGCTGCTCTCTCCAACGCACAAACACAGAGTCAGCCGCACATACTCAGAGCAAGACACACCCCGCCTCCATTCTTACAGAGGTAAAGCGAGTGCGCCAGCATCCGTGATGAATAATTGAGTTATCTGGCTCCATGCAGAAATAGCAATCTCTCACATAAGTGTGAAAACATTACTTGCCACCAGAGACCTGGGAACTGGCGCTGCCACGTGGGTCTACACGTGTGCAATGCGTGTGATCCCGTTTGCATGACATTCGTAAGGAACTGTTCCTCTGAATGTGAACATTTTGAAGTGGTGGGATTCTATAGTCATCAGCTGCATGACGTAATCGTACACCTGTCATAAGTCCGAGCTGTTATTCGTGTCATGGATAACCCTTTGAACTATAAAGAAAAAGAAAAATATTGTGACAAAAACTTTAAGATACAAGTTATTTTATACATTGTAATTATTTAATGGAATCACCACAACTCAATTTATGTACTTAGAATGTGATGCATAACATCCAGTGCAATTAAAATTCTAATTCAAAAACTAAATGACCAATAATGCCCAGAGTACACCTAGATGAAAAGACAGATTGATTAAGAAAAAAAAGTGATCTAAGAAACCTAGTTGACCTCATCTAATCACTGGCATAGCAACAATCTTTCAGCTGCGAGAACTGATTTTGACACTTCTGCCTCATCATGTAGGAGATGTGGTGAAAATGGTAGAAAGGTGGCAACCCTCAGCACCAACTGCACAGAGCACCAGCAAAAGGATAGATGGTCTGTGCTCTGGAAGGCTGCAGGCATCCCAGCCGTACAACTCCTCCCACAAATGCCCAAATCCTCATGCCGTCTCCACAGGCCCCCTGACAAAACTTGCCGTTTTACATTTTCATGACATCCTTCTCTCTGCTTGAAATGCAGTCCCATATCGCCTCACCAGCCCTTCAACTTACCCTCCCTTGGCCTAGCCTTCCAGGTCATGAGGGTCAGCTCTCCCAAGGATGCAGCCTCTGAACTGGGACATGGAGTTTATTTTGAAGCAGATTGACTTTGCTTTTAGGTTCTTCTACAATTATAACATTATAGATGTAAAGTTAAAATTTATTGAAGCGATTTATCGTAAGTTGTTTGCACACCAAGGTACTGTATTAATGGACATAGTTAAAGCATTTTTGAAAAATTCACCTTTATCGCTAAATGAGCTACAGTGTCAATGCAACATAGAGTTGTTTAAATAATCATCTCTATCATTTAGATTAGATAGAGCCTAGGCATCCCATCTGTCTTGGAGAGGACTGACCTGATGTTGATCAGCTCCGAGGCCTGCCATATACTCTCCGTGTTAGCAGCTCCCAGGAGCCCTCTGAAGCGATCCGACTGGTGACACAACAAAGCTGAGGGAGTGGAATCACAGGAAACTGACAAATAAGGCCAAATCTGACAGGCGAATCCTCCGAGCAGCTCCGGAGTCTGACAGATCCTTCAGCAGAGCAGCCAACGCCCCTTGCAGCAGCAGCAGAGGCA
Organism: Poeciliopsis gracilis; assembly: GCA_911649635.1. Taxonomy (NCBI): domain Eukaryota; kingdom Metazoa; phylum Chordata; class Actinopteri; order Cyprinodontiformes; family Poeciliidae; genus Poeciliopsis; species Poeciliopsis gracilis. The sequence goes on from CAJVRI010001220.1 coordinate 7,801,886, forward strand.
TTCATTATCACGGTTTCATAACACTACAGTAGAAATGATAGTGTTGATGAGAAGGGTGCGAAATGGTGATGATCGTGCCATGATAGAGATTTGAGATAAAGTAATTTGAGGTCAGTGTGCAGGTGGAGTTTAGTGGTGATGGTTGGTGTGCACAGCAATAATAATGAAAACTGGTATTTGGTGAGGTGCAGCAGCATCAAGGGGCTGGTTACTTTAACCCCACCCCCTCCCCGGTGGGGTTAAACCAACCAGCTGTTAGGTCTAAAAGCTCTGAGCCTCGTTGTGGGGAGACGGTGGCAGATTAAACGGCAATCCTGCTGATCCAGCCCACACATATACTCTCCCCACTGCCACACACACACACACACACACACACACCACACGAAAGAGGAGGTGTTGCTACGAGTGCTCAACTTATTTTTAGCTCTGCCGTAATGTTTTCAAGAGATCTAGTCCAAGTGTGAGACAGACCGCTGCCATAATAGGTAACGGGCTGGACGGGACAGATGCTGGACGTTAGTGAGGTTAAATCTGGGGCAGGCGGTCCCCAGCGTGGATGGCTTCAGCAGCTGCTGATGTAGTGGGGGTCGACTGGGAGAGATGCAGGGACGAAGGTGATGTAATGCTGACTCTGGAGATAGCTGTGAAGAACAAAAGGGGATGTTGGTGTTGGGATGTAGTTCTAAAAGTGCACTGAGATGTGTTTGGTAGTGTTTGTCCAGCAACACGTCAGATTAAGAATGGGTCAGAATATATGCTTCAGCTCTATTCTCCTGAACTCTTCTTTACTTTGAAAACATTCATTAATCTGCTCTGTGGAGACACATTTAGACCAACCCGGGAATATCATTACATGGAGAAATATCCCTGGATCATTTGAAATCCTGTTTAAATGTTTCGGTTGCAACTTTGAAGTCAGCCATTCCTGCTTCTGCTAGTCACTCTCACTCATACTTTTGTTCTGGTCTTCTCACTCTCCCCTCTTTCTCTCTCATTCCTTTTCTCCCCTGACGTTCTTGCTATGACTTCTGGTTCTGCTGTCTGCCTGTCTCCCTCTCAATTTTTTATTTTTTTTTTTTTGGGTGCCAAATGGGGGATTGGGAGGGCTCCTCCAAATTGGCACACAGATGAATAATGCATCTGAAGCGAAAGCAGAGAGCTGTGGTTGGGTACAGCTATCTTGTCAGACTCTTTTCTAGTGTGTTACAGTTAGGTAGGGAGTTCATCTGATACTTCAGTGGAGGAAAACTCTCTTTCTTCATATTGCTTTCCATTCACATTTAATTTTGTAACTGAATGTTTAATTGTATCCATTATGCAGTGAGAAGACTTGACACATGCTATGAAAAATTTGGGGTGATTTTTTTTTTTTGGCATGTTCTTGACAAAACCCCCCTGTTTTTCTCAACAACACACATGCATAATGCATGCTTTCGTTTGATTCTGTGTGACTGCATGCACGAGTTTGTATTTTGCCCGACATTCCCAAACTGCAGAGCCGAAAAGCTAACCGCGCTCGCGAGCATAAACTCACAGTAGAAACATCATTAAAGTAATGAGCAGGAAGTTAGCGCTGAAGTCAACCATAAACAGAGAGGAAGAGCGGCATCAAGGGAGAGAGACGGAGAAAGAGAAGAATTCCTAATCCCATAAGGATAAATCTTAATCCTGAATGTTGCTTCTGACTCATTCTGGTTAATTAAGTCGAGTCAAGTGAGAGGAAAATGGGGTCTTGTCTTCTGTAAGTCTGTAGGATCAGCACAATACTCTACGTGGAGCTTATGAGGTCTCTCATTGGAAGTGTCCTCTGTGTTCTCCAAAAGCAGAGATGGAACAAATTGTGTCCGGGCTGTTTTCATAAGCTCGCTCTAAGCAGCTCTTTTATTTTACAGGAATTTCATTCTGGCTTCCCATCAGGTCTCATATTTACATACATATCACTGGTTCGTACCCTCAGTCAGTGTTGAGTTGCAGGCTGTGTATGCTAACAGTTTCATTTATCACACTTTATCATTTAGCCCCCATTTATGGTAGATGTTATTGCGCTGCACATCCGGCACTCAGCAGTTAAAACATGCACACACACACACACACACCGACACGCACACACGCGCTGCCTGAAACTCAGAGAAAACAAAGAAATCTGTTGAGCAACCAATGGGAATTTTCTTTTGTTGTATTATGGTGGAAAGATTTCGCCATGCGACAAAAGGATGAGGCAAACAACTGAAATGTCAAGATCCTGTGTAACTCTAAAAATAAAAGACCTAAGGGCTGCCATTTGAGTACATCTTAGCCACGCCGTAGTGCATGGAACAGAGGAAACAAACTTCTTTCTGCACCCAGCAGCAGCATCTGAAGTAGAGCTGCCAACAGTTCTCTCCTAAAAATAGAAGTGTATTTTGAAAATGTTTATCTACTTAACATTTAGGCCCCTTAAGAATATAAATATATATGTTTCCAGCATGTCATCATGACATATAAATGTGTAAAACGAGTATTTTCAAAGAATAGGCAACCTAACATGTTCAACAGCATAATGTAATTCATAGTAAAACTCCCACTATGCAATACAAAGTCCTGATATGAAGTTTTCCTTTCTCTTATTCTACTTATTAATTTATAAAATGCTAACAATGTAATAAAAATTCTGTGGAAAAAAATATTATTTTACACACACAAAAAAAAGTGTGTACGTGTTCAAAATAAGTACAAACGAAACAACAATTTATAACAAATGGGTGAGGCCAATGCTTCATCAGTCTCTGGTTTAACAGTAGGAGATTCTTCATATGATAACTCTTTGAAAGGACTTTTTACTTTGGAAATGCTATGATAAAGAAATCAAAGGCTATTAAAATGTTGCCATTCATTTATACTGGAAACCGACCTAAAAAGTAACCTTCGTCGTTTTTTTTTTTTCTAGAACAATCTTTGGAGAAGAGAAGAGATGAAACATGAGAGTAAAAATAGAAATGTATGCTTGTTATTGAGAGGTAACCCTTTACTTGCCACATCAATACTTACTCATTAAGAGATATTGTCTGAGGCTTTTAGCAGATTCCAAATCATATTTGTTCTGCTTATGAGATTAGAGATTTAGTGCGGGACAAATGGATCCGCAGGTTAAGGACATTGGATGTGGCCGCTGGTAGCAGGTCATTTAGGGGAAGGCAATAAATTACCATCTGGATTTCCAAGTGTCTGCACAAAGTTTTTCTACCCTATGTGTAGGTGTCTGAGGCTTAGAGACACGGGCCTGGAGCTGAAAGCAGAAATGTCACAGGGTTAAGCTGCAGCCCATCTTACCTCAGGTTTTCTCCTTTTCTACCTCCCCTACTCCTTCATTTCATCTTGTTATGCTGTGGACACAATGGGATTTCTTCTTCCCACTTATGTGCTTATGAACTTGAACATTTTATAGGAGATATTTCCCCCCATGATCTCCCTCTGTCGACCTCTTATTTTTGCCCAACAGATTATGTGCACCTCGCTGACTGTTTGCGTGATTGATTGACTCAGAAGTGGAGCGTAAAAAGGGCCCAACTGTTTTACAGGTTGATTTTACTCACAGATCAGTGGCGGGGAGGTGATGTGTGCAAATTTTTCACACAGCCAGGTCAGAGCTGTTGGCCTTTTAATGGTTTCTTGGCACAATGGGCACAGGCAGTACACAAACTCCTCGGTAGCTGCAGTGAAATTCACTTAAATGGACTTTTAATGTGATGACAGAGACTGAGCTATGAATGGTTTCAGCCAGGTCAAAGTCTGTTTACAATTATGAAAATTGCAGAGGCGCAGGCTCTTTAATCCTGTGTGAAACCAAAGGAACAATGTTTGCAGTTGTTTTTTTAAATGAGGAGACAGGAGACAGTGATGAGTAAAATGACAAAAATAAAAAATAAAATAAACACATGAAGCTACTTTTGAATTTCATGGCAACTTACATAACATAATTTATCTATCAAGACAAACGAAAATATGAGTTAATAGGCTAAAATTGCTAACAGTGTTACATTTTCTATGCAAAGCTCACAATAAGCCCTCTGAATGTCAGTTAAAGAAGCTGACTTCTCTGACTGCTGTATCAGAAACATTAATCAGAACACTAACTGGGAGGAAAAGCTAAATAGATGCATAACTGCAGCAATGCGAGTCTTGAAAAGAAAGAGGTCACGAGAGGTTCAAAAGACGCTTGCTGCAGCTGGAGGCAGTGTTTCAAGAGCCACCACAAACAGGCTACAACAGTGGCATTTATTGTGTATGCAACTTCTGAACCAGAATATCAAAAGTTGTGAAAACTCTACTATGGAATATTGTCAAAAGAAAAATGATCGATCAATCCAACAACACAAACAAAGCTGAAGGTCACACTATTGACGCACTAATTTATTCAAAAGGATTCAGTGCATATTCTGTACAATGAATAGATATGTTTTTTTTATCTCTTTAGAAGAAACTGTCATTGAAGTGTTTGGATGTTAAATTCTGATTTGCATTACAAGAAAGTAAGCCATAATCATCAAAATTAACATAAAAAATGCTTGAAATAAACAAATGAGTATCAGTAGTAAATGCACTATAATATTCAAATACACTGAAATTAATCTGTACTTGCACTTTATTTCAGGCTCTGGGATTACCTGAGGGAATTAAATCCAACTAATTAATGAAGGTTGTCATATAATGTGACCACATTGGTAGGTGAGATAAAAGGAACATTTCCCATACTTCATGAAAAGACATGATTGTAAATGCTATAAATAGATTTCTGAGAAGCTGTGTGCGTTGGTGTTATATGAATGTAATGTTACTTTATCTATAGCAAGACTACTGTGACATCTGTTTCAATACAGATCTTACTAACTTAGAAAGCTATCTTACCTCAGTGAAAAAAAAATATTTCATGAGGTTTTGAGATATCATCTTTGAACGTTTTGGGATGAATGTAAAAATATATTCCACTGGCTCTAAATAGTGTCTTGCTGTTGTGGTTGGGAGATTTGTTTCAGGGTCAAATTAATTTCATTTTGCCTTTATTATATAGTCAGCTTTGACAATAATACCGCAAACAAATATCAACAAGTTTACAGCAAAACCTAGAAAGAAATGTATTAATAACTGCAAATAATTGTTCAAATAAAATTAGGAAAAATGTATGTCTCTACTTAATTACTGCATTTTATTTTGTCAGGATCTTCTAGCTTCACCAGTGAATGGTAACAGCAGTATTTTGCATTAGATCTCAACATGAGAATGGCATTCTCGTTTACCTGAAACCAAGTAGCAACACTTCCTGAACCTAACCATAAGATTGAGTCACTTAAGTGAAACCAAACTTTGCAAACCCAAAGTCTACAGAGTGCCAGAAAGCAAGGGGCAGATAAGCAGCAAAGAAGAAAAATCACAAAAACTGATCTGTTCAAAAGTTACATCTATCCAAGTTTGTTGGTAAACTCAGTGAGGACCCCCTAAATCATCAAAATCACCATCTTACCTTTTTTTTTTTTTTGCTTCTCAGATTCCTGGAACATGTTGAGCATGTGTCAGGAATGTAAAATCTTTTGTACCTTGGAGAGGGGTTAATTTAATCGAATAAGGGTGAAGAACATGAACCTCTGAAGAGCATTGTGTTGAAATTCATTTGAAAAGATTAATAAACTAAGGGAGTACGATGCACTTGTACATCTGCTCGCTCTTTCTATATTTTCAAGGACGAGTAACAATTCTTAATATTCTTCATAATGTTTGATTTTCCAGTTAAAACAATTACAAAAGTGTTGAGAGTCTTATTGAAGCCAAGTAAACCTTCTCATATTTCATTCTGATCCCTAGTCATAAACTGTACTAAAATTATGTTTTCTCTGCTATGCAACAGATCACAAAAACATTTTCTAATTACTTCTTACTAGACAAATATATTACCCAATAATGAGAGCAAAGTCATCTGAATATTACGTTGTCACTATTGTGTTGCTTTTACAGTCTTAGAGCAGGTTCACTGAAACCCCCTGTGGTTGATTTAGGTTCTGCTTCAAGTTGAAGTAAATACAATGGCAGATTTGCCTCCAAAACATAGAGCTTTTCTTTACAACTGTTTCCAAATTTGAGAAAACCTCCCGATGAATTCCATTTTGTGAAGCTTGTCGATCATAAACCAGGAAGCCTCGCAGCGAACAAAATCAGCTCTAAGAGTTTATCAGTTTTGCATGACTTTAGGAAAACACTTTTAAAAAGCTTAAGTTAACATCAACATGCTTTTGTACTCAACACTGTGCAGAGCAGCCACTTTGTGCTTTCTTTTTGTTTTGGCTAGACCTGAACTCACTGCTGTTTGGATGCTTTGCCATTCTAGTAATTGCCTTTCTGAAACAGGATGCTGAACCAACGACTTCCCGACGATTGAAAGTTCTCATGGAAACACAATGTAAATACAAAAGTTAATGTCATCCTAGAAACGCAGCTTAATCAGGTTAGACCTATTTTTAAACCTTTAAAAAGAATGTCCCACTTTGATAGGAGTCCTGGTTGCTGCCAGTGCAGTAATTCATAATTAAAAAACTGTTTAGAGAACTGCTGTTTAATCAACACAAGTTTTTCATATTCACACATCATATCTGTTTTTGCTTTTTGAATAAATTTAGCCAACTATGTATATTTTCTGGTGTATTTACAGATTTTCCTCTGTCGCTTTGGTACATTTCTGAAATCATACTCTACAAAACCGTAAGTGCATTTCTCAAACAATTCATACAAATACCAAAGCACCATGGACTGATAACATGCAAACTCCAGACTCTTGTTCAAAAGCCTTAGTTCATCTCTCAAAAGTAAATATCTGTGTCAATAATATGCAACACTTCATATCAAATACTTCAGGTAACATTGAGTAACTGTAACAGCCACTGTTTTCACAGAATAACAATATTTTATGTAAAAAAACAAAACAAAAAAAAAGCTAACTAAAAAACTGACAAAGGTGTCATGCTCCTTTAATGCTGTGTCTCTTTACCACAGTTCACACAGACAGACACTCATTGCTAACTCACCAAATGTGATAATAATAAGATATATTTGGCTTTTGCAATAACCTATAAAGAAATGTCTATTTTACTAATAAAGACACCAAAGCAACGCATTTTGTGTGAGAACCATTTCAAAAAGTCCAAAACACAATAAGTTCAAAGAGAATTCAATAGTCGTCCAGCTGTTTCTCAGCTAGCTTCACTCACATGCATAAAGTCCACTAGCATTAGCATTAATTAGCCTCCAGAAATATGTCCCGTTTTCTACACACTAATCACAGGTTAGTAAAAATGTATGTTGATGTACATTGGTTACCTTGAAGTATTGAGGTCATTAAATCGATCGTCAACTGGAGTCACATTAAGTAAGTAATTTGTGATTAGATGAGATACACATGTTAAGCTTTCTTTAACATCTAACAAGAAGGTTTATTCTTCTTCTGTGTGCCCAACCTTCTCTATGTCGCAGGCGCCCTCTAGCGTTTGTATGTGGAATCACACTGAATAAATGAATTAACAGAATGAGAAATTAAGGATTGAAAAGGAAAAATAACATTGAGATGGATATATATATATATATAGTGTTGTCATTTGCTTATAATACTGTTGTCATTTGCTTATAATACACAAAAGACCCATTGAAATTGCAGTGCAATCTTCCTACACTTTTTAACATTCCTGGTTGTTAGCTTGCATTGTAGTGCGGACAGAATCTCTTAGAGTGAGTTATCCAGCCTCTTCAGGCATCTGCTGTGAAGTTATCACTGCCATCCATGGCAGCCAGAAGGGTCATCTGTGTGTATGGCTGGCAATCACATATTCTCCATCTCCATGCTGAGAAAACAATTCTCAATGAGGCTAAGGAATGAGGACTAGGGTGAGAAGAACTCCATCAGCATCTTGTTGTGCATCGCAAACAGATGATGGCATATGTTCTTGGCCTCTTGTGCCTCTTCTTTTGTTTTACCTCTTATCTCCTCTGTCACAGCTTAGCTCCTCTTCCTCTTCCTTTTTGTCTCTGGCTGTTGACCCGATCCAAATGCATGTGCTTTTGTTATCAGAAGGGTAACTTCGCATTGTGCTGCAGCTATATATACCATACTACCAGTTGATGGTTCATGAGACATACCGCTGAGCTGATTCAGAAAGTTGGTTGATCATTGGTTGATAAACCAATTTGTCGAGCATTATATGTCTGATATATATGTCATATTGACATGTTATGACAACTTGTTTAAGCATTGGATGAATGGATGGATGAGATGTTTGCTAAAGTGACAATTATTCAAGGTGCAGAGGCCATCTTTTCAGATAAAATTAACCTGATTTAATAACACTATGCTTCATCTGTCAGCAAATATGTTCATCAGACTCTCTGTAGAGAATGATGTTTTTAAGATAAAGACTAGAAAGATCAGACTCAACAATTATTTGTATCAAAACTGTATTTTATAGCTAAAAGTTTAAGTTTAATGATTTGTTGCGGCTGAGTATTTTTTTTGTTTCTCTGTCTTTCTGTATCCTGCCAGTCTTGGCCAAATGATTCTTGTAAAAGAGATCTTTTGATCTCAGTGGGACAAAGCTGGCTAAATAAAGGTTATCAACCTAGATTAGAAACTCTAACTTAAATTAGTCAGATATTGATAAATAACAATAATCAGCCTGCAGCAGCCTCTCCTCCTTCACATTAAAGGTAAAGTCTGTAAAAGTGGTTGCGAAACAAGAAGATTTCTGTTAGATTGGCGGTGGCACCATGTATTACTTTAGGCTGTGTGCATTTTGTGCGTGTTTGTGCTGGGTGTGTGTGATCTCAGAGGAAACCTTCCACCCTGTGGTTGAGCTGCACTGCTGCATCCTCCTTTCTTCTGCTGCTTGCATCCGTCCCGCAGTGTGTCTACACAGCGCTCACTTTGACCTCATTATCACCCTCATTTCCATCAGTATTAGCAGCTGCACCCTTCTTCATCACCATCTTCATCGTCACCATCATTGACATCTTTATCATAATCGCCCCCAGCAGGCGTCACTAGTGCCATCACCGCCCCTGCCATCACTCTCAATGTGCTGCCGTTACCACTGTCATCATTTTTGCTGGTAACGTTGCAAAATGAAGACAGATGCCGGAATAAACACTCTTGCACCCTGACCGTGTTACACTGTTGAGCGTGCAGCTGCAGGGGCATCATGCAGACGCCGTCTCCCCTCGTCCTCGGTCCTTTTCGCCACTTGTGAGGGTTGCATGCTGTGAAGACATGTGCTCCCATCTCGCATCACGCTTGCCGGAAAGGCAACCCTCGTATGTGTTTCTCCTCTGAATTTTTCAGGAGGAGGCTGACAAATCGCACACAGAAACATACCAGCGATGACCTCCTTCTCATTTCCTCCTGTATTTTTTTTTCTCACAGTCTCCCATGGCTTGCCCGTTTTCTTTTTCTCTTACACTGTCTTTAGAGTCTCCTCGCTATCTTTCTTCTTCTCCCTCCCCCACTGTTTATGATCCCCTCTCCTCCTTCATGTTTTAAGTGAGCTCCCCTCTTCCCTGTCCTCCTTGCATCTCTACCAACTTTCATCCCACTCACTCACTCCTGTCTGATTACCTCTCCCTTTCTCTCCCCGTTTCATTCACCATTCTTCCCCATCTTTCCTCTGTGGTGTGCTCCCTCTGCTTGCCTGCTTGCCTGCCTGTCTGTCTGTGGCATAAAGGACTGTCTAAGACCGCTGCTCTGTTAATTCATTCGCTGTGCATCGCCTCACATATCTGCAGGGTCAGGCAGGCAGACGGAGAAGAAGAGGAGGAGAGGGTATCTGGAAAAAGAGAGAGAAAGTAGAGAAATCAAAAGGAGAAGAAATAATTGTAAAAAAAAAAAAAGATGGGAGTTTTATCTGCAAAAACAGAAACCGAGTCAGAACCAGTTGTTGTGTATCCCACAGACTCTCCCCCACAAATTTGCAGTAGTGTATGAGTTATGTCATGACCTGCTTATGCACACTATGTCTATCTCATTGTAAGTCAGAAATGTAAACATGCTTGAATTTGAGGAAATACGTTCTCATTTGTATAAGCAAATTCACTGGTTGGCTCTCAATCACTTGTGGTAAAAATATATCTTAATAGCAATAAAGGAAATACATCTCTTATTATTTCACCATAATCTTAGTTCAATATTGACATGCCAAGTGGAGAATTAATATGAACTGAATGAGATACTCTTCAAAATGGGAAAAATAAGCACTCACTGCATTCAAGTAAGGCAGATGAGTGTTAGTCTTCAGAAATCACTAAATAGCTTCAAAAATAGCAACTGGGCTAAAACAATTCTGGAATAATCAAAATATTTACCTGCATTGCTAGACTGACTTTTTCTCGTCTTTTAGGTTATCTCAACCAAAATTATTTCTCTTTACTAAAAGCCAAAGACATGAGGAGGATATTTGTTTTCCTCCATTCATAATACAAATTACTATGTCTTTTAAACAGTTTGCAAGGTGTAATAAGTTTTTGTATGCTTCTGTTAATTCTGAACACAACACACTGCTTCTCTGTGTGACATCATAGCAAAATAGAGAGAAACCAGATTAGACCGAAAAGCAGATTAAAAACGCACAGAAAAGAGTCTGTACTGACATGAAATGATAAGTTTAGGAAAGAATGTCAACATTAATATCGGTGACCAAAATGGTGAAAGCGCAGCTTGCTTTTGATAATAATGCCATGTTTCTGATGGTGAATGCAAAAAAAATGCTATAAATGTCTGTTTATTACAAATTTACCTGCAATATGAAGACCATTGTCATTGTAACTGAATAAACCCTTGTCTAATTTTTATTAATCTGTGCATCATAAGGCAAGTTATTGGTTTATGTATTTTTAGACTGAAAATAATGACAGTTCTTAGTTTTGAAGGATTTAATAGTTGAGCGATAAGAGAGAGAGAAAAAAAATCACATCTACTGTTTGACCTAACGATTACCGATTAGAGCCAAGCAAGAAAAAATAATGGCCAATTTCAACCTCTGGCCCATTGGTCAGTGTATCGCTAGCAAAATCACTTGTTTTTTTTTCCCCACTACAAATAAAAAAAACAACTAACATTCCTGGAGCTAAACTTAGTTAAACTTAAAAGTCAATGCAATCAGGACACTGATAGGAGTTTGCAAATGTAATTTATTTGGTAGAAAAATTGTGTTATAGCCCTGTTAAATGAACCCACTTAACTCTGGGAGAATGTGATGAACCAACAGCCGACTGTCTATTCATCTGCAGGAACTCTGCTGCTACGCCTGTGCTCTAGAAAGTGTTGATGCTAAAACATTATTCCTGCTTTGTCACACTCCTCGTGTATGTTTGCGATTCAACATGTATCACTAAAGCGCCCTGCTTTTGTTTTACTTCCTTTAATCTGTGATTATGGAAGCACTGACTGCATGAGCGCAGTAGGTCGCTGGAATAATGACGGCTTGTTAGCGCAGCTGGGTAAACCTGAGCTGCTTTTAGAGAAGGTTTAGGGAGAATAGGAAGCTACTGCAGATATAACCTGGTTTAGAGGATGTTTCTTTTCAATACTTTAAGAAAATATACTGTGAACGTGCTTGACTAAAATCATATATGCGGTTATTACATTTTTCATTATAGTAGTCAAATCTATCTCCACTAATCCAGTCGTGTAGAACCAGCATGTAAATCTGTCCAGAGTTAATCTTGTCTGACATGAATGAGAATTGTGTATGTTCGTGGAATAGGTTTTTGCGTCAGAAAGCTAAACAGACTTGGAGTAAACATCCTCTCCTATCTTCTGTGCAGCAATATTACTATGATGCATAATCTTGTCTTCTGTGCTTAAGCCTGCTGTGACTCGATTCATACCCCCAGCTGAAGTACAGCCGCAGAGCATGCGGTCCCACTATTGCTGCCTATAAGGAGCCCAGTTGCGTCTTCATTCCCCTGTTAAACTAACACAAGGTTCTTTCAGGCTTAGAGAAAGGATGATCAAAGTGTTTTTGGCATGCTAGCTGCTTCCTTGCAAGGTGTTCTATTTTCTGTGCATTATTCGAGAAAGTCAAAAATAGAAACTGATATGTCAGAAAAAGACAGTGATAAAAAGCCAGAGGCAAGTGTGTCCATGCTCAGCACACACGCACACACGCACGCACACACACAAAGACACCATCTTTCTCTGTGGTTCATGCTGTGATTTTTTTTTTTCTGTTTCCTTTTATCTCCCATGTCACTCATGTATTCTCTTTTTCCTTGTGTCCCTGCAGGTTTTCCTGATCACAAGGTCCGATTTGCAGAACTGGCGGTTGACTGAAAGTGAGCAAGACAGAGTTTGTGTCATGGGTGACAAGGAAGAGCAAGGTTCAGAGCTCCCCTACCAAAACCTGCTGGTTCTGGGAGCAATCGCAGCAGCCTCCGCCTTTGTGGTCACCATCCTTATCGTCCTCGTCTGTGTAGGTTGCCAAAGGTAAGGCTGTTAATTTTAATGAGGAAAAAGCCTTCCAAAAGTGTGTTAACAAATCACATTGTGCATATTAATTGTTATCCTTATAAAATTTAATAGAAACTGATTAAAAACTGATATTAGTCACATAAAATCAATGAACTGACTAACAATATTGAGCTCCCCCTTTGAAAGCCTTTTTTTTTTTACATATCCATATACTAAAATTTCGAAGATAATAGTGTTATCTTTGAAAATATCAGTTCTAATAATGGAACAAGATCAAGACTATAATACAAAACAGAAAAGATCTTTTGAAGTTTTCTTAAAAATAAAAAAATGTTCAAATTCTGGTGAGTGTTAGGTTGCTTTATGTATGAGTGCAATGGGAAATAGCGCCCCCTCCCTGTGGAAGTCATGCGATAGGTCAGTTGCATTTTTCAGCACACGTGCAGAAAAGCGTTGGAAACACATAAGTAATATTTTTTATGAACGTATGTAGATGGAGTGTGATGAATATTTACCGGATGTGTGCCTGGCACCAACTTTTGTACTTTCAGTTTATTTGATGTTGCAAAACACTCTGCATGCTGAAGAAAAATGCTAATGCAATGCTCTGTTGTAGAGTGCCGCGTGAAACAGAGCCGATTGTACTGAGCCGAGCCCGATATGTTCTCATTCAGGTACATAATTTATTATTGTGTTCTTCATTGTACATTGAGAATATTGTTACAGTGAACTTGGCCAGACTGTGAAAGGTGCAAGAGAGTCAGGATATAAATGCTCCTCTTCCTTAAAAACATCAACACAAGGCAGAGCTGTTGTGTTGTTTGTTAAAATAACAAACAGAGTGGTCACAACATCACTACTTCATTTTAAGGAGGTTTGTCCTGTTTAAGCTTAGGGCATTTAGTTTGGTTTGCTCCTCTCTGTTAAAATTAGAACAAACAACATGGTAATTGGAAAAGAACTGTCTGAGGCCTTCAGAAAGAAGATTGAAGGAGCTTATGAGTCTGGTGAGGGATTTAGAGTAGTCTCCAACGAATCTGAAATCAGCCGTTCCACTTTAGGGAAAATAGTCTGAAACTGGAGGACATTCAAAACAACTACCAACACGCCCGGGTCTGGCTGTCCAAACAGGCAAGCTCTAAAAGCAGGCGGCAATTTGATAAAAGAAACATACATAAGGTCCGTGGTACTGTTGATATGGAAGTCCATGCCTGTTGAACCAAAATGAGGCTGAAGTTTAAATGTGGGGGATGTGCAGGGACAATAAGACAGATGGGCAGCATAGAGGTGGAAGTGTTATGGTTATGGTTTGAGAATAATTTGCTGCTGCAGGGCGTGGCTGGCTCACCACCATAAAACTCTCAATGACTTCTACTGTTTGACATAGGCGAATGAGGAAAAATGTGAGACCATCTGTAAAAAGTAAAGCTGAAGCAGATCGGACTCTGCAACATGAGTGGCACATCACTTACTAATAAATCCAGTAAGGACATGCTAAGTAAAGCATTTCACTGAAATTACTTCAACAAGAGAGGGCAGGGCCGGCTATTTGGGTGCAGCTTGTGCATGATGCGTGGTGTGCTGTCTCAGATAGTGAACATATAGTATCAGTAAAAAAATATTTCTGTTTCATTTAAGTTAGGAAAGAGGAAAAGTTTACAAAGTGTTGACGCTTTTCCACAGCACTGGAAAAGAAAGAGAAAGAGATAACAGCCAAAGTTTTAGCTGAAATCTTCCCTCGCACCCTCAGATTCTTCTGATTATCCCTCCTTTCTCTTTGTTTCCCTACTTCTTCAGAACTCCCCTCCTCCATTATTTCCTTTCCCTCTGTCCATTTACTCTCCTTCTCTTTCATCCTCTACTTTGAGCACAGTGGCAGTAATGAATGTTAATGGCTGGGAGTGTCAGATGAGATGAACCGATGCTTACAGGACAGTGAGGGGGAGGCAAGTCAGAGTAAGAGCTGCCCGAAGTCACTGCTCTCCAGCAAGCTCCACAGCAGACACGCTCACTGGGACACCCCACGGTTTAAAGAGGATCAGACTCAAGGGAGGAGCTTTTTTTTTTTTCTTCAAAATCCTCAGGGACCAATCAGCAGCTGCATTGTGCCTGTGTTGCCATGGTAAATGCATATTTGGATGTAGAGAAATGTCAAACCATCTTATGTCATCTAAAGAATAATGTAGAATTTGGGCTCCCTGCCGGATGGAATTGCATGTTCAGTGGTTTTCTTATGCATAACCAGTTTGTCACAGTCGAGCGCTGATTCAGATCCAGATTGGTTTGTCATATCCAAGTTAAAACAGTCAGAAATGCAATTACATTTTTATTCATTGCTTTTATTTTTGTATATAAAATTGAGTGCAGCTACATACATTGAACACTTTTCAGCACAGCTATTAGTTGCACATTCAAAACAAATGTTAATCTAAAGCAAGTAAACGGTAAATATGTGAAAGAAAGCATGGGCCATATTAAACATTTTGACCTACATAAAAGAAGCGTTTGAAAATTATCTCTTCACTTTACTCTAAATGCACAATCCCCATAATAATGTGATGACAGGATCATGTCATGGGGATCCATCTCTGCAGGAACATGAATGTGTGACAAACTTGAGGGAATGTTGGAGGAATCTAAATCAAGGGATACACTGGAAGATCACACTTTAGCATCACAATCACCCTCTGATCCCAAAATTACAATGGAATCAGAGCATGTTTATGTATTCGAATTGAAAGTATTTAAACTAAAATCTAATTTAAAGTCCTTGACAAGACTTAACGTTAGATATTCACAGACTACATACACTTCTAGTCTGACTGAGTTTGACTTGTACTTTGCAAAGAAAATAAGCACAAAACTGAAGTCTGTAAATGTGCAAAGCTGTTGGAGAGTTTTGTTTTGATATAATAATCGTACCTGTTCTCTGACTTTGTGCTTCACTGTCATCATTTCCTGTAAACTCCCTCCTTTGAATTGTTATGAAAATCACCAGGGGAGCTCTCTTCACCTTCCCAGCATCCCCCTGGGGGCATGATGACCATATGTGTGTACAAAATGGTTGCAGTTCGCCGGATGAGACAATATCGTGCTCCAGTAACATGGATCTGACACAGTCTTTGCAGCGACTTGCATAATAGGATGACGCAGCAGGGACTCTGCACCTGTTTGCAAACCTGAAATTCTATTTATTGCTTCACTGTGTTTTTGCAGCACAGCAGTAGGATCTCTTGTGTTATGTGATGCACAGGCGCCTCACCCTCCAAAGCGAGAGAGAAGAGGCAGAGGGAGGAGCGCGGTTCACAGTCACACCTGCAGAGCAGTTTTTTGTTTTTTTTTCCTCTTCTTCTTCTTCTTTGACTTTGTCTTGTTGCTTTGGCTCCATATCAACTGTTTCCTGTAGTTACAGCCACCTCCAGGGATCTGCTCGCATGCATAACACTTATCGGAATACATTTGTTTTACAAGTCGTCAACCTGAAGGCAGAATAGAGCAAAGTACAAAAGAACATTTGTGAATTTTATCTGATTTTATCTACGTGTAGAAAATGAAGGTCGTCTTTGCCTCAATAATAAGCCAGAGTCACGCTCCATTCGCTGTTCGACTGGGCTCTTGTTATCAACCAAGGACTTCTATGCCCTGGCCACAGTTAGATGCTGATGGTATCTATCTTCTCTCTGTGTGTGTGTGTTTTCTCTTTCTGTCCATGGGCCTCTGGTGACCTTCCTCACTTTGATGTCGTGTCAGAAAAAGCAAGAGCAAGCACCCCCCGGCCGGAGACAAAGGGACATCTGTAAATATGGTGAGACGTATTTTCATTTTACAGGCCCCTCTCCATCACTCTCAAAACCACCCCCCTGTGCCTGTCACCATCCACTTCTACTGTTTTCCTTCTAACCTCCCTTCTAACAGATGCACATGCATGTGTTTGCATGTTTTATGCCTCCATTAACAAGTCTGTGTGTATGTGCGACAGCAGGGTACGCTTCGGCATCCAAAACTGAACTCCATGAGTAAATCTGACACCAGGCTGCATGAGATCAATCGCTTTCCCTGCAATGGAAACTGTAAGTGCTAACTAACAGGTTCAGCGTGATAATAAATAATATACACATCTGAGCTGTTATACGTTCTCAGTGGTGCTTATTCAAACGCCTTCTTCTACTTCTATTCCCTGTCTCCGTGCAGCTGTTAGCAAGAGCCGCCCGGCCAGCATGGACCTCCTGCTCCTCCACAGTCGGCGCTCCCAGACGGACCTGAGGCCCTCCCATGGCCGCCAGCTCCCCCAGATCCCCACCAGCCCCCAGGCGTCTGGCCAGGGAGGCGGAGGGAGCGGTGGTGGAGGGGAAGCGGGAGGCGAAGGAGGAGGCGGAGGCGGGAGTGGAGGTGGAGGCGGCGCAGCGGAGGCCAGAGACCACACCTACACTGAGGTCGGCCTACGCAACAACCCAACGCCCACCCGTTACCTGGACGATGGTCTGTATGAAAGCGTCGGGATCCGGGAAGGCGAAGCGGCTCCCAGAGTGCCCTCTGCTCCGCTGACGTCATCAAGCAGCACGCCATCGACGGTCAGAGCCGCTCAGAGCCCCCCCACTCTCTCAGGAGGAGCCCGTAGTGGGAACGAGCAAGGACACGTATGTACATACAGACATTAAGCAGTGATGCATTTATAGTCTGTAACTTAAGAGGAAAGAAATGTTGCTCATTGACTGAGATATCTTAAACTGGATTTGTTTTAAGTAGGTGTAGTACAGCCCCCTCCACACTTTTAAGCACACTTGATGAAAAATGTAAAAATACAAATTAAATTGAATCAACGTTTTACAAAACTGGGAAAAAAAAAGTAATAAAATTAAATTCAAATCGATTTTTTGTTTTGTTTTCAGTCACTGGCACAACTCCTGACACAGTAACCATGTCTACAAAACAAATGTAGCGGAAGTTCTTGCAAAAATGCATTTATAATTTATTTATTCTGATTAAAAGTTCCAAGTTTCTTGGACTTTTAATTGTTAACCCATGACTTATTCCCTGGTCTATAAAAACAACATTTCTCTTTTCCACTCCCATCTCAGTTAGACAGGGAGCCATATTAATCAATCAATCAATCAATCAATCAAATTTTATTTGTATAGCACATTTCAGCAACAAGGCATCTCAAAGTGCTTTACATCATAAACACAAAACACAAAGTCATGCAACATAGAATAAAAAAAAAAAAGATAAGTGCTCTTGGTGTGACTGCTGGTGCACACAGATTGTGGAGCCACAGGTCCTATAAGGCCTTTGTTCCCCTGCGAGTCTTCCTCGCTCTTGGCAACTCCATGGCATTTTAGAATGACATGGAGTTCTGAACTCCATGAGTTCTAAACACAAATTTCCCACATCTGTGTGGTTAATGTTTTTAACGACACAAAATAAAAATGAAGATGAGGGAGAATAAAAAAAAAAATCTCCAAGTCTCCATTTTAGAGTCCTGCTGCAAAAAGTGCCGTCCAACCAGCTCTCCATAGTAACCATTAGGCACTGTCTACATGCAAACTGGTATTTTGGAAGTCATGCCAGAGCAAAGGCTTTTCCTCCCATTACAAACACAAACATGTAGAGTTTGCTTGAAAACATTTTTATTTAGGAACTTAAAAAATATTGTTAAACTCCTGTGATTAAATAAGATAAATGGGATTGGTGCTCATTCGGGATGCATTGCATCGGTTGTCATTTCTCTGTTTACGTTTGAGACAAATGATCAGTGAGAGAATAACCTGTATGTTTTTGTTTACAGGCTAGTAGAGGAAACGGCAGAGGAAACAGCATCACTAATGGAAGCATGGCAGGGAGAGGAAACGGAGCGAGCGGCGTTAGCAGATCTCCTCTGTCTTCTGTGAATTCCCTGGTCAATCAAGATCCAGCTGCAGCTGAATATGCTTCCATACGGAAGTTTAAAAAGGTAGACATAGAACAATTTGTAACAGTGATAGTGTATCAGATTTCACTTCTGAAAAAGAAATATTGACATCCGGCATATGTGAAGGTGTCACAGTTGCTGTATTATCTTTAGACACTTTGAAGAGCTGCAAACTGCAGTTTGCTTTTGGGTAAAATATTTTGAAAAATAAATTAAAATCAGCCTATATTGTTCAAGCAACACCACTTAATACTTACTGCTTCTGCAATAAAAATGAAGTGTTTTAAAATAATCGACTATCATTTTGTTAATCACAATACAAATTTCTAGGTAGACAAGTTAAGTCGGAAGGAGAATAATGGAGCTGACAGCATGTCAGACAGCCAGTCGAGCGTGAGCGACTCCCCCTCCACTGGTCCTCTTCCCCTACATCGCAGTCAGGAGTTTCCACGCAAGCCGCTGGAGCCGTTCCATCTGCACTCTTTCCCGAAGGTACCAAAAAAACAAAACATAAATCATATCTAATTCAAATACATATTTTGTTAAACTCCTCCACCAGCCACATTCTGACAGCTGTAGGAGAGCCTGGTGACCACAAGAGGGCAGTGTCCACAAACAAACATGTTAAGCCATGCAAGATTAATATGATTTAATTGGTTTTTTGGTCTTGGCATGTTCTCAGTTTTCATAGCTTTAGAGCACAAATATATTATATTTAGTGTAGGTTAAATGTGGGTATGCCATTAAGTTTTATTCACTTTAAGAACATTCGAATGATGTACATAAGATAAAATCACAAAAGCTATTGTTTTGCTCTGTCACATACTTCATATATTCAGATGTCGATAAATTACATTATCATTAAAAAAAAGCTCTTTATTTCCGTTCAAAAATAAAACTTATATTAAATTTGTTGCTCACGGAGTGATGTATTTTAAGCACTTCAATTAATTTAGCTGATTATGGATTGCAGCTAATGATAATTAGATTCAGTTTCCAGAAAATTGTATGACACAATTTTTAAAAAAGTATTTTTTATGTATAAATGTAATTTTGTAATCTACCCAATTGTGAGGAAGTCTGTTCTGACTTGACTGTTATTGTGGTTGTCTCAAAACTCTTAAGTGAAAAAGCAGTCTGTTCACAAACTGCTGTACCCAAGCATTGTATTGGAACATTAAGTTAAAGGAAAAAATATGCCATGTGAATTTGTTCAAAACAGAGATACTGTAAGTGAAGACTAAAGTGGGTTGTGAAGCAAAGCCTAGTTTGGTGAGATTTTTACTTGATTTGCAAGGCAAGGACTGGAGCCAGTACTTCACTGATTGCCAGTAGAAAAACTCATATCCAGGACATCGTCTACAAACGTCACATCACGTCTGTAAAAGCATCTTCTAAACCAGAAGCAACAGTGTGTCTCTTCTGAGCCAAGTAGAAAAAAGAATGGACTGTTGCTCAGTGGTTTGAATTCCCCTTTTAGTGGCTTAAATTTCCCCTTTTTTCATCTTTAAGAGGAAGACGAGAGACAGCAGACAACAATACAGACAAGCTGAAGGCCGCTATTAGAGCAAACCGGGGTTCCTCAACATCTCAGTTATGTCTCAGACTAAACGCCGTCATGCCACGCAAAATGAACTTTAATCAAATATTGAGTGCATGTCTTTTACTATACATAGAAAACTTTTAAGTGAGGTAAAATTTGTTGTAAAAATATTTTCTATGTATTAGGGATCCATTTTATTACCGTAAGAATGAAAAGAAATCAATACAATTATGATGGATACTGTGTTAAGCAAAGCCAAAACTTTCGCTTAAGATGGAGGATAAAATCACTGCTGATGTGATTTGTTACTGACCTGAACTTTTAATGAATGTGACAAACCTTTAAAGTGTTTTTTTTTTGTTTGTTTTTTTTTCTGTGTGCGTGCGCGTGTGTGTGTGCTTGTCTTCTGCCCGCTTTGCATCATGCAGTGCAGCACACTATTAGAGCAAAGTGTGGAAGCATGGATTATCTAAGAGTTTGGCAGGCTGCCTGGTTGCCAGTGTGTGTGTGTGTGTGTGTGTGTGTGTGTGTGTGTGGGGGTGTGTGTGTGTGTGTGTGTGTGTGTGTGTCAGTGGGGGTGCTCCTGTTGAATCCATCAGCAAGTCTATCTATAAACAGCTAACAGGTAGCCAGCAGCCTGAATGAGAATAAATATTCAGCACATATTGAAGCCATTTGCTATTTTAACTCAGTCAGGCTGCGTGGGGGGCGGGCTTATAAAAGTTTAATCATCCTCAGTCACATATGTGTTCACCAATTTGTGGTTCCTAATTGGTTACTAATTCCTCTTAAGACCTGTAGTTATAAAAAGTTTTGCAAGAGAAGTGTCATGTTGGGTCATTCTTTTATGACATCTAGATTTGTCTTAAGTCACCGAGGCACAGTAATATTGTCCAAATAATGTTAAAGGCATTTGAAAGAGTAAGTCAACTGTTGCCTGTCAGTCAGGATTTGCTAAGTGCAGCAGTTAAACTCTATAAAAGGCCCAATCATTTCTCCTGAATACAGATTCCTATCTGACCTCTACCTCTCCTCAAGTCTCTCAGAAATCACCATCCACCAGCAGAGTTAAATGGAGGTTATGTTTTGGCAGCACTGTCTGTGTGCCACTAGGTCTGCTTGTCTGTCAGCAAGACATATTTGAGTTGCAGATTTGCATAAAATGTCTTTGGAACTGTTGGTCACAGAGCAAGGAGGAACTGAAAAAATTAAGCACAAAGCTGCCATTTTTGGCTTAACAGAAAAAGCTTTTCAGTAATTTAATATTGTTTTTATGACTACACAGAACTTACTCTGAAATCTCCATCTGAAGAGCCACGAAGTAGAGGATTTCAGGTTTAAACCGTCAGAGCAGCTGCTTGTTAACAAGACAAATCGACAACTCTTTTTGACATTTGTTTGGTCGTCATTTAAATAACCAACCTTTTATCCAAAAGGCCATTATTCCATGGCATTTGAAATTGTCATTTTGCATGTTTAGCATGTGATGCACTGGGTGTACCCTGCCTCTCGCCCATTGTTCTCAGGAGATAGGCACCAGCATGCTTTTCTACCCCAATAGTGCTCAGTGTGTAAGATGATGGATGGAAGGAAGGAAGGAGAGGTGGAAGGAAAGATGGAAGGAAAGAAGTATGAATGGATGTATATCTATCTAAAAAGTTATGATTTCACTATTTCTTCAAAGCTTTCCAGTCAAAATAAACCTGCAGGACAAGTGAAGCCTGGAACTGAGTTTCAAAGTGTTGTTTCTAGAGTATTGTGGTTATTAACAGCAAAAATTCAAAATAACATTGCAGAAACTCTTGGTTTTTAGAAATAACAAGAAATGTTCCTGCTGCTCAGAGAAACATATTGTTAGTTATTATATTGATATCAATAATATTTGTTATTTTTGAGTTTGATACATAGAATTAAGCAAGCATATAGACTAAAAACCTGAATTCAGTCATAGTTTTTAAATCAAAGTTCTTATCACGCAAAATATTTGACCTTCTTGATTTTCTAATTTTGATAGAATAATAGACTTTGACTATCTTTATTTCCAATTATAAATCTTCATGTTTAAAACACTAAATCTAAAGTCTGTATTCATCCAAATCCAGATGATATAAAAATGAGAACTGAAATCTCCCTGATCCAATCCAACTTTGGGCCTGTACAATCCAGGACTGACTCCTACTGGCCCATTTCTTGGAAACACACATGAATAATTCACTTGTTTTTGTTCATCTGCTTTTAATTGATATAGGGGGAAATATTAAAACATCAGAGCCTTTATTTGCCTGAGTACCTTTGCACAATTGCTCACAGAGCAGCACTTTATGAAGCTCATCATTTGACTTTGTTTATCAGGAAGCGGTGTTCATAGGCAACGGAGAGCAGTACATCTGGAAGCCTCCGGAGGACGACGACATCATCACCTTGCACCCACCTCCACTCCGGGGAGAGAACGGACAGCCGGGGCATCCATCGCCTCCAACTGCAAAGGAGGTAGTTTTTCTACAGCATGTGTATTTGTGAATGGATACATGTGATTTTAATGACAGCTGGGAGAAGAAAGAATCAATACGAGGCTGGCCAGAAACTCTCCAAGCACGTAGGAGATTCAGTCTCTGATTTCTGCTGTGTTTACCGACGCCGGCACCCTTTTGATTGGGTACGTCACCGCAACACGGCTGCCTCACGACCTTCCTGCGATACGTGGTTTCTGCTTACAGAAAGAGGTTATGTTACATGGATCCACAACCCCCACCGCCTGCCTGAACCTTGACCTCATTCGCCCAACCCCCCATTCATCTGTTGGCCTTCAGCATTTATCTGCACAGACCATGGCTGGCTGTCACCTGCTGTCCAGCATTAATCATAGCTCAGAATAGATACAGTTATGTTTAAATAGGGCATCTGTTTATATACTGTGTCTGTGTATATATATATATATATGTAAATATATGCACGCATCTGTTTATGTTTCAGACAAACTATGCAATTGGAATAGAAATCTCCAACTGAAACTTGATTTACGTGAAGTCTTAGTTTGAGAGCAGCTTTTCTGCAAACTCCTGGGAGGGTTTCTTACCAAGCAATCAGCATTATAATAAAGTTGTGCAGCAGTTTAAACCACTCTTACATTAGAGATTCTACATGAGGGAATCTGTGAACGGGACAATTATACACATATTTTTGTGTTGGAAAAGCCTTACACAGGGTCTGCAAATGTAACAATCCAAACAGGCATTTTCGCCCCCAATTCTGCTAAATTCAACTTGCTTAGAGCCAAAAATATTAAATGAATGTGTCAATGTTTTCTCTGTATGAAGTTGGATCAAATGGGAACTGGAATCCTTGGGTAAATGATGAAATAAGTTATACTAAAGAACTCATAGAACAACTTACAAAAGCAGAAGGTAAACAGAATCCAGAAAACATGAGGCAAACAGAAGGAACCAGCGAGGAAAAGTAAAAGAGAGATGGTTAATTACTTGAGGTGTTTGATTGCTGGAATAGTGGCGCAAGACTAATTTCAAACTCAATGCAGCTGTGAGGAAAGAGCACAGCTGCAAGCTGAGAGTGAGGAATGGCACAGGGGAGCAACAAAGACAGACTAAACACAATAAATGAATAATAAGCGTGATCTAACTAAATTACTAAGGACAAACTGAACAAGAATATAAAACACACAAGTAGGATCTACTCCAAGCAAATAATAACTAAGGTGAAACACACATAACAAAACAACCCAAGATCATGACACTTTGAAAAAGGACAACTTAAAATTTTGAATTATTATTTTGAGCTATGGTGGAAGGATTTTTTTAAAAATTATTTATTTGTACTTTTAGGTTTTACAAGAAAGTAAGACAGAAAACACATATGCATGCACGCGCACACCTACACACACACACACACACACACACATATATAATGGTATAATAAAATGGAGTATTATCTATTATCCGTTTATGGATAATACTGGAGCCAAAGGTTCCAGACTCCTGGCCTAAAACATGACCTAAATCCAGTTGGGAATCTTGAAAACTGATGTTCACAGTCACTCTAGATTTAATCTGACTAACATTGAACTAGTTTGCAAAGATGTACTGGACTAAATTTTCAGATCTAAATGTGCAAAAATGGAAGAAATAACATTAAAACGCTTGTTGGTGTCTCTATATAAACCCCGCTTTTCACATTTGAGATTTGTATTCCTTTTTTTTTCCACTTAACAATTATGCTGTAGTCTATCTTTGTCTTTCACGTGGAATCCTATTGAAATACATCGAAGTTTTGGGTTGTAAATTGACAAAATATTAAAAATTATAACGAAGTGTGATTACTTTTCCATGGCACTATATATCTATGAATCAGTGAGCTTTAAACAGTCTGCCTACATGTCAGAGACAGTCAGTCTAAATAGTACAGGGGTCCCTAAAATAGACAAGTGTTTATTTTTACTTCATCACCACAGTTCTCCATGTGTCCCAGTCTCGATTTAAACACTAAACATTTTAAACACTTTAAGATTAAAAAGGCATCTTATAACAAAGCAGTAGTTCTAAAGGGTATTATGGTGTTGATGAGCTTATCGAAGGCATTGGTGAGTTTAGCAAAAAGAAAAAAAAAAAGATGATTTATGTAGAAATTAAAGGGTTAATTTTCTACGCTTTACTGCCTGGAGCTCTTCTGCAGGTCAAAATGCACCACAGAGCAACTGGCCTTGACAGCGTTTTGCAGTATCTCACAATTTCTTTTTTTTTTTACTTCTTTCTCTCTGTATTAATGTTTTCCCCACTCGTTGTTTTGTTTTCTCGCGTCAGATCTTGTTGTTGCCCTAACATGCCCCTATCCTCTGGAGTTTGTCAGTTGCAGCCGTCAAAAGGTGTTGAGTTTCCACTCCCAACCAAGTCTCCTCCTCTCCTTGGTGCTCACTCCTTCTGCTCCACTCCCTTTGTGGCTATTAGGAGGCCCTGCCCTCCCCAACCAGTCACGTTGCATCAAGCGTGTCCCAGCAGATGAATATCTGCTGCTGCAAGATCCTTTTGAAAACTCTGCAGTCTTTGCAACTCATAGAATCACGGCCACGACCAGATGCGCGAGTGGCGCAGATAGCCGCTGTATGCAGAAAGTGTTGCTTATCGAAGTCTTGCTCAGAGCTGGAAGCTAAAAACAACATAAAGTAGTACAGTCTGCAGAGAAGAGAAAAGAAAGCATACAATGGCAGGCTTCCTCACCAGCTGTAGCTCAGTTTTGAAATCCCCATCATCTTGTGACTTCCTTCCTTCCTCTGTGCAGAGTTGCACACTCTGTGTCCACATGAATACATGCACTTGCACACACACAGCACGTTGTCTGCACACACTTACAGCTTATGCCGGGGTCTTTGTTTATCCAAAAAGGTCACACCAGAAAATTGTGGGGGCAGGGTGTGTGCGTGCTCCACTTCAGCTCTGCCTGTAACACAAGGAGCGAAGAGAAACGGCGAGAGATACTCACAGAGGAAGTCTCAGTCACATGCACTTTATTTACTTTTCCCCAGCACGACCAATCGATGTGACATATAGTGCAAGGTGAGCACACATAATGAAAGGGAGTCCTGTCATGATTTTGGAGGCAGGACAAAAAAAAAGGTTAATCTGTATGTGCGGTGGAAAAAGAGAGTCTGCATAGGCAGCGTTTCTCAGGCCCAGCAGAGCAGAGCTACTGGTGTGGGTGTGAACGATGAGGGTAAACATCACCACGGCCCACAATCCTTTGCTCTTTTTCACCACTTGTGGAATTTTGACACAGAAATGCCAGAGGTCGCGGAGCTGGTTTATCAGAATTCCTCACACATGCTTTTCAGTTATGAACCCTAGCTATCGCTGCAAACCAAGCACGTATGCACACAGCCTGTGCAAAAAGCCCGCATTTATGAATGAGGACATGCAGTCATAACACCTGCAATGCATGCACAGCAAATCTTATGCCTACAAAGGTCATTCAGGAAAACAGAACCTGTTGGCCCCTTTTTTTTTGTAGCTTGGCTCTCGTCCAGATAATTCAGTCCATGCTTTGTTGCCCTGTTACCAAAGCAGTGGTGTGGAAATTTTAACAGGTTCATCCACTGCACAACTAACTCTGTTGTTGACTAGAAATCCAACGGACTGATAACAGAGTTTACACTGTCTTATCCTGTTCGGTTAAATTAGGTCAGGTTACAGCAAAGAGCAAGAGCTGTTAATGCATGTGCAAACCTCTGTGCATAAACACACACATAATCCATGCTCAGGCAGTTATTGGCATATTCCATTTTAGCAACAGTATCCTTTTACACTTATCACATGTTGCATGCCAGTGATATTTATATACTAAGATGTAATAGTTAACTAAGGAACGTCAGACTTGTGATATTTAGCAGAAAATGTTTAATTTAAGTCTGACTCCAGTACAGCATGTGCATTCTGCAGAGCCTTGAAAAAGTATTCACACCCCTTGAACTTTGTAACATTCTGCCATGTTGAAATTAAAAATATTTTAGTGCAATTTAATCTGAAACAGTTGTTATGTGAAGGCTGCAAACTTTTTTATTTTATTTTACAGGGCAGTAAAATGAAGATCAAGCAACACACTGTAAGGGTCAGAGATACAGTTGCAGAGTTAAATAATACTTCAATATCCAAACATCTCATGAACCACTCTCCAGTTTGCCATATAACATTTGAAAGAGCATGGCTCAAATGCAAACCTGCCAAAATGCAACAGTCTACCTAAACGGACAAACCCAGCCAGCTGTTTAGCTAAAAAGTGGCTAATGAGCCCATGGTATCTCTGGAGGGGATGCAAAGATCTAAAAGTAAAATCATTGCTGAAAAAAAACTCTAAAAAATTGGCAGTTTGCCACTAGCTAATTCCATGCAGTGAACATGGTGAAAAAGGTGCTCTTGTCAGATGAGACCAAAAGAAAAATTTGCAAAGCAGTGATTAATAGAGGTTGATTACAAATGCATGCCACACGGATTTTTCTTTTCAACCAAAAATGTGTGTGATTTTCTTTCATCCCACCACAATTTTTTATGCAGCCTTCTAGACACGAGAGGGACACTTTAACAGAGTCTATTAGATAACGGTGGTGTGCATGAATATTATTTAATCAATCAAATGGGAGCAGTTTTTATTTGTATTCTGACAAATTACATCAATGTAAAAATAAGCTCAGTATTGTTGAATTTTAAGAAGTGAATGCAGAGGGAGCCACTTATAAATGTTTTAGCAGTTTAATGTTTTTTTTTTTCACTACATTCAGACACAAGTGGTTTGAGGCACTGTACATATTAGTAGGTGGAGACGTTGGCCCTTATGAACTCTTCAGTGAAATTTTATCACAGGATATGTCACCAGTAAACAACAGGATGGGTTCTGTGTTATTATCTCATTAAGTGACACCATGCTGTGTTCTTGTCCTGTGTGTATGTGCCATCAGATTGCAGACACTTACTCCATCGTGTGCAAAACCCAGAAAAAAAAACCTCCCATGGAGCACAACGGAGCAAAAACCCTTCCGCGCTCCTTTGGAGGTGACAGGGGAAACCGAGGCCGTGGCCGAGGAGTCCAGGGGCAGGCCCGTTCTCAAGAGGAACCCTGCTACGAGCCTGTGGGAGACCGGTCCTGGTCTTCTGCCGTGGCTGAGTCAGACCCTGCATACGCGAGTATCGACGCCCACAGGAAACGTGAGCAGGGAGCAACCAATAACAGCACAGGTGGGGGTAGCGCCACTCTGAAGAGGAAGAAGCAAACCCCTCAGCAGCAGCAGCAGCAGCAACATCAGGCAGCACCAGCAGCACTACAAGGCTCAGGGCCCATTGCTCCTCCAGTCAGAGGCCTCCCCGGTGGGGAAAACTTCTATGAAACCATCAGCGATGTAAAACAGGGAGGCAACACTTCTGGCACTACCACCATCTTCACCTTCAACGATGGGATGGAGATGTACGTCACCGGCCTGTAGCACCCTCGTAGAATCCACTGGTCCAGATTTCATGGATCCTCAAGCAGGTTGCTGTATATAGACACAGGCCCTCTACAATCAATGAGGATCCATTTTGTGTTGACATCAGGTACAAACAGGGTCTTAATCCAGGTTCAGACTTCCTTCGATTGGTCTGCATTTCAGAACCAGCCTAAGCCTAGTCCAGCCCAAAAATGGACCAAATAGATTTGAACAAAACAAAAAATATATATATATGTAACTGTGTCACTGGCCATACTCACCCACTTGTGCATCATTTTTCATTATATCTTTATTTTTATATGAACACTGTACTCTTGAAAGAGTATGTGTTTCAACTCACAACCTGAGAAGAACACTCTTAAAATATATATGAGAAAAAAAAAATGTGCATGCATTGTGCAAACTCACACAATAGTAGACATGAAAATAGACATTAGTAGCAATGAAAGTGGATGTTTACGGAGCATAAGGTAAGCAATCGGGTCACCGGTGCACAGATATCCCTCATCTTGGGGTGGAGAATAAGCACATTAAAGGCACAGTTATTTGTGGTGCTCCGCTCTACCTACGCAAACATAAAACAGGTTCTGATGCTCGCTGACCTGTCATCTGGAGGAGTGTGTTTGCGGTGCTTTGTTCAAACACAGCCCTGTAATTTGCAGGCCCGCTCAAATGCACAGGAGTAAATTACGGTCATTGTCTTCATTCCGCAAATTGTCATCAGTGTCAGCTGCTAGTAAGAGCCCTCGTGATAAAATTAGAAAGTGAGCTCTTTGCTCAATAAGGCTTAGATTAAGACAAAAGTTGAAAATGTACCGTCACGTTTGGCAAACTGTTGCTGGAGACATGCTGACACCACCCTCCACCCAGATGCACACATATTTGGCAGAGTCATGCAAGGTGAAGTGATCAGGTCGAGGGCAGCAAATGGCTTGTGCAAGAATTTCCGCAGTGTGATCATTTCCCAATGAGAAAGCTTAACTGTACTGCAGGGGTAAAAGAAATTAGGGTTTTTAAAAGAAAATAAAGAAGTGAAAGAGTCTCAATACCAATGCAGGATGTTTCAGTCTGTTCAGTTTGTCATTTCTTATGCGGATTGTAAACATCTTATTTCATAGTCTCTGTATTTTTGCACAGGACAACTGCCTGACTGCTGAGCCTAGCTGTACCCCTGAAGGGAATATTAAAGCACAGTTTTGATTTGTTCTGAGCACTCAAAAAAAAAAAAAAAAAACTCGAGCTCCACGTAGCTCACCAGACTTGAGTCCTGTGGTTGAAATAGTAACAGAGGGGTCTGGACTCCAAAGAAAATATAAAGCTGGACACAAATATTACCATTTAGTGTCTTTTTGAAAAGTTGTTCATCTCTTTCTCCCCGGTCTCGTTTCCAGTTTCTGTGCTGGGTTCTCTTCCATCATAAACAGTCTTTCCCTTGTAGCTTTGGGAACCATTAAAAAAAGAATGCAGGAAGAAAGACTTTTAGGACTTGATGCAGTGTTGGGAGAATGTATTTGCCCCTTTATAGATTTGTTCTCTTTTTTATTTATTTATTTTGTTTTGAGTTTTGACAAACTTCAATCTTTCACATTTTGAACCAAGTTTTAAACAAATTACCTACTGTAAATACAAAATTCAGTTTTCAAATTATATTAAATATTAAAGAAAATAAAACATCTAAAACTATCGTGGTCTCTTATGAAAACATATTGGTCTTAAACCTTATAGCTAGTTTTGAACTGTAATCTGTCAGTCTGTTACACCACTACGGGTGAATTTAAAATGCTCTTCTTTGTCGAATAGTCTTAACAATGGAGGATTTTTGAGCATTAAGGGCCTACTATGTTCACCACTGTTCTTGGCCAATGTTTTCCCCTCTTAAGGATAATGGCTGTTAGTGAGACTACCTAGTTCCAAAGTCCCAGAAATGGCTTATTTTTATTTTTTTATTTATTTATTTTTTTTGTTTAGATCGTTTAGCCTACTGCATGGTGTTTGACAGGTTCTATTTAAGTGATTTTCTAATTTTCTTGGTTCTTGCAGTAATCAGGTCATGCTGTGTAAAGTGAAAGATTACCCAAAAGACTGTGACTAATCACAAATATTTATTGATATAAGGGGGTGAAATCAGCATTAGAAAACTGCTTTTGTATTTACTCAGGTTGTCAATGACTGATATTAACATTTTGATTATTTGTGTGTGACAAAGAAACTAAAATAACTTTGTTTGGGGTAAATACTTCTTTGCAGTACTGTAAAGGGAGAATTGGTTAAGTTTATATTCTATTTACTTGCTGTGCGACAAGGACGGGTTTAGAGGTTTAAAGAGAGATATATAAATGCTACTGTGTGAGAAAGTATGTAAAAACAAATGCTCACTGTATGTTGAAGCACTGTTTAATTTTTAACTTAACTAATGACAATACATTTGGTTAAATAGCTTACACCACTGCCATGAAAAGAGTATATTTATGTTGTTGATGCTACTTTTCTTTTCTGCTTGAGCAAGTAAGTGCATGCCTTGATATATGGAGATGAAAACAAATAGTGTGTTACTTATCTCTCGTTTCTATTTTATGTTGTACTTTTTGCCATGTATTGTAAAAGCAGCATTTTGTTTAGCCAAAGCAGCAACTTTAACGAGCAAAAGAGAGAGGAAGGGATAGCGAGGAGCCATTGGGAGAAAATGGAAGAGTTGTTTATTCTTTTCCCCAGAGGGAGCAGGAAAGCGGGATAGAGTGGGGTTGGGGGTGGGGGAGAGATGCACAGCTAGTGTAAAGCCAGATGAGCGTCAGTGCAAATGGACACGGACCCAGAGGGCTTGCCCCTTTCCTGATTTGTTTTTGTTTTTCACATTGAAGACACTCCCTCTTTCTCCTGCTGTACAGAGGAGGGCCCTTTGATGTCCTGTTCTGAGGGTCTCCAAGTAATACAGAGATGGAGGAGGGGGTTCTGGGGGACAGGCAGACCCCCAGCCTCGCATCAGCAATGCACCAACGGCTCGTCTGTCTGACTCATGAGAAATGGCCAACAGCTGAGAAGTGATCTCTCAAACAAAATCGACTGGAAATTGCTGTCACGCTCCATGTTTTCCCCGTGTGGCTATCACTTTATGTGTTGCATTTTACCCTGAGAGAATGGACTGATCTGAAATACATTGTTGAACAATGTTATTCACTGACAGAGACAAATGTTCGTTGCACAAACAGTACGATGATGTAAATGTGTAAAATACTCTGTTGCTGTTCTAATGTTGTTCCAATGTAACATGCAGTATGCAGTATATTTGTTGCTGAAAAAAAAAAAAAAAAGATGGCTATCATAGATACATAGTACTTTGTGGATGAAAAAAAGAGAAAACATTTCATGCTTTCCATGCAAATACAGATGCTGTTTATTAATTGTCTTAAAATATAAATATGGGCCAGTACTGCTGTGACAGCTGTAGCCAATGTTGTATGTTCTTAAAGCACAGGGTTTAATTTAAAAAAAAAAAAAGAAGTAAAATTAATAAATATAAAATAGCGTGACAGTGCAAATATGCAAAAGATTGTAATGTTTTATATTACCCTTCATAAAATATTAAAGTGAGTTTTTACTTTTCTAATAAAGTGGCACATTATAACATGCTTGTGTTACATGCATTTTGTTGTAGTTGTTTTGCGGAGAGAATCCAGCTCAGCAGAGATTTTCCCTCTTTGCTACATCTTGACATTAATAACTCTATCTTGCAATAAAGCAGGATGCAATAAAATGTGTTTGTGAGGGATTAGGCAATAAAGCAGAAACCACTGGTGCGTACATTCTGGATCATTGAGCAACAGGTGTGATTTTATTTTCATTAACAAATATACATTGACAGTACAAACACAGTTGGATAATGAAGTAGAAGTATTACATCATGGAGTGAGAATAGGGATGGAGATTACACTCTAACTTAAAATGTCTTACTGATGAGATATATTTATTTCTTCTTCCTCTTGGGATAGACTACAGTGATACTGAAGTTTTTAAACTTTCCAGTTTTTGACCCAGAAAACATTGCTCTGCTCCAACAGTTTATGTCACAATTTGGCTCACGATGATAGCAAAATACATTTCACAATGAACTCTCTTTGTTTGCATGCGTCTTTTTGCCACTTTTCCTCAAACTTTAATAAAATTGACGAAGTCTTCACACAAAAAACTCAGATGTTTCGCTGCAGTTATACAGAACACATAAAAATAAAAATAAAAAAAATCGTAACTGTGACCTCCAAAACAAAAGTAAGCCAACAGGTCCATGAGGACGCCACTGTCCTTATACCAGTTAAGCGATTTTAAATAATATGCTAATGAAAATAAAAATAACTGCATTATTTTCAATGTGATGTGACTAAAGGACTGCATAAAACATATTATATATTGTAATTCAAACAATTTTTAATTTGGAGCATTGTAGTGAAAACCATAGTGCTGCACTTGTGAAAAGTAGTAAGCATAACACTGCTGGACAGGGCATGTTTTGTTTTGTTTTTTTCAAAGAACAGTTCTTTTAAGCCAATAGAAGCCATGGCATCCTGTTCTATAGGTTCCAAAACTGAGTATTGTTTGGAAAATATATGAGTATGTAATAGCTTTAAAACGATTGCTTTCCAGAAGTATGTCATGGAGATTGTTGTTTGAAAAGAGCTGGAGATTTTATAAAATATTTTCTTATCAAACCATTTACTTTACTTTTAGGGGTAAAGAGTATTGTAAAGTTAATGGAACTTTAGGGGATTGCATTGAACTCAAAGCAGTTTTATTGATTTATTGATTTAAAAATGTTAAATTCATAAGCCAGTTTGTTGTGTCTTGTTTAAACTCAAGAATTTGAAGCTTCACAGTTATAGCTACTACACCCTTTACTCATGCACAAGAGGAAACTTGCAATTTTCTGCAGAGCTACAGTGCATCCAGAAAGTATTCACATTGCTACACTTTTTCCACAATTTATGTTACATTATTCAAAATTGCATTAAATGAATCTCTTTGCTCAAAACTACACACAAATACTGCATTATGACACTGTGTAAAAAAGGTTTTAAAGATTTTTAGCAAATTTATTATATAAATCTACATAAGATCCAACAGTTGATAGGGCAAGTCAAAGGTCAAACACCAAGAATGAAGTCAAAGAAATTGTCTGCAGACCTCTTAGACAGTGTCGTCTTGAAGCATGAATCTGGGAAAGGAAATGACATTATTTTGCTGACTGGGAGGTCCCAATGAGCTCAGTTGAATTTCATTGAACATTTGAAAATGAAAGATTTAAAAATGGCTCACAAGAATCTCCATCTAATATGATGAAACTTGAGAATCAAGGATAGGTGTGCTAAGCTTGTGGCATCATAAAAGACTTGAGAATGTAGCTACTGCTAAAGGTGGCTGAAGGTGTAGGCTGTGGCTTAAATGTGATTTTTTTGGTTTCCCATTATAATACATTTGAAAAAAAAAAAAAAAAATTCTCCACATTGCCATCATGAGGTATTTCTGTGTAGAATTTCCAAGAAAGAGATTGATGTAATACAATTTAGAATAAAGGTGCAGCATAGCAAAATGTGTTAAAAGTGAAGTGCTGCAAATACTTTCCAGATGCACAGGATTTCCTTACAATGTGTCGCACACTATTTTTGTTGCGTCTAACTACTTCACGACCTTACGTGAGGAGAAAAAAAAAGCATAATAATTTGAATCAACAGCTAAAGAAAACTGTATCCACCATAATTTTAGATCCACTATGTAACCGGTTAATTTGCATAAGCGTTACTGCGCAGTTTGCCTCTTCTGGGGCTGAAGGCTGTTTTGCCCCTGCTCAACACCGGCTCTTCGTCGACAAACACCGGCCGGTAAACTGCTGCTCACGCCCCCTTTTCTTTTCCTCCCGCATTACTTAGACTTAAAAAAAACGTGATTGACACGAGCAAAACAACCAATCAGAGGCAGTCTCGATGTGGACGCGTGCCAAAGTGACATGTTTATGTACGAGTCGGACCAATGGGAGCTTAGATGAGGGGGCGTGGCATTGGTTTGGAGGAAAGAGGCAAAACAATCTTTTTATCCTCCTAACCGGGCGGCTTTTTGGATATCTTGGGCTGCGGCGGTGACGGCAGCGGTGG
Organism: Poeciliopsis gracilis; assembly: GCA_911649635.1. Taxonomy (NCBI): domain Eukaryota; kingdom Metazoa; phylum Chordata; class Actinopteri; order Cyprinodontiformes; family Poeciliidae; genus Poeciliopsis; species Poeciliopsis gracilis. The sequence continues at coordinate 7,835,927 of CAJVRI010001220.1, forward strand.
AAAAAACTTCACATGTAGACTAGAATAGAAGTTAGGACTCAAATAGCTCCTATCAAACTGCGACAATCCCAATAAATGTATCTAATTCCCGCAATTTGCACTAAAACCCTACAGAAAGCCGACATTTTTCCTTTAGTTTCCACTCTCCGTGACTAAATATGGAGTCCAAATGCATTTTGGAAAAGTCGTCGGTCGGGACAAGCGTCGGCGGTGTCGTGGACTTCAACTACCGGCCGGGTCGCTACAACAGCCGGGTCCCAGCGGTGGCAAAAAGCAGCTTCACAGCGGGGCCCATCTTTTACAAATGCGTAACGGACGGAGGCTCGACGGCGGCGGTTAAAAACGAGCGAACTTCGTCCGTCGGTAGCGGGCACTCACCGGGCGTTGGAATATTACAGAACGTGGAAAAAGTGAGTTCTTTCTCTAAGCTTTCAAAGTCACACGTATACCCGCGTAGCCACGCAGATATCACAGAGTCAGACGGGGTTTACATGAGGGTATAGTTTGACATATGCCGCTAAATGGCTTGTAACGGTGACGACCATGATGCTCGCACGAGACAGCTACAGCTGTTGGGTCGTTTTTACATGTTTTTTTATTGGATAAAGTGGGGTTTTTTTTAAGGGCCAGTTTCACGAAAGCGTCAATTAGAGTGTTTATCTTGTGTTTTAACCGCTTTAAACGGCTGCTTATTCTGTGAGCAAAGTTTACAGATGAAGGGGGGCAGGGATTCTAAACTACATAATTTACCCCCTCCCCCATGACTTAAGGGTGGAGCTACAACGTGAGCTTCCTGGCTGCGCAGGCCCGGTTCCTTCACGCAAACTCTTCAAAATACATATTTGATTTTATATAATTATTATTATTTTTATTTGTTTATTTTGTCCTTTGCTTCTGCTTTTTATTTGCATCACTTTTGGATTGAAATCACATTTTTAGCCATTAGTTGCTTTCTGAAAAGAACAAGTAAAAAGACATATGCTATCAGCAGCATATAATAGATTCATTTTGTTAATGTATCTGTCAGGTTTTCATGGAGGTAAGACCGTTGCCTTGCTGCGTGTTTATGTCAGTGGTTCTTACTGGGGGCGGGGCCCCTGGAGGTATATAGTTACTGTAGGAGGGGGTGGGGAAGAGCAACAGACCGATGGCTGGAGGGGGGGTATTAAAAGAAACTAGGTTAAATCAATATGATTTATTCTATGGTGTGACCATTTTCATATGCCATATGGTGAGCTTGATTTTCTGTGCTAAAATCCACCTAAAACACACAGCTCCATCTCAGTTGTTAATGATTCATTGGGAGAGAAAAAAAAAAAAATGAGCAAACTACAGTATGGGGTGGAGTGAGTGAACTTTTTATGGCTTCTGGAAGAGAGAGAAGTGGGGGCAGTATGCCAAAGTTTTGAAAACGTTGGTTTATTAACATAGTTTTTGGCATTGACTCAAAGGGATAGTTTGGATTTTCCGAAGTGAGGTTCTGTGAAAATATTAGCGATAGTTCTACCGGTACTGTAATAGAAAAAAAAAAAAGTGACTTGCAGTGAGTTTGTAGAAAAATGAAGAAGTCTTCAAGAGTGGCAAAATGCCAACAGCTAGTCAGGCAGACCAAGTGTTTAGCTGTTTTGGGGATTTTGTAACAAGTCAAACTGAAAATGTTTCAGTGGAAAATTGGGCAAGAAAAGTAGATATTAAGCACCAATATTTTCATGAGAGACAGTTGCTAGGTTTGTGATTTGTTTGTTTCTCAGCTAAGCAGCATGGAAGTGACTATGCTACTGTTTTATTGCCATTGCTTACTATCTGTATAAATCCACCTACTCTGCTCCATCTAATCAACATCCTCAGGAGACCTGGGAAAACACAGGAATGTACAATTTTCAATGATGTGGTACAACTGACAAACAGCCAAAATATCTACAATGTTACTCAATTCTTGGCAAACTTAGAATGATGAGTAACTAGAGGCATATTTGTACAGTTGGTAGTGTCAACCAATGTAATGGTGGAAAAAACAGTGACAAACTAAACAGTTGTGTCTTGTGAAAGTCTCAACATATGTTATCCACCAATTTAGCAGTGCCTGTTTAAGCGGCACTGCTAAACCGGCAGTTTAACAGTGCCGCTTTAGCAGCAGCGCTAAAGCGGCACTGCTAAGGTGGTGCTGCTAAGGTGGTGCTGCTAAGGTGGTGCTTTTGCTACTTCAGGTAGAGCAACTGTTTCTGAAAATTACATTGTGGAAACATAATTTCAGTATATCAATTCTGAAATTGATATACTGAAACTGTCCATTTTAGCACTGTAGGTTTTGTGAATTAATTTTTTATGTAAAAAATGCTTTTTTTTTTTTTCCAGAGACTTATCTTCTGCAGTTAGGATACTGTGAAAAAACAGTTTCTAACAGGTTGAGCTCACTTAAATAAGAAACAGTTCTTACAGCTTTCCAATATATTTTTTAAAATAGTTTTTATTATACCAAATAGAGGTTATTAGTTCTTCAACTACTTGGAATGATAAAGGGAAGTTCAGTTTCTTTCTGCTTCATTTTCCAGACAGCCGTCAGAGACCAAAAAGACATTGGTTCCACTGGGATCCTGAAGAGGGCCAGTCCTACCCTCTGCTTTGGCATGGGCAGGCAGTTGCCAGGCAGCTCCATAAGTTTGGACATCAGAAACCCAGGAAAACAGGCAGAGCTGGCCAACAGCTTCAGGCCAGCACAGGGGCAAAATGTCCCACAGGCGGAGATACAACCCCTTCCCTCCTCCCACATCCCAGTCCCCAGAAACAGGTAGGAAAACTGAGGCCAGCAACAGTCGTGGACCCATTTATTTTTGGTTTTGTTTGTGGACCGCATCATTTAACTTGTAGACAAAGCCCAATTTTGCGTTTTAGCAGAAACACACTCCTTCTGCCAGCTCATAGGATTCTGAGGCACAGAGGTATTTTGCTGTGTGTGGCTCTTGTGCCCGAGGCTAATTTGGCTGTGACTTTGTTGTCATAAAAGCAATTGGCTCTGGCAGTTTGTGCATTCAGCTCTGACTTGTGTTCATAAGGTCTTAAGAGAAGTGAAATACACCATCTGCCTATAACCGTCCAGTGGTTTTGGTCTGAATGGTGTGGGAGTGTACTGGTTAACTGACCGCATGTTTAGTGCTCCATCCAGAATAGTTTCGAAATACTATTCCTTTGGAGAGTCAGAGTTTGCAGTCAGAGGCAGAATTGCTCAATCTGCTTGACCGAAGGAGGGGAAAAACGAGGAGGCACGCTACTGATAAGTCAGTTTAACTGCTTTTGGGAAAGTTTTTTATTAGTCCAAAGTCATCATATTGACTGTTTTAAGTTATATTCCTCTCCAGAGTCCAGTTGATGTGTTAGCTGCTTTCTTCATGTAGATGGGCAGATAAACATTATTGTTTCTGCTTGTATGTGCTGGCATTGTTGTTTGCCTCTGTTTTAGCTGTTTCATTTCATTTTCCAATACAGTTGGATCCACAGCCTTCTTGGTGTAAACTACACACACATGCAGACTGTTGTCTGAAAAACAAACAGAGCGAGCATGCAGCGATGAGCTTAATGCCCTGATGAGTGATTATGTAATATGAAAGAGGACTGGGATTGGATATCGGTTTAGCTTTAAAGCTTTTAACCTTTTTCTCTACTCAGCTATTGGTTGCTCTTTGTGTCAAGTCCCTACCTGTTTGTCAGATGACTCTTGGAGATTATTAAATGCCTGGGGGACGTACAGTGTAAAAATTAAACAACTTGATATGTTCCCTGATTGTCTGTTAGCTCAGTGTAGTAGATTTATTCCAAAGTAACTTAAAAAAAAACCCCACATTGCTGCTGCACTGAAAAAACATAATATTATGAGAAAGGGTGTGTATGGTTAAAGGGGTTTCAACACCACACTCATTTACTTCCATCTCAGCACATGAATTTCACGTGTCAGTGATCATTTATACTATGCTGTGAGTGAAAATCTCTTGGGAGCCTGCAAGACTGAGTCTACTTTTAAATAAGAACAAACTGCTTAAATTCAACATAGCACCTACGATGGCCAAGAAAGCATCTATTTTTGTCTCTTACATACACATGCTGACCAGATGTAAGGCTACAGTACAATCATAGCAATCTCACTGAGCACACCGCTACCACATTAACAAATGCAGCGTTGACATTATTCAGACTGTAAGAGAGCTTGCATAATATTATATAACGGTGTGGTCATAAAAATGAAGTCTGCTGGTTGCACTGTTGACCTTTTCTAATACTGTATTGCAGTGAGTTTTCCAGACAAAGATTTGTGTTTTGTTTTGCATTCAGTGTCAAGGAACTATGTTTTTTACAATTAAATCATGTCATAGTGATGATGCATACCCCTCTAGCCTATGTGGCTTCTAATCAAAACCTATTACGTTTGTTATAACTGGATACATTTTCATGGATTCTGTTGGTTTATCTTTAAGTTTTCTTAAATTGCTGAAAAGAATGGCAGTCCATATAAATGTGGGGCATCTTTTCCTGCCAGCTGAACAATGCATTTATTTTGAATTTCTGTTTAATTTAGCATGAACTTCACTATGTTTTTGTCCTTTATACCAGTGATTGAACAAACAACTATTTTGGAATAATTTTCCTAGGAAATTATTGCAATTTCCAGGGAATTACAATAAGATTAATTCCCTGGAAATGCTTCAAAACTCAGTAGTTAGAAGTTAAGTATGGTAACACGTTTGATTTAATTTGTAATACAAGATCTACTGTGACTGTGTTTTTCTTCACTCGTTCCCCACTGAGTTTTCCGACTGTACGATATCCGTTTTTCTTGATGGTGAAAAATATTTCGTCACAACAAGCGTTTCTAGCAGGAAAACCTATTGTTTCTATTTATACTCAAGTAAATCTAGCTACAGTCTTCAACAAACTTGTGTTTTACTTCTGTTGACAGAGTTTTTATGTAGGGATGTTTATGGAAGTGCTGAGCTAATGCTAGCATTTTTACTTTCTGTTTTGATATGACTTGTTGATAATTTGCTCCTAAGTTTATGAGATCTTAAATCACTGCTTCATAAACTCAGTGATTTCTTTTGATCAACAAAACATTGGTGAATAGTTTTTGATAGTTTTTCATTGTAGATGAAATTATTAAAAGAAAAATTTGAAATTTTCCTTTTAATAAGTCAAACCACAGTAGTTTCAATGGTCAAAATAATTCTCTCACAGACTGTGATGTTACTGTATGAGAAACATGAAACATGTTTTTTTTTTATTGAGAAAGAATTTTTAAATCCAACAGAAAATGAAAGAAAAAATATTGTATCATCCCCCATGTATTCATCAGTAATATGAGTAGCTTTCACAAAAACCAGAATTTGAGAAATGTCACCTAAAGAAAAACATTATTTAATTGTAACGATTAAATAATGTTTAATTATTAATCGGGGTGCTTGAAATATCAATCCCGTTAAGTTTGCAAACTTCTGTGTTAAGTGGGTTTAACCAGGAGTGTGTTTGCTGCACTCTGTACCCTGTTTCAGATAACGTCAACAAAACCATTCATCTTCATTTGTTTCCCAACAGCTTAGTTAATACTATTTCTGTGTCACAGGATTATGTGTGCTTTAGGAGACTTTTTGCTGGGAAGACGTGGCTCACCCCTCTGTGTGATTTGTATTGGTTAAATTTTCTGCATTTTGTATCTTGTGCAAAACTCTTCACTTTCACAGTTTCTCTTGTTGGTTTTCAAAACTTGCAAAGTAGGTCACTATCCCTTCAGCAAGTCTGGGCAAAAACCCTCGCAGGATGAGAGAGAAAGAGCCAATGCACCTACTCACGTGTGCTTATTCGATTAACAAAACTAAAACCCCCTGAACATCTTTCAAAACTCCCACCCGTTTTGTCAACTGCACCCCCTCCTCAGAGAGTCCTGTGTCTGATTAAGTCTCTCTTGCATTCACACCCTAAAGCAAAGCATGTTCAACCTGTCAATTCTCATCAGCATGGGATCCAGTACCCTGATATTGAACAGAGACTAGTTGAAATGAGCAAGAAAAAAAAACAGTAAGGGCTGATGAGATGAACAGGGGAGGGGTTACTTTATTTTGATGAGAAGAGTTTGTCTCTCTTATCTGTCCTTGGTCAGGTACACGGTCGGCTAGCATGAATGGAAAACACTGAGTTGGCATAAACAGGACACCAGCAACCGGCAGAAAAGGGAGGGGCAGTGGATAGGATTTGTGGTGTATCTCTTCTGTATTTACTGATATTCTGTTCGGATAAGAGTTAGTGGGACTTTTTGGGCAAGAGGGAGTGAAGTCCACCTCTCAAATTCACCTGGCCATGACCATTACACCTACCAATTCTTCACTCCCAAAGGAGACATTTCAGCTAGTTGTTGAAGGTCAGAGTCGGTGAAACAGCACCCCAACCCCAATCTAGTCTGGGTTGACTAACCCACATTCAAACCCCTGACATTACCTCCTGAGAAACACAATCCACTGCTGTTTAGGTGACTACTTTCTTACATTTCAGTAGTTTGAACTTGTCAGTGTTATCTTTAGTTTTAAAAGAATTCCTTCTGAACCTGTTGATCCGTTTTCACATGTTGTGTCGGCCCCTTTTTTCCTCTCTCACTCCCAAACCACAAGAGGTTGAAGCTTTTGCACTGACAGGCAAGGGTGAAAGGTCACCCCTCAATGAATGGAGTTATGTAGGAGGGGCGGGCCTAGATCAGGACGCAAACAGGCATCTGGCACGTCTGGTAGGTCAACCTCAGGATTTGGGTCGCAGAGCTGCGCCGGCAATTTAAAACCACAGATGATAAGTGACAGCTCATCATTTAACACTGCAGCTTTATTATCTCCAGATTGAGAGTCGGGTGGACAAATGAAAAGCTTGTACATAGTACATATTTTGACAGTGTAGTATCATGTTTGTGGCTCATCAACCACTAAATACACCGACTGATAGAAGTTCAATTTAAATTATTGTATTTAAAACGATAAGAACATTTTTACTTATTTTACTTATTTTACTGTGTGTGAGCAAATTAGTAAAGGGCTGAAGTTTTTTTTTTTTTTTTTTAGCAAATTGATGTAAATATGGAAAATCCTAGGTCTGATTCAGCTTGTTTCGTTGCAAAAGGTATTTTTAAATTGAGAAAATCTAACCTTCACATAACCTATGAAACTGTACATTGGTGTAAATGAATGCTTCAGCACTGTGCATCTTTTCTTTAATGCAGTACCTTTTAAGGACCAAAAGGAGAGGAACTTCCTTTTGAACAATCCCTGCATTCCTGCAGTAAAGTGCTTCATCTCTTGTTCACCCACACTAATAGTCACTCACATAAGGCCTCCTGTTCTGCCACAGCGTTTAGAAACAGCTCAGTCAACTGTCATTCCTTCTTCTCAGTAGATCTTTCTGTCCCTCTACCCAACAAAGTCTTCATACCAACCAGCAGCTGTTGTGCGCCACTCCTTCTCCCCTTTTCCACCAGCTTCAGCTGCATCTAATTTTTCGCCTTCTCTCAACTTTACAGTATCTTTCACACAACCGTTGTCATTCTTTTAACAGCTCTGGGGCCTCATGCATAAAGCGTGCGTGCGCACAAAAAATGTGCGGCGCCATATTTTACGGACAAGTCGGAATGTATAAAAATTAACTTTGCGTCAAAGTTTGCGTAAATATATGAGCACTTTTTCGCTGGTGTGAAAATGTGCCGCAGCCACGCAAACTTTTTTTGTGGACAATATCAAACTACAAAGCGTTAAAACTCACCTAAATACACTAAAATCTTACTACATTTGGTGTTATTTAGACCAAGAAGCACCAAACATTTTTTGTCTCATAAAGATGCAACGCATTGGTCAGTGCACCAAAGTGCATGAAATGCATCTGCGGGGTAATTTCATTCTCACAAAAGAAAAAAACAGGGTAGGACCAGCACTGAAAGAAAAAAAAAACAGGGTTGGATCAGCAGATTAACTCAAACCTGCTGATTAAAAATAATCAACAGGTTTGACTATTTTTAAGGTGATCAAGGTGTGTATGCAATCACACGTATACAAGTAGCAGCACAAAGGTGTGCCGCTTAATTGTGGAGCTCTTTGGCTCCGGTGGCGAACATCGTTAATGGAAGGATTCAGTGGGAGCGTTTGTTCAGAGATCATATTGATCTGCTGGGAAATAATTTCTGACTGGCCGACATGATGATGGTTTATGAGTGTCTAGATTTCTCAGACTGATCATCCTGGATCTCTAAGCAAAACTTAAAGAAGGAGCCATGCGGTACTGGTATCGGTCCAGCTGCAGTCATCCTTCAGTCGAGCCATGCCCACTTTGTGAATGCGCCTTATGCATAAAGCATCTTTATTTTGTAAATGTACAACTCATGCACATGATTCTACTATTTAGAGTAAACGTCCACATTCCCCACTCAGAGGTCCGATTTAAAAAAAAAAAAAAAAAATTTGTGCACCGCAATTTTCTAAATTTTTCCGTACGCCAAGTTTTAGTGTGAGAACTGTGCATTCTTTTATGCGTGAGGCCACTGGTTTCCTATGACCTATTGTTTGTGCATGCAAACAAACAATAAAAATTGGTGCAAACAGATTTATTTAACTTAGGTTTTTTTTTCTGTTACGTGTTATTTGTAAAAATGAACAAAATTGGTTTTCTTTTGCCTTTTATAACAATACATCCTACTTTGTTTCTCTTGCCCTTATTTTTTTCTGAAAGGTAGCGTAAATCCTCTTGAAATCCAGAGAAGATGAAGTACAGTATCTCATCTTCCTGTTTTAACTGTCAGAAAGTTATTGTTTTTTTTTTTTTTTAATTCTTTATTAACATTTACAGTGAGGATAACGACTGTATTCGCTGGAACCTATGAGATGGAAGCTCCTCTGCATTATTGTATCAAACTCTCTATATTAAAATTCATATGTAAATTAAAGACATCTGTGTTATTTCCACTGTACTTATCGGTACAATAGTCATGAGATGCATGAGATGACTGGTATTATGTGAGCTTATGATTTAGACACTGTATCCTGTTTTATTTTGTAGACCTGAGTAATTGTTTAATTTTATTTGTGTCTCCTCAAATATGTCAGCTATACCAGCACCTCACTAAAGCAGCGTTTAGGAAGAGAAAGATTCACTGTAGAGGTTTCTTTCTACATGCTGAGAAACTTCAGCTGCCCGTGACCTCAGTTCCACCTGAAGGATTATTGACATTGCTGTCTTTTGCTTTATTGCGGAAGAGAGCAGTAGTGAACTTCTGCCATTTCGATCGATGTTGTGGTGTAAAGTTAAACATTGTGCACGGTGATTTGTCAAAATGCCAGGGCCTCAGAGGGAGTAAGTAAATCAAAGAGTGAAGAAACAACTCAAGGGGAGTGTGTAGATTAAAGATTTTCTGTTGTGCTTCAAATAACTTCACCAATACTCCACTTTGAAGATTAAAGCTTAAATCAACATATTTAAAAAAAAATACAAACATGCCACACCCAAGCTGTGAAAACCTGTAAGCCCAGTTCCTTTTAAGCTCCTAGAAAACCCCCTGTGCTTTGTGGAAGTTTCTTCAAGTGTGTGTTTAGACATGCACTTCTTTAACAATAGGGCTTTGTTGGATGGGATAATGAATTACAACCGTGCCCTCCGACAACTAGTGCTGACAGACGGGCAATCAGCCCTACAAATGAAAGAGGTTGTGTTTTTTCCAATTTTATCTGACATCAAGCATCAGAAGCACAATGCTGAGATAGCAAATCATGCACAGAGTGACATAGTTAGACTTCATTATCACATATCTGCTAGTGTTGTTTTTGTCTTCTAAACTCCTGGCCATTACATTATTGGAGTGTGCTTGCTATGTCCTGCTGAATCAGCCCACCAGCTCACCTGTTGTCATGTGGGGCCTGGCACATTTACATGGTTCTTCAAAACATTTCAGTCTAGATGGTGACTGGGGTGGCTAAATCCAGTTTTAGATTAAGGGGTTTACCAAAAATATAGGATTTGTAAAGATTGGGTTGAAAAAAAAAATCTTCAAATGCTTTAAATTAGATCTTTTCCATGGAAAGAACCATGTTTCTTGAGCTGGTTCAAATCAGATGCCTTCAAACTTCCGTGCCTCTTTTTATCAGTTTGGGGAGCCAGATAAGTGTCAACAGTGGGTATTTTACAACATAGTAGAGAGTGTTGTAGCAAGATGGCAGAGCAGGCTGAGTTGTGCATATTAGTTCTTTGTCCACATAACTTCCTTTAGACATTTCAGCTGATCACCAATACAGCATTTACTCTTAACGTAGATGGCTTATCTTTGTTTTCCAGCCCTACAGTCCATGCTCAAAATAAAATCACCTGCTTGGTTTCCAAAACAAATAAGTGCACATTCTTCATTCCTATAATTTTTTGGATTGTTTCTTTGTTCAGTTGACCGGGCTTTTTCTCCAGGTGTTGACCAGTGCGTGGGTGATGTAATGATTCACATAGAAAAACCAGCTGAACCATAGTTAGAGCTGTGAAACCTCTTGTTTTTGTTGTTAAAACACAGAACAATAATTAAAAAATTCATTTGAGAACCATAATAGACCCTGATCTGTGTAAATGTGGAAAAGTCCTAACATTTAAAAGTAAAATATCTTAAAACTATTTAATATTTGATTAATTTAAATTAAAATAAATGTTAAATGCCAGAGGAAAACAAAATAAACGACACTGAAGTTCAGTTGATGGAGACCTTAGAACTGTCTAATGGATATGCTGTTTTTGAAAGTTTGATAAAATGCTTAGTACTCATACACAACATTTATGTTCTGAGCCCTGACTGGAATATATATTCATATATATATTTATACATATAATATTTCAGGTATTTAATCGCAGAGATGGGACATCTATCTTAGTACATGAGGGAGTCCAGAAATCAAATTGCATCGTTTGAAACTTTATGGTTGATTGAAAATAAACACCACAATACAAAAACTGCACAATAGTTCAAATATTTGTATGTTTGTATATCCCGTATAAGTTTTAGATGAGCAACACTGTTAAACAACCTGAACTCTCATTATTGCCTTGATAAGGTGGAGCGGTTTGTCATTTGGAGAGTTCAAACAGTTGTGCTCAAACCCAACATAAACATAAATTATGTTGGCTTTGAGCACAAACATGGCTCTACTCAGAGCTTAAATGTGTGAAGTGTTTCTCTCAGATGCAGAGTAAGGTATGGGTCAGTGTCCAAATAACCTCTAGAAGTCGCAGCTCCTCTGTGGTGAAGCAATAATGAGAGGTTTTACATACTGTATACTCAAACTGTTTCCTCATCAGCTGCTGTTCCACCCACAGTGGGCTTTAATGCAAAACTCCAAAAGTCTATTGTTCGGCTTTGATGGAGCAATAAACACTGTTGCAGTGATTCCCAGTTTAGAGTAATTGAATTAAGTTTCTCTTGTTTGTAATTTGGAATCAGAGCGGAAGAATAATGATCCAGTAAGATGTTTAGCTGCTTCAGTTTTTCCTCGCTCTTGCTCAATCTGCTCCAATCCGGTTTGAACCAAGAGTCAACACCACGGTCTCAGTTGGTTGGATTTACACTATGTTTTACTCACCATAATTGCACCATAAAGAAAAGATGGAAAAAATGAGACTGGGAGAGATAGGAGTTAGGGAATAGCTCAAAAGTTTGTCAGTTTTGGACACTTAGAGAAAGAAATAGCTACATCATCCTTGAATTTGAACCATAAAATTATGTTCTTTATTTGGCATTCATAGCTTAGCTTAATTGGCCTCAGCATATTGCTGAATGATGAACTGGCAATTTCTCCAAGTAAACCACAGCCCAGTGACCGCTGCAAATGCCCCCGCAGTCCCCACCCCGCGGTGACCCTGCAGGGATTAGCGGATACAGACGAGATTACGTCTTGTGGACACTTCAGTGTATTCACAGAGTAAAGATGTCTTAACTTATTCATGGTTAAGAAGTTCAGTGTTGCGTTAATGAAGATCATTGCTAGGCAAATTTTGTCAATACATTTGAGAGTGATTTGTCTAAATTTAAAAGTGGAGTTGCCAGGGCAGCCCGAACTGAAGAGTCTCTTACACTTTAAGCTCAAGCGGTTACCTTGTATGTTTAAGTCTGAGAGAGTAAAGACTTGGCAGGGAAAAACCTGACTGTTCAACAGACGGAACTCTTCAGCCATTTATAAAACATGACTTTTTCTCTGGGCCAGAGCTGAGCCTGGCAAGCTCTCCCATCTGGCTGTCAGTTGGAATTTGGCTGCATGAAAATGCACAAATGTTGCATGGGGACTCGCCAGTTGCGTCCAGCTTGCAATTATTCTTTTCCATCTTTATGAAAGCAAGTAGCCATGTTTCAGTCTTTCTTGCAACAAAGAATAAAGAATATGTTCATAAACAATGGGTTGTAATGCCCTCCTGGTCATTTACAAGCAAATTTCTACCTCGGCTGCGGTCTGCAAGGATGTGCTCATTTTATGATCATTTTGTCTTTAATGTTTCCATATTATGCTCTTATTGCTTCCATTCATCTTAATAACTGTCCTTTGTTGGCACAAAGGGTAGAAATTGAGAACCTTTTACTTTATAGTCCGAACAATCAAAATGTTCAGTGGAACATTGATCTAGCAATAAGTTAAGTTATTGTTTGGGACTGGTCTTTGTAAGTTGATGCTCACTGTAGTAAGGGATAGCCAGGCCTTGATTACCTGTACAAGTAATCAATCACCTTAAATGTGGATGTAAAAGTCGTATAAATGCAGTCATTTCTCGACTAACTGTGATTGCTTTAACTAACTGATGGAAACGGCTGCTCAGATTTCCTCAGTGACTCTTGCTTAGACCCGGAAATCTCACAAGGTTTAGTCTTCTGTCACCACAAAAATGTTGGCAAAACGCTTCAGATACAGAGTATGTTATTAGACATCCTAATAATTTCTGACTTGGCTAACATAGACAAATTACTATACAAATTTACTTTACTTAAGCATGTGAAAAAATGAGTAATTTTAAACTCCAAAAGGCTAATAGTTGACTAAACAACAGTAAGTGTTGTGTTTCTGGCATACCATCTGAATATTTAAAGAAAAACATGATAATATGCACCAATACATGTTCCGTTTGGACGTTATCGCCACTCTGTAGTTGAAGCAATGGATTGCAGTCAATTGCTGGCCTTGCAAAGTAAGCTGTCCTCTTAATGTCATAAAACATTGTTGACCTTCAGTATTAGCTGCAGCACATTACAAGCAGCTGCCATCATAAGCAAAATTGTGAGTTTTCAATGTTACAAATTTAACTATTCGAATTTGCAATATAATATCCAAAGTTTCGGAAATCAGCTCCCTTTTAGAATAAACGTTTAAGGTTCACTCTCTTCAACATTTTAGTTGTTTTTTTTATATATGAATTATATTATAAAACAACTAAGCAATCATGGATCTGTCTTTGGTTTAGAAATGTATATAGAACAACATGAGCTATTCTTGATGAAAATAATGCAAGCAACGTCCACTTTACAGTATGTATCAGTTTGCTGTGTCAGGCTTGATTGTGCTGTTTTCCTTAAAGGAAATTCAAAGATTTCATAATGTGCTGTGCTATCAAACAGAATATAACTTCTTAGCTGTTTAGCTAGTGGCTTTTATGCTTACTTTTTGTGGGTCTCCACCTTCCTAGCTTGCACTGTCTATAAAAAAGATCGTAATCAGTTTTTTAATGACTAGAGAGTTTCTCTATCTGACACTTGCCTGTGGATATTTGGCTTTGTCGGAGAGGGTAGAACAGATTGGATTGCTAACAGCAACAACGATGGTTTCCTTTCACAAAACACAGGAAACCAGGCAAGAACCTGCGCTGGCTTGTGGTGGCAACAGGGCAAATCTCAGAAGTAGGCATGAGTGGGAGGGCGATGTGAGGATTGAGAAACAAAGTTGGAGCATAAGTGGAGAAAGACAGCTGACCGCAATTGAGGGTCTCCACCATTTACATTCCTTTCTGTTTCAATTAATCCTCCCTGTCCTATTTCTAACTTGTATTTCTAAGTCAGTGATCTGTCATTTTCCATATTTTCTCCCAACTATTTGAATTCTAAGACACGGAGAAGGGGATGGCATTTTTTAAACTATGATTTAGTTTTTCAACTCTGTCCATAAATAAATCCAGTTTTTCCATTGCTGGTGCAACCAAGAAGGGTTTGGTTTATTTAGATACATGAACAGCTAACTTGAATGGATGTCAAAATAAGAAAAAGAAAACAGGAATTTGGCAAGATTCTGTGGCTTGCCTCAACAGAAATGAAGAATGACATGCTCCAAGATAAGGAAGTGGTGTTATTGTAGACAGAAGGGCCTATCTTTTTTGTGGGCCTCAGACATAAATAGGAAAATCAGGCTAGAAAAACTAAGACCCCTGGTCAAAACAAATTCCCTGCATTCCCTTAGTAATGGATATGCTGGTAGAGAGGAGTGCCTGAAGTTGAGAGGACATTAGTTTCATCTACTTTTTGATATTGTAGCATTGGATCAATGTCTTCTGATTAGCAAAATGATCACAAATGATGTCTTCTGAACGAGTTACTTGTACATGCCTTCATTGACTCCCTGCATTTGGAGGCAAAGTTCTAACTTAAGTTATTGGATGAAAACGACACTTTGAAATTGCTAACTTTGAGTTTTCTTAACTGTATAACACAATCCGAACTCAAAACTGTGGTTGTTAGCGTGACGTGGACAGTATGATGCATTAGCTAAAATTGGATATTTAAGTTTTCAGTTGACAGATTATCAGTAAGGGCAGATTAAGCTAAAAATGATCTGATCTAGTTACCAGCTAAATTCTCAGTGTATATATGCAGTTATATTGTGTATATGTATATATGTGAGGTAGCCAGAATATGTCTCTTATGGACAGAGATCATTGTTGCCAGAATAGCATCTACCTCCATTGTGCTTTTAATGTATCAAATTTTTCTGAAGAACCATTGATTTAAAAATAATATTATGTAATTTCCAAGTCAAAACATAGATGTATTTACTTTTTGAAGCGATTTTGTTTTGACATTAAATTGTTTGCTTCTGTACATTTGCATCTATATATGTGTAGTTTATACATTTAATAAGATGGAG
Source organism: Poeciliopsis gracilis (assembly GCA_911649635.1). Lineage (NCBI taxonomy): Eukaryota > Metazoa > Chordata > Actinopteri > Cyprinodontiformes > Poeciliidae > Poeciliopsis > Poeciliopsis gracilis. The sequence continues at coordinate 7,851,076 of CAJVRI010001220.1, forward strand.
TTGGAGAAATCATGCTTTTTGCTCCATGTGTGTCCTATATTTTAATTTTTTTGCCAGTACAAAGCTGTTTGTGTGCATGTCCTGAAGGATACAGATTGCATTCTAGGATCAAGAGAGAGAAAGAGAGGCCTTTTTGTGTTGAGACTGAATAGGCTCCACAGTGAGAGGCCACATTAAAGAGACACAGCTCCTGCCCAACAGCTCTTCCCTCTCCGGGGGTTCACTGCTCATGGCCTTACGTAAGGCCTGACATGTGCGTGGACTGCAATGAAATGGACAAGTTGTAAAAGTAGGAAAGACAGACAATGAAATTCTTATGCATTTTTAGACATGCATTTCTGTTTGTTATATTTTTCCAATATTTTCTAGGTAAGGTTGTGTAGAAATGCAATGGATTTCTACACAAATGTTCTTTTGAACATTTGTGTAGAAATGTTCACAAGAACATGTCTACAATATGTTGACTGTGACTCAACACAGTCTGCCAGTGTTGAGTCACTGGCAGACTGAGATCGTCAATCATTACGATCTCCTGCACCTAGCCAGCGACCGGGCATCCTGGGGGTCAGATGACATGATATAATATACTGGGGTCCAGGCAGAATGATGGGGCACAGAGGAGGTTGCAGGATTGAGAGCAGCGTGTGTTCTATACATAGTGGGTTTGCATGAGGCGACACGCAGACGAACACCAACACCAGCCTTGTCAGATCTGGTAGACTCCCAACATTTCCCTATTATGATATTCCAGTTTAACAACAGTTCATCTCTTTCTGACACCACTTCTACACTTTACATGTACAGTTTTCCTAGAGTCCTTATCTACATCTTCATTGTTATGATTTGAAATAATGTGTGATGTCTCATCTTTATAAACAAGCTATGGACAACCAAGATCCTCAAAGCTTTGAGTTTGAGTGAGCTGAGAGGTAAAGGACTGGGATGCATATCCTGGCATATAAGAGACAATATTTTGTGGCTTTGGGGGTAGCATTCCTGTCAGCCTCTTAACCCTTCATAACTATGAGTGATACAAAACAAAGAAAAAAAAGTTCACCAGATCAAAAGCGTAACTGGAAACATGCCCGTGTTTATAATCTGCGATGCTCTGGCCTGGTGTGCATTTGCATTTGTTTGTGTTCACGATAGATAAAAGGAAGCGCAGTGGATGTAAATTTTACCATGACTCCAACAGAGAGGTGTTTGATCGCTGATTTTAGTCATGAGTTTGTGAGACAGTGTTTTTAAACTTTAACTATAAAGGCCAAACACCAGCTGCCTCGTCACTGTTAGGCACATGCAGCTGCTATGGATATTAGGAAGCTTCTACACACACACTGGGAAGGCATACAAACACTACATTATGATGTTGGTGTGGGTGGGGGTCGCGTTGATCACATGATCACACTGGATGAATAAGTGATATTTAAAGCAACTACAGCTAAGCTTATAAGAAGACGGAGATCATTGTTGCCATTTTGTTGCAACATTGAGATCTAGAGCATCCATGTTCAGCAGATATTCCAAACAATAAAGCTGCCCACCAGCCTTCCATCTGTCTCTTCTTTTCTGTTGACCTTTAAACTAACCCTCATGCAAACAGCCTATGGGATTCAGCGCTGTTTCCTGGAAAACAAGATACACATCTAAGTCTTGTCTGTGGTTTTCAACTTTATTGCACCATAAAAAGAAAAAAAAAAATGGTAAGAGGAAGCCACTGGAAGTCTTGCTATGGAAAGCAGAGCAGAGGCTTTGCCAGAAAGGTGCAACACGCAAATGAATGTTACAACTCTATGTGGTGGAGGGAAAAAAAGTTGTTAAATTCACTTAGGGTTGATAAGCTATCAAATAAAAAGCTGATTTCTCCACAAGTCTGACACCAGACTTGTGGAAATAAATGGATGAAATGTCCCGTTTTCATTTTATTTGTCTCTTTTTAAGATGAACTGTGTAGGGCAAGAGAAAAGCAAAGACCTTCAGAATACCAGCTGTATAGGTTAAAAGAATGTGCAGAGTTCCCTGAGTGGAGCAGCTGGAGGAAACTCGTAGTGCCCAGAGATATGGTTTTTCAGGATATGAGTTCATGACAGTCCAAACATCCTCACAATGATTAGCTTTGTTTTTAACAGCATCTCGGTCTAATGAAGAGGAGAAAGCAACTTAAAAGCGATAGAGCTGCTGATAAAACGTCTGCTTTCTGTCTGATTGGGAAACAATATCTTCACCACCTGCTTGATAATATCTGTAGTGGTACTGTAAGGCAATTGAACAATTGAATCCTCCTGAGTATAAAACTGTTAAGTAAACTGCAGCATGTACAGTGGAACACTCAGTGGAAAAACTCTGCAGCTTCAGGATTTTATTTTTTTTCCTTCATAAATGTTACCTAAGCGCTGGAAGTTAATTTAATCTGCTGTGAGATGTTCCATTCAGACAAACTTCATCCAACTATTCCAGGACGTTTTCCTCTCATCATTAAAACATGCTGAGACAAATTTTATGTTGAGCTTAAGGTCAAAAGGTTTTGTACCCATGATGAAAATGGCAAAATCTCACTATAATGTTGGTTCACCTCTCTATAGCTCCAATTTTTGTTCTCTAAAAAATGATTTAGAGCAAGCATTTTAAATTGTAAAACCACTTTTGTGATCTTTCAATTTAGTGTGGAGTGGGCCTGAGCAGCTGTTGGACAGCACTGCAGTTATTATTTGTAGTTTCCAACATTTCACTTTTAGTAAATTTTGAAAATTTAGTGACTGGACAAATTGTTGTACTCAACCCTGGAAAGATAAAAACATAAGAATCTTGTAAAAAGGTTTTGCAACATAGTAATATTATACTAATCTGCAGCTCTTATCTTCTCAGTGGATACAATACTTGGATGCAGGATGGTTTCTTCTTTTTGAACTCTGATCTTGTTGCTGCTTCTTGTCTTGGCTCAGAGCAGAAGTCTCCATATGTGCCTGGACCTGGCATGTTGACTTTAGCCGGCCCATGTGTTGTGTTGCTGCCAAAGAGGTGTGTTCTTGGCTCAGCTGAGACCAATCCAAATTGAAGGTGGAAGGAAGGTAAAAGTGTGTTTTGAGTGTGTGGGTGTGTGTGAGAAAGCGACTGTATGGTTCTGTTTGTGCATGGACTTAAATGGGCCAAATGTCACACATACAGGGCCTTGCAAATGCAATCCTACTGGTTGAACCTTTTCACATTTTTCTGCAGGATGCATCCATATATTTTATTAGGTTTTTGTGTATAGGACCAGCACAACATAGTACACAACTATGGCACTGAGTGAAAATGTTGCATGGTTTTCAAATTTTGCTGTCACAAAAATTTTGAAAAAAGGTGTTTTACAAGAGACAAGTTTCCTGACCCCACTAAAGAAAACCATCTCCACAACATAGTGCTGCCATCACCTCGTTTCACCCTGAGATTTGTGTACTCGGGGTGATATACTGTTAGTTTTTGTGTAGCATTTTCAATGCAGGCAAAAGGTCCCATATGTGTTTCAGTCTCCCACATGAGCTGAGGATCTCTGGAGCTCCTCCAGAGTTGGCATCTTAGCATCAGTCCTTGGGGGTGCACCGATTGCAGTTTTCTGGCGGATCGCCAATTACCGACCTTTACAAATTCTGACGTGCCGATTCCGATTTTGGCCGATTCCAATGTTTTTTTTGTCTGAAATGTCGCTAAATATAGTATGAAAATTGCTGAATTTGCAACAGGGTGGTGATTTTTGTTAATTGCAAACATGTAGAGATGACCGGGTGGGCTGATCTATCAGTCAAACCTCTCTCACAGGAGAGCAGAGAAGGATAGTGGGGTTGATTTTTAGACCTTTGTAGATAAAGATCGGTGGATAAGATCAGTTTCACATGTAGGTTGATCACCTCCTCCCAGATCTACGGAAATTAAGGAAATTGGTCTGAACCCAGAACGTTTTTGCTTCAAGACAACAGTTCCATTTATTGCATCATTGTGCAGAAATTACATTTTTAAATCACTCATTAGTCAGACTTATAAAGCAGTTAGTTGATCTGAGCTTTATTCAAAGGTATCGCAGAAAATGGTAATGCACAGTTTTCAGGTTTTTTTGAAAGTTTTTTTTAAAGACAATTTCAAATTTCATAATTCCTTTCCCACCGCTTTACAATAATGTACTTTTTATGCACAAATTTTTCTATCACATAAAATACACTAGTGATAGATTTAGTTCAGTTTAAGTTCTTGTGGCTGCATAAATTTGAACGGTACTATGTATTACATAAACACGTACACAAATGGGATTAAGCCTTTTTCACTTAAAGTAACTTGCACCTCAAGAAACACTTGTCATTGATGGAGTTAAATTTAACACCTGCCATGAATGGCTTCACTACACCCAGCAAAATAACATAGTAACCACAGGCTGTTTATATAAATTCATTAAAGTGAGTGTAAAATTTATCATATTATCTTTGTGTGAACTGTGCTTGCAAACATCCAAATTTGAAAAAGAAAACCCCAAAAACTTAACCTCATCATCCTCTAAACCGCATGTGTACGTATCACACAGAGACAACATTTGTCTAAAGCAATATCTGCTTTCCCTAAAAGCAGAAATTGCAGGAAGCCTAAATAAAACTATGTTCAGTTTAACTTGCTTGAAAATAAATCCTGCTATTAGAGGATGTAAACAGATTTTTAAAGACCTTGTTGCGGTTTCTGTGCCCTCCTCCTTTTCTGCCCTCCCACAAGCTTTAAATATTTCATAGTCATTCCACAGACAGATGAGACGAGGGACTGTGTCATTTAGGGTCGCACGTCCATCGAAGTGAGCGATAAGCGGCGGTGGTGGAGTAGTTATCTGTCGGAGTTGATTTTTATGATCAGGTTTGGTGTTTATGATGGCAGAATGTGGCAGCCATCTGCTGCAAACAGTGATATCAAAATCAGTAGAAGAGCATCAGTAAAGTAGGTCATCTGCTTATTAAAAATCATCAGTTGGCTTCTTGTAAAAAGATGTCTAAAACATGTCCATGTGTTGTTTTGCTCATCACATCCATACAGAGAAATGTGCACCAGATGTAAAAGTTGTGGTGACTGTGAGGGATCATGGTTGTTCTGGGAAGCAGAGGAAGGAAAGTGCTCAATGTCAGGAAATCAGGCTGGGGATGGAAGGTGGGTGGTAATAGTGTCGGTTGTGTGTTGGTATCTGTGTTTGCATGCATACGTGCATGAGAGGGAGGGATAATAAAATTTGGATTAACTCTGGTTTCAAAAGGCTAGCTATACTTTTAGCTCTTTTTCTTCCTTCTCCCTTCTAAATGATATACATATGTAGGTTCCAGAAAACAGACTCAAGCAGGCTTAACTCTCACTTTTAAGACTAATTTTACTTCCATGTTCAAACTGATAACATGTTGATGATGAAATGGAAACAAACAGCAGAGAACTGAGCTCCATAAGTCATAACCGTGTCCCTGGCTGGCCCTGCTTAGTACTGAAAACATGGCTAATGACTGAAACAGGACACAGCTAATCTTGTTATCTCTTTATCTCTTGGCCAGACTGTATGTGTGTGTGCCTACATGTATTTGTCTGTGTTGTTTATTCATATTGCGTTTACTCATTTTTGTGTAGTTCCTTTTCAACAGTATTATTATACTCTGAATTTTCTTCAATGACTGATCATTTGAAAATGTAGAGGAGTAAAACTAACATATCTTAACACTTTTCTTTCTGTGTGGAGTGTGGTGGAGTGCACAGGCTTTCTTTCTGAGAGATATCTGGTACATTCCGTTGGGATGTGTTTGCTCCCTATCCAGCAAATTCTCATCAGCGTGGGAGCTCAGCCACTTACAAACTTTTTTTTTCTGTGCTTCTGTAAAACTCTTTATAAAGTAAACTTTTATTACACAAAGTGGTGTTTGTGCAGGTAGATGGAGAGGTGATCACTTGAAGCACACTTCTAGGCATGTTTGTAGAAGTTTTTTTAATTGATTGTGTGTATTTGTGTGCGCGAGCATGCATTAAAACTCACTGTGGAGCTTAGCCAGGGCTTAGGGCTTGGCTGAGAGAATGCCTCAAACCAGTTCACTCTGGTTGAGTAGTGGAGAAGTCAGGGGGCGGGACAAGAACCACTTAAAGCTCCAGGCTTCCTTTCTCTTCACATAAGAGTTGGAGATTTCTGCCCATTTTTATTGGTCTATATCACATATATACAGTTCTAAAATGTGCCCACTTGACTACATTCACTTGGAGAGCTTGCTATTCTACCTAACAAATCCTGTTATGTGTCTGTGTGTGCAAATGTGCTCAAGTGTGTGGGTGAGTTCTTGGACCGGCCTTAAACAATTTTCCCCACATTTCTCTTTCAAGGACGGCAGGAACCGCGGCGGATATTGCCAAATACAAGCAATAGAGAGAAATAGTGTGTGTGTGAGGCAGATAAGTTTGTTAATGTTTGCAGGAAGCTTTTCGGTGACTGTTCTGTAACATTTTTCTGAAATTGCCGCATGTTAAAAACCTCCACTCTGGAGCCATGTTGCACGTGCATTTGTCATGGTTCCAGCATAAAGGTTTAGAATCAGGCAGGCTCTCTCAGTATTGAGCTTAGTGGAGAGGAGGAGGAGAAGGCATCTCTCTTTAGCTTCACCAGCAAGGTTTCACAGGCAGTGTTAAAAGCACACTATAAGGCACTTTCACCCTAGAGGCTTTCCATTACAGTCTCATATATATATACACACACGCAGCAAGTTGTTCAAGGCTCACTGAACTTCTGTTAACGCTCTTACTTCTTGTTTGCTTTATTTATTTTTGCTTCGTGGTTATGTTTTTGCTATGAGGGTTATTTTGTTTAGCGACCGATATTTGTCATTTAAACTCTGTTGTGCTGTTGTGTTTTCACATACACAATTGTATAACTTCTTCAAACATAAAGTGAGTGCTTATTTTTTTCACATATTGTCATTGTTTGTGTGTTTTTCAGGAATCCCTCAGGTCATGCCGATAAGGAGGTGATGGCTGCCACCGTCTTGACCTCACTGTCCACATCCCCCTTGGTGCTCTATCCTTCCTCTGTGCCTACAGGTAACACCATAAGCCTTTACGTTTCCTTTCCACCCTGCAGCTACAGCTCCCTCAGTAGGAGCTGCATGATCAAACAGTGACTCATCCTCCATGTTAAATAAATCAAGTACATTTACTTTAAAACCTGCCAAAGGGTGCTAACTCTAAGCTCTGAGAGGCTGGGGAGAGTGCTCACCTCAAATCGCTTGATGTTCCTTTCTCTGAATCAAGTTGAACGGCTGAATGTTTATCCAAGGGAAGATAGAACCTTGTAAAGTTATCGGCAATATTTTGTTATCTTCTGATGCATTCGTGTTCTATTAAATTTTGACCCTATAAACACAGCTCTTTTCACAACGTCTGACACTGCTGTTATTGCCCTTATCATGCCAGCTTAGCCAGACGGTCAAAGTCCTGGGAGCATTTCATTTAGAATGGCGGTTGTTTCTTTTCCTCTTATCAATAAGAGAGTAGATCATTTTAAATTAGATTGCCAATAAATCATAAGAAATTCATATTTTGAGGTCCTGAGCTGTCATTTTCTTATCTGTAGTATATAGTATAACTCATTGATCAACTTCAGTTTGGCTAAAAGTAGATTAAATTTACCTCCAGAAGCAAAGTAGTCAAAGCTGGTCAAGTGAAATCATGTCGAGACAAAACCTGTTAGATTTTCCCTGTTGCGTAACTATTCAAAGCCATAAGGCATGTGTAATGATAATGAATTAAGATTTAAAAAAAATATAGCATACCAAAATGCAATAACAATTTAAAATTAGAGCTGCTCTTCTCTCTTTTTCATCTGCTGATGACCCACGCCGATGTCTTTGCCACGCATCCTTCTCACAAAGAATTAGATCTGCTCTGCACACAAGGGCACCAGATCTGTAAAGTATTTTATGGCTGTTTAGTGTTTGAATTTATCTATCAGCAAGTCATTACAGACCCATATTCAGTCTACAGTTTCTGACAGATAATTGAAAAAATAGTTCATGAACAAATTTAAGTTTAAAAAAAGAGAAATTATTTATTTATCGCTGTAGGCAGACTTTTGATCACACAACAGAATCAAGACAGCAGGGGTGAACATCTTGATCAGTATACGTCTTAACAATGATGGGTTAACTTTCTGTCTTGGTATTACTTTACCTCAGTTTTGCCTTTGATGCTGATCGATATGCTGGAAAAATGTGTGGAATTGCCTGGTTGTTTTTTTTTTTTTTTTAAACAGACAGAACATTTGTGTTTGATCATTTTAAATCTGGGAGAACAAAAATGATTTTTTTTATATTGTATATATCAATATAATATAGATGAGACAGACACCGAGGTTTTTGGACCCAAATATGGGAAGGTTGAGATTGGCATTTTAAACCCAAAAGATGTGAGAAACCCCAATGTTTTGGACTCAAATATGAATTTTAACAAACATAACGTTTGTTGCAAAATTAGCCTACTGGTACTGGACCCCTGTATATCTAATAATAGATTTTAAAATCCTGTCAATTTCGAACTATGCGGCCCCTTCAGGTTTTCAATACCTGCTCACTCGGTGTCTGTTGGATCACAATCATACAAGGTGAGGCTACATTTAGTTTCTCTGCTTCTTAGTTCAAGACTCAACTCCATAAAAACCTGAGATGTACTAAAACATTTTTGTTTACAGCACTTTTTGGTAAAAGAATCTAATTACCTGCATGAAAAATGTTTCTTTTTCTTATTCACTATCAGACATTATATGTCACTTTTTAAACACTTACATATCTTAACGTATGGATGGTTCTATGTAAATAAACTAAGCTTGGATTGCTCATAGCTCTCCTACTCAGAGAATCTGGACTATCCCTTTAAGGTTTTGTTGTGGTATTCAGCTTTCATTCCCCTCAGAGGACAGTTAAGTTAGGAGGAGCTATGTTTTATGAACTGCTTACATAACTCACCACATTGCAGAAGCACGGGAAGGATAGTTGATCACAGTTTTAATGAAGTTTTATAAACTGTTAATGTGAATCTGTTATCTGTATATTGTATATTGTCTGACATTGTCTTAACACCTAGTGTTTCTTGTTTTTTTTTTTGTTTTTTTTTGTTTGTTTCATGGGAGTTAATACGTTTGGTCTGATTCAGCTCCATGTTGTACTTGGAAGTGGACTGTATTCTTTATCTGTCAATCCCATTCTATGTTTATAAGCTTGGATAAAAAAAAGAGTAATTATTCCAGGATAAATTTAGGGAAAAGAAACATTTGTTTATTAGTGGGGTTTTGGAAGATCTTAAACTCTGCTGTTTATTTTGTGCATCCAGAGCCAGCCAGCAAAACATGGAAAGAGGTCCTTTCTGCGAGTTACAGCAGCTCGACGAGCGGCAACTGGAGCTGGGATGCCAGTGACCAATCAGTGCCCTCCACACCGTCCCCACCACTTTCCAAAGATGCCAACACGGGCTTCCTGCACTCGACCCAGGGAGATGATGCCAGTGAGGATGTTTCAGAGAGCACACATTTTATGTTTGAGGACCCCATCCCTCGAAAGCGAAAGGTAAAAATGATCAGCATCGGACACAATAAAGATTAATTTTGTTCAAATTTGGATTTGAACAAAATTAAGGAGGGAGTATTTTGTTATTCCGGAAATGTCAGCACCATGCAGTTTACAGCTTCTGACATAAAGCCTGCCACATTCTTCTTGTGTGAATAACAGATTAACTTCACTCTTTCACTTCCCTTCATCTTGTTTTTGTTCTATTAAGACACTCCAGAATGTGGAAGTGTTTTCACTATAAATAAGCTTCCCAACTGTTTGTAGGCCTATCAGGGGAAAAGAAGCTTTAGCAAGAATGAAGAAGATGATTTAGATTTTGGTGGAGGGATAAAGCATGTGTTATATAAAAACTTAAAAAAGTACAGGAGCAGTATTTTTCTATACACTGGAAATGTACATTTCCAGTGTATAGAGGAAATGTATAGAGTGCATTTCCTCTATACACTGTAAGTATAGACACTGTAAGAATACAGTATAAGTATTCCTCTATACTGTAAGTATAGAGGAAATGTACATTTCCTCTATACTTACAGTGGCTGAAGAGGGTTAAGATACAGTTTGTGTGGGATTTTCTCTTCTCAGTCTCCAAGGACTAGCAGGAGAGATTTATATCATTGCAATACAGTAAAGTTTTCTGAGGTTTCTGCAAAGCTATGCCTTTCCTTTGATTACCAGTCATAATATTATATAGGATTACGCTTGAAGGGATAAATGCAAACTTACCTATTGATTAAAAATAGATGCTGCTTCTCTGTCTGTAAGCCACTTTCACTGTAGCCTTTATGACCCACAAAACATGAAGGTAAACAAACAAACAAAAACATTTAAATGTAAATGGTTAGAGACCTAGGCTAGTATAATCTTGTAGAAATATCCACCCAAGACAGCCAGACATCCTCATTATTTTAGCTTCCTTGTGGAATTTGTTTAGTTTTGTTTAGGTAAAGAAAAATATTTATTTAATTATTTTGATCCTTTCAAATTGTTTCTGAAATAATACCCACTCTTAGGCTGATTATTTTGGGAAAGCATGTAAAATATGAACAATGAGAAAAATCATATGCATGTCTCATCACAGCGTAGAATTGTGCACCTACAATCATTGATATACATGCACAGGTCTCCTCTCTTCCACTGTTGGGCATTGGCATTTTTAATCTGTGTTCATATTTTCCATAGCTGTTGATTCAAACAAGTTGGTGTCAAATGTCAAGCATGTAGGGAGTGGCTCTCCTTTCAACATTGAACAATGATTTCATTTGAGCAGATGATGTTAGGTGAGGACAACATGCACGTTGTTCTGTGATTAACAGATTTAAATTTACCTACTTGTCAGCGATTTTCTCTCATTCATCCTCATACAAATTAAAATCAACAATTTAAGCACATTTTTGGACATCGTTGTGCCAATATTTTCTTGCATACATTATACTTATCTCTGAAAAGGCGTTGCTTTCATCTTGGCCATCAAAAAACGTACCACGTGTGCCAAGTTATTATTTCCCAGAAGGATCAAATGTAAAGCACAGAGGGGAGTGCAAAGGAAAAATAGAGAACTCATTAAATATTGAATGATGATATACGACTAGTGGCTATTGTTTAGTTGAGCCTACCTATCTTACTCGTCACAAAGCAAGCAATAAAAGGTGAACTGGTTTATTTTTAGGCACTTCCAAATCTACCATGTTTCAAGGCTCAAACTGCTAAAACTATTTTATTTGTTTCATTGCTTCTGTATGCAGCAGTCAGACAGGAAACAGGCAAAGAGAAAAATGGGGAGGAGTGGGAGGGAGACATGCAGCAAAGATCTTAAGATGGAAATCAAACTGCCAGGAGCTGCTCTTTCACTACAACACATGCCACCCAAAAGCAATACAACTTTGCTGTAATATGTGTCGCCTTCCTGTTGTCTGTGGAAAACATTGCTCTCTCTCACTCTTCTCTTCTGCAGCCCAAATGAACTTCAAATATATACAAAAATAAATACAGACTTAAGTAACGACTACTACGTCTGAAAGTGTTGTCAGTGCACATCATGTTACACCTCACATTTGGTGGGGTTCGCTAAATGGGGGAAAAAAATAGATCAGATGTCTGGATTTCCAACTGGCTGATAACCAAACTGAAAATCATCTGATTCTGATCAACAGCTGATGTTTTGGTGCGTTCCTCATTACAACAGAACGTTTAACTGGCTCTTTGGAGTGTTACTCATAAGAGCAGCATTTCTGTGCTCCAATAGGGTATATGAGATTTCCCATTACTGCACCCAGAATCTTATCTTAATCCCCCAATTTCTCTGTGATTGGATTATACTCTAAAGCAGATTTTGAAAGGTACAGCCACATGTCCAAACATAGTCAGCTTAAAGACCTGTCTTAAGTCTCTACTTATTACTTATTTGTTGTAATGCAGAATATAATTTGAAACCAACCCCTGAAAGCAGTGGCATCCATTGGAAGTAGTAGCCTGGTCATTCCAAACCAGTAGATGTCTTCCAGATACTTTTTCTTGTTTGTTCTCTTGTTTTGATTCCACCAAGTGAAACTGTCCTCAAGCACAACTATAAATGTTTTTCTTCTCTTTCAGGGATTTATTGAACCAGCAGTTTAGCTCTAGAACATTTGCATGGCAAACAGCTGTACACTAGATTTTAGGATGTCTGATTTTGGCAATGACTTAAGAGGATAAATTAACAGCAATTCCAAGTCCTACTGTAAATGTGTTAAAATACTGTATTAAAAGGAAAATCTCTTAAGGAATTAAGTGATTTGTGATTGTTAGTGGGATTAAACACTCCCTTTACTGTTTTCTTTTTTTTATATGAACAGCAGGATCGCAAACACTACTCAGTATAGAGCGTGTTCCTGGTAAACGAGAGAGAGGAAGACATTTCAGGAAAAAATTAACAAAAGTGTTCATTAAAAACATGCTTCATTGCTCTTTTTCCTTTCTTTTTTTGCATCATTTGCTTTCTTCTTCATGGGCTGTTTGAGAGCAATGAGACTACACACCCACCATCTTTCATTAGCACAGATGCAGGTCTCTGCCTGCTTAAGGGACTGCTGCCAGCACTGGCATGTGGATAAGAAAATGAAATAAAATCAGACCACATGTATTCCATCTCTCCATAAAGGTTTGCTTAAGAGTCAAGTAGGAGTATTGTGTGTTTTGTGATAAGTCCGATGTGAAGAGAACTGGACATGATTCATTTCTGAGGGAGTTTTTTAATGGTGTGCTCAATGATATACATATCATCCTGGAGGTTTAATTTATCAGCAAATCTTTTCCAGTGTTGTCAGTCTCAGAGCATGTGCAGATATTTATGTTCTGTCATCTCTCATGTTTACCTGTCATATTTATCTCTTATTTTATGTGTTCTAAGTTATCACATGATGTATAACTTCTGTTTTTACAATATTACTACTCTGAAAGCAGAGATAAACTGATCAGGCTTTTATTGGCCAATACTTGGACTTTGATGAGTATGGTAGTTTTACATCCAATTTAAACTGAAGGAAAAGAAGATTATCCCCATTTATACACATAAGCATATGTTCATAATCTTTATCAGATTTTTATTCAATTAAATAAATAGTTCTGATTTTTATTGGATTTAGAGAAAACTACAAGCATCCTACTTAATGCTTTTATTCTTTTTTCTGAAAGAAAAAAAAAAAAATAATAAAAGCTAAAATCTAATTAGACATAAATAGCTCAAACTGCATAAAATCCAAATCCAAAAGCTTTATAGATCTGCAAAGCAGTGTGTTTGTTCGATTATGAGATGGTTTCACTTTTTTTTTTTTTTTATCTTAGTCAACTCTGCATCTTTTTCTTTTATCCAATCAATAATGTGCAGATGGCACAGGGCTTTATTTTTAATATTGCTAAGGGCACTTCTATTAAAATAAAAATTCTTATCTCTTCAGAACTCCATGAAGGTGATGTTTAAGTGCTTGTGGAAGAACTGCGAAAAGGTCCTCAGCACCTCCTCAGGGATCCAGCGACATATCCGCACCGTCCACCTGGGGTAAGTTTTTATAATCATCACAGGAATGCAGAGAATTTCTGTCTTCCTCCAGCTCCTACTATCATTAAACCAACAAAAACAAAACTTTCAGATGCAAGATAATAAATAATTTTGTACATTAGATAACATTAGTCATTGATTCTCTTCTCACCGTATGATGCATAAATACCTTGCAATGCTGGTTGTATTCTCACTGCATTTCTGCACGCACACACACATGCACACACGCATTTATGAAGCACCACCACCAGACAATAATTTAAGTAATTTGATTCGCACAATCAAATTTTTGATGTGACAGTCGTAAATTTCTACATTTCCTCACAGTTTACTAAATGTAAACATGATTTATTTAACAGGAGTTTTGAGTTTTTGCTATACATTGCAATTATTTATTCTACCACATGAAACACTTTGAAGAAGAAAAGTAATACACGTTCATGTGAAACAAAATAAACTGCAAGAAGCACGATGTTTGGTTTTTTATGTTAAGAATGAACTGCATCTTTTCCTGTACCTGAAAATATAACCGTCTGCAGTTAAAAGGAATAATATTATACTCTGAAAACCAAATAACCCTGAGAGAAGGAAATATCTCTGCAAAAAGGTTAAGTGGCCATAATAGTTTCTGCATTTTAAATAGAAATTAAATTTAGGTTTGGATCTTAGATTTTGGCACATGACCAAACTAGCTTATAAAACAGTGTTTTGATTACTTTTGAGATATTAGCTGCCATCTATCATGCAATCTGGCACTTAGCATAGGAAGATTAGGGCTAGTTTTCCAGTCCCACAGTGTATGAACTGTAAAAGCCTGTTTACCCCGAAGGCATACTACACTGGGCACGGTCTGCACTGCTCTGAACCCGTTTCCACTGGGTGAGAACAATGTGGATAACTAGTTGGCACAACAGTCTGTCAACTTGTAAGGGTTAAACATGCACATTTTATGAAATGGACCCAAATTGATCTCAGTCACAGTCAGTAAAACATGTCTGAATGTTTGGAGCCAAATCTGGTTGCAGTTGTGTTGCATTAACAGGCCCAACTACAAACATGTTTTTCCAACAGCTAATTAAAGAGAGAGTACAACAATAAAACAATTGTCATCCATCTCTGTTGACCCATTTCTTAACTCTTTCATATCCTTTAAAGTTTTATGAATGGCAAACAAGAAACTGGTGGACTACTGCTATTCTTAAACTGTCACCCTCTCAAGTGTGTGTTTCCGCTGGCTTATGTTGGTTTCATCAATTATGTAGTCAGTGTATGAGCCTGCATTATACACAGTTAAGTGTTACTCAGTTTATCAATTGTCATAAAATAATCTGCTGAAACCAATCTGTTGGTGTGTGTGTCAGGCTTTTTCCAAAATCTCTAAAGACTGTGAAAGTTGCTTAGTGTTTTGCAAACCTTTGAAAATGATATACTTACCCTAGAGACACACAGACCAAGCTTTTCCTTGAACATGCATATCTTTGCTTGTATTTAAGGTTTGATTCACCAGTTCCAATTTTTTCTAACCAAAAGATGATAAAAGTGGAAAATTTACTAGAGGATCTTTTATAAAGTTATGAGTTTTAAATTCAACAGAAAAATAATAATAATAAAAAAAAGAAGTTTTTATTAGAAGTCCCTAAGTTTGACAATATAACAAAAATATAATTTCCACAATATGATTGTTTATAATATTAATCTTGCAAAGGAGCAGTAGTTATGAAATTGTTGTTTTCTAATGTATTCTTAGTGTCACAGTTGCATGGAAAACTAAAATATGTATCCTTATGGAGTCTGGATGGATGAGAGGCCTGAAGATGCTAACACACCCACAGAAAGTCCTGGAAGCACAACTGTAAAAGAGAAGAAAGAGGAAACTCTATCTATCGCAACATATGTTGTCATTTTCACAGTTAATATTGACCTCACATGATCTCCTGATATCATTTGCCCCTAATCTTTATATGACTTTTTTTTTTTTATCACATACCTAATATGTTGCTGTGTTGACTCTTAAAGATGTAATACTATTGTAACAATGTTTGCGTAACATTATTTACTTGTTAAAACCTATAAGAAAAAAGCTTTTCTGGTCCCACAATTTAGGGTTACATTCAGTGGTAAAAGTTTTATTTCAATCCCACGTTGAAAGATAAAGCACATTGACAGGATTGTAGAATTTTGCTGCCCCCTCCTGTTAAAATAATGTATTATTTTTATTTTTTTTAAATTATTATTATACACAGTAATTTGTTAAAGTAGGGGCACCAAAAATGTATATGTGTAATTTCTCAACCCTGGGGTGTTGGGTTCAGGATAAACAAAACAATTTTATAATATATTTAAGTTTTTGAGAAAATTTTAATTCTTTTCTCTGCAGGCGAAACAGTGACTCAGATTACAGCGATGGAGAGGAGGATTTTTATTATTCAGAGATTGAAGTCAACATGGACAGCCTGACGGAGGGTTTGTCCAGCCTCACACCTACCTCCCCCACCACGGCCGGCCCTCCGCCCATCTTTCCCCCGCCGCTAAGCGACGTGTCCCGCTCTGAGTACGTCGGCGTGAACGGTTCACAGAGTCACACCTCGTCGCTGCTCAGTCAGTCAGCACCCTCCACACTCTGCCACATCCGCACTGACCATGCCTACCAGGTAATTCACACACACATACAAACTGTACAACAAGAGTTGAAAAGGTTTTCATTCATGATGTCAATGCTGCAGCTGTTCCAATTATTAGGTTCAGATTTTGAGATAAGTAGGTAAAAACCAAGAAAGAAAATCTGCTCCAGAATAGATGCGGGAGGTTAGCAGCGACCGAAAACTTGCATAAAAACTTGTTATGCAAGTTTTTTCATGTTAGTGAAACAAAGTATCATTATGATTTTGCTATTTGCTTTTATCCCTTCTTCATCTTCTTCTCCACATCCCTTGCTATTTCTTCCTTTTCATTTTACTGGAACATTAAACAGAGGTCAAATGAAACTATTTAAACTGCATTTGTTGAACTCTGTCTTTTTATGATTCCATGATATTAAAAAAGGACACGTAAAAATACTTATTTTTTTAGTTATCTAACTGCTTCACCAGTTTTCTTTTTGTTCTACATTGTACAATTTGTCTATAGTATTTTGATACCGTTCAATGCATTTTTGATCATTTTTGAGTCATTTTAAATAAATCTCAAGTAAAGAGTAAAGCTGGAAAGAATACCTTCCCACTAATTGTACAATCTGTTTCCACTCTGTTCTCCTCTCATCTGTTTTTCCCCCTGCACATTTCTTGTCCCTCCTTGTTTCTTTGGTGTTCCTGTCCTGTCTGCGTGGGGTGGTTGTCCATGTTCCAGGCCACCGCTCCAGTGAGTATCCCAGTGGGTCCTGAGCTGGCTGGGATAGGCAGTGGTAATGGGATCGGGCCTGGAACTGGAACAGGGACTGGGAATGGCATCAGTGTGTCTTGGCAGCAGCCCCCTCCTGTCATTTTTAAAGGCGCCCCGGTGAGTGAGGCTTTGTCTCACGCCTTTTTATCTCAATCTTCACTCCTTCCCTGCAGTTTCCACTTACAGCCATTTGATTTTTTTGTACAAGTTTTTATTGGTCCTGGCTGCATTAAAGTAGCTGTATTTGTCTACTTTTACAACATTAGGGTTTTTTTTCTACCGTTCCTGTTTGCAATGATTTTGTACTCATCTACAGATGAAAATATTTTCAAGGAACCTGATGTTAAGTACTTGTATTAATACGTTGAATGTGATGTAAAACATGGAGGTAGTTAAATCAAGCTGACGACAGGCTTACAATGAATCAGTCTGTGCTTATTAAATGCAGGACAACATATCAGAGCTTAAACATCCTCAGGCACAGACCTGTTTAAGCTCTGCAGAAACATAAAATGTAGTTATAAAACGCATATATTTGCTTTCTAATAACATAACACTTAAGTTAACCATGCAGTCTTTCAGAGAATTGTAGGGTAAACAATGAGCTGATGTCAGAAGCGCAGCTGTGCAAAGTTGGAGGACATGTGACTATCGACTGCAGAAGTCGCTTGTAGATGTTGTTCAGTTCTGAGTTCAGGAAGGTGACACTGTGGCTTGAAGAAATTCAGAAAACAGAGAGAAAAAAAGTATAAATATCTGCAAGGTTGCAAAATGCTGTGGAAACATTTATGTAATAACACATAAATATTGAAGTAAAACTTGATGAAATAAAATGTTATGAACCAGTCACCTTGCAAAGTAGGCTCATTGTTTTTTCTTCACAAGTTGTTTTTGCTTTCTCTAAGCTTAGAAATAAATGATATTTCTGTTTTAATTAAGGTGCTTAATGTGGGAAATTGAGGAGGTGAAAATCCAGATTTGTATTTCACAGGTTTAGTAATTAGTCAGGTCTTTGTTAGAATATCAGTAAGATCTCTGACATAACCATTTTAATGTCGTCATTATTTATGACAAAATAAATAATTAGGCTTCAGTTATTAAAGGGATGCATAGCATAATTAATTATTCTTTTTTTTTTTTCAGATGTCTTTTTCTCATTAAACTTGACTCTGTGAGACTCTTTTTTTAGTGCCTCACTGAGTCAGTAAATGTTTTACAATTTGTGCAGGGCCCTGTGACACACGTTCGCACTGTTTGCATTGGTGAAAAGCGGCAGCCGGCGATCAGCACGCACGCCACTGTTAACAAGAACCATGCTTTAGTAACGCCAGCAACTAAATCAGCAGCAGGAACCAGGTATGTACTTGCCATTCCCCTCACAACTTATTGTTGCCATCAGAGTCTGTATAATTCTTACCAAGATATAATGGTTACAGATCCTTACTTTGAAGCACCTGCCTTAATGCCATATCTGCCATATTGCAATTGTTTCTTTGTTGTCTAGACTCAGCAGTAAGCATTTTTTCTTGAAGGTCAGCAACAGGTATTTTGACCCAACAAGAGTTTCTGCAGGACAGACAGCATTACATCTAAGATGAGATGAAACATACCTTTCCAGAATTGTCCATGTTAACACCATTTTATTAATTCTCTGTAGTAATATGACCTGTTGATAATTCTGCTTCTAACATACTACAGTACAGTTGCATTTACTTTTGTGAGCTTCAAAGAATGTTGTTCTCATCTTCTTAATAATGAACATTTTTGCATTGACTGTCTTAGAATTTAGTGATCAGTGTTTGCAGTAGCTCACTCCCACTTAGGTATCAAAGTCATCTGACACAGACAGATAGGAAACACATTTAGACATGTTTTCATTGTGAATGCCATTTTAACAGGTGAAAAACACTTCGTAAATTTAACAAAAATATCATCAATGACCACTGGGTCAATGATATTATTTATTATTATTATTATTATTATTATTATTATTATTATTATTATTATTATATCTTTTATCCAATGGGGTAAAAAATTAGTTAGGGTTGTATTATCAACTAATTAAAAATTATTATTACCTTTTTCTGGATTCAGGCAGATGTAGTTTAAGAAGACTGAATGTGCATGTTTTTTGTTGTTTTTTTTTGTGTCTGTGTGAGAAGCTGGATGACGTCTTTGTGCATGTCCTTACACTGTCACATCTGCTGTTTCCAAGGAAACCCCGTGGGGAAGCCAAGAAGTGCCGAAAGGTATACGGCATGGAGAAGAGAGACATGTGGTGCACAGCCTGTCGATGGAAAAAAGCCTGTCAGAGATTCACCGACTAATCCAGTTGCCTTCCCCTGCTTGTGGGAGACGAGCTCCTCCTCGCTCGGAGTGACAGCGAGGTTGACATTTTTTTCCACGAAGAGATGAGGGCAAGGTTCTCAATGCTGCTTCCTCTGGGCCAGCAGGGGAAAGGGTTGCCTTATCTCCTTTCAGTTTCCAAACACGATGAGAATATCAAAACAACACACAAAGAGAAAAAAAAATAACTTTATCCAGATCTGGAGACTTTTCTAAGACTGGGACATTTTCACTCACAGTTAAATAAGGAAAACAAAACAAATTGGATGCTGATCAGATTCCTTTATTTCCCACTTGCTTCACTTCAAAGCAATGATTGAAGAGTACAGATAAGCTTTTTGTCATACCCTGTCATTCATCGTAAGAGCACTATGTAAGCTACTTTTTGTTTGGTGGGTTGTGGCTCTTTTCCGAGGTTAAATGGTTAAAATCACATGTGCTCAGTGAAATCACTGAGTTTCACTGATCAGTTTCTCAGGGCCACCTTTTAGGGGTCTTCATCAAATCTGCCAAATTCTCAACTTACAGTCACAAGTTTTAGATTAAGATGTAACAACACTGTGTTCTGCCTTTTTACTGGAAAATATAGACTGCAAATCTGAATACATATAATTTTAGGATCAAACAACTTCATTACTCTAATTAAGAACAACTTTTTACATCTGCAAAACTGCACTAAATCATTCACAAGTGGTACAAAAAGTTCTCATTTGATGTCCCAAAATATTTTAGAAAAATGCACAGTTTATAAAGTATATATATATATAAATATGCCCATATCTTGTTATGCACCCTTCAGAGATAAGTTGTCTTTTAAAGTAGCACTGTAACCCGAGTTTGCCTGAGAGAGTTGATATCTATTTCCTGTATAGTTTATTTTCAGCAGTAAGCTGCTGAATCAACTTGCAATTGCATTGTGCAATCAGAGGAACGACAGCATTTAATAATTTTTCTTTCTCTCTGGTTAACAGTCACAATTGAAGCAAAAAGGCTATTTTTTAACAGCTGATGTTCTTAAAGATATTTTTTACCATGCTATGTGAACTGTAACCGCCCTTTGACATTTTGAACTTGATAGTTTGACTGATGATGATAATTGTGGATGCAGGGAGAACACATAGAGACTGCATTCTCACAATCCTAACTTAAATACATCTATCTCTCACAGTTTTCTAAGATAAATTACCTTGCAAGTTTTAGAATAATGACGCACCGATATAAGGTTTAGTCTCCAAACTTCAGTTTTTGTAAAGCTTTGACTTGTCGATACAAATTTTAGATTTCAATTCCCTCTAATAATTTTAATTAAGAAACATGAAAATATGTCTATACTTATCCCTGTAAGCTGTCTTTAGAGTTGTACTAACTTAAAACAAAGTTAAACTCATTTGACATTGGTATTTTATACGTTTTTTTGTTTTTTTTTGCATATTAATGATAATCAGTCTCTTTGTGTATTTCCTTGAAAATGGAGACCATTACCTTAACTCTGCGATTTTTAAAACATTTTTAAAGCCATCACATTATCATCATGTCATCAACGCAACATGGTTGCATAAATTCTGTGTTCAGTGATAAAAGCAAAGACTGAAGTCCAGACTCAAATCACCAATCGAGGCTGGTCAAACTGAAAATTGTCAAATTCCAGTAATCATCCAGCTATCTATGAGAATACCTGTTTATGAGCATTTAATCAGTTGTAAATACCAAATTAAACTTAGCAGGGGGCCAAGGCTGTCCTGTGTTTTAAAAAAAATATATTTAATCCTTGAAGAAAGCAACTACAAAGAAGTGAGTCTTTGCAAATCAGGGAGCCCTTGATTTATGTAGAAGCGAATCTAGCAAGAATCTTTCTTTTATCGTGTTTGTGGGCCAAATGGAGTCTTACTTATTTAGAATAAACATATTGAGGTCAGACTGAGGCCACAAAAATAAGGGCAGGGATAAAAAGACAAAACTGTAGGTGTGCCACAGATGGTGGAAGTACTTGTAATCTGTACCTATAAAAGTAGTTGACTTTAGAGCCCATTTTGTTACCTGATAAAATTTTTTTATAAAAAATACAGGGCAAAGAAAAAAAAAGTAACTTTCTTATATTAAAAATTAAATGCTGTCCACCTCTTTAAAATGTAGTTTTTTCAAATTTTACATTTCCAAAGTAAAAGAAAAAAAAAAGCACTTATGATTGGTGTACTTACGTAGCTAGGAAATCTTTTGATGAGAGAAAAATTCAAACAAAAAAAGTTGGTTGCCACTCAGATCTTTTAAAAGTATAAGTCCATTGTTGGTAAATTTTGTAAATTTCCTCAGTTGACTCAATCAGTTTTCATCTTGTGTATGAAAAAAATCTCTATCTTTTTATTTTTCTTTTCTTTAAAATGATATGTTAATTCTGAGGAAAAACATTAGCTTAACTATTTATTCCTATTGTCGTAAATCTCAAAGTAGCCCCATACGGCTTTAAACTCTAGAAATTTCTGACTACCTTTCCCCCTCATCTTTTGACCTTTGATTTAGACAAAAAAAAACAAAGCCTTTCCTTGTCATTTTTTTTTTCACATTTGCAGAGATATAGTTATGTCAGTAGGTATGAATTCATAGACATGTATGCTGTACATTGGCCTCCTTCTTCTTACAAATTCTGCTGCATGTTTTTTATTCATCAACCTAATCAGATCTCACAGAAGACGTGTTCTTTGTTTGATAACATATTCGAGTCGACAGCGTGAAAACTCTCGTCTCCGTGAAAACATTGTGTTGTTTTCTAGCATCGGCATGTCAGATGTGCTACAAGACAAAAAAAAAAAAAAAGACCTGTAATCATTTTTTGATGAGAGCTAAGGAAAACAGTAAGCAGACATTGTCACCATCACAGTTCAAGCCTTCATGATGCTCTGTTTAAATTTTTTATATATCAGTGTGTTCCAGATAAGCTAGGTCAACAGGCCTCTTCCAGTCACCAAATTCACCAAGTGCCAATAAAACTTAAAACATAAAGGAAAGGGTATTATGACCTTTAAAGAAATTGCACTACGCTGTACTGCGCATAGACATGTTTTTTATACATGAACGTTTTGTATTTACAGATTTTTAAGTGGAAAGGTCGTTTTTTTTTTTTGTTTGTTTGTTTTTTTTTTTTTTTCCCCCGATGGGTCTGGAGGGATCCATTCACAGGCTGACAGTGGGGAAATAAAAGGGGCCGAGCACCCCTCCCAGGGGCTTTCCCCATTAATGGCAAGTGATCTTGACAGCTACAGTCTCGTGTTCGGTGTCAGATGTTGTACCTAACACTGCAGTACTGACAGTTGGAGATGTGTGGTACTGGAAGTACAGTGTGGTACTTGGCGGTCGTCGATCTCTTTGCCTTTCGTAGGATGAGCGCCATGGGCTGGAAGCGGTTCCAGCCTTATTGCAGTGATGGGGAAACACCAGTTTCAGTACATAGCCACACGTTATCATCTCGATAACAGAAGATGCTTTAAAGTGTTCATTGCCTGGAGGGGTTTTTTTCCCCTCGCATTGTTCACATGCTTTTTAAACACACTGCTGCAAATTTGCTCTTCCTTTCATTTAAAAAAAAAAAAAAAGCTCCTGCTTCTTGACATTTTACTAAGATAATGTATTTCATGTATGTACATACAATTATTAGTGCTGGATACCACTTTTTTGTTCAGTACATTTGGTTTGGTTGTTGATAAGAGTATGAAAAGCCACCCATTAGGTCTCTCCATCCCGTATGTAAACACCAGCAGGTCCATGTACCGAGAGCTTCGGTTGGCAGAGAATGGGACCCATTTAGAGGATACGGGGCTTTTATCCCCATTGTCCCACATAGTGGCGGTTTTTGTTATGAGCAATGTGGCTCACTGCCCAGAGCACCACAGCTGAAGATTTTTAATTTTCTTTTCATTTGTGTTTCAAACAAGTTTTTAGTTGCGTTCAGAGTTGTAAATATGGCTGAACACTGCGGCAGGCTGAAGTTGCTCTTTGATTTACAAAATTTACTGTGGTGCTATTGAAAGGGCTATTTCACAGGGGGGGGTTGTTTCAGAAATTGGAACTACATTTGGTTATCACTTGTTTAATACCTACGATTCTTAGACTGGACTGAATTATGCTATACTGCACAGAAATTCTTAAAAAATAAACATTGAGATCTTTGAAACCTTTACTCTATTTGTTAAAACACACAAGAGAACTCTTATTGCTCTGTTGGCATTAGGACCACCTCAAGCTTTTATTGGGCGCCATTAAAGCAAAAACTGCCACTGGATCCTCCCATGTTGAAATTGGCCCCATTAGCTCTGCGTTTAACAATGGAGCTTGGAACTCTATTTTCAATAACTTTTTTATCCTCAAGGATCACTCGCTCTTAAACTGGAGATGCACCAATCAAATAGCCAGAGATAATAATGTACCAATTTTTGCTTAATTGGCTGTGTTACGTCTTTTTTATTCCACATGTTTTAAATGTTTTAAGAAGTCCCATCATTTCTTGGGTACAAATGTATTTCATCTTGTATTCCACTGATTCTCTGTTTGAAACTACAACTTCTATCAAAAAACATGTACCACGTTTTTTATGTGTAGTGAAAAAATAGTTTTGATCAAAATCGTACTCAGCAGGTCCGATCCTCAAAAGAAATCGGACATCGGTATTGTCCACGAAGTATCTGGTCGGTGCACCTGTAGTTTAAATTCAAGTTTACTTTCAACAATGTATTCTCCTTAGAAATCAGTGGATGGAGATTGACACTAACTGCTGACGGGTGTGCGGGAAACGGCAAAGTTCACACACAACATACGGTAACATTTGCAGTTTCAGGGCCTTGTTGTACATAAAGCAAGATAAAGAGTTCTGTGAGGCTTTGTCACATGTTGTTTTGTTTTATCTTTGTTATACAAAAAGGAAACTTTCTTCTGTTTTTTTTTTTTTTTTTACATTACTGTTGCTCAGAATATATGTTTTTTCTTTCACTTTTAAAGGCAATTGCAAACCTATAGTGAACTGATTCAATGTATATTGTAGCTTAGTGGCAAAGGGGAGAAAAAATGACAACCTGTTGAATGTACAACTTATAGAAATTCATTTTGTTGTTTTCGTGTAGTTGCTGGCTAGCTTAGCCATTTTGAGAAATTGTTGTGCGTCCTTATTTTGTTTTGTTTCTTAACGCCTAAAAACATCTGTCGCCACACTGATGAATCATATGGAATAACACAACCATGCAGTATTGCTTTACTATCTTTGTGCAATGACTATTTACAGCGGAACAAAAATTTTCATGCCTTTTGGTGACATTTATGATCCACTTTTATCATTTTGTCCTCTATATTCGGCCAACTGGGTCATTTCGTGTGAGTTTGTGTACTTTTTGTTGTCATGAATGTTGTTTGTGGTTGTGGCATGAAGTTGTCCTCAAGTAAGGATCGCTTTCAACCTTTTTGGTCACAATGGAAATTGTTACCTTTTGGGGCGTCTTTATCCTGCCCTGCGCATTCCAACAGACAGCATGCTGTTAGTGTCTTTCCCCGCTTCTCCTTTCACCGCAGCAATTCCTTTTTGTGTGCTATTCAGCTTCACTGTGGTTCCACCCAAGCCTTTAGCCAGTACATTAAGCTAAACTAAACCCTTGAAATGTGCATCAAAAAAGCCTCTTTGTTCTCTTACCAAATACGTCAAAATTGATGTGCTGCTTTCCTGAATGTCAGTTTTCATTTTGTTCTCTAAAGAGCAGCAGCAAAAAAACAATATATATATTTGTTCAAAATCACATGTATTTCATTGCAATGGCAGCTCCACACCTCCTTCTCCTGTGCTTGTATTGTCTGTCCAGGCGTTTGTCAACCCCCATCCTCTGATGACCATTTTTTTTTTCAGTGCTGTTGTGTTTTTACTGAGCCTTACGCTTTTATTTTTCTCCCATCGATTGTCTGATTGAGTTTGACGACGTTGTGCATGTCTAGCATTGCTCATTCTTTTCATATTCTTTATTTTTGTGTGTATGTTAGGAGATACAACACTGAAGGGTTTTGTGTTAGATTTCCCCTCTCAGTATCCAGGAACTCAAGGCTGATGGTGGAAGCAAACATACTTGGAGCACCCTGACTATGCTCAGTGCTGGAAGAGTTTTTGGTGGGAATGTGACATCAGCCTTTGGGTCTTCACTGGAGGCCAAGATTTCTCTTGTTTTTGGGTGGGCTCTGCTTCTGGTCTCCATCAGCAGGCCCACACACACACGGAGAAAGCACTTTCTGAGCAGTGGTGCACTCAAGGAGTACTCGTATGAATGTCAAGCCTTTGACTTGTGCTTGAAAAGATGGATGAACATGTATGATGCTTATAATGTGATCTGTGTGATGTAATGTGACGGTAAAGAAAAATAAACCTGAATGGAAGACGTCTGGCATCAGATTTGTTTTTTGTATTTTTCAAGTTTATAAAGATGTATTGCTATATTTAAAAAAAAAACTTTTTCATTTATTAAGATTTATTATTGAAGAAATATGAAATGTTTGCTAATAGTGTGACTGACGCCTTTGCAATAGTGCAGTTTAATGTTTAAACGTGAGAAATGTTATGAAATAAATTGAAATTCCAACATAGATGTTGGAACAACTCATGTTTATTTATATACTTTAAAAGACTTTTTGTTATTTGACAGTCGTTTGACAGGGAGGTGGGTTGTGAGAGAGGGGGAAAGACATGCGGCAAAGGTCATCGGGTCCGAACTCAAATCGTTGACGGCCACTTCAATGGGTCCATGGGTCATACTACCCCTACCAGGACATTTGACAAGATATATATGGTGGTCTGCCAGAAAATTGAAAAGGGTTTGTCTGCAGTGTGTGTTATGAGCAAATTTGGACAAATATATTGATGATTTAGAAAAAATGGACAGAGATCACTTGGTCCTGAAATCTTGTGTGGAAGTGAAAGGGTGCTGTCCAGTGGACAAAGACAAGGGATTCAAATTTTAATACCAGGCATCACTTTTTGAAATGATAAAGAAATTAAAGTAGAATCTGATTTAAGGATTTTTTTTCCCACAACTTCACAAAAAATCAAGAACATTTGACGAAAATGTTCCCAATGGTTTTTTTTTTTCCTTTTTCTAAATTGTCTATTGCGCCCCCCAGTGGACAAAAGGAAGCTGGAAAAAAAAAAAAAACACAGTAGACACTGCCCATGTCTTTACAGCAGCAATTTCAAAATTTATTGAGACTGATTGGATTTTGCAAATAATAGTCAAGCTAATTCTTCCACTAAACATGAAGTTAGAAAGAGGCTTGGACAACTCGCGGGCTCGACCCAACATCGAAACAGAAGGCTTATGGTTGACTGTAAAAATGTTCTGTGATCAGTACTATCAACCCAAAAAAAAAAAAGAAATCAGCACAAGAGCACTTAAATCTGCCCAAAAAACAACAAAACAGGAGTAAAAACAGGACAGTTTTTCTTTTTTTTCTGATTATTTACCACATTTTGTTACAAACACAGGATTATGATAATAATCATTATAAAGTCAGTATCATATTGAACAAATATTCCCAACAAAAATAAACAAACCTCAAGCTTCAAGTGTGACCTTTTACAAATGAAAGACCCTTTGAAACTTGAAAGAGTAAATAAATAATATATAATAGTAATATAAATTCATATATATGAAGGTATACACACATCACTCTTAGTAGAAGAACAAAATCTAAAGTAAAAAGCGCCAATTTTTAAATATAGTAGAATATAGATATACCCATATCTATGGCTTCATGATTTTCACGTGTGAGTCAAGCTATACAGGCTGAATGAGGATTGCAGTTTGTACACGTCAAAGAATACCCATATTCATCTGCAAAAAGAGCAAACAGTTCCAGTTTTGCATTGTGTGGAATGAGACCGCCGTGTGCAGATGCCGAAGATGTCGCTTTGGTATGACAAAAATGAACACAGGCATGCAAGTTAAGACCACAGAATTGGGGCACGAAAGGTCAAGGAAAGGAGGGAGTATCTAGTTGCCCCGTTATGATTTGTCTTCTCAAGAGAAAAAACAAAACAAAAGAAAAAAAAAAAAACACATCTCCGTAATCTCTATCCACACACACAAATATTCATCTCATCTCTGCACGGAGTCACTCTCACAAGCACGCGGGTGAAAGAAAATGTCATTGAGGCACATATTGAGGGGGTCGATGGCGGACGTTTTCCTGAAGTACAACCCGGAATGAGGAAGAGGACATACAGCACAGGTCGTGAGAAGAGGGTAAAGTGTGGGGTAGGAAGGGTCCAGGGGAATCAAACATACATCCAGATGTCTCTCAGTGGCCATAACAGCACCGCAGGACAGAGATTTGTCACTGATCATGGGCTCCTTCCACACCCATTACTAACATTCATCAAAATTTCTACCCCATTGTGTTTTTTTTTTTTTTTTTAACCCCAGAAATAAAGAACAGTTTGATAAATGGATCAAACACATTGGATAGCAGAGCTGTTAGAAATGAAGAAAGCATCACAAGTTGTGCTGAGGGTTTTTTTTCTTTTCGATGAGAAGTACAGTCCATGGCAGCAGAGCAGAGAGCCTGACGTGTGCAACCATCACAGGCAACGTTTTCCACAACATGTCACAGCTGCAGCACTTCTTTTCAATTTTTTTCAAATTTTTTTTTTTTTAAGATTGTGATCCAAACTGCAGACTCAACACACTGGCGTTAGAGAGGAGTGTTTAGTCTGCAAGCTGCCTTACTGTGTCTCACTATAACTGAAGAAATAAAATAAAAATTTAATCTGCTTGCAGTCTTCAAAAAACTAGCTTTTCCTTCTCATGCAGCCCTTCATTTATAACAACAATAATTAAAAAAAAAAATCCCAAAAAACCCCCAAAAACAAACGTGTGGACTTCTTTAATCCGATTGTGATCAATAGCGACAGGCTTGTGGAAAAAAACCCCAAAATAAAAAAACAACCCAACAACGAACCGTTTACCACGACTATAAAGGCAAAAAGCACTCGTTAAAACACAGACTGCAAAACAAAAGCACTTCATGTATACAAAAGTACTAGATTGGTATATTTTTCTCTTATTTTTTTTTTTGGTTCCATAATAATCAATTAGTGTACATTAGTGGTGTAAAAAGCATAAGCTGAATAAATGTTTCAATCAATATTCAACAGAGGAGCAGGACAGTGAATGTGTTTTTCCCCCTCAGTAGTACAAAAAAAAAAAGAACTAAATACGACAGAAAAAAAGCGTAAACTGACACAATAAAAGGTTGATAAAAAGCCCCATGGCTTGCCATCCACAACAAGGCAAAGTATAAAAGCTTTGTTTTTGTACAAGATATAAAATATCAACAAAAAAAAAAAAGAAACACACACAGTAAAGCTTAGTCCAGCACTTAATAAGCATAATTAATAATAGTAACATCAACAACAATAATCATAGTTATTCATAATAATAAGACATGTCACCGGCCTCACTTGAATTGTCAATAACTTTTCCCAAAAAATTCAGAAATAATCTTAAAAATCAGTGTAGACTCTTTCTAAACGCCAGACCCTCATTCAGACGTATGCACACGCACACACATATAGACACAGAGAGGGGGAAAAAATGGTTCTCAATAAATAACAAATCAATATTACACTCTCTACAAATACTGAAATCTCTGAATTTCACGCACAACGTTGATCCTTTTTCTTTACACCTCACGAAGCAGGAGGAACTGGAGCACGCAAAAGAGTAACCGCGAAAAAGTGTCTGCATATTCTGTGTGGAGAAACTGGAATTTACACGTCTGAGGAAGGAGGAAATCAAACAAAATAGAATAGAAACAGGGAGGAAAAAAAAAGGTGTGAGAGACTTGGCTCACAGGTCCTATCTTCACAAACTTCAGCACGAGAGACAAGCGAGAGAGACAAAGAGTGTTTGTTAGTGTAAGGTAGGTCCACTGTGTGCTCGTATCGACTGTCAGAGCAGAAACGTTTTGTTTTAAACTCCCCAATTTGTAAAAGCAAAGTTCATTCTCTGTCTCTCTCTGTCTCACACAGCCTTTATTTTCCCTTTCTTTTACATCTTTATGTACAAATCTCCAGCTTCTGTTGGAATGGATCAGTAGAAACCAGGTGGTGAACTTAACAGAAGAAAAGATTAAGGACCCCACTGAAAAGGCATAGGCTCTATGATCAGCAATCTGCACAAAGATTCAGTGATTTCTATCTGGCGATAACAGTCAGAGAAGACATAAGGTACATCCTTAAAGGTAGGTGCGGTCACCGAGTTGATCAGGTAAGTAAAGATCAGATTAAAAATGTAAACCATGGGTTCAGGACTTTGATAGGAGTCAGTTGTCATTAAAGTGCAAGTCTGTGGCAGTAGGACTCAAAAAAGAAAATGTGTCACTTGGGGCTTCGCAGTCCCCCAACCCTGACACTCGATCTTTGCAATAGATTTAGACTCTCGCTTTGAGGCACCCTCCTTCCTGGCTGTCCCCCCTAACTCTGCCTGTGATCCTTGGTTTCTGCAATGATTGTGATGGCAAACATACAAAGCTGCAGTCTAGCGCCGGCTGCTTCCTTGGCAGCCTGATACCTGTTGTGACAGAGCAGAAAACAGCTGGACTCCAGCCTGAACCCTCGAGAAGAAGAAGAAACACAAAAACACTGCATCTGAAGTGGAGGAGGTAAGCGGAAAAAAAAGCCTTGCACTCAAGCCATCTCTTGATTACTCTTCTTCTATGGCGGTCAAGCTTGAGAAAGTGTGTATGCGTGCGTGCGTGTGTGTGTGTGGAGTGTTTGAGTGTTTCGATCATTGTCGTGCATCACCCCTACAGCATCTCCGTACAAAGGAAGGCCTGCCCACAGATGGGTGGGCGAGTGGGTAAAGTGAGCAGAGGAATCTGCCTGAGAGATCAGAGGAGATCTCCAGAGATTGGTTGACGAGCCACAAGCGGGAGGCTTGACGGGTTCTACGAGATCCAAGCAAAGTCCTTCTCACTCCCATTATGCTGCTCCCCCTCCTGAGCCGAGGAGTCGCTCTCTTCCTTCTCATTGTCCAGTGCTCTGTGTGCCTCGGCGGCCATCCCTGAGTCCTTCCACTTCCCCGCCTCTTCCTCCCCTTCTCCCAAAATCTCACCGTCCCCTTCCACCATCATTTCCTCCTCCCCCTCCCCGTCCCCATCGCACTCCGCCTGGTCGTCGTGAAACCGGTCCCCAGGATAAAGCTCCTCCTCGGGGGAGATGTCCCCGCCCGTCTCCCCGTTGTGGTCCAGCAGCGCGGCCATGCCCCTGCCCAGAGCAGTCGGCGCAGACCCCATGCCTCCGAGAACCGTGTTTGATCCCAACACTCGCGGCGGACATGAAGACCCGGCTGCACACCTTGCACACGTACTTCTTGTCCTTGCTGTGGACCTGTGGGACGGAGACACACCATTCCATGTTTTTCAGTGACATTTTCAATTGCAATTATTTTTTAAAGCTTTCAGTAATTCAGTTCTAAAAGTGACGCACATTTAAATAGATACATGGTACATCATGATAATGCATGACATATTTTTGTTCATATCGATATTTATGGCTCAGAGATAATAAAACGCACATTTTCTAAGAACATTTTAAGATTACATAAGTCCATTTTAAAAACTTATTTTTAACAGAAATGTCAGTTTATGGCCCATACAATTATGGGGAGGAGTAGCAACTTGACAGGTGTCTAATAGATCACTGATCAAAGAGGAGGGTAAGACACACGGTCATTGCTAAAGAAGCTGCCAGTTCGCAAAATGCGGGAAAAGGCACCAAATCCTAAATGTGTGGGGTCTGGAGTGTAGTTTACACACGCAATGATAATGAGAAAAATTGAGAGAGCGCCATGGCTCCCTCTGCTGGCAAGCTTTATGCTTTAGGATGCTGATTTCATCTTCCAGCAGGACGTGACACCTGCCCACACCATCAAAAGTATCAAAACTCAACTTAATGACCACATATGAGTGGCTTTAACTTCTCTATCAATTTCTATTGGGTTGGTGTAATATTTAAACTTTCTAAGAATTAAATTTTTCATAACTAAGCCATAATCATCAAACAGAACAGAAAATCCACCATAAAATATCAATTTTGTTTTTTAAATGGAATAACAGATTTTCTTTTTTTTTCTTTGTGATGCAACATGCACACTTGCAACAGGACACCCCTAGGGGGCAATGGCTGCAAGACAGCACTCACCAGCGTGTGCCTCTTCATGTGTTCCCGTCTGGTGAACTTCTTGCCACAAATTTCACATGGGTACGGCCTCTCACCAGTGTGGGATCGCATGTGCCTCTTAAGGATGCATTGGTGCATAGCAGAGAAACTGCAGTATGGGCACTTGAACTTTTTACGGATCACTGTGAAGTCGTTCACTGCAAGGACAGAAAGGAGGGAGGAGAAAAAGAAAAGGAAGGAGCAGAAGATTAGCTTCGAAAGAAAAAAAAAACATTACTTCTCTTTTCAGTTATTGCTTTTAATTAGCAGCATCGGCTAGAAATGTAACATCAATTCCCATGGTCATCCCAATCCCAGGCAAAGCTACAGTTGCCCTGGAAACAAGCTCTTCCTCCATGCTAAAGCAATAAAGGCATAGCGATACTATAAACACATGACACTACATTGAGTCTGCCTAAGGTGCTCTAGAAGGTCTCTGGTGTGGACTGCGAGAACACAGACAGAAAGGCAAACACAGACAACGACAAGAAAATCAGCAACACGATGGAGGGGAAACTGTATTTTACGGTGATGGGGGTTTAAAGGCACAACACACACTGTGCACATCTACTGTATATACAAAGGAGGGGGTCATCGCTTGTAATTACCTCCATCGGCTTCGGCTCTCGTTAAACATTTGACGGCACATCAAAAAAAAAAAAAAAAAACAGGAAAGAAATAGAAGAAAACACATGCAAGGACAAATAAACCGCACAACAGATTCAGGCTTTCAAATTCTGAAGTAGACGGATTCTCGTGAATGTCAGTGTGCATGTGTGCAAAAACACAAATATGGGGGGGAAAAAAAGGAGCTGCACCAAAATTTCAGTTTTCAACCATAATTTAATCACAGCATAAATTCTACAGTTTAAAAAAAAAAAAAACATACAGATGTCTGAACAGTACATGGGTTTCAAAGATACATTATTCTGCCTAAATCTGGACATAACTTCCTGTACTTACAACACTTATTCAAACGCATAGATACCACAACATAACAACTACCTCTCCAGATTTCCCATTCAGTTCCTGAGTTCCATCAACCTGTGACTCTGTTCAGCTGCAAAATGTGCTACCTGAAGATGGGATTTCATAAAGCATTTGGCAGTTGGGAATTTTCTGTGCATTTACAACAGAAAAGGGACAAATTCTCCCATGGGCTCAAGTTTTGCTTCAGTAAAGAGCACCTAAAAAGACAAAAGCAGGTGAATACCTGAATAATGGGTATCTTATTCAAAGTATGGGTGTATTTGAGAAACTTTTGTTGTAACATGACAATATGGCAGGAAATATAGGAAGTGAACAGTTGTTCTCAGTGTATTTGTTTCTAATGTTTCCATAGACATAAAGTTTCAAAGCAGATGTTGATAAAAATCCCAAGTAATCCACTACCACAAAGAAATACGTCTATGAATTATTTTATATGAAATAAAGTGAAATGACGCAGGGTAGTAATGATGAAAAGAAGCTTTAACAATGCGCAAAAAGCCAAGAAAATAAATAAAACCTCTGATTATTTAGAAAGCAAAAATCCCGTCTATCATTGTCAGAAAATATCAGTTGTTTTGGTCCTGAATGATGACTTATAGAAAGGTTTCTCATTACCAAGGTATCACACAACAAGCTTCAAGACAATACTCATGGAGCTCTTTCTGAGTCTCCTAAAGTTTCAGTTTGTACCGTACGGGTTAAAAATCCAGGCGTGGAAAGATTATGACTTTACTATGTACAAGCCGCATCCAGGTGCTCGTTGCAGGACAAAATCAGAAGAGCAATCAGAATTGTCTAAGGACCAGGGGCCACTTACAGGGAACTTCAGAAAGACCAAAAACAAAAAGGCAAACACACCACCAAATGGCCACTGTGCACACTCTCACTGACACTCACTGACACTCACTGCACAAGACTCTACCGTTGGAGAAAAAAACAATTCAAAGCGCTTTCAAAATTAGCAGCAGAACATCTGGACAGTCTAATGAAATAATATAGTTTGGTCATTCGGACTGAAATGACCCTCTTTGGATGTTGCTGGACCCCGTGTGTTTGGAGACGGAATGATGCTAAACTTCACCACAAAATCTCTGCACCAACAGTGATGTTTAAAGGTGCATATGTCATATGATGGTTTTCTAAATACAGCTGGCTTTATAGAGATGACGGAAGGATAGGTAGAGAAATTGACCGAGACATCCTTCATAAGATCCTAAAGTGAGAGGGTTTTTAAGTCCTACAATGTTCCCAAA
This sequence comes from Poeciliopsis gracilis, assembly GCA_911649635.1. Taxonomy (NCBI): domain Eukaryota; kingdom Metazoa; phylum Chordata; class Actinopteri; order Cyprinodontiformes; family Poeciliidae; genus Poeciliopsis; species Poeciliopsis gracilis. The sequence continues at coordinate 7,884,898 of CAJVRI010001220.1, forward strand.
CACACAACAGCAAAAACTTCAAATCCACAGACAGCTTCTAGATTGGTCCAGTCAATTACTTGACTTGTATACAATTTATATGTGGACAGAACTAAAGTGCATAAAGACCTCCTGAAGATTTGAAGCCATTTTTTGTTGAAATAAGGGTCAAAATTATACCAGTGTGATACATGCCACTAGTTTTTCTAAAAAGATGTCCTCAAAATATTATTACCAAAAACGTTTTTATAGTAAATACTCGATGCATTTCAGCAAAGGTGTCTTTGTACTTATAGTAAGTCTTTGTCAATCCACTTTATCACACACACATTTTGAAATTAATTTGTGATTCTTTGTATGTGTGTATTGCTTAGGTTGTTACCAACATCTGACGTGAATTTCATCTCAATAGCCCAGTGAAAAATACATTTACTGAGAAAGTTGGATTTTCAATTATGGGTTTTACTATATTTTGCTGCCCAACTATCGTAAACTCAAAACAAAAGTGTTTTGGCAGAAACTGGTGCGAATTCACATTAGCAATGATTGTCAAGCTCTTGTTCAGTCCAACTGCTGCTCACCAACACAACCCTCAATGTCTCCCTTATTATTATTCATATGCGTTTTTCCACTTGTCTCACTTGATTCCCCATTTTCTGCCCCGAGCACACCACAGCGCCATTATCGCTCTGCATCCGTGACATCACTGAGCTCCACTGGTTTAACAGGCCTCTGCCCCTCGGCCCTCACTTCCACTTCAGATGTGGGGGTCAAGAGGTCAAGAGGGGGCCGAAGCCGTGGAGGACCGATTACCGCTCAGGTCCTGCCCTGCTCGGCCACTACGGCACTCGCAGATCTGGTTCTAAGAAGGTGGCCGGAATAAAGAGAGAAAATGACACCAACCAACCCCCATCCAAGCTGCTGCGGGCCTATTGTTTTAGCAGGCTTTGTCTTCTTCGGCACATCCTCTCCATCTGTGCTCATCTGACAGCTTCTGACTCAATATAGCCACGTCAGAGCGACTGCTGTGAGTCCATCTTATCTGGACCTGCCACAGGATTTTTAGAAATTATCTTCCTATTCTATATAATAGTGACTCAGGTGCAAAAAGTCCTATTTTCTTCTCTTTTTGCAATCCTGCAAAGTTCCTGCAGGTGGTGTGGTTGTTTGGGCTTCAACCCACTATGCCTGACAGGTATGGGTTCTGTTTTAACGTCTTTGTGCGCATAATGCATGGGTGGACACAAAGATTGAGATCTCTCTGCCTAAAAAGGAGATGAAAGTGTAGTCACAGTGGTGACTGGCGACGGAGAACCAGACAAGTGGTTAAAGTTGAGGAAGTGAAAATACACCCTCTGTCTCTTGGCTCGGCACAGCAGTGAAAAGTTATTCACCTGGTTTATGGGTTCAGATAGTTCTTACTAAAACTATTCAAACATTGCATAAATTATGGGTCAAAAGTTTAATGGGTGTTCCGTTGGATTCATTTTGCATAGCAATTGTGCACTTCTGACAAATTGTCATAAGTTTAAATGGGTTATTATTACGTAATGCTAATGACATGATATTTAACAAGGTGTAAAAAAAAAAAAAAAGTGCTCCACACTTTTCGATCATGAGGAATCCTTCCATTCCAAGAGAATAACACCACAAAGCATTTTTTGGCATGAATGTGAAATGCAAGTGAAGGTATAATTCTAACTACAAATGGGTATGAGTGACTCTACAAGCCTTCCACGTCGATACTGCCATTGTAATTGTCAACTTTCAGGTGTTGGTTGAGCCGCCACAGCGGGTCTGTAAGCCCACCCTGAGACATTTCCATTCCAGTGCTGCCTCCCAGTATGGCTCCTGGCACTAAGGCCACCTGGCAGCACACTTTAACGTGTGTTGCCAGGTTCTTCTGGGTGCTAAAAGCCTTGGCACAGGCCGGGCAGGTGTGCCCTCTCTCTTTGGAGTGCACAGAGGACAGGTGCCGGTGTAGGTCTGTGCGATCCCGAAAGTGCTTCAGGCAGTATACGCATTGCATCAGCTTCTTCTTAAAGTGGATGGTCTTCTCGTGACGGTCCGCATTGGATTTGAGGGTGAAGCTGGCAGGGCAGTGGGAGCAGAAGTAGCGGGCTGGAACGGGCTCACCCACTCCGGGGCGGTAGAGAGACTGGCTGAAGAGGGGAGGCTGGGGCTGCGACTGGAGACGCGGCTGGATTGGCTGGTGGAGAGGACCCGGCATGCCTGGCCAGTCAAGGGACAGGGCCATCAGAGACAGGGTGTGGTGGTACTCGTGTTCCCTGAGATGCTCCAGGCTGCTGAACAGCCGTTTGCACAGGGAGCAGGCGAGCCCCTGTGAGAAGCCACCGTGCTCTGGCAGGACTTTTTCCCCTGATCCAGCCTCCTCACCCAGCGCGAGCGGCCCTTTAGATCCCGTGCCAGGTACGGACACTGACGCAGGCACTGACGAGCCACCGGCACAACTCCCCTCGCCCATCTGATCCCTCTCGACAGGGGACTGGTCACCTTCCAAAGCTGAAATAGAAATGAGTTTAAGTAAGAAACAAAAATGAAACTCCAATTTTGATACAATCTCTATATTAAGTTATGAACTTTACCTGTGCTGTAGTCCTTCATGTCTTCTCTCTCCTTTATCCTCTCCTGTAAGCACAGAATATTCCGTTATGCGACACACATTTATGCAATCTGTAAGGAATGTTGTCTGGGCATGCAGAAGGCAGGGAGGGGGTAAAACTGTGAAACCAAACCCTTTATTTAACATGAATATACCAGATATGAAGAAATGAAAAGTTCAAAAAAGGAAAACATGGTCATAATTATGCAAAAACAGGTTAATAGCGAAAGAAACAGAGAGACAGAGCATACAACAAAAACTGCAGTCATAGAAGAGTTTAAGATACTACGTCATTCTAAGAACTGTCACTGATAAGTAGTGATGTTATTAATGGGAACACTAAGGACGTTTTAAATTAGGTTTGTTGGAAGGCTACTGCAGCCATTTACTTTAGCATGAGTCTGTATTACTTGTCCATGAGGTTAAAGCAAACAGCTAGCCAGAGATTGACAAAGAGCAGGGTTCCAGATTAAATTTTCTCAATTTTTTCTGTCAGTTGAAAATCCTCAACAAAAAGGGTTAAAAAAAAAAAAAAAAAGCGAAAAGGCTTATTTTAAAATTCTGAAAAAGTGGGAATTTATTGGTTGATTCTATCAGTAAGTCAAACCAACAACAGCGGTCTATAATTTTGCCAAAACTTGAGTTTTGGCACGTCAAACACAAAATAAGCCACTACATATAAATTAATTTTCAAGGCCCTTAATTTTACATGCAATTTGGTATTTGATGGGAAGAATAAAGCATGGAACATCAAAGTGTCTATGCAAACACTGTTCTATGAACTTAACAAATTGTGGCCACAGTTGCAGTGTGTAGATTTACATGTGAGCTAAGGATTATTTATACATAAAACAGAGGCAGGTGGTGGGGCAGCACCAATGATCTTCCTGTGTGAAACACAGAACAAAGCCTATAAAGAGTTTCTGGTCAGAGCAGCGACCTTGCAGAAAAGCACAGCCGTGTAAATTCAATAAAACAGTGTAACCTTAAAGAACAAGAATAATTTAGTTTTTCACCTTTACATTATACAGTTACTCTGACTGACAATGCTTTACATCTTCTGTTCTTTGTAAAGTTGCAGCTATTGAATATTTTAATAATCAAACATACAAGTAACTGAGAAATCAAATATGCTTATAGTATATCTGGTGTCCAGATTTTTGTAGATCTTTTGTGGAGTTTTGTAGATCTTTTGCCTATTCTTCAGCCCAATTAGAACAAAGACACCTTGATCTTATGTCTTTGTGTAAAGATGAGTTGTCAGGATGTCTCGAGCACCAACTAACAGGTTTTTGTTCTTTCTCATGAAATCCTCCCCAACAGGTATTTAGAGAGTGAACGGCCTAAAAATGTTCGATTGTTCCCAATTTAGAAGTCCATCGGCTTGAGATTCTTTAATTTGAATGTTTCAGATTCATTAAAAAGGGATTTATTTCCACTCGGGTTGGTAGAAAATCTGTATTTACAGGCGCTTAGAGGCACTGGACTGTTCAATCTGAGGAACAGGGAATGTGGTAAACTGATAGTTGTTATCCATGAAACAAATGACCATGTAAAAAATATTCAGCTGTAGAGTGGGGAAAGCAGTGAATTTAAAATGCGTCCCACTGTATTTTTAGAAATGGACTCATCTGAGGTATAGTTTCACACCGATGTTTCCGTTCATATTTCTCACAGGAAGATCACTTTTGGCACCCCACCTGCCCCCTTCATTAACCATGCAAAAGAGTTATTGGTTTTGGTGAAAATCATCATCAAAGGCAAACATGACCACAGTTTAACAGCTCAATATATATCATTTTCATTAAACCTCTGGGATGTTGTTGTTTTTTTTTGTATGTTTTTTTTAGAGTTATTTAAGATATTAAGAATCAGCTTTGGTTTTGAACCCTCTATGCAAATCATTAGCTTTAGGCTGCAGGATCAGATAAAATTGACACTTAATGAACTTTCCCGAGAGAGGTATCTACTGCAGGTCACCTACATCTCACTTCAAAAGTCCAAAACTATCCATTTTATCCATGGATGGGAAACTACAGTCCTCAAGTGTTGTGGTTCTGCAACTGTCCATGCTTCAAACGATTAAATTACTTCCGTGCATGTCTTTACGTTCTAATGAGGCCTGGTAATGAACCATTTGATTCTGATCTAGTTCATCTTTTCTAGAAGAACTAGAAAAGATGCAGGATAACAACCCTAAAGAACTGGCTTTTTTTTAATACCATCTAACTAATGCTCACACATCTTTTGAGGTCTCAGTAAGGTGCAGCCAAAACCCATCTCATCCCTTCTGCACCAGAGTAAAACTCTACCCCCGTCTATCCACACCATACCCGTGCCATTCCTTCACCCCCGCCTATTTACTTAGCTCCTTCACTTTTCCTCCTCCTCCTCTCTAAGAACAGAACACCATGCACTGGGCAAACAGATGGCTTGTCCGTAGAGATAGGAAGGCTTGTTGGGAGGCAGGTCCACTGAAATCAAATGCTGCTCCTAAATGCTTGCTCGCACGCACACAAACTGGCACAACACACACACACACACACACACGCCCACTCTCCTCCACATACACACACAAAACACGCACACACACCTACACACACATACACAGCAGAACAAACAATTTCCTGAGCCACAAGACCAAACCTCTCTTTGTCTTCTAGTATTGATTCTACTCGGTCTCATCACACTACCTTTGCCCGTTATCTGCTATCTCTGGGCGCACGCTGCCATTGTGACTAAAGGTGTCATCTCTGATGTAACCACTATAAACTACATTATCTCTAATGCCATGCAAAGACCTCTTGCTTCAAGGCAAACTTGGGTCTAGCTATATTAAAAGACTGCCTGAGAAAGGAGACTAGAGGAAAGGGTGACAGCGATCTGAAAGAAACTGAGTCAAAAGCATAAAAGAAAAGCAAAAAAAAAAAGGCAGCTTTGTTAACTTCAGTACAGCAGGAAATGTAGCATATTCACACAAGAAAGAGACAGAAAAGGGCTGAATGAGATATAGGTGCAACATGATGAAAAATTACCCCACATCAACTTTCAATTTTTTATTTGCATCTCTCAGCGAGGCATGGACCGGTAAGAGATTCTCATGGAATGATAACCTGACATTAAAGTGCCACTAATTCGCAGTATCGTCGTACTGACACAAAAATACTGTAATTGCTTTTGTTATGGACAGAAAACTACAATGTTACCTAATGGATTGTTCATATCTACGCATAGGTCAGTGTTCTGGTGGTCAGGATTGAGTTGCAGGTTTTACAGGTTTAGGAGGGGAACCTGGACATTCCTCTCCATCTTGATTTGGTGGGATCCCGAGGCGTCCCCAGGGAAACATGGTATCTCTAATGAGTTCTTGGTGTGCCACGTGGTTTCCTCCCAGTACGACATCTCAAGATAACCTCCAAAGGGAGGCATCCTGATTAGATACCTGAATCACCTCAAGTGACTCCTTTCAGTGTGTAGCTCAGAACACTTCACCCTATTGCGAAGTCTGAGATCAGCAACATTGTGGGAAAACTTTATTCTACCACTTTTTTTTCTGGGTCTCATGTTTCTGCATCTCATGTCTATAAGTGAGTGCCAAAACGTAGACAAACAGGAGATTAGAGAGCTTCGCATTATTGCTCATCCCTCCTTGCGGAAGGGTGACAACATAAAATGTCATGATAGTATAATCCGAGACAGATGAATTGTGAAAAAAGTCAACATCCTTTTGGTCAAATGGTCATCCTGCTGACATGGTGTCAATTTTGACAAATATATGAAAAACATATATTTTTTTTAAAAGTTACCAACTGTAGCTTTATGGCATAAATTGACCTCTGACTCTGAGGAAAGCAGTCCAATAGAGAACCATGGACTTAGACTGTTTTCCTTTCTGAAATACGTTATGATTTTAATGGCACGATTTAAGCAGAAACAGATAATAAATAGTTACTAAAACTATGAGCCCTATTCCAGTGTTTATTGCGCAAAATATTATGCTGTTCTGCTCTTTGTAGAGTATTGATGTGACTATAACAAGCATTATGTTAAATTAATAGGCAGCTGAAGCACTTTTAGTGTTCACACCATCACTGACTGTTCTTAAAACGGTAAAATATTTCTTTGCTGAAGCAAAGAAAAAAGTGCAATATGCTTCTTTCAGCCAGCTTATAGGCAGTGTGCGAAAATGGGTGGAGAATGGGGGAACATGGCACTACTTAAAGTTCAATAGGAAGGCAATATTTTCTTTGCTTTGGCACTCTCTCTGTAGCATCTAATTTCACTCTAAATCCAAGTAAATATATGACAAAAAATGTTTTGAAAATACATATATATATATATATATATATATATATATATATATATATATATATATATATATATGAAAAAAACTTATTAGACCTTCCCACTAGTAACCGGCCCATGCCTAGTCTCAACCCCCTTGAGTGTGTAGAAGCAGGCTGCAGTTGCCCCCTGGGTGCTGAACTCCTTGTTTCAAACTTTTATCTATCAGGCGGAGTGGCACCCAGTGAGCAGCCTGCACTGTGGAGCAGATTCTCGGCTCGGTGTGCTTACCTCTGGCAAGGCGGAGAGCTCTGTGCCCTCGGGAGCCTCTTCTACTTCCATGTCCAGTCCTTCTGAGTGCAGCAGTGTCGCCCCGGCCCGCAGCCCAGGGGCCTCCAGGGGCCGAGGCTCGGATAGGTGCAGTGGTGTGGGCGGAGAGGGTGGGCTGTATGCTGATGTTGATGATGGCAGATGGGGTGGTGGTGGTGGTGGTGGTGGTGGTGGTGATGGTGGTAGATGAGGAGGAAGAAGAGGAAGAGGAGGAGAGGAACCAGCGCCCTGTTTGTTATGAACAGTGGCCCCCGTGGCCCCTGGCCGGAGTGAGCTGCAGTAGTTGTTGGAGCGGAGCCCTGAGGAGCACAGGAAACGAGTCTCACCCACCCACTCACGTACAACTGCAACCCTGCTAGCAGCTGGGCCACCAGAACACAACGGGAGAGAGTAGGCAGGGGGGCACACAGAGGCTGCCAGTGCTACACTATCAAACACTGCAGAGAGGGGGAGGAAGAAAAACTCAAAAGTTTCACTTTCCACCATCTGAGGGGAAAGGGTTAGGACTTTTCTTCTCTCTTTCTCTCTCCCTTTTTTTTTTTTCCTTTGCTCCTCTGCTCTCCTTCTCCTTCCACCCACATGTGTGCACAGAGGATGGCAGCATGTGTGTGTTTTGGGAGAGCATGTGCGTGTGTTTGTGTGCGGCAGTGAAATGCTTATAAGGAGAGAAGGCTTGAGGATCCTCTGTAGCGTGGAGGGAAATAGTTTTGGAGAGGAGCCATCGTGCAGCTCAGTTGAACACTTTTTGTACAAGCTGGGCAAAGGATGACTACAAGAAGCATGTAAGATGTTTACCAGCAACAAGTGAAGGCACGCTGGCTGGAGAATTTGAAATTTCAGTTCACACACAAGCGTTTCTGCTACATTAATATCACCATTAGCCCACAGCACAAGTGAAACTCTTTCTTTCTCTTGCAACAAGATGATCTGTTGCAAGTTGTCCTACAGTATGTTTGTGTTTGGGGGGAATGTCTCCAGAGTTATGCAGTGGGTTAGCCGTTCACTGCCCTCCTCTGCACAATGGATAGAATCACACATACATGAGGTTTGATTCCTGGAATGTTAAACTACCACGCCTGACACTCCCCACTCCCACTGAATGAGAACACACACAAGAGTTGAAATCCCTGTCCTCCTTCTCGCCCACCCCAGCAGAGGCAGAGGGAAAAACCTTAGGAGCGTGGAAGAGGAAGTGGAGGCGGAGAGTAAACGAATGAGCTGCAGGTGAGGCAGAGCAGCTCATTAACTAATGGCGTTCTGGCAGAAGACACCTGTCAGACGCGTTATTATGGAATAACTCCGTTAGCTGGCTCTAACGGCGTCTGAGTTTTACTGAGTTAAGACAAACTCAGGTTGTGGCGTGACCATCTAATTGGACTGCTGTCCTGGTTTAAGATATACAAGCATTTCAGGGGAATCAATTTATTGACAGAAGTGTGTCAGCTACATTAGTTAGTAGCATGCCATCCCTTTATCTTTCTATTCCATCTTCCTTAGTTTCCCAGTGTAAGGTTGTTGATTTTTTTTTTCCAAGTGAACTACATTGTTTATATTTACTTTTAAATTTTCCAACACACAAGGCTTTTCTAATGTCACTTACATTTAAGAAGAATTTGGATAAACATCTTTAATTAAAGCCAGAGGTACTGACAGACATAAAACATACAAGAACATATGGTCCAAATGTAAATATAGTAAACTCGCATTTCTATTTTCAGTTATAGACAATTAATCACAAGTTTAAATGTATTAATGTGTACAAATACATTTTTTTTCCTCACTGTGACACCAGACGAAACTTTTCTTGTTTTAGGTTAGTAATGATACCATAATTATCACTATTTGCCAAATGCCAGAATAAATAGGTGGTTTTAAGAGCAGTCTGTGTTACTTTCTGTACCCTGTTGCACAGTACGTATTATGTCTTTAAACAAATGTTTAAAGACACAATATTTGTGAAAACTTAGATCATGATAATATGATGGCATTTTAAAATTCTGATGGGTTCATTAACGACATTTGAGTAAAACAACGACACCACTGTGGATGAATGCTGAGTCAACACCAAAAGCATATTTGATATATTTGGATACTTGTTGACCTTTACGCATCTGTTTATCCCTCGTGTGTTTTTAATGGCTGACAGTTAAATATTCATTTGTTCAAACACTTATAGCAAGTATAAACAGTGTGGGAATGCCCAGCTGTCATATTGTATCCAGGAGATGGGCATGTTGTGGTGTGAAAAGTGCATCTAAAACCCAGAACAAAAGCAAAATACATCAAAAAGAGGTTGGCTGAAGTTGGTTATCCACAAGTAAACGTTGAGTTTTGTACCAAAATGGGTTGAAAGGCCACTCGGGGAAAGAAGTCAGAACCCCAACAGGAACATAAAAACGCCAGATTTCAGCTTGCAAAGATACCTTGAATTAGTGGCCTCTGGTATTCGGCCGCTATTACAATTATTACATTTGGAAGAAAAAGGAAGGTTGGAAGGTGAAGAACACCATCCTAAGTGACAAATATGACAGTGGCAGCATTTTTTTATTTGATAATTGTTTTTTAAGGTTTTATTGGCTCTGGTGGCCTTTATTTGATAGTGAATTAACAGGAAGGTGGATAATGGGAGAAGGGGGAAGACATGCGTCAAAAGGCCACCTGGCCAGGAATCAAACTTGCGAAAGCCGAGTCAAGGACTAAGAACTCCACACATGGACTGTTCTTAAACCTCTGCACCACCACAGCACCCCCATGTTGTGTTGATTTTTTTTTTTATTGCAAGTGCACTTCATTAAATACATGGATTCATAAGGAAAGAACATTTTGTGTCAATATTAAGTATTAAGGAAATATCTCAAGACATCAGTAAAGCGATATCTTGAGCACAAATAGACATGTAAATGCATAACAAGCAAGGTAACTACAAAGCAGCTTATGGCTAATAAAGTTAATATTTTGGAGTAGACATACCAATACCCTGATGTCTTTTCCATTTGTTGAAATGTATTTAGGGTGTTTTTTTGAGGGCAAAAATATATATTTTCCTTGGATTTTACTATTGTTAAGTGCATCATTTGTTTTAGTCCTTTGTTGATTATTTGTAATCATAGGGTTAATTTTTATCAGGTCAATGCGACTTTGGCTTTTTATATTTACATCCAGCCTCCGCCCATCAACATAACAATCACTGTTTCCTTTAACCCAGTTTAGGTAATCGGTGCTTCTTTTTCTCTAAATAGTTCTTGTCCATTTGTTTGTTTGACAATGCCTCCTGTTTGAACTTTGTGTTAATCACTTTGTTTTGAACTTCACCAAGTTGTGAGGGCTCTTCAAAAAAGACTGATGGATTTCTCACAAATGTCTGATTTGTCAGAAATCTGGCAAGCTTTTAAGAATAGTGATCACACCAAAGTGACTTACTGCATGGAAAAATAGAGGTCATAACAAAAAAAAAAATCTATTCCATGTGACTATAGGCTGAAGGAGCAAGCTGATCTTGTAAGAACCTGTTTCCTTTACTCCATCTGCCACTAAAATGGGGTCAAGACTTATACGGTTCTAAGCTTTAGAAAAGCAGCTCCCTTAAGTTGAATATCCTAACTAATTACCTAAAACTTCATAAGTTTGTTAGTAGAAAAAAGGCTTAATGACATCTTGTTAGCAATGACCTTTTTGAAAGTTTATTCTCTTTCAGAGTTTTGAAAATTAATGTAAAGTAACTAAAACCGTACAGTTTGGAGGTTCTGCTACTTTCCAATTCACCAAATTTCTACTTCATTTATGTGAGCACTGAAAAGATTCGTAACTGTTACCTGATTTTTGATTTTGTTTAGAACACAACAGTGGATCACATTATGGCATAAATTATTAGTACGTAGAATGAAATTCTTCTGCTATCTTCAAGAATCTTAACAAAATCCCAAATAGCAAAAGTCATTTGAATGTTGAGTATCCATGGAGCATGGGCTACCATTTTTCAAACCACTCTTTGGATAATCAACTGAGCCCCAACAGCTCCACACATCAGAGTTAACTTAAATGCTTTAAGCTCTGAAGCAGAAAATGAGGACCAACCACACAAAGTAATGCGTTTGGTTTTGTGTCAAATGATCATTATTAAAATAAGTCAGCAAACCATTAGTAACTGTCAGTTACTTAAATCCAGTGTGTTTTCTTTTAGCTCATGTGGGTCAGCAAGAACTAACCTTTAGCTAACTGTGAGATGTAAAGGTAGCTTTTATGCTGTGTCCCTGGCTGCAAACCTGTCGCCCCAGAATTTGGACACATCCTTTGTATCTAGACTGCAGCAAGAATTGTGTTTTAGATGAGCAACATCTCCACCTGAATTTTGATCTCCTTTGTATTTTCATTACAATGGCCATAGAAAAATTGGCAATCACAATTGAGATACTGCAATTATGTGAATGAGAATCAGTTGTGCAGACTATAGTCCTTATTACTAGTCTTAATTAAATTCTCAAAAGGAAGGCTCAAATCTCTCTAAAAGTGAGGTTAGGTTCAATTTCTTCTAAAAGCATATTTGTTCTCTTCAGGTTGCCTTTACTGAAATATTGTCATTTCTTTGTAAATTAAGGCATAACCGTTTTCTCACCTTTGCTTTGAGAAAATACCTCTTTTCATCACTAATGCTATAAAGAACTTTTGCTGTGAATCATTTGCCTGGAAAGTGGAAACTCAGAAACGGAGTGATATTTCACCCAACACTGAATTTTTTCTGTTACTGTACTAGCAGGCTTCCTGTTAGAAATACCAATCATCAAGGATGTATTTCTCTGCATTTTCATGTATATCTGTCTGTGAATGTGTTCCCAAATAATTATAAGTCCAATTGATTAAGTGAGATATAAGCTGTGAAAAGTGAAAATAAGAATCTAATGACTAAAATGTTTACAAAGTCTTGCGGGAAACATACACTTTATAATGGATTTTGGGGTTGAGATGGATGAGAAACCTTCCCAAATCTAGATAGTTTCAGGTAATTATTCTAACCAATTCTGACTTCCTGTAACTGCAGCCAAGTCCCAGAACCTTTGAAAAGTTTAAATAAAAAGCACAGAGCTTAAAACACATCCGATGCTTTTCAGAATCAATTTCTTCCTACTGGTATCAAAACTAAAAGCTACAGCTCCTCCTGTCGGTTTGCATTTAAAAAGAGGATGGGAAGGTGCGACTCAGAAGGTGGAGCAACATTTTATTCACCAAAATACATTCAGGAAATCTTTGTGAATTTGAAAAAGTTGATGTGAAATGATGAGAGTTGACAGTTTAGAGAAAAGTTCAATATTGTCAGTATGATCTCTCCAGTTAATTGGATGTTCTTTGCAGCCTGTACACAGTGGCAGTGTGGACAGGTGCACCGGGATGGTCCGACACGATCCATTGTTAGACATTGACTGCCTGACACACAGACGGGTAGTAGGGCTAAATCCCAATGATCCTAATTGGACTTTAGAGACTGATTGACATGCAGTCCGGTTCCACTGTATTTTTGGCATTCCACATGCAAGGAGGATCTAGTCCATGTCCCATGCAAAGAATAGTAAATACAAGGGGCTTTGTGTCGGAATCCCATGTAACGTCAACAAGGCTCAGATTAGAAAGAATTAAACGGAACAACACAAACTGTTTTTGTCAGATTTTGTGTGTTTATGTATATATTTGGTGCATGAACCACATAAGAAGGTGACTTTATGGAAATATAAGAGCAACAGAAGCTCTGCATCAAGGCCTTTTGCAAAATTTCCTGGTCTTTCTTCAACCGGAGCAAGTGACCTTGCTGTACCTCCACTCTGCCCAGATCAATACTTTCCCAGGATTTTACAGCAACATGCTTTGATGTTCCCCAGCCGGAGTAAAAAAGAGGGGGAAAGGGCCAGAAGCAAATAAAATGAGAAAATGCAGGCTGGGAAGGAGAGTGCAGGGAATGAGTGGTAAGGTGGGGTGAAGGAGAAACGTATGGAGGGGAAGAAGGAGGGAAACAGCATGAGAGGGATAAGATGTACATCGGGGGCGAAAGAAGAGAAGACAGGCGAAGGGGCGAATGGAGCTGAACGGATAGAAAGAGGGAGGGAGTAACGATGGGAACAGTGATCTGTCAAAGCAGGCAGACTTCTCCTCCGCCCAGTAATCTGAGGTACAGTGTTTGTTTATCCTCTGTCCTCATTTAGACACAGGGACAGACCTGGGGTGGGAGGGAAGGCTGTTGGCCATCTCAGCAAGCCCATTTCCCCAACCCCTATTGTGTAGTGAATACAAAATAGTATTTGGCTAACCAAAAAACCCTCCCTGAGGTTTCTTTGGTGACAACTGAAATACAGATACAGGGCTCATTCAGGACACTTTCCCATGCAGGGAACAAATGATTAACATTCTCAGAATTCTCCAAATCTTTTATTCAGATAGTCAAGGCTGACTGTATCTGTAAAGTCTGAAAGCACATCCAAAAGCCTCTACTTTGTGTTTTCTGAGGCTGTCTGTACTGCGACAGCATCTGATTCTCCTCCGTGAGCCAACAGAAACATCTCAATCCCACACACTTAACACTCACACAAAAGAGGTGATGCGAAGGGACACGAGCGCGCGAGTGTGCACGATGACGGGTATGTGTTTTGGTCTATTCAGGCTTGGCCCAGTCTTTTATAGCTTAGGTGAGTGGGGCTCAGCTCAATAGATGCGACTGGGCTCAGAGTTGTACTCTTTCTCATCTTTTCTTCCACTCACAAAAAACAGGGAGAACTCAGGACAAAAGATCCAATTACATGGCAGTAAAAGCAAAAGAAACAAACCCAGAAGTTGAGCTCACAAAATGTGCCCACGCGGACCTGGACTCCAGCAAATACACGCTCACACTACCATGCACCCACACACACACACACACACACACACACACACACACACACACACACACATGCAGACAGTTTAACACGCTCCACGAGTAGCAAAGAAAATGGGAAAATAAAGAAAATCTCTTGTTACAGACAAATTACACACTCGTTCTGCAGGGCATTAATGTATTATTAACATAGATATATATAAAACGCTTTAGTCAACAATGACTTAAGGAACTAAATTCAACCTTATTACTGATGGAGTATGAAAAGTTAAAACATTCAAACAGAAGAAAAAATTTGTATAAAAATAAAAAACAAAACAAAAAAGCAGCTAATCCAAAAGAAATATAAAGTAAACACAAGAAGAAAGGAACAAATCTTCTACATTCAAGCTTGTTTACATGCAGTTTCCCATTGATGACTTGATTGATTACTGCATTTTTGTTTCAGCTTTTTTTTTTTCAGTAATAATTTTTAGACTTTCGGAAAGGTTTTTTTGTTTCTTTTAAAAACAAGTGTGTGACATTGGTGAAGAAAACGCGATTGTGAGTCGAGCTGCGGAGTTAACTATGTGGGCTGCATTCATAAAAAACTTGCCAAATCCTCTCTCCCAATGCCAAAATGCTTATTCAGCTATTGACTTTTGTTTGGTGTAATTTAGAACCAGGCAAAAAAGACAACTTCAATAATTCATAGAGAAACAGAAAATGTAAAATTCAATAAGACAGTCAATACATGAGGGTTAACAGGCAAAATGTGGGGCATCGTGATTTAAGAACTTTTATAAGACGGAGTAGAGATTGCAAACAGCTGTGTGAACTTGATTTGCATTATTTTGTGATTGCAGTCAAATAGACATGCATTAGTAAACAGCACTTTAAATAATATTTGTAGATTTTTATAGTTGACACTGTCATTAATTCTCTAAGTCACATTTTTAAAGAGAATTTAATGCACAGTTCAACAATTTAATCTTACTAGTTATTATCAGTGTGTATTTTAAGTTTGCATTTAAATCAATTTAAATCAATTGTATCTTCGAAACAAGCCATTTAATTTGAAAACGTATTCTGATAATTACCGAAACTATTCAATACCGAAAGAAAATAACATGGTAACGTTTTTTTGTACGCATCAATGTTTAATTGACTAGATAATCAAAGTTTGTAGAAATGAGACATATTGGTAATTTACAACCGTATCCACGTGGCAAACATGGATCTCAGGGATGCATGGGAAAAGCGTATAAAAATGACAAAAGCCTGGCACCTCCTTCCCATGCTAATTACTAGCTTGGTCACAAACTGTTGTGGGATGCCATCCAATTCTTCAACCAGCATTTCCCACAAGTCAGCTGGCATACTTGTGTCACTCTTTCACAAAGAACACACCCAAAATGATCCCACAACTGTTTAATGGTATTGGGGACCTGTTGTTCCGTTCCCTCCACTCCTGGTATACTCTGATATGATCACACGATCACACTAACTTCACTAATTTATATTGGCAAAGAGGATTTACCAAGGAAACCACCAACTGAAATCTCCTGCCCAACCTACAAATGCGTGTTCCTTTTAAACATGCCATTGAAAAGGAAATAAACCAGTTTTCTTGATAATTGTCAAGAAGCTTGATACAATGTAGATGATGCGAAGTAAATATAACAATCCTTACATTTTGTGCAAATTCTATATCTAAAATAACTAAAAATAAACTTATTGAACAGCTCTACAAACAGATTTAAAGTGGTACACATATGTGAAGTTGAAATACGTATTTCAAGGACATTTGTCAAGAACACCTTTTTGGAATCACAACAAAAGACGTTTGTGTTTGAAAGATGTTTTTTGGAAGCATGCAAAAGTTGATGTTTTTAAACGTGGCTAAGTGGAGCAATATGAGCTTTTGTCAGTTTGAGTGGTTGTTCTGCTGGTTTATTTTGCCTCTGTGAAGTTCAGTGGCAGACCCACTGACTGGCTACAAAAAACAAAAAAAAAAAAAACTGTCGCAGAAAATAAAAACAAGAAAATCTTCTCGAGACAGCGAGCAAAAGCCTTGCAAAATGTTCTCTCACTTAGTCACTGCCGTGTAGCCATGGCTTCACACACACGCATACACACGCCAACACGCACACACATTAAAAACACACATGCATTGAGGTCTAACCTAGTAAACTGGCTCATAGACATTTAGAGCTGTTCAGGACAGAAACCGTTACATACAATGCCTTGCAAAGGTACTGTGTCAGTTGTACTTGTTTTTTGTTTTGTCATGTTACAATGGAGCAATTAAAGGAAAAGGAACATGGTGTTCAATTGCTTTTTTTTCTTCCATAAAACCTTGCAAAGTGTCTCTTGCATTCGTAGTCAGTCATCCATAGTCAATACTTTGTAGTCGCCATTCAAGAGTTTTCTCTCGTATCAGGGTTTTTTCCATTACATTTTTGTAATATTCTGATTTTGTCAAGAAGCACATCGTGCTTTTAATAAATTTTAATTTATTGTTTGTATTAAATCCTGACTTAATAAATAAATACATGTTTGGGTTTTCCCCCCCACACACACACTTTTAAACAGGAACCTTTGATGTTGCTGAATAGAAAAAAAACGAGGAAAAGAATAGAATATGTAAAACATTTAATCCAAATAGAAAGCTATCATTTAAGTTGAGGACTAACTCGAAAACAAACTATAAAAATAAAAAAAAGAACTTTAAATTTTCCTGGGAGGGTCAGAATACAAACAAGAGGACTGGTAACTGCACATTATGCAAAAACACTAACAGGCAACTTGTTATAGTGCGCCTATAATTGGGTGCTTATTGTTGTTCTCAAAGAAATGTTAAAAATGAGCTCCATGAAGAAGTCACGAACGCCCTTACCATCAACCATGGTCATTGGTACAACGTCTTTATCTATGATGTCCTTGTGTCAGCACTAGTTTTTGGTTGAGATTGTGATGCTGTCTGCAATGTAGCTAGGCTGAATGAGCACTATCATAACTTAAGAAGATTTTCGAGTTTTTATATTTCAAAACATCACCACGTACAGTAAATTTTGCATCTATGTCATCATTAAATGGAGTAACAATAATTCCACACCTGCCTCAATTCCACAATTCCACAGTTTCACTTTCCTCCGTAGGATACTCCTGCCATGATTGTTTCTCTTACAACCATCAACTGGCTCAGCTTACGAATGAGCAGCGGTGCCCTCTTCTGGATGGTGGCCACTCTACAATCCTGAAAGGACGTCTATCTGAGCGAACATTATTTGTTAATGAAATAGAACCAATTTTTAACCAAATAAACCAATATATGTATGCACTGATACACAACAGGTATGTATCCAACAAACATGCATGTGCACACAAACCCATTCCCATAAAAGAAATTCAACTGCAATATCAAAAAAAAAAAAAAGCATTCTCATGTCATGATGCTACTGACACTATGTATCACTGTGGGAATAGTGTGTTAGGGTGATTTGTTTACGCAAAATTTTATTTCGGAGTATCAAAGTAAAAGGGGATAAATACATGTGCATGCCACACTTCTCCAATTTTTATTTGCATAAAAAAAAAGTTGAAAACCATGTATTCTTTTCCTTCCATGTGACAAGTACTAGTTTTTTTTTTTTTTTTGGTGTGTCACAGTAAACTTTGTTAATGTGATAAAAATCAAAGTAAAGTTTAAAGGATTTTGCAAGGCACTGTATGCTGCATCTAGGGGAACAACATATGCAGATACGTTGAGTTAGACGGTGTGTCTCAGATGTGCGAAACAAGCAGTGTGAGCACAGCTTCTGTAAATAGATACTTACAGGACAGGGAGTGTCCTCCTTTGGGCAGGTACTCATACAGCAAGGGGTTATCATCTCCCATCATCTCAGCCCGCAGCGACAGCAGGCTGTTCTTACTCATCAGTGCTGCCTTCAGATTGGCTACGGATGAGATGCCTCCGCCTCCCGTCCCTCCGCTGGCCTCCTCCGATTCGTTGGCGCCCAGGAAGCCCGACTCTGTGGCGAGAGTCTCTTCCTGCTTGAGGAAGAAATCGAGGCGCTCACCGCGGCTGTCTGAGCTGTTGGGTTCAGTCACGTCTGCCCCTGAACAGAAAAAAAAAAAGGGAGGTAACAAAGGATGAGTATGCAGATCTGACTCAGTGACTCGAAATGTTTTTAGCGTCTGAAAAAGAAATTTAATAATGTTTGATGTCTCCCAGAGAACACTGATAATTAATTTCAGGGATTACACGCTTCTCTACAGGCTGAAAATCCTGTCACTCTTGACAAAGCGGATGAAAAAGGCATGTTAAAACCCCCAAAACTCTTACAATGTGCTCATGAAGTTGTCACTTTGGCAGTTTAAGAGCTTTGACCTGGTGGTGGAAACAGCTGAAGTGCAAAATGTAAATGCAAAAAAAAAAAAAAGAAAAAGAAAAAAAGAAAAAAGAATACAATCAACATTTACACACAGTGGTTTCAGAAGCAAGTACCAAAGCGTCACAGCTCTGATTCATCTCCCTCTCTGCTTGACTCCCTAACATATCTCATCATTACCAGTCAACACTAAAAACAAGGAGATCATAAAGAGACAGAAAGAGAGAGAGACAGAGAGAGAGAAAAGGCAGATACAGCCGTAGCGTGCTTGTGTGTTTGTTTCGTCTGCATGTGCGCATTTAACTATGGGAGTCACTGAAAGCAGGGAGACGCTGTCAGCCGTAGACGTTTCACTGTAGATCTACGAGACTGTCAGACAACACTGCTGACAACAGCGCACCAAACACACATGCACACACAAATCTACAGACATACACTGTCTCCTAATTGACATTTACCTGATGCAAGGTTGCTTTCTCTTAGAGGGAGAAAAATACAGAAGACACATCGCTAGCTTAGAGACATTTAAGGAAAAGCTTGTCTACATCTAAAGCAAACACAGACATCTGAGCGATAATGCAGATTTGCCTTAAAGGCGGTGGGAGGTGGTGCATAATGATGTGTGACTGCTCCTAACACAAAGCTCCAGAAATCCTGGTATGCAGTGACTTGCAAAAGTATACATACCCCATTGTTTTTAGCATTATAATCACAAACTTTTTCAGTTTTAAAAAAGCGTTTTGGATGAAAGGTGAAGTGTCTTCAGCAAAAAAAATAAATAAATAAAAACAAATAGTAGTCAAGTTACCCACTGCTTGATCACTTAGAAAAGTCTGAAAAGTGTGGTGTGCATTTATGTTCAGCACCATTTATTCAATACGTCTGTGTAAAATTCAATTCAGACAATTGCTTTCAGGGTCCATCTGCTGAAAAGAGAAAACATCCTTAGATATTTACTGCAAATATCCACAGCTCAGGTGGGTTAATCTGTCTAAAGGACAACTATCAGTCATACAAGAGAGGGAAGAAGAAAGACACTGACGGATGTTTGCTGCCGTACATAAGACAGAGATGGAAATAGGAGACCAAAATGCACAAATTTAAGTGTAGAGAAACCACACAGTGAAAAATGTGGTGGTAGCAGCATCATTCTGTGGGGAATGGAAACTGGGTGGAGTAAAAATACAGGAAGAAAACCTGCTAGAGGCTGTAAAGCACTTCGATTTCAGGCAGTGATAGTCAGATCTAAATTGGAACATTCATCAATCTGTTAGAATAAAATTTAAACTTAAATTCAACTCAAAATCTATGGTAAACTTGGAGGCTGTTGTGCACAGATGCTCTCCTTCCAAGCTGACTGAGTTTGAGATTTTTTTTTTTTGCAAAGAAAAAGGGTAAATATTTCAGCCTTTAGATATGTAAACCTGTTAGAGAATTGTAGCCCAAAAAGACCTGCGGCTGCAATAGTAGCAGTTCTTCAAAGTACTAACTCTGGCCTGCTGACTAAAAATGCTTCCCACTGTTTTTTAGATTTTTATTGGAGAGCAAGTCTAAAATCCTGTACCATTTTCTCTCGACTGCACAATTATGCATTACTTCTTGCTGGTCTATCACACACAATCCCACTTAAATAAATTGAAATGTGTGGTTGTCACATAACAGACAATTGAAATTTCACTTGCAGCAAATGAGGAATAAATAAAGCAAAGGAAAACACCAGTTTGATGAAGGAGCATGCGAAACAGAAATGAGCAGCAAAGAAAATGAAAGTGTCTCTTCCAACTACGTCGAGCTCGGAGAAAAGTGTCTGCATGTGCAGCTCAGAGCTGCTGTCTACTGCGGGGGGAATCAAGGTGGTCAAGGTGACAGAAACAGTAGTTTGCTTGCACGTCTGGAATACCGATGGATCTCCAGTGTTCACACACACACACACAAAATCGGACATTTTTCATGACACTCAGATCAGTCCTGAAGGATGGATGTCCTTTCTGTATGCATGTACATAGATTTGAGCAATCTTGAGATCCCAATTAGATATAGTGGTTAGAAGAAGAAGATGAGCTGTGACAAATAAGAGTGACATCTATATAAAGTTGTCTTTTCCTCCATTCAACTATCAGACTCATCAGATGATAGGCGAAAAAAAGGAGATACAGAGGAATAGAGAGAAGGCAGATAAAGCAAAAAAAAAATGTAGAGGAGAGAAGAAAGCGGGGGGAGTATAGCTAGGGAAGAGGCAGAAAAAAAACATACTTGCATGCATCCACGCACACACACACACAAATCCATCCCACCTGCACTCACACCCACACAAACACACAAAGTTAATTAAGAAGTGGGGTGCAGGGGTTGGCGCAAGGGGCACAAGGTGCAGGAATTCATTAGAGCTCTGCCCCCTCCTTTAGTGGGCAGCCCAGCAGCCAAAGGAGTCAATCAATAACATAGATCTGCTGTTGGCCAACAACAACAATACACACACAGAGAGCGCAAAGGGAGGATGACAATTGGAGGGAGAAGATGGGAAGGAGGCAGAGAAAAGAGCATCATCTCTGACCCCCATGTGTCCCACCACTCATCTGTTTATTGGACGACTAAATGAACCCTGACCAGTCTTTCTAGCGTCTTCGGAAGGCGAACATCCACAGATGGAACGTGTCGGCCCTCCTCGCAGCCATACAGTAACAATGAATCAATCATGAGTCGCTCAATTTGGTCTTATGGAAAATGGGTCACGTCAGGAACGTCAAACTTGTTTTAAAAAAAGGTGTAAATTTGCAGGTGTTTTACTGGAAGGGGTCTGTTTTACAGAAGAGTTTATGTTTTTTTTAAGAATGCGGGTGAACCTGAATAAAAAAAATGTTCTTATTTCAGTTATTTAGTTTAGATTAATCACATACAAAGAGATGTATTCTTCAATCACAGAAGGTCATCACTTAAGAAGCTGGCTGTTCACAGAGTGCTGGATCCAAAGGTTTTACTGAGAAGTTGAATGGAAGAAAAGAGCGTGATTGAAAAATATATTGTTCAAGAGTTTCATGGACAAACACAAGATGCAAACTACTGTATAGAGTCAATGCTCCAAGAGCCCCTACACACATAAATATCCAGGACATGGGCTCCTTGTGTTAACATATTCCTGAACCGCAGACAACGTCACAAACACCTTAACCTCCTTAGGAGGAAGCAGACTGGGCTGCTGCTCAGTTGCCATTTTCCATTCATTTTTAATGCTGCAGAGTGGAGAGGCACACAGTCCAAACTGATTGAGGCTCAATATGAATTTTCTGGAGTCAGTGGTAATTGGGAGCCGAGCTCTCTGCTGGTTTTGGTTCATGTGAAAAGTCAGCACAGCCAGCTACTGAGATATTTTAGAACACTTCATGAGAAGATGGAGATGCTGAATTAATTTACCAAAGCACACTGCAAAAAGTACCAATTTATGCTGTAATGACCAAGGTATGGCTGTGCTTTACTGGATAGTAAAGCTCACCTGAGCTCCACTGAACAAATCTACAGAGTATTGTCGAGAAAAGGACACCAGAGCAAACTAAAGGAGTCCCAATCAAGCATTGAGTGCATTCACTGTACAGTACATGAACATGCTTTCAGTAAGTGGACATATGTGTGAAGTAAAACATATTTTTTATTTTTTTGTATTAGCTGTAAATCACAATCATCAAAAATGACTGGAAGTATGTCAGTCTTTGTGTACTGAAACAAACTTTTCAAAGATATTCTAATTTATTTATGTGTACCTATAAATAGATACCCACACATCCAAGACTTGGGGTAGGATGAAAAAAATAATAATTCAGCCAAATGCAAACAGACTTTAAACACACTTAATCAAAATGTTCCCTGCAACCCCCACTTAAATATTGAGCTTTGACTGGCCTGTACTGATGGTGTTATCCTTAAACAGCCCTCTGCTCGGTCAGATAATATCATTTACGGCACCAGAAACAAGTCGCAACTAATCCCGAGGTTCCATCCTATGGATTTCATCATTCCTGCGCCTGGTTTGGTTTTCATCGAGGATTTGCAGACACACAAAATGCGGCGTCTTTCAAACGCAATAGGTTTATCTCGTGTTGTAGAGACACTGTGGTTACATCATTCCTTCATGCACAATATGCTCAGTGTCATGAGACAACCTATGAATTTCAATAGCAAGAGATATATGCCTTTGAACTACATGGTCAGATCACCCCCCCCAAAAAACAAAGACATTTTCTTCATCATTTTTTTCCCGCTCTCAGTTCCTTTCTTCTGCTTTTACACAGAAGCGGTTTCTGTACAGTGGAAAGAATTTTCATTTTCCCCTTCATAAAAGAGTCCGAATAATTTAGATTTCTGCTTTCTGAAGAGATCCTCCGTTTAATTTGGTTGCCATGGCAGCCGGGCACCCTTGGCTTCAACATTTATGCTAAATAAATCCCCCTTTTTTTAAAAAAAAAAAAAAAAAGGAGAGACAAATATGTAGAAATGGTGGTTCTCTTTGTTAATGCGAGCGGCTCTGTAAGCTATGCGAGAGCCGAGCGTAAAAAAAAAAAAAAAAAACAAGGACTGAGACTCAGAATAAAAGATATGCGTTTGACTGTACTTTATACGTGTTGTGAGGAATACTGAGTTATGGCTAATGGATAGAGGATGCAGTTTTATATGCTGTGGTTGGAGGCTGCACTGTATTTCTCATGGATATGTGTGTGTGTGCGTGTGCATGCGTGTGTGCATGTGTGAGTCAGGCATGGTGTGTTGTTACAGTGAGACACTTTGAGGCAGTAAAGAGGAGGTGAGGAAGGCCTGAAAGGGGAGGAATAGGTCAGCTGGCCCAGTTTGACCTCTGATCTCCTGTTCTGATTATGTGATCCGAACGCTGTCGGGCGAGAGAGTTTCTATTTTAACAAAAATACACCCGCTGACGGATCGACCCCCGGACACACATGCATATCTACTACTTTCCCACAAAAACAGGCACTTGTGGCCTGGCTGTTTATTGACACGCCAGGCCAGCAGAGGGAATAACTATTAATCTAGTTAATTTTACCAGTAGATACATTTATAATGAAGTCATTCAAACGAAATACACATGGAACATTTGCAACACTCAGTCATGCACACTTAAAACGTAATTAAATCAATGGGATTTTAACTCACTCTTTTACACTGTTACCTCTTTTATGCAGTTTGTTCTCCAGTTCTTTCCATAAATTCTCAACTGGGTTCAAGTGAAAAGATTCAGATTCTTTTTGAAGCCATCTCACTAAATTTCTCCATTCATCCTCCCTTGAACTATCAGAAATCTGCCAGTATTGTGTTATGCTGAAAAACAGCTTCAAACCTGCACCGTGCTGCCTGTAATATTGTGAAAAAGCCAGGCAACATGTACTACTTGCACCAGAGGCCATCTGGATAGCAATACTTTAACGGCAATGTTAAACATCATAGTAGCTGTGGTCATTTTCGAGGGCGATATGTTTCAATACTGCAATACTTATTTCTTGAGTTATTCCACTTTATGCACTGATATGCTTAGGTTATTTTTACCATGTGGATTACTTACTGACTGTCTGAATGACTTGCTACTGGTATGATATTTATATTTCCAATAACTGCAGAGTATGATATTTCCAGTGCTATTTCTACTTCTAATAACAGCACAGTGTTTCCATGTTCTAGTCATGTACAGTATATTATTATTATTATTATTGTTAATATTGTTTTTTTCACTTTTGGAACTTTTGTGTGAGCCTACAGTCTTGATCCTGCTGCTGCTGCATCTAAATTTCCCATCTGTAGGATAATAATTACAGCTACATTATATTAGAAATATATTTACTGAGAAATACATTGATGCTTACAAAAAAAAAAAAAAAGGTTCACGCCATCAAATCAACAGAGACAGTAGCCAAACACAATGGAGAGAAAAAAAAAGTCTAGGGTGGTTAGGCAACGAGTTACTGAGGCTTGTCGACCACAAGAGAGCTGTCAGAAAAGAAAGCAGCGCCCTGTGTGCATGTTTGTAGGGTGAGTGCAAACAAAGGAGAAAGACTCTCACTGAGTGTATTTGTAAGTAAATGTGTGTGACGGTGAAAGACAGAGAAAGAAGCCTTGCCTCAAGTTCTGTGGGTTAATGGCTTGGGCAGCCAAGAGTTAGAACGAGGACAAGGCACTACAAGAATCCACTGTGCTGCACGCGCGACATCACAGCATCTCGTCTCCACGTTTTTTTATTTTTTTTGTTGCGACGGACGGGCGGCCGAGGTGCGTTTGTTCTCAAGTGGACGACGAGGAGGAGAGGGGAGGGAAGGTGAAACTTGCTTCCTCAGCATGCCAGAGTTTGAGAGGGTAAAAAAGTAATTTCAGCTGAGAAGGGGGAGTGAGGCACTAAAACAGCTCAAGAATTCAGAGGCAATTTAAAAAGCAGTGTGGGAGAGGGGAATGAAAAAAATGCTGGGTTAAAAAGGAGGGAGGATGGAAAGTAAAAAAGAAGGCTGTTATTCTCTTCTCCCTCTGTTGTTTTTAGGGACTAGTCGGGCCACAACCTCCTGGAGAGATAGGGAAGGGTGGGTGGTGGTGATGGTGGTGGTGTTGGTGGTAGGGAGGGCGAGCATAAATCAAGCATGGCCTGAAGGCTTTAGAGGGAGGGAGGGACAGAGGGAAGAAAGCGGTAAAGGACAGTGGAGAGGGATACGATGGTGCTGGTAGGATGGTGGTGCTGCTGCTGGGGGTTTAAGGAGAGAGTGTGGGTGGAGGGGAGAAGAGGAGAAGAGAGGAGCACGATTGCAAAAGTGGTGGGGCGAGAGGTGAGCGGTGGGGTGATGGAGTGTGGGTGGATGGGTAAGTGAAGGGGAGGCAAAGAGAGGTGAGGGGGAGGTTACAGAGGCTGTGGGAGGGAGGGCAGTGTGTGAAAGGACTTTTACAGTACACCCAGCAACTAAATATGAAAACGTCTTTCATCTCTGTGTTTAATTCCATGTCTACATTAATGTGGTAAAGCATGTTATGAATATGTAAGACAAAGCCTTGGAAAAGTATTCATACACTTTGCTTTTGTTATGCCAAAACCATAAATTGAAATATATTTTTTGGGGGGGATTTTATGAGTCAGACTCACACCAATTAGTATAAAATTATTCAGTGGAGCAAAATTAACAATAGTTTCTGGTTTTTATCCATATTTATAGAAACCCATCAAGGGTGGCTTGGATTATTCTTCTGAATCCTGACACGCTGAGATAAAATCAGTTCACACTTTCAAGTTATCAAACAGGTGAATAGAGTCCATGCTTGTAAGAAGAAATTCTGTTGGGTAAGTAACACAGCAAACGAGTACATGTGCCAAAAGGTGTTCTGCTCAGATGAGGCCAAGATTTAACTTTACAGCCTACATGCAAGATATTCTGCGTGTCTAAAGACAAATACAAAACATCATCCTCAACTCAGCATCCCTGAAGTGAATTGTGTTGGTTTTAGGATCATGGTGTGTCAAAGATGCATACTTAAAATGACTTTCAGCTTTATTAGCCAACAAAGGTGTTTCTACCAAGTATTAGGTTTAGCTAATCCTAAATCTCAGAGCAGATAAATATGAATGCATATTATACTTTTAAAGGTGATTCTCCACTTTCAAATAATGCAATCATTTGTGTTGATCTATCAACTAATATGCTGAAGTTAATAGTTTTAATGTGACAAATGAGAACAAAATTGAGGAGATAAAAATACTTTGGCACTGTCAGCTAAAAAAGTAACAGACTCATTTTGTTCCACCTTGTTTTCATTCACATGTTTATCTTTAGTTGCATTGATTACTGGAACAGCATCTTCACAGGTATGCCTAACAAATCAATCAGCTGATCCAGAACGCTGCTTCTTGTGTTCTCACTAAGACCAGGAAGACAGAGCACATAACACCGGTTTATGTGACAAGTCCCTGCATTGGCTCCCTGTAGCTCAAAGAATAGACTTTAAAATACTGTTGTTGGTTTATAAATCACTGAACAGCTTAGCGACGCAACACATTAAAGATCTGATGACTTGACTTAATGTAATGTTTTCATCGTTGATTCTATGTTGCATTACTTTGTGTTTTTGTGCTTGTTATGATGCGAAGCACTTTGAAATGTCTTGTTGCTGAAATGTGCTATCTAATTAAAATTTGACTGATTGATTGACATATAAGATATTTTCTAATTTAATTTTAAGATAATTTTTACCTACTGATCAAGGTGTAACGTTGAAAAATGATCAGATCAGCTATACTTTGCTGTGATTGGTTGATGTTAAACGTGTTTGCAAGTATGAATTATCTTACATATATAATCCGGAACAATAAATTATTTATGTTTGATTAGTTGTTTTTGTCCCAAGGAACAGAAAGTTTTGGATATAGTTGAGTCAGATCAAGTGCAAAATAATTGGTTGCAATATGAGCATAGAAATAAAACCCACACTTCCCTTTGTTTTAAAGAACACTGAATTGGTCAGTGTTCTTCTTTAGACAATTGGTTGTTTACACAAAGAAAGTTCAGTGGTTGAATAACTTTGAACTCTTAAAATCTTTTTCTGTGTTTAGAAACTACCTTCTTGTCCTACAGCCACAGTTCATGTTTGTTCTCAAGTCAGGGAGAAATATTCACACATTTCAAACAAAACAACCAATCACCGCCACAAAGCAAACACGCAGAGGAGATTGAGCTGCAGGGTTCATATTTCACACCTGCAAACTGTAAAAAGGATTTGTAGAATTTTCTGACTCAAATGCGGGTCTTTTGTAGGTTAATAGGTTAATTATGAACCGCTTAGCTGACCAGCTTTCTCTAATTCTCCTAAGCAGTCAGAACCCTCAATGAGTCTTGTACGTCCTGCTGGTTCACTAGGCTCGCTCTGTGTGCTATAACCCACTCTGATTGCAGTGTTTGAAATAAAGTTCTTCAACTACGAGCAGAATGCAAACTCTATGCCATATCTCAAAAAAAATAAAAAATATATAAAAAAAACATCCCTATGTTGTTGTACAACTGAGATTTTCTCAGTAAGGAACTTTATTCGGGCAGTACATCATGCTCACTTGTAAATATGGACAGGAGCTCCACCTTATCAGGAATAATCTGTAAGAAACAAATAACTAAAGGGTTACAGCTCTGTGTAAATGCTGGGATTCTCAAACTGTAGCAGTTCGTTTCATTTCCCTTCCAAATCAACTTAGTGTTTTTGAGTTGAATCGAATTTTCTCTATTCTGCTGTAATTTTAGAGTGATTTTTTTTTGTCCCCCTGAAGTTAACCAATTTTCCTTTTACAAACTGATCTATGCTCAAGGAGAGTACTGCAAATGTGTGAAAGCTTGAGGAGAACATGCAAACTCCATCTTGTCACGAAGCAACTGTGCTAAGTGTGATGCAAACATCCCACCAGGATTTCAAACAACTGTGATTTCATTCAACGTCCATCTTCATGCTGAATATGCTTGTGTACTTTTCATGAGGTTTTTTTTTTTGAATTTGTTAATTAACTCATACTTTTTGCTCACACAATTTGCTGCTTTTTTCTGTCCCTTTTCCCTGAACCGAACTTTTGCCTGAACCGCTTTCATTTATTCTGTTCCCTCTTCATACAACGTGTTACAAGAAACTTTAAGCTTGACTCGTTTAAAATCTAAATGGCTGATTCTATGACAAGTATCTCTTTTTTATAGCTTGACATTTTCTTTTGACTGTGTATTTCTATGTGCTGTATTTGTTGCTGCCTCTTGGAATGCCTTGAAAAGAGGTTTTTAATCTCAGTGGGGTTTTTAGCCTGGTAAAATAAAGGTTAAAAAAAAATAAAATTAGCACAGAGGAGACAAATGAATAAGAAGCATGTGGTTGTTTGCTTGTTGTTTTGAGGGGGAAGACCTGCAAAGACAAAAACCATGACCAGGAAATTTTCTTCTTAACCTGAAGGCGCATGCAAAACAGTTTTCCGTGTCTATAGGTGCATTGAAAAACATGGTGGGTCTTAACCTGTGGTAAGACAGGGGATTTTGTAGAGCATCAAGTTTGTTCTCACTTAGTCTGAACACCTGTTTTGAATAGTGAATATTCATTGGGAGCAATGGAGTGGAGTTAACAGTTAACAACTGCGGCACCATGAACTGGAATTTCAAATCTCTTTGATTAAATTGTTTCTATTGTATCTGCATGAGCGTTAGCGATGTCATTGCTGTGATATCTCAGGTGCGATTGGACCGGTTCTGTAGAAGTGGTGCACATGTGTGGTTTACGTTTTGTTAAAAAAGCTGGTATGGAATTCTTGAAAATGCACACAAAATCTATGGCTGTCTGGCTCATCTACAGATCGAAATGAATGTTACAGTGTTGAATCTTGAGTGTTGAGTTCCAGTCCTCAATGGCCTGGTGTCCTGCCAGCTTCAGTTCTGTCTCTGGTCCAGCAGAGCTGCTTTAAATGGTCCAACTACCTCCTCAGGTGTGCTGTTTCTAGCATCTCACACCAATCATTAGCATGCTTCAGTTTGGTAGCATTGCAAAACAACGTCACAGTGTGTATTTCCTAGACAATGTGCTCTGCTCTTGAGCACTGATGTGCTGCAACTTTTAGGTGTCTCCCGGAGTAGAGGGGCCATTAAAGAGGTAACAGGACTCAGGAAATTAATTTGACTACCTGAGTCACTTCACAGATGCTTGAAGTGATATAAAAACTCTGTTGGGGCCATGAAGCACACAAGTATTTCTTTTTACAGTTTAGCTGTTTAAGTCTCAATGACGTGACATAAAACAAAAGCCCTGTACACATTTTCACAATTAACAACCCTGCTATGGACAGGGGGCGGAGGGGGGGTTAACATGAGCAAGTGAATGAGTGAAGGAAGGGAGGGGAGGAAGAGTGGGTGAGTGCGTGGGGGATGGAGGATTGCAGGGCTCAAGGTAATCTGGGGAGTTAATGCAGCTTAGAGGGACTGAGAGGAGTGGGAGGGAGGCAGAGAGAGGCAGAGAGGGGGAGTGATGGCAGTTAGAGAGAACGAATATAAAAATAATAGGGTCAGCAGGGAAAGAGCGGGAGCGAGGAATAAATGAAGATGTATCAGAAACAAAAGCCAAAGCAACTAAGGGGGGAGAGGAGGAAAAAGAGAGAGGCAAACATAAAAAGCAGAGAGAGGAAAGAGTGAGTGTGTGAGATAAAGAGTGGGCTAATGAAAGGTAGGGTGAGGCTGAGCAGCGAGTTGGTGGGTAGGAGGGAAGTCAAAGGAGAGAAAACGACACAGAGCGGGGGAGAGGTCTGCATGGGGAAAGAATGCTGGGTGGGGAAGGAAGGCAGACACGCTGGGCTTTGTGCTGAGAGCAAAGAGAGACAGATTGAGAGATTGAGAGAGAAAAAGTGAAGTTATTTTCTGGCTTCTAGCGCAGGGAGGACCCAGCGAGCGAGTGAGCCCGAAAGCCCCGTCTGACTCAGTCCAGGGTTGTTTTGAGGGTGAGGTTGGACACAAGGAGACAAAGAGGACGGATAATGGAAAGTGGATGAGGAAATCAACAAAGACTCTGGGTCTGATCGTTGCTTTGAGTCTGTGATGCATGTCTTCATATACTGTTCAACTCACACTGGCCGTCTAAACAGCTTAACTTTAGTTGAAATTTCAGCTCAGAGGAAAATTAACAGGAGAGAGAGACAGCAAATATACAAAACGCTAAATCAGTTCAATTGAGACAAACTTTACTACTTCTCTAAATTATTATTGTTCATAAAAATGCATGCAAGTAATGACTGAGTGTAACTGCACCCATGCCCTTTACTTTGGCTGAAATTAACTGTGCTAACCAGCAAGAGCGAGGAAGAAGAAGAGGTAGTGAAGGTAGTCCTCCTCCACAACTCTTATCCTGGAACCTGGGATGACCTCTCCAAACAACTGCAGCTACTTTCTGCTTAGGTCGCTACAACTACTGGGAGTGTGTAAGGCTAATATTGCTTCCAGCACAGGCTCTCAAGAAACATTCTTCTTTTTGGGTTTATATACCTTAAAATGCTTAAAGAGATAATGTGCATATTCCCATGAATGGGTGAAAAGGGATCCTATCTTCTGTTTGGCACCGGCATGTTGGAATTAACAGCACTGCTCAAAGTTTTCCAAACAAATAAAAACTATAAAAGCAGCATGGATGTGGCACAGCACCGACTGTCTGCTGTGCCTCATAATAGTATAAAAGACTCTTACATTTTGTTGCATTAAAACAATTTGCTTCAATGTATTTTTAGGGATTTTATGTGACACACCCTGCCAAATAAAAATGCCCTCCAAAGACTGATACTCCCACCTCAGGGATTTGCAGGGTCAATGTTAGCTTTCCCTGTGTGGCTGGAGCTGAGCTGTGGATCGCTATAGCTCCTCCAGAGGTACCATGCACTTCTCTTTGACCATATTTTGTTTTGGTCTAACACATTCAATCAAGGTAAAATACTATAAAGGTAGAAGGTGGATTGAGATTGCAACTAGATATGGACACTTAATATGTGCATGTGAGTGTTAAATATGAAACTGTTGTGACAATGCCTTAAAGAGCAAGAAACACTCCAAAATCCATAAAATATCATCAGCATTTTCAAATCTTTGTTCAGATGACAGATTAATGAAATAAAAAAAATGAACAACGCTTTCTGTCATCATATTTGTCTGTGTTTTTATTGTGTGTTTTTTTTTTGTTGCTATGTGAGTCATTTTGTACAAATATTCTTTTTGCAGGTGATTCTTTTTAAATTCCAGGTTTGAATTGGAAAAAAAACCAAAACATACAATGTAATCTAAATGAAATTCAAAAAAGCGTCGCGTGAGAACCAGTATGATTATCCAGGTTTGATGACTCCTATCTACAGCAGCCACTGGGTATCCTTTCACTTGACAAAAAGATAACGAATGTGACTTTTCTGTTTAAAAACATAACCTACTGAGATGTTTGCTGAATTCAGGTAAAATAAAACCCCAAACTAAACTGAAATGTGACTTTTCTTTTTTTCTCAATTTATTTCTGCAGATATTCTTAAGAGTAGAACAGCTCCTCCACAACTTGCTATTTCAAATCCAGTAGTCAGATTACAGTTACTTATCAAAATCACTTTACTGCGCTCTGACAACAAAAGCAAGGCCTTAACGCACAACCTGGATGCTGGGGGGAGAAATGGAGGCTTTAAAATCCTTCTTAGGGTTTTCCAGACAATAGTGGACCACACAAAAACACACACAAGTTACTAATGTTTAATTTTTTTTTGTACTGTTGTAACCATTAAACAATCTCCCCTTCAGTTCAACCATATACAAGGAGACACATTGTTGATGTTACCATTATAAAATACAGTAACTTGCCATTAAGTACTGGCAAATGTGATTTTCACAGGAGGCAGAGCGCTGTTAGCAGCTGCTGAAAGTAACTAAACAAGTTACATTTAATGCAACTTACTTACTTTCCAAATCAAGTAGTCAGTAATCTAACTAAGTTACTTTTTCAAGGAGTAATCAGTAATCCGATTAAAGTTACTTTTTCAAAGTAGCTGTGTCATCACTGAATAGGGCTGCCTGTCAAATGTGCTAAAACAGAACACATGAAGACTTTTCACTGCACTCTTACACTTCAGTCACAACAGGTGAGCGGAAAGTAGGCAACTAGTACAAAAGGTTCTCCCACAAGCAGTCAGTGTCATTCTGCTCCGTTCACTTAGGGACACACGATAGTAAGCAGGGGTTTATTACGTGTTCTCAGGAGAGCCTGAGCGTGCTGGTGGGGCTGCCTGGTGGCCAGATAAGCTACTTCCTCCCTTCTCTTTGCTCATCTCTCCCATCTCTTAACATTAAGATTGTGCCTCTGTGTGCTTGTATCCCTGGCAACCTGCCTCCAACAATGGAGAGAGCTCTGGCCTCAGCATGGGAGGAGTACAGTGCCATTTAGAGGAAAACCGAGGGGTGAGGGAGATGGAAAACTGGCAGAGCAAAGGGACGGGTCGCACTGTTCCTCGTGCACACAAGTGTGGGGCACAAGGACGCAGTGGCGGGTTCAACAGGCGAGGGAAGTGAGAGAGATGAGATGTAGATGAGCTTGCCAAATCTGGGTTTGGTGTGTGCTAACTGGTTATAGATCAGAGGAAACCTGTATGAATCTTGAACTGAACAGATCTCAAGATGAAGTGGGGGGAATTGGGCTTTAACCCTCAAACAAATCGGCGATCCTCTCAAAGGTCTCAAGCCAACAAAACAGAAGGTCTCTCCACATGCATCCCTTGTTGCATAATCTGAATTTATTGTAATTCCAGGTTGTCAAAAAAAAAAAAAGCCCATTACAGGCACTGATTAAGGAAATCTTCTTCATCAAATGACTTATTTTTATTTTATTCAACATATGATTATCTGTCTCTCATAGCACCTTGACTCAATAGCACCTATACATTATAAGATTTTGATGAAGGACAGTACAAAATCACAACATGTGCACAGAGGGAGTCGTCTTTGCCTCCTTGACGCGGCCGAGCTGGGCTACTGAGATTAATTGCTAATGATCAAATCAGCAGAAACTATGCAAATTAAAGAATGGACCAACACCCCTTTTCCTCCTTGCTCACCTACACAACATCCCCCCCCTTCTCCTCTCCGGCTTTCCCCCGGAGCCAGGTCCCTTGGGTAGTGCATGTGTGTGTGTGTGTGTGTGTGACGAGCTCATTCAAGGGTACAAACGTGTCATTTCCTCTTTTCCCAGAGTGGAGCACGAAGCACAGAAAGGCCTTGAAATGGAGCAAGGGGTCAGTCGAACAGCACGGGCATGTGCACAAAGCACACACACACACACACACACACACATACACACACCCGGTCAGCCCTGCAAGCAGAATCGCTGATATCTCACCCAGCTTCTCCACAATGCTTCTCTCTCTGCTTCCTTCTCCCTCTCCAACTCTCTCATTAAGAAACCATTAGAGAGAGGGGCAGCAAGAGAACGCATGACCCCCTGTTGACCTCTGTAACATCCTCAAGAGGGAGAAAAAGGGAGGCATGCTGGGATAGAAAGTAAGGGTGAAAACGTTATGGGAGTTAAAAAGGAGCATAAGGATTAAAAACAGAAATGTTAAATTAAACAGAAGATTTTAACAAATGAGCGGCAAAACTATGTTTTTTCAAACTTTCGCACTATCAAAAAAAAAATGACATCACTATATCACTGCACTGCTATAGTGAAACATTTCAGATATGTTGTTTAATACGCTGTTTATGGTTGAGCGATCCTGAAGAAAGAAAAAAAAAAAAGTAGACGGAGGAGGTCCGTGGGTGTAATATTGGATGAGAGAGGTAGAAGGGCGTGCGATAAGTATGCAGTGACTTTAGGAGAAGGGGATAATTTGGGAGTGGAGGGGAAGACGGCTGGGCTGCTTCCTTAGCCGGACACAGGAATGTGGAGCGGGCGGATCCCAGCGAGGGTGCGTGCGTGTTTCTGTGTGCTGGTGAGACTGTGCCAGACAGGAATCCCTAACCCCCACAGACCACGGCTCCTCTTATCAGGGCCCGAACAGAGGGGTTTGAAGGAGGAGAGCGGGAAGAAGGGTGCTATCAAACCCACCTCACACCACCCTGTTGCTGTCTCACTCCTCTCTCTAATAAAAATACACAAGGAGACACACAAAAACTACATACCGAGACTGGATGTTTCAAGGCCAGATGAACTATGGGGAAGCTATTAAAAAAATGAGGAAAAAAACTTCCAGGGCCAAAGTTACAGCCACCATGAAACCATGTTGTCTATGTCTTCATACTCCAAACAAACACACACACACGCTCATCACATACGCTGTATATCTGCCATGGTGTTATTGGAAGCAGTGTGGACTCTGAACCTACTGGGGAACCTGATCTTCTTGTGCTACAAGGTGAACTTTATCTGTATGAGTTACTCAAAGAAAACTAAGGTTTGAAAGGTTTGGAAATAAAATTTTAGAGCTAGATTTGGTGCAGCTGTGGTTCACCAACAAAATTATCTTCGTTGAATGTAGTCTTCCTTTATGAGTATATCAGTATATCGCTCCCGAAGTGTATAGGTGAGGAAATAACAGGAAAGGGTGTCTGACAGGTGATATCAGGTAAATGGGCTGGGGAAGAAAAGAAGTGAAGTGGAACAGGGTGAGGACTGAAAAAGTTGCACTTTCAACTTCAACTATGTGAAGAAACTATACTTTCTCTTTACGGTTAGGAAAACCATGTACACACACCGAGAGAGAATGTAGAGAGATCAATTAACCTGACAGTCTTTGGGAGGAAGCTGGCGTACCGGGAGAGAACCTACAATGCACAGGGAGAACATGCACACTCCATGCAGAAAGACCCCGGGCCGGGAATCGAACCCAGGACCTTCTTGCTGCAAGGCGACAGTGCTACCAAATGGACCACTGTTCAGCCGTGTGTTTGAATCTCTTCTGACCTTTTCACCTCTAAATTTCACTAACTAAAGCCACTAGCACTAAAAGATTTTTAAAAAAAGAAAAATTGCTTAAAACTTATTGTTTAGAGAAGAGGTGTGAATTATGCTTAAATATAAACTACGTACTTGTTGTCTGTATGCGATAATTTAATTTGCCAAAAAAGTTTTTTTTTTCTTTTTAGAAAATTGTACCAATGTGTGAAAAAATATCTGAAAATTTCTCTTCAAAGTCTGAACATAGATTTAGTTCATAATCTACAAATCTAAAAACAAAATTAATAAAACTGATGCTGAAAGACATTCTCCATCCAATCTGAATAAACTTGAATTATCTTGTGAGAAGGTTCAGCCTACGGCATATCAAAGTTGGTAAAAATAAAAGTATTCGCATGACACAATCTTTAGCTTTTCACTTACAAAAACATTTTAAAATTGTGAATCAGTTTTTTATTATCACTTCACAAGCAAATGCTACCATGAGATAGTGCATTACATAAAATCACAATAAATACTTCATCTATTGAAACATCCCAATGACTTCAATGTCTTAGTTTAGACCCACTTTCAGAGCATAATATTAGCAACAGGGTTGCTAATACGCTGGCGTAAGGCATCTTGATGCTTAAAGTAAAATCTGATTCAGTTGGTGTGATCTCCATAGTAACAAAGGTTACTATAATTTGTTGAGCTGAACCAATAAGTGGAAGTTTCCACTTTTAAAAGTAAATAAAGGGGTAGAAAACTACTGATGGATTGGAGGGGAGTTGAACCCACCTGCCCTTTCCTTGTAGTCAATGTTAAACCATAAGCAGACACACACGCACACATTGCGTAGAAGATGTGGCTGTAGCTTCAGTGTATGAAATGAGTGGAAACAGAAGTGACAGAGTGAACTGACAGGACGATAAAGAAGGTCCAAAGAGACTGAGGGAAGGAGGGATAGAGGAGAGAACGAGGGGATGCATAGCTACTAAGGACAGATAGTGGCTTCCAGGACTGTCTTCAGCATCTCTGGAACTATCAAACCCAGAAAAGAACCACACACAAATACACACACACACACTTGCATACATAGCCCAAGCCATAATTGTTCCCTGTGGTGATTTTGGCCTCTCCCTCTTAGATTCTCATTCCTGTTGGCCAACTCTTCTGTATCTTTAACACTTTCTTTTTTTCTCCTTCTTGGACAAAGAGGAAGAGCGGTGGGGGCTGTCACAATGGAAGGAATGAGGGAAGAAGGAGAGAGAGAGAGATTTGAGGGAAGGAGTCGTGGAGGGGTGTGATGGCTGGCGGAAAGGGGGAATGAAGGGAGAAGAGAGGATGAATGTGTAAGAGGAAGGGAGACTTTGCCCTCCAGCGGGAACACTCCCACAATTGTGTGCACATATGTGTGCGTATGTGTGAGCTTTGTGACGGCCAAACTGACACACCCACGGGCTGTAGACCTCTATATCCTGTTCGGGCTGTTCGTTTGTCCAAACATCACGCCCCCCCACCCCACCCACCTTCAAACCCCTCTCCTCTTCCTCCTTCTCACTCCCCCTTTTCTAACTGGTCCAACAAGGAGGGGAGGCCTCTAAGGGAGTGGGTACAGTAAATAGAACAAAGCCACCTTTCTAAAATAAACAAAACAGGGGAAGAGGAACTTCAGGTTGACTGAAACTGAGAGAGAAACAGAGCGCAGACTGAGTGAGCTTCCTATAAAGCACTCTAAGATTAAACTTTTCGCTGCCAGGCGGCCTGCCGATGTGTGCAGGAGGTTTGCAGTTTGTTCTCAGCAAACTTGGTGAATGTTGGCTGAAGTGTGTTGTTCCGGTCTGCAGTGAGCTGGTAGATGTTTAAGTCTATCAGACCGTTGCAAAAGTAAAAAAAAAAAAAGAAGCTTCTTAGGTCACATCACAGCACTTCTCTTATCTCCACGAGACAAAGTCAATCATTGATCCCCCTCTGAAGAGGGACTAAAGCTTACTGGGTTTATTAGAACCATTAGGATCTTTAAAATCACAAGGCATAGAAGATTTGATAGCATTTCTATTCCTAAAAAAACTGACCACCAAAGGGTTCAAAAGCAGAGATGAGTCGCTGAAAATTAAAATTTTGGCAGTTTTGTGCATTTACTTCTTCTAATTACTGCAGGCTTTTTCAGATTTGCCACATAACCCTTTGACTCCAACAGTTGCTCAGAAGGAACCAGATCAAAGGACTGGTTACCCTGATGAGGTTTTTTTTTTTTTAATCCCCATCTATGAGCAGATTTTGGAAATTTTAGCTGAAAATGCTTTTAGGTTCATGCCCGGAAAATCTGTGCTTCAATATATAGCTGATATCTTATTTAGCATCAAATATGCGAAATATTTGAGATACGTTCTTAAATGTTTTTTTGTTTTTTTTATGTTGATAGTAAAAGTGATTTTCTATATTTTTCCTGCCTATTTTTTTTTATTTTTTAAAGATTCTGACATTTGAGTGAAAATGTCAGAGTGAAAACTCTTGCACAGGACTAAAAGCTTCTGTGTTCAAAAACTATAAAATAACCTGATACTGAATGTAGCTTCCAACTTGGTAGTGTGATAAAGAGCTATTTTACCACTTTATCTAGCAACTAGGCCAATTTAGATCAGCTCTGTTTCAAAATCCATAACACCTAAATCTGTCAGATGAAGACGTGATTGTCCTTCACTAAATACTGATCACTTAAAGCGCCATTAGTTTGAACATTTCATGTGGCATCTGAACCAGACTTCCTCTCAAGAAAAACAGCTCCGGTTTAAAACACTAAAGAGTTTGACAAGAGCTCAAAATGTTGTGAACGTGTCTATTTTTTTAGTTTTAGATTGGCATTTTATGGTAATTTAAAGCTAACATGAGTTCTTTAAACATAGATCAAATTCAAAATAAATTGGAAAAAGGAATAAAGTCTGCAAACTGGCCCAAATTTTAATACTCTATTTGTACCTAAATACTAATTCTATACTTTTCAGGACATTTTAGGATTGAAAATTGATATTTAGCATCTGGCACACTTTCTCCTTCTTCCAGGTCATAACGGTATATCAAAAAAAAAATGTTTTAGGATGTTCCAAATGTAAACCAAATTAATTACAATTCTTGTCAGATATTGTGTACAATGTATCTGTTTTAAGATGAGAATGGAAAATTTGGGGATTTTCAGTGTCAGATCTTAGACTTCAAGGTTTGTTATTTTTCCAGAAATCTGAAAACTAATTCCAATAGAACGCACTAAAGTCTTCATCAGCACAGGTAAAACATCTGCATAATGTAAAATGACTTTATATATTGGCCAAATTATGCTACATTTCAGCTCCCGCGTCATTGTCCGGTATGCAGTAAGCGTTTCAGGGTAGTGACGCTCATCGCGCAGAATATTTTGAACACGCCTAAAAAAAATCCATGGAAACTTTCCTAAGCCGAACTGTTTATGCGATAATTTCAAGTGCGTGGGAAGGCAATACCGTAGCATTATTTATTTAAGAAAAGTCATCTTCCTACGCCACCAAAAGGCATCACAGATACACAATAGTGTGAAAAAAAGGGAATTACCAATCAGAGATTGAAAATTCCACTCTGTATTGCAAAGATCACTCAAACAAACCAGGTGTTGTTTAAAACTACATTCACAAGCAATAGATAAAGGAACTATGTTTGAACTGTAAAGGAATTCAGAATACATCTGTGGGAGGATCAAACATTTACTGGAAGTAATGTCTTGAGAATGACTCTGAGGTGACTCTGTGGCTCTGGAAAAGCAAGTTTTTGTTTTTTTTTTAAAATCAAACCACTTAGCTCTACAACAATACCTGTCTAAAACCTTAATAACAATAAAAAACCTATTTGTACATTGTAGTTTTCTGAAGTCCACTGCTGAAGGTCAATGCTCTTGTAGCTCAAAGCACAGGCCTAGTGGCAATTTCTATGCCATATATAGACAAATATTGTCATTCAAGTTCCAATACAATTATTTTAGCAATATTTTTGCATGATGCACCTAAAATAGCTTGACCTTACAAAAGAGAAGTTTCAGGGGACAAAATTATGTTCATTTTATCCAGGGTGGGGATTTCCAGTTTCCAGTGTCAGACTCTGAAAGCCCCTGGCTTAGAGGATCCCACCAGTAACAGAGCCAAAACACAAAGGGGGAAACATATTAATAAAATGAACACAGTAATAGTCTTTGTTTGTTTGCAAAAGCATTGGCTTCTTTGGAAATGTTAAAAATATTGTTTGACGCAGATGCTGCCATGATAAAACTTTCAAGTTCGAAAATAACTAGGACATGTCCCTTACATCAGCAACGTGAAAGGAAAAGAGTGTTTTAGAAAATAGGTCTGTGATCAAAAGGTAGGTGTCTTACTTACCTTTTTTTTTTATTTTCATGAGAATATAACAAAATTACAATGTATATTGTACATGCAATTCAGATAAAACAGTGCGTGCTGATGTGCTGGGAGCCAGGGCGTAGCTGTGGGGGTACTGCTGCTAGTGTACAACCACAAAAACCTCCTGACCCATCCACTCTACATTGTGCCAACAGGATATCCTGTCAGATTGCATTGTGGGTATTTTAATCCTCAGACCTGAGAGTTCGAAGGCTCGAAGTGTGTGTGTGAATAGAGTTGAACCACTTAGACTTTAGCATGGAAATTGGGGAATTTGCTACATGCATGGGGTATCTATAGAGATGCTAGCATCTGAGAGCATGGAGTGGTGGAAGGCTGAATGAGGCACAGAAAAGAGTCCGACTCAGATCCATTCAGGATGGGATAGCTAATCTTTAACTTCTGTTCTTTCTTGCCTTGGTTATCCATTTAGAAAGCCTTCTCTTGTCTGTTCCAAGGCCAGGAGGTATGGGTAGTAGGGGGTTCTGACGTTTTGGAAAAAAGCCACGGTCAAGAACAGGGAGGGGGCATCTTCCTGTCCAAAAATGATTCTTTTCAAGCCAAATACTTATAAATAGAGCAGGTGTCAGTATTGAGAACTGCTGCGAGGCAAAAAAGACTGACAGCAAGAGTGTGAAAAATTGTGTGAATGGGTGTGTGGTGTGATGCCATCGTGGAGTGGGAGAAGGGGCTTTTTTAACTGGTGGGCTACCCATAATGTCCAGCAGGATGTGAGGTCATAACGCAAAGATGGCTAGTGGGTGGTGAGAAATTATTGCTTTCCAAAGAAATAATGCAACATTTTCTGAGAGAGAAAGGAAAAAAAGGGGAGAAAGAACAAAATTATGCTCTTTCTCAATTCTCCAGAGGATAAATTGTGCATGGTGCTTTTCAAAACATGTTACTTGGATTTTTCCCCGTTAAATAAGATAACGTCCAGACATTTCAATGTATTGTATATTTGTACATTGGGAGGAAATGTACTTCCTTTACTGGTTTTAAGAGTGAAAATCCTAAAACTGTAATGTACACTTGTCTTCCTCTTGAGTCAGTAATTTGTCAAACCACCTTTTGCTGCAGTTAGACCTGAAGTTACTTTTGGGAATTTGTCTCTACCACTTTTGCACACCAAGACAATGCAGGTGTTGCTCATTCTTGTTCGCAAGACAGATGGAGATCAGTCGGACAGGACAGCAACATCAACATGAAACACTGCAACACTGATAAGTCTTTTGACATCAATGTCCCTACTATATAAAGCCTGATGTTGCTACTAGTCACTATGGTTTTGTCTATTGGCCAAAAAGGTTTCATCTTTCCAAAAATAATCTTATTACCTAGATGAGGTATGACAACCTTAAAGTCAGACTCTAAATTCTTAAAATGATTTTATTGTCACCACTATTCTCCAAAAGCCAGATATGTGGAGCACCCAACAAAAAGTTATCTTGTCAACACATATCTCCACCTGAGCAGGGAATCTTTGTAGCTTCTCCAGAGTTACCAAAAGCCTTTTGGTTGCTCCACTGATTTACGCTCTACTTGCCAGTCTTAACAATTTCATAACCTGCTTTTTGGGCCTAACCCTGCTTCTACCGTCTCCCCAACTTTATCTGATAACTGTTTGGTTTTGTTCATCAGTCTTTATGATATTTACTTTCCAGTAACTTTCTTCAAAAAACCTCTAACCTCTATTTAATTATAAGCCATAAACAAAAGACGAACTGCATTTACATATTGAGTGACTGCTGAAGGAACATAAAAGATAAAGAGGACTGAACACAACTGCATTCCACAAAAACCCTGTTTCTGTTTCCTTTGATTTTATTCCACTTTGTGTTGACCTATTACATAAAATCCAAATAAAATGTCGGGGTTTATGGTTGGAATGTTACAAATTGTGGGTAAAACATTGACCATATGAACCCCAAGTGAATCATTTTTACTACTGATATGAATTCTGGAGGCAGAAAGGGTTTTGGTCTATATATTATATTTTGGTGTATTTTGCCAGGCACACTTTTATGAACACTGTTTGAAAACTTTTCTCTTTTTTCTACAACTATTTTGTTTTGCCTGTTATGTAAAATCCCACCCAAAATTGAAGTCTGTGGTTGTAATGGGACAAAATGTGTAAAAGGTGGGTGTGAATACTCTTTTTGAGGCAGCAGGGGACAAAAAGTGTAAGAAGCTGAAGGAAGCGGAGTTAGAAAAATACAAAAGTCAACAGGGAGAAAAGGGCAGAAACCATCCAGTCAGTCAGAGGACAAAAAGGGAAAGCAAACAGGGGGTAGAGGGACAGCGGGAGCCAGAGAGGCTGGCAGTTCAATGATGGTGAGAGACAGAACTGATAATAGACCCACGGTGGAGAAAGTGAGATGGATGATCCACAGAAAAATCCAGAGAGTGAAAAAGACAGAGAGAGGAAAAGTCTTAACATGATGTAGGTATCTAACTCATCGTGTGTCAGACACCAAGCCTTGAAGACAGGGGTTAAAAAATTAAGTCCACACTCTGAAATATTAAATCTATTTTGGCTTTTAATGAAGGAGAAGTGCATTAAGGAGGAAATAAGGGAGTAGATTATTAAAGAGCGAGGAGAAAAGGAGAAGAAAAGTGGAGAGGTGTGAGCGGGTTGAAATCTGTTCACGGTGTTTTAAATATTAAACCTATTTCAAGTTTAATGAAGTGCAAATACTATAGGGAGAGTCTTAACTGGAATACAGAAAGGAAAGGGGCGAAAGGGGGATCCGATTCATTATTTCAAGTGTTCACCTTTATAGACAGCAGAGACTTGGGGAGAGGAGCGCAGGGAAAGAAGGAGAGAACGTTTAGGCAGAAAATAGAGGGCAGCTTTTCAAGCACCTGTCTGCAGGCCTCGGACAAGTCCAGGAAACTCTGCAGCTCAGGAGGACTGGGATCTGAGCTGGAACAAGTCAAAACATGCAGCGCTAACTGCGGGGCTCCTGAGATCACATCCAGGAACAGGACACGATTCTGCGGAAAAATTATTTCATGTTTGTTTTTTGTTTTTTTCCTTTTTCTTCAATGTGCGTCCGTGGGTAGGTGTGAGTTTGTGAGATGCTGTTTTGTATCGGTGGTTGGGGAGGGGAACTCTGAGGCCACAGAGCAGAGAGGAAGAGAGTCAGATAAAGATGTTGGATTTCAAAAAAGATTCTCGATGTAATCAATGTGCAACAGCTAGAGGGAAATGGAAAGAACAGCCCACGTGTGATTAACTGTTCACGTCTACATAATCAGATGCTCTAAGCTTTGTGTATGTGTGGATGTGTATCACACTGGCCATGTACCGGATTGCCAAAATCCCCCAAGCTGCTGGTAAAGGTCACCGTATGCATGGGTGTGTGTGTGTGTGTGTGTGTGTGCGTGCATGTGTGCATGTGTGTATGTGTGTGTTTTAATATCAGCAAACAGCACAAACAAAAAGTATTTCCAGTGCTGTTATTATGTGGGATACAGATCAAGTTTGGTGTTTGCCCAAAGAAGAACAGCGGGAGGGGAGAAATCAATTTTTAATTTGTGTTTTTTGTCTACATGGTTTCTCGGTTTTACAGCGAAATTTTAGATCTGCCTCCAAAAAGACAACTAACTGTTTGAAGGATGGACAGGTGACTCTTTAAAATTAGAAGAAGCGCTTAATTTTAAAATAGAAAAAACATAAGAATCTGGCTATGCTCATAAGTTTTATTGGCACTTATCAATTAAAACCTTGTGATGATGTTTTCAGAAATTACTAAACAAAAAAACAGAAACAAAAAAAAAAAAGGATACATGTATCAAGAGCAGGCCACATCCTTAACGAATGAGGTTATTTTTATATTTTGAGTGTTTGTTTTGCTGTGGGAACCTGTATTATAATTCTGAATTAGCAGCTTCCTGCGAGAAACTAAGGTTCAGTGATTTCCATAGGAATATAAAATGAACACATTTTAAATCACCAACCAGCAATCAATGCTCTGAAAAAAAGAAACAGTCAATGGTTCTCTTCCTTCTCGCCAAGTTAGGTTTAACTTTCATAAGAGAAATCCTCACGGGAGACATTTCAGCTGCACTGATATTGTTATAATATTGGATAATGTCACTAAAACAGAGCATGTTTACTTTAGTTTCTTCCACCTAGAAACTGAAGATCAGAAACTAAACTTAAAGAAAGAAAAACCTCAGAACTTAAAGCTTTTCAAGCAGCCTTGGAAGGTATATTCTTACAAACCATGACATAGAAAGCCTACAGCGTGTTTCATCGGAAACTATGGGTTCGGACTGATGATCTCAGACATTTACATTATTTACGACTTTAAGAGGCTTTAAAACAG
Source organism: Poeciliopsis gracilis (assembly GCA_911649635.1). Taxonomy (NCBI): domain Eukaryota; kingdom Metazoa; phylum Chordata; class Actinopteri; order Cyprinodontiformes; family Poeciliidae; genus Poeciliopsis; species Poeciliopsis gracilis. The sequence continues at coordinate 7,928,514 of CAJVRI010001220.1, forward strand.
GACAAAGATTCAAGTGGAGAATTTCTCTGACATCTGGATAATCTATGAGATGCGCAGAGCAATTATGTTAGTAAATGTGCAATGTAAAGTGATAAAATGCTAGTAATTCTTTTCTACTGCAATTACTTGGCAGATATACTTTGATAAACTTTATTAAAGCTACAGAAGGTAAGTTTTTGTATTTGTTAAAACAGCAAAAAAATGAGATAGAAAATCTGCGCATAGTAAGCTCATCTGCTTACTATTTGCAGTACTTTCAGCCAATAAAAGCCAGGAGAAGATCTCATCACTTGTTAATCGTCACGCTACCCCCTATCTGCCCCCCTGCTCTCCGCTATGCTACAGCTCCTTCCCCACAACCGGGATGGCCATGAATGTGCAGGCCAGTTAGCATGTTGGTGGATAAACAGTTTTTGTTTAGCAGTAATAAGAATGGCTGCAGGGTGTGCAGGTCTGTGATTGACAGCACTAAGACCCTCCTCCTGACTCTGATTGGCAGTTCCAGGAGTAATGCATTTCTGCAGATAGCAGTTGGACCACAGGATGGAGCCAGAGGAGACTGATGACATAGTGACAGTTTTTACAAATATGTGCAAAACATGTTTTTTAGAAAAGCTACCTGCCGCAGCTTTAGTTTCAGCTGCTCTGTTTTGCGAGCTTTCTTCGTGCTCTTTCACTGTGGCGGCTTCTCACAACTCAAATCTAACCACTATGCACACACCTCATTTCCTGAGTGGACCAGCAGCTCTATATGCAACCCTAGATTGTTGTATACCCTGGATTTGTTGAACCTTCTTCAAAGTACTGAGTTGTTTGATTTTTTTTTAAATGTTTTGGATAACATGTCAAAGAGCAGAGAAGTATAACCTGAAAGCATCTCAGTATGGAGTGTAAAAATGACTGAACAACTTCTTTATCTCACTCAATGGAAAAACCAACCCCCTTTTTCTGCTAACGCTTTAAGATGTTGCAGATAATGAGATCAACATCAGATTGGCAGCAACACCTCATGCCACAAGATATGGCGTAAAGAGGCACCACCATGTCTTGTGAAAGTGAAACCTGTATCATGAATGTAGTCAACTTGACTACATTAAGCGAGTCAAGCTCAGCATCATAAGCTGACACCATACTTCTGTTTTGAAGTATGAAAGACAAGATACAAATGATTTGCAAACATTGTAAGGAATGCATTAGTTTGCCATAGGATGGTTTGCCATAGATGCAATAATTTCTGACCTGTGATAAGAATTTATTTTCTGATCCCAGAAAATAATTTACACTAAATTCTGATCCCATATTTGAGATATATAAAACATTTCATCTGTTTGTAAATACAAAAAAAATATGTATTCACCCCCCTAAAAAAATCAATCATTGCATTGTTTTCTCATTTTGTTCTTATGAAACCATCATCATGTATCATCTCATGTATCATTGTTCCGAATGTAATTAACGAAATAGCAACAAACTGTCACTTAGATGCTCAAAGGTGACAGGAAAGCATTGCTACTTCGAAATGAGTTTTCTTTTAGGCAAAAGACGCACAGGAAACTTTCTGGTTCCAAACCATAGGGTCTGTACAGGGTGTAGGGTAATTACTGACTATTTGCTTCAGTGATTATAGTGAATTGTCAGCACCACCAATTCAAAGGCATGAAAAGAATGCTTTTCAAAAAGTAAACAAATTATGAAATGTTTGACACCTTTATTTGGTTGTCTAATGGTAAAGGAAGCTATTCAATCAAGATTTCTGGAAAGCTTGTTACAAACAGACTTTATGCCATGCAGGAAAGTCTGTTTTTGTACAGTAAAACTCATCAGGAGTCCAGCTGTTAATAAATGGAAAGCTCTTTGCAGCTAAATGTAGCAATCAGCTACTGAATTTTAATGGGCAAAATTGTATATTTGCTGTCGTTTTCTTACTCATTCGTCAAAGTTGACTGGAAAATGTAAATTTCCCTGTGTTTTGTAAATGAACTGCTAAATTAGTTTAAACTGCAGCGATGCCAGCAGGAGGAAAACGCTGCATATTTAAAGCTGAGATTTTAAACCGCAGATAAATTTGAAAAATACCAGAACATAAAATTGTTGATTAATTTGACAAATTGCTAATTATTTATTTGAGCGCCACATAGATCACAAAATCTGAAATAAAAATGAAATTTACAATAAAATTTATATTTATACTATTTATAGTAAAAATAAATAAAAATAATGAAACAAGAAATAAAAGTTTCACATGAGCCACCAGTAACTCTTGAAATTCACAATGTTTGCCTTAGATGTGCAGAAATGTTTTTCTTGAGGTCTTAGAGAAGCAGCCGAAGCAGCAGGGGCCAAACTAAAAATAATATCAGGTAATTATTTAAAGGATTGGGAAGAAAAAGCAGCCAGAGCAGAGACTATTTAAAGCTCTCTTTGTCAAAATGTGTCACCTACAATAATTTACTTGGGAGCAAAATATACACATGAGCATTTTGTATGAAACGATGATTTCCTCACATGTAATATTTCAAACATGTGTCTCAGTAGGCAAGGTGAGTCTAAGAAATAACGAGATCAAACGTTAGCAAGCCAGAGAAAAGGCAGCTGGACGCTTAGAGGCCTTGATAATGACATCCAATAACCACAGCAGATGTTAGTGGGAGAAGAGGATCCGAAGAAAACAAATCCTAATTCCTGCAGCTGTTTATGTCAACATGGCCACATTTTCATACAGATGCATTAAAGTCTGTGTGCTAATATGGCAAGCCCTTTACACAGGCATGCATTAATGGTGGTTTGGAGTAAACTGGCTAAGCCCTCGCCTCGACCAAGCCGCCCCGCATTGTGTGTCACATGGTCATTTCTAACAGCAGAGCATGGACACTGATTACAGATGAATGAGAGGGAGGGAGAAAGACAGTGTGTAGGCACTTTTCATCAATAAAGAATGAAGCAATTAAGCTAATCTCAGACCGAAGGTGCCCTTTCTCCCCCAGACGAGCCCTTCATGGAAACTAACAACCGGACTCCATGGAACATCATTTTCCTCCCCAATCCGAACGTCTCTGAATGTGAAGATTAGGCAGAGCGTCTTCAAAACCACCAGAGAGTAAAAAAAGTTGACATTGTTAGTTAACTGACCGGTCAAATGCCTATCTAAACGTTTTGCCTTGTCTTGAAGCATGCAAACTCAGAGACGGTCCAGATTGCAGTTAAGCGGATTTTTACGTACAATGACTGTGAAAAACTGGATTGTTTTCATTTATTGTAACCTCACTTTCCTGTATTGTGAGACGTTCAGAACAACTTTATGTGTCAGTTGCAGAGAAATACTCTGATTGCACCATCTTTAGGTTATGAGCTATAGGACTAAGGCCAGCATTTGGTGCTTAGGAGCTGAGTAACCTGCCAACCTGTGAGTCAGAGTGAAACTGAGATAAAATGTTTTGACGAAAATCTGATCAAGCAAAAAGAAAAAAAACAAAAAAAAACCTCTCATCTCAGACAGAAGTAATGGAAAAAAAAAAAAATTCATATAATCTTTTAATGTCAACTTCGAGGATCATTTAAAAACCAGTGTTTTAAATAAAACTTTTCTGATGTTATTGCTTTACTCTAAACCAAATCTTGTTCATGTCTCAAGAATACCACAAAATTATTTGAGCCTCTAAGATTAGGCCACTGAGTGTTTTTTTTTATGACTTAACTGGAAGACAAAATACACATTCATTAATACTCTAATTCCATGTTGTTGGCCAGATATAGGACAACTAAAAAGTAATAGGCCTGATTTTTGTCATTATTACCTTTAATTTCATCAGTAAAATCCCATTGAAATTAAAAAAATCTCTTTAACAAGAGACTATATGGCCAAGACTGGCAGTTTACATAACATTCACAACAAAACTAAACATAAAGTTTAAGCAAAAAAAGTGATTACTGCCTGAAGGGTAGAATTAAGTATCCGCAAGTGGCCTGTATAAAGTCTGATGTTAAATCTGATTGTGGTGCTGTGGCATGACCTTAAAAAGGCTATTCATTTTCAATAGCATCCAATGTGACTGAATTAAAACAGTTCTGCAAAGAGAAACTGGCTAAAATTTCTCCCCAAAGCTGTAAGGTTTTTTTTTTTTTAAGTTTTGTTGCCTTTGTTGCCTTTATTTAACAGTTATCAGACAGAAAAGAGGGTTGTGAGAGACGAGGTCAAAGGTCATCAGGTCGGGCCTCAAACCTGTGACCGCCGCGACGAGGATTTACACCTCAACATCAACAGCGCCGCACCTTAGGACATGTTGTTTAACTGTGTTTTTTGTTAAATCAATGAATGCATTATTGAAAAAAAAAATGCATTTTATGCTTTGCTTGAGTTTAAAATTTGTTTCATAATCTGAAACAAAAAAGTAGCAAAAAAAGAAGAAATTTGTATGTGAGATTTAATAATGGATTTGTCCTTCGCATTGTTTATAAAGTTGTGTAAAACTGTCTCATTCCTGTGACTGAAAGGTGATTTACTGAAAATTCATTTCTACACTAATTTAACTGATTGCAGTGCCAGCCCTCCCCCACCCGTTGCTGCACGCTGCTGGACAGCTGTCTGACAAAAGGCAACCGCATTTCTCCACCCATACAATAGAGACAAACTCTTCTGATCGTGAAAAATACTGACAGCCACTGTGTGGAAATCATCTGTATTTTATTTAGCAACTGACCGTAGGCTAACTACCTGAGCAGATTGCCTGACTAAATAAACACCTAATAAATTTAGCATCCACAAACACTATTGGCTTTTTAATTGTTTGGACCACCGCAACCCACAAATAATTAAAATCCACAAATACTTGAGACCCATCTAAAAAGATTTTCAATTGTTTATTTAAATAGTTCAAACACCAAATATACCCTAATGTGCATTTATACTCACAGTGGAGAGCGTCTTTGCACTGCTGCAGAAGTTTACGTGTGCGGTCTGTCTTATCTCCGCTATTGTAGGTAGAGCTTATTAGCACCAAGGAAAATAACTGGCACTGCTAGTCTGGCTGTTTTGCAAACGTAAGTGATCTGCGTGTCAAGTAGAATTGCGCCAAAGTATTTCAGCTTCCCAAGCTTCATTTCCTTTCCAATATTTTAAATAAAATCCACAAATAGGCAAATTTTCCACAAAAAAATAGAATTCCATTTCACAGAAAGATCCACAAACAAGTGAATCCATGAAAATTGAGCCACAAGAAACATGAGGCCTCTGTATCAGCTTGTCCGACTGACGGAATGGAATAATTAACTAAAATATTCCAGATAAAGTTCTAATTTGCTGAAAAGAAAAAAGGAGATTTCATTTTCACTTTTAATCGTGAATTTGTTTTTTCGCTTATGTCATAGTGAAGTTGTTACCAAACATTTTTCTTCATCAATCCACATTCTGCTGCTGCCAGAACAAATTGTTTCGGTCCTCCTGCCAACTGCATCTTGCAAATCTCAGCAATATATTAATCCACAAAATCTGATCACTTTCTAATGCTTTGGCCCTTTAACATGCATGTACATCTCATTTAGATCGTTGACTGGAGGTGACAAAATCCTGGGCTTAAGGAGAATTAAGATTTAAGGACTCTAACGCTCATAAGCCCACCAGAGCCACTGTTTGTACTTTTGTCCTACAGTTAGTTAGAGTTGTAGACCAACTGGACTCTAGGCTGTAAAACTAAAATGAAAACCAGGATTGATTGTCAATATGCACAGAAACAAACTGCAGCCTCAAAGCTCAACAGTGAAACAATGAAACCGTGAGTGGAAAGAAGACGTTTGCTCTCAAATATCAAGTCCATCACTCTGAAGGAGACTCGATTGTTTGAGTCTTTACCCAGATCTTGGCCACTAGCGCTCAAGAATGATTGGTTGCATTTAGGCAAACACCAGGTGAGTCTACACCAGCAGCAACTCTACACTTCCTCTAACCTTTAGGTGGGCAAACACAGCTCTCATTAAACACTGCTTCCCCACAGCCAGACTTAAACTCTACCTTCGACCAGAACCATGGCTCTGGCCAACCGGAGATTTACCTGTGTGACTGTGTGTGATTATGCATTGATGTCTGGCAATCTGAGACACAAGACAAGTTGTACTCAGGCAAAGTAATAAGGTCCAACTGCGGGTCATAAAATCAGGGACTGAAGACACGTCAACTAGAGAAGACAAACACTTCATAGCCCACAAGCACGCACCGTTCAATTCCCATTTCCTTCTTGCTCCTCTGTATTTTTGTTCTCTCTAATTACCCCTCCAATCTAACGCTCTCTCTTTCTCTTCCATCTTCTCGCCCTTTCCAGAAGGTCCTTCCGTAAACCCCAGAGAGAGGGGGAGGAGCCCGGGATGGCGAGGACGCGCTGGTAATCCGTGCAGTGACCCAGGTCAATTCAATTATCCTGTTTTCTTTCACTGCGCGACGTGTGTGCCCATTTCACAGCCAACTCCCTTAATGCGCCCAGGATTAGCTTCTCTTACTTTTAATAATCTACCTATTGACGCCTTGGGCCCACAACATGCACACAGACGCACAAACACCCATAGGTAACTTCATCGTGTATAAGTTTTGGAGAAGAAGAACTCACTGAACAGTTCTGCAAGGTCTTGGATCAAGGAAAAAAAATCTCAAAATAAATATCCATTCACCATTGTGTTTGTGTACACATTTTCTCGACTGTGTAAGTGGGAGTGTGACTTAAATAAACTGCAGTAAAGAAAGGATTGTATTATTCAGCTGCATTTACACAGGCTTCACCTCACACCTTCAAGATCTGAGATAATCATCTTAGGCCTGACACGTTAGTGTATAAGCTCGCTAATCACAATGCCGGAGGAGAGAAAAAAGAAAAGAGGTCAATTTCTACAAACTGTGCAGAGATGATTTTTCTGTGGGTTTCTGATGAAGCACTGCAGGATGCAGATAGTATCACAGACATGAGTTCAGCAGAAGCCAGCAGAAGTTCAATTGTTTCCAGCCGTTGACCAGTTGGTTAAACAGTCTTAAAGATAAATTAGATTTTGCCACAGTTAGGTGTTGAGACAACAGTTTCACCCAATTATCTACCCTAATCTTATAAACTCACCAGACAGTCGGCAATTACATTCAATAAAAACAAACTTATAGCCCACAAGATAAAAAATAAATCAATAAATTTAAAAAAAAAAGTTAACTTGTAGCACCGCCTCCTCGAAGTCATCAAATCAGCGACCCACACCCGGAGATAAAAAGCTTTTCTTTTGACCTTCATTCATCCTTTCAAGTCCTTTCCGCTCAATGTTGAGACCTTTAACTGTTAATCTGAGCAACGATTAGCCACTAAACACCTGGTTTGTTTTGCCTATTGCTTAAATCACTTTTCTAAAAATAGAAAGATGCTCCACTCCAGGTAATTCTCGGAAGTCGGATCTTGTAATAAACCTATGTAACTGTCTCGGCTGCAGGTTAGAAAAGCAGGACTTCCTAATGACCAAACTACCTGTTACCAACACAAGCTATCAAAATGTGTGCACACTGTAGCAAAATGCTCAAACATAGAAATTCACCAGTAATATGTATGTGACTGATTTAATTTATGCACCAAAATTGGACCATTTTGAGCTGGGCCTGCCAATCACACACTCAAAAATATGATTATTTTCTCATCAGTGAAGGCACCATGCATGTTGCAATAACAACACTCTGCAGTGTGGAACCTGAAGTTGAAGATTTAAAGTGGAAATTTTCGGATGTCACATGAACAGAAAACCTGCAAAAAGATATTTTAGATGAAAAAAGTTACACAGGGACATTGTACTTTTGTCAAATTGGCGGAGGAACTAACTGACCTCTTGTATAGCTAAAAGGGAATCTCTCTTTTGGTCTTCAGATTCTGATTGGATTTGATCAGAAAAGACATTCCAAACTTTTTTTTTTTTTTTTTAACCAAAGCCTTGTTTTACAGTAGCTGTTTTCTGTCACAAGCAGTGACAGAAAGACTTAGCCTCCTATTATAAATAGTATTTGACCAGACAGGGTTGGAAGGCAATAACATTTTATTTTGACTATTTATTTGTTAGTGTCTTGTAAGGAGAATTTGAAATCAGCTAAAATCAGTACCAGTGAGCCAGAGCGTAAACCCAAGACTGGAAGTCAGTCACAAGTCTCACAAACTGAAGGAAGTGGGGAGAGTTTATGTCGGCTTTGACCACAAACCAACTATGTTGGATTTTAAGAAAAAAGTTAAGAAACCTCTAATTTTCTAAGGTGGGGCAATGATTTCAGTATCATTTAAATTGCATTTTCAACCTGTAGCTTAAAAATATTTTATTACAACATTACAATGCACACTAGGAAGGGCTGGTCTTACCTGGGATGTCCTGGCCGTTGTAGTTCCAAGCAGTGACAGCTAGCATGGAGGGCAGAGGAGATCCAGGTCTACTGTCCCTCTCTCTGTCCCGATCCCGCTGCCGATCCCAGGTTCTTTCGGACTGCTGGGTGATATGTCTGACTGTGTCCTTGTTCTTCCGGTTCTTCCTCCGCCCGGATCCTGATAGGGGCTGCCAGGGCCCTTCGGCACCTCCACCACTAGTTCCCCCTGCCCCTTGTTCTACTTGGCTTTGGGTTGACCCCTTGGGAGTGTCCCTTGGATGAGAAGAGGAGGCAGGGGAAACCTGTTCTTCTTTGACATTGACCGGCCTATAGTCATGAGGCCAGGCGGGTTGAGAGTCATGGCATACTTCCTCCTGGCTCTCATGGCTCTTAGGGGGTTCTTGGTCCTCCTTCCCATAAGTGCTGCCTCCCTCATGGCAACTAGCAATGGCTGAATCTCCAGAGGAGTTGGCTGGGCTAGTTCGGCGTGCCAGCCAGGGAGAGGTGCTGCGACCAGAAATGATGGACGCCAAAGCTTCAGAGGCGATACCTACTATCCCACCCCCTCGTCCCAAACTAGCTCCTGGAACACCCCCTGCTCCAGCTAGACCGACCCCTCCTCCATTCCCAACTACACCACTTCCTCCTCCTAAACCTGCAGCGACAGCTCCCATTTCAAAGTCAGCCAGCTCATCGGCCATCTCTGAGCGGATGCTGATGTCAAGAGCAGCCTTGATGAAGCTGTGGCAGGCCTGGACGATGTCCGTCATCTGCAGGTAGCTGGCGGCCGACATGACCTCAATCACGTTCTTACTGGTAAGGGCAAGGTGTGCTGAGTACATGAAATCCAAGATGGCTTTGAAGCCGGTCGCCGTCACGATGTCGAGGTGTGTAACAGTGGTCTGATGGGGAGGCTCGGCTCCTTTCTTAACCTGCAGGATGTAAAACGGACCCCTTTACTTTTTATTGAAATGAGAAAGTGATGGAAAAATAAACATACACTCCCCCTGAATTGTTTTATGAAATGCAGTCCCTCACCTGGCAGTAAAGAGTCTTGAAGTAGCGTGAGGAGCCCAGAAGGACGTTCTTATGGGCCTTGAAGATCTTTCCGTCCACGATGACACAGGCATCACAAAGGATGCCATGCTGCCTCTGCTCATTGAGCTCTCTGAGGAGCTGACGGTAGTGAGATGAGATCTCCATGTCCTCCTTCCTGTTGTTCATCTGTGTAGCTGAACAAAAGCCTCTCCTCAAAACATCTGTAAGGAGAGAAAAGAAGACATACAAGCAATGAGCAAAGGATCTGGTGTGCCTCAAAATATTTTCTGTTTCACAAATTCTACAAGATGAAGTACCGAAAGTGTACGTTAGCAGAAATGCAGAGCATGGAGGAAAATCGATCTAAGACTTTTAGGGCATTTATGGAGAAAGAAAGATCTGTTTTATACATTTCTTCAAAATATGCATCAAAATCAATAAAATATGAGTGTTGGACTGATATTAATTGATATTTTGGTAACTTATACAAACTCACACAGTGTTCACACATACGGTGCTGATGACGCCCCCCACTAACACCACTTCTTTCAGTAGTTTGTATCCAGATTTAGCAGATTTGTAGCTGACAAGAGGGTGAGTGCTGGGTCACGGGTCATTCTTCCATGTTCTATTCATGGCTTTATGTCACAGAGATAAAAACACCAACTGCTAAAGTCAAAAATTTTTTTGTTCAGTCAACATCTGTACCAGCCGATATTCAAATGTGGACACAACAGCAGCACAATATGTTGAACTGCAATCATCATTCCCTCACCAATGTTTGCAATATGACTTTTTTCATGCACTATTTGGTGGGGTATTATATTTGAAATGAAATGCATGCAAATTTGTGATACTAGTGTTATGTTTAGTCTGTTGGTCAGACTTACTGATTTTATTACCCACCCCTAATGTGCATTTTTTGTGTTCGGATGTAAAGATATTTAAATTCAGTACATTCATATAGTTTATAGTTTTAGGCAGAGCCTAAATGGTTTTGTTTTTATGCAAAATAAGAGGAGAAAAATAATTGAACTGAGGTAGTCTCTAAAGATGAGGATATGTGAGCAATGACTGTGACATAAAAACAAAGACATCAATAGAAACCACATCTCCACTACTTGAGTTTGATGTCTAAAAAAAGCCTGAGATCGAATAATCAAATATCTCTGTTTATGAAGTGCTTCTGACAGGTTTGGGTGTGTGTGTGTGTGTGTATGTGTGAGTGTGTGCATGTGCAAGAGAGAGTGAAACAGAGTGCATACACTCATTAGAAATGCCAGTTAAAAAGTGAAGCATACACGCAAAAGCATTTCTGAGGAAAAAGTGAGATGTTTTGCACAGACTGCATTACAATTAATCTCACCAATAAAAAAAAATGGTCTAAGTTGTTTCTTTAATCTCATTTTGACACAAAACCTGCTGTGTGCACTCCTGAACCTTCACATTAGTGCTTCTGTTGTCCAACACTTCAATGTTGGACAACAAAACCTTTGTGTCCTTGCTTCAGTCTCAGCAATGACAACAAATGCTTTATGCCTGGAAAAAGAGGAAACCCAACCTTAATGATTTAGGCCCTTAATTTGCAGAGGTGCTGAATGGTCAGAGAACAGATGAAGAAGAAAAAATGGCAGGACTAGAAAACACACTGATAAAAGACTGCAAAAAGGAGACAAAGAAAGATGTGAACATCACCATGTCAACCCATGCAGAAGGTGGCAGAAAAGTACGTAAATCCCAGCAAAGGCAAACCTGCACCCACATTCACAGAGGTGACAACAGACACACACTCACGCACACACATCAAGGTAGTGCATTAGCTGGAGCATTAGCAGCCGCCGCTCCCGCTCTTGTCTCAGCGAGGGCTAAATCGCGCGGACGCAGGGTGTTACCAAACGCAGCAGTGATTTGTTTTGGGAACGCTACAGCTGTCAGCTCTCATGGGCCGTTCTGAGAGATGACAGCTCGGGCTGGCCAAGGTGACAGCAGCGTTTGCTCGGGGGCCGGCGCACTTCAGGTCATGTTTAGCAAAGCTCTGCTCAACCTGATGGCTTGTAAGATCAGATAAATCCACATTGTCTCCCACGTCCACTTGGACAAACACACCTCCTATGAACAGCAGTGGACATGCCGACCGAGCGATTGTGACAGCAGCTGAAGCTTTCTCTATCAATGCATGAAACCTTTCGCTTTGATTGGTGATTCTTGAAGTTATAGAGAAACAAAAAAAAAACGACAGAAAGAAAAAGGAAAGTTGGATGTGAGCACAGAAAAAACAGTGTCCCTGAGAGACTTAAAAGACAGGTTTTGACACAAACTGTTTTTTTTTTTTTGTATCCTAGGGCTCACATATTTCTTTGGGAAAAAAAAAAATCAGGCTAACCTTGAGATATTCTTTCTTTTCTGTATTGCACTGACAGAGGTATTGAGAGTCTTCACCTTTCACCTTTGGAGACAAACCAAGAGGCTTTAAAGAGACTGTGGTTGTGTTTGTCCTCTCTCAGGGCCACTTGTGCATTCAACTGCAAAGACTGCTGTATATGTGAGCTACATTAAACACAAAAGAAATCACTTATTCAAAAGAAGTCACTGATCCACACAGACATATTCCTCCTTTTTTCTACTTTTTTTTTTTTTTTTTTTTGGTCAAAATGAATGGTGTAGCCAAAGGTCAGTGTGCATCATAGAGGATTATGCATCTGGACTAATCATTTAGGTCCACCCACCTGGCCTTTTCTCAGAATTACTCTTAAAATCTCAAATCAATAGTGGAAAATTCTGAAACAAAGGAAGCAAGGGCTAATCATAGCTAAATGAAAATGTTTTTAAAGGAACTCAAGTATTCTGTGAACCAGGTAACAAAAAGAGTATCAGGAGAGAAATTAATTTATAAAATCCTTGTCTCCACACAAACACTGCCATTTCAGTCAACTGAATTTAATCTGAAGCCTCCAAATGTGCCAAAACATTTCTATGAAAGAATTCATCTGAGGTAATCAGTGTTACAGTGTGTCTTAATATGAAAATTTTTCTTTTTCATTGACAATGGTACCATCAATGTTCAAGGTTTTGGTAGGTTAGTAGGGGGCGGGAAAGACATTTGAAGAGTTTAATTCTGACGTTGGAAAAGTCAGTATTCTTTTTATGCGATTTTTTTTTTTTCTCACATTTTTAAGCAAGTGTTACAAATATCTTTTCGCAAAGAACTTTCTTTCAGAAAATAATAACCCAGTCCAGGCTTAGAAAACTGTTTTATAAGATGTAATGTTAAAAATGTTTACCTTTTTACCCTTTATGATTTACAGGACTGCCGTATTTCCTGTTTTTGTCTGAAATGATTAATGGAGAGTGAAAACATCCATCTGCAGCTCACAGTAACCTAAAGGGTGACGGTTTTTGTCATTTTTGAGGAACTTTGACTTGTCTTTTTGTTTTGTTATAACAGCAGCCACACATGGTATTAGTATCTATACAAACCTTTGCTTTTCACTTTGTGACGTTGCTTCAGGTTCAAACCTGACTTTTGTTTATTCCGTCAGATAAAACAAAAACACACAAAAACCTATTCTTCAAACAAATTCATATATTTGTAAAACAAGGTAAAAGAGTCTTACTGTCTTAATTTAATATACTACTGTTATAATTGGGCTCCATTCATAAAGACTTACACCCCTCCACATTCATAGTGCTAAATGTGGTTGGCGTTTAGCTGTAAATAGCTACTTGACCGCATTTTTTTTTTTTTTCCCTGTTAAAAATAGTACACAAATTATACATGGCTTCTTTCTCATCCGCCATGTTTATCCTGAACTTGCATTCGATCCCGAGACGTTTTGCAATATTTCCTTTCAGAATCCCATCTAAATTTTCAGGAGTGAAATCTGTCCGTGTGTGGCATGTTGTCTTTGCTATGTGACTGGGTACCATAGACTGTAGGACCAAACCTGTAATATAAAACGTATACAATCTATGATGGTTTTAACATCAAGTGTGTGGAGTCTCTCAGGTTCTGAAAATCGGCAGGCATTAGATCTCCAGTCTAAGATGGTCAAATGATCTCTGTGAGACTGGTTTAAGATGGCAAGAATCAAGAAAACTGTAAATTTAAAATGGGGATCAAACCCAGTGCCACCAAGGATTGTCTAACAAAGTGCAGAAGAAACATATATGGTGTCCTGTATCATGTGCATCTGCTTCAGCTCACCTGAATCAATAATTATCAGGACTACTTGCAATTTGACAGCATGCTGAGTAGCTCAGTCAGTTGTGCTGGACAACGAATTAATCTAATAGTAAAGGGGAACTGGAGATTGAAACCTCTTATTTGAACCAATAAGGGAGCACAACCAGGCCTTTACCAGAAGAAACTTTTTCTGAAATACTATCTTTAGTAGAGATGGTAATACAGATTTCTCAAGGAGCAGACGAATACTTCAGTCAATGATCCCATGTTACGTTTGTGTGAATTTGTGCACCCATGTTCAATGGTGCCTCAAATTTCACAAAAGCAGCAATCGGCAGAGGGCAACACAACAGCAGGGACCTGAGAGAGAAAGCCAAGGAGATTTAATCAGATTTATTGCTTCAGCAGACCTGGAGCCAGACTGAATTAGAAGTTGGGTTGAGAAGAGGAGCTTTAATGGGGCATGCTTTGACCTCTAAACTCTTTGCTTCCCTAATTGGCTCGTTTAATTTCAGCATATGCAATTCCCTACAGTCAGAAACCCCTTTTGCAGAGAGACCCATCCCAAGTTCCCCCCATTATATGATACATAAACACCCATCCAGTAATATCTACTTTTCAAAGACTTCATCTTAACCCATGAGCTACAGAACCAAAGCCTGCACCTTTCACTTGTACAGCCTTGATTCAAAGCGCACGTTTTTGTGGAACTATACACTTGACACAAGATGGAAAAGTAAGGTAAAATGAACTTGTCAAACAAATTCAACTATGGAGAGGGAGAGAGAGGCAGAGATATTTATGTCTAAAGCATTAGCAGTCTCACCAAGGTTACAGAAACTAAAGCCTGCTTTCAGCATGTCACACAGCACAAAAAAGCTTTTCATCCCTCTATGAAATCTTAGCACTATCAAAAAAATAGTGAGGGGGAAGTCATCAGGAGGCAAACTGACAGTCTGCGGTGCTTATCTGTGGTCAGAAATGACTGTTTTAGTACAGAATGCCACCAGAGTTCCCTAACCCTTGAGATACCAAATCAAAAGTGACCGCCCTTGTTTAACTCCTCCGTTTCCAAATACACAGAATTGAGATGATATTCTCCCTCAAACAGGCACACAGAGTCCTCACCTACAAACACACAAACACAAGCTCCAGCTAAAAACATCCACATTTGCACGCTTAACAGAGCCGTCATGGCATCACTAGCTGTTTGTCCTGGTCACATCACGGCAAAGTCACTTTAGGCCCCGGACACAGAGACAGCTAAAGAGATGAGACGTGTGATGGAGCGAGAGAATGGGGCTCCATCCTTCCTGCGTTTCCTTTTAATGCAGCCTGTCCCTCCGAGCCACTTCTCTGCCTCCTTGACCGCACAGGACCGAGGGGAGACGGAGCACAAGGTCCTTCTGGATCAAATACGAAGCAGTACTTTGTTTGATAGGAAAGCTTTTGGAGTCGTGTAAACCTAAGCTTTCAGAAGATGATCTCACACTGTGCTCGTTGTTAATGTCACAGCACTCAAGCCTCTTTTAGATGGGATTTTAAATAAATTTGGCAATAAAAACTTACTTAAGGCATAGTGATTCTTCTGTGTATGTTAACTGAGTCTGTTTTAATCAATAGGTACAAAGTTTAATTTCTCATTTCCAAGGAGTTAGTAGGTAGTCAGTATTCAAGCCTTTTTGCTTAATTGATTATATTATTTTTTTACTAAATAGAAGCCTATGTCAAAGAAGGCCTAAAGTAACAATTACCACAATCATTAGGGTTCACTCCAGTTGCATTTCCTAAAAACGTAATTTATTTGCAGATTATGGAAAAGCAACTCATCAAATTCATTCCAAGCATTCCCATTAGATGCTGGTCATTTTGTTCCTTTTGATCATCTCATGTTTGATTACCTGGGCTATGACAAAGAGCAGGGGGCATGTTGTACTGACCATGCTTCAATTTTTAGTCACCGCAGGGAGATTTTCTACAGCTGATTATTTAAAGTAAATGTGGCTATGCGAATCCAGTGATGGCATGTACCAACTCAGAGTTATTTAAGTAGGAGCGATGCTCTCGATCTTAAAAAAACTAAAATCGACTTCCAGGAAAATTCATCTTAACCCAAAGCAATTGAAAAAGGGTGCAATGTAAAATCTTCCCAAAATGTTACGCAGCTTATTTATTTAGTTAACTACCAAGAGAAACAGACGACTTCACCACAAGGTAAAGCACAAGGGCATGAAATGGTTTGTCTAAAGGAACTAAGACCTGGTTCATATCCTGCTCTAGTGAGTCTTCAGTGATCAGATCATGTCCTGGTGGCTCTTAAAGCAGGTATGAACATGATCAAAATGCACTGAAGATGTTTTCCTTCAGACCACCTCCAAAGGCAGCCTGGGACACTTGTGTCACTTTTGTTTGGCAGCCTTAATGAAATCCTTCCCGGGACGCATTGTGGAAACGCCCACTGAACTGACTCTCCTCAAGCAGCAGAATTACCTGCACAGCTCTTTACCAAAATCAGAAGAGATGTCAGCTGTAAGTCACTTAAACAGCTACCTGGAAAGATGTAAAAAATTAAAAAATAAACTTTAGAGAAAAGTTTCACTCATCATTCTCAAGTTTGAAAACTTGAGAATGATGTTTTCATTGATGCATAAATCAATGTCTTGATTTATGCAATCAAGACATTGCATAAATCACATATTTATTTATCATGTCAGCAAGAAATTAAATTGATTCATGCAGTGTCCAAAGTCTTTCTATTTAAAATGAACAGGAACTTTTATGCAGCTTAACGTGCATGAACAAATAAAGGTGTGCGAGCGAGTTATTGTTTTTCTACAAAATGTGCTGAGTTACGCAAATATGCTTATAAAGTGTTTGTAGGTGAAATACCAACACATTATAAATGCATCTCAGCAATGTTGATGTCTGATTAATGACATTTCTGAAATTATTGAATGAATATGTGCTCTCACATAAATACCAGATCTGGTGTTAACCCAACTACAAAATAGAGGCATAAATTGTTAAAGGGACAAGTTGGCTTGAAATCACTGCAATAAAATTCACTTTATTAATTAATTTCATACATAGAAAGTAAGCCGTTTTACAAACTGGGTCCCCAGGTCTAATATTTGAAAATACATTTTAGTGAAGATGTTTTGAAAAGTATCTGCTTTCAAGGTAAACATGTTACTGCTCACATACGAGTTCCATAAATCTCATTTGTTCTTATCTACACTACTTGTTATGAATGGCGACAATGACAGCAGTGGTGAGCAGTCAATTGGGAGACATTCAAGCAATGGTAGAGTCCATAGACTCTGTGAGCTAAAAGACACATTTAAAAGGTGGCGAGCAAACGCTTACTGATTTAACAAGAACTGATTTGTCAAAAGCCTATAATAGCCTCAGTGGTCCACTAGAGACTACAACATGGCTATTAAAGCAATGAACTCTCCCCAATCTGAGTCAGAAAAGACAATAGTTTGAGTTTGCTCTCTTTACAAGAGAGGGAAATGACATGGAGGGATCTGTTTTTGGCCAAGGCAAGACCCACAATTATGTAGTTTAGAGCCCACAAACCCAGAGTGTAGATTAAATTAAAAACAAAGATAGACGATTTCTAAAAAGCTGCCCAGCAGAGTCAAGTCAACACATATCAAACTGCATCAAACTTGTGATGGAAAAGCTACATAAATGCACTACTTCTTCTGAAATCAAATTTATTTACAGAAAGTTTTTCAGTGATATTATTGTCTCAGAACAACTAAAACTGTTACAAGTTATTTTGATGAAACACTCAAATAACTGTCAGAGTGAAAAAGTGAGGGAGTTATTTCTGATTGTATTAAATACGGGGTAACAAATCTCTACCCCTCCCCCACCTGTTGTTGTGTGCAGCCGAGTTGCGAGCCGAGAAAAAGTGCTGCATGCTTACGTTGGTTACAAGAATATCAAATTAAGTTGGTTGTACGTTAGAGCAAACTAAAACATGTAAGCATCACTTTTATTGAGGTAACACTGTTGTTGGTAAAAGTTACTGAAACATATTATTTTAAATGTAGTAAAATATATAATGTTATATATTATAAGGAGTAGGAATAACTGGGGTTTATGTTTTAAAATAAAAGGAGTTAGATGATGTTATGGATTTTTACACATTTCTTTAAATAAGCACCACTTTATGTTAATCCAATTCATTGCAAAATTCTTACTACACATTTGTTCAATTTAACATGATTTTACTTCATCTCAGAGCACAAACTGTTTGAAAAAAGCCTTTGCCTACATTGAATGTGGCGTTTTCAGGTATTAAAAACGCGTTTCGTTCATCTAATTCTCCATACAAATCTGTTTGATTTATGTTGGAATGATTTATTTTAGCTGGACAAGTGCAATAAAATCTGGTTTTAAGAATATGAGGGCAAATGGAGGTCAAGGTAAGGTAGAATTGCTAGGATCTTATGTTGTCAAATATGTTAAATCTTCATGCCCAAGATTTAAAAATTATAAAGTAGCGTTAAAAAAATCAACATCTTTCATTTTTAGTATATTTTGAAGTCTTAGATTGAGGTTTATTACAAAAGAATATTGAATAAAACAAAAACAGAGAGTTTGGCTGAGTTTGTCCCTTCCCAAAGTAAAATCAAGTCCCTTAACTTCAACAAGTCACTTTTATTAGACTTCCTACTGTTCACCTATTATGTTCAACACAAAGTTGAATAAATGCTGGAAAATACACTGATGTTCGTTAAGTACGAGCACAGTGGTTGCCCTTGAACTGCTGCTATGAACACAGAGAAGGAGCTTCGTCTTTATTTGAGAAAAGAATAAAACCTCAGAGAGATAAAGGACGAGCAGAAAACACGAGCACAATCAGATGCAAAAGGGACAGAGTGAAACTAGGGAAGACAGGAAGAGAGGAGAGAGTGACTCAGGCAGCCAATATTTTTTAAACAGCTTTGCTTCCACTCAACTGGGCATCAAGGCCATTATCCCGGGGTTAATCCCCAATCCGACGGAGCTGGCAGCCTTCCGGGACAAGCCAGGGTGGCAGTCCATCAACAAGGCAGGCGTGGACAAAAATAACACACACTCAAGCGCATGCACATGACAGACACAGGCAGGCATGCAAGCTGCAATTAGAGCAAAACAACCCAAAAAGCTATTAGATGTAAATGGCTTGTTTTTTGTTTTTTTTAGACACTTTGTCATCTTCTTTTCTGTTGAAAATAAACTATTGTTCACGTCTGTCTCTGACTTTTTATATATATATATATATATATATATATATATCTCCCTGCACGTTTTTGTGTTGTCAGTCTCCCTTGCTCCTTTTTTTCACACACTCTCCATCTGTCCAAACTCCTGAACGGCTCTAATCATGCCCACATTTTGCAACTCCACCTTTACAACACTCTCCCTTTTCCCTGTCCTCTCTCTGTTAACCTGGACAGTGTCCAAGGAGGCAAGGTGGAAGAAGAGATTGACTCAAAGAAGGATAGCCATGTCATGTGGAGAGGGACCAAAGAGGATATAAGAGGCTTTGGGAGACTTAACACTATTCCCTTCATCCCCTGCTCCGCCCTCCAAGGGTCTTACCCTGCACCCGCTGTACCTGAAACAATACCCCCACCCCTCCTCATTTACACCTGAGGATGTCGGCACGGTTGGGTTTTCACCACGTAAACATTCATCGGACTTCGGGACAGGTCTCCGTCTACAAACAGGCCCGCCCAAGCTTATGACACCAATGTGTCACTTCTGTAGCGCCGTGTCTTCTCACCTTCAGCCACACAGGTGTTAAACCCAATAGTGATCTAATGGAAATCCAGGATGGAAAGGGATCATCCCAGAGTGACCAGAAAGGAGGTGTGACATTGCTGTAGATGTCGTTCTGGTCAGAGTTTCGCCTCACCTTTGATTTCCTGAAGCCGCTCACAAACTACTAGTGAGGTTTTTGTCTTTTTCTTTTTTTTTTTTCGAGAGTGGTGAAACTGCATCCTACCATCTCTCAGACGTCGTTGGTTCTGCATTTTCTTTGCGCTCGTGGAAGAGTGCGGGAGTGCATATAATTGTGTGGTTTCTGGGCTATCTTTCTCTCTAGGCCCCCTAAGCCTCCTATGTCTCCCGTGGTAACTCCCTGCCTGACGACCCGGGGCTTAGCCTAAATTCTCTCTCTATTAAAAGCTGTGAAACGCAAATAATGAAACATCTCATTACCACTGTCGGAGAACCCAAAATGAAAGGAGGGGGCGAGAGGGAGAGTAAGAGAGAGGGGAATAGCGATAAAACAACCAAAGAGGGCTGTAGGTGAGAAGATGGGGATAAATGAGCTGCAGCAGAAAATAAAGGAGCAGAGCCAGGGGAGGAAAGAAGGGAGGATGCAAGGATGGGAGCAGGTAGCCTCTCAGTGAGTCTTCTGTTTGATGCATGTTGCCGTTACACTGAGCATATACATGAGTTACCACCAGTGCAGAGACTGAGTTGGAGTCCTGATGGAGGATGCAGTCACTCGGGTTTATCTATTCCCTACTTCAATTCTAACACCTCATTAGCTTTCCATTGCTGTTATGAATGATCAGATGCAATGCATTTCTGCTTATCTATATAAGGATTATTAGCTGCTCCTTCATATTTCTCCTCGCTCGGACAAGGGGGAAAAAAAAGACAGGACATCTCTCTGACTGTCTTAATTATGTTTAAGAACAATTTGTAGAAATGATGTTGGCTTTTCAACAGAGTCTGATTATCTTCATCTCGATCAGAGATCAGCTTATCAAATAAGAATATTTGATATTTTCCTGATCTACCAAACTGTGTTTAACACTCTTCGGTGTGCAGGTTGTTCCTGAGTGAATAAGGAAACTGGATTTCCTACAACATGTCCAAACCTGTTTGCGGTTCATTTAGGCTTTGATGGAGCAATAATTGAATATTTGAATGTATTACAGCAAAGGTGCTCTGTTTTTACCTTTGAAGCTCTTGACCTCTGTCTGTCTGTCAGTCAGGAAACATGATGAACAAATGCTACCTGTGGAAGCTCTGCAAACTGCAAGCATAAGCTCATGTTCAACATTTTAGATCAAAGTCAGTTAAAAACACAAGATCAGAAGATATCCATGAAATCGTAATCCACGTATCTCGAATAAGCCATAGACCTAACTATTTTCATTATGGATTACTTTTTCCACATACAAAAAATAAATAAATAAAAAAACACCAACAGAATTTGAGCATTTCTGGTAAGAGGAGGCTGATGGTGTTGAAGGGGACAGGCTCATGTGACAACACCACATCACTCCATGACATGTTCAGCTGCAAAACCCCCATTTGAATCATTGCAACAGACTCATCGACTGATAGTCCAGCCTCTGCTAACTTAAAATGAAGTCATCGTAAGGGGAGTTTTAAGGCATGATGTTGTAAAATATTAAGATGAGTTTATGACTTCAAGTCATGAACTATATATTGGATAGACTGACATTGCCCTCGATGCCAACACGCTAGAACTTTCAAAATTGAGTAACAACATTATGATGAGGAAAAAGAAAGAAAGATCACAGCTAGGAAGATGTTGGATCATTATTATCGTGGCAGAAATCAGAAATACTATCACAATAAAATATTTTTTCTGATACAATGTAGTTGTATTTATAGTACTTGACAATGAAGAAAGATAAATGGACATACTCTATGGTTCAGTATTATGATGTGTGTTTAAAAGTAAGGCAGGTACGAATAGACAAGTTGCTCTGGAGCCAATTTATGTTCGTCACGGCTTGTGAGGCAGCAATGCTACACAGCACTGCTTTTGGACAAAGACAACAAAAAACATGCATGTTTTATGTCCCCTAAAGTACATCAAATCAATCTAAGAAATATTTTTGCCATCCACATGTGAAAAAGTGTAGGCTTGATGTTCTTTCCTCTTTCTGTTTGTCAAATTTCAGGTCTGTCTCCTAAAAGCACACACACACAAAAAAAATTGGCTTTGTCATTAAAAGTAACAATAAAAAGTCTGCGGACAGGCAAGAACTTTAGCACCTTCCCCATTTTTCCTCCCCTCTTCCAGCGAGCTACTCAGCGTCTCTGTGCGTGCCGTGTGTGTCAGCAAGTGTGTATGGACGTCCAGAGCCTCTTGTAGGTCTCATCACAAAACCTGTCACAGCAAAAAAGCAACCTGTCACGACTCAGCCAGACACGACTGTACATGACTGTACCACAAAGAACACAAGCAGCCTGTTCCCAAGCTGTTAAAACAGTCACCAGCTCCAAAGGTCTCAGACAAAGAAACACACACCGAAAGAGAGAGAGACAGAGATGGAGAGAGAGAGAGAAAGAAAGACTAAACACTACAGAGAAAGGTTGGAGAAAGAAAATAAAAAGGTGACAGAGTGTGTAAATAAATAAAAAAAGATCATATGGTACAAAAATACCAGTCCTCTGGGAATAAATGTCTGAAGCATCTGATGACTGAGAGCTAATTGTTGTTTGTTAAAATGTGCGGCTTCTGAATGACTGAACGATGGTGACTCACTGCTGGTGGCCAGTCGCTCTCTGGTGCCGAGGCGGGTGTCCGGGGACTGTGTGTGTGTGTGTGTGTGTGCGTGTGTGTGTATGTGCGTGCGCAAGCAGGGGTAACTTGGTGTGACTGTCACTCCGTCAGACAGCAAACAGAGGCAGCTCTTTCAAATCCACACTGAGCACCAGATTACAATGAACTCATGCACAGAGGGAAGCAAAGAACCAGAGGCTTAAGTGTACACTCGCAAGTTCAACAGGCACGCCCTTCGTCCACCAGACCCCCCCTCTCCCCCCGCCCGTCCCGCCTTCCCTGGAGCAAATATTAAGAGAGACTTTACTCCCAGCTAATATAATCCATAGACACTCCAAAACCCGCACAGCGTGGAACTTTATTCCACCGGTTTATTCCAATAAACAAACAAGATTCACTTATACCTGTTTTTACTGTGTACAAAGCAACAACAACTAAGCAGGAGATATTTACATATAGATAGAAAAGCCTTTATAAAAGCACACTTGTATATAATAGCTCGAGGCTGTGTTGTCAGTCATCAAGCTGATCAAAAAGCAGCTACAATGAAGAGCGCGTCTGTGTATCTGTCCTTCAACGACAGCAGAAAGGGAAAAAAAAGGAGGTGAGATAAAGGAAGAGGAATCAAGGGGAGAGAAGAAGAGCATCTAAATATAGAGGCTTGCATTTTGGACTCAGAAAAGAGACAGCGAAGGGTGAGGAAGAAAGAAGATGGGATGGAGGGAAAGGAATGGGATGAATGTGGAAGAAAAGGGAAGCCAGCAGAAGATGGAAAGACTAGTGCAGTGGACTTCTGGAGAACAGGGCACAGGCATGGTGGAGTTCAATAAGCTGCTCAGTGTATTACTTCAGGTGCTCATCAATGCATAGAGTCAATACTGAAGGTCTGGCCTTTGAATGGGCTCTTCAACAGTTTCAACAAACTGTCCGCAGTCCTTAATATGCTGAGTGGAAAGCAGCAGCAATCAGCAAAGATGCAAAATCATTAAAGGTCTTTGTCTCTATTGTCTCTGTGCTGTGCCCTGATTGGCTATTTTGCATGGGACCAGTCCTGCAATTTTTATTAGATATTCTAAATCTACAGTATCATGCATAAATATGTATCCCCTCTTGGAATCTAACACATTTTGTCTTATTAAATACACAAAGCACAATGTGCATTATGATTTAACATGTATTGTTAGAGCAACAAAAAGTAATGCAAAAATTGTTAATTGAAGGAAAATACTACATTAATCTTTTCTTTTAATTCTAAATAGTGTGGTGTGCATTGTGTTCAGTCCATGTTAGTCTGATACCTCTAAAACAAAATCTAGTGACACCATTTGTCTACAGAAGTCATTCAAATACAGAGAGAGTACAGCATAACTGCAAACCTAGAAAAACACAGTTATCATCTTGAAAGGTTGAGTAAAGACAGACAACAAAAGGGTCCATGGCAACTCTAGAGGAGCTCCAGTGTTACAGAGATCAGGAGGGACAATGCACTGATAGGACAACTGTTAGTCATGCAGTCCAGAAATCTTTTCTATATGGAAGAGAGGCAAGAAGAAAGACAATGTCCTATGAAGCGAGTCATTAAGAAGTTCTGTCTATAGTTTTCGATAAGCCATGTAGTAGCACTGCAGATATGTGTGAAGAAGGTGTTGTGTTTACATGGAATCAAAACTGAGCTTTTTGGACAACATGCTGGATGCTATGTCACTATCTAAATGATGAAACATGGTGGTAGCAGCACCATGCTTTTCTTTAGCAGGCACTAGCTAGAGTTGGTAGGAAATGCAGTTAAACATCCATAGGGCAATCCTGCAAGGAAAACTGCTGGAGGAAGTGATTTACCTTTCAGCAGGACAAAGATGGAAACCTTTCAGATCAAAACATATTTGCTTCTTAGATTATCCTTGTCAAACTACAGGGGTAAATAAAATTTAGACATTTCCATCCAATCGCACTTCGCAAAGAAGAATGTGCAAAAACTTTCTTCAAAGATGCCAGTATCACAATGTTTTGTCTCTAGATGTGCAGACGCCACTAAGATTTACATTAAAAATTCAATTAAAACATAGCACTACTTTTACAATACTAAGTTTGCCAAAGAATTAAAAAAAAAACATTCATAATTTTCTTTCCACTTTTTAATTATATGCTTTCACATAAAATCCCAGCAATATACATTGAAATTTTTGATTGTTACATGACAAAATACAGAAAAACAATGTAAATACTTTTACAAGTTAATGTACATGAAAAGAGCTGCATTAAGACTACATAGCAAAGTATCTTGTGCTAAAACTAAATTTCTTGAAAGTAACTGTGGACAGCACATTTGCATGTCTGCCTTAGCCGGATTGCTCCAGGCTACGTTTCTGACTGTGACTGACGAAGAGCAAGCTCTGATCGGACAAATGCCTCACCTGGACCCACGGGTTTCTTTTAAGATCTTCGTTTTTTTGTCCCCTCAGTACCTCTCCACCTATTTTCCACATCTGTCAATCTGCCTTTTACTCTGGCGGCGTTTATTTAAATGCGCTTTGACGGTTGACTGTCACCTGTTGACTAGCATTAGTGACTGCCATGGCTCGCAGGCTTTTTGAGCAATTACTGCTCCACCCACTCCCCTGCCAGTCACAAAAAACCTTCACAAGTACACATACAGAAAATGTTACACTTCCAATCCCTAAAGACAACTCCCAATGAAGAAACATAATTTTGAAGAAGTCCTACATTGTGAGGTATCATCAACTGTCCTGTAAAAAAAAAAAAAAAACCCACCAATCATCTACTACTGGCCTTTTTGTGACAGACACCAGGGCACACGGTAACACAACCCTGAGACGGAGGACAGGATGGAATGGGGGGTGAAAAAGAGAAAGTAAAACATAGAGGGCACAGGAGGCAGTAAGAGACAAAGGCAGGCAGAATGACAATGAGTGAAAAGAGGAAGAGTTGGGTGGGAGAAAAACGGAAAGGAGAGAGGACAAGAGGTGACTAGCATGCTCTCTCTTCCCTGTAAAAACATACAGAGCAGAAGGAGAGCAAGAAGACTGTGCTAAAGATATTTTCATTCATGTGCATGTGTGAATGAATGCATGTATGCATGCATGTGGGAGCGTGCATGTGTGTCAGCGTGCGCATGCGCGCGTGTGTGTGTCTACACATATAAAGTTGAAGAGAAGTGCCACACGACCGTTGGGGAAATTTGCCCCTTGCCATTGAAAAGGGGATGTGAACCTACTCACTTCTGTTCACACTTGGATCTCCTGTTTTTTTTTTTTTTTGTTTTGTTTTTTTTTAAAGGAACTAAACTGAAAAAATAAGCTTCTCAAATACCTGGTAACAAGCTCTCAATTATCACTGAAAACATGTTTTATTTCAGTTATTCAGTTTTAAAAGTGAAACTACTACAGTACATAGATTAACTAAAGAGCGAGTCATTTTAAAATGTTTCAAGGTGATTTTGTGTTCTGATAATTATGGCTTGCAGCTGATGAAAAACCTATAATTAAATTTTTCTTAAAATTAAAATAGTACACAAAGCCAGTAAAAGAGTGACCAGATGATTATGGTCTACCAAATCATAAGGAAATTTACTGATTTAAGAGTTTTAGCAAGTGGATAGTCACTGACACCCTACACAGGGACGGCAAGGCACAAAAGCTAATTGTGCTGTATTCATACATATTAATGGAAAGTTAAGTGGAAGGAAAAAGTTTGAAATAGATGCATGAGCAACATAGAAAACGACAAACTTGAGAGAGTTGTGAAGAAAAGCCTATTCAAGAAAATCACAGAGATGTTAAGGAGCCACTGCATAGAACGAGGGAGACGACAGACACACAACAACAGATATGAGCTAAAGGTCACTATCAAAGCAATGAAGAGTTCCTGTTTTTTCTTCTTTTAATGTGTTAAAAGTGTTACTAGAAATTGCTTTGGGTCTATATCAAATGAACATAGGCATCTACCTCATTACACAAAGGCTGATTGCTTCCATGTTATGCTGCACTGATGCAGTAAATCATGCAAAAGGAGCCCCAACCAATTAATCTGCTTATAGTGCACGCCACAACACTCCTTTTGTATTGTTTTTTACATATTGTTAGCCATACCCTATACTTATCAAAATGAGCAGAAGTTAACACTTGAAGTATATAAATGTGTGCTTCCTCAAAGTGAGATGTTTGAACTAAACAGACTGCAACAGTAAGACATTTTTTTTTCTTTTTTGGGGGGGCAAGGGGAGGGTTGCACCGGTTGTTAGCCACTGCTTTAACAGAATGTATAAATATGAGCCGTAGGGTCAAGGGGAAGGATAAAAATGAGAAAGGGAGCAGAGAGAAGGTAAAAATGAGAAAAAAAAGGAGTAGAGGAAGGGTAAAATGAGAAATGGAGTAGGGGAGGCCACAGGAGGCACCTGGCCCACTTAGAGCGGAGGAGGGGGTGGTGAAGAAGGAGAGGTGGAAGATTAAGGAGTAGAAGGGAAAAAAGAAAAGGAGGCGGAGGAGATATACCAAGCCGTAGTAAAAGACGAGGAGGCCTGGAGAAAAATTAAAAAAGAAAAGCAAATGAAACTGAATGGAGGGGCTAGGTGAAGGAAAACGTAAGAAGAGAAAATAAGTGAATGGTGAAGGCAAAAGCAGAATAAAAGGTAAAATAATGGAAACACGGAGAGGCAGGGAGAGATGTGGTGGGGGCTGGAAAAAAAGAAGGTGGCCTTGTGACGCCGAGGAGGGAGGTGGTGTGTGCGTGAGCGGCATGAATGTGTGTCTCTCTGTGCGTGTGGGTGTCTCGAATCATGACGAAAAACTAACACCTCTCCCAAAGTATGAATAACCGACCACAACAGGCCAACGTAAGTTCAGACTCTTCTCCCGGTACGCTTGAGCAGCCTGCCCGTACCACTAATATCCCACTAATACCACCCACAGTCCTCACTCCACCTCACATCAATGAATATTTCATGTCCTGATGGCACTTTTAAAGCAAAAAACTAATTAGCAAATCCAAGTTGATCTGGCATTAGTCATATCAGGCCAATTAAAAGCCCAGTCCTACTGTACATGTTAATGGCAGCGAAGTGGAATAATTGTATGTTGAGCAGGGGAGAGAATGTTAAACAGGCCTTGTTAGCAGCACTTTAGCACTCTAGCCTGAGTCCATGGCTGGATTACAAAACTCTACAAAGCAGACTAATGTTCAGCACACACACACACACACACGCACACACACACACACACACACACACACACACACACACACCTACACGCACACATCTTTAAAAACTCTATCCATTAATTAGTGTGCCACCATCATTTCCATGAGGTCAGCTCTGATACTTATGGCTAAAGAAGAGAGCTAGTTCCAGGGAAAGTGATGGTTTTATGCTTTTGTATCAATATTAAACAGGGATCCAAATATTGACAGAGGCTGGCAGGTCAGATGTTACGCACTGTTAAAGGGAGAAAGCCCCCCTCTGCTACACTGGGAGTCTCTGCGATCAGACTAGAGGCGATATTTGTGGTGTATTTGATTCGGGTAAAGGTGCGTGTATGAGTCCCCTTCGCGCCGCGTGTGTGTTTTTGTAAAGCGGGGAGTTTAGATTGAGACAGACACTGCTGACACACACAGACTAAACTGTGCTGCACAAAGGAGCGACACAATAACAAGGGATGGAGATCTTTTTGGAGTAGATGTCTGTTTCATCAAACCCCAGACCCCCTGCCTACTTCGCCTATCTCCCTCTGCCTCCCCAGTCTAGTTCCCTCACCTGGGCTTTGATATGGAAATCTCTCAACAGCCAGAGCCCGAGGCCAGTTGACTGTTTCTAAAGATGTATTTGCTCAAAGACGTTCAATTTCTCATCAAACGCTCCCACTGCGTGCATGAAAGACAAACTTTTTCACCAGGAAAATAACAACTAACAACCTGGAACTCTCTGCAAACCACACACTTCAACCAAGAAGCCCAAACTCTCAACTTCTTAGCAGCTCATATTAATTTAGCTGAAAGGCAGGTGACATTTGTGCCAAGTGCAAAGCTGAGGAGTCTCGTCACGTTACTGATGGAGTTTTTAAAGAGAGCTCCTTCCCACCAGTTTACTTCTCTTTTCCTGTCAGATAATTACATCGCATTAAAAGACTTCTAGCTAGCATGTCTCCGACTCTGAGTCAAACAGAGAGACATTTTCAACAGTTTAATGGCACGAAAACGTTTTAAAATTAGTTTAGAAATGAAATGAATATACAGGAGAAAGAGAAACGAGTCTGAGAGGATTAAATTGTTCAAGAAGTCAAATCTTTTGAACAGCAGTCCCAGTACAGGAGAGTGATATCAGTAGTTGATGTGTAAAATGCTGTGAATCATAGTTTTGCAAATTGGCGTGATCTTTCAAATACTTTTGTTTGTTGTTGTTTTGTTTACAACAGGGGAAAAAAAGTAACTATGGGCTTATGTTTGAAAGACCAAAACCTCCTCCACTGTTCAGGAGGCTTGGTGAGCTTTTTCTGTAAACGTGTTTGATTAAATTTGATGGAGTATATGGTAATGGCAAAAATCAAAAGGGTACCCATCCTCTACCATCCTTTTTTTTTTTTTGTCTTTCCAAATTAACATGAGACTGTGAATTTAAAGGACAGTTATGCCACTTTTGTTTTTCTTAATCCATCAACTGTTTCGGCAACAATATCTAAAATCTGCAAATAATTCAGACCTCATCTAAAAATGCTAATAAAAGATGCACTTTTTAATAGTTCAAACACAAAATATACCATACCAGTGGAAACTGCCTTAGCACTACACAAAAATTAACATCTACAGTCTTCCTTATTTCCACAGGGAACAGCCAATCAGCGGCAAGGAAAATAAATGGCTCTCCTGGATCAGCTGCTTTGCAAAGGCCAATCAGTTTTGTGTCAAGCAGAATGGCCCTAAATAAGAGTGAGTTTCCTTTTTATGTTACATATTATCCACCAATAACGCAACTGCTTTTACTTCAAGATTTCAAAAGCTACTTTAAATTAAATGTCAAAACAAAGGTATGAACTGAAGCACTTTACACAAGGTTTACCTCACAATTCAGTTATGACAGGACGAAAAAATACAAAACTAGTGTAGGATTAGAATGACCAGCACACATAGGTCACATTACAACAACATATGTGCAAGCAAAAAACCCACTGTCATCACTTTGAATCTTGCAGATTTGTTTGAAAAAAATAAAGAGTTGTAAAGTATCTCTGATTGGCTCATGATGACAATTAGCTTTGCATGACGACAAGAAGATAGGATAGCGTTTGGGGAAAAAAAATTCCCCGCTCCACATTCCTTAAGAAAAACGAAAAACACACACCCTGTGAAAAATACACGAAGTTAAATCTCACATCTGTTTTCTGAGGAATGCGCAATCGAAAAGGTGTTTTGCAAGATCAACAACTCCTCAAATAAGATAAGAAAGGCAACAATAAAAAAAAAGACATTCCTTTTCAACTATTCTCTTTTAATTTGGTTTTTATCAGCAGCAAAATCACGTTTGAGTGTGAAATTTGGAAAAAAGAAAATGCACCTGAAAATCACATTTTAACGCAAAACGTGAGGACAAAACAAGAAAGGGAAGAAGAGCAGCATTATTATTGTCACTCTCATTATTTTGTATAGATGAGTACAGGAATAAAAACACACACATACACAAAACGCTATGAAATATTCATTCAAAGGAAGCGGGAGGTGGAGAGTATCTGCAGATGCGGTCTGCAGAGGAAGGGGCGGGGATTGCTTAAAGACTCACCTGCTCTCTCTGCTGGGGGAGGATGAGCATGTCAGATAGGTGAATACACATACACACACACACACATCCCCCACATCACCCATGTAACCCCATGGCGATTAGTAACACCTGTATTCAGCACTGCACAATGAGCTATAGCAGCAGTTAAGCCAGGGGAGTTATTGGGCGGGTGGGGGATGGACAACGTTTAGACCCGGGGGTTAACATGCATCGCGAAAGAAATACCTGGAACGCAACGGAGAGACGGAGTTGTTAGAAAGCTCCAGAGAGAGGCGGTGTGTCTTGTAAGATGAGTGTAAATGGTTCATTTTGCAGAGTGTTAGCCAAACAGGTGTTCTCATTAACAAGTGAGCCCTGAGGGGTGATCCAGATGAGAGAGCCGACAGAAACACAGAGGTGAACACAGGTTGTTTATTGGAAAAAAAAAGGGGGGGGTGCTTTGTAGAGCTTTTTTTTTTATTTTGCGGATTCGATAAAGTGTCTTAAAAAAGTTAATACGCCTCAAACAGTGTGTTTTCTTGGGATATTTGGTGTAATGAACCATTGTATAATGCAGAACTTTAATTAAAAAAAAGAAAATAGTAAGTATTTGATTTTCTTCTTTGGGCACAAGCAAAAATCTGTGTTCAGAATCACTGTGTCAATACTTTGAGGAGCCACCATTTATTGCTTTAACAGCAGCAAGGTGTTTTTTGGGGAATAGACTTTGACTAGGCCATTCTAGCACAATATGGTTCATGCTAAGCCTTTTTCTTGAAGCTCAAGCTATAATTTTATTGCCGTTGTACTTAAACAAGTTTTCCTCCAGTGTTGCTCTGCATTTAACACATTCATCCCATCAACTATGACCCTGTCCCTACTAAGGGGAAGCACTCCTACAGCATGATACTGCCACCACCATACTTCTTCTAAATTCTTCCAAATAATTCCCGGGTGTTCCCTCACTTGCTTTTGACTAACAGTGAATTGTGTTTCTTCATAGAACAATGGTTTTCTTCTTTCAGTTCTTCATTAAAAAGAAAAGGGCCCAACCTATGAAATGAGATTAAATTAAACATGGGTCACCTGAATTTGCTAATTGGTTGAATTGTATTTTATTTTGGCATATCAGGGAGGTGAATACAAATACACGACACACGCATTAGATTTTAACTTACAGAAACTGCTGAAAACTAAATAGTTTTCTTTTCACTGCACAACTATATGGTGCGAATGCTTTTGCAGGGCACCCTATTTGCTGGATAGAGACACACGCGTGCAGCGGGGGCGCCACAACCCCCGGGTTTGCGTGGCTAAAGGCTAGAGCCGTCTAACCTGCAACCACACAGTTCAGCTTACAACCTGCATGGAATCACTGAGCACCACCTACACATCAACAAGCTCACACACTCACACAGTGAGAGACAGGTGTCAAGCTTCAAGCCTGTCCACCACTGAAACCAAGCCCCTACTTCTCATTTCCTCAGTGCCTTTACTTCACCGTCACCACACCACCGCTGCTTCCCACAAACTTTATAACGTCACGGATAGCGCTGATAGTCCAGCACATCTTCTCCCCGGCCCTTTCACGAAACACAGCATACAACTTCGGCTTCAGCAATACAAAACGAGATCAGAGAGATTTTAACCAGCGAACATCGCTTAATCAGCTTCAAAAGTCCATTCATGATGGATAAGACAAGAGCAGAACGCTTCCATTCCTGCTCTGCAGTCCCACGAGCACACGTGCAGCTAATATTTTTTTTCCCCATCTTTTGGCCAATCTCGCCTACACTCCTCCTCCACTCATCCTTGAAGCTGTTGTCTTGGTCTGTGTTGCATTTTTTTTTTCTATGTGGAACACACAGATGGAGGTGCAGACGCAGATGTACACACATACACCACTGTTCTCCTCTAAAAAGACAGCACTACATGACCCCACCTGGGAGAGCAACCTCCAAGGAGCAGCAAGGGAGTGGATGGGGGGGGGAAGGCGGGCAGAGCCAAAGAAACAAAGCACTCTGAAAGATGTTAGGTCTTTAAGTTGACAGCGTGCCATGAGAGTTTAGTTGTTCTAATGCTATTTGGATTCTAAGCATTAAAAGCAGATAATTGAGCTTTATCCTGCTCATGACGACACACACGCACATACACACTCTCAAAGGGGCATGCACAGGGAAACAAGCCGATGGTAATTGAATAACAGAATAAAGGACTTTGGAGGGTTTATCATATCAAGTGCCAACCCTTAACTCAGTAGTTGGAAGGACAAAACAACCAGACAAATCCACAGAGGGCTAAGACAATTTGGAAAAATGGCTTGATGGTCTCCTAATCCCGGAGATCTAGTTAGCAACTGTCCAACAAAAGGAAAAGGCCTATATCTTACAGCTGTACACTAGTTGCGGCTGCCAAAAGAGTGCATGTTAAACCGCGGCAGAAAAAACAGCTCAGTGGGACCGTACAAACGCTTCAGAATAACTGGAAATCTATTTACAGCACAGGGGAGATAAAAACTTCTCAGTGTTTTAAGCTCCAGCATTCAAAATCTATACATACATTAAGTTCCATAAAAATATAATTTAAAAAGTGTTTAGAAGATAAATAAAAAAATAAACAAAAAAGGTGGCACCACAGATGTGGTTTCCAATTCTCACTCTTCTACAGTGAGACTCGAGCTTTTCCTTTATTTTACAGACAGTGCCTTCTCTGATTGCTCACTCTAAACACAGTGGCTATATCTTTCTGTAACATGTAGGTCTCCCCATCCACAAAACATCTTTTTTTTTTATCACAAGGTGTGCAACCTAATAGCAAAAAGCTCAATTTAACACAGTGGACAATCAAGGAAAGTTGTGTTTTGCAAGAAACAGAAGAACCCTAAATGTTGGGTTATAAAACTCCTCTAATTAATAAAGCTGTTTTGTTAGGATTATATTAATCTGTGGATTAACAAGGTGTACAACAGGTTTTTAAAATAGTGCTATGTTTATTTTCGTATGTTTGAAACTTCTATGCCTTGTTGCGTGTAAGACATGTTAAGAATCAAAACTTTCCAAAAAGAAGAGAGAAGAGATATTTTGTCCATTACCTGGCATAAATTAAAAAAAAAAAACAGATAACATCTTCTTGGTACTTCACTCCTCTGATGCTGAAGCTTATGACTTTGATTCCACACGACTATCACAAGCGCAAAAAATGTAGTTATCTCTAGATTTCCTTTTCGGATCACGTTTGTTCATTTAATAAAGTAAACTTACAGTAAAAAAAAACAACAAAAAAAAAACAAAGCTAAGTAATAAACCAAATACTGCCATAGAGAGCTTTCACAAAAGCATAGTCCTAAAAGTGGACTTAAGATAAACACTGATGGATCTGCAGTTATGTGAAACACACAGAAAGTTAATATTTTTACTGCAGTTCTACCAAATTCATAAATGCCTTTGAAAGGGACTTTCACCCAAAAAGTAAGACAAAACAAACTGAAAATAGCCATTATCACTTTCCTTATGTCCTTTGTGATGTTACCAGAAGTGTGTGTGCAGGTGTGTGTGCGTGTGTGAAAGTTTGCTTTTAAGACAGGGTATTTCATAATGATTGAACACCAGTAGGCCAACGAATACATATAAAACAACCCCATCTTGTTGTACATGGGCAAAAGGTACCTATAACGAGTTTGATTGATCTCATCCATATGTCGAGCAACTGGTTGTAAAAATGAACAGGGATGTTGCTCGCAGAAAACTTTTTCAGTTCCTCCCAGCTCCGCTCAAAACTTGGCAGCCCTGCTGCGACTAATCTGTCAACCTCCTCATGCGTTATGGCGAGCATCCACCTGACTGTGGTTAAGTCGGTGCATGACAGCCAGGCGCACTCCGACGTCCGTACGCACAGCTTTTCAGACAGAAGTGGGGGTTGTTCCCCCGCTGTCACATGGTAGAAAATGGAGGAAGACGGAACTGACCGGTTCGATAGGACAGACGTTGGCAGGAGACGCTTTCAGTAAAAACACTTGACGCGGGGTGCTGTTCAACTCTCATCTAGGATCAGGTGATGATCCTACTCAAATACTTCTGTCTTCTACAAATGAATAGAAATAAATCGCGCGACATCTCTATGTATTCAAAATAAAAAGCCTCCCTTTATCTGTGTGTCTTGTCTGATAAGTCTAAGAGGCTTGTCATTGACGCAGCAAAATGAAGAAAAAAAAAAAAAAAAAAAAAAAACCCAGCTGGAGAAATCCCCCTTTCTGGGGTTAATCGTGGTGAAAAGGGAGGAGGGTTCAACCCCCCCTCTGTCTTTCAGACGCAACGCGCTTTCATTCTGAATCCCCTCCAGGCGTCTATAGAGCATCCCCTCCTCCCCCCCGTTTTCTTCTGTGCTACGATCACGATCATGTGTGCACGACAAGTTTGTCTCCCGACCCCCCCTTTTTTTTCCCTCTGCAAATGTGGAAATCAAAAGTTTGCAAAGATCCCCCGCACTGGTTCTGTCAGTCCTGTCCGACACATCCAGCTTTCTACGACCAGTAAACATAAACGCGTCTCAAAAAGCAGATGACTGAGGATCCATAACTCGCATTTGCAAATTCAAATAGAAATTTAATTTAAAAACAGTTTGCCGTCTTAAATCGGGTTAACTAAACGCATGGGCTGAAGTAGACTGCGATCAATAATTTGAAACAATCCAGGTAAAAGAATTAAAAAAAAAAAAAAAAGCTTGGACGGCTTCTCCAAAATATCAACACGCGCAGTCAGGCAGCTGGCTGTCACGTATGGAACAGGTAGGCGTACTTTAACACTGCCGCCTGCTCGATAACCCGCCTGCGTTACTGCCGAAATATCCACTCAAGCTCTTCGTTAACATGATTCTAATGGCAACGTGGAATTAAAAAAAATAAATAAAATGAAATCCAGATAGGCCTTTGTAAGAGTAGCCACAGTAGCCAAGAGTTGTATTGTGTCATGTCTCCAACCTGTGCGCAGCGGCAGCAGCAACTATATCAGCTGTAGACGCGGCGGCTCCGTGAGGCAGAAAACTAATTGTTGACATGACAGGAGCGGGGAGGGGGAGAGAGGGGGGAAGACCTCACGGTGTCTGGATGAAATCTCCACTCCCGATGATGTCCCGCTGATGGGCAGCGTGGCTCCTGGTGGCGGCTGTAGGTAGGAAGTCAGACATACCTGTTACCCCATGGGGTCTGGGGTGGCCGCCGTGTCGGTCCTTCGGAGTCCAATCTGCTCTGACAGCCTGAGGGGAAGAAAGCTGGGGATGTCCAACGCGCCGGGTGCCGTCCCTCCTCTTCTCTGTGCGCTTTTTGTTAAGTGTTATTCCCCGATTTCTCCAACTCCCCTCTCCTCTTCCTCCACCAGCCCCTTGTTCTTTCTCTCTTTCCCTCCCCTGCTTTTCCGTGTCTTGGTATCAGGAGCCTCCCCCTCCTCTCCCTCCTCCTCCTTCTCTCTCTCCTCCTCTGTGCATGTCTATCTCTCTCTTCCTTTCTCCCACTGTCTCTCTCGATCTCACCCCCCAACACACACACACACGCACACACACTTTCTCTTAGAGCCAGGAAATGAGACAACGTAAACCCACACACCATGCGTAGACTGGGATATATCATTTCATCTCAGATAAGAAGCTTTCATGTCTGACCAGAATGTGACACAACAGAAATAATAATAATAATAATAATAATAATAATAATAATAATAATAATAATAATAATAATAATAATAACTGAATCTTGAATGTCTTTTTCAATTTCTGCATCTGTTGCCATAGGACTCCTTAATGACCAGTTCTTTCCTGTAACTTGCCCCCTCTTGTGGCAGTAATTGGAAAACACTTTTAATAGGAAAAAAAAAGTCTTACTTTTACAATGACAGTAGCTGGAAAACACCTCTTTAGCCATGTGATGTGCAACACATAAACCTTTTTTTTTTTATTATTATTATTTATTTATGTTTTTTTTGCCAGAAGTTCTGGGGTAATTCCACTTTGGCCTGACGCTTTCCTTTGAACGAGAGAAGGATTTTTTTTCAATGTGTGTTCCTATGTTTGGAGGGTTTGACACATACGTAAGTGACTTTTACACTTCCTGTTGTTATTGTTCAATTTGAGGCTCTTCTCAGAGAGTTAGAATCAACATGAACCCAAATGATCACATTTCTAATGAGGGAGATAAACAGATCAAACTCTTTCACTTCACTACAGCACTTCTTTCACGTGTACACTCTATAATCACTTTCTTTCTTGGTAGTACGAGGTCTTATTCTGAACTGCCTTAATTCTTCATCTGTCTGTGAAGAAAATCTCCTGTTTCACCACATCCCTTACGGAGTATTCTGAATTTACTGTCATGTTCCAGAAACTAGTGAGAGATGATTTCAGCAATGTGACACCATGCATTATCCTGCAGGAACTAGTCATCAGAAAAGGGGTACACTGTGGTCATAAAGACAATGACAAGGTCAGTAATAATTCTTATTGAACTAACAGTCAATTGAACTAACTTAAGGTTCCTAGTGTCTATGTATGTCTTGTCAGTTATATAGAATTGACAAGAACAGACAAGAAAGCTGTAGCAACCTTGAAAACAACAATTCTGAGATCTTAGTATAAAAATCAAAATTCAGACAGTTTTACGTCAATTTTTATGAATTCCTTCATAAAAATATTTATGAAGGAATTGTGAAAATTGTTGTACCAACCACATATAAATTAGCTAAAAAAAATGTTTGTAAAAGCTGTGGTATGCATTGCCACATTAACCAATTGAACAAACTTCATATTACTAGTGTTTAAGTCTTTACTGAGTTGAGATCACATAATTCATCACAGCTCATAATTAATAGTTTTCTCAGACTGTGCAAACTTTTAATTTACTTCTGAAGGCTAAAGCGGAGTTATAACAGCTTTAGATGTAGGAGTTGGTTTGTGTCTCAGAGTCAGTGCATACAGTGAACTTGGTGAGTTAATGTGTTCAGTAATGAGGAACTGTGGACAAGCTTGTTTCTTGGGAAATAAGAATATATGTGCTGTAACCAGGAATCGTTGGAGGTTTGAGGAAGTGGGAAACATTTATGGGGAAGAAATGGCAGCTCTGTTGTGTGTGGGTGTTTACTGTGTGTGTGTGTGTGGGGGGGGGGGCAGTGATGTGTAGTCTAACACAGCAGGGGGTTGAGCTCTGCCTCTATTAGGCCGGGTTGTTGGCAGCCGAGGGGCAGATAACAGAGAGTGTCAGGCCATGTGGATTACGGCTGCCGGGCTGCAATGCCCCTCTCTCACTCATACACACACAAGCCCACTTCCAAGTAGGGTCTGCAAACACAATCCCTTCCTGAAACAAGCTGCTTTACTCAAAGCTGTGGTCCCTTGTGCCAACAGGGCTTTCCAATCCGCCTGACACGAAAAGCACGACCCTAGTGCCTCCGCCTCCATGCCACTCTTCCCTGACTGTTGCGCTCTCCCACTCTGCCAGCTCAAGGATGGGTTTAGGCAACATTAGACCACTTACACATGTATTTTCCCCCAGGAACACTCATTGTAGAAATCCACACTGAGTATCACGGTGAGGAAAAAAAAAAGGATTTTGGTATTAGAGTGCTTTTGGCCTGCTTGTGTGTGGTGTTTAAGCTCAGGAGCAACATGTGGGTGTGGTGTGGACCTATACTGTACAGTTCTAGTTCGACATTTACCAACACTTCTTTGGAGCAGAAACAATTATGAGTTACACTTGTTATCCTAAAGCCGTTTCCCATTTCCCCCTGCTTTTTGAAATGCGTAAATGTACTTTTTTGGGGGGATAGTGAGTAAGTGTATTTTTCTTGGAAAGGTGCTGGTGTGATTCTAGCTTCCTCAATAAGCAATGTAGCGATATGCCCTTAGGCAAGGCACACCTGGTTCTGCATTGTGTGTATGAATGCGCATGTGTGTTTGCGAGTGCGTCTGGGTGAATATGTTTCCAGTGTAAAGTGGTTTGAGTGGTGAGTATGACTGAAAAGGTTACATAATAATTGTCCATGGAAGGGATAGTAATAAGGGATAGTACTACTGACAAAAAACAGAGCTTTAACAACATTTATGAGCATAGTAATTCTCATTAGAGTCAATTATTGCAGAAATACTTGCAAATTAACATTATTCAATAAATACTTTTTTATTTCATGTGTTTTAGTTTTAAATTATCGCTGGCCTATTGGCTGTCATAAAATAACTTTATGTGTTTCACATAAAACAAACTTAATTAAAAAAGAGCTTTGCCTTTGGCCTGATATAACTAAAGGTCATAAAATTACATTTGAAATGTAAAGTCCAAAATAGTGACTTCAGATTGGCATTTAGTACATTTTGTAGCACTAGTTCCCATCAAATGTCAGTTTTGATTGTCATGGTACTTTCCAAGACAAACAGGTGAAATTTACATGCAGCAATATGCAATAATAATTGTAATAGCTTATGAATACATTAGTCAAGTTGTGAAAGAAGTTACTTTGGTCACCCAAGACCAAAATGTTTGGTCTATATGCAAAATGTGTGTTTTGTCAATAGGCTTCCATCAATAGATGTCAATCTTAGTCCTTTGTGAAGGACGTTTCTCAGTTTTTTCTGATTAATAAAACACTTTTCCAAAAAAAAAAAAAAAACGTGTCTGCTAAGTCATCAAGCACTTGGGGAGCTTCTGATATTGAAATGTTCATTTGTTAAAGAATGGCTCAAAAATGTTGTAACTTCACATTACGATGGTCAATCCAGTGAGTGCTGTCAAATAATTTTCTTGCAAGTTGGCATCGAGGAGTCACCAGCTGTAGTCAGTCATGTTCACGGACAGGAAGTTAAAAGGCTCTTGGTAAGTTGACAGACACTTTGGAGATCTCACTGAGTGAATAATTTGAGTGGGTGTCTGAATGTTTTTGGAGCAACCATATGCTCATTTCAGAAAATCATCAGCATATAAAACTTTGTTTTATTTCTCACTGAAACTTCAGCCGCAGCTGTGGCTGAATTGTCTTCGTTTTGAGCAAGAGGGGTGATGGTGTCAGACTGGATCGTTGTCTTTTTTAAAGAATTCTCTGGTATTTGCTGTGTTTGCTTAAATTTAAATTTTAAATAATGAAACAGGGCTGAAAGAAGTATAATGAACAGAACATTAAAAAAAAGAAGCTGTTTTAGTGAAAACTCCACAACAGTGGGAGGATCATTAACAAACTTTTAAGAAACTTAGTCTTGCCGCACACAAACAGAGCATTTTTAAAGACTGAATTAGACAAGAAATGCACAAGTGTCATGAAACATAAAATAGGGTATTTTCAAAGCCCCATCCACAACCCTCCACTATCAATTTAGCAAGGAGAACAGCTGTGTGCGGCTTGTGCCATCCCAGGCCTGCTTTTTTAGACAGAGAAGCCTCCGGCTGGATGAACACTATCTCTACCAGGTGCAGGCGGAGGATGGGGGAAGGCTTCACAAAGGAGCATTTGGCACAAGGTGAGAGGCATCAACATGTGTGAAGGTGCAGCTCAGTGATACTCAAATCAGTATTGAAGAACGACAAGGCTTTTTATAAAGAGCCCTCCCTCGAGGAGAAGAAGACCAAATAAAGGGTGCTGGAACAAAGTTCACTCGAAGTAGGAGCTAGGAAAGGAAGGCCACAAGAGTGTGAGGAAAGGGAGTACAGGGAGGAGAATAATATAATTTCACCAAGAAAGTGCAAATGAATGAAGGTGCATTGAAGAATGACACCAGGAAAAGCAGAATGAATGGAGGTTATTGGATTTAAGGGCTGTATAATCATCTGGAGGATACAGAGAATGTGTTTGTGCTCGCTGCCCACACATTCTGTTCCTGTGTGAAGGCAACGTGCAGAAAGGGAAGGTGGAGGGGGACGACTGGAGCTGTTCACACCACTGCCTGTCCTTGTGTCACCCACAGGACTTTGTGTCCTCCCCAAACCTGCAGGTCTTTACATCTGCTTAATATATTTATACACAATATAGAGGAGCCTCTGGACATGGGCGCAGAGGTGTTCTTTGATAGGAATTACTTCTTGCTGACCTCTGTGCATCCATCGGTATGTGCGGATTCAAAAGAAGAGGGTCTTTAAGATAGTTCAGGGCAGGGAAAGTAAAATAGGAAGAGTTATTTCGGTAGATTTACCTCCTGGCTGCCTCAGTCTAACCCTCCGTTTCTCTTTACTTCAGGGGAATTCAGATCTTTGCTGTTTATCATATTCAGCTTTTCTGTCTTATGAATTCTACATTAAGCTGCCCTCTCTCCATCTGCATCTTGCCATCTCTCTCCGTCTGCATGTCTACCCTCTTGATCCCTTCCTGCACTCTTCTATCCCCTCCAAATCTCATTTACTCCACTGGAAGTAGCAGGAGGAGAAAAAAAACTGAGAGACAGAGAGAGATAGAGAAACAGAGAGAGAGAGGAGGAGGAGGAGTACAAAACGACCTTCTCTTCCCCGAAGCAAGAACATCTTCTTATTGTGGAGGTCACCGTCTCAGTTCAGCCCCACGCTCTGAACACTACTCTGCTTGTTTTAATGATGCACAGAGCGGAGGGAGGAAGAGGGAGGAAGAGATCCAGATAGGCAAACTAACATAGTATCAGAGAAGAAGAGAAAAGGGAAAAGAAAAGAAGGGGGAGTGCATGAAGACAAGACGTTTGGGCTATTTTTTTCCACCACTCACCCCCCACGCGCCCCATCTTCTCCTACCTTCCCTCCCCCTCTTCAAGCTCAGGAAGTGTACCTCTCTTTCCACATTCATCTTGAAAGGTCCTTCTAAGCTGTCTAACCTCTCAGCAATATTATATATATTGTTGCTTGCCTCAACCCACACTGAAACCTGGGTTGCTATGCTACAATAATATGACCTCTCGTCTTTTCTCCTCCACTACGTTTCCTTTTGCTCTGCTTCCTCTCGTTTTACATGGGAGGCAGGGGAAGGGGTTAACAGCAGCATCCCCCTTTCAATGTCTCCTCCATCAGGACTGCGTGCCTCTTTAATGGCCTTCTTCAGCTTTGTCCCACTGCTTGATTTGACCCTGCTGACCTTGTATGGTCACGACCCCCATTCCACACCACAACAACTGTCTGTCTATGTATCTATCTGTCCATGCTCCCTTCCTACCATGGTTCACCTCTCCCCATTCTTCCTTCCGAGTTTCCCTTATTTTATCTTTTTTCCTGTCCATACATCTTTCCATTCCTTGGTCTTCATTCCATGTTCCATCAATCTTTCATCCGTACATTTGTCGTATCGTCTGTCATTCTCTGTCTAGATGGTTCAATCGATCTTGCATCCTCAGATCTTTCCATTTTTTGTTGCCTCAGTATTTGTCTTCTGTTCTCTTTCTTTATGTATTTATTCCATATTTTTCTATCAGTTTTTATAATATGTTTTCATTAGTCAAGGATTTCATCCTTCTCTTGTTTTAGTCATTCTTTCTTGCATTTCTCTAAGGCGTTGTGTTTATCTTTACCTTCCCTTTCCTTTCTTCAACCGAATGACTGATCTATCTATCTATCTATCTATCTATCTATCTATCTATCTATCTATCTATCTATCTATCTATCTATCTATCTATCTATCTATCTATCTATCTATCTATCTATCTATCTATCTATCTATCTATCTATCTATTTATCTATTGGGCTGACTCATTTCATTGAATTCAGTTTGACTTAAAGCCATTTTTAATATGTACATTCTGAATTATGATGTTTTCTTTTTTGAGAAAACAGAAACCTGAGGCACATTTCTCAGTATAGTTAGTTCTTTTGTACCACACTGATACTGTCAAAGGATACAGACACGCTTTGGTGAAAACTGCTGTTCCTGAAATACTCAACCCAAATCATAACGCAAAGCCAAAATTCTTCGTTACATCATCCATCTCCAATCCCTTCCTCCTCCTCCTCCTCGTTCGCTCCCTCTGCCATCCTCTTCTTTCTTATCTCTGCTGGCCCCGTCTCTTGGGGGTCGTTCGTTTTTGTCATAATCACCTTGGAGATTGGGGACCGGTGCCCATGGCAAAGCTAAGCTGAGCTGAGGAGAGGAGGTGGAAGGAGGATGAGTGAGAGAGAAAAGGGAGACAGAGAGAAAAAAAAGAGGAGGGGTGTCAAGATGAGCAGTGGAGGACAGTGTTGCAGGGGGGTTGGTGGTGGTGGTGGAGGGGGTGACGGCTTGTCGGGCTCAGCCCCAGCTAATGTGAGGGGACAGCCTTGGCTTTGCCTTAACTGTGCTCGCACCGTCGGTGCCAGGCAGAGCAGGGAACAGAGAATAGACGAATGAAATGCTCTCCTTTTCAGCGCTGCCTTCCTTCTGCCTGCTCTGACTGCGTTTGGAGGCGCGTGGGGCCCCGATGTCACACCCTGTAGGTGTTTAAGCTGCTTACTTACACCAACGAGAGAAAGAGAGATGAGGCAATGAAGGAGGCAGAACAGGGAGAAGAAGCTGCTGGGAGAAGGAGAGAGGGAGAATGGGGAAGTTAGAAGGAGATGAGGGCGGAGGTCACGGTTGTAGGAGGCTGCGACGTGTAAGTATTCAAGTTATTCTAGTCTAACTTTCTTTACAGCTAAAGGGTATTTCTGGGGGATACTAATCAAGGAAATCACCAGTGCAGTTTGCGTGTTTCCAGGGGTGACAATCAGATCCAGAACTGGCAAAGAAGAATAAGAAGAGGCAGAGTTATATCAGGATTGTATGCTAAGTATTCTTCTTCAGCCCACAAGACATGTACACTCTTCGGTAAGCAGGAGGCTTACTGGGAAGACGTGGGATGCTCCAGTCAAGAGATCGAGGAGCTGTTCGAGAATTAAAAAACTAACTAAATAAAAATTCTACAACTGTGACTGTTCCTGCGGTTTGATGGGAATGACAGTCACATGTAGTGGGGGGTGAAGCTGCTTCTAGACACTTGCTCAGTTAACAAAGGAGTCAAAGGGCAACAGCTGGACAAAGGCACCCCACAGCAACAAACTTGTTTGACAGGGAAAGAGTTGCTCTCCCATTCTTTTTCACTGTGAGCCGCTCTCACTCTTGTACCTTGCATTTCTGCCCTCTCAGCAGCCTCTTTGTTGATGCATGCTCCTTACGTTCTCAGACATTCCCTCCTCAGGTCACTGGCTCTGTTTGTCTTGGTCCTCCTCTTCCTCTCCAGCTCCTCTCTCTCTCCTCTTCGCCTGACCAGCTCTTCTAATTTAGTTTCTAATTTTTTTTTTTCCCCTTTCGTACCACATCTCTCCTCTCCCTTCAGCTACGCGGGAGTAAAGCACAACCACTCCCATGGGCTGTGTTTGGATTTGATCTGTGAGCATGTGCATGTGTAATGTGTAACGCGTATCCACCCGTTTAAATGTAAATCCCTCTAAGTATCCAACCCATGCAGTCCCTCCTCAAAATGATGGAAATTTGGAATCATGCGGCATGCATAGGTGTTTAGTCACATTTAATCGAATATTCTTAATAAAACCCAACGCATTTAATGGCTTATAAACAGCACCTAAAGGAAAAACGCCACAACAGCAATATGGCATGTTGGGGAGGAAGTTGCTGAGGGTAGGATACAACAGTCTAAGATTTGAACATGTTGTGAGTATGTTCCAAACAAACCTATCAAGAGACAGGAGATCACTGGGTTTTGAAAGAGACCATTGAGCCAAGAAGCAACAAATCCAGCATTAGTGGGGGAGTGGCAGGAATAAAGTCAATGTGAAAGAAAAGCAGACACAGCAAACATCGAGTGAAGTGTCCTGGTCAGATGAGCCCAAAAATGACATTTTTAGCCTGTT
The DNA here is from genome assembly GCA_911649635.1 of Poeciliopsis gracilis. Classification (NCBI taxonomy): domain Eukaryota; kingdom Metazoa; phylum Chordata; class Actinopteri; order Cyprinodontiformes; family Poeciliidae; genus Poeciliopsis; species Poeciliopsis gracilis. The sequence continues at coordinate 7,972,208 of CAJVRI010001220.1, forward strand.
GTAAAATGCTTGGTGTGGCAGAGGACTAATTTTCCATCCTATCCTGAACACAAAATCCTTATTGTGAAACATGGTGGTGGCAGCAATATTCTGTGGGGATGCTGATTTTTTTTTTTCAGCAGAAAAAGGCAATCTGGCCAGAGTTTACAGGAATGTCGATGGAGAAAAATTTCGGGTAATAAGAAAAGGAAATCTGATAGAACCAGAAAAAAACTTGAATTGGTAATGGAGGTAAACGTCTAGGAGAAGAATGACCATAAAGAGGCTGACACTTTTGCAAACATGGCCAATATTGTGTCAAGTTGCATTGCACCTAAGTATCTCAGCTTCCCAAGCTGCATTTTCTTTTGAATATTTTACATATTCTCTACAAAAAAAAACCCTGAATAGGCAAAGCTTCTATAAATAATTAGGAGTTACGTTCCACAGAAAAATCTCCAAGTAGGCAAATCCACAAATACTGAAGCAAGGGTCCAGTGGACGTGGACATAAAGTAGCAAAATATATAAAAGTTCAAATAGTTTTGCAAGGTGCTGTAAGACTTTCGTGTCACAGAAACTTGTAGACTTATGTGATGCGTACAAAGTACAAACACACAGCAACGGAAAAGGACGAGCATACCAGACAGGAGTGTACAAAACTGCATTCAGACTACTGTCTTATTTTTTACATATCAATTTCTCACATCAATCTGTCAGTTTTTATAATGTGATGTCCGTGTTTCATGTGTGCACGCATCTGTGTGTGTCTGTGTTGCAGCCCGAGAGCTGGAAATAAACTGAGCACTGCATGGAGGTAAAGCTCACAGCAAATGGAGACATTTAGGAAAGCAGGAGACAGACAGATGCAAACACATGGATCAAAGAGGTTTGAGCATTACAGTACACTGGGGAGCAAAAAAAGACTGGGGGGAGCGTATGGGATGTTAGTGGAGGCGAATAGAAACCCCAATCAATATACCAACCAAGAGCGGCTTAAGCCAGCGGAGCAGTTCAAGCACTGGAACAGAGGAAGTAGGGGGAAAGTCTGTGATATAATGAGGCAAGAAATGGTGAGTGTTTAAACTGAACAGAAGGAGATGAAGGGGAAAAGAGAAACATGGATGAAGACGTGAGGTCAGCAAAAAAGAGGAACGAGCTTGTGTGAGGGATTCATGAGCTCCTGACCCACGTTGACCCCTGAACAAGCAGGACCTGAGGAGATCAGGGCAGGGGAAGGGTGAAGTCTTGTGGGAGTTTTGAAAAAGGATGGAGGAGATATCGATGTGCCAAAAAGATCGGGGGAAGGGTGGTAGTGAAGACACTTCTCACACCTGAACACATATTTTCTCTCAGTGTGAACTCAGACATTTGTAGAATGCAGAAGTTTAACGAAATGGTAACTACGTACATTTAGTCATTAAATATTTATATCTAAAACAAATTCATATTTCTTCAAACTAAATGCATAAAATTAAACCTTTGCCATTAGATAATAATGAAGCTCAGGAACCTGCTTCACCTGCCGTTTGTGTGCATCTGTTTGTTTGACATTAGAGCATTGCTTACACATCTCTGCTTTTCCAAAATAACATTAACGTTCCACCGAGACGCCCTTACGCACATCTCTATTAGAACAGAAATAATTGAAAAGTCATACTACTTTAAGCTTCTGATGTTCTTTGTCTTGTCAGATTATGTGGAAACTAATATTACTCTAAGTGCTGTGTTAGAATACAAAGTTGTATAAGGATTCAATTTATTAGGAGGAAAAAGCTATCTAAATCAGCCCAGCCCAATGTGAAAAATAGCATATACTCATTTAATTTAATTAGTGTTAAAAGTACCTTAGTAATGCCTAAGGAAAAATAAACGTTTGAATTTACTTTACACAATATTTTTTGAAAGAGTCATTAAATGTGCTGATGGTTATGGCCAGAACGGATCTCCTTTAGCTGTCAGTCTTGCAGCTGTTCTAAAGAAACCTCTGACTGAAGACACAATATATGTTGAAGAGGATGCTGAGAGTTTCCAGTTATGGCTTTCACTCTGTGAATAATCCTTCTTAGCATCATCATCTTCAGGGGTTCTAGAGTGGACCCCAGAACAGAACCAGACAAAAGATGATGGAAGAAGAAATCACATCCTCTGCTACAAAATGTTAGAAGATATTTTGAACAACATTGAAAAATAAAGGTGAACATATGTTCCCTTGTGCTGTGGGACCACATGTTTAGACACATAATCATTTGGCCTCAAAAACTATTAAATACCTGTGCATGTCGACAAGGTATGCACTTGTTTGTAGAAGCAAGTGCATAATAAATAGACCAAGATTTTTCTACAGTGGTGTAAAATGTCATTGCCAGATATCATCAGTGCTTGATGGTTATTTTTGCTGGTGAGTGTTTTTAGATTGAGGGGACAACTACATTTTCACATCATAACAGATTGGATTTGAAGACTTTTTCTTTTAAAAAATAAAAACAACATTTGAAAACTGCTTAACGTATTTTCCTTGGTTTTCTTCATCTGGTAATGAGATTGGGTTGATGATGAACTAAAGCATTCGAGTATGAAATAAAAGGAAAAGAGAAACTGTAACAATGCATCCTCACAGTCCTGCATAGCTTTTAAGAAGCTTTATAAACCTTTCTGCACAAAAATGAAAGATGAATACGGAACATCATACAGCAGCTCCTTTAATGACAAACCAATGAGGTTTAATTACCAAATGCAACCCCAGCCTCTGGCATAGCATTTTTTGAGAGTAAATTTTGTCTAATCTAATAGCTTATTTCATAATCAAAGGACGTTAGACGATTAAAACATTTCTATCTCTAGAAATTGTCAAGTCTCTTGAAGTCGGCTGAAGAAGCGGCTGGAGAGACTGAACTGGAACGAGGCTGCAGGTCCACACAATGTCAGCCCTAAAGTCCTGAAGGCCTGTGTGGATCATCTATGTGGGATTCCACAGCTCGTCTTTAACCTCACCGTGACTCAAGAGAAGGTTTCTGGTGCTAACTAAAACATCTTTTCTTGTTTCGGTACCAAAGGCTGCTCATTCATGAGTTCCCAATAACTATACTTGTTGGGAGTGCTCTACATATTATTCAGCTTACAGCATGTATTTGTCCAAAAAAATTTGAAAAATCACATCATAAAACCTGCATTGAAAGAGCTGCTTTTGATATTCAAGCTGATACTGCAGTTGTAATAACAACACAAGCAGGACTTCCATATTTGTTTGGGCTGTGCTCTCGTCCCGTCATACCTGGAACATCAATCTTCAAACACGTAGCTATGTTTAGAAAATATAGTTCAGTTGCAAAAAAGCACAATGTGACAACAAACTGCAACAAGTGAACAAAATGAATTTCACTTTTGTCCCAGACCAAACAAGCAGATTAAAAACTTTCCTGATGTGAATACAGCTTTAAGGATAACCTACACTCCAGACTGGACTGGAGACACTGATTAGTTATCTACTGTAAAACAGACTTCCACAGAAGATCTTTCCTCAAGACAGCTTTAATCACCTATATTCAATCAATCAAGTTTATTTGTATCGCACATTTCAGCAACAAGGCAGTTCAAAGTGTTTCACGGATAAAATGAGTCTTTGAAGAGACTTGTCTATGTCACAAGAACATTTAATTTCACTTTGGGATTATTAGAGCAATGTCTTATTGAAAGTGAATGAAAATATCACATCTCAACGGTGTAGCCTTGAATAAAAATCCTCCAGGAATGTATCACTTCACTTTTTTGGTAAAAAAAAAAAAATCAACTGTTCTGCTCAGTGCAACAGTCATTGATTGAGACGCTGACTTGAAGCTGTGAGCCTTAAGCAGGGGAAGGAGAGATCAGGTAAGCTCACCGCTTTACATCTTTCTTGTATTTTCTTTTTCCTCAGCTCCAAGACCTCACCTGAAAAAGTGTCAAAAGGTGATGCAATTTTAAGATGTCTTTACACTATTCCCCTCAGGCTAAAATGTACTTTATACGGTTTGAATAGCAGCAACAGTGGAGAGCTGTAAATAAACCTAAACTTGTAAATTTGATCTCAAATGCATTGGATGTTGTACATTTCATATAACAAATTTTAATGGCTTTGTTATCTCTGTCAGGCTTGGACCAACAAAATATTTTTTCAAGTTACGCAATTATTAAATATGAACCAGCAAACATTTTCACTGCATTTACTATTATCTGCCTGGTTCAAAATAAAACTATTTTAGAATAAGCATTGTGCAGACACCTAAGGATATAAACAGAAAATGAGCAAACAAGAAAATGAGTAATGCTATGAGATTAGATAGAACTGTGACAGAATGTCAAGAAGTTAAAGTTAACCATGATTTAAGACAAAGAAGATGATTTTTCTATCAATTTCCTGTAAAGGTGGGTATTTTCAAGCCTCTAAAAACAGACGCTTGCCGATGTTTCCGGTGAAGTTAGATTGCAAATAACCTTTTGTGTTGCAGCTCCAAAATTCGACTTAGCTGCATTTGGTCACACTGCATAAAGACTGAGATCATTTGCTACGCGTGACTTTCTGAATGGTGGCCTTAGTTCCAAGTATCTCTCTGATTTCTTTGGGCTCTCTGACCACTTTGAATTTCTGAAATTATCTTTATACATGTGTTATCTTTTTGGAACATCATATATATTCCTAACTTACATGTAAATGAAACTGGGAAAACATTTTTAACATAACATAACAAATGTGGAAAACAATTGTCTTGTGACAGGGATGTTCAGCCTCTGTAATGAGTTTTCGACTAAGTAGTTGAGGCCAAACAAGCTAAATATGCCATTAAGAAGTGGCAAACATGCAGAGAAACCAGTCAACCCAAACAATACAAATATTGCAATTAATTTCATTCTTACCAATTGATTTTATGAGGATGATTGTCAACCCTATCATTGTTTGATTCAGCACTTTTGTGATTAAATTGTTTCATTTGCTACCCAAGCTGTGTTTTTTTTTTAATGATTTCTGCATAGCTGAAAGTAAAAACAAACACTGGCTTCTAACTTTGCGTAAGTAGCATTTCAGTAGTATTTTTAGTAACATCAAATTTAGCTGTTTGTACATTCTTCTATACTCTATGTATTCACATCCTGCTTACTATGTCAATTTCTTATGCATAGTCTGTAGAAAAATCTATTTACGTGAGACTTGTAGATCAATCCTCTTAATGGCAATTTTTTAAGCTATAATCTAAAACATAGTTGTGATGGAGATAGCTGAATTACTGCTGAATTAAAGTAAAATTACAGATTCACTCAAGATCAGCAGAGCACATCATATCAATATATATATGTGATGTTGATGTCTCTCTGTTAAAAAAAGTCAATCAAACAGCTCAAAATAACATAATGGTCTGATTAAAAAAAAAAAAAAAATCTGTCATTGTCTAAATTAATGAGATAATGTTTAACAATTCCAATGCAATTTACCAACTAATCAACAACAATCACAAATTATCCCACACCACTGAAAAAGTTTCTGTTTTTAATTTGGTTTTGCTTAGGAAATTAGGACACATTCACTCTGGTGGCAGCTAAGCAATCATGCAATCGGTATCATGGGCATAACAGCGATGCAGGACACCCTGAAACGTTTAACCAACAAAAAGAAAGTGTAAGAGTGCTGTTGCTTCACATGTCAATGCACAAGGAATTCTTCAACAAAGGACAAAGTGCAGAAAATAGTTGATATACAACTCATTATTAATTTTAAAACACTAATATTTCCGTCAAGACACAATGAATGTACTATCAGCAGATTTAAAAACATGTAAAACACCGTGTCAGTATATAGATTATAGTTTTAGATACAGAGAGGCTTTGAGGTACTTCAGGTTGTGTCCACTGCAACAAAATATTCGCGAACTATGAAAGGTGAGGATGCACCTCTGATTAGGTCTGTCTTGTATGTCGAAGATGTGCAAATTTTACATCATGAAACATAGAAACATCAGAAGGATGGAGGGATTTCCTTAGCACTTGCAATATTCTGGTTTGGAGTTAATAAAATGTATTTGTTTTAAAACACAATGGTTTAAAAATTGTTGTAGTATGACTACTATGAGTTTTGTTATATTGGTACCTAAAGAAATAAAATAGCATTGCCATTTAAATGCCAAGCTAATTGTGATGTCAGATAAACTGTGGTGTTAAATGGTTCACCAAAAATTGGATCTAAGTTCCAAAGTGTAAACAATAAATCTGATCAAATTGTATAGAATCACTCTGGGAGCTAAATTAAACAAGGAACTGCTAGTAGCTACTTAGTTACTTAGAGAAAAGGACTCTGTTCCTACTAACAGCAAAAGGAAGAAACAGCAGAGGAATTTAAATCAAGTTAGCTGACAATAATTTTATATTATTTGTATTTGTGTAAATGCCTTTTGCTTCAATGGCACACAATCTGGCGGTAGGTGGCATCTCACATTGTGAAGTTTTTGGTCAGTACAAAACCTATAATTTAAAGCCAGCAATTATTTTTTTTTACCTTTTTTGAGGTTTTGCTTCAAATCTAGTGACAGTCAGGTGAATATTGATCCTGGTATCGACTCCCTTTAGTTGTTAAGTTTGCAGTGATGCATTTGCATTGTGAGCAAATTTGACAAAAACAATGAGTTTTTCAAAAGGAAGTTTTATGTTTTAGGGTCATGATAAACTTTTTGTATGTTCATACTTCCTGAATGCAAACCACATCCGTTCCACACTGGTCCGTTTGTGGTTGGAGTGACAGTGGACTCAAATGTCTCACATTCTGCAACTAGCAGTCAATAGTAAAAGAGGTTTCCTGTATGTAAGTAGCTGCTAGCATTACTCTGTTTACTTTAGTTCCTTTACCAAATGGATGAGAGACAGAGTACTTGATAGATTGTCATGCATGATGAGTTTGGACATTGAGAGCACAAGGAGCACTGCACACAGAAAAGCCTCTGCTAGTGGGTTAAAAGTTGGCCTTCCATCAACTGAAGAACATTTCTAGGATTAGAGGACTAATGTCTCAGCACGAATCTAGAGAAACTTATCCATGTCTTTCGTCACGTTAATTACTGCAACAGTTTCTTCACAGGTCTGCCTACAAAGTCAGACAGCTGCAGCTGATCCAGAACGCTGCTGCTCGCATTCTCACCAAAACCAGGAAGATGGAGCACATCACCCCAGTTCTAACATCCCTACATTGCCTCCCTGTAGCTCAGAGAATAAACTTTAAGATACTGTCGATAGTTTGTAAATCACTAAACGGCTTAGCTCCACAATATGTTAAAGATCTGCTGTTGTATCAACCCTCCAGACCTGTCAGGTCTTACGGTTCACATCTGCTCTGCATCTCCAGAACCAAACGTTGAGAAGGAGCATTCAGTTTTCATGCACAACAAATCTGGAACAAACATCTGAAGAACTGCAAACCACACCAAATAAAAAAAAAAAAAAATAGAGTTCACTTTTTGTCTGGGCCAAACAAGTAGACCGAAGCACCTTCCTGGTGTGAATACAGCCTTACTGTTAACCTACACACTAGACTGGACTGGAGATACAAATTCATTGTAAAACAGACTTCCACAGAAAATCCTTCCTCACCACAAGTTTAATTACCTATAATCAATCAACCAAGTTTATTTTTATCGTAGCAAAGCAGTTCAACGTGCCTTACATTATAAAATGGCTAAGGATTTCTGATGATGTACTGACAACAGTTTTTACAAATAAGTATGTGAAAGGTCTGGGGTTAATTTGTAATGAGCTTTATTTACTTTTTCCCCCCGCAAAATAAAAGCCAACGCAACCAGTTACCTTTGATAATCATCAAGAGAGTAATTAAAGTCAGCATGTGATCTGTGAAAGCCTCCGAGGTTTTTCAGACAACATTAGTATCAATACGTATCACGAACACAGCAGGTGAGTGAAGGATAAAGTCGTGGAGAAGTTCAAAACAACATCCCAAGTTTTGACTCCTACCATCACTTGATCGTCCACCTAAACTGAGAGTGAACACCACACTAAGATCAAAAGAGCCATCTTAGGCCTCCAGAAAAAGGATTGTTGAGTCTCATGGGTTTGGCAAGATTTAAAAAGCTCTTAACTTAATTTTAAATAAGTCATTCCTCTCCTCTGAAAATAGCGTACAAGTGCAGGACGCTCAAAGTATCAGTTAACATGTGAAGGTCTGGTGACCTGTGTCCAGTAACTTCAACCTGAAGGAAGACCACAAGGTGCTAAAACACTCTAAAGCACTAAAATGGCATAACGAGACCTACAATGGGCTCCTGCTGCTGTTAATATGGAAGTGAATCTGAACATTCAGAAAAAGACTGCAGAAACTGGAACTTCAAGGAGAAGTGTGTAAAGAAAAAACACAAGAAAATCACAAATGTCAGACAAATTTTTAGAAGTAAAATAGACAAGGACCAAGAAGAGAAATGTACGGTGGCCCTCAGGGCCACCGTAGAAATGTTCTGAAAAAAAATAATTTAAGACGAAAACATCTGGCCACCAGAATTGATACCAACTGTTTCAAGGTTGAAGCAACTGTGAAGCATAGAGCTGAAAGCGCCATGGTTTGGTAATCTTTTGGTACAGCAGGACTTGGCCACCTCATCATCATAACATTTATTGTAAATTGTTAATGATGTTCCAAAAAAATGTCAGACCAAGCATAAAAAAAAAAAAAAAGAAGCTGGAACAAATTGACCCCAAAAAACACGAGTGAATTCAAAAGAACTGTGTAAGAACTCAGATATGAAAAAACGTGGTCAGAGTCAAATTGCAGAAGTTATTCTCCTTGTGAGTTGTTGTGCTCTGGGGTAACTTGAAACAAGATTTTTTTTCAAAACACCTCAGCTGAAAGTGAGGAGATGGAAAACCTTTCCTCAGACTGATATATTAGAAACTAGTAGATGGAAACAAGTCCTAAAAAGATACTTCTACCTTTCAAAAAGTAGAATATCTTAACATTTTACTAAGGTGGAACTCACATAGCAATATGTGATGCTTCAGTTGTTGACTGTGTTCTATGACTTTGTATTTTTGTGTTTTTATGATGTAACTTTGAACTGCCTTGCTGCTGAAATGTGCTATACAGATCAATTTGACTTGGCATCTTTATTGTCATCTCAAGTTTAAAGTTTGTCTTAGCTATTAAGCCGTAATTAAATTATACGCTGGCACAATTTTTTGTCTATAGAGCCACAAAGCTGATGAGATGCAGTGTGGAGTGTTAAAAAAAATTCATGTCGCACTTTTCAATATTTTTTGAACAAACGTTGAAAAAACATGTATCCATTTTATTCAATTTCTCAATCACCCACCACATTTAGTTGATCTATCATTTGAAGTCTCCAAAACATACATTTAACTTCATGGTTGTGATATGATACAAATGTGAAAAGCTTCAAGGCAAAGCATAGCTCTGCCTTCCGAAGCTTTCAGTGGGATGCATGTGAATCATTTCCTGTCATAAAAGGTAGTTGTGCAAAAATGTTTTTGAAAAAAAACATCATTTTATTTAGATACATACTATAGAACGTCTATGTGATAAACAATAACATTTTATTAACCACGTTTTTGTTCTGAAGCCTTCAGGAATGAGGGTTAGGGTTAGAAAAGAATGTGAAAGTAGGGTTATTTTATCAACTAAACTTTTTCTTGTGTCTGTAACTGTTGGGCAAACTAAGATTATTCATAAAAAAATAATAATAATAAACTTTTATGAATTATCTCTATTGAATGAGTGAATGTGAATACCTATAGCTCATTTCTTCTTAGCCTACGCTCACAAGTGCGTCGTGTCTGTAAAGTAAAATCAATACATTTTGCTGGATGCTGTGAAGACATCTTCAGTGGAACATCCATAAGAAGCGTCCCTCCTTGTGTTTGTTCTCAAAACTTTATTCCTTCGCTTTTTCTCACAGAACCTCAGTTCTGGCTCTGCCTCCCTCTTTTAATTTCTCTTCTCATCCTTCGTGCTTTCTCTCTCTCCTCTCTCTCTCTCACACACACACACACGCACACGCACAGGCATACAAACACACTCTCTCCCTTTATTTCTTCAGCCTCTTCACAGTCCAGATGGCCTAGCTGCCCCCACACTCACTCCCCCACATACACTCACTCCAACCGCTCCACCCCACTCCTACTCTCCCCCCTCCACAGGAACAGCCCTCCCTTTTCGAGGAGTAGACCTCACCCCCCTCCAACCTCCCATATAAAAAAATTAAATAAATAAAAAACACCACCATTGTGCTTAGATTCACGATCTGCACAAACACATACACACAAGATACTCTCCAATACACATCTACTGTCCCTCCACAGACCACAGGCTTACAAACGCCCACTCTCATACACACTGACACACGAGATCTCCTTCAGAAATCTGAATTTGAGCAGCACAATGACTGATGGGAGCTGTGTAGGAATGCTGGTATGGTAGGTGTGATGCACGGCACAGAAAAACAAGTCATCGGATCAGATCGTGGCTCAGCTCTGTGTTGGATGTTTCGTCATTGTTCAGACAGCAGAGGAGAATAAACTCGCAGACACCCTTCAGTGTTGATTCACATAGGGACAGTTTGTTTCAATGAGATGTGCATACATCTCAGTGCATGAGAAAAAGTGCCTTAAGAGTTGGCACGTACAGTAGTGTTTATATTTTATGATTGACCCACGAAGGGTTCGGACGTATAATGGACAGGGCTGTTGCTGGAGGTGGTGTCTGTTTGATGGGGAAGGAGGGTGGAGTTGTCTATTGGTGTTTTAGGGGTAAGTGTCGTGGCGTGAGGGGTTGGGTGGGTGAGGGGGTGTCGGACAGAAAGGAGGAGGGTGTGGTTAACGGTTGCAGCACTCACAGGAAGCTGTGAAGCAGGGAAAGGGGAAGTGAACCGCCCCCACACTGTTCCAAGGCCGTGGCGGTACTCTCCTCGAGGTTGGAACTAACTGACCTCATCTCTCAACTCACACCACACCTTTAAAGGCTGTCTCTCACTCACACACACACACACACACACAAACAACCGATAGCTAAATGATACAGAGTCTCTCTCTCTCTCTCTGTCTCACACACACACACACACACACACACACACACACACACACACACACACACACACACACACACACACACACCCCCCCCACACACACACACACACACACACACACACACACACACACGCACCTACAAATGAACACAACTGATAGCTAAATATCATAAAGTCTGTTTCTCTTGTATAAAGCTTTCACGGCAAAAAATTTAAGACGTTCTCACTTCTTACTCACTTTTATAATTTGTGCTACCTGGAAACCGGTTGCACTTCATTTCAATTGAATTCAGGTCAAAACCATTTCACTGAAATGCCACCAATTCAAAGGTGGTCTTTGGGTCATCTCAAAAGGACTTAAGTTGCATTCATGTTACGTTATATAGAAATATAGGCAACAACTTCAATGCAATTTAAGCCAGTAATGTACATAGACACACATTCACTGGCAGACTTCTGATCTGATCCTACTTATATCTCATTGCACACAAATTCAGCGGTGTAAAAGGTTTTCCATCCACGGGGGCCGAGGTGATTGCAGTCAGTCACTAACTGTGCAGCAGTCCCTCCTCCCGAGAAAACAACTAGTGATAGTGGGTGGGAACGTGCACAGAGTTGTTTCTGCGTTAAAACTGTCCACATAAGTAAATAAACAGGAGCAAAGAAAAAAAAATCACCCGTATTTTGCTGAGATATACACTTCACTCTCAGCTGAAGGAAAGTCATGTTTCATTTAGAATACAAGTAAAGTTGCTTAGAAATAAAATTGCAGCATAATACATTTAAAAAAATCTAATCTGGCCTTTTGTTTATTTATTAACTAAATACAAATGTACATTTGTATTTAGTATTTAAATTAAGATCACAAGTCCCCTGACCACCAATACCTAAAAGCTGAAAATGTAGAAGTGCTTTGAACATTCTCATGTTTATAATCTTGTGTTCATTTCCACTTGTCTATGTAGTAGACATTTTTCAAATGCCAATAAGCAAAAAAAAAACACACTCTCACACCTACTGAAAATGAGACAAATTAACCAGAAATGTATTTTTTAGAACAGTTTCCCGGTAGGTGAAGTACCCAGAAAAAACACTGCTGTGCCAGAGGGAAGCATGAAAACTTACAGGAACTTCCCAGAAAGATGAAATGGGAGGCACTGAGTTTTAAGTTGACAACACTACTGCCATTTAAGATGTTTCTGGAAATACTGAGCTTTGATAAGTCATAAAACTAGTTTCTAACTTAATTGCGTGTGTGTATGTCGTTGTGTGTGTGGTATTGTTGTCCTATTACGGTCAATGCTTTTTATTACAGGTCTTCTTGGCTATACGCAGTCATTGAATTGTAAGAAAAGACACAATAAGTAAGATCCTTCTGATGTGATGTTTTCAACCACAATATATATACTTTATATTGTATCTATAACTCAAAGATTTTTGTGTCTCGAATCAATACCACCAACTTAAAATCATACACACACTGTATGCTGACATCACTCGTTTTGCGCTATAGCTATAGCTAACACTCTTGTACTCACACCCACACACAGATTATATATATATATATATATATATATATATATATATATATATATATATATATATATATATATATATATATATATATATATATATATATATATATATATATATATATATATATATATGTTCAATATGAGTTTCGATGGGGATTGTGAAGGAGATTAAAAGTAGCATTTGAAAACAGCAACCTTGAATTGAATTAAAAATTCTTCTTCCTAAGATTGCATTTCTGTATCAAAGTATTTTTATTGCTCTGCCATAATCTTAAAGTTTGCATTTACATCTGTTGTAAGTGGAAAAAAATACAATAAGTAACAGAAATTAGGTTTTAAAGCATATGTAATATAGATAAGGTGTTTGACTTGAATGAGTCAATGAAGTTGCTAAAACATTATCATACTATTGTGGAACATTCCCAGTTATGTTTAAATTAAATGTCTTTATAGAATCATATTTCCATGACTCTATATAACCTGGAATCATGTTTCCATTGATTCTATACAGATGCGCTCTATCTATGAAAATAACATATGTGCTCCTGGCCTCGCATTAACATGTACCTAAAAGCACCGGGAAAGTAGGTGGCAAAAAGTCAAATACAATCTACACATTTTTTAAGAAGAGAAGTACAAAAAGGTCAACAAGTCATCCTGTGAAGTGATTTATTTTTCTGTCAGGCGCATGATTGACACACTGTGAGCTAAACCGATGCTCGGACTGCGTTGTACACCTGCTAGCATGGCCTCACACTTGGACACTGGATTCTGGCTTCTCAGCCCTTCCACGTGTTCATTCTCAGACACATAACCACAGGCAGCGCGCCTCAAACACGGCAGCCATTATCATTATTAGCTGATTCGTCCATACAAAGTTGTGAAGCAAACAAAGATTAAAACCAAGAAGGAGAGCATGCATATTCAAAGATCATCCGCTTGCACCTCAAGGAACATTTAAGAAAACTAAAGAAGTTATATTTTTAATTGTTTTTTGTCACTTTTTAATAATAATAATAATAATAATAATACATAAAAACAAATACATTCAATATTGATTCTGTGATTTCTTTTCTTCTTTCAAACCAGACCATTATTGGAAATAAAGAAAAGCTTGCCTTCGTTATATGCCAGTCAGTTCCTTTTTGTTTGAAGTAACTTTTCTCAGAATGGAGGCTTAGAAATTAAATTCAGAGTATCTGTGAGTTCATTAAACTGCAAGACAATCACTGTAAAACACACTAAAGACTCAGTGGAACCAACAAAGAGAGCAGCCCAGCATTATTCTTTGATTATTGACCACAGTTATTGTTGTGTTTCTGATAGTCCTAACCATGCTATCAGAAATTGAACTGTGCTCTATTTGTAAATTAGTAAAATAGAGAAGTAAAACAATTTCTTTATTGCACAGCTGTGAATAGGACAGATATTAAAATCCCCATACCAAAAGTAGAGAATGATCTTATGGGAAATAATAAAAGCAATTAGTTTCATTTTGTATGTAATTTTTTATTTATTTATTTATTTATTTATTTTTTTTTTTACTGAATTACTGCCAGTAAATAACTGGTTTATTATCACACTAAAAAGTATACTCATAAAACCTCTTTTGAGATTTCTTATCTGGAGAGAGAAAAAAGAAACGAAAGCATCAGTTTATTGATTGTGCTGAAATGTAAAAAAAAAAAAAAGAAGAGGCAGAAATGTAAATGGCGCATATGTACTTGGCTATAGCGCAAAACGCTGCGTTGTATCTCCTGTTTCAGAAAACGGATTTACAGAGACTTTTAAATGAATGACAGTAACCACAGACACAAATATCCATTGTTATTTTATTGGTTATTTATTGAATTTAGAAATAAATCGTCATGGCTTTCCATATCTACAACATGCTAAATAGAAAACATTTTGTTTGGGGATTTTTGTGCACAACTCAAGAAAAAATGCAGTAATTTATAACTGAAACATTTCTCTGACCTCGTGGGTAGAAGATGGATGGATTTCAGAGATAAATGTATTTTGCAGCATACAACATTGAAAATCTAACCATACATGCGTTGATTCAAGTCAAATTAAATGTACATTATGCATGAAATAAATACGATCCAAAATGTACCGTAACTGCCTACACCTCAACTCCAATCAATTCAATCGAGTTTGACTCAGCAGTGCCGATTTCTGATGAAAATATCTCCTTAGGACAGTTTACAGAAAAAAAACAGGTCCAGTTTACATCCTCAAAGACATACTCAAAAGGTTAATGTTCAATTATATAGATTCAGATGCATTTCTATGCATTCCAATTTTAACCTAATTATAGTAAAGTGTAGTCTGATTTCCGGTATAAAGCCAATGGGTTTTGAAGTCAGACAATTTTCAACCTGAAACAGCCGTCTGCAGAAAAAACACACAATAACTGAAAATGTCCTTCTATACAAACATAGACGAGTTTGACCAACTTTCTTTGATTTGTAGGCATTTTTTTTCACATCATCGAAAAAGTTGGGAGAGTGTTTACACATATTCTTAAACACAGAGGGAAATATTTAAGCGGATAGAAGAGGGCCCTGATGTTTAGTGTCTATGCAAGTGTTATGTTTCGAGACTGAAATCATCATTCTAGACAAGAAAAAATCAACCCTGAATAACAGTAATTGTCTTTTAGATACAAATCAAAGGGAACTTTGTCATAAATTTAACTATGACTGACAGCAAGCTTCACTGCTCCTTGGTTAATGTGCACATTGCTCCCTCTTCTGGTTAACAGGCAACAGCATTTTAGAGGAGGAAATGGCTGTTTTCTTTGTTTCAGAAGAAGAATTGATGTTAACAGTAACTGTCACTTTTTTTCTTAAGAGCTCAACAATTCCCAACTTATAGAATAGCATAAATGTATTATTTGGCAAGCATTTTCTTCAAAAAGTGAAGTGAAATCTGCATTTATTTTACCAAAAATAATAAAATAATCTTAAAATGAGTAAAACTTCAGCTTTCAGCCTTTTAACTCAGTCTGGACAGCTTTGTGGATTTTTTAAAAAAAATTTCACTTTCGGGGTTTCTTCATACACTGTGCTGAGGAGAGTTGGCGTTTCATGGGCTGACGAACCTGAGATTGAGCTTGAAATCACCATTCTCAGGTTGGACAGTCCTGGAAAGAACCACTCAGTAGTCAAAGAGCGGCCGCTGGTCTCGGTCAGGCCGCTCCGTGAGCCTCAGCTGGCTGAGTCCACGGCGAAGGCAAAATTTCCTGACAAACATAAAAACAAAACAAAAAAAAAACAAAAAATCCAATGGGTGAAAAAATAGGAAATATATAGCCCTTAAAAAAACAAAAAAAAACCTGATTTAGTTACATCTTTGCAAATGTAGAATGGTTTCCACCTTATGACCGGTTGCCATACAAGACTAATTACAACATATAAAGGTGCGCCTTCTTAGTTTTATAAATGTTGCTAAACTATCTACCGCCTATTTGTCCCCTTTTAGATAAATTTATAATTTCAGTAGATGAGAGAATAATTCATCTGTCCAACATGATAAAATGTTTCAGGCCTGAACTGAACGCATGAGATTTTGGTGGGAAGAATCATCATCCAGACTGGGGCAGGAAAAAAAGCGGGAAACTCCTACTAAAAATACAATCAAAATATATTCTCTTTGTTTTTTTTACTTTTTTCTGTTTAATTGCTTTGCTCATTTTCCGTAAATGAGTCTTTGTGCCTATATGTTCATATGGTTTTTAAGTTTTAACGTCAGACGCTATTATAAAGCTTAAATGCTATCATAAAGGTCGATTAACCGACATAAGAGGTGATGGGCTTTTTGTTGTCTTTCTGTTTTTAAAATTCAATCTCAGAAAACTTAATGCACAGTCTCTGAAGCACCGCAGCACCACATTTGTCTTTCTGTTGCCTGCTGACCTGCACTCACAGAGCAATTAAACACTCAGCCATCTGAGCGTAATGCACAAACTGCATCTCTCCCTGGAAACATCTAAATCACCCTGGCCTGGCTTGATGAGGACTGTCCAGTCTCTCAGAGATACTACCCTCATATTAAACTATGCAGATGGAGAGACGATGAGACGCGCAGACAAAGAGAGAGGGCGAAGGGAGAAGGAGGGGGGAGAAGGGAAAGATAGTACTTTACCCTCTCAAACACGCTAATCTAAACCCTCTTCATGTGATTCAGAAATACTTCATTGTCTGAATAATTCATTTTCAACTCTGAGCACTGAGCTGCTGCTCTCCGTTGGCCTAGATTACATCACATGTCCAACCCTTACACCCTCACAGCCTGATTGCACACTAAACCAAACAAATAGCAGCCATAAAACATAGTTATTTCCCCACATTGCTATTGCAGTAATCATGGCACCTTCACAAAGTCTAATCCTGAATTAAGACCCCCTTGGAAGTGTTCAGAGCATGCTACATACCCACATGGCAGACCCTGAGGCTCCTCGCACCACAGTTCATGACAAGGCAGGTAGGCACCGTCATGTGAAGCGCAGAGCAAAAGACACAAAGAGAGCAGAGGAGTAACCTGGCTGAAACCGTGTGATGTGAGATGAAAAAAGAAACACAGGTCTCTGAGTTTTAACGGCCACTCCTGCAGTCTTCAGCAGGCTGTGACCTCATCATGCTCTGTGCTACCAATGGGGATGCAACAAAACGCACAGTGACACGCCACCTTCCTGTTTGTCAGTGCCGGTGTTGAACTTTCCACTGACAGCTTCATTCATTTAGTTTAAATGCATTTTGCTGAGTTTTTTGTTTTGTTTTTAAACTATGTTTTCTTTTCAAGAGATCTCTTGTACTAAAATTAGTACGGAATCTTTACAGAAAGAGATTTCTGTGTTAAATTATTCAAAAGATTAACATTTGAATAAAACCACATCAATCACAACTGGAATTTGTTTGACACAAAAAAGTGAAAAAAATGTCTTAATTGTGCATAAAAGTGTTGAATTCTTTTAAAAAATTGCTGCTGCTGCTGAATGTTTGATATTTTTATCTCTTGCATGTCTGCTCTCCATCCCCCTCACAGCTCCCCTCTGAAAGAAAAACCATGCTTCGTGCCTGCCGATACCCACCCAGCAGGCCAGCAGTTTGTAATTGTCTCTCAGCCTCATGAGATGTGTGCCAATCATATTTTATGGTGACTGACGTCTCGACAGCTGTCAGGGTGATAATTATGGAAACTAATGGAAGATACTGAGGTTACTTTCCATGAGAAGAGGACAACCACAATATCCTTCCTGTTCTTCCTCCGTAGCGCAGGTAATGTGCTGAACGGCTTAATATTAAGTCTGTGGCATCTGCTGAGGTGCATTTCACTTGCATATTTTATAAAAGTGATGCAAGAGCAAAATGTACCTTTTGTAGGGAAGCTCGGGGGAAATCGTTTTTTTTTGTTGCACTATCATCTCGAGCTGCTACATTCACACTCACTAGACTTTTTCAACATTTTTGTCATAAACTATGATTTCTTTTTTTTGGTGAGATTTTATGTGAAAGGTTGACAGAGTAGTGCACAGTGGTGAAGGGGATGGAAATAAAAAAAAACCCCTGAAAAGTGCAATGTGCATTTGTATTCAGCCTGCTTTACTCTGGGACCCGTAAATAAAGTCCTGTGCAATAAATTGCTTTCAGAGGTCAAAGAGTAAATATATTCAAAATGTATGAAATTTAATCTTAGTGTAATGGTTCTGCAAAGCCCTCAGGGTGTTCTTGGAGAACATCTCAATCATCTCACAGGTGAGTGTTCAATTCCATCATCCTAAAATGAATATTTGACACAAACGCCTACCCACCTCAGCTGACTGGCAAGGCAGAGATCATGAATCAAGGACGGAGCTGTGAGGCTCATAGTAACAGAGACCCACGTCTCAGGGGCGAAAACATATTCATACATTTCAGAGGCTACAAATCTGGTTTCTATGTAAGAAAAACAGAAAGTCACAAGCTGTCCTGTTTGCCACAAGTAATGTAGGGAACCAATCAACTGTCTACAAGAAGGTGCTCTGCTAAGAATCAGCCAAACTGAACTTTTGGTCAACATGTAAAACCTGATGTATGGCGGAAAAGCTAATGGCGCTCATCGTCCTAAAACTATCATCACAATGAAAACACAAAATGATGGCAGCATCGAGTTGGAGACATAAACCTTCCACCCAATCTGAATGGAGATCAGCCGTTTTGCATACAAGAATCACGCATCATTTCAAGTGTTGAATAAAAATGTACGCCACACTTTTCAGATGTTTTTATTTGCAAAATAATTTAAAAAACATGATTTTTCCATCAGGATCACAATAGCACAATACTTTATTTTGGTTCGACACAAAAAAGTGCAAATAAAACAGTGACATTTGTGGTGATTGCATAATAAAATGTGAAAATGTTCAGAGGGTATGAAATGGCACACAATAATTTTATTTCAGTATGGACAGTTTATTGGTAAGTAACACGTTGTAAAATGGAGGGGCAGAGATAAGCAAATATGTTATATGTTCAACAAACATGATGCAGTATTTTCCACTTTTCAAAAAATCGTCTTTTTATTTTTTAACATTTCCACTTTTTAACATTTCTACTTCAAATAAATGCCGATATCGCAAAATTGTAAATTATAAAAACACTACAGTCTCAACGACTTGACCTTCAAGATATGAACTGTAGAACTGCAGAGGGTCAATATTTTGACCCCAGTTCTGGTAAACTGAATATTTCACAACAATAAAAACGATACAACAACAGATTAATATCACTTATTTTCAACAAAGCTCCCCAATCAAATCATTCGGCACATTGTGGATAATTTTATACCATCATTGCCCTCTTTTCAAATCATCAATCCCACCCACTGGGTTAAAACCATACGCCTAATCAGTGTTTGCTTTATGCAGATGACCCATTTCCACAGCAACAAAAAGATGCACGCCCGTCCTGCTCAGCAGCTTCATACATAGGAAAAATAGATGTAAATGACAGACATACAGCATTAATGTACACCACAAGTACATACTTAAAGCTGTATAATGAACTTCAGTTTTCAACATCCTTTTTAGGCTGGATAGGTCAGCATCCACGTTGAAGGAAAAGGTTGAACGAGAGAGCTAAAAAAAAATAAATACACCCACACATTTTCCGATTGAATGGTCCTTCAGAAAAGCCTCACGGCGATGGAAGTTGAGCAAGACGGGTTCATGCTACAATCTTACTTTTCTGAAAGTTGCAAGGAAGGAGGCATGTGGTGAAAAAAATGTAAAAAAAAAAAAGAAAAGAAAAAACAACAAAAAAAGCTTCATTCTTTTTTTAAAAAGTGTGCAAGCTCACATTCAATTGTGTCGTCCACAGTACGTGACTTAAGGCAAGATATACGTCTTAAAACTGCACTTTTTTTTAATAGATTGTCACAATTTAAATATTTTAGCTCTATAACGAACTGTACAAATAAAAAATATTTTGGATTCATAACAGCAAAGTCACTCAACAGTGTTCAAAATTGATTTTTAAATGCAATGATTTACAAGTTAGTCTATTTGCAATCTCCCGTTTCCTGATTTTGAATTATTTTGCATGTCTTTCCTGTTCAATCCCTGAAGGATGCAGGCCGCAGTCAGAAGGAGAAAGACGAGGAGCATGTCTTCAGATTGCCGCCAAAAGGCCTGAATCCTCAAAGCGTGAGCAACAATCAGTAACTGGGCTCATCTAAGTCCTCGTCGCTCCAGTCAGGCGGTGCGTCTGTTCCAAAATACCGATCTCCAAAATTTCCTACGCGGAATAAAAAGACATTGTATAAACCGGAATCGGATAATTTTCCATTGATCATATGAACTGACTTTGACGCACCTTTTTTTTAGCTTAACAACTGAGAATCAAAAAGAAAAACTAAAGATTCAAACAGCACTCACCAATGCCGGGAATGATGTGAAAAACATCATTGACCTTCTTGTCCACGGCTGTGGTGATGATTTTCACCTGTGGGAATGCGTAGGCCACTGAATGGACTCCCATTTCTGCCATTAGCAAAGAAACTAACAGGATCTTGTCTTCCTGAACATCATGATCCTGAAAATGAAAATAATAATAAAAAACAGGTTAAATATTGAACTCAGCTTAATGAATGTAGAAAAAAAAGAACATTTTTGGAGCAATCAACACCAGCAAAACTCGAACAGCCATCATGGCAGCAGCCCCAGTGGACACAGTGCAGTCCATCAGAATCACGTGGTCCTCACTGATGTCTTTGGGTAGACGAAGGTAATGAAGCTGAAAATGTGCAGACAGGATGAGTGTGGTTAATACCAAAAACGTGACACAACTGACCTGCTGCTGTGTTCGGGGCTCCTGCACCTTCCTAAAAGTCAAAGTCAGGAGCGCTTCAAACACCTGCTCACTGAAACGTTTATATTCATAAAATTGGATGCAACAGTTTTATTTTAATTACTCATCCAGTGAAGTTAAGTTTTAAACTGCATTGAAAATGTTTTACGTCATGCTTACTGAGAAACAGAAAGGTAAAGCAATTTCAATTTTAAACATTTTATTTAAAATTCAAGAAAATCATGACATAACAGTGTTGTTGAATGATGCAGTATTGATTGCTAAATTCCCCTCATTAGTGTCAACTTGGTGTTTATATGTATTAAAAAGTTACACACCTAAAGATCTACTATAAATAAATACATAATGAAATAAATTTAACAGAACAGTGAGCTCTATTAATAAACGATACTGATAATAGGTTTGTATTTTTTATTATCATCACATGGAAAACACCATCATAAAAACAAGCAAAACAAATCTTAAAAAATGTTTAAAAATTCCTTTCAACTTTACAAGCTTAGTGCAAAAATGCAGACATTTTTATAGTAATACACAATTACTATACTCTTAAATTAGCTTGTCTTTATATTTATGCTCATTATTTGTAAGACCAGTTATATATGCATTTCATTTTTTTTCTGGTCAACTGCATGACCAATTTGCAGGAATTAAGAATAAAGTCTTCTGATTCTAAGTTAAATAGATTCTTGCAAAGGAGAGTATGTTTAGACTGTAATGTGCGTCTAACAGATCTGCTGTTGCTACAGTAGAGATCGTTGTACCTCGGGTTCCCCTGTGTCCTGGTTGGTCTGGATGAGGATCTTCCCGATGCGGACGTCTTTACAGACGGCCCTCAGGGCTGGTTCCATGGTCTCACCAGCTCTCAGGATGGACACCCCTGTAATCTTTTGGAGGAAAAAATTTAAATGAAAACAAAGTTATTTTAAGTGGCTTTAAGCTGTGACTATTAGAAACAGAGCTAAATGAAGCTCACTCACTCGCTTTCCATGGAAACTCCTGCCTTCGTAGTCCTCTCCCTGGGGGGTCTGCACTATGTGGACCTGAGTTAATATTGGAGAGCATCACAGTATAAACAAAGAGCTGTTCAGAATGCTGCATACTGTACTGCAGACGCCTGGAACATACAATCAGATACGCTAAAGGGCATTAGAAACTCATGTGAGTGAGTGAGAGATGCACACAGAAACCCAGAATTAAGGTTTAAACTTTCCATTGTGGTGAGTTTCTAAGTTTCCATGCTTGTGTTGCAGGTCATCTCAGGCTGCATATCTTTCTAACACAAGCACTTCATCTTTCCATTTGGGTTTATCTTTTCACACCGTTCACATTTTAAAGCCGTCTACATGTTGTGTGCTCACTGCGTCCTGAGCTGATTGTTGGCTGTCTTTATGCTTATTACATTCTACACCTCAGATTCCATGCAGCATGAATTGATTTATTTATATGTGTTTAACCTGAGAGGGGAGAAAGGAGAGCGCTCGCTCAATCAACAGGCGCATCAACCTCTTTGAGTAGAAGATGAACTCATCGCGGCTGGTTTCCTTGTTTCTAAATGAGATGAGCAGTGAAAAAATAAGAGTTACAAAGTTTATTCTGACAGCAGAGGCTTTTTTCTGCTGAATCTTCCATTAGGGTATTTTTCCTTAAGCTTTTACCTGATGATGGTGTGCATGCCCCTGACTTGGGGTGTGCTCTCCAGAACACTGAGGGTCTGGGGGAGGGGTTGGGCCTGGTGTGCAGAAGCCAGGGCTGCCCTGTAACCACGGCAACAAATAGTAAAGCGGGGGTGGCAGAGGGCGAGAGTGCCAAAAACAGAAAGAAAGATGGACAGAGACTTGAGTGCAAGCACAAATGGAGGCAAGCGCAATTAAGACTTGTGCAGGAATCGTGTAGAATTCACACAGAGGCGTGCACACACACTCTGTATATTCATATTCAGAAAATAGACACACACACACACACGGGTGAATTTACATGCAAATAAAAAAGTAAATCAATAAAGATCTTTTTTCTGTAGTAATTAGAGAAAATTTGAAAAGCAAAGCAAAATTTGCAAGAGTACTACTGGACTAAAAAATAAAAATCACAGAAAAACGCAGAGTGCACAGTTTTAGCAGAGACCGTGATAATGGATTTAAAAAAAAACATCACGACTAAAAATAAATCTGAAATATTCTTTTGAATATTATTTGTAAGAATAAAATAAACATCATGTTAAAGGGAATATAACATCATATTTCAACAAGTAATATGAAAACCATCTACAACTAACTTTCTTTGACTTTCTTTGATTTTCAAAGCTGATAAGTAAATCATGAGGCATTTTTCTGAAATTTAAAATTGTGTATGAAGATAAATTTCATGCATATAAAGTTCCTCTGTATTGTGGTGGACCGTTATGTCTCAAAGCTACTTCTTTCAGATAATACTTCCAGACTCTTCCTTCACCTTTATGGATAAGATACCCATGTAAATATTTACTTTAACTAGAATTTGAGCTGGAGACTTTGCTACCTCTACAAATGCAGTTCAGATGAAATTCTATTACTGTTAAGCAAGTGTGTTTCCGACACCGGCTTTTTCCCTTCATGCTGTTTCTTTTTCTAGCTATTTCTCTATTTCATTAATAAAATTACAACTTACATCTGAAAAGGAAAACTGATATATGCCCTTAAAACAAAAACAAATTGAAAGTGTTCTTTTTTTTTTATTGGTCTCTGCTTAACCACTCAGACATTAGGTTTGTAAATCTAACTGGTTGATTTTGATCTCCAGAGGAGCAGAAATAAGAGTTATAAACACCCAGTGATGCAGTTATGTTGACACTACAAAATATCTACACCATCAGAAACATTACAAATTAGCCAAAGGCAAGAAAAGAAAGATTGTAGCAGATCTGCTCACATATCCCAGCGAAGTTTCCTCTAAGGGGAGATTTTTTTTTTTTTTTTGACAAGACAACAATCACACAGAAGGGGACAAAGAAAAGACAAACAGATAAGAGAAGACAAATGAGAAGAGACACAACATCAGGTGAATGAAAGGATGAAGGTTGATCAGACAGTGTAAAGTGTGACAGCTGCGACTATGTAGAAATATGTCAAATTGTCATTTCAATTACAAAACAACCAAACCCCCCCAAAAAAAAAAAAAAAACCTCAATAGTGGATGTATTCCATAGCATTATGAAAACCTTGAGCTACCGTCCATGGTTTCACATATTTCAATAGATACAATAGAAAACCGAAGTATTGCCTTTTGGATCAGATTTTGATATCTGCATGTGCATCCAGAGTGTGTACGCGTGGGCGGTGCACAAGCGCTAGTGCGGCTGTCACTCTTTCACCGTGTAAAACAGTAAAGGTTGGTATTTCAGCTCACAGGCCCCAGCACATCCTGTGTCTAAAGGCAGACACCGAGCTCACTTCCTTTCTCTGTCTGCCTCATGTACTGTGGCCGACATTCAATGGAAAAACTCGCTGCTTTGTAGTACGGTATTGGAAACTTTCTCTGTGGCTGAGGTATGCAATAATCAACAATAGTTGCAGCGAGAGCTTCCTTTCTCTTTCTCTGCTTTCTGTTAGACTCTTTTGCTTCACCTCTGTTGTTGCCACTTAAAGGAGGGGTCAGTTGCTCAGACTCACGGCTGTATTTTTAGACACAGGAGTCAGGAAGAGTGTGAGCTGTCATTTCTTTAAACATAAAGAGAGGAAAAACCAACACCTTTCACTGCGTGCTGGCTGCGACGCACCACTTTTAAACTTTTTAAACTACAGTTTGGAACTGGCCCACAGATTCAGATTTTACAATCTTGAAACAATCACATCCCTTTAACTGTTTTCATATTTTTCTCACATTCCAACCACAGTTGCCATTACGATTTTATGGGATTTTATTGGGTAGACTAACAAAAAGTTCTATATTATTGCGATGTGGGAGGAAAATGACATGGTTTTCAAACATGTAAACATGAAAATCGTGTCATGGATTTGTTTTCACACCCCCTGAGTCAATACTTTGAAGGACCAGCTCTTGTTGAAGCTACAGCTGTGGGTCTTCTGTGGCATGACAACAAGCTCTGCACATGTATATAGATTGACTTCTGTCCTGGTCTCAGGTTTATTTTTTGTTTTTTTGCAGCCTTCAACTTTTAAGCAACTTGTAGGCCAAAATGATTCATTTTAGTCTAATGCTGTGTAGGATTGTTTTTTGTAACAATGGCTTTCTTTGTTTAACCTCCCAAATCCACCATTATGGCTGGATTTGGGAAGTGACTGGACTAATTATCCTGACTAATGATTCTCCCAGTGGATCTCTGAAGTTCAACTTGTCTGGTTCTCTGATTTAATCTCTCCTTACCCAGCCATGTCTTGGTAGGTTTACCGCTGCGTCACACTCTTTCCATTTTCAGATGATGATCTGAACAGTGCTTAATGAGGTGTTGAAAGTTCAGTTCAGCATATTGGTTCAGGACATTTTTAGGAAACACTTTCACATCACCTCTGACTTGTCCATTGTGTTAAATGATACTGATTGTTTTCTAACAAAACTCTGAGGCATCCAAAGACCTGTTTATTATATACTGAGATTAAATTGAACACAGATATGCTCTTTATAATGAGGCAACTTCTGAAGGTAACTGACTGCACTGTATGTTATTTTGGGGTGCCAGAATAAAGGGGTTTTTCTATGTGTAAAAAATCCCTTACACATAAAAGTAAATAGTTTCAAACTTTTTTGTGGAATGTGATTTCTCTCCCGCCTTCTGAAAAAAGACTTGAAGTTTGTGGTTGTAGCGTGACAAAACGTCTGAGTATTTCTTGCGCAGCTCTGTGACATATTACTATAAAGTGGACAGCTTAATTCTTCATCAATACAAGATGCAACAGCACCGCCTGCTGATGTGTCCTGGCAGCCAGCACGACAGAGAGGAAGACATGTTTGTTTGTGCTCAGCGCTTTTTCTATCCCTTCAAGTGGAAAGCTAAAGCAAGTGGTGAACTGGGAAGATGTCGGAGAGAGAAAGACATAGAGGATAAAGGCCACTCTACCTGACGCTGAGCTCACGCTGTGAGCAACGGAGAGTGAGGAGGGGGGGGGAGAGAGTGAGAGAGCAATCCATCAGCAGCATGTGTGATACTGTGTTTGTGGTGGGGAGGACATAAAAAAAGCAGACTACGCCATGGCAAGAAGTGCTCCCCACAAACAAAACCTGCTATTAGTGCAGTGGTGCAGGAAAACCAAAAGTCAGTTTCATATGTCGTCTCATTGTAACAAACATATCATTGGTGGGATCACAGGTTGTGTAATGTAGAAAGAAGCAGTCAGGTCTTTAAAGACAAACTTGCTCCTTGTGTCCCAATTTCTTAAAGATGCTAGTCAAACTTTCTCCATAAAACCAATCAAACTCTGCTGAGATATAAATTGTCAACAATAGAACAGAATATTATAGTCAGTTTTTCTGTTGGCGCCATTTTGTTGCAAGTCATCACTTAAGATAGAATCAACTATCCTAAGCACAGCTTCCATGGAAAAATTAATCTGGTAATTAAATAAAGCATATGGTCAGTTATTTTACGTTTGCATTTGCATTGTTTTTATTTTTGCTTCTTTCTTCACCTGGTTTTAAATACATTTCCTTTTAACGACAATAAAAAACGTGGAGTGTTTTTTAAAGATGATCAAAGCAGACTGGAAAACAACCTGAATTCTTCATAAATTGTGTTGAAATCTACAAAGTTGCTAAACCACTACAGCGTTCATTAAGCCATCTGATCAGCTTGCTTTTTGTGCCATTTTTGGTGTTATCAATCCAAATACACACAAAGCAGAATTAACAGTTTCCCTCATAAGTGCATGTCTTTCTAAAAATGTGAAATTTAGCAGGAGAAAGTCAATACAAATCCAAACAAATTCAAAACCCTCACTAACACTCAGGCAGTTCACACATCCTCCACAAGAGGGCATGATGACCCTTGCATGCTAAATATAAAAATGGGCGTGAGCAAAAACAACTCTACTGAGTGCATATAGTTAAGAAGTAGTACTTAAAAATAAACTAAAAATAAGATGGAAAAAAATGAAAAGGAACTGGGCTCGATTTAAATCTATTATAATATCTCATTGCTTAGCTTTGTGAGTATGACCCTTCTTACCTCCTCCAGCTGACTGTGAACATGCTGCACAATCAGGTCAATGGCTACCATGTTTCCACCACCTGACAGGATGACAGAAGTCAGTGTAGTTTCAGCGTTTATTTGTCTTTTAGACCACAACCTTGACCTCTATCTGATTCTGAACTAGTCCGTGCAGTCAGTGTGTAAGCGCTCACCACGTGGCACCACCAGATCCGCCAGGCGCATGGTGGGCTCGATGTATTGCTCAAAAGCGGGCTTCACAAACTTGTTGTATTGTTTGATGACGCCCTCGATGTCTCGGCCTCGTTCCGTGATGTCCCTCCGCAGCCGGCGCACTAAACGGATGTCAGAGTCGGTTTCCACAAAGATCTTCATGTCGAGCAACTGCACCACAATTAGAAATGTTTTAGTTGAACTGATAATCATGAAGTAAAACGACATTAAGAATCTTATTGGTTGGTGGTGAATTCACATCCTTTCAGATTTCAGATTTCATTGTATTATATTTCCTAATAAAAATTACAGTGAAATTCTCAGAGGCAAAAACTACTACAAGTTGATTAAACTTATATTTCTAGGAAAAAGTCCAATAACGCTGAAACAAAGTGTGTCATAACCTAAAGTTATTTATTGTTCGTACAGTTTGTGTCAAATTTACTTAGTATAATGTTTTAATTAAATATATTTCAGTAATGACAAGCTTCATATATACTGTCGATAAATATTTGGAATTTTTATCGGCAGTATAATTTATATAAAATTGTGTGTAACTAATTATAGTCTGGGTAAAAATCTCTAAATGTCATGCGAGTTAAAAATTGCAACAACACATTCGAACAAATATTCTTTTTAAAATAAAAAAATTATTGCATACAAGTTTGTGTTGTGATTCAAAATGTAATTGAAAATGTACAATAAAATAATGTTTATGATGAGAAAGTAAGGGTATCAGGAATGCACAGTCAAGCTTGAAATTATCTAAGTTTGTTTAAATATTTTTATTTATAAGTTATTTCAGTAAGATAACCATATAAAACAGTTAAAGTAAGGCAAATTTAAATATCTGCAACAATGAAAAAGAGAAAAAACAAGGGAACTTTTTGAATATCCATACTAAATGAGTGACATTTAACAGCTAAAAACAAACTCTAGATAATCAATCAAATTTATCTTTGCAATTCTCTGCTTATCTTTATCAACCCGCATGTGCATACATGTGAGGTGTCTGCATTTGTTTACTTTGCAAACAGAGAAAATGTATATACTGAATATTGTGTTATTAAAAAACCTAGTAAAAAATTAATACACTAACCAAATATACTGAAGCAAGCTTTTCAATGATTTGCAGATCAGTATTTATGCCGTACCTGCAGGAGGGTTTTATCTGCAAAAGACATGATTCCCTCAAAGATGATGACGCTAGCTCCATATACAGTTTTCTGTGAAAAACAGACACATAACATTCAGGTTAAATGCCCATAGAAACAGTGATATAATGACAGATCAGATTCATGAAGTGATATCTCAGAAAATTTTAATAAATGCCAAAAAATGATCACTATGGCAAAAGTATTCCTACCCCATTAATGGTATCATAGACATTATGACAACTAATGAATTTAGTCTGATTGCTCATCCCCTTCACTCCGACCAACTTAACTTTTCCTACTGAAGACAAAACGCAGCATAATGGTGCCACCACCATGTTTGATTACCATGGTACATTCAGGGCGATGTGCAGTATTTTTTAATGTTGAGTTTCCTCTACATGTGTATGTAGGTTTTTGTCTCAGATCAGGTCTGGGCCCACATGCCCAGAGATTATCAGAGTCCTCTCAGAGAGCTCCTAGCTTAGCCTAAAAAATTCCTGCTAAGAGTCCTAGCTTAGAGTGACTGATGCTAAGTGATTGACGCTAAGAGTGATTGATGCAGCTGCAGCTCGGTGTGATGCTATCTTCTAGGAACTATGATTGGTGAATACACAAAACAAAATGAGACTAAAAAACAAACAATAATTTGCTGATAGAAATTAACCAATCATACACTCTAGACTGGATAAAGAAAAACGTGCCATGATGATGAAAATGAATAAATTGCCACACTGAACGAACATGTTCGATGGCAACTTATTTACATTCCCATCGTCATTGCGGTTTGTCACGGCCTCTCGTCATGCTGGTCATTTTAATAGGTCATCTATCAAATAGATGACATGGTATTTGCTCAGCTGTCAGCAATTCACTGGGATTGTTTGCTTGTATAAAGTAGTTTGATCAATACAAAATATGGAAGTAAAGGACACATAACCAAATAGGACAGATGGGCAACGCCTACAGCTTCATCCCTTTTATAGACAATATTTCTTTCTGTTGATATTTCTTCTCAGCCTAAGAGACTCTTATACCAACTAAAAGTCCTCCTCCTAAACGTTTAGAGTTTAGGTGCTCTCTAAAAGCCTAAGGTGCTTTGGAAATTAATTTTACCTTACCAAGGTGAAATTCTAAGACAAATCTTAGAATTATAAAAATCCAGAAAAATATTTTTCTAAAATGTCATTAATAGGAACTACTTTATAGGATTTTTTGGCCAGCATTTTCTTTTTGTTCTTCATAGGCTTGTGCTAGACTGCACAAGCCTCTGGTAACCTTATTTGACTTTCTTCTTGCTACTGCTCCACAAAGGCTGGATTTGTGGAGCAAATGCAAATACACACAAGCTTTTTCAGGGTTTTGTTTGTAAAATATGGAAAAACTTTCATAAAATCCCATTAAAATAGTTTCGTTTGCAACAGGAATAAATGTGAAAAAGCTAATAAAAAACAGGCCAGGCTGCATTAGGTCGTCCTTACCCACTCTTTCTGTCTCCCATGAGTTGTGAAGTCATAGACGGGAATTTTCACACTTTTGCCCTGTTTGAGTTTGCGGAGGGTGTGTGTCAGCAAATCAAAATCAAAGGCATCTGGGTGGTCAAAGTTATAATCATTCCTGGCTGCCAGCAGCTGCTCCTCAGGGGACAGGACCTGAGGACAGGCACATTGTTTCAGCACAGCGTGACTTCTACTGTAAAAATTTGCCTGTGTTGTTCTTGTTCATGCGAGAAAGAACTGAAAACATTTCATGAAAATAAAATAAAAAATATCTGCAAAGCACTATCACAATCATACAAAGTCAAATACTGCCACATGATATACACATGCTTGTGTGAAAACACTGATCCCTTCAAGAGCAGTCGAAGTTAGGAACCTAAATTTAGTAAAACATCATGCGCCACTGTGACGTCTGTACCAGGTGCTGTCTCTGTATGTATGTATGTGTGTGTGTGTGCGTGTGCGCATGTGTGTGTGTGTGGCCTTAGGCTGGTTGTGTTTTGAAAAGCCCAGACCTGCTATTTGGCAGTTTCTGAACACCGACACCTCTTTCTTAAGTGAGCTGATTACACACTTAATATGATAAACTGATGTTCCACGCTCTGTGTGGGCCGTAAGCTACTCCACCAGAAAAAAATGAAGTTGCTAATGTACAAAGAAATTCCTGTTAGCGCTGCGAGAAAACAGGCTGAAAGCTGTAGCGGTGCTAGTCCTTGGTCGGGTATGACCCCCTGCAGAAAAGGATTACACAACCAGCGTGGGCGAACTCGCAGAGGGGTAAAAATGAAGTCTCTTATTTAACCGAAATTCAGTGCTCTCTTTCTATTCAGTCTGGCCTCTCTCTCCTCTGTCTCCTCTTTTCCCCCTCAGGATTCAAACTGTATTATATTTTGGTTTCTTTTTCTTCCACTATATTTCTGTCCTCCCACTGTCCTTCAGGCCAGTGGGAGGATTTAGGGGAGCCTGATGTGAGTAGGCACCAAAAATCTTTCAATTTAATCTTATGGTTTAATTTTCCTCAGTCGAAATGAACTTGCATTGATGAAAACTATACAAAAAATGTAGATGTGCACACACACACACATCAGTGCATGTCAGACACGCTACATCCTTATAAATACCTTATAAAAAGAGTCCATTGAGAGTAAAACAACCCATGGAACATCTAAAGCTTCAATGATTTTCCTGGCAACTGTGGTTTTTCCTGAAGCGCTGCCTCCACAAAGACCTGTCAGGATAAGTGGAAAAAAAGACGTCACAATATGTATATATAAAATAAATAAAAGACAAGAGCTGCACATATCAAAACTGTATTATCATACAAGTGGTGCATGCAATATTGATATTACAAATTAATGTTCTTAATGTAATCTTTATTAGCAATTATTCCAAGTGTCACAGATTTTGCATGCATAACATATTCAGCCTGTAGGATTTGGAGCCTCACTGCAGCCAAACTGCCACAGATAATAGATAAAAGTCGCAGTGTTGTGAAAACTAAAGGTCACAGAAAGAGATTAAAATATTCCAATGATAGAAAACAAACATAAATGAGACAAAAATTTTGATAAATTGCAATACTTAAAATATATATGTCACTACTACATGACTTTCTAATTTCATTCAGCATAACTGTGATGTCATATATAACAAGTATGAGTATTACGTCCAGCAGGTTATTTTTCATATTGTATTGAGAAATTATTGCCAGACACTGGTGGATGCCCCATAAAGCATTACTATGCTAGAACTAGCAATATTTGTTAACAGTTTTTTTAAATAAAAACTTTAAAGCTTTAGTAAGCAAAAAGAAAGAGCAATGACACATAAAAGGAAATTAAAAATGCTTTAACTGTGACAGAAATATTTTCCAACATAAAAGCCAAACAGTCTTCTGATATTAATCCGTCTCAAAATGTAGTAAGCATTAGCAGACATTGCTGCCGTGAAAATGCTCTCAAAACATTTTAGGGGTGATTATCAACCAACAAAATGTCCAAATCTTGCTGACACTTAAGAATGTGTGAGTAATCTAAACATTCGGTTGCACCTCTCAGGTTGTGAAGCATCGAGGCAGCGACGCGTAGGAGTTTTTCTCACTTCCTGCCTTAACTTTCACTGACATCTAGCTCTTTCTGGCCTGCGTTTTCTCACACAGTAGCAAACAATTCCGGGTCAGAACCCAATGAAATCGGGTTCTATTTGTATGCTTTGTTTACGTTTACATCAGCTGCTTTTCATGCAACTGGGAAGAGGCTCAACAGTCTGGAAATACAGTTTTCACTCATCACTGGAATACAATATAAAGAAAAGTAAATCAGTGTTAATTTCTGCAAAGTACAATTCTTATTAAGTACCACTATTATGTCAAACTTGTCAATATCTTTTCTTAGATATCAAGCTAGGACATTTTAGAAAAATGGCTAAGAGGTGAATTTTTGACTTTCTTTTTATTACTAAAATGAAATCAAAACACTTTATGTTAAACATATAACACTAAATATATTACCCAATAAGCAGTATTTAATTTTTTGACTATCTGAAGCAAGTTGAATTCGGTGGTTGTGACTCTGCTTTTAAGTTCATCAGTTTTCCATCGAGATTGTGCAACAAACTCCTCTTTGTTTGCAGGAAGCAGCTATGCTGTTATCTATTACTGATAACTGTTGATAAATTGCAATACTTAAACTGTTGACAGTTATCAGTAATAGATTTAGCCAACTTTTGAAAACCCCTGTTGTCAAAGCAAATCTCAGTAGATATATATTTTCCTATATGGAGGAGTTAGTAATGGAAAACACAACAATGTTTTGACCTATGCGCCACAAACACGCAACAAGTCAGACTCAGGATGAAATTTTTTTCAGTTGGTTCATGAGGACGGCTGAACTCCCAATCAAACTGGTTGCTGAAATACATCATGGGACTTGAGGTTTTGTCACATAGTAAGAACAAGGAAACACCTCAGCCAGAACACAAATGATTACATTTATTTTTTAAACACTTGGATGACAGAGAACAGTGTTTTTCCCAAAATATATGGGTACTATGCTGTTATGAGAAAGTAATTTTAATAAAGCAAATCTGTACATAAACTGTACGTCTCTGCAGTTTCTTACCAATGACGAAGGCCTCTTTGGACTGTGTTCCATGCTCGTTGTACCACGGTGGGCGACCGGCTGTGTAGATGGTTCGTTTGGAGGTGCGCAGCAGCGGAGGCTCGGATTTACACTGGCTGGTGGTCCGTTTCCTGGGAGAAAGACCCAAGCTGACAGAGGGCAGCAGCCGGTCCAGCGATCCCTCCCCACCTCCACTTTAAATAAGCAAACACAAAAGAGATCCCGGTGGAAGTGTTTAGAGCAAAAAAACACATGACATAATGAAAATGGTCCAGTTAAATTACAGTGAACAGACTGTACCAGCGATGACCTACTGTATCCCCAGCCATTGGTTAATGTTTAGTTTATTTTTTACATCTTCAGCAAGTGAACTTTGTACACCATTGTGGAAAAGGCAGCAGGTAAATAGGGCAATTTTACAGCTGATTTGGGATAAAAGCTTAACAGATAAAGAAGTTCATAAACAATTTTAAGTCCTAGAGATAAAAATGGATTAACACCAGATTTTAAATTTGCCCCCAGCTTTTGCTAAAAAAATAAGAAAACAGCCAAATATTCCTTCGATGGAAGCAGAGACCTGTGTGTATACATCAGCTCAGACAATTCAATCAATTGGATCCAACTGTTTAATCAGTGCACAGTCACAAAGACTTTAAAATGTATTCATTGCCCTTGGATTTTTAATTTTTTTTTTTCCCCAAAGAGTTTTTGCAGCGTTAGTGGCTCGTATTTTTGACAGTAGGCAGACAGGAAGGAGGGCGAGGAGAGGGGGGAAGACATGCGGCAAAGGTCGCCGGGACCGGGAGTCGAAACCCGCGATGTCCGTGTCGAGGACTAAGGCCTCCAAACGTGGGGCGTGCTAACCCCCTGCGCCACCAAACTGGTTGCTGAAATACATCATGGGACGCCCCAACCCTTGGACTTTTAAGATTTAATCACAAGGTTTGTTGTGTTTAATTGGGATTTTATGTGAGGGAGCAGCACTAAGTGGAGTGGGTTGATTGGGTGACACTTGGTAGAACCAACTGTTGGAATTACATAATAATTATGTAAATGCACAATAGCTCAAACTCAATTGGATTGGACAGAAAATATAATGTCCAAAGTCAAAGAGACATAGTTCTGGACTTTGAGTAGGCCATTGAAATCCAACAATATGCTTGGATCTAAATCATTCCAGAGTGGATTTGGCTGTCCTGCTGATAAACGAACTTCCACTCAAAACTTTACAGTCTCTTGCTGGTTGTTCTGCCAGTCTTCCCTGTATTTAGCTCCATCCATTGACTGACAGCATCATGCTGTGGGAACTCTCTTTAAAACAAAAACCCCTCATCATTGCTCGAAAGCCACAGAGGAGGAAAAGCTATAACCTCTTCCTGCAGTGAGCTTTACTATTAACTGCTGAGTCATGCAGTCAGTTGTCCAACTGAACAAAACGCATTGTCCCAGTAATGAAGACGGTAAACAAATGACAACAAGCTGATTCAAATTTGACACAAGGTTCTCACTGGACAAAGGCACAAAGTGAATTTGCATTAACTACTCAAAGCAAACACAATGGACATGCATGTCTTTTTGCAAGACAGATAAGCAATTACTGCAAGGGCTCTGTGACTCATTACCAAAATAAAACATCTCCAGAAACTGATACTGAGTTAGAACAGCAAAAAATAGAAATGCAGCTGCTTCACTTTGGAGAACAAAAGCAATGCAGTAACTAATTGCTTAATGGAAGAGTTTCCTCAGCCTTAACGTCTGCTACAGATCAATTTAGCCATACTACTGGAAAAACAAACATAATATTGTAAAATCTAGCAGAATATTAAGTAATCAAATCCTAGGAGAGCGCAAAACAGTACAAGAAAATCTTCTGATTACTCTTAATTTCATATTTTTCTATTTAAGGTTTTTGCAAAAGAAAAAAAAAAAAACTCAATTTTTATTTATAATAAATCTAACCAGTCCGTAGATTTTAGCAACACTTACTGTAGTATACTAGACATCCACACTTCACCCAGACAGGACTGTAAAGAGCCAGAGGCCATAACCACAGACTATTAGAGAGGAATTCCAAGATGTCTGCTCTCATCCAGTCAGTTCTCTGGCTCTAAAATCTTTACTCAGATCACATAGTTCCTCAGGTAGAGTCAGGAGGCGGT
This sequence comes from Poeciliopsis gracilis, assembly GCA_911649635.1. Taxonomy (NCBI): domain Eukaryota; kingdom Metazoa; phylum Chordata; class Actinopteri; order Cyprinodontiformes; family Poeciliidae; genus Poeciliopsis; species Poeciliopsis gracilis. Next base: position 8,007,418 of record CAJVRI010001220.1, read on the forward strand.
CAGGAAGCAAATGAGAAACTGGCAAAGATTTATCTTATCTAATCAGTCACCTGGGTGAAGCCAGGGAGTGTACTCAGACAACAGACAGCGCTACATATGAGACGCGGATCGTTCAAACTGGGTTATCAGTTAAAGCCAAACCACGGTGCCATAATAGATTAGCCTGGCTGATGGTGCTGAGTCATGCTCTTCCTCATTGCTCCGAAACGCAAAGTGCACTCCATGAATGCAGTTAAGGGGGGAAAAAAGGGGACAAAAAGTCAGATTGCAGGTAAACAAGAAAACTTTTTGGAGCGACATGTGAAGAAAGTGAGCTGGTAAAAAAATTAGCAATTTTAAAATATCCCTAGAAATGCATAAAAATGCCAAACATAAACTGACATTTAATTACTTAAAAAAAACAAAACAAGCTAGAGCCTTTCTTGCCTCAATTCGTATAACAGAGTTGATTAGTAAGACAATACAGCCACATGATTCCCAGGAGATCATCTCAGTTAATAAACAATAACAATTTGATTCAAAAGACAGCTGATAATGACACTGTTCCACATTTAGAGAGGAAAAAAGATGTCAACATTGGAAATATATGAATAAATAAGACACTTACCTGCCATCAGATCTTAGAGTCCAACAGCCAGATATTCTAGCTCCTGAGTAAGCTGGTATAGTGTTCATGACAGGAGAAACTATTTCAGATTTGCTTGTGTTTTAGTTCAACACTTCTGCCAACAGGTAATAGTTTTAATACATCGGAGCACAGCAACACGTTCAACCACCACGCCCCTTGTTGCAAAACATCCAGAAACACTAAGGAGTTATGTGGTGGTATTAACTTGGGTGAGAAACGAAACTTATAGCATCTGTTTAGGTTTCAGATTCTCCTTCCTTTGGACAGAGGAAGACTCCACAGCCTGGTTGTTGAGAAAACGACAGAGTGAAACTGCAGCACAGCTTTTCCCTCCTCTTTCTCTGCTCCTCCCCTTTGGCTGTCCAGCCAGCAAATCTAAGAGGATCACCTACCCCTTTCCAGATTATGTTCATTAGTTTGTATTAATAGCATCAGGTTAGAGCTATACCTCCCTAGTACTGGCACAAACACATGTGCCTCATAAACAGTTTGGACAGTCAGTGACACAAAACGAGGCTGGAGGGGGGACAGAGCGACTGGAGAAAAGCAACACAAACAAGGAAACTTTTAAAGAAGAAATAGACAAACAGGTAGCGGCTGTTGTTCTCTGATGTTGATTGGCTCCAAAGAGGAGGCGCCTCAGGCTGAGCTGAAGAGGTGACAAGACGAAGCAAAAGAGGGAAAGGAGGGAGATGATGGAGGAGGAGGGCGGGGAGGACGTGATGTGCTTGTACCCTGCAGAGACTCGCTACGTTTCTGCCTTACTCAGAGACCGGAGATGTCAGCACCACTGAAAACAAACACACACATGCATGCGCACGCAAACGCATGCACACACACAGGGAGAGCTGTGCCTCCTCCCAGGCTTCACTCCCACTGAGGACGGGGGGAATAAACAGCATGATGAAACCCAACACTCCTGCACAATCAGCTGAAAGTCTGAAGGACGGCCTTTGGCAATGTGCAAGTCACACCCTTACACTCCGCCTGGGCCGGGCACAGCAAATATTAAGTCTGTATTCATTTATTCATTGCAAATCTATGCAATTAGAACAAAAAAATAAAAAAAGCAAACAGATTTACTTTAAACCAACAAGTCAAACCCCTACAGCTATTCTGACTGTACTACACACATCCAGCTTTTGTTTTCTTCCTTGATCAAACTACAATGGAATTCCTCTGATCGTAATCACAGTTATGGAGCCGTGGCCAGAGCTTTAAAGTGCAGGCTGAAGACAGCTGCAGCGCAAGAAAGCCACACTGAAACAAGAAGCTCCAGTGAGTTGCTATGCCAAACATTCAAAAAACTCTCTATGGATACAAAGACGCAAAGCCAAGTCTAACACAGCAGAGGCAGCCTGGGAAAAAAATATGAATCCACTGAACGCATGATTCAGATTGAGTCTGAAGTAAAATGCATTCTGTTGCTATTCCGTTTAGGTATGAGTCATATTTTTTTACACAAGAATAGGCTGTTTATCTAGACAAACAAGGTTTTCTACTAGACACCTGTAGAGCACAAAATTCATCTAAAACCAATCACTGCAAGTTACAAGTTTCGTATGAAAACTTTAACAAAGACATTTTGAATACTTTTTCTTATTCCATACTATTTTGTAAGTGAAAAAGTTTAATCACAAAATGAATGTCCCTACAGTGCCTTGCAAAAGTAATAAGACTACCTACAGCCTCCGACTTCAGTCCACTATGTTTTTCTGACAGACCAACAAGATCTTGTTGGTCTGTCACCAATGCAGTCTGTCATGATACAGACTTAAAATTTTATCATATTTTGAAGAACTATTGTGGTAAAAGTGATAAGAACTATTTGTTACTTTTGTTTTAGGTAAATGTGTAACATTGCATGACACAGCAAATGTAGCCCCACAAACACAAATACAGGTCTTGGAAAAACAGCCACATAGAGTGTGACTAAACTTCACACAGTAACTGTATCAATCATATTTTCACATTCAAAGATAAATCTACATCCTTCTCACAATAGGAAATGTCTCACAATAAATGATAAAGAATATGATAAAGGCCCACCCCTCAAACCAGCATAAAGTAGTGGAGTGAAAACGATTCATTGGTTTTGTATTTTTTACAAGTAAAAACATTACAAGTGTCAAGAATAGTTATTAGGCTCTCTTAAGTCATTCATCAGATGAAATTTTTTGTTACGTGCACAAATTAGGTGATTTCTAAAGGTCACTGACTGCATTGGGTGTAATTTAGCAATATCAAAGTTAATAGGGTTGAATGCAACTCTATTAGATTTTTATTTATAAAAAAATCTACACACAATTATCTGCCACTTTGCATTTGTTTATTTTTAAATTTCCAGACAAAATATATTAAGTTGGTACTAATATGTATGAAAGGTGATTAATATGTCAACATTTTCCATTTAAAATTAGTGGTGAATAGCTCAAACAACAATAAAATGTTTCCACACTTGAGCATATATTAAAGGAAAAGTAATTTAAATATTAGAATTTAGATTTTTGTGGAGTCAAAAATCATTCGGTCCTTGCCATTTTTCAACTGTGTATAGTAAACAAGTCATTTCCATGTTCGATCCCCTTTAGGGGGTGTTTTTATTCATATTTGTGATTGTTAGGTTACGTAAGTTAACCGGAACACGGAGGTACGGTACTACGCTAGTGCAGTGGACTGATCAGCAACGCCCTCTAGTGGTGCTTCAGGGGATCAACCTTCATGCTGGTGTGATGCAGATCATTTCTTCACGACATAGCACGTGTACCTTAAATTACAGTATTGGCCATTAAAATGGGAATTTCTTTCACTCCGTAACCATGAACACAGGGCAAACATAATAAATTAGTCCGGAATATTAAAAAGATTCATTTGTATCGCCATACAAAACCTAAATTAAAGTGGACTGTGGTCAGTGCCTTATCGTAATTTGTGCCCCTCGGTTATACGTCTTAAAGTTTTAGAGCACGTATTGCTTAATATTGTTACCTAATCGGGTGTTTCAAAATGTGAAATTATATCAGGAGACCACTTGGTGTAAAATCGGACACGATGGACGTCCCGACGGGTTACTGTATATGAAATCTGTATGTACCTAAAATTCTACCTAGAATCGAGCGGCTACTATAAGTGACAGTTTAATGGAAGGAATAGTGTGAGTGGTAGCATCCGTGAAGATGCTTAACTATTGCTGAAATAAAAAAATAAAATATATATGTATAATAACCTATCAAATTAATCCAAAGTTTCAAACGGCAAACATCCCACCCTGAAAGCAGAGTACCTGTTGGAAACAGTGCAAGTTTTCTCCTCGTTGTCCATCTTAGCAAGCCTTTCTTCCACGCTAACGGCAGACATTGCTTTTCTCTGTTGACAATCAGGTGTTCGGTTCGCGCTGAGGCATCATGGGATATGTAGGCTTTTCGTTATTCTCTCTTCGAACGCAGTGCGGCGTTGGCTCTCTGAAAGACTTCAAGCCCTACAATGCAATTGCAGATTTTTTTTCTTCTGTTTTACAGTAAAAAGCATGTAGTGCAGTCAGCTATGACGTCACACGGGGCCTTCCCAAAGCTTAGTGACGTTTTCCAAAAATAAAGGGAACACTCAAATAACACATCCTAGATCTGAATGAATGAAATATTCTCATTGAATACTTTGTCCTGTACAAAGTTGAATGTGCTGACAACAAAATCATTGGTGATTGTCAATCAGTGTTGCTTCCTAAGTGGACAGTTTGATTTCACAGAAGTTTGATGTACTTGGAGTTATATTGTGTTGTTTGAGTGTTCCCTTTATTTTTTGAGCCCCTTTATTTATATATATATATATATATATATATATACACACATATATATATATATGTGTGTATATATATATATATACACACACACACACATATATATATATATGTGTGTGTGTGTGTGTGTGTGTGTGTGTGTGTGTGTGTGTGTGTGTGTGTGTGTGTGTATCAACAGCTGAAAATAACTTCCTTCATAGGGTGGTTCAACTCAGCCTTAGAGATTGGGTGGGGGCCTTTCTGAATAAAAAAAAAGAGATTTGATGGATTTGAAAACAGAAGAGAGAAACTAGCAAACATGCAAACAGAGAAATTTGTTTCTTTGCTTAAGGTAGCAATAACAAGAATAAATTCTTTCTGACACTTCATATCTAAGAAGAACCCAAGAAGAGGACTCTTGGGAAACCTTTATAGGTTCCTCCAAAAGTAACATTTATCAGTATAGTAACCACAGGTTTTTGACAGTGACACATTATTTGTCACACAGCGTACAAGAAAAAAACATTTTCATATAGTTCTTGAAAATTTGTCAAGAACAAGCTGCAAAAACACAATGGTGTCACACTATGTTTTTTCAGCCTTGTGAAAAACAAATTTCTAAAAAATTTTATATAGTTCAAACCTTTACCAGTTGCAGTGAAGTTTTTGTGGAAGATTATATATAATGTGAAAAACATTTAAAATAACACTGGTAAAGACCTTACATATATACGACAATGATTTAGTCATCAAACTTTATTAATTAGTTAAGGGATACTAATGCACAGGTAATACAACAAGTTTTGGGAGAAAAGGTGTAACAGTTCAGACACAAAGGAGGAACTGATTCCTCCTGTGTTAAGTACTATACAGCTTAATTTCAGATATGGAAATCTTAATTACATCATCAGTCTCATTTTATCTGTTACCCAAGTATCATAAACAGTTATGAGCCGTCGTGCAGCTCGCAAATATTTCATTACAATGGCCGGCACCAGAATCGGATGCCAGTTCCTGCTTTTCAAGTAGATAGCATACAAAACGAACCAGGGTAAAATTCATAGGCTAAGAGGATTTCTAAGGATTAACCTTGGTTTTGGAAATAACATTGCTGACAAAGGGAAGACACTTGAGCCTCCTGTTTCCCTGGGTACAAAAGTCACACCACACAGTCCAGGTCACTAGAAAGCTCCAACAACACTCCTATTTTCAAGCCTATTTTATGTTATAGTAAGTGCACTAAATACAGAAACAAACACACATACATATGCCTTGTTGCCCCCATATCTATATGTAATGATAATAAAGGACTCTCTCAACAGGGTTGCCTTTGTGTACTAAAAAAGCTGAAATCATGTGCATCATCAAAATGGACAAAATAACAGTGTATGCCAACAAGGTTTTTATGGTCTACGATTATTTTTCCAACATCGTTGTGTAAAATTCATATGATGTAAAAAGCATTTTAAAGCAATTAAAGATAATTTGGGGGCATGGACCGGGGAGAGGGTGGAAGAAAGCCACACACTTCTAAGAAGACACATCAATATCAAAAAATTAGCAAGCCAACAAAATCAGCTAAATATGGTATATTGCTGTAAGTTTTAAACAAGTTGCAGTTTATTCACACTGCAGGATAGATGTGTTTTCCAAGTAATAGGAAGACAGATAGTAAAGGGTGTTATAAAATATAAAATATCCACTCTTATAAGCAGTGCTAAACTATCATATTGCAACACCAAAAGCTTGTCGGGTAAACACAGTCGACGCAATGTTGTATGAGACGAGAAACAAGCAGCTGACGAACTGATTCTGTGCCACAGCATCACACTCAACAGAGAGTGTCACCGTTCTCCGACATCCACTCGTTACAAAGGTGCTAACCGTTTAATACAAACACACACACTCGCGCACACGCATACACGCAAGGTCTGGACAACTTGTGTTAAAAACTCGTCCAAGGACCGATCAGTGCTTCTCTAACTTCTGCTCTTTGTCAACTAAGCCTAAATAGCAGATAAAGGCCCATTCCACTATAAAAACATATTCATCCCCATCTGAATACACTCCACTGTCTGATTAGTTCAGGAGGAATTAAAGTAGAATTTTTGCTGTACATTATAAAAAGTAACAGCGCGGGGATGAAACCACTTGAACACACCCATAACATATTAAACTCTATATTCTTAGGGTATGTTCAGCTGACATCAGTGCTTGGATTTCATAACTTTGACATTTTGCTCCAAGATTCAGATAACTTGCCAGAAGGAAGGTCATGGCTGGGTGGATTTGTAGACTTTAGGTGCATTGTACCAGGCCTTTAAGGTAAAGTGGCAAGTAAAGCACCCTTATTGTCCCTCACATCACAATATATCCCAAACTAGCAGACTGGCTATCTAGGTAATACACACAAGAAAATCTAAAATAGATTTGTGATTTTTTTTTTTTTTTTTTCCTGTTTTTCAAAAGTGAGCGTCATTATTTTATACACAAACAGCACAAACAAACAAAGTAATATGTTGTTTACATTTTCTGAAAAGTTTAACATAACTGTGGATTCAAGTATCTACTTTGACTTTTTAGCATGTTAAAGTGAATATATTCTCTCATCTTAAGTAATCAAGTAATCTAACTGGTTATTGTTTTATAGCAAATCTGAAGTTGAAATATTAAGGAACTCTGAACTTTGTTAAGACCAGTTATGGCTTTCTGGAATACAGTACCTTGCAAAATCATTCATACCCCTTGAGCCTTGTCAAATGGTTGTCATGTTAAAAGCACAAATTTCAAAGTGTTTTAATGGGATTGTATGTGATAAACCAACACAAAGTAGTGCTTAGTGTAAAAACAAGAAACATGATGATTTTTATTTACTTTAAATTGTAAAAAATCTAAAAAGCACGGACTGCTCAGCATCTTTTAATCTAATGCATCTAAATAAAATTTTATGTAACCAAGAGACTTCACTACTAGTAGATTTTACTACAAGTAGTAAAATCGCAGTATAAACCCAGCTGTTCCCTAAAGCCCTAGACTGTAGGGCCTAGAGGATTGTTTGAAAAACAATGATGAACAAAAAGCATCATGCAGACCAAAGCGTCACATCAGGCAGGTCAGGAATGAAATTGTAGAAAAGCTTAAAGCAGGGATAGAATATAAAAACAGCATCCTGAGCTGAGTTATTTGAAAACTTTACAAATCTGGCCTTTATGGAAAAGCAGAAATAAGAATACAACTGATGATTAGCAGACTGACACAAGCCATGCAGGGCACAGCAAATGTGTGAAAAGTGTCACTCTGGTCAGACGAGACCAAAGCTGACCATTGTCCTAAATGTAAAACACTGTACAGGAAAAGGTGAGTCTACAGAGTAATACAGATGTGTATTATTAGTAAATAAATACATTAAAATGAATTGCTACTTCATGTTAGTTAACCACAATGAAACAAAAGTATGGTGGAGTTTGTGGTTGCAATGAAACAAAATGTTAAAAAGTTTGAAGGGTATGAACACTTTTGCTTGGCTCTGTAAGCAATAATTACACAGTCCTGTGTTATAGTTCAGACAGAGTTAACTGTTTCCTTTTCGATCAGAGCAACATTTTCCCACTCCTGTTAAAGAGACGACCTGCAGGTTAGATTGAATAGTCTTAGAGTGCAAAAAAGACAAGAGGAGAGCAAGAAGGGTAGAGGGTTAAAGTGCAAGGCAACAACTTTTAGCTAATTCATTCAAATACATCACTTTCTGAGAATGTTAATTTACATGTTTTGCCTGTGTAATAAAAGGTTATCATCTTAAACCTTTCTATAAAAGATAACTTTTGTAAATCTTCTCTGCAGCTTAGACCTATAATAAAGCAGAGTCCATAGCATGGCCTCCTTTTAATAGAGATATATCTTTTGATTGTGCTGCAATGGTGCAACAATGTTAAAAATCCTTCCTTCTGCTAAATATTTTGTTTGGCCAGACCTTGTTTCACTTCTTTAAATGAAATTGATTAAATGATATCAATGTGTGTTATTGCAATTGTATTATCATCTTAAGAGTATAAAGAAAAAATAAATCCCTTTTTGGGTGTATTAATTATCACCTTCAGTTTAAAGTAACCATGGAAATGTTAGGTAAAAGGAACAGCATTGGGGGAAAGAAAACAACTGAAAAACTGTAGCTAATGTGAAATTTGTTCACAAGAACTGGAAACCCAAAAAAGTAATGAAAGCAAAACTAAAAGGAAAAATAATACACTGAAACAACGTTGCACTACAACACAATGCAAAATAAGTGACTGACCAAAAGCTAACTGAACGCATCAGGCTTGAAAACGAAGGATGGCATCATTACTTTGAGTATATAGATATATATATTTATATATATATATAGTTACTGTTTATGTACACATACAGTATATCTGTGAAGAAACATGAAAAAACACCAGCTATCATAAAATGACTTCACCATGCTAATAGAATTTTCCTTTTTAAATCCTTTCAAAACAATTTGACTCTTGAAGAGAAAATTATTATTATTTATCTATTTGGGATACTACTTCTGTTTAAAAACTTCTATCAATGTTAGGGTTTGGATTTGCACTTGGTTTACGGCCTTTGCTGTGGGAACAGAAACTGAAATGTGTGCCCTATAAAGGAAACAGAAGTGGAATGGAGGAAATGCTCTACTGTGGTGATAAATGTTCATACCAGTGCACACATTAACTCTAAGGTATAAAACCAAGATTTAAAGACTCTTTTAAAATCTTTAAAGTTTTCATTGTTGATCTGGTTTTTTACTCAGTGCCAAGGTGGGAAAGGTCCTTTTAGCTTCCAGGCGGCACATTTACCAAAAGCATCCATTTTGACTCCAGGGTTGATAAAAGCAGTGCTACTCTGACAAAAAGATCTTCTTGGTTTTGTTCCTTCTGGGGGCAGAGGGGGGGATTTGCCTCTCCTGGCCTGGATCATCACTGTCCGTTTGGTCAGGGATCAGGGCTGGGGAGTGTGCTGAGCAAGAGGGAGGGGTCGTGGCTGGAGGTGAATTTTGGGCGATGGAGAGGGCATCTGTCTTTGTTTGTAGAGGCTCGTCCATCAGGGGCCGTTCTTTTGGTTTCCGGCCCCTCTTTTTACCTGAGGTGGCACCGTTCCTCACCTCAGCTTTGAATCCATTATTCTCCAACCCTTTGCTCTTGTTACTGGAAACCACTTGGCTGGTTGATGCACGAAACCAGTTCTACAAAAAACACATTAAATCAATTAGAATTTGAACAAACATAAAACACAAGTGCAAATATAAAGAAATATCACTTAACAATGCACAAAGTGATATCAGTGAAGTGTGCATCTGTTAGAATTGATGACTATGGCTTCCAGCTGATCATTCATAAATATATATAGAACAATTAGAAAATTGAAAAAGACCAATTAAAAATAACCGATCTACTGAGAAGTAATGTACTACAGAGTATTTTGACTGAATATTTTTGCTGGGGCTCCTTTTGCTTAAATTACTGCATCAATGCAGCTCGGCATGGAGGTGGTCAGCCAGGAGTTCTGCATTAAAGAACTTCGGGTTACTTTGATGATTTGTTTATCATTTTGGCCTTCACCCCTCCCAGAGAATGAGCCGCTAAGTAATTCTAGCTCAGCAGTTACTTTTATGGTAATAAACATTTTTTATTAGCTTCTTTTATTAGCACTTTTTATAAAGTACAGTAAGAAGGGAGCGATAAGGATAACTTTTATTAACTTTAGGAAACTTTTCTGTAGTAAGATTTGTTTTTTCATTTCCTTCATAGCAACCACTTCAGTGATGTGTTTGTGCATAATGCCACACAATTAACAGACACACTACATATACACACATTAACAGGGAAAAAAAACACTGCTCAGTTTGAATGCAAACATATGTCTTATGAATGTTTTGGATGATGATCTAAGAATATGGCATTCAATTTAAAAGTGGTTTTCTCAATGAAGCTGGCACATTCCAGTTCAAATATACTGCATGTTTATGTTAGGGCATTCTTAATGGCTGTTGAAGTTTCCACAGAGAGACCCACCTGTGAGTGTGTCTTACTAATATGATATTTAACACCGCTCTCTGAGCTAAACTCCTTTTGACAGATCAGACAGGTGTACTTTCCCATTTCACCACCACCCTGAAAAACACAGACAAGAAGAAACAGAAAAAAATTATAACTACAGTATGAAGACTAACTTGAACAAATTCAGCTCCAATCTAAATCAGAGGTTTTCCAACAGGCTGCGTCTGTGTTAACGCAGCCTGTTGAACGTGACAGGTAGCCAATCAGAAACCACGGATTCCTCTCTGCTTTCTGAGGGGAAATTATGGAGAGGAATCCCAAACAGCTGAAACAGCGCAACCCCAAGTCCAGCAGACATTGGAGATGATATGTGGAAACAACATTAATGTTTATTTAACATGTTGTGCAAAGAATACAGAAATGACAATTGGAGCGAAATTGCTACCACAGTTGATAAACCCGGTAACTATTCAGCTGTTCTTTGTTAAGGTGACATAAATAGGTTATAGTGATTTTCATTCAGTCAGGACTGACACTAGCCACATGCATTGCAGGTAGATTGTAGTAAAGCATTAATGCCTGGTTGTTTTAAAATAAGTTAACTGGACTTGTAGCCATTATTTTGTGCCCATTCTTCCCTATCAAACCCGACTAAACCATTATACCTAGAATTTCTGTTGGCTAATGTGTGGTCTCAGGTTTTGAAAATGTGTCAACAGTTAGCCAGCAACTCTAAGATCGTCTAGTGTGCACTGGAAGGGAGAGGTCAGTGGAGAGCACTGGAGTTGAGCCTTTTGTCATTCAGTTCCATCAATAGAATGAGAAAGGCCAGAAAAAATGATAAAGCCCATAATTAAAACGAGGTCGATAGTTTTAATTTATCGTGGGATTAATTGATTTATTGTTTATCGCGACAGGCCTAAATGACTTCCTTTTTTATTTTTTGGTGATGAATTTCAAAATTTTCTTGGACCTATGTTCACTACGAACAAACTGATGACCTCAGGTTCAAATATTGGATTGGGTTCTATTTGTGTACATTTCAATTTATATGATGTCACAACAGTTAGGTGTGATTTAGGTAGTTAATAGATCTGCTGCAGATGGAGGTCTGTACCTGGCTGCAGTTGGCAAGATGTGCCTTCAGTCCAGAGACGCTGGAATATACAGCTTCACAGTTCTGAAGTAAAAACAACAGCAAGGGATCATAATGAGTAAGTGAACATATTTATAAAACTCTTATTATACTTAAAAAAAAACTGAAGTGATTATTTAAACCTTTACTTTAACCAAACAGATTTGTTTTCTGTGTTTTAACATGTTAACAAGAGTAATTTTCATACAGCATTTGTGCAGCAAATGAAGCCCTTCTCCTTCACTTGGTTCTTCCAGGTCTCCAGTAGCTCTGGGCTGAAGTTGGGGAGACCAGGACGAGTGTAGTTCAACTGTACAGAAAAAAAATATTTTTCCTGAAGTGTTAACTGAAATAAAGTTTAACTCACTGCAATAGATGTTTGTCTTTCTCTTTTGCTCTTATGTATTCATGCTGTCATTAATAATTTACCACAGTGCAATGCAAATGTGTTCACATTATTTAAGAGTTTTTACATTTTCTCTAGGTATTTCACAAGTCTTAATCTATTTACAGGTATTTTATGTGGCTGACCCAAACAATGTAGTGCATATGCTGAAACGTGGGGTGTGTATACATGCATTGGACTGCCCTGTATACACCTTAATAGAACATTTAAGGGTACTTTCTAGAAGTTTTGCAAATCTCATTCTCATTAGATTGAGAGTGTTTGTGAACATCGATTTTCAAGTCTTGCTACAAATTCTCAATTGGATTTAAACTAAAACATTGCATTGTTGCTCTGGCTGTATTGCCCAAATAAAATACACTCACGTTTGTGGTTGTGACATGACAAAAGGTAAAAAACTTTTATCAATATGAATATTCTAGCCAGCAGTGTATGTAATGTGTCCTCACCCTTTTGCTGTCAGGCACCAGGTCGTCCTTGATGCGTCGCTTGGTGCCCCAGTCTTTGGCCAGCTCATCCTCTGCTATCTCCTGCAGGTGAAACACGGCCACCTGAGCAGACTGCCGCCTCACTCGGCCGCTGGGTGTCCTTTCAAAGTCCTCCCCCTGACTCTTAATTTGTGCTGCTTTCTCTTTGCTTTGTCTTCTCTCTTCTTCCTTTTCCAAGTCCCTCTCTTTAGGCTGGCTGGTTGGGATTTTCTCCGGCCAGTCTTTCCTCTCGAGCAAGTTTTGCTCTTTTTTCTTCCCTACTAACAGAGAGTCATCAGAGATCCCCTGGAAAAACAAAGACGGAACTCATTTGGGAAAAATTCTTGATGCAGCGACAATATTTCATCAGTCCTCTCAAAGATCCACTTACCCTTTCCTTGCCTGTATTGTTGTTGGTGTCAGTGATGATGTTCTTGTAGTTATTAGCGTTTGTCGCTGTCGTGACGGTGGTGATGGTCGGCGGGTGCTCAGTGCGTATGTGGTAGTCTCTGCCTGCCTTGGAGCGGTAGCTCTTCCCACAGTGCTGGCACAGAAACACAGGCTTCTGATCGTCAGAAAACTCTCTTCCACAACGCTGCTGGTGATACTGGTAGCCCATCAGACTGGAAAAGTGGGCTGAACAACCCTGTGTATATACATATATGTGTATGTGTGTACGTGTGAGAGTGTATGCGTGTTTGTGCACAAAAGGTTTGTAAGATGGTGTGACAACAATGACAAGAGATGAGACAGGATGAACATTTAGCAACGAGCCAGGAAGGCAGAAAATCTCAATGTTAAAAGGAAAAGTATTACTGGATATAGTCAGCATTTTCTAGTTGATGTTTGACAGGTGGCATTTTTTCTTTGTGCAAACATGTTACAGCTCAACATCAATGAGGTAATCAGTTTTTCAAATTTCCTTCTTCTCTGAAACCTTTGACCTTTTGTAGTCTCAGAAACAGGAAAAGAGTAATGGTGTAGCTTAGGCATCATATCAGAAATTAAAGTAGAGGAAGTTGAAATTATTGTTCCAACACATTTTTCTTGACAAAATGCCATGCCTTTAGTAAGCTGGAAGGGCAGATGTTTCTACAGAAATCAGACTGTCAATATGGAAGCGACACAATCTACAAACGTGGTATGGATGGATGAAGCCTAGAAAAAAGATTAATTCCTCTATTGGCTTCTTCACAATCTGTGGAGTCACAACCACGAATTTAAAAGCTGTTCTTTTTTTTCTTTTTTTTTTCTTGATGAATAAACACAAATTAAGGCACAATTGTAAAGAGGAAGGAACACAATACTTGGTATACTTTTAAACAATAATTAAAAATATTAAAATGGTAGGAGATGATCTTTCAATGAAATTACAGCTGTACATTTCGGAGGGTATGTCTCTACAAACTTTGCATATCTACAGACTAAAATCTTTGCTAATGGAGTATGCAAATAATAATTTGCATCTATTGGCAGTTTTTTAATATGATGAGCTGATTAGCACATAAAATTTAAATAAAATTCAATGATGTTTGTGGTTCCAATGTGTTAGAACTGCCAAAAATGAAAGGAGTTAGGACACTTGTGCAGGGCAGTGTATGGGCAAAAATATGGATAGATGAGTAAAACTAACATAAAGTTTGTCAGAGCATGCATGCAATCCATCCCTCCATCCATCCATCCATCCATCCATCCATCCATCCATCCATCCATCCATCCATCCATCCATCCATCCATCCATCCATCCATCCATCCATCCATCCATCCATCCATCCATCCATCCATCTATCCATCCATCCATTTCCTCGCTTGTTCTTCCACGGCTGCAGGTGGGCTTGGGCCTATCTCTTTGGACATCCTGGACAAGTGGCCAGTCCGTCACAGGAACACAGAAGACAAACAACCACACACACACACACAGTCATTCAGGGAAGACATACTAAACATTTTTTTTTTCCACACACTATCATTTTCTTTAGTTATTTTGATATTAAAAATACTCAAATAAATTTTCCAGACAGGGTAGGAGCCTTGTAAAATGAGAGTGGTACATGTGAGGAGTCTGAGGAAAAAAAGACACCAAATCCAAACCGGCAAATGTGGAAAAGGGATTATGTCACGTTAGACAGCAGAACTGACAAAAATGTGAATGACAGATGTTGAAAAGAAATTATGATAAATGATAAAAGTAAGAAAGAGACAAAGCCATGGAAAGAACTAGAAAGAATACCTCAGTAGGACACTTGATTCGTCCCATCTGTTTGAGCACTCGCCGCAGCCGTTCTCTTTCTTCGTGCTCGTTGCCCGTCTGGCCTTCGCTCCCTGAGGGCTGAGGAAGAACAAACACACCGTCAAATAAGCTTGTCCCACCACAACACCACCCGCTTCCTCACATCACAATAACATTGTACCAAGAAAGCATGTTTTCCTTCTCATTTGTTCACACTGTGGCAGGATCATTGAATGATTTCATGGTGAGGCTGTTACTCAAGGCGTGTTTGTGTCAACTGTCAAACTCATGTTTTCACTTGAATGTCGCCTGGTGCCAAACGCAGCCAAGACCAGAACAACAGATGGTAAGGCTGCCAGATAGAAAAAAAGAAGAGTGGGGCACTGGAAAGAGTCTGGAGCTACTGAGTAATCCCAGGGGGGTTAACTTCATGTGTTTACTCAAGTGTAAAACGCTCCATGAGATGCACGGCATGCAACTCTGCAGCAGATAAAAGGTGAAGGTAAAGAGGAGATGCCCTTTTAGCTCAACAATAATGTTTGCCTGCAGACTGAGCCTGTGATTTACACTGACAGGCAAAAAAGGATAGCTGTGCATCAACATGCATTATTAATTTCTCCAACATATACAGAACAAAAGAAGAGTGAGAACCTCCAGGAGAGACAAATAATTATTGTCCTTTGATGGACTAGAGGCCTTTCCAGGGCACAACCCAACTTGTACAAACTATGTAAATAATGTTTTAAATAGCCTAGTCCATATACAAACACTTCAAACACAAAAGGCCAAAGATCCCTGTAAAACTACACAAAATACCGAACTACAGCACCAGTGGTTTGCAGCTGCTATAAACTAGTATAGTTTATGATTGCATAAATATAGGGACAAAAATATGTTAACTAAGGCTAATATTAATAAAATAGCCACATCAATATCAAATACTTATAAATAATACAGTAAAAAGAATCGCTACACATAAAAAATAAGGACCAGAGTTCAAGTTAAGGGCTGAAAGATTGACAGGACATTAAAAAATTATGATTCTATAAATTAAAGCCACTAGATGAATAAATCTGATTTAACAAATGCTGCTGTGGCGGTGTGATGTTCTTTTCTACAGTGATGCCTGCATAAATATGAGCAGTGGAAATACAAACTTGCCTTACAAATACATGCTAAATATTTTTTGCCATAAATAATTTAAAAATAGGGGCCGCTGCTGTGGCTAGAGTGGATATGGTAACTGTCCTTCAATCAGAAAGGAACAAGTTTAATTCCAGCTTTCCACTACTTCAGTCAGGACCTACTCTTGAGATTTGGGTACAAAAACACAAGTGACAAAACTATATCCCAAATCACTACCTATTTATGATCATTTGTAAAATGTTATTTTCCTGAGATAGCTCGCCATCTCATATCTCTGAGGATCTTACACACCTAACATGCTGAAGTCATCTCCACTGAATTGTAAGGATGCCAGTGATGTCTGGCGACAAGTCCCTTCAGAAGATATATGGCTGATTTGCTCAGTTTAATTTTGCTGGTGCAAATGGATCATTACTCCAAAACTACCAAGCATGACACACTTCATAAATATACATGTACGAGCCCAAGTATCAGCTCCTTGGAGCCTAGGTGCTCACCACCTAGCGACATACTACAAGCCTCAAAGTTTACTGCCTGTAGAGTCATTAATTTTTTATGATACCTTTACAAATAAGCAGCTTTGAATTATTTAACAAACTTCATTGCAGTGTCATTGCTCTAATGCAGACCGGGCATGATAGTATCTTAATGAAGCTCTTGGTCGGCAGACTTAAGGCAGGTCCAGAGAGAAATAGGAGTAATAAAACAAAAATGCCACCATCCAGGTTATGATTTCCAATACAATTTTAAGGAATCAAGAACAGAGATGTAGTTTACTGAATGGAAAGATATTTAAATATATAACTTCATGGGCCCAGAGAAGAAGAAGCACATCAGCACAAGAAAAAGTCAGCGCAATTTCCAAACAGCTGAATTTCTCTGTTGCTTTGGGTGTTTCTCTCAAAACACCCAAAGCATATTCCTCAGGGTCAGGCTAAGATTGACACACAAAGAACAAGGTGTGTATTTAACACAACTTAAAGAAACTCTACACATGCCAGAGTACCTTGGTGCTGTGTTCAGCCATAGTGTGGTAGTTTAGACCAGCTTTGGACCGGAACTGTTTCTGGCATTGCTGGCACTTGAGGGCATCCTGGAGCTGAGGACAGAGAGGGCCAAACAGAGAATTATTTGCATGCATGAAACAGAAACTAAACCGAATCAATTAATTCACAAAAAAGTAGTCAACAATCTGGTCAGTTCTCATAAAAAAAACCCAACCCCCTGAGGAATAAGATAAAAATATTACAATCAAAAACTAGTAAAAATACTGCACAGACTGGAGATACTGGCAGATTTTATTTTCATAGCCATATAGTGTATATCGTTGTACAGTTGTCACTTTAAAAAAGCCACATTGCACACAGATGGATTTTTGTTATAAAAGCCAAAATCAGGTGATCACAAGGCAAAGTTGGTTTATCAACACAAAAACAAAAATAAAATGTAAATGTAATCTATTTAGCAAGGTCTGCCTATGTCAGAAGATGACTCTGGAAGATGGCAGATTTGGTCTGCAGATGGCAAAGTTAACTACTGATCCACAGGGAGGGTGTCACTATTACACTGCTGATTATAAAGACCCAGCATCTGAAGGACACTGTGGTATTTCTGGATCATATCTGTACAATGTAGAGTTGAAACTTAATGGATGAAACAGTAATCGAGGTAATATGCTCATTCACCATCATGTTGTTTCGCATACCATCACAGAATATGCAAAGAATAATTAGAGGTCACACAGAATTATAACTTTGAGAAACTATTTATTATGGTTTGACAGTATCGATACTATTGTATCATACTATTTTCATGTTAAAAATTTAACACTAAAAATATACAACAGCTGATGATGCTACTATAACAATTAATTAGTCAGGCTATGTGCTCTGGTCCGCAGGCAGATCTTGGCATCCAAACAAACATGCTCATTGTAGTTTGGTAGCTTTAGTCATAAAACAGCTTTTCCCTACCAAAATAGAATATTGACCCAGTTGCAGTGAAGTTTTGGTTCTCTCTGTGGAAGGCAGGTGTATTTATTGCTTACCTTCTGGCAGATCTCCATGTGTTTCTTCAGACCATGGATTGTTTTCCTGGTGACAATGGAGCAGGTGGGGCACACCACTTCACCTCGCTCCGAGATTGTTCGCTGCCACTGAGTGTCAGAAACGCCACCTGAGCAACAAATGGGAAGCAGGAAGGCTTGTAAAATGCATATAAAATATTAAGAATTAGGAACATTTTATTGCTTAATAATTTTCTCAGTTTAAATGAATCTATCAGATTTGTTTTAAAATTCCCAGAACCACTCTGAACAGACAAGCCCAGGAAAAAGCAGTACTCTACGCACAATGTCAGACAGGAAGAATTAATTAAATTTCTACACCCCTGTAAAAATTTAATGGCAGGCTCCCTAGTCTGGGTAATTTTAAATGTCGCTTTGTTACACACTAGCGACCTTTTTCCTACGTGCTTCGTACATAATAATGGCTGGGATCTAGTCAAGTCACCTCTCCATCCTGAGGAGGATGAAGCAGTCACAGAAAATCAAAGCGTGAACAAACACTTAACAGTAGGAAGTTCTTCAACATGTGCCAAAATTGGGTGGTGTTGCCCAATTGATAAAAAAATTTAAAAATCTAAAAAATACCATCTTTTGAAATGCTGTGGCATCAGAAAAAAAAACTATATGGAGGGTGAAGATTAGATTCTTTTGGGTTTTTTTCAGATTTTGTATATAGTCAGCGTAGGTTAATTTATTTTTTTAGGTTCACTATTTTTTATTTATTTCAGGATTTCATAGATCTGATCTTGGCTCTCACCCGAGCTTGCTGTCATTGGTTCTTTCTTGGAGGACTGAGCAGATGTGGGTCTTCTCTGAGGCTCATCGCTGAACCCACAGCCCTCTGGTCTCTTCACACGACCTGCTTTCAGCTTCTCCTCGACCTTAGTCATGCCTGAAATGCACGTACAGCAGAAGATACAACTATTGTTGTAGTAATTAATTTGGACAATATACTATTTAAAAAAAGGGGAGAAAAAATTACAGTGAAGAGAAAATGATGGACAATGATTAGCAAGAAACCAAAGAGTTATACTTTATGTACCATAGAATAAAGTAAGAAGGACAATCAACTGTAAATATATTATTTTAGTAAAATTAGTGTTTTAAAAAAGTTTTCACATCACCTTGTACTTTTGTACATTAACTCCAGTAACTTCTACTTTTTGTTTAGTAGTTTTAGTAGTTTAAAATTCAGAAGTATTAAGAAAATTAAATTTTTCTTTCCTGTACAGTTTAAAATCTGAAGAGTCTGACTTGTACTAAGTCAATATTTTTCTTGAATTGTTTTGGGGTTTGTTGCTTTGCAAATCTAAAGACATTAAATATTTAACTTTTTTTAGAAATAGCTCAACCGCTGGCAGAAATAGCCTTGATCTTTATTTTGAGCATCAATTTTCAGAATCTCAATTGGATGCATGCTTTGGTAAGTTTGAAGTTGTGCAATAATCTCCTTATTTTTTTAATGATGGATAAAGTAGTTCTTTGTTGAGCACGACGATGGCTCAGGGACAAAGCGTGTGGCCATCACGCATTCTGAGTCCCCGCCAGATGATAATTGTTCCTTCCTGACAACTGTCAAATAAAAACCTGTGGAGCCAATAACAGCTTAAAAACAAAACAAAAAAATAAGCAGCTCTCTGTTATCACCTGGCCAATTGCCTTGAGGTTATAATCAAAATCAGTTGGTTGGGTTGGATGTTATTTAGTCCAAAAATAATAATAGAGCTTGAATTCAAATGTTATACAAACTTTTTAGATTTTTTTTTTTTTGATGAAAAAAATAATGCCATGTATCATCTTTTCCTACTTAAATTTATGCACTGCTTTGGCTTATACTGTCATATACAATACCAATAAATTGCACTGAAGTTTGCAGCTATATTGAGGAAATATATGAAATACTTCGGGGCTTATGAAAACTTTTGCAAGACACTGCATACATATCTATGAGAGGAAGCCTGAAAGAGAGCAATCAGTCTTGCAAAACGGCAGATAAATTGTTTGACATGTGATGAGAAGTGCTTTACAGCCTGAATATGCTACATGAGTCACTGAGTATTTCCAGCATATCAATGAGACAAAGACAGAAGGAGGTTGGTAAAGCTGTGTATGTGACTCACTGTTTCATTTAGCCAGAAATGAAGCATCTCAGCAGTTGCCACATTAACGCTGTTAAAAGACTAGCTCCATTGATCAGTAGCAATAGGGAGCATTCACAATGACACAACCAAATGCAATTCTCTTTAAATGGCCTAAAATCAACTCTGCAGGGACACAGTGGTATATTAGTTCTCCTTAGAATTGTATAATTAAATAAAACATCAAATAATTCCTGAGGTTTTCTGTAATCAATGCTGATTCTGTCTACACAGACGGTCTATTTATCATCGTTATAATCATGGTGACATGGTAATTACAAATAGTGATAGAGTACAAATTTCCTTTAGAAAGGTTGGATTATCTGCAGCAGCAGGTGTTTACCTTTCAGCCCAAATGTCCCGGATATTGATGGCTGTTCTCCGGTGAATTTCTTGGGAGTTTTTTGCTTCCGTCCTGGACCATTAAAAAAAAAAAAAATACAAAAAAAGAACTGTCATTGTATCATTAAAGACATAGCACACACGTCAAACACAAAAGTACATCACAACATTTTGCTGCGATCTTACTGTGCCTCATTCGCTCTGGATCTTCGTCGGGGTACGAAGAGGGAAGACTCCCGCCTTCACTTTCACTCCCTCCTGCATCGGATGATGTGCTTTGACACTGCGACTGAGTCTGAACTGTGTGCGATGATGGGTGAATTTGCCGTGAAGCCGGGATCTGACTGTGTACTTTCCTCTCACTCTTGAGGTGGGTTAGTTCTCCATTCTGAGACGGCGCAGAAACCTCATACGTTTTTTTCACCTTAAAGAACACCGGCGATGGCGGGCTGTTCTCCATAGGCCTAAATTCACACACCCAAAGAACAGATTTAAGTATTAAAAACACTTAAAACACTCCGCCTAATGGCTTTGGGTGGGAATTTGAACTTTCAGTCACCTTTTCTTGATATTGGATTTGACAGGAATCTTAAGAAGCTGCTGTTCCTTGGCCTCCTTGCTAACTCTCTCTGGGTGGTTCCAGAGTTTGTGCTTCTCCAGCCGTACTTTTGTGGCAAAAGCTGCCTCACAGTAGGGACAGCCGTGACTCAGCTTCTCAGCTACAGTGGGCTGAAGAAAGATATCATGAGTGGGGACCTAGATTAAGCTCTCGCCCTACACATTATCCAATACAAGTTGGTGGTTATTATTTAAAGCTCTTAGGTAACTTAGAAGTCATTCAAGAAGAAAAACATAAGTTGTATTTCTTAACTTTAATAGTCGTTTAAGATTCAATTGCGTCTCTTGAATCTTTAAACCTTATCAGGAGAAACCAAACAGAAATAGCCAGCAAAATAGCAGGAAAAGCAGGAGAGGCTAGTGACTCACTCCTTGGCAGCGTTGATAGTGGTACTTAACGCCATAGATGCTGGGAAATTCTAGCCAACAGCCTGTACATGGACATTTAACCCTGGATCGGCGCTTGAATTCTTCCTTCCATTGTATTATCAAATGGGCCTGCATAGACATGATGACAAAAGAGTGAGAACCTGCAAATTCTTTGGTTTTGGATATTATCAAGAAATGTGAATGTCTAACAAAGCCAAGATAACGCACCCAGACATGTCCAAGAGAGATACTCACAGGAATGCTCCTAAGTTCCTGACCGTCAGTCTTAGGCCGACCTTTTCTTTTTCCATCTGCTTGGTCGTCACACATTAAACCTGGAAAAACGAGAACAACGTATCTTTGGAATAAAAGTGATGCCACTACTTCACACTTAATAAAAGCTTGCAAATTGCTATGATAAAGTTTTATGAAGTGTTCACAAACCCTTTTCAGTATCTTTTAGTTCTAACAAAATGAGTGATTCACAATCACTATAGAGGTTGAGTTAAGCAGCTCGGATAGACAGATACATGAGGGAACTCTTAAAACCATGCACAGTGTCGCCTCCAGTATTTTGCAGTAGACCTTCAGCAGAATAACAGATTTTGTTTCTTTACAGACTAAGAACACAAGACCTTGAGATGATAAGCTTGGCAGTTCTGTTTTTAAGATGCAGACTGCTTTTATCTTCTAGATGGCAAATATAAACAGTTGAATTGTTGAAACAACCAGTTAAATTAATGTGACGCTTCTAATCAGCAGCAATTGTACTTTTTTGATAGGTGAACTGAACTGCATTTTGTTTTGCATGTTAAATGCTGTGTTTTTATCGGCAGTTAGTGGAAAACTATTAGAATTAGCAGAAATGAAGGCATGAAAGCATCAGCCTATGTGTAATTAATTAGTTTAATGTGTTTCACGTATTGATTTGAGTTACTGTAATAAATTTACTTTTCAGTAATATTCCAATTTATTTGATAGAGCTGTGAACTGTCCAAATCTATTTCAGAACAATTGTTTTCCTCCTGCAAAATAAAACAGGTTTTGGACAGAAACATGCATGAGGAGGCGCTTCGCCACACACACAGAATCTGATATCATGGGATTCCCACAAAAACAAATGGACTGACTCAAGTGTGTGTATACACAGTGCTAAATGGAAACCAGGGGAGTCACATGTCAGTCTCTCTTGTGTATGTCCATGTGTAAGTACGCGTGTTTTTGCATGAGTGTGTGAAAGTGAAAGCTGTGTGAGCAAAGGCTATAAATTGCAGGAGCTTGAATGAACCTCTGACACAGCAGACTGCAGACTGACTGCCTCAGCTCACTCTGTTCTCTCTGTTGTGCCCTCTTTCATCTCTGATATTGCTGCTTTCCTCTTTTCTCACCACGAGTCTAAGTTTCTCTCTTTTCTCTCTCTGTTCTTGCTCGTCTTTCTCGATGGTTCCACCGTCTCAGTACTGCTCTTTTCTCTGCCACAATTAAAACCCCCACACTCCCTCTCCATAGCACACTGCTACCTGAGCAAATCAGCCCAGACAGATGAAGAGTGTGCTCTGTACAAGAATATACGTATGAGCGAAAAGGTGAGAAAAGAGGGAATAGAGAATAGAAAGGATGTTGAAGAGGGAGAATGGAATTTCACAGAAGAATGATTCTGCCTGAATATAATACTGAATGACAGTGCTGCAGGTAACCCTGCTCTGCAGAATGTGTCTTTACATATGCTCTGAACTCAACTACATTGACATGGCTAGACCAAAAACAACCACAAAAAAGATAACCTGGAAAAACAATCTGAAAAAAAAAGGCTCTATTATTTTTTTTCTCCAACATTGTTTATTTCAACAAAAATTGTCTTGTCGCTGTTGAGCAGAAAAACATAGCTGACAAATTGACACGTGAATCACTGAGAATGATTTTGTGTTCCACGCTTTTTGTTCAAACTAATTTTATGTTTCAGATCTGCAATGATTTACAGTTTGAGCTCTGGCAACTGTGGAGCCCTATCTCCGCGCAAGTGTGTGTGTCTATCCAAATAAAGTCGAATCAATTGAATTTACAAGAAGGAACTGTTTTTAAGATAATTTTTGTGAAAATATTAAGAACTTTGTGTGATTTTAATCAGAGTGATGGGTTTTTTTTTATTCTGACTAACTGTATTTCAGTAGGATTTCATGTGACAAATTTACATAAAATAAAGTGGGAGAAAAATGATCTCAAAAGTTGGAAAACTTTGTTAAAAAATTATCCAACTTTTTAAAAAACAAGGGTTGTCAAGACGGTTGCTTCATAGCATTAATGGACAAACACAGCAGGCTGCTTTAGATAAAATTATGAAGTTTAATGCAGGGCTAGGTTTTAAAACAATACTCCAAGTTTCTTGCAAAGCACTTTTTCAGTCCTCATTTGAAAGTGGAAAACATTTGGAACAAGTGAAAAATCTCACAAGACCTGGCTGTCCACCGAAACTGACAGAGATAATCAGTCAAATTGGTAGTCAAGAGGGTCATGGCAACCCGGAAAACATTGTACATCACCCTAAACACACGGTGCCGCATATGAAAGATGGGGGTGACAGCATCATGCCGAGGAAATTGTTTTCTTTAGCCCACAGAATGGCTTGATTAAACCTGTTAGACACAGCTGTAGACTCAGAATAAGGTTCAGTCTCCAGTACAGTTACTCTCAATCCTAGTCAGAGCTCATGCAGAATATTTTAAATAAAAGCACTTTCAATTACTAGTTGTGACCTCCACAAATTTGGTGTGTGAGGCAAAATGTAACTTTGTTGCCTACAAGCAAAATGCTATGTATGGAAGAGAACGTCACCCTGAAAACACAATCTCCATGATCAGAAAATGATGGTGGTGGTATCATTCTGTGGACATTTTGTTTTTTCAGCAGAGAAAAGGAAACAGAATCTGCAAAATTTTCAGTCTCTAGAAGTGTGATGCACAGTGTGAGACATACCAAAAACATTTGCAGCCATAGCAGAAGTGAAAGGATGCTCTATATACAGTACTGATTCTTGTGGTGGAGGGTTGTGTTGAAATGCACGCCACACTTTTTTTACACCTGTGCATCATTTTCCTTCTACTTCACTATTATTCACAACTTTGTGGAGATAAATCGCATAAAATCTTAATCAGACACACTGCAGTTTGTTTTTGCATTAACGTGAAAAGGGGTAAGAAAGATTTTGCAAGTCACAATGCATACAAGAATTACTCAGCAAACCTGTGTAATTCCTCCACTTTCCTTCTTCATCTCTTGTTCTCTCAGACCCAAACCCACAGACCACTGAAATGTTTGTCTAATCTCTTTTTGCAGACTCGTAACATTAAGTTAGTCTGAAAATAACTGAATATATAGCAAAACAGAATGAGATGTGGCACAACATTGCAGACTTGAAACTTCAAATACTTGACATAATGTGTAAACACAAGCATAAAAGCACACAGTCCTGCACAAACAAGTACACAAACCCATTACCAGTGTGTGTGTGTGATGTCAATGCATTGATATGAGTGTATTAATATTCTCCAGGCACCAGAGCATTTCTCTATTAGCTGGGTAGCAGCTGGAGAGGTGATGCACTTGGCAAAGCTGCTCTTTTGCTGGGAATGAAATTGAGCTTGCATTCTAATTCTTGTCCTAGAAAATAAAGGCCTTGAAAAAAACAGCATAATTAATGAATTTTCCTCTTGGGAAAGATATGATCTTGTTGCTATGGGAATAACATCCACTTGTCTTACCACAATTAGAGGCCTCTTTAGTGAAAGCAAAACAATCTGACTAAAATGTAGTGAACTACGCTACAATGCAAACGATCAAAGCCTGTTCTGCACATAAATTATGCTTATAAATATAAACCGTTAACTCTTCTCTTTTGGATTATCTTTGTAAATAAATTACAATCTTTAAGCAGAAGTTGGGAGCACACTGGCGCTCTGATGTTCCAGCAATCACGTGCATTGTTTTGGTCTGAAACAAAGCAGGCCCATTGTGTCAAACCCGAACCCCGGTTCTCATGCACAGGCCACGGGGATAAAACAGCTGTTCTGCTAATGTCAGAGTGTGATTCGCTCCCAGCTGCCTGCAACTGTTGCGCCACACTGTTTAACACTTAAAGGCGTGCAAGAAGAGAAAAGAAAAGTAGAGAGGACAAGAGTCAGGACACAGGAGTCCTGGCAGCTGTCTAATGATCTCAAATAACCTCTGCGTTCTCCTAGCTACGCCTGCAACTGCTCTCCCTTAGTGCAAGCGTTCACACATTACCCACAAGCACACACGCATACACACACCAGTATGCACGTACAGAACAGCCATTTGTTTTCCTTGACAAACACTTACACAGAAGCCTTTGTCTGAGTCTGCACAGTGGGCTACAGACCTACTGTAGTTATAAACAAACATTCACCATGAACACATGCCTTTTGGAATGAGGGCATAGTTTCACTACTTCCTCAATCTAAATGGACAAAAGGTGAAGAAACCAATACACCTGGGTTCAGAACACAATGCTTACAGTAAGACTGCTGCAGACAATGTGGTTTAGATTAAAAAAAATGTTCTCCCATCTCTCGTTTCATATGCACTCGTTTTTTTTTACTATTTTCCACGACCGCATATACTGTATTTTTTCTGCATGTGTTTTCATTTCCTCCCTCTCTCTCACTCACTCACTCCATCACACACACACACACACACATTCAGCGCATTTCTTCCTCTTCTTCGTATACGCACCTCCTTTCGAAGACGTTCCCATATTCCCTCCCAGTCAGATCTGCTTCCAGAAAGTGAGTAAGACAGAGAAGTGAGGGGGAGCAGCGCCAGAAGACACTGACTTACTGAAAAGAAAACCAGACTCTGTCAGTGCGACGGGCTCTCAGGCTCATACTGTCTTTGTCTTACTGCCCTCCCTCTCTTTCTTTTCTGCCCCACTGTAGCTGTGCTTAAGCTAAGCACTTCCACATTTGTTCACAACCAAATTGTCTTATTCTAGGAGAATATGATCTTACCCACCTAACCTCATCCCTTTCTTTGGTGGAATTACTTACATAATGTACATTTTTACTGTTCATCAACAGAAACAGCACTAAAGCAAAAGAAAAAAAAAAGTCTTTCAAATGAACTCAACCTTATTCTCTGATATTGATGGTGAGATGTTATTTGCAATCAGGAGATTAAAGAAACCTTCTACCTCAACAGGTCAACTGAAACATAGCTATAAGAAAGCTTATATGCTAAATAATAACTTGTTACTGATCATATAAACTAATTTTCTTACAAATGTAACATAAAGCATAAGAAGATGTTTGAATTAATTTAGACAGAGTTTAGGCAGAGTAGTGTCATCTCACTACTCTGCCTCAGTTCAATTAGTTACATTACAACTCAAAAAAAGCTTAGCCGCCATTGGACACGACATAATGTACAAAAAACGAACAAAAATCATAACACCATAGATTCAATCTAACTAACAGCTGCTTGTAAAACCAGAGCCAACAATGGGAGAGGAAAAGAACGTATTTTAAAAGGAAGACAGTGAAATTGAGTATTCTCAATTTGAGGTTTGTATACATTGTACTTGTCAAAGACTAAATTTTTTCAGGAAGTTTTTCAAAACTTTGCAATCATTATTATGGTGAAAGCTTTATATTTTGAAACTGATTTTGGAAAGCTTTATATTTTAAAAACAATGAATGATTAATTGACAATTGACAATAGGGGGATGGAAGCAGCTCAAAGTTTCACTACCTATATAAGCTCTCTGAATATTAAAGATTAAACTTTTTTGAGTTTAATTTACAGTACAAATAATTATTGTTCCAGTGAAAAATGATCTGCTGTTAATATAATCATTAGTACAAGAAGCTCATGTGCAAATGGCTTTCTACATGTAAAAACAACACTACTGTATGCTCAGAGTGCACAACTTTCCGTTGATTTGCAGGTTTGCACGCTCATGTTTCATAGTACAAAACTGACTCAGAGTGGGAGATCCTCGGACCACATATCTTTAAAATTAGTAGCTAGCGTGAGAAAGCAAGTGTCCAAATGAAAAACTACTTTCAGGGCGCATAGTGCCTGAAACCACAGAATAACGACTCATTCCTTATAAGACGCGATGACTGCCAGTTTAATACTACCACTAAACCATATATTACACAGCCAGTTCAAAGGAAAAGAGACATGGTTAAGATTTCTGAAATGCAATCTGGATACATACAATTATCCAGTGATCTTACAGCTGTTTTTGTAATGGGTTTAAAGACTTTCAATCACAACTACTCCAGCTGGCTGGCCACATATGTATAATTTCAAGGGAAGGGCGAAAATAAAGGAGGAGCCAAGCTGACAAAAGAACAAGCTAAATCTTTGCAAACGTATACTCCACCAGCAGCTCGCAGGGGGGGTTTTAACCGTTCCATTACATATAAATGGACATAAATATGACCCATGTTTACAGAACAAGCTTCACAGTCCAGATACATAAAAGCCAGAGCCCGCCTGCTACAGAAAGCCTGCTGCTCCCTCCTTACGGAAAATTACTCACAAACGTAGATTCTGTCTTCTTACCAATATGTTTGTCATCTTTTTCACAATCAAAAAACTCCACAAATACGGGTGCTGTGGTGGCGTAGGGGGAAAGCACGACCCACATATTGAGGCCTTAGACCTCGTGGCGGCGGTCGCAGCTTCGATTCCTGGCCTGGCAGCATTTGCCGTATGTCTTCATCTCTCATTGCCCTATTTCCTGTCAAACTATGTTCAAATAAAGGCCACGAGAACCAACAAAACATTAAAAAAATGTAAAAACTCCACAAATACTAGGATAATGAAGCTTATTAATAGAAGTATAGGAACCATGCAAAAATACCCCCAAATATTCTCCAACATTTTATGAATTTAAGCAAGAGACAGTTTGAGAGAAGAAGGAAGGAATTTGTTTATCCATCCAGAATGGGACAAAATAAGTCAGTGGAATTGTGAGTACATGGAGAGAAAAGGCAAAAAAACTGATGGAAATAAAGGCAAATGTGCAGTTTCATCAAATGGCAGCTGTGGGCCAGAAATGAGGATCCCAGAGGCAGAATGGTCTCATTCTGCCTGTTTAGAACATTGATGTTTACACATACGGACATTAGGCTGAGGTATTTAAAATCACCAAAGGTAAGATTTCCAGTGCTAACATAGCCAATATAATATTGTGATTCAAAGCCTCTTCTGAGGCCATTGTCCTGTAAAGATGATAATGAGTGAATGAAATTTGCGCAGCACCTGGTGCTGTTTTCTGTACACTGAAAAACATACCTTATGTGCCAAAATGCATAAATATGGCATTAATGAATGATCTAGCAGTATGTTTGCCCTTCTTTTTTTGTAAAAAAACAGTCCAGACTAGTCAAGGCATAGATAGCACTCATATCCTGAAGTTATACTGTGTTATGTGGTATCAATCTGTTAGTAGCTGATCCTTCAAGTTTTCTCCATGGATTTATTTGTCTAACACATCAACACACACGTTTGATTGGATCAAATTCTTGGGGAATTTAGAGGTCAAAACATCAAAATTATGCAGTTTAAACCGTTACTGAACCATTTACCACTTCATCTGTCGATTAACATGCTATTTCAGATCTCAGTATGTTTGTAAACCAGGCTGGCTGAATATTTTTCCACATAACCACATAAGCCAGTGGCTTTCCACAACTTTTCACAATTATATTTAATGATAAACTCTATGTTTATGTTTTAAGCAACAGAAGACATTGCAACTGCACACTTGACAACAGAAACTTCATATTGATGGGTTTTTATTTTCTGCTCCAGCTGTATACATTTGACAAATATCACTCATTTGTCAAAGAAATAAGATGTTTCAACACACTTTTCCATTTTTAATAATTATGAATCTTTTAATTAATGAGTTCATAAGTTCATGTTTTTATTCATGATCTTTATACAACTATTACGATTGTTGTGTCTATGTTCCTTGCTGTTGGATTTTAAAGGAGCTTTTGGAAACGCACCACTGCTTGTATGATTCCCCTAAAACTGGATATACTGAAATTTATCCAAGTGGGAGTCTGTTTAGAGTACCAACCTTGTGACAAACCTTACTCCTTATGTGTTAATTGGTCTAGCTTTCTATTTGTGAATGTGAGATTGATTGTTGAGAACTTATTTTCTATTTTGCACCTTTTCTGTCTATATGCAAACAGTTCCATGTTTTATGATGACCCTGATGAAGCCCACAAGTTTAAATGTGTTAGTCTGTTGAAAGAGTTGTTTTTACGATGTGCTAATTACATTATTGCGGCGTGTGCAACATTTTGAACAGACTGTGCTCAGAGGGTGGCTGTGCTGTCAAGGTTTTTTTTTTTTTTTAAAAAAGTGGCAGAAGAGTTTGTGGGCAACGTTTCAGAGGCCACAACGAGAAAAAATATCTGCCTTGACTTCAAGCTTTACAGGAAGACCCTTGCAGAAGCTTGAAAAAAAAAAAACAGAACTATTATTATAAAAAATACTAAAGACAATGTGCTTTTAGGTAAGAAAAAAAACCCCACAGAAGGCACAAAAACACGTTAAAATAGAAACAAAAACATCAAAAAAGGGAAACACACTGGCTTTTTAATAGTACAAAGTTTTCGTATCTCATTAAAACCTTTTATTAAATAAAAATATAAATAGTAAATGGTTTTAGTAGCAATGTAAAATTCGGTTATTTTCTAAAAAATAAATAAATAAATAAATAAAAAATTACATTTAACTACTGCGTGCAGGTAAGAGGCTGGGATGTGGGATTTTCAACTGTATCTTATCTGAGTGGCTCAGGTGGGTCATTATGAGGAAGAGGCTTAGTTAATAAGACTAGTCTGGCAGGATAAGCTAGTGGTGGCTAATCCTGAGTGGGAAGCACCAACTGTCAAAATACCTGCATTTAGCTGCAATCACACAAAGCTGCATCAAAATAATCACTCTCAAAATGACTGATGGTAAACATAGCAAATAAAACAGGAAATTTAAAGCGCATTAATATTGAACATCAGCAGGAATTAAGGAAGCAAGAAAACTGAAAGCCCAAAGCTGTCAAGATGCATGAGGAACACACTGAACCTTAGATGATGATGGAAAATCTTATAAAAAAAAATATGTAAATAATTATTTTTTAAATGTTCTCTTGGAGTTTGTGTATAAAAGTTTAAATATGAAAAAATATATATATATATATATATATATTATAGCAGTATTATATATTATATATATATTAATTAAATTAAAAAAGATTTTTAATTTGGCTAATATTAGCAATAACATACAAAAACGGCATATTTCTCTCCATTCAATATGTTCAAACATTGAAGGAACATTTTTGCAAATAGATCTACAGAACCTTTGGTGCCACTGGTTTATTTAAATGCAAACATGACAAGGTGCACGCCTGCATTCTGTGGGCGTCCAGCCATCTTGAATACTAAACTTCCTCAGCAAGTTCTGACTGTCTGTAGTATTGTTGTTGCTTTTCTGCCTGAGAACTCAGAAAATCTGACTTTGAAGTGCAAAGATAATTCAGCAGCACACTTAATGCAATTAGAATATCGTGTGTATTGCTTTAGGTCTAATCTGGTTTAAAAAGGTATTAAAAATGAATATTTTAATATCTTAAATAATATCTGCTCTTTATCTTCTACTTACTTTGAAAGACTTTCTTGACATTTTTTACTCCTTTTAAATGGTTAAGTGTTCTCTGAGCCTGACAATATTTTTTGCAAAGACTGACTTAGCAAAGAGTAAGCAAACACTGACTTTTTGCTAAGCCTTCAGCTGAACGGAGCATTTTAAATAACAGATTTATTTCTATTTAATCAAAAGAAATAATAATACCAGGTTTAAACGCAATATCAAAGGAACAAAAACATAAAACAGCAAAGAAAAATGTCTCAAAGTCAACCTCAAGGACCACATCCTCCCATGTGATCTGTCTGGTGTGGCAAGATTAAAGCTTAATCACAACACTTTAGGAACACATGCAAGCCGATCTGAACTTATTATCTTCATGTTTCAAAGCATGAAGACTTTCAGAAAACCACGAATACAACGAAGAATGGCTTAGATATAGTTTGTTTTCTATTATTTCTTTGTGCTAAATTTTATTCTGAAAAAACATTTACGAACAAAAGACACAAAATGAAAAGCCTTGCTTATTCTAATGTTTTAAGCCGAACCAACTGAGTGAAACAGTGTTGTCGATGAGAAGGATGTGCTACACCAATAGTAAATAGACTTTCAAGTACGTAGATAAACTTATAGAACACTATTCTTGACATAGAGACATACAGTGATTTTTCCCCACAAATATTCACACCAAAATGCAGATCAACAGATCACTTCAGGTACAGTGTCTTGCACTTCAGTTAGAAACATTTAGAACCAAACTCACAACCTTTCAACTGCTGTCACCTTATTCTATTTACTCTGAAGTTTAGCTCCCACAGGATCACATATAACATGTCCTGTTCACAGCTGGAGGAAACCTGTTCCACTAAAAAGAGAATAAAAAGCAGATTCAGTCAATTATCAAAAACCTTTATATGGATTTTTTTCAGAGCTCAACAGTAATCTTTTCTAGATAGTTTTTAGAGTTTGATCAATCCCATAGTTTTGTAGAATATTTTTACCTCACTATATGTCACAATTCCCATCATGGAAAATAATGCATGGGAGATATTTCGCAGGTTATTAGATTTCAAGAATCATACATTAGTCCTTGGTGTGCCAATACTGCATGTATTGGCACACCAAGGATGGATTCACTTCACTGCCACTAATCCTCACTTCTGCTGGAGCAATAGATTGCTGGAAATGAATGGAAAGGAGCGCAGACATTATGACAGAAAACAGACGAGATATGTTAGGGACACAAGGATTTTACCATAATTAATAATACCAATATTTAATCATAACTTTTCATTACATCTCTTCTTAATATCATCCAAGTTTCATACCACTTCTACTGAAGTTATACGGATTCACTTCCATTCACTACTGAAACAACTTTAACAGCTGATTTTTTTTAGCTTTAAAATCAGAACGTTTAGGTTAAATATAAAAATAAAAAATAAAAATAAAAACCTATGCACACCACTAAACACAATGATTTAATTGCACTCGTATCCCTGAGAAGCTTTGCATGCGAGTCAGAGCAAATCAACCGTAGGAAAAGAAAGCGGAACATATGCACAAAGTGTAGAGTATGAAGTTACCTGGAAAAGTCCCATAAAAACCTGGACCAATTCATCACCTGGGAAAACAGTACTAACACAGGCGCACACACACAAAATCCTAGTCATGATCTGCAGGGTTACTCATTAAAGAAGTACATTTGTGAAACTTCTAGTCTTACAGTAAGGAGAAAATGAGAAGACAGCCACCAGCTTTTCACTGACGGATCTATAAACGTATATTTATTGAGTAATAAAGAATAGGGGAAATCTATAAAATATGACACTTTGAGAGCTTGCATGTAAGAAGCTGCCATTTAAACCGACTCACTGTCTTCCACCAAAATAAACACAAGATGAAACCACAAGACTAGCACATTAGCAGGAGGCAATTTGAGACTAGAGAGCATGTTCTGAATTGGTGCCAGCGATCAGAAAAGGCAGATAACTGGAAAACGATAAAGAAGGGATTTTTGTAAAGACTTAAATGTGTTTTTTGTTTCTT
The DNA here is from genome assembly GCA_911649635.1 of Poeciliopsis gracilis. NCBI lineage: Eukaryota > Metazoa > Chordata > Actinopteri > Cyprinodontiformes > Poeciliidae > Poeciliopsis > Poeciliopsis gracilis. The sequence goes on from CAJVRI010001220.1 coordinate 8,040,511, forward strand.
ACGTTTTCTGCACTCCAGGCTTCATCTTGGTGAATAAGGTTTGTATTGACGCCCATAAAAAGCAGGCACCACCGAACACATGCAGGCCCCCGCATGGATATGAAAATACAGCCTGGGGATTTTACTAATAACAAACACAATGAAGCACCTCTGTGTCTGGAAAAAAGGAGGCTATTTTGCAGCAACCAAAACAACTGGGTCATATTAGCACAGACCCAGCTTTCCAAGCCTGCCTGATGCTATTACCAAAGTCATGAGGATCTGCTGGTTATTGAATTGAAAAACCATTCCCTAGTCTCGCTTTCTCCTTCCAAAATATTCCATCTCCATCCAGATGGCTTGGGGTTTCAATCATGTCAGTGCTTGGCAATACGTGTTTGTTTGGCTTTCTCACTGTAAGGCAGTCCCAGAAAAAAAAAAAAGAAAGTAGTTTCCAGGCCCTTTCTAGTGAGAGGGGTAGGGTTACATACAGACTGAAACCAACGATTCTTAATATAATATAAATCATTTAAAGAAATGCTGTAGGGACCATTTAGAAATTTGGTAGGGTAATCAAATCTTTTGGAAACAATGCAGAAATTCTCAACAGCTAACCCAAAATGATCAAATTCTTAGCAGATAACAGAAAACCAAGACACCAAGAGACATAAGTATTCACACTTATGTCACTTAACATTTTCACATTCGATCACATTATGTCCACTAACTCTAGTGCATTTCTTTGTGGTTTTATGTGATAGATAAAAACAGGTGGCATTGCAAGAAAGCAGTTGTTTAAAGGAAGCAATCAGAACTCTTACTTTCAGGTTTCCAGAAACTATGCACGTGAAAACATGTAGGAAAATGCGTCCGGATCAGACGAAGCCAAAACTAAACTTTGTGGCCTACATGCCACAAACTTTTATGTGACAGACAACTAACACCACACAATTAACATCTCCACAATGACCAATGCAGACGGAAGCATTTGTGGTCAGCTGCGTCATCAGCTGACCACACTTGAAAGGAAGATGTTTTCTGAATACAGAGCAGATCTAGAAGAAAACTTGACTTGACTGCAGCAGCGGTTCACCTTCCAGCAGAATCTGACAACCTCTGCCTGTCTTTTCTTTTTATATCATGTCCACTACGTGAAGAGGAAGCAGCCTGTCGCCAGGTACTGACTGTGAGTGAATGGGTTTAATATTTCCAGCTTATTTCAACCTGCTTGTTACTGACATCCTTAGATTTAGAAAAAAAAAATACTTTGGTCTGTATAGTTATTTTATAGTTTTCTCCGCTGTTGGTTCAATGAGAGAGTCAAAAAATATCAAATTTAAAAATTAAATATAAACGCATCGATGAGTTTCTCTATATTTTGGGGTTACATTAGTGATTTAATCCTCCAATATTTAGAGGATGCAGTTGTCTTTATGTATCTCTGGAAAATCAGGTCCAGATCCATCACAGTACAGATAACTAATGACCTAAAAAAAAATTTAAAAGAAGTGATAATAGGTTTAAATCATCACTTTTATCACTTCGTCACAGCTGTAACGCATAATACCATAGTAAAATTTTAAGTCTAACACCCTCTATCATTGATTTACTGATGCTAGCAACCACAATAATGTATTTATGGTTCATTAGTTTTATGCTACATTTGTAAAATTCCTTAAAATTAAATTTAAATTTAATTGGAGTCAGGAAATATTTTTAAAAGAACACAATACAAAAATAAACTCCATACTTTTCAGGTTTTTTTAATGTTAAAAACTTCCAAAATCTGAGATAAGCTAAATATGATAGACATACTTAGCTTATGTCTATCACATAAACTCCAATGAAATATACAGAAGTAATAAACTCTAATATAAAATAAAAACTCTCACACAGTATGAATGCTTTTGCACAGCACTGTATGAACAAAAATTCAAACACATTTACAATATGTGTTAGTATGTTATGTCAGAGGTCACTAGAAGGACAGATGCTCCACTTCACATCCCCAGACGAATTCATCTAGGGATGAAGCCACTACTAACCTGGTTTATCCCAACAAAAGCTTAATTCTCACTAATTATATATAAAGAGGGGCATTGGTATGTCACTCACCATGTTTGTTATTGTTTTCAGGGCACGGTGTACTTCTGACAAACTCCTGGGGATGTCCATGCTTGGGTGTTTGGCCCCTTGGCAGGCCTGCTGAGGACAGCTTCCCAAGCCTGGGGCCACTGGAGCTCTCCATGCCTACAATGGCAGATTATGAGGTTAAAGGCTTTCTGCTGCTCATTAATCTGTTCCCAATGTTTGTAAGAACATTATTAGCACTCCATTACATCAATAGTCTGTGAAGATGCTCTCTCCTTGTTAATGCTTCATACTGGTCACTGGTACTGTTGGACTAAAGGTGGAGGCACACACATCATCTGCAGTGGTAATGAGGGTGTGACCTTCCATGTTTCATTTCAAAATCAATAATCTGACTTGCACACTAACTTCATGCTCTGCCCATTAGACAAAAGGTAAGTCAAAGAAAGGACAGAGACAAGAACTGCTGCTCTGCTTGCTGTCTAGCTTATGAAAAACCAACGAAGGATCTGTGTAAAAGGTCACCTGGTTGACAGCAAAGTGTTCTTCTTAACATTATTAATCATCAACATTAACTGCTGAATCTCAACACACCTGCTGTATAAATAAAATGTACTGTTCCTAAAAATTTGACGATCAAGGCTGCCAATTATTAATTTGGCAGCCAACATGCTTTTAGAATCCAACATGTTTTCACTCAAATGTTACTTTTATAAATTACAACACCAAACAGTATGAAACCCAGTAGGAACCAATCAGTTTCCATTTTCATGACATGCTTTACAATATATATGTTTCTGGTTGATGTATCCTGGAAATAATTTGCTTTCATTTTGCTTAAAGATATTCTGACATGCATAGCAAATGCTCTGCATCAAACAAGAAGTTGAAATGCACATAAGCACAAAGAGGAACTAGAAAGCATGCAGGAACAACACTTTAGTATGACTGAGGGGTGTTAGATCACTCAAGCCCTGAAACTAACAAATAAAATAAACAGAAATTGTGAGACTTAAGAACAAAAATGGTAAAAAAAAAAATAAAAACAGAACAAATAATCGGAGATTAAGTTTGCAAGGTTCTTTGCAAAAAGTTAAACATAGACTTTCTTTTAAATTGGTACATAGCTAATGTATCTGTACTGGAATTAAAATGTAGCTTACTTCAAATATTAAAATACAACATTCACATTGGAGGAAAATTCTTTTGTGAATGTTGAGTTTCTGTGAATTTTTTTCCCTCTGTTTACAAATAACAGAATATTGAAATACATGCAAATAAACAATGGATCAAACAAACTGTCAATATACTTGGAATTTTTCTCACTTAACAAGCTAACGGCCAAACAGTTTCAGCTCCACCTAACACTGTAAACCGTTTGGTAGGTTTCTCTAAAATATTTCATCAGACTGGTCCCACAGTTTAATGTAGATGTCAGAGAAAGTGGCATAGTGACTGTCTATACAGAGCATAGTCCTGGTCAGCTATCTGGCCACTATATATATATATATATATATATATATATATATATATATATATATATATATATATATATATATATATATATATATATATTATATTATTATTATTATTATTATTATTATTATTACTAAACAGCTAAACAGTTTTTAGCTGTTTAGAAATAGTTGTGACAAAACAGTCATGGCATGAAACATGAGTCTAATGAAGCTAACACTGTTTTGACTCTACAGCTGGCAAGTCACAAGCAGTGTGTCCGTCATGAAGCCAACTGCAAGCTGGCTAACTGAGCAGATTACCCAACAAAGTGACCAGCAATAAATACTAGTGTATCTATAAAACCCAGAACAGCAACAAGAGTAAATCTTCTGAACATGAAGAACTTATAAACTACTACAACAGTCAGCAAGTGTTTATTCCACATCTTTGCTTTTGTCTATGTAGAATCAAAATAACATTGTTATTAATTAAGGCCCTGGGTTAATGTGTCCGTTTGCAAATTTTACACCCATGTTATTTTTTTGTGTTGCCATTTTTCACCCACTTACTTCCATTTAAAAACTGTAAACAAACAAAATGTGATTAAACCATTGTGTATCAATTTGTTTTCACTTGCAGTAAAGTTTTGACCTGAAATATGAAAATAGTGATAAATTGCTCAAATTTACCAGCAATTTTTTTTTTTATTAAAAAAACTCCATAGTTTTCTGAAATCTTTGTATTAAAACCTGTTCTATTTTTGTTGGATTCTGGTTCAATTCAAATAAAAAAAATTTAAAAAAAAATTTCCTGATCCCAAAGAAAAATTCAATAACTCTGATCCATGTTCAGACAAATTGATTGCTCTAAAATGATGTGCCATGATCAAACCAAATTAACCCTAAATAACATCCAACTAGCAGACATATTATTTATTGGACTCCTAAAACTACATTTCCCTACAGTAGGGCTAGAGCACATAATAGAAAATAACTTGAAACTTAGGGAAGTCTATGGTTCAGTCTACAAAAGTACTAAATGGCAAAAGGTCTGAATGACCAGAAGAACCCAGATAACATTAAAATATATACTTTTGAAATGGTTGACAACACTGCTTCTATTTTAAAATAAAGCAAATTGGATATTAACATTTTTACTCTCATGTTTTTGTTTTTTAATTAGGAACAATAATGTGCCAAATACAATAAGTAATTCCATAAAATATTGTTTCACACCTTCCTTCAAGTTATAATGAAAACAAGCCTGTGACACCTCAAGCAAACCAACCTGCAAACAAGCATTTCCCACTGCACGTGGCCCACTGCCACGGTGTTTGTCAGCTATGGCCAGGCTCAATTTGAACATGTGAGTAAATAAAAACAATAAAAGTGTCCCACTTTTTCCTCCTTTAGCCCGACCACACCTACCTGAACTGTGGGGGTCAGTCACTCAGCAGCAGGAGCCCTGGGGGGCCCCACCGGGTCACCCACGTGACGGGAGGAGGAGGTCAGGAGACAGGCACCAAAGTGGGCGTTTTTTCCACCAATGTTATGTTACATGGCAATCACACCTGCTTGTACGTCAAGGGCCGTGCAGACAGCAGGCTGGGGGGGCCGAAGGGAAGCGAACAGCCGTCAGCCTCGTCTCCTCTGAACACGACGACGAAAAAGACGAATCACAATCCCGAGAGTCCACGAAAAGAAATCCAGTGTAGTTTCACCTCATTCCCAGTTTCCAAACGCATTCTCCTCCCTCCTCCTTTTCTGCATTAATATGTACAACACGAGGCACTTCTCCAACCTCCGTCTTCTCCTTTAGACCCTCCAGAAATATATAAAAAAAACACCCAGGAAACACGACCAGGTCCTCGGCTCCTGAAGGAAAAATATTAGAATACAGAATGGTTTATATAGGCAGTGAAGCAAAATGGCGACTTTATTACGAAGGAGGAGTAAAAATCCCTGCGCTGGCTGGCTTGTAGCTGAAGGGAGGCACAAAAATATGTTTAGTGCAGTAATTTCGACGGCTGTGAGACAGTCGGTTAGAGGAAAAGAAAACGAAGCGACGGCAAAGAAGAAACGTCGGATGTTAGTCCAGTCCCCGGCTCCTTACCTCGGGATTATTTCGGCTTTTTTTTATACGGATTTTATCTCGGCGGCCGTGTACAGTATTACAGTGGTGTGTGTTGGGTCATGCGCGTATCCACTCCACCTTTTGACAGTTGCAGCCACAGTCTTGATGCAACTTGCGAGCTCTCGCGTTGTTATTATTGTCTATTTCGAAGTGAATAACAACAGTGCGGGGTTTTGCTCCGGCCGAGAAAGCCGCTGCAATATTACCCCGGCTCCCGCCGCTCTTTCGACGTAACGGCGCTGGTCCCTGACGAAAAAAAGGGTCAGGGCTTAAATCCCTCATATCAGCCCTTCGTTAAGTGTTTTGCATCGAGCTGCTGCTAAATATTCGACCAATCTTGACCCGCAGCTTGAGTTCAGGCTGTGCAGTCTTCTCTCTGGAAAGAAAAAAAAAAAAAAAAAAAAACATAAAGTACGCCACAAATGTACTGAATAAATATATTTCCTTATGTCATCATTACCAATCTCTTTAATATTTTTCTTCTATTGCCACAGAATTCAAGGTCGTCACATTAAGATATTAAATCCTATTTATTTCAAGTAACGCCATCAATGGGTCTAATGCAATATTTAATATGCATTAGATGCTCTGTCAGCTGGCTGCAGGGTATGTGCACATGGCTTTTCACCCATCTAAAGCGGCTAATAATAAATGTTTCACATATGGCGGGAGCCTACATTTTTTCTCATAAAGACAGCTGACTTCATGAATCATTCATGGTTTCATTGCCACCTCTCTGTGTTTCAGTACAACAACAGAGGGACTCTCCTACTCTGACTGGTGCCAGTCAACATGGACTGATATTCTCCTATTAGTGGAAATGATCTGGAATCATGATGTAATTTATGAAGAAAAAATAAACTGTTTTAGGAATCGCCTGTGGAGGGCGGCATAGCTTAACTTTAGTGTTGCCAAGTATATTGGTAGAATTGTCAAATGTGTAGGGTAAAAAGCATATGGGAAATGAAATAGATTAATAATAGGTAAAAAGGGTGAGAGACATTATTTTTGAGTTCTGTGCATAAATAAAAAAACATACTAGTTATTATGTACACATAGTTGTAGTAGAGTATCAATAATTTACTATATGAAATTTATTTTTTCATGCTTAATCTTATTATTATCACCATTATTATTATTACTATTCTTACAAAGTAGGTTTTCTGTTGTAATTTACTTGTACCACTTCTGCTGTTATTGCAACTGTGGTTGATAATAATGAAGTGTTATTTCTTCTTCTTCTTCTTCTATTATTATTTTCATTTTTATTATTATTACTAGACAAGTGATTTATTTTTATTTGTCTCACCACGTCCAGTCAAGGTTTATGACCAGAAATCACCCACTAGAGGGCAGTACAGTTCAGTTACTTCTCAGAGTAAAAAGGCAAAACAAACACCTCATCATTGTGACTTCAAAACTTGTGATTTGGATGCATATCATACTTGTTTTCGCAATTGTTTTACTGTACAGTTTGTTTGTTTTTTTATGATTTTGTATGGTTTTATGATGTAATGCACCTTAAACTGCCTTGCTGCTGAAATGTACCCCACAAATAAACTTGATTGATTTGTAGAGAACAAAATTTCCTGGCACTCCAAATTTCCTGGCACTCCAGGAAATTTTGGGATATTTTATATTTGTTCATAAGTGATGACTAGTAGAAACATCAAGTCCATGGTGATCCTGAGTTGCAGCTTCCATTTCGAGCTGATCAAGTTAAATCTAAAACACTCGCTTCCTGTTTAATCGGGTCTGATAAATACTTCACTTTGCGCCGTGATGCATGTTGATGCTTATTCTCCTTATCAGCTGAGTAAGCACAATCATGCATTTTTTTTAAACTGGCAAGAGATAACTATTTTTTCCCTAATAACTTTTCGAATCAAAGCCACAAAGCGCACGAACGCCATTCCCATTACTATCTTTTAACATTCTACTTGACAGTTTGGCTGCTCATGAAAAAAATACAGTTTTGAGCTATTTATATCACCAAGAGCCTTCAGTCAAGCAGCTGTTAAAGGAGAGATGGAAGACATAGCAGTGTTTCACATTCAGTTTCTGTGCTGTCAGAGAATTGAGAGTGAGCCGATCAAAGTCACAAGGAAATAGTGATGAATCAGATAAAGCACAGGTATCAAACAGAGAACAATCACAAAAGCTTCCATTGTGGAAGCATAGTTTTCAAATGGCAAGTAGGAGGAAACAAAAAGAGAAACATAATAATGAACAGATTTCAATTAACTGAAGCATCCAACCATGTGCATTGCAGATTTATTCCCCTACCAAGGTTGAGAAGGTCACTGTTCACTGAATCTGTTTATCATACATGTGCCCTGGAACTAACAGGTGAGATGCTTGATGTCTTGAGGTAATTGGATCTATCTGAGTGCGTATGCGTGTTCTGAATGCGTGCGATGATGTTTCAGCGAGAGACAGAGTCTTCATCTGTTTAGGCAGCACTTTGTTTTCACAGAATCAAAGTTTGTGACTCATGGACCCTGAATAATGTTTCAGAACAGATGGAAGATTAAGGCATATTTGAATTATATAGTCAATAGCTTTTCTGAAAATAAATCCGGCTTGGGGTCTAGTGGAATTATTTAACAGAAAAGTTATTAAAAAAAAAAAAAAAAAAAAAAAAACAACATGAATGGATCTGCTGAAAACAAAGAACTACCTCCAAGTTTTTTGACTCAGCTCAACAAGTGGAAAGTTTAAACTTTAATACAATTGAAAACACACACATAAATACGTATTTTGGAATTGTTAAATCAGGGTTATATAAAGAGTGGACGTTAAACCAAATATCAGTCCAGGTGTGTGCATTTTGGCCTGTATGTATAATTCTGACCATATATTGACTGGAAAAAAGCTAGCAAAATTCAAACTTGTGCCTGCTTTGGAAATTCACTGAAGTTGTTGTCCACCCTGAAAAAAAGAAAGGGTCAAACATCATTTAAAGACCAGGATTAGGGAAACACTGGAGGGGGAAATACAAATTTAAGATGTTGTTATTACTAAATTGTCCATTGAATATGCAAATGAGTACTTGCAACGTTTTATAAAAAAAAAACTCAATTTAATGTAAGCAATTAACTGGGAAACGATTTTGCCTCACACTAATTTCATTTAGTCTATTGCAAAATGAAAGAAGGAACTGTGATTATGTATCCAATTTTAAATTATGGTGCACTACCTTTTTTATGTTTATGAACAAGTGTAGCTTCTGAGCAATTAAAGGAGATCATTTCCCTTGATGAGAGCAATGCAAACTTTAAATATTCATCAACTGAAAAAAAGAGATGAAGCGATAGCACAAACATGTTTGAAGAACAGGAAGTAAAGAATTATAACAAAATATTAATCACTTTTTTGTTTTTTTTAAAGAAAAATGTAGTGTTGAACATCCTATTTTCCCTTTCTACCTTCTTCTATTTTTAAAATGATTTTTCTAGCATCCTTTTTACATCACTTGTGGTTATTTTAAAATTTCTTCAGTAAAAAACTATTAACTTACTCATGCAGACAAATATGCACCATGTCAGTACATCAGGGTCAACAGTTTTTCTCAATAAGTTTATTCAAAAACAGCTGTCGTCATGTTCCGTACATACATTTATGTTTGACTCTGTAGAGCAGAGCGAACGGTACTTTTTCTGCAATTGAAACAGTTCATCGATGATTAGTGAACATAAACCGAATGTGTTCATATTTACAGTGGATTAGGTCTAATAAAAATTAAACAGCGTGTTTTCTTTCTTTTAACAGTCACTCACTCACTTTTCCCTGCGGCTCCCTGCTAACGGATGCATGGATGGCTGTTGGATGGGCAGGTTTTCTTCACTGTATGTTTGTTTATTTTATTCATTTGTGTGACATGAGAACGATCATTCTGCAAAGCTGAGCGTTACTGCCCGGAATTACATCTGCAGATCTGGCTTCAGTCACTTAGGGAATCTGGTATCTGGCCTGCTGTCATTGTTGGCAGTCTTGCTTTCTGAGCTTTAGAAACTTCAGTGTCGTCTCCGGGAACGAAACCGAACAGAATACAACAGAGGGATGTATTTTTTTTTCCCCCAGTGCTTGCAAGTGACAAATGATGTAAAATACAAAGATCCACACACAAATTACTTTCTTTCCCTCGGCAGAGCTTCACAGCTCTGTGGAAATGGTTTCTTAATTTAGCTACCAGATAGTCCTTTCCCATTTACCTCTAGCTATTCAAATTACTGCTGAATCCGACCAATGCAGTTAGTGAGCATTGTGTTAACCCCATGATACCCCTTGATCAGTCATTAAATCACAAATACATAAATTAATGTGCGTGTTACTCTACTACACTCAATTATAGATAAAGGTTCATTTTTTTCAATACTACACTGCAGAGAAGTCACAATACAAAAAGGTTTATTGTGGGAATGACATTCATCTCATAGTATGGTAGATGGAAAGTTTCCGTCATTTTACATTAGTAGCTCTGTTTGTTCACATGTATTCACACCACGACTCAAGGAACTAACCCAGAATTCCTTGACATAAAAACATGTAAAATAATCACTGGCGTAGTGGTCTTAAAGGGATAGTTCAGATTTCTTCTATGTAGTTCTGTGCAGAGGTTATGAGCAGTCAATATGTTACCCACAGCAGATACCTCTCTACATTAACTGTTGCATTGTAGTTGCTTTCCACTGCTCTATTTTTTTGATCATCAGGCAGTTACTCTTCAAGGTTGTACAACATAAAGTGATTGGCTAAACAAGTTTTACATTACTTGTACTTGACCAAGTACTTCAGTGTAAATAACTATGCACCTCTACAGTATGGAAATAAATGCCTGCATGATTGTCATCTGTAGCTCCCTACTAGAGTTCCCATGGAGCTCCAGTTTTTGTAATCATGCTGAGCGAGCACTGAGCTGAAAAACAAAACTCCCATGGAAAGGGTGAACAAAGCAGACTGCAGAAAGAGAGAGGCGTAAGACTGGTCACAAGCAAAATAAAAAAAAAACAACTATGCCTGTTTTTTTTAAATAAGTACAGCGTATGGACACACTTCTGTGCTGTCTTTCATGCATGGATAAAGTATTTCTGAGAAACAAATATCTAAAACTAGGTATTCTGGTGAAAAAATTCTTAATTCTTACTTTTACATTATTATTTTTTTCTTCTTTTTCTTTTGAATGAGCACCACATTACGGCTGCGACGAAGCTGTAGTGAAAACTGTATATTTCCAAGTGGCTCACAGACACAGAGGCAAACACTGCTTTACATATATAAAGCAATGTTTGAATGAATCACAAGGATTCTTAAGATCAAAGTAATTGTGCTTTCCAACTAGGAAAATCCTGACCAGCAGTTAGTTTAACTTTCCAGGTAAAACTACCCTCCAGATCTCTACAGTTAAGCAGTTCAAAGAGCTAGTGCTGCAGACAAGACTCAAACTACTCATAGCTGCTCCACAGAACTATTTATTTAACTAAATCAAAGCGGATCTCTACGAGTCCAATTTTTCAGACTTGAATTTCAGTCAGCGCGGTCCAGTTGGTTCAATCGAAATTAAAATCAAAAGGGACATTTGCAATGATCCCACCAGTGCCAGGTCTGGATCATCCCTGGAATAGCAATAATCTTCCATTGCATCATTAGGTTACTGAGGGTCTCCCTGCTTTGAACGGCTCTTTGTCTTTGTCACAGTTCCTGTAAGCAGATTGGCTGCATTGAATGGGAATCCTCCAGACCAGTTGGCATAGAGTCTATAGGCTCGTCCTCCCCCTGCTTTCACTCGTTGATTCTCCGCTCACATATCTGGAGATAGCAGCTCTTCCGCAGCTCCTGGAGATGTATTGTGACAGGAGACGAGGGGAAGGACTGCCAAGCACATCCTGGGATGAGCTAAGAGAAATTTCCAAAGGAAGCTGTGGAGAGAGGAGAAGGGGGAAAAAAAATTAGTGCATCACCAGGCCTCACATGGAAGCAGTGCTGTTTTCAAGTGAGGCGATTCACTGTTCTCACGTCAGGTCTTTAGTCGACCGGTGGCCAGAGGCCTCTATGGACGTCTATAGAAACTCTGTGGGTTTTTTTCCAAGTAATCATTATGCACAGTCACAGTTTATTGGAAATGCTGCATGTAATAACAAGCCAACAAATTACAAATCAATTCTGTATTAGAATAAACAAATTTTTTTTTACTATTACATAAGTTTGATCTGTCTTTCATTTAAGGCCTACTGCGTAAAAAAAAATTGCATCTCATTGCACTGCAATTACAGCTGAAACTCATGTTTCCACCATCTTTCTACATGCGGAGGCTGAATTTTCCTTGGCTGTTTTTTTACTTACAACAAAAGAGTTTTAGAGATGTAAAGTTTCAGTATTCTCAGCAAATCAGTATGGGCAACACATCTTTTTGCGGTAGGAAAAGATCAGATGTTTTAATGACAATCTTTGCAATCGGTTTAATTTTTCCTAATTAGCTGCGGTTCTTGTACATGGCAGATGGCTTCACGCGAAAACACAAAAACTGACTTTGATCAAAAGTTGATATGTTGAGCAGCAAATAAGTATTGGCAGTTTATTATAAAGATAAACCAACAGCTAGTTCTTCAGCAGAAGAAGGAAGGCAGATTTCTCTCTGGGGTTTGATCTGAATTTTCAGTCCCAACGGTTTCCGGATAAAAATCCTCACACATTGCTCCCTACTCTCTGAGCGCTGTGGCTCTGGGCGATGGAAGATATCAACTTTACCTTTCAAAACAGTTTCTAAAATTAGAATAATACAATATGCATATACAAGAAAAAAAATGGCAAAGGTTTTCTAAATCAATGACAAGGCTCTTGAAGACAAAAAAATGAGTATGAACTTGAATGTGAATATGAATGTGTTCATTTTATGCTGTCTGTTGTTGCTGATTTTAATTCAGAGCACAGTTACAGATCTGATCAAAGAGTTTATGTGTTATAGAATTCAATAATTGCAGGGCTCAGTTTGGAGTAAATGGAGAAGCCATACATTAAGCTCCTGAAATGGCCCCAAACTCGACTAATATGGATTAATCTTAGAAACCAGGCATGTATTTAGAAAACAGTCCATTTAAATGAACCATACTGTTTTCTACAAGAACATTGGCCAAATGTTCACACAGAATTATGCCAGAATCAATTTAAATGGTTAGAAAAGCAGAAGATGCAGCTTTCCCTGGGACATTTATCCATTCATATCTTAGCAGATATTCTCTGTATGTGAACATTTGACCTTGTATGCATCTAAGACAGTAAATTCAAACTGACAGCAATATGTAGTTTTACTATAGTATCTTAGTATTGTCAGACTAGTCAGAAACAGAATGATTGAAACAGATTAATGAAAACCCCAATATAAGACTATATTCAAGTGGATGAGTGGACATAAACTTTTGACCAGAACTACATTACATGGTCACTGCTTCACCTGTTTTCTAATTTACCATACAAACGTAAGTAATGGCAGATGGAGTTCATTCTCCATAGCCCAAAAGAAAACCTGTACGCAGTTCAGTCTGATTGCATCTGAAGTTATACCTATACAAATTAAATCATGCTTAAAAAGCCCTCTATTTTGGGGGGGCTTTATTTTTTGAGTCAAACACAGAAAAGCAAAGGGAAATATCGGAGTTATTGGAGCTGATATGTAACCTAGGCATAACCAAAATGTTTTAATCCTTATGATAACCAAGCAGCTGGCTCTTTCACTACTCTATCCTCCGGGTGGTATTTTCACAACCTAGACCAGATGTGTCATAATTTTCATTTGCATGGTAGCCTGAACTTGCACAACCACTCTCGACAGAAAAGCTGTGTAAGTGATCCTACAGTATACTGTTCCACAGTTTACTGGTCAATCTATATGGCACAAACTTCACTAGTCTGCAGAAAATGGAAGCAAACCTCTGACAAAAAAAGACATTTCTTTAAAACAAGTCTTTATTAAAGAGTGCAATAAACTCAGAAGGATTTGAATGTGTACACAGATCTTTCCTTGGTAATTTCAGTGAGGCGTTATTTAAAATGTTGTGGCATCTGTCAAAAGAAGCGGGATGCAGCATTTCTGCGTCTTGCAAAGGGTTTTGCATCACAGAGCCTTTTACACTCCTGATGTGAATAACGTGAACGCATTGTAAAAGTGTCACGGCTCATATCAGAGACAAGCTTGCGTGAGAATTCAGCTGCATCTCTGTATTTTCGTTCCCTTCGCAAAATTTATTGTGAGATCAATATTCAATTTTTGGTAAATCCATTGGAGATGTATCAAGCCTGACAGGTGGTATGGCGGCTCCACTTAATCACTGCAGAAGTGTGAGCGTATTAGAAGAATCGTTCAGGGAGAAAAGTTGCAGTTGTGTGCAGAGCTGTGCGAGTGCAATGCCTATATGTGTGTGAGCTGCTGTCTGAACACACCATCTTTCTTTCTTGTTTCATGCTCTTATCGTTCCATTTAACCATGACCAGACCTCTCCACACTATTCAGCACAGAGCAGCCAGCTGGCTTGTCTTCGCTCTCTCATCCACACAGCACAGTCATACCCACAGCATTTCACATTTTCTTAGCCTAGTCCTACCTAGTTTGAAATTTTACAACAATTTTCATGTTAACTGCATTATTCAGCTCAGATAATTCAAGGGAAGAAAAAAAAACAGAACTGTTCACATCAATTTTATTTAAGTAGAGAAACTGGCAAAGAGCTTATCTTCAAATATATTTTATCTCAGAAATTATACTCTTTAAACGTTTCCAGTTTGGTATATTATAAATGGTAATGGTGCTGTATTCTACTGGCTGTTAATGTAATGTGACCAAGACAAAGCAGTCAATAGGTATAAAGAGGAAAGGAAATTAGTTTTCCATATTTTTTAAAATACAACACATTGCATAATGAATGACTTATAATAGCTTTAATTTTTGAATTTAGATAAAATTGGTGAGCTGATGGAAAAGTGGGGTTGCCTTTGAATCAAAAACGCAACCGCAACCAGACAAAGTTTTTTTGGGCATAACCCTGAGCACCCTCTACCCCATCAGCACCTGAGTGAGGGAAAACAAAGTTATAGTTAATGAGCAAATATTTTATAACTGTGAAGTTGGGTGGATTAGAAAACATAATTACTTTGTATCAGTTTTAAAAAAAAAAAAAATTAAACATTTGACCTTATTCAACCTTCACTTCCAGCACCTTCCACCCCACAGCTTCCCAGATTGTCCCACACTTTTATCACCTCTCATTTTTCTCCAAACTTGTGAAAACTAAGCATTTTATGAGGTCCCCTAATTAGCCTGCCCTTGTAGCTCAGAGTTAAAGCCTCATGAACTGAGAAATTACGTTTGCACTGCCCAATTAACGGAGGTGTCTAACAGCAATTTAATACTCTCCCCTTACCTATTAGTTGTTTCGCATCTTTGAGTTTAATTCTGTCTAACATGCTTGGGTGATTTGAAGGTCATCAAAAAGCACTCCTTACACTGTGAATTGTGCCATTAGGAGGCATGTGCACACCAACTCTATTACAGTAGATAGAAAAGTGTGACTTTGACATTTTTGGTTGAAAGTTAGTTTAAGAAGTTGGAGAGAAATGTATCGTTAAATGTTAAGCACCTGCAATATCTCTACAACGTGTAAATAAGCTAAATCACGAATGATCAGTTTGCACTGTACCGAGTTATTATTTGCTTCCTACTTAATTATTAGGAGCATCACAGCATTATGTCCTTAGCAGGTTCCTTCATAGAAAAAAAATTGGGAGTTCCAAGTTTTAATGCATATACTTAAAACTTGGAACAAAATATAAACAAACACATAACTTTTAAAAAGAGAAGAAATATGCTTTCTCATGCATCGCTGACAGTTACTTAAAAAAACAAAACAACAACAACTCTAAACTGTTCCATTTCGGCTGTTTTTCTTAAAAATTGAATAAGTTAGCCATGGTGACTCATCTTATCACTACAAACTATTAATATTAGTCCAATTCTGGGTGTGGATGTGAAAATTTACTTGAAACCAGCTTTAACAGAAAAGAGCAAACTCAGACAAAAGTCTTCAGTGTGTGAATTTAAAACTTACTGTAAAGCAGTCTGTGGCAGATATGCAGAAGCCAAATTCTAACAGCATCAGCAGCTTAAAAAGTGAAACTGTGAGCATGCCTTTGAGCCAACACCACCTTTATTACCTGATTAGCTGTTTGTAGTATCAGCCCATAATGACATATTAATAGCAAAAAAACTTTGCAATATGATTTCAGAAGCGGTACACCTAAACTAAGTACAGGTTTGATCACTTACTGCATTTATTTTAGATATTTTTGTCATGTTTGTAGTAAAAAAAAATTATTTTACTCAGGATGCACCAAAACAACCATAGAACAAATTAAAACAAGCGTCACAAATACAAAATCTAGAAGCTTATTGCAGTTCACCCTAAATTCTGCTGTCCTCTTCTGATTCTAAGCATGTACTCAGCAAAAACGCTTCTACTGCTCAATTTAGGTCAGGGATTTACAATTTATCATACCTAATGGAAAACCTGAACCTGAATACAAACCCAGCGTTGTTCTCATCAATATGTATAAAAGACCCTGATTCAATCTGCACAACCAAAAGGACACAAATGTTATTTTTGAAGAAACATTATACAAGAAGAAAATTCAGGAAATCAGAGTTTGCCTGGGCTTGTTTCCCTGTGGCTGGGTAGTAAAAGCGGTCAATGAAGCTCTTGCTGAGATGCAGTGCAGTAGTTCCTGAAACCCCCACCAGTAAAACCACAAACAATTGCGCTTGTTTGCCCGGCTCCACACATGTCACAGCAGGGATGCATGGTCCCATATGCCTCCTCCCACTTTGGTAAATCTCAAACCAATTTGTCTGACTTTATTGTTCCCTCTCCCACTGAAACAAAGCACAGGAACCAGAACACAGAGTTACGCGGTCACTTACTTCTGCTAAGGAGCTGCAAGTTGCGGACCTCTTCTCTGACCTGCAGCTGAAGGACTTGCTGGAGGACCTCCTGCCTCAGGGAGTCCTGGATGATTCCCATCCGCTCCAGCTTCTCCCCGTTGAGGCGGAGCAACGCCCGTCCTGCCAGTAGGAGGTTAGGATTTGGTTAAGAGTTGTCCTTGACTTTCTGATATACCTTTTCAGAAAGTTGCACTGAGTGTCAGTGTGGACTCTCAATAATTTAACAATGCTCTTCAGAGTTGTGTCATTCATGCTGGAATGTGAATGACATTCAGCATGAATGTCGTAATAAACTTTGATTTTTAATTAAGCAATTGAAGTCTCAAACAACATGAGAGTGCGATCATTTCTTAAAAAAGGATACTTGGTGAATTACTTGCAGCTTTTTCTAATGCATACATCAATAGCAGTTATTAAAATAGACCAAAATATTCACATACACCCAATAAATAGCAGCCTAAATTTCCCTTAATTTGCAGAAAAAAAACTATTATTTTTAAGTGCTGAGCATGTTTCCAGTTATTTTGTCTTTTGTTTTTGGTGGAGCTGAAGAATTTGAAGCTCATCCTGTATCTTCATTGCTCTATCTACGTTGTGCAGAGCATCACTACCACCAGTAAACAAACAGATTATCCTAGCCTGGCAAAAACCAGCCCCTTGAAACAATTGCTTCCTGGAGGCATAAACTATTATATTTTACCCAGTTGCTAACTTTTGTGCGTGACATATATCATTCGCCTGTTTGACGTTATGAGAAACTACCTCTGCGGTAAACAACCGTAGTTCACTGTGAAAAGAGAAGTGCTGATCCAAACAAGGCAGCTGTTAATGTTCAAAAATTCTAATTCAAGATTCATAAATATTTTATTGATCCCAAAGGGAAATTACATGTTGTTATAACTCATTAACTCAAAGTATTCAAAGAGTTAGAAATGTCACCTTTTGGAAGCGTGGCCAATACCCACTTACTGACTTTGTTCACGTCCTCCACTGCCATTGCAAAAGCTACAGGCAGACTACAATTATAAAGCAGTGCAGAAAATTAAAGGTTATCATACACAACTTCTCCTGCTGGTCGCTGATTGGCCTGGTCAAAAAAAAAAATCAACCAACGCCCAGACTGTTCTGGAAGAAAGATTTTATTTGCGCAAAATTGGTCTGACCTAACCTCTAAGGAGAATTTGTCAACAACGAATTAAAGCCAGACCCATGCATATGAAGCAATCAATTTAACTTACTTACCAATTACAAGGGAGAGAGTTAGGGTTTTACAAGCTAAAATAATAATATGGCAATCACCATTATATTGAGTGTATGTGTACCATCTGTCTGCAGGTCCTGGCAATTCAATGTCAACCTGCTTAACAACAGAAAACAGCATCAGTGAGGATTAAAGCAAATACATATCTGACATTTACAATCCACTGCAAAGTAATTTATGTTTAAGCTTGTAGACATACTGTCTAATTTACATAAAGGATCTGGCGATTCATTAACTAGTTAGCAGGGGCAAACTGTTAATGAATAGCTCGATATTTCTTGTGGTGGGATTTTATTACAGTATTTGGCAATTAACCCTCAGGACACAAACATTTAACATATCATTACCCAGTGTAAACAGAATTTAAAACTAGGCGTTCTGTCGATGGAACGGGACGAAAGTTTATTTGCATGGAGGTTCAAAAAAGGAACAGATACTGCTGTGGTAACAAGAGCTACAGTGTGTCCTTCAGTTGAGCAGCAAGAGGAGGAATCCATCATACCTGCAGCAGCTCTGTACGACATCCAAAACATAATTGGACTCATTACTCATGTGGCTCGCTCTCCATATCATTCGATTCATTTCCAATTTCCTCTGTTTAAATTTCTGCACATCCTCTGCTTCACTGATCTAGTTCTTCTTCTGCTTTTTTATTTAATCTCTTATTTTAGGTAAATTTTTTAAATAACTCCTGCAAAAGTATGAGCTTTCATCTCTGTCTCATAACAAGCTCTATTTATTAGTGCAATTTTACCCTCCCTGGGCAGCCAGTAGGCTTGTATGTGGTCTGAATGCAGAAGCAGTGGAGACAGCAGTGGGATAAACCAGAGATAGTCCAGAAAAACAAAAATCAAAAGGCAGCTTTCAGCTTCCTTTGATCTCCTGGTCCATGTAATATGAGTAAATTTTCTTAACAGAGACACAGAAGTCAAATTTTATGAGATTGGCATCACAGTGCAAAACGGCTTTAAGGGTTTGACGGTTTGGGTTTGTCTGGATCCCCTAATAGTCCCACTGGATGCAGTTCTTTTACACTATCTATAAAGAAATACACAGCATTCCTGAAACCTCCTAATAACTGACTAAAAACTCAAACACAACAAACAAAGCCAAACTCATCCTTTTGGAACTGATAAAAATTGTGCATTGGACAAAAAGTTTGTTAGATTTTCAATTGTTCAGGAGATAAACGGACAAGTACATTTATTTATTTTATTTTTTTGCAGAGAACTGTGTCATTCTTAAGTAAATAAATCCTTTATTTTATCACTGTATGTTAGCAGAGATTCTGAGCAACGCAGAAATCAGAAATCACAAATCACAAATCACAAATCAAACTCAGGCTACCTATTCAAATGAATTTTTTCTACAATAATCCTCTTGGCCAAACATGTTAACAACTCTCAAACTCACATTATAACCACATACTATATTTTTGGGGGAGATTTTACGGAATAAACCAACATAAAGTTGGATATAATGGAAAAATAGTTCAACAAATCTGAGAACATAAGCGTGCAATTCTGTCTGCATTCTTTGCACAAAATCTGTTGGATGGTGCAAATATTTGGTTCACTTTCCAGCAGAACAACCCTAAACATACAGCCAAAATTGCAAAAGAACGGTTTAAATCAAGGTATATACGTGTGTTAGAATGGCCCAGTCAAAGTCCAAGTGGTTCTACAAAGATTTGACTCAGGAAGGAAGAATACAAATGTACACTACACTATACTGTTCAGTTTGTCTGTGAAAACTTTGGAAACCTTATAGTTTGCTCCCACTTCACAGCCTTGTACTACTTATCGCTGGTTTAACACAAAATGTTTGAGGGTTCTTTGTAAAATGACAAAATTGGATTAAAAAAAATTAGAAGGTATTAATACACTTTTTCTGTCAAAAATGTGCATTGAGTTTGAGTGAAGGATTCAATAGACCAACAAACATAATTTCAAAGAGCAATTTTTATATAAAACTTTGAATAGAACAAGACATGTATGGAACTGTTTTGTTTCGTCTGATGAAGTTTAACTCCCCTCCCTTAAAGGAAAAAGTGGTGACATTTATCAGCTTTCACATCTGCTGCATGGTGTGTTTATGCCTTTGTATGCTCATGCTGTTCAGAGGATGATTATTTGCTTGGCTTACTGTCAGAAAATGTGTATCTTATAACCAATTTTTGGGCAAACAAACTCATGAGAAGTAAACGAGACACGTTTTATTTTGTGCATGTGTTTAGTATTTTTCAAACTGAAATGAACTCGTTTCTGTGGGTATATATACTCATTAATGTATTTGCCTCGCCTTCTCAAAAGCCCTGTCGTTTCTAGAGCTTGCCAACAGCGGTACCAGCATGTCCCAGAATACCCCCTGCCCTTGCGCTGTGAATAAGTGTGTACAAACGAGACAAAGCAGATGAATGGAGCTCAAATCAATTCCCTTCAGACAGCCTTAATGCAGCTCCTAATAATTGCCTGCAGATAAGGAAAGTATGCTGTCAAAGGGAGAAAAGAGACACAAAACAAAAGCTTTTTTAAAAAATGGAGATCGCTTCCCTCAATTTGGCTTCAAACTAAATTGCTTATTAATGGTGTCTTTGGGCAAATGAGAAGCAATTCTACCTTGGCTAGGGCAATAATTACTCTTAAAGTGGTCTGAAAAGCAATCCAAAACACGGAAAGGTAAAGACTTCCTTACATAAAAGAGTAAAAGAACTTTAAATTGTATGTATAAAACTCCTGTTTCTCCTGAAGCCAAACATTAAGTATTATATTTCTAAAATCCTTTTTTTTTAAATTTTGCTTTGAGGCAGCAATAAGCAAAGAATCCTTTTCAGTTTCAAATATTTAATATGATTATCTTATAAAACTTTAAAAAGTTTGAAGTACTTTTTAAAGTGAAATATTGTTTTCAGCGAGCTCTGTAAGTACGTAGCTCACTGAAAACACGGTTGGAGTATTTTCAATATATAAAATACGAAGGTTTGAAAGATGATACAATGATACAACAATATATGACTGAATAATAAAGTAAAACATAAAAAAAAGGTTCTGCTCAAAACAAAATCATTAAGGCAAAACACAGATAAATTTGTCACACTAAGTTGTAACGAGATGTATAGCTCATATAAATAACAGTGAAACAGCAGCACCTCAGAAGTCAGTGCTCATGTCTTAGTTGAACACATCTGGATCAAATGATGGCTCATTAAGCAGACCTCTGCAGAACATTGATATGCTGAGGAAGTAGTAACCAACTATCACCAAGGAGAAAACTAAAACATGCACGTATCTAAAGTCAGTCCAGTAAGGACTGACTGTGTGTGCAGGAGCGTTTTGTTTCTAAAAAAAAAAAAATTTGCATGCAGAGTTTTAAGGGTTATTGTTTCAAATGCTAACTGTGGAACAATCCTCCACTATTATTGGAAGTCTCTGTAAAGAGATGTAAAAACATTAAAATAATATAAATTCATTGCAGCAGAATATTTCCACACACAGAAACAATTAGAAAATTCCAATATGTGTAAACTTATTCAGAGCGTAAAAAAAATCTCCATGTGAGGAGATAAAACCTTCTAAAAAGAATCACCTGTACCACAAGTATCGATAGCCTTTGCAGACCCCCCCCCAAAAAAATCCGTTCTTAATTTGCTTTTTCCCCTGCTCAATCACAGCACTCAAATTAACAGTTGCACTTTTAACATTTTTCAGAGTAGGATTATGCCACCGCTGTTGAATACACATTTATTTTGAAGCTCTTTTTTTTATTTTTTAGCAGTAGCTACAAACAAGTCTGGCCGGTGCTTCAGGCTCAAATTAGTTTTTTAATGGAAAACTAATATGTGGTCTCCATCCCAATTCATGGGGTTATTAATATATATTTCCCAGCTCTGCCTTTTGGAAAAAGATAAGCAGAAAAGAAAATTGTGGTAGGCTTCTATTTTGGTAGTCTACATACGCATTAATTCAGTTTAGTAGTAACTAAGGAATTAGTAGATGATGGAAACTTAAAATGGCAAAATAATTAGCATGTATATATTAAGTAAATGAAGACTACGTAAATATATAATATAAACATTATGTACTGTGTGGCAGAACCAAGTTAAAATTACATAACACACAGTCTGATAATCTAGGTCTTCACAAACAATGACAGTATTGAAAGGTACTTTTTAAGATTTGTAGACATAGAAAGTTAACTTTTTTGATTTCACTTTATGGAATAAATATACAGCACAAATGTAAATACAAACAACAAACTCCATTACTGTCCTCGGGCAGCTTGTTCCACTGTAACTGTGCCCTAACAAAGAGACTGAAATAGATACATTTACTTTTGGGTCACTGGTCTAATGTGGTGCAGACACAGAATGTGGCACAAAGCTCCTAATATCTTGCACAAAAGCCATGCGGGATTACGTAGAACACTTTTTGTGTGTCATTGTGTCCTGATGACTCCAAAAACAAGAACTCATTTGGCAAGTTAGCAAAAGAAAATAATAACATTAAGTCAAATGATGTGTCACTGGCATCACAGAGCAGATAAGAGCTGAGCTGTTTTCTTTGCCTCTTTTTCTACAAATTCTATAAACTGTATCCATGTCAGTGCAGTTTTATCAAGCTTGTTAACCCTAAAGCAAATGTGTACACACAGCATGTGTCTCCTCAAAAGCCTACATGCAAATGTAGTTTGAGTGGTGAGTGACCCTACGGCACCATTCAGCAATCTGTTCTCTGTGCTGCCATGAAATACCATTTGGCCTCTGAAGGTTTGAGAGAAATGTGTGTAAGTCTGGGATCTGGATCTGCTGCTGGTATGTTTTTAAATGGAGAGGTGCCTGCATGTGCTTTTTATTTTGTAAAAAACACACACTTATTACTCTGTTTTCTTTCTGCAGCTCTGCCTTTCTTCGCCTAATATAGACTTTACCCTTTAAGTCACCTCACAATGAAGACTTGAAATCTCAGTTGCAGCTTTTTCAATTTAAATCCCCTTCAAGTTGAAAAACTAAGCTGTAGGATAGAAAAAGACCCATGTGGCACCTATTAGCATTTTAATGCATTCATTTGATTTGCCTTAATAGAAAAATACATCTAAACTATTTAAAAAAAAAAAACCTCTAACAGTCATGAAATAATTTCTGTAATTGTTTACTCTGAGGAACACTCAGAAGCAATATTCTGTTAGAAATACAAATACCCAGTGGTAAAAGCAGCACACTAATTTGAGACATTTCCAGGGTTATCGTGATAC
This sequence comes from Poeciliopsis gracilis, assembly GCA_911649635.1. Taxonomy (NCBI): domain Eukaryota; kingdom Metazoa; phylum Chordata; class Actinopteri; order Cyprinodontiformes; family Poeciliidae; genus Poeciliopsis; species Poeciliopsis gracilis. The sequence goes on from CAJVRI010001220.1 coordinate 8,063,670, forward strand.
TGTAATTTCAAACTTGATACAATACTAAGAAAAATACTTGATATTCAGTAATATTTTGATACTATACGGTTTTTTGTACAGTCGTACAAAAAAGTATGAACAATCACAGTTCTTTAATGTCATTTAATGCGTTATAAAGAAGGTGTGCTTGCATCTTTCTGCCGTGTGTTGCACCTGTGATAGCGTGATGGGAGAAGGCCTCTACGTAGGTCAGGTAGTTGTGAGGACAGTGTTTCTTTAGCCACTTGCAGACATCCTGCTGAGTCCACAGCACCACAGGTTTGGACAGACAGGACAGCGTAGGACTGGTGTGATAGACGGTGAAGGCTTCACCCGGATGCAGCTGAAACACAGAACAAAAAGGTATTTTATCTCAGTCCTTGTAAAGGGTATGTTTGTATTTCAGTCTTCATATGAGATACAGCTCTTTTTTTTCCCCCAGATAAACTTCACATGCAGTAACTGATAAAGCTCATTTCACCATGCAGGATTGTCACATTATGTTGAAATAAAATGAAGGGATGCATTCAAATACCAGAATTTTAAAGAAAACTACTCCCGGTAGTATAAACCAGAGACAGGAAAATAGTCATAGGAAAACAGTCATCTAATTGCCAACAAATTGTAATATTGACTGACATAACTCTACCAAAACCAAAAATGTTTTTTTCTGATTTATCCGCTTAAAACGTTGGTATAATTTGCTTCATACAGAACAAATTTAATCAACACAATTAGCTCACATGCTGCTTGATTCATTAGTGAGATTAAGGTTCGAAACCTTGTGGGCATAAACAGGCAAACAGATGTTGAATTAAATTTGAATTAGCATCTTAATGTTCACCTCACAACCCCTGATTACGAGGAACACCATCTAAAAACTGCTCTTGTGTTTCTTCTAAGATTTTTGTCTAATAGTTTTACTTTCATTTGTCTTTTTGCATTTCTTGTTTTCCGTTCACTAACCTACACAGACTTGAAGCCAACACAAGGCTTTCTTTTGCATGAGTCAATTGCAGGAAATTAATTTGGATATTACACAGTGACAACCGGCTCATAAGGCCAGAAAACACAACGATCACCCTGTCCCTCAGTTCTCATTAGAAGTTACTTACTCTCATAGATAATCCATTCAATTATGTTCTGGCTGTGCTGACTCTAAAACAAAGACTTTGGCTTATTTTCAACAGAAAAGCACTGAACAGCTGCCAAATGTTGCGCTCAATAGCTGACTGCATTTAATGAGATTAAGTATGGTGAAATGTCATATGCACAAATGCAACATAGACACATTTTCATTGCGAACAGAATGGTCAGCGGCTGCACATCTCAATTTGGCTCTCGTGCAGTAAGCACTGTATATTTGTATATGCAGCTTCGATTACCTTCTCTTTTAATAAGCTATCGAATCTTAAGGGCTGGTCAACCAAGTGTGATCTGCTTTATTGGACTTAATTGAAAACATCTACATTTCCCCTCTCCAGTGTGCCTGTTTTCCAATTACACACATATTTCTGAGCAAGTGAGCTTCACAAAATTTACAGCTGAGCCCAGTCATTAGCTGGGATTGAATTTGAGAAGATGCGGAACTGGTTACTCCTCTGGATTATTAAATAAGACGATAATTATTACTTTTACAACAGGAAACCAGACAGTTGTATCCTTTTTACATTGCAAATTAGCAGAATTAACCAAATAACTGAACCCAATATGGAACAGTTTTATTCTCTCAGCCCTTCTAGAAAAGTTTAAGCTGTCACCCAAAATCACTCAAGATCATAATGGCAGACAAATGAATACTTTGGTAATATAGTACATAGGTGTAGTAATTTTAATGCAAATTTCAAATGCTTAACATTTGTTTTAGATCTACTTGTACATATATAATAAAAATGTAGCAAATGGCATTCAGTGAAACAGACAGAAAAGGTGAGCGCATATAAAATAGGACGAAAAAAGGGAGGGAATGCTGGGAGCTTTAGAGTTAGCTATACTCTGAGTGTGAATAATGGCCTTCATCATCAAGAAGCCAGACAAGAGGGAAATGGAATAATAGTTCCCAATCATCCCGCTGTCTCTCTCTTTTTTCCATCCCTCACTCTTCTCGCTCCATTTGTTGGCCATCCATCAGACTGCATCTCCTCTGGCCAGATCCGTCTAGTCCCTGCCCACCCTTTGCTACCTCGCAGCTCCTCCTGAGACCTACTTCTGTCCAGCTGGAGGAGGTCCCTCATTTGTTACATATAGAAGAAAGACAGAAAAGATAGGGGCACGGCAGAGGCTGCATCTGCTGAGGCAGTCTATGAAATGTTGAGGATATGGACTGGGAAGAAGAAGGGAAAAAGCTGGCCGTTCCAGAAAAATACAAATCTATGTAGAGAAAGGCAAACTCTTATATGACAGGTTCTTATTCTGTCTTTCTAATGTAACACTTGCTAACTAAGTTTATTTATTTAATACCAATTCACAACAAATGTCTCAAGACATTGTGCAAAATAAATAAATAAATGAAGCTAAAGTACAGAAATAATCAATGACACTTCATCAGACCAGTTATCTGATGCTCTGTACAACTAACGAAGCTCCTGATTGGTTGTAATAAGATGTTAAATAACTTGAGACCATAATAGTCATTAAAGCCTTGTTGTCCTGCTGAAAGTGAACTTCTCATACAATTCCTCTATCTATCTTCCTCTCAACTCTGTAGTGAAGAGTGCATCCCGACAGCATAATGGTGCCAGCACCACTTTCATTATAAAGATAAAGATAAAGCAGTATTATTTATATACAAATATATACTCTGACTAAAGCACCTTTCTCTAAGGGTTTACTGTGTCCTCTATATGGCTTGAGGGAAACTATAAATAGGATTTCTTTTTTCAAAAGCTTTCCTCTCGACATTCTTCCATAAAGGCCACGTATATAGATCTCTCAGCACCCACAGCTGACAGATCCTCCTACCTGAGTTGTGGATTTCTGTATTTCCTCCATCATGGGCCTTTCATCTGATCTCCCCGCTCCATAAAAATTCCCCCAAACTACATTGGCGTTTGAAGTTGTAACATGACAAAAACGTGAAATAGTTGAAAAGGTCTGACTGCTTTTTTTTTTTTTTTAAGCTACAGTATTACTCAAAGAATTACAAGTGAAATCCAGAAAGGAGAAAGTGTCAAGCTTTCAAAGTAGGAGTTGATCGATGCAGGCTGGAAGCAAACGTGGTTTGTTAATTCTAAATATTTAACTCACTGTGCTGTTTCAGAGACTAGACTATTTTGATTTAAAATAGCCGTCCGATAAATTCTGAATAAAAATATGCAGGTTCATATATCAGTATTTCAGAGTATTTTTTGTGCATTCCACCCTAGTCCCTCTGACTTTCTCAGTTCTTTCCCATTGATCATTCTGTTTGTATACTGAAACAGCATTTTTTGCCATTCACTGCTCCTTTTGATCTATCATGTCCCATATCCTCCTCTACTCAGTTCACATAAATCTCAGGCTCCTCTGCCTGACACTCTCACTCCACGTCTTTTTTTTCCTTCCTTTTTCATCTTCTTGTCTGTTCGGTCTGCGCATTACCTTGACTTCTGCGAGCTCTGTCCTCCCTTAGTAATTTTGTGTGTGCGCGTGTGTGTTTGCAGTGTCTTCGTGTGTAGTTAATTAGAGATTAGCTGGAAGTCAAGAGAGCGTGGGGAATGTGCTAAATTCATTCTTTGCGACCGATAACACACCTCTTCCGATGGCTGCCTGTTAGACCCTGTGTGAGATTGACGATCGATTCAGTCTTAATCAGCAGTAAAAATTCTACAGTACAAGGATGAATACATTGATTTTTTTTGTGGTATGCATATCATGTACTGCCTCCTTACTTTCTCTCTCGGCTGTAAATCTTCCCTGGGTGTCACTTCATCCCTCAGCAGGATACTAAACACTCCTCCTCTATCATCCCTGCAATCTGCTGTCTGACCAAACAACTCCTTCCCTTTCTCCAATCTTTGGTACCCATCGAACTCTTGCTCTGCTGTCATTGTAGAGGTGGATCTGCAATCTGTCTCTCTGATCCCAAAGACCCTGGCAGATCATGACATATGATCCGACATATCTCCTTCATCCTCCTCCCTCCCTTGCCCCTTTCTGCACAGAAACTTTCCTCGGCCCCCCTTTTCTTGGCAGTTTCGATTCCACCGTTTAGCACCCCATTATTTCACCCTCCTCAGTCGAGTCTTGTGCCTTTGTTTAAGTGTGTCAGGGTGATTCAGTAAATGCTTCAGTGGATTTTTGTCAAGTGTCTACTTGACTGTTCTTGTGTAAGTAACTTTGTGGAAGTGTGTGAACTGTCAACCTCGGCCAGCTTTTGTGCAGCTCTGTTTTTGCCTGTCCCCAGGACTCTGAGTGTTTAAAAAGGTTTGCACTCATGCAAATATGAGCAGCCTCTCAGTGGGTGGACAAAGAGCCAGATGGGATTTTCGCAAAGCTCTCTATTTAGCAAGAGTCAAACATGTGTCTTGAAGAGTGCAACACATCACTGAGTGCCAGGACAAGGACAATATACACTTAAGCATTTCTGGCTCTTTGCCCAGCAGCTCATATTTTTTGTGTGTTTGTCTACTTTCTGCACTTCATCATCACGGTTTTAAACAACCAAGGTGATCATCGGCTTCACAGAACTCGTCAGCCAGTCGACCATGAGGTTCCCTGCAGGTGGTTGTGTGATTTCCAAGATTTTGTGACTCCATATGCAGACAAAATAATACAGTGCAAAACAACACTCTTTGGTGCAAATGCAGTAACTAAGTAACAGAATTTGTTGTTATCAGTGGGATGTTTGCGATTATGTCAAAGGAAACACAGAAGCAGGAAACTATTAAAGTCTGTGGCTTATTTGGGCTTTTGCAGACCAAGACAGAGCCAGAACTTAGGCAAGTAACAGGTAGGCTGAACGTAGAGTATGGGAAATGCTTTGCTTTATCCCACTGAGACTTTAATCGCTGCCTGTCATGTCATAAGGGGAGCTGCAGCTGAGGTGCCACACTTGACGGTGCTGCAGAAAAAAAATCTGTCAACAACTGGGAGCATAAGAAATGTAGAAAAAGTATGTTCCGATTTCAAATTTTAACTACTAAGTTTGGCTTTGCAGGTCTATTTTTGCAAGTCAATTCCAACCATTTTGCAAAATGTTATTTCTCTGCTTATACTGCACCGTGCAAATGCTTGTAAAAATGGAAGGGCTTTTAGACTTTACCAAGCTCCAAAACTAAACAAGAGAATATGCTCCTCAAAATTATGTGCTTCCATGTCATTTGAAAGGACAGAAATGGTGCATATAAACCAGCCATAATAATATAAACTACTCTCATTCTGAGAAAGGGCCCTCTGCTAAGAGAGAATCAGCGTAAATACCATTACTTAAAGGTGAAATACAAAATAATATTATCAAAACCCTACAAACACTGGAAATATTTATACTGAAAAAAATTATAACTGTGGTGAGAATACAGTAGACTAGAAATGACTAAAAGATGTAATCTCTAATTTAAAAACGAGGGCTGCGAATTACATGCGTGTGTGTTTTCTCCATTAATTCAATTCTTTGAGTCAGTGTCAGCTCAAAAGGTCAGCCACAGCACTCGGTAATGAGATGGGAAAAATAATCACAGAGCAGTCTTTCTTATTTGAGAAAGACTGCTCTGTGGCAAAGAGAGCAGTCGAAGCAAAGCAAGGCAAAGCAAATTAGCACACGAAGAAGGAGCTTTGCTTCCTGTAACAAGCTCAGTCCTGCTTCAGAGAAAAGGAGACTTCTTAAATTGTGTCTTTGTTATTCCACCTAGTCCCCGGTCTCATCTAAACGTTCACCCACAAGCTGTGTGGCAGACAGCAAAATGAGCCGCGCACAGAAAACCCTCCCTCTGCCCCCATCTGGTTATCCAAACAGCAGCCAAGGCACGGACGGCACAGAAGGTGCACCGATGAGACAGTACCTCATTATTTGGAAAAAATTCAGCAAGCAGAGAGGTCAGTGTATTGGTTCACATCCAGCAACCCAAACACAGTTAAACTCAGTTAAGGAGAATAATAAATAATTTTGTTACTGGATCGTCTGGATAATTGTAATTTGTTTAGCTTTCACCTTTCTCCTATTTCTTAAAACTATGGTTGTTTAGTGACCCTGTGTCGCCACACTCTATCTATTTGAACCAGTGACACTTAGAACCTGTGGACATCTTTGATTCTAACAATCATGTTTGTGCATGGACAAACACTACTACTACCACCTCTCCTTCCTCTGCCATTTTTATCTCTCATCACCCCCTGACTGGGAGTTTGCACAGGGATGCGTAACGTGCTTTATCAGCTTTGTTAAGCACATAAGAAGGATTCCCCAGGTCCTACCTTACATCCAGAAACTGAGCCGTGTTTTATTTAAACGGCTCCCTCATTAAGGCCTGTGTGTGCCCAGCCAGTTTAATGGAGAATAATCTAATCATCCGTCCTGAGAGGACCGCGTGCACACACAAGCAGTTAACACAATACACGCGCACACATTTGCACCCCAATAAACACACATTTCTTATCATTACAGCTATATGAGCAGAGACTGTGGTATTTTGTAAATGCACATGGAGCTGGACTCCACTCTCATTTGTTAAATAATGCAAAAAGAAGCTTGTTGCCACAAGGAAATGATAAGCTTTAGTTCTCATGGTATAAAGGAGCTTTAATTATCCAAGCTTTGTGTAATCACATGGAAGCAGCTCTTCACTCATCTCTTATTAAGCCTTTTACAGCTGTTGCAGCTAAGAGGACTCTCTTTTATGAATTATTAAACAAACTGCGCACAGTGTGTATGTTTTACAGCCTCTGAATTACAAACTTTCTCAAAAAGCGGTCGGAAAATGAAAGAAAGGACATCCACGGGGCTATCTTCTCTCTGTCATTTAAATATTTAAATGGAAAAGAGGGAGTTGATTCACATGCCGTTTCAGGTCCGATGCATTTAATCCGCTCTAATATAGTCATTTCTCATTTTGATTCACTTCTCGTTTGCTTTAGCAGGAAGTGAAGTTTCAATAAAGCAGTGTTTCCAACTAAAAGGTGCAGCGGCTGCTTGCATTGTATCACTACGATGATAAGCCACTAAGTATTCCTCACATGCCTGACAGCACTCAAATGAGTTTTATATCTAGTGTTTAAACTCATTGCTTTTAGAACTTAAATCCCTGGTGAGCAACATTTATCTGTAAAATAAAGAAATATTTCAGACATATTTAACATTAAACATCATCTCTTACTTTCTGACTCACTTAGACCGGACGAGCACCATTACATCAGCACTTGTACACTGTTACATAACCCGTTCTTCACTGCTGGTTCTACCACTGCAGAATCAACCAAGATCAGGCCAATATGTACAAGCTAAAGCTATTATGTGTTCTGTCAAGGTTGAGATTTGACCTGGGGAGGTGCAGGCCTGAATCTGAACATTTTGGCTCATCTCCAATGACATCTCACAGGTAGATCTCTCAATTTGTTTTGAAACTGAATTAATAAGAAAACGTACTCCAGACGGCTCCAGGTAAGACTTCAGAATCACTGTTAATTGGCTGATAATTCTTAAAACTTGCAAAAGATAACAAAAACTAAGTCCTTAAATTCTATTTATGTTGGTGATTTAAGGTACCATTTTCTGTTATCTATAAGTACGGTTAAATTAACACAACAGACGAATGCAACCCGAAATCCATTTTTTTTCTTTTGCCATTGATCCAAACCTGACTTTTTCATGAATGGCCCAGTTTCAATCGCTTCACCCCCCAAAGATATGATTGACTCCACTTTTACATGTGGTACTAAATTAGATACGTATCAAAGAGTTTTCAGTGCATCAGTCAGAACATTCATATCACATTTTGTCCAACTTTTATGTCATGAATGTGAAACGTAGCATAAATTTTAACCAGAAAAACCAGATGGGATAAAACCAGATATAAACAATGACTGAAGCAAGCAATGCAGATGCTTCTTTTGCACTATTATGATGTTGTGGCTATACTGTTGTGCCACAACTTCAACATTTATCCACAATCTTGGGAGAATAATTAAATTTGTAATTTTACGCAGCAGACTGTTTTTATAGGTTTTGGTTTTCAGTTGTGTAAATATTCTGATCATTTTTTGCATTGCTCGTTTCTTCTGTTGCGCTTACTTGAGTTCCTTTCGGTTCTTTTCAGTTTTCTAGTAATAAAATCTGTTTTGTAATCACTTCAGTCTTGTATGCATTTGGGCCCTACAATAGCCACACATCAATCCCCAGATATTCTGAAGTTTTCTCTGATCTGTGGTGCTAAAAACCAAAGAGATCGCTTGGCATTTTCATTGAGCGAAAATGTTTTGTGTCTGATATCTAAAGCGAAGAAAAAGATGGTTGAGAATGCCAAACGTATTGCTGACAAGGGATTATTTTAAAGAGCACTTGATTACCAAAATATGTTTGACCTCATTTTGTGAGCAAACCCACCACTTGGGGTTAGTTTCATGGACCGGATTCACTCAGTTTCTGCTCTGTTTGTGCAGACATGCTTCTACCTGGATGCCCTCTGTGCCCGGCTGCTGCAGTAATTTGACGGTGCGCGTGTGCGCTGTCTTCTGGCCGCGGCTGTCGTGCCAGGTCAGGTTGCTGCCTCCGGCCCGACGCGGCAGCTGGTAGCTCAGCTCCTCAGCAGACACCGTGTGCTCCAGGGAGGCACGGCAAAAACTGAAGCTGGACGCCGCTGGACAGGAGAGAAAAGGAGAGTTTTAGCTAATCAGCTTTTTCTATCTTTGCTCTCATAAAATCTTTACAATGAATGACATTGACATTTACTCTAATGTATGCACACTGCTCACCAACTCTAGATATGCTATAAACAGATGGCTGATGCAATGATGATTCTAGGAGGTTGAGCTACTTCACTGTGATTTCTAATTATGCTGAGTGCATATTCAAAGAGGAGCACGTAATTTCTGGAAAAGTAACTCTCTTACCAGACTGGTTCTTGTTTATATAACCCCTATGTCATGAATATATGGAATGTGTCTCACTCATCTTGCCCTCCACTCTTCCTCTTCTCTGTCCTTCATTCACCCTGCTCTCTCAGGAATGTTGGATGGATGGATAGACGTGTTAGCTGTGACATGGCGAAGCAGACAACTTGTCAGTTTAGGGTCAAAGTGCAGGTCAGTGAACGGCATGAGGCATCTTTTGCACTTTGAATCAAAGCTGACCTGTGGTTTGTCATCTCTAGCAGAGATATTATCCAACAGTGAAATGGAGTCGTTGGACTTTTATTCCCCTAAGGGGTAATTTAATGCAGTGTAATGTGAATTAGAGAGGAGGAGAAACGTTACCTCAAGATCTTTTGGAATCTATTTAAAAGTGTTAAATCACAAGCGAGTTACTGTTCGGCCCAAAACTAATTTGTCAAGAGAACCAAAGATAAAACAGTGAATAGTAATAACATCTAGCATGAGTTGCAGTGTTATTTCATGGCTGAATGGATTGGAGAGAAGCCCATTTATTATGGGTTAATAGCAACCCAACTGTGCCACAGACAGCCAGTATCTGGTGAATCACTTATACACGGCTGCATTGTTGAAGAAAAGGCTCCAGGGAGTAGAAATGATTAAAAATAATCAGTGGTTAAAACAGATACAGAAATAAGAAGTGCATTTTTGAGTACATGTGAGAGCAAATCGTATTTGTCAATAGCCATACAACCACATCATATCAAAGTATGAAACAAATAAATCATATAATATTCTATATGTACATAAATGGTTAATTAAATGAATTTATATCAAAAGCTTTTCCAGTCACAGGGAGCGCTGACACCACTTCAACCTAGAGCCGCATTCACCTAATCACACTCATTCCTACATGAACAACTTAGGGTGAAGTGCCTTGTCCAATGCACATCGACATGTGACAGGGAGAAGCTGAAATCACACACACAACTTTCAAGTCTTCCTACTGAGCCACAGTCGCCCCCACAGTCAAATAATGACATGTCCTCCAGAACTGCACTGTGCCACTGTCTGTCGTTATGAATAGGGAATAGATTGTGTTATTGACAAAACCCCACACAAGCTGAAGATTCTGTGCACGAAGTTGAACATCTCTGTAAAAGTGAACAGGTTAAGAGGATAGATCCTTGTCTCCCATCAAAGACAGTCATTATTTGAAATACTTTTTGTCTCAAAGGATTATATAGCACAGGAGACTTGGCTTCGAAAAAAGGAACACGACATTGAGGGATTAGAGCATAATACAGTTCATGCCATGAGGACAAGTCTAGTAGTGAGTCAGCAGAGATTTTATAGAAAGACTCCATCCATCCATCCATCCATCCATCCATCCATCCATCCATCCATCCATCCATCCATCCATCCATCCATCCATCCATCCATCCATCCATCCATCCATCCATCCATCCATCCATGGCGGGAATCCCAACACTTTTTCTGATCAGCCCAGAATCCTAGTCCATCCTGCGTGTCCTGGGTTTTCCTTTTTATTCTTTTTTTTACTCTTTGTCTGAGGCAGCAGAAGGTTCAGACAATGATTAATTTGATAGCAGCTTCTGTCTGTCAGTATTTTTTGCTTTGCTTCCAATTGGCAGTGCAGCTCCTGGATCGTTTTTTGGGGGAAAGTTTTATGTTTTTGACACAAAATTTAAGATTTACTGCAGACTAAGTTGCAGTTAATCTGCAGTTGGGCTTAAAATGTGTTGCACGATATGATGTAAATTTAAGAATATAAATATACGCAGGTGTCGGTGCCTGCTTAAATCAAAGAAAAAATTGCTGGTCAGAGCCAGAGCAGACATTTGAACAACTGCACTACTTCTTAGCAGAATATATATATATTTTTAGAATTCATCAGTTATTCATCACTGTAGCAAACCACAGAGCAATTTTAAATCCCTTTTGTTAGGTGAAAGTCTGCAAAGTTGTTATTGCTCTCATAGCATCTTTCTTGATTTTCTCCCTATCAATAAAAAAATAAATAAATAAAAAATCACTTAAATTGTACATTCTGAACTCACTTTTGAGCTGGGAATACTGGAAACAGTCTTTTTTTTTTTTTGTCCTATGTGGCACAGTAATGTTAGTACTTTTCTCCAACTTTCAGATCAGTTCCTCTGCATGCTTTCTTTCACATTTCTTTTTCCATAGATTTCTTGATTACAGGCCTGAAAATTTGGAATGAATAAAATGAATGTTGGCTACAAGCCTGAACAGAATTGAAAGGCATAAGTTTCGTAAAAACAATGATATACGGCATTTTGACTGCACTACAGCTGGTTGAGAAAATGCAGGAGATGATTTCAGTTTATTACGAGTCTGTAAGTAACCGCAGATTCACAGCATATTCAAAGCAGTATCCAATTCTTTTCTGTTAATTGAGCTTCCCTTTCAAATCTTGTCAGCTCATGTGAATATGGTTATTGAGACAAAGAGAGATTTGCTGATTATAGAACTAAAAGTGGAACAAGGCGTAACAAATGTCATTTTCATTTCTTTCTGATGTAAAAAAAATCTTTATAAAGAGAACAATGTAAGAGAAAGCTTTCAGGAGAGCGAGGGAAACTTAATTTAATTTTCTCCAGTGCATTTTTACTCTCCCAACAAGAATGAGAGTTAAATTTAAGACTCTTCTGGACTTTTTATAAACAAAAAGAAGGTGTGCTTGCTAAAATAAGCTCAGAAATGTAAAAAAAAAAAAAATCCATTGATCATCTATTTTTGAATATTCTAGCAGAATTGCCAGGAGGCTGGTGTCTATTTCCAGTGGTCATTGGGCAAGAGTTCAGTCACCAGTCCATCACAGAACAACACACAGACATACACACACATACCTACATAAGGACAACTTAGAGGGACTAATTAACATCCTTGTTTTTGGACTGCAGGAGAAAACTGGAAGACCTGGACAGAACCAGAACTTCATGGAGAAATTCACAGGATTTTCTTGCCACAAATAAACATTGTGGCCTACAGTAAAGAACACAAAATAACTATTGGTTTTAAAAATGATCAAAGGTCTGAATTTTAAGACCAAGCAAAGCTTCAAACTAATATCACTAATGCTATTGACTATTGAATTTACATTTCTAACTGTAAATTCAATATAGTTAGAATTTACAGTTTTACCAGGCAGGACTGGTAAAAAAAAAAATAAATAAATAAAAATACACAGAAATGTAACTTCATCCATCAAGGAAAAAGCAAATCTTCTGATTTTATTTCACAACTTAACAGCAGAGCACTGAAACCTGTAGGAAGACAGTTGATGTCTGAGGAGAAACACCTGGCTGCAGCTGAGAGGAGTGAAGACAAAAACATGTTTTCTTAGCGTACAATGCTGCTCGAGTGAACAACGATGAATACTGAGTTCCCATACCTGTGATGCAGGAAGGAACAAGAGGGAAGAAAGGGAATATGAAAAAAATAACCCTGTCAGGAATCAGTGAAGTGTAACCTTGTCCAGCCAATCTCCCTCCATTTATTTCTTAACTCTGCAGAGATGTGCATCATTCCTGACTTCCCTTTTTCTGCATATTTCAGCCTCGCTGTCTTATACGGTGTACTCCTTTTTTCATTATCTTATTTTTTTTTTATTCTTCTTGTAATCTTTTTGCATTCCTCTCTTTTTATTGCCATCACGTCCTTGGGGTCGTCGGGATCAACCAGGGCCCAACTCAGATATAATTACTGCCAGTCAGCCTAACGGCGGGAGACAGGAGGAAGGAACATGGAAAACTAAGCGCCTTAAAACCCTAAAGACCTGCCAATCTCTCAGAAAGAGACAAGAGGAAGCAGAGAAGCGGGAGTGAGGCTGACAAGAAGGAGAAGGAGGGAGTTGAGTTGTAAATTAGTCCTGGATTCCTGTAAACCAACCTTGACTGTATCAAGGTAAAAAGATCTCAGGACGAAGAGACGTTAATGTTACAAGCCAAAACTTTGCTGCTAATAAACAATGATTCCACACTTGATAGACGTAACTTTTAAAATGAAGAATTGCTGGATTATGACCACTCTCATCTATTAGAATCTAAATCTCTCCACAGCGATGGACTCCCTCTCCTAAAGCAGTCATAAAAATGAAGGCAAAGCACTCATTCTGCAGTCTTTAATGGACTTAGTTGGCTTAACCTTCTGGCACAAGATACCACAGAGAATTTAAGATCTGCCAGAGATAATTAAATATCCTCACAGTCAAACTAATGTCCCCTTCAGCGAGACTGAAAGCTCTAAGAAAATGGGACTGGCGTTTATTTAGGTTCTGCTAAATCTCGTTATATCTTTGTGATTTCAATCAGATTTAGGGGTTATCTCTCACCTTTCCTCGTCCGCCAGAACGTGTGCACGATGAGCCTGGACAACTGCCAAGTCCCCACTGTCCTATTTGTCACTATCTAGTGTTGTATTATCTCTCAGTGCCCTTGTGAGTGACTTTTATCACCTCCACCCAAGAGAGGGGGCGGCAGGACGAGGGATGATGAGAGTACACGGTGGGAGTCAGAATGTAATGTTTTAATAAAAATGAAATCTATACTAGTAAAAAGAGGATTCTTTTTAACTGTGTACAATTAAATTGCTGTGCTTAGATAAAAAAAAAAAAGAGGACTGTTCAGAGTTTCTTTCATAATAATTTCATGCAGTGTTTTTTATTGAAATTCTCAGTATATTAAAAAAAAACTGAACATTTTTCTACCTGTATGTTCCACAAATCATGAAGAAGGTAGTTAGCTTCCAATCTGATAGCAAGATAAAGGAACACTTCACAGTTTTTTGTTAGTTGAGCTGATTTAGATCAACAGCATTTAAAATTTTATAATAGGGGATTATCACATATCAGATTCTTGAAAACACACTTTTTCCATCCATTTTCTGACACCTTTGTCCCCAGTGGGGTCAGCAGGGGTCCTGGTGCCTACCTCCAGCTAATTTTCCGGGCGATAATTTGTAGATTGCAAGAGGTCGCCTGTCTGTTGCAAAACACAATGTATGTTTGTTATAATTTTATTGAATCTAAACCACACCCAGGTTAAGAACCACAGGTATAGTTTAACACTCCAGCATGAAGTCACACTGACTCCATGTGCACTTTTATGAGATTTCTTTTGTGTGTGTGGTTTCGGAAAGTGACAGTGACCCACTTCCCGGTGTCCGACCGTCAGTAATAGGTCAGCATTGTTAAAGTCCTGATCTGCAAGAGTCAGGTCTAGTGGGGTGTCCAACTTCAGTGCTCGAGAGTTGCTGTGCTCCATATTTCAGATGTGGCTGTTTCAACAGGCCATAAATAATGTCAGAATTACTTCCTCAGAATGTCAACAAGTTCTGCAGAAGCCTGGTTCATTTGATTAAGGTGCATTGAACCTGGAACGCTGCAGGACACCGGCTCTTTACGAATGGAGTTGGACACCCATTGGCTCGAGGCCAAAAAAGCACTGAAATTTCCATCTTATGATTTTTTAATGGATTTGCATTTATCTGTGAGTTCTCTGTCAATAACCCAGCACTTTCTTTAGATTTTTTCTTTTTTTTACATAATGGAATAAGGATTTAAGTCCACTTGTTTGCCATAGTCAATTTTCTTTAATGCATATTTCCAAGGTTTTAAAAAGTTATAGCCTCAAAACCATTAAAATGCTGCACCATATTGTTTTTACAGTTTGCCAGCCTTGGCTACATGAAGGCCACTGCACAGACTCTCACTAGCCAGGACAAACTTGTCTGCCTACAGATTTTTCTTGTATTGAAGAACAGTGTTTTTAAAACACGGTGTATCTCTCTTTTCTTTTTAAAACTTCAGATGTAAAGGTTTGAGTGACATGTTTGTTAAACAGCTGACTGCTAGCTTCCTGAGCAGATAGCCTGACTTATTTACTAGCTTTTTAATAAACATTTTAAAAACCACAACGTTAGCAGGTCTGTATTCCAAATTTAATTTTAAAATGTAGAAGTAAAAAAAAATATTGTTTTTTAATGTAAAAGTTAATATAACAATTCATTCATGTAAGAAGTCGGATTTTTATGACTATATGTTAAATAACTAATTTCAGAAGCAACATAAATGACTATTGATTTTCAGTGTTAAATAGAAACTATTAGATAATGTTAAAGATTTCAGTTTAGACATTTTGCACAAATACTGTGAAAATGTGGCGTTCAACATTTTTAGACCATGTAAAATTCAAATCTCATACTGGCCTTTGTCGACTAAGGAAGAGATTCAACCATATTATATACTTTTCCACACTTTCAAAGTGTAGGATCCCTGGCAGTTGGAACAAGAAGTGCCAAAAACCAAGGGCAAAGTGTCACAGAAAGCTTTACATGAGCGTGCGGAGGGTACATAGGTCAAAGCGACTCAGCCCAGTGAAGTGTAACCTCATATCACCTCCTCTTGACTGAACAACCTATCTGCTGTGCAGGAAAGATAGCTAAATCTCAGAGGTA
This sequence comes from Poeciliopsis gracilis, assembly GCA_911649635.1. Lineage (NCBI taxonomy): Eukaryota > Metazoa > Chordata > Actinopteri > Cyprinodontiformes > Poeciliidae > Poeciliopsis > Poeciliopsis gracilis. The sequence goes on from CAJVRI010001220.1 coordinate 8,079,171, forward strand.
TTCCCTTTTGAAAAGGTAATTAAGATGTTAGGTAAGGCACCCTGGAAGGTCATTTCGAGCCAAATCCCAGAGTAGATTAACACGGCATCGTCCAGCATTACTCATTTGACTCCAAAGAGTGTGTAAAGTGGTCTATTTTTGCTGTGTAAGCTCTTTATAGAAGCCTGATTCTTTATTCTTTTATAACTCTGGCATCAACCTAGCAATTCACATTAACTTTACCCTCTTGCATTGAGAGAAAGGCAGTTGGTCTATCCACCTTATTTTGGGCAACATGCAGAGGATACCATGGTGCATTTCAGCTGTTTGATATTGGTATTTACTTGCTTCAACACTTTGCATTCAACCCAGTAATAAAAGCATTCTATTTGCAGTATAAGTAATACATAAATGTGTGCAGTCACCCTGTAATCTTCCAGAGTGTGAAACATCATAACGCAGTCATTTAATGCTTGTGTAGCACATTGCGCTTGGTGTCCCAACTACTGCTTTGAGCACACTAATATTTCTGCAGGCTGCTGGTGAAGTAAGTGGACCTTTCAACACTTCTAGTCCACTAGAACGCAGTTTGAACCCAATGAAAAAACCTTGAAATTACTCTTCTCGAATAAGCAAGAAGACCAGAATATGTTTAGAGCTGAGAATATACTCAAGAACCTCGTGATGGCTCACATTATGCACTGCAGTCTATTATCCCCTCTGACAGGGAGCATTCGCTGAGGATGGGGCTAAGGTTCACCTTTCACTAACTATCAGTGTCACGGAAGCAAGTAAATAATGGGATGGTAGTAAACAAGCACAGATTCAACTCTCATCGTGGCACAGCATGCACAAACGCAAGCTAAATTCCCTCATACCACTAAGAATGAAGGTCAGCTTTGCCATACATAAGTTCCTGTGAGTCACATGCCAAGTCGCACTGTCGTACATCTGTGGAGTTTCTATCAGCATTCATCCAGGCTACTGGGGCTGAACAAAGCCACAGAGAGAATGCCATGGGGACAGAGAGCAAATGCAGGAATCAAATCACAGGGAAGCCATGCCTCAGGATGCACAGAGCTGCCCAGCACACAGGTGGAGATGGCATTTTGTTTATGATTCTACAAGTTGGGCAGAAGCACTTTCCTGGGAGAATGTAACCCTGCTGATATGATAAATACCAGTTTCCTCTCTGTGGGCATAGCTGCGGAGGAAAACAACTCCGGAAGACCAAGCGCATTCACAAAGTCAGACAGAACTATTGATCAGGTATCGATGTATCACAGAGAGAAGACAAGGTGCATAGACAGTGTCTCTTCCACACCAGCGGTGATCAAATCTCTTATTTCAAATAAATATGTCTTCATTTCTTTTTTTTTTTCCCACAACTTAAAATACACTTGAAAAGAAGCGAAAAGCATAATGTAGAGGTGGGACATTTTAGCACTTACTAAAAGAATGCAGAAACAAAACCTTAGAACTCAGATAGTTAATGCAGAAAATAACCATAAAATGGGTGTAGAACAAGCCAGAATAAATTGAACAAAAGATGCAGAACATTAAGATTAAGAAAAGGTTAACAATGATTTAAAGTAATCAGACGCAGTGTTTTTTGTCTTCTCCCCTTCACAGCCATAGCCCTCATATGACGACACAAGAGACAGATTAGATCTCTTTGCCTATCAATAATCCAGAGTGAAAGTCAAAGAGGAAGGGAGAGGAAGGACACAGAGAAGGGGAATATGAATCTAAGTAATAGGATATGAGATAAAGTTTGATAAAATCAGGGAAGGATATAAACAACTAGTCCAACTGCATTAACAGCAGTTAGCTGATTTTGAGGTTTAAATCTTGAACATACAAACGCATCTGATGCAAACGCTCCTGTACTCATCCCCTCATCAGATCAGATGAAACATATCGTTCTGCACAAGGCAACTGATGCAGACTTGGGTCCTTCTAGATCTGCTTTTAAATAATTCATTAAGCTAGGCTAAATATGGAAAGTGTTTTCAAAGAAACACTTGCCAATCCTGCTCTTGTTATTGAAAACAGAAAAGATTTTCTTGTCTAAAAAAATACAAAACAAAATTAGAAGACTGTATGCCTTTCTTTAGTAACAGAAAAGTTAAAAGTCATTATGTTTTGGAATTTACAATAATGTAAAGATCTCTTTTCTTCAAAACACAAACTATTTAATTAATCCAATTCATTTTATTTATTGTTAAGCAGATATATTTTTTTTTGTTTATATGCCTTTCATTTGTTTGTTTTTGCTGTTTACATTGAGCTGAATGAGTTTGGCCCATGTGACAAAATGTTTGGACACCAAACACTTTGTTTGGTTTTTGCAAAAGCAAGTTTCCTTTTAGAGTTTACAAGAGTTTAACTAACTTACAGCTTCAAAACCTGGATATGAATCTGTAATATAAACTTTTCAATATACTTTTAAATATAACTGACTATAAAATGCAACCTCAGTTGTACGTAGGGTGTTTTGTGTAACTCTAAAATGTTCTTAGCCTTTAATATTTTGCTTCCTTCAATACACCTCAATCTTTTAGTAGGTCGTCAGAAATGTTTTTATCTTATTAATATTTCATTCGAAATTTTATTGAGGTAAACAAGATATTTGCCACGATGGATTTTTTGATATCTACACATATTAAAAAGTATACTAATTAGGAAACTATTCCGGATCAAAACTGGAATTGGGATAACTTTCCAAATTGTGGTTTATGAGGCAAAAGTAAAAGCAGCACAATTCCATGTAAACAATGTTTTTTTTTTCAGAGTTGCTATGATTTAAACTCTGCTACACCACTTGCTCGATGTTAGCTTTAGCCAGACACTGTACTCACATTCACACACCAGCGAGCAACACAAGCTCCATTAGGCAGCTATATGTATAATGAATGATGCAGTCAGAATGGTGGATGTCAAAAAAAAAGAAGAAGAAAAAAACAACTGGCATGAATGCTGTTCTAACAAAGAGTTAAGTACCATTTCTTTCACGGCATATAACGCGTATGTATGTTTGCATCATCTTTTCCATATAGTGTTAAATAATTAAATAACACAGAGCGCTTACTGTGAAAGTAATCGGGAGATCATTCAGTTCGCATACAAATGTCACTGTTATGATTCACCTCACATAAAAATCATCATCAAACGTATTAGTTAAACAAATTAGTCTGATTGTCACATCGGGATGAATTAGAATGAATGGGGCACAGCATGAAAAGGGGAAAATTACACAGAAAGGTCAAGTAAGTAGGGAACAACTTCATATACATGCAAAGTAGGAGCACATCGCTCACGTAAGCAGATGAAGCAGCAGCGATAAAATGAGATACATTGATTAAAAACGTTACGACCACTTTACTACTTGATTCTTGTTCCTCCGATGAAATGACAACGAGCTGTGGATATCTCTTTCACAGGTTAGTCTCACATATCAAAAATGTCACAATACGAGTGAAGTGTTAATGCCTGAACAAGCAGCAAATCTGTCCTTCCCTCAAGGGCAATAAAACAAAAATGAGAAATTTTTTTGAAGTTTAGTTTGCAATTTTTTCTGTTTTAAAATATTTTTCAAAAGTGCACATATCAATAATTGGAGAAATAACTAAAAAGACGAGGAGCGTGATAGAGAAGGACCCCAGGCAGCTGCCATTTATAGCGTCAAGTTGTAAAACTGCACTAAAAATTATCACATTCATTCATTTTAAATTGTTTCTAAATATATTTAATGGGGAAGTAAATTATGTGTTTGTTATTTTAACTGATCAGTTGAAAATCTTTACAGTGTTTAAGTGAACTCCAGCAAATCTCCTTTGACTAAATACTGCATATTATTCAGACTACTGCACTTATTCAGACCACAATATTGGTCTATGTAAATGCATTCTTCATATTTGTTGATCTTTTGAAAAAATTAAATAAATCCAGTTCTAAAATTTTAATTATTGCAGATTCATTTCCAGAAGGAAAGTTCCCTGCTTCAAAAGTTTTAGATAGAAATGTTTGCCATTATGTTGTGTTGAATACCAGTCGATTCAGCTGTCAAATCATAATAACAAATTTCTCAGACCTTCAATGTTGCAACATGCTTTAATCTAAAATGTCACCATTTGTTCAGTTTTTCCGACACAGAATGTTCCTGTCCAAACCTTTAAACCAGACTGGCATTTTAAGGTTGTTGTCCAGTGCTGTTCTTCTGAAGGGCAACGCAGTAAATGTGACAGGATAATTTGGTTTCCTAAAGGTCTAAAGTGGTCCCTGTCCACCCTAACCCAGCACCAAGTCATCTTTTCATTTCAAGAGCAATTTAAGCCGACCACTCGGAACGACGAGCAAACACACCAGATGGTCTCCTAATGAGCTTTGTAGTGTTCCGCATCATGAAATAGATTTTATCATTAGCTTTTTATTTAAAAAAAAAATAGAAAAGGATTCAACAAGACTTCACACAAACAGCTGCTGGTTTTTGTTTTCCAGTTCTTACATAAGTATTTAAGGCCTTTGAACTTGTCCACATTTTTTGCCATGATAAAACTAAAAATGTTAAAGTATTTTGTTAGAATTCTTTATGATGAACACAGAGCTGTGAACAATTTTAAAGCATAGTGAATATTAAAAAAAAAAAAAAGCCACAATTTTGCAAAATTGCTCAAGTTTAGTCTCTGACTGAGTTCAGGTCAATATTCAAGATCTGAATATTGATGTGTCTTGAAGAAAAAACATGCCCACAGTATGATCCCACAACCTCTGTGGTTTGCAGCCATAATTTTTTTTTGCAACACATTAGCATGTTGGTAAAAAAATAGTTTTTCTCTCATCTGAGCAGAGCCCCTTCAGGAGAGTCTGCATGCTCTCCTGCATGGTTTGAACCAAAATGTGTTTCTTCTTCCTACTTTTCTTATAAAGGAACAAGAAAGTCTGCAACCTGTGACTCTGGAGCTGCGTAACTGGCTAAAATAAATAAAGAACCAACTAATGTTTACAACATAGATAAAATCAAAAAATGCATTTTTGCTTTGCCTTTATTCAGCATGTGAAACCTATGTGCTTTTTTTTAACATGATTTTGAATTAATAACATAACTTAGTTATTATACTAATTTGGGCCTATTTAGAGTGCAATAAATTGCAGTAATGTTGACGCAATGTCCTAAACAAATAAAAGAACATCAAGAAAATGAATACCTCCTCTTTTTAGAAAATATTTATGTTTTTCTTTAGTCTATGACCTAAAAAATGAAATAAAATGTTGGTTCATTAAAACTGACAATAACGGTGCCAGAGCATTCATCAAAATAACTTGTGGATTGGGTTTCATGATTTAGGCCAATGCAGATTTATTTTGGAAAAACCATTTGAAAACCACGAGTCCTTCACGCTTCACTTCACAACTATGCATTACTTTGGGATTTAATACGACAAAATGTAAGAAAATTCAAGCACGAATAATTTCACAAGACACTGTGGGTTGTTCTTTCAGTGATACATTCAGAAAACTATTCAGGAGATATCCGCATCTTTTCTCCTGCTTTCCATAAGTAAATCCCTTCCACTGTCCCTTGTAAATCCGTTTAGAGATGCCAACTGATCCATAAATATAACAGTTAACCACACTTGTATTTAAAAGTTGCATCTAGTCTATAAATCAATGAAGCGCCCTCACCCCTTAGCCTGATGAGAGAAAATGATGAGGAGGAGTTCAGCGGTCAATAAATTATTGAATGTCCTTAAACCATGGGAGTCACGCGAGTAGGCCACTATGTTAGCTAATGTATCTCGGCGCCCATAGATCTTTGTAATAAATTAGAAAAGAAATGTCTAAGCAATGAAGCGCTAGTAAAGTCAACATTCTGTGGCTCATAGATTAGTTTTACTAGACACAGAGACATTTCCATAACCCGAATAACCATTGTGAGGCTTATCTGAAAAATTGTCCCTATTTCAAAAATAAAACCAGGAAGACAAAAATAAAAAGATAAAAAAAAACGAAGGGAGAAAAGATAAAAGTTAATGCTCGACAGAAGCTGAGAAGTAAACAAAAAAAGCACATTGCAGAGAGAAGGTAAATGGGTCATCTGTGAGGGAGATGCAAAGAAATACAAAGAAAACACACACAACAAAAACTGAAAGTAGGGAATTAATGTGGAAATTTATTTAAATAACAGAGATTTGAAGGCTGTAGTATTACGGTTTGAAGTGATCAAGACAGCCGCGTTTCATTTTTGTCCTTAAAGGAGGGCAAGGAAGAAAAAGAAAGGAACCAGAAAAACTAGAAATGAGGGGGGAAAAATGCAAAAAAAACATGTGACGGGAGGCCACACAGGAAGGCTCAGGCAATGCTGCTGATACAGGTGAGAAGGAGAATATCAGCAGTGCCACTGGCATAAACAATCAATGTATGAAATTACTCTGCTCTATCTCCCCTCTGCATATAATTTCAGCAAGCGATGCAATTAAATCCAGGATTTCATAGCCTCAGCTCTTTTCTAAATGGAATCATTAGGCAAAATGAACTTTACAATGTATTTAGCTATAAACCTTTTTTTTTAACTCACTAAAAAGTAATATTAGGAAGGAAGGAAAACAGATATTTCTGTTCTTTATTTACATGTTTTCTTTATTTTTGCATTTTTCCTGAATTGTCTGGATGAATGAACACTTCATGTTTCAGAATTGTTGGCAAATAATTTCCCATAGGCAAAAGAAAGATCCATCACATTTAAAGACCTGCCTCTAATGCCCGTCCAAACACCTGGCACATGTTTTTTTTTTTCTTTTCCTGATACTACAAATCCATCTGAATGTGATTTAACGTTCTACTTTTCCATTTATTTCCTGGGTTTCTCTCAGCAACTCCCTCTAATTTTCATGGTCATTAATCTTTATTATATTGTTTACAAAGAATGAACTTCAGTTATTGAATCATAAATTTAATTTGCTGTCTGATATTACTCAGGTTTCCAAAACTGTTTTAAGCAAATCAGCATAAATCACAACATAAATCTTCATATTTTTGCACTCAATTAAGTGTGTGAAATGTTTAGGTTAGCCTCAATAACAGAGCGAAGGACGACAGAGGCTGGCACATTGTCTGTCCACACAAGGCACAATTTGCTGCAAGTGATGTAGTGTCTCATGGACATTGTGCTCAGGATTGTGCAAAATAAGGTGTTTGGCATATTCCCCATTCTGGAGGGAACAATAAAGGGCTTTTTTTTTCACGGAAAATTAAGTTAATCAGAGAAAGAGAGATGAGGTAAAACATTGTATCATCCTCAGTCACCAACTTAAACGGAAGAATTAAGAAGACAAAAACAATCTGGTAATGTTATCGCTGTTAACTGTCAAATATCTTGGAGGTTTACTGTTGCATCTGCTACATCAAAGAGCGCCCATAGAGCATTTAATAGACACAAACTGCATGTTTGTTTTAGAAAAGTAAACTGCTTATTATTATCTAAGCCCATGCTTAGATAATAATATGCATGAGCTTATTATTATTTTTGGAGATTATCATCTCCAAAGATTTTATACAGTAACAGCTGTATTTTCCTATGCGTAGATTACTAACACATTTACTTTCCAATTAGACGTAATCTGGATTTGTGGTTTTCTGACATTAGGAAGTAGTTCTCTGTGTCCAGGTATGAAATGTTAGGCAGCTAAACCACTTATAACACTTTCATGAGGTACATTTAAAGTCTTCCTATTAAATGTATTTCAAAACTTTTCAATCTTCCTTTAATTGCAGTTTTTTTAATACTGGTTTTCACCAACATTCCTGCATGAGTCGCCATTAGTTACCTTACTTTGATGTCATTGCAAACACCCTACAGGCAATGCAATATGAATACTAAGTGGTGTAAAAACTTTACTCGCCATATGTGATTCTCATAAAAATCAAGGGCATGTGATATACACCATTTAAGATATTTTTAGTTGTAGATTCACCCATAAAAGCCAGAATCCAGTCTGCACCAAGTGTCTTCTGTGTGCAGTTCGTCCAGGACAATCCATTCCGGACTTCCCTTTTTTTTCTGTATTCACTCCCAACAGTCCAACCTATCACTGTGAGTCTCCAAGCACCCGACTGTAGTGATTTGGGGTCTGTCTCTCTCAGCTTAATTGCTGTGTTATCACCGCCACTCCTGCACCGCCACCAAGTCCTGTCCTTTCAGTCAGACGGACATGCCAATTACGGCTTCTCCACACAAGCAAAACACACACATACACACGCACACACATTAGATGTTGATCCCTCACAGGGTTCCCTGAGGCTGCACCATCAGGTAACAAAGTAGACAGCAGCTGGAACAAAGTGGGCAGTTAAGGATGAAACGGGAAAAGAATCAAAGCTTTTTGTTGCCATTATTCACACATTTAGACGAGTTCAGGCACGTGCACAAAGAAAGTCCCAGCTGGAGCTTCTTGTCCAGGCCAAGTCATCCGAGGGAAACTTTCTATTTCCTTCCCTCTTAATCCTATAAACACATCCAAACATTCCCACACATTCACACATCTCTGTGATTTTCTATTGATTTTTTTTTTAGCTTATCTTTAACCAGCAGACACAATCCAACAGTTTTGAAATATCCATATTTCCATTTGCACTTTGTTCCTGTTCCAGGAGGAAATTGATACAACTGTCATGGGTAGGCAGTAAATACCAGTTTGGATTAAACATGGAATTAACAAAACTTGGCCAGCCGTCAAAAAAACTCTATTATTTCCTAAATGATGAGATGCTATGTAAAATCCAAATCAACACAGAATGAAAGGGTTTGTAAATTGTTCAACTAAAATATGTTGGCAACTGTGATTTCCAAGGTACATTTCAATAAATATTCAGTAAGTAAACAATTTTGGTATAATGTACTGTCAAAATTTAATCTTAAAAGAATGGTATTATGTATTTACCAGGCACATTGTGCCATTTCATAGCACAATCAGGTAACCATGTTATTACCGTCAGTTGTTATAAAAATGCTATATATATCAATTATAACTTAAAAGAAATTTGACTTCACATAGCAGTTCATAAGAGCGTTAGACTGTGAAGTAGTTTGTAAGGTAAACTCAGCAAACTTGCAGTTCCAGGATTTTTCTAATTGCTGCTGCTAGTCTGGAGAAACTGAGTGGGAGAGGTTTGGGGAAGGGCTGCTCTGTGAGGCGGAAGCCCAGCTGGAGACTGCAGCTCCACGGAGGAGCTAAGCTTGGGAGTTAGTCCTCTGTTTGCGGGAAGTTAAGCAAGAGCTGAAGATGGTGCAAATATTTTGTATCCATACATAAAAAAAAACACCCAGAATGGAGATGGTCTCTGCAGGGTCTTGAAGAGGTTTTCTGTGGAGCACCAGAAATGGTGTCAGCTCTCCCATATGCATGATCAAGCTTAAGAGCGCTCCCAGTCTCACAGAGTGGTTCATTATCACAGTGACAGCATAATGTATCCTCGGTGCTTCATGGAGGAGCTTGGCAGCAGCAGTTGTCAGTCTGCTGCGTAGTGTGGCTTGCTCACCTGTGTACGCTGATCTTGAGAGAATTTGAAGCAGGGCTGCTCATAACAGCCAGAGGCTACAAACTCATTACTCCACCAAGAACTTAAGTCATTTTAACTCTTTGTGCTTGAATGGAATCGCAATTCTCTTTCTATGCTTAATTTTCAAATGCCGAACATCCAGATAATATTTAGGGTTAAGCATCACAAGTCTCTGGCCAATACTGCCTGCAAACAAATACAAAATATTTATGCAGCAAAAATGTATGCAGCCCAGTTCAATAACCGCCTAAATTACAATACAACATGATTGACAGATCAAATAAATGAGATCTCATACCAAGCAGCAGATATGCCCACATATTTTTAGTAATGCAATAAGCACCAAATTTTACTAATTTCACCTTTCATAACAAAACAGTCTGCACAGTCTTGAACCCACATCTCCATGTACTAAATACTGGAGTGGTACCTTATATCGCCTCACGGTCAAATCCCCATATGGCAAATTTGCTCCCCGAGTCTTTACCCATGCACTACCTTTTTGTACCCATAACAAACCATTTCACATCCAGCAACATAACCTGTGTTTATAAGTATATTTCTCTTTGTTTTCAATTCCTTTGGTGAAGCAAAATATTCATGACAATATTCAGGCATCATTTAATTTATTCATTACTTTTTGAAGACAAACATGTTTCTATTCATTGTGGTTCTTATCCACGTCTGGCTCAGTTTAATCTTATAAAATGTAACAGTCTTTTAATTAAACAAAAACAACTTATCGGAATTACATAAGTACATTCCTTTAAAGCAGGCGATGAGGATATTGGAGAAACCTACTTTAAATCATGGATTTTGAAAGCAAGAGTGGTAAATAATGCATGCTCTATCTGAAACGTTCTGTAGAAACCAAGTCCTTATTGCATCTTATTGATTCAGCTCGGTAGATAGAAAGCAAGGACAATAGCAGACTACCAAGTTTTCTCCATCTGCAAATATGACTGGACAGTTTGAAGTCATCTGCTTTCTGCATTTTGCATTCTGCATTTTGCATTCTGCAATCGTTTGCATATCATTTTAAATTTGGTGAATTTCAAATAATGCAATGCAACGCCTTCAGCCAGGTTCATACAGTAGATCTCTGTCAATATCAATTTTTTCCAATCCCAATCTGCCTCCAACTTCCCCTCTGTTGACATGAAAACAATTCAAAACATATATTCCTTACAGCTGGGTGAATTGGGCACTGCTGCTGAGGGCTCCTCTCATGTAGCCACCAGTTAATCAGCCTATTTGTAGGACTATGTGAGTGTATGTATACATGTACTTTAATGATACTGCCGGCTCTAATAACTGTGTGCGTGTCACAGCGGTTTCATTTATTCTGTCCCAATGTTCCGGTGTCAAACCAGTTCTAGTTCCCATTATCTTCCACTCCACTGAATCATCCCCTTATTATCATCAAGCGTCACACACAATCAAACACAAACTCTGACGCACACAAAAACATACCCTAATTATCCCACAGATACGTCATTTTAACAAATGGGCTATTAATAGCACATGGGTGAACAATCTTGTTTAACACTTTTTTTATTTCTGTTTGACAGACAGATACATAATTCCATGAATATGCTATTATAACCTTACATGTTAATATGCTGGTTGATTATGGACAATCTAGGAAAGAGTTTCACTATCTACCCCTTAATTATTTCACTTTCTTCTGGGTTCATCACAGGGTCATCACAGTGTCTCTAAGCTAAATCCACACAGGCTTGAAGGGTTCAAGGAGAGCAGCTTAATTTGTACTTGTACTTTTTAAAAATCTTTTCTGTTTTACAGAAACCACAAAACATTTCACAAACTTAAAATCCGTCCCATCCCGAAGAGGCTTCTTTCCAAAAGTTGGTGACTCATCCCATCAAAAGCAAAAATGTAAATGTGAGGAAGCACAAGTGCAAAAAGCACATACAGTTTAACTGTGTCTGCAAAAGTATGTGTGATTGCTCCTGCCAAGACCCAAAGCCTGCAGTGCTCCAGTGACCTGTTATGTAGGGCGAGACCGAAACGCTGGGATGACAGCTTAGAACCCGCCCCCACTAACTCTGACTGACAGTCTGGTAACCTCGGCTGCCTCTCGAGACAATAGATCAGTCTTGGTTTCACTTTAACATCTGTCATTTCAACTTGGACAAAAGCAAATTTTTCACATTTAATATGATGACTTAAGGAAACAACAATGTCAGGTTGAACGAAAACATTGTTTCTCAAAGTATTCTAGCAATCTGATGTTTAAGGGCAGGAGTCACATTCTGTAAAGCCCTCTTAATTCTCCCAGTGTATTCACAAACACATTAGTGTCTTTCAGATCTACAGTCTATAGTGGTGGTTCCAAAATCTGCAGTCAGAAATCAACAAGTGTGAATTTTTGAGGTGCTCTTTGGAAATCAAAAACAAGAAATCAAAAATGATCATTTCAAAGTATATTTATGCTATACATCTGTATGAGATTTTACAAATACATAAAAGCTAGGTACAGGCTGTTAATATAATTTGCAACATCATTGTGTAACTTTTATAAAAGAATATCTGCAGAAATGAACACACCACTCAGCCAGAAACAACCAGAACCAATAGAAAAAAAGGAGATGGATTGTATATATGTTTCAAGTTAGTGGCACATGAATCTTGCAAAATTCATTCAAAGAAAAGTTTGTGTTAGGGTGTAAGGGCATATAGAAAGAGCTTGTTGAGCAAAGAGCAAAGTCTAGATCCAAATTGAGTTAGACATACTCAAAAAAGTTGAATTAAAGTAGTGACTCAAGTTGGCTGACGACAAATGCAAACAATATATTTCCAATTTTTCCTTCAAAGTCATAATTAGACACAACTCCTTGTATGCATATCTAAAAAAAAAACAGTAAAATATATTTTAGTTGCATCCTCTATAACTAGATGTGAAGACCTATTTGGTACCAGATTGGTAACCGGATGTCACACTCTAACTTACTCTGAATTTGCAGGATAACAGGAGAAGACACATGTACATACTGGCTAAAAACAGCACGTCTTTACAGCCTTCAGGACATCTTCTGGACTGTGGCATTATTGTCAGTTTATATCTGTGAAAAATCAGATTGCATGCTTGAACTTGCTTGTTATTTTCAGCTACTATAAAATGTCACTATACTCTGACGGACGTGTTTTTACAACATGTATTTCGCATTGTGAATTTTAATGCTGCCATATGGTTCTTAAAAAAAGACATTAGTTCCCTTGAGATGAGTTAGCATGAGAGAGAAAAAACTAAAAGTTTGTGAAATGAAAATGTCACATGTTCAGTAAGCATGGAAAAAATTGGAAAACTGAAGCATATATCTATTTTAAGAATCTCCAGTGATATTTAAAGGATGGCATCAGACAGGCAGAATGAAATGTTGCAGAACAATACAATAGGTTGTAGGTTGAATGGTGCATTTTACATTTAATATGAGAAGAAAGCTCCGCATCCTGTATAATTAATGTGTTTTTCCACACTGTAGATTTGAAGCTATTTAACTTAGAAGCAAAAGTGAAAAATTGTCTTAAAATCATGAGTAAAATTTACTTTTAGTCATCAGTTAAATTGATGCTGATAATACTACAATTATATGTAAACATTGGAAAACATTTATACATTCTGTGCAAAAAACTAATCTAATAACTTTCGTTTAAGAGAGAGAATAAGAAGTGTAAACCTTAGAGTTTTTACACTACAAATTTGCTTTAAATTGATACTAAATTTTCACTTTGTTTAGAATTAATTATCAAATGTTTGTGTTTAAGTTTTTGAAATGCTAGCAGCTTAGGGTATAATAGTCTCTGATGTCAATCACAATGGACGTCCTGATTATTTTTAAGAAAATGAAGGTTGTGCTAAATTGTGAAACCATCAGCCCTAAATACGCTACAAAAATAGTAAAAGAATCAAAGAGTTCTTTTCCCACTCAAACTTTTTTCAAGTAACACTTTTATTCAGACATTGAGGCCATTAGGCGGTCTCTGTTTGTCTTGCAAATGATGGAAGTAGAACGGGGATTCAACACAACCTTTACGCTTCCTAGCAGCAAAGCAACTATAACAGCCAACCCCTAAATGTAAATCAAATTGCCTTGATCTATTGGCTGCAAGGCCAAAACACAACAGGACATAATCTCTTATCAGTATCACACATTGCACAAATAGTGGTGAAGTGTGCTATGACAGGATAGATAACTAGACCCCAGCTAAGGGCAGTTTCATCAGAAGTGGTGAGTTTTTTTTCCATGCATGTTTTTGTTACACAATGCTGGATTTACCTTATAAGCTTACCTGAGTGCAAGACATGAGTGTCATTATTAGTGATCTCTGAATGTCAAAAGGCTACTTAAAGAACTGCTTGGCTTTATTGGTTTATGATAGACCAGTTTTTCAAAACGGACAATTGAAGCTGAAGGCAATAGTACTTGACAGAAGACCAGAGATCTAATATACAAGTACACAAATCATAAGTCAGAGGTTGGTTTTTTGCTTGATCAGTGCAAGACAATCTATTTTTTACCATTACATATGTTTAATTTAATTACATATTGTTTTACTTCACAAAAATATACATACCTAAAAAAAAAAAAAAAAACATTTGAGACATTCATGACCTCCAGGTTATCCACTCCTATATTAAATCCAGTAAACATGAGCAAACATCCAAGAGCATTGAGCTACATTTGAGCAACTCTTGCTCAACACCCCAGCTGTCGAGGTGACACGCTGACTCTTGGCTGCCCATTGACATGGTAAATCGAGGGCTCATTCTAGCATAAATGTGAAAGCCAAGGGAGGCCTTGGACTTTGCCAGAGCTTTATATGGAAACTTTGCATGAATACATGCACAGAAAGGAACAGGAGCAATGCAGCAAAACATGAACAAGGGATATAAGATAGATGAATGCAACAGAAGGTGAGCCGTGCAGAGGTAAAAATGATTAAAAAGTATGAAAATATAGGCAGGAAGAGCGAGAGCAGCGAAGGAAAGGAAGCACTAAATGTGTGATAAGAGGGGAAGACAGAAAATTGATTTCTATTTTTGGAGGAGGTAAGACCATTCGGTGGAAAAAGTCTAAAACATATTTGAACTAACAGCGAAGAAACACACACACACACTTGAATTCTTCCACATAAACTCACATAATCTCACATGCCGATGAGACCTGCAAGAGATCACGCAAGGAGATTGCTTTCTGGAACTTAATTGCTTTTCGAGTGGATGAGCATGACTTCTGCTCCTAAATGCGAGAGGATGCATGGCTTGTTAGGGTGCAACTGGAGCCATCAGCAATTTGGTTAGATGGACAATCTCCACAGAAGGGTTTACTGACCCCAGCAACTCAGTAGGAGGAGATGCCTAACCTATTAACAAAGAGTGAAAAGCTCCAAGCTTGCGCTCTCACACAAGGCCACACTTAATTAGGCTGTTTGTTTAGCACACTCTAATGGAGAGGACAGCAAACCGTGTGAGGAGGTTGCTTTTCTTTTTGAAACTGTGAGCTGAAAGACATCTGGCCAAGGATAACACAAAGGACAAAAACATGTTTATAGCCCAGCAAGCCCTCTTCTCATTTGGTGTGTCTCATTTTGTTTGGACAGATGGTGATGACAGAAAGCAACAACAGATAAAATGTGAAAACTTTAAATTCAGTAAGTTCTCCTTTAATTTAATAAGACATGTGTCACGTTACTTGGGGCAAAGAATAACTGAGTTGACATGTTTCAAATCAACAAATGATTGAAATTGTATCTAAATCGGTGCAATCCTTCAGCAAAATTATATCTTTCTTTATTTCCCCCTCATTCCACCCCTTCCAGTTCCCTCCTTAATCGCTCCATTGCTGAGTAGATGGCTAATTAAAGGAAAGAAATTGGATATGGGCCTTTGCGCACTCTAATTCAGGAAAAAAAAAAAGAAGCGACGAGAGGGAGGTAGAAATGTCAGACCCAAGATGAGGACACAGGATCAGACAGGTAACGCCTTGTCCTCTGGGTAAGCATTTAAGTGATGGCAAAATGTAGCAACAGTGAGAGCAGAGGACTAACCCAAAGAGACATCTGAGGTGTGACGCTTTAGGGCATAATCCAAAACGCACCTCAATCTTCTTATGCTAATCCACTCTTGATGTATCCTGTGGTGATCTTGTCCTCTTTGACCACTATTTCACTCTTTTGAACAGAGGAATACTTCTATATCCATTAAAGTCTTAAATGCTCAAACAGGATTTAAACCATGTTGGATCTCTGTTTACAGCAAGTTATCGCTGAGGTTGAACATTCAGATTACATTACCAAGTAAAAGGAATTTTGTCAGGCTTGTTTAACAAGTTCAGGGTATTTGTAAGTCTTACCAGTATGACTTTCAAGTAAATGTAGGTAAGTTTATTTGCTGGTGCTGATAAATTCATTTTAGTAGCACAGCAAATTCATTTTGCATGTGCAAAAATGAGTTTGCACATGATATAAATCCTGAACTAGACATAAAAATAAAAATTTTTCTAAAAGTATGTCATTAAGCAAAGAGCACATGAGACATTATAGATGCAATTGACAGAAAAACTTTGTATTTATTTTTGTTTATGCAAATTACTGGTGCAACAGATGACATCGTCAAATACCAGAGCATTTTGTGTTATGCAGAGTATAAATCTTGTATGCTGAAAGCTGATAGCTATCTTGGCAAATAATCTTTTTTTTTAATTCAATACTTGATTTTTCTCTTTCTTTTTTCTTTTTTTTTTAGCCAGGTAAAATCCAATGGCGCTCCAGATCTCATTTGGAAGAGAGCAGAGGCAGAAATCTGCAACACACAGCAAGGTTATTACGCAAAAGCAAAACAAATTTAACCATATACGCAAGTTTGAAACAATTTTTTAAAAGCAATGCAATTGACTAATAAAATGATGTTGCTTGAGTTTGAGAAGCGATCAAAATAATTCCAAGGAAATAAGATTGGACATCATGACTTCAGACTAGAGTTGACTCTATGCTACAGGAACCATAGCGCTGAATTCTTGCATCCTTCTTTCCGTTGGGAGACGTGGAACATGCAAAAGAGAAATTAGCATAAATTCTCATAATTTGTGTGAAGAATGGGCAGTAATTGATCATTATAAAAGAAATTTTAAGTAAGAGCAAAGTCAAATAGAGTTTTATAAATCAGGTGATTGTATCTTTGTACGCTTAATGGATGTCATTCAGCTTTTGCATACAACTCACTGTGATGTGTAAGACAGTGAGTTATGTGCCTGCCTGTTGCAAACCTTAAGGCATAATGATAGACAATATTCAAGGATTGAAGAGATTTGGTCAATAATACAGGAGTAGTAAAAAAAGTCGCTGATTTGTGTTTGAGAGGACAAATACACTAAAATATTTCATGTGAAGCTGATAACGCTTTGTTACCTTTTCATGGCCTGCACAAAAAGCCTTGTTTAACAATGTACAATTTTCTAGTATTTTTTTCTAGTTGGGGAATCGTAGATTCTCATTTTCTCATGTAGACAATGAGGCCTATATGGCTCCACAGTCACCCCTGGGAAGGTTCATTACTGTTGCAAGTTTTCTTTAGTTGTGCATAATGATTCGCTGGAGTCTTTACAAAGTGAAGTACTAATAAACATGATCTAGTAATGGCTTCTATGGCTTTCTATGATAGCAAAGAAATACAAAGGATATTTTTAGTGCAAATAACAGTCACAATCTAGAAAACCTGTTCTTCTTCTGCATTTAAAATGCCCTTTCATTAAATGTGTATCTAAACATACCTGCAGGAAATAATAGCAAAAACCAATGACTGTGCTCTCAAGCTGAACGACAAGTTTATATACACTTAAGGTCCAGGTTTGTGAGCGCATTTTGAAACGTGCCATTCCTGGTTCAGTTATGGAAGCACATCCATCTCTGTCTGCTCTCTCTCTTTGTCTGTCCACTTCATATTTATTCTGCTCTGTGTGGATCTAAAATCCACAGGATCAGGTCAGGAGCAACTACAGGCCAGCAGAGGATCAGGGTGGTGATGATGGATGATAGGAGTGCTTGTGAGTGGGTGGGTGCATACACATTTAGTAGGACTCTCTATGCATTAAACTGACACTCCCCCCCTCCCGCCCTGCTGTGAGGGATGATAATGGATGGTGGGGAATGAGATTAGGCTCTTGCCTGCCTTACATGCATGTCCACATAGAAAATCCCTGTATAACCTCACAGCAGATGTGGAACAGAGGAGGTTAAGGCTCTATTACCAAATCAGTTAACTTCAAACACCTAAAAACCATTTGGCTCCATCACCAAATGCATCAAATGGACCGTCATCAGCAGGCGATGCAGTACACACCAGGGAATAGACAACAAGGGTGTGTTCATGTGCTTACTGCTCCTCCCCCATGCTTTTCTTTAACTGTGACACTAGAAACCTCTTTTGCTTCATCTAACATAAACATATCGAGAGAGAAAAAAAATGCACATGTTCAGACGCACACTCAGTCTGAATTACTTTTGTTAGCGCAGGCTTCTCCTGCAAGCGGGGAATTGTTTCACAGCTGAACAATGGTGTCACCTGATCAAAGGAGTTACGCTTTATGTGACACTCCTGATGATTCTTCATCAAGACATACCCACTATTTGAAGATACAAATCAGTGTTTCAGAGAAAGAATGCCTCGTGCATTTCAATAACACAGATCTCAATTAAATGTCCATTGAATGTTGTCATGCCCAGTGAGGTCGGAATGAATAGCTTAGGTTTTGATTGTGTTCCAGCTGTGTAGTCACCTCCCCGAAGGCTATCAGGTTGCTGATGAGCACAGCTATGTGTGTGTCTGTGTGTATGTACATTTTTCCGGCAGCAAGCGGATGGATGACAGCCATCCTGACATTCTCAGCATCGGCACAAATCTTTAGATATCTAGCTGAGCCTGGTCAGCCTTGTCTCTTTGAGCATAAAAACAATAGGCTTTTGGTTATTTTCTCTCTAAAAATAAAGTTCCTCCAGTAGACAATGTGCTTTTGGTCTGTTTAGTGGTGAAGTGTGTATAGGAGAGCCAGGAGACAAAGACTGATGTCTTTGTATCGGCTGCTTATCTCTGATTTGACTATACTCCCAGAGTTTCAGAGATAAGGAAGGCAACATTCCAGGAAAAAAAATTCACCTGCTCAGATTTTTTTAACATGAAGGAACGAATAGCTATGTAGCGTATATTGATGACCAGCAGTAAATGTACTGTAAATTACATAAGATCCAATTAAGATTTAAAGGCAGCTTTCAACATTTTCTACCCTTCCTTTTGTCTGCCGTCTTTTATTAGAAACGCAGCATCACACAACGTGTGATGGAGCTGTCACTGTCAAACACAGTTCCATAAATGTCTTTGAAAAGAACAGTTCAAAATCAGTTCAAAATGTAAGCTGTCCTTAACTTATGTTAGAAATGAGCAGAGCTTCAATCACTACAACATCAGTATCTGTATATATATAAATATATACATATGTGCTGGAGAGTATAAATCCTTACCTTAGCTCTGACATCTTGTAACGACAGAACATTGTGGATTTCCAAAGCTCCAATATTTTATGACACAGAGAGCTTGAAAACTATAAAATAAATCAGCCTGAAGATTTGATAAATGTAAATCCTATTAAATCTCATTCCAACACTAAAGAATGTTGTAAGTACAATTTAGTAGTGCTTACATATGATGCGATCATGGATCACAAGAAGATCCGACTTTTTCAAAATCCTGAGCAGAGTAGGATCAGTCAAGCTGATTATAAACAAAGTCAAAGAAAGAAAAAATAATTCAGTCAGTAAAATACATTTACTCAACATTGAAGATGTAATTTAAGTAGCCACTTAAGCATTTGTGTAAATGTAAAAATTAAAAACAGACTTTGCAATTTGTAGTACCTACTAGTCAGCAGGTGACAGCCTGCCAAACAATGACACTGCAAACTAAAAGCAAATTGAAAAGAATCTGAACTTAAATGTTTTACTGAACAAGCCTGACCTATGAACTCATGCACCATATGTTAGCATCCAGTGTCTCACAGGGTGTCCTTATCCAGTTTCAACAGTAAAAGAAATAAGGTTTTCACTCTCTTTTATTCTTTGCACCAACATGCATTAAAGTTTAAGTGGAACAGTGGCACTTTGTGACATCAGTGCCCAGGGCACTGCATAAATCAATGCTGCTTAAGCAAACTTCAGCTCAATTATAGATAGTTCAATGTATAACTTCAGGCAAAGACACCATGTGGCCATGACATTACAACCACTGACAGATAAAGGGAGCAACACTGATCTTCCTATTGTAGAGCAATGTACTCCATATGGAAGATGTCTCGATATTTGACACTTTTCAAAAATTATTAAATGGGGTAATAGGTCAGAACGGTTTTGATATAAGAAGAAAAAGCTGAAAATCATGACAATATACTAACTTGTGCGTTTCATTAGTGTATTTTTGACTGATTTTCCAAAATAAACGCAGATAGAAAACATACGCGGCACGACAGAGATGTTCCAACACACATCATTGTCCTTGAGGAGAAAAAAAATAAGCTTTGATTAGACTTCACTTAAGTTTGCTAGCCTGCAAAAAAAACCAACCAGCCATGCAAAGGACAGACTGAGGAGCGAGGAAAACAAACAGAGCAAACAGCGCAGATGTGTTAAAGTAAATTTAAAGCACAATAATGCCAAATTGTGCGTCTTTGCTCCTTTAAGCTAAAAGGAGGTCAGAGAAGACAACCGCTGGACTTACAGAGAAGCATACATTTCACGCTGAGGCAGCAAAATACATAACCTCATCACTTATTCATCAAAGTTGCAAGGTTTCTGTGTTTGATTTGCAAGATTTTGTAACTAGTGAGTGTGATTACATGGTCTCTTTTCTTGCTTTTTAAGAAATAGAAAAGAAAATGTACTTTACTCAAGATGGAACTATTTTAGTACAGTAGAAGACAATTCTACTTTCATTTAGGGCTAATAAAGAAAAACTAAATCAACATTATTGTTTAATTAATTTCTTAAATGTAATAATTATAGAACAAAACGCATGGGAAAGCATTGTCATAAAGTGGCAAATGTAATATTGTCATTTTGAAACGGTGGAAAAAGAAACAGAAACACAAAAGATGAGGAATAAAAATGCTTCTGGTTAAATAATATTAGTCCCAAAATCATTATTCCTGGATCCAGAACCCATCTACATAAATATACAGTGGAAGAAAACTATTTTACCAGCAGCTCCTAAATAAATATCACAAAATCCTTTCTATGCTCCACTTTTTACAGTTTAGAAATGCATAACATAGCAAAGATAGAAGAAATCACGTCAAGTTTTCTCTATTTTGGTTTTTATTTTAATTGACAAAAAAAAAACCCTAATCTAAACAGCAGGAACCGTGTCAACAACTTTAAGTGTCGGCAGTGCTGTGAATGACTGAATAAACAGGCAGCTCTGTTTGTGCGGATCCTCTGACGCGAGGCTTTTACGGCCACAACTCACAAGTCCGATCCGAACAAAGTCTGCCAGAGAACTGTCCGGCTGAAGATGCTCCGCAAAACTGAGCGCTCTTACCGTCCACAGCCATGGTCGGTCTCAGCGTGTATCTCTCCGTGGTGTCAACAGGACTCCCTCATCCTCCCGGAGAGATGAAAAAAAAAAAAAAGTAGGTTACTGACGGAGAGGACGAAGCGCCTTTTAACCCGCTACGAAGCGCTTCATGCAGCCGCGCTGAAGGATAAAGGAAACGCCGCCGCTCTCCGTCGGCTCACGGCCATTTATTTTGTCCGGGACGTCGGGACCAGTCAGACACGAGGCTGCTCCTCCCGTGTCTCCGCCCCCTCTCCGTTACCTGACCGCCGGGAGACAAAAAGGTCATCACGCCCCGACGGCAGCTGCTCGTGGGCACACAGGAGACGCGGCAACCCGTCTGTCCCTGGCGCAGGAGACAAACACACATTTGAATGAAACCACTAATTGCTTTAAAGTGGCACCTGTCGGTTTGCTCCACTGGGTCAGTTGTTTACTGAAAATCTACCAGAAGAAAAAAAGAAGAAGAAAAGGATGAAAAACATGTCAATTATTGTTACTTTGTAGAGTATTGTCAATTACTCTATAAAAAGAAGTTCATTAAAAACACTAGCAATTAATGTAAACTACAGATTAATTCTTTTTGCAGGTGTATATCTTAGTTTTAATCATCAAATGTTTTATTTTTGTAAATGATCCTGCCTGAAATATGCCTATGTTCATTCATTCAATTACAAAGTTCCATTGAGAGCAAAAAGTTCCTTTTAATCTAAGTCATTGCCAGTCTGGAGGATGATTATTCAAAAGATGGAGCCACAATTTAGGTGTGACTGACAATAGCAAAGTCCCCATAAGTCAAACTGGGTTCTTGTCAAATAATAGAAAAATAATGACAATTGCAATAATAGTGAGAATGCCTAAGAGAAATGGCTGGATAAATCTCATTATGTAAAAGCTTGTGATGTAATTCTGAATTAATTTTAAAAATATATTTTCTTTCAAATACCTGCAACAAGTTTCTTTTTCTTCTTTCCCCTCAAGGGAAGCAGGATATAAACTATCATGATTTCTTGTTTCCTGTGTTCTTTTTTCAATGATTTATGTTGCTTTTCTGCTTACAGCCTCTCCTTTACCTGATAATTAACTTATTGCTCTTGCCTGTGCCTTTGTTCCTCCTCCTGCTACTGATCTGGCTCTCACCTGTGCTGCTGGCTATGGAAACTCCTGCTCTGCTCTCCTGATTTTGTACCTGACCTGTTTTCAGCCTCCTGACCACTGCCTCTGCTTCACTGAGTTACTCTGATTTTGGCTCTGAGCCTCGATTTATGTCCCTGGACCTTGATTACTGATTCTGCATCTGTTTCGCTTTTGCACCCAACCCCATTCCTGCTTGCACATTCATACAGTTTCTGTTAATAAAAACTGTTTGACTCTTTCTGTGATGCCGTTTGTGCTTTGGGTCCAAACCTACTGAAGCCATTGCAACATACAATAGAAGCTGGCAAAAGTATCAGCACTCAGCAGTAGACATTCAAACAACTTTCTACTATTTGAACTTAACGACCATTTTAAGCTGTTTTGTTGCCTATGTTCGGTCTGAAAAACATTTTCAGAAAACTATTTTAAATCATTGAACAATCTTTTTTATAGTTGCTTGTAAAACATATGAAATCTGGTATTCTTTTTCCTATGAGAATTGTTATTTTTTTATACAGATCGACAATCTCACCCAACTACAACATTGGTGTGTCTAGAATGGATCTGATTGAGCTGGAAACCACAGCGATGCATGACCTTGTTTTGTTATTGCATTTTTGCTTGTGTGCAGAAAATGAAGGCATCCACTACTATGTCTAAATCTCTGAAAATTTCAACCTGAAATTTTGTTTCAACTCCTTTAACATCCAAAACACCTGTGGTTCTTTGAAATACATTTTTAAGAAATTGTTGCAGACACTTCTGGTTTACATAAAGACACTTCTGGTTTACATAAATTCAACATATATACCTACATCTACACTCTTTCCATGATTGGATGATGGATTTAACAGAGCTCAGTGAGATGTTCATGTTTTTTATAAGCAAACAATGCATGAAACATTTAGTTTAATCAGGTCTTCAGGTTTCTGTTTGTTAAATAATGTACTCTGACAAGTCTCTGAGGCTTTTACAGAACAGTTGTATGTATAGCGGGACTAAATTACAAAGAGGTGAACTTCATTTACTATTTGGGTGACTTCTGCAAACACTTGGTTCCACTGTGGTCTCTCACATAAAATCCAAACAAAAAGATTGTTTGTGGTTTTAATAATAAAAAAAAAAAAATGCAACATAGACTTCCATGGAAGAATAATAACAATAACAAGAATAATAAAAAAAATACCCTGAGATTACTTTTGAAACATCACTTTGTATTTCTACCTTTGGGACTAAAGTTAAGGCAGGTGCTTTATGCAACCAAAATTTACTTTCTATGAAAGACTCAGGGATTTGTTTTAGTGACTATGGAAAAAGATGAGCGCCACCCAATGGATCAATGTGACTCTAAATGTGATTTAGTGATTTTTTTTAAAAGTGAGGAAATGGCTGAGAGGAAATCCACTAGCAGATAAACCTAAAAATGAAGCTGTGTCTCAATGGAAACTCAAGACAGGCATCAAAAGGCCTGGGTTAACATAAAAAATAAAAATAAAAAATAAAAGACGCCATTGAGCTGTGAATGTGCCTTTGTCAGAATAATCTCAAATCGTCGCAGCTCATTCAGTATGCATTTGCAGGAGTGGATACATACTCCTCTGCACCAATGGTTTCCTTCTTCTTCTTTTTTTTTGCAGAACACCGAAGCGACTCTGAAGGACTACGTAAAAAGATGCGCACCCTCCCCAAAGCCCTGGAACTTGATCATCAAAGGGGAACAAAGCACCGGCTGGTCTATCAGGGCTTCACTAGAGGGCCTGCTGATTGGGAGGAAAGAGGACTGCACTCTCACAAGTGCACACTCATACACATTTATACATGACTTTAAAAATGCATGTTAAGACCGACACACATTTGCATCCCCTCCCTTGGCGTCACAGACAAAGCTTAATTTAGAAGTCTGATTCTGGGTGCCTGTAACGACATTTTGTCGTATAAAAAATTGAGGAGAAAAAGCCTGAATCTTTAATTTAGATGGTGGTCAGTGGGGTGAATGATGAATAGAATGGGACCTGTAGAGATAAAGGGACTTGCCAAGCTCTGGCTTATAGTTTCAAGTTACACAGCAGCAATGGGCTTACAAGCAAGTCCTGTGAAAAGAAATGTACAATGCCATATTGGAGAACAGGGGATGACAAATTTTATTATTACATTCATTCGTTGCTAGTGAAATATGTATTATTTCTTCTGTAAGTTTTCATTGAATAATAAGCATAATGTGTGAATAGTACTACATAGTGTTGCTCTCTAGCCACATTACATTTTTGTAAAGTTTTTAGTTAAAAACATTGTTAGAATTAATAAACAAACTTGATCTGTTGCCATAGGGTTATTTAAATAGGCCTAGAAAGGTGCAAAACAATTAAGATAGTGATCATTGGGAAATTTAATTCACAATAACATCCTGGAACCCACACATAATCTGATTTAAGATATGAAAGGCTGGCTGATCCAGAGAAGGTCCTATGGGCTCGCCCCATCCTTCTCATCTCTCTTTGAGTCTGTGGATCGTAGATTTGTAAGACTCAGATTCCACCAGAGCGTCTGTCCATTCCTGCGTGTTCAGCACCAGAGCTGATTTCTACTGTTTTAAATGGAAACTGGAACAAGACTGACCACAATAAGACGTTTTCTTTTGTATGCCTTCATTATTTGTGATCTGTGAAACATGTACCCGATGAGCAACTCAAGAAATTTACATTTTGTCTTTAATAGGAATATGAAAATATCTGAGCATGATGTTGTGTAAACTTCCCTCTTGCATGTCTAATATGTTTTCCACTGTGCCAAGATCCCCAGCCCCTTTTCTTGTCTTATATTACATTTGTTTACATATCTTCATTTGAACTAGTTTACATAAATTCAACATACATTTTGCCCTCAGAGGAATTTGAATAAGTTTCCTTTTTTCCCTCCAGCAATATCTCTGATCAGTCATTACATGGACAAAAACACATTTGTGGTCCCGTTTAGTTGTCTAATAATTGGATTTTTGCAGTAAAATTATTTAACGTGACTGAACTCTTCTGCTGAAAACTTGGTGAGGTGAATTTTGTCATCCGTACTTGCTCTAAGCTCTGTGAGGAAAAACCTCCACATTGGCTGTGTGCACCTGCAGGGACGGTGGGTGTGTGCACGGGCGGGTGCGCAGCACCAAATTCTGCCAGAACAGAAGAAAAAAGGGAAACTCCAAAACTGTTTTTTTTTTTTTGTTTCTTTCTATAAAATACTGTTAGTAGAGATCTGCTTTCGTCTCAGTGACATTAATATAGCTCTCAGGCGCAACATGTACAAAAACTACATTGGTTTGCTTATTGTTCCCATGTTTCTTTTTGGTTCTTTTCTTCTGAGTAGACGCCTCAGAAATCTGAGCAACACCACCTGCCAACAGACTTTAGTAGAAAAGTATGTCTCTGAGTGAGACATAAAATAGAATGAATGGAGTCACAGGCTCGTCCCTGAAGTCCAACCATTTTCCAAACGTCACACATACACAGACGTTGCTCTTTTTGATATTGTTCTCCTGTTGCTTTGTTTTTATGCGTTTCTTGTTAGAATTTTTGCCACTAAATCTGCATTTTCCTCTGTTCCTCTGACACACCTGAGCCAGTCAGTCTGTGTTTATCTGCGTCTCTCTTGTTCAGAGAGGATCAACGACGGAACTAATGCTGCTAACTTTTTGTACTCTTCCGTATTTGTCTTTCACATAGAAAGTATCCCTGGCTCAGTGACTCTCTGTTTAGTTATATCCTCAATGAAGATAGAGATGAAGCTTTCTCTGTCATTAACTGTGTTCACTATTTATTGCTCTTTCTCACAGAATGTACTGCTGACTCATTACATCATCAGAGAACTGTGCCACACTCCTAAATGGAAAAAAAATTAAAAGAGCTGTTGCTGCTCTCAATATTTCTTTTTCCTCAAAATGTTTTTCTTTAGAATAGAAAGTACTCGGCTATGCTTCTGTGTTTATTTAGTTGGCGAAAGCCATTATTTAAGCTATTTATTCAAGGGTGGAATTATGTATTTTTAAGGCACAGAGCGCAATTTAATAGTAAAATCAATGTAACTATGTTACCTTCAGTTGTTCAGTTGTTCACAAAAGAATGCTGTATATATCATTGAAAGAAATCTAACTTTGTAATTTGATGCCTTAAAACTAGGCCTCTTTCTCTTTTAGAAGCTCCTGCTCTTTCCGTCACTTTGCCTTCATCACGTCCTCACAACAATGCTTCTCATTAAAACATGCATGAAAGAATCAAAGAAAAACTCCAGGTATCTTTTTGAAGACGGAATAACATTATAATATGAATTAATTTTCAAAAAGTCAATCTTACATAATACTGAGACCTTTCCCCCCTACCTTTAATTATGTGTAGTCCTAGAAACCTCCTTAAACTTACAGTTTCTGTGGTTAGCTTTGTCTCTTTGATAAAGAAATTCATTAATCTACAAACTTAGGTCCTCTCTTTATCATTGAGATAGTAACTAGTAGTATAAAGTTGGCAGATCCATCATTACCTCCTATTATGGTGGATCCATGCGTCGCCAGTCACTCACATTCACTTAAGTGGTTTTGTGGTAGGAAAAAGACAGACCAATGTGGTGTTCAACAGACTGGAAGAGGCTTCAAACATAGTGAAAAAACTTGGGCTCCTGTCAAAGCTCTCTTCAAAGGGAAAGGAGGAAAAAGAGCTCTTCCTTGAGATAAACAGAGAATGTATTGATTCTTAAGTGGAAAGTACCATGAGCTGTGCCAAAGCAGGCTTCTTTTGGTGAATGGCTGTCCTTGAGTTGACACTGAGAAAGTACGCTTGCAAACAGAATGGAAAATAGCAAAACACAGAAATGGTTAAGGAAGGACCAAATGAAGCTTTGGAGCATCAAAATGTTCAGCTAAGGTTCATTGAGGCTGGATTTCAATAAAACATAAGAGTAGCCCTCTGCCTGTCCTAATCTGATCTGAAAGGGAATGCTCCTTCGGGTGGAAGTGAAAGCAATCTAATGAATTCCCAGAGGAAGCCTTTTACTCCAAAGAGATGAGTGCAAATGATAGAGAGGAACCCATTTCATAGTGATAAGTTGTCTCCCTGAGCCTTTTTTCTAATGAAAGACCCCAAGGAGTTTTTTGGTAATTCTGTGAGCATATTGTTAAATCGAAGTCCCTATTGGAAAACCTGGATTTAGATTCAGAGCATGTTTGAGAGATATTTTCCCTTTACTGCTCCCCGATTGTCTCCTCTTGTCTCCGGCTGTGCAGTGTGCCCGTGCGCATGGGTATATGCGAATGTGTGTGCACAGAGGAAGAGACAAGACAGAAACATAATTGTCATTCCGCTCAGTCTATGATGGTGACCTCACTCTTATGCAAATGAGCAGAGTGCAAACTGAGCAGCTGAGCAGCAGAAACACACACAGCTCCATCCATCCATCCATCCATCCATCCATCCATCCATCCATCCATCCATCCATCCATCCATCCATCCATCCATCCATCCATCCATCCATCCATCCATCCATCCATCCATACATACATACATACATACATCCATACATACATACATACATACATACATACATACATACATACATACATACATACATACATACATACATGCAAAGCAGTGAAAAACAGGATCCTCTGGCTGATCCTTAATGTCAGTGATTCCTGTGATATTTTTGGAAATAAAATCTCTTTTGAACCATCCATCCATCCATCCATTTTCTATCACCCTTCTCCCTAACGGGGTCGGGAGTTGCCGGCGCCTATCTCCAGCTGCGTTCCGGGCGAGAGGCGGGGTACACCCTGGACAGGTCGCCAGTCTGTCGCAGCTCTTTTGAACCTTTAGACAAAAAAATAGAACAAAGGCAGATCTCACAGATTATAAAAGACTTAAGAGTGAAATAAAATACATTTGTGGTGAACAATGATGCTTGGACATAGTTAATAAACTGTATCATAGTTAAATTGTATGACAGTTCAGCATCATTATTGTCTGTGTAACAATAGGTTTGGTTTGACTATGAATAACTAAATAATAACTCAGGGCAATTGTTTTGCTAATATTTCAAATTATTTTGCACCAGAACATCCTGTGGATTAAAACATGAAATAACCCATATAATAATAAATGCAAATATCATTATATGATATTGCTTTATTGCTGATATCACTGAAAGTCCAGTATGATTATTTACATTTAAATACCAAGATTCACACTGAAACATTTTGGTGGTTAAATTCAGAGAGCTCTAAATTATTTAGCATTATTTAGACTGTTTGACAAATTTTTTGGTATTATAACTTTCTTTTACTGATATGATGCAATATTTAAATTTTAAATGTAATATTTTTACTTTTCCTGTCAGTGGAAAATAATCACAGCTACCAGAAATAAAGGCATTTAAATATTCATCTCTATGTTGTCAATGTATATAAAGTCTTTCATAAAGTTACATAAATTAAAAGTCTTTTCAGTAATATTCAACTAAAAAGTCCCCATGAATATTCAGGTAAGTGAAGAACAGTCCAAAAATCAGACTGTGCAAAATGAAAACCAATAAATAACTAAAAAAGGACAAAGCAGTTTTGTCAGCCTTTCTTAAAGAAATGTTAGTACAAGGAACCAAAATTTCTAAAAAGGAACAATATTGAAGCTTTTAAATGATTTATGATCCAAAGCCTCCACTAATATTCTTAAAATTCATGGGGGATTTTCACACAGGATTCATTTTGCATAAGGATGAACTTTTTCAACTGTTTCACTTATGAAGTAGAAATATATATATATATACTAACTGAGTGTTATAGATTTGGCTTCAACATAATCAATTTGGCTGAACAGATGAATATGAACATCTCAGAAAGCAGCAGAGGAAAGTAAAGATGCTGCAAAAATGCTACCCTGCTAAATATTTGGGTATTTTATACATTAAACTTTTGGGATTTGTTCAAGTTGTTACAAAAGCTTGACTTTAAGTTTCACTGTTTCTTTTCTTTGAGTTTTCTTAGAAAATTCAGCGATAGCTAATTTATGTCCAGTTAATCTAGCTGCTAACACTGTAGGAAAGCATATTTAGTAATACAATCCAAATGACTGAGTCAGATTTTCTGTTGTTGAATAAATATACTTGTGCTGTTTGTGCTAAGGCATTCTCTGATAGTTGAATCTCAGATTATTCAGACTTCATACTTCTGAGAAATGGCTTGGTGCGTTTTCATTTTCTGCTTATCTCACCCTGTCTCTTTGAGTTTTTGTAACCACGTTTTTGGGTTCATACCTGTCAAAACCCAGGAAGCATCAGAGTCTGCTCTCATCTCATCTCGGCTGTGGAAAGACGGGGTCATGGAAAACAGAAAGCAGCGTAATTTGATTTACTCTGCCCAAATAACACACAGCTGTCTTAGTCTCAATACAGGTCAGGAAAACAGCTTCAGTCAATAATCTCATTTATCTAGTCTCCCACCGGAGGAATAAATCAGCTCTTCTTTGGATTACACTAGGCGACATGCTTCTCACAAGGAGAAATAGAAAAACAAAATCATGTATGAAACTGAGATTAGTGAAAACCTCAAGCTTCTTTTATTCTCTTAAAATGAGCATCTTTAACACAGTAAGAGAGAGGTGCTGTGAACACAGCGGAAGAAAGAACTTTATTATGGCTGTTTTGAGGTGTATTTCGAAAGACACTTGCTTTCTGAAAGGCAAAATATATTTCTTGAAGCATCTTCAACAGAAATCTAACAAACACTTAATACACACCTGCAGACTCCTTTACCTCACAATGAAAATTTTATGTAATTAAACTTAATAGGCTTCTAAATTATCTTAAAAATTGTTATTTAGAAAGAAAATTTGGACAACTAAAAGACAAAAAAAAATATGGATGAGGAAAGATTGTTTTTAATGATTTGTTTAAAGAAACCAGTCATACTTCAAAGCATACTAGAAACAAACTTAAAATGTCATACCTGCATTTTGCTCTAGTTTACCTTTTTTTACCTTGTTCTTCATGTTTACTCTTCTTCTGCTGACAACAAATCTAGCACAGTGTACCACTTTAAGTTTTATGTGCTGGACTTCTAAGCCATCTCCTCACAGGCTCTACCTTAGTACATGCAACATTCACCTGGGACGATTGCATTTATTCAGTACTTCTAACAGAGTCTGAAAAAAATACAACTGACAGATAATGACAACTGCTTCAACCATTTTGCATGTTATAACTTTGGGGTGGGAGGGAGGTTAGGGGGCATGGGAAGACTGCTCAGATGAAGATCAGTGTAATGCTGTTTGATCAAACATGACAGAAAATCTTAATAATGTATGAAGCAGCAGACTATTTCTTATCATAGAATAAAAAACATTCTGTGGAGCATTAGTAAGTCATTCCCATACAGTTGTTTTTAAAAGTCATTTTGAGAAGAAATATTTTTTTTACTCAGAGTTAACCTCATGCAGAAAGTTATCAAAAATTGGAAGATGGAAACCACTGATGCATTTTCAGTATTGATTTAATGCAAGCCAGCCCAAGGCATAAGAAAACTAAGAAGTTGCCCGTAGGCCAGAGTTTCTCAGTCCTGGTCTCTGGGGACTACTGTCATGCATGTTTTCAGTGTTTCCTTTCTGACACACACCTGACCTGAATAAATAGGTGATTAACAGGTTTCTCCAGCACTTGGTGGCATTCAGAAGCTAATGCTAATGCTATGATTTGATTCAGGTGTGCTGGAGCAGAGAAGAATATGAAATATGCGGGGCAGTGGATCCTGAGGAGCAGGATTGAGAAACACTGCTGTAGACCCAAGAACAGCAAGAAACCCAGACATGCTTTAGATTTCAAAACTTCAGATTTACATTTATTAGAAATGAATAAACATTTACTTTTACTCTAAATACTTCTGAATATCACTCTTAATATCACATTTAGTTCTTTCATTTTGAAAAACAAATTTATTTCGAAAAACAATTGACAGCGTTATGACCCACTTGTGTCTATGTTTTCTGTTGCATTTGCTTTCTGTTTTTTTCTGGGTTGTTATTGCTTGTATAATCTTTCCATATTTTTCTGCTTTCTTTGTTTTTTGATTTGTTCTCTTAGATAGTTTACATCCTTTTATGTACATCTGATTTACATTTGTATCCATTACCACACTATTAAACTGAACCTCTCGGTTCCTTTAATAATGGGAAGTAATCACTGTGAGGCTTTTGTTGTCTCCCCCAGCTTTCTGAGTGGCTTTCTCATCCTCTTGCATATCTGCAACTCAAAATAAATCTGGATG
Organism: Poeciliopsis gracilis; assembly: GCA_911649635.1. Classification (NCBI taxonomy): domain Eukaryota; kingdom Metazoa; phylum Chordata; class Actinopteri; order Cyprinodontiformes; family Poeciliidae; genus Poeciliopsis; species Poeciliopsis gracilis. Next base: position 8,110,751 of record CAJVRI010001220.1, read on the forward strand.
GGCACTCTTAATGGACGGTCCGAATGGCAATTAACTGTTATCTTTGCACAAGGACACTTCCCTTTCAATAAGAACATAACAGCCTGTAATCAGCATTAAGTTAATCATTAATTCTCCCAGGACTGTGGTGTGTGTCTGAAGTCAGGCATTCAGCAAGAAGACCGCTTTCATCCAAGGGCTATAATTGAGTTTAACATCAGTGTGTAATTTAAAGAAAAAACAACAACAAAAAAACTATGTCCCTGTCCTATTTTTTGCCCTTAAACCCATGCTGTATTGTTTAATGTAATTACCTCCCAATGCAGCCTGAACTACATGTAAGTCTGTATTTCTTTGTGTTTGTAGGTGAATATTTGTGTGCAGATTTCTCTCAGAAAGCTGAACAGGACACAATGCCTTTTACTGGCATGTAGAATAAATGGAATATGTGTCTCTTTCCAATTGACATCTGCTGTGATACAGGCGGCTCGTCCACTGGTGCTCCCCTCTGACCACTGTCACAGCCCCTATGCAATCATGCAAAGCTCCACACACATGATTGGAGATGCACCCACACTGCAGTATTGTCTTACATTCATACAGATATATCATTATCTGTGATGTTACTTCTGTATTGTTTTTATGTAACCATTCATGCATCAACACATGATTCTAGCACAAATTAAAGGAGTTTCTCACTCATTAAGAGGTATTATTTTGTAAGTCTTGATCATCTGAAATGCTTTTTTGTGCAATTTAAGGGATTGGATTTGTTAAAAGTGGGTCGGCCAGTTTGTCATGTGCTTTTTTGTATTGATAAATCATACTATTTGCTTTATCGGACTGTTAATTTTCTCTCTTGCATGTGCCAAGAACCAGACTAGATGCAAAAGAACCTTTTACAAACAACAATCTTTAAACAGTTATAAAACATATTTTTCATTATGTAACCTATGTGACCGTTACAATTAGTTATACTGTACATTTCTCTTAAAAATAGTTTTTGTTTTTCCCCTCTTCTTCATTATTATGTACTGCTTTGTGATGGTCTATTCACATAAAATCTAATAGGAAATTACATTGAGATTTGTGGCTGTAATGCAGAAAAGGGTGTAAATTTTGTCTGTGTTTTGGTCAAGAGCGTTGCAAATCAAATATCCATGCAAACCAGATTCATAGGTCACTTTAGTGTATAGGATTCATCTTTTTGGATTATGGCAAACAGTGAGCCAGAAAAAAAGTTATTTCTTTCAAAGGTTTATTAACTCCAGACAATTTTCAGCTCACCGCTGCATTTTCCAAAAGCACTGCCAAATGTTTTATGGTAGTGCGTTGGCGGAAACGATGATAGTATGATATCTGGCAAAGACTACCATAATTCAGAAAGACTTCACATCCATAGCTGATATGTGCTTTCTTCTGCTGCCATATAAATTCAATCTGCCAAAAACACAGATGAATGTGTGTGAAAGAGAGACTGTGTGTGCTGGAGGCTGTTGGGCTCCTGCTGCCCATGGAAACACATTTGTTACCAAAACACTGCTCCACTTGGGCAAAACACCTATTAGAAACCACCTGACTGTCTTATAGCAAAGTAGACATGAGAATGATTGTTATTGAGCAAATTAATTATTATATGTGTTTGAAAAACCTTTATTTTTATTTACAAACCACTCATTTAACCTCAAGGAAATATACATAACTACAGTATGGTGAAAGCCCATCTTGGGTTAACCTTCATGTTAAAATCAATCGTTGGCTGTGTGAACTATACATCATGTGATCCATGTCACAATTTTCTGATATCATGACTTCTTCTCCCTCTGGTAAAATATCGTCGGCTCTTCGGCCCATGCAAATTATGAAAAATGTGGAGGCCAGAGACCAGGTTAGGACTGTGGGTGGGTGAAGGTAATGTGACAAAAACTAATTGATGTATGGCTACACTTCATCTCATGGGACGGGAGCCAGAAATGTCATGTTAAATTGTAATTACTTTGTGCAATCTCAAGTCTCATGCTTTACTACAGCACAAATCCTTTCAATATGCTTACTTCAAAACGGTAAGTCAGTTGCTGATGTAATACACTGATATGCATCTTACAGGAATGTAAGACTATCCTTGGTCTGAGGTCAGCATGCAATGACAAGTAAATGCTCACCATAGGAGAGGGAACTTGGTAATTTTCCGGAAAACCAAAACAACTTCTGTTATTGATAAGCTGTCCAATAAATTCTGTCTATGTTAGCTACAATTCAATCCTCTTGTTTAAATAAAAATCATTTTCAGATAAAAACAGTTAGCTGTGATTTGGAAAGCCATTTGTTGAACATGACAGCTTATTGTTTGTGCTCGCTTTGGATGTCATTCAAGCAATATATAAAAGCTGTGACAGGGTTTTCTCATTCATTTGTATTCCACTTATTTTATCAGTTTATTCAAAGAAATACATTTATTCTTTGAGAAAAAGAGTGTGATCTATAATTTCACATATTCACATAAATTTAAATCAGGCTTTTCCTAGGAAAAAATAAAAGTTGGGTTCTGATAATAGTTGCCTATTGATGTGCTCTAAAGCATCCATATAGCACTGTAGGTACCCGCTCTTGGTCTTTGCACTCTTGAAAGTCAGGATGAATGGACCACATCTTATTCAGTCAAAGTGGGAAGTGTGTGTGTGGATTCCAGACTCACTATCACTTTTTTTTTTATTAATCTGGATACAGTAATGTCTTTGATTTTCTCTCAGCACAGAGGCCCAGAAGACTGCATTTACTCTGTAAAAAAACATCTATTCCTCATAAAAGTTACATTTTGAGCAATAGTGATCAACTTTTTGCCTTTCAAAGCAGAACTTTCTCGCCAATGATCTCTTAAAAACGTAGTAGCCTCTTCCTCAATGACTCAAGTGCAGATTTCTAACTAATGAGAAAACTCTCTCTATTATAAGTGAAAAAAATGAAACATGCATGTTTAAAAATGGTTGTTTTTTTCACTTTTTATTTCTTTTATTTTTTCTCACTTCTTTCTTTATTTTCTCTTTCTTCCTTTTTTGTGACAAACACCTTGAGTAAAGTAAAGTACATTCTTTTGGCCATCTAGCTTTATGGATGTGGCGCCCTTTTGTGGCCACTTTTTGACATACATGTGAGAAGACATTGTTTTACAATCTAAAATCAAGTCATTCACCGAACCACAGAAACAAGTTTGTAAAACAAACATAACACGCATTTTTCACGCTAATAATTTTAAGGACGGGATAACGTAGGTTAAATTGAAAAGAGATATAATCAGTTTGACCTCTTGGGGCGCTGTTTTTAACCTAGACAGAGTCTTCCAGAAGGGCAGACTCGTTGCCGTTTCTTTGGAGCGGAAGTTAAGCTGTTGTTCATCCGCCAGTGGAGGTTCGTCGTTAGAGGAACGATGGCTAGCAATGCTGCAAAGCAAGCCACTAAAATTGTCCCCAAAACAGCAGCGGCGGGCACTGCCGCTGCGGGGGCCAGCGGAGGGCCCCCTGTAATGCCCCTTGCCTCTCCGCTCATGGGGAAAAAGAAGAAACCATTTTTGGGGATGCCTGCTCCGCTGGGCTACGTTCCCGGTCTAGGCAGAGGGTAAGCTAAATTAATGCTAAGGAGCTAGCCTAGCCACTGGACCAATGTTGTTATTTTATGAAATGAAACGTTAAGATTATGTAGTTAAGATCGTGCAATTATACTTGTAATTTATATCTAATTTGCTTGCTCATCATAACAAAAGCGAACTTAGCTTGATTTAATAAAATGTAAAAAAATTGTCGACCGTTATTTTGACTTTCCAATTTTCCTTAATGAAGTTAAAAGTTTATTTCGAACTAAAAGTCAAAAGCTTTCGAGCTCATCGTGCCTAAGTATTTTATTTTCTTTAAAACGCGCCAATTTACGACTAAAGTCTTCTCAAGACACTTTACAAGACAAACATGCCTAGTTTATGTTCAGCTTTATATACGATCCAGTTCTGTCTAAATTCTAATTACTTAAAGTCCAACTCAGCACAAATTATAATCCAAAACAAATTCGTCATTACCAAGTATTTGGGGAAAAGTCACATGGTTATAAGTTGTAATTTGGCAAACAATTTAAGAACAATAGATTTCTAATGGCAGCTAGTTAATGTGAAGGACAGGAAACTACTGTTTCAATCGCCTTAAGTCACCAAATAAATAAATAAATATATTTTTTTTGTGAAATAAAAAACTTTCTGCTTACATAGTCTTTAAAGTGACCATTTTATTACTTAAGTGAAAATGATGTATTTTAGGGATATGCCACAACACATTTAAAACAAAAAATGAGGCATGGATAAAACAGGCAACTAGGATCTTAATACTTCCACGTACTAAATATATGGCTCCAAACACAACTTGTTAAACACAAAATGTTAAATGAGAAATCATCTCATTTTATTCTTGATTTTCAAGCCATCATAGTTGCTGGGATCTGAACGAAGGTTTTAATCAGTATTTGTGTTGCAGTGCTACTGGTTTCACCACACGGTCAGATATCGGTCCTGCTCGTGATGCCAATGATCCCGTTGATGACCGTCACGCGCCTCCGGGGAAAAGGACGGTTGGGGACCAGATGAAAAAGAATCAGGATGATGATGATGAAGACCTGAACGACACCAACTATGATGAGGTTTCTACGAATAAATTATTTTTCATTTAGACTTCGTGATGCATTTCAAATTTGTACATTGTTCACTCAAAAATGAAAGATGACAAAACTGTGGCAAACTGCTCCCCTAACAGTTTTTTGTCTCATTTATCCCTAAAGTTTAATGGGTATGCAGGGAGCTTGTTCTCCAGCGGGCCTTATGAGAAAGATGACGAAGAAGCAGACGCAATATATGCAGCTCTGGACAAGAGGATGGATGAAAGACGCAAAGAAAGAAGGTCACTTGAGAAACTTGGAAATAAAATACTCGTCGTTTGGTAAGGTGCTGCATGTGTCTCTAACATTGGTTGTTTGACATGCTTTTATAGGGAACTGAGAGAAAAGGAAGAAATTGAAAAATATCGTATGGAGCGACCAAAAATCCAGCAGCAGTTCTCAGACCTGAAGGTGGGTCAATTTCTTATGTTTTCTTATGTCTCTAAACTTTTGACATACTGTACTTCTGTTGTATTTTACATAAAAATATCCACCATCTTGTAGTTTGGATTAATTCAACTTTTTCAATGTGCAGAATGACAGATGACATAGTAGAATGATTCATTTATTTTGCTATATTTGTCTTAACTGCTTTGTAAAATTGTAAAATAGACAAGCTAGCAAAAACTTTATTAAGAAAATTATTCTGATCCTTGTGAAAAATAAAACTACTGAAACTTAAAATGGGTCCTTATGGCACCAATTTACTCTATAATTGACAGACATTACATTATTGTTTGAATGTCATATTAAACTTGAGGTGTTTGACTACAAGTTTGTATGAAGAAAGAAATTACTCAACCAACACAGGTTTATTCTTCAGACCTGAATTTTCACAAGTTAGATTTATAAATCCAAATTTAGTTTGCCTCCTATGTTACTTTTTGATTGTTTATATTCCTGTGAAAACATGGCTCTGGATATTTGCTATGTCTTGGGTCACAGAAAAAATAAGGTTTTCTCAGCTTTGATGTTTTTCCTGTCGTTATTTTCTTTATTCTTGAAGCAAAAAGTTTTTTTTTTGTTTGTTTGCTTTTTTTTTTTTTTTTGGTTTTTGTTTGTTTAAAAAAAAACTGCTGCTCTGTTGTTGTAGTTGTTTGGGTGACTTTTTTTTCTTGAATGCAGGAGAAGATGAGTTTCCAGGAAGAACCTTTATTAATTTTTCCTAATCATTTATAGAGGAAGCTGGCAGAAGTGTCAGAGGAGGAGTGGCTGAGCATCCCTGAAGTCGGAGATGCACGGAACAAGCGTCAGAGGAATCCCCGGCATGAGAAGCTGACCCCCGTCCCTGACAGCTTCTTCTCTAAACACCTGCAGAGCGGAGAGAATCACACTTCTGTTGATCCGTTGCAGGGGGTCAGTATTTATGCAAATACAAATAAGTTGTAATAGAATCCTGCCACTGAGCATTATATGTTGTAATTACAATCAGCTCCAGCAGGAGTCAGGATGTCTCATTCAGGACTGCACTAAGTGTTGTCTGCCTTATGTTATCTTGACAAGAGATAACTGCAGAAGGTACGGATAATCACATAAGCTGTAGTAGAAATTTTTTTATTAAAACATAAAAAAGGCACGTTGCTTATACACCATGGATGTGGATGTTGCACAATAGTCTACCATAAAGAACTGCAAACATAGTTTATTCAGTAAAAACTTTCTGCAATACATTGTTTTAACATTGAAATCCATGCTTCATAGGTGATGTCGGTATGCTAAAAGGCAGTATTTTGTTCTGTTATTGCTTCCTGTCTTTGCTAGCTTGGCGGTCTGAATACACCGTATCCAGGAAGCATGACACCGGGTCTGATGACTCCTGGGACAGGAGAGCTCGATATGAGGAAGATTGGCCAGGCCAGGAACACACTTATGGATATGAGGCTCAGTCAGGTGACCTTTAATACATTCTGAAATATGACACTTTTGTTCATGCAATGTTGGTTTTAGATCTAAAGTGTCATGTTTATTTTCTCTCCTTGTTTACCCTCTAGGTTTCCGATTCAGTCAGTGGACAGACTGTTGTTGATCCCAAGGGTTACCTTACAGATCTCAACTCCATGATTCCCACCTATGGAGGAGATATCAGGTAAGAACAATTGATTAAAGATAATCAAGAAGACACAACCCTTTGTTTTCGTCTTCTTGTTTGATGATTACTTTCTGGCTATGCATCCAGTGACATTAAAAAGGCTCGACTGCTGCTGAAGTCAGTGAGAGAGACCAACCCCCACCATCCACCTGCTTGGATTGCTTCTGCCAGGCTGGAGGAGGTGACAGGCAAGCTGCAGGTGGCCAGAAACCTGATCATGAAGGGCACAGAGATGTGTCCAAAGGTAAAGATAATAAATAGATTAAAATCTAACTCAGTTTAGGCTTTAAATGTCTCATATGATGTATTGTAATCAAAATAAATGATATCTCACTGGTTGCATCATTTTAGTTCTCGGTGACTAATCGCAACAAGTTAAAACTTGATATTCTTGCTGGAGAAAAATACATTTGGTGAAAGAGTCTACATTTCTGCTGAGAAAAACATTTCTGATCTGATTTTCATCCAGAGTGAAGACGTGTGGCTGGAGGCTGCGAGGCTCCAACCTGGTGACACAGCTAAAGCCGTCGTTGCTCAGGCTGTCCGCCATCTACCGCAGTCTGTCCGCATCTACATCAGAGCAGCTGAGCTTGAGACAGACATCAGAGCCAAGAAGCGAGTCCTCAGGAAGGGTAAGGTCATGGTTTCTTAGTTCTGAAGAAAAAGGAAACATAAATAAACATATTGTGCTTATTGTGTTTGCCCTCTTTTTGCACTCGTCATCTAATGAAGCAGTTGTTTTGGAAATATACGTTGCTGTGAGCTTCATGTGCCTTGAGTTTGGCTCTGCTGCCAAATGGAAGACGCTAATTTCTGTCAGGCTAGAATTCAAGGCCAGTCCCAATCTGTTGATTGTCTCATAAAAGAGCCCACACAAAGCTATCAGAGTAACATTTGGCAGCTGTGTTGCTGGCTTGTCTTCAAGGCCAGGCCCTGCATTTAACCATGGTGTCAATGCCCTAACACACATACACGCACACACACACACATGCACTAGTGATTCCCAGCAGCATACTCCACTGACAGAGATGGATGGAAGCAGTCTCTAAGGAGGATCTTTCTCCGCCTCTACATGTTTGAACGTCTCTGCTTTGCCTTCCCTGACTACATACATAATACTTCTTTTTCTGCTTCCCACCCAACTTGACTACAAATGTGCTACTTGAACTGCTTTCACACATGAAGTGTTTTCCATGGTAATTTGACAGCTAATCAGTGCTTCAGTTTCATGTCTGATGCCTTTTCATGAAAAAAAAAAAAAGTGTTGAAAATAATTTTAGGTACACATTAGTACAACTCTAAGTCTCACTTGGATGCAGGCACAATTCCACATCTAAAACAAGATTTGAGTTATAGGTTCTCACATCAGACTTATTCCTGTTTTTCCACTTTTGGGTCGAGTTGCATTCACTTAATAAGCTGATTATCTGTCTGACTGTGGATGGTGGACACTCGCAGCACATAAAAACATATGTAGTAAAATTGTTAAAGGAAACAAGAAATGCATACTGTTTTGATTGCATTTGGTGAATGACCACAAGTAACAGCTTACTTTGGTTAGAGATTTGGCTGTGTTGCTGTGCTGAATTGGCAGACCCATTGTTCTGATTTACTCTCCACAGTTTCAGCTTCCAGGTCTGCATTCCAACCCGGCTTAGTGTTTGGTCCAGGTTGAGAGCTTTTTAGTGGCTTTTCTCCAAAATGTTTCTTATCTGACTGGCTGAATGTTTGTGTCTTTAACAGAGTGATTATTACATTTGTGTATCATGTGTCAAAATGCTTTATATGCTGTCATCACATAGTGTGTGTTTGTCTCTTTCAGCTTTGGAGAACGTGTCGAAAGTCAGTTCGACTATGGAAGGCAGCTGTTGAGCTTGAGGAGCCAGAAGATGCTAGGATCATGCTCAGCAGAGCAGTTGAGTGTTGCCCTACAAGTGTAGAGGTAAGCTTCAAACATCCTCACCTTCACATGAAGCTTGTTTTCCAGGAATCAGAAAATATATACAGTGCGGGTCCACTACATATATAGAAGTTCTTATATCTTTTTATGTTACAAACAAATCATTGTCAACAGGCCAAAGCTCTACCAAAACTGGAAATTGTTTGCAGAATTCTGATCACTGCACTCTTAATATTAACATTTCATTTTGAAGTAGATTTTGTGCAGCAGTCAGACACACAGGAAAGTTTTTACAAACTTTAACATTTTGGTTTTCATCAGCTGTGGCTGGCTCTGGCCCGTCTAGAAACCTATGAGAACGCCCGTCGTGTCCTGAATAAAGCCAGAGAAAATATCCCCACCGATCGCCACATCTGGATCACTGCCGCCAAGCTGGAAGAGGCCAATGGCAACACTCAGATGGTGGAAAAGATTATTGACAGAGCCATTACTTCTCTGCGGGCCAACGGTGTGGAAATCAACAGAGAGCAGTGGATACAGGTCTGTCGGTCATTACAGAGCAGATGAAAATCAGATTTCGAATGTTTTGGTAGACTCAAATGCCTGAGTCTGCAGTATTTTTATGCTATAAAAATCCTGCTGCCTTTGCAGTTTTTTTTTGTTTTTTTTTATTGTTTACATGTTTTTATATTACCAGCTTCTACAAACTCGACTTTGTTTAATGTATTATTTGGTCCATACCAAAAAAAGTTAGTGTGGACCAAACAAACAGAGCGAAGGACTTTCCTGGTGTTAATACACTCTCAGACTAACACACATTAGTTTTAAATGGCCTCAAAACACTTTCGTTCTCTTCTAATGCATTAACTTAACATCGCATCTACAAAAAACATCCTTGTTGATCATTTCCATTTTTATTTTCCTTCTGAATCTCAAACTGCTGTATCAAAATAAGGTGGAAAATATCATGACTGCACCTTTAAACTGTGGAATGCTTGAATTCATTCTAATTTGACAGAATGCCAGGATATTGGCTAAGTGCTCCAGAGTTACTTCAACTGAATGAAACTAGACATGCCAGCACACTGACTGACATTTACGTCTCGTGTTCAGTTATTTTGCAATAACCGACTGTCAAATAGTTTTTCTTTTCCTAAAAAGTTTTTCTTTTCTGTCTACCTACGCTTTGTGTTCAGTGTAAATGATGGAAAAACACCCGTTAAAGTTTACAAAAAGTTTAAGGTTTACGTTAATTAGTACCTTACCTCATATTATCCTCAGGTACTCAGCTTTCCTTACAACAGAATGGTCTCTGTAAAAGACAGTTTATGTATATATAAAACTGTAAGTCATTTACATGGATGTTAATCAGTAACCAGGGTTCATCCAAGGATATCTGGTATCTGTCAAGAAGCATTTTTTTCCTCTTAACACCAGGTGTGTAAATACTCCCTTCTACATTTCCTCATAATTCCAGTCTGAGTGCGAGAATAAAATGGGTGCCAACAGTTCATGCCTTCAGTACTTTTGCATTCTTCCTCTTCATCCTGAGACGTTTCTGTCTAAATGTTTCTCCTTGTCACGCAGGATGCAGAGGAGTGTGACAAAGCAGGCAGTGTGGCCACCTGCCAAGCGGTGATCAGGGCTGTCATAGGGATTGGCATCGAGGAGGAGGACCGCAAGCATACGTGGATGGAGGATGCCGACAGCGTGGGTTTCAGAAAAAAAAATGTTTTAACATTTTCTTTACACCAGTCGTCTCTTAGAACCATGACACAACAAAAACCCGTCTTCAGTATAAGCCATGAGCTTTTAACATTGTGTTGGATGGAATTATTCAACAAATAGCTTGAATTTATTGTTGGTTTTCTTTGCTTCTCACAGGCTCAAAATTATTCATACTAGCATCTCCAAATAACTATCACATGCTTTTTGTAGCCATCATTAATCTTGGGCTTAAGTTTGACCATTCAGCTTTTCAGACTTGACGGGGCTTCTTCAAATCATACATTTTCAATGCAGCAGATGTATTTTATACACGAGTTTCCTGTTGGAAATGTAACAGCTGCTCTTTGTGTTTCAGTGTGTGGCCCACGGAGCATTAGAGTGTGCCAGGGCCATATATGCCCACGCCCTGCAGGTGTTTCCCAGCAAGAAAAGCGTTTGGCTACGAGCCGCCTACTTTGAGAAAAACCATGGCACCAGGTGAGCAGTTTTATTTACTACTCTTCTTTTCTTCTTTTGACTGATTGCCAGGATCTAATTTTCTATCGCTTTGTTCTCATGGATCACATCAACTGCATCTGTTCCTCTTTCCACCCATCTCAGGGAGTCTTTGGAAGCCCTTCTGCAGAGAGCAGTAGCTCACTGTCCCAAAGCGGAGGTGCTGTGGCTTATGGGCGCCAAGTCTAAGTGGCTGGCCAATGACGTTCCAGCTGCAAGAAGTATCCTTGCTCTTGCTTTTCAGGTGAAGACAAAAATCATGCAGAAGTTGACTCGTCACACTTTGTTGCCTTTCCTGTGCTGCACTCAGCCCCTCTTTGCCTTGCCCCTCATGTTTATTCCAGGCGAATCCCAACAGTGAAGAGATCTGGCTGGCTGCCGTCAAACTGGAGTCTGAAAATAATGAATATGAAAGAGCCCGTCGACTGCTGGCCAAGGCTCGCAGCAGCGCGCCAACAGCCCGGGTGGGTGAACTTACTAGAACATGTTAGGAGGATTTTTTTTTTAAACGAGCCTTATGATTTGTTTTTTGATCTGAAAGATAAAAGTTTCTTGAAAAGGATTCCCCGATTCACCCTAACCACACCTGTATGACCCCCTTTGTTCCCATCAGTAGAGCTTTTCAGTGACCTGTGATTCACAATCAACTCAGTGATAAAGTTTTTATCTCTTTTCTAGAAAGTCGTGTTTAAAAGCAAGCTATTACTGATACATCTTTCATCTGGCCTCTTCAAACATTCTGGTCTCTTCAGGTTCAGGCTTGCAGTTCTTACTCACCTACAAACAGGAACACTCAGTCTGTCAGATGCTGTTAGTTGAGCTCATTAACGATCATATCTATTTAACCTGGCTACATTCCCTTTTCATCCGTGTATTATAGGCTCACAAAACCTTTCTTTTAATGTCGGATGAAACGCATTGATGACTCAGTTAAGCTCCTGGCAAGGATGCCAGATTATTTTACAATGTGTTTTCTTTTTCTTTTTTTTCTATTTTATGTCTTTGTTGATGGGAGGGCAGTCCATTGGAATGCATTCATCCTTGTTTTCTGACCAAGGCTAATCTTTTCTCTGTCATGTTCACAGGTATTCATGAAGTCAGTGAAACTAGAATGGGTGTTGGGAAACATAGAAGCGGCGCAGGAGTTGTGCACTGAAGCTCTGAAACATTATGAGGATTTCCCCAAGCTGTGGATGATGCGAGGCCAGATAGAGGAGCAGTGTGAAAACATGGACAAGGCTAGAGAGGCTTATAACCAAGGGGTGAGGCAGAATAAAAGCTGTGCTTAAGATTGGTGCTTTTCACAGTGTGTCTGTGTAAGTGGAATGAGTTGTTTATGTTTATTTTGCTGTTGCAGTTGAAAAAATGTCCCCACTCGGTTCCTTTGTGGCTGCTGTTGTCTCGTCTCGAGGAAAGAATCGGCCAGCTGACCAGAGCCAGAGCAATCCTGGAGAAAGCACGACTGAAGAACCCACAGTCCCCTGATCTGTGGTGAGAAAACACAAGTGAATGTATTTTATCTGAGGTCGAGGTTCAAAGGATCTCCTTTGACATCTTTTTGCATTTTGTTTTAGAATTTTTGGACCAAGTATTGAATTATATCAATTATTGGATTTTCTGCTTAATGGACAATATTTTCACTGTAACACTGAAAGCCAAATTTAGCCAAATACGAAAACATGTTCACCCAGAAATTTTTTTGAAATAATTTAAGTGCTTGTTTACCAGGCTTGAGTCTGTCAGGTTGGAGTACAGGGCTGGATTGAAAAACATAGCCAACACATTAATGGCCAAAGCACTGCAGGAGTGTCAAAATTCAGGTAAGGATATATACAAAAACACATCCTTTCATTTGATAAATAAGTGTTTGTTCCTTCGAAATCTGAAGAACATTGGTAATTCTTCATCGGTGAATAAAGATTGTAGAAATTGTTTAAACTAGTTTGGGTCTTGAGCTCATTTTTGTACACAAGGAATAAGAATAATTCAATCATTGCACTAATTTTGAGCTTTTATTTCCTCTGGTTACAAACCACATTAGATCTTTAAGTGAGTTAAAAAATGAACAAACTTAAACTTGATGTTAAAAAAAAACATTTTTAAATGTTTCCTCTGAAATAAAACTAAACTAAAATTATCACATAGAAGCTATGTTTTTGGCTGTATGTTCTAATTTTTTAGCTGATAATTTATTTTTGACAACAGAATAAATAGGCTTTTACATTTTTGTGGTTCACTTTATGTACATTTTTAGAAAGTCATTTTATCTTTCCCCATTGTTCTTCGTTAGGCATCCTGTGGGCTGAAGCCGTATTCTTGGAAGCCAGACCCCAGAGGAAGACAAAGAGTGTGGATGCTTTAAAGAAGTGTGAACATGATCCTCATGTCTTGCTCGCTGTGGCAAAGTATGGCTAAAACATTTTACCCCTTTGTCCTTTTGTCAGAAATAACTTACCTTTAGTGATCAAATGACTGAAATTAGATTTTTATTTATTTATTTATTTTTTTCATGTTTTATATATTTTTTTATTTACACTTACTAGGTTGTTCTGGAGTGAGCGTAAAATCACCAAAGCCAGAGAGTGGTTCCTCAGGACAGTAAAGATTGAGCCCGACCTGGGAGACGCTTGGGCTCTCTTCTACAAGTTTGAGCTCCAGCACGGCACAGAGGTACTGATCTCCAACTTATTTTTGTGCTACCTTGTGAATCATTAACTCCACATTTCAGTTTCTCTTTTTAGCGCCATACAGTTTAAAGTATTATGAGCATTTCCCAAAAGCTTCATGGCTTCTTCCTGCGTTTTTATCATAAGCGTTAACTCTAATGGTCTGCATCCATTAGGAGCAACAGGAAGAGGTGCGGAAACGATGTGAGAATGCAGAGCCCCGCCATGGAGAGCTGTGGTGTGCCGAGTCCAAACACGTCCTGAACTGGCAAAGGAAGACGGGAGAGATTTTAGCACTGGTCGCCAGCAAGATTAAGAATACATTCTGAAACTTTGAAGAATCCCTGGAGGACTCTGGCAGTCACCAGAAGCAACTATGGACACTCTTGTTCTCTACTTGGACTTTCCCAGTTCATACAAAATTCAATTTTTTAGGTTTATCAAACATGGATTTTTTTTTTGCAGAAAATAATGACGATCTTAAAATGACAAAGGTCATACTGGATTCATATGGATATGACTGTAGTGACAACATTCAGTAAAAACCAACTGTTTTTGTGAACTAGCCATTGGGTGACTCAGCATCACATGGAATAAAGTCTTGGCTCAGACATTTAAGGTTGTTAATTTTTAAGCTTTTCTCATGTTTGTCTTGTTGCAAAGTAAACCCCCTCTTCAATTTACTTAGCAGTCTAATATGTTCTGTGTTTTGTTTTGTTTTTTTTTACTTCAGTTATCCAATTATCTTCCTGAAAAAAACTTAAAGCTGATCCACATAATAATGCTCCTATCGGCCAGTGATATTTTATATATTGGAAATAAAAAAGGATTTTTAAATAGTGGGGCATTTTTTTATATATTGAGAATCTAACCGTTTATTGATAAATCACTTTTTCTAATCAGTCTCAGTCTATCTGATCACTTTTGATGAAATAGATCCTTTTATTTAATTAATTTAATCCATGAGAATTCCGTAGATATTTTAAGGAAAGGAGTATAATTTGTCACAAAAACAGATTCCAGAATTACAATATTTCCTCTTCAGTTGAAATAGATTTCATTGGTCTTAGTTATGAAATCAATAATTTATTGATAATCTCTCCTTTATCTTAACTAGGTAAAAAACAAACAAAAGCTCCCTGAAGATATGACTTTTTCAAAGCATAATCAATGTCTCCAAGCTGAATTTAAAAGTCTTGATGTTTAAGCAAAATATCTCGAAAAGGTTTGGAGTGTAAATAGGGATAAATTTCTAAATGATGCAAACAAAATGAAGAAAGTCTTAATTTAACAGTAATATAATGCAAATTCAGAGAAAATTAAGCATGTGTTTTTCAGGTGTTTGTTTTGACGACGTGCTCACTTTTCACCTATTTAATCTGCAAGCAGGTGACTCAAGTCATAAAATGCTTCAGGCACTTTTGAATGCTGAACTGAAATGTTTGTTGCTATAAGTACTTGAGGTTTTCATTAAAATCAAGAAATCTGATCTCTTACTTAAATGACTTATGCTATTAAATGCAAATAGAAACATTTAAATTTACACTAATGTCTGCTTTTCTGACACTTAGAATCTAACTTAATATAAATATAAATCATCGGGGATGATTTATATTGCTTTTTAAAATGAGTTTTCCTCTCTGGTCTTGTACCTTACATTTTCCAATCGAAGCAAAAAAGTGCATTGTGGTAAAGGCAGTTCTTTCCAAACAAGTTCTATTACTTGATATTTGTGGGGATCTAAATGTCAAATTCTATTTGAGAGAGCACAATGGCTTTATTGAGTAGAAATCTTTCCCAGACCTTTTGAGTCCATGTCTAACTCTCCATGCAGTTCCCACACTTGTTCTTTGTTAATAAATTGGATATTTTTATTTCACTGAAAAGTCTGACTCATTATGCAATGTTTATTTTATTTTATTTTATTACAGTCATATATATAAAGGAAATAATTTTCAGAAGCGAAGTGTTCCATCAAACTTAAAACAAATCTCTAAATTATGAGCTGCAGTTCAACGCGTTACCAAATCAACCCTTATTTTGGGGTCAAGTCTTTCAAACGAAACTGAAAGGATAAAGCCGAGTGATTTATTGCAAAAGTTTTCCTCGACTTGAACGGACAGGAGTTTGGTGCAACCCTAAGCTCATCGGCGACCATCCATGACGGGGAAGGAAATAGGAGCAGCTGTTACGTTGGTGATGTTGGAAACCACGGCGCGCCGCGCAGCACCGCTCACAGCGACAACATTAACCTCTGTATTGGAGGAAGTACAAAAGTGCTGAAGAAGAGGAAGGTTACAATGAGCCCTGTAGAATCCAAAGAAATCCTCTGGATCTGCCAGTCACCAACAGAGATGCGTTTGCTCGACTGAGGATCCTGCAGAAAATCATGATAAATGGTAAGTGCGTTGGCGCGTATTTACGCAGCGCTAAGGCGAGATGTTCGAAGCTCGCCCTGTTCGTGGTGAGGGCTTTTTGCAGCACTTTTTTTTTTTTTTTTGTCTTTAGTCACTTTAATAAAGAACTAGGAGCAAGATGAGCTGTGAATATTTATTCTTACTCTAATCTAAAGAAAATTTACATCATTTGTCTTTTTCCCCTCCACACGCATCTCTCTTTATTTCAGTGTCTGAACGGATCTTTGCTCCGTAGTGTCCTGGTGGTTCTTATTTTGGCCAACTGTTGTGGTAAACGTGGATGTAACTATAAAGAAATTCTGGACTCCTACCGAGAGGTCATCTTTGTTGAGCTGCAAAGTTTGGTAGGATCAAATAGCACGTCGTGAGGTTTTGCTTGTTTTCAGTATTTCATCAGCTTTATATCAACATTTCGCTGTCATGTGCAACAGATCATGATTGGGTTTTAATGATAGGCTGCCCTCCAGTGATCTACAAGCAGAACTTGGGGATCTGTTTTCTTCTCTTTCGAGACAGAACAGATACACAGTAATTACTTTAGGATAACACTAATTGTGATTCTTCCTGCAGAATTTGACTGGCTCTGCCACGACATTCACAGAGAGAGACCCTTGCCCCTCAGAAAAAGTAAGTGGCATCACACCAAGCAAACAGAAAAAGCAAGTGTATGGAAATAATCAATTTGGACTGAGTTGATTTTAAAATGCTTTTATTGATTTTGCAACGCATTTAACCCTTTAAAGCATGGTGCAGATTTTAATAGGAAAATTGTATAGATGCTTATGGTAAAATAAGGATTTCTTAATCATTTACAACTGACAAAATGATGTGTTTTATTGTATTGGAATAGTTCTAAATATAATTAAATTTTTCTTTTTGTGATGAACTGTTCGAATAACCATAAAGTTTACCCACAGGCTGTGCCAAAAACTAGGTTTTGAAAAATGGGGATTGTTGTTTTTTTAATCAATAGATGCACCACAAACATTGTAAATTTGTACAGATGCAATGATTACGTAAAAATACTTTTTTTGTGGCGGGTCCACATGTAACCATTTGAAAACAATCATGTCAGGGGTTCTATTCTCAGCAACCCATTGACCCCAGGCATTCTAGCTGCAGGCTTTCAGCAGCTCTTTTGTATTTGCTGATCTCAAGCAATCTTTGGGGGAGCAACAGGGTACATTTGGTTCAAATTTCTAATAAAAGTTAAATAAAGATAACCCAATGATTTTATTCTTTCTTATCATTCAATATTGTTTCAGTACTTATTTCTTAACATCATTTAAATAAATTTTTTTTTACTTTCCAACTTTTTGTTTTCTCCTCTGCAGCTCACTTTCCTGTTTGAAATGGTTGATATGTTTAGTAAAATGAATAATTTTAGTCCTTCTTCACTTTCATGTTAATAATATGTCTTGCCAAGTGTCCATCATAAGATGTTCTGATTTCTTCAGTTTTGTTGTGTTTGCAACTTGATCATTCACAGGTGCTTTCAGCACCATGGACAGGGTAAACAATCTACCACAGTTTGTCTCATAATTCTCATGTTGGCCAACGTTAAGAAATATTTATCTGACAATCTCATATAGTTTGATTATAACCTGCCAGGTGTGGTAAATTCATTCAAACATTGTCCCAGTGTTGTTTTATTTTTGGGATGTCGTGTCTCGACAGGAGCGCCGCATCCTGATGTCCATTTATGGAATGACGCAGCAGATTCTGTGTCAGAGGACGGGCAAGCAGTCTGACCTGGAAAAGCCGGTGGGGAGCATGGAGCGGCTCATTGTTCAAAACTGCAGTCCTAATTACATGGTAAAAAAAAAACAACAACAACAAAAAAAACAGTTTTAAGGCTGCTCATCAAAGCTATCACCAATATTCACTGAGTTAAATATACTTCCAATAAATCTGTCATATTTTCTTATTTGTTTAACAGGAAAAGAAAACCTCATGTTCAGCTGTCAAAAAAATACAAGGAAAAAAAAGGAGGAGGCTGAGGTTGACCAGAGTTATAAATCTGATGATCACTTGTTGGAAGAAACTTCAGAGTGTCCATGTTCTCTCTAAGTAGGACAAACTGTGCCGCCCTTTCATGAAGATACCAGATGACCTGCAAGAATGTCCACAGCACCATTACAGTACTCAATAACCTATTTTTTTATGCACAGCTCTCTTTCTAATGCAATATAACGAATGTTTGCTGCTGTTAAGTTCTCAGTGTTTCATGTATAAAATCTGCCTGTCTTTTGTATCTCACCACTGCTCATCGTTTTATGTTCGATCATAACCACAGATAAGCTAAGAGTATCATACATGCATGCAAATACTTTATCAATATGCACGTTGTCGGGGTCTCTCCTGATGTAACACTTATGTATCATGTTTATAAGCCACATGTCACTGTAACCATAAAATACTCATACCATGTAATAAAAAGGCAGAAGACTTACCAGTAAAAGTTCTCTTTGACTGTCAAATTTGACAAGTTGGTTAAATCTGTGGCAGACAGTTGCTTTTGATACAAACAACAACTTTAGGGTATTAAACAAAAAGCTTTGCACATTTTAAAAAGCACATTTTTTTGTCCATCAACTTAGGAAAAGTAGGCCACACTATTCAACACTGGCTCTATCACAAAATATCCCCCAAAACCTTTGACGTTAATGGTAAAGGGGAAAAATCTTAAAGTACATTCACTTAAACTTCCAAAACAGCTCTTAGTTACTTTGATTGAAATTAAATATAGAAATTATATTTTATGGATAATTGAATTATCATAATAGATTGACACTAAAAGAACCTGTATTATTTATCAATAGATTGTTCTTGTCTTTAGGGTGAAACTATATGCTTTTTTTTTTTCTTTTTACACTATTTTTCTCAGTTGTCAACACCCCAGCAACACATTTTTTTGCAAATGTGTTGCTTTGTACAATTTTACTAATAATAGCGCCTGGTAGATTGGATCACTAAAATCCCTTACTAACGTTAAAATCCTTATAGAATGTGTAAAAATGCAAACTTTAGTTTAGTTTAGTTTTTCAACTATTAAAACATTTTTTCTCAACTATATTTCTACGCGACCAGATGAGCGGAACTCTTACACAACGACGCAGTTTCCGCCCGGACCAACAAAAATGTGGTACAGGTTCTAACGCAAACGAATTCCCAGCGTTTGGGGGGAAAACGGACAACTTTAAGGTGGTCTGTGGAAAGCATACAAGTTGTTATGAAAATATTTCTGTTAGAGTACCTGAGTGAACAGCTATTTTTCTAACTGCGCAGCTGAAGAGCATCGGTGTGTGTTTTCGTATTTAGAGGCGAAGCACTCCGGACATGAACAGCTCGTTTAACAGGTGAGAACAGACCTCGGTTTTCTGAGTTGTCCTGCTGGACCCGGTGTGCAGTTCTCAGTCAAATATGGCGGGCAGCAGTTGTGTGGACATGGATCCAGATGTTGCTCTGAGATTGTTTGAAGAAGGAGCCACCCTGGTCTTGCTGGGTGTTCCTCAGGGCACAGAACTGGGGATAGACTGCAAGAGCTGGCAGGTGGGCCCTCGCTTCAGAGGAGTGAAGATGATACCTCCGGGGCTCCACTTCCTCCATTTCTGCTCCGTCAACTCTCCAAGCTGTGGTGGAGAAATTGGTCCCAAATCGGGCCTCTTCCTCACTCTTAAACCCAGAGAGATTCTGTTGGCCCACTGGGATCCCAAAGAAGAGGATCTGGACTTCTCAGCCTCAAAGAATGAGGAGGAGGTGAATCGAATCCGGAGCACGTTGCGAGAGCTGGATCCCTACTTGGGTCCCTATCCATATGAGGTGATGAGGAAGTGGGTTTCCCTCACTGACCAGATCAGCCAGGAGCTAGCTGTTAACCTGCAGCCTCTCTCAGGTCGAGTGTGTGCTTTCAGTGATATCATCCCTGAGGTGCAGTTCAGACACACGAAAGACCGGGCAGAGCAGCCAAGGAATGACACGGCCTGTCAAAGCATGAGAGAGGGACTCGATAGGCTTCCAAAGATGAAGCCGAGGGAGGGCACAGAGTTACGCTTCTCAGATATTCCCAAGAAGTCCTACCCTCCTGGAGCTTCTCCCGCAGAGATCACCCGATGCAGCATGGACCTGAGCTACTCCCTGGAGACTGTGGTGGAGCAGAACTACCCGGACCAACCTCTCAACCTGCTTGGTAGGCTAAGTATATTTATTCTTAACCGTTCTGTTGCAGTTTTTTTTTGAAGAAATAAGCTCCTTCATCTGACCTCTTCTAGGTGAGCTGCAGTTTGCCTTTGTGTGTTTCCTGGTCGGAAACGTGTACGAGGGCTTCGAGCACTGGAAGCGTCTACTGGCTCTGCTGTGCCGCTCAGAGGACGCCATGAGGAAGCGGAAAGAGCTCTATCTGGGCCTCATCACTGTGCTCTACCACCAGCTTGGAGAAGTACCCCCGGACTTCTTCGTCGACATTGTTTCGCAGAATAACTTCCTCACCAGCACACTCCAGGTAAAGGGGCAGCGTTTAGAAATGTTACTAATATGAAATCTGATCAGGTGAATGGAAAATTAGCTTTGTTTATTGAGTCATGTTTGTCAAAAAGCTGCATGATCATTTCCTGGAGCATCAAAAGTCAGATTTATTAACTCACTGAAACACAATGTAGCTTTAATTTTGCAGCTACGGTTTCACTAGGAATCTTATCTGATTGTAGTTTTTTTGTTAGCCAGTAAAATATTTGTATTTCTTCTGAAGACTTCCATCCAGGTTCAGGTTAATTTATACAGCAACCAATTAAAACATGTAATGTTAGAACAAATTATTTTGCTTATATAGCATTATATAATAGATGTATAAACAATACAGTCAACAAATTCAAGAATCAGCAAGTCTCCTCTAGTTAACCACTTTTACTCTTTCATATTATACTATTACAACATGGTGATAGTTTCAGTAAATATCTAAAAACTTTTTAATATATAAAACGTACGTTCTGCAGCTTTTAATGACAAACCCCAATACTGTTGGACTTATTTTGCAGGACTTTTTTCAGTTTGCCGCTGGACCTGGTGTGGACAGCACTCTGCGAAAGAAAGCAGAGAAGTTCAAAGCCCACCTGACCAAGAAGTTTCGCTGGGATTTTGATGCAGACTTGGAGGACTGTGCTCCGGTGGTGGTGGAGATACCTGAAGGCGTCACAATAGACTGACGCAGCTCTGTCTCAAAAATTCATCATATCATTATTTTTGTAGTATGATGTGTGTGCTGTGCAACATCTACAAAAAAATGTGACTACCTAATGTAGAAAAGCAAACCTGTCCTTAAACCACCTGTATTGTTATAATCTTGTTTTAGGTAAAAGAAGATGCCTTCTGAACATGTTTGTTGTCATCAGTACTTAAATACAGGAATTCAAACAAATGTTAGCAACTTTAATTTTTATATTTTATGAATATTAAAAATAAAGAAGAAAAAGCATTGTGTTTATTAAGAAAGTGGTGACTTTTAGATGAATAGTTACAGAAAACTCAATATATTAGAAAAGATCATTTCAGTAACCAACGCATAGACTCTTTACTGACAGGTTTTTGATCGTCCTTATACAAGTAACAATAACCTTATTTCATCTTTTTTTTCCAGATGAAAGTAAATTTTGCAATTTATTTGAAAATCAGGGTTCCAGTATCTCGAGAAAAAGTGGAATCCAAGCTATTTTAAGCTCTTTATGAGGCTTCCAAAGTCAGTGATTATTTTATGATGCCACCTGCTGGTGTTGATCTAGTGTCATATTTTAGTCATCTGATAAACTGTGTTTGAGGGTTTTTAATCTATAAAAGTATCAAAATGAACAGAATAAACAGTTCAAATATTTAACTCTCCTTGTAATTAATCTCTATGGAACTTGCTTTTTGGATTAAATTCCTGAAATAAATTCTATTTCTAATAAAACTGGAATTTTATGCACCGGCATATGATTAATTTCATTACAAAGCACTTTCATAGACTTAATGTATTTAGTAAACATCTGTTTACGTGGCGATTACGGGGCGTTATTACTTTGCTGTCCACTAGATGGCGACACTAACCACAGAACGCGGGTTTCTATGGCTGCTTGTTGTCGATTCTGAGCTATCTTCTCACATGTCTTGGAGAGACCTTGCAATGACTTAATACCTTTTACCTGTTTCAGATGGTAAAAGGCAAGGAAATTGGATTATTTTTTTAAAAATTTCTCAGATTTAAGCCAAAAAAACAAAACAAACAACCCCCCCCAAAAAAAACTAAATATGTAGCGCACTGACAACATCTTGGTGAAAAACATAATTATGTGCCGTTAATGAGGTGTGTGTGTGTGCACCTGTGTATGTTTCCCTTCGGCGGCTATGATTGATGGGGCAGTTACTGTATTTTCCCGTTAGCTCGTAAAACATTAATTTTGTTCATACTGAACCACTTTCTCCCACAGCTGGACCTCTCCTCGTTGACACACAACCCCAGGAGCAACATTTAGAGTTGTAAAGCTGCCATGAACAGGACAAAAAGAAGAAAAATATTCGCTTAATGCAATTATGTGAATTAAAAGACTCGGGGGGCTGTTGATGAAAATCCAAAATGTCAATGCAACAAACCCATTCTCTTCCCTGAAGACAGATGGTATTGTGACATAGATGGTAATGCTAGGCCTGGTGAATAAAATTTCCCCCATGGAAATTTATGCCCAACTTAAAAGAAGATCAGTGGAGTATTTGTGGTCTACTGTGGGCCCACTGAACCCCTTCGCTGGTTATAATTTTTCCTTTTGAAAACAATTAGATGGAGAAAACAGCTTGGAACACATGGCGGATTCATATAAGCACAACACAGAAGGGAATGCAAACCAAGCATTTGTGCATAGATTTTCCTCTCTGGGGATGAAATTATGTACATTGCACAATAAGACAGTCACACAAATTACTCTGTTGGGATGTCCGTGGCATTCCGGTCCTTCCGTTAGTGTAGGAATTACATACAGTCAGCAGACAACTCATGAAGTGACCCCCTTTTCTGTGCCGCGTGAACCCACTGACCTTTAGAGGTCAGTCGTATTCCTGGTAGGGCAGCATCTTCCCTGCTGATCTTTCAGATATATTTTTGCTTGGTGAGGCTGTACTGGGAAGTAAAGGAGGCTGGAAAACATGCTGCGTTGATTGTGCTGAACCTCAAAGCCTCACTGGCCCCTTCGGTCACGGTGGAGCTTTTTTTTTTTCCAAAACTAGATGTGAGTTTGCCATTCCCATGGAGCCTTCTGGCTGCTCATCCCGCCAGCATAAACACGTGTCTCTGTTTACTCCTCAGTAACTGGACTGATCTTTGCTATCTGCGGGAAGAGAAGAAGGCTCCTCCTCACTGCTTTCGGTTCATCTCACATAAGAAATTCATATTTTATCACGTCATTCATGCTGTAATTTCTTGATTTTGATTCAAAGTGTGTTTGGAATCGGACAAATCTGAGTATCTAAACACTTCTCCCTCGGTCTCAAGTTTTTCTGACACCATTGCCCTATTTAAATCCATCCATCTCTAAATCAACTCTCACTATTCTTTCAGTGCTGAAGAAAAGCATCATCACAGCATGGCCCTGTTAATCTGTTAAAACTATGGGCAAAGTATTTTATTGGTGATTGGCTGCAGCTCGTCCTTTTCGATGTTGGCTGAAAAAGTTCAATTTTGGTAGGTAGAACATGTTTGTAGAGCAATAAAATCCCATTACAACATACCACAGCTTTTAGCTTATGACATCACAGTTATGAAACTGCTTAAGGTATATGAAGAGTTTTGTGAGGCATTGCATTGTAGAGTCCTTTATTAAAAAGATTCTTCTTATTCTGGAGAATTTTTGAGTCCAGTGAAATCTGGACACCAAGTGTAAAGCAAACTTTTGAATCGTTACTCTTTCTACTAAGTTGTTTTTCATGTGTTTCTGTTATTGAGTTAATCATCAGGTTGCATTACACAGATTATCCTACCGAGTGGGTTACAGCCTTGCCAGTTGATCAAAGGGCCAATATAGAGATACAAACCCACATGCTACCTCTCACATCTGAGGCCAGTTTCACAATCAACACTTAACCAAACATGTATTCTTCTTGGCTATGAGAGGAAATACAGGCATACTCCAAAGACCTATTGACCTCCGCAGCTAAGATTTAAACCAGAGGCCTCTTTGATGTCAGAAAACTGTACAAACCACCACCATGTAACCTTGGACAAATCAAGACAGAATCATCTCCTTTCCACCGATGTGTGCTGGGTCAAAAATGGCTTTTGTTTTTATTCTAACTCTAGCCTGTAGAGTCTGCACTTTCTTCACTGAACATTCAAATTTTGTGAGGAACATGCTGGGAAAATTACCTTTTGTGCTCTTTTTCCGGACTGTAGAATGATGGACTCCATATTGTTTGGGGGTTGTCTTATAACTCCTCAAAGATTGATGGACTTTATAAATTCCTTCTCTTTGATCCTTGATGATCTCACTTCTCCTTGGCATTGACTGAAATGCTCCAGACTTTTGCTTTAGCAGAGGTGCTTACGTTCTCTGATTCATCTGGTAATCAAACTCATGTAATTAGCAGCATCATTGTGCTACTTCCTTCTCTTATTTTATTTTTATTTATTTATTTAGCTTTCTTTTTCACCATTGTGAGCTGGTTTCTTGATTTTATGTTACAATGTTTAATTCCAGATGCGGGCTAAAAGATCTGCCCTCTCAACATAAATGTTATGTCACAAGAGCTTGTGCCTGCACATCTGCACTGTGAATTCTGTGTGCAACGCACACACACACAGACTTAGCCCTTCCCAGCTGCTGGTTTCTCCCGCATTTTTATTGTGAAACAGTTTGTCTCCTAAAAACTTTGCATTGATGACCAGGGTGTGAATATTCTGTAGTCCCTCCTCTGCTCTAGTAACAGCAGGCCTTCACATGTTTGACTCGCATGACCTTAATGTGAGTCAGGCACGTGTGCTTTTCTCCCAGGATGCACGGAGTGACTCTGGTGCCCAGACATGTGGAAGTGGGGGTGCTGGAGGCGGGTGCCGAAGGCTGGAGACCGGGGGGAATGGATGGGGTCAAAAATCCCTCCTGGAAACTGTGGAAAGCGAGCACAAAGTAAGTGGAACATACTGTGCACACACAGTATGTTCTGCTATGGTGATCTGCTGAAGTGATTAAAGCCTGCAGCTAAAAACAAGGCGGGAGACCTTTGAGGTGGCGGTGGCAGGCATGTGTGTCTTTCGGATCATGTACGACATGAGCACACAACAGCTGGTCAGTCATTTTCTGAGCCCAAGCTGCTAAATTTGTGGAGGTGAAACAAGTGCGGGCTTCGACCAGCAGGCACAGGTCCTGCTGAGCAACAGAGGCACAGATCACCTTTTGTGTTGATTGTTGTTTGAGAGCTCATAAAGGTGTCTACATCTGCTTTGGAGGAGTCGAGGGAAGCATTGGGTGTTCACTTTAATTCAAGACCGGTTTGAATTACAAAAGTGAAAATATTTCTTGGCCTGTTTATTATGTTTGTCTCATTAGATACAGTCTCTTTCAAATGTAATCACCCTCCTTAGAGGTACCCCATTTCGTCACATTACAGCTACAAAGTTTTGCATATTTGACACAAATAAGTGCAGAGTCATGCTAAAACGGTGAACTATAGCTCTGGCTGCATGCTGAAGGTCTTTGTCTTTCTATTTTCAGATGGACTGAGCTGTAATAAAAATCCCCGTTAAATACATTCAGGTTTATGGTATTACAAAATGTGGAAAAAGTCTTTTTCAAGGCACTATAAAAGTAAAACTATTCCTTGGTACTTTATTCCCCAAACTCAGCACATCAGATATCTTTCATCCTCCACCAACTGACCATCAAATGACTGATCTCAGACTTCCTTTTTTAGGGAAGCCATGTTGTCTTTGGCTGTGGCACTCAGAGCCAAAACACTGGCAGAGGTTGTCAAAGCAGATTTTAAATACCCATGCACCCTGAGCACACATGTACGCACACCTACACGCACACATACATGCATGCACACGCACACACACGCACCACGTGCACACACACACACACGCACCTTCTCTATTTTGTTTTATGTTGGTGTGTCAGAGGACTCACTGGCTGAAAATCACCCCTTCTGGTAGCCCCACACCTATTGGAGAACACCTCCCTTTGGTGTGAGCTATAGGAAAGGAAGGGCAAGAGGAAACCCTGCAGCAGTGCAGAGCTTTCAGAAAATGAATACATTCATTACCTTTTGTTTTCCACTGGGTATTAACAGAAATCCATGCTTTCTTCTCTTTTTCTGCTTCATCTCAACTTTCAGTGCTTTCCCTTTGCCTTGCTCCTCTTCAGATTCTGCCAGCTGCACTCTACCCTGTGAATAATTCACAAATTGCTGATGAATTATTGAAACTTTCTTTTGTCTGCTTTGAATTTGTGGCCATGAGGAGTTGAGGTGTAGAAAAACGCTTTCTTTGTAGCTTTCATGGATTTCTCCCTCTGGATTTTAACCAAATATGGAACGTGGGACATTGATTGGGATGAATATTTTTCCATCAGCCTTGATTTAAAAAAGAGGGAAAATATTTATATAAGGGCATTTCACAACATTGCAAAAGTCTAATCTTTTTAAAAAGCAAAGTTCTAAATGTTTTCTCTTGTTACAAGTACAAAATGCTATGTGGTTAAATGGGAATTTATTTGATTGATTGGCACAGAATAAATTCAAAAGAAACTGATACAATTTAAAGGTGTCTGTATTATATAGCATTGACTTTTTTGAGCTTTACATCAGGGTATAATCTCATTCCCTCATCAAACATGTACCTGAAGTTTTGTTTTGATTCTTTCATGCATGTTTGAGAAATCCTGGAATCTCCCATGGCAACCAGTCGAGGTGGTACTTTACACTTACTACTGCAAAGTACCACCTATTTCCACAAAGCTCCTCCTTGGAGCTAGCATCTCACAGAGCTAGCTACACCCCTCCCCTGCTCCTTCTCCACAAAGCTCCTCCAGACTAGCAGCAGCAATTAGTGATCACCTGTGCATCTGTTGAGCTCATTGCAAGAGTTACTTCGCAGTTCAACGTTCCTAGGAACAATTGTTGACATTATTACTGAATTGGGCCATAAAATGGCACAATATCCCTGAAAAATACATAATATCACCCCCTTTAGTTATTTTAAGTCAAAATTTTAAGTGTGGCATATATGTGTATGAGACCCACTGCCAATAATGCAATTAAATGTTTTCAGAAATTACATAATTAATAAAGGAATCTAACGGAGAGGTCAGGGATAATTTCATAGAGAACATCACAGAGAGCAACTCAAGTAAGACAAACTACAAACCCGCTAAGACATGTCTACCCACCTAAACTGAAGAAAACAGAAAAGAAGCAGACAAGGAGCCCTTAATAACTCTGGAGGAGCTCCAGATGTTCATAGCTCAGGTGGGAGGTTGCGTTTGCATGACAGCTATGAGTTATGCACTGTGCAAATCAGGGTTTGTGCAAGAGTGGCAAGAATAAAGACATTGTTGAAAGAATGTCCTGACATTTGCACTCTGTCTCAAACCATGTATGAGATACAATAACAATGTGGAAGAAGCCTTATGCTCAATAGGAAACTAATATTGCACGCAGCCATAAACAGGCCATCTGCACTGTGAAGCACAGAGCTGACAGCATCATGCAATAGGAATGCTTCTCTTCAGCAGGGAGAGGCTAGTCAGAGTTGATTGGAAGATTGACGGAGCTAAATTCAGGGCAATCCTGAAAAAACAAACATAAAAGCAAAAACTCATTCGAGGCAATGAAACAGTTTAGGTTGGAGTAAATGTTTCCTGTTCACGCCAATAAGAATATAGAGCGAGAGTCACAATGGAGTGCTTTGGATCAAAGCATATTTATGTCTTGTAACCTCTGGGTTAAAACCCCCAAACAAAAACCAATGAAGAATCTGTAGCATCACTTGAAGATTTATGTTCATGGTGGCTCTTTAGTTAATCTGAGTGACCTTGAGCCAACGGGTCAAAACAATAATTGGCAAAAAAATGTGTTCTCTAGATGTATAAATCTAGAGAAAGTCAAACTTTTCAGTTTGTTTGTAAAACATATCAAAAGCCATGAATCATTTTCCTTCCATTCAGAAACATGACTACTTTGTTTTGCCTTTGTTTAAAGTCCTAATAAACTCACTGAACTTTGCACAATATAAAAAAAAGCTTTAGCTGTATAAATACTTTTGCAAAGTGCTGAGTGGTTGAATGAGGTATTTCTGTACTGTTCACAAGAATGTGGAATGATTTATACTTTCAAACTGTTGCTCTTGTGTTAAAATTTCATATTTTAAATCTTAAAATATACCTGGAAACACATTCAACTCCTAAAAAGCTAACTCTGCATGATAAAGTTAATATGCACTACTGCAACCAAGGAGGCCCTTACTATGGCTTTTCCAGTTATTATATGTGACAAGATTTACAGTTGGCTTTAGAAAATATAATCTTCCCAAAATTCACTCCTAATAAATCATGGATCCAAAATACACTTCCCCTCTCATCAGTATGTTTGTTAAATAAATAAATAATTCACAATAAACATTCTCTTTAAAGCCTTTCCATTTGTCTCTCCAGCTCTAACTCTCCTGGCCGTGATCCAAGACCCATCTCGGCTCATTGTTCCTAATCTTAGCTCCGAGTGTCCCCTGTCCGATCCAGTTGCTGTCACCGCTATTATTAAGTCTGTTTAATTGAACCAAGTTCTCTGTCAGTGTGTGAATGCGTGTGTGTGTGTGTGTGTGTGTGTGTGTGTGGGGGTGTGTGGGGGTGTGTGTGTGTGTGTGTGTGGGTGTGTGTGTGTGTGTGTGTGTGTCCATGCTGTGGCTAGGCTCACTGGAGCCAGGTGGCCACATGTTTGGCTTGAGCTCAGGAGACTTTTATCCAATCAATGTTAAACCACAAGCAATTTACAGTGCCATCTGATGAGCACAGGGAGCGAGAAATGATATCAAGTCCAAGACTCGGCAACACATGAATGGGAAGACATTGGATCTAACTGGGGGGAATAAGATGTTTGGACAAAACTTTTAGGTTTGGCAGTTGTGACTCGAGTCATTTGAATGTTCTTCCAATGGTAATGTGGCTGAAAAAAAAAAAGAAAATGCGTGTGGATCTAATATATTTTGCACAGCGACTAAAGCAACAGTCGGTAATTTAGGAGAATTTGATGGATCCACATTTTCAAGTTGGGACTTGAAAAGTCTGAAATTACAAACAAACGGGCAAGAAATGCTCCTTTTAGTCGATCGAGAACCCAGCAATGTTTTAGGTGTGGTGAAATTGTGGTATGTCAGCTAATTAGGCAGCTTTAGTTTCTCAACCCATGCTGCAAACAACTTGCAGAAGCTGCTGAATTGCCATGATGTCATTTAAAGCTGCAGAGCAGATTCTTGCCTTCACAACATAAAGAGCTCTTTTCTACACACCGGGTTACTTTGTCTCCTGCTGGTGTTTAGTTCTTTGACCCTTGCTGCTTGACTAATAAACACTTACTGACAGTGAACATACTCTGGACCAGCTCCTAGTTTTTGCTGTGGCCCATGTCCATCTCTCAGTTACTATTGACCAGCAGCTGGCTAATGAAAGTCAGGATCCTAATTCCTGCTCATGGAATTAGAGGATCCTGTCATGAGAGGATCTGGTTGTGTGAATTCAAACAAAAATGTCTGGTAAATTATGTCACATTTGTTTTCTTTTGCTACAGTTCTGTTTTATTGGTGTGATTTGGCTTCAGGCCAGTTTCAGTATTAAGCGGTCAGCATGAAGTGCTTCATTGTATGTTCTAAATTTATGTACATGGGTGTACAGATTCATGCGAGAAGGAAAGAGAGTTCATCCTGTATAGCCCGGAAAACCCTGGAAAAGTGCAAAATTGATTTAAGTATTAAACAGATTCGTAAAAAGGGGACGATCAAAAAGGAAAATGGAAAATGTTTGAACTTGTAAACTTTTTGATCAGTCCCATTTTACTATTGTTTTATCCATCCATCCATTTTTATCTGCTTGTCTAAGGTTGGTGATGAGTAAATGTTTCATTAAAAATGTTGCAAGTGATCGAAAAATGGTTAAGTCTAATTATTTTCTTTTTACTTCAGTGATTAATTATGGAGAAATTAAGGAGCATCACTGGATGGTTTATGCTTAAATTTATAGTTACAATTCAGTGGGAAACCAGGGGATTCCTCACTCCATGAACATTCCTCACTCCCACTCATTGCACAAAGTGAGATATATTATAGTATTATAGTGATAATAATCTAAATAATATACAGTATATAACTTTTTAATACCCAATGTATGTTGGGGTTATGTTGCACCCCTAGTAGACTGATGACTAGGGATGCAATGATCTAAAAATTTGAGTCTATATCAATATCCAATATTCATATTATTATTTTGGCCAATAACGGATATTTACCAACATTATACATATTATATATTGGATGGGTAGCTTAGGCAAACAAAACAAAAGAAAGAAAAACATCATAAGAGTCTAATAATTTGATGTCTAGAGAATCTTTTCAAAATATGAATAAACATTTGGTGAATTAATGGGATCCCTTTCTTGATAGCTTGGTTTTAATTAAATAAAAACTTGTCCATTTTCACACAGCCTTTGCCACCTCTAGAGAAAACCTTTCTAGAACGTCAGAATAAAATCTGTCTTAACTCTCTTTCAGTCCCCGCGTATGCATGCGTTTGTTTCTTTGCTCTGCAGTGAAAAGCAGCTCCCCACTCCCCCTTTCCTTTCTGACGGTCTTGTCATTCTCTTGAAAGCAATGAAATGATTGGCAAATCAGTGACCGTCACACCCAAACCATTTAGAGTCCAGCTTTTCACACAGTTATTTCACACGCCCGGGAGGGACCTCAAGGCTCAGGCAAGGACATTGAAAATGGGTTTGTTTTAAGGGAAAGAAGAAAAGAACAACACTTTTTATGAGTCAAAGAAGCTGGTGACTGGGATTTGTATGCCGTGGGGAAATACATTAACATAATACCATACAAAGTAATTCAGTTGGAGTGAGGCCTGCATGCTTTTGACACAACTAAGATTTATCTTTGAGGTTTAAGGTCGACTGGTTCCAGAAGGAATTCTTTTTTGGTACAACACTGGCTGTGCCGTTTTGCAATAAGACTGCCATTATAAAAGGTTCATAAAGAGGAGCCATGTAATTAATTATGCTGGTGTTGAAACTGATTAACTATAAACCATACATGACCCATCATTAACAGAACTTATGAGCACTTTATAACAACCCAGAGCCCAGTTTTACCTTCATTGTCATGTCTTAAATAAATAACTTCCCATTGATGGTTTATACAGTGTTGAAGTTTCATTAATTACTAGTTTATTACTAGGATTTACGGACATAGTTTTATTCTAGTGTCTTGCTAAGTGAAGCTCTGCACAAACACACAGCTTTACAAATTTGTTTGACATGGTTTTGTTGCATTGGGTGTCCATCACAACCTGTCTATTAAAACATGATCTGATGAGATCTCAGCGCATTGGATTAAATCCATTCTGTAAATAGTTAGAAAACCATCCCCAAGGCAAAGAAAGTGTTATTATCAAGAATGAATCAATAAACCAAAAGAAACACCTGTAATTAAAATCCTCTGTGTGTCTGAGATTAATTGAAAAAGAGACAGGATGTTCTTACTTTTCCCTCTGAACATAAAATCAAATACTTTGGCTTGAAATATGTTAGACTGTGGGATTAATTTGACAAAACAGCAGGAGGAAAAATCTGAACGGAACTAAATGAAAAAGGAAATTGATCGGAGCAGCACAGCTTAAAAGAAAAGCTTGGTCCTCCTCTGGTGTGGAGACTTTCCTATGATTAATGTGCTGGTTAGCTACAGGGAGTTTGGGGTTATGGGATCAGGGCTAAGGTCAAGGACACAGCCATGGGAATTAAGCGGTTGCTGCATTTAGTTTGTTGGTGAACCGCTCTGTTTTTTTAACAATTGTTGATACAAAAAAAAAAAAAAAAATTGCATTCTGGTTTACAACATTCTGTGTATCCCAACATTTTTAGCCAACACATTATTATTGTAGCATTTTAGTGGATATGTCAACTAATGACGCAATACCAAAATAAACTACTCCCTACAAAATTATTATCAGAAAAGTACGGAAATGTGTTTTTATCCCTCTTCTAACCAAATGCAAAAGTAAGAAAGGATGAGTTGAACTACCAAAGAAATCCACCAAAATCCCTGACAAAAATGACTGATAATGCTCATGAGTTGAACTTAAATCATATTTTTACAAGCAAAATATCCAAAATAATTTGCCAGCTACTATATGTATTTTCTGCATAAAGAAAAATGCCAACATTTTCAAATTAATAAGCATCAAGCTCAGCAGAATGTTGCATTTATTTAAAACAAATAAATCTATGAGATTCAAATTTTATAATCAATCCAGAGAAAATGGGAAACTGATGTTGCAGATGTCAGTGCATGAATCAGTGCATGATCATAGATAGAAGCAACTATTTCCTGACAGAGATCGCAGTTGCGTCACAGCAAATGAGCTTATTATACAGAATCACCAGCAGAAATTCCTATAATTTAACGAGCCCACAAACATGCAGCTTATTTCTAAATCTTGAACACAGCAAACCTTTTTGATCATTTTTGTCTGTTTTTATGCTGCTATGTGCCATGAAATATGACTTTGTTGTCCTTGTTGTAGAGTTTTAAACAACATGTTTTCTATGTGTTTCAAATTACGTTGCCTTCCTGTTGATGTTCTCTTTGTCACTGAGGTTATCATGTTTTCCTCTTTTTTTTTGTTTGGAGTTTTTTGTTTTTCTTTTAGAACAAATGGACATTAATGACATAATTTTTTCCAGCCAACCTTGACAGATGCATGAGCTCTTAATTGATCTTTTATACCTCAAATCATCCTTCTGTATGGCCACTGTGTTTCACAAAAACATATTTTACTTTCACACCAGGCAGTTTTATATCATGCTTTATTTATGTGGGTCCAAAATGAATACAAATTAAATGAAAAAAGGAAATATCTAAAACGCACAGGAAATAACAAACGTTTCTATAAATCCGGTCCAACTCAAGACGGATTCACTTCATGGATTGTTTAACATATTTTGACTTGATGTTATAAAGTCAATATGAATTACAATGTCAGAGAAATCATTTCAGACACCTTCTTGAATCTATGCTATAAAGCATATGTGCAGTTCTGAAGGCAAAAGGTGGCCAACCCAGCTCTCATAAGGAGTACTTTCTGCTGAATGTTTATCCAAATGCCTAAATCGCAGATGTTAACTTCCCTCATCATATGTCACTAAAAATATTCTGTCTACTTCAAATCAATCCAGCAGGTTTTGATGCCCTAGGAAAAAAACAATGTGCTCTAATTCCTTCAGACAGCTGAAAAAATGTTCAACTTGTTCATTGTGTAGGAGAATTCCTGTCTTTATTAAAATGAGATTTGTTTGGCTTATGCTCTGCCATGAGGAGGATTACCATGTCAGACAGGAGAGTCAGTCTAAAAACCTCTCTGGGCCTGTCTGGTAGCTCCTCTAGCTAACACGCCTCGGCTCGCAACCCTTAATCCGAACTGTTCAATATTGATTTATTGACACTGAGCCACCAATCAAGTATAATTACATTCCAAACTGTATTATGGCAACAGCCTCTCTCTGCTGTGTGTGAAACCCAAGAGTGAGACTTGTGGGCTCCGCTGAAAGTAATATATGTACAGAGATGCGTGCTTTGGATTTTTCAAGGCTTTGATAAAGTGCAGTACAATGGGGTGAGTGGAGCAGAGGGACCAGCAGCAGCTGCTGTGTGTTTGGTATGTGTACTATCCATTTCAATAGTTCGTATGGCTTCTACTGTGCTATTTCAACATTCTTCTGGAGTGACAACAGAAGGTTAAACCGTATAATTATTCAATCTGTATTTATGTGAACACAGCATCAATCACATTCTGATCGGTTTACATGTGACCGGTGTTGTCAAGTTTTCAAATAAACTTGTAATTCATGGTGTTTCCTCTAAATTGGCCTGCATGAAGATGTACTTCATACATATAGCAAAACCAGCAGAAGGTTATAAAACGTAGTGCTCCCTGAGGAGTAAAAGCATCTTAACAAAGCCAGACAGTGGTGCACATGAAGAAGAAATAAAAGTGGGAAAGAATCATTATTCTCTGGGATAATGATTCCCCCCAAGAATCATTATCTTTCAATTCACAATTTTCAGTGGACAACAGAAGACCAGATGAGTTTGCTTGTCCAGGAAAACCATTGCAGTTTCATGCAGTTGAAATAAAAGGGGTGACTTTAATAAGTTTTAATAAGTCATTTTCAGCACTCTGTTCACTTACATCAGCATCAAAAATGCGCCCCATCTTCCTAATACTTGGCAAACGCAGAAAATAAATGAACGGGCAACCAATTAGTGTTTTTTTTTTATTGTTGAATGTGGGAAAATTAGATTTTTGTATTTCTGACTGAACCTTACTGAGGAACTGACCCACATACAAAGGTACATTGGCCTGCTGTTACATTGTTTTATCTATCCTTTCACATGTACATTTTGATTAATAACTTGCAGTTGGACTGCGCTAAATAGAAAGAACATAATAAATAGTCTTGGTAAAATTTCAAATCTCTACCATTCAAGGGTTATCATCCTTATCTCTATTAATAGCTTGTGTAACTCCAGGTTCCAGGTTAAAGCAGTCTGGACTTGTATTGTCCTTAATCCAAACCCAAACAGAAAGTACTGGCTATGCCATGAACAAGAGTGACAAATCAACCACTAAGTCCCTTTGCCACCTTACTGGTCCCAGTGCTAAACTGGTGTTGGGCTTGCTTTGCACCAGTTCTTTGTGTTTCCACCCTTGTAAGCTGCGGTTCTGGCCTGGACAACTTGACTCTTTCTTAGCACCATTTTAAAACTGGGCCCATAGGGAGTGACACGTTCAAAATGCTGAGAGTGCCATGTTTTAGTTTTGTTTTTGATCTGCATAATTTAATGCAGAAAACAGTGAAGAAACTTTACTGCCATCAAAAAATGTCAAATTAGTATTAAAATAAACCCAAGCTTGTCTATAATCTTCCGACTGTTTAAATATCACATTAAGGAATACGTGAAGCAGGATTTGGGATAGTTAAATAAGAATATTGTCATTCATTATATGGAATAATTGAAATAAGATCACTGCACCATTTTCATTCTTAGATCCCTGTAGGGCGTTTACTGAATACCTTTACAACCCATCGATTTGCATTAACACACACAGACTGACTTTATGGTTTTGACTGTTTTTGACAATTTCATTCCAGCGAGAGCTAAATTTCCCTTAACCTAAGAAGAGCAGAGACTCTTATCACACATGAGCACACACTGCGGCATGTGACTGGACCGCTAGCTTTTAGATCTGCCCGTGCTTCTCCTGTGTTCTGACTTGGTGCCAGACGCCGTGAAATTAGATTATTATCTGTGAAATGATAAGCCCTCTTCCTTCTCCTTGTGAGCCAGACAGGAAAGATTTGGGTCAAATGCAGATGCTGAGAAAGTGCTGGAGGCCAAAGCAGCCCCTCAAAGGGAGGGAAAATAAAGTCTTCAACCTCATTAGGTAAATCTTTATTTGTTTCCTGAAGCCTGCATCTGAGATGGAGAGCAGAAAACCAGTGAACCCAAGGATCCCTCTTCCTGCTTGAAATACTTTCATAAATGATCCCAGGTTAAACAAACATTCAGGGTGTGAATTGTCATCTTTACCCCCTGACTGCTGATTTCTCTTGCTCTGAGCACTCAGCAGCAGAGAGGCCTGGCTGTGCTAATTGTGGGATTCCCTGCATACTTTTGCTCTCAGCAGTTGAGGCGCATGCAGAGGTCACAGGGACGCACTGGAAACGTAACGTACGCCCATCCCTGAAAATCACAAATACTAAATTATCCCAGAAACAGTTCGAATATTGTGTAAAAGTGCAACATTTCTCATTGGTTATCTCAGCAAGTCAAATTTATATCTTTATTGGAATCATTACACGTAGAGTGATATATTTCAAGCCTTTGTTTCTTGTCATTTTGAAGATTATGGCTTACAGATAATGAAAACTCCAAATTCAGTGGCTCAGAATATTAGGATCCAGTGAAAAAAATCATTATTGAAAACTCATGGTGTTATACACTAATCGGCTAATTAACTCTAAACTCCTGCCAAGGTTTAAACGGTCTCTCGCTCTGAGTCTGTAGGCTACACAATCATGTGGAAGAGCATATGAACAGAAAATTGAGTTGAAGGAAAATACGCTGAAGGAAAAGGTTGTTGAAAATAACAGTGAAAACTTTGAGAGGCTTGTCAAATAAAATCTATTCCAGAAGAGCCACTGCACACAGATGAGTGCTACACATGAAGTAGAAACATCGCAGTCCCTGTGATCCACCGTGCTTGAAGTCCAGTGTGAAGTTTCATCTGCTGGTGATGGTTGACTGTGTTTTCTGAAGCTCAAAGTCAAAGCAGCTGTTTAACATTGAAATCTACAGCTCTTTATGCTTCACTCTGCTGTATAGATGCATGCTGATTTTATTTGCCAGTAGGACTTGTTATCTGCCCACATTGCCAAAGAAACCAAAAGCTGGTTAAGTGTTCATGGTGTTCCTTTTCTTGATTGACCAAGAAACTTACCTGACCTGAAACCCATAGAAAATCTATGAGCTCTTCTCAAAAGCAAGGTAAGAGACACCAGAACCACTCTCATCAAACATTGTTTTATAGTTGTTTTGTTTGTTGTTTGTTGTTGTTGTTTGTTGTTCCATTCCATGTGTAATGGAAATCTGGACTTCCATTACACATCAGCAAAATGACAGGGTGATTGTCATCTTTACCTCCTGTGCACTGATTCATGCAAGAGGAGCCCAACCAGGTATTGAGTACATAGTTACTGTACTATTCAGTTGCCTTGTTAATTAAATTGACAAGGCAAATTTATTGTCAATTGTCAATTAAAATTGTCAGTTAAAATTTTCTGACACACTGAAGTTTGGGTTTTCTTTGTCAGCCGCAATCATTAAAGTTGGAAACAACAATTTGCAATTTTAAGCATGAAATATTTTACTTAGTCTAAATTAATCTCTATAAAATGACCATTCTGATTTATCAATTGACTGGCCAAAAATATTACACAATTTTGTCATTTTTTGAGATGTATTAGTAACAGTACTTTACTCATTTTTACTGGTAGGCTAATCTTTTGTGGGTGAGATTGACAAGGTGACTTTGCACAACAAAGTGGGCCAAAGGTTTTTTGTCCTCATTTGTTTTAACCCTGGTCAGTTCTGACCTCTGGGCACCCTCTTCTTGGATCTTGAAGTGAGCTCAGTGGGGGGCCATGCTCCTCTTGAGCATTAATTAGTGTGAACAATAACACACAAATTGGTTACAGTGAAATTAGCTGAAACTCATCTAATAAAGCAGGGAATGCACCAACTGGCTCAGTGAAGCGCTCAGTTTGGGTAATGATACACATGCTTTGATGTTTAATGAAAGGCATCTCTGGCTGTTCAGTTTGCTCAGTTCACTGCCTGCTTGATGGCCATAGGCGTAACACATAATGATAGCCATAAGCAAGATGTGTGCATAGAAAACAAACACAAATATTACACAAATTATATAAAATAAGCCACAACACAAAAAATCATCTTAAATTATCTTATATATTAGCAGAACAGAGTCAAAGTAGATTAACACAATCTCATAAACATTAATTTTGTTATGTTTTAATGGTTTGGCAAAACAGATATCAGCATCGTTGGAAGGCCCAGAACAAGAATAAGAATAAGAAGAAATCACTTTCTCACAGCTTTATTCAGTACAGGGACTATATTTCCACAAAATCCCTGTAAAAAATGTTGATTTTCTTGTGGATGAATTATTTTTTTTCTACAATAATCTGCACCATATTTTAGTTTGCCAACTTTGTACACTTTAGCCTTACTCAATGTTTCCTTTTGGATACAGTCAAACAGCTCAGCGGCACTCATTTAAGTAGTGACCTAGATGCAATGGGGAGGTGATCACATTCAATCTGGCCTGACAATCATTTCCACTCGACCCTCTGAGGCAGTTTGGTCGGGTGTATTCCCTGAAGTGCTGATTGATTGCAGCTCTGTCTGTATTTACTGTTGCGGAGCTGATTCCAGCATTATTAAAAGAAGCAAACGGTCTCCAGACCTCTGCACACCAGCCTCCAGTGAGCACTTATGTTGTTGCTGCCTTCAGCTCCACTGCGTTTTCCAACCGGCTCAGTCTTCTTTCC
Organism: Poeciliopsis gracilis; assembly: GCA_911649635.1. Lineage (NCBI taxonomy): Eukaryota > Metazoa > Chordata > Actinopteri > Cyprinodontiformes > Poeciliidae > Poeciliopsis > Poeciliopsis gracilis. The sequence continues at coordinate 8,149,115 of CAJVRI010001220.1, forward strand.
ATTAGGTTTCTATTCTCCCTTTTACTCAATCCACTAAATACAAAATGAAATGTCTGAGCAGAAACCACTCAGTTGTATTAAGCTATTTTTAGATTACCATTTCTAAAAGCTGTTATTGCCTCTGAATGCAGAACTCGCTAACAATAAAACAAAGTACCAGGTTTTGGCAAAGTTTGTTGGTGCCAACCTAATGGCTCAGCCCCCTACAGCCTTATGTCTGAGGGGATCGGTTAGACTTTGCTTTACAGTATTTCTTTGAATTCCTTAAACTCAGAGATTATGGCAGCTGCATAGGAGCTTTTCTCATTTACAAGTTAAATCATTTCCTCTGTCAAGTGAGACATTTTAATGCTCTAATATTGCCTGCAATATTGTGTGGTGCAAGACAAAGGCAAGTCAAAGACAACAAAAATAGTCAACTAGGAATTTATATCTTATTTCAGCAGCAATCTTCAATTAGAACAAGGGTGTCAGGGGAGGACTGGGCTCTGTGACTTCTGATTGGTGAAGTTGAAATGATTTCCATTCCTGACACATCTGTTTGTGGTTACTATACCTGGCACCAAAACTATTTTCTACCCTCAGTTATTCTTTCACTTTGGTGCTGAAGGGGCTTCGTTATAAAACGGGTTGTAAAACAGCGTTCAGTATTGTAAGCAACTATGACTTTATGAGTCAACGAGTCAATCGTAAGCAAACTGAGTCTGAGCACGACCAGAATCAGATTCAGAAACCGTGCACATTTTCATCAGTAGTTAGGATGTTTACCATCTTGAGGTTTAAAACTATACAAATTACACATTTAATACATTCAACCTATGTTGTAAATCATGTTTATAGTATTAGGAATATTTTTAACGACCTTACCTCATTATGGGGAAATATGAGTGAAGTTTGTTATGGGAAAAAAACCTGCTGGATGTTAGTGTGGCTGGCTGAGTAATGAAAGAGCATAAAATTGTTCAGCTGTTTGGAAAAACAGAAACGCTTTTTAAAAGTAAAATCTAGAAGAAAAATATTTTTGACCGTCAAGCTTTGACTTCTACAGCTTCTACAGATCTGACAACACTATGAAGGTGCAAAGCAGTTGTGTGGAATGGGGTCTTTTTCTACTTAAACCCTTTATTTTTGAACTGAGTACAATGGCTATTTGTGAATCTATTTGCTTATAGGGTATTTGGTTAAAATTTATAGAAAAATGGGTAATTTTGATTGCAGGTTATGCACCTGTAACTGCATCAATGGCTATGGATGCTTGGTGAATTTGTCCTTTTGCCAATTCACACTGACATTTCTTTACCCATAATCAATTCATTTTCTTTACTTCCTCATTATGAATATGTAAAATCTTGGGATCTGAAAGCAATAAATATGTGTAGCTTTTTTCCACTTTAGTAAGTAGAACCACATTTCTTTATATTCAATATTTACTTCCACGGGCGTTTCACAATGATTTAAAAATGTTAGTCCATTCTTCCTAACAAGGTGCTGGCCAACTGGCTCACAAATGTTTTCAGCTCTGTCTGCAAAATTTCTTCAGTATTGAAGAAAAAACTTTGCTGTCTTTCTGATCTGATTTAATCTGATTTGACGCTATGGTGACAGAAAAAGGCTTTGTTTTTGAATGTGGGCCTATGAAGCACTTTGTATCTGGAAATATTGTGCTGTTTCCTTCCTAATGAACATGCCAACTGAAGAAGAAAATAAACCAGTTCAACTTTTCATGATCTTGATATTAATGACAAGTTAGTTGTTGACTTTTTTTTCTCTCTGACAAAAAAATCACATGATAAAATATTTTATATGTTGCTTTCAGAATTTTCTTGTTCCATTAAAACATCATATGGGCGCTTATCTCTCCTAACATATTGAAAGAAAGAGGAAAATATTGTGTTTGGTCAGTGGTCTGTGTAAGGTGGAGTTTTGTACATCTGAAAACAAGACCAGAGAGACTTTAACAACATTTTGTTCCAAATATGTGCTTATGAAGTTTATATAACAGCTTGGCCAGCAAATGTACTTAGATCAGCATAAGCAGGGCGACAATGTCCAAAGAGTTGCAAGCATCGCTGAAGTCACACAGTCCACAACACATCATGGCCGTAAACAGACTATATGGTGCTTGACAGCTTTTTAGGATCAGGCAGATGCATTACTATTAAGAGGGGGATTCTTTCATTGGGCTTCCTAGTGCATCAGATGAGCCAAGAGACTCACAATGCAGGAATCATGTGTTGGTTGTGATAGTGGTGTGTTGTTTGACCGAGGTTGTTCTGAACTAAACATGCAGATGTGAAGTAAATTATCTGGAAATCCTTGGCATAGATGTTGAGTGAGGTTAAGAAATGATGTGGGAAGAAAGAAATAGACAGAAAAGCATGTGACTAATGTTTGACCACAAGTTAGCCACTGTCTCCGACTTCAACCATGGCTATTTATCTATTCAGAAATCTTACTTTCAAATGCAATCTGCTGCAGTGCTCAGCCATGTACGTCAAAGAACTCTATTCCCAAAGTGAATTGAACTAAAGCAAATTTTCTGATAATGCTTTTCGCTTTTTAACCGATGACACCAATTTAACCTGAGGATATTGGACAGGCAGACTTTTTTGTTGTTAATTTCTTTATTGAATGAAATGATGAAAAATGATGAATCTGTTGCTTAATAAAGCTTATATTTATTTAATTTAAATAGCTAGCGTCTGCTATGTCTTTAGCTTTTCTTTTTTTATGCCACACAGAAAGTGGTAGAAGCAAAACATGTGATCAGAAGGATAACATTCTCATCGATGCTGAACCCCTCGCTTTATATCTCTTCTCTTCAATCGGTCAATTAAATTTTATTTGTACAGCACATTTCAGCAGCACAGCATTTCAAAATGGACTGTAGGCCAAAGTTTTAGATCCAAGAAATAATGAACATTTTTTCACTAACATATCATTTTTATGATATATTGAGTCCACATGAACTCATATTTAAATGCTGGAGCTGCGCTGTGAATTTCATCTGTGACGGTTTTGTGATTAGACAATGGGTGGTGGCTTTGTCACATACACGCCCTGTTAAGACATCTGCACTATGAGGGATTGTTTCAACACACAAAGGCCTCGTGTTTTAACCTCTGGACAGAATGAAGTTCAACCAAAATGCAGTTCCTTGGAGAATGGGGCTGTTGCCAACAAAACTAAGGTCACGTCACCTCTCCTCTAAAACATAACAGAGCAGTTTATTTGAACTTTGCTTCAAACAATACTACCAATGGAAATTCATCATTCTATGTGCAATCTATAGGGCCTAGAATAATATTAATTTATAGCTGTGAGTAGATGAAGCCTCCCCACATAGAAGCAGTTGTGGTAACATTTCTAAGCTTTCACATGATCCAAGGTCATGTTGCAGTTTTATCTTTAATAGGTCATTCACAGGTAATTGTATTGAAGAAAGTAATAATATTTGCTGGAAGTAACTAGACTTTAATATCTTACTTAAATATTTTGATATGGCTCAATTTGGCTGAGTTACTCTGAGTCCCTCCTGGATGGCTGAGCTTCTCACCCAATCTCTAAGGGACAACCCAAACACTTTGATCAGAAAATTCATTTTGGCCATATTCATGATCTTGTTCTTTGTGTCATTCCCCAAAGCTGGTTACCAAAGACATTTTACACCAATTGCCCAAACTATCAGCTCTCTTTTCATCACAACAGATCCATACGGTGCCTGCTCCACTGTAGACGTAACACTAATCCTCCTGTCGATCTCCCGCTCCATTTTTCCCTCATTCATAAACAAGGCCCCAAGACATTTAAGCTCCTCTACTTGGGGCAGGACCTCTTCCCTGACCCGGAAAAGGCATGCTACCCTTTTTCTGGCTCAAGACCATACTGTGGTCTTGGATTTAGAGACCTTGATCCTCATCCTGAATGCTCCACTCTACACTGGAAAACTGGATGTTTGAAGGAAGCAACTGTGTTGGTTTATGACACCAAGAGACCTTGACAAAATATTGGAATGTGTTGATACTTACAGTGCTTCCGCACTTAGATATTTCCTCAAATAGAGAAGCCTTGCTGCAGTGCAAAAGGTGCAATTTTATATTTTGTATCATGGATTTGTGCACACCCAGGAAGTCAGTACTCCTTCAAAGCATTATGGAAACCAAAAGACCTTGTAATTGTTGCCTTTTTTTTGTTATAAATGCTGGCTCATTTAAAACCCAACCTCCCCACCCCCCTCTCACCCCAAAAAATAAATAAATTAGTTAATTAAAAACAAGTAACTCAAGCAATGTAGGATGTATTGAAACTTGCAGGTGTGAAACAAAGAAAGGCTAAACTCACACAAAACAATTAGGTCAGAAGTCAAACTGACTTTGGAAACTTGGTGGTCCAGCAGGCAGGCTGGGAGTTTCTCATGTCTTAAAGGTCAGCTCTATTTGCTTAGGAATCCAACTTGTCAAAATGCATTCATGGATCATAGAAAATGGTTTTAGATGTGCACAATTTAAAAACAAACAACAACAACAAACAAAACACCTAAGCATGTCATAGGTGGTTTGTGAGTTACTGCGCTGTGTGACATTTAGACTAACAACAGCCCCTCAGGACATGTGACTTTGATAGTTCAGCAACATGTGACTTTGATAGTTCAGCAACGATGAATTGGATGCCATCAAAAAGAGTCCTCTGACCTATGACACACAAAAACAAGAGCAGAGTGAGAAGGAAAACACTGGGAGCAAAAGAAACCCATTTGGAATTCTTGCATTCCCGGATTCCTGGGCTCCCTGGAGGGACTGCGAAGCTGCAGGAAACAGATTGGCTCAAAGTGACCGGATGGAGCAAAGTTGACTTCCTCAGAGGATGTGCATTTATGCAAATGAGGGCACGTGAAATCGTTCTGAAAACTTCAATTCCATAATTCACTGTTATGCTAGGGTTGTTTCCCCCTTTTTTTCAACGGAGAACATATTTGTTGAAAATGGTTTCGGTTTTAAACATCTGCTTGGGTGTTTCCCATGGCAGCAGTTCAGTTCTTGGGAGCTTTTTCTGGCAAAACTTTGAAATAACTGTGTAACCATTGGAGATGAATCTGTATGTTAAGTAGTCGGATCAAAACAAATGCCAATAACACATTTTTGTAACATGAAAAATTAATGTTTGGCAGAATTATGAAATACATGTGAGTTTAGGTGTTTGTCTCTTTTCCCCTTTACATCTAAACAAAGTTTTATGCTGTGTTTGAGTCACTCCATCTCTTTCAAAGGCACTCACTTTTGTGATAGTATTGTACACAAACCTACTTCAGCAAAAAAAAAAAAAAAAACTTCATGTAAAAATTGACAGCCACAGCTTAGTCATGGTCACAAGTGATTAATACAGGCTTTAACTGTGTTCTTATTGCTAATACAAATAGGCAAACACTGCAAGAAGGTGTACGTCAAGGTGCTGCTACTTACTTACATGAATTACAATGATAAAACAACAAAGAAAAAACACTGAAAAAGCCTGTTGCTTTGGTGTTAAATTGGAAACACAAACTCAGTGTCATTATTCAGCCGCCCCTGATGTAATTCCACCCTGGGTGGTGAACCCCTCCCATGTCTCCCTTGTTAAAACTGCACTGGACTTTAATCACAAAGCAAATCATCAGGCATGAAACAATAGTCTGTTAACAGACTAACGACATAGACTGTTTATCAAATTTCAGAGGCTACGGCTTTTATTGTGCTGATATTCCCATTTATTTGAGGAATCTACCAAGCATATGGGAGCATTATGTGAGTAAAAGTATCTCTTGAGTGTTGGCGAGACATGAAACGCAGTACAGTATGGGGGATGAAATGAAAAACACTAAACTAGCTGTAAATTCAGAGCAGGGATTGAAAGATCACAGAGTTTAGCACAGTCTGGGATTGTCATGTCATCGCTCATACACCTTAGAATGGTGCACTTTGAAAAATTAGATTTTTCAAAGTGCACCGTAAAATATTGGGTTTGAAATCAAGTGTAAAAAATGTTTAGTAAATAGGGGAAATCTGCTCCATTTAGGGAGAGGTTGTCTTTTCTAGTGTGCATAAAGATCACAACATTTTGAATCATCATTCCTGGGTGGATCCTGATCTTGTTCTTTGCAAAGACACTGAAAATCATTAAACACATTTCTTACTGCCTTGATTTCCTCAAAAGATTATTATAAGGATTGCTGATGTCTTTTTTGTTACAGTCAGACATGCTCAGAAAGTTTATTCAGAATCAATATAGTTATGTTAACTTTTGTGTTCAGACATTTGTTGCAACCATGACCAGTTTTAGCCAAGGGGACGATGTTTCTCCAAACCTAAATAAAAGCTTGCCAGTTTTTTTCTCACTAATTTAATTTTCCATCTGAAAAGGTCACTCAAAAAGGGCTAAGAGGGCACAGACATGTCCAAATACCACCATCATCACTTGAGTCTCCAGGTGTCAGGTCATGTTAGTGTTAACGTCCTGCACTGCACACATCTGTCCCCTTGCATTAGGCTCCACGGCTAACCCAGGGCTTCCCAGGCCTCAGACAGGCCACACCTGGTTTAACCTGTCCACAGACGTTGAGTCTGTTTGGGTGAAGCTTGGGAGGAAAGCTGCTGGGATTAGATTAAATGACTGGCTGAATCCCAATGTTTAATTTTCACAGTCTAGCATCCCTCAGCTGATCGCGGAGAGAATTAACACACTTTTACCCCTCCCACCCGAAAAAAAGAAAGAAAACCTTGCCTTTAATACAACTACCCCTGGTCTTTTAATAATGTTGCCTTTGCATTTATGAATAAACATTTATTTATGCTGAAAAATAAAATTAATCCTTCTCTTTGTACATATCTAAGATGAATGGGACTGAATGTTTCTAAATGAACAGGGATTTGCAAGAGAGTTCACATCCATTCTAGCTTTTTTCGCTTTTTGTCACATTACACGCATACATTTTGCTATGTTTTATTGGAATTTAATGCAATAATGAGCACAGGGTAATTTTGCATCGAGTTGTCTTCAGAAGTCTCCTATGTAGTAAAGTGAGTCCATCACTGAGGATGTTAATGAAGGCCTCAGATTATCAGATAGCATTAATCAACAAGCAGCATCCAGAAAACCAAGAACCTCTCAGACAGGTCAGGTGTAAAGTGGACAAGTTTGAAGCATAAAATGTATACGGTCACCCATGGACAAAATCTGATGGATTTGGAAAAATCCAAGGTAAATACAAACTGAATTTATGTGGAACATTTTTAATCAAACTGACTGAGATCCCCTGTACAGATAGGTGACGTTCTCTGCTGCTTCTCTGCGACCCCTCATTACCTGCTCTTCGCTGTACAGATTAGCATGGAGCTCAGGACAGGTCAGACATCATCCAAACAGCAGATCTGTTGATCTCCTGGGCTCTAATGGGTTCCAGCTGCCCCTTCCCTCATTTTCTCACGAGAGCTACACATCCCAGATGTCTCACGCTGGCTGGCTGGGCAAGCTCTCAGCTGGCTTAAAGCAAAGGACGAGAGCTGAAATAAAACGGAGGTGCCAGTAAAACTTTATGCGTTCTGCCGGTCTGTCACACAATAGAGATCTGGTTTATCCGCTTCAACTGGGAACAAATTAAACACAGAACACTCTATAGCAAATAAGCTGTATTTGTTACAATATCTGCCAAGCATCATTTAGAAATGGAGAACACATTGCAGTCGCACACTGTGTTTACATAACTGTACAGTATTTTTGCAGTGGACATTATCAAATGGTTCCATCTAATTCTGCAATAACCACAAGACACAAACCAGCTATTGTTAATTCACCTGTCCAAGATATATTATTTCCTGTTTCTGCAATCTACCTTTATAGCCATTTTCTATTCACTATTGGCAGAAAGAAGAGCTTGAAAGTCTTTTAATGTTTTGCTGTGTTTTATCGGGTACTGTAGCCACAGCGTCTGTAGCAGAGACATGAGACCAGCTGCCTACACAACTCCCCCTCCCTCACTGTCACTCCTCCTTACCCAGATCTCCACTCTAAGGTGCAAAACTCCTGCAAACACGCTGACACACACACACACACACACACACACACACACACACACACACCCCCACACACACACACACACACACACACACACACACACACACACACACACACACACACACACACACACAGGCAACCTCTGTCCCAAGTGCCTTTGTCTAGAACCATATATCACGGCGCTGAACACACCTTCAAATTGTTCCTTTGGGGATGATTTCTAATGCACATTTCATTAAATGTTTTGACATAATGTTATTTTATTTCTTACTGCTGTCCTACAAAAGTCCCTGTCTGACAGCGTTTTTCCGTCAGAGTAGCACACATGTAGGTCCTGAAGGTGAAAGAAGTGTGTGATGTCAAAAAGCATTAACGTGGTTGTAAAACATTCCCGTTTTGTCCGCTCTTTTTTTTTTTTTTTAAAGCTCCGCCGTAGTAAATAACTGCTCACAAATGATCGGGATCACGACTTTTCCTGGCATGCAAAAAGACTATGCGGAAAGGAAAAGATTAATAAGAGATGTCTTCTTTACCTAGATTTCTTCTCTTTCACAAAAAAGAAGAACTCAAACTTTCAACGGAACTGAGTTTGGATGAGAGACAAAAGTTACAAGGCTTGTTTAAACTATGATCCTTTCTTGCCAAAGGAAACAGCAAAAGAATACCTGCTTGTTGCAATTTATGCTATGGCTTTTAAGTTTCCTCTGTGGATTTTCTGATCGGTGCAATTTTACAGCAATGCATACCTCACCCCCTGAATCATGGCGTTGGCTCCAGTCAGCTATGACTGTATTCATGTCAGTTTGGCCATGGTAGTTTTCCCTGGGAATTTTTGAGGTCTTTAAACATGAGAAATTGTCTTAGTTCTTTAAATCTGGTTCTTTACAAACCAGATGGCCCTGCTATTACTTTTCACATCTCAGCTTCAGGTCCAGCGAGGGCAACACTGGCGAGCTGCTAATGACATGCGAATGTACTGTACATCTAAAAGGGGCGGAACGCATGTTTTCTGCCATTATTTATATGTAAAGTGGACCTGCTAAAAGCCATATCCTCTAGTGTTTCCATAACGTCTGGCTTTGCCAAGCAAGTTTAATTGAAACTAAAGTAAGCATGTTTTGTTTCAATACTTAATATGAGATGACACAAAACTAAATATATTTGAATGTATTGGCCACTGAAATAAACACATGCAACCTATTGATGCTCCATTCTATTCGAACGGCTTAAAACTGTTTTGTGATTCGGTGTGCATGTCAAGGTGCGATACAAGAGCATTTCAGTCATCTTGTTTACATTTGAAAAATAACTAATGTTATAGGATGAAATGTAGATGAAATATAAGTCAATGTACTGAAAAACTCTGACATTTCTCTGCAATGAAATAAACCCAGAGTTGTAGTTCCTTGCCAAATCGAGAGTTTGATGGATGTTTATTGGTGATTGATGAGAGTATGTGAATAATAATTACATTAGCATCTTAACAGTAGCTATTTTTATCCAGTGCTTTAAAGTGCTTCATAAATTCGTACGTTTTAAGTAAAGCTTGAAGGTTTTTTTTTTAATTGTTTTAATGTTTGCCTTTGATTTTCTGTAAATCACAACAGATTTTCATCAGTATGAATAGTTGCTTTGACTTTAACCAGTCAGTTTTTACTCAGTATTATTTTTGTCATTAAATGTTTTAATATCTTTTAACACTTTTAATGCTGATATTTAATTATTCATTCTCTGTAAAGGAATTAATGGAATTTTGTTTTTACATTTTCTTTTTTCAATTTGAAAAACACAGACAGTGAAGTTCAGCCCTTACTCTGGAAAGATGATGATGATGTGGCATTTCCTATGATACGTTCGCGCTCATTTCTGCCTCAGTCTGCTGGTTTTCAGCAGCTCCTTGTGAGGCGCAGCTGCAGCTGCTTGGTCTGGAAGTGGCAGGTGAAAATATGAATTGATGTGGTGAATGTGCAAACTTTAGCTGCTGCCTTGCTTCAGTCTGAACTGCCACGTACAGCTGTTATTATGTGAACCTGTTGTGCTTCTGTAAAATACGTTTTTGGCTGCAGACCTCAAATGCTTGGAATAAAATAGCTTGGGTACAGTTAGCCAATCCACCTTACATAACTGTATAGTCAGAGCTGCACACACTACATAATCCCTAATGTGTGAAAGACAGAGCTGCAAAGACAAAACAGTGAATGTATAAAGTTCAACACAGCGGACTTTATTCTTTGCAAGCCGCTCTCCGGCAGCGGCGTGTGGGCTGCTTTTACCAAACATTTGTTTCTCTCAGCAAATTCCAGCTTTTCCCCATGATAAAAAGCCATCTGTGCAATTAGTCCAGTCATAAAACGTCCTCACTACTAAAATATTTCGCTATCAACTTTTAGTTGTTTTCAAACAAAATAGAAGCAACTGTGGAAGTAGTAAGCCATGTAAAATCACGGAGCATGATCAGCAGATGTTTGTTTTGTGCACAGAGGTCGTCAACTTCCTGATGAGTCAATAGCTGCAGACCACCAAGCTTTATGTAGCCTTCAGATTACCTAAAGATCAGTGCACAACTGGTCTCCATGACCAAGCAGCTGCATCCAAGCCTTACATTACAAGTGTGGAAAGCAGCAGTGTGAAGCATGTCACCGCTGGACATTTGAGCAGTACTGATGTGTTTTCTGGAGAGATGAATAATGCTTTTCACTGTCTGGCAATCTAGTGGATAGCTCTGGGCTTTGCAGTTGCCAGCAGACGCTAGCCTCGCTGCATCTTGTCAACTGTTTGGTGCAGAATGGATTGCAGTTTGGTCTGTTTGTCAGGAGTCGGTTTCATCTCCAGCTTCTTTGGCATTTAGACAGTTTAATGCTCCCATCTTTGCAGGCACAGTGTGGCGACAACCCATTCAGCGCAAACATGGCTGATGACCACGTTTTGTGGAGAACAAAATGTGGTCATTTTTGACCACGTTTGCTATACTGAACTTTGCTTCAGTACAGCAAAGTTCAGTATTGAACTTTGCTTTCAGTACTGAGTTGTGATTCAAATATCTAACCTTCGGAATGAATTAGAGACTGGAAGGACAGGTCGTTTAGTCCATTGTCAGTGTCTGAAGTCACAAATTTGGTTTTGGAAAAATGTTTAAGCTCAATTTTGTTCAGTCAGTTCCCAGAAAAGGTAAAGCTGATATAGTCAACATTTCTAAATCCCCCTTTTTTTCTAAAAGGGTTAGACAATGCACACTTGCAAATTGTTTAAGAAACAGACAACAGGTAATAATTTGGCTCTCCTTGTGTTCATCATAGTTATTTTTCACATTTCGAAGCATGTTTTGAGCTTTAAATCTGCTTACCGTGTCACAACCTTTTCATGCATTTTTTTCATACAGCTGGTGGACAACTTTCAAACCCTTAGAGACCACTAACATGTTTTAAATATTTTATCTTACTGAATATCCTATATAAGAAAAGATAATCCTCTTTGTGTTTAAAGCACAATGAAGTTACACTGGCTTGATTGTAGGTTTTCTGTCTGAAAATTCCTCACTGGAATATTCCTGTTGAGAAGAAAATTAAACAATCACATTTTTTATGAGGTCTCTGGGCAGAATCCCCCCACCCAGGCCATTAAAATACCTTGTAAAAAATTCCCCACACTCTATATAGTGTATGATAGAGTAAGGGTAGAAAGTTTAAAGCATGTTGCAGTGTGTATACTGAATGCTGTAGTTACAATCTGCTGTTAAAAATATAGACATGCCTTTATTTTTAGCAGACTTGGACCTGTGTGCTACAGAGTTGAATGTTTATGGACAAAAGATTTGCACTGAAGAAGCATCCAATTCTTTTGAATGGTTTTGATCTGAATTATTTTGGAAATGGATGATTTGAGAACTAATAATACTTGTAGCTTTTGCAGTTATGTGCAGATTGTGGAAAATGTGGGTTCTAGTATGAACCTAAACATTTACATTGAAGCGTTAGTTTCCAACAGAAACATAAGATAAATAAACTAGTTTATTATGAAATTCTTTAATAATGTAGTACAGACCAGTCTTTAATTATTTTGATGGTGGTATTGCTGTACCTTTGTAAAATATGTGTAAATGTTTACTACTTTGCTTCTGGACAACCAGAGTATCCAGTGTCATAGTTACAAGGACCAGATGACATGTGGTTTGGAAATTTGACAAAGTGATGCTTTACAGTCCACCCTGGATTCCAAAGTATTTTTTCTTTTTTGGAAACACCATTCCTGTCACTCTACACTGTACGCCATACAGTTTTCTTTTGCTCTTATTTGGCCTCCTGTAGTCATCTGAAAAGTCTTGGGAGTTGTTTAAACTGATAAACCTATCTAAAATAAGTCTGTTGCATAATCCTGACGACAGATTTTGAATGCATGCATGTCACTGGCACTGCCAGGTTTCTCATGCAGTATTATTTAAAGGAAGTTGAGAGGTGGCAGTCAGAGAAAGTGTTGTGATGTAAAGATTCCTGAGATCACATGGAGCTGTAATCAGGAGTTGCATGTGTGAAAGAGCTCTTTGTCTGGACTCCAGGTTCTTGGGTTCAGCATATCAAATGGATTGGAGACGGCTTTGAAAATCCGCCCATTGGAACCAGGCCGTCTGCACAAAAACAAACACACTGCAGTGATTGCAGCTGTCCACTTTAAAGATGGTGTCTGTTTGTGTTTTTGCCTGTTCTGATGTGGGTCTGCATACCAGCCTGCTGGACAGTCAAATGCTTGCTCCCTGGTTCCAGAGTGAGAGCATTAGTTGTAGTTCTGCACACCTCAGGTGTTGATTAGTTGTTGTGTGATTAGTTCTCACGAGGAAGGAGGCAGGACTCTCTGATAGTCACGCTGGGAAGCTCTTTCTTTGATCTAACAGAGCGGTGTGTGGTCTTCATTAAATTTCTTAGACTCTTTTAGAGGAAGGACCAAATGCTATCATCTCTCTGTTATTTAAACTGCACTACTTTGTTTTGTGATGTCAAACCCAATCAGATAGATAACTGTACAACTTAATAAGTTTCAGATTGCTTTTTGAGAAATCCTGCCCTTTTTCATTGTTCACTTACCAAAGACCACAACAGCAAGACTAATTTAGTCTTGTGAGTTTCTGTGAGTGTGTGTGTGTACGTTGATTTGTGTCATGAGTGTATATCATAGTAATCACAAAGTTTGCAAAGTGCAAAAAGATATGACTTGCTGCATGTCCATGTCTTTATTGCCAGTAAATTTTTAATAGAAAAACTTAAATTTGTTGAAAATCTATTTTGAGGTGTAAACATTCAGACTTGAACTCTGCTAATGCCAATAGTTTTGACTGAAGTATAAGTTTAACTAGACTTTAGCCATGTTTAGGTTATTTTTCGTTTTAATTTTGCTGCAGATGATGCTGGCATAATGGCCACCTGCTGGTGCACAAGAGGTATTACAAGGTGCAGAATCAGGGGGGTCAGGTAGACACCATTTAAAAAAATGTAGTTTTTGGGGGAGAAACATCTTTTGGAAAGATAACAATGTAACAATTTTAGATGGTAATCTATACGTTTTTGGTTACCAAGTCAAGTTTTAATGCTGTGCTTATTTTTCTTTTTGGCAGTAACTTGATCGCAGAGAATATAAAATCTTGCAATTTGGAGACCCAGCAAAGCATTTTTATGCCCAAAGATCTACAAGCAGTCTATGGTGTGTACATATCATTTATTCCCCACAGTGGAGAATGTCCACTTGGGGCAAATACTTTGATACATAATACTAAAAATCTGGCAGCACTGAGACAGATGTTGTAATTTCTGCTCCATTTAAGATCAGCATTTTATATTCTGATGCACACAGGCATGCCTCCACACATTCCTTCCAGCAAATGTGACTAGAATAGTTGACTTTATTCTGGTGAGCCATACAGCGATCAGGTTTTACTCGTGATAGTTTAATTGCCCCACAGTGAAACTGTTAAAACATTATTATGAGGACGTGATGTATCCCATCACAAAGAGTTTCACAGAAATGTTGAGCTTAACAGGAAACTTAACATAGAATATTTTCAAAGTGTTGCATTTGGGCACATTGTTTCCACTAGTGCATACCATTTTCTGATGCAAAAGTTCAGATGTTTCAGAATTCTGCTGGCATTTGGGAAACGTTGTAAGGGTTAGGGTGAGGGTATGATGGGAGTGGACCTGAGGCTTATCTGTGAGGATACAGATTCTTTTGTACCGCTCCTGATCCTCAGGAATGATTACTCTGCTCTTCCAAGAACTGTGAAACTCTAGGACTTTCCATTTGATCTGAGCCTTGTTAATATGAAATTGTGATTGTCTTTTCCTCCAACTGACTTGAGAAATTTTCACTATATGTTAGTTTAAGAGAAGAAAATGTCAAGTAGAGCAGGACTCAGCTTACATTTGCCTTTCAGTCGTGGAATGACAGATGCCTTTCTGCTGTTGCAGTAAACGTTTGAGCCTTTAACAGAAACAGATCTCATCCATCATATTCAATTCCACATGAATTTGATCACTCTATAAAGCTAACGGAGAACAAGAGTAGAGAGTTTAGAAAGAAGAAAAACTTTTTTTTTTCAACCCAAAAAATTTCACAATTTTATACAATTGCTGAGAATTACTCGGACACAAATCCCTGAACCAAAAATTAATGCTGAGCGAGTAACAGAGCTAAACAGATTTGACAAAATGAAGGCAAAGACAGAAAAGAGTGAGCAAGTATTAGCAGAGTATTTTATATTAGGTCATTATCAGTGCTGTTTTTGGATGTTTTTTTTAAAATTATTATTATTATTAGAAGAGAAACCAACTGGTGCCTGTAATTAAACTCTGTGTTTTTTTCAGCTGACTTGATATCAATGTTTTTACCATGTTTATTTCAGTTATCAGAGTGTGATAATGAATCCCAGTAGATAGAACAAGAGGTCAGTTTACACGTGTGCGTTTCTCCTTTTAGGTTATGCCTCAGTATCTTCACTGGGTCAGGAAATGTATACGTGTCTGCCTCCCTTTCTTTGTGATGTCATTTTCTAGGTTTTTCTTCTTTTTTTATTATTATTTTTTTTGCTGGTCTCTGGTCTACAGATGTGAACATTTATTTTTGAGCGTTGACAACAATATCAAAGCCAAATGTGTTCAAATTGGACACAAAACTACTTTCTGTTTTATTACCATGTAAATCTACTGAGATCTTGTTACCTTTTTTTGGACACTTATTGGCAACTTGGTGCATCAGAAGTCGACATTGCAGCCAAATCATTTTGACGCCTCACTTCATACTTTTCAGATGAACCCACAAAAGTACATCGTTAAGTATCATCCATATCATGTGAAAAGTGTTAAATGTGACAATACTGAAAATTTCAGGCTCTTACATTTCTAATTTAATTGTAAGACATTCTATCTACATGCTCTTAAAACTGTAATAAATCACCAACCTCCACCTCTGCCCTAAATCCCAATGAAATACTTTAGCTTTGATTGCTTTCACGATGACGCTGATATCAAGTTTATTTGGACTTCCGTGACTTAGATTTATTTGAGATAAATCATGTTTTTATTTTATTCAAAGACAGAAAGATGTACGATTTGAGGGCCTTTTGCATTCCAAGCAGGGACAGTGAGGTGCAACTGATGCCGGTGTTGGATCCAGTCTTGAAGACCCGGATTAGACTTCAAAGTGATTTGTGATTTATCAGAAGACCTGTCACGACGGAGTACATTCACTTTGTATCCACTGTGACTTTGTTTGAGTCACACATTCACCTCATTTCCCTTCTCCTTCATTTCACACATGCCCCCCTGCCCTCCCTTTACATTTTCTGCACAAAAACACAGTGCCAAAGTCTTTGGTCACAATGGGCTTTGTCCTTGCTACTTCTTTAAAGATGTTTCTAATCCAGCAGATGTCATGAAACATGACACTTTTGTCACATATTAGGCCAGTTGTGCCAGAAACGCTGCTCTCCAACCGCTTGGCTCAGATGTCCTTTGTCCCATCGGCTCCAAGGGCTCAGCAGCATCCAGCTGGCATTGCTGAAAGAGACCGAACCGCTGGGATCCTTGACCGCATGGATACCTCCTAACCTTCAGCAGCAGAAATGAATTAGACGTTAAAAATCTCTCCAGTTTGATGTTGAAACGCTGACCTTTTCTTAAAAACGTGATCCAAAAATAGCTTTATACTATTCCATGTTTTCTCAAGTTCAGTAACAGATTGATACATTGGCTGTAACATTCCTAACATATGTGTATAAATATCATGGAAAACATGCAGTCGGTATGATCACAACAGCTCCGTGCAAGTGTGAGAGCCTTGGGGCACAAAATTGCCTCATCCATTTTACTGGTGGACATGTGTGACTTGTATCTTTTTGGATAATAAGTAATTGAACTGATTGGTCATTATTATCATTGAGGGAAGAAGAGATATTGCAATTTTCTTTCAGATTGCAACACAGGCTTTGTTGGTGTGAAACTGAGCTTTCCTAAAACCCAAATACCAGTTTAGCTGAAGAATATTTATATTTTATTAAGCCAAAGCACTATCTAATTTTATGTTGCTGAATATTGTTTCTGAACTGTGTAACTGGTTAGTAAACTTTTTTTTTAGCAATAAAATTTAAAGTGAAGTAAGTATCTTCACTCAGTATCATGAGCAATCTCTATTTTGACGAGGTGCATC
This sequence comes from Poeciliopsis gracilis, assembly GCA_911649635.1. Classification (NCBI taxonomy): domain Eukaryota; kingdom Metazoa; phylum Chordata; class Actinopteri; order Cyprinodontiformes; family Poeciliidae; genus Poeciliopsis; species Poeciliopsis gracilis. The sequence goes on from CAJVRI010001220.1 coordinate 8,165,849, forward strand.
GTTTGAAGAACTTTTCCAGCTCAAACTATCATCTTTTTTAAATGGCCGTAATTTATCTGTCTTCAGCTATTTTGCAAATGCTGCTGACACAAGACAGTGGAGCTAAGAAAGCAGAAGAAAACCTGAATGGAAGCCAAGAAGTCCAACCAGGGAGTTGGGGGGGAAGGAATGTATTTCGTTTAGGAATGAGAAGTTCAGAGTGTCATGCCACGATACGAAAAACATAAGTGGCTGAGTGTTTAGATGGTATAATTTAGTCCGACTGCTTTTCTGCCTCATTTACTGCTGAATATGAGCACAGCCAAGCTCTTATCAACAGACTCTTTTGTTGAGTTTTGATAAGGGATCATTGTATAAACATCTATTTTATTATTACTAATAATATTGGAGCTTTCAGTCTAGAAAATGCAAAAAAAATGTTCTTGTAAAGCCGTGTCTACATTTGTTCTGGAGCCCCCAAGAACCAAACATGTCCAGTCCATAATTTGAAATAAAATTATACCACAGATGAAGAAAAGTTTGAACTATTTAGCAGAGATTTGTCTCAAAGAGAGCATCAATGTGATTCAGACTTCCATCTAATCCACTCGTGATGCTCTGTTTTTTTTTCCAGCCTTAGTAAATATCTGTAAAAAGCTTTAACATACAATAAAGAGGGTTTAAGTAACCCAAAAAAAAAAAAGTCATGTATGAAAAAATACTTTTCGGCCTAGAAATCACTGGGAGTACAATTCTTTGTGCCCTCAATGATAACTTTAAAATTATATAATACAGTTAACATTTCTAAGATGATCTCAAAAAGCCTTGGAATGGAATGACATAGATGTAAGTTTTTGAGCCATGAGCTTGAACTCATATTTATCTTGCCAATAGGAACAGAGTGGAAGGTTGTAGGAGAGAGGGAGAAATTAAAGTTCAGCTGCAGTGCAGCATCTTGGGATCATCAAGACTCCATAACAACCAGTAGATAATGTTCTTAAATTAAAGGTTGTGCTTCAATTGGACTGGAAAAAAGCTGTGAAATTATAGTGCAGTAACATATAAATATTGCCAGGGGTGCCAACAAATGTTTTTCCGTTACTGAACAATGTGGAAAGATATACAAATGTGGGAGCAGTGACAAGTTCAAGGACATCTTTTGAAATGTTCAAATTCTAACACAGATATTAGAAAAAAGAAAAAAAAAAAAACAGACATACTTAAATCAAAAGGCAATCTGTACCAGAAACCCTTTGGATTTAAAATAGTTTTAAAAATGATAATTGAAAATCTGGAATTTTAGTTGCCCTTCATTCATCGCCACATTTCTGTTTCCATGCGACATGTAGAACGACTATCAAATGTGGACATTTGCCCACTTTTGTCCTGTTCGTCACACATGGCCAGAGGACAGATTAATTGACCCCAGGGCCCCAGTTTGGCATTGCTTTGCAACCTCCATGTGCAGACTAGCAGACTCCTGGTTTTGTTGTGCATTCTGCTGTGAGAAAAGTCTCACAGTCAGGGTCTGAATGTTGACCCTCTATGCTAATAGTAAACACCAACCAAACAAGTAACAGAAAAATAAGCAAAGAGCATCCATCTGTCTTTTGCTCTCTCTCTTCCTTCTTTACTTCCCCTTCTTGTATTCTCCTCTGGAAAGCTTCAATGGTTAGTGTAATAATTTAACATTGGAACATGAAGGAGAAGGCCAGGATGAGCAACAGCTCAGAGTTCATTGAAATGTTTGGTGGAAACTTACCTCGAGATTGGTTGCAGTCATTCAGTCAGCCACAGGGCTTAAAAAAGCTGCAAGAATTTTTTTTTTTTGTCCACGTTGCACATTGCTTCCACTTTCATTCTTTGTATTTGTGAATGCACATTTGAGCCCAGGCATTTTCTTTTTTTTCCCTCAGTGCCTGGTCTCTGATATATGAATAGGAGGATCATTTAAAGAAGCCACAGCACCAATGCAGCTGCTTTGGCTCAGTCCATTTTCCTTCTCTCTCTCCTGCATGCATGCAAACACGGAGTTAGTCAAGTGCCAGCGTAACTAAGCCAAAACCCAGTTATGAGGTAGTGCATGGCAGCGGTCCATTAGCCCTGGTCCAAAAAGAGCCACTGCATTTTCTGCTCCGACCGCTACCGGTGACTCACCAACCTCTGGATCTGTTAGCAGATTAATACCTTGTGGACTTGTTCTGATTGACTAGAGTAACCACACTCTCTCCGCATTCCAGAGTTCGCTTGTAACCGAGACTAATCCTGTAAACCCTAATAGATATTATCACTTCACTCTGAAACCCACATGCTGTTTAATTAAACCCGGCTGCTCCATTCGTAGCCAGGCAGTGGTGGGGTTTGGACAGCGTTGCCAGTCAGATTCCATTGACCAATCAGCATTGTTTACTATTCAGTGTTTCATAATCAATGCAGCCTAAAAAACAATCCCTTTCAATATTTGCCCAGGATGTTAGTATTCCCTGATTTTTTTTTTTTTTTTCTTGCAGTATTTATGTTTGGGCTGTTTGGACTGTGCCTGTTGTTTCAGAGGTCTGCTTCTCATTGGGTTTATGAGAGCAACTGTAAATTCCTGAGAGCATTGTGTCTCTCAGTGGTCCACAGTTTTTTTTTAAAATTCTTTTATTCCTCAGAATTGGACCTCCTTTGGTTTAACTGACTGCCAAACACTTGCCTTGGCACTTCCTTTAAACTTTGTAGAAACCTCGTCAAACCTCTGAGCAACAATAAAAGGTGATAATTATCTGCTGCAGCTGACGATGACTCTTAAGGTTGTGGTGCCATTACCATTGAAAGTTTCTGCCTCGATGGACACAAGCGAGTTTAACTTTTTCAACAGATGCAATGAAGAGACAAAAACCTTCCTGTAGACTTCATGCATTTTCGTTTCCTGTGCTTTCATTTAATGCATAAAATATTTCCCCTAAGTGCTTTAAAAAGGCTAGACACAAGAAAGAAGTTATACAATGCTTTTCATGCATCTTGAACATTTCCACGTTTTGTCCTGTTACACACATAAACTGCATAATACTGAGACTGCACACAACAGAGATACACAAAGTAGTGCATGATTTTAGAAACTTTTTAATTTTTTTAAAAATAAACATCTTAAAAGTGTGGCATTTAAATGTATTTGTAGTCTCCATCACTCTGACAACCCAAAATAAAATCTAGTGCAACCTGTCGATGTGACTCTGTGGGGACGGGATCTCAGAATAGATAAAGAAAGTGAACGAATGGATTTGACCCAAGTTCAGAACACAATGACCCCTGATACTGGCAAAATGTGTATAAATGTCTGAATTTGAAAAAAAAATTACAAACAAATTCTCTCTAAATAAAGTTCTCAGTAGGGTTTCTAACATTTAGCAAATATAAATAAAATCTTCGTAATTCTTACTGATGTTAAACAAGAGATGTTTGGTCTGATTTAACTACAGAAAGTGAGAAAAAAAGTGTAAATGTCCTTTTACTTGCACTGCTATCTTTAAATGTACCCCCAAAAGACTTGTGGTCATTTGTGGTTCTTCAAGGTCTTGTCCTGAGGGGAGGAACAAAAAAAAACATAAAACAACAACACAACACTCCAGATTTTTATTTGTAAAACAACAACAAAACAAAATGTTTTGTGACATCCCTACAGCTCTACAAAACGTGGAATGACACTGTATGTGCTTTTAGTGAATATTGCTTTGAAAAGGGACGAATCTCTAACAGAAGCAAGAACCAGATGACAGCAGTGAGAATAAATGAGTGAGCAAGTTTCCTTCTTAAGCTCATGTTTTGTTTTTTTTCACTGAGTGTGTGCATGTTTGTGGCCTGCAGTCTTCAGCGTATGAGCGGAGAGGAATGGCAGGGCACAGGGACTACGGAAACTACATCACATTATGAGGTAGTGTGTGTGCCTGTGATAAATTGGCTGAAGAGCCCTTTTTTAGACATCTGTTAATGATTTTGCCAAAGTGTACTGGGGACAGAGAGGGGTAAGTTTCACTGTAACAACAGAAGCTGCATTGTGCTTCGCCTAAATTAAGTTCATTATATTCTTTTTTTTTTGTAAGGCAGGAAGACTTCTGGCTCTTGGAGATGTGTGTATGGTTACCATCACGCAGAGTGAAATGTCAGGGCACTGTGTCACCATGTGAGCTGGTGTTCATGACATTTTCCCTTTGCTTTGTGAACACACAATTTGGAAGAGGGAAAATACAAACTTTGCCAGTTATTCCTCATGGAAGAAAAATAGCACTCAAAATAATGTCTGCCCAGCAACAGCTGTCTAACAGATACAAGTCAAAGGTCAGAGCAGTCCAGAGAGGATATGACATTTGAACTTTAAATCTGTCCTGCAGACGCCACACGTATTGGTTGGACCTTGAAAAATCGAGAGTCAGATCTATATATCAAGTTTGATTTTAGTTTTAAAAGGACTTATTGTCATTTTTAGAAATAAGATATGTAATATTGCTGGTAAACCTACAGATAGAGACAGTTAAACACTACATTGTTCACCTAAAATGAAAGCTTGGATTTATTTTTGATGTGAATGCAATGGATTGTCAAAGTCCTGAGAGCTAAAGTGAGGAGTTGTGTGTCCAACAATCAGTCAAAACAGCAAGCTATTTCCACAGACTCAATAGCATTAACATCTTAATGTTAATGCTATCTTACTCTTTTGGGTCAGAGTAAGATTTTGGGTTTGCATAAGGCCAGATTTTTGTATTTGCAACTGCGACAGTTTGCGCCAAATGTTCAACAATTTATCACCGAAATTATACAGACAAAAGAGATGATGTAGGTTTTACTGACTATTTTAAGGAAAATGCTTTCTAAAATGTTTTTGATGCACTGAATCAATCAACAGGTTGGGTAATAAATCATTTAGTTTCATTTTACATTTCCGCAGCATAAGATTTACAACAAAATACTGTACAGGCTGCCAAAGATTTACACAGATTACACGCATAGACATTTTTACGTTTACATATTAAGAAAAGATTAAGCTATTTTAACCCTAACTTGGAGAAAAAAGGCTACAAATGGCATTCCATGGAAATCAGCCACTTTCCATGACACATGATCCAGAATGGAGGAGAACGAGAAAGCATGAATGGCAGATTTATTGAAAGAGAAAGGCTGGAGATGAAAGAAGGTTGAAGGAAGGAATATAAGGCTGTGGAGAGCGATGGTATGGAGCAGAATGAGAATTTGGGTCCCGATAGCTTGAAGTGCATCACTAATCTCACCTTTCTCTCAACCCATACAAACTCACCCCTTCATTCTAATTTGCATTCAAAAGAAAATATCTTTTCCACTGGAAATCCAAGACTACATTCAGAGAAATGGTCCAATCATTTTCTGAACATTTACAGAAAAAAAAACGGTCATAAAAGATAAATAATTTCCTCATGCTTTTATTCCCAGCAGATCTAAATCCTTTTGTTCCTAAACATTGAAGTCTGAGCTGCGAAGATCAGGTCTGGCAACTATAAAAATGTTTGATCTGATAAGCCACACTCATATAATCGGCTAAAATAATCCAAATAAAAATGCTCACGAACTCTATGTATTTTACCTGAGTGTGTTTTGTATTAGTGTGAAACTCCATTGGCATGTAGTTAAATCTGTGCAAGATTAACATGCTTCAACATTCATTGGTGCTCATGATGCTGCTTTGTTTTCTTTGACTTTGAACTTCTTAGAAAAAGAACATTTTCTCTCCGTATAACACCAGGTAAGATGTAAAGTGTTGTTTCTGTGATGATGGTTAAGTGCGTAGCTCTGCATTTTTTTTATCCTTGGGTGGTAAGACTGAACACACTCGGATAATTGTGGAATGTAACCGATATCGCAGTTGGGTTCATTTTGGGGTTAAGATGATCTTTAGGCTCGAGCAGGGTAAGGCTTTTTCTGGTTCTCAAGGTCTGCACTCGTACATGTTTTATATGCATTCCTACTTGAAAACATTAGATTTAAAGGGAGGATTGTTTAGCAAATGCAGTCAAAGCCTGACAAGAAAAAAGACCCAACCCTTTAAATCAGATACTATACTTGTCAAGCACTTGCTATTGGGAACTGGACTAGGCCATCTCTAGCCTACACTCAGGTTCAGAAATGTAATTTTTTACTTGGTTTTCAAATTTCAGATACCTGGTTTTTGCAAATAAAAATCCAAAAGCCCTGACATGCATTCTTATGCAGCCCCATTTTTTTGAAACCCAGTGCATGCATGTGTAAATACAGCTGGTCTGTAATTGCCTCAGAGCTTCTTTAGAAAATAGTAGTTTTCAAAACACAATGGAGACCAAGGAGTGCATCAGAAAAGGGTCTGTCATGAAGATGTGAGGAAGTGTAAGCAAAGAGAGGTTAACAAAGAAATATCCAAGCTTTCTACTAAGAGCGTGATTCATTATCTGAAAATAAGATCCCCACACAACCTGCCAAGACATAACCTTAAGTACTGGGCAAGAAGGGTCCAGGAGATTTGTTCTGAACTTGAAAAAAAGATTTTTATGAAAGAGAACCAAGAAAATCGGCTTGGTAAAAAAAAGCAACATGAAATCCTATTTGTAATTTGCAACAATCCAAGCAAGGAATCAATGAAATATGGTGGAGAGTTCTTTTGTCAGATGAAACCAGAATAAATGTTTTCTGGCCAACATGTAAAATGATGCATATGGCAGAATCCTGCAGTGGGCATGGCTTTCTCAGCAGGGATGCTGGTAAGACTTGACAGGGAGATGGTTGGAGCTACAAGCAGAAATTCAGTTAGAAAGTAAAAAACAAACCCAAAAAAAAACAACCTTTCAGATATGAGAGGAGGGTTACTTCCGGGCAGGACAGATCTAAACACGGTGAGAAATAAGATTGAAATTGAAACGTACGTTTGTGTTAAAATGGTTGAGTCCAGCATGCAAGACTTGGAAATGGCTACCCACAAATGTTGAAATATCAGTAGAATATATTTTAATATTAAGTATCCTTTTTATTCAACAATGACTTCATTCTTAACAAAAAAGGAAAAATAAAATAGTAAAAGACTTAACTTTATTTTGCTTTCTTTATGCACACTGACTGCCCTTGGGAAGAGATGCGGTTTTACATGGATGGAAATTATTATAATTTTTGTTTTTTTTTTGTGCTGAACAGTGTAATGATTATGACATTAGCATGGTTGAACAAGCACAGGGAAAAACTATAACTGCAATATAAGCCAAGTCAGGAAATGCTCCACAATGATGCAATAAATTAGCCCTTTTATCTGCTGTTCAGCTTCATGCTAACATGTTAATACTCTCCTTCTGTGTGAGGGTTTATGCTGTTTGAGCTGTGACTTCCAGCATGCTGCTGTTTGTTTGGAGGTTCAAAACCACAGAAAATATCCCCAGATTCCAGCAGCTGTATAAGACTTCTGATTGCAATCTGAATTTAAACCTGAACGCTTGTATGCTTCATGTCCGACGTAAACAGAGTCTCTTTATCTAGAGCCGCATTATCTGTAGAAACAATGACATCATTTAAAAAGAGCCACATTTGAGTCTTTTTTCGTCATGCTTTTTCATGCTTTCTCTCACCACCCATCTGTAACGAGGCCTCTTTGTGGGAAAGTTTAACATAGCTATGGTTGGAGGCACCAGCCAGCGTGGCCTCAACTGGGTTTCCTGATTTTCTTTTATACCTAATTGCTCACCGCATATGTGACAAATGATGCCAGATGTCACAATGAAGAGAAATCCAGCACCCTGAGATTTATGAGCTGCAGTTCGCCTTATTTATAGAAGGCTTTTTACTAGACCTGGCCCCAAGGAGTTAAGAGTGACTGGAGCAAGTTGCAAATTAGACTGTGGCACGTGTGATCCATTAAATACACTAGGTAGTGATGGGAAGGACGGCGCTCTTCAAAGATTCATCTTGTTTGACTTGGATCGCTCAGAAGAACCGGTCCTCACGGGTCTCGGATGATTTTGCATTAAGTCTCAATTAGAGCCTTTAATTCTACCTTGATTTAACAACTATATACAGTTGTGTGTTAATCACAAAAAAGGTTTACTGTTTAACCGTTTATTTAGACTTTTAAAACTTAAAATATGCTAACGTTTAAATCCGGCTTCCTATGTTTATGTCACTCCATAGTATTAGAGCGAACCGCAGACTTTATTTTGATCCGCACATTAAAACAAAGTCCCACACTTGCCTGCATGGATCGCCAACAGCAATATAATTAGTCTATGTTATTCTTAAAATAGTTGTTTAGAACAGTCTCTATCTTACCGATAAAAAGGCATCAGCTGGAGCAGTCCCAGTTTTGAAACTATTACTTTTGCCTGATACATTTTGTTGTTTCTTTGTTAACCAGATTTATTGTGTTTTCACGATAAACCTGGTCTCATTTAAATGTTTTTGATCACCATTCAAATGTTTCAAAAAACACTCTTCAAATGTTTTTCTGTTTATGAAGCCATTCAGGTCTTATTAAAGACACTGAATGAGACACAAAGAAGCTACAAACAAAAAGGAAATGAGTAACACTGATATAAGAGAAATAGATGCAAATGACCAGAATTAAGAATAAACTAAGAAAAATGAATATTAAGTAATGAACGAACAAAATCAAAATACCCAAGGATTATGACAAGTATTGTTTTATATAGGATATTGACGGTACGGTTGAAAAAGAAAAAAAAAAATGGTGTAATAACATTTAAAGATGTAGAGTAAGATTTTTGTTTTTAGCTTCCCATCAAATCTTATTCAGGATTCCACAAACTAAAACTGCTCTGCACTCTGACTAATGCAGATAAAGTACTGACTATTTTTAAAATACTCCACAAAACATTTTCCTAAAATTAAAAAAAATAAGCATTTTAGTTGAAACTTTAGATAAAGAATCATTAGTAAATCATATTAGCTGCTCAGGATTGACTGCAATACACAGTTTCCATTTAATTCATGTTAATACTGTCAAATAGTAACAATTCTTTTGATGCTGCAGATTTTAGGTCTTTTTTTTTTGCCCTTTCTCTGTTCAGTCAGGTATTCAGGCCAGAGGTTATTGGCATCCATCGCATTCAACTGCTGCCCAGATGAGTCCTGTTATACTATGTCTGCTCTGCTCAGCTCACAGGAAATTAATGCAAGTTTAAACTCAAAAGCTCTGTTGACTGAGCTCAACTGCAGGTTAAATAACATTGGAGACAGATATGAGATGAGATGAGATGAGATGAGATGAGATGAGATGAGATGAGATGACTTATTTGACAGAAAAAATATGCCAATATTTTTAAATACATTAAAAATATTGGCAGTAAAAACTCTGTCTGCATGTAAAAGAAATTGATAAAATGTGTGAAAATTGAAAGCATCATCTAACAAATGCTTGCATGTGTGTCTTTCTGGGGCAAATAACCCAGTTTGACTCAATTGACATTTTGCGAATTGAGCCAAATTAATAAAAACCATCATCACAAATAAAAGGTCCTTTCTTGGTGCGCATTTCCTGCCAAAAGCTCCTGTTTTTTTTTTTTTCAGTCATTTTCACCACAAAGAGATGTTTATGAATCACAAACTGAACACACGCTCAGAAAAACAACAATTTACAGAGTTGATGCAATAGACCTCCCTTAAGTTCTGAAGTAAATCTTTTTATGCATGCATGTTAACAGCTGGAGTGAAAATTGTTTAAAACAAACAATTGTTTGAATGTTTTGTGGTTTATTAATCTAAACTTACTGAAAGGTTACAGAACATAGCAAGGGATCTGTTTTTTTAATCAGGATTGTCAGCAACAAAAATCTAATGATAGCGGAAGGGAGAAGAGGAAAACCAGCACAGAAAGATGGGGTTGTGGTTAGGACCCTTGGGTGGATAGAGTGCTATAAACTTTTTTTTCCAAGATGCAACTTTCCATCTAAGGTCTTCATAGACCACAAACTTGCATTAAGCAGTTCAGAGAATCCTGAAGCATAAAAATATCCTCTATCGAGTCTCCTCTCTTCCCCTGCAAAGAAATATTGCAGGAGCTTCAGCGACTGAAGGCAGGATACAATGTTAGCTGACAATTCCTTGTCAAGGTATGCATACGCATTCATTCTTTCACCTTTTATGCTGTTGCAGTCATAAAATCCAGTTGGTAGAGAAACACAGAGAAGTGCAAATTATGGAACAGGGGGGACACAATGAATGGTTTACAAAATGTTCCACCAAAAACTTAAAAATGCTCCTGAGTCAATGCTGTATAGAAACACAATGTGTTTCTTTTGCAGTTTTCTGACACACAAAATATTTTGAATGTGTTTGTTGCGTCCTCTACATCTTTGATTCATAATTTTCCATTTTCTGAGTTACCACTTCTCCAAAGAAAGCCATACTGCTGTGCTGTCTTGGTTGGTGTTTCTTATGCTTTTTCTTTTTCTGATGATGGATGAACTGTGTTCTATTTGATGCCCATAGGTTGGGGTATCATTTATTACCTGACCCTGCATCAAACATGATGCTGTGGTTCTTGGACATCATGATGCAGTTAGTTTCTTAATGTTTTCCAGAAAACACCAGAACAACTGAGTTTGCAATGCCTAAAACAGTACTCCCTCTGCCCAGCTGAATGTTTTTATTGGTTTTAGAAATAAATCATGACCAACAACAAATAGTGGTTTGTTTGACATTTTATGACAAAGTGAAAACTGCTTTCTACAAAATAAGGACAATATAATAAAAACATAAAGAAAGTGATTGCACAAATATTCACCCTCGCCAAGTCAGTATTTTGCAGATGATTGGTTGCTGCAAGTCAATGACTTGATGTAATTAAATAAAATTAAACAGAAACGTTTTCCTCTATTTTGGATAATTAATACCGTATGCAATGTATGTGGTTTGTAAAGTGACTTGACTTCTGAAGGCAAATAGTTGCATTTTATTTCATTTTTCTTTTTCAGACAGGTGGGTGTGAAAATACAAACCATTTCGACACTTCTATTATAACTGAGCCTGTTAATGTTAAAAATAAGAATTTAAGCCATCTTTTACTTTTCTTTCATTTCACATTCATGCACTATCTTTGCCTGTGACCTAAGTATAAAGGTCATAAATAAGAAAGGTTATGTCACGTAACAAGAATTCGTGTAGAAAATAAAGTGAGCTAATGCTCTTGGACTCCAATTTCACTCTAAGTTACTTGTATAAGGCCATGTGATGGATATTGACATGGTCTGCAGTTACCTTCCCTCTGGTCAAAGATACCTGGAATGGTCTCAGATAGTCACATGAGCTTCAAGTGGGCAAAGGGAAATGGAAAACGAGTGACTTAGAGAGTTATTAAATCATTTTAATTTGCAGCAGTTGCTTTCCCTTTAGTTGGTATTGACTTTTGGATAGACGGGAAAATCTCCCACAGAATTTAGGATTGTTTATGTTACTAGAAAAACAGATGATTCACATTACAAATCTATTATGCAAATCTTCCACATGAGCTTTGTCAAAACACTAAAACAGGTCAAGATGAGAGCTCTCAACAGGCTTCTTTCTTACTACATAACAGCATCTGAAATAACATCTCTGACAGCAACAAGTCCAAACTCTTTAAGATCCCGTTCCCATCATCCATTCGAGAGGAGACCTTTGACAGAGAAACTACAAGTCAAACTGCAGGGCCTCAGTCAGTTTGACCTTCAAATCTGAATTTTGGAGCACTGTCAGCCAAAGTAACATGTATAAAACTTCCTCATTAGTGGGGTGGATAGCTGGATCTACTCATACAAGAATAATAAAAAAAACTAGGACAGATCCAGTACGAACACATAATTGGGAATGATGTAAAACATACAGGAGTTTTGCAAGTCAGCTGGAAAAGGGAAAAAAGGTTCATGTAGAGGGGATGAACACACTGCGTCCATCATATTTGTGTTTGGTTGTACTTTTGAGTTGGTCAGACTTGTTAGAAAGAATTTAAGCTGTGTGACGGGATTCATTGATTATTCTTTGGATAATGTGCAGGAAGAACAACGACAAACAATAAAATGGTCAAGGATCACACAGTTTTATCATTCAGCCACAAAAAGCAAATTAAATTTCTTTTCTTCAGCTATAATTTCCTCCATATGTCAGATGTTGCCTGCACTGAGTTGCAAGAACAGAATATGAGGTATAGACATTATCCAAGAGACAGAAAATAACCAGCAAACTTGAGATACACTCAGTATCGCTCTGTGGAAGAGCAGAAGAACTGATCACACAGGGTGTAAAGTCACTGTCCTTTCTTAAAACTATCTGATTAATTACAACTAAATGATCTGAGGTGGGAAACGGAGGCGAGTATGAGCTTACTAGATTACATTGTAATATTTTGAGGTCACTCACCATCTAAAAGTGATGCATTTTTAGATGGTGATCTCTTCTGAGGAATGGTGTTGTGTGAAACCAGCTGATTTCTTTGTAAAGGTTATAAATAAGAACCTTTACAAAAATCTCAGACTGGATTTTGAAATAGTTTTACAGTCTTGATCTTCACAATAAATTTCTTTCCATATGGAATAATATCTGCTTAAAGTTTTTTGTTTGTTTGTTTTAATGCTTTTCAGACCTCTAGCATTGATAGGAATGTTTGGAGATTGGTTTATTTTCCTGTCACGACTTTTCACAAAAAGATTACAAATCAATCATAATGAAGTCTTCTGACAATCTGTTGAAAAGTTAAAAGTTGTTTTCCATCTTTTGCTGACTGATTAATAGTTGTAGTTTTGAACAGCCACTAATATTACATCAAAGTGAGTTAAGCTGAAACCCCATAGCTTCTTTGCTCTTCTGCAAGAAATAAATTACTGCATTATGATGCGGTGCTGAAGCAAGAAAGGGAGGGGAATCGGCAAGAATATGTGGAAACAAACAAACTGAAACTCTAGATGTAAAAACAGTACTGGGATAGAAAGCACTTCAGGACTCAATATTCAGACCCAGCATTGCTGCACAGACAGATAAATAATAGTCAAAAAATTTGGAAAATTAAAAAGAGATTTATTATTCTGAGTTTGTGGCCCCATTAAGAGTTGACACTATACATGTGTGTGAATATGGTGAACAGACAAGAGCCAGCTGACAAAAGGACAGCACATGTCATATCTCCACAACTTTTTTAAGACAGAGTGGCCCATTTCTGTTGTTTTTAATCCCAAACTGCAGGAACGAGAACCGACAAATCATGAAGCAGCTTCCACCACCAAAAAGGAAAGGGGAACAGGAAGTGGGGCCAATTTATTTGATTGATTTAATTTAGCGAGGTCATTTTAAGTGATGGACCAACACTCGTCCTCATTCCACACTGTTCCCACTCCAACACCCCACTCAAACCACAGTAAGAATCCCAAACCCACTGACCCTGATTGAGAGGAACCTTGTTTAAATAATGGTAATCCGTCCTCATCATCTCTGTTTTGCAGTTGGAGAGATTTCAGAAGGAGCGAGGGGGATAAAGATTGTGTCTGACACACATGGAGAAAGTTATGACGGCTCCCATTCCTATGCAGTGCTAACACAAGACACATCAGACGGGTGCCATGGTCCCTCTGTGAAAACACACAATCTATATAGGTCATACCATTGTGAGCTGAAGAAAACGCCTGGCTGAGAAGCAATAATATTTGACACTCAATATGCTAACACTCAACAATTTGCCTCAACGGTTTATTATTTAGGGATTGAGAATAATAAATACAGTCAAATTCATTCAATTTAATCTCAGAGAAAAAAATAAAGACATACATTTTTATTATAGATTCAATTTCCAGAACAAAGAAATTAAGTTTCTTAATTCTGGAATCTCAAAAATGATTCAGAAGTCGTCCATCCATTTTTTCTTTTACATCTGACCAATTCATGCTGGACTGCTTGGCGGTCGGTGGTCAATAACCTAGAGGCATGGTACATTCTGTACTCATCACAGGGCAATGCAAACATGGACAGTTGTAATTGAGGCTAGTTAATCTAACAAGCATGTTTCTGGACAGAGGCAGGAAGCCAGAGAACTCAAATGAACCTATGCACCCAGGGTTAGGTTATAAAATGTTATATTATGCTATGAAAACCTCAAAAAACTTTGTTCAATCTATTATCTGAAGACAAATTGTGGCATAACTGCAAATGGAAGCATTAGCCAAGCCCAGAAGACAAATAAACAAGCAAAAACAAATGTGTGCCTGCACTGGTATAGCTGCAAAATTAAATATGCTATGTTTTTGCGACACAAGGGAAAGCAAAGTTTCTGTATTGAAAACACAAAATAAAGAAATAAAACACACAAAATACACAATAAACGGACATGTCAGATAAAAAGAAAAAAAATGTTAAAGCTCAGATCGATTTGAAGCAGACGATACTGCTTAGCAACAGTTTCAGCAGAGGTTTCTGTGAGTCTTAGGTTTTCAGGGAGTTAGTTCCAGAGCTGAAGAACTTCGAAACTAAAAGCTGCCTCCGTTTGTTCAGCTCTGAACCCGAGAACACTGAGTGTTTCCAGACGACCCAAGGGGTCTGCATGGTTCATAAATGACCAGCAACCGCAAACTTTATAAGACATGACGATCCGCCACCTAAAGCAACAGGATGAAGGTGGAGAGGATTAAGAACATATGAATCCAAGAAGTCCTTGGTATGTCTGGAGGAGCTGCAGAAATCCGCAACTCGGGTGTGAAAATATGTCACAAAGAGAGAAGTTAGTTCTGCACTCTACAAGTATGCTGAGGGAAAAAGAAAACCATCTTGTTAGCAGTGTGCAAATTCTCAAGTGGCGTTGGTTGTCACATTGAAACATGATGGTGGCAGCATCATACTGTGGGGATGTTTTTGTTAAGAGGCAGGAAACTGCCCAGAGTTAATTGGAATAGGGCAAAATACAGAGGAATTCTTGATCAAAAACCTGCAAAAGGTTTCTACAGGATTCCAGTAGAACCATCACCACATGTAGCCAGAGCTGCAGGGAAGCATAATGCTCTCATGCAGGATTCTCTCCATCAAATTTATCTCACGCTGGGGCATTTCGCAGGCAGGGAAAACATTTTTATTTCTAGATGTGCATGGCTAAGAGAGACATAAAATTGTAGCAGAAAATTGCATTAAATTAAGTTGAAGTTTATGGTTGCAATTGAACAAAATGAGGAAAAGGTCAAGAAGTTCATAAAGTTTTGAAATACACAAGATTCACGCTGTCAAAAGGAAAAAGTCAGGGCATTCAGACAGATTGTGAGGCTTTTACAGACTTAAACTTAAATGACTTCAAACTTTAAATTAGAATTTGTGGGCTGCGTATTTTTTTCTTAAATAATATATTCAGTACTTTTTTATGTTTTTCTCTTGCAAATCACATATGTTTACATATTGCGGAAAAGTTGTGGAAAACTACTAAATGAAAGTTCATTATTATTTTTTTATTTACAAAATAGTCAATACTATCGCAAACACCTCCTGAGGCTCATTAGGCTTAAATGCTTTAACATCTGTGTTTTGCTAAGCCAACATGTTAATGGCCGCAAGTTCACATGATGTTTCTGTCACTCATCTGAATTTATTGTAACGTTGCTGAAGGGAGAACCTCATACAGTGTAACCCTTGTGTTGCCGCTGATGTGAAGTGTTTTCCTTCTGGCAACTCTGGCTGAGAGCTAACCGATGTGTGTATGTTCACGTGTGCATGATTGCGAACTCCACAAACGTGAATGTGCGAGTGTGTGTGCCATCAGTCAGTGTACAGCTGGGCAAACCCGGAGGATTGCGTCACGCGCACGGAGCAAAGAGCAGCCCCTGCCAGTAAACTAGTCTTTAATTGCTTTACAACTGAGAACACATTGCAGTGGAAACAAGGGGCTCATTGTGAGTCTGCGAGCATCTCAACACACCTCATATTTTCTGCAGAGCACTGTCCCCCGCTAGCATTTATGATAAAACACAAAGCCAGCAATTAAAATGTTTGTATGCGCACTCACACGCAGACACCCCCGAAACGCCTGCTTGCGTCTCCATATGTATATTTATTTTTTCCTGAACAGTAGAGTCGTATGTTATTGTTTTCAAACAAAAGGGATTACAGTGAATTTGGTTTTGCTTGTTTAGTGATGTACAAACTCATGCTTCTGTGATTAATCCCGAAAGAAAGCTCTGCATGATGCATGATGTCGTTATTTGAAAACAGCGATGGAAAAAAAATTTGTGTGTCGCATGATAGATTCAGGTTCTGGTGGTCTGGCTGTGATGTAAACCAGATGTGGTCTAAATGCAGACTTTCATACCAGCCTGAGGGTAAAAGAACCATGACCATGTGTGCATATATATCTATATATATATAACTACCAGGGCTGGACCTTTAAAAAAAGAAAAAAGTAATTGCAATTCTGAAAATTTTTTGATAACTTTCACAATTAACTCATATTTATGTGACACTTCTTTTTCCTCCCTGACTTATTGCATCTCTGTGTGGTTTTCCAGTTGCACCATGTCACACAAAAAGGCGCTACAGAAGGTTATTAACGCTGCTCAGGAGATCACAGGCCACCCTCTACCCTCCGTCAAGGACCTCCACAGCACCTGCTGTTTTGGGAGGGTGCAGAGCCTTCTGAGAGACACACACACACACACACACACACACACATACACACACAGGACATCGTGTGTTTCAGCTGCTGCCCTCTGGTAAATGTTTCAGGGGGCTTAAAACACACAACGTTTTTACAACAGGTCCCGTTAAATGCAGATATTTGGCACTATCAGGTGTTTCAGGGTTGGGCCAGGCGCAACAAATGTTTATGAGATAGGTTTTTTTTCTTAGAATTTATATGCAGTGCTAGTATTGATGAGATATTTCACACATCTCTGTTTATAGTCATGCTGTCCCTTTATTTGTATGTACTATATTTTTAAATGTAATATTGAGCAATTTACTAACTCTTATGAATTATAGTATGTCAACCACCAGTAGAGTATAAATTATACTATTGAATTTGGATGTATCACACTTGAAATATAACAACACACCAAATATTGCTACCAAAAAGTCCTGTGAGATTGCAATGTTGCATGCATTCATTTTCCACCCCTTTTATCTTATAATAACAAATGCAAGTAACCAGGAGTCACTTAATTAGTTAACCACATCCACATTTGAGAAATAAAATCTCAGTATTGTCAGAGAGCATTGATTAACAAGCTACAAGCAGAGCCAGGAACACATGAGACAGATCAGATATTAAGTTGTAAAGATGTTTAAAGCAAGATGAGGTTATGGAAAAAATACACAATGAGCAAAGCACTGCTAGATTCATTACTATGTCCAGCTGTAAGACACAACTATCTAGCTAAACCAGAAGGAAGGCAATAAACACAGAAACAGCCATCAGGCACCATAGAACTCTTGGGAACCTGCAGAGATTGACGCCTCACTAGGAAGAAAGGTAGACAGGACAGCCATCAACCATTCAAGCCACAAACATTGCATGGAGAAGAAAAAATTTGTGAAAGAACGCCATTGGAAATTCTGTTTATAGCTTGCCACAAGCCGTGCAGTAGACACAGCAACAAACGTGGCAAAAGGTGTTGTGGTCAGACGAGAATAAAACTGAACATTTTGACCAATGTGCAAAACGCAAAATGTTATGTGTGACCCCGGTCTGTCCCCCTTCCCTCAGCTTAACCAGTGAAATGTGTTGGTAGAAGAGCTATGCTTTGCTATTTGGCAATGACAAGAAAACTCGTCAAAGATAATAGGAAGATGGATGGAGCTCAGAACTGCATTAATGAAAGAAAAGCTGTTAGAGTCCGCAAAAGACTTGAGAGTTGCTGGGCAGAAGTTTGACTCCAGGCAGAATAATATCCCTAAACAAACAGGCAAAGCATCAATATTCTGGTTTAGACAAAAGAGTTTTTGTGTTATGGTCCATTTAAGTCCAGGCTTAAATCCAATGAGAAAGTTCTAGAAGTCCTTGAAATCAATCTTTGAAGATGTTACTCATCAAACTGACTGACTTGAGCTGTTTTGCAGAGACAAATGGAAAAAATATTTTGCTTTCTAGATGTATCAAGTTGCTACAGAGATAACTGAAAAGATGTAAACCAAATAAATGCAGCTAAAGGTGATTCAACAAAGAACTTACTGAGGGGAAACAAACATAATTTATTTTCAACTTTGTGTTGGCCTGTTATCTAATAAACCTATGAAATACATTGGTATTTATGGTTATAACACGACACAATAAGTTTAAAGAACAGGTTGTAAAAGTAATTTTTCCAAGAAAAGGCCACCTGACAAATACCACTAAGAGACCTAATGTCATGAAGTAAAAACCCTTCATGACGCAAAAATTATCTTAATTTAATAAAGTATTTCTGCTTGATTGAGGACACTGCATTCATCTGGGGAACATTTTTATAGTACAGATGTTTTTGTGCACAATGCTTGCTGTGTTTGCAGCAGTCTAGATGCCATTCCCTCCCAAACTGATGTTTCCTCTTCCAGTGAAACTGCAGGAAGCTCTGACGAAGAGAAAGAAAAGAGTCATTCAAGCAGTCAGACGTTTCCATCTGATGAGAACAGGCAAGGATGAAATGAATAAATTGGCATTGCGAGAGTCTGCTCAGTGGATCTGCAGCTCGTATTTTGAGTCGGCGCTCGGATCTCGTTGCTCTCAGCTCCAACGCGCCAACTAAATCTTTCTTATTAAATTGGACATTAAGACGGCTATTTCCTCTTCTGAGCTTTCGGTGAAGAAGGATTAATACATACAAATCGCCAACCAACTGTTAATTATAACCTGATGCAGGCCTGATGAAGAGCTTTCTGTATTTATCTTACGCGTCGCTTTGCTTTATTTGCAAGCCAAAATACTTGGCCACGAGTGCAGTGTTTGAAGAAAAATAATCCCTTGATTTTTGAATTTAATTTGAAATAAAGTATTTGAGGGCTTGATTGCACAAAGCAATATTGATTGGGCTGCTACGAGTTATAGTTATGTTTACATTGTAATTTTCTGGTGCACAACATTAGTTTATACTGGAAGCAAGAGCAGCGGACCTCCCGACATCATTATGTTGAAGCTTACACAGGATCAACTTTGCCAGCTAGCATAAATATTAGTATTCAAATCTCACCACATCATAAATAACAAGCATAGAAATGTTACAATACATCACAAGGCACTTGTCAAACAAGCTACAGGAGAAAAAAAAAAAGAAGCTTCATCTGCTACCAGAGATTCATTGAAAATATAAAATGACCTGGACCTTTGGCAGAAAACTGCAGATTGTTCCACTTTATTATTTTTTTGTATAATTATCAGTGTATGACCTTCATTATCAATGATATATATTTACCCAATGCAAAATGTAAGTTTGATTTCTTGGGAGGACGAGGGCTTCATCATACAGCAATTAAACTGTTCTGACATTGAGCATGCTGCAGCAATAGGTCATTAATGAATATGTAATGAAAAAAATCTGAAAAAAAGAACTTTGACGCAACATTTCTATGAATTGTAGTAGATTGTTGGAGTAATGAGACGTCACAGTGGGACCTGTGGTCCTCAAGTCCCTGTACCCTGCATGTTAGATGTGTCTCTGTTCCAGCACATCTGATTCAAATGATTGTATGACTTCTTCTGCGGTCACCAAATGTTAATCACCCATTGAGTTAAGTCAGGCTTTTGGAAGCACCTAAAACATAGAGAACAATGGCGCTTGAGGACCAGGTTTGGGAACAATTGGCATTTAGCTTTCTGGTAGTAAAAGATGAATACATACGCTAACAAACGACTAATTCATCATTTGTTGAGGACATTTTAAATTTTGTAATCCAATTTCATTTCGCACCGACAAGATTGTCCGTCTGATTCTTACTAACTTCTGACTGGGTGTTGTTGCTCTTTTCCAAGAACAGATGGGCTCTTCTTGTCTGAAGACCTTCACTGGCAGTAAATATCAGAACATACCTAAGAAGAACAAGAGTTGTGACACAGAGGGGGATTAAGTGTGTGTGTGCGTCTGTGCGTCTGTGCGAACATTGTGAAATGTCTTTCTATTCCCACACCTGCCTCTTTATGACTTCACATCCTCAAGGTCCTATTGTGGAAACAGAAACAGTTTCCATCACAGGAAGACCTGTTTGACCCCTGTGAAAACAGTGAAAATGTCCCCTGTATTTGACAACTCTAAATGATTACAATCAGTTAGGGTTGGAATGTCACTGTGGAAAAGTCACTAAGGCTATGCTGCACAGGCTGTTTGTGCTCTTCAGTCTGAACTGCAAACAACATAAAAAGTGCAGTAGAGGACAAGTAACATCACACGTAGCAAGCATGCTCAGTGGAAACAAACATGGATGATAACGATAGAGCACATATTGTGATTTTAAAGCTTTTGTCTAACTGGAGTCAGCAAATTAGCAACTCAATTCTCATGATCGTCTTCTACGGTTGTTGGTTTTCTTCCTGTTTCCACATCTCAGGATGCAGAATAATGCACACATTCAAACTGCCTCTTTTGGCCTTGCACTTCTGTCTTTGCAGTGGAAGATGGTAATTTCCAGTTAGCTTCATATTGTCAAACTGGAGTATTACATAGTATCACAGGAAAACCTTTGTGATTGGGTAAAACACCTGCAGGAAATAACTGGTTCTCCATCGCTGCGAGAAATGTTATAAACATTTTCACCTGATATTATATAACTATGCGACATTTCAGCCACTTTAAATATAAAACATGTTCTGTCAAGTTCTCACATTGTGATTGGGAGTGAATTGTAGTGGGGGTAGAGGATAGTCATCGATTTCTTACAAGAAAACATTTTTATAACATTTTAAAGAAAATCTTGAGTTTTACAAGAATTTATTAATGTTGCAATAACTGATAGCAAATAATCATATTCCTAAATACATCAACACAAAGACTTTTTTTTAGGGTGTCCCATTTTTTACAGAACTGTACTCAGGGTATTAAATGCATTTGAACAGATCACGCGATTTGAGCAGCGCTGAGATTTAGGCCACTTTAAATATCCTGGTCACAGAATACCTTTCAGGTTTAGGTCTGAAAACACACACTGCTCAACCATTATTTTACCATTTCAACTTGTATTAAAAGAACAACAACAACAAAAACTCTGGCAAATATATAAAGAACAATCACTATCTGTTTTTCCAGGAACTATGATCTCAAAGAGTTTTGAACTGTTCGAGATGAATTAACTGATTTAATAATTAATGTCACATTTTCTTTCGCAGTTTTTGTTATTAAAAGGGCTGAGAGTGACATTAATTCACAAATATGGCTGAATATTTACTTCACTTTCATTTGTTATGGTTGGGACTGCTCACCTGAATTGAGTTGGACTCCTTAAGAAGCAAAGTTGCTTTTCAAGTCTGAAAATGATTTAAAAATCTATCAATTGCTGAGTAAGTAAACTGGTTTCTCTTCAGGTTCTGTGCGTCTTCTTCACTCAAATTGTATCTTTTTGCACAAATCCAGTGTTTGCACTGTAAAAAAAAAAATAAAAACATAAAAAAAAATGTTGGCAAATGTTGGGAACAGTTCATTTAAAGGCCAGACAAATGAAACTAATTGTGTTGTGTCCTGTTTTGCCAAATTTGACTCATTAAATTTGTCTCTCATCACTGCAGATCTGTGTGCAAAGACTGCAGAACAGGACGCCTGTTTCATTGAGAAACACTGTGCGACAAAGAGAATAAAATATCACAACTTATGACGAATAAAACACAATCTGGGCTTCTGTTGTCACTGAAACTCGAATATGTCCTCCATTAACAAATGATCAAAGCCTCCTGATATTTAAAATCAGGTTATGTAGAGCAGACGGAGATATTTTAATAAAACTACTGACAGATGTGCCACAAAGGATGCGCATTAAGTACAGGCACACAAAACAAAAACAAAGCCATTGTTTAAAAAAAATCCAGATGTATACTCTGTTTTACTTCTAAGCTTAACAATTTAATATGTTCAGCATTATAAAGAGGAAAGGATATTTGCATGCAGGTTCAGTTTTGCCAAATAAAGTAATAATCATCTTAAAAATAGCCCATTTTTAAGAAAACCTGATTTAAACTTAAACTAAATGTAACATCTGATAAACAGATACTGCATATACAGATAAATTACAGCCTTCTCTCACCCATCTGGACTGTCTGTTGGCACAGACCTCTGTAAAATCCTTCCCTCATTTTCTTTGAAAAGCAGTATTTTGGTACACCACTGCTTGCCAAAATGGCCAGGTTTCGAACTGTTTCCTTTTGAGCTGATAAAAGAAACCAGGACATGATTTCACACTGCAAGGCATACTTTGGAATAGCATAAAGGAATCTGAGGGGACTATCAATCAAACCTTCTGCTCAAGGCTCTGAGTTCATTTTGATTCAACCTTTTAGCAGTTATACAGCCTGAATCCTCAATCAATCCCTGGTGGAGTTTAAGTGGCTTTTGTTCAGTGATCAGGAAGTTGACCACTCGTGTGATGTCTCTTGCAAACTACAACTAGGGTTTTCTCTTTCACATCAACCTGCAAATGAAGAGTAAATAGACAAAGTTCAATGATGCCGAGTCAGCACGAAGGTGAGAAGGATGTCACCAAGCAGCCGTTCAACAAGAAGATTAGACAGTCACGTCTTCCATGTCTGTCCTCTCTATGTGGCATTGACAATATGTTTCATCTGAACATCCTTTCATAATTCAGTTGTGAGGCTTGAAATGTTGCTTCAAATCTGATCTGAGGATTAGCTTCTTCGAATGTCCTGAAATTTTGACAAAAATCACAAAGTATTGTTTGGGATTGGAAGTGATAGACCAACATCTATCCTCTGTTGATTTAAGTTAAAGTTTCAGGTTCAGCTTCAATTTCTGCATCAAAAAACCTCGTCAAGGGTTGCATAGAATCCTCGTCTTTTTACTTAGTTCGCCTGGATTGCAGAAATTCTATTCTGGGTCATTTATCTAAAATTAAAAGAGCGACAAAGCATTTTTGATCAAACATTAGCCCCTGGAATCTAAGAGGTTTTCCCTGTTAACCAGGAGGTAAAGAGGGCAGTAATGCCCGAATTTGAAAATCAAATAGAAAGGCAGAAGAGCACAAGCAGGTGGCCGGGTCTGCAAGTTGACCGAAGATCTTGTTAGGATATTTAATGACTGACTGCAGTGAAGCAAGGATGAGGTCTATTGTGTCCAGCTTTGCAGCGTCTCAGTAACACACATGGTGTTGCACATTGGGATATATTTCATGCATAGCTGCTACTGTAAGAGATGGAGAGGGAGGGAAAAAATGGGAAAAGGCACAAAATCTTTAAGAAATTAAGGAGGTGAAAAAGTGTACAAGACAGGAAAACAGGGCAATGGACAACAAAAATAAAAAGCATCTTTTAATCTGAACTTTCTTTGTATTGATGTGGGAAAACAAACAATAAAAGCAGTGACCAAATGACGCTGCCACTCTGCTCCCTCAGCACACAGAGTGAGTTAGGGTGGGATATGCAAATGCCGGCAGTCTGCCTGCCCCTTTCGAGGCTGCAGAGCAGCACGCTGCTTCTTGTACTCACACACCCTCACTCGTGCAGAGAGCCGATTGCCGGGAGGGTCGAGCGTTGTCGGCAGGTCTTGAACAATCTTGCACGTGTGTATATGGAGCTTGAATTTTAGATGCTTTCTTCCCTTATCTTCTTCTTTCTTCTGCTCTCCTCTGCCTCCTCTCCCCTCCTCCCAATCACCTTTGGGTTGTTTTCCTTGCCTTTTTTCCCTCCTCTCCCCTCTTCATCCTCTATGCTTTTCTAACTTGCATGTTCGGTCTGCTCAGACCTCCTTTGCATAACTTGAAAAATTGAAAGTGCACACGAGACAGGATGCTATAGCAGCTTGGGCTCCATGTCTCCTTCAGGGTCCACTAAAGAAAACAAGACTCCATTTGTGGCAAGAGATAACTTTATATACAATTATGTGGAACTAAAGCTGCCATTTTTGTAACCTGTCTGCATCACCAGGCACTTGCTTTTTTGAGACTCTGGGACTGATCAGGCTTTTTTTTTTTTTTTTTTTTTAAATCACAACAATGTGGAGCAAACTGTGCCAGCTGTCAGCACAGATCTTTCTCTTGGGAGTGATGCTGTCAGTGGTGAA
Source organism: Poeciliopsis gracilis (assembly GCA_911649635.1). NCBI lineage: Eukaryota > Metazoa > Chordata > Actinopteri > Cyprinodontiformes > Poeciliidae > Poeciliopsis > Poeciliopsis gracilis. The sequence continues at coordinate 8,189,986 of CAJVRI010001220.1, forward strand.
CAGCAAAGGGACGTTGTATGGAGGCCACATCAACCCGTTCTATGGAAGCAGATACAACCTCTACAAAGCTGGACTCAATCCTCAGTACTCACCAAACAAGCCTATGACCCGCCACAAGTAAGTGTCGATTACAGTTAATAATGTTTTCCCCTACCAGATGTTTAAACATGAGCCTAGACTGAAAGCTGGAGCCAGCCCGTGTTGAACATCCACCGACAGAGCCATGTCACCAGAGAGTTGCAGAAACATTGGCTCTAGTTAGGGTTTAATTGACATTTCTGTGGCTCAGACTTGAACACAAAAAAAAGCAGCAACATGCTCGCAGTCATCATTATGGTGTTTATGATGCAGCACAGTGAATGATGGGAACCCTCGCTGTGAACGCGGATTGTAAGAGGAAGGCATTAGAGGCAGAGCCTGACAGCGCAGCTGGATGCTTGCTGCCAGAAGGGAGTGGCACAAAGGATTTCCAGTCAATACTAAAACAATAACACTGTGGATTTATGTTTGTTTCCTCTGATGAGGAAACAGCCACTTGCTTTTTTTGAGACTCTGGACTAGTCTCAAATATCCACACAAATCTATGAGGTGCTATTACTCAGTCATTTCTAATGAATAGAAAACAGGCTGAATAAACACAGCTACCTATGAGATGATATTAAACAGACATCACCTATGAGGTTAATTAAAGTTTGCATATATGTTTGTGTAGATAGAGGTGACTCCCTGAGTTGCAGATATATTTTTTTATTATTTTCTTCCCTTTTCTCCTCCCCCTTTTCTTTTTCTGCTTGGCTTCCCATCAGAACTGTTATATCTTTGGACAGCTTCCCAGCTACCTGCTGCTCCACTCAAAATGCCCCAGAGACCACTGATTGCCCAACCTTTCTTTATTGGCTCTCCTACATTAAATATGCCTCTCATCGTCCTGCACCAATAAAGAGAAAGCTCAGGATTTTGGAAGTGATCTTCTGTAAACAGGTCAAAGCAGTTAATATCATACCTGCAAGATAACTCTCTTGGGTTCTTCATTTGGCATATATCCAGACTAATTGGTCCCCGAGGTCGAAGCTAACAGCTTGATTGAAAAAGAATCAAAACCAAGAAGGACTTAAAACAAGCATCTTAAAACCTCTTCAGGTTGGTGAGATGCTGTTTAAAAGCTCACATTGCAGAACTTTGTTGGGATAATGACCTGATAAGCAGCCAAGTTAATATTGATTTGAACATGATTGTTCTGTTTTCCTCTTTTGGGACGCACAGTATACAAACGTGCGAAATCAGAAGTAAGCCAAATCTTGATGTTACATTAAAAAAATAAAGGAGGACAGTTCAACTTGCATTAAAAAGTTAGCTAAGGATTTTTAAAGATATGTTCTGCTTGAAGGTTATAAACATTTCGTTATTTTAAATGCATTAGATCACTTTCCCTGTGCCTCTCGTTAGTATAAATCTCAATTACTTGTTGCTGGGGGCTAAAGCTAACAAGTTCTGTGAGAGAAGCCAAGACCAAAGCAAACTTCCACCATCTTAAAACAAGTTTTACTGTACGAACTGCTACAGCAGTTTGTGCAAGTACTATTTTATGAGCCTTAAAACATATCAACACATGAATTGTGTGAATATTTAGAGCCTGGCAACCTGAACCCCACTTTTTGCCCAATGACTGCCAGAGATTGGCACCAGCCATCACTGCCCCTCCCCCATATCCTCTACCCAACTCTGCTAGACTAACCATGTATAGACAATGGACAGAAGGACGGATGGACGGATGGCGTTAGGAGGTAGTGCACTATTAAATGAGCATGTAAAGCATTTTCAAACAGTAGTAACTAAATAATATGAATAATCACAGAAAATATACATAAAGATGGTTTTAAGGTACACAAAATAGTGTTGCCATGAACTGTTCATGGAAACACCAGCTCTGCTTTAGTTTTGGCCCCTCTCACACAACCCATTAGCTTCAGCTGCCTGCATCAACTAGGTTTATACTAAATGAATGTACAAAGATTATGATCAACTGCAGGTAAGTCATTAATGGCTTATAACATTGAAACAGAGCCTTCTTAGTTGTTCCATTTATTTTGTTCTTGTGAAAGCAAAACTGGATTTGCTCTTCACATTAGCTTGAAATCGAATGTCTATAAAACCCTACAAATTAGTATAATGCATGTTTCAAAAGAGAAAAAAAAAATGGCCATCATGTTCTTATTATTATTAATTGGGAAAAGTAAGTGAACACATTGCTGATGGAGTTATCCAAACAAAAGCTCTGTCACGGGAGCATTTAAACAGCATCACACCAGCGTACTCCAAATTACTAACACGTGCAAGCATTCAGCTTTTTATTTAGGTGGGGTCCAACCTTCAGCCTCTCTGCATTGAGTGCAAGCTTTTATAAAGTGACAAGGCTCACAGAGCTGTGAATATAGCGTGTTATTATTAGAGCTGCCAAAGCTCCAGTGGCAACTTGCAAAACAGCGAGCGGGTCGATTTTTAACAAACATACAAAGAAAGCGAGATTCTTGCTTCACTCTCACAATTCTCAGGACTTTACTCTGAGCTCTGCATTTCACCTTTCATCAGCTCATAGGAAGCTGCCATTCAGTACAAGTTTCCAACGTAAATAGCAAGCGCTTAGTTTTGACATTGACTCAATTAAAGCTGAATTAACATTAACAAAGACATTATTTTTTAATCGGCCTTACGTCAGTGCTTATCAATCAAAAATTAAAATTCGACGGTCCGTTCAGTTTTGACTCTCAGTCCTTCGGGTGTTTTTAGCATCACTCCACACATCTGCAGCATGCCAGTGTCATAAGACAGAAGCATCCATTAAGGAGATCATTGTGGTGCCAAATCTATTTCCATCTTGGAAACTATTTCATGCCTGATTCTGCGTATTAACTCATTTACCGGCACTTGCTGCATAAAATGTGCTATGCAAATTAAATTACCTACCTACCTACCACATGCTTGTTGCTCTGGTAGGTAACTCAATACAGGTTTGAGTGTCAGTAGGCATTATTTCTTAACCGTGAGTTTAACAGTGATGTTTACCGAGAGCTGATGTCCTTGTTGGAGCAACAGCACCCAAGGACGTGTAAGTGTCTGACCGACACTTGAGTTAGGTGAGTTCAGATGTTGTTGACCTGACTGCCCAGTGGAAATAGAAGCTTAATAACACTTGCTCTGCAACTTGTACACAATATTTAATAATGTCTGTAGGTTTGTGTTGCGTTGAGAATATCTCCAAGGTCAAAACGTTTCTGTTTCCTGCTGAGCACACAGTCACATTTTACGACACACATTCCTGCTGCTGAAATATTTGGGAGTCCTCAGCTTGGTTTGTCGTCACTTTCAATTATCATCTGTGTTTTGGCAGCAAAGCGAGTGATTTGATTTCACAGTCATTTCTTTCATTCAATGCAACCACTTGCTGCTGTGAGACAATTTATGGTCCTGAAAGCCTTTGACAGTGACATCTTAGACACTGTATCTGTCCCTGACTTTACAGCAAATGCTAGGATATTCTTCTCCTTCTGTTTGAAAGTTTCGTTTTATTGAAACAGAGGCCCAAAAATAATTGCATGTGAAGATTCTCATTCTCTCTACTGTAAAACAGAGGAAGAATAACTGATAGAAGCAACGAACAAGTCATTTAAAAAAAAAAAAAAAAGGTCTCCCCTATATCATCTCGAACCCTGGCAGTTGTTGGGTGTCACGTGTGACCACTGATCAGATTTGAGTTATATCTGTGGGTTTTTGGGTGATGTATAGGACAGAGATCAAGGGGCAAAGGTCAGGAAGCTGATAGAGGTTAGAGGTTGTGGGTTGCTCTTGTAAGTTTGGGTTGAGTGCCCAGTGAAGGACGGGAATGGAGCCAGTCTCCTGCTAAGAATTACAAAGACTGGGCAGTAAAGTCCCAAGCTCCCTTTAACCGAGTTATTAATCAAACTTCAAGCTTTATCTGGTGCAACTTAAAGTCTTTCAGCGTAACAAAGAAACAGAGGCAATCTTTCATTCTGTGTTTTACCTCTCAATGAACGTAAGATGATTCAAATGTCCTGAATAGCTTTGATTTTATTACGGAAGAAATAACTACTTCCCCTTTTACTCTAATTGAGGCTTTTGTGTGGTTTCAGCGGCTGCATCTGGTATTCAGTCAGGTTTACACTCAGGCGGTCCCATCTGGATTGCAAGTTTTATGTAAGAGTTGGTTTTAATTTTCTGTTACTGCAGCACAACGGATGAAAGGTAGAAAAAACATGAATAACGTCCAGTACCTTTTCTCTGAAGTATCACATCATATTGTCACATTGAGATCAGTTGTTTAGGATACTTTTGCTTGATGAAGGAAACTGCAGCAGAGAGCCACTCAGAACCAGTTCCTACCTGTTCGTAGGAGTCATTCATTTGAGACAAGGAACTGGAGCAAAGTGAATGCAATTGGCTGGACTTCTTTAGGCAGATGGCATACTATTGCCATCATGTGAGCAACTGGATTTAATTATACAGCGCTATAAAAGGACCAAGTTAGAACTACATTTAACCTGACATAGGTGCAAATAAGGCAAGTTAGGTCTCATAGTGAATTTGTTTGGGGTTTAGAGGACAGATACGTTGAGATGAGCCTTTTAGGGATAGAAAGGTGTCAAATAAAAATTATTACATTTTCTCTTAAAAAAGTGGACAAATGAATCATGCTCTGAATCTTTACATCTTGTGTGCTAAACATCCTTTCAGAATTCAAACAATTTTATTCTCTAAATTTCTCAAAACAGCCCGTTCTTGCAAACGTATAAGTTGCAAATACGCCAAAGGATATTGTTTCTGAAGATTTAGCTGATTAGCCTGGAAATTAAGATGTAATTATTTTTGCCTTTGGGTTTAGGTATTTGGTTACTGTGAGCACTTCTGCACACATGGTATCCACATTAAGTAAGTAGCCAGAGGATTACTGTCAAAAAAAAAAGAGTAAAAATCTGTTTTATAAGCATGGCAAAACTGAATGATTTGTTTCCCCCTTTAAGGGATTGCGTTATAATTCTGTTTATCTACTTTAATTACAGCAACAAGAAAACTGAGCTCTCTTTCTTGAAATGTCAAAGTTTGTGCAGAGCCTGTGAATGAAAAGGCAAAAATCAATTAATAGAAATTCGGATTTTGTTCTCATCCTATCTATGATGTGTACCCCGCTCTTGTTTTCAAGCATTTTTATTCAGTGACTTAGAAGCTTATATCCCACACAGTAGCTGCAGAGAGTCTAACTAATCTAATAATACTGTTTAAACACATTTTTCTTCCACAGGCATACAAAGTAAAGCAGATTATGTGCTCTGGGAAATGCCTAGGGATAAGTGAAGCAGATTTTTTTTTTCTGACTTGGGCATCTTTGCCTCTTTCTGCTCAACAAAAAAAAAGAAGGGCCTAGAAGAAGTAGAGAAGGATTATGCTGTTCAACAAATCCATGAGCCAGTAGATAACATGTAATATCTCTATTAGCAATTACAAGAGTTGGGAATTGAAATAAAAAGCACATATTTTAGAGGTGTAATAATGGAGGGTGACTTGGCTGACATTTTCTTCCGAATGTCAGCTGGATCCCACAAGGTTTTCAGAGCTGTGAGTATCTTTGACCTCCATCATTAGCCTGGAGAAGCCTCAGTCAACCAGGCCATAAAGCTTGAAGATATGCCATCTGGCATCATTAAAAGCATTTATGAAAAGAGATGGGCCCTGGAGGAGATCTGTTAGCTTATAGACACAGCTGCTGAAGGCCTTATAAAACATTGCATGGGTTCCTATCAGCCCCCGACCAGTCGTAAATCTGTCTGAGCCGACAGTGGTGGCCCGAGTTCAAACAGTCAGGGACCCCTGCAGGTGAGAGCGTGGAAGATGAGCCACCGAGTGTCACAGTATCAAAATAAACAGAGGTTCATGATGATGATGATGATGATGATGATGAGGCAACACATGGATGCCAAGTGCAATCTCAGTCAGAAAGATAAGTAATCCAGAAAACGATTGGTATACAGAGATGATTGAACAGTTTTTACATTTCAAAAGAAAAAAAGAAAGCAATGCGAAATGGAAGGTTGAATGGTGAGTTAGTTTGAGCCTAAGAAGCGTAGAGATGTAATATTTGTCTGACCGTCTTTGGCGGCAATTCTACTTTTTCCCTGTGATGCTGTAAAACTGTTATTTGATGGAACGTTTGACTAAGGGAACGGAAAGGAGGTTGAAAAATTCAGTCAGTCAGCGAACGTGAAACGAAAATGAATAAACACGGACATTTCTGAAGATTAAAGTCAGGTGAGGAGGTATACAGCAGAGGTTACAGAGTTTGGCTCAGCTGCAGAGGTTACAACTGGGTGGTATGTCAAGGGTGTGCACCCACACTGGACATCTGTTTTTTCTTACATTTTGGTTGTGTTTTCTTGCAAATTTCAAGAAGACAGCAAGGGAGTTTCTAATAACACATGCTCTAAAAAGTGCTCAGTTAAAAAACAACCCAAACTCTTTTGTCAGTCCAGTCTTTGGTCAAATATGCTCTATATTAGACCATATTTAACAAAACAGACACCAAACAACATACAGTTGATTAATGGGTTTAAACAGCTTCCTACGTCAGGATTTCTAAAATCTAACCTTAACACATAAAAGGAACCAAAAGTTAGAGTGAAGCAAGTTCTCACCAGAATCTAGATGCAGTTTTTGCGTCTTATTATCCACAAAAGATGAATTAGTCATACTTGGAAAACAGCAGGTCTCTCCTAACAGTTTTTAGAGTAATTTTGTTTTTCTTCTGTTTGTGGTCCGTTTATGATCAGTGAAAGACATGGATTGAACTTCTTCTTTCTCTCTCTGCTCTTTGGTCCTGTCCTGCATGCATGAAGAAATCACCTAATTAGTAAACAGTTTCCTCCTGTGTGTAATGTCATTTCAAAGTGAATTGTTCTGTGAAGGCCTGATGTTTTTCATTAGAGAACATTAGTGAACAAACAGCATCATGAAGACCAATGAACACGGCAAACAGATCAAGGAGACAGTTCAGAAGAGATTTAAAGTTTAAGAGAGGAGTCTTCTGACAGGCCGAATACCAAGGAATATAAGATTATTGGTAGCACATTGGCTAAATCAAATAATAAAAAAGGTCACTAAACTCTGAAGAAAGCAAATAAATTAAGCAAAAAATAGGTGCTGGAAATGTTTATAATTAAATATAATAGTATGACGCAAATACAAATATGCAAAAATGCAAATGTAGGGGCACAGAAAAAGTACAAAAACAGGTGCTCTGGTAAAATGAGACCAAATTTGAACGTTTTGACCTTTTAAAATGAAAATGACACTGAATATTACCCGGAACATAATCATTCCCCCCATCAAATGAGCTGGTGGTCGCAACATACTGAGGGGATATTTCTCTTCAAGAATGCCCTTTTATTTTTCCAAATTAGATTTGATTTAAATCTTATGTACAAAGCTGTTTGTGTGCAAAAAAACATTCCCCTCCAAAACTCTCAGATTTTATTTTAGAAAAAAGTGAGTCTAAGATTCCATTTAAATTTTTTTGCTACTTTGCACTGGTCACATACAGTTCTGAAAAAATGACGCCTTTTCTTTTAACTCTTCTCGCCTTGTGTGGAAAATAAATTTTTCAAAATATGTTCATAAATTTCTCCCAACACTTGGATCCACATGAAGATTCCTCAAAATGGAAAAATCATTAAAAAATTTGTTCGCAACCGGTGCTTGGTCTGTTCGTTCTGGGTGACTGCTGAAACATAGTTCAGCATGGAGACTCACAGGAAGGGGAAGTCATGTCTCTCATCCCCTAAAAACACACGTGAAAAGGTTGAGGGAGCTCTGGGACAATTTTTGTATCTGTTATATTTGGTCATGCAGGTGAAGAGGGGTCCTTTATTTTGCAAAATTGTTCTTCTGGGACAATCTAGGAATAGATTTTCTGATCTATGTTTTCACCATTGATCTTCACTTCCATCTCAGATCACATGGATCTTCTTATTGTTTTTCCAAAGTTCCCAGATTAGGGCTTTTCCCAGCTATAGAACACACTGAGAGCCAAACCAAATTCCTCCCCACCCTGGAGCAGACATGGCAGAAAACATAACAAAGTCTAAAGTCAGCTCTCAGCTTTTATATCCAGGGATCATATTTTTGAAATCGGGTTTGTGTAGACTGTGCAGATTTCGGCACATTATTGTTGTCCTTCAAGTAAGAACTCAAATATTTTTTGATACAACAGCAGAGTTGATCTGCTGTGCCCACACTGCAGTGTGGAACAACAGGATTTTCATAGCAACTGATTATTTTTATTTTTCTTTAAATTTTGTCACATAATAACCACAAACTTGGATGTATTTCATTCTGAAAGTATGAGATAAAAATGACAAAAATTCAATAAAATTTTGAAGTGGAAGAAAATGTATACATGCTATTAATACAATTTTTACCCCACAAAAAAAACTGTGATATGCAAATTTAGAGCTAGAGTTTCACTTACTTTGGTTATCTCAAATACTGCCAAACTGGGTGGAGTAAGTCAGCAATGTGTAAGTCCCTCCATAGATTAATTGGCCCATTGTAATCCAGGAATCAGTTTCATTGTCACTCTGGGTGTACATTTATGATTCTTGTCCTGAAGGAGGAGTTCCTGGTACTTAACTCCATCTCTCTTTTCATCAGTTCTGACCAGCTTCTCTTTTCCTGCTGAAGAAAAGCATCCCCAGATCAGTTGACACAAACACGTGTCACCATGGCGACAGAGTGCAGAGCTGGATTTTCACCATGCACAGCAATCTCAGCCAAACTGTTTCCCAGCACTTTACTCTCCCTGGTGTCATTCTTTGGAGTATTGAGGATTAAACATGATACAGAAAGGCATCCAAATGACACTGACAATCTCAAACTGTGAAAACAGAAGCAGTGGTGAGAAATGTGAGAGTCTAGTTTGGCCCTTTCTTCTTCTGGACTTATGTCATCTTTGCTGATTGAGTGTCAGTTTCAAGGACTGTACCCTCCAGATGTGCACCTGACAAACATCTCGGCGACCATGTTCACTTTTCACTTCACTCAGCAGCACTCCATACATGTGTGTACGAACAGGATCGTGCACCTCCTGTGAGTTATTCACATAAGCTGCTTTCTGTCAGCTGTTACAAGTGCATATGCAAATTTTGCTCAGCATTCACACTCTCAAATACAAACTGCATCTCTTTTCAATGCTCTAGATAAACCTCAGATGTCAAATCTGATTTAGATTATATAACATTTTGCATCACTGTAAAACACCCTGAAGAAAAAAAAAAAGAAGTAGATAAAGGAAAAGAAGAAAAATGGCTGTGAGTGTTTCCTCTGAGGCGTACAGAGCAACAGATTGCAGCGGAGGGAGTGATCAGCGTCAAAATTTCTCAGAGATCGTAAAAAAAAAGAGCCTCCAAGTGTGGTCCTGGGTGAAATCAACATGAAATCAATCTATTAGCAATGCAGTCATATTCACTGTACATGTGTCAAGTTGTTTCTTGGAGGATCTGACGAGAAACCAAACATGTTATCACATTTGTTGGGCAATTTCCACCCACCATACCTACAGTAAATCCCATCTAATAAATCGTTTCAGCCAAATAAATCTCCCTGCATTCTGTTTGTCTGCAGCAACCAGCTGCAACTGCACGTGTGAGTCTGAATGCTGCCATCGTACCACATCGGCGCAGGTTGTCAGGGTCGTGTGAAAGGAGCTCTCTCATTCCGGCGCCTGCCCTTCCCTATCTGATCCCATTAACATATGATAACACTTTCAGAGTTGTGGCACTGCAAAACATTCTGTCCATGCTGTCAGAATTTTGAAGCAGAGCCGTTTCCTTCACAGATTCCAAACTGGTTGTGCTCCCTGAACCTGTTAACTCAACCTTCTTCAGATCCTCCCTGCTGCATCTAACGTGACTATTTTATGCCAAAACAGCTGGGATGTGATGTTAAGTACCGCATGCGCTGTTAAATACTCCCCTCTGAATGCAAAAAAAACAAAAACAAACAATTCTTCACATATGAACCTGAAGAGTTTGGATCCTCACTTCTCGAGTTGCAGCGAGTCCAAGTGAAAAATCTAACAGTTGCTATAGCTGCGCTGGCTGGAAAGAGAGGGTGAGGGGACAGAGGAGGCCCAACTCCAGCATGATGCAACAAGTAGCTGCAGTCAAGTTATTATGTGTTATGTGGATACTGAGTCCATCTGAAGGACTCATCCACTCTTTGATGTGTAGCTTAATGCAGTGTTGCCAACCCATCCAATGTTGTCTTTAAAACCAGTGCTTTAGTTATGGATGATCACCTGTATAGACTTACAATTACCCAGTTGAAATACTTGCATGAAGGAGAACCATCCATCCATCCATTTTCCATCACCCTTCTCCCTAACGGGGTCGGGCGTTGCTGGTGCCTATCTCCAGCTGCGTTCCGGGCGAGAGGCGGGGTTCACCCTGGACAGGTCGCCAGTCTGTCGCAGGGCAACACAAAGACAAACAGGACAAACAACCACACACACACACACTCACACCTATGGAGAATTTGGGAAGGCCAATTAACCTGACAGTCATGTTTTTGGACTGTGGGAGGAAGCCGGAGAACCCGGAGAGAACCCACGCATGCACAGGGAGAACATGCAAACTCCGTGCAGAAAGACCCCGGGCCGGGATTCGAACCCAGGACCTTCTTGCTGCAAGGCAACAGCGCTACCCACTGTGCAGCCCCCATGAAGGAGAACCCCAACAGATAATTAGATCTAGAGGAACACAGTCAGATTTGTCTTTATCAAATGTCTTTTTTCCAGCAGAAACATTTCCAGCCCTCTGCTAAAGGGAGAGTAAAAGTTTCACAGTGCCATAATGTAAAACAAAGCTTTCCAGCATCTATGTACTTGTTTAAAGTGAAGCTGACAATTTTGAGAAATAAAACATTTTGTATGGTGTGCCAGCACAGTTTTGTTTCTTTGAGCAGGTCTTACAAAGACTCAAGTACAATAGATAACGGCTAAAATAAATTCAGATCATTGTGTTGAATATTCCACAGGATGAATATCCAAAAAACAGTCCTATTTTCTGAAATGGTAATGTGGCACTAATTTGAGAGGTTTTATCAATTAGTGGATTTGCTAAAGTGATTTCAGCTGCCGATGCACCTGAGTCTTGTCTACAATTACAATTTGGAGAACAAAGCTTGGGATCTTAAATTCAAGTGATTCACATTTAACCTGCCTTTGTTCTTCAGAAGGCCTGATTTCATTCTGACATAATTATTTTGTGCCTGCAGAAACCACTGTGCTTACATGGTCCAGAAGAACATCACCTGCATCCTCCAGGACGGAGTGGAAACATATGTGAAGGCCGAATACACCACCAAGTGCATCTGGGGTCAGAAATGCCCTGTAGTCATGTATGTCAATCAACCTGAACAACAAAATCCAAGCATTTCAAAACTAGTGAATGTCCATCCAAAGTCACAATTCTTTGATGTAATGGTTAACGTGTGCAATTGTGACATTATGTTTTTAGAAAAACTGCATTAGAAAACTGTCAGCTCCCTGACATAACCCATGCAAGTGCTGCCCTCTAGTGACAAAGTCACATATTGTTTTACAGCTAGAGGTTTTGTGTATCTGTGCCAGAGGGGATGTTTTTATTATTTTTTTTCACAGCTTACAGGAAAAATGAGGGAAATGAGTCCTTAATTTTCTAATTATTTTCCATCTTAGATGTGGATTAGAGATTCCCAACCTATAGATCACATATCAGTTAACAGTTATAATTGAGTTATAACCCAATGGATTAGTAACAAATGTTGAAAATAGTACTGTATCCACTCTGATATTATGCAATATGTATTTAAAACACACACTGACAGAAAAATTCAATTGAACTCTACCTTCAAAAATGAAAGTTCAATCTGTGAGTGTGTGCGTTAAAGCAGGAGAGTGAGTTTGATTTTAAACAAGATAATCTTAAAGTTGGGCATTGACCTGAACTCAATCCTCTGATGCCACACTATTTACACTACAATTGATCTTAATCTCCTAATCTTCCTTTAATCCACATTTAATCCCATAGAAAACAACTTCCTGTAGTTTTTTTTCCTCTCTGTTCCATCTATCCATCTGGAATCTGTGTTCCAAGTTGAATTATTTAACAAAAAGCATATTTATATAGCTGAATCACCTCTTTTGTACTGACAGAAAGCATTCTATTTTTATCTCAATTCATTCAGGTACAGAACATTTCACAGGCCAACATATAAAGTGGGGTATAAAACTGTGACAGAACTCGAGTGGAGATGCTGCCCTGGTTACTCTGGTGAAGCTTGTCATGATGGGCCCACATCACTACCTGACATCATAGGTCCCCATCGCCCCGGTATTAAGGGATTTCCTCATGGACCAAGACCTCCAGTGGACCAGAAGCCTGGAGGAGCTCCACTGGATCCAGGCAAATTCTTCCCTGGTGGAAAACCTAACTATGGTAAGAAATTAGTCGCGATTGTCTTGTCCAGATACATCTTGTATATCAATCTTTTTCTTGAAATTCCAAATAACAATGCGACTTCTTAGGAGTGACAGGTGAACGTTTGGACCGCATGGAGCTGGACCTTCGTCGCCTCACCCAGGGTCTAGAAACCCTCAGTGGTGTGGTGACTGGCCTCGAGGAGCGACTTCGAACATCCCTCCGTGAAGAAACCAACAAATTACTGGTGTCCCTGCTGACCAACCCTCCAAGAACACCGGACTCAACAGTGGGATTCGGGGTGATCCCAGACGGATTGGAAGGAGGAGGAACCATAACTGGATTTGGAGATTTAGCAGGACGAGTGACTGAAGTGAGGGATGAGTTGAGAGCCAAGTCTCACATTTTGGAAGAAATCCAGGTACCTTGTCTTGATATGATATAAAGATTGGAATCATAACAGTTCTTCTTAGATTTTTATTTGATTTTTTTAAAAATATATTTTTAAATATATATGTATTTCTTTAGGGTATGGTCATAGGTCATGATGGCCAGCTGAAGAAACTTTTGGATGAAGCCACCGGTGAACCCATCCCTGGTCCAGGCTCAACCTCTTATCTGGACGAGATCTTGGATGTGAAGTTAGCCAGTGTGAGAGCTGAGATCCTCGACGGCTTTGAACGCCGTCTTACTGGCATGGAGAACCACTGTGAGGAGAAGATTGGGGCGGTGCAGCGGCAGTGCCAAAAGGAGCACTTGGATGGCCAGGAGCAGATGCAGCAATCTCTGGACGGCAGAGAAACTGGCCTTAGGGAGGAGTTGGGCACCTTGCAAGCTCAGATTCAGGGTCTAACTCTGACTGAGAGCTGCTGTGGACAGGTATGGGTGACTTTAGTAAGCTCAGCAATTTCCCAAATTTTGTAATAATATATATCTTGAAAAATAATTCTAAAAATATATGTTAATAATTACAGGTGAACAGCTTGTCTGAGCGTATGTTGCGGCTAGAAGAATCTGTAAAAGATATAACTGAATCTCAGAGGCAGCTGCAGACGGCTCTCTCTGACCAAACTATTCACATAGAGACCCTCGTCGAGACGCGTCTGGTGGACATGGAAGGAAGACTGAATGCCACCAACGGTGAACCTGGTGGGGTTGAAGGGTTTCACGGTGGTCTGGATGGTTTCAAAACCTTGCTTGAAGACAAGTTGAAGACTCTCGAGGAGAGAGTGTTTGTGGCAGTGGAAGAACTAAGCAATGCTACAACTCCTGCTCTACTGGAGGGTCAGGTGGTTCCTGCACTGGAGACAGAAATTGACTCAGTCAGGAGGAGAGTAGAAGGAGACCTGAGTGGAATTCAGAAACAGCTATTAGACCTGGAGCTCCTTTGCACTTCCAATTGTGCCCAGTCCACCCCACAAGAGGAAGCTATCACAGACACCTTAACAGATGAGGAATGTAAAGGAATGGATAAGAAGATGACAGACCGTTTGGACTCCCATTCTAACCAGCTGGACCACCTAAACAACACCTTGAATAACCTGCTACTCCGCATTTCTCAGGAGGAATCAGAGGGCTCTGTTCAAGGAGAGATCACCCTGCTAAAGGTCAACATAAATTCTGTGAACCGCACTCTCAAAGGCCTGAAGGACTCTCTTAGCTTCATTGCAACTGAAGTGGGCCATGCTAACTCCTCGTGGGAGCAGAGGGAACATCAAATTGTCAACCAAGTGCAAGGAATCACCAAACTCATGGGCCATCAGGCTTCCCTACTTGGAGCAAGCGAGAGGCGATTGGCAGAGCTTCGGGGAGAGCTAGCAGCTCTGAAGAGACAGTTGTCAGGGGGGCTACAGGGCTGCCGAAGCACAGCAATGGAGGTGCAGAAAGAGGTAAAGGTCGTCGACAGCAGAGTAAGCCAGGTGGAGAGTCAGTGTAGCAGCCTTGGGGAACTTGCAGAGAGCCTGGAAAGAATCAGGGCAGAGCTGGAGAAACACTCTGTTGCCATTCTGAGCCAGGTGAACGGTACAATGACCGCTCATTCAGAGCAGTTGGATGATCTGGAAGGTGAAGTCCAAGACTTTGCATCCAAGGATGCCACCAAACAAAACAATGACCAGTAGCATTTAGGCTACAGTTTTTATAAGAAAGACTCACCGTATGTGTGCTTCTGACTAGGCCCAAGTGCCTTATTTTGTTTGTTTCTGCCTCTCTTGTTCAAATAGCATTTGCACAGATGCAAATTACTGCAACTGCAAAAAGGCCATCTCACATAAGCTTCTTTATACAGTGGCTACAGATCAGCTAAACAACAAAAACTTCTTCCTGATTCTGTAACATGGCAAAAAATATATCCATGACTGTTTTTGTAGGGCATTTGTTTGTATTTCTCTTGAGTATTGCAATTGTGTATGTGCTATCATTTTAACTTATATGAAGTGACTGCATAATGAGGATGTTAAAATGTTTTGTGGAGAAATGCTAACAAAAGAGAAAATGCTGCTACAGGTTTCTGCTGACAAGCATACCTGACACCATCCATGTGGATACTAGCCTTGTCTTTTTTTAAAAAAAAAACAAAAACAAATACTGTATGCCAACTTGGTGCTATGTACATTTTTTTTCCATCTTTGTCTTTAGATGTGTTTAAGAATTGCTTGCATACATATCTGCTTAAAGAGTTGCCCATATTTCCGGACTCATTGCTCTAAATGACAGAGATGTTCCACGATTGACCAAAAGGGGACAGTGAGAGCACATTACATGGTATTGAAATCAAAATTAAATAAAATCTGAATTTTCAAGATTGGTGCTTTTTTCTGGTACTTTTAGGGTCCCTTTTATTCAAAAGATTGTGTCAACACTTCAAGACAGTCAAGAATTATATGTACATATATATAATATAAAATAAAATCCTTCTAAGTGGTGATCTGGTGTGAACTCCAAGTGATGGATATTCATTTTAAAAACTGAAGCAGCATCATGCAAATATATTTTGGGACGGAAGTAGATAAATCTCCATAACAAAACTGTTATTCATTTGACTCAGACAAACTACAGTGGAGGGTAAAATTCCCCTTGGCTTAAAAAAAAAAAGCAAAGGGTGTTGCTTTCACTGTGAAACTAAACAACACAGAAGAAAAAGATAAAAAAAAAACAAAAACGTCACGTTAAACATTTCCTTTAAGATCATGCAAAGAACAGACAGAAATAGTAAGCCAGCCAGGTAGTAAAAAGAGAGTCAAAGGCTTTCATATTTCACCCAAAAATAGTTCAGCATATGGTTAAACAGCAGTGTCGATTCCTCTCAGTATCTGTTACCACAGAATTAGGCTGTAAATATGGTGAGAATTACAGCAAAGCCAGTTGTCAAGTTGCACTTACTGCAAGTTTCACATAATATCATCGTACAGTTTGAGAACGCAGCGTCTTCTGTTAATTAACTGCCTTTCAGAATGTAATGAGGACCAGCAATATGTCATTAATATACACTGTGCGGCATATGGGCCAGAAGAATTTTCGGAACGGCTGCACATCTGTCACAGACTCGTATAAATTAAAACACGCAGCAACGTTTATTGTTTCTCAAACAGTTAAGGAGCATCTTGCAAAAAACAACAAACTGTCACTGCGTGAGACGGTAATCACACCAAGCAGACTCAGCCCAAATAAGGGCATGAGGTGAAAATGTGAGACATATTACATTGTGTGCCACATCAACAATTCAGATTCTATATCAATGAGCGAGGCAAGGAAGGAAGAGAGATGTGAAATTTAGTTGCTCTCGCAGGCCAAAAGCTCCGTCAGCAGGTCTTCTGCGGGCCGTCAGCACATAGCTTTAAAAGACAACATTTCACAGAAACCAGAACAGGATAAAGTTATTCAGCATAATGAAAGCCAGAGGCTGTACATAAAAAAAGACGGTGCTGGAAGCAAAACATGGAGCGGATGTAGGAGGCTGAGGTCAATGGAAAAATAAAATATAGATATACAGAAAGGGGATACAGACCTGTTGTGTGGGCAAGCTACAGCATTTCTGTCTTGATTTATATACCTCAACATATGGAGGAATGTTTTCATCTTCTTACAGGATCTACTTGGATGTTTGTCTTTTAGCAACCTTCCCATGCTACCTGAAATTAGCATGGGAAGTTTGGGATTTAAGCCACATTAAAATATAAAACTTTCTGCGCATTCACTCTTGTTGGGGCAACATTTATTGCCACTCAATTATGGTTACAGTACTATGCAACATCTTTCTACTCCTTTAATTTTCAGAATCAAACCACAATGTGTCTTAATGTAAATTTATGTGATAAAGCCAAATAAAAAAAAAATCTAACTTTGAAGGGTAGAACAAAACATTTTACTTTATTATTTTTAAGTTGTCATCAGATGCTACCTAATTTGTTGCTGGAGTCCACCTTTGTGTAAGTTTACCACCGTGAAAAAGTGAAGAGTCTGTTAGCTTCAGCAGTCATAATCAAGACCAGATTTGTTTAATCTGGTTAAGATTCTAGTCCATTGAGTAAATGTAAATATCCTCTGTTAGTAATTGTTTGTGACAGTTGCATCGTCTTCACTTGCTTTAGTCATGCTTGGTTTTTGCCCAGTGGGTTTTTTTTTTTTCTTTTTTGCAATATCACAATCACTCTTCCACTTAGTGTGGAAGAAACTGTGCTTCTAAATAAAAGAGAGCCCTCCTGTTAATTGATGCTTTAGCAAGAAAGATTGGCTTTTAAAGTCGTGGAGCATTTCAACATGGGGGTTGAAGATAGATGATTATATATCCTGTAGGAACGCTACAAGGAGATGCAGTCAGAAGGACACAGAGCAGAGTGAGCGGGCATGTCACAGTCAGCTGAGAAAGAGGCAAGCTGAGAGAACAAGGCAGATTCACTGACGAGAAATACTCCCGCTGATAGACAGGGATGTGACAAGACTGGGCCAGACAGGGGTGCCAAAGGATGGACACCAAGACAGAAAGCACAACAGTGTCAAGCAAGATGAACGACGTGGGCGGTGGAAGTATGGATGTGTTTACAGCCTCCTCGTTTCTCAGCTGTACGCCTCGTGTCCTGACAGGAGAGCCACAACGCAGGCTTCAGCAAAGAAAACGCTTTCCCGCTACAAGTGAGCTAAAGCAGGGCCAGCAGCAGCCGTGAAGGTTTAAACCCCAGGGGGCTGAAAGCAGCTGGATTCCCTGCCAACCATGGCAAGTGGTATAACACAAAGGATTGCCCTGTTTGTGACCTGGAGAAGATGCAGCAGGAAGGGGGAGAGGAGGTGATGAAAAGGAAGCACATATGGGGAAAGGAAGGGGCAGCAGATTATTTTTTTCTAATGCTAAATAATGATAAATGGTTATGTAATGCCAAAATCATGTGGCCTACACTGGTTTTGTTGCATTGTCTCCTTTCTTGTTTGTGTTTACACACAGAGTGCCACAAGGCATAGTTGCTTTGTGTTAATGAAACATGATTTAATCCAACATGAGAGCAAAGGTCTTTGAATTTGTCAGCTGCAACATTCAGTCCAGCAAATTTCTAGACGTTTATATGTTCTGTGAACGATAAAATAGTAATGAGACAACAAAACAACAAAAGTTTAATTGTGGGGTTCCAGGGGATTTATTTAGGTGTCTAAAGTAGCTTCCAAATGAAAGTCTTTTCAAAAACATCTCTGGCTTTGGGTTTTGTTAGAAATGACTTCCTTCAGAGAGCATTTCAGATTTGCCGGCAGAGTTCTGAGTTACATTTCATGTTCAGTGCAGAATTATTTAGCTCCCCCCCATCTTTATCTCTCCATAACATCAACTTCACAGCATGCTACATTCACAGCTTCTAAGAAGTAGGAAGTCAAGAAATTTTTTGCACCTTTTTTTTGCTTTTAGAATAAAGGTCAATTTTTAATGTACTTTCAGAAAGAAATACATTTGTTTGCTGCAAGTAATAATGATTAGAGTGGACCAACCAGAAAACCCAATGCCAAAAAGGCCCTCCAACCTCAGAGTCTTGTAGTTTATTGCAAGTGATGAGCCAACAAATGTCTTTGTTTTTTTTGTTTGTTTTTTTTTATTGAGAAGCCTTTCATTTTATTGATGAACCATTCAGAAAGAAATTAGTTGCTAATTCTTTGTCATGTTTGACATACATATGTATGCTTTGGTTTTACCAGCTAGAAATTATTTTGTTTTATTTTGTTTATACAACTAATTTAGACTTTCTGTCAAGTCTCTGTGAAGTAATAGAGCAGTGAAGCAGTGCAATTGTTACATCTAATTTACCTGCTTGGCAACTTTAACAAAAGGTATGCATCATTACTTCAGGGGAAAAGCCTGGAGGCCTCCCTCCAGGGCTGCTGACCTGTGTGTTAAAGAAAATTGTCTGTTTCAAAATGCTTGCTTTAAATGGACAGGTCATCAAGATGTTCCTCATGATCCTGACGAAAACCAGAAGCAGAAACACATCTAAAACGTACAGGGAATCCCCATGTCAAAGAATACATTTGCAAACCTTTCCATCGAAGTGTGGCGCTTAGAGCACACCATTTTTACTTAAGATGATAACTTTAGGACCTAAACAATTAAGTTTAAGGAAACCCTCCTAAATCCGGCAGAGCACATGTTAATTTGGAGAACTGATTCAAACTCCTCATAAGCAATATATAACTTTCTTTTCCAGCCAAACAACCAAATGCTGCATCTTCCACTGAAACTTGTAAACAGAAAGCATTAAATTGTGGGAAACTCGAAGACGTGTCTGTGTTCTTTCTTTATGCACAAGGGAAGGAGCAAAGAGGAAGTGGGGATAAAGGAAGCGATAATTATTCTGCACAACTGAAAGCTACAAATTCTGTAGATCCTGATGCAGATTCTGATCTGAGACATCCTGTAGGGAGAATTGGACTAAAACAGATAAGGAAGCAGTGCACAAAGGCTGAGGCGCCACAGATCATATCAAAGCCTCTGAGTGGCACAACACTCAGGGGTGTGCGTGGATGATTCATAATGGTTATGCATGTGTGCGTGCATGTGTGCGTGTGTGTCCTTGCATGTCTCTACACACATGCCAAGGAAACTCTTGAGATCTTAAGAGCTGCCCTTGTGTGTGGCTGACAGCTAAGTGATACTGCTGCAAGCATGCCACAGCCTTATGTTTCCCAGATTCAATTAAGATGTAGCTGCACTGGGCTTCTTGGTCTTTATCGAGTTGTGTTTTTTTGTTTAGTTTTTTTTGTAAATACACCCACGCTCTACTGTTTCTTAGCAGGTCTTATTTATAGATAAATAGCATGTTTTAGTTTCAAACTTATTGTGGGGAAGGACGCACAGTTCCTGCAAATATTCTCAAAGCAGCATCCTTGTGTCCAATCCCTGCCACACAGCATTTTCTTTTCCGAGAGCATAATTAAATCATTAGCTGTCACTTCCGTTAACCAGCAGAGATGCGCATCTAATGTGCTAAATGCCACAGGGCCAGAGCTCCTCTGATTCAATGAATCTTAAGTGAACTCTAGTGAAAGCATTTCGTTTTGCGTTTTATTTTACTCACTGGGTGACGGGCTGCAGGACAAGAACAAGCGTCACCTCTGTTTCTGGATCCGGATGTGTGTGCTTGGTGAGGGGGTGGTTCTGAGGCGACATGGGTGTTGAACAGGACAATTATAGAGTTCGCAAAGTCGAGAGGAATCTGTTCCCAAGAAGGGGGAAATTTTATTATAAACTGGATTAAAAAGAGCTGTGTCTCTGAGCCAAAAGAACAGACAAACAAACCTTTGTTAGGGCGTCTAAGAGGGGCCGTGATGCTGTTTATATCTCTGCTGCAGTGGAAAGCTCCTCAGTGATTGTGGAACATTTAAGTTTTGCATCTATCCCACCATAGTCACACTCCATTATCCAACCAGGCTTCAGTGGAGAGCATGGTTCAAATGAGATTTAAAATTTCTATTTTAGTTATTACCGGCAGCTTACGTTCCGACTTGTGGCCAGTCTATGTGAAGTTCCTTGTCTGAGCAAATGAAATGCCACTAAATGTCACTTTAACAGGAAGCTGCACATATATGCATGTGCATATGTGTGAACACTCTGCAGAGTCTAAGTTAGAACCGCACTGTGGTGAAACTACACCACAGTCTGTAGTTTCTGGGGAACTTCACAGTAACGGATAACAAACAAGTAAAAAAGACACCCACTCTTAAAATAAAAATAAGATGTGCAGAAAGACTTTACAAGTTTCCATTTTATTGGTGTACTTCTGACAATAACAATGATGGTATAAAAGAAAATCTCCATCATACAAATTTCAATAATCAAATGATAATATGCCAATACACAAACAAATCCACATAAGGCTGACATCAAGTTTTGACAAGTGGCTTCGAATGGCTTCAATTCAAGGAGACGGGTCTCTCCTTACAATCAAAGAATAAATATTTTGAAGATATTTTAGTTATCTTGTCTCCTGTTCTTCTTAAATAGTTCATACAAAAAAGAAAATATCCATGATTACTTTTATGTGGACTGTGTCGCTGGTTCGGGTGCCTTTGTTACTTTGCGATGTAAGACTTCATTTTTTTTAATAATTTTTTTTGGCTTGAATAAATAACAAAAAACTATCTTGCAGTGCTTTCCTGTGACCTCCACCTAAACTCAGATGCTGTCACACTCAGAGATGTCCCACAGACATTCTCGTGCGAGAATCCGTGCCAATTTCCAACATGATACGCTTCTCGCGTTTGCTGCAGCAAGTTAAGCATGGTGGAGACACTGGAAGTGCAAAACTCTGCGATTATGAGAGGAATTTTAAATCTTATGGAATTTTTTATTTTTTTTTTCAAAAAGAAGAAAAGAAACAGCTTGTGCTTGGAAGCAGTGATGTAAAAACATTGATGTGTAAGCTCCACTAGCACTTAAATGGCACCAGATAAACCCCGAGCCAACCCCCCATCCCTCCCCCACCCTCCTGAAGCCTTGTTCTTTATGCTAGCATCTGTAGTGATTTAAGACCTTAATAGAATTTCTAAAACACTACACACAACAACGATATTTACAATGATCATTTTCTTGATATGCACTTCTTTTTCAATTTAAATATTCTTGCTTAAAAAAAAAAAAAAAAAAAACTCAAGTGAAAAAACAAAAACAAAAAAAGCAGAACAACAACAACAAAAAAAAAGACTGCAATAAATTAAAAAGCTTTAAGGCTGCCAGTCTTGTCAGATGCCCAAAGAATGGTCCCTTCATTTAAACTGGCACAAAACGGATTAGGACAGGTGAGATTAAGATATGAAGAAGCCTCTTTAGAGAGAGTCTGTGCCTGCTCTCCTCACACTGGAATCAAATATTTACCATTCCAAACACAAGTCCCTGGTGAGTAAACTAGTGGCCAAAGCTATTCAGTAGTTTCCAAAGAAAATAAGTGTCGAAAGTGTAGAGCTGATGCGGCTGCTCATCGTGTATGGTGAACATAGAGCCTAATACTGACTCTGAAAACGCAGAGGGCCTCTTTAGATCGAGGGTGTCACTCACAGTTTGAATCTTCACCTAAACACACACTGAAAACCATTCGGCTTTTGAATGCAATGAAAGTTTATGTGTGTGTGTGTGTGTGTGTATATATATATATATATATATATATATATATATATATATATATATATATATATATATATATATATATATATATATATATATATATGTATATATATATCCCATAGTGTTTAGATAATACAGCGGAACATGTAAATATGAGAAACTACACGGAGAACTTGCCAGCTGTTCACTACCAGTAAATAGAAAAAGAAAAAGAAACCTGTTCATATCAGTGCTGGTAAACAAAATCCAAAACATAAAAAAAAAAAACTAACAAAAAAAAACTTGAAAAGAAGGTTCATATGGAGGATGGTTGCACCTCTGAAAGGTTTAGCCATTTCACTCAAACACACATGGAAAAGAAAACTTAACACAACTGCTTGCTACTGTCCCTAACTTCCACTGGATACCTCCGTAATCTGGAGCGAGGAGGTTTGCATGATTCGTGTCTGAGAATGAGCCAAAGCTCTTTCTAAACACAGTCTCTGAAGTGTAAACACCACTGTTAAAATTCCAGGCTGCGGTGATTTCAAAAAACAAAACTGATTTTACTTAAGTTTGCATCCTTAATTCAATACTTTGATGAAGCATGTTCAGCATTCATTCGTTTTAGGTTCAAATCTGCCATTGATTATTGTGATTCTGATGACGTGAAACAGAGGCCAGATGTCCTGATGAGACTGTTTTACATCTGTGGGATTTAAGCTAAATGAGCAATAGCTTTCCAATATCTTGTGAAGAAGTGAGAAAGAACCAAAACTTAGTCAGAAGAAGGATGAAAGACATCCAGATTATATGTACTCTTGTGAAAAAACTTCAGAAAATAAAGAGTCACCATAGACGAAACAAAATCTGGACATTTCTCCAAAACCGGAGACATACCAAGATGGTAACTTGTCACTGTGGTTACCAATAGCCTGACAGCAACCCTGAAGGAGCTGCAAAAATTTCTGTCGAATACTTCTTGTTCTCATATGAAAAGAGTATTCTCCATATGTTCAATGTTTGTTTTTGTAATGCCAATGTCTCTTAATATGGTTCATGATTCAAAACTTTGACTATTGTGCTGCTAAAGATATTTAAACAACCTCAACAACACACCATCACACTGAAGCACAGTGGTGGTAACATCATGCTCTGGGGGTTCTTTTCTTCCGTTTGTTTTCTGGCAAAGGTGGATCAAAACATGATTCATACCTTCGATTCATTTTGTCTGCTATAAAGCAGGAGATGAGGAAAGATTCTAACAGTAATGTGATTCTAAGCGTACTTCAAAACCAACAGGAAAAATACCTTAATAGAAGTTTTTGAATGGCCAAATCCACAACTGCTGTAAGTGTGACAGGAAATATAAGGGATCACCGGAGACGGAACATGGATGAGAAATGTCTTTGCAAGTTGAGATGTGACATGCTCCTCATGCAGACTTTTTTGTTTAGTAAAGTAATTTAGAATACCTCATTGTCTTAATCAACAGAGACCTGGTATTTGAACAGGGGTGTAAGCACTACTGAGATCTGCTAGCATAACAATTCACACGCGGGTTAGTTTAACGTGGCAGGATGAATGAATTCACTGAATGATATCATAATAGTATCTAGCCCACATGATGAATAGACTAAATGAAAGAGCCGAAAGTCTCGATAATGTTTTTTCCCCCTCGATATCACATCATGTCCTGGTAAAATTGGCTCCAGTAAGTACGTCCCCCAAAGGGAGCTGTGGAAGGTTAGTACCATTGATTATCATTAGTGTAATGGAGGTGATCAGTGAAAGAAAGTGGCCACTAGCATTTTTTAAATTCTGTCTTGCTCTTCCTGTGGTTATCACACAAAATGGCCTCCTCCAACAACGCCTCTGCTCAGAAGAGTAATAACACCAAGCTACAGTATGGGTGCCATTCCATTTCATTCCATCTCAATACGGCGGCGCAAATGGCGCAGCCGCTAAAGAGAAATAAGATCTGTGTCTGAATGAAACGGAACTGCCCCCATTTACACAGAACTGAACCTCAGAATCCCACACTACTACACACAGCTATGTTTCAGTGCATCTAACACAGTCTGTCACTTCCTAAGTCATCACGTCAACCCGCAAGAAAAATAAAAACTGAACAATTAAAAGTAAGTAATTCATCAAATAAATAGACAAGAGGGCCAGCCCCTTTTATTTTGTATTTTATCGTTGAACTCCAACAGTTTCTTTTTTTTCTCGATTATGTACATGCCTCCTAGGAGAAACATGTTTAGAAATGTATACAAGGCGATTTGTGTGAAATGATGTAGCTGCATGACAAGAAGACAGTGAGGAGTATATGTCTGTGTGATATATTAAAAATGGAACTACATTGGTTTGGGGATATCTGACCCCCAAAACGAACACTGTTAAACAAACAGAGAGGAGCTGCTGTGTGTCTTGAGAGAACTGTCAGTGTGTGTCGTAGCACAGTGTCAGGCAGCATGCCTCTCCAAAATAGAAATGAAATTAAAAATCTCTACATAGATCAACACTTCAAAGTTCGATTTAGACAAAGAAAAGCTTGGACACGAAGCCAATCAGTAGTAATCACATGACACCGTCATTCAGATCATCTTTTTTTTCCCCCCAACCAGATCATCTTGTTTTTTTTTCCAATGCGAGAAAATAAGGGTCAATTGAAGAAAAAAGGCAGCCACAAAAGGGTTGCTGAACAGATAAGATGTTTGCAGCACCCTGGGTGGAGGAAGGCTGGCTGAAAAAACTAGACAAGCTCGAGATTCTGTAAACACCAGTGATGGTGGCACAAGTCAAGTATCTGCAACCTCCAGTTTTATGCTGTAAAAAAAAAATTGAAGGTGAGTAAACATTAAGAACGTCTAAAAATACACCTGCACCTATTTCTTTCTGACCTAGATTTACACGCTGCACGCACAGTGAGGCCTAAAGTCGGCCAGACAAGAGTTGGGAGACGCCGTCTCCTTCTTCCCTGGCGACCAGATGCATGCAGGCCATTTACATAGCTTGCCCTCACTCGTGCACAGATGTAGACACAAGGCAGACGTGAGTTCTGGGAAAAAGGAAAAAAAGAGAGAAAAAAAAAACAAGGGGGCGCCACGTTTTGCTTAGGCAAAGCTGAGCTTAATTTAAGGTTTGCGTACACAGTCACACCTTTTCTGTAGTCCAACAAGGGAATGCTAGCACCCATGCTATTGCATCTGTACAATAAGGAAGTCAGGGCTAAGTTCTGCTGTCTGATATTGCAGCTTATTGCTAACAGGATGAGCATTGCACTCCAACATACAGCCACTAGCAGGCAGCCAGAACATTCAATGAAACAACGGAAACACAAACATCACAGTCTTTAAATGGTATGTTCACGAGACGGAATACGAATGATTAAGGAAATAATTTTTTTTTAACTTGGAATAAACTATTTCTCGCACAATATATCATCTTCTCTATCTATCTTTACTTGTAGATTTGGCATTCCTATTGCAGAACCAGCTGCATGAATCCACTCAACTGAAGTTGCTGTGTGGCGCTGTAAGGGTTGTGTGCACATGCAAATGTTTTCACAGGCTTACTGCATTTATGAAATCAGAAGAGCAAAACTAAAATAAAACATCTAAGCTCCAGCGCCCCCCCACTTCCATGTCATCACATGCAAATACATAATCCTGTGTGCATACATGTGTGGCCAGTATGCGTGCGTGTGTGTGTGTGTGTGTGTGTGTGTATGTGCGGGTGCTTGAATGTGTAACCTAATTCTGCAGTCAAGCACAACAGCTCAGGGCGGAGCTAATCAAAAGAGAAAATAAGAAACAAACTTCACAAATGGGATGCTGAAGGCCAAAATGGTGCAAAAGGCATGTGGAGACTGACATGTACACAAGCCCAGATGAAGAGTAATGAACTGTGGCACAAATAAGTGCAGCATTTATCCCTACTTTTTTTTTTTGTTTTGTTTTTTTTTTTTTTGTTTTTTGATGATTTATCAAATTTTCTAATTTGAGTCTCCATTTCAGTTTTTTTCTGTTTTTGCATACAAACAAACACAAAGCAAAACAAAACAAAACAAAACAAAGCAAAAAAACCCCAAAAAAAAAACAACAAAAAAACCTAAATAAGTCCTAAGCAGTGCTGCGACTGGTGAGATATGGCTGATGTCCTAAAGGACTTTTGATTCCCAGGTGTTTTTGCAGTCCAGCTCTGCCTACGTCAGTAGTCAGCCACAGGTGCAAGCTTTCTGCTCAAGCTGACTGTGATATTGGTGAAGAGTCGACTTCTTGAAATTAGGGGCAAATAATTTAGGTTATTAAGACCATCCACTTTCTGTCTCTCCTTTGAGTGACGTAGTAGACTATACCTGTGAGTAAAAAACACAAAAACAGAAGCAAAATGAATCATTCATCTGAACAGCAGAAAACCATAACAGTACACACACCAATTAGACAGAGAACTGGGAAACAGTTCCTTGTTGTGTTATTATCTCCCCCAAGGTTTCCATATAATGAGTTAATATGGAAGTTAATATATAACAGCTAACTGTTATAGATTAGCTGAAGTAGTTAAAGTTTCACTGTGAGAAAGGCCTCAAGAATTTATCCACATTTTGTCATGCTTCAATTGCAAACTTTGAGGTATTTTTGAGGGATTTAATGTGACAGACTAACATTGGTCAAGCATAACTGTGAAGGGAAGAAGACAAACGAGTAGAGATAAGTCTGGAGGAGCTACAGGAGAGCTACATTTTTGGCACCTTTGAGGAGGCCAATGACTAGTCAGTAATAAAATGGGACCATTAAGATGAAAACATATTCAAATGCTAAATTAGATTAGTCAAGGTAAAAAAAATAATAAAAAAAAATCTTAATGAGAATCTGTCTTAAGATTTGAGAGCTGATATTCACACACAATCTCTATCCAGTCTCACTGTTCTTAAGTTGCACCGCAAAGAAGAATAAGCAAAACAATTCACCCTCTAGATGTAAAATGTGGGAAGACATATAATGGTTTCCCTGGTGTTCCCCGGAGTGAGAAACCACAGTCAGGCCCAGATAATAAAAATCCATGAATACGTGAAACTGCCTCTCTAAAAGCTTATAACTGCCTAATTAAATAGTTAAAACACCAAACTTACCTTAATGTTCATGAATACATTCAGTGGAATGTATTAACGCAAACACAAACATCACAGTATTTAAATGGTACATTCAGTGGAAGGTACATTAATGCATGTTCATTAATACATTTCTGCAGAAGCAAGGTATTTCAACGTTCATTTCCAAGCTGAATATTCTTTTGGATATTGCAGAAAAATGCAAAAAAAATTATGTTGCACATAAACATTCACTAGTACTGAGGCTTTAATAGGTGGGGATCCACTATTACCCCAAAAGGCTGATAGCTGTATTTGTAGAGAAAGGTTGGTAAGAATACAAATACAAACTGCTGTCATGGATTATGGATTTTAAGTTTTGGAACCCGTGCATTGTTTTAAATATATTTTTTGGTTTTCAAAAGAATACACATTTTAACTTAACTCTTCTTAAATCTTCTCAAAGGAAAAATTTTCCTCTCCTCATTTTATATCACATAGGAATCCAGCCCCACAGCATTCAAACATGTCACATGAAAAGTCTTAAAATGAGTTGAAATTCACTCAAAGTCACCACTTTGCCTTCTCATGTGACTGGCTTACATCACATGAGTGTAAGCCTCGCTGTAGTTATCAACTCCTCCTTTAACCAATCGCTGTTTGGTGGGTTTTGCCTTTGGAAATGAGCCGTGTGGATTTGAACACCCACCTTCCCAGGAACTGGGCTTCTCCACGATGATGATGCGGAATAGACATGTAGCGTCCCAGGTCTCCATATGGTCTGCTTACACTGTAATTGGCAAACTGCACCCTGTGCAAACAAATTTAATGATTTTAAACCAGTAGTGTACACAATTAAATAGAAGGTTTGTAATATTAGCGCTCACTAAGACATTTCCATAAATCTATCATGTTATAGTTTTCAATAACATGATATTGATGTTTGTTTGTCTAGTCACTGCATGCAAAGGAGGCTCTCTTGACAGAAAAAAAAAAAAGAAAAGGTTAAGTCGATCAGTTGAAGTCAGCAGATTATACTGGAAGCCCAGTACAGCTGCCTGTGTGCTGTGTGGGCGATGGGAAATGCTGTGCAGCAAAGAGCCACATGGAGGAAAAAAAACAGCTAACACAAAGGCCTGCTATGACCGACCTACCTAACTTATCTAGGAAGAATGTCCAAAGCTAACAATGCAGCAAGCCTGGTGCTGCAGCAGCATGCGGTAAGCTGGAGTCTGTGTGTTTTATGTGCTGTTTTCCCTACCTGTTCCAGAGGTCATCGTCCTCGCCTCCCCAGCCCCAGAACGCATTGGGAAATCCATTAATTCTTTTGAACTGCTTCACCATCAGGCCACTGACACCACCAAAGAACTCATTATATGGAAGCCTTGGGGGAGATGATAACACATATTTGAGAGATTCAGTATTATATATATATATATATATATATATATATATATATATATATATACACGTTTTATATTTTCCCCACAAGGAACAGGGCGGACACTCACATGTAGGAGTACTTGTCAAGTTTGACCGCGAAATGTCGGGGCATGTCCGTGCAGCCATAGTAGTTCCGGTCGTTCTCCATGAGGTGGTCCACATCATGGAAGATCAGACAGTCCCAGTCCAGGTCCTTTATGGCCTCCTTGAACCCCACGTTGAACAACATGGCTCGGTTGAATGGTTCTGTTCCTCCCTGAAGAAAAAAAAGTGAATTAAAAACAAAAATATTCAGCCATTTCTGACAGAAAAACACAGATGGAATTTTTCCAAGCATGCTTTTAAAGAAGGTTCTCTTTATGAATGTGTGTGTGAGTGTGTGTGTGTGTGCGTATGAGTGCCCATACCTGCTCAATGACATAAAAGGCAAACTGGAGTCTCTGCTTCTGCAGCACAGGCACCAGGTGTCTCAGTAGGATGGGCAAGTGTTCGTGACGATTCCTGAATGGAACGAGGATTGCCACCTGGGGATGGAAAACAGCAGATAACACCACAGATATAAACTATGAAAAAAGAGAAATAGAGAAAGCTGAATGTAAAAATATATGGGGCTGCTGTATATTTAAAAGGGAGAACTGTTTAGTTTGTTCTACTGAGTTTGTTTAGACTTTATTAGATACTTTTAGTCTTGTGTCCTAGAAAGAAAATATGAAAGTCTGACAAAAAACAGCGCAAAGAAAATTGCAAACATAGAATCTAATCTACACAATTAGATCTGACATTTGTGACTTATAATGAGTGGGAATTTTTCCAAATTCAGTGGAATGGACGAAAATGAAAAGGCTTATAGGTTGTTCAGAAAAAATTATAAAATGGCTCTTGCCTACTAATAAATTACTGATCGCTTATCTGATAGTTTGCAGAATTGCATACAAAAGGAAGAGGGTATGATTCTCTGTTTAAATAAAAAAAAAAAACATAATTTTTTTTTTTTGCTTAAAAACAAACAGCAATGTGTTTTTTCCATTTGGAGGCAAGTACAATTGCTTTGCTCGCTTCTTGTACTGTGTGTGTAAGTTGTTCCTTTTTTATGACAAACTGATTGACCACATAATTCTCCATCAACGCATAAACAGCAAAGTGCACAGACCATATACAAAAATGTCATGCTGGCTAATTACGCTAATTCCAGTGAAACACAGACTAGATGAATCCTTCTCTGGAAAGATGTAGCTATGTTGTGCTATCAGAGATAGAAAAAAAAAAAAAAGATGAGAGGGTAAGAAATCAAATGCAGTTCAACCTCTAACCGATTAACATCCCTTTTACAAAATGCTAGTAGGGAAGTTGCAACCTTAAAGCAGAACCAATCTTTTTGAAATCTTTTCTTATCAAGCTTTGCTTCTGCTTGTTTGAACCAGTGTACTACAGAGGAAACAATTAAAGTTCAGATTAAATATTTTGTATTTAGGATTTTTAGTCCTAAATACAATGGTCGAAAACATTGAGAATCGGGGTTAATAATGCATACAATCAGATCAAGTTAATCAACTAGCCGTGATTTTGGTCTGTATAGCATTTATTTGGAGTAATACGCTTGCAAAAAATCCAAGTTGTTCACATCTGACAATTTAATTGCAAGAGCTTATTCTGCAGAATTTTACAGTTTTTATCATTCTGACGTGTACACAGACTGAATACAAGCATAACATGTTCATTTTATTTGGCAAATGGATTGTGCTATCTTCTCTGGTAATTATCCTGATGTTGGCTGTAAAAACATGCTCCCTGTAGCTTGCCCACATTAGGCGCTCCACGACAGGTGATGGGTGGCACTGACTTTTTACCATAACTGTATTTTTCATGATGAGAAATATTTCCAAATGAGAATTGAGCAGAACTGCTTAGGAAGGCAATGGCCTGGATACCACAGTAATTATCCTATCTGGACCTTCCAGAAAGGATGAACAGCAATTCTGTAACAAGTCCAACAATTTGTAAGACGCTTTTAGTAACCTTTTGTGCCCCAAACAGGAGCAGTCATGCATTTGCCAGTCAGTTTATGCACGTCAACCTCCTCTGCTTTTGGGAGTGCCACATATACAAGCACACCTACCTTCCAGCGAGGTAAACAGTCTTTGGGCTTCCAGAAGCCTCCCAAAGCCATGGTGGGCTCTCGCTCCAGCAAGGACCTCTCCACCTCCTCCAGAGATATTTCACTCATGTTCACCTCCAACCTGCCCTCTGAGAGTGGAAGGAGGAAGGGAAAGGATCAATAAAAGTCAGAAATTATAGGAGGCAAAAAAATGCCATAACAGTGGACGAAAAGAAGAGAACACAAAGCCAACAGAGAGACAAGAAGTGAAAAACGATCAAAGTAGCATGACGTATTATTGATGGAGTTGAGCAATGTTGGACATACATTTCTAAATAATTATGTAATAATTGTGTACTCAGTTTGTCAGTCAAAAGGAAGTCTAATCCAAAATGTCAACAGTGTGCTTACTCATAGAGGGCAGCTTCTCAGGGCAAACCTGCGAAGGGAGGTATGTGAAACCCTCAGGGAGGTATGTGGTGGGAGGAGCATCGCTCTCGCTCTCGTTAAAGTCATAGGAATAATCTGGGGACACAAATGAACAAGTTTCAAAAAGACATCAAAGGAAACATTCTTCCAAATGATTGTGTGTAAGACATAAGATAACATTTCTGTATTAAACATGGTTTGATGAAATTAAGTATTCTTATTTTCTGGGAACTGAATTTTGGTTAGCTGTAAGCCACAATCATGCAAATGAACAGACATACGCAAATAAGCATCAGAGATTCACTTCTTCAAAGGACATAATAAAATACATTGTATTTTCAATGATGTTCAATGCATCCATATGTTTGGTTAGTTCAATATACTTTCACTTCCCTAAATATTTACATCTCATTTAGATTTTAGTGACAAAAATGCTGAAGCTCAGAGAGGGTAATGGGGAGAAAAAGGGTAACTTTGAAACTTTTGATTAACCACAACTGATACCGTCATTTCAACACTGAAAAACAATCTGGAAAGTGATCACAATAAAAAGGAATAGAAATTAAAACTTGAAATATGTCACTAAGTGTTTAGTGACTATAGCAAATTATCACATTTTGAAATAAATTATTGAAATTGAATAACATTTGATGAAAATCTATCAACATTAAAATGTGGCGGTATGCGCTCGTATTTACCTGTGCCATTGATGCTGTAGGCCCCTCTCACAACTTGCTCCAGAACCTGAGCCCCTATGTTCTTCACGTTTTCTCTAATCTGGATGCCTCTGGCTTGGACCATGAACACATACTCATTCACTGTAAGCAGGAGAGAGAAAATGAAGTTGAGTTAAATTATTACACTGAGACAGGGTCACAATACAAGAAAAATGCTAAACACCTATTCCATTTTTTATTATCCTGTGCAAGACCTTCATCATTTTAGTTAGTCACCATACTGTTGAACAACAGAGGCCAATACTCATATTTAAGGACGCTAATGTGTACTTTGCGGAAGAAAATTGTCCTTTATGTTAAGCACAAACATATTGTATGTGGGGATGATTCAATAATGAGAACTTCCTAAGCATACATCAAGGAGGAAAAGGGAATGACTGAATGGTTAATTAAAAAAAAGGGATTAAATAGGAATAAAAGAGACTGAGATGATGTATCTACAGTAACTGACTGCTGTTAGTGTTTGATAATGGGAGCGCTTCATCTTATGATGCACCAATTTTTCCATTCAACACTCACTGCACTGTCAATAGTTGACTATAGTTTTGCTGGTAATAGGAAAACCAGCAAAATGGTAAGGGGAAAAATGTTAAGGGTACAAAAAAATGGCAAGAGAAAGAGCCATAATAATTATGGAAGCCAAAGAAAGTTTTTAGAAGCCATTTATCTTTTATTTTTAAAAATTATGCCTTTAAAAAAAAATGCCATTTCAAATCTCATAAAGTCTCATCCCAAGTTTCCAGGTCAGAAATTGTCTTTTAGGAGAGCATTTGTCTTAGACAATACTTTATCAAAGAAGCAGCTTTCACTTGATGAGATTGGGCTGACCTACATAACACCACCGTAAAGGTTAGCCTCCCGAAAAAAGAAGCAGTAAAGTAGAACATTGAGGGGTGGGGGATTTGTGGTCGAAATGAGTGAACGATTTAACTGAAAATAAAAACGCAAGGTCTGGGTGACAAACCACCCAGACCTTTGCTCTGATGAAATGAAACCATGCATGCAAAATTCTGTACTTTTTTTTCACTTAAGCAGTTTCAGGAAGAAGCAAAGAAAACCACTGACAAAAAAAACAAAACAAAAAAAACACATCCATTTCTCCATTAACTTATGCAATTCAGAAGCACATATTGAGTGGTGCACTGCTACAAAAATGCAGAAAACCAAAGTTCTGTCACACTAAAGAATCCTGGTCCTTTTGAATCTACTTTCTATGCACAAACACCGGCAAAAAAAAAAAAAATTGGGTTCATGTTAAATCAATCCCAATATGATCTACACGCTTTCAGTACAATAGATGTCCATGCGAGTGCAGTGTGTGCGCGCACAAGTGAAGCACTGCTGAGCCAGAAATCCTTGGGATGTGATTTGTTATTAGTAATTGTATTACAGTTTCCATCACATTCATCTTATTTTATACAAACTGCCAGGTTTGCAAGAGTCAAGACTAGCAGCTAAGCGCTCACTAAAATCAATGTCCCTGTTTTACCTCTGCAGAATGCAAAGGCTACAGTGCAGCTAGAGCAAAAAATCTGTGATAGATGGTGATAAAAATAAGGGAACCAAACAGAAAAGATCCGGTTCACTGTTTGTTAGAAACCAGTGAGGAAATAAAAAGAACTGCATTTAATAACTCGCAGATAACCTTGAGACAGCACATGATGGAAAAACGCTGAGAGACTTCTTTGCCTAGGGCAGGTTCAGACATATTTCGACATGTTTCGTTCTCATGCCTTCCAAGCATATGGAGATTTATATATTAGTCTACCAGGGCAAACCTGACCTACATACATCCTGGACACTCAGATGGAGCACATTGCCAAAACACTTTGACATTTGCAGAGTCAAGTATAACTGAAGTTGTGTTTGGTTTTTGGTTTTTTTAACACTATTAAAAACATCTGAAGGTCAGTAACAGTCTTTTATGATGGCAGAATAGTGGGGTATATTTTTGAAGTGGTTCTAGATATGTGCTCTACACTTGATCTGCTCTCAAGGTTCTCTCACTGTGGTACAAGTATCTCTACTATTACTTAGGCCACATTCCCTTAAACTTTGAGGAACTGTAAATGCAAAGCTAGCCAACTGAGTGGTAGCGCTATTAAGCCACAACCAAAAACAACTAATCACTTGTTTCAAGTTCAAGATACTCAAAAGATAAGGTCAGAGCAAAAACGTTTCAAGACCTCAAACACTGCAAAATTAAAATGAGGGCTGGTTGCTACTTATTCATCACTGCAGTCTGAGCATGGACCTGGGAATGAGTTTCAAACTCATTCCCAGTTTGAAACTGGTGTCTCAATTAAAACTTTAAGGTGTGCTAATTGATGAGCTAAGTGATAAGTGAACTGCACTGTTACTTTGAATTTTATATAATCAAATTAGAGCTAGACTAGTTGATAGAGAGATAATAGAGTCTCCTTTGCCTAAGTGAAGCAATATTCTTTTAAATGGAGAGATGGCGCTCAATTTGTGAAGTTAGGTCAAAGTAAGACAACGTCTGCAGTGTGTGAGGAATCAGTGCTTTGAGCCTCTTCATAGATTTTCTAAGACTGGAGAAATTGTGAACAAGTAAAGTTTAATACATTTGACAAAAGTCAACGACTGCTAGCCACATCCTGTTTAGCAAAATGAATTCGTAGATAATAGATAATCTGATAGATAATAGATCTCTAGCGTCTTGAGGCAATAAGAGTAAACATACAAAACCACTACCCAGTTAATCTGTCTGTGTAAGAATACATCCCCAAAGACAGAAATTCTTCTTTCAGTAAGTTCAATTTATTGAAGAACTTTTGAGACCATTATGACTCAAAATCAAGAGCAACATGAATTATGAAAAATAACTAATATTTTACTTAATTTACAGAATCAAACTCCTGGCATGTATCTCAAACTTTTCCATCTGTGTTTCCAAACTTATTGATGACGGCTTTAGCTACAGACATCCCGTTTGACCCAAAAAAGAGAGAAAAAGAAGATGGAATAAATAAACAAACATAGGAGTTCAACAAATGTAAGATAGATCTAAAAGTATTTGAAGATCTTGTAGAAAAATCTTGATCATAGTTATTTCTTTATAACTTGCATTAAGATACATATGGTAATTTGGAAACTTCATGATTTTTTTAAAAACTAATAAGTATCAAGAGTATATAAGTATACCCATTCACATCCTACTGCTATTGGGGGAGGGGGGGGAAAGATTCTGACTCCAACAGTACTCATCAGAAACTAATTGCTGTTATAGTTCTTGGATAGCTTTACAATTTGAAAGTTTTATATACATACAACCTATCAAATATGCAAATACATGCCGTATTTCTATAGCAAGTGTTACTTTTTTCCCTAAAAGGGACACCGATGTTGGATTTAAACCAGTCCCATTTCCCCTTTCAAATACACCTTCATTGGCCCTTCCTGCCTCCTTTAACTCTCATTTTTACTCCTGAGTAAAAATGTTTTTAAAGTACACCAATCCTGACACACACACACACAAAAAAAAATAAATTAAAAGCTGAAGTTCTATTTTCTTACCATTTTTAAATGTCAGTAGTTGGAAAGCTAAGTATATGCTTAGATGGCACAAAACGAATTATATAAACAAAACTTGAGAACTGGTGATCTACGCTATTCAAGGCAGTAGGCTGGCAATTTCTCAGACATTAAACATATTCCCTCCAGACTCTGAAGAAATGGTTCTTGCTGACGTACTAAAGGCAAGAAACTGTGACAGATGCAATGAGACATGGGAGACCTGGACCTTGGAGGAAACTAACATAATAGGCTACAACACAAGGCCATTAGCACTCGACATATAATACACACACACAGCACTTTAATGGATTGCAGTCAGCAAAAACAATATGAAAACCTATAGATTGGACTAGCCAACCACAAGTGTGTTTTATCTCATCAGGCTCCCACACCCACTGTAACCCATCAAGCATGGCAGTAGACCTTGAACAACCTTGTCTTCCAACAGCTCACAGAACATGGTGTCCACGTGCCTCGTTTTGTCGTCTCTCTCTACATTACATCCTCTTACCACTTATCTGTCCATCCCCCCCATATCGCTCTTCTTCTCTCAGTGCTGCTTTGTGTCACTTTATGTCAAACTTGATTTTTCTTAACGCTTAAGTGAACAATCTGAAGGTGGGTTTGTAGGGTCATGGGGACAACTCTAAGCAAAGACCAAGTCCAAATGCTGTACTACATATTGTTAAATAAGACATAGAAAAAAATGTCGGCAAACAATGAAAAAGACAAGATACATGGCGTCTTCCTATTTTTCTCTGCAAGGCAATTAACTCTACATTGATAGCTCAGCAGTGGGAGGTGATCTGTCCCGTTCTGCTGGCGCCCTGATAAGAGCTGAAAGGCAGTTCTTCTTTACTCCAGGCTGAATTGGATTCAGTGGGCACACATGCCACGCTCACTCTCATAGCTTTGAGGGTTTAAAGCTGTCACTCTGAGAGAGGGTCAGTTTAATGCCGCAGCCTATCAGTGACACCCACAGATCCACACATCCACGGAGATAATCAGAGGAGGAGGACTCCATGCAGGACAGACACATGCTCTTCATATCTGAGTGAATCCTGAGAGTATATTATGGCGGTGTAATTAATTCAGCTGTCATCTACACTATCAGAAATGTAACCCATTACAAAACTTATTGATGACTAAGCAGGTAAATTTCAATACCTTATTGGAAAGTAAACAGGCTATTACTCAAAGCATTAAGAGAAAATCCCTCACAATTAGGGCCCAATGCTACGAGCCGAGTATACTGATCCACCTGCGATGTTGGGATAGGCATATGACAGCTTAAGTTCTTTCTGTCTTTTTTTTTTATATAACACAAGAAACATTTTTTAGCTGTGGGAGTTATGCATCACTGCCACTCTTGATAAACTAAGTGAGGCACAGAAAGCTAGTGTCCTTATTGGATCAATATCTGCATCCTGCAGCTGTTTGGCTCAGTTCTATTAAAAAATACTTTATTATTCCAAGAGGAATATCCAATCTTGCTGCAACTCATATATTACATAATTCACTTCAATGAACTATTGTAGATGCTGAATGATCAGATTCTCAATAAACACAAAACCAACGCTCTGAGTTTTTAAGTTTAAATTGTTCCTAGAGGTTACAAGGTAAATTTTCTTACATTGGAATTATTGTTTTAAAATTAAATTACCACTAAAACACACATGATTACAGTGAAACTTTTATTTTTGTAAGTGTCCATCAAACCCAGCGTCGCCAGAACTTTATTGCATCCACAATCAGCAGGTAGTGAAATCACACCACTTACATCGACTCTTAAATTTAACTACATTTTATTACTGTATTACATCAAAATTATACATTATGCTAGTCTTGCTTAGCGGTAAATACAAAGGACGTAAAATTGCATCTGGATGTAAGAGGTCTTTCAAAAAGTCTTATTCATCTATTTCACTTGTTACCAACTTCACAATGGAGGGGGCCTGCTTACAATACATTAGGTGATGTCTATGGATTGAGTTTTGTTTCAACAAATGCCATCAAAACACCCCAAGAATGGGAATAGAGGACATGTTAGAAAAGGTTGTGTTATAACTCCTTGCAGCGTTCTGAAGAACGTTGCTGTTTTATTTTTACAGGCCCAACTGCTGCCCTGTAGTGGAGGCTGACACATGCAGCATAAATAATTGATTTTTAAAAAGTGGTCTTTATTACTGACCACAGCAAAATAACAACCATAGCTTTTTTATAAGTAGTAAGAAGACAGGATGTTTTGTTTGTGCTTCTAGTTGTCCAGTTTCCTGTGACTCACTGTTTCAACGTCACTGTGTCCCACAGACAAACACAGAGGTAAGTTTACATCCTGTTTGCCATCTTCAACCATTTAAACCTAACTTCCACCTTGTTACAGACAAAGTAACATTTTGCAAACCCTTTCAGATTCATTTTACAAGATTCACTGTTGACTATCACCAGTCTATCTGGGTTCTTTAAGTGATTCTGAGAAGTATAAGGATATGGTTAGCCAACACATCCTACAGCACATGTGTCAAACTCAAGGCCCGGGGGCCAAATCCGGCCCGCTGTAGACAAGACTAAACACTAAGTGTGATTAAATATTATATTATCAATCATATCAATGCAGTTTTTTTCGGTTTACTGCCAATTTATATCAATCAATCCCTCCAGTTTCTTGAGAATTTAGTTGATGTATGATTATAGTCCATGATTTATACAGCAAGTAAATAAAAAGTCGCATTTATTATTAGTTCCTGAAGGGACTGAAAAGATCTTCAATAATATTATGTAATTTTAAGAATTCATTGACATATCAGTTTGTGAACAGGTTTTATCAACACATTCTGGCACAACCGGCCCTTTAAGAGCCTTCATGATCTTGATTTGGCCCAAAACGAAAATGAGTTTGACGCACCTGTCCTACAGGGTGGAGCCTATGTGAAATTCTCTTGAAAACATTCCGAAAAACATTCCCAATCTAAGCACAGCCTTTGTGCCGAAACACATTTACTTCTACTAGAACATTTTTTCTAATAGCAGCTCTGGTATTTCTAAATGTTTGACTCCCTGATTAGATATTGTTTGTACAATATCATTGGTTACAGTGGCGCTCATATGGTCAGGGGGTAGCTACAGGTTATGCAAACAGGCATGTGTGGCATCTGTAATTCTTTCCCAAAGGACCATTTGGTGCCATTTAAGGCACACATACCGATCCATCACGACGCTGAAAACACTAACATGCAATTGTGTTGTAGTGTGGTGCTGTGGAGAAAAACCTTGGGTCTAAGTGTTCTTGGTAGTTACTTTTTTTAATAGTACATGCTGCAGGCAACAACCCCCAGATGACTCCTAGAAGCACTACTATTGTTACTGAGCAAGGGAGCACTACTGGTATCAAGTAATATTAAGGATTTAAAGTTAAGCTAATAGTTGCAAGAAAAAAAACATCTTTATGGTTTTAATTCTTTCATTGAAATACAAGGAAAAGACTCTTAGAGACCGGTTTTCTCTGGGTGTCTGAAAGAAACAGTAGCAACACGTCTTCACCAACCTGTCTCAAACTGCTTTACAGCTTACATAAAGAAGGATATCAAATTCTTCCATGGTTATAAGACGGCAAAATTTATGTGATTAGTAATAGTTACTGAAAACTTATTACTTCTTCAGAGCAGTAGAGGCTTAGAGCTAACCTGATGAATCTCTGTTTTAGCTGATTTTAGCATTGTAAAAAAAAAAAAAAACTAAAAAGATATTCATGTTCACTGCCCATATTAGCAAATATTAAATATCTACACTATCACAGGAGACAGTTATTAAGCTTGTTTCTATTTTCTTAGCTGAACAACGTCCATGTTGCTAGTTACCTATTATTTTAGCAGAGGTTGACAGTTGTTTTCAATCCCCCTTATGCTTTGTGCTATCTGTCAGTTCTAAGTTCACTAAGAGCAAGTGAGCTTTTGGATTTTGAAATATGTTGTTTTATGTGTAACAGAAATGGTATGTTCTTGTGTTTATATCCAGCTTCACAATCAGCTGATTAGATGGACTGATGCGAACAGCAATATCTGCCAGCATAACTTCACTTT
Source organism: Poeciliopsis gracilis (assembly GCA_911649635.1). Lineage (NCBI taxonomy): Eukaryota > Metazoa > Chordata > Actinopteri > Cyprinodontiformes > Poeciliidae > Poeciliopsis > Poeciliopsis gracilis. The sequence continues at coordinate 8,229,493 of CAJVRI010001220.1, forward strand.
TGTACAACAGGAGTTGGAATCAAACTTAAGTCTTGTGAAAATGCAGAACTGATTAAAACTAGAAAAACTAGCGCAAACAATGAGTCATACTTGCTGCTAGCTTTTCAATGCTCTGACGATATTTATTTTTCTAGGAATTCACAGTGATAGGACAACCCTACAGCTAAGGGACCTATTATTGAAAAGTATTTCAAATGAACTCCTTCAAAAAATATCTATCTCTTTAAGTTTATGTAATGAAAGCCATAATAACAAATACTGTAGTAGAGCATCATAACTACTATAATCAATATGCTATATAATTTCAGAGGATATGGAAATATTTGTTGCTGAAAATCAGTTAATATTTTACTTATTTACATTTCTGAGTAAACTCTAAAAATACAGAGAGGCCTTTTTACTCAAAGTTATCACACTGAAAGAATATCATATGGGTCCATTCCTTATTATTATTACTATAAAATGTAGCTAGTGTAACATTGGATTAGCACTGATGTACTGACAGGGTCAGAGGAGATTTATGACAGAGACTTTATGAGAAAATTAGTTTAACCTTGGTCTGTTTTCTGAAACCTACACAAATGAAACACAAGCAGTATCAGCTATGACAGGCAATATAAGGCCAGTGCAAGTTGTGGTCACATGACATTCAGTCATGCGTGAATCATGAGGATTCCTAGAAACCCACCACTGCTCTGCACGCATAGGCCGACTGGCATGCACCTATTTCAGATCCTGAGTGAATTGACTGAAAAGAAAAGCGTGTGTATGGCTACAACAACAATTGCAAGTGAAGTCATGTCGACATTCATAGGAATTCTCATGTGCATGGCAATCCAAAAACGTTCTCAGCAAAGCTCCATTTCTGAAATGGACAAGAGAGGCAAACTAAGTGGAAAGAGATAAAGAGCCAGGACCAATGGTAGTCTGACAAAAGAGACAAGGTTGTGAGAGAGCAGATGTCTTCTTGACATGCAGAGTGCTCATTTATCTCCACAGAAATGGCAGAATGGCTGGCTGACTGCCCACTTCCTGCAGTGCTTTCAAACCACTAGCACAGCAATACTCTCGGACCCTCTTCCTACTTCCTTTTTGGAAACACAATGCTGCTCAGCATTATTATACCTCATCTTGAAGAGTTCTTTCTTTGATTTCACCATGCTCACTCTTCAATGGAGATAACTGGCTACTTGCACAAGTAATCTTGACTCAGATTATCACAATGTTCTTAATGGGGCTTCTGATCTACCATATCTTCTCTAGAGGACTTTCTTTTTGGGTCTTGCACATGGACATTTACTGAATGAGTCAAGTATACTCAAATAACTCCAATGAGTTAACTGAGGGGTAAAACAACCGAAGCACCCGGGAAAACTGTAGGTACTTCCCTAAATTAGTTCTATATTACACACTGTGCGCTGCCGGTTAGCACCACATTGCTTTTAGCTACCTCCACCCACAAACCTCACAAAGTAAAGCTATGCTCAAACACAGTTATAGTACTCACAGGACTCCATAAACTGTGAACCTAACACTCTCAAAGCCATATTGCCCAAATAGATTTAGTCAGCTACTTTTTTCAATTTTTTTTTTTTTTTTTTTTTATGAGGGTGAGATTGGAGACAGCGATTACATAACCAAGGGTTACATTCTTCCACTATGTCTGCCACCACAGGTCGACTTAATTCTGCTGAAGTAACAGAGGGAAGTCCAATTGTGTGGCCAAGAAAACCCTCAAGTTAAAACACAACATGCCATCAGCAAAAAACAGCAATCAGAAGGTCTGTAAAAAGCATAACTGCATTTTAAAAATGTAAAAAAAAAGGGCATTTCTCTGTCTTATATTGATACTTTTTGTTTCAAAAAAGTATCAATATGGTACTTCATCATATTGATACAGTAATTCATCATAGAGCACATCAGCTGTGCAAAGCAAATCATGCATTGCACAGCTAATTCTTAATAACCAGAGTCTTTACTTGTGCTTGGCTTGCAAAACTATAAATAAATAACACCCCGTATGGTGTCAATTATATCAAGAAATTTAGCTTAAAGTACCACCTCATTTTCACTTTCTGCAGTAAGATTTACAGAGTGAGAGAGAGAGGGGCGGTAGACGGTTCTTGTCCAAGTCATGTGACCTTTTCAGCAGCTGTAACAATATGTGTTCATTTTTTTGATCCTTAAAACAGAGTGATTTTCCGGAACAGAAATATGTTTTGAGCAGAATAATTAATGAGTAAAAGTAAAGACTCAACATCCGAATGTTAGCCTTGCATTGGAGCACATCACCAAGACAATGGCAAGTTAATTGTGGAGTCTGGCTGGATCTGCAGATGTAGTTTTATATTTAAAGTCCAGTGATCAAACTATTAAATCTTAAGTGATGCTTTGACTGAGAGATACAGAAGCCCTCTTAAATTAGTTAAGAAGAGAAAAAAAGATTGCTGATGAGCTGCAGAAACCCCAGTTGGTAAAAATATGTCACTGACAAGAAAAGTTGAGGAAGTTGCATCACTGAATAAATGTAGTGAGTATTACAGGGTTTTTTGAACCACTGACAAGGGGAAGGCAGATCAGGAAAGGTGGTGCATGTCTATTAACGAATGTGCAGCTTTTACTCTTTGGATTTGTCTTGCAGCAAAATAAACCTGATTAAAACCTGGTTAGTCTTGACTGATATTAGTGTTATTTGCTGCGATGGATTGAGTCGGAAAGAAATACTATCCATGCCCCCAAATATGTCAAAAGTGTGGTATCACTTTCAACTCAGTTTCTAAAATAGTTGTTTACACAAAGCCCTAAATCTATCAGTAGTGGTGACCCTATACAAAGAATTACAGTCCAAAATTGTCCATGAAATAATTTCCAGACAACACAAAGATGCAGCTTCCTTTATTGGAAGCCTCGAAAGACCTAACCAAATTGTTGCAATATTTGAGAAAAAAATTCTGTTAGATCCCTTTGAAAAGACAAATTGCTACAGTCAGTGTAGACACCCCATGTGATCAGTGGGTGTACATGTGAAAAATATTTAAATGTAAATTTCAACAAAAATTATTAAATCTAATTTCCTTAGTTAGGTTGTAAGAATCATGAAACTAGGGCACTGCGGTGGGGCAGGGCTGGAGCACCACCCAAATACTGAGGCATTGGTCCCCGACGTGGCCATTGCGGGTTCAAGTCCCAGCCGGATGACCTTTGCTGCATGTCTTTCCTCTCTCTGACAGCCCACTTTCCTGTTTGACCACTCTCAAATGGACGCCCCGAGAGCCAATAAAACCTTTTATTTTTTTTTAAAGAAGCCTTAAACCGATACCAGAAAGAACCTCACTAAAATTGTGGTTAAATAAACTACTAACTGGCAGTTATTTACAGAGTAAAACACTGTAAATAAGCTTAAACAATTATTTTGGACCATTCCAAAATAATTCTCATTCCATGAGAAAATGTCCAAGACTCAATGGATGTTTTATAACATGTTATGAAACACTGTTAACTCTGATCTCTCTTTGGAAAGGTTTAATTCTTTCTTTATCTTGGAATTTCTTAAGGCTGTACTGAATGACTCCAGGTTAATCAGTGACACTAATTGAGTAAGTTTCCATACTGACAACTCCTAAGCAAATGAATAATTTGTTATATATTAAGATCTGGGTGTAACTCAATTGAACTGTTTATCTTTTTCCACTGATTATGATGTACACCAAAGAAAGGCCAAAGGGATTAGCCAGATAACCTCCAATAATTTGGTATTTTGCAACTTGAGGTGTGTTGTGATGGAAATGTGTGTCATGGAAAGTTTATAGTAAGGAGAATCTCATCACTGTTAAATTATCGGCGCTCCATTCACAGTCTGTTGCAAGGAAACAAGACAGATTATGGCACTTTCTGTAACTTTTTGCACTGCAAAAAGTTATGTTCTAAAAACATAAAATGCATAAAATGCTTTCTCGCAAACTGAATCAAGAGCTCTGTGAAAAGGGTTACTGCTTTTAAGCCATTTCAGCAACATTGCATATGCTAGCCAGATGACGCTTCTGCTTTGTTGTGCACTCATCCAATGACACATTTAAAGACAGTCTACCACTATTACATAATGAGACAGGTATGCACTCAGATTGTAAAAAGCATTGGAACGTAAAAAGAAAACAATGTTTTGCATATTTAAAAAACAACAATAAAAAGAGAAAAATAGCTATGCTTGAATTAACATAAGTAAAATTAAAAAAAAAACAATAGCACATAAAAAAAAAGAGTGACTTGGTTACTCTTAATCATCTAACTTTCACACCTCCATATGCGCATGAGCTTAAAAATATGTCATATTCTCCCCTCTGTCTGCCGCTCTTCTGTCCTAAATGTGTGTTTGTCTCTATCAGTTCGTGCATGTGTGATGCTCCCATGATGGCCACTGAGCAACTGCATGGCAGAGAAACACAAGGTCCAGACATGGTGAAGAGAATTACATAAATGGCACAGTGGTGCCAAAGCCCCCTGTTTTCACTCTGCTGCAAGCAAATACTGGGAAACAGATCTGAGGGGAGGAAAGTGAGAGATGAAGAGACAGGGACAGAAAGCCTGTATGAACATATGTATGTGTAAGCCTGGGAGAATCAGAAAAAGCTTTCTTCTCCTGACAAAAACTATTATCCATTAACATAGCGTGGAAAAGAGTGCAGAGAAAAATGCAGGGAGTCATTTGTGTAAATGTTAACTCATTTGTATCAGTGTTTATGGCAGGTTTGAACCATAGTTGAAAAGTAATTTCTTCCACCAAAACATGCAGTTCAGATGAGGATATTTGCAAAACAAAAAAGAAGAAAAAAAGCTATTACAAATAGAAGATCGTGAAGAAACAACCTTGCTGTTTCTTTAGCTTTCTTTTTTCAGTGATCTTTAGCTTGATCACTGAATCAAAACTTTAAAAACTTGTTTTTCACAATCAACAAATTCACCATGTAAAGCCCAGTAAGTTATATTCATGTGTATAACCAAGTGCCATGTGTGCTTCAAATTAGAAAATCATATTTTCCATGTGACACATCAAGACTGCATTTGCTGTTTTATCCTTTTGATCTTTAAGTCTTTACCGCTTTTCAGATCATATACTCACAAACAGGAAATTCTCCGATATGTATTGTGTTGTAATTTCAAATTACACCAATCATTTCTCAGAAATTGTGCTTTAAAATCATGGGACTACTGACCCAAACATGCATGGTTTAGAAGTCCTCATTTATAAATATGACATACTCGCCATCCATACATTTTTTAAAGATTTTTTCCCTCCAGGGGGTCTTTTGTGGGCTCTAGTCCCTTTTATGAAAGTAGGCTGACAGGAAAGCAGCAAGGAGAAGAGGCGGAGACATGCGGCAAGTATCATCGGATCCGGGAACGAACCCACGACGTCTGCGTCGAGGATTCAAGGCCTCTAAACGTGGCTTGCCACCACCTACGCCACCACAGAACAGCCATCATCCATACATTTTATGTGCATCTGATTATCTTCAATATATTTTTCATATCAAGTGAAGATGGTGCCTCTCTGCTCTGGTTGCACCAGCAGATAATTCCTTTGTTTAATATCACTTAGACACAATTGTTTAGCGATACCGAATTAACCCTTTCAGTTCATCATGGCTGAGGTTTTCTTACATCCTCCTGAGGTGGATCAGGTGCATACTGTAAGTGGGTCGACTTTAACCAACATTCTATGTTGGGACATTGATTGTGAGACGCAAAAAAAATATGTGTGTATAACCAACGTCTTATTATTGCTAGCGATGATATTGGCAAATAAATTAAAAAACAATGTTCACCATGTGAACCAATCTTGTCTTAAGTTTCAAAATACTGCTACAAATTCACTACAGTGAGGATTAAAAAATAGTGAGGGAAAAGAAAAAAAAAAAAAAAGATCTGTTTTTAAAGAAAAACTGAAATGCCCGAAGTGGGTTTCAGAGGATTGTAGCTTTACATAAACTACCAAGTATTTAAAAAATGTTCCAAGCCATTTCTTTCCTAAGCTTGTGTATTGAATACTTACACCTAATTTTAACAATCCACATCTGTAAAAAGGAACTGCTACTTGTATAAAAGTGATTTGAACAAATTTTAATACATAAGGCGCTTTTCCAACACAGCGCCTCTAATCAAGAGTGTTCACCACAGCTGCTGCACGCTCACGACCCGCCCACAATAGTGAGAAATAAAGCGTATCATGTAGAAGCTTGCTGCCTGGGGTAGAGCCAAACCCCACATTAACAGGTTAGTGTGCGACTTCTCAGTGGAAAAGCGCCGATTGTAACAATTATATACTGACATTAGGAAAGTGGACGTTACGTTCATCTTTTATGTTTTTGTATCCAGTAAATGTTTTACTCACTTGCTTGTCTTTTTATGCACAATTAGTTTCCTTACCATCTACCTTATTTAAGCCTGTTATATTTTTGCTCCATTTAATTGATGTCTGGAACCATGATCTGCATCGACTACTGAAAAGTGCTCTATAGAAAGGCTGAGGCCACATTAACATTCATATTTTACAGCACTGGAAGGACTGAATACTGGAGCCTGCTAGGTAACATCAGTCAAGTATATTTACATTTTTACACATGTCAAAAACAAAACTGAGAGAATCTAATGAAAACAGACTGGTTAGTTCTCCACAATCTGGAATTTTTCAGTTTCACCTGCATGGTTCCCTCAAATGCAGGTAGAAGGAAATTCCAACAATCAGCAGCAGTATGCTACGACATGTCAGTAACTCCAATTCATTCAAATCCTTCATTAGTTTGTCCTGTGGATGTCTCATCTTGTCTCAAATTCCCACATTTCTTTTCAGGAATTTTATCCACCCTCTCAGCTCTTTTAACCTTGCTTGGCTCATTCATTCATTATCTCTATTGCAAAACATGGCACAGAAACAGCTTTGGTGAAACCAGTTTATCCACATGACCTCAAATTGTATAATAAGTTTCCAAAGCTTCACTGCTTTACGAAACCCAGGTAACCAGGGAGGTATTAACACCTGGAAATTAAAGGCTGTTTGTACAAATCTTTTCCTGCTTTATGCCGCACCCTTCTGCACAGTTCTGCCTGATTTTGCATTTGGCTGCCCTCCAGGACATTCTTGTAATATTGTAGAGGCTCAGCCTGCAGAGTACTAACAGGACATGCGTCAGGTACTGTACACTCAAAAGCCACACAAGTCACACAACCTCCACATGATGAATCACCCCGCCGCCTGCTTATACTCCATTCCTCCCAATCCCATTCCCAACCACACATACCAAACTGCCTATTTTCCCCTACTTCCTTTATATTCCTATCCCCCTGGCAGAAAGATGAGGTCTTTTCACAGCTGGAGGTTACTCCTGCTGACTGAACAAATGGGCCAGAGCAGGCAGCTAGTAAACCACACTGCCACAGAAGCTACACTCAGTGGAGCGAGCCCTTCCCAATGGATTATTAAATGTAACTCTTTGCAAAAGAACCATATAGCTTCTGTGCCTAAGTGCTTCTGGTCAACTTAATACATCTTGCAAAAAGCAATGTGGTTGAACCAAACACCTAATCTCTTTGAAATACTATTAGATAGTGCAACTGATACCAAGGCAGATCTCCATTTGAATTTGAAATGTCATGAGAGATACCATCAAGTTAAGACTGCATACAGAATGTCTGGTACCAAATGTTTTCATTTAACTCCAGGAGCCAGTGAAATCCAAACAGGTAAGATAACAGAAGAACGAGGGAGTCACAGAACAACAATGCAGGATGACTGTCTTTCTAAGAAGTGCAACTGTGTTTTCAGTTTCAGTGATTCTCGCATCGCCTCAAAAAAGATTTTAAGGTGAGGAGAGGTGGCTGTTTTTCTCATCACACCTTAGCTCTATATAGTGCAGGTCATTAGCACCAATTCAGTCTGTACTGTTGAGTGATGTTACATTTACTGTTTCCACGGCTACGCTCTGCCCTCCTGAGGTTTAGTCAGAGAAGCCCTCCAATCAAGCTCTTCTGTAGGTTGTTTTTGTGCAGATTTGTTTGCATTTGTCGCCACAGGAAATTCTCAGAGCATAACAGGGTAAGTCAGGATTCGGGAAAAGATTGGGAACTAAGATATCAAAGGAAAACTCAACCAAAACAAGTTTGTCCACATAAAACTGTTATAATTGAAAGCCTTGCAATATTCATAATGAAATATTATGACGTTCTTCACAGTAAGATGAGTATCAGAGTATTTAAACACTAGTTTGATATATACATTACTTTTACTTAAAACAAAAGTGAAATTAGTCCTACAGCTACTAAAATAATATTGATTGATTATTGATAAGATTGATTATTAGAGGTCTGCAACATCTGTATCTGTAGCATTTTTTTAAACACTGACTAGAAGAAATATTGTATAAAACCACAAATTTCAGTGGTAGTATGCAAGTGTGTTTTATATGAATATTGCACATTTTTGACATTTTGCTCCTAAAAAGTAACACAAACATAATAACTAATGTTAGCTAATTCATTAGCTAGTTTATCAGACAGCCAGCCTGCAATGTGCTCCTTAACAGACATGCTGCTCAGATTTCTTTTAGTTGATATTTTCAGGAATCTTGTTTAATGATATTTTAGAAGAACAGTTATCCCTTTGGTTTATTTAAACAGATGTCTTTTGGAAATAAAAAAAAATAATAATAAAAAAAAAAAAAAACGTCTTTCTCAAGGAGAATTACCTGTGGAATAAAAAATTATGAGAGTTTGAAAAAATAATGAGCGTTTGGGTGGTGCTCCTTGGGTGGTGATCTCAATGTTGGACCAAAAAGCCAAATGTCTCTGTTGGATAGTAGTTTCTTTCAGCTAGTTGACTAACAACATGCAGAACCAGGTGGGGGATGGGGAAGGAGTGCATTACTTAATGCTCTGTACAGCCAGAGAAAACAGACTTTAGCACTCTCTCAGGCATCTCAATAAAAGAACTTTACTTAAAACAGCAAAATGACTCTAAAGTGTAGCCATTTTAAAACAATATTTTTGAAAACTTGAACCAGTAACCTGCCCGTGGACAGTTAAAGATTCAGTAAGTGAAAAAGAGTGTTTAGAGAATACTTTAGTAAAAAAAAGCCCCAAAAAAACAAACAAAAAAAAATCTCTCTTTCATTTTGACAATTCTAGGTTGAAAAAAAGCAGAACAATGCAGTGTTAATTCTCATTTTCTAAATCTATTGGGATGCATTTACACTCAAAGCTTGTTCAAATTTAGCCATGTACATAAACCACAATAGGGTATTATTGAAAACTTATGCTTGCCTAAACTTGTATGTCAGACTGCTCAGCTTCACATTGTTTGTAGACCATGCATTTTTTCTTTCATTTGCCCCATGCTCAGAGAATAACCCTGGCTATCATTTCAAAGGCATTGATTTCAATTATAAGGAGGAGTGGTGCTTCAATGCAGAGATAAAAAAACGCTGACAATGGACACTGTGTTTGTGTTTTTTTTCGAATGAAGCAAACTGGCATGTTTAAAGGTGCTCAAATAGTACTTCAAAAAAAGAACTATACTTTCATCAGATTTGCAAACATCAGGCTTCCCATGCTTGTTCAGAGCACGAGAAGCTAAGTAAGGATTAGACAGATTGTTCAGTGGACATTTATTGAGGGCTAGGTGTAAAACCTCACAATAAAGATTCCTGACCGTCAGCAGTTCTCCATCGTCTCACTGTGTTTGGATTCTGCCTCACCAGCAACATCAGTAACATTCACCAGTTTATCACAAGCTGCAGTTGTAGACACCCCTCAAACGCATGGCTAAAAAGTAACCACGGTAACCATCTCAATAACAAAGGAAGGCTTAGTATGGGTTAACAAAGAGCGGGAATCTCCTCAGGATGATTAGGTTACATAAATGATTAGAGCCTCCACACGAGACTCCACGTCCACCTCTAAAATGACTCACCCCTCTCTGTCTGAGCAGTGATATACCTCCGCCCCCTCAGCTCTTCCACATTCGGCTCAGCCATCTGTCTACGGTCAAATATCAAGACTACAGCGGCTGGATAGGGGTCATCTTACAGACAGCAGTTTAAAACATAAAAGCATGATTGCTATGTGCGTGAGGATAGCCTCTGAATCAGCAGTGTTTGCTGTAACGGTTCAATGATATTTATTACAGGAACATGCAAGTCAGTATGATGGAAGCTGGAGCTATATGTAGAGTACACAATGTAAAACCTTAGGAAGACATTCAGAACATAAGCAACACAGGACACCTTAGTGAAATGCACATCAACCAATGAAGTGCTGTTAATCTTTTCGGAATATATGCTTCTGATTTATTGCAATTATAGGACATATTCAGAGAAAATGGGAAAAATGGCAATGACATACTTGTCTTTGATGTGACAAAAAACGGACGTTTATTTTAAGTCTGAGAGAGTTCAACAGGACAAAAACTTTAGGGGAAGTGAATCACCCTTTCAGGACGTCTGCATGCCTGAGTTTTCACTTGGTTGAGTCATGAAAAAATGTATTTAGACTTCGTCATGCCAACTACTGACACAGCAATCTGACAGACTTTGAGATTGGCCAGTTTTCCTTTAAATCAACTCCAGACAGCAATGCACTGAAAAATCTGACAGGTTTTCTGTCCTCCAAATGCAATGGAGATTTGTATTGTCTGTCAAAAAAAAAGGATATGTTGTTCAATGCAATTTCTGATTTTATTAAAGTGAGAACAAAGTTAGGGGAAATGCTTTGGTGTTTGTAACAGCATTGTCATCATCGACTAAGAATGGGAAAGCAACAATAAGTAAACAAGGATTCTGTCACATCACAGTGCTGACATTATGTTTTGCTATTTTAACATTATGTTGTGGTTTTTTAAATTATTATCACTTCAATTTTTTTAAAGGTACTTTTTAAAAACCCATCTAGGGACAAGTGCTGCAAATTAGCTATTGCTATTGCACTATGATGCAAACATGGAACTGCTGTTTTGTTCAGTTTGTCTATGTCAATGTGTGTCTGTACCTAACAAATAAACTTAAATAAATAATAAATAAATTACTTTTACATCGTAAATCTGGGGTCGCATTAGGTGTACAGTATAAAAAAAGAGACTTTCTTTATACTGTGATGTGACATCTTTCTCAAAAATCCCAGATTAAGTAGTTCTCAAAATAGGACAAGCATGCATCAAAAAACACTGCTCCTTATAGAGCTATTTGGATATTGGCGAGTCGAAGAACAGGGCAGTGGACTATTGCTCTATTGATGTTTAACCAAATTCCTTTGTGAATAGAATGCTCAGGGTCACATGACTGTGCACTGTGTTCATGAATTTGGGAAAGCTTGGCTGCAGCATCACAGCAGAGACACACACAAAACCAGAAAGGGCCTAGACGGAAGCAGAAGTAACCATTTTGATGTGTTTATTTAAATAATGGAGGCAAAGGTTGTCTGGAGCTGTCACTGGTAGAACACAGGGCAAATCTAGTACTGCTTAAAGCTATTTATACATGCTGTTATGACGTTTACGGGGGACTGTTGTGTGACAAAAAGAAATGCCCCTGTCCAAAATGACCGTATCCTTAGCGGATCTGCTGCCAACCAGATCATCATGAGAACGAGGATGACATGTTTCTGTGGTTGCATAAAAAAGGAGTCAGTCCTCATTGGGAACAGGTCCTGAGGGAACCATGGCAACTGCAGAGAAAATGTCAAACAGCAGACCTTAAGTAGTGACAGTCGGCATTCAGCTTTGTATGTTCTCACTTTTGTCCCACTTTATTGCACATTATTTTGTTGATTTTTTTTTCGTCCTGATGGAAAATATCTGAACCAGTAAAACCTTTCTGATGCATTGAAATCAATTTAATGAAGCGACTGAATCACGCTCCAGGGAGGGATTTAATCAGCAGTAGGAAGGAAGAGGAAGCAGTAGTTTTACTACGCTGGACCTTCAGCACTCGAGATGAATATGCACAAGACACAAAGACAGGGAAGTGGAAAAACCACAATGCAGAGAAGTAGAGCTACAGACAACAGCATGTGTCATTCCCTGGCTGCCACACACTTGCACATTAAAGCAGACACTCTCTCTAACCACAGCGGAGTGCACAGAGGCGCCATTACCACAAACATGTGGATCTGACTCTTCTCTCTACTTAGCTCTATGGCAACTGCCAACAATGCAATAAATTTTGATTCCAGCAAACTTCTGAGGAACACCGAGTTTACTCCACTCTGAACCCGCAGTAAACCACGTTTAGTAATGTTTATGGAGTAGTGTAGTCAATGTAGGCAGATTTATTTCAATATCTAGCAAGTGACATAAACACAGGCTGTTTCATTCCTAAAAAAATAAAACAATTCACTGGTCTGCCACATGAATATGCCAGGAACTGCTCTTTTATAAACACCATCACTTCCTCTTAAACTGCACACAACCTCAACCTATTTTCTGATCTTGATAAGACTCTCTTGCTTTGCTTTCACTTCCAAACAATACTTTTTAAACAAATCAGGATTCAAATTGTCCTGAGGTGAAGCATCCATGCTTGTGATTACACCGGAAAAGGGACAGGAAGTGGCTGAAGGAATAATCAGACATGGAGGTGGGTGAAGCATCATGTTCGTGGGCACAGGGACAGCAAAGAGGGGAGTGTCTAATGTAAATGTGACCGTACCTCTGGGAAAACAGAGTTCTATGAAACATTGGGTAAAGAAAAGAGCAGCATGACTTCACAGAGTTGGTTTTAAAATTGGTGTCAGAACAGAGGCCTGAGCGTATTAAAAACGGGCTTCTACTGCTACACTCTGGTGATTAATCCACTTATGTAGACAAGAGAGAGGGATATCAACAACAACAAAAAAAAACATTCAACTTTCAATTATTAGCTAACTCTATTAAACTGAATTTGAGTGAAAACTAATTAAAATGAGCAGAACCAAAAGTCTTGAGTCTTTTTTTAGGAAACACAGAGCAAGACTGTGCAACTATAAGCGATACTTTGTGGTTAGCTATGTATATCTCCATCTTCATATGCTATGGTTCCTTAACTGGAAACGATATCATCAGCTCGACTGCTGCCAGCCTACAAACACAATAACCTAACTGGGCCTCGAGAGATTTCAATCTCCCTCTCTGCTACAGTTGTAACTTTCCAATAGTTTGTCAGCTGCTTTTAAAGACAAAAATGAATCTTTAGATTGATGTATTCAAAGTCTAATTGAGTTCTTCAATAAGAAGACTCCTATAAGAACTTCTATTTTACATTTTATATTGACACTTTTTGTGTTAATTGTATATGTTGGAATAATGAAATTATGCTTTGGGGATAAATGAAGTACCATTCCATCAAATTACAATAAATTACTATATGGTCTTTATTACACGGTGATGTTTTTAAAATGTTTCAATGTCCAAAACATATTACAAATTTATCAGCACAACAATATCAGTGCCACTAATAATTCCTTGGACTGCATTACATGCTACCTAGGTATGCTTACAATGCTGTGCATATCAGTAACAAATTTACCACAAATGAAATTTGTGGTTGATTTATTTTTTTGTTGTTTTGATAAAAGTACCTTATGGCAAAAACACTTGTTCCACTGGAAAGCTTGTATTTTCCAATTAAAATGTATTTGTTGGTTGAGCAGGAGAGCCGAGTATGTGAATTGTATCAAAGAAAAAAATAAAATAAAATAATTGTCAAATCCTATATGCCAATAGCAAAATATCAAACAACTTTTGGTGGAGGTAGTATGACGGTGAGGGGTGACATTTCCCTCATTGAAAAAAAAAAGGTACCATCTTTGGAAACAATCTTATTGCAGACAGATATCGAAATGAGAGTCTGCAACCTGGAGGCAGTCCCATATCTCCACTACTCTCCAAGATGTTAGTGTGTGTCCACACAGAGCAGGATCTGTCATAGACTAAATTCTGATTTTCGGAGCAGAGAGGATGAAATGCACCTGCTTGCCCGTCCTCAACCTCACTCAACACTTGAGGGATCAGCTTGAGCATCCTGCTCATACCAATGGGACCAACATACCCACTTTGGTTGGCTTATGAAGAAACTGGTTGAATAATGGAATGCTATCCCACAGCCATTTGTTACACTTTTGTGTCCCTTGTTTATGAAATCAATAACTGCCAGAATGTCTTGTTTTAGTCAGTTCAAGAAACCAAACCAAAACTATCAAGAGTCATTAGCAGAATGACCTGTCTGGCCTTGGTTAATAGAGTTTGTTCAGTTTTTTGGGCATAACCCACATACTCAAATCTACTGCTCAATCCAAAAAGCATTTTCATTACAAGTGTGGAATCACTTAAAAGAGAGAGGGAAAAAAAACAAAACAAACAAAAAAAAAACAGGCTTTCCAGCAATATAAGATTTATTGCCAAGAAGCATAATGACAACAAAGAAATAATCCAGCAAACTCAAATCTCCTTATGTTTTATGTTTGTTTTTAAACCAGTGTAACTACTTTTAAGAGGTTATTAATGTGTTGTGGAGAGCAGACAGAAGCTGTATTTCTGAGCAACTGAGTTGTTTTATATTCATTTCAACAGCTGTAGCGAGAGGCAAGTTGTTCATATAAATATTTGCCAGTGTAGTTCCCTATAATCATCTTGCTATTGTGAAAATGAATACTTTTCTAGCATCCATCACAAAAAAGACATGAACATTGTAGAGTTGGGTATTTATTTATTTACTGCAAGTCATGGTCATCACAACATTCACTACATAATAGCTTAATTTCATGACATTGTGCAACCTTCTTCTTTTGAGAAGAAGGTTGCACAATATTATACCAAATATAGGTATTATACCAAATAAAACTGTCCTGGGCTTTCCATCATGCTATGATACCATTTTCACATCAAACATATCTAGAGTGTTGTTATGTCTCATAAATCTTTCAGAAATGTTATGGCCTATAGATGGATTTGCATGAACAACACAGTCTGCTGTCTATTCACACAAGTTTCCCTTTGGACATCTGGTGAAACTGCTGAGCTTTTCAGAGAAACTATAACACTCATAAGAACGATTGTAAACGGCGTCAAGGGATCAGTGGAGAAGCATTATTGTGATGACTGACTGATGGGGAGTTTTGGAAAAGGTGGGAGATTCTTAAGGTATCATTTTCAAGGCCTCATATATGGCTTTGATGCCGAATCTAATTGCTTTTGTTGTTTTTGATATGTGCAGTGTTTTTACACCAATTGATGGTAAAATATTTACTTGATTGTGGCATAAAATGACACTATGTGCCTGGAAAATACATAACACTCCTTTAAATACATGCAACAAGACAAAACTTAATGTCAAAACCAGGAAAATACAAAGAAAATGTTTTGTGAGACATGTCGCTGAAAAGAACACAATGCTTATTAAAAGTCAGAGAACTTATATAGAAATGAAAACATTGCATTGAGGTTTACACATTTTTCGACCTAATTTGCCCCTGCCTTCTATTTGCACATTTTCAACCATGAGAAGACATTGTTTCTCATCTGGCAGACTTGCGAGACATGTAATCACCTGACCTAGTCATAGTCACCAGTTCTTAGGAAAGGATGAGTAGGTGTGATTACACTAGGTATCATTGCAATGATGATAGGCTGCTAAGGTTCGACACACCATCCACACACACACACACACTCACGCCCAGTCAGTCCATCACACATATAAAAACAAAGCTTACACTACTGCTGACATAGAGTGTTGTTACATGTTGAGTAGAGGCGACAGCTTTGTCTGAGGATTTGTTTGCGTACCTCACCACAGTGAGACAGCTATGCACAATTCTCTGTGGCAACTTTAAAGCCGCAGTGGATCTCTATTATGCTTGGTAACTTTGTGCAGCCATTGCTTCATTGGAACTGAAGCACCACCTAAAACACGGTGTACACTGCATAGAGCTAGCCGCATCTACAGAGGAATTGGTGACACGTACAAGCTGAGATATCCACAGTATCAAAGACAGATACAAACCACCACACAGCAGCCATTAAGGCAAGGGGATAAGGCCGGTCTCTTGTGACAAAGCACAAGCACCTGCTCTCCTGTCTTTGTTGCACTCTCTGGATCTGCCATTGTCTGTGTGTGTGTGTTTATCTGCATTCAAACCTATAAATAGAGGAAACGTCTTCCCTAGCGCTCACTCCAGTGGGATCCTCTCATGTTTTAATTAAATAAACTGCAGCAATAAGGCCCAGCTGTGCCCTGCATCCCCAGCCTGCGTCAGTCAGCATCCGTGCTCAGGGGCGACATACGCTGTAGAGGCTGGGGCGACGGTGCATTAGAATACATAAGGACGGAGGCAGATGGCGGAGAAGAACAGTGAGATGGACCATGCCGTAAAACTGGGGCATTCTGCACAGAGGCCACCTGGGTATCAAAGGATGCCCTGTTCAGGTGTTTTGAATGGGTTCCCCGATGTGCAAACCAGGAGCTTGATACATTCCTTTCATCATTCTCCCCATGTCATCTTTTCTTTTAGTGGTGTTCACTTTTTTTTTTTTTTAATCTAGTCTAAACTACTATTTAAAAAGCTATTTGCAATCTATTGTTGTCTTGCAGTGAGGAGAAAAAAAATATATAATAGTACATTATATATCACCCTGTCCATTTAAAACTTTTTTTTTTCCTAACGTTTATGCATGATAAACCAAATGAACCTTCTGCTCAGACCTGATGCTAAAGCATATCCTGGCTGAATGGCTCCCTTTTTCTGCAGCGAAAGTGAACAAAGCAGATGTGAGTGCACCACCAAAGCTTTTCAAACAGGCCTTGCCCCACATGCTTTGCTGCCAAGCCACACATTTCTGCTCTTCAGAACTGGAGTCTAAATGCAGGAAAAATGAATCTACCTTTTAACACAGGAAAAAAGGCAGTGTGTGTTGTTGTGAATTTAAAGGTGCAGAGTGCCTAAATGTTACATGTGGTGAAGATGCCCTTTTCCATTAGCAAAAGTTGCTTTTCTAGCTTGTCTGCAGAGGCTGGTTTGAAATCAAGTCAGGGGTTAAAATAGTTCCGTTTGTGAGTGTAGCAAACTGTCAGTATGAAGAGTCATACAGACACAAACCATGTGTTACTGCTGTAAAATGTCTCATATTACAAGTTACTGGCCACATTTCACTTTAAGAATCAAACTCTTGTAACATTTAGTTTGTCCTGAAAAAATACCACAGTCAGCATTTGGACTACAGGATAAAATATAATCTTCAACCAAACCAACATCATTTTCTATGTATGTCTAGTACACCAGCAGCATTTGTGTTTCCCACAGAAGAAGCTCATAAATAGGACCAGGACAAATTAACATAACCAACTTATGATGGATCCAGTCAAACCAGCTAGCTCCACCAAGCCTCTGCTCGCAGGACACCAAATAAAACAAAACAATAAAAAAAAAAAACAAAGAACCTGATTCAAGGGATGTTATTAATTGCAACACAGTAATTAATAACGGAGAAATTATGTTACGTTAATTACGTGCTGTTGGGAGGTAATGATCAAATACTTAGAACAGAGCTCCTTTTTGTTTGCACAGATGATGTCATCAAAGGGCAATTTGTAGAACTCTCAATTTGCATTTTATATATATATATATATATATATATATATATACACACACAAGTTGAAGCAATACCAGCCTCAAATGGTATCAATTAAAAACATTTATTATACTTATCACAAATTGTTTCAGCATGATTATTTGTGTTTCAATTCTTATATCATAGCCTGTGTATGGCTTGTGGTCAGAGAAATATTCTGGCTAATCTTTAGTCCTCTGTCTTATCTAATTCATCCAAGTTGTATTCCTCAGGTAGAAAGTCAAAGACCAGATCAAAATGCTTCAAAACCCAGCTGGCATCTGTCCAAAATCTCTTGTTAAGCATAGTGTTTACAAAAAACAACATATTATTCACTCTCAGTGATTTTCACTGTTGAGAACAATTCTTGTGATCTGGGTGTTTCTCTTTTCAGAAATAGCTTTGCTTTGCTGCCATTTTTTTATGATGTTTTTAAATTGCTCAGTTACTGAAAGGAAAATACAAATCCTTTCCTTTGTGCTTTGTTTCAGTTTTGAAGAGAATAGCACCCAAATGTTGCATTGAATATGAATTTTACAAAGCATGACTGGGTTGCACAAATCAGCATCAAGCTGCCTTCATCAAACACTGTAGAATTACTCAAGAAGACTCAGAAGTGTCACAGATTGTTTCCTACATGTGAGAAAACTTGCTAGTCAAAGGCAATTGTAGCAGAGATGCTACCTATTACTGAATTAAACCATTAAAATATTTGTACAGTTCAAAAGAATCAACGGTTCACTTCAGCTCCTAATCAGTTCATTTAGTATTATACCAGTTCTGGATAGTTATCTTCTTCAATCTGAGTTTTAAGAGAAAATATAAACTAAAGACAAGAAAATGCTGTGCTAATGCTTTACTGGCATCCATCGCATTTCTGTTAACATTCCCAGCACTGTAAATTCTGGTTTTGCAAAATACTTGCTCAAAGACTCAAATCTGACCACAAGTTCAGAAACCTCATCTAATGCTTGTGAATCAATATCTCTGGCTGGGTCCTTTTTCTGTTAAGCTTCCTCTCCAGACCCTCACATGATTTCCCAGCTAGGCCCTGCTGTAAGAAAAACACACACTTAAATGGCAGTATTTAGTAACAGCAGCAAAAAAAACCTGCTTGGTTCCCGGTTAGCATGTATAATTAATGGACTGGTGCTGCTGGTCCTTGTACTCTTTTTAAGTTAATCCCCAAAAGGCCATGTGTCCATTAAAGGCCTGCAACAGTCAACACCCTGGAGGATGAATATGGCCGAGTACAGCTCTCAGACACCATCAATGCCCGAGCTACAAAAAAAATAAAATAAAAAGTGAAATGATTATATTGATTATATGTCAATCATTTAACGATTTGTTTGTTTCTGTGGTATTTAGCAGAATGGCCACTCTCGGTAACTCTGATTTACTGTCAACTAAATTAACCTCAGCAGGTAAGAAGTAGAAATCAGTCAATACTCATTCTGATGAGTAACTGTGATGACCTTTCTCATTGTTCATTTTAAAAGAGGTAAGTGTTCAGTACCTTTAACCCTGCATAGATAAGCACCAATCAAGCTTTCAGTGGACAATACTAATTTTCTTTAAGGTATGACCATTCATGATTTTTTTTCCCAACTGAGGACTTTACCACAGTCGAGAGCATCAACATACATGGTGTTGGACATGTTCAGGAATAGTTCCTACTTTTGATTATTCCAATACAATGATAGAGCATAGTCATCCTGGTTGCTGATGCTCAACTTCACATTAATCTGTCTACTTGAAAGTAGTAAAATAACAATTTTTGAAATGTGGTTGGCTAAGACTCAAAGACAGAAGCAAATGCATCTCCCATCTTTAAGAGTCATGCATTTAAAGTCAAGCCACATGCTTTAGAGATGAATAACAATGGGGCAATAGTTGTGATCAGAAGCCCCATAAACAGAGGACCAGTAAATGCAAAGTGAAATGCAATGAATTGCATGTCATGCTCCCTCATGAGGTCATCCAATGGGAGAGGAGTGTCAGAAATGGCAGCATGAGGATGATAGGTCAGCACCATTTGAGGATAGTAGTACATGACTAAAGGTCAAGTGATGCCATAACTGTAAATAGGTATAATCAAAGCAAGAAGAGAAAGACTTTAGCTGTGAGTGATTTAGATTGGTAATAAGGGATAGCATTTCAAAGCTTAAGCTATGAAATACTGGCGGTGACAGTAAAACTACCCACAATTTTAAAGGCTGGAGTTGCAAACAGTAACTTCAACTATTTATGTGATCACATAATGTGAGCTTCATTTTTTTTAAACAGAATATTTGAATGATATCTACATTTAAAATGAGTAATGAGACATTTTAGAAAATACTGTGTTTTATAGCAGGATTTAAAGGCACGATACCTCAATGTTTTATTATTGTAAATTCTTTCACGACCTGAACAAGTTTTATTTTCTCTGGACCAAGTCATAAATATATCGAAGATGGAAGAGGAGAATATTAGAACTGAAAGATCTCAAAGTATTTGTGATTCATTTCTTAGAAAAAAAATATTAAACTGTAGGGTTGGATTGAATTTCTGCCTGGTAGTGGAGGACATATGTTTACCATTTTTCTATGCAGAAACACAAGGCAGTGACATCTTTCTAAAAAGACATGACATGTTATGTAACTGGGCCTATCTACTTAATGTAAAACATGAAGACTTCAGTTTCATCTGGATCAGTATAAATGGGTGTATCACAGGAAACAACATGCCAATATTGCAGTTAAAACTTCAAAAAAGGTATGTTTCATGATGCTAAATCCCAACAACAAAACACCTGCTGCCCTGTTAGAGTTTAGCTACACACTAACTTGTGTCTAAAATCACTACAGGCCACTGCCCTGGTCATTTCAGAATGCTGCCTTTAATATGGTCAATCACCAACTGGTGTAGGGTTAAAGTACAGAAAAACATTGTCTTTGTTCCAAAGATTTAGCTGTCTCTAGGACGGTTGTTACAATGACAGTGAATATGTATATTATATTGTATCTTTTAGTTTGCTATGTTCGAGTTATGTACTTGTAGTTGGTTTCATCTGTAGAGTAAGCGTTTAATGTTGCATGTGGATGAGTGTTCCAACTATTATAGTTTTGAGCTAATGTCCACCTTGGCCAGGACATCCTCACAAGTCATTTTGTGCTCAAATAATAAAGTACAGTAATACTTTAAGAAGTATTAATAATGAATTTTTAAAGAAATTACTAATTCAAGAGCTTAACTCTTACAACACCGAATTTGAGTAGTCAAGTTAAGCAGGGATACTGAAGCTAGAGTTGCATTGTTCTCACACTTTTTTCCTTGATCTGCGATCGACAGCTAAATGACCAAAATCTAAGTGCTACTTTCATTTCAAATTAATGACATAAAATAGTCCTTAAAATGAAGAAAATCAAATTTGGTGCAGAATGCTTCAAGAAAAACATACAGGACATGAGAAAAACTAAATAAGAACTAAATATTTTATCTTTTTCACTGATCATCCGGCAACACTACTTGCACAACTGCATGTCGATGCAGTCTGCATCTCTGCATTTTTTTTTCTCCAAAGGCTCTATAGTACTTTGAGACGTAATTATTGTTTCTCATGGCAAACTATGCACCGTATTCCTGAACAATGAAAGAAGTAACTTTCGTAATGTTAAATCTAAATACTTAGTCTCTTATACATGTGGTAAGTTGGGTAGAGTTGCTTTTAGTTATCTCTATGAGTCATTCACATTTACCGTTCATTTTCACTATTTATATTCCCATTGTGCTCCACACATCCACAAATACATTTCTTGACCCGCCCCTGGTACAAGGATATAAAATAGAAACATGACTGCTCTAATGTACCTGGGCTGATAAGATAAATGGACATTGCTGTACTCTGCAATGATTCAAAAACGGAAGATGGTTAAATGACTCAAGAGGTGTGTGATGTGATTGGTGTTGTAACAAATAAGAGGAACAAAGAAGCAGAGGATAAGAAAAGACACATTAATGAATTAATAATAGGCAAATTGTGGACATGTGATATTACACAACTACATGTGACTAACAGCCAGCTTATGATGTAAGGAATGCATTGCTAGGTTGAAATTTACTTTGGCCTCAAGAAGGTCCACTTAATAAGATCTTTGCCCTGCCAAACACAATCAGACAACAACTGAGGCTGATGACTCAATGGTTTCCAAATGTGTATCAAAGGATATTAATATCAAGGCCAAAATACTGCATTTTGGTTTGTGTCTCCAGACATCGGGCCACTGTAAGTACTGTGATCACAGCCAAAAGGCCTAGTAACATCAGCCAGATTATAATAGCCATGCTCATCAGTCGCACTGTTATTATCACGGCCAGGTACATGGGCATTATGGGATGAGCATCCAGCCGAGTCTCATCATCAACTGGGTGATACCTAAGCTAAGCAGAGACGCATGGTCGAGCTGTCACACATGACCTAACGGCCCATACAAACAACCTCACATCCTCATCATCCTCCTTCGGTCGGCCAATTCAGAACAAAACCTCCCATTTCATGTTACTTACCGATTCCGGGGGCGGAGTAGATGAAATATAGTACCGAGGTGGAGAGCGAAAAAAGGAATAAAAGCCCAAGGAATGACCTTCTCCGGAAACGCAAATGTGTCGGCATCATACAGGCAGCAAAAGCACACACAGGCACGTTTTGCTTTTTTCCAACGACGGCTGACCACCCCCGATGTGTCCAGATGCCTGAGCCAGCGAGTCCGTGGTCGGGCTGGGCGAAATGAGTCCAATCGAGCGCTAGGTCTGCGGCAGCAGCAGATGAACAGACGACGAGGAAGTCCGTCTATTTCCGCGGCAGGTTGCAAAAAACAAGGATGGGAACGCCAGCATTCAGCCGAGACACTTGAGTCCCATTCCTGAAGAGAAGGTGTCGGTTTAAATTCGGGGTATGTCCTAATGGGAGGGGAAAATGGCCAGCGAAGATTTCGCGGATTAAGGGGGCCTGGTGGGCTCAACGCGAGACCATCCTTTCGGTTCCACCGATGGTGTTTCTTCCACTCTTCGTTTTCTGGTGCCTGCCTGCCCAACCCTATGAATGGAGCGGTCTCTCCGCAGAGAGAAAAAAAAAGAGCAATACCTCAAGTGGGCGTTAACGCGGTAGCTCCTACTCAGCGCAAAGTACGTACGGCGTAGACGACGTAGCCTGGCAACCAACGTTGGAATAAAAAAAGCTTTCTTGATAACCTTCTCAACGTTACTGGAAATCTAATGGCGTATTGTATGACCGTAAACTCCTTGTCTTGCCCAAGATTATAAGACATGGATTCACTGACTCATTAGTTATGTCATTTCAGTTGAATCAAACCTTTCGATTGCTAAAAACTAATCAGTCATTCACAGAATTAATTATCGGTCGGGAGTACTTACTTATTCTTGATTCAGTAAGTATAAACGGAATTTAACACAAAGTCCCACAATGCAACACACAAAAAGAAAATAAGTGTATATTTAAATAAGGGATCATAAAAAAAGACTTCTTTCAGAAATGCAAGTTCCCATTTCTGATGTGATCAGAGTGTGATTATTTAACAAAAATATATTTAGTTTTTAAAATGCCATCATAAGAGAAACTGGGTAACTTTGGGGGAGGAGAAACGCAAAGGCAGTTTCGACACTCTGTGCTCCAGGATGTGGATGGTATAAAACTCCCACTCCTGCCTCCCAAAAGATCTCCCACCATATGAGAATCACCAGCAAAATCACTGTACTTAAGAGTTCCTTTGTTGCTTTCAGTGGCGCCACCATAGGAGGGATTGGCTGGGGTCAATTTACATAAGAAATTATTTCAGAGTGCTTTGTATTTACAAAACTAAAGCAGCAGGAATGGTGAGTTCTGTGAGGTTCGGAATAAAATTTAAGAGTTTACTTTAAGGGGATATTATGAAACTCGATGTTCTTTTAATATCCATCCGGTCTTATGTACATGATCTATAGTTTAAATTACTAATTTAAGAAACAACACTTAATTGCATTTATTTATTTATTTATTTATTTATTTATTTATTTATTTATCTATCTATCTATCTATCTATCTATCTATCTATCTATCTATCTATCTATCTATCTATCTATCTATCTATCTATCTATCTGAAATTATTCAATAGCTTTTTGTTTCACTGCATCCCACCTGAATTTATTTTTTGCATATTATTTATATTTGTTTATGTTTGTTTTGCATCTGTTGTATATATGAAATGAGCTAAAATACTCAAACAAAAAAAAAGAACAATTTTTTTGTGTGTTTTGGGAGATTGGGAGTACTGGAGTGTGCATTTGGGAACCAATGTACTTTTCCTGCAACCCACTAGCCCGGAGTATGGGGCTGTAAATAAATAGGAATATAAAAATAAATCGATACAACCTACAGATTACATAGTTTACACATTAAGCAATGCACAGTAAGCTCCATAGAGAATAAATAAATACTGTCTTTTACATTCAAATAAGGGGGTTCTAGTTATTTAGAATAGGAACACAGTTACAATTTATTTATTTTTATTTTTATTTTTTTGGTTCTTCTAAAAGCAATTTCAGGATTAAAAAATATTATAAATGACATCGCAACATAATGCAACACAGAAAAGAAAAAAAAAGATACATTTGTCCTTTCATTGAGAAAGAAATAAACTAATAAAAAAAGAGGTCATAATTACATTTAACTAGTCTCATAAACTTGAGGAAACAAACCTGTTGAAAAAACATCACATACCTATCTCAGGATTAAAATAATCATAAAACGATGTGAATAATCACACAAGACAAATTTAAACTAAGAACAATCAAATTCTTCTCAGTTTTCTGCATGGCGTGTGAAGCAGAGGGCTGACGGTACAGCGCAATGCCACATGGGAGATGGAGTCAATAAAATATACTCAGCGTTCACATGACATTTTACATACATTTTTGGGGGGACGTAACGTTGAGAACAACATAAAAGCATGTGCACATTTCCTACACAAAACATACACTCAACCACGTCTGATTTGTTTACGTGGGTCGTTTTAATTTGATCAGTAAAGCTCTAGTTGTCGACTACAACTCCCGTCAAACATTTCTGTAGGAAGTAAGGCCGCGATGTCAACAGATACGCGAAGCTGAAGACATGAATCCATCTGTCTTTTTTAATGCAATATATTGTCTGTAGGCCTAGAAACACTTAGTTGAGGATGAGAGGTGTTGGGGTTAAACTTTCTTCGTGGTTCTTGTTACTGTTTTTTGTGAAGCTGTGCCTGTCAGACAGAGTCGAACAGCCCAACTCTGTGGACCTTTACAAGAGAAATGACGACGCCGAGCAGAATGTGCTACTAAAGGATAATACTCCACTTCAAGACAAGCAAATACCTCAAGATCTTAAACAGACACGACAAAATGAACCTGACCCAACCAACTCGCAGAGCGACGGAAAGCTTTTCAGGTTGTTCGTCTTTTTCTGTTTTATCTACTGTAACTACGCTAGTGAGACTTTTTTTTTCTTGTCTTGTCACTTTGTCGACTATAACACTTAAATCCCCATACTCAATGACAGTCTTTTCTGTCCTATAAAGAAAATGTGTGCATTTTATATAAAATAGTGGCGACTGTTTATTTCATGTCAAAGCATCCACGAATGTGGTGACACCCAAAAACAGTATAATATTCAGCCTAAGCGTGTTTACCTTATGGCTGTTCATTGTCTCACGTGGTCAGTTTTGGCTAACAATAACAACACCTGCCATCTTCACTGTTCCTTTCCAGAAAGTCCAATGAAACTAGTGAGAATTACAGCAATGAGACCCATCACTCCACAGCAGCTGCTGTCAAGCCAACTACACCAGCGCCCCCGACTCCGAAGCCCATCCTGCCTGTGCAGACCGGGGTGAAGGCTCAGGAGGAAGAACAGTCCAGTGGACTGACTATTTTCTTCAGTCTGCTTGTCATTGGTGGGTTGCTATTCATTCCTTTTACTGACTACTCTGACTTTGAGATTTTCATACTTCTGCAGAAACAATAGGCTATTACAGTTGTTGTAGTGTCATCTATATTATTTATTAAAAAAAAACAAACAAAAAACCCCACTTAAATAAAGTAATAGTGGAAGTTGAACAGGCTAACAGTAGGTGGGTATTTGTCTGGCTGCTTATCCTTGCCTACTTAGCAAATGTTCCACGTGTTATCAGTGTTGCATTGAAAAGTATGATGTCTGAGCTGGAGCTGTTTGTCAATTGTAATGGAAAACCATCCAAACCGATAGCGCTGAGCTGAATTCAAACACCCTGTGACCATGTAGTGGAAAAGGGGCATTAGTTTCTACACCACAGCAGCTCATGACCTCAAACATGTCCAGCCAGCCAAGCCTCTATTGTTTGTGAGGGAAATTTTTTCGCAGTCGTCTTTCAGGTGGCCAATCAGCGGTCACCAGCAGGTTAGGAAGGGTCAGCGCTACCTCATTCTTGGCTATAAGTATCAAGAGGCAAAGCCTCTGGTCCTGGTCATTCAGGATATTTATCTGACATTTGACTTAAATTATAAGGAATGCTTTTTACATAACATTTTGACTTTACTTGTTTGCTCTGTTAGCTAACCTGTTTCTACTCTGAAATTAGTTTTATTTTTTAAATGGAGATGAGCTGTTGAATTTGCTTCTTGTACTCTGAAAATTGCTTTCCAGGGAAAAAGATTAAGGACAGAATGAAAAGTGAAAATGCACAGCAAGAAATGTACATAGTAATTCACACATTAAGCATAGCCTCCTTAGTGCCTCGTACATTTTAGTTTACGAGAGATGATTCAAGTGGTAAAAGAGGTCAACAAAGGAAAAACATGTTTACTAACTGTAGCTGTAAATTGTCCATTATGCACAATAGTACTCTTAATCTTTATTAAATTGTAGATATAATTCCCTTTCATTCTGTGGGATCACTACATTATTATTCTTTAGCAAACTCAGTTGCTTGCATTTTGATGGTACAGTAGCTGAAGATTAGTGCATGAGAAACCATTTCAGACCATTACAAACCACACATTAGGGCTAAAAGGTTTAAAAAAAAAAAAAACGTATCATTTGCTGCCCCAACTTTGCCTTTTGTTTTCAGTTGAACAAAGTTAGCATCTCGATGAGAGAAGATCGCATACACCCTTTGATCAAGTTTATTTACTGGTCTGCTAATCTGTCTAAATTTGGCCATTTTTATTTCATCTATTGAATGGAGTGCAGATGACATCACTATTCTTGTATTTATTATTAAAAAAAAAGCTTTGTTGGTATGACTAGAGATTTAAGTCGGATGTTTTTTTTCCGCCTGTGAAGTAGTAAGAGGTTAATTTGCTTTTGTGGTTGTTGCAACTGTTTCTTCCCATGCTGTCAAATACATTATTGATTGTGTGAAATAGTGGACCAGTATCTTCAAGAGCAACAATTAGCAAATAAGTATGGGCTTACTTTAATTGCAGGATGTTCAAAATAATAAAATGAAAAATTTTTTTATTTTTTTTTTTTTTTTAGGGTGAACAATTTTATAACTTCAAGATTATTCTCACTGAAAATCTGTTGTGGAAAACAACAAAACACTACATGGCAGTCATTAATTATGTAAAGCTGATCTAATTTCTGGGTTGTTTAATATTTTGCCAAATAAATTAGTTTTTTCTATGTTCTACTTTTATATATGCCTCTGAAAATTATTTACATTTCATTACGGACCAATGCTATTTCTTTATTTCTGTACTCACTGCAGTAATCTAAATCAAACATCTAGAAAAGCCTTTGTAGCAGCATATTAGGTGGTAGCTTTTTTTAGGCCTGATGTGAGCATGTATGACATCATCTTCTGAACAAAGATGTATTTGTCCTAAATATTCATTCAGTTGTCGTCCTACATCCTCTCTCCCTCAGGTATCTGCATCATATTGGTGCACCTGCTTATCAAGTTCAAGCTGCATTTTCTTCCTGAGAGTGTGGCAGTTGTATCTCTTGGTGAGTATTACTCATGTAACTTGCTGCTTTGTGCATAAATATGTCTTTGATTAAACAGTTTCAGGCTTTAATGACAATTTTATGGAAATATTAAGGGGAGGATAACAATCGGAAAGCAGAATGGGTGAGGCTTGATTATTGTCAGAATCAGCTTCATTGGCCAAGATTGTTTGCACAAACATTTGGCGTTTTTTTTTTTTTTTAAACATTCACAGTGTGCAAAGTGTAGATATATTAACTTTACAGGAAACAAATTAGGCAAGGCAAGTTCATTTGTACAGCACATTTCAACATCTAGTCAGTTGAAGGTACTTTTACATGATGTAAACAAGAAACAAGTAAGAAATGTTTTGGGGTTTTTTTCAAATGTCATAATCATCAGCATAAATTATAATGAAGACTAGATGTAATCTTTGTTCCAGTTATTTGAAATTTAATCTTTGTTAAATTTCAAATAACAATCCTTAGTCTTGATTTAGAGGAGCTGAGTATTTCAGCATTTTTCAGTTTTCTGAAGTTTGCTCTTGATTATTGAAGCTTACAAACTGAATGCTGCTTCTTCAAGTTTGGTTCTGATGCAGAGTAGACTTGAATCTGAAAAAATTAGTGGTCTGAATGGTTGATACAGTGACTAAAGGTCCATAATGTATTTGGGTGCTAAGACATTCAGTAATTTATGAACTAACAAAATTATTTTGAAAGTCTATTCTCTGAGCTACAGGGAGCCAGTATAAGGACTTTAAGACTACAATAAAGTGCTCTATTTCCTAGTTTTAGTGAGGAGGCGAGCATTCGTGTTTCGGACCAGCTATAGCTATCTGATTGACTTTTCAGGCAATGTAATACATTGGAGAAAACTTATTAGAAGCAAAATAACTAACTTTGTTCTTTTTCACTCAGTTGATTGTTGATCTAAAGCAAGGCTTTTCAGCCTGTGGCTCCAGAGCCAGATGTTGACAATAAATCCCTACAAAGTGGCTCCTTGTGACTTTAAACCAAAATTATACAGAGACGAGAAAAGTTGTAAATTGTAAAGGCGAACTAAAGAAAAGGTTGGTTTTAGCCCTAAGCATGCTGTTACATGAAACCTTCTTAAAATTCCTAATGAAGTCATGAAGCAATTTTTTTCACCTTGTTCTAAAAATGTTTTGTAAACGTTAGTGTTTTTCTTTGTTTTTTTTAAAGTGTGCTGCCTATTTAACATAAATTCGATAAGGACTCAGCTGGGTGCTGCTTTAAATAACCAATAAGTTTTTTTTTAATCATCATAAAAACACAAAAATACTAATTTATAAAAACACCATGCAGTCCACAATTGGAAAAACTAGAAACAGACATTAAATTCGTATGAGTGCCATCACCAAAATCATCAATACACATCAAATATGTTGCTCAATGTTCCATTCACTACCAATCAAAAGCAACTCTAAACAGGTGGGTTTTAGCCTTGATTTAAAGGAACTCAGTTTCAGCTGTTTGGCAGTTTTCTGGAAGTTTTGTGGTGCATAGAATCTGAATGCTGCTTCTCCATGTTTGGTTCTAGTTCTGGGTATTTTAAACTGTTCTCTGAACTACAGGGAAATCTGAGTATTTTCATATATATTTTATTTGTTTTATTTATTTTTTTCCTGGTCAAAATGGTTTTGGAGCTCTAGACTGATCTTGGTTTGTTGAAGTACAGGGGTAAACGTGACCATTAGATTCCAAAAGGTTGCTGATCGGTCAGTAAAAAAAAAAATACACTCATTATTAGTTCTGGGGTTTTAGTACTGACATAAAAAAATCTGGTCCACCAGGTGCTGAAATGGCTTAAATGTAGACGCACAGATCTTTGGTATTTGTGCTAACATGGATATCAATGAAATGATTTTTACAGTACACAAAAAAATCCAGAATCTAAGGGTGTGTTCTTATTTTACATCATTACAGAAAGTTAAGACTATCTATGTCACCTTTCAGCAGTGGTCCATTTCTGAATTTAGTTTTTTTAAAGGAGCAGTATCATGTAAAATTGACTTTTCTGACCTTCCAACCCACAAAGCTCAAAAAGACTAGTGGCAGCAGCAATTAACAAACACCTGATGGAACAGTGTTTGCTAATGCTGCACTTATTATGCAAACCTTTTAACGCAGTGAAGTAACGTTTGTAAAGGGCATCATGTCAAACCACTGTTGTAATAATGTATTAAAGGAGTGTCAGAAAAGGTGAGGGCTTTTAAAGAGACAGAGGCCAGTTTCAAGAGATCACATACAAACCACCTCTTGATCAATGCTGCTAAAACCTTAGAGCTGGTTGTGGATTTACACAGGTGCAGACCAGTAAACTCTCAGCGAAAGGACATTGAGATGGTGAACTCTTAAGGACCTGATTGTTCACCTGAACAATGAACTGGACTGGACATTCAACACTGAAGTGCTTTACAGGAGTGGTCAGAGCACACTCTACCTGATGAGGAGGCTGAGGTCATTTTGGGTGTAAAATTACCTTATTTTTAAGACCTTATTTGATTCTGTGGTGGCATCATCCATCTTTTATGTTAAAGTTGTTTGAGCAGCATCTTATCTACAGCTCGGAGGATAAACTCGTCAGGTTGGCCAACTTTATGCTAGGATGTCCCATGCATCCTGTCATGCAGCCTAACTTAACAATCAAGTGTGAAGTGTTATGTAACAAAAGAGATAAGGCTCCACACATTTTGAAAAGATCACTTGAGGGGAATTTTCCTCCTTGTAACTGTACTCTCTCTTCACATGTTTGCGCATGTGTTTTCTCTACACCTCAGTGATACACATGCATCTTGACCCTGCAGGGCTTTTCCCTTTTTATGGCCTGCATACTGCACAGGGTCAGAACTTCTATTTGAGTGCTTGGAGCAGCCAGGGAGTCTGCAGTGGAGAGATAACAGTGTTAACAAATCAGAAGAAAGGCTCTCTTTCATCACTTCTTCTCTTCCATCTGCCCATTGTCTGTCTTAGTCTATGTTATCTCTTAACATCACACAATAAACCAGCATCCAAAGATTTTGTTGTATCTCTGTGTCCTTTGCTCTACCTCGTACGCAGTGCTGTTTCCTTCTTAATTAATGCACCTGCAAACCCTAAGAAAACACTAACTTAATACATGTTTTATACTTTTTTTGTTTAGGAATGTCCTTTTTAAACAAAGAAGGAAATACTTCAGGAATGCATTTTTTTTTTTTAAAGGGAGAAACTATTGAATCAGCCGTGTCATCTTTCTTGTTCTTACCTTTTCCAGGAATCCTAATGGGAGGGTTCATTAAGATCATCGAGTTCCAGGAACTGGCCAACTGGAAGGTAAAGTTTGAATCAACTGGATCTATAACTATTTTTTTTTTTGTCACACTGGAAGCTTTTTCTGTGCATTGAAACAATCACACACCAGACAAAGATATACACCATGTATGTACTGCAAAATATTTGGAAAGTACAGAGTGACCTAAACTGGCATAGTACATTATGATAGAATAACACTTCTTTTTGCACAATGCAGTTACAGTAGGGGACATTTTGGCTCACTTTCTTATCACTTAGAAAGTGATCTCATTCCTTCATCTCTATCACATGTCATTCTCTGGTGGCTGTCTCTTCCTCTTTATCACTTCTCATTTTTTGCGCCTTTCATTAACATTCCTTTTTCTCTGCCAACTATTGAGAAAATGGACAATCAAGGGGTGGAGAGAAAGTGCTGTGGAGTGAGAGAGGAGGGAGGATAAGAGGGCAGGTTGTCAATGTTTCTTATACACAGGGACCCATTGTTTTTGTGATTTTTTTTTTTCCTAGTTGTGGGTCCCGGGATGTTGCTGAGTCATTGGCAGAAGTAATTAGAGCCGCCAAAGCCTCTTGCCCCGTGTTGTCCCATCCGGTAAATCTGCAGGTGACCATCTCTGTGATGGTAGTTGATTTTCAACAATCAGGCTGTCCATATAGGCCTGAGGCTTTATGATTTCTTAATACTAAGAAGCATAAAAAATGAGAACAGAACAAGAAAAAGCTCAACTTTGTTGTGTGGAAATTTTCTAGAACCAATAAGTATTTTTGCGTATGTCTAGCAATTTTTCACATAGAAATTAAAATTCTTACACATTCTTCTTTGCAAAATACCATTAGTCAGACTTTTTTGGAGCATGTTTGTAAACATAAAGGTATGTTTAGACTCTGACTTGCTTACATTTATGGAGAAAGCCATAAGGTCATTGTTCTGCTGTAAGCCACACCAGGTTTCTTCTTGGATTTCCCCTTATTAAGAATTATCCATGTTCTAATCAACTTTGACAAATTTCTCTTCCCCTACTGAATAAAGCTGTCTTCACAGCAAGAAGCAGCTGTTGCTGTGTTTCACTATGGGCATGGTGGATTCAAGATCTGCAGTGCTAAATCCCTCTTAATGTTTGAATGTTGCTAAGATGTTTTTATTTTTCATCTAATTTGACCATTTGTGGCAGGACTATAACGCACCTAATTCCAAGATGACTTTGTATGTTTTTTGTCAACGTTGTCTATTTTTCCGTCGATCTTCCATGAAGGGAAAATTTGTAGCGTGGATAGCTAATAGTTGTCATGTCAACAGATTCTTCCACCTGAATTGTGGAAGACATTTAAGGGCCTCTTGACTGCTCTTTGTTCTGCCTCTTAGTTTATGTGGAAAGTCATGTTTCAGTATCTTGTAATTGTGGTACACTCTTTTTATTTTGGATTATGGCTTGAACAGTGCTCGTTGAGATGTTCACAGTTTGGGACATTGATTACTAACTTACTACTTTAAACTTCTCTACATGATGAAAAGTTTAGGTAGACCTGTCATGTCTGATGTTGGTCTTCATGATTCTGTTCTCAAATAATCTGAAACCTTCACAGAACAGCGACATTTAGACTTACTCCTAATTCACTGATTAAGCTTGTGATGTAACTGATTGCACTGAATTGTATTTGGAATGTAAATGAGAATAGTGTAATATGCACTCAACAATTTTGTATTTTTTTCCCAAAGTTTTAAAACTATGCATTTCCTTCTACTTCACATTTCTGCACTTCTTTGTATAACACAAAATCCCAAGAAATTGCATTACAGGTTGACGTTGTAATGTACTAAAAATAAAAAATAAAAATAGTTCAAGGTTATAAAAATGTCTTGTAAGTGTGGGCGATATGACAGAAATGTATTATTATTAATTTTTTTTTTTTTTTACAGTAAAATCCCATTCTCAATTTCTCCAAATATAGTGAGAGCTCTTACAGGAATAATCAGTGCACCATAATTTAGGACAAAGAGCATTTCTAACTAAATTGACCTTGTACTATTATGTGTGAAGCAAAATTGACATTTTAGAAATATATTGCTGTTTTTTTTTTTTCGGACACTAAAAACAGCAATATTTGTTCTGTATGACATTATAAAACATAAAACATTATTTTTAAATAGATAAAAAAATCATACAGGTAAAGTTTGCTCTTGCTAAATGATGTCTAAAAGTGTTGTATCATGTTTTATGTGGGAAAATTTACGAATTTACCAAATTAATATTATAATTAATGTTAGCATTATTCTTGGTAGCAGGAGTATTTGTAAGATTTTTTATAATTCCATCAAACTCTCACCAACACACTCAGAATGTTTTCTGGATTAAATGAAATCAGCCAGGAATAAATTACACCCTGTAGTCTGAAAACATAATAAACTCCACATTTAGACTGTGGGGTTTTTATGAGCAGAAAGCTACTATCAGCATGTTTAATTGACTTTATGCTCTTTAGAGTTCAGAGAGCTTTATGCTGAACCTAGATAAGGTTTTTATTATGAACTCTTCTCATCTTAGCTATATGAATAAAGCCATAAAATGTGGTATAATTGCATTAGCTGCTGCCAAGTGTGTTTGAACTTTGATATCAAGTGCTTCTTGTCCACTAAAGTTGATAAGCTGGTTAAGCAAATAAACTACCTATCTGAACTGCATAAAATGTTTTCAGCTACATGTTTATTTACTCACCATAAGCATCTCCCTTAGTGAGGACAAGAGCACTCCTTTTTTTATTACACTCTCAATTACTCAGATTTTGTTTTTTAAAGCATAATTACTAAATACAGTTTTATTGGTAATATTATGTTCAGCTAACTATATTAATTATTACTACCATGACATATATATTTTTTTTAAATTGAGAGAAAAAGTGGAATACTAAACTCCTGTTTGTCTGAGCAACCATGTAGAGCTGCATTGCATAGAATGTACCTCATAGAAAAGTTCCCTATCTATCTTCTTTGGCAGTGCATCAACATTTTTTTTTTTCTTTTAGGTTTTATTGGCTCTAATGGCCTTCATTTGATAGTGAATTGATAGGGGAAGGGGAGGAAAAGCGGATAAGGAATTGAACGTACGACGGCCGCGTTGAGGAAAACACCTCCATATATGGGTTGTGCTTCACCCCTGCACCACCACAGCACCCCGTGCATCAACATTTTCTAATCCTTTTCGATCTAATACTCTATAAAATTGCACAACATTAGTGTTACTCTTTCCTGGTCATGAATAATTTCAATGCCTGTTGCATTTTCTGCTTAAACTGCCAACTACATTTCGACTGACACTATCCTAGCTGTTAAGTTTAAAAAACATGTTTTGTACAGTGCAGAGGCTTAAAATTACAATGATTGGTTGGAAAACATGGTGAGAAAGCCTTTGTTCTGCTCCCGTCTCCACTCCAAATGGTTATTAATGCCTGTTACTGAAATATTTTGAGAAAAACACAGATTCCCACAGTTCATTATGTGTGCATGTGCGTGTGTGTGTCTGAGTTTCTTTAGAGAGCTTATCAGACTTGCACTTCAGCATTTGTCCATGCCATATCACAAACTGTGTGACACACTGACTTCAGCCTTCTTAAACAGTACCCAAATAACATTCACACTTTACTAAAAGTGTCTAATATCTTCCTTTAAGGACAGTTTGGTTCCACCCTAACAGTTTGTGTTACAAACCTTCATGCTCTCTACAAGCCACCAAACGTTTTATGCGGAAACAAAGTGTTGTGGTGAGAATCACAAGTCTCTAAATTGTTCAAAAGAAAAAAAGTTTTGAGAAATCACCTCTTCTCATTTTTTTTGCTACACATTAAAGTATGAGCTTAAATTTGAGAAAGTTTAGGTATGTAACTTTTTTCTTTGAGCTACTTCCTGATCCACCGAGCTCAACAAATAATATTTGTTGTTGTGTATCAGAATTTTGACTCAATTACTAATTAAAAACATTGCTTGTCATTCTCCTCACCTTACTGTCATAAAGGAGAAAAAATGAACAAAATATTTCAGTTAGAATTATATTTTAAAGGAAATATGTGGCCTCTTTGTTTGTGGCATCCTTTTTATTCCTAAAAACATTCATTTTGAAACTTTCCCTCAAACTAGTCGTTGGATTTATCTCCAGTTTTCAGTGTAAAATTGTACTACCACAAGAAAACATTAATTTAGCTCAAGATGTTTGTATACATCTGTGCAAATGCTCCCGATGCTTGTAAATGGTGATGTGTTCATGCAAGCTGATTTCCCCGACAGTGTGTCACAGCTGCTGGTATGTTTTAATAGTTTAGTTGATAAGTGCTTCAAGACGGATGTGGAAGAACACCACATCAGCTCCCTTATCCATTTTATGAACTATTGCTCCAAATTAAAGATACTTGCATCTTGAATGGTGGCCTATCAATGACCCCTTTGGATTCACTGTTGTTGATAATCTTTGTGCATGTGCATTTGTACCTTAGCCATTCTAAACAAGAAAGTTAGTTATGCATATGTCATGTTTCCTTTTTTTTTTTCTATTTTCTCTTTTACTGGTTTTCAGTTTCTTCTTTTTGTAATTTTGTTTGACATAAATAATTAACTCATTCAGTTACATGAAAAATCTTAGGTGAGATACCCCTAAAATGCAGAAAAATCTGCAATTATTGCAATAAAGTGCTGCTGAAATGAACCAACTTTCTTTTACCAATTCTCTCTCTCATCAGATGAACAAACGTTTGCCTGTGTGCTCTTCTTTTTTTTTTTTTCTCTCATCTGCCGATTTCTCCCTTGTGCTCTGACACAGATTGAAGAAGAAATAGCGTGCTGGTACAAAGTAACCTTCTAGCAGCAATATGTCTTCTAGACAGAGCACTGAGAGAGAAAAGCAGGTGAATATATTTACAACCTGGCTAATAATTTTGCATTCTCTCCATAATAGTGTTGTATTGTCTGTACTGAAATAAACAGGCTCATCGTTTTCCTCAGTGGCTTCAGTGGTGTGTTTTAAGCCCCAAAGGGCATCACATACTTTTAATAGATGGCTCCAACGCCAGAGAAGGAGAGAGAGAGAAAGAAATGAAAAGAGAGAGAAACTGACACATAGAGACAAGTTTTAATTGTGGTTTCAGGGGCCTTTTTCCCTTGTGGTGATGTCACTGGTTGTCAAAGCCAAGCCTCCAGGGACCCTCTGCTCTAAACAGAGGGTCTCATATTTATTTTTTTTTCCTGGTATCTCTCAGCTCCCTTTTGACTGCATTTCCTTCATCTTTAGGCATCCATCTTTTTTCATTAACTCTGCATTCAGACTCAGCACATACAAAGACCATATCAACCCTTTGCTTTCTGGGTTTATCCATTTCATCTTTTTTTTTTTTTTTCCTAAAGTGTATATTTCTCTGCTGTCTATTAATATGCAATGCCTTATGGAAGCATTCATACCCACATTTTGCCTCATCTCTTTCAGAAACCTCAATGGATTTTATTAGAATTTAATATGAAAGATCAGCAGAATTTAAGGCAGTAAAATAAGAGGGAAAAGATACATGAGTTTTAGATATATCATACAAATAACAAACCTGAAATGCGTATCATCTATATGTAACAAAATCCTTTTATTCTAACATCCTTGAAGAAAACCCAATAGCACCAATTGTAAAGGTCTTAGTGGTTTGTTAGAGAAAGTCAGTGAAAAATCAACATCGTGAAGACTAAGAATCAGAACAGATGGGTTAGAGACAAACTTGTAAAGAAGTAGTAATCACATGAAGCCAGAATTACATAGAAATGGTTAAAAAGGCCTAATCAAAGTACAGATGGAACTCCATTTTGAAATTTGTTATAGAGCTTGTAGCTCGAAGACACACCACAGAATAGGCAAATATTTCGCTCTCTAGTAAGCAGAGCTGGTTCAGATAAACCCCTGCAAACCCGCAGCTGTTCTTGCATTAAGATGGCAAAATTCAAATGTATTTCACAAATGGAATGTATCCTTTTCTTTCTATTTCATAAATGTGTACTACTTTGTCTTGCTCAATTACTCATTCTAGTTGTTTAGTGACAAAATTATATAAAAAAAAAGAGGACTAAATCTGTTTCTACTAGACATTATGTCTTCTACGACAAGCGTTTCCAATGTCAGTCCTCAAGGGACGGTTTCATACATATTTTAGTTTTCCCCTTGGTGGTAGTTACTACCTCCACAGCATGTCAATGTTCTGGAGATACCTGCTAATGTGCCCTTATTTTATCCATGTGTGTTGAATTGAAGCAATAACCAAAACATGCAAGATACAGACCCTTGAGGACTGACTGTGCTATTTGGTCTCATTTTTGTTGTAATTCTGACAGAACCAGACCCAGTGTCTAAGCATTCATTCTTGTGGCATGGAAATAAGTAACTATTTCCTGTTTTCTCAATCAACTGTTATTGCAAGAAAAGATTAACTGTCCAAACATGGTGAGGTTAGATTAGATCATTTCTCCTCAAATTCTTCTCTGTTTAGGTGCTTGTCTGAAGAGATGTTTTATATGCTTGATCTATCACTCCAGTCAACAATCCTGTGTGTGTAGGTGAATCATCTGAACTCATGCATGCGGCAGGAGTGCAGCTGTAGATGTCAAGTTGCAGTTAATGCACAGCATGCTTTGCTGTGTCCATGGCTGTAAGCTGGACTGAAAGGTGGAGCTCTACTGGAGATAAATGTCAAGTCACTAACATCAACTTTCCCAACCTGGAAGCAATGGTTGGCCTACTTTTCCTGAAATTTGAATGCATTATTAGTAGACAAACTAAGACAAACCTTACCCTTCCACCTCAGTTGCACGTTCTCTGATGCCGAATGTTTTTTTTGTTTGTTTGTTTTTAACTGGAAAATGAGTAATTCAAAATTTGTTTTGTAACACGATGTCCTGTGGGTTCCTCCCTTTGTTTCTGTTTTTATCAACATTTCATATTCTGTTTACTGTTAAACATGACTGAAAGTTACTTCGATAACAGAGGCAGGCCATGCATTTGGTGCCTGGGCTTTCAGACGGACCCCTATTACATTACAATTGCACAAGCAACCAATACTAATAAATCCAAAAAGCACAATATAGGATGAAATGTTTTTTTTCAGACATCTTGCTAAAACCTTGCATCAGTATCAGTACTGATTAATCGGATTTCAAGCATCCTGCTCTGAATACGTCATTCAGACCAGGTATTTTAATGTTTCCTTCTGTGTGGTCACATGAACCAGATCTCACTAACTGTGCTGTGTGCAAATAAACACAGAGAGAAGACAGCTAGGATTTTCTTATGAAGGTTTCCTTCAGATGATTATTTGGAGAGTGCTGTTTATTCAACCCTGCTCTCTTTTACGTTGTCCAGTTCTTTCAGGAAAGTCTGCCTTTCTTGAAAATGCATTTTAATCATTCCTGAGAAGGAAAATTAAATTTCTCCTTCTCTGTCAGCCATTGTGGGCATGGAATTAAAAAAAAAATTACAAGTATTAATGTTCACAGTACATATTGCTGAACATATCTGATCATCCAATCAAAGCTTGGAAAATGTCTGACATCATGTGGGCCTTTGAGCAGGTGCAGTGAGGTGAATCTGTAAGCTGGTTAAAAGAACAGTTCCCGTGCTATATCGATTACAGGACGTAGGCTTGCTCTATGGAATGTGAAGACCCTGGGCAGATTAGATTAACCTTGGCAACACAGAGAGACTGAAATCTGATTGAAAGTGCACTAAATTTAATTGAACAAACATTAGAATTTAAGTTATAGATATATTTGTTAGGGCTTCCTGGAGAGAAGATTTGTCAGACCCTGACAGCCCACCACTGGTAGATCATTAGGAAACTTCTAAAACTGCTTATGTCAGAGTTTTTGTACTGTGACCACAAAAGCCCTCCGAGCTCCTTCTTGTAAACCCTAATTTTGTGATATTTTCATAGCATTTATAAGATGCTTGTAAGTTTAAAATTAGATTTGTGACTGGCCAATACAATGCTTCTGATTCAGATCTTAGTATTTTTGTGAATGTGCCCCTGTACTTTTTTGCTAATATCAAGGCGATTGTTGTCATCGCCAACTGCTTGTGGACTTATTGAGGTGGAGAGTCAGACTGTACCAGCTGTCAAAATGACTTCCATTAAACAAAGAGGGAGATTGTTTAGCAGCTGCAGCAAACGCTCACTCGCCTCTTTTCTGTTCCTCTTATAGAAAACAATGTCAGCGTCTACCTGGAATAAGAAGATGAAAAACTCTTGCATGCATAATGTCTTTTGATTTTTGTTTTACAAACATGAATTATGCACAGAATCAGTACATGCACACACAACTACACACATGTCGCTACTACAAAAACACATGTGCATCACGCACAGCCAGAGAGTAGCACACAGGCACATGATGCCAAAGCCTTATCTGGGCGGCTGGCCCATTTTGCTGGGAAGCAACAATGACTTCATTATACTGCAGAAATAATCACAGAGCTAAGGTCACTGGGATACTGTGTGTGCATGCGTGGGCTTGTTTGTGTGTTTGTGAATGAATAAGACACTTGGAGATTAAAAAAAGAATTGTTAGAAATTTACAGTCGTTTTTATGGGATGTGTTGCTAATGGAGGTTGAAGGCATGTGTTGGCAGGCAGGTATGTCTCCTGACAAGCAGCTGATGTCTGTATGTGGTCATCCTGGAGTCAGCTTTGTAAGATGAAAAGATGCCAGTAGTTGCTCATTGCATTTTTTCACTTATGGGTTTATTAGTTTCTGTTTCTGAATGTTATACATTTCCTAATTCTTGCTGGAACAACTCAGAGCCAAAGTTGATGTGGTGGATTGTTTCATGGGTATTTTTAATGTTCTTCTTTTGCCTTTCTCTCTTTCTTCTCAAGGAGGAAGAAATGTTTCGACCCAACATGTTTTTCCTCCTGCTTCTTCCACCCATCATATTTGAATCTGGATATTCTTTACATAAGGTATGGTAATGTTTTTAACTAAACCTGCATTTCCAGCACTTCCTCTTGATGACTTAAAGTGGCAGTTCCAGGTTCAACCTGAGGCCAAAATAGGGAAATAAAAATAAAAAGTGCAGTTTGTGTAGGTGGGAAAACAATAATTACTGTAAAAAGTAACAACTTCAGGAAAAATGAACCAACAATGTACTGAATGAGCATGCAACTCACAAAAATAATACATA
Source organism: Poeciliopsis gracilis (assembly GCA_911649635.1). NCBI lineage: Eukaryota > Metazoa > Chordata > Actinopteri > Cyprinodontiformes > Poeciliidae > Poeciliopsis > Poeciliopsis gracilis. Next base: position 8,269,599 of record CAJVRI010001220.1, read on the forward strand.
TCATATGATTTTGGGTTGGGCCGCTTTCTCACTGAAAAGTCAATACAGTTGGGTGTGCTTAGTTTCTGTGGGTTATTATTCATGTCCTCGTCCTCCTCTGGCCCTCCTGTTTGAATAGGCTGCTGAACAGCAGCCATTGCCATGCCTATCTACAAACAGTGGCCAAGTTTATATATCCAACAACCTCCCATTCTTATTGGGACCACTAGTAGCCATATCTTTAACTGCAGGAGCATAATTGTGTGAATGCTTAGACCATTAATTCAGTGGGGGAAAACACCACCTCAAAGGACAGTTGTGTTTTACAAAACCTTTGCACTTTTTACCATATTTCTTTTAATACTTTTTAAAACCTAATTTTCTAAAACAATAGCATTTAATCTTTTCCTGTTACATTTTACAAGGTTGGAACAAACAGGGATTTTTTAAAAAATGTTTTACTATTTCTCCACTTTCTTTTAAACATCTAAAATTCACAATCCTCTATTTTACATTTGTCATTGTTTTTTTTTTTAATGGGATGTAAAGTTAGTCCAGGGACATTTAAATCCAGGCCTTAAAGTTCTGTGTCCTGAAGCATGTAGATCTGTCTCTGGTCAAACATACATGAATCACCTCCTCACTATGCACTCAAGTTACCCAGAGTCCTGCCAATTCCTTCAGCATTTGACTAAGGTGTGTTTAAGTAAAGTTGGAGAACCCTGGACCTATTGTCCTGGAGTTCAAGGCCACTGTTGTAGCCAATAAATGACACATAAAAAAGGTTTAGTGTGTTTGCACGGAAACATTTCTGGGTTAAACTTTCATGTGTATTTTGAATCATTCATCTGCACAACTGAAAATTGGTCACACTACATTGTCTAATGTCAGAGTGACCAATTAACTTGACAGTCTGTTTGTTGGGCTGTGGGAGGAATGCAGAACCTGGAAAGAACCCAAGAATTTAAACTTTGCAGAAATGCTACAGAAAAAACACAGAACCTCCTTTCTGTAATTCAACAATGCAGCCTGAGTCATATTTATGCTGCAGGAACAGGAAGTTATGGAATTATATTTAATTCCATTTCCAGGCAAAAACTGAATTCATGAACTGAAAATGACTAACAGGAAATATTGCATTTTCATTCATTTTAGATGACTTGCTTAGGGTGCCAGTCAGTGTGGCAGTGGGGATTCTATAATTAGAATATTTTTTAATGTGGGATTTTTGTTGCCCACTGAAAACATACTTAAATTAATATTATATATTTTTTATTTCCTATGTATAAATATTCTACTGTGATTGAATAAAGAAGAACATTCAAATGTTTTTTTGTGCATATCTGTATTTGTACCTTGAGTGTCAATCAATTTAGGAGTGACAGTGAGTTATTGCCAGGTACAAATCATTTCATATGCCCTCTCTCTTGTTTTACATAAGCATGTACCTGTACTGTGGCCTACCTTTCATTAAAATGGTGGACACGTTATATAATGGTGTTATATGAATATTTGACCTGTGTATTTGTGTGTGTATTCAGGGTAACTTCTTTCAGAACATTGGCTCCATCACCCTCTTTGCTGTGATTGGTACAGCTATCTCTGCCTTCATAGTGGGCGGAGGTATCTACTTCCTAGGCCAGGTGAGACAACCAGCTGTCAACAAGTCTGATATTTAGAGAAACATATCTTTAAAATTGCTTTTCCATGAATTAAATGTTCAGAAAAAAAAATGTTATTTTTTTTCTACTAGAAAGCCAGATGTTAATGAATATGAAACTAGTGTCAAGTGTCATCATGTCTAGAATCTTTCAGTGGACCATGGTCTTTTCTTTTTTTTTCTAACAGGCTGATGTGATTTATAAGATGTCCATGACTGATAGGTAAGGTTTGAATAAAACCATTTGCAATTTTGTTCATGTAAAAGAAAATATTTCACATATAAACATTGCTTATTTCCGTTGTTACATTAAAGTAAATTTTAGGATGCTGTCTTTTGCTGACCGACATGTTTCACAAACAGAACATAATTACATAACCATGTGTTTAATTCAGTGGAACTTTGGGTTGTTCAAAATTTTTCTTGGTCTACAATCAAAGGTGTGTATCTTGGCATCAGGCACAGTGTTTGCTATTCATTTTCTTGCCAGTAAGGGTGATATGTTTTTCAGCCTTCCTGCTTGCATGTTTTTGTATGATTGGTCACAAACTGCTCCAACTATACATTTGATATAATTTGCAGAATAAATCCTTACAAAAACAACAAAAAAATTTTGTTGGACATGCCTGAACACCTTTGACTAAACACGCTCTTTTCTGCTCCCAAAAGATCTACAGTTTTTTCAGTTGTGGTAAATCATTTTAACTTCTCTTTTTTATACAATATGAAGCCTGAATTTTTGCAAATGTCTTCTGATATTTTAACAGTCAAAATTGCTTTCTCATTTCAATCTCAACTTCCTCGTTTAGGTCACAAATGTTTTTTTGTTTCTTTTCATGTGCACTCCAGAGTTCTTAAAAGTTGAAAAACTTGTTTTGCACATAGCTGTTTCATGCTTATGTTTTGCTCCTTTGCTCCACAGATACCATTGCGTTAAAGTTATTTTAATTTGATTGTAGCTCAATCTTCTCTTTCTAATTCTCTTCAATCACACTACAGCTTTGCCTTTGGATCTTTGATCTCAGCTGTGGACCCTGTAGCCACTATTGCCATATTCAATGCTCTCAACGTGGACCCAGTCCTTAACATGCTGGTGTTTGGGGAGAGTATCCTGAACGACGCCGTCTCCATTGTTCTCACCAAGTAAGAGACTTCTGTAGTTCCTTTAAGCTCGTCCACACCTTATGGTGATACAGGTTTTCATTACCAACTGCCTTCATGATGACACACCAAGAGCGCACTTATCCAAAACAACATTTCCAGAAGTTCATAACACTCAACATGCAATTTTTGTAGACACAATAAAAGAGGTAACTGTAGCCTTTTATCACTTTTATTACTTATACCTTATGTCATATTGCAGTTAAAACTGTGGGAAGTTACAATAAAGGATCATACAAAAGAGACATATTAACAAGTAGGAAGTATGAAAACCCTTTATCATTTTGCTGTTGGACTCAAAGTCCTGTTCAGCAAAGCCGTTAAAATGTTTTCGTTGACATGTCCTGCAGCCTTTTTTTTTTTTTTTTTAATGAACACCTCTAGTGTCTTCAACATAACATGTGGTTGTATTTGTCTTGTACTTTTATTTAATTTCTGAATACAATAGGTTTTACTTTATTTTTTCTTTTGGGATTCCAGAGTAAAAGAGCGCTGGATACTGACTACAGCTGTCAGACTTTTGTTTATTTTATAGTAAATTTTATAAATCCTTACACTTTGCTATGAAGCACTACTTTATGTTGGTCTATCATATGAAATCCAAATAAAATAAATCAGTTAGTGGCTGTAATGTGATAAATTGTGAGAAGGCTCAAGTGGTGTTAATACTATTACAAATCACTGACTATATTAAAACACCAAGTTATTTTTACAGAATCTAAATGATGGATAAGTCATGTATTTATAGCCTTATAACTCAGAATGTTTTGCTCTAGCCTGGTTTAAACTCACATTTAGTTGGGTCCGGTGGAATAAGGTGCAATTTTAAAATCTAGTGAAGTAGAAAAGAACCCAGAAATTGTCATAACAGTTTTGAGAAACATTTTATTATAATGCATAATTTACAAAAAGAGATACTTAAAAGGGGTTAGCAGCGTGAACAGCACTGGTAGATCGTGAAACATTTTTTTAACCAAACTGGTGACAATATTGCTGTATATTTTATTAACATGAAGTCAAAGGCATAGTTTTGAAAAAGCTAAAATAAATGACCACAGCAGGTGATCTTAGAAATAGCTCACCTCCACATGTGAAGTAAAGCTTGTCAAAAAGAGGCTTTAGATATTCATTGATTAAAGAAGGCTAAAAGGAATCTCCATGGTAACTGCCAGAGTCATCGACACAGTGTTCACACAAGGTTTTTCTCAGCAGTTTCTTATATTGAAAGGGAGTCATAGAGTGTGACTAGTTAGGGAAGTGGGTTTCGCAGAATTGTTCATACCTCTTGAACTTTGCTACATTTTGTGTACTATTACAACTGATGTTTCATTGGGACATTTTAATTCTTTAAAGGAGCAGTGGCATGTAAAGATATGCTACATGCATATCTTTACATGCATGTAAAGCTCGTCCACACCTACATGCTACATGTATGTAAAGATATGCATGTAAAGATATGCCATGTAATGTTATACCCTGGTCAAAATCATACCTGGAGTGTTGCATTGATTCTTTCATACATGTTTAAAAAATTATTTGATCACCTGTGGCAACTGTTCTGCTGTGCTAGATGCCTGGGTTGGGCCTAGCACTCAGAGATGGAGACGCAGCTCTTCCTTAGAGCTTTTTGCCCCACAAAGCGCCCCTGCTCAGTTCCTGCAGACTATCCAGCAGCAATTCACAAATATCTGGTGGAACTGCACAGTTGCTAAGCTCGTTAGACGAGCTACTTCTTAGTGCAGCGCTGGCAAAAATGTTGTTAAAGGGCTAATGGAGAAGTTATCATAGCAGTTTTTTGATTGAGCTATAAAATAGTCTGCCTGGAGAACAGATAATACTGTCCCTGTAAAGAACTTAAACAGCTCGAGTTTTGTTATTCTGCATGTTGATTCCGGACTATAACTTCATATCACGTTAGCCTGAGGCAATGTCGTAGAAGTAAGAAATACTTTTTTTTTACAGTGTTTGCTGAAAATTTGCAATAAACACACAATTACGCATTAGCAAAAAATGTATAAAAATGCTGTTGCTTTTGAGTGAATTTCCGTGAATGCAGAATCACAGTAAACTTCAGGGACTCTTTAAAGCGGGTTCTAAAGAAAATATCAGACATCTCAAAGTTGTAAGGTCAAAATACCTTTCAAAAGTAAAAATAGGAGGACACAGCAGCACAGCAATATCAAGACGTCACCACCCATCCAAATTCACGCAGAGCATTAATCAGAGTAGCCAATCAGTACATAATATCGCAAGAGGATCTGCAGAGATTTGTTGACAGGTCACCAAGGCATGCAGTCTAGTCAGTTTTGAGTCACAAGAAGAAAGCCAATGAAAAACTTATTTGCAGTTTACCACAACCCATCCAAAAACATAAACAGAAAACGCTTTGGTTAGGGAGACAAAAATATAAATCTTCTGGCCTGCATGAAGTCTAACAGTGCGTTTTACCCTAACGTTTGCTTTGGAATGTCACATAAGAAAAACAATAAAGTCCATGCAGGTATGGTTCTAACAAGACAAATTGAAGAATTTTAAGGGATATAAATATGTTTGCAAAGCACAATATTTATTTAGTCTTAGTTTTCTCATTTATAGAACCTAGCTTTTTTAGTTTTCTGCTTATTGCTCTGCAACAAAATTTCACAGGTTTTCACTTGGGAAGGTGTTAACCGCGGCTGTGGGCACATGTTTCAGGTTTCAGACGTCACTCTTATTCACTTTAAATGAGGCAAGATCTCGCTTACTGTTTCCTGACCCTGCTTGTATTTGTAGGGTGAGACACTGTCAAATATTTAAATAATTCCACGAATCGGATCAAATAGCAATATGAATTATCTACAGTATATATATCTATTTCAAAAGTAAAAAGAGAGAGAGACACACACACACACACACACTGTTTTATTATTTTCTTTAATTTGCTGTTTTCCAGATAATGATTCCCAGCCAAGAGAAGCTTGGTGATATTTAACAATCATCACGTTAATATATCCTTCTGTCTTGTCAGTAGCATAATTAAATATAAATAAGATCAAAGGTTTATGGTAAATATACTTACCCTTTTTCTGATCACAACACCACGCCCTGTTTTAAAAGTTTTATTATCTGAGTCCGGTAAACTGTAAATTGTGCAGTTTTTCTTTTACAGATTAAACTAGTAAGATTATCTCGCTCCATCTGGTTTTTGAAGGTAACACACCTTTAAAAACCAGGAAAGAATGAGGAGAATAGAAACAGTGGTATCTGTTATCTACCAGCAGGAAGAAAAAAAAAAGAAAATCTCCCTGCCCTACTTTTAGACACATCCACATCGTCAACTGCTGGGGATTAATTTGCTTAAAAAATGACGTATTGAATGTACAGTGGCGTGGCTTATACAGCATTCAGCTTTTCAGTCATATGTTAATTTAAATGTCTTTGACACCAGACACTACTCTCTGTTTTTAGTTTCCACTCAGAGCAAAAGCAATGTTTGCACTTAATCAGCAAACATGCTGAGCCGCAGACAGAAACTAGCTAGACGAGTTTAGTGGAAACTAAGAATTTACAGTTTGTTTGTAATCATCAGTGACATTCTATCCTCTGTCTTTATGCTCACTCTATACCCACCTTATCTCACAGTTAGTTAATAGTGTAAAGTGATCTGAAGTGTCAGGATGCCCCTGCAGAGTAAATGAAACCATTAATAATAGAAGGACTAAACAGACTGGGCAGTTTGTTTGCCGTTAACACCTCGGAGGGTGGCTTTCTTAGAAAGCTACTTTACGGTTGAACCAGATTGTTTGCAGCAGCAGGCCAGCTGGTGTCTTCAGTTGGCAACCTGATGAGAAACAATACATAGAGATTATTAGTTATAGAGTATTTTACTACTGTTGGTTACATAACTATATTTATCAGTAATTACAAAACCTCTGGTATCTTATATGTTTTATGAGAAAAATAGGACATCTACTATTACCGCTTCAAAATGTCTCCATTACCTGGACATTTTCATTCTAAATATTTTTTTAAAATGTAATAATACTGCGTGGGCAAAGTTTCTCTGGTTTGTTTTAGTACCTGATTACTAAAACTAGTGGGTGATTTATCTTGTTCTAAACTGGGTCAATAATAGGAAAAAAAAAAAACTCCTAGGTGTAAAAAAAAAAAACAACTGCATCAGAAGAATAGTGCTGGTCACATTTAAATTTGAAAAACGTCCAACGAAGATCTGACCAGTTTCCAACAAGCAGCTCTTTCAAATTCACCAAGTCGGCACAAAAAGCTTGCTGCTTTATTTATGAGATTTGCTTAGTTTACTGTTTTGATCTTTTCGGCTTGTGAAACATGAATCACTTGCCTGGCTGCTGGTCACAACGTACGTGGCTGCTGGTCACAACATACGTGTATAAATAAAAACTGTTTACGTTTTAATTTTTTTAATGTCATGTATGTGTAGACACAACCACTCATCCTTTAAAAGCTTTTTTTTATTCATTGGCCACTATTTAGTGGCTTAGTAAACCAAAATAGATTTATTTTCAAAAGACTTCAAAATGATTTTCATAGCCATAGTCATAGGACTACAGAGGCCGCTATCTTCTTGGAAGCAAATATAAACAACTGAAGAATGACTCTTGACTTCTGCAGTGCCATTCATGTAAAAATAAATGATTATGGCTTGGATGGCATCCAGTTTTATTTTGAATGGGTAGTTTCCCATGTCATGAAATGTACGAAAGGGTTGCAAAGTAATCTTTTTTTGTTTACCCAACAAGATTTTGACGATAGGATTACAAGCATATTTTAATCCGCTCATGGACTCTTCCACCAGCATCAGTGGTGGAGTTTTACTGCCCTCTCATGTCAGACTGAGGTGCTACAACACAGAAGGTACAGGGATTTTGCCATCATCAATCATTCTCTCATTTTCTTGCCTTTCAGCACAGCAGAAGGCTTTTTTTCTCGCTCTGATAACTCCATGGTAACAGGCTGGGAGACTTTTGTGCAAGCACTGGGGTATTTCCTCAAAAATGTTCTTCGGTTCTGCTGCTCTAGGAACTCTGACTGGACTCATTTCGGCTGTGGTATCCTGACTGGTTTGCTGAGTGTGGCTCCTTTTGCTTTACACATTTTTGTTTCCCTGCTTTAGTTAAAATTTCTTAACTCAGCTGTTTAGTTTCTAAAACACTTCGACTTGAGGAAGACGCCATCGCTTGAGTTTGGCATGATGATCATCTTTGCATATCTTCCCTATGGCCTAGCAGAAGGAATCAAACTGTCAGGTGGGCAGATGTGTTAAAAGACATCCACTTATACACACAGTTTGCAAGTTTTCAGTTTATCTGCAGTTTTTGCTTAGCTCCTTCTCCCACCCACAGGCATAATGTCTATCCTGTTTGCGGGGATCGTGATGTCTCATTACACCCATCACAATCTTTCACCAATTACACAGATCCTCATGCAGCAGACGCTGCGTGCAGTTGCCTTTATGTGTGGTGAGTAATTTCCTGCTTGGCTTCCTAGTTCCTCTCTTATTTCATTTCATTTGACATTTTCAGTTACTATTTTTAACTTCTGTCCACAGAGACTTGTGTGTTTGCTTTTCTTGGCCTCTCCATCTTCAGCTTCCCACATAATTTTGAAATATCCTTTGTCATTTGGTGCATCGTAAGTAGTTTTTATGCAAAGGCCAGCATAAAATGTTGGTGTGAGTAGAGTTGGAGTCAAAGTGTTTGATTTCTGTGCTTTTCTGTGCAGGTCCTGGTTCTTCTTGGCCGAGCAATCAACATTTTCCCTTTGTCTTTCTTGCTGAACTTTTTCAGAGATCACAAGATTACGCCAAAGATGATGTTCATCATGTGGTTTAGTGGTGAGATAATAGTCCTGCAAGTTAATGTATTTTAAAATTCCTGATCAATACACATCCTGTTAAAATGCTTGGGTAACAAACTTGAGTCAACAGGAAATGATAGACAATTATTTCATGTCACTGTTTGGCAAAAATCAGTTTGCAAAGAGTGCACACAAAAGCAAACTGAATTTATGATATACATATATGTATTTTTTCAAAAATTAAATTCTCAATATTACTGTCACTGACATATGTTTTAAGACACCACTCCAGAAACATTTATTGTTTTACTGTTTCATGTGATTGGATTGTGAAAAATTTAGATGTGGATGGAATCAGTAATCAGTCCTTGATCACATTTCAGAATAGTCCAAAGCTTTCCAATTATCTGGAGGTTCTTCCTCCATGTTTTTCATTAATATTAGTCAACACTGCCACCAGTCTGTGTCAGGCGGACAATGGCTGCAGCTGTGTTGTTTTGTATTATTATTATTTGTGCGTCTTTATTATTATAGCGAATGTCAGTGCAGGTGTTAGATTAAACTGCAAGCCTTTGCATAGTGAATTACCATTTGTTCTGTTGCTGAGTGTAAAAACCCCACCGTACTACAGGCCAGAAAAAAAAAAGGGAAAATAAGAATTAGTCACTCAGCTTTTTTGTTGCATATACATAAATTAGTCAGATAAAGGGAGGCTAGAAGGTAAAAGTGGCTTTTTTGAGCTTCATGTTGTGATATTATTCCCTCATCAAAAACATACCAGGAGTTTGATTCTTTCATGCATGTTTGATGAATCCTTTAATTTTTGTGGCAGCCATTTTGGGGAGCCTAAATGCTTGCTCTCACAGAGGTTTATGTCCGTTTCCACAAACCTCTTACTTGGAGCTGCAGTCTCCAGCTGAGTTTATACCACTCAGAGCACCCATCCACTGCGCTTTCCTCCCTCAGCTCCTCCTGTCTAGCAGCGGCAGGAATTAGCAAACATCTGGTGGAACTATGCATCTGCTGAGTGCCGGAAAGAGTAGGGGCTTCTTAAAGAGACAAAGGCCCAATTTTAGGATGTCAAATTAAAAAGTTTATTTTTTTAAGACTTGTTCGATGCATAACAGCATTTCATGTAACATAGTTAGTTGATTGTTCTATAAAATGAAACTACGTGCCTGGAAAATGAATAATTCCCTGTCATAATAGAAATATTAGCTTTTGTAAACCTCAGTTCAAGTTATCTGTTTTATGATTTACTTTATTTTAAAATCAGAAGCCTTCATTAGGAGTAGGCATAGAATTTTTGTCTATCATTCTCTATCTTCAACTTCTCGTTTATTCACAGCCACATGATTATAGTATTAAGACAAAAAATGTATTCAGTTTGTGGAGATTAGCAGCTTTTTAAATAAATCATCATATCTTTCTTTTTGATAGGGTTACGAGGTGCCATTCCTTATGCTTTGAGTCTCCATTTGGGCTTGGAACCCATTGAGAAGCGTCAGCTAATCGGCACCACAACCATCATTATTGTGTTATTTACCATCCTTTTCCTTGGGGGCGGGACAATGCCGCTCATCCGCATTATGGACATTGAAGAAAGCCAGTCACGGCGAAAAAACAAGAAGGATGTTAATCTCAGCAAGACACAGAAAATGGTAATTAAATCAAAGCAGCACTTTGGTAGGATGCATTGTTAGTTTGCTGTCTCCATCTATGCTAGCTGGGCCATCTTTTCATCTGCAATCTGGCCCTTTCTGCTCACCACAGAGTGAGAAACATCAAAGAGGTTGAATGTGGCTTTGTGATGAGGACACTGAGTCAGCAGGGAGCAGAGCTCTCTCCCCACACAGATGCACTCCATGGCATCGATACAATTTCCTAGGAGCAAGAAGACCAGCCATTGTGTTAAATATTTCAGTTGCCTCTGATGGCTCTAACTCTAGATAATGGATCATTTATTAGATGTACATTCCACTGTTGGGGAGTCACTGTCAGCATTGGATATTGTGTCTGCCTTATGTCTCGACTATTTCCAAAGCTAATTATCAACTGACTGATAAAGTAAATTCTCATTTTCCCTCATTACTCTTATACAGTGTTGAAATGAAATCTTTGTTTGCATGTATCATTTTCAGTACTTTCTTTTAACTTCAAAGATCGTTTTTTTTTACCCAGTGCTTATTCTTAGGGCCTCTTTCCTTTTTATTTTATTCTATTTGCCTGATTGCCTTCTTTCTCGTTGGCTTTTGTCTCCAGGGTAACACCATTGATACAGAGCACTTATCAGAACTGACAGAAGAAGAGTATGAGGCTCAGATTTACCAGAGACAAGATCTAAAGGGCTTCTTGTGGCTTGATGCAAAGTATCTTAACCCCTTCTTCACCCGCAGACTTACACAAGAGGTAAGAAAAACTTGTGTAAGCTAGATATTCTCTATCTGTTAAACACATTTTGTAGTTTTACACTTGTACAACACTGATACAGCTGATATGTTGTCAATTTTTCTGCTTAAGTTTATCATGATTAAACCACCACGATCAACAGCGATTAGTGTAAGACATGCAGAGATGCATATTTGACTGTTTGGCTTTCTGCAGTCTGTCAATTTGTCTTGAAGTTCTGGTTTCACTCAAAATCTAGGAGTGAATACAGTAGAAGTCTTTTGCACACTGGGACGACTGTGGTTCGGTCGGAAAAGTATCCATCCTGGACTCTGAAGTTGTGGTTTTGATTTCCTCTTGCCACGTGCTAATGGGCCGCTGCGCAATGCATTTCTCTTACCTATAGATCAGCTTGTCAGTGTATGAATCCGTGCATGTAGTGCGTACAATTACATGAATACGCCTCCAGTGTAAAGGGATTCAAGTCAACAGTATGACTAGAAACGTACCAAATGAATTCAGTCCATTTATGGACAAAGTATTTATTGTCAAAGTACTTATACAAGTTTGTATTTGCATTACTATCATGAATGTCACTGTAATGAATTCTGCTTATTTTAGATACGTCCCTTCTCCATCACACCTAGATCAAACACTTCTCACATTTGTAAAAACATAAAAAGGCTGCGGAAGTATCTATGCTGGAACATTAAAGACTTCAAATGCTCAACTATCATTATCTAAACAGGACATATGAAACATATAAAACTGGAATTGTCCTTGGTCTCCCCCTGTGGGCTGAACTGCTGTAGCACAGATGCTCCTAAGTTTTGATGATGTGATGTTTTTGAGTTTTAGCATAATCAAACACATCACTGCCTCAGAAAGAACAATCCCTTTTTTTTCCCTCTGAAACATAACTTTAGGTGATTAGTTGAGGCTCAGTCTGAGGACCTCACCTCTCTTTGCTACTCCACCCAAGTCTGCTACAGCAGGAAATCCTTAAAAGATTAAAGATTGGGAGAGTTTGGTGTCGAGATCAGCAAGTAAGCTCTGAAGAGAATCACATTTCATCATCTCACTCCTTCAGATGTATTCTGTGTGCAAAATGGAAGAAGATTCTGTATTTGCCTGTGAGTGTGATGCACAGAAGTTGCCATCAAAACTTTACAAAGCTTCAGTGGAATCAAAGAGGCACCTAAGCATTAAAAATGCAGACACATCACACAGAACTAGACAGTTTGTCTCTGGGTGGCTGTTGAACATTGATGCTATGAATTACATGATATAAAGGTTCACTGTTCCTCTACTCTAATCTTTGAAAAGTTACTTTTTAAAATTATTTTTTAATTCTCTCTGGACATGTTGTGACAGACAGCAAGAGACACTTCAAGAAAAGATTTTGTTTAGTGCTGGAACCACAGATCGTTGCTGCAAAGGGAGCCAGCAAGCTTAATCGAGATGAGAAAATCATTTAGCAGTATTCCAGAAGACTGAATGAGCTGCCCTGATAGTTTAACTGTAACATTAAAATCATTAGTTTAATTATTTCTGTCTAAAGAAGGCAAAGATTAGCGTGTCACTGGAGTTTTTGGTTATTCCTTTTGGTCTCTTGCACTGAAACACACTGACGAAACTTGTTTCTCATTTACCTTACTGCTTTAGGTTTTGTGATGATGGCAATCATGATTGCAACAAAGACAGCTAATATAATTAATTGCCAATGAAGTTAATGAAGTTCAACTTAATCACAAAAACCTTATTTGTGTCGTGTTTTATCCCTGCAGCAAAATGAGGTAATCAATAGCTATTATTGAGCAGTGTTCATTTTGACGACGCATTTTCATTAAATTTAGTCAAAAAGTGTTTGGGGTTCAAATAGAATTTAGTTTCAATCCAAATTTCATCCCCACTCTGACATAAAAAACAAACAATAAAGCTTATGATAGATAAAAAGTTGCATTTTTGTCCATCTTAAAGACTAAAGTGATTTAGTTACTGTACCCATGATTACATTAATTGCATCTTCATCCTATCGAAAGCCATGTTATATGCATGGTTGGTCTCATATTTACAAATATAAATACGTTTTTTATTTTTACTTTTCTTAAAAACATCATTAAGCAGAAACAGAACAGTCACATTGTGTGCTTACTTGCTCCTGTTTCTTTTTCTATTTCTTAGCATGCTCGTAATCTGTGTAGCTGCTTGCTGATGTGTGCAACATGTGTCTCACAGGACTTGTTGCACGGACGGATCCAGATGAAGACGCTGACCAACAAGTGGTACGAAGAAGTCCGCCAGGGACCGTCAGGATCTGAAGATGACGAAGACGAAGCAGAACTTCTATGAACAATTTAGCTTCTATAAAAGTAACAAACAGACATTTTCTGTCCCTGGCTGTGGATTTGTCTTTCAGTGAAGGCATGATTTGTTTTCACCGTTAGTCAAAGGAAGCTCACATTTCTTTGCCTGCTACCAAATTATGTTGGTGAAACATCTTTAGGCAGTGAAGGTGGAGAGTTGTTTCTCTGCGTTTAAACTGGAAGAAATTATCTTCCCAATAAATGAAGGGAAATTAGAACACTGGATAAAAAAGAAAATATATTCTGTCATTAGTTTCTTAATATTATTGAATAGATGGGCTGTTTCACTGGGTTTGGTTTTCATATAGGGATGTGTTTTGATTATTTTTTTTTTTAATTATTTTATGAAGGTTTTGTTCAAAGGGAAATCGGCAAAGAAACTGTGATGGGAAGTTTTTCTAATGTGAATCAACACTGCGGCACATTCTTCCTCTGTGCCCTTGAATTTTGTGTTATCAATATTTGGTTAAGTTCCACTTAAAGTAAAAGTTTCACTTGGGACCAGAAAGGAGAAGTAAAATTAAGTCTTGCTTCAAGCAAGATTTCAAAAGTGGAATTTTTAATTGGCTACATGTTTGCGTATCTCCTTGTTTACCAGGATTAATTCTCTCTGTGCCTCTTCATTTGTAAGCCCTACGGTGTCCGAGTTAATTTATTTTTAAAAACATATAGGTAAACCATATGCCATGAAGCTGAAATACAAATAATGAGTGGGCTCGTCCCCCCCGAGCAACAAGGCAGCCGAGATGAATTCAGGCGAAAGTTAAAACAAGTGAGACATGTCGAGGAAAAGTAGCCATTTTAATTAGAAAGCATAGTTACGACAGCATGATTATGCCCCAGAAAATTGGAAATTACTTTCCTTTCGGAGTATGATACCTGCACTTTTTTTCCATTTTCTGGTACATTTTCTGAATCTACACTGACTCTGAACCTGGCCTTAGAGGCTTCCTTTTGCATTTTGCAAACAGATGCATAAATATGAATGTGGGGTAAAGGGTATTATTGTCATGTTCATTTGCTGCTGTTTTCTTTATTTATGAGAGGTTTATCTACTTTTTGTTCAATTTTGTACAAATTCTGTGACCACCGCAGGATTACTGTAAAAGAATGAAGATCTAATAAATTAAATCTTAAATGAACTAAATTCTGCACACTTTCTTCAAAATCATCAATTTTGAGAATGATCATGGATCTCTAAATGAAATATGAAAAGTTGATTTTGCTCATTCAGTCAGAAAAATAAGAGACCCATTGAGATTCTTTACACACAGAGGGATAAAGTGAAAGCATGTATTTTAATGGAGATGATTATGGCTTCTAAATTACAAAAATCCAAACTTGAGTTTTTCCCATCTAATCACAGTATTGCATATGAGCAAGAAAAGGAGAAAAACATTTTTATTTTTCTGTGGAGGCCAAGAATTAAAAGCCTTTCAGTAACAAGTCTTTAAATTACTTTTCCAAGTCACAGATTTCATAAAGGTCCCAGCTGCCAGTTTCAGTTAACAGATGTCTTGGGACATTTATATAATTACAGAGGTTTGTAGAAGTTCAGTCTATTCCCTTAATACTGTTGTTCTTTTCAATTAATTACTGCAATACTGTCAATGTAAGCCTGCGATTGCTGAGAAGCCCATGTTGCTTTATCAATGGCAGCTATAAAACAGCTCTTGTCCCTTAATGAGTCTGGTGTCTCTCATCTTCCTCTTAGCGATACTCTGGAGATTTTCTGTGGGATTTGGGTAACCAGAGCTAACTGACCAATCAGTCATAGTCAAACCATGGTCATTAAAGCAAGTCCTGCTACTTTTGGCAAGTGGCAAGACCTGCTGGAAAATTAAATCAGCATACCCATAAAGCATAGCTGCAGAGGGAAGCATAAGGTGCGCTGACATTTCCTGGCAGGCCGCTGCGCTGTCTTTGGACTTGATGAAGCACCATGGACCGACACCAACAGATGACGTGGCTGCCAAAATCATCATTGACTGTCGAAGCTTCACATTGCACTAGATATGTGCTTTTCCGTTGTTGAGCTTGACTTCCAAATGGAAGGCAGAAATATGTAACATCTGATAAGAGACTCTGGAGCAGAGATCCTCAAATCCAGGCCTCAAGGGCATCCTGCAGGTTTTATACGTGACTACGCTCCACTACACCTGAGTCAAATGATCCGGTTATAAGCAGCACTCTGGAGGATTTGAGTGGAGCTCATTCAGCCGTGTGATTGAGATGTGTCTGTGCCTTGTGGATTGTGTCCAAAGTTCAGATGCGTTTTTCTTTACAATCCTCTCCAGGATGCAGGATGTCAGTGACTCTGCTGGTATCTTTCCTCGTGAGATAACCTTTGTGTGTCAAATAAAAGTTTGAGCTATTATATAAATAGAGAAACATAATTTTAGGTTCTAAATTAGCCATAAGTTGAAACTTTAGTTGAAAGTGTGTATGCCTTTTAAGAGATTTGAATAAATTCAGGTTGCACTTAAACTGAAAACCTTCAGCTGTACCCACTAATTGATCATTATTCTGATGATTTTCCATTTCACTTTCTATTTTCTTTTCATATGATGTCTGAGCTAATTAGCTGATAGATTACATGAAGGAGGAGATTACAAGACGTCTGGACCGGACTGGCGCACTACTCTGTGTAATTAAAAGACATAAAGAAGGTTAATGCACAGTCCTGCTGAAGGAAAAATACCCTGACTGACGATCAAAGCTTTTATGTCCAACCCAAGTGCAACATCACACTGTCATGGTCTGAAAAACCTCTCCTGAGATCTCATTAGGATATTGATAAGGGGGCACTGATGGTAGACAGCAGAGAAACAAATAAATAAATAAAAAGTCATATTGCATTCTTCAAGTCTGCAGTGAAATTGATGTTGGCAGCAGCAGGTTCGAGTGTCTCTCAGGGAAGAGCTTATAGTTTGTTTAAAATGGGAGGAGATCACACTTCGCTGTTTGAAGGACTTTTTAAAAAAAATGTACCCATAAAATAAGTGTGATAAATATGCTTCAGTGGATAAAACAAAGCAACCCTACAATTTGCTATAACAATTTAGAGCCACCAGGGGGCGTCTTAAGCCACGACATTGGTCCACAAAAATGACAGCAGATAAGAGTGGATGATAATGCTTCTTAACTGACGGTCCATTAGCCAGTTATATCCAATAAATTACAGTGATTATAAACCATTGGGAGAGGAGTAAATGACTTTCACTGAATGTGTGATTTAAAAAAAAATCAATTATCACGACATATTAAAACAGACTGACTACACCATGACTGATCACAGACCTTCAGCTCTATTCCCTTTGTCAGAATGTTTTACTCTCACAAACCACATAAGCTCAATCATGCCCTCATATGTGCAACTGTTTTGTTCAGTTTGCTTCAGCGGTTTAACACTGAAACCAGAGAGCATCAGTAACCAGATTCTATCATGTTGCTTTGATTCTTCCACTTCACTGTTTCTTCTGATCTGGGATTTATTCATTTACCCTTTGCTGGAGCCAAATGTTCAGCCTAAAGGGAGAGCAGATCATGACTCATGTTATCCTACAACTTTTTTTTTTTTTAAATGAAAGATTCAATAAAAGATTAATAATTACTGAGTGTACTAATCATGCTGAAGCCTTAGCCTGGTACAAAATATCACCACGTTAGTCAGGAAAACAACGAGAGGAGCAGCAGTGATATTTTATTTCAGTTTCCACACTGCATGATTCACAGTCACACATGGATGGTTTCGGATTATGCATGTTATTTATGTGTGCGCCCCCTCTCCCTTTGGACAGGAGAATGTGTGATGGATTCTTATTTGTCTCCAAGTCTCTTGTGAGGATTTCTGAAATCCAAATTTTCTGACAGCATTTATTCACCGTGGAAGTGTGGAATCCTATTTTCTCCTGCGCTTTCTCCTGTTGTCTTCCTTGAGGTTGCGATTGCTACTGACTGGAGTCACAAAAAGTGCAGAATCACTTTGTCTTTAAAACTCACTTATTGGCATCTTTAATATCCCTTGTGTGACGTGATTCCCTTGTATTGTCTTAATGCAAACTTTTATTTTTCCCACCGTTAATAAAAAAAGAATAAGAAATAAGAGCAAATGACATATTTTCAAAATGAACATTGAAAATCCCAAGCAAGTTGTGAGAAAAAAATTAATTCCATCTATTAAACAAAGCATGTATTCATAGTTAATTAAGAACAATTAATTAATAGAGTGATGAAACATTTTAATAGAAAATGTTATACATCCATTTACGCTGACAGTGTTTTAAAGTTTATACATATGTTATTTACTAAATTCTTAGGGGTTTCCATGACGACATTTTATTGTAATGTTGTCAGACAGGGGCATTTGTCACAGGTGCAGGAATAAAAGAACAAGATCAGAATAAGCTGCACAGCCATGGAGCTGAGATGACCGAAACTGGACCCCGCTGTGGAGCTCGGGAGATTTTGAACCTGGGTCAGATTTAAACAGACACACTGGGCACACCTCTTACAATACAAAAGGGAAACAATTCACTGGCAGAAAATAGGAAGGTTAAAATGTCTCTGCAGTGGTGCTCACAAAGTTTATAGTTCATAGAAAACATGTTTTTAGAGCCAAACTGGGCTAGAATTTAAAATGCACTTCATGTCAATTTTTGACAGAATCAAGCAGTGAATATTACATACCATTAATGTATAAGAGGATTTGGCAAAATGTGAGCCTAATCCCGTGAAGAGACCTTATATATTAAAGCACGACAAATCTAAATTGGAAATATTATGTTTAGAAACCATCATGCATCTTTAGCCAACAATCCTAACACAAAAGGGTGAAGTTGCAAAAATGATTTATACCGCTCAAAAAATATGTTTCATTGTTTCAACTTTGTTTTTTAAATATTAACACATAATATTTGTTGTGTTTCCGCCCAGTTTAAACCAACAATTGTGCTGTTTTTCTTGAGGTTTTGAAAGATCTGTTAAAATAAAATATATATATTAAAAAATTCCTTAATTTCCAATCTCTACTGCCTATTGTCTCTCTCTCTCTCTCAGCTATGTATTTAGATGTCAGCGGAAAAATATTGAGTGCAGCTCTTTTCTCCTTTTATGTCTGTTACAAAGAGAGTTACAGACGGATCCAGATGCTGGGCCAACTGGACTGGCGTCATTTGTCTGTCATCAGTGAGGAAGAGAAATTTTACACAAACTGAGAGACTCTGTGGTTGTCCTGGCACTCGAGGTGATATGTGATGTGGGGATTTGTAATAATCTCTAACAGCTTCCTGACAGAAAACACGGTCTTTTATGTGAACAACAATGAGTGTGAGCTCTGTGGATGGTTGAGTGTGTGCTGACTTGATACTGGCGTAAATGAGAGAGAAAGCAGAGTGCATGTTTGCAGGTTGAATTGGCCAATCAGCAACAGGAGACATAAAGTCATTGGTGGCGATAAAAGCAATCAATGATGTGCAGCACGGACTAATGAATACCATTTTATTTGCATCACATGATCAGGCTAATCACTCTCCCTTTTATTTCAAATGGAGGATCATTAGTTGCGGTTTTAAATCAGACTTACAACTTTAGCTCCAGTATGACGCCTTCATTTTCTGTGAATTGTACTTCCTTCAGTTTAGCCAGGATGATCGGAAATTGACTCCTTAACAGAAAGGTAATCTTCTAGGATGCACCTTGGCTCAGTTCCAGTGGAGCCATTGTAGCAGTAGCAACAAAAGGAACGTTTTGCTACAGAAAAGTGTGCAACAGCGAAACAGAAACCGTTGTACGTCCTCAACAACGAGGGCGGCAGAAGACTATACAAGTGTTCCTAAAATTCTTCCAGTGAATATTTCCCTGTGACTGATGTCATAATACATCTAAGATATGCATACTCCACACAGCATAATTGAATTACTTACACTGATCTCATTTAAATGACAATAATTAGGAAATTATGTTGAGGCTGCAGCGTCATCTCTCAGTCAGTCTTAATTTGGTTAATATCAGAATAATGCAGCTAATGGAAGAAGAGCCATGAATGCACTGAAGAGCAGAATAGTTAGATGTGTTTTGGACACTTCAGGTGGCTTAGCCAGATAAGATCTAAATGGGGTTTCACTGAATGAAATCTATGTGGTAGAGGTTGTTAGTAGATTAAAATAAACCTTTTTGCATGTAGTCCAAGCTCTCTGCTTGTTTAAGTTGTTTTGGAATCATTTAGCTGCAGCATGGAAGCAGAACCCATTTGACCTTGAAGCTGACTGCTTTGGCTCTCCTTTGAATAATAATTATGTTAATTAATTGCCTGAATTTTTTTGGGATTTCCCTCCAGAAAGGTTAAACTGGGTCGTTGAGTGAAATTGTGAGTAAATCCAAACAATAATCAAGAAAACTAAAGTAACTGTTACACAAGGAACAGTCACCCTGGTATTAATAGGGTTTTGTGGTCTTCCCCCATCAGGAGGTAAGGGTTTTCCTCTGGGTACCAGTTTTCTTTTAAAATCCCAAAACATGCTTGGTAGTCCAACTGGAGTCCAAATTGACTTTGGGTATGCTTTTGTGCCTGTATACTTGTTTTTTTCATTTGTGTTACCTCTACTAAAGACTGGCAAACTGTCTAGAGTGAACACAAACTGGCCTCCTGATTACAAAGATAGACTAATATGAACAACGAGAATTTAAACCATGGTAATTTCAAGCTATTGCAGATAAAAGTCCAACATGATAGCCCTAAAAAATTAATAAAGACGGGGTATTATGTGAAATTATATTGATTATTGCAATTTAGTTGCGTATGTGTCAAAAACTGACATTTTTCTAATTCTAGTGCAAATTTCCAGCATGTCAGCAGAGTCCACTGTTGGATTCATATTTCATATGCCTTTAATAGTTGCTAATTTGCAGAGTCAAAATAAATGAACAGATAAAAACACATGACTGATTACAAATAAATATGCATGAATATTTAGCTTCATCGCTCAGGGTATCGCTATCATATTCGTAGTGCTTTCCTCAAAACCATTAATAATACATTTTGGGTTGTTTCTCATTAATATCTTGCATTGAATCTAAAATGAATGCTAGATACTAGGCAACCGACTCAATTTTTGTCATTTGGAAGCTGCTGGGAAAATGCAGCAGAGGACAAGACGGAGCTGTGTATCACAGCCCTAGGCCGGCCGTCTGGGTGGGAAGCAGAAACTTCCAGGCTTCCTGATTACATCTCAGCTGTTTTATAATGATAGTCTTCACGAATAGGATCTGATCAGGAGACCAAGTCATATCAGTTAAGCTGACCGTGAAAAAATAATGTACTTGGATTCTTCAACAATAGGGAAAGGCTCTGCCAGAAGACAGAGTTATACAGCTAGTAAAATTTCATGTAATTGTGTTTTTTGTTCTCAAATTTGCTTGAACTGTTAAAGTGTATTACATTATTTCCTTGTGTGTCCTCTCTTGGTACTCCGATTTCCTTCCACAATAAAAGAATGACTGATTATTGGTCTCTTTAAGTTGCCTTCATGTCTCTTTTGATCGACTAGCAACCGCTCAAGTTTGTTCCCTGGTCCTCAACCAAAGGCCACAAAAGATTGTTGCCAGAATGAAGGGATTTCCATCTCTAAGCTCATTTAAGTTGCATTGCTACTCCTGTTTGTAAAACATCAACATCTTGGCTACAAACATTTTTATTTATTTATTTTTGTCTAAATACACCGTCCTGCAGTCTTCAATCCTCAGGTTTGTCACAGCCCACTCTGAAAATGACCACCAAAATCAGTAAGAGTTAGCATAGGGCTGTCCAACACAACTTTTCAAAAGTCATTTTAAACGCGTTTTAATTTTTAGCATTTACCCAATTCTGTGTTTCTATGCAAATCATCTGACTATAAAGTGGACATAAACAAATCATGCTTTTAAGAGGTGAAATAAGACATCATTCAAGTTAATTACGAAGTCCTTCAATTATTAGTTGAAAAAAAAATGTACCATTCATAAAGTCGGCCAATCTGACAGCTGCTTTAGAATAATTGACTTATATTGAACCTGAAAGTCAGACAGTCTTCACATTTTATTACATAATGTGCCAATTTTCCCAAGGACACATAACTGCCATGCTGTGGTGTAAAATGAGGACAAAATTGTAAATAGACTGGCACTGTCATCTCTAGAGCAATGGTTCTCAAACTGTTCAGGCTTTGGCCCCTTTATTTAATTTTTTTTGGAAATAAAGTATTTTTGAATATTAATTTGAACTCACAGGAAGAATGATCATCTGGTCTATCTAGCTATTTGGATTTTCTTTCCTTAATCTCTTCCTTTTCCACCTAATAACTCAGAGCTGAGAAGATAAACATAAGGATAGAAAACTATTCAGGAGGAAATGATGCTACTTGTGAGATTAAAGGTAGATCTCACAAGTAGCATTTATGGCTCTGTTTCTTTGGTCCCATGATGTACTCCTTTTCCTGTTCCCAATTTTCTCATCTGCATCTCTCTACATACCAACAACTCTGTTGATGAAACAGATGCAGTTCATTTTCTCACATGACCTTTGACTTTGCAAAGCTGGCCTCAAAGATGATCTAAACTCTTTGCATTGCTACAATGTGCTTCTTTCCACAACTGTCTGGGTTGCCTTATTAATGCTTTGCCTCCTCCTTCTTGTCTGTTACCTCAGTATCTTCTATTTTTCCTCCTGTTGCAGCTTCATCTTTCTCCAGAATTATTGTTTCTGCAATAAACTGATGGTTCTCTCTGAAGGGTTCTGCCATTTCCGTCCCTTGCAGTAATAGTGCAGCAGGGAAGACACATTAACGAGTGAGATAAATACCAGTGGAAGGCAAAGTGACCGCATGTCATTATGCCTCCCACCTCGTCCAGGCCGATGGCTAATTATCAAAAGTCAAACAAACATTTATCTCTTGAGATCAGCTAATCCATGAAGTATGCTAATAATTTCTTTAAATGGCCCTTTATTTAGGTTTATTCTCCCAGTGATGTACATTAACAGTTCTTTAAAGTCTGCCCTATTTGAGCAATTTTAGTTTTATAAAGCTGATGAGGACCAGATGACCAGACTCAGTGGTCTATTTGCATAATTTAAAAGAAGCACAGAAGCCTGAAGGCTGGCTTTTAGAACGATGTTGCAACTCCACTTTATTCAAAGTCTTCAGATGAAACGGCCATATCCGTTAATGTAATTATTTTTTTTCGAACACTTTCTGATTATCATTGTAAAACGCTACAGCTGGACTGCTTAAAGATATGCTGTCCATTAGCAATCAGCAACGCAAACTCTTGCCAGCAAAACTGCTTTATTTTGTTCATTTGTGTTGATTCCTTTAATTCTCTCAATCTTTTGCCAGTAAAAAATAAAAACAAAGTTGGTAACACAACAAAGGTTGAAGATTTTTGGCATTAAAAAGTGGAGCTGCCCTTAGGGCTTTGTTTTCACAAAATCGTTTCCAAACTGCCTGACAGAATGAGAAGATCTTGGATAGGATTCCATCTCCATTAAAAAAAAAAAAAAAAAGAGATTAAGATGAAACTTTGGTCAGATTCATGCAGTCTGAATAAACACAGAAGTTGGGGCTGCAAGATAAAGACTGTGAGCTATTCTGTGATACTTGTATAAATAAGTGAGTAGATTATCCTTTATGGCATTTCCTTTAATATACCTATAGACAAACTGAACTGTGGAGAAAAAAGAGATAATTTACAGTCTATTAGTAACGTCATCACAAGTAACATAATTAGAAAAATATCAAGTGCATTAAATCCTGCTGGTAACATTAGCTAATGTGCATTAGAAAGACCCATTTCTTTGGAATGAGGAACAAAATTGCTTCTGTTATTAGATTTTATACTTTTCTATTCATTTCACTGACAGAAGCAGTAACTCGCTATAGAAGGAAACAAAATTCAGTAATAACTTCTTCTAAGAGGCTTTAAGGGAGTGCTAACTCAAGTTACTTTTGTTCAAATGTCTGTTTTATCCTGCGTGTGAACTTTAGTTGGCTCTTTAATTGAACGCATTCAGGGCCGGTAATTTAAAGAAGATGCCTTTTGAGTTTTGTTCACTGCCATTGAGAATTCTCTCCTTCCACTGAATTTATGCAACATTTTCGAATACAGACCCTGTTTCCTGCCACAAATGATCTCCAGGGAACTACCGTTCAGTTTCATTATCTCGTATGTTACTCTGTCATATTACACAGCATGTCTGCTCGTGCTCCGCAGGAGTTCTGGCAGAAAAATGATCATTTGTGATACGGAAGAGAAACTGGTGACTCTATTTTCGTGGATAAAGGGATTAAGAATATACCTGCTTCTCAGTGGGAGGACACACAATTAAGATTAACCAGATGCATGGTGGAATCTCTTTTTTTTTTTTTTTAAGCCATTTAAATTTCCAAAGACATCTAAGTATGAAGCAAAAAGTTTGACAGAACCGTCCTTAATATCTGTATTACATAACAGATTTGTTACAAGATGGTTAGAAAGCTGATTTTGTCGTTTGGTTTTGGCCCGTGTAGTGATGTTTTTTTCTCATAACCACATAGTGCGAAACACGTTGAAGGAGGTTTATGGTGCAGCAAAATATACTTTGACAGCGTGTGAACAGGGGGTTTTGGAGAACGATGGTATTGAGGAACCTTGAGGTGAAGACTTTAGTCCAGAATGTTATTACATTGAGGAACTGAAGCAGAGTCTTTTTAGCCTGAAATAAGGATCTTATTTCATCAGGTAAATCTTAAGGTAGCAAATATGACTGTTCACACATATCTCTCATTTGAGCTGCATTGTTTAATCATTTTTGGCAGCTGGACATGTGTTGTGTGCTTGGACACTTGAGGTTAGTAGATCATAGCCAACGTTTCTCAATTCCAGACTTCAGGGACCATAGACCTGCATGTTTTAGTTGCTTTACTTCGAACAGGATTCTGCAAATCTTGTTGGCATGCAGAGAGAATCATGCAATCATTTGAATCAGTGCCTGAGGATGCCTGCTGTCCTCAGGGACGTTGTTGTTGAGAAACAATGTTCTAGAGCCAAATAAAGAGCAGATCTGTTTAATTTTATTCTTTATATAAAAACTTAAAACTGTATTTTTTTCTTTAATATGTCCGCATGCGCTCTCATTTTGATGTTGGTCCAAAATCAGAATTATGTGCATTCAAAGAAACACAACCCGAGACTATTGCATTAAAGTAAAATAGCTGAAGGTTATTATTGGAATAAATATAATATACATGATACAAAAGTAAAACTACACTAAGACAGCACCGAGCTCAGCTCATGCCACAAGAAGCACCGCATGTTTAATAGAAATCACTTTGATTGGTTCTTTGCATAATCCTGCTGAGAGTTAGAATTAGAAAAACATGCTGAGATTTCTCTCGCTGAGGTGACTATCCATTGCTGTTTTGAATCGCTGTCACTCCAAATCAGGACACCTCCCTCACGCTCTCCTAATCCTGGACTTGAGATTTTTGTTTTATCTTGTTTATAAATTTCCAGCTTTTGATGCATCAAAATACAAACAAAGTCTGAAATGTGTCACTTTCAGTGTGCCTTTTTGTTTTCATACAGCTCTAACTTGCACTGTCAGCCAAGAGCGTACACAACAATGCTATGGGTGGATCATTGTTTTAACAAACAAAGCAAGCAGAGTGGGGAATATTTTGGAGGCTTCAACCATTTTTAGTTGGCATAGAGGGAAGAGTCTGAAAATCTATTCACAGTTTTGGAAAGCAAAATTATTCAACTGTTTTGTCTTTTGTGTTTATCCTTTAGCACAAAGACCTACAGATGAGACACCTGCTGTAGATTTCTTTCTCTTTCCTCACTGAATAGCATGTATTAGCATTCTCGGAAACTGTCACTGTTTTCTTTTTATTATTAAAAGGCCAGGTAAAAGTATTCAGACCCTTTAAACGTTCCCATTTTGTCATGTTGTATCCACAAACCTCAATGCATTTTGAAAGGAAAAAATGCAGTTTTTACACAGTGTTAAGGTAGAAAAGAATCAAAACCTACATGGCACTGTGTGAAAAATTGCCCACCTCTGTAAAAATATAACTTAATTACAGTTTATCACACCTAAGTTTACTGTCTAGGCATGATTACTGTGACACCTGATCTCAATCAAGATATCACTTAAATAGGAGCTGCCAAAAAAAACTTAAGATCCTCCAAAGCTGGGAAAAAAAAATGAAAGTAATTGAGTCTATCAGTCTGGAAAGGGTTATAAGGTCATAACTAAAGTTTTGGGAATCCTGTGAACCACACAATTAAAGAGGTTTAAAACAAACAAAAACAGTCAGTAATTGCAGTTTTAGGTACCAGTAAGAATACCTTGAAACACCAAATAGATGTAAAATTTTACGTATCACTGAAAAATGGTTTAATGACCCTGGGAACTAATATCACAGACTCTACTGCACTATGCAAATGTAAATAAATTAAAAGGAAAAGGCGTCTCATAGCTTTGTTGTACATGCAGCTGACCCTATTCAGCTGCATATATTTAAATATCTTTTGACAAGGATCCACAGAGGTGAGGTAACCTTGGACTTCGCATCATCGACAAATCTCGCCGACCTGAAGTGATGACAAAGTGCTTCGGAGAGCACAGCGGCAGAACCGTGCGAGTCAGTGGGAGGCTCAAGTGTTAACGAGAGGAACATGAAGGCTGACAGAACGAGTAACAGAGAAAAACATATCCAGAGTGAGGGACAGAAAAGAGGAAGAGAGATCACCAGCGATATGTTCCCTCTCCCAAGGCCGTGGCATTGCACAGCCTCATGGTCATCATGGTCACATCCCCCATGTGACATCACCAAGATGAAGTTTTTATGAGCAGGACTTTAACTGTGCAGCTGTTGTATTGTTTCACTGCCATGTGGAAGATGCTGGAGTAATAAATCACAGCCCCATCATCTTGATGCTAAATAAAATGACATTTTGAGGCTGAAATGAGGTCATTGCTCCGGCAGTTTATCATTCACCTTAGCACTGTACTGAGTGTTGTCATGTGAAAAAAAGATGGATGGAAAAGCTTCCTGATTGCAGAAAAAAAAGCATTCTACCTCACAGTGTAAAAAGCTTCTGTTTAACTTTGCAGGTATTATTCATCAAGGAAGAAAAGCTACAAAAGCCTGCTTTAGGAGAACTAAGGGAGAGAACTTGTGACTCTTTTAAGACAAATGACATTTTATTAAATTGTCTTGCAGCATTAAAATGAACAGTATTTATGTGATCTTAATTCTCATCTCTGTAAAGCTGTAAATAATTAAATCTCCAGAGAAGAAAGATGTGACTTGTAGACTTTCTTTTACATTTAACATAATTTAAACGAAACAGAGCTCATTTAGGATTGCTCATTAAATGAGCTAATGGGAATGTATTATTGAAGAATGATAGGGATGTTTTATTACCAGATTTAATTAATTTGCATCCATTTGCTTTGAAGGAAGGTTGAATAACTTACTGTAGAATGATGCTTGGTTGTTGAAATGATCTGCCCTGATTGATGGTGAGAAGCTAAATCAGTCTTGCCATTTGACCTTTCTACACCAACTTAATGTCACTGCAAACTAACTGTTCAGCCAATTGTACAAAGACATTACCGTTTGTACTTGGCTGACATAATACCCAACCAGTTTTCATAACATTCTTTTAGTCCTCTAGCTGGATAAAGTCTCAGCAGAGTTGAGAATTCTTCATATTGTCACATGCAAATGTTTTTAAATCAGTAAATACAGGCAAATGGATTATTTCTAGACATTGCTAATGTTAAAAAGATGTAGCAGAAAAATTTGATTTCACAGTTTAATAATTCAGAAGTTCGGAAACAAATGAAAAACCCTTTGGGATTCCTGGAAGCGTCTGACGTCAAATCTGTGTGAGAGATTTCATTGTAGAGCAGTGCAATCTCATTAAAAAATGTAAAATCAAAAAAGCAAAATGGTGACAACAAAATATAATTTAGATTTCTTTTCTCTTTTATATATATATATATATATATATATATATATATATATATATATATATATATATATATATATATATATATAAAGGTTCATTCTGCAAACATTTAAGACAAATGTCATAATTAGTGGCTATTATTTGTTGTTGCAAGTCATGCTCTCCTTAGCTTCTCCTCATTGTGAAAATGTATTCTATTATTCAGAAACTGGTGGCATAAAGGGAAAAATATTTTTGTAATACCTAAAATGTCACCAAATGTTTTTTATCTGCAGTATTTTTTTTTATCATGTAAGGTTAGAAAAGCAAAATGGAAATAAAATATGTGTGAAACAAATCAGATCAGCCCTCTTTTTACAACTAGATTTTGACTTGCCATGATCAGCAGCGTCAGCAGAACAGAAATCCAACCGAGAGACTTCCATCACTGGCTGTGATCCGACTTTAAGCCCAAGGTCATGTTCGACGCCCGGATGCAGCCTGGCTGTCCCGCTGCGGGTCATGAGCAAGTGTGGTCATTTACTTGCTGAGATCATTTATCTGAGTAAAATTTGAGCTGCGTCTTGATCGTACTCCTGAAATCTACGGGATTCCTAATCACATCACTAAGACCTAACCTTCAACATCAGATCACAGTATGAATAATAATAAATAAAGAAATCCACATGTTTTCATCAAGAACTTTTAAAAATAATCATTGCATCAAAACTGCTTAATTCAAATAAAACTTTTCATTTAGCCGGATCTCATCACACTATGCAGACGCACTGAGTAATATTTAGTAAATAGGTGAGTAAAATTTGATTTGTATAGCACCTTTCACAGATGAAATCACAAGTTCAGAAAACGCATCAAAGACAAAATATAAACATCAAATTAATTAAAAGCCCGTCTGCATAAAAATGTTTTTAGCTGCATTGTGACATAAAGAGTGAAATCGACAGGATAGAAAAACAATGGGAGAGATTTCCATAAACGGTGCAACAAAGTGAAACAACCAAACTGGGTTTCAAACCGAGTACGTCGGGCTGACAATAGTCTGATCACTGGACCTCATAGCTCTGGCAGAACACGTCAGAAGTATATCGGGGAGTCTGACCATGCAGAGCCCTAAAAGTTAGAAGCAATTTAACCAAAAATGAACAGTGAACCAGTAAAGAGAAACCAAGGCATGAGTAATATGAGCTCCCCTGCTTGTTCATGTTAAGAGTCTTGCTGCAACATTCTGCAAAGTCTGAATTGACAACACTGCAGCACAACATCAAAATGATTATCATTATCAATTAATGTCTTATTAGGTCAAATGATGTGTGTAAGTTTTGAAATAAAGATTAGGACTTGGATTTGACTCAAAATCTGCATGCTTTGACTTTGGACTTTCATGCATTTGCTTGGCAATCGACTCGAAACTTAGGTGGAAAGATAGAGACCGGCTCGTGACTTACAATACCACGACTTGTTCCCACATCTGGTGTAATGCCTATGATACAAAACAGCAAGCACAGTGAGGTCACAGTTTCTTGCAGGTTGACACTCCCAGCTGAGATAAACACACAGAACATGAATAATATGGACGTATAGTGAAATTTTGAGAGTGATCAATCATAACTGGACCAAGACATCCCTAATTTCAAATAATGGCAGATTTTTTGCTAAACTGAGACTGGGCTGAAGGCGACACAAAGGAAATTTGAGTGCAGTCATGTTTTTTGAGCAGCAACAGAAACTACGAATTGTGGTACAAGTATTTGTTATAATTCATTTGGCTTTGGTTTCAGTTGTGTTTCTCTCCTTTCCACTTCCTCAGTGTTTACATGCAATTTGGCTTAGCTATATTATACTATTGCCAGAAAAGTCTTGCAATATCAGTTTCTTCCTTTGGGTTCAGTTTCTGTATTTAAGCAATGCTTTGTTCATTTTACTTTGATCAGTTTTGCTCCTTTTCCTTATTTGGATATTTCTCTCAGTCTCAGTTCAGCTTCAAGTGTTAATCATTTTTCTTCAGTCTACTAGATTTCCTCCTCCACAAGCTGCTTATGCTCCAGACGTTTTTTTTTTTGTTGTTGTTAATTATGAAATATTTTCAGTTTTCCTCCATCCATCTCTGCACTCGGGTCATTTCTACAACCTACAAATTTCTTAATCATTTATTAAAATATACCGTGCTCACGTCCATGTGTACAGGGCCTAAATCTCAAAGACTTTGGTCAGACTCTTCCCTCTATAAAGCGTGTAAGTCATAGATTTTTTTATGTGGAAATGTCAATTTATCCAACAGGTGACTGTGCAGCTGCTTACGGTCATATTTTCAACGATAAGCCAATAGAAAGCCTCTGATTTCATGCTCAGAGGAAGTTGAATTTTCTTTTAACGCTGTGAAATGAAATCAGTGGAGGTTTTCACAGGCTTTGGTGTTTATTTGTGAAGATAAAGAGAGTGTTCTGCTGTCATTGACTCAACAGTAGCATGTCCTTGAACATAAACATCCCACAAAATAACCCCCTATAAAGCGGAAAACACATTGTAGTTGACCATAAGTAGTGGGTGCTGGCATCTATGTTAAAGGAGAAGGTGACATGACTCAGAAGTCAGTTGTCAGGATTATAAATTAGTATAGCATCTCTTCAAGGTAGAAAGTTAACTTCACCTGCAGCCCATTTGACCATATGAGTTAAAACATACACTCAGAGAAAATAAATGAGGAAAACAAGCCTTTATTTCCACATTGAAGGGTTAGCCAGGCTTGACACTCTTTATAATCATCTAGATCAGTCTCCCACCCAAACTACAGTGTCTAGCAGAAGTACTTCTTGAACTTTTATAATGACATAGAAGCAAAATAATACATGGCTCTATTTTTTCATTTTGTAAGTGCAAACTGTGAGTTTGTATTCAGTTAGAGCATCGGTTGAGGTAAAGCAACAAAGTCATGGCTTAGATCAAAGCATAGTGATCTGCTTGAATGGCCCAGTCAAAGTTCAGACCCTAAATCGGATTAAGAACCTGTGGCAAGACTTGATTATCGATCCAGAATGAACAATAATTATTATTCTGCAGTCATACTAGTTATACTCCACAGACTACAGCAAAAGGGAGCACTACACAATACTGACTTAGGGACTTACAAATCTTCACCACACCCTTTAGATTCCTGCATTCAAAGGTTTAAAGAGAGGGTTTTGAAATTTAACGTTGCAATTTGTTGCAAATTTAACTTAAGCCACAGGATAGACGGTGTGGTGTTTACCTGATGGATTAAAGGGAATTATCTAATTTGTACATTTTTATGCCTTTTCAAGCAGTGGATTACATTGTACAATGTTATGAGGCATGGTCAGTTTTTGTCCACCTGCACACATGATGTGTAGGTTCTGAGGTGCATCACATAAAAACATCAATTATTGGCTGAAAATGGTCCCACCGGATCCCCCTTTCATCAACTTTTCCAGCATCATTGTGGGAAAGGACACTAATAATACCCACACAAAGCAACAGAGAATGCTTTAAAATACAAGCCATTCTACACCGGATAAAGGATGAGAGAAACTTTACAGAGTGATAGACAGTGACTACAGTATACGTTTCCACCAGGATATTTGACAGCAGCAGCAGCACAGTGTTACATTATGTGTCAAAGATTAGTGATGTCATGATAGATGGACTTTCTGTTTTTGGTTTTGATTTGTTTTTTGTTTTTTTACATATAGTTTGAGTTTTTACCACTCTTGCTTTTCAACCTTGTGCTCCACTTTTTTTTTTTGGTAAAAAGCATAATTTGTAATCAAAAACTTTCTAATTTCTTCACTTTTGTGTGGTATATAAATTTTAAAATTAAGGACTCCATAAACCTAACCAAGCTGGCAAAGGTAGCTAGTTAAATGATGGGCATCCAACAGACCTCATTAACGGCTGTATGAATAGCAGGTGGTAAAAGAAGCGAAAAACACTGTCTGCATTTTGAACTGCTTCCCTCGGGGCATAGATAGAGAAGCACTCGAGTGAGGAGAAATCTGTTAAACACTCATTTTCCTTGTTATTTTATTGTATTTTTTTGGCCAGTCTTTTTCCAAATGCCATAAACAGCACAAAGAGGGTTTAAATAAAAAATAAATAAATACAAACTTTACTCCGGTCCTTCCCTTCATGCCCTCATAGACACCGGACCAGTGTCCAATCATTTCTGCGCAGCAACCGGTTTATTTGGCTGAACTCTTACAGGTCCTGTGAAACACATTTTCTTCACGTCATTTTTTAAAGCAAACTTCTGCTCTTCTAATTAAGGAAGAATAACAGAGTAGTATAATATCAGCTGTACTGACCTCATTAACACTTTCTTTCATCTAACATAATTGAAATTACACTCGCAAGGCTAACAGGCGACGCAATTTAAGTTTTTTTTTGTGTGTGATTAAGTTCATTTTCATTAACTTTGAATTGAACTGAATTTCAAAGAAAC
The DNA here is from genome assembly GCA_911649635.1 of Poeciliopsis gracilis. NCBI lineage: Eukaryota > Metazoa > Chordata > Actinopteri > Cyprinodontiformes > Poeciliidae > Poeciliopsis > Poeciliopsis gracilis. The sequence goes on from CAJVRI010001220.1 coordinate 8,301,418, forward strand.
TCTATTGATAACACTCCATTGTCAATGCAAACTTACATCATGAAAACTGAATCTGTAAAACTATAAAATAAGATTCCATGTCAGCTTCAACATTTTTAAACCAAAACTGCAGAAACATATCAATAGCATAAAGTCTTAGGAGGTTTATCAGTTAGAAAGAGTTCAAATGAAAGTCAAACAAAACAAAACAAAAAAAATCACCAACGCAAGTATTGTGGTATTTTAAGAGCACAAATATTAAATCTGCAAGACTTACAGCATATTTTATAAATAAAATGTCCAAAAACAAACAACTTTGTATAATTAGGCGAGAAAAACAAAATATAACTTGAATTACAAAAGTTATAAAAATATTTACAGAAATGTGGAAAGGAAAGTCAGTTGAAGCGCTTAATATTAATAGAAATTAATATCAATTGAAACTGTCTATTTGTCTGACAATGATAGAACCTTAATTTTAATTCAAGCTCAGTAAATACTCTACTTTTAAGATGGTGGGTTTAAACAAAACACAAAAAAAGTAAATTGAAAGAATAAGATACAGAAACATAAGTTATCAGGCACTAGTGAGCTTTTTTCCTCATTGTCTCAAACTAAAAATAAAAAAATGTGTTTTTGACTTTGTCCAAAATCACCAAAATTTTTCACATGTTAATTTTATTTGTTTACGTTTATTTCAGTAGGTGTGTTGTGGTAAAAACAAAACAAAAAAAAAATGTTGCGCACAACAACATTCAATCATCATATTTCTCTGCTCTGGAGTAAATCAATTCTTTCTGGCTCTCAGATTAGGCTAATAGGCATCTGAAACACCCGGAAGACACAAAATGGCCCGTGACCCTCGGCTCTCCCTTGGACACTGAAACATCTGCTCTCTCCAGATGTTTCTCAGAAAATACAGTCAGGGACGAGTATTGCCTTGTTGGAAATCTAAATGCTGCGGTTTGCATGCATGTGAGCAGAATACAAAAGAATAGAAATGAAATTAATCAGAGAAGGTAAATATTCTTCTGTAAAGATCGGGATCACTGTGCAGATTGTATCTTTTGAGAGACTTTCCCAAGAAACCTGAATTCCAATTATATGATAAAAAAGCAGACAGTGGCAAGTCTGATGGAAAATCAGTCCAATTCCATTAAGCCCAATTCTGAACAGTATTGTGTCACAAAGCTATCCATTAATTTTCTCCACCATGGGAAATGTGGCAGAGAAACTTTGAAAAGCTTACAGAGTTAAAGCCACATGATTTTCTGGATCTAAAATAAGGGACAATTTGAAATTAAATATCATTTTTTTCCCTGGCAGATAAGGACAATCAGTGGTGGGTCTGATTGCTTTATAGTATTAGAGGCAGATTTTCTACACTAGCCTGCAAAAAAAAAGAGAAATTCTGCCTGCTGCACAATTGACTTTATTAAATTAATGGGACAACAGGCCATGTCTGACTTAAGTAGCAGAGAGAAAGTGAAGGGAGACAGGAATATATGCATCTAAGTGTCTTTGCCATTATAGGCCACTATTTTAAGAGCAAATGTGGAAAGACATCAGTTCATTAGATTACTATTTCTTGAAGAAATGGAAAATAAATTATCAGACCATGGGAAGATTATAGAAAAGGATCCCATACAAAGAATACAAGAGGAAACAACTCACTTGGAGAAAAAAGAAACATCTAACAAAGAGAAAACTGGAGTCTTAAATCCTGGGGAGGTAATTAATGTAAACTGAATTTGGTGAATCCAGTTAACCTGAATAGAGACTGTGACAAGGAGAAGCAGAGGGAATAATACGCAGATATACAAACAATACAAAAGCTTTTTATAAACATTTCCATGGCTAAAAATAAAAAAAGGAAATAAGACACAGGATCACAAATTCCAGATGACAGTTTATGCAAATTGAAAGTATGAACAGTTTTAACAAAAAGCTATTTGTTCAGTATTTCCATGTGTGTAAAAAAATCAACGTCAGGAATGTCTGTTTACTTGAAAGGAACCAAAGAAGTCAGTTTCCTGTACTTTACTGAATACTGACTATCAAACCTGTTTGAGGAGCAGAAATAATCTGGGCAGGTTCTTACTCCACAATGCTGGTGCACCTTGTAATATCTGTTAATCGACAATTAACACCTGTGTATTTATATTATTACGGAGTCAAATTTAAAGGCATCTTTAGCACATGATTGCGATTGCTAGACTGCAGCAAAAAAGAAAACGCTGAAAAAAGTAATCAAGGAGCCGTGATGGCCCTGTAAAAACTGCAGTCGGGAGATCGATTTGATTTCTTTGGGAGGATGTTTGGTCTGCAGAGTTTTTGTGCAGGAGGGTGGGTTTGTTTATGTGTTTCCTCCTGCCTTCCGCAGCGCCGGATTGGCTCCAGCTGGTTCCAATTTACTTCCAATCAGAAACAGCTAAGAGGAGCAGTTCCATAAAGCAGATGGTTTTCTCGCCTAGGGTTAAAAAAAAACGTTCCACCTTAGCACTTCTTTAAATATTCTCCTGCCTCACATAAAGCCTGCTGGTTTATCTTCGCCGATCATCTGACAGCACTGAACTTACCTGCAATCTGCTCCGTCGCCCAGCTACCCATCCAACCTCCAACCCACCTTCTGCCGCTGCTTACCCTGGAAAAGAAACAATTACCAACTGTGCCAACTCCCTGCCAGTCACTTCGACTGCCCACCTACATCCATCTCCCTGTCTCCTCCACTCATCAAAATCATAAGACTGCATCCTTAAAATGTAATCCTTTCTCAAATTCCAAGTAAAGATCCGCTTGCCTGGATCCTCTGTGCCAAACTGGAACCTGTTCAATTATTTCTTTGCTCAATAAACCATCTTCAGCCATTATTATGACAGAAACCTGGCTATAAGACGAAACCGATGAACCAAAATAAAGTGAAGCCATTAAAACAATTCGGCCAAACTTCTTTTCCATATCAGGGCGTTAGGGGAGTGCTTTGTAAAGGGATGTGCAATTTTTTTTTTTCATGATCCACCCGAATTGTATGAATAAACAAACTTCTTGTCTTGGCATCAAACAAATGTGTGTTGCCCGCTGAGTATGATTACCTCCAAGCAGTAGATGCTGAATTAATTGAACTGTATATCTCTGTGTCTGAAATTGTATGGCTTACATGTTTTTATGAGGCGCATGAGAACATTGTTTAGAAACAACTCAAAAATTGACATGCATTTTTGCACTTTCCATGTGACAGCGTTATCTCTCCCTTGTTTCTGTTACTACCCGTTGCCCACTGCGGAGCTGGAGACTTTCTGCTTAAGCATGAATGGAAAATAGTGGGAAAACCAAACAGTCTCATGAGGGTGAACATGTACAGCGAAGTTCAAAATCTGTCATTTTTAAATTCTTTAAAAACAAATACCTAAGCTACTTACAACAAAAAAAATTTATTACTTCAGCATTAATGGTCTATAATAGTAATCTCTCCGCTATGATCTCTAAGGAGAAGAATAATAGTTACTTTTAAACATCTCGGCTTTTCTTCTCACAAGAACTCCTTTGACATTAATCCATGTCTCACCATTAGCTGTAGTCCCAATAGTGTCATGCGCTGCAAGTGTCAGATGTCATGTCCTCAATAAGCACACATGCAAAGTGTTTGTTCATGTGTGATGCTGAAGGGCCTCCCACGTGATGTGCTGGACAGAAATAGCCTCCCTTCAAATGAACCATGAACAAACCCGGGCTCAATAGTATGAACATAAATCTTCATATGAGAGTTGACTTTGTATGAAACTGCTTGTACACGCAGGTCGTTTGATTAAAAAATGCTTATTAAACTCTTGTTCTTAGTTGTTTTTGGGGTTTTTTTAATCCGGCTTATCTGTTCTGCTGGAAAAACACAACCATATTGGATCAGTGCTGAAAGGGTATAGGCATCAACTAAATCCTCCACAGCAGTTTTGTCATCACAGACCTGCCTGGTGCACACTTTTCTTTAGCTGGGACCTGAGCTGGGGTCTTACTGAGTGTGTGTGCACGTGGGCAAGTGTTGCAAAACCTGATAAGAGTCACTTCGACATGTCCTTTGGATTTCACAGTACCCGGAGGAAGAAGGTGTCACTGAGGAGGAGATCAGCCCAACACTGAACCGCTCCGCTCCCTGGTTCTTAAACCTGTTGTGAGGCCTCACCATTCAGCCCACTTCCTCAATTCATTTCTTAACATTATTCCAATGAATGTGGTGTATTTTTAAAGAAATGCATGGGTATGCCATGCTGCCTTATGTCTGGATGTGGTCTGAAATTTCTCACTCTCATGCAATAGCTAGAAAAAGAAGGGAGGCCAAAAAATGTAGTTTTATATTCTGCTTGAAAAATACAAGCTGAGAGACAAATACAAGAATATCCGACACTGAAAAGGACATTTCTATTCCCTTTAAATCTGATGCCTATTTCAATCAAAGTATTCAAAGAGTGAAACAGTGTCTTGAAGTATTCATAACACTTGAACTTTTCCATATTCCACATTTAGCCGCATTGCAACCAAAAACCTTATGTGATAACCAACACAACATAGTCACTATTTTGCTTTCTGAGTTTGCACATTTTGCTAGATTTATTTTTCAGGCGTCATCATTCTTTGCAACTCAAGATCTCTTGAGAAAATAGTTTCAAGGCACCTTCAGAAATACTCATAAACATACATCAATGATTGACACAAAATGAGCTGATTCTGTCTTAATAGCTCAAAAGAGCTTGAGATTTTCGAAGACATTCATTTTTCCTGAAGTGGTAGAGCTGACTGTTCTCTCTAGCAAGGTCAAGACCCATTAATTTTAGTGGTGATGGTCAGTGTGCTCATCTCCACTGCGGTTTTAATGAGAGAGTGTGAAAGAAGCTAGATAAACTAACGCAGAAAGCTGGCGGTGCCTGACAGGAGGCCGACCTTGTTAGGGATTATTGCTTATATGCACATTAAAAATCAGGATGCACCATGAGAAGTCACTCCACACCAGGTTGGAGAGATGGAAAAAGAGGACCCACAGCGGACAGACGTATAACTGAACATTTCAAGAGTTTGTCTTTACGATTATCAGACAGCACACAATATTCACTGGTAAATATTCAGCAGCCTTTTGCAGATGAAACGCCCGTTGTGTCTTTCGCACATGTTCAGCAGGAATTCAAAGCTATTCAGATGCAAGACTCCAGATTAGCACATCCAGGTAGTCACGCACAGCTGTCCAGTCAGGCATGCTGTAGACAATTTATCAAACCCCCGTTAGGCAAACATTAGGCAGCTGATTTATTTCTTCTTATCTTTGACATTAGCATACAGTGGATTGTTGTTGGCTCTCCCAGCAACACAAGGGGGCTGTTTTAAGGATCTTGTCTCGGGTCTGAGCCACAGGGAGAAAGATCTCATCTCTTCTACTGTCTACTATTTTCCCCCTGTTTTGTTTCTCTCTGCTCGGTTTATGATTATGTAACTTTGCTCATGGGAGCAGAGGCACAGATGTGAATCAAACTGACGAACACAGATTTGCAAGGACTTCTTATCAGAACACATAAAGAAAGCGCAAGACTTAATCAAGACAAAGGATTTTACTGACGGTGGGCTGCAGGGCCAGGAAAGCCCTACTTTCTGTCAGAGTCCCTAACATATAGATCTACAGCCTAAATTATGTTTGTTCAATTAAATTGTATCAGTGGTCCATTATCTTTGTTTTGTAACATTTGTCTTGCCTGTGCCACTTCCCCGTGCATGTTTGTGGATTATCCTTGTTTCGTCCAATCAGATTTCATTTATGGTCTTCAAAACTGCGTGCATAAATTTAAATGTTTCAGCTTTCAAATTTGCCTTCCACTTAAAGGCCCACAGTGGCGCCATAAGTTTCCTTCTTTCTAATTGGATGGTTGGAGCACAGCTCTCATTGCCACGTTTTGCTAACAAAGCACAATCTCAGCTTTCTGCCCTGCACAAATTAACACTTGAGAATTTGTTTTAATTTTTATGCCCACAATGCGTGACGAAGGAGGAGAAAGAGAAAGAGATTTGGTTTCAGATGTTATTAAAAATCAGTTTGAAGGTGGACTTTTTTCAAAAGAACTGAACTGATTCCATGGATTTGTACCGTTAGAAACATAGTAAGCAGTCACTAGGAGAGGAATAGACAGCAAAAAAAAAGAGCTGGTTTATTTCCAAAGGTAAAAAAAAGAGAGACTTGACACAGTTGTAAGATCCACAGCAAGTCCAGCTCCCTTGTGTGTGTGGTGTCATTTTGATTTCCCAGTACAATGTTTTCCCCTCTTCTTTACATACCAGACTTTTCATTTCTCATTCTCCTCCAAGTAAACACGTTGATCTGCAGGAAGCTGGAATCAGAATTTTTGAAATAAGGTTGATTTGCGACTCTTTGCAACAGCATGCATGTTAAATAATTTTATGTTATCTTAGAAGCACAACAGCATCTTACCAACTGGTCAGATTAAGATATTCGATGTAATTTGTCTAATCTTAGTATCTTACTTTCTATTCTCTTACCTGTGTCGTGTGTTTTTTGCTTCCTGCATTATTGTCAGATTGATAATTTCATGTGTTCACATTTTCCTGGTACACACATTCAGTTATTTTTTTCACGATTAATCTTGTGAGTTTGTTTTTCTTCTCTACAGTTTTTAATTCTGAATCTTTTGAAAATTGTCTCTATTGTAGATCAGACAGGTGTCTCAGATGCTGTGTTCCTGCAGGCAGGATATGCCAGTCTAAGTCTATTGCCCCAAAACACCCATGCTACTTGTTAGATGCATCAAAGCTGCTTTGGCAATCAAACATAGAAGCTCCACAGGGAAGCGTTTGGAGTCTGACATTTAAAATATCTGGTGCTTTAAGAAACTGTGAGTGTGCATCCCCTTCAATTTCATATCACTCACTTTCTCATGATGCATTTGTACTTACATAAGAAAACTGAATATAAAACATGTTTCACTTTGTGCACACTTTAAGCATTCTAACAGAAAAGAAAAAAATAAAAACATCTGAAGGATTGTATTTTTTCCTCTGTCATTGTAGTTTGAGGTTTTAAAAAAAGTTGACTTGTACCTCAAGCTTAGAAGCAACAAAGCTGGGAATGGAAAAATAAAATGCAACCAGGTCAGCAAAAAGTTTCTTTGAAGAATTCAAAACATTTATGTAAATACCTATCCCTTCTACCAACATACTTCTCTTTTTATGCTACCACAACAATTTATTTTATTACGTTTGTGTGACCAAAAAAAAGTAATTTATAATAGAAATGTGAAAAGAAAAGGATGCATGTTTTTTTTTTAAATATATTTTATTGGATTGTGTGTGATCCGCTTGCGTATTCAGAATTGTGAGTTAATACTTTTGTAACCCACATTACTTTAGCGAATATGAATTGTAGCCTGTAATATATACACCATAAGTGGTCTAAATCTACAGTGATATGCTACAGAATATGAGCGAGAACAACAATAAGATAACGTTTTGTGGTCATTTAATTGATAAAACTCAGTTTTCTTTTCAATATTTTTCAAGAATTAGTTTTCATCTATGTTTAATTTTTGATTTTTGTGTATCTGGATCCAGAAGAAGTTTTTAAACGTCACTTAAAAAGCAAACATTTTTCGTTTGTAGTGATGTTTAGGGACAGCCTAAATTTAACATATTAAAATTAATAAACACTGAATGAAAAACCATGACTGAATTCCCAGAACATCACAACCTGGTGTCTTTTCAAAACATGAGAGAAATATGCAGCGTAACAATGACACTGTGTGCTTGTTTATGATTATTTAAGACTGAATGAAGGACTGTTTGATAAAATGTGATTTTTGTCCCGTTTTGTAAATCCTTGCTCTTTAGTTTTGAGTCATTCAGCATTCCTACCTGTAATGTACAGAGTCTAACTGGAGCAGAGTGGGACAAACATTAAACGATTCAAAAATGCCAAAATATGATTATTCTTACTCATGTTTTTTTCTTTGTGTATTCTTTCACTGCTAATACTTTTCATTTAGTGAAGGATAATCTAAATTTGTCATTGTTCTTGCTCATTTTCTGGTAGTAAATAACTCAGAGGTGCAGACAAAGAAAGATGAGCTTAGGCACTCGCTGCAACTCCACAGCCAGAGAAAATGAAAACACGAGCAAAAGAAACTGAAACAAGATAAGATAGACAACTTCAGCTCATCTCATTCAACCCTTTAATTCATGGATGCGAATGGAAACTAAATATCAGTCTGTTGCTCACACTTGTGTGAGCATTCGAACGAAGGGAACATAATACCTTAAATCCAGTGAATAGTAATAAAGCGAATCTCGCAGGCCTTGTTACAGATTGTTGGCTCAATCTCCGCCTGGCATAAGGTTTTTGTTGCTAAACACTAACATGTGAAGGCTTTTGTAAAACCAGAAAGAAAAAAAAAAAATTCACACCAAAAAGAAACAGAAAGTGCTGTTGTAAACACTGCAAATATTCATGTGCCAGGGCAACAAAGATTGTATAATTACAGCAGTGTTGCATAACTATACCAGTGCTGTCATAGAAAATTGTCTGGCTGCAGAAGAGATTTTGGCTCTACGTTTCTTTGAACCACTCTCAATCATTTTGGCTCAAAGATTCAGTAGCAATGTTTGTGCTAAACAAGGCGAAAGGGCTCTTTTCAGCGAGGTACATTCTGTTCAATCAGGGCAAATGTTTCCAAATTGCATGTTTTAACTATGTTACCATTTGATTTTCACCATTGATTAGACCAAGGCGATCAAACAGCTACACAGCAATAGTTCCCCAAATCCCCACCAAACAATAAAAATGACAATACAACACTTTTTAGTCCTTTGGTTGCAGCTTGAGTGCGTTAGTTTTAAAACGGGATAAAATGAAGCTGAATACCTGTGGAGAGTGCAACACAGTCGCATCTTGTAGCAGAGCATGCATCAGTATCTAATTAGTCAGACTCTGTTAAAGGCTATTGTGGGGTTAAGTGCTGTGAATTGGCTCAGTTTCTCCTTGTTGCAAAAATAATAATTAAGATTTACGCCATGAAGCATTTTTTTTTTCTCGAGACGTTCCCATCCAGTTCTTGTGTAATGTTTTGGAGCTACCATTTTATCCCATAAATTACAGCTCAGATGTTTTTATACACGCATAAGCATCAGTGTCATTAATTTTAGGCATCTAAAAATGCCATTATTATGAACCTAACTGAGCTGAATGACCAGGAAAGAAAGTATTTTAAGGATCTTTTTTAAAAAGGAGACTTCGCTACGTAAGTTTGGCTCAGTTGTATTTTTCCATAATCAAAGAATGTTTCACAATTACACATCATCAGATTTAAATGCTCGTCCACTGATGTTTGTTTGGCAAGCAGGCTTTAAATAGCTATCCTGAAGGTTTAGTGGTTCTGGTTGGAGATTTAAATGCTTTTCTTGGCAGAGTTGATAGAGATCATCAAAACTGAATGCTTTTCTGGCACAGATATGGTTTTGAATGACCACTCTGTCGTATACAGAAAACTGCTGGAACACCAGCGTAACGCACCACGGTGTCCCCTCGGTCCCCTTTAGTCCCCCGGTCCCCCTCGGTCCAGAAACTGAGAGGGTGATGGACTGAGTGTTCTCTCGGTCCATGGTGATGGAGCCAAGAAGAACCCCCAGATCCAAAACCTACTGGACTTTTCTGAGATTTACAGAAAATGCTGGTTCCTTTAAATCAGTGCTGAAAATAGTTTTTGTTTATTGCAGCATTTGATCAAACAATCTGCTTGAAATATTAGGCTCTGTTTTGTTATTAATATGTGCATTTTAACATCTCATTACTTTATGCAATGGTTTTATGATTCACTTTTGGTCGTCCTTTTGATGCACTTTGGATTGCTTTGTGTCTGAGTGGTGCTATGTAAATATGCTTGCCAGCAAAGAGGAGAGGCCAAAAGTTCATCCTCAATGATTGCAGCCTGTGAAGGTGTTTCTGGTTCAAAGCTTTGTGCATTGTAAAGAGAATGCTGTATTGTAACAGTTGTGTAATTATACATTTTCTTCTTTTTCTCAACCACAAAACTACAACAGTTCTGTAGATTCTTATGTATAAATACAGATTTTTTTTATACGAGTCACACATCAAAACCTCCTACATTCATAGTTTCTAGTATTGATCCAAAGCAAATGTTCTGAGAGTCACAAAATATGAAACTCCTGATTATCGAAACACAATTTCTGAAATTATGCTTAAGAATCAGAAAAATCTGTTGTTTTGTATTTGTGAAAGGCTGATAGAAAAACACAATTACACAACTCCAATAGTAGCTTCTCTGCGACTTGAAGTTCACATGTATGAATACATGGAGCCAGAAATTTACATACAAGAAGTAAAGACAAAATATGTTCTCACTGTTTGCCAGAATTGGATAGTCAATAGAAATCATCCTGGAGAACAATTTCCAGATGCTGCAGGGTGCTGTGTTTATTCTTTTAGATAAAGTATAGACGTGTTAGAAATGTCCAATCGTCGTATATCTTAGTAAGATCAATGCATTTTGGTCTAAAATTGTGACAATCAATCCCAGAAGAAAAGCCGAAGACCTGGCTGGTACAACAATGTTATTACCCATACAGGGAAAAGGGAAATGTTCTAGCATGGACTAAAAGATGCTTTCCTCTCTATGAAACCAATCGATGCTAGTGTTCCTGGGTATATCTACAATAACTAAATCCAGGTTTGCAAAATGTCTTAGACGTAGGAGCTCACAGTTCAGAATCATTGCAGATTTCCTTAATAATTTCAAGGTTCAGTAAAGAGACTGTCAGCAGCGTTCTCTGTGATAGAATAAATAAAACCTGCAAACCATAGGAAACTCACATCTTGTGAAAATTAATCATATTTACTTATTCTCATTCATTACAATACTACTTAAAAAAAAATAATCAATACCACTTGGATTCACTCAGGTTTCCCCTGAGTTGAAATGTCTTTGAATGTTTGCTGATTATTGACCCCTTTAGGTTCTTTAGGATGTCAGCTTTGTTTAGTTATCAGTTTTTCCTAAAATGCCATATTGTGAGTTCATCTTGGGATAGAAAAGAACCAAAAAAAAAAAAAGGCCTGAAGGCAGAAAAAAAGTATTACAAAATTAATAACCACCTTCTTTGAACAATGAACATCCACCCTGACCTGCAGCAAGCCACCCCCAGGCTAGATCCATGCGAAGGGGTCCTTGTAGATAGCACCAGTCAGCTAGTCCCTCCATAAACAAGTCCTTGGAAACTATCACATCATGCCATGAATACTTTAATCCCAAAAAGCTTATTGAGACTATATAGCAACATCCAGTACTAAAGCAACTCTGGAAAAATTATTAATTTGCAAAATGTATTTTGACCCCCCCGCTCTGCATAAAATGACTCATCTGATCTAATCTCATTTTTAATTACAGAGGTAGCACTTCATGCTGTGTGTGAGGTAACATGGAGCAATAGTAGCTCATTACTCACCCACATCATTACCTACAGCAACATCTACAGATCATCTGAAAGGTCTGTCCCTCGCCCGTTCCATGCCAACTTCTGTTACCTGTCTGCATGCCAAGACTCGTATCTCCGTCTTTCCTGCTGGAACGTGACCTTGCTGCTGAATGGTGCCTGCAGGGATGAGAGATGGCTGAGATGAAGAAGAGAATCTCCACATTAGGATTCAAGAGTCAAGAACCATAAGAACCTCAGCAACGTCACACGTGAGGCTAAGATGAGTAAAACCGGGATCACTTAGGCTCTGCACACAAAGACGAGAACTGTATGTTATGGTAAGCAAGAAAAAAACTCTGCATCCAACAACGAGATGAAGTAATACAGAAAGGTTTGCCACGTCAATTGGTGGCACCGTAATACTGCCAGAAAAAGACACAAAAAAGCACCAAAGGCCGCTATATTTATCATTTGTGAGAGTGAATATAGAGAGTCGGAGATTCGATGTCATCGTTTAAAAAAAGACCTGGCCACAAACATGAAACTGGTGTTCTGAAAGTTTTCTTCTCCAGAACACAGTTTTGCAAATTCTGGCCTCCCGAGATGCCAAATCCATGTAAATACTCAGGATAAACAACAAAAAAGTTTTATTTCTTCTCCTAAACTTTTTTCTGTGTGAACGGGGATTTAGTGTCACCAAACATTTTTATTTTTGCTTTTTGAGCAAGAGGTAAAATGCAAAAGTAATTTGCATTTTTATCAACATTTGTGTTCTGCTTTAACTAATAAACATAAAAGTGTGTGCATGTATATATATTTTTTTTGTTTGTTTTCTTTTAATCATATTAAAACCATCAACCAGTCAATCAGAGTTGGTCCATATGAATGAGCATCAGTAATCAGCTTACCGGCTGTCCTTCACAGTTCTTTTTAGAAACTTTTGCACGGAATTGCATGTGCATTGTTTGGCTTGCATGCTGTGCCTCTTCTCAAACAAGAGTGAGAGGTCAGCCACACCAAAAGTACCCACTTTGGTTGCCAGGAGATTGACTCCTCTTGGTTCTCATCTTGAGCAGGCAGAGCCAGAGAGAAGCACCAGAGGGGAGTGGCTTCCTGACAGAGGGGAGTGGCTTCCTGACAGAGGGTGTGGCTTCCTGACAGAGGGTGTGGCTTCTTGGCAGAGGGGAGTGGCTTCCTGGCAGAGGGTGTGGCTTATTGGCAGAGGGTGTGGCTTCTTGGCAGTTCGCCAGAACAATGTTTTAGAAAAAATAACAATGCAAAAACTCTCCATTAGATAGTTGCTACAATCACAATGTCAGATTGTCTTTGCATTTGATACTTAGAGATCCCTCTCTTTTTGATAGAGAAAGAGAGAAACTGAGACAGATAGAGAGAGCCAGAGATTTCTTGTACAGATTTCTGGTTCTGTTTAGTCTTAATACATCCACATATGAAATGAAAATCAGCAGAGGACGGCGAACAGAAAGGTTTCAAAGGGATGTAAGTGGAAAACTGATACATCCAGATAATTGCTCAACAGACCAGACGTGCTTATTTGGTTGGCTCTTGGCTTGATAGCTGGGCAGTACATCAGTCACTGGAGGCATAACAGAATAGCTCAATAGTTTTGAATTACCTGGCAGGTGGGCCGCCATTCCGGACATGATGAAAGGGATTAAACTTGGAAAGCCTTAACTTAACATATTCCTATAGGGATTGATGCTTAATTATCTAATATAGGAGAGAATTTTTATATTCAGTAAAATGTAGCAGTTAAATAAATCCCCAATTACATTAAATGAACAGTTCTGCACATTTGTCTTTGTCATTAATCATCTTTATTTTTGCAGCACCTTTCCAGTGCCGAGGCACACACTCACCTACGTGTAAAATATGCTGTCTGGGCACGAATCAAACAAGCTGCAGTTTTTACAGTCACTTTAATACATTCTGAAACAGATTGGGGTTTTTTTTTTTAAAGCCGTAAACTGCAAATTGTTTTTCAGAATTGATTACATTTTTGACCTTTTCATCCAGCTGTAATAAAAATCTTGAGATCATCGATGAGGTATTGTCTTTGGCCAGTTACCACAGAGTTTGTTTAAAGTGCCTCGCCAGTGTTCCTTTTCTTTCATCTTTTCACCGTCATACTCCAAGACAGAGACAGAAAATGCCTCTGAGTCAACGAATAGATTAGGTCAATCTGAAAAAACTGAAATGGGTGTTTTCTCTTTGCCTTTTAGAGTATTTGTCAGGTGCTTTGCCCAGAAATGTTTAAGGTTGCTTTACAAATCTAGAAGATGAATTGGTGTTTGCAACACCGGCTGAGGACACACTGCAAAATTAGCAATTTATGTGATCGAGTGACGCCAGTAAAGCCATTCCACCATGAAAGAAAAGTGAAACAGGTAGCATAAAGAGAGTAAGCAGCCAAGCATGTAATGCAGTTTCTGAACAACCAGGTAAGAGAAGCACATGTAACAACATAGAGATTGCACAGAAGAAAAAAATATAACAATTCAAATTAGCAACATTATGAATGGGTCTTTCCCTGTCTTGCACAATTTATAAAATAAGTAATAGAATATCTTAAATAAAAGATTACACAGAAGTTTGGTAAAACTGTTGAGCACAATACTCATTCATCCTATTTTTAAAGTATGAGTAACACCTTGGCTTTTAGCAAAGATGGATGAGAACACATATTCTATCTGACTGTCAAACTGACACGCTGCTCTGTACTGCCAAGTCACACATTTCGCCACGTACGTGTTTAAAAAAATTTGCAAAGACAAAGATTTGCTGTGTTTTTCATGTAAATGAGGTCTTGAATTCACAGAAGTAATTTTGCTGCGATTAGTGGCTTTTTGAACAAACCTTGAGAAAAAGTACACAGTGTGTTTACTCCTGCCCAAGGTCACTGTCTTTGCTTTGTCAAGTTGTAAAACTCAATTAGTCATTAATCACTTCGTTTCTGTTGGCTGAGTAGATAAGCTGCTTCTGAGGGATTTGACTGGAATGGACATGCAAATTCATCACTGTCATAACTAAAGCATGTGGACTGAGTTTCATCTTTAAATCAAAAAGAAAAGCTCATCTCTTCAGAGCACAGAGAAGCTCTCTAGTATATATTTATTGAAGTTAGTCATTTTTCCCTCTGCTTTATACAAATAGATTAAGGATGAAAAGTATGTGTTTTCCATGTTTTCACCTTGCTCATCAAAGTCATGCTTTAAAGCTGCCATAGTAGGTGATTTATATAAAAGTATGTCTTTTACATTTGTTAAAACTGTCACCATGTCATTGCCTTATAATATGAGACAGATACTTTCAGAAAACTTTCTAGCTCCTCCCTTGTTGTCCTACCGCCATCTGCAAAAATGCACTGCTCTGAGGTCAGAAACAATTAATCGCAGTGTCAGGACTGTCAATCAAGCTCATGTGTGCTGCAGATGTCCTAACATTACAGGAAATCTTTTTTTCTGCTGTGGTGACAAAAAAACGTTGGCAAATTTACTGAGGGAATCGGGAACATGGTAACAGAACTTTTCTGAGAAGTTATTGTCTTTTTGAACTCATGAATCTTGTCCAAGATCACACAGCTGTTGTGCCAGAGATGTGAAAAGACTGTCTTCTACTGGAAGGCATGTGTTTACGTAACTGGTGGATATTAAAAAGCGATGTGTCTATTTATTTGTTTACTCTTGGATTTGCAGAGTCTCAACGGTCATTTCCTTTTCTTTGACCCTTGAACAAAATAGTGACAGAATGCATTCTGTGTTTCTTGATATGTTCTTAATTGGAACAGTGTGTCATATCGAACAGGATGAATGAATAAATTTCCTCATCACTGCCATTATTGGTGGCCATGATTACCAGCCTGAGCAGTCACGGTATTCTCTGGAGCTGCAGCACAGCAGAGAGCTGTGGGTTATTAAAAAGGGAACCACCTGATTTTCAGAAAATTTACCTCACTGCCAGATGGAAGGCCGGTCCTTGCAAGCTCCTTAAACAGCAACATCTCAAACATTGTGAACCAGCAGACATGGCGTCTGCAATCACAGAGCCGCTTAGTGTGGAGGATGTAATGATGGAGCGCTGGGAGCACATGCAACTTTTGGAGCAGAATGATTTCACAGCCCTGAAAGCGCCACATGGTCACCCAATGAAGACGCAAGGAACAGTGCAGCTCTTATCAACAGTCTGTCAAAGTGAGTTACAATTTTGCATCGCCCACTGTGAAATGCTGACGCTACATACCGTTAGTTTGCAGTGATGTGCATATGGTTCTTTGGAAAATTTTTTCCTTTTCTAAAATGTTAATGTGTTCTGAGTGTCATTGCAAATGACATCGTTGGTGCATTGACCACACCTCTTGCATGACCATGGCCTGTTCATATATTCACACTCGCAAAAGTGAGGAACACACTGCCAGTGGAGACACACCCAGCTTGGCTTGAACCATTATCTGACTAGAGGGAGAGCTGGCAGTGGAGAGGCCTGCGCTTAGGAGGCGTCTCAAAGAGAAAACTCTCAAAACTAGATCCAGAGGTTACATCTGGAGTAGAAACAGAGTTAACAAGAGGCTTGAAACAACAGTAGGGGAATTAACCAGAGACACAGAGGGCTAAGAGATATCACTAAAGTTGATACTGAGGCATCAAATGATTGGCAGCCGGCTCCTGTTAAGCTCCTGCTGATGGACTAGTTAAGAGCAGGTGTGCAGGAGCAAACTACTCAATCCAGCCCTCCAGTGTAAACACACCACACAAACACAATAAACCCAGATCCCTGCCATCAGTTAAAATACTTGACAAACTTGCTAAACTAGTAACAATCAACTACCCTACCAGAGAAAAATGAAAGAATGAAAACTAATAAACCGGCAAAGGTAAAACAGTGAGAATGAATAAATTAGAAAAAATAAAAAATAAATAATCAATGATGTCACAGTGCATTTGGGAAAAAGTGTTTCTTTTTATAGAGCTCTCTTGGTTCTCTGCAAACCAGTTCTTCATGGCTTGACCCCAACAAGTGGACATGAAATGTCAACACCTGTTTGAGGTGGGAATTTTGGACACTATAATTTGTGCAGCAACAATGAAGATAATATGTTTCTGTATTGTTTTCCAGGTATTTATTTGGAAAGGATTTTTGTCTGTCAACAACTGACATAATAACATGGAAATCGTTCAGCTGAGAAAACAGGTTCAAGTAATAATCTCCCATGAAAGAGAAGAGATTTAAAAACAACTCATATACTGGCAGCATTGAGTCTGCAGCAGGAAGGAACGCCTTCTTTTCAACAGCAGGACCGGACTCAGATTGAACAGTTTTCTACCACAACCAACTGGGGCTTGAAAAGAAAAGTAACAGAAAAAACACAGAAACACTAAAGCAGGAATTCTGTCTATGTTAAAGAAAAAGTACGTAAAGTAAAATTTCCTTTCAATAAAGTACTCAACTGGGTGAATGTAAATGTTTTAACTAATTTAACCACTTTGCAGATTACACCCATATTCTCTTTCTCTCTCAAATATGGAGCTGATAATCCATCGCTTCAAATAGTTAATTTATCTTAATAGCTTTGTAAAGCAATGTTGTCAACATACAATATTTTTTTCTTAGCTTTGAACCATTAAATTCATTTACAGAAAGTTCATGTAGGTTCCCATAATGTCAAAGTCAGAACACATCACAATCTGCTGGGCTGGATGAGCAGACAAGCTCTTTCCTTCATCTCCATGATGGAGTTTTAAAATGATTTATTTCCAGTGCTTTCCCCACTTACACATCGTGCTGGGCTCATGCAGAGCTGGGAGCGCTTGATTTTTTTTTTTTTTTTAAAAAGAAAGAGAAAAACACAAAAACACCCCAACCACCAAACGTGTCATCAGTGCTATTCATTATGATATCGAACTGATAAGAATGACATAATAAATTCTTGATATTTGTGATGATTAGAAGGTTTTCTGGGATTTGTTATTTAAAAATCAAATATTAGAGTGATCTATGACTCATGCAGGTTAAGTAATTTTAGTTGCAGTTCCCTGCAACTTGTGCAGGTCTACAAAGAAGACAAAAATATCATCATATTTTGAAACCAGTAAATTTCAAATATTTCATTTCATTCTTAATGAGTCTTTCAAAAATTTTGTCTAAAAGAATTTTAAGCACTTTTTCTGACACAAAAAAGAGCACTTTAGTCACTGATTTAAAATTGGAAGAGCACAATATTGATCTGTTTCACAGTCTTTGTTTGTTTACAAAGAAAACAGATTGTTTCTTTACAAAAACAAAAACGTAATAGGAGTGTGTTAAATATATGTGCTATATAAATAGTATGATAAATTAATGACAAAAACAGGATCAGTTTAAGGACTTATGCAGGAAATGTATCAATAAACAGGTAAAAAGGACAAATCTTTCTTTATCCGTTAAACAAGTCTCTCTGTTGAAATTATGTTTTGTACCAATAATATAAATTAATTAAAATGTAGCAAAGGATAAATGCAAAGCTGATAAAAGACAATAAAACACAATGCAGCACTGAAGTGTGTTTTTTCCAAGTTTTGACAGTTCTTCCAAGTTTCTGATTAAACAAACACAAAAAAATGAGCCCACTTTTTGGTAATTTTTTTTCTCACCTCATCATTTTGAAAGTAAAATACGTTAATAAAAAGAGATACAATAAAATCCCAGTCTGTCAATATACTTAGAGAAGCTACAGCCTTCATGAGTCTCCAGCAATGAGAAAATCAGGGCCAAATTGGGACAGTACTCTGCCCAAGGACACCAAACTGAAATCCTCTAATTGGGTTACAATCTCGAAAACTAGAGCTTTTCATTAGTTTCATGAAATACAAGCCAAAGTAAAGATGGAGCGATGAAAGGCAGGGATGTCTGGGGTACTTTAAGTTATGGGTTTCATGTATTCCTCACCAAATACAGCGGTCTTCTTATTTTATGAATTTACGACTTGATACATCTTATTGTCTTTGTTTGTTTTTTGTATAAAATGCAGACACCAGATGTCAGGAAGCTGTTTGGCTGTTCACCAGGTATGACTCCAATGCTGGTGTCTCTGTTTACTGATGACTCTGGGAGAATCAAGGTGTTGTCGCCAAAACTGAACAGGTGGACTGGAGTTAGATGCAAAGACAGACTGCAGATAACTGGGTGTGAACATGCTGCGTTCATTCCAAACAGCTTTGTAGTGAAAGGTTTCATATTTGACAGTTGTGTGCTCAGCTAGACAAAACAAAACAGAATATATGGGTTGTATTAATTCTTTGATGTAACACACAACTTAATTCCATAATCTACCTTTCTGTCTATATATTTTATATATATATATTTTTTATTAATACTTCTGACACAGATTTAATTTCTCCTATTTACCGGTAGTGAATTTACCGGTAAATTCAGATAATCTGCAGAGCAATGGCACATGCAGCGCTGCCTTTGCTGGAGGCAATGAACTGTGCTTGTTGGCAAAGATTAACAATGACGTTTTGCACTTCAAAGTCTCAATCCCTCCATCCTGAGAAGTCGCTCGGGTGTCTTTTCATCCCAGTGTTCTCTCTGTGCATCTTTCATTCTGAATCTTTGCCTCCTCAGTGTTTTGTTGTGCCCCATATGCAGCACAATACTCACTGAAACCTCATTATAGAAATCAAATCTTATTACAGATGAGAGAAATAATAATAAAACAAAAAAACAGTTTTTGAAAGCACAGCAGTGGGCTACACAGAGGGCATGGGGTGTGAAGCAAAAGAAAATGCGGAGCATGAAGTGCTGAGACTGACAGTGCTGTGTGCCTAGGTCTGTTTCTGTGAGAGAGGGAGGAGATGCAGTGTGGAGAATTCATGTGCTGGAAGGAGATTTAAGTGGAGAGCAAGAGCAGAGCGGCAGAGAGGGGACTGGGGCGAGAGTGGGAGCTGAAGACTGAGAGAGAAACAGGCAAGGGGGAAAGAGGAGTAAGGGAGCATCGTGGTCGAGTCTGCTTCTAACCACCGCCTGTCAGATCTCCCTGAGCTGACGGGCTGCTGCTGCTGCTGCTGCTGCTGCTGCTGCTGCTGCTGCTGCTGCTGCTGCTGCTGCTGCTGACTGGGGACTGGATCCTTTTGCAGCACACACACCAGAGCTTCCCTGTGGCTATGCGTTCAGCTTGCGTTAACCTCTGCTGGCTCTGCCACTGGCACACATGAGCGAAGGTTTGACCAGCTTGGACCTGACTCAACACCCATGAACCCCTGCCAACTCTGGCGCACCCTTTCATTAAGGTAAGGGAATAAAGACTTTTTCTGACTCTAACTGGTCTTAAACAGCATTTGACCTATTCAGTCATACATTAACATATTCATTTTTGAAACTGCTCTAAAACTAGTGAGAAGTTTCCTATGTTTGCATTCTTTCTCAGCAAGAAACAAGGCAGTAGCTAGGTCAGGCTGTCACTGTTTTCAATCGTTTGTAATGGATATTAATCATTGACCTCAGAGTTACTCTACATATTGCTGGTTCTTGTGCTTTCACATTTAATGCAAAAGATATTATTAGCGCCACACCATGTCTGTCTCCTGCAGGACTTCAATAAATTGTGATGATTGGGTGAGATGTAATGAGTGTGTTGGCCCTAGTATCTATTGCACACGCACTCAATATAGGTCGACTGAGCCAGATCTTAAATCTGTTTGTTATGCAGGAGAAATTGATTGAGTTAAAACCCTGTCCCTTGGAGTTTTATAGCTCTGAGAGACTTGCATTAAAAATCTATAGAAAGTTTAAGGAAAACAAATTAATGCACGTGCCGAATCCCTTTCCCCCCCCCCTCTAGTTTGTTAGATTTTGCAATGAACATGTTCTGGAATCTCTGCAGCACAGACGCCCCCCAACCTCCTAAAACAGCTGCCTAAATATACACGTCTCTGTAACATGAGCTTTAACTACCAGAAACTAACTCTGTTGCTGCATGTTTGTCTTATGTTTATGCTCAGTTTGTATCTTTTGAATGGATCTCTTTCTAACAAGTCAAAGACAGAGTACACCCACTCTAACGTCAAGGATTTTATTTTATTTTATTTATTTTTTATTAAACACACAAAGTCGTGGTGTTATTATCGAGTTTCGAATGATTGCTGTTTGATCGACAGAGCCTGACGACGATTTTTACATGAAAAGCCTAGAATTGATGGAGTACATTGAGTACTTTTGTAAGCATTCTTGTTCAGAATGACACGATCGCATTTTATAAATACAACATAGAAGACTCGCTGTATAAAAAGACTGCCTGAGCTCAAAATATTCTACACAGTTTTGAGGCAACTTTCTGAAAGTGCTGCACAAAACAACTGCAAAGACGTCAGTAAGTCAAAAATAATAACCCTCAAGATTTTTGCACTCATATTTATTCCATCTTTATTACGTGGAGAGCCGATGTGCTTTAAACTCTAACTTTAAGGATGAGCAGTTCAACCACTTGCGTTGGGGTTGTCACAGAAACAGCATGTATAGTTGGAGCAGATACACTTGTATCGAGACTGAGATGTGATCATTTTAAGAGGATGAGCAACACACGTCAAGTGAAGTTTGGCAGAGCAGACGTCCAAAATATTCTGCTGTTTGATATTCTGCATTACGCTGCCAGCTGTAATAATAATTAGACAGGCCGTGTCTAAAACCCAACATTAGGACACCAAGCTTAGCAGATGCCTGCTGTCATTATTGCTGCGGGGAAATCTGAAATACCCATTGCTCCACGGCAAATTTATTTTAGTCACGTGACGGTCAGGACCAGAGTGGGAGCACAGCTGAGAAACTGCATGTCAAAGCAAGAGACAAAGATGCTTTTGTAACATCCAGATTTTTTTTTTTTTCTTTTAATGAAAAATTGAGAGAAAGTTTAGGAAAATGCTATATTTTTACGCAATACTCCTCTGGACATGTTTGGAGTTGAAAAAAAAAAAAAACTGGACAGAAAAATATGCCTGTAACTTTGAATAACAGCATCACTATATATCGCAAGCACATCATCAATAACATCCACCTGTTGTCTTCCCTTTTATCTGAGAAGTTTTGCTAAAAGAAGATTCCACTTTTTCCTCGGTGAATAAAGGAATTTGATTAATCGGAAGCATTTCTGTTCAAGAGAACTCCCACAGTCATTGTGTAGAAACTTAGGGAGCCCTACATCTGTCTTAGTAAGGTAAGGAGGGACACTGAATTATGAAAAAAGGATAATATTCTGCATACAATGTATACTTAGTTTAAAAAAAAGAATAAACTTAGCTGGTGTTTGTTCAGTATTTTTCACCTTTCTGTCTTAAAGGAGTTTAATAATGATGCCGATGACATTATTATAACCAATTAAGACGTTAGTCTGATTTTGCAGCTGTATAAATGTTTTATTACTGTTTTAAACAAAGCAGTTACAGAAGACAGCATTATACAACGTGATATATTGTATACAACGGGACATGTTCACAGATTGTCACCTGGGAAACAGAGATGGATATTGTCTTAAATAAATGATATCTTACAAAGAAAGGAAGAAGAAATGCAGTAATGGACAACTGACAGCATCCTTTTCATCTGGCGATTTGTGAGTTTGCTTTTCTCACAGGTTTTTTTTTTTTGTGTTTGTTTTTTGGCAGCCGGCCGCTTGTATCTGTGTGTGGCAGGGCTGGTTTCAAGTGTCCCAGTGCTTGTCTCTGTCTTTTTTATAAAGTAGGCCCAGGCATTTTACTTTGTATAAATAACCCATGACATAACCCATAAGACCCACTCTTAACACCATAGAGCCAGTGCCATGTCCGTATGTTGAAAGGTCTGAACCTGCAATTAATCAGGTTTATGGAGCAGCTGAAGGAGAAGTCCCTTTTGAATTGGAAAGGTGATGTTTTATTGGACACAGTCTACTGGCTGATCCTGTTTTTGCTGCATCACATCTGTGCTGTTATCTCTTCAGATAATGCTCCTCTATTTTTTTTTAATCCTTTTTACTTTCATTCTGGAAAAGGCTTGTATTCTTATGTTTGTTGAAAAAAAATGAAAGCGTTGTAGAAAAGAATAAAGCTCTGATTTATTTTGTAGTAGAATATGGAAAAACACGATTGTACGCAGATTTCTGTGGAAGAGGTCACTGACTTGGTGTGGGAGTGCATAATGAATGGAGGTTTATCATTGTTCCCTTGTGGGCACTTACTCATGCATCTACCTGTTAAATACATACTCAACTTTACAACTTTACATATCCATCTCTGTTTCCCAGCTGTACCTCACACTTTCACCGATTCATTCATATTAACCGGCACAATACGTGCTATCCAAGTGTCGCCTTTTATTGAGGAAAATAACAAAATGGCTTTAAAGTTGAGAGGAGAGGTCTAAAATTAGAACCAACGCCACAGTTACATAGTAAAACCCTCCAAACCCTGGGTTGTCGTGGGCATCTTTTTATCCCTGTAGCTGCATTGCATGATTTGTTTTTTATTCCCAATAGTCACAGATTTGCTTTGCAGTACTTTACAAAAAAATAGCAGCAAGGGCGCTCAAGTAAACTGAAATAAAGACATTTTAATAAGCATCGCATCTCAGACACATTGTTAGAAATGAACTATTCAAGGCGACATGCTACTAGAGTAAATATTAGACAGGTGTGATTAAAGGTTTTGCATTTGGATATTTGATCACTTTATTTACTGTTTCTCTACATTTATGGCAGTGTTTAAATGACCTTTTTACACAAAGCATGTAGATGAGATTGTCAGAGGACTCACATCGTTTGTGAAAATGATAGTGATCCTTCTCAGTCCCCTAAAAAGAACAATTTAACGAGCCTTCAGAAGAATGCAGTTTGATATTGCTCCACGCAGGCTTAATCATAGGTTAATTAAACTATGAGGGCTCATTCAGTTAAAGCTGTGTAGATTTTCCATCAGGTATAATTTTATTGAAAAATTAATTTATTACATTTACTAAGTGAAATACATCATTGAGATTAATTATAGGCTGGATGTGTTTCTTCAGGACAAACTCTGACCACATCATCTTACTGCTGCTTGAGTCAATCTATTACTCTGATCTTTTGTTCAGTTTCCGGTTCTTATTGAAAGAAAATGCAGGTGGAGTTAGATAGTTTTTCTCTGTAATTTTTTGTACTGAAAATGAAGAGTTTGATTGTGGGATACCAGGTATCTCAGTGTTATAGAAAGGGCATCTTTTACAGAAGCTACAGATCTCAATGCAGAGGAAAACATAATGATTGATCATTTTTCATTTATTCCTATGAAGGTTTTTGTTGAAAAGCCTTCCCATTTGGATTCTGTCTTTGCAACTGTAGGTGCATAATAGAGAACAGTACTTCTGCTCTGAGGACCCTCAGCAAAGCAAGACTGATGTTTAACAAAGGAGACTTGCATTTTAAAACCACTTATCCTCCACGGGGAGAAACTGTACAGTCGATTCACAAACCTGATTGTACCAAATCATTATGATTTCATTTGGTTCTAACATGATCTCTTTTTCCTACACTGTGGTTGAATATGAGGTCAAGCACACAAAGCTGCCATTGAAAAGTTATCAATGTTTTTCCCCTTAACGTTGATGATGCTGTAATTTTTCATCTTCTTCTTCTCAGACCTCAGGGTTTGGCAAGAGATGTTTGTGCTTTTGTTCTCCAGTCATTATACTGGTTATATTCTGGTCACCACTGCATATGTAGGAAGTGTGCTGCAGTTTTCTGCAAACATATTATTGTGTAAATATATCTTGGTCAGCCAGAATTTAATCTTTTTTTTTTTTTTTGCTATTTTTTCCATATAGGTTATGGAAATTTCTTATCGCCCTGTATATTTTTAAAATCCACATTTACTTACGTAGAAGTACAAAAAAATTCATTACTATGGATTAATGCAGAAATGTGCTTACATATTTCCTTTTATTTTATTTTTTACAAGTAGGAAACATGTTGGGATCGGTTAAATACCTTGTCAGAAATATTTAGTAAAAAGTATCGACCATAAATGTTTAATTTATGAATAATATTCAAACTGGAGTCTGGAGCAGGCGGCGGGACTCAACATCAGCAGCATTTTAATAACGGGTGATGCATTATGTGCAGTTTATCCGAACTGGATCCAGTTTTTAACCAGTGAACTGCTGTGTGCGAAGCTTTCACCACATCATTCGTCCCAGCTGCGGAACGTTTATTAACCCTGTCACGACTTCAGCATGAGGGAAAATCCTGCTCGCTTCCACACAGGGTGCTGGAACAACACAGTGAAAATACAAATTAATTTTTCTCCTTAGTAAACATTACATAAGCAAAGTGAAAGCATTGCTCACTGAACAGCGGCTGCAACGCCGGTGCAGCTCAGTGGGATCCAGAGCTTTTCCTTTCCTCAACTAATTGAAAATACCATGTTGTTAAAAGAAGTGCTTCGCTGCGGGACGTATCATGTAAAAATAATTAAAGAAGATGCTCATTATCTGTGTTGGCTGGACGAGCCCAGCGTTCAGCCCGGGAGGAAAGTTTTTGTACTT
Organism: Poeciliopsis gracilis; assembly: GCA_911649635.1. NCBI lineage: Eukaryota > Metazoa > Chordata > Actinopteri > Cyprinodontiformes > Poeciliidae > Poeciliopsis > Poeciliopsis gracilis. The sequence continues at coordinate 8,326,411 of CAJVRI010001220.1, forward strand.
TGGAAAGCTTATTGTACTAAAACAGTCTGGAATTAAAGCTGAAATATTTGCTGTGATAGAAACTTAACTGCAAAATTCTGCTCAGTAATTGTACAGTTGAATAACACCAACATAATATTCATGTTTAAACTGTTACCAGAAATCTGTTTACAACCAAGTGAACATTGATTTAATAACTAATATTGATATAACATCTCATTCAGAGACCTCAGGATGTTAAAACGGCTCAATGTGCAGTTGAGGTGCTTTTACCAAATGCCTACAGCATGTGCAGAGTAGTAAGCAAAAGATTTTAATAGGAGACTCAAATATGATGAAGTGTGCTCCCTTGAACACCTCATTAGACATATGTGGTCATCAGCTGGAGGCCACTAGTCAACAATGCTTTGCCCCACTAAATGTCCTGGTGAAAGAGAGATGGCTGAGATCTCCACCTATCACTCCTTGCTTATTTGGTCCCCAACTCCTATTGTTACTTCAGCTACAGCCAAAAGCTCTGCCTCCTCCTCCAGTTGGTTAATTGCTTTCTGACTCCCTTTCTTAGCAGCACTCGCAACTAAAATACTTGCAAAAATTATACAATGTAACTGAACCAAACATGTCTATAATACAATCCATTTAAGAAAACTTATCCATGTCATGTACCAGTAGAAAGAACATACAGGATTTCTCAGTTACAAATTCTGAGTATTCCTTGTTATGAAAAGACAGATAAAATATCAAAATGAGGCTGGAAGCAAAAATCCTTTAAATATTCAGATCAAATGATGAAAGGCTGAGGGTAAAGGCAGGGTAAGGAAAGAAATGATGAAACTGTGGCAACAACACTCAAATGATGCACCAACTTGAAGGCAACCATTAATGAAGAGTGGCAATTTTATCACAGAAAAACATGCGCTAATGATTGTTGATGGTGTTCACAAAAGAAATAAGTTCGTAATATCTTGTGTAAATTATGAAACGGCAAGAAGAGTTTTGGCAGAGATTCACAAAGATTAGAAGTTGGAGAGTTCATTTCTTTAAAAATAAATAAAAAGTCATAGAAGATCATATGAGACGAGGAAATCCAACTTTTGTGTATGTTAGCTGCTCTAAGTACAGTGAATGTAATGTTCTTGTCATCTTGTGGAAGCGTGTTGGAGTAGCTCTGTTTTGTTACTTCTGATATGTTTTCTCTAGACTTTTGTTCGTAATGTTTTGGTTGAGTCATTGCATGTTTAAACTGTCTATTCCCCCTGGATTTTGATGCTGTGCAGGTGGAAGGACTGTCGGTCTGATGCCTGGACTTTGAGCAGCTAGCATGTCATAATCTATCAAAATCAATGAAATGTTATTTGTACAGCACATTTCAGCAACAAAGCATGATGCAAAATGCTTTACATCATAAAGCACTTTGAACTGTGCAATAGTGTCTTTAGTCAGAGGACTCTTGAGATTGGCTGCAAGACTGACTGTTTTGTTAACATTTTTTTGTACATAATTTTCCCTAAATATGTTTACGTAGAAGAAAATGTATCCATCCTGCTTTTGTAAAAGTTTCATGTTGTTCTTAAACCATACAAATACACATAGATAGGTGGTTCTTTGAAAAAATTGATTTTCTTAAAGTAGATACTTCTTAAAATTGTTTGTTTTGTTTTTTTTTAAATTAAGGACTCTAAAGTTTTATTTAGCTCCACTAAACAAAATACAACCTGTTTGGATTGAGAAGCTGCAAAGTCCTGCTCAAGAAGAAGCCAAAACAGACGTTAGGAGCTCATTCAGGCTATCCAGACTTTAGCTGTAGCACAACCAAAGTTTTGACAGTCAGACCACAAAGTCTCAACCAGCCTCACGAAACACAGACTTTAATAAGCAACAAGGGACAAGATCCAAATTCAGTCCAAGGCTGCCCCATGAATATGTTTCCCTCAGAGCCTTTTGAAGGTGCAGGCTCTAATCCTCTGCCGTGATTGGTGTCGTGTCCCGCAGCTGGTCCAATGGGCTTTCCACAGGAGGGAGGTAGGCCAAAGGCTCCAAACAGCCAAATGTCAGTGTGTGTTGCCACGCTCAAATCTGCATGAAGAAAGGCTGCCCCACTTCTTCCAAGGCTAGGTCATTCAGTAAATTACAATGTGTAATATTCAGAAATTTCCCTGTTGTCGGACAACAAAGGATATTTCTATTCGTCTGTGAGATTAAAGAATCTTTTAAAAATAATAAGCTTTAAGCAGGTATTAAACATGATTTCAGGCCCCATTTTGGCAAACATATGTTTTTATTGGTCTGATATAATGTAATTTTAAATGTGTTTTCATTTGTTGTAAGCAGAAAATAATCATGATTATTTAAAATACTGACTTAAAAAAATATGTCTGTGTGTAATTAATCTATTTAATGAGCTGGACTCGGTGAATTGAGTTACTAAAATAAAACATTTCATATTTATTAAGTAGGATCGTTGAACTAAACAAAACATGATCAAAGCCAAAGATGAGAAAGAAATATTTACTGAAAGTGAGAAAACAGATTAAGGAAAACAGAAAGCAGCAGGATGCAGAGAAAGTAGAATATTAAAATAAAACAGGAATTGCACTCAAATGAAAAGTCAGATGAAAAGTCAAAAGTCCAAAACCAAAGCATAAAATGTCAAAGGAAAGGAAAAGAAAAATTGATTTAAAATATACTTTTCTGAAGAAAAGATCTTTACGGCCGCTGTTTATGATCTATGAAAATGTTTTTGCTTGAATCACTTGTTGCTTTTATCTCACATTGAGAACTGGCTGTATCATTGCATCTCTACTTAATATTTATGGGGAAACTATTTATGAATGACAAATGTGTAGAAAGATAAACAGCTAACAGGTTCAGTCTGGTGCAGGAGAACTGTTTAGCTCAGCATACTTTATTTCCCAGCTGCAGCTGTGCAGCATTAGCAGAATCAAAGCATGCAGAGAATTTGAACAAAATCTCCAGATTTGTTTAGAAATAAGAGCATATCCAACATACGTCAAATCTCACTGTCATTATGTCGTAATTCATTATTGCTCATGATTTATTCAAGGAGTTTAACATGCGGGTTAAGCTAGGGCTTGACTTTTACTCCATGGGTTTAAAAATGTTGAGGGTTTTTTTTAAAAATACAACCTATTGTTGAACTTTATCAGAGACATTGTTCTGGTTATGCTCTTTCTAAAAGAGACCCAATGAAGAGCTGAAGTTCAATCTATCTGGCTGGCAGAGGGCCAAGCTTAACTTTGTTGCCACAGCTTGTAGAAAATAGTTTCCTGCAAGTGCAAAGAAGACCGCTACATTAATTATACTCTCAGCCAACTTTTCAACTTTCACTTTCTGGCTTTATGCATATTGAATGAAACACTTTAAACATGGATCTCGTCTCTGTTTTGAAATGTATTAAAGGGCGTAGGCATTAATTTGCACATTGACTTAAATATTCACAGTTTTGTCGAATGGAGATGGTTCAGGTTAAATTTAAGATCAAGGGAACATGGGGCTGAATATGAATCATTTTAATTACTTACTAGTTTCCATGAACCAGGTTAAGGTTTAATCTTAACTTTCTCTTAATCCACATATGTCACTGACTCCAAACTTTTTTTTTAAACACTGTTTTGTGTAAAAAAAAAACCCATTCAAATCTCCAGCTTGTGACGCTGTTTAGGTCTGAGGACAGAAGAGGCTCAGTATTCATGAGTTCAAGTCAATGCTGCAGTGTGACAGAAGTGAACATTATTAGACAAACTGGATAAAATATCCTCTGACATGTGGCACTAATACGAGATGAATTATGGTGTAGATCATCAGGTTATGAAAGACTTATCAAAACAAAAACATACCCTGGAACTCCTTGAATTATCATGACTGTCAAACAAATACTGTTGAGCGGCGTTATTAAAGGAAAAATGAGGGCAGTCATTGAGAAACAGTTCCAAAAGATAAACAATTTCTTTCAAGAAGTTCATGTCATTCTCGTCATTTGGTCTGCTCTCTCTGAAGTGACACAAACTGGCAGCTTAAAAACAAAAGCTGGCAGTTTGACTGCAACACTATGCTACGATCCAGACCGAGCAGCTGCCTTCTCCACAACTTTGTTGTAGCCGTTGTGTGTATTTATGGCTTTGGTTTCCTAAATGGTGAAGGGACTGTTTCATTTATTTATTTGAACCATCCAAGAAAATATGCACGTTTAAAAAATGCTTGTAATCCAGGCAGTCTATGACTGAATCCAAGTCTCAGAAGTGGAAGACATCTTTCATTCACACCAGGCTAACGACAGACTTTTGTTGGTTTAAGTAGTGTATGTATATGGGTCAATAAGCCAGCGTGATTATCGGCTAGTGTGGTCATTCCCTCGGGGGGAAAGATTCCTGAATGACGAGAAACCAAATGCCAACCATTCTTCCCATTCTCTGCTTCATGCCTTTTGTATGAGGGTGTCTGTCCCAGCTTAGACGGTATAAACAACTCTAATGTGGTTTTCAAAACAGACATAGAAATCACAGGACGTTTTACAGGGAAGTTCAGTTATGAGGGTAAATTCATCAAATGAAGGTCCAAAAAGTGTGGCCTGCATATGTACAGTACTTTGCCCTGCTGAGCCAATACTTTGTGGAACCATTTTTTCCTTTCCACAAGAAGAGACTAAAATTGTTTTTCTAGAAATTATAGCAAAACCTAAAAACTGAAATAGAGAACCTGCTCTTCACCCCCAATGTTGGATGAATATTTATATATTAGAACTCCTCAAATTGATGTTTTTATCCCTCGCTCGATTACGATGCTCAACTTAATATTCAAAATTTAAAAAATAAAATGTTAAAGCGCCTTGTGTATTTTACCTGTCTTTGTGCATTTGTATTAACTTTGTACTTACTCATTTAAAAATAACACTTATTTATCCTCCTGACTTTGGCTTTGAAGTTTGCAGAACATGTTTGATCCCTTGGTGTCTCGGCTTCTCATCTCATGACTTTGAGCTTTGAAAGATTACATCGGGTCTGTGTTGCATTCCCTCTGAAACTGAGCCTCTTATGTCTGTCTGATGCAGAGCTTGATTCACTGCCACCTTTCCTTTCTCAACATGTGTAATTACGTCGCTGTGTGAGGTCTGCGGATGGCACAGCAAGAAGTTGTTTGAGGGGTGAAGGTAAATGGATGCCCAGCACTTCAAGATGAAATTTAAAATGAGTAACAAAAGCAAGGTGGAGGGCGGGAAGCGAGACGAGTGCATCAGGTATTCGGAGCACTGTTGTTGATAAAACCTTCAGACTGGGATCAGATTTATGTTGTTCTGCAACTACAACTCATGCTGCGTTCCCACCTTGACCACTGCTTTGTGTTTACAACTCTGCAGCACGTCCTGCTCCAAAGAGTAAAAAAATAATGCCAAGGTGAGGAAATCTCTACTGTCAATGCTGCTTTCACTGATTGGTGTGCTGACTTGAAAATACGTCCCAAGAGTTTGATGACAAGGTGGATGAGACGGTGTATTTTCGTGGGAAGTGTAATGTTGAACTTTTGAACCAAGTCAACAACCTGAGTCTATTTTGTTCCCTGTGGATGATTAATTTATTTACGATAGATCAGAGTGTTTGTCTCAATAAATCGTTCACACAGAGATTATTTTATTTCCTCTCTTGAACGTTACGTTCATTTTAAAATATCCTAAAAAAGATCTGAAAACAAAAAAAGTCTAAAGAAAGATTACAAACAAATATAACTTTAGTCCTTGTCAACAAAGGAAGATGAGAATGGTTTGAAACTTCAGCTTTAAATCATTTTAAACTACTAGTTGTGCAACTATGCAACTAGTTTTGCATAGTTGTGCATTATAAATGAAATATACACTGATTATTTTTATTAACAAAGGCAAAAATAAGTAAAGATGATCGTTAAGAAGTACAGTAAAAGCCAGCTAGACCCATTTAGCCATAGGTTTATAGAAACAAGTCCTGAAACTCTCTTTCACACAAATGTTAAACTCTCAGGGGAACCAAATGAGTCTGTGTTGTCCTAGTTTTACAAGCATGAAGTAACAGACCGACAGGATGGCTATGCCAAATAAACACAATATATTTGGGTCAAGGAAGCTGTTTGTGCAGTCTTCTCACCTCTGACCCCACTCGTGATTATTTGAGAAGTTTCCTGTTGCTGGAACATCCAGTCAGTGCTACTTTGTTTCTCGGAGTGGCTGTTTGCTTAAGAAGTCTGAAAGACTTAAATCACCCTGGGCTTATTTTATTTCCGGTGTTGAACATTGAAATTCAAGTTAAAACTACTGGAAACAAAAATAGTCTAAAGAAAGTGCCACAAAGAAGCAGAATACAGGTCATATCATGTAAAATTGTAAAGATTATTTGCAACTTTGGTATTCTTTAGTTACAGTTTCAACAAAGCAAAGGGAAACGAGGTTGGTCTGAAACTTAAGTTTCATGTAAGTTGCTTTAGCAAAGGCTGCGTGTAAAGTTAGGGTAATATGTACATCTTCGTTAGCTTATTGCCCTGCAACATCCTCATTTTATTACCCGACATAGCTGTCCCAGCTTTATTTTTTTTCTAGTTTAATTATTTGCCCAGTTCTCTAAACAATGCCCGAAGGTTTCAAGCCGCTTAATATTTTTTCCACAACTTGGAATTAAACGTAACAATATATATTTTGTTGTTGTTTTTGTCTGAGCAACATAGTTTAGTGCCTTTTGAAAGGTTCAACACGTTTTTTGGAAAATATCTGGGAAATAAAATACAAATTATTTAATACTGCTCTGGTATTCATTTCCCAAGATTATGACTTCACACAGCATTTTAACTGCTTTTTTTACTTGAAACCTAAAAAAATTTACTTCAGTCTAATTCCCTAATTAGATTGAAGTCTGATATTTTTAAGCTCGTACTTTGATCATTTGATTATTGCCTTTAAAATATTATTTGTTGTCAATCTGGAAAAGAGGATTTCCAGTCTAAGTCTGAAATGCATTTTTACTATTCTGCCTGCTTTTCATCCATTGCCAGTTTCTTTGGTCCTGCAACTAAAAATGATCATTTTTCATTTGGGCAAACCTTGGACATTGTTTTATGGTCTCAATAAGATATTTTTGGTTTGTTGCACACACATTAATTCACTTGATGGTTCAAGAAACAAATCTCAGTCTAATTCAACCCAGTGCCCTGGTCCTGAAGAGATTACACTACATCAATTTATGAGCATATGTGTGGACATAGAAATTGTCCCTTGGTTCAGTTTTTTTTTTTTTTTTTCAAATAGCACAATTAAAATGCAGCCAATAAAATTGCCTACTTTGTTAAATGTTGATGCTGCCTCACTCTAAATGCCATGTTTTCAACTTGCTTATTTTTGCATTTCTTGCAGTTTCAGTGGGGACACAATGTTTCTTCTTCAGACACGTATTTGAAATGGCTTATGATGCATCACTATGAACTTTTTTAGTTCAGAATTTTTCAAAATATATTTGACTATCTTTAACAACACACTCGAGAGAAAAAGAAAACAGTTTTCTTTGCTATTACAAAGCACTCTATGTAGACTGATGAGAAAGCAAATTAAATATTTTTTTCAGACTGACTGTCAAAAAACTTAAAAAAAAAACTTTAACATTATGAAAGCTTTATGTGTACATATAAATTGTTTGGACTCTGAAAGGAAATTACAAGTGAGCATTGTAATGATTTTGTAAAAGACTTTCCAGGACAACAGTCTGAATGCTGTCAAAGGTAGAAGCAAAAGCTTCATGAGCAGGATCTTCTGATTAGATGCAAATGATGAATGGAGCACAGACAAGGCACAAAGGGGCTTAAAAGCACAGCAAACAAAAAAAAAGAAAGGAAGGAAAAATAAATAAATAGAACTCAATGATAAACAAAACTAAACAAAAAAAATCACACGAGAAAGAAAGCAGTTAATTGCACTAGTAAAACATTGAATCTGCATGCATACGGACATGGCAGGCATTTCACACTGCATGAGGTTCCTGGCACATCTCTGCTTATCCTCTAACCAGAAACCTCCGGATTTGCAGCCAGTTGCTCTACCAACCCAGATCCACTCATCAGCCGCTTTATTTGATACACCTATTGAATTGCTTGTTAACACACATAGTGAAACAGCCAGTTGTATGGCAGAAACTCCTTACAAATTTGCTTTGACTCAGTTTGTACCAGTTTTCATGGGACTATTGCTAGAGCTTAATGCAGTGGAAATACGAAAAATGCTAAGAACAATCACAAGCATGAGGTAAGCACTCAAACCTCTTTGCATCTCTTGCTAATTATGTTGGTTGTAAAGTGGACAACCCACTCTAAAGTGCACCAAGGTAATAGGATTCAGTCAAGCATTATTTATTATGTTGCACTCATGTTTAAAACTGAACAAAATCAATAAGAGTAGAAAAAGAGTGAAGTTCAGCAGTAGTTTAATAAAAGATTGAAATCAACAATGTCGAACAACTACATATTTATAAACCTTTTCTGTTTTTCTTTTTAATTTTCTCCGTGTCAAGAAAATTAACTACTACAACTTTTCATCATTTTGTCCTTCTACTTGTGTCGGTATGATAAATTAGTCTGAGGTGCATCCCGACTGTGCATTAGCACTGCTTCCAAATAAATAAGTAAATGTCAAGAGAACATGTTATGAATGCCGACAGTCAACTTACAGAGGGGTGTGTTTTTGCAGATGTCTTCCAGTGTGTAATTTTTAAAAACTTGTACCTGATATTAATGCACTTATTCATGCAAAATCATATCCCACCCAGGACTAGCAAAGAACACTTTATTAATATGTAATAAAGTGTCCAGTGTTTTTGCAATGTTATTACTGACCCTCAAATTTACATTCTTCAGTGAACAAAGACAAAAGACTTTGAACCCAAAGGAAAAAAGAGACCTTTCTTGTGGAAAAGAGTCAATTTTAGGCGTTTAAATTTCAACTTGTGAGCTCATAATACCGACACAGAGGTCAGGAGCCACTAATAAGAAATGGGGAAACCCCACGTGTCCAGTGTAAAATATTAATAGCAGTGATACTAACATACTAACAGTTGTGCCAACAGTAATTTTGTCACAAAACAATTATTTCTTGGCATAACATTTTTTTCTTTTTTTGCATAGTTTTATTTTGCTACAAATCTGAACGGTTTTTGTTGATATAAGGCAAAAGGATGACATCTTTGCTGTTTAAAAATGACCCTCAATTGGTCTGCGTTGTTCGTATTAACTGGTGGGCTTCAGTTTTCAATAGTTCTGGTTAAAGTTGATTAAGCTTTGGCTTGAATTTATTGTTCAGAGAGACTAAGTATCTTAGGATTTCCTCCATAATGGGACTACTGAATCTCTATAAACATCTTAATTAGGACACCAGAAAACATCTTAAGTGATGTAGAAATCTTGTCTGACAGTGTGGAGAAAGAGCTCTGCCGAAAGATCAGAAAGTTGTTGAACAGGGAATTCAATCCCAGCTTGCACTGGGCTGCAGATCCACACCCCAGGAGGATTTTGCCCTCTGTATCTATGGTTCCCTTGATCTTTTCACAGGACTTAAAAACGAAGTCCAGCTTGTCTTCATTTTTAAGACAAGCTGGACTCTTCATAACTTTAAACTTAGTCCTGCCAAAGCTTTCCCATGTCAACAATTCAATGATAAGATCATCTGCACACTCTTTATGTGAAAAAACAAATTGTGAGATCCTTCCTTTTATTTGTATTTTTGAATAATACAATATGTCTCATTGCTGTGAAAGTATAACATAATGTTGGACGACTTGTTGTTTCATGGTGCACCATTTCTGTTTTTTATATCTATATGTAAAAAGGTTCTTATTATTTACATTACAGCATCATTTACATCTGAAAATGACTGCATTAGAAAAGGTGAAAGAGGTCAATTTCCAGCTCTACATCAACACCTTCATTCAGTGCATACTCACACCTTCAGCAGTGATCTTCATTAAACCATTTCATTAACACATATGTCCTGATTACGTTTCTCTGTGATATGAATGTGAATAAGATTGTTTATTTAATTCTTACCAGAGCTAATTGTTCTATGTAAATCAAAAATGTATGTGCTAAATGAATTGGGGGAGGGAGGGGAAGCGATGCTGCAGCAACTCTGTTGCTCCTTGGTTTTTTTGTTGTTAGAATCCTGAACTTTCCCAGATACATGCAGGTCAAAAATGTTAATATAAGGATTTGAATTTAAGTACAAATAATAACAAGAAAACAAAGTGTGGCTTGCATGTTCTGAAATGAGTTTCAAGAGAAAAATTAGAGAGTGAAATCAAACCTTATTTTAACAGTGACGTAGAAATGTGCAAAATACTTGTTTTATGGAGATAAAATGAGACAATTAATATTCTTTTTTGAATGCTTTATTGCTATAAAACACAAGAGAGCTGTTATGTGTGACCTGAATTACAAGCAGCTCAAAGAGCTTTACAGAACAAAAAGAACAATTTGGCAAAAGAAGAAGATAATAAAAACAGTTAAATCTGAGGCGTGAAAAAATTGCTCATTTACTTTTTGTTCTTACATGTTCACTGAATGACAGAAAAGGAAAATATTTAGATGTTAAAGGTTTTCCCAAAGATTAGTAAAAAATGGAAAAAGCAGATCCAGTCTTTATCATACTTTAAAAAGTTCTCTATAAAACAAATTATTTGATAAAAATAACATACAAACATGGAAAGATTTGTTATTTAGCCTAAATCATCTCATGAAAGACAGCAGACAAATCATTTTCTAGTGATCTAGACTGGAACTGGTTCATCTCAGTGATTTCTGGTCCGGAGATCCAGCTGCTACTCATCATGTCAAGTATAGGTTCAACGATACAAAGAAATTAACTTTCCCAGTTGAACATATAAAAGCTTTGTTTACTGACTGGTTTAGAGAAACAATTGGCTCATTATGGTCAGTCTTACACAATACTGTCTAGCTAGACAACCTTTAAGTGATCATTGTGTGTTTTGTTTTCTGTAGCAGTGGTCAGTTCAGCAGTTCACAGTGAGAAGAGGAACAACACCACCATTGTCTGCTTTGTGTTTTTTCCCTTTTGATGACATCCTCGTGCAGAGCGGCTGGCCAAATGGTTAATTTGTTGGGTGCTCTATGAGATTAGAACAAAGCCCTGATCAGAATTGTTCACTTTTTGCCATTTAACCAGATGACAGGACCCCTGGCCCAGCCTGCAGTAGTGTGCTCTTTCTGGATCCACTCACCGAGTTAACTTGTTCGTGTTGTTTTTAGGACTTGTGTTCATTCGATTTTATTCTGCAAATGCCACCCTCCATTTCAGAGCTGTTTCATAAAAAGAATCTGAAGTTTTAGTTTTATTTTGAACAAACTGCCCTTCATCTCATAATTTCAAAGTGACAAATGCACTATTTATGTTTTCAGGAGAACAGTAAAAGTGTAGTGATGGATAAGACTTTTACCACAAGTTGTGGACCAGGTTTAACATGCTGAATAACTTTATTTAGATGATTATTTATGTTGTATTTTAATTTACATATTTAAAGATGCAGAATGTGCTCTCTTATGTTAAATTCTTGGATTTAATTCCTTCAGATCAGCGATCATTTAGAGCTGTCTATAATTAAAGTGTGGAGGTGAGACGCTTTTCTTCAGATAATTTTGTTGACACAAAATCCAGGGTTAGATCTCATCTTCCTGTGTTCCTATTTGGCATTTTTGACATGACTATAATATCAAATCGATAATGGTGATAATGTCAAATCAGATCAAAGCAAATCAAACTCTAATGTCAATTGGTTGACATTAGAGTTATATGGGAGCAAACTGAAAGAGCGTGTTACATGGATAAAAAAAAAAATAGTCAAACCAAAGACAAAGAAAAAGAGACAAAGAAAAAATCTGCACATATGAATCAGTTTGTATATGTAGCCTCCTACCTGTTCCAAATTACTTTTTGGTCTGCCTTCAGACAAATCCGAGTGACAGCTTCTTCTAACACTGCAGACATCTCAGAACAGATTATTGACTAGACCACAATCATTTGACTGGAAATCCTTGACTGTAGTGCATTTGCTAGAATTGCTCGATATCTTGGTTTCTTGTGTGGATCCCAACCATAGTTTTCTGAAGCAGCATTTTCTTAAGTGTTGTGTCTCTTTTTGGTGATACCAGATGAAGTGGTTTTATAATGGGGCAGAAAAACATGTCGCTGCGCAGGCTTTGTGGATTGACAGATGCTGCTGTGTGTTTCTGCATCTTTCTCTTTTTCAGATGTACTTAAACTGATTGTCATGGATCAGATTAAATAGGATTCCAGCAGGATGCGAGGTTATGGCCTGAAGGTTTTAAGAAGTTTCCATAATAACATTTTTAACCAAAACTAATTATTTGAGATTAAGTAATTCAATAAAGCTTTTTTTCAGAGTTGGAACTAATGTTTTAACAAGAATCATCTTATTAGATTTTTTAATTGCTTTATCCAAATAAATACTGTTACGTGAAACAGAGTCTAACCATAACATTGTTAATTTGATCAGGGGTTTATTCTTGAATTATTTTTTTCTAAAATATGAATGAGAGGATGCACAGGTAGATGTGAGGATTCTAGAATCTGGCCTTTGCTGCATTAATAGTGTGTTAAATGCATCTTCACAGCTGAATGGGCACAGCATATTTAATGCCATGCTAAAGTGCTGGCTTTTACATTCACCAGATGACCTTAAACAAGTCTAATGGCTTCCAGAGTTGAAAAATACCACCTTTGTTCAAGCTGTCAGACATCCTCTGTCTCTCTGCAGCAGTCTTGTGACTTTTCAGAGTGATATAATACAAAATAGTTATTTGGTTGTAACACTTTGCTGAAATTGTCTATTCTGATTTCGTTTTCAATGTAATGATAAAGGCAAAATTGTTTTAGCTGCAAACTATGAAAACAGTTCAGGAAAGATTTGAGGTTTGAGAAGAGACAAATTTTAACTTTTTTATGTCAATGTCTCATCTTTTGCTCTCCTCTCCTCTGCCACCACTGCACAGCTTCAGAGCCTGCCATTGCCCTCTATCAAATTTAAGTCACAAAATGATTGGAAGCAAATGTCCCTTATAAGATGACAGCTAGTCATTGTTTCTTTTTGTACCTTTATTTAAATGCATGTTTAAACAAATGACTTTAATTAAATGATTGATGGTGAATTCTGACGTAATGAATACTGAAGACATGTAAAACCTGAATTATTTTTAATTCTGTCATTGTTGCCTCAAAGTCTTTGCAGTGAGTTCCTTTTCTGCCAACTGGGAGTTGTGACCAAGCTTAAGGTAATTCCTGAGTTCCACCAATTGGGCATTGAAATTGATACATTTAGCCTGACACAAAGACGTGTAAATGTTATGGGTAGTCACACCTCTTAAGGATACCAAAATCTACAAAAGCTGCAGTTCCTTTCTTTGATTTTTTTTTTCCTTCTATTGAGAAACACTCTTGCAGGAGCGACGCCTTCCTCAAGTGTTAGTGGCGAAGAAGGAATTAGGATGTTATTACATATGAGGCTCATGATGCCTGGAAGCAAACAGCCCTGCTGGAAGTAATTTCTTGTCCAGCAGTGAGCTTTTCCCACAATCTTGACTAAAAAAATAAATAAATAAATAATCTACTCCTGAAAATGGCTTTTTGTTGTTTGTTTCGGAGACTGAAGTAAAAAAGAAAACGCTTGTTTCCTACCAGCTCCGTCAGGAGAGAAATGCTGCCAAAGGGCCATTTACTGCCTTTGGATGAATTTTTTTGTGGCTTCCAACACAATTTCATAACTGGTTCAAATCTGACCCCCAGTAAAGAGTGCTGATGCAGATGGGCACTATTTGTAACTTCATTGGATGAGACTTTTAATGCCAAATGTGTGTCTTTGTAAATGGAAAATATAAAGACACAGCACAACCTATTTTACTTTTATTAGTTGGGGCCTGCCATAGAAATGTATGGCAGGCACCTATTGTTCTTCAACTCAAAATAACTGCCGCATCCTACTACTGTTAATGCGGCCGATACCGCTGCGTGCCCCCTCATAATATATATATCAAAATGTGCGGCTCGGTCCCAGCATTGGAGCTATTACTTTTGTTGGCATTTCAAGTAAATGTGGCGTCATAATTAACAAAAAACGAGCCGAATTCAAGTCAAAACAAAAGACTAACTGACACAAAACAAAGTCACAGCTGGCAGAGGATCCATTACCATAGCAACATGGCCAGCTGATTAGGACTACAAACCCTAACCCCAACCCCAACAACAGCCCAACCCAACCCCAACCCGAACCAACACCAGCCCCAACCCAACCCCAACCCCAACCAACCCCAACCCAACCAAACACGCCCCAACCCCAGCCCCAGCTCCAACCCCAGCCCCAACACCAGCCCTAGCCCCAGCCCCAGCCCCAACCCCAACAGCAGCCCCAAACCCAGCCTCAACCCCTAACCCTAGCCCCAGGCCCAACTCAGGTTGGGTTTGGGGCTATTAATACTATTTGTACTATCTATATTATATTTTTATTTTATATCACGTTTTATATTTTTGCATGATATTGGCTTAATTACTGCTGTTTAAATGCAAAATTAATATTTTTTATATTACTGTTATGTTAGCAAATTGACTTCTTTCTTTTGAATCAGCCCCAACATCAACCCCATTCTCAAACACCAACCCCAGCCCGAAACCCAGCCCCAACCCCAGCCCCAGCCCCCAGCCCCCCAGCCCCAGCCCCCAACCCCAGCCCCAACAACAGCCCCCAACCCCCAACCCCAGCCCCAGCTCCAACCCCAACCCCAACAACAGCCCAAGCCCCAACCCCACCCCCAGCCCCACCCCCACCAACAGCCCCAGCCCCAACAGCCCCAGCCCCACCCCAAACCCCAACCCCTAACCCTAGCCCCAGCCCCTACTTGTATTGGGGTTGGGGCTATTAATACTATTTGTACTATCTATATTATATATTTTATTTTATATTATGTTTATATTTTTGCACGTTTTGGCTTAATTACTGCTGTTTAAATGCAAAGTTAATATTTTTTATATTACTGTTATTTGAGCAAATTGCCTTATTTCTTTTGAATCAGCCCCAACCCCAACCCCAACCCAAGCCGCAAGCCCAACCCCAGCCCCAGGGCGAGCTTTTTGTTCTAAAATGGACTTTAGGACATCCATTCATTACATCTAGAACAGCAAAATAGAAGACGCTCTACTCAAAAAGTTAAGAAATTGTTTTGTGTGAGATTTGACCTGCAGTGCCAAATATTTGAAGACAAACATAAATGGTGTATAGAAACCTTTGATTTCAGTAGTGCTAAAAGCTTTCACCTATAATGATAGATGATAATCACTGTATAAAATAGGTTCTTTATATTGACTTCATGCAGACTCGCAGAGACGAATATTTTAACTGGAAGGAACTCAATGAATACACTGACTGTCACTTCAATACTCTCAAACGTCAAAGCAAGAGATAACATCTCTTCATCAAACAACAACCTTGAACTCACCTGACTCAGCAATGTCTAAAAGCTTTATGGTCTATTCCTCTTATAGATGTGATTTCCCCCTTTTGAGTTTGACTTATGAAGATTTAACAAAGAATAAACAGAATAACAATGTTACTCTATTTAGAATATTACGTGAATTATGCCCCAAACAAAAACCGTGGATGTTCAGTGATACCAGCCCTGTACGTTTGTGAAATTATGCTTTCTTTTTCTGACTACTTGACATGTCTGAATAATTCATCTATTTAATTTTCCCTTGATTCTTGACTTACATCACTCATGGTGGTACATCTGTTTCTGATTTGTTCTTTTTGTCGACATTGGTTCATCATTTTTTTTGGTCGAGGCATTTCATGTTCAGTTTTTCTCTTTGGTTTCAGATGCTGTGCAGCTGGAAGGATTTTTTTTTTT
This sequence comes from Poeciliopsis gracilis, assembly GCA_911649635.1. Taxonomy (NCBI): domain Eukaryota; kingdom Metazoa; phylum Chordata; class Actinopteri; order Cyprinodontiformes; family Poeciliidae; genus Poeciliopsis; species Poeciliopsis gracilis. Next base: position 8,342,335 of record CAJVRI010001220.1, read on the forward strand.
TTGTGCAATTGTGAGCAGCTCCATCTCAAAACCTCAAATAACAGCTGAACTATTAACCCCAAATCTCAGGGGAGTTGAAAAGGAGACTTTGTGGATACAGAGCAAAACCAAAGAGCAAAAAGACAAGGATGAATTTAAAAGAATCTCTTCCATTGTTCATAAAGGAAAACAATCATATCCCCAATTTCAGTGTCTCTCTTCCTGGCTTTCTGACCATCACTCAAAAAGATAAACTTGGCGTCCATGTAGTTCGACAAAAGTTTGTTTTCAAAAAGCCTTATGTAAACAAAATAACTAATGGTTCCATATAGAATATGTTAAAATAGATTATTGCCCATGTTACCTGGAAATTGAGCTGGTAGCATGTCATGACAGTCATGAGACTTTCATAGAGCAAGAGTTTACAGTCCTCTTCAGATTTGTTGCAAAATTGACAGGATCCTTTTTTCCCTCAGCATCACCATCCACAATGATTCTTTGAAAATACTTGAATGAGATATGTTTCCATTTTTGAAGACAATTGACTGAATAGTTGTTTTTCACCTATTAAACAAGTTTGGCCAAAAGGCTTTCATGGAAACAAACAGTTGTGAATGAACTACAGGAACGCCATGTGTATTATTATTTTTTTTGTTTTCTCAGACTCGGAGACAAGAACTGTGGAACATCCAGTCAAAAGACGGTTTTTACACCTAAATTACTAAGTCTTTGTAATAACCTATTGTCAGACTTAGACTTATAAACCTGTCAAGACTTCATGCTTCTTTGTAATAGCACCTAGGCTTTAGAAATGAATGAAAAATGAATGGAAGTCAATGCAATATCCCTGTTACAATAGAAAGATATACTCTGTGCAGCACATATGTTTGTTTGTCAAAAGAGATCTGGTCATCACTTCAGTGAGGTTATAAGATTTCCACATTATAGAGAGATGTCCAAAGGTCATCTTAAAAAACCTGCGACTTTATTTAGAAAAATGTGTTTATTCTTTCTACAAGTTGCACAGCTGGTTTATTTTTCCCGTGCTACAACAATTAAATATTTAGGTTTCAATAAGGCTGAGGGAGGCATCAGACACTCTTCTGTTCTTCAGGTAATTTATTTTATTTGATCCTTTACTAAGTTATCTGATTTAATTACGAATAATTCAGTTTATATTAGTGACAAGAAATAGGATAAAATATGCTCCTCATGTCTAATCAGTACATTTAATTTTTTAAGGGTAAGTTCACAAAATTGCTATCTTAGGACTTCTAATTTTTACAGAAGAACCAAAACCTTTTTAACATTTGATATGTCATGATTAACTGAGGAGAGGAGAAATATTTCTTAGCAGCCTCTAAGCCAGGCTGCTCGAGGTAAAGACTCAGCAAGACAGAAAAGTCAAAAAAACCCAGGCAATTTTTCACATTTATCATTATCTCAAAGTACAGAGACTATATAGTGCATATTCTTCTAATGTATTTTTAAAGCATTATTCAATTATGACATAAATATAATTGAATGATTATATTTATAATTATTCAAATAATTATAAATTATAATTATTTGAATAATTATAAATTATAATTATTCAAATAATTCTAAATATATTATAATTATTATATATTTATAATTCCCCCCTCTCCTCGCCCTCTTTCCTGTCTGCCTACTGTAAAAAATACGATGCTCTATGATGCTCAGTGCATCACAGAAACTCCCCGAAGAGCCTGGACCTATAGCAACGTAATTAAAGGATGTTTCATTGTCTGAGCCAGCTCTAAGCTTTACTGAAAAAGACATCCAATTTACTTTTAATGTTGGGTCATCAGGCTACCAAGAAGAAGACAAGAATGTATGCTATAATATCCCAAACCGTGGAATAAAAATCTCACTAATGAACACTGGAAACTGCAGAGAGTCAAAAATACCTCTGCTCACTGAGCGTGAAGTGTTCGGGTAATATTATATGGCAGCAAGAGGTTTGATGAAGTGTGTCATGATGGATTTTAGATGTGCAATGTTAGATCTTAGAAGACAATAATGTGGAAAAATATATCCGTTCAGTGCTGCAGCTGCATGTGATCTTTATAGCCATGTGATTCAGTATTTTGTAAGAAAAAAAAAAAATGTATCCCTATGTACTGTATTTTCCGGACTATAAGTCACAGTTTTTTTCATAGTTATGCCAGGAGTGCGACTTATACTCCGGAGCGACTTATGTGTGGAAATTAACACATCATTATATCATGTGACATGTTATTTTCACACTAAAACACAAGAGGGCGCTCTAGGTCTAAATTATTCTCCCTTTTGGAGTTAGCAGAGTTATTTACAAGCGACACAGAGGACGAAGATTTTCATTGCGTTTACTGATTTGGACACGGATGGTTTGGTGAACTTGTTAGCATGTTATTTATGCTATAATTATCTAAATGACTCATAATATGTTATGTTAACATACGAGGCATGTTCTCAGTTCGTTGTTCATGTGTCACGTAACAATAGCATACCGTACAATTATTCAGCCAGTTGTTGCCTCTATTCTATTTTTATTGCCTTTCATAATGACATGTCTGTTCTTGGTGTTGGATTTTATCAAATAAATTTTCCTCAAGAATGCGACTTAAACTCCAGTGCAACTTACGTGTGTATTTTCTTCTTTTTTTCCGGACTATAAGTCGTATTTTCCGACTTATAGACCAGAAAATGTGGTACTTCTAAAGTAATGCTGAAGTGAGTGACTTCCTATCTGGAAAGAAAAAAAATCAATGATTCTATGCCCATGAAAACATTTTAGTTTGTGGTTGCAATGTTTTAAAACCAAAGAACAGCAGGTAATTAACTACAGTGATCCCACCTTGAAACAACAACCCTGTAGAAAAGTCGTGGATAATGCCTTGCATTTTCTAAGCATAGCCTAATCCATCAGCAGACTATTATACTTCTATATTTGACTTGTTTCATCAAAGTAAATGGGGAATTTTTAACTGTACAATGTTCCACTGGTCGAGTACAAATAGACTACCCTTAAAGCATTCAACATCAAAGAGTCTCAAACAAAAGAACAGTGTAGCTTCGCCAGTGAAGTCAGTTGACTCAACCACAACTAAAGATTTTGCCCCTGCTGTCAACCCTGAAACCTTCAACTTCAACAAGACTCTATTAAACTTCAACAAGACCCTATTAAAGACTGCAATCATTAGCCTGTGGCATCTGGTGTCCCACATGTTTCAGATGTGTTTCTGTTCCAACACAACTGATTCAAATATATTTGAAATCACTTCTGTGGATGATTAAATGAATCAATCTCAATCCAATCCTAACAATGGATTGGGACTGAGCTTATTTTAATTGACACTGGATGAAAGTCTGAGCATAGTGTTGAGTTCTCCTTTAATTTGTGGAGGTTTCCCACTTGAAACAGGATGGATACAGCAACAGATTTTTTAATAAACTTGATTCCACTCAAAACACCAATCAGTTTTCTTCATTTATCCTCCATTTATTTATCAGTGTGTCTTTTACAGTTGGTGCAGAAGCAGGTAAAAAAAAAACAACTTAAAAAACCCAAAAGAAGAGCAAATAAATATTTCTAACCTATATTATTTAAGTTTGCATAAATTAATTTCACTCAGATGGCAAAGAAAATATTAAGCACACCATGAAAATGATACTAAACAAACCACTGTGAATCAAGCCACAAAGTGATTAAAGTTAAATGAACAAAATAAGTAAGCTTAAGTTCTTTAACTTTAAAATGCAACATTTGAAATTAATATTTACCATTCAAATGTTTACTTTTTAGTATTAATCATGAATATTTATTGAACATATGTACAAAGTTTCAAGTTAACATTTCATTACCCATTGTAAATTATTTAATGTTGAATTCATAAATAACTGCTAACTTCAATAAATCTGTCAATTAAAAAAATCTCAATACAGCAATCATTCCGATTTTCAAAATCACCGATTAATATGCTAGATTTCACAACAACAACATAACGTCCAGGTTCAGATAGCCAACAAAGGAAGTGCTAAACAAGCATTTAAAAACAATATAGTATAAAGTAGACTGAAACTGGGGACTGGCTGAATGAAAGCCTTAGGGAGAGAACAAGAAAGTGAAATCTGAAGACATCAGATGGTGGCGAGAGCAGTGGAGAGATGAGATGACTCTTAAAAAACATTTTCAATTTTACTTTGTTACATCAACTTGTTCACTAAAAATCCAAAAAGCAGTTGCTCTGACTCCAAGACTGCAAGAAAAGAAAAAAAAAAAACAAACAACAATGCCAGCATTCTGAGAAATGGGAAAGTTGTTGATGAAGTGACCTTGTGAGAGGTGATTTGTAACAAGAGTGAAATGTGACACACAGCAGACACTGAAAACACAACCGCAGACATTTTCTGGCTCTGTGGTGAGTGAAAAAAACCCACCACTGACTGCAACTGTCACTGCAAGTAATGACATCCTTCATACTCACATTTTGAGAGTTTAACTCCCCTGCTGTGTTTTTCAAGTTGTTCCAGCATAGGGCACCTTTCAGATTTTAAATAATTTTCTATCTGACTTTTTGCATAACATCTGAGGCACATCTCTCAAGAACAGTGGAGGAATGTATGCGTCAGCATTTGCAGTTGAAACCAGAAGTTTATATCTACACTAAATAAAAAGACACATATTTTCTCACAATTTGAAGATAAATAAGTCCAAACTTCTCTTGTATTAGGTCATTTAATACAATAAATTTGCCACAAATATTTTTATTCATTAAATGCTACAATGACAGAAATGTCAGTGATTTACTTAATCAGTGTCTTGACAATCAAATGACATGCATTTCTCCAGCATTGCCTTTCAATTGTAATAGTTGGCTAAGCTTCTCACAATAGTTTGCCAAAGTTCTGATTGATTTTTGATTCCCTCATCGCTGAGTGGCTTTCAGCCCATGTCAGTATCAGACATGCGTCACTGTGAATAGTGAAACAGTTTTACTAGCTTTAGCCAGCATTTTCGAGAGGTCTTTGGGTTTTGCTGTGGGCTTAATTTTCCCATTTTGGACCAAAACACATTTATGTCCTTGTTTAACTAGTGCTAATCTTTATGAGGCAACATCTGATCTTGAAGACATTAGTCCATTAATCTCTGACAGATTCTTTTCCTCATTGTGGCAACATTTCTCAAATAGAGTCTTCATTACTCTAACTGACCTAAACAAGAGAAACTTAGCCTGGTTTAATTTCAGTAAGTGAGAAAAAAAAAAAGTATTTTTATTCTATGTATGTGCATCTGTGGTTTCAAGTCGATGAGTGATTTGGGGCAAAAAGATGAATACCTTTTGATTACAGCAGATATATTTTTGTTGGTAAAACAACGTTGTGAGGATGTGGGTTTTGTGTTTATTACTTCATTTAGCCTCTGTGCTGTCTTGTCCTGATTGTTCCCAGCTTAATTAACTGTGAAAGCAGTTTAAGAATCTGGCAGAGTGCAGAGGCTGAAATGTGGCATTTATAAAGACAATGAAGACGAGTAAAGACAAGTAGGTCTTGCAAACAAGACAGGAAAGACTCTGATCAGGCAAAATAAGGAAGGTTCTACTTTTTACAAGCAGAGGCAGAACTAGTACTACAAGAACCTATTAGTGGTGTTGTAACCCTTTGCTCTCAGAAATAACATAGCTCTGAATCAGCACAGATTCATGAAATTGTTGAAAATATGCTTCAGATATTTTGTTTCATGTTGACATGATGTAATCCTGCAGTTGCATCAAACCTTTGATTCTATAGTCATGATGTGAATCCTCTGTTTCACCTCTTTCTAAAGGTGCCCAGTTGGACTCTGGAGGCCATTGCAGAACAGTGAATTCATTTATCTGTTCAGGAAACCAGCTTGAAATTAAATGAACGCTGAGACATGGCACGTTATCCTGCTGGAAGCAGCCATCTGAAAATGGCTTCACTGTGGTCATAAAGGAATGGACATGGTCAACAACAACACTCAGGTAGGTAGTAGTGTTTAAATTATACTTATTGCTGTTACTATTTGTAGTCCATCTGCTGTAAGATCCTTCAGAGATGGCAATCTGCATAATCTGTTTGCAATAAGTGGATATTTGAAAAGCTGTTGACTTTCTAACATCTCAAACCAATCTGCCCTATTTTACACATTAGCTTATTTGGAGTAGCAGCTCACCTGATACCATCATCCATATAACTTCTGAAGTTCTGATGCTCAGTTTGAACTTCAAGTCATCTTGACTATCTGACATTGCATATGTGCATGTAGTTGCTGCAATGTGACTGCCTGATTTCCTTTTAGTATTGAGAATTGAGCAGGTGACCCTAACAAAAAAAATGGCAATTTAGTGTATATGAGGTGTGAGCATCAAGAGTGATGAGTCTGTTAATGCATAGCTCTTGAATTAATATGACTTCCCAAATAATCCAACTAAAAGTCTTTTGTCACTGCAATTATGCATTTAAGTTACATTCAGAAGTCAGCTGTGGCACGAGAATACCTAAATAACAAAGAAGAAAGTTTATTTCTTTAAATTATGGCTAAGCTTTCATGGGATGAAAGTTCAATCTGGATCTCAAATGCACAGATCAGTTGATGAGCACAGATCAGGTTCCATGACGACAAAACAAGCTATTCTGAGATTTTGCTTAGAGCTTTGAAAAGTGAAATCTTGTTTTGTCTGTGAGTTTACTGTGGTATGTTACAGTCAAACAATGATTCTACGTATTACTATTTCCTTTGTCTTTGAAAATAATATTAATATTTTTTTCTTTGTATTTTTACATGTGAGCACTGATGTTGTTTGGTTTCTGTCCAGTCTGCAAATATGTGTTTTTTCCTGCTACCCATGTTGTAGTGAGGCGATTTTAAATAAGGTTTATGAAATGTGAGAGATTTTGTAGTCATTTTACAAGGATGTTTTTTTTATATGTTTTTTTTTTCTTATTTTTCTTATTTATTTATTTTTTTTATGATACCATGGCCTTTAGAGGAATTTTCATGCAAATTATTTCTTAGTTATTCATGACATGCATGAGCAGAGAATGACATCCATGACTCTTCACACTGTGGTTATGCCCCGCAGACTGGTTCCCCTGTAGTTCACTATAAGATTCATTTGTGCCTGGTTTTCAGCCTGTCTGTCTGTCTGTCTGTCTGTCTGTCTGTCTGTCTGTCTGTCTGTCTGTCTGTCTGTCTGTCTGTCTGTCTGTCTGTCTGTCGGTCTGTCTTCCCGCTGGTCACTGTCTGCGTTCCCCAGACTAGATTGAAGGATGACTTCAAAACTTTGCAGTTTTGACCCATGAACACGACCTCTAGAATAAGGTGTAATCCTGTCCTACTTATTGACAAATCCTATTTTTATTGGAAAGAAAAGGATCAGAATGGAAGTACTCCATGACCTTTAGATAGGACATGACCTACAATCTTTTCATGACTCACAGACCAAATGAAAACTGTGCAAAAAATGATCATGACAGAGAATGAAAATCCATTTTTTACTAAAGTGAATGCATATTGTTATATCACAATTTTATTCTCTTTTGCCTTAAAATGAATATTATGTTATGTTTTTTTGAAATGATGTCAAGAATGCATCACTTGAGCTTGAATAGCTTTTTAACTGCATTTCTGTTGATATTACCTGACAGCAGGTAATATCTTGCCTTCAGTGGGTGATTCTTATGCTGTTTTCATTTACCAAAAAGCCATGTTGTTTGGCCTTGGAGGCTGAAGCTAATGGTTAGAGTAGAGGGGACAAAGTGGTGTCCTTTGATGTAAAATAACCTATCTCAAAAAACCTGAGCTGTTTGTATAAACACCATTTTAAAGCCCTGGTCAGAGTTACACTGGCAATGATTACACAAGCAATGGAGGACGGAGTTGATGCACCGCCGCTAATTTTCCTATACGAAACACGATCATGATCCTTGACTGTGTGGGATTTTGTTTTTGTTCTTTATTCTCTTTCTTCTTCCTTCTCCTGAGGAAATAAATCTCCTCTTTGGACCGGGTTAACCTGCTGTCAGCAGTCACACCTTTGAGTGATTGATTTATTACCTGCTGGATTCAGACCTCCTCACCCAGTGTCTTATTGTTTTATTGGTCAGGCCACTCGAGCCTTTTTCACTTCCTGTCCCTGTTTAATTTAACTAATGAATCTCCTCTAGATGTTTTGGGACTCACATTGAGGTACCTCAGTGTTCAACATCTGCTTCATGGAATCCCGTCATCTCCAGAATATCTACCTGGAGAGTTACCTTTGGCAGAGAAGCTGCTGTAACTCATCTGGTTTTCCTGCAAGAAAAACAACAAGTAAAGAAAATGCTCAACTCCCAGAACAGATCTTTTCTTCCCTGGTCTACATCATTATTGACCCACCTGAACAAATGCTGCCAACAGGATTCCAGTGCCAGTGTTTTTACCCAGAGCATGCAACACTCCAGAGCCACAACACTTCATGAAACAAATAAAACTTGTATCCAAACACTTGCCTGCAAAACGTGAGCCAAATCAACCCCCATGGCTCTCTTCTACAGAAAACTGCTGATTGCAATTACTGGAATTACTTAAAATAAATCACTAAAGTCTTTTCTGAAACCGAGTCACATAGTTAATCAGAATATAACAACCATGCATTCAGCATTAAATAAGTGTTTGATATTAAAGGGGAGTGGTGTAAAAAACAAAACTATTATAGGACAGTTTGGCAGATTTTATACTTTTAAACTTTTGCGGTTGCAAATGGTTGTGTGTTCTAAGGAAGTGTTTCACACAAGAAATTCATTGTTGATTCTCCTGCCTCCATTTCTCATGAAAATAATCAGCAATTCTGGGTAAATATATCTCCCGATGTAAACCTGACAACACTTTATTGGCTCTTAAAATAGCTTTTAAAGATGGTAGAAAGATGCTATGGTCATAGCCCCTTATGGACTAGTTATTAGCTTTAGCTTTCAGGAATAACTAACATGAATTCATACAAAATGAAGATTGGTAGAAAGTTATCTGCTACAGATAGATTAGTAATTGCTCATAACTTGTTATTTTTTCTTCTGTCAGCTGATTATGTATGCAGCCGCTCAAGGTCATAATCAAAAATCATAGGAGGGGTCACACCAGTCATGGTTTATGATTATAGGCCAAATTTAGGTGATTACATTTAATTATTTGAGGTTCACCCCAAATTATCTTTGAAACTGCTATAAAAGTGTCCAGAAAAAAGTTTAAAACTATCATTAAGCTATGATAATCTTTTTTAATATTTTGCCTTTGTGAACTTTTGTGCAGGAACTGTTGCACCTTTTGCCAGAAGACAGATTCAGTTCTATGTATGCCTTAGTTGCAGATAACCTGCTTGACTGTCCTCTAATCATACAGAGAAGGCAAAAGGTATGAATAAATATGTTGTCATAGCTCAGTGGTTAAAAAGTGGTTAAAGGTCTAAATGCTATGTAATTTAAATGAAAATTACAACTCGCATATCGTTCCTCCAGGCAACACACACTCTTCAAATATGCATCTGCTAACTTAACAGCTCATGTAATGTGCAGACTGCAAATTGAGAGATTGCTTCTGAATAATAATGATGATGAAAATCACATAAAAGCAGGCAATGATAAATTAGGATCTTAAATTGAAGACGACATATGACAGCTGAATGAAAAATGAGTGCAAGAAATGATCTGCATTTAGTCACACAGAGGCATTGTCATTGAATAGAACTTCTGAACAGCAGTAATGGATAGCAAGTATAGTGATATTTAAATCAATAAATCAAGAGAAGTTTATTTTTAATAAAAAAGAAGTGTGGAAATTGAAAATAACTTTCATTCATTGTCATTGAACTGAAGCAGAAAAATGTAATTTGGAGTTGCATCCTGAATTTTGCTGTGCTGCTTCAGTTGATAAAAGCTTTCATTTCATGTCATTTTAAGTCAGTTCTCGATCACCTAAGCAGCTCATAGGAATTTATTGGAGTCAGAAGAAAAAAAAAAATCATAATGTACAATGATTTATGAACTACCGAAGCAAAATTGAATGCACTTATCCAGTCCTTGCCTAGGTTTAATATATCAAAACCTCCTTCGAGAGATCACACGTAACGAAATTTAACAACGAAAATCAAAAGTGTATTGGAAGTGAATCAAGGCGTGTGCATAGTGAAGCTGAACACAGAGTTCCTTGTCTCTGATAGAGACTCAATATCAGAGACAAGGAACAAAGAAAGTTTCAGAGATTTTAATCCTTAAAACCTAAGAGTGAGAAACTTCAGAGAATCAATCTGTGCTTTAGATACACAACCATCAATTGTGCTGAGGCATCTCTCACAAAGATCTAGTGGGGAACAACAGCGCAAGCTGTTCATGCTCTGTTCTTCACGTCTTTCTCAGATAATTGATCAGTTAAGATCTGTCAGCATTTTCTATCATGCTGACACATCCAGGTGTAAGTTAAACCAGAGTGGTGATACTAAGAATCCCAAATGGAAGCTGAAGCTACTTCTATCAACCACTAGTTCTGTTTTGAAGCTCAGATTCTAGTTCTTTACTTGACTATCACACCTGTTTGTGTAAGAAAGTAGTTTAAAACAAACTTAATCTTTAACTATCAACAGATTTGAGCAGCCAAATGGAAGTTGACAGCGATTCCAACCAGTGACGGCATAGTAACTTTAATCAGATTACTGATTTCTCCTTGAAAGAGTAACTTAGATTACTGACAACTTTATTTGTAAAGTAACTAAGTTACATTAAAAGTAACTTGTTTAGTTACTTTCAGCAGCTGCTAACAGCGCTCCACCTCCTGTGAAAATCACATTGATCTTTGCCAATACTTAATTGCAAGTTATTGTATAATCGTAACATCAACAATGTATCTCCACTTATGAGGTTGAACTTATAATTTTTTTTTGAAGAAGAGATTTTTTAATGGTTACAACAGTACAAAAAAAAACACATTAGTAATTTGTGTGTGTTTTTGTCTGGAAAACTCATAAGAAGAATTTTAAAGCCCTTTGATGGACAAGGAGAGCCTGACTAAAGCTACCTTAATGATGGACAAATTCTGGGGTTCATTATGAGTCTCTGCTTATTTCCAAGCACAAATGAGCAACTTCACGTTCAAAAACGAGCCCAAAACTGTGCAACCCGTGACTCATTAAGCGACTTAAAAATTTTTTTTAAAAAAGCCCAAAGCCGCTTATAATAATTGGACTTGGCAACACAAAGTAAAAGTAGTTCCTGTTTTCCCCCCCAACAAAATGCGCATCTCCTTTCTCCCTCCATTGTTTGCATTTCTCTCGCTGCTAATAATGTCCCATAGAAACAATTACAACTGGACAAGACGCATAGAGGAAATACAATTAAATTCCAAAAGAAGATAGTAACGCAAAGTGATTTCAATAAGTAACTGTAGTTAGATTACTCATTACTGAAAAAAGTGTTCCGAAAGTGATAACGCGTTACTTTGTAACATTACTGACATCAATGATTATAATTGAGTTTTGAGGAAATAAAACTAGATGCTCCTTCGATTATTAAATAAATTCTTTCATTTATCCATATGTTTACTTTTTCAATATATCTATGAAGAGATTTATATATTTGATAAAAACCATGTACTTGTGAAAAAGAGATCTGGATGTATAAATTTGTAGCTGAAATGATAACTCTTTACAGGGAAAATAAACTCACTTTCTGATGTTCACATAATATTGAAGTTACCTGTTTGCAGAGCGACTTTTCTGTCATCACCTTCATGTCAAGGAGAGCTTTTTGCTCATTACCTACATTTTTGTAAAGAACTTGAGTTGAGATTTTTCTTTGAGTGCTTTGAGCTTAAAATACATCATCTAATCACGACACAATTTAATGACCAAACCATGCTGAGAAGATAATTCTTGTGAAAAAACAGGATACAGCTCAGACATTGTTTTACTCAACCTAGCTGTTTTTGCCAACTTGCCATCTGCAGTGTTTGAACTGGGGATCTGTAAATTGAAATGTGGATGTAAACGCATACCCAGGGGGTCTTGAAATATTGCTGTTTTCCAAATATATTCAGTGGAAAAAATCACCCTTGTTTTTGATTTTCACTATGGCTTTGCTGTCCTTAGGGTGTTCACTCATCTGTGTGCACTGGTTGGATGCTTTCAGTTCTACTTTATTGTTCCTCTGTCCCATTTTCCTTGCGGGTAATCTCCATCATTCTGCCTTCAATTCTATGCTTCTGACAGTTTCAGTTATGGGATTTGTCTCATCCCTCACTAGTCTTCTCCTATTTGTTACAGCCTCAAATGATTTTTACAACATCTCTATCTCCCTCAACTCCTCTCTGCAATATTGCCCCTTGCCCTAGGTTCCATTCATATGACAGCAAGGCTTAAGTTGTCACTGGTGTCCTCTCCGATGATTACCCTCAATTCTACAATTCAGCACCGGGTTGACAGGCACTTTATGACTTTCAGCCTCTCTTTGTGCCACTTTTCTCCTCTTGAACAAATCAGCATGAGCATGGGTTCTTCTCTTCTCTTGAGCCCTGCCTCACTGCTCCACCTCACACTTATTTAAAGTGTCTCTCTCTAGATTTCATCCTCTCAAACTGTTAATTCAGCCATGCCCTTTGCACCGGTGACACTGCAGAGGGAGGACGAGGGTGCATGAGGGGATGTGGTCAACAATCACACAAGATGGCAGATAAAGTATTTAAAGTCGTACTTTCCAAATGTTTTTCTGTATCAAACTAAGAGTATATGCATTGCTGTCAGTTAAGGAGTAAATAAAAGAATAAACACGTCTCTGCTTATATGATGTTGTTAGCCATCCATCCCTTTTCCACACTGACAGAATCCTTACAGGGTCATCGGCATGGAGGTAGAGATTTTTGATGGACGTCAGTGAATAATTATGGCAGGAGAAAACTTAGACAAGCAACTATGCACACAAACTAATCCCTTAGGGCAACGTGGGCAGACCAATTACCCTAACATTCATGTTATTGGACAGTGGGAGGAAGCCAGAGTACCCAAAGAGAATCCATGCATGCAAGCTCAATGCAGAAAAGCCCCCCAGCCTAAATGTGACTAATCTGATTATTTGGCTTTAATCAGTTGACAGCACTAGATGAATATAAAGACCAGGATGGGGCTGTAAATATTCGTTTCTTGGTTTGGGACCCTGAAAATCTGTGATGATCATAAAGTTTCTCATTTTGGTGTTGGTAGTGAAACAAGTCATGTAGATCACAGTATATCAATATTCACACTTATATGCCTTTGGCATATAAGTGTGAATTGTGTTAATGACCCCTACTTTCAAAAGAAAAAGTTAAATGGCATAGAGATGGTATCAGTGTGGCATCAGTGTAAAAGCAAAAGCTTACAAGTCAGTGTTCATTGCGAGGTTGGCTTATTCTTTCGCATATGAGCTGCTGGATTTTCACAGAACTGAGTTTAGTCTGTTCTGCTCAGGTAAAACTGGGAACAACCTTTTTAGGAACCACTTAAATACGCAGACTGACTCCAATTGATAACTTACAGAGTTTTGAATTTGTAGTTACAGATCATCTCCTACGAAGATGCTATTGTGAAAATATGTCACATGCGATTGACAGCAGCTGCAAAAAACATGCTGAAGACTGAGGATGTTCCACTGAATGGCAATGTTATGAAGTAATTGCATTTTATATGGATTTTCTGCTAAAGATTTTTAAGTAGTGTGGAATCAAGACTGCATTTCTACAGCAGAGTAGAAATGCAAACTATTCCTTTCACACAACAGATTTGTTTCAAACTGGCTGCCAATACTATCTAACTGTATTTTAGTAGCTAGCCGATTGCTTTGCTTTTTTTTCAATAGTGATAATTCATCTTTCTCTAGTGGTGCGTGTCAGTACTTAAAGATTGATCAGCCCCATTAAGTGGAAGCAGAAAAGACAGTATTACAAATTCTGAACAACACTTCAAAGAATTTGAAGTTGTTATTGTTATTGTCTGAGTAAATTTTAAAGAATGGCCTCCTTAATCTTGATGCTTTGTGGTGTGCTAACTTAACGTAACCACGGGGGTCACAGGAGTCCGTGTGCCTACACAGAACCAGCTAAAGTGCAGTGATTAATGTTTGGAAAGGCTCACTGTGTTTCCACAGTGATAGCTATTACTTAACAGCCACAAGACATGTCAAAATATTTGTTAATACTGGGACGTTTACATTTTTACAACCAGTTGTATCTTTAAATGACGCCGCAATGTGTGATCATCGCACACATTCGGAGCTCTAGCACATTAAATATCATAACCCACTAAGCTAGGCTGCTACAAATTTCTTTGTTGAAAAACTCCATTGGAATAAGATCTCCTTATTAAGATAACTTATACAGCACAAATGCTTCAGCGTCACTGAATCTGAATGAAAAATAAAAGTTGCAGCAACAATGGAGCTAAATGGGAGGTTAGAGTAGAGTTAATAGGAATTGGATTTGTCTTCTATGATGTTGGTGTGCCTTTAGACAGCTCTATGTGTTTTACTTAGTGAAATAAGTTATTAAAATAATCATATGTTATATGGGTGTTTCCTGTGTTGCAGCTCTTCTAGATTTCTTGATGACTCACAAAAATATTGTGGATTTGTTAATACCTTAGCTAAAACTCAGTTTGAAGTATAATTCATTGTTCATTGAAGTATAATTGTTTCCTGCAGGTTAACTTTTAAGTATTTACTTTACTGCCAACTTTTCGCATGTAATTTCACCTGCTTTCAAAATAGCACACAATAAAATTCATGAGGTGAATTTTCTACATGCTCATAATGTTCCCACATTTTTAATACTTTTGGACGCTGTTCATTTTATCGCAAAATAAATTATGTCAATGTCCGCATCTGAAACTTATCTCTCTGTACTCATGTGTTGGTGAACTTCTTTCTTGACTTCGTAAAGTCCCATCACGTCCCATTTGTTTTCTTTATAGTCACCAGACCTCCCCAAACATCAGAGGAAACACATTAAAAACCTAAAAGGCAGATGTATGATAACATCACAAGACGCTTTTTGTGAGATATTTGAAGAGTGGTGCCAGGATGGCCCAGAGTCTTACAGAGGCTCACAGTCAGCTGGAGTTCAGAGGAAAACATATGCAGTCATGACAATAAAGCCCCAAACAGGATACAGGCCATATTTGTTTTTGTTTTTTACATAAACCCATTTATGTCTGTTTCAGAGCTACATAAAAGCCACATAAAGTCATAATTGAACATCCACACTAACTCTTGTTGTGTTTGAAGATTAGACACAATCTGTGTGGAGATTCTGACTTATCCACAAGCAGCTCCTGTTTGATTGTCTGTCTTCCTTCAATATGTAAATACAGGTGAAATCATTGGGTGAATAGAAAGGCTATGAATACATTTTCTCCATTTTTTTTTTTAAGGAAGATTGCCTCAGCACCTTGTCTTGTACACAATGAATTTTGTATTAGCAGTGGGTCATTTAGCAGGTCATGCTGGGTATGCAAATCCCTCACAGGTTTCTGAGCTGACACTGATGCTGCAGTGAAGGATGGCATTTCATTTTGTCCCCCTCTTTTAAGTTTGGTGGGACAATGACTTGTCAAGATGATAAAAACAAAACAGATCTGAGAAGAGTCCGGTGTTAAGTATAACCAAGTGAGATCTGTCACGACAAGATCTATTGATTGGTGTGACTGTAAACTATAAAACTGTAAACACTTTAAAGATTGTTGTTCTCTCTATGAAGTTCCATATCCTGTATGCAGAACAAGCCATATCATATTCCAACCTGCAAACTTTACTTGTGCCATGGTGCTTTAGGGATAATGTCTTCCTCCAAACATGGCAATTGCACCAAGTTTATCTTTGGACTCATCTGACAAGACTTTATTATCACAGTATTTCACTGGGTTATCCAGCTGCCATGCAGAAAGCATCAATAGACTTTTTCTACAACATTTACTATTGATTGTTCATGGAGGCCATTATGGTTGAGTGCATTGCTTACTATTTTTCATGGGTAAAGGTTAAAACTTGCTTCTTGGCTCTTGAACAAATTACTTTGATGATTCTTTTGACTTTTCTCAAAACTCGCAAAAAGGTTTCTTGTTGGGTTGGTTTATGGACAAATGATGATCTTCCAGAAGTTTATAAATGTATATACAATAAATGTCATTACTATGCTTTGCAGCAGTAAAATATTTTATGACAGTATTTTCCCCTGTATTTATCATACCTTTTGTGAATGGAGAAGTTAATACTAAATTAGCTTATATTGTTTAGCACATAGCAGCACAAATGACAGAATTTAGTATTTTAGTCATGTTTGGATTTATTTGTATTTTTAGATTACTTGGATTGTCATTCACATCTGGTGTTATTTTCATATTGATTTAAATATTGAAATATATTTACTTAGAAACATTTTGATGCATTCAAACCTTTTTTTAATGGCTACATGTTCGTTGTGACAAACAAATCAGCTTAATTTTCAGAAATCCTTGAACTTAATACTGTTGTAGATTTTTATTTACGGTGATTTCTTCTATTCTGTTTTTTGTTTCTTTCACTCAAGATGGAAAATGCCTCCGAAATTTTTCACTTCGTGTCCAGAATATCAAAAGACAATGACTTCATCATGGGAACACTCTACACCATATTCGGTAACTTGATTAGACTCCTCACCTTTTAATCAACATAATAAAGATCAAAATGCTACTTTCCCTGTTGTTTTACCTCTCTGTCTTTCAGGTGTGTTGTCCATACTGGGCAATGGGATCCTGCTGTTTGTGGCCTATAGAAAGAAATCCTCTCTGAAGCCAGCAGAGTTCTTTGTCGTCAATCTGGCCATCAGTGACTTGACCATGACTATAACTCTGTTTCCACTAGCCATTCCCTCCGCCTATGCTCACATGTGAGTGACTTTTGAGGTGCTAACCAGGGATGTTTTTCAGTATATTAAATCAGGCTGGAGTTAAGAAATTTGCATGTACTTATCATAAAAACGAATGTCATTATTTTGGATTTATAATGATACATTTTGAACTTGTCTTTTTTGGGGTGATTTGATCAAATGTCAATGAAGTCAATAACTGAGTGCACCAATTTAAACTTACCAACAACATTTATCACTGACAACATTTTTATGTAGTTATAATCAGTCTTAAGGATACATTATTTCTTAAAAATCAGTCATTTTCACATCAGAAACAGTATTTGTTTAAATAGATCAGCTTCCTAGAGCCGGCCAAGCTTTTTAGAAGAGTATACAAATTTCAATAGGATTGAGCTCTGGGATTCTGGAACACTACTTTGTTTCATTCATTTCAAAACCAGTGATTATGTGTATTTGGGATCATTGTTCTACTGGAACACAAAAAGAAGGAAAAGAAAAAAGCATGAAAGGACAAGAAACAGTGAAGAGCAATGTAAACCGATGAGGTAAAATACAGAGGAAGTGGTGAACGTGAATAACCACACAGAAGAACTCTCCATCCATTATCTTTATGCGCTTATCCTTGCTGGGTCTCGGGGGGCGGGTGCCTAGCTCCATCAGTCATTGGGCAGGCATACCCTGGACAGGTTGCCACGCACCAGAATAACTAATTACTGTAGATGCAAAAGGGAAAAAAAGCTGAAGGAGAGTGCAGGCGGTGAGAGCCAGGTGACAAGGACTTGTTTTGAAGGGGAGGAAGAAGGCCAGATGAAGTAAGGTTATTATATACCAGAGAACTTGAACTGGGACTATAGAAGTAAAAATCATGGGAAAAGAAAAACTTTTGTCAGAGGACAAAATTCAAAGCAAATCGCAAAAATAAATAAACTAATACAAAGTAATGAACTAAAAAGGATTTTTTAAAAAGTAAACAACTGATCAAAGTGTGTCGCTGTCTGCCTGCCGTCACTTGTGACCAGTAGAATGGCATTAAATTTATTGCCTTTTCTTGTTGTCTATTAATGTTTAAAGAGAGAGTTTGCACATAAATATTTGTTCAACCACAAATGCTCTTTTCTGCTTGTGTTTCTTTTCAGGTGGTTATTTAACCTGACAACCTGCACTGTCTATGCCTTTTGTGGTGTTTTGTTTGGCCTGTGCAGTCTGTCCAATCTCACGGTGCTCTCTTGTGTTTGTTGGCTCAAGGTCTGCTGTCCAAACTATGGTAATCAAAGCATTTTTTTATACTGTTTATTGTTATTCCATGCGAAAACAACCACAATTGCAGAAACACAATATAAAGTGTGATCATCAGTACGTTTTAAAGATGGAAATGATCGAACAGAACAAATAAAATTATGAAGAAGTGCCAAGAAGTCCAGGGACAGCTCAGCTCATTTGCTTTCTTGGGTTTCCTGTTTTAATCTTCCTCTTGACAATACTTAGACTTCACAATCTCTGTTAGGGGTTTAGGTGAGGCGTGTTTCGAGCACAGTAACACCGTGATTTTATTTCCAGTCAGCTTTCCATTAATTTGGCGAGATGGAGCATTCTGTGAACAGTTTCGTTTCCAATGTTCTTTGCGGCTTTTCCTCCTGTTTCACAGTGTCAATGACTGCAAGACAGCTGCCAAGTCAGCAGCTTCCCCTATTGTGTGGCCCAAAGCATTTCGATATTAAACATCCTTTTTGTTAGTTGCATATATCTGTTTACTTCACAAGCGAGAAACATGAACATTGAGCATTACAAGTGTATGTAAGTTTCATTTTAACTAAAACATTTTCAATAAAATAAGGTAACTTATCTAATAATGTTTTATTATTAGATATTCAGTTTTTTTTTATGCCGACACAAACAGCATGGAACAGAATGCAAAATTTATGATGGGAGACGCTGACCTGAGTGGGATTTGAACCCATGACATTTTTGCTGTGAACCAACAGAGGCAATAACTTCAGTGAAAAAAAAAATACATATAAAAAGTTTGTTGCATAAATTTACATTGTTTTCTAGACAGCAAAAGGCACAGTGTTAATAGTTTGCATAAAATATTCTTATAATTGCATGACCTGAAAGACTTTGCCTTCTGACCTGAAAGGTCTTGTTGTTTCTTTGGGTTTCTGCTGTAACTTTATCTTTTATGCAAAAAAGATTCAGAATATAAGATTCCCATAATAACTTATCTAAGTAGTGGATTTTCCAAATGCCCAATTCATCAGTTTGCCCCTTTAATAATTCAGCTTTTATTTGCATGATCACATCTTCCTGAGCCAAATCTTTGAGCAGCAGGAACAGCTCAGATAGTTTCATAATACTCAGTATGAACTTCCAAGGACACTTCCAAAGACCATCCATGTTTCCACGTCAGATTTTCCAAGAGACTAAATCAGTCATTTTTTTTATGAGTCATCAGCTTTTTTCACAATTGCTCCTTAAACCTTTCCACCAGCATCCAGGTTTATTTGAGAAGCTGTGATAGTTTGTTACTGCGCTACTTAGCTGCAAGCCTTTATTCACTAATCATGATGGACACTTGAAAGATGGATCATCATCTAACCTAAACTGTGTATAATCTAATTTCACTTACTAAAGTATATGAAGTATGTAAACAAATTACATTTATTTAAACACTGTCATTTATACTTTTGTGAATGACAAGAATTTGGCAGGAATATTTGACCCTGAATAAGATGCAGCTAGATTGTCTCCAGCCATAACTTAGTTTGAAAGTAATTGAATAAAACCACATCTCTGTCTCAGACTCTTGTCATTGTATTGGCCAACTCTCTATAATTCTGCTTTATAATTCCCTTCTCTCTAATCTAATATAGCTAAAAGGTCTGGTTTTCCTTTCTGTCAAAGAGCTTTCAGAAAGCGTTTCTAACATTCTGCAAAATGTCTGTGATAATTCACAGAGTAGATTTTTATGAGCTAGGTCTGTTAATAATAAAGCAGAGTTCATGCACAAGAATCCAAAACTCCATCTAAACTTGGAGGATATTTTTTATTGTGCTTGGCATCACTGTGTCAGGAGAATAGTTGTCTTGCAACTGGAAGGTTGCAGGTTTGATCCCAACTTCCTCCCATCACATCAATGTGTCCCTGGGCAAGGCACATGATAATGTTCCAAATATATTATTGTTATTGTTTGAAGCCCATATTAAATTAAAGTGTGTGAGGTATCAGCTGATAAATTCTTAATATCACAATATTTACATGTCCTAATAATAGTAAGTGAGATAATGATGGTCAATTCCTGTATTAATGCTGTAAAGCATAGAAAATGCTAAATTGTTATCTTTTCACACACGCACACACAAATAAAAGATTCATTAATCTCAGGCTATGCTGTTTAAAATATCTGTTCAGTAAAATGAACAGGTCCAGCTTTAACCACTAAATGTTCCAGCTTTAGTGTCTGCGTATCACACCAGATAAGCCAGTTGTGTTATTCTGGTGATGCTTATAAATTGTTAAACTTTGATACTTAAAAATTCTCACAGCTTGTCTGTTATTCTGTCCCTTTTTTATATTCCTGCTGGGATCCCAAAAATCTGCCAGGCAAACTGAGTGGCAGCAGCTCCTTTGCTGCTTATGTAACCGAGTCCTGGTGTCGAGTCCAACATGCAGTGTTTAATAGCTGACTCCATGCTACTTAAGCCACGCACCTACATATCCGGGGGCCCATAATAACACCTTGCACTTTTTGCAGCAGGGCAGAGCTTTTTTGGGACAGGCTGTACTGTGACCAGATAAATTATATCATCACATTTCAACAGGCCAGCTTTGCTTGGAACCAGGGCAGAAAAATCTTAGATGGACACAATTAAATAGAAGATCCTAATTTATTATTCAATATATTTGTTAAATTGGGGAATCTAATTAAAATTTAAATTGTAAATATAAATGTCAGGTTTTTTTTAATTTCTTGCTACTGTCTCAAAAAACTAAAAAAAAAACAAAACAAAAAACATCTGATTGGTTAACCTGCACCAAAACTCAGACAAAGACTAATCACCTTTCAATAAAGTTTATCATTTCTTTAGATAAACCAGCTTGATTCATGTTTCTCAGGTGAAAGTATTTTTTTTCTTTATACCAAAGTGATGGAGGCTGACTAAAGTTAAAACAGTGTGTTATCCTCTATGTGTCTGTCTGTCATTTCCTCCTATTCACTACTGCAGGGACAATAAGGAAGAAAAATAAAGTGTAGGTACATTAGGCTTCGCTTTTATTAAGCTATACAAAGTCATAAAAGACACCAACAATCAACAATTTAGAAAACCAGTAAACATTTTACATTTTGTGAAGTGCCATCAGATATGTTGGTCAATGTTTCATTCATTATGTCTCAAAACGAACTCTGAACAAGTGGGTTTTTAATCTAGATTTAAAGGAACTTCAGCTGCTTTACAGTTTCCTGGAAGGTTGAACCAGATTTGAGGTGGACAGAACCTGAACGCTGCTTTTCCATGTTTGTTTCTGTGGATGCAGCGCAGACCACAACCAAAAGACCAGAGAGGTCTTAAAGATTTAGACAACAACAGCGGATCTTTAATGTATTGTAGTGCTAAGCCATTCAGTGATTTATAAACTAACAGAAACAAACATGGAAAAGCAGCATTTTAAAGCTTATTCTCTGAGCTACAGGGACTTTAAAACTGGGGCAATGTGCTCTGTCTTCCTGGGGAATATGGGGAATGATTTGATTGCTGTGTGGTCTTTTGATTAGCTTTTGATGAAACTAATATTTTGATATCCCAGAAAGCTAAACTCGATCAGAGCGATCCAAGTCAAGCTCTATATGTCTGTATTTCAGTGGCTTTATGGTATTGGTCCTCCATCTAAAACATAACAACTAACTGAGACAGAGATGTTTCTGTTCATATCCCTCACACATTTGTGCCGGTCTATTTGCCCCACAGGGGTTTGCAGAAGACGAAAATTCTGGACATAATTTACCAGTTTGCATTACCAATTGCTTGACAGCAAAAACCTGCTTTGATTAGAGAAGACACAAAAATCTAGAGAAGCAGACCGAACTGCAACGATGCAACAGAATGTATGTTTTTAGATCTCATATTGTGGACAGTTTGTTGTCAAAACAGAATCAATTTCAACTCATCTTTATGCAACTCCACGTAATTACAATAGAGTGAAATATGCTTTCTGCCCTCAATCAAGTTGAACTTTAGCTCACTATAATTGAAGTGTGTGTTTTCAAAGAGCTCCTCTTGTTTAGTTGCAGGTCAACACTGTCTATAATGAAGTGCGTAAAACACAAGAGACAGCGAGTCTTATAAATAGAGTCTGAAGTGCAAATGAGTTCAAATTATTCCACTTTTATGAGACTTCAGGCCAAGGAACTCTGTGCCATCCTGTTGCCTCTAAGTTATGTTTAGTTAAACATTTATAACAAAACTTCAAAATTATTCAGGGTAATTTTGAAGTAAACGAACTTCATGACAAAACAAAATAAACAAAAAAAAAAAACACATGCTTTAACAGAAAATAAAGCTTTAATACATGCAAATATTTGCTCTTTTAAATGCATTTGAGTGTAATAAAATATATATATTTAAAGTATTTATTTAATTAAGACAAACATGGAAGATGTCATTTAAATAGAATTAACATAACAGGGCATTTATTTCTTTATTTTGTTCTTCCTTTGATACTTAACTTTTATAATTGTATATTTACTTTATTATTTTAATTTCTTTTATTTATATTTACTTATTTGTTGCTATGTTTTTTGTAGTGATAATTTTGATTTGTCCTCTTGCTAACATTGGAGTTGACATGTTGATACGTGTAGATAAGACGACATCACTGCTGGATCTTTAGACGGAAAAAAAAATAAAAAATAAAAACTACAGCCTTCCACTAATTTTTATGTGTCCATTTCACATTTTTCTGAGCATACTGTCAAAATGGCTAAATTAATAAAAGGACAAAATAAAAACTCACTGTAACAAATCCAGTCCAAATATGTTTTCATCCTATGACAATCCGGATGATTCTAACTTTCATCTCACTAATTCAATGTTTCTTCTAATATATTTCTAAATGTTTATTACAATGTTAATCTCAGAAAACAAAGACTAAGCAATATGTAATAATTTAAATTTCAATATTGCAAGTAGAAGAAAAAAAAAGTTTGAGACATCATCGCTGAAAATGTTGGGCCAAAAGAGTGTGGATTTTTATCTGAACTGGTGTTCAGTTCAGTTTGAAAAGAGATGACGCCTTGATGTGTCACTTGGATAGTTGGAGTTTTGTTCTCTGGAGTAATGTTCCACCACAGATAAAAGCTATCCATCTGTAAAGGCTTTCCACAACTCCACACAGCTCAGCGAGGGCCACTGGGTGTAATCGCCTCCCCCACCCTCAGCTTGAAGAGTAAGAGGGGTTGACATCCTGCTGAAGAGGCTGTGTGGTGCCAGATTATACTGTCTGTGTTCTCCTTCTCGTTGAATGTGCTCTGAAAAAGCCCTTGCCTAAATCAATTATAGCAGAATGTGGTGAGGGCTGTTGCAGTATTTCTTACAGAGCTTCTTACTCAAACTAAGGCAAGAGCGCTGCAGGAGAAGTTCAGCACAACTTCTCAAAAACATTATGGAAAATTGGGTGCAAACTCTTAAGGTGGACACTGCAGAACCTGAGCATGCGGTTTCACGTCAGCAAAAAAAGACCTTCATAAAAATTGTGTTGAAAATACCTTCCCTTTGTTGGCTTATGTTCTGCCAGACTTAGAATTTCTCTATTTTACTGATTGCTTTACAAGCTGAATAAACAGTACTGTTACAATCAAACTGCATCGGAAAAACACTGAAAGAACTTGACTACTCTGTGATTGTTGTTGGTTTTAATTATCCACTTAAAGTTCATAACTACATTAGGTAAACGCATATTTGCATATACTATTTCAGCTGCCATATGTGTGCTGAAAAACCTTTCAAAATTTACAAAAATGTACTTTAGTTGAGGTAAAAATGTATTTGTAGTATCAAACTACCATTTGACTAAATGTTGTTTCACACTTTTGCCACATTTTGTGTCTTTAATAGCCACTGATTTAGCTGCCCATCTCCCATTACAGGTAACAAATTCTCATACTGCCATGCCTCCCTGCTCGTCGCGGGCATCTGGTGCTACGCCGGAGTGTTTGCCGTGGGTCCACTGTCAGGTTGGGGAGAGTATGGGGCTGAACCTTATGGGACTGCATGCTGCATCAACTGGCACGCTCCCAACCAGAGTTCTGCAGCAATGAGCTACATCATCTGTCTCTTCTTCTTCTGCTACATTGTTCCCTGTACTGTTATATTTTTATCCTACACCTTCATCTTGGTGACAGTGCGAGGCTCTCGGCAGGCCGTGCAGCAGCACATGTCTCCACAGAACAAGATCACCAATGCACATGCACTTATAGTTAAGGTAACTCCATAAGCTTACTTTTTTTTTAGAAATACTTATTTTGTCTTAATTAGCATTTTTTTTTTTTCCCATGACGAATGTCTTTTAAGTGTCATCGTGTTTACTTTTCAGCTTTCCGTGGCAGTTTGCATTGGTTTCCTCACAGCTTGGAGTCCATATGCGATTGTTTCCATGTGGGCAGCCTTTGGGAAAGCAACAGATGTACCACCAATGGCTTTTGCTCTGGCAGCCATTTTTGCCAAGTCCTCCACTCTTTACAATCCCATTGTCTATCTGGTCTTCAAACCCAATTTCCGCAAGTCTCTGTGTCGGGATGTAGCTCACTGCAGAAGCACATTCTGCAGATGTTTTTGTCAACACAGCTCTGCACAGAAGGGAACTTGCAGGCAATCTCATCACATTGACGAGTGCAACTCTACAAGGTTGTCTAACGGACTGCCAGAGAACCACCGGACCTGCAGACATTGTCCTTGCACTGAAACGGTCTCTGGTGCCAAGGAAAATTTCACAGATTACAGTCCTCAACAGACTGCCAGAATACTGAAAGGATCTGTGCAAACCGAGGTCGCTGTCAGTCAGCTCTCCAATGAGCTGCAGAGTGACTTTCTTTAAAGAGAGAAAAACGGCGCCTCAGAAACAAAAGCTGCCAAAAAAGAAACCAGCAACAAAAAAACTGTGAGAAGTTGGATTAAAAAGAAAAGGCTAATTGCAATTTCAGGAATAGTCAAAGGCTCAAGACTTACTCACTGATGAAAAAGACTATCATTCAGTATTATTCTTGAGTTTAAAGCTTGTTCTATGCCTCAAATATTTAATACTGCCAGCAGAAAAAAAAGAAATAAAAAAAAAATAGAAATCAAGATTTGATCATGCAATTAAATGCAAATACAGTAAAATAAGCAAGCCGACCAGTTCAGATAGTAAAGTTGTCAGGTCAAAGTTACAAGCATCAACTATTTTATTGCTCTGAACAATCAACATCGAGGAAACAAGACTGAAGAGTCAAAATACAAAATCAATTTACGCTGGATTTAGACTAGAGGGAGGAACTGATACTGAAACTGACTACTCCCTCATCAGCCCTTTATGTGTTTTTACAAGTACTGTACATTATGGGATATTTGTATTTATTAATGCATGCCTCAAACTGAAGGACAACAGGGTTGCTGCTCTTATCTAAAGTAAGTAAACATTGTGTCCTGATTGCTATTGGAGAACAACATTTTCAAAGTCTCAATTACTTTGCCAACGATTTGTCAAAATTGAGGTTCACCTTTTAAACGTAGGTTCATCAAATAAATAAAGCTCAATTCAAGCTCACAAAGATTTTTATTACCCTCATAAAAATGAATATCTTAGTAACAGAGTAGCATTAGTTACTCTGCAGGGTTATATCTCATTGTCTGTAAGAAAAACGCTTGGATGGTTAGTTTAACAGCTCCTTTGGACCAAGACAGGAACAATTTCTTTGTTTCATGGAAATATTTATTTTCATTTTACAGTTTTTTCTTTTTTTGTTTTTTTTTTTTTTGTTTGACATATATTAGATCCTCTGGCACCAGAGCCAGGAAAAATGTACAGTGAATGGATGACCTAATTAGTTGTCTCATTCTAAAAAATCACAAAAGTAATTAAACTAAAAGGCTTGTGCTTAATTTATGAATGTATCATCATTATTATTATTATTATTATTATTATTACTATTATTGTTATTATTATTTATTAGCACCTTACCAACTGAGAGATTCCAATAACAAAAGAAGTTTTATTGTTGGTCAGACTGGGTCCATGATAGAGACAAGTTCAGGAGAAACAAAAGCACACCTTAAATTATTTTAGAAGGATTACAATGTACAATTTAGTAATTAACAACTGAGAGGCACACTTCACAATAAGATTCATTCAGCTCTGGGACCCAGACTAGTTTTCTTCATAATCTGTGAGATGACTGGACATCCTCATGCTGCTCGCGTGTTGTTATCTGGAGAGTCGGCACATTCAAGCATCTCAACATTGTACCTAAGATGAACCAGGCTTGTGAAGATCCATAGTTCTCTTCTTGATATTTTGCTTGCATTATTTCTTTTGAATTCGTCCTTATTCATGAAGTGAATGAAGTTTTTGGTTTGAGATGCTACCTCAAAATAAAATTACAGTTGAACCCTCCAATTAACTCTGTCATTAGTCAGTTAGCAAATTAAAATAATTTTAGCATTTCTAACTGAGCTAGAACAGGTTTTCCCTGATTAGTCTGAGAATAAAAAAAAACATACTTTGAGAAAAAAAAAATATTTCAGTTATTTTTCCCTTTCAAGAGGGTGCTGATTTATTTAATTAATACAAAACAGGAAAAAAATGTCTATGCTTGTGCATGAAAATGGATATATTGTCTTCATTGCTTGTCTTGCCAAATATTATAAAAAAGTTGGTAACATGAGACATAAAAGGCTGTGCCTCAGCAGATACCGACATTATCCAAATAAAAGTGCTCACTGAGCATAGCTGAGCTCTGTTTGCCTAACAGACAGTTTTGTTCTTTTCTTCTGGCAGCAAAGGTCATCAACTGAAGTCAAAAAAGACATGCAATGTACAAGAAGCATTAGATCTGCTTGAGTGTGTGTTTTTGTTGACTGTCGTAGCTTCTGTGATATCTTGACTCATTATGTGGGGAAAGCTCCGGTTCTTCCTAATTTTCACAAATCACCTGACAACAAAAGCAGCTCATATTTGATGTTTGTTGTTTCACATGATCACTTTATATTCATCTTGAGATGATATAACAATCAGGTGACATGTTGCAGATAATCTCGTGAAATGATCTCAACCCCATCACAAACCTAGTATAATACATAGACAGCACTAGGCTAGATGACCATTTGTTTGCTGTTCCCACACAGCTTAAAACTATCAGATATTTTAGATCTTCTAGACCTGAAGGAAACTCAAAATGATGTCTTCTACATCAATGTCATTCCCACAGTTGAAACCCTCCCCAAAAAGGCGATTCTTTACACAAAATATGGCCTATGCACTGAATTATGATCATCAACAAGATGATGCCATGCCTGAAACTAGTTTAGGTCAAGACCAGGGTGTCGTGCTCGGTCTGGTGGAACAGGGACATTTTCCTCCCAGATGCAGATTTGTTCATACTAACATTTTCACCTGACCTTGCTTCATTGATCAAATGACCAAAGGTCATGAAATGACCAGAGGTCAAAGGTTGCTTGGCACATTGAGACTATGACATCTGCAGGCTGTGTGATTGAATTTTTCTATATCTAAAATATTTCTGAACACTCTTGTAACCATTTCTTGTTAATATAGACTATGCATGTCATAATTCTTCTTATTTTTTTCTGTGTACAAATTGGCCATATTTGTGTAATTTAGACTATGCAGTTTCCCATTGGCAACAGTTGTTGGCAAGTAGAAAACCAACATTTTTACTAACATAACCAACATAAAATGTAATAATTCATAAATATCATGTGTTAGGGAGGTCCATGCACTTATTTTGCAGGAAAAAAGTTGGTATTAAACGGGTTAAGTATGGCTGGAAACAGCATCAATGGACAGCATGGGGAATGAATAGAAGCAAATTTCAAGATGTCAGGATCGGCTTTGACATGAAGTCAAATTTCTTAAGTTGTACTCAAATTATTTTTAAACTATTCAGAATTTTTATAACAATTGAATGTAACTGATTGTGCCATAAAGTGACTCTACATTTTGAAAAATATATAATACTGCCCATTTAAGTTAAATTTGAAAATCTTGTGAAAGAACTGAATTAAGCAGTTTAGACATAGACACGTTTCCATGAAACTTAAAGTTTTGGAGACAGTTGGTTTTGAAAAATAATAATACATGTTGCTGGTTTTACCATAAAAAAAATAAATAAATAAAAACAGATCTTGTCAGGATGCACTTTTTTAACAATAAAAAAAAAATAAGTAAGGTGTTTCATTCAAATTCTTCATTTGAATCCACTTACTTTTTTGATTTTTTGATTTATTTGTTTCTGAGTAACTTGGGTTGTGACTGACATACGGTCAATAGGAACATCAGAAAAACAATACATGAAATTCATCTTTCTGCAGGTGTTTGTCCATTTAGCTGGACACTGAAATGTAACTATATGTACAAATTTTCAGTAACTCAAAATGTTAATTTCTACCTCTTTACTTTCAAAGTGGAGGACATAGACTAATGCTTCTATGACAACTTTCAAAAGTTGCTATAGTGTGTCTTAAAAAATAAACAGCTGTGCTGTCACTATGAAAGTGTTTTTGTTATATTTTATGAATATATATTTTTTAACAATGTTCCAGTGAATCTAATTCACAGTAAAGCCTATGATTTTTTTCTATCAGTATATATGGTTGATGATTGTAGTGGTTTTAGTGAAACATGCCCACAGACATAATCCTTAGCAGCATAACATCGACCTACCCTAACATAAATTATTACTACATCCAAAAGTAGACTTGGAGCAACACTATTTACAGCAAGTATTTACCGTGTTTTGTATGAATGCCTTCTTCAAACCCTGTGGCAAGTTTTTGCTTCCTAAACCCTTAACTAAAGTCAATATACTTATTCATAAGTTTGTGACTGCTATGTTAAAAGGAACTGTGACAGAAGACTAAAGGCCAGTGAGCATCTGTGGTCTTTAAACCAAACGAGTTTATTCTATGAGCGTTCTACCGTCAGCAGAGACTTATGTGGCTTGAGTGTGAATCCTTTAACACTGAGCTGTGAGATGAAATGAACGACGCCTCGGGCTGTCTGTAGCCTGAGTTTATTTCAACTGACACGTGTAGCTTCATGTGAAAACCTTGTAGTCATACAAAGAGAAGAAAAAAAGAAACACCATTTGCAAAGTGAAGTTTTTCTGAAGCTCGCATAAAGACGCTGCTGAAAGTCCTTTCATCTACAGCTTTTACTTTACAGTGTATATTGATCAACTCCCACATGTACAGGGTGGCATCTCATTACTTTATCTTGTTCTGTAACCTTCAGAATGAAGTGGATAAAAAAAAATAATAATAATTAAAGCGTGTCTTGGTATGGTATTCATTTCTAGACAAAAAAACAAAACACAAACGAAATGATTGTACTTCTGTGATGTTTTCACGCCGATGGTGGTTTGTTTGTTGCAGGGACATTACAAAAGAAGGAAACGATTGTTAAGACTTGAAGATCAGTGAAGGCATTTAAAGCTAAGTCTGCAGCAACCAAAGGTTACGGTCACTTTCAGACTCTCCGTCAAAGCCAAAATGCTCTTTTCAACGCTCAGATTTTTCTACCAATATGCAGATGAACATGAGAAGAATATACATATCAGAGACTCGGCTTCAAGCCATGAGCTGAGGGGGTTTGTTTGGCCCTACATTTTGTGGGCAGAGATGGACACTGAAACCAGGAGATACAACTGTGAAAATCTGCTTGTGATGTCTCTTTTCTACAGTTTTTTTTTTTTTTTCTTCAATATTAAATGCTACAACTCCCTTTGTTTTTATTCTGTATCATGAGCCATTCCCTCCTGGGTCATTTACACTGGCTTTACTCATAAAGATAATATAGTGTACATACTGTATAGGGCTGCATGTGCGTGTGTATATACGTGTTTGTAAAGACGCCAACTATAGATAAAATACCATTCATGAATATCTGCCAAATTATATAAATAAGAAGGAAAATGTCTCTTCCAGTGTCTTGAAATGGGGATGAAGGTTTTTTATTTTTTTATGTAGTTTAGCAGAGTCACATTCAAAGTGTTTCCATAAATGTCTGTCATTACCAGATTGGGGTGCGTGTAAGCTGTCGGATTAGTGGGTTCGTTCTCTGCAGCTGGATCTGTTTTACTTAAGCTTGTCTAAAATTTCCATGAGTCTGCTAAGACGATGCCTCCATAAATGGAGCCAAATGGCATATTTGTATAAGGATCTCTGTCGGACAAGTCTTACACAAATATTTCCTAATTGGTCAGTTCCAAAGGTTTTGGTACGCCCAACCCATTGTTCCACATCAGGTGTCCACATGTCGCAGTGTAAATGTACTCTGTTGAGGTAGAAACACTTCTAAATAACCCAGGCAATGCCACAGATGTCATTGTCTTTCACTGGGATTTTAAGTGACATACAAACACTAAACAGCATCTTATTCTGAATTAAAAGAAACATGATGATGTGTGGCTTGGATTTTAATTTTGCCCCATTGAGTTTTTACGAGAATTATATCCATTTTAGGGCCTCTCTGTGGTGTAGTAGTACAGCAGTTCCCTTGAATACTGAGGCTGTCAACCCGTCTGAGATTTGATTAAAGACAACAGAGGTTTTCCTTCATGTCTTTGCCATTCTCTCTCTCTGCCCATTACTTGCCTGTAACTCTGTAAATGAATGCCACTAGTGCCACAATATCTTTAGAAAAACGTTATCAATTACAACTCTGCTTTTAAGAAATTTCTCTGTCAGCTTTCTCATCTAAAGATGACCATTTGCAACCATCAGTTTTTCTTAGTTTTGCCACAGTTTCTGAATTGGTATGGACCTTAAAACATATACATAAATATGCTTGGGTCTAATTATTTCCATTACAAATCTAGCTGTTCTTTTCCATCTTTTCTGCATTTTCTTTTCCATGGCCATCCAGTATTTAGCTCCATCCATCTTCACACCAACTTTGACCAGCTCCCCTGTACTGGTTGTAGAAAAGCATCCTCACTACGCCGCCAACCAAAGTACCTCCTTCATGATTACTTGTGTTTTATATGACTTGGAAAGCTCTACACACAACGTTTAGAGCTTTCTTTTAACAGCATCTTTCTTTTTGCTACTCTTCCATGAAGGCCATGGTGGAGCAATGCATTGCTAATACTTCATGCTTCCTCTGCCCTGCTTATATTGGGTCTCTTGGCAGCGTCTCTAAAAATCCTAAAAAGTTGGTTTGACGTTCATTCCTTAGTTAACTGTAGGGTGTGTTCACTTCATAATGTTGTTTGTTCACCTTTGTTGATAAATGAAACTGTGAGGTAGAGGTGGGCGGATCAATCCATAATATTGATACCAAGTTGGTATCAGCTTCAGATCAATACTCGTGGGGTAAAATTGATACTTTAGTTTCAAATTCCCCCTTGAAATGTATTTTATTTTTGTATTTTAGTTTCTAAGCTTTACCATGGGAAAAAAAAAATATATATATATATATATATATATATATATATATATATATATATATATATATATATATATATATTTGCTCTCAAAATTATAATTTTTTTGCACTTTATTTATATAGGGGTAAAAAAAAAAACACTTGTTCTGTGTTGTTTTTCTATTTCTGCCTTTTGTGTTGATATGTTTTAAACATATTTTGAATCAACTTTGTTAAAATTAGTGTCTAGGTTTCAACAAAATAATTCAAACGAAAAACCACAAAAACACCTGATGGTCAGATGCTTGATGATTTAACAAAATTAAACCATCAAATATATTGGTATCAATAGTGCTGTCTATGATACAGGCCCTGTATTTACTTGGTATCAGATTGACACCAAATATGCAGCTTTGCAAACCTTTCCTGCAAAGCCTTCACAGAAAAGCCATAAATATTTATTAAAGCAATTAAGATAAATAAGTGTTTTATTAATGACTTAGCTTTTGAAAGCATTTTGATTGCATTGGATATTTGTAGAGGTGTCAGAATGCAAAGTGCTGAATACTAATGCATGCTACAACTTTTACACTTTCATTTGGACAATTTTATTTTCTGTGGGTCAAAGACATAAAATCCTCTGCAAAAATACATTGAGGTTTTAGTTGTAGCATGACAAAATCTGAAAGGGATGTTTGAAGACATTTGGAAAGCAGTGTTCCATAATGCTCCTTGCACTAAGTCCACAGAGTGACAATATCCATAAGAGAAATATTCCTCTGTGCCATTGAATGACAACGGGAGATTTTTCTTGACTGTAGGTAGTTTAAAACATACATTATCTGTAGCTGAATTTGAATTCAAAGAGCTTTCATTGTTAGGAAATCCAGGTAGCAAAAGTGCAAATATTACATTACACTTGCATGGATGAGCTGTTTACTGCACAGAAGCCTAATTAAAATCAGTGCTGATATAGCAGTGTTCATGGAGAGCCTCAGGCTCTGTGCAGCAGTCATTACTCCCTGCATTATGAATTCAGCTGTTCCCCTCAAAGCATCAAATCAATACTTCTGTTAGGCATGTTTTTCTTGATGTTGAATCTTATCTGGAATGATGGGAGTACGAGAACGAGATAAACCTGATTCCCCTGGTTCCTTTCTGACTGTGAGATTCTGAATCAGCATATTTTGAAAAACTAAAGAGTTGTCTATTTTTCAATGTGTATGTACTCTAAGCACCTCTTTAGACTTGTGACAAATCCCAAGATGATTGGTGTTTTTTTTTAAAAAAAGAATAACTACCGAACGGAAGCAGAAACGTGAAAATAGAAAGTCACATTTGGGGAAACAAAACAATTGGATGAGAAAGAACTTGCTGTTGGGAGATTTTTATCTTTGCACATGTATTATGACAAAATAACACATCTGATGTTATGCAGACCTTCTTCCCCAATTTCAAAGACACAATCAAGGGCGAATGTGATGTCTTGTACATTTATGTCTGTTTATATAAGAAAATATTTATCTAAATAGAGTTTCAAATTATATCACTTTGCATTTAATAAATTATTATGATTGTTGTCAGTGGAGTTACAAATGCAATGTGAAAATGTTTACACCTATTTTTTGTTGAAATATATATAACGATTGTATGAAAAGTGTAAAATATATCCATCCCAGGGCAAATCGTTTGTTCTTGATTAGAATACAAATGTTAAATAAAGACAACTGGGAAATTAATTGATGCAAATTCCTTCTTTTACTCTGAAAAGGCCTCAGTTGTAAGTAATGATGTTGAAGAGAAGAGCCTGGGTGATCAGATAATTTATGTTTGATTATAATAATTATGGGCAGCTGCACACCTTTGTTGCTTGAATTTGATCTGATAATCAGCATAATTCAGTGGGAGGTTTATATCAATATCACCTGAAAATTTGTTTTCCACTCATTTGTGCTTCACTGGATGTGCACTAAAAGCTTTAACAATATGTGGATTAGAAGCTGATTTTATAATTACATTCTCTGCTTGATGTGAAAAATGTTAATCAGGATTTTGGTGGGGGGTTGGGGGGACATCATCTTCCATAAAGGTCGGATGATAATCTGCTAGATTAAATAGCTTATCTGATCATGATCCCTATTGAGACATTTTTAAATGATCAGAATTAGACTACCTGACTAAACTCAATGCCCAATATTTGTTGTTTTTCTGATTGCCTTTGTCAGCCGAATCCAAAGAGTGAAGCAGATCCATGTGGGCTCAATTTGCGAGGTCTTTTTTTTTTTTTAAATCACTGCTTGTTGTCATCTTCCAAAGAATTGTATAATGTGAACATTATTTTACTAATCCCATGAGAAATTCTATATTGTCCTTTACCTCCAAAAAAACATTTGAACACAATTATCTAGAAAGTATGTAAAACGTTAAAATACTAAACAAAAACAACTCAATAACTAGATTTGAAGACTCCAGTTACAGGGACTGCAGGCGATGTAATTTCAGTAGGATGAATTTTCTGTATTAAAACAACTTTTTTGTAGGTGTGACACAATTTATCTATTTTTCAGGACGCCCATCTCAAAGGAAAACAAAATCTTAATTTAGTGCCTCACTGTGCACCCTGGAGACAACCTTTTTCCTCGCCTTTTATTTCTCAACAGAGGGTCTTTGAAGTCTTCTTCAACTGCTGCGAGATTAGTTTGAACAATACGAATGCAGGGGCGCAAGCTTGAAAGCAAGCGTCTCACACTAAAGCCTGAAAGTTGGCAAGCCTTCTGCAGCCGTCAGACTGTTTATTTTTTTCTTGCAGAAAATTTTATTTAGCTTCCTCCCTTTTTTCCTGAGCTTCACAGGCTTGAACAGTTGTCAGAACCTCGAGCCTCAGCAAGGTGCTCTGGACAGCACAGACATCTGAATCAAAGTTTCCCAGAACTCTGGATGAAAAAAAAAAAGTTGTGTGTACAATTCAAAGACTGACTGAGAAATCAACTGAAACCACCAAAATTATGTAACCGGCTTTAATCCAAAATGCATAAAAAAAAGAAATTCTGATTTAAAGTTAATCTTTAATCTTCATTTTAGTAACATCTCTGACCTTCCCAGAACAGTAAACTCATTCGCACACTTTTTAGAAATGTTTTTCATTATTTTTTTCTTAACAATTGGATACTGCTCTATGTACTGTACTTCCTCTTTCTATTTTGTCCTTGCATACCTGGCCTACTGCATTAATCCTCCAGATTTGGATGTAGCTGGGCGAGTTGCACCATATGCAAACAGATGGGTGAGATTTGAATGCTTCACCTTAACAAGATGTCCCTCCTGAACGCCATCTGCCAAAATACTTTCACTCTGCCAGGTCTGCTGCTGGGTGGGATGGATGGTAATGTGTGTAAGTGAATTGATTGCAGCACAGTGTCATAATCTGGCTGTCATCAAATTATCAGTTGGTGCATTGCATATCAAGTTTATTATAACCTGCCACGAGAATCTAAGAATCAAAGACTTTGAATAAAAGTGTAATATAAGCACTAAAAACAGAATTATATCTATTGTCAGTTACCTCAATAAAAAAAAGAAAAAAGTGTGATCTACAGAAAGATCAGTAGCCTGAAGTTCACTCTGAGATATGTGTGCTTCACTACACTTGTATTGTATTATGAGTTTATGAAAATCAGATGCTAGGAGAGCTGGAACTGTTAGATGGGAGCTTATTTTTTCATTATTATTCATCAGCACCTTGTAACTCACTGGTTAATCATCAAACAAAGCAATTACTGAAGGTTGTCCAGTTCACTGTGGATTTATTATTTGACCTTCACCTCTGAGGTATTATTTCTAGTGTCACACAACAGCAGTGTTTTATTTCTGCAATACAAACTTCCTTTTTGTTGTTTTCTGAAGTCTTTGCATGAATCATCTTTTGTTCTTTTAGTTATTGTTTTTTTTTTCCAATTTTTTATGTAGTGCAACAACTTTTCTAATTCTCCCTTTTCTGTTTACTTTCTCCCAAAAAAAAGTTTAAATGAATGAATGAGTTACCAGCACAGTCTGTCTATGGATATTTCTGTCGGAACCAAATACACGCTTCATTTCCTGGTTGAAGCTCAAGGGCCTGATGGATTCAACTTGTTGTGAGAAAATAATCAGGAAGGATCTAACAGGTTTTGCCACAAATACTTAACAAAACATTACTTTCTTATAAAAATAACTCAGTAAAATACTTCTACTTGCCACTGGTTTTGTTGGTTTGGGTCATTTTCCAATAAGACCTGCTGAGATTGCTACTGTGTGGGAAAAAAATGCATTTAGCAAATGCATTCAATTGTATAATTCTGCTCTAAACATTAAAATTATTACAATTTTGTTAATAATTGGTTGGCTTATTGAATGAAATGGTGCATTCAATAAGCCAAGTTCAATAAGTTAAGTTTTTTCAAACTTAACTTTGAAAAAAGTTAAATTTAATACATTTTTCAAATTGTAATACTATCACATCAGTTGACATTATTTTTCTGTAAAGTTAAGAATACATATAATGCCAGGTGAAAGGAAGCTTGTTTTTGTGTGGCCAAGTGAGAAATTTCAAACACCAACCATTACATGTTTCAATCAAATGATTAACCTTCTGCTTTGCAGGTTTTCATTTCATTTTAGTAAGAACTTTACTGACCTCCTCATACCCTGTTCACCATTATCGTTGCACTAAAACATAGAAACACAGGGACACCTGAAAATCCTACATTTAGAAAGTGATCCATTCTGTTGAGCAGAAATGTTGCTTTTCTGTGACTGTCTTCACATTTTGCTGACCTTGTACTCTCAGCTGACATTCCTCATGGTGGATTTAATAATCTAAGAAGTGCACATTAACTGGATTAAACCCTTGAGGCATCTCAAAACAGAGACTCGTGAGCTCAAACAAATGTGTGAATGTTTACTTGTGTAACTCTTTTTGAGTCGACATAAATCTGTGACAGAAATGACCAGAGGACCGAAAGAGAGAGCTTAGAAAAATGATTGATGAAGGTCTAGAGACTTCTTTGCTAGGAACTAGGTGTGCCTATGTCATTGTTGATTTTTTTTTTTCCATCTTATCACTTCACCTTATAATTCTGATGTTTTTTTCAACTGAATCCAGCTATTACTCAGTATCTTTACATCCATGTACTTCTCCTTACACTTCAATAGTTCAAACTAAACCTCACATGCATTCCAACCGCGAAGCTCCTGCAGGAAAAATGACACTCAATTTATTTTCTCTCTGTATAACATATTTGACTCTTGATTGAAATGTGTTTAACAATTCTTTTTCTAAACTTGTGTTATGTTTTCCTGAAATGGCATTTGCTGATAATTTGACTAATTAATCTTAACCTCTATGCTGAGCTCATTTCAGTCATTTATTAATATACAACTCCGGTCGGAGTGATTTCTCAGTTCTGATTGGCTGCCGGGTGCTCCGTTCATTCTTAATAAAGTGCACCCACAGACTAGCTTAAATTAAAATGTCTGTTCACCATTTAAATTCATATGTTGGCTCAGTCTGCATCTAAACGCCTGGGATAGTAAGAGGGATGGAGGAAAAGTGTTGCTCTATGCCTACACTTCAGTTCTATTCCACTTTAAGACTTAAATATTTAGATTTATTTCCATTGCTCTAGAGAGCAACGGTCCTATGTATTTAGATTATTGCATCTAAATAAATCTCATTCTCATTGCATTTAGGTAATTTCAGCAGCAAAGTCCATGAATAAATAAATAACTTTAAATGTGACCTGAAAGCCTTTTCAATAGCTTTGGTCAAGAAAGTTAAATGGTTGTTTCAGCAGGTTGAAGGGTTTTTTGTGCGTTTCATTATAGGTATGTTAGGATTATTTATGAAGAAATTAATTATGTGATATGAGGTAATAACCGGCAAAGGTCAAACATAGTTTACAATATGACACTGCACAATCAACATGTACAAAGATTACATAAGCCTGTCTGCAATGACAAGCAATATTGGCTGAAGATATTTTTATGAGAACACTGTGACAATACTGATGTTGAACAGTATCAAAGATTTCTGTAGGTGCAACAACAAAAAAAAGACATTCCTGAAATACTTTAGAATTTGATGACCTAGCTTTACAGAAACGTAAAATATTCTATGCACTGTAGAAATTAATTGCAGTGGATGTCTCCCTGAGGGCTGTTAGTAATAAAAATGGCTACACTCTGTTCCTGGAGTCATCTGAAATGAGAACATTTTGTTTCAAGCGACAAAGTACATTGCAGCTGCAAAGGAAATTATGCAGTCCATACAGAATGACATGACTTTATATTTTTTGAATAATTGAGTTTGCCCTCTCAGATGGTGTGAGCTGCTGAAAAGGGCAGTGGAAAACAGTTTCTCATGCTGTTGTTTGGTCCCCTGAGACTATTACGCATTTGGTTTTGCTTCAGTACCTTCTTTGTGTCTTTTTAGGTTTTCTGAATATGTACACAAGACTACCACACTCTTTGTTGAATGGAGAGCACACATACAAGAACAAGCATGCTGAAGACAGGTAGATAATGGAAATTGAGAACATTGTCACACCTCACTGCAACTGGGTATCTGACATTGATCAATAGAAACCAAAGGAGCATGCAGGCAAGGTGGAATGATTAAGCAAGTAGATGAAGGGAGATAAATGAGAAAGAAAAGGCATACTGTGAAAACATGACAGTCTGCACTCAAGTTATGGGGAAGTTTAAATTTTGTCACACAGAAGAGCATTAGAAATTATGACTAAAAAAATATAGAAAATAAGGATTTGACCAAACAAACCTAACAAGGTGATCATTAACTGAGCTACAGGTATTAAATAAATGGAAGTCAACATAAGAAAATCAAAATTTACTCTAACCAAATGTATTAAATTCTACTTTGGTTCAGTGTCACTGTAGGTGATTAGTATTTTCAAGCTAAATGTTCATATAAATCTGGCTTTATCTTTAGCCAACTAATTCACAACCTATTATAGGCATGATGTAGTTCATCAGTTCTTTTCCTACATATCCTGTAGAGGTAGAACAAATTGCTTTCGATCCAAATATTTCTCTTGATTTCATCCCCCGCTTTAGAATCTATCTGAAATCTAACTTCACTCATCCATTTAAATTTACCAATATGTTTCTTCTGACTGGAAAGGACAGAGATGTATGCCAAAGCATGATACGCCAATGTGCCATAGAGTTTAACAAAAACAAAAACTGTCTTTGTTGCACTTTACATGTAA
This sequence comes from Poeciliopsis gracilis, assembly GCA_911649635.1. NCBI lineage: Eukaryota > Metazoa > Chordata > Actinopteri > Cyprinodontiformes > Poeciliidae > Poeciliopsis > Poeciliopsis gracilis. The sequence goes on from CAJVRI010001220.1 coordinate 8,381,137, forward strand.
AAGCATGTTTGAAATATTTACTTTGGAAAAATTCAAGGCTCTGCACAGGGGTCAAAGGTCAATTCTCAAAATTACAAAATCAATTTTGTAACTTCAATCTTTTTCTGAAAACCAGAAAAAGATTGAAGATTTCTTAAAACATGGATTTTCACATTAAAGTAATCCATTTGTGTTGTAAGAGTTGTTTTACAGTAATAAACGGGAACTATTTCCAAAGTTGGAAACAAGATGATAATTAACGTTTCCAGATAAAATAATAATAAAAAAGGTTTATTTTTACCTAAAACTAACTTCATTTCTGTGCATCGACTCCTTATTTTCCTAAAGTGCACCATTTATTTGTACTCAGGCAATTCAGCTGTGGTGTTGAACTAAATTTAAAACAAACTCAAACAAAGTGACTTGAAAGTTGCCACCTAGTCAAAAAAAAAACCAGAAAACCTGTCTCCTCGCTTTTACACCTACACAGCCTCACCACCACCTCCACAGGTCAGCACCTGATGCCTTCTGTTTTTCTTCTTTGTCTCAGAGATAAACAACAACACCTCCCACATACCTGCATAAACACACACACACACGCTTGTAAATAGTAGTTCTCATAAATTACGTTTTTTCATCAACCTCGTGTTTTTCGTTTATTTCTTTCAAGAATTGATTCAAGGTTATTGCTTTTAGTGCAATAATCTTTTGTTTATCCTGTGCTGCTGAAATGCTCCTAAAAGGCTTTTGTTATCTACATTTCTAATTAGTATAATTTGTTATTGCAAAAAGATAATCCTTTTAATCACCGATGCTTTAGATGGTTGATCTCTTAACAGGTTTAAAATCTCACATTCATGACTAAGCTATCACAAGTAATCCCCTTTTCTCTTAAGCTTCACTTGAACACAGTTTTTAAATGTCAGTTTTCCTTCTGATAATTAGCTTTAGTTAACAAAATCCCCAAAGTTCTCATTAATGTTTTTATGAGTTTTTCACGTTTACTTAGGCTAAGCTTAGCTGCCAAGTGTTTGCACCACTTAAAACCATACAATGGAAAAAAACAAACCTACTTGTTATTCCTTAAATAGAAGTTGGTCAGTTTTAACCTCCTGATCAAACGAGTGCCAGAGGATAGCCGAAACGCCAACTCATGGATAGGGAATGTGTCCACTTTAGTTGCCAGACCCTCACAGAAATCAGATGACTCCCAGCTATCAGTTTTCCATCAGCAGCTGCTTTAAGTACTTGTGTAAATGCAGTTGAGCTAAACTGACAGAGCAAAACTTGCGTGCGTGCCAGGATATGAAACAAGAAACTGTTTTATACTGCTCAAATGTAATTTACCGTTGCCAAAGTGGTGTTTTCCAAATGAGCAGCATTTATCTCAGCCTAGTGAAGGATGTGTTTTAGTGTACATGAAAACAAAGTGTGCAGGGGGTTTATACCTCAAATTGCTGTCTTTCAGCAACAATAACTACTTGAAAGATTTTATGTTTTAATCAGCACTTGGGGCTCTCCAGGAAAAACAAAAAACAAAAAAAAAAACACTTATTGAAGTTTATTTTCTTCAGCTTTCTTCAGTATTTGCAGCTCTTAATGACCAAAAGAAGCCAAAAGTCTTCCTAGATGCCCTTATTTGGAAATATCTCAGAGAAAATAATACTGTGACAGAGATTGTGATCACAAGGGAAACAAGGGTCGCCGCCTCTACACTGGTTAACAAAGTGTGGACAAAAACAACAAATATTTTTTAAAGTGATGTACATGTTTGGCAGCTGTTGCTGGAGACATGCCTGAAGCGAAACTGCCTGACAAGCTTGGGGAGACTGTGGTGTCTCCTGTGATGTGACACTGACATGCTTACATATCAGGCTTCCCACTGGCAATGTCAGCAGCTTCCATCTCTCCATTAGGTCTTCCTGTGTGAGAGCAGCAGGGCTGGAGAGGCGGCAGCTAACTTCATCCGACATTTCTTCTTTCTTTTTCAGAAAACAGCTAAGTCTTCCTTTGGAATAGCAATTTCTCAGTCAAACCAACTTTATTTATATATTTTTTATAAAACAACATGTTTGATGAAAAGTGCTACGTACTGTTGGATTATGGGGATTCAAAGGTTATGTTTTCAAAGGAACAGTTTATGTAGTTTATGTAATGCCTTTTAGCTGCTCTGCATTGCAGACATTAATTCCATAAGGTTGCCCATCCTGCTGGTTTTCACTTAAAAATTAAGCTAAGCAATAAAAAAAAAAGACTGAATTTATTTGCACCCTGTTTTACAATGAAAAATATGCTCCAAAACTGGAAACAAATGTGGCTGATGCCTATCTTCAGCAGTCATTACATGTCGGATAGCTCATCTCTCCTCTACTGGACACAAAAAATACCTAATTTTCATTTGCAATACAGATCGAGTCTCTGCAGTTTGGTTTAGTTTTGGTTTTCTATCTAGGTATATCACAGTGGTGTATCTAGCCCAGTTTTAGGGGCGCCCTTATTCAGGGGTGCTATTCAGCATCCCTAAATAGGATTGCCACCCATCCCGTAAAATGGGAGTTGTCCCATATTTGGCCATTAAATGTGCGTCCCGTATTGAACCGATACATAACTGTCGGATAGACACGCCTGTAATAAACACATTAACACTAAGTTTGAGAATAATGGCCAAAATAAAACACAGGCAATATTAAGGTCAGCTACACTGTCGTGGCGGGAGCTAAAGGACCCCTGAGCGCTACGGACCGACGCTGAAAGTCACGGTTGCCTAGAGACGGACACTAAAATATTTAGTGGTTGATATTTTTTTTAAAACCTTCACAATTTTATTTTAACAATGAATTAAAAATTATAGTTCTACAAATGTGAACTGAAATAGTAAAACCCTGACTCATAATGTCTGCTTTTCCATAGATGGACAAAGATTATTATTTAAAGAAAAAGGCCAACAAAAAAGCATAACATTCAGGTAAAAATAATTTCTAAGTATGATTTCCAAATAAAGCTACTAGTTTTCATGAGTCATTTACCTGAACTTCTAACTTGATAATAAACTGGTTTTAGTAAAATGTTCTTCAAATGACTGGAAATGTGTAGTTTTGAGTATAGATTTCATTTTATTTTCCAGGGGAGCAGATCCCACTAGGACTGTGTGACTCCACAGCTGCATGCGTCTCATTAATGTTAGCAGATGTTGGCAGGTATGATGTAGTCTTGAGATTCTGTTTCACTGAGTTTCTAAACCTCTGAAAAAAAATTAAGGTTCTCTGATTTTACTCTTTATAAGTATATGTTTGAGTAAAATGAGCATTGTTCTTTTATTCTATAAATTACTGACATGTCTCTTAATTTTGTTTGTGAATGAATGTAAATAAGCAGTTAGATTTAGAAAACGCACAAACAACTATCTTCTCATGGGTCTTAGCCCTGCTGGGGGCTAAGCACCCCTAAAGGTCAAATCCTAGAATCACCCCTGGTGTACCATAACCTTCACTATGGAAAGATTGTTAATAGCTAAAATAAAATTAAAACTCTCTTACACCTGATACCGTAAGAAGTAATTGGTAATTGCGATGTTGGTTTTTTTCTTTACATGTGTGCTTCATTAGGACTTTAGGAATCAGTATTGCTATTTCTAATGTTTTACAGGTAGCATAAAATAGCTATTATATGTCAGACAGGTCCAGAGACACATGAGCAGGCACACAATGAGGAACATGAAAATATTTTTAGAAGTGAATGGAACTTGAACAAACACGGGAACAATGGAGGACTAAAAAAGCACCAGCATGGGGGGTGAAGACAAAAACAGAGACGAGTATCTGACAAAGGATTAAATGTGCTGAGGGAGCTGAAGAGTGAATGAGATTCAAACAGGGCGACTGAAAAGCAATAGTCTGAGATCATAAAAATATACTTACCATGAAGACGAATATTGGCCTAACAGAAATAAAAACACAATCCAAAAAATATTACAAGCAAGTTTTGTAAAACAAGAGACTAAAAGTTTGAAAATTGCATACAAAATAAATATATGTATGCAGATACTAAACTCTAAACCTCTTTCCAATGAATAGAAAATATTTCTTGTGAATAACATGACTTGTGAATTTGAGGGCAGATATATTTGATGTATTGCAAAACTTTCAATGTAATGAAGGTAAGAGAATGATCAAAACAATCTCAGTAAAATACTGTCAACTATGTTTCTGTTTTTAATGGCATCACTCTTTATATAGATAGCATTTAAGATGTTAGTTTCTCTTTTTACATATAACTAAAAGAAATGACATTTCATAGTTAATAAGAGTAGAAATATGACCACAATAGGTTAACATATCAGTGTAGAGGATTTGTTCTGGTGAGGGTGGGAGAGTCCTCTTCATTAAAGACGTGAAGATGGATGAGCTGCCTGCTAATCTCTTTATCACCACTTTTCCTTACTTACGTCACAGCTGAAAGAGTGTTTTTATAAGAAGAGCCCTGACTACAGATTGAAAAATTAAAATAGTCGCACATTCATTTAGCGATTATCTCACAGTAAGGTGGCAATAATTCTTTCAAATTAATGCAAGCCTATAAGATCAATTGGAGTTTGTCTTCTGGAGTTTGTAAGCAATTAGGATATTTTCTCTTTTATATTTTTGGTTTCAGCTGGGTATGAATTTTGTGATTGTCCTCGTATTGAAATTGTACCTTTTTTACTTCTGTTATTTACATCAATTTCATTTTGATGTAAATTGTCATTGCATTGATATAAAACACTTTTGATTATATTGCAAATCCTTGTTTTAAAATCCTGCCTTAGGTTCAGTGGAAAACCAAGGCAAAAGAAAAGCTGGACACACTCTTCAATAATGAAGTGGTTGAATGTTCCTATACACAACTAAAGCACTGCACTTACACTGATTAATGCAGGACCACAACATTAATCATTTTCTATTTATTGACAGTTTAATCAATCCCTCTTCTGATCCAGGCATCAAAATGTCCTTGATGAAAACATTGAAAACAGTTCATTTTTGAAGGTCAGGCCAGTGACTTGCATGGCGCTTTTCCATCAGAATTATGTCTGAAAATGTGACCCTGCATCTATTTATGAGTGGGAAAGTATGAAACCAACTTGATGAAAACAACATAGAAAAAATAAAGAAATTTCCCCCAACTCTGTGTTTACATTAGCACCTAAGACACATGAAAATAGCTACAAACACATACACAGTGGTACAACCATACATCTTTGATCCCAATGCAATCCCAGAAGAACAAAACAGTTTTTGTTGCTTTTTTGCTTACAATTGTGCTCACTTATCAAGATAAAGCTTATATATATATAAATGCAGAAGCATTTCTCTCAACATCGCTCAACCTGTTTTTGAAACAGGTCGTTTTGCAGACATCAGCAGAACATTTATTCATTTCCACAAATTTGCTCTTGGACTGTTTCTAGAAATAAGAGATATCAAAATGGAAGTACAGAAACAGGAAAGGTGAATAATACTGGAACTTTAGTTATTTGTTTTTTTAACCGTGGTGAACTTAACTTATTCTTCATTTTTGTTTTTGGTTCACCACCACAACATTATGCTCAACATTATTTCTGCCTCAACAATTCACACAGAGTTAATTAGCTTAATAAAATTGCAAACAATAAATCATTCATCTTAACATGATAAATCAATACACTAAAGAAAAGTGAAAGAGCAACTAAACAGAAATTTTAGACAATCCTACAGGAACCTAGGAGAACTATTGATCAAGACAATGTAAAAACAAATGTAGCACATTTGACCATTAGAGGTTTAAAACCTTTGCAAACTGGGGTATTTCACAGTGTTAAAAGTTGAAAAAAAATCATAATCAGTGCGATGAAATCATCTCATTTTGTGAGATGTGCAGCAAGAAATTCAGATGAGGTTGAAGAGAGAGAAGTGGGGTGCCTCTGACCTTTAGGTGCTTATCGCTTATTCTTTTTAAAAAATATTTTTTTTTACTTTCAGTTTGATCTGCACAAAAGATTTAAAAACAAATCATTAACTGTCTATGAACCTAAACATTTAGACTGAAGCTCAAATAATGTTGTGCAATCCTGCAAGAAAAACCCAATTAGTGAACTTTAGTATTCAGCACAGGCCTCTTTCCAGAGATGCTGTCCAAGCACTTTTCCTGACAACAAATTAGGTGTAGGAGCATATTAAGGAGAAACTGTTATTTATACTAAAAGTAGACTGAAAATTCTCAAAGGGAATGTGTTTTCAGCCGTGTTGTAGACTTGGAAAACTCTCCTGTCATTATTATGCAACATTGATATGACAGGATTTCCAGCTGTCTGTCAGACAGACTGTAGCTAATCTCCCAGACTCGGATCTACAGCTTCACGATGAAGGGATTCCTGCCCCTAATCTCTTTACTCACTTATCAAGATAAAGCTTATCTTAGTATTGCCTAACTTCCAGATGCCTACATCCATCATTACATCTGACTGAGCTACTCAGGCACACACCAGACATGACTGACATCTTAAGGGGAAAACAGGAGTGAAAGCTAAACTTATTTGTTTAACTTAATTTATACAAAATGTTGCATGATTTCTATGCTGTGATTCACATTGCAGGGTTGTTTTATAGTTGTCACCTAACTCAAGGGTTGTGGCTATTATTTGCAGCTATTATTTACACTCTTTTTTGTGGGAACGGTTAATTCATGCCAAGGAAAATAAACCAATACTGGATTGGTTGCTTTGCAAACACCTGTCAAGTAGCTTTGCGGCAAGGTATTTTAGCTTGCTGAGTTGCATTTTCTTTCAAATTCTTATACGTATTCTACAAAAAAATAGACATGAACAAGTTCATTTTCTACAAATAATTTGGAATCATGTTCCAAAAGAAAATCAGCAAATAGGTGAATGAGAGAATGCTGAACCATGAATATTTAGAGTCCTGTGTAAATTAGAAACTGGGTTGAACTGCGGGAAACTGTAGCTCCTCGTAGCATCCAGCGTGTCGCGGTTTATGAATTTGGATCAGTCCAGACATAGTTCATACATTACAAAGCAAGAAAGTAAATAAATTATTCATGTGTTGACATTGTTTTTATTTCTGTGCTTTCTAATTTTATTTTTAATGTTCTGCAATGCTTCTGGAAAAGTATTTTTTGATCAAATTCATATGGTAGCATTATGATGTGCACAGTGAAAATATCAAAGAAACAAACAAGCATCCAAGCCAATTGGCATGTAAAATCACACCCCAAACTATCTCTGCCCTTTGCAAAGTAGAGAATGCAGACATTTTCACCAAATAATGCCTTTAAATGATCTGTAAACCTGACTGACCTGAATTGTCCAGCTGGACAGGAGTCATGCAACAGCAGCTACTGAAGAGAAAATCATGGAATCAAGTAGAGCTTCCACCATTCCAGCGAGGAAATACAAGTCTGTCACTCTGAGTGTTACATCATGACGCTCATTAGTAGTCACAAGGCGTCACTAAGGTTTTCAATTAAAGCAGCTCCTCTCAGATAGTTACTCTTAGGTTCATCCATTTGCTTCACAAAATCTGCTGGAGAGAAAGAAGATGGCATAAAGCCACATTGGGCCGAATGAAAACTCTATTTTTCTATGAATACATGCTGATAAGATGTATTTGCTCTTTTTGTCTTCTCGGCCAGTTGTCGGGCTGATCAACAGCTTGGGCATTAGTTTGTGTTCAGTAATGCAAAACTGGATGGCATCAAATCACCCATGCGCCATTTAATATTATTCTTCCCCTCTCTCCTAAACAGTTTTTGAAAACTGTTAAAATGAAATATATAGAGAGAAGAAATATATTTTCCTGTGAACAGATCTAAGGTATTAGATGAAGACCTGAAATAGAAAACGGTTCTTTGAAACAAAAAATGTATTGCAATTATTGAGCTTAGAATTCAGTGCATGCTTCTTTGCAGTGCATCGCAGAGCCTTCTCCCAGCATGATGTCTAGATAATTTGATTTTTTTAAGAAAAAGTTTATGATTAAGTGAAATGATGCCATGACACAGTAAAGGATATTTCAAAGAACAGCTTAATAATCCAAGAAAATACACAAATATTTCATAACTATATGAACGGGAATCTGATAAAGTTCACTTTTTGCCATTCATCTACTTCTTACTCACATAGAGAAGGTCTTAACACTTTTATTCCGTTGCAGTTCTTAAGGCTTTCTGAAAGTCTTTAAAAGCTTTTCTTTGCTCCCTTCCCCATTTATTTTCCCTTCAGTCATTGTTGCTGACCATTTTAACACATTCCTATAATGTATTCTCACATATAAAGGATCGCAACAATTTCAAGGGATTAAGCAGTTGTGTTTCAGCGCCATTAAAAAGATGTGACTTTTTATTGAAGTTAACAAATAATGAAACTCCTGCATCTTCATTTTTTCCCACAATAACAAGGGGAAAGAAAGGTTACTTATATGTTTAATTGCCTCTTTTTATCATCATGCACTTCACTTAATCTTCCCTGAACTTTTCCAGTTGGAGAAAAAATAAAAGTAAAAGAATATTGTAAAAATTGTGTCAACTAAAATCAGAGGCCAAAACTTTGCAGTCCTTAGAAAATGTTATTTTGAAGGCAACAGCAACAGCAACATACAGTATGTACTTATATCCCCACAAGAACAGAGAAATGTGTTCTTTTACTTGAGGCTGGAAGAACTTGAACAGAGTTCTTTCTCTCTAGAATATTTTATATTTCATGAGAACTACAGTGCAGAACGATGGAGAAATCCTCAAAGGTCCCTCCAACTGGAGCATTTATCAGTGCAGTAAACTTACCCAATATAAATTTTTAGTCGGTTCATTGTGACAGCGCGTAAGGAAATAATGTGACCCTGCTCCAAAACTTCATTCCTGACCTGTCTGCTGTGTTGCTTTGTATTCATGAGGCATTTTGTTTACTAATAACTTCTTACAAACCTGAAGAGCCCTTTGCTGAAGAGATGTATGAATACTGACAGTGCATTTTATGCATGAGTAGTTTACAGGTGTGCAAATTTAGGGATTTCTGATGTAAGTTTGAATTAAAATAAAGTCAAGAAATACATATTTAAAAAAAAAATCTGTCAAAACAAGGAAGTAATGACCACAGGGCTAAAATATCTTGTCAAAGCTGTCAACTGAAACACTTTGTTTTCAGGTTAAACTGGTTAAACTCAAGACAGAACATTAACAAATTACTGTCAGCCTTTTGTAGGTGATGAGTTTTTTTCTCTGATAACCTGCTGGAAAAGTCATTGCAATAATGAAGAAATAAATCTTAAATAATTATCCTGTCTCTCAATCAAATGCCACTCAGGTCTTAAATAATTCAATCGCTAAATTATTGAAAAAATTTGAAAATTTAATATATTATTATCTATAATCTATATAAAATCTATTACTTGTTTCTCATGATATCACTTCCAGATGGTTCAGCAGCACTATAAGTGTAAATATTTGCAGAAATATTTGCAATTTAAAACTTTCATTTTGAACTAAAATCACATTTTTTTTAAAAAAGTTTTAAAAAATCATCCAAAAAACTTGTCTTTTGTTAATATTTTGGTAACGATGTAGCTGATGAAAGATAATTGTCAGAAAGGGTTTTTTGTGTGTGTGCAGTGAAGCTATTAAAACTCAGTCATGTTTGCTGTATGGTCCCTGAAGCAGGATTGCCTAAATTATAGCTTGCATAAATAGGGAGCACAACAGGAATTACCATCTCTGTTTTGTCTAGAGAATAAATCTGGGCTATCATTTGTTATACAGAATAAAAGCTTCATGCACCAAGAATTAGCTACCGGTTTTGAATCTCCATCTTTCCTCCACCCTTCTCTTCCTGCCCCTCCATCTCTCGCTCTCCTTACTTCAGGCGTTTCCACTGTCATCTCTCGTCTCTCTCTTTCTCTCTCTCTCTCTCTGTCAACACATCTGTCTGTCATCATTTCATATCCGCAGATTCCTCATTCCTTTAAGCTCTTCTGCTGACTGCTCTCATTGATCTTCATCTCCTCTCAGCTCGCCGTCTCTCACTTCTGTCTCATTTCCCTGAGTATTCCTCAAGTTCTATTTTCTCTCCACTGCACCGCTGAATTTCATCCATCTTATTGTTTCCCATCACTTCATTCTCGTCTGCAAATGTCTTTCTTTAGCTCTTTACCGATCAGTAAATCGAAAACCCTACTCTCTCGGTGTCTGATATAAATATAAAGTATACACAAAAGTTCATAAAAGTCACTCCAGTGTTTATTTTTTACACACTTGACTCTTAACTAATCAAGTTTTCTTCAGAAAGGCTCAAACTGAGACACATCACCATCTCAGAAAAACTTACATAATGGACGTCTGACTATAAAATAAATTACCTTTTACATTCACTCACATAGTTGGGACATTAATTGATTAAAAAAACGATTTCTTCTATTGATCACTTCATAAAAGTATGAAAGAGAAGTGCCATGACCCTGTGCTGATTTGAAAAGTCCTGATAAACATTTGAAAGAGTTTGCATATCCAACTCCTAGGACCTTCCTTACCATTGTACCAGTAAAGTTACTCTAATTGATTTAATTTTCCCTTTACTGTATCCACTGAATGTAATCAGTAGCTACAAAAGATCTATTTCATCCTTCGGTGAGCGTCAGAAAGGTGAACAGGCATCTTTTTGGTGCTGGCATGTGAAAAGGATGATGAATCGAATTCCCTTATTAAACAGACAAGTAGATTGATGATGGCGAAATAAATTAGTTTTTGAAAAGCGTTGAAAAGTTGTGTTGTTTATAGATTTCTCCTGGAAAATGACAATGTGGAAAGCAGTTAGCAGTGAACAAAGAAATCTGCTGAATGCAAACCAAAGGCAAAATGGGGGTGTGGGAGCTGCTTGTTATTCAACAGACCTCTGAAGTAAGCAAAAAGAACAGGGCTTTTGCATTGTAAATGTTGTTAACTATATTTTTATGCAACGTCGCTTTTTATGTTAAATATAATTCGCGTTTCATTATTTCGACTTTTAAATTTAGCTGAAAGTAATTGGCTTGACCTTTTTTGGTGAGGTAGAGAACACATGCATGATAAGCTCTATTTGGTTCACCCAACAATTTTTTCTCGTTGTTTGTGCAGCATTTTTATAAACATTTATAAGCAGATCATAACTTATGGGAACAAAGTCAACACTGGATTGAGAAGAAAAGAAAAAGGAAATGCCAATGGTATTTGGGCAGATTCAAAGAGTCTTTGCATAACATAACTTTTTTGCTTTTACATTTTTCCATATGTTCTCCATTGCTGTTGACTGCTATCTGTCAAAGAAATTACGAACTGTGTTTTCAACTCTGGGTTGTTCTTCCATCAAATTCAATAATCCATTTGTTTTAAAAAAAAAAATCCTAGGCAAAAGGTTTTCCAAGCAGGTACTCATCATGTCCATTTTAGTGTCTTTGGTAAGCCGCCATTTTTCTGCCAAACAGATTTTTAAATGATCTTACTATTTTAAAAAATAAATCATTTTTACAGTTTAGTGAGCAACATTCTTTAAGACTAAGCCTTAATACTACTTAATTTTTTTTACATACTGTATGATAAAGCTTTCCTGTTTTTGAGAGTTTGACTCCAAATGCCCATTTTGTATCAGAAAAATTAGTTTTAAAATACATATTGTAATTTATGGAAGTTTCACAGTTTCAAGATTTTTAGGTTTTGTGGCTCTAAAATATGAGTTCCCCTTTAAAGTGGATGAGGGGCAAAAATGCTTAAAAGTAGAGAAGAGATTTATTCACATCCAGTCAGAATATTTTATCCCCCCCAAAAAAACAAAAAAAAAACAGAAAGAAACATATTCAACCATAAAACTACCTTCTTTTTATTGCCAAATCACGACACAAGCACAGGGAGGCAGAGGCTTGTCAGAATGCCCATATTTGAAGAATGTGAGACAAACAGACTAACCCTGTGTTACCTTGGATGAAAACAACAAAGCTTCAGTCAAATATAATTTATATAACAAGGATTATCTCCTGTTTTCTTGAACCCAGGGTTTAGGCTATAAAAAAGTTGACATTTCAGGCGTCATTTGACATTTTGGCTAATATGCAACGATTGCCTAAAACTTGACTGGAAAACTCTGCTGTAAATAAGTCAAAACAGGACAAATGTCGGGAACAAAACTTTAAATCTTAGTTAAAGTTAAATGCTTGCTTCACTTCTGCAATTTTATGTATAAATGAATGCTTGACCACTCTTCTATTTTTATTATCGTGCTGGATATTTTGTGCATTTCTTTCTGTACATAACAGCACTAGCAGCTTTCTGTAAGGCGTTCATGTCCAGTGCACTGACTGGTTTAATGTGGCGTCTCAGGACAGGAGGTTAGCAAGCATGCTTTCAGGGCCCAGCATTCTTTCTATATAGGCAGTCACAGTTACACAGCAGGTTGTGGTTTCTCTGATATTTAGCACATGAAATTACAGCCTGGATGATATATCCTCTTTAAATCCTCTCGTCAGCAACACTTTGTTTCTTTTTATTTTCCTCCGTGGGACGGGGAGGTAAGCAGGGAGTCCAAAAAATACATGAAAAATTAGGTCAACTAGCCCTGAGAGCTTATGAGGATTTTTTTTTCTCTCTTTGTCTCATTTTGAGCAAGTGTGTAATTGAAAAGTAGTCAAAAAAGTAGATTGTAAAACAGCCAAATTATTTACATTATGGTTGTTATGGCCTACAGAGGTTCATCTGAGGACTTGAGCAAGCGCTGGAATGTCTTGAACGGAGCTCACTTCTTGAAATGAGATGAAGAGAAGTAATTGTGTCATCATCCACAAAACTGTGCACTGGAGCTAAGTTCTGATGCCAAGGATTAGCTGCGGATAAGAGGAATTTTAACTTAACTTTCTTTCCTGCGGCAGTCTTTATGTCAGGACACATAAAAGTATTTTCAAGCCACTCAAGATAATAATAATAGTTATGACCTTTACACATTCCAGATAGCTGACCTCATTAAATGCAATTGTGTAGCTAAATTAATACTCTTCATTTTTTTTTCATATTGTATATATAGGTTACAATATGCAATATAAATCTGGATGCATGAGAAAAACGTATTTGCAGTGCAATGCATTTTTTTCAAATCATTTTAATGCACAAGCAAAAGGAAAACATTGAAGGGGAACATACGCAACCAAGTCCCCAAGCTGGACTTAATTTATGAGTTATGCAGTGATCCAATATGCGGCTGCCTGTCCTGTGCACTAATTTAACAAATTTTGATCCCATGTTAAAATTTGTCAAATTAACCTAGTAGCCAGTTAGAGATTTCACAAAATGACACTGAAAATTACTGTAAATGGGAAAAACAAGGACAACACTGAGAAAAACAAACCAGGAAGATTCCGAGAATTAGCTACAGACTCAAAAAAAAAAAAAGAAAAATTAAATCATGGTTTTAGACCCAGAGTTAACTTACCAGGTTTCTTTGCTTTTTTCCTTTTGGACTACTGTCATGTAAAAGCTAAAAAAAAATGTAATTTAAAAAAAATAAAATAAAATCAAACTAAATGCCAGAAAATATAAAAAGAGTCCAAATGTTTTAGAGTTTTAGGCCTGAACATTTGGCCTAAAACATTCCGGCATGTGACATGTTTATAAAATTAAGCATGTCACAGTCAAGTGCAACTTAAGTCAGAGAATGAACAACTACACAGATTTCATAAAAGGGTCAACCTTAATGTTGATGTACTACACATTGTATAAACACTGAATAACAATACATATCAGTATGTTCAAGGTAATACACCCACTGATTTCTGAAGCTCACTTACCTTCATGCACAATCGTACTGATCAATCAATACATATTGTGTCTGCCAACATCTAAGTCATTTGGGTCAAGTGAGCAAAATTTAAAGGGCAAGGCCACAATCAGCAAGTTGTAATATTTCTTTAAGAGTTTCAGAGCCGCCCTGATACTGACGCATGGAAAGGAGACAATGAGTCAAGCAGATATTGCGTTACATCACTGCTGTAGAACCAAACTGTATAGATGTAAATGACTATATGAGAGGGAACAGACTGTCCAAATAAAGAAGATGCAGCATTTACTCCTGTGTATGCTCGGAAGCTTGGAATAAGAACTTACAGTGGTGCGGGTGTTTTGAGAGTGTGCCAACACTTTAAACCCATTGAGTAGTTCAGATCCAACCAGTGTTCATCATCCAAGTCACCCATCTACACCAGCTGGGTTACAGATTGGTGGAACTGCTCAGGATGAAATGGAATGTAAGCACAAGCCTCCTGTGGGAAGAGACAAGTTGGCAGTGTGTAGAATATGAAAATGAACCAGATAGCCAAACCCGAGAGCACAGCGGAGGGTAAGACTAAATTGATGAAGCCAAGAGTATTGGAACTACAGCTGATCTAAAGAATGTCTTTACACTAAATCTCCTAGTCTTAAAACTCCACAGGCTCTAATGAGTTGTAGACATTTTAACACCTCTACAGAGCTCATCTTGAGTGCATATCAGTCATGGTTTTCAGGTTGAATTTTCTTTATTTAGTCATAGAGGAAAAAAAAGAGTTAAGTTTGGCCTGTCCCAAAACATGAGAACCTACAGTCAGTTCATTAATGCATTAAATTCACTTATTTCAGCTAAATATTTTTGATTGTCATTAATTTGTTTAGATCAGTTTTCATGGTAATTTTACTGATCATGGTTGATTTGCGACAGCAATAAAAAGTGTAAAACATCCAATAAGGTGAATACATTTAACAGGCACTGTTTCTCCTCTCTACAGAACCACATAGTATTCTGTTCACCTCAAATCCCATATCACTTTATTGTGCACCTGCCTTGCTTGCCAATTGGAAATAAAGGTACACAGTTTGAAGAAAACCATTTTCTGCCATCACCTTTTTATATAGCTGATACTGTGGCGTAAGAAATGTCATGCACATCCATACCAGGCCGCCGAGGATTTTGAACCCACGTTTTTAGATGAGTTGACATCCATGGCAAGATAAGAGAAAATGTAATAGCAGCTAAAAATAGTCCCTTTGATTAAATCGCCCACACTTGGGTTATGAATCTTCCTGGCCAGATGAGCACCAGTGACCTATGGGATCCCAGATACAAATGTTAGGATTCATATTCCATGTAAGTCACACACTTTTAGACACTTTAGATAAAACATATTTAAATAACCCTGATGACGCACACCTGAGGAAAAGGTTATTTAAAAAAAATAGTTAACCACAATAAATAAAAATTGCAACCCTGAACAGAACTGAGCTGGAAGAGGAAAGTAAATGGATACATTTTGAACAACTTCCAGCAACATTAAAAATCCATGTAAAAAAAACTTCAAGCGTACTGTTCCTCACTTTATCAAGTGAGTATAAAAAACACCTGTCAAAAAATTAACATATTGATCGTTTCAATGCAACAGTTTGGTTACTGTGGTTGATTTTATGTTTCTAAATTGCCGACTTGCAATAGACTTCTATAATGTCTCTTCTTGCAAGATCACCAAAATAATGCTTCTCAAATCTAGCATATTATTTACTGCACAAAAATATAGTTTTTTTTGTTGTTGTTGTTTTTTTACTTTCATTAGTTTATTTACCCCACTGATTTTGTTGACCTATAAAATGCGAAGGAAAAAATATGCACAATAAATAATAATTAATGCACTGAATTATTGGAACATATTTACTAAATCCTGTCCATGACTGCTGCCGAGAGTGAGTTGACTCATTTGATGTATAGGGGAGGGCAGAGAAAAGGGAATGTCGAGGCTGCATGAAGTGATGATTCAGTTGACCTTGGCAGGCCATGTGCGAGGGGGAAATGCTGCCGTTTGCATTGGCAGACTTCTGAAAGCAGTCCAAGAAGCGATAACCAGTGGGGGAGCCACAAAGGAAAAGAGGGTTAACCACTTAGGGAGGTGATGTAATTTTTTATTAAATCATTGGTGATATAATTACACTGCTTGAAGGACAGGCTAGTCAAGTAAAGGGGCAAGTGTAAATTAAAATAATGAACAGAAGGTAAAAACGAAAGAGATTTTTATTAAAGGGGCAGCACTATGTAAAATTGACTTTTTTGAGTATTGAATCATATTAGAATGGCATTCCCTATTCAAAAAGATACCTGGAATGTTGCCTTTATTCTTTCATGCATGTTTGACAAATCCGTTAATCTTCTGTGGCAATTGTTCAGCTGTGCAAATTGCTGGGTGGACCGCCTCTGAGACGCAGAGTTTCAGTTCCCAAGCTTTCACTGCACAGAGCGCCCCTCCGACGTCACTCCCCCACTCCGCTCCTTCAGACTAGCCGGCAGCAATTAGAAAATATCTGTTGGAACTGCACATCCAGTTCATATGATGCCGAGCTCATGATATGAATTACTTCTCAGTACAATGCTGGTTAAAAAAATAATAATAATTAAGAAATAAAAAGGGTTAATAGAGGTGCACTGATAGGATTAGAAAGAACAGGAGATTTTAAAGACACAGGAGCCCGATTTTAAGGCTTTAAATTACAAAGTTAAATTTCTTTTGAGTGATATTTTACAGAAAGAGCATTTTTGTAACAGCTGAAGGTAACATAGTGACTTAATCGTGCTGTAAAAATACAATGCTGTCCCTTTGAATTATGGAAATGAGTTGCAGATATTTGGGTAAGAGTAAAGAAGTTTTCATCAAAATGTGTTTTTAATGAGGAACTTACTGAAGCATTCCTTTAGAGAAGCAGAGAAAGAACACCTAAAGAATTCAATCTGTGTACTTAGAGTCCAATAATGACGCAGTTACCCAATTGTAATCCATTAAGTGAACTTTCTTTGTAAGCAAATGAAAGAATCCTCAAACTTAAGTATTGCACTTTACAAACTTCACAACAATCCAATGACAAAGTCTATTTTTCTATTTGGTGAGTTAAGAATTATGACGTCTGTAACAACACAAAGACGTGACAAAGATCTTTTCATTGTCGGAGAAGTTCACCCCTCATTCCAGAAAATGAAGCAGGGACAAACTGCACAGATGTTCACCTTAAAAAGAACACGTCCTTCTCTCCTTTTATTAAATCATAGAAACCTTTCAACTTTTGTACTTTTTCTGTAGATTTTGCACAGTTACTGACATTGTGCTTCTACAAACCAGATGCATTTTAAAGAACTGGATAATACTTTACGTAAAAAAAATTATGTTTTAAAAATTTATGTTTCTTTGAAAATACTGCATATTACAGTTCTGCATTCGGTTTCACATATTCAAATTAAACAGTTAATTTTCCAAATGAGGACACAAAAGAGAACAAACGCATACGTTACTGAGAGGTTAGCTGTTTTACTGCCAGCTGAATGAGAACAGCACACTCAGGCTGTTCTTGATTCAGTGGAGCAGCATCATCTTAAAGCTGGCAGGAGATTAGAAAGTCCATTGGGAAGCGGGAGAACGATGTCTCGCAGCACAAAGGGCTTTCTTCTAAAAACATTTCTTCAAAAGTGGGGAAGTGAGATCCCAATGACTCGCTCAGTCTCGAGTCAGAAAACAAAGTTTTCCTGTGAGTTATTCAAGCAGCGGTTACTGTGGCAACATGTGATGCAGCTTGGCGGGATGTTATCGGCCGTGCAATAGTTGTTGCTTTCTTTCCTTCCTGTGTCCCTTGTTTCTCTGCTGTTCCCAGGGTAACTAATTTAGATACTTTTGTCAGTGTTGCAGAACTTGTTCATCCTCACAAGCTGCAATATCCAGTTGTGATTTCTATACAAACCTATAACTTTTGTTGATATAAAAAAATATTTTATCAAAGATATAAAAAGAATATAATATATAAGGATATATTATAAACTTGTTTCTTTTCTGCATAAAGTAGTCTTAGCTTCATATTTCTGGGGCTAGTTGCACTGCTTTCTGTACCAATGCCATTGAGGAAACTATTACCACAATTAACTCTTAGTTAATGTTATTCTCTCTCTCTCTCTGGGCTGTTGCTTAACTGTGTTTCTGTACATGACATATTCAGACTACCATTAATTTTGCGCATGTTTTGCTGTTATTTCAAATCAAATGTTTCTTTATACTAGTGCTACTATGGTCTCCTTTCTGTCCCTTGGCTGCAAATACTCAGTGAGGTTCAACAAGTGGTTTCTTCCTGGTTAAAGGGAGTCATTCCTCTCCACAGTTACCATGTGTTTGCTTTTGGATGAAGGATTGCTGCAAAGACAACAACTGTATTCAACTGATTGGACTTTCTAAGACAGATAACTTTTTTTTTATCAACTGGCATTAAGTAAGAAAACTTAACTTTAGCATTCAGGAGTTTGGCCAGAAGGAGAAAAAAAACACATTATTCAAAAGAAAAACCATCATACACAGGCAGAGCATTCAACTTTCTTTCTCATTCCAGGATGAGAAAGAAGGACAAACAATTACACAAAAAATGCAGAAGCAGTGTGAAAAAGTCCTTTCCGTAACACTGATGGAATCAATTCAGGAGCACATCTCCTGAAATTATTCTGTCACATTGCATAGGTACTTTTCCTCACCCATATTTCCACTGCTGTAATTCTTTGAGGTGTGGCATTTGTTTATGCGGAGCCCACCCAAAATCTTGCAGCAGCATTTTAATCTGAATCTGAAGAATGACTGAGCACAACACCATCATTCTTTCTGCTTTGGCACTTTGGTTTTAGGACTATCAGCTTGAATACAAGTCTGTTTTTCGTTGTTCAGGGAAATTGTCCAGATAATTGGTTACACAGCTCTGATTACCATTTACACTTTAGGATGGTACTACCTGTCCATAAAGGCACAGTTAGCATACGAAGAGATTGAGCAAGCGTCAGGGTCAACCTTAGACTGAGAAAGACAGTCTTTCTCCCAGACGTCACTCCCACTCTGCAAACCCAGCTCTGCAAAGATAACAACAAAACTCAATATTTTGAAAAAATCTGCATCCGGAAGAGAGAAACAGTCCTTCAACATTGCAAAGGGAGCAAACTTTTTGTTGACCTACAAATTACCAATGTAGTGAGGCCTTTCAGCCTCCAATTTTTAAATGATATATTAAATAATTAAGGGGAAAAGCATGGTAACAGTAAATTGGGGCATGAACTGAGGTCTCCTGTAAGTTACAGTGTAACTTAATTTGTTTCCATATTTTCAAAGTTGTTTTGTTAGAGCACACAAGTTAATAAATCAAACCTCTGCCTTAAATCAGAAAAAAGATGGTGAATTATTTCCCAATTACGTTCCAATACATACAAACATCATAACTATACAACGGAAAACTTACAAAACAATTTCACAAAGAATGTGACTTTTAAATTGACCTTGAGTTAAGCACCTGAAAAAAAAACCCCTCTGTACTCTGAACTTATGGAAATGTCAAAAGCTTATATAAAAAAATTCTTCTTTTATATAACTTTAGGAAGTCCTTGGTGATAAAAGAGGCTGACTCCACAAAACAGGGACCAAAAGAAATCTTAGTGACATTTTTCAACACTTCCAATTTTTTTTAGTTTTCATGTTATTTATTTTTCTTTTTTACAAATTGTCTTTCCTTTATTTTGAAAGAATGTCAACAGAAACAGAAATGCTTTAAACTGACTCCAGTCCAACCTTGAAAACTATTAAAAAGCTGACTTTTTGCTGAAAATGAAGGTACCCTCCATTCTACCTGCTGCTACTAGTTGGCTTGTCAGCTAAATTCCCCGTTTATTCAAAATGCTGTGACAAAATTTGTATAATGTAATAAGATGCAAAAAAATAAAAAATAAAAATCACTATTACAGATGCAAGAGAATTTTGTCTTGTTGGTGTTAAGAGCAAAATATTTCTAAGTTAGCCTCTGGGAAATTAAGACATGATGCAGCTGAAGATCTAAGTTCTTTTCACCACATTTATGATCCACTTCTGTAATTTTATAAAACTAAATATATACTGCAGGAGGTCATACTTCATACTGAGACTAAATTTTCTTCAGGAAAACATGATACAGTATAAGGAAAGGATGTGCTAGGTGCTAGTTTTAAAAGAAACTGTGCTCATGTAGCTTCAACAATTTTGAAAAATGTCACATTTTTTTTCTTAAATAATTTTGTTCCCTATATATATATGGATAGAATGTGGTTCATGGTAATCAAGCTTTAAATGTAGGCGGTGAAAGACTATGGTAAACAGGCTTGGCCTTTTTGGTTACATAAAACTTCTGGCAAAGCGGAAGTGGGTGGAGCCTATGTGGTCGAGGAACACTGTAATTTTTTGTAAACCAAAACGCATTGTAGATCCTAATTTTGTCTCTTAGTGAATTGAATTTTTAGCTGCCTCATTTTTTAATTTCCAAGACTGTTATATTCACATTTCCCAGCATTTTCTGGTTATTTGCCCACAGCTTACAGAGAAGGAGAAAGAAAAACAGAACAATTACAAAAAGGTTCCTTGCTGCACTGGCAGACAGTGAACGGCCATAAATTGTATGGGTTGTTTGTTTAGTGCTGATCGGGTCATATTTTCTATCCAGAAACCTGAAGGAAAATATGTTAAATATCCAAACCAGAACTACCTTTCAGAGTTGAGAGTGAATTATTGGTCATCCTTGGATCAAAAAGCTTTATGTTCATCAGAGTCTTATTTGAGAAAAAAAAAAATTCTCAGCACCATCTATGACTTACTCGGAAAAATATTTTCATCTGACAAAATATGACAAACAGATCTTGAAGGACAGAAAGAAAAATACTTTTCAAGCCTTGACAAGCGAGTACAAGAGCGGATATTAGCCTTGGGTATGCATGAAATTGAGGCTTTGACACATTTGGAAAGCATTTCAGTTTTATGATTAACTATAGCTTTTTTATGCTTTCCAGCTTCAATGACAATACATTACAAGTATGGTTAGTGAACTGGTTTCACTGGATTCATTCTGATAAGTTACTTTTAACTTTAGTAATCGATAAGCAATATCGTAGAGTATTCTTGCAGAGAGAAAGTCCTGGGTTCAAATTCTGGCCTTGGCTCTTTTTGCACAGAATTTGTATGTTCTCCGTGTGCATGTGTGGGTTCTCTCTAATCTTTCCATAGGTGTGAGTGTGCATGAATGCGCGTCCTCTTTGTCTCTGTGTTGCCCTGACAACCTGTCTAAGGTGTAACCCTGCTTCTCGCTCGTAGGCCACTGGAAATAGGCACCAAGACCCCTGGTGACCCTGCAAGGATAAGCATATTAGATAATTAATTGATAATTAATTAATTAATTAACTAATTAATTAAAATAAAAATCATGACAAGCACAATAACATTTTATTAATGTTGTAAAATAACATTTTTTCACCTTTACTTGGGGGCAAAATACAACAAAATTGTGTATCTTTGTTGAAAACAACTCCACGTTCTTTTACAATGTTCTTACTTCATCCTTATACTTTTAAAAGCAATGTGTGCCTTCAGTCTCTACTTTTTTGTCTTGCTGCTCTGTAATGTTCTCTTCTCAGTATGTCTCTGACTCCCTCAAGGCATGTAAACGCTGTTACTCAGCACACTTCTGACATGTCCCACAGGAAAGGATGATGCAAGGACACTCCTCATGCAACTTCAGCATTTCAGTTCCTACAGAGATCTCAGTAACATCCATCGCTGCTGTTACCCTATTGATGACAACCCCTACTGCTATTCAAAGCAATTGCTGGAAGCAGGTGCATTATGATTCTCAGTTTGTTGTGTTATTATGGTTGGCGGCACATTCCGTACTCCGGTTTTTATTTGCTAAATCCCCCTGAGCCATCTGCAAGACGATCCAAAGTATGAATAAATCCTAAAATGTCTCTGTTAAAGTCAATAAAAATATCCCACATAAGGACAGAACAAGATATGTTATGTAGGAATGCAAATATGAAAAAGATTTTATCTGATCCAGATTGCAAATAATGTTTTTTTTTTTTTTTTTTAACTTTAGTGATCCGTAAGAGAGACAAAAAAAAACAGTGTACTGTAGAGCAGGAAAGTAAACGTTCCCAAACTGTGGTAGACGACAAGTTCTCTGTTGATTCTGATGAACATTTGTTTGTTTGCCAATTTTATTTGGGGTAGATATGATAATAAATTATGAATATCAGTCCTCTTTAACATTCAAACACTGATCTGCATTGGTAAGATGCATTACCTTCTAAATACAGCGTTTTTGCAGAAGTACAGGGGGCACTCCTGAAGTCCATCAACTCTATTGTGCAGTATGTTGGAGCAGCAGCTTATTTACACATGAGAGGAAGAGGTTAGATAAGCAACTCAGGAAGGCCAGCTAAGTTCCCCCTTGACCCAGCACAGGTGGTGGGAGACAGAAGGACTATAACATCCATGATGAACAATGTCCCCGACTCCATGCATGAAGCTGCTGCTGAACGGGAGAGCTTCCTCAGTGGCAGATAAAATCATCCTAAATGCACCAAGAACAATTACAGGAGATCCTTCCTTCCAGCAGCAGTTGGACAATCATTCAGTCTGTATCAGTCATTTTTAAATAACATTTTTACTGTTGTTGCACATCTGCGTTTCTGTACTGCACTTGTATACTGTAAACAGTTTGTCTTTTTAATGTTTAATACACATGCACATTATATACATTTAAGACAAAAACATTTGGATTATGAGGATATTTCTGATAATTATTTCATTTAAATATATATATAAATTTGTTTTGTTTTTATTTTTTGATCTTTTGTGTAAACCTGTATGTCTTGGTGCTGCTGTTAAACCTGAATTTCTCCCTTGGGCACAATAAAAGCTGTATCTACTCCACAAAATATATTTATATTCCACAAAAAGAAGAAAAAAAAAAGTATTATCTATCGCCATCTGGTGGTCAAGTTTGGAAAATTAAACAATTGAGCAATGAACAGTCCAAACACCTTGCAGTAAAAGGTGCTGGGGTAAAAGGTAGATCAATAACCAATTTACTATCTATCCATGAATTTCCAGTGAACAGGGCATCCTGAGCTTTTCAGTGATGCCCTATTTGAAGGGCTTCAGATTTAATCTTCCATATTTTATGCTATGAGATAGGAAAGCAGTTATTTGCACATTTTATATCATTTTAAGTTTTCAGGACTGAAGTCTTAACTTTAACTTAACACTGCAGTTCAATAATTGTAACATTTTCTGAATATTTTATTCATAATTTGTGAAGACTACCACTTCCTGTTTTTAACCAATTTTCTTTTGGTAAGGGGGCAAGAAGCCTGAATGAAGCAAAAAAGGACTTTACTTTTGTCAAATAAAGGTGAACACTAAGTAAATACATTTGAGTTTTTTTTTTTTTTATTCCCTCATCTACTTTGTGATGCACTTGCTCTCTGGTCTGATATATAAACATAGCCATCAACATATGGGTTCTTGAAAAATCATTGCGGGACAGACCTCTGAAGGGAATCCATATCCACATGAAGATGAATGACAGACACCAAAATGCAAATAAAGGTCTTCATCAAAGCAATAAACTTGTGTTTTTAGAATTTTATTCTTCAAATTATTTTGTAAAATCTCATTTACATTTCTTTTTCCATATATATATGTATATATTTATATATATATAATATTCACCAATTAACAGTTTTGGCTATTTTCCCTTTCTACCCCATTTATGCCCACACACTGATCCTAAGTTAAATACCCCTTCACATACACATTGTGCGATGATCCTTAGTGCCAAGGTAGGTGGGTGGGTGTTTGGGGATGGGTCTGGACAGAGCATGCCAGGAGAAAGGCTACAGAAACGGGGGATGGGAATGAGGCAGCCTAACTACAACACCTGTATGAAAACCAGTAAGATAACCACACAAAAGGTAAAGGGAGTATCTTCTTCCACAATGTCTTAAGTAATAATGGTGCAAGTCAGACCAATCATGTTAAAGAGATTGATGTATAACATCATAATTTCTTCCCAGAAATCAGTAATTCATGTTGATAAATGTAAACTCCACAAAGTCAGTTTTTCAAACTTCTGAAATAGAGCAAACTAATCTAAAGGCAGCCCTCAAGACTGTTTAGCCCTTTGTAGTGACCAACACAAATCAGTCTATTGTTTACAGTCAGAGCCACATCAAATGGAGTGTAGGTGGCCATCAATGTTGATTTTCTTCACAGGCTTCTTAAGAAGCCCACAATCTACAGACAAAATGCAACTTTAGCAAAAAAAAAAGTAAAAATCACAGGTTTATATGTTACATTAGCTTCACATCCAGACAAGCCATACAATGTATTTGTTTCCACTCCAGCGAGAGTTGTTCTTCATTTGGCAAAACGATCACTCTTGACACATGGCTCAATACTTCTGAAAGTCCTCGGTGATGCTGGTTATGAATTGCAAACAGAGCTATTGAAACACAACTACACTGAAACATTTAAAAAGGCTTGACTGGATGGAAAAAAAAATTGCACATCTCCCCAAAGGTCACAAGACTTCTTGATACACTAGTTTAGATAATGTTGACATCTCATAAAGAGCCTTCCATCTACATCAAACATCCCTTTTGATCCGTTTTAATATGTTTAAGACAACACCTGACTTTAGCTTTTAAGGAAAGGAACAAAAAGGTTCAAATTAGACATTGCTTCTTAAATCCAATGTCAGACAAGGTCATTACAACACATTACCCCATGTACAGGTGTACAATATTCTGCTTAAAAAAAAAAAAAAAAAAATCAAGATGCACTTTAAAAAATATCTATAACCTTCTGTACTTGTAATCTATTTTTTCTGAATTTTACATTTGGAGCCTGGAGATTAAATAGCAATGCTGAAATAACAGATTGATAAAACATAGTATCTGACATTAAAAAATAAATCAAAATATTCTATGATAAGAGAGCTATACAGTCTTAAGGCATTCAGAGGTTAATCCTGACAGCACATGAAGGCTCGAGCAGCCCAAGCAGTCTGTCAAAAATAAATCAGACTAACACTTATTTTTTTTATGAGAAGTGAATGAAAATTAGCCCTTGGTAACTATAGACTTTTTACATGGAGAGCGAGAGTAAACACCACACGGACCCATGCAAGCATGGGCTAGTATTTAAACCGAAGCAGCATATCTCCAAAGCCCAGCTATGAAACAGATATAGGAGAGGGGCTCTAAGTGTTTTACAGCAAGCTTAAAGACTTCAACTAGACAAATCAATGTAAACTTGCAATGAATATGCTCAAACGTTGAATTTCAGTTAGAGATGCACCAATAAGGTTTTTCCAGGCCAATTCCGTGTTTCCGTTTTTTGACATTTTACCCATAAATTCTGACAGCTTCCAATTTTTTTTTTTTTCTGCACAGCAACAAAAACAAAGTGTGCAATAGCTTATTTGACAGCAGCTGCAGCTCTGAAAATAATGGAAATGAAACATTATCCCTCGATCTTCAATATTTATTTGAGTGCATCAAGCTACATGCTGATTGTTGATGCATTTCTACACTGAATTAACCAACCGATCATCCTTCACAGCACATTGAGGGGAAAATATCCAGATCTAAACTCTGACCTTATTGATTGGTGTATCCCCAAAAAGTAGTGTAGTAAAAGTCTGCTTTGCAAAATTAACGTTAAATACTTGTATAACAGAAAGCAATAAGGTCTAAATTAATTTTGACTCTGAGCTGGTGTCAGTGCTTAGCCGGACTGCAACATAAGCGGTTTCTGTCTTTTGCCAATCCAACCAAGAGAAAAACAGAAATGTAACCCAGTTACGTAAGAAAAAGTAGAATTTTCAAATTAAAGTTGGTTTTGCTACTTATTAAATGGAGTCAAGTATTTGTTACAAGAATATTCTACACAATTTCTCCTTCACTAAAACATCTAAACCTGATTCCATTTATAATACATTTAGATGGTTTTCTGAGGTTACCACACTACTTTTTAAACATAGACAACGTGTTAATTAAATGCTTTGTTCCGTTTATTTTTTCCTCTGAATATTGAGGCTAGTTTTAATCCACAATGTCAAACTGGGTGTAAGCTGATGTGAATTGAGGTAGACAGAAACCATTGAGGAGCACAAATCTTCTGCCGAAAACCAACCAACAGTTTTGCATTTGTTAGTCACTGGACTTGTTTACAAGCAGTCGGTTTCCTGTGACCCCACTTGAAGCAGAACGAGAATCGCTAATTTGTGGAGGAGCCGTCATGAATCATGTGGGGTTTGTGGGAAGTAATGAGAGGGACGAGGCCCGAATCTGACACCAACAGTCTGACGGAAATCATCTTCAACATCTCGAGTTCACAGTAGCGTTTAAAACTGACCCAAAGAAAGAAAATTACAAATATTTCAGGGTAAATTTACAAGGCATAATATTTTAAATAGAACATATGTCTCTTCAGGATATCTTCTACCCCGTATCAACATATGTGAGATGTACATCCAGAAAATGCCAGACCTCATGCCCAGTTAACAGTCTCACATTTGTCCTAGAGAACAGAGCGTTACTGACTTCCAGTGTGTTTACTTTTTTTTTTTTCCAACATTTTTCAAGTGTTCTAAAACATTACCTTTAAATATTAGGCAAGCTCAGGTCTTTTCTACACATACACACACACACTCATACATAAATATATACTGTATCTACTTATGTATATATATTAATATATTAGAAGAATTTTTAGCTGAGAAGTTAGGCAAAGTGTATAATGTTCATCAGGGCAGATTTGATTAAAATGAGATGAAGTTTAATTTGTCCAGTTTTCCCCATGTGGAGAGTAAAAAAAACTAAGAACAGTGGGAAGCGCAACGTCAACACAGGATGACTGAAAACAAGTCATCTGGTAAAACCAATGAATAGAGAAAAGGCTTACAGCTTTACAAGGCAGAGAGTAGGCATGGGCCAGTTATAGGTACTGAGGTATAAGACGGTGTTACAAAATGGACATTTTAAATCTAAGAAGGAAAAAAAAACAAACATTTCTCTCATTCTGTTCCTTCATATTAAATTCAAATTTCTGTTCAAAATACTTTATTAATCCCAATGGTAAATTCAAAGTTGCATTTTATAATAAACTTCATATGATGAGATGCCACAGTACATGGGGTAGTGCACCCCTTTCATTTTCACTGTGTGGTAGTGACATTTTAACTGTGACATTCCCATTAAGCAGCTGGCCCCATGTGCAGATAGCCTGACTAATTTTGCTACTCTGAAGAAAAGAACTGTAAAAATATTGTATTCTGCACATTCTGCAACACTGAAAAACTACTCAAAAATTTATCAGGTGTAAAAATAAATGTAAAGATACATCTATAATGATCAATGTCTCATTATTTTAGCCACACTGGGAAGAACTAAAGCTTGTTTTAATTGATTATGTCATGTTTAACATTTTATTGTTTTCATTTTCTGAGTGTGCTCTATCATGGTGTGTGTGTATACTATGACAGAGCTGTTTTTTGTTTTTTTACCCAAGATCATCATCTGCGTGAGAATCTCACACTGCCCCATGCCTAGCGGAGAGCTGGGTTAATGACATGGCTCTGTGGTATGTGCATTCCATGGGTCTACTGTCAGCAAGTGAGAATGTACAAGTTGGAGAAGAAACCACCAGATAAAATCAGAAACCAGAAAATGAACTATGCAAGCCAAGCTTAAAGCAATAGTGCAAAACTACATTAAATGTTAAGGGATTGTACTGAAGGGGATTATTCTGCCTGCCTGCTTCATCGATACACTAGGTGTGATATGGTGCCAGATTTAAAGTTGAGCTGATGGTTGGGCACAAAGTTGTGCTGAGGATTCTTTCGTGTGCACACATCTTTTGCATACAAGCCCATGCAGGAGTCACACGACACCTTAGAGCAATTTACGCAGGTGTGTGATGCGCCTGGCTTGTTGCAAAACCCGCATCGTGACCCCCCAATACTTATGCGCTCCGTGCTCCCTGCCTTTGGTGTTGTCATAGCAACTGACTTGCTTGGAAATAGTTTGGTGGGCATGAGGGGTTTTTCCAACATCTGGGGGTGAGGATGGGGATGAGAATGAGAATGGGTCAGGGTTAGAGGGTGTGGATGGAGATGGGGGTGAGACTGGGTGTTAGAGTAGACCGATAGCTTTTCCTTCACAGGAATGTATCCATCAAGGGGGCGTGGGGATTTCGAGTGGTAGTCCTGGAGGCCGCAACAGGGGGACGGATCTATTTCGTGACAGGCCGAGCAAAGAATCATGTCACACCTTTGACAGGATGCCATTGTGGAGCATCCCAGTCCACAACCTTGACACTTCACACTACCATGAGCTTTGAGGAGCCAGCCATCTCTGGCATCACGCGGCTCTCTGGATGGCGGTCGAGACGGAGTTTGCCTTCCTCCCGTTCCAACACCACCTCGCTCTGTGTACAAGTCAATGTCATCTAAGGAGGACATATGGTAGGACGTGTAGGGGTCAACTGGAGGAGACGACTGCATGGGGAAAAAGTCTGCAACAGGGCTGTAGGAAGGTGGAGCCGCGATAGAGAAAAAAGATGCAGAGGTGTTGGGCCTGATGATCTCATCCTTCATGTCTTCCTCTGTGTCTACAAACAGAGGCTCCTTCCTTAGACTCAGAGATGCCTTCAGGATAGGCTTGTTGACAGCTGGGTGCCAGTGACCTGCCCCATCTGTAACATCCACAGACTTGGACGGTCGGCTTCCTCGTCTCAGGTGGTGGGCATGAGGCCTTTCTATATCCAACGGTCGAACAGACAACCGAGCGATATCTGCCCCGAGGCTGTCTCGTCTGCGCAGTGCCTCAGCGCAACCAGCTGCATCGTCTCTACAACCCCGTCGGAGCTCCAGAGCTTCCAGCTCCGAGGCGGAACCGCGGGCGAGAGCCACCACCTCCCCTAGAAGACGACACTCTGCCTGGGCCAGGAACAGTTCAAAGGCTAGCTGGCGGAGATGACTGCTGTCCCCTGGGTGATCCAACAAACGGAACTGCGAATCATGGTCACAGGTATATCCAATGGTACGCATTAGCGTTCGGAGTTCAGCATCAGAAATGGCAGACTGCAGGTGGTACACATAAGGGCCTGTGAAGGTCTAAGAGAGAGAGAGAGAGAGAGAGAGAGAGAGAGAGAGACATCTAAAAATCAGCATGACTGCAGTGCAATCTAAAGATTCATAAATCAATACCACTTAAGCACATTTTTAGATATAATTTGTAATAAGAAAAGCATTTAATTGCAATACATGAGCTGAATTTGCATTGTTAGATGTAAACAAACATACAAAGACAGAAAGAACTTCAAACCATTTCCTAACTCCAGGTTCTTAGAGTGAAGCTTCTGGATACAGTTCATCAGTCCTTAAAGGGCTTGAGTGTTCAAATAAAAAGCTAATTATTCTGACTTTTAGATTCACCATCTCAGGAATATCTGCAATAACTAAAATAACAAGAACTTAAACAAGAAATTATGTTACACTCAATGCATTTACATAATCAGAAATTACCATAAAAGTTATGAAAAAAAAACAAAAAAAAAAACTCTGAAACATGAAACCTTTTTGGGCTGAAACTTTGAGGTAAGAATCTACCAAAGGTGTAACCCGCTGAATGTCTGGTATTTATTAATAAGTAGCTCACACAAGTATTATTCCAATACTAAGTCTTATTATGACACCTCGGATATATAATAAACTATGGCAATAAATTTCCCTCACCTTTATACATCGAAACTCTTTCTTCCAAGGGAAGAGCAGGAGGTTGGTGCAGATGGTTTCCAGAGTGTGAAAGGCCCTCTCCAGACTCTTAAGGTTGCCTCCTCTCTGGCATCGGAGCGAGTTCTCCACCATCTCGTAGAAACGGACCATGCGAAATCGCTGTCCAGGATCTGGCTGATAGGCTCCGAGCAGAGCCGTCGCTGTGGAGAGCAGCGCCTCGCTGTCCTTGTGTCTGCCTTTGTCTCCCTCCAACGTGCTTCCAGTTCCCATATATCCCCCCTCCGGACGCCTTTCCAGTGCCGTCACATACCTCCGGAACAGGTCCTCTCTCAACTTGGCATCCATTATTTTCAACAGACAATCATTCAGATACCGGAGAGACCCTCAGCTCTTCAGGCACGCCTTGACTGGGGATGCCACATTCAAGCACCATTTTAGGTGAGCATAATTTACCGTGCACATTGGCACACACTAAATTCCAATATTCTGGAGAGAGAAGAGCAGATAGACTCAATAGCCCATCCTCTAACCACAAAAAAAACTGTGTTTTGGTAGCTTTCAGTTGGTAGAGGAAGGCAGCAGCCTGTATGGTTGTCTTTGCCTGGGCATCTCTTCTTAATCTCAAAGAATAACTTGTTTCAAGACATATGGGTCTGTGTCACACAGATAGCAAGGAGGAGATTTGCTCTCTGGTGGTTCAAAGTTGGATTTATGGAGTCCCTTTGCTTCAGTATTTGTAGAGCTTGAGGTCACTCATTTGGACAAGTCATTCTTAACTGAATGGTTCTTCTCAGCAATTTCCAAACTGGGGAAAAAAACAAACAAAAAAAAAAAACAGGAAGGACAATTACAAAAAAAGTAGTTTTATCACACATATCAAAATAAGAAAAAAACATGCTATACGAGTCTAAATATAGAGCCGATTGGTACAGTCTTGATCTGATTATTGGTTTCAGGGTACGATTTTAAATCTTTTCAAGGATAAAAGACCAGGGAGAAAAAAAAGTCTCTCTTGTATTCTCTTGTGTGGAATATAACTAAGGCAGAACAGATCTGTGGCAGTATCAGTGCTTTGAGTGGGATGCTGAAGATGCACTGAGTGGGCTCCTGAAGGTTGGTTAAAACACCAACACAGCTAGACTGATTCAATTACCGTCATGTTTGTAATAGCTACACATTTTTGGATAGCTCAAGTACAGATAGCACATTTAAAGGTAGAGAGTAACGCACTTGTTTAAATTTGTGCAAGTGAAAATGTTGGCCATGGCAAAGAGCAGCTACCTTTGTAAAGCTATTCACTTACAACCCTCCAAAGTTATTAATGAAAGGATTCTAATGTGTAGTTTATCTTTTTGCGATAGTGCGACTGTTAACCTACAAGGAAGCACGTACTTTCGTTCTTTCGCAAGCTGGCTATTCCAGTTTCGTTACAGATACAGTGAGCATCATGTAGCCAGCTAGCACGCAGTGTTAACATGTCTTTTCACTTCGTATATCAATTGCGACAGCAGCAGTAGCCGTGTACGAAGACCAGGAGAAAACACGACAACAGCTTTTTCACGGATTTTCAATCTCAACCCCGAAAACAACAACCGAGAAAGACCTCAAACTAAACGAAGCAGTGAACGCCCATTTCATCACAGCTGCCTAGCTAACATTTGCTTCTAGCTAGCAGGGCGTTCCATCGTAACCAGGATGTCTTTATCGGGTATAGAGTCATTTATCAACGCAGGACGATTATAAAACAAAACCTACGTGATTTATAGTAAATATGTTTCTCTTAGGAAATCCCGCCGCCTTTTGAACAGAAACCTCGCCACCCGTGTATCTTACCTTAAGTAAATGTTAGCCTGGCTAGTTACGCCTCCTCAGCTGTTGAAAATTCCCTTCATCGCAATACGCATGCGCTCAAAGCGTCAGCATCGCGTCACCCACGTGCTGAGGAAGAGAGGGCACTGTGAGACACAAAGATAAAACCAGTTTCTAACAAACTATATTATTGATGTTTTTTGCTTGTTCCGAGCAAAACCGGCATTAAGAGATCTAGAAAAGTTCTATTTCGTTTTTATTTCAGACTTTTTATTTTCCCTTTTAAAATTTGAATGACTATTTGTTTACAGTACTTCAGATTTTTTCAACAAAAATAATAAAACAGCATTAACAAAAAAATGTACACATAAAAAAATATACAGTGTTCTTTATTTACTTTTTATCTAAAGCTTGACGATAATAGCAGCAAGACAGTCGAGACGAATGTTATGTGAAATGGGAAAAGGCAGGTTTTCTGACTGACTCAGATCAAAACAATATATATGGAGAGAAGAGCTGCACTGGTTGCCATCAGGGGATCATTTGTGTTGCCCCAGAATATCTATAATCTTCCCAGTAGTGCTAAATTATTTCTTCAAGATAAATTATTGAATTTCTGGAATTTGCAAAGCCTCGATAGCTGCAACAAATTAGTGCATTTCATGAACACCCCTGACAGTCACAGACTTAAACCAATGTTAGGGTGTGTGTACACCCTTGTACATCTTCTGGATATATTTCTTTTGCTGAGATTCATGTAGACAAACTGTAAGGGCAAATTTATAGCATAAGAAAATCCCTTGTAGCTATTTAAACAGCATAATCCGATTGAAAGAAATGTACAACTCAGTAGGATGATTTCAAAATGTACAAAATATGTACGTGCAATTCATGAACAAAGCAACATGAATTGCACATTTATGTTGCTGTGCAAACAATTGTGTGCAAAATACTAGGAGCAGTGATGGCTCCTAGTATTGATGTGATGGCTGAAGGAGTTACAAAAACACTGTTTAGTTTATCTATGCAGAAGCTCAGAGCTCAAGAGTGTCATGCATGGGGTGGGTAACACTTTTAATTCTATATCATTTAATTCTGTAATTAAATTATACAATTGAATTATTAATTCTATAACTTGGATTATAGAATTAATAATTTAATTATTAAATGAGTCTTACTATAATGTATATCAAGACTCATTTTATCTCACCCTCAGCTGAGTGAGATGAGGGTTACCTGCTTAATTACGGACTGTAAATAAACTGGCAGCTTAAACTGTATTGCTGTCAGGTTGTGATATGTTTACAGGAGTACAATACCTGCTGTAACGTTGACGTGATTGTAATTCTCGAAGCTCCGCCCCTCGCGCTTTAAAAAGAACCCGAACCCAGTGACGTTTTGTTACAGTTAGTGTTGCTGGGGACTTACACAGTGAAGAAAAGAAATGGCGATGCTCGGAGGTTTCAGCTCAGCACAGCCCAAGAGTGTCCCCGACGGGAGCAGCGACATGTCGGATTTCGTTTGTCCAGTTTGCCTTGAAATTTTCGACACTCCTCTAAGAACACAATGCGGTCATACGTGAGTATTTCGTGCTAATTTTCCACCTCCCTCCCCCTATCCCACGTCTGCTACCACCAACGATGCAATGGTAGCAGTTAAAAACAATGAGAGAGAAGCGACGGCGTTAAAGACATTGTCGGATAAAGTCTCAAAACGTTCAGCGTTCCTTCGTCTGCTTTTTGTCGAGACTATGCTGTTCTACTTTGTTTTAAAATTATGTGGAAAACCCCATTAAAACCTGCTAAATCAGTTTCAGTTTTGTTTACATCAAGGAGGCCTCAGTCGGGAAATGTAGTCTTATTTTCCATTACAATGAATGAAAGAAGTGCCGTAAAAGACTACAACTCCCTGTGCTTTCTTGAGCTTGGTACTTTCCTTCGGTTTTACGGGAAGCTCATGTCAGTAGCATAAAAAAAGAAATTACTCCGCTAACAAAGTATATAAATTATTAGTAAAAGAATAAACAAAATCTAGATTTGAATAACAAAACCCTAAAACATATAATGATCAGTTTCTTTCCTTTTGACCACACCATTATCGCATTCTTTCCTCTGTTTCCTGGCAGGTTCTGCCAGAGCTGTTTGCAAGAATGTTTGCGTCCACAGAAGCCTGTGTGTGCTGTATGTAGGACAGCTCTGACCCACTGGACTAAAGCTGCTGATTTAGAGACCCTCATCCACTCGTCTGTGGCAGCTTGCAAGGGATGTGGAGTTCAGGTAAGTTTAATTAAAACTCTAGTAAGCCAAGACTATTGGCAGCTTCATGTGAAATGTATTTGAGAACACCCAGTGACTACAGTTTCTGTTCAGTTTGAAATTGTATTAATTGTGCCAACTGCCACAAAGACTGACTTCTTATAAACATAACAAAGTGCTATGTTATTTGTTTCCTCACAAGGTTGGCCTCTCTCAGATGAGGAGCCACACAGTTGCCTGTTCAAAATACCAGGAGTACATTGAGGAGGGGGTGAGGAGCACTGCCCAAAGTCAGCCTGCCATTATCAGGTGAGGGAAATGATGCACAATCATTGCTGTTTCACAGAGGAGGAAAAATCATCCTGCTTCACACTAAATAGAAGAAGAAGAAAATGTTTTGTATCTAATAATA
Source organism: Poeciliopsis gracilis (assembly GCA_911649635.1). Taxonomy (NCBI): domain Eukaryota; kingdom Metazoa; phylum Chordata; class Actinopteri; order Cyprinodontiformes; family Poeciliidae; genus Poeciliopsis; species Poeciliopsis gracilis. Next base: position 8,415,256 of record CAJVRI010001220.1, read on the forward strand.
GCCTTTTGTTTGGTTGAATAAATGTAGGATTGCACTGATATACACTGTGGCCTTAATTTAGGAGCATGGTCTTGTTGTAACCCACTTCTACATTACCTGATACCTCTATTGATTAGAATGCCAGAGAAAGTTGCACATAACCATAGCCTTGAGAGGATTGTGAAGGGGTGGGGGAATAAATTCACAAACCTTGGACCGTGGCTGGAGTCACCACCCAGATGCATCTGGGACATGGGGTAGCGCTTAACCGGAAACAAGGTCACAAGTGTCCTCTTCTTGGATGAAAGTAAATTTAGCATTTCATTCGGTCCTGGCATCTGGGGAATTGGTAGAAAGACACAGATTTCAAATTAGTAGAGATGCAGTGTGAAGCTTTCACTGTGAGTAATAAGTTGGGTTGCTGTGTCGTCTGTGGGTGTTAGTCCAAAGCCACTGCCGATGTCTAGAGTGGAAATTTTAGAGCACTTAAATCATCCTTCTTCTCATCAGTACCAATACGTGTTGATCAGAGTTGATTCTACTGAAACAAACTATATAGAGAATTTATTGACAAAGATTAGAGACAGCAGGCCCAACAATGCAGACTAGCTGAAGGCATCTATTAGGCAGGGCTTCCTGAACATCTCAACACAGCCACAGGCTGATTACCTTCATGCAACACTGCACTGAGACATTAATTCATCCAAAAGGAGCCCCTAACTGCATAATCTTGCATTATGAGATATTCTAATGTTCTGAGAAACTGAATTCTATGTCTTATTAGCTGCAAACCATAACATTAAACAAGTAAACACTTGAAATGTATCACTATACTGTATGTAAAGAATTGATCAGTTTCAGTTTTTTAGCTGAACGACTGTTCAGTGATATTCTAATTCAGTAAGATATCCTTTCAGACATTCACTGTCTCCTTACCCTGCGTGTTAAGGACAGTCAGAAGGAGGAGTTATAACTGAGCCATATCACAACTGTGTGAGAGGACAATATTACAAACATTCTCAACTGCAGTAAAGATTATGCAATAAGACTTCTCTGATTCCAGTAAGCCGTTAAGTTATGAGGGTGTATAAAAAAAAAAAAAAAACAAAACTTGAATTACATTTTGTCTTTAATCCTAGAAGAACCATTTGACACGGATGTCTATAGGATAAATAACGCCAACGGTTAAATTCAGATAGAACAGGGATTATTCAGCTTACTCCTGAATGTAGGCAATATTTGCCTATAATTACAAAATAACTTTTTTTTTAAATTTTTGATCTTGGTTGGTCAGGCATCAACATTATTCCAAAGTAGTATTTTGATTCTTTTTTGTTTTGTTTTTTGATATTTTTTTTCTTTTTGCTTGATTTTATGAGCAAGAGTTTGTATTAAATGTTCCAAAAATACCAATTTATTGATTGCACTGATTTCAACAGATTGCAAACTTCAAGGAAAACTGATGATAGTTGAGGTTGTTGATCTTCTTTTTCTACAACGCACTTTCATATTTATGGTGTTAATTCATTGACACTATAAATAAAAGCTGCATTTTTGTATTTATTGGAAACATTATTATTTTTGTTTTCGCTGCACAGTTGTGCTATTTAATTAATCCATGTAATAGAAAGTCTGTATTTTATAGGTATGAATTTTATTTTATTTTTCTTTTTAGGTGTAGGCTGCATACAACGAGATTTAAAGATAGAGGTAGAAAGTGCTGATACTGGAGAAACCCGCCCCAAAATCGAATTTAAAACCAAGTTCATGATAAACTGGTATTGTTGCTCACAGTTAAATATTTGTGGACTTAAGAAAGCAAAAAGCTTAATGCTAGGAAGTTTCAGAATGTATTTCCGAATAAAAAGTATTTTTGCCATACAATAGGAAAATACACAGCATTAGTACATTTAAATCCCTTTTTGGTTGAAGATGCAAGTCAGTAAACGCAAAAAGTAAAATGTGCATTAAAACAAAAGTGAAAGTAAGGCAGTTTTTTTTTTTTTTTTTTTTTTTTTCCTGAGGTTGTATAATAATCTACTGGTTGTTAAGTGGCTGTCTTTGAAAGCACATTGGCTCAGGCAAGTTAGTCAAGTTTAAAGCTTAAAGAGCACCGGCAATCTTACTGTATCCTACTTATTTAAAATGCTTCTTTAAATAATCAATTTTTTATGTCAGGATTACTGAGGTATAGAGTTCCTAATGAAGTAATTATTTAGGTCATTTTAGAATCAAAGAAAAAAATACTATAAAACAAATCAGATTTGTGTCTATAGCACAGTTCACAATTTACCAGGAAAAAATGAATAGTATATAAAGAAAATGACAAAAGGAATATATTGGAAGTATAATGAACAATTAAATGGGTATAGTGCTTCTTCTCAGTGTGGAAAAGTATGGAATTTGATTTGAAGTATTTTCCTGGTCTGGATAAGTGTGGAAAAGAAAATGGTCCAAGAAAAAATTATTTGTATTTCCAGGCAGCCCATAGTCTCTGACTTCCTTTTATTGCCCCATTTCCTTTTGTCTCCTTTTCTTTCTCCTTCTTGCATGACATTCCCTGTGACTCCTGATTCTTCCTACTTTCCTCTTTTTCTTCATCTATTTTGGCTTTCCTTGCATTTCTTCCTGTCTTTTTTTCCCTATCTCACTTTCTTGGTCCTTCCTTCCTCGCTATTGCCCTTCCTTGTTTACTTCTGTCTGTCAATGTGTTCTTTCACCCTTTTAAAACTGCCCTCTATCCTTGTTATTCTTTTCTTGCCTTTATCTTTAGTCCATTAATTGTGCCCATCCTTTCCAGGATTCTCTTTCCTGTCTTCCTAGTATCCTCATTGTCTCATTGTTTCTTCACTTCTATTGCCTCTTTTTATATTCTGTTTCTTCTTCTCTATTTCTTTTCTTTCTTATTCCTTTTATTTGTTGTCTAACATTTTCCCTTGTTCTTCTTTCCGCACTCCTACTTTTTGTTTCTTTCTATGCTTGTGCCATAAATAAAGTTTTCTCATATAGCTAGTGACTGCCATCCCTTCATAGGGAATGTATACATATTTTTGAAAAGAGCTAAATGTTTGGGGAAAACTCTGGGAATGCAAGTCAAGAAAACTATGAATTTTGTTTTTACATGAAAAATTATGCACTAGCTCTTCTGTTACTTCATTTGTTCTCTTCCAGAAGTTCCTTAGTTTAATTGCAAACCAAATTTTTCCAAATTCATCCTTACGCTTCAGTTTGTTGTAATCATGGGTAAAAAGACTGATCACAGAATTATTTCTGTTCCTGTCCTTCAGCCAGGTGCCAAACCGCTTCACTTTCTCCTGTCCCTTCTGCAACTGCCAGAACCTGGATCAGGACAGCCTAGTTGAACATTGCACTACCCAACATGCACGGGATACGCGCCAAGTGGTGAGAAAGCCACAAAGTTGTGTGATCCTTTTTGTTTTTTTTGTTTTTTTTTTCTTTTACTCTTTAGTCATGACCAATAAATTGTTTATGGTTGCTTTGTTGCTCTCATTTTGTAAGGTGTGTCCTATCTGTGCCTCAATGCCTTGGGGAGACCCCAACTACAGGAGTACTGACTTTTTCCAGCACCTGAAGATCAGACACACTTTCTCCTATGATACTTTTGTTGTGAGTACAACACCATCAGTACTAGACTCTGATTTTGAACTAATCTCTTGTGTGATTTTTTTTTTATTTCTTCTTTTGTGGTGTTTTGCAGGATTACGCCACAGATGAGGCCACCATGATTCAGGAGGCTTTACAGCGTTCCCTCATGGACAAGTGAAGTGTGAGGAACACTGTAGCTGCAGGGAAAGAGGAATCCAGAGAAGAGAGCAGGAGATTGTCTTGGAAAGACAAAAAAAAAACAAAAAAAAAAACACACACTGTATCAATTTATCTATCCAGAGGACAGTTGTACTGAATCACTATGGATAATTATTATTTAAAGGGCACATTGGGTTGCATCTTCAAAATCTAAAAGATTTAAAATAAAACAATAAATAATGGTATGTGATTGAAACATATTGTACTGTTTGTTTTAGGGCTGGAGTGTTTCCAGTTTGATAATCCTTTATCTTCCCCTCTACTGAGTCTGTGTTCTTTGTAGTTAGTTTTGCATCACTTTAACTAGTTTTCAGTCATTTATTTAGTAATAATCTAGTGTCGTACAACCAAAAGCTTTCAAAGTTGTTGGGTGGTGAGAGGGGGAAAAGGAAAAAAAAAAAAAAAATTAATACTTGATGTTATGAAAGGGTTCGACCACTAGGTGGCTGAATATCGCCAACAAATAAACTTTATGAGGGAATGTTGTCTAGCAACAGTAATAAATGATGTGCTACCCAAGAATGGCTATGCTTATAAAATAACCGCGTCAAGAGAGGGAGACAGGGGGATATGTTTAAATCTATGCTGTTTCTGGTTGGAGTGTTTTTTTTTTTTTTTCCATTTTATTTTCCAGGATGTGCTGAAATGGATAACTTGTATAGGGTCAAACGGAACCAGAGATGGTGGTTTGCTTCATTGTAATGTTCCTCCCTTTGTGTCTTTGTGCCTTCTAGTAAATCTTATTTCTGACTTCCAAAGTTAACAGGGCTAATCTAGATCATCCTGGGGACTGAGAGATCCAAGAATTTCAGCATCAATTAGTTGTGTGGGTCACTTCTCCCCCCCCCCCCTCTAATTTTTGTGTCTGTTTTTTTTTTTTTGGCCACCGGGGGGCACTAGAGTTCTACCTTTCCCTGACAGTTCCAGTTGTGACACTAGATCAACCTAGATTTCATTATGTGTCTTTTCACATGCATTTTCATTTTGAATTTTGGTTTTAAGTGCATTATTCGACGGCGTCACAGATATACAAAAATAGGTTTTAGTGAAATATTTTAGTCCTAGTGGAAATACAATGAATACAACTTTTAAATTACATGGTGAGGTATAACTTTAAATGTAAAGTGCTGTGACGTGTTGCTGGAATAGAAACTTGTAATAATCCAAAATACATTACTTTTATATCTTCAAAATCTTAGTTCTTATATTGAATGCCACCCAAATATTGCATGCAGGGTTAGAAAATTCCAGCAGTGGTTTGTGTTTTCTGGGGCTGGATAGGGTTATTTTTATCATTTTATTTTTATTTATTTTTTTTTTCATTTTGCCTGTATGCTTTTGCATTAATATATATATTTTATTTCCCAATAACTTTTGATGGTCTCAGATCAATTTTAGACTAATACAACTTTTTACATGGAAGCAATGCATTTTTGGTTTACCAATTGATACGTGAATATCCTTGCAAGCAGATTACGTAGCTCCCATACCAAACCCTTATGTTTTTTTTCTAGTGTTTGGTCCTACTTATAAGGCCTGTTGTGAAAGTTTTTGTCCCCCTCTGATGTAGTAATGTTTTTATTTTACGATGCGTTTCTGATGTGTGATATTTCCACCCCTTTTCTCAATCTATCTTTGTTTTTCTTTCATCAGCCCTGCTGTCAGGGTGTGCTAAGTCCCAAGAAATTAAAGATCTTTAATTATTTAAGCTTTGGACTCTGATATCAGGTGCTGTAATTTATACCTATATGTATTGAAGGTGTGTTTGTGTGTGTTTCAATCACTGATTACAGTGTGTTGCAAACACATTCATACCAATTCATCTCATTACAGCCACACCCCTCTATGTTGTGTTCTTGGATTTTATGTGATAGACCAGCACAAAGTCATACTTTACATTCAAGTATTGACCCCATGAGTCTGTACTTTGGGGTATGTGTGTACAAGCTCTGCACCGTTAGTCTACAGTTTTCTCCATTCTTATTTATAGTCTTGGGTCAAGATCATAATCTGGGTGTTTTCAGGTCTACATTCTGTTAGATTTATGGTGGGATTTTGACTGGCTTATTCTAACTAGTAGATAAGTTGGGTGTCTGGTGTGTTCCTTGATTTTCATAATGCCCTAACATCTGTATATTTTTCTCTTATTAACTCATAGGCAGGTTCATTGGAAGGGCACCAGACTAAAAGATGCTGAATACACACGCATGTCATACTTTTCAGGACATGTTTTTTTGGGTTTTTTTTTGGGTTTTTTTGCTATTAAAGCCATGTGTCAATCTGAAGTCACGCCTGTGTGCTTTGTGTTGGTTTTAAATGTGCAATATATGGAAGTTGAAGTGACGAAAACACTTTACATATTTAAAGGAAATCAATGCAAGAAAGAATAGTTATGGTTAGCTTTCTCTGGTAGAATTGAGACAAAAATTGCTTCACAGGGAAGAAACTATGGAAATAAGAGCTTTCTATCAACCTTTGTTTTATTTTTAAGAAATGAGGACATCATACTAACAATGTTCTTGCAATGCAACAACTTGGTGATGAAACTGGCTCTTCGGTGTACACTGTCCACGGGGAGGGAAAATTCCCACATCTCTTTCCTTTAGAGCCTTTTGTAGCTCTAATCACTGCAGCTTAATAATACTACAGCTTTATAGCTCTACAAAGAACCTTATAAACCCTATGTTTTCTTACCCCCCTCCAATCAGGTTTTTGCTCCTGGCAGATACAGGAGTGATGTTAGCTGTGAGAGAACTAACGAGACACTCGAGTGCTTCTGGGCAGGAAGGAAGTCGCATGGAAAAACATGGCAGAAAGAAATATTTCTTGTCTGTTTGGTGGTGCCGCCTAAGAGGGAGAAGGGAGCCAAAGGTGGCGAGAGAGAAAAGGAAGAAAGCACAGGGGGGAAAAAGGAAGAGAAGGGAAAACATTAAATAAAAATTTCATAAAGTTCTCTGTGTTGCTTCTTTGATGAGAGCATTAGATGGTGGAGTCTGCAGGCTCTATTGAGGCAGCAATTAATGCAACATGTGCCCAAAGGGATGACGCTGGATTGTTTTGGATTAAGAGTACAATGCCACTATTAATCAAGACGTTTCTCCACAGCGCTTGTTTTCACTCACTGTATTGTTTTTGTCTCGCTCTCCTTTGATGGTTTAAAAGGCAAAATGATTCAATCTGCAGATTTAGATCCCCGAACTGGCTTAAACAGGCAGAACAGGTACAAGGGTCTCGCAAAAGGACATTTTTGGCTAATGCACAAAGAACGCTTTTTTTCTAATTCAGACTGTTTCAGAAACATTGCAATAAACCGGTGTTATAATTATATAGATGTGGAGGTGCTGTGCAAAGTATTCACCTCCTTGGATGTTTATCTATATTGTTCCTCTTACAAATCAAACACGATTAAACGAAAACATCCAAAAACACTCTTTAATGTCAGAGTAAAAACAGATTTCTACAAAATAAAGACAAATAGAAAATATTTCATGTACAAAAGCACTTAAATATTCACCCCCTTCCAGTCAGTATTTAGTAGCTGCACCTTTGGCTGCAATCACATCATGAAGTGTGTGTGGAACATGGACAGGTCTTAATCAGGATTGCATATCTAGACACTGAAGCCTAACTGCATTCCTGCACGCTAAACTGTTCAGACTCAGGTTGCGTAGAGAACAGCTGCCACATATCAAGTCCTGCCACAAATTCTCTATCAGATTGAAGTCTGGGCTTTGACTGGTCCACTCCTGAAAGTTTACCTTGTTGTCTTCAAAGCATGTCTCTGTAGCTTTAGCTGGATGCTTTGTGTTGTCCTGCTGGAAAATAAATACTCTCTTCCAGATGGAAACAAAATGACCTCGAGGATTTTTCTATATTTATGCTGCATTCATTGACCGTAGTCCTTCTATTTTCTAATGACGTATTTAACTGAAGTTCAGGAGATGTTCAGTGCCTAAGAGATTTTTTTTGTATCCATTCCTTGACCTATACTTGCCAAGCTTTCCTTTGATTTACTTGAATTGTTCTTTTGTCTTCGTGCTGTCATAGTATCCAGGATTTCTGATGAAAGGTCTTCCAGATACAGGTGTCTTTATACTGCAATCACTCACTGCACTCAGTTGATCTCCATTCTACTCATTGTGAGACACCTAACACTAATTGTCTGGACTTTTGTTGAATTAGGTCAGTCAGTTTAAAGGGGATGAATATTCATAAATATTTATTTTATCTTACATAGTATTATTCAATTTTCATTATTTTTGTAGAAATCAGTTTTCACTTCAAAATTACATGGGTTTTTTTTTGTCAAAAAATATTTTATTTATCATGACCAATTTGTAAAATCGGTGAAAGAGTAGCACATTCAAGGAGGTGAATTCTTTTTATAGACTCTGTAGAACAAAACCAGGTAGAGTAAATTATTTCTACCACAAGTTACTGTCAAAGTGTTCACTTGTGGTTTTTGGAAAGATATCACATTATAGTTTTATTCAGAAGTTTTACACTTATTAACTGACGAATTTGATTTTATGCTTTCAACAACTTTTCTTTTCGGAGTTTGAGCAACAGCTCAAACGACTTCAAAACACATTGCAATTCAAACAAGTTTGAATGTAGCCGTACATTTGCCCCACTCTGTCTGTGACCCCAAAATTAAGGGACTAATTCAGTTTATTTCTTCAGGGCTAATTCACAAATGTTATTTCAAGGCACTTTACAAGACAGACGGATCCAATTTCCATCCACAAATATAAAGTCAAATCAATACAATCATATAGAGTCAGATTGAATTATATTACATTCAGACTGCATCCTAATTATAACAGTCCAATCAAGATCATTTTATTCTGTCAATTGGTAAAAAGTTTTCCCTTCCAAGGAAGCACAGTCAACTGAATTGAGTCTTTGATTTTCCCATTCACTCTCTAATATTTGGATAAACATCACTATGCAAGTTGCAGGAAACCCACAAATTCTTTGTAGCCGCAAACTTGATGCTGGCATAATTTTTGACTGCATAATTTAAATCCTTCTTTTCAGAGCTAATTTAAGGCACAGGTTTGCCTTGTATGTTCAGTATACATATTTTTAATATTAGGGTTGAAAATAATTGTATGACAGAGGAGCAATGGTCAAAATATTTTAAATAATGAAGTTATACGACCTCAATAAACTTTTACACATCACAATTTGTTTTGTCAATGCAGGTAAACATATTAGCTCTTCAGCAATGACCTGGACCTCAAGTGTAAAGAAAAAATTTACACTTGAGGCATATGAATCAAAGTCTGGAATATGCCAAAAAAAAAAGATCTGTTTAAATTAGTTGTAACATTTTAGGAAAGAGGAATGACCAGACTCGGGTCAGAACTTGGTCATTGGACAGACAAGGTGCTTCTCTCTCTTGCCTTAAGCGAGAGAGAGAGAAGCCCTGGAAAGTTCAATCTGTTAGACCGTTTTCCAAGTTTTGCTGAGGCAGATTTCTGGGATGAGATGCGGGGAGTGTAAGAGGAGAGCACTGGGAGTTTGTTCACCGAAAAATTCCTCAAAGTCAGGAGAAACGGGATCCTGATCCAGGCTGCTACTGCTCAGCAGGTCTGTCCTTTCAAATGTTTGAACAGAAAATGCCAGTGGGCTTCCCCAACATCAATGCGAGTTCTACACCAACTCATCTTCCGCTTTTAAACTCTTAACAAGCGCACCTCCCCCCCGACACTAGTCGTGCACGCATACTCCTTGCATTGCTTGCCTGAGAGCATCGACTCTTAACTTTGATTTAGTATCGCCTGCAACAAGCCTGGCTCTGTATCAGCTGAACTGAATCTTGTACATCTTGTGTGAGTGTGCAGAAGTTTGTTCGCTTTAAAATCCCTTTAAAATCTCCAATATTATGACTTCAAGAACTATAATAATCTTAATATTTGTCAGCATACTTATCTGACGGTTCTAATTGTTCTAAAGAGAACAAGAATTTTTGATGAATCTGTTTTTTTTAAGACATTGGGGAGTTGTTGCAAAATTCTAAAACTCACTGTAAAACTGAATATGAATTGACAGAACTATCAGGAGAATTGCTCATTATTTATTTATTTTAAATCCTTACAGCCCCTGTGCTAATATTTAAAAGTTCGGCCCTTTGGGGTGTAACAGTGGGTGGGGTTAGGATGGTCTCAGGCACATTTATGCATTTGTGGGAGAATGTGTCACAGAAGAATCGCAGACCAAGTGAGGCGATTCCATCTTAATTTTATTCCCCGTTCTCCACGCCCCTGTAGACCCACAGAGATGTGCATGGAGGAAAGCGACGCCTAGGGCTATTATTCTCCCATTAATTTTTCCATTTGAAATCAAACCTCAGTGGGCATGCATGAGGGGATAAAAGGAGGGGCAGAGAACTGGCGAGGGGATAACCTCATCCGGAAGGAGGGATGAGTGTTTGTTGTAGCTGCAGTAATGTCCAATAGGGGAGGCAATTTGACTTTCACAAGAGTGCTTGTTTACTTGACAAGACTTTTTCATAGCTTCCTCTTCTTGCATGCAAAAAAAGGTCAACCATGGTTATGTTTTCACTTCACATAGTCAGGAGTACTTTGCCTTGCAAAGTATTCATACCCTGTAGACTTTTTTTTCACATTTGTTCATATCACGACGCAAACTTCCATGTCTTTGTATTGGAATTTTATGTAATTGACCAACATAAAGTAACGCAAAGTTATGTAGAGGAAGAAGATATATGGTTTCCAAAATGTATTTTTTTTTATAAATCTTTCTTTATAAAAGCTTTAAAAGTGTGTTGTATTATTCATTGCCTTTATGTGAATGACAGATTCTCTGTTGTTCTCCCAACTTGTTTACATGTATGTGTGCAATCAGCAGATTCTTGGCCTGATGTGAAGCCTTGGTTTTCTTCTCTGCTCCTGACATGAACATCTTTGCATTGTATTCCCACTGCACCTCATTCTACCATTCTCCTCATTTTTGACATTCCTTCTCAAAACCTTGTAATCTTTTCTTTACACTGATCTCTGTAAATAAAATTTTGTGCGACTATTTGCCAGCAATGGTCACAAAGTTGCTAGGCAAAGGGAAGACTTTGGTAGTTTGCAAGCAAACATAGGTGGATAAACAGCATAATAAAAACCAAAGAAAGGGACAGAGAGGGTGACACGTTTAAAGCAGGTGTGCACCGATTGCTGGTTTCTGGCTGATCGGAAGATACCGATTCCAATTTTGGCCGATATCAGTTTTTTCATTTGAAGTGTCACAAAACATAGCAAAAAATTTGCAGAGTTTGCAACAGTGGAATAACTATTGTTAACAGCAAACGTGCAGGCATGACCTGGTGGGCCGGTCCATCACTCAAACCTTTCATAGTAGAGCAGAAGAGGATAGTGACTGATCCTTTTACCTTTTCTCAGGTAGAAAAGATTGATGGTTAACATCGGTGTCACATGTAAGTATCGGCCAATCGCTGATCTCCCGAAATGAAAAAAGTCGACACTGATAAATTGGTGCACCCCTAGTTTAAAGCAGTTTGGGAATGTAAAAAAATTTTATGCATTGAATTCAATATATTCATCCTTTTTGTTTCACCATTTCAGTATTCTGTGTTGCTGTATCATGAAGTCCACGGAAAAATTATGGACATCTTTAAGTTCCTATCACAACTTCCTCTTAGCACATGTTCAAGGGAATTTATGTGTCTCAAATTCCTCCAAACTACCTACACACACAAACACACACCTCCTCGACCTCCCACTTCCTTTGCGAGGGTCCCCTTCAACTCCAGTCCCTCATCTCCACCCAGTTTTCCTCCATGTTTCTTTGAAAAAGCGCCAGTGCTTGCTTATCTGTCAATCAGATGTTGTCCTGTTGTGGCAGTGACGGAGGCGTTGAGGTTGGGGGTGGAGGGTGGCTGCGGTGGTGTCGGCGTGATGGTGGGCATGCATCTCCAGCAGCTTGCGGGCTGGATTTGTTCGATGATTAACCAGGCAGGTAGTGAGTGAAACTGCTGACAGCAGAAATACACTGACAGCTGATTTGAAAGACAATGGCGGCGCTCCCTCTACTTAACTTGTCACAGCAGTCAAAGCACCTTCTCAATTAACTTGTGACGTATCTGGAAAGATGGAGGGAAACATTGTCTAGATCAACACAAATCCAGAAATGTTTATTTTTGTAGGTTTGCACAAAAATGTTATCAACAGGTGAAGTAAATCAAGCAGATTTCTCTTATTAAAACTGATCGAAACATGCGGCTGAAATATACATATATATATCTATATATATATATAATATAGATTTATATATATATATGTATATAAATACTGTTTTGACCACAGTCGTTCTTTTGTCAATTAGAAAATCAGAGTCACAGCAACACATGAAACAAAGCAAAGCATCGTCTGTCTCATAGATTGATAGTCCAAAACTTCCCAATTATTAACCGCCCCTGTAGTGTAACAGTTGTTCTCAGAGCTATTTACCTCCCTCCACTTCCTGTGCTTTGTACCTCGTGTCTTTATAGAAGGGAATGGATGATCCAGGCAGATCTGTCAGTCAAACCACACCCCCGCCCCCGTTAAGCGGAGTCTGCCGTTCACACACCTCCACCGGCTCTGGTTCCTCTTTAGCTCAATGAGTAACTAAGCTGCAGGTACTGAATCAAAGTGCTGACAAGCACGTGAAGGAGAAGGGGGCTGGCGGGGTGTAGGTGGATGGATGGAAAAATAGAAACTGAGGGGAGGACAGAGATGACAATAGCATCATTTTACATAAGACGGGGCCTTCTTCTGATCGTCCAGCAGCACCCCCACCGCACTCTGCCGTATCATTTCTCCTTCTCACTCCCTAAGTGGCATCCTTTGATGGGCTGTCCCCATCTCTCATCTTGTCCTTTTAGACAGATGGGGTCTGTCAGTGCTGTCATCACTGCCCAGCTAAACATTAATGACTTACTCGCCTGTCAAGTGTTGGGAGGGCGGAGGAGAGGTGAAAGGGGGACACCTCTGGACAAAACCAGAGATGAAAAGGAGAAGTGATGGCCTTATGTGAATGACAGATTCTCTGTTGTCTCTCCCAACTTGCTTATATGTATGTGTGCAATCAGCAGATTCTTGGCCTGATGTGAAGCCTTGGTTTTCTTCTCCGCTCCTGACATGAACATCTTTGCATTGTATTCCCACTGCCCCTCATTCTACCATTCTCCTCATTTTTGACATTCCTTCTCCAAACCTTGTGATCTTTTCTATACAGGACTTTCCGTAATTATTGGCACCATCACTAAACAAACAGCAACATAAACAAAAGAAAATACAAAGTTAGACGTAGGCAGATAAAGGACAAGATCATTATTTAACATCAGAATACGAGTCTAAGTAACATTGAAAACAATGTTTGTTTTCAAAAATGCAACTTATCTGTCTTCTTACTCAATTTTTTGTTGATTAGGTCAAGAGGAACTTTAATTTTTGGATTCAGTGGTGTGAAAGGGTCCTGCTGAGTAGACACTGAACAGACCAAGCTTCTTATTGACCATATTTCAGATTTGCATTTTTGAATCCATGTAGTCACACGAATTGATGACTATTACCCTGAAGGAAACAGGGCTTATTTATTGCCCTACGTTTAAGAATCTTTATTGTTGTTATTGAAATTTTGCCACGCTCTTTGATGAATTTAAAAAAAATTATGCTATTCGGAAAGGTGAGCATGAGGAGATATGATAGCATAGCAGACTTTAACTAGACCACTCCAAAACCTTCTTATAGTTTTGTTTTTTGAGCAGTCCAGAGATGAACTTATGATTGTTTTTTCAGATGTTTCTCTTGGATGACCAAAGTGTGCATGAGAGAAAGGCCTCGAAAATCATAGCTGAGCATTTTCTTACAGGTTTACTGGTGGAAATCAGAGAACATGGTTCCAGTTAGGGTAAGACATTCAGGTCCTAAATAAAACTTTTCCACAGCCAGGTACACAGAAAATTGCATGAAAGGTAGAATCTTTTCAGCATTCCGTGCAACAGTCAGATGCACAGAAAATCTCTCCATTTCCTCGCAGCCTCCCGTGGAGACGCCGCCCACTAGCTCTGCTTACCTCTCCCCAGGCAGCCTCTGTCTCTTCTGGGTTCCCGGAGCAATGATTAACCCCGGTTCTGATCAATGCTTCTGCTGACTCTTGATACATCACTGGAGCCTTTCAGCTGCCATGTAAAGGAAGCGTCAGGTCTGTGCATCTCTTGACAGAGTCATTCCACTCCATCACCTCCTTCAGGGTATATGCACACAGATGGATATACACATTAGCTGAGAAACATACAAAAAAATCCTTGAATGTTCTACAGTACTGTGGAGTGGGGAGACTTTTACACAGTGTATTGCAAGGCAGCATACTATGCTACACAGTATGTTAACAATGTGTGAAGTTTTTTATCAAACTTTCTTTTCTATATATTTTTGCTAAACTTTTTTAAACAGAAAATGGGTATGAATGCTATGACCGATAAGTTATAAACGTAGAAATTAGGGATCAAAATAAATAGCAGAATGCAAAGCGGGACTGTCAGTCATCACCCGGTGGTCCTTTACCTCGACAGCAAAGGAAAACCCCGATTTCCTGAAGATGACAGGAGGCACAATAGCAGAATGTTCTGTCAGCAGATCCGACTCACAGCGCAGGTTAATGATTCAGTGGCCACAGCTGAGCTGCAGAGAAGGATGAGCGGAGTGAAAAAACAGAGGAGGGCTGTCATTACAGCGGCGTTAGAAATAACGGTGGGTTTTTTGTCATTTTAATTACCTTTAATCTGATCTCATACTTCAGCCATTACATGTCAAACATGTTTACCATGGGTCCATGTGATCAGTCACTCAGTTAGCATGACAAAGTGTTCACTGGCATCATGAGTTCTCAGTAGAAACGTGAAAGAACAAGCTAAAGAAGAACAGCCACGACTGTGACACATATTTATGTTTGTTTAAACATTGAAGCGAGAAACGATTTCTCCATTGCATGAATTTTGTCACTATGAAACTTTCTCTTTAATGTGTTTGAAATTAAAACTGAATGTTATAATTTTTAATCAATATTTAAAGTAAAAAAAAAATTACAAGGCACCAACAGAGTAAAAATGTATGAAACTATTGTCACTCATTATTTCAATTACAACACCCTCCTCATTCATTTCCTAAAACTTTAAAAATAAATATTCAATCATTACAGTAGAAATAATATCACCATATATATTGTTTTTAATCCACAGTATGAATTATATGGATGAAGTAAAAAAATGCCCCTACATTCCCAATAAATAAATAACTGAAGGATTTTCAAACTCATGCTTTACTTTTCAAATTTGATCAGCACATCACCACTCTTATTGTCTTCATTAAAATGTCAGACAAGGTTCTTCTCATAACTCTTTCATTTAAATGCTTCCACTATTTACAAATGTTTATTTCATATTTTTGCTCTCGTCTTCCTCCACTTATAGGTTTCAAATTGACCTAAGGTTTAAGTTCTTTCTAGTTGATGGATTGAGTTTAATTTAATCTACTTGTAATTAAAGGAGCATTTATTTTTTTCATATTAAATTTTTTTATAAAAAATAAAAAAACTTAACTTCAGTGCATTGTTAACATTCTTGGCTACAACAATAAATAAACACCACAGACGACAGCTTCATTTCAGAGGGAGCAATGTAATAATTGCTGGGTTTTTTTTTAAATCAATTAGTTCATGTTAAATGTTTGGATTACTGGGATTGTCATGGTTTATATGATTAGATTTGCACTATCATGCAAGCAGCAGTGCAGGTGGATAAGGATAATTGGAGTTTGTTAAAGAAAATTCAAAATAACACACTGAGAGCCAGGGAAAAGACAGAGACTGGGTGGCGTTAGGCAACAGAAGGAAAGAGCGTGAGTTAGCAGGAGAGCCAGTTAAATACTGGGAGCTTGATTGCTAAACAATATACTAGCGCCAATTAGAAACAGGATGCACCTGTGAGGACAGAGTAGAAGGTGGGCTGAAGGAGAGAAAAGAGCGAGAGAAATGGCGTAGACAAGCAAGGAAGAGTTGATGAACAGGGAAACAGACGGAACATGAATAATGTATAACTATGCAAGGAGTAAACAACACACATGAGTTAACCTAAACAATAAACAACAACAAAAAAGAGAAATTAAAAGTAAAGACACAAACGAATGAATAAAATAAATACTATAAAATACAAGCACTGATAAGTTTTTCTTTTTCACAAGGTTATCATACCATGAAAGACAGAGAACAGAAAATACCTAATGTCCCTCTTCCAGCCAAAACTCTTTGCAAAACTCTCTCCGCCAGTAAAGAATGGGAGGCCACTTCCAACCTTCCTCTGCACATAAGGACCAAGTTAAAGTATTAACAATATTGCTGACTGGTATGTGGAAACAGGAGGGATCAAAGTTATCATGTAGAAGAGAAAAGCCCTTTTCCCTGGGCCCTTACAGCCTGTCCACTCCATCTTACCAGCCCATTCATAGCAGCTACCCAGAGCAGCACTCGAGACACTCCCATCTTCCCCACTACTCAACTCCTTCATTCTACCCTCATTTTTCTTTTACCCGTTTTTTTTTTTTTTCCCCCTTACACTTCCTCCTCTGGCTTTTTCACACTCATCATTCCTTGATGAACATTACATTAAATAATTCTTTGATTCCACCAGGAAAGCATCCTTTGGTCTCCATCCCCTCCATCAGCCACTGTCCATCCATCTCTCCATCTGTCACCTGGCAGAGTAATCACATCCACAATTGATAAGGCTGGTTAGGTGGGTCATAAAAAGTTTATGCTTGTGATGCTGGAGTCTCATTTATTATCCCTGCTAATGTAGCAGCTGGAATTGACGTGGGGAAGGGGAGAAGTGGGGGGGCGGGGATGGAGAGAGTGCGAGTGGTTGAGGGAGCCGCCACATTAAGGGATCATTACTGCTCTTACTATAGGCTCTGTCCCTACCTTTCAAAACTTGAAACATCTCCCTTACGCTTTATGGCTTTGGTGAAGCTTTCTGTATCTAAGTGTCTCCTGGCCACTAAGAGTTCAAGATGCTTCTGGCACAGGAGGTATTTACCATTCTGTAACCACAAAACTATTGGCTTGAGTCCTGAAGCCTCTCTCTCTCATTTGTTTTTTATACAATTACAGTAAAGTTGAATAATCTTTTACTGTAAGTTGTAAGTAACAGTCTAAATGGATTGTTTGGACATTGTGAGGACATTGTTTAGTGCTATTTACTGACAATTTTTAAAAAAAATAACCCCAGCATGTACATGCTTTAATTGTAAAAATCTGATTTGGGGGCTGACGGGGTGCCGAGCTTCGGGGGCCATTGGGCGAGAGGTGGGGTACATTCTGGACAGGTTTCCAGCCAATCACAGGGCAACACAGAGACAAACATACACAAACTCATACAAAGGGCATACTTGGTTCCATATTTAATGGACTTCCTCACATTGGCTTGTACAAAACTTACTGTGTGCATATGTAAAGCGTAACAGTCCCCTGTAAAAGTATTCATAACATTTTTCACATTTCATCAAATTATAACCACAAACCTCAATGTATTTAATTGAGATTTTATGTGACAGAGGAAATTCAAAGTGGACTATAATAATGAAGGAGAATAAAATGAGAAAGAGTTTTCATGTGAACTACAAATAAAAGTAAAAGATGTGGTGTGGATCTGTATTCACAGAGTGGAAGCAGGATGATACCCCTAAATAAAAATTCAGTGCGAAAAAACCAGCAAATCATCAGTAAGGTCAAAGATACATTTGTGGGAAAAGTTTAAATCAGGGTTAAGTTACAAAACAAAGATGACCACAAGAGGTTCATGGTTACTGGAGGAGCTGTAGAAATCCACAGCTCAGGTGTGAACAACTCTTAACTATTATTCATTTAGACAATCTGTCCTCTCTGAAATTGTGGATAGAATAAAGACACTAAATAACATTTAACACTGTGAAACACGGTGATGACAACAGCATGCTGTTGGGATGGTTTTCTTAAGACGGGATGGGAAAGCTGGTAAGACTGGAAGCAGGATGATGGAAATTTATATTGAGCAATCCTTGAAGAACAGCTATTAAATCTTACAAAAGTATGAGACTGACAATAGAAACACACAATAAGATCTATAGTAAAATAATTTGAATAAAGGATTTTAATCTGCCAGATTGGTCAAGTCAAAGCACAAACCAAAAACTACGACTGACAATCTGTGGCCAGACTTGAAAATCTACGATCTCAAATATTGTCCATCCAACTGTTTTCGCATTTATATTTGAAATAAAACTGACATCATTTTCCTTCCATTTCACAATCACATGCTACGTCATATGTTTGTATGTTTCCTAAATCACAAAAAAGGAGTAAAATAGATGATTGAGAGGCGACAAAAAGTTAAAAAGCAAATGTGCTGGTTTACTCATCGACTCAACAGGTCGCAGAGATAAGAGGTTGTGACTTATTTTATTACAGCCACGAACCCTTCAGGTGCATAACCTATGGAAAACATTTATGAAAATTTATTCAGAATCTGCAGTGTTCACAAATGTATAGAATTGTATTACATGCTGTGGTTTACAAATATTTTGTTTATTAAATTAGATACTGTGGATTGCCAAACAAAGGATTCAGAAATGCATAGTTGTATTTCAGATAAGACGTCCAAGTAACATGGGTACGCATGAGAGCGACAGAGTTTTTTGGGTGGATGAGGTGGTGGTGGTGGGGGGTGGGTTCTACCCAGAGGCATAGATAGTGATAGATTAGCCTGGGAGCGCTGTGATGCAGATCCACTCATCAAGATTGATGTTCTGCCATTCTGCTTTAAGTGCAATTAAATTGGCCCCTGTGTTAAAAAGCCCGGCCGATAACGTGGCTGAGGCTGAGATTACGCTACATTTCCCCAGCGCTTTCCATCCACCTGCATTCCTGCCACAGCCACTCAGAGATTTACTTTGCATCCCCAGCCTGGGATGGACAAAGACCAAGCTGTTCATCAGCCGCTGATTTACAACTGTATTTGCTGCTTGTGTTACCTTTGTTTTTTTCCTCCACAAAGTAGTTTTTAAATCAATGCTCCCTAAAAGTTTTTAATCACTTTCTGGTTCTCGTCTTGCCACAGAATTGATCACTTGTACATTAGTGCATGTTTAATGTGTAATAATGCATTGTGATTACTGAAAGAAAGGAAGCTTAATGTCTGCACGAACAAGTCCAACATAACTCATCTCTGGCTGCTGGGTTGACAAGCTTGTCTTTTTAGTGCAAAAGCAATACTCTGAACTAAGGACGAGGTCATGGACAGATACATCACTGCTTGTTTTCCTGTGTGCAGCTCCGAACAGTTACCGCGAACGGATGCAATCACACTCACTTCAAGGGGTATGGACACTTGATCATGTTCTTATTTTTCTGCTAAATGAAAATATTTATAACAATTCAAATTGAATGTCGATCACAGTCCAATCCATCTCTCTTTCTGTCTCGGTTTCCATTCTGCCACGGGCGTCGCCCACCTTCGTCAGTGTCAAGTTGTTAACCTCATGTCAACTGTGGCGCAGGGCGTATTTGGACCCAGGTGATGGATGGGTCTTGGTGGACTTGTCCCACGCAAACATATTCTCAGAGTCAGCTGAGAGAGGTGGAGCGTATGCTTGCGTGCATGTGCGTGTGTGTGTGTGTGTGTCACCTTCTGTCAGCCCACACATGCATGCCAATCCACGATTATGTCCACGGACTAAGGCAGTGTCCTCTCCATCACCTGCCTGACACCCACCATCTCCCGTTTAGACCCAGATAAGTGGAATATTGACCCCACTGTCTCAAAAAAGTGCTAAGATTTTGCTTATATTTTTCTAAATTTGGTCAACTTGACCAAAGCACTTTGCATCAATCTGTTTTTCTGAGGACTTCAAATCCTGTCAACTGACCGGCAAAATGAACTCTTCCAGCTCACCCTGAGGGAGACATGGACTAATCGAAGGGAGGGCCATTACAAATTAGCATGACCAGTAATTGCCATGAGCAGTATTAATATCGCTTGTAATTTGTGACAACCATTGCCTACTGTTACATATTTCTTCAGCAAAAAATTCAGATAAATTTCTTGTTCATACAGAAGAGTTCTAAAAGATGTTTCGAAATTTAAAGAATGTGTTTCATCAGAACAAGTGATATTCTATAACAATGAAATAAATGTGAATTAGTTCACCTATTTTTTTTAGAATACCAGGTTTGCTTCACTAAGTAGAAGTTTCTTAAACTATAAGTTGTTCATTTA
The DNA here is from genome assembly GCA_911649635.1 of Poeciliopsis gracilis. Lineage (NCBI taxonomy): Eukaryota > Metazoa > Chordata > Actinopteri > Cyprinodontiformes > Poeciliidae > Poeciliopsis > Poeciliopsis gracilis. Next base: position 8,435,387 of record CAJVRI010001220.1, read on the forward strand.
TGGAAGGAAAGATGCATCTTCTTTTGACTTACAATATTTTGTTCTGTTGAACATGGTTTGGGGCAGATTCAACCTTTAATCTAACAGTTTTAAGTGATATTTTTTTAGGTTTGCTTGTGACGTTTTATTGGATTAATAATAGGTCTTTGAGTTTACTCTTACAAAAGATTATTGATGTTCTCATTAGTCTGCAGCTAAGCCAAAATTATTCACTCATCTGGCAAATTTAGATCTAAATTTATTTATTTTTTTTATTGAGCCGAGCAGTTTGTTTGTTTTTGATATTAAAATGAGGCAAGCGTTCATCAAAGATAAAAATAAAACAATTCAAAATGAGTGTCAATTTTGAAAAAAATATTGTTCATAATAAAATTGTGAAAAATATGTGTTTGTATTCAACCACTAATTTCCCCAAATAAAATGAAATGCAAACTACTGCCAAAATTAGATGAAGTTATGTGTTTAATGTTTTTCAGTGTGAGATTAACTATGTTTAATGAGATGTAGCGAGATATACATAATTTAAGCTATTTCTGTGCTGTTGATAAATATTATTATCTTTATCCATAACAACATTTTTTAGAATGTATTACAGAAAATGTCAGGCTGCTTTGAACCTTAAAGACAGCTGCAACTCTACAATATGCTGTGCTACTGAACACATGGTTTGGGCAGAGATGGCATGGTGTACATGACTGATCACTCATCAATATCCAGAGTTCACCCAGTGCCATTTATCATCCCCACTACGTCCTGTCACTCCTCACAGCTGCTTCTCGTCCCTCTCCTGCACCTCTCATTTTTCTATTTCTTCCCAAATTTCTCTGTCCTTGCCAGCTCCTGATGCTTTCTGGACATGGTTTACACAGACTGTGGCAGAAAATAATTACACAGATAAAGAAAAGGGAGAACTGTGAATCATGTGGGCAGATGAGTTAACCTACATACCATTTTTTTTCCCTGCCTTTCTGAATAGCCGGTTGTCATAATGTGTTGTCCACTCTGGCTCAGATGGTCAGAGAAACTAGGAGTTTCTGATTGCAGTGGCTCTCTCACAAAACACAATGGGAGGGGCGATCCATCACTTCTGTCCCTAACAGAGTGAGGGTCAGGGAGGGTGGAGGGAGGCCACGGGGCTGGTCCTCACTCCGCCAGCCTGACGGAGGGTTATGAGGAACAGGATGGGGCTGGTTAAAGTTTAACCAGCTATCTTCCTACACACTGAACACATCATTCTCTGCTGTGGGAGATCTAAATGTTTCGTCAGCCCAGGATCCATGACCCGACGCCCACTGGGAACCCTCTCGCCCACTCACCAGCCCTCACCCAGCTGCATCAATACGGATCACTAGAACAAGGCGACAAAGTTTTGCCAACAGCGTGGGAAGAAAAGTGACTCCGAGGTCCCTTCTCCATCTGTACATGGAGCAAGTGGCTATATTAACCCAGCCCTCTGCACGCGCCATACAGCGCTCTTTGACTTCATAAACCTAAAGGCCTTACTTCTTCGATGGCACAATTGCATCCACTGCTGACACATTTTCGCAGTGGATCAATAGCAGAGGTTAGATCTGGGGACACTGTGATTATGCCGTGAAAAATGATGGACCTTCTTTTGATAGTCATTTAATACACAGTTGCTTCTTTTGATAGAATTTGGCAAAAGCCGCCCCCCGGTGAGTTAACAATGAGTGCTGGAGATCGTATTTCCTTGTTGACACGTTCAATCTTGTTCCCCCCACCCGTTTTTGGAAAGACCTGCCGTGACAAATAGGATGTGAACAGACTTTGGGTGTCTGAGGGTCACATCAGGTGCAGTGCAGGTTGGAAGTGTTATAACCCAATGTGTTCCTGTTCACTGGTCCAATCATCTTCATTGATTGAGGCAATGATGGAGAGGGTCCCACCTTTTTTTATGGAGCAACAGAAGGAGCTGGGGGTTGAAGCAAATAAGCCTTGAAGGAAAATGGAAAAAATACTAGACAAAGATTAGAAATCTGCAAATAACTTCATCTGCTGTGTTTTTATAAATGTTACAAAACAAATAAACAGATTTAAGTTATTTGTTCATGAAAAGAAAAATTAAATGTGATCCAATATCAGACAATGAATGCCAAATTCTCGTCATTCTTTGCTTTTGTATGTGATTTTTGTTCATCACTAAAAAAGGATTGGCTTGGATTTATCAGGGTGTTGTTCTCAGACAGAATAGTTCCCTTAAGCTGTTGAAAAAAAATAAATCTAGGCAAGCCTATGGGAGTAAATATGTGCCATAAGGATTTGAATAAAAAATGCCTCTGAAATTTGAACGTAAAAAAATTCAGAGTCATTCAAATCCTGATGGCACATATTTACTTCCATACAATCAGCTGATTATTTTTTTGTCGAACTCTCACATTGGATTTCTTCTCTTTTGGCATTTTTAACTCATATCCATCATTAGCATGAAAAGACGTTGTGCTTAAAATTGATAACTAGTGCCTGGGGCCTATATCCATTTTAGAAGGAACGTCCTCAGTTTGCAGATCATCTGCATGAAGGAGAGGAATTCAAGTGACAGTTTGATTTAATAAGATCTGATGAGGTGACTTGGCCACACACTTGCTTATTAATGCAGTAATTTCTGCCCATTCTGGCTGGTGAAAATGAAAAATTGACATCCCTCGGGGGAGAAGGAGAGGACAAGATGTTCAGAAAGTGGTTTAGAGAGAGGGTGATATTTGGAAATTAAAGAAAACGTGTCAGGGTCGAGAACGGATGAGAGAAGAGGTGAGAGGAGCAGTGGAGCTGTCCATTTGTACAAACCGAAGAATCTGTCATGTGTCGGTTTGTGTTTTCTTTGCCGCTGCGTTGAGGTGGTTCTGACAGCCAGGACTTTCTCTCCTTCATCCATGCCGCAAATGACATTACCAAAATTGTGTTTGTTGCGTCGCCTTGGTTGGGGACTCCTGGGAAACAGGCTGGGTCAGGCAGGCCAGATAGACGGAGAAAAGGGGTAAGAGAAGAAAAAAGGAACGAAAGAATGGAAGAAAGAAAGTGAGGGAAAGAAATAAAACCCAAACTGACTAAACACAAATATGTCTAAAGGTATTAGATTTCAACAAGATGCACATATACAATAATGCAGACCATATTTCTTTTCCAGCGTTAACACACATCACCTCATCTGGATTGGGATACGTAGGGATTACTTCCTCCAGCATAAATACCAAAGTCTGTCAAGGACTTCTACTTCCTGTCTCTTAGGGCATGATCAGGCTCCTAAATATTTCAGCAACAAAAATGAACTCCTCTCTCATGGGGGCAATCCTCTGCCTGATTGCACGGACCCAGATTTAATAGCTTGGGTCCGGCCCAGGTCAGCCTGGGTTGGACATGCATCTCCACCTTCCAGACCTGCACATCCCTAACATTCACTAACAAGGAACAGGGGAGCAGCAGGACAAAGGATCCTCCATAAAGCATAATTACACATTGACGGCAAAGATTTTGTGCCATTATACATGTGTGATTTTTTCTCTCTCTCCCCACTTTACAGCTCACGATCAATCTTTAATGACCCACTGAATATTAACTGGATTTGTACGAGCCGAGTGTCAACTCCCATGAGCATGAGCTGGAGGCCCAAGGTTTATCAGACGACAAGGTGGGAGCAAAAATGAAAGCGCTTGCATGGTGGGTGTCCAGTGAATTACATATGTCTTATGTGCAAACGGAAGATTTAGTCAATTACAATTACAATCATTCACTATGGGAAGGACAGCCAGGGTAATTGTAGCCTTAGTACCACCCTTGAAGCTACACCACTTACCGAATTACAATAGAAGATACAGTGCTGCAAGACTCATGAAGACAAATGTGATGTGAATATACATATTGGAGATTCAAAGATTTCATTCTCTTTTTTTTTGTTGTTTCAAAATTGGTGCTCATTCATAACAGATACTGATTAATACCACTGACTACAGCAGTGTCTCTTTCGCAAGCCTGGAGCTCAGGCTGAGCTCCTCAGCAGCAGCAGAGTAGCCCCTGGACGGTAACCCCTGCCAGGCGGGCTCTTTGTCACCGTACTGCCTGCTACTGATTAATGGATGTTGGTTGTGATCAGAAGAGTGAGACACGGCTGAGGTCCTAATCTTGCTGTGTCTCAGGGCTACAGATGGTCCTGAGATGGATCAGGCCACGATATTCACCCTTTCAGAGGAACCTCTTGGGTGGAGGAGCATGCCAGGGGGCCTGTGGATAATGGGACCCCTTCCTCACCTTTTAAAAGAGAACATGTTTATGGCTACTTAGAGGAAATTGATTTGATTGTGCCAGGAACGCATGTGTGAACACAACTGGCACTTTTATAGGCTATTTGTCTTTTAGGTCACAGCTGGAGAAATTTATGCCCATGTTGGGGGGTCAGGAGAGTGGGTGCTGGGCTGTGGATTTGCATGTTTAAGGCAGTAAATATTAATATGTGTGTGCACATACAAGCACGTGTGCATTTCCAAACTGTACATGAGAGCAGGTCATGATGAGAGCAGCACCGGAGGTGCACTTTCACAGGGTGTCCATCATTAAGTATCAGCCTTAATGACTGAAAGCTCATAACTGAGGCGCTGCCAGAAAATAAAACATCGAGATTTGTTAGGACACATTAATCCTCTGAATTGATGTCAATGGGCAACTGCTTTCACCTGCTCATGTTTTTTACAGTCATGCATCTCGACTCCACTAATTGAGAAATGTTTACACGTGAATTTCAGTCCATGATGTCAGTGGACCAAAGAAAGGAAAAAAGAACATTGTTCTTTTAGGTTTTAAGGGCACTTCTTGATTTTGTGTCTCTAATGCGTGATTATACACAAAATGTGTCGCACCAGTCACATTACAGGAGTTGCGATGTAAATTTCTTTACCCATCAAAATACATGTTCTTTTTCATGTACCAATGTGTTTCAAAGGTATTGAAAATACATAAATTGATCCTGTTAGCAATAGTGCCTGCCACATTTACTGGCACATATGAAAAGATCTGTAAAAACTCTTGTATCACTGTATCATTGGATGGTTCAGTCTTCATTGAACCAACCAATTATCACATTAAAACTATGCATGTATTTGGTGAGGTGATAATTCTACATCAAAAAACTGCAGTACCCAGAGAGTACCAATAATTTCATTGGGTGAATATGCAGTATCCATGTACAAAGGCCTCTTGACCTTTCGTGTTGCATAGCAACAGTTACAACATGAAGCCCTGGTAAAGTCCCACAGATGTTTACCTATCTAGACATTTTAAATACCTCTTGATACCATGCTCTCTAACACTGTTTCCAGGGCCTTTGAGAGGAAAACAGGTCCGTAGCATCACAGAAACACCACTAAACAGTGGAAATGAGCCATTTTACCACATATTTATCACTCGTTTCATAGTGAGCTAACCTGTGTTTGTTGCTAAAAAGTTTATTGTTGGTCCTGTTTGCCCATAAGAAGCATTTCTATTTAATGTCCCAGGAGAGGTTAGGAAACATAAAACGTTAATGTTTTTCATAAACACTGCTAACAACTGGACGGCATGTCTGAGGCATTAAATGGTTGTGATGAAGAGATAATAATCCAGGTGGATGAAATGCATATGAACTTAGTTAAAAGGTCCTTGTCTTTCAACCATATTATATTACCTTTAAAAAATAGGCAACACAGTCCAATCTTTACTAATTGAAATATGTATTTATATATTAATTTTCCTGAATTATTAACCAATTGTCTACTGCAGCTGAAGACATGATTGATTGGTGTGAGGTTGCTCCACGTTGACTGCATCAAGACAAATCTAATTCCTCTGTCCATCTTTTCTCTTTCTGCTGCAATCCATCAGCCTCATTTCATCACTGCTGACAACAGTGTGCATGCTCATATGGCTGCAAGTTTGAACGCAGTTGTGGAGTTATTCTGTGCAATTTCCTAACGCTTTGGCTATTAGTGAAGTAAATAGAAGCAGAAACAGAAATATTTAGGTTTTTATTGTACTATGATATCTTTGATCTGTTTAGTCTCTGTTTATTTTCTTGAAATATTGATTCTATTATGTAGCTAGTAAAGGAGGTGGAAGCTCATGTTCATTTTAATGATGTAGTGTGTTTGGAGGAACACCTACCTTCTGAGGCTTAAATCGGATTAAGCCATAGAGTGTATGTTAATGTTTGTGTGCGAGTTATCTGGCCGTCCCCAGGGGGGACAGGCCTCCTGCTCCTCTCTTTAGGTAATGGAAGCAATGTGTCCATAATCCCAGTGAATGACTAATAAAAGAGAGTAGCGCCTTGGGCCTGTTCCCTCAGCAATATTATGGCTGGGTATTAAACTGAGTGCCTGTGTAATACTGTCAAGTCACTGTTTTCTCAAACATCTCTCACACAATTCATTTATTCCTTCTGCTCCTGCATATCTCTGTATTTGCAAGTGAAAGCTGAGGTGTGTTTTTTTTTTTTTCCTTTTTATGAGCTCAGATTGTTCTCATCTGAGTGAAAGCTGTTTATAAATCCTCGGACGCGTGAATCATCAGATCGCAAGGAATTGTATTCATGGACACCCGAGGCACTCATGAATGCTGCTTTAATGGAAACCAAACGCTGCTTGAATACTAATAAGCCATGACACGCTAACCCGCAGCCCTCCACCCGATACCCCTGTGCTCTCTTTAAACGCTCTTTAATGGCAATGTTAGTGTTATACAAGACGCTCATTAGACACTTTAATTGGTTTGGTTGGTGTTGACAGCGGCGTTGATTGGCCAGGCCAGACTACGTAGTCTGCATCGTGGTTTGTGGGGGTCAGTGATCGGGCGCTGCTGGTGACTAATGTGGTCATAGTGGACCCTGCATCTGTGATGAGGAACTTATTGGCGCGGTGGTGGGCCGGGAATGTCCCTGTGGCCGTATGAGGTCATTATGTTTTGGTCCGAATATTCTAACTAAAATTCAAGGAGTGCGTTCTTGTGTACACTAATTAGAGACCATCTGAATTTTTTACGTTATCAACCTCCTGGCTTGTATTGATTACTTCAGCTTTATGGGCATGATGTCACTTGGATCTGTTGTCATGGTGGAAGGGGAGCAGTGCTGCTAATTTCCACCATCAGTCAAATATGTTTTCTCTTGCTGCTTACAGAGCAAAGTAAGCTGGAGTAGAAAGATGTAGCACACAAAATCTTGCAAACGTATTCAGAAACATTGAAATTTTACAACTTGCCATATTACAGACACAAACTTATTGTGTCTGATTTATTATTATTATTATTATTTTCTCTTTTTTTGGCAGGGTGGGAGAGTTTTGAATGATAACTGTTAACTAGAAAACTAACATATAGACGTTATTTCGAGAAAACTGCTAGAAGTCCTGCTGTTAGTGTGCCACAAGCCGTGAAGGACACACAGGAACAAATCTGAAAGGTTCTCTCGTCACGAGAAGTAAAAATATTTTCCTTGGTCATACATGGAAAAAGCTAAGAGTGACTAGAACTAATAATAAGAGACAGCGAATACCATGACACACAGCAGTGGCAGCATCATGATGTTGGGATGTTTTCATCAGCAGGGCTGGAGAAGCACATAACAATTGATTTTTAGACGGATGGCGATATATAAACCACATGTGATCTCTGGAGGAACTTGCTATTACCGTTACAGGCTGTGAAAGACTTAAGACTTCGTTAGAAGCTCACCTTCCTGTGGAACAACAACCTTTAACGCACAATTCAAAATACAAAGCACTGATATATCTGGGGGAAAATCAACTCCATTCCTCTGGGGCCAGAGTCTCAAATATTTTAGATATGTCCTTGCTAAGTGTGTCAGATCTAACTCTCAAATTACAATCTGTGGCAAGATTTGAATATTGATATTCATAGAAACTTGCCATCCTATTTGAGTCGATTGGGAACATTTTGCAAATAAGAGGAGCAAAAACTGTAAGAAGTCACATTAATAATAATAAAAAAACAAAAAACAACTACATAATGACAGTAATTAAGTTGTAAACCACTGTTTTATTTGACTGATGTAAAGCAAATTTCATTAACACATTCATAACATAATAACTGAACCATGGTTTCTCATCGCCCTTGTTGTACAGGCATAATTTATTATTTACAGAGCAAATCACATCACAATAATATTTACATTACTAAAGAATAAAGAAATAACATTCAAGTGACTTTAAAAATAGAATCAGGAATTAAAAACTGTTGACAAAGTTTATATTTTAAAAGAAGCTGGAATTTTTTTTTGTTTTTTAGCAAGATCAACATTTAGGGTTGGGCAGTCAAAAAGCCAATGTTTCTGGCTTTGTTAGGGAAAAACGAGATGGTCTGATTGGGAATGGGTCTGTAGAAATAACCTATCCAATTTTTATTTTCTTCTTTTGTACAGGCTGTGATGTTTTTATATCTATATGAACCTTTTACTCTGGGGTGTTTTGAGCAATGACTTGGCAACGGAAGCAGCTACATGTGGTCATTTGGATAACTGTCTTATAAACTGGCTTAATTATTTCACCCTAGAGGTTGTGCAAAAGTGCAGGTTTTCTCACATTAAATTTGGGCTTACTTTTGTAGAAGGACGAAAATCATTAACTAAATGTACTTCCTAAATGACTGCATGGTTCTTTCTTCTCATTTTCCACATATATTTAATTGGAAAACACTTCTAAAGCGAAAGCATTTATATATTTGTTTTCTAACCTGAGCTATCCTAATGTTCCAAGTATGTTTCTTCCTATTATGCATCCAAAGAAACGTGCACATATTTAAGATGATGAATAAGTCATGAAAGACAAGCAGTGCAAAAATAGACACATGCATACACCAGTTTTTAGAAACTACACAAGTGTGAGAGGAGGCGAGGTGAAGGCCCACTCAAGCTGATTATACCGCCATCGACAGGGACCCAGAAAAACAGGCACTCACTTTCCTCTTGATTGAATTAAACACCTTTTATGGGACAAATCGATGAGACGGAGATGATGAGGGGTGTGCTGCCGGTGTGGGTAAAGAGGAGCGGGGGAGTCTAGTGTTATGATATGTGGAGGTGCAATCTGTCTGTACTTACTCTCGCTCATGCCGAGTCACACACATGCATGCTCAGATGGTGCTTTGAGCACACAGGTGAGAGGTCTGATGCCATGTTGTAATTCAGGCAAATCAATGCTTTTAAAGCATTTAGCAATGCTTGGTGATGAAGTACAGGCAGAACGGGCCTGCCAAGCACTATACGTTCCAGACCCAAATCAATCATAATAACAGGCTGAGACAGTGCAGTGAATGGAAAGAATCAAAATGGGACTTCACTCATTCACATTTTTTATGGTTTGATCAAAAAGGAATAGTAAAATGAGAACTGCATATTAAGCAACACTGAGAACCAATAGTGCCTGCAGCACGCCCTGTTTATACTAAAACCTCTTCACTATCAAAGGCTTTTCTCACACGAGACAGATGCCCATATTAAAATTTATGGTTTAGTGTGGTTTACGTTTGAGCCAGAAAATTTTGCATTTCTTTGAAACTAACATTCAAAGTGTTCTTGCAAAAGTGTTCGTGCAGTCTTGGCATGTGGCAAGTAAAGAGGCAAGCATCCTTTGCTGAGAATGAAAAACAATCAGAACATGAATTATATTGTTCCTTGTAAAATTATTGCACTTGAACTTTTAAGCATTTTGTCATGTTTCAGCCAAAGTTTAATGATGGACCAATAAAAAGTAGTCCATAATTCTGAAGTGGAAGGAAGCTGATGCACGTTTTCAACTTTAAAAATTCAAGTCTGTGAAGTGGAGGGTGATTTTTATTTCTCTCCCCCATTCGGAATGAAATGAGAATACAGCTCTGCAGTTAGATACAAGTCCCCCAGTTACATTCTGTCAGAGGAGACAGTTGGCGAGGAAGTGTGGGAAGTAAAGGGTGTAGGAAGCTCCAGGGTGGATTGACAGGGATGGCTCTGGATTTGCTCGGCTGGTTGTTCCACAATCGTAGAACAACACATGGAAATTGTCTGTGTTGGCATCGGCACTGCCTGCTTATCAATGTTCTATCTTGGGAAATATTTCAAGCTTTTAAAGACTGGATGAATTGTGTCAGGACAAGTTCTGGAGTTTGACTGGACCATTGTGAGAAATGAAAATGCTTTGATTTAACCTTCCTGTTGCAGCTCTGGCAGTATGTTTCGGGTTTTTTTGGAACGTGAACCACCAACATTATTTTTTAGTTCTTTGCTGTCTTTTACGATGAAGAAAAGTATCCCCGAAGGAGGACGCCGTCACTGTCAGTGTTCACAGTGAGGATTGTCTTTTACTTTAACAACATTCATAAGGAAATGAATAATTGAATTTAACTCATCAAAGCAACTTTTACAGGGTATTTAAAGGCAGGCTTTATTTTTATTGAGTTCCTCTACTTTTTTCCATATACTTTTTGGCACTTACCTATTCTTTAAATAAATAATCATGGACGGTTTTGGGAGATGTGAATGATATTCCATAAAAAATAAAATAACGCACAAAGCATAAAGCATACATTTTAGAAAACTTCAGTTTCCATAAACTCAGTACAAAAGTAAACTGCTTCTGCTATTCTGAAACTGTTTGCTGTGCTCTTTTCGCATGGGAACCAGCAGAACATTCAACTCACTTAAGCGCATGAACACGAGACACCTAACCTAACCTAACCACTAGACAATAAAGGGAATGAAGAAATAAAAGGTTCGATTCATCAAAATCACGAAAGTCTCTACCACCCAGTAAATTAAACAATATTTCATAATCACTCTGACAATGAGACAAGAGACAGCAATTTGGGGCTGAGAGCTCCTTTTCAGCCGGGAAGCACACACAGCCACAGACACACCAGTGCACACACGTAGACACACACTTGCACATAATTATCAGAGCGGACATGCTCCGGAGGCCCAAAACACTCCCTGAGTACCTGCCCAATCAAGTGTCCAACAACAGACACCCACCCAGCCTTCATTTATCTTGTCGGTGAGTGTTCATATGTGTGTGTATCAAGCTAATTACCACCATGAACCATCCCACACAGAGACCTAACCCAGACTTTGTGGCGCTGTCCAGGGACAAGGGAGGTGGGTAATTAGCTTTCCATTATTGCAACACATACACACTCACTGAACGGCAAAGCAGTAGGAGGGTTGGGAAATCGGGCTGCAGGACTTATTTTGGGTCTGAGGACACTGTAGGAGGTCAGAGTTAAAGACGTGTAAATCAATAAACGGCTGAGCCAATGGTGGGACTGACATGGTATGATGAGATATTTTCTTTATTCCTTCAACCAAACTGATATTGGCACCTTTATCCTAGGTGGGTAAATAAACTGACCACTCGTAATTGTCTAATGGTTCTCTTTTTTATCATCAGTGCTTTCCAAGAAAGAACAACTTGAAAAACCACTGACAGATGAATTCAGAAAGCAAGTACCAAAAATCAGACCAAAGCAGGAAGACGCCTCACTGGATGAAACTTGAATCATTTCAAATCAAAAGCCACTGTAAAAAAGTTTTCAAGAGAAATTTCCAAGACTTAACATGTGTAGCAGTACTATTTCAAAGCAGTGTGGCATTCTAAAGATCTTTGGAACAATTGCAAACAATGACAAAATGATGTAATCAGATAGAGAACTGTAACTTTAAAAGCTTGTCCAGTCTAGACATAATGAAGGGTTGAATGAGTTTTTAATGTATTTGGAAAAAAGATAAGATTTAGCTCGACAACTGTGGTCATTTGCTTCACAAGTACAAAATAACTGTCTACAGAGCTCCTAGGTTTCTTACTTTAAGTGAAGACTAAAAGTCAAAGAGGCCAATGGTATCAATCAGTTCATCCTATGGGGAGTGTTGCTTCCAAATGTACATTATTTCAATCTTGTTCTCATAAAGGTTAAGAAAGTTCAGTGCAAACCAATCTTTCACATTATGTTAAAAAAATTAGGCATTTCATCGCCAAAGAAAACGATGGTCTTTGTGAATGTCGATCCAGAAGGCAGTGAATTTCAGAAGAACAGAGTAGATTGAAAATGGACACAACAAGGAGAAGCTGCTGAAATTGAGAATTCATGAATAAAGAAAGTAACTGGACTGATATATTTTAAATGATAATTAGAACCTGTTCAACTTTGACAACAGAATGTTGTCAGCGGTTGCACTAACTTACAAAATGTGGCTGGACTTAAACCCAGACTAGGACTGCGATCAAACATAATGATTACCTAAAATGTTTGGAGTCGTCTTTTATTTTTTATTTTATTTTTTCCAAATTTTTGGACATCAATTATTTATGGACCAATAATTAGAAAAAAATCTTTTTTTTTTCATTTACATTTGCGGCAATGTCCATCAACCGTGCACAAGACACATCATTTAATGAAATAAATGTTGCTCCTCAAATATCTGACAAGACAAGGTTACCAAGCTTAAAGAGGAACCCAAATGAATACTGAAAAAAAAATTATGAGCCAAATTAGCAGTGGTGTACTCAATAATTGTCTGCTTGTCACATGCTGTTAGTTTTGGATTGGTTGCTGCAATAATTGTGTTTATACTGAAATTGTGGTAATTGTGTCCAATTACATGGTTACTGTTTATCTGCCTGAAAGGAAAGTACATAGAGAAGGACGTGCAGAATGAGACATTACTCATCCACGACAGTCGACAACTCAAGAGCAATTTTGTTGCTCTCCAAGAAATACCCACTTTGCCAACATTGAAGCCACAGTGGAGCTTTGTTGGGTGTGCACGTGGGTTTAAAGTGTTTTAAAACAGCTTATAATTTCAAGCTGCCCCCCCAAAAAGTTCTCTAACACATCGTTGGTCCAGCTGTTGTCTGGGGGTGTATAATTGTGTCAAAACCCTCTACTCTGATCCAAATGTGCCCCCCTAAAGCAGTTAGAGACCTCCCCCCACATGGTCCTGGGCATCATCATTTTCCAGCAACCATCCATCTTCGGACTGCGATTAATTCCGTTCATTTCCAAGCGCAGGCCATAAATCCTGGCACACTTAATTAATTTCGCGGCCAATGTGGGGCTCCCGTAAAGCGGGGATTGTTCTCGCAAAAGCCCATATTAATTATGCTATTTTACAGCCATCTCATTGAAGGCTGTGTTTCATCTTTCATAATTACATTTTCAACAACAACAGGCGCAACAAAAGGAGCGTAATTATACATTTGGCGGTACACTCTCTTGTAATAAGTCAATGTTAGCATCTTGCTCACACTCTGTGGCGCTAAGGTGTCGAGGCACAGAGCGGAGTTGCAGGATCTGCAGGATTGGAGAGAGCCTCTGCTTTTTCTTTTTTTTATTATTGTAAACTGAGTTTGAGTGAGGGAGTGGGGGGCATTATGATGCAGAACATATTGAAAGCATGCTGGTACGAATTGTCCTGATGAAGTTACAAGAGATTATTGTCGCATTGAGGCGTAGATGATCATTACTCTTATGTTGGAGTTCGCTGAGTCTCTTGTCAGCTGCTTCGCTGATGTTCTCGTGTCAGAGTGGGCCTGTCTCTGTTCACGGATCACAGAGAGGCAACAGTCTTCTGCTGGCTTTCGGCTACCACCGCCCTACTGTTGCACTCTCCCACTGGCCTGGGCTGAGGTCACCAGGTCATAACGAGTGGTGGGGCTTGTACTAACAGCCGCCTACACACTCTGTCCTCCGTCCAGCTGTCCACCCACACACATTTGGAGTTGAGCAGTAATAATATTCTCAAACACATATGTTCACCACGAGAGCTGCCATAAGCATACTTTGATGCATGGGCTGTCGTGGCCGTGGCTGGCTGGTGGTGAGTTTGTTCAGTCGTGATGATGCTGCGTCAACTTTGACTCTTGATCGTTAGCAGCTCTGCTGATATAATTAATGGGCTGACTGTTTTTTAGGATAAAGCTAAAGCTGGTTTGTGTTGTTGGGTAATTCTGGTCACATGAAAAGTAACATCTGCTATCAACATTTCTAAAGAAGTTCTTTTGCCGAGACGTTACATGAACGATCTGGGATTCATGAAACGCTTTAAGGCTGAATGGGTATATTAGCACTTTGCACCCATCTGATGGCTGAATAACTTGAATAACAAATTAACAACTAGACCGCGTCTTTATTGTTGAGTTCATGTTTCAGTTTAGTTCTTCTTGGCAAACTAGCAAGATCCTGGAGTGAATCTTAACAGCACCTTGCAAGACATCCTACAGATTTTCAAATGGATTTATGTCTGGACTTTGACTGAGCTATTCCAACACAAGAGAATGCTTTGATTTAACTCCAATTGCCTTCAACAGGTCTTCTTCCAGGATCGGCTTATATTTAGTTCCACCCTTTTTCCATTAACTAAGACTTACTTCTCTGACCCTGCCAAAGAGAAGCAAGTCAACATCCTCCACCATGTTTCAACATGTGGATAATATGTTCAGGATTATATGCAGTATTGATATTTGGCCACATGTAGGCCTAAAAGTACATTTCTGTCCCATTTTCCACATGTTGGAAAATGAGTGTCAAACTGCAAATGGTGCTTTTTTTTTTAACAATGACTTTCTAATGAAACTTGTCAATATTCAATATAGGCTTCATTTGTGGAGCGATAGACAAATAGTTGTGCTTTGAAAAAGTTTAATCCTTGTTTTAAATGTCTCCACTTTATCGCTGACCTGTCTGGTGTGAATTGGACTGTTTGTTTTCTGAAGTTATTTATTTTACAAACCTCTGCATCCGTTAAGTATGGTTTAGATGCAACACAGCACTAAATACAAGTGCATGGCACAGAATTTGAAAACCTTTTCATTACACTTCACAATTAAACACTCTTTTGTATTGTTCTAATAATTAAAAATACTATTGAATTATTATGAAGTTTGTGGTCTCAAATGTTACAAGATGCAAAAAAGATTCAAGAGTGAATACTTCATTGAATTCTTTCGTACGGTTGTAATTCCTTCTGAGAAGACAAGAATTCACCTTTTATAATGCAGGGATCTTAACCCTAAGAGGTGTATATTACCAGAAAACAATAACCCTGAATTTGTGATTGGGCTGTTGTTGGTAGTAATGGCTGCCCAGATGACCCTAAAGCGCATCTGTGTCACCTCTGATCAGTGGTGTTACAGTCCACTGCCAGACGCTGGAGTCCTTTCACTTCCTATTACGCTCCCAACACTGAGAGTCTGCGTGCCGTGGCAAGGGCCATAAGTCCTGTGACAGCGACCTTGAACAAGTGTGTTCATCCATGTGCAACAATTACCAGCATCTTTGGCCGTGTGTGTTTGTCTGCGATATCTCTTCACCCCCCTCCACTCCTCCCGCGCTCCTTTCCTGTCAAGGCCATTGGTGATCAGTGGAGGTTAAAAGTTACAAATCACCCTTCCTCCCCCCCTCCTCTGCCCTCCTGTCCGCCTTCCCCATCCCCTCCCCTCTCAGACTGTCCTCACCCTCACCCAGGCAGTGGCCTCCAGGGGCTCCGGGGTCTCATTCATATTTGCTCCTGTTGAGGGTCTGCAGGGATCAGAGGCAACAGAGGGCAATTACTCCTCTGCTTTAATTGGCATTATCATTTTAGCAGGTTGACAGAGATGGATCACCAAGCAGGGCCAAGCTCCGGTACTGTGAGCGGAGGAACAGGGTGGAGTAAAGCTTGGGGTGCGGTGGGGGTAGGGGCAGAAGGAAAACGAGGATAAAGGAAAAAACAAACAGAAAATAAAGAATGAAGACCAAATTATAATTATTTGGTTTTGGTTACATTATGGACGAGTGCCAGTCCATCAGGACTGAATTTGCTAATGATTTTATGCTCAAGTGTGACGGAGGTGGTGGTGGGGGCGGCACGAGGTGGGGTTGTATTAGTGTAACCCTGTATAAATCCTGGCCATGGCCTAACAAGCGGCTCAGCAGTGGCTTCATAACTCAGGTCCTGTAAAGCTGTCAGTAGAATTAAGAGGCACCCATTATAGGTGCCCATACAAGTGCCTCATGCAAAATACCAGGGTTCTCCCTGGGGCCGGCAGCAGCGTATAATTTTAGCTGCTTAGTGAATCATCTTCAAAGTTAGACTCAAGCATCATCAGCTCGCTGGCTGCACATAAACTGCACCTCCATCTCCTATGCTGTCTTTAAGTCGGTTTAATTTTCTCTCTTCTTCCTGTCTTTCAACTCGGAGCAGATAATCCTCTTGAACGTTCGAGGCTGAATTAATCAACGTGGAAAAGATGTTCAAATCTGAAAAGGGTGTTTTAAAAACAGAGCTTTTTTTTTTTTTTTGCATGTGTAGTAATTTTCTTCAATAAATAACAAAATATAACCATAAAATGCCCAGGTGATTAGAGTTGCTAAACTGAGTGGCGGGAGAAACTGACTCGCTTAAATCTCTTTTAGGAAAGGGAATAGCAGAATCTCTTTCCTTCCTTCCCTCCATGTGAAAAATGAAAACTATAAGGGAGACAATAATAAAAATAGCAGTGTGAGTGGACAGGCCAGAGCAGTCCATTACTCACAGCTGCTTTGGACTGCGTAGTAAAAATGTGCTGCACACTGCAAAAGCATGCATCACCACTGGCCTAAAACAAATGGGCTGTCTCCAATGTATTTACCTCCAATTGTTCAAGCTTTTGGTGGGGGAGCCGTGGCCTGTCCAGACAACTCAGGCCTGTCCATCTATGGGACATGGGAGGGAATTATTAGGAACAAGTACCAGATGGAGTGAGATGCTTCACACTGACACTGAAAGAGAAGCAGTGAGATAAACTAAAAGTGTAGGGGCAAAAGGACAGATGTTGAAATCTAAAAATTTAAAGTTTGAAGCAAAGATGGCAGCAGTAATGGTGCTACCTGAGAGGAAACACATTTCCAGACGTCAGACATCAACAAGACATGTTTTTCTGTAAACTTGAGGGATAGTTGTTGGTGAAAATCCCACAAGAAGTTAAGTTCCTGAGACCACAGCCAGGCCATATTTAATGAGACTTAAATATGGCCAATTTGTTGGTATAAACGTCAGAAAGTCAACTTCAGGATGTCTATATAATAAAAAAATGCACTAAATTGCCAGTCTTAATAAGATTGTTGGAGGCTCCAAGGTGAAAATGCTTCAAAAATTGTCTGAAAGCTTCAGTCAATAACAGAGCCTGATTTAGGATTATATGATTCTTACACTACATCATTTTTTTTTAATTGTTGTACTATTGATGTACATAAAACAAATTTCAATGTGTCCCTAAATGTCCCTACACGCCTCCAAAAGCTCACTAGTAAAAACATCCTACTCCTGAACCAGTTTTTTGTTTAGTAAAACTATAATGTTCCAAGAGAAAAGTGATTACCTTCTGGATATGTTTGCTTGAAAAACAAGATTATTGACCTGGAAAGACAAGCAGTCCTCCTGGGAGTTATGTTTGGTGGCTGCGCTCCTTTAAATTATTACAGATGCATTTGTTTCTCCCTGATTTTGGAAAGGGAGACCAGGAGAAAAGGGGAGTTTTGTGTATCAACACAACAGAGACAGAAGGAGAGAGGGAGTACAAGTCACATAAACTACACATTCAACTCATCTAACCTCTCATCCTGCAAAAAGGAAGTTAAGAGTGTCTCTGGGATTCCTTGCCTGGAGCTCTGGTAATCATTTAATGTTGCTTGACTTTTTTTCTTTGGGTACTTATCTTCCTATTCCTGATCATTTCGGGAATAAACGGCCAATCAGACGCGCAGAGGATCCCTGCAGAGCTCGGGGCTGGGATGGCAACCAGTTTCATGGTGCAACTTTACAACTCAGTAACTCCCATTTCGTAGTGTGATACAGCTGTGCTTAATGAGAGAGCCCCACTTTTAAACAGCCCTCCTGATGAAGATGCCTCTCCACCTCACTCCTGTTTATCTCCAGCTCGGTCGTTAGCTGGGATGGCTTTGCTAATGATGAGTAGTTTACAATATGTTGCTCCTGCATAATCGGCCTCCTGTCATCATCTGGTGACAGAAAGCAACCCACCCAGCTCCAGCCTGTAGCTTTTTTTATTCTCTGTTCACATGAAAGGCAGCAGATTGAGGGAGCATCACAGTTATTAACAGGGACATGTAGATATATACCTTTACAGAAAATGATCCTATTATGTGTTCGTCAAATTAATTGCTGGAAGGCAAAGTGACGATCAGTAAGATGCACCTTCACTGTCACCATGACATTACGGAGAAATTAAGAGATTAAACTGGTATTGTTGGTGTTCCAGATTCACACTCAGCTTCTCTACATTCCCTGTGTGAGGATCCGGCATCCTTCAAAAATATTTCTAGACCTTGAATTTCTTTTTTATGCTTTTTGTGTCACGTTGCTGCCACGTTTTATGTGATAGGTCAGCACAAAGTTGTGCAAAACTGTGAATTAAAACTGAACCACTCATAGTTTATCAAATACACTACAAAAAGTAAAAATCTGTGAAAAATGGCCTCCATTTTTCAGAGTGATTTCTTAATTAACTAAAACATGAATATATTTGCAGTCTCTTTAGGATCATTGCTCTGTCTCAGCTATATTCATCATCTTGTCAAACATGATCAGCTTCCATTGCAATGCTGAAGAGAAGCATCCTCGTAGCATGCCACTCCTATTTTCCATTTGTAACTTTATTAAAGACTGTCTCTCTGCTGTGTGACTTTCCCTTCGAGATGCTGTTTGCTCATTAACATTCTCTTATAAATATCTAGGAACTGTATTAAAACAGGGTTGAAATATTTAAAGCCCATTTTTTTCTGTCACTGATAATGACCTCAAGACGAGTAAATCAAATACGACACTTGAAGGCAAGGGTGAGAGGCATCTAACACTTTGATATCACAGAGAAAATAAAGATTAAAATGTCTAGCAGTACTGTAACTTTTCCATGATGCCAGTCTCTGACTGCTGCAAGTTCCACTGGTGTGAAATGAAGTAAAGTGGCCAACAGATTAAAGGTAATAGAGCTTAAAGGTGTAATGAAAAGGGAATTGGGGAAACTGGGAGGTGGAGATGGTAGAAAAAAAAAAGAGAGATGGTTATTTAATTTATATGAGAAGTGGGAGAGAGTGGCAGTGATACATGGGTTTGTTAGTCAATTGATAAAGGAGAGGAAATTTCTAAAAAACATTCATCACCGAGAGATATGGCCACCATACATCACCTATTTGCAAACAACATGGGCTAATATTTATTCCTGGGAAGGACAGAATGACCCTCTGTCTCTCTCTTTCCAACACACACAAAAAACACACACAAATCATCTCACCATAACGTAATTAAGCCAAGAGAATAGAGCCTAATTGGAAAAATAAAACTAAATTCCTTACCCAAAGAACAACAAAGAATACATGTTAGTCAAATATTGCAAAAATGACTCCCTTTGTGCTTCTGTTGTACAGCTTTTCTCTCTCTAAACACAGAAGCATACTTTCCAATACACAATTTGTTAGAGCTGCAGCAGTGGCAGTAATATGGTGTCTGGCAGAGGAGGCCCAGATAAACAAAGCGAAGATGAATCTGGTGGCGCTGGGTGGATAGTTGAATGTATTCATCGTGGCCTATATGTCTGGAATAGAGTGTTTGTGTATATGCATCATGCATATAATCTAAAATGAGCACACCCTTATATTAAACACCCCATGTGTAATATATTGGACGCTGAATACTTCTGATACATTTGCTGCAGGTGGAATCTTTCATCTTCCCATCTGCTGTTGTGTGAGGAAGACTTTTAAATTGTCAAGCAGGAATTTAGTTATTGAATCCTGTCTGATTGATCATTAGTTAAAACACCCAATAAACTCCTGGTTTTCATCACCCCCCCCCTCCAACCCTTCCTTAAGCCAAGAAGCCCATAAGAGATGCAGGTAGAGAGCGAAAGTTCATGTTTCATTCATAAAAAAGTGCATCAACAAACAAACAAATGTGTAAATGAACATGGCTGCGGTGGTGATTGGTGTTGGTTGTGTATGCGTGTGTGTTACTGTGTGTGCGTGTACACTGGGGATGTATTGGGGCCGTCTTTGTTGCGACTCATAGCCCAGATGGATGACTTGTACAGGGGAGTGTATTTATTTTGCGGCGAGGCGACATTGGGAGATT
The DNA here is from genome assembly GCA_911649635.1 of Poeciliopsis gracilis. Taxonomy (NCBI): domain Eukaryota; kingdom Metazoa; phylum Chordata; class Actinopteri; order Cyprinodontiformes; family Poeciliidae; genus Poeciliopsis; species Poeciliopsis gracilis. The sequence goes on from CAJVRI010001220.1 coordinate 8,455,515, forward strand.
TGTTATTCCCTGGCGTTGCCGAGTTTTTCACATTGCTCCACATCCCTGGGACCATATTTCATCCCCACACCCCCAGTCCCCAAACAGATTTATTTACAGGCTCTCTTCCTGTTCATATAAACCCCCTTCCAGCTCAGGCATACATACTGCTATGCACTCACACACACACACACACACCCCCACACACACTGTACTCTCATGCGCATAAACAGACATGCTCAAGCACTAGGAAACCACCGGTACACCCCATGTGATATCAAATATATAAACACGCACAAAACATATGACCAACTGCACATGCATTTATTTTTAACTCCATCCTGAACTACTCTCATTTTTTTGTGCTTTGAACAAGGCAGCTCAACAATTTTATGTTTAACTAGCCCATTTAACTTTACAGTCCAGTCTTGATGGGGCTACGATCGCTCTTCCTTATACTGAAGGCAACACACAATAGGAAACAGGCTACAGGGAAACAGTTTGTCCTATCTAATTTTTGAATATATATCAAGTTATAAGTGCAACAGTCAAAAATCATTTGGCTGATATCGCCTTTGATAAATACACCTGCATGTGTTGTTCACTCTGAGGTCTAAAAATAATGCTCAGATTGCCTACCATTTTTTTTTTTTTGTTAAGTTTCTAGTGTAGAAAGATACACTGCATGCACTCACTAGACAGGCAAACGGGGGCTGGTCCACCTTTTGCCTTTAAAACTGCCTTAGATCTTCATAGCATTTATTTGTTTTCACTGAGTTTATGGTTCACATTGACATTAAGGCATCATACAGTTTCTGCACAATTTCTCATTCCACATCCATGACTTGAATCTTGCCATTCCACATCCGTATGGTGCTCCGGTGAGAGCTGGTGCCTGTGGAGACCACTGTGCTGTGAACTCATTGTTGTGCTCAGGAAATTAGCAAGAGATTATTCAGGCTCCCTGAAATGCTGCTTTATCTCATTGAATGAAACCATCAGAACTTCTTGACGATTCCATCCAAATAGACATGGATAGCAAAAGTAATTAGGTAGGCAGTGATATTTAATAATGCTCAGTTGGTACTAAGAGGCCCAGCACCTACAGGCAAAACATCCCCACATAATTACAAAAAGCAAGATAGATCTTTGTTTCTGTGTTACTGAATGCTTGGTTTTAACTTCATAAATTCAAGTATTCACCATATACGGATGCCTAATTGGCTTACAGCCACGTGGATTGGGGCTGTAACCCACCAAGACTTTCATTCTCATTGGGATGACTTCGGGTCAGTTTTATTTTCATACTTTTTATCATTGGTAAGTAACACTGTCCGCATATTGGTATAATTGCCCATCCGTCTGTCCATCCACTGACATGTCTACCCATGTTAACCGGCAGTCACTCAACCACAGCCTATTCAAGCAGTAAGACAAAACCGAGGGAATAAAGTAGACAGTGATAATCCAAATGTAGAGACAAAACAAAGAAAGCTATACAAAAAACATGCAAGTTTTTGAGTATGCATACGTGTCTTAATTCAATTCAGCTCACTTCCATCGAATTCAGTTCAGTCTAAGTCATTTATATTCAGTATAATATAACTTGGTACAGTCCACTGAACTGAATTAATATCAATTCAATATTCAGTTCAATTAATCTTATTGTCTGTCAGTATAGTTATGTCGTTAGTGTAGTAAGAGTTAGCCAATTCACAAAAAACGTTATCTTAAAACTCTTAAGATAAAGAGATCTAAACCAAATCCAAATATGCATGATCTTGTTCGGTCCAAATTCAAAATAATTTCTACGCTAGTCATGCCAATACAATCTGGGAAACAGTTGGACCCGTCTTTGGTCCAACTGTTTCCCCAGCTAGACCGAAGACTGGAGCGACAGTTCATTTTTCAGCAACAAGGCTAAGATCTCAAAGGAGTGTCTCAGTCAGAGTCTAGACTTAAATACGATTAAACTTCTCTTGGGAGATGTGAACTTGGCTATACAGACATTTCATTGATGCATTAAAATATATCCACAGGTGTGCCTCCATGAACTCAAATGTTGTGAATTAACCTAATAGAAGCTTATAAAGCTACGCCATAGTTAAATGGGCTTTTCCAAATATTTTGTCTCTTGACCTCAGAAAGACTGAATGGTTTCTTTCTCAATTTTTTTTTTCAAATAAAATATGTATTTCCCATATCTATCCCTACAAATCAACCCAAATGCTCACGATCCTAATAAAGAGTGGAAGATGCAGTAAAATCCCAGGTACGATGCTAAAAACTAAATAACTAAGGAAACATGCATGGGGGGGCGTGTGCTTGTCTGCACAGGAAGGTGGAGGATGTGTTAGGGGTTTCTTGGCCCTGAATCTCTCCCTATCTGTGTGAGTAATGATCCAGACTGCCAGTGTGGTGGTGTTGTCCCATCTATAACCATTTACACAGAGCCGCACATACAAACAAACACACACACGCAGAACATTAATCAGGCAGGAAACAGGGCAGGTGGATGGACACAGCGGCTGGCAGGGTTCATCCATCCAGTGTTAAAACAGACATGCTGCAAACACACTGGGAGCGTGACTTAGCTCCACTGATGCTAACGTGGACAAAATCCTAGATTTTATTTTTATTTTTTTTGTTGAAACTTTGTTGTAGTACAAAGACAAAACGTGGAAAAGTTCCAGGGGTGTAAATACTTTATGACAGCACTGTATGCTTCATTGTGGTCAATGGGATAAGACTCTGGACTGACGCCTCTGTGTAAACAGCCTTAACTCGACAGAAAGTTAAAAAATAATGTAAACCTGGTCCAACTTGTAATAGGAGGATTTATTTCATAAACCTAAAATACTGTTATGAAATTAATTTCACAATCAGTAATTAAAGAAAAGCCATGCTGGTCTGGAGAAAAAGATGCATTGCTTCTTGGCTATACTTCCAGTGTTAGAGTTCAGAAATAGTTTCATTTTTCAATCCTTTGTACTTGTTTTCATAACATAAAAATTCTTCACATTAGAGAAAGTACAACTGACCACACAATAAAGTAGTTCATAATAATATTCCATCATTCACATTTATTAAAACCATAGATTTTGTTTTTCATGTCTATGCCCATTTAGAGTCCTCCAGTACAAACAAGAAAAAATAATTACAGCAAACACAATTTTAAACCTTTACAGGATTTAATCACAATTTGAAACATCTCTTGAAGAGAAACTGTTGAGATCTACCGTGCAGAAGCAGAACGCATCAACTGTAATGATCTGATAAAATACGCATCAGTCTGGGAATCTGTTTGTGCAAACAGTTGAGCCAGTAAATAAAACTACCATTACATTACGTGATGGAAGTAAATGTGCGCCGCTCATAAATAGTGCTTGTCCTGTGGGTTTAAAGTAGGTTGGGGTGTGGTCCGGTGGTCAGGGAAATGGCCAGATGACCTGAACTCTGCTGAGTCATGTCCCAGGTGAGGGATAGAGCTGCTTCCACTGAGCTCCGGGATGTGCACTTAACCTGCAGTAATTACTGGAAACTACACTGAGAACATGGCAACATGGAAGTTGTGGAAGTGGCTCTAGGATTTCAAATTACTCTGAGCCTCTGGAGGGACAGTGCAAGGAAACCAGCCAGTGCAGTAATGTGGACTGTTGATTTAGTTCCTAAAAGTCCTCTTGATTTATGAGACAGGAGTTCACTTTTTAACAATCGACCAAAAGGGGAAATTATTCATAAATAAAGGGCAACTGTGAGATAAAATGAGGCAAATTAGTAGAAAATCCCAGCTGTATCAACAGTGAAATGACAATTAAAAAAAGGCCATTCAACATTGGCAGGAAACATAACGGGAGGGAAAGGAATAGAAACTTGGGGAAAAGGGGAGAGCAGAAGAAACAACAGGTTGAAGCAAAAAGAAGAGAAGAAGTGGAGAAAGAGGAAAGATGGCAAAGAAAAAGAGACAGAGAGAAGGACCCTGTGAATGAAATCCAAATGGCTGCTAAAAATCATTAATCTTGTGGGGATCTGTGTCAGCGAACAGCGGCGACACAAAGAGCTCTCGGAGCAGCAAGGAGAGCAGCTCAGTGACCCGAACCCAATTGGCTGAGAAAGGCCCACCAGGCTTTAATAGACTTTTGCTGATCCGACACTTGTTTGCTGGGAGTCACAATGAGGCGATTGCAGGGGCTGACAGAGGCCTGCAGGCCTGGGGGCTCCCCTCCTGGCCCATGATAAATGACCCGGGGTGGGCAGGGCCAGGGCCAGGACCAGAGGAGAAGGGTGAGGGAGACGAGAGGCGAGGAGGTCATCAAGAAAGGAGAGTGAACGCAGAAAGAAAGATAGAAAAACATAAAGAGCAAACAGAAAAGTAAGAACGTTGTTTGTGAATGTATTGACATAATAAACTGAGCCTGGAAAATTGCTGTAATGTGTTACATGCATTTTGCACCTTTCAGATCTTACTACACTAAATAAGTAAGCTCAGTAAGAAAACAGCTAACAAGTAAAGAAAGTTAACAAAACTGCAACAAACAATTAAAATCTACTTACATAACAAAATGAGCTCAAGCAGTATTTTACTCTTACAAAATGTTGCTTGTGGTGAACCTCAAATGGTTCACCTCCACTCCTTAATGGGAGGATTAAGGAGTTCACAACAACAGGATAATAACATGCATTTAAAATTTCTCAATTCAGAATCTTAGTTCTTGAAGTCAAATATCAACTAAAGTAACCTGGTTCCCAAAAGAAAGGTGAATAACAGCATGTGTTTCCAAAAGTAATCGTGAATCTACTTGCTTTTGTTGCCCATCACTTTGCCTCTGTTGCACGGAAATGCCTCCTTCGTGGGACAGTAATGGATATTTCTGTTCTATTTTATTTTAAAAATGTGTATTATATACCCTTATATTATCCGTTACCCTCTTCAACAAAAGCGATCTTAGAACCCAGAGTTATACCACCTAAACATGGCTTTTGGGAGACCGGTCGTGTTTTGGAAACGTGGGTTGCTCATGCAGAAGCTGTAGTTCCTGCTATAGATTTTGCATAAGCAGCTTTATTCCTGCATTCACAGCAGACAGTGAGAACAAAGTAATTCCAGTCATAAACATTAATGTGTCGCATGCTTGACAGCAAAGACGTATCTTCAGATATTGGACAGAGCCATTTGAAGCCTATTAAATCTCTCTCTTTACTTTTAGCTTAATAACATCCAGGTGCTGTATGGGCTCTGCTGCGGGTGACGCATGTTTTCCAGAATATTCATCGAACCCTCTTTAATGTAACCCAGAGATATGGCCTGACAGATTCATGCACAGAAAATGTCCACAAATGGTGACAGGTCACAGAGATTTGGGGTAGAATGTGGAAGAGTTGTTTCTGTTTCCTTAGCGGAAACATGAAAGTGTGAGTAAAAATTGATTCTAATTACGTTTTCAGTACATCATAAGTTTCTTTTGAGTTCCAGAAGCCAATCCTTGGCTTAGAGAAACACAGATATAAATTGTGGTTATGACCGAGAATATGGCCTTTAATTATGTTATGCCTGCACTCTGATATTTGGTTCTTGTGGTGTCGCCTACATTTTGTGGCCACACTGTGCCAGTTCATAATAAAACCTAATATCATGCACAAGCCTGAGCACAGAGCCAGCTGGAAGAGAGCCAAACTATCATACATAGCATTGCAATTTACATTAATGAAATGACCACAGCAAAAGGCAGATTTATTGTCCTTTTTCTTCTGGGATTAAGCCAGTACAGTGCCCACTGACATTTATTTGTTGTTATATTTACAACATGTCAATCAGGGACATCTAATCTAAGAAAAGGGCCTACAATTATGCCCTGGCCTTCCAATCAACTTTATATATTCCTTGAGTCTGTTTGCCATTTCAGGACTAAAATAAAAATAATAAAAAAATAAATAAAAACATCCTGTTCAGAGGTTGGAACTGAATCCCTGCATGTCACAGAATAAGACCCAAATCTAACTTTGCGCATTAAGTGGAAGCGCCACAAGAGGCGCCCTGTTACAAGAAAAGAAGCCCACTTTTTTTCCCCTTGCTAACACATGCAGTTACCTTTTTTTTTCTTCTTTTTTTTTAACAGATTGGATGGTAAGAGTGGGACTACCCCCACCTATGCAAAGAAGTCCCAGAATCAATCAGAGGCCCGTGTCTGTGAAAAGGTGAGTATTAAAAAAAAAAAAAAAGTTAAATGTTCTGGAGTGTGAAATTGATGCTCTTTAAAAGGAACAAACAAAATATACATAAATATGCAATGTATCTCTGTTTTATCACGACTTTTTCTTTCAGTTATCCATGATGAGGTTGTTAAACCTTCAACAGAGTCTCTGCATGTTTCAGCACACAGCACGTCTTAATAATATATGTTTTAAAGAGACAATCGTTTAGTGCGGAGTCTATTTAAGTAACTCAGTTTGTAAATCGAGAAAGCAGCATACTGATGCGTACTCGTGTATATTTTATTTTCAAGAGAGAGAAAAATAAATAGGGCTCATCACGATCTTTTAACGCTTTGCAAATAATAATTATCATTGAATTATTCCTGATTCTGCTGCGATTCTCTTGGATCACGGAACTGGGCTACAGTACACATCTTTAGGAGTAACTGGAAAGTTATTCGCCATAAATAATTAATGAGCAGAAACTAATGCGGGGGAAACGTATTTATTTACAATAAACCAAAACGCAGCCTACAAACTAAAAGCTCAAAGTTGCAGCAGTGACACTTGATTTCTAACTTTTCCCAGCTTAAACATACACACACACACACACACACACACACACACACACACACACACACACACACACACACACACACATTGCTGAAAGTAGTCGCTGCGCTTTTGGAAGAGCGCTTCTGCTCTGCGCATCTCTCCACTCCCTCCTGCGTCAAAGCGCATCAAAGCGGCACAACGAGGCTGCATCACCATTCCTCACCCTCCCTTCTTACGGGCCTCTCGGAGGCTACCATCCACTACCGTTTTGTTCTGTAACATTTCCAGGAACCTTCGGGGTGGAACAGTTAAGGTCGATTATTACTCCGAAACTGCCAAAAGCCATAAACAGAAAGGGGGAAAAAAATCCATCTCAGTCTGGCCCCCAAAATAATTCCTTTGTTAAGTTTGTCCTTCAGCAAAGTTTGAGTTCAGATCCATGGCATGCGGGTACCCAGGTTTGAATTAGTCCTTAAACGGAATTAAAAAATAAAGCAAATCCTCGCATGTGAAGGACGAGCGTCGCCGTCCTGTATTCGACCGGTTCAGACGGACAGGACTGCGGGCCTCCTGCGTGACTCCAGCGGGGCCCGTTGCAGGTGTGAGACGTGTGAGCAAGTGGGGAGCTGCCTCTCCAGCCTCCGTGCGTCAACTGTTAAATGTAACATTTCAAAGGTTGATTTTATTTCTGTTATTCATTCCTAAAATCCGTAGGATGGGACTCTCATTAGGGGCCGAATAAGCAAGCATCAACACTTTTTTTCGCTGTCCATAAGCACACGGATCACTTAATAGATCATTAACCACCGATATGCTGCTGACATAGACGCTTTTTTTTTTTTTTTTTTTTTACATCTCGTCTCTCCATTACAGCTTGTGATTACCGGGGAGGGGCGGGGGGGAGAGAGAGAGCCGCCGGCAGGCCTGCCTGGGTCTATTAGACGGCGGACTCGGGTTATATTAGAGAGCATTATGACCTAATGGGGCTGCCGCCGGGTCGGCCTCGCAGGGAGAAGGCGGCAAAGCGCGCTGCGCTCTGGGCGCTTCTCAGGTCGGTGCTGCAAGCTGGGAAGCTCGCCTGCAGATGGAGGAAGATTTTAGGAGGTTTTTTTAATACTGAGAAGAAGAAAAAAAAAGAAAAGAAAGGAAGAGACAAAAATGCGCAGTTGAGCTTGACGATGATGACATGGATAGTCTGTTAGTGAAACATTGTATGACGTGACGGTCACAAATGATCAGAGGCCAAAAGTATGGCTGAGAATGGATGAAAATAACTCCCAACAGCTAAAAATGATGGCGGTTGTGAAGTTAATTAATAGTTATTATGACTGATAAAAAACATTATTATTAATTATTATTATTATTATTATTATTATTATTATTTGGATTTTGCTATTCCATTTTGTAATTTGATATTTATCTTCTCTGCTTTCAGTGTCTATTAGATTCAAATCAGTCCTGAATTAAACGAGGCTCAACAAAAACGTTGTGTGAGACTGTGGAGTCACGCGGAGGCTCACTACTTCAAAACGATTAAGAATTTAAGCTGAACAAATGAGCCCTTCGTTATCGGCTCTTATCTTTGGCAGCCTCCTCCTGCACCCCGCCTGATCGATACCCTCTGATCGCGGTCGTGCTCAGCCGTGAATATGGGCTGGAAACGAAATTATAAATCCTATTGATCCTTTAAATTGGCTCATTTACTCACACTTGCTTCTTTTTTTTTTTTTTTTTTTTTTTTTTGGCAAGGAAGTCAAACGTTTTCCAATATTTCTGCTTTTTTTAAAAGTTTTTTTAGTCGAAGTGATTTTTTTTATCAAATCGTATTAAAATAATAATAAAAAAACTTATCTAATAAAAACTCTTATTTTGGACAAACAACCTGTTAAGCAGTAGAAACGACATAAATAATAATAATAATAATAATAATAATAATAATAATAATAATAATAATAATAATAATAATAATAATAATAATAATATATTTTGATTGAATTTCAAATGACCGAGATTGATCGTTAGCAGTTTTAAAGGCAGGATTTGACTTTTAAGAGACGGATTTAGCATTGAGATTAAAAAAAAAAAAAAAGTCAGAGTGGAAAACATCAGAGGAAATCTCCATCCTCAGCAGCAGCAGCAGCAGCAGCAGCAGCATCTTCCCGCGCAGCATCGTTCGTGCCCGTGTTGTCCACGCGGCGGCAGCCTTGAGCCTGTTTCCTCTGCATTCAGTGCGATTCATCTCCGTGTGAAAATCACGGGCCAACCCAGCAGCGTTTCGAAGCAATAACATCTTTCAGGGGGAGTTTGAAAACGCGGTTTAACGCGGATTAACAAATATATTTGGCGATAATGATAATCTGGATTTAGAAAGTTCGTTTTTAGAATAATTTAGAGAGAGGGGGGGGGGCAGAAACGGTCAGTATGGTGTTTTATTATAGTTTATAATGTCTCTTATTGCATTGTTTCTGGTCTCTTAATTGTCAAAAGAGAGAGAGAGAGGGGGGGGGGATCCAAAAAGATGTGCGTCTGTTTGAGAGAGAGGAAGGATTCAGGATTTGGCATGCAAGCATTTTAATGTGTTGCACAGTCTCGATCATCTTTATTGAAGGAAACAAAGACTTTTTTAAAATGTCGAGATGGATGTAAGGACTATGGTGCGCGTGAAACTCAAGAAAATAAAAAGTTGATTGTTTCTGAATGTTCTCAAGGTACAAATCGAGACACGTTGGAAGGTAAATATGTCACAGATGTTTCTTTTGCGGTTACAGTTGGTCAGTAACGCAAGGACAGTGTCTCAGGATGGAGGAGAAACACTCCTCTATCCTGCATTCGGTTTTTTTGTTTTTGTTTTTTTTTTTCCTCTGAAGCTTGTAACTCCCTGGCATGAATTTAAGAACCAGTGAAGATTAGACTCCATGAAGTGAAGGCATGTCTCTCTTCCTCTGTCCTCCCACCTTCTGCTTTTAGGGAACTCGGTCAGCTGACTGTCTCTGGCTTTCAAGCCTCGACCGAGCGCCGCCTCCACCTCCTTTCTCTCTCTCTCTTTCTCTCTCCCTCTCCCTCTCTCCCCTTCCTGTGCCGCGTCCCTCCACCTCCCTTTTCATCCTTTGCTTCTCTCCCCTATTGGAGCGCCGGTCGCCATGAATCCCGCCTTCCAGCACGACGTCACCGTGCGCTAGATTGATAAAGGGTAGGCTGGCTCCGAGCGCAGTCTGCTGGATACCAGAGAGTACAGAGAGAGAGAGAGAGAGAGAGAGAGTGAGAGAGGCGAGCCTTTAAACCTCTGCGGTGCAGAGCTGAAAAAGCAGCTTCTCGGCGAGAAAGAAAAAAAGAAGAAAGGGGAAACAGACGTCCTGTTTACTTCGCTTCCTGGCTCCTATTTTTTTTTTATTTTCCTGGAGAAAAAAAAAGGGACTTATTGCCGAGAAGGTGCGACGTGGACTGGTGCCCGTCTCAGCGCGCAAACCTGGTATTTCTTCTATTATTATTATTATTATTTATCTTGATATTTTTTATCCGTGAATACCCTTCTGCTGAAAGGACTGAGAATTTTTTTTTTTTTTTACTTTTGCACTGAGGCAGCACTGTTTTCTACCTCTTGCCCGGTTTCTGCCAGATTACTCCAGCAGAAGTAGACTATATGACGCAAACAGCGTGCTGAGCATTAGTCTCAAAGTTTTTCTCCACAACTTTTTTTTTCTCCTTTTTCTTTTTTTTTTTTTCTTTTTCCTTTCCCCACCGCCACCAATCACACGGTGTTTCATGCTACAGCAAGTCAGCGCAGATTTGTGGAGGAGCCAAAAGAACTATTGCATGAAACAAGAAAGAAGAGAAGAGACTTTGATTAATAAGTCCGTGTTTGCGACACTCGCCAACACCTTTGCGTATCTGCAGAAGAGTCGCGACAGCAACATGAGCGCAGAGCTGAGCATGGGCCCGGAGCTGCCCAGCAGCCCTCTGGCTCTGGAATATGTCAATGATTTTGACCTGATGAAGTTTGACGTGAAGAAGGAAGGCCTGGTCGGGCTGGATCGCAACGGGGTGCGCCAGTGCAACCGCCTCCAACCCCAGGGCTCCGTCTCATCCACCCCAATCAGCACTCCCTGCAGCTCGGTGCCCTCCTCGCCCAGCTTCAGCCCCACGGAGCAGAAGCACCACTTGGAGGAGCTGTACTGGATGCCGAACAGCGGGTACCACCAGCAGATAGACCCGCAGACGCTGAGCCTGACCCCGGAGGACGCTGGTGGAGGCCCTGATTGGAGCCACGGCTCACGGTCACCCGCAGGCTCCGCACGTCCAGCAGCAGTTGCAGCAGCAGCAGGGCGCCTTCGAGGGCTACAGGGGCCCGCACCACCACCACAGCCATCACGGCCACGGCCAGCAGCAGCATCATCACTCATCACCCGTACGCGGGGAGCCTCCCGCACCACGCCGAGGAACTCTCCGGACACCCGGGGGGACACAACCATCCACACAGCCAGCACCACCACCACCACAGCCAGGACCCCGACAGCCCGTCTCCAGTCCCCCCGAGTCCCCCCTCCACCACCACCGCCACCACCACCACCACCACCCGCACGGCCACCTAAGCCAGACGGCCGCGCACCACGGCGCCGGCGGTGGCGGACTCAACGTGGAGGACCGCTTCTCGGACGAGCAGCTCGTGTCCATGTCGGTGCGGGAGCTCAACAGACACCTGCGGGGCTTCACCAAGGACGAGGTGATCCGTCTCAAGCAGAAGAGGAGGACCCTGAAGAACCGCGGCTACGCGCAGTCCTGCAGGTTCAAGCGCGTGCAGCAGAAGCACGTGCTGGAGAACGAGAAGACGCAACTGATGAACCAGGTGGAGCAGCTGAAGGCGGAGATCAGCCGGCTGGCGCGGGAGAGGGACGCCTACAAACTCAAGTGCGAGAAGCTGACGGGGTCGGGAGCCGGGAGCGGGTTCCGCGAGGCCGGCTCGACCAGCGACAACCCGTCATCGCCAGAGTTTTTCATGTGAGTCGTCGTCCCCCCACCTCCCGTCAAGCCTTTCCACAACAAACTTTCGCCCTCCTCCCTCCCTCCCTCCCTTCCTTCCTCCACCGCACCTTGACCGACTCTCCTCATGAACAGACAGTAATAATCCACACATCCCCGCACCTCCTGTTTGATTGTTACTAATAACAGTGAAACTATATTCATATTAGAAGAATAATCCATCAGATAGCTACTATTCTCATATATAACCATCATACCGATGCCTCCACGTGTCAACAGAGATGCAACAAGCGAAGTAGAGTCCGATGAGTCGCTGAATCTTTTGTAGATTAGTTGCTTGTAGTGAAGAAACTCTTCGTGGGGGTGAGGGGGGGAGCAGGACCCCCAGATGAACATTGTTCTTCTCCGCCAAGGCTGCAGCTTTTTAAACTAACCTGTAAGTAAGAGGGAGACATGGGATCAAGGCGGGATAAACTTTTGACAAGTTTTTTTTTTTTGTTTGTTTTTTTCTCTGTTCTTCTTGTTGTTCTTCTGCAAATTCATGACACTGTTTATGAACACAAAAACAAGCAGGCCTGGCCTCACGAGCATCACAGTCTGCAAGTCGGGCCCCGAAATTTCTCTTTCCCCCCTCTCAAAAAAAAGAAAAAAAAAGAAGAAGAAATCAAACAAGCGTGACTCCACTTTATGCAAATTCAGCTCCTGTCTACCAGGGAGGGGGGGTGGGACGGGACGGGGGAGTCTGGGTGGAAAGGGGGTGACATTTTATGCAACATTTCATTGATTTATTGCCTGCTTGGTTATATTCGAATATATGTAGAAAGAAAAAAAAAATCTGCATTAAATATTAATCCTGCATGCTGGACATGTACGGTAATAATTTCTATTTTGTACTTTCATCTTCTCCTGTATATTAAGAGCATGTCGTTGATCTGCGCTTCTCCATTTTTTTTTTCTTGCATTTCTTTTGTTTTTAAGATAACACAGGACTGCCGGTGCAGTACCATTTTGGGCGAGGGGCTTTCATGATTATTTTAATTGTTTTTTTTTTTTTTTTTTGTCTTTTAAGGGGGAGGGGGGCAGAGGGGGCTTGTAAATATTACGCAACTGCACAACAAGATTGAGGAGGCTGGATGAACTTCTTTTCTTTTGTGTTACCTTCATTTATTGTTTGTTACGATTTATTTTTCTGTCACTTGTAGCGAGTCGTGTCGAAAATAAAGGAAGATTGCATTTTTTTTATTATTATTATTATCTAATTGCATTTAAATACACCAAACTGTGTTTCAAGTGCACTTTTAGATGATGGTTTAAAAAGTTTTCATTTTGAACTTTGCCCAAACCTCCCTACAGGAATACATACTATCATGTTATGGTGTTACATTGTTATTATTTTATTTTATTTTTGTTTTTGTTTTTTAAAAAGGGGGCCCAGTTGTAACAGTTCCAGTTTGATATTTGGGCGCATGTTGGCATGCTGACTTCTGAGTCACGATGAAACAAATACTAATGATCAAGTATTGATTTTTTGTTTTGTTGTTGTTCATTGAAATTCTGTTTGAATTTGTTTTCTTCTGCATGAACGTATCCCCTCATTCCGACGGGCAGCCACCTGTTGCTCTCTGTCACTGGGCCTAAGGTTAATGATTTGTATTTTAACTACTTAGAAATCATGCTTGCTAAAAGTTTTAAAGTAGAGCTAATATTTAGATAACACATGTTTTGATACAAAGTTTAATGCTCTATGTTTTCCTGATTTTTTTTTCTGCCGGTCAGTAAAAAAAGGGGACTCAGGTTGTGCAAATTTTCAAAATGAAAACAGTGTTTATGTTGTGCAACATGGTTTCTTTTTGTTTGTTTGTGTGTGTGTTTATGTCTGGGTTGTTTTTTATTATTATTATTATTGTTATTATTATTATTATTATTTGATGATTCTGGTTCTGCTGGCCAGATGCGTAGTTATTAAAAAAAACAAAAGTCTTTATTTTTAATGATTTAAATTAAAGTGTGTGAGATCATATCGATTTGAGCACGGTGCTTGCATTGAAAACATGTTGAAAAGTCATTGCATTAAAAAAAAAAAAAACAAAACAAAAAAAAACAATCTTTTTGGTTTGTTGATTCAACTGTGTTGAAATCGAACTGAAACTGCAGCAGCAGCGGGATGTTGTTTTGTTCTGTTTTTCACCGATTCCATGTATACCTACTTCTAGCGATGACGTGGGGGAGGGGATCAATTTTCAATCCTGTTTATATATGAATAATAAGTAACACTTAAAAAAAATTGAACTGTTGCATTCAGGCTGGTTTCTGTTTTGTCCTTTTGTTGTTGTTTTTGGAAAAATAAAAGTTTCATATTTTGCTTATTAAAGTCATTGAAATGGCAATTGTGATCTCAAACTTTTTTTCTTTTTTTTTTTTCTCGTCTGCCAAACAAATTAATTCAAGGAGAATGTTTCTCTCGACTGCAACAAATCCGACCAATAATAAATTAGGAAACGTTTTCCAATCATGTTCAAGATAAACCACATTTTAAAAAAAAAGAAAGAAATCTGTCGACTGAGCTCATTTGTGGCATTCTCAATCTCTCTTCATTTCCATGTTTATCTTTGCTTTATATTGCATCTCCTGATGTGACAGTGATGTGCAAACTTTGGCTCGAAGCCCGCTGGTCTGCAGGGATTGGATCACTGGGGTCTGTCGGTTCATGCCATGGGGCCGCTGCTGCAGGGAGATTCCTGTACCTGCTGCTCCGCCTGCATGCTGCTGACTCCTGCAGAAAGCCCGTCGTCGGAGGCGCGCTCGGTAAAAGGAGATCTTTGACCTTGCAACACACCGGAGAAAGGGAAGCAAACCTCAGATTTACATTAAAGCAGGAAAATAATTTTCACCTTCGCCGTTGCATGCATTTGAATACACTTATAGATAAAGTTCAGCTGCTTATTGCACAATTTTGACTTTTTTTTTTTTTTTTTGTCTTTTCTTTTGGGTTAAAGAGTCCGACCATGCCGCTTATAACCCCCAGCTGCACAATAACTCATGTGCGCACTCCGTGTGATTTTTTATTTTATTTTATTTTTTTTCCCATTTAGTGACCCTATTACTGACAAGAGTCTTTATATTACCAAATCAATCCCCGCTCCTAGATACGCTCATAAAAATAATCTTCATAATTGGACTTAAAACAGCACAGGTGCTGCACAAGAAATGAAAACCGTCCAATAAAAACACAACGCGTATGTCGCTCCTCAGTCCGCATAACCCCGATTGTGTTACAGTGGAAGCAGGAGAAGCAGGGAGTAAGTGTCGATCTGGTCCCGCTCTAGAGTTTCTGGTGTCAGAACATTATCTGCTCCGTGTCTGCACATTCTCAAGGACAAAATCTGCCAGGCAGGGAGTCAGCCAATGAGACCGAAGCATGGTGAGCCTAGTTTACTTTCTCTCTCCCTTCCCTCTGGACAGCCACCGCAGCCTGAGGGCAGGAGTGCAGTTGGGGTGAAGCAGCAGAGAGAGGCCCCGGGCAGCGATAATAACCCGAAAAAACAAAAAAAAAAACAAGTGTTTTAAGGTGAGCCAGTTCAGACTTTTTTTTTCCTAGAAGAGAATTATGCGCTGGAATTGAGTGAAAGGGAGATGTATGGAAGAGGACAGAGATGTGTGCGTTTGTGCAGGGTAATATGGTGTGGCTTGAGATGTCAACAAAAGTAAAATGTCAGCTGGGTGCAGAGAAGAGGAATTTAACATGAGAAGAAGCTCTTTGCGTAGGTGCAAACACTGATTCTTCTCCCTGTGTCCCAGAAGCTATTCGGGATGAAGATAGTCTCATGTTTTCTGAATGATGCTAAAACGCAAGACAGATAAAGTCGCACCTTAAGGAATTAAAACACAAATGAAACGCCAACATATTTCAGTCATTCTTTGGGGAACTCAAGATTATGAGTCAAATAGCAATGTCTTTTAAGTGTTTATTTTCACGTGATTATGGAATCCCAGACTTCAGTTCATTTGCATAATACACACAGAAATATCATGACTTACACACTCATGAGGAAGAATACTGGCTTGACAGTCCACGCCCTCCACTATGAGGGTATTAGTCAAAGAGGGCATTTAAGTATATCATTGGAAAGTTGAGCGGAAGGAAAAATGATGCCACTATGCACAGATGCATCTAATAGATGGGCTAAAGTTGTGGAATACCTACTTCAAGACCGATAAGAATGGGCTCTTAGCACATAGTCTTGTTTTCAGAATTATGCAATTTATTTGGAAATTAATCTACCTGCTGTCATCTTGCAATATTACAAAATTTTAGTGAAACAGAATTTGAGTCTCTACAAATGTAAATCATAATCAATGAGTTTAACAAATCGAAACAGTTGAACTGTCTCACTTTGGGTTTAATAAACTGCGAAAGTTTCACCTGTTTAATTAAGTTACTTAAATGTTGCATTTCATTTGAAATGGAGGTTCCAAGTATCTTGAGGAAGTGTGAGGCACAGAATCCAGGCAACTTGAGGTTCAATGGAACATTTTCACACTCATTGATGATTTGGGGAGCCACGTCATCTGTTGCTGTTGGTCCACTGAGCTTTATCAAGTCCAAAGTCAGTATAAGAAAACGTTCAGTTGTAAAGCATCTGCCCACACTGCCAAAAACACCAATGATTGCTTTATTAGTCTTGGTATCACTGCTTGGTTGGACAGAAAACCTTCATTACCTAAGCTCCATGTCTGGAGTATTGTTAAGAAGCATATGCATGCAGATGAGCTGAAGGCCCTTATTGAAGCAACGTGGGCTTCCACAAGACCTGAGCAGTGCCACCGACTGATCACCTTCACACAAAAACAGCCAGGACCAAATCCTAAGAGCTTACTCCGTAGGGATGAACTTTCTGGTTTACAAAAAAAGTCTTTTTTTTTTTATAAAGAGTACTTTTTGAAAAAAATCTTATGTCATTTTCTAAATCTCTTAAAAACTGGATTATGCGTTTGTAGCCTTAAGCCAGATTCCTCAATATAACAGTAACAAAACGTGATTTGACAAAAACGAATGCATTTGATAAGAAATCATATCATTTCACATTTCCCACATTTTCTGATGCTACATACTTATTCCAAAGTAGATTAATTTAATGTCTTTCCTTAAAATTGTGCACAACACCATTACCTAATTATTACAATATGGGGAAAAAAAAGGCTCGACCTTTTCCAAATCTATTAATAATGCTTTGTTTATCTACTGTTGGCAGCCATTACAGCCTAAGGTCTTTTTTGAAATATGATGCCACAAGCTTAGAGCACCTATTCTTATGCAGTTTTACCAATTTTTCTTTGCAGTACTTCTCAACATTCATCAGGTTGCATAGCAGAGTGGATACAAGAACAATTTTCAGATCTCAGCAGAGGTCTTCAATTTTATTCAAGTCTAGACTCTGGTTTGTCCACTCCAGAACATTCCCAGAGTGGGTCAAAAGGCAATCATCTGAGATCCTGTCCATACGCTTGGAATTGGTGTCCTGCAGAAAAATGAGCCTTCGCTCCAGTCTGAGGTCTCGATTGCTCCACAGCAAGTTTTCATCAAGGCAGTCACATTGCTGCATTCATATTTCCCTATATCCTGACTAGTCTGCGATTTCCTGCTGCTGCAAATATCCCCATAGCATGATGCTACCATCACCATGCTGCACTGTAAGGCCTGGCAGATGGACTTTGTCTCATCAAACCAGAGAATCTTCTTTCTCATGGTCTGAGAGTCCTTCAGGAGTCCTTTTGCCAAACTCCATTCTGGCTGCTCTGTGCGTTTTACTAACATACACAACTGATTGGTAGATCATTCATGATTCACCAATCAGATGCAGAGACTGTTGTCTTGCTGAAAGATTCTTGACTCTCCACAGAGAAAACCTGAGGCATGATTGTTGGGTTCTTGGTCACTTCCCTGACTAAGGCTGCTACCCCCAGTTCCTTCAGTTTAGACATCCAGCTCTAGGAAACGTCCTGGTGGTTGTTACATTCATTAAACTCAGTGGAACTTTCAAAGCACCAGAAATGTTTCTGTATCCTTTTCCGTTTGTGCCTGAAGACAATCCTGAGGTCTACAGGCAACATTTTGATTTTGTTCTCGGTCTTTGACCCTTGATCTGCACTGTCAACTTTTGGACCTAATATAGACAACTGTGTGCCTTTCCAAATCATGTTCAATCAATTGAATTTGTTACAGGTGAACTCTGCTTAAGTTGTAGAAACATCTCAGTGTCATCGTCATGTCAAACTTCAGTAAATGTGATTTGTCAAAAATCTGAAAAACATTTTCAAAGTTGCAATAATGGAATATTTCTATGTAGAAATTTGGGGAAAGTGATTAATCCCACACAACTTGGAATAAGGCTGTGTGTGTAAGGAATCTATTTACAGACTATGCTTCACTCATTGAACCGGATTACATAAATTCATTTTTTTGATACTAACTAATACTAACTTATTAAAATGTACAGATACACAATTCAGACAGTCTTCATACTTAAAATGATGAGTTATGTTTTGATGCTAATGTAATATCTGTGTGTGCAGGTGGGTGAGCTGGGATCACATTCACACTGTGTTGTTTAACTTCCTTTTGTGGCTTCATCTGAAAATGTTCATTTCCACAACTCAACCTAGTCTGGAATAATCACAGCAGTGTTTTGCTAGAAGTGGGATCCTGAATGAAATTCTGTGTAGGATCTCATACAACCTTGCATCGGCTTTGGGCAAAACTGGATGGAAACAACTTTTTGTTTCCAAAAACTGCAGGCTTCTGGCCTGTAGATTTTGTCCAGAAGGGAAGGTTTTCTCTTTACCGAGAGCTAACATTCGCAAAGAGTTAAGAAAGGCAGACAGTGAACCTATAAGAAAGCCTCAGCACAACGGAAGAGCCAAGGACACAGTGACCAGGCGTACTGTAATGATTTTAGTCTCCAATCACACGTTCACATCCCCCCACATCACCCATGGAGATCCTATCTGCATTCAGCTCTGCCAGTTTCCACTGTCAGCTGCTTCAGCAGATGCAAAGACTCCTCAGGCAGCGGCTTCAAACCTGGCCTGTTTCTGTTCACTGCCTGGACCTCACAACATTTCTAAGATCTATAGTCAGTCCCTGCAGCCAGACACTCTTGAAGCTTCTGCCTCAGCCCTGCTGCAGGTGTTTCAAAGTCTCTGAAGTGAGCACACTTCTGGCTCCTCTCGAACATCAGAGCCGACAAACCACAAACTCATTTGCATTGATGCATAAATTGAAAGATCAGTTGTTTCTTTCACTCTCAGGTCTAACAGTTCTGTTTTATCTATTGTCGATTTACACACAGTTTTAGGAAATGTTCCTTTCAATATTATCGCACATGAAAAGAATACCAACTGTCCATTTACTTTGACTGGAAGCGATTCCCCTGTTCCACTAAAGTATAATGATTTCCTGAGGAATTAAAACAGAATTTTCCAGGCGTACTGTAATGATTTCTTTTGTGCAAGAGACACTCATGCACAAAAGAAAATGCAAGCCATTTAGAGAAAGTGTAATTCAAAGTATAAAAAGACTGATAAGGTTCATCTGTTTATTTTTATTACTTTATTAAGGTTAGCTTGGTCACTTTATTTCTCATGCCTTAAAAAAATATTCATCCTCTTGGACCTTTTTCACTTTTTTGTCACATTGTTGTTGTCGTGAATTGAAATGTTGTACGATTCAAATAATTTTATAACAAAAAACATCTGCAAAAGCATAGCATGTGTTTGAATTTCAGTCCCATTTATTCTGTTACCCCTGAATAAAATTCAGTTTGGGAACTTGTATTCGCCACCTAACCGATTCCAGCTATGTTCATTTGTTGTCAAGATGAATGCAGCTGTTCTCTGAAGGCCTCATGGCTTAGAGAACATCAGCGAACAAACAGCGTCATGAAGACTAAAGAATAAATTAGACTTACCAGGGATACAGTCGTGGGTAGTTTTAAAGCTGAGTTAAGGGATGAAACAGTACCCCAACCTTTACACATTTAACTGAGCAACATTAAATGCATCATCTGAAAATGGAAAGTATATGATGCAACGTCAAATCTACTGAGACATAGTGATCAAGCTGAACTGACAGACTAGGCAAGGAGAACATTAATCGTCACAATGAACAGCGTCTGTGGAGGAACTGCAGTTCCACAGCTCAGGTTTGAGAGGACAAGAGGACAATGAGTTGAGCACTCCAACCGTTATGGAAGAGTAGAAGCAAGAGAGGCACTGTTGAAAGAAAAACAAAAGAAGTCCATTTAGCAGGTTGATTTCAGTCACAAAGAAGAGGAAGGTCTGCTCAGATGAGGTCAAAATGAAACTTTTTAGTTCAACTAATGCAGAACATCAACAGTTAAAGATGACAGTGCATCGTGCTGTGGGAATTCTCCAGCAGCAGCAGGGAAGCGCAACATAATTTATGGGTAGAAGAAAGGAGCTAAATACAGGACAGTTCTAGAAGAAGAATGCTCTTTCTTTGTGAAACATTCATTATCTTTCGTTTCACAATTATCTACTACTTTGTCGATCGAAAATCTAAACAAACTGCATTGAAGTTTGTGGTTATAACGTCAGAAATTGGAAACATTTTTGTGAATGCTTTTGCAACGCTGCGTAGTTTTTGTGTTTTCTTGCTTTCACTGACAGAGGGGAATCTCCGTCGATACAATGCAATCCACTGAGTGCGATGTGGTGGCAACAGACCTTCACTTTCTTCCTCTCTTCCATCGTATTGCTCCCCATCTTTCTCCTCCAGTCCCTCAATGAGCACAGCCAAGTCTGGAGAATTCAGATCATGGCAGCATCTGGTGTTCATCTACGGTCTGTCAAAGCACACATGCATAAGTAGAAAAACACATTCTTTAGTAAATAAATATTATAAAATTCTACATGGTGGTGCAGATATAAAAATGTTTTTTTATACACAATAGTCAAAATACACATTTAGTCCCATCGTGATAGACCGAGTAAAATCTGACTTAAAAAGTTTGAAAAATACATGCTGATCATTCTGCAATTATATATTTTTAAACACATCTCAGTTCCATGATCAACAAAAGATTAATTCCTACTAAACGTGGCCACTTATTCCCACTGCCCTCATCTTTTCATAATGTTTCCTCGTGGTCACAGTAAGTCAATGGCCTTGTCTAGCACTGACCGTGGTCGCAGCGAGTTGATGAAAGTGACCCGTGTGTACGCCTCTGCTTCCAGGATGTGAAACCCAATTCCGGGTGGGATTGATCCTTGTCTGGCCACAGAGGGGATAAGACCAGAAGGAGAAGATAAGAGAAGACGCTGAGTGGTCAGCGATACAGTCGAACCATCAACTTCTACCGCAGGCAGCAGAAAGGTATAGTGAATGTGAGATATTTAAAGAAAACCCAAGGATCACTGGCCACAGATGTTCTGAGTCATTTAATCGGAAAAAGTGCAAATCGCTGCATTCCTGCAGTAGTAATGTAAAAACAATAAAGGGGTGTTCTGGGCTTTTGCGCTGGCACTCTGTTAAAAGAATATAAGCATTTAACAGAGTGACTTGAAATCATATTCAGATGCTTGTATACATAAAAGTTTGTAATGTCACAACAAACTTTCATCTTTTTTATTGGCAAAAAGCATGGCTGTAAAGGAGACAGTTTTGAAAAAGTTTACCAAAACAAAATTAGCATAATTTCAGCTGCAAAAACATTGGGGTCTACCAGATTGCACATCGAGATGCTAAACATTTTTGGCACCTTGTCTTTGCAAAACAGCTCCATCCCTGCTGCAGGATCTGTGACTGTAAAGTCTTGCACCAGATTCTCAATTGGGCTTCGCTCTGAACATTAACAGCATCATCCTAACACATGAATATGAGTGTGATTTGATCTAAACTATCTCATTGCAACTATGACTGTAGGTTTAGAGTCGTACTTCAGGAACATGAATTTCTTCCACAGTCTGAAGACTTTTATGTCGTCTAACAAGTTTTCGTTCAGCACTGATCTGCATTTCATCTCGTCAACAGTGACTGGATTCCCCGGTCCTGCTGAAGGAAAGCATCGCCACATTATCAATTGTCCAAGAAATCTAGCGTTTTGCATGAATGACAGAAAGTAAAATCTTGGTCTCACCTGACCAGGCTCTCTATTCTAGGGCCATGCGTTTAACAGTGCTCCATGCTCTTCAAGCCTTCAGGTACTGTTTTATAAACCAATCAGCTTCAAGCATGTTGAGAATTGCAGTAAACTGATAACCTGTGTGGTGTGCTTCTTTGTCTTCATTCTACTGTTTGTAACTGTTTCACTACTGGAAGGAAATGGTTGCACTGGATTTTATTTAGGTGTATCAAATAAACTGAACACAAATGTTGAAACTCTTCAGATTTTCATGTGTGAACAGCTATTGAAAACTACCCTTCAACTTCGGTCTGCCTATTAATTGTTTGCTACTTTGCTTTGGTCTAATTTCAACTGCAAAAGTTTGTTTGTCTCTTCCTCGGCACCATATGTTACCTCTAGGATCTCACTTTTGGTATCCTAATTTAATATAAATCCAAATTAGTTTGGTCCACTCACTACCAAGATCTCTGCTATCTCAAATGTCTCTGATCTCAGAAAATGGCTAAATGTTTTATAAAAATGCATTTTTAAGAACTTCCAACCTACTGTCACACTTGAATTGGTTATTTTCACAGAAATGAAATAATGTCATTGCCAATAAGACAAGTGGCATTCAGAAAACTCTCCAAAAGTTTTGAGATGTGAAGATGTGCACTTTGGTCTTGTCCTTCCTCTGATGTGCTGCTTGGAAACTGTTTTTAAATAAAGGCTTAATTGACTCTAGTGTTAGTGAATCGACAAGAAAGTGGGGAATGAAAGAAGGGGGAAGACATGCGGCAAAGGTCACCAGGCCAGGAGTCGAACCTGCGACTAAGGCCTCCAAGCTGTCTTTCGTTAGAACTGTCTGTTTGCATGTGTACCCCATCATCCCAACCCTGTGCTTTGCACTCTAGTCTGTTGTCGCCCTAGGACGTGAGGTAAATAATTCAATGGATCCATTAATAAATAAAGTGCAGGGGTGGGGGAGTAAGAGGAGGAATGGGGGAGACTGTGAAGAGCTGAGAGGGACAGGTCACTCATCTTTACAATCACCAAGCAGGGAGTGGCATGATTGCAAACACACTCTAAACTCCCCCCCTCTCTGTGTTTTCCTTTCTCCCAAGGAGGTGTCTGGGCATTATAAGCATTAGCTGTGCTGAACTGTGACTCTGGGGTTGGAGCAGGAAGTGGCACTTCAACATATTTCCCCTCTGATCCGCTGGGACTGAGCCACTTCCTGTAAAACAGGTGGAGGGAGGCAACGTGGAACTACTGCCACAGATTAGTCTACTTTCACCTCAGTCAACCTGTTTTCCACTAGGACCCGCTAAATTCCAGCTGGCAAATTTTATTTCTATATGCCATAGCTGGCAAATTTAATATAAACCCTGCCAAGGGAGCTCTAACTGCGAAGGCGCTTATGACATTGCGGTTTTGGAGAGTATAGAATGTAAAGCGGGGTCATTATCAACTTCTGGAAAGCAGCAGCACTTAGCTGAGAGTGTGCAGAGAGGTTTTGGAGTAGAAACCATTAAAAATGATCATTGTTAATACTTAAATATAACACATTGTAATACAAATCCTGGAATAAATTAAACAAAGCAAAGAAAACTGATAAAATATCAAATGGTTCGTCCAACATCTTGTGTTTTCATGTGCGATTTGTGATCTCATTGGCAGCTTTGGACAAAGTTCATCCAACCTTTATGTGCAGTTTAACCTACATATACTTTATTAAAAACAAACTATTTTTAATAGTTCAGTGCAATTATTAACTTTCTGCATTTTTCAATTTCTATTAAAAAATTTTTTCTGGAGAGTTATTCTTACAATTTTCTTACAAACATTACAGTTTGGAGTTCCTTGTTGCATCAACAATCACAGCCTATACCGTACAGGTTCGAGTGTAAATTTACTGGGAGGAGCGGTGTTTTATCTTAGGGGTACAGCAAAATGAATAAAACAAATAACATAAAATAAAAATGGGTCATCATTGAAATGATAAACTTGATTTTTTCATACATTTTTAAAGTGTAACTTTGAAGGTAATATAAATTAATTGGCCAAGTGCCCAATCAGATCATGTTTTTTGTGCCAGTCGAAATCAGAAACTGATTTAGTGTTGGCCCAGATCTTCAGGGCTCTAGCCCCTGTTGGCCCCGGTCTAGAACCGCCTCGATCACAGCCATTCTCACAGTAGAGTAGGTACAACCACACCATGTTTCACATGTGGAATGCAGTTGCTGCTTAGTTTATTTCGAGTCCCTCCTGCATGCCATTTTGTGATGATTAATATTAGAGTTTCCTACATTAAAACCTGCACCTGAATTAACTTTAATGCAAGCTTTGCTGGGGAATGCCTCCTGATGAAGACTGACAATAGTTTTAAATTTCAAGTCTTACACAACATTTTGTTTCTTCAAACTCAAGATTTTTTCTTCTGCCTGTACTAGGTGCTGGTGCAATCAACCATGAAGGGAGTAGAGGATGCAGAGTAATCTATCACTGGTTTCATGTGATACAAATCATTGGAAATGTAATAAAATGTCAAGTTCTTGCAAACATTACAGTATCACAGCCGATATCGGAGTAGCCATGTTGGCTGTTCAAATGCCTGAAGTTCAACTTCGACTATAACTCCAGTTGACTTTCCAACTTTAAAGAGAAAAGAATGAATTTCCAAGAAAAAACTGAACTCCCTTCAGCTACACTATTACTCTGCACTGATGTAATCAAATTTATTATGACAGATTATGTAACCATTTCCTGTCTGATGATCAAAATGTTTTTCAGAAGTCTTTTCAAAACTTCATTATTTTCACACTTTCTTCCTTATCCTTTTATAATTCCCAAATGTTTCAATAAAAAAGCCACTCATACTTGACTTTTGTGTGCAAACCTCAAATTTATCTTTTTGTATCATATTTGGATATAAACATTTCTTTTTCTTAATATAATTTTGTCAACTTCAACTTAAGTTTGGACAAACACACTGGATGTCCAGTTTATTTGTTACAAATAGTAGCAGCTCAATGCATTAAGGCATCTGAGTGTTATGAAAATGACCTTCTGAAGACCAAAAACAGCATCAGAATAATAAGTAAAAGGTATTTAATGTAACTTTAAATATAGCATTGGTTGTTAGTCAGGCCTGTGTATTTTAGAAATGACTGAAACTGGAACTATTCGCTTGGTACCAGCAATAAGCTGTTTTACATGTACATTTTTTCACTATTTTATTCATCTCATTCTCACATTTACTCTCTTGCTTTCACCTCATTTTTTCACAGCCTGGGCTTTCTATTTTATTTTACAGCTCCTGATCTCTATTTAGATTTCCTCGTTCAGAGTTTAGAGTTGCCATGATATTCCCCATTGCCAACATCTGTAAGTGGTTTGCAGGCAAGAGACACGATGGAAAAACAAGAAATAAAAAGCAGAATGGTGTTACGCTACCGGGGTTAGATAGAAACGGAGGCTTTGAGAAGGTTACGAATTGCACGGGGATCAGAGGCCTCCACAGACGGCAGACCTGGCTCCATCTCGACTGAAAGTTTGAAAGGAGATAATGTTCAGCATTCTTTTTTTTTTTTTTTTTTGTCGAGTGCATAACAACATAATACCTACTATTCTGAGGCTTAGAGTTGTTTGAGTTCCTGGGACCCCACATTTTAATTTTACTGGGGGATTGACCTCAGTCACGTGTAAAGTTTTAGACAGATCGGCCCTAAGCTCCAGCACTTTTAAAGAGATTATGTTATTGCAAACGATTAAAAGAAGCAGATACATTGAGGGGAGCTAATGAAGGGTTTCTGCCCTCCCCAGCTGCTAGCTTAATTCAGTGCTTACTGTCCTGTTGATAATGCACATTACAATAGTATTACAGTGGCATTAGAGGCTTTACACTGTTGTGGCATTAGGAGCTACACTGTTGACAGTGTAGCAGAGGCTCAGATGTTTGTGCACTTTTTTTTTTTTGTTTGAGCTGTTGGCTTTTCTCCATCAACATGTGTAAGGGGGAGAGGCAGAGTTTTTTGCGTACAGTGGAGTCTCATTAGGTAATGAGGATGATTATCCTGTAATAGGTGGTGCAGAAGAGTGGCAACAGCCTCAGAGTGGGAGGGGGCGAGTTTGGGGGGAACATGTGTCTGTGATTAGCGGCATAAGCGCATACCATTTATTTGACACAAGCTATCTGTGTCTCGTGATTGGTGCAGGGCTGTCGTCTGCATGTCTGCTTGGCCCTCTGCGTCCTTGACTCGGAGGGTAGACAGACAGATGTGGTGTGAAAGGGGAGCAGAGCGGCAGTGTACGCAGCGAGTGTGGAAAGGTACTGGGCTGAGAGTCTGCTGTGGTTAGAGGTAAAGACTGGAATATTGGATGGGAGTTTTGTGGGTCAGACTCGAGGATGGAAAGGGTTTTGTGAGTGCACCGACGACAAACTTTTATTACGCCAACGAGCCATAACCATTTGAATACGATAAGTAGGTCCTAATTATGCCAACAAGACAACTGTGACCAGACTCTGTCCCGAAGCCCAGAATATCTGGGTACCTGGTTGTGATCAACAGATCCTTTGGAGACTTTGGTTTGAGGTGTGGGTTTGCTGTGGATTGGGTTTTGCTTTCCCCAGATCCCATCAGAGCCCATTTTACTGGTTTCTGGATACTTTAGAGGCTGAGTGAACACCTCAGCCTGTTCTGTAAACATTTTAAACTATTTTAAAGCTTTTACATTCAAAACTTTAAAGTAAAATAAAGATTTTTTTTTTCCATTAAAATATTCTGGAAAGCTTGCTGCCATCATGATGTGTTTCATAAGGATCTCTGTTGACAGACCAAGCAGTGCTAAGTCTGATAACTGTACATTTATAGTTTACTAATTTATTCAAATAATAATAATAAAAAAAACATGTATAATCAATATGGCCTATTATTTTTTGTCCATTTGTACTTAATCTCAACATCTCCAGCTGTTCAATGAAGGTTTTAGAGGCTTGTTAGAGAACAAACATGTTGATAATACCGGAAGCATATTCCTGCTTCAAAGCAGGGATAAGTTACAAAACAACATCCTAAATTTTAACATCTCAAAGAGCTCTGTTTCATCTATGAGCAGAAAAGATAAAATGCATAAACAAGAGCAAACCTAGCAGGAAGTGGCTATTTTCTTCATCAATTAGTTTCCATTTATCCACTGTTGCTACAGTTTGACTCTACGGCTACACACGTTATGACAACCCCTCCTACTGGAGCTGTTGCTTAACTGTAATGAAAACCCACCTAAACTGCTGCAAGGTGCGAGTGAACGAGGGCCTTTGGAGACAGAGGTTCTCTTATCATGGGATCAATAATCCTAAACGTACAGAAAGTCTAGATTGGAATAATTCTGGGCTAATCTGAAAAGCAGAACGGTCAACAAAATCCATCTCTGGATGTGCAAAGGTAGAAGAAACATCCCCAGAAGATTAAGGGAAGATTAGGACCAAAAGTTCTTCGAATCATTATGTGAAAGGTTCAACATATCGCTTGCCAAATTTTTTTTCTTCGCAAAAACAATGTGTTTCATATTACTTTTAATTCACTTCAGTTATGCACTGCTTTGAGTTTATCACATAAATTCTCAAACTGATTAATTGACATTTGCAGCTGTAAAATGACAAAATGTGGAAAAGTTAATAGGCTCTAAATATTTTTGCAAAGCACTGGACATTTGAGTAGCATGCCTTGCTGTGTAAAATCTTAAACTTGTGCGGCATACAATTCTTCTAACGCAGTTGTGAAGAAACAACCACAGGACTGACTATCAAAGTGGAGAATTTTCCTGGATTTGTGAAGAAGGCTCCCCTGTGCATGGAGTTGCCCTCTCAGTTCCACCTTCTATAAGTAGGCAGGTATTTTTATCTAGGATAAAGTGCTGACCCAGTCTAAGGTAATTACACCCCTGTTGGGCTTTTGGCACAGGCATGTCAGGGCGGTGCTGAGTGCACCTTACACCCCATCTACGTGTAAACCACACTTATCTTGCTATTTACAAGCGAGTCCTGAGCCATGCTTCACATGGCACACAGAGGGTATACCTTGGCAGAGCTGGGGAGGCTTTTTCCTGGCAGAGGTCTGAAGACATCTCATCCTTTCTGTCTTCAGACAGAACACAGAAAGGCAAAGAAACACTATTCCACATTTATGCATAGAGTGTAATCAAAGTAAGGAATAAAGCAAAATGAGTTGTGCCAAACCAATGGATTCTGCCATTTTTGTAACTCTGTGTGGTTTATTTCCTGGCATGAATTTGATTAAATAAACCCTGTGAGGTTTAGGCATCTTCTAATCACTTCTAGGATAATGACATAATGAGGAGGAATAAACATGAATGATGCATATTTTCTCCTCAAAGACATCATGAACTAACAAAGACACATATGTAAGGGGAACAATGGGTGTGGAAGCAAAATGAAAAGGAAGCTTTTCTTTGTTACAACAAGACTTCTTAGACGTTTACATTTACAGTTGAAAATAATGATGGTACATTTGTTAGACAAAGGCATTTATGAGTTAAGTAGCAGAGTTGAGTGCGTGGGCCACACAACACATCCAGTTATTGATATGTTCTTGGATTGTGTGATTAACGTTTTAAGAAACGAGACAAACTGGCAAGTCAACAATTTATCCATATGAAGCAAAACAACAGTACTGCAATAAAACAAGGGGGAAAAAAATCATAGCAGCCTGAGCCTAAACTGTAAGACTATTAAATTGATCAGTCATTGAACTGATCAATGGAGTCAGCTGGTTTAACAAGGTTTTAATATTGGTAAAGTTTATGCCTCCTAAGAGTTAAACAAGCCTCTAACATCAGCTGTTCAAATAGTCCAATGCAAAGATTGGACATAGATAAATTCATCATAAAACTTAATGTTGTTTTATGTTCAAAGGAAGTTATTAAAATATCACAATAAAAAAAATAAAAGAAAAACATCTAAAGATAGATGTGTGTTTGCTTAGTAAGATATTAATGCTGGATAAGAAGAGGTTCACACATCTTTTCTTTTTTTTTATTTTACAAATTTGGCACATTGTTACAAATCTTAATTTGTCCCTTTCTACCTTGAGTTTGAACACTTTCTGTTTACTGTATGTGCTTGATTTTCTTCCAGGTCTGCTGGTTTTCTTCCATAATCTAAAACCATGCAGATTAGTTTAATTAGCTGCACTGATCATGCCTGGGTGTGAGCGCGTGCACATGAAGTGTGTATATTTGTCTTGTATGTTTATGTTTATGACCTGCATTAGACTTATATATTCCCATCCCATTGCATCGCAAGGAACTGGATTTAGTAGAGACAGAAAATGGAAAGATGGAAAACATACCTAAAGCAGTTTTATGAAGCCAGACTATGAATTGCAAATTTGGATAAGAAGAAGAAGGCAACACTAACAATAATAGTTGTTCCAATTATTACACACCGAGGGGAAAACTCTCCATGAATCAGTTTCTTTACGAGTTAGTCCAATTTTAGATCATAGGAGGTTATTGCCTATCTCCAGAGTTTACATGCCAAAGGCTCACTTCATTTTGTTTGTTTGGTCAGGTCTACTGTTTATCAACAGTCAACCATGATAGTGGTGGTGTGATGGTCTGGGGTTGTTTTGGTGCTTCAGTATTTGGAGGACTTGCTTTAACTGGTGGAAAGTCAGGCTATTAGTGTGTAACCTTACGATCAAACACACAAAGGACAATGATAGCAGCAAGTCAATCCCTGAATTGCACAAAAAATAAAAAAATAAAGTCTTAGAGTATCCTAGAACACAACTAGGTGTGACTGAGATGTTGTGACATGATCTTAGATAGGTAGATTTTGTTATAAAAGACTCCAATATGGTTGTAATAAAATGCTTCTGCCAAGAAAAGTTGGTTAAATGTCCTATACATGTGTATATATATATTTTTTTTCTTTCTGTTTACCTTTATTTCAGATGTCTAATGTCAGTATTAATTAAATTGGGTCAAATGTAACTCTGCATTTCTATAAAAAATTGACAAAATTTATTAAGAAAAATCAACATGAAAGACATTGCACATGTGTTTTTCAATCGTAGTGTGCCAGGACAGCAATTTCTCTTTACAAGAGACTTTCTCAAGTATCTATATATTTTCTCTCCCATTAAATGCATGTTCTATGGAAAGTATGTGCTGTGTGTTGCGAGGCAAAGCAGAGGCGGAGGGAAATGGCTGTGGTCAGGCCATGGTCCTTGAAAGAGAAAGAGAGACCAAAGCAAGGGGAGGAGGACAGAGATGGCAAAAAGAAAAAAAGAAAAATAAATAAAAAATAAAGAACTTTCTCATTTGGGTCATTTGAACAAATGTGCATCCACTCACACACACGCTGACGCACACTCACCAAGAAAAATGCAGCAACAAAAACACACATTGTAGTGTTCCAGCTGATGTGCTGTGTGTAGTAATACGCTGATGGGAATGTGCCACTGCACGTTAATTCTCCCTTCACGCTTGCATTGAGGAACACAGAGGCTCTAATTGATGCTAAACAAACTGCTGACCCAAACTCAGTTCGAAGGTCTGTCAATGATGTGCACACACAAACACACTCTCCCCAACTAACTATAAAGTCTGCTGCTGGTCCTTAAATTCACAAAACAGCAAATTTGCAAAGCTCAACTGGAATCAATCTGAGGGATTGTGAACTGGCATGCACACATTATGGTCAGATCGTATAAATCTTCCTCCCCTTGAAGAGGAACGATTCACCTTGATGGTGCTCTGCCATGTCCTTAGACCTTTGCAGAACACCTGCAAGCGCACGCATGTGCATGTCAGAAGAATGTTTTTTTAGAGATGGAGAGGCCAGTGAAGGTAAACTCCTGCACACAAAATATAGCCACAGATATACAGATCATGGTCCCAAAAGGAAGCTCCAAGCAGGTACAAGGATGTCTTTGTGTAAGCCAGATTTCCCATGTCTCCCTGCTCCAGCACACAGATAGATCATCTGCGTGTATCCCTCTGTATGAAGGGCAAGTGCATGCATGCTGAAGAGCGAAAAAGAGGGAGGGAGGAAGACAGTGAAAGAGTGGGAAAGAAGTTACAACCCAATCGGCTCTCTTTTCACACTTTCGTCTCGTCTCCCATGTCTTTGCGTCTTTCTCTCCCTCTACACTCTGCCCCTTTACTCTCCCTCTCTCCACAGAGGAATCCAGTCTCTCTGCTGGGACTAGAGCTCTTTGAAGGTGATCCAGAACTGTGCTGCTGTTCCTGCCTCTGCTCTCCTCCCTCTCTGCCCTAAACCGCCCCTCCTTCCCCTCCCGAATCCCTCAACCCCCACTCTCCACCCTCCGCTTCCACCCTTGAGCCCTCGGGGGGCCTGGATCCCGCTCAACCGAGAGCAACCTCGCTCTAAATCCAGTCCCAAGCTTAGCACTTATGCTGCAGGCCTCGCTGGCTGTCCCACTGCACCAAGGAGACGGTGGGGGGCCCAGCAGAAGAAGACAGAGGGTGGGGGCAGGTGCGGAAAAGGGAAAAGACAAGGGAGATGTGTTTGGTCTGTATCCACATGTGACATTTTAGAAAAAGAAATGAAAGCAGGAGATCCTGCAAAACACCTTTTATGAGAGCAACTCTTCTCCCAATTTGAAGAACACTTTTTTTTTCCTTCTCTCCTTCGCTCCACTGTTTATTTTTCTTTTTATTTCATCCTTAAACTCCCTCTCTTTTTCCATCCCACTTCCCTTCTTTTCCCTCCGTCCCAAGGGCAAGCGCTTCACAGACTCGTCCAACTGGTTTCTTTGGCAGATGTCGTTCACACAATCACATGTTGGGGTGCCAACATACACTCAGACACATACCTTCTCACTTCAGCGGAGGGGTCTTTAGCCGGGTCTCTCACAGACAAGCAGGAAAAGAAAGATACTGACAAACAAGCAGAGGAAGAAGGGAAAGAGAGGCAGATACAGAGCAGGGGTTAACTGGAGGGATGTGCATTCCTTTGGCTTGCCTGGCTCTGGAGTGAAGGAGACATGTTGCTGGCTGTTCAGTTTATTATCCCCAAGCCATATGGGTTGGCAGGCTTACGGGGTGTGGTGGGATACATTAGTGTGTGCGTGTGTGCACGTGTCTGGATAAGTCGGGGTAAGTCGGGAGTGTGATTAAACTTACATTATGTCTTTTGTCACATACAATATGAATCTGTGTGTTGTAGACCACAATGACCTTTCTCTCTGGAACTGAAAGTTATTCTGGATTAATATAAAAGAGCTCTTCAAGCTCATCTAAACCTACTAAGCAATGCAGGCTGCAGAGTTATTACCATGAAGTAAGAAACACTATTTGAGGAAAAATGAATTAACTGCAGAGAAATCGCAGTCAGGATGTTGTGTCATTCAGTGCTTTCCAATAGCTTTAAGAACAAAGGGAAGTTCAAACTTACTGAAGCATGGATCTTTCCTTGCTGTGGTCATCACTAATATCAGAAAAATAGTGCAAATGTCACTACACTGACGACTGACGTTTTGTTCGCCATCCTAATAAGTGAGTTGTTCACAGTTTTTCTGTTTTGCTTATTTAATTCGAAGTCTGTGTTCACTTTATTGCTCCTTGATAAGAACCGATGTTAAAAACAACTGTCTAAAGTTATGTGTGTGCCATTCATGCAACCAAAACAAGTTCTTCTCTTTCAGGGCTTCAACTCTTAAATGTTTAGGTGTTTTGTGCCAGTATTTTAGCTGAGGGTCTTCTATGACTTGAGTACTATGCTAAATCTCTGGGGGCCAAACCTTTTCAGGTGCATCCCTTTCTCATGGTTGGACAGATCTATGCAGCCATCTTAAACACAAGTTTGATATAGACAACAAATCCTGTTTATTTAATATCTCTCTAGACCTGCTCAATAGAGTGCCTTGAGAGTCTTTCAGATATAAATGTAATATGGTTGTGATACAGTGCTTTGCAAAAATCCTTAAAGTAGTTGAACACTTCTACATTTAATCCCGTAACGGCTTCAGCGCGTTTAATTGGAATTTCACGCAACAGTCCCATAAACACTTACTACAGTGCAGCTGGTCGCAAGTTCAACTTTTTCAAAAAATATTGGTGAACCACAATCTAAATTTACGTCTTTCAGAGTTTCAAAAGACTGTGATCTGTCACGTGCTGCTCTTCTGACAGTTTTCTTTGGCTACTTCCTCTTGTTTCACCATGTGTCCGTTCTCAGTGTGGTTCCAACAGCAATATTATCTTGAAACACTTTTCTCTGTCCTCAAACTTTACAACAGACACATTGAATTCGAATGCAATACTTATTGCACTCATAGTTGTTCGTCAAAAACTATTTGCTTAATATCAAATTGACTGTTAAATGTTGCATATTTACATCCAGTAATCTAAAACATGTTTGACGTGTCTAAAAGTGAAGATGGTGGATTTTGTACAATATCAGTTCCTGTTGTGACCACATGTACTTTTTGCTTTTTGCACCTTTGTTTTCTATAAAACAAAGGATTAAATTCAGATTGCTTTACAGCTGTTTTGACCTCATAACATAAAGACTTGTATCTAAGTCCGATTTTTTTTACTGATATACAGTCTTCAACTTAACCACTGGTCTCATGAGATGGGATATTCACTTATGTACCAGAAAGCCCGCCAGCATAAACACAAGCCAGTAAACTCAAAGTTGAAGTTGCTGGTCGAACAAGCTAGAACAAGATCGTCGTTTTGCGCTTTCATTTTTTTTTTTTTTTTTTCTGTACTTTTGAGCTCCTACCACGGATAAGTGCTCAGGTTTTATTGGGATGAGTGAAGGAGGTCTGCATGATTTTCCTTTGTATTTTTCCCCAAAGCGGATGTGTTTTACTTTGACACCGTATCTCATTCGCAGTCCCATTCATGAAGTTTCCATTAAATTGCTGTGTAGCTCTGACCAAAATACACACCGGGTCCGTCTTGGTTGGACATTCGAAGGCATAGTCCCAGGGAATCGGTAGCAGTCTGTGAGGTCCCAATAACTTTAAATTGTTCTAACTGCTGAGTATCATTCGATCCAACTGGATGCGATGCCAAATCGGATCCAGTGCATCTTGGATCTTAAGTTCTTCTGTTTTTCATTTGTCTATGAAGTTCAGTGATGTATGAATCTTCCAAAGCGCTCAAACACTTTTTATGTTATACTTCCACAGTGGTTTTTGTTGTTGCACTGGGTTTTGCATTTGTTGGACCTGCAGAGCCTCTGTAGGATGACAATTTAATTCCTCAATGTTGATCTATGAACATAAGGAGTTCTGCATCAACAAGATAAGTGAGAGAGTTACTGATGGTAAGAATATTGAATTTTGACACTCATTTAGTCAAAGTACCATCCAAAGCGAAGGTTTATTACCAAAAATGAAACGCAGGATAACTTACAGCAACGGGAATACAAAATACAGATGAAAATTTCAAAGTTCATCAAATGACATCAAAGGTGATCAGCCAAACATCCTCTCCAAAAGCACTATTCTTTATGCTCTGCGCTCCTTAGTAATTCCTTTTAACTATGTTCCTTGTTTTCTAATCACCTTTTAGTGCCTTCTTCCTCTTCAACTTGAAACGGGTCAGGTGCAGTGTGTCCCGGCATTGGATTCTGCTAACATTGTGCACGCATGCATGTGTGTGTACGGGTATGAGGAAGGCACGAGCTATCTATAGCCTATGTATCCCCTGGGGATTTGAGTCTTAAACTCCATATTCATGACACATCACTGTGGGGATTAGAAGGGCATCATCAGATAGAGGGGCTTACGTCAGCGGACATACACAGCAGAAAACGGCGAGATGCGCAGCCAGCATCAGTCTCAACCCTTCAAGTCACAGCATATCCAATTTCTAGGAACTTCCTTCAGTTTTTGGGACAACTACTTTCTATCAGTCTTAATGTAGTGATTATTTACCTTTACTAACAGCCATAAAACGCCCTTGGAACACTTTGAGTCAGTCTCTGGAGTGCAAATAATTTTCTGGATGAAACCAAACCAAAAAATGTGGGATGAAGGTGGAGGCGGGGCTGTGCAGGGAGTTAAGGCCAAACCGCATGGAAGCTGATCTGCAGGGGAGGCAGGGAGAAGGGAGGGGGAGTTAATGCAGGCAGCATGGATCTGTGTTGTGATTGTTTGTTAATGGCTGGGTGTGCATCCATGCGTGTGTATGTGTGTGTTCTTATCTCCTCTGGTCCACAGCAGCGGGAGCATCGGAGGAAGTGTGGCCTTTCCTTCCTGTGCCTTTCACACTGTCACGGCACACACAAACCATAAAGCTGCACGGCTCCAGCCAACATATAGACACAACGGGAGTGAGAGAGAGAGAGAGAGAGAGAGAGAGAGAGAGACGAGGTAGCTGAGAGTGCAAAACATGTGTGCGTGATTTGGGGCTTACAGTTCATACCATTTAATTGACATAGTCGCCTTCTTCTGTTTGGAACATGGTTGTTTTCTACTGTGATAGAGGCAGGGAGCAATTGAGGGCAGGATCCTTGAAGCAGCTGGATTCCTTGGGGTGGAAAAGTAGTCCTGCTGCAGTGGAGGGTACTGGGACAGTGGATATAAAGCATGGGCTGGTTTCTTCCACAGAGGAGCTGGGGAAGGACACCTTTCTGCCCTATATTCTGCAGCTGGCACTTTTCTGTTGGCAGGAAGCCATTCACCTGCTTCCCCATTTAACCCAGTGCTGGAGCTCATCCACTTCTCAACAGCTTTTTAGTTGCCCTCTTCCAGTTATTGAGTTGTCAGTCCCACAAACAGTCACTCATTACAGCATAGAGTTAAGTCAGGAAGGCATGGTGAGACTAAAGAAAATAAAAACAAACATTACTGTTTGGGACTATTTCTAGTGTCAAAATGTAGCTACCTGATGTAA
The DNA here is from genome assembly GCA_911649635.1 of Poeciliopsis gracilis. Classification (NCBI taxonomy): domain Eukaryota; kingdom Metazoa; phylum Chordata; class Actinopteri; order Cyprinodontiformes; family Poeciliidae; genus Poeciliopsis; species Poeciliopsis gracilis. The sequence goes on from CAJVRI010001220.1 coordinate 8,491,244, forward strand.
ATGTAGTTTTATGGAAACTCCCCTCAGTTTGACCGACGTTACACAACAATTATGTCTGCTTGAATAACACAGCATGATTGAGACCATAACAATGTTTGAATTAACAGAGAATTTCATTGCATTTGAACTGTGTCCTATCTTGTAGATGTGCAATGAAATGTTTTTCTTTTAACGTTTAATGTCATGATAGGACATTAAACGTACATTTTATCTTCTTTAATCTTTCATCTAATTTATTGTTAATTCTTTAGAAAATAGTCCATCCATCCATCCATCCATCCATTTTCTTCCGTTTCATCCGGGGTCGGGTTGTGGGGGTAGCAGCTTAAGAAAGGAGGCCCAGACTTCTTCCAGCTCTTCCAGGGGAATCCCAAGGCGTTCCCACGCCACCTGAGAAACATACTCCCTCCAGCATGTCCTGGGTCTTCCCTCAGGCCTCACCAGGGAGGCGTCCAGGAGCCAACCTGACCAGATGCCCGAGCCTCCTCAACTGGCTCCTCTCGACGTGAAGGAGCAGCAGCTCAAGTCTGAGTCCCTCCTGTATGACTGAACTTCTCACCCCATCTCTAAGGGACACCCCAGCTACCCTAGAAAATAGTGCTAACTTTATTCCAGAAATAATTTAATTGTTTTTTTTTTGTTTTTTGTTTTTTTCTCATGTACAAGGATCCTACAACGATTGTCTCATGTCAACTCCCATGTTTCTCAACTAGCATCAAGATTCAACAGCGTTGAATGAGTGAGGGAGTTGGGAGCAGTAAAGTATGCAACTCAATGCAGCCGGGGGGAAAGCAAAGTGGAAAGAAGGTTCCACCTGGTTCTCTAAAGCCTCCTTCTAAGAGGTTAGGTTATCCTGAGTTTCTGTTCTGGCTAATACAAACACAGCTCCCCTGATACTGGGTTCCAGCATAATAAAATACATAACTTTGCTTTTAAAAGCTGTATGACTAATGAGGATCTGTAAAGCCAGTGTGCACCAATAATGCAAGAAACAATGTTTCTTTGCCTTTTATTACCAGGTCAGTTAATTGCGCTTTACTTTGCAATAGTGATTTGGAACAGGTTATTTCAATGATGGAGCAATATTTACAAAAGCAATCAAAGAACACATGAAAATACAGCAATACAGCTGTCTTAACATGTGGCGCTCATGAAGGTGATGCCTCAGAAGTAGAGTGACTAACTTCCATCAGCGCAAAAGAAACACTGTTCCGTGGATACTTCCTCAGATGTTGTAATGTATAAATTTCCTATGTTTACAGGAACATACTTTTATGAGAAATCCAAACAAAACATAAAACAGCAAGAAATGAGGGCAAAGTGTGTACACAGGTGGTGTTATTCTTATCCGGCACATAAGCTCCCTCTTTTTATGGTGGAGCGGGATGGGACCGCTGGAAGAGCAACACATCATTTTAATTTCAGATCAGAGGCCTGACTTTGACCTTTAAGCACAAAACTAGTTACGTACTCGAGATCAACTTCTCACACTCTCCTCTTGCAAGTTGTCCTCACCTTAATTTTGCCTGCTATTTAAAAATCCCCCCAAAAAAACATTTTCTTCCGATCTGCAAGTCCACCTCGCCTTCTGACATCATGAGAATGTCCCAGACCTCATAATGACTAAACGTAAGTGACTTGTAAAGCTCATCCTTGGTTGCTTCCTGTTTCCTGTGATCTTTGAGCTGAGCTTCCTGGTTGCTGGTTCTGGGTTTTGTGGAAGGCCACCTTTCATCGTTATGACACATCTTTATGTCTGTCCCGCAAAAAATATGAGAGTTTTCCAGTTTACTGTTAAACTGCCAGCAGCGGAAATTGTGAGGAAAAAGAGAAGACAAGAAGCATAAGGAAAAGTGAAACAAAGGGGAAATTATTACGCAATCATTGAAGACATGGCATAAAAAAATAATTACTAAATGACAGACTTCATTTTTCAAATCACAGTAAGAGTATAAATGTTTAGCAAAATTTTTAATTTGAGCAGTCAAATGGCCAAGTAATTTGAAATTTCACAATTTTAGAAAAAAATCAATTAAAATATTCACAAATCTGAAAAAATAAATATAATTACTTTTAAACCATAGAATTATTTAATCCATGCTACAATAAAGACAGAAATTAAACAGAAAAGAAAGGATCTTGTTATATATCAGGATGTGTTACATATTTTATGACTGAAACACATGTTGAGTAGAATAAAAAAAGATAAGATACCTTTTTCAATTAGTGACAGGAAAAATGATAAAAAAAACAACATCTAATCAAGAGACAGATATACTCTCTGCAACAAACCCACAGTCCCTCAAACATTGCATGTTAAAAGGAAATTACCAATGCAATGCACCAAAAATAACTGAGACAAAAATACAAGGCTATGGCAAACACAATTATGGAAAAGTAGACCGTTACATTCTCTATGAAGAAACTTAAGCCTCAAAAGTTAATTGCTAAATAAGCTCACTCTTCACAAAGTCCTGTATCCAACCACATCAGCAGAAAGCTAAAACAAACGCCTGGCTTGTTCCTCAGCAGTCCAACATTCTCTTTTCACTCAGAAGAACATTTTTTTTTTATGTAATTCAAAAATCAAGGTCACAAAGTCTAAAAGAAAATGGGAGAGGTATCGAATCCAAGTCGTTTGAGGTAAATGTGAAGTCAGTGATGATTTGGGGCACTGCTGGTATTGATCCACTGTCTTCTATCAACGCCAAAGCCAGCGCAGACAACTACTGCACAAGGACATCTTACAGCACTTCATTGTTCCTTCTGACAAGCTCTATGCGGATGCAGATTTTATTTCCAGAAGAATTTTGAATCTGCCCACACAGAAAAAGCCAATACTTGGTTTCAAATAAAAATGAACAGAACTTTAGTCCTTTTCCAGTCATACTGAAAACTCAAAGCACTTTACAGTACTGTCAAACTTAGCTAGGACTTATAAACATTTATACACTGATAGGGAACTTTGGGCAAATGTCTTGCCAAGAACAGATCAAAGTTAGGCAGGGAAAGCTGGAATTTCAAACAATTAATCTTCTCACAGAGGCACAGCCTTCCCAAATGTTTAATGACCACGTTGAACAGTCAGCATACCCATCTGACCTAAACTCCATTGAGAAACTATAAGGCTTATGATAAGACACTTTCTTCAAGCAGCGGTGCAGGGAGAGGCCTGCATCTTTCAGAAAGACAGTGATCTTTACACTGTGAAAGCGTCAAAGATTTAAAGGCTTATGACATGACCTCATTCCTCACCAAACATGAATCCAATTGAAAACTAGTGAGTAGTTCTGAAACAGGAGAAGGAAAACTACCCACTTCTCTGAACAGTATGGGAGGATGTGATTGCTGCTGCACAAACTAACAAACTCCATAAATGGAAGAGTTATCACCGACATCGAAAAGAAAGATGGCTATTTCCATCTCTTATACTTTTGAGTGTCAGAAAAGTTTTAAGTTGTTTATGATTCTCACTCAAACAGATAAAAACAATAAAGTAATGTGATTTTTATTTAGTCATGTAAAATTTCCACACAATAGTAGTAGATGCCTAATAATTGTGCACGTATCGATGTGCTCTAAAGAAAGCCAAAACTTCACTTTCACTTTCTTAAGCATTAACATTTGTCGTTAATTAATACCTTTTCCAGTGCTATAAAAAAAAAAAATTAGTAAAATCTCAGAAACAGGGAATCATTTTTCACTTAATCCAGGTCCAGAAAATTTGATTGCCGAATGGCAGTCATATAACACCAATTATAGTGAGGGAGAGTGTTTCTCTGAGCCAGAGGAAGGGCGTGAGTGTAAAATAACACTAAAACATTACCGAAAGAAGGAAGGAGATGGAGAGAAGGAGAGGGAGGAAAGTGGGAGATGGAAAGGACTACCCAAACGGGTGTTCCAGAAACCTGTCAAGGTATTTCCTTCTGCAAACACGAGGCTTCTGGGGGCTACATAGCGCAGGCGCGCAGATGCGCATACATAAATTCAATCCAGCACATTGAGCTAAAAATACACGCTAGAGGTCAACAGCGAAACTTTGATTTAACGTACGCTTTGATTGTGGAGATCTCACGCCAACTTTTGATTTCCTGTGTAGCACTGCATGAGGCTGCGACAGCTGGATCTGTGCATGTACACACACACACACACACACACACACACATTGCATATGCCCACATACAGACACACATACAGAATGACTTTCTATTTTCCATTGACTTCCATTCATTTTGTCCCCACAGCATAGTATTTGTTGAAAAAAAATGGGACTTAAATGTATAAAATACAAGGTCACATCCACACACACTTAATGAGCCATTCAATAGCCCACAAGATCCAGAGTCTCTAAATGTCCAGCGGTATCTCAATCCTTTGGTCTCTAATGGCTCAAACAGCTCTGCTCCACACATAATTTGGTCAATGTCTTGTCATTTCTAAATTTACAAAGGGTTCCTGGACGTACTTGCATAAATATGTACACACCTATTCAACACGCACACACAGCTCTGCCTCTACGCCAGCTGTAGTCCGCCCTGTGTGTTTACACTGCCTGCTGGACAAAGCAGATAGAGTGAAGCGAGAGGCAGGGAGGACTGGATGGACAAACTGTGGCTGTTTGTCTGAAGGGGCTTTCCTGATCTCACAGGAAATGTTTGAAAAAAAAAAAAAAAAGAGGGGGGGGAGCCAGGAGCTGGAGAGGCAGAAACAAAAAGACAATTACTGAGACAGAAAAGAATATTATTACAGTAAATAAGGAGAAATGAGTGAGACTTGAGTAAAGAAAAAGATTTATTAGTTACTCATAATCCACAAAAAAAGGTGAGCACAACTCTAGACTTACAGCCTCTGATAACTCTTTTGCACATAATTTCCACTGTCAAACTAATCTGCCTCCTACCACTGCTGCTGCATTTCGGCTCTGCCACCTGTGGTTGTTGACTCACGGGCTGAACCCTCAGAGTGGATTGTGGTCATTTTGCGGCAACAGTCTCAGCTTTTCCCGCAATCTTCCTAAGATCAAATTAACGGCAACCTTCGAAGGGATGGAAATTATTTATCTTCTGTGTGAGTGTGTGTTTTCTGTTACAGCTGCATGTTGTGTTGCCACTGCGGTGACGTTGGGTGGGTCTGTGGCATGTAGCTTTTGCCCTCCGGTCATGGTCGGGGGTTAACACTGTGACTGGCTGTCTAGACCCAATGACTCCAATGTGTGAGCATCCCTCCATACGTTTGATGACAGCAAAGAGAAACAAACAACAATGATCATTAAATATTGATTTATAGGATATTAATTCTCAGAACAGACACATTAAGTCCAGATATCTAACATTTCAACTTTTCCTTGTGTTCAGTTCTTTGATTTTTGAGTCACTGTTTTTCTATCATCCCATAAGACCAGACTTATCAGTATTTTTTAAAATCACAAGTGACCTAAAATTAAATTCTTGAAAATTTAAGAAAACTACTGTGCAATAAAACAACATGAATGCCTGAGATCACAACTGTCTACATCTTTTTAATGTTTTATTGAAAATACGTATTTTTGACTAGAGAATATGTCCTTAACATATGCTAAAGAGTTAGTGCACCAGTTTAAAAAAATAAAGAAAAAGAAAGAAAAATAAGGCCCAACAACAATGCTGGTTTATATATTTATATTCATCCTTCAGTTGCTGCAGAATCTCATTAAAGACTTCACTCACAGTTTGTCTTTTGTAATTTTTGTAAAGCGCCACTTATTGGTCTGGAGGGAAGTAAAAACAGCTGTCGATGTCCATGTCCATGTCAATGAAATTATTTCTGGAAACAGACCCATATGGATGGCAGTGTTTTTGAAAATAACACATTTTAGAAAAAAAAAAAATAAATTCCTTAGTGTACAGCGCCTTAAAGGAATCTCCTGAACTCTGATTTATGAGAACAAAACATGAAAAAGCTAAGAACAATTATTGTCATTTCTTATGTATTATAATAATACAAACAAACATAAAACAAATGTATTGAGAACATAGCAGTTACTTTACTTTTTCTTTCTCAAAGTTTAATTTGAGGGTAACAGGACCAATTGTTCACCCCTGCAGAACAGGTTATAACATGTTGGTCTTTGTAACATGGATTTATGGCACAACTCTGAGCAAAGACATCAGAAAGTGTGACAGATTGACTTATTATGTATGTTCACATTCTTCTTAAATGTTTATACAACCTAGGATCCTCAAAATGCTGGTATTTTCTAAGAAAATTAACAAGAAAGCAATATATATATATATATATATATATATATATATATATATATATATATATATATATATATATCCCTCCAAAAGTCACCCATAAATGACAGGAACATGTCTTTTCACCAGCTATGTCGATGTGCTTAAAATGGTTTTGTGATGTTGCATTTTTAGATAAGTAGAATTTTAGAAAAGTTCAATTTTATGTTGTTCTTTTTTCTTTGAGGTGAAAAAAAACTGCTGTAAAAAAAAAATCTAAGTTGAAAAAAAAAGCTAATTGTAAATAAAAGCACTCAATTATAACTAGCACTTTCATTTTTTTCAGTATGTAATATTTATCACAACATTTTGTCATTTTTACTTCCAACTTCTATGTTGCTAATTTCTTTGTGCTGTTGCAGTTTGGAAGCTGACCACCTCTTCCTGGAAGACTCTCCGCCTTTCTCTTCCTCCCTTGTCCAAAAACCCCTTTGCTACATTCCTACATCTACTATCCGCCTGTCATAATTTTTTTTTCTCTCTTTTCTATAATCGCACTGTCCACTCCTGCTCTGTGTGTGGAGAAGGGCCTCTCAGCAGCTTGTTTGACCTGCGATAAGGATATGCTCATTGCTCAATGACGCCTAGCACATGTTGTTCCCTCCTGACAAGAGTGAAAAAGCCCCACAAGAGAGAATCAGGGAAAGTGTGTGAGAGCGAGATGCTGTACGAGAGAGGGATGCGACATATAATTGTGCTCTAATGAAACATAAACAGCGCAGTCTGAGGGAGTGCGTCTGGGCAGGGCCCCTGCTGGCCTAAAGGCTCTGCTCTCCTAGGCTCTTAATTATGAGTGAGCAGGTCAGTCACGCCTCCTCTAACCTTTCACCAAATACTTTAAGTATTGTAAATAACGTGTGTTTGTTTATGTATTTGAGTGTCTCCTTGCACAGGTATGTGTTTATGTGCGCAGTGTGCGTCAGAGAAAAATACAGAGATTGGATGCTTTGTGGGAAGCCGTGCTCTAAAGAGTCCTCCAATTGCTGTATGACACCAAACCTGCTAACTTCAGACGTCCACCTGCTTTTTTATAATCTGAGATGGCCACATTCTCTCAAAGCCTCGTCTCTGTTTTACATTTTTTCCTCATTCCAAATGGGGGGGAGCACAGCTGCTACATACCTCTGCTTTAGGGGGTCACACATGCCTCAGGAATATGAAATTCAGGAGTGACTGTTCTTTTGTTTCCTAGCTTGTCCTCCTTTTTGTCCTCCCACATCCCAGCCAGATCTATCTGATTTCTCTCCCCTCCAAAAAAAAAAAAAAGAAAAATGAGCAATGCATGTTTCATTTTCCTCTGCAATCTTGTTGCACCATTGTTTATTCAAAGCAGGTGTGTGTGTGTTTGTGTGTCCATACACTGTGCATGTGTGGGAATGACACTTGCGGCAAAGCTAGGTTTATCTAAAGGAAGGTTGTTTTTTTTTTTCTCCCCCCAGCCAAACAGTCTGACCACAGAAACCAGTCTAACCAACCTCACTGTCTGGGTGGCTGCTCTGAGTTACATCGTCAAAGTCCCAATCAGCCAACGCTTTTATTGCTATAGTGGTGAGAGAGGAGGCAGAAACATTACAGAAGACAGAACACAAGCACTGGAACTTCAGAAACCATTGCCAGCGCCGTGCTAAAAACCTCACTGAATCCAAGAGAAAGTTAAGATCACAAAAATAAAGACACCTGTGTCTTCATTCTGCGTCTTCGTTTTCACACATTTCTCTCATCTCTATTTCTGTTGTTTCTTGCCCCTCACAACAGACAGGTGAAAGTAAAGGAGCTAACCAGAACGTCCTGACTCTTGACCTCTCACCTCCAACTTGACTCATCAGTTGATCTGCTCTGGGTGGCCAAATGTGTTGACCTGACCTCAAGCCTAACAGTGACCTCAGGTCACTGCCAGTTGGTCTCTGCCTGCAACAGTACACACACAGCCTGGGAAAGGCTCAAGATGTGATCCGTTAATCATGTAAAGTACCTGCTGCAAATAAAATCCAGTACTGCAGAACAACAGACATCTAAAATTATTTGTCAATATATTTTTATGGAAATTGACATTGTAAAGTTTGACTACTTAAAAAAAGTTACTCCATATAAAATGAGCAGATTTTATGTAGCTTACTTCTGATTTTGTCTAAATGCTTGAAATGATTAAAATTACATTGCCTTTTGCACTTGTTAGCACCCAGGCTAAAGAGATGATTTGACACTTATCTGGTGTGTGCTTCATTGCTTCTATAACTTCTTTGTCATGGTTTGTGTTTTAAAATTACATTGTTGCAAACCACTTTCATCATTGCATTTATGAGGAATGCCATGCAGCTGTCCAGATGATACCACTTAGTATACGTATGTGGCATTTATAGTGAGAGCTGCATGTCATGGAAAGTGTACCACATATATTTTGGCTATACTAGGAGGAGATCAAGCTGTGGAGCCAGAGTCAATAACACTAAAATCTGCCACATGGATCTAAACAAATAGAAATGGTAAACGGCCTGAAAATAGCGTTTAATCAAATCTGAGGGCTCCAAAGCGCTGTGCGTTGCAATCAGTCACTCAAATTCATATACAAACTCACACACTCGTGGTGGTAAGCTACATTGTAACCACAGCTGCCCTGGGGCAGAACGACAGAAATGAGGCTTCCATTCAACTCACGGGGCCCTCTGATCTCCAGCAGCAGGCAAAAAAAGTGAGAAAAGAATAATGACCTTTGGTTGTGTCTCAGTAACTCCGTGAAATGTTACAAGGCAACTGTAAGCTGTCTTCAGGACAAAAATAGAGGGTAAGCATTAACATCAAGGGATCAAGTAAGTGTATTATGAGAGATGCACACAATTTAATGTTTGGATTACACTCTTTCTTAGGGACACACTACATTTAAAGGGAGGGAAAAAAAAAATCACAAGAAATACTTAGATTAAACCTCTGCTGGTTACAGAAACATGTGATGCTTACATTTTAAAGTGGAAACTGATCTGTCCACTGAATCAGCCACATGAACATACTCAGAAAGTTTTCATCACTGGAGGCAAGGCAAGCTAAACGAGCACTCAGAGTCCAAGAGCTGGAGGAGAAAATGCAAACGGCCGCCTCTACATCTCTAATTGCATGTTTTCCCCCCACATACCTGTAATTACACACTGCCTACCACTCATCTCTCTGTCTGTGGCAACACTTGTGTTAAACCATAATGAAGTCTGGCTCTAATGATTTACAACTGCTTAGCATTAACACATACACTAACAGCTACAGACATGACAAAAGACAGTGAAATTACATCGTTATCAAACCAATTAAACCATATGCGATAAAGACAAAAACACGCACTCAATAGGCAAGCGAGGAAATACCTTTGTCTTCCACTTTAGGGTTGGGAAACAGGACTACACCAATGCAGGTATACCTGACAAGGCCCACTTCACATTCTCTTTACCTCAAATCAGCCAATATATAATGAAAAAGTGCTGTGTCCTTTGATTTATTTACATTTGTCCTGACTGACTAACTAAGTCTGCCTCCCAAGGACAGAACTTTGAGACAAGAATGTGTGCTTATGTGGATTCATTTGCATAAGTAGGCCATCGGCTCCTAATGGAGGCGTTTTGTTCAGGCGTTAACAAGGTGTCTCACTGGGCCTCTTGTTCATTCGTTCCTTCCTGTCGTCCGCTGACTCTGACGTCCAGGCAATCAGCACTGCATTTGGGCTCTCTCTTTGTGTGATTTACGAGCTCCCAGATTCATTTAAAAGCCATTGTTCTCCTCTGACGGATACCATGGCTCCCCTTCGCTTTCACACTCCCGCTCGGGGACCGCACACACATTTTTTAACACAGTCGCCCGCTTACTTTATCTCTCACTCACTCACCCACTTGCTCAATCACTCAGCGCGTACACACAGAGCGGCCATCTATCATGAAGCGATGCTGGAGGAGATTGTTATCCTCGGTAACCGTATTAACCCACGGATCTCCAGCTCAGCCGGTGTGCTAAGATACTGGACCAAGGGTGGAGGGGGGGGAAGAGGGGGTGGAAGAGAGAGAATGATGAGGAGAAGATTAGGAGAGAAAGTCAAAGAAAGCTAATAAGTGAAACATTTATTCACTTGCATGTTTTTCATTCGTATCTGTCATTCTCCAGATTTGCTTGTAGGGTAAGGACGGAAAAAAGGGAGCGAAACGCATCCTGTTGTGTAGCTGTTGAGGACAGTCTGACAGCGAGGCGTCTGTAAATGCATCAAGACACACCTGCGCTTGATTAAGTGTGTTTAGACTGCAAATGGAAGCAGGGAGGTAATTTGGAGAGCAGAGGTTTTATGAGAGTAATCATCTCCAATAACGCCTGCTTGGGAATCTTAAGCACCCGCCCTACACACGCATACACACATTGTGACTAATGCACACCACAGGCACAAACAGATACACATCCTCGCCTTCTAACCCCCTCGCGCCCGTGCATGGAGATCCTTCATGCCTCTCTGTTCATTACAAGGTTTAATAACTGGGTTTTAATCTCATTCCTCATAAGTGGACAAGTTGTATTTAATTTTTTTGAGATGAGGACATACTGGCCTCCCACAAAGTATACTGAATTGAGTTACAGGCACTGCTCTGTGGTTGTGTAGGAGATTAACTTCTCTCTCACTTCACATTTTCAAAGAGGCCTCAAAGTTGCCACTGGGACAATAGTGAGGTGAAAAAAAAAAGATAGGAAAAGGGAAGGAGGACATGGGTTTGGAAATAAACATAGTTATATTGTTATTGTTGAACTTATAAGAACTTAAAATAACACAGTTTGCTTTCTATTTTGTAATTTGTAGTATACTTCTTTGCAACATCTGTGCTGTTTAGACCAGCTATGTTTCTGCTCTTAAAAGCTACGTTTAGTTAGACCATAGTTTATTAATAATCTTGCAACTCCTCCGACTGAAATAAAGTAAAAGTTTATAAAATGTAACATATAATAAGTGTGGATGTTTTGAACAGTTGCTCACATAAAAGGACTTCTTGCTTGATTTATTGAGAAACTCAACATTAAGCCAGTGTTTATCTATTTGAACTAGTTTCCTTCAAATAAAATACATATTTGCATGGGGTAAGTATGATACATTAAAATAAAAATCACAACACTGAGCATTTTTATGCTGAACTAAATGTTCTGAAAAGATCATAATACAGATGCTAAATGTTCCTATCAAACAAGGGTTATGCAGAATTCATAACATTCATAATGTGCTACTGTCAGAAAGAAAAACATTTAATTCCAAGCTGGCTTCAAAACACACAACTTTTTAAATTTGATCTTATTATAAAATTTGTCAAAAGGTACATTTATGATCCATCATATTATAGAAATAGAGTGAATGGAGAAGTCACTCTGCTCAGCCATGGCAACAAGTGTTGCTTGCTCTAGATTCCTGCATGAAAATAGTGACAATGAACTATTAATACAAGTAGCATTTTAAATTAATCAGAATACTCTACAAGTCTTAAATCAAACTTTTTTTTTTTTCGATTTTCAGAAAGGCATCAACATTAATAAATTAAATATGTGCTGGGGAATCTGTTTTTTGACAGTTCAGGTGTTCCAGATGAGCCAGCAGACGTCATTGCTGCAGAGACCAGAAAACTGAGCAACATGGGCATCTTCACTTAAATCTTGAAAATTTTTCTTTTGACTGGCTGAAAAATAAGCAGTTTTCCTCCTCACTGTGATATCACAAACTCACACAACATATCTATACAATGACATCGACAACACATACACTTTACCACTGTAGAAGTGTGTTCCTGCACAGTTTCAGTTCCAAACTAAACAATAGACTTTGATGAAAATAGTGAAACAAATTGTTATCGCAGACCAATACATAGAGGTTTGCATGTTATTCCAGGAGCTGTAGCAGCATGTGTCAGCTAAACTGTGTCGGGAAGACAGCCTGCAAAGATCCCGTAAGCACAGACCGTAGTGGCACGGGTTTTAGGGTAAGTGGGCTGTTGACAGGTTTTTGGATGGCTCACACTCTGCTTTGACAGGCCAGGAGTTATTATTCATCCTGAGAAAGCCCAGTGGCAGTGCTCAAACCCTTAAACATGCTTAGCTTTAAGTGCACGTGTTTGGAGTTAGCCTGAGAGGGACACACAGATATCCTATAGATTTATAGAGTCAGTAGATGATGTGTTTGTCAGCGCTGGCCTGTGGCTCTTTAATGTCACTCAGCCAGTGTGATCACACATTTCTGGACTTCCCAGTTCCTGTCATCATCATGATCTTCTTCCTAAACATTCTGAGTAAAGGTTCAGTGTTTTACATGGGATATAAAGAACTGTCAAGAGAAACAACAGATAACATACTGAATAACATGAATCAACTTATTCCTCCAAAAGAAGCTTTTCTTTAAAGCACTGTCCTTACAAGACTCTAAGTCATAGGTCAGAGATAAAGAGATTACTTAGAAGAGCTGATCTGAGAAAACAAGTGTTTTTTTGTTCTTTTTGCCCATCACCTGTGATGTTGTCAGAGATAGTCTTCTTTTCAGCTGGAGAACTTTCTGTAGTCCTCACTGCAAGTGCTGGAGCTCGGTTTGGTTTGAGGGAATAACAAGGTGGATGAGCACTGGCAAGGGGTTCCTTCACTAAGTCAATTCATATGTTTGCTTAAAAGGAAGAACATAGTAATGTGTGAAGGCTGAATGCATCTGTTTGGATTATGTTGCTATAAAGTTCTAAAAACCTTAAAGGGCCTACTCTGTTTTACATGTTCCCTGGGTGAACTAGAGGAACTTCCTACAGTCACTTTTCTCTTATTCTGTCTTGTCTGTAAACTGTATAATTTTAGGATCATAAGTCATTTTATCCCAAGGTTAATGACATAATGAAGTCTCAACTTATATATATGTATATATTTATTTCAGAATCCTGTTGTTTCTTTGGGGACAAAACCAACAGTCCATTGGAGATTAAGTATTTAGGACAATTAGGTTCCACAAGTTCAGGGTAGTAGTACTGAAATGTCTTCTTTTAACATATGCTAGATTGACACTGTCTGGAAAGAATATTTTATTATTTTCACTCTCACCAGAATCAACTGTAAGCTACATATGCAGCCTGAGCAACAATGAAACAGGTGGAGACCTACAAACGTTGATTATTGACATGTCAGTCTGAGACCTTAAGAGAGTCAAGACAGATCGTGTTTTGCTTGGGTCGCTATTAATACAACTATGACATAATTTTATGCGCTTCTTTATCCATTTCATCTATAAATTAACTATTAAGTTCTTTTTCCATCCTGATAATATGCAGGTAAAGCATTACGTTTCACAACTTTTCGCCGTCTGGCGAAGTGCTTCTGTTTAAAGTAAAACATTTGCTAATATGTTCCCTCCGCTGAGCCAGCTCTGGGCTCCCCTCCCCCACGCTAATGGTTAAATAAACAGTGCAATGCCGGCCCTGTTGTGGGAACAGTCCGAGCAATCTGGGAGTATGTGTGTCGCCCTGCTCACCTCCTCTCTAACGCTGTGCAGAGAGCAACAGCCTGCACGACTCCACCACGGGCCGACCTACACAGAGAGAGACAGACTCAGACAGAGTGATACAGATTATTTACTCATCGTTAGGAGACTCATTAACGGTTTCTTACCCAGTTCCCCTTCCTCAGGATGACAAAAGGAAGGATGATTTAAACAACTGACAAGAAGTTCTCATGTGTGTTTCTGTTCCTTATTTTCCCTTTTGATATGAACCTCCAGCTTCACTTTACCAAAACATTAAGCTTTATTAAAAGAAAACATGTTGTACTAGCTAATGATGCGTCTTCATGCAATGAAACCAAAGTTTATCTAATGCCTCAAAGCACATATCACAGTTTTTTTGTTTGTTTGTTTTACTTTAAGCTTTGAGATTAATATGAGTGACTCAAACCACAGTTTATTCGTTGCAAGGTATTTTAGACCACAGAATCTTTTTAAAAGCTATGACAGCTGTTACAGGAAGTTTCCCCTTCTTTTGGTGTTTGCATGGCCTTTGGCCAAAGTTAATTTATAGATCTGTTTTTATCAGCTTGTTAAAGCTATGACCTAAAAAAAGACATTTTCGAATGTGAGAGGAACCAGCTATCACGCAGCTCCATCAATCAAAACTTCACCATTTCGTCACTGATCGGTAAAAGTCATGACCACTGACTTAACAGAGGACTGTATCATGAACTATTAAAAATGAAACAAACACTGAAAATTACTCAAATGAAAAGTTTTTATTGATTTACTTAACGCTGCAGTAAGTAAGTTTTGATAAATCAGCTTTTTACATATTAGTTTATTTTAAAAATAAGTGCCTTATCTAATAACTTGTTATGCAACTTTAGGCAATAAACTTTGCCAGTATGCCTTATACACTAATGATATGTACATAGGTTTTGCATCGCTGTGGAAGATTTTTTACACACTCTTCCTTGCTGAACTATTTTAATGCAGGGCCAAAAGAAAGTTTTTGAGTTTGGATTAGCTGTTTAAGGTTATGCAAGAGCACCTCAGTTATATTTGGTTAATGAACTCAAAAAGCTCTGCATTGCTGGTGTGCTCTGGATCCTTGTCCACCAAACACCCAAGCATGCTTAAGCTTATGATCAAGGACTGAAGGACAAATGTTCTTGTTCCGGATTTTCTGAATTTCTGTGTTGGTTTTACACCAGATGTTGCAGGATACAGACCTTCCAAAAAGCTCCATGTTTGTCTCGTTATTCCACAGAATGAAAAAGTCTGAAGGTCTTTGGGAATCATCAGGATATTTTCTGACAAATGTGAGATTGTTAGATGTGTTCTTTTCGTAAGGAGTTGAGCCTTGGATGTCTCCCATGAAGAGCCATTTTGCCTTGTCTATTTTTTGTTGATAAATTATGAACACTGACCTTAACTAAGTCAAGTGAGGCGTGCATTGTTTTACATGTTAGTCTTGGTTTTTTTCTGACATTATTTGTGAGTGGTAGGTGTGCATTGTGTAGTGTTTTCTCAACATGTGAATAAAGGCTCTAACAATGGATTGATGGAGTCCTGAGGCCGTTTCAGACTGATAGATGTCAGTGACATAGTCTCTCATCTGTTCTTGAATTTATACAGATGCAGGACAAGATGTGATGTTTTGTTTTTTTCTTGATCTTTTAGTCTACTTTATGTCGTCAAGAAAGGTTTTGTTTTGCTTGAATACGTTTCTTGATTCTACCCATCTGGAAGTAGTCAGATCTTGCTGTGACTATTGAAACTGAACAAAAATCATGGTCAATTACAGTTGATTTATGGTTTTGCAAGCGAGGGAGCAAACACATTTTTTTTTTTTTTAAACATTGGATCACGTTGGTTTGGTAAACGCTCCTTGACTAAAACAACATAATGAGTTGAAAATTGCTTTATACTTCATCTGGTCATCTTTGTCTGGTGTTAAAATTAAATTTACGACCTGAAACACTGACGTCTGCTCTAAAAATAAAAATGAATACATAAGCAAGAGAATGAAAATGTTTTGTGGTGGTGTATTTTCTACTAAATAAACACTTTTGTTCACAAGATGCATGTAAATAGCCCCACTATATGTTCACTCAGTGAATCTTCCAGTAAAAGCAGGACATGGGTAATTCCTCTCCTTTTTTCACCCAGTCAGTCAGGGCCGGGGCATAGACCAGTAGGAGGTGGAGTCTGCTGGTGCTTGGCCATGTGCCGCTGCACAACTATGACACAATGGGTCACCAGGGCCATCCTCTCCTTCTGATGTGCACTGAAAATTCAGCTGACTGCGGGAAGAGAGCAGCCTGAAGTTTGCTTCTATCGATAGAGGACAAGAATCATGCTAATACAAAAATTAAAATAACTCTTTACGCAAGTTTGGGCTAACGTTCACTGTTTTCATTGACACAGTTAGATGAAGTGTTTGAAGAAAGTCTGCAAGAGGAAAAGCAGGACAGCGAATGAAAAACGAACAGAGACAGGGATACAGTTAGCCAGCAATAAGTAGGCCATGACTCTGAATGGTGGCAGTGTCTTGTCTTTGATGTCAGTTTGTTTCCATATCCCGCACGCTTGATTGGACTGGTCCAAACAAAGCGGCAGGAGCCCAGTTCAACACTTCAAGCATGCACTGACACAGAATACCTTGGAGGCATATGTGGGTGCTCCTCATAAAAGGCTGCGAGCTGAACAGACCACCGATCGGAAGTGATTCACTCTATCCTGAACATGTTGACCTATACGTCGCCAGTAATGCTTTTTAGATGAACCTGCCATGTTTATTCCCATAAATGTTCCCAGAGGAGTTTTGATATCCTCTTTTTTTTTCCCCTTTTACTATTTAAAAAATAAAATTCCACAAGATATCTTCGCCATGTTTGTTTTTTCTGTAAACATTTCGCTTCAAGGCAGTCAAACTACCCTCTGTCTCTCCCCAACTTATGCACACATTAGTTGGATACTGCATGTTGTTCAAGAGGAAAAACAAACTGAGTGAAATTACCTCTTGAGACTTCATGTTCAAATGAGTACACATAAACATACATGAGGCAGGCTTCTCCAGGCATGTTTACAGATGTAGCTCCCTAGTGACTGGGCTTACAGGGGAAATAAAGTCCTAAACAACACAGCGGCCTATAGGGATACCATACAAAAAGTGCACGCACATACCACACACACACACACATAGACATACACACATATTAATATGCATAGCATCATACATATTTATATGTATGATCATTTAGGAATCATACACCAAATATTAAAGATTTTAAAGCAGACAGGTAGATGTGATTTTCTCGATGTAATAGCAGGTGCACTCCAGCAGGTGGGCACAGGGTTGAAAAGCAAAGGACAAAGTGTAAATACATTTGCTAGCCGTACTTATGGGTCATTTCAACTTTAGAAATCTGCTTGTTTTGCTTTGGGGGTTTTTCCCTCAACAAATATTCTTATGGAAAAAGAAGAATAGTGTGTAACCTCAAATTTAGTTTTAGTTTTGAAAAGTTTCTAGCCATTTATGAATTTAGACATTGAGGGAAAATGAAAGAATGAAAATTACAACTCAACAAAAGTTGTTCACAGTGTATGCCATCTCTACTGATTTTAGTTTAACCCGTTCTTAAAACAATGATAGACTGACACTGGGAACAGCATAATGTGAGAGTATGACACCTTATGCTGTGTCAAACGGAGGTGATAAGGCTAACAAAACTAAAGTCGTAAACTCACCACGATATCAATGCACATCTCAGGCAAACCAGTTCCAGTTGAATGCATTTTACAAAAAACAGGTGGGTATGTATCAAAACGTTTGTGTTGTTCCAGAAAGAACTCTTTACAAGATTTTTGAGGGAAAAGGTAATTTAGAAACAGGCCTGTAATTATTTGGTCCAAGCTGCATTTCTTAAAAATAGCTTCAAGATCAGCTTGTTCAAAGGGGAAGGGGACAAAACCAACTTGTCCTTATTTCAGGGTGACTAATATCTGAACATCTTCCATACAAATGCCTAATGAGACATATTTTTACATCTAGTGCCTCTCAATGAGTAATGACTCTCACCTGTTTTTTTTATAATAGATCCTAAACATGCAGCCAGTGGCAAAATGCAATGGATTAGAACACAGTATATCCACGTTAGAATGGCCCAGTCAAAGTCCAAACTTAGATCTGATGGGAAATTTGGGTAGAGATGTTCCCCACCAAGTTTTAGTGAGGTTAAGCTATGGCTATAGCTAGTACAAACATAGTCCTAAGAGTTGCAGCTGTTATTGTAAGAAAACACAAATGACCCACAAAGAATCGACTGAGGAAGTCCAAATACACACCAAATCTTTCAGATATTTATAGTTGTAAAAGTCACACATCCGTTTCCCTCTCCTTCATAAATACGTGCAACCTTTATAACATAATATCCCAATAAACAATAATTTGGGGCATTGTAACTTAAAATAGAGATTCAAAGGGTAGAAATGCACTGTACATCCACACTGCTAATAAAGTATTTGTGTACAGTATGTACAGTATGTACAGTACGTGCAGTAACCATAGTACATATGGAGGTACTCAGACACGTACAACGGCAAGCACCATGCAGAATCCATAAATGCTGTTTAGAGAGAGTGCTTAGGCAGCACAGCACAGCACATTCTCCATGTCAGTCTTCCTGATGAAATAAGGTTTATGGAGGGGTGTGGTACAACAAGGTTAGGTCCAAAACAATGATTGTTTGTTGTAGTTTTATTGGCAGTAATAATTGCTCTCCCTACTTAAGGATCCCTTCATATAAGCAAGCCAGCATGCCACCGCACACGTGCACACACTTACGTGCCCACAGGAATGCATCCACTCGTGCAGACACACACGCAGACATATGCATCTATGGTTAATGACGCTGTCAACATGTGCATTTCAAGAGATTACGGATGTTCTCTTGAACTGCTAAAAGCACAAGACAACTATTCTGTAAAAGTTTATTTGCTATTATACCAACAAGCTGTGCATTAATGAGAATTCTGCAATATGGACTTTCTTGAATGCCCTTTTCATTCCCAGAGGAATAAAAAGGGCATTCGTAGCAATTTATTAGTTGTAATCTGTAATCCTATGCTCGCCGAATACAAACATTATATTTTTATTGTAAGTAAATTGTCGTGCAGGAGCCATAACATGTAGCGATCAATTTTATTCACCAAATGAAATCTTCTGTATTTAAAGCAGCAGCAGCATGAACTCTTCATTAATCCTTGTTCCCCACAAACACTGGTACACATGCAGAGAGTCTAGGGGTGTTTTCCTATGAGGCGTACGTAAAGGCAGGCAAGCTCAAAAGCATAATTGAACATGTAGCTACAACACCACAGGGAATTGGCAGTGCCTAGAGAGAAGTCTTGGCTCCCACAGAGAGGCCTAGAGCCTAACTAGACCAAGCTGTGCCAGGCACTGTAACATACTCACAGTGCACCCTCTCCTTTTCTGCTATCCCACCCCATTAAACAGCTACCCCCTGCTTCTTTTTCATTTACTAATAACTATTTAGACTTTTCTTATTCTTCACACCTACAACAGGGATCAATGGGTAGCACACCATTAAATCATATTTTTCAAGAAACTTCCTTAGGCTCTGTAACAGATTCCAGGAGCCTGTTCTGTCATGTCTGTTCACACGGGCCCCGACTCACAAAAAAAACCTGTGAAAAACAAGAGCATAAAATATTTATTTTTAGAACCTCAACACTTTAAAAATTATCTAAAGCAAAAAGGTATGACGTGAGTATCACATCTAGCACATAGGCAAATATGTTTTATATGGACAATGTTTGAATGTATGACTTTATATACCATAACAACATACAGTATAATGATGTGGAAAGCAAGATAATGGGCAAGCAAAAAACACATAAAGCATAAAAAAGACTTGATTAAAATCAAAGGTGCCACATTTGGTTATTCAGGTTTATGGTTCATGGTCACAGTAGTCAAACTCATAGTTTTTGAAGAATCACTCAAGCTCAAATCAAACAAGAAGTTTTGTCATTAGAGGCTGATTTCACAAATTGCTTATGGCTTAAGTTTCTATTTCTGAATGAGTATGAATTCAAAATCATGTTTACTGTTAAAGCATTAGGTGCATTTTATAATTAATGAGTATCACTGCTCTGTCTTTTTCCCTTGTCACCACGGGGCATGTGAAAAGGCAAAGAGGCAAAGTAACCTGCAGCTCTCATGTTAGCAGTTTGTTATCCTACCATTTAAGCTACTCTACATTTTAATTTCTTTCGAAAATGAAAATGAACAAAAACTGAATGAACAGATTTAGTTCTGAGTGTTTGCATGTTTAACTCAGACTATCCTGGATTAGCTGCATAATCATACAGAACAGATTACAAAGTAAAAGAAAGTACTTTTTGAAAAAAATATATGTTGACAAAGTTTACAATCACTAGATACACTCATCTAAATGGTCATGTATAAACTGATGTGAACACAGTGACAGATGTATAAATATATGCATATCCACAGGAAGAGCGAACAGGACTTTAATGCCAAGCTGTGGCCAGTACAGGAAAAAAAAAAAAAAAAAGTTAGTCTAATTTTGGAGATGGTGCCTAACCATTTCAGCAAGTCAAACATCATCATATCTAGACCAGAACACTGTGGGTTTTTAGGAATGTTTTAGTTTAAACTTGTATTTTTAAGTGGCTCCTCAACGTCACCTTGTTTTAAACTTTTAAAAGTTTAGCTGTATTTCAAATGCTTGATAGATTTCTCATGTCATAGATTATTTTATTTAGTTAGTTTTTTTTTTTTTTTTTTGCTGTCTTTAAGTATGTCATGTGTTATGGCAGCAACAGTTCGACATTTACACTTCCAGTGCCTTGTACAGTGCCCTCTTTCACTGGCTCCCTTTGAAGAGTGTTACATAAACAGGCTTCTCTGGCACGGACCCAACTTGACCCAGCCCTGACCACCCCAGAGGCCAGGGTTCAAAAAAGGAAAATGCCTTTTTGAGTGACTGAGAGTGACATTTTAGGGGAAAATATTTAAACACAAAACAAGGAAAGATGTAACTGTAATAATAATGAAAACTGCAATAAAATAAAACAAAACTGGAAGAACTCGAAATTAAACCAAATTAAAAGTGTAATATTTCCAGGGCAGAGCAGGAAGGAGTGAGTGCCATGTTAAGCTTTGCCACCTGGAGGCTCCCAACCGTGTAGTTAAGCAAACACCTGCGATCGAAATGTTGCTCTTCCTTCCGTCTCGGGTTTCCCGCTTTGTTTTACATGATCTAGTATTTTTCATTCACTTCTGCATGGCTACGTAATGAAGCCCAGCCTGTAATTGGGCCAGTTGGGTTATTTTAGGTTAGAAGCGCAAAGTAATTACCAACCCCTCTGTTCTACTGTACTGTCAAGACAGAGAAAAGAATGAGACTGAACAGACGGGAGGGAATGCAAAGAAAATTCCACAAATTCTAAACAGAGGATTCGTGTCCTCTCTGTTGATCCAGTGACCTCAGATTAAATGGGAAGTTACTCAGCAGCTTAGAGATTTTGCAGGATTTAGCAACAACTTTCCTTCTTGACTTCTGCATCCTGTTGATGAATTCTGGAAACACAATGTGACAATGACATCGGCTCTTCTAGAATCTAATACATATATATGAATGAAAGAAAACTGGAAGTGCAACTCTGAACATTAAGTTGATTCAGCACATTGAAAGCATTACACAGTGAAAATCTGCGTTATGCAAATGGCCATATTGTGACTAAGCGAAGCACTCGGTTACGACAGTAAGGCAGATGAATAGAGAACAAGAACAAGCTGTGTAAAATTATTTTTGTCAGTTTTAATTCATCTCGTTTTATCATTCATTAAAAAAAATAGCAGTGAGAAATGCAGGAGGTGCAATTGCTTTGTTTTTCATTTGCCTCTTCTTGTTCTGTCACTTTTCAAACACAGAAACGTGGTCAACTGGAAATGCAATAAACAGAAGAGTCGAAAGAAAGAAACAGAATCACGTCTTAGTTCTGGAAATCCATGAGACAGTTTTTGTCTCATCTTCTGTGAAAAGCTCGTAACAAAACCCATATGTGAGTCACATGTTTTATTTCAGTTCTTTTTGGTCAGGCTAACAGCAAAAGCTAATCCATGTTGCGCTCATTCCACTTGCAAGTGAGTTAACTAAAAATAAGTATCAAATTTCTTTCCAAGGCATCACATAACTAATAATGTAACACTTGTGTTATGCAAGTTGCAACTCATATATCCTCCAGCTGTTGTTTATGTGCTTCTGTAATGTGAGGAAAATTCTCCCTCGGTCATTAAACCCCTTTTCTACGCAAAGTCACACAGAAGACCAACTGCTGCTGATGTATGATTCAGCCTAAAACCCATGAAATTGGGGAGCTCTTATTAAAAATAAAATAAAATTACTACAAACTGGAGCTGTTGAAACAGGTTGTAAATATTGTCTGGCAGTGGAAGTGTGCTACACTGAACATTTCTGCAGCAGAATGAACTATGAGTGATTACCCAGCCACTGAGGTAATGCTTGACCTTTCCAAGACTTCCAGTCGGTCTGAAAGGTGACGTCGTCACGTATTTTAGAGGAGCACACATCGAAGAAACCTATATGCGCTGTAAGATGCCGCAGTGCTGCTGTGGTTCACGCGTTACACAAATTACATCATTAGAACAGTTTTTAATAATAAAATAGAAACAAAATGTTAAAAAAGTCAAGGAAGAACACAAGGGAGAGTGCATGTAATTTTAAGTAGTAGTACAATATATTCAGTTTATAACCAGGAACTTACATTGTTTATAGTTTACTTAAGTATTGTTTTCTTAGTACTTTAACATTTTTACTGCAGTTGGCATTAAATTCCAGCGCTTTATTCCACTGAACAGCACAGTTCTTTTCTGTACATAAGTTTTAACTTTTGGTAAAATGCCTGTTCTGCTGTCTCTGAGAGACAGTTGAGGACAATAACAATATAGTTGATATACTCTGATAATTTTGTTTGTTTGTTTTGGGGTTTCTTAACAAATATGGGGACACATAAGTAAGAAGAAAGAGTACAGAGTTTTTTGTGGGAAATAATGCATCTCTGAGTACGGTCTCTTTTTGTGTTCACATTGTTCATACTTTTGAAAAAGTGTTTTATGGCATCTGATTTTGTTAAAATCTCATCTCCTTCACTAAAAATAGAAAAGAATAACTGCTATTTAAATATTTGCATGTTTGCTTGGAGACCATAATATTTCTATTTATGTTAACTTCTATTTTTGTCCTTCGAGTATTTGTGTACTTTTCTGTTTTGCTGTTAAGATCCAAAATATTGGTTGACATGCTGTGACACCGAGCTGTCATTTATCGGAACCGAAAGAAAGGATGACAATGTCTGTTGCCTCAAGTCGTCTATTTTTTTTTCACCTCTTCCTTTTTCTTAACCTGACTCACATCAAGTCTGAGGGACAGTTAGAGAAGCCCTATTATCACATCGAAACTCAACGATGGTGGACCAGCGGAGTTTCGGTGGAAAAATTTTAGAGAAATTCACTCAGCACTTTTCTTGCAGTTCTCACAGAACCAAGTGTGCAGTCACGCTGCCAGATCCAGAAAAGGAAATAAGATGTGTGAACTAATGGAAAGAATGACAAAGTGTTAATGGTGTGACGAAAGAAAGAACAGAGGTCAAGCAGAGCAACAGGAAGGGTCAGCAGACAGGACAGATGATACATAAGCAGTAGAAAAGGAGCAAACTGGATTCAGCTAGTTGCCGGAGTAGGTGTTGTTTTCGTATCAGTTCTTAGTTTTGTAAAAAAAAATAAATAGATTATCCTCTCTCTTGTACTTTTGTTGGTGGCATAAGCAGTAAATCACTACTCAGATTTTTGCTGATGCCAACTTTGCTGTGTAAAAATAGACGCGCGGGGCATCATATCACATCTGGTTGCACATCAGCCAGAATACCAAAAATAGCAACCATCTGATGAAAAAAGTGAGGTAATGCAAAATAACTTTGCGGTGGCTAGCAAAAATATTCACAGTCCATCATTTTATACAAAATGCAGCGTGTTTCAAAATAAGAAAATGGGACTTAAAGGCATTGATCAATACAAATCTAGCATTTAACTGCAAAGTGGAGAAAAAAAACCCCTGGTCTTAACAGACTGAAACATAACCGAAAAGGGGCAAACTGGATGATCATGTATTCACACTCTTAATGAGATAAACCTAAATAAAATCTATCACAATGTTGCCCATTGTATCTCTACAAGAGCTGACGCGCTCCATTGCTTAGGGGGAAAAAAATCTGGTGAAAGGTCAACAGTCTACAAATCTGTGAATCTGTACATGCATGACTCCAAATCATTAGCAAACTAAATTCAAGTTCTAAAATATGTTCAAAGCAGTATTAAAATTCTAAAAGTGACTCAAACTAGCGATCTGTGACTAAATCAGTGAGTTCATGTTTGCGTGTAAAGAGATTGTATATTTAAAAACATTAAAAACTCAGAGACAGCTTGCACACGCATGCAAGGCATCTTACAGCAAAAAAGAAAAAAAAAAGTCTATAAGGAAGGCCTTCTTTCAGTTCCCTAAAATAAAAGGGTTCATTTAATGTGTGTGCGTGTGCATGCGTGTGTGTTTGTGTGTGCCTGCATACATAAGTCAGCCTATGAGAAGCTATTAGAATGGGTGTGGGTGAACAAAGATGACTGTGGTTTTGAAGGAATTTCAGACTGTGCCTGGCCGCAAATAAATGTGAATGTGGATATATATCTCCAAGAGGCAGAGACAGATAAAAGGCAGACAGACTGAGACAAAGACAGAGGGAGATGTGCTGTGATTCACGGTTCCTCCTCTTAAACAAAAGGCCTCGGCCGTTGTTGATGTTGCAAGCTCTCGGTTCCCGCCGTGTGAGGATTACAGAGGATGGAAGTGGCACTTGGCTCCAGAGTCCGCCAGACAGACCTGATTTCAAGCTGCGACCTCGTGACTGCAAGCAGAAGTCAAGCAAACAGACAAGTTGTTTTAGGGAACCCTGATCCTCTAAATTGCCAGTAATGAGGGGGTCAAAATGCTTTACTAGCAGGCTCAAGGCACGTATGCCTTACAGGCTCCATAACGTCGAGGGCCTCAACTTACTCTGCTGCTCACTTACTGTCATTCACTCTGCTCCTTCCTCACTGGCTTATAAATACGTTAATCATGTCAGGACACATGATCTGGCCTCCCTGACCTCACAGCTGCAAAACATATAAGCACAGATCTACTGTAGCTGCTCCAAAGAAAGGGTTCTGAGCAACACACAACAGTCAAGGAAAAAAATATACATATACACATGTTTGGGTTAGAATAAACTCAATTTCTTGCTAAACTTTATTTGATTCATCACCACTATATTTGCAGGGAAACCATGGTAAGAGACGCACAACTGTATGACATAAATATATCCACACAGCTGACAGGGGGCAGTGAACAGGCAAATGGATAAATCAAAAATCTTCCCTTTTAAGTTGAAATGAAAAACAGAGATGGACCAGTGTGGATGATTTCCAACTTGGTCCATCCGGAAATATTAGCAGTTGGTTGGAAATAGAAAATTAGGACCTTTTTCCTATCAGTGGATGGCAAGAAGACTCAAAGTTAGCAATTTTAAGTACCAATGAAGCATTTAAAAACAAAGTCAGTGCACGAATGGAAGACGATTTTCAGAAAGAAAGTGTAGTTTGATGTCTGTGATTGTATTAAAGTCAATGCTGTTGGATTTGGAGATTTCAACATTTTTGGAAATGCTAAATTTCAGGTAAGGATCTACATTTTGTGCATAATAAACTTACAATTGCTATGTTTGAATGCCAACCTTTCTAACTATGCTAATTATTAATATAAGATGCTTATGATCACTTAAAATGTTTAATACTTCAAAAATCATTTTTGAAATATCAGTAAAACTTTACATTTACACATACATGCAGCATGACATTGCATTACTTTCTCATATATTCATCCTTCACAACAAAATGCTGGAAAAAAATATTTTGATGTTATTCCTTGGTGTAGTTTCTCAGTCATCCAGAACATGTTCTTCATTGGTGCTTAAACAGAAAGCAACTGGGCTTCTCTGGTTTATAGAATGTTTCACCTCTTCAATATTTTTTTTTTATTCCTACTATTCATTGGAAGTTTCAGACTCGTAAGTTCAAACTTTTCATAAGGTCAAATACAGACACTGAAACGTCTGACCAAATTGAGAGAATGGCCACTTATCTTTATGACATGATTACTTACCAGTCTCTTAATTAGTGTTATTGATCTGACATCATCTTTTAAGACCTGAAATCTCCAAACCATTATATGAGGAATGAACTATATTCAAAAAACAAGTCCATCTGGTTTCTATTTAGGCATGTAGGATTCATACTTTGTAGTTATTTAAGAACAAAAAATATCAGCTCAAAGTTTTACAAAGAAAGAAAAGTGATTAAGAAATGTCCACAAGATCCTAATTGGTCCATTTCTAACAAAATAGTTAAACAAAAAAAAAAAAACAACAACAACAACGCTAAACTGAACCAAGCATTTGCTGAGTGTGCTCATGTCTCTTAGCATCTATACAGTGAGACAAACAGAGTCTCAAAGTCTCCTCTTTTAATCCTGGCATGTGTCGAGTGGAGCTGAAGTGGAGAGGGTCCTGAGCCAAGTTTCCCAGTAAAGAGCTTCTGAGTTTAAGGAGCATGACAAACAGAAGGGATGCAGACAGGAAAAGCATGCAGATGGAGAATGTTAAGTGTGTTTAGAAGAGACAGGGACCTATGTGGCAATAATAAAGCCAGAGGTCAATGCTCTAAAGATGAGAGGTCACAAAGGACATCTGGGTTGAGCACAAGAAAAAGTTCATCCTTGCATCTCAAAGATAGCTGAGTGTGAATTAGTCTAAATCAATTTATTCCAAGAGATTAGCTTTACATTACCGATGTGAGAAGGACAGCAACTATCAAAATATCAGATATGATGGAGCAATTTGTAATTGTATAATAAATATGGTGTTGGTCTTCAAAGTCTGAAGATGAGAATAAAACTTTAAGATAAAGTGATAAATCCTAACCTAGATGAATGTGTTGCTTTAAAATTCAGAGTGAAAATGAGCAGTCACGCCGGGAGCGTGTGTCGTGAGATCAACACATGCCTCAGGAGGCAGCATGTCTGTGTGTGGGTACACTTGGTCATCTCTGGACTGGCTGCCGTTTAGTCAAACAGAACTAGGCGTGAGGACGTCTGTCCGAAACCGAAGCATGACATCAGCCAGTTGGCAGGAGGAGGTGTGGGAGCAGGTGCTATTTGGAAACGAGGGAGGGATGGAGACATGCAGAGAAAGGTGGAACTGGGGAAGGACGGGGAGAGGATGGAGGGAGGATGGAGGCGTGGGACAGAAAAGCAGAGGGAGGTGCTGGAGAATGGGGCTAGAGCCAAGATCCGAGTCCAAGTGAAGCTATTTTTAGCTCTTTATCATGGACCATTCCAGCAGACCCTGATTGCCACCAATATTATCCTTCTATTTCCCCTTTGCTCATATTCAGCTCATCTCCAGAAGGAGGCAGAGCCACATTTAACTCTGACTGATTTCATATTCCTATTCTTGGACAGAAGCATTTTACACATCTATTATAATATTTCTGTCACATATTATGCTTCACTACAGGATGTCACATCTTTAAAATGAATGATTCGGAGATATAGTTCAGCATTAACCATTCCAACTTAAGTACTTTTCTGAACCACAAATTTTAAGTTTCTTTTTTGGACTGGAAACGTTCAACTCCAAAAATAAAACTGGCATTATTTTGCTTTTTATGCCGAGAGCTGTGCTGGATACAATCCTATACATCAAAACAAGAAATGAGCTAAACAGATAGATCATATCAAATGAACCTACCTTTAACAGCATAGGAGGAGTTCAGCAAGGCTCCATACTGGGGACAATACTATTTAGTCTCAAGTCTGGAGACAAACTATGAATTTCACAGAAAACAACTTTTACAGAAAAAAAACAACACAATAATTCTGCCAGATCCTGTACAGGCAGAATCTGATTTCTGCCAGTGCAGGATCTGGTGTGAGGCACAATTCTGAGCAATTTTCCAGTACAATCCTACAGGAAAATTGCTGCTCACGTACATCAGGCATGTTGAAGTAACAACATGGATTAAAAACAGAAAAGTAATACTTGAGGGTCTTTTAGAGCAAAAACATAATTGAAGGCTCCAACATCTCGACAGCTCCACGTCATAGATTCTTGCACTGTAGTTAAAATTTGCTTTGCAAATAGACAAAGAATATCTAACCAACTGCTCCTGACTCAGAAGACAGAGTCCAGGGTGTACATCATCTCTTAGCGAAGATAGAGCCCTGCTAAGGTTAAGAGCTGTAATAAAAACGTTTTTTTAATCAATTTAAGTAATTGACTGGAATTAACTGTACTGATAACTTCAATCAACTGGAATATATGTATGGTTGGACTGAATTGACATTGTAAAGTGCCCTACTCACGTGTAGGAAAGGCTCTAAAAAACCAAATTAAAAACACAATAACTATACTATACTGTACCACGTCATACCATTGTCCTATAGACTTACTACTTTAAAGGTGGCCCAAGAATGGTGCAGGATGGCTGGGTTGTATTGGTTGCTTTTATAATGAAAACAGAATCAAACCGCACTAAACCATATCGTACTGCTCAGAAAAATTGGGTATTAAGCTGCAAATTTATTTTCTTATGAACTGGCCCTAAATATTACACAAACTGAATTGTCATAAATTGCTTAACTGCAACATCTCGTCTTGTCCCGTCACAAAAGGTTTAAGAAAATCTTTTCATGCCATCAAAAACTTGAAAAGCAAAATTAGTGCAGCTGACCTTCCAATGAGAAGCTCAAACTTTAGGGCATGCTGAAACACAATATCAATGTCAACCATGTGGACAGTAAGAACAAATCGTTGGCCTTCCAATGCAGCGAAATAAATTAATAACTCCCTAAGCATTCTCATAAATCACACTGTGATTTTGGTAATAGATAAAGAAAATTACTGTAAACGGATCTGTAGCTAAACCGTATCCAGGCCCTTTGCAACAGCAGGCAGTGGAAGAAAGTCACTGTGATAAGGTGTAGTGTCTCTGGCCCACATGTTACAGTACAATAGTGTCTTTGTCTTCCACTTATCTAGCTGCTGCTTGGGCTGCGGAGCAGAGTGTTTCAACAGCTACTGTCTGTCAGACCGTAGGACACAATCTAGCTCTCTGTATAAAGGCTTGTTGTCAACCAGTCTGCGTAGACAAAGTAATCTTCTGAGCCAAGGCAGATAAGGAGGTTTTTACAGACCTACACAGTTGCCTTCTCAGAAAACTGGAACCGACAGTCTCTACACATTTTTAACATGAGGATTGAATTAAAAAAATAAATAAATCTGATATTTGATACAATTAAGATAAATTTAGGAAAATAACACAATATCCAAATCTGTTTAAAAAAATAAAATAAAAGCACACAAGTTCCAAACAGGATAATAACTGGAGCTCTAAGGTGTGAGCTACAACTTAGGAAATGTCCTTGGCTTTTTGGTTGTTTTCACGGTGAATCCCAGAGTCCACCCACACAGGCAAGCCCTGCAGAGACCTTCTGTTCTTCAACACAGGACACAAATGTGCACAGCGAAAACACACATACACACACATAATGCAGGCTCAGAGAGACTGTCATGGAGAAAAGGAGAACAACAATAGAGAGTTGAATGATGGTTTCAATCTGCCTGGACTTCTCTCACTTCCACAACAAAGCATTTTTATTTGTCATTTCATGGTTTGCTAAAAGTTTGACATTTATGATGGACTGGCTGTATAAGCAATGTGCAGAGGGAAAACCTCTGGAAAGAGGAGGGACGGCTGAGAATAACAGCTAAAATTAAACATTTTAAATGTGATCTCTTGGTCAAATAATAGGGTAAGATACAAATCAAATGCAAAAGGCTGTAGTAAGTAATTTAAAGATCTATTTCACAATGCATTTTCAAACAATATTTATAATTAAACACAAAAGCAAACAAAACTGGGCAAAATAATGTGAAAAATATAAAAGCTGCAAGTCCTAAAGTAGCACTCTGCTATTTACTGTAAAAGTGTGTTTTAGATCATTTTTTTGTGCTTATATTGTTTTGGTGAGAGTGTGTTGCCATGACACATCTTAACTTGGAAGTATTTGCTATTCCACTTTGCAAAAGTCTTCCAAATCTATCAGATTTTGAAGCCATCTCTTGTTCTTGATCCTCTTTATGTGACCCTACAGATTTTTCATCAGGCATAGTTCTGGAGTACAACTACAGGCTATTTCAAAATGTGACTTTTCTTCGGTTGAAGTTGTTCTTTGGTTCTCTTCCATCCTGTTTAACACTCCATTGACGTGTATTCATTTCATTAATTTGTATAGCGCACATTTACTACAGGACAAATCTTTATGTTTGTGTGTTTTATGGAGCGAGGGGACAGTGGAGAACATATGGCTAGCTCAAATTATGGCACAGCAAGATATGTGTGTTAATAGCCATGAAACCGCATGTCACTGTGCATAAAAGAACAAAACCAAGACCGAGAACAGTCCTGTGATTCACCTTCAGCCTCTCTCCAACTCGGTTTTGCTGTCTGTTTATGTCGTCTTTTGTTTTTTTCCCTTTCCCCGTCTCTTTCTCCATTACTTTCCAATTCCACTCTGCATCTCTCCTTTGCTCTGTCTTCTACATTTTTCCAGACCTGTGCTTTGACCTGAGGGCTGCTGCCTAAGAGGGAAATTATCCTGTAGCGCAGACCAAGGCAATGCTGCGGTTATTCTTTGAAAGAGTCTATTTCATGCCACTCTTTACCATCAAGTATCGGTTAAACAAATGATAATCCCAGGAGTTTGACTGCTGCTCAGATTTTTGACTGTATTATGTATCAAATCAGCTTTGCTTCTGTGAAAAGCCTCTTTAAGTGTGCTAACATGGCTGTTTAATGGCCTACTTCTTATGTTGCTTCTGCATGTAAGCAGCCTGTAAAGGCACACTCTGCTGCCAGAACAACTTGGCTCAGATTCAGTCAACACTGGTTTGATGTGAATAGCTTCATACTATAATGGCAGTCATTTCTTACCACAAGCTTTCTGTACCCTCATTTCACCCTTTACCTCTGTGCAGCAACAGTGGCAGGCCTGCACATGCTACGCCTTTGTCATTTTAATGGGTTTTTTTTTTTGATGATGGAGTTTAACATGGCTTCTTTCTTTTATGTTTCATCTTATTGTGGAAGTGGGACGGTGCAGTCCGCATATACGATGCTGAGGGTGGACTTTAAAAGGCGAAATGCAGAAAGGTAGGAAGAAGTGCAGAAACAAACGCATCCAAACACACTCTTGGCTCACAGACTGTTATTGGCTTTTTCTGCTGCTGTTGTAGGGTAGAGAAAATGCAGGAGGAAATGACTGGGACATTACCATGTGGGCCTTACAGCTGCTGGTCTATTCGGATGCATGATTTTAACGCAGCATGTTTAATTTTGATCTTGTTGGAAATTCGTCAATTAGTTGCTGGAAGAAGGCTTAAGGTGGTTATGCACTACTGTCAGTAAACAGCTGCACTGGCTAAATCCATCTATCAGTAGTTCTTGTCAAAAAGTAATGGTGTGGCTTGTCAACCTTGGGTGGGCTAGTGCTTATTCTCCACCTTCTGCGGCTGTGGTTTTACCTCTTTGGAAAACTGTGGCACAAAATGGCTACCAGATGTAAGAAGCTGGCATGGGTGAAAGTGAGCCATGGATGGAAAAACCTCTTTTTTAATAAGCTCAAAAGAAAACTTGGTAGTAAAATGTTAACTATGGCATGAAAGGAGGCTTTGGGGCTGGATCAGTGCATCACATGCGATCATCCCGCATAATTACAAGACTTTTATGATCTTTAATTTTTCTTTAACAAATTTTAAATTTTAAATTACAAATGACAGCTAAATTATACTCCCATACTTCTTCATCACATAACTCATCTTTTATACTAGTCTGAATCATTCGTGTAATGACATCGTACCAGCAGGGGTGCAAAAAGATCCATAATAAGTCTATTACACAGAACGTGACTTAATTTGATAGAAATTGGATTCATTCGCATATTTCTGTGAGATTTTCAAGTAAGAATAGTTGCTGTTTTGTTCAGTATTACTGCTTGTCGACATGCATGTAAAAACAAACAAAAAACATTTTCATTCATGATAACACATGAGTTAAAGGAAAAACAGTGAGTTAATAAACTAATTTATTAACTCTGTACCATGTCTGGCTAACAGCTAATGATGTTAAAGTTGGGATTTGCTTCATGGCTTCCTTCATCCATCCACCATCTTCCACTCATCTCAAATCAGGTCGCGGATTAAACTGAGGAGGGAAACCTAGACATCCCATTTCCCAGCAACACAGTGCAGCTCATTGTTGAGGATCTTAAATTCAATATAATCTTCAGTTGGTCTGAGGTTTTCTTCGACTAGGATGTGTTCAGAACACCTCTAAGGGAAGGTCTTTATTCAAGGAATATAAAACTTGAGATGAAGCTAGAGCAATTTAAAGCAGAGCTTTGTGAACATTTCAATCCATCATCTGAAAATGGAAACAAAATGAACTGCTGCACAACTGCTGATCAAGATGTGAAAATGCATGTTCACAGTTGCTCCCCAGTCGGTTCTACTGAGCTTCAGTTTTCTGCAAGAGGAATGTGTAAATTGTTGTAAAGAGGCTAAACATCAAACAGACATACTTTTGCTTGTCATGATATACATGCCTTTGAGAACATACAAATTTGTGTGCGTCTGTCAAAAAAGACGCAACTTTACCAGTCATTTAAAAAGCCTCCAAGAGACCTTTTTTAAAGCAGGCCCATCTTGTTTTCTATTAAGGTAAAGTTACCAAATCCGATTCATACAGCCACTGTTTTTTGTTGCCTAGTTACAGCAAGGAATGTCAACAAGACCTTTGGTGTTTCCCCTGAGTGACTCCCCCAATCTGTGCTCACCTCGGTAGCCAATACGCCGATTATCTTTCAACATTCATAAACATTCAGTGGGGAGATATGGAGTAAGCACACACACACACACAGACACACATTTTCACACACACAAGCACACACACCACTTATCTAGAGATCATCTGCAGAGAGAGAGAGAGAAAGATGTTATTATAGGTCCCTCCCAGACATGATGTCAGTCAGCTTATAAGAGGGGTCTTTAAACCTGACACACGCTGAGACTTGTGAAATGCAACTTTTTTA
Source organism: Poeciliopsis gracilis (assembly GCA_911649635.1). Taxonomy (NCBI): domain Eukaryota; kingdom Metazoa; phylum Chordata; class Actinopteri; order Cyprinodontiformes; family Poeciliidae; genus Poeciliopsis; species Poeciliopsis gracilis. Next base: position 8,524,360 of record CAJVRI010001220.1, read on the forward strand.
TTATACAGTGTACAGTGTTGTCCTCTTTCTGACTTTATATGAAGGACTGTTGTGTTTTAATTCAGTCCCGATGTCCACTGGTGTTTGTTAGACAACAATCTGTCTCTTGTGATTTTTTTTCTGTTCTGACTAGCAGTTAAGTACATACTCTCCAGAAGCAGAGGCTCCTCAAAAAGAGGCAATGGAACTGGATAATTATAGGTTGTATTTCACTTTGTGTGTGTGTGTATGTGAGAGAGAGAGAGAGAGAGAGAGAGAGAGAGAGAGAGAGAGAGCAAAAGAGGGGGAAAAAGAGATGGAGAGTGCAAGACAGAGCAAGAGAGAGATAGTTTTGAGGTTTAAGGGGTGTTGGGGGCAGGAGGGGGAGTAAGAAAAAAGATGTTGTAATTTTCACTGTGAATTCCAGCTTGATAACCAGAACCAGCTGGCTTTTGTCTCTCAGACGCACATGTACAAACAGAATTATCAGTCCTCTGAATAAACATTTACTGGAGAAAATCTGATACTGAGATGTGAATGAAATCCTGCTGACTGCACAGTGAGCACAAAGCAACACGAGTGCTTGTCTGCTCAACTTCACTCCACGGGTGACCAGATATTTACATACATTGTAGCAAAAAGACAACATTTTTGTTCCCACTGTCTGACATAAAATCAGACTAAGCAGTTCCTCCATCAGGTTAGTTAGGACTACCAGTTATTTTTTTTAAATATTTTTATATTCCAAAATAATGAGAGATACAGAATGTATTATTTTCACAAATTCAGAAGTTTTCACAAGCTAAGATTACTTTGCTTTTAAACAATTTGTAGAACTCCAGGTGTTGATGTCACAATTTCTAAGCTTCTGATTAATTCTCAACATTTGAGTTTCAAGGATAAACACCTGTGGACGTATTTTATGACAGCACTACTTCTTTTGTGATATCATGAAAAAAAAAATATTAAAAAAAAAATAGGCAGGAGAATAGCGAGTCTAAAAGTTGGCTTCCACCATTCTGAATTCATCTTTGCATAGAATTTCCAGATCCCTGAAAATGTCACAAGTTTTCTGTATAACTACATCTAATTATATACATGCATTGGAATGACTAGTGATCAAACTATTCAGGACAAAAACAGGTTCCGTGACACAGAGATTAATATGTTCTGATGTTAAAAGTGTCCATTAAGCCCAGAACAAAAACAACGTTTCAGAGATGCTGCGTGAAGATGGAAAACAATATCAATTCCCACTATGCAATAAGTTCTGTACTGGCATGGAGACAGCACGGCCTGTGAGCCATTACTCCAGAACAAACATAGAACGCACCAAATTAAAATGCAAGCTTTGCGAAAAGGTCTTCATTACATTTAGAGGAGAAGGGATGGAATCTGAAAACCTGAGAAGTATGAGGGTGGTAGAATCATGTTGGTAGTGTGTTTTAGTGGAAGGGAGGTTTCAGGCAAACAGTGTGTGCAAATATGTTGTTTTCTATGTATGTTTGGTGGAAAATAATCATTTTTTAAATATTCTTGTCAGTTTGCAGAAGACAATACAACAAAGCGATGGTCATGCTTTGTCTGTAACATTATAAGCCATCCTATTCCCTCTTTTGTGTTCAGAATTACTCAAAAAAGAAGTCAAATCCGGAAACAACATACTTAAATAGAACTTATCAATGAAACTAGAGTGTTAGTTATGAGTGCTTTCAATGCAGATGGAGAATAAATACATATGGGTACCTCCCACAATCTTTATGACTGTTATATTAGCTACAAGCCCTATGCACTTCAACCTCCACCAGGCACAGAGACGACTTGGCAGTTGACATCTCTACTAAGCTACATCCTTGACCCCAGCAGCTCCAGGCAACCCCTTGTTGTTGCAGTATTTAAAAAGATGTGAGGTACACAAACTCCCACCAGGATAACTCGAAGTGAACACAGATTAAAGTCTGCTCCTCTCAGAACGGGAGCCCTGAAGGCTACGCATAGGAGAGCAATAGTGCATGAATGTGCATGTCTGCGTGTGTGTGTGTGTGTGTGTTTGCGTGCTCTGGCTGCTGTAACTCTGGTGTCTCTGCATAGGTGTGTGTTTACAAGCATTATGTTGCTGCACGTTCACATGTCTGCAACTCCTGCCTCAATCTTGCAAGTTCACCATCTAGAGGCCTTAATTTTGAGTAGACACAAGTGCTGTGCAAGGCCATAGAGAGGCAATGAAAAGAGCCATTTCTCTCTACCTACAGATCAATGGGTTCCCATTCAATTAGAAAGTCTGAAACCATTAGCACCAAGCTAATGACTCCATTCTAGGGAGCTGGGAAGCATTGGCCTAAGGGTAGGATGGTAGCGGGTGGGGGAGCCAGAAAAAGCATGGAAACTGGGTGGGAGATTTCCTTAACTGCATGTATTATAGATGCACCACACTTTTTTAGTGTCTCTCAGAACAAGTGGCACAATTTGCCAAGGGCATAATACAGCAGGGTGTTGACACTTCACCCCTTTTGGCCTTGGTTTAGCAAATGCTAAACTTAAGCCACTTATTTTGCTTTTCTTTTTAGATTTAGAGGAACTTCTTGTTTACAGCAAGCACCTAATTAGAGCCAGGTAATCAACACTTTTAAGCAATCTATTCTAATGATATACTTAAGTTAAGGAACATCCTGCTACTGCAGTGGTTATGGCAGCAATTCATTAGGGTTTTAAGTCGTGCGTTTTTATGTCACCTTTGTGATATTTCATTTTTAGCAGCTTCTGGCACCATTGCTCATCAATTCTGTTTTCAATTATGTCGCTGTGAAAAATGTAATTTATTTTTAGCCTTTTTTGTCATTCTTAGATGTTTCATCCATCCATTGTTGTGACTTACTTTTGCTTGCAGGGCTGCGGTCATTGGTCAAGAGACGGGGCACAACCTGGACAAGTTGCCAGTTCAACACACACCCAAGTACAATTTAGAGTAACCTAACCTAACAGTCATGTTTTCGGACTGTGGAAGCAGGCTGGAAAACTAACGCCTGCAGGGGGAGAACATGAAAACTCCATGAAAAAAATCTCTGTCCTGGGATTCGAACACAAGACCTGCAAGGCTGCAAATCTACCAACTGTGCTACTCGAACCCCTCAAAGATCACCAAATCTTATTTCAGTTTAAAGACAACAAGAATGTTTTTAAAACATGATTTAGTTTAATAAGGAGGTAAAAATGATTCACTCAAAAAGTAATTGCCCCTTAATCCTAATGACTGGTTGTACAACAACTTGCATGAGTGTATTGGGATAAATGGCAATGACGCTTTTACATCACTGTTGAGGAATGCTGACCCACTCATTTTTGAAGAAGTGTCCTAAAGAAGTTTTCTGAGCATGAAGAATCTGTGTAAGGTCTTGGTACAGAATTTCAATCTGATTCAAGTTTGGATTTTGATCAGCCCACCCCATAACCCACAGTATGTTTAACTTTTTTTAAGCCAATCAAAAACGGACATACTGGTATTCTTTAGATCACTGCTGCCGTCAAAATCTGACAGCTGAATATTCTTCTTTGAGGATTGTGGTAGATAACAGAATTTATGGTTCTATGAATGACAGCAAATAATGCATGTCCCAACAGTGCAGCAGCTCCACAACATCACATTACCACAGCCATGTTATTTTCAGAATTGCTGTTAGTTTTTCTTAGACATACAAAACATTATGCACACCAGGGATGTGTGATATGGCATAAAATTCATATTCCGATATCTATTATGAATGGTTATGATGATATATAATCACAATATGTTTTTGGTATAAAAACATATGAATTAAATGAAGCATAATAAATGAAAAACTACATCCTCTTTCAGTAAAATATACAGTATTCATCCTAGTTTTGGAAAGCAAGGCGTGCACTGCTTTAGATGTTTATCTGATTTCTTCTTTGACCTGTTGCTTTTGGTGGACAGGTCATGACTGTATAGGCTCACCAGAGCTCAACGTTTTCTCGATTTGTGGAAAATGACTCACTGTTGTTCACTTGAGTCCCAAACTCAGAATATTTTATGATCCTTTACAGATTAATTTAAATGAATTATGCATTTTCTTGTCTGTTAATGAAACTCTTAATGTCTGTGCATGTATTGCTACAGAGAAAGAAAGACAGAAAGAAAGGAAGAAAGAAAGAAAGAAAGAAAGAAGGAAAGAAGGACAGGAAGAAAGACGAAAAGAAAGGAGGAAAAAAAAATGGGTGCATACGTTAAGGTTTTACAGGTAGGAACCATGTGGCTATCCAGGCAAAGGTAGGACGCCATGGTCAGAGTCCATATCCTGTGTCTTAATGATGTGTGCTGTGGCCTCGGGGGAATGAGAGCTTTATTGGGGAGGCAGCCTGCCTCTGGTAAACACATGCTGGAGCGCAGTGAAAACACTGCTGGCAAAGAACTGGGTCATTTGGGATAAGCATGAGAGCAGCATAGCCATGACATTATGTTAGCTGAAGGTTTTTTATTGTGCCTTATGTAGAAACTCTCTTAAATATTTGTTTAACTTGACAGCAGTTTGTCTTAAAAGACTGGTAACTTAAACATGTCTACAACAGTTCATTGCACACTAAAGCACTTAAGTGTGCACTAAAGTAAACTACATTTGTACAGTGACCTGCGAAGGAGTTGATGTTTTGCAAATGTCACATTGCGACTGCAAAAATTATCTTTAAACTTTGACTAAGTTGATAAATGTTAATGTGACCACAATTTCATCTTTTTTTATTCTGTCTTATGATCCTCTCTTGTCTTCTTTGTCCTAGAAAAAATCCTTCTGAACTTGAGTAAACCAACAAATCATTTTCTTAGATCAATAGCACTATCAAGTTCAGACATTCTTAAACATTCAGTCCTAATCCTTAAAACACAGAGGTGAAATTGCTCCTCACATAATTTTAGCACCAATGGAAAAATACTTCAGAGACACTATTAGTAGTTTCACTCACAACCTGGACAGTTCTTTTTAGATGTGTACTTCACTGTTTTTCATCTCATCAGTCTCCTGTGATGTGTCAAACTGTGGAAAGACAATGGATGTGAACTGTGATACTGTGTCATCACAAATCATTTACATCCATTAGACAAAAAAATAAATAAAAACTAAATCTAATCTTGCTTATGGTTCAAATTTAAATATTTTTCATCAATGTAATATTAAATTTAACAACAGTGACTGTTCACAGCGAATGAGGCATGAGGTAAGAAGTTGGTCAGAGGTTTGAAGTTAAGCTAAAAAGCAGAGCATGTGTCATTACTCTGAAAAAATCATTTCTCATGATTCTGTCCCTTCTGAAAGAGGATCGAGTGTTAACTTGATCACTTCTCCAGACCTCAGATACTCATCCTTCTTGGAAGTAGTGCTTCATAGCGTTTCAAGAGAAACACTAAATTGCTTCTTGTTTGATTGCTCCAGCCTAACTGCTGTAGCACAAGAGGAGCCAGAAAAAGTAATTGTACGCCGTCATAATTGACTAGTTGGGACTGCTTTACTTTCAGAACCGGGGACTGCCAAGATGGTGGTGTGGGAGCTCATATGGGACAGTAGGGGAGGTGGGAGGTCGGAGGGGGACATTGGTGTGGGTGCAACAGTGAATGAAGAGGAGGGAGCATGGCTCTCCCTAAGAAGTGCTAACTTGGACAGTGGGAGGAATTTTATGTGGTTTATCCAAGAGCTGCTCCATCTGTATAAACTGACGCCTGCCAAAATTTAGCCTCTCTCACTCCATGCACACATTGCTTCCAGAATGTCGACTCCCTCTGTCAAAAGAGGAAAAAAAAAAAAAAAACTTAACTCCCTCTGTGCTCAATAAAACTTGAAAAAAAAAAAATTGCTCAATTTATCTACCATGTTAACAATTTGCATCATCTTCATGCGGGATATAGGTTGAAAGTTTTTCCCAAAAAACACTCAGACACATAAACGACTCCGTCTCACTCCTGGGCAACATCCACCACATGTTATAAAACCCACAAATGAGAACACGCTGAGCAGGAATGACACACATGAGCACACACTGTCCATTGAGAAGGTGAGTCCTGTGGCCGTCCTGGCTGCAGAGTACTTAAACGAATTGTTTTTGCCCGTTCTGCTGAGCTGCTCTAATGACAGCGGTGTGGAGACAGAGGTTATGTAAGTGTGAGCTGCAATCACACTCCACGCCATTTAGACGTGACTCAGCTGGCCCGAAGCCTGTTTGCGTGAGTGCGTACGTGTGTGTATGCGTGTGTGTGTGTGTGTAAGCAGGACAAGGGAAAAGTAAGATACTGAGATAGGGAAAAGACAGTGTGTGCAAAAGGAAAAAAAAGTCACTGGACAGGGAGCAGAAAAGAAAGGAAGAAAACCAGTTCAAATGAGGTAGAAAGATAGCTTAACTTCTTTTCTCTAGGTATGAGTGTGTATGTTGACAGTATAAACTTAATTGTTTTGGGTTATTTTTAAATAAAATAAGCAAAGTTGGCTTTTATTGTTAATTTTTTTCATATATTTGAGGATGAAATCCACCAGAAGGAGTTGTGTATTTAAGCATTACACTCTGTCCCCTTGGTTTCCTGTAGGGTTATTGGTTGACTGGCATATTTCCACAGGATATGACAACTGTGTGATCACCTTTTCAAATTCAAAATTCAGCCCAAGAGGGATTAACACCTGCTCTACAGCGCCCCCTTACGTGCCTAAAACCGAGTCTCTTTTTGTAGTTTGCTTGTGTCTCTTTAAAACTTTGCTCTTCCTTTGCCAAGGGGGCAGGGTTTGTACTCTGAGTCACTGGGCTGTCCCTGGCACAGACAGACACATGAACATAAATGCAGGCACACACACTCAACCACGCGCACACACACGCACACACTTGAACCTCTTCATGTTTATGAGTGGAGCTGGCCTTCTGCCCAGCTTTAGGGTTGAATGGCCTCAAAGCTGAGCTCCTTAACCCTTCAGGAGCTCACACAGTTTCAGTTTTACCCAAGACAGAGGCTTCTCACTATGTTAACACTTTACTGTTCTGGACCAGCTTCATCCAGCCCATTAAGCAAATCTGAAAAAAGAAAAAGAAAAAAAAAAAACACCACATACTGTAAACCAGCTAAAACTGATGGTCTATATTTCAAGCAAGCTGTTACATTCTCATCAGCTGCAGCTGACTCCTTCCAAAGAGGTGTTACAGAAAACAAAGCTAATAATAGTTTCTGCCTCTTTACTTTCAAAGTAAGTTTTCCAACATTTGCTAGATTACAAATAGTGTGTGTTGCTGTTAATGACAGTGCTGGCTCAAACGGTAGCTTCTGAAAAGGAAAAAGAAACTACATTTCTTCAGCGACTGAAGCCAACTTCATTGTGGTACTTGGACAAAGCTTTAGGACGAGTTAACTTCATCAACGTGCTGCATCCAGCCAAATGTTGAAACTTCAGATGTACAATAAAATGCTGGTATTGAATGGAGCAGAACTACTGCTGCACAAATATGGCATAACTGTTTTCAGCTTAACATGATCCAAGAGGGAGACTTTAAAGCCATCTCCTCCCTCAAATCTTTAGGCTTGGTTTTATTATACCCAGATCAACAAAGATGTTCACAGTGGGACGAGGTGAGAAAACATAAACCTAGCTTTTGTTGGCTTTTTTAAGTATCTTTTTACTTGTTTTTATTTGAAATTTCAATTGCAAATCAAATCATATAAAATAACATTAAAGTGCAAAATAAAAACAGTATTTATATGCAGCCACTTGAACTGTGATCCATATTTGTTTTTGCTTTACTAAGAAGAGAAAGAAATTCTCTATATCAGAAGGTGGCTCTTGTAAAGTGTTTCAGTCATTGTGGTCATGTAAATATTGTTTCAGTTGTAAGTATTTGTATAAGTCATGGGTTTGGGGATTACACATATTTTTGGAGTTCTTTAAATGAGATTTAATCCTAATTCAGTCCAGTTGCATAACCTCAAGAAGAAATTCTGAGTAATGGTTAATTTGTGTAGCTCTACCTGAACAATTGAGTAGATTCAGTATATTTTTGATCTTCAACAATAGAAGAAACTTAACCAGTTCATTATTGTTTTGGTTTACAAAAAAATAATAGTATCAAGGAATATGTTTTGAATATGTTGTTTCATTGTATTCCAAAGTGTATCTTCATCTTGGCATAGCCATGCGACTACTGACCTGAGTACAGCAATACTATTTTTAAGATTTGCTATGTTTAATCCCACAAGCACTTTAGAGCATGTGAGTCTTGAACAATTGCATTGTGGATGCTAAAAACAGGTCATGGTATAACAACTTTATTTCAGCCAGCTGTAAGGCAATGTGCTTGGAACCAGATGAGAAGGTGACACTGCATTTGTCCAAGCATCTTACAGCCTCTCATCACTCTGGTTCTCTTAATGACATCTCACAGAAAGCTGAAAGATGTTAGCATATGTTTTTGAAACCATGGTTTAAAATAACATATCTAGTCTCTGTACTTACCGACACCCATCCACCATCACTCCACACATACCAGGCCTAGCACAGTTGAAAGGAACATGATATAGAATGGATGAACATGGGTGGTAAGGGCACCAGGAGATGGTGTTAAGTGTGTTAAGTATGATGAGTTTAGCGACAGATGATTTGACCTCATGTGCATCAGTCGTTGGATCTCAGCGTGAAAGACGTTGATGCCCCGTCGCCTCACTGCTCCCTGGAAGACGGATGCCTGCAGTGTTGTAGTTTCTCCAATAACCATATGAGCTTAAATGGCAGACTGTCACCCTCCCACCTTTACCAGAGGATAACCTTCTGAGTAATCCCTGGAGGGTTCATCCTAATAATAGGATCCTATTGAAATGATAGTGCAGCACAGAATTAAATGACAGTCAAATGTATGTTAAACAATAAACGCTTCGATGCAGTATGACTTGTATGGATGTGACATATTTAGGTCTTGCAGCATTGTTTTAGCTAGAATGTACCTGAATGTGCTAAAACGGAGTCTAAAACAATATACAAGGGTTGCATGGTCACACATGCACAAATTAAGTATGGTTACAGAAGAGGGTTCTGTAATTCAAGTGTGTGTTAATGACTCTCTCAGGTGCACTGGTGAAGACGATGAAAACTCTGGCTGTGATTTACTGTGGAGCGATGCAAGCTGGGACACGACCCAGAGATTCACACTGCAGCACACCGATGCTCCGCACGCAGAATCTCAGACATGGCGAGGTAGTATTCAGAAATGAAACTGCACAAATAAGGAGTTCAAATGCGGTAAATGAAATGTTTCCACAAGAACAGATTTTTATAAAGACTAATTAAAGCAACAAACTCTTTCATCATCTTTTCTTTTGAAAGTACGTTCATTTTTGGTTTGTTTTATGACCAACTACACTGTAATGAACACTGTGAAATATATTCTTTTTCTCTTTACATGGCCTGTTGAGTGGTATAAAAGCCAGCCATCAATCATGACAGTCACTTAGCAGCCATTAAACGCCAACTATGTTTGTATATACAGTCGACCAAAAACAAAAACATATGTGCTCATTTACAGGCCGCAATCTTATTATAGTCATGCAAACGACTTGTTTTGTTTTTTTGTTTTTTTTTCCCCTTTACACCAAATGTAGATTGGGGGGAAAAAGGAGGAAGGTATTAGCGATCACAAGTCTGTGGGCAGTGATTGCTGGTCAGAGCTCTGCCGCACCGTCGCATGTCTGCAACTTGCAGTTTTCTGACTGAACTGAAAGTAAAACAGAGGGAATAAGCGCTGGTTAGTTTTTCCACAAAAACAGAACAAAAGAATACACAAAGTTTTCTTTCACAGAAAAATGAACTAGACACTTTCCTGAGTTTTGGAACCACTCCGAATGGATGACCAAGGAGTACACCTCAGCCGATGGTACCATAGAAAACCTTTTATACCTCTTTGACCTTTCACATTTTGTCAAGTTACAACTGGAAACGTGCTCTACTAGCATTTCAAGTGATAGTCCAATGCAAGCTAGAACATAAATGTGAAGTAAACAGCAGATGGTTTGTTTTCACAAAAAAATCTAAAAACTAATGTGCACATGGTCTCTGCTGCTTAAGAATAGTTCAGTGCATCCAATTACCTTCAGAAATCACTAATTAGCTAACAGACTCCACCTGTGTGTAATTTAATGACAGTATAATAAACCAGCTGCTCTGTGAGGGCCTCAGAGGTTTATATAAGAACATTAAAGAACAAATTGCATCACAAAGCCAGCAGAAAGTTCAGGGATACCGCTGTAAAGAGGTTTCAAAGTTAAGCAACAAAGAAATATTCCAAACTTTCAGCATCTCATGGAGCGCTCAACCAGTCATCTGGAAATGGAGTACCACACATCTGCAGCAACACCATAAGATTACCATCCACCTAAACTCACAGGAAGCTCAAAGAGAGCATCAATTGGTGAAGCAGCCATGGTAACTCTGGGGGAGCTGTAGAGATACACATATAAGATGTTCAAAGAAATTTGTTGACAAGACAGCTATCAGTTCTGAATTGTAAAAAAGCTTGCCTTTGTGGAAGAAAAGCAAGCAAAAACAAACCCTAGTTGAATTAAAACCATGAAATGAGACAAATCAGATGAGAGCAAACCAAAACCTTTTGGTCTCAAAACATGATATGTTGAGGGAAGCTGCAAATCACCTTAAACATGCCCTTCCCATGGTGACACATGAGAGCGGCGGCATCCACTTTCCATTTCTGTTATGCAGGATTTCATGTTGATCTATAACAATAACTTCTATTCTTTTGTGGCAAAATATGAACAAATTTCAAAGGGGTTTAATATACTTTCTCAAGGCGTTACAATTCCCCCATGTATTTTCTTTGGATAATCTGAACTTCTGCACCTCAGTAATGTGATCTTTAAGATACGAAGGAGACATGAGTTGGATAATATCACCTCTGGCTGGGTTAAGAAAAGACTGATGAGGTTTGCTTTAGAGAAATATACTCCCCACCAGAGAGAAGTCCGTTAAGTCCTGTGCACACAGAGCACAGCTCTATGCCCTACTTCTGTCCTTTACCAAGAATAACATGTACCTGGACAACACTGACCATTTAGACAGCTGCAGGCAGAGTACAGTGAGAGAGGCCAGGAGTGAGGGCTGAGGGCCAACAAGGAGGAAAAAGAGCAGAGAAGGTAATAATGTGGAGCACAATGAGTGAACTAAAGAGAGAGAAAGGAGAAACAAAGAAGAAAAAAAGGACATAAAGTTGCAGCAAATGAAAGCGACAGGGAGATATGCCCCGATCCTTTTAAAAGTTAGTTGAATCTCTGGAGATTTAATTGAATTTGAAATGAGTTGGGAGCCACAAAGTTAGCAGAAGCTCTGGAAGGCTTAGCAACAAAGATGAAGAGCTGGTGAGTGACAGAAGAAAAGAAAGACGGAGGAGGAGAGAACTCAGTAAGAGTTGCATACATCTCCAGCCTGTGTGAAGGGGAAAAAAATAAATAAATAAAAAGGTTCGGCCACGCACAGGTAAATTGATCTCACGGGAGGGTGAGTAATGGTGGAGTAAAAAGCACCAAAGGAAGGCAAGGATTTGAAACACAGAAATTCTCTACAAAGTGCGGAAATATGGAGTCGTACTGGCAGATAAAAGAGACGAGCAGTGAAGTTGCAGAGGAGTGGACAGAGCTCGTGAGGAAATAAGGAAAGGGATTTAGGGAGGGCCAGCACTCCAGAGGGCTCTTTCCAGAGCAAACAGAGCCTAACAGAGGGTCTGTTGTCCGGGTCAGGGTGGGCCAGAGGAGGGACAGAAACACTGGGATGTGAAATGTGACAAATCTATTTAAGGGCCTCAGCCAAGAGGCCTTCTCCGCTCGAAAGCTGGTTGGAGGGGCAACAGGTCATGGTCAGGACAGTAGAATTTAAAGCACCATTTCAAGTGGATTAGTTTAATTGGAGGAGGTCTTGTAATTACATTTTTACGACTCACTGTATATGTGACCCACACCTAAACTCCACCAGATGATCCAAGTGAAAAGAAAAGGCTTTGTGATTTCTGGCAAATTGTTGCACACACCCTGAATGACAAATCTGATGATCTAGATTTTAAAAAATGTCAGTCAAAACATACAACTCCAATATGCAATGAACAAATAATGATTTCCAGAGTATTCATATCGGTGAATCATTTTTTTTTCTTGTATTTTGTCATGAAATAACTATAAAAGTCCATGTATACAAGTAGGATGAGGAACATGCAACACTTTGACTCTGTATATCACTCCATCCATCTCCCTCCTCCCTGCTGAGGAAAAGCATCCCATCTAGTTATTTTGTTTCGAGACTCTTGTCTCCATTACCTCCTTCCTGACGCCACAGCCGTGTTGAGACATGGTGGCCATCCACCACCATGTGTCTGTTTGAAACTTAATTCTGTTTGAAAATGAATCTTCTGACACACAATACCATCCATAAATTTGATAGCACAACAAAAAATGTAGCCTTTATGATTAAATTTTTAAACCCAATTTGCATAATATTTTGGAAACACGGTGTAGGTCAAGATCAGCAGCTCAGTTAATCTGCATTAAGTAATATTGACACGTTAAAATTTTCAGATTAACTGCGTGTGTTAACACTGACAGCACTATTAAAAATATGGAGAATTTTACTTTGCAATTTGGGCTGGACTATCAGATCAAAATCTCATTTTAAGATATTGGCAGTTGTGGTTGTAAAATCACACTTTAAAATATTTTTATAAGCCACTGTAACTATCTACAGTTACAGTCTATATCTTTTGGCCATGAATTTTTTTTTGCATAACATTTTGCTCAATCTATAAGTACTACCACATTTTAATTTTTCTCACTATTGCTATGTCTCTGTGCTTAATTTTCAATCAAATCTTACAAATTCAAAACTATTGACTGACTTCTAAATGCCTTCCTGTAACTATCCTAAATATGTGGCCAGATTTTTTTTTTCTAATGTCGCAAACGTCACACCTTGCTACTAATTGCCCTTGATTCCCACATGCCCCTCTTCACATTACATTTTCCTCTGCACTTTGATTTCATATGTGTAACACCAAGCCTATATTCTTCTATAGCGAAGCCACCCACTGCCTTCCTTCACCCGCTGCTCTGCCTGGATCTCGATAGGCCCAGCTATAGCAGCCGATTATGCAGGCAGCTGTCAGCCCTTTCAGGTGAGGCCCCCCGGGCGACAGTTCAACTGCTTCAGTCTGAGGTTGTGCCACCGAGCCTGACAGTAGCACGAACAGCGCAGAGAAAAGAATGTTAATGGATCAAATGAGATGAGCACCGGGATGAGAGGAGGGAGCGCGGAGCGGAGAGGAGGGCACTTGCAGCCGCTCCTGATCAGCTGTCATTCACACAAGTCCTCGTGTGTGCGGCAGTCTGTGTTTATTGTGCGTGTTTGAGTGGAAAGCACTGGCCGCCCAGGATTACGCCCCGAGTCACTGACATGTTTTACCTCCACGCCGCCTTGAAGTTTAAAACATAAAGGAAGAGTGTGAACAGAAGGAAGGAGGGGTTGATAAAGGGAGAGATGGATAGATGTGGGAGGCTAAATACAGAACCCGGCTCTGTTCCTTTATTCTTGCATCTAACATGCCTTTCCAATCTTCCTTTCACTTGGGTAACTCCACCCTCTCTTTGGATGCCTGTCTGCCTGGGAGCAATACCTTTCTGCGGAAAAGGCAACATATCAAAACTTAACGGCATTTCCTTTTCTGAATAATGCTGAGTTCAAGATTATTCTGTTTTGAACTTCACTTGTGCGGTTGCTTCTTCCTCCTTCAGGGCCAGCCTTCATGAGCGAAGATGAGATGCTTTCGCACTATCACTTACGGGCAGTCAAACAGCCTCCTGTGTGGTTCGTGTTACCGATTGAAACACAGCCTGATAAATTCTTCCATTTCCCCTTTTTTTTTTTTCTTCTCTCAATTTCTAGAAGCCTGGTTTCTCTGCAGGACTCAACACCCAGAAAGTTAAAGCCTACACATGTATGTTTTCATGCCATGAATAAAGCGCTCTGACAGCACAGGCAAATGGATATTTGATCACCAGCTAAAGAGGATTGGAGTGACACCGAACCAGGAAAAGCCTGTCAAGTCACGTTATGACGCCCAGCAAGAAGCTCACTCTGGATCTCTCTTGGTGTCGCCAAGATCGTCACCCATAATGAGGGTGCAGGAAAGTTTAAAGTTTCTGCAAACCACCAATTACCTAAAATAATCGAGTGTCATCTTCCCGCACATCATGTTGACTGCCTTCAAACAAAACCGGCTCGTATCAACCCCGCTGCTCTGTTTCCCTTTAACCGACACCTTCACCAATCCCTGGCAGATGGCTTTAATTAATATAGACACGATAACAAGATTTCCTGTGATTAATACCCGCAGCAGTTATAGATTTAAGTGCGAGAGATTCCAGATAATGTGATTACCAGCACTTGGAGGGTGGGCATATGGCAAATGATATGAGGGCAAATCTGTAATGCGTGTGGATATCAGTGTATCTGTGTGTTGATTTTTGTTTGCACAAAACGAAAAACACTGTAAAAAAACAAAGCCCGAACATAGTTTCATTATTCCCTTTTCATCCTCATAGTCATCTGTGATAACGCATTACAGAGCACTCCAGAAGTTTTCATACTCCTTGTATTTTTGTCACTTTAGAAACAGAAACAGGTTAATAAGAAAAGAACGTAAAAAACGTATGGGGTGTGAATATTTTTTTGAACCACTGTATTTGCATTAATAAACAGTAGATGGCCCGAACTTGTTATTCAGGCCAGAAATATGAAAAAAATGTAATTGCAACAACAAGGGCAACTCCCAGGTCCGCTTTCTAAAATAACCACTAAGTTTCTTTTAATTTGAATGTCAGATGTTGACCAGTTCCTGGACACACAACTGAAAATAAAGGGAAAAAAAGTACAACTCAATGTGAAGGAGGGTGGAGGAGAGCGGTTTAAGGAAGTTGAGAATGTGTTCTGACAGTTCCTCTTAAGAGTCTTCCTTTTTCCAAATATACAGCTAATTTTGTTTAACATTATTTACAGCATGAAATAATCATCTTTCCATATTCACATTTACGTTTTACAACATGTTACAGAATTCGTTCACTAAACTACATCAACGTAGGCTGAAAAACAACAAAAAAAGTTCTCTTCTTCCACCTTTTGTTAACTTGTTTAAATACATGACTGAATGCGTATCAGTGTTGGCACTCAAAAATAGATCCAACTAAAAAACAAAGTACACAACTGCTCTGCCTTTTGGGGTTAAGGGTTAAAGGTTATCATGTCTATCTATGGCTTGTTCCAACTGTGTAGAGGACGTCTCAGCACATCAGTCACACTCCAGAGGATCTGTCTAATTTAAGCGTTATGCACACAAGAAGTGCATCCTAGAACACAAGGAACGGGACTCTGTCTTTGAGACCTTCACTGCAGGTTTTTAATGGAACATTGTCTTTCTTTTTGACAACTTTATCTGTAAGTGGGCTCTTCCTTAAAGCAGAAAAGGGAAATGAAACTTAAAGGTTTTCTCCTACGTGGTTTAAGACGCTGGTTATGTTTTTGCAGTTTTTTTTTTTTTTATCCATTTACTAAACATGCATCCAAACATAGCCCAAAACTGTGCATTTCATTTTACTTGAGTGAAGATTTTCTAAGTATTCTTTAACTAGCTTCAATAACTTGCAGATTGTGAACCTGTACTTCGTCTCAGTTTAACATTTCAGATTAAAAGATTATGTAATGATTGAATGTGTCTAAAGAACATGTTCAATATTTACAGAGTAGATTTAAAGTAAAGTTAATAATTAAAATAGCATAAATCGAACCAGATAGCACAGTATTTTTTTTATTAGGCTCAAAAATTGACAGTTGGTTTCAGAAAAACAAATTTGCATCAACGTTTTATGTAATTATGTCGTAAAAACAATTTACATTATTATTGCATTTTAGTCTGAGAATTGGTGGAAAGGGTAATAAGGTATTTTCAAACAGCACTGATATAGATGAAAGGGGGAGACTGAAACATAATTGTAAATTGAGCATTTTCTTTCTTTTGCCACACAGGCAATAAATATGTGAAAGCGATTGAATTCAGCTAGCTGTAAGGCAGGGAAGAACTGGAAACCGCTCTCATTAAACAAATAATGAATTAGATGTATTTAGCAAATTGTATGTGAAATCCAGGCACCACCGCTGTGTGTTTATCGGTATATCAAAATGTTGCACTTTGTTGAAAGTGACAGTTTGCATTAGAATGTGGGACCTATTTAGATTCCTCATGCAAAATGTTATACTATGGAGTTCATTTACACTTAACACTAACCCGTGAAATTAGTATGTGTTTAGTAAAAATTAATGGTCGTTTTAAAATTGAAAAGATAAGCAAAATGTGACATACTGTTTAGATTTTACAAACAGAAAAATATGAATAATTAAACTAATAATGTGAAATAATAATGTCACATATTTTGAAACAAAATATGACATTATTTCACCGATTCTATTATAAACAGTATAAAGTATATTACGTATTCATTGTGATTTTGATGTGTATACCATAGCAGCTATTTTAACATAGTTGGTAAAAGTTGCCAGTTTTACTTCTCAATCAGTCCCATAATTTAAAACACAAAGTTGGTTCATTTAAAAAAGGAAGTTGATTCCTGCATATTTTGTAGATTTATTTTTAAAAGAATAGTACACCTTGATGCCAGCAACCAGCTCATGGCTAAATTGATCAAGTTACTAGTCAAAGGTAGACGAATGGTGAAAGTAATTTCATTTAAAAATGATAATAATAATGAACATAGGAATAAATGCTTCAGATTCAATTAAGTCTAGTAACAGTTATAGTCCTATGAAGCAAAATCAATGTCCTAATTGATTCTCTAGGAACATGTAGGGCCCAAACCAGAATGTCTTATTGCCTATAAAGCAAAATACTCTCTGAACTATTCTGGGCTATTTTGGTTTAATTTTTCCCTCCTCAAGAATGCTAGTTCTTCAACAGGAAGTTAAAGCAAAAATATATTTGTTGCTGTACTCTCCTCCAGAAAAGGACAACACCGTGGAATTTGTTTAGACTCACAGTTGCCATTAAAGTTAAAAGTTAACGTGCTTCCCTGCACTCCTGCACCAGACACAGCAAGCAGAATGAGGCAGGGTAATATGACAAAGAAAGGGAAGAAGTTGGCACAGAAAGTGAATCTGGGGAGCAAATGCAAACAGAGGAAGGAAGGAGTGGGATGGGGAGGTGGGAGAAAAATGGAGGAGGAAACTCGGTGGGGGAGGCAAAGTGAACAGAAGGGATGAAACTAAAAGCAGAGCAGGGAGAAACTCCAATAAAAACAGAGTGTCAAATGTAACCTGTTCGTGCAGCATGGGGCTAACTCTCTTTCAACCCTCTTCATCCTGACCATGAGTGACAGAAGACATTGATTCTAAATTCCAGACATAGATCTCAGAATGTTTTTTTTT
The DNA here is from genome assembly GCA_911649635.1 of Poeciliopsis gracilis. Lineage (NCBI taxonomy): Eukaryota > Metazoa > Chordata > Actinopteri > Cyprinodontiformes > Poeciliidae > Poeciliopsis > Poeciliopsis gracilis. The sequence continues at coordinate 8,541,849 of CAJVRI010001220.1, forward strand.
CTTTAAATGTAACTTAATGTAGCATGACTAAAATCTGAAGCAGCATATCAGCAACCGACTGCAGACGTTTGAAGATGTCAGTATGACGCAACATGAAATCTGGCCTGCTGTCATGTGATGCATTTTCCTATGAGATACACAATCACGCATGCATTCAAAGTCCAAATACGCAGTGATTATCTCGTACATTGCACACAAATACAACCATGCGCATCCAGGGTCACGCAAACTGTAGCCGCTGGGACGGTTAGCGTCCCAGCAGCTACAGAGACGGTGCAAGACAACCGTCTCTGCTTCCTGTTTTTCTGGAAATGAAACTATGTCAAAGGCAATAACACTGGCAGCAGGCAGCCTTGGCTGCTATGCTCTGATTCATGAAGTTTATCCAAATCCATGCAATCGCAAAGACGCAAAGGCAACATTACCTGATGCACAGCACCTAAAACAAGGGTGAAAAACAATGGGGACTTTGATTAAGATACCCCAGCATCAATCAGAGATTTATAGCAATGGATCCAGGCATGACATGTAAATAGTGTGCTTCAGGTTCAGACAATTCAATTTTGTATAAGGCTCCAAGTTCCTTGAACATACTAATATGGCTGGTGATAAATGTTCTGCCTTTAAAGATGAATTTAAAAAAAAACATAAGATGTAAAGTTTCCTCCTTGTAAGCAAAAGAGGTATTTTAGCCCTCACTTCTACTAAATAAAAATTGTAAAGAGCCACAAAAATGTAACAATAATTTTGTAGGTATTTTTATGGATTTAAAACAAAAAACAAACTTCATTTTATATATATAAGTAGAGAGCAAGGGGACTGCATGGGTATATATTTGGAGCAATGATACATATATATATACATACATACATGTATAAATTTATTAGAGGAGAATGAGCAAATTGTGTGTGAACACTGAAAACTTAGGAAGTCAAATCAAACCTAAAAATGGACATATAGCTAATCCACCCATCTAGCCCATTGTTATTTTCTTCTGTAGCTCATGTCAGATGGAGCACTGTGTTCCATATTTGCATCACTGTTCATTTCTAAAAGGAGCTGTTGCAAGTTTTGGCTCCTCGAAAGGCCTTAGCTCACCGATCCCCTGAGCACGTCACTGTGGTGAAGGATTGTGGGCAAGACACGGCGTGAGTGAGGACACGGAAAGAGGGGGGTCAGTAGCAATAGAGAGGAGCACTTATTCAGGAAAAGCATTAAAGAGGCAGGTATTGATTTGGGATTTTAAATGTTTTTCACTTTGATATATCCAATTAGCCTCTGAACCCTGTATGGGTGTATAGCTTGCTCCCCAGGGGCTGAGGAGAGGGCCACCATTACACTTTTCCTCAGGCTGCTTCAAATAATAAGAAATAGGTAGTACCTGTTAGAGTCCTCATAATGGTAACTGCCAGAAGGCTTATTCTTGTCTTTCTATTTATCTGTCTGTCTTGTATCTCTTCTTTGAATCTCTGCTTTGACATGGTGACTTGTCCAGGCGGTGTGGACAGCACATGGATATAGCTAGGCTTTAATTCTCTCTGCACATCCATGCATCCCTCCTCCTCTAACTCCCCATTCCACCGTTCAATCGATGCTAAGTTATTTAGCAGATAAAAGAGTTGGATCAATCCACCGGCACATATGAGAGTGCCAGCGACTCGTGTATTTTATCTGGTGTGTGTATGAGTATGAGACAGAAAGAGTGCGGTAGCGCATGAAAGAGTCAACCTGCATGTGTGTTGTGGATTTGCAGCCTGGAAAAAGAAATGAAAAGAAGTGCATTTATTTATGTGTGTGAGGTAGCATGCATGATGCAGATTGCTGCTGCTGCTGCATCAAAGCAACACATAAAGCCTGTCCTTGACAGTTGAACAACATTTACCTTTTTAAGCTTACTTTTTGTGACATTCTGCTAATTGTAAAGATATAAATTAATTAATTTTTAAAGTATGTGCATGAGAGTAAACAAATGAATCATAAAAAAATTGCCCAGAACTGGACAAAATAGCTCTTGTCAGGGCAGTATATAGATACGGTACTGTTTGAGGGAAGAGAGGAGTTAAATGTTTGCTGCAGCCTAGTCGAAAGCTCTCCTAACATTAGAGCTGTGTTTCTTTGGATATTTTAATAATTCAAAGCAAATTAATAGAGAACAGAAACAGAACTGAGTACAAAACCACAAGAGTTTTACTGGCCTCCAGAGACTGTTAAAAAGATCAGAGGAGAACATCTTTAAATCTTGAAAAGGTCAGCTCCTGACCCCAACAACCAAGCTAGCTCAGCATAGCTTCACCACACGCCTATACAGACTAAAAATGTTTTTGTAGACCATTTGAACTTGGAAAACAATAAGACTTTATGCAGTGTTTTGCAAAACAATTGGTGTATGAGAAGTGAAAATAAATTATGACTTTCAAAATAGTTTCTAGTAAATCTCTGAAAAGTGTCCTGTGTATTTAGCTGTTCTGAGTCCAAAATTCATAGATCTATGGTGCTTTGAAATTAAAGACCGAATGTTTGGGGCTTATCACTCTACTGGCTTTCTTGACCATTAGTCTTTGCTAAATGTTTCAAGCTTAACCTAGATTGATGAAGTGCTTTGACAAACATCAATTTTCAGGATTTGCCTCTTATCCTCAATACACATGATGCCAAGTGGTAATCAATTTAGCTGGTTTGTCAACAACTGACCAACTGGCGGTCAAAATTTGTCCAAAAGTGAAGCTTTGATAATAATCGGAAATAATTATAAAACGTGGCCAGTGGGGAAGACACAATTACAACATGATTTACTCAGAGCATTTACAAGGTGTAACAGACTTTATTAAATTTCCAAAACCTAAATGGAGTCTGGGAAAATCTAAAAGATGGTTAAATGCCTCCAGCAACCTCATGAGCAGACGAATACTGCAGTGATCTACGCCATAAACCACATGTTCATCTGTATGACGATAACTATCTGCAAATAAGTTAATTTACGGTCTGGTATGAAACAAATGCATTGTTTGCACATGCAATTTAATTTAATATCAATTTCTCAGTGGTTTCATGCAAATTTCACAGAACTGATGTATGGCTAATTCGATAGTTTATTTATTTATTTATTTATTTTCTTGGCACACAAAGCAAAAATGCCCCACCAAGCGTTTTAGGCAACACTCTGAGAATCACTACTTTCACTATCATAAATGTGTTTGTCTGTCGGAATTTCTCTCTAGCCAAGTTAAATTTCTGTGCGTGCAGAGCGATCTTGCATCATGTTATGTCAACTGAAGTTAATGTCCTAACTTCAATCAGGCTATTCTAATATTGACAAGTTTTGCTCTAAATTATTCAGGTGCAGCTTTGACTGTACATTTGGTGTTGCTGTCATGTTGGAGCCTCTAAACGGGGATTGTTTTTAGTATGACCTGTATCTAGCTCTATCCAACTTTACCCAGCTTCCCTGTGTACCGCAGGGCAATTGACATATCTTCAAGACTTATCAAATGTTTGCTTGTGTCCTCATTATCTCTAAAACACAGCATAATAAAAGAAAGAATACCCAAAGAACAACCATATTTTTGCACAAGCACATCAACCTTCCACAGGACATGTGCATTATACCTGGAAAAAGTTATTGAAGCAGTCCACACTTAAAGTTGGAGAAACACACAAACCACAGCCAGGCAAAGACAAGCTTTGAAAAGCAGTGAGTCACTGAATCACACAGCAGGGGCCAGGGAGCTGGGGATTTCCACACAGAGAAAACAGGTGACCAGTTCCCATACAAATCTGTGAGCAGGGCAGCTATCTAGAGCTCCTTTTCCCTCCACTAAATATAGGCCAAGGCTCCTAATACCATGCATGTGAGTAGGAAACAAGGAAAAAGAAAAGAAATTGATGTAAGAAAAAGTTTGACCCTATTGCACAGGTCAATGAGAGCTGACTGGAATCCAAACCAACTTAACAGCTGAGACACACACCTGGTGATGTGACTACACACACAGACACGCACACAAGCGAACGCAGAGTATCCCCTGTGAAGAATCAGCCCTATGCTTACCCATATACATACTCGAGATGGCCATGGGTGGCCTGTTTTCACCTCAAATAAAGATTGCAGAGACTGTACACAAACCCAAAAACAACACCTGAGCTTAGCACTAAACATAGCTTCACCCCTTCCTGTAAAACTGCTTGGGTTCTAAACACACACAGCCCTTCATTCTTCATTTCAAGTGATGTGGAAAGCTCTCAGGGTGTCCTCCTCCTGTGCCTCCATCTTAACCTGTTTTCTAGTAAATTCATTAAGATATGCGGGAGAAATATCACAATTATTTCTTAGCTACAGTTTTCAAAAACATTGACCTGTTCACTCATCCTTTTCTTTAAACCACAAACATGATGTAACGTGATTTTGCAGAGATGCTTGTCAAAATTGCTGTTGTCCAATTTTCCAAATATTTTCACAACAATTTACTCAGTGTGGAACCTGTTCTTACTGCCAGTTCATTTTGTCTGTTCCTCCTGCACAGGCTTGAAATGTAAGGATCGATTGGATGTCTGTGCTGGGCAGAGAGATGTGCAGAGTTGGAATAGCTGCCAGGGAGTCTTTGACTCAGGCTGATATTATTCATCCTGAACAATATCCTAAAATGACTAATTATATGGGCCAATTAGTGGGCTAATTAGACAATTATCTAAGCAGGCAATTTATTGGCTGGGCAAAAAATCAATACAGGGAAAACATAGCTGTAGTGATTGAGATTCAGTTTCTTTTACATCACCTGCTCAACCACTCCTCACACAAAGCTGTGAGACAATTTTGGTTACAACATGCAGCTATCCATTTCACAACCCAAAATAAAAGCACATTTTAACATGAGATATTTCCAAAATGTGCCAATTAAGTTCTTGCAATTAATGGAGAAGGCATAACTTTACAATAGGACTCTTTCTACCAACAGTCAATAAATAGTTAATAAATTAATGAAGGTGTAAACTCTTATTACTAAGCAGTTAGAGTGGACTAGTGAAGTCAATAATCTTGCCAAATAGTGAGCCATCACGCAACTCTCCCATGTCCCTATTCAGCTTTTCATCATTTGGAGCAAATCTCCATTCAAACATCATTAACACACTCAAAATAGGCAGATTTATATGTAAATTAGCACATGATGCAAACACAGATAATTTTTCAATTCTCCCTAAGTTTATTATTATTTTTAATGCTTTCAAAAATGCTAACAGTCTTTGGCAAGAGGATTGGAACAGCAAATGTCCTCAGCCAATGTGCTACAACAACTGTTTATTAATATATATTTTTAAAAGTCTCGTAGGTTAATTAATTGCTGATTTAATCAATATTCACTATCCATTTGTTAGGAGAGCCATTCTGTGAAGTGGTAGCCTGAACTGAACTCTGAGCATTTCCGCAGGGCATGTGAGTGTTCAGCACTATGGAGAAAGCTAATGACACAAGTGTAGGAATAAGTCAGATCTGCTGTTCCCACAGGACACACACACACACAGTCAGGTCCCACTGCAGATCTTATCAGATCACTGTGTCATCACTACGGACCTGTTCTCCTTTCAGTGCCCTCTTCGTCTGTTTATTCTCTCTGCTGTTCTCTACAGCAGACTCACGCAGAGGGCTCATCTTTCTCCGTCAGTTTTGCCTCTCTCACAAATGCGTGGCGATGCACACACACAAAGCTCCTCTTCCTGGTGCTCTACACTGGCAGCAAGTCAAAGTGGTGCTAAATTGTATTAAAATAGTGCAGCGCTCGTTGCAAATTTACATGGGAATTAGGGAGAGTAGAAGTAATTACTCCAGGCTAGTGCAGCTAATTGAATAAGGATGCAGCCTTTCTCTCCCTTCTCCCCCTTTTCTTCTTTCATTGTGTACACAAGGCTCTGTGATTCCCTTCAATGTCAATGTGCCACTGCTTTACCCTTTCAAGGGACAACTTTGTATATCTAGGCAAAAGATAGCATTGGGGGGTGGTTTGCATGCGTGTACATGCCACCGTCTTTTGCATGCGTTTACCGATCATTTTTTTTCTTCCCTCATCTGTTTTAAAACTTTTTGAAGAAATGATGTGTGCATAATGGCCCCGTGTACTGTATATGGGATCACCAGGGTGTATTTGTACTCCTGAGCCTTGTGGGAAATTATAGATGGATAAAAATCTATGCACATTAGGATGTAGATGTGCAGTTAGGTGGGTAGAGCCTTTCCTGTGGGAGAAAAATCAGAAGCAGTGTGAGGAATATAAGAAGATAGGCAGATATGACCAGAGCACAAACAGACAGCCCGAGGCTGTGTTTGAAGTAGGCCTCCGAGAGAACACATTGCCTTTGAGGTGTGGTGAGTATGAGCGTAACTGTCACTCTGACACACACACATACACACACACACACACACACACACACACGCACACATGCCCATCCACGCACACAAAGAGACTTTTCCCATTGGTGCATTTGCATGGCAAAGCGCCTGCTGGCTAATTCCCAGGTCTGCTTAATTTTGTAATTACAGTGACTGTTACAGTAGAAAACAGCTAATGCATCAACAGATCCCTGACCAGCAGATTGTGAGCGGCTTTGGAAAACATACTAAAAACATTTCACCTTTTTTTTTTTTTTTCTTTCACTTTGCAAAAAGAAACATAAATCTTTTTGTCTTCTCTCTTTGCAGGTCTGTGTGTCAGCCGTGCGGTGTGAAGCACAGAGGCTGGCTGCTCTCAGGAATATCAACCTGTGGCTGTCAGCCTTATCAGATCTAACCCGCTCAGGGAGAACTAAACACACTTTCTCTCTGAGCTGGTCTCTTTCTCACACATGCACTCAAAACACCTTGGAAGAAAACAGAAATGCACAGACGACACATCACACAGATTTTACTACACACCTGAATATTAGGTTTGTTTTCAAATCTATTACTTTTTACTTAAAAGACTTGAATATGTCAACACATGCATGTTTTAATCAGAGCTGGAAATAACACTTGCTGAAGCAGAAATGTGCATAACTCAAAGTATTTCAGTTTACATGAACCTTTATTGAATCTTTGCTTTTAAAATGTCCTTAATAAGAGTGCAAAAATAGAAACTGATCATCACATCATTTAATTATGAAGCCCCAATTTCCTAAACAATTGTCAAGACACCCAGGTCAAAAGTGACCAAAAAATGGATTTTCTGTCCTAAATGCCAAATGTTTGTATGCAGAACACATTACCCAAAAAATAGTAGTGTCAAACATGGACATGGCTGCATCCTACTGTAAAGAGGCTTTTTTGCAACACAGGAATGTCGCTCAGAGTACAAGGAAAGATGGAGGGAGTACAAACATGTCAGTCCTGGAAGAAAACTCGTTAGTGGTTGAAAAATATTTAATATTTGGTACAAGTTGATCTTTTAGCAGGAAACTCTTAACACACATCTAGAGATACGTTGGATTAGTTTAGATCAAAGCATTTTAATGTGTTAAAATAGGCATCAATCAAGATTTAAGACTTTTATTGAATGGAAGAAAAACATCTAAAAAAAAAAAAAAAACACCCTATTCTGTTTCACTTCACAATGCACTACTTTGTGTTGGTCTGTCAGATAATATCTTATTAAAAATGATAGTTTGTGATTTTAACACATTAGAAAAAATGTGTCATGTTTTTAGATTTCTATTTTGAAATTAAGGCAAGTCATTTTGTTACTTTTTGTCTTATGTTTTATGGATATTTATGTTCATTATCTAATGAGAGAACGACCATGAGTTTTGTTATGTTTTATTATTACGTTTGTGGTCATTTTCCAATCTCTTATCCATTTTCTTTTTTTTATTTTGCCTTTTGGGACACCTGCTACATCACACCCCCAACAAGCACACACACACACACACACACACACACTTACACCTCTGGGCTTGTTTACGCTACTTTGCACAACAATGTATTGTCATTTCTAGTCTAAAAAATTTCAAACATGCATGTTATGACTAAAATAAACATTAAAATAACATTTTAATCCATAAAATCTTTGCAAGTATGAAACAATAAATATATCTGAGCTTGATAAATCTACTAACACATTGCATGGAAAGCTAATTTTGTTTTTAGATAGTTGGTCATGATCATTTGTGTATGTTAGCATTTGGGTGTGGGTTCCCTGTGGGTGATATTATGAGTAAAAATACGTGCTGACGCAAAACAGTCAGACATGGAGGTCAAAGACTTTATAGTTTGCTTTCATTGATTCCTAGCCTCCGGTGCAAAAGTTGCCTTGCAACTGTGTGCGTGTGTTTGTGTGCGTGCGAGACAGAGAAACAGAGATTAAGATAGAAGGTGCATGTGTCTACATCCTAATGTTTCTATGTAAGTGTGTCTGTCTGCATTTACTGCTGTTGCCCTAGACACAGCTCCAGGCCAGTCTGTGTTTCCTGGCTAAAAGCAGAGTCCTACCAGTTAGTGGAGTAACACAAAGTGATCCAGAACAGGGCCCTGGAGGTGATTCTGAAACATTTTTGAGAAAGAGGAGAAAATCTCCCTGGGATTAAGGAGGGCTGCGGCAGTGTGAGACATGAGTAGTAGGAGTCAAAGAGGCAGTTTAACAAGCAGCAGGCAGCTTTGGGAGACTTCTCTTGAACCATGATGAGTTTTTCCCCTGATTTCTTCCTTCACAAACACACAAGAGAAAAAAGGAAAGATGTGGCTCAAATGTGTTTTAGGGTAAATAGAGATCTCTCAGCTCCCTTATCTGACTAATCCTCTTGAACCAACAAATGAGGGGGAGAAAGATAAAGGGATGAAAGGAGAAAAACTACAAAGATGAACGAAGAGGGGGACATCTTTACAGATACAAGTGTGATTCATTCTTAATGTTACAGTGGCTGAGACTCTGAGGGATTTGTTGAATACAAGCGAGATTGTTTGTGGTTTAAACCTCTGTGTTTGACATGGGTTGTTCAAGATCATGAAAGATCCTGTAAAAAGCTTCTTATGTTGACTCTTTTGCCTACTTGAGATATGCAATAATATAATAATATATATTCTGTCTCTTGGAGGACATTTAAGCCCCTTCTCTACAGGTGTGGCTTTAACCGGTTCTTCCACAGTCTGCCATTTGCAGATTCTGCTCGGTTTCGCTCCATTTTTTTTTATAACCACCTCAGAGGTGGTACAAGCCAGGCCATGTAGATTGACAGCAGACTGCATTTGTTGACCTTACAAACTCCAAACAACAACATCACAACCACTAAAGCAGACTGGCGGACATGGTGTTTGAAATCACAGAGCTGCTCAGTGTGGAGGAGAGTAGTTATGAGCAGTGCCAAAAAGGAACACAATGAACACAGAGACAGTTATAGTTTTATGCTGGCCTGTGAGAAATACTGGAACAATACATCATTATTGTATTGTGATGTGCATAATCTTAGTCTGTTTTTTCGATTCAAGTTCATTGGTGTACATCCTTTGACTGAATTAGCTACGTTCAACAGGTTGCACAGTAATAAATAAAGTACCGCAATACAGAGATTTGCGTGTATGAAAAGCTATTTCACTAATCTGAATTGATTTCATTATTTTTGGGGCAGCAATGAAATTATCTTAGACAAAATAAAATAATGAAACTTTAGGTGACAAGACACATATGAAATTTAGGATCAATTTAGGTTTTACTCCTAACTTCTTGACACTTTTGGGTGTTTGTATAATTCAAAATAAAATATCTGGGAGTATTTAAGTTCATCACAACCACAAAGCCGAAGTCATCCAGTGCCGAGAGTCGCTGCCAATGACATCATCAGAGTATCGGCGACAGCTCTTGGGTGCTCAAGGCCCATCAATGTTCCCACGTTCCTGCCCATATTCACACCCACAATTGTGAGGAACACACTGCCAACGGAGACACGCCCAACTTGGATAAAACTGAACCAGCTATTAACTGGAGTACGACTCGACAATGGAGAAGGAGCATTGCTCAGTCATACATACACATCTTTTCAGATATAAAAACTGCAATATTATCAAAAATTGACATGACCAGTAAGTAGCAAGCCATTCACCTGAATTATTTGTTGTTCTTTTTTCCTTTCATGAGCACATGAGACGTCACTGTTCATATTCCACCTATCCGTTTAGAATGAAGCCAGATATTTTTCACTGAAATGTAAAAGTAAACACTGCTGTGGAAGTCCCTCCATTTCCTGCTGACATCCTGTCATGGGTATTTATGCACACACACACACACACACACGCCCGTACATGCACACATAGTGCAAGGAGGGGAGTGCACTTTCTCCATTTCCCAGCAAAACCATGCCTGTCAGCCCTAGTTTTTCTACACTGACCTGTCATAACCGCTACACAAACAGGTGGATCAGGGGTGAAGCTGGAGTCAAATGAAGAAAATAGGCAGGAACATTTCACTCGACAACAGCTGCAACTGGTGAAGTATAAGAAGGCTTAATTGAAAACTGATCAGCTAAATATTGCTTTGGATAATAAGGTTAAACATGCCATTTAGCAATTCATGTTCCATCAGTGGTGAGAGGCCAAACCCTAAATAGACTGCACATGCTTCCCATTAAAAATCTTTTCAAACTTTTTCCAGCTTTTACATTGATGACAGACGCTTGTTTGATTTATAACAGTTATAGTATTATGGATTCTAACCACAAAGTCTTATGATTTAACTAAAATTAATGCATTTGAAAGAAGATAATACTGAGACAGATGTTGCGCTTTCCAGGCTTTGCATTGCAAAAACTTAGAATCATACACTTTAAGCGTTTTTAAGTGGTGAATACAGCTTGCAGTGAATGAAAACACAAAATTCAGTTCTTTAGGAAATTTACATTTTTTAGGAGATCAATAAAAATTAATTTAAGTACAGAAATAGAATGCTATGGTCAACACAATTATTGGCAAGATTGCTTTGACGTCATCCAAAAGTAGTGCAAGCCAAAAACAGGTTATTCATAATTCTTTTCAGAGTGCAGTATTCAACCATATCAAGGAAAGGTTAGGTGAAAGGAAAACCTGTGGCACAAAATGGTGTATAGATAACATGTATAACCACGGCCTTAAAAGGATTGCGCTAGCTTGTTCAAAACTTATTTGAATATAAAAAGTTATGAACAACACGATTTGGAAGGCCAAAAACACAACTATCTAGTTTAATGATTACTGCATCACTGTGCTTGACCAGCAAACTCTTCTGACCAAAGTCCCTCAGCACATCTATGGAGTACTTTGAAGAACAAGATGTCAAGATGTTTTAATGTCAACAATAAAAAAGTTAACCTCTACAAGGCGGCTGAAATATAGATGAATATAGACATGTCTTCTACATGGATCTGATTGGCCAATTTCAGGTTAAAGATGCTCATAAATGGATGTTCTTGGGAGATATAGCTGGAAATGGAGCGCCTATCTAAGGATGTTTTGGAGTACAAACAACAACACCACCGATAACATTTTCCAATTTCTCACACCTATAAATGCACACAAATGTGTTGTATAATTGTTTTATGTTGTTGGCAATAAAAAAAAAATCCTTCATTTGCTTAATGGTTAAAAAATAATGCATCATAAACTTTGATGCTAAAAAAGAAATGTGCTGCTCATAAATAGCAGACTAAAGCAATGTGATGTCAAATCTCATAAGTACTTCCTCAGGGGAGAGACTGCACCATCACCAACAACATTCATTTTGACATTTATGTATTCACACTGCCAATTTGCACTTGAAAACGATTGAACAACAAGAAACACACGTTTTTCTGATGCTTTAAATTATGACTGTATCACAGTTGATATGAAATATTCATCTGTGGTCTCCTACAGGGATGGCATGCTGTTAAAAAGGCATTGATTTGACAAGGCAAACAAATGCTGATGAGCCCTGATAATCAATGGTGGCATTGATGACAGTGTGCGGTGGCCCTGGGCTCTGAGCTATTCGATGGGCTTGGAGTGAATAATGAATGAGGAGTTTCCTGATTGATCAGTGAGGTTGTCTCTTCAGACACTCGACTGGCATTTCAATGGGGCCCCCAGCACGAAAAGACAACACACCGACAACGCAACTGTCACCGACGTCCTGCAGGACTGGCCGCATTGCTGCTTCCCAACAAGGCGAAGGACGCAGCGTGAATCAATACAGCCCACTCACGATGAAAAAAGTGGCTTTTAAACATATGAATGAGTGAGACCAGAGACTACAAGAAGGTCTGAAAGAGGGGAAAAATCTGAGTTTGCCCTTGAGAAGTAAATGTTTGGCCTGTTTGTCTGGCACGCAAGGGTGCACAAATACATACAAACAAACGGAGGCATAAAAATCCCACAAAGACTGGTGACAGCACTGGTAGGCTGTGTTAAGTCTGTCATCTGCCTGGCTTCTTCACACCACTGCTGAATGTCAACTCTTCCCTTTTGTACCTGAAGGAGGTGGAGGAACGATGAGGGAATAAAAACACTAAACAATAATAAAAGGTCCCCAACAATGCCTCTATCTTTACGGCATCTACTGCCACTGTCTCCTTCTCTTCACTCGTCCTGTTCTTCTCTCACTTCCTTTGTGCAATCCGCTCCACCCCACCCCCCATATTCCCTCACAGAATATCACTTAGCACTGCCCTTGAATCCTCCTCCATAAATGCACACACTGAGGTGCACTCTGAAAAGATTTGAAGAAACAAAGTGGGAAAGATGTCACCACCAGTTATGACACTGGGTGACTGTGGTTTGTTGCTGTTTAAAGGTAGCAGCAGGTTTCGGTGTGGGCTTTTGTTGCAGTATATGATGTAATTATAATACACTAATAATGATAAATTGTGAACATAGTTAACTGGTACTTAAATCATTTGCTTTGCGAAACTTCCACTGTTCTGTCTCTCTATGTGAACTCTGAGTTACTCTCCCAGTGTGAGCATTTATTTTCAAGGATGGGAATGATTATGCAAACGAGTGAAAAGTGCATCAATCTGCCCAGCCAATAAGAAATACTTCCATAATTTGGTCCAACTAATTAGCCAATTCATCTCCTTTATTTTCTTGGCTAGATAAATACCGTAGCTACTTCCCATTTCCTTGTCACATTCCTTTTTATGCTAAAATATAAACATATTAGCCTCAAACCCTATGATCTCATTGATGTTATTTCAGTTTAATTGTTTATGCCTAAGGTGTACAGGATCAACAACAATCCTTAAAAAGGTTGTGGCTTTTACACTATGCTCAAGAATATTCCTAGAAAATTTCCCCCATGCCACTCTACCACCATCTGCCCCCCCAATCTGTATATTGCAGTAAAAATCTGGACTAGTCTGATCAAGAAACATTTTTTAGTGAACCTTATAAATGGTCATTTCAGTTTCTATTTTTCTTTTTCAGACCATTCTCTGTAAATTTGAGAGCTTGTTGGATGTGAAAATCCCAGTGTTTCTGAATAAAAATGTTACTGGTTTATCCTGGTACAGCAGTGGCTAATTGTTTTTCTATTGGTGTAGTCCCAATAACTACACCAGTCCACATCTTTTTTTAGACAATCGAATTCTCCCTCCAGTGCTCCTGAAAAACTAAGCAGTTTCCAGCGTCAGACAGAGTCCGGAAGAGCAATGGCGGGTGAGAATAGCTAATACCAATGTTTGTTCCTCTCAATTACAGTTTTAAATGGAAATCAATGTTGCAGAGGGAATGAGCACAGCCCTTAACATTGGGGTGATAATCACATTAAGACGGGGCTTAAATCAACACCAGACCCCGTCCTCTGGAGGGGGGAGAAACAACAGAGAAAGAGTGGAGACTATTCAATTTTCTCGCTCTCTCTTAATCTCTCCATCACTCTTGTACAACAGTCTTCTCCAGCACACAAAACTGCTGTCTGGTTGCCAGGATACCACCCATAAGTTTCACCATGGTAACATCTGGAATAAAGGTGGGTTGGCACGGTGGCAGGACAGGCCTGGAGTTTCACTGCAGCCATAAAAGTAACAAAAATAAATCTTTTATTCAACTGCTCTCCTTTATGCACGCACGTACACAGTCAAACACACCTCAGCCAGTTTAATCTAACTTAGTTTCTCAGTTACAACTATAAATGTACAGAGCTGTCTCTTAATTCCTCCGTATTTCAGGGACCTAAACAAAGCAATAAATGCCAGGCATTTTGCTTTGCACTTTCATATTAATGCTGTAACAGCAGACTCTCACTGTGCTGGGATCAGAGAGGGGTGGAGGTATTAAGTACATCATCTAACCTCTGTTAGATGATGCACAGCTGTCTCAGTGGGACAGGAAGTAGAGACGGAGAAGTGGTACAGACAAAACTGACAGACAGTCCTTTTGCATAACCACCATGAACAGAAAATTATGTCAGAGTTGAATTGCATCTGCTAAAACTTTGTGTAACAAATAGGAGTATGACTCCTAGTGGCATAACTTTAGATCAAACTGTATGGGTCTCTCATGTATAAGTAACGTATTTTCTAAATTACTCTTCTCGTGTTGCCATTTCTGCCGTTTAGCTGCATTTCCTTTTTAAGAGGGAAACACCATGCTTGATGCATTTTAAGCACGTCAAATTCGGCATATTGTCAACAAAACCTGTTGGTATTATGACCCATGGTACCAACAGAGAAGAAAAGGGAGCCACAAGCAAACAAAACCGTAAATTTCCTATAGGAAAAAGGTTACAAGGACCAGAACACTTACACTAAGAAAGAATAATTTGTGTACAAAAGAAAGATTTTGTACACAGTGATGATGAAAAGTAACATTTTATTGTGCCGGAAAACTCACTTCAAATAGTGTTCAAATGATGCATGCTGTTTAAAAATCAATTATTGACACACAGGCTAATGTTGTTGACTTTTGTTAATTACAACTTTACGCTTGCATAAATGATGAGGATAAAAAATGGCAAGAAACAAAGAATGAAGGTAAAAATAGGAACTTCTCTTGATCTCTAGAAAGAGTAATGCTGAGTTATGCAGGGTGAAAAGGATTTTACAATCCAGAGGGCTGTTAATTATCAATAGTTTCAGGATAAGTCACTTCAGTGTAACAATATCAGAAACCAGATATCAAAACTAATTCAACTTCGGAGAGAAATACACCAAACAGGACCATCACCTCAAAGGATAAACCAGTCTTGAAGCATTTCTTCATATTTTGTCTGGTTTCATTTGGTTTTTACCATGATGTCACCTAAGGAGTGTTTTTTTCCAGTTAACTCAGAAATTTTGAGTCATGATAATGCCATTCAGAAGTATAGTCATCCTGTGTGTAAAATAAAGGTTTTGTTTCTTTTTTGTCCCCAACACTAGTGTTTATATATAAAAAAAAATGATGTCTAAAAATGCAACATCTACTCTTTATTTTAAACTTAAACATCTTAAAAATTTGTAAAGATGAGATTAAGTTGAAAGAAGTGTTTCTAGACAGTTTAATAATTTCAGCAGTTTTAACCTGTTTGGTTGCGTTGCCAGGTACTACTCTGCTAAATCCTGCTTCTTCTCTTTCTCTTTCTCCATATATTTTGTACCAGCCCCGATACACAACTGCAAACACAGGTCCCCCTCCTGTGCACATCCTCTATGCTTGGAGGGTGAAGATATGCAAAGCGTCACCATCATCAAAACAAAAACTGCAACAGAATATAGGGCAATTGAGTGAATTAAAATGCATCCCGGGAGACATGTCTTTCTTTCTTTTCTTCTTGCTCTTTTCCCTGCTGCTCAGACACATAAAATGCACTTCTTCTTTTCCATTTAGTTCTGGCTACACAGTCCTGTTCTGACCAGATGCTGATCCAAGTCTCAATAACACCAAAGAGCATCTGTTTATACTTAGATTTTAAATGTTAATACTATGGAAGGTTCAAAGTTGCATTTTTACATTCTTTTAACCAAATCGTTGACAACTATTTTGACACGGTTTCAGATGGAATGAGGACAGAATCTAAAGCCATATCATCAATAAAATGTCTGAAAAAGTACCAAAGGGAGGATCAGAAGAGGGTATTCAGGGCCAATGCAGTGGTTCAATCTCAGAATAGTAAAATTAAATTTGCCTGGAAATATGAAAATAAAGTCAACAATAAAAACAACAACTCAACATATGGAAAATGCATTTGCTGATCACCATTCTGCTAAATGCTTTAGTGTTCTTTAAAAGCAAAAAGGAGGTTTTTCTTTCGTCTTCAGTTTAAGAAACGGGATCAGTTTTCATCTGTGTCACTGATGAGGAGGATGATTTGAAATTATGACTTGCAGCCTCACCTGAAGAGATATCAAATCTGAACCTTGCATTACCATTATAATCACTTGCAGGTTCTGGCAAAAATGTGACTCCTGTTTGAAAGTAGCAATGTGGTTATCTGGAGTTGGGCAGGATTTCAGAATCATTTTATTATAGAATTTCCACAAATAAAAATACAACAGATGACTTGGGATGTTATTCAAGCTGAACATACTGGAGCCATGCCACAGATTTTGTCCCCAACAGGCTATGCAAGCTTTAAAGTATTCAATTTATTCAGCAAATATGACATGTATAATAGCAATAACTTATATTCAATAAAGTATTGTGCAACATATTTTGAGTCATTCATATGGTTTATATACTCTGAAAAAAAAAATAATTATCCATAAGTCATCATAAAGAAATTAGGGATGGCCACAGGCCAGCTAGAACAACTTTACATCAACATGTAAGCTCATAAATATTTTTATTCAGTACTTCCTAAATAAAAGCCAATTAGTCACAGAATTGGCAGAGTGATCGACATAACTACAACTAGATGGACAATAGATGAAGAGAGGGATGTGATGAGGAAATCAAGGGGACATTCAGAGGTGTATGCGTAGCCAATGTAAAGACATCTACTGGTCAATAAACCAATGCAGAGGTCAAACAAGCATGTGGTTGGGGAGTAACCACTGAGAGCTACACTTCTGATCAGCTAGTTAAACTGTAGGTTCAAAGAGCAGGCTTACCATGTTTTCTTTTCAAATTACTTCCTTTCTACTTAACTGCTGTTAAAGACTGCTTTTGCAGGAGAAACTAAGACAGGATTAAAGAAGAATGATGTTCAGGAAGGTTACTTTTTTCTACGGTACTTGGATAAAAATAGAAAAAGGATTCCCCAAAACACTTGAGATTGAGAAGTAAATCACCACGGTTAATGTTTGTGTTTGAGCTATGATAGGCCTTGATTCATCTCCACCAGTGAGGGAGAAAAGCAACCACCCGCATGTTCTGCTTTAATCCACAGTACTTAATCTTTTGTGGAAAAAGCTCCGCTTATCGTGTTTCCACGCATGCAAGTCTTTTTTCTTCTTCTCCTCAGACACACACTCGCGACGTTTGCCGACGCACAAAGGGCCACAAAGTGTGTAGAGCAAACGCATGTAATTACCTTCAGAACAACGGTGCAACAAAATGCCAGACAGTGTTTGCATCAGCGTGTATGTGTTTAGAGTTTTGTAATTAGCAGAATACATTTAAATACATTTGGCTAAAACACTCCTGGGAGAGTTCCTGTTTGCTGTGTCTGCCTCAATCTCTTGCTCCCTTTCTTCTCCCTGCTTGTGTCTCACAATGCCTGCAGTGCTCTTTTTCTTTCAAATTTACAGATCAAACTCTTCCCTTCATGCACCGGTGTGCTGTTCTTCCTTTTATGTTGCACCTCACCAAATCCGGACTGATCAATAGGCCTTCAGTTTACATAATGGCGACGCATTGGCAGAACATCACCAGGCTTGTGGGCCCATCTTTGCGCACTACTTTTAAGTAGCTCAATGTCTGTGAGGTCAAGTCATTTCACGTCTTGATTTTTTTTAAATTTAAAATCGGAATAATGTCTGAAAGCAACTGTGAGCGTGATTTGAAAGAACACATTTATTTACTTCATAAGGTCCATGCTATATCACCGGACAAGCTTAAATATTATGAAGTTACAGTCAACCTTCCCCTGAAGCTGCTGCTTGCTCATCAAACCAGTCTTAATTATTCAGCAGGCAGCCCGGTGTCTTTCATCTCTCTGTTAATTGCTGCGGTCGACTCCTCACTGGGACCATTGCTCCCAATGAAACCCCCCGCTCCCAATTCTGCACTGTGCTGCCACACAGGATGCGTGTTGAATTGAGGGATCACTGTGGAAATATATTTATCACATTTTATCTTATTTAATAACAGGTAGTCATTTAAAAATATATGCAACTATTCAGACGCTAAGATCTGCTAAGGTTTGGATTTTTGTCCAGGTTTTTTTTTTTTTTTTTTTTTATGCAAAACTGATTTTGGAACAAAATTTATTTTTTTCATTTTATTTTGTTATAAACCCCTCAATGTATTTGAGGATTCCATATTAATTATTTTTAGGTAGATATGTTTGCCTTAAAATGAACTTTTGATGGTTATACAACATAATTTGCACAGCATTATGCACATATCTCGATCCATCAAAATCAAGCATCATACAATCAGATTTCTGAAATAGTTGAGAAGTAAAACTGGCTGGCATTATAGTCAGATAAATTGCAGTTAGCCAGTCAGGTCCATAATCAGAAGGCAGACTTATTGGCGCAGGAGCTTACTGAGTAAGAGCGGGAGTAATGGGGTGAAATGTGATGGATAAAGAGTGAAAAGTATTGCGAAGACAGAGATGATAGTAAAAGGGATGAAAGTGTTCTACTTTTTGTCTAAGATATACTGTTTGAAAGAAGACAGGCACAAGAAAGAAACTGTGCATGTCCTGCACAGTTTCCATTGTGCACGACATGCACAATGGAAACTGTGAGGAAAAGATGAAACTAGGACCAAGCGGTTCAATGATGAAGGTCAGAAAGACAAGACGATAAGGAAAAATATTTGCAAAAACAAATAACTATAATTATATGACGTCCTTACAGAGAAGCAGACTGCTGGCAGCCACTTCAGGCAGCTTCTGTGGGGAATGTTGCAGCATTACACACAGAGACAGCGCACGTACACGCAAGCACACACACGCGTTTACTGCAACATACATCAGCAGGCTGGAAACAGCACATGATAAATTCTGAACACAATACATTTTGTCGAAAAGATTTAACATATAATTCAGGTCTGACAGCTTCCTCCATCTCAGCCAGTTACATTTATCCCCAAGCCACACAGCGATGGCCTTGGACTTCACAGATGGAGAAAACACACACAGACACGCACACTCTCTGAGGAAGAAGGGATTCACGAACATTCCGTTTTGTGAACCTGGTCAACCATTAGGCACTGCTGTGAAGCTCATTGAAAAGACTATGAAGAAGCATTTTCAGGTAGAGACCAATGATAATAATCTGGGTCTTAAACGTTAGTGACATTTGCAGTGAGGCTTAGTTTCCTCCATGTCTTCTTTGACTACTTTAAACCTTTCTTATGTTCCCTCTGGGATCCTAGGGTTTCCTCTGCTGGTTAGACCATTTTTAAAAAGTAATACAAATAATTGGTGTAATATGGCTGTTTGTGCACTGAAACTTCATAGTGCAAAGTTGCTGGGATGGCAAGATGAAAGTGTGCAACAAGTGAAAATATGGGAATACATGCTAAAGGAAACAACATGAGAATACATAATTTGCTGATGAATTAAAGCCAATTAGTTGATTTAGTTGTGTACAGTGGATTTTTTCCACTAATTCCAATGAAGAAAACACAACTAGTATAAAAAACTGGTGAAACTAATTTCTTGGTACAAGTTGAAAATGCACCAAATTTCTGCTGTCATGGTGCTCTAGTCAAGTTAATGGATTGCAATCTCAAATTATGAGTTGGCTGAGTGCCAGGTGGCCAGCAAAGCTGGAGCCTCAAAAGCCATTCCATGGAACACACTGAAGCGTTAGCTTTCTGGACAGCCCAGCAGTGTAAAGGCCAGGGCAGACTCCAGATAAGTGAGTGGGACCAGAAAAGAAGTATGAATGCTTGTGCAGCAAACACAAATGAGCCACTGCTGCAGGTCAAGTTGATAAAGAAGTTAATGCAAGTTCTGATAAAATGTGTCACAATATGCAGCACATTTCAGATCGTTGAGTGTAGGGCTACATCACTGCAGACCAGTCAGGGTTCCCATGCAGAACCATGTCCATTTCTGAAGGTGCCAAATAAGGGGATGTGACCATCAGAACTGGATCCTGGAGCAGTGGGAGGAGGGATCCAGCTCCATTTTAATGTAGCCTCATCAAGACATCAAAGATTATTTCCAGAAACAATTTTATTTTTAAAACATTTTACTGCACAGAATGACATTTACAACATTTGCAAGAGTGAACTATTTTATGACAAGCCATGACTTAAACATAATAAGGAAAATTTAAACAAAAGAAGAGGAGAAAGCATTTAGGAATTGGAAAAACAGTTTTTAATTAAACTTAAGTCCTGAGCTGGATCATATATTTTAATGTACAACTAAATACATAAAATGGCCAACTAGGTTAGCATTAAATAAAGATAAATGAATCTTCATAGACACGCACTTCAGAAATTCTACTGAAAAGCTACTGAAATGTGTATCATACATCAATAAGAAGCAGAGACACGCACATACACACAAGTCTCCTTAGGTCTTGAGGGAGCATGTCAGAACATATTAGTGACACCACCCCACACTCAACTAAAGCAGGGTAACACCAGCCCAATTTGTTTCCCTAATAGCTGGTATATTTTTCACTCAGTCATTCATTCACCCACCCACCTGCAAACACACACAGACACACTCTGCGCTTATTATTATACAAATATACCCTTGAACAGGCCTCAAGTTCATCCGCTGGGGGTGCACAGAGAGCCTGGCTGATATTGGGAAAGAGGTCACATTGCACTGTAAACACGCTTTGTCTGCTTATTCATTTATTTACTATGCTCTCCCATCACCACTCAGCTTGTCAGCAATAGGGGTCTGGGTGTGTGTGTGCTGGAGGTGGACAAGGTTCAGGCAGTGTTTGTGTTGTCAGTTCAGAAACCTTCTGGATGGTGGATATGACTGCATTTATTTTTCAGGGAACTATTTGTTAGAAAAGTCAATTACTTTGAAGACCACTTAGAATTTTATGTATATATTTATTTATTTATTTTGCATTCACCCATGCTCCAGATGAACACCGAGTTCCCCTGTTGACTATAGCATCTCTGTCCCTGGTATCGACCCTGCATGCTGCTTAATATTCATAAAGTCTATTTCAACAGATTCAGTTGCTATAGAGCTGCAACGCACACACACTCCCCGCTAAATCTATTCTCATTGATCACCATTGGCTTTCTTGAACGTCCATCGATCCAGTTCAAACTCACGCTCAAGGTCCCTTCAAAACACAATCACTTCACAGTTCACTTATAAAGAAAGGTCTCTTCCCCCTTTGGCATCTTATCCAAGAAATGACTGTATTTTCTTTTATCTTTTTACCAGTGTGCAATCACAATTCTCACTGAATCCAATAAAAAGTAGTGCCAGAAGTGATATGTGTTGCTCTTTGATATTAGTTTAAGCATCGCAATTCAAAGAGGATGTTCCATGGGACAATTTTGATAGACATTTTATTAATAAAAAGCAAATATTGTATTTTAAGAGTTAGAGAGCCTAAAAAAAAACTAAAGCAGAAAACAAGAAAACATACATGGTTTTTGAAGCAGACAAGATAAGTTTAAAACAAGCTTTTCTAAAACATAAAGAGCCTTTGGAGGATAACCTTTCAAGAACAGAAACACCATTACCATCAATGGATGATGAAAAGGCCGCAGAGCACTGATTTCAAGCAGAAAACAGATTGTTTTTCCACCGAGCAACTTATCTATTGGATATATATCAAATGGATATCTAGCTACTAATTGGCATAGCATTCATCAGGTGGACAGAAGTGACTTTCAGCTGCCTCCATTCACTTTAAACACTACTAAAAGACTAATATCAGCATTACAGCGACATAGTTGGTAACAAAGTAACGATGCTGGCCGCAAGCAGAAATTACATTAATTGAATACTGTCTATTTCAGTTTTCTGTATTATAAATTTTGTCAAATGCTAATATTCTCAATCATGGAAAACATCAGACTTGCCACAA
Source organism: Poeciliopsis gracilis (assembly GCA_911649635.1). Classification (NCBI taxonomy): domain Eukaryota; kingdom Metazoa; phylum Chordata; class Actinopteri; order Cyprinodontiformes; family Poeciliidae; genus Poeciliopsis; species Poeciliopsis gracilis. The sequence goes on from CAJVRI010001220.1 coordinate 8,563,923, forward strand.
CGCTCTTAAATATCTGGGTAGAATTCCAGTCTACTAGGTCTCCATGCTCATGTTTTAAGATGTCCTCTTTTCTGGACACATCGCTATATAAATCTTTGCGTATCTCCCAGGTTCTTTTTTACACCTATTTTCACATTTCTTAACTTTTGGGATAAAAATATAGAACTATAATTAACTACAAGCCCAAACTGAAAAGTTGTAAACCAGTTTCTCTTTAATTTTTGTAATAAACAAAACAGCACACATTCTTTTGAACCTCATCAACTTCCGGGGTTCTGAGCCAACCCCAGAACTCAATTTGTTTGGGGGTGGGCCACATCATGGACAGATCACAAGTCAATCATAGAGACAGAAATTCAGTCCTTATCGAGTAGACCAAATGTTTGGCTTCAATGGTAAAATTCTCTGCATGTATTTTGTTTAACCAAAACAAGACCAGTGTATGTAAAAAAAGTTATGACAGTGAGCTTCCTTAAGGCAGCTGCAAACTGATTTATAGTACTTTAAAATCATCTGACGAATGCTGAGAGACACCATCTAAGCACAGCATCTGAGATAAATAGAATGAAATTATATCTTCCCTTTAAATTTTTCATCCCTTCACTCCTCCCCTGCCTCTTCGGGGAGCCTGTGGCCACTGGTCTGCATAGCTAATCATACTATTGTGCTAATTAGCCCTTCGTAGCTAGTCCCAGAGAAAGAGACACCGAAATCATGTGTACACATACGTACAACTTGCTCTGCCATTTGTGCTGGCTAAACAACCTCAAAATCATTTTTGTCAAAGGCGTGGAAAAATCTCTTTGCTGAGCTCTAAAACACAGTTGCATCCAACTTTTACGAGCAACCGGTATACACCTGAACCAGGCATTATGAAGTCTCACACAAACTCAGACACGCAGGCCTGGGGCTGCATTATTCATTCCTCTAAATTGGGAACACCAGTTGTGTGCTCACACACAATAAACTGAGATGAATTTATCAGAAATCTCCCAAGTGCACGAAATATGAAAAATTTAATCATTCCACAGAATAAAAATTCATAAGGAAATGTACAAAATCAATATTTTATGCTACTTACTGTACCTATTCTTTATTACAAACCTATTCAGGAACAAGCATTAAAAATTTAAGAAGGCAGAAAAGACAGGATGAAGGAGAAGCGATGACTTGAGAGGGGAGGAGGGTACTGCCAGCGACCTGCGAGTTCAAAAGCAATACCGTTTCATTCATGTTTAAAGGCACTTTTTTGTTTCTGTAAGAGCCACTGAGACAGTTTTGAAACAAGCAGAAAGGCTTTGATAGATTGAGCGTCTATAGCAGTCAAGGTGCTGTCAACATAAATAGCAAGGAAAAAGTGGAGAGAATGTTTCCAACTCTTTTCAAGGTTATGGTCCTAGGCAATGATTGGAAGACAAAATTTAGCAGTACAGAGTATTGATGGGGGATTATGTATTCATCCATGCATTCATATATATATTTATACATCCATCCATAGCCGTTTTGTCCTGATTGTTGTTGTGGGTATGAGGGGGTGGCTGGGGCCAAACCAAGAACTTAATGTCTTTGGGGGTGGGGCACATCATGGACAGATCACAAGTCAATCATAGAGACAGAAACTCAATCATTCATTAAAGCACTGAAATGCAAAGATAATTTAAAGTGGACAAAAACATATGCGTTTTGCTCTGGAGATAAGTGTAATTTATTGAGTCCTAGAAAGACAACAGCCAAGACTCCATGAGTAGTCGATGATTCAGACTGAGCTGGTCAGCATGTAATTATACCTTTTGGTTTCTCTTTGTACAAAGAGAACAGATTTTACAAGTGTCTAGTTGACACCAGTGTCCCCCCAGCTGGAAAAGTTGATGTTCTGAGTTCTGAACATCAGAAGTCAGAACATCTGACTTACGGAGCAGCCCTGAGTTTTGTATCCAGTACCGATGTTGTGTATACAGATTGTAGTGAATGTTGCCTAGTGTGAGCTATTGACAACTTCTGACACTTTGCATCTCAGTGAACCATTGGCATACACAATGCTGTAAGCTAAATGTTTGACAACATCTGCTTTGTGGTTTAATGCATGAAATGGAAAGCATGACACAAAAAGACAGAATGTAACATCTTCTACTGATTAAATAGTTTGCACAACAATGAAGAAATCCCTATTTTCTGCATTCGCATTTGCAACAAGAACAATCTTAACTTGTTTGTGACATCATTGCGAGCTCTGCCCGCCAATAAATTGAATGCCGCATAAAGTCTAACTGAGATCACTCTGGTTGTGTAATGGTGCTATAGACAAACTGAACTAAATGTTGAGGTGCTACCTAAAAAGCAAGGGAAGTAAAATTTTACAAGTTACTAAAATGTAAATATTTTTAAAGCAAAAGAGGCTGCTGGTGTTTACGTTTGGAGCTATTAATGTTTTTACATGATTAGTCACCATGAGTCGCATCAATTCTCACAGCTCTGCTGTAGCCATTCAGACACCAAACTGCACACACACATGCCTGTATACGCACACAAATAATATAACAGTAACAAAAGAAATGACAGACACACTGACACTGAGATGAATCCTGTCCCCAAGTGCACTTTAATGGAAGAAAGATGTTGCATGAAACAGAGATCACCTCCAGACTGTGAAATCACAACGTTAACTTTGTCCAAATGTGTTCCTCTGTAAACCCTCTCCCTGGATAAAGATCAGTCTACATTTATGAATGGCATTAATCACTCATTAAAACTGAAGCTATAGAACGAACCGACCCCAGACAGAAAGACAGCGATCCAAAGCTTCTGTTGGCATTGTTTTCTCTGAAGCAGCAAGTTTCAGCTTTGCTTCGTCTTGCCAGATAATCCAGTCTAAGTTAGCCAAAGTTTAATTATACAAACCGCATATAACAACGATGTCATAAAAAGGTCATCTCTACTGGTATGTGTGTGGAACAAGACTGCATTCGAAAACCACAAATCAGATCAGGGGTTTGATCAGGGTTAGCAACAGTTTCTGTTCACAGGTTAAAATTTAATAATTCATGTCAGCAGGAAAAATAAACACTAGTGTGAGCTATTCTGTAGTAGCTCTGGCTGTTCCTCCAGAGTTACCATGCGTCATTTGGCTGCATTTCATTGCTCATTTTAGGTGTACAGCCATGGTTTATGGTCAGGCCTTGGTCTGACCATAAAGTTTGGCCTTCTAATCAAGTTTATTGTTTGGTTTTCTGCTGTGTTCCTTGACCTTCACAATGTTTGTTCATTAAGGCCTCAACAGAGTAGCTTTAGTTATACTGAGATTAACTTAAACACACTTTGGTAACTTTTGAAAGCAGAGGATTTCAATTAGGTGTAAACTAGTATAAAGGGGCAGAATATAAAAGGAACATAATACATGTGTCATTTCCCTTCTGGTTCTCAATTGTGTTCATTTATCACATAAAACCAGAATAGTTTCTGTTTATGTGGTAATAATAAAAATATATTATATTGTCCCAATATTGAGAATATTTCTATTCTATAGTATAAACTGTTTCAAGAGGTAGTAATATCTCTGAAATTGACTTTTTCAAACCTAGGTAATATCTGAATGCAATTCATCAGCGACTTTACAAATACAGCATTTGACAGTTCAGTCATTCCTTCATTCATCTCTTATTCAATAAAAACGATGCAAGTGTCTGAGAGCTATGCCCCTCCTCTTGTCCCTCTGGTAGCCTCATCTCTGCCTCCTCTCCTCCCCTCCTTTGTCTCCCCCTCTCCCAGTGGAAGCATAGTGCCAGGCCCAGGGCCCCTGCCTCTAATTGCTGGTGAATGGAGTGTTTTCATGGAGTGTTAGGCAGGGCCCTCCCCTGGATTAGCATGCTTACATACACACGCAGACGCACACACAACATGTACTCAGATACACAAATGGATTAGTGTGTTCACTCATGGGAAGAGGACGTTGATTTGAGCCGACAGCAGCATCCCTTTGGAGAAAGCCTGAGCAAGCCTGGTGGATTTTCAAACATGTGCACACACGCACGCGTATACAGCTATATATGAATATATATGTACGTATGTATATATCTATGGTGCACATGCGTGCACAGATACATTGTAATAGAGCTAGAATAGAAGACATGTTAAAGTTAAACACGTTCATGCAGACACACGCACGCACACACACACAAACACACACACAGTCTGAGCTCCCCAGTTGAGGCCTGGTGCTGCGGAAGACATATGGGGTGAATCATGTGTTAACAGGGAGTACTGATTAACACATCTGGAGGGAGGCGGTGGGAGTGAGTGGGGGAAAGAAGGGAGGGAGAGGAAAAAAAGAGAGGAGGCCAATGAAACAAGAAGAAGTGAGAGCAGCAAAATATTCACAAACTGTTAAAAAAAAAGAAAGAAAGAAAGAAAAAGTCCCAACAATAAAAGAACAAAGCTAGAGACCATAAACTGTGAAGGAATGAGGGACTCTCCATGCAGACGTGGTCAGCTGTTCCACAAACCCTCTCACCCTTTACCTTGCTCAGTTCTACTGCTTTGGCACTCAGGGGAATATCAGGTGGTTGTGACTTATTCTTCTTCGTTTGGTCAAATAAACAGAAGAAAAAAAAATGACCTTTTCACAAGAGCGATATGGAGAACTAAAAGTTTCAGACTGGAGAGTTTTTAGAGCAACAGTTGTTTATCAAAATAAAAATAAAAATAATTCAAAAATATGGATGCACTTATTTTTTCTCATTAAAATATAACATCAAAATTTTAATCTATCAAAGTTCCTGCACTGTTAGATGCTTTATATGTGTCATTCTGTTTATAGTGAGTTTTAATAACATGGGTTTTACATTTTGATATTGGGTTAATATGTATTATGTTAATATAGTTTCAATGATTTTTCTTGTTTTTTAACATATTACTAGGTTTTGAGTTGTTTAATCAGTTTATTGCAAAGCACTTTGTGATTGCTATGTCTTGAAAGCTGCAATGTAAATAAAGCTGCTTACTTCTTATAATTTATTGAGTTGCACCTTAACTAGAGATCTGACCTTTTGTTCTTTTATGGAAGGGAATAATCAGTTTTGCAGTCAGTCATGTAAAATCTGAAAACCAATATCACTCAAATATTTTTTTATAAGTAACCTTTTGTTGTATTGCAAATTAAGAAAATTATGGAAAACAGAATTGTCACCCTTGGCTTCTGGTTCAGAAACTGAGTGAAGTATGTTATCATCACCCTCTGTTGGGCTCAAGCAGGCAGTTATGCTGCTCCATGCTGATTCCTATCTGTCCCTTCTGCATGGCAGCAGGTTTCAAAATCAAGCTGTTTCTTCTAAGAAACCCAAATGAACCAGCAACCCATATCCAATGTCGTTGCCCCTTTCCTTAAAAAAAAAAAATGCCACCTCTCTCACAATAACTGCACTGGTTTCACTTACATCCATAAACAGACATATCTGTGGTCATGGTCTCTTTAGCACAAGATCAGACAGCCACACTGGAGCACAGCCAAGAGCTCAGGTACACATTTAGCATTGCCAACTCAAACACAAAGGAACACATGTGCAATATGTATTTAGCACATGTTTAGGGCAATATGTTAGTGTTGTGGGATGATGCTGTTGTTATTTTACACTTAGATAATTGAGGCTACAAAAGGCAAGGTTAGGTGAAAAGGTTCGCATAAACAGCTGTCACTGTGTGCCAAAAACAAAACCCCTTCACCAAGTTGTAGAAGTGTTTTTACATCTGATCTTGAATTAATTATACCTCTTTAACAGTCACGATCCGCATGCATTTGTACAGCTTTTGTATAAATATCGTACGTATGTGTGAGCAAACAAATCCTCACGCAAACAAAAACATGAAGGAATGTGGAACATTTTTCCTGATGATGGGAAGGCAGCCGACATTCTCTCAGCTTTTAAAGGATGGCGACTGTCAAAGTCCAGCCCTGATTTTAATTACGAGTCTTTTGTGAGATTTGAGAATTGATCTTTGTGTTCTTCCGATCTGACTGAGCAAAGAACTTACAGTTTTTGTTTGCAGATGTGCAGAACAGCTAGAGATATTCCTTTAAGGACTTTCAGCTGTAATTCAAAGGACTTGGAATAATTGAAGACACTTTTTTTGAATTTTATTCATGACTGAAAAAGCTCAAAAAAATGAAATCTATCATTTCTCATTTTGCTCCCTCTTCACTTTTGTGTACTTCTTGTAGTGGTCAAACATTTTCCGTCCCAATATTTATATAGTGAAACCTGTGGCTGTAATGTGAGAAAGTATTTTGGTAAGACAAGAATTAAAAAGTTCTGGAGCAGAGTTATTACTGTGGACAGATCATTATAGCATCAAAAGTTTACTTTTACAGTTTTTGATCACAAACTAAATCCTGACATATCTGCTTCATGTCAAGTTGTATGAGTATTTTCTTTCCACTTTAGCCATTGATATAGTTGCAATGTGCTTCTACAGGATGACAGATACAGTATGGTTAATATCAGCCTCCTGACTAGTTTAAAAACAGCCGTCATCTCTCCCTCTCACCCAACCACACCAATCAATACCTCTACATTATTTAAATTCCTCCCTACTACATTAGATATTTAATTGACTACCTGTAGACAGATGACTGACCCGCCTGCTGGCATAAATTAATGCAAATGGCATACAGCATGACCTCCCCACTAAGGTAGATTTAATGGTCCGGCCTGCTCAGGACAGAGTTCAACGAGGGGCTGCGGGGGTCAAGCAGAGTCTCTGATCGCTGTGGACTGATCAGTGGATCAGCGCAGAACATGTTTTCGTTCTCTATTATTTTAAATTCTAGCCTTTCAAGATAATAATTGAGTAAGGGAAAATTAACCTTTTAAATACTTTGAATGAGAGCAGCATGTGAAAAGAAAGAGAAAAGCCACCGGTTGACTCCAGCCAGAGAATCTTGAATGGAACGACCTCCAGTTCTGCTCCGCGGATGAAAGCAGGCAACAGAAATCCCGTTGCAGGTGTCTGGGTCTACTGTATGCTAATGGAGAGGATCAGATGCTCTTCTCACATAACGGGGTTTGACAAAGTGAAAATTAACACAACCCCACTCCTGCTGTTACTGTTGGAAGAGGCGGCTGATACGGCTTTGTCTCAGACTGCTCGACACACACTCCCATACACACCTTCCGACAGATCCCACACCAGTTGTCGTTCTCATTCTCACCCAGACAGTTACGTTGTAGCCCCCCTCCCACATCTGCATACCCTCTCTTCCCCCATCCCATACCTCCACATCCCTTCCTCTCACTCCCCCTCCTCCTGCACAGTTACCCCTATCTAGGTGTTTGTGTCCTCGGCATAAACATCCCTCCATCCCTCCACCTTCTCTCTTCCCTCTTCTTCTCCAGCGACTGTTTGCTTCAATGGACTTTCATGACAACTCATTCTGTAAGGGTCCTTTTTTCTCTCCCTCTCGCTCTCTTTCTCCTTCACTCTCCCCAGGTGAAATATTGATGGATTTTTTATGAATAGCTATGAAAAATTCATTCAAATTCCAAAATGAAAAAGCGTAAACATTCCACATCTGCCTATGCCTCCCGCATTCATTATCCTTCACAACATCCTCGGTCTCTCACTCTCCCGCTTTTTCCCTATTTGTATCCCCCCCCCATCCCCGCCTTCACCCACCACCGCACCCCTTGTCTACCTGAAAAAGACATGCTCTTTCTCTTTTTCCACCACTTGGCCTAATTGCTTAATTTGACCTGCTCTCCCATCAATTAAAAGTCTGTCAGTGGTAGACAGATGGAGGATGGATCAGAGGGCTAGTCGATGGACGGATCAATGACAGAACGGCTCAATAGGTAAATGGAGATGGCCACTGATGGAAAAAGGAAATGAGGGAGGGGAAGAAGCAGAAGAAGAAGAGACGGCAAATTGAACGAGCTGTCGTGACATAAAGGTGCAGCGCCTCAGTTTGAATTTTCTGAATCTTTTTTTTTTCTTTAGCTCCCACTCTTTGGTTTTCTTATTTTTTTTCCTTTCTGCAGTCAATTTAGCAACTTAAACTTTTCTCTATCCAAAAAGCATTCATGGGGAACAAAACCCAATTAACGTAAAAGCAAATGATGATATATGAATCACGACTTTTATGCTGAATGCTTGTTTGTCTCTAGAAACAAGCTTTCAACTTAGTTCTCTTTTGTCATCCAGGTCCAAAAACAACTTTACCAAAAACATGAGCAATTCTTGGACATTTTAGGGAAGATGTTTCAGTGGACATTGTGCAGAGCTCATCTCCATGGATGTTGGCCAAGAAGGACTAAATCACCGTGACAGCCACACAAAAGCTTGCTTGTCTTGATTAAAAATCTCCCTGGACAGATTTTTTCAGTAAAATGAGTTCAAACAAAGTTGCCCAGACACAAGGTTTTGGCGTTCAGTCTTAAAAGAAATAACATACCTTAGTGACTGTGATTATAATTTAAGGGTAAGGCTTCTTTAGCATGTAAGAATTACTTTGTGTTTTAGATAACGGTTGTCAAGACAGGAGTTAAAAGCTGTTCAAGCAAAGAAGGGTTTTTATTTTTTTTTTCCATGAGTGATGACATGGTATGATGGAGCAAGAGATGGACAGATAGATCAGGGTCTCATTTTCAGTAATATGTATGTGTGGTAATAAAACAAAGAGCTGGCCCCATTTAGATTCTGACTCACACCTCCATACATATTCAATAAATTAAGATTAATAGATTAAATACAGATGGATGTTTGCCTTTATTCATCCTTAAAATGATTTTCTGCTTACAGTTAATGAACACATAGCATTAAAAACTAGATTACTACAGCAGAATAATTTAAAAAAAATAAATAAATAAAAAAAAAAAAACATTTTGTACAGGAACTATGTTTGGTAACTGCTTAAAGATTATTAAAACAAAACAATGTTCAAAAAGTACTTTTAATCTGAGAAATAAGCCTCATCTGAATGCAGTCTGATTTTTTTAATATTACTGTATAATCAATGGTGGTTTCTTGGTTTGCTGTGTTGAGTAAGCCTCTCCTGCAGTAGTGAATGTAACAAGACAATTAATAATTTTGCATTTTTTGCATAAATATGTGTTCCCTTTGCATTTTCACAAACTCAGTGTTTTGAGGAATTTGGGATCTGTTATTCATCTGTTAAGTGGGGTGTGTATGTTCCTGACAATTTCCTACTTTAGAAACTGTGATCATTGTACATTAATCAAGTTTTGGATTGCGATGCCCATATATTGCAGTTTTCATTCTTGCCTAGCTATAAGCTTGTCTTTACGCCAAAAAAGCAGAAAATATTTTACAGTCTGTTTTGACAAGAATGCTTTATGCATTTTTTAACTGTTGATGTTAAAATTCAGTCCAGAGTCTTTAAACAGTGAAACTGCACTATAACGTAATTTAATTCAGAGTTTTCATTTAATTTGGAAACCTGAATCCCATACCAAGTTCATCATCATTAGCCATGTGGTGTGCCTTCAGAGTTTCTTTTTTTGTTTGTTTTTTGCACACATACACTGTGTACTCATTACACTTTAACTGACTGGAAATACCAATAAGCCATAACAAGCTTTTTTGGGGTGCACTTTTTATCTCCTGTGGGGTTCCCTAATGTTTTGATCCATAGGCAAATAACTATTTCCCCCATATCAGAAACTACTACTGCCTATGTTCATGAAATAGGTAGGATGGACTCAGGCTTGTGGACAGAGTAAGATCTGTTATTCATGAGAAACTCAAAATACAACCGCTTCTCCCCCACATCGAAATGAGCCAGTTGAGATGGTTTAAGTATCTGATCCAGATGCTTCAAGAGTGTCTCCCTTTAAATGTATACAGGAAGAGACTCTGGGCCATATCCAGAAATCACTGGCAGGATTATACACCATTTCTTGCATATGAATGAAATGGGTTACACTGTGGAGTGGTAGGCCTATTCATCCTCACGACCCAATCAAATCAGCAGAAAATAATGGGTGGATGAGTGGAAAACAAAATAAATATCTCTGCAAAGCAAGTATTTGTGTTCACTTTCTTTCAAGACTCTTGTACAGTTTTGCAGGAGAAATGTTTCTCAAACAAAGAGACTGTAGTTTAGTAGTTAAGAGATGCTACAGAAAAATAACGGCAATAGCAACAATCTCAGTACAGAAAACGTTTTGCTTTAGTTGTGATCAAATCCACATGCAAATTTATAAAAGCCTTTCATCAAACCTGCAAAAAGAGGAACAGAAAGACTGCACTTAAAGTAAAATAGAAGAAATTAGATTTGAGACATTGATTTGAACAGAACTACATGCTGAGTCACAGAAAATCAGCCGGTCATGCTTTTGCAATCACAGGGAAAGAGAATCATTTAAACAGTAACTATCACCAGTATATACACATAAAATTATACAAGCACAACCACAATTATTTTGTTGTTTTGCCCTTCAATACTTTGTTTTAATTAGCTTTCTCAGGAGACTGTGCCTCACACCAATTAAAGAAGATTATCAAAGAGGGTCTAGAGCAAGTTGCATGCCCACTAAGACTTCTATCCCCAGGGATGGCAGAGGATGAAAGAGACCTTACAGCGCAAACACACAAACCTAAAGACATGCAGGCACCCCTATCTGAGACAAAACGAGGAACCCTGGGTAGCATGCGAGATGATGGAGTCTTGCTGTATTTTTTTAATACATGCCAAAACAGAGGTACACCGCATGAACATTTATGTACACACAGAGATGGTCAATCATTCTGTATTGACCAGTTCTAGATGGATTGCCGAGGAGAAACAAAATGGAATCCTTCCTCTCTGACCCTCAAGGGGAACTAAAACCAGTTCAGTGAATGCAATCATTAATGGAGACACCTCCAGAACATCAGAAGAGATTACTGACTCAGAATTAGGCAATAAAAACACACATTAGGTGTTTAGGATCAACACTAGAATGAAGGGAAAATGTCTGTGGGGGCAACCCTTTCGCTTGCTTGATCCTAAGACAAATCAATGAAAGCCTTTTTAGATTCAGGTGGAAGAGCTTGATGTACAGTACAGTCAGGGGTTTTCTTCTAAGAAAGTATAGTTAAGTATAACCTTTATCTCTCATGTCTGAATCCAAAACCTAAAAAAAAAAAAAAACATTTCCCAACTGCAGCAGTAAAAATTATTCGGAATTTGCGAATGCAAGACTGTGTATGAAGACAACAAACAAGCGATACTCTGATGGTAAGTTAATGGCACTCAGTGGTATTATGCGTAACTGTGATTAGATTGAGAGAGGCTGATGACACAGTTTGGTTTGGTCCCTTGGGAAGCAGCTGGAAGAGTCAGAGATCAGGGGTCAATCGCCATGGGATCAATGTCACTCAAAGAGGTGCGCTGCATTCAAAGACATGCTTTATGGCATACATTAAACTTACGTTCTGTACAATATATGAGTTTGTATGAAGCTGCCGTTGAAGTCCCAATCACCTTTCAGCACCTCTCATTGGTCAGGATGTACTTGGAAAATAAGGAGAGTTGATGTGTGGAGCAGAGACATAGAAAGGGAAAGTGACTTCCCTGGGACTTCATTAAGCTAATCTGGCTACCGATACTAACAAAGTTTAAAGGAGGAGGTGAGGAGAAAGCTCAAAAATGGAATGAACATTTATTAGATCAGACCGATGCAATTGTCTTTGGTTCTCATAACACAATTCATGCTCAGACACACACCCTCATCCATCTACGAGAAGCAGAGACAAAGACACAAACTGTGGGACCAGCAAAAACTCTATTAACATGCACAATATACATATAATCTACAAATGAAAAGCATTGATAAACATTGACAAACAGAACCAACAAGTCTCTGAATAACGGTAACGTTGTCCTCTGAGACGCTTCCCAACAAAGAGGTAGTGCCAAAACTAGAAGATGCATTTGAGCTTATTTCATAATGATTTCTCATATTTGCTTGGCGGTCACCTAGTATCATTTTGTCATCAGAATCATAGGTTACTGGAATGGATCAGAATCAAGAAAATTAAGTGATTGCCAGGGTTTTGTGAAAGGTATTCCTCGAGAAGTTTTTGTTGTGAGACTGGCAGACCTTTCCTGTTGCACAGGCTGCGGTGAAATAAAATCCCAGTGAATGTCAAGACGCTAATTTTCTGAGGTGAATGTTTTCTAAAATCTTTCCAAGGTTTCTGAGAACACCACTTCTGAGAAATTTTTCCAAGGTTTCTGAGAAAACCATTCTGTTGTTAAAAAAAAAAAACATCTTTGTTTTATTAAGTAAAATACAAAAGACTGTAAACATAAAAAACATAAAGACATACAGTATGGCATTATACTGTGAGGTTGGTCCCTGACTGTCTGGCCAAGATATAGATTTACATATATCCTGTATCGCTCACGATAGAGGAGGATAGAGAAACAATATGATATTACCCATAATCCATTTTTTATTATATGGAGGGGAAAATATGACACAACAGCAATTTTCTGTTTGTTATCCTTGGATTTCACCCATCAGCAGCCACCAACAGGTGGTACTTCCAATATCCCAACACAACTGCTGAGTACGACACACGTCCACATATCACACATGAATAATTTTTTCAAAGAAAAACAGCAAAAAGAGGATATGTGTTTTTAAAAGCCAGTTTTTGAGATGATTGTCTGAACTGTATAATACCTTGCAAAAGTATATATATATATCGCATAAACAAAAATTTATTTTACTAGTATTTTTATGTGGTATACCTATACAAAGCAGAGCATAACAGTAATCAAAAAGAAAAAGGTCAAATGGTTTAACAAAAGGCCTAACAGATCAAAATCTGAAAAATGTGGCACAGATTTAAAGTCAGGCTCTCAGAATCAATGCCTTGTAGAACCATATTTCTCTGCAAGTGCAGCTGCAATTCTTTTGAATCATTTCTCTACCAGCTTTACACATCTATGGAGGAAAGTTTTTACCCACTCTTTGCAAAATCGCTTAAGTCTAACTGAATGGATTTTCTGTATACAATCAGTTCTGACGAGCTTCACTGTTCCTGCATGGTGTGCTGCCATCTTTCAAGGAATGGATGGTGTGTTCAGAGTAATGTGCCGTTGGCATTGGTTTTGCCACTTTGCACATGTACTAAGAGGTTCAAAATTTTCTGTGGCTCCTACTTGGCTTGTGGCAAACTGCAAATTAGATTTCTTTCAACAATGGTTTAATTCTCACCATTCATGGAATTCAACCTGCAGCTCCTCCAGACCACGGGCCTCTTAGCTGCTTCTCTGATCAATAATCTTCCCTGGTCTGTCAGTAAACTTTAGGTCGACAAACTTGTCTTGGTAATTTTACAGTTGTGCCATTAATTTTCTCCATTTTAGGAAGATATATTGAACAGTCCACAATGAGATGTTTAGAGCTTAAGATACCTTCAAAGATCTGCTCAAATTTATACCGACTAGTGTGTTGAGGCTTGTATGCACTGAATTTTATTTAGGGGTATCATAACAAAAAGGGACCTAATGGAAATGCATATCACAGATTTCAGATTTTGTTTTTGTAGAAAATGGTGCAAACGTACATCGTTGAATGAATTACTTCAGTTCAGCTAAAGGTTTGCAGCAAGTGTAATATCTAAAACATACAGTGAAGCAATTCCAGAGGATAAGGACAGAGTTGATTTGAGGTCCATTTGTCTTAATGTATGAAGTTCAGAGAAACTTCTGCTATCTAGACAACATAATGATGAGTAGAGGATTTGGCTGCAACACTGCATTGTCCGAACAAGGGGCGAGACTTAAGAAGACTGCTTCTGGTGGCGGCCAGAATTCTCTTTTTAGCTCTGGATGTTTGTGCGTTTAATATGTCAACTACCCCAAAGCAAATTCTAGAAATCTGTCAGTCTTTTTATTTAAGCCTTTTAATCATGTCATCTCTGGGGAAAAAAGGGATGTAATAGTGGCAGTAAAACAAAAGAGAAACACTTGAGCAAAGATGAGCCACAGATTGTCATAAGAGGGCAAAGTCTTTGAAGAAAACTGAGGCAGTACATAAGGGGCATCAGTGGCCAAGAGGAATGAAAAAGGGGGAATAAGGTAGACGGATAGGAGGAGAAGGTAGACGAAGGAAGGCTGGGAGTGCCACGTCGTTCTTAATCTAGTTTGTCTGTCGTAATCGTGTCAATGTCACTCTCAATCAGGCAGCCACAACTAGGGCTATACAACTTCAGCTTGATTGGCCCAAACCTTGTCTTTAAAATGACCTCTAAGGGAAGGATGTGCATGCATCGCAAGAGGCACAAAGAGACTGGGGGGAGAGGAAAGGAAGAGAGACAGGTGTGTGTTATTAAAGGGAGGACAGTCTTCTAGAGACAATATGAGAAAGAGGGAGAGAGAGGGAGCTCAAATTAACTTTAAACCTGTTACTCCCCCACCAGTCTGTCAATTTCACTTTGGTCGCTTTCTTTGTTCTGAGTTTTCAGTGTGACAGTATTGATTGCCCTCTCTTATTACACAAGAGAATACAGATATATCTGTGTGACTGACTGCTGTACAGGTGCTTTTATAAAGTTCAGCCATATTCTTGCCAACATTCAAGGTAGGCTTTGTCCTCAAGGCACTATCATAGAGACTATTATTTTACAAAGTTTTGTGAATGTGCTCGGTTGTTTTTAGTGTTATGTTAACTTCTACTATGGTTGCACAGAAGCAAATACTGTGGTCAGAAACAGGATGCAGTAAGCAAAATTTCAATGCGTCATCAAATTAGGTTCCCTAAAAATATGTAACTGTGCAAAAAAGACTCTGAAATCACTGGTTATGAAATACAGCCATGTACCTAATATTCTCTTATTCATGTTGCAAATATTGAAGATCACTGATCATTGTTTTGATTTGTAGTGCAAAAAAACTTTTGGTTCAGGTAAGATTTTCATTATAAAACCACTGCAGAGTAATGTGTCTTTCATTGTGTAGGTGCATGTCAATGAATTAGGATATAGTTGGAAAGGTCATTTATTTCAGTAATTTAAGTTGAAATTGTGAACTTATTGTGTGGATTAATAATCCAGAAAGGGCTTCATTTCAAGTATTTGTTTCCGAGTTTAGACTATTATGTCTGAGGGCCAATTAAAACCAATATTCTTTTAGATTATTTTTTTCCAAATCCATTCTCTAAATTTTGGACAATGTTTTGGATAACTAAGATACACCAGTGTTATTTCTAAATTTGAACAATAGGTTCTTTGAAAAAGCTAAATCAGTTAAAAGCATAACATTTGGTCCATTCTTTATACGTCTAACATAGGGAATGGAAATGACAGTTCTGTTTTTGAGTATGTTTTTTTTTTTTTTTATTGGGCTGAAATCAGTATTAAAGCACTTCAGCTCGTTTTATGGCTGAGGACCGACTTTCAAAGAATCTTTAAAATTAAAGGCTCGTTCATGTTTTTTTATTGTTTGTGGAGAAACTGGGTTATAATTTGAATTGGTCTGTGAGTGGAAAGATTTAGTATCAGTGCTTGTGTACCCTATTATCAGTGTGATTCATCCTTATAAAGTTGATCTGCAACTGATGCACCAGAAAATAAAAACCAGTAAAGTAATTTAAATTCTCAGCTAGACATTTAATTGTATTTTACTACATTTGTGCATGTGGCTTTGTTTTTTGTCGCACAGTGACAAAGGAAGCGGACTTGTTTGAAGCCATCATTGTTTTAGCACATTGGCAGTCAAACATTACTACACTGTCATAAAGGCTAGAAGCTATTTGCTGTGCAATAAATAGAAACAACTCACTTGGAAACGCATAAATTTTTACTCCTCGTTTTCTGCTGACATTTTTTTCTACAGATACTTAACTAATAATTATCTTAGAGTAAATTTCATCCATCTAGAGCAAAACTGTTTAATTATTTTCTTTGTAACATCGACTGGACACATCCCTATCAAAGCAAATTAAAGGCAAGCACTTTAAGTGCTAGAATTAAATTGATTAGAGCATATAGAACTTTTTAGAACAAATTCCATGACTGAATGAATTTTGCACAAATGTGCACTACTACATTTGCTCTTCTAATGTATGAAAAAATTGAAACTGGAAAATGAAAAAAAACAAATGGGATTCAAGCCAATTTATTGCAATACAGACATGCATTTAAAGTTCGAGTCAATCAAATATCAATATGTGAATAACAAAGTATTTAAAAAAAAAAAAGACTAACCCTTTGTAATTTTAAGGCAAATATATCTAAATTTATTTGCTTCTCAAAAGTAAACTTATGTATTACAATGAACTCTTAGTAGCAGAAGCACCATTCTGAGTGTAGAGGAATAAAAAAAACCTAAAAGATGAAACAGATGGGGACCAAACACTTGTTCTCATGGTAATTGGCAAATTGATACATTTATTAGACTCTGACAGAGAAATAGGATGTGATGCTACAGAGATAATACCACCTCTGCCCTGGAGTCAAGTGAGCTATTTAGACCACTGCATTCCATGCAAGTTGTATCACATGTTGTGATGTCAGCTTTATATGCAGCTGCAGCCATAAAAACCATTTCAGTACATTATCTACTGCTCTTTAGCTAATCTGAAGGCTACAGAAATATAGGAGGCCTCTGACTATTCACTCTCTAGACAGCTACTAACTTGCACATGTCATGTACCATCCTCCATCTATTAATCACTGCATGACTGAGTTCCAGTTGCTCCAACCTGCTTTCACTTTGTTTTAATACCATTTACAAATGTTTAATATATCAATAAGGATTTTTTACAAAGTGAATCATTTCTTCATATGATGGCACAAAGATGTGGTTCACTGCTATCTTGGCCAGCCTGGATGACTGAAATTCTTCGGAGATGGATTTTGGCGAAATTGTTGAAATCAATTACTTTGGAGGGCAACCCCAGGATTTCTGTCAATGTAGTGTTTTTGTCTACAGTGATCCAAATCTATGACCACTTCCAAAAGGAAAATTTGTGGCATAAGTAGCTTTTTTTAACTGGTGGTCAAATGACATTGTGAAATTATTTTTTATTGTTTTTTGTGTTTTCTGGGAGTTTAAATGCAGAACATTTAATAAATGGAATGCCTGTTTCATAACATTGTTGAAACCCAATAACTGTGATATAGCAGGATCAAGGGTACACACTGTGAACATCCATGTCTTCAAAGAAAAAGCTCTTTGTAGATTTAAGCAGGACTGTGTAGGCAAACATGCAGGCCTTAAGTGTTAGTCCTAGGCAAAAATAAAAGCTTAAGGCTTGTGAGAATCAGAAAGGCAAAAAACTTTTTTCAGGCATGCGGCCAGGTTGGCAAATCACTAATCAGGCAACTGGTCCAAGTAAACCTCCAACTGGCCCTCAGCCACCGGGCAATCCTTATTGTTGAACTATGCAACTGCGCTGTCTGTTGTGGCCTACTGCTGCATAACATATGGTCTTTGGCTTTTCATCTCTCCAGGGAGGAAACACCCACACAAACACATGCAAAATGTCGTTTGCACACTACACAGAGAGAGAGGGGCATGGAAATGCAGAAAGAGACACCAAAATAGTAACTAAACACACAAAGCTCACATGCTAGTTTTCAGAAGAAACATTACAGAATGACCAACACAAGTAAACCCCAAGTGACAGGCCAAATGAATAAAACATGGAAACAGGTCAATCCCTCTTTGTTGAGCACCATCGCTCAGAGAAATCATGCACCAGGATGTAATCCCAGGAGGCAGCTGCAGCAAGGTGGGGTTGAACGATGACCAGCTTCAGATTTGGCCAAGTTTTGTGTCTGATGTGAGGCTCTACGGTTTTGACCAGGGTTGAAGGAGAAAGACCAAGAGTGGTTGTAATCTTTCATTCACCTCCGCTGGTTAAGTTCATCTTCAAAATATTTCATGCACCGAATTATCAGAATGAACTCATTTATATATGGATGCACATTTTAAATATCTTGACAACAAAATTGGATAAAACTTTGAAACAGATCACCAGGACACATGCAGAGAAGCACTAACACGAACAAAACCTCGCATACGGGTACAGGCAGAGTCATAGCCACGCTCAATTCCACTTTGCCTTAAATCAAGGCTCAGCCAGGCCAATGCAGCAATCTATACTGCTCTGGGTGAATTAACGTTAGTAATAAGATATCATGGCTCTGATTGATCCTCTATTTCCATGTCCACACCATAAAATGACCCAAGCACAGCCACAGCACACCATCACTCTAATGCTGCATTGATTCCACTCTGAAGTTGGGCCGCAGATGAGGGTATGCATGAAAGTGGGCATGCAGGTACAGATGAGTGTAGAAAAGGCTCAGATATGGAGCTGTGCTGTTGTCACATAGGCATACTTTAGATGGATGTTAATATTAAAAAGACAATTTCTTTGTTTCCTTGGCTTCAAAGGAGCCAGAAAGCCATTTAATTATTTATCAAATTGAAGCACTTTAGTTGCGTTTTATTGAATTCAGTTTATGATCAAATATTGCATAGCAGAATGCTTTTTCCTGCCACAAAGTCACAAAACAGAAAAAAAAGCTAAATAATAATAATAATAATAATTACTTGGAAAAGTATCCAAGATCCTTGAAGGTCTTCATGGTATTTTATGACATTACCATAAACCTCAGTATTTTGGATTGGGATTTTATGTGAAACAAACACACATGTGAAACTGAATAAAAATAATAGATGGTCTTGGAGGCGGTAACTCTTCTGACTGATCCAATTTCTGCCAAAATCTGGTGACAGTTTCCTCTTCTTCTGCTTTTTGAATCTACATCATGTTTTCCTTCTATTAGACCAAATCCAATGCGGATTGTCACTGGAACTTTTCATATATTTTATTATCACAAATTTCTGATTGGGAAAATATGCACAACCAACCAACTGGAATAATTTAATGTTTTCATTTTTCTACACACTGACCATTATTGGGCTTTATAATCTAATTAAAAAACAAAACAAGTAGCTCAGAGCAGGGGTGATTCTAGGATTTGACCTTTAGGGGTGCTTAGCCCCCAGCAGGGCTAAGACCCATGAGAAGATAGTCGTTTGTGCGTTTTCTAAATCTAACTGCTTATTTACATTCATTCACAAACAAAATTAAGAGACATGTCAGTAATTTATAGAATAAAAGAACAATGCTCATTTTACTCAAACATATACTTATAAAGAGTAAAATCAGAGAACCTTAATATTTTTTCCAGAGGTTTAGAAACTCAGTGAAACAGAATCTCCAGACTACATCATACCTGCCAACATCTGCTAACATTAATGAGACGCATGCAGCTGTGGAGTCACACAGTCCTAGTGGGATCTGCTCCCCTGGAAAATAAAATGAAATCTATACTCAAAACTACACATTTCCAGTCATTTGAAGAACATTTTACTAAAACCAGTTTATTATCAAGTTAGAAGTTCAGGTAAATGACTCATGAAAACTAGTAGCTTTATTTGGAAATCATACTTAGAAATTGCATTTCCCTTATTTTTATCTGAATGTTATGCTTTTTTGTTGGCCTTTTTCTTTAAATAAGAATCTTTGGCCATCTATGGAAAAGTAGATATTATGAGTCAGGGTTTTCTATTTCAGTTCACAGTTGAAGAACTATAATTAATTCATTGTTAAAATAAAATTGTGAAGGTTTAAAAAATATCAACCACTAAATATTTTAAAAAGACATTATTTTGTATAATACACATGATTATACAACCCCTTAAAACTGGGCTAGATACGCCACTGCTTGACATTAACAAAGAACAGTTCCCTGTTCATCGGAGAAATGGTGAACAGGGAGAGCCTGACTCAAACTACCTGGATGTCAGACAACATCCGGGTCTCATTACGTGTCTCTGCTTATTTCCAGGCCCAAATGAGCAACTTCATGTATGAAAACAAGCCCAGAAAAAGCACAACCCACGACTTAAAAAATAACAAATATAGATAAATAGATAAATAAATAAACAAACCTAACGTCACTTACAATAATCAAACTTGACAGAAACTCAATAGAGTTCCTTATTGTCCAGCAAAAAAATGCGCATCTCTCTCTCCTCTCTCTCCACTGTTTACGTTTCGGTTGCTGCTGACAACTGTTGCATAGAAACGGCGGTCGCTCCCCAAGGCACATAGAGGAAATAAAATTACATTCCAAAAAAGAAAATGGTAACGAACAGTCATTTGGATAAGTAACTTTAATCTGATTACTGCATTTGAAATAGTAACGCATTTGATTACTCGTTACTGAAAGAAGAGGTACGTTAAGACACAGTGCTGAGGTAGCACACATCGTCAGAATACTTGATTTGTCGGCCTATTACGTCACAGCGCTGCGTGTATTCTTGTGCTTAGATGTCATATGCTGTGATGTCACATACTGCTTTGTTGTGTAACAAAGGGGTATAAATAACTCCGGCTATTTCCTCTCGAGAGGAAATAGTCGAAGTCCTCTAGAGGAGTCTCTAGAGGACTTCTCTAGAGGGGAGTCCTCAGAGAAGTCTCTAGAGAAGTCTCTAGAGAAGTCTCTAGAGAAGTCTCTAGAGAAGTCTCTAGAACTGCCTCTAGAACTCCAAGGCAGTTCTAGAGGAGTCAGGATCGAGTTCAGTGCAAGACAGCAGGAATGGATTCACTTAGAAGAGATTTGCGGTTTTTAGTCGATGGCCACGCCATCCCAGCCATCGGCGAATACGTTTATCAAATTCAGGAAGAGGACTGGCTGGATCTTGAATTTTTGGACCTGGATGAGAGCATCAGAGAGAGGACGAGATACCTTTTGCGATATCTGTCGGAGGTTTTCTCCGATTTTGTTAAGGACGTTTTTGAGAACCTGAAGTACGGATATGGCGATTTAAAAGACATATTTGGGAACCAGGTATCTTAGGCCTTTGCCAGGGCGATGGGAATCGACGAAATCATCCAGGGAGAGTGTGCTGAAGTACTTGACATGCTCTTCTTGAAGCATGCGATATCTGCGGTCACGTTTCCTGTCGATGATGTAGACCCCGTGTCGATCCTGAAGTTGGGTTTAGGGCTCAGTTCTTTGGTACGAGCCGTTATCAGTATCATCCATGAATTGATGACAGCGAGGAGAAACACCGAAGAACTGAGGACGTCCTTCGAGGAGCAGAGAAAGGACACAGTCCAACTGTTTGTCAACTCGTTGCTGTTGTTTGGCATCAGGGAGACAAAGACACGCCGTTGTTTTGATTCCCTGATGGAGGCACAGCAGCATATTGTTCACAACATCTGCACTGACATCCAGGGCCATCCGGCGGAAATCCAGGTGGACTGGGTCCCTACCCTGACAAAAACAGGTTTTCAGGGACCTAACAAAAACTCTTGGATGTTCTACCGGATGGGCCCTGGGGTTCATGGAGCATGAGATTGTTGACGACACAGTTTTGCTGTGTCTTTTAAGCCAAATAGAAAAGCACCAGAAGAAGAGGGGCGGATTTTTTTCACAAAACCTTTTTCTGGTGCTAGTAACGGCTTGAAAAGGTATTTCACCAAACAGCGTGACATACCTGTCGATCTTGGCTCCATGACGCCCTGTGGCTCCGCCTCTCTGTTCCTCCGTCGGTTCTGGTATCGAGTCGCCTCCTTCCTTGTTCCTCCGTCGGCCCTGCGGTTCCTCTCCTGAACAGCAGCGCCATGACGGACACATTGTTTTTGTCGATCGATGTACACAGTATCCGTCCTCACGGAAATTGTTCAGCTTATAATGCGCGTCTTTTCACTCACGTCTATATTTTTGAAAGCGTTTTTTTTTTTCTTCTAACGACATAGATTCAGGTAGAGGCCGTTTTAAAAAGACGCGGGTTGATAGCAGCTCACCGCGGTTGCTTAGTGTCCGTCTCTAGGCAACTGTGACGTTCCGCGTCGGTCCGTAGCGTTCTGGAGTCCTTTAGCTCCCGCCACGACAGTGTAGCTGACCTTAATATTTCCTGTGTTTTATTTTGGCCATTATTGTCGAACTTAGTTGATGTGTGTATAACAGGCGTGTCTATCGGACAGTTATGTATCCGTTCAATACGGGACGCACATTTAATAACCAAATATACGAGTATTATTTTACGGGATGGGTGACAATCCTATTCAGGGGTGCTGAGATACGCCACTAGCTCAGAGGAAAAACTAAGACCCCCAAATGACCCATTTTATTTTGTCCAAGCTTTGTTATGCTGGCAGATTCACCGGATGCAGTCACACGCCAGCTTAGATGACAAACAAGAATTCATTGAAAACATGTGTGGTTTCTGCAGGGAATCTTATTATTCCAGGAAACTAGAAGTCATAGTCAGAACTTTGGTCAAAAATTTGAAATTTAACTTGATTACCTAACCCACCAGAAGGACAGTCAGAGTCACATCACTGTCCATGGAACAACGACGCTGTCAAGCATGTCTGGATATAGCAAAGCTTTAATAAAAATAAAAAACCCTCTCGCACACAGATGTACATGGGGACTCATCCAAACTCGAGCTTGCCTGTCTGAATTAAAAGCTGGACAACATCCCACAGTCATTAAAACCAGATTGCTTTGAAGACACAGACACCACGCAAACACATGGGATCTAACACACACACACACACACGCACGCAGACAGACACATGTGCAAAATGCACCTTCTGCATCAGGGCAAACAGTTTGTTTCCACTGTATAGTCTCGCTGTCTGTTCACAAAGGAACACAGATTATCATGCGCTGAACTGGCTGCTGTAAGCGTTCAGGAAAAAACAAACCAATTTGCAGATGTGACAGACAGAGATACATAAAGACAGACACAAACACAGACACAAACACTCGCATGGCAGCAAACATGAAGTGAGTAATGTGATATAATATCAAACAGGTGAAAAACTGAATCATGAGTGGTGGGAACAGTGCTGTATAAGCAACTCCATTGGCCAGACAAAGCCTAAGAGAAACTCACAAAATAATTCTGCCTATAGCTACAGACAATAGCAGACAGAACAAAAGCCATCACCATGTTCACATTAGTGAGCCAACAGGACTATTTTTACATTTTACTGAGTCACAAAGAGTCTTCTCACAGCAGCGTGTCACTTTTCTCATATCAAAGCTGCATTTATAGCAGACAAAGCTTTGAAAGTGGGCCATGGCTCATAAAATGCCTTTATGTTCCTCCCCGGTACACTAAAAAAACCCCAGAAACAATGCATTTTAAGTCTGCAAATGGGCAAGTGTGTGTTTGCGTGTGCATATGTGCGTGTGTTGGCGATCAAATTATAATTGTGTAGCGAGTGTGAGCATCATGTGTATTTGTTTACTCTGCGTCTGTGCATCTGTGCATGTGCGGATACACCCCACTTCCCCCACAGTGTTTAGATTTGAGTAGGTGTTGTTGATTTAATTCTCTCGACTGACATTGTTCTTTTCCGATCTTTTTAATGGCTGACAGAATGTGCAGCCTTAACACTCGGCTAACAACCCTGGCTTCCTGAATCGCGTGTAACCTAATCACCAACACCATCTGTTAATTATGTTAATACAAAAATGCTTTGGCTGTTGTTCACATCCATTCTCTGAATTAGCACCCCACCTCCCCAATGAGCACCCTTCTCTTTCTCATGCCCAATTCTTTCCATCATTTTTTGGGCTTCTGTTTTCCTTTATTTAAAATCTTGTTGTCATTATCCTTTCTAATTCTATCTCCCTACTTTCCTGATTTGCCATTTTTTTCCCCATTCCTGCTAATCCTTAACATCCTAGCTTTGTTCCTTATTCTAGTTACCAACCTCTTTCTGAATGGTTTTGTGTTTTTTCCAACTCTCACATGTACAGAAAGTGTCAAAAATCTCAAACTCTTTATTCCTCCTCCTCACAATCCCTTTGCTTACACCCCTCAGCTTGCTATCCCCTGTGGAACTGAGTCAGAGGCTAAGCTGCTTGGAAATCCCTTGAGGGATTGTCTGAATCCAACTTATTTTGAGTGATATCGATCCACTCTTCTTCTTAATTGTTATTCGCAATGCTAATCTGTATTTATAAATCTAAGTTTCTATTGATCTGTTGCAAACATAATAAACTTTGTCTTGCATTCATGCATAAAATAAGCATTATTGTAATGCAGAGAAAACATCATTTAATAGTCATATATAGCACTGGTCATTATATTAACCCAATCGAACAGCAATCCCAGCAAAGCACATTCCCCAGGGAGGACATGTTCGAGCCGAGGGATGAAGTGGGCACTATGCCCAGAAGAAACAATGCTCACAGAGGCAAAAAGATCAGAGTTAAGAAGAAATGGAAACTACGGAATACAAGGTAAAATAAAGTGGTAGAGGAATGTTTATCACATCCTTATGAGTGGCACGGCTCAAAGGATTTTTGGTGATAGAAATATATTTGGGTGTAAAAGTTTTTATGCAATTCTTATATGAAAAAGACAGAGGTTTACAGGATTATAAGTTTGTCTGAAGTGCATTGCCTTAAGCTGTTAAAGACATACCATTTTTTTCCCTAAATTAACCTTTTATCAAATACACTTGACAATATGTCAATAATTTATTGATATTGTTGCATTATTAAATTTATAAATGATTTCACAATTTCCAAAGTAAAACATCAAACTTGTCACTCCATCTATTCGCTTCAGATTACCCCAGATCATATCAGGAGACGATGCAATTTTATTTTGTCCCATTTTGGCTCCGTCTGAGGGATCCCTACACTTGTTGAGGACAAAAAGCCTATACAGCCCCTGTCCTATAAAAAGGCCTCTTCAGTTGCCTTCTTAGGATCGTCATGTCCTTGATGACAAAGAATCTACATCAGAATACTTAAATACTGGAACATCTTTGCTTGAAGCAAACACTGATCCCCAAATCAAAAGAAGCCGTTCATTTTCTTTTCACAGTTGACAACCACGGCCTCAGCCAACTCTCATCCGGTCTGCTTCTGGAAACCACTGCAGTCGTGGTCTCAAGGTGCCAACAGAAACACATCTTCAGCAAAAAGCAAAGATTAGGTCTCAATGTTCCTAAATCCAACACCATTCTCTCCCCATATGAGGAGATCCAGTTACTGAACACGATAAGCAGCATTGGTGACGAGGAACAGGCATGGCAGACTCTGTTTGTACAAGGAGCAGCAATGACCAAGTCTCCAAAACACAAATAGATAATTCTCTTGGACTCCCTTGAAGCAATTCTGCGAGGCATGAAGCTTTGATCCACAGTTCCACAGACAAGATGAAATCCACATAACTCCTGAATTTCAGAACTGGTAAGAACTTCTCTTCCATCATTCCTTTGTAATTTTCCACAGGGAAGGGGAGAATGATTACAAGGCCTTCTTTGGATTATTTTCATCCATTGTTAGTGCCCCACATTTGGGAGCTCCGCCTCCTCCAAGACGACAAGGTGGAAGATAAAGATCCTTCTGACTCCCGTCGCCTAACAACATTCACTTGGTCTTATTTCTAAAAAAGGACTTTCCACGAAAAGTTTTTTAAAAGTTTGTACAGCAGTCTTGGCATTATGAATAAACCTTTTCCTCTCCACCTGCTGTACTTATTCGGAATCAGAATCATAATTTTCCGAGCTAGTGAGCACCAACAAGGCATTTGACGTTGGTGTCACATGCTCAGTGTGTACAAGAAAGCTCCAGTTGGCTCTGACTACACCAGCGGTCCACCTTCTGTCTGTAAGCATACTCATTACAGTCCTGGATCAATCCCATAATTGTGGTGTCATCTACAGTCCTCATATGTTTCACAGATGGGTTTGCTGAGGTGCAGTCATTTGTACAGAGAGATAAATTGAGTGAGGAGAGAACATCTCCCTGAGGGACACTAATACTGATTCTTGTGCAGGAGTCTGGGTTATTGGTGTTGAAGGCTGACCTGAAGTCTCCAAACAGGATCCTGTAGGTCTGTAAATAGTAGATGGTGCAGGATGAAGTGTAGTCCCAAGCAAACTGCAGCATCTCTTGACCTGCTCAGGAGTGGGATTGTGATGTACCTCAAATATTTCAACACCAGTCGCTTAAAGGATTTTTTGACCACAGTGGTCAAGGCAACAGGACCAATCTTTTTATCCCACAACTGGGGAATGGGTTGCCTGTAAAGTACAGGCAGGGGGAACCTTACACAGTTCCAAAGATTTGAAAATCTCAGTTAAGATGGGGGAACAACTGCCCAACACAAGTTCTTAGGTATAAGGAAGAAACGCCATCAGTCTGATGTGCTGCTTTAGTGCAGGCATGGAGTCAGAAAGGAGAGAGTAAAGAGTTCTAAAGCTGTTGGTTGGGGTTCTAGGTAGTCCATTAGTGTAGGAGGGAAGTGTGAATGGCTGTTTTTCAAACCTGCACAAGCAGCTGCTGAGACCATCAGTCAGTCATGGGTCAACACTGTGTGAGGGGATATTGGCACCTGGCTAAACAAGGGGAGGGAGAATATAGTTCCTATGCTTCTCAGTTCTGGAACCAAAGTCTAAAATGCATGGAATCTGCTGAAACTGGTGATCATTTTAAATCAGTATTGAAAATATTCCAGTTTGCTGCAGTTTATTCATAAATGCTTAAGATCAAAGCTGCTGTTCTACAATTTGATAGTTTATTTTCTTAAATTTTAACAGTTATTTTATGTAATTATGTTTCATGTTTTAATGTGATTGTTTATCCTGATTTAAAATGGTTCAGAGAACAGCTGTAATCGCTTGACACCAAACTTGAGTTATTTGGCAAAATATCAAGTCATGTTTGGATCATGTTGGCCCACGCTTGAAGGATTGCTAGGTATCTTTTGTCAAAAATCCAGCATTTTTTGTGTGTTTTAATGTAGAACTAATTTGCCAAGGGACATACGTCATTTGTTAAATTGCTCAATTCAGATCAGCTAACACTAGAAACCAAAGGAAGTAACAGTCACAACAATCCAGGAAAAAAAAAAATCTCACACCGGTATTCCAGCTGTAATGAAACATTGATACCCCTGCTGTCAATATTTGGTTTGCAGTCATAGATCCAGTCTTACTAAAAAATAAAACACACACACACCATGAATCATTTCTATTGTTTTCACACACCCACATATACAATCAGTCACCACTCAAATGCACTTGCAAACCACACATGCAAACACTTACCATCACATACCATGCTGCCCTGTCCTCCCTTAGCTGTGAAGAGAGGCCACAGTTTGGGTGCAGCCCACAGTTTGTGACTCTGAAAAAGTGAATGGTATTTATTTAGAGTGCCGTGCAGCCAGAGATTCACAGTGGGAGGTCAGACTATTGATACTGACATGGGAGAAAGTTAAATCTGCATCTTGACTCTGCTTTTGCACCTCCAGCATTCTCTCTGTCCTTTATTATTAACACTAAAGTGCTTCCTCTGCACAGCACAGGCATGTCCTTGTTGCATCACTGTTTAATATATCCTGGAGGCAATGAAAAGCAGCTCAACACAGGAGTTTGATCCTTGTGCTCCTCTCTCGGGAGTGAGGTGAGAAAGGGTTGGGTTAAGAAAGGGACGGCTCCCAAAAACAGCTGCTGGCCTGCTGGATGCCGCAGTTGATCCTCTGGGCGTCAAAAAGGAGGCAGGAGATTGGCTGAGAGGGGACTGAGGTTGTGCCCAGACGAAGAGACTCTCGAGGAGGCAGTGTCACCTTCACAACTGGCTCTCCATCTGTCTTCGACTCTTGTCCTGACTGTCTTTACTTACAGTTGAATTTATATAAAACAATGGTGCCCAAAGTCAGTCCTCGAGGGCCAGCATTCTGCATGGTTTAGTTCTCTCCCTGGTTCAACGCATCTGGATCCAATGATGGCTCGTTAGAAGCCCTAAAAAGTACACTGACATGCAGAAAAGGTTGTTACTACCACCAGTGAGAGAACTAAAATATGCAGGATGTTGGCCCTCGAGGACTGATTTCGGATAAACTGTGTGTAGTAATTATAAGTTGTTACTAGTAGTACTTGACATAAAAATGGACATTTTAGAGTTGATTCCAGTAGCGGTAGAATCTTCATGGCATGATCTTGGAGCCATGGTGTAAAAGTGACCTCTGGCAAGTACAAACAACACAGTAGGGTCATGGCTGTTTTCAAAGTGAAGGGAAATTGTCCAAGTTATGACGATCCAAGCCCCATAGAGAAGGTCCTTTGTAAACAAAAAAACACTTATTTTCATGTATGTATTGCTTTTTGTTTTTGATTCTCCAAATCTATGCGACAGGCACAACTGACAATACTAGAAAATTAGAGACCAACTCATCATATCTGTTATTGGTGTAGTGTCTGATTTTATGCAAGCCCACCCCCATTGTGTCTGACTGTTATTTCTTTTTTTTAATTTCCTTATTTTTGTATGTGCAGTTTACTTATGAGTCTTAAGTAAAGATGCCACAAAGGTTAGATCCAAAATCACACAATTCCATTGGTGTTTGACAAGTTGTTGATGTACAAGAAGACGTTGATGAAACGCTTCTCTTTTTTCACTGAGCGGAAATACTATAGACAGTATGGAGACTTTTAAAACAGAAGGATATATGATAACTTGTGGCTCATGTGGCTTTGGAAACAGTAGTTACCCTTGTTAGAGGTGAACATATGTTACAGGTAGTCTGGAAAGCTGAAGAGAGTTGGCAGAAATAGTGTGTGAAATCTGCTGCCAGGGTGAGAGCACTAGTGCCAAGGTGAAACCTGAGTGGGCCATACAGCTGAGCTTTGCAGCTCAACATGTTCAATGTTAGCAAAATTACTATAAGGTGGTGGAAAACATCTGCAAATGAATTGGAAAAAATAAAAAAATCCTTAAGTTGAATGAGACTGATCTGAGTAACTCACTACAGCAGTGTTGCTGGAATAAAAGATTAAATAAATAAAAAGCAGATTGACTTAGAGTTTCACAGTAATTCTCCGTTCTGCAACAAAATATCTATTAAGCTAGAAATATCCGTCAAGCTGTGTTCACAGAGGGGGCTAATGTGGACCATGATGAGTGTGAGTGTGTGTGATGTGGCTAGATGGCAGCTGTAGTTCCTATTTGGGTGTGGGTGGTTGCATGTGGATGTGTGTAGATTTTCATGTCTGTATGATAAATGGCAGCTAGATATTGGGTTAAGAGGCAGGGCAGCCCAGATGGACTTGTGTTGTGTGCCCATTTAGAAACACATTGCCTTAGAGATAAACAGGCCATCTTACTTGGGATTACACCAAGAGCACATTCTAAACGTCACAGTATTCAGTCTCATTTTCACTCACAGCATGCCCAGTAAATCCAAAAAAATGCATTTTTTTTTTTAAACAAACTAACCAATGGAAATTACCTGTCACTGCCTACTTTTGAAATACTTTCTATGTCCTCACCTGCTTCCCCCCCCTTAATTTCATCCCATTTCCCCTTTGCGTGTTGCCCTGAATGAGTGGCTTTACTGGAAGGGTAATTTTCTCCATCTTTTTACCTCTTTTGGCTGATTGTGGGGTGAGGTAGTGCATGGATGTGGGTGGTTGGGGGTGATGGAGATTTTTTTTAAAAGCAGAGCTGAGGGGTGTCTTCTGACTACCACATCCTCCTTCCTGATCCAGGAAAACATGCACAATTCCAGGACTCCAACACCCCCACATCCCACCCCATCCCCCAAACTCCCACACCCACCCAGCCTGCCAGCCTCATCCTCAGCCAGGGACTTTCCAGAACTGCCCAGCCCGTCTACAGAGAGCAATAGTCAGCCCTGGTCAGACCTCTGAGTTGTGTGCCTCAAAGCATCATACTGTGAAACAGTGGGGCTAAGTCAGGTGGCCATATGATCAAATAATTTTACTCTTTAATCATGCTTATCAAAGAAATTCAACTTCACCCACATTTGTATGTGAGTCAACAAATAATCACACAATGCACCACCTAGATAGATCAAAAGTGCTTTTTGAATCTGTCCTCTCATAAAACTCCTTCAAACATTGGATCCAGTTCAGCAGGTATAATCACAGATTTCCAGCGCAGCATGTGAAACCTATTATTCTTGATCACCTTATTAATAAACATTGTAAATCAAAATAACACATATGACTTTCTTCACCCTGTATTTTGGGAGGTCTGCTCACACAGCTGAAAAAAAGGCATCTTTAGTGGCAAATTACAGAAAGGAGCAAAAGAGGTGTGCATTTTTCAGCATGCAGTGCGACCGGTCAAGTTGAATCGAATTGTTGCAGTTCCACTGATATGCAGGAAGGTGAGGATTCTAGGTGTGTTTGCTGGCAAAAACAACTTTGATAAGCGAATAATTTTAATAAAGTACAAATTTCTAACTAATTTCAAGAGACTGAAAAAGGAAAATATGTAAATGAGATCAAGATTTCAGAGAAGTAGGTCCATTTAAAAGTACTGCCCACGCCTTTCTCCTGCTGCCAATTGATGCTGCGCTAAACATATCACCTTTATTTAATTCATTTGTAAAATGTTCAACAACTGAACTTGCATATCAAAAGTTGCAAACTGAAAAATAAATGACAATTTAATATCTTTAATATAATATAAGAGTGAACTCACTGATAAAATAAGAAAAATAAATCTATGTCAAAAATATAACAAATTAGAAAAAAGAAAAATAATTGTAAAAAAAAATCAAAAAAATCAACAAATAGCGCGGAGATATTTTTTACAGGAATACACTGACCAAAAAAAAAAAAAATCCATTTAAGACTAGCAGTAACTTTTTTAATCTTTAAATTATAACACTTCATTGGACCCACCACACATAAACCACCCTGTTATACATCCTCAGATGCTGAAAAAAGCCGCATGGGAAAGTACCTATTTCTTAAGAGAGCTGTGACTAAAATGAAGTTGGCCACAATGTAAACAATTGTCAAAACGATGACTGACCATTTCCTTTTATAACTCTTTGTCCACTCATCCTGGTAGTGCTAATTCTCATTCCTTACATCTTCCGAAAATAAGCGAAATCAGTTCGTCTGAAAATAGCAACGCTTAGCCCAAACAAAACTCCTCTGACCATGGGCTTTCCGCTCAGGAGCAGGTGAAGGGGGTTGGCCTGCATTTCCCAGCCCTGAAAAGGGGGCCCGAGGCTTGGGGAGGATGTGGAGGCAGCCTCCCCTGCAATGCTCCAACCGAACAAGGACATTAGGGAGAATTTGTTTGGAGTTAAAAGTTGAGAACACTCTGCCTCCAAGGAGCAAAAACACATCAAACTTATCTATGAAGTTCCCGACACAGACAGAAAAACACCTGACAAACAGACAAACCATATGAACATCCAAAACCTGTTGGAACGCAGCAAGAACACTGAGTATTTATTAAAGACCAGAGCGATTTCACAACTCTGCGAGGAGATAATGTGGGAGAAAACTGCACACACTGTGTGATCCCAGCAGTTCCAGTAGTGTGTGGCAGGAGGTCAGCATGATAGCAGCATCCAGGAAGAACTCGACCAGAGAAACCACAGAGGAGGACACGATCTGCAAACAACACACACCCAATACTGAATATGAGCTTCGAGTGAGTCAGTAATCTGCACACAGACACCTTGCTCCCCCCCCCCACTGTCTCACACACATACACACAAGCCACATTATACAATTGACTATGAAAGGACATCAGGCTCATAACTCTGTTCCCTTGGGGCAGAAGAGACCCAGTCACTGTCAGCCGAAAAACAAAACAAAGAGATGGAAAAATAGAGCAAAATAAAGGCAGAAAAGGAGACAGGCTCTGTGTGATTAGAATAAACGGCAGAGAGATGAAGGGAAGCTGGGACAGAGGCTGCTGCCTCTGCTTTAATATAGTGGGGAAATCTTCCCCTTTTCTTGCATGACTGAGAGGTCAACAGGTTTGGGTGATTTTCTAATATTCAGCCGCCTGCGGTTATTGTGTTGTGGCAGCTTGTGTATGTGCTTATATATGTGTTATGTGAGTATGAGCCTTTGTGCTGTCTGGACATGAAGTCTACAGCACAGGGTGATGGCAAGAGGGTATTGTAACAGGAGGACGGAAGAAGATACAGACTAGGAGGCACTCGGTTGTGTTGAAAAGATAGACAGAGAAGACAAATAACGTAGAAAGAGAACAAGACTTTGTCTGCTCATGTAACTACAATTGTCCCTCTGGAGAGCAAGCTGGCCAGCCAAATACTTTCTATAACAAGCTTACATAAATCGCTACTAATTTTAGGATTCAATACATCGTCCAATGATTGTTTTCCTCCATGGTTTACCTAAAATATATTGAATTAACATATTTAGACATGCAGGGCTTTCAGAGGCGACGATTCGAAGTTGGAACTGGGCCTGGACCTAAAAGTACAAAAAAGGAATATTCATCTTACATCCATTGATATGATGACCACATAAAATTTTAAATCGAGTCAAATGAGCATCACAGCCAATAATATTGACCTCTGTTACGTATTCCAGCCACTACCATTCAACTTATGCAGCAGTGAGACAAAGGTTTAAAGCCTTCAACTAGATATTATCCAATTTTAAATCAATGTTACAGGTTATGGACAAGAGTATCTGTGGTGACCTCTGGGTGTTTGAAAGCTACTGATTGACTCTCTCTGTGTTGTGTGGTCAGACAGAAAAGAATGGCTTCTACCCTCAAAAAAGTGAAACATGGCAGTTGTTCACATTATGTTAATATTTAATTTCAAGTTAACACATAAAATTTGTGTTTGTTTTGTATAATTAATTGATTCGAGTAACAACAACATGATTTTGTCACATGTTGACCTAAAGAAATAATTTTATTTTGTGTGAACACAACAAAATTTTGTTAGCACACCAATACCTCTCTTGGCCATAAGGGGGCAGCAATGCAACAATACAATTGCACGAACACAACCCCCCCCCCCCAAAAAAAAATCAAACATTAAGTCACTGTGGTCTTTATGGATTGGTGAATATTTTTGAAAAGCCAAACTGAAAACCAAGACCTCAAAACTGTAGGCCACACCTAGATTATGGATCGTGGGTACCGTTTCACCTCCAGTGCTAATATCAATTAAACTAAACTATAAAACTAAAGAGTCCCAAGGGCTCATTCTTAATTTACAACAGCTCTGATTAAACATTTCAAGTAGACTCTGAAATAGTAGTATTGATTTCTTTCTGCCATAAAAGGATTGGATATAAAGGTGCTATTAAAAGAGTTTATAGTAATTAATATTACTTTCAGAACCAACAAAAGCTCCTACTTTGGTTAAGCTATATATTAAGTACTTAGGCTAATATATAGCCAGAGTTATTCTTAATATCACATCTCAGCCTTGGCTGGAGGCATCAGGTGTGTCAGAAGCAGGTCTGGATTGCTTGTGTTTGTAGATGTTCATGCAAACATTTCGGTTTCTGGTTCTAAGAAGGCTTTGAGTGTTGAGGTCAAGTCAGTGCATTTAAATTTTAAACACATACACATGAAACACAATGTATGTGTGTACTTGTGGGCTGATGAAGATGCCACAACAAAAAGAGCAAAGTCTTAGATCTCGGAAAATGAAATGGCTTAACTAGAGTGAGTGATTCAGCGACTTATGTCTGCATGTGTGCATCTGTGTGCCCTTAATGTACTTTCAGGACAGATATACAAACAGTGGGCAACCATATGTTCCCATTATGAGGATAATGAGAAACATGTCTAAGGGGTTGAGACAGTGGGGTCAACAAACCAGAGAAGGAGCATATTACCAAGTTATGTGTAAGTACTAGGGGTGGGGTTTCATTACTCAAACTCCAAACCAGAACAAACTGAACATATACCTCATAACCCCAGAGAGCATCCAGTTTCACTTACTTCAGCTTGGATTCACATTAGAAAAAAAAACCTAGAGCTTCTTGTCAGCCTGTGACTTATCTCAGTGTTAGAGACCAAAAAATGATATCAGGATTTAGCATTATTGAACAAAAGACTCATCACAGAATAGTACTTTTAAGGAAAAAAAAAAGAAAAAAGTGGCTTTAGATCATCTATGAAGTAAATCAAATCTTGCATTGCGTTACGTCATCTTTCCTCTGAATAACTAAAGTAAGTTATTTAGATGTTCTGCCAAGATGACTTACAAGCTGCAAGAACTCCAAAACCAACAGTGCAACATCAGATTGAAGTCAATGTTCTTGAAATTCTGAAACAAAGGACAGACAACTCTGTTCTTGAGGAAAATGTTTAGGCCTTCAGACTTAGGACTAGAAATTGACTGGGCTATTCTGACAAATGAAAAATCTGAAGTCATTACAATGTGGTCGTTACAACTGTAACGACCACATCAGTCTGTAACACAATCTTTTTCTTTAAGATTGTCTTGTGTTAACCTCCAAAAAAACGTCTCAACTCTGATTCAGCCTCACTGCCCCTCAACAAGAAAAGCATCGATGCAGTTTTATGTTGTACACTAGTTTTCTACTATATATAGTATTTTGGATATATGCCTAAAATTTAAAGTTGAAGATTGGAGTGTTTAACTAATGGCTATCCCATCAGGGGAAATATGAATTGCTCTATAAATCATGGAAGATGTTTTGTCCACACACTGAAAAATAAAGTTTGTTTATGGAAACCGCCACAGACAAGGGGAAATTTGGAGTGATGTAATGTGTCCCTACCCACATATAGTGGTAAATAAAACAAAAACCCATCAATACACACACTCCTCCCCATTTCTCCACCTTTACCAGCTTTGTGCCTGTTTCTTGTCTCTCAATATGTGTCAACACAAACACTCCAACACCAGTGTTTATGAGAGAGGATTACAACATTACTACCACAGCCCTTGCACTTGTTTACTGGTATGTGCACTCGGAAAGACCCCACAAAAGAGAATAACAAAAGCAACATTTATCTTCGGTTACGTCACTTGGATATAATTAGTTATACACCAGCAGCATGCAAAGCTACAAATGTCTATTAGGGACAGTGAAAGTACAATTCAGATGTGCTCATTGAGAGCAGCAAGTGCAGATGTGAAGGTTTCAGCTGTGGTCACATGAAACGGCTCCAGAACTAGTCACGTACCAAGAACGCCAGCTCAGCTACACAATGCAACACTCACCTGTTGACTCACGCCAATGATATCATTTTGGTTTTTTTTTTAGTAACATTGAACGGGACACTGGTGTTCAAAAGAGTAAAAACAGGGGACAGAGGGACAGGGAGTCAGATGAACATTAGGTCATCGCCTGCAGTTCCATGGGGACACGGCACGTAGCTGGGTCAGCAGATCTCACACCTGCATGAGGCAGAGTGCTGAGTAGGACAGATGATTCCATCATGGTTCCTGAGAAAGAAACTCACTGGCATGGAGAGCCGAGGCTTGGTGGAGTAGGAGCAACATCAAAGACCAGAGAAAAGAGAAGAGTGGTGGAGAGTGTGTAACAGTCCGCATGAACAGAGAATACATCTGCATATGAGTAAGCCAGTACAGTACGCTGTGCAACCAAGACAGAATGGAGTGTATGCATGTGTGCAAAGATCATAAGCAGAACTAAGTGCTGCTGAGTCAGATATATCTGTTCATTTCCTCAGCAAGCCCTGTGAGCAGCACTGATGTGGTCACACCAAGCTGGTATGGCCCAAACCAAGCCAAACCATACAAAATGAGTGGAGAAAAAAAAACAACATGCAGCTCACCAGCTGCCTCCCGCCAACTCACACGAGCTTGCATGAGTCTGTCGCTCCAATCATAGCTCCCACTTAGGGGAAGGCGGCCGTTTTCCAGGCAGAGCCACAGCCCAGTCCAGTAAGCCACTCTCTGCACCTGGATTAAAATACAAGGGTCAACAAGAATTTATGGTTACAATTACAACTAAATACTGCCAAGCAGACAGTGAGTCTGTATCTACCTTCCCCTTCGTGTGCATTCAAATTAAAAAAACACTGTTTTTCAAAAGACAAGGATGAGTCCAAGATGGATACTGTAAACACAACATCAGTAAGTGCTTAGTGGTCCCACTAGTGCATGTGACTGTTCATAATGAATCACCTTTTTAGGGTTGAATCCTTGTCTTAAACTGATGATTCACATTTGTTTTTGAATCGGGAAGGAGCTGCTAGTTTTGCATTTTAAAGCAAAAACAGCCACATGTTTCTAATTTCAACCAAAGAGTTTTATCCAGCTGCTGTCTTTAAGCTACACCCCCATATTCTCATTTTACCCAAATAATTAACTCCCACACAGACACTCACACAGGACTTATAAAACACTCAACACTGCTGTATCTACCATTCTGCGCAACATGTTTACATTTGTTGTGTTTTCCTATTGTTTTGAAGCAAATGGGGGTCCAGTTGAAAATCCTGATGCATTAAAGGATCAGGTGTTTATCACTGCGTTATGCATGTATAGCCAGATATATTCTCACACACAAGTGTTTGACTTTACATAATTTTGCTTCCAGTCAAAAAAAAATCACAAGCTAATACAAATATCTTGCTACCTGTCAGTTTCCCTGGAAAGCCACAGAACCAAACACAACAAAGGGAAAGAGAAGTGGTTCCGCTAGCTAGTTTGTGTTTACCTGGATATGCCTTTCCATGAAAATACACTAAACTAAAAGAATGTAATAAAAAAAAACACAATACATCACCAAACGTTTTTGAAATGCATGCCTTTACACACATAGACACACTTTAATTACATCTCATTTCTAATACAAAGACTCTAATATGGAGTTGGCACATCCATTGCTGCTATAACAGCTTCAGCTGCCCTGGGAAGGCTGCCCACTGGGTTTAGAAGTGTCTTTATGGGGATATTTTGCGAATTTTACAGGACTGGTCCAATATTCTTTGTTGGTACTCTAGCAAATAATGTTTGGACAGTGACACTGGTATTCCAACGGGTTCTGGTAGCACTATAGGCGTGCAGACTGAAGTGCCAAAGTTGTTTCTACATATTCTGACCGGTTCCCTTTTGTCCACAATGAGCACTTGAGTCACATGTGTGAAACATGGACATGTTAATTGTACTGGGTCTTTGAGTACAATTAACCCAAACTCATTTTAAAATCAGTTTTCTTTCCTCACAATTTACAGTTGTTTACAGTGCAGAGAAGCGCCACAGCTTCGAACTGGCACTTTACATACATCAAACATTAAAGATTGGGTAATATTTAAAACTTCAATAGAGTCTGCGCCTCCAGCAAGCAATTGATTCTAAATGGCCAAGAGCCCAGAGCTTCTGTGTGAAGCAAAGTGTAGAACAAGGGCCAGGATTTTACCAGGCTAACTCCTTTTGAAGTGTCCCCAAATTCTTGAACTGATTTTGCTTAGCAATCCTTTCAAGGTTGTGGCTATCCCCATTGTTACTGCAGCTTTTATCTTCCATTTAACTTTCTATGAATTTGCTTATAGGCAGCAATTCGAACAAGCATCTTCTTACTTATGGCCTTTTATGGCTTTCCCTCTTTCGGTGGAGAGTCAGTTACTGCCTTCTTGACATCTGACAAGTTAATATTCTTACCCAAGATTATGTCTTATCCAGACTCAGAGACCCTGTAGAGGCCCAGGAAACCTTTGTCAGTGTTTTGAGTTAATAAGCTAATTAGCAGGTGAGATGTAAATAAGCACAGATTCTCTGTACTGTCCTCAATTAGATCTCACCATATTTTCTTTTTCCACCTACTTGTTCTTGATTAAAGACTAAATCCTGAAAATTCTCACTGTTGTCCCACTCTTCTTTCTTCCCTTCAGTCTTGCTTTCTCTAATTGCCTCTTTTACCCTCAAGGTTGCCCCTCTCCTACACCATTCTGGATTCCACAGCTCTGTACAGATCACTGAAAATTTACGGGCAGAGGATAAGCATCAGATTCTGCTCCCATCCACTACGCTTTAAAGCCAGGGGGCCACTTTTCCTTGATGGCAGATTCCCTGTGGAACAACAGAAACCTCTGAATTGAGTATATTAATCCTAGTGGAAAAGAAAGCTTGAACTAAGACACTCACAGATTTTTATGAAATCCTACAGGGACGAATGTATTACACTGCGACCAATTTTCAGTTATGCGCTGGAAACAGTGTAGACGACTACCAGAAATAAAGATCCTAGTACAGCTTGTAATATTTCAGACCCAAAAGGCTAAAAAAAAAAAAAAAACACACAAAAAAACCCTTTGCAGGATGACTTTGTTTACACCAAGATGAAATGACAAAGTTTTGCACCATTTACTAATCTGATGATTTCTGAAGAGTCCGTTGGTTGGACCAACAGGCACACTGGACCTTCCAGATGTTTCACTTTGTAAAGATGAAAAATTCCCCAGCACAAACAAAATATTTGCG
Organism: Poeciliopsis gracilis; assembly: GCA_911649635.1. Lineage (NCBI taxonomy): Eukaryota > Metazoa > Chordata > Actinopteri > Cyprinodontiformes > Poeciliidae > Poeciliopsis > Poeciliopsis gracilis. The sequence goes on from CAJVRI010001220.1 coordinate 8,602,180, forward strand.
GATGTATTTATGGACACAAAAAATTAGACCATACATTCCCAACTTTAAATGTGTACAGCCACTGACACACCCTCTTTCCATACCTTTCATTTTAGAGGCAACACTTTCCAGCATCAAGCAAAACATCATCATTAATTACATATGTGCCACGGATGTGAGTACCTGGATTTTTATTTTGTCTTTGTGCGCATGGTAGAGCGATGGAGCACACCTCAGTGTGATCCTTAATAAGTGCCCTCAGTGTACGATACAAATTCCTACAAGGTGGAGATAAATACACAGCGGTCCCCGCCCTCCCTCCGCATCCCGCGTTGGCTCTTTCTTTCTCCTGTCCTCCTACACATCCTGGCTCTTTCATGTGCAAAACAGATGGAGTCAATTGACATGCTAATGAGACAACGGCTGCTTCACAGCAGTTCTGCAGCCACAACACCGTGCATTCAGATGCGTCCTATGCTCTTTTGACTAGGTCCTCCTCACAAATGCACATGCACACACCCTTACATGGCCTTTATTAAACAAAAAGAGCATGGCATGTTTCTTAAAAGCCATATACAGAACTTTAAAAAATTATGCAATATTGTTTGGTTGTATGCTTATTGTACAGATTCCACAGAGTAAAGCGTCCATATATGTAGAAAAGCACATATTAAGAGTTTTCGTCCATGATTACAGTATGACTGCCATTTCTGAATTTCACCTTTCATAGTTTCTAAAATGTGGATAGCTGATTATGAATGGAGAAATATTTTGAAATTGATTTTATTGTTTGGTTTCCCCCATTTATATGGGTCACGTTCAAAAGCAATAGTCCAAGATTTTCACATCTCACGGAGAGCCGTTCAATCCTTCGTTTAGCCTAAGGTGCTTGGTGGCTTTTATTTTATTGAGGTAAAAATGTAAGAAAAAGCTTCCAGAAATTATTAAAATTTCTCTAATATTATTTCTAAAAGTAACTCTTGGTCTTAGGATTATTTTTTTTTTATTAAAATAGGAGTCTTGTCTTTAACAGAAATGTTCTGTGGGGATGCATTTCTTCAACAGGGACAGAGAAGCTGGTCAGGATTGGGGGAAGGTGAATGGACCTGAATCCTGGGAAACCCTTATATTGCTGTTTATTGACACTTGGTGTACAATCTGAATGAGCTTCAGTCAGGAATGGGCCTAGCTTTACAAAACCGGACAACAATGTTCATATTTCTATAAACCTTTGAAAACCAATAACCCCGAAGATAAATTCAAGTTTATAGATGTAATGTGACGAACTAAAGTAAGTTCAGGGGATGCGAATACTTTCGAGATCTGTGAGTGTTTTGGACAGTGCTGTTTTAATTTCATTTATTCATTCATAAAAATAAATCTGAGATAAACTCTACCTATTTGCTAATGTGATTGCAGTAGATCAGCGTTTTCTGCAACTCAGCTTTTTATGGAAAAGCACTAAGGTGCTCGTTCAGGCCAACATGTTCAGTTGCCATCAAATTAATGGAAAGAAGTGAACGTCTGAAAGAGGCTTTACAGTTATAGAGCAAGCTGCATCGCTTTGGCATCAGCCAGAGATGCAACCCTCTGTGATTCTATGTGGCCCTCATATATTTAATCTGTGTTCTCCCACTGCTACATTCAGTTTAGTCACAGTGTTCCATGTTGGCTCTTTTTCTTTATTTTTGTTCAGAGCTTTCAGGGAATTATCTCTTCAGAACAAGTTCAAATGTTTAAACTCGTAATCATGTCGCAGTTTGTTTTGTTTTTGGGGGGTTGGGGGGGTTTCATAGTAATGGGTCTGTTATATGAGGTCCTTCTGGGAAATGCTTATCACCTCAGTGGTGTTCCCTTCATTTTCTGTGGACAGAACTGCGTTATCAGCCTAAAGATGAAGGGAGGATTCCTGATAGTTGAGCTAACTGTGGCTCAAAGCATATGGAATACATATAACTCCTTACCTTCACATAGCGCTTTGGACTTGTTACTGATAAAAGTCTGGATGATTCTTTTTATCTTTGCTCTGGAGAAAGAACACAGTGTTCATTTCTTTGAAACGCGATGTGGGAATGTCCATTCCAAATATCTTTGAACTAATCCATTTAATGCCTCCTTAAACCATGTTTACAAAACACTTCTACTTAAAAAATGGCATCACTTTAAGAGCCATTTGTGAATAAAACTAAATATTATAGGGACTGACACACATTTTGAAACTAATCCTTTGTCAATGTGGCTGTGTGTGTCTCCATGGATGGTCGATAGTTAATGACAGTGTGTCCACTTGTAGGCTAGCAAGAACCCTTCAGTTTTAGCAATACAATGTACCGTAGACATACAATACATACCATTGTTTCTGTAAAGACATTTCTGTTTTGTTATATGCATTTTCTTCTTCCAAACATCTAGATCCTTTGTTTGCTTATATCTGCCACTATTCCACACATAAACATAGCCTTATAACCGGTTAGGTAACCAAGTGATGGTTAATCTAAATTTATGTTTAAGTCTGTTTTATTGAAGATTGCAATACTAAGTATTGATGTTTTGTTTTTATGTTTTATTTACAGTTTAACCGGCATGTCCGCGTAAAGCACGAGGCAATAAAACAATAACAATGACAACGACTACCTTATGTTCTTTGTAACAAGTTTCTTCTGCACCATATAGATCATGAGGCCTACAACATTTTGTTCTGTTTCTCTACTGAAATGACTATTTCAATCAAGTGTTCAAGACTTTATAATACACATTCTTTTCGCAAACAGACAACATATATTTAAGCATTAAATAATTGATAATGTGGGAATATTTAGAATATTTTTTTTTCATTCCATCAAGAAGGTTTTTCTGATAAAAATGAGTGACTGCTATTGAAAGGTTAAAAAAAATATCTACTTGTTTTTAGAAAAATATATTTAAAAAACGTCAAGGTGAAAATTAAGCAATTTTTTTTAATAATTAGGGGAAATACTGCATGAAAGCAATCACTGCAGCTGGCAGGATTTTTCAACGTTTCATTGATATTTTGATAATTTACGTTAGGGTATGGCTTCTTTGAAGCTGGAAGGCTTCCTTCTCATTTCTCTAATAATTAGCGCCTTCCATAGATTCTTGAATAAATTCACGTTGGGACTTTTATCTCCAGTCGGAAGAAATATTATGGTAAAATTAATGATTACAGTAAACCTAAATCTGCCACGAGAATAGATAATTTTGGGATCAACTGTTTTTGAGAAAACTACATGCAGAGGATGATCAGCGTGTTTATACTTTTGTGAGGACGACACCGACTTGAGTAAAGATTTCAGAAAAGAAACCTACAGCGGAGTCTGTGTCTTGAACAGGACATGTTATGGCTACGTTACCGAGTGAGTGAACTGAGGAGCACTTGGGGCCAGATTAACAGGTGACATTTACGAGGGTCTGAATGTGTGTGTGTGATGCTGGCAGGGTGGGGACCTGAGTGATTTAGAGTTCCTATCAGCAGACAGGAGTCAACTACTCCCACTACTCCCCACACGAAAAGGGCAGGCTTTATGGTCTGATCCTGATATATGCCCTTCCACGTAGCAACTTTTATTTAGGAGGCCCCTGTTGAACTGCCATCTTCTCTGGCTCACTATTTATGAACTTATTAAAAGACTGATTTGGTGTTATTCACTGGTTGGGTAAATTTTACTGACAATGTAATGAACCGACTAAGCCTGACTTGTTTCCATAGCTCTTTCTTAGGCTTTTTATTCAATTTGTTTTGTTGATTTGAAATTCTAAGTGCATAACAGAAAATCAAATTACAGATTTTAATGACTATTGTAAACTGCATGATAGTATGTAGAAAACTATCTACAGTTTCTGCTCTGATCCAAATCAGATAATATAGTGAAGGTTATGTGAATAGTTGTTCAAAAGTCCCATCGACTGTGCCACCAGTGGATTGGTAGAACTTTTTAGGAAGTGCAGTTGGTAGCAAGTTTTGAAGCCCACCTGGGTTCTTTCTGCAAAAAAGTTTGCATGTTCTTCTCATGCAGTCTAAAGTCTAAAGGTACTCCAGCTTCCCCACAAAGTCCCAAAAAATAGTTTTTTGGACTGTGCAAAAAAAATTGTTAAGGGTTATTCTAAATCATCCTTCAGTATGAATATATGGTAGTTGTTTTTGTTTAATTTTAAAGTCAGAATGATCTTTTGAATGCATAGAAATTATATGATGATCACCAGGCAGGAGTAGCAACTGGTTGCCTTCACTCAGTTATATTTACTTGAGGAACTTTATTGGGGGAAAAAAATAAACTTAGTAGTTTTACAGCACTGTACTTTTAATATTGCTCGAGTAATATTATGTTTAACTATTGTTACTCTTAGTTGAGTAACATTTCATCCAACACAAGTAACTTTTGATGACTGAAAAGCAAACATATTTAACCAGGAATGTATTAGATATACCTACAGTCCATCTTAAAGGTCCGTGTTGATACCAGCTTTGTTATTTTAATGTTATTTTCTGTTTGCTGAATTTGTTGGTCCTGCTGGAGACTCAGTAAACACAGTAAACACTATATATTCACTGGATTAATCTGTTATAACATATACACACTACTGACAGTAAGTATTAATTAGTTTTTTAATATCACAAAATTATTTAAAATGTTCTTTTCTGGATTTATAGTGTTTTTTTTTTTCATTTTAGTCTTTAAATTCTAGAATTTGCTAATAGCATCTATTTGACTGCATCATTTTAAACCATTGCATCAGATTGTGTCCAGTTACTTAATACCTTAGAAGCCTTTTTACTAAAAACCTTTTATTCTTACTGGAGGGATTTCTTGGAAAACTTCTTTTTACTTTTACTCGAGTAAAATAGTTTTGAAGTAGTGCCTTCTTAATTGAGTAAAATTTTTGGCACTCTAATCATAACTTTGTGAGAGTACAGCTGAGTGGTTAAATGAGTCCGATGATTCAAACAAGTGTATTTCTGACCGACACAGGATCAATCGCATGTACACGTCCGAGTTCAGAGTGTAACATATTTTAGTACAGGGAAAACGTCAGGCAGAAATGTGATGAAATTCTTTGAAACTACCTCATGCTATGCATTAAAGTCTACTGTGGAAAAATATATACACATTGTTCGAACTACCAACACTCTTTGAACCAGACATGGTTTTAACAAGGCAAGTATAAATTTGGTTTTCCAATCCTTCAAACTGGCGATAATCTATGTGTGTACACATGGTGAGCTCAACATATTGTGTGGATCAAAAGTAAAAAAAAAAAAAAAAAATGCTCTTTGAAACTTTCAAATCCAAATTGATCTTATAAAGCATTTAATTCATGCCTGTAGCACTTTTTTTTATTAGTATCTGGAGTACAAATGAACACAAATACATATTGAGTGGATAGACAATAAAATGTGCCTGTTGTGTTTCAGCATAATGTGTCCTTTAACTGCAGGCACTCGTCATATCTAAAGACATACACCCCTAGTAAAAAAAGTTTATTTCACTTCTCCATCTGTTACACACAGAAGAGCACTATCACATAAACACAAAAATACTTAATCATGGTACTTTCAGAAATTGCAGCAGTGTACGGCAATCACATTACAGGTACTCAGAGTTATGGAATATGGTGATAATATTCTAACAGTCCCGGTAAGAATAGTCTTGGGGCTGGAAGATTATATAAAATTTAGTGTACAGATGTATGGTTTTTTGTTTTGTTTTTGTTTGGGTTTTTTTCCAATTCCATTTATGTGTATAGTATCATTTCACAGTCAAAGTTCTTGGAGAACGCCACAAAAAAAATCCCACATCCATGCAATCCAATTCAGTTCAGGTTTAATATAATACATCTAAAAATCTATGTAATTCAATAAAGCCACACCAGTTTCTATTAAGTGATTTTATTTCAGTTGCTACATTATTTTATGAAATAATATTTCCCCATACTTCAAACTACCTAGTCTCAGTTTCAGGTGCATGGGAGATGAGTGGGGAGATAAGCAGACTTCCAGAATATTTAGGTGTCAATTTCAGGGCATGTGACTATCGCTGATCGTGCCTATTACATCTCTGAAGGATGGCATCCAATGATTCCTTACTGGGCTAAACCACAACTAGTAGAAAGTAGAATGCCTTTATTTAGGAGCATAATTTCAGATCCCACAAAGGTATCCAATCACATTGCATCCAATTGTCAGCTTGTCTCACCTTTAATGAAAAACCTCTCACCAAAAAACAGGACTTTTTTGGTGACGGGTATAGAGTACAATAGTTTAAACATACAAATCCAAATAAGCACACAGCAACACTCCAAGTCACATCTCTTACGCAAAACCTTTTCAAAACATGCATTGTACACTTTTTGCCACCTTGGTATGATTTATGTAACGACCAAGGAAGCACAGGGGAGGTTAATGTTGACACACCACTGTTAGACCTCTAAGCTGCCAACCAAGGGGGTCGTAGAACCAAAATGGTTCCAGTGTCTACAGGTAAGCTGGCATGGTGAGACCAGTGAGTCATAAGACTTAAGATTTAAAAAAAAAAAAAAAACTGCATAAAGTGCAGTTTCTAACAGGAAAAGAGGTACATGTGGATTGTTTTCCAAAGTGCAAGAAACTGCATGTATTTGAATCATTCATGTTTTTGAATGACTAATAAGAATATTGTGACACTAAGTCCTTCCTTTACCAAGGAGGATAAGGGGTAAAGCTCAGATAAGCATTTTTGTTTAGTGTTGCAGATTAACAGCTCAAAGTTACATGTCAGGTGAACAAAATACTGAAAAAAAGAGCATTCATCTCACGCCATAATATAGAACAACAAATTCAATAAGCCAGCTAGACTTAATAGGAATCCATTTTAAAGTTACTGCAAATTATTTTAATTGTTTTTGTCTGTAATAGTTTTGGATTCTTTTTAACCAAAGCAAAGTTGTATCTGCATGATCATCACCAAGTCAAACTTGGTCCTGGATTGGGTTAGACTCTGTCAGCATGGCCTCATCATAAGTGAATAGCTTTCCTTTATGGAGATGATGTAATTTTGATTTCATTTTCTACACTTCAATTCAAGAGTGAGTACCTTTAAGTCTGACGTCAAGGATTTTTAAAAAGAAAAAGTTGATAGAGGTCAACGTCTTGGGTAACAGGTATAATGGAGCAGAATACAGCCAAAATCCAAACCTCTCAATTAGTCAGAGACATTCACTTATGGTCGAGAAATGGACATTGTGACTGAGAATGAGATGCAGCTACTTCAGTTAGCTTTCTCCATAGGATGGCTGAGCTCAGCCTTAGATATAGGACGAGGAGCTCCACCATTCAAGAGGAGCTTGAAGGGTAGCTGCTGACCCAACACAGTGATGTTATAAATACACTGAAGAAGTCAATAAAAAATAGTTTTGTAAGTGTAAAAATAAAATACAATAAAATCTCTTTCTATACTACAGTAGCAAAACTTTTCCAGTCTGAGCTGATAAGTTTAGCATTTGCCTGGGAAAATGCCATTTTCATCTCCCCAGGGCCCTGTGAGAACTCAGAGCCACTCCAAACCATACAAACTGGAGATTGTAAATGCTGACAGTCATGGTCATGGGTGTGTGTACAGAGGCATTTCTGAATGTTCATGTGATTCTCTGAGGGGTGGAGGTCAGTGTTTTTACAGTATTAGGTGTGCAGACTTTAATCTTGCCTCACTTAAACTCTCAGACTTTTACCTTCAAATGAAAACAGAAAATAAGAAAGGTAACCTGTGAATTCAATTGAGGCCCATTCCTTAAATCTTTCTCCAGTATGTTATTTCTTAATGTAAACATCAATGTGTACAATTGTACAGTGAGCAAGAAGAGACACAAGGGACTTACAGTAGAGTACCGGGCAGTAGGAGCCAGACGAGAGTAAATCAAGCCAGAACAAACAGAAAATCTTCTTTGCTTGTGAGAAATGTAAGATTTTGAGATTTGTGTTCACAGGCATGATGCACAAGTTGTGTCTGGTGCTTGATAAAGATTAGGCTGAGAAGGCCAACCGTATCTAGCCATGCCCATAGGGGAGATGGAGTTGATTTTGCAGACTGAGACACAAAACATAAAAATGGTAAAGTCCAAAATTCTTAGGTTAAAATGTTTTTGGGGACCTAAATGCAGAGATGAGGAAGGGAAACTCATGATGAACACCACTTTAATGATGACCACAACTAATGAAATGTGAACACAATACCAGTGAGTAAATGAAAAGATGAAGAACAGCTGTGGGACGGCATCAAACGAAAACACAGAGGAAACGTGCTGAGTAAAGCTAGGAACGCAGAAAACCAGAACTCTAGAATATCAAGGAATGGAACAAATTCACAAAAAGCAAGCAGTAAAATAAACTCAAAATCCAAAAGACTGACAAAAGTGTACTTTGGCTATCAGAGTTCATAGAATGTATAGTGACAGTATCAACACAAAATACTCACAAAACTTCAATCCATTTACTAATTAGACAACATCTGAAAGCAGTTCATTGCACTAAAATGTATGGTTCCAACAGTAAATAAACAAGGGGAGTAACTTTGCCAGTCCCTTTTTGATAACCATTCATTACTTTCCCCATCTACTTAAAAATTAGGTGCGACTTTGTGTTGGTTTATTACACAGATTTACAGTAAAATATATGAATATTTGTGACGCAAAATCATTAAACTTTCTCATCTGTCAGAAAAGTTTTAGTGAGTGATGAACATTTACAACTCTGCCAGCTGTATATGCATCCTATTACAATTAAGTTCATTCTCAGACATGTTTGCATTAGTACGACTCTCCTAAGAGGAAAAAATAAAATCCATCTTAAACCATTAACTTGGGTAACTAGAGTATGATTTCAGCAGTCACTGGTGGAGGTAAAGGGAAAAACATTGTGACATTTTAAAAAGAAAGCAGATTTTGATCAAACTGGAAAAATGTCCAAAAAAAAAACAGAGAAAAAGTATAAGATTGTTTTTTTTTTCAGAGTAAATTTGCTTTATTTAAAATTGTAAAACATTTAATTTAAGAAAATATAAAATATTTATGGCAGATTAGAATTAAGCAGTCAGTCTTGCCCAATGGCCACCTCTGACCTGGGGTCAATAATCTCAGCAGATACTTCTACCTTTCTGCAGAATTTTGACTTGTTCTTCCCTTCTAGGCTACCATTCTCAAGCCCCACCTCCCTTTCTCCTTCCACTACGCAGCCCACCAATAATCCTCGCCAATCAATAGTAACTGTTCTCTCGATAATTCATAACATTAACATACACTCAATGGCCTAGCGGATGGATGGGCAAGACATAGGAGGGCCATCATTCCAGTATCGATCCCCCTTGGAGGGAGTCAATAGGCGGGAAGGTGATGGAGTTATAGCCTCCTGCCTCTTGGAGGCAGAGCCACAGCTAAAGCAGAGGCCTCAAATAACCAGACAGCACACATCAAGTGTTACTCTCACATGCCCACAGACATACATACCAACACAAGCTTCCAGAGGGTTGGATATATATATGTCCTTTATACATGGAGTGCTGTGCCAGAATGTCACGAGCAGAGATAAGAAGCAACCCGTTTAATTACCCCCCTGAGCCCGGACCTGCTTTTATCACCACCATGGCTCTGTTGGTGCATTTATCTGAATCCCTTCTTCAGTATGAACGTGTTTCCATCTTTTTTGCCCGTATTCCCTTTACTCCTGTTTGCTGCTCCTCTGGGGTCCTTATCCCCTCAGATTATGTGTCCCCATTGAGTCATCAGCTCTCATACGCCACATATGGCCTGTTTCTAGCTTTGCTACACACCAATCTACAGCTGGCAGCAAGTCTTAGAATCATTTTCTTCAAGATGCAACAAAGTCATTTTAAATTAATTAAAAATACCACTGTGGGATCAAGTTTCCCTGGATTTCCCCCCCCCCTCCCCCTTTGCCCCCCTCCGCTTTGAATCAGTGAACATGGCAGATATTTATGTTCACTGTCTGTCTTGGTTTCTGGGTCATAATCTGGCATGGGTACAGTATGACATCAAAAAAAAACAAAACAATAATACAAATACCAACTGGTGGGTTCCTTCAATAGAAAATGTCCAAATAGAAATTTTCTGCTAGTTCAGCCTCGTAGGCAGCAGGCTTTGTAAGGTGAGACAGGATTGTTCTACTGGTAAATACAACTTTAACAAAACATAACAGTCCAATAGTGATTGAATAACATTACTAAAAGACTTAAACTTAAGCATCCACTGCCTCATCTGGTGCCAAACTCTCAGATGTTGGTCAATTGTGGAGTTGATGACTTGTTTGATGGAATTTAGCAAACTATCAGCTGTTGCAAAATTATGCCTGATAAGAAAGCTGTAAATAAACTTTCCATTACAAATGTTTGCAAATCTTTCTCTGTATTCTGCTGATGTAAAAAAGTAAAATACAATTTTGCAATTGTGACGTTTCTATTAAAAAGGACATAAAATTTAAATAAAGTGTGAATAAGACAATAAGCTGTGCCGCATATGAAAGGTTTGTGTCAAAACAGATGTCCCGAATCCATTTGACCCTGCAATGTCTGGCTTCAGATGAAGAATATGTCAACTTATGTCAGTTGCAAGAGCTAAGTAGTCATTTTCTGAAATGGTCAACAAGAAATTGCAAGCATAGAAGCTTTTTTGATGGAGAATTTGACTCGACTTATTTTTCATCTTACTGGCAGTAACGGCCGGCACAAACGCGGTGTCTTTACACCGCTTTTAATTATACAGACTTTTATTAAAAGCATCTTTTCATGTGCTTATTGGTTTCATTAGTCACAACCAGGACACGTAGAAAACCCCATCTGAATGCTGAGTAGTTGAAGCGGGCAAGATAAAACACCAGAAGACTACATCAGGATCCACTCCCGTCAGCTCTGAACAAAATTGAGGTTAAAGTTCACACGGGCTCGACAGAAAGGGACAACAAATTGGATGAATGGATGTGCATTTCAGATGACATATTCAGATGGAATGGAGAGAATTCTGCAAAATCAACTTGAACGGAGCAAACTTGAATGTTTGTGGATGGTGACGGGTAAATTTTCATCGCACACTTTTAGCCGCTTAGTACAAAATGAACATTATGTAAATGCCACGATGAATTCCTAATTTTACAATGTGCATTTAGCTGTTTCACAGTTTGCCCTGAATTCTGCAAGCTGAGTTCTGCAGACAGGAACATAGTTCACAGTCTCCTACCACACTGACAATGACTACCATAAAGGCTAGAAAATTATGCACCTTAAAATTCATTATTATAAAGCTTAAAAGAAATCCATATAATAATTATAGAGGTGGCCACACCTCCATCCAGTGACATTATTGCAAAAGTGATATTTATATTTTATAGATTAAATACGTCCCACAATGCATGTTTTTAGCTATTGATTCGAAAATCCCTACAAGTGAAAGAAAACTGTCAACAATACTCTTTGTCTGGCTGAACATTTAGCTCAAAAGGTGTCATACAAGCTTGCCCAGAAGACTTGCACACATCCACCTTTTATTCTTTCTGCTATAAAGGACTCTTCACCCATTTCCTCTGACTCTTCATCCTCGCCTACACAGCTTCAAAAAAGTCCCACAAGGGTTTTTCACACAGCACCCTGAAATATAGACCAGAGTAATGGCGCACTAAATTAACTCCTTGTAAGCATAGTCTAAGAATGGCTGTAATTAGCATATAATAGGTGTCGGAGAGGAGGTAAAGGGCCCAACCTGCCCTGGGGGCCCAAAGGTTGAGCTGAGGCCCTCGCTTCTCTTTTTCTCTAATGGCAGCTGAAAGTTCAGCCTTATAAACATGTCAGTGAGCCACATGATTAAACGGCATTAGATAATAGATACTAGCACTGTAGGCTACCTGTCACTCTTCTGCCAGTCGTGCTCATTGCTACCTTGGTGTAGTCTGTCACACACACACATCATTTCAAGCTACTCTGTTTTATTGTGCCATCAACTCGCCAAAATACCACTTGCAGGATAGAATAAGTAAGAGTGAGACGAAGGGGGAGAGATAGAGAAAGAGAGCGGCCCCAGTGCAGAGCAGCCTGACTGATGTAGTTCCAATAATTGCAAGGCCCTGCTTCCTCGTCCAAGTGCCTTTTACTTATTTAAACTGTTTGCTTTAAGCGCCACTGAAGCCAATTAGGAAAGGCATAATTCAATAAGGCAGGGAATGAGGTGAGTAGGAGGGCTGGGAGAAAGAGAAGGGGGAGAAGTGGGAGGACACAACACGGCTTTTCAGCAGACCCTTCATCATTTTCCTGCCCTTTTATATCTTCTACTTTTTCACAATGACAACAAGGTTAATAAGAAGGTTTGAATCTCAGCCCTGATCATTCTCTAGATAATTTGGCGCTTTCTTTTTTCTTTTTTTTTTTTTACAAGGTGGAAAGCTCAAGTTTTGTGTAGAAGTCTTTTATGTAAGTAACAGTGGGTGTCACTCAGTTAATTCAAGAACAGCTACAATGTACACATGAAATACAGAGAAAAGTGTTAAATGTGAGATCTTATCTGTTTTACGTGAACTTAGCAAAGTCTTAGCGGTTTGTAAATCAATTTGAGTTGGCACGGGGCATAAAAATCTAACTACATAGCTATTTTTATTACAAGATATTTTCTATCAGGCCAGGGCGACTCCCTACTTGAGCTGCCCGGCAAACAGTTAAAATGAGTAAGAGAGAGATTCTAGGGCTGGATAAAATGCAGCAAACTTGTAGACTAGTTTCAATAGTTGCCAGCAGCCAGAAGAGGAATGCCTCCTCAACATGTGGGGAATGCATCTTACCACTGACATAACTAACAAAAACCAAAACTGTTACTATTTGAAACAGGTTCGGGTCATTTCACAGATTCATACATATTTGTTTGCTTGTATCCAGATGTTTCAGGCACAAAGGGAATCAAGTGAATTCATACCAGACTTGTGAACAATTTTTCACACTGTATATGTTAGAGATTTCAAGTAGTTTTCCATTTTAACTTATAGTTTGCTGTGAGAGGAAGAGAAGATAAATGACTCCAATAAGTATCATCTGTCAGCAAGAGGGCACTCATTTATTTTTGGCTTGATCAGGAGTCAGTTTGAATAACTTACAATTAAATTATGCCAGAGATTTGAGCATATATATTATTATACACTGATCTGACAAAAATGATAAATAGATAAACATCCCATGGGTAAATGAATAAAATGTAAGCAACGGTTTTGTTTACGGGTGCAAAATGTAAGTAGCAGGGGAGGAAATAGCACTGCATGAAAAAGGTGTACAAAACTGGCTAAGGGGCGAGTTAACCCATAGCCAAAAAAAATAGATGGGCTTTTACCTATTTAGTAAAAAGCTGGTCCTCAATACTGAGCAGAAAGGTAGACCGGGAAATAACAAATCATTCCACCCCACACATCTTTATGCCTGTGCACTTGAGAAATTCACTTATTTTCAAGAGGTTTTAAGCTTAATAACTACTGAAACTGGTAGTGGGACGCGTGCTGGCCCAGACCTTTACTCATTTTAACAGCTGTTTAATAAATGTGATTGCAAATGGAACTTGTCACTTGCACTGGGGAGAGCTGGCCAGTCGATACCTTAGCTGGCAGGTGCCTGGGGTCACATATAAGTCAGGGAGTGATGGATATGTATCCAATAATTGATGTAGGGCAGCAGTTATTGTCAGTTTGGCTCCTGCCTCTATTGCTTATTAAAAGCTGTCGGCCTTAAGTACCAGCCAGCCAATTACTGAGGAAGCACAGTGACTGTTTAGGAGCCTGAACCCTCAGGCTTTCTACAGGAAAAAAAAAAAAAGAAAAGAGACCAGACTTATCCTATTGTTTTAGAGCACGAATGCCTCTTTTTTACGTTAACATGCATGTGTGTGCCTGAAATCCTCGCGTTTATTTTTTTTTTTGGTGGATTTCCGCCCTGGCTCATTGTTCTTCTCAAGTGTTTTCCTCAAACGTGAAGTTACCGTAATACAGTGAGCATTAATCTGATGTATGAACTGCTGCCTCGCATCAGGTCAGAGTAGAGCCAATGTTCCTCTTCTATTGTTGTTGTTGACCTTGCAGGTTATGAGAGAACCTGAGAAAAGTAGAATGAAGCAAACAGATCTGCTCCGTGCCGACCCGCTGGCCTTGCCTTGCACTGTTTAGTTATTAATGAACTGGCAAAATTCACCACTTCCTCCACCTTAGTTCAAGGTTAGCTCATCCAAAGAATTTTTTTTTTGTGCTGTTGGCAATATCTCAAAGCGGGGCAGGAATTTCCACTATTATGCGCTGTGGGAGACATGAATAGGGAACTGCGTCCTGACTACAGCAGCATCAGTGATTCTGCAGCCATTTTACCACAGCAGCCCAATCTCCTTAACAGAATCTCCCCCGTTAAATGCACAGAAGGGAGAAAGCTGAATGAGCTTTAATAACGCTCCCTGCCGAAGGCTATAACCCTAAGACTGTGGGGAGAGAGGAAAGGAGGAAACTTTGGATGTGACCATGGTGTGTAGTAATTGTAAAACTCGGAAAGAGCTGCTGAAGCAGAATTCTGACATGTAGCGCAGCTTTTCAGTTCTGATCAAAGGGTCCACCAGAGCAGCGGCTGATAACCCAATCAATTCACTTCTTTTGTTTTTCGCTGAATGATGCACGTTTATCGCTAACCTCCAGGCAAAGAATGAAAAAAAAAAGAGAGCGAGAAAGGTTTGGGGGGGAGGGAATGAGAAAAGCAAAAGAAAAAATAAAAAGGAGGAGAAGTAAAATCTGAGTTTAAAACCCAGAAGAAATATCTAAAATTCAAAGACGAAGAGTTAAGATTAAATAATTTTAGTTTGTTGGTGAATTTGACGGCTCTGTGGGACAATATTATGCGGTGCTACAGGGGATGTGACGTATGCACATGCTGATTTGAATAGAAAATGTTTTAGAAAAGAATAGAGGAAAGAAACGAAGCCGGAGATGGAGGGGAGATTAAAAGATTACCTGTCTGCTGCTCCTTTCGCTTAGCGCAGTGAATGAGAGCCCAGTCTCTTTCGAGGACAATTAAAGAGAGAAGAGAGCAAAAGTATGTGTCGTGTAGGAAATAAGATGTTTTCTTGATTAATCTTTTACAAAATGAAAGTTTTTTTTAATTATAACTGACTAAAGCAGTAAAAAAAAAAAGATCAGCAAAGTTTCACAATTAAGAGAGGCTTTTCCACACCAATCAGTGAACAGGTTAATGAGTCCCTTGTTAGTACTCACCATGACAGAGGGGAGAGTTATACATGTGGTCATTTATGTAGAAGTGTATAACCAGCTTCTGAGAAACCGATTTACTAAGTGGTGGCAGATGAAGAGCACAACGCCTCAAATATAAGCCTGAATGCATGGAGGTGAATCCAGATTACAAACCAAAATTATTATATAAGCATCTTAATCAGGATAAGCTGATTAGTATCAAAGGTCATTTTGCAGAACTTCCCCATTGATAGGAATTTTGGGAGGTAAATATAATATTTAAATGATAAAGCATAGTTCATAATTGTCATTATTAATATTGGTTAACTTCTAACTAGCTTGTTTTGGTGATAAAGCTTTCCAAAAACATGTTTATTAGAATTTAACTGAAGGCTTTTCAACTTTTGTTAATCTATTTCAGTGGTAAAGGTGTAGAGCAGCAAACAGTAAAATAGATAAAAGTTGTAAAAGGCTTTATGCTTTGCGACAAAGATGTGCAGCCTTTGATTATTCATTTATCCTGCATCCCACAATGCAATGCATACTTGAGGACAACCAAGCATTAGGAATAAGCTTACCACAGCTGTTTTAATAAATCTCTCTGATTAATAATTTTGATTATTAATCATTGTCCTATCAAAACCAAGACCTCATCTCTGACTTGTGGGTAGGATTGTACAAACTTGAACATGTTAACTTTACACTTCTAAAGGCTTTAAAGCTCAGTAGAAGAATGAAAGAATCTTCCAAAATCTTAAAATTAAGCACATTTGGAACAGCTAAACAGATCGCTATGATCTATTGGCTGCCCAGAAATATTGAGAAATTAGAGACGGGAGGTTTTTGTTAATCAAGGAACCATGAAAAAAGTGGTCATTATGACCAGGTTTTAAGTTCATTTGAGGAGAGAGAAAAAGCTCAGAGGAACAGAACTTATCTGAACAGTCCTCCAGCAATCGGGCCTTCAAGGGAGCAGATAGAACATTCCTCGCTTTGAGACTCGTGACAGGATGCTGGAAATTTTCCAAAAGGCATCTGAGGCAACGCTCAGACTACAGAGCGCAAAATTCTTCTGATCTGATTACACCGTTTTTTTTTTACAAAAACATATCAGCTTCTTGTCATTGACATAGTCTGTGCCATCAAACATGACCATGCTTTTATTGTTTTATGCCATTTATGGGGGATACACTGGAAAAGACAGATACTATCATGCTGAAAAAAAAACTATTGTCGTAAAGTAGGCTGCTATTAGAGAAACCTACTTTACAACATTGACCCACAATTCAGGTTTGAATTTCAAAGGGTGGGATTTCTCCAGTGACTTCTGGGTCAAAACAGGGTCCAGTTGTAAAAGAGAGAAAAACATTTTCCATTTCCTAAAACGTAACAATTTCTGAAATTACTTTAAATTCATCTTGTGGCTTTTGAACAAGATCTTTGTGTGAACAACTGCTGATCAACACTGGAGGTGACATAAACAAGTGAACAAAGAGGAAGAGTTTTTTACCCATGCCACTTTTCATGGCAGAACAATGTCACCCAGGAACTCCAGTTGCAGCCTACGTGGGGCTGGCCTGCTCTGACGGATGGGGATTAAAAGACGCTAATGTGGGTGTGGGGGTGAGTGACCTTCTATGCAGATTGACTTTACACCAGTGGAAATAGAAGCCGGTAAATCAGCAGACCGCCGTGACGCTCATGGGAAAGCATCACTCCCTCTGACACCATCAGCCCAGAACATTAATCACAGGTACGGATACTATGCTTTAGCAATAGAAGTGTCCCATCCATTCAACCATTTATCAACAGCTTTAGCACAGAGCAAATAAATGAGCTGGAGCGCAGCTTCACATGTGGAAGTAAAACAAGAAAACACAATTACCTACATTTTTCTGCAATTAAAAGCTTTATTAGATCCTAATTGTATTCCTGAAATTGAGCTTTTCTTTGCAAATTTGTAAGGATCAGCTTTTTTTTTCTCTTTTTTTTTTTTGGCTCTTGCTCTAACATTTGTTCAGAGACAAGTCTTTTGTTAGCTGTCTCTGGCAGCCAGGCCTGTTTAAGGGAGAGGGAACATCTGTGATAAATTTCACCTCAAATCAAATGAGCTCTGGCACAGCAGTGGGTCCATGACAAACTTCCTGCATGTGCTAATATGAGGATGGATATTGGAGCCAGCTAGTCGCACGCTGGCACACATCTATGCACATGTAGACACCTGACAGACACGCAGCAAAACACCAACATGCTCACTGTTATCTTGAGAGAAGTGCGGAGCACTTTAATGAAGGTTGTGGAGGAAATTATAATTAATATAGTTTCACCGATGTTTATAGAGATTTACAACCGTTTTTATATTCTTTGTAATATGCTACAAACTTAATTTCAACAAATTTTGTTGGCATTTTACAAAGTAAAAAAAGCAAGGCACTGTGACAAACAAAAATGTACAGGGCTTCAAAATAATCTCATTATAATCTTATTCCTCCCATCTACTATTCAACTTATTCACCTCACAGTTTCTGTCACAAATACCGTTTTCCATGGAGGCCAAAACGTTAAATTAAGATTTCAGGGCATGTCTGGTGGTGAACTTTAAATTGGACTTCTTAAAACTTTCTGTCTTCAATAATGTTTTTTTTTTTTTTTTTTTTCTTACCACACTTCCATAAGACCAGATTTGAGGTGTGGAAGAATAATTTTCATGTTGCCATATTGTCCTACCTCAGCTGCGGATGTCCACAGCTCATTTAGAGAAACCAGGAGCTCTTGGAAGTTGTACCATAATTTAAATTGGATAGACAGGAAGACCTCTGAGCCCTGTTGTACCAAAAACCACTGATTATTGTTTTGACTGTGAAACTAAATGTGGCCTAAGCACAGCTAGAATGATCAAAGTTTGGGATACCGACTCCTTTAATGAATTTATGATCTTTCTGGCATGCATCTTAATGTTCATGATGTCCCACAGCAAAGAAAGGCTAATAATAGGATTAAATTATACACCTTATCGCTTTGGAAGTCGACTGGTTGTGCTAGCTGCAATGTTTTCTGAAAACATCACTCCCTCTGACACCATCAGCCCAGAACAGTTATTTTTGCTAAATAGTTGTGCGCTCTTGTGTTGGTCTTTCATAAAATCCCAATAAAATGCATTGAAGTTTGTGGTTATCCAAGTCCAAGAGGTATGAATATTTTTAGGGTACTTTAAAAAGACAGGGAGAGAAAGGCTATGAAAGTAGTATTTATCTTTAAAATAAAAAAGTCTCATATAAATACCTACAGGAGAGGTAAAATGTATTTTTTTATGATTCTTGAGAGCATAGAGTAATATCAGCACTGAAGCGGTTTCGGTGTGGTACCTGGTAGAGTTCACTCGGTCTTATTGACCAGTAAAAGGCCCCAAAGAGACTTAAATCCCTTTATAGAGTGGCCCCCTGCATTTCAGGATACACTGACCAGGGGCCAGGGAGGCATTAACCCTTTCATAGGTTAGGGCTTTAACCCACTGTCTTTCCAAGCTCAAGTGTGGCCCACTCCACTCAATACCCTTTTAATTGCACTAGGATGGTTTGCGACCTATCGATTAATACATGTATTTATGTCATCCAAAGTCTGGGGGCTACGTTGTATTTCTGTGTGGCATATTCATTTATTTACCTATCTGTCCCGCCCCTCATGCATCATCCATATATCTGTCCATCTCTCCTCGGAGAGCACTTCAATTCAAGGGCTCCCATAATTACTGCAGCCCTATAATTGAGTGCTTTGATTTAGGATTTTTCTGTTCCTTTCTCCCCCCTCCCCCAAACGACCGCAGCCATCATTCGCTCCACGCCTCTTCCAATGAAAAAGACAGAAGGATGAGATATGGAAATAGAAAAATGGGTGATAGAGAGTAGAATATACACCCGTCCTTACAGACACACGCATTCTCTTACTGTCTTATCAGAATCTACTGTTTCAGTCATCCGGGACGGGGGGGAGGGGGCGAGTTGATAATTACTGAGGGAGATTCATGCAAATCGATGCCAAATTAAAGCATTATAAAAGCTTTTATCAGCTTTTCTTTTCCAAATTGAAGGCGATAAAACCCCATTTGAGAGACGGGAGAAATGGCCCTAGTTCCTTAGTTAAAAAAAAAAGGGAGAGAGAGAATGGTAATTATGTTAACACCAATAGAATCCAGAATCCTCTTTCCTTAACTCGCTTACTCATTCATAATTAATTAATTTTTCCAAAAAGTGGGCAAGAAGAACAATGTAGTCCTGTGTCTCCTCTCCCCTTTTGGGGCTTTCAGGAGAATAAGATGGAGCGCAGGAGATATTGTTGGCTTTTGTGACAGAGGGCTCATTTACATACCTACCCCTTACACTGGGATTCAGTTACCGTAGCTTAGCTCTGTGCGCCTTGGGGTGGCAATAAAAGTGGCTCTGCTTTTGAAACAAAGGTGGGCGGACCAAAATAGGACAGCAACTCTGAGGCTAAAAATGATCAAATCTGAAAGGAAGATGGCAAAGCACAGGCCCTTAAACACAGATATTCCTATTAAAGTAGGTTTAATTTACCACTTGATGGCAACAGACCTAAACTTTAACTCACAGCTAAAGTAAGGAGTTCCCTCCATGCATGTCTTGGTCGGTTTACTCTTATAGCTCAAGGCTTCAGAGGAACAACAAGCGACAGAAAAAGAAACGCAACAGAGAGCATGATGTCCGCCTGACGGACAGCGACCCCAGGGTTTTCTTTTCTGATCTATTAGAAACTCAACGCTGCAGTTACAGTACGCTTAACGGCAAATCCTCGACTGAACGCGGCAACAGGAAAGACCAAACATGTCTGAAGGTGTTAAAGGGGAGAGAGGTGGAGCGTTTCACTGAGAGATAACCTGTCACTCTAACATCACACATGGCTGGCATTTTCACAGAAATCAGCCTAATGCCTGTAGTTTGAGTCTTTTTATTGTCAAACCCTGTAACACTTACTAAACAGAACATTTTTATCCCACCAACAGATAACATTGTTGTATTTGAACAATATATTGATGCCTAGTGTTTCCTGTAGTGGCCTGAAATTATGAAAGTATGGTTCATGTCAAAAAAGGCAGAATCAAAGATTCAGACCTGAACCTGGTTGAGAGTCTTTGGCATGTGGAGAAGTCCACAGTGGTCAGAGTCTCTGCAAGGTCTTGATGAAAAAATAACACCAGAGCAAATGTGTGCTATGATCAAAGTTAAAGGTGGTCCAATGAAATATTAGTCTGACTGCTTTATTGGAAAAAACTTTTTTCTGGCCTGACCGTGTTAGTTTGGCACAACTACAAACCCAGTAAGACATGGCCATCTCCAAATAATGAAAGTTTCTGTGAATTTTCTTCCCACCAAAGCATTAGTTGTCCTTCAGTGTGCTTCATACACATGCATATTGCCAAATTTAAGAATTTATTATATGTTTTACATTGAAATACATTGACTTGGAGACATTTCTTCTGCTTGAGACTTAATTTAAAATTATTTGCATTTTTTAAAAAAAAATTTTTTGACATTAAAATTCCATTGCCTTGCAGATAACTTCATGTTCTTTGCTTGTCTGATACCATCATTTCAAATTTTAAATCAGTCACCATCATCAGTATTTGAGAAGTCTTTTTACCAAATACATTCTTTTGCTTGTTTGTTTTTTTTTACTCTTGAGAAAGTTCTTGGGCAGCTACGTTTTACTTCTGGGTAAAAATATGTTTGATGTATTGCTAGTTTTACTTGAGTACAATTTTTGTGCACAATGTCCACCTCTTAAAATAAGCATCTTTGCACAGTCACAAGCCTTTTTTCTTTATGCATTAAAAGTTTATTTCTTTTTATGTGATTTGGACTTTGAGTTTTTATAAATCTATCTACATATACTGTCCCATTTTTCTGTTTTTGTCTTTATGCTGTGTTTGAAAACAAAAGTAAAATTGTTTGTTTGTGCCCACAATCTGTGCCGGCAAAGCTGATTGTGACTCTAACTGCAGCAAAATGTGTTATTGCTAATTGACTAGCGGGATATATATACTAATTTGAGCCGCACTTTTTTTTTTTATGTAAAACATTAATTTCCTTATAAGTTTGCAATGTGTCAAAAATAAGAAAAGTAAAAGGGACTGAATACCTTTGCATGGCGCTGTAGTTGATGTATATTTGGAGAGGTCAGCACCAGCAGCCAGAAGTCACTTTGCCGCTAATCCAGGCTAATGTGCTGTTGACAACAGCCCAATTACACAGAGCTCCAGCTGAGTGGAGAGAAGTGGAAAAAGGAGGGGTTCACTGCAAGGAGAAGTGAGCAGAAATAGTACACTCAAAAAAAGAAACGCAGCAGATGCCTGCAGAGCACGTGAGACCAGGGGTGGACATGAGAAACAAAAAATAAACAACATTTAAGAAGGTTGTTACCAAAGATCACGTATGTGTGTGTGTGTCTGTGTTTCGGCAGCAGAGAACAGTGCTGTGCAAACACAGGCGTGCTGGGGTGGAAAGGCCGAGGAAGCCGGGGTGAGACAGTGTGGAGAAGCTGTGGGGAGCCTCATTACACCCAGCAGGAGCCTCACACTGCCTCATCACTTCCGGCTGAATTGGGAACAACTACTGCTTATTACCATACCCTTGCACACCATGGCACCAGATGCCGCAAGTACAGGCAGGCTGACCTTCCCACGGTTCAGTATCAATCATCCGAACTGTTTCGGTGACATAAGATGCTATCTGCAGGAATTATCGTTATTGATTAATTTACTAAATGAAAGTTTTTCTTTCATGTCCAGTCCCCGAGAGTTACTAACATGCAACTTTCAGATGCGAGAATGGATGCGTTTAGCTACAACATAGTGTTAATTTACTCTTTCAAACATAAAAGTGCAACTTCTATGCTGACACGAACACAAAAAACGCAAAAATGGCTCATTCGCTTCACCATAAACCCACCATCATTATTATTTATTTCAATAACTGACACATTGTTAATAATACTTAAGAGCTTTAATTATGAACCCCATCGAGGAGTCAAGTTGTATAAGGCTGGATTGATGTTTCATTTTGAATCAGTTTTAATCTTTCTCAAAAACGAGAAAGATTAAAGGCTTCTTCAGATTTGGGTTTGAACCTCGTCTCCATTTTCTTTTTCACAAAGTGACGACGGGTTGGAGCGAAACATGGTTGACCATTAGGGAGCTGCACCAACATGTTGTGTTTGAGAAAGGAGCCATAAAGGAGAACCTGCACGTTTTCTGGCCCATCTGAGTTCAAGCCCTCACACGATCATGACAAATAGATTATGACTGGAAGAGTGAGACCATAAAACAAGCAGCTAGAATGATTTTTAATGAGAAGGTAATTGGACCCAATTCTCTAAGGAGAAAGGGTAAGGAGTTCAGCCTTATAAACGGCTGCAAAAATAGAGTTGCTGAACCTCTGCCATGAAAGGAATAAGCAGATTAGGTTTTTCATCGTCTTCTTTGGAGGTTTTTTTTGTGCAAGAGTAGACTGGTGTAGAAACTAGTGGGTTTACTGCAAGTTAGCAATTAATTTCCCTTCTTTGACCTCACAGTCCCTTTTAAACTATTAATGAGTTTAGGTTATGTTTGCAGTGCAACCCTTATTTACATCTGGCATAGAAAAGTAGAAATGAACAGATGAGTATGAAATCCAAATCATATATAGTCTCTTGACTTAAAGGTCTTGGGGAAAAAAAAAAAAAATCTTCTGAAGATTTTTTTTCCAAGACAGTTTTATTGTACCCTTTACTGATATTTGAAGAAATCCCATTGCCATATTCAGGCAGTTGAGGGAAATAATGTCTCGATCAAACACTTTTTTTGCTTTACCTTGCACCTGTTAGTAAGACACAGAGTTTTTAAGTCACACGTGATCTAAAACTCACTGAAACACAAAGTTCAACCAAAAACAACTCTTCCTAACACCACAAACTCAGAAGGTTAAATCCAAATAGGTTTTTAAAGCTTTGGCAAAATTGACCGGATAAAAGGGACAGCAGAGAGAATAGGAAGACAATACAAAGGAGAGATAACACACAGGAACTCCGAAGAGGAAGTAGGAAAAACATCAGGAAGGAAAAAAAAGAAGTGAAAGGATGGAGCAGTGAAACCAGAATAAGGGCAAGGAGGAGCAAGAGAGCGTCTGAATGAGAGAAAGAATTAAATAAAAATGCAATAAAGCAGCCGGTGTGAAATCAATCTGCTTAGAGTTTTGTTTAATAAAAATTCATGAAGGGCTGGTGGCCGAGAGCTCATGAGAAATATTGGTGGCAATGCTGGGGGACGCCGTTCTTCCGAGGGGAGGGGAGGAGAGGGTGGTGCATGTCTCTGTTGATAGTGTGTGTGAGTGTGTTTGCTTTTGGCTGTTTATCAGTGTGTTTGTTTTGACATCAGTGTGAGTTACAGGGCTGCAGTGAGTCCATGAGAGAAGGGACAAAGAAGAAAATATTGAAGGTCTTCATAACAACTGCATTCCTACAATGCAGAGAAAGAATGGAAGCAAGCTGTAAGTCATGGCGTCTGCCTCCATGTTTGTGTGCGTTTGTTTATCTGCACACATCTTAGTCTTGCTGGCTGTCATAGTCACCCCTCTTCTGTTTTCTCATCAAGGCCTCGGAGTTTGAGCTACGGCAGGGCTTTACCAACTTTGTGTAAATCTCTTTCTTTAACAGCAAACGGGACGGATGGGGTTTGGGGGGGTCAGTAGTTTCTGTTCTGTCCTGAAGGCTGAGGATGAGACTCAAGCAGCATGCATTTGGCTGCAGGTTTAAAGGACTACAGCTCCAGTTTCAATGGCCTGAACTTTAAGTTAAAAAATAAAATTTATGATTTAACTCCCAATTTGGCTAATACATGCTAATAAACATTCTCTGTAAATGCCAAACAATAACTAGTCATCTCAAATGGCCAGCGTTGATCTACAAGGCAAATTCTGTTAATTTCTTTAAGCAATATCTCCATTTTAGTTAGATATTTTTTTGTTTAATTTGTAAAACACTTGCTGTAGTTTTACATGAGTTTATTTAAAAACTACTGGAGTGTATTATACAATTAGCATTATTTTTAAGAAGTTTTGACTCAATGCAATGAGAGTTATGTCATTGTTCTGACAGTGATATAACAACTAATGGTCTGTTGAACTTTAGCCAAATATTACTTAGTCAAAAGTTTTGAAATTTAATCCCACGCTTCTTAATGTGCTTATAAATATTTCTTTTACTTGTCATACATGTTAGCAAAATAAATAAGATTTGTGTTGGTAATGTGAAAATGTTTTAATTTGGGTCCAAATGTGGCGAGAGGAAGCCAAAGTTGTGAAACATGCAGTCCTGCTGATATGTGGAGTATTTGTATGAATCACTATTTAACTATTATGTTTGTATGGGGATGAATGATGTAAAATGGAACCACATCATGTTATCACCACATCATGTTATCACCACAGAGTGTTACGTTCTGCTATTACGGTACTGTGTTGGTTTTTGGCGGAGGACTCCAGGTTTTGACCATCTTGCGGTGAACGTTCAATGCTGTATGTGCACCAAGTCTGCCAGTCATTCATTGTGTTCATGTAAAATGACTTCCAAGCACCAGCTTTCTAAGCATCTTCCTAAAGTTTCAGAAACCGTGTTCAAAAAAAACTACAATGTAAACATGTTGATAAAACTACGACACTAAAAAGTTACAAGATGATTAACATAGTAGGCATTATTATCAAAGTCAATAAATCTCCATAACATGCCCTTTAAAATGTTGAGCAAGTTCATTGTTCAGCTATCAAATGGGCAACTTATAGAAAATAATTTAGAAGGAGGACAGAATACTATTTCTGTATAACTATTCTGAGATATTGCTGCCACTTTTATCCTTCCATAAAGAGATTTGGGTTTTAATTATGGCTCAAAGGGTGCTTAAATCAGTGCAGAGGAAACTGCAAGACTACAGAACACCCACCCAGCATTACGATATGTTAGATAAGCTCAGCAATTTCAGGACTGCAAACCTCGACATCAGCCAGAAATAATGCATAACTACAAAAAAAAAAAAATTAACTCACTCATATAAATATGTCCTGAAGCGATATATGTGATCGCCCAGCAGTCAAGTCTCCTTTTTTTGGCCTCTTTCTAATGGTCGCCCTATTCTGCTACTTAGAGGAGCCGCACATCAAGTGTTACCTCCGAATGATCAGTTTTTAATTGCACAGACATGATCAAATAAAAAAAAAAGAATTAGAATGAAAACTCTTACTTCAAATAAGATGCATAAAAAAATAATTCATCTTTGCCTGTTCTTTTCATTCGAAGGATCTGAACTTTGCAGTTGTATTATGAAATACCTCAATACCCCAGTTATCTGTGCCAAAGGTCAGTAGAGAGGATTCTTCTGCAAAGTTAGACAGGATCCAGCTGCAGGGAAGCCCTTGATGGCCTCATCCTTTAAAGGTCTAAAATACAGGCACACAAATATGCAGAGGTTAGGCAATGCAGCACATTCACTCGAATCTTTTTTTTTTTTTAACTAGATGCAACTTTAATGACACTATTTTGAGTAATTGCTTAAAAAATAAGCTCCATACCTGTCAAAGTTTAGACTAATGTGCTCATTTGTCAGAATGCCCCGCTTTTTATAAAGCAGAGGTTCAGGAGCTTCCAGGTCAGAGGTCATGACATTGTTTTTGATTTATCATCTGAAGTCGTAGGACATGTAGGTCAGGGCCAAGACAATTGAGATAAGAACTCTATCTGGAGTCCCCTCCTTCCTTTCTTTTCTTCTGCTTTCTCTTTTCAAAGCCAGAGGTTACAGAGTGAAATCTGTTTCCTGAACTTTCTGTTTATAACTATTCCTTCTGGGGCCGAACTTTCAAGAACAGAGCCTTGAAGAACAGCAATAAAATAAACATGTTGGTAAATTGTGATTTTCTTTTAATTTATATGAACATAGAGATGGCGCTCTGTTGCCTTCGGAAGCACAAGCTGTTTGTCCTCAAGGCCAGAACGTGCTGTTGACGCCACCTCTGTGCAGCGAGTCATATTACGGTAAGACATGATGGATCTCAGACACTCAAGACAGCGTCCGACAGCCTCCAAATTAAGAAAGTAAAAGCACTCAAGTTCATAATGACATCAAGCTGAAGGTTAAAGGAACTGATTATCCAGAGTCTGGACAACTGTGCATCCCCGTAGTAGTCTAAAGCAGGAAAACAGATCAACTTAAAATAGAAAAGATTTCTTAATTCACGTTATCCATGTTGTCGATTCTGCTTCATTGTCTTTCCATCTGATTGTTTTGTTCTTGAAGGTCTGAAGTAAACTACTGACTAGATTGTGCTATAAAATGGCACTGTGTGCCTGGAAAACGCATAATACTACCTCTGTAAGTATAACTGGTATATTTGAGGTATTTTCTGCTTTCCAGGAACAACCAAGCTTTTCCACAGCTCCATCAGAAAGCTTTTCTTTGAAGTGCAGTGAAGTGTCTGTTTTCCTGGCTCTACTTGAACGATGAAAATAGCTAAATTTGCCCCGGAGAACATTTTAAAGTCTGGTGATGTTCCTTTCTTCATTTACATCGCCACGCTCTCAAACAATGTCCCACACATGGTCCTGTCTTTTTCTACCACCTCGTACATTCATGTAGCCAGCACACTCTTTCCTTCCTCTCCCATTGTCGAAGACGGGGGGGAATTCCCTGCACTCGGATGCGAGTGCTTTCAAATCCCTGTGATTTCAATTGTCCTCATCTCTGCTCTGCCTAACATTTATGTAGTGAAAGAGAAACAGGTGAAGGATAGGACATGCTTTCTGCACTTTGTGCCATGCAAAAAATAAAATCAAAGAATAAGAATCCATAACCTTGAGCTTTTAGAGATTATTTCTATAAACATATTGCCTTTTATTGGGACTATTTAAGATATAATATGAAGAGTTATATTATTGTTATGTGACGCATGATTTTCAAATTTTTGCAAATGTGCATTTGTTCTCATCCCCTTTATTCTGATATACCTCCAAAATCAAATCAAGAAAAAACAACTGCTTTATTGAAGCATTTTAATACCTCGAGTAAAACATAGTGGTGGCAGCATCATGCTGTGGTTCAGTGAGTTCAGCAAGTTCAGTGAAGACAGTTAGAGCTGATAGGAAGATGGATATAGCTGCACCTGCAGGATGATGCAAAAGACTTTGAAGACTTTGGCCTTCAATCACAACGATGACCTTTGACATGCAGCCAGAGGAAAATGAACTCTGATCAAAAGACATTCATGAGACACAATGTAATGCAATGGCACAACCAAAGTCAAAATCTAAAACCATCCAATCTGGTGATGAATGTAGCAAATAAACAAATAAAGGGTTTATCAGATGTTAAAAAAAAAAAACTAAAGCCATAAAGAGAGTAAAATGTGGAAATTGAGATACATAGAGGTCCCTTCACAGCTCTAATAAAAAAAAAAGTCAATACTATCAATTTATACAATTGCTGTTCACTTAAGAACACCACTTTTAGGGCAACATAAGGTCAGAACTCAGATTTTTACATTTAACTGTGTGCTTTGCTGCACTTTACTGTCCCTTCCTCCCACAGCGTTCCCTAATTTCCCCTCCCTCACCCACTTTAATTCCTGTAAATACGCTTTCTCTCCATGTCCCTCTTGTTTCAACCAACCCAAAACTCACACTTTCCCTATCATTAACCAACTTACGGTCCCATCTCCATCTACATTTCTGAATCCCCACCAGCTGTTCAGGACAAAGTGTCAGCTATTGGCAGCAATATACCAATAAAAGGAGGGTAATTGTCTCCAACCGTAACATGTGGTGGTTTTACTCTGAGCCGGACTGCTGCTCTCCCAGCTCCACCTGACACACGATGCACTGGTTGTTTTCAAAATCATCCCAGAAAAACACAACTTGCTCTCTGTTGTGGAAATCCATTTTTGGCAGGCCCAACGTTAAAAGTGAAGGGGAAATAAGAAATAACCTCCTCCTTCCACCTGTGCAATTAAAAGGGGAGCCAATTAAAATTAATGTAATAGTCCCTGCCGGGTGAGTTGTTAAACAAGATGGGGGTTATTGTCCTTGGAGGAAATGGGCCAGAACTCAAGACATCTTCTTTTCTTGGTTCAACGCACCTGCCCCTCCCAGTTGGAACACCCTCTGTGGAAACTTGCTGCTGTATGAAGGCAGAGTTCCTTAAAGAAAAGTCAAGAGCAAATTAGCCTGAAGTGGCCACAGAACCATAAAAAGTTCCTGTTCAGAGAGTTATTTAAACATATCAAAGCAGTCTGGATTTGTACAAGTCCAAAGATGAGATAACCTGCAAGTACAGACACCCATCTGCAGATTCACATCTTGCCCAGCTACAGTCCTCCACCAGGATTCTTCTTAATGAACCTTATGTAAGCAGGAATTGAGTGAAACACATGTGCACCGCAAGGCCTGCGTGACTGCAGAGTGATGAAAGTGACAGAACAGAAGGAGGACATCACGGAGACAAGCAACCAAATGACAGGAACCGCTTTATCTTATGAAGTCAGTGTGTTCTGGCATTCCTGTGGCAGATGACTCTTCCCTTGGTTCAGTGCGACACTGTGCCAACGCGCGTGAGTACATCACTCCCATGCTTTAATGTCTCAATCTCAGGAGATTAAGGGCCTAATCAAGCCAGCGTCTGCAATAATGGGGGAAATGGGAAGACAGATATGGTACTTTACACAGATGATTAACCAGCAGATTGTGTGTATGCGTACATCACTGCAAGAATCTCACACTCTGAGCTCATTAGGTTAAGCAGGTTTGTTCTGCTGTCATACCCAAAGCAAAATAACATTGTATTTGTTTGCGCACATTTATCCAGAGATTTACTCTTATTTGACTTGCGAGCTCATGTGGAGACTTTTAATGCAACACTTTTAAAGGCAAATTTAATATTTTTAAACCGGGAGCCAACTCACTTTGCCGTTAAAACATTTACTGTTAGTAATTTCAATGCTAACTGATTGCCTTCATGTTCAACATAGAATTCATCTTTTGTGACAAGGCTAACACAAAGTAGTGAATAATAGTGAAGTGGAGGAAAATGATGCATGTGTGCATTTGTAGTCGGCCTTCAAGAGTCCATACTTTGTGGAATCACAAATAGTCTTCACCAGCTTAAACATGATTAAAATCTGAAATATGTCCGCATTCTTCGGTCAGAACCTACCTATTTAAACACGACTATGCTCCGATCTAAATTATTCAGTTTTAACACCGGTTGTATGCTTAGGGTCATTGTCCTGCTGGATCCTCCACTTTGCAGCCTATAATAACCTTTTCTTCAAGTTTACTCTAAAGTTGGCTCCGGTTATTTTTCTGTTATTCACAGCGCTTCACTTTATTCATGTTTTATGTTGTTGCTGCCTTAATTGTATTAATCTCTTTCCTCCAACACACAAAAATACTGCATTACGTCAATGTAGATTAAAGTTTCAGAGAGCTTTGATCAACTGTTTTCTTTTATTTTGTTGCTCTACCTTTGGCAGTGATCATAGCCTAAAGTCTTTTTGAATATGATGCCACAAGCTTTCGTCGCCTATCTTTAAAAAGTTTAGCCCATTCTGCTTGAAAGTACTTCTGAAGCTCCATCAGGTTGGATGGAAGATGCCTGTGCAGCCGTTTCTCTGCAGAGATGTTCAGTCATATTCAAGTCCTGAATCTAGTTTGGCAACACCAGAACATTCCAGAGGGGTTCTGATTCCAGTCCGTTGAGATCTTGACCATGTGTTTTGGGTCATTGTCTTGATGAAAAATGAACCTTCGCCCCAGTCTGAATTGAAAGAGATTGATAGAATTTGAAATGAAACTAACAAAATATGTAAAAGGTGAAGTTCTGTGAATGCCTTCCAGATGCACTGTACAATTTTTTTTTGACTCTTCTTCCATAATGGCCCGTCAAAGTCTTCCAAAAATTGGTTGCCTTGGTTTTTACTTGCGGTTGTCGGAGTAAAGAGAGCTGAATACAAATGCATGCCTTGGATTTTTAATTTCTCTTTACCATCGTGGGCAACTTCATGTCTGTTGCATAAATTTCCAATGATATATGCAGAAATTTATAACATTAAAGAGGGGAATATATAAAGATTAAAGTGGTATGAGTTGGAAGGTACTGCGTGTGCCTTCTTGTGAAATAGTTAATTTCCACTTCAAATAACAAAATTCAGGGAGGGCTAAACTTAGCCGTCACACCCTTCAAAGCCGTTGTCCATGTTGTTGAAGTTTTTAGTTTTTTTGTGTAAAACCAACATTGAGAAGTTTGGATGAACGCAACACTAATTCATGGGTTCACAGGGATAACAGCTAAAAATAGTATATACACTAATTTACACTTCTTGGTAAACTACTGTGGCCTGTGGCAAGACAGTTGCTAGTATTTATGTCCGCAGTTTCTAAAATGAGTGTCTTTATTAATCTGTTCCACATCGTTTGCTTATGCCGCTACTTTAGGATCTCAAAACATATCAGCATCTACCGTTTATTCTTCATACAATTAGTGTCGTCCTGCTTAACACATTTCTTTGAATAAATGCGTTATCCACTGTGTTTCTTTAACTGTGTGAAAATCCTTCTGAGACCAGTTTAGCCTGTCTGATCTACTACTATAACCCAATGTCCTCTCCGTGCCATAAACTTCACATTTACTAAAAGAGTCCTAAATGTCTGCCAGGTTCTATTAGTGCATTTTGTTCCTAAAGCGACACAAAAAAAAGACGTTAAATCTTAAATCTTTATGGCTCTAATTTATGCCCTCGGTGTTTGATTGATGGAAGCGTGTGCCAAGATTATATCTTAATTGATGCAGTAATTGCTGTGTCAATAACAAGTGTTTAATAAATTGTTAATAAGTGCTACTGAGCCTCTAACAAGTGCGTCAGCTGTGCGCGCGAGCGCTTCTCTCTGAGGGCCCCTGTCAACCCATCAACTTTATCAGCTGGGTGAGAGGTCTACACACCGAACATCTCCTCACCTTGCACATAAACAGTGTTGTCACCGTATATCTCCTCACCGCGGAGCTGTGGAGGGTCTCCGGAGGGGGATGCGTACCTCATGAGGCAAAAGAAAGGGAACATATGGGAAGAGGACAGGCGAGAAAAGCGTGCACGTGTGCGTGTGTGATGCTGTTAGCAAGGGGTAATGAGTGCCAGAATTGCAGATTATGCTTATAGGTGTAAGAGGGTGCAAAAAGCAAGTATGTCAATAGGTGCTGAAAAGGTGGTAAACGCAGCGGGACAGCAAGAGGACAAGTGAAAGAAATAAAAAGCAGCTGCGTGTGTGTATGATTGTGTTGGCGTGTGGAACGGAGAGCGCGGGCAGCGGCCTATGCAGTGTGGTGGAACTTCTCTCATCTCAGCGCATTTGGTTTGCTCCCATTCTTCATTAACTCCATTAACAGATGAGCCGCGGCGATTAGCGGAGCTACCCGCTGATTCAGCTCGCACACCCCCAACCCCCGGCTTCCCCCCGAACTCCTCTGTCCTCTCCCCCCGCAGTCGTTCCGCTGCATCCAAGACCGCTCTTCCTCATCTCAAACCTGTTTCGTACTAAACAAATTTTGGTACAATCGGGTTAAAATACTGATCACGTTTGATAATTTGCTGCAATAAGTTAAACAACCTGCTGTGCATGGAGGACCATAAAGTCAATCTATCTCTCCGCAGTGGCTCTTTCATTCAGCTAACAATTTTTACTGCTCTGTGCCATCTTAAAGCCCTATGCTCCTCCAGCAGGCATTGCCAAGGGGGCAGTCTGCCTGCCGCACACTGTGCCATTAGCCACAATTGGCTCTTTAGCTAAGAAAGAGGAGGGAAAACACAGATCGACTGCCAAAAGTTCCTTTGCACAAGCAAGAAAGGGACATTAGAAATAAAGAAACAAGCGAAGGAGGTTTTCCTTTAATTCTCCAGCATCTGTTCCATAATAGGCACGATTAACAGATTAATTAGACTTGCATTCCTTCCTGCCTCATTCGCTTCCTTATTGTTCATTTAGTCAAAAACAGATACTGAAGTTTCCAGCATGCAGAGTCGTAAGGCTTCCCTTACTTACCTTTCCTGGCCCTCAGGTAGCATGAATCTTCTTAATGACTCTTTCACGTGTTTTGACATACCGAAGCGTCACAGTTCAGATCACAAACCCATATGACAGCAAAAGGACAAAATTTGTCCATCTGTCAAGACCTCAGTTTGACTTCTGGTAGGTGATGAATCATAGAACAAAGCAGCCGCCACTCAGAAACTCTTCTCCAACAACATCTGAGATCTAAGGGGTTGTTATAACGGCTTTGACGCTTTGGGACGACGACGACAACAAAAAGACTTTCAAATGCATAAACACAGGTTTCTTCAGGGGCTTGGTGTATGATTGTTAGGTGCCCATTTGTGTGTGTGTGTGACTCCGTCTTCTCCAGCTTTCTGGTTTTGCATCGTGAAATTAATGACCTGCCAGGTGAGTGAAGAGGGGCTCCTTTTTTTCCTGTATATTTGTGTCAGTTGTGCACAATGGTGAGTATTGTGTACGTGTGTGTGTGTTTCTGCAAATGCTCATTTGCATATGTCTTCAGTTGTTTATATGTATTCATATCTTGAATGTGCAAAGGCTGTGCTCCGTAGATGGCGAAAGCCTCGGGAATTGTGTGTGCTGCTCTTTTTGCCCTTCCGACACAAGGCACTACCTATAAATTATTGACACGTCCCTATCGTCTCCTTTCCCTCCCATCCATCTCCCTCTCTGCCTTCAACACTCATCTCCACACTTAAAAAGGGGATTTCAACCTGTGTTTTCTTTCACAGAGTCACGTACGCAACTGATAAACAGCAGGGAAGAGGCCTTCTGATTGGAGCTTTGCACGTTGCTCCAATTTGACTGAGCGTCCCAAACAGAGAAATCTCACGACATGCAAAGGAGCCTGCCTCCCTCCATGATTTCATCTTCATCAACTTATCCCCTTTTCAATCACTCCTTCCATCTTTCCTCATACTGAAGAGAGAAACAGCTTTGCCATCTGGCTGCAAGTCAAAATAATATTAGACTTCTTTTTATAATTTAAACGACTTGCAGCACCTTGGGAAAAGTATTCATGTTCATTGAAATTTTTCTCGTTTTGTCACACTGGAAACATGAGCTCTAGTGTAATTCAATGGGATTCTACTAGTACAAAATAGTGGAAATAAAGAAAAATTACAACTGAATGACACGTTTATATCATGTTGCCAAATATCCTCGGTGGGGTTTCGGGGTGGATGTTGATAGTGGCATTCTAACAAATAAAAATGCTTCAATCTAAGTAATTCTATTGTAGCTCTGGATGTATTTTTAGAGCAGATCGTCTCTCGTCTTTTACAGATTTTATTCCAGGATCTGTCTGTGTTTAGTTTTATTCTTCTTCCCTGCACTGCTGGCAAAATTCCCTATGCCTACTAAAGAAAGAGCATGGTGCTACCACCATTAAATTTCACAGTGAGGACGGTGTGTTCAACATAATGTGCAAGTTTTCAACCAATTAGCGTTTTTTATGCAGGCTAAAATGTCCAATTTTGGTTTTATCCACCCAAAGCTGCTCCTTCCACATTTTTACTGTGTTCTTTACATGGCATGTGCAAACTGCAAAGACATGGCTTTCTTTCAACAATAGTTTTCCTCTCCTAACTCTTCAACTAGAATAGACTTGATCTGACAATTAATAGTTGTTACGGGATTCTCCAACCTGGACTGCGGATCTTGAGATGTTTTAAATGCTGACCTTGCTTTAAATCTCTACACAACTTTACCTGTCTGCTGTATTCCTGTTTTCATGAGGCTGTTAGTTCACTAATGTTCTTAATCAAATCTCATAACTTCAAACAGCAGCTGGATTTATAGTAAAATTACACAGAGGACTTCTGAACGTGTGGGGTTATTCTTTAGAAGTATCAAAGGAAGGGGGATGAATAAATGCTGATCACACATTCAGGATTTTAATTTGTGAAAAATGAAAAGTTCCCTTTACTTTCTCACTATGCAACACATCGTCTTTGAATCACTCAAAATTCAGATAAGGTACAATAACGGCTGTAATTGTAGCCTGGAAAAATGTGAAAAGGTTTAAGAGCTATGAACAATTTCATAATGCACTGTATTATCATGAGAGCTCTACTAAAATGTGTTCTGTATCATCTACGTGTTTAACATTTAGGCCTGTCTGTCTTTAGTTTTTGTTTTTTTTAACACTGTGCTATGGGCTTCCGTTTGTCCTGAAGTGCATGACAATGCAATAGCGCCGTCTCATCCTCGTCTTCATCTCATTCAGGCCATCTTGTCTCAGGCCAATTCCAGACGCAGGCAGGCTAACCCGTTTTAAAACAACCTCATGCTATTAAGATCCTAAATACAACAAAAGGTTCCAACAATAGAGGAAGAGATGCTCTGGATTGAGGAAGAGAATGGAGCAGGCTTCCATTCTTCCGGCGACTCTTACCCGTCTCCGACATGAATAAGAGGCATGGCTAAACGTGCTGCATAATTTGTACTTTTAATGGCAGAGCCTTCCATTCCTGTGACATGACTTAATCAATAACCAGGGCCTGTCGGAGTCTCAGCCCAGACTCGGCTGGCGTTTTATTAATTTTGAACAGGCACACTAACTAGGCGTCTGCTAGCAAGAGGCATTTCACACAGGATAATAGGCACGCTGGATTGATAGGTTCATTCCATGTATGCTCAAACTCTCATCCCTCTATTTTTCCCCTCCCTGTCCCTGTACCCCTTTTATCTCTCTCACTTCATCTCCCCTTTCTTTGCCTCCGTCTGTCAAAGAGTGATTTAGGAAGGACTGCTTTTGTGTCATCCGAGGAAGAAGCAGAAGATGAATAAAAAGAATGAAAAGTAGAAATAAATAAAGTGGAATAAAAGAAAGAACAGGAAGAGGTTGTGACAGGTGGAAAAAAGTCAGGTAAAAGAGCGTCATGACCTGTGGTTGTCCAATATAAAGCTGCATCTGTCTTTTCCCTTTAAGAAAAGATGGTCATGCAGACATTGTCGTGTTCAAACATTCTTGTAACGACAAAAATGTTTTAAGAAGTGAAGAGATGGAATACAAAACACAAAAATGCATCTGATCAAAAAATAGAGCTAGTCAGTTTCATAACTTTGATTTTATATTGGCAAGGCTCCAACTATATGTTTTCATTAGATTTCCCCCATATCTATCTCTCTCTCTATATATATATATATATATATATATATATATATATATGACGAATATGCAGAAATATATTTACATGGATGGAAACAAAAATGTTGTAGATCAAAGTGATTTCAATTAAATTAAATCCCCTTTCAATGTCACTAGGTGGAATAATTACCTATTTTGTAAACGCAGAAATAAAAAAGGAAAACATTTTAAGAATGACTTATTTGGACAGGAATTACTATAACACCTTCAAATATTCAACATCATGGTGACGGGACACCTCTCAAGATATAAAAAAAATATTCTAATTGTGCCTTTTTCTGGTTTCTACTATGCATACAGTGGCAATTATTGGATGTGTGGTCCCCTTTTACAAAAGTCTCGAGTTTTCCAAAAACATTGCAGGTGCAAAAGATGTGGAAATAAAAATATTTCCGACATGACATGTTGGAGTGATGAGAACAGTCAATTTATGGAGCACTCTTACCCCCATTTTGTACCTACAACGTTGGTTATGAAATGAGGAAAACTGCAAGAACACCAGCATCTGGAGCAGACTTATGAGTTTGAAGAATAAAGTTGAATGATGTTTTGGTCTTTGGACGATCTCGTAGGTGCAGATATGTCCAGAAATCATAAAAATCAGAGACAAATATCCTCACAACTCAATCACAAAAATGTGATAAAAGTCTGAAAAGATTTGCCAGGTTTTTTTGTCAGCCTTTTTACTGACATCTGTGACAGCTGATTTTAAAACTAGAGAACAATCATTTACTCAGCAGATAAATCATTTCTTATAGCAGACTGTTCAGCAATCGCTTTATTTGGTAATGTTTTCCCCAAGAAGGCGATGTATCACAAGCTGTTGTCCACCATATTTACTGGCTTGTCAAATACTTCATCTGAAATTTGATACCAGGCAGGAATTATCATGCAGAAGTTGCTGCATGTGGCCAGATGTTGGGTCAGTTGACTCTTCTGTTTGGGGTTTTTGTTAAAAAATAATCTGGTTGCAGCAGCTTAAGGCCACTTGCGTATTATAACTGCATGTATTTTCTCTCAGGAGGGAGGGAAAGGGGAGTATGACCTGCACGGAAAACAGAAATTTGATCTTCTAAATCATCACGTCGATGGTTACCAGATATCTCCACTCCCCTTTTCTGCAAAACGCCGCTTAATTTCTGTTATCTCCCTGTGTGACCTTGAAGATCACCACATTCACAGCAAGCACAAAATGTCTCAGCTGTGTTGTTGACATCATGTTTATCTCTGACCAAATACAGCACGAGCTCGCTCACAATGAGGGCGGAAAGTTTCAGCATCATCACATTTGGCCAGTTTGAGTCTAATACGGTTGTTTAGTTGTGCTTCCAGGGCTAAAAGGAGAGGACCAAACATTTACCCCCTGACACAGGCAGTACTGTGACTCATCTTGTTGATAGGACAAGGGACAGAGGGGGAGGCAGATGGATGGAAAACAACACAGCAGTGGGGGAGTGAGGGAGGCGCAACAGATACAGGAGGTTTTGGTGGGTGAGAGTGGGAGAAAACAAGGATTGTGTGTTTACCAGAGACGACCAAGGAGAAAAGGAATGCATCTGTAAAGATGAGTCACTATTGTCAACAACCTACTCATTCCTTTTTCAGTCATGACCAAACACGAGGACAAAGAAAGGCGTATTATGATGCCACTTTTCAGTGATCACATATAATCCAAACAGTCAATAATTCTGCGTTCAGTCGTATGCCTCTTGCCTTGACACCAGCACAACGGCACACAATGTTCCTAAGGGTTCTGCATAAGACAGGTTGTACTCTAACACTGTGTTTGGGTACTTTAGATTTGAGGAGAAGTTGTTCAAAGCACATTACAAAACAGGATTGGTTCACTTTCCAAGAATTCCTATCATTCCTTGGTCCATGTTAGCCGTTTCTGACCTTTGTATCTCAGTATGTACTACTCAAACACCCAAAGATTTGCAAAAGCATAAAATGATCAGTGATCATTCTAGTGAATGTTTTGAGCAGGTTCACATCACGCTTAGTTTGTTTTTAACAGTCTAAATCCTGTTTGGAACAAAATATCTTGGTTCTGACCACCTGTCTTTGATTTTTGTCTGACACAAGTTGTGTTGTACGGCACAATTAAAGAGCTGATTCACCTCAAGTAAAAATACTTCTATCAGTAGATATAAACAGAATACACTTTTACAATGACAAAAAAAAAAAGTTTCCTTTTTTTTCCAAAGTATGTTTACATTGGGAACTAAAGACAGATATGCATAAAGTAGAATAGGTAAAAAATAAAAATAAAAAGAGGTTTTGAACAAGATCCCCATTTCAACTCAATCTTCAGTTCTTCGGTGACCTGCCCTTTGGCCTTCTTATCCTGACACACAGCAAATGTCATCAAGTCTTTAGACCTTGCTGACATAACTTGACCGTCTTCTCTCTTTCCTAATATGCTGAGTTTGTGTCTTTGATAGACTCAAATTAAGTTGTGCTCGTACTTGGTGATTCCTACCTTTATTAGCTCAATCTTTTGATCTTTCCTGAACCCAAAGTTTCCTTCTACTCTCTGCGTCCATCAATTTTTCATGAAAATGCAGCGACAAATTTATTTGAATGCGATCCCCTGCAGTAACTTAGAGCCGGATGGACAGATTGGGGTGGCGGCAGGCTTGTGAGCGGCAAGGTAGCGAGAAGCTTTAGCGCATACATTAGTCACACGTGCGCTGACTGCCAGTGACAGAGAGTGGGGCATATGAGAGGTAGTATATTGGGTTTTGTTGGGGATGGGAAGTATTGTGTGTGAAATGCATGCATGTCTTTCACAATGTGTTAGTGAGGGAGAAGAAAGAGAGGAGGGGGCACTTTGAGAATTGAAGGAGTAAATTTATCATAGTTATGGCTTTCTCAGGAATCCATTTTCTTACGGTCTGTTGACAGCAAGTCGTATCTGCATACCCCCCCCTCTTCATCCACACCAAGGGTGATTGACAGCACCGAGCTTCAGCCTAATAGGCCTGGTTACACACTTCAGCACTGGATACACAATCAGATACACCACATTCTTCTCATATTTCTAATATTCTTTCATCGAATCAGCGATGATGGTTCTTACTCAAATTGCCTTCTGACAAATTTTCATAGCAACTCATAGCAAAAGCATAACTTTCCAGAAAATGTCTCTCTCAATTTAGTGAGGTTGTAATTAAACCCAAATCTCAAAATAATTTAGAAAACCAAACCGCAAAACGTGGTGCTGCCAGCATAAGGTGAAGTTACTGTGTTTCTTAATATGTAAACTCTTAAATTCTACTGTGAGTCATTGTATGTCGACAACATTTCACATCAACAGCAGATATATTTAAATGACCAACACCAACTCATGAGTATGACAATAACATTGTTGGTGAGGGTAGATGGGAATGTTTTTTAAGTTCTTTCAAAGTAGCAATTGCCTGGTCATTGTTGTTCATCTGTTTTTTTCAGCTTGATTGGCTCTGGGTGGGGACAAATCAGCCAGAAATTTAAAAAAATAAATATATATCTGATCAGCAAATGCACCATGGTGATACAAGGTGTCACACACGGCATCACTCTTTGGTGAAAAAGTTGTAACTTCCAACATAAATGGGACTCAAGAATTGGTCATTGCCAGTAGGCCTATGAACGTTTAAGTGCATTTTCTATGACATGTCAAGATATGCCTGCTTTGATTTTGGTTATGATTTTCAGCAGATAACATGAAGGCTAAAGAGAGTACAGTGATGAGTCTCTGTTACCCTTTTTAGCTTTTAAACTGTCATAGAACATGTTGAATTTGGAAATCTTGGCAAAATTTGGAAAATCTAGCTTAAGATGACCTATATTTTGTTAGGGCACAGAGAGACTGCTGTTTAATAACAAAGACCTCTGCAAATATTTTGAAGTTACAGTAGAATGTGTATTAGGACAACAGGAAAGAACCTGTCAGATATTTTCAAAGTCTTAAAAGTTTTCTCTTTTACGAGCTGCTTATAACTAAGTACGCCTTGTGCTTAGTGGTAGAAGATTAAAAACATTGTACCATCTTGTTACACAGATTAGAATTTTGGCAGCCCGTTTTCATTATCCATTAAGGTGCAGTTGTACATTACGAGTCAATTCAATTCAAATTCAAAAATACTTTATTGATCCCAAACAGACATTAAATGTTTTGTAGTTCATATTATCCAAGCTTCTTCACTGTTGTTTCAGATGCTGATGGGTGTCGGCAGAAAGCGTCTCCTGAAGAAACCTTCAACTGCAGACGCTGAAGACAAGATTATTTTGGGGCAAACACTTAACAACATCTTGACCGTTATGTTTTTTATGAGTACAGTTCGCCTTGTTTAAAACTCTTTACTTCTTGCATGTAGGTAAATTAGTCCAATGGGACTCTGGTCTCACCATTACAGTTAAAAACTGTACGGGTATCTTTAAGAAGAAAAATGTGCAAAATACATTTTAATAGTCATGAGATGAAGTTTGGTGATATGTATGCATTTCTAACCTAAAGCCAGTATTCCATTTCTTTTCAATCACTTCATATTCTCACACCTATACTTTCTCAAAAGCTTTACTAAAGTAAACACTGTACATAGATATCTAGATATTTAACATAAAGTTAAAAACTCAATGACTTTTGAAACTTTTCTCTTTTAAATACATGTCATTGTTCTGAAGGGTGGAAATATTTTTGTTTTTACCTCGTTTTTGTTTTCCTCATTATCAGCTTGACTGGTTATAAAACAAGGAGAGAAAATGTAGGTTTGTAAGAAGTTCTGTGTGAATCATGCAGTGAGGGAGAGAAACACCTGGCTGAGAGGATGGATGGGACCTGCACTCGGCAGACACGGTGTAGAACGGGTTTCCGTGGGACACTTCATCGCAGCAGACAGAAAATGAAAGCTAATTGTTATAATAATTATCATGACTGCAGGGAGAAGAGAGGAAAGAAACTGATTATACCCACAGAGAGAAGGAAAGAGAAAGAGGGAGACGGATTACCTGCCTGTGAGTAGCCCGTCATTAACCTCACTTTCTCCCACACGCTCTCTCTCTCTCTTACACACACGCACGCAATCACACACACACACGCCATCTTGTGCAGTCTCCAGTCCAGTGGAGTCCCAATCTATATACCATTGTTCCCCTTGTCTCTGCTGGACTGCACTAATTGAAGGCAATCTGAGCACGCTCCTGCCAGACTCTTATCTCACCTCTCTCTCATCCTGAACACGGAACCATTCAGACACACCAGTGCACCTCTGCACACACACGCAGCTTCCGCTAACGCAGCAAATAATCCAAAAAAAGCTAAGAATTTAACATTTATATACTTGATTGTTACTCATAATCAAGATGCCCATTCAGAAATTTACAAATTAAACATTTAAAAGTATTTTCTCATCTTGTATCAGTACTGAGTCAACTTATCAGTTTGCTGTATATAGTATACAAACACTGATGTCTTGCGTCTCATACGGGTAGGTTAATACATTGCAATCAAGGCATAATAAAGGTCCAGCATGGTCAAAATATGGGTTGTTTTTTATGAAAGAAACACTGCTTTGCATGCACAATTAAATTCCCAACAGTGGACAAAGCAGAGATGAAGGGAGGCTGGACAAACCGTCAGACAGAACGACTACTGCAATGTCACACAAACTGTAGCCACAACATAATATCATGTTGAAGTTCTGGCAACATAAACTCTATAAATATAACATGTGACAGAAATATCCACAAACAAAACCTTCCGTTCAAAGTCAATTTTTCCATCGTCTGCTACATGCAAGAATGTTTCCGACTTTTGATGCAGGAAAGTAAAAATACATAACTTTGCATGTACATGAACATAACTCCAAATGATTTACAAAAAAAGCAACCACACAATAGAGGTTTTTATTGGGTTACTAAGTACTGTACTTCTGGTACTTTTTGGTTGAATAGGGAATCATTTAAAGCCTGTAAAATCTCCTTCAAGTTAGTTACTTCAGTAGAAGATTACAGATGTAATCTGTAACTGACAGATGTGTGTGCAGAGGTGCACCGGTGTGTCTGAGAAAATAATTCTCAAGTTGTTGCACCCTCAACAATTTCTAAAATATAGAAGACAGCATTTCTATCTATACTTGACCTCCTTTGATCATCTGAGCAAAGAGTCAACAAACTTGAGTAACCCTGCAGTAGAACTGTGTCAAACCCACGTTTATCTCGTCAACTCCCACATTAAAGCATTTCTTTTTTTTTTTTTTATTCATATTTTGATCATCATAAGTTAGCATGGGTAAAAGAATATGACCAAAGCTTAAATATTTGCATATTTATTGTCAGGCCAATAAATTCAAGTCTAACAAGATTGTAAGGGAGTTCAAAAAAAGTTTTGAAGACTCACCGTTATTGGAGAATGGTGTAAAATTCTGAATCCTCCTTCTAATCGGATTG
Organism: Poeciliopsis gracilis; assembly: GCA_911649635.1. Taxonomy (NCBI): domain Eukaryota; kingdom Metazoa; phylum Chordata; class Actinopteri; order Cyprinodontiformes; family Poeciliidae; genus Poeciliopsis; species Poeciliopsis gracilis. The sequence goes on from CAJVRI010001220.1 coordinate 8,644,119, forward strand.
TAATCTTTCTATATCCAGGTTAAATGAGTCATTTAACCTGGATATGAAAAGGAAAAACAGCAATAAAGTAACAGAAAATAACACCATTTAACATGAAAGTTAAATGCGACTTTCTAAATTTCAAAGCCTTGCTTGAAGCAACAGCAAGATATTTGATTGTAAAAAGCCTCTGATAACTACTTTTGGTTTTGCAGTAATAAAGTGTCCGATAGATTCATCTTCCATGCATCTCATACATTCCCAGAGCAAATCAAAAGAAGCAGTTAAATCTAAATGAAAGCTACAGCAGATCCAATATGTGTTTATTGTGAGCAAACCAATAGTGATGTTATAACTAAAGCCTGGTACATTTATGAAATATTGTAATTTTATCACCAGTTCAGAAACTAAATCAATTTGAACCATGCACTTCCCCTACATGTTCCTGGTACAGAACACTGCAGGCCAAATATTCCTTTTTAATCTTCAGTACAGATGCAATCTCAGGGAAATTCTTTTAAATTAGTTTTATTGTGACTGAGTAAATTTCAGAGAAGTGGAAGAAGGAGATACAAAATTATACAAACACTATAATCAAGTCATCATTCTGGGCTTTTCACTAAATGTTTTTTTTTTTTTCAAAAGATACTCAAAGATATGGAGCACTCAGAAGAAAAGGAAGGAATAAATAGGCTGTGCTTTTAATGTAATTAGAGCACATGAAAACCACCACTGTGCTGAGAAATTAAGTAAACACACTGGGAAAATGAACACACACACACACACATACGCGCACACACACAATGCACTGCTGAGTATAGATCGCCCTCTACTGACAAACCCGGAAAACTCAACGGTATTAACTGCAAAACCAAGTGAAGCACATTAAACACAGGCATAATTTAGAGTATATGAAAAAATATTGGATGCTTCTTTCAAATCAAGGGGTTTTTTTTTTCCTATACTAAAGTTGGTATAATTTCATAAGCTGAGCCCTTTTTTGTTCAAAACACTTTACACAATTATCTCAACTTAACACCCAATTAGCAGAACAACCAAGAGCTTTTGCCAAGGGAAACAAGTTTGTAAAAATTTACACCAATTTCAAAAACAAATTTGCTTTGAGATTCAATAAAGTTGCATCACAGACATTTCTATGAGCATTAGATTGTGTGTATCTGTTTACTCTCTTACCAGCTTCAGTCAGCAGCTCTAAAAGATCTTTAGCTTTTGTTCTAAACGGGTGAACGTGACGCCTTCAGACATCTGGAAATATTACTAAGGTAATAATTTTCCTCATCTTTCCTGATTTCTTTCAATTTTCCCATGATGCCACACAAGGTTTGAGGTGCACCTTAAAATTGATCCACAGGTGGAAATAAAAACATTCCCCTGAAAAAGTCTCCCATCATTCTGGTTGTTAGCAAGCAGAAATAATTTAGGCACTGTAACTAACCTGAAAAAGGAAAGATGTAGTCCGATTCATTGCCAGACAGTGAGAGGAGCAGTGGCCAGAAGGGAAGCAGAAAGGTTGCATCCGTTTATACCGAGCTTGTGAATTCTTGGCTTCAGCTGTAGCGTGGCATCTTCTCAGACTTGTGACTGTAATGTGCAGGAACTGTTTAACAGCTGGAGAACCAGAAGATTCGGAAATGACCAGGACTCTAATGTGGCGCAAGACCACTTTGCTATAAAGTCAGTTTTGTAAAACGTCACATAAAGCACTAAAAGAGAAACATCTGTCTTTAGTGTTGGGCTCTCTGCCAGTGTGTGGAGCAAAGAAAACTGCATATTTTATATATATGTACTTTCCGGCCAAATGGGTACGATGCCATGACGAGTAAAGTCAGATACAATGAGGGTCCCTATGATCAGCTTGGAAAATGTGTGCGCGAGGACATGCATGTGTCGTGCGTTTTGCGTACACACTTCGATAAGAGGCGTCATCGCGGGTTCTCTGCTCGTCTGAGAAAGTCACACTTCGTGCTCGTTTCCAACCCCCCTGCCAGGGACAAGACCCGCTGACAGCACCCGCATTGTTATTTTTTTCATGTTTGTCAAACGCGGCGTCTCAATGCACATGCTCAAGACACAGATGTTGTCAGCATGTTACCATCTTTTCAGACACCTCTCACTCCCGAGTGAGATGGAGTTTGTCAACTCGTTGCCGACAACAGCCATGGAAACTGCACACTTAGTTTCACAGTCCCATCTCAAGCCCATCGACTTGCTTTCCAATTAAATTCCTAAAACAACTCGTTCTGCCTGCTGCAGAGCAAGGCCTTGGATCAGCAGCAGCACAAGAGCTATTTTTTTTTTTCACCATACGAGATCATAACGCATATGAAAGAGTTTTATCAGTCCACCTGCTTTCAGGAGGAGCACCTCCTGCTTCTTCCGCCTGCAGCAGACTGGCCTGCTGCTTATGTCTCCGTCTGCAAGCAGACCCCCTTTTCCAGCTCAGCAGCTGAGAAAGTGCCAATCCTACAGTTTAAAGGCCCCACTGGCCCTGCCAGCATGATAGATAGTTTAGAAATGAGGACGCGTGTTTAAAAGAGAGGAGGAGAGGGGGGAAGAAGTGGGAGGAAAGGAGAAAAAAGGCACGCAGCAGCAGCTGTCAGACAACACACACTCCAAGCTTCACTGACCAGGCTCCTGGCCGACAAGAAAAGAGGCAAAAAACGAAAGCAAAAAAAAGCTTTTCTTTGGAAAAAAAAAAAAAAAAGACATGGAAAAAAACTGAAAGGACTGAGACAGCAGATAAAAACATCAAGAATGCATCATACATGACCAGTTCTGATAGAAGAAGTTTTTGTGGGAACTAAATGTTTGCATGAATCCAACGTAAAGACACCTGAATGCAACAGTTTGAAACAAACTGCGGTTCCAAAAAACAAAAAAAAAAATGCCTTTGTAGGGAACTACAAAACATGACTTAAAAAAAAACAACAAAACTACTGACATTTTTCTCGAAGATCCCAATGTATCCATTCACATACACAGAACCAAACAATTTCTTAGATTTTGTTCAGGAAAACAGAAATCAGAAGTCACATTAATCTGGTCTGAATGAAACCCAAGTGCTGTGATGAAGGTGTAATTTTCATGTGTGCAGTATGAGAAAATTAGCAGGTTTTCTGAAACGTCGCCCCCCGCTGCCCCCCGTCGAGTTCTCCAAATTGGCTGTCGAGTTGACTCTTAGTGTTTGCAGCTCTGACACCTTTCCGCTCTTTTCATCTCCACCATGCAAACAACACGCGCATCAACTCAACAGGTGGGACGTCGCTTAAGTCTTCAAACATTATAGTTCATGGTGCTGCAGAAACATTTTCCTTGATTACCAGTTTATAATTTAGATCGGTTTTAGTGCATGGAATAAAAAAAAAAGCAAGATTCTAATGTATTTCATTTTAATGTTCCATCACTCAGAGATGAAACAATTAAAAACTGTCAATAAAAGAGCATAAATTAATTGTACATCAGTGTTTAAGCTTTTACACTTTAACCATTTTATTACTTTAATTTGGACCCTATTCACTTAAAGTCAGTCTTTTTTTCTTGAAAGTATAGAATGTATATTTATATGTTTTTGTTTAAACATTGTTAGAGGCTTTCGTACATATCTGTTTGCTCTGAATGTTTGCTGAAAATACAGTATTGGTCTAACAATGACATAAATTAGATTAACTATTTGATTATTTTCTAATTAATTTGTTTTTATCCCAGAGCTTTTCCAAACCTTTTGCAGTTTTTCCACATTTTCTGACTACCACAAACAATTTTACTGGCATTTAATGTGAAAAACAAGAATTTCTTTTGTATATTTTCACAAACAGTCTAAATACTATGGGGTGCATTTAGATTCAGCTCCCTTTATCCTGAATAAAATGCACTGTACGTGCAATAATCGATTATTCAACTGGAAAATGAAGAAACTGGTAGGAAAACATGACCAGTCATTCACAGAAGCGCGAACAGATTATGTCCACCGTTAAAAGAGGTGGTGGCAGCATTATACTATGGGAACGTTTCCTATTAGCAGGCTGGAAACAGGGAAGCTGGATGGAGATCCACACACTGCACTCCCTGAGGAAAACCTGTTAGATGCTGCAATAGATGATGTGGCTTGGCAGCAAAACAACAATTTTAAATGTTCAATGATATCGTCAATGAAATCGTCAATGAAATCGTTTAGATCCAGGGACATTCGTGAGTTATAACGGCCCAGTCAAACTAAATACCAAAATCTAAGTAAGAATTTGAGATAAGACTCTGAACTTTAATGTTCAGGACCCCCCCCCCTCCACAAACGGGGAAAAAGGTACTCTGGACGTCCTGTGCTTAACTTTTCAATCAGTTCTTTTTGTGTATTCTTTGGATTCTCTTTACGGCGTCAATGCAGTCAAACGGGAAAACCCCACAGCGTTTGCAGATGTATACCCTCCGTCTCCTTTCCCATTGCTCTCACAGGGACCCTGCCTAAAACTTATTAAACAGATCTTAAGAGCATCTTCATTCATCATTGCCACCTCTCTTATGCATCAGTGCCTCTGTGTGTGTGTGTGTATTTATGTGTTGCGGAGCTGTGAATCTATGTGTGTGTTGCCCCAAGAGGCTCACTGTCGGTTCAGAGAAGGGATGATGTAGGAAGATTAATACTGGTGTGACGGCAGAACCATGCCAGGGAGGAAGGGTCACTCATTACCCATCTGACCAGCCATTTTCAACCCCAAAGACGAGGAATAAAAAACGCTCACACAAACACAAGCACAGATGGCAGCTGTGGAGAGGAGCTTCTCTAAACTGTCTTCATCCGCCGTCCCGTTTCCGTGCATTTAACGCTTTCCACACCACCCTCGCCTGTCCCCATTTTTTTCTTCCCAGTTTTGTCTTTCTTTCATCTGCCTCTCAAATTGTTATCAGTCCTGCTCAAATACATCACATTAGTCTGGCTCACTTCAACAGGGGGGGGAACCCTGACGTATAAAATGAATCGACTGCCTCAGACTCATCTTTATGGCTGGACCAGGGAGGATGTATGGACGGAGAGGAGATGGGATGTGCTGCAGACAGGAGAGGGGTCAAAGACTGCAATTACCACCCAATTGATTTCCATTGGTGTGATGGAGAAAATAAGTGTTACTCCGTCAATGTTCACTCAACCTGGCAGTGAATCCTCCTCTGAGAAACAGAGAGAAAGACAGAATTCTCTCAGTCCATTCATTCAGCCTGTCATTAATTAGTGTGCTCATTTAATTTCTTGCAAATGTTTATTTGTTCACTGAAGCAGCTGATGATCTGCAGCAGTACACTTCCAGACAGACATAAATTTAATTACATAGTATTTAGAAGTGCTTGTTGTCAAAGGGTTCCTGGAAGTTTCATCAAGTTAAATTTAAGACCTTTTTGGGGGGGGTATTTAAAATAACATAAGGGTTAACTTCGTGGCAGTAAGAAATTATATTTAACTTCATGACATAAGCATGTTAACTGCAACCGTCAGCCTGCAGACCATACAACTCTGGCCTATAGAGTGGCGGACAAAGTAACAGGATGTTTTCATTGCAATTGCCAAAATATGTAACAAACCAGTTTTAGCAGAAAAAAATCAAGACAAGGCCAAATGTAATCTGAGACTCACTCTGGAAAATCTGGACATATTCAGAACTTCTTAAAGAATTAAAATGTATTGAAGACGACTGAATTTAGGGGAGTTTATAACTTTAAAACCCTGCCAGAAATCCAGGTCATGTCATCCAGAAATTTCTCTGAACTTCTAACTAAAAGATATTTTGGCATATAGTTTTATTTCTTTCATAGTGTTTGGCCGGACAGGGGTAGTCACTAACATTACGTTTGCCATTACCAATACTGAACAGGGTTTGTGTGCAAACCTGTACAAATAGACCCTTTCTGTCATAAAGAGTTTCTGCAGGTTTCACAGAGTTAAATTTAGCAACTTTTAAAGATCTCTTGTCCAAAGTCATTTTTAGGTGATCCCGAAGATTTTCCTTTAGATTTAGCTTTGGATGTTGGCTGGGCTACTTGTAAACTTTCATTGCCCTGAAGTTATTCTTTGTGGATTTAAACTTTGTGTAATGGTGCAGCTCTCCAAGAAATCCCTGAAGGTTCTGAGCAAATAATAACTTTTACCTGGAATTCAGAACTTCTCCCACCTTTACAACACGTTTCATCTCGAGAAAACTAATCCAAGAACATAATGCTGCCACTACCATGTTTCAAAGTGTACATGGATTTATTTTGGTGAAGTTATTTTTCTGAGAGGCTCACCAAATCAACAGACCAAAGGAGACACTATGTTTTTTCTGCAAGTACTAGAGTCTTTCTTTTTTGTGTGGCTTGTTTTCAACAATGCTGCTGATTGTAAAACCACTGGCATTAACTGGAGGATGAAAATGAGGACAGCGCTTTTTTTCCCCTAAAGTATTTCAAATACACTGCAGTTGATGGCAGATGTAAACCAAAGAACACTGGATGTTGAAACAAAATTAAAAGCGGTTTCAAGTCTGAGTGTCTGCTCAGTAATGGAACCAGGTTGTGAGAGATTGTTTCTGACTCTTTCATATATTTCATGTGATATGAAACAGTTTTAAACTATTTTCTCCATCACACAAACCTGGAATCAAGTGGTATTTTTCAGAGACCCTGGAGATGTGTCCCTGGAGATAAGTGTACTTAATAGCATCATAAATTGCATTGAACTTGCGTAAATAATACGGCGAAGGGTAACTTGTCTTGAAAACCAACATTTTTAAGTAAAACTTAATAAGTGTATCCCTTCTTAAGTTAATAGTGGATGACTTAACATGAAGGTTCTCGATGTAATTCCCAAACGTCTGATGAACCAATAAATGTGCACATTTCACATTTATGCAGTTTGGAAATCTGGGCATGTTTAAGACTTTTTAAGCCCCGAATTTGTGATTATTAAATTTAAGGCTTTTTAAAACTGAGCAAAAATCCTGGTTAAACCACCCAGGATATGATCACTAAAAGAAATTTTGGAGTGGAATTCTGTCTCATTATGGTTTCCTTAAAACATTTTTATATAAGTTGTAAATATAAAGATCTGATGAAGTCATATGCTGGACATTTAGCAACATGAGCCGATCAAAGAGGCAATTAGAGGATTAGATGGAACCTGGTGTGATTTTATAGAAGGTACTTAGATCCTTTAATGTAAACAGAGTTGGTATTAGTAGGTTTAACAAACTCTACCATTGCCAGGCCTTTCTGTAGAAAACGAAGACAAGAATTACCACAATCTCTTTGGGCTCTGATATTTTCTCTTTTTTTTTTATTTGTTTCCCATTTTGTCTTCTTTTTTTATTACCCTCTTATTCTCTCCGTCCCTCCCACAGCCTCCCCTCCCCTCTCTGAGCCGCCAGGCTTTAGGGCCAGACTGTGGTCTGTCGATAGAATCAGTGGAAAACAGTTTGGAAACCCAAACCTCAGTGAAATTATTTGATTACAACCTCCCATTACTTCTTGGTTTGGAGGCATTAAAAACTCGCTGAAAAGTAATGATTTCCATTTTGTGTTTGACTTGTTATACAATATTTGCTGTGGGGTTTCTGCTTTTTCATCTGAGGGTAGTTTGCAAGAGAGGATTTGCTTATTTTTTTTTCTGTTTAAATGAGATAATTGATTCTGTGTTTAAGGGAGGGAAAAAAAAAAGACAAGAAGAGGCACTATTAAACAAAAATGGAAAACTTGTGCAATTTACCACACTCCATAAAGTCCCCCACTTACCAAGCCAGGCCTTTTTCTCATCCTGTGGGGAAGGTTTGAGTTAGTCTGCAGTAGTTGACTAATTAGCCAAAAGTCACAGAACAATGACCTTGCAGTACAACAGAAGATAGACAAGGACTAATTAAGGCTACTTTGTCTCTCACCGGCAATTAAAAAACAACAAAGCTCTGCAAATTTTCACCCCAAATCTCTTTGTTTCTTCTTCTTAGACTCTCGACCCATTTATCCTTTCCATTTATCTCCTTAAAAACAACAATGTTCCTTTAAAATGACAGCGCCGTGACAGAAGAGTCTGGGACGTGAAAGAGTCGTACTAAAGGGCCGACAGAGAGGGAGGTTAAAGAGGAGAGGAAGAGGAGTCTGATGACGTAGTTTGTCTGTTAGGTGTTTTTATTACACACGCACACGTTTACAGCAGCTTTTGTGTAGTCGCGTGAACGCAACCGTGTGTGCGAGCATGCGAGCGCACATATAAGTGTGTGTGATTGGGCTGTTTGGCAGGTAGAAGGCTGTGAGTGCAGCCTGTCACAGCCCAGCCCTGATTACTCTGCACCATTCATCAAAGTGTCACCTCTCTGACAGCTGCTAATAAATATACTGCCACAGACCCCCACTCGCACCTGGCAGCGCACCACATTTACACACAGGCATACACACCACGGCCCCCTTGAACACACACACACACACACAAACGCGTTCCCTCTGCCACCCCCAGCAGCACAACGCAGCACCAAGCAGCTCCAGCAGCAACACATCCTGGAGCTCATTTGCTAATTGCTGCATTTCCCATCAATTCTGCTTCTGTCTTGTTCAAATGTCAACAGGAGAAAGAACACTGGAATAGATTAATAATATATAGAAGATGTGACATTAACGCATCCATATTAACAAGTTGTGCCATGATCTGTCCAACTGCTAGCTGCGACGGCATAACCCAAACTTTATCAAGTTACAGAATCTTGAAAATGTGTCTTTGTGACCTCAAGGTATAAAGTGACCTTGAATGTTTATGGTCAATTTCCTGCTTGAAGGAGAACCTCGGTCCCAGTCTTGGATGAGTCGCCTATATGGGTTTGTTGCAAACTAAACAGAAGTTCTTCTTCCTTTCTTTGAAGAGAGGCATTTTTTTTCATGTCGCTTTTCCATAAGTATCAGATTTATCAAGATTTATTTATCTGTTTACTTACAAATATTTTCGAGGTCTTGAGTTGGATTTTGTTTCATTTATTTTTTCTGTGAAAAAAAAAAAAGGTTTTAAAACCATGCATAATTCTCCAACTTTTTTTTGTTTGTTTGTTTGTTTTTTATTCAATGCATCTAAATGCTTCATACATTTATCCTAGAATGAACATACATTAGTTTCTATTTACAGTGAAACTTGTGTAGGCAACTGAAACAACCCTGCTGCATGTGGTAATGTACTGCTGCACTGGGCCACAAAAATACCAAACACTGCTGCCTCAAAAATGTGCATTTGCATGTAATTGCTGGTTTGCTTTCCTTTCTTTCAATTCATTTGTAGTCAGTGTGGAACACACACCCATGCGGTGATCTTCCTGTCCGTCTACGATCGGGAACTGTAGGATTGCTGCAAGAATTTGCTCTCTAACTGTAAATGGAGCCTGCAGGACTCCTGTCTCGGTTATGGCAGATGCTCCCCGGCTCCCCCTGTTGGGAGACAGATGAAGCGTGTGACTCAACAGGGCTGTGTAAGTGGCTGTGCCTTGTGTAACACAATGAGTGGGACTTCGGTGATCTAGTGGCGGAAGCGTGGATATCGGTGTATCCTGCGCTGGACGGTGTCCTTGCCAAGCTGAGCGTGTGTTCAAGAGAGTCTGTGGGCGAGTGTGTGTGGACACAAGGCTGTGGGCATGCTGCGCTGGCAGATGGCATTGCTGCATTGCCGGGGCCACCCTGGATAACAGGGGGGAGGACAGGGAGAAGGTGGAAATGGGGGAGGCAATAGGATGTGAGTCAAAGGCGGCAGCGTGAGGATAGTAGTAAAAATGAAAACAAAGTGGGAGTAAGCAGATGGGAGTGAAGTTTGCATTATTACAAGAAAGATGCGGTTGATGAAGGGATGAAATAATGCATCAAAAGGAATGAGGAAAGGAAGGAGAACGGAGAAAGGAGACACTTCCACAGAACAAAGTTTGAAAGCAGGACATTTTCCAGTCCAAGTGCAATTTCTCTTTGTGGTCAGTTGCCAGCTGCAACTCGAGTTCTAACTGTAAGCGTGTACACGTGTGTTGCCATGCATTGCATGCCTGCTGGACAGCAAGGCTGGGCCAGGTGTAGAGTGGGAGTGCTGGGAAGTCTGGGAACAGTGGGCCTGTTAATTAGAGAGGGGTGATTAATGGGACAGCAGAGGAGGAGCACTGAGTTAGGGAGATGAGATGAGCGATGGTGGAAAGAGTTGAGCGGAGGAGATAATAGGCTTGGGAAAAGGAAATAATTAAAAATAATAATTTTTAATAACCGAAATTAAGTTTCAGCCCGTGTTCAAACTGGGTCCAAGATGTCATTCCTGCACATGACGTGATCGGTGATGGCGTCTGAATTGATAGTGTGTGCGTTATTAAGATGTAAGAAGCGGCATTGTGACAAACGCTCCTCGGGGGATGTGCCGTGTAAACACCAATCATTTGGCAGATGCGCCGTGAGCAAATTGGCAGCCTATTCCCAATGGACAAGACACACACCATTATCAAGAACGAGAATAATCGAGTGCCGTCTCCCATATGAGGAGCAATTAATCCACACCGAATCAAACTTCCAGAGAACAGAGCGCGGGGTCATAAAAGTGGAGAAAATAAAGGATTGTGAAGAAAAGAGTGGAAGGGAGAGGAGAAGGAGAGAAGAGACGTTATTAAACAGTTTGGCACATTTCTGTTAGGATCAATTTCTGCTTTTGGTTTTATATGCTAAAAAGCATCAAGGAATTCAAACCCTTTTTTTGAAAAAAAACTTTGAGGAGAATAAGGGACAAATGAAGGGAGGAGAACTATATCTGTTAAGCAGCTCAAAATTTAAAAGCGTTTCATGCCTTGCCACGTTCAACTCTTCATTTTCCCACTTTTACACCACCACAGTGCATTTTGTGGGGATTTTATAAGAAAAACACAAAGTTTCACATAATCTTCAAGTGTTAGGAAAATGATACAAGGTTGTTTTTTCATATAACTAAAAATCTGGAAAGAGCATCATGCATTTGTATTTAACCTTCTTTGCTCTCATATCCCTAATAAAATGCAATGAAACAAATTCCCTTCTAAACTTATTGCATTCCTAAATAAACTACATTCCTGTCCATATATTATCTCCGTTTTGGGTTCATTGTTGGGGGGGCGCCTTCGAAGGAATGCTGATGCTGCCCCGGATAAGTTGCCCAGATCACACATATCAGAAACTGCTAATGGACCCCGGCCCATTTTTAGCCCTTTGAATGTTTGTGTGTGGCCCCCCAATAAAGTGACAAAATTTGAGAACTACTTTGCAAAGGAGAATATGTTCAGTTTCCAAATATCTAAAGCCAATAGAGACATAAAACCCATATGACTTGCAAGCTATAGATGAAGTGAATGTTGCTGTGCAGTAATAAAACTTTGGTTTTATCCAGATGCCCACAATGCTTATTCCATATATGTGTTTTTAGGAAGTTTACACAAGTAACCCTTAATGGCTCCGTCCTTCAGGTGTCCCACCTCAGTCGGGTCTTAAGTTCCCAAATTACAGAGCCTTCACATGTAGAAGCAGTCTTTTTTTTTTTTCTGCCTGATTGCTCTGTGCCAACACAATTAAGGAGAAGACTAAAAGGAAATGTTTCACTAGGAAGAAAAGTAGAGCTGGTCATGTTTTAATTTTCTGCAGATGAGGGACACGGAGAGAAAAAGCAAAAAGAGGTGGGAGAACAATGCGATTTGGGATATAGCACGTAATTTACTCATTTTGCAAAAAGCTGTTTTAACAATACATTGGAAACATTTTACTCCATTGCAGACCGGTTGGCTTCCTGCCGTGAGACTGACAGCAGAGCCAGAGTAAAAGAGATGTTTTCAGAGCTTCTGCAATTCATCACTCTGTCATAGGAAAGCCCAGTTCTACACATAATTTTAAGATGTAATCACAGCTTTCAGAGGAGGTGCAAAAGGAGGTAACACTTCGAACTTCCCGAGAATAGGGAGTTTGTTGAATTCACAAAACAATTTGTAGTAATTTCATATGTAAAAGGAATGGAGTTTTTTTTTTTTTTCCAAATTCAACTCAAGTCGTAAATTAAACGTCAGAATGGCAGGATCAGAAAACTCTGCTGGAGTATAAAATTAAGACAGTCACTTTAATTTAGATTGTAATATGGCTTTAAGTATGGAACTGAAAAAAAAACTACAGATGGATGGATGAGCGTAGGGACAAATTGTGGGATGGACAGATGGATAAGTTTTGGGACAGATGGAAGGACAGACGGATGGATACAACTTTATCCTCTCGGTACCAAAAATAGAGTCTCATCGCACGTTTTTCCATACTCTGTTTTCTTTTTCCACCATACAGACCAAGTAAGTAGTTTCCTACTTTACCATCATCGTTCCCATAATCAAAACCTAGAAATAAAAAAAACAAAAAAAACCCCTTATGTAATAAAAGGCCTGACAATGGTCCCCTATGAGCGAGTAAACACCAATCAGTTGAGCTTTAACTAAAAGATAATGTGACTGAGCACAAAGCTTAGAATCGGGATGTGCTCTGCTCAGCATTCATTACCAAATGTGCTTGATATCAACTCTGTTTTGCTAGTGCATTAATATTTTCCATCACTAACACCTTTCCTCTCAGTGCTGTCCTGGCAAATTAGCTGGAGAAAGCGGTTTATCAGCTTGTTATGTCAATCTCTCAACCCCCTACCTTGACATTTTTTACCCTCCATGTGTTCTTGTGTATGTGTGCGTTAGATCAGCAGACTCTTGAATAGAGAGTGTCGGCTCGCCGGCAGCCCCTGCTTCGCTCCCACAGAGCAACTGTGAGCGTGTGTTTCCTGCAGAGCAAACATGTTAGTTCATCTGCTTTCACAGTGGGCAAACAGTGAAGGGGGCTCATGAGCAGCGTTAATGGAGAGAAGAGAGAGGAGCAGCAAAAAAAAAAAAGCGGGTGGATTGTGGAAGCAGAGCAGGAAGTAAAAAGAGCGGACAGGTTTGTAATTTAATGTGCAGCAAGACTTACGTCAGTGCTTTACGCAAGTGGCAACTGATTTTTATGTGCCTCATATAGCAGCGCGTGTGTGTGCGTGTGTGTGTGTGTGTGTGTGTGCGTGTGTGTGCGTGTGTTGGGGGCTGCAGGGAAAACTCGAAAACTCCACTAATTGCAACTTTTGGGTTTTGCATGAGGGTCTTCTCAGGCTAATATCATTAGCTAATCTGCTGTGTGTTGTCCTCTTCACCCTCACCGTCAGCATTCCCATTTCTGGTAGCACAACAAGCACGTCCCGGCCCCCCACGTCCCCCCTCCCCACCACCCCATCTCCAAACACCCCCACTTACACTCACACCCGGTGCCTTGCTTCCCAGAGACCAGATTGCTGAGTCCAGGCTTGTACTTCTGGAAAGGCCCTACATCTGGCCTACACTGACAAAGAAGATTAATACCTCAGACACTCGCAGGCACACAAGCATGGGCATACTCGCACACATCTCTCGCCCACGCACCAAGGTACCATCGTGGATCATCCTCAAAATGCTCATAAACATGCACGATTCAGCCTAAATCAAAACTAGAAAACAGAGGGCATTCCACCTTCCCACCACTCCCTTTCATCCTGTCTGTGTTTCTTTGGGCTGTGGACCAACCTACCTCCCAGTTTTCCCCCTTCTCACCCCCAAACCACCTAAGTCCCCCACCCACACATTCCACTTTACACAGAATCTGCAGGCCACAGAAAAAACAACTTTCTGCTGATGCGACTACTCCTTCATCCTTCCGTCTTCCTCTCGATCGCATCACACACACACACACACACACGCATGCATGCACGCACGCACACCAGTTTTTGGGGCTGAATGTGAGCCCTGAGCTGTGCTTCAAACGTTACATCTGAGTGGGTTACAGCATGCTCCAGGTGGCCCCCCTCCTGGAAAGCAGAAGTCCACAAGGCAAACATCCTTTTAAAAGTCTGTTTTCAATTAAGACCAGCAGAAGTCTCAACGCAGTGCATTGCAGAATCATCAATACCACTTGCGCTTGTTATAATTTGGCACATTACAACCGCAAACTATGATGTATTTTATTGAGATTGTACGTACAAGAGCAACAAAGTAACTTCAGTAAAATATGTGGCTTTAAAACTTTTTTACAGATACAAATCTGAGAAGTTTCACATGTGCATGCTATTGGCGTCTTCATGTGCCAACCCTTAAAATGAGATATGTATATAAAATACGCAGAAAAACTTAACCTTCTCATTTGTCCCTCAGTGAAACACAGTAGTGGCACCATGATGCTATGGGATGCTTTTTTTTTTTTTAGCTGGAACAGTAAATGAGGTCAGATTTAACTAATGGAGCTAAATGCAGCAGAAGACCTGAATTACAACGAGAATTACAAAGACCCGAGAACAAAAATATAAATGAAGATATTAATGTTCACAGATGTTTTGCATCCAATCACACTCAGTTTAAGCCTTTTTCTAGAGGAAAAAAAGGAGAAAAAAAAAAACAGCACCATTTTCTGTTTCTGGGAGTATAAAGCTGACGATGCTAGACACAAAGTGGTGACTTTATTAAAATTAAAAATAAATAAAAAGCTTTGCATTGTGTCTCTGATAAAAAAATATCTAGTTGTGATGTGATTTTTGCACGGCATTGAATTTATCAACAAGACTACAAAAGAATGATGTTCTGAAGTTTACAGATGCTTTAACATTTCGCTAAAAATAGTTGAAGGTGAAAACTTTGTAAAAGGAGCCAAAGGAGACGAGCACTGCACAAAACACAGGATTCAAAGGGTTATTTCCAGATGAGAATCATTTCTATCCTCAATCTATGTGAGTTCAGAGTGGAAACTCCCTGGCATTCCCCCTGCGGGCTGCCAAATGTGTAGCTTGGCCCACAAGAGAGTGGAGAGAGTAGTGTCAAAGGAGCGAGAGGTGCTGACATAACCTCCTTCCCCCACATTCACCTGCAACGGCCCACATGACTCAAGCAGCACACCTGTCACTGGAGGCTGAATATGTACAGTTGAGCTGAACAGAAACAGCATAGAGCAGAATGGAGAGGTGGCTGAGAGAAAAACAACAACAAAAAAACAACATTTAACTGCAGCGCCAATGCACGGGATCAGGTAAAGGAGTAATTACTTGGACAGGAACGACTCTTACACACTTCCCCTCATGTCAGCACGTTGCTCATCTGAGAATGGCAAGACGGCGACAGAGGGAGCGAGACAGAAAGGCTGATCGACAGAGGAGTCCATGTCAGGACGGAAACCGAAAGGAGAGGATGCAAAGGAGGTTCTGCGAGCTGCTGGGTTGGTTAGACTACGACCCGACCAGAAATGACTGCTGTGTTCAAAACATACTGAAAATAAGTGATTATAAAACAGATGATCAATGGCAAGCAGCAACACTGTTAGACTTTTAGTTTAGTCAACTAAAAATTAAAACTGCACATAAGCTTTAAGATCAAGCAGAAGAAAAACTGTTTGATGGACAAGTAAAAAAAAAATGATGATTAATACCTAAACACTGAAAATACTAGATTTTACATAGCCTATTTTTTTATGTTCTTTTGGTTTTTCAGAACTTTTTTTCTACATAAAAAACGTTTTTCTTTATGTCTTTTCACATGCTTTCATGTTTCAATAGGAACAGCTAATATTCCCTAATTTAGCTAAAAAGTTAATTAGGACAGTAAGAGTTGGTAATATGAACCTCGACTTTTATCATCATGCTTTACCACTTATTTAGAAAACAAGTCACACTAAAATGTATTTTAAAATTTTACTAAACATTCTTTCTAAAAAAAAAAAAAAAGTAGTTAAAAATGTATCAAAACAAATCATAAAATGTCAATTGGACTTAAACAAAAAACAGCTCAAACTAACATCTTTTTTCAATTAAAGTTCATCATTATCAAAATAAATCATTTCTTTCCACGATGATGATAGATTTTACAATAATTGCTCATCTCTACATGATATTTAAAAAGTTAACAACTGAAATTAAATCTCCAGTGTGTTTCCTCTAAAATATAACTGATGACTCCAAATTGAGGAAAGAGAGAAACCGATTTGTTGCTGGCTTTTACAGCTTCTGTGAAAATAAATCAAACCCGTCTTTTCAACACCGTGTGTGAGGTGAGGAAAGAGCAGAGAAAATAGAAGTTATTTAAACAAAAATAATAAAACACTTTTACCATGCAATTTTGCCAAGAGTCATATTTCAATATCAGAATATGAAGGGGAGCATCGGTGAAGATGATAAAAATGAATAACTACGGTGGAAAGTGTCATGATCCAAGTTGTAATGTTGTTTGGGGTATATTGTAGGTGTATTCTTCCACTCTCTGCACCCTATCGGACCAGCCTTCCGTGTCCTTATAAATAATTCATTTTTTAATCTGATTTCCCAGAGCGGCTCTCAATGCGTTAGTCACATATTCAATAACGGTGCGCCGTGAATAATCTGGTTCTGTGTTTCTGTGATCCCCTACCCTCCTCCACCCCCCAAACACCACCCCCGGTTTCCACAGAGGAGGTGGGGAGGTCTGTCAGAGTCACCGTGACAGTAAGAGCGGAGGAGAGGAGAAAAGGAAAAAAAGGGAGGAAAAGTGGAGTAGGAAAGTCAGGTGCATCATCTGTCAACTTCCCTACGAGATGACAATGAACAGATGCGTGCAGTTCTGCTGCATATCCATGTTTCGGATTGCTTGTCTCTCTCATTTGGAGCCAGAGCATCAGCGCTGCCTCTCCTGGCGGGTTCTCGCAGCCACGCATCTGGAGAGCTGGGGATGACTTGTTCAATGATTAAACAATTTCTCAACTGACAGGAACAAATAAGAAACTATAAAGATGTGGGGGTGGGGATGGGGGGGGTACAACACAGAGTAGTCTTTAAGCACTTCTAATTTAAGTATCATGTAGAACAGAATACATGGCAACGTTGTGCTTTTGTGTTTTGTCTTTTCTGTCTAAGATTGGTGGAACCACAAGAATATGTCAAAAAAAACACTGACATAAAAGGTCTAAATTAGAAACACACATCACATCTTATTTTCCATACTTCATTTTTTCTGGTTCTGGGATCATTTCCAGTATTTTCATACTAAAACCCAAAATGTGAAAAACAAGACAAATGATTTATAGTGGAATACAGCTCATGGAAGAATTTGTTTTTAATAACAATAAGTAAATCTAGCAAAAAAAAAAAAAAAAAAATTATATATATATTGCATTTTTTTCCCCCCAAAAGCACAAAAAAAAATGAAAATGTGGTAATACTTCTTTGCAGTATAATGACAATGTCATTTATGCTATTGTGCCTTGGGTGCTGTGTTTTTTTTCCCAGCCACGCTGTCTAGCCGCAAACAACTGAATGCACTGATTTTATTATGCTGCTCACTTAAAAAATTGTTTCCTTGCACAAGAAGCAGTTAGATTTCTTTTTTCTTACTTTTGCCAGTTACAATTACGCTCCAGGATAAAAAGCCAAGGGTCAGTACAAGGATTCGTGCCATATCGGCATGAAAGACGATGTACTGTATCTAACTCCACAATAAACACTTTAGATACAGTGTAATGCTGATGAGAAATCCACACATCAAAAATATTTCAGAGCAATAAAATAGTGAATTTCTGCATGATTTGACATGTAAATGAGCTCCATAATCATATCGGCAAATAAGGCTCGTTATATCCTTCTTGAATTTTGTGGATTACGTCTTTCTGTGAAAGTGTCTGTTCAGAAAGTGCCTGCAAAAGGCAAAATTAGATGTCCAAACATCCAATTAGTTCACTCTACTTTGTCCTCTCAGCAGGTCTGTTCATATTCAACCACATTAGGTTACTAAATATGAAGCAATGGACCAAACTCTATAAAAACCTTCATCTATTAACCATCATCCTGCAATACTTTGTTACTAGGAAACTTAACCTCTGACCATTCTGCTAGATAAGCAAGCAGATAGTTAATCATAAAGATATTTTGCGGAAAAGAAGAAGAGATACCAACTCCTCGCTCGAACACGAGGCAGCAAGTGGAGATGATGTGCATATCTAGATGTGCAGAAATCCACACGAACACCTGGAGAAGAATGAGATTCAGTCCTTGGCTGCACAAACCTGGAGCACCCCCTAGTGTTGCTTTTCTATAATCCACCAAGTTGCACTGCTGTGAGAAGAACTCACATCTAAATAAAGAGGGCAAAAACAGTGCATTGGTTTCCGACCGCATTTATGAAAGGGCATGTTTGTTTGAGAAAAAAAAAAAAAGGCCTATAAACTTTTAGTTTTTTTTTTGTTTTTTTTACAACATGACTTAAAGGAAAGATTTTAAAAATAATAATAGTAATTAAAATAATAATAATAAAAAGTGAAGGACAGGGTTTTGGTCATCTCATCCAACCTCAGTAAGTTTAGCTCCGTTTAATGTGCTGATTATTTACTGTCCACTTAAGCACCACAAGAATTTAAGCAATTGCTGGTCTGTAGATTGGAAAGTCTAAAACTGCCCAGAAGTCTTTCACTGAGGCCCAAATCTCCCTTCTGAAAGTGATCCAAGGTCCTGCCCTGCATCCAAATCCTCACTGAAATCCGAATGCACGTTTCCATCCAGGTTCGTGTAAACGTTTGTGTGTTTGTGATTAAAAAAAAAAAAAAAAAGAAAAGAGGAGAGATATGAGAGCCGAGGCGTTTCTGCAATCTTTGCACATCCTAATTTGGTACTCGGGGAGTTAACACACCTGCCAGCTTCCTGCTGACGAGGGTGATTTCTTAACTGTTGTTGTTTGTGCGTCAGTTTAAGGAGAGGTGAGGACAGTGAGAAAAGGGAGCGAAGTCTGCGGCGGGCAAGACAGAGCATGCATGCACGCACACACTCAGATCCCCGGCTGCTGCCAATAAGAGGCAATTTGAACATGTAAAAATGTTGACTGCTTGATGATTGATGGTAGTTATTTGTGGCTTTCTAACCCCCTTCTGTTACCACCACTTCCCCTTCTCCCACTTATTTTCTTACCTCTAATTTCATTCCCATTTTTTGATGCCCCCCTTGCACCCCATCCTAGAATGATTAACATTGTGTAATGTTGTGTGAGGGGTCCAATTTCCATCAGTACCACTTTGTCTGACGTGCAGAGCCTGAATTCGGACTACATAGCCATGACCCTTTCTATAATGGAAATTAAGTTTAAAAAAATAATAATAATAATGAAACAAACTTTTCTTCTAAATTTAATAAGATTTCACCAAATTTTTAAAGGGGAAATTAAACCTCTGACACAATTTCAGTTTGAAAAATAACCAAGATTTCTTGTAAAAAAAAAAAAAAAAATCTTTGCTCTTATTTAAAGGGTATAATTAGGGTTTAGAAATTAAAATCTCTAAGTGTTGAGATCTGGGTGACTGCCATCACTGCCACCTCGCCATCCATCACCTCCAAACTCTGTTCATCGAAGTCTGTAAAGAAGGAAGAGAAAGATAAGGAGATAGGAAGAGGAGAGGACACAGGAGGCCTTAGAGCAACTTTCCCATCCATCATTTCTCCGGCCCAAACTTTAGAGGAGCAGGAAAAGGGGAAGCCAAAAGCACACACGAACTGTTTTCACAGAATGATCCTTTGCTTCCTCCCACGTTTCCTCAAGCAATCAACGGAGCACAAGCGTATCCTTAACTGTACGGCCGCAGGGCCAGGAATTCCTCCAATTCTCTTCCTGACCCTTTATGGCCAGAAATCATTTTCCTTTCTGCCAGTTTCCCCGTTTCTTCCTCTGGCCTGGTCCGCAGACAGACGTGGGGGAGGGTCAGAGAGAAAGCGGGAGGCAGGAGGAGGGGGTACAAGACAGGACAGGGCCTTTAGTCTAGAGATCATTACCTTTACATTATTAATGTATGGCCAAACCACAAAGGACACTCACAGACAATGAGAAAGAGAGCGACTCTGTGTTCTAAACAGGAACTTCGAGAGAGAAGGTAGATTCCTCGACTAAACTAAGTTGAATGTTTCCAACCACGAGGCGGGAAATTCAAGAAAAATGATTAAAGGCAATTTAATGCATAGATTTTATATGCATACAATTTAAAATTCATATCCGCAACTGACCTTTTTTCACACTTTTAAGCATTACAACCTCCAGTCAGTGCATTTTACACGACGATTAAGAACTTTTGTGAATGAGAAAAAAAAAATCATGTAACTTTCATTCCTTTTTACTATTTGAACTCTAATAGCCACCCCTTTTATAAAATATTTGTCCATGTTTTCATCTAAAAACAGCCCTTCCTGAGTCAGATCACAGAGAATATGTTCGTCACACTGACTGTTAAAGGGATTTAGGTCATCCTCATATCTGAGGGCCCTGCATGGACACAAAACAATCCCTCTTCAGAACAGTGCAGCAAAAATTGCACTTGTTGAGAACTCTGATGAAGATCAGTCCGCCACCACATGCGCTTCCTTCCATCGCGCCGTTTCTGCTTCGTCAAAAGCATCCTGACCTTGGGGTTCTACAGGTGACACAAAGACTCTGCAGACGGTAAACAAAATGGCAGAAAGGTTAACACTCCTTTGTGCCTAGGAAGATGCCTGTGATCCCTGCCTCGTCTACAGGAAAGCTCAACCACACTTGATGCAACCTCTGCAACGTGAATTACATCCAGGAAGCAGTTATCACCACGCTGAACGCTTCCATGAGTTCTCGGAAACCGTAATTGTGAATGACAGTTTTAGATACTTCACAACAAACGTGGCAGCACTTCAAAATTATTTTGTCTTGTCAAAATTCTATCCGTTTCAGAATCTGGCTCATTGGGAATTGTCACACTGTCAAGCAGTTTACTTATTTTATCTACCAATAAAAGCTGCTTTGAACCTGCTGCGATACAGTTTTGTTGTAAATTTGTAGAATTACAGTAAGCCCAGTTCTCAAAACAGCATGCATCTCCCCTCACATGATTAACACCGCACCAACAATGTCACTTAGGAGTGTGACTTTTTTTTTTTTTTCAGCCATCGTTCTGCAAAGTAGCACCAACTTTAATAAACAACTGTCTCAACGTTGATATCATACACTTGCAATGTTTTGTTTGTTCAAAAAAATCTGCAGCTCTGCAGTTTACTCAGAAGTTTAAATTTTATTTTATTTTTTTTTTTTCATAAAAAATATTTTCTCCAAGCAAAAGCACTAAATAAAAATTAGGATTTTTGCCTTATGGATAGATCTTGACCTAAGGAATAGCACAGAGGTTCTTTTTCTTTTCACATTAGCGATTCAGTGATGTGCCAAGCATATGCATGGATTTGATTTTAATAGAGTGTATTTTGCAACCGTGTCCTGTATAAAAATGCAATCAGATTAAGTGTCTGTATCAGCAAATATTAAACCTTTAGCATGTCTGAACTGTCAAAAACAAAATGTCCTGATTGGGACATATTAATATTATACCTTTAAATTAAAAACTTCTAAACATGAAGATTTTTAAATTTTTTTTGTGAGCATATGTGTGTACAGCATAGTTAAAGCATAAAGAAGATTTAACACACACTTTGGGGAAGCCATAAGCGTAATTAAGAAGTGTGCTGTGTGTTTCATTAAATGCTCAATATATCTTGTGTTTTCTGGATCATTTAAGCCCCATTACAGAACAGTAGCACCGCTTTAATTTCTAAAGTGCCTTTCAAAGGCATCACCTCCGGCACTTGTTTCTGCTGCTTTCGTATTCGCACCTATGCATGCGGATACATTTGAATGTGAGCATCATATGCGTCAAGCACACCGTCACACACATTTCTGCACAAAAACAAAAGAGGCTCCTACACCTGCTTTTTTACCATGAAATAAAACGTTTTATTTATATATATATAAAAAATAAAGGAAGGGCCATTTTTATTACATTTCAAAAGCTTTTTCTTTGTTTTGCCGTTTCTTCTCCTTTTGTTCATATGTAATTCTCTGTGTAATAGATGAGAGCAGCCTTGCTGTAGCTGCAGTCGCTGTCTTGGCTCCCTGAACCATTTGACTTGCCAGGTTGGCCGGAAGATAAACCCCAGCACTAAGTGGTGCCAAGGTCAGATTTCCTCGTCGGGTGTGTTTGCGTGCACACATTCTTGGACTTGTTCGTTTAGTTTAAGGTGTTTGCACGGACGGTGTGTGTTTGGTTACCATTGTGCAAAATCTAATGGGAACCGTCTCATTTAAAAAAAATTTTTTTTTTTTTAACATTTCTAAGTTTGAACTTGAAAGCTCGCATGAGAAAGTATGAGCTGTGTGTCTGCTGAGCCAGCTGCAGGCTGAGGGGAGGTGAAGGTAAACGGAGTGTTGTTCAGAGCAACTGATACATCACGAAAAGTCTGGGCTTCCTGTCCGGGTTTTGTGGCCAAGATGCTAAACGCTTCAGGAAACCAGATACACTTGCACATGCTCTAAAGAGATGGAGAGACAAGGAAAGGTGGGGGAACATGAGGGATGAGAGAACAAGTCACTTTGAGGTTCTAGTAACACCTCTAAATAATCTGAGGTAATTCAAGCTGTTTAGAGTCAAATCAGTATTCATTTTTCAGAGAACGCCTTCGTCATTTGTTCTCCTCCTCCTCTGTAATGAGGTGGAATGTGGCTAAATTAGCAGCTGAGAGGCATTTACAAGACAATCAAATGATCCTTTACAAAACACACTCAATATGCATTAGATGTAGGCTTTGTGTATACACGCTGGACTCCCTATGCACTCAAATGAGGAGGCTGGGTGGATGGGGCTGGGTTGGGCAGTGACAAAAACAAAAAAAATGCCAAACTGAAATCATCCATCACCGGCGATAAAAAAGGCCTGCAGCAGTCCGAGCGGATGAGAGGAGTGAGATGTTTGCGGTGGCCCACTGGGTTCCCTCCCTCCCCCTCCTAACAATCTCCACGACAGACGAAACGTGTAAATGAGTGCGTAAATGTTAAGAAACGTTCTCTTCTATTAGACGAATTGCATCATTAAATCACATTATAAAAACAAAAAATGCACCATTAATTTTCTTCCCCAAACAGCCGTAAGTACGCGGCGCTCCTCTGTCCGTGCGCCCATCTCCACCAAGCCCCACAGGGCGTCTATCTCAGAGCCATTTCATTCCATTATACACAGATCATGAGATTGATCTCAGGGGAGGAAAGAGTCAGTCGCTAAATAAATAAATAAAACTAAATAAATTTTCTCTGCTCGTCTCAGACATGCCAGCAAACAGGTAGCGTCTCCTTTTCCCCTCTTGCCCTCCCTCCATTAGGGCATGAAAGGTAACATGAATAATAGATAAGGGAGGTGATGAGATCAATCAGAGGCTATCAGTCTGGGAGATAGGAGTGGACAGCATAGGGTGTATATCTGCAGGGGACTGGACTAGAACAGCAGGCCGGCTGTCAGAGATAGCAGGAAGAGGTGGAGATAAGCTGTGATCTATGGAACATGGGGAAGTCTCAGCTAGAGCGTCGCCGTATGAATGCAGTGCTTTGCGAAGGTATTTGTTCTCTTGAACCATTTCCACATTTTGTGCTGTGGTGCTTTCACAGACCCACAAATAAATGGACATATGCAAGAGAGCCAAAGCTCTCGCGATTGATAATTGTGTTGTTGCAATTGCTTTCTGAACTTCTCTGGTTTTTTGGCTGGAATGTAATGCCATTAGGTGAAGCAACGAGAAAATTATTGCTGGAAAAAAAAAATTTGGGGGGGCACAGCAAACATGTGGATGATGTTCTGATCAGGTAAGAGTCAAAATGTAACATGCTATGTGTGGATGAAAACAAACACTGTATATGGCGCTTCTAGAACATCAAAAAGACATTAAACTATATCACTTGTCAAACAGAGCCTGGTTCTTGTTCCAAGCATACCCATTCCTTGTACTTTAACCCCCATCCATTTCCTATACTTCTTATCAGGTTCTTTTGATCCCGCTGCTTTGCTTCCTGGGCTATGTCCTCCATTTTCCCTCATGCCAGTTTATCCTTTTGAGATAAACATTCATCTTCAATTTAGAAAAAGCTGCATCTTGTTGAATAGCTGTCATTGTCTGACACTTATTACAAATAAAAGAAAGCACAAGTTTTTTTTTGTATGTCTTATTTTGGTGGGATACAACTTATTCTGGCAAAGCTTATTGTACCAGTGAGCTTATTTAGTGGTGAACTTTATGTGATTGTTCAAATTTAGCTTGTAATCCATACAGTCTTTAGTCCAAGGGAGACTAGCTGAGTGTTGATTTATAATTTGGCATTTTTGTGACCAAAACCACTCTGTTTTTCTGCCTCAAAATGCAGGAAACTATGAGTTATTCACATGTGGACATACTGGGCACCCTGCCTCAGTGACCGTAGTTAATTATGAGGTGATACACAGTCATAAAAGAAATAAATGTGCCTTTTGCTTGCTCTGATCTATAATTATCAAATGACGCAAAGTACTCCCAGTTTCCCCAGTAAAATCAACTGACAACTGATCACACAGCAATTGAGGATAGATTGATCAGGTATCCTTAATTGAATAAATCAAAACACTTGAAACTATAACATTCCAATTACAACAGAAAACCTACATTAGACATACATCCAGTATTTAGCTGCACATTAGATATTAATGTGCTGCAACGGCCCAGTCAAAGTTCAGACCTAAATCCAACTGAAAATATATAGTAAGCTTAGAAACCTGATGCTCAGATGCTGTGAATTTAGTCTGCCTGCACTTGAGTTGCTTTGTAGCGAAGAATGGGGAAAAGTCGATATCTGCATGTGCAAAGTTTAGGAAGGCAAGCACCAAAATACAAGAAGTTGTAACTCCAAAAAAAAATTGGTTTTATCTCTTCCCAACTTTGGTTTTCTAAAATCTGCTTAAATACAATTGAGAATTAATTGCAAGACTTATTTTAATGTTCACAGACGCTCCAAATCCAATTGGACTAAGCTTTTTTTTTATAAAGTTGGAAGAGACATCAACTAAAATACCTGCACCTGTAATGGCAGCAAAATAATCCACAAAACTCAGAAATACTCACGGGCTCTGAATAGAAATTTATTGTGAAAAAAAATGTAGGAAAGTTCAGGTTGCATTCATACTTTAGCAAGGCACTTTAAAGCGATTGGCTGAGAGAAACTTCAGAGCGACTTGCATCCATGTCCACGCCTACATGCAACCGACCTCCAGCACTCCTGTGTTCTCACATCTGTGACAATGCCACTGCAGTATGACAAATGCAAACAAAAGGTTCCTCTATTCATCACTGTGCACACGCACACGGGTGAGGGCTAATTATACAACTGAGAAAATCATGACATTTTGTTGTTTTGTTTGTCCTCTAAGAGATTACAGTGCTGAGCGTGAGGAAGGGGAAAAAATAGCCTTACAGCCTCTCACTGAAGAGACGCATAAAGGTGGAGAAAAGACCAGAAACACAAAAAAAAAAAAAACAACAAACATAAATGTGTGTACACCACCTATTCCTTGTCTCTGCTTGTGGGCATTATTAATCCAGTGCACAGTGAGAAGATTTTGACCCTAAACAGAAAAGTACTGTTGAGGCTACAGGAGGCATTGATTTATGTGAGTGCAACTCCTTCCACATTAATTATCCCCATGCAGGTGCAGGCCCAAATTCCTCTTCCACCAGCTGTAGCCGCATGCTGTATACACCCCTACACACGCATACACATACACACACACACACACAGAGGCTTGAAATAAATAAATAAATAAGGCAAACACATGCAGCTCGCCCCCATTGTCTTGCCAGGCTGTACCTCTGGTATCTGGGTGGCACAGAGAACAGTGGCCATCAGAGCAGTGAAGGATTGCGCACCCAGATTTAGCAGACACACAAATAACACACAAACAGAAGATGCATGAAAGCTGAGCTGATTCTGGGACGTCCTCTTGCAGCCCAGATTTTAAATGCATCCAAGTGCTGTTTTTGTTGTTCTTCTTTTTCTTCTGGAAAACACAGTTTTATTGTAGAAAAAGGAAAAAGTGTTGTTCATTGTGTTCATTACCTTTTCCATATTTTGTCCTCATACAACCACAAACTTCAGGGTATTTTATACACATAGTGTGTGATACAGCAACACAAAGTTGAACTGTTGTGAAGTAAAAGAAAAAATTGAGAGCACAAAATTCCTTGATCATATTGATATATATTTGGAAAAAAAAAAAAAACAAATTAAACTTCCGTCTGTTAGACATAAAAAGCAAACGCAGTAGTGTGTTCTCACTGTGTCTTCTGATCGCCCAGAATGAATCCGCTCCAGGTTCCAGTAACAGCTGAGGCGTTGCTGCACTCACTAATTGAGCTACAGGCTAAGCTGCACACACTGTTTATCTTTCTACCTTGCAGGGTCAGAGATCAGGACAAAATAAATATCCTTCAGAGTTTTGACCGTAACCAAGCAGAGTTAGACCAGTTTATGCTTCACTGCAAAACCTTCTGGCCACTGCATGCAGACGTGTGTATCTTGCTAACTTGGCATAGGACGCATATGCGCAGTCAGTTTGCCACAATCAAAATAATATGAACTGATGGCAAGAAATTGTGTACGGTAGAGATTCATGCTTCCGTCACTATATGAAGATCATAACCCAGATCCAAAAGAGCAAAGAAGCCCAAGACCATCACAGCACAATTGCATTAACGCAGATCAGCAGTGGCCTTTGACCTTTCAATCAAGCAGTGACCACAACTGATGCGAAGTGCTTAGATGTTGTGGGACCTCCTGGGTGAGTCAT
The DNA here is from genome assembly GCA_911649635.1 of Poeciliopsis gracilis. Taxonomy (NCBI): domain Eukaryota; kingdom Metazoa; phylum Chordata; class Actinopteri; order Cyprinodontiformes; family Poeciliidae; genus Poeciliopsis; species Poeciliopsis gracilis. The sequence continues at coordinate 8,670,822 of CAJVRI010001220.1, forward strand.
CAATGTGCTCTTGGAGTAATTTGGGTAGAATGGCCACTCTGGGCCGCAGCGCTCATTCTCTAATCTTTTTCAGACTTAAAGATTTAACTTTGTCTTCTGTTCTTTAATTCCTTTAGATTATGGACTGATGTGCAGCTTCTTCCAGCTGTTTTAGCTGACTTCATTCTGCTACATTGTTCTACTTGAGTGATTTTGTAATTGTACAGATCTGGGAGCATTGGAGATGAAAATGAAAAAATATGACTAAACATTGTTGATTCATGATTTAACAATGGAGTGAATGTATATTTTACATACAGTCAGAACTAGAAAACCTGTAGGCTTACAGTGGGATCCCTCAGTGGGCAAGAACGAGGATTTGGTGTCACGCCAGCAATGGGTTATGTCTTATTTAAACTCCCAAATTAAAAAGTGAGCCACAATTATAGTGAAAACCAGACCTGGCAGCCACACACGAAACTTGGCACATTCCAAGTCATATTTTTAATTATGATCTCCAGCATTTCCTTCCTCCCACCAGGCTGGGACTTACACCTGTGTTTGTGCGTCTGTGTGGCACCAGTGGCTCTACAATTGCACTTTCCCTAACAGACCAAGCGGTATGTTATATGTCACTGAGGGCGGCTCTCATTATGGCCTACATTAGCACCCTACCTCGTCCTGATTACTCCCCCGCTGAGCCGAAATCCACAGCACGAGTGAGTTTCTTTGTGTGTGTGTGTGTGTGTGTGTGAAATGGAGAGAAAGACAGAGACAGAAGTGAAAGTGTAAGGGGGAAAGAGGGGCCTTTTCCACCCTAGGACGAACACCATCTTCATTCCGGTGACAGCTTCCTCATTTCTATGAAACAAATGGCTGCCAGTATCGGTCGGCATGCATCAGAAGCCTCAGCGTGGGCCCCATCACTGCTCCTCTGTCGCTCTCATTTATTACCCAGTTTGTTTGCACTCTTATCCTCGGCCTTGCCCTGCCAGCCCATCCATCAACAGACACACACAGATCCACAGATCCCCCCACACACACATGCACACGCATGTCAGTCTGCCGACTGTCAGCACCTTGCAGTCCTGGACATAAGACACAAGTATACTGTTTTGAAATTTGCATCAGTCCTCAATATACTTATCGTGACACCCTTATACTGTATGTCATAAAAACACAAATTTACACATGCGGATCAAATGATGAGTTTTCTTTCGCCCTCCCATTTTCTGCAACATCAATTCATCACTGTCACCTGTTCTCTGCCTAATGCTGCCTCTAGGTTCAGTTTTATGCCATTGCAACAAATCACATCATTACAAATCCACAAGAGTTTAGAACTGGTCAAATACTCACTCATCAGCTTTAGCCAATGTGCACAATCCTTTATCACACAGCATACTCTTAATGAAACCTTAGAGCTATTAAAGGACCAGTAGCTGATTTTATGGCAAGTTGGAAGAGTGAAACATCATGTAAAGAGGAAGACATGCTTAAAAATGTACATAGTCTAAAAATCAATCATTCTAAATCTGTATGGAAATACATTCACGGATAAAGCAACAGGCTTGTGGAAGGCTGTTGTGATCTTCTGGGCTTTTCTCATGCAGAATATTGCTATAAACATAATATGCATCAATATATTTTATCAAAATGTCTTATTTACTGATACAATTACCACAGTCACATTGCATAGCTAATGTATTTGCTCAGTTTTTAACCCTTGAAATGATTATTTATTTTTTGTAACAGAAATCCAAACCCTTTCAGGGATGCATGGGAATGTTAAAGATTGGCAGCCGCACAGATTGTGATCAAGGTCTATAGATTTTTATTTTTTTATCATCCTTAAAGAGTTGTCAAAGTTTTCTTCTACTTAATCCCATTCTGCATAACTTCAAACTGATACATTTGGAGTATGCAATAAAATATCCTCACCTAAAGAACAACAGCAACAACAGACACATTATATTTATGTGACTGATGACAATTGTGGCAGCATATGGAGATGAAGTTTTCACACAGTTTATATTACAATGACAAGGCAAACTGATTTGATTGATCAACTGTATTTGCATAGTCAATAAGGTCAGCGTGTGCTGAGCTAAGCTGATATCTTGGCTTACAAGTGAAATGCAGTGATGATGTTCAGTCTGTGAACACCAACAAAATGACTTGGCCTTAATTTCAATTGAAAAAAAATAGTAAATCTTCACATTTGTTCACGATGCAATTAATAGTAATTGCAGTAGTGGTGATCTCACTCCAACTCCTGTTAAAACACACTTAATGAAAACTGTCACGTTTTGGCTGTGTATGAGGAGGATCTGCGATGCTGTGGTCCAGTGAACTTTGTTAGAGTGCATGAACTCAGATGAAGCTTTATGCTTAAAGCTGAGGTCCTCTGTGGCCGCTTGGATATTCATCCTGCAGCTGGATGTGAAAAACCTTCTCCTCTTCCTCGTGCTCCTCCCTTCCTCCTCTCCCACAGAGAACTTTGGGACAGTCGCTCAATCAGATCAGACCCACTGAAAACTGGGTTTTTATTGTTTGGCAGAACAATGAAAACCCAGTTCTGTTTGATCTCTATGCGAAATAACATATTCCTAAATAAAGATTAAAAACGTTCAACAAAATCAGCCATCTTCTCCGTATCTAATTCATATAAAAGCTGTGAGGTGAAGTGAGGAGAACAGAGCAGAAGAGAGGACCCAGGACTCTGGATGATGGAGATTAAAACTAAAGAATTAAACTCTTCTCTTTAGGAGAAAACCTGAAGAGAAGGTTTAAAATTGGGTAAAAATTCTGTGGGTAAAAGTTTTATTTTTATATCTCTTTTATGATGAAATTTGTAAGACTTTTTAAAATACTTTTTAAGTACCAGATATGCTCATAATTCTGATGGTACCTGTAATATTACATGGTGGCTCCAAATAAATATTTGTTTAATTTTATAATATAACAAATCTCTTGATAAATCCTTGCTACATAAATTATTGTTCATTTCCACAAATCAAAGACCAATCAGGTTTTTGTTCCTGGGTAATTAAACTGAAACCTCTCAAACAACATATACTCCAAAGTCAACACAACTGTTTTTAAGAGTGGACCTGCTGATGAGAACAGCATGTTATTGACAGGTGTTCAGTGCCGAACAGGCACCATAAAGACTGCGATATAGATTTCTCTCCATGTCTTAAGGACACCTTATGGAGCAAAACCCTTCACCTTTAGGTTAAATGTTCCCTCATGGAAGGTATGGCTTCTTCCAGGAACAGGTCAGACTGCGATAATCAATAATGTTAATTATGTTTACCGGAGCTTTGACTTTAACTACTAGATCAAGTGGGAAATACTTTGAAAATAAACAATAAGGCGTTGAGAGAAACAATTGCCTGAGTCAATACTGATGGAAGACAGCAGTACAAGTCCCCCAAGTCTGATAATGTTCCATCAGATGCATCAACATGACTATAAAATTACTGGCATTGTGCAACGAGATATTTTCATGCCCACACAAAGCACAGTGTGGCCACACACATACACAGGCACACAGTGCATATTTTGGGGGCCAGCTGCCAGCAAATGAAGGATCTCCTTCCCAATTCACTTGTTATTGTGCTGTCTGGGTGACAAGTATACCTATAGAGTGAGTATTTATTTCCGGAATGTTTTGTTCCGTTTTCCTGCAATGATGAATGTTTCTTTTATAAATCCATCGCCGGGCCTTTTAAACCATAAACAATATTTCTCAAGCCCAGATTCCTTGTGCAGCAGTCTTGGGGAACCTTGAGATTTCCAGGCTCTGATTTAATGGCTCGTAATTCTTGAAAGGCAATCCTTCTTCACCCTCCAACGCTCAGATGCACCCTCGTTCAGGGCAGCCCACCCCACGCTCGGCCCCTGCGCCCCCTCCAGACCCCCAGGCCGGTCCAGCACCAGTTAAAACCGCTCAGCTGGAAACGGCACTGTGGCCCCCTGTGTCAGTAGATTACCGACAGAACAGGGCTTCCTGGAAAAGTTTTTTTTTTTTTTCCCCTCATTTTTATAGGTTATCCTATTATTCTAGAAGATGCCCTTAAAGACTCATAATATGTTATGATCTATTGTAGACCAGGACAATTCAAGTTTTAGATTGCCTAATCCAAACTAAGAAACAAACCAGAGCTCCCACTGACTGCCAAAAATAACTGGGCCTCACCTGAGCAAAGCTGACACAACTTTAAAAAAAAATTGTATTTGTCTGTATAGTCTATACCTATATCTGTCATTTTAAAATGGGAGCGCCTAGTCAATTCTGAGTCATCCCCAAGTCCTAAAAGACTAAATCTGTCAGGTTGTTGTAATTTCAGATATGAGTTTCTGCTTCAGCTTCATTTTAACTTTGCTCTCCATTTGTATTTCACTGTGGCGACACACAGAAGAGGTGGAGGTAGTTTCAAGAACCTCCAATAAATGCACATCGGCAAGTCAACAAAGCACAAGGGAAAAACAACAGCAAGTTTAAAAAGCAATCATTAAGCTGGTATCTCTAATTGTGTTCTTTCCTCTCCTCATGTGTAATCCCTGGTTCCTCGCTTTGCCTTCATTAACAATGGATGAATTAATTAGAAACCTTTATAGGATTTCTGCACAGTGAACCCCGGAGATAAAACACATCCTATTCCTCAGACCTGTTCCTTTCCTTCTGTTCTTTTTCCCCGCTCACCACTCTCTCCTGCCTCTGCTCTTAATTGTATTGTTTGCTTGTAGTGTCGATAGCAGGATTAATTTCACTATAGATCAGGATTATTGACCTTCTCATCAATGTTATTTCATTTCTATAAAGTGCTAATTATTGGGAACAGGGCAAAGCAAATTGCACTGTAACTTGCCTCCCTTGATTTCCAATTAAAACAGAAAGAAAACAACATAAATTTCTTCTTGGTTGTCTTCTATGTAAAGTATTTCATAGACCAGTTAGAAATATTGACATCTAGTCAGAACGTTGTAAGTGACTGCTGCGCTGGTCTGGTCAGGTTTAAAGCTATGCTCTGACCCACCAAATACCCTTGCTGTCCAGTGGTGGAGAAACTAAAAATACTTAAGTATTAAAAGTAAAGGTACTTGCTGAATGTAATACCTAATGCAATGTCATTAAGTGTATCCTATCGTATTTAATTTTAATACATCAAAATTGTGCCATTTTAATGAACAGTGCCATAGATAAAGCGCATTTGTTTGTGTGTTTACTCTCTGTGACACAAGACCACCTAATCCAAGACCAAGACCAGTGCCCTGTGTCACATGACACAATAAAATGAGAAATATGATCAAAATTGCTTCTCTAATTGATCTGAAATCTCCACATTCCCATGAAAACACATACATTTTAAATACTTGGAGCTGCAATAAGTTTAACCAACATCAATTCAAACTTTTCTTCATTCTGCTTTGCTTCCATCTCTGTGCCACAAACCACGCTGGTCTCATGCCATCCCTAAAAAGATAATGCCCTGGGCTTTTGCCCCTATTGCCCATGTCAGAAACCACAACTATTCTGAACAAGGCCATTACACACAATGCCCTAATGGTGAACAATGCTCAACTATGAACACTGTCCAAGGCGCAACAAGCAAGAAGTGACCAACCTGAAGGAGTGCATTGTGATTCTTCTCACCCTCTCACTGTAACATCTGCCACCATGACAGGTGACTAAAACAAGAGAATGAGCATGATGTGCATGCTCTTAGATTCTTGTTTTATTTATTTGGCAATTAAATGAATCTATATACATATATTAATTAAATAAATTAATAACTACTACAATGTAAGAGCCGTTTAGAAGAATTGGATCATTCAGGAATACATATTGTAGACTTTTGGTCACAGCGTTGTCCCATATCTGCGACACGTCAGTCAACACCTCTGCACATCAATTCAGCACAATGATGAGTGACAACTGTTTTTCATGCAACAGCTGTACATGTGAGCTCGCTTTGCTAACATCATGTTCTTTAAGCTTCTGTTCCAAGTGACAATAAAAGTTGGACATAGTGCCCACCCACCTATAAAAACGAAGCGCTGCTGATTTCACAAGTCCCTGAACTTCACATTTTAACGGAAAAAAAAGGGCAATGCAACTGGGATGCAACGAGTAACGCGATGGAACTGTGGAAATGTAGTGAACTATAAAGTACAGATACTTACTGTAAAATGTAGTGGAGTAAAAGCTGAAAGTATCCAAGATAAAATCTACTTAAGTACAGATACATGAAATATGTACTTCAGTACAGTAACGAAGTACTTTTACATCGTTACTTCCCAGCACTGCTCCTGTCACACTTGCTGCACTCACCGCTCCTTCCTTTGTTGTCTCGCTTCGTTTCAGGGAAGGAGTTGGGCACAGTTCATAAACAATTAACCGGCTGGATAAGTGATACACTCAAGCTCTAACAGACCTGAAAGACATCATGTTATAAATTCTGTTAATTGACTGCAGGGAGGTGAGAATCAGGCCACTGAGACTAAGCAAGCACCTTCTCTGTGGCGCCCGGCTCTTTTTGCATCATTATTATCTCATGCGAGTTGACAAGAGGTGTGTAGATAATTGCATGACAATGTTTAAGGAAGGCGTTACAACGGGTGAATCAAACAATGATTTGAGATCCCTCCAAAGGTCTACCCATGAAAGTAAGCCCCGAAGACACTTTTCGCCACCTTTCCTTCACCCCTCCCCTCTCCAGCAGTTCTCTAATGAAATGAAAGGTCAGAGCACTAATAAAACTATTAGCAAAAACGAATCTCTCAGATGTGTTAATGCACTTTTAATTCCTGTTAGCAAATTTCATCCCCCAGCAGTTTGCGGCCCGCTAATGAGAAATAAAACGCCCCGCTCCAGGGATGGGGGTAGGAGGGTGGAGCGGGAATGGGTCGATGCTCTGGCTACTCCATAGCGTTCTCCGTACACACACACACACACACACACACACACACACACACACACACACACACACACACACACTCTCAAGAGCACACACACAAAACACACACACACACACACGTAATGTACACTAATGTTAAGAGTTGCACACAGACACACACAGCGTGAATGTGCTTGGTGTTATTCACGGGCCGAGGCCTGTTTTCAGCCCCGTGATTCTGCAGGGTTAATTAAAGAGCACATCTCCATCTGTTCTCATTCAGCCTGAGCTCAGTCTTTTCCCATCGAGCACACTGTACTGCCATTACACACACACACACACACACACACACACACCCCCACACACACACACACACACACACACACACACACGCAATCACGTTCACTTTTCCCCACTCTGTCTGCTCTCTTTCCATCGGGTGCCATACTTGACATAACGGCCTTCGCAGGGACGCGGATAAACATGCCTGGACTTATTAAGACGCGATCTGGCCTCTGACCCGGCTTGTCTGCTGACCTGACTAATGAAGTACACCCCGAGCTTGACCTTGATGTCTTCAAACCACCGGAGGATGTTCAAGCCACTGCAGCCAAGGCAGTCATGGTCTGTGTGTAAAAGTGCCGGTCAGCCTGCTGCCACGGCTACTTTCAAGGAAATCAGGGTTCAAAGTCTTTTTATGGGCAAACTTTCTCCACTTAAAAGGAGCAACAGGCTCTCATAATAATTCAGTATTCCATTTGAAAGTTATTTTAATAGTAAGAAGAGCAGCCATCCAAAAATGTATATATATTTTTAATAACAGGAGTTTTCTTTTTTCCACGAAGAAAAATCACACTACTCCTTTATGGGATACAACTAATGAGCTCCTAACATTTTATTTTGGATTATTAAAATGTGCAGTCTCACAGTTTTTTGGTATAAAAATGAATTCCAGGTGACCAAAATATGTGTGCACCTTTCTTTCTAATACATCTTTGACTAATCTCTTAAAAAAAAACAACTAAAAGATTTCAAAACTCTATTACTTTCCCATCACCTTATACACAACAACATTTTGTGTCCAATAAAATGTTATTCAAGAAAAATGAAGTAAATTCCCATCCACCTGAATACCGTGGAGGGGGGACTTTATGTAGAATTTAATTTGTTAAACAATAAGAGCATTAATCAAAGAATCAGCCAAGTGACACATGGTAACTCTGGAGGAGCTACAGAGACCGACGGATCAGGTGAGAAAATCTGACAAGGCAATTGTTTGTGCAAGTGATACCGCTAACCCTCATGTAGACTGTTGAGAAAAAAAAATAATAATAATAAACCATCCACCAAAAGGAAAATTACTACAACTACCATTTACTTACTTCTTCTCTATAAATAGAAGAAGGAGTTGTGACACAATATAGATTGAATTAATGGTAAAAATGAGGCAGTATTAAGAATGAGGGGTGACCACATTCGTGGAAATAATATTTCATGCGAGAATAAACTTCTTTAATTGAATACAACTCTATTAATCTGAAATACACAGCAACAGAGATGAGACAGAAAAAACACAAAGCATGAGAAGAAAAAAAAAAAAGATGCTCTAAGGGAGGGAGGCACAGACTTTCTATTACCAAACTAAGCCTTTTAATCAATAAAGAGATAAAAGATATTTTAATCAAAGACATATTTCCTTGTTTGTCTAATGCTTCTGCCGCCACTGTGCACATAATCTTTAAACGGTAAAAACAATGCATAATGCTCTCCCAGAGAGCCACTCATCCATATAAACAGAAAACAGGAGCAGTCAGCAGAAACGCACACCAGCCCAGCCCAGCTCACAGACACTCCATAGACGCCAAATTACATTAGGATGGGCATATTAAGGGGAAATGCATCCTGTAAAATAGGATATTATTCCCACATACAAACACATTGCTGGTGCACACCCACATTTTTTAACATCATATTTTCTGGCCCTGTGCACAGCATTCCATAGCAACGCTATTGTTTATGCATGTACACATAGCAAGCACACACACCCGCACACACAAACCATAAACGCAAAGCATGTTGCTATTAGTGTGAGGGCTTTTTGTCGGACAAGCAGGCATCCGCTGGCCGTGGGTAAAGCGTTTCAATGAGATTAGAGAGGTAACTGGAACCTTTGGAGATCTGCTGGACTGAGAAAACAAGTCCAGCAGCAGCGTTCAAACTGGATCAGGTTCCAGCAGATAATGAGTCCAAGACTAACTGACACTTAATTGAGCAATAAAAGGGTGCACATTTAAGTCTGGGGAGGAGCAGGTAGGCGAGTAAGTCAGAAGCGTCACTCGCCTGTATATGTTTTTTGTTAACCCTGTAAAAACAGAGGACCTCCAGCACATGGAGCTGCACCAAGTTCTACGTGTTAAAAGCAGCCTTGGCGCACATGTGTGTGTGTGTTTGTGCATCAGCTAGTGTGAGGTCTGGACTGTCAACAGAGCATCGTAGTTTGCACTTCTGCCGAGCACCGGGGAGCAAACAGCAGGTCCGGTAATAATGATTCATGCTTTCCGTCAGGCCCCCTGACAGGCAGAGTTCGATCCCCTGTTCAGTGCGCTGTAGCGGCGGCAGCCGAGGCCGGCGCAGTACCACGGACATCATCATAACAGCCGAGGGAGAGCTGGGCTGCTGACATATTGATCGCCCCCTCAGTTAGGAGATTTGATGGATTGACCCCAGACTCTTGACTTTAAACAGTGAAACGCAGAGGGCAAATCAAAAAGTCATGGTGGTGGGGGGGGAAAAAAAAAAAAAACTGAGATCAGTGGGGAAAGGGTGAAAGCAAAACAAGTGACTGAAACAAAAACTCAATAAAGTCATTCATGACAGCTGCTAAAGATTATGTTTGGATTCAGATTAACAAGAATTAGTTTTAGGCATTTTAACCAATTAGCTATATCAGTTTCTGGGAGCAAAAAGTTATACAATCAGCATAACTATTGATTTCAGGTACAATAACACATCAGAAAATGTCCAGTTTTTCTCAAATTTGCTAAACAAAGTGTAAGAAAATTAAATAAATAAGTCACCATGAGGTGATGTTTTAGTTTTACCACATGCTTATTTTTATATTGCGGTATAATTCATTTGTGTAGCTAATTACAATTAATAATATTTGTGCCATATTTAAAGTATTTTAATAAAACATTTTTAGATGTACAATCTATTTAATTAAAAGCTGTAAGATGGAAGTATTGAAGTTGAGATTAGAACAAAATCACCTCAAGTACACCACAAAAATAATATATAAATGATCTACAATCCCACAAACTAACCAAAATGAACTAATAAATCTTCCATTTGACCAAGTTTCTAAATGACATGTACATTTTTTTTTTATTATTCCCATGTTCACATGTATTTCAGAAGAGGGAAAAAAAAAAAAAGAAATCAGCCACTGATCCCAGCCATCAACTCATTACCTACGAGTAAATGACCTTCGGGGAAGGATTACAGTCCAGGTGAACAATTCTTCACATTTAGGACCAGGAACTCTAAGGGTGATTTTCTCGAGGTCGCAGTAATTTTTAACAAGAGTAATCTGTCTCACACCATGGTGACCTCTGTCTCAAAGTTACTTTAGTGCAATGCTTCTGTCTGTAAATGCTCTAAACACAAACTCATCGTCTTCAACTGTACTTAAATTAAAATCCAAACTCCAATTATACATGTATTTATTCATGTTTTCTCTAGAGACTTCTTATGTTCATGTTTTTAAAATGCCTGTGCATCTGGAACATTTCCACTTAATGATTCCCAGTCTTAAATATTGAATGATGCACACAAGCAGTTGATACAGTCTCATTATATCAACAAGGTTTTCTCTATAATGTTCATGACTGGCATCTCTTGTATTTTCAATGGGCCAACAGGCCACTTACTAAAATAATGTGTATTATCCTTGCAAACAAACCTCTCTATCCTTAAAAACTTTACCTTTATTCTTAAAACAAGCCTTTTTCAACCATCGTATTTTGTCACAAAAACCACAAACTTCAGTGGTCACAGATTTAACATAATAAAATGAAAAATTTACATTATTTATCATTTTAAATTGGGTGGAAAATACATGATAAACTGAAAAGTGTGGTGTGCATTTGTACTTTACATTTCTTAAATAAAAGGTACTGCAATTTCTCAATTAAAGTAAACAGAGTCCATCTAAGTGGAATTTATTAAATACAGTGATTCTGCGACAGCCTTAGATGTTTGTTCGAAAACATTAGTGGACAAGGTGCATCGTGACAATAGAGGAACACAGCATAAAGGTCAGTAGAAAAGTTAAAAACAACTGTAAACTTTGAACAGCTAAACTGACAAAACCAGGCCATGAGGGTGTTATTCAGAGAAGCAACTAGGACGACCAGAGTAACTCTGGACGAGCTGCAAAGACTCAGTGAGGTGGAACAATTTGTCAGCATTTATGAAAGTGCTGGAAAAAGAAAGCCAAAAAAAAAAAACAACAAAAAACACCAGTTTCTCAAGCCACATATGAAATATGGCAAATTATGTATTCAGAGATTTTGCAGATTTTTCTATGAAATATAACTCAAATTTTTTATTATAACTCGCATTTATGGAGACTTCTTCAGAGAGAATATATAAAATATTAGAAAGAAAATGCAAGCTTGGGAAACAAATGCCCTTGCTCAGCGCTACTTGAGGCACTGTTGGTTGGTGCCAGTCTAGGAGCCCATTCAATTTGGCACCGACTGGCTGCACCCTCTACAGTGGAGATAAGGAACACTGTAGATATTAGCTACTGTGGTAGTGATAAAACCGTTTCCACTGTGTGCATCAATGCACATTAAGGTATATGGGGTGTTTCAAATGATTAAAATAGGCAGTTAATAGCTTTTTAGAGGGGGCTTCATGTATTCAGAGATTTTAGATGTTCATGGATGCTTGAGGTCCCTAAACGATGCAAATCTTATTGGTCCACCATAGTTGACCTTTCAGAAAAATTTGGCAAGAAACTTCAGTCTCTGGCTGGGTAAAGCTGGAAGTGACATACAGTAAAAGCCCTGTAGCTGTAAACACAACAAACAATGCATGATAAAACTATACAATATATATTGTAACATATATCAAAAGACATTTAACACAAACCTTAGCCCATTTGTCACTAATCTTTATCAATGCAACTTGCATTTCTCTAACTGGTGCTTTATAGGAAGCATTGGATACTTTATGAATACACCTAAAAAATGTGTTCATGAGTACAGCCCCATGCAAAGAGCATTGACCAACATTCAGTAAGTGACAGCCATTATTGAACAAGCAAGTGAGCCATGAACCCATGCTACTCCATTGCCAATCAAACTTATTATTCTTGTTGAAGCTCCTTTTTTATTGTTTATTTCCTAAATCAAGCAGAAGAACCAATTTGGGCATCGTAAATATGGCTTTCCATTTCTGAAAGCGTACTCTTCCTCCCGTCCAGGGAAAGAGTTGGTTAAAAGAAGCAGTTCCACCGTCCCACAGTCAGTTCTCTGCGGATACAGAAAGAGCTGTGAAACAAATATTGAAATCTTTTGACAACTGTGGAAATATTTCTCAGATCAGTTTGTATTTCTGCCAGGACCTCCGTCATCTTCAATAACTGCCTGTAAATACAACTTTGACTACAAATTTGTAAAACATAAAAAGAAAACAGAGAAAGGTATTGTGTGTGAACAAACGCATCCCTTCTTCCCTCCTCTTAAAGCAACCATCCACTGCAACTCAGACAGACGCGCTAAGTTGCCTTAGTCCCTCGCCTCGTCAGGCCCTGTGGGCTTCAGAGGCCAGGCAGGACCAGAGAGGGTACAAGCTTACACTAACGATAGAGGAAGCCATGTCCAGTGGGCTGGAGCCTGAGAAGACCCTGCACCATTGTTCTGCCAACCCACTGACAGCGTGTGATTTAGGACCAGAGCTGCCCAGGAGCGTTAGGGGAGGAATAGGAGCAAGGGAGGTCACAGAGTGGCTCCACAGGCGCCCTTCAACAATCCTACCCGAATCCCTCCATCCATGAGACGGCAAAATGAATCATGGCTGACCCAGCGCTAGGCCTGAGCTTGGGCCTGGCCTCTCTCTACCACCCCATTCCACTTCCATCGACCCCCTCCTCTCCCTGGAAAAAAACTTGACAAATCTGGTGTTTATTTACTTAAAAAGACCAGGAGAAAGAGCAAAGGGGGGGCAGGTAAAAAACTACTTAAAATCAATACAGAGTTAGTAGTTCCTGCCCTGCTGCTGCTCTTTTTTTGTTTGAACGGCAGAAGAAATATAACCTGGAGCCTAAAAGAATCCCAGGTGGAGACGGGATGCAGGTGTCCTCTGCAACCTGCACATAACCAAACGGAAACTCTAGAAAAGTAAAGCCAGCAGTGAGGAGGAGATGAGATCCAGAAGTGCTCTTTGGACCAGCTGACGTTAACGAGGTAGGTAATCTTAGGGTCAGACGGTATGCTGGGCCCTAAACAGTTAAAAGAAACACAAAACACAACAGTCAAAGTCCAAACTGTAGATGATGCATGTCCTTAGCCAGAGACATGAGAGACAAAATTTGTCTTCAAAGTTTGACTCCAGACAACGAAGCATTGAATCCACAAAGCTTCCACTCTCACCACATGACAGGGAGAAAACAGATAAGGCTCGCTTTCATGGGAGAGGGAGGGTGGCCGTCACGCTGGCCCCCTAAAAAGAAATAGCAGCGGTGAGCTGTCAAGGTTTCTGTCATATCCTACATCACCTCAGCCGCCCATTCCATCCCATCTCTGGCAAGCCATGCAGACGGCTACGGCCAAGGATGAAAGTGCTGGAAAATGGAAGTCATTGTAAACCATTTTCTGCCCTGGAGCCCCCACCTCAGTCGTCCTCTCCATCTCCACCCCTCTTCTTCCCAACTGCTCTTGAAGACAAATGGGCGCAGGGCAATGACAGAGTGCCTGGTCCACAAATCACCAGCGGCTGAGCTGCACGTCCACTGCTTCCTCTTCCCCCGCTGCCCCCTCCCTGCACGTAACCTCACAACCCTCCACCCCCCAATTCCCGGCCGCTCCATTAGTCATGTGCACACGGGCAGCAGCCAGCAGCCGTAATTAGACAAGGACAAATCGCCGGCCGCGGACACAGACGAGTCCGGCCGCTAAATAAGGCCCTTCCATCCTGTAGGGTGGGCGGCAAAAAAGGGCCAAGAAGGAGACTGGGGTGTCAGACAGAGAAGAGGGAGAGGATGGTACTGTCCAAAGAACAATATCATGTTGGTTTGGCCTGAAATGGTAACTCATTATTATACAGCAGGACAGATCAAACCCATTGACCAATAAAGTAAACAGTAAATCCAGTATGGATTAACCTCTGCTGTGCTCCAGAATGATCAAAGCCTGAGGTTATAAAATACCACTAGAGCACCTGGTGGTGCCTTTGGTAATACTTAGAAGTAGTTTTGGTATCAAAACATGAAAGTTAATTTTATGTACAGCATACTTAAAAAAAAATAAAAAATAAAAACATTAAAAAGTGCGGTGGAGAATATATGAAAAACTTCCAAACAGGCAAGTGTGCAACAGAACAAATCTTGTTAGCACTTTACATCTGAAGCTGGAATATGGATCCTTACAAAATTAAATAGATGTAAGACAAGCCTTATATGTTTTGGAAAGGTAAAATTGATCAAAATGATTTTTACTGTGCTCAAGATGGACCCAATTTGAGTCAATGTTTGTGTTAAAAGGTGACATTTGGATTAGAGATTGAGTTTGATCAATGATCCACTCAATAATCAAGACCAAGTGTTTTGTTGCTGCAGGAAATATTTTGACTGGCATTCTGGAAGAATAAGACATGTGTAAGGTAGAATTGATTCATATCATTCTGATACAGCAAAATGACTTTAAGACGACAATCTTACGTATTCTGAAATACTGAACTGTGCTTAAATTATTTAATTTTAACCAGATTTCCAAAAGTAGCTTCACTTTTATTAGAAGGAGGAACCAAACCAAGATAACATTACATTCCTTTGAGTGCGACGCCACTACGTCATTTGTTTTTTTGATGGCCCAATCAGTTTTAAATATATAAATGAAGTAAATAATGCAAAGCTGAAGCAATAAAGTGCAATAAAGAGGTTTCAGGGTCCGTTAAGTGCAACATTAGAAGGATAAAATTACCCAAACTGAGAACTTACTGAATCAGATTACACATAGACGAAGAAACCAGGAGTCAACAAAATATAAATTAGAGCCATATGAGTGTAGAGCAGCCTGAATCCACAGAGGAGTATCAGTAACAATTGCTTTGGCCAGGTCAGAGCTGCAACACATTCCCTGGGCAACATGAAACTGACCAACACACACACACACACACACACACACAGCATGCTCCACTGGAGCAAACTTTATTGATCTGCCACCTAATTTCCTAATTAGTTTTTATTGGATTTCATAATCGTCATCAGGGCACATCAAAAGAAACTCAAAACCCCAGCAACATTTTCTGCCCTCCTCAACATAATTTTTTTAACAGTTAAAATGAAGCCATGTATTCAATTGCAAGTCCCCAGCTGTGAGAGCAACTCTTTTTTTTTTTTTTCCCCCATTACCCCTCCAGAACTCCTTGGACAGCAAACACTGCACAAACACACCATTTCTCCTATGTGCAGTAACTGATGTTTAGCATTGCACATTTTCTGCATGATCTGCTGCTATTTGTCACAGTGCTCTCTCCGCAGTCGCCTCTTACTTGTAGCACTTGTTAAACACACTGCGGTATGGGGCCTGGAAAAATGTGGAGACGGCGGAAAAAAAAACAAAAAAAAAACACAGTACCCTTCAGACAACAATTTAGTTGTTTAGCCTTTCTACTTCCTTATGTTTTTACATAACTAAGCAATAAAACTCTCCTGACCAAAAACTTTTAGTCATGCTCCTTTCTCTTCAAAGTTTCTGCTTATGAGCCACACCAGCCTGTCAAGGTTTATGCTCAAGACACAAAAACTATTTTTAAAAATAATCTGTGATTAGCACAGCTGCCAGGATGTCAGCTTAATGAATAACTGAATGTCAATCAGCAATCAGAAGTGTTTTAAAAACATAACCACTGGTCAGTGCTTTACACATGTTTTCCAGTGAGTAAAGGGTAAAATGTTTTAATTCACATTTGGAAAACAGTCAAGTTATCAACACAAACAGTAAAAACAGACAAAAGATTATTTTTTTCCTTAAAAGACTGCAGGACTCACATCTGCTATCGAATAACATTTTCTACGTTGTGGCATCTAGCTTGTCACAAATAAAAGGACAACGTAGAGGGATGAAATGGTAGTCTGCACAGAAAGTGTGCATTTGAAACACTGATCTAATCTCAATATCACAACAAAACATAAATAAATCTGGAGCCTTTTGTTCCACTGCCAGATATTCATCAATTGATCCATCTTTCCATCATTTTGTCTACGGTGTGGATTTTCAGAATGAGGGGCAGCCTTTATACACCATATGTTTTAAAAAAGCAGAAGGAGGGAAAAACATGGAGAAATGTGGCAAGAGTCCCGTTATTGTTAGTGGACCATAAATCCAAAATGATGTTAAAAAAAAAAAAGTGCAGTGGGGGTCAAGGACTACAGCCTCTCGCAAAGATGAATGCCTGAGACTCTCCCCTTACTCTTATAACAACCTATTTTAATAATGTGACACACCAAATGCACCTTAATGTACATTAGCACACAGTAGAAACTGCCTCAGCACGGCTCCAGAGGGTGATGTCTTCAATCTGCCAATCAGCACCAAGGGAAATGATTAGCGCTCCTAGTTATGCCCTTTTTCTCCCTGGGAACTTCAATTTCTATAGCTTAATTTTCTGTCAAATATTTTAGACGTGCTCCTCGCAAATCCTCGCTTATCTATAAGTGTTTAGACTGTATGTAGTTGTGCAGCAGCAATAGTTTTTTTTTTTTTTCTTCAAAAGGTATCAAACTAAATACTATAAAATATTGCTCTTTAGGCCTTTCTTTCTTTTTCTCCTGATGTACATAGTTCCACTTAACAGCAAGTCAATACCATTTAAGAAAAAGATCATTTCTGCTGATTTACCATTTAGTTTAATCCAGATTCCTTTGATTCAGTCCAATGTTTTACAAGCCAAAAATTCAGACTCCAATCCAAACAGAATTCTACAAAAGTATTATTAAATGAATGAGTCATTATTTTGAATACAAAAAATATGAGTTTAAAATGATTTATTTTCCTAATAATGTCAATAAAACCACTCATCCAACCAGATAATGTGAAAAAATTCTGCAGAAGTCAGAAAAATCCTGTAATGCAAAAATAGCACAACTACACACTGTGAAGTACTTTAGTCAACCAATTAGATATTTTTTGCTCATGAACAAGAAAAGTATTTAGATAAAATATTTTTGATGAAACATTTGAATACAATAGAAAATAAAGCAGAAATATTTAAACTGCATTAAAGTCTTTTACAGTTTTGTCAGATTTCATTGTCTTTTTCCACACAGTGAGGACGCGACTCCAGCTGTTGAAATCCCTCTGGATGACCCAACCTGTGCTCTCACTGGGGTGCCCAACAGGGTCCCAGGAAAGCAGGACAAACTTAAATCCCAGTGAAGATGTTTTTGGCCTTGATCACCACACCCATCGATCCCTGGCTGATTCCCACTCAGATACGTCTTATTTTATTAGTGGCTTCGGCCTTCTGCCGCCCCATTCGGCTGTGATCAATACTAGCATGAGGATGGCCCTTATTTTTCACTTTTAGTGCCTTAACGCTGTTTAACCGTGTCACCTGATAAACGACAGGCCCTCCCCAAACACTGATTTCCTATTGATTTCTCCCTCATTCGGTCATCCCTTCCTTCGTCACTGTTCCATTGTTTTTTCATCTCCAGTTATCGCTTCTCTCCTATCTCTATACCTTGACCCCCACGTCCACAAGAGACCTTGGTCGTCTCTCACAGGGGATCGTGAAATACAAGCATATTCACCTGTTTACATGTACTAAGGAAGGGAGAGATACTTTAGTGTTGCGGGAAGGATTCTTGTTTTCTACTTTCCATCAACATCACCTAGCAATGATGCCTGCACTTGCGAGCCGGAGTGGGGATCAGTGTGCATGAGCGCATCCACTAAGCTGGACGCAGTGAGCACAATGCAACAGATGTTATGACAACCTGGAGGGAGACAGCTCCATCCATCATCCCCTGAAGTCCTGATGATCGAAGCAGGGTTCGGAAGGAGCAGGGTTTGTGGAGAAAACGGCTCTGGGGTAACTTACAATCCACTTACATGACTTCTATCTGGGCTATAATTATATAAACATCTAATGTGTGCGCAATATGGTGGGAACAGATGAACTGTAGAAATAGACGACGGCAATCTGAAATAAAACTCAATTTAAAAAAGGAATTACAAAGGGGACGACTGACATGCTTTTTGACTGCACCCGTTTGAGTTCATCTCTTTTCTCAGACAGTACATTATTTATGCAAAATTAAACCTGCTCCTATTCCTGCTTAGCCTTGCTCATCCACTCAGTTACCACTTTATTGATCTCTCATCTAAAGCACTTCTGTAAATCCAGTCTGCTACCTTCCAGCCATAGAGCCAGGAGAGACAGGTTCCTTATCACCAAATAGGTTATGATGCCAACTTCAACTTCTAATTCACCTGATGATAACATTATCTTATCGTTGTGAACTGTTTGTTTTTATTTTTACCCTGGTCAGTGTATAAACTTTGTTGTTTGAAAGTTTTTTATGAGCTTAAATTTCACACAATTGCCGTGATTGTGGTTTGTGTCTGCAAAAGAAGAGATGTGAAAATATTCTTAACCAAATCTTGCAAGAAAACTTTTTTTTTAATTAGAAATACACATCTGTAATGTGCTGCGATGTGTATAAAAATATACATAAAAGATGTGTGTATGTGCAAAGTTTTACTTTAATTTGGCCACACTGCAATCAACTATAGAAACGCAATATTAAAATTTAGATGAAATAAACATCACTTAAGGAACAGTTTATGCCATTTTAACTGTTTTTGAAAAAACAAAATTAAAAAAAAAGACCAAAAGAATCATTCCAAGTGTTCTCTTTAATACTGTGGGTCACAGTTCCAACTATAACATATCCAGAACATCCTGTACTAGTTCTTCCTTGTTTGTTTGTGTACAGTTTCTTTCAATTGCATCAAGGGGCCAAGTTCAAAAACAAATCAAAATCCCTTTGTTAAATTCATTTCATAACCACAATATTGTGTATGACGCCAGCACAAACCATGTACCTACTTTTCTGTATTTGTTGGTTTGTTTAAGCTTTCCAAACTACACTGAACATCAGAACAGCAGTTCAGTGTACAAGAAAAGAAATTAGCAACACAGAATAATTCACTCTTCGAAATACAATTCAGCTGTAAGTCAGTTAGAGAGTCTGGCAAGACATTACCTCTTTGCATTTCATTTAAATAATTAAACATTGTCTTTTATAGAAGCATGACCTAGCATCTTTTATTAGCCTCCGCCGTCCGCTCTTTAACGGTGGGTTAAGTGATAAATTGACATTTACAGTCTGCCCTGCCAAGTTACACTGGGTACAGAGCACACTGAGAAACTGGCCGTGAAGCAATAACTGGGGAACAGGCAAGAGATTTTCTATTAACACAATGGGAGAGGAGTAAAAGAGGTTGGGGGGGAGAGGAGTGGGTACGTGAAGTCCATTTTCTTGAGCAAAACTGCCCCACTCTTACAGCCGCTCCAGCCTGTCTGAAGAGTTCAAGGTACAGGCTTGGAGGAGCTCTAGCCCCAGCTAGTGGTATTAGAGTCCCACTGCCAAGACAGACCACAGCAAACACATTAATCATGACCAGGGGAGTGTAAAATTCAATCGGCTCCTTCCATCCATTTCATGTGAAGCAGACTGAAGGCCGGCCTTGTAGTGCCGGAAAAAGGGAGGATGGAAAAAAAGGGGAGAAAAAAGGAAAAAAAAAAAAAAGGAGCTCCCTACACTTCATCAGAACCCCCTACTTCATAACAAATGGAGTGTCTCTCCGGCGGAGGAGTGCCATCAGAAATGCGCGGTCTCTCTATCCATTTAATCCCGGCAGTGGAGGAAGGGTCAGGGAGGGAGCAGTGGGCGCGTGTTCTGCTCTCCGCTTGCCGCTTCTCCAGTCACACAGTAAACTACCTTTTAGGAATTGTTTCTCAATAAGAAATGATCAGTCCATTTATCTGCGCCAGGCGGGCCTGTCTCCTCACCCAGACCTCCAATATTTTTCGTTTGACCTGATCAGGGCTATAAACTAGACCGAGACACTTTCAATTTGTCACCCGAGGAGGCCTCTGCGAGTCCCAGGCTACTGATTGCATCCAGCTTCCCAAATATAAAAATTCCTCTGGAGCTTGAAACCTCCTAAGTGTTTTTTTTTCTTCTTCTCTTTCAAGTATACAGCAGCTCAGAAAAAGGATCTAAGCAGTGGAAATTGTTATTGACAATAGAAGTCGCTACAATACATATTTATGTATCAAATGCACACAGAGCCTCCGAGTATTCATAGTTTTTACATTTTTTGGCTTATTGCAATTTCAAACTTCATTGCGTTTCATCTGGATTTTATGTCCAAGCAACACGCAGTTGCACCGAAATGTGGCATGAAAAGAATATATTATTTCATTTATTTTTTTACAAATGGGAATCTGAAAAATGTGGCATGCACATGTTTTCAGTGCCACCTGATTCAATGTACTAGTACTTTGACTGGGCCACTCCAAGATAAGAATACGTTTTGATTAAATCTGGGCAATTTGTAGCCCTTAGAATAATTTTATGCGTAACGGTCAAATTTGACAGCAAATAAGGTTGATGAAAATTTGCATTTTTTTTTTTGTTGTTGTTCTCATTACAAAGTAAAACCTTAAAATGGAAAATGCTAGGACAACACAAAATCTTTGGTCTTCGTCGACCATCATTTTTGCTTTCGTTTTATTTTATAATGGAAACACTACTACAAATATCCATTCACTTTTATTCAGATTTGAGCACACCAATTTATTAAACTTGGCTAATTATACCAGACAGTTTAAAAGAAAGAAATACCCAAATCTTTGTTGTTGAAAGATGAAAATAGTTTGAGCATCCCTGATCTAAACCCTTCCGGTGTCACTCTTAATGTATGTCACCAGTTATTGTAACATACACCAAGTCTTTTGCAACCTTAACAGATTTTCTTCCAGGATTATCCTGCATTTACCATCTTCAAACTTCTATCAGCACTAAACAGCATTATGTCCCTTCAGATGAAAAGTATCCACACAGCATGATGCCACCACCACCATGTTTCAATGTGATGATGGAATGTTCAGGGTAATGCAGAGTTTTTCTTTCCAGGAATTTGCATGCATGTCAAAAGGTTAAATTTTGATTTCATCTGACACTTTTTGCACCTTTGCTGTGTTCTTTATACGTCCTGTGGCATATAAGTTAAACATGTTATTGCTGTTTTCTGGATAATCCATCAAAAAGGCAAATTTCATGAAGCATTTGACAAATCGAGCGACAGAATCTCCCATTTGAACTGGAATTTATTCAGAAGTAACGTGAAAAGGGCTGAACACTTATAGTCAGTGATTTCTTTTACTTTAAAAATATGTTTGGGAGGAAGGAGGGACTTCATCTCCTCCTGTTTACAATTCTGAACAACACTGTCTATCGCACAAAATTCAAATAAATAAAATTAAAGTCTGTCAATATAAAATATGAATAAGGTAAAGAAGCACCTTTAACTAAAAAGCTACAGATATCTTTGAAGGGCTCAACAAGTACAAGAAAATAATCCAAAAAACAGGTGAAAATCATTCATTACTAATTATTCAGGGTGGAAACATATTAACCAACTTGTTTTCTTTCAAAACATGAACAAACTTTGAACTGGGGATAATTACACTTCACACATGACTTCATCTCCCATCAAGCCCTTTTAAAACAGTTAAACATTCCTTGAATTGGATGGAACATGTCAATGATTTTTTCTTTGACAGCACTGAAATATGACGAGAAAACGCTGAAGCACACACTCACAACCTGTTCAAACTGCCGCCTCGTTCCGGTCACATGCATGCTATTAATCACCGATGCCTCCGGCTGTCACCTCACATGTACGAGCTTATAGAACACTAATGGGCAACTGAGCGAAGCAGGAAAACATATGTACTAATGTGGCCTTTCTACACTTGTTTTTGTCCTCCGTGCAGATTATCAGGTGGATGGAGTCAGGCTTCCCATTGGATAATACTGATAAACATGCAGATCCAGTTCACCCTCAAAGGATCCCTAGGAAAAACAAAAAAGCAGGAAAAGATTTTTCTTTAAGCTTTTTAGGACAAGAAAGATTTTTGTTGCAGTGTACGTCAGCAAGACAATGTTATAATTGCATAACCTTAATTTAACTTTTCACAGCCCGATTAATAAGCCTTATTACTAATCAGTCAATAAAAGTCTAAAGATACAGTAGTTTGGAATAGTCTTAAGATTTTTTTTCTTTATTGTCAAGTTTTATAATTCTACTGTGCTTTGCAGAAGTTTTTATAACCTTTTTCCATTTTGTCACATTAGACCAGGGGTGGGCACTCCGGGTCCTCGAGGGCCGGTGTCTTAGATGTCTCCCTGGTCCAACACACCTGAATCCAGTAGCTGAATCACCTTCTAAATCCAGTCAAGTTCTCCAGAGTCCTGCTAATGACCTCATGATTTGACTCAGGTGTGTTGAAGTAGAGATACATCTAAAAGTTGCAGGAGACTGGCCCTCGAGGACCAGGAGTGCTCACCCCTGCATTAGATCCACAAACTTTGATGGATTTTTATTGGGCTGTATTGCAAGAACACAGATCCTGAAAACTTGAAGGCTGCTGTGCTCCAACGTTTAGACGTCTCCCTGGTCCAACACACCTGAAATAAATGGTTAAATCACCTCTGCAGTTCAGTGAGGTTCTTTGATTAGCAGGACTCTGGAAGAGTGTTGAAGCAGAGAATCATCTAAACCTTAAGGACTGGATTTGAGGACCCTTGTGATAGCTCAACACCAAGTGGTGCATCATTCTACCTACACCTAGTGTTTTTGGCATCTAATAGTTGCAGGATGCATAAAGACTTGGATAGATTGTCCTGAAACCTGTGCCATCTCTTTTGCATCACCCTTCAGGTGAACCCAATTTATCATTGTTGTGCTAACAGACACAATCACTTTTTATCGGTTGTGTCATCTGGGATTGACATCTCCAGACAAAAGTCTTTTCTTATTTGCAGTGTAAATAGTTACAGATTAATAAGTTTAACAGCAAAACTCATTTTAAAGATTAGCCTAATCTATTACTAATACTATTGGTATTATCAACTCTCAAACCATGCAGATCTCTTAGCAAGAATGAGATTTAAAACAGTCAATTTTTTTTTTTTTTTTTTTGCAGATACACTAATTCTCAAATTAAGCATACAGTCTTGGAGAAGGTCTGATGAAAACTGTTATGGAGAAACGACGTTTGGGATTCACTCACTCAAACAAGAAACATAAGTGATTAACCAAATCATGTGCCTTTCAAAGCAATTAATCAGTACAAGACTTCCATTGAAAATAGATTGTAAAACATATAAAGTGCCGCATTAACAACGCTGTGTTTTGTTTTCTCAGTCAAAACAAACTGAGTTCAGCAAGAAGCTGTGGGAAATGAGAAATAAAAATGTGCACACCTTTATTCACCTGAAAACAAAGTGTTTCAGCTGTCTTTGTTGCAATATGCAAAATACGCATAAAATCCAATCTTCAACTTCCTTACAGATAGCCTCACATTTGTTTCTAGAATACTTTGGAGTTCATGGTCCATTCAATGACCATGAACAATGACTTCTATGTGAACCACAATCTATTCACGAGGCAAGTCAAAGTGCTTTACATGAAAATAGTCGGGATAAAGAGATTGACATTACAATCAATAAGTATTGCAGTGTTATCAAATAAATCAGTAAGAATAGAAATGAACGGATAAAGCAATACTTTACCTTCATTGTTTTCAGTTTAATAAGTCCAAATAATCACATTTGTACTTGTGCACAATGCACATCACTGTTTGATAATTAACACAAGGTATTTGTGCAGTCATCAACGTAGAAGATTTGAATTTCCCTTAAAATCTGTATCTTAAGATGTTTTTCATTTAATTTGATGATTCTATGTAAGTAAACTTTCCTTGCCTAAACTGGAGAGAAGTGCAAACATATTTTGTACATACACATATATTTAATAACTAAACATGATGTTGGCAGGACCTCAACAAGGATCTTCTCAGTTAAATGGACTAAAACTGTTTTAACACATTTCCTCCCTCCCCCTAAATGTCCACATCCATGCAGTGTTTTTAAATATAGACCGACAGATAACTGCAGCTACAGTCCCACATATTCTCCACAACACATCATTAAACTGACACGTGTTAACAGTAAAAAGCTGAAACAAAAAAACACTTTTGTCACATTAAAAGCAGAGACAGTGATCAAATGCTCTGACACTCGCTGACTTTACTTAAAGCTGAAGTTCTAGTAATATTTGTGGAGCAACAGTGACACCTCCTGGCGAACAGACTGAATGACAAAGCAGAACCAACTAAATGCAAAAAGGCAACCGTAAGCAATCAGTTATTGTATGACAATAAGGCTTTATTTAAGGATGTCACGAGAAACTGACAGGTGATAGTTTTAATCTCGGAGGTAAGCTGCTACACATGTTTACAGATTGCTCCTTCACAGACTGCGCCGAGAAGGGTGCTCAGTCACGTGGGAACGGTGTTCTCCTGAAATACATCTACAAAGTGTATAGGTCATGGTTAGAATGCCACTTCACATGCAAATGTACTTCATTTTATAATCTAACAGGTTTAAGTGCATCCTGCCAGCTGTGATGTGCTGTTTTTGGGTGATTTTTACAGTTTCACTTAACTACTCTAGCGATAGTTTCTACTATAGAAATAAACAAAAGTAGACAGGTCAAATTTTGCCATTCCAGCAGTGGACCAAGTGAAGTAAAGCTTTTAGGGTCCGAGGACAGATATGGGCAAAAACACAATTAGTTGTTCATGCAGAAGACATGGAATCTGGTGCATATTAGGAATTGTGACCTAAATTAAATTAAGAGAATAAACCATATATTGTGGCTTGTAATGGTTGAAATTATAAAAGAAAAGAGATGTGTCTAAATGCTTTTTTTGTTATTACAGCAACAAATGGCACTTCTGTTCTCGTTTTAATTTCACAGCGATACATGTACAATATTTGGGAGTATTTACACATTTCAGCCAAAAGTGAAATGTGAAACAAGCCGTTTTAAACAAAAAAAAAGAAAAAAATTGGCACAGTGTGGTGACAAGGCCACTAAATCTGAGCTATACTGGAGCTAAGAGGGAATTCAGTGTAAAAGAAACGCAGCTTCTTCACAGTATCAATCAGAGAACCAGGTGCTGAATTTAAAAAATAGAATGAAAAATCCTGAAATAAAAAATCTGTAGGTAAATATGACGCAATGTAACCTGGGTGAAAATAAACTGAGTGGAAGGTAGGTGACTAAAATATAAAGGCACCTAGGACATGAATGGACCAAATACGGTTAAAAATGAAATCCCTCATTGGGAAATAACATCACAGTCTATTGTCATTCAGTATTCGAAAGAAAGAAAATAATATTGAAGCCAGGTGTGGATGGGCCTGTGGCACTGGAGCTGAAACCTGGACCTGAGCCTACTTTGAGTACGGTTTATATATATGTATATATATATATATATATACATATATATATATATATATATATATATATATAGTTGTATGAGTGAACTAAATAATCATGCTCAAATGGATGCCCGTCAGGCCCAGCCTGGCCTCCTCAAACATTCATTTCTATGTAAACAAACACACAGCCAAGAAAATGACATTACCCCTTAAAAATCTACAATTGAGATCTATTGTAACACGGCCACTCAGTGTGAAGGAACTTTTCTAGGTGGACATGGACAATAAATATACATCTTCATATATACAATGAAAAACGATGGGAGCACAGTGGCAACTTTGTTTTGCTTTCCCTTCGGGATGGTTTATTCAGAGGACTCTGGATCTCTTGCTGGCCAGTGACCCATGCTACAAGACAAAAGGAGCACAATGAGCACAAACTAGTCAAAAACACGGAGAAATTATTTAGAGGATGTGATGTAATCGATCAAGCCGTACCTTAGCTTGTTTGTAAAAATGAGGGGCCAGCTCGACCAGCCAGGACGACTCCACGGCCGTCACATCACGCATGAAGTATTTTGATGTCTGCACCACTTCATTAAAGACAACCCTGAGAAGAGAGAAACAAAAAAATGATGAGTAAGAGTTGGGCAACTTTTTTTTTTTTCAAATGACCGTACTCAAAGTACTGTAAAATGTGAGGTGGATTTTAAAATTCCTCTCCATAATAAGGATTGCATTAAGAACCAGCTTCTATCAGCTTTGCACATTGTTGCCCATTCTTTAAAAACTAGACCAACTAAGACTGGAACATTTTAAGGCCAATTTTCAGGCAAACAATCCAAAATTCTCCATTGGATTCATATTTGGTCTTTGACCATGCAATTGTTACAGCATTTTGAAATCTAAATCATCCCCTTGTTGCTCTGGCTGCATGTTTAAGGTCGATCTCTATCCTAGCCTCAATAGCCTCAAGTCTTTTGGCACATCTAAGATTTTCTTCCAGCGCCACCCTGGATTTTCCTCCATCAATTCTCCCATCATTGTTGACCATCTTCCTAATTCCTGTAGAAGAAAACCATCCCATGATGCTGCCATCACCATCTTGTACAGAAGATGGTGGTTTCTGGATAGTTTTGCACCATCTCCATCAAAAGGGTGAGATTTAATTTTATTTAACCACACCACTTTCACAACGTATTTGCCGTGTCCTTTACATGTGGTTAATGGAGAACTCTAAACCGGTCGAGTTTTTTCGTCGCCGTGCTTCCGTCAAAGTCGGATTTGAGGAAGCGAGAGCGATAAATGTCCTGTCGACAGATTTGTCCCCCAGAGCTGTGGATCCCTGCAGCTTCTCCAGGGTCTGATTAAATCTGTCCTTGTCCAGCCTGTCAGCTGAAGGGGACAGCCAGCCCTTTCCACAGACGATACTGAAATTAAATCAAACTGAGGTGGACTCTTTATTTACCAGTTAGGTGACTTTTGAAGGTGGTTTTATGCTCTGTATTATGGCTGATTAATATGAAGACATATACAGTTGAATATTTTAATGACAACATGGATTACGATTAACACACATTTCCTGACTCCCTTCTTTCTTTCTTTTTTCTTGTTAAACATAGCATCCTAGAGTTTGATTTTATTTAGAGGTACATTACACTTTAATTTTTTGGGGTAAAAATGTTCATCCTTTTTTTTGTCCCGCTTCACAATTTCTCCCTACATTCTGTGGTTCTGTCACATAAAATTCTAATATAATATATTAAGAATTATAGTTCCAACATCTACAGGTTTGAATACGTTTACAGGGATCCACATCTGAAAATATTTTACCAAAAGTATTCACTAATTCATGCATTAATACAAAGTAATATATGAGAAACATTGTACCAAAGATCACATACTGACCACTTTGGAGGTTTCTCTCCATACAGCACAGAGCTGGGGTGGATGTGAAGCTCGAGATCATCTCGTAAAGTTCTGGCAAGATGACAGAAAAACCGAATCTTCAAAACAAATCTGATCAAAAGCTGAGTCATAACCAACCCATGACTGAATTGCACTCTCACCGATAGGAACCAGAATGATGAATGCGGGCAGCATTAGCAAAGAATCCAGACACGATACACTTCAAGATCACATCTGGGTCGCCTGTGTAAAACATGCAGTGGTAGGACTTAGTCAAACCTCTGTACATGAGTTAGGTCACAAGGTTTCATGTCTGTGGAAGCCTTGGCTAATACAATATAACATTATTGTGACAAACACGTACCCTCACTGGAATTTCGTGGCACTTTGAACTTGTTCATGAGACGGCGAAGCTGCTCTCTCACTGTGATGGCGCGCAGCAGACCTTTGTAATTGAGAAAATGCTCCTGACACCATTGGGAACTTTTCTGATGCTGCAGGAAATAAAAAAAAATAAAATAAAATAAACGTCCCATCGCCATGATTAGAGGCACATTCATGAAATTCTGGGAGTTCACAACAGCCTGAAGAGTTGTCCACCACAGAACTGGACTGAATGTGTCCGCGTGCTGTACCTTAATGAACGCCTCGTATACATTCAGCATGGTGAGGTGGTCTCCCTCGGCGACTGCAAATTTTCTGTGTTCGCGAGCCTGCAGGGGGGCAGATTGCCAGAAAAACAGAATAACTGTTAAGCTGATGAAGCAGAAAGTACAAAAAGCTCGGAAAAACAAAAGAAAATCCCTTACGGCGTCTTTCTTCTGATTGGGCGGCACAACAAATATATTCTGAATCTGCATCATAGATGCTATGGTTACTATCTCTTTGGAGCAGCCGAAGTTTCCAGACTCCAGGAGCATCTTGGCGAACATGGGGCTGAGAGGAAACTCAGCCATCCGCATACCCAGGGGGTCGGTGAGGCGGCCGTAGTGGTCCAGGCCTGCCATCAAACACGCAGACTGTAAACACTTTCTGTGGCTACATGGCTTTGCGAGTGTGAAAACAGCAGCTGTTTTCCCCCAGCTAATGATCGAAATCTCTCTTACCTCCAAGAGCATAAAGAAGCTCCAGAGCCTGAACCATAGTTTGAGCAGGAGGAGGCTGAAACAATAAACCCAGAGAGAGAATTAATTCACAATCTGCTGTTCTATAGAAGTTCCTATTAAAGTGGGTGATCACTCCACTGAGTGGGTCCGATGTGAGTGACCTACAGAAAGGAAGCTGAAACGCAGCACATTGTCTATGCCTAGCGCTTTGAGCTGAAGGATCACAGGCGCCAAATTGGAGCGCTGCATCTCTGGAACAGTAGCGGCAGGCAGCTTCTCATAGTCCTCCTCTGATGAAGCACAGAAAGACAAGGTGGTGATTATTAAAAACGCCCCGGTTTTCCTCAAGTACTTTCTTGTGATTCCGTTACAGCGATCCGACACAAACCTGTGTACAGCCTGAAGCACTTCCCGGGTCGGTTTCGTCCGGCCCTCCCGGCCCGCTGGCTGGCTGAAGCCTTGGAGATGGGAGTGACCACCAGCGATTCGATGGCGGTGCGAGGATTGTAGGCCCGGAGCTTCACAAACGCACAGTCGATGACGAACATGATCCCATTTATAGTAATGGAGGTTTCAGCTATGTTTGTGGCCACCACAATCTGGAAATAGAAAGGAAATAGGAAAAGATAGACACAGACAGAAGTCAGTTCATCATATCCAAAATGGCTTTTTATAGAAGTCTTTCTAAAGGATGAAAATTTAGAACCATCTGGTGTTTCCTGTTTAAGATCGACTGCCTGATTAAGCATGGGCATCATTTGGTGTGTAAGCGACTTCTCAGCTAATAAATGTGTTTTGGTTGCAGTTTGTTTTTCACTTTTTAATAAAAACAGAAAACAAACTAAAAGGGAACAACCTAAGATATTAGAACAGATGCATGTTTTCTATGGTAACACACTTGTGTCTAAAATAACACATGTAAACATCAAGAGTTAAGGTTTTTTAAAGGACGTTTATGATTTTCCAATAAAAGATTATTGTTAAATTAGTTGATCATAGTCAGGATTTCCACCTTCTAGCAACAGCAGAATCAGGGCTGAACTCCATTTCCTCGAGTTAAAAGTAGAAAAGATTTAGTTCAGTGATGTGATCAGAAGAAAATCTGAAAAGGTTTAGAATCTCATCTAATCAGGACTGAATATTTGTAACAACATTTGTGAGATACATTTGACAAAGCTGGCCTTATAGCTTTGTTTAGCTTTGGCTTCACTTATTTCTCAAGTTAAGCCAAAGTATGAAAAATACCCAGTTGGCATTTAGACAGGAGGCTTCCTCCCAAAACCTGATCATTCAGAAGCATCAAATCAGTAGATGGGTGGGAGGACAGGTAGAAGGGAGGAAACCACAATATTCTTATATCTTCAGTTTGTTCAAGTTGTTCAAGTAGAATTTTAAGAAAGTTACTGTTTGGCATAGATTTAGTCAAATAAATTGAGAAACAACCACGGAAAATACCCAAACAATAATGCTTCTCTATAGAAATCCACAGAAAGACAAATATTCACCTTCCGAACAGTAGAGGGAGCCCGTTCAAAGACTTTCATCTGGTCTGCGTAGGGTAGGCCAGAGTACATGGGCAAAATCCTCAGGTGCTTCTTCATCCCATATCGAGAAAGAGCTCTGGCCTGTTCCTGCAAGAGGGACACAACCTTCTCCACTTCCTCCTAAGATGGATTTTAATATGAGGAAAAAGAAAAATCAATATTTGTACGTCAGCGTTACAAAAGCTCAATGACTTTGGGGATGATCACCATATAAATCAAAAAGCAAACAAAAATAAATAAATAAAAAATAGCAAACATAAATATAACCACTGACCTGCCCTGTGAGGAAAGCAAGAACGTCCCCGTCATCCTCCATCTCATGGATCTTCATCACAGTCTCCACTGTGGCTTTTACGTAATCTGGGACGGGGCTAAGGATAAACCAGAGATCAAAGTCACAAAGGAAGCAATAAGTGATCACTTCTTCCAGTATGAAGCTCCGTTCTGGACTACCTGACAGTGTAGAAGATGTCCACCGGAAAAGTGCGTCCCTCTACTGTCAGGATCCCACACGTGTCCTTGTTCGGATCCCCGGTTTCATTCAGGTTAAAGAACTCGTGAAATTTCTTTAGGTAGTGAGAATATTATAGTGTGGAGGAAAAAAAATCTTAGTTTTTAAAATTGCAATTATATTTACAATTATTTTCCTCAATTAAATACACCAAGAGGTGAAACAGGAAAATACATATATGTATATGTATTTGCAACAAAACAATTAAACCACAAATGTTTTAAATTTAACAACTGCCAAGGTCTGTAATTATTATATTGTTTGCAGCATTAGACTATAGCCTCATTACACAAAAATCATAGCAATTGTCAGGCATATTTTAGCTGACTTGCTTAATGCTGAGAGTGTTTTTGACCCGATCCCGTTCATCTATCCATCATCAGGTTATTGCAGATGTGAATGCATCGTTATTCCCCCTGAGGGCTACGCTCCCCTGGTGCCCGTCGTTGTTGCTCTTTTCAAGTTAGCCTAGCATATCTGTTCATCTTAATGATGCAGTCACCTTGGCATCAAGAGTGGCAGAGGCCACAATCACCCTCAGGTCTCGCCTCTTCTTCTGAATCTGTCGAGGAAGCAGAGAGAGAAAACGGAGGAAAGTGATTAAAAATAAATTTAAAAAAGCTAAAAGAAGTTTACTGAATTAGGTTTGATATGACTACTGATGAGTATATAAGCATTGACTGATTATGAGAACTTGCCCATTGAACAAGGAATGAACAAACTCTCTTTTTGAAAATTGTAGTTTAAATCTTTTATAAAAGCTTCCACAGGTTGGCTATGTATTTGTGAGGTTTCTGCATAAATATGTCACAGTGCGAGTCCCTCCTTCTGCCAACATCCAAGCTGAATTAAATCAGAATCAAATGTTTGGGAAGTTATTTAAAAATTACGTGATGATAAAATGACAATTAGTTAATTAATTAGTTGAGAGGATCAGCCAACAGCAACACAGGAGAAGCTACTTAAGGACCGACGGCAGATCCAAGTTCGACCACAATCAACACTATTGGTAACTCGGTCTGCCTTAATGGATTGAATATTGCAGCCAGCTGTTGCAGCCACAGGGCTATTTTATGATGCCAGTAAACATTTAAATGGCTTGGAGGCGGCATGAGACAAATAGTTTCGGTCAGAGAAAACCAAATCTTGGTCTCCAGAGTCTTGTTTATCAGGTAATTATTTCATTCAGGTGGGTTGGAGCAGGGACACAAATAAAAGCCAACAAGCGTAAATAAAGACTTCACCGGGACAAGTTGACCCAAATCTATCTAGAGATAGAATAAGTGACCTATTGCTCTACAATTCTATTTGAAAATACTTTTAAAAAGGAATTTACTGAGCTGCTTAATTAGAAAGTACTGCTAAAATAAGTAGGTGTGTATCTGTTCTTGCACAGCAAAAAAATAAACAAACAGATGTCATGGAAATTATTGAAACATCAAAAATCAGTGTGTTGTTATTTCATAAAACAAAAGCAGAGAGATAATTTTATAGTATTTTTACTCACACGATAAGAATCTAAAACCTACGTATGTCTAGTTCAAACTGGTGATCAATGACAAGAAAAGTCTTGTGCTGCTTGGAAGTCAATTTTTTTGTAATCATATACAAACCAACTTTGAATGTCAAGTTTTTTTTTTACCTGAACTTTTCTCTACATATGAAATCTAAACTATTGAAGTCAGAGATCTTTTTTTTTCCAAAGTCAACAAACATTGCATCAGTTGGCATTACCTTCTTCAGTAGACCAATGGCTATATCTGTGTACAGAGTTCTCTCATGTGCTTCATCCAACATTAACACACTGAAAAGAAAAGCATAGCCTTAGTAACCAATAATAAGCCCCTCCAATTGATGTTAATGCAAAATGGACAAAAAAAAACAATCCTGACTTACAAAAAAAAAACCAACTAAATATACTCTCTGGCCATTTTATTAGGTACACATGTTCAAATGTTTATTTACTCAAATAGAAAATTAGTGAACCATAATTCAGGAACATGACATGGTGTGTAGATCAAACAACTGAGCATCAGAATGGGAAAGAAAAAACAATCAACTGTATGGCTATTGCATATTGCTGATCTGCTGGGGTTCCCATATTTATCGATCTCTTTGGTTTCCACAGAATTTTCAAAAAAAAACAAAAAAAAAAAAAAAAAGAAAGAGAGAGAGAGAGTAGAAATTGGACCATAATGAACTGGAAAACATTCCCTTGTCTGATCAGTCTTGATTTCACTAACAACATTCAGATGGGAGGGTCAAGTTTGTCCTAAGCAACATGACAGCATGGCTGGATCATGGCTTGCATTAAGTCAGCAACAACTGAACGATGCCATTGCGTCAATATCTACCTATCAATGACATGAAAACTAAAGAGTTCTGCCCCTCTTATAATAGGAAAGGTGTGCCTAACAAAATGGCCTGTGAGTGCACCTTCTACTTCCAAACATGTACCTGTATTTTTTTAAAAGCGGGTCGGCCATCATTTCTCGCACAAGCATGCCATCTGTCAGGAACTACAACCACAGAGGCATTAGTAAAGACCGACTGACGCCACGCACAGGACGGACTGCAGCCACCTTCCTCTAGCTACCTTAATCCTCGTGGCGTGGGGATCAGAGCAGTCATCGAACCGGATGGTGTACCCCACCTCGTGTCCCAGCAGGGCCCCTCGCTCCTCCGCCACACGGTTGGCCACCTGTCAGCAAATGAGAACAAAGTATGAAATTTGAAGCAGGCGAGTGTCCTACAGCGTGAACCAAATTCGCCTGCAGCCGGATGACATTGGCAAAAAGTGAGAGGACATGAGCTGAGCTCTTACAGAGATGGCGGCCACACGTCGAGGCTGCGTCACTCCAATCACTTTCCCCTCTGCTGCCCAGCCAGCCTCCAGCAGGTACTGATTGAAGGCAGATGAAAAAGAGAGAACAAAGCATGAATAACAGATTCTGCATACATTAAGCTTTAGCTGATGTGGCTCAAACTCTGTTCTATAAAGGAAAATAGGCTTCTAAGCATTCACTCAAGGTCATATTGAACCGCTGTGGAGGAAACTGCTGAATTTGTGCATCTCTGGGCAAAACGCTTCAAATTCATTTGATGGTTTTACAGACACTAACCTGGGGTATCTGTGTGGTCTTCCCGCATCCCGTCTCCCCAACTATTATGACAGTCTGGAAGCTTTCAACCAGGTATAAGATGTTGTTTCTGTGCTGCATTGGGAATAAACAAGAAAATGCACAAACTGACAGGCAGGTGGCCAAATACAATGAGCTGTACGTGTGTGGAAGCAATGTGAAACCTTAAAAACTGGGAGTTTTTGCCGTTGTTTCTCTATAGAGAGGGCCGTGTTTGGGTTGAAGACGAAGGAGGATCCGGTGGTCTCTGAGCTCAGATCCCGTTCCTCTGAGATCCCCGGAGCCTCGGCGCCTGGAGGAGAGCAGATGGCGAAGAAAAGCAGGAGGAGGAGGAAGAGGAGGAGGAGATGTTTTATTAAAATGTTTCACCGCAAACTGCGGGTTCTCAAAGAATGACAGCCAGGATCTGGTGCACCGCCCTGCAATGGCCTCGCGACCGATCTATAAATTGTATAAATTGTTATTATTATTATTCCAAACTGGTTTCGTCTTGGCAGGTAAACAATTGAATTTATCGCAGCTGATCCGGAGTTGAAGAGCTCAGACTGCAGAAAGCACGCAGCAGCGATAGCTTCCTCTGCAGCCTCGCGTTTATCACCGATTCACGACAGTAACTGCACATGTGCAAAGATCAACCTGAAAAAAATCAACATTACAAGCCCTCTCCATTGTTTTCTTTGCACTTACCCGGCTTCCAAAATTTCATCGTGGAGTGGGGAGCCGCCATCTTGGCTTCTACGTCACATCATTTTTTTTTTCTGCACACGAATGATGTCAGAGTATGGCATGCCGATTCACCAGTTAATCGGTAAACGCGGTGTGAGCAAGAACTCACGGTTTAATTATTCATTGTAAAGTATTAGAATCGTATTATTGTATCATATAACGGTAAATACCGTCTGGCTTTTATGCCATATAGTGATAATCAATATAGCTTATATGGACTGCCATTTACATTGAGATAATTTTATACAATAGTTTCAGATGTCCAAAAGTCGGTTCAATTCAATTAACAATGCTTTACTGATCCCAAAGGGAAATTGTTGCTGTAATTCATATCATCCTTTTTTTTTTTCAAAAGAGTTCATGTCATGAAAAATCTTTGTTTGCCTAAAAATCTCCAGAGGTTCTAAAGCAGTGCCCAGAAAAAAACTTGTGTCATTACCAAAATATAGTGGAGGTCAAAGAATTTGAATAATGCTGTTACTTCAAATATTCAAAACTTAATCAATTTTATGCGTATATATATATATATATATATATATATATATATATATATATATATATATATATATATATATATATATACTAAATAAAGGGAACACTCAAACAACACAATATAACTCCAAGAACATCAAACTTCTGTGAAATCAAACTGTCCACTTAGGAAGCAACACTGATTGACAATCACCAATGATTTTGTTGTCAGCACATTCAACTTTGTACAGGACAAAGTATTCAATGAGAATATTTCATTCATTCAGATCTAGGATGTGTTATTTCAGTGTTCCCTTTATTTTTTTGAGCAGTGTATATACACTGTGTAGTAGGAATTGTTGCAGATGCTGATGGCTTTGGGCAGCAGGGATCTCCTGTAGTGGTCTGTATTGCAGCAGCTCTGAAGAACCTCCTGAGTTTTTGATTCAAACTTTTATTTTTATCAATTTATATCCTCTCCAATATAGCAATTTTCTTCAAAACACTAATACATAAAAAGCATTTAAAACTGTTCACTATAAAAGCATCTAAAATTATATTGGAATATTACATCCTGGAACCAGAAGTTCTACCTGTTTCTAATATTTCAGAACTACATGAAATTTTATGTTGTACATGAAAATGCTCCATTGCCAATAAAGATATAGCTCTTTATAGAATAGATACATGAAAAGAATAAAAAGTTTTGCAATGAGAATACTCAGGTCTTTGAAAATGGAGGCCAAATGAAGCCCATGTTTAATGATTCCCAAAAGATTTGATCAGAAAATACAATCCTTTCAAACACCAGCTGCATATTGAATAACAGTATCATAACATCTTAGCAAGAACTGCTCTCAAAAGTTCTTCACTATAAAATACTGAGAAATATGTTACATCAAAAGAGATATAACAAATACAAATAAATCTGTGTAATACAAGATGGGATTTGACAAAAAAAAAAAAAAAAAAGACAGACTATATAAAGTTTAAATAAATTTTCAAACATCGCTTATCTAAATGAGTGGTCTCCAATCCAGACCTACTGCCCTGCAACTTCTAGATGGATTCCTCCTCCAACACATCTGCATCAAATGATTACAATGCCTAGTCAGATTTCCATCAGCAGGCCTGGTAACAAGTCATTCGATTCAGATATGTTGGAACGGAATGCATCTAAAACCTGAAGCGCAGTACCTCTTTAAGACCCCTGACTATTAAAGAAAAAAATTTGAATTTTTGCATTTTTTCTCTTTACCTCAAGTGTATGAATAATGGCAGACAAAAACCATCAGCAAATCATGGCAGTGCACAGATCAGGTTCAGCTTAAAAACAAGTCTGCATCTGAACATAAACTCCTTTACTCCTCTTTGTAGTTCAAGACTGAACTTGAGCAAACAGGAGTCTCTTTCCAAACAGCATCTGCGTTAATGTTAGAATATATTTATTATCAGCCGTTTTTGGATGCAACGTTCCCCTTTTGTCAGACTCAAACATTCGACAAGCAAAATTAAACAACAATTCTGGCTCTTGTTAAGACAAACTACATAAGCTCCAGAGAGACACTATAACTGTTAAGCATGACTCCTCATTTTTCACAAATAATTTAGTTGTAAAATTTCAGAGCAGGTATTAAAAAACTAAAGAATCAGAATTAATTAACGTAGAGTGGCTTTGTTTATCTGAAATGTATTATTTTTAAAAAAGGAAGGTCTCCACACACTCATGTTGAAATGTCTCGTTTGCTTGAGACCTCAACGAGTCGAATCGAAGCGATAAGCAGGTTGGTAGATGTAACTTGTCATCTTTGCAGCATAAAGTCTTGATTCATGTCAGTTATTTAAATTCGAACAAGTAGACTGATTGAGCTCCGTTTCACATCAACAATGTATTGTGCAATGTACTGTGATAAAATCAATTTTTTACTTTCTGCAACTTTAGTGTTTGTTATTGTTATTTTTTAAACGGCACAAAAAGAAGAAAAAAATTAAATTAAATTTGGGAAGCATAAGGAAAGATGTCCTTTAAAAAAATGGAAGCCTCAAATGAAAGAGATGTGCAGCTTCTGAACGTGTTCATCTTGCCGGATCTTGTTAAGCAAACTTGCATTCCCATAATGCTGTGCATACAAAGTCGTCTTCACGTAGAGCACTGACACCTCCCAAACCATGAAGTTCTTCAGTCTTATCTTGTCAACTTACTTCAACAAAAATGTTCATATTTATTTCTTCGTGCATTCCTCTCAATCAAAATGTAGAGCTGTGTAAAAGATTATCCACACCACCTGGTAAAGAAAAAAAAAATTTCAAATAGATTGTTTTGGTGATTGATTTGGGTAAAATTTAAACCTAAATTCATATTTTCTTAACTCAGCTTATGCATTTCAAAGCGGGACAATACAAAAAAGAAAAAAAAATGACCAGCACAAAATCAAGATAAAATGAAACTATTTAAGATCTTTTGAACTTAGCAAAAAAAAATTATACATATATATATATATATATATATATATATATATATATATATATATATATATATATATATATATATTATATTAGTATATTTACCAGGAAAAGGGCAAAAGATGTCATGAAGCCTTCTTTGGTGAGTTCCCACGTGCCTCCATACTCTTCTTCGTCAATCTGCTGAAAGCTGCTGAAGTACACGTACAGGAGACCTGCATTGATGACGCAGAAACTAAAGAGGCAAACAAGGGAAGATGAGAAATTTTCATATATTTTCACCTGTACAAACTAATATTAAAACTGGAAAATATTAAGATACCGAGCTCAGAATACATACATGGCTATTCCTAGAAATCCTTTCAACGGTGCAATGCCCCATATCACACCAAGGATAATTGCAATAATTTGTCGAAGCCAGTAAATCACATCCAAAAACTCATCCTGTGGAAAAAGCACATTGACAAGCAATAAATGTTATGGGTCAGATTTAAGCATCTAATTACAACCCATCCATCGCTATTAACGCTGATCACTTCATTTGTCCCAGTTGAAACCAAGTGCTTTGAAAGTCTCACATTAGAAAGGGACGCTGAAAAAATATAAATAAATCAAAGGCCATACCCAAACATAGACCAGGTATATTTGGAAACGTTAGTAAGTAATTTCGCTGTCAGACTGTCAGAACTTCACATCTTTAAAACAAGTGACTAATAAAAGCTATGTTTTCAAAACTGACTTTGAAGGGATAATGAATCGCGATTGGGTTTTCAGTTGTCAAGAACCGAAAAAAAAAAAAAAGAGACATTCTGATTTGATCCCATCTGGTGGACTGGTGTCCCAAAATTTGTTGGGAAACAATCTACGGTTTTACATTACTCAAGCTGTAATGCAGCTGCCACTCAAGCTGTGATGGAACACACCAACATTTATACAAAGTGGAAAGAAAATCACAACAGTTCAGTTACTTTCCATGCTGGGAATTTGTGTATTTTTCAAGATGGTAGAGTGAGATTTATATTTAAGTGAAATTGACAATTAAAATTCAACTTCCCACTTAAATATCTTAAGGTCTCTAGGCTTTTATATATTTTCTTTTGTTAATAATCATAATAAAAATAAAAACAATTCAAACATTTGACACCAAGCACATGATTTACTTTATTTAGGGTATATAATGTGCAGATTTCTCTTTCACTGCAGCTGTCTCAGTGGAGTCAACTAAACTTTCTGACAGATAACTGTTTACTAGAGAGCATTATATGATCAACTGATTTTGATTATACTGTATTATAATTAGCATAAAGCTGCTACATATGCAGATAGACCTGAATGCAACTATATGAAAACACAGTAATGCAAAAAAACAAAAAAGATTTAAATTCAGAAATTGGAACCATCTAGATGAAATTGTGAATTGGTGCAATATCTATAACACTGAATTTAATTCCTAATTTCCTTTCAGGGTAAAACCATCTATTTATTGTAGTAAACAGTGTTGAAAAATAGTCTCATTCTAATTCAATGACATACCTGGATTATGGTCATATTTTGTTTTTCTTATTTTTCCTAATGATGAAAAAAAAACTGATTTACTTGGAAAAACTAACAAACAAAAAACAAAAAAAACGATTTACTTAAAGAAGAGCTTTTTCTTTCATTAACCGGGAAAAGACAAAGTAATATTCCCAATACATACACAACAACCGATATGATTCATGAACACAAGCACATTAAGATAACGAAAACATTGAAGCAATTGGATTACTGGTCATAATCTTAACTTCAGAATATTACTTTAATCTTTAATTTGGAAAAAAATATGATGCCTTTTTGTTTTTAAAGGTGTAATATTCTCTTATGGAGTTTTTGTGGTAAAAACAAAAAGAGTGATTGCCAATTAAATGCCAATTATTTAACAATAATTGTTTACCAAAAGTCTTCTAATATCCAATGCCCCAAAATGTCAGCTTTAACGACAGACAGATCCAGGGAAGAAAATCTTGCATTATGCCAGTCAGCTAAACTAACCAGATTAATCCTTAGCATAAGGGTTAGCTTCGGCTACATGGCTTTATCCATACCGGTTATTAAAGTCCGGAAACTCACAACTTCTGGTAGAAAATAGAAAGGAATTGTTACAAAAATACAACTAAAAAGTGATTAAATGACCCACCTTCTCTTCCCAAACGGCATTACCGCAGAAGGCTTTGTTCCATGTGGATTGCTTCACAGCCCCATTCAGCAGGTGACTTTCCTCTTTCCGCTTAGAACTGCTCGCCATTCTTCTGTTTTTTTCAATCAAGACGCGTTGAAAAGTTGCAAGCCGGATCTAAAAACACTTTGAGTAAGAGTTAACTTCCCGGCGCTGGCCAAAACAAGGCGGTACTGGGAAATTTTTGAGGATATTAGACGGACCTTAGCTCCGCTGAGCTGACAGATTTCTGTCGTTAACAGTTAAAGGGAGTTGGAGCATGCGCAACACTGTTTAACCCCAGTGTGAGCCAGCCAATCAGATAGTGCGACGTTTCGGCAGTGTTTTGGCAAAGTGACTGAATGAAAACCACAGCGACCTCTGTTGGACCAGAGTCATAACAGCAACTGAAGTACTGCAGTGATTCCCAAGTTTTTTTTGCTTTTTTTTTTTTTTTTTCAAGTAGCACCACAAATGCAACTGCACTACTGGCTTCTGTGCAGATCAGTGTGATACAATATAGAAATTGTTATGTCACACTCATAATATAAGAGTGTGTGAAAATTGTACAATATACAAGTTTCACCTTTTGAGGTGAGTCAATTAAGTTTTTTCAAATACTGTCAAAGAGGTAGGAATATTCGGCTCTTAGGTTAAGTTTTCTTTTGGGATTCATGTCTGGAGAAAGTACAAGCTACTCAATTCAAGATTCCTCTGTCTCCAGTTGCCCGCTTTCATAGATGAATAACGAGATATCGCTCTTATGTAACCTATTTAACCTACAAATCAATAGTCAGGTCTATATAAAGATATAATCCATATTTCTATCCCACAGTTGTATGCCATTAAATGGATCTGGAACTTTTGTTTTTCCACTGAAAGCTCAGGTTTCCACAGTAAATGCTACATGAGTGAAATTTTAGGGATGATACTCTGCTGTCCCGTTCTCCTGAAGGCAGCACAGAGCTGCAGCACCAGAAACTCACAGAAACACTGAAGAGAAGAAGAGTTATGATTGATATGGTTGCAATTCTATCCATGTTTTAGTGTTGCAGAGCACAGTTTTTTGCAAATAGTTTAAAGTTTAACTGACATTGTTGTACATCTTTCATCCAGTCATTTTGAAAGATTTAACAACTAAGATTAGAAAATGGCACAGAACAAGAATACTTTTTTCTACTCTGATTGGCTACCAATTTTAACTTGAATGACCATTTTTTTTGTACACTCTTATAAGAAATAATTTCTATTCACATTGTTTTTTTGTTCTCTGGGAGATTATTTTTCATAATAAATACAGAAACAACCAGAAAAAATATAAACATCACCAACAGTGATAGTAATATTAACAATAAAATAATCAGTGCAAAGAAGCCTACAAATTTTTTGATGGGAGGCGATGAGGGACCTGGATAATGGACAGTGGGGCGCTGGCCCAAAAAAGCTATTACACAGCTTCAATATCTCACATGACATCCCTACCAA
Organism: Poeciliopsis gracilis; assembly: GCA_911649635.1. Lineage (NCBI taxonomy): Eukaryota > Metazoa > Chordata > Actinopteri > Cyprinodontiformes > Poeciliidae > Poeciliopsis > Poeciliopsis gracilis. Next base: position 8,712,071 of record CAJVRI010001220.1, read on the forward strand.
CACACTCTGTTTAGCACACAAGTAGTTAAACTGTTATTTTACGGGTTTCCTTGTTAAGGACGACTGTTGACAGACATGATATGAGATCAAGATTGAGCATCTCCATTAATTAACAGTCGTTACAGCATTGGATTCTCCTTGACCTGCTTCGAAAAAAATATTTATAACCTGGCACAAACAAATTATTCCACCTTAGCTCACTTCTAGCACACAAACAATAATAGCAGCACTTAAGTGCTTCTAGCTTACTCTGATGAACAAATATTTGATTTATTGCAAACAGGTCCTTAAAAACAAGCAATTTGTAGGAAAAAAAAACATGCATACATAAACAAAATAATTGGCTCACCACTCCTTTTCTGTTTGAACACGTATTTAATCCTATCCTTTTCTCAATTTAATGGTTTACTTACAATCCCCTAATTATCTACATTTGTAATTTAAACCATGCTATAATATTCATGTCCATGTTTGATATACTGTGCTTAAGAGCCAACAAATAAAATATATTACATAGACAAACTGGTTACAAACTAACCCGTAAGACAAAAAAAATCCACGGAAACATAATAGTAATAATGACAATTTAAATAACAATAAGACATACAGCCATTGAATAATGACCTACTAAACTATTAGTTTGGTTAGAAACTAGTCCAGCAGATTGAATGGAGTCAGTATGTATAGCATTCACTCCTACTGACCAGCAGAGGGGGACAACCATTCTCTTGCATTGAGTCGTTGACTTTACAGCACTGCATGTAGCGATGGTGGAGAAGAAGAATTCCCCTCAACCAGGAAGAAACCTCCAGCAGAACCAGAACCGGGCTCAGTACCAACAACAGGTCAACTGATCAGGAGAACTTTCCACGTTCATGAAATGAAAAGGAGAGGGAGAACGGTTAGGTGATGGCAGCATCATGTCAGCTAATGCCGTTTTCCAGGAAGCAACCACGTAAGGAAGCAACAGATTATAGGGGACCCATATTTAGACACACATTATAAAACAAAATAGCAAATATAGTTCTGTAATTCATTTGATTGGAAGAGTGACTGCAGTTCTTTTCAAACCTTGTCAAAATTCTCTATAGGATTAAGTATTCGATCCAAACACAAAATCTAAATCCTTCCACTTCTGGCTGTAAGCTAGAGGGTTAATGTGCTGCTGGAAGATAGATGTCAAGCTCTCAGGGCTTCTGCAGCCTGTACAAAATTTCCTCCAAAAAGCTTCACTAGGTTTAGCTGCATCTATCTCCCCATCAACTCTGACTGGCTTCTCTGTCTGTTGAAGAAAAGCATTCCACCAGTGTGATGCAGCCAGCAACATGTGGGGATGGTATGATCAGGCTGATCATACCAGCCTGATACACCTCAGTGTATTCAAACGTAGAGGTTTGCATATAGGCCATAAGGGCCAGTGAGCTCTCATCTGGTTAGAACATCTTTCATTTCCTGTATCCCTGTCCTTTTTGAAGGCTGTCTTTGAACACTAGCTTTCTTCCATAAATGTTTGGAATTTTAGAGCTTTCACTGCACAACTGCTCACATAAAGATAAAAATACATTTTTGTTCCTTTAGGCGATTCCTAAATGCAGTTAGTTACACTGGATGTTATTTAGACGTGCAGAATAAAAAAGCATAAAGGAAAAAAGAAGCTTAACTTTATTTAATTTTTTTCCCTTATTTTTCTGTCTCCAAGAATTTTGTCTGTTTTTGTAGGTAAGATAACATGAAATCTGATTTTAATGATCTGTGCATTTTCTATAGTAATGCTCTCTTGCATGGATTTTAATTGACAAAACAAAACATCAAGATTTTAAGTGAATACTCATGGACCAACATTTCATTTCTTCTAACTTCTGTCGCTTCCTTTTCCAGTCCAACAGTTTCAGGAGAAAGCACATCCTAGCAATGTTTTGTGTTGACCTAAAGAACCCTTTCACTTCCCATCAATAGCAGAAATTCTTTACATCATTTCCTGATATTGCTCATTTCTGATTAACATCATTAGTTTCTTTATAAAAATGAGTTTTAAGCTTTTGTTATGAAACTTAGTAAGAAAATTTCAGTTTCTCTTTTGAATAACTGACTCATTCAGGAAGTGGTGGGCGATGTGTCAGCATTTTCAGTTTGGAACAAATTTATAACAAAAAGCTGCTTAAGGATTTTTAAACAAAGCAGGATAGTCATCACGTGGGCTTATGCTGCTTATTGTTGGTCACTTCAAATTAGTCCATGTGGAGCACCACTGATTTGGGTCAGTTTTTTGGGGTTTTTGCAAGGGATGAGAGAGTTATGATATGTTTATTTCAATGGCTCTGCAGACATAGCAAAGACTTTCACAAAGTAAATTAGCCTTTTATTTTGGCTTCCAATAATAAAGTCATATTACCTGTATATAGAGATTACACTTTGCACAATTTTGGGGCTGTTTTCTTATGACAATTTTATAGCATATGTGTATAGGTCTGTTGCTGGATGAAAATGAGCAGCCATGAAGTGGACCACATGATGAAATATTTTGCTTTCTATTGTTCTCAAAGTGTCCCTCTCTCAAAACTTAAAGCTATTTCACATTGTCTAATGCAACGTGAAAATTGCTCTTCAATTCTGCGGGGATAATTCCTTCCTGGTGATGTCACAGGGGCAACACCTGTCTGATTTTGACCAGTCTTTAGTTGCTAGTTACTGAAGGATTAAATGGGATTCCCATGGTGCTCATTAATCATATTTCCTTTCATTAACTCACTTTTATGTAATGTGCTTAATCTGATAACTAAGGTGTTTTAAAAAAAAGCTCTGTTTCTATTTCAGGAGGACAGTCAGACATTGATAGAACTTGATACAGTTGGGCCTTAATTAGCTGATGGTGTTTCGCATTTCTTTTTAAGTAGGTAGTAATTTCATGTTTGTTTACATTCTTTCCCCAGACTTTTCTAACCAGAATTTTACACATATCATAACCACGGTGACATGTCTCTGCTTCTTTATCAGAGGCAGCTTCAACTTTGAGTATTAGCCAGTTGTTCAGTATTATTGTTTTGAAAATGAAGTGAAAGTTTAAAGTTCAAAACAAACAAGCAAAAACGCATGCGAAATCCTGTCTGTACTGATGGGTTGGTAGTAGGAGCATTGATTAATCAATGAAATAAATTAGTGTGACTACAAATGGGTGATTCTGGAGTCTATTAACAAATGAGTCCAAAGTAATCATTGAATTTCTTATTGAAGTGATTACTCTTTGAAGAAATAAGAGTGAAAATTCCAATTAATTTCTCTTCTGGATTCATAAAGTATTTTGAATTGCTTTAAATGAAATAAAAATGAATTGAATTAAACTGCTTGAACTGAAATGAGCACTGTTATTCTCAAAATGGATATATAAATTGTGAATAAACGTAATTAATTTCTGCAAGGCATGCAGACATAGCTTAATATAATGACAGAAAGTCAACAACAAACAAAACAAATTACCCTTCAAATTACTGATATTTGTGTCACTATTTATTCATGGGGCTAATAATAAATAATCTCTAATTACATCAAAACTTATTTTCAGATTTAAAAAAGTAGTGCTATATATTATAGTGTAATAACTTTTTAATATCCATCCCATAATCACATGAATTAAAGAAAACACACAGAATGGTGATGCTGCCATCATGATTCACAACACATTTACTGTCCATTTATGGCCTGTAACAAATCATTGTAACGTTGTTCTGAGAGGTCATTGGTGAATTGTTTTGACGGATAGGAGGATGCTCTTACACCTACATGGCCATAACGGTAATGATCCCAGGGAATGAAAATGACGTGCAACATGTGGTAATCTATCGTAATGCAAAAGAGGGAATCTGATACACAACTTTAGCAACTCTCTACATCTCCATCATTGCCAGTAAGCATGAAAAGAACAATATTTTAAATATTGCTTAGCCCTGATCAAGAGTCATTTGAAGTTAATGTAAACAGAAGCACTTCATAAAACACCTTTAGTTTGTCTAATTTTAACTTGAATTAATGATTAAAACTGTGGATTATTTTTTCTACATTTTATTTGGGTAGATTTACTTAAATCACTCAAGTACAAGAACAAACTTTCTATGGAAAATATTAATTGGGTAGAACTATGTAGCATGCATTTAAGGTATTTGATATAAAAATACTCTGTAACAAATACTTTAGCTTAATTCTCTCATATAATTAGATAAATAATGTTTGGTTTAGTCATCAGTTACACATGCTTGATACATTTGGTCGGGATTTTCAAAATAATGCTGATGCAACTGAAATAACACATGCATTAATCACCTTATAACCTTTCTTCTTTTGCATCGAATTGGTTGTTTTGAATATTGTGAAAATAGTGAGAACAGAATGATCACTCTTTTCTTAGATCAAAATATTGAGTTAGGTTATAAAATGTTATTAAAGTGTCATATCATGATTAAGTCATGAAAACCCGATCAGTTTTGATAAAGTATGCTTTTTAGTCAAATGTAACTCTGAAAGGAGGAACGTGAAGGACTGTGAGGATGCATTTCTTTTCAGCAGAGGCAAAGACATTAGGGATGATAGATGGGTGCATTTACCGCAGTCAGACATAATCAGGGTTTTATAGTCCGGGGTGTCTTTTTGGGGACTATCCCTTTAAGAGAAGTTACCTGAGAGGAGGGGGACAGGTGAGAGCTGCTTGAACATCACGCTAATCCGCAACTCTGTCAGTTTCTGCGAGACACTTCAGGGGGGGAGTTCCGAGCAGGAGGTACAGCAGGGTCAGGGGTCGAGACGGCGAATCTGACTCACTTTCTCTCACTCCGCATCTCCGAGCTCGAGCCCTCACGCCAACTCAACCGTCAGTGACGTCTGCGTCACGTGTGCGTCTCTTCCCTCGGTACGTCCGTCGTATTTTCCTCCCCTCCGCTGTCTGCTCCAACACCGACGCGGAGCAGAGCCGAGCCGAGCCTGGCGAATCAAACACGAGCCCAAGACAAGAGCGTCGCTGTCCGGACGCCGGGTGTCGCGTTTGTCTGCAGCCGATGGACGGAGGGGTCTTACGCCTATAAGTTGTCATCAGTGAAGTCCGTTAGTGGCTCCTCTGTGAGCCCGAATCAATGTAAACTTTTTTTTTTTTTTTTTCTTTAAAGAACGTTCACTGCGCACAGTGAGATCCAACAAAGCGAGGTGAGTGTTGGTTTGTTGATACCCATATATTTCAGTGTTTCATCTCAACTCAAACTTCTCCGAGCTGCGGGAAAGCCTCACCTTTGTGGGCTTTGGCTCAGCAGCGCTGGCCAGCTGCATGTCGCCTGCTTAAAATGGCGACAGCCGACGGGGGTGGGAAAAAGAGAGAGACGGTGTAGTTTTTTTTTTTTTTTTGGGGTCGAGGGGGGGGGTTGTCGATGGGGGCTCGTCTCTTTTCTCCTATCTGAATTGGCTGTACTGCTTGCAAGCCTTAATAATGCACACGGAGCGAATTAAGTTGGGGATTACTCCGCCTTAAGTTGAGCGGAAGATGCATCATTTTTCGGATACGTTCAGAGCTGCTGTGCTCAGTGACGCGTCGAGACACTTTTTCCACTCTAAGCACCGCATCTCTGCAAAATTACTGTTTCAAAGAAGTAGTAAATATGCGCGCTCTGTTTATGTTTAAATCGCAAACCTGCAGGAAAAATAGTCCCAAGCCTTCACCAAAATGAGTATCTCATCACGATGGAAATTAGAAATCACAGAGCAAAGCCCTCTCTCCGTTTTCTTCTGTCAACCATGAAAGGATGTTACAGTTTATGAAAAGTTGTAGTTTTGGCTCAGACCGACTTTAGTTTTAATCAAGACCGACCCGGAGTTTACAAACAATAAGCGGCAGTGTTTGTTTTTGTTATTATTTCGTGAAGCGTTCAAGTGACTGTTTATCTTTAGAGATCGCAATCGGCCGGTTTCCCCCTAATTGACGCTCATTAATTGTTTCTGAAATAAACATTGCAGTCCAGCTTTATTTAGAAAGCACTTTCAAACTACTGCACAGGAATGAATGAATGGAGGAACAGAAAAATAAATGGACGTCTTCTTTCTTATTGATTACATTCATCCCTACTTAGACCTCAAATCCTTTTCAGAGTATGACGTCAACAAACATTGATTTTTTTTTATGCACAAATTAGATATTGTCATGGAGGCTGTGATGCATAAGCAGAGATTAACATGTATTCATTTACTTTCTGACAGTGAAAACTGCTAGTTGTGTTAGTGAAACACACTGTTGCACGCCTTTTCCTCGACTGTGTTTTAGGCCTTTAGAAATAAATGAAAACGACCAGAATGAGCAGGTCAGATCTCAGAGGAAACCGGATACTGCTGTCGACCAAGAAAAGCTGGGTCTGTGCGTTTCTGTTTACCTTGATAGTTTGTGTCACTCCTAGGATTAGGCCAAAGCTTTCCCTGGAAGCTAATTTGTGTCTGACGTCCACGTGAGTCAAAGGTTCGACGCTCGGCTTAATCCAGCTTTCTGTTCATCGCCAACGGTCCACTCTCACTAGTGGCCGCTTGCCTCGTCATCGCTGATGATCACATGGAGAATAAAAATAAGAACTCGTGAAAAGCATGAGGTGATCAACTTATCAGTCGTGTGAGAAAATATGTTGACCTCGTAATAACTGTCCAGTGGTGTGCATTTTTTTTTTTTATTAAATTGACAGAAACACAGGGTAATGATTAGCACTTTAGAATGTTTTTTTTTTCCTATGGATAAAAAAAAAAAAAAACCGCTTTATTCTGCCGTCTTATGAAAGTTCTGATCTCCCTTGCGGCTCGAATGAATAGCAGACGTGTCCTGATAACAGCAAACACAGCCTCATTATAAAAAACAGCTCACATCACTTACGAAAAAGAGCACACTTGGAGTCCTTTTCACTCAGTAGTAACTTCCATACTGGGAAGTGTTGATGTTCTCAGGAAAACGACATTTCTGCGTTTTCATCTGACCTCCAGTGGTCGGAGCTGATGAAGCTGAACGTTGGGCGGCTCCAGCACCTGATTCCTTCCTGTCTCTTTAAAAAAGAAACGGGCTGATCATCTGGCGTTAGGAAACACTGTCAGAGACAAATGACTTTTGACAGAAGTTGGCATATAATGTGAAGCATCCTATTCCAATGTGCCCCCACTTCTCTTCACAAACTGCTTACATTTGTTTTATTGTTGCCAAATTTTTTTTTTTTAAGGCAGTGTTGTCAAATAGAGCTCAAGCACTTTGCTGCAGCTGCACAGAATACAAATTAAAACATTCAAATGAAGAATTGGATTGATAATAAAGCGTCGAATTACCAGCAAATACCCCACAATCTCATGTGACGTCACGAGAGGCATGTGCATTTGGAAGCTGGTTTGTGGGAGGTTAGATTTGATCTAAATTATGTAACAATTTACAGCAACATAGCAAAACAAATGGCGTTGTTGTGGAAGTGACAAACTGCATCTAAACTGAGTTTGATTCTCACAAAAACGTCTCTGCCTTGTAGCTTCGGTGCTGTCTCATCGTGGTGTGTAACTAGTGTTATGTTTCATGTTATTTCTGTAGGAAATAAAAATCTGAAGGCTTTTTACTTGAGCCCTTTTTAAGTAAAAAAAAGACTTTTTTTGCAAATTGATGCACAAAAAAACCTTTTCTTGCCTAAAATTCAATACGAAAGCATTTTCTTAGTACATGCTTGATAATTTGTAGCAAAAGGTGCATTTGCAGTTGAAAATACTTTTAACATCAACATGTGAAAAGCTCAGGCCTGCTTGACTCAACCTCAACACACATAGGGGCTGATCTGTTGACTGTTGTTTTCAGTAGTAAAAAAATGCTTTGCAAATTTTCTTTCTTTTTTTTTATTTTTTTTTTTTATCTTGATTGCAAAATGAAGATATTCTTTGGATAATTTTGGCTTAACTATTGCTCTAAGTGTGTCATTTTTGTTGGAAAATAGCCTCTTTTTATGTATACCCCAGGGAACGATTAATCGATTATTGAAATAATAATTTATTGAGAAATGTATCTGATTAATTGCTTCCGCCCCCGCTATGACCACTTCGCTCTACAGGCTGCTTTATTTTTTTTTTTTTTTGCCTGAGTAGCTCCAGATTTATGTAGCTAATAACTCTTCTAATGAATCAGTTAACATGAGAAATGCTGTGACCGCATTAGGCGAGTTGAGTCGTTTTATCTTTCCTGTATCCAACCGTGTAATTCATAATTAACTTCTTACCAGTTACGACCAAGAAAAACCCGACCGGGCCTGCAGCGGACTAGTTTGGATCATCGCAATCTCTTCACTCTGCTGGACTGGTGAACAGCCTGTGATGTCGGCCATTTTAGGTTGGACTACAAAGAGCAACCGCCATGTTTCTCTCCCTCCCTCCCCTCTCAGCAGTCCAGTTTAAATCCATGCAGCGGCAGCAGCCACAGCGGTGCAGCCCACGCAGCCCATCCTCTCTCCCTGACCCGAGGAGCAGCCCACATTGACTCTCAGGGATCCGAGGGAAGGAAGGAAAGACGATGTGGGAACACTGTAATTGAGGTTTCCCGATTGTTGCGGAAGACACAAGTCGAGATGCACACAAGATGCGCGCGTGATTGACAGCTGGAGGTTAGCTGGAAGGTGCTGGTTTATGGTGGGAGAAAGTAGCTGAAACAAGCACTTTTATCTTGTACTAAGACAAAGAAAAACATGGCGGAAGACGTAGAGGCAGACACTGGAAGGTGGAACCGGGTGTGTGCCGCCGCATAGGTGCAGTCTTGATAATTGGTTGGAACACACTTGGGGTTTAAGGCTGTTTTTAGGGCCCTCTTCCCCTGAATGAGTGAGATAGCATCTGGCGTAGCTCTTGCAGCATAGAACATAGCAACCCTGTGTGACCGAGGCCCCTGCAGGACCACAGAGTGCTGTGGGGGAAGCAGGGGGGATAGGGGCAGGATGGCAGATGTCTGGACACAGCCCTGACAGGAAGAGACGCCGTCGGCTCCGGCCAATGGAGACGGCAGCCACACCTATTGGAGAGACGGGAACACTCGGTGCGGGAAGCTGCACTGAAATAGGAGCAGGGCAGGGACTCTCCAAAATACCACTCTGAGGGGTGTGTGGAACAAACAAGCCCCACTCTGGCCTGGGACTGCATGGCACAGGAGATCTCTCTGTGTGTGTGTGTGTGTGTGTGTGTGTGTGTGTGTGTGTGTGTGTGTGTGTGTGTGTGTGTGTGTGTGTGTGTGCGCATTTACCCACATGCGTGTGCTTCAGAGAAGTGAGCTGGTAAGAGAAGGCGGGGGGCTAGGAGGTGGTTGCCATGGGGACAGTAACACACCAGTGCCGCTGCCGACCTGTCTCCGAGTGCCAAACTTGTTCGGAGAGGGAGGCGGGGTGAGGGAACAGCAGGAGGGGGTAGAGGGAGGAATAAAACGGGAGCAGCTGAGGAAAGGCCTGTGCAGAACACTCATTAGGGTAAGGTTTGTTTCCTAGAGCAGCATCTGTAGTCTCAAGTGATCAGCTGCAGGATTCTCAGGTGAGCTGATTATTTGGCGTCATACTCTACTAAAGCGAAGATGCCTTTGGTTTTAAAAAGGATCAGACTTTTTCTGGACCATACCAGTTTCTGGTTTTAAGGTGGAACCTGGTGTCACACAAAGATAAAATCTGTTATTGTGTTATTGTTAGTGGTAGCGGTTAGCAACCCAATAGGCAGCAAAGGAAATAATACTGAAACTACTAGTGCTTTAAAGTTTAAGTAGCACTTAAACACTACTACTTAAACTGGATCTTTTAATAACATTGAAAAAATGTGCATGAGAGGACATTCTCTTGGTGCATTCACTGACTTAAAATGGGGGCAGTTTTTAGCTTTGTTGGATTTATTGGGCAAAGGAAAGTACTTCACTTATCAAAGATCAGAGCCGATCGAGGGGAAATTTGTGTTTACTCTGCTCTCTTGTTGACTTATTGCATTGGTAGTTTTTTAACTTTGAGTATGGAGGTATTTATCAGTTTTAATGTGTTTTTTTATATTATAGAGAATTAAAAAAAATGCTTTTTTTCTCCTCTATTTCACTTACCGATTTCCAATCTCAGCCGATCGAGAAAAAAATAGGCCCAATTTCATCCTCTGGCCCGATTGATCGATGCATCTTTAGTTTCAAACTCAGACATTTAAGACCTTGTTTTTATGTGTGTGTCTGCGAGGGACTGGGAGACGTGTGATCTCTCGCACAGTAAAAAATGGCAGCCTCACCACCTTCGTAAACAGGCTTCACACAGGCATGCAGACACCCACCCCCGCACGTTACACGCACATGCACACACACCCACCTCCCTGCACTTTACGCTCAACCTCACAGGAAATTCACACATACAAACGTTGACAGTGTCGCATAAAACACATCCACATTGCCGTCATGGCTGGGATGGTCAGTCGGTGAACGTCAACGCTCAGAATTGGCGTTCAAGTTGACCGAAGTTGCCTAAAGCAGAAGCTGATGTGAGGTCAGGGGACTTTTGTTTCAGCAGTCACCTGAGTTAAGTGACGCCTCTCGATCGGTTTTATACCCGTCGGTTTGGTGTTGGAAGGCACTGTAAGCTGGTTTTCACGAGCTCCAGGTTGTGTCCATTGGCAGAAAATTCCAGGCTTCGCAGCGCGGTGGGGAGGGAGGGAAACAGTGTGTGACTGAACCTCGGAGCACAACGGGGGCTCGGAAGTGCGGGGGTAGGCTGGTTGCAGTGGTGGAGATGGTGGGGCAGGAGGGGGGTCGTACCATGAAGGAAAATTCCTCACAGAAACACCTCAGTGGTTTCTTGACGATAGTTAACACCACCATCACCCCCCCCCACACCCCACCTCAAACGGCCTGCCCATCCCCCCACCATCATCAGCATCTACCGTTTGCTCTCCCTCTCTCTACTCTCGCCTGCCACCCACACCCAGCGCACCACGTGATGGATGACTGCGACTGCCCACCCATAAGCCATTGTGTCGGTCATGTGACCAGCCTGGCTTGGCAGAGCGGTGCCCCCTGATGCAGAACTGAATGGGGGGCGGCGGTGGTTGGGGTGGGGGTCTAGGTAGGAGGGGCAGACGGCAGCTCAAACCAAGGGCAGTTGCTGCTCTCAGTGGGGTGGAAAGAGGGGAGTGTGGGGGGGGAGAGAGAGAGAGGGGCATCACGTTCCCTCAGAGACGAACCTCAATTGCCCGTTAACCCCTCACACAGATGCATGCAAGCACTCTCACATTCTGCCCCCTTGTTTACCTTTAAAAAGGCCCAAAGCGTCCTCCTTTAATGCAGATTTCTTTCTTTTAAGTTAAATCTAGAGGCTGACTGCGTTCTGGTACCTCAAAGTGAACTCTTTGTACGCTGTGTCACACCCCAGTCCTGAGGGGGTTAACTGAGCGCAGAGCTAATGTACCATGACCCATGTGTGGGGCAAACCAAGCATTTGCTCATGCTGTTGTAGGTGCAAAGAAAAGCAGCAGGTTTGCAATTAGAGAAAGAGATATGCAACCAGAAAAGGAGGGATTTATTTAATGACCACACAATTTAGGTTTCTTTCACACCTTGGCACAAATGTGTTGCAGGAAGGGGATCACGTCTTGGTTCAGTTTGGATCCTCTTCTATTAGGTGAATTTTGTGTTCAGCGTTTAACGTTTAAGGAACATTTTTGCAAGAAGAAACGCTGCTCTGGGTTTCAGCTGTGGAGGCTTGGTGAGCTTCTCGTTCTTTGCATGAGATGTCATGTTGGGGCAGAATAGCTGGGAGAGTAATTGCCCTAAAGCCGTCCTTCAATCCTGCATCGTTGCCTCCATGTTAGGTGGAAAGAAAGGGAGGAGCGAACCCCTTCACTCCACAGGAAGCGTCGCCATCTCCCCGTAAAGACCCGGACTCTGGATGTGGGACGTTTTTTTTTTTCTTTCTTTTGACATGCAGGTGTGTTGCTGTTGGTCCCGATTGCTCAGGAATGTGTCTTTCCAGAAAATATGTGATGAAATGCGGCGTTGCTTCGTTGTCAAGTTCCCGGTTGTATTGAGCAGCAAATTTAAAAGAAAAATATATTCAGAGTGCATTGAAATGTGTTTAGTGCCACTTCAGAGGCACACGGCTCACAGGCTCTGTGGGGGTGTGTCTGAAAGAGAGGAAGTGAGCAGGAGTAGCATGGGGGAGGGGAGTAAGAGGGGTAGTGTAGGGTCTCTCCCAAAGAGCCTGTAGTGAGGAGGCAGACTGAGACTGAATGGCATCATAAATGAGATTGAGTTTCAGGGGATGGGAAAGTTCAACCTTACTTTTAGCTTTAATACTTTAAAGATGTTTTTTTTACCCTGAAGATCCTGAAGTAACAAATCTTTTTATTTTTGTTGGCCTATCTTGCCTAAATTCCAGGTGATCCAGATATTTAAATTGTCTCTCTCTTCCTTTTCAGGATTCTCCTAAAACCTCTGCAGAGAATCACTTGGGGACTTATGGACGAGCCCGTCCACTCTCCTTCCCCCATGTCCGCTCGATAGTGAAGGAGGAATCCATCTTCTCTCTCTCAGCCCCTCAGCCATTTGACCCCCCCCCCCACCTCGTTTCCCTCTGGTGTCGCCATGGCCAGCAAAAGGAAGTCCACTACACCCTGCATGATCCCCAGTAAGGTCATCCGCTCTGTGGAGGAGGCGGAGCGGGACTCTCCGGTTCCACTCCGTCACTCCAGGGTTTCTGGAGGTGACAGACGCAGCCCTCTGGATGCCAGCGGTGACCCAAAACAGGAGGCGGGGGATGCAGATAAGGACGGCGGCGGCGGCACTTACACTTGCAAGCTGTGCAATTTTGAAACTCACGACCTCAACCTGTTCTTAGATCACGTGTACACGGGGCACCCGGACTTCAGGGCGGACCCTGGCTTCGTCTGCATGAGCTGCGGCGTTTCGGCGCCAAAGTTTGAGGGCCTAGCTCTGCACAACGCCAGAGTCCACCCCAGCACTTTGAATACGACCCTGCAGCTGAGGAGGAGGGAGAGGAGGGCGGTGGTGGAGCAGAACCTGGTGATAGGGGCAGAGCTGTGCAGGGACAGCGAAATCTCCATCACTAAGACGCCAATCATGAGGATGCTGAAGGGCAAATCTGAACCCAAAAGGATTGTGGTGTCTCACTCGGTGTCGGACGAGCCCGCCTCGGACGTGCATCCTGCCTCTATATCCAGGGAATCTGAAAGAAAAGAGTCTTCTGCTGTTACAGTCACCCACGTCTCCACAATCGTCCACAACGGAACGAGCAAGACCACTCTGCCCTCGGCGATCCAGATCGTCAACGGCTCGACGGGGTTACCCCTACTGAAGACGCCCATCACACAGGTGGCGCTGATACTGGTGTTTGTTTTAAAATTTGTTTTAAGTGAATTTACTTTATTAATTGTGTTTTTAATTCCTGTCAGGTCGTGTCTGTAGCTCAGAACCGAAGTCTGCACCATTCAGCACCGATCACAGCTTCCTCGACTGCTTCTTCCGCTTCTTCATCCTCATCCTCGCAAAATCTTCCCAAGGTATGAATTGGCTTTTGTGTAAGTGTTACACAATTTAATAAAGTAAACAGGTTACATGCAAGCACCAGTGAAAGGAAACGTACATTTTATTTCTTTTCTTCACACAATTTTAACGTGGAGCCCTTGAGCATTCATGAGGAGGACAGCTGTGTCCTCCTGGACCCATTGACTTGCATGAAAGTGCTTTTGGAGTGACCGTTAAGAGGTCAATGCAAAACCAGTGTTGATGTGTCAGCACTTTCTGACAAAATTCCAACAAAAATAAGTTGGGCAGGAAAGTGAATGTTTCAATGAGGTCCAGCTTGAAAAACGTGGCTTAAACCATTTGTGAGTAAACACTATCATATTCACACTCAATACAAATGATTATTATTATGTACATGTTTTTTTAAGGGCGACTCATTTTCCACAATCATTGTCTTGTTGGATGAGCCTGTAACAATATGGAGCTTGCAGAAACATCAGGATGAGTAGTTTCATCCTGTTGTGGTGAAACAGGAAAGCAATATTTCAGATATTTAAAACAATATCAATAATTATCGATATTGACTGATATGAAATATATAATGTACATATGTGCTATATTTTGATATGAGGGTTTCATCCATGTCGTTAAACTGTACGATTCGATCCGACTCCACGCTGATTTTTCCGTCTCTCCCTGCAGGTAATGATCCCTCTGAGCAGCATCCCCACCTACAGTGCCTCCATGGACTCCTCCTCCTTCCTGAAGACGTCTTTCAGCAAGTTCCCATACCCCACCAAGGCTGAGCTGTGCTACCTGACCGTCGTCACCAAATTCCCCGAGGAGCAGATCAAGATCTGGTTCACCGCTCAGCGGCTGAAGCAAGGCATCAGCTGGTCCCCGGAAGAGATCGAGGAGGCAAGGAGGAAGATGTTCAACACCATCATCCAGACGGCGCCGGTCGGCTCCCAGAACCAAACCCAGAGTCACCACAGCCCGGCGCCACATACCATCACGGTGCTGCCCGCCTCCCTGGGGCCCACCGGGATCCCTCAGTTCCTGCAGGGGTCTCTTGTCAGCCCAGGCGGCGTGATCGTCACGCAGCCTGTTGTGGCAAACGGAATCCAGGTCAGCAGTGCCCCCGTGGCCCTGGCGGTCACGCCGAAGCCCCAGGCGGCGGCTCGGCCCACAATGCAGGCCCGACCCGCCGCTGCTCTGGTGGCGGATAAAAGCCCCAGCATGCTGGTTGGGACAGTGGGCAGCAGTAAAGCTGTGGGAGGGAGCACCAACAGAACCAGCAACACTGAGGGCGGTGTCATCAATCTGAGTCTTGGAAGCAGTAGTCATAGCAACACTAAGGGGAGCAGTGTCAATGGTAAACACGGCGGTGCTAATGCTAACTCCAGCGAGAAAAACAGCAGTGATGTTAGCAGCCGTGCTAGCGCCAGAAACACAGACAGTAAACCTGGCGGGGGTGGGAACGGAGGTGGGAACGGAGGTGGGAGCAGGAACGGGAGCGGGAGCGGGGACGGGAACGAGAGCGGGGACGGTGGCGGATCGGGGCAGATGGACAGTAAGACCCCCACAGAAAACAAAGCTGTCATCAGCAGCTGTGAAAACCTGAAGAGCAAAGATGCTAATGGTAGCAGCAACCATCACAACCAGGCCAGTGCAGGAACTGAGGAAGCAGATCCTTCTGGTTGTGACTCTCCAACCATCAAAATGGAGGACGCTTCATCCCCCGCCTCCAAGTCCTCCTCCCCAACTCCTGCAGGTCCGGGCAGCAGCTCCGGCTCCCGGACCCCCTCCAGCACCTTCCTGGACCCCAGCTTTTACAAAGGCAAGAAGTCCCAGGAGCAGCTCAGTACCCTGAAGGACAGCTTCCTGGTGAGCCAGTGGCCCGACCAGGAGGAGGTCGACCGCCTCATCGGCCTCACCGGCCTCACGGTGCGCGAGGTCCGCAAGTGGTTCAGCGACAGACGCTATCATTTCCGCAACTGCAAGAGCTCCCGCTCCAGCACGGGTGGGCAGAGTAAGCCCAGTGCTGGAGCGGGGAACGGCGGAGGTACGGCTGGCAGCAGCGCCGCCGCCGGCTGCAGCACCCCCGTTGATCTGTCGGAAAGTAGCAGCAGCAACTCTGGTGCCAAAACTCCCCAGCACAGCTCCAGCACCGCCACCCAGAGCCCTCCGCCAACACAGACCCCCACATCGCCCACCGCTCCTTCCAAGAGGCTCCTCAGGTTGCACTCACCTGATTTCACAGCCGTCCGCTACAAGGAGAGAGACCCCCACCAGGTGAGACCCAAACTGTCTCTCATTGCAACTCTGCTGAATTTTGACCAATCCTCTTAGCCCTCTGCTAATCGAACTTCCTGTTTCACAATGTTTCTTGAAAGCCGAATCCGCAAGAAGAAAACATATGTGACGCTAAATGGTAACACTTGCATTTTTTTTCTTTACAAAACCCATTTTGACAAATTCACAGGACATGACCTTATATGGATTAAAGATGCTGTTTCAATAAGATACATCAAATAGTTAAAATTCTGTCGTTTGGGAAGATGTGCAGCAATTTAAACGTTTTTTGCAAGATCATGTCGGGCCAAAAACAAGGCAAAATAAAAATGTGCAAATCTGACCTTTTAAAAAAGGTCAGATTTGCACATTTTCAGTCATTGTAGGTTGCAGCAATCACACAAAAATCATTTCATCATCCTGGAGAGACTGAAGAGTGGCGGATTGTGTCTGAAGCAGAGATTCAGGTCTTCAGCTCCTGCTTTTCTTGCGTTCGTTCGGCCGTCCTGACCCCGAGACGAGGTCAGACGCTCACTTGGGAGAAAAAGGGCCTTAACTGTGTCTCCGTGTTCTTTCAGATAAAAGTACATTTTTCTCTTTATTTGATAACCAGAGTGAACTTTCCCCAGCCAGTGAGTATTTGGGGAGCCGTGTCAGCTGGAGGAGTTCTCTTTGCTGCTGATAAGCTTTATGGAGATGCTGATTTCATTTCCTGTTAGACTTTGTACCAAAACCTGCTTTGGTACGGCTGCGTTTGATTGGCTGGCTAGTCCCTCTAACATCGTCGATGCAGCAAATCACGCAAAATGAGCTCCCACTACAACACTAAATAACTAAAATAACTAAAACAAATCAACCCTCCCATGATTCCGACTGTAATATTCCTCTCTCTGCGTGTCCTACGTTCAGGTAATAGCCCTCGAGGCCAGCTTTGCCCAGAACACTGACCCGTCAGGAGAAGAAGTGGACAGGCTGCGCTCTGAAACCAAGATGACTCGGCGGGAGATACACGGCTGGTTTGCTGAGAAGAGGAAGCGAGTGGCTGCCGAGAAGAAGAAGGAGGAGGCGGAGCGGGAGCCCAAGGAGGACGAGGAGGAGATGGAGGTGGATGGAGAAGAGAGGCAGAGGGATGACGGTGCAGGGGAACCGAAAGTGAACCCCATCAAAATAAATCTGAAGATGCTGAAGGTGACTGAGGCTAGCAGTAAAGCAGAGGGGGAGGGATCTGGTAGTACGAGCTCTCAGCCGGGCAGCACGCCTGCCTCCACCCAGGCTCCCACCTCTTCCACCACCACTAAACCTTCCCAACCTTCCACCCCAACACAGAAACCCTCCCACTCCCCCAAGCCCACCACCGTCCGAGGGAAGAAGACGGCGGAGCAGCTCCACCTGCTAAAGCAAGTCTACGCCCGAACCCAGTGGCCCAGCGCCACTCAGTACGATGAGCTCATCTCAGGAACAGGGCTGCCCAGGCCTGAGGTGGTGCGCTGGTTCGGGGACTCCCGCTACGTCCAGAAGAACGGCCTGCTGAAGTGGCTGGAGGAGTACCAGAACCTGGCCCTGGAGGAGGAGCTGCAGAGGGACGGCTCCAAGGTCCTGCAGGACCATTTGGACGCCCACGGCAGGCTGGACGACTCCCAGGTACAGGTCATTACCCACTTTCCTGTCTGAGCACGCGCAACGAAATGGTGCTAAGAGTCAAGAAAACAAAAAAACATAATGAAGTTATTGACTCATAATTCATTGCACTTCAATTAAAAACCATATATCAATAAAATAATCATTTTAAATTCATATTCCCTTTTTCCACACATTTTTGAGTAAATATACACATATAAGCTCAACAACGTCCGTCGCTGCTGAAACATTTCTAAAAAGCTTCTGACTCAGAATGTAATGTGATGAACTGCATTAAAACCTTTTAACATGTTAAAAATGAAGGTCATTAATTCATCAAAATGAACACGTTCAAGTCCCAGCTCTATCTGCTGCATGAAAACCAAATGGATGCCATAATGATTGATAATAATATTATCAAACTCTTATTTAAAGAGTTTGAACACGATTGATTGATTTCAGTCGGAAGTTCAAAGGTTAAGCACCCAAGTGATCAACATTCCTGCGACTTATTAGCAAACGTAAACGCTGGTTTCTAAGCCGCTGAGCACCTCAGCGAATTCATCAACCAGCGAGCAAAACAACAAGGAGGAGAAACATTTTTGTGAAAGCGTTTTCTAAACGCACGTATGTTAATCCTGTATTTTTGTTTTCCTCTCTCTATAAATATCCAGTAATATGATTCTAATAATAAAGCATGTTGTGTCGTTGTGGCAGCGGCAGGTGAAGCTGATGCTTTTCTGTTTTTGAATAACAGCAGTTGGATCACATTCGGCACCATGATGTTGTAAAACTGTCGTCATCACCATGAGGCTCTCATAACACAGTCATGTGACATTTTAGATAGTTTTAAAAATAATATAAATATATATATATATAATGTTGAGATGTGGGCCGTGCTGCTCTGTTTGCTGTGGGAATTCTCAGGAAGCTCTTTGGATGCTGAGATCTTTGAAGTTTTAAGTCACACCTCAGGTCTTGATTCCTCCTAAATTCATCATCTGTCATCTTTTGTCTCAAAAGAGATGAGAGTCTTTTGTTCACTGAGCTACAGGAAGAAAAAAAAAAAAAAACAATCTCCTGATGAAAGAGGAAAGTTTTAGATGTTTTCATTATGAGTGAAATCGTCTCTTTGCTGTTTTTGTCCTCTCACTCCAGAGACGCAAACTTTAAGTTGTAGTTTTGTTTATTTGTATGAAAACATGTTTCTCTGTTTGGTATTTTCTGTTGGTTTAGTAAACATTCTCTTTCTTCCTCATCTATTATCCATTCCTGTCCCCGCTGCATGACAGGAATTATTTGATTAAAACAAAGTAGCAAAACAAAACACCTGGAATGAACAGTTATTGTAAATATTTAATATAATATTATTATCAATAATAACAGACATTTCCCTACTATTTCTAAGAATTCCTCTTTTTTTTTTTAGGATTCATTCATTTATTTTATTACAAAATAAAATGCTTTACACGGCAAAAGCAGAAATGTTTAGATCACTGAGGTAAATGACATTTTGCATGAAACATGGAGAGAACATTTCAAATGAGCTGAATTTAAATGATCAAGGTGTTCAGCTTCAACATCAGCCTGCGTCTAATGAATAAAACCGTTGTGATTCCGTCCTAGTTAAAGGAGCTGGCTGAGAAAACTGGTCTGACGAGCGACTTGGTGCGGCATTGGTTCTCTACCAGGGGAGCGACCCCCGACGCTAAGCAAAGCGCTGCACTGCGGGCGGGAACGGAAGCCGTCGCTGCAGAGGAAGCGGGCGGCGGCGGCGGCAGGATCCTCGGCTCTGGAGCTACAGCCGGGCGGCGGGACGAACGAGAAGATGGATCAGTCTGTGTGTGGGGCAGAGGATGACGCCGACAGCTCTGCTGCTGCTACAGGTAATCCTGGACTCCATGTTTTTTTTTTGGGTTTTTTTTCACCACAAGAAAAATGTGTGTGTATAAAGTAAAATTTGACTTTTTCAAGAAGCTACCACTCACACACCTCTTAATAGTAAAATGCAACAAAGAAAAATAGGAAGTCATCTGCTGATGTCATTTATAGGAGAATTGAGTGCTGCGTCAACAGCTGTGTGTCTGTGTGTGTGTGTGTGTGTGTCGTGTGTGAAATGATCAGGTAGTACAGAAATGCAAGGGTGGAACCTACAAACACACCGATATTATGATGAGTAATGAGGCGTGCTGTGGCAGATATTCACTTCCCGCCCAACTAACCAGCTCAACTATAGATTTACGTCTCTTCTGAATCACTTGTTGCTTTTTTTTTCTCCCCTCTACAGGAAGTGAAGAGGCCTCAGTATGAGGACAGAGTTCACAAGGCAGGTGGTCTTTGTTCCGGCAGGACAGCAGATGGTTTGTAACTGGATCAGTGGTTGGAAACTGACCCCAGATCCGTCGTCTCCCTCCACTAGAGTCGGACACTACAGCCAGCCCTCCGTGTGCCATGTGACGCCATCGTCCCGGTTTTACTTGATGACCACATGTTTGGCGGACGGAGGTCTGACCACGAGCGATGGGAAGTTTGTCATCCAGTCGTCTCCTTAGATGAACTTTTTTTTTTTTTTTTTCCCAGTCTCGCTCTTTCTGCTCAGCTAAACGTCCAAACTCGGCCGCTCTCGGTGCGCCTTCGTCGCTCCTTGAATGCGTTTTCTCTGCTTGGATCGGACGGACTTTGATCTGGGAGACGTTTTTGACTGAAGGCGGGCATCCATCCTGTGACGCCCAAAGCAATGGGACGATGTGCTAAAAACCAAGTGGAGTTCGGATCTTCTCGTAGCATCAAGTGCTTCTCTATGTCTCGTTTGTTTTTATGAAACTGTCTTAGGAAAAAAAATGCAAAAGATCTGAACTTTTACCACAGTTCCATACTTAAGCTCGATGTACAATTTTTACATGTGCATTTGGAGAATAAACAGAATGTAACAAATTCACACCTGTTTCTCCTTCACTGGTCCAAGATGAGTAAACCAAACAAAATGATCTGAAACACTTTACTGTTTCGAGGGTAATCTCTTTAGAAGACAAAATACAGAAACTTCCCAACTGAATTTTACTGAGACTTAATGTGATGCAGTGCTCACTGTAACCTGCGTAGAGGAGTAGCGCTATTGTGACGATGGGCTTAAAAAGACTCGGGCCAATTGCAGTCAAATTTCTTTTAAGTCTGGCTTGATCAATACAGCAGTTGATCAAACCAGATCAACTGCAGTTGAGTTGGTTTATATTGTGCTATAAAAAGGCTGGAAAATACGTATGAAGGGTCTTTGTAATTGAGTTTTCTTAATCTGCTTCTAAGACAGAGTTGCTGGATGTATGTGGTCCTACTTACATTAAAAAGAATGCAAAGCAACCTAAAAGTTTTAGGTCGTACCTAGCATGTTCAATTTTAACATTTTGCATTTTTCAAAGGCTTCCTGCGCCGTAAAGATTCACTCATTTCTTCAATCAGGGATTCAAAGTCACACGAAATCATTCTGATGGCTCCAAAGAACACCAACCTTTGGTCGACCCAGGGTTAGTTTAAAGCAAATATGTGGGAGAGAATGGCTCAGTCAAAGTCCAGTCCAGACTCAATGAAAAACTTGACAAGAAAAATAAGGACCAGAAAGGATGTATAAAGCAGTGAGTATTTTATTGATTTTTCAGGCTTGAATATGTTCCATATGAAAGGCAAAAAAAAAATAAAAAATTAATACTTCTCGTCATTGAGGTTTAGGCACATTACAGGAAGGCAAATGTAATGCATTGCTCCACACATATTAAAAAAATAAAAACTAAACACACTGGAGGAAGAGTACATGTAAGACAAAGGAGCTTTGGGATTAATGATTGAGTGCAAATGCAACAAACTGCCCCAGGCGACCAGCATGATGACCCCGCCTTCACCTTACATCCTTTATGGCTTAAAATGCATCTCAAAACTCTAAGAATCCGAATATCAGTCAAAATCAGGGAAACACTGTTTGTCCATCGAACTTGGACCTCGAGTCCAGCTATAGGCTAATCCGTTTCCAGGCATGTAACGACGAGACGCGGCGCTGAGCTGCATCTCTGTGGAACTTTGGACCTTTCATTCATCGTCGTTTGGTCGCTGCCGGCCTTCAATGCTCGTTTAGCTCAATACTGTGACTCCACTTGCACCGAAAGCAGAAATCCCGTGTGAGCAGAGCTAGAGGACGTTTTCAGCGACGCTTCAGAATCGACCTCCCATCTGAGCTCATCGGCAGAAAGCGATCCAGACTGGGATACTGGGCTGCAAAGCTGGGTCACTGTTACAAACGCCCATCTCTGTTTGTTTTTGTTTTTTTACCCATAATTCCAGCACAAAAATCTTGTATTAGGAATGAGCAGAATAAACAGCAGAATAAACTCCTGTGAGAGTCTTAACTTTACACACCTTTTTGTTATTGTGATAAAAAAAAAGAAAAGATTAATCACGATGATTATTTTTTTGTTTAAAGGCTTTTTACACTTTTAATGTGACGCTGCCTGAATAATCGAACTTAAACATAAACAAACCTGCTTGAAACTCATTGCATAAGTTAGCACATCCCACAAATGACCAGAGGAGGCATTTCCTGACGACTGCAGACGTTCAACTGGAGCAACTCAGTCTGCAAACGTCTTATGTTAAAGAATCTCAATTTTAGGCATTAAAAAGTTTTAGAGAAATGTATTTCATGAGCCACTACAAACAATCTGCAGATATTTACGCCCTATAATCCATTTATTGATTCTTAAATACACAAGATTTTATTTTCCAAAAGAAAACTGCGCTGGTGCCCTGAAATTATGTTTCATTTCTGGCTGACACATTTATCTATTTTTTTTCCTAATTGGTTTCAGAAGTTAAGCTTAAAGCATATTTAACAGAAGTCAGTGAGGCTGTCAAGTCGCTGGCAGAACCTCTGAGACGGTTGAATATTCTGGTTCTGTTCCAAACATTTCTTGTTTTTCTGCTGGACAAAAATGATCCAGGCTTCGATGGAATCTCTCAAACATCATATGAGAATCTGTTATAAACATAACTACCGTAAGTTAGAATTTGAACAGGAAAAGCACAGTGCGACATGGCAGCGGCAGCATTATGATCTGGGGTCGTTCAAGTTTAGACGTCTGCTGGAAATCGGTCGATTTAAGATTTTATTAAATCAGGCAAGAGACAAAAGAATCTCTTCGCCCGAAACAACGTTCTGGCTCAACCCACGCGATGATGCGTTTGGAGGCCATTTTGAAAAGAAGAGGCCAAATATGCGACGTACTCTCAAAACTAAAAAGCTGAATGAAACCAGGTTATTCAGTTCTCTTAGATGAATTTAGAACGTCTGAAACATGTATCGTTCAGCTAGGGTGTGATTGAGACACTGATGTGGATAAGGACATGATGGTAGTGGGTGCAAACTGAAACCCCAGAAAGAAACAACAATCAGTCACCGTCAGAGTCCAGGCCAGACCTCCATGGCCGCTCGGCCGAGGTGCCAGAAGGGTCAGTGGAGCCGGTTAGCAAAGCGAGACGATGGAATGATGTGCAGCTTTCGCTTTGCTGGAATGTAAGTGAGAAACGCGATGCTCCTTGGAACGCAAGAAACAGGCCACGGCCTCTTCCTCCCGCCTCTAATGTGTATCATAATAGCAATAAAAACAGAAACGCCTCTGAGATTTCAGTCCAGGCTGTAAGTCAAGAGTCAGAGCGGAGGCACGCAATGTCTGTCACGAAGCGGAGCGAGGTTAAAACGGAGCCGAAGAAAGCCCTCATGGTTCACGCCGACATGAAGTCACATTATGAATGTTTAAAGGTTTAAATAACTGGAATATTTAAAAACGTGGAGACAGGAGCTCTTTGAGAGCGGGCCGGCTGCCGCTGCTGCTGCTGCCGCTGCCGCTGCTGCTGCTGCCGCTGCTGCTGCTGCCGCTGCTGCTGCCGCTGCCGCCGCTGCTCTCCGGCCGACTGCGCAGCAGGAATAAATATCTGTCCAAACAGCAGAGAGAGGAGGAACCGGAACCAGAAACCGGCTCTCTCCCTTTCCTTCCACTTGGTCTCCAAACTAAGCAGCTGTTGTCACGACGACGACGACAACAACGCTGGAAATCACAGTCCAGGACTTCTCCAGCCTTCCAGTTTCTCCTTCCTGTCTGCCGCCGTCTGCTTCCTGTCAGCGCCCTTCCGCCCCGCAGCGTCCTTTCCCTCCTCCTCGCTTGGACACGGAGGCGGTGATGTGGGGAGTGGAGGAGGGGTTTGTAGGAGGAATCGAAGGAGGGAGAGCTGCCTGAAATGTAGGCCAAAGCGGTGGTGGGCGTTTCCATGGAAACAGCAATCACAGCAGTCAGTGACATCATCAGTACTGGGAGAGGCGACTGGTCCTCCGCAGCATCCTGGAGAGAAAACGGAGATAGGGTTGAGGCCCACGTCCTCTTGCACTGTCCAGCTGTCCATCTGTCCAGCTGTCCACACACTCACCTTCGGTTCTGGGGGTCCATCTGGTCCAGCAGGGCCTCCTGGGACACCCTGAAGTCGTCGATGGGCGACTGGTAGCGGGATTCGAACGAGCCCTCCCTCCCTCTGTAGGACCGGGGCCGAGGCGGCGGGGCGTCGAGGACACGGAGCCCGTCTCCCGTCCCACCTGCGCCGACGCCGGCGCCGACGCGCTCCCCGCCGCGGAGAACGGGCTCAGCACTTCGCCGTTCTCATCCTGGAAACCACGAAGCAAAACAGGAGAGATGATCCAGGATCAGCACAGCTGCTGATCCGACAGAAAAAAACCCCCAAAAACTTTCATTTCACCGGGTTCGGGCCGAAGACGAGAAATTTCCTCGACAACTAAAGAAGAAGCAGTGAAGCTGAGCGATCGTCACGTCTCCTAAGTCAAGAGTTAATCATTTGTTTAAACAGGATGCAGCTTGTTACAAAGTAAAGACAACGTAGGGCTATTTTCATCGTCGGGGAGGTGAGTATGACGGGACAGGAAGCCTGAAGCTATTTAAAGAGAAACTGCTTGTCGAGACTGGAGTGAGAGAGAGCAAGACGTTCAGCAGAAACCTGAAGCAACTCCCATGACAAAACACAGCTCAGAAGCTTCGAACATGAAGAAAAAGCTCAACAATTTTGTCGTTAAATTAAGTGGGACCTTCAAACTATCACAAGCCGACATGTCTTGCAGAATCAGGAAAGCGGAAAAAGAGCCAAAGCATATTCGCAGACGGCTGGGTGAAAGGAAAAGCAAAATCCATTCAGTGAGCCGAGGGCTGGAGCCATCAAGGTCCAGCGCACACATCCGTCAGCGTCCGATTCCTGACCGAGAGGCGTCAAGACGCTTCTTACCTGGGCGAAGGAGAAAATGAACTGCACTGTCGTTTAGACGTTCAGAGTCATCCTTCCAAATGAAAGTAAACTTCACGTTTCATTTGGAAATGAAGGTCGTAGAAGTTGGAGGGAAAGCGAAGAGGCACAGAAACCTCGTTGCTTAAAATCCAGTGTGAAGTTTCCGACCCCAAACGCCTCCGTCTACCTGGAAGCTTCACGGCGGCTCGCGCTCCCTTCTGCCGACAGGCTGCACGGAGACGCCGGGTTCTGTTTCCGGCAGGACTTTCCTATTGGGTATTTACGCTGGTGACCGTCTTTCAGCCGGAAAGTTTTCTTTCCTGACGCAAAGAGTGGCTTCTCGTTTCTTAAACAGTCTGTTTAAGAAGAGTCAAACCATTGGCATCAAGCAGACAGATCATCTAAGGAGACTTGAGAACCTAATATCAATACATTATTAAAAACTACATCGTCTTTGAGGAAGAAATGTGGTTGGATAAAAAGTTTGTGGTCGTGACCAATTAAACGTTTGGCACCAAATTTTAGAAATTAGAGGCATCTTTAATCGGGAAAGTGAGATGGTTTCATCACGGGAAACTCAATGAACTGGGACTGAACAGCTGTGTGACCAGAAAACCACTAATCAGTGGGGCTAACCAGAGAAAAAAAGGCCTTTCATTTGGAAGGAGGCATAAAGATGTAATCTGACGAGTCCAGATTTATCCTCTTCCAGAGCGGGAGGCGCATCAGGGGAAGAACAGAGGCAGACGAAGTGAAGGACCCATCACGCCTGTGGGGGCAGCACTGTGATCTGGGTGGGGGTGGTCAGGTCAAAGTTCAGCAACAGCTGACCTGAAGAACCAGATTATTCTATCGATGGATTGGTTCTTCGCTGGCGTGGGGGAATTTTACAAGATGCTCAGGCCGGAACTCATTGGGTCCGAAACGATTCCACGGAAAATGTCACAATAAAAGCTGAACGCGTTCTTACGAAATGTTAAAGCGCTCTTCCTTTTTTTGTGCCCAGTATATGTTGTAGTCTGGCCAAAAGAACACATAAGGGTTTAATTTTGCAAATGAGAAACAGAAAGTATTGAACTTTCACAGTATTAACATTTTTTTTTATCTATATTTGTGACACATTGAACCAAACAGCTTGAATGCGTCTGCGTTTCAAAGTCTGATCGATTGACCAGCTGATGACAGGAGGACGAAATCCTGCTGTTCATCAGTCGCTACTCTCACCTTTCTACTCTGTTTGTTTTGTTTGGTTTTTTGTTTTTTTTCTACTTGGTGTGAATTTCCAGTCAGCTCGTCCGTCTAGTCTTACTCTGAAGCGAGATTCAAATTACCAGGAAAGAGCGCTTTAAATATTCTGCTCCTCATTACTGGAAGGGATTATAGCAGGCGCATTTTTAAAACGTTTCGAAGGTTGCAATTGTCTTGTTTCGCTGTCGTGTAGCCCGGGACACCGGTAAAATGACATTTTCAATCTCCGTGAGTTTTTTTTTTTTTCCTCCTCTTCCTCGTTAAATAAAGGTTTACAAACAAACGTCGGTGAAGGTGGTGTGTTGAAACCATCGTAGCCCCGGAAGCCCGATCCGACGTACAAAACCGAAGACTTAAAAGAAAAAACTAAACTGGAGCATTTCTCAACAGATTTTATTCAGTTTGTACAATTCTGCCATTTGGAGTCAAGTACAATTGACTTAAAAATAGTATTTACATTTTAAATAGTGAACACCACCACCAACACCGAAATAAAATTCCCCATTTACAACATAAAGTTTAGGTTTTTGGTGCAAAGCTACAAAAGTAGCAGAATATGTCTTATGGAGATACCATAATCTCTTCAGGGTTTAACATCAATGAAGATTTTGATTTGAAGATGCTGACTAAAATAATAAAATAAGGCATTTTAAAAACCTGGAATATAACGCTTACATACAAAGTGTCAATGTAAATCTAGTAGGTTGGGATTATATTGAACAATTTGTAAACACATTTTTTCCCCCCCGTCATCTCGCACTGGTCAGCGACATGCTCTCACATCTAGAACAGGTGTGAACACGCAGCTTCAGATATGAGTCTGTAAACAAACGAGTGAAACAGACGAGCGTCACTTCTTCAACGACGAGGGAACCGATTCTCCCAGAGTTGTGAGAGTTCAGACACTTTTAGCCATCTTTGCATAAAGCTAATAAAATAAAAAAATACTCTTGCGGCTTTACTCGACTAAAAACAGCAAACCTCCCGGTTTGGCATTAAAATCATTTCTTAATCATAAAACAAAACATCTATATGAAGCGAGTGCATGCTGCCTTATGGCTTTGGTAACCGGCAGGTTTAGAAGAAGCTCGGGTAAAGAGACTAACCCACCCTTCCTCTGGTGATTTCCATGTGGACCAACAGAGAAGCCAACTCCAGATCTTCACTGTAGCTGTTCTTCAGCGGTACCGACCGGTAGCCTGAAAAACAAAGACGCGCACGTTTACAGCTGCTTAACATCCACGCGGCATCGAGATTTCCCTCTCAAAGACAAAGATCTGGGGAAGCAGCACACCTGTCTTGAGGCTCTGAATGGGGAATGTCGCCTGAGCCAGAAAGTTTTGGTCGTTGAACATGTCGATTTCGTAAACCCCGAAGCGCAGGAACGCAAAGGCAGAGTTGCAGACAGTGAAGGAGAAGGACTTCCTGGGCCAGGTCGGGTTCAGGCCGTTGTCTGCTAGAGAAGACCGCAGACATTGACGCAACATGAGACACTCAGAAATGAGCTGAAATTGTTATTTGTCCTGCAGACGATGAGCCTTAGGTTGTCACAGCATCCATCCTTTATGATCAGAGGCTCCTACATATCGATAAGTACATGTAGGAAAGCATTGAATCTTATTCTGCTAGTTTAGAGCTCAATAAGCTTCGAAAATGATCCATATTTATTTACAGATCAGTGGCAGTTTTGAAAACAAAGTTCCAGACAATGTCTGATCCCCACAAAACAGACATAAATCACATGAACACAAAATCTAAATTTTGATGAATTCGGATTAGTACATCAAAAAACACATTTTGAGCTGGATGTTGAAAACGCTGAAGACACCCGAGGACCCAAAGTGGTTTCCTCCCTGGGATTAGTCCTCCCTCTTTCTCTCTTGTAAAACATTTCTTTTTAATAATTCAGGAAAATCAAATCCAAACTGTGTGAAACTTTGAGAGACGCTGACGCTAAATCAGCTGAAAATATGTTACATTATAGTTAGAAATTGCTTCTCAAGTCATGCCAGTGTGAAAAAATTTATTTCTTTACTTAATTCTTCATTTTTGTTAGCAATAATTACATATTTCAACCAGTTTACTTTACTTATGCCTTTTACTGTTCCTAATGGTTAAATATGTGTCTCAGTTTAAAGCACCATGTTACACTTCCATATAAAGAACTCTATTAAAGAATGGCTGGATGGCCTTTTGTTTTGTCCATTTATTTAATCATTAAAATAGGTTAATTTGGTTTATAATGGATTAATTGACTGTATGAGGGAATCATTTCCATTAATCATTCTATTACTAATCTTCAGAGAACCATTGTCATTCACCATGGATATGTGTGAATGAAGCTTACTTTGGAGACGCCGTCGTGGCTCTGCCACCAGGGGGCAGTGTGGCACTCCTTTCTCACATCCTACCAACTACAACAACATTGCCAACTGGCTTTTATTGACATGAAGGAGCCACATCCTGTTAGGCATGTGGTGTGATCAGAGCATCACTGCACTAACAGGAGCTCTGATGACACTCATTGAACTGGATTCCTTTGAAAATAAAATTAAAAATTTTTAAAAACTAAAATCAACCACATGTTGAGAAAACCCTCCCCACAAGTTTCAATGTACACCATTCCACCTGACAAACTACAATTATGTCAACACTGCACAATGTTTTGCTTTTGTATTCCCAGACAAGGCCAAATTGTTTGCACAACTTCCTGTTTTCCTACGACCACAAAGGAAATTTTACACAAAAGGTAATTGATCCGATAAACAATGAAAAAAAATCAATTTAAAAATAACTCCTTCCTACGGATTTGGCGCCTGGGCTCATTCCTGGAAGAGAGATCTGGGTCTACAGCTGAAGCGGCGCTCACCTGCGTTTTCCGTTTTCTGCTTGTCGTTGTCGTAGTCCGCCCCACACACCTCAATCTCGATGAGAGGAGAGACGATGCCTCTGCCGTGCTTCGGGAGGTGCCGAGCGCCCAACACCTTGACAGAAACGGTAGCGAAATTCACATTCATCATACCTCAAACTGCAAATACACATGCAATCATTCATTAGACATTTTTTTTTTAAATCTAGATTTGTTCTGCTGAGCTGGACTTCTACAACTTATTTCTAGTTTTTGCTTATAATTTCAGTCAGCTTGAAGTCTATGATTTCTCACACTGCTTGATTTACAATTATTGCAAAACTGCTCTTGACTTTTGAGGTATTTAGACTTCAATTGAAAAAAGAAAAAATATTCACATCTCTGAGATGTGAATTGCAGATGCAGTCTGGGAATTTGCAAGCACAGAAAACGTGCAGCGTGGTGAAGAGTGTGAGAGAGTGCAAGCAAAAGAAGAAAGAAAAAGCAGGTTGCCGTGAGCAAAGTTGTTCTGTGGCAAATTACCACAAAGAACTGAAAGCATGTGAAAGACGGCCCTGGTTAGACTGAGCCGAGGGGGAAACAACAATCTCACAGCTCCTCTTAGGAGGTGGTTACCCATCTTTGCAGCCTACTTGCTGAGTTGTGCTCCCTACAACAACCGACTGAAGACACTGAAAACATCTTACTACGTCTTCCATGTCGAAGTCAAACAAAATGAAGACAGCGATACTGTGAAGGGCAAAATTGAATGCAAAATAGTCTTTTCGTTTTACCAACATGCTTCTTCTGATTGAAAGTCGCATGCAAAACTACCACTGATGCAGTTGTACCTAAACACATCTAAGTCTTTTCATTTTATTTCATAAGTAATAAAGCTAAACCACAATTAATCAACTTTTCCAAGCCGTCTTGATAAACTCTCCTCATCGTCTTTTACTAGAATTAAACCTTTGATTTTACCTCTATTTTCATTGAGACTTGGTCTATACCACGTAGTGTGTTTTTGTCGAAGGGATCAAAGGTGTCGTCTCTCATGATGGGAGGCTGGAGGACGTATCCGCTCCTTCCATTCAGCATGAACAGCGCCTGGTTCATCTGCATCGGCTTGTCTGTGGACAGGCGGAGAGGAAATGGCCGAAGAAGGTGAAATGAGTGGCAAAAAACAGAAACAATTAAAAAAAATAAATAAAAGGAAACCCCTAAGATGAAGTCTCCCGTCTGCACTTCGACGAACCAGCAGTCTGAAAGTTGAGCGCGACCAGCTGGGAGCCGCAGAGCCACATGGGGAACGGGTCGTAGTTGGAGGAGTCGAGCCGCTGGCCTCTGGGGTAGATTCTGGACAGCTGCAGCCGGTTGTACTGCAGGAACTTCTTCCCCTTGGTTTTGTTGACGTACTTCTCCGCTTTGGTCTCGGGAAAGGACGACATGTCCTGGAAACAGGCCCGCTCTGTGCCAATCTCTGAGTGAGGCAGAGAGGGAAGGGCCGCGGCTAATCTCAGAACAGGTTTAACTTCATCATATATCGCTATTTGGAAGCTGTGTGTGATCCTCACTTTCTTCATCAAACGGGACCGGCCTGCAGTAGATGACCAGGTCTGATAGTTCCAACGCAATCTTCTTCCTCCTCTCCATTATCTTGCCTTCTTCCAGCTGAGCAGAGACACAAACACGTAAACATGGCAGCAGTAAGGGCAGCATACAGCTCAGTGTGCGTGAAAATAACATTAGCATTCATATGCACTGCACTGTTGGTGTTTATTAAATATTTACAGCTATTACAAAGGAGACAGACTTCATATTTCTGTGCATTTCCTAATACGTTTTCACCTTGGCCTCAGAAGTCGCAGCGACTTCCTGGATTTTTGTCTTCCAGTCTTGAAGTTCCTCTGCGGTGTTGGCAGCGACGTCCAGCAAAGTGCCCTGCACCGTGTTGTTCTGAACCAGAGAGAAGACGAACGGTCTGCTGCCCTTCCCTTCAGTGCGCGTGACTGAAGACGAGTAAAGAAAAAGAAGAGAGAGGGAAAATAACACATTAGCATGCCATGCAGGGCTTCTATTAAGCCACGGTTATTAAATAAATAATTAAAATAACATAATAACCTATGTTATTTGGTAACATTAGTTACCAAATAATAGATCCAGTTAAATCTAGATTTTGGGTAAAACACTAAGAACAGCACTGAAGATGTTTCGCTTCAATTTTTTTTTTTTTTTAATAAAAATGATTTATTCTATAGCCACTAGATGGAGATGTTGAGCTAAAGAGAAAAAAAAGAATCTGCTGGGTCAATATTTAACTTAATTTGTTCAGACATTTTATTTATTTTTTTGGCTGAGACATTGGATTGGAAGACATTGGATAATTATTTCCTCTTGTTTTGGATGCTGTGCAGCTGAACAGATTTTTACCCGTTTTTTTTTTTGTTGTTTTTTTAACTTTTGTCCAGTTGTGATGTGCAACCTTGACAACAATGTATAGTTTTTACAATTGGGAGCAGCTGATAAGTATCTCAATGGCTCAAATAATACATAAACTACAATTCCAAATCCTAGAGTAATTGAAAAGGAGACTTCATTGATTCAGACCAGAACCAAAGAGCAGAGAGAGGAGGAGGAAGTTCAAACCATCTGTTAAATCAATAATAAAGATTGACTCCAGCGTTTCTCTGCCCAGCTTTCTAACTGCATGATCAGATAAAGAGGAGTGGCAAAAACAAAAACACGGTAACTGATGACGACGCCATCCAGAAAGTCTTACTGTGGAATATAATCTCTGCTGCCTTGGAATTGAACTGGAAGCACGTTCTGATAGCCATGACTTCATGCAGCAACAGTCTTCTGTCAGACTCTATTATATTCACTGCAAAACTGACTGCTGCTGGAGAACCTTCATCAGCATCAAGGACCACAATCACACTTTGAAGTTAGTTGGACACCTGAATTAAGTTCTGACATTTAATTTCCCTTTTGGAATAAATTTAAATAAATAAATAAATAAATACCCATCCAAACCGCCTTGATTTAGATGTAAAACATAATTTCCAACCCAATCTAATAAATGGTTTAGGCCTCCTTAGGGAGCAACGACTACCATAAACCATTTGTCATAACAGACAATTAAATTTCTCTGGATGAATCTGGGTCCATTGTTCTTTGCAGAATTGCAAAGGTTTACAATTCTACAAAGAATTGTAAACAGTAGTAACACATTCACACACAGAAACTCTACCAGACTTTGACTAGGCTACCACAAATGCACCAGATCGTTACACTACTGCTGCATGTTCGACTTTCACGGTATTCCTCACTTGTGAGGCAAGTGAAGATCTTTTAGTCAGATTCATGCTGCCAGATTTCATGTCTCTATAGTTCAGACTGTGATCAAGCCAAGGTGTGGCTAGATCAGGAGTGCCCAGAGTCGGTCTTCGAGGGTCCGGCATCCTGCATGTTTTAGTTCTCTCCCTGGTTTAGCGCACCTGGATCAAATGACGGCTCGTTAGAGGCCACTGACATGCTGAGGCGGTTGTTACTACAGTCAGGGAGAGAACTAAAATGTGCAGGTACCGGCCCTAGAGGACGGACTTCGGGCACCCCCGGGCGAGATGAATGACACTTGAAGTTATTCAAATCTCTGAGACGTAGATGCGGTCTGGGTGTTTGCAGGGAAAGCAAACATGAAGCACAGTGATTCGGTTTACACCCGACCCCTTTTTCACACAGA
The DNA here is from genome assembly GCA_911649635.1 of Poeciliopsis gracilis. Taxonomy (NCBI): domain Eukaryota; kingdom Metazoa; phylum Chordata; class Actinopteri; order Cyprinodontiformes; family Poeciliidae; genus Poeciliopsis; species Poeciliopsis gracilis. The sequence continues at coordinate 8,744,654 of CAJVRI010001220.1, forward strand.
ATCTGATTAGTTCGGATAAACGTTTTTCTTAGTAAGTAACTCAGCTCATCTCTGTCTCATTTTTTTTTTTTTAAATTGACCTTTTGACACTTAAAAGACAAATGTTCTCCTCACACTGAGAGAATAAGATGAAAATCAGCACAGTAAACTTTATTGTTTTCTTCATGAAACTGTCAAAACTCTGCAGTCCGGCGGCTTAAAGGCAAACTGATAAAACAGGTATATACACAAGCTTTACGTTGGTTTCCAAAAGCATGCTCAGTGGGTAAAATTTGAACAACTTTAACTTTTAATTCACTGTGGTTTTCCTAGTCTGAACATGATCAAACTGAGATAAAAGTGTGTGAAAAGCTGTATAAAAAATAATTATGAGCAACGAAATCTATGAGCAATGAATTAAGAAAGAGCTCGATAAAACAGCAGTCAGGAAAGTAGTAACACAGAAAGCACCCGCCTCCATTTTTCAGCCTGAAATGGGGCCTGGTGGCAAGGTAACAGGTTGCTCTGCAGCCCTGCAAAGAGTCTGACAGGAAGTGAAGGGGCTACTCACTAATCTGGCAGGAAGTTACGTCCACACTTCCTCTCAGCAGATCTCCGAGAGGGCTGTTTTCTGTCATCTCCTGCATGAGGAGGAGGAGAAGACAAAAGTAGACAAAAAAAAAAAAGAAACGGATCACAAAATGTTTCATCGCTGTTGACATTTTATTCCACATTATGCAGGGATCCGATGAGAGAGATTAATGATGACCAGCAGAATTAACAACAAGGTGATGATCCTCACAGTTCTGTCTGGCTCCGCTGCCGCTTGGCTGATCTCCTCAACGTAGTTTGCAGGGAACCACATCTGCTTCTTCCCTGCACAGTCGCCTTTCCACCTGCGGCAAACACAAAAAAATTTAAGTGCATTTTTTTTTTTTTTTTCCTCCGAAGAGGTTTTGCAGCGCTAGTGGCTCGTATTTTTTTACAGTAGGCAGACAGGAAAGAGGGCGAGGAGAGGGGGAAGACATGCGGCAAAGGTCGCCGGGACCGGGAGTCGATCCCGCGACGTCCGCGTCGAGGACTGAGGCCTCCAAACGTGGGGCGTGCTTAACCCCTGCGCCACCACAGCACGCCCCATTTAAGTGCATTTCTAACCAACGCCACAGCCGCACTATGTTGTAATTCACTCACTGCTCTTGTTCTCTTCCTAGAAAAATGCAATCTCTGCGAATGGAAGAACAATTTCCTGCGCGTCTCACTCACCATCCACCTTCCTGTTTGTCTACGTTGGTGATGACGGCGTTCTTGGAGAAGGAGAGCTCGTCGTCTCTCTGAGCTTTATACTCGTACATGGCTTTGACTGTACACTGGAACACCCAGAGAGAGTTATTAGATAAATAATAAACAACAGGAAGCGCGAGTGTTCAGAGACGCTGGAAATTCACCTTCAAAGTTGGCATTTGATTGGCCTCCACGTAAAAGCCTGGATTCCTGCCCTCATACAGCGACCCATAGTCTGGCTCCTGTTGGTCAACATGCAGTGTTTACAGTCTGTGGAGCGTTCTGACTGAGTTTATTTATTTTTAATTAACGTCTAGTAAATATGCAGTGGATAGCACTCACGGCAGTGCCTATCTTCTCCAACGTGTCATCGTTGATGGGGTAGCGTAGCTTCATTTTCCGATACAGAGGGTGCTTTTCATGATAACTGATGAGATCGACGAGGCTGTCGAACTCCGAAGTGCCAAGCAGCACAACCTGACCTTCCTGCAGCACTCTGCAGTGCTTGATCTTACCCTCGGCCCTGAAACCACACAAAAATTCACACAGTCATAATGACAACATGTGGTCTACAATTTGCAATGCCTAACAAAGGCTTGGCATTTTGTAGAAACATTTAAATGTATTTTTGAATTAGATGGACAAACACAATGACAGAAAATTTGTCTTTTAATGTCACTATTTTTTTTACAAATTTAAAATCAGAAATTGGAGTTTACACTTGAATCCAGTTAGTATTACTCATTGCTTTGTAGAAACACCCATTTCTGCATTATGTGCAGTTTGTAAACCTAAGAATTTGTCTGATTAAGTCACAATATCTTAATATCAAAATATAAGATATTACTGTAAAATCTTACAATATCTTGGTCTATGTTCTTTTACATGCTCACTGTATCCTGTGGTATTCATACCAAGACCAACCACACAGGTGGACTCTAGATATTAGGTGACTGCCGTAGGAAATTAGTTGCACAGAAATTTATTAGGGGTATCAGAGTAAAGACAGCTGAGTACAAACAGACTGCTCATTTTAATTTAGATTAACAACATGTCATTTCCCTTCCACTTTATTAATAGTAGATTGTGTTTGTCTATCACATAAAACCCAAATGAAACACTGCAGTTAAGGGTGACAAAACAAAACAAAGGAAGGTTCCAGGGGCATCAATACTGGAGAGCTGCACTAACAGCTCATGGCTAAACCAGGTCTAGTGAGTTAAAATAAAAGGAAAACATAGGCATCAGCCAACAGGGCATCAAGATGGAGTTACCTGAATGAAATGGCAAAAGAGTTGGGCTCTGTCCTTTTCCTGACTAGGAAAGCCCCATCACGAGGAACTCTCATCAGCATGTTCTCTGCCTGGCTCCTTGAAAGGTTGGCGTGGTACCATCTACAACAAACAACCCAAAACACACCATGAATAACTTCATTCTGATTCTATGGCTCTAAGTTATCAATTCATCAGAGAAAACAAAGCTAGCTTAATCCTGAGTTTAAATATCCATCCATCCATCCATCCATCCGTGAACAGCATCATCAAACGATCTCGGAATTTAAAAGATTCCTGCAAACTCACTCCTTGCTCTCATGAGCGTTGGTCTGAGGCACTGGCTCGGTCAGCTTCATCTCAAACTCGTTGCAGCGTAGCGCCACATGCTGGTAGTGGGTGATCAGAGCGAAGAGCGAGTCGAACACCAGGTTATCCGTCAGGTAGAACTTGGGGCTGCCAGCTTCTTGGCGCGAGTGGATCCGGCAGTGCTGCACGCGCCCCAGCCGCCTAGCGTACCGCAGGAGGAGAGGAAGTCAGAACAATAGTGTGCTGCTTTGTAGTTTCACTGTTCATGCATTGGCAGAAAGTTACCTAGGTTCATTTCAATATGGTAAAATATTCCCTGACACTAGACATTGTAAAAATGACGCCTAGCCTGACTGACCTCTAAGACGTAACGAAATAAAATCTCACACAACGCAGATCGTTACTAACACACACTTATTTTTCAAATTTATCGTAATTTGGTGTTAATTTTTCAAAATGAAAAGCAATGCATGCCTGAGCAGCATGCAGGGCCACATTTATCTGCAAAATTATTGAAGTGTTTCTGTATGACCTTATCAGCCTCTAATGTCTCTGAGGAGAAGTGGTGGCTGCTATTTTAGACGTTGCTTCCTTTCATTGATTGTTTTAGACGTTTGTTTCTGCCCCGGCCTCCTGAGCTCATCAAAGTACATTTCAATCCATGGCTGAACTTTGACTGGTCGATGCAAAATCTTTATTTTTTAGTCTGTTTTAACTGCTTTGCAGATTCAAGAGGAAAAACACCAGTGGGAACCAGTGTATCCGACAGGTGTTGTAAATACTGCTGTACGTTTTGTTTCTGACCAACGAGTTTTCATTGCTTCTGTTCAAAGGTAATCAGAAGAAGAAACCTTGTAGATCAACACTTGTATAATTTGTCAAATTTGCTTGTTACTTCCTAATAAACAGATCAATCTCAGTTTATTCTCTCAGTTTTTTTCTAGTCTCATAGAAAAGTCTTAAAGCATTGTAACAGCTGTATTTACCAGAACGACAGTGTGTAGTCTCCTACAAAGGTTTCGCTCTCCCGGACCAAGAAGGAGCCGTCAGGAGCTCCGGTCTCTTGGCAGTAATCTGACAGGAGCCTCTCAGCGATCTGCCGTCCGTCCCGCCCGGCGCCAAGCTTTCCATGAAACCATTTCTCCGTCACATGCTGGTCCATAGTATTGAGCACCTTAACAGAAACAAAGACATCAGTCAAGCTGCAGCTAAAGTGTTTCCATACTCTGCAAAATACATCAGGTTTAATACCGTTTTCTTATTGGCCAGCTTTATCTTCCAGACTAGCAGGTGTGGTTGTGCAAGTTTCACTAACTAAGTTAAAAATTTCTCTTAAGAAATGTTCCTGTTTATGGTCCCCCCCCCAGTAATGAGATGGGATTTATGCCTTGCTTGTACTAACCTCCTTAAGCTCCTCATCCTCATCATTACCCAGGTTATTGGAGGTCTCCTCTGAATAGTAGATCTTGTTGTGAGTCAGGACAAAGAAATGAGGGTACCAATCCTGTAAAAATAAGGAGATAAAAGATGCAAACGAAATGAAAAAATTTATAAAACTTTCAAAACCAACGGATAAGAAAAACTGCAGAACTTTGTGTCGTTTTTACAGCTACAACATTTAGAATGACTGGAAGACTCAGGGATTATGAGTTGCAACTTTCCAGTCACTCATCTGTCTCTGAACGGCCTTTCATGTGGCATCAGCTCTGCAGTTTCCAGGCAGTGAGAATGCTTACATGGTTAATGGGATCTTCCAGGTAAAGGATGCCGTTTTTGATGGAGTTGCTGATATCATTCTCAGAATAAGGTGTGGCCGTCGGCACCTCCTCGTAGGCGCTGCCCTCTGCCAGCTTCTTATGCTGAGGCACAAAGGAAGAGAAGGACGGTCAGGAGCAGCAACATTTTAACCTGCGTAGAAACGTTATTCCTAAAAGACTAAGACTGTTAAAGGACAAATATATGTTAGAGCAACACAATATCTGAATATAGAAAAGATTTGACAAAAATAAATGGTCAGATAAGTAACCAAAAAAAACCCAAAAACTGACTAACTCACTGAGCCACAGCGCTCAAAGAAACAGGAAGTGAGAATCACATTATATGGATATTAGTGCAACACCTGGATCCACCCTGTCTGATAAACCATGATTACAAATAAGAAAAGGCTTATTTTCTTGATTAAAGAAATAACTTATTTTCTTGTTAAATGTTACATTTATTTGGACGGAATGAGCGTGGTTGCTTAAAAAAAAAAGATTCTTTCCCGTCCTCCCAGCCTGAGGGAGGTCAAAGTAAAGATCCAGAATTCTTGCAAGAAAATATAAAAAATTATATTAAAAGTGCTTAATTGATTTCTTAAGGCCTGACCTTAATGAGAATCTTCTTTTTGAGCTGGTTGGGTGAAGGCAGGCCGTCTGCAGCCATATCTACTGCTTTGGTCAGCAGCATGTCTCCAAACACTTTCTTGAACTGGGTGGCCATATTCCTCTGCTGAACAATGCTACAGTGATCCTCAATGGACAGGATGATGGGATACCTGAGGGAGATGTACCAATTAAACCAAGACAGGTTGAACAGTTCCTACAATATCTTTTACTGCAGACACATTGATAAAGACTGACACATCTACATTCTTTCCACTGTGCAATCTTCTGATCTCAGTCCTTTCTTAGTCTACTGTTATCTTATCAAGAACAAAAGTCATAAAGGAGGAACACAAGCTGGTGAAGGCAGGAAGACTCACTCGGATGTGACAAAAGCGTGGTCTTTGATGGTGTTCAGAACATCGTTGAACTTGATTTTCGTCGTGAGGGTGTGTCCGTGATAAATAACTGGCATCGAGTCAGGACCATCCCAGCAATCCACTGAAAGCGAACAGACGACTTTATTCTTAGTAACACACAACAAGGAAAACATGACGTTATTTGCATGCGCCCAAGAAACTGTCACCGTCACGGTTCAGCTAAAAGGTTGAAAGTAATCTGACAGTTATGATGACAGAGCAGGTCATGTGTGCTTACGTACATTCGATGCAGCGACATCCCATTCTCAGACAGCGAGCGTACGCCTCCAAGGACGACTCGCTGGCAAACTGGTCTCCCGTCAGGTAGCTAAAAATAACCACGTAAGAATAACTTATGTACACAATGCAAGTTCATACATTAACAGTCAACCAGAAATAACAGACATGCAGTGTCTTTGTGTATGTATTAAACAAACAAAATTACAAGTCCTGTTTCTCTTTTTTCAACAGAAGTTCTTGTTTCATATCCATTCAAACACACTCAAAGGAACATGGGAAATTTTCACTTCACTCCCTCAGAAAGTATTGTTTCACTTCCAGGACAAAAGGTTATCATCAGAAGTGCCTTTCTCACACTTTTCAATGCCTGGAAAAATACTTCTTCTTACTGAGTACCAGCATGAATATTATTCTGGAACATAATGAGGAAATAATACGCTTTTATCTGATACAAGAAGTCAGTGTAAAAGGCTTGTTTGGGGGAAGAGGATGCCAGGCTTCAGCATTCCCAGGACCTGACTACAATTGACAGAAGAAAACGTTCTTCATAGGGACAGCTTTTCTTACGTGTTGTGTGAAGAGGAGATCCAGTAGTGGGACAAGGGGTTGTTCATGTTTTCAGCACACACCATGTCCAGGGAGGAATCCCAGATGGTGTTCTCTTTGGAGAAGAGGTATGTGAGGAACTGCAAAGAGGACAAAAGAGCAAAAGTTTGTGAATGAAACTATTTCAGAAATCCTGGTTTGGTTTATCCAGTTAGTCCAGTTGAAAAAGTTTACATTTTGAACACTGAGATAAATCTTAAACTGGTTACAGCTTGCAGATAAAAACTCAAAATGACACTGCAGGAGAAAATAAAGTGGTCTAAAATGTCCTGATAGATGCACTGACATCAAACTTCATAAAATACAGTGGCGCAACATCAACAGATGACGTGTCCCCAAAATGACCACCAGCTGTGTAAATGCCACACTGGACTTCATGAACCAGATTGTAAGCTGCAGTCCACTCTCTTTCTAAAAGCTTTTACTTCAGTTCTCTCCAGGCTGCAGTAATTCCTTCTGCTTTGACAACTTTTCCACCACATTTATTTCCATCTGCCCAGCTTCCTAATAATAAACTTGGACTTGGCACTAAAACACATAAATAAAACAATCAGAAACAAAAGGATGGAATGTTTTGTAGTGACTTCAAATGAACAAACAAAAAAATGCGAACAACACTAAAGTTCTTCTCATTCATTATATCCAGGGTGCTTTTAGAATAATTTTAGAATCTAATTTCAAACAATAAGATTGTTTGAAATGCAACTACGGTAACGCTTTTTCAACTTTTAGTCATTATGTGAAAACGCAACAAGAAGCTGCTGGATTTTGTTTTTGCTCTAAAGATAGTTAAGGCCTGTTTCACTGTTATACATATTTCTGATAATCTTTAGCTTAAAATCTAAAATTCTTTGGGTGGTTCCTCCCGGAATGAACAGGATCACCTCCTGTGATGGAGGTGAGATCTGTGAATGTCTGTGGCTCCAGTCTTCTGCTATTAGTGACATCGCTGTCCCACTTAGATGTTTATCACTGTGGTTTGTCGGTTCAGTTTTTTTTCTCTCTTTCTGAAGGTGTAGAAACAGACTTCTAGGGTATTTTCTTGTTCTCTCTTTAGCTTTCTTTTCCTCTAGACTTGTCTAATATCCTCTTAAACTTTTTTATCCTAACCTTCTCCCTTTTTTCTTTATTTACAGTCTCTGTCTACTACATTTGAAGTGTTTTATAAAAATCAAGTGTAGAAGCCTACACTTGATTCTATTGAAAGCTGCAACGCTCCACTGACAACTATCCAGAACCACATTGTTCGACAGGACACACAAAAACCACTTTAAAAACAGAAAGAGAAAAAACAGGGTGGTTATACCACTAATTTAGAACTGGTTCCGTTTCAGATGGGGACCTGGTTGAAACTGCAGTACTGGACAAATTCAACCCTGTAAACAATTATTCTATAAACTGCAAATGCTTTAAAAAATATTCAGGCGGTAGTGCAGGTTCTGTACAGGAAGAAGTTTCTTGAGTCAAACCCAAGTTGAGGCCTTTCTGTGTGGAATGTGCAGTTTCTGTGCTACTTTGTTTCTGCTGTGGTTTTCAGCTGATATACCCTGACTTTCATTACAAGTCAGTGGCGACATGTGAGATATAATGCAAACTGCTGACAAAGCAAAATTACTTTAATGAACTGAAGTGAGTTTCTGGTCCGGCTGAAGACTGTATTCCCGCTAGGTAGGTGAAGGCATTGTCTAACTTTTGCCAGCATCTCCTGCAGACTGGTTCACACCAGCTTCCTTTCCTTTTAAGTCATTACATTATCGGTGACCACAAAAGCATCCTTCGCATTCTGCAGAACTGCCATGAAGCCTTTTGGTAAATAGCCTTTTCTGACTGCGTAGGAGATGGAATTTTAGGCCAAGCTCTTCGGTATCCATATCAGTGTCTGAATAATCTCCCACCCACAGTTGTAGCACAGAGAGGGGCATTGGAAAACTTTACTTCTGAAAACATCTGAAATGCTTCCATTAACGAGTGAAACCCTCAGAACAGAAGAGGTTAATTTATTTACCTCCTCTGGATGGAAATATGGATCCTCCACTTCCCTTAGGGGGTCTTTCAGGTAGCTGAACATAAACTCCTGAACCTTGTTGTTGTCCGAGGCCCACAGTTCCTTAAATGCCCAAACAATAAATTAAAAAATACAGTCAGATTAGAGAGCACAAACCAAAACAAATGTTAAATAGCTGAGGGATCACCTTCTGGTATTCAATGAGGAAGCTCTGGAAATCCTCCAGGGTGATCCTTTCATCAACTACGTTACCCAGGAACCTGTTTGAGAAGGAAGCAGGAAATTAACAACTGGCATTCAAAAAAGATTCACCGTTCACATCAGGGTCTCGTTTTTAGGACCTACCTTTGCATAAAAGGGATCTCCACCTGAAAAGAGGTTTAAAAAGAAAAAAAAAGAAAACAAAATATTTTAGTTAATTTCTGTCACAGTGCTGTACTAATGCGGTGTGCAGTTCTGCTTATGGAGATAGACAAAGATTTCCAGCAGGTTGGCTGAGGCCACTGGGGTCATCCATTTAATGTGAGCAGAGTTTGTCTGCTTGCTCATCTGTGTGTCCTAATGGCCTCCACTAGAGGGGTTTGGTGGGTTTCAGCCGGTGCATATTGATCTTGCAGCCATTTGAGAACACACAGATGGGGGATGAAGTGAGCCTCAGCAGGGGATCGCAGAAGGGGAAGAGTGATGGGAGCACATAAAATGTCTGCACTTACATTTTTCTGCGCATCGAACATGAGGTTACGATAAAGCTGGGCGAACTGGCTAAAGGTCACGTCTCCATTCCTGGTTTCAGAGTCCTTGCAAAGCAAGAGGAGAAGGATGAATGTGTAAGGGAGAACCTTCATAAATCATAAATCTTATGGTGGAACAGGAAGTGGGCAGGGAGAGAGAATGGAAAGGTGGTCTGTGATAAGATGGAGAGAGGTTACCGGAAGTTTGTCTTTGATGAACCTCATGTTTGGCACCTTGTAGTTGACCTGGCTCAGCATGTTCTTCAGATCCTTATAGGATATCCTACGCGCACACACGGGGCACGTTTTGTGAAAACAAAAATGATTAAACACTAAAATGCATGAGCGCGTAAAATCCGTCCAAGCCTGGACACCATCCTATCAGATTTATTTTTCTACTGCTTCGTTTCTACTACAGAGCCTGGAATTGTTGGCAGGCGATGAGAATAGCCTTAAAAAATAACAAAGACAGGGATGTTACAGACAAACATCTCTGCACATCTCCTTCAGTGCTCTGCAGTCTGTTTCCTGCTGCAGGAAAAGGGGCTAGTGTTTGGCTCTTAGGTCAGTTCCTTCACTACACCTCAACTGAGCGCTGACAAAAACACCCAGCATCCAGATAGAACCAGTTCACTTTCCTCTTGATTATTAAACAGCCACTTAAAGAAGGAAAGTTATTTGCTGCTGATCTAAAAAAGGCATTTCACAAAGCAAACTAAAAGAAAATATCTTGTTCTCTATAGCAGTGGCGAACAAACAGTTTTTTTTTTCTTCCAAAACCATAAAGTTGAAAGTGCCGAGCGATTTGAAAATAAGAATTTTTGAACTAATTATGATGGCCCTGTTGAATGTTTGCAGTCAGACTTAAAAAACTTAAATTCAAAACGTGAAGTTCATATTACAGCATACAAATTACTATACAGAGATAAACACTTTAAGTCTTTGTTTCTTATAATTTTGATAATTGTGGCTGATAGATGGATTATAGAAATTTAGAACATTGTGTAAAAGTTGCTCATTGAGTGATTCTTATCAGTTAATCAACCACAAGCACCTGCAAAGGTTTTCTGAGCGTGTCTCAGTCTGGGTCAGTAGGACACAGTCATGGGGAAAAACTGCTGACTGGTCAGAAATACTGGACTGTTGCCCAGTGGCCAAAAGTCCTCATTTCAAAAGAAAGCAAGCTTTATGTTTTCAAATCAATGTTGGAGTGCTTTTGTAAAATGTGCAACTGACAATTTTTGAGAATACCTACAGTAGGTGATGATGTGTCGTCATACATTTTAAAACCTTTGCAAAAAGAGGATAGTCACTAATATTAACGTTGATAGGACGTTAATATTTGTGAAAACATTAGAAAAGCATCTTGTTTTCAATTTAACGGTAACAAAAAGAGATCCAAGTATAATTTGTACTCTTCGTGTAATTCTGTTGTGAAACTCTGAAGCAATAATTTCATAAAAAAACATAAAAAAATTAAACTGCTAAAACTATCATTTATTATTATATCTTTATTTAAAAACACTTGATTTTTTTAATCATTTTTAGATAAAAAGTAAAAAGTATTTGAGAGCTAGACTTGGTGATCTGTGAGCCATAATCATCAAAATGACAAGAAAGTAAATGACTATCATTATAACCTATTTGTGTCACGTTAAGGATGAACAGCTGAATAGTTACCGGGTTTATCAACTGCGGTAGCAATTTTGCTTCAATATTATCATTTATCGCAATGATTTTTGAGACAATTAATCGCTCAGCAGAATTGGTTTCGTCACAGGCCTAGTTGTGCTGTCTAGAACTTACCTGTCTTCTCTGTTGCGATCAGCAGCATAGAACTGCTTGCGTAACCACCTGGAAGATGAGAATGAATGGACTTAACATTTTTAATAAACAACAAATTTGGATGATAATGACATGTATGCTCTAGTGCACCTTTCTATTTGTAATGGTGTTGGTGATTTCAATGTGTCGTCCCTGAGCCACTTTAACCCCTTCACCCACATGGACATCTCCTCATCAGATGTTGCTGAGGAAAGCAGTTATTAAGAAACAAGAGTCATAAATATGAAGGCACCACATGTAAAAAAAAAAAAAAAACTGTCGTAATTGAAAGAAGATGTCCCTTTTTCCTCCAACAATGACAGATGAAGAATGTTTGAATGCATACCTGCCAAGCTGAGGGATTTAAGGCGAAACTCCGTGCCATAGAGAATAACAAAGCAGAAGTTGTCAAGCCGTATTGCTGAGTCCTCGACATAGCGCTCAAAGTCCCGGGACTTCTGACCAGGACGGATCTCTTTGATCTCTCGAATGTCAACTGTTGGACCAGACACACAGAAAACAGTGAGCAAAACAACAAAAAAAAGTCCGCCATTTCTTTTCAGGACCATTTCCAAAGACGATGGGAAACTAGGCACAGGGCCATTCACAGGAATCCAGATACACCCAAGCTTTTAAAAACGGATAAAAACACTTTTTGCCATACCATTTCCTTAATTCCATGCACTTAGTACTCTACTCACTGGGCTATTAAGTAAACATCCCCTACATGAACTGCATTCCTTCATCACAGGCCCATATAATTTCTGCCACTGAACCTGCACTTTGAAACCCAGAACACAAGACAAAGAAACGCACAGATGAGCCTGTGAACTCCATGAAGTCAGCTTTGATGACATTACAGGGTAAATATATTTTATATATGTTAGTGTTTGAGAATATTGCATGAACTTATGAATTTAAAAAATATATATATATATTTATTTTCCTCATGGAAAGTTTATAATTTGTAACATTGCCACAAATTCCCAACCAAAATCCCCATGAAAGGTTTCTGGGAATTTTCCACCCCTTGATGTCCTTTCAGGGAATAATGCAGCGATGCCTTTGCTAATCTGATGTAATGTGCTGCCAGAAAGCTGCCTGTTGGAACATTATTACACTTTGACTCTCCTAAGAAATACTAAATAGAAAAAATACAGTCAGTCAAGGTGGAAAATAAAAGGGTGAGTCCCATCCACTGGTGTTTAGCAGCCGACCGGGAGCAGGCAGCTCACCTAGTTGATCAGTTGATAGCTTTTCATGCCTGAGGCGTCCCTTAAAGAGCAAAATGTCAACAACTAGAGAGGCACCAATCTAATTTTTTTTGCCCGATATCAATATCCAATATTAATATTGCTGTTACGGCCAACATTTAACAATGTTTTTTATATTACATCTAAATTTTATAAGAGTCAAAAAATGCTTGCAATGCTTCTCTGCTTCAGTTAAAAATCCCACAATCCTGCACTGCATCACTGTCAAAATGAGCAAACAAATACCACATAGTGACTTCACTTCCTTCTCCCTCCCGAAACAGAAACGGTAACCAGTTGGAAATTAACACTGGATAATGATTTCAGCACGGTTCCAGTTATGGGACCAACATAGGTATAAAAAAACAAAACAAAAGACTAACATTGTGTTAATGCTGATATTTCTGGCATCAAAACCTTCTCATATTTTGTGCAATAAGCAGCTGAAAACTACGACTAATATTAACAAGTCTACATCATATTTATTATCTTATCATTCTACATTACAGTAAACAAAACATTTTATGGTGAAGAAGAGCATCATAACAATATAATCATCGTTAAATTATTTTAGGAACAGATGTTTTGACAAGCAGGAATTATTGGTTGTTTTTGTTCTAAATAAAATCATTTGGATTATTTTGACTGGATATATATATTGTGATGTAAAAATACAACTTCTACTCCAGGTTATTGTAGTCAGAAACTCAAAGTCAGACATTTGCCTAACATGGACAAAGAAAAAAAAAACATTCGTAAAGCTTAATAGGAAAACTTTTACATTCTGGGCCTGTAAATGACATCATTTTCTAAGACATAATTCTGTAATAATGTGAAATACCTACAGAAATGACTTCAAACTTTCTGAGAATTTTTTTTTCCTTTTCCATTTAAACCTTATGTGTAAAAATGTTAAAAATAACAGTTGAGCTAACAGTAACTCGTTTTATGCACCCCCTAATCACATGAAGCAGAGGCTCAGAACATCAGACAAACCACAAATGACTCACTTTACGTGCCATACAGTACAAAGATAACCATCAACACGAATGAGACAAATGTGGAGCTTACAACCATTAAATTCACTTGAAATTGCACATTGCATCATCGACGCTTCTATATACAATCTGTATTCTAACAGGAAACTGAGTACTCCATGGCGCATAGAGACACTGTCATTTCAAGGTGTGTCTCGGCGTGATTATCAAGTGGTCTGGAACTTTCCAAGAGTAAAGGCTTGAAGAAACTCGTTGAGTCCCTGTCGGTACTACTTAAGTAGATTTTGAAAACCCAAAACTCTCCTGCTAAAAACACACATTTCTTTCAGCTCCTGCTCCTCTTCCTGCCCCCGTACCACACATCCTGTGCTTTTGTCGCCTACACACCACATCTGTGCTTGTGCATAGGTGACACTGTGCATGCTCTTTTGCCGTGTAGTTTTAACTAGGTCTTCTCGTAGCTTGCCAGTCATAGCTCACGTCTTAGTTCACTTCACCCACTACACAGCCAGCAGACATCCGTTGACAGCAGGGGAGCTGGAGTTACTGTTAGTCATTTTGAGTCAAAATATTTGGAGGCTTTGTCAGGAAGTAAAGGGGACAGTCAGAGATGTGATCCAACTCGGGGAGTTGAGAGAAGGTATTCCTGCAACACACCCTCTTCAGTTCCTCCTCCCATTTCGGTCAAATCCCAGTTCCACAACAAAGTCCTCATATTTGTTTCTTTTACCTAAAAATGCACATGAACAAGTAACTAACAAGGCTTCAGGTCTTCATTTAAATATTTAACCGGAAAAAGGATCCACTTATTTGTTTACGTGGATCCTTCAAGAAAACCGTAGCTCACAATATGACACTACACAATCCACATTAGTTAACTTATTGGCTTAAGTTAAACTGGAGACTCCTATTTTCCCAACAGCTGCCCGCGACAACATAACTCAACCTTTTCCAGGACACTTAAACTGGATCTATTCAGCTCCAGAGCTGAGCTTGTTTTCCAATGGGGGAAAAAGACGAAATTGGTAACATTTTTATTGGAGCTCATTCAGAAGCCCTTTATGCTTGCGTGCTTATGTTTCACTAATTTGTTGATACAAATCTCATAAAAAAAAAATAAAAAAAACACTGAGATGAGTGTCAAGATTGTAAAAAAACCCAAAAAAGTGCGTCACCTAGAAAACAAATGAGAGGTCTGAATTGAGTGCATGTGCCCTTCTTTTGCAGGAAGGCTGGAAAAAACAGGTCATAGCGACAAAAAACTTTCCACACATGAACGCAGGTAATTCACACTGCATTTCTACAAATCAGCTGCACGCAACCTAATAAATGACTTGCTACTTAAAAAGAAAACAGGACAGATTTTATGACGCTTTTAACGGATTGCTTTCATGCTCATTTCTGTGTTCAAAATCTTAAAAGAGTTAGGCAGAAACTTGTGACAGAATGACACTGCAACTGCTATTATCAGCAAAGTTAAAACAAAAGAGTTTTTCTTTTTTTTTTTTAAGGTAAATTTGAGCTAAATGCAGCAGAAAATCCTGATAAATAAACTTTAGGGTAAACAGTAAACAGCTGTTGCTATGGGGTCCGACTGTCAGGTTACTGAAAATATGATCGTTGTGCGAAAACACAAATAAGGTGTGAGAGTAAGCAGCTGCAATTGAATTAACACTTCACGTTCACATGGCTTCGCTGAAACTACTTTCTGGTCTCGAGCGGATTGTAATGGTGCAATGGGACACAACACACGGATTCATCACATATTTCCGCTGCAAATGATCAAGTGTATACTAAAGGAATACCCCGTTTCTGGCAATAACATGTTTATGGGAATAAATTATTTGTATACGTTCAGTTACTAAAGTAACTGTTGGTAAAAGTCCTAAATAGAAATCCATGCAATGGCAAAATTGCTGGCAAATATTGTAATAAATAATTTTGTATTTTTTTAGCTTAACTCAAGTCCTCTCAGCACTCTGTGTAACAATCAGGACCCTGGACAATAATCTCTGAAGTGCAGATGAGAGTCCATCAAACAGGTTGAATATCATGCTGCATTGCAAAATATGTATCCGTTGCCATCATTAGCCAGTGGTTAGTGCATTCCAAATTTTCTGCAATATCAAGAATATAATAATGAAACGCTAGCAGGGACAAAAGTTACTTTTAAAATCATTTGCAAACAAGAGATAGATAAGGAACCGCTGGTGAGCTTGTCTGCACTCAATAGAGATGCACCTACAATTGAGCCGTTGACGGAAAAAGCACAATTTTCAGCCTAATCAGCCTTGATTAGTAACAGCTTAACAATAATAAACTCAAATGTTCATTTTTCCAATTGGTGAACACACAATACACCAGACTTTTTTGCTGCGGACGACGTTACTGGAAGAAAACTTGGCGTTAGTCATTTTTAGTTTCATAATGAAAATAAAGTCAAAGAAACATGAACAGATGCAAGAAGTTATTTAAAATGAAACTCTACTTGCTGCAGCAAGCTAAGACATGTCAGTAGGTTATTCAGGCTGTGAGACAGGAGAGAGAGCAACACTTGCACAAAATTGTTGTCGCTAATGAAGACAGCCTTCATAGAAGTCTCAGGGAATACTTTTGGAGAAAGATGTTGAAGTAATGCACACCCTGCTAAAGGTGCTAATTGCAAAGATGCTATCATTTTAAAATTTAACTGTAATTATTTCACTTTTACAGCAAAAAAAATACGTAGCATTAACTGCTCTCTTAGACACACTGATGTTGCTTTCTGCTCCTTATTTAAATAATCAACTACCATTCTGGAAGGCCAGAAAAACCCTTTTGTTTATATATCGCAACTCTTAGAAATAAAAACTAGCCAGAATAGGCAATATTAAGCTACAGATCACAATTTCAAAAAGGCCAACATTATAACTATTTCTTGAAAAAAGAAAATGTCAACTGTAAAAAAAAAAATATATATGAAACAGAAAAAAGGCTGTGATTGAAAATGAATCCACAAAATAATATAACTAATCATAAACTAGTCATAGAAATGATTAGTTTCTATGGCTCACATGTGAGTCATAGAAACCTGACTTTGTCAAGCCTAAAAAAAGTGAAACTTTTCTACAATTGTCTTTTTACTTCATCATGTTCTGTAACTTACAGAGAAACAGTCTTTAGTCATTATGTTTCACTTTAAACGTAAGCGAATTGGTTCACTTTTCTGCAGCTGGCAGACTTTTGCAACCTCATTATTTGGGTAAATGTGTACATAAAACATGTGACCTGTGTTTGTGATCGTTTGTGCTGTAAGAGCACTCGTATTTTGGAGCACTTTGTAATCATATTGTGAATATTTGGGACTATTATGAGACTCTTTTGAACCTTGTCAAGCAGCTTTGACCCTTCTGACTTTCTACGTCCAGAGATAAAGACCACAGCTGTCCCAGTGGTAAAAACGTGTAGAAATTCAAGGTGATCAAATGGCTTAATAGTAAGAGTCGATCCTTTTCCCCAACATATCATTAAGTCTGTCACGATCACAAAAATTTACTGGATGACAAATTGTCCCAGAAATTATTGCGATACACAGTAATATTTCTAATTTGAGACAATTTTAAATAATATAATGATATTGCATAATAGTCCAGAGTTGCATTATTTATTGATCTCTCAAACATCAATAAGACTTAAGCTCTAAGTAACAATTAAACATTTTAAATACCCAAAATAAAAATAAATTAAAAAAACTCTAAACAAAAAATAAAATGGAAATAAGATCAAAACCATAAACATAATGGCTCAGACAGGTAAACAGACAAAACTACCACTTTTAATTTATTATACGATTAATTGACGATTAATTGATTTATTGCGACAGGGTTACCATCATGTCACACTGACAAACTTTTATGTGGAAGTCACCTCTAAGGGACAAGGATTACGGTAAGTGAACCATGTTCGGAATTGGTGAAGAGCTTAAAAATTACATTAGGGAAACTACCAAAGGTGTAAAAAGTTTCTTTAAAGAAAACCATTTTCTACTGAGGCATGTTGGCTGTCCCTTCAGGTTACTGGAGGTCAGACTTTAGATGACAGTAGGGAGCTGCCAGCATTACAGCAAAGCAAAGGTTTTCAGATCAAATACATTTGACTGCCTGTAGACATAAGACATTTCTGTCGATGTTGCTCAGTCAGCTGCACGCCTTAACATGAATGAAAGTAATTATGTGAGTTTAATATCATTTTACAGCTAGCAACAAGTCAGGAAAATGTTCAAGAACGCGCACGATCGTCGACTATCGGATTCTGAGCAAAATCGCTGCTTTTAGCTTTAAAAATAAAGACGGTGTGACTTTCGCTTTATGCCTCAGAAGTTAAAAGTGGCAGATGGCTTTGATGCATGCTCGTGCCACTTGTCGTCAGGACCATGCTCAGCCAGAATGTCTGCAGATCATCTGTGAGATATACAGAATATCTGCTGAGCAAGATGTTGCAACAAATCTATTTTTGACTCAGACTTTACGCACAGGTACAGAGTGAAGTGAGAAGTGAGACCCTCACCTCTTAAAAAGACTGACATCCGACACTTTTCAATTTGAAATTCGGTGCATATTTAACAACCCCCAATTTTCTGTAAATTGATCCTTATAACCACATCCTGCTTTACCAAGCCACACATAAATCTTAAACCATCAGGTCATGTGTAAACCACATGTTATTAGGTCTGATATGTTAGAAGGACGAAAAATAGATGAAGGCTAATTCACACAAGTGTTACGCAGAAAATGTGAAAAATAGTCGTCAGTTTTATAGCCGTTTCCTTCTATGATTGGTGTGCATCATTCCTCAACACCACTGATATGATAAGCGGTAAATAATCCAGGCCAGACTGATCCTGATTGATGACATACTTCCAGCAAATCCCAAAGACTCTATTTCTGTACATTAATGAACAGCCTAAGCTAATTTCACCTCTCCGTGAGTATCGAGTAACAGCTATGAGCTCATAGCGCATGGCTGTATGAAAGCCTTCACTGTTAAAGAAGGCAACTAAGCTCCCCATCATTTCATTTTATTTCTTCTTTTTTTTTTTTGCGTGCTCTCTCTCGTTGCATCCGGAGCAGACCGCAGCTGTGTGCAAGCCGACAGACAGGAGACTTAACGACTAACCGAAGGCCTGCGTGTCTTCAGCTTGACACCCATTACTGTAAAATTCTTATTAATGGAGCAGATGGGGAAAATGAAATACTAGGTCTTCTCGTCGCTGATCCAGGATTTATTTTTATGGAATGTATACGTTATAAACACAATTTCGTCAAATACTCACGTCTACAGCGGGCTGGAGAGGTTGTGTGAAATAGTATCGATCCAGTAAACGACAACATGTTCATGTGGTTAATTTCAGAAAACAATTGTCTTCATTGTAAATTCAATTTTGCTTCAAATACTAAACCACAAATATTTAAATCCAAGGATCTGAATTAAAAAAAAAACCCAAACAAAAAATCTATGAGGAAAGGGAAGTGAAACAGCCCAGCTTTCCAGAACCTGGGCTGCATAAAAACAATCACTTCTGCTGAAACAAAAAATCTGGGCACTGGCTGAGATACATTTACGACACCTGCTTCTAAGAAAAAAAGATCTAAATTAATAACCAAGTAAAAAATGGATCAACATGCTCAAGCTGTACAACACATCGACTCATTTGGCACTAATAGAAGTTTTTGCAACATCCCAGTTACAGAAGACTGCTCGGATGGGATATTTGTTTGCAGAGTATGTTTCAATTCCCATTCATTTACACTCAATATGGTAAAGTGCAGCTCCAACTTTTTGTGGATCAAAAGTTGCACATAAGTGCACATAACTCCAAATTATGCGTGGAAGATTAGCACATTTCGGACCTTTGTTTTGTAAATAATATCTTAAATATCTGAAAGAAAATTCAGTTTCGAAAGCTGAAATACATAGGTTCAATGCTACTTGGCACGTGATTGGCTGGCACTTGCAAAGAAGTGACAGCGCTAAGGAAGCATCCACTTGCTACCAAGGTGTTTTAAGGAGGCTTTTCAAGGTTAACTTGTTGATCATACCGCAAATTCCTTTTAGCGCTGTCACTTTCTTTAACATGGGATTAACAGACCGGCTTTGTGTTACTGGAAGGAGTTCTATTTTTTCACAGATTGTCTCGTATTGTACCGCCTGTCATAGTAGTCAAACAAAAATGTAAAAAAAAAAACCCATGCTTTTTTTAAAAACAAAAACTATCTACTGCCGTTTTAAACGTCATTTCCTTCTGTGTTTCAGCTCTTTCTCAGTGGGGCTAATCCTGTTTCCTAAAAAGTCGTTTCCACTCTCTCTCTCTCTCTGTCCCACCCTCCTGTTCTACTCAGCGCAAATTGTGCGCTACACTCAGAACAGCTATGACGCCGCTCAGTAGCAACAAGTTAAACCTCTAATTATTTTACTGTTGCAGACAAAAAAAAAAACGCCGCAAAGTATCATTTTACATTCTGTTATTCATTACTGAAGCAACACTAGACATCATGAAACAAATGAAAAACATAAAAAACAGGATACATACAAAAGCAACAGATATGAGAAAGAATCACATGTTACAACTGTCCTGCTTCAGAAATGACTTACTCTTAAAAGTCTCTTTTAATAAGCTCCTCCTAAAGAAAACAGGAAAATACTAGAAAACTAATTATAAGTCAGTTTCCTAGAAGTCAGACCTCAAACAAATACAACATGTGAAAACGTCCCAAAAATAAGTCTTGTTCTAACGGCGCTTTTTGAAGAGTCCTAGTTCTGTACTTCACTCCCCGCTGTTACATTTCATTCATTGCACTGTTTTTGTTTCCTTGTCATAATCCCACTTAAAATCTGTTGTCTTGGTTAATATTCCTAGATGAAGGGAAAACGCAGTTATCTGGGGGAGTATATACATAAGAGCATTTCTGGCAATTCTTTTTTTTTTTTAAGAGAACGTGTCACCTTTATGAATTTTGTTTTTGTAGGATATTCTTAATATTGTCATGTGTGGTATTGATGAAATCATAAGATACATTTGCATAAAATGAGTATATTTTTAGCAAATTTTACAAAAATAAAAAAAATACAAAGTTAAAGTATATGAAAACCATCTATAAAAACCTGATCAATTTGAGATTAGTAACGGCCAACGTACAGTTAATTATGATTAAGATTTTAATCAATTGACGCTGCAAATATTAAGGTATAATTGATGTTTTCACTATTAAAATTGGAGTTATAAGCATTTTTAGTAGGAGGTCTTAAGTATTCACAGGTGGTTGAGGTCCCTAAATCCCACAAGTACTTGGGATCCACTGGAACATGCACGTTCACTGGCTCATTATGCCCACTTTGTAATATTTCACATTGCATTGTATCTAAAAGTTCACATTTTCCATATAAATGCTTCAAAAAGTTGAGTAGACCTGAAATGAATTTGGAATAAAACAGAGCTGCTCACTGCCCTCGCAAACAGACGGCTCAGGAGTTATTCTGTCGTTTTCCAAATTATTTCAATCAGTCGCTTGGAAATATTTCTAGTTGTGAAAAACACGAGACGGTCATGTTGTGGTAACACAGAGAGAAACATCTTCCACTACCAAGCAGTCCCTGAGCACCATACCCATAAATCCCAACAATCCCACTGAATGGCCACAATAATGAGCACTCCTACTATAATACGCACAAAAGCACAGAGAATCCCATCATCGCGTAAAAGAGGTCAAATTGGAAATCTGTCTTGAAAATGCTTGCACCTCTTTCTCAAAATGTAGCAGTTTCACACCCACTGAACCGCCATCCAGCACCCTAAATAATATGGTGAAGACGTTTGCGCATACGTGTGTGTGTGCGCAAAGAAACTCATCCTAAGCTTCGTCTGCTCAACTTGCTGCGATTCTAAATTTAATTTTTTTTAATTAGACCATTTCCACAGTAATGGGGATTTCAAAATATTCACGATGACAAGAGAAATTCCTGAAAATGACTCATGTGTTGAGTCACTGTTTTTTTTTTTTTGTTGTTGTTGTTTATGTTTTCTGGGGATGTGGTTGGTTGCTTAAAAACATGTCGGAGAAAAATAAGTAAAAGTGACTTAATCATGCTCGTTTCGAGAAAACTCCTGCTGATTTCGTGGAGGTGATGCCAAATCACATTAAGCACATACTGCTACTGACATCTGAATGCAAAAACCGAAAGAAATGCTGGTCAGACCTGTCAACCCAGAAAGCAGTCTGATGCATTAGGAAAACAAATTAGAGGGCTTCAGGAATCGTCACTACTGTATGTTCAAATGAACTCGGCTCGTTTTCCATTGTGCCTACTTTCACGCACACAAACCAGTTCTGGCACAAATGGCATTCCGTCCTAACATTGTTCAGAAAGAAAAATCACTACCATCTCAGTGTGTGAGCGTGTCTCTGCGAGCTACTCACTCTCTCCTTCAATTTTGTCAGTGCTTCGCGTCCAGATAATAGTCCGCGTCTCCAGTTTTACTTGAAAAGTCCGTCTCTCCGGCCTCTGGGACTTCTTCGAGTAAAACAGAGTCATTACTGTGCCCAGCTCCAGGTCTCGGTACAGGTTGTTCATCTCCGTGTCGTCCATCCACGGAACAGGTCCGTTGGACAAGAAGCCAGAGGTCCCAGCCATGTTCACTTCCCCCGTTTGTTATCCGTTTCCTCTCAGAACAATCTGCTTGGTCCAGGCCTAGACAGGGTTACCTACAGCAGGAGGGGGAGAAGGGGAGGACGCATGAAACAACAGTTCCCCGGAGTATTGCAATCCTGCATGTACGTTAAACTGGGGCAAAGACTTGGAAGTTAAAACCTGGAAAAAAAAAAAAATAATAATAATACTGGAACCAGGGCTGCACAATATACTGGATCCCAATGAGCAACGCAGCTTCAATCTGTCCAACACTGTCGTCGTCGTCCGTCTGGACGAAATGTTCAATTAGCTGCAATATTTCAGCTGTTAAGCATTGGAGAACTTAACCTGTTTACGTTCATCTGATTTAGAGACTAACATGCTAAAGCAAGATTCCTCTGATATTGTGCAGCATTGTTTTAATGCATCAGAGGAACTTCGGCTATCCGTTTGTGCTCAACTCTCTTGTGCTACCGGTTGAACTCATCTCCTGGAAACAAGCAAAACAAAACACAAAAGAAGAAAAGACCTTTTGTTTACATTGTGAGGCGCTAATTTTCAATGATAACGTAAAGCAGACATGCCCAGGTTATTATACATCCATTTTCTCCTCATCCATTCGTTCTTGTTGATTGCATCGCTTATTCTTGTTGACGTTTCAGCGTGGCAAAATCATCTAAGATGCATCATCTAAAAATAACATGATTAGCTTGCCCAATATCCAGCAGGGCAAAAAAAAAAAATCACTTACTATCCAATTTCATAATTTAACTGTGTTGGGCTTTACTGGAAACAAAATACAAGCTTAGCAGTTTTTGTTCGGGTCACAATAACCACTGCTGCCGTTAATGGGGCAAATGTTCTTTTTGGGTTGAACAAAAGGATTCCAACATGCTTCTAATTGTTCTAACTATCAAACCTGGGCAGTCACACAATTCCCTTTGCAGAGTCTTTTATTTAATTATCTAAAGAGTTTTCAATGCAAATCACCCATGAATGAAGTTTTAATTGTCTTCAATCTTAAACCTACACACCATCTAGGGATCATTTAAATGTTCGTTCAGTACACCTATTGAATAAATCGCCTTTTTCAGCGTGCAACGCCTCTAAAAATGTTTACATACGTGTTTAAATTCAGAAATGTTCTCAAATGTTGAGCAACCAAAGCCTAAAAATAGACATTTTAAGATGAAGCAAAAAAAAAAAGTTACCTCTATTTATATTAAACACACTTTAAAGTAAATGAATGCAATGTAAACAGGATTTCTGCTTACTATTTTGACACATGGGCTAAAAAAAAGAAAAGAAAAAAAACTGAATTAAATTGGGATTTCTGGATCTTGATGAATATCTTGATAAATTTTTCACTTCTTATGCCTTTTTTTTTCTGATTTCTCAGCACAAATACCTTCAATAAGTCAGTGCAGGGTATAAATCTCTATCACTTTGTTTTTTTTTCATTTCTAATCTAGAGTACAGATTAGAAAAGAAAAACACAGATTTAGAAGGACAAACATTAGTCATGTCACACATGCTGCTGACTGTTTTACACAACTTCACACACAGACAGGAGAATCATTCTTTAACTCTCATCAGCAGTCAAATGACAGCTCGTTACCTCCGTCATTAGACATGTAAAAACTAATAACGCCACGGAACTTTTAAATCAGCATATTTTTGTTTTCAATTTATCCCGGAGGCTGTCGGGTTTTACTTTAATCTAGAATAATGTAAAAGACGCCAACAGGCCGGAGCCCTGCAGGGAAAACCAAAAAACAACAGAGCTCTGAATAGAAGCAAGTTTAAGAAACGACAGTGTGAAAGCAGCAAAGGGGGACAGCGGTCCAACAAGGAGCGTTTCACTATTTTACCAGCGTGGAAATGGGGCCGGCGGCTGCTAGCATTTTGCCTGGGCCGACAGGAGAACACGGCTGGATTTCTCCGTCAAAAACAGGTAGCAGCAGCCACCGTGCCTTTTTCCCCCCCTCATCCCTCTTTATTACTCTTAACACCCGGGGAGAAATTAACAAGGGAGAGGAGGAGGAGGTGGTGGGGGGCGGAGAGGGGGGACAACACTTAGCCAGGAGCTGGGGAGCTCCGTAACTACCTACCGCAGCAATCTCGGCCCGACCGCACATCTCTAACGGCTGCTCCTCATTTCTCCTCGAGCCCGACTCCCGTCGTCCTTCTTTCTCCTGCTCCTTTTCCACGCCGCGGACCCGGGTTTTCCGTGAATTAAATCATCACCAGGCCCTCCGAAGGCACCAGAAAGCCGACGACAACAGCTACGATCCCAGCAATACCCCCCTCTCCCCTCCAGCAGTCCATAGAGAGAGGCAGGCAGGCAGCGGTGAGCCAAGACTACGTAACTTGGTCTGTTCTCGGATCCAACCAGCGGAGGCCCTTCCCCCCTCTCTCAGTCCACGGGCAGCAGCATCATCCCAAGCAGAGTCAAAAAGCAAGCTTCCGCTGCGGATTTTCAAAATAAAATAGGAACAACGTCCGTTTGCTTTAACAAGCGGATGTTTCACCTTGAATGCGATTAACAAAATTGATCGGATATTAGCAATAAACTAATTGTGCAACAACAATTTGAATAAGTAAATAAAACTGTAAAACTGTCACAGGGATTAATATTCAAACCCTAAGTTCCACTTCCAATGACTACTGTGTCTATGAAAAAACAATCTACTTTGGTAAAGTTAAACTAGTGTGGGTTGAGAATACTTGCTCATGACTGATTGTGTAGTTATTTTAGTCGGTGTTAGTTGCTGATAAGCCATTACAAAACTTTAAATGTCCTCCCAGATTTAGCTGTTTGATTGGACTCATAGTGATGCTGAAAAGATTCAGTCACTCTTCATCTTCAGCTTTACAGCTCACATCCTCTACATTTCGGATCAAAATTCAAACATTGGAGTTGTTCAAAAAGAAGGCCCAGAGCATGACGCGTCCATCTTTCCATTTCACTGAGGGCATGATATTTGTTTGATTATGCTCACTGTTGATTTTGTGTCGAACAATTATTTGGTTCATTTTTATCCTAAACTTAAAGTTGAGCATCATCAATGTTGGTGATGCTTTGGAAACTCCTTGACCAGATTTCTTATTGCTTTTTTTTTTTTTTTTTGAACTAACTTAAGTAAAATATCCAGCTTTTGTGATATCAAAGCTGTCCTACATTTTCTCAAATTATCAATTGCCACTTTTTGTTTTGGTAGCTTTGAAACTTTTTGTACACTTCCTCTGATTTAGTAATCTGTCAGCAAGCGGTAGTTTTAACTGAAGGATTACAAATGGACAAACCCAACTAGGACAGTTTTGTTTTTTCTTGGTTTCATTCAATGCAATATCACTGATGGCAGCCGTGAACCTTAAAAGAATGAAACTGAATCAAATAGTGGGTTGGCAAGGCATGTGTGGAAAAAGACGACATGCTTTTTTTTTTCAAATTTATTTTTACAATCTTATCTTTCAAAACAAGTCTATCATAACTGGGGTGTTATGATAGACTTCTGACAACCATTGTAAGCTTTGGTTTTCCTCAAAAATGACTTGAGTTTGAAACGGAGAGCGAATGCAAAGCTGTCTTTTACTTTGAAAGTGTTAACCTTACTTCCGGAAGCTCTTTTGAAGTTTCGCTGTAAACTTCAGGTAACTTTTTCTCAGCAGAAGCGCCTATTTCAGTCTCTTTCTTTAAACTTTTCGTTACGGTTACAGTAAGAACCGGCCACTGTTCATTGTCTCCATTCAGCTGTTCCACAGCATGTCACTGAAAACAAAAGACAGCAGAGATAAATTCATATGGAAGAAAGTGACATTAATATTAAGGATTGTTTGCTTGAATCCATCTGATGAGCTCTAAGCAGCTCGGTTTAATTCTAGTGTGTAAAAAGATTAGGATAGCAGACAAAACAGAACAAGGTTGATGTTTTATTCTGAAAACTACAAAGCTCTAAACAACAAGCTTTCAAATCAGCATGGGATTGTGTGAGAAGTGATCAAGTAACAAGAAATATTCATGACAAAAGTTATTCATTCACATTAGAAGAGTTCTCAAAGACATGTCCTGCTCTATTATAGCATTACAAAAACAGCACACCTACAAGGATAGATGATGTGATCATTTTTGGCAAAAAAAAAAAGAATCCAGACCCCTGGATCAAAGAGAACGGTCTCTTTGAGCTCTGGCACACAAAAACATGATGCTTCGGGCATTTTAAGCAACCGAAACCACCGTTAGGCCTTGTTCACTGTAAGACTGAGGAAACACACACTCACTAAAGATTTGCAAAAGAGCAATAAGGGCTTTTTGTTGAGGATGCGTACAGCACACGCTTCAAAACAGAACAAAACAATGACAATATGTACATCCCTGAAATAAACAGCATGGATACAACTTGACATTCTGTGTGCTAATGTGTGTTAGCATAGTGCTAGAGTTTAGCTCCTCGCCGTCGCCACTTTGTCCAGCTTAATTTAAAACACCGCCTAAACATTCGTCAAAAACCGTCATAATAATCTCTTCATGTTAGTGAAAAACATAATAATTTATTATTCTATCAGAATTATTATTCCCTAGATCTGATGGCTTGGCATCTCAGAACATTTGAATCTGACACGACTTAATAGTTAACGTTGATCGTGGTTGCGGGAATACGGTCAAAGAGCTGCAGCTACATACACAATATCGTAATGTTTCTAAGGAGAGATGCCGTATGGGGCAGCATGGTGAAATCTTTCAAGAGTTGATTTTCGCCTGTACACAACCGGTCGATATTTACAGCATGATTATTAAACCTGTCTGTGATCACAGCTGGGGTGCCGTCTTGGCTTCGCCCCACAAGCCATCGCACAGCGGACATCGTTTGACATCGGCGACAAACCATCTGTACAATCAAAGGCTTGAGTTGAAATGTTCAAATAGAAATACTAAGTGCAGTTAGAATTCGTAATCCTTTTCGGCCATGTCGATCGCCCAGGCAAACTTTTCCCTCTGGGTCTTGTTGTAGATCTTCTCAATTGGAACGCTCCACTTCTTGCACCTGGAGAGAATGGGATGCGAACCAATCAGGGACAAAAATCTGAGCAGCAGTTTGTGCTTCTAATTCGAACTCTTCCTCACTGAAGCAAGACTGGACAAAAGTTGTTGCATTTCCATGCGGCTGCTGGTTTTGTAACAATTTCAGGGGGTCGATTCGTGGAAACAGGACCGGGTGAGTCTAATCAAACTGCATCAATGGCACCTGTGAGTGGCAAATGTGTCTGAATTCAACCAAGAAAACTTCAATGATACAAAGCGAATAATTATTATTATGAAAACTATCATCAAATTACACAAATCCTCAATACAGTAATTTAGCAGGATGAAGTGAAGTGGCAGGTTCCTGTAGAAACACAAGACTGTTCAACCAACTAACCTTTCCCCCCGTATTGTCACAGGTCCTACACTGTAAACCAGGTTTCCAGGAACCACCCCATTGCTGGGACCCCCCCATCCCTTACACTAAAGCAGGGAGCATTCCTTCGTCCATTGTGCTTAAGGACAAGTTTCTCCATAAATAGCTGTGGAGCATCGTTTCGGGAGGGCGGGCCACTGTTCACCCCTTTCTCTGAGGCATTCTGCCACAGACAGTTCCTCATGGACTTCCCACATGGAGGAAGGAGAGCCGTTTGGGGACGCTCCCTAGGTATCAGAAACAAACCCCATTGTTCATGGGGCTTTTTTCTTCCTCTTATTTTCATTCTGTAGCCACTAGCTTTTTTACCTCTGCTGCTTCTTTTCCTACAAAGCAAGGCCATTTCCTGCCTTTTAGTCACTGAGGTAGATGTGATGTGAGGCCCACAAGGTACACATAATGGCCGGCCTATGCATCGGTCGGTTTCCTACCCTAACGTTCCAGCTTTTCAGCCGTAGAATTCCCAGCATCGGAAGAAAGAAAGTGCGTAAATACCAGGCAACAGAGATGCGTGGATCCAGGTAGTTGAGCTTGGAGGTGCCCAGAGCAATCTGCTTGTTCTCCTCTCTGTCCGTGGCTTGTACCTGGAGTTTCATGAGCTGCTCCTCTATCCTCTGCAGGGCTTTACGCTTCACCTCTACAGTCCTGAGAGTGAGAGAGTACAGAAACAAGGACATTAAAATAAGCCAGAGAGTTTGATGAAGAAATAAAAACGCACATCGAGTGCACATTCAGCCGTGGAGGTTAAAAACGTATTTCCTTTCTGCCCCAAAACGGACAGAGAGTGTTAGGGAAGCGATAGATGAAACACTTTGCTGACAGCTAACAGCTCTCAGGCGTTCTTACTTTCTACTCTTTTCATCATGTGAGGCCTTGTGATCGGCCTTGGCGGCCTTCAGCTGCTTCCTGGCTGCAGATAGCTGCTTTTGTTTCTCGTCAATCTGCATCATAAACACATGGTGGATGAGGAAATTAGTGTAGATGATGCATCTTTTTTCTTTTTTTTTTTGCTTCCTAAAAATTTTTTTGCTAAGGCAAGGTTACCTTGGTCTGAAGATTCTGCATGGACTTCTCAAATGTTTTGGGCGGAGCTCTCTGGTGGTTACACAGAATGGCTACGGCTCTGTTAGCGCGGTTGTACGACAGGATCTTAGCTGGGATACTGTCCTCAGCTGTGAACCCAACAACAACAGAAACGGATAAAGGAGAACGTTTCAAAGAAACACAGATGGTTGAAGTGAACAGAAGTAAAGCTGCTCACGGCAGGTAAGTTCCTTGAGCTGCTGCTGCAGGGTGATCGAGGCATTGTAGGTACGGAAAACTTTGGCTGTCAGCCCATCCATCAGCTCCTGTAAGTGCTTGTTGAGGATGGAAGTCTATAGGAAATGCAGAAAAAATAGACAGATGGCGTGTAGATGAGGAAAATGTAGCCCGATCACATCCTGAAGGCAGATTTTGGCGCTTTTCTTACATTCAATCTGTCAAAGAGGTCATCCTCTGGCTGCTTGTTCTCCAGAAACAACTGAAGATTTTTAAAG
This sequence comes from Poeciliopsis gracilis, assembly GCA_911649635.1. Classification (NCBI taxonomy): domain Eukaryota; kingdom Metazoa; phylum Chordata; class Actinopteri; order Cyprinodontiformes; family Poeciliidae; genus Poeciliopsis; species Poeciliopsis gracilis. The sequence continues at coordinate 8,773,594 of CAJVRI010001220.1, forward strand.
ACCTGAAGAGACATAAGCAGAAAATCAATGTGGATGAGAAAAACTGTACAAGTTGCAACCCTCATTCATTCACTGTTGCACCATAACATTTCTAATGAAAGGGGGAAAATGACATCTGAACATTAGACATTATCAACGTTTAAGCACAGCGGCAGTTTCATGTCGAGGGTCTGTTTCGCGCTACTGTGATTCTATGGTGGTGTTGTTTGTTGTCATTTTGCAGCTCACCCGCTTCTCCACCGGGATCTTATTGTAGTAGCGGATGGAGTCTTTTCCCAAAAAGTCAAACTCCACCACGTACTCCTGCTCGTCCAACTTGGGATACAGCTTGATGTGCTCCACCCTCAGCGAGCAGCAGCCGACCGTGTCTGCCGTCTCACCCTCCTCCTTCTCGTTCCCAGCCCTCAGAGCCAGCTACGCAGCCAGGGGGAAACGTCTAATGTCTAAGTTTATTGTTTCAACTTCATTTAAGGCAGCAATTACGGAGGTCTACTCACCTTGTCAATAAAATACAGTGCGACGGCCCTCTGCCGGATCTTCATCTCTTTTGACTTCCAGTCGTCTCTGTACTGAGTACGAATCCGGTCCACGCATTTCTTTAAACACCTGGCGGTCTCGTACTTCTGCCAGTCCTTCTCCCCCTGCACAAACACACACAAATATTTTCTTTAACTGAGGTAAAAATGTTGGAAAAAAAAGGCTAATGAATGCATGGAAGGTTTGAGAAAGAACAAACACCTTGATTCTGGAGCTCGGGTTCAACATGATGTACTTGATGGAGCCCTGGATGTTCTCTGTCCAGGATACTAACCAGGTCACCTTGTTGTCATGGCGAACCTCCTTCCACTTTGTCCCTGGTGGAGGTTTGGGTTGCTTGGAGTCCCTGTGGGAACAAACAGCTGGTTTGATATGAATGTTGCTGTACGGTGGACTAATGCCACTAAAACTACTATTTTACAACCCCATCAGTAACAACAACGTCACACCCGATACAGAAAGACAGAGGTATTTTTCACAATAAACACTGTATGTGAGATATTGTAGTGTAGAGATTATAACCAGCATGTCAGGATCTACACGTCCTCTCTGGGTTGCGCAACTGTTGGCTTTCTTTTACAGGAAGAATACCTTTGACACATTGCCAGTGGTGTGTATTCGAGTGTGTATTCTCATACTGTTGCCACTTACATAATAATATTCTTGCTACTGAATAATATTCATTTCCCTGTCTTTTTGATGGGAACTCATTGCTGAAAATGAATTATAAAAAGAAACACCAAGGCAAGGTTTTACGACAATAAACCGAACTGAAGTCTATAAAAAGCTGCCACAACGAGACAGTAAGAAGGAGGGAAATATAAAGAACGATGAGTGTGAGCACTGAGTTGATAAACAAATGTGAGTTATAATCCTAAGGAGGAACTCCGGCAAACTGACTCAATCTCATCTGACCCTGCAAGATTCCCATGATGTGAGTTCACGGAACTGGATTCAGTTTGGTTTGACGGGGCCACCTTGTGGTAAACTGCAGCACTAGGTACTATTTTCACTGACCTCCTAGGCTTAAAAACAAATAAAATATGATTGCCATATACAAACAAAATATAGACAAAAATAAAACACAGAAGGGATGCCTCTGTCTTCATTTCAAACAATTAGAAAATGCTTTGCTTTAATATTTATGTAGCATAGTCAAGAACAGACAAAAAAAAGCGGCTGAAGCAAGTTTTTTTTCAAATTAAATAAATTAAGACAACTCCTTATTCAATAATAAAAGTCCACTAATTTTTGAAATTTATTTTTGTACTGAAGCATTGATATGCACAAGCCAAAAACCCAATGATTCATAGGATAATGCGGTCACAGGACGGTCTCCTCTAAGGATTCATACATGAAAATAAGAACAACTGTTAAGGTCTACAATGATGGCTGCAGCAGCTATTAGGTGGTTTGGTTTTAGCCTGCCAGAGAGTGGAGTTAATGAAGCAAAAGATGGTCCTATATTCATAAAAGTTGACTTTGATTGAAGACAATCTTTTAATGTCATTAAAAATAGAAACCTTACCTGAGCCTAAAAGTGAGTCTTGATGGACTCCTTTTGAAATGTTAAGATACTGTAAATATGTGGTTAAAAAAAGAAACGCAAAATATATGTCGAAATAAAGACAATGTCTAAATATTATTGAAAAAAAAGAACAGATAGCTTCAACGCCTGTCTTTCTTTGTCTTTTTTGACACATGTAAGTGCCTCTTCCTTTTCTTTGGCTCTCCAGGTAGAGCTCTCTGGTTTCAGCAGTTGTTGAATCAGGACATAAGATTTATTTGAGTCCCTTACTTGCTACAGTTGATGATGATGTCTTCGGGTCTAATGCGTCGTTTCAGCATCCCCATCTTTGGATGGTCGCCTCGTCCTCGGAACAAACCCGGCGGCTCGATGCGAAAGTTTCCGATCCTTTCCTTGTGATTGTCCATGATGCAGAAACCATACTCCTGAAGGATCCGCTCATTTTCCTCTTTGATTTTCTGAAACACAGTTTTGAAAACACTTTTAACTCGTGTTCCGGCGCGTTCCAAAGACTGACAGCATCCACATAAATGAGCACCGACCTGTTTCTCTTCCTTGGACATCTGTTTGCGAGCCTCTGATTGGGCTTTGAAGTACTCACTCATTTCTCTGAAGTCACACTTGTTCAGATCTGTGATTATTGACTTCTCTTCTGATGTCATTTCCTAAAACACAAGGAAAATCAATGAAGTAATCTCTGCTTCTTTTTTCTGAACTCATACATATATTGCATGGGGATTCTCCCTACCTTCCTCCAGTCTTTATAGAAATTCTTCCTAAAGATGTCTTTAGTGGTGTACTCATGATCTAACATCTTGGCAAAGAAGGTGGCCACTTCCTCAGCGGGAGCACTAAGCTTCATTGGCTTACCTAAAAAAAAACAAAAAAAAAACATTACAATCTCAAACAATTAAATCTCTGTGACTTGCAGCCTGATTTTACTCACCATCGTAGTAGAATTTGACTTTGCTGGGCAAAGGGTCATAAGGCGGAGCGAAGACCGGACCCTTGTGTTCAAGAAAGCGCCATTTAGAGCCGTCAGTGTACCTCTCCTCCTCCCACCTGAAAACACAATCAGGGAAGAAAAGAAACATCAGCCACCCAGTAGCCCATCGGTACTTTGATTGTCATTTCCTAAGTAAAAGAACAATTTGAGCTGAACTTTATCTTACCATTTCCATTTCTCCTCTTCCTCTTTTTTGGCTTTCTTTCCCTCTGTTGCTTTCTTGTCTTTCGTCTTCTTTTTGTGCTTAGTATTCTAAAAGACACAATTGACATGATTTAATATGAAGTTTCGTCAAGGCAACTCAACGGGGCACGTTAAATCGGTATACCTCCTCCTCTTCGTCGTCTTCATACTCATGTTTCCTCTTCTTGGCCTTTTTATCGTGTTCTACCTTGACTTTCTTAGGCTTGTATTCAAACCTGTAAACAACTCCTGCTTTAATAAAGGTTCAATTACCAAAATGGCATAAAATACATTTGTAATTGCAGCTGATTGCAGAAATTTCAACATATTTGAATGACACGTACTCCTCATCGTCATCCTTCTCACGTTTGGTGGCCTTGTTGTGTTTGGGAGACGGATAGAAGCCGTTGTCATCTTCCGGCTCGCTTTTAATGGCAGCGGGACTTCTCTCTCTGAATCGCACCGTAAATGTCATGTAAGTAAACCACACAAACACATACATTTGTGACACAATGGCAGGCTGATTGTACTTGATCATTTCCATATTATATTATATACAATAAAGGAATACTGCGAACCTCAGATATCCGTTTTCCTTCTCCTTTTTAGGTTTGTCAGGATGGGATGATAAACTCTGTAATAAAAAAATAAAAACTCCTTTAGTCAAAGTTAATAAACAGCTGGTCACAATTTAGTCAGCTTGACTTAATTATGTCAAGCTGTTGTGTTTTCTAATCTCTGGAAAATCCAAATAAATTCTAGAATAGGGCCGCACGCTGTGGCAGCTTGTTGAAGTAGCAAAATAGTAAATAAAGCACTCTTTTACTCTGGTATTTTGATCATAAGTATAACAGTAACAGAAGGGTTAAGAAGCAGCATTTTTTGATGAGATAAAGACATATTATGGAGCAGGAGCAAAGCGGAGGGAGAGAAAGAGGAAGTTTAAACATTCTTTGTCGTAAGTCTTAAAAGGGCAACATAATGTCTTGCAAATAAGATGGATGAGCTGCTGAGGACCCAACCAGAGCATCGGGTTGGAAGCATTACATGTTTCACTAAGACGTGGCTGAAGGGTCGAATCCCTCACTCCAGACTACACTCCTCCCCAGATGATCTGAGATGTAACCCACAACATTCTGCAGTACAATATTGTGCCTGCAGACCTGATGCTGAGATGTTACCTCAAAGATTTTGGGACGTTCGCCAGTGATAGCTGAAAACCTAATTTCTCTTTTACATGAATAAATTAATTTTTTAAAATTAAGCTGAAATAATTAAGTAAGCGATTGTTTTACGAACAAAATAAAATCACGATGCAAAACTAAAGCAATAGTCTGAAAAACACTTTTCAAGCCAATTCCCAAAGTGGAAAAGCAAGAAAGAAAACATAAGACGGTTCAGTCAATAATGGATAGAATAACAAACAGATGTTTGAATGCAGCCCTGCTCTATTTTGTTTTACCATACTTGTCCAGACCTGTACAATGCTTCGATCATAAGCACCCAGTAAGCACGTAGTCATCAGGCTCACCGTGACAGACACTAAGAAGGAATCAACAAACCTTATCCTCTTTCCTCTTCTCTTTGTCCTTGTCTTTGTGTTTTTCTCTGTGCCTGTCTGCGCTGCCGTCACCGTGCCTCGGCTTCTCTTTGTCTTTGTGTTTTCTCTCAGAGTACTCCTTATGTTCGCTGAAAGCCACAGAGGTCACAGAGCTCCAATGCAAGAGGTCAAACAGAGCATGTCAGTGACATAAACTTCTTTAATGCAAAGTTAAATTCAGCATCTTTGCTGCTACTCCTCAGGCCCCCACTATTTCTCCAAGAACAAACCACAACACATGTTCTGCAGATGTGACTGATGTTGCTGGCTTACATAAACTTCGCTGATTTAATATTTCAGAGTTTTCTTAACTGTAATCCCAGTAATATTTGTGAGCATATTCCTCACATATGATTCTAAAGCAAGCTATATAGAAACCAATCACGAGGCAAACGAAAAATAGATTCACGTTCCGTTCTTCACGTAAGAGACAGAAAAAAAAATGTGTACCTGTTGCTGTGCTTTATTTTGTCTCGTTCCTTGTCTTTCTTGTGATCTTTGTGTTTGTGCTCCTTTTCTTTGTGCTTGTCTTTATGCCTGTGAGAGTCTGCGACACAATGAAAAGATCCAACTGGAGTCACTCGTGAAATGACAACTTTAAGTTAGCTTGATGAAGGAAAAGAAAAACATTAAGTATAAACGCTCGCCAGGGCGCCATAATTCGCATAGAGCCTGGATATGCATTGCCATGTCTGATATGGATGCGTAAAGCAAACTAAAATTAACTCATTTAATAAACGAGCATAAGCTCATCCAAAATTTGCAAAACTAATTTTAATAGATCATATTTGATTAGTGGAGGAGGTTAAAATCCAGTATTAAACATTAACTGTAATCAGCAAAAGTTCTCTGTACAACATTTTAATTTAATGTAATTTATTCTTTTAATTTAAAGAGTGTGTCTACGAGTCTTTACTCATATCCATGTACATTAATAAACAAAGAAAAACAATTAAAGGGGCAGATAAATTTGTAGGCCAACACAAATCAGAGCTAAAGCTGCGATGTCTGAGGGAAAAATGATCCATGTCATTTAAAATGTCTTTTTTTGAAATATGAAGAGTGTGGTGTGCATTTGTATTCAGTCTCTCTCTTCCTCTAATAACCCTAAATAGATGCAACCATGACGTCACATAATCAGTCAAATATGAATTATCGTCTCTGTTTCCACTTTACATTGTCGTAAAGTTTGTACAATTGCAAATAATAATAGAAAAAAATAGGTCTGTGTTCATAATGTGATAAAATGTGACAAAAGATATAAATACTTTTATTTTTTTAAAAAGCACCACTAATAAATAAGTAGGGCTGGAGCACCAACAAGTACTTTTTTTGTTGAATATGAGAAAAACTATCAAACTATTACTGATCTATAAACATTTTTATGCAAAGAGAACAATGCTCATGCATTTTTGATAACAAATAATCCCAGTGGGAAATACCTTCCCACTTTTTTCTCTAAGATCAGTGCAAATGCAACCTAACAGAGGGATTAGAAACTCTCAACTTTTAAGAGTGTCACACAGGAGGGGGGGGGTTATAATTAGATTAAAATAACATATGCTTTGAGTAATTGTGTGCAAAGTCCTCCAGTTTTGGATCAAAGTGCTTGAGCCGATGTCTGCAGACAAACCCGGCTCTTCCTGACAGAGACAGGGATGGAGGCAGAGAGCAGCCGGTCGCTGAGATGCGATCAGCGCCCCGCTCTGGCCTCCATATCACGGCGGACGGCTCGGCTAGGCTCGGCTCGGCTCGCTCGGCGGCGCCCTGGATGCCTCACGCAGAAAAGAAAATGGCGCAGAGACTAAGTCCTCAGCCCCGATTCCATCACTTTCGGCTCCAAAATGCATCCCGATCGCATCCGTGTATCGTCGCACCGAGGCATGCAAAATTGACCAGAGATCGGCCTCTCTCGGAATATGCTCTTCGTTCGGAAATCCGAGGGCGGCAAATGCCCGTTTTAGACCCTCTTTCTGAACAATAGCCGCAAGAGAGTGGAGGAGAAGGGACTTAGTCTCTGGGACGCCATTTCTGTCCTTTAAAAACTAACAGTAGACAGGTAGCAGCGCTTACAAACTAGTCAGGATGCATGAAGAAAAATCATTAGAAAAGGACCTACCACTTCCTTTAGATCCACAGTTGACCTGGAAATTGTGAGGAAAATAGTTTTATTATTTCAATTTTGAAAACGCCGGTAGGCTGGCTGTTCAAGTTGCGACTGCAAACTAGAAATACGTTCCTCGGTAAAATAAAAAAAAACCCACCAAGATATTAAAATAAACAAAAAATTAAAAAAACAGCACAAACAACCTGGATACATGGAGGGCGATTTCTGCGGTTAGTTGCTTCAGTTTTCAGAGTTAATTAATATTTATTTCATAACGTGACGGCTATTACTCATATTATGTCAGTTGTGGTTGGAAATCTTGATTTAAAACCACCGAGAGAAAAATAAAAAAATAAAAATAAAAAATCCTCGACTAATGAAGCGAGAGCTACCTGAGAGTCTCCGCGTCCATGATCCCCACTCATGGTCAAGTTGTTTTTGTTTGGAGAGCAGGCAAAAGTTATCACTGAGAGGACGACAGTGCAGTGGAGGATGCGAGGTTCAGGGAACCCTCTCTGACAGCCTGGAATGGAGTCCCAATGTTTGGCGACTGCGCATGCTCACTCCATCGGAGAACTCTCTCCTTGTATAAACATCTTATAAGGGCTGGCGTTTATTACTACTGTACACCAATCTTTTTTTTTTTAAGTTATAAACACATCGCGGTCAGTCTTGGCATTGCTGAAATCCCACCCCCCACAAACTCTTCATCAGGTTTGCCCTTTCTAAAGCTGCAAAGCCCCTATGGATTATTACATTCAGATTTGAATCATAGATATTCAAATATATTTATTGGTTTTTTTCAGCTACAGATTTTTTCAGATTGAGATATTTTTCCAAGATTTTTTTTTCTCCATTTGAGTTTTAGATATTTTTTTTTCTTAACATTTTAGCAATTTTAGCAAAACTATTGATGGAAGAAAAACGTCTTGAAGCCGATTGCATACATTATAATCTATCCGCAATCTACGGTTATGAGACACAGACACCAAACTTAAGAATGTGATCCTGGATATAAGGATAAGGAGATAATGCCCATAGTGTGGCCTGTCAAACCCTTAAAGTGGGCAAGGAGCGCTAATATTCTTGGAAAGTTTGGAATAGAATTGCCAGGTTTTCTAGTCAAATCCTGCAGGCAAACGCAGAACTCACTAAAGGGATTCCTTCTGGCCTAAGAGCATCTTGAAAGACCCCTCTTGGTTGCCTTCTTGAACTCGTTACCTTAGCGACCCCAACTCGGACAACCGTAAACCGTTAAATGGGCGGAAAGGACACAGTTGTAAGCACAACCCATTCTGGTGACATAAAAAGTCTGAAATCAAATTCAACATAATTGACAAAAAGAACCAGCATGTCATTTCACAGAACAAAAGCAGTAGAAAATTTAATTTGATTTTACAACTTAATCATACAGTAAATGGTGAGTTTCATTATCAATCTTCATGATTAATCCAGCATTTTATAGAAAAAAAAAAGCACATTCACACAAACTGTATACACACATTCTAGCTACAATCACACATAAAAGCGTCAACAAAACAATAGCTTTACTTTTTTTTCATAAAACAATCTGTACATAGTATCTTCGTCTAGGTTTTAAACTGAGCCAGATAAACTAAGGTCAACTGATTCACAGCAGAAAACAAAAACATTTACAGTACAGTTCACAGGTAAACGACCACCATTGTGCCTATTTAGACTTCCTTCGTTTGGCTTGGGTGGGGCTCGCTGCGGTTTCTGTAAAACCAAATACATCGGTTAGAGAAAACTTTATAACGTCTTACGGCACACTTATGTGAAAGGCGCCGACTCCGAAACGTCACTACGGTGATGGTTGTACCTTTGACTGCAGCACTGGTTCCAGGCCTGGCTGACCTCTTCCGGATGCCGCTGTCTACCGCCGGCTCCTCCTCTGCCTCCTTCTCGGCTCGGGAGCTCCGTCTGCTCGGGCCCTTGGGCTTCTCCACAGCAGCTCTGGGAGAACCACAAAGACAAACAACAAACAAGGAGAGAAAAACAGGACGTGGATCTGTTACTAACGAGCAACCATTTCTGCTTCACTCAACATTGTAATACCAAAGAGGACTCTGCTGTTTTTCCTCATCTACCACAGATACTGTCCATCTTCATCCCAACAGCGTCCACGACTACGTCGACATGATCACTGCTTCTGCCTTTGCAGCACAACCATGTCAAAATACATACCTTGGGACTATGTTGATGGGCGTCTTTCTTTTCTTTGCCCATCTGTGATAGAAGTGGAAAAACAGCGGTAAACTATCAACTGTGCTGAACAAACAGTTTTACCACCTCACCATGTCATGACAATCCCAATGTGGAGATACAGCCATGTGGTAATGATCTGCCTTTGATTCGACATGCTTTAAATATCATATAATCTCATGCTAATCATACATACCAAGTCCGAAGGCCTTTCCTCATCACGTACCCCCATGGCCAACCAAAAAAAAAAAGTGTTTCAATGGAGACAGAAATCCCCAAGAATATCCCAAGATTGGTTTTGCTCTTCATGAAATTAACATTAAAAAAGGGGACAGCTTAGAAGCCCCGCCACCCAAAACAAGCAGAGGGGACAGCAACAGTAATTTTGGAGCCTTACCCCTGCTCTGAACCTGTTGAGATGTCTTCACCTGAGAAACACAAGAGCAAATGATCTATTAGGACTGAAGTTTCCAAAAATGTTAACGCTTGTTTTCTCTTCTGAAAAAAATAAAAATAAAAGAATAATTAAAGATCAGTTACCCGTCTTCTCAGTTGAGGCAGGCTCCTGTGAGGCTTCTGGCTGCAGAGGTGCTGAAACATGAAGAGAAACATCTACAGTTGTGGAAAACATCTGGATGGACAACAGTTTAAAAAGCTACAAGGAGCAGCTGTGTGTGTGAACATAAAGCAACATTATGTGCATCACAGCAAATAAATTTGTTGGCACCCTGATAAAATGTTTAGATAGTTTTCATATAAATTTGCATTAAATCTAATTTTTAATTAAACATATTGAAAATTTCAAAAATGTACAAAAAAACAACCCAGAGCATAAATTGTTATTTATCAATTTTTTTTACTCAAAATTTTTTAAAACATATGAGTTAATCAGCTTTTCTAGAAACATAATTAAATCTTAAGTGTGAATTTTTATTAATCCCCCAATTATTTACCATTAGGCGATTTTTTATTTTTTAAATTCTGCAGTTATCTTTATGTCAAGTAGTAGCTTGAACGCCACGCAAACAATAAGCCTTTCTGGTCAGGTTTGAAATAAAGGATGAAGATGTGGAAATGTCCTTTTTGTCACTACTAAGTGTAACGGAGGTTCCTGTGATCCTATGGGCCAGTTCTTTTTCCAAATGCACCAGGTCTGTTATGACCCAATTACAATACCAGGACATGCAAACTGAACATCAGGTGAACTCTACTAGTAATCTTGGTGAATGTTACACGTAAACTTAAACCGAGCCATCTGTTGGTTTTTCAATGAAATAATACTGGAGCGAAAAGCGCATACAAAAGAGTTATGGTTTATACAATTAAGTGAAATGGTGCTAAGATGTCAAAAAAATATTTTTACTTGATGTCTTCTAAATTGTGAAAAGTTACCAGAGAAGACTAAGTGCTAAGACTAAGGAATCATAGTAGGGGTAGCAACAACTGTGCCACTGTAAAAATCTCTACCAAGTTTTTCCCTGTCAATTCAATTGATGTACTCAAATTAACTGATGATTATTAAAATGTATTAATATTGGGAGATAATGGCGCTGCAATATGCTTTCTTTTTATAAGTCTTTGCTATTAGTGCCAATAAATTTGCATGCATATGCAGACAATAGCCCTAAAATTCCCCATTTAGGGCCAAAACGTAAAAATCAAATAACACAGGAGTGACGATACATATACTGACAAGATGAATATTTTTCATGACTTGCTATGAATGTACCTGGGGTGGCCTGGGTGGATTCAGCTGCTGCTGCTTTTGCTGGCGGCGGCACAGAAGGCTCTGCTGCAGCTGGGACATCTGACTGGCTTGCTGGAACTGCACTGGGAATACCAGTAGGTGAGGAGGTGATGTGGGAAGCCTCACCGGGTCCGCTTGCAGCAACAATTGGAAGAACAGATGTTACAGAAGATTGTATGGGAGGGACTGTAGAAAGCAAAGCACTGGAAGAAACCCCGGAGCCAACTGCAGTCGCAACGGGAGCTTGAGAATTTACAGGCGGTGGCTGATTTGGGACGGAAACTGGTGCAGGAGCCTGTGCAACAATCTGAGTAGGAACTGTAACTTGACTGGGGGTTTCTTTAGAAATCACAGGTGCATTATTATTTGAACCAACAACAGTAGTATGAGGAGCTTGCGTTTCAGTCTGATTAGCAGGATGTAGAAAGACCTGCTGTGGGACACCCCCTGTATGACTCTGCAGAGGCCTTTCTACAGGAGTTTGTTGGGAGTCGCCTTTGCCAGAAACGGATACAGTGGCTGATGTGGGCATTGCTTTCATTTGGGAAGCAGGGGACGGAGGCACAGGACTCTTTCGAACAGCCATAGGGCTGGAGCAAGGAGGTGGAGAAGCCAGAGGTGGCTGAAAGGAAGCTGACACAGACGGACCTGGGTGGGGAGAAGGCTGATGCACCGGGACAGCAGATTTCTGAGAGGAACTCGCCTCACTTGGAGTTTCTGGTTTGATGCTTCCTTGGTTAAACTGCTGAGGAGCTACAAGAGTACTAACTGGCCCTGATGGGGACATACTGGTGGTTATGTGGACCTGTCCAAGACCACTCCTGTTAGACTGAGCGCTTGTCATTGTAGCCCCTGTTGTTTGAGAGGAGCTAGGGGCATGAGAAAGATGGATGTTTGCAGCTGAGACCTGTAAAGACCCCACCATGGTAACAGACTGTGATACGACGCCCGGATTAGGCGCCACAGAGGAAGCTGGGACCTGGAAAATTGGGTTAATAAATACAGGTGTAGTGGTGATAAATTGTGCAGGTCGAGGGCCAGAGCTCTGATGCCGGATGTCTTGAGGTCTTATATTCTTGTTAGGGACGGCCACCATGGTGGACACCATTGATGTTGGCACCTGTGAAGTGGGGGCAGATGTAATGGGGTTTGATGTAACAAACACTGTTATCTGGTTGGGGGAAATGTTACTAGATGACGCGGGAATCTGTATGACTGACTGAACACTGGTCACAGGTTTTGGACTGGGGCTTGGTTTGACCGCTGAACTAGCAGCGTTTACTGCAGTACTGGCACTAACAGAGGAGGCGAAAGTGTTCTGACCGGAAGCAGGCATACTGGTGCTTAGACCTGGATTGGCATTAGTGTTAGTGCAGACTGAGCTAGTAAGAGTAGCTGCTGGATTTACATTTGTATTTACAAAGCTAGGTAATGGGTTGTGTTTAAGACTAAGGGTACTACTAGAGTTTGCAGCAGTGGATGGGTGCGAGCTTGGAATTGAAGTAGGTGGCAAGGCAGAACCACTGGTAGGAATGAGAGCAGATCTCGGTGTGGCTGGACTTTCATTTGCAGTAGTAGCAGGAGCAGCAGCTGTTGTAACGACGGACGTTGACTTATCTGTGTTCTGAGAACTGCTGGATACAGGATCCAAAGCAGACTTGTTGTTTTCATTCCCTGTTTGTGCGGGCCGAAGTGACATGTTTGGAATATTTGCGTTATCCAGTAACTGGTTAAGGGATGTTGGAGCTGCTCTAAGAGCAGGTGAGACCTCTGAGTCCTGTCCAGTAGCTAGGTGTGTTGGGGGTCTGTCAACTGTGTTAGCCTGTGTTTCAACGTCAGGTTTGACAACCTGATGTGCTGGCATACGAGGGCTTATTCTTGGCGATGACAAATCTCTAAATTGCTGTGTCTGGGCTGGAGGTTGAGCAACTGGTCGTTGCTCTGGTGGCATTATTCCTTGATTTTCCCTAAATCCATCAACAGGGTTACCGTGAATACCATGGAGGGAGCTCTGACTCGGCTGTGTCTCTATGGCTCCACCAGTTTGTGAAGGCATTGATACGGGACTCTGTGGTACAGAGGAAGGACTTAGCATCATGGTTTGTCCTTGAGGGTTAACCATCTGCTGCTGGTGAGGAGGACAATTCATGGTATTTTTTGTCGCCTTCTGCCTTCCTGGACTTGGAGTGGCAGACTTTCGACTGGAAGCCGGACTCGACCTACGACTGTTGCTAGGACTTGCCCTTTTATTCTGACCCCCAGACTGTTTGTCTTGCTTGGCACCTAAAACCCCTACACCGGGTCCAGCAGACTGTTGGTTGCTAGAGTTATTTCCTCCTAAATTGCCGTTATTGTTGTTGCCTGGCAGAGTTAGGCCAGGAGGAGCCTGGCCTATGGCTTTCAGAGTTGTTGGGTTCAAACCTTGTTGGTCAAATCCCCTGTTAAGGTTTGGCTGTCTTGGAGGAAGAGGAATGTTAATTTTGGGAGGAAACAAGCCTGCAATGGAGGCGTTCAGTCTCTCAGGCGAAAGGTTAATTTCTGAGGGCTCAGTGCTTGGTGGTCGATTAGTGGGAGTGAGGGGATGGTGGTACGGCCTAGGGCTTGCTCTATTTGGGGTTTTGGGTCTTGAGCTCTGTGAGGACGTTGGGACACTGGGAAAATGAAGGCCAGGCATGTGGCCTCCTTGCTGGGCCTGAGTGGTTAACTGCTGCTGAGGACTGGCCCCAGTATGTTGAGGCATTGTTGTTTGCCCAGGACCTTGCTTCATCATTTGAGGGTTGGAAGTCTGGCTGGAAACCATCTGCTGTGTTCCATTTCCAGGCTGAACTCCAATTTCTGAGCCAGCAGGTCTGTCTTGCTTTGTGTGGGGACCAGTGGAGACCTCCTCAGATCCACTGCCTTGGGGTCCTTGTCCTACATCTGGATGGGACATTCTTCGTGCAGCACCTGAGAGCTGGAAAAGATTTTAGAAAGTATTTAAAAAAAATTCTGATTACCTCTGAACTTTTAATCAAAAGTTATCTTTTGATTATCAGATATAAATGTTTATATTAAATCCATTAACATTAAGCCTTACTTGTGGGTTCACCATTAGGGGCATTCCCCTGGCTTTGTCAGGTGAGGGTGGGACACCACCATGGCCTTGAAGGTTAATCATTACAGGCATGTTTCCCTGCTGCGAAACAGGGTGCCTCTGCACATCTGTTGGATTGCCTAAACCTCTAGGAGGGAGCTGCCCTCCTGGGGGCATGGGCATGCGATTCTTGGATTCCTGTTGCATCTTTATCATCATCATCATCTGCTGCTGTTGCTGTTGCTGCTGCTGCTAGAATGTAGAGACCAACTTTAGGAACGAGATACAGCTTCTGATGTTGGCAAGAAACAATACCAATAAGTCACACAATACGTGTACCTGTTGCTGTAGGCTGGGCTGTTGCAGCTGTTGCTGTTGTGATTGCTGTTGCTGTTGTTGTTGTTGTTGTTGTTGCTGCTGCAGCTGATGCATCTGTGGTTGACTTTGTCCTGGTGTTTGTGACCCTGGCATCCCTTGCTGTGCTTGAGCATTCTGAAGATTCTGCATTTGTATCATCTGCTGCTGCTGCTGCTGCTGCTGCATTTGTTGCAATTGTTGTTGTTGCTGCTGCTGCTGCTGTTGTTGTTGATGTTGTTGCTGTTGTTGTTGCTGTATGTATTGCATCGGTACCTGTTGCAGAACTCTCTGTTCTCCAGGCTGATTTTGAAAGCCTATTCAAAACAAAGAGGGTTATAGTCATAACTTCATAACAAATACAATTTTATAAATTAAAAAGTATGCAACTGTAATAATTGTTTGACTAATTACTGAAAATGTGTACTGAATAACTTAAGTTTTCTTATTTTCATAAAATGTACCTGTAGGCCTATTAGGAAAATCGGGGAGTTTTTGCCCAGAGTTTTCCAAACCCAAACCCTGCTCCCCACTTAGATTTGGCAAATCTGCATCTTCCATACCAACAGTTCCCATCAAGGCCACTGCGATGAGAAACAAAATGAGCCATCTGACAAAATAACCAGTTTAAGCATTCAACTGTAACAAATAATTGTTATTACCCAAGTCCCTCTACTTGCTGCTGTCCATCACTCTCTTTGGGCTTCTTCTTTCGGGGTGGTTTCTTCTTTTTAGGTTTGGCTGGATTATCCCCACCTGCTCCCTGTTTCCCCCCTGGTCCAAACTGGCTTGCTGAAATATCACTCTGCAGTAAGTTGACCAGTAATGGGCTGGTCAGTGTAACATCTTTGCTAACAGGAAAGCCACCTGGCTGTCCACATGGTCCTCCAACTGGCATTTGACCAGCGAACTGTGGGTTGAAGTTCATGCCATGGCCTGGAAAGTGACCATTACCCATCTGCATATGCTGGGGGCCTCCCATCATGCCTTGCTGCTGCTGAGCTTGCATATCAGGGACCATCTGCTGCACACCTAACTCCCCTGTCCCACTATTTGGATCTCCAATGACATGTGGATGCTGCTGAGCGGCCTGTTGTTGTTGCTGCTGCTGCATCATAACTTGTTGTTTTTGTTGCTGAAACTGTTGCAACTGTTGTTGCTGGTGTTGGATGAGATGATGGCCAGCAGGGAGTCTCATCTGTGGCCCATGCATTCCCATAGTTTGATTAGGATTGCCAGCTATTGGGATCTGCTGAGGCTGTTGTTGGTTCATCTGTTGGTGCTGCTGCTGCAGCTGTTGCAGCTGATGCTGTTGCTGTAACTGCTGCTGCTGCTGCTGCTGCTGCTGCTGAATCTGAGCCATTTGCTGCTGCTGCTGCGGAGTCATCTGTTGAGGGCCAACCTGGCCCTGGAACTGAGGCATGTTACCAGAAACATTGGGCGAAGGGCCACGCATCATCTGGCCGCCCATAACCCCAGGTGGAATCTTCCCTCCAAATCCCTGTTTGTTTCCTTGCATCTGGTTGGCAACCATCTGCTCCATTATTGAGTTTTGTTGTTGTTGTTGTTGTTGTTGCTGCTGCTGCTGCTGTTGCAGGAGCATGGCCTGATGCCCTTGGCCTCCAACCATCTGACCCTGCCCATGCATCACCCCCTGGCCTTGCTGTGGCATCATTTGCTTGGGTGGGGTCATCCCTCCTCTCTGCCCTTGACCAATGGGCCTTGAAAGGACAGTCTGACCTCCACCCTGGCCTTGAACCATCTGGCTGGGGGAGGAGGACACAGGCTGGGCCTGATGCTGGAGGCCCATCATTTGGGTCTGGAGGCCAGGCTGCTGCTGGCCCATACTAGCTCCAGCCGTGGTGCCAGGGGGTGGTCCCGGCATACCACTCTGACCAGCCATTATATTGGGTTGAGCGTGGGGTGGTCCCTGCATCGAGTTTGGAGTCGTTGCTGCTGGCTGGGCTCCTGAATTGAAACAGAAAAAATATATATGAAAGATTGTAGAAATTACTTTTATATTTTTTTTATTATACAAACATATTCATATTTTACATCTCAAAATAGACCAGTGGTTCCCAAAGTGTGAGGCGCGCTCCCTAAGGGGTGTGGGGGGTGGTGCCATGCCACTGCAGGGGGGGCGCGGGAAACAGTATGGATGAATATAAAAAAAAAAAAAAGCAGTGACACAAAAGTGTTTCACTGTAAAGATGGTTTGTAGTGTGTTGTTGCAACCTGAAGCGAGAAATAAACGTCAGTGGAGTTTGAAAACAAAATATGTGTATAGGTTTATGTCTGGTTGAACGATGTGTGTGCCCAGCTGATTTTTTTTCTTATTGGGGGGGATTTTATTGTAATGCATAGGGGGGGGGGGACTCAGAAAATCTTTGGGAACCACTGAATTCGACAATTTAAACTTCAGTGCAAATTTGGTCTAATTTGGCAAATCATTTTGTAACATTCTGCAGATTATAAATAAATAACAAAAAATGTCCAATATTACTCTGATATTTAGGAAATTTGGGTAATGCTAACTAACCTAAAACAAAAAAATTTGGTTTGACGTAATTATGGCGAATGAGGTTATGTCTCTTCATGCAGTGCGTGCAAATAAATAGTTTTAATTTATGTACACTGTTGTAGTGATGCATGTTTTTAAAAATGTCGGTGTTCGTTTTTCTCTGATTATTTTCTTCTCAAACACAATGCTAATAAAATTTGAGAAAAATGTTAAATCTAAAAGAAATTGTGAATATTGAGTGAAGAACAATGAAATATAGTTTACATGATCAATTTCCCCCAATCATACAGCCATCATTCTGCTGTGTCATTTGAATTTCTCTCATATTATTAGTTTTTACCGGTGTGAGTCATTTGTTGGTTCTGCAGCTGCTGAGTTGCTACAGGGGCTCCTGGAGTGCCACCAGTCACCTGACCTTGAACAAAGTTCATGTTTGGAAAGCCCATAGGACGCTTTGCCATGCCTGCAATCAGTAGTTATTCAAGAAACCATCATTACATTAGAAATCATAACTTTATAGTGATTGTTCTATAAAGACAAAATTGCATCATGCTTTATAACATGATGCATGGAAACCGAAAAGAAAAAGAAGCCGTTACTAACGATTACTCACCAGGGTGGACTTGGGCTCCTGGCTGCCCATGTTGGGGCATTCCCATGAATCCTTGCTGCATGTTGCCCTGCTGGCTGAGAGCCGCTCTGCCTGGTGAGCTGACACCCTGAGGGAACCCCTGAGGAGTCGTAGGTCTCTGAGCCATCATAGGAGGCGTCCCAGGAGAACCTTGCTGAAACGGAGACGAGGACGATCCAGGTGACTTGGCAGTGATGTTGCTTTGTGGTCCAGATGTTGACGGTAGGGGCAGCGGGGGTCTGGGTGGTCCGCTGACACCACCTGGAACAGCCTGTTGGCTTTTAGGTTGCGGCGTAGCAAACTGCCCCATTCCTGCAGATTGTTGCTGCTGTAACTGCCCCTGCCCCATTGCATTAAATAACTGCCCCGCCTGCTGGCTACCAAACGGATACGGGGGTGGGGGGTGGTTGGGGGTCTGAACTGTAGCCAGTGACGGTGGGCGTTGAACCATTTGGTTTTGAGGGGGGAGTTTTCTCCAGGCAGGGCCTCCTTGGGCTGCTGGTGGCTGTAGTACGCCAGAGGGCAACTGATTCCAGCCAGGAGGCACACCCATGGGGCCCGCTGGGTTGAATGGAGGTCGAGGTCCGAGCTGGGAGAGCTGAGCCTGCTGCTGAGCTTGCTGCTGGGCCTGCTGCTGTTGCAGTGTGGCAGGGTTGATTGGTCTGCCTGCCTGCAGAGCGTGCATGTGATGAGCAGCCTGAGCAGACATGGGGGCTGAAGCATGTGCAGCGCCCTGTTGGTGCTGAAGCTGCTGCTGCTGCTGCTGCTGAACTGAAATCATCATTGGATCCATCACATCTGTGACAACAGAAGAATGTTGTTATGCAAGTGCTGTCATGAATTTGCAATTCCAACATCAATCATTAGATGCAGCAAAAATAAAGACCTAAACCTGTCTGTAAAGGTGGTCTCTGTGCACGAGCATGCATCTGTCCGCTGCTGCCTGGCAACATAGGCTGACCCACCATGCCAGGCCCACGTGGGACCATCGATGGATTGGGCATCCTTACCCCGCCTTGGAGAAAGAAAACAACAACAAAAAACATGCCACCAGCTGAAAAACATGCCTATCCTCCCCTCAACTACCACTTCATAGGGCATGAAGTGGTAGTTGCCCCTGCAACTACCAGGGGCAACTACTGGTAGTTGCCCCTGGTCCTGATGGGTTAGGGTTAGGGTTAACCCTAACCTTCATAGGGCATGACATAAAACTCAAATAAAGCACATTGAGGTTTGGGCTGTAATGTGACATAATGTAAATAAGTTCAAGGGATATGAAGACTTTGCGAAGAATTGTAAGCAAATCAAGCAAAATCAATATTCTAAAGTGAGCAGAACAATAGCTAAAAAGAAAAAAAAAAAGAATGCTGAATAAAACAAAAAAAACAAACATTTCTATTGTTTTTATAACTTGCTCAGACTCAGATGTCTTCTGTAATATAGTTCGTCATTCACCGGATCATCTGTTACTATAAATTGAGAAAAGTTAAGTAAACCCATACCTGGGCCAGGCTGCCCTGGAAAGCCACCGTCCATTCTCATCTGACCAGGTGCACCGATTGGTCCATTCACTCTTACTTCTTGTCCTCTGTTTGGTCCAACAGCCACATTGATTGCTCCCTCGCCTGAACATTAAAACGTAAAAGGAAAGCAGTAGATATGGATTTGCATGTTCATTAAATTTCCAAAGAAATCCATGTTTGAATTGTGCTTCTGTCACCTTCTATTTGCACAGAGAGAATACCCAGGTCTCTGAGCTGCTGCTGGTTGTTCTGGGCCAACAGTCTCAGACGCTCTGCTGCATCTCGGGGAATGTTGAAGGTAACACGGACGCTGTTCCACGGCTCTACACACTGTGGCTGCAGCTTATCAGAGCCTAAAAGATGGTAATTAGATATAAATTAGAAGTGACGCAAGAACACATATTTCATATAATAGTAGTGTAGTTTTTGTTTCTTGTGTGTGTTACAGAGAGACAAGGTGGAGATGGAAAGATGAAAATGTCTAGAACACACAAGAGCTCACAGAAACAAATAAACTTATAAACAGAGGAAACTTTAATTTGATTAATACATTTACTATGTAATAAAAAAAAAAAAACTAACCCATGTTAAGCACATTGGGTATCCCGCTGAGAACCGAGTCAAGTTTCTGAGCAAAGTCCTCATCGTTCATGTTGCCTTGAAAGGCAACAAACACTGTGGAGTCCTCGTCCTTCAGACCGTGCTCTTCCATCCCGTCTGCCTTCTGAACCTCGTCTACTTCAGTTGTGTTGCATTTATGGCGACTATCAGCTTCTTCAACTGCGTCGTCCCCAACGCCCGAGTCTCTGTCTGAATCGTTATCAGACTCCAGGTGCTCAGCCTTGTGGGACGCGTCAGGCGTGGTCTGTTGGTGAGCCATCCTCCGCCTGTACTGGGCGTGGTGTCTGAACCGTTTTAATCTGCGGTCACACGTAATAAAGACTCAGGTTAGAACATTTCACAAAGAAACAACAAAAATGTCAAAAAAACTAACTAACTAGGTTGAAGTACACACAATTTAAGCAAAACAAAGTCAAACATATTATTCCTTCCTAGTAAAAAAATACAAGCCAAGCTGCTCACTGCTCAGCTTTTAATTAACTTAACTCATTTTTTTAATCAAAATGAGTTGATAGCAATCAGAAATGACTGGTTGACATAAACAATTGTTAAAGCAATACTGATATTTACAAAACCACAATCGCAAAAAAATAAAATAAATACATCAAAACACTTATACTGCACTTTGGAATGGTTAAAAACCACAAAGTGCTTCACAAAAACTAAAAATACATCAAACGACCTAATTAGGGGAGATGGGCTAAAACCAAAGAGTTTATAACAAAGTAAAGGACGGAATGAATGACATACTTGGTAGGCTACAATTTCTCAGTGGCCACAGATTCCGATATTAGATTTGACCAGAAGGATGAACTTCTGGAGCAGATGTCGATTTTATTGACCAAGAATGAAGAGTTGAAGAATGAGCAGTTTCATAACAGAAGGACAAAAAAAACAAACAAAAAAAAACCCACCAGTGGAGTTGTGCCTTAACTGCAATTAGTATCAACTGCAATATTCAACAATCGTCACACTCACTTTTTCCAATATCGAGCAGCTCAACAGCTCAAATGAAAAACCTGCACAGTTCTGAGTACTCAACTACAAAACATGGCTGGCACATCAGAGCAGCAATACTGACTTAGAAGCTCATAACAATATGAAAGGAAATGTTTTCTTTTTGTGCTTAAATCCATACAAAAGGAACGATTAATTTTGTTATTGGACTACGTTTCTTTAAGCAATTAGAAAGCTAAAAAGATATATCACACAGTTTGCCTGATATCCTCCTAGGGAATCCTCGACATGATTGGGTTATCGTGTTAGATTTCACAGAATTTGCACATTTCCTTTAATTGCTTTCAATCAACCAAAAATCTAAAAATCTAGAAATCAATTGACCAGGTTTTTCTTTTTTTTTTCTTACAGAGTGCTGGCTGAAGCCATAATCTGCTCACTTTCTGTTCCACAAGAGATTGGCCGATGAAGTTTCAGGTGACCCACATGCATTGTGTGAAAGATCTGCTTTACACTCAGCCTCTGAAGGGAAGCAGTTTCCCGGTGCACAATCACTCTGGAACCATTTGTTGAGACCCTCTGCAGATCAGAACTCAGCTACATCTGACATACTGCTGATTGAAGGGGCTGTTATTAATCAAGCAGCATCCTCTTCACCATTCACTGGGGTCTTGTCTATCTAAACCAAGTGCTATCAGGTATTTGACATTTAATGTCGACACAGTAATAACATGAAAGGAGGCATGAAAAGGCAACAGATTCTCAGGATACGACGTTGAGTAAAAATACCAGCATTTCACTAAAAATAAGGTACTTACTTACTCATGTAAAACAAAAATAAATAAAATCTATTGTTCTAAACTCCAAAACAAAACTATTCCAGTTGTTGCAAAAGTAAAGTTTTGATAAAAGCAGTTTATGCGTAAAGTTTGATCGTCATTATTTCAATTTAAAAAACTTAAAATTCAATGGCCATTTGCTGAGTTGCTCTTTTTAGAGTAAGGCAAGCAGAAGATATTGATATTAGCAGGTCTGGCCCGAGGTAGACAGGCAGCATTAAAGGAGCCACAATGCCTCCTGTATTAAAGCTCTCCAGTTTTACTGGAGTAAAACTGATGGGTGTTGCTACTTTAATGTCCACATTATTCTCTTTAGCAACAAAAAGGAAGTGTTGAATCACAGTTGTGGCTGCACATTACATAGCAGATATATTGTAATAGTGATGTCAGTGTGCGTGGCGATGGTGTGGCAAAGGGCTGAGAAGCAAGAAGAAATAGGGAAAATTCCAGGTGTCAGGAAGTTTCATGTTTAACGCCAAAATATATTGAGTTTTTGGACTATGGATCATACTAGTAAAAATGATAAATACGGGACTAAATCTCGGGCCAAAATGTACGCGGAACGTGCGTGTGAGCTGAAACATGATTGCGCACTTAAAACGAGCCTCGTTGACACTCGAAGGTTGGAAATATTTGACTAAATTACCTCTGGATAAGTCTGTCACGTATAATGTTTCAAACAGCGAATAGTACTGTATTTACAGTAAGCACGGAGCCTTGCTTTGTTTTTGTTTTTTTTTATTGTTCGCTATTCCCAAAGAGGGGCCACGTAG
The DNA here is from genome assembly GCA_911649635.1 of Poeciliopsis gracilis. Classification (NCBI taxonomy): domain Eukaryota; kingdom Metazoa; phylum Chordata; class Actinopteri; order Cyprinodontiformes; family Poeciliidae; genus Poeciliopsis; species Poeciliopsis gracilis. The sequence continues at coordinate 8,795,817 of CAJVRI010001220.1, forward strand.
GGAAATTAAGAGTCAGTGAAAAATGTTGCGCATTGAAAACGAATAGACGTGTGTTTATTAATGTACGTAGACCGTTCTTCATAATGAAAGCAAGAAAATCACATTACGACTGAAGCAGCACACACTAGATACACCTGTAGGTCACATCCAATTTGACCGGTGATGTTCAGTCTATCAAAGCAGACCTATCCCAATTTTAGAGGCGTCTTTTATCCGTGTAAACTGTAAGTGTGGCTTCCACGCCCAGCCAGTTAATATCACACGGTTTAAATGGAGCACTTTAAACGAAGGTCCAGCTTGATTGAATGATGATGGGGCCCAGCAGGAGTATGGGCCTTAACGCGAAATATAAGGCAACGAAATTCCCGACGCAAACGCTCATATACAGTTTCGTTTGTCCGTGTGCACATTCAGCCAAGAGCAGACCAGGCCTACACCCCACATCTTCACGTTTTAGGTGATGCATCTTAAAAATATACAAACTGGAAGTCAAAACTGGTTCATCCTTGCTTCTCCGTCAACTACAGCTAATTCCAAGCTAGCCACCGCTAGCCAGCTATCAGAAAAGGTAACTCATCACGAATCCATTTAAGCGCCAACGCTTAGCTGAAAAAATCCCGTATTTTAAATTTCTGCACCTTACAATTAGTAAGAGCGAAACACCTTACCACACATAATCGCGGGGAAATATGGTTAACCAGTTGAAATCTGCTTGCTAGGAAGGCTAACAAAACATGATTCTCGTTAGCAGGTTAACAGAACGACTTCCGGTGATGCTTTCCAAAATAAAACTACAGTTGTGGTAAAAGCTTGAACAACGTCGTTAAAAAAACGTACAATTTCCTTTATTTATCCCTCATGTGTGTCTGGATATTTTATGTTTTTAAATATTATTTTCGCCGTGATGATGTGTTGTTTCTGTGTTAAATACTCCTTTCCTTCCATGCGGTGGAATTGCAAAAAATTCAAAAATAAAAAATATTTGCAAAAAATGAAAATGGATCAGAATTAATGTTGATGGCAATTCTTGACAATCAATTTTTCAGAAAGTCTCCCCCCAAAGAATATGAACATACAATGGGACAAGGGAAAAAACAAAAACAACATAAGATTAGCAGAGGTTGAAATGCTGAAAAATCGAAATTATTAAATCAAAAATGAGTAATAATTGTTGTCCATACGTAACCCTGACCCATGTTGAAATCTCATTTAAATGAAAAACAGAAAGATAGAACTAGTTAAACATTTATTGTTTGGTCGGATGGTTAACTGTTTGCCCAGATATCAGATGTGCAAATGTGTGCGCAACGCCCCAAAAAGATGAAAGACCAAAACTCATCTAACTAGCTGAAATTGGCATTTATATTTCAGTGATAAAGTATGCAAAAACATTTTGCTCAAAACTTAAATACAATCTAATACAATTGCACTGGTACACACAGAAGACGCACTGATTTTTTATGTGTTATTAAAACTATATAAATGATAACGCATACAGTCAAATAAACATTGTCTTAAAAACAGAAATCAGATTAAATTATTCAGAAAGAATCCTGCCACGTAACCTTAAAATTAAGAAAATTTAAATATTCAGTTTCTACAGAATTAGTTTAATTGCACTCATCAAACATTTATTGATATCTAAGACCTGTGGAACTTAATAAAAATATCTTGATAAGGAAAAGAGAAAAGAACATAATTTAGTCTGACATTGTGGGTAACAACTTATCAGTGTCAGTGCATCCGTACAGTATTCACAGCACTTCATTCTTTCCACATTTCATTGTGTTGCAGCCTTATTCCAAATTGTTTTAAATGTATTCTACACACAAATGCTCCATTATGACAAAGTAGAAAAATGTTTTTGAGAGTTTTGCATAAAAAAAATTATTATAATAATAATAATTGTCTGAGTCCAGACTTGAATCAGACTAAACACCCTCTGCAGAGATCTGGTTGCACGGATGTCTCCCGTCCAACATGATGGAGCTTGAGAACAACTGCAAAGAATGAGATAAATTGCCTAGAGATAGTCAGATACTGATTTTAGACTGTAGTCATTGCCAAAAGCGAATCAACAAAGTATTAAGCAAATGCTGTGAACACTTTTGTAAATGTGATTTCTTGGTTTTCTTCTTTTTTTTTTTTTTTCAAATAGACAACCAAGAATTCGCTGGTCATAAATTTAGAAACACACTACCATATGGTAGAAACACACTACCATAATGGGGTGTGTGTAGGTTTTTGAGGAAAGAGATTAAATTGACACAATTTTGGAATAAGGATGTAACATATCAAAAAGTAGAGAAAGTGAAGTTATCTGAATACTTTCCGGTCCCAAAAAGTCAACGCAACAGTTCCAGTTGCAGCAGCTTCACCAAGTAACATTGAATCACAGTTATATGCCACAGAAAGAGCAGGGGAGGATGTCAGTTTAGTCTGAGACGCTCCTTCTCAGGTGAGATGCAACAAGGATTTGTAACAGGTGTAAACATTTCTACTAAGCTCTAGGTGGTTATGTGAAATGCAATCACAAAGTAAGCAAAGGTGATTCAAATATGTTATAAATGATGACGTTTTGGTCTGGCATACCCCTTCATTTTTCCAATGAATCCTTGCAAAAGACTGATTATTTTCCAAAGGAATTTCTCTCATAACTCCTGAAAGCCATTTCTAGTGCAAAACTCGGGAACTTAAGTAGTAAAAAAAAAATAGTTCCCATTTCGCCACGTTTGGACAAATAACTTCACCAACCGCTCATGCTTCTGTTTCACTTTGATTCAATAACAAACTTTACATTACTGTGTAGAATACAAGCAGCTGACTTTTAAGCCATTTCTGGGATGGGTGTGTACTTTTACAAGAGGGTACACTGTGCTAGGACGGTCCTTGAGGTTTTGAGAGTAGGTTCACTGTTATCAACATTAAAGTGGATCTACTTTCCAATTGAATATTTTAAAAGAGGGTCAGATTTGTACCATGTTAGTTCGGGGAAACCTGCATGTGTTTCTGCTGTTAGATGATCGCAGAGCAGATTAGCTTGTTTTATTTATTAAGCGGCCTCCTTTCTTCGTCATTAAGAACCACTTGCTCTTGCACTAAGGCATGTTGGACATAGTGAGGGCGGAGGCATCTGCACTGCGGGGATCTTTCACCCCGATGATGAGATCATTGGTTCTCCGTGTTCCCTCCACCAATGAAAGAACTTCCCTCCGTTCGACACTGTGCCCTTTTGCTTCCAGCAGCTCCACATCGTCCTTTAAAAACTCAGCTGCAGCAGGTGAAGTAAAAGAAAAAAGAACACGACAAGAAGGTTAAGATATTTTTTCTTATGTGGCTCAAATATAACAAAGGGTGGAGCGATCACAACTTGTTTGGGTTATGTGTACTGCATGTCTCTATGAGATATTTTACACTGTTGGTTACTTTTATGGCAACCCTGCCTTCAATTAAGTTAATCTTTTACTGTGGGAGCATAATCTGAAACAGAGCTTTTAAGAAAAGGAACACTTTTTTGTTACATTTTTGAGCTTATATGGCCATGTGTTAAGAATGAAAATTTTACCAGAAAACCATTTCATGACCCATTTTCTATTTTGAGGCACAATATTCTACCTTTCCATTTGAAAGTTCCAGGTATTTTAAATAATCTGTGTTGTGCAGTCAAACAAGGTTTCCACAGCTTTTGGAAGAGAAACGGGCCCACACCATAACAGATCCCCCACCATACTTAACGGTCTGTGATGCTATTCGACATACAAATTCTTTGTTTCAAGCCAGAGCCACCTAGAGTGTGGCTTGAAACAGACTGATGTGGCTGACGTTTGTTCTCAGCTGATGTTTGTTCTCACCTGACCACAGTGTGTTCCTCTTATAGTCTCAGTAAGGTATAATAAATCGGTGTGTTTGCATGTGATATGACAGGTAAGACCCGCATATGGAAAGCAGCTGATAGCTGTATACAGGTGCTGCAGTTTTATAACAGTGATGTTTGTTGATGTTTTCGAATCTATGATACCATCCTGCTCTATGTGTGTAAGGTGGAAAAATAATTATGGGTCACTGTCCAACTTACAGAACACATACATGGGTCTCAATCTCATGTCATGTTTATACTTCAATAACACAAAAATGTAAGAGTTACTGTAAGATCCCAGAAAGTCTAAACATCTGACAAAGTTAATAACAGCATTTAAAATTGTCTCAACATTTTTGCTTAGCTCTGGTAACTGCTGGTATAGACACAGACACTTGGTGTCTTTGTTTGCCAGAGACAAGCTTCTACTTTACATAGAGTGCATAATAAATTATGCTGATAAAGGTAACAATTTGCAACAGAACATGGTTAGAGCAGGAGAGGTTAATATCACTGTGTTTGTGCCCAACCTGATAAAAGAGGAAAAACTCACCGTCCACTAGGAGTATGTTGTCCTCCAGCTGTGGGTGGAGTCTGCCATACGCTAAACTGTCACTCATATTTTTGCGCAAAGAGAGAACATTCATAAGTACCTGTGGAAGAATTATGTGAACTGTGATAAAATATACATTTTATGAGAGAGCTGTACGTGTGACAGGACTAAAAGGCGAATATTTAACCTGTGTGATGCCGCTGAGGGCCTTCTCTCCGTTGGAAGATCCAACGGCCACATATGTGCCGCATAATCCCATGGCTGGCCTCACCGCTGTGGGCATCAGGAAGGACATGGGTCTTTTTCTAGCCTCAATGAGGTTATGCTGCAACAACAAGGAAAACAAAGATAAGAGATGTAAGATGGTGCAACAAATAATTTGTTGATAATGAAGAAGTAGGTCAAGCTGAAGGTTATACATACAGGGTTAGGTGATGAGCTCAGTGTTTCATTAGGCCACGAAAAGTCCAGGATCTGGCTATTTAGAAGAATACCTGACAAAGTCACTATCCTACTGCCGAATGGTTTATTCAGTGAGCTAAAAGAAAATAAAAATACAACGTGTTGCAACCTTAACGATTTGGGAATTTGTTGTTATCAAACTGATAATAAGACGTACCTGACGACTGAAACAATGTGGTCATCTGGGCCCATAACCATGACCTGTGCGGCTGCTGCACCGTCCTTCATTGGAAACGATGAAGTGTAATGGTTGACAGAGAACGCCTGGGAGTCGTTGATCATCTTTCGGAGCTGGGAAGCCTCTGGTTTACTGGAAGACCAAAGGGAAGAGGTTATGAAATGACGTTTCACTAAGAGAGAGAATAACTTGGCTTCTTACAAGGTGGATTCATTTGTACCTCAGCATCTTGTCAACAATCTCTGAGACCGAATTGTTAAACATAGGGTCTCCCAGCCCACTCGAAAGGGCCAATGCTATCTTCACAGCCTGGGGAAGTTATTGTCAAATAAAACAGAAGACAGAAATCAATCCAGCATGCAAAGTGGTTATACTCTATGATCAGAATTTAAAAAAAGGAAATAAATTATTAATATATATATATATATATATATATATATATATATATATATATATATATATATATATATATATATATTATTGTATTATTATTTACCTCTGCAATCCAGTGGTAGGTGCTACTTCTGGGCACTTGGCTGGTAATGTTGTAGCCTTCAAGAATATTGAGTGCAGTGATCAATCCAACACCTGCATGTGGGGCTGGTGCGGCCATGATATGATGTCCTTCAAAAACACCCAACAAATCACAATATTAAAGACATGATGATATCAAACACGAACAAATCAAATAATAGAATGGGCGAAAATATGTAGTTACTAAATAAGATCAGTGTTAGCATTGAATTTGGATTCCTAGACTAAAACCGGGTCACTTCAGGTCCAAAAGAGCAGCAATGACACTTTTGCCAAAGTCAAGAATGGAGACTTAGCTCATTGTAGAATCATCCAGGAAACCCAGAGGACTAGCAGAAAAAAGTGTCTATACCACATCAAGTTAATATAGCAGCTGAAAGTGTCTCAGATGGGTAATAAGGAACATTTACCTTGATAGGTGATTTCCACCGGCTGTTGTATAACAGTGCTGTAGTCTCCAAAGTCTTCCTCCGTCAGCACACCATCTTTTGCTTTCACCTATTACAAAGCTAGAATTAGGTTAAATATGCTTATACGTTTACAAAACATATTTGTAAAAGTATACAAAATGTATTTCATCAGTTTGAGTTAAATATGTTCCTTTTGTCAAGATGGCGATGAGGAACAAGATTTTCCAGTGTTTGCATCCGACTGCATTATGTTATCTATCATCAAGCTAACGTCTTCCTCCAGTGTGTTAGTGGCTCGCTAATCAAACACACAGCTTAACACCAGGGAGTGTACTTTTAAAGGTCATGTCCGGGTCACTGAATCGGCTGAGTGACAATATCAACAGATGAATGGTTTGCTTGTTTCTAATACGCTGACATTTATTCAGGCCTGTGTAGGTAATTTTATTGAAAAGTCAAATCTCACTGGTTCAGCAGGGGTTTTATGTGACAGACCAATAGACAGGAGATCAACAAAGAGAAAGGAAAATGATACGTCCTCGTACAACAGCTTCTTTTGTATCGAAAATATGAATTCAGCCACCTTTCCATTGACATCGCTCAATTAAGTTGACTGCAACCGATTGCCATCAGAAGCAATAAGATTACAGAGCTGGGATGCAGAGATCAGCATATCAAGTGGGACAATTTGTTTATGACACAACTGTGAGTTAAGCACTCCATAAATCTGGAGTTTATGGGGTCAGAAGAAAGTTATTGTCGAAATAAAGCAACAAGAAGTCCTGCTTGGAGTCTGCCTAAAGCCATGAAGAAAAGCCACAGAAAACGTGGAAAAAAGTGCTCTGGTCAGATGAAACCAAAACTAAACTTTCTGTAGAGTATTAATGCAGAAAAGTTGTCCTCAAATTATCTGTACAAGGCTAATCTGCAGCTTATTCATCAAAGCTACACAATCAGTAGAGTTATCATTGAATGCCGCTAAAATCTTTAACTTTCTTTAGAGCATGATGCAACATGACAGTCTTTTATAAATCTGTTAAACTACAGGTTATATAGAAAATTTCTATCATTTGTGTTTATGATATTCCTGTGCAACCAGTGATCACCATATTATCAACAATAATTCCATTTTGACATCAGTGTTCAATGAAACCAATAAAATGATAGAATAAAATGAAGGTACAACTAGACTTTTGATTGTCTGCAGAACAAAACTCATCTTGTCGGGACACTATACAAAATTTATGACTGCTAATATAATCAGACAGAAATCAGTCTTCCTTACTGCAGCCACCATTTCCTGTGCCAGCTTCCCAGTGTAGAACTCTGATATTCCTTTGTCTGCAACTGCATCCAAAATGTCTGCTAAATCGAGGCGTCGGGTGAACTGTCCGGAAACTGGAGCGTGACCGTTGGGGAGGAACAAATCCCGAAATGGGTCTGACACGTTCTGACTCTTCACTTTATTCACAGCTTCCGCTGCAAAACAATACACAAATGAAAGGGAGAGCGAGGTGAGGTTACAGCTGAAGTTTGTGTGCCTTCACTTCATGTCGTTTGAGAGAAACATGGTGCCCTGCTTCTGCCTGCAAAAAGGAGCAACTGTAAGGACAATTAGTTGCACCCGGAGTCTGGCATGATAATAATCTATAATTACCCAGATCGTGAGTAACGTTGAATCCATTTCTGGCCACATCTGCTGCCATGGAAACAACATCCTTCCACGGTATCCTAGCAAAACAAAATATTACGTCAACAAACAACTTAATAGTCACGCTAACAATCCTCAGTTAATCATTTTAAGTTGATGAAGCGAGATAGTATAAATTCTGCTTGCTGGCGCATGATAACACAGCAGGTAACAATTTCACTGCAAAAGCAACAACTTTGCTCCGGAATCACAGCCAGATCTTGTTTTTTACATCTGAACATGACAGATGTAAAAAACATATTGTTACAGTTCACTTAACACATAAAAAAAAAACAACCATAAAATAAAAGCAAAATATTTAGTTTTATTAAAAGAATTTCAACAGAAAAAAGAAATTAATGGAGATATGCAAAATATAATGGCTTGTAATAGATTTAACGAATAACTTTATCTGTGTAAGGACCTGCCATAGAGCTGGTGAGCCTGATGCATCCCACTGAGCATCCCTGGAACTCCAACTAGCAACCCTGACTGAAAGAAATTAAACAACATGTTAGAGGCAGCAGAAAGCGACTTCAGACCTTTATCTCTCACTTCTAGCAGGCTGACACGAAGAAGAAAAACGTACTTTGAGGTCGAGGTTTGCGAGCAGCATGTCCTCCTGAATGGCAGATGGTGCCGTCTCTCTGAAGTCAATCACTCTTGTCTCATTTTTACGAATGTTGTGCACCAACATAACGCCACCACTACACATCAAAAGAACGCAACGCAGACATTCGAGCAAGCACGATGATTAAATTGGCAAACATAAAGCACGTGATGAACCAATAAAAAGTAGAGCTGATTGTATAATTATTGTTTTTAAACATTCAGTTTTGGCTTCATATATGCTGTGTCCACTGCATGCCTTGCGGAGAAATAGTACAAACAAGGCTTCTTATGTTGTTCATTCAACAGTGGCTTTATTTCTGCTATTCTTCAAAGATGAAGGCCAGATCTGTGGAGTGCTTGACTAACAATTGTCCAATCATCAAATTCTCTCACCTGAGCTGTAAATCTCTGCAGCTTAGCTCAGTTTTACCACTGGCCTCTTGGCCACTTCTCTGATTAATGCTCTCCTTCCCTGACAGTCAATTTAGGCTGGACGGTATGTTTGCAGTCTCTTCCTATACTCAGATGATGGACTGCATGTAACTCCGTCGGATGTGAAAAGCTTGTTATTGTGTTTTATAGCATGAATGTTCTTCAAACCTCACCAAACCTTTGTTATTGGTCTTCCTGTGATGTTCCTTCATCTTTATGTTGCTGTTTTTTCACTGTTAAGTTTAAGAGACTCACCCCCCAATGCCAGAGGTGTGAGGATGTACAATTCCCAAACAGAGGGCAGCAGCGATGGCAGCATCCACACTGGACCCCTGCTTCCCCAAAACCTCAAACCCCAGAGATGTACACTGAGCTACATCTGTCACCACCGCTCCCTGGTTAAAGACCTAAAAACGTAAAAACATACAGAAGGATGCATATTCATCACACCTTTATTGTGAAATGACTTACACGAGTGCAGACAAGCAGATACACACCGTAATCTCTTAATTATTAATTTCAGAGAAACAGAAGTGACGCAACGCTGTTGGCATTAAATGAGCAGGAAGCAGCAGTAGGCCAGTACCTGTGGATCGCCAAAGTAGATCTGCATGATGAGGGCAACAGTGACTCCGGTAGCGAAGGTGAGACAGGCCGTGATAATGACCGTCAGCCCGTCCCGCTGACAGGCGCAGTCCTCTGTGAAAGGGTCGACGGTGGTCTCCCGCAGCGAGGCGACATCGTGGCCAGCCAAGTCTGAGGCGGAGGATGGGAGACGCTGCAGGCGAGCCGACTTCAGAAACAGATCTGGGTCTGGGATGAGTGAAGCGTAAATGAAAAGCAGCCATAAGTGGGAAAGAAGAGGACACAGTGTTTCACAACAAAAGCACCTGGTGTTAGATTTCACTTCTAAATTTCGACTCAGTGTAGTGAAACTAGAACTAACTGAACTTGTGTGAGTGATTTATTGCAGTGGTTCTAACCAAAGATTTAAATGGACAGGCAAGATAAGCACAACTAGGAAGTATTTTGCATAATGATTCCTGAAGTGACTTCCTGCATCCTACCTGTGTCTTGCTCGCTCAGGACGTTGTCTTCATCTTTGCGGGATTTCAGGGTGTTTTCCCCAGACGTCACATCATCCTCCGGCAGCCGGGGGAAGCTGGTGATGCTCATGTAGTCCACCGGAGAGTAAGCGCTCCCCAAGGTTGTCTCCGGGTTGGCATCCTTGTCCACTCCACTTCCACCCGGATAGGCTGCCACAGCTTCTGGAGCAGGGTTGTGCATGACTTGCAGTGGATCTTGTACTGACTCTGTTTTCTAAATTCTTGAATCAGGCCAAGAAATACATGTTTGTAAAAAAAAAAAAAAAGAAATGTATTGATTTCCTCTTTTTAGGGACTGCAAATCCGGAACCTGCAGCTTCTTTAAATTCTCATGACATTCCAATCCTGCAGGGATTTGTAGTTTTAGGTGTGATTGTGGCACATCCAGATCACTGCAGCCGGGTTTAATTGGGAAACGTTTCATTAAGCCAAAGCACCCGTGTGTAGCTCCAATGCAGGTGCCTTTCCTTCCACCTGGACATAAAAACAAACATGCAGATTGACTGACTAGTTTCAGATAAGCAGTTTCCTGATACAGCCACGATGAGCTGCGTCTTGTGGGATTTAATAAAACTACAAGACGCCTAAAGCAAACGTTTGCACATTAGACATCATGTTTAGCGGAAAGGTCAACTAACAAACGAGTTTGTTGTCAGTAGAAACAGCAGCGTTGTTACCTGTTAAAACTGAGGTTAAATTGGTGCGCTGTTTATTCACCGCGCTGCTACAAGCTAACGCATCTTTCCATATATACTGCTTCTAAGAGCATCGGTGTGAGGCAATAATACTTACCCTCGTCGTAAAATAAATGTTGGTCAATATAAGCGTTTCTTGGCGGTGTTTTTTATTTATTTTTTATTTTTTTCCCCAGGTTTTTATGCGGAGCCGGTGAGGAGGAAGGACGGAGACCGAATCGCTCCCCGCAGACAGACAGCAGCCGCAGCTCGACGCTGAAGTTCACTTCCTATTGAGTGTCGGACAACCGGTAGGACTTGTTTGGGGATAATTATCAAAATTTGAACGCTCTGTTTTAAATATCCATTTGAGTGTGACTTAAAGGTAAAATTGGATCCCTGTAATATTTGCCGAGCGAAAAAATAGCCAGAGGGCTCTGGTCGTCGTCTTTATGTCAACGTCAGACTTACTTCAGCGGTAAAGAGCTTGAGGCCTTGAAGGTTCACTGAAGTCTCTTTCTGGAAAACATAAATCCCGAGCCGCTTCGCCTTCCTGCATCATTGCAGGAACAAGAGGAGAAACTCTTTCCAGGACTTGCTGGCTCGGAGTGTTGGTGAACTGGCTGGAGTGGATAAGCATGTTATAGCAGGTGCATAAACCTGCTCAGCCTTAAACCCTCCCTTTATTTATTGTCTTCTTCTCCCTCACCTGACAAAACAATGAAAGAGTCTCAGATGTCTGTCTACTGTTACTTTTTCTCCTCTCTTTTTATTATTTGTTTCCCGGGAGGAGAGGGGGTGAAAGATGAGGAGAGAAAAAAAGAAGAAAAAAAAACCCAAAAAAACAGATGGCAGCTATATTAATAGTTGTGTTTTGACATGGGCAAAAGGGCTTTTTGCCCAGGACAGTATCCCAACCTTGGGCGCCATGACACAGGCTCTGACTCCTCTGGAACCCAACGTACAAATAAATAAACTCCAAAATAGAAGCTTATATTTCAGTTCTGATATTAATTGGGAGACACATGCAAGTCTGTTTTTATGTAAGGTACAGAAATTTCTGAAAGCTTATGTGAAGATACTACATCTGCATAATATCGTGTCACTTTTCTCCATACTTTATGGCAACATTATTTGCAGTAATATACTCACTTGCACTCCCATTTAAAGAACGTTTTATTCAAATTTCTAGAATTTCTTGATCAAGCTCTTGGTTTTCCTCGAAACATTTCCCATTTTAAAAGCACACTTGTGAAAGAGTGCCTCTCCCTCTATTTCCCTTCATGTTTTATTTTACTTTGCTTTATTAGTTTTGTGCAGGGAATCAGAAGGAGGAACTTAACTGTGGCGCTGTTAGTGCAACTCCCCCCTGGCCACATTATAACATCATAAACCTGAGACAAAAAATATCACCCTTACTGCCAAAAAGAAATCATGGAGACTTGTGCCGTTCCTTTGGGGTGTTTATTTTTAGCATAATTGTGTGTGTTTTCATGAGTTTCTTGTGCACACTATTTTAAGTCAGTGTTACACACAAGAACACAACGCCCAGATCGACAGACAGTATTTACACTTGATCGCCACACCCGTCTGTTCACATAATGTGGATTCATTCCTGAACTATTTCTTAACTACATTCACCTTGTTGTCTCCAACTGTATTAAGCATAACCAGCCCTTTATTGCTAGGGTGTGTAAAATAAAGTTTGAATTTTATGTAATAAGTTAATGAATGAAGTTATGAATAAAGATTCTCCTTATTCATATTTTTTATGCCAAACTGTTTATTCATTATTAGAACAACTAACGTATCACTTCCTGCCTTTGGTGATGTTTAATTGCGTTCATAAATTAATGTCGGACTTAAAATAATGACACAGAATTCAGGTCTTAACCTGAGTATTTATTCTTGTTTTCACTGTTATTGATCAGTTTCTTTTTTAAATATATGTATAGATATTTTTATTGGGAGGGGTGTCTGAATGAATGCTGAAAATTTCCCATCCGTTGATTTTTTTTATTGATTTTTTTTTTTTTTTTTTGCATAGATCTTGTGTGTCAGCGGATGACTTGTCCAAGGATGGGGGAATCAGTACATCACAAAAACCATGCAGAAACAGTGAAAAGGCACAATCACCATAAATATCAGATACACCAAACTTCAAATGTTTACAGGTTTATGTTTTGTTTTTTTTGTTTTTTTAAATGAATGAGGGAGGGGTTGTACCAACTCAGGTATAATATGGACAAATCCTCCAGAGTTTTTTTTAAGCTGCCATTATTTTCAGGGCACAACATAATACCGGAAATCGCCTCCCAGACATTCAATGCCTTTTGTTTGAAACACCCATGTTGTTGAACAACTTCTAATAGCTATGTGGAAAAATACGAGCATGTCCGTGTTTTTTTTCTTTTCTTTCTTTAATGCAGTACATTTCTTTTCATATATAGAAACTATTTGTCTTTTGCCTCTTTTTGTCCACATCCCCAGCATCCATCCACAACCAATTTTTTGAGAACTTTCACGCAAAGCATAACACCTTAATGATAATCAGACACAACATACAGAAAACATGTTTCATTTTTGAGTGAGGAAGGGCTTTGAAAAAGATTCAAAACAGAAAACAATTTCCAACTGCAGAGTCATCTGGGGTGATTTTGCACACTTGCACACACTTGTGATCTTTCACGGTTTTATTTGCAACAGATGATCATTATCTACCTCTCAGGCACAGAATAGTGTTGGAATACTGTGGCTGTCATTAAAGACAGCACTATATGTTGTGTGTGTGTGTGTGTGTGTGATGAGCTCAACACCTCATATGCTCTGCATTATTGAGGATATAAGTGGTTACATAATATTTATCTTCAAAGCAAACAAAAAAAAAACAAGGTAGTATTCACTTTTTTTATATTTTGAGTGCAAAGACTTTTTCATTCATAGGATCACGGCCACAAGAGGAAACAAAAAAGGTACATCAGAAAAAAAAAAATCATGTAATGTCACTCATTCAAGCAAAACATCAAGACAACAATCAGAAATGAATCCACAGACAGTCTTTCTGTTGAACTTGAACTCCTGCAGAGATGTATTCAAACTTGCTGTGTGACGTCGTTACCATTCATACAGCAGGTGCTGTGCGACACTGCCCTCTACAGGGCAGGGTTTGCCTATGGCACGTTAACTGAGTCTAGTGATGTTTTGGGTGTTTTTCTGAGACCATTTGCAGCCTCATCGAACCTCAGTCCCCACTGGGAACCTCAGCCCCCACTGGGAACCTCAGCCCCCACTGGGAACCTCTGTGGGGCCAGAGGCTCTGACATCTATAATGGAGAGTTGTAAATTGTTTTTATAATATTTACAAGAAAAATAAATGACCAACACTTTTTTTTAAATATAATTAGTATTTTCCCCCATATAGGAAAGTTTCTAGCATTTAGCGTGCCAGTACACCTTCTCACACATCAGAATCCAAAACAAAAAAAGTTTCACGAAAGTAAAAACAGAAAGAAAAAAATAAAACAAACAAGCACACAGCACACTGCTAAAACTTTTACCCACACAATATCTGACAGTGCAAACTTACATCCATGTCTTAAAATAATTTACAAACATTAGTATACACTTCAGCACCATTGTTTAATATTGTTGAATACATATCAGTAAGCGAGATCGTGAAAGTGGACGATGTTAGAGCTGGATGTGCAAGCAACAAAAAGGGCTGGACAATTACGGAGTGGTTGGAGGAGCAATGTTGCATGTTGATGAAGTGGTGTAAAGGTGATTGCTGTACGACATTAAGAAAATTGTCGTTTCTCTATCTCCTAATACAGTGCCTTGCAGGATTATTCATGCACCTTGAACTTTTTTTTCACATTTTGTCACATGGTCACCACAAACTTCAATATATTGAATTGGGATTTTTATGGGACCAACCAAATTAGGGTACGATTGTGAAGACTAACCTTTATGGAAAAATGGTTACAATGTTGTATTGTTACTAGAAAACCATAATAGATCTAAGCCATATAAAAGACACAGCAAATGTGTGGGAAAGTGTGCTGGTCAGATGAGACTAAAGTGTAAAACTTTTGGCTTTCATACAAAATCTTGTGTGTGGCAGAAAATGAAACACAGCATTCCCACTGTTAAACATGACAGTGGCAACATCATGCTGTAGAGTTGCTTTTCTTTAGCAGAACAAGGAAACCGGACAGAGGTCATTGGTAGAAGCTAAATAGGACAATCATAACCTATCTCCCCCCGCAGTTGAGATAAAGGCAGGGGTTCACCGTCCAGCAGAACAACGACCCTAAATATACAGCTACCAGGGAATGGTTGAGAGTGAAGCCCTTTCATGTGTTGGAATGCCCCAGTTAAAGCTCAGACCTTACTACAACAGAGAAAATGTGTCAAAGCTTGAAAACTGATGTTCATAGACCGTCAGCATCCAGGCTTACTCGGCAAGAGATATTTTGCAAAGACAAATGGGCAGAAATGTATGGTTACATGTCCAAAGCTGGTAGAAATTACTTGCAACTGTAACTGCTGCAAAAGGTGGTTCTATCACTGGCTCAAAAGGAGCAAGGTGAGCCACAAATTTCACAAATTTCAGGTTTTCTACTTGTACAAATTTTCTTCTACTTCAAAATCATTATCTACTTGTTGTTGGCCTCACATAAGTGGTAATGTGACAAAGTGTGAAAAAAAATCAAAGGTTATAAGCCCTTTTCCAAGGGACTGCAAATCTCTTTCAATAGGTTATTGTAAAAAAACAAAAAAAACAACCATAATTACATAGTTGATTTAAGTTCACAGCACATTTTGTTGTTAAACATGGCTGGGCAAATGACATATCTCCAAGGAGAATACATTTGTTAACTTTAAAACCAAATCTTTCCATCTGATTGCAGGAACAGTTTAATTTTCTATCTTGGTGGAAATCTGCAAAAGAGACTTCAGATAAAATAAGATGGAATCCATGTTCTGAGAACAAAATAAAGAGTTGCCTTCGATACCGCTTTTTCACCTACCATGTCTTGTTATCCCTTGTAACCCACATGTTGAGCCCCAAATCTCTGAATTCTCACTGGCTGCTCTGAGGGTTAAACCACTTTTTTTTTAAAAACCATATACTGAGGGATTCATTTTACTCTTTAGTCTGTTTTGCACATACTCTCACCATCTCCTACATGCTGTGGCCTTCTTCACGAGGTAGAGAAGAGAATCAATTGTTTCCTCTGGCAACACACTTTTTTTTTATAGAAAAGCAACTTTGCAGAGAAACCAACTTGTGCTGACTTTTCTCTCCTTCTCGCCAGACGGTATTTTCTTCGACCTTTTGTAAGCAAAACTAACCGAATTAAAATCATAATCATGTTTATTAGATTTGCTATGAAGAGTGTTCCTCCAGTCAGAATATGAAAGAAGGGGCTTTTTCAGTCTTATTTTATTTTCTATGATGGTTACACAGTATTATGGCTTTAAATGAAGAAAAATAAAACTCATATGTCTTTAAAAGGTTTTTATAACTCAATAAGACTCAACTACTGCCATTTTGAGAAATTAGAACTGGATAAAGCTTGAAAATGCACTTATTTTTTTCGTTTTTTTGTTGTTTATTCTGGTGGACAAAAAGAGGGGTAATCATATCGTCTATGAAGATCTACATTTAGCAACTGCTTTCTCACTGCAGATTGGATGAAAATTGACCAAGACGAGTCAATCTGTGACTCATCCTGACGTAATGTATGGAAATGGAAGCTGAAAATGCTGTGGGTGGACACGTGTTGACTATGGTGGATTCTGCCCTACGAATACCCCCAGACGTAAACAAAGCCCCTCTTTTTGATGGTAACCTTAGTGACAGAAGTTGCGCTTGCTGGGCTGGTGAAGGAAGGTGCTTCTGGCGTGCGAAGCGTGACGAGGGACCTGCTCCCTCACACGGTTTTGGCGTTGGATGTGGCTGCGGCTCAGATGGCGGCGCTCCATGCGAGCCTTGTAACGCTGGACCCTGGCCACTTGGGTGACCTTGGCCAAAGCCCCAGCCTGGGCAGCCGCTCCACGGCTCACCCTGGTGGGCATAGTACTGCGGGTGGCTGGGGGAGCTGCTGGTTCAGTCACTCTGCTGCAAATAGGAAAAAAAACCCAAAACAGCAGGACTCTCATTAGTCACAAAAAAAGGTGAAGATGACATATAGTGTGAATAAAAATTTCTCACCTCGCACTGCTCGCCAGGCTGACGATGCTCTCCTCTCCCACTACAGACAGGTTGCTGCTGGAGAGCATGGACAGGTTGTTGGGGGAGACATACACAGACATGCTGGGGTGCTCTATGAGCAGGTCCTCCATGGGGCTGGTCTCTGCCGTGGCTCCCTCTGCAGTGAAACAGGGGGGAGGGGTGACAAACCAGCTCTCATCCATGCAGCCTCTCTCTGATCCTGACCTACTGGGTCCCCCACTGCCCCCGCACTCACTCCCAGAGCCTGGAGACATTGACGGGGTGGAGGAGGGCGTGGACAGTCTGGCCCGTCTCGGGAGGCTCACAGGTGTGGCGGCACCTAAGTGTGGTGGACTAGCACTGGGACAAGACAGGGGCTCCGAAGGTGCTGCTGGATCCCGTGTCTGACCTTTATGCGGCCTGCGACGCTTATGAGGCAGATGGGATGTGGAGGCTGGGCATTCAGTCCTTGTTTGCATGTTTTGGTGATCTGCTAGTTTACTGTCGGGTGATGCTTGTCCAGTCAGTGGGGTTCCCACATCATCCTCCACCTGCATCATGCACTCGGAGTCTTTTAAGGACATGGCACAGATGAGATCAGCAACGGGAAGGCCAATAAAGGCAGGAGGATGATTTTGCAAACTTTTTTTTTTTTTTTTTTTTTTTTTTGCAAATGTGGCAAAAAAAAATTGTTTTTTTTCAAAAGGCCATGCGGGACATGGAGGATCATTTTAAAGGGACCACATACGCACGCGCACACATACCGATGTGAGATATATAAGGGTTTTCAAACAAAATTTGGAAGAGGGGAAAAAAGAAGGGGTAAGGAAACACAAAACATAAAGGAGTCACATTGTTAGTTGTGTTGACCCTCTGAGGTTGTAATGATGTCAGTGACATAATGTTTTGATTCTGCTGAGAGGTACTTTTGATGAGCTTTGGGTCAGGTAAAGCCCTTCTCCATTTTGTACCCACATATTGCCATTTCATATCTTTAAACAAAATGATTGTTTCTCACAAATAAGTTTATTTTTCTTCCATGTTAAGTGTCTTAAGTATGGAAAAGATATTACGCTCATACCTCGTCTACGCATAATTTAAAACTCAGTAAAAGTCAATTTTTGTTGTTTATTGCTCAATTAAAATAGTGTGATGAAAACATTACTCCTGATTTCCATGGATTGTCATCCTAGTGCTCAGTTTGACTGAACTGTCTAATGAAATATGTCATATTTGCACCCTTAATCAAATCAAAATAACTGAGTGACCTCATGATTTCTAAAATATTTATCAGACACATAAATGTGTCTTCTTACAGTAATCTAAGAGCAGAAGATAGAAAATTACTTAGAAGTAAGTATAATGCTTTGCCTCGGTTGATGCATGACTGGTATGACACATCATGTTTCTAACGGTTAATTGTTCAACCCCAAACATCAAGCAGAAATTGACCAAAACTGCAAAGGCATAAAATGGCAAAGGGACAAAATGATCAGCCCGACTTTTGGTATGCTGATATGTGGTTGGCTCCATTAAAGGCACCAAAACAAAGTTTTCTTTTTTACAGTCTTTGTCAAGATCCCACCATGAAGAAAAAGTGGATGAAGCAGAATGTTCCTGTGCTTTCATCTGCAGAGAGACTGCAGCCATGTAGAGGTACGTCATGCCCAGTCTGATTCTACACTGTATTCCATCGTAACCATTTACCTTTCAGATTTTAACCGCATCATGCAATGGCAAGGAAGAGATGAATATTTTTTTACTTTATAACACACAAATTAATTGCACCATCAGACATAACATTGTGACCACCGCCCCAATCGTGAGTTGGATCCCTGAAAGGTTCCTGTGACATCTGGCACTGGAAGTTAGCAGAACCATCTGCTGGGAGGCGGGGTCTCAAGAGACTGGACTTTAAAGTCCAGTCCATCCCACTGATTCACCATTGGATGTACATCAGGGGAATTCTCTTCAAATAATTCCTGGCCTATTTCTGCTTTCTGGCAGGGAGTATTGTACTGCTGAAAGACAACCCCACTGTCAGGAAATATTGTTTCCACCTTAACTGGTCTGCAGCTATGAAGCTCCATAAATACCAATTTGAGATGCGTCTGAAGCTACAGTCTGTGTGATTTGAGTCTTAGCTCCCCATGTTCATCACCAGCCCTATTTCTGATTCACCACTACTTCTTCTTTTAACCTCTCTGACTGATCTGCAGACTGGGGGACACCAATTAGGTGCAGGAGATTCTCTGACAAAACAGATTTTAGTCTGACCTTGTCAAACTAAAATCCCTACATCCATTAACATGCACTTCTTTAAAATGACAATCTGGGTGCCACTTCACTTTTAGTGGTCACAATTTTATGCTGAACCAGTGCATTTTCTACTGTGATGTTTAAATAAATTGACAGATTCCTCCCAGCACTGCATCCCTGAACTCTTGGACTCACCGGCTAGGTTGACGAGCATCCATCCCTCTTCGTCGGCCTCAGTCACACATGGATTGGGTCCCTTCAGATCAGCTGTCACCTCGTCCACCTCCCCAAACAACAGGTTGCTAAGACGCTGAAACATTTCTGCTTGTGTTGTCAAGTTTTGATGCCTGTGATGTGCTATACGCTCTCCCACAGAGAAAATTTATGCAGTAGCTGCCTTTTCGTTTTTGTATTTATCAGTGTAATAGTTGTTGTGTAATGCTGCTTGTCTGCCTGATGTTCTTGTTTCCACTTAAAGTCCTGTGCTTGATCTTGAAGTTGACAAATCAATGCAGGAGAGACTTTTGTAGTGCAAATGTAAGGTTTCACTTGGTTTGGAACAAAGGCCTGGGGAGAAAGAGAGAGAGATAAATTTAAAAAATGTTGTTAGTTTGATAAAACCTGTGAGTTTTCAAAACATGGTTGTAGCAAAAAAATTGATAAGGGAGACCATGGAAACTCCAAGCAGAAGGACCCAGATCTGTTTGAACCCATGAACTTCTTGCTTCAAAGCAATAGTGCTACCAATTGTGCCTCTGTGCAGCCCTCATAATAAACACATTCACAGGATATCAAACAGTTAACACAGTCAATTTTAAGAAAAAGCTTTTCGTAACAAAATGCCCCAGGATGATTTACTGGACTCGAGCCCCTGCAACGGATATCTGTTGTCACAACTGATTCTATTTGTATGCAACTATTGATTTTGATTATCATTTATTTATTTATTTTTTAAATCAATGTCAAGTTTGATTTAAAATTGAAATGGATTGTTGGAGACTTTAATTTAAACTGTCAATTGCATTAACATATCTGTGAAGAAAACATGTACAAAAAGGGATTTATGAACATAGAAATGATTAATTAAGGAAAGAGCAGAATGACAATGACTAAACCTCCCTCCCCCAATAGATCTAGACAACTAGTCAGCAGTTACAGAACAGATGGATAAGCCAGAGAAAAGGAGGGTGGAAGAAGGTAACACAAAGAGACTCCTGCAACAACAAACACTGTCACTGTAACCATGCACGCAAATAAAACCAGAAATGCGGCAATAACAGCTGAGGCAAAGGACAAGAGCCTCACCTGCATGTGAACATGATGATGTAATACGGAGCAATGTTTAAACAGTTTGCCCTGTCAACCTTTACAAGTTCAAAGGGCATATTTTATGTACTTAAACCAAGTGACTGTAACAAATACCACACCTGGTCTCCATGCAGAGCTCTGACACACTTTTATATATTTTCCACCTCAATTGAAATTTGTCAACACTGTCAGACATAAAAAGAATGTAAAAAAAATCATTAGAATGTCAGACGACCCCATGACCTCTTCCTTTCTCTTCCTTTGCTAAGAGGGCGAGGCAGCTCTGCTTAGCTTAGGTTATTCTTTAGATTTTTCTTCTGTTTTGTTCCCAAGTTGTTCGTCACAACCATAATCTGTCAACTCCATAACAATTTACAAAACTTTGATGAAATTTTGTGACATAAATGTTTAATTTTAGTAGACTGTAAAGATTTCATGGACATGATGAGCTACAATATGGCCTCCTTCAGAATAACATCGTATAAATTGAGGTAGTTTGGCAATTTGTCAACTCCATCAGAGTTTTTAAGTGAGACTCTTTCAGTGATAGTGTTAACAAATCTCACTTAAGCATGCAGTTAATTCATTTGAATGTATTTTACATAAATGTCATCACTTCATATGTATCAAGTATTTCTTATTACTCATTAGTTTGTCACCACCTTCAGTTCTGTGTCATCTCCATCATGGACTGTCATGATGGAGATGACAAACTTCAGATGGCGTTTATGTTGTTTTTTTGTTTTGTTTTAAATAATATTTCTTTTGTTTCTTGGAAAGCATTTGTCTGTACAACCGAGTAAAAATATATCCCTAAAAGGGTCATTAAGAAATCATTTTACATTTATTTTCATCAGATGCTGATGACAAAGTTCTGGGTCGGGTCCATTAAAAATTGAATTTTCAAAAAAAAATGTTGCCTGCACCTTGGCATCTTTATATTTCCAAAAGATTATTTGTCATGTTTGCATACAGAAGCTTGAGGAATAATAATAAAAAATAAAAAATAAAATTGGGGAAAATTTAAACCCTTTTTGTCCCACTTCTCAAGAATCACTGATGTAACAGGAACTTGTGTGAGAAGGGCAGCAAAACTAGCTTTCAGCTCAGGGAGCCACAACAAGCTCCTAAATGCGGCCCTGGCTTTTCCCTCAGGTCTACAGGGAGAAACAAAAGCTGGTGATGAAAGAAATATAATTACACAAAAGCTTCACAAACTTACAATGCAGATATATTATGTTTTAAACGCATAAATATCTGAGGGGGAGGAGAGGAAGGAGCGCGATGGGCGGAGTTCTGGAGAATTGAAAACAAGAACCCTCTGACGTCACGTCGCGTCACGGACGTTGACGCTGAAGCTCCAGCCCATTTTGCGACCAAAGGCGAAAAAAATAAAAAATAAAAAATAAAAAAACCCCCACCAAACATATCGCAATGCAAGAGCGTGTATTTCGAAACAAATTCCGCGTCTGCTCTGCGTTTTGAAACGGCGAAAAGCCATCGCCTGCCCGACGACGGATCCCGTGAGAACCTGCGCTTACGTAAAAGATTATGCTGCCAGATATTTACACGGAAAAATGACAAAGACGCCCGCGGTGTTTGTAAGGTAAATAAGAGCGGCTTCAGCTTCGGTTACAGGAAGCAGGCAGAGGTCGCGACTCCCTCGGTGGGTGTCGGTGGTATTCAGGTTAAACATGAATTATCCGTATAAGCTCCACGGCTGAAGGGGTCACAGCAATGACAGCTGTGCCTCGGCGCACCGCTCGCAGGGCATCCACTGGACTGAATCGGGCTCCGGCAACACGAAACACCGGCGTTTGGTGCTGAATTACTTGGGGATTTTATGCAAAAATAAATGAACCCTGAAGGTGTCCTCTAACCAAAAAAAAAAAAGAGGGTGAAAAGACGTCAACATCCGCCATGGACCCACATCAGGATTTTGGTGCAGTTTGCAAAACAGCGGCCGCTGGCTGAGCATATATATATATATATATATATATATATATATATATATATATATATATATATATATATATTGAAGTCATGCAGGGCAAATCGGCCTTCTCACGCATCTTACACTGCCTTCGCATTTATTCACGTCCTAATAATAGATCATAGATAGAATACACTGCGGACAGAAATAGCCAACAGTACGGGTCACAAAGACAAATGCGTTATAACTGAATGCCGCATTATTCAATAACCAGGAAATGGGTTTGATAAATGCTCCCCCCTCCCTCATCCCATCCCCCCCAAAACCCCCAGGATAACCAGAGGCTGGTTATCCTGGCAAATTTGTTGTCTTCAAGATCTACAGCCATGACACAAAAGATTAAATTGAAGGCAAACAAAAAGGAAAACATTTACATACCTGCCTTTGAGTTCAAGTTGTAAACGAGGAGTCAAAACACAGTAGAAACGACAACTCTTAAAGCATAGCTTTAGATATAGCCTTTACGTGAGGTAGTTGGAACACTAATATACAAAAATAAAAAGGCTTTCTTCTTAGAAGAAGGGCTTCGTGTAAAAAAAAAAACAAACAACAAATTTACACTGATGTTTTCAGATCATAACATCTGCAACTGCTTCCTCCTCGCCTCTTTTTTTTTTTTGTTTCCTTCTCTGCAGATTTTTCTGTTTATTGCTGCCTTCCAGCTGATCCTCGGATCAGAATGTAGAAACGTACAAAACAGCTGATTGTGAGATCACAATGTGTCGGCCACGCCTCTCGCACGCCTCCCAGATGGCGAGGCAGCCAATCAGAATATTACACCCGATAGGAGACCAGAGTCCTCTAAGCAACAGGGGTGGGTGGGGGCTGGGCAGGATGGAGCTGTCAGCCTGAACCCAGATGGAAATGGAGACTGATCCCTGATCAGCTTCTGCTTTCCAGGGGGAGGGTAAACTGATCCAGGGCCTGCTCAGGGAGCAGATGAAGATGTGATGACAGCAAAGTAAAGTTATGTTTTAGTCAAAAACTAATTCCCTTGAAGTAATCATAATAGTAGTAGTATATTAAAAATAACACTTAACTCCATATTTCGTGCTATTCTTAATTTTTGTTGTTGTTGTTGTTGTGCAAATTCATGTTACCTAATCCTATTTGCATGTTCTCATCTGACACCACACAGATCAAGCTGATCATTAACTGAAAGGAATAAGCCTCAAATATTCAAATGAGTAAACAGCCACAGTGCAGATAGCACCAATGTTCTTCCTTTCTTTCAGTGACGCTGCTGGAATTTTATTTATGTAAATAGTCATCTTCTTCCTCCCCACAGCATCACTCAGTTCATCTTACCTTGATGGGGATGGACCTAAATGTGCCTTTCATTACAGTGTATACCACCCACCCGCTCCTACTGGCTTTTTATGAATGCAGCATCCAGGCATCCAATGGTATTTCAGGATCTTTGGTTTAAACCCCTGGTGGTGTTTTGTCCTTCCTGCAGTCTCCAATATCCTTTTTTTTTTTTTCCATTTTATGCGAAGATGTGAAAGCCCACATCATGGCACACATCCATACACACTGTTGTTGCCCACACTGGTGTAGCTTTATGCTTGAAAAATATAACTCCATAAAGAATTGCACACCTGATCGATCGCCAAACAGCTTTGCTCCTGTTCAGACATATTCACTTCCACATATTGGTGTAAATTGCAGAGTGCTGGGAATGCACTCAGGTTCTTCTTCTGCATGCATGGATTCTCTCAAGTCTTCTGGTTTCACCACCTAGAAACAGCAATTAAGTTTAGTCACTATAAGTTGCCTTTGACCCCTTTCCACGGTGTATTGGAGAAGGGAATTTGCTCTCTTCTTGTAATGGATAGAAGCATATAAAAAAGGATGGCTTGTTGGATAATATTTAGTAGAAACACGTTTTACCAGGCCAACAGAAACTATAATTAACCATTGACATGTCAAATAGCTTAACTGGAAATCAAAGTGAGAGGTCCAGTCTATATGGAACAGTTTAGAGTTATGTTTTTTCTTTTTATACTACATTGTGTTTTGGCAAATGTACAGTTTGTATTGCATTTGGTCCTTCAATGTGCTTTTGTGGAACTGGACCAAAACATAAGCAAGATGCAGGCAGAACCCTTTTCATGAGAGAGTTTATGGTAATTGTAGATATACTAGGCTAGAAAAACAATCACTGAACAGAACATTACTAAACACTGGAATCTAATACTACAAACCCAGCATGACAAAACTAAACAAAACTTAATCAAGTCACACAAGTTCATAAATTACCATAGACTTTTCTACTATAAAATAAAGTAAAACCACAATGTAATTGATCAATTTTGATATAACATGTATCGTGAAGTTTTAAGCCCCAGGGATATTTCTATTTCTATTTGATTCCCAATCGTTTCTCCTTTGCTCCTTAAAAAAGCCTTCATTTATAAAAAGGCCTTCACCTCTTCTCGGTCCACTGCTGCTGCTTTATGCTCACATTTTCACTACTACTACAACTGTTTGGCTTAAGCCTCATCACGCTGTCCCATGAATCATTCAGGCTTAAAATGCTCCTGGACTTCAAAGCCTGATCCTGTATTGTGTCTTTGCATAGCAGAACACATAACAGGAAACCTGCTTAAAGTGGGTTTTTTGGCACCTTCCTGTTAACAACCACTCTGACATTCAGTGACAGACATGAACTTGTGTATTTAAAAGCTGAAATCATGAATGATTAACTAGATGGAGGATTTGTGAAGACCTCACTTTTTTTTTTTGACAACATACAGTTAAATGTGCAAACTCATGTCAAGTGCAAAGAATGATATAAAAAAAGAGGTAGGTAGCAGATCTACCCAAAGCTTGTAAATAAAGTGACTCCTTGGCTGCAAAGTAGTCAGTGTTTTGATGCTCCACTGTAAGGAAGCAACAACAGAAACTCAGCTGGAAACTATGAACCGAAATCACCACACCTGTCTCCAGATTCCTGCTGAATGTGTCACGGATTCCTCGTGAAGATGAGATGTTTGAAATGAAAGCAGTCCACGAAGCTGCCTGAAGTCTGGGTGGCGAGGCCGATACAGTTACCAGGTGCTGGGTAACTGAAGCACGAAGGCAACACCGAGAGACAGAAACACACCGAACACACTGCAGTGATGATGACATCCGAACTCGAGTGACACGCTGAACACAAACATTCACCGAGAACAGAATGTGCATCTGTGTCTAATGTTTGTGCTCTCAAGCTGATCACAGCCCCGGTAGCGCTTGTCTTGTCATGCCGTAACATTGTTTTAATAGGGTTTTCAGTAGAAAACATACAAAACATGAAACGGGGAGGTGTCACGATGTCTGTGTTTGCTTTTATGCGCCATAAATGATTATAGTATCCAAAAGGCAGCAGGGATTATTGGTTTTTTTCCCCCTTTCCCTTAATTCCCTAAGAGTCCTGCAGATTTTTTATGCTGGTCAGAAAACCAGGTGAAAGGTCACAACTTTGTCGCCTTTATCTCTCTCTCATTTTAACAGCTGTAATTTACTTATCAAATGGTTGTAAAAGACATTTTCTGTGTGACAAGTCAAGACAGAAAAAAAAATATGTCTGGTCCTTCACATTCTCTGATTTTACTAAGCTTATTTTAGTTCTTTAGTTCAGATGCTTAACTTCACAATATTTACCTTCATCTTGCATTTAGTGTAGGCTTTATTTTTAGTGTCTCTCTTGTCTTAGGCCTCCTACCGTCTGGCTGACGATAAGACAGCAGCTCCCAGTGATAAGAAGTGTTACCACCAAACAACTGGCACTAATTTTCACAGATATGTAAAACCTCTTCATCTTCAGCACATTAGGATATTTTTTTTACAATAATAAACATATAAAATGTAGACCCGAAATGTGATACAAGGATAATTTTATAAAAGAAAAAAACAACAGTGTGTATTCATTTGTATTCAGCTAATATTTTGTATGAATGCCTTTTGTTGCTATTACAGCTGCAAGTTTTTTGGTGGAATGTCTCTAAAGTCTTTGCTTATCTTCAGATTGATGCATTTCCCCTGTCTGCTTTGGAAAATAGCTCAAAGTCTGACTTGCAAGACAGCAGCTTTCTTCTGCAACTCTGGCTATATGTTTGGGTTTGTTTGTCCTTTTAAAAGGCAAAGCTATGTCTTAGGTTCAAGTCTTTTGCAACATTTTAAAGAATTTTTTTCTCCCAGAACATTTTTGTATTTAGCTCTGTCCATCTCTAACCATATTCCCCTTCAGATTGCTGACAGAACGCCACTTCAAAGCATAATACTGATGCCACTGTGTTTCATGTGTCTTCAGACTGATGTGCTGTGTTAGTTTTCTTGCCAATGCACCTTTTCCCGTACTGTGTCCCACATAGAGACTGAATTGTGCCGCGCTGGAAATCGGACTTCTTACACCTGCTTTTCCTTTTGCTGCTCTTCACGGATCACAAACTTGGACAGGTCAAGTTTGTGATGTGCATGACTAGTTGTTATAGTGGCTCAAGAAAGGTCAACAAAATGCAAAAGCCTCAACACAAGAGGAAAAGCCACACTAGGTCATGCTTAAATTGAAATTATGCTAATATAATACAACTTTGAGAGAGAAGTGGGGAAAAGGGGTTTCATTATGAACACAGATTAATATTTCTGGCACATTTGGAACTCCATAAATTTAGCTTGACTTCCATTGTGACTTTTGGTGTGGCTTTTGCGTTTCATTCACCCTGGGCCACCATACCTTGTCATAACATATTCCCCTCCTTTGACTGGGTGCTCATTTGATTGAATAACTTATATTTAAAAAAAAAAACAGAATTGTTTGGCTGCATGACAGTCAGTGGCCTGAATTGACCTCCTCTGAGACAGAAAAGTCTGTTTTAAAATATTTTAAGAGACAAATTTATGCTTTAGAAACATGCCAAACCCCCAATCATTTCTTCTGACACCGTCTCCTAGGGTTAGCCGGTCTGTGGCCTGAGATGACTAACTCTCTGCTTGTCTCATATTGCATGCAGCCTGTCTGTACTTGAAATTCTTCGCACAGTCCCCAGATAACCCCTCGTCAACAGCACTATGTTAATATTGCTTACTCGGCAGGCATAGCCTGATTGCACTCTTTAATCCAAATGTACACAACAGGAGGGAGCAGGATTGACAGATCTTGGGGTTTTTTATTTTTTTTCCTGGGAGGTCCCTGGTCTACAAACAGAGCTCTCCTCTGCATCCAATGGATCTGGCCCTACAAGGCCAGAGCGAGCAGGGTCTGGAGACATTGTCCTTGGCAAAGAGTGCATACTCACCGACAAACATGGATGAGAACAGTCTGTGCTCACCAGACGGAAGGGGGCAACGCTTCCCCCCCTGGAGGGTATTACGAAACGTAACCAGGAGAACTATTTTAAATTCTCCTAAAGGATTACGCTGTCGCGGATGACAAGAAATGAGTTGCAGGCGCCATTCATTTAAGAATATATAGACGGGAACCTTGTCTGGCTGTCCTTCAGTGAATTAGACGCTTTTCACTCAGTGTGGGATCATCAGGAGCTGCAACGTTAAAAATAGCACAAAGCGTCAGAAAGGTTAAAAAAAACCCTCCCAAAAAAAACCAAACAACTTAAATTAGAGCAAACATGTTTATTTTTCGTTACATGCACTCGCGTCAGTTCGTCGTTACATAAAAAAGCGCATATGCAAAGATATGCTTAATTAATCATTCCTGTCATTAGGAACACGGTGGGGAAACTTGGTTAAAAGACGGAAATTGAAACGGCAAAATAAGGGGTGGGAGTAGATTAAAAATAAGGTTTCGTACATACAGTACTTTTCAGCAGGACGATTCAGCTGATGGTTATGTTTAAAAGCACCTCCTGGTCGCCTGTGTCTCCAGTAGGGGATGTAGCTCAGTGGTAGAGCGCATGCTTTGCATGTATGAGGCCCCGGGTTCAATCCCCGGCATCTCCACTCTTTTTTCGACATTTTGTTTTTGTTGAACGTCTTTGATTCACAGCATTCATCAAGAAGAAATCGACGATCATGTTTTTAATTAATAAATCTTTTCAGAGTAGTGTCAGTAGTAATAAATCAATAAATAACTAAATCAATAAATAACATGACCTGGTGGAAATAAGACAAAACTGTATGTAAATCTTCCAGTTCATATTAATGGAGCAAATTAGTTGTCAGGGTAAATATTTTATTTTAGAAATGTATTGTTTTGCAAAAATGAAATGGTGTTGTTTCAACTAAATTGTGTTAGTACAATTGTTTTTAAAAATGAATGTTTCTCTCCAATAGATTTTAATTGCAAAAAATTCAAAATGATAAAGTTTATAAAGTTTATTTGAAACTGTTCTTTCAAGGCATTTTTAAAAACATAAACGGATCCAATTTGGATACTAAAATAAATCAACTTTTTTGATGCATGTCTACTTCTGTACACCTGAACTGAAGGCAGCAGGACTCAGTAAGTATGAGGTAAATACCATCATTTTTCAGATGCTTTTGAACTCAGACCCATGTAAGAGTTGGATAACCCATTTTCAGAGGACTGAGGTTTGTCGCACCTGGAATTGACTCCTTCATTTAATTAAATACATTCAAATTCAACCCTGGTTTGAGACAGCACAGATAAATTTACATCGCATTTGCAAACATTAAACTTATCTATTGTTCTAAGCCCAAACATTTCCATCATTTGTAGTAGTTCCTCTTCCTGAACAAGCCTGAAAGACTTATTTTTACAGACTAAAAAGAAACTCAACAAACAAGAGTATCGATTTAAAAACAACAACAAAAAAAAACTGGTTACAGAGTTAATGGCAGCCGCAGTTCTATTTGTTTCAAGAAAGGTTAAAAGGACACTCCTTATAGATCATCTAATGGTTAAACACAAATTGTAGTCAGCCGCAGGTCGACCTCTGAAGAATATGCTGATGGTTTCCCGAAGGCTGCATTTTTAAAGTTGTTGACCTAAATTTGAAAATGTTTTGTGGTGAGGCCCATTTGCCAGACAAAAAAAGCACCTCTTGAAAACAACAACTTTTAAGTGATCAACATTCGTGTCTTAAAAACAGGTTTTCAATTGTCCAATGTAATATTCTCAGTAGCTGTAAGTGTATAACAAAACCAAAAGCTGTCACTAATTGTGGTATGTGGAAAAAAATGATGGCACTTTGATTAGAAGACAAAAAAAAAAATCAGGTAGAACTTGTTTGGAAGTTTCCTGGAAAAAGGCTCTACCTCTTGAAAGAATGCTTCAAATTTGTAAAGATCTAAACAGCTTCTGAAATAATAAATAGACGGGAAGCTTCTATAGAACAAATGCTTTGGAAGATAAAAGTCTCCAACATTTTCTAGACCAATAAAATGGGAGGAAAATGGATCTCCTAATTTAGATAGTTGTATCCTTTCCTTTTAATAAGAAAACTTCTTTTAACATGAGCAATGTTAAAAGAGGCGCAGTTTCCTTAAACAAAACAACAACAGAAAAATATTATCTTTTGATTAAATAATTTGAAATGAAACTATTTCAAACGGCTTATCTTTTTGTTTCATAATTTTTATGTTTAGTAACATATTCCTGACTTCTCATACTTTTTGTAGCTTGTAGAGGATTTCTTTTTTCAAAATGTGGAGTAATGTGATTAGAAATAACATTAATAGTCTGAGAACAAATATGAATTAGTCTTTGTCGCCACCTTGTGGCAAATTGGAGTATTTTCAAGAGCTAGTTCACATCTCTAACAGCAGGGGGCGCCAATTTAGTATGTAGGTCTGAAATTTGAATTTGCTGAAAAAATATAAAGAAATAACTGCGATCGACAACAACAACAGCAATAATAATAATAAAAATAATAATAATAATAATAATAATAATAATAATAATAATAATAATAATAATAATAATAATAATAATAATATCAAAGCTCTGATGTGGCAAAACAAAAATCTTTAAGTTCAACAGATTTGTTTGTACAGAACAATTGAAAAAGCCTGCCGTATGCGGGCTATAAAGGCAGGAAACATAAACATTGAAGCATTATGACAATATTAAGCAAAGAAGAATAAACGGCATTGCTCATAACGTTTATGAAAAAGAAAAAGTCATTTGTAGAAAAAAAAAATCACATGAAAATTTCACATGAAAAAATATCCTAGGTTTTTAAATAAAGCATGAAAGGACATGTCTACCTGTTGTTCAGAAAGTACTAAAACATAAAACATAAGCTCACATCAGGATAAATTCCAAGTACAAGGTTCTCAGTCTGACCGTCTTTTTGCTTTCTAATCATTTTCAGGTCAAGTTAAAGGGGAATAAATCTTGAACATGCCCTAACAAACCCCAATCCCGTCATTTTCTCTCTGGGTTTTGAGCTAACATTTAATTTCACCACCTCGCATAAAAATAGACAATGTTTCCACCTGTGTGTGAGATGTAGATGTTTGCTTGTGACAAGTGTTTGTTCTTGACAATTGTTTGTCAAGAACAAACACTTGTTTGACTCACATGCAACAATGCAACTCTGGACAAATCTAATAACGACTGACATTATTATCATTTGCCGATGGATGTGTAAAACCTCACTTGGTCTGTAAATTGACACGCTCTGCAAACAAACGGCATGAGCACAAAGAAATGAAAATGTGAATATAACTCTGCCCCATTATTAAGCCGTTGAAGTGTGAATAAAATATATAATAGAAGTGTATAAATATACATAATTACACAGGTCAATAGTGACCTGTTTTATGCTTACTCAATGAAAATATGTCAAAATAGACCATGCTGAGCAGAAATAATAGACGACACTTTAAGAGATCATATTGTAAATTTCTCATCACGTCATACAGAGAGTGCCTTGCTCAAAGGCCTGACACACAATGTGACCAAACTACAGATCACGTGTAGGAGTTGGTGTCCAAACGAACTGCTGTGCATTCCTGCGGGATAATCTTATCTTCCTCGTCGCGGACCCCTGAACTGCAGGGCAACGCTCACGCACGCGCCCGGGTTTGCGTGCACAAGCAAACAAAGATGCAGCCGTGAAACTGAATGAAGCAGTCAGAATACATCTGGGATAACAAAACAGGGGCATGACGGAGGTCGTTTACCACAGATTCATCCAATGGCTTTCAGAATAAATCTGATGGCCTTATAGACGGGTACCACAGACTCAATCAAAGAAGAGCTGATTCCTCTGTCTCCGCTGAAAAAAACTCCATTGACTCAATGTAAATGTAATCAAGTGGTTGCTACCTGTCTCCTGAATTGACTGAGTGGGTACAATGGACCTGATTGGTCCAAGATAGAAGAGGGGTTTTGAAATGTAAAGGTGCACTTGATGCATGCATACAATGACAATAGATGTTTAGGTGTCACTTCTTTTCAGATACATGAT
This sequence comes from Poeciliopsis gracilis, assembly GCA_911649635.1. Taxonomy (NCBI): domain Eukaryota; kingdom Metazoa; phylum Chordata; class Actinopteri; order Cyprinodontiformes; family Poeciliidae; genus Poeciliopsis; species Poeciliopsis gracilis. The sequence goes on from CAJVRI010001220.1 coordinate 8,827,484, forward strand.
GGAAGTCGGCGCCGTCAGCAGTTAGAACGGAAAAGGTAGAGCTGAAAATGATTTTATTGTGAAGGAAAATCCTTGGGGTTTTAGTTGGGATTTTCTGTTTCACCTAAAGTTTGATGCAGCACTTGCATGTGGGAGCGACGCTGTTTTTGTTGTTGCGCTTGAGTTTGACCTATTGATTAGAAACAGCAAATTCAGCCTCTTGCAAAAGTATTCACGCCAACTGTTTGCCACCTTATAGCCAAAAACCTGAATGTATTTCATGCTGAGTAACACTGAGTAGCGCATGAAGGTGAAGAAACAGGAAATGATGCATTTAAAATTCTTGACAAGCAAAATAAGAAAGTTTGAACCAGATCTGAACACAAGTTCACCTGCAGGACATTTGGGATGTGCCCTTACTAAGCATTTATGTCACTTCTCTTTTCTTTTTGCAAAACAACTGAAGTTCAGTCAGATTAGACTGACAGCGACTGCAGAACAGAAAATTGTCACCAATTCCCATATGAATGTAGACCTGGACTTTTTCTGGCTCATTTAACTGTCTAGAACAAAAGTCCCACACCATAATGCTGCCACCACCATATTTCACAGTATGCTTAGAGAGATGTTTGCTGTTAGTTTTAAGGCCAAGACTCCGAATCTGTCTAAATCAACTTTTATGCAACCTGCGCAGGAACCTGACTAATTTGTCAGCATTTGCCAATTATTGCGACTTATTACATCGTGAGACCGACTGTCTCGTTCTTGAAAACTACATTATTTTCTGCTGCGGTGATTTCGGAGGATTTCAGAGGAGAAACGAGCAATCTGTGTCTGGTTCATGCCTGGAGCCACAGATGAGTGGAACATCTGTTCCCTGCAAGAAAACCCTTCGTGTCGTGGGGTCAATCTGGCACGCTGCAACACAAATTGTCTGCAGTCTTCCCTGTAGACAAATTGTCATCAACGTGAAGGAAGATGGCCTTCACGTGCCTCTCGGCCCTCCCGGCCGTTTTGTTTTTTTTCCTGCAGCCCCGCCCCCGCAGTCTGCGTGGCGTCAGGATGAACGAGCGCCGTAACGACGCGTGAACTTTTGGGGCATGCGGCGACAAAAGCGCCTTCTGGACAGGTGCGCTGACCCGCCCCGTCACCCGGCATCCGACTCCCTTTGCGATGCTAAGCAGCTCCAGTTAGAGGCTGAGGCATTCCTGTTCAGTGGCTGGCGCCCCGATGCGCATTTTCAAACGCCTTTGCGCACCAGCAACCTCAACGCAGTAATTTCAAAGTGAAACATAAGTGCAACGAAAAGGGGAAAAGACGTTCAATTCTGGCCCAATCAAAACTTTTTTTTTTTTTTTTTTCCTAACGGACCGTGCAGACTGAATTTACTGCTCATTTCCTCCCGGCATTTCACACCACCCCAAGGCAGGCGCTTAAATAGCTCCGACTTTACATCATCGTTTGGTTCCTGTCTGCTCACTTAATTTTTTTTTTTTTTTGGACCTCGGTTCCCGCAGCGAGGAAGCAGGAGAACAGTGCCGCCCCTATTCACACTGACTGATCTCCTACTGAGAGCGGAGAGGAGGACAGATCAGGATGAACTGAGCTGTTTTGTGCTGAGGAGAGGCTGCAGAGGACAGGTCGTTTGTCTCTCCTCTTTATGAACAAAACGCCTCCTTCTCATCTCTATGTGCGCGCACAGTGATAAAGGCTCGATTGTCTCTGCGGGACCACCGGAAACATGTATGCGGTTTTCAGTCTGATATTAAAAAAATAAACAAAAAACAACAACAACAAAAAACATTTCTGGCAATGTGAGAAATAAATGCGGACTTCTCAGCCGGCAGGGGACGCAACACCTGATTTCTGACCAAACTAAACTGTTAACTGAACAGATGTCAACTCTTGGTTTAGTGTTGTCTTTATTTCCTTTTTCACTCTGTCCTGGTCCCTTAACTAGCCAAGAACCCGCAGAGACTCTTTAAGGGACCATCGACAAACTATTGACTAAATAACAGTTTGCGGTGAAGTGGCTTATCTGGAGTGGATCCTGAATTTAGTTTTGGAAGTAGGATACTTCCTTCCTTTGTTTAAGTCATTTATTGTTGCTCTCACTGATCATTGCGAGCCAATTTAAATGAATCCGTGGTGTTTAACATGGGCTTCACATCATGTGACCACAGTGACTGGTGCTACTGTATAAAATGATTTGTACTTTGCATGAATGGTTTTATGGAAACCTATATTTTCAAATGACTGCTAACTTTTTTTTTTTCAATCTTGTTTCAAATTATTTTAAGTATTATTTAAAAAAATACATAAGTTGGGATTTAGACTTTAATTTCCCCAAAGTATATATATATATATATATATATATATATATATATATATATATATATATATATATATATATATATATATATATATATATATATATATATATATATATATATATATATATATATATATATATAAAATCAATAACTTTAATTTTGATATTAATTATTATTATTATTTTTTATTTTATTTTATTTTTTTAGAAAAACAGTGCAGGATGAATTTATGAATGTGCGATTTGACTGGTAATTTGTTGACAGTCCCTACGAGAAGCCACGCTGCAGCAGGTCGCACTGTGCCATGAAGTGAAAATAACATTTAAGCTCATATCTTTAACTCCTGAATACCCAATATTCCAATCTTGTCATTTATTTTATTATTACTATTTTTTTTTTTAACCTAATTCAAAAATTCATATTTCAGTGAAAGCTGAAGGTGTAGAGCCGTGGTGACATGCGCAGTCGCCGAGCGCAGATTTTGCCACTGTGGGCACCGTCCCCCCCTCAGCTGATCCGAGGGGGCCGGTGGCGCCCCGGCGTGCAGGGGTGTGTCTTTGGGCGGGGACGTGCCCACCCACCCCGCTGCTTTCTCCCCCTCTATATGAGGAGGCAAACTTTAACGGAGAGGTACACGCAGATACATCGCAGGCTGTCGTTCCGTTTCCTGTGAGTTTTCCAACTCCGTCCGTCTGGAAACAGGCATCAAGCCAGGAGCTCGGGGACACGGTCGGCGTTTGATTGTGGGGATTGTCTCGTTTGTTCTGGCTGAGGACAAAACCCGGGCTCAAAATGCCTCGATCTTTTCTTGTCAAGAAGTATTTCTCCAGCAGGAAGCCTTATTACAGAGAGAGCCAGCTGGAAAGTCAAAAGGGTAAGTTTTCAAAGGAAATGTTCCAGCAAATCAGGGTTAAAACGCTACATCTAAGCACCTGCAGCCAGGAAAGAGTTGTGAATGCAGCCTGCAGGTGAAAAGACTGATTTATTCACCTGGAAAATGTGTTGATGAGAAAGGTTGATGCTCTGCAGAGTGCAACCCGAGAGCGAGAATGATAACAAGCTTAGATCATCTTGTTTAACCCCACCTGACTTAACTTGCTCTTTGTTTTCAGCTTTTGTCCCAGAAAGCTTTCCACTGGCCGAACTTCCAACGCAAAACAACGCGTCTGCGCTCACTTGCCATCCCAGCAGCCCCTTCTTCACCACCTCCAAAGCGCTGCCTGCTCCCCTCTCCCCAGTCACCCCGGCGTCCCTGCCTCCCTCTCCGCTGGGCCCTCTGAACCTCACCGGCTCTTCCTCCAGCAGCAGCAGCAGCGGAGAGGAAGAAGAGGACGGCGGCCGTACCTCGGATCCCCCCAGCCCGGAGACCATCCAAAACATCTTCCACTGTCTGCACTGCAGCAAGAGCTATGGCAGCCTCTCTGCACTGTCGCATCATCAGCTGTCCAGCCACAAGCTCCCTCCAAGCGGTCCGTTACTGCAGACTGCTTCCGTTCCCTCGGAGGTGTCCCCACGGCCAGCTTTCCACTGCAAACATTGCTCCAAGGAGTACACCAGCCTGGGAGCTCTGAAGATGCACATCCGCTCACACACGCTTCCCTGCGTGTGCCCGACCTGCGGCAAAGCCTTCTCCAGGCCCTGGCTGCTCAGAGGACACATCCGCACGCACACAGGTAAAGATTTCAAGTCGCCCCCATTGATTCACACTGTTTTGACTTTGTTGATGCAATCGGCTGCACCTTGTGCTCATTGATATTTATTGACCCGATGAGCAAATGTAATTGCTCAGCAGGACACAATCTAATCTCAGCCCACCAGTTGGTCTGCATGAGAAACAACAGCATTAACTCAGCCGGGGTGTTCTTTTCCGCAGAGGATCATTTAAAAACAATGACTTTAATGAGTGCAAAGCGTTGCTCTGGTGCTGACGGTGTTCTCTGTTCCTCTGTTCCCCCTGAAGGTGAGCGCCCCTTTGCTTGCCAGCACTGCAACCGGGCCTTCGCCGACCGCTCCAACCTGCGTGCCCACCTGCAGACCCACTCGGAGGTGAAGAAGTACCAGTGTGGCTCCTGCTCGCGGACCTTCAGCCGCATGTCCCTGCTGCATAAACACAGCTCCTCCGGATGCTGTCCCTCATCATAGACGGCCTTGAAAAAGACACAGCCGGATCTCCCCTTTGGATTGTGCAGGGAGCCAGCGCCCACATCCGTGTACAATTCCTGTTTTTTTTTTGTTGTTTTTTTTTATAAAAGTGCCTTAACTTCATGATTGTCAAATATAAAATCACTGTTGTTTGCTGCGTGTTTTTTGGAACTGTGGCAGCTGAAGGCGTAGTCAATTCCCAGGAAACTTCGCTGGTGCCGGCCGGTCCGGGACCGCGGCCATGTTGCAGCTGCTTGGGGTGTGTTTGTGCGTATGCGAGGATGTCATTCCTCACCATGCTATACATGCATGATGTGTGGGTGTTGAGACAGCTGTCTGTGCATGGTGCACCGTGGAGGCAGGGCGCTGAGAGACGCGCGAGCTGCAACCTCAACGACAGGTGACACACGCGGACAACATTTGCCCCCTCCTCGCTGCACAACCACACTAGGATATAAAAGCTCACTTTAGCCTGACCAAAAACTGTTATTAAAACTATTCGGATGTGTGGCTTTTTTTCTTTCTTTTTTGTTTTTCTTTCTTTTTTTTTTTAAAAACATTTGGTTGAAGATCAATTTTCAATAGATGTACTTTACAAAGTCGGGGTATTTTTATTCCTGTGTTTTTTTGTAAATAATAAAATGATTTCTAATAAACTCAGCTGGTTTTCTGTGCTCCTTTTCTCATGTAATAGTGTTTCAGATGACTTTGTATTGACACAAGAGTTCATTAGGACATGCATGACAGTTTGTGAATGGGATGATAGAGCTGCGCACAGTTGTATGGGTTGGTGTGTGCCACAGGGAGCAGGGAGAGGTTTATATGATGTTGAGTGATGGGTAGAGCACCTGCACACACCTGCCCGCCGGTCAGGAAACGCTGGGGACGCACAACGCACAAGCACAGTCGGTGGCCAGACTGCGCAGAAAGACACTGACCAGTGGTACGGGGGACGGGGTGAGCAAATAAGCAACCTGTTCACCTATTTCTTGTCAAAGAAGTGGCATCTAAAAGAAAGCAGGGAATTAGACAGGGCGGTTCAGATCGGCTGGTAATGGGTTCGTCTGAAGCTCAGTATCCGGGGTGCAGCATGCGGCAGCAATCTAAACACACATATATACTCTGACGCCAGCATGTCTTGGTGAGGTAACAGAATTTACTCCTGATTGGTCTCGGAGCAGAAAGGTGCATGCGTGCACCGGTGTGTCTGAGGACGCCGTCAACCACTGAGATCAAATTGCATGACTTGGCTTGCTCAATGTAAACAGCACCCTAAAGGCTGTGCGCTTGCAAACACACAACCCCTGAATACAGAAGCTTACTTTGATCAGGGGGGATTTTTCATTTGTCTGCTACCTTTTTTTTTTTTTTTTTTTTTTTCTTCTTCTTTCTCTGAGCTCATGTGAATATGAGAGTCATCTTAACAGCTGCACACCTACGCAGTCAGAGTGAATCAAAGAGGGCCTGAGTCCCGCTTGAAGGGCCGACCGTGACACGTGTGCTGGGCAAACAGTTTGGAGAAAAAATGCGCAGGGTTTAAAAGATGTGTGTAATTTCAATTTCTCCTTGTGATATCTCCATTCTGCCTCCCCAAACTGTACACTTGATTCCCTATGTGCTTTCGAAATTAAACTGACATCTTGCTAAGGGGACATTTTTTTGGTTTGGGGTGCGTAGGAGGCAGTTTGACTCTTTAGCTGGGAGGCGATGAGATCACTGGAGCTGTCATCTTTCCTTTTAAATGATGCTTGGTATCATATTGGACCCCTTAAAGTATTTTGATGTTCACAGCCTCACGCGTGTGTCCCCTGACTAATTTGGCATTCCTGAACCATTAGCGACAGACATATAATACCACCGCCTAGAAGAGCGATGGCTTCTCTTTCTGCTGTCTTTTCACTTAGAAAAATGTGGCTCCATCTGCCCAGATTTACCTGCAAAATGCTTTAAGTTTCTAGGAGCTGGTCTTTGTTAATGGCCTTTTCAATCTCAATGAATGTTTCCTGGCTAAAAAAAAAAAAAAAGATAATGAAATGGAAAATATTTTTTTTTTGACAATAACGATGGGACAAACTTTACACAGGCTTGTCTCAGGCGAGCAACAGCTTTAACTTCAGCCCATTGATGCATCAAAGTGCCAAATGTCTCATTAGTTTTGCTTAATTTTGTTTAAATCCAGTAAAAGATAATTGTTAAGAGAATATTTGTTCATTTTTTTGTGGCTTAGCTGCTCTTTATATTTTATTAAACAGCCATAAGGAGTTGCCTCTGGGGATGTAATTTGTGTTTTCTCTTATCTCACACTCAGAGCGTAGTACTTTGAGAACTAAGAAACAAAACATCTTATGGTTTTCAATCAAAATATGCATCACTTTGTAGAGCAGGACTCAAATGGTAAAATTAAACTTTAGTGCATTTATTGTGCTGTTGTTGATGATGTGATGTTATTTGTAAAGTTCTTAGATACTTCATTTAATTTGTGTCCAATTTATCCTCTAACCTTTTCACCATCAGCATGACTGAGGCTGCAGATGCTTTGGTCCATCCATCCATCCATCCATCCATCCATCCATCCATCCATCCATCCATCCATCCATCCATCCATCCATCCATCCATCCATCCATCCATCCATCCATCCATCCATCCATCCATCCATCCATCCATCCATCCATCCATCCATCCATCCATCCATCCATCCATCCATCCATCCATCCATCCATCCAGCCATCCATCGTATTTGTAATGTGAAATTTTTGTCCCCTCTCTGTCATGACTCAATAAATTTTATTCTGTTGGGAATAGATTTAAAGACGTCTAAACCCGAAAAGATAAAATCTTTTCGATCTTAACTCTTTTATCAACAGATGTCTCATTTCTCCCCCAACATATTTGTGAACTGAGTCCAAAGGTTTTCTCTCCCTGCTGATGCAAATGCCTGTGCAGCGCTCGCCTGGGATATTCATAACCTGAACTATCTCACATTTGGTTCTGTTACAAACTGTAAACTCCTATGCAGCCGTAGGATTTTATGTGGGGAAACAAATTGCATGAATATGAAACTGGTGCAGCTGAATGTTAAGATTGTATTTGTCCATCTGTTCATCCGACTCTCTGTCTGCGGTTGTCAGTCCATTAGTTTATTTGTAAACAATCCCATTAACATTCTGTTACTCTATTCCTCATATCCAAATAAAATACTCTGACATTTATGTTTCCAGTGGAAGAAATAGCCATAAAGCTGAAGATGAGTGAATATGTTTGCACAACTCTGCATGAAGTCATTGCTTAGGATAGAAATGATTCTGCCAGCACAGCGAAAGCAGGTCCTTTCCTAAAGCACTTGATTCAAAGCATCTGTCTTATTCACAGGGCATGATTGGATGAGTGTCTGCTGATTTTCTATCAAGGTTATCAGGGTTTACAGTGGCCCATGCTGAGTGGGAGAGAGAGTGTGTTGATGAAATCAGAACGTCAGGCTTTGCAGAGCCAATTCACTGGAGGATCAGGTTCAAGCCAAGAGGGTTAAGTCACTGGGCTAAAGTTTCCAACCCTCTTACAAGCTGCAGAGCTCTTACACAACTGCCCAAAGCCTCAGCGCCAACATTCTCCACTGGAGCGATCTCAGAAGACTCTCCTCCAGCCCTTTGTCCTTTCAAAAGATATTAAAAAGTCTCGAGTTTACCTAAGCCTCATCTGCCTCCAAGTAGAAAATTAAGCGACATGTATGGGGAGAATAAATGGCATTAGGTTAGGAATAAAAAGGGGATGTAAGGATAATAGGAGGAGGTGAGCAACAGGAGAGGAGAGACTGGACATTGGAGGGGGAGGAGGTGGGTGTCTGAAGAAGAATGGGTGTATCTGTTTGCAGGCCATTAATCAAATCAGTGGGGAGTTGAATTTACTGAGGAATGCCACATGTTGCAATGCAGACTTGATCAATGACATGTGCTGTGAGGGCAGTAAGATATGCTGACTTTAGACGCCGCCGCTGTAACGGGCAATCAGCATGTAAAACACATCAACATCTGGCTGAGCCAAGAGTCAAAATAAGGAGGAATTCGTCTTTATCATCCAAAGCATTAGGAGTGCGTGCCGCTCTGTGACAGATCCACACGGTGAACGCAGATCTCTGCGCGCACAGAGCAGTTTTACCCAAGGACAGGATGCGGCCTCGGAGAGGGGGCACACACCATTTCCTGCCTTCACCAAAATGTGTCTGTGTGCATCATGAGGCTTCAGCCTTGCTCTTAAACAGCAAGGCTCTGTCTCACAGGGTCAAAGGTTACAGGATGAGCCACAAAGAGACAGGAGGACAAACAAACGTGACACTTTGTCTGTGGCAGAAATGTCCATCTTTGTGTTGCAGAGAACCGTCAACAGGCGTGTTTCCTTTGGCTCTGAATACTGGAGAGCGCACAAACCCTGCTGCAGAGCTCCTGTGAACATCCAGAGGACAATGTTCACTCATCGGGATTTTACTGGATAAACCAGAACAAAGCCGTGAACAATTGTGAAGTGACAGGGAAATGATTCTGAAAATGTTGGTCCACCTTTTTATTTAACCTCTAAACTCCCCTGTCTCATATGAAGAAAGCAGCCCACAGCATGATGCAGCCACACCTATGTCTGAGTGTGCCCATAGTGCTATACAGTGCTAGTTGTCGAGTATCCAACTAAAGATCCTGTCAACACATTGTCCCACCTGAGTCATGGATCATTGCAGCTCCCCAACAATGCCAGTTTTTGAATTAATGTTATAATTTGGTTAACAATGTGATTAAACTGTTAAAAATTCAATTGGTCATCATGCTTGTGGCCAATATATCTTTTTGAAATCGTTATCATTTCAGCAGAAGCATGGGAACCACAGCACAGAAACACGGCTCAGTGGAGACCATGTATTGATTGGGAAAGACATGCAGCGAATTATGAAACAATATGAGAAACGAGGTCCTGTTAGGTAAACTGCCGAGTGGCTGAAATCTTAGAATTGGAAACTATTTCACTTTCAAAAGCGAGCAGCAGCTCTGAGCGTCATTACAAGACGACATTCTGCCTGATGAGTGATTCATATGCTTCTAAATATTTAAACTTTCTGATGCCACAAAGTGATTACATTAATTTATTTTGAAATATACAATGTCGTCTTGGCTCAGCATAAATGAACTACAAGTTTTCGTTGTTTTTGAACGGGCAGCGTTCTGTTTTGTCCTGGTCTGCCACACAGTGATTTGTTTAGAGGCGTCGTCAAAACTGCACAGACACGCCGGCGCTCGATATCACAGCGGCCTCTGTGTGGATCACCCACCTCCGAGTCTGCTGCTGCTGCAGAGAGAGTCCCACCATCTGGCAGAGTTACACTTTATCCACAAAACATGCTGTAATACAAACGGAGAAAATCTGGTTTGCAGTTGGTGGGATATGGGGAAAACGGGAAGAATAGAATAGAGTAGAATCGGTCTAACAGTGGCAAAATTCAGGAGCTACAGCAGCAAAACAAGAAGGTCAGTGGGAGCTTGTATATTTACTAGATTGAGGTTTGAGTCATTTTGCAAATTTAAAAGAAAACTAAAACTTATCAACCAAAGCCTAAAGTTCACAGTCAGACTCAACAGCTCTCTTCTTACCACTTTTCCTCAAGGACAGATTTGACCTCTGTCCTATCAAATGTTCTTCCACCTGAGCTGTGGATTTTTGCAGCTCCTCCAGAATTACCACAGGCCTTTTTCCTGCTTTTCTTCACCTGTAGGCTGAGGTGAAACATTACATTGAGATGTTGTCCTGGACTTTCTGTTCTATAACAAAGTACAGGAGGCTGAATGTGTTCACCAGCCAGACGTTTTAAATCATGTTTACACATTTATGAAAACCATGTTTCTCTTTTCTTCTACTTTGCAACTATGGACTATGTTGTGTTTATAGCATGACAAAATTTAAAAACAACTTTTGTAAGTACACAAAGCAGGACAGGAACATTGAAGAATCTGTCTTCTGTTTTTTATATGACTTATAGTATAATTAGAATGACTTGAACACAAAAAAGTGTTTTCAATCTTCAAAGAAGCTCCTAATTTTAACAGTTAACCAGATTGGAAGGAGGAACAAGGAGGAAGGAGGAAGATGACCTGCAAAAAATTCGTTTTGGTGATAAAATGTGTCTAAATGTTTTCTTGCAAATGCAATTATTTAAAAAAAAAAAAAAAATTCCAGTGCAACTGCTATTCATTTCAGCGATGAGCCAACCCGGGACTAAATGTGGTGCAAGAAAGGGAGTGTGTAGGAAAGTTTGGAAACCACACACACACACACACACACACACGCACACACACACACTCACACTCACAGGGAAAACTGGGCAAAGGCCAACGTGTCATGACATGAGAAAACAGAGAAAATACATGGAGCTGACTTACTAAGGAGGATGTTATTGTCAGAGCAGATAAAAATGGGTGACAAGCTAATCAAGGTAGGAAGATTGAAAAGTATTAGTTTTCTTTGGAGCCAGATGAGTCTGTTGGAGCTGGCAGCAGCTGAAACTCTCCTGTTCCGACTGTTTTTCTCTCTTTTATTCACTCTCTTCTCTCCCCTCACACTGTCGTGTGATTTTGGGTTTTTTTGTTTCTTTGTTTTTTTTTTTTAACCACAGGTATTCAGGTATTTGCCTCCAGGGTGCTGCTGGTAGTGCAAGGAGTTGCAAGGTGCACTCTCGTCCTCGTGTCAGGGCCTGTGTGGACCCAGGGGGCCACCAGCTGAATGACGGGGACAGTCCTATTGTCCCAAAGCATTCCACGTGAACAAGGTAAAGAGCAAGGGAGGTGGCGTGGGGTGGGGAGACGTGCTTTGAGTGGCGATCTGGAGCGTATGCGTTATTGTGAAGAGCACAGATTGACTCCCCGTCTCCTCCACCTCCGCTCCTCGCCCCGCCTCGCTCCGTCCTATCCTGTCCCCTGAGTTGCTGCAGGCTAAGTAAAATACACCTGCCTGAAATCTACACCTCAGGGCCAGATGCCTATCTCCAAAATCTCCAGAGTTTTCCATAAACACACCGAATGTTGCACACACACTCAGAGCAAGAACATCTGGTTTCATCAAATCGGCTGAAATTTGAATTTTGAAATCAATTCGCAAATTTCCTTTCCCTTTAAAAGTTAGTAGAGAAAATCATTCGATGTTTGTTTTCTGAAAGCCCACTACCAGGGCTAACGGGGGAAATCATGTATATGAGCAAAATCTGATCTTTGTTTTCAAAAACGGTGGCTGAATATAAAGTTGACATCTCAAATGTGTTGCAGAGTTGCAGCGACAAATCAGCTTAATTAAGATAAAAGGGCTATTTTGTTTTCTAAATGATGTTTATCCGCTCAGTGAAGTAAAACACAAGAAGAACTGCAGACCTGAAATATACAGGTCTGCAATGGGAATGCAGGTCTGATTCCCACTGAATCAATCAATGGGATCCCATCAATCCCATCAATATTGATGGGATCCCATCAATGGGATTGATGGGATCCCATCTTGACTGATTGGAAATAATCATTGTTTATGGGAGAACCCTCAATGGATCCCATCAATCCCATTGATTGATGGGATTATTAAACATCAGAGGAGCATGAGAAATCTGATATTTGACTTGCTTATTAGAGGAGACAGAGAACAGTGACAGAAAAAAAAGAAAATTGCTCAGATGGGATTAAACTGACATCTGGATGTATAAAGTAATGTTTAATGTCTTTTAAGGCGAGTCGTGTTGAGTAAAGAACTCAGTATTTTACATTAAGCAAGTGTTAAGCCACCAGAGAATGTTCATCGAAGTGCCTGCATCTAAATATTTCATAATGACTTAGGTCATTATTTTAGACAATCTATAGCTCATTTCCACAAAAGTCCTTCTTGGAGCTTCTGTCTCCTCACACTGAAAGATGCTAACCAGATTTTCTGATCCTTGTTCTCTCTGTCCGTCTCACTTTTTCTCAGTAACTATATTTTCACACGTAAATCTGTCCTGCATGCCTTCTTCTCAATTTCTGCACACCTCGGAACCCTTGAACTCCGATCATGTTACTTCATGACGGATCTGATGTTTCTGCGTTTGCTTTGGCATGAGGAGAATCATTCTTGGCTTGTTTTGACTCCCCAGATGTGCACATTTATGAGACAGTGGATGGTCTAATGTTGCATGTCTGAACAAATGGTCAGGGCGACGTGCATGCTTGTGTGTCTATGTGTAACTGGACCCTCTCGTGGTAAGTGGGCACAGGTGTCTCACCACCTGACCACACCCCCAGGCCAGACGGCACCTCCTGTCCCTAACACCTGTCCCCTCCGTCTGTGAAAAGACCTGCGCACCTCATCCCCTTCTGTCTCGCACACAGTCTAAAGCTTGTCTGGGAGGAGGGCAGGTTGCTGGTCTGTGACCAAGCCGGAGGGGGGCTTCTTTAGGACGTAGCGAGGGGATCACCAGTTTGTCTTGAGTATCCATGCAGCTGTCCTGCTGAAACCAGAACTCAGACCAAGGATGCGGCTCGATGCGGTGCCGCCTCTGCCGTCTCGGCGACATCGCTGCAAGCTGTTGGAGAGCGGCTGCAGACCTTCGTGTCCTCACGAGCAACAGATGGGAAGGTATCAGAACACTTCTACCATCTATGTGGATAACAAACAGTGGAAAGATTTGGTTTCAAAGTTGCTCTCATCAGTCTTGTTATTAATGGGTATTTTATTTGACTCTGACAGTGATGAAGATGTGAAGTCCAACTGTTGATCCACCTGACTTTTTAAAAAAAAAGTGTGTGAGGGTTTCTGCCTTCTTTTTAGTTTTTAATCTTTTTAATTTCGAGGCACCAATTAACCTGACAATTATGTGATTGGACAAGGAGGACGCCAGAGTACATGGAGAGCACCAAAGAGGGAGAACATGCAAATCCAAGATCTTCTTTGAGCAAGAGAACAAAGCCACCGAGACTGAGCATTCATCTGTCCGTCCGACTGTCTGTCTTTCTATCCATCGATCCCGGATAAGCCCCCAGTTTTGTCATGCTCTTGATCAACAGTAATGAGAGACCCAGCTCGAAAGTAAATATCAGCATTTAAGAAATAATAAAAGAGAGGAGTGAACAAAAAGATTTAATGATGTGACAAGCAGTAATTCTTACAACTTTTCCTGAAGGATTTTCACACTGTGAATTTTCACACAGTGTGGATTGGGTAAAATGTCCACCAGTGGACATTTTACCCAATCCAGAAATGGTGTAAAATATCACCATTTTACACCATTAGGTGTAAAATGTCCAGAAATGGGGAATGAATCAATACTTTCGAAAAAGATTCATATTCACATGATGAAAACAATGTATTATTTATAGTGTTTTGCTGTTGAAGCATCCAGACCAAATACTGAGACATTACAATGAGCTGAGAATTTGAAACAAATGTTTTAGAACCAAAATGCGTCTTTAACAACCGGTTAATTAAGGATCTTTCAGCAAACAGCTTTATTTTGTTTTGTTTTCTCAGCAAATACAGAAAAAACAGGAGGTATTAACGTTTATTCCAACAAATAGGCCGAACCTAACCCAACGTATTTTGTTTCATTTTGTCAGATGTGTCCCCAAGACATTCCTAAAAACATCAAACATACCAAGAAAACAAGGGCTTTCAGGTGTTGTATTAAGAATAATAAGATGATCCGTGCAGTAAAATACACCTGAAGAGGATGAAATGTATTTTTTTTTATTTATTTTTTGCTTGTGTTTATATGGATGCAGAAGAGAGCCAGAGAGAGAAAGGGAGGGTGAGGTCAGAGCAGCCTGAAGGCCATTGTAAATTCCTCTCTGGCTCAACCAAAGACATTCTTCTCTGCTGTTTTTCTTTCTAATCTCTATGCTCAGATTACCAGCTAGAGGGCCTGACAGGAGAACGGGTGGCATGCGTGCACGCACATGTGCCAAAACACGCAGTGGATGTACACATGCACCGCATCCACACACATAAATCAAACACACCTCGCTGGAGTGGGAGCCAGGAGCTCAAGCCTGAGTAACGTGAAGGAAGAGATTTTCGGTTCAACACATTCAAGAAAACAAAACTTACCGACACACTGAAATCATTAGGCAAGAGATTGTGTTTTTTGAAACCCTGAGAAAACATCACCCCTGTGGAGAAAACTGAAAGGATTCCCACATGACAGCAAACCCCCGCCGGTGCCACCCAAACACACACAAAAATGCCCCGTTTGAAACGGGAAGTCTTTCCAGATGTACCCAAAGACGGTTTCACTGGAAAAACGCCTCGTTTAAATAATGGAAATGGTTTCGGATTTGAAGACATTTATTTTAACCCAGTCGATTAGAGTCACGTTTATTACTTTTTTCAAAGCTTTTGGACTCAGTTTGTCGCATCATTATTTTGTACCAACATCTTATCATTTCATCCCAACTTACTTCAATTTCACATCTGCAAACAAATAATTTCACGAGTAGTCAGAAATCACTGACCGCATACACAGTGCGTTTCTTGGCAGTAAGTTTTTTAATGAACTATCAAAACAAATATCCACACAAGGTCTGAAGTAAACTGACTTAAAACAAGTGACAGTTTAACATTTTTGTCACATCCAGTGACTGTGGTTCTGATCCCTGTGTCTGCTGAGCCTTAATCAAACGAAAATAACTCATAGTGAACTCCCACTGGTATGTATTACTTATTTGAGACACAAGAGATCGTGAATAGAGAATGAAAAAAATCACTTTAGATCATTTTTTCCAAAGTGTTTTCTTTCAGTCTGCAAATGAAAAATACATTTCATTCAACTACAGCGTATATCTGAACAGAAGTCCTAAAAAAAAGTCTTACTGACTCAATTTTAACATTACCGACCTTAAAGGTTTAGATAGGATTATTTTTAAGGTGAATTAATTTGTACTATAGAAGCTATTGATGCAAAGAAAATCTCTCAACTCCCTCTTCACCAGATTTACGTGTTTAGAAGACAGGCATTTGTGATTCTTCTTGCCTAAAAGCTCACAGATAAGAGTAGTTGGAGAGAATTTATGGACATTAATGTTTGACTGAGATAAGTTCAGAATCTCAGCTGTATTTTGGTTCTGAGTTTGAAGCTCTGGTTGCCTGTTTAGTGTTTTCTCTTTCTGCTCCAGACTCCAGATTGCCCAGTATTTAACTCCATCCACACACCCATCAACTCTAACAAGGCTCCCCACAGTACAAGACGACCTCTACCGTGTTTTAAGATGGGGCTGATGGGTAGTGTGGCATTTTTTTGGCACTCAAAGCATTTTGCATGTGAGTGTGAACATTTCCCTCTTGCTGTAAGTTGTCCAGGGAATCTACATGTTTTTTTGTTTTTTTTGGTTTGTCCTGTATAAGTTGCATCAAACTCCAAATAGAACTTCATCACCGATTACAGATTTTTTATTTGTAAAGAAAAGAAAAAGAAACATACCTCAGATTTAATGTTACATGCAGTTTTTTCCCCCTCTTTTTTTTATTTTGGTGTGATTTATCATGTAAAATCCCAATGAAATCAAGTGAAGGTTGTGGTTGCAATAAGAGGTGTCAATACTTACGGACGGCTCTGTACAAATCCCAAACAGCTGGGTAAATTTCGACCCCTGCAGTGAGGAGAGTCAGGATTTTTGAGACTTTACTGCCGTCCCAGTGAGCAGCTCCAGCAGGGGGCTCATACCACCAGACCCCTCTGCAATCAACATGCAGATCAGGGGAGATTTGTTGCTGCAAGAGTTGCTTTTGTTTGTTTGCTTTTAATCGTTGCAAACCTACTGATGCAAAGTTTACAAATTCCCCACAATTTAGCTAAAGGTAATGTTTCGGTTTTGATTTCACAAAAATAAGGAGGGTTGGGGTCTGACATAGGCCACAGTAATACGTAACACTTGATAGTAAAAGTGGGAGGGGGATGGACCAGAGCAGATCCAACACAGTAAAGCGATTATCTCCACTTAAGATCAGACCCCCCTCTGTGACAGCAGAGCTCAGGCTGAGCTGAAACGCTCAGATGAACCAGCATGAGACCTCCCTCTTCAACAGGTGGGGAACAGTAAGAAAAAGCGTGCACAGAGAGCGAAGGATGAAAAGGCAGAAAACTCGAGCACCTGTTTTAGTCTTCCTTTTTGCGGGCCGGGGCTTGCTCTGCCCCGCCCAGAGCAAACCATTCATGTCTCGGTGCCTGCTCAGCTATGTGAGGGAGTGCTGGAGTCGGTTTTCAGGGGCGAGAAAGAGACGCCGGAATGGGAAAACAGTGGAGGTCGGCTTGTAATTATGGGTAACAATTGCTGACGGCTGAGGCGCTGAATCAGATTCAGCGGCTTTTCAACGCCCGCCTCAGCTGGTGTGAGTGTATGCAGGGAAGAAAGAATAAAACCCTGAAGAAGAAGCAAAGATCTCATGAGGAGCAGGTGCTTGGTGAGTTGGCCTGGACTGTTTGAACACATCCAAACATTCGCTGCCCTGTTATCTGATCTATTCCCTGCAAAAATACAACAGCAGGCTTATCAGAGCTTTTCAGATTCTCTCCCACCTGATATCTAACTGCGCTCACACTTAATGCCGGCATGCATTTAGAGCTCACTGGAGGCTCATTAGCCTCCTGGTGGGGCGGTTAGAGTGGGGAGGGGGGGTCAGGGGCTTCAAAGTGGCAGGATCATTGCAGAGTCACCCAGCAATCCTACCACGGGGGTCTGGAGCCGCAGCGTCTCACCCCTAATGAGAGGCCGTGACACGCACACATATGCACACAGTTTGACCCCTACAGACCAGCTGGAAAAGAGAGGCCGACCCCTTCTCCTCCCTCATCTCGCCCGGATTCAACTGCACACATTCTGTGTGAAAGTATTCGCACCTCTTTAACTTTTGTTTACACATTTTGTTCTGTTACAGCCACAAATGTCCGTGGAACAGGATGGGAGGTTTTCAAAACTATTTAGAGCCAGATGAACCTTCCCGTGATTTCCAAATGTTCTGCGGCCGCCAACGTGTTTTCTTCCCAAATTGTCTTTGTATTGATCGCTTCATCTTCCCTTTAGCTCTGAGGAGCTTCCCTGCTCCGACTCAAGAAAACGGTCCCCGCAGCATGATGCCGCCACCACCATGTTTTTCAGCATTTCTAAGAGATTTGCTGTGTTTGTGCAAAATAACACCGAAATGATTTTTATTTTCATATCCCATGACATCTTCATGTCTCTGGGTATCGGGGTAAAGTATACTGAATATAAATGATGGTCAAAGGGTCTTTGTTTTGTGTTTAAAAAAAAAAAAACAACAACTTTTGAATAATGTTTATTGTTTTTTGTCTATCATTTAAAATCCCAGCAAATAGCTTACTGCTGAAATGGCTTAATGGAAATCTGTAGAATCAAAACTACTACTTCCAGAAATACTGGAATTTTCTTTACTTATGACATTAGAAAAAAATTTTGTTATAAATTAAAAAATATGTCAGTGGAACTCGTACTCATCAATATTAAGGAATTATTGACTTATAATAAGCTCTTATATTTTTCTGAAACTTACTTCTAGATTAGTTTTCTTTCTTATTTCAATTGTACAAAAATATTTGCATTAGAAAATTGATGGAAAATATTTGGTAAGACTTTGTGTTTATGCAGTGAACGTGTTTACTAATGTCCTATTCCCACCACTGTCAACAAATTTCAATCCATTGGCGTCTATTGGGGCGCGGTGGAGCGAGCAATATGCATCAAATATGATAAACAAATCATTGTGTCAATACAGAGCAAAATCTTTGAAGAGTGTGTCAGAAACTTTGTTGAATTGATGTCATAAAGAATTAGGGCAGCAAGGAACACCTAAAGTTGAATAACTATGTTTTTAGTGATCTGCTTCCTGTTTTTTTGCTTTGTTGTGCACTTTCTGCTTTAAATGGGAGATTTAAAGCAGACAGTTTATATAAACAGCATTTACGGATGACTATGCTGGATAATTGTTTATCTATTAGATGTGATTTGACAGAATAATTAACCTTCTGCAACTGCTTGGTGTTCATCAGAACGTATTTAAGGACCAACAATTTCAGTCCTCAGTTCTCGAACACCCCAGAAAACCAGGAAATCAGGCATTCATCAATTAGCACGAGTGACATCGAACACATTTAAAGGCATGTTGGACTGGCAGAGTGGGGGGTAAGAATAGAGGAAGGGGAAATGAGAGAGCGGTGGGGGGTTTGCTTTCTGCCGGAGAGGCAAGTGCACCACCACCACCACCAGCAGAAGCGGCAGCACCAGCAGGGGGAAGGAGGGTGCAGGGTCAAGGGAAGAGGCACCTTGCAACAGCTGGTCTCAATTATCCACGGAGGCACCGCTAAGTGTACAGGAGCATGTGTGTATGCAAGTGTGTGTGTGGTGAGGAGGGGTGGAGGGGCTGAGACCACTGGCGCCAGGAGGGGTGCAAGAGGTCAGAGAGGATGAAGATTATAAAAATACTGGCAGCCAGTTGGCCTTGGTGCTGCTGCTGCTGCTGCTGCACGGTGCAAGTGTCTGATTGAAATGTCTTGAATGCATCGCAGGACGTGGAGACGATGTGTGTGTAGAAGCAAATGTGGGTGTCCAGGATGTATCAGAGCAGTGTTAGTCCAGAAACACCCTATAACTGGAAGACTGCGAATGAGATTTGAGTCAATTGTTGTTTTGGTAATTTAGAAATGACATAAAATGCTCTTTATAATAATAATAATAATAATAATAATAATAATAATAATAATAATAATAATAATAATAATAATAATAATAATTTACTAAAGATGTTGGAATAAATAAAAGAAAGTGTAATAAAAAACACACAACCAAACAAACTAATACACTTATTTGTCCAAATTCCTCTGCTGGAGCGGATGTTGTAAGCGTCTCTTTGGTGCCATCTAGTGACAATCAGCTGCAATTGTGGAAAAGGATTTAGGGAGAGGTGAATGAATATTTGTGGCCCAATTTGGAAGTGAACACTTTTTTTTTATTAACTAAGTGTTCATCATCAGAAGTATTCGACAAAATGAGAAAAGGGTTGTGAGTCAATCTGTAAGAAATCTTGTTAAAAAAGGAAACATGGAAAGAAATAAACACCGCACTCCCACGAGATAACAGTTGGAGGTTATCTCTATACAACAGCACCACCTGGTGGTGAAGTTAGAGATGACAGACGATGCGCAAAAGCAAAAAAAAAAAGAAAAAAGGTAATTAATCTATAGATTGGTCAGTTTCATTACTTTGTTTTATCAAATATAAAATATATATATATAAATATATATAAATATATATATATATATATATATATATATATATATATATATATATATATATATATATATATATATATATATATATATATATATATATATATTTATATATATATATATATATATATATATTGTAGTAAGTTCTACACCAGTGTATTAGATCTTGAACAATAAAATGTATATGCTCTAAACTACATGCTGCTGTTTTGATTTTTTAAAAATTATTTCTTAAATGAAATATTTCATAGGAAATATTTCACAGGATAAGTTCACAAACACAGGACATTTTTTAATGGGGCGCGCGGACAGTGCCACTTTCAGCATGATCAAGTAATTATATGACTTTCAGGGCTGTATATATCAAACATGACTTTAACAAAATGTAATTTCACAATTTGACACCAGCTCCAAGGAGGAGCTAAGTGAGGATTTGTCACTCATGCAAAGAATCAAAAGCAACACTCCTTGTATGTTTTTGATGAGAACATAACATTAGGGCCTGATATAAAGTCGATTTGTACCTAACGCATCTTCTTTAAAGCTATATATTAAAGCTGGTATCATTAAACAGATGAGAGGAAAGCACATTAGAACCGGAACCTTCCTCCTTTAGACGTCAATTTATAAATTTGACGACAATTCAGCACCATGGACAGATCTGCAGAAGACAGGAGTGCTGTCCATGGTACTGAACTCACCAACAGGGGATCAACTTCATCAAATTCATTTCTGAACATGATTCTTCTGCCATGAATTGGTTTGTGTAGGCTTCTTCCTCTTCTTCCTCTTCTATTTTTGCCTGTTGATGACAATGTTGAGTTGCATTATTTTTCTTTATAAATGGCTAAAACTAATGTCAGGATCTTAGTGTGTGGATGTGAGATTCTTTCCTAAAGAAAGTTCTTCGCTGTGGAGATGATGATGATGATGATGATGATGATGATGATGATGATGATGATGATGATTAATTTTATTGTTGTTGTGTTGTTGCACTTGAATTTCTTTGAAAATCAAAATTGCGGAATATAAATGATTTTCCTTTTGTTTGTTTGTTTGTTTTTGTTGACATTCATTATATCCAATGATTAATAATTTTACTTGTTATCAAGCACTATGAAACTCCAGAGAAATCCTCAATCGCAACTGAAACTGTGTCCAGCCAAAACTTTAAATGTTCTCTGTGGTTATTATTATTACCGGGGTGTTAAAAACCGGCTCAAACGCCGAGTTTCCGGCGATAATTGCGAAATACATTTAAACCACAACATCAGCGCAGAAAGCAGACACATGCTGTCTGTATTTTCGTGCAGGTTGTTGTGTGGTTAACACTCAGGCCTTCGCCATCATCGCTCCCGACGCCGCGCCGGTCGACGCGTCTGAACCCAACAGTGGACGGACACGCGCGGCTTGCCCTGTGACGTCACAGCCAGCGTCGTCACAACGTTCGATCACTGAATTCCAAAAGCCGCCCGGCGGTCGTTTGAACACAGTGCGGACTTTGCAAGGATGTTCAGTTCCGTCACAAACATTCTGAGCAAAAAGCATGGAAGGATGTTTAGTTCTGACAAAATGATTTTGAACCAAATGGATGCAAAGATGTTTAGCTCTGACAAGATCCTCTTGAGCAAGAATTCATTCAAGTGGAAGGAGCACACCATTATCCACAGTAAGTTTGACTCGTATCTTGTGGAAAATAAATTAGGAGAGGGCAGTTTCGGGAAGGTGATCCGCTGCAGGAACCTTCACACAGATGAGCTCAGGGCCATCAAGGTTCTGAAGCGAAACACCAACGCAGGCAAAGCTGAACTGAAAGCGTTAAAAGCGATAAGACAGCTCGACGCTGACAAGACCAACTTGATCAAGTTTTACGAAGGGTTCAACTACAAAGGACACAAGTGCCTTGTTTTTGAGTTTCTGAGTAAAAGCTTGTATGACTTTTTCATCGACAGGAAACTTCTCCCGCTGCACGTGTCTGAGATAAGGGTCATCGCTCAACAGATGCTAGTGGCTCTGGATGCACTGAAACGCATCGGCATTGTTCACTGTGACATCAAATCAGACAACATAATGCTTGTGAACCACGAGTTGCAGCCGTTTAAGGTGAAGCTCATCGACTTTGGCAACGCCATGAGGAGATCCACGTTGGAAAGGGTGGAGATGATCCAAGCTCTCGGCTACAGAGCCCCCGAAGTGGTGCTGGGCCTGCCCTTGGAGGAGGGCGTTGACATGTGGGCTCTTGGCTGCGTTCTGGCCCTGGTTTTCATCGGAAGGCACATGTATCCCGTGCAATCCGAATATGAATTCATCAGAGTGATAACGAAGCTCCACGGTTTCCCGGAAGACGACATTCTCAAGAAAGGGACGAGGGTGAACACTTTCTTTACTTTCACTCAGGATTCGTACTGGAAACTGAACACGAATGAGGAGTATCAAAAACTGACGGGAAAAAAAGTCATCAAGCACAGTTGCATTGACAAATACATAAAGACTTTTGATGAGTTGCCAAGGTTGCACCCGGGGCTGGATGATCTTGTTGAAGAAAAAGACACGCAGGCTTTCATGAGCCTCCTCAAGCGAATGCTGCATATCAATCCAGCAAAACGGATCACCCCAAGCCAAGCTCTTGGCCATCGTTTCATAACTATGTCGCATCTTTCGCATAAAAGCAAGGGGCCGTACGTATCTTTGGCCCATGCAAACATGAGAGAGTCGCAGCTGGAGGAAGCAGAGGTTGGAAGGTATAAAACATCCAGTGAAAATCTGTGCATATTTGGTTCAGCTCTTTCACACTTTGACTACCCACCTGAAGAGGATTATGAAAATGAGGAATATATATTTTCAATAAAAGCTGGGAGGCAGAACACAGAAAGGCAAATTGACCCGGGATCACAGGGGGAGATGGTTCACGGGGTCGAAACATCTCAGAAAGTGGCGGCAGCTTTGCAGCAATACAAAAAACTCTCGTGCAAGAAAGGAAGAATTCTGATCCACGTGAAGCCCCAAATGTCACCTCACGAAACGCCCGCACCTGTCAGGAAACAAATACGACCAACAAAGCTGCAGAAGCGTGTTTCCAACTCCAAACTGCCCACTCCATTAAAGTCTGAAGGTAAGGTAGACAGAGCATCGCCTGGTGATGTCAGCAGTGCACCAGGTCCTTGTAAAGAACCCACAAAATCGGAAAATGAAGATAGAAACCTTTCCTTCTTAGGTGAGAATTACTTTGACAGTGCTGAGGTAAAATTAAACGAAAACTGCCCTAAGACGATTCTGAGTTTCTTTTCCTGGATTTTTGAGTGCTGCAGAGGAGGCGAATGAATCAGAAACCTTACGGATTCACAAAAATAAACATCTGCTTGTGATGTATGTTCAGTTGGTGCTATGGAAATAAAATATCAACTTATTTTATTTATATAGCAATGACCGAAAAGAAAAGCTGTTCAACAGGTATTGAATTTAAATTGAGTTCAATTTAAATTCAATTTATAAATTGGGGTACAACACCTACAGCCTATTCTGATTAAGAAAGTAATCAGAATTACTTTCTTAATCAGAATATATATAATTTTCTAATTACACACACACACACACACACACACATATGTATATATCTATATCTATAGCTATCTATATATCTATACATATATATGCATATAGATATATATAGATAGATATAGTTATATATATTTGTGTGTGTATATGTACATATATATACATAAACACACACACACACACACACACACACCCACACACACACACACACACACACACACACACACACACACACACATATATATATATATATATATATATATATATATATATATATATATATATATATATGTACAGAGCTAATGCAGAAATTCTACTGAACTTTTTTAAAGATTCCTAAACCAGCATGCTAATCAATCAATCAATCAATCAATCAATCAATCAATCAATCAATCAATCAATCAATCAATCAATCAATCAATCAATCAATCAATCCCTGCGTGTGCGCTCACTCACTCACTCACTCGCTCACTCGCTCACTCACTCACTCACTCGCTCACTCACTCACTCACTCACTCACTCACTCTCATTCTATGACACTTATGTACAAAGAAGAATTGATAAAAAAAACCCAACCCTGACACCAGAAATGTCTTCCTAAACATTAATTGTCCAGAGACACATTAAATGATTAATAATGAAAAACTGAAGTTAAATCCAGAGTCATTTAATACGACAGACCAAACACTCAGGCTGATGGATATGTTAATGTCATTAACTTATTGATAAGAAGAACCAATTGAACTATTACAAAACGTATTTCTTAATTTGTATTCTTAAAGCAGATCAGACATTAAAAATGTCAACTAAACCAGACAATAATAAAGATGTAAGAGGAGGATTTATTTTCTCTAAATGGTGGAGGAAAGACTGAAATTGTAATATTCTTAGCCTTCTCAAAGCAACAGTTTTTATACTTGCTAGTCGGCTTTTGTTATTTTTCCAATGATAATTTGATTATCTGTGGTAAAAAAGTGTCTTTGAGACTTTTTTCACTTTCACCAAATGAAAACTTGTTCAAACTACTTTTGGTCAGAATAAAAATTGAAATAATGAAACTAAAAGAATAAAACTAATACTTTAAGTCTAAATTTGTCACATTAGCAATACACAGTATCTATAAGACTCTTCTTGAGTTCTTTAGTGGGTGGAAGAACAAAGACATTTCTACAGCTGAGCTTCAGGATTTGGTAACGTCTTTCAGATGGAACCAATAAAAACAAATTTTACACAAAGTGTTGAAAGAAATGAGACACAATGTACCATCTCACCATTTATTTTAAAACAAGTTTGTTAAAATGATTACATTCTCAACACTCCTGAGAAAATTTTAAACATTCAAGTCCAGATTGAATGGAGCTACAACACATTTAGTCAAGAATAATATGTTAATCCAAATACCCAAAGACATATTTGTAATGTCAGCAGACCTGGAAGGTGATGACAACAAATTTAATTTACCAAAACTAATTGATTAAGTATGAATAAAATTAATCAAATACCCTTAAACCAAACACCAAAAAATAATAAAATAATCACAAATGACAAATCAAATATTTGAATAAAGTTTCAAATTTATCATTTTTACTGTATTTCTTGTTATGTAAATATTGTCTATGTTAATCTAAACCTTCACCTTTAAGAAAAAAACCCCATATAATATTAACTTTCAAGCCTCTTTAAATGCAAAAACAGTTTGTTTGCACTTTTACAAACCCATTTAAATGTATGCATGATTATACTCATTGACAAGAATAAAATTGATCTCCTTCAAGTTCTCTGGTTATTCCAACCTGGATTCAGAGGATTCAGAACAGGTGCATTTCTGTCTTTTCCTGAAAAACAGAAAATACAGATATTGCAAGTTGTGTGAGTGCACAGTGTACATAATAAATGAAAATGCATAAATTGTGACATAAAAAGTAAACTACACCACACAGATCATTTTGACGATTGTAAAACCAAAATAACTACATCACTGGTTTTACCTTTGAGGAATCACTTCTTACAGAAAGTGGTGATACAAGAACATTAATTAATATAGTTATTATATATGTTATACTGTAGTTTTATAGACCTGAGATGTTAACCCAAACAGATATTTACATTGTGGAATAAACACAAATTTGGGGGGATGAATAAATCAAATTCAAGTAGATAAACTCCTAAACTTTTTCACAAACTGTTTAAAATAAAATGAGAAAGTTATGAATCACAGCTAACAAAAAATAGCTGATGTCTATTATATTTGGCTTATTACAGCCTCCAGAAATACCTCATGTTTGAACTCATTGTGCAGAGACAAATGTGTCAAAGATCTCTCTGTCAGCCTCCAGATGCTCGTTACTTGTTCTCTTAGTGTAGATTCTGAACTTCTTCTCTTCAAACAGCATTGGAAGAAGTTCAGATACCTGAAAGATGTAAGCAGCACATGGCAGTTTGTATTGAACCATAAATTAGAAACACTTGTGGTGAAAATTCAAATGATTTCGCTTCAGAAGAACCCAAGTGACAGAAATGAGCAAATCAAGAATCTAACATATTGTTTCATTCTCACCTGATCTCTTTTGATACGTTTGGCTTCATTTGGGTTTTGCTCTCTGTAGAACCTCACGTGGTCTATGGGGTTTTCGCTCCCCATTCCATAGTTATACTCGACTAACTAAATAATAAATAAATTATGCGAGGTTACAAATAATATTCCAGAGATTAAATTGCAAATATCAAAGTTAATTGCCCCAGTCAAAAAAAGATCCTATTTGCATTAAAACTCACATCCACTTCATAATAGTTTCCCTCGATGTCTTTGAGATGGGCGTTCCACTGATTCTAAACACAAATCGCATAAAATGTTACAACTTACAGAATTTTTCTTAAAAATCAGAAAGTATAGTTACAAGGTGGCTGCACAGTGGCGCAGTTGGTGTCACTAT
Organism: Poeciliopsis gracilis; assembly: GCA_911649635.1. Classification (NCBI taxonomy): domain Eukaryota; kingdom Metazoa; phylum Chordata; class Actinopteri; order Cyprinodontiformes; family Poeciliidae; genus Poeciliopsis; species Poeciliopsis gracilis. The sequence goes on from CAJVRI010001220.1 coordinate 8,853,701, forward strand.
TGCCTTGCAGCAAAAAGGTCCTTGGTTCGATTCCTGGCCCAGGGTCTTTCTGCATGGAGTTTGCATGTTCTTCCTGTGAATACGTGGGTTGTCTCCAAGTACTCCGGCTTCCTCTAAATTAATCTAACCTTTATCTAAATCTAAAGTGTGAGTGTGTGTGTGCATGGTTGTTTGTCCTGTCTGCCTCTGTGTTGCCCTGGCGACCTGTCCAGGGTGTACCCCGCCTTTTGCCCAGAATGTCAGCTGGATATGGGCACCAGCACCCCTCCATACCCCACTGGGGATAAGGGTGTTAGAAAATGGATGGATGGGTAGTTACAGTGTTACTGAGTACAGTTGAAGTTCTTAGGATACCTTCAATTCATCCAGACTCTGTTTTGATGAAAATTCCCCCAGACACTCGTAGAGGTCTCTTTTCATTATCCTTTCCAGTATCGCTCTTGCCTCCAGAAGATCCTCAGAGAAGGAGTTCAATATCTGATAAAATATAGCATCTACAAGGCAAACAGAAAAACATAAAATTGGTCAAAACAAAGTAATAGATTTAAAATCCTCTAAAAATTCAGACTCTGTTTTAAAACATACACACAAAAAAACCAGAGAAAATTGTTATTTTTATCTCAATTTTTCTATTTAAAGTATAATTTGAGCAGCTGTCCATGAAAACATTCTTATATACTGACAACTCTAACATTTCCTACATCCCTATACCCCAGTCACCACGTTAATTTAAAATCCTCATATAAAAGTCTGATCTCCAAAATTGATACCAAAATGTTGGGAGGTTCTCCAGAAAAAATGACATCTGAATAGAAGAAAAAATAAAATCTTTCTATGCTAGAAATGCAATGTTACTTTGTGCTAATTATTCTTTGTTGTAAATTAAATAGTGTCTGCATGTCCATAATGATGCTGCCTTGTATCTATTTGAGTGCAAGATCTCCACTGTGTGGCAGAGATGAAGCCACTTGAAACAATGTTTTCTGGACAAACCAGGCTAAGTGAAATTCAGGAAGGATTTTTTAATTACACCATAATAACATTAATGGCATGAAGCTGTTAACCCTTTGATTGCTCTATTTGGTGTTGTGCATGAGAAAGGTAAAATTACTAATCGTGAAAAGCATTGTGTGCAGAACTGAACTTCAGTGAAGTCAGTGTTAAATCCTCATGGACTGAGAGGATGCTGATCAGGATAGAAGACACTGCTCAAAATCTATAACAATGATAATAATCTGTTAATCAATATTGAGAAGCCTTTTTCATGGAATACTTCTTTTTAAAGGTTATTTGATTAATTTACATTTCTTTGATTGCTACTTTTTTGATTGATTTTTGCTAATGTATCTTGTGTATAAGATAAAGTGGCAAACAGGGTTTTGTTGAAGGAAAATAAAGATGGGGGGAATCTAGATAATATACTTTGATTATGTTATAAATTTTAAGTGTTTTAAGTTTCTGTTCAAAAATGGTGTTAAAATAAGTGCTGAATAAACTTTCAGCATTAAATTATGAGTGCTAATGTCACTTTTACCCATATGAACCTTGTGGATACAAATTGTTCATAACTTTATTTTTATTTCTGTCCCTTTGATTTTGCACAAGTAAAATAAAAAATACATGTTTATATTGGTCTTAAAAATCCACATTCAATCAAACTAACGTACTCTTATGTTTTTCTCCATTGTTGTGTAAGTTTACTCACCCGTCAGCTTAGTGTATGCCACCATGTCATCAATAGCTGTGGAGATGGTGCACATGTTCCCATTCCTGCCTTCAATCTTGATGTGTTTATTTGCTTTCAGAAAAGCATCGCAGATCCTGCAGGACAAACCCAGCATGTAATGGTGAGAAAACATTGCATAAAATAAAAGGTAATAAAACAGAAACAGCATCCATCAAGCTTCAGAAATGTCAAGGCCTCCTTACATCAACTCTACGCTGTTGCCCACTTTGTGCTGATAGGCTCTTTTGTGCAAAGAGAACCTTGTGTAGAACATGTTGTACAGATTGAACACCTCCTGTTAACAATAATGACAACATGAAGTGGCAAATATTGTCATTTTAAATCTTAATGTTGAAAAGAAGTAAATATGATTAAACCAATCAAACCTTGTCTCTGTAACAGATCTGCATCATCTCATCCACTTTACACACTCTGGCAAATTTAATCAAGCGATGGCAGTCAAAGTTGTTCTGCAAACCCAGGTGATGGCAGTCCCTGACACATATCATGAGAAAATAATATGTTTATAGATTTATAAAATTTAAGACAAGATTAAAATTTTGAGAGGAGAATTAAATCCAAAAAGTCACCGAGCAAAATAGTCCCACTTGTCCACGTCAATCTTGTTCCTTGTGTTGGACACAATTTCATAGAGGAAGGCCTTCTCTTTAGGACGGTCAAGGTGTGGCCACTGTTAATAGACAAACACAGAATACGAGAAAAGTACTGAGTTTTAAAGTTATATTTTCTGATTCCACAGAAAGAAACAGTGAAATAAGAAATACAAATTGTCCTTTGTCAAAAGTACATTAATGTTTTTGATACAATGTGGTAGTTTTATACAATATAGTGAATTCCTTCTATTCTTTTATTTATCTAAACTTTCTTTTTCCACTTAAACTGTTTTAAAGATGACTTTTCACTTCCTTTGTAAAGAAGTACTTTCTCTAATTTACATAATTTTCTTTATTCAGCAATTATCATATTCAAAGAGTGTGATGACCCAGTGAAAGATTATACTCATATATTTCAAAAGCTGAACAGATGTGTACCTTAATCTCTTCAACATTTGGAGGATCGATCAGCTCCTTTATAAAGTCCCGGTCCACTTCTGGCACCAGGCCGTATTCCCTCATGAGTCTGATCAAGTCATTTTCTTGATCAGAGTCATGAGATGTCCGGTCAAACATCTTTTGAGATGCCTTCTCATGCTGCAAGAAACATAAAATTAGTTATTCTATGAAGCGAGAGTCACAGTTCAAAAATAAAAGAAACATGTATTCTGAATAAATGAGAATCAGCCAAAGTTTAAAGCTGCAGTAAGCAACTTTTACAAAAGTTATTTTTAGTGACAGATTTTTTTTATAAATCTGTCACTATATCATTATAATATACTGAGCTCCTCCGAGTGAAATGCCTGAAATGCCCAGCTCCTGGTCATAAACAACCAATCAGAGACATAAGGAGTGTGTTAGCATTGTCTATCAACATCTTGTACACATTGGCTAAATGTGCTAATGGCAGAGAAACAACTTGATGCTCCAGGAAAATCTTTTATTTGACATCATTAGTGGTCATTCTAAGCAGCCCAGCATTTTCAACAAGCTCTGCTATCAGGAAGAAGAAATGGCGTAGCACAGAGCAAGGAGAGAGTGGGGGTATGAGCGGCATACCCACGAGGATGATTGACAGCAGCAAGACTCTCCACCTGGATCTGATTGGTTATTTCTAATTAGCTCTGGGAGAAGGCAGAGGAGCATGATTGTTGTCGCTGATTATCTGTCTCACTCCATAATGTCAGCTTTATCAAATATATAAGAAACATTTTTTTTTTCAATAAACGTTTGATACTGCTGCTTTAACAGGACTTTGTAAATATTTTCCATATATTTAAATTTATGTAGATATTCTGGTTCTGATCAGACTTATTTAATAATATTTTGTGAATTAAATAAGTAATCTCTATGGAGATGCTGTTAGGATTTTTAGCAGGACTGGGCGCCTGACCATACTACTAAAACCCAGAGCTGTTTTTATGACCATGGCGTTTCAGTGTTAGATAGAGGAGTTGTGATGATCCCCTCCTGTCCACTAGGTGTCTCTAGTCCACTATTTGTTTGTTCTTTTATTCTTTTCAGGAAGCAGGTAGATGGGCTGTTCATTGAACAAACCAGGCTGCTGTTATATACAGACATTCAGTAAAGTGGGAGATTTTTGTCACGGATTCAAACTGACGAGCCCCCATTTGTCACGCTCTGCTCGCAGGCAATGACAAAAATGGGAGGTAGACGAGCGGAACCATAGAAACAATTATTTATTTTATCCAAAATATGCTCTGGGAAACTCAACAGCCAGTGAGAGAGAAGCGTGGACCAATTCTGCTTGTTCCGGTCTGGTCCTGAGGTCAATCAAGCAGGCCAGCGACTGACTGTATGTCAGTACATAACAGCTGCCTGGTTCCCTTCAATTATCAGCCCATCTACCTGCTTCCAGAAAAAAACAATAGATCTAACAAATAGTGGACTAGAGACACCTAGTGGACAGGAGGGGATCATCACACAGTAAATTTGCCTGACCTGAAGTCCATGGAGAATCTATGGAGTATTGTCAAGAGGAAGATTAGTGACACTAAAACCAACAACACAGATGAACTGAAGGTTGCTATCTAAACCTCTACTGAGATTTTGATTACACCTCTGTAGACTCACTGGCTGATCAACTGCATGCTACACAGCAATAATGTAAAATGCTATTTTTTAATGATCATATGTAAATTCAAATTTTTGAGACATTGAATTATTTTTTATTACGTGCAAGGTATAATCATAGTAATGACCAGAAATAAAGGGTGGAATGAATAAACAAATATGACTCTCACTTTCTGAAATGAGGACACACAATATTGTTCTCTTTAAGGATATGCACATTTTTTGACAAGTACTGATGTATTTTATTGCATCAGTTTTATTTAACCTGTTCAAATTCCAGCAATGACAACATTGAATATATTTTTGTTAATCCAGTTGTCAAAAGGACTGGTGTAAGGCTTCAACCAGTCCTTTCAACCAGTTTAAACCTTAAACCAGTCTTTTGGAAAGTTATATTCTTACTAACTCGGTAATCAACTTCAAATCTTGTCATCTTTAAAGCTGGTCAAAAAAATAACCGTCATATTATAACTCTAATTTCAAAGAGTGCAGGAAAAAATGTTAGCTTTCTTATTCTCAAAACCAGTCTGAAAATAAAGAAATGAGGCAGCAATTCAATATGGGTAAAAATATAATTTCTTACCTTCCACTTAGGTTTATCTTTTATCTTTATCTTTCAGGAGGTACTTTGGGTATAAACATTTGATCAAACATGTGGGAAAATGGTCCATGTCCTGGGAAAAGAGAGAAATGGAGTAAATGGGGTCAGAAGTCTGACTAGAAATGAAAATAAAATGTCTGAAATTGATCTCCTTCATTCTGGAAACCAGTGATCCACTAATCAGTTTCTATAATAAATTGACAGAGTTAAAAACTCAGTTTTGAGTTTGACCAAGTGAAGATTCTGTTTAGATACTTACACAGATAATAATATCATAATAAAATCCACTTTGTTATTTTATAGATTTTTCCAAAGTTAAAAGACTTATTGTCTAATTTAAATGCTGATTTTATCTAAATTATTTATATTTTTTTAGTCTGTATTGATTTGGAGGTAGATTGTGGTGAAGTTGAAAACTTCCTTTGTCAAACCCAATAATGTAAAATGACAATATTCAAAAGTAGCAATAAACATACTGCTCAAAAAATAAAGGGAACACTCAAACAACACAATATAACTCCAAGAACATCAAACTTCTGTGAAATCAAACTGTCCACTTAGGAAGCAACACTGATTGACAATCAACAATGATTTTGTTGTCAGCACATTCAACTTTGTACAGGACAAAGTATTCAATGAGAATATTTCATTCATTTCTATAATTTATTTCCTCATTTGAGGCAAGGAAGTAGATTTTGTGTGAATATTGTGAAGCAGTTTTTTTTTTTAAACATCTCACCCAGGTCATGGCAAAGTCCAGCAATCTGCACACAAAGGACGTCCCTGTCATCAATTTTGAGATCTTCCTTCTCATCCTTTTCATCAGTTTTGACACCTTCCTGCTTCTCGTCCTTTTCATCAGTTTTGAGACCTTCCTGCTTCTTGTCCTTTTCATCAGTTTTGAGACCTTTCTTCTTCTCGTCGAGAGGATTCTGCTTCTCTCTGAGAGACTGAAGAAGTTCTCCAGCCAAGTGCGCCACCCTGTAACAGCAACAAAAGATCTCATACAAAATACAAAAACATAAAGAAGTAAAACTATTAAACTTTCATCAGACAAGTAATGTTAGCTCTACACCAACATAGTATTTAGACATTTATAGACATTGTGTAAGTATTTCTCTCTTAAAGGATTTAAGTTAAAGCCATTACTTTAAGTGAATTAACAGCAATTAGGTGCAATAAAAACAGACATTTACCCAATGCTGTGTTCAAAGCGGTTGTGGGACGCTCCAGGATAAACATAATATTTTCCTCCAAGCTGCTTGATGTTTCGAAGTCGCTGAAACTGAGGCGTGTCGATGATTTTGACAAGGACTGGGTGCAGCTCTATAGTGCCATGAATGGGATCATTGAACACCTGAAAACCAGGAATAGATTCACATCAACATCACTAATTTAAGAAATGAACCAAAATAATTAATATCTGTGAAACCAACAGGACAGAAACTTGAGTGACAACTTTGTTCAAAAATCCTATGAGAAATGAGAATAATGAGAAATCTGATTTACTCTTTAATAATAAGCACAGAATATGACAAAGTAGAGTCACAAAAAGAGATTTTTAAAATTGAAAAGAACAACTATAAACATCTCAGAGTGTAATTCAAATTTTATTTGTAAAACTCAATTAACAATTAATTTGTCTCAATAAAATCCTCCTTTACAAATTCTCATATTCTTTCTTTACTTTGTATCACTTATGGTGTATTTTAATTATGCAGTATTTTGCATCCCACCAAGTTATTGTCACCACTTTTGTGGCAACAGAGTTGTGAACAGAGGAACAGAGAATTATATCTCCCTCTAGTGGACACATGTCAAACTAAAGTCCCAGCGGCCAAATATGACTGATCAAAGATTTTTCATTAACAGTTCAAGATAAAAGTTGTGTGTTTAGATGTTATTTTGCTAATCAAATTAAAACAGTTTCTGCCTCTATACTATCAAACTACATCAGTGTGAAAATATGTTCAATGTAATATAAAGTACTGAGGTGTTTATTAATATTTTAACAGTTTGTTATAAGATCATTTCATCGAAGCATTCTCCCACAATCGGCTCTTTGAGGACATTAGTGAACAAAGTGAAAATTAGTTTTTCACACTTGGTCCAATGGAAACAGTCTTACCTTATATGTTGTTTCAGAGGTTTTGTCTTCCATTGTTTCAGAGGTTTTGTCTGCCATTGTTTCAGAGGTTTTGCAGGATCAGCAGATGGTCACCAAAACTCTTGAAATAAAGATCAAATGACTGATGACAAGATGCTGTAAAGAAGGAAAAGATTAAAACAAAGACAGATGTTTCAATTTGAAACAGATAAAATAGCATTTATTAATATGTTATGTTAACATGACTACTTTTAAAGTAAGATGTCAAACAAAATAAATATATATTTTTCTGTTACTCAATGCAATATTACCAGTGCAGCAAGGAATCTTCAGTCTCCTCAAAATCTTCAGAATTAAAATTTCATCCTGCTTCTACATCAATTTATATCAACAGCTATAGTGCATCCTCTTCCTGGGCAGGGTTATTACCTGATGTAAAAGAGAAACTCATACAAAAGCACCACCTCCAAACTGATTAATATGCATTAGTTAAATAAGAAACACATCATGAAAATTGACATTTACTGAGAATGAAACAATGCCTGTGGCATTATGTTTAATAAAACAGGAGTTTATAAATGTACAAAAGTATTTTTTTTCTAAATAACAGAAGTAAAGTATCATCAGAATACAAATCTGAATAAATTCCAGCCCATCAGCGCTGTCTGAGCTGATCAAGGGTCTGCTGCCAGGACTCCTGGGCCCCTCTGACCTAGGAAATGTAATTGGGCCCTCCTTGTGCAGCTGCTGTTACAATTGTTTGAATCTATCTGACCCATCAAAAGCATCGCAGTTTTAAAGGCTTGCAACTGCCTTGCTTTCTTTGGTCCAATACTGATAACTAGAACAATATTCACTGCTAGTGAATTTTACATCCAACAGTCCATATCCACTATGCTTAAATTGTTTCTATTAGTTTTACTGAAATGTTTCTCCCCACGAGCAAAAGTCGCAGGCAATGTGCAAAATATACATAAAGCAAGCCAGACATCTCAAAAAATGCTATGTGGTTGCATTTTATTTAAGCTGCAGAATATAACGTCAATAAAAAATATGTTTTCTCCATATTTGTTAAAGTCGTCACCATGTTGTGACAGTTTATGAGACAGTTAATCTGTGAAAACAATCAATCTCCTCTTCCTGTTCCTTGAGCTATTAATAAAAGTTACATAGTCCAACTTTAATTTCACATAAAAGAGGACAGGCCAGGAGGGATGTGGGTTAGAGCTGCTGCTGACTAAGTGGTAAATGCTACTAGGGACAAGTTAAATCTTAGTAATTATTTTTCCTTAATTCATTAAATGCTAGTGAAATGCTATGTAGCTAAGCTAATTATGCTGAATGGTTGATAATTTCAAAACAAATTGACACTCCTACTTTTCTCTCTTTTTTTTGAAAACCTGATTTTATCATTTTTCTTAGCAGCATAGTAACAGCCACAGTCGTTCTTGTCTTCCACTGACAGCTGCTGAACAACGTCAAGCTAAGAAGGAACAAATCATTTCATGCAGATCTACTGGGTTGAGGACAAATGTGTGTTTTATGTTCTGGGAGTAGGAACATAACATTTTTACTCCAGAAAGCAATCTTTGAAAACACAATAAGATTAATTTTGTAATTGACAGGGCCCCAATTTTTTTTTCTATGAACAAAAAATAAATAAATAAATTGTGGCGGGGCCCCTGTCCCCTATATGGCGCCCCTGATACTGCTCAATACTTTTTTTCCTCTATGGCGCCCCTGATACTGCTTGAAACATCCTGCAATTCCTGACTAAAAAATATATAAAATATATAAAACAGGCATCAGTTAAATTACTTAGATTACAATTTGAAACAACAAAATTATGGCTTGAATCACTATGAAGTGTCATTTTGAAATGTCATTCCAATTTCATCTATTATTTTTGTGAAATGTTGAGCTCTGATTCTTTGTATTTATGAATTACTTAGATTACATCTGTTGTTTTATTTCCATTGCCACATTAGAAAGTGTTAGATTAAGAACATTGATGTGTTCAAAACTAGTTTGCTGGCTCTATTTGCTCAGCAGTAGATGTACAAACATCTATCATTTATGCAACTTTAAGAACATTTGTTTACATCTTTTATTTTAATTGCTCCCTTGCCTCTTAAGATGATTGCCATACAAACATGAAGTATGAAAACCATGGGCAACATCTCGTGTCAATCATCCAGACCAGATGAATACAAGCCTTGATGCAAAGAATGAACAATACCTGAACACACCCATTACTGGATGTGACAAAGTACAACAGCTGATGTTTTCTTTGCTGTTTTAGATCACCTGTAACAAAACAAACTCATGCCAAGAATGAAACAGGTTCATCACGCCACTGATAGTTGGAGTCCTTTAAATCCAGACCAACTTGTTCTCATGATGTAGTCAATGGATTCCGGTAGTAAAGGAACTTGACACAAAGACTTGTTTGCTTGTCACTGTCAGAAACAGTGATTTGGAAGGTTTTATTTCAAAATGGTTGCATCTACCTCTTCACGCCTTGAATAAATTTCGCTCTATAGCTGTATATTAATTGGATCCATTTGTGTTGTAAAATAATTATGACCCCACTAATTTCAATTCCTAAAAATGAAAGAAAAGCATCATAATAGGCACGCCACACACATATCTGATTGTTTTATGTTAATTGAACAAACTGTTTAAAATGTCCAGCATGATTGGACTGAAGTCAAACAGTGTGATGGTGATACTGCCGTGAACATAATATAATATTTCTTTGCAGCTTGTAATTCTAATTCTTAGTGCAATCAGTCACCAATAATTCACCTGTTTCTCTGCAGCCTTTAGCGTGAGTTATATAAAACAATAAAACAACTTGAGTCTTTCTTCTTTAGCTTCAGATGTCTTTATGGTGTCTCTCAATTCTGAAGAGTTTATTTCAACAGATTTTGTTTCTCAAACCTTCAGAAACCACAGGAACCAACATTGAGATTTTTTTGCATTTTCAAACTTTCATTCCTCCATTTTTGGAGGAAAATTGCTTTCTTGAAAACTGTTCATTCTTGGTTGGATACTGTGCAGTTGGACTGATTTTGGGCACGTTTATCATCTTTTTACTATTTTTGTTATGATGCGTAACCATAGCAACAGGGTGACATAAAACAGGGAGCAACTGATTAACATTGGAAAAGCTGAAATAATACCACAGCTGAAGCCAGAGATCCCAAGAAAATGATGTTTGTAACTTGATGTGCTACATATTGAGTTTGAATTAAGAATAGAACATTTCTATAAATAACATAAAAATGATAACGATGGTTAAGGCAAACAGAAACACACAAAAACGTTTTGCTGTCACAAAATATATCAACAGAATTTTTCAGAGCATCAGTGGAATCATAATCCAGAAGTGGGAAGAACATAATTTTATAACAAATTGCCACAACCAGGTTTTCCAGTTTCTCAAAGACGAGCCAAATAAATAATCCAATGAGTTTGTCCAAGAACCAGAGGCCACATGAAAACAGTAAACAATCCACTCAACAATGGCCTCAATGTAAACTCACTGTGTGTGACTCGGCTAGAAAAACTTGTTGGAGCAGGTTTAGAGTTTTCTGCAGAGAATTTGGAAAAGCCAGTAAATAATGGGAGAGTAAAGTCCTGCTTATACTTGGCAAACATGAAATCTCTGGATGTCACTGCAATCACTTTCTTTAGAGGAAGAATGAAAGGGACCTCACAAAACTGATGTTTGTCAAAATCATGGTTTGATTTTCTATGAAGTATCATTTTCATTGTCATTCCAAGTTCATCTATTATTTTGTGAAATGTTGAGCTCTGATTCTTTGTATTTGTGAATTACTTAGATTACATCTGATGTTTTATTTCCATTGCCACATTAGAAAGTGTTAGATTAAGAACATTGATGTGTTCAAAACTAGTTTGCTGGCTTTATTTGCTCAGCAGTACATGTACAAACATCTATCATTTATGCAACTTTGAGAACATTTGTTTACATCTTTTATTTTAATTGTTCCCTTGCCTCTTAAGATGATTGCCATACAAACATGTTTTCATGGGTGTTGCCCATGAAAACCATGGGCAAAACCTTGTTTCAATAATCCAGACCAGATGAATACAAGCCTTGATGTTAAAAATGAAAAATACTTGAACACACCCATTACTGGATGTGATAAAGTACAACAGCTGATGTTTCTTTGCTGTTTTAGATCACCGGTAACAAAACAAACTCATGTCAAGAATGAAACAGGTTCATCACGCCACTGATAGTTGGAGTCATTTAAATCCAGACCAACTTGTTCTCGTTATGTAGTCAATGGATTCCTGTATTATAGGAACTTGACACAAAGACTTGTTTGCTTGTCACTGTCAGAAACAGTGATTTGGAAGGTTTTATTTCAAAATGGTTGCATCTACCTCTTCATGCCTTGAATGAATTTCACTCTATAGCTGTATGTTAATTGGATCCATTTGTGTTGTAAAATGAATTATGAGCCCATTAGTTTCAATACCTGAAAATAAAAGATATAGCAACATAACATAAGCATGACACAGATATATCTGATTGTTTTATGTTAATTGAACAAACTGTTTAAAATGTCCAGCATGATTGGACTGAAGTCAAACAGTGTGATGGTGATACTGCCGTGAACATAATATAATATTTCTTTGCAGCTTGTAATTGTAATTCTTAGTGCAATCAGTCACCAATAATTCACCTGTTTCTCTGCAGCCTTTAGCGTGAGTTATATAAAACAATAAAACAACTTGAGTCTTTCTTCTTTAGCTTCAGATGTCTTTATGGTGTCTCTCAAATCTGAAGAGTTTATTTCAATAAATTTTGTTTCTCAACCCTTCACAAGGGGTTACATTCAGAAACCAACAGATCTGATGAGGCCTCAACATGATCAAGAAAAGACAAAGACTAAAATGTTTAAATCCTTGCAAGGCAAAGAGGAGGAGCAAGCAAAGCTATTTTCTGGAGAAACAATAAATAAAGTATCAACAAATTCAACCAAAACCCAACTCTACATGAAATAAATAGAAAGTTCCTCCCTCACCTCAAATAATAAAAATAAATGTAAAAACACTTTAAATGTGCAGAGCTGTTTCTTTAAATGTAACAGACTAAAATGGTGGTTTTTAAAGGCTCAGTAAAATTTGATAAAGATGCTGTGTTGAAAATTATAAAAGGTCTTTAAACTGCCTAATGGATATTTGACAAACAAAACCAATTAAAAACAATAAAATAAATATGTATTTGCTAAATTGAACCTTATTTTTCTGAACCAAACCTTGTCTAAGACTCTTTCACTAAATCTTTCTCTTCTAATTTCTGTGTTTTGTATAAAAAGCTATGTGCTGGGCTGCTCAGCGAACTCCACTTGTAGAAAAATATATTTGTCATGTGACACTCATCTGTTTACTTCTAATGTGCAGCAAGGGGCAGGTGTCTCTCTCCATTCACTGAAAGGTAAGTTGAGTCTTGGCTTTCTTGAGTCCGTTCATGTGAACGTTTGCGTCTTTGGAGCTGCAGGCATCACTGTCCTCGCCTTCATTGTTGGTGGACCAGCTGGGCTTCAGAGGAGTCAGCTCAGGTGCTATGACATCTCCATCCTACAGGTAAGAAGCAAATGTTTGTTCTGAGATTTGCAAGAATGCAAAATATGACATTTGCAAGAATGCAAAATATGACATTTGCAAGAATGTTCCAGTACAGTAACAGTAGAAGGTTGTGTAGTTTTACCTTTATTAAATTAATGCAAATATGAACTATTTTTACTCCACCACACATCTATACCACCTTCAGATTTTGTTTTTCAAACCTTCACACGTGTTACATTAAGAAACCACAGCAACCAACATTATCAGTTGTTTTTAAACACAGTCAAGCAAAGATCTGATGAGGCCTCAACATGATCAAGTAAAAGATAAAGACTAAAATATTTCAGTTCTTGCAAAGAAAAGCTATTTTCTGTAGAAATAATAAATAAAGTTGTATCAAAAAATTCAACCAATAATTTCTGTTTATGAAACAGAAATGAAATAAACAGAAAGTTCCTCCTTCATCTCAAATGAAAATAAAAAATAGAAACACTTTAAATGTGCAGAGCTGTTTCTTTAAATGTAACAGACTATAATGGTGGTTATTAAAGGCTCAGTAAAATTTGATGAAGATGCTATGTTGAAAATTATAAAAGGTCTTTAAACTGCCTAATGGATATTTGACAAACAAAACCAATTAAAAACAATAAAATAATTATGTATATTGCTAAATTGAACCTTATTTATATAGTGAAAGAGTCTAGGACTCTTTCACTAAATCTTTCTCTTCTAATTTCTGTGTTTTGTATAAAAAGCTATTTGCTGGGCTGCTCAGCGAACTCCACTTGTAGAAAAATATACTTGTCATGTGACACTCATCTGTTTACTTCTAATGTGCAACAAGGGGCAGGTGTCTCTCTCCGTTCACTGAAAGGTAAGTTGAGTCTTGGCTTTCTTGAGTCCGTTCATGTGAACGTTTGTTTCTTTGGAGCTGCAGGCATCATTGTCCTCGCCTTCATTGTTGGTGCACCAGCTGGGCTTCAGAGGAGTCAGCTCAGGTGCTATGACATCTCCATCCTACAGGTAAGAAGCAAATGTTTGTCACGAGATTTGCAAGAATGCAAAATACAACATTTGCAAGAATGTGCCAGCAGAAAGTTGTGTAGTTTTACCTTAATTAAATTAAATGCAAATTTGAACTTCTTTTACTACCCCACCCATCTATACCAGCATCAGATTCTGATGTGATATGGGTTCATATAGAGCTTTCAGGGGAGGCTGCATGCATCCATCCATCCATCAATATTTCTACACATGTATTTGAGAGTGCAGTTGCAAAAAATATGGGCAAATCTCACTGGACAATAAATACATGTTCGTCTTTATGAGGGTTTTTGTTGTCGTTACATTGTTTGCTTAATGAATAAATCAAAGAGTAATATCATTAGATGTTTCAACAACCAATATGAGTTATTTTCATTACTTTAATTTTACAGTTTCTTTCTAAAATACCTGAACACACCCATTACTGAGCATGATAAAGTACAACAGCTGATGTTTCTTTTCTGTTTTTTATCACTTGTAATAAAAATAACTCATGCCAAGAATGAAACAGGTTCATCACGCCACTGATTGTTGGAGTCCTTTAAATCCAGACCAACTTGTTCTCATGATGTAGTCAATGGATTCCTGTATTAAAGGAACTTGACACAAAGACTTCTTTGCTTGTCACTGTCAGAAACAGTGATCAAAATGGTTGCATCTACCTCTTCACACCTTGAATGAATTTCACTCTATTATTGGATCCATTTGTCTTGTAAAATGAATTATGAGTCTAAGTTTCAATTCCTGAAAATGAAAGACATAGCATCATAACATAGGCATGACACAGATATATCTGATTGTTTCATGCACAGCAAAAAGTCCAGTGTTAATTTAACTCCCAGAGTTAATTTTAACACTTTTTCAGTGTTTATATAGTCCACACTCATCAAGAGTTAAATTAACACTTTCAAAATAGTTAAAATTTTAACACTGTATCAGAGTTACTTATTTAACTCACAAAACAGGGTTCATTTAACACTGTGGGATATACTGGATAACACTGATCAAGGAACAAAAATGTACCATTTTATTAGTGTTGATTTAACACTTTCAAGTGTTATTTACTCCAAAAAAAGTTACTTTATGATTAATTATAATAATTATTAAGAAACAAAACTTGACACAAGTACATCAATTTTGAACACTTTATTTTTGCAGCTGTGTTTCCAACATTTTTCTTCAAACCATACAAAGACTTTAGCTTTATTTATTTTCTCCAAGTACTATCTTAGGATCATCCTCACTGAATACAGTTTGACAGTCACTTTTTTCTATTAAACATTGCTATGAACATTATTAAGATGCTTTCGAAAACATGTGTATGTCAGAAACTGATGCCTGCAGCCACGCTGAGAACATAACAATTTGAATTTTGGTCCAGGACAATAACTATGTTCAAGTCTTAAATGTAAGATCAACTTCTGGCTGCTTGGATACAGTTTTTGACACATAAAACAGGTCAACATTTTTTAGCCTGATTTACTCACAAGAGAGCGCAACAGACTGGTTTAGCAGCCTTGCTCTCATGTCCCTAACTCTGGGCGATTCCTTCATTTTGCCCACATCAATGTTATACACTGTTGTCTGCAGAAATGTGTAGAAATTCATCAATGCAGCATCATAAGAGACATTAAACACAAAATGTGCTTTGAAAAGCTCATCAAATGCTCCAAGAGAACCGTTTGTCTGGCATGGAATGAGGCACTTATCCATGACGATGTAGAAGCTGTCAATCTTGCTTTTCTGACGCCCAACAGCAAGGAGGTATGGCTGCAGACCCCGTTGACCCCGGAGATGCTCCTCTAAACTGCAGCATGACTAAAATTAAAAAGATATACACCAAACATTAGAAACAAAACATACAGCTTTACGATACACGTGACATAAAAAATAAATTCAAGTATGCCCAGACATCTTCAAAGCTGTCATTCAAACATCTGTATTTATGCATGTCTATAAAAGGAAATAGACAAATAATTTTGCATATTTTAAATTTCAATTACCTTATGAAAGACAACAAGTCTCTGAACTGCATCACTTGCACTGATTTTTGGAGACTTCTGTCCTCCTGGTTGCGGTGGAAGGAGATGTAAGAGAAGTAACAGCGAGGCCATTTCTTGGTCATAGCCTGAGGACAAATTTATAAAGGTTTTCAGATATAATATCAGAACTTTATGAGTACTCTGAATAGTCAACTATCTTCAGATATATCTAGGTACTTACTAGATGTGTTAGCGAGGTCATCGCTGTGAAGACTTTCCGCTGACTGCACCAAACTTCTCAATTCAGGTGTAGAAGTGAAACGCTTAGCCTCCTTGATGACATTTGGTTTGAAGAACACGTCCCACTTCTGCAGCAGTCTGGGTGAGGTTTCTTCACTGAATAGAAGACTGAAGTCTTGATCAATCTTTAATAACATGTAGAAATCAAACCATTATAACAACGTAAAAATCCATATTTAAAGACTTTTAACAACTCACTTGAACACTTACCAATCCTTTTGTGTCCAGGAACCTCGGGAACATTGTCAGAATATCATTTCTTCCACTGGCATCTTTAATAAGCTTCTGACGGTGCTCAAAAGTCTCTCTCATCTTCTGAAAGATCACAGGCCTGTCTGTGGTAGGGTTAAGCAGAGATATGACCTCCTGGCAGGCATTCCCATCAAGTTGTTTTTCAACAATCACAGTTCTCTGTATATTTGGGCCTCTAGATGAAATGTAATTGGTGCTACTTGGTGGCACAAGAGATCCTCTTTGAATCTTCCTTTGGACTGTTTTAAGACGCCATGAAATGTATCCAGTGCTGCTTGCTGCGTCATAAAAGTGCTCCTAAAAAAAAGGAAAAAAAGGGAACAAAAATTAAATGCAAAATCACAGTTTTGAGTCACAAAATAAAAGAGCATGATTGATTGTAGAACAAAGAAAAAAAACCATTACATAGCCTTTTTTTGGTGTATGGATCCCTGAGGGATGGGAAGAGTGTCACTATTCCAAAGGCATACTTCTCTCTGATTGCTTTAGTGGGGAGGTGCCTAAAAGCAGATTTTAAATTGGTGATTAAATTTTTTTTTTAATTATTATACATAAATTAAATAGTGTAAAAAACAAACATACCCATGTTTATCAATCATGTCAGCCACCAGTATGTTCACCATTTGTCTTCTTGTGGCATCAGTTAGGGTTTCTGTAGTTTCATACTCCTGCAGAATTTCTTCACCACCAGACTTGCTTTGTAGGACACCTTCAACCAGCTATAAAATGAATAATAAAAAAAGAAAGAAAAAAAAAAACAGGAAATATACAATATGCAGATTACCAAAATATGACAAAACATGTCTGGGCATACAAAACAGAAAGTAGAGGCAGACAAAAAATATTGTTACATTCTTAACAGACACTGCGTTATCAGGATTCTCAGTTTTCTGCTTCTTGCGTGGCATCTCATCCATTAGTATTGTTGATGTTGATGCATTTGAGTTGAAGCTCGACTCAGACTCAGAAGCAGATGACCATTCTGAGAACTCTGAAGAAAGAGACAATAGACATCAGTTACATTCCTTGGTGAAATCTGTATAACAGTTGATTTAATTTGCTTTGGTATCTCACCATCATAGCAGAAAACTGTCAGGACCACATTGCCTTGTCTAAGGAGGTCACTGAATATTTCTTGGTCAACTTCAGTATCTGTTGTATCTTTGTATGTAACTTTGGCATCAGGTGGCAGGCAAAATCGTTCAATGACTAAAAAAAACGAGGCAAGATTTAGAGCCTAATTCTGTAATTAGCTGGATTTTTTTAAACTAACAGTTACTTGATCATGTGATTAGTATGAAACATATAAATGAAAATATAAATTTTACATACCACAAATGTGAAAAATAGACATACATTGAAAAGAATAAAGCCCATGCCCCACACAGATGATAAATAAATAACAAACCTTTTTCATGAAACTGATTGAAGTCAAACAGCCCTTCGACCTCCTCCAACTTCACATACTTTTGCAGGTCACCAAACTTTACATGGATTAGCATTTTATTTCAGCATGGGATAAACCTGGACAAAGCAAAATACGGTAAAGGTCAAGTGTTCACCTCACTGTAACTCTGCTATTGGTGTCACGTGACTTCGGCTCATTGACGTTCCACGGAAGCTAATAGCCGTTAGCTCTTACATTCACAAGGCCAAAATTATCATTTTAACGGGAAAAAAATTGAAGTATATTTTTTACGAGTGTATGGTCCGACAAAATGTGTTTTGTAAGAATTACCATTATAATATCAGGTGTAAGTGCTACCAGCTAACACGTGGGCTACTAGCTAACATGTTGTGCAAAACTGTTGGAAAATGGACATATTCAGCTGCCTTTCGTTATGTGGTAATTAGTAGAAAAAGTCAAATCACTCACTCTGTCAATGTAATAATGCTGGACAAAATATTTAGTAAGTTGGACACTTACCGTGTAGAACAGGAGATGAAGAAAACGGAGCCGTGTTCAGATTGAAATCAAACTGAAGCAGAGGGGAGGAGCTTATTTATCTCTCAGCAGAGTTGATTCAATACCAATGCAAACAACTCTGCGAAATAACTCCAACACTGGGCATCATTTAAATCGCTAAATGTTAAAAAAAAAAACACTTACCGAGTTAAAATTAACTCTGACACGTTTAACCCTGAAATTTTAACTCTCTAGTTTTTGCTGTGTGTTAATTGACCATATTTTTGTGAAAAAACCTTGTCTAGGACTGTTTCACTGAATCTTTCGCTATGTGAGTTGTTTTCATTAGTTTATTTTTACAGTTTCTTACTAGAAAGTTACTAAAAAGTTACATTTTAGTCATGTGGTGCAAATATTCATAATCAGTCATACACAATGTACATTAAGGTTTATTTATTATTTTGAATTATTAAAATAGGCTTCTGTTAATATCTATACATATTGGTTAGTGTTCTGTTAGTTTAGGGCCTTAGAAAAGGAGAGAAATCTGCTTTTAAATGTTATGACACAGACAGAACATTAAAATGTTAAATATCTGACCAACTGTTTATGCCATGCAGTCTGCAGAAATACCTGAGAAGTTCCTGTTCATGCATCACTGAACAAAATGTTAGTGAAATGGAGGCAAACAGTCACTAAGCTAATAAATTAACTTTTTATTAAAGGTTCCGAAACCAATCACTCACTCACTCACTCACTCACTCACTAAAAACAAATGTTGTACAACGGTGTTGAAAGAAATGAGACACAATGTTCCATCTCACCATTTATTTCAAAACAAGTTTGTTAAAATGATTACATTCTCAACACTCCTGAGAAAATTTTAAACATTCAAGTCCAGATTGAATGGAGCTACAACACATTTAGTCAAGAATAATATTTTAATCAAATAATACCCAGACATATTTGTAATGTCAGCAGACCTGGAAGGTGATGACAACAAATGTAATTTACCAAAACTAATTGATTAAGTATGAATAAAATGAATCAAATACCCTTAAACCAAACACCATAAAATAACTAAATAATCACAAATGACAAATCAAATATTTGTATAAAGTTTCAAATCCATTGTTTTACTGTATTTCTTAACATGTAAATATTGTCTATGTTAATCTAAACCTTCACCTTTAAGAAAAAACCCCATATAATATTAACTTTCAAGCCTCTTTAAATGCAAAAACAATTTGATTGCACTTTTACAAACCCATTTAAATGTATGCATGGTTATACTCATTGACAAGAATAAAATTTATTTCTTTCAAGTTCTCTGGTTTTTCCAACCTGGATTCAGAACAGGTGCCATGATTACTTCCTAAAAAAACAGAAAATACAGATATTGCAAGTTGTGTGAGTGCACAGTGTACATAATAAATGAAAATGTATAAATTGTGACATAAAAAGTAAACTACACCACAAAGATCATTTTGACGGTTGTAAAACCAAAATAACTACATCACCGGTTTTACCTTTGAGGAATCACTTCTTACAGAAAGTGGTGGTACAAGAACATTAATTAATATAGAGTTATTGTTAGAATAATTATGTTTTGTTATCATTCTTACATTTGTAGTTTTAATAGTTTAGTATTCACATCCCTGAGAAAAGGAACTTGTTAGACTCTGGAGCTGCAGCTGCGTATAGACCTTGAAGCTCCAGTCCATTTCTTATCTTTGGGATACTCCTTAGACTGCCTCCCTCCACATTCCTTTCCTGCTATGCTTTGTAATAAAGGACCAATTCTGATGCAGAAAGTCAGAACGCATGGCAGACACCTTGAGGAACTGGTCTGCTGTGCCTTCTCCTTTTGCAAAAGACTTGCTTAAAAACTCAAACGTTGTCTGTGGTTCTCTTTTCATGTAGGTTCAGAAAATACCTATCAGTTATATATGTTATACTGTATTTTTATAGATTTGAGATGTTAACTCAAACAGATATTTACATTGTGGAATAAACACAAATTTGGGGGTCAATAAATCAAATTCAAGTTGATAAACTCCTGATATTTTTCACAAACTGTTTACAATAAAATGAAAAAGTTATGAATCACAGCTAACTAAAAATAGCTGATGTCTGTTATATTTGGCTAATTACAGCCTCCAGAAATACCTCATGCTTGAACTCATTGTTCAGAGAGAAATCTGTCAAAGATCTCTCTGTCAGCCTTCAGATGCTCTTTACTTGTTCTCTTAGTGAAGATTCTGAACTTCTTCTCTTCAAAATGGATTGGAAGAAGTAGAGATACCTGAAAGATGTAAGCAGCACATGGCAGTTTGTATTGAACAATAAATTAGAAACACTTGTGATGAAAATTCAAATGATTTTGCTTCAGAAGAACACAAGTGACAGAAATGAACAAATCAGGAATCTAAAGTACTGTTTCATTCTCACCTGATCTCTTTTGATTCGTTCGGCTACATTTGGCTTTTGCTTTCTGTAGAACCTCACGCGGTCTATGGGGTTTTTGTTCCCCATTCCATAGTTAAACTCGACTGACTAAATAATAAATAAATAGTGTGAGGTTACAAATAATATTCCAGAGATTAAATTGCAAATATCAAAGTTAATTGCCTCAGTCAAAAAAAGAAGATCGTTTTTGCATTAAAACTCACTTCCACTACATAGTCTTCTTCTGGGTCTCCCTGTCTTCCCCTGAGACCCGCTGGTAAACGTCCGAAATGTGCTTTCCACTCATTCTAAACAGAAACCGCATAAAATGTTACAACTTCCAGAATTTTTACTTAAAAATCAAACAGTATAGTTACAGTGTGGCTGCACACTGGTGCAGTTGGTAGCATTATTGCCTTGCAGCAAAAAGGTCCTTGGTTCGATTCCTGGCCCAGGGTCTTTCTGCATGGAGTTTGCATGTTCTTCCTGTGCATACGTGGGTTATCTCCAAGTACTCCGGCTTCCTCTAAATTAATCTAACCTTTATCTAAATCTAAATTCTCCCTTGGTGTGAGTGTGTGTGTGCATGGTTGTTTGTCCTGTCTGCCTCTGTGTTGCCCTGGCGACCTGTCCAGGGTGTACCCCGCCTCTTGCCAGGAATGTCAGCTGTATATGGGCACCAGCACCACTCCAAACCCCACTGGGGATAAGGGTGTTAGAAAATGGATGGATGGGTAGTTACAGTGTTACTGAGTACAGTTGAAGTTCTTAGGATACCTTCACATCCTCCCGATTCTCGGCTGATGAAAATTCTTCTGATGAAACTTCCCCCAGACACTCATAGAGGTCTCTTCTCATTATCCTTTCCAGTATCTGTCTGGCCCCCTGAAGCTCCGTAGAAGAGGAGTTCAATATCTGATCAAATATAGCATCTACAAGGCAAACAGAAAAACACAAAATTGGTCAAAACAAAGTAAATGGATTTAAAACCCTCTAAAAATTTAGACTGTTTTAAAATATACACACCAAAAACTGAGAAAATTGTTATTTTTTTCTCTATTATTATTTTTAAAGTATAATTTGAGCAGCTGTCCATGAAAACATTCTTATATACTGACAACTCTAACATTTCCTATCCCTATACCCCAGTCACCACATTAATTTAAAATCCTCATATAAAAGTCTGATCTCCAAAATTGATACCAAAATGTTGGGAGGTTCTCCAGAAAAAATGACATCTGAATAGAAGAAAAAATAAAATCTTTCTATGCTAGAAATGCAATTTTACTTTGTGCTAATTATTCTTTGTTGTAAATTAAATAGTGTCCGCATGTCCATAATGATGCTGCCTTGCATCTATTTGAGTGCAAGATCTCCACTGTGTGGCAGAGATGAAGCCACTTGAAACAATGTTTTCTGGACAAACCAGGCTAAGTGAAATTCAGGAAGGAGTTTTTAATTACATCATAATAACATTAATGGCATGAAGCTGTTAACCCTTTGCTTGCTCTATTTGGTGTTGTGCATGAGAAAGGTAAAATTACTAATCGTGAAAAGCATTGTGTGCAGAACTGAACTTCAGTGAAGTCAGTGTTAAATCCTCATGGACTGAGAGGATGCTGATCAGGATAGAAGACACTGCTCAAAATCTATAACAATGATAATAATCTGTTAATCAATATTGAGAAGCCTTTTTATGGAATACTTCTTTTTTAAGGTTATTTGATTAATTACATTTCTTGAATTGCTACTTTTTTGATTGATTTTTGCTAATGTATCTTGTGTATAAGATCGAGTGGCAAACAGGGTTTTGTTGAAGGAAAATAAAGACGGGGGAATCTAGATTAATATACTTCTGATAATGTTATAATCATTTTAAGTGTTTTAAGTTTCTGTTCAAAAATGGTGTTAAAATAAGTTCTGAATAAATTATCAGCATTAAATTATGAGAGCTAATGTCAGTTTTACCCATATGAACCTTGTGAATGCAAATTGTTTATAACTTTATTTTTATTTCTGTCCTTTTGATTTTGCACAAGTAAAATAAAAAATACATGTTTATATTGGTCTTAAAAATCCACATTTAATCAAACTAACGTACTCTTATGTTTTTCTCCATTGTTGTGTAAGTTTACTCACCCGTCAGCTGAGTGTATGCCACCATGTCATCAATAGCTTCGGAGATAGTGAACTTCTTGCCATCCTTGCCTTCAATCTTGATGTGATCATTTGCTCTCAGAAAAGCATCGCAGATCCTGCAGGACAAACCCAGCATGTAATGGTGAGAAAACATTGCATAAAATAAAAGGTAATAAAACAGAAACAGCATCCATCAAGCTCCAGAAATGTCAAGGCCTCCTTACATCCACTCTACGCTGTTGGCCACTTTGTGCTGGTAGGCTCTTTTGTGCAAAGAGAACCTTGTGTAGAACATGTTGTACAGATTGAACACCTCCTGTTAACAATAATGACAACATGAAGTGGCAAATATGGTAATTTTAAATCTTAATGTTGAAAAGAAGAAATAATTAAACCAATCAAACCTTGTCTCTGTAACAGATCTGCATCATCCCACCCACTTCACACACTCTGGCAAATTTAATCAAGCGATGGCAGTCAAAGTTGTTCTGCAAACCCAGGTGATGGCAGTCCCTGACACATGGCAAGAGAAAATAATATGTTTATAGATTTATAAAAGTTAAGACAAGATTGAAATTTTAAGAGGAGCATTTAATCCAAAAAGTCACCTGGCAAAATAGTCCCACTTATCCACATCAATCTTGTTCCTTGTGTTGGACACAATTTCGTAGAGGAAGGCCTTCTCTTCAGGACGGCCAAGGTGTGGCCACTGTTAATAGACAAACACAGAAATGGAGACAAGTACTAATTTTAAAGTTATATTTTCTGATTCCACAGAAAGAAACAGTGAAATAAGAAATACAAATTGTCCTTTGTCAAAAGTACATTAATGTTTTTGATACAATGTGGTAGTTTTATACAATGTAGTGAATTCCTTCTATTCTTTTATTTATCTAAACTTTCTTTTTCCACTTAAACTGTTTTAAAGATGACTTTTCACTTCCTTTGTAAAGAAGTACTTTCTCTAATTTACACAATTTTCTTTATCTATCAGTGCTTGAAAGTTTATCATATTCAAAGTGAGTGATTACCCAGTTAAAGATTATATTCATATATTTCAAAAGCTGAACAGATGGGTACCTTAAATTTTGAAATCTCTTCAACTTTTGGAGGATCGATCAGCTCCTTTATAAAGGGCAGGTCCACATCTGGCTTCAGGCCGTGTTCCTTCATGACTCTGATCAAGCCATTTTCTTTCACCAGATGTTCAAACATGTCTTTAGATGCCTCCTCATGCTGCAAGAAACATAAAATTAGTTATTCTAAGAAGCGACAGTCACATTTCAAAAATAAAAGAAACATGTATTCTGAATAAATGAGAATCAGCAAAAGGTTAAAGTTGCAGTAAGCAACTTTTACAAAAATATATATTTTTTTCACATATTTTTTTAAACTGTCACTATATCATTATAGTATACTGAGCACCTCAGTGAAATGCCTGAAATGCCCAACTCCTGGTCAAAAACAACCAATCAGAGCCATAAGTAGTGTGTTAGCATTGTCTATCAACATCTTGTATACATGGCTAAATGTGCTAATGGCAGAGAAACAACTTGATGGTCCAGGAAAATCTTTTATTCTACATCATTAATGGTCATTCTAAGTAGCCCAGCATTTTCTACAAGCTCTGCTATCAGGAAGAAGAAATGGCTTAGCACGGAGCAAGGAGAGAGTGGGGGTATGAGTGGCATTAGCCCACGAGGATGATTGACAGCAGCAAGACTCTCCACCTGGATCTGTTTGGTTATTTCTAATTAGCACTGGGAGAAGGAAGAGGAGCGTGATTGTTTTTCGCTGATTATATGTTTCATTCCATAATGTCAGCTTTGTCAAATATACAAAAAACTTTTTTTTAAATAAAATTTTCAATAAAAGTTTGATACTGCTGCTTCAAGACACAGCAGGACTTTGTAAATATTTTCCAATTTTAAATTTATGCAGATATTCTGGTTCTGGTCACTTATTTTCACAAGAATCTTTCATAAATGAAATAAGTAATCTTTATGGAGATGCTGCTAGGATTTTTCAGCAGGGCGCCTGACCCTACTACTAAAACCGCGAGCTGTTTTTATGACCATGGCATTTCAGTGTTAGATAGAGCAGTTGTGATGATCCCCTCGTGTCCACTAGGTGTCTCTAGTCCACTATTTGTATGTTCTTTTGTTCTTTTCAGGAAGCAGGTTGATGGGCTGTTAATTGAACAAACCATGCAGCTGTTATACACTGACATCCAGTAAAGTGGGAGATTTTTGTCATGGATTCAAAATGACGAGCCCCCATTTGTCACGTCCCGCTTGCAGGCAATGACAAAAATGGGAGGTAGACGAGCGGAACTATAGAAACAATTATTTATTTTATCCAAAATATGCTCTGGGAAACTCAACAGCCAGTGAGAGAGAAGCGTGGACCAATTCTGCTTGTTCCGGTCTGGTCCTGAGGTCAATCAAGCAGGCCAGCGACTGACTGTATGTCAGTACATAACTGCTGCCTGGTTCCCTTCAATTAACAGCCCCATCTACCTGCTTCCAGAAAAAAACAATAGATCTAACAAATAGTGGACTAGAGACACCTAGTGGACAGGAGGGGATCATCACACAGTAAATTTGCCTGTCCTGAAGTCCATGGAGAATCTATGGAGTATTGTCAAGAGGAAGATTAGTGACACTAAAACCAACAACACAGATGAACTGAAGGTTGCTATCTAAACCTCTACTGAGATTTTGATTACACCTCTGTAGACTCACTGGCTGATCAACTGCATGCTACACAGCAATAATGTAAAATGCTATTTTTAATGATCATATGTAAATTCAAATTTTTGAGACATTGAATTATTTTTTATTACGTGCAAGGTATAATCATAGTAATGACCAGAAATAAAGGGTGGAATGAATAAACAAATATGACTCTCACTTTCTGAAATGAGGGACACACAATATTGTTCTCTTTAAGGATATGCACATTTTTTGACAAGTACTGATGTATTTTATTGCATCAGTTTTATTTAGCCTGTTCAAATTCCAGCAATGACAACATTGAATATATTTTTGTTAATCCAGTTGTCAAAAGGACTGGTGTAAGGCTTCAACCAGTCCTTTCAACCAGTTTAAACCTTAAACCAGTCTTTTTGAAAGTCATATTCTTACTAACTCAGTAATCAACTTCAAATCTTGTCATCTTTAAAGCTGGTTAAAAAATAACCGTCATATTTAACTCCAATTCAAAGAGTGCAGGAGAAATGTCAGCTTTCTTATTCTCAAACCAGTCTGAAAAAATAAATGAGGCAGCAATTCAATATGGGTAAAAATAATTTCTTACCTTCCACTTAGGTTTATCTTTATCTTTATCTTCAGGAGGTACTTTGGGTATAAACATTTGATCAAACATGTGGGAAAATGGTCCATGTCCTGGAAAGAGAGAAATGGAGTAAATGGGGTCAGAAGTCTGACTAGAAATGAAAATAAAATGTCTGAAATTGATCTCTTTCATTCTGGAAACCAGTGATCCACTAATCAGTTTTTATCCTAAAATGATGAGTTAAAATCAGTTTTGATTTTCATCAAGTGAAGATTCTGTTTAGATACATATACAGATAATAACATCATAATAAAATTCACTCTGTTATTTTATAGATTTTTTTCCAAAGTTAAAAGACTTATTGTCTAATTTAAATGTGATTTCATCTAAATTATTTATATTTTTTTAGCCTGTATTGATTTGGAAGTAGATTGTGAAGAAGTTGAAAACTTCCTTTGTCAAACCCAATAATGTAAAATGACAATATTCAAAAGTAGAAATAAACATACTGCTCAAAAAATAAAGGGAACACTCAAACAACACAATATAACTCCAAGAACATCAAACTTCTGTGAAATCAAACTGTCCACTTAGGAAGCAACACTGATTGACAATCAACAATGATTTTGTTGTCAGCACATTCAACTTTGTACAGGACAAAGTATTCAATGAGAATATTTCATTCATTCAGATCTAGGATGTGTTATTTGAGTGTTCCCTTTATTTTTTTTGAGCAGTGTATAATTCATTTCCTCATTTGAGGCAAGGAAGTAGATTTTGAAGTGGGAGAATATTGTGAAGCAGTTTTTTTGCGGAAGATCTCACCCAGGTCATGGCAAAGTCCAGCAATCTGCACACAAAGGACGTCCCTTTCATCAATTTTGAGATCTTCCTTCTCATCCTTTTCATCAGTTTTGACACCTTCCTGCTTCTCGTCCTTTTCATCAGTTTTGAGACCTTCCTGCTTCTCGTCGAGAGGATTCTGCTTCTCTTTGAGAGACTGAAGAAGTTCTCCAGCCAAGTGCGCCACCCTGTAACAGCAACAAAAAGATCTCATACAAAATACAACAAAACATAATGTTAGCTCTAACCAACATAGTATTTAGACATTTAAAACTTTCACAGAAATAATGTTAGCTCTAACCAACATAGTATTTAGACATTTTTAGACATTGTGTAAGTATTTCTCTCTTAAAAAATATAAGTTAAAGCCAGTACATTAAGTGAATTAACAGCAATTAGGTGCTGTTAATTCACAGCACCTAAAAACAGACATTTACCCAATGCTGTGTTCAAAGCGGTTGTGGGACGCTCCAGGATAAACATAATATGTCCCTCCAAGCTGCTTGATGTTTCGAAGTCGCTGAAACTGAGGCGTGTCGATGATTTTGACAAGGACTGGGTGCAGCTCGATATTGCCATGAATGGGATCATTGAACACCTGAAAACCAGGTATAGATTCACATCAACATCACTAATTTAAGAAATGAACCAAAATAATTAATATCTGTGAAACTAACAGGACAGAAACTTCAGTGATAACTTTGTTCAAAAATCCTATGAGAAATGAGAATAATGAGAAATCTGATTTACTTTTTAATAATAAGCACAGAATATGACAAAGTAGAGTCACAAAAAAAAAGAGTTTTAAAATTGAAAAGAAAAATAATAAAATCCTGGGTAAGTAGTGTAATTAAAATTTTATTTGTAAACCTCTTTAACAATTAATTTGTTTCAATAAAATCCTCCTTTACAAATTGCCATATTCTTTCTTTACTTTGTATCACTTATGGTGTATTTTAATTATGCAGTATTTTGCATCCCACCAAGTTATTGTCACCACTTTTGTGGCAACAGAGTTGTGAACAGAGGAACAGAGAATTATATCTCCCTCTAGTGGACACATGTCAAACTAAAGTCCCAGGTTCCAAATATGACTGATCAAAGGTTTTTCATTAACAGTTCAAGATAAAAGTTGTGTGTTTAGATGTTATTTTGCTAATCAAATTAAAGCAGTTTCTGTCTCTATACTGTCAAACTACATCAGTGTGAAAATATGTTCAATGTAATATTAAGTACTGAGGTGTTTATTAATATTTTAACAGTTTGTTATAAGATCAAGCATTCTCCCACAATCGGCTCTTTGAGGACATTAGTGAACAAAGTGAAAATTAGTTTTTCACACTTGGTCCAGTGGAAACAGTTTTACCTTATCCGTTTGCCTTGTTTCAGAGGTTTTGTCTTCCATTGTTTCAGAGGTTTTGTCTGCCATTGTTTCAGAGGTTTTGCAGGATCAGCAGATGGTCACCAAAACTCTTGAAATGAAGATCAAATGACTGATGACAAGATGCTGTAAAGAAGGAAAAGATTAAAACAAAGAGACATTCCAGTGTGAAATAGATAAAACAGCATTTAATAATATATTATGTTAAAATGACTATTTTTAAAGCAAAAGCCAAACACAATAAATATATATATTTTTCTGTTACTCAATGCAATATTACCAGTGCAGCAAGAAAACTTCAGTCTCCTCAGAATCTTCAGAATTAAAATTTCATCCTGCTTCTACAACAATTTATATCAACAGCTATAGTGCATCCTCCTCCTGGGCAGGGTTATTACCTGGTGTAAAAGAGAAACTCATACAAAAGCACCGCCTCCAAACTGATTAATATGCATTAGTTAAATAAGAAACACATCATGAAAATTGACATTTACTGAGAATGAAACAATGCCTGTGGCATTATGTTTAATAAAACAGGAGTTTATAAATGTACAAAAGTATTTTTTTCTAAATAACAGAAGTAAAGTATCATCAGAATACAAATCTGAATAAATTCCAGTCCATGAGCTGAAACAGGATCTGTTGCTGCCAGGACTCCTGGGCCCTCTGACCTAAAATGTAATTGGCCCTCCTTGTGCAGCTGCTGTTACAATTGTTTGAATCTATCTGACCCATCAAAAGCATCGCAGTTTTAAAGGCTTGCAACTGCCTTGCTTTCTTTGGTCCAATACTGATAACTAGAACAATATTCACTGCTAGTGAATTTTACATCCAACAGTCCACATCCACTATGCTTAAATTGTTTCTATTAGTTTTACTGAAGTGTTTTTCCCCATGAGCAAAAGTCACAGGCAATGTGCAAAATATACATAAAGCAAGCCAAACACCTCAAAAAATGCTATGTGGTTGCATTTTATTTAAGCTGCAGAATATAACGTCAATAAAAAATATGTTTTCTCCATATTTGTTAAAGCCGTCACCATGTTGTGACAGTTTATGAGACAGTTAATCTGTGAAAACAATCAATCTCCTCTTCCTGTTCCTTGAGCTATTAATAAAAGTTACATAGTCCAACTTTAATTTCACATAAAAGAGGACAGGCCAGGAGGGATGTGGGTTAGAGCTGCTGCTGACTAAGTGGTAAATGCTACTAGGGACAAGTTAAATCTTAGTAATTATTTTTCCTTAATTCATTAAATGCTAGTGAAATGGTATGTAGCTAAGCTAATTATGCTGAATGGTTGATAATTTCAAAACAAATTGACACTCCTACTTTTCTCTCTTTTTTTTGAAAACCTGATTTTATCATTTTTCTTAGCAGCATAGTAACAGCCACAGTCGTTCTTGTCTTCCACTGACAGCTGCTGAACAACGTCAAGCTAAGAAGGAACAAATCATTTCATGCAGATCTACAGGGTTGAGGACAAATGTGTGTTTTATGTTCTGGGAGTAGGAACATAACATTTTTACTCCAGAAAGCAATCTTTGAAAACACAATAAGATTAATTTTGTAATTGACAGGACCCCAATTTTTTTTTCTATGAACAAAAGATAAATAAATAAATAAATTGTGGTGGGGCCCCTGTCGGTCGGGGCCCCTTAAAATTGTCAATACTTTTTTCCTCTATACGGCGCCCCTGATACTGCTTGAAACATCCTGCAATTCCTGACTAAAAAATATATAAAATATATAAAACAGGCATCAGCTAAATTACTTAGATTACAATTTGAAACAACAAAATTATGGCTTGAATCACTATGAAGTGTCATTTTGAAATGTCATTCCAATTTCATCTATTATTTTGTGAAATGTTGAGCTCTGATTCTTTGTATTTGTGAATTACTTAGATTACATCTGATGTTTTATTTCCATTGCCACATTAGAAAGTGTTAGATTAAGAACATTGATGTGTTCAAAACTAGTTTGCTGGCTTTATTTGCTCAGCAGTAGATGTACAAACATCTATCATTTATGCAACTTTAAGAACATTTGTTTACATCTTTTATTTTAATTGTTCCCTTGCTTCTTAAGATGATTGCCATACAAACATGAAGTATAAAAACTATGGGCAACATCTCGTGTCAATCATCCAGACCAGATGAATACAAGCCTTGATGTTAAAAATGAAAAATACCTGAACACACCCATTACTGAATGTGATAAAGTACAACAGCTGATGTTTCTTTGCTGTTTTAGATCACCTGTAATAAAACAAACTCATGCCAAGAATGAAACAGGTTCATCTTTCCACTGATAGTTGGAGTCATTTAAATCCAGACCAACTTGTTCTCATGATGTAGTCAATGGATTCCGGTAGTAAAGGAACTTGACACAAAGACTAGTTTGCTTGTCACTGTCAGAAACAGTGATTTGGAAGGTTTTATTTCAAAATGGTTGCATCTACCTCTTCATGCCTTGAATGAATTTCGCTCTATAGCTGTATATTAATTGGATCCATTTGTGTTGTAAAATGAATTATGAGCCGATTAGTTTCAATACCTGAAAATAAAAGATATAGCAACATAACATAAGCATGACACAGATATATCTGATTGTTTTATGTTAATTGAACAAACTGTTTAAAATGTCCAGCATGATTGGACTGAAGTCAAACAGTGTGATGGTGATACTGCCATGCACATAATATAATATTTCTTTGCAGCTTGTGATTGTAATTCTTAGTGCAATCAGTCACCAATAATTCACCTGTTTCTCTGCAGCCTTTAGCATGAGTTATATAAAACAATAAAACAACTTGAGTCTTTCTTCTTAGCTTCAGATGTCTTTGTGGTGTCTCTCAATTCTGAAGAGTTTATTTCAATAAATTTTGTTTCTCAACCCTTCACAAGGGGTTACATTCAGAAACCAACAGATCTGATGAGGCCTCAACATGATCAAGAAGACAAAGACTAAAATGTTTAAATCCTTGCAAGGCAAAGAGGAGGAGCAAGCAAAGCTATTTTCTGGAGAAACAATAAATAAAGTATCAAAAAATTCAACCAAAACCCAACTCTACATGAAATAAACAGAAAGTTCCTCCCTCACCTCAAATAATAAAAATAAATGTAAAAACACTTTAAATGTGCAGAGCTGTTTCTGTAAATGTAACAGACTATAATGGTGGTTTTTAAAGGCTCAGTAAAATTTGATGAAGATGCTGTGTTGAAAATTATAAAAGGTCTTTAAACTGCCTAATGGATATTTGACAAACAAAACCAATTAAAAACAATAAAATAAATATGTATTTGCTAAACTGAACCTTATTTTTCTGAACCAAACCTTGTCTAGGACTCTTTCACTAAATCTTTCTCTTCTAATTTCTGTGTTTTGTATAAAAAGCTATGTGCTGGGCTGCTCAGCGAACTCCACTTGTAGAAAAATATATTTGTCATGTGACACTCATCTGTTTACTTCTAATGTGCAACAAGGAGCAGGTGTCTCTCTCCATTCACTGAAAGGTAAGTTGAGTCTTGGCTTTCTTGAGTCTGTTCATGTGAACGTTTGTTTCTTTGGAGCTGCAGGCATCACTGTCCTCGCCTTCATTGTTGGTGCACCAGCTGGGCTTCAGAGGAGTCAGCTCAGGTGCTATGACATCTCCATCCTACAGGTAAGAAGCAAATGTTTGTTACGAGATTTGCAAGAATGCAAAATATAACATTTGCAAGAATGCAAAATATGACATTTGCAAGAATGTGCCAGTACAGTAACAGTAGAAGGTTGTGTAGTTTTACCTTTATTAAATTAATGCAAATATGAACTATTTTTACTCCACCACACATCTATACCACCTTCAGATTTTGGTTTTCAAACCTTCATAAGGGTTACATTCAGAAACCACAGCAACCAACATTATCAGTTGTTTTTAAACACAGTCAAGCAAAGATCTGATGAGGCCTCAACATGATCAAGTAAAAGGTAAAGACTAAAATATTTCAGTTCTTGCAAAGAAAAGCTATTTTCTGTAGAAATAATAAATAAAGTTGTATCAAAAAATTCTGTTTATGAAACAGAAATGAAATAAACAGAAAGTTCCTCCCTCACCTCAAATAATAAAAATAAATGTAAAAACACTTTAAATGTGCAGAGCTGTTTCTTTAAATGTAACAGACTATAATGGTGGTTTTTAAAGGCTCAGTAAAATTTGATGAAGATACTGTGTTGAAAATGATAAAAGGTCTTTAAACTGCCTAATGGATATTTGACAAACAAAACCAATTAAAAACAATAAAATAAATATGTATTTGCTAAATTGAACCTTATTTTTCTGAACCAAACCTTGTCTAGGACTCTTTCACTAAATCTTTCTCTTCTAATTTCTGTGTTTTGTATAAAAAGCTATGTGCTGGGCTCCTCAGCGAACTCCACTTGTAGAAAAATATACTTGTCATGTGACACTCATCTGTTTACTTCTAATGTGCAGCAAGGGACAGGTGTCTCTCTCCGTTCACTGAAAGGTAAGTTGAGTCTTGGCTTTCTTGAGTCCGTTCATGTGAACGTTTGTTTCTTTGGAGCTGCAGGCATCACTGTCCTCGCCTTCATTGTTGGTGCACCAGCTGGGCTTCAGAGGAGTCAGCTCAGGTGCTATGACATCTCCATCCTACAG
Source organism: Poeciliopsis gracilis (assembly GCA_911649635.1). Lineage (NCBI taxonomy): Eukaryota > Metazoa > Chordata > Actinopteri > Cyprinodontiformes > Poeciliidae > Poeciliopsis > Poeciliopsis gracilis. The sequence continues at coordinate 8,886,706 of CAJVRI010001220.1, forward strand.
GTAAGAAGCAAATGTTTGTCACGAGATTTGCAAGAATGCGCCAGTAGAAGCTTGTGTGATTCTATTTTTATTAATTGTAAGTTTTCAGGGGGGGAAATAAAATCCATCAATCCATCCAAGAGCCCAGTTGCACATAAATTGGACAAAACTGCCACTTTGTTTGAGCTTTCATGGTGTCTTTAGTCTGAACAAGCAGCTGATGTTTCTTTGCTGTTTTTCATCACCGGTAACAAAACAAACTCATGTCAAGAATGAAACAGGTTCATCACGCTACTGATTGTTGGAGCCCTTTAAATCCAGACAGACTACTTCTCTTTATGTAGTCAATGGATTCCTGTATTAAAGGAACTGCACACGAAACTTGTAGATCGATAAATGCCTGCGGCTTCATCAGCATATAATACAGCAGAGACTGTTTGTATAACTACAAAATCATGTTTTGTTATCGTTACATTGTATGCTTAATGACTAGATCAAAGAGTAATATCCAACCTGTGTCAAAAACAAATGAGTTGTTTTCATTAGTTTATTTTTACAGTTTCTTTCTAGTAAGTTACTAAAAAAGTTACATTTTAGTCATGTGGTGCAAATATTCACAACATAATGCATATCAAGGTTTATTTATTATTTTGAATTATTAAAATAGGCTTCTGATAATATCCATACATATTGGTTAGTGCTCTATTGGTGCAGGGCCTTAGAAAAAGAGAGAAATCTGCTTTTAAATGTTATGACACAGACATAACATTAAAATGTTAAATATGACCAACTGTTCATGCCATGCAGTCTGCAGAAATACCTGAGGCTTTGAGAAGTTCCTGTCCATGCACCACTGAACAAAGTGCTTTTTGGCGGCCTCCAGGGTCCTCTCATCGGTCTTCTTGCAGTACACCCTGATGAGCTGTTCAGCAAAGTGCTCTGGCAGAAGTTTAGACACCTAAAAGGAATAGCAGCACCACATAAATTCAAGATGGACAATTTTAGACATTTATCTCAATGGTGTCAAATTGCTGTCTTTGGGAAGTAATTGCTTTCAGATCGACTCCTGGTTAAATCAAACGGCTAATCTTGTTAGCAAGCAGATAGGTTCTACAGAGCCCTGATAATGAAAGAGGAACATTGGATTTGGTTTTACATTAAATCCTTACCTGGTTTTTATTGATTTTTATGGCTTTTGTTGGGTCATCCTTGCAGTAAAAACGCACGTTATTGATGGGATTCTTTTCCTTCATCCCATAGTCCATCGTGATAACCTATAAGAAAATGTAATATTTCATCAAATAAATCACAGACAATAAAGCTCAAGTGTTTCCTCCCCAAAAAATGAGCTCCTGAAGTTTTGAAGAAAGGTTATAAAGAGATCTGACCATTTAAAAAAAAACATAAAACTCACGCTGACAACAAAGTCCTCTGGCTGAAGATCAACATCACGAGAGCCACTCTGGGGGAAGGACTGAGCTAAATCTGCCTCCCAAATGCGAATATTTTCCTTCAGATAAGAAAATAACTGTTAAAGTGAGCAGACATTTCCATTTGAACATCATTAAGATGAAACACAAAAATTACGGTAGTAAATCTGAGTTTTTAAAAATGATTAATTACCACAAAGGCCTTATTTTAACCGAATCCAAAATCTGGGAAGAACATTTCAATTTCTGCTCTTTTTAGTTTATTTTCCAGTTTCCAGAATATAACTTAATGCAGCCTGACCGTGTGTAATATGATCATATGCAAACAATTCAGGTTGACCTCAATTTACAAAAACGGCTGTCCAATTACAAACAAACCTGAGTGACGGTCAAGGCTTTGTCTGGTCGGGTTTGCCCCAGACACTTATAGAGTTGCCGGCAGATGATTTTGTGCAGTATCAGCCTTGCTTCTGCAAGCGCCTGAGAGGATGAGTTCAGGATCTGTTCAAACACATTATCTACAAAACAAACAGAGAAAGAAGAAACCAATGTTACTTCAACTCAAGAAACTTGTCTAATTCATTGAGAAAGCTTGAAGTTAATGGTACAAAACCCATACGTTTCAAATGGAATTAGATGTAAATTTACAGTGTTTGCTGCTGACCTGTCAGCTTTGTGTAGGCCACCATGTCATCAATAGCTGTGGACAGATAGAAGATCCTTCCCTGAGAGCCTTCAATGTGGATGTGTGGATCTGCTTTTAAAAATGCTTCAGTGATCCTGTGAACGGAGATCAAACTTATCAGGACTTCAGAAAAAACTGCTGCATGTTCCAAGAAAGAAAACCACAGCAACTGAGCAAAAGAAAAGAGTAGAAACTAACATTGTCTCGATGATGTTGCCCACTTTGTGCTGGTAGGCTCTTCTGTGGAGACAGTTCCTAGTGTGGAACATGTCGTACAGATTCCCCACTTCCTGTTTAAAATCACATCCTGCATGTTAGAGACTTTTTTTTAACTTGTTAATTAAAAAATGAGATAAATAAAATTGCACCTTGTCTCTTGTGCAGATGTGCTTCTGTCCATCCACTTCACAGACCCTTGCAAATTTTAGGAAGCGCCGATAGTCAAAGTTGTTCTGGATGCCCAAATGATAGCAGTCCCTGAGGACAGAGAGCGAAACAACAAAAACATTTTATTCAATAGGAACATAACCAACATTGCAGGTTGATCATAATGTAAATTAACACCGGGTCGTCAAATCACAATAGTTCCCCACCTTGCAAAATAGTCCCACTTATCCACATCGATACCGTGCATTTTGTTGGCGACAATCTCATAGAGGAAGGACTTGTCTTTAGAACGGCCTTTGTACGGCCACTATGACAAAGAAAAAAGCAAATGAGTTCGTCATTGGCAAATATTACTTTAGGAGTTTGAAACATGTTTTCTTATTCAGGTGTGGTTATTTACAATAATGTCAATCCGCCTTAAACAAACACACTTGATAATCCACATCAGTCCAAAGATTTGTGGTATTACCCTGTACTGTAAACATTTAAAAAACCCTAAAACATTTTGAGGATTTAATTTTGGGGGGAAAAAGAGCCATCAGAGTGCTTTATCTTTGCAATTTCGGCCAACAAAGCAAAAAGTTTGGACACCACTAGGTATGGGATTTTATAAGGCTCAGAATTGAGAAGGTGAAATAATTGTTTTAGACTCTGCAGAAACTCTGAATGTTGCAATACCACAGTGACAGAGTGTGCGCGATTTGTTTTCTTCAATATGTTGGTCACCTTCTCTCCTCGTCCTGAGCTGCTCTCTGTCGGTCCTGCGATCTGCTCCTTGATAAAGTCCAGGTCCTCTGGCAGCACCAGACCGTACTCCTCCATGACGGGTCTGAGGCTGTTGTCATCCACAAGGTAGTCAAACATTTTTAGAGAGGCGGCCTCGTGCTGCAAAACACAAAACAGAACAAAATCAGTAGAAAGTTACTGGAATTTTGATTGAAACAGAAGATCAGCTGATATTTTGCCCGGCAGGACGTTGTAAACTCTCATTTTACATGTTTGTAAAGACTGTTTGGTCATTCTCATGTCTTTATCCGAGCCATAAAATGTTCTGTTAGCTCAACAACTGACATTAACAGCTCTGTGCAGTTAATGCCCTGGCTGGCAGAAATGTTTACCCTCCTCAATAAAATCTGTACTTTAGATCCATAAATTTAAACCTGGTCAGAGAGGACTTCTTGGCATATTTGAGTTTCTTCATCTATTAATACATTTATGTTGTAGTAAACTGGCTTCCACAAAGTGGTCCAAGCCTTTTTCCCTTCCAAGCTTCTTCTCAGAACCATCAAAACCTCTTTAGTTGGCAAATTATTTGGTTGTGACTCATAAGCACAGCTGAAATGAGCTTCAAGCAAACAGGGAACACCCTGTCTTGATACTGGTGAACAAATAGACAAGAGAAAACAGTTTTACCTTCCAGTTAATTCCTGGACGTGCTTTGGGTATAAACATGCCATCGAACATATGGGAAAAAGGTCCATGTCCTGAAAGGGGAAGAACACAGCAATACTGGGTTTACAGGCTCTTTCAGAGGCGAGCGGCGAGATCTTAAAAGGATTGGAGCAGTGCTGAAACAGATTATCAGCAACTCCACTTCTGTTCTTACACCCAGAAACTGAAGCCAAAGAATTGGGAAACATCTGAGATGAAACCCGCAAGTAAGTTCTGTGTTAAGTATGTGCTTATAACAACATCGATTCAAAGTTTAAGGACAAACTAATCCCTGAATGGATTAGTTTGTGTCAACTGACAACAACAACAGTTGATGTTGTGGAGCAACAAGTTTTTAAAAAGAGAAATAAAGCCGCTTCCTTTCCTCATCACAAAAGAAACAACATCCATGCTAGTGCAGTGAAGCCCCTAAAAGTTCAGAATGCTCTGATTGCGAGAACCCATCTGCCCAGAGCAGCACTGACCGAGGTCATGGCAGAGTCCAGCGATCTGCACGCAGAGAATGTCCCTGCGAGAGATGAGGAGCTCTGGCTGCTTCTCGTTGAGAGCTTGAACAAGTCGTCCAGCCAAGTACCCAACCCTGTAAACAGCCAAAAAAAAAAAAACACAACACAGCGTCACCAGAGAAATACTTTATTTTAATGAATAAGTGTCAGAGTTACATACCGACAACAGTAGACACTTGATTTACAGCTGAACTAGAACAGGGCAAGTTTCTTTTTGACATCTCTTTAGTTGGCAAATTATTGTGTCAAGCAGGTCATCACTCGACCTGCTTGACACAGCTGACCGAGGGAAAACAAACATTTTAAAGTGCAGGTCGTGAGGTGAAGCTTCCACACCCTGTCGTTTTGTTCCACACGGTAATGTTTTTATGTGACATTTCCATTTCACGTGTATTATATAGTGGATATAAAAGAACAGATTGTTATAAATCTGTCCTTTATTGTCCCACAGCAGGGACATTCAGGTGTAACAAGAGCAACCTATGGTCAAGCATGCATATTCACATTGAAGGTTTTATAAAATATGTAATTATATACATGTGTGTGTATGAAAAATTATTATTACCAAGAAAAAAAACTTTGCAAACAACTGGGATGTGCATATGACTGCTGCTATAATGATTTATTTATTTTTTTCCAAGGAGTAGTGATGGTTATAATGTCTTACAAGTACATGGAGGAGCGATCTGTATGTTTGAAAATGGTTGAAAATTGCAGTTTTCTTTTCACAGAGCAATTATGCACTTTGTTTTGGTTTATCAACTACAAACCCAATACATAAAATAAACTGAAAGCTTGTGGTTGCGATTCGTCAAAATGGGACAAACTTTGTAATGATGATCATTTTGCACTGCGAGCATTTCTCTCCCAAATCCATTGCAAAAAGTTAATCAAGAGCAACTGGGTGTGACATGCAGACACTCACCCAATGCTGTGCTCGAAGCGGTTGTGGGAGGCCCCAGGAAAAACGTAATACGTCCCTCCAAGCTGCTTGATGTTTCGAAGTCGTTGAAACTGCGGCGTGTCGATGATCTTAATCAGAAGCGGGTGCAGCTCCACGTGGCCGTGGATGGGATCGTTGAAGACCTGACAGCCAGGAAGGAAAACGATATGAGGACGGGATCGCTTTCACGATCAACGGCGTCACACCGGGGTCAGAACAGAAACACAGAGGAGACTCTTCTTCTTCTTCCTTTGTGCTGTCTGTGTGGATGCCCTTGGACCTACAGTCTGCTTCATGTTATCTGAACAGCCTTGACAGTCTGCCATGGTGGGAAAATGTTCACCTTGCTGGGCTCAGCTTCAATCTGCCACAGTTTCCTGAGGCTGTGCAGAATCTGCAGACGGTCACCGAGACACCTGAAGAGAACAATCAGAAGATTTTCCTTTAAAACCTGAGCAACAGATTCAATGCAGAAGCAGAAAACGAAGCAGTGGCCACGTTTCCCTTTATCCACAATGTCATGTTGTTTTGTGGAAAGGCTTACTTTATGCCAATCTTCTCCAGGTCTGCATCCTTGAGGTACCTCAGTCCCACACCTGTAATCTTCTCAGCTGGTTGCCATCAGAACAAAAAGCGCAATGCCAGTGAATACGTCACGTTTTGCGTTGCTAGCGAGCATTATGTTTATATGTGGCCAACTAAAAGTAAAAGCCAACCTCTGAACTTATCCATCCACTCTTCAAGTCCTTCTCTTTGCAGGTATTGACAGGTTTCCTCGACTCCCCACCGCATGTAGCCGGAGTCCGGAGGCGAGCCTCGGGCCACCGACACTCTCTTCTCCGGGGTTTGGAACTCCTCGCCCGGGCTGGGAGCTGGCCCCACGGGTCGCTTTCGGCTCTCCATGTCGGTCACAGTGACAGGCGGGAATGAGTGAAGCCGGAAGCAGTTTCTCCACGCTGTCTTAGACAGCTGATTCGGCTGCGAAAGACAGAAAGACTGCGAAAAAGAAATACCCGGGTTTTGTCGTTTCGCCCGAGCAACTAAGCTAGTTCAAAACACAGGCCACTTTCCGGTTATTTATTTCAAAATAAAAGCCCCCTTTGCCCTTCGGATACCGACTCAGTGAAGCGACACAGAATCACCATCAGTCACCATTATTTGTTTATCTTAATAAATGTTATAGTTAGCATGCTCAGGTTATCTTGAGCTGCTAGCTGCTACTACAGCCATTTGAACTCTGCTGTGTTCTGACCCAGTCCTCATGAATAGTGTTCATGTCAATGACAAACCACGCCTCCAATTGATCCTGCACAATGTCCTGCGGTTGTGCAGGACATTGTCGACTGATTTTCTTTCTCTTTTTTTTTGAAAGAGACTGTTGTCAAGCAATTCAATGAACAGCTGTTCAATACGGTGGCCCTGAGGTCACCGTACTCAGCAGGTAGAACACCAACAACTGAGCTGGTGTCCAAACAAGAAGTGTGTTATTTCCTTGGAGGCACGTTTTTATTTTAATTTGGAAGTTTAACACTTCGCTTCCGGTGTGACATGAGCAACCTTCTGACAGTTTTTATTTTGACGTATCACGCAGCGGGAGCGGGGGGAATGTGTGTAGGTGAGCAAATGCAGCTTTAGGAGACGAGACGATAATAAGTCGCATCAATAATTTCTAGCCTCCGCTAATTGCATAAGAGAAACAGGAAACGCATCCTCATCCAGCGCTGCGTCATTGGTGATATATCAACAACAATGTGTGTGGAGAACAAAGAAATGAACGCATTTAACGTACTATGCGTGGCTTTAATGCAACGATCACAAGCAAATGAAAAGCAAACTTTTTTGCGTTTTGTTTGCAAAGTGAGACTTGGGGGAGTCAGCAGTATAAGCGGAAGTATGTAGCTGTTCTTTAGTCACATAATGACTTGATTTGTTGCCTACTTTCATTTTATGGACGGCTAGACGTCCAAATTTCCAGGTGTCATTGAATGTACCCCCCAAAAATCTCTTTTGCGCGCTTTTATTGGCTCATTGATTTACATATTAATTCATTAATGTATTGGTTTAATTGTTTAATGACAGCTGTGAAAAAGTACTTATTTCAACATTAATCATATTTCCTCGTTTAGCTCTGTTTGTTTCAACGCCTGTTGATTGATACCCAGGAGGAAATAGTGTGAATCTTAAAAGAAACTGAGAAATGTTTTTCTGTTACTTCATTTCTAAAAAAGAAAAAGAAAAAGAAAAAGAAAACGAAGGACCATGAAGCTAATCATGAATAGGAAAGTTCTTTATTAAATGATAAAATTAACCTTTGCAAAATCCCATCAAAACCTTTCAATTCTGTCTGCGATTATCTTTCATATGTCAACGTGTTTCAGCAATGACCACAAGATGGCACTGTAGCTCCGATCTAGGAATGAATTTGCCTTTATTCCTAAATTGAGTTCTGTAAAGAATGAGAATCATCTTGATTCGTCTTGGCAGCTACTTATTGTCGAGCCTGCATTTGTCTGGTCTGTGACTAAAGAGCAAAACAAAACTCATTAATCTATAAGTAATGCTGGAATGTAAAACTGATAGAAACAAGCAGCTTTACTCACAAACCTCCAAATGACAAAATCTAAATGTGCTAGGAAACAGAAATACTTCTTATAAAATGTCTACTTACAGGTCCAAAACACACAACCACAAAAGACGCAGACAATCAAATCCTGTTTTTCACAAGTCCAGGGTTTATTTCTCTGATGTAATCTTAGCTTTTCATCTTATGCATTATTTATGTTGGGCCGACTCCCAACATGTTAGTGTCTGAAACCCAGCTTTATGTCTTGAAACATTTCCCTGTAAAAGATTTATTTATTTTTTTTTAAAAATGTTTTTAGGGATTTTAAGATAGCATGTATATAAGTGTGTCATATGTTCATAATAACGTAAAGCCTCTTAAGAGCAGAGCCTCTTAAAGTAGTCCATAAACCAGTGACATTTTTCACCCTTGTTCGCTCATTGGTACTTGTATCCACACGTGAGGCACTAAAGCAGAAAGCCTCTTAGCCTACAAGATTTACTTCGCTAAGTATTTGCAATTACTGCAGATATTTGCAATAGTTTAACATTTTCATAATCATTGGTCCACAATACATGCCACTTAGAGAGGTTGTCATCCAGATCAGGGCGGGCCCTCAGTGCTTAAAAACTTCAGCATCGAAGGAGCATGTTTATTTAATGTCACAAGGTTTTCAACTAAGAAGGCTGGAATTACACTGTCAAAACAGGACAACAGCTATTGTCAAAGGATTTTAGCTATTACAAAAGTGCATATTCTGCATATGCATACACCTTTTCACGAAGCAGAAACTGGCAGTGCATGACATAATAAGAAATAATAATTTGATTTTAATCATCTAAACGTAACGTTTTAAGCCGGTTTAGTGAGCAGATTTATTTTGCCGGTCAGCGAGGAGACTGAATGTCTGGCAGTAGATTCCTGTTGATATATTTTATTGCTTTCCTGCTCTGTGGGGGTTCCAGTTTTATCACTGCGTACCACCCAGACACCCCAGCAAGAACTACAAATCATGGAGCAAATTGCTGCCACCGGTGTGTTTCACAAAAAGAAATGCACAAAAATAAATGCATTTTGAGACATGGCATGGAAAATCTCAACATATTTCGTGCTTTTATGGCCTACATGTAAGATTATTAAATTGAAAATATTTTAATACACTTTAAAATATTGCAGAGACCCCAAAGGGGAGACTTATGAGAATATTTTCAACAAAAGAGAAAAACAAGAGCAAAAATACATGGCTGACTGCTTACTTTTTTCCATGCAGTTTCTTTTACATTTGATTTGTTTTTTCTCCTTAAACAAAATGACCAAAGATGTCAGCAACATGTACTCACTGTTTTTCCTTTAGAAAAACTATTTTTGCTCAAAGAAAAGCCAGAGCAAAGCCAGTCTGTTGAGCAGAACCAGCTTTCTCCGGACTGAAAAGTAAATAGTAAAAGGTAAGTGGGAAGTTTAATGTTTCATTGTAATGTGCCTTCAGTTATGTTATGATGTATTATAATGAGCTGGATGCACATGTTTTTAAATGGCACAAGTTCTTGTTCAGATTCGTGCTTGCTTTTTTTTTTTTTTTGCTTTCCCACCAGAAAAAAAAAACAAAAAAAAACATGAAAGTTTGACAACGTATTGATTCAAATAATTTATTAACTGTTCAGAACAAGTAAAAAATAGGTCAACACAAGAACATCCTTATTTTTTTTTAAAGCACATCTTTTTGCACAGATCACCTTAAACGTCCACAGCAGCACAAGTGTGGTTACAGCAAAAATAAAAACAAAACAAAAAAACAATCTGAAACTCAATTCATCCGTTCAGGTACAAATGAGCAAATGGCACACAGTCAATACTGTGAGGAATAAATAAAGGTGTTACAGGAAGCAGAACTAGTTTTGCTGCTTAACTCATCTTCTTATTTAGTATTTCAACACAAAATAAAACATAAACTGCCCTTAACACACTTCAGAGGAGTCGAACACCTGGCTTAATCTCTAATTCTTCCTGTTGAAACGTATCTCATGAGCAGAATTACACAAGAGCAAATATTAGATGAAAACCTGGTGAAACCTGGCTGGAACAAGGCAAAAGTTTCCACAGAAACAACAAAGTGGCCTTAAATCTGCTTAATAAAAACCTATCCTAATAGAATCAATTAATTTCATATAAGGCTCATAAAGTAAAAAACAAGTTTGTGCATAAAATATTACACAAAAGTCAGTTTTGTTGCATCTGAAATATTTAAAAAAATGCTAATTAGATCAATTTCAAATACTGTCATGTAAATACGTTGAGTTGTGGACATAGCAAAGGGTTATCACTGTACACAAATATCTCATCTATGCACGTAAAGATAACTTGTGTTTTTGAAAAACTTTTAAAAACAAACATTTGTTGATCCTCACGTTTCTAGTTCACACGCATTGTGTACAGTAGGTGACGTTTCACTGTGCAGACGATGTCAAAGTGAGCAGATTTGATCTCAGAGGTGGATGGTGGACCCCCGGGGTCATGTGCTTGTAAGTGCAAATACGATCACAAATGGTGCTTCACATTCCCAGTTAATGTCAACAATTGCAGTGTTCCAGAGATCAGGATCCTTCACTCTTTTCAACACAACAGCTACTGGTTATCACAGTAATTATTATTTCTGTCCTTTTTTGTTTCCTTTAACCTCGTCCGCCTCGTTCTCCTCTGAGCTGCCGCCGTTGTGCCGCCGCCCCTGGGAGAAAATCCTGGGTTGTGACTGAGCGCTGAGGTCCAGCAGATCAAAGGAATCAGAGGAGAAGAGGCTGTCCTCACTGATCACACTGGAGGGGCGGCTGCGTCGGCCCTCGGCGTCCCCCGAGGACCGCAGGAGCTGCTGGAGGGCCTCGGGGAACGTTGCAGGTGCCAAACAGTCAGATGGATTGGGACTGTCAGGAAGATCCAGACTGCGAGAGAACTTGCCGTTACGTTTCAGAATACCTTTCCGCCTCCTTACTGCCTCTGTTCGCATGTTGGGACTCTCTTCTGCGGCCGGGAAAGTCTTGTGAGAACCTGACTGACCTGCATCGCTCTCTTGTACTCGTTCTCCGGAACAATTTCGATCAGGGGCCAAGTTATAACCCGAGCCCCGACTCTTTAGTATTCCTTTCTTTGGCATCTTAGAAGAAGGCTGACTGAACGTAGGCGGGTGAGGAAGGGTCTTGGACAAGACGTCTACACGCGTGTGAACAAGTGTTTGTGTCCGATGCGGGAGAGGGAGAGTGTTGCACATTTGGGAGGAAGAGTTTTCCTTTGGAGAGTTGTGAAAGACTGAATCTAAACTCCTCTGATGCTTCAGTATGCCTTTGGGTTTTCTTCTTTCTGGGGTGGAAGTGGCCACCGGAGCAGGAGACACACCTGCAGAACCACTATCAGTGGAGGCTCCCATGGCAGTCTGTGGAATTGCATTCTCCTTGCGCGACTTTCTGAGGTTTGAAGCTCCTTCACGGACCCTTGCTCCTCCTCCTCCTCCTCCACAGTCATTTTTAAAAGGTAAACTGAAGTAAAATGAGTTCGATGTTAGCTGAGGACGACAGGAGGAGTCCAAAGTCCTGCTTCCAGGGTCAGATGTCATTTCTCCAGCTTTGCCGACCTGATTCTGCCAGTCGATGTAGCGGGCCAGCAAGGGGGAAGGGCATTCTTGGTGCGGAGATGTGGGGCAGTCACAAACACTCTCATCGTAGCCCCAGTTTACCCACCAGTGGTGGGCGACATCCTCTATCGTGGCCCTCTCGTCTGCACGTACCGTCAGCAGCCAGTCAATGAGGGCACAGGCATCTGGGAGGAACAGATCAACAGCTATTTAAAGAGGCTATTTAAAGACGTTTTATTGGAGGTGTGAACGTTTTATTGGTTTACCTGAAGGCGGGTTGGGTCTGCAGTAGCGGCCTTGGCTGATCTGCTCAGTCAGTTTTTTGTGATTGGCCCCATCAAAAGGCATGCTGCTGTAAACCAACGCATACAACAGCACCCCGAGAGCCCAGCAGTCCACCTAAAACACACAACAATAATGTCTTCTATTAAAACAATGAGCTTTATGAAACTTTAACACTGTGAGAAATATCAACGCAAAGAAATATGTCCTGCACTGAACTTCGTAAAGGGTTTTGTCTTTGAGTTCATATTGTTCATCATCCATTTAGAGTGATCATTTTCAATGGATGCATTCTGACAAATACAATTGTGCACACACTTTTATTCAATCCAAAGGCTGCTGTGACAGCAGCAAAACACGGACAATACACAGAATGCAGAACAGATATGAAGTAACGATGTAATTCATTTAGTCACGGAAACTTAAGTCATGCTGAAACTGGAAATCCGGTGGAACAACAAAAGCTGACGTAGTGCCATGCCAGGAGTAAGGAAAGAAAATAACACAACAGGAAGAAAGACAAGGGATGTGAATGAAGGAAACTTGACTTGGAAGAGAGGATATTGACCGATTCATTTTCTGCGAAATATCTGAAACATGACATCATCACATATCTGGAAGAATAATGCTTACATTTACATATAAGCATATGTGAATATATGTGAATGTGTGCTTATATGTGAATATAATCATATATATAAACCAGGCAGAATTAACGTTGTGTGATATCAGGAAGATATATAATTAGGATCCTATCCATGATGAGATTGATGAAATCAAAACTGATTTGCTGCCTTAAGAAGTAGTGATGGGAAACTATTTCTAAAAGCACATTTTTTACACTTTAGAGCGTTTAGAAATCCCAAAGTTCAAACAATAATTTGATTTATCCTACAGAAATAAGATTCCCAGTAACTGGTGTTTGCGGCCACCATGATGACGGGCCCACCTCTGGTCCGGTGTACGGCAGCCCCTTGACTATCTCTGGAGCAGCATAGAGAGGACTTCCACAGTAGGTCTGCAGCAGGGAGCCGGTCTGGAAATTATTGGAAAGGCCAAAATCGGCAAGCTGCAGAGAGAAGGCGGAAAACAAAACGACAGGTTTGGATTTGAAAGAAGACGGAAAACACAAACAACAAACACAACAACATTACAAAAACGCAAACTTTCTGCTCGAGTGCAGCATTGCCAAACATTCACGTACCACTCACATCCTGGACTCTGGATTCCTTTTCAGTGACTATTCTCTGCGGATGTAGTACTGAAAGCACAAAACAACTCACAGCTATTTTAAAATGGTCCAAAATTAGCCCTGTGAAGATTTTTGTCAGTTAATGTGCGAGAAGGAAAAGAGAAGAGCCAAAAACATCAGCCTGGCGCTGCTTGCACGCTTACGTAACGGAACAATCACTCATCCAGGCTGCGAGGAGGCATAACCACACACACGGTGCCCCGACTCTATCTGGAGAGATTATTAACATGCACACCAGCCCACTATCACAAGCTCTGGTGTTAAAAATACAGGCACATTTTTTCCATCACACGAAGGCCCACAACAACAGAGACCTAAATACAAAAGGTGACATTGTGTACACAACATAGCTCTGTAGTCTTTATTTATTTATACAGTGGCAACAACGGTGTGTGTTTGTGAAGCAAGATTATGACGTTCCTTCACTTATTTCAACAAGGTTTAGACATTTCAGATGGCTTAATGTCCAAGTTTAATCATTTAATCACAGTCGCTAGGAAACTTTAGAAAGACCAAACAAACCAGCTTAACTCCAAGGTAAAAACATTACAGGTGAAGATCTGCAAAATATGAGAAACTAAGCAGCATATCAAAACTTTGAATCATATGTACTTTATTTTTTTTGTCTGCAGTAACACAAAAAAATACGTTGAGGTCAATGTGAGGTTCAATGTGCAATGTCAACATACTGTCAAATTCAGTAAATTAGAATGCATGTCATGATGACTCTTGCTTGTCAGATTAAAACTACCTTTTGATAAATAACTTTTAAATGGGTATTGACTTTTTAAAACCAGATTTCTGTTTTTTAGTGGTCTGATGTTATATTTTAATCTTTAATGTCGTGTTGCTGTTAGCAGAAAATCATGATTAAAAGAAACAGATGTTAAAACACAACTCTTTGACTAATTCATTTAAGTAATATGTTTCATTTCGTTTTATTAAAAATATCTTTTAATATTTTTTTTTATAATTATTTATTGGAAAAAAAAAACCATAATTTATTTCCAATATTATAGGTTTTAAGATGATCTCTGATGAGCTTAATACAAGTTGGCGAAATCGTTCAGAAATGTTATTTGCTCTGCAAAGTGTTCTTCTTTAAGGGGGATTTTACACAGTGAAAGTGATCAATTGCCATCATAATTTGTTCATTTTCCTAAAGTATTCACTGCTGTCAGACACCGCAATGCATGCAGGAATCTAAACTGACCCAGACTCAAAGTTATTTAAAACATGCCTCAATGTTTCTGTTTTCTTACTCATGCCATTAAGCATTTTTCTATTGTGCAGACATAAGACAAACACATGAGTGTTGGTCATTTCCTGCAGCACATGCTGTGAGAGGTCAGTGTGGTGAGCTTGTTTAGATTAGGTAAGTAATGAATGAAGAACCGCTGGGAAGTCTGCACATATTGCTTTTTTTTTTTTTAAACATTTTTTTAACTATCTGCCCAGATTGCTGCTGGATTCTTTGCGTTCCCTTTCGGCCATGAACGGCTCCCATATAAGGCCAGTAATGTCCAGGCAAGGCAAGAAAACATCCCCTGGGTAACTTTAGAAGACTGCACAATGTTTACTGGGGTTCGGTGTGGATAGTATAAAAATAACATTGCCATTATCGTGGGGATAAAGTCTTTACATGCATGTTCAGAATGTTCCACTTTTTTTCTGTTTTTTTAAGAGAAAGCTATACATATCGCTCCATTAGTGAAAAACAGTTTTCATGCAAAAATGTACCTTTTTTCAGGGAGGTGGGATGTTTATTCAAACTAATTTAAATAAAAGTTAGTTTTGAATGTGATGTGTAGATTCTGAATGAATACTAAACATCATTAAGTCAGATCAGGAATATGATTAGCTGGATTTTCTGAGCCTTACCTTTACATTTAAATCTTGATCTAAAAGGATGTTCTCCAGCTTGAGGTCTCGATGCACGACACCATTCTGCAAGAGAGCAGAGACAGAACACAAGAACGCTGAGGCAGGTTATCAGGCAGAGAAACAATTAGCTTGGGCTTTTTTTTTTTTTTTTCTTTTCTTTGAAATCTGGCGATGACTCAATCTCCTGACTGGTGCCAACAAGTCAGGAGACATGTGGAGTCTGGAAAATCGGAGGCGAAAAAAAACCCCCCGTTTCAGCTCCTTCTGGAGGAAAGGTTTGTTGAAGGATTGAGTGTTTCCATAGATACTGAGTTGGCAGTGATTCACAGGAAAAGACAAGGCCTCAATAGATATGTATGACCACCCAGGAAGTGGAGTGACGCAAAAGAACTCAGAGACTCCATTCTTTCATTAATTTCATCCTCTTAGGTGCTTTTCGTGAAGGAAATGACCCATGTCTCCAGAATGTGTTTTCTGCACACACTAAGTCTTTATGCAAGTTTATTACTATAAATAGTATTGTTCTCGTGAGCATACAAAAACAAAACTTGTATATCTGATGAATCGGTTTATCCTTATTTTCATCACGGCTCATTTTATGGAACAAAAAAAAAAAAACTCTGGAAGAGCTGAAAATACCTCGGTGCGCCCTGCATACTTCTGCAGCACATTCAATTATTCATTCATGCCAGAACATTTGTTTCTATTTTAAGAGTATACTCAGGAGCAGCAGGACAGCAAATTCCCTCCTCCCTGCAAACTGTAGGAGCTGGATGTCATTTTGAGTTCAATATGTTGAATTTGTGGAAAACCAACAAGCAACAAAACGTGCTTGTTACTCCCAGCTCAGCTGACTGTCAGGCACAGCTCCTCTCTGGCTGCTGCTGTGTATTAACCGGATTTAGGCATTTCCCTGGTAATTCCTGCTTTTTTGGCAAAGCTGCTAATTTAATGTTGACATCAACAACAGAAAAGAAGGATTTGGTTCTTCGCCAATTCATAAAGGAGGTCGGCGAATATGTAAATATGTGACCGCGAACAGCGATCAGAGCCAAATGTGCTCCAAAACCAGAGAGATCTGAAACTAAAGTCAGGTTTCAGTACAGTATTATGATTAGGATTTAGTGGATTTAGCATTACAGTATTTACTAACGCTCAGCTGAATACTCGGCACATGCGTTCATGTGTTGCCCCAGTTTATGCTCGGTTTCTGTGGCACATTTGAGGAGCGTGTGCGTGTCTGACCTTGTGGCAGTAGTGGACGGCTGAAGCAATCTGCCTGAAGATGCTTCTGGCTTCTGTTTCCGGCAGTCGCTTCCTCTCCTGTATGTAGTCGTACAGCTCCCCTCTGCTGGCGTACTCCATCACTATCACAATCTTATCCCGGCTCTCGAAAACTGTCAACACGGCACGCAAAAAAGGTTTCACCGGCAGGGTTTCCACACATTTTTCATGACTTGTTTGTGCTATTTGTTGTGGCACTCAGCTCTGCATCGTTCTCAATGTAGAAATTTTAAGATCTAGATCTATTTGGGTCAATTTTCGAGTGCATTTTGTGCATTATGGAAAAATATGAAGAAATGATGTGCGCCAGATAAAGTCAATAAAGTCACACAGCAATAAGTGTAGTAAGTTGTATTGGGAAAAAAATGCTTTTTTAAATGCACAGATCAGGAAACCATCTAAATCACTAGGAAAATCTTCATTGGATGAAGTCATTGCTGTTTTTGTCTTTAAGAACAATGGAGACAAAATATTTATGTGAACTGAGTGAACATAATATCACTTGAAGAAGTGATATGCGTGCCTCCCTCTACTCATGCAACACGGTCTCACCCTCATGGAAGCGAATGATGTTGGCGTGTCGGAGTGAGGAGGTGATCTCAATCTCTCTCTGGATGTGAATCCGGTCCAGATCGTCGGTGATGCGTTCTTTTCGGATCGACTTGATTGCCACCTGCGAGTGAAACATACAACTGACCGTTAAAAAATTTTCCAAAATGAATTTAATCTCTGGGAAGCTTGTTCTGGCGGTACCATGTGGGAAACTGGGCGATACGGTTTATTCTTTTTTAACTACTAAAAATCAGTGTTTTTGCACATGCACACTAGAAGCACAGTTATAGAAACTCTCTTGCACAAGTAAAATCTGTGGGTATTAGAGGTGATTATGTTGGTTTCAGAGGATGCTGTCCAGGGAAGTAAGCACGCTCAGATGTGGAAGGTTGACAGCTGTGGAGTAAAAACTCCTGTTCTTTAATCCCCGGCGCACCCTGTACCCCAATGAAGGCCCCCCAACCTCCTAAATCCACAAATACAGGAGCACCACAACAGATCTCCCCCAACATGAGCCACTAAACGGCTCTGGATGGAGGAACTCTTAGAGAAACAGCACGAAGGAGAGGAGCGAAGAGCGGACGTCAGAATTTAACTTTAGATTAATAAGCACCACAGGATGTTCACAAGCAGAGTTGACATTTAAACACACAATGATGTTGCTGTGTGAATATCACGTAGGGCCCCGTGAGCGTCCTCATGGTTGAACCAGACCCCTCCTTCCCAAGGTCACTGCTGTAGCATTCTCAGCTGCTGGAAAAACGTCTACGGGACACAGGAAGACACGATTCACACGCTCCGTTAGCTGCAGTCGTGCAAGGCGAACACAAGCCACTGAATTCCTGCGACTGGCCTGACCTTCCATAATTGATGAGGAAGCTACGTAATGAAGGGAAATTGCTGCTTTTGGGAATGCTTTGCATTTTCGACGGTCAAACTAGAGACATTCAGAGACATTTTCCCACATTAACTGAGATTTAGTTCTGAAGTAAAATCTCCACTGCTGGGCTGCAGTCTGGAGTCCATATGCTGAGCAGTTATCAGCCGAATGGCACTTGTCCAGTGTTGGCTAGCTAGTGAGTTTATAATCTGAATAGCCAGAGAAACAAGGGAATAGTGTGACAAGTGCAATTCATTAGTAGAAGTCCTTTATTTCACCATTTAAATGTAATAGTCAGAGTTTTAATTTTGTGGAATCAATCAAACTTACTTCAGATATAATTTGTTACATGTAAAGCAATGTGTGTGTGTTTTTGTTTGTTTTTTTTTTTTGCATTTGTTTTCCTAAATTATTGTGAATCAATATTTAATTAAGACAGAGACTGTCCTTCCAAAAACAAGTTTACACTGACACTTATTTTTGGAGGTGTTTGTTTCACAGCAAGGGAAAACACTGCATGGATAGCAGGAGGATCTGCCAAATCATGGAAGTGATTTGTGAAGAGGATCAGGTGAAATTGGGATGAATACTGCAGAGTCTACACTGACACAAGTCAAACGTTGCTCGTCCGACCTCGTCGACACAGATACACACACAAGTCAGGATTATCAGTTTTCTTGTGTCTATAAACACTTTAGATTTTTGTGAAAAACTTCGTCACCCAGGTGTGTTTTATTGTCAGAGTATACCTAGTAGGAAATTATACAAAACAAATGCATAGATAAAATGAGATGCTGAATCAAATTTTGCAAAAAGAACAAATGGCAGGAAAAGAGCAGGGAAATTATGGAGCAAAAACAAGTTGTGTTTTGCTGTCGGCATTAGCCTAGCATTAGCCGCTGAAGATTTGCATAAATTTGCTCACCCTTCTTGACAAGTTTCAATCGGGGAATATTGAGAATGTGTGCACTTGTATGAGCTCACTCTGCTGTGTGCAGACATCAGAAGCACCGCTGGGCCTCATTGTTCTTCCAAATAATGAGCCGGAGTGACACATTCTGAGATTAGAGTCGCTGCTTGACAAACGCAGGAAACATAAGCTGCAACTTGCATGAGTCACTAGGAGCTGGTCAGAGTTGCGCTTTAAGTGAGAGCAAAAGAAGTAGAAATCCAGAGGCTATTTAAGGTGAGAGTAACAGGAGTTTACAGCTCCATCCTCCTTTCTCTCTTCTTCAGGAGGCTGAAAAATTGACAAGTCAGGCTTGATTGTGTGTTAAGTCATTATTGAAGTCTAAGTCTTCCTGACATGGACATACATGGAGAGGCACACATATGCATCCCAAGAGTCACTAAAGCATCTGCGAAAGATTTAGCTGTGGGATTAGACGGGATCGTTGCCAAACAGACCCTGGACCTCAGTGCTCGGCTAAACACAGAGCCTTAAGCTGTTCCTTTCATAGCCAACAATCACAAACTGTGCTATGTGCTGCTTACAGGCATCTGGACCAAGACAGGCACACTGTAGTAAATTGACATTAAAGGAAATAAGTCCTCATCATCTCTTACAGAGTGGAAGCAGAGGATTTGGTTTTGGGATTCTATTAAAACATACCGAGGTGTTCACATGGAGAAAACAAAAAAACCCAAAAAACACATAATGCAATAAGCGGTAAATGTGAAGATCCTGTTCGCCATGTTTTTCTTTAGCGATTTGAAAACCCAAAGAAGTTGGGTTTGCAGTTTGCTCCAAGTCCTGTAGGGAAAGTCAGACACTGAAAAAGAGTGGATGGAAAGATCACAGTATTAAAAGCAGGACTATTCCAGAAGTAAACTTTTTTAAATGCCTGCAGACGTGGGTTCAGTGTTTTTATAAATTTGCAGAATCACTCGGGTGCTGAACACGATGCACTTTTCACGTTTCTCTTCATTTGAAAAAAAAAAAAGTGAAGCAAGTATAATTTTCCTTTTTCATCAAAAAACTACGAGCATTTTTCTGTTGGTCATTCCCATCAAATACGTTTGTGTCTGTTGTTCTAACATGTCGGAACATAAAATAATTATAAACAATTTTTCCAAGCCTCTGTTTGGAGTAAAGACAACAGCCATGCAAGATAATGCAAAACAGAACTGTTGTTTTTCTTTTAAAATATTGCATTGCAGTTTAGGACCTTTAAACATCTGATACAATTATGTATTAAGGAATAAAATACATTAGACACATATACAGTTAGTCAAATCTTAATCTGAATCGTTCTTTTTTTTAAAAATTTGTTTTATTCTCATCCTGTGATGTTTCTGACACGTTGGTAATTCTGATTCCTAATCTAAAACCACTTGTCTCATCTTCAATTTGCTGTAAAACTCTCCTCTACCTTCTGCTCCTCCTCCTCTGCCCTTTTTGCTGAGCTCAAACAACAGCCCCTTCGCCTTGTTTCCAAAAATAATGTCCGTTTTGTTTCAAAGAATCCTTGGTATGCGCTGGTTAATGGCACAAGGAATTCTGCATTTTCCCCATGTCCTAACAAACCCTCTCACCCTGCTCACACACACACACACACACACACACACACACACACACACACACTCAGCAGCAGAAATCCACTATTAAAACAAGTAATCTGCCCACTGTCAGAATCTGCGGTTCGGAAGTAAAATGGACAATATCTGTCAAAGCATAAGATGGGTTTTTGCTGGTTTCCAGTGAACTGGGTCAAACCACTGTTGGAGGCTGATTGTAGGGTTCTTACCCAAAGCACTGAGTGAGTCAGAGCAAAGGCATTTCACCCTGGCAGAACAGGAAGCAAGAATTCAGCATCAATAATTAAGAACCACAGCAAGTAGATATAGAGACAGGGACCACAAAGCGTCACAGAGGCCCCCTGTCAAAGGGGGCGGAGGGTTCTCAAATTTAATGACACACACTCCTGGTACATGAATTTCGTAGACAACAGAACAACATCTGATTGTATATATATTTCTGTTTTGTCCTTCATCTGGGCCCCTTTTTGTATGTTCATCTCTCCTGGCATCATCTGGAACCTGGGCTTAAAAACATGAACTCAGAAACTATTTGGTTGTTTGAACAATGTGATTCTACAGAGATTTAATTACTTTGTTATCAAACATTTTGGTTTGGTGAACCACCCCGTCATTATCAGCCCACCTCCCATTTGTCCTTCCTTAAAAAAAAAAAAAAAACTTTCTATAGACGCCCCTGCAACATCTCAAAAACTGCTTCCTTCACTGCCACATTTCAGAAACCATTTCGTGAATAAGATCTAAATCCTACAGCTGTTCCATGTACTCACTGTTCTCATGCTGGCTCTCTCCACCGCTTTTTTGACTTTGCCGTAGGTGCCTTTTCCCAGCGTCTCCATCACCTCATAGCGGTGCTTCAGGTTGTGTTTATGCTGGTGCTTCTTCACCTCCACCGGCGCTGCCGCCGCGGCCAGGTCCGCCTTCCTGTGCCTCCTGTCTGCGCCGCTGTCCGTCCCCCGGAGCTGCTCGCAGTGCTGCTGGTGCTGCTGCTGGTTCTGCTGCTGCTGCTGGTGGTGGCGGCGGTGGCCGCTGGACGCCGCGTCCTGCAGGCGGCCGAGCTCGGAGAGGTGGCTGGGGTTCATCGCGCCTCTGCCGTGCGACTCCCGTCTGCCCATCCTCCCCCCGGGCACCGGAGCGCAGCTGTCAGGAGCTTGTGCAGAGTTTGTTGCGAAAGCTGGCGCAGCGAGGCTTGGAGTTGCCCATATAGAGAGTTTATAGGCGCAAGAAGGAAGTCGCAGCGCAGATAAACGCGCTAAGAAGGATCTGAGTCATTCCTGACAGCCAGTGTTATATCTGTCTCTCTCTCGGCTTAATGAGCTCAGCAACAGGGAGCCGCATGGTCCAGAGTGATGGGCGGAGCCTCCAACATGACCGGCGCGTCATCGGGAATCATTCGGGCTTTTGCTCCTTCTTGACTGAGCAGCATGGAAGGGAAATATGTCCGGAATGTGCGGCCACTTTCCCCACATCACTCAGCCGTGTTTCCTGATGCTTTAGCAGCCAGAGGAAGTAAAACCTTTACTCATTTATCCTCTAATGCGCCTTATAAGAAAGTTTATGAGGGAAAAAAACAAAACAAAAAAACATTCCATTGTGTAAAATCAGCCAGACGTAGAAATTGATCAAAACATTTTTTTTACTTTAATATTAAATGTATTCAATGACCTCTTAATAATTCATATGTAATGCACACCTGAAGGGTTTAATTGAACTTACTGATAATACATTTTAATGATCTCTTTGGGGGTTTTTTAAACAGACAAAATTAGACACAACAAACAAACAAACAAATAAAAAAAACTTCCCAAAGAGGAAGGTTAGATTTCAAGAGCAGACATTTATAATACATATGCAATCCAGTAATTTTCACAGCTATGACGATGCACGTTAAAATATGCCTCTTATTTTCTAAGAATCGCTGCTATATTGAACCCAAATGAGCCCAAATTCAGTCACACAAACTGCCAGAAGCTCCTCGCACTTTTCTGCCAAATATCTCTCTTGGTTTACCTCCTTGAAACCAGAGTGAAGAATGTGTCACATAGAATCAAAATAATAATAATAATAATAATAATAATAATAATAATAATAATAATAATAATAATAATAATAATAATAATAATAATGTGCGAGTTTTTTCTAATTTAAAAAATTAAATAAAAAATGAAATTTGATAGAACAATAAATACTCAAACCTCAATCAAAAATGTCTTTATTGAAAGCTTATGATCAGATTACATGTGAACTGTTAGTGCGCAAAAAACGAGGATCTCCAATAAACAACGGTGAGAACTACTATCTTCATATCTGTATATGTATCAACTTGGAAGGAAAAAAAAAAAAAGAACAACAAAAAGAAGGTTACAGAGACATTAATCTGTCTACGACGCACGGAGCTGAGAGCCGTGCGTCTGTGTCTCGGTCCCAGCAGTCTGTCAGCAGCTCCTTCAGGCCAAGTCCCTGGAAAAAGGTTGAGTTAGTTTCCGATATTCAACCGCACAACCACGAGCGAGAGCAAAGAGTCTCGGTTAACACCTGCGGCGTCATGTCCCAGTCTCCAGGAATGGAGGGTCTCCTGTCCATCTCAGACACAAACAGGATGAGCCTCTCCAGCGTTACATTGGCATCCAGCTCCAGTTCATAAGGCAGGAGATGCTCTGGAACAGCGCCCCCTGTAGGTGACAGTGTTTGCACAAACTGAAAGAATTTAATCTGGAATCTGATGCAAAAAATGAGCTTTTTTGTTTGTTTTGTTTTTGTTTTGCACGATTTAGGATTTTGAAGGACATAATATGGAAAACAAGCTTTAAGCAGCAAACCTATCAGATGCTGCCTGGGTTTCTGCTTTTTTTGTAGCAAAAAATCCTAAAAGTGCATTTTGAGTTTTCTGTGCACTTATGGGGAAACAGAAAAAGAGTGTTGAATCAGTTGAAATTTATTTTATTATTATTTTTCACTAAACCACCTGACACAACAACCAGTCAGGATGTGTGCACAAACTGCACAACTGGGTGGTTTTAGGAATATCTAGGGAGGGACTTCTGAACAGATGAACATTTCTTACAGGTGTTTTGTGACATACCCGTAATATCTAGGACTTTTACAACAATTGTTTGAGAAATAAAAGGCTGAGTTAAAGGGAGAACTCCTGCAGTCGTACGAACGTCGTCCTGGAGCACCACCATCTGGTCAACACTTCATAGCATTAAATTTATAAAGATGTTTTTCACCTGAAGGCTGAACTTAAGGGCCTATAGTTCAACATTTTTGTTGCGTCATCTTTATGCAGAATAAATCCAGATTAAGTAGGCTAATGACTAATCCAAGAAGGACTAATAAGATCAAATCAAACTGAAGAATGATGATGATTAAAAAGTTTCCAAAAAGCGTTAACACGAATCACTATAATGTCTTTCATTGTGAATTTGTTTTTAAGATCCCAGAATACTTCACTTTGATTTTGACGACTCTCTTACTAGATGTTCGCTTCAACTTTCTGTGAATTCACTGAATAGTAAATGAAGATGGAACCAGGTACTGCAGGTAAAGTCAAAAGTTTTTTTAACAACTTAACTTCACATCAAAAATCCCAATCTGTCTCATAATAAAATATTATATATAAGGTGTTCATTTCTGTACCGTACGGTTTTTTAAACTAGCTTACCCAAACAATGACAACAGAACTGGTGTTTAAATAGAGACAATCTCACAAATGGGTTCACGTTGTTGCAAAAATTGTATCTGCACCAACTAGTAAATCTGAAATTATTCTGGATTTGATGCAAAAAAAACTAACAAAACCCCCCCAAAAAACAACTAAACAATGCAGCTTTGTTCCAAAAAAATCAACATATTACTTTGCTACAATAGTAATTACCTGTAAACAAGTCAGAGCAGCGCATCCATATCTCCCACAAAATCAGACCTAAGGCATAGATGTCGCCCTGCAGGAGAAACGAGCTGCTGCTGAGGTTCACAGAGCCCTCCAGCATCTCGGGGGACATGTAGTTGAGCGTGCAAAACTGAAGATGACCCTGTGAATTTACAAAAAAAAGCATGGCTCCTTTTAAGAGCTTGAGCAGACATAAAATTGGTCACCTAGTGTTAAATTGTGCAGATCATTTCTTTCCTGTAGAGTTTTTAATGAATTGATTTGGCAGTAAGATTATTGATTCCCAACAAGTCATCTCACCGTCATGGTTGTGGAGTGGCTCCTCCAGAAGCGATATCCTGAACAAGAACGCAGGATCGTGGAGGATCCAAAATCGCACAAGACACAAGTCCCGTCTGCTCTCACCAGTACGTTGGAGCTGCTGAGGTCTCTGTGGGCAACGGGAGGTTTGTGCACATCTGTGCGAGAGAAAGACTCAGACGTTTCAAATGCTTCCTTTTAATCACATTTCCCTGCAATGACTTGTACTCTACACAGCTGCAGTTGTAAACATTTGCAAGAGCTACGTCTAGATTTCTGGATAATTTGCTGATGATAAATTGCTAAAAGCTTTTTTTTACATTAAAAGTGGTATGAGCTGAAAGATGCTTGGCAGTGAGATTTATCAGCCTCACCCCGCTTGCAGCTTATCATATCCTCCTTATTATTGTTGGCAACATTAGCAAAAGAAGCAAAAAAACCAAACACATTTCTCTGCTGCATGAAAGAGAGGTGATATTTTGATAAGTTATCACATTATGTCTCAACCAGGTGTCAGTTGTTTATGATTTAAAGAGCCATTCGCTTGAGAAGAAGTGATTAATGTAACTCTGAGACAATTCCAGCAGAATAACCTTGATTTCTGCACACTATATGCAAATGTATACTTTTTTTTTTTTTGCAAACTCTTTAGAAATGTAGTGATTTTTCTAAATCATGCGGTAGGAATCCATATTTCATCACCCGGCTAATCGAGTTTCTGTAACAGTTTTCGGTTAAAAGCAACACGTCATTGGTTGCTTCGTCAGGTTCGGCTGTCTGGCGTGCATGCTACAATGTGAACATGTAAACACATTTTTGTGGTGTGGGATTCTGGCCAGTACCATTGCTGTGGAGGTCACTGTGGAGATAGGAAAGTCCCTCCGATAAGGACTGGCACAGCCTCATGGACAGCATCCAGCTGCTGGCGTGTTTACACAGAAAGGAATGAAGAGAACCCTGAAATCAAAGACAAGACGACTGTCCAGGACTCAAGAAGCTTGGCAATCAGTTCAGAGGTCAAAAGAAAAGGTGACAATATAAATCCAGCTTTCAGCTGGAGAAACGCAAACTGTCCACATTCCAAACCAAAACAAAACGAGGGATGTAGATTACTCTTGGATCTTTCTTATTTTTCTTTTAGATGTCTAAAAATTGTTTTCTTGCATGTTTCTAATGGTTGGTAGAATAGCATCTTATCAGCTTTACAAAATATGAGGTTGAGTAAAAGTCTAAATTAGGAAAGAAGAGTCTCTATTGATGAAGCTGTTTATTTCTTTAATAATGTTATTCATCTGAGACTGGCTAGCACAAAAATATTCAGTATTTTTCTGAAACTGGATGTTAAGACACAGGAAGGAGACCGGTCCCACGTCCCAGAAATGGACATCTTTTGGTCCAAAGTGTGCATATCAACTCCAGGACAAAAGGGAAAAATCTTGTGGAAATCTCCAGAAAAAAGTAAGGTTTCAAACCAGCCCTTACTCTAAAAGCAATATTAGTGGTCAGATTATTGTTTGTGAATGCACTCAGGGACAAACCTATCCTTTTGATATATCTTCTTTAGTCTGACAAACAAAAATCTAAACATTTTGCCTTAATAACTATTTGCTACCCTCTAGTTTCATCTACACCGTTGCACTTCATGTCACATAACATTTAGTTTTCTGTAAATGCCAAAATGTCTGTGGGTTCAGAAGTACATTCACACACATATTTAGCAAGTTATCTGTCTAGATTTCACATTTTTTCATTTAGGTTGAGCTTGAAAATTAAACCTCTCCACGCCTAACTGTATTTTAGATGTTATAGACGTTTTTCGAGCT
The DNA here is from genome assembly GCA_911649635.1 of Poeciliopsis gracilis. Lineage (NCBI taxonomy): Eukaryota > Metazoa > Chordata > Actinopteri > Cyprinodontiformes > Poeciliidae > Poeciliopsis > Poeciliopsis gracilis. Next base: position 8,912,957 of record CAJVRI010001220.1, read on the forward strand.
GTCATTTGCAAAACTCACATGTTCAGCGTACTGAAGCACAATGAGCAGGCTGCCGTTGTCCGGTTTCCACTCCGTGCCTAAGAACTGGAGAATCCTCTCATGCTTCATCAGTGGAAGCTCGTAAACCTCCTTTTCATTAATAAACTGATGTTTCCAGTTTGCGCTGTACACTTTCACAGCCACCACACTTCCCCTCTGCTTCCCTTGATAAACAGTTGCAAAGTGGCCCCGTCCCAGAACCTGTCAGACACACAAAGAGAGGAAATCTAGAAGCTATCAGGACTTACTAAAATGTCTGAAGAACACCCTGAGGAAAACTTTCACTGTCAGACTCACCCCCTGCAGTTCAATGTCCGTAATCTGGTTTTCTGAAGCTTTTATTTGACAGGAACACTGTCGTTGGATATTATAGTCCTTGCAGGCCGACTGCAGATACTCCTCTAAAAACACAGAAAACATTTTACAGTGGATCTGACAGACATGCAGGTGTATTTATTCTCTTTAAGCTGGCCGAACTAAACATCTGCTAAGATGTTGCAGAAGAGTTGCAAAGGTAAAAGGGGAGTTATGTGTCACAGATAAAGACCAAGGTCAGCTTTAGCAGAGAATGAAAGAGACTCAAGGTTTGCAGAAGACATCCTGAAAATGTCATAAAAATAAGATAAAAAGTTCAAACAATTACTCAAGAATATTTATTGTTTTTTGTTTGATATAAGAACAAAAACGCTTGTGTTTGTCTGATGAGGTCATCACACAGGTGGGATCAGGATAATAAGTGGTTTGTTACTAAAGTGGCCGTCAAGGTCCAGCTCTGTGCTGCTTTATTAAAGAAAGAGATCTGGATCCTCACCAGCACATCTGAACCTACCTTCAATTTGGATCTTCATTTTGGCTGAAAAACAGGACAAAATGAAAAAGAGCTGAAAAGATGCTGAACTTGAAAACAGCAGAAATTAATCAATAAAAAAAATTCACACTTCAGGTGAGACTTGCTATATACTTTAATAACCTCTGAAACTTTACCAAAGTTTAAAGCATATGAATTCTTTAATTTACAAGTAAACATGATTTTCTTTTTCTAGAAATGATTAAGAACTGTGAAGTTGTCTTGTGTGCCCAACATTGTGTAACTACTTTTTACACACAACTTTTTTTTTATGGTGACTTAAAACAATTGACGTTATTTTTCATGCTTTTGTGACAGAGGCTGACACAACAATGACCAATAAATATGCATCTTTTCATATCCAGCTATACCACTTGAAATCCAATCAAAACTAACGAGTTGTTAATTTAAAGATTAGAAACTTGTTTATGACATGCAATTCTCCTAAATGTTCTCAGTCGGATCAAAAAACAGGGTTCTGATTCGTCTTTTATGAGTAATTTGTGCAAACCTGTTACTGATCCCCAGAATCAGTCTTTAGTAAAATACATAAGGCACAAATAGGCAGCTGCGTACAAAAGATGAGAAACATGAAAATTTCTAGCAAATCCATTAGAAGGAAGCTTAAGATGGACGTCGAATTTTTCTCAGTATTTTATTCTGATCCTGTTTCAGCTCTACTTAAATGTCACTTGATTGGTAAAGTCTGAATATCAAGTATATCCATCTATCTGCGTTGATCTAAGAACGAGACATTTAAAGGTTAACTTGACATGTCTCCATAAGCCTCCTAAATACAATTCACCAGAAAAATGAAGCTTACTTTTTTCCTTGCAGAGTTTTCTCCACTTGACAGCAATAACAATGACAACAGCGAGGAACAGAATCGCCACCACCACCACCACCACTGCTTTTGTGATTTCAGCTAAAAGAAAAAAGGGCAGAAAAAAACCCAAAAACAAATACAGGTCCATTTCTTTTCTTTTTTTAAATTTTTGTTTGAATGAGTAAAACTTTGTGGAAAAAAATAAGCAGAGATTTTATTTTTAGCTACATCCAACAGTTAATTGTTAAAAAAAAAACTAATTTAGTGAGTACCTGCTGCATGATGGTCGGTTTCTGGAGGCTGTTCTGGTTCTGGACTCCACGAGATGTTTCTGTTGCACAGGTCTGTACTGCATGTACATGTAATGAAGTTATGTATGAAGGATGGTTGCGCCTCGCAGGTCTCATGTGGGCAAAGCATTTTTACGCTGTTGCATGCTGAAAAATAACAAACATGTGAATAAGAAGAACTCACACAAACTCTTGATGTTTCAAATAATTATTCTTTCATAAATCTTTGCTCTTGGATGTTGAATTAACATGAATTGTGACTGCTTTTTGCTAAATAAATCCCCGATTCTCTCATTTGGACGTGGAGCTTTCTCACCGAGCGTGTCGACCTTCAGCTGGCCATTTGTGATTTGATAAATGGCCAAACAGCAGCCGGTGTTTTCACAGAGCTGCACGGAGCCAGTCACATTCCCAGCCGCGGAGTAGCCCTCGTTCTTCAAGTTTGTCACTTGGAAAGCACAGCGTCTCTTCTGTAGTAAGGACTGGTGACATATTTGCATAAAGAGACATTCTACAATGACAAAGAAAATGTTGATTAATAATTGAACCGGTTCAGGTTGGCATCCATTGGAGTCTTTCTGTTCATTCAGGAAACTCTCCTTTATTTTTCCTTCCAAATACATATTATGATTAAACCAGAGGTTGGTTGAATTTGTTTGAATTATTTGCATCAGTTTATGTAAAGAATCATTTCTGTACCATCTTAGTTTCAGGAGACACAGGCACAGATGGCTTCTGTGGTTTTTTTTAGTTCCTATTATTGCAAAAAGTTATTCAAAAACTCTGATTTTAAAAACCATATCATGACTAAATAGCAATACGAATGCACACAGCAAAATTTTTTTAGAAAGAAAGAGCTTTACTTCACTCACCCAAAGCCAGGAAAAAACACTTCTCCATGCTGGATTCAGACTGGAAGCTGGGAAGCTGGAAGTATCCTTTCTGAGAATGTCAGAGGAGTTTCCCACGTTTCATCACTCCCACTGACACACCTGCACTGTTATCCTTGCAGAAGGACACTGGTTGTCTTGAAGTCGCTCAAAGATACTCCCAGTGAGTCTGCCTTGTGGTTGTTCTGAGAGTTCCCCCAAATCTGAAGATGACTTCTGCTGCAGAATTAATTCTTCCAAATTTGTTGGGCTTTTTTTTTTTTATTTTTAAAACGTAAAAGTAGCCGGAATACTGATTGTCAAAGCAGGCAGCTGGATAAAAGTTGACTGAATTTGCTTGAATTTGGTTTTTATTTTGTAAATGGTTTGCAGTGATCACAGCTTCAAGCCAGACGGCTGAAACAAACCATCTTGTGCCACCGAGCGATTTCTCTATAAAAGTAATGTATGCAGACTTAAACTTGCATTTCAAGCTTTTATTCATGATTCAAAATGACAAAATATATACGTATACATAAAAATAATTCCAACATAAAAACCAAAATACAACAGTAATAACATTTTTAAATGTTTATTAGCTAGAGGGAAAAGGGAAAAAGTTTAAAGCATAAAAACCATTTGCATCTGTCACAGTCAACAGCACAGTTTATCTTTAAATGAACAGTTTTCCTTTTATATCATTAAAAACTATAGAGTAGATGCATTTCTTTATTATTATCTACAATAGCACCCAAACTTAGTAGTAGTTTGGGTGAAAATATTTTATACAGTTAAAGGTATTTCGCCTTTAAAAATAATAAGAATAACCCATAAAACATGATCAAATCAACACATAATGATCATTCTGTCAACAAAACTTCATTCATTCCCTGAACATCACAGTTCAAAGACCCACATCCCAAAAAGAAAGGACCCAGGCTTCTGGGAAAAACCGTGCAGAAAGAAATGGTCACAAACACCATTCTCTGTGAAATTGTACGGAAAAATAAAAAGTGCTGTCTATTTGTCAAAAATGATAGTGCAAAGATTTAATAGTACAACGCTAATGCTAAGTTAATTTCACTGAGTGTGTAATCTGAATTTCCAGATGAGCTTTCTATAAAAGCATAAAAAGATTTTTACACATCTTAATAAACATTTTTACACGTCTTTTCCAGGGAAGCTATTAAGCTTGGAGTGCATTTTACATAACAATGTCAGGAAGTTTATCCTTAAATGATTGTATGTTCATGTCAAATAAGTTTTAAAAAGGCTTTTTTGTGCTTATAAGTTTTAGAGTCAGTTTTTGTAAAAGAAAGAAACAAACAAACAAACAAACTATTCTATAAAACTTTCTTAAACGCTATTTAATGAAAGTTATCCATTTTATCTGTCAAGCAGCGAAATGATTCACATAAACTAAATGAACACAAGCCTATTTCATTCAGTCTTGTTTTGAGATGTATGGCATGTGGGAGTGAAGTATTTATGTTAGAATGAAGCTTTGTAAGGACGGCCGCTCACTGCAGTCGCCCCCCACGCACACTTATCAGGCCCTTGCATTGTTGCTCAGAGAGTCATGAGGAGGTGCTTGAGTCAGGGTGTCAGGAGGTCCCGAGGGTTGAGGTTAGCCACCAGACAAACATCATAGCTGTCGTGCATCGCTGCCCGTCTCTCCACAACCGTCCAGACACAGTCTGCAGGGTCCAGCTCCAAAATCTCCTTGGTGATGATCTCGTGACGACCTGCAGTAAATGCATGACGATGACTGACCCATAATCTAATTTGCAGAAACAATGTTTCATTCGTCATCTTGCATTCCTTTATTCTGATGCATCCAGAACGCGGCTTGAAAACCATATATAGGAACAGGAAGTGTCACTCACCAACCCCTTTGTAGTATCCGCAGAGGTAGAGCTTTCCTTCTACCGTTCCTATGTTGGAGGCGTTGGTTCGAAGCGACAGCAGGGTTGTGGGGAGTGTTGGACCGGGCCTCCAGCTGTCTGCATCTGGGTTGTAAATTTCCACGGAGCTGAGACAGCGCCGTGATTGTCCACAATCCTCACCATCGCATCCTATACCGCCTGTAAACACACAGGCAAAAATGTTTCCGTTCAGAAAACTTAAGATAAACTTCATATGCCTTTTCCCAGCCGCATTTTCACTCTTTCCATCAAAGATGGCTAGGTCTTTGGGTTAGTTGTGTCTATTTTCTTCAGCAGTCAGTGAGCTATTGTAACAATTAGAAATGTGTGCTCTGTTTGTTTTTCTTCTCCATAGAAATAAAGTCACAGAGAGTATGGAGCAACAGAGATCATTGCTATCGAAAGCTTTTCTTTTTATTGCTCTTTTCTTCCAAACAGTATTCCTGGCCCGGCGAGCCGAAGTTAAGCTGCATCTTTCCTGACATGAGCTTCTAAACTGAGCCATTTCTTCATTTATATTTGTATTCTCTCTTTATTTCTTATGTTATAAAAAGTTCTCCATGCTAGATTTTGTGTTTTGCCCATGTCTCATTCAGGACTGGGCCACTGACATGCAAACTTCGGACCCGTTTGTCACAAAAAGTGCCTTAAAAGAATTTTTTGTGTGAATTATTGTTATATAAATAAACTAAACTAATAGTTCTTGAGTCTCACCTAATATGTAGATTTCTCCGTTGAGTACAGCGGTGCCGCAGCGGTACCTGGAGTATTTCATCCTGGCACACTCTGACCACCTGTCTTTGCTCGGGTCAAATCGAAACACTCTGTTACTCAGCTTGTCAGGCTCATCATCTGGCTGGTCCTGAGGAACGGGAGAGAAGATGGAGAGTTCAAAGACAGGAAGACAGGAAACTCCTTTAGAAATCAAAGGAGCTTTTGTTAAATTACAGAAAAAACTTTAGTCTATGCTTGAATTTATTCAGCTAAGAAATGAACAGAGCTTTTTTAAAGCATTTTGTTGTTTCTACCAGTAGAGAGCGCCAAAGCGTTTTCATAAGCATGAAGATTAATGAAAAGAATAAGATCAAATGTTCTGATGACATTTCAGCCTAAATTAAATGAATAAATAAACAGATAAGTAATTGGTTTCTTTATTACTATTTATATCTATTTATTTATACAGTTATTTACTTATTTGCACATTTATTTCTGCCTGTCCTTTTTCCATTTTCCTTATTTATTTGTACTTATTTGTTCCTGATTCATGGGACATGTGAATACATAAAATGGAAAAATGATAGGCAGAAATAAATGTGCAAATAAGTAAATAAAATAAATAAACAAATAAAATAAACAAATGTATAATCAAGCAAATATAAATAGGAAAAAAAAGAATCCAACTATTGACTTATTTAATCAATTTTAGCTGAAATGGCTCTCCACATGGTTTAGGATTTTTCTTTTAGTTGTCCCAAGCCTACATGAAGCATCGCTTTTCCTTCAGACACATGATCACATACACTTCCAGCTTCCTCCTGTACCTGTGGGGTCCAGCCCCCCAGCACATAGAGACCCTCCTTCAGGCTCACAGTGCAGTGGCAGGCCAAAGCAAGTGGTAAAGGTGCGAAACTGAGCCAGCTGCCTCCTCTCTTCAGTGACCATCTGTCCACACTGTCCGTTATGACGTAGTGATTACGCACTTTCATCTGACCGCCAATGAGGTACAGAGCATCCCCGACCAACCCCAAGGCATACATGTCTCTGTAGGGTGCAGAGCAGAGCTTCACCCAGATTTTCTCTTCAGAGTTACTGTATCTGAAACATAAACAGGCAGCGCAGAAATTTAAAGCAGCAAAATTTTTTAAATGTCTCATTTTCCACACACGGTACCTTGAGAAGTATTCGTGCTCCTTTTCCCCATTTAGTACCTTTACATCGACATAAATCAATATATTTGATTGGGATTTTATGTCTGGCCAACACAAAGCACACAAATTTTGAGGAGGACAGAGATGAGCCTTGGATTCCAAATTTACTTTCTAATAAAAACATGGAAGACGTGAAGTGCATTTCTATTCAGCTTTCCTGAACTCCACCAAATTCTTTGATCCAGGTGTCTACCAGCGTTGAGCATCTGGACATTCACCGCTGTCTCTCAAACTCGCTGTCTCTCAAACTCAGTCACGAGAGCATGTGAGAACATCAGTTTAAAAGTATTTCCAATTTTCTGCTGCTACACACCTGTCTTAAATGAGTGGGTGATTATCAGGCTTCTGCAGATGTTGGAGGCATGCAGAGGAGTTAATGCAATTACTTGAATCAGTTGTGCTGGAGTGGGGGATATGTCTAAAACATGCAGACCACTGGGCCCAGAGGACCAGGGTTGGGAACTTCTGTAGCAAAATGCAAATGTGACGTGTGTGTCGTTGCTATTATTTTAACAACAGGGAGGTGTTTTTTTTATGCCAGTCTTCCATTAAGACCAGGTTTGTGGAATACATGATTAAATTTGTCTTAGCGGTTCTTCTGTTCCTCCAGAGTTGTCTTGGACTTCTTGCCAGTTTATAAGAAAAATGCTGACCTTGTCAATTCGTCAGTTTGGGCAAGTATTTCATATTCTTTCCATTTTCAGAGGGATTTAAAAGCCAAACCCTGCTGAAAACGCCGTCCACAAGATTTCCCCGACCCTTTGTGCTGTGATCCTTAGTATTCACTGTGGTATTTGTTCACTAAGCACCTATGATAACTAAAAAGAAAGCTGAACACATGCTCAGCACCATTTTTTAGTATTGTTTCATCACCTTCACAAAATAATGGCCTAAATTATTATTTTTGGGGGGGGTTAAAAAATCACCACCTCTTGCAAAACAAATCACTTTTGGCAAAAAAAAAAAAAAATCACGTTGCTCATCATTTTAGGAAAGTGACGATTTGGAAAAGTTTGCAGTCGTAAGAAGTTCAAGAAATATAAATGCTTTTTCAAGGAATAGTCCTAACTTGTAGAAGTCCAGCCTCTTCCTCCTGTGCTGATCCTCGGCCTCTACAGCCACCAGTATGCTGCTGTCCCGGGTCACTGCTCCTGCTGTGACCTGGCCCTGACCGCCACAGTCTCTCAGCGGAGACGGGATGTAGTAGGTCTTTCTACCAAGAGGTGCAAAACAAAAACTTTGGTCAGCAAGTCCTCCACGTCTCGCTGGCACACCCTCGCTGTTCACTCCACCCAAGCAGAGCAGCAAATCTGTTGTCTCCATGCCATATCGAAGAGGTGGACGAGGTGGAGCGGACGTCTCACAGAGACTTGAGGTCTGCAGGGCAGCATCGATCAACCCAAAGCACTCTGCATCCCGCAGCAGTACCTAGGACGTTTAGTTCTACGTTAAAAAAAACCAAACATCTGCACAATGTACCTAATAATGTTTTGATATTTTTGGGTTATGACTAGTGACCTCATTATTTGGTCATTTCCTCCAATCCCATCTCACCGGGTTCCTCCTCCTCGCTTTCCGGAGAAATCCGGGATCCACCAGCTCTAGTCGCACTCGCCGGAGCAACTCCACAGCCTGGGTTTCGCTCTGAGAGTTGTTCCTGTGCCTCTCCACCCACCGCAGCACCAACCCGAGCACAAGTTCCTCCTGTGATATGTTGAGGTCATCCGATCCCAGGAGAGTCCCAAGACGCTGGGAATCGAGGTCCAGCACTTCTTCTTCCTCACAAACCTTGAAAGATGCAGAACGTAAATATTTTTTTTCATATAAGGCTCTTGTTGAGAGAAAATTTGACAGCAACTGCTCCACCTGGGTAAAGTGTTGACAGATGTATTTCAAAGCACAGTCAGCCAGATCAACAGCACCAAGATCTCTGGCCCAGTAGTACAGCCCAACACAGTTTGAGGCGTCCATGTGGGCCTCCATGTGACTCTGACACAACCTAAAAAAAAAGGCATTGTGGGAAGTAAAAGCCTTTTAGCTCATGTTTAACAGTCGCTGGTTCTTGGAAATTCACTCAAACCGAGATTATCGTCCCACCTAAAAGCTCCATCCACATGGAGCAGGAAGGCAGCAGCAGCCACTGCCTGGATGTTGTCGTTACAAAGCGGGAGTTCAGCAGAATACATGTACTTCAGCAGCAGTTCAAGGCTCTGTGCAGCTGTGTCTCTGAGGGGCACCTCTCCTCCTCTGGCTTCCTTCAGACCACATGTAAACATAGCCTGCAACCAAACAATCACTCAGTTTCAATCGACTAGATATCAGCTTCAAACTGTTTTTCCAAAGAGTAGATTTTAAAGATTTAAAATCTACTCTCTGCAGAGTGGCATTTTTTTGTTGTTGTTGGTTGTTTTACCTGGAAGTAAGGGCTGAATGCAGACAGCACCACCTTGTGGCACGGGAAGGAAATACCCTCTGCAAGAAGGACGACGTCAGTGAGCTCCTCAGCTGCTCTCATTCTGGCGAGCTGCCTGAGCAGAAATGACCCATGCTGCTCCTGAGCAGACGGCTGCACCTCGCTCTCCATGGAGGCTTGTTGTAGATGACGGCACCACTGCTGTCCGTTTGGAGATACAAACGTGACATTTTATGCAAAACGTGTCGAGGTAAAAAGGGGGATGAAGATTCACACTTATTCCCAAATCTTGCTTTATTCCTCTGTTGATTCAAAAGCAGATAAAAGATAAAGTCCATCTCTTCCAGCGGCATGCACAGACAATTCAACATGAAGAACGTAATGAGAAGCGCCGTTTGCGAAAACATTTCTTTCCCCCATTTTTGCAAGGTCAGTGCACGGGTTACACTGTTCCTACAGAGGAATAATAATAATAATAATAATTAGTTGGGCAGTGATGGACTGTAAGAAGACTTTCTGTCTTCTGCAGAAAATGTTTTCCTTCTCCTGCTGGGAATAATTAAATTTTCTGATTGCAATACTTAATATGTGATGTCATACGGGGTTTACGTCCTGAGACTGAGTTTTAAGTCTTTAATTTGGAAGAAAAGTGGTTTAAGAATCATCAAGATGTAATGTGAACATCTTCGATAAAATTTGCTTGTTATAGCTTGCATGAATAACATGTTTTGTTTGAATTGAAAAGGGAAAACATAATGGGAAATGTTACCTTTAAATTCAGCATTTTCTCATATAAATTTAACAGTTGATCACTAAGTGAAACAGAGCCGAGTGTCTGCTGGATGTCGACGAAGCGGTGTAGCTCGGAGCCTTGCTCCAACTGTTGGAATGCGAAGGTCATCCAGAAAAAATGGGAGGAAGATGTGCGGTTTCGATGCAGAGTTGTAAATGTGTGTGGGCTGCCTGCAAGCAGCCAGCAGCTCTTGGGAAGATACTGCTGGTAGTGCAGCTCTCTTTGTTCTAACAAGCTTAATGAAAGCCTCAAAGAAAAAGAATCTAAAATCTCAGGAAAGTAAAAACGTCATCATGTACTCAAGAGAAAGTTCCTCAACGCTGGGAGCATAAATGGTCCATGCTGTTCCTGAGCAGCATGGACCTCGATCTCCATGGAGGCTCGATGTAAATGTCTGCACCATTTCTGTCAGTTCCAGGATAAAAAAAAAACTTGTGATTTTATGCCTTTTGTCACAGGAAAAAGGGGAAAGAGATCGAAACTTATTCCAAATTTCACTTTATTCTTCTGTTAATTTTAAAACAGTTGAAACAAATGCGTTGAGATTTATTTTTCAAATATGTACACAGTGCAGCTGTGACAGAAAATAATACGAGCGCCTGATAAATCCTTTCAAGACTGTTTCCTCCTAAATATATAGGAGACAGTCAATGAGAAGGTTAAACATTCACAAGTCCCTTCCAGGGGAATAAAAACACTCTGAAGAACGATTTTAACAAACTTAAGAAGCACAACAGCAAAAATAGTTTTACCTGTTTCCTAAAACCGAGGGATTTCTCAGCGTAGATCTCATAAACTGTCACATTACAAGCTGCGTGTAAAGGCTTGTTTGTGAAGGTGTGCTGCACTTGTGCTCTGTGCTATTTACAGCTTGGCAAAGCATAGCAGTCAACATCAAGCTCATGGATGAAGTGAGTTTAAAATAGATCAGCCACGGCCAGCTGAGCTGCAGCCGAGTTTACGTTTACAGCTACGCTACCTCTCATTCTAACATCAATGCTCCATTTTAATTTGAATGTCTACAGCAACACAAGTCACGGTTTTAAGGTAAGAAACTCTGGGCCATTCAGGTTTTGTGTTTATCAAAGTCTAAATTGTGAATCGGTAATTGTTAAGGCTCAGTGAAGAGCTTTTGTCCAAAACAGAGAGTAGCGACTGATTATATGACCAAGCCTTAGAAAGAGTGAATCCACAAACTGTGAATGGAAACAGAAAAACAGAATATTTATATGCACAAAGTCCTCAGTCTCTTGAATGAAGCCATGTAAGATTTTCACCTAAAGATTCTCATTTACACATTTACAGGGTGTCATAGTGCAGCAGACATCCTGTCAGACATCACATAGCTGTTATAATGTAGAACAGTCAAAGTCACTGTTTATTGAACCGAATTGGGTTTATTGTTGTATCAGCGTGAACAACTGATGCTGTCGGTCAAAGCAGATTTATTTATCACATTGGTCTTTCCTTTTCATGTCATTCATGGACGAAGTCACATCTGTCATGTGGCTTCATGTGGCGGGAGGCGTGTCTGTCTGTCTGTCTGTCTGTCTGTCTGTCTGTCTGTCTGTCTGTCTGTCTGTGTCTGTCTGTCTGTCTGTCTGTCTGTCTGTCTGTCTGCCTGTCTTCTCGACAGGTTAATGGAGGTGACGTGAATTTCCACAGTCTCATTACAGGCTGACTATTTGCTAACAGTGTTTTCATGCACAGTTGAGCATGCCATTTTCCACAACAACAGGAGCAAAGTTTGTACTATGAATTAGCGAGTGGCATGCATAGACATTTGCTCCTTTCGTCAAACTTCTTCCAACCTGTGGGCATTCGGACCTTTGAACGCAGGTTTCACTCACCCTGGCCTCAGTTTACACTTGATGTGAGTACACAAACTTTGGTCTGAAGATCTTTCCCTGTCAACAATGACAAGGCAAGATTTGATTTTTATTGCACATCTTAAAAGTTCTGTCGGTCTGTCGATAGCAAGCATCCTTAAAGCTTAATGGCTCTGCAGAGATGTTTCACTCATCCCACCTGGTTTCTGTCCAGACCATGGATCTGTCATCCGGGACCAAAATGCAAGCCTGCATGTTGAGGGTCAAACCAACACTTATAAGAAAAAGAAGGCGACCTTATGGTAGACAAACAAGAATAAAGTTATCATGATATGAAGTGGAGCACAAAAATCTGACAATGACAATGTGGCCATTGCTACTCAGGCGTAAAACAATGGCAGAGAGACAATGAATTAGGGATCCTGGTCTAACATAAAATGAACAAAATGCTAACAAAACATCAAGTGGGCATGTTAAATTCAGTTTAATTATAGAGTTCCTACTCAAAACAAATGTCGTCTCAAGGTACGTCACAAGAAATTCATTCCACCTCATCAAGCATACCTTATCAGGAATGACGTTGTGCAGAATTAAAGCAATATCTAAAACTTTATTAATCTCACAGGACTCTGTTCAATCCATCATAAACAAAGAGTACAACTCCCAACCTACCAAAATATGGCCAGTTTACCCAAACACAGAAGGCCTGAACCAGCAAGCCTATGATAACTGGAGCAGCAGAAATCCACAGTTCAGATGGGATAAAGTTTACAGGACATTTATCAGATGTGCATTCCACAATTCAAGAGACAAGAAATAAGTCAATTCTGGCGGAAAGTTATCAGTACTCTCATTGCCAGTTTCCCAGAATCCTCACAGTTTTAAAAGCAAAGCTAGAAGAATGTGATTTGGTCAGATAAGACCACATTTAACTTTTTTGGCCTACATGAAAAATAATATGCAAGGCTGTAAACACAACTTTCTTTTATGTAGTATTTTTTGTGGCTTTGTGTCATAAAAAGGTTTGATGTTCTAACGTGACAAAATGCAAAACTTTAGAATCGCACAGTATGTTCACCATCTACTTACAAAAATAACGTTTTGAGCTTTGAGTTAGGAAAAACTGAGGCAACTGATTTAACTTGGCTTTTAGTTCTACATTAGAAGCTGGAAGCAGCCCAAAGGTGAGTGGAAACTTTCATAATGGTGCAGACACTTCAAACTCAAAATAACAGAGATTTTTGAAGAATGTTCGTGTTTGATCAGATGTGCATTCCACAATTCAAGAGACAAGAAATAAGCCAATCTTGACTTAGGTGAAGATTGAGCAAACAGAAACATCAGGGTTACTTAGCTGACGCTGACTAGTTCAGAAAAAAAGGTTTGAGAGGAATTTGCAAATTAGCAACGCAAACGTAAATAACATACATTTTCAAGAAAATGACTGGAAATGCAATTTTTTGATGCAACTAAATTATTATTTTAGTTTTATTGCTTTCAGCATTTTTCTGTTATAATCTCCTTAAAGTGAGGTCAAACATTAACATCGAACATGCTGAGATCTGGAGGAACAACTCACTACATTTTCAGATGTCTGACTTTGTCTTTGCATAACTGTCCCTTGATTCAATGTTCTCTCATTCAAAACAAAATGTTCTTTCAGCTGTGCTTGGTCATCAAAATGTTACTGGGTTTTAAAAATAACACATTTACATGTGTGTGTGTGTGTGTCTGTGTGTTTGAAAGGGCCCATGGTTAATATGTTGAGGAATGTTGCATTTAACACTGATCCATTGGAAGTTCCTGTTTTTTCTTAAGTGCAATTTCCTCATGTGGTTCAACTCTTCCTTCACTTGAGAGCTCAGTAAACCATTGGTTTTAGTAGTAGTCTCAGAATAAAAGACAAAATGACTCAAAATGTAGAAATGTAAATGCAACATGGTGTCTAAGACAAATAAGATCAATAAGTTATATCAATGATAAAACCGTTTTTTTTCTGATTCTGCTTGCAAAAAAAAATAAAGCACCAAATTTTAACTTCGATTTAAAAAAAGTCTCCTTTTTGTTTTTTTCTCACAAGACATATTATCCAGACATGTATGGTAGTTATCAAAATTGAACATCAGCCTAGCAACCAAAATTAATCTCAATAAAAAAGTAATATGGACATTCATCTCCGCTGAGTTAAACCTACATACTTTTAAAGTAGTTTTTTTTAACAGTGTGCGTTAACATTAGTGCTAGCAGTTCTTATTATAAACTGACCCTCAAATGAAAACAAATTTACATAAGCTAAGTGCAACAATCTGCAAAGATATTTGATCATTTTTATCCTACAATTTAACAATATTTCCATCATCATATGATCTTTTCTTTTCTGAATTTTAAAGATAGAGTTGATACTTATTTAAAAGTTTTATGCAAGAGATCGAGTAAGCTGATTGCAAAACTAGTTGCGATTTTATCTTAACATCACCAAATGTCTGTGCAAAGATAGTCCCCGGCAACTAAAACGTTTTGGCAAGGAGAATGAGTAAAGAATCCCCTCCCCCCCAAACACACACACACACTTTGGGAACCACTGACCAAGCCAAAGAACTTCCTAGGGCTCTAGGGTGGAAATGTTTCAGATCCCCAAGCTAGCAGAGGAAAACTGTGACCCTTTCTCAAACGACTGAAGCTAAAAATGCAAAACTTTAATTTTTAATTCAAGATGAAATAGGTCCAAAATATCAAGTAGTTAGGGTTTCTGTGCCAGTGCATATCATCATATGTAATTGATTTAGCAATTACAGTAGATGGGCTAACACCTTCGGTAGATGGGCCGACATCACGGGGCATTGGCCCGTATTAACTCCTGTCCAGATCTGCCCATGAGAATCAGGGATGGTGTCTCTTCTGAAGACAGGAGAGAACCAGTCACTCCCACACACTGGTGCAGATTCTCACTCTCAGTCACTCCCTCAGTTTTAAAGGAAACAAGCGCTGTTACTCAGTACGGAAGTCTGGTTACACCTGGCACATCTCTTTCACTCACAGACACCCTTGAGCAGAGAGCAGGAGCCTTAAGCAGACACAGGTTTTATGGTCGTTTGCAGATTTTACTGGACCAGACGAAGACATGGAGGATAGATACACAACTTTTGGGGAGTACGTCGTCCACCGGGAAGTGCTGGATGAGTCCCGCCTGGATGTGGTGGCCCAAAAAGGGACATGGTCCATCAAACCAACCGTTGGTGAACGGATGAAAGACATGCTGAGGTAAAACCAAAGAAGAGAAGAAATGTGAGGATGGAGGCGCTGCTGACAAATGATAAAAAAAAAAAAAAAGAGAGAGGCAGAAATATGTTCTGGACAGAAGCATTGTTTTTTAGAGTCAGACTAAGTGTTGGATCTTTAAATCTGGTTTTATTTGCCTGTGCATTAATTTGCATTCAAGAAATTCATTAATATAGAAAAACTAATAAATAGAGACAGAATCAGAAGAAAAGATATTGTGTTAGTTTTCTGAAAACATGAAAAAAAAAAAGTGAAATATTGTGAAATATTTAGCAACATATGTCAAGCATGTCTATGCTTTGGCTGTAGATGCTCTTGCAATGTAATAAGAACAGCAGTGGTTTTATCCCAATCTCTACTTTATCTCAAGGCCAGCTGATAAGCCTCTGACTGTACACACTAACATGAACAAGTTCTTGCTGGTTAATAAAGACAAATAAGTCTCTTCAATAACCAGCAAACAAAACACTGAGAAAAGTTTTGCTTCTTTCTGCTTTTTGGTTTGGTTGTTTGTTTTCTGAAGGTGCTCCTCGTCTCAAGTGAAGAACGTTCTGCTGACCAGGATTCCCATTCTCTCCTGGCTGCCAAAATACCCATTTCGAGAAAATATTGTTGGTGACGTGATGTCTGGCTGCAGCGTGGGAATCATGCATCTGCCACAGGGTTTGTATTCATGTAAACTGAGTTCTGAGTTTTTTGGTTTATTTGTTAAATACTCTGACTATGTGAAATTTAGGGGGGGCGGGGGGGTTTAGCACTGATGCTTCACTTTTAATGGGAAGACATCTGAGCAACCAAAGTAACAAAGCAGTTGCATTTCTTTCTTTTTTTTTGCTACATAAGGTATGGCATATGCTCTTTTGGCCTCTTTGCGCCCCGTGTTGGGACTTTACTCCTCCTTCTACCCGGTGCTGGTCTACTGCATCTTTGGCACCTCCAGGCACATCTCTATTGGTGAGAGGAAACGTCCAACTGAGGAGTCATCATTGACCCTCCTTTGTCTTCTACAGTGGAAAAACATTTTTTTTGTGTGTCCAGGTACTTTTGCTGTGATCAGTATCATGGTCGGCAGTGTGACAGAGAGGCTTGCACCTAACAGTAATTTTATTGTAAACGGCACCAATGGGTCCTGGATTGTGAACTTGACTGCAAGGGACTCATACAGAGCACAGGTAGCGTGTTCCCTCACAGTCTTGACTGGAATCTTTCAGGTGAGTCTTTATGTTTACGTTCCCTCTGATCTCATCACCGTGGGTGAATTGCCTGAAGATTCATTTTTCTATTATCTTTCCTTTGGAAGATCCTGCTGGGCTTGGTAAAGTTTGGTTTCATTGTGACGTACCTCTCTGAGCCGCTAGTTCGAGGCTACACCACAGCATCGGCGTGCCACGTGTGCATCTCTCAGCTCAAATACCTGTTTGGAGTCAGCCCGGCTCACTTCATTGGCCCATTCTCCGTTGTTTATGTGAGTATGTGAGAAAAAATGAAGAAATTCCAAGTTTTTTTTTTCTCTTCCATTTCTTTTAAGTCAAAGTTGCAGTTGGCGCTTCTATTAATTTTAAGCCATTAACCCCAGAATGGATGTCAACATGGCAACAGTCATCACATTAAGATTTCCTGCAGGGTTGTACTTCCTACTTTTACTGCTCCCTTCCACACAGACTGTGGTGGATATTTGCAGACTTCTTCCTCAGGCGAAGGTCCCGGAGCTGGTGATCAGCCTCGTGTCTCTTTCCGTTCTCCTCATCGTTAAACAACTCAATGACTGCTTCAGACAGAAGATATCATTACCAATCCCTATAGAGCTTGTAGTTGTGAGTACTTTGCTTTCTCGCTTTCATTTTCACTTAATCGCTTGCTGTTTCTCTTCAAATTCCACCAGGGGGCAGTACAACCCTAAATTTGGCCTGAGTGAAGAACGGTTGTAGCTTTCCGAAAAGACTGTTGTATATGTGTCCAAAGTAATGATTTACTCAGTCTTCATTTTAAAATAGCATCCTGTTTGCCATTACTTTCCATCAGATCATCACAGCAACAGTCATAACCTACTTTTGTGGACTCACCAGTGAATATTCAATTGATGTGATTGGAGAGATTCCCAGTGGGTGAGTTCACACATGTGGCTTTAAAATGTGGAGGATTTTTTTTTTTTTTTTGGCAAAACAAAAAGAAAAAGAAAGTAGATGGGCAGGTGAACACACAGAAATGGAAGTAGTATCACATTTCTGGAGTACACTAGGGGTTTCTGGTGAAACCCTGAACATTTCCCTAAAAAGTCAAGTAATAAGAAAAACAAATACATGTTTTTTTTTTTGTTTTTTTAGAAATCAACAGTCAATTCCTGAATCTGCTTTTTACTAAAGCTATAAAAAAACATTTGTCTTTCCTCAGTCTCAAGCCCCCTCGTACTCCTGACGTCACACTCTTCCCAAAGATAATCAGCGACGCTTTCGCTGTGGCCATCGTTGGCTTCGCCATCAGCATTTCACTGGGCAAAACGTTTGCCCTCAAACATGGCTACAAGGTGGACAGCAATCAGGTGAGGAGGTCACACCCTCAAGCAGCTGACAGTTCAACTGAGGTTGAATCACTGCTCTGAGTTTAGAGTTTGTTGCCCGATCACTCACAGTTGTTCACGACAGTCACACTTGTGGAAAAAGTGACTGATCAGGCCTCATCCTGACCACAAAGACAGGAATAACTCTGCTGCTGAACAGTCTCTTGCAAAACTTGCCATGCATGCCATGTTACTAAACTCCTTATTTTACAAACCAATGCAAAGCATAATTTGTAGAAGGACAATCATAAATGATTTTGAAAGCCTGTTAGAAATAAAAGTCTGACACAGTGACATGAATTTGCGTTCAGCACCATGACTCAATACAATGTAGGACCAGGTTTCACTGCATCAATTGTGACTCTTAAATGTGTTTTGAATCACTGTATTGCTCAACATATTTTAGTTTTTTTATTTTAGCTTTATTTATATAAGAAAAAGAAAACATTAAAGGTATTAATTTGGATTGCAGAATCAGAAAAACCTAACCAGGAGTCGGCTTTAAATCCCCATTTCTGCTGCACAAAAAATTGTTCATCAAACCAGCAGAGGGACATTAAAATATCTATAGAACCCAGACCCTGCTGTATGTTTAGCTCCACTTATGAAATTTCTTTGAGACTGAATATTTAAATCTCAAAAATGTTTTTTTATCTGTACCAACTCACATTTACATTATTTCATTTTTGCCTCCGGAAGTTAGATCATGAAGAATCTAAATGTTGAATACAACAGCGGATAAATGCTGGTTCACCTTTATGATAAATCATATTTCAGAACATGATAAATGTTCGAAATTATCTGCAAGGAAATTGAGGTTGTGGTTTCAATTAGTCTGAATGAACCAGAACAGACGAGCTTTGATAGAATGTTAGACAGAAGTTGCATTAGATAAAGTCAGTATAAGTGGGGAAAAAAGGCAAGAGGTTTTTTTTTTTACTGTTTGCTAATAACACAATCCAAATGCCAAACCATGAATGCTGTTTTTTGTTACAAAGAAAATTCTCATATTGCATCAATTTATTGAAGAAATCTGCATTGTTCCATCAGAGCAAGTTGTCTCCAAGACCGTTTAGTCATTATTATACTTCTAACATGCACTCTGATGTATGTTAGGTCTCTGAATCTTCCGCTGTGGAGAGAAATGGATTTGTAGCACTCAGAACCTCTAAATGGACATGCTAAATGTTTCATGCTCAACAAGCGTTACGTGATCAAATGGCTTAAACATTCCTCCTGACAGCTGATCTCAGAGTGCAGTAGCCAGACCAAGACATCTGAATAAACAAAACACTTTTGTCCAGAAAAGCTACTAAATCTGTGGGTATGCAGTTCATGAAAACAAATTAAAGGCCTCACAGCAAACCACTGAAAAATGAAATCATATTAGCTCTGAAAATCATTTATATTTCAACCAGTAGGCCGAGGTAATTAACATTTCACTGATGTGTCTTTTTCCTGTTGTTGCTTTTCTTTTTCAAGGAGTTGGTGTCTCTAGGTCTCTGTAACACCATCGGTGGTTTATTCCGGTGTTACGTTGTGACATCATCATTGTCTCGAAGTCTCGTACAGGAGAGCACCGGCGGCAATACTCAAGTAAAGCAAATTTTAATGTGATCGCATTGCAAAAGCAAAGGAAAATGGAATAGGAACTCTGCCGTAGAATTCAGCTCCAGTCAGACGTTGGGTTGAAACTTCTGTACATTTGGCAGATTTACATTTTGTCCTGGTGTTTGTCTTTTGTCAGATTGCTGGGATGGTCTCCTCCGTTATTGTGCTCATTGCAGTTTTGAAAATTGGCTCCTTGTTTGAAGATCTCCCCAAGGTAGCACCGTTTCCCTTCTTCTCTCACTAACAGTGGTTTCTGGTTTTGATAAAACGGCTTTTTGCATGTTTCTCTGAGATGGAGGGTTATTTCACTGTTTTTAAATACTCCGAACTGAACCTAATTGTCAGTGCAGATGACGATTAGGCAACAAAAGTCTTGTTGATTGGCATCACAACATCCTGGGAATGAGATAAACGTTCAAACAGAAATTTTAAAACAGGTCAAACATCGACTGCATTATTCTAAACTGATCAGGAACACCACTATTCGCTACAACACTTTTGATTTGGAAAACCTAAGGGCTAAATTTGATTTTAAAGCTCACCAATAATCACTGCAATCCATCTGAATTCAAATTCAATTGAGAAATACTTTTTTTTCGTCTCACAGCGTTTTAAATTTTGTTGCAAGTCATATCATCCAAGCGTCATCAAAGCCTCGTTGTAGACGTTGATGTCAGGAACTCCTGTAGAAGTCAGTTTTGCAACAAATCTTAACAGGCCTCTGACTAAAGACTGCTGCTATCACAGCCTCATGACTTTCATGACTTCCTAAAAGTTCAGTATTCAAACAACAAAGATGATATTCTGCAGTAATATGTCCTGAATGACACCATCAGTTGAAGGCAAAGTCTGCTAATCAACTTCATTTCCTTCTCTTTCTTTTCTTTGGTTCTGCTCTGCATCGATGAAACATCTTGTTCAACTCTTCTCGTATTCTTGGCTGTAGTTCAGGTATTTTGAGTTTTTGAGCTGCGGATCAGTTGCCTCGAGCTATGAAAACAATACCTTGTTGGCATGGCGACACATCATAAGACGTGCCCAAAAGTAAAAACAACAAAAAAAAAGTAGGAGCACAAAAAATAAAAAAAATCCTTCCAACTGCACGCTATCATAACTCAAAGGGAATAAATACCTCAATCAAAAATCTTTTGAACTAATGTCTACAAAAAGAGCAAATCAGACAAACATAACAGAGATAATCTAACACACTGCCAACATGAGCAGAGTTCATACGCAGTAAAGCTGGGGATTTTGTCTGAATTCATCTGTGTTTCCTCAGGCGGTTTTATCCACAATCGTGTTTGTGAATTTGAAAGGAATGTTCAAGCAGTTTCTGGACATTCCCATGCTGTGGAAGACCAACAAGGTTGACTTGGTGAGTCTTTTTCATCCAGTTCAAATTAAATGCAGTCTGTGGAACTGCTGACATGTCTAACTGCTGGTATCGTTGCCACGCAGCTTGTTTGGATGGTCACATACATAAGCACCATCCTCCTCAACCTGGACTTGGGCCTGGCTGTCTCCATCGGCTTCTCCATGCTCACGATCATCTTCAAAACACAACTGTAACAACACACCTTTGATCATACTTATTGACAATGATTGCACTTTGATCTAATTGGTAAAAGGATGCAGGGCAGCTTGTCTTAATCATATAATTGCTACTCGTTTCAGACCCAGGTACTCGATCTTGGGCAATGTACCAGGCACAGAGCTGTATCTGGACATCGATGCCTACAAAGAGGTAACATTATTGCTCCAAAACAAATCATCCAAGTTTTACCCAGTTCCCCTTTCTTTACTTGTAATATTTCAGCATCGGGTGTTGCAATATTAATTTGATCGTTGGTTTTGCAAAGGTTGAGCATCTTCTCAGAAACAATGAGAAGCCTTGTTCACAGGCCACTTGAGTTATTTTACTGTGAACAGTTCTACATTGCGTTTGTATTTTCTCATTAAAGCATACTTCTAAACTATGCTTGACTCTGAGAAGTCACTGAACAGTAGTGGCACAAATCTAAACATTAGCAGCTCTACAACAAGTTAGCTCAGTGGCACTGTCAGTGTACACATGTCACTTCAAAACTGGAAAAAGGTCGACTGCTCTCTCCAGGCTGGAGGGAGAGTCTTTATCTGAAACTTTCAGAGTTCAGCTGCAAAAATGAGGGTTCTGCCCTGATGTGTCATGATGAAGAAGGAGCTGAACAAAACATGAATCTTTCAATTTATGGTTCAGAGAAATTTATGACTGAGTTGTTTTTGCATCCATGTAGGCCAAAGAGATCCCAGGAATAAAAATCTTCCACTCATCAGCCACTATCAATTTCACAAATGCTGAAATGTACTTGGAGTCCCTGCAAGAGAAGGTGTGTGCAGTACAATCTCTTTCTGCTGGTAACATTAGCCTCTATGGCTTCATTATTTCTCTCTCTTGTTTCACTTTCTTTTTCTTTGTCTTAATTATGACACACAAACCCTGTGTAGAGTGGAATCGACATAGGAAAGCTGCAAACTGAGAAGAAGAAACAAGAAGGCAAGCAGAGGCGCGAACAAGAAAGCCTGAAAAAAAGAGAAAGGGATGAAGCAAAGAAAAATGTATGCATTCTGCAAGTACACTGGCGCTGGCCGATATTTTTGTAGTCATTACTCTTTTCCTGTTTTGACAGAGGCTAAATAAGAATAAGGACAACCAGAATGGTGTGGTTTTGAGCATGGCGGACACAGTTTCAGACATCTCTGGCAAAGGTCAAATCAACTGGGGCTATCACTCCGACAAAGTCACATCCGACTCTGATTCAGACTCATATGAGGTCGTCACTGTGGATTCAAATGAAGGTGAAGATGGGAAGAAGAGTAACTATAGATCCGGGACTCACAGCATCATTCTGGATGTCTCATTGACCAGCTCTATGGACACAGTTGCTGCGAAGACACTAAAAAATGTACGTCTGCATCTGGATTTCCCAGTTAGGTGAAGATCAGCAAACGATGAATAAAATTTTGTTCTTATTTCAGATTTTCAGGGACTTCGGGGATGTTGGTGTGGCCATCTATCTCGCCGGCTGTCAAGGTAAAGCCACCCGCAGACAAAACAGAGACAGAAGTGAGGTGAATGCAAAATCAAGGCATTAGGTTTTGATAGTGACCGCATCAAGGTCTCAGCCTGTGAGGCGCCACATTGTTCCGGATGGGCATAAAAGTCAAGCAGAAATATATCAGGATGATATGCGTTGCCTGTGATGGTCAGCTGAATTGTTGCAATTGTTCTTGAGAAAAGTACAACAAAATTCAGTTCTCATATGATCAGTGGATTAAAACCGAAAGCAAAAACAACAGAAAAACCCATAAAAACAGACGAATAAATAACACACATAAATACAAGCAGTCTCTTAAAGTCATCAACTCTGCTCTGTCTTTATGCGCTGTAAACACAGCCTGTGTGGTGGAACAGATGGAAAGGGCAAACTTCTTCTCCGAGTCCGTCCCCAAGAGCCGTTTGTTTGTGTCGGTTCATGATGCTGTCCTTCACTTGTTCAAGAAACAGGAGGACAACGGTATTGTGAGTAAATCACACTGCAGACCATTAAATGATAGCTTTTTACTACACATAAATGTTCTTTTTTTTTTTTCTTTTTTTTTTTTTCCCCCAAGTCTATTTTTCTTATTTCAGGCTCTTTCTTGTGATACCCAAATGTGACCAGGAGGGGTCGCATTATTTTTTATTTTTTATTTTTTTCCCCAATCCACGCAATCTTCAACCCCTCCTCCCCCTTTGCGTGTTTCGCCGCTCTCCATTGGTCGCCACTGTCTCCTCCCCCTCCTCATTCACCGGGAGAGAATGCGCCACCTTGACATGGCGGCCGGTTGCCAGGGAAACACGGGGATCTGTTGCCTCGGCGACCAGCTTTTTATGATATGGTATAATGAGATGGCCAGGAATACGTCACTGCGGCTCTCTTGCTGTGTGGTGTGGAGTGTTTGAGATGGCGGCGGGTGGGGGATGAGTGGGAGAATGTAGCGCAGGACTAATGAGAGTCTGTATTTATGGCATCCATGAGAGGGAGCAGAGAACGACTGGAAGGCTGGGGCCAAAGGAAAACTTTTGCAAAGGAAAGCATAATATCTGCCAGTCATTTGTGGCTAACGTGACCACAGAAAGAGCGTACTTGCTGTTGCATTCAAACACAGGGGCAGCTTTAAGCAAACAAATGGATGGACTTATATCTCATTCACAAGTCAGAGAAGTCATAACTTTCAACTGCTAATGTTGAGCTGGCAAAGAGTTCAACAGCATGTAGGATAGAATAGAATGGAATAGATGAGTCTGGCCTTTTCTCATTTTTTCCTATTTATTTTTGAAGATGTTTGTTAGGTGCAACTGCAGGCTTAGCCTCCTTTTAAAATGCTGGTGCACTGATCAGACAAGCAAAACAGCGTTACTTTCTTGTCACACCCGTGAGATAAATGATCAACTTGCAGAAGTCGATAATAAGTCACAGATTTTTTTTTTTTTTTTCCTTCTTTTCCTGCAGCTTCTGAAGGATAGCACTGACTGTTCTGAAATGGGGTCTTTTGGATCTGTTAGCAGGCAGTATCTAACTTGCAGTTGTTTCAATGTGGATTTCCTGTCATGTCTGCACGGTGTGTTTATATAGACATCGACCTCCACACTCTAAATATCCATGGACATATTTTTAATGGACATTTAAAGTGAAATAATACATTTTTAGTTAGCCCAAAAAAAAGAAAAAGAAAAAAAAGAAAAACAACAAAAAAGCAACAAAAAACAAAACATAAAAAAACATAATTTTGTAATTCCTAATTTTTATTTTTACTTATGATAAGTTTAGCAATCCATATTTTTGTAAACATTATAACGAGTGCACTTTTGAAAGTTTTTGTTTTTCATTAACAATTATTTCTGTCTTTTCAATGAAACGTTGCTGATAGGGGTTGCAGTTAATTAAAAGACAGGTCTTTTAATTGACTGCATTTAAATGCAATTTATTTTTCCTCTAATAATATCACTTGGATTTGTCATTTTTTAATATAACTGATGTAATAAGTATGAATGATAACGGATTCATTGTGTCATCCCCAAGTAAACTGATGGAAAAAAGCCACCAATCCATAAAATATACCGGAATAGATTTATTTCAGTACTCATCGAATTCTGGAGAATGTTTCATTACGTAAATATTTTTGTTGAAAGCATTAGAGATATTTTTAGTAAGAATTAGTTTAAATAACTTAATTTCAAAACAAGACTTTGTATTCCATGGAAACATTGCTTGTTAGAACATGTGCTGCCAGCTTAGATTTTAGATGGCAGAAGAAAATTAGAGAATTCAGTGCTGCAGCTTCTGAAGGAAAATACCAACCTTGTTAAACCGGTAGACGCCCGAGAAAATGACATGTTTGGCATTGCAGGGCTAATATTCCACTGAACTCCACTTCCAAATTACCCCAAACGTCAATTACCTCAGACATTTGAGGTAATTGAACCAAGAAGTTGTTTTTTCCTGTATTTTGTGTGTATATAATGTACATTTTAGTGAATGAAAACAAGGAAATAAAAACCCTTAACAACACAGCACATCTCTTCATCTGATCGTTTATTGCTTCTCTCTGTTCCATCCCAACAACTCTCTCTCGTGCTTGGTAGACAGCTCAGTTGGATGTTTCTCTCTTCTCTGAACGTGTTAATAATCTTTATTAACCTCCCCCCAAAAAATAACACTAATTCACAACACTACAATACACAAGATATTTAAGTTAGTTTATAATACACAGCTGGAAATGGTGAGGCATTGTCTTGTTGTGATTATATATTTTCTTTCTTTTCATTTCTTCTTTTTTTTTTTTAAACAAATGGAAGTCATTTTTATTACACTTCATGAAGTGAATACAGCTGGCAGAAATTACTGTCCATAGGCAATGTGACATGTAATTGATGGTAACACAGCCATGGTCCAACACACTCACACACACACACTCACGCACGCACACACACACACACGCACACACACACACACACACACTCCCTTGCATACACATGCAAAGCCCACGCACGTACAGAAACACAGGGCACGGGCACACATGCAGCTACATGCATAAACACTACGACGATGGGATTTCACCAGCAGACATGATGGGAGTTCATCTCGACAGTTTTAACCAGAGGTTTCTGCTCATGTGA
This sequence comes from Poeciliopsis gracilis, assembly GCA_911649635.1. Taxonomy (NCBI): domain Eukaryota; kingdom Metazoa; phylum Chordata; class Actinopteri; order Cyprinodontiformes; family Poeciliidae; genus Poeciliopsis; species Poeciliopsis gracilis. The sequence goes on from CAJVRI010001220.1 coordinate 8,938,362, forward strand.
AACAAAATGCCTCGCAGACTGAGGGCCAGCTGAGGCTTTATATATACTGACAGAAAGGTGCAGAGAGGAGAGACACTGCAGCTATGGCAGACACGATAACACCCACAATACGAGAAAGGGACGAGACAGCACGAAGGCAGGAGGACGGAGGCAGGGGGGCAGACAGAGAGCAGGAAGCCAGCGAGGTAGAGTGAAAGAAACAGAGCAGAGGGCGTGACTTCATGAATGCAGGTGTGTTTCAGTTCTTCTCCAGTGTTTTTCTTTGGTCCATTTGCCCAGGATCTTTTTTTTGTTTGTTTTTTTTTCCTTTTTGTACATTTTAAAAATTGTAGAGTGTTTTTACTGATTTGTATTTAGTTCAGACAAGGTCAAGGTAGCGTTTGTGCATGTTTTGGTGGACGTGCATTGCTGAGATCAAAGCTCAGGTCGTCAGATTACACTCTCAAAGAGGAGGGTGCTCTTCGTCTCTGCAGCAGGGAGCAGCTTGGCCTCGCTTTCTGGCGCCAAGTACTCCAGGTGGTGTCTGCCCCAGATGGGTTTAGTTAGGTTTTGCCACCGCTGCATTAGGGAAAGACAATAAAAACACGACAAGCTCTGAGTCAGGGAAATGTTCAACCTTGTTTTATATCCAAAGACCCAGAATTATCCAAATGTATCATTAACTGAAAGCCCCCAAAAGAGAATCTCACCTCCCGCAGAGGTCCTTTGCATCGCAGCAGCTTGTAGAGAACAGTAAGAGGAATACAGAGCATAGAAGAAAGAGCCAGTACCCATCCAAATGCTTCTCCCCATGCAGGGTAGGTGTACACCGTGTTGTAGGTGAGGGGTTGGTAGTTCACCACGTGGAAGAGGAACACTGCCTGAAAAAAAAACACATAAAACCCCATCAGATAAATACAAACCGGCAAAGTTAAATAGAAAGGATCCGAAGCCACACATACTACGCAGATGAAAGGCGTGATATAGGACCAGCACCACTTCATGTAGGGTAAGGGCTGATAGCCAATCATACGAGCCACGTCGTCCATGAAACGGTCTGCGCCTGGGAAGGGGGACACGAGGACGCTGTTTTGAAGCGCCTGGCTGGGTAGTTTCTGTTGAATCTGCTGCGAGGAATTAACTCACCATAAACCCATGCAATCACGACACACTCCCAGAACGCCTGCCACAACAAAGTGATGCCGCTGGCGGAGTAGTAGTCAAAAATTTGGAATACATACATCCCTCCCTGATGGAAACAGAAAGAGCATTCAGAATCTATTCACTGAATTACTTTATTTACTTTTTTCCAGTACATTACTAATCTGCTCTAAATATTTTAATGAGACTTTTATATCTACTTTATGATGATCTTTCAATGTAATGCTCTTACGATCACAGTAATTTATGATAAAATATACATTCAAAGTCTGTTTTGTACCTCTGTGACCATGGACAGGTCAATAAGGAAGCAGATGATGCAGCAGATGGCAGCAACTATTTCTCGTCTCAATGAGGCAAAGCCAGATTTAGGAGGCAGCATGTCCATGAGTCCTGTTATCAGGCCTTCCACCCCTACGAACTGAACAGTAGAGAAGACAGGAGAAATGTTCACAAAGATCTAGTAGACAACTCAGTGGCATTGAGAAGTTTGGAAGTTTCCTACTTTTTACTTGTGGACAGTCATCAGATAATATTAGAAAGTTAGAATTTCAAAACTGCTAAAAAGTTCTGGCTCTCCCCACAGTTTAAAGTGCTTTTTTAATGAGATGCCAAAGGAAGGGCTGAATGGACTGGAGCTTTCGCTGACTGCACTTTTCCCCTCACTTGCAAAAAAAAAAGAAAGAAAGAAATAAGGCAAATAAAGCTGTCTGAAAATATCTCCAATCTAAAAGCACAGATACATTTATGGTGTGGAAACTAAAGGAGCGCCACCCATCTCTCTTAAGGTAAAAGTACAGCCTCTTTAAAGAAGCCCACAAATAGCTCTATCCCAGAAAACAGCTTGAGTAATTAACCAGCTGCCACAGCTGCTTCAACACACAAACAGCAAAACAGACAAAAGCCTAAATTTAAAGCTTGTTTATTCAGGGCTTTTACTTTATATATATGTATATGGCTTTTAGTTCCAGTTGAGCAGAATATTTTAGCTTATTGATCAACAAATGGGTTTTATTTTATTCATGCTATTAGTTATTTTGTCTGGCTTTGTTTCACTGCTTTCATTATCTTATTGTAGTTTGCATGTTTTACTGATTCATTTACAGCAATTAGTCACTTATTCTTTTAAATGTAAGGCAGAAGTTAACTTTGAGTACCTTTTACTAATGATCCAAACCCAATATACAATAATTAAATATTGTATTATAAAAGCAGCATAAGCAGCAGCAGGAATAAAAACAACTTTTCTGAATTACATAAAATCAATTAGTTTGTGCTATATCTTGTTAAAATGTTTTATGCATGTAAAGTGCTATTTTAAATGACGTTGCAGTGTAATTTAATGAACTTCAGGAGAAATTAGTGAGAATCTCAGACCAAGCCATGCCTGTGTGGAAGCAACAACATCAGGTCCAGACTCAAAACATCTTTGCTTTATCAAGAAGTCAATGTGAAGTGTTACAGTGGACACTGAGTTCTTTGTATCTAACAGAGTGCTGCATGAATCCACTCACTGCTCAGTGTCCCTGTCAAACCGCAGATGTTCATTGTGAAAAACTGAAAAAGTGCTTTATACACTGGAGATTTGAACGCCATCCCTTTCCAGTCTCCCGGCACAACAATGTATTTATGGACGCTTGCAGGAAAATAGTTTGCCGTTCAAAATAGAACGCCAAACTTGCAGCACGTTCTTGTGCAACGTGGCATTGGCAGAAGGAGAAAGAGAAAACAAAAACTAAAGGAGAAGAAATGAGGACAAGAATGGAAAGTGAGAGTAAGTGAATGAGTCTGAGCGCAAACAGACACTCTCTGTGCGAATCAGACAGAAGTTTCATTGAGAAATCTCCGGGCTGCTAGACAATAGATGTAGGCCTTGGCTCAAACAGGAACGTAGCAAAAAGGGTGCAAAGAAATGCCATAGATGTGGTGTGTTTAAGTCGTTCGTGTAGAAAATAACAAAGTGGCTGAGTTACATTGAGGATAAATGATTGGAAAACCTAAATCATATTCATGTATGTTTTTGTGCGTTTAGGGATGCTTTTTGAACCAATCTTTTTTCAGGGTGAAATTATTATACAAAACACAGCCTCTATTAATTCCTCATATGGTTTCAAACTTTTTTAGATGAGGGAGAATGTGCTGAGATCTTTTAGCCAACTTTAAGCTGTAAGAGATTTCTTGATTCTGCAGGTCAAACAGTAATCAGGTTTCATACCTTAATGGAGGTGGTTCCACTTGGGCCAGGTTAGTCTGGATATATTTACACCAAATCATCATTTAAAACATGTATCTTTTAACCTTAGTTGTTATTGTCTGATACTGAACTACTGTAGTTAATCATGTGAGACCTTTAATTGTGAAAATAAAAGGAGAATCAGAATAAATTTGTAAGAAGATAAAAGCTTTTTGTCACCTCAACATAATCATATTTGACTGTATAATTTAGCAATCACATAATTGTGTGAATTGGAGAAAAACTGGAGAAAATTCACTGATAAATTAACAATTTACTGTTAAATTCACAGTGAATTGTGAATTCACACTCAGTGTTTGTTTCTGAAACTCATTGAAGCTGAATGTTTTCAGCAATTCCACTCTGGACAAAGAATAGCTTAAAGTCTTCCCCGAAGGCGCAGAATTACTATAACAATTATAGCTGTGGTGCATCTGTGCAAATGTTTCAGACTGGATGCACTTTAAATTTAAATAGACTCGCAGTGTCATGATAAGATGTTTAACCCAATCACCTCTGAGCCAACTTCTTTCACCAAGGTCAAATCTCAGCATTACCTGACTGTCCAGGCCCAGTACGAGTAACATGAAGAAAAACAGCGCTGCCCAAAGCGGTGCCAGAGGCATCAGAGTCACAGCCTTGGGATAGGCTATGAAAGCCAGGCCTGGGCCTGCACACAGAGAAACATGGTTAGAATGATAAAACCCTTCGATGCTGAGAGTGACTCATAACTGATGAGTGGACTCACCACTCTCAGCCACCTTACTGATGTCCACTCCCTGTTCTGCAGCCATGAAGCCCAGAGCAGAGAACACAACGAAGCCAGCAAAAAAACTGGTTCCACTGTTGATAAGAGCCAGGATAAATGCATCCCTGCAGGGAAACGCAAAAAAAAAAAAAAAAAAACAAAAACAATTACACAAAGAAAAAAAAAAAACTATGTGGGGAAAATATGTCGGAGCATATGACGTAACGTAGGCTTATGTAACATACTCAAGACAGACCCAAGCAAAGAGGAGATAGCCTGGGATGGTAAATTAGAGATCAATAGCAATTTCTCTGAAATACATAGCTGTCTTAGATGGCATGTAACAAAGAGAGTTAATGCCTCCGACTGCCAGACAAGTTGCACTTCAAATCTATATTTCCATTTTGTGTACTATTACAAGTAGTCATGTGAGTTAAGTGACTCATGCTGGAATATGCTCTTTGTGGGAAATACTGAGGCACACTTCAGAATCTAAAAAAACATGTCTGTTTTTGTACTTATACACCACTGTAAATCCAACTACAAGTGCTACTGTATTAAGGTCTACAGTAGCGCAACTCCAGGAATGAGGAATGTATAAACAACATCTGCACTGGTTGCTGTAATACTGTTTCATGGTACTGTTTGTGTTCAGAAAAAATGTCAACAGCCTGTAGGAATCAATTTTCCTTCCCCAATGCTGTTTTTTTTTTTCTCTTTTTGCTCTTTCCACAAGTGCTTCTGTGACTTTTCCTGTAAACAAAGAGAAGCAAATACCTTGAACCCCTCTGAGTAGAGAATGTCTGAGAATGTATGCCGTGATATTGATTTATTATAGCATTCAAACAAGGAAGAAAGAAAATTCTTTGAAACCAAATGGCGCTCAGGAAAATTGATTGCTTTCTTTCTTATTAACGAAAAGACAGCATGCATTAAAATAGTTTGAACAGCGGCTGCTTTCCAGTCATTCCAGCTACTGTGTTCATTTTCAAGGTGCCCTGTCAAATGGCTCCAGACAACACTGTTAACAGATCGATAGAGTATTATTTTAGATTTTTAATGGTATGGCAAACATACCATTAAAAAAAAAAAGCTGTTAACCTTTGGCGTGGCCGGGAAAGGCATGCGTACCTATTGAACTTTTTCACATTACGCTATGTTGCAATTAGGAATTGCAGTGTGCTTCATGGCAATTTGATGTAACATAACAAATCAGAGTAGTGCATAATTGTGAAGAGGAAGAAAGGTTCTTCAAATTTCTTTGCATTATATTTATCTGACTTTTTCCCTATATTCATAAAGGAAATCCTGTACAACCAACTGCTTTCAGAAATCACACAATTAGCAAAGACACATTATTTGTGAGTAAGAATAGACCCTGTGAAGACCTCAGGGTTTTGTAATAAGGACGTGCATGTTTAACTCAGTGTGTAGCAAAAAAGGGCCACTGCTCATCAACCTGAATACATAATTGCCACTGTTGAACCTGGTAGTGGTCAGTATTATGATGTGAGAAAAATATTTACTTTGGAATTGATACAGAGCTGAAGAGAAGATGGACTGAGCTAAATTCAGGATAATTCCTGACCAAAAACCTGTTAGAAGCTCTGACTCACCTGAGACTCAGTTCACCATCCAGCACAAATAAACTAAACAGAGCCAGAGCCACAATGAAATGACTTAGACCAATGTCTAAGTCATTTCATGTGCTAGAAAGTCACAGTTCAAACCTAAACTGAGAAACTGTAGGACAATATTAAAATTGCTGTTCAAAGACAGGTTCTCCATAAATCAGACTGACCCTGAACACAAAGTAGTTGGGAAACGTTTTAGTCTTTGCATGTGCAGTGGTGTTAGAGAGATACAAAGACTTGCAGCTGTGATAGCAGCATGAGGTGATTCTACACTCGATGGAGTCAGGAAGGCTAAAAGTAAATGCACACCACAGTTTTCATTTCTATCTGTAAACATGACAAAAAAAAAAACTTTATTTTTCTTTCATTACTATTCATCTTTATTTGTATTGTTTAGTATACATCACAATAAATACAATAGTTTGTTATTGTGAAGTGAAAAATGTGAAAAAGTTCAATGTAGATAGAAAAGGTTTCAAAAACACTGCATTTCCTGTGAGAGCTAACATTTACCGTAACAGAACATGATCTTGTGACTTCCAACTAAGGTTAAAGAAGAAATGAAAATGTCTAGTAGCAAAATATTTATGAAATCCCTTTTTTATGAGCATTCCAAATATGCAGACTGTGCTGTGAGATTTACCACAAGGTCCATACTGCTGCTCCAGAATTACGCAACTATTGCTTAAGGACATCAATGTCACATATGTCGCTGAAACACGTGAAAGCGCATGCAGCCAACAAAAATGAAGCCATATTTGGGCAGAGCTTTACACACACTTTCAGGAAAACTATAAGAGAAATATTCTTTAAGTTGGAGCAGTCTGCCCCGAGGCATTTTAGATTTAATTTATTCTTCCAACGCATTTCCAAGTTTAATATTTATATAACCAGAGAACAGTGGACACACTAATAATAAGACATTGGAAGACCAAAATGAGGGTGTATTGGGATGAAAAGTAAGGTCATGACTTCTTTTTAAAGTGTCCTCTTTTCAGAATCAGCGGTGTCTGGATTTTATGCTGTGTAAAAACTCACTGGTAACAGTTGTTATGGAAGCGGTTGTAGCTGCCCAGTGCAGTTAGGGCACCAAGTCCGATGGCATAGGAGAAGAAAATCTGAGTGCCAGCATCAATCCACACCTATCATGGAAAATTAAAAGACTATTTCCAACGATCCTGATCCATTCATTAAGATGTCTTTGTTAGTTCAAACTCTCTTATATTGCTTGGTTTCTGGACTGTAAAACAGAAAAAGCCGTGTAGTGCAAGAATGTTACCTGTGCTTCTACCAGTTTGGACCAGTCTGGTTTAAGGTAGTAAATAATTCCATCCAGAGCTCCAGGCAGGCTGACTCCATGAACCAGAAGAACCACCAGAACCAAGTAGGGGAACAGTGCTGTGAAGTACACAACCTAAACAAATCGCACATAAAAAAAAAAAAAAAGCTTCAGGTGCACTTCTTTACAATCTCAGACTAATTAATTCTTCAGATTTTGATCGTTGATGTGCAATGAAGTCCTTTGCACATTAAACTTAGTTAAATTAAAGTTAGTCCAAAAGGTGTCCAAGTAAAGGAGACTAACTACAAATAAACAGCACAGTTTTCTCAGCGTTTAACTTCATTATGTTGCTCTAGTACTAAAAGATTTCAACATGGCAAAATGTGGAAATATTTAAATGTTTTGAAAACTTTTGAAACTTAAGAATATATAAAGGATAGAGTTAATTTGGTTAAATTCCTTATAACTATTGTAGAATAGTTCTTATCACTTCGACTGGGTGATTATCTGCTTTGCAAATTCTCAAGGCACAAGTAGAAGCAGATGAAGCAGTTCCTTTAGGAGATGTGTAAGGGACTCTGGTGAGTTACTGAGAAGAAAAGGTGGCCTGTTGATGGAAACCCAGAAAACACAGACACTCCCTGCAACAGTGAGTGTTTCGGTGCAGCTTTTCTGAAAGTTCTCTATGTCAAGTTATTATAAGGAGGCCGCTCCCAGTCACCATGTAAATGTGTGAGTCTGGTGGGAATAAAATATTGAAAGAGCACAGTTTGTCTTGGTCTGAGGTAAACATGGGCAGGAAAGGCCCCTTTGAGCTTGCAAACATGTACATAGTGGAAAGGCAATAAGCAGCTTACAGCAAGTCGGTTCAATCTGATTCATTATTTTTACCCTCCCTCTATAAGCTTTAGCTACTGTGGGAGTCTCAAGAATGTACATTTCTACATGTTACAAAATGAGGATTTATAGCAACGTTTTGAAGAAAACAAAAACAAGAAGTAGCTCGGTGTTTGCTCAGATTACATTCTAAGAAATATTTGGGGATCATCAAATGTTTTGGTTTTAAAACCTTTCTAAGAAAGTTCTTCCATTTCAGTCCAGAACCCTCCTCTATGCTAAAGCTGATTTGGAGCTGAGAAGGAAAAAAATGCTGCAGTTACCTTCCCTTTCACATTCACAGCATAATACTTTCAAACAGAAAGGCGCACACAAACATTTGTGGCTATAAATGAGCCACTATTATTTATAGCCTGTCAATGAGGCTATAAATAATAATCTGGTTTATGTAAACCTAAACAATGAAATGTGATGCTAGGTAGGTGTTAGCATTTTGCCTCTACTTAAGACATTACCTTGCCAGTAGATTTCACTCCTTTCCATATGCAGAAGTAAACGATGACCCAGGTGGCTACGAGACAAAGCACCATCTCATAGCTGATCACACCGGGTTCATGCAGGCCTCCAGAGAGACGGAGCACTTTACGTCTGGAAAGGAAAGCACGAGCCTGATTCAGGGCTAAATTAGGCACATAAAAAAAAACAGAATGATTTCAAAAGTATATTCACAGTGTAACAACTTAAACACTGTGATTGAACTGAGCTGTGTTTTTGCAAATCAAATCACTAGTTTGGCTTGCAAATTGAGAAAAACAGTGACATCAAATACACAAAACACATTTCAAATGAGATGAGAAAACTGTAACTTTGTGTCTTTCTTTGTGTTCAGTTTCTAAATTTCAACACGCTTAAGTGAGGGATCTAAACCTACTCCCAGAACTCGATGATCGGGGAGCGCAGACCCTCAGCCTCCATGCAGCTGTTATTGATCAGGAGAAGGGAGGTCAGGTTCAGCGGGGGCAGGGTGGATGAGAAGTTGGCAGCAGGCGTCGGCAGAGCGCTGCGGTTGTAGCAGGCGCGTCGGAAGTCCATTGTGCAGTTTGGAGTGTTCCAAGGGTGTCCGCAGGTGGCCCACGGCAGTGGGTCAGTGAAAGAGTGGAAGAAATAGTAGAGGCCCCACACCAGTATCATGATGTAGTAGGTATTACAGAAAAACACAATCACCATTGATGCTAGTCCCAGACCTAGAGAAGAGAGGAAAGCGTTTGATTCCCTCAGTAGAACTCAGTATCAGACTTCACCAGAGAATTACAGAGAAGTATTTACCCTTAAAGAGTGGAGCGATGTTCCACGCAGAGACTCCTCCTTGCTTCATGAACTGGCCCAGTGCGATCTCCAGGAAGAAGACAGGGATTCCCCCGATGAACACGATCAGCAAGTAGGGGATCAGGAAAACCCCTGAAAAACACACATTCACGCAGACTATTTAATGCATCTCCATTTTTCTGCAGCTTTGGTCATTTTCCACCCACTGTTTATAGGTGCAAAAAGGACCTGCCTGTAATAGCATGTCAATGTGTAGTCACTTTTGGGAAACAAAGCAGTACACTGACCAACAGCTAATTCAGTAGAACAATTCATTGTAGCGTAAAGTTCTGTTTTCATTTTTGAGCTTCTAACCTCTGTGTTTCAGTAAAGTGCCAATGTCGCTCCAAATTATTTGGTGTTTTTTCAATCTATCTATTTCTGCTCCTAATATAAGTAAATATTGGGAATTCAAAGTAGAAAGGCTACAAATAAGTATTTTCTTTTCATCACTGTGAAGTTGCAGAAGATGGTAAAGAGAAATTGGATGTTGGCAAAAGCTACTTTTGGCAGGGCAAAGTTTGGGGGGAAAAATGCAAGACACTAGTGAGAAATAATTGATTTATCTCTGTAGTATCATATATCAGAGACTGGGAAAGTGTTTTTATTTTCTATTCCAAAGAAAGACACATGACAGGAAAGGCAGGCGCATTGGCAGAAACAAAGTATAATACTAAATGTAAAAGTCAGGTTTAACGTTTTAGGGACAGATGACCAATTTGGAGATAAAAGGTAAGAAAAGACTAAATATGTGAAATCCATGGAGGAGGACAGACCAGAGGCTCTGTGTGAAATAACCACAATATTGCCCTTTTTCACAAGTTTTCGGACATATTAGTAGAGTACGGTATCAGACTTTAACTTGGAAGTTACAAGGTGAAGAGGCAGAAAAAGGAGGCGATACGAGGACAATCGACAGGAAGCCGAGAAATGTAGAACTTTGGTTGTGCTAATGGCTTTCTGTGTTGTGTTGATCCCTCTTTTTGGATTCTTACACTGCAGCACAAGTGTGAGCTGATCAGCAGAAGGGGGGAAAAACCCACAGAAATGTGGCATGAGTCATTCAAATCACTGAATGGAATTTCAGCCACTTGGTTTTGTTAATAACACAGCCGAGCGATGCCAACATAGTGCGCAGATGGGAGGGAGTCACATGACGGCGATGACGCAGAGCAGAAAGAGGCCGAGAAGAAAGGAGGGAAAGATGGATAGATTACATGAGAGGCAGCCAGAGAACTGGGACAGCGATATGGAGCTCCGACAGAGAGCAAGAAAATAAATATCACACACCGAAGCAACGACTTTGAGGGCTCTGCCACTTGACAGCTTCAGGACCTCTTTCTTTTTTAAATGCCGTTTCTCTGAGAGAGGGGAGCTTTAGCCAAATAAGGAAACATTTGCGAGTCAAAGAGAAAAAAGGGTTGGGAGAGCAGGAGAGAGAAAGACACTGAGGTCTGTGCTGACATATCTCAACATATTGTTCAAATTATCAAGTCACAGGCGTCTGACAGGCTTAAATAAATCCTCTGTAATCCTAAGAGGGCGAGACACATTGGCTGATTTACAGAGAAACATCAGATTTGTAAGGGATTACTTACATAATTTTACATTTGTTTAGTCTTTTACTGTTTTATGCAGGCAGCCTTTATGCTTCATTTGCAAGCAGGTGTGGCCGAAGACTTTTGCTGTACAATGAAATGTAATTGATCAAGTTGTCGCTCCGCCCTCGAGTTGATCAAGGGCGTAGCGACTGTCGCAGATGAGAACGTGCTGACGGCGAGAGGACGAATGGACGGGTTATTACGTAACACATATACGCCTCCCTATCCTGGAAGAAAACACCTCTGTACGCATCAGGATTTCAGGACAGGCGTGCAGGAGGCGCACTGTGTGAGGCAGAGTATTGTTATATGATACCAGTAGGTGGGTATCAGAGTTACTGGTCACAAGACACACACGCATACATGAAGGGGCAGCGTTATCGCACAAGCAGTTTTATTTCAATGAAGCACCTCATAAAAAAAAAAAAAAAGCTGAAAGGTGGGTAGGGCAGCAATAAAGCAAAATCAAGGGCAAAAGTCGCAGTGAGGCGAGGTAACTCTTGGCCAAGGTGACTTACTTTACCAACCTGACAAAATGCTGGTTGAATGATAGGGAAACAGGAGCAGGACAAACACAGCTGGACTATTTGTTCTAAGACCGACCGTTAAGTAGCGGCTGACTATAATAAATAAAGAATCACGTGGAGAGGCTGAGCTTTAGAGCTACGTGTTCACAGGCACGCAGGCCTTTCTAGACCTGCCCTCACAGCACTATGGCTCACCATGTTGGCAATAAACCATACATACGGTGTGAAGTGCACTTACAGATAGACCTTCAGTTACTGAGATTTCTTTTTAATGAAAATCCAATTTACATATAGGAAATTATGTAACCTCACTTTTTGACTTGAAACGGATTAAACTTTCTCTTCACTATAGATATAGTTAAGGTTACCAAAATGACTTCTACTTGCTTAAATCTTGAATAATGAGCAATTTGCTTTGTCAATATATTAAACCACTTTTGATACATATGCTTAGCACCTCAATGTTTTAGGTATGCCTCTATAAGTACGACATAGATGACGTGATATGTATGTAAAAATCTAGTTTTGACAGGATATTGCAATTAAAATGACTTTAAGTCATTGGAAGTACACTTATACTAAAGATTATTGATGCTCGGGTCATTTTAGATAAGAAATTATTTTACATTCAACTGAGAAGTTTGTGTCTGTTAGTAAAGGTGGCAAGCATCTCACAAAAGACAATAAAGCCCAACAAAAGCTGCATCACTATTTATGAAAAAGTTTTTCATTTACATTTGAGTAGAAGAGCATATTGAATTTTTGTATACACTTCCCAAGAATTAGTTGAAAATTGGTGGTATAGTAAAAGCTCTATAAACAGGCGACCAGCTTTTTTCATGTTTCTACTGCTATTTTGATTATTTATGTTTGGTGATGACCTCCGAGTCTTTGAAGCTGGAAGGCCTCCTTGCTAGCACCCTAATCTTAAGCTCCAGATTCTTTATCAAATTCAAGATAAGATTCCAGCTGGGTCGCCTCAAAACACTAATATTACTTCCATCTAGAAGAAAAAGGACATTAACCGAACTCTAACAGGGATATGAATAATCATGGGTGGCTTCACTCTATGATGGATGTTTTTTTTTTGTGTGCTTGAGAAGCGCTGAAGAGGTCAGCATTTGTTTATTTATGTAACAGATCAGGGAAGCAATCAAGGCCTGCATTCAATTCCGCCTTTGTTTATGTCAGTTCCTCACCAACACAAAACAGACGCGTGATGATGGCAGGCACAAAGGAGAAGTCAGGCAGATGGAATTCCAAAATTTTTAAACCGAAACAGAAAATGGACCAGATGATCCCACAAGGCTGTGCAAACCAACCGAATATCTACCAAAATAAAGATATTTGAATCACTCCATAGTAAAAAAAAGAATCTCTGGAATGAACAGAATTGTGTCTAAATCAGTTCTAAGGCTTTAAATAATCCACTGTTTAGAGGGCTTTAAAACTTTACCTTAGGTAGTCACTCGACATACCGTGGGTTCCACCATGTCAATACTGATTATAGAACGATAAAACAAAAATGTTTTCTGTGAAAAGCCTATCACAACCCAAAAATTCAAGAAATGCGTTAAAGCCCCAGAAATCAAAGGGAGTGCACTTTAACTCATAACTGTGGAATGAACTTTGATGCAAATGGTTAACAAACTGATGTTGAACTCTTATGGAAGGAAGCTATGCAGAAAGCTATGCAGATCAGAGGATGACAGAGCTCATCAGGAATTGTGTCAATTGCACTGAGGAGTTGATTCTCGTTAGGGAAACACAAGGGGCAGAAACCGCTGTGTAAGCTGGTTAAATGCAACGGCTGCATTTTCCATGTACAACACCCAGCTGGATGCTTTATCAAAGGTATGACTACCGTTAATAAAATAAGTTTTATTTGTATTACTTGTTTCCTTGTGGTTGTATTTCAACTGTGAAATGAACAGAAAACACACATACAAACACTTTAAACAGAACAAACACAGATGGAGATCATGAAGGAAATTTTACATTTATAGTTCCACGTCTGATAATTGAAGTTGATTTATTGATAAAAATGAAAAATATTCTTTATTCTACTGTAGAAAAAAGGATTCCTGTAATTCACTGACTATAAGCTAATTTTCATTTTCAATAATCAATTTATGTGGAAAAAATACATCATAAGTCACTACAACATGACATAAATATAAGTGAAACTATTAACAATGTGATCTAATGTGTTTTTTTTCTAGCAACAGGCCTGCATTTTATATTATAGAGCTCTGTGTGGGTGAGAACTCTCAACGTGTCTTATTAATAATCGGGTAAATTAACTCTGTGTGCTTCCATAAAATACTTTGTTAGATACCACATTTAGTTTCCTGATTTTCTTCCTTTAAATGGTCCTAGACCGACTGGAGGAACATGTGAGCAATCCAATTTTGAAAAGCTTTTCATTATGTAACATTTAATTGGAGATCAGGCTTTCACTGGTCTGTGCCAATTTCTGACATTTTTATGTCTGAGCTGACAGTCTTGATTGTGGATGAGTTGAATTTAATTTTTTAAAGACTGCTGTTAAGAGGATATTTTGTTTTCAGATTAACCTAATTTATCAATTAAACGGAAAAAAAAAGAAGAAGAAAAAACAAAACGCTAATCCTAGAAGAAAAATGTGCTGTTGGTTCTTTGATAGAGCTGGTGAGAAGATAAAGAAATTACATTATCCTCATTTGTTCCTGTGTAGAAATGATGCATGTGGCCCTAATCATTATCTGATTTTTACACAACTCAGTAACCAAAATGTAACGAACAAACAATGCCATTTCTAGACAGGTTTTACAGTGAAAACAGAAGCGGTGGTTTCCAAATTTTTTTTGCGTTTAAAAATCTATTTGACCTGACTCAAAGACAAATGTTAAATTAAATTAAATACTAAGGAACATCATCCTGTTTTTATGAGCCTTTCTAAATCTCAAGCAACTTCATAGTTTCTGAAAGTCAACACGGCGCATCAGACATGTTCAAGAAAGTCTTAACATGTCTGTGTTTTCAGTGTTGCATGTCTGTGAGCTCAAAGCAGAGACCTCGTGCAGCCTTTGAAGCTCACCTCCTCCATTCTTGTAGCAGAGATAAGGGAACCGCCACACGTTGCCCAAGCCCACGGCGAATCCCACGCAGGACATGATGAAGTCCATCTGTCTGGTCCAGGTCTCTCGCTCTCCTTGCTGTCCCGCCACGGCCCCGTTCCCAGTCCCTCCTGTGGTCCCGTCCTGGGTCTGCGATGGGCCAGCCCCTCCACCCTCTCCACACCCTGGGTCGGCACCAAGCACCGGCACCAGGGGGCGAGCTGACCCCCCGCCCTCCTCCTCGGACAGGGCCCCTGCCTCCGTCTGGGAGACACTGATTTCATCTGAACACAGAGAGAGGAGTCAGATGACAAAGAAAAGGGAGATGGGGTGAAGTGGAGCAATGAATGGATCTGAAATGGATCTGAATGAGAGCCAGACCTGAATAAACTACACACATTCTACGTCATCACAGATGACCCACTGTCTCTGAGACCACACACACAATGAATGAAAGCTAAAGGGGCTCGAGTCCCTTTCATAAGCACATCTCGTCACAAACCTTATCTGTCGTGCAAATTTGTATTTTGAAGCTACCGGCACTGTGTTGGAGTGCACTGTGATCACTGATCCCTCCCCCGATGTTCATTCTATGCCTGCGTCTCACAAGCGGCGTGATTGGTGTGCTGCAGCACACGAGCCCAGCAGAGCCGCCTCGGCACAGCTCCTCTCGTTACTCATAAAGCTTTTGTTTCCTCTGTTTTACATAACCCACTAAATAAGGGTGAGGCCACGTCACTTTTCACCAGTGGCATTCCAGGATATGAGAAGCCAGACGCCCTGAGATGGATGCAAAGCGGGCCAGATGAATCCAGATCGGAGCAGTTTGGAGTGTGTGTGTGTGTGTGTGCGTGTGTGTGTGTGTACGGATGAGGAGGGAGGAACGAATTGGGAGAAATTATGCAGGCATCAACGTGGAAAGACCATGTCTTTGGTTTGAGACGATTCATGTGAGGAAGAGCTGTGTGGCTTATTGTTACCGTAATTCAAAATAAATCAACAGCCTGGTGGAGAATACAATGAGACAAGATAATTTATATATATATAAAAAACTAAAACACTAGGGTTGGAGGGGAAAAAAAAAATCTATTTTAAAAAGGCTGGAGAAATAAGAGAAAAATAAGCCTTTCCAAGCTGAGAAATGAAGTACAGGGGATGCTCTTTGGAAATAAAGTGAATTCTCCTTTCAGAGGGTAATTGTTCAGCTTCAGTGTGAGTGGAGGCTGCATGTGCCATATTTATTGCCATATCTCATGATGTACTAAGCAATAAAGGCAGAGGCTGGTATAGTCCAGCTGTTGTGTCTGATCCCTGGTGAATAACGTGAACACAGCGATGCATTCATTTACCTAAAGGTGTTGACATGTCTGCTAAAATGTTTAATCAGCTGTAAAGTTAAAACAACAACAACAGCAAAAAACATAAATAACATGAAACAGGATGTCCACGCAAGGCTTACCTTGGCTGTTCTCTTCCAACTCAGGTGACATGTTACGTGAAGAAAGAAGCTTGTTGTCTTTGTTATGGCAGGGGGAAGCTTTCAAGTTGTTGTTGTTTTTGAAGAATATCTGTTTGTTTGGAAAAAAAAAAAAAAAAAAAGAAACGTACCCGGCTGGCTCGGAGGGGGAGATAGAGATATGTAGCCACAGTGTAGGCTACACTGCTCCAATTGTTCTTGTTGTTATCTGAGTTTGTTATTTCTTCTCACTGAAACAATAAAAACAAAAAAAATTAAAAGATTCAGTTGTTGTTGTTGTTGGTTTTTCTTTTGGTTTCTTTTTTAAATATCACTCGTTGGAGCACCTCAGCTCAGCCGAAAGAGATGGAAAAAAATGTCACAAAGCGCCGCGGTCAGTTGAGCCGTTGACAAGGAGGAGATTCAAAAGCAGTCGACGAAGCACTTAAAGGTAAGCCTGAAGAATCTCATGGATAACCCCTTAAATGAAAAATGATACTACGCCTAAGGGTAAATAATTTGTATGATTATTTGATTCAGCAGCTCGGTTAGAAGTCCATGATCCCTGTTCTGAGAGGTGCCGCGGTTCGACGGCTCCGAGAATGTGATCCGCTCGACTCGACGGTCCGTTAGCTGTGGCGGACGCTCTACCCCCGCCTCCTCGCGCTGCCGGCCGACCGACGTGATTGGCTGAGGGGAGTTCCCGGTGCGGTGCGCGCACAGCATCAGCAGCAGAAAGCCCTCAGCCAGAAAGCGTCACGACAAGGATGCGTTGATTACGTCCTTGGCCTGACATCAATGGAAATGATAGCAGATAGGATAGGGGCACAGCGCGCGCTCTGATACCGTCTGGTTTGTTTGTTTTTGATTCGTTCTATAACTCAAGGCCCCAGGAAATGTATTAATATCATCCGATTGACATAAACTTGGTTTATTTAGACTCTATCTAAAACCGTTATCAAGTTAAACCAGTCATTGACTACTATAAAACTGTCTTAAAAATAAGCAGAGGGAAAAAAAAAAAAGTTTTTCTTTGGTCACTCTGCCCAAAGTAGCATAAGATGTAACTCTGCAAATTTTGTGCAATTACTGTTTTTTTTTTTTTTGCTTGTTTATTCTTACATAAATGTTGGAAGAAGGAATGCTGGCGTAATTTTATGTTTTCCCCCAGACATTTGTGTATTACACATTCGTTGTTTTAGAAAATATTTGAGAAAGAGTGACAAAAACAAAAGTGCAAGTCTTTGGAAGGTGTCAATCCCATGACATTTGGCATAAAACTAACAGTAGGAAGAACATCATACCAAGAGGAAGATGTGATGCTATTGCAATGATCTGGGGATTCTTTGCTGCTTCAGTACCTGTCATAATTGATTACATAATTGTGCCCTTATGCAGAGAATCCTTAAGTTATCAGTTTATTGCCACAAGCTCAAGTACAGCTGGGTTATGCAGCAAGATAATAAGCTGAAGCATTCAGAGGCAATATGTCCACCTCTGAACGTCTACCAAAACCTCTCAAATCAGTCTTTTGTATTGGCTAAGTCTGGACTTAACTCTAACTGAAATGCTGTGGAAGGACTTTAAATATGATCGTGATTTGTGATCAAAAGCAATCTAATGAGTCCCAATTAACACAATTCTCCTGGAGACAGTGGATCAAAATTCCTCCACTACAATCTTACATGATGTGCCAAGTTCGACTGGAAAATTAAATCAGTATATTCATAAAGCTTGTCATCAAAGGGAAGCATCAAGTGTACAAAGATTTCATGATAGATGGCAGTTCTGTGTTTGGAACATATTGGACCAACAGCAGAACATGATATGGGTCCTCAACAACTTGAATTCTGTCCTTCTTTACTCTTCCTCCCCCTCCTCACAGTGCGGCCCTGATTTCGTATTTTCATCTTGTCATTCTTTTTCTTAGGTAAGAGGTCTGGGTAAAAGGCTTCTGGCATTATGTATGATTCATGAGTGTGACAGTTAAAGCCCATGGATACATGTGTGTGTGGTAAGTCTTGATGCACTGACTCCAGGCGCTGAACATGCCTTTAGAAGGGCTCTCATATCCTTGATATGGTTTGGTATACAACTTTGCCAAGGCTGCTGTTATTGTTGACATTTTCTGCAAGTCTTTCTTTCACTCAGCTTTCCATTCACATATTTGGAACCAGCACCCAGGAAACAACTTTTCAGTGATAACTTATTTTATTGAGATTGCCTGTAACAAAGGAGGAAAAAATAGAAAAACATGTAGGTGTTGCCAACATGGTATCTTCCAGCAGACAATGGTTACAATTATAGGTGCCCAAAGTTTACGATGGAAACCAATCCCAGTCTTCACCCTAATTTTAGAAACCTAAATGATCAGTGAAAGGGTTTGAGTTATAAATGTTACAAGGGACAAAAATAAAACCAATGTAATGATAGTTATTAATGTTTGTGAGCTGTTATAACCTTTTTGACTTATTGTAGTCCCAAGTATTCTACTGTTAATTTGAGGGACTATCATGTGATTTCAGATTTAACTTTTTAACATTTATAATTTATTAATGACATAAACAGTTTTAAGAATAAACTGTTCCAGCTCATGAGATTGAAATATAACTTTTGAGTTACATTGTAGGAAAAGTCTTCTGCAAACCTATGTCTGTATAACAGTAGGTGTAGGTGAATGTACCTTGTGACATTAAAAATGTGATTTTAAATTGTGGTTTTAACCTTCGTCTAAATTAGTTTTGTTTCATGCTTCAGATTGAGGGACATACTTGATTTTGAACGACATCTAGTGGCCAAAATGTGGATCAACGTCATCACAAAAAACAAAACCCCGCTCAACTCAAACGCCGTTGCCGTTAATAAAACATAGCTTTATACAGTAAACATCTCAACACACACGAGTACAATGTACACACTTACAGATTGGGTGCAATGTCAACCATTTATAAATACCCAGTGTCTTTAAATAAAATTACCAATTTATGGTAATAAATAAATAAATAATCAGAGACAATAAATATATTTTTGTGTGGAAAAAACACTCAGCAAAACATATGAAAGACCTACATTTGTCTTTTACCTGAAGGACTGTCTGTGTATCATTCTGTCCAGCCCATTTTAATCCTGACTCCTGGTTCTACTACAGGATGACGACAAAGTCTTATTAAATAACATTTCATGATAACAGATCATCATCTCTGGACATAGATATGAAGAACAGAGCTGAAAGAAAAGATCTGAGAAACATTTTCCCTCAGGAAACACATTCACCGATGAGCATTATGGTAACTTCTAACAAAAGCCTTCAATTTCAAAGCAATAAATAAGAAAATAAATAAGAATAACCTGAAGCAGGAGCAGATGCCTCACAAACCAAAACAAAATGCACACTAGCTAGCTTATCGCTTATATTTGACTGCATGTTTTTGCATTTCCCCTCATTTTGTTTAGAAATAGCTATCACTCTATATCAGTTAGGTAAGGTGCGGTTTAGGTTAGAAACATTTACAGTCCTAAATTTCTGGACAATGTCTCTTATGAATAAAATTTTAGGGAATTGGCCCCATCAATATTAAAATCATGATATTTTATGAAAAGAGATATGTGATTCTATTATGTGCAATTACTATGTCGACTAAGAACAATGCGAAAGTCTAGAGCTTCCCTCTATCGCTTAAATTTTGCACTTAAAGGCCCGACCTACTTGTATGAAACTGTTGTTGTCTTGAGATTTCCACAACTCTTTAACAAAAAAGAAATCTAACAAAAACTGATCTTGGCTCATAATAGCATAACCTCACTTAAGAAGTTGTGGCTTTTAAAAAAATCTGAAGAAACAGGCCAAGTGATGAAGAAAAGGGGATTATGATATAATTTAAAGCAGATGATTAGCGTCTGCTGATCACAGCTTTAGAAAACAGAAACAAATTGAGCAAAGGGATAAAACTGGAACACAGATACATTATGTATCAGCTGATCTCAGTGTTATGCAAGTTTTGAGCTCATTGGGACTGACTTTTTAGTGTAAAAATGCTGTCATTTTAAAATGACCAGAACATCTGGGTCCTTTATGGCAACATCTGTATAAATAATGAGGGCTGCTCCTGACTTTTGCAAAGTCCTCCTCATCATCTGATGTCGTGTAAATGTCAGTCAGACCACACTAGACGGAATAACTCCATTTCCAAAGCAATGTTTTGATGTCATGTTGTTTCACAGCCTGGCTATAGATCCAGGTGGATGTCGCTGTGTGACAGAGACTGGTAGTGCTCATCCATACCAGACTTGGCTTGATGCCTTTGAGCAATTAGTCTCTGGTAGCGAGCCTGCTGCTGGTGATCGGGGTCCACATTCACCCAGCTGTTGGCCACCCACTTTACTCCTCGCTTGACCGGACAGTCACCATGCAGGGAATACTCATCTAACTCGCCCATCCAACCTAGAGAAACATGGAGGAAACAACAGCAAAGACGGTTTACTCAAACTTCTTGGTTTATATAACCACCAACATAGATACAAAAAATTAAAAAGAGATGCTCATATTTGGATCTATTTTGATTCAGGTCTAAATATGTGCAACATGGGTTAATGAACATAATGTTAAGATATAACATGTAACAAAAAGTTGTTGGTATTTTTTTACCTCTGCCATCAGAGAGATGATTATACCAGAGGAGAGCTGTTCCAGCGGTTGGGGTCAGTCTCAGGTTCCCTTTGCCACACGCCTGTTGAGTGTCCGTCAAATCAACTCCATCCTGGACCAGAGCCTAAAATACACATCATCATAGAATTCAAGCTTGGCTGAATTCCATAAAAATGCTCATACAAACGGATGTACACAAATCCGAATTCACCTGCTCATTGTAAGTACGATTGTCCGCCACAGGAAAGGTACTTTCACCACCTTCCTCAACAGAGCTGAGGTAAAATAACACCGTCAAATACCTGAAGAAAAACAAGCAAACAAATAAAACAGAATAAAAGGAGCATTGAGTCCTTAGTGGCTCAGATTTTTCTTACATTTGATTATAAATAGCAAAATTTTGAAAGTCAAAGAGCAATCTATACAATGCATCCTGCATTTCTGCATTCCAGATCTGAGATGCGAGAAGCTGCGTACCTGCAGGAGACCTCTGTGAGAGCAGATGTGTTTCCTGCCAGCCGTGTGTGTGCACAGGTGGTCTCTGACTGAGACGAGCTGCTATCATAGTGAGCGTTGGTGAAGTCTCCGTGCTCGTAGTGGGAGACCTGCAGTGGCTCACTTAATTCCAGAAGTGCAGAGGGCAGACGAGTCAGAGCGATTACTCTGAACAGGAGACAGGAGGAAACAAAATAAAAGTGCTCCATTTTAATACAAGCTGCATGTGTGAAACAAATGAAACAAAATGGAGGACGTCTATATGGATAGGGACCTTTTCCTGAGGGTTTGCAGAACACGGTGAGATCCAAGCCCCTGAAAGAGCCATGTATGTCTGTTTCTCTGCTTAAAGTGACTATGCAGGCTCCCGCTTCGCTGTTGCCGTGGACGCTGGGACACATCATAAACACGCCGAAATTCTCCGAGTGTCAGTATTCCTGCAAGGCACATAGAAAAGAGGAGATCTCATTAAACAAGTCATACAGGATGCAGCGTTGTGATTCCAGTTCAGTGGAATGAATTCCTGAATTCCTGTTTAGTGAAAAACCTTTCTAGTCATTTCTTCTTTGTTCAGCCATGTGCTGATTCTTCCAGCTAAAACTGTCCTGAGTTCCCCTGGGAGACCCGTGTCCCAGTCGCAACAATAGCTCTGGGGTGCCAGAGCAGAGGTGACTAGAGGACAAGGGAGTTGGGGAATACAGGGTATCCGGGGGAAAATTAAGTGAAAGGCCTGACAGACAATTGGGTTTTAATGAGATAGGACGAGGCCCTTCCGGATGTGGAGAACGCCTGGCACAATGGCATCGGGTCAAAACGGTGTCACCCCTCTTCCTGCCTTAACATTCACAAACACTCGCACGCAACCGCAGCCACAAGTCAGCTATTTACAGTCTCTTTACCAGAACAAAAGCAGGGACCACACACACACATACACACACTAACACACACAGATTAATTTCAAGAATTTTGAAAATGTATCCAAAGATCCTAGAGAAAAGCCAACAGATGTTCTGAAAAGGAATCCATTTTATTAAGTTTTGAAGGTTTCTACATGTTTTGACGACAAACCTGCATATTTTTCAGAGTAAAATATCCAGTGTTCTCAATATTTTTTTAAAGCCCAAACAAAAAAAAAGAGGTCAGGTTTTGAAATAGAAACAAAAAACACACTCTGTAAGAGTGGATGAGTGGAAAGACAAGAAAATCTGGAAATAAATGTTCACTTATTAGCATTTATTTTCTTTTCCTAATAATTATCCAGACATGAAAACTACTTCTATCAAATTTCAGACCTTTCTATTTTGCATAGCAATCCAGCTTTTTCTCTACTATTACCCAGAGCATTTAGAAATAGGCATATAAATTACAGAAGGACTAACCTGTTGGAGAGGCCTCCAGGCCAGTCAGTATTTGCCGTAAGTTATCAGGGCTTAACCACGTCCCATCTCGAGAACGAGAATGACTCACAATCTAGACGGCAAACAAAAAAGGAAAACCATAACTTAACAATTCATAATTTCCATTTAGAAATGTATATTCTAAATGTGGGTGATCTGTTATCCTGAGGATACCTCCTGCTTCTGAAGAAACCCGTCTTGGTTCAGGTCCAACAGACGGAAGACCTCTTCTGTGCTCAGAGAAAGCAGCGGCTGGTTTAACTCTGTTTGATCTTGGCTAGATGTTGCTGTCTGGCTGTCCATCAGACCTTTGAGCTGGGCCAGCTGTACCACCACACGGCACTCCTCCTCCGATAGGAAACCAGGGATCTCTGAGGAAAAACATGAAAACACATCAATAAATGGTGACAGGCAACACACACCACAAATTTGATGCGGATGACCAACACAAAGCAGTGCAGATGGAAGGGAAAACACACAGTTTCAAACTTCTTTGCAACGTAAACGCTGAAAAGTGTGAGGCTAATTTGCATTTGCCGGATCACCTTTTGCTACAATCACCTCAGGGTGTGTTTTTCCTATTTCTAGTCTGATCTGACAAGTAGTTTATGAAATATATTTATATCTCTAAATAGTAAAAAAGAAATATTTTGGCACTTCCTGTAAAAAAAAACAACAAAAAAACAAAAAAAAAAGGTAGGAAGGTACAGTAAATATCAAAATATTTACATGAAGGTCCTCCTATAAGGCATAAGGAGTAAATTAACTGTGCATCTAACAAGTGCAGGTTATTCCCCTGGGTCTGTCTACATTGAGCCTCTTGTGATACAGCCTGTCCCTCAGGCAGCTTTAATGAGTGGCAACATAGAGAAAGGAAGTACCGGCATCAAGGAATTAGAAAATGCTAAAATCAATTACCATAATACAGGAACACAATTTGAATCTGCTGTCCTCGTTCTCATTTTGCACACCCTAAACTACCTCATTGTATTGAATGAAGGCAAAATAAAGGCAAAGCCAGTTTTTCCATCTGTTCTAATTTCCAAAATCTTCTCCAGATTGATTGCCAGTCGAGTCTTAAACATGCATATTACTAAATGCATGTAGTTATGATGTACTCTTTAATCATTTGCCTTTTCTCTCCTGCAACCCATCTGTGTCTCCCCGTCGTGACCCCTTCGCATAAAGAGCTTCCGGCAGGTTGGTTACTTGTATAGTAGAAGCCTTGTTTGGCAACCATGTCTTTTATACTGTACCCTTGGTTAATCCCCATTGTCCGGTCAAGCCTCATTAATCTGGACAACTGATATGAATGAAGAGGGACCGAGGCTTCCTCTTCTCCCCCCCCCATGGCTGTCTGTCTTTCTCCCCCGGAAAGGAAGTGACCTGCTTGTCAGAGCAGGAATCACGCCATGGCGACGCAGTGGGACATTTTGTTTATATCTTCTGCACATGCTCACGCATGTAGAGCTGCCCATACAGAGTTCAGTTGTTGTTAACTTGGTCAATAATTACCTCAGGCTCTGAGGAAATCATTATTTCCAATATCACCGCCATTTTAATCATTCAGTGTGCAGATTTACATAAAATTATTGAGATTAGAAATCTTCTCTACAGTCTTGAGTCAAAGCTTGCAGCCTCTAGAAAGAGTAAAGTAAATTCTCTACCGAGGACTGAATATGATCCTCGATTTAAAGAGTAAAGAAGAAGAAGAAGAAAAAAAAGATTAATTTAAAAGTTGTTTATAAAAACATCCCCTTACAAAACCTCAAATCTTACAAAAAAATATTAAATTTACTCCATAAATAAATGCACTTCTCTCCTGGCACCCCGTCGCTACCTCCAACAGCACGCTACACCTCCCCTTTTCTGTTTCTATGCAAATCTGTTCACCGCCCACTATAAATACATCCATTCTGACAACATCTCCTCCACTTTAACCAAGAGATCATCGTCACTTCTTGATTTGCGCCCCCCGTTTTAACTTTCTGACGACAATGTTCTCCCAGTTAGCTCCTTTGCTCCTTCTCCTCATACTTGCTGGGTCCAGCAAACCGTTGAGTCTACACAGAGGTCAAGCACAGCTGGACGGACATATCAGGACAGAAGACATGCTTCAATCTGTGTTTAAGGACAAGGGCAGAGACCTGACAAGTGTGGACAGCAGGAAAGAAGACGTATTTGGAGATTCTTCTTCTTCAAAGCAAGGAATCGCAGAGGCAGCAGAAGACGGAGAAGCGTGGGGAGAGCCTGGTGCTCCGTCTAACTTCAGATCCACACACTCAATAAGCGACGGTAAACTGTGGGATCCCCGCTTCTCTTCTCGATGTGTGCCAATCCCTTCCAGCATGGCCTTGTGCCACAACATTGGTTACGACACCATGCGGATCCCTAACCTCCTAGGCCATGATTCTCCAGCTGAGGCTGTCCAGCAGAGCGCCAGCTGGTTGCCACTGTTGGCCAGAGAGTGCCATCCAGACGCTCGCATTTTCCTCTGCTCTCTTTTTGCTCCAATCTGCCTGGACAGGTATGTTTTGTTTCCACAAAGTAGAATAGAATGTGTCAAAAAAAAAAAACTGTAGCGTTCTCATTTTGTAATTTCTTAAAGCCATTAGCACTGCAGCAAAATACACCTTAGAGTAAGAGTTTCAAGAGAGAAAAGAAAGATGGAGAAAGAACACTTTTTTCAACTGAAACCGACAGGATCATCAAACTATAACACTATTTAGAAATGATGCCAGTTGGTGCTAATCTCAGATAAAACTGCTCTGCTTTCACACAGAAACTTTAGTTGATCACAGGACTCCTTTTTTAATCTCATTAGCACATTTTAGCTGGGTGGTGTGTATTCCTAAACCTATTTCAAATCTTTCTTCTAATCACTGCTGTCCATTTCTCTCTCCATGCCATCTTTGACAGGTTTGTCTCCCCCTGCAGAAGTTTGTGTGAATCTGTGCGGGACAGCTGTGCACCAATCATGAGTTGCTATGGCTACCCCTGGCCTGAAATCCTGCGGTGTGACCAGTATCCTGCAGACCACCTCGTGTGCATCTCCTCCATCACCAACGCAACTGCTTACACGGGGGCGCGCGGAGGTGAGCAACCGCACACGTGTGATTGAGTTGAGTTCATTAAACCAATTATTCAATTGGTGGTTTAACGGTTTCAGTGCCTCAGGCAAGCTGTCGGGACTGTGAGCTGGAGGAGGCCTCCTCCTCAACAGAGACACTGGAGACATTCTGTAGGAGTGATTTTGGTGAGTACCGACATGTCTCCTCCAACAAAAACACCCTGCTTCTTTTATTGAAAACAAAAGTCAATATTGCATCTCTGTTTGTCTATTATCCTCCCAGTTGTGAAGCTGCGTCTGACGAGGCTTAGGTATAGTCCAGTAAGTCTATCTCAGTTCTCATTGGCTGCTAAGCTGGATGTTTTAAAGCGCGGGTCTCTGCTAGGTGAGCAGATTCGCTCACGCATTGAACTGTGGCTCGAGAGAGATGCCACATGTGTTCGGAACATGACCCGACAGCATCCACGAGGCGGCACCTTCCTAGTAACCGGGACAGTCCAGGGGGAACGCCTGGTGGTCAAGAAGGCTTATGCTTGGCAAAGACAAGACAGAAGCCTCACTGCAGCTGTGCGCAAGTGGAAAAGTCACAGGTGCAGGAACTAAGATCTTACAGAATCTTAGAACATTCTGAGTGTGAGATCAACCACCCTGAGTGGAAAGAGTTTAGAAGTTTGGCAAAAAGCTACAGCTTTAAATATTTGTTCGACTTTTTAAAAGGGATTCAAAGCAGTTTAGGACTGAAAATGATAGTTACAGCACATTCAGGCTTGAGAAACCGTCACTATGAAAGCTGAGCATAAAAGATGATGGGAAGATGATAGGAAATGTAAATACTGTTTCTAAACTTTAATTTAATGTTGCTGGTTTATATATTTCAAATTAATTTCCTTATTGAGTTTTCTTTCTATCCAAATCTGCTTATTGTATTTTCTAATTAATATTGGTGAAGCAAAAAAAAAAATCTGTCTGTTTGTTCTTTATATATGTATATATTCCTGAAGGTAGTTCTTGAATTATGAAAAATGCATCCTGTGTGTATTTTGATTACATTTTGTTAAATAAATATCGCAGCATAATTTCTGTCACTTTAATTTTGGTTCATCATTTTTGACAAAATAAACCATATTTTTAAAAATGGCAGTTTTATTTATGGGGAAATGCAATTACATCTGAAATGTAACTTCCGCATTAATTTTTTTCAGAGCCTAACAGCAGTCATATTTATTATAATCTGTTTTATCTTATTGTTTATCTTTGAAAAGCATTTTGCAGTGTGTTTCATGGCACACTCAAGTTACCCTCTCGGATAGTGTTTCTAGACGTTCTGTCAAACTGGTTGTATCAGGCATGTCTTGCTAACATCGCAGACGCCTCAGGTTAGGTGACGTTTTCAAATCAAAGAATGTGAACCAACACATTATGCAACTTGAGTTTTTTCCACAGATGACAGGTCTCGTTCGGGCATTACAATTTACTTACCAAACAGCAAAGGTTTCAGGCTGAGTGTTTTCATCTCGTGTGTTCTGTCTGGTACTACAGACACATGTTGAACATGTCCAACCTGGAGGAGCACAGAACATAGTGTTAATGGAGAAATAATGAGGAACTGCATGCATATATTTGTAAAACAATGTGGGCTGTTATTTATTTCCTATTTATGTGTAATCTATGTGTTGCTTGATATATGAACATGCTGCAAAATAATTTCCTATTGGGAAAAATTTAATTACCATCACCACTGAACTCTACTTAAGGAATCAGCAGTTCTCTGCTTGTAAGTACTTCAAATACTCTCAAGCAGTACTGTCTCCGATTAAATTTGTGATCAGGAAATTTAAGTTCTTATAAATTACACCAAAGATCTTACCCGTATCCCCTCCATACGATGTAGGCTGAAACTCTGACTGTATTCCTCCACATGCAACTCTCTCCCTGATGGAGCAGGTTGGGGCAGGCGCCTGTCCGTGTTGATGACTGGAGCAGAGGACGCCCCATCTCCACTTACTAAATCCCCGGGGCCGTTGTTGTAGTGCACGTAGAGTAGCAGCGCAATGACATTCAAGATGTAAACATGGAAGAAGACCATGACAACCACGAAATAAGCCCGAGAGCAAACATTGCTTCTCTGGATGTGCAGCCGAGTGGATCGAAGAGGAGGAATATTGTAAGGTGGCGATAACGGCTTCTGGTTGATGTCTTCGTGTTCCAGTAAATCTTCTTGAGCTTCATCCATCGTTTACAACACACAGTTAAATATTATTTTAAAGTGTTTACAGTATAACGTAGAAACACAAACCAGCCAGGCTCGAGCTATCTTGTAAAATGTTAGCTAGCTATTTACATTAGCATACTTGGGCTGTTCAGCTAGCTACAGAGTTAGCCCCATTGCAAACTCCTGCTTCTTTTTTTTTTTTTAAGAAAAAAACGACACTGTCGTGTTGGCTACTGTTACCCGACGAATCAGGACAGCATCGACTGAGTAAACAAGTGCAGTGACAATCCGTTTCTTTAATAAATACATGTGTCGTCATTATATAAAAGCTCCTAATCCCGTTCGAGCTAACTGACAGCTGCGCTGCCCCTGACAACCTGCCTAACAACAAGATAGACCGCGATATTCGTTGTTCATGAGCTGCTGTAAAGTGTTAGCGACCTCTATCGGCCAGTTCCCAATATCAAGGTATGTTTAAATGACATTTCCTCTAAATTTCAAATTTTAGCAGAAGGAAAACACTGCTGGTTGATTTTCTTACAATTTAAGGTAATCCTGTGTTCGCAGAATGCTGAAACGCACGTACTAGTTTGTTAAGTGATTTTGTGGAATGCTCTGAGGTCTGCAACCTTTATAAACTAAAATGCCATTTTTGCTCTCGGTGCAGCTAAATAAACCCCAATCAGAGCCACAAATTTTTATACATGACTACTTGAAGAAAAGACAACGTAACCTATATATTTTTTTCAAAAAAATAAATGTGCTGTCGTTTTTAAAAGAACCAACATTTTATTTTTGTTTTTTAAATAAGAAAAAAACACAAAAGCAGGATTGGTACTTTTCTTTTGCATAGGATGCTGATATGTGTGAACAATTATGTATAAAGGCACATGGCTAGCTTCATTATGTCAAGAAAAATTGGTGTAAACCTTATTTCTGGTACTTGTCACTCTGTTGTGGGAAAGCTGTTTAAACCACTATTTGTCATATGCACATTTAAAAACAATTTTCAGTCGTTTATCATTTTTTTATACACAGTTATAAAGAGCCATTGAGAAAGGCCTAATGAGCCACTTGGCTTTCTAAGAGCTGCAGGTTGCAGACCCCCAGAAATAAAAAAAAATACATATATTAATAATTTAAGACAAAAATAAATAATATGTACATCAGTATTGGTAATAGTACCGATTATTATATAATCATGAAGCCAGATGTAACCATTTGATTCTAGATATCAAATAATACAAACACGAGGCACTTCTCTTATTTAGCCGCAAGGTGGCGACAAAATACATGTCAGAGACTCCCAACTGTGCTGTCATTTGTGATACGCGACGTAATATGTCGTGGCTGCCAGGTGATACTCATAAAATACATATATAAACATATTTTTACAAAAGAGGCAATAAGGAAATGTTCTCATCGATTGAACACAATTTAAAAAAGATGGGAAAGATTAATCTTGTTGAAAGTTTACTGTAAATATGTAAAATATTCATGCCATATGTGCACAACCAAAAAAGAAAAAAAGGAGAGAGAGAAAATAAAAAGTTTAGAATCTTTTTAGTTGGTTTTTAATGGGGCAGACGAAAGGTGACAGCTGCTGTCTATTTACTCCCAACGCCAGCTAACGAGTTGTGGATCATAGTACTTAATTTCCATAATTGACATGCATTATTTACTCGAATTTTCTCAGAGGTGCACATTTAAATACAGATCAGTTTGGATAATGAAGGCTAATTTCCCCTGGTGATGTTGCCCCTTAAATTATTCCATCTGACTCTACTTTTTTTTTTTTAAGACAGAGGGGATAGAGGTGGGGGTGGATGTGAAAGGGTCTAATACACTCTCCCTTAAACACACACACACCCACACACACACACACACGCACACGCAGGCATACGTAAACCCCTTGCGGTGTTTTCCGGGATCACGCCACTGCTTCCACTTGGGATCCAACACAGCAGCAGCGATATGGCTGATCATCACCGGACGGGACGGCACTGAATATGAGCCAAAGTTTGACCTGGATTATGGTTTATTACTGATTAACAATGCACTCTGTCGGGGCACGGGACGCTGCCGCACGTCCACCGACGCTGGGATAGGAATTACCGGACGAGGGGAACGATTAGTTTGGGGATTTTTTTTTTCCTTCCTTACAGCAAAGTAGTTGGAGGAACTTGTCGCAGTGGCTCCAGTCCCAGTGTGCTGCCTGGATTACCACATAC
This sequence comes from Poeciliopsis gracilis, assembly GCA_911649635.1. NCBI lineage: Eukaryota > Metazoa > Chordata > Actinopteri > Cyprinodontiformes > Poeciliidae > Poeciliopsis > Poeciliopsis gracilis. Next base: position 8,968,333 of record CAJVRI010001220.1, read on the forward strand.
AAGCGGAACAATAGTCTCCTGCGGCAGGAGCACGAGCAGGTCGGTGTGGTTTGTTTGTGTCGGGCCCTGTCCTCACCGCCTGTGTTTAACTAGTCAAGATGATGTGGAAATAACAAGCACAGAAACCATTTCTGTCGCCCTCCCTCTCGCTGTCGTTGCAGGTGTATGCTCGTTCTTAAGACTCGCTGAAAGAAATGGTGTAACCCCTGCGTAAGCGCTCGTGTGTACCTCATGCGGATAGTTTGGTACTCTCCTTAAATCACAACAGAAATGGGTATCGCTTTCAATTAGTCGCACCATTGAGAGATTTGGATAAATGGCGATACTGTGAGTACAGCAGTACAAGCCCAGTCAAAGTCCCCGGAGGATTTTGTTTGTAAATTCCCAATACTTTTTTTTTTTTTTTTTTTTACTTTCGTAAAGTGTTTCCTATTTCAATAGAAGCGCAGTCTCAGGGTTTTGCCCCGGCTCCTGTTTCCTGAGTTGTTCCGGTCGGCGGCAGGGTAACTTTTGCTTTGCCCTGCCTGCTTCTCCTCCTCCCGGATACTTGCGTCAGGAAAACACGGGGCGAGAGAAACTGACCGAAAGCACCAAAGGCCTGGGAGGTAGAGGAATCTCTGCCAGCCTGGACCGAGGTGAAAACTTGGAAGAGCTGGGATTGGTTTCTCGCTTTGCTCCTAATGTTCCGCGCTTCCTCCGGTCACGTCACGTTACCAGCAGGTCACCGGGACGTGCGCTTCCAAGTATGACGGGCTGTCCAGTGCTGCAGTCCTGCGGTTCTTCCATTAACGTCGGTAATAATAAGCCCTTATACACTTCAAAAACGGCCACGGTGGTGTAACTATGCAGTTTGCGTGGGTCAGAGCGACAACAAAATGTTTGCAGTGAGTAGGGAGTATTATTTAGCGGTAAATTATTGATATCAGTCCCAGTGTGGGATGCACAGATTGAAAGTAATGCCTCTTACATCATTTCACTCGTCCTTGAGATGAACCTCCAAAAATGTTTGAACCTGAAACTCCCCACCCCCCAAAATTGTGGCTGTTTTTGAAAGTTTTGAGTTTTGTTTTTATTCCATTATAATTTCGTACATATCCCTATTTTATTGTTTTTTATGTGCTATATGTGATTGTTGTTAAAATCAGAATTTTTCATTTTATTTATTTATTTATTTTTTTGTTAATGTACACTGCACTGACAAAACAAGCAGTTTGAATTTAATTGAATTAATTTGAACATTCCTCCTGGCTTTATTTGAATCAGTTTTTTGAGTTTGAAAGCTAATAGTCACCGAGTTTAAATACCTTTTGTACTTAGTCAAATAAATTACTTAAATTCTTGCTGACATTTGATATAATATTGCTCATCTCATTACTTATCTTGCATAAGAAAATATACATAAATAGTTTGTGATTAAGATATAAAATGCTACTGAAATAGCTAATGTATGCATTTTTTTTTTAAAAATCTATTCCAACAAGATGGCATGGTACATGTCCTTACAACTACAGTGAATATCTGCTGTTCAGTGACAAGGAATGCTTCGGGGTCACAAAGTTTAGCGAGCTTAACTCAGCATCAGCGTAGGGCTGGATGATATAGCAGAAAAATGTGTCATGATATGAGGATTTTATATCAGTCATTAATATTTTTCATATCATCCACGGCTCTAATGCTTCATCAGCTCCGTCGCTAAACGACTTGAAAGTGAAATTTAACGCTGAAATTCTTACTGGAGTACAGAAACTTTCTTAATTGTAAATCTTGTTAAAGTTTCCAAGTTTTGGTCATTTTGCATGCCTTCATTGCTGTTCACCATACACTGCAAATGATTTGTTATTAAAATAAACTGTTGTTAGAATTTAATAATTGTACATTTCCTTTGCCAACTACATCAAATGGCTGCTGAAAGAAAGAGAGAAAATGAAACGGTTGATATTTCACACTCTCCAAAGCTAACTTTTATAGTGTAATCTAGTTTCACTTCATATCTTTTTATCTAGCAAGAAGAATTGCAGGCATCAAATATGCCTTAACGAAGTGAGTTAAGCAAAATATACCATAATAATAATAAGATGTATAGTGGACTCCTGGTATTAACAGGAGTTAGAGACAGCTGAAATTCTTGAGATTATCTCTAAAAACACAAACAAAATTCAATTTTATTAAAATGTTATGTGATGGACTATGGACCAGTGCTTCACAGTTTTGGTAGCACTGTTACCCCATAGGTTTGACTCCTATCTTGGAGTCTCTTCTGTGTGGAGTTTGCATGCTTCCTACCTGTGTGTGTGGGTTTTCTTTGAGTGCTCTGGCTTCCTTTCTCCAAAATCGTCACTATTACTTTAATTGGTCTCTCTTGCGTATGTGTCGTTCTGTGTGTGCGTTGTTGCTTGCCCTTTGTGTGTCTGTATGTCACCCTGTGATGGACTGAATGTGTAAGAATGTCTGCTTCCGGATGTGCAAAGCTGGTGGAGACAAAGCCCAAAACAAGAGCAGTGAAAAGTGCAGCAATGTTGTTGCTATAAAGTAAGAAAGAATAGTTCTGTAAAGCACAGTAGGTGGAGTAATTCTCCTATTTGTTCCTAGTGTTTCTTCTGGTTTGTGAGCACAAAATTTGAAGGTGAATGTAACAACATTTCAGTTTGTGTACTTCTGCATGTTTTAGATGTGTTTCTTTTCCAGCACACCTGATTGAAATAATTGCACGACCTCCTCTGCAGCCATCAAATCCTGCAGAAGCCTCTCTTAATCACCCATTCATTTAAGTGATTAGAAGGAAGGAGAAACGTAAAATGTGTAGGTCAGGGGTACTTGAGGACCAATTTTGGGAACCGCTGTTATAGAGGATCCCACTAATAGTATAATGGCCAAACAGGAAGAAAATAGTTTCTCATGAAAAGTGAATTTTTTGATAGTATATTGAATTTAGGAAAAGTTTAGATTTTTTTTTGTTTGAACTCTTCTTGTGGTGTAAAATAGAATATCTATGTTCTGTTTTAAAGGAAATATTAGAAAGTCATCTTGAAAGTGCAGGAAAAGTGTCGTGATTTAGACAGGTGATGTAATTCAAGATGCAAAATACAAAGGGCCCTATTACACTATTTTGGTAAATAAGTAATTTTGTGCATAGGAATTCTTTTGAAAGTCTGAAAGCAGAACTGACTTGTAAAATAAAAGTGAAATTGAGGAAAGGCTCATTATCCAGATGGCACACATCGTGGTGGAGGCGGTGCGCGAATGTGTGTCTGCAAACTGGCTTTGGTCACATGTATTTATTGATCACTGCATGTATCATGATGAACACAAAACAGTTGTTTGTTTTAAGTTTGGCCTTTATAAAGGGAGGAAGGAAGCCGTTGTCGAAAGAAAGTCACAAGAAGTCTATTTTGCAGTTTGTCACAACACAGGTGGGGGACAAAGCTGAGTTGTGGAAGAACGTTCTAAAGAGCTGAGAGTGAAATGTAATTTTTTTTTGTTGAACGAACTCTACATAGAGAATATTTAAGTTTGCATGGTATTCTGAACACACTGTGTTCACCATGAAACATGGCAATGGCAGCATCATGACATGGGAATGTTATTCCTTTTTCTCTGTGATCAGGTTACAACTGAGGGGGAGAAAAGTCCAAGAGGCATAAATATTTGTAGCGAGGTGCTTTTTCAAAAACAGTTGAGGTTTTTGATGGCATGCATACTTGAGCCAGGAGGGCATACAAATAATTAACCCTTTTAATAAGGTGGTACTGACTTTAGCCAACATGTTTGTGTCAAAATTAATTCATAGTGTGTTAAATTTCTCAAAAGAGAAACAATTCTCCCGTCTTTAGTTCATAAAGATTATGAAAACATCTTATTAGCGGTGCCTTTCTCCACTATTTCTTCCTACCATCTGATATCAAATCGTTTAGGGTAAGTGTTGGAAGAGCTGTTGAGGAGAAGCCATTGGGTCCATGAGAAGAATGGACCATTGTTTGGTTTAATTGGCTATGGGTGCGTTTGTGTGTGGGATTCTGTAGTTGGGCAGATTTGTGCATTACTCATGCATCCCGAGGCTGCTGCTCAAAAAGCAGTGTTTGGAGCACCACAGTGTGTGCCCGCTCCACTCTGCCACATTGCATGTATGTGCAAGCATGCATGTGATTTGTGTGTCAGCGAATTACATAAAAATGCAGGTTTACGATGAAAAAAAAAAGAAGGAAGGTTTCGAGGTAGGAAGGCTGAAAACAAAAACGGTGGGAATACATGCCAGGAACCAAACTATTTCTATTGATGGAGTGTGTGTGTGTGTGTTTTTGTTTTATGTGGCACCCGCATATCCCGAGTCAATTTATTGTTTCCCGTTTTAAAGCAGCCAGAGAAATCCAATACTAGGTTCTCAACATTACATTGGTGAAGGGTCTGTGGGAAAAAAAATGAAAGTTTCTAAAGCAGACATGATCACGTTTGAATGTGTTTGCGTGAGAGAATGAGGCGAGATTGAGGAGAGAAGTGGATTCTCATCTCTCGCACTCTTTTTTCTTCTTCTCTTTACCTCAAATCAGCAGGTTCGGCCTGGGCCTGTAACCTAGCAACCCAAGTGGTGTGTGTGTGTGTGTGTCTTGAATAAATTCGACTTTACCTCTCCTCTGTCCTTCTCTGGGATGTATCAGTTCACTTGCCAAAATACCACAACCTTGCAGCCACCCCACATGTGTTTGGAAACACATGCTCACAAGCTGTTAACGGACGCAGACTAATGGTTTCGTACAAAGAGGTTTTATTCCTTTGCTCCTTTGTGCTTTTTATTCTATTGACCTTTGATCTCCTGTGTCCATCACAATGCTTGAATTTCAGCACTCGTGCCTTGCTTTTTAAACTCATCTGAACAGCAGAAAGTCTGTAAACATTTTAGAAAGTGAGGCTGCATCCTTCATCTGAATTTGTCCTTCTTTTCATCCGTGGGTTGGTAGTGTTTGGTTAGTGTGGTGTGCACATGTTGGCAGTGATCGGCCACATGTCTCAAACCTCGCACGGACGCGCTGCTGCCAAGTTTCTCACTCTCAGAAACGTCCATCTGCATCACACAAGACCAAGCGTCCCGTGGACATGTTTAATGTTTCACTGTTGCTCAAATAGTCCATAGACCATCACAGGTGCAGGTCTCATAAAAAGAAGTGGAATCTTTTAATGCAATTTTGTCCAATAAAATTGAATTTTGCAAAAATAGATTTAAAATTCAAGAAATATTTAAATCAACACTAAAACAGGGAGGTAGTTATAAAAATTAGAAGAATAAGAACATTTAATATTGAAGAACATTTAAGACATTTTAGAAGATTTTTCTATTTCAATAAATGTAATCTCAATAAGTCACATCACAAGCTTTTAGTAGATTAAGGACTGTAATTTTCTAAATATACTTATAAATGCATTTTTTCCCTCCTATTAGAACCTGGGCTGTTGCAGTACATTCTGTTTCAGAAATGCCATTCTCCAAGTTCCCTGTCGGAAACACAAAAATATCCCCCGAAACCTCGGAAAGTTGGCCATCCGGCATTTTAGAGTTCAAAATCTTGTCTGGCTGGTTGCTATACAAATGTTGCGAAAATGGCAGCTTCACTGCATCTGCGAAAAAATGTAACAAAACAAATATTTAAGAACCACCCACTGGATAATCAGTTGATGGATGCCCTAGTGAAAAAAAAACAACAGAAACTTTAGTATATTTCAAATATACTTATATTTGTGTAAGTACATTATATTTAGTACATTTCAGATTTACTTATGACTTTATTTTCATTCCACCACCAAGTTTATCATAGGAGTTAAGACAGGCCTCTCTCAAAAGATAACGTTTGAACCTTTAAAACACAGAGAAAGCTTTCTTTCTGAAAAGCTTCCTCCTCAGGAGAGAAAAATAATGAAACTAGGGCTAAAGACCTTTGGACAGTACGGCTGTATCTACCCACAGATCAATTAGTATTGCAATCTGCAGTGCTCCTTTATGTTGTCACCCAGTGGTGGATGGGTGTCTTATTACTATCAGCGCAGATGAGATTAAGACTGTGAAATTAGTTGTCATGATGTGTGTGCGTACGTGTGTGTTTGCATTTCTCTGCTTGTAAGACCAATTTTTCCTACAAATGCTTTTTGTGAGGAACCTTGTGGAGCTCAACCCCAAGCCCCGTAAGAAGAAGTGAGGTTTTCAGGTTAAGGATTAGGTCGTAATGGGTTTAGGGTAAGAGTCAGGTTTTGGTATAGAAATTAATGCAAAGTCCCTGTGAAGATAGGAAGACATATGTGTGTGTTTAGGGGCACATGTGTGTGTGTGTGTGTGTGTGTGTGTGTGTGAGTGTGTGTGTGTGTGTGTGTGTGTGTGTGTGTGTGTGTGTGCATGTTCACATGCTGGAACAGGAGCATCCCTGTGTGTAGATGATAACATTTCAATGTATTTCCTTGGTAATAGGAAAAGCATGGGTACCAGCTGTTTCTTATAATGTGACTCATTATTCCTGATAATTTGTGGATCTTAGCTTCAAGTTTGCATGAGGCTTCCTTCTTAATGGAGTCTGGGAAAATATGCAAAACAGCGGGGGGAGGGAGCTTAGTAGCATGATAATCCAAGTAACAGATGATGTGAAATAAAAGAGGGTTGTTATGTTTTCACTCATTTGTTTTAGTATTAAACTTCATGTCTTGGAGAGAGAAGCCAAACCGTGGTCACATGAATTGGCAGAAACAATGTTGTTAGAAATAAAGACTCTGCCTGTGCACATCTTCTGGCAGAGAAAAGCCAGTTGTCCTCAGTGAGGATGTTCCCTCGAAGCGCTGTGTGTTTCTAATAGGCCTGACAGACTGAGAGCTTGAAAGGATGAATGGCTTTTGTTGAAGCCTCCGAGGATGGATTCGGACTGAAGGGCAGTGGGCGCTGGACGTACTTTGGTGTGTGTGCTTATCAGCTCCAGAACCTTTTTTGGATTAGACAGAGGGAGCGGGAAGTGGAAGGGAAACAGAAATGGTCTGCCAATGGTGCCTTTACTTTGAGGATGTAAGGCGAAATGTAGTTAGAGCATAAAAACAAGCCATCCACAGCAAAGTGCATGCATGCAAAGAAAAGAGCATCAACTTTGGAAATTTTGACTACGTAACAGTCAAATATGGAAAGAGCACAGTACAACTGCAGACCTGCCAATACATGACTGTCCACTGAAACTGGACAGGAAAAAGAGAAGCAGCTGTGAGGGCTAAGGCAACTTTTAAGGAAATGCAGAAATTCAGGTAAAATGGGAGAAACTATCAACAGCTTTTAAGTTGCTTATTTATATAGAAGAAGAGCAAGACGAAGCAATTAAAATCCAAATAAAAAATCCAATTTGCTGCTAGCCAAATACAATGCAACAAAAAAAAGAAAAAAAAAAAAGGAAGGGGTTCTGGTCTAATGAGACTAAAAGAGTTGTTTACCTACATGCAAAGCGCTTTGTGTGGTGCCAAACTAACACTGCACAGCAGCCAGATCACACTATTCTCAATGTAAAAACACAGTGGTAGCAGCTTCATACTGTGGGAACTCTTGAGAAAAGCTGAAAAGCAAAATAGATCAAAGATAGGGAGGTAAATGCAGCCTAAAAAGCATGCTAGCTGTAAAAGACTTGAGACTGGAGCAGCAATTCATTTTCCAGCAGGATAACAACTCTAAACAAACAACCAAAATATCAGTACTGCATTTTAACCTCTATAAAACATTTGTGTGTGAAAGTGCTCAATGAATGAAGTTGATTAGCTGAAGCGGTTTAAAGCGAACATACCATAGAATGGCCCAGTCAAAGTGCAGACCCAAATTTTGTTGGAATTCTGTGGCAAATCTATGTTGATATAAACAGTCATCCATTTAATCAGAATGAGTTGCAGCTATTTGGCAAAGAAGGATGAGCAAAAAGTTCAGTATATAGACGTGCAAACCTGCTGGGGGACATCCCACAAAAGAAATGCAGCCATGATTGCAGCACAGGACTCAATGCTAATGCACTTCACTTCAGTTTTTCTTTTAGTTCAAAAGTACACAGCATGCTGTGCAGGCCTGCAGTATATATTCATATGCATATATACATAGAGCAAAACTCATAAAAAAAACTGTCGCAAATTTGCACATGAGACCGTTCTGTACCACCTGGGATTGAAGTGGGAATCTCAGCTGAAAGAACAACTTGCTCCCACTGCTCATTATTTTAACAATAGGGTACATTTCACGTGCAGCTGCATGTTCAGTGTGTTATTAGTTATAACAAATACGTAAAGACCAATTTTGTGATTCAATTAAGGTGTTGCACATGGATCTCAGCTTAGACTTTACTACCACAGAACCGACCAATAATGCTTAGATACTAATTAGTTTTAATTTTAGTTTGAAGCATATCAGAGTTTGTTTGCAGTGGTTCATCTCCTAGTTGTGGGAATTGTGCATGCCTATGCTTGTCAATCACAAATCATCTGGGAAGGCTTCTGTTGTCTAAAATCTCTGGTGAAATGCACAGTCAGCCATTTACATGATTTTTTTTTTTGGGGGGGGGTACATTTTTGTTTGTTCTCTTTCCCTCTTGTTCTCTTTCCCTCTCTGGGTTTGTCTGTCTCTCATTCTTTGTCTTTTATTCTGCAGTGTTTGCACTTGGGACACGTAACAATGAGAACTCACGGTGTGTGAACAAACACAATCATTGGGAGCCCAAAGAACTTTAGGAAATGCGCAGGGGACTCCACTCTGGTAGTTTCGCTGTACAGTAAAAATTATGAAGGTGGCGAGGGTCACTTTGTGCAATTAGAGAAATGTTGCTAATCATGATGTTAATGCTGTTTTACTCCTCTTCCTTAGGCCAGTGGGCCCCAGTGGTGGAGGTGAGAAGATGGACAGGATGAAGATAATCAAGCGGAGGCTGTCCATGTCTCTACGAAGTGCTCGACCTGTCGATGACTCCCTGTCTGAACTGGCGGAGCAGATGGCTCTGGATGAGCCTTCCACAGCCAGGGACAACGGTGAGACATGTACTCTCGGGTGGTGTTAACAACACCACCTTAACATGCCGAAAAGAAAGCTGTGTTCAATAGAAGTCCTGTATTGTATTGTATCAGTGCAAAGGCATTAAATGATTTGGACAGGTTAGACAGTCAAGGAGGAACCATTCTTTTCAAAATATAAACTTTTTGTAGATCGAGAACACGAGAGAACATGCAAAGTTTGCACATTTAAAGAGATGTTAGGTTTTATTACACCCAAGCCTTTTTTTATTAGGGGAATTTTAGCTTTAACCATCATTAGTTAGGAACAGTTTATGCAAATCCTCCAGGCTTTGAACTTTTTCTAAGCAGCCAAGGTTTCGGCTACGTTAGTTTCTTGCATTTTCAGAGAATGGAGATAATTGCAATCACAAAAAACAATCTGCTTTGTTCCCTGCATAATTAAAGTGAACAAAAATGCAAGTTAAAAGTTGCTAGGAGTAGCTCTGATCTCTAAAATACCTAAATGACATCGTCTCTTAAGATCGCAGGGTAAAACATTCCCATCCAAAGAACTGACTTTTGTTCTCTCATTCACCCTAACATGCATTTAACCAAAGTATGTTGATATAGCTTAAAACAGTGCCAGATGCACAAAAAAACCAAATCTCACAAAATATTACTTTTTTTTTTTTGGGAAGAAACTTTTGAAAACAAGATGCCTAATTTTTCACTCAGGCAAATTCACTTTTCAATATTGTATGCAGTCTGTAACTGTAAAAATATATAAGTCCACATTACTAAATTAAAAAAAAATTTCAAATGTGATTCATCCTTTCAGATTTGCAAATTCTGACATTTGCATTTTTGAGTTAGAACCTGGATTTTTCCCAAGAATTAAACAGAATAATAATAACTCAAGTAAAAAAAAATAAATCTTTGCACACTTCTGCACCTGGTGTGTTAATGGCTGAGAACAGGAGCCGATGCAAAAATAGTTTCTACTTTATCGATATTTACATCTCCTTGCCCTTATCGCGATCTGCATTGTCAATCTGATGCAACAGCAAAGCATGTGGCACATGCAAAACAATTGAATGTAGAGCAAACAGCTTTAAATGAATAACTCTGAAGGACCCATCAGCTGAAGTACAGGGCCAAACAGAAACTGTTACTATTTCCATAACCATGCCATTAGAGACTAAAATAATACCTGAAAAAATGTCAACATTCTTGAGACATTCAACTACTTATTAACATTATTATGTTAATAAGTTATAGCCAGACCTTCTCATGCTGCACAAAAGAGAACAACAACAACAAAAAAAATAAGTATGGTGTCATGGACTTTCTCTGCTGCAAGAATATGTATGCTTATTATTTTTGCCTGGTTTCAGTTACAGCATCGCCCACAGTTTCTGTATCACTAGTAAAGATGTGCAGAAAGCTTCAAACTAAAAATAACCCTGCATTACAGTATCATAATCCCATGCAGAAAATGAACAAAAAACTAACCTCTCTCTTGATTACGTTTATGCAATAGAGACAGTTTTTAATTTGGATTGGGTGCAAAACTAAGTTGATTAAGTGTCAAGAGAACTCTAATCCAGGACTTAATATTATTCCGAGTTAATCAAGGTTAAATCAAAAGATCTCCAAAGGGGCATTTTATTTTATTATCATTCCTTTATATTTCATATCTTTCCTGAGTGTGCTGTGGGGGATGCTGTTTACCATAATCTAATGAACTAAGCGCTAGCAGCTTTGAAGTCTTCATTGGATAATACATCTGTGCATTGCTTTTTATTTAAAATTATGGTGTGTTAATCATCACAGATTTAATGGAGAGGCTTTTCTTAGTTATTGTTGCTAACAGATATTTTATATTTGTTTTTCACTTTGATTTCACAGAAATAATGTGTTTCGTTGCTCGTATGTGCTCTCAGCCCCAAAGTGTGAATGTAGAACTGTGTCTTGTGTCTATTAAGAGTCATAAAGGGCGAGCTTGCACACTCGCAAATATTTTTACAGCACTGCAACCATCTTCATCATCACCACCCACACCTTCATCAGCTTCATCACAAATAACTTCCTTGTTTGTCTTGGTCATCAAGGCTAAAAGACTGAATAGCACAAAGTTTTAAAGTGTTGTGACCTCATATTCTGTGTTTTCAGTTTCAAGCAAACACAGTCTTTGCTCATATTGAGAAAAGCAATGTTTGCTTGAAACTCTGTCTGGATGCCATCTGCTGGGCATCTTCAAGGATTACAGTTCCTGCTCTCAATGTGGAAATGAGACCCCATGTTGAGGCTTTCAAGGTTGTTTTTGTCTATCCTGGCACCAGGCAGAAAATCATGTCTGCAGAACATGGCATAATGTTGGGAAAAATAATTAACGCCTTCCCAGAAAAGTGGTATTTAAAGCTATACTGTAGCTGCAATGTGCTGTGATCATTTTTTATTTTTATAGCAGAAGCGAAAGTCTTGATTTCCAGCTCCAATGCTGCAGCATCTATACCGCTATTATTATTTTAGTCAGTGCAATCCTCTGCTTTTGCTTCCATCTTTACATTTTTACATGCCTCTCTTCAGCCTTTAATAGCTCAAGCTGTGTCAGTCCATTTTCAGAGAGCACGGGCAGCAAGTGCAAAGAGGCTAGAGGAGGTAATGTAGAGGATGAGAAAAGAAGGGGCATTAAATTTTAACAACTACTCTACATCACCGTCTACTTATGGCCTTTCGCTGCACTGTGATACCTCCCTGCCCACATGTGCTCAAACTCCCACATGTTTTCATCTCTACATCTTTGCAAAACTGATGGAAAAAAATACTTATCATGGAGGAGGAGAATTTTGTAAAGAAAGGCATTTTCCTTTATAATCACACTGGCATTTTAATTCTATTTGAAGTAATTATCCGTCCTTTGGAGATCCTCTTTCTTCTAAAACAAATGTGTTAATGCCAGTGATGGCATAGTTACTTTGAAAAAGTAACTTTAATCGGATTACTGATTACTCCTTGAAAAAGTAACTTAATTAGATTACTGACTACTTGATTTGGAAAGTAACTAAGTTACATTAAAAGTAACTTTTTTAGTTAATGACTGGTAGCAGCGCTCCACCACCCTTGGAAATGACATTGATCTTTCCTAATTAATTGCAAGTTATTTTGTAATGGTAACATCACCAATGTATCTCCACTCATAAGGTGGAACTAAAGAGGAGATTTTTTAATGGTTACAACAGTACAAAGAAAAAACAACAAAAAAAAAAACTTTTGTAATTTGTGTGTGTTTTTGTGTGGTCCGCTGTTGCCTGGAAAACTCTAATAAGGATTTTAAAGACCCCATCCCTGCCCCCAGCCTCCAGGTTGTGCGTTAAGGCCCGGTGTTTGGTGTAAGAGTGCAGCGCACAGAGCTTTTCCTGCCGCTCCACAGTTCAGATGGCTGCTGCAGAGACTTGTGACATTTATATAAATATTAATAATTATGATGGCGTTTAGTTGCACAATGTTACGGACTCGTTCATTCGTGGCTGCTTTCACGTTTAGTGCGCTGTTCAGATTAGTCTCGATGTTTCCAATTTTCTGGATAGTTCAACGCAATTCACAGGTAATGCATTACCTGTGAATAACAAAGACTCAGCAGGACAGAGAGCGCCTGACTAAAACTACTATAATGACGGACAAATTCTGGGGTTCACTATGAGTCTCTGCTTTTTTCCAACCACAAATGAGTAACTTCACGTTCAAAAACGAGCCCAAAAAGGTGCAGCCCGTGACTCATTAAATTTGCAAGCGACTTAAAAAAAAAAAAAAGCCCAAAGCCGCTTATAATAATCAGACTTGGCGACAGAAACTCAAAATACTTCCTATTTTTCCACCAACAAAAATGTTTACATTTCTGTCGCTGCTGACATTGTCTCATAAAGACGTTGGTCACGCGACAAGACGCATAGAGGGAATACAATTAAATAACAAAAGAAGATGGAGCACAGTAACGCAAAGTGATTTCAATTTGTAACTGTAGTCTGAGTACTGGGCTTGAAATTGCAACGCTTTAGATTTCTCGTTACTGAAAAAAGTGGTCAGACGTCAGTACTTTGTACTTTGTGACGTGTGATTGACAACACCGGTTAATGCTTATACATCACATTAGTATGATGTGTAAATGATAAAACCTACATTCTTGGGTTTTGCTTTCCAAGAAAAAAACCATGAAGTTCAGTATTAAGGTTAAAAATCTGTCATGCTTTGCTTTTTTCTTGCCTGCTTTCTTCAGTCTGTGCGTTGATTTTCTGTCTGCATGTCTTGCTTTTGTCAGCTGTCCACATCACTTGTGACTCAACAGGTTTTCCAGTTTGCATGCCTCACACTTTTTCATTTCACATTCAAATTGCTGTGTGCCGCTGCTGCTTCATTTTCTAACCTGAACACAGCAACTGCACATGTTCTTTGCCTTTTACCTCTTATTGCTCCATATTGTACTCTTCCTATGTGTTCCGTATTTGGCTTGACTCTGTGTTTGGTCTCAGTGTTACTTTGTATCATCTCTTTCTTCCTCTCTATTTTTCTCCCATTTTCTATTCCCAATTGTTTTCATGTGTCCTGTACTTTGGTCCTCTCTGCCTGTCCTCTTTTTGAATCTTTCTTTTGGTCTTTTTTCTCCTCCATTCTCTTTCCATGCCTGCCCTTGTGTGTTGTGCATCACAGTGCCCGTGGTGTGCTCAGCGCACCCTCCTGCCTCTCATAGTGCTCCCTCCTTCCTGCGTCAATATGCCGGTCATCTGGGCCGCACCGCCTTGCGCAGAGAACCAGGTGGAGGGCTGGAGAGGGAAAGAGCCTTACTGAGCCTGCACAGGACTGGATCTCTGGGTATAATCACACATACATGTAAACACACATGTTAAGTTAGTTGTACAGTGCCAAGAAAAAGTCATAAGAAAATATATCAAACTTTGCTGTGTTAGTAAATATTCCAAAGCCAGTAAAACTAAGTCTGCTTCTTTTCATGCTGATAAGCTTGCATACTGTCTCTCTTTGCGTGGGTCAAATTGAACATGGATTCTAATAATTATTTGCTGTGGTGTTGCTTCATTTGCAAACACAGCAAGGTTCTCAGGGTTTTCAGAATCAGCATTGTCCTTCTTGGAGATGACATATGCTTCCTTAACTAATAAAATGAGTTCTTATATCAGGGGGTTCCAAATTATTCAGCTTCTAAACAACAAAACAACATGCTGTCATATGTAGTGAATCAAACAGAGTGATGACAACACAATTGTCAGAAATGACAGCATCCGCATCAGCTTGTATTGTAGCTTTTAAAAATCTGCATTCAGCCTCTTTGATTATTTTTGCTACATTTGATTTTGAAGGGTGTGCTGCCTTTTCTGTGGTTGTTCAAATTTTGTTATTATACAAATATTAAAATAGACCCAGTTACGCATAACTTGAGCAAATATATAATTTATTTTTAAAGTAAATACAGTTGTATTCATATGGTCTGATAGAATAAGAATTCTTAATATGCATGCCTGCTGTGATCACTTCACTCATTGTGTTATCTGAAACGGTTAGATTCGAAACCTGAAGATAACCAGATAACTTTAACTTCAGAATCAAAACTGTTCCTTTCATTTGCAAACTCACGTTATTTATAAGATAATATTTTATGGCAGATTTCTTTTTAAAAGAGAGATGTTCAGTCTCAGTTTGTGCTTGTGTCATTTTCCACTTTTGATTCATATTTTGTGTTATAAGACTCTTGTTCTATTGTAGTAAAAACCTAATCTAAAGCTTTTAGATTCAGCTCAATAGTCTTATATTAAGTTTACTTATTGCTATTTGAATCTAAAAATCGTAAAAATTAGTGACTTCAACATTTTCCATGTGTCATGTTGACATCTTAAACAGCACAATTTTCAGCACTTCATTTTCTGCCAATATAGCTCCCTTTCTGTATTGCTTGGTGTTTTTACATTTATTGAGGATTGCTTATGATATGACAATGTATCCATGTCTAAATGTGATGCCATGGAATCCCTGCAGAACATAAAATGAGATAAACATTCCTGTTTTCTTTAACCGTCAAAGCTTTTATTGTTGCGGCTGATCCATGTGTTTAATTTTGAGGGATCTGGATGTTGCTGCCACCTGTGGGTGGAAAACTGGCTCTCTAGTCTAAGTTTTTTTTTATGCTGGAATAGATCAACGTGCTTGTGACAGAGTTTGAAATTTCTGCAAATATTATTTATGATGTGGAGAGTCAAAACCATAATCTGACGTGCACAAATACAAATCCATGCTTATACTGAAGCCACAAATACTGTCTGCATTCTTTCTGTCTGCGTTATATAATGTTGCATTAGGCTTTATGGATCCCTGTAATCTTATTTCTGAGTTTGTCTGGATGGCTAATGTCAGGAGCCATACAGCAGGGTACACTAATAAAAGTAAATGATGGCTGGGGCGGAGGTTTGCCTTTAAGCAGGATATCAGCCCTAAACATAGTGATTTCGATCAAAGCATATTTATCTGCTAGAATGACTCAGTTACCATGGGGACCAGGTCTAATTAGGGATGTTTATCAAGACTCAAAAAATAAATTTACGTTCAGAGTTGCTCTCCATCCAGTCTGAGTGAGTTTGAGGAGTTTTGGACAAAACCTTCAACGTGTGGAGGATTAAAAGTTTTTAGAAACGTGAAGACTTGCTGCAGTATGAGGGGTGACGTCTACAACGTAATGACTAGAGGTACACATTTCAAGTTTTACTTTTTAAAAAAATTGAAAACCATATATTATTTACATTCTGCTTTGTGTAAGTCTGTTGAATTAAAATTAAAATAATATGCGTTGAAATTGATATTTTTAAAACGATAGAGCGGAAAAAATTTTCTACGGGTACGTACGAATATTTTGCAGGGAACTGCACATTAGCTGATCAAGATATCTTTTACGATGGATGGGTTAGGTCTATGTGTTCTGGTGAGCAAACTAGTGGGTAGTCTGACCCTCATGTAGAGCTGAAAGTATAAGCCAGAGCCCACAGATTATTGGTTTGGTGGAGTGACTTTGAACTCCACATCTGCTTCTGAGCACTGAAGATCTCCCAAAAGACCCAGTTCGTGACTCAGAACCTAGAATAGATGCTGCTCTATTATTAAAATCTTGATAAGGTGTAGCTTGAAATGTTATGGGGGACTCTCTGTGGGTGTGTGTTGCCAACTGGTTGGTCTTGCTGACTCACTGTGTGCCATTCGACAGTCAGAGCACGTTGCATCCTTTAATTGAGCGGCTTGATGCAATCTCTCTGTCCTGCTGCACTAAGAAGATAACCCACCACTTCTCTGTCTCTCACTTTCTCCATCCTCATTTTACCCACCCTCTGTATTCATCTTTATGAGTCAAGGTAAAAGCACAATCTCCTTTACTTCTACTGTGTTCATGTTAGAGCATGGTTAAAATAGTAATTGGTCCTTATCATGGCTTAAAATTATATGAATAAGCTCGCTACACCCTACTTTCATAATAGTTAAGAGGATTGGCTGCAGCAGGGTGGTGCTAATCAAATGCGCATGATTCAGTGATTGTCTTCAAATCTGATTATCTCTATTATTACTGAAGTTTTGGCAGTTCTCAGGTCTGGAGCATTAATGTGTGTCCATTTAACTCATAGGAGAAAAGACATAAACAGGGATCTTAGAGATAGAGCTGTGGCTTTTTTATAAATATCCCTATAAACAAACTTATAGCGATTTTTATAAGGTCATCTCTTAGTCCGACACAGAGAAAACAATCATTCACAAGTGGAAAATACAGAGAACAGCTGCTAATCTTCTTCAAAGTGGTTGTTTCAGCAGCTTTACTCTTAGGTCAGGCTGTTCAAAACCAACTAAAATCTCACCCAAATATGGAGAAACTACATCTCAGCCTCTACAGGCCTCACTTAGCTTGTTTGGTATAAACACAGCTCCTACATAATATGGAAACATTTAAAATTTAAGTTGAGTGTAGAAATAAATTTGAAACAGAATTAGAGTAGAGACATCTTATTTCTTGTCTTATTGCCTATGTGGTACATAATTGAAATTCTAGCAAGTATGCTTTTATCCATCCATCCATCCATCCATCCATCCATCCATCCATCCATCCATCCATCCATCCATCCATCCATCCATCCATCCATCCATCCATCCATCCATCCATCCATCCATCCATCCATCCATCCATCCATCCATCCATCCATCCATCCATCCATCCATCCACCAAAATAGCACCAAAATACATTACAGACCTGTTGTTGTTGTATCAACCGTCCAGACTATTAAGGTCTTCCTGGTTCTGCATCAACCAACAGAACCAGAATCAAACATGGAGAAGCAGCACATGGTTTTTATGCACCACTAATTTGGAACAAACTTACAGAAAACTGCGAAACAGTCCTTTAAATCAAGACTAGCAGCTCAAATTTGAGGCTGTGTTCTATCAGAGAAGAAGCCAACCCTAAACAGAATCACTGAAAATTCAATGGATGGATGAGCGTTAGGGACCTGGTGGAAGTTCAGACCGCAACTTGCTATAAATGCTTTGGCAGAAACTACGAAGGACAGCGTATAAATAATGGCCTGTAAACTTTAATAGACTGAAGCAAGGTTGTAAAAAACTATTCAAACACTGTGACACAAGACCCATAAGATATTACTTCTTCAGCTTGTTTGAAAATTGATCAAATCATTGAGTGTGATTAGCTTTTTATGTGCTATTTCTGCACTTTTTGTTACAGTATAAATTACAATGTAAAAGGTCTACTCATATATCAAGGTATCCATTTTTAAGACAGAATAAGAACAGTTAAAAAGCCTTAGAACTGAAAGAAATTCTCTTTTTTTTTTTAACTACGACAGTAAGGACAGACACAGGTCGGTAAATAACGTGGCATTTCTGTTCTTTAGAAGTGTGTGCCCAACTCACAGGTTTGCTTTAATCTGTTGCTAAATAGGGCGACACCCACACATGCAGCGAGGAACGATTAGCGATGCAGTTTTCAGCCTCATCTCTGCCTTTGTGTTTGTGTGAAAATCTGTAGTTACACTGTTGAGGATTAGTCGGCCAGCCTGTCGGTTTCACAGAGAGAACAACTCTGCTAAAAGCTGCCGACTCGTCTCCAAACGCGTCGCAAGCTGCTATTTTTGATAATGTCACAGATGTCTCCTCTCCTTTGCTCCCCCTTTCCTCTCTTTCTCTCTTTGTATATAAGATACTAAATTAAAATATTAAATGCAAAGACAAAATATTTTTTTTCCCTGCAATTTGCACACCTTCAGAGACCTCATCAGTGAAAGGGATTCAATGTGGCACATTAATACTGCATTAATAGCTGGAAACCTCTCCCTCATACGCTGTGCTCCCCCCTATCCATTTACGGGTTCTTGGATTGGACTTGATAAGAACAATGGGGCAGACCCCTTTTTTTGTGATTGGTGTTGTAAGCTCGCTTGAGGCTTAAGCAAGACGTTGCTAATGAATGCTGGTAATTTTCAAAGCCGAATGTGCAAATGTGTTCTTTGGGGGTTTGGGATATTGGGGATCAACATAAACAGAGCTAGAAGCTTACAGGAGGCACTCCAGTCCCAGTAATTGAATAATAAGATTCCTTAGATGCAGAGAAGAGCTTTAGAGGTAATTACTGGAGACTAAAAATCTCCCAACCCCTCCAAGGCTTGCGCGTATGGTTCTCTTTTATGCATATTCCTCAGGGATAAAAAAATGCACTTTGATTGTTATTGTTGGCTTAGTGTAGAGACGGGCTGCATTATATATTATTTTTAGAAAGAAAATGTGACAACACTCTTTTATGTGAAATAATTTGACTGTAGAAATGTTTAAAAGAAGGTGGCAGTATGATGGTGAATGAGGCCTATATGGGAGCAAAAAGTGGTGTGGGATGGTTGCAGATCAAGGGGAAATTGTTTCGAGTCTGACATTGTGTCTGTGAACATAAAGCGACGTGGAAACAGTAGTGGATGGAGGGGCTGAGTGGAGAGCTTTTCATCCCTGATGTTTTATCCGGCCTGAAACTAAAGGATTCATCTTTGGAAACCATCGTTTTATTTGCAGCTCACTATAAGCGACCAGAGCTCTAATCTAAGAAAGAGTGTGACTAATGAAACACGGCATGCACATTTTTGAAAAAGTAAACACCAAAATGCTTAAATTTCTTACAAATACATTTTTAGTTTCCTCTCCACATGCAGACATTTTCAAAATCTTATGTCTGTATCTTAATCTTGTTACTTTAGGAGATACTTGAATTAGCCAGTGTATTTGCAATAAACAAACTGATATCAGCTGGTTATTAGGTTTATCATTATTGACAAGTAGGGTGTGGGAGCCTCTGAATGAGAGTGTTTTCTTAGTTAATGTTTACAAGACAGCCTGAAAACCGTCGTGAAGGAGGATGTGAGGCTTTATCTATCACCAGCTTGTGGATCAGTTCTTTATAGTGTTAATTATTATGAGGAAAGACAGGCTTTTATGACTTTATCTTGTTGACATTTAGATAAAGTGTCCAGCCAAGATGTCCCACTTTGTCTAAATACTTCTTTAAGGCGTTATCTTCTGCTGTATTGAGGATCCTTCTTGCAAAGAAAACTTGGAGGGAAATATGCATGACAATCTGAAAAAGAGGAGATTTCCGCTGGCAACCTGGCCCCCATGACTATTTAGTCATCAACACTTATTATTACAGAAGCTCTCTGCACCAGTGGGCCAAATCACATCCGTCTTTAACGTCTACCTTTAAAGACTCAATTACACACCTGCAAAGTTTTGTGAGATCTTTTCCTTAGGTGTGAAGCTATTGTGAGTGTTTAGATAAATATATAAACACTCACCTCACAGCCAACTTAATGGTAGACCCCTGTGTAAGTATAAGTGTCCCCACAATTCTCACACACCTGACAATCACTGAAAATAAAACACTTCCTTCAGAATGACCTTCTAAATCTAACAAAGAAAACATTCTGAAACTATTTTCAGTGAGCAAAGATCAGTGATATACTATGTAGTTAATTTTGCATCAATTATTTTTTTCATTAAGAAATTGATTCTCACACTTCTTGCACAAAGATGTTAAACAAATCCATGCATTTTCTCATGGGATTTCTTTACTTAAATGAATAAAAATAAACATTTTGTAGAAGAGCACATTTTATTGATTAAACGGTGAGGCAAGCAGAGAGGTTTGCTCCATAACGCTGAGGAAAACACTAATTACTTTGAGTTTGAGCAGCAAATTCATTCAAAGTTCTTCAAGCATGAACTGTATAACAGATAACGTTTGTGGTTTTCAGATCCTATTTGATCCATGCCATCATATAAGCAATACTTACTCGTGAAACTTTTACAGTTTTATTTGGTACTGAGATCTTTAATCATTAAAAATGTATCACGTATGTCAGTACACTCATGCCTCGTTCTGGCTGATCCTTTCTCTGCACCAGCCCTTGTATGTTTTGTCTCTTTTAGAAGAAGTTGGTGATTGTTGAGATTGTCACATATTTTAGCACATTTTCATTAATGGTAAAAACTAAATCTATGGAATTTCTTTCTGGTTTTATGAACCTATGTTTGGTTTGTAAACTTGTCGAGATTTAATGAGCATCAACCCCCATTTTAAACGTTTCCTGAACACAAACACAGCCAAAGATGTTCACCATGAACAACATTGAGAGAATAATAAAAGGGGGTTAGGAAAGCATAGATTTCCTGGATAAAATAATGTACTCTGTGTATCTTATAAATGCAGTTCTTTTTATTTACACAAATTAAATTTATAAGCTGATTGCACAAAAGAGGCCACAGAACTCAGTTGTTATCTATGTGTCTGACAAAATTGTAAACGAAAACAACAACAACTTGTAGTTTTGGTTCAGATTATGCAACTCTAATGCTAACTCCAATGCTAATAATTTAAAGTTGCCTTGACTGGTGTATTTTCATACTTCTATTTAATGCAAGTACTACTCGCTCAGCACTTGGTGTACAGTATTGCACACCAAGCTAAACTGCAATCACAATCTCAGTATTTGCAATATTGGGATCTCAAAGCACTGCTTCTATGCAATATTTTGTCATATGTTGACAAGCATGGACATTCTGTATGCCAGTAGTGTATTAGTTGTGTGTAAGGACTTTCTCTGCCCTTGATACATCTTAATGTATATTTACTTGCCAAGATTGGCTATTGTCTTAGTATTCAGAAGCAGCATTACAGATTTTCCTGTAAATGTGCAGCCATAGAATTCTGTTATCTGTATGCTAGAGTCAAACAGTCACGTAGGGGATATGTCTTTTCAGGTGGGAACATTTTCTGCACGTGAGGTAAGACATGTTGAAGAGATGAGCTGTGATACTTGCTGCCAAAAGACTGTGCTGTGTCACACCCATGAGGAAGGACAGAGAGAAAAAGTGGAAAAGCTGCTAAGATGCCAGAGGCATCCATCAAAAAGCCTCCGGGTTTAATTTTATCCATAGAGAGTGATAAGAACAAGGGGCCAGAGAATAGAGAGTCAGTGAACATGAGAGAGAGGAGGGGAACAGGGATGGGATCGAGAAAGAGGCTGATCATGCAGAAAATGCTGTCATCAGTTCATGACTCGAAAGACAGCACCAATCTTCAATACCATCTACGATCTCGGCGCGAGCGAGGGAGAGATGGTAACAAGAGGAGGCGGAGAGAAAGCGACTGCTATCACATGAGAGGGAGGGGAGTAATGGCAAGGTGAAGGGAGGCAGCGAGAGGACTGAAGCACTGATAAAAGCGCCACAGGCAAGGAGGGAGTGATCGTGAGAGGGAAGTGGAAGGGAGTAAGCAGCATAACAGCCTGGGTAGAGTGGTGTGCAGAACAACAGTGGGACCGCAGAGGACATGAGAAAAAACATCTGACACAACAAGAGAGAAACAAAAAAACAAGGACAAGAGGAATCGGGACGTCACGTGAAAAGAAAAGTAACAAGGGATACAGAGGAACCGATAGTTGAGCATGTGACAAATGAAACTGTTGTCTTCCCTGGGAGGGGTAAGATAAATGTGTTGTGAATCTCTGCACGTGTTTGCTTGCTTGTGTCATGAAGATACAAATGAAGACAGAGCACCTGTTATTCTGAGACATCGCATGCATTGGGCAATCTCTGCAGCATTTTACCTACCTGCACGCTGTTTGACCTTCCTTAGTCAGCAGGAGGAGTGCGACTGCAGAGAGAACGAAGAGAGAAAGCAAGAGAAGTGAAGGGAGAGTGAGTCTACAGAAAATACCCTGAAAGGAAGATAGAATGTTGAAGTGGAGTTGCAGCTGAGGGAGTTGCTGCTGTTATTAGTGCGCCTGCACTGTCCTCATAATCTTAGACCTCTGCTTGGTGCTCCTGTAGCAACACAGTAGACTGGATTTTTGTCAGACAGAAAGCCTGGACCTTTAATTGTCCACAGCTTCTAAATCAAGACTCCTGCCTGGATTTATTGACTACAACCTCATCTGAAGTGACCACAGTTCCTTGAAAGGGCCTGGATTTAGTTTTCATACTGTGTGAAATGCATTTCTGAACATTTAAAGATATTCAAATGGTAGTACCGTGAGTCTTCTTCAAGAACGGATATGTCAGACAATCCCCAAGGGTGTTCTGGACCTGCTCCCAGGGTGGGAGACTCCAAGGTGGGAGAGGCTAAAATGGGAGAGGGGATGAGGATGGGGGAGAGAGACCCCCCTCTGAGGCTGTCGCCGTTCCGTATGCTTCGAATGCTGGATTCGTGCCGCCCACCAGGAAACCGGATCGGTAAGTCCATCTTCACCCAGCAGCTCATCTGCACCCTAATCCTGAATATCCTGAATATCCATCAATCCAAGGCAACATCTGAGAATGTATTGGAACTGTATGCATCTTTCAAATATAGGTAAAAACGCTGGCTACAAATATTCTACAAGTAACATTTTTATCCATCCAAACTTAAAGATGACTTTTGGTTGCAACGTGGTCCCAAGGGATACCATAAAGTAGGAGTTCTCTTTTAAAAGTTTGATATAGCTTAGCTTGTAAGAGCAGTAAGTAAAAATACTGAGTCAAACAGAGGAGGTTTAGCAGGCTCATAACAGGAAATCTAAAGATTTCCTTTAGTCTTTGAAGTAAATCTCGGACTTTCTTCACAGTTTGAGGCTGCTCCTCACTGGGTTTTGCATCCTCCTTTTGAAGTTCTTTTTTGTGTGCGCTATATAGAATTCCAGCTTCCTGGAGCACATGCAGAGCTGGGTGAGGTTGTCCTGAAAGTATCCCGCTCAGTCTTCGAGCATTTAGTCAGCAACCCTAACTAGGCCAACCGGTCTGCTTGCAGGGACACAAGGGTAACTTGTGACATTTACTGTCTGCTCTTTGTCTTCAGAGAAACAGGAAAAAGGAGAGCTGCAGGAGATATTAGAAAGACCATTTGATGGAACAAGAAGTGTGTGACATTTGTGCTTTGTACTGAATGTGAAACGACATGGGCTGATTGTTGGGTTTGGTTTGCATAGTGATGGAAATTTCCTCCCACCACATGTTGTCTTATCTGATTCACCCTCATCTACTTGACTGTATATGCAAACAAGCAAGATCAGGGTCCTCTAAAAGAACTTCCTTTGTTATACTTGTCGTACTTCAATACTCACTTGTCACAAGCTTGTGGAATTGTGTCGGCTTCTGTTCATTTGTAGATGCCCAGGATCAGTTTCCCTTGACTCTGGTATCAGTTACCTCCAGTTTAAGGTTTCACCATCTGGGTTGTGAAAGTTAATTCTTGATTATGTGACAACTGGCTGCTCCGTGGTCTGACCTTCATTAATGTTGTTACCTGTATTCCTACATCAGAAGTGTGTTGTGATTAAACCTTTGAACACAAACTGAAATTTACTTATATAGGTAAGTTTAATATTTGTCATGTTTTCCTTTTATCAACTTATAGGCATTTAACATAACAAATGCTAAAATAATTTTCTTACAATCTCCTTATAATATTTTAGATGTTTTAAAAAAATTGTCTTAAAGTCTTACAAAATAACCTTAACTTATTATATGATCTGATTTTTTTTAATTTAATGACAAAACATGCTACAGCTATTACTACTGCTATGAGATAATCACATCAACAAAATATTAAGTTATTTAACAATGTTTAAAGCTTTAACAAGTTAGATATGGAAGTATAAACACAAGTGGGTGTTAGCAGCCATTCTCTTTTTAAAATCAACTATATGGAAAAAGTATCAGAAAAATTGGATTTTAGAGATAAAGTAAAGCAAATTAGAGTGTTAGCTTTTCTGTTATGTTTATCTTATTAATGTAAAGCTTATGGCCTGACAAGAGATCCTTAATCATTGACTAGCCAGGTTTTCTACTTTCTTGCCAGTCTTGCAGTCAGTTGTTTATTTTAAAGCTACATACACAGATACTTTCAGATTTCTGTCAACCTTTTTTCCACCCAGGCAAGTATTGTAAGAAAAGTAACGCCAACTATAACTGTCTGTTGTTTTTGCAGCCAAGACACTTTTAAATTAGACGACTTCTTCCTGTTTTATCAGGGAGTCAAAGGTACAAAGGGTTTCAGGTTCTTCCTTACTGCTCACAACTTACGGAAAAAGTTGTGAGCAGTGGGAAAGGAGGAGATACTGTTAGTATAGGGACATGATGACATGATGCAACCAGATAAGACTCTACTGTATAGTGCTTTCTCTGTTTTCACTACACAATGGTGGAATGGGAGAATTCTGTCATTCTAAAACAATTATATAACATTATTGTACAAAAACCAATAATTAGTATATCTCATAATTATTGAAATTAATAGCCGAGTTTGTATAAGTCTATATCAGTTTGCATATCCGGTTAGGTGGCATGCTTAGTATCAGGATATAAAAAGTGTGACTAGATGTTTCTGGTAACATCAGATAAACTTGAGAATATTCTCAAGCCTTACAAATAGAAAAAATATTATTTACTGTTCTTGTTTTTGCTTTGTTCTATATTTTCCATCCTCTAACTCTTTGACAAAGTATTCAGCTTGTTTTTCTCGTATCCTTATTACAGAAATAGATACAAACGAATTACCTAGAATAAGCCTTAGCCGGTCTGCAGCTGACAGCCCAGCACACTAAAACAAATAGTTTCACTTTTCTGGCCAAGCGTTTTTAAATCTCATGGCTGATGTGTCATAGTCAGTCAATGAAATTATCTTTCTTTCTTTCTAATCATGTCTCTCCTCCATGTTCATTCTCCCTCTGACCTCCTAATCTCTGTCTGAATGTCTTATCTCAAGCTAACTGGCTGTATCAAGGGTAAATGGTGCAGTTTATGGCCGATTACTTGTAAATGTTTCCCTTTCTTGAACAAGTCTGTCTTCTTTGAATAAACTCAGTGAAAACACCAGCACCAAGGTCCAAACACATGTGTTATGTGCTGTTCATGACCCAGAGTCTCTCTGACAGCAAGTTGAGACCATTTTGTCCCTTCCCCCACTTTTACCTCACAAACACACCAACATGATGGAGGCGGTCTTGTCAGCTGCTCCATGACTCATTAATCAGATGGATTCTAGGCCAGATGAAGGTGTTGGGGGTGGCAAGCAGAGATGGGAAAACTCCTGTTCCATGCAGTTACATTGATCTTTGACCTCCTCACCTTATGAGTGCCATTTTATACACACTTGGCTTACACCCCTTCCTATTACTGGTGGTGCCATCAATCATCTGGAGGTCTGTCTTTGGCTTTCATAGAACAGGGAATCTCAAGGATTCACAACCTTGGTAAAGTATTCATACCCTAGGAACCTTTTAAAACTTTGTTGTGTTTCAGTGACACACCTGAAAGCATTTTATAGGACTTTTATGCAATTGACCAACACAAAGTAGGTCAATCAACTACTTTGTGATTGACCAAGGAAAGAAAACCCTGTTTGAATGAATGAATGAATATACTTTATTTTCTCCAGGGGGAATATTGACAAATAATATGCTATTCAGTGATAAATAAAATTTCAATGAAGTACATTAAAGTTTGCATTTGTAATGTGACAAACAAAAATCAAAAGAAATTAATAATTTTGTAAGACAGTGGATCATTACAACTATATAGGACAATGACTTGTTTTAATTAGCAAATCAACAAATAAGTCTGTGCAATTTACAAAATCTATTTTAAGTGTGTTTTGTTTGTTCCTGAACCAAAGAGTGACTTTGTCCGTGTTTGTGTGTTACAGGTATCGTCCATGAAAATGTGAAGATGGGTTCAGATGGTGAGAGTGATCAAGCGTCTGGGACATCCTCTGACGAGGTTCAGAGTCCAGTGAGGGTCCGCATGAGGAACAATCATCACCGGCGCATATCTAATGAGGTGCATGAAGCTCAGAGACACAAATACTCTAAGGCTTTTACACCTGACAGACTGCTCTGAGAATCAGGCTCTGAGGAAAGAACACCTGGAAATATTAATCATTTGAGATTTGACACCAGAGGCTGTGGGAAGACCTTCTCTCCGCCACCATCCATTACACTCTGTACCAGAACTTTAAGGGGTATCAGATTGTAAAGCTATCTTGATAGATTGGGCACACTAATAAATCAAAACAATGCTAGTTTTGGTACTGTTATATTGGGATCCAGAGTCGTCTTATTTAGTTGGCAGAAATGACCACTAACCTGTTTAATCAGGTAGGTTTGGTTCTTAAACCTAACCAAGCAGTTTGAGTGTCAACAGTTTGCCAAACAAAGCCCCAATAAAACGTGGTTAGAATCAGTAACTATAAGCAGAAAACTTTTGGTGTTTTTCCAGCAGAACGCAGATCACTGTTTATTTGTAATAGGTATGACAACTTAGAAAACCATTATATGTAAAACATGCAGTCCCAATTCGGTATAACAACTTAAAGCCTCCACTTTACATTTTTTAAAGATTATTTTATTTTTATGTTACACCAACTACTTTATAACTTATTACAATATTGATAAGTTGTTATGACAATATTGGCTCAAAACAGTGATTACATTTTGAGCAAGTTATTATTTTATTATTTAGATTAAAGTATTGTCTAATATTACAATATTACTGTATGATGCTTATTCTTTTAGTTATAACCCTCATCACTTTTTACTGAAATGAACAAAATGGAGTATTCTGCCTTCAATGAAAACTTCAGCATCGAAAAGTGTTGTTAGCACAATTTCTCCCTCCAATTTAAGTAACGATTATATAGATGTCAGGGTTTTAAGATTTTACTCTCTTGCAGCTGAATTATCAGAGAAGCTTGTTTCTTTTATCACCAGTAAACTGCAGAGTATTTGCAGCATTTGCTGTTGGCATTTAACACCATTGCAGCTGCTGCAGGAGGAACAAATGGCACAAGACACCTTGTGTGTATCTCACAGATGCCAGAGGCATTGACAAAATGATTTATTAATTGGTTTCATTAAATTGTGAAAAAGAAGCTAGCATAATTTACAACTTTTCTGTCCACTTTTGGTGTGTACTCCGAACAAAGACAAATCCCGGAAACAGATTTTCCATTTAGCATTGCTTTTGTATGTAACTGTACCTGTGCTAACGGCATTCAGCTAAGGTTTCTGTTCAGAACCTTGTTTTGAACGTAGCACTTCCCTCAAGCCTCAGTCAGTGTGCATCTTTACGAAGGAGCAGCTGACTGATGAGCACAGCAGTATTACTGGAAATGCCTCTGGATGCCCAGTTTCTGATGGCTGTGAGCAGTGGAAAGGACTAATTTAGAGCATGTTTACCACGAGGAGAGGCAGGAAGACGATGGGGGGAATAATGTGGGAGCAAAACATGCTGGGGTGAAATATTTTTTGCTTTAAGGAATACAGGCAGAGGTATGGTTATGCATCTGAGGATGCTAAAGTATCCTGATGGAGAAATGAAGGGCAAAGAGAGATAAAAGAAGTGCTTTCTCTCCATATCCATCACCCCTCCTTTATTCACCCCTTCCCCCCATCTGCCTTTTCCCCCTCAGGAATCTGTCCATTCCTCTGCTCCTTCTTCCCCTCCTCCTTCTTTTTGAGCATGTGGATGGCACACCACCACAGTGCCAGCCCACTCTCTCTCTCCCTCCCCTCGCTCTCCCTCACTGTGTGTGCAGTCATGTATCAGGTCACAGACATATACATTGTTGAAAGCGCATGTGTGTGTAAGTGCATTGAAAAACACATTTGAGGAGGACAATGAGGGAGCTACTAGAGCTGATCTGCATTGTGAGTATGGGGAATGCATGTGTGTATTTGTGTGTGTGTGGGTGTGGGGGGATTTATTGAATCTGTAGTAGTGAATGAGCGTGTATGCGTCCCAGTGCCTTTGTGAACTTGTGACTCATATCATTTTTGCCCCTCAAACAGAGCACATGAATGAAGACTCCTCTTATTATTAAAGATATTGTAGTAGCTTTCCATTCCTGTTTTTTATTCAAATATGTGTTGAAGTTAAAAAGTATGTTTACCATCTCTTGTTTGTTTTTTTTGAAATTATTAACCATTTTCTAACGCATCAGGCACGCCATTACATGTTTGTTATGCATCCGTGTTGTTGAGATGCCTGCAGTTAAATCTGGTTGATGCAGCTTCAGCTCAGATAAAACTTCTACCAGCACTGAAATCCATCTATTAATATTATTAATTTATCCCAAAAGATACACAAACACTCATGTAGCCTGAAGCCAATGTTCTCATGTAAATTTACACAGATTAATTTGAACGCTCATATGAAGAAGTCACACTGTGGGGGTGTCGAGGCTTGGCCAATCAGCTGCAGCTGCCATGGAAACAAATTGTGACTGGCACTGGTGAATATGTTTTACATGGATAACATGTAAGAGGCAAATTATTTTAGGGAATGACGAGTTGTTCCAGTTGTTTTAGCTTAAGCTGCATGCAAGAACTACCCAAGAGCATTTCTATGGTGACCTGCTTTATAATGGAAGACTGGGTTAAAAAAAAAATGTATCATCCAAATTTAATTACAATATACTACAGTATAATTTACCATTAGCTAAAATATTCAAGTTGTTAGGTGCTGCAGTGATTACTATTTGTTAAACAACAAAACAAGTTATTGATTTGAGATCACAATTGTTACACCTTTTCTTGATAGAAATAAAGGACGGAAACATAAAAACTGATAACTGGTTCTATTGGTTTATAAATTCATTTTGTTAAAAGAAAAAAAAATGTGATGGATTTGTACAGCACAAGTGTGCATCATCTCCTTTATCTTAATACGGTCACATAATACACTAAATATTTTCTGTCAGTCGTCCAGAGGCAGGACTGTTAAGCAGCCAGAGTCATTTACAGGTAATCCATACTGCTGTGGGCTACATCAAATCCTGTGATTTCTTGCTGTTTGGATGGCAAATGCTTTAAGAATGCCTCAAAGTAGAGTTCAATTCATATAAAATTATAAACCTACGTTAACCTTTAAATAAAGATTATTTGTCTCTAATCCCTTTCAAGATGTTATTGTCATTCTGCTCCGATACCTGTGGTCTGCCGTAACTGATGAATATTACTGCTTTCTGTTTTGTGGTGAGTTGCAGTCTTTGGGATCTGGTCAGCATTTTCTTTTCCATGAATATTGAAATGCTTCTTTTCTTTACTTCAGAAAGACTTCTTTTTAAGTGTTTTTATGAATCCTAATTATGACCCTAATTTGATGAAAACACATTCTTCAGGATAAACTAATAATAGAAATGTATTAATTCAAGGACAGAGCAATAGACACAGTTATATTTGTCCTGTTCACATTAAAAAAAAAGATTAAACGTTTTAAACTTTGAATGTAAAATCATTTTAAAGCCTTCTGAGGGACAATAAAGAATATTTCTATTCTGTTTTTAATAGCTTGAAAATGTTTTTTAAAGCAACTTTGTGCAATTTAACGCTATTCTGTTTATATTTTACTATGGTGTACAACCTATAGTAAAGTATGCCGTGTTAAATTATGAATGGTGGTCTTGCTTGTTATGGATATACGGATTCTTGAATATTTATTTCAAGCTTTCATAGTTTTGGTTTTAATGTTTAATTGGATGGTTGTTTCAAGTTATTATGGAATTTCTCCTGTCTAATCAAAAGTAAAAGAGTTTTAAATCGGTAATTTAAATGCACGTGTTTAGCGTTCCTCTCTTACTTTCTTTCTCAGGACATAAACAAGCGGTTGTCTCTCCCTGCTGATATCCGACTGCCAGAGGGCTACTTGGAGAAGTTTGCCATGAACAGCCCACCTTTTGACAAACCCATGAGCCGCAGACTTCGCCGCGCATCACTGGTCAGTATAAACTGCATATTTTAGTGTGTGTTTACGTTAAGAGAGTCTGCTTCCCCCACATGTTATCTTTAGACATACTAGCCAATATCCCTGGGTGTCACCTGCTTCATGTGATTGTGTATTGTTGGAAATAAAAGCAAGATGAGCTATCCAGGGCTTTGTGAGCCACTGTAATGGTTGATTAATGTTATTGTACTATAACCACAGAGAGCCAGCAGAGAGGCTCAGCCCAGTTTCAAACACACACTGAGTTATGCTACAGGATGTACAATGCCTCAGCAGGAGGACGAATGAGATATTCTGCATTATGTATTGAGGACAAGAGCATTGTGGGTATAAAGGGAGGGGTGCTGGAGAGGGGAGGACATCACAGAGCAAGGGATGATGGGAAGAATAGAAAAATCTTTATTCATATGCAAAATGTTCCTATATATTTGACTTTTTATCCCTCTAATACTCATCTTGGTTCTTCTATTAGATAATGTTTCTACCGTCTTCCATTTTCAGGTTTCCCTTCCTCGCTGCTCTGTGTTTCACTCACCAAGTTCATCCCACTTTTGCTGTGTTTGAAATCAAATTTAGCTTGCTCCACCGATACGCATCTTCAAACCAGATTACCAAATGCCTTGAAATTCAAGATGATTTGACCTCCATCGATCATATTTGCTGTAATTATTGAACAGGGCCAGTACACTGCCTCATACTTCCTCCTTTAAGCGGTTTGCAGTTTTTCTGCAGGACTCCTGCAAAGATGAAAACAAAGAACAGTTGCTCAGATGTCTGCAGGAAAATAGAAGGTGAAAAGTTGAAGCAGAGAAGGATTATAATTTGATATAAAATTAGGCTGTGTTCATGTGGAGTTTTTTGGGTCTGTCGACCTGTGTGTGTAGCTGTGGATCTTCTGGGTTGTTAAATGTATGTGATGTAATAGATCAATCAATAATTCAGCAGCAGTGTCAGACTCATCTGCCGCAGCTCCTTTCCTGAATAGGATTTCACTCCAGGACACCTTGAAGTGAGCCACTGAGTGAAGATGAGAAGAAACAAAATACAGTGAGGGGATGAGAAGAAATAATGGTCTTGCAAACAGAATGGCTCTGGTTAAAAAAGTTTTATCCACTGTATGCCTTGTCCTTAGAAAGCAAGATCACAGCTAGATTTATGTAAATATGACTTTTTTATTGTAACATTTTACACATTTCTGTTTATGAATTTTTCTTTTTTACATGCACAAATACTCCCGCTAAATCAAGCTTATAATCTGTTTTCAAGTATCGGTGCGTTTTTCTCTGTGCTGCTGGTGTGTTTGCCACTTGTTACCGTAATGTAGACGGCATTAGTCTGGTGTCACATAGCAGATACCCTTATTTGAAACCTTGTATTTTGATCACCGAGCCTTCTCCTGTGTAATGCAAGTGAATTTGGTTGGTATCAGTTTTCGGTCGTAGCTGTTCCCCGTAGATAATCAATAATTTAAAGCAGGGCATTGGGATTACACAATGCTGTGTGATAACTTGGTGTTTTATTTCAAAGCACAACACTTCCATAGCCATTGGAACTGGTTAAGATGTATGAAAAGCTTAAAAAAAAAAAAATCATGTTTCATTTGTGTATTTGATCTCACACTGAAGATTGTGTGAGATCAATCTTCAGTTGATTGAAGATTTATATATATATATATATATATATATATATATATATATATATATATATATATATATATATATTTTTCAGCAAAAAATGGTAGCCATTTTTATTTCATCAAATGTAAACAGTCTGCCAGTAAAATACAGTTTTACACAATGAAGATGTAGGTTGGATAGAAAAGCTTATTTTTATTTCGTAAACTGTTCTGTGGTATTAGGGGGTTTGCGACTTGTTTATAGATATATTCTAACATGACCTGGGCTTGTCATGTTAATAAAAGGGCTTTTCTTTACTGTCCCCTCTCATTGCCATCCTCCATTTCTCTTTGCAGAAAGCTGTCATTTTCTCTCTCCCACTCAAACACTCTCGATCCATCTCTCTCACAGCATTAAGCTTTCTTACAAGCAGCACATAAAAGAACCGTAATTACAAATGAATTGTTGTTAAAGTA
Source organism: Poeciliopsis gracilis (assembly GCA_911649635.1). Lineage (NCBI taxonomy): Eukaryota > Metazoa > Chordata > Actinopteri > Cyprinodontiformes > Poeciliidae > Poeciliopsis > Poeciliopsis gracilis. The sequence continues at coordinate 9,000,750 of CAJVRI010001220.1, forward strand.
ATGGAGTTTTCGTCTTGGTACACGTTTTCATCATAGCTGCAGACATTTCAGCGCTTGCGTTTCCTGCTTGAGGTTCCTCTCTATACATGAGCCTCCACTGTCCCTGCGCAGACTCATGCAAAGCTCGTGCTCATATTGTCCCGTTAGTTTAATTTTGTCTCTAAAACTTGTTCTGACCTAGTTCTGCTGAGTAAGCTCACTGAAGCGTTAGGAAAGAAATGAACCCAATGCCATCAAAAGCATATGCAAGCAAATACACACTCACTCACTCACTCACTCACTCACTCACTCACTCACTCACTCACTCACTCACTCACTCACTCACTCACTCACTCACTCACTCACTCACTCACTCACTCACTCACTCACATACTGGTTGCAAGTGCACAAAGCATTAATACTCAGAGGGCAAACCATTTGAAGAAAGTAGGTTTGATGCAAAAAGCTTAGTCTGTCTTGGTCTTAGGGATATTTCAAGTAGACAAGAGCAATTATGGATTTTAAAAATGCTACTATAACTTGTATTGTAGGATTGGAATAGAATTAGACTGAAACAACGTGGTAATAATGTCAATTTTTTCCCTTATAGGTTGAATTTTGCTCATGAAAATGACTCTGTCAGAGGAGAGTCACTAACTCACATTGGAGCTTGAAGTATGTCTAATTCATAATTCATAGAGTTTTATATGAAGTCAACTCATCCAGTGCACCTGAAAACACCTTCCAGCTCTTCTAGAAAACCTTTCCACAAGATTTATTAGTGTGTTTATGGAAGAGTGATATTTGAATAGTGCATTTTGTGAGGTCAGACACTGCTGTCGGAGGAGAAGGTCTGGCTCAGAGCCTGAGCTGTAATTTAGCTCAAAGATCTTCTAATTGGAGTTGAGACCTTTTACAGACCAGTCAAGTAGTTCCACACCAAATGTTATCATCTATAACTTTATAGACATTGTTTTGTGCATTCACATGGAATAGGATTATATTTGGGGCAGATATCAAGACATAGGTTCACAAAATCATAGTCATTGCAAAGAGGTACAAAAGCAGTGTATTCTGTTGCAAATTTGATTAAAATAGCTAAATTATGCATGACACTACGCACGAATCCCCACAGTCACAATCATTTGTTCATTCTGTTACTGTTTCTGAACTTGCTGAAATGTTGGCACTTCCCTTACAGAGATCACATGCTTCATCAGCTAAGTTGGTCAAAGGATATTCCTCCCCCTGCATAAGTACAAATGCATCCACTGACCTGGCATTCATATGCATGGTATAATAGGATAGTGGGGTTTGTTGCACAGACAATTAAAACTTGTTTTTGTATATGTTTGACAGACAAGTAAACAAGAGGCAGAAGGATACACCCTGACAGGCCTGTGGCTGTCGCGGCTTGACATAGCTTTTTCTATTAATAATTCATGCCCTGGAAACCCGGGGGTGACATACAGTGAGAGTCAAACCTGTTGGATATTAACTCAAGACAGGATTCATCCAGAGTCTACTCTGATGGGAAAAAATACCCTGTGGATCTTATAGAAATTGTTAAAAACATACAGTAACCATTTTCACATATTTGTCTCTATTTAGTCTAGTTTCTTTAAATATGTAGAAAGCTGACAACATACATGTTACAATAAATAATTACACTCATCAAATTTTTTTTGGTATTCAATTGCTTGTTCAGACAAATCGCAAATCCGCCAGTCACATGTCTTCAAGACCTGCAATTGGTAAAGATGATTTGCTGAAGATGATTTGCTGAAGTACAAGTATCAGAATGGTGTAGAAAGGGAATTAAAAAGACATTGAAAGTGGCAAACCTGATGGTACCTCACAGACTGACGATTTACTGAGACTTTCACGCACAACCATTACTACAGTTTACAGAGAATGTAAACTGCAGTAACATTTAGTAGTATCGGCAGTTCTGTGGAAAATAACAAGTTGGAAAACTTTATCTTGTCTGATGAGTTTTGATTTTAGCTGTGACATTCAGGTGGTAGGGCAAGAATGTTTTTGTACATATGAAAGCGTCCTATCTTCTATCACCAATTCAGGCTGGTGGAGCCATGTGGAGAAGATATTTTGTTGGCACATTTTGTCTGGTTAATGAACGTTAATCATAGTTTACATGCCACTGTTTATCTGAGCATAGTTGCTGATCATGTTCATCATGTTTATGACTGCTATATACTTATCTTTTGATTGTAGCAGGTCAGTGCCCCATGTAATGAAGCTAAAGTAATTCCTAACTGGTGTCATGAACATATCAGTGTTCCCAATGGCCAGCATAGATACCAGATTTTATGTATGCCATGAAGAATTAGGGCAGCTTTTTCTGAGTACTAGGTTGAGTACTCGGAAAGTTGTCGGAAAAAGTTGCCACTGAGTATATTTTTCTTAATAAAAATGGTTTAACTTTATGAAGACTTGTGCTGATGGCAGGTTATGGAGATTTTGCAGTTTTAATTAGGCTTAACTATACCTATGTATTGAAATTGGGCTTGGTGATTCTGAAGCTGGATTTTACTTCCAACAACCATGACACAGAGGATTTCAAGAGACAATTAGCATAATGAACTGCTAAGGGTTTGCTTTACGTGCAAATAAGATGCACTGAAAACGGATCCAAACTGGCACAGTGACAATGTGACAAGATCCAGTGAATCAGCCTGACTTAACCCATCTTTTCTGTCCTCCTGTAGTCTGAAATTGGCTTTGGGAAACTTGAGACGTACATCAAACTGGACAAGCTGGGCGAGGTTAGATCAATAATGAAAATGAGTTCAATCGATATTCAGCTCTCAGATTTTAGATTTCACAAATGCTCTCACTCTTTCCATGTGTGCAGGGCACCTATGCTACAGTGTTTAAAGGCCGAAGCAAGCTGACAGACAATTTGGTAGCTCTGAAAGAAATACGCCTGGAGCATGAGGAAGGAGCACCCTGCACCGCCATAAGAGAAGGTACTCCAATCAAAACATTCATGCAAAGAAGAATAATTGACTTAATTGCTGTAAAAGCGATGTCAGAGTAAGTTCTTATGGCTCATTTTGTTTCTTCTTTTAAGTGTCTCTGCTGAAAGACTTGAAACACGCCAATATTGTCACCCTCCATGACATCATCCACACTGATAAGTGCCTCACTCTGGTCTTTGAATATCTGGTAGGTACCTACTAAACCACACAGAGTGTTTCAAGGACAGCAATGTTCATAACCTTAATGCGTCTTCCTTCCACCTTTAACAGGAAAAAGATCTCAAGCAATATATGGATGACTGTGGGAGCATCATGAGTATTCACAACGTCAAGGTAGCTTTCAGGTTTTGCATCTGTTGGGTACAGAAAAGCATGATTTAAAAAGAAAATCCATTTCTGTTACTGAAGGAAGAGAGCTCCTTTTTTGTCTGAGGGAAAAATAGGCCCAAAATGCTTGCACGGGTTTTCCATTACAATGAAAATCAGGGAACTAATACAGTGAAATCAATTAGGACTCTTAATTAATGTGGTTAAATTGTACTTTAATTATTAATTGCTTCTGAATTAATAAGAAGCAATTAATATCACTAGGCAGTTATACTTAGTGGTATATCTTGTTTTAATAGTAGTATTTTAGGTTATACCACCTATTTTGTGCAACTACATTAAGTCATGTACTCCTTTTGCCTCTTCAGATATTCTTATTCCAGCTCCTAAGAGGTCTAGCCTACTGCCACAGAAGGAAGGTTCTTCACAGAGACCTCAAACCCCAGAACTTGCTAATCAATGAGAAAGGAGAACTCAAGCTGGCAGATTTTGGTAAGGCATGATTTAACTATCTACAAGCAGAATGTGGTCTGCCGGCGTTTGAACTCACTGAACTTTTACATGTTAAAAAAAAAAAAAAAAACACAAAATCCTCAAATAAAGTTTGAGGATTCAAAATTTAAATTGGCTGAATTCCCAGAAGTAATTACAATACTTTTTCTTAAGAGAAAAAATACTTTTACCTTTGTTATGTTAAGTGGCTGAATGACATAAATCAGAACACATAACCCTTTATTAGTACTAAAGAAAAATTATTTTGTTGTGTTGAAGATTAACAATGAGACTATTATTGTGAAACCCACAGTTAAATTGAGACTATTTCTCAGACCCCACAACCTACTACAGTATGCTCACCTCCTCCACATTCAGAATGAACTGGTTGTAGAAATCTACCCAACACTGCCCTCATCTGGTAAAACATGAAAGATGACACACTGACTTAAAATCTGTTCAAAATAACCACCAAAAACTTAAAATGGAAAACATATTTATGTAGTCATAAGAATACATAAAGGTAAATACATTTTTAAGCAATATTGTTTTTGTAAGTTGTGAAAATATTTTAAGAAAAAATTGTGTTTCCATTTAGGTTTGGCTCGGGCCAAGTCTGTCCCCACAAAGACGTACTCAAATGAAGTTGTGACGTTATGGTACCGACCCCCAGATGTTCTCCTGGGCTCAACTGAGTACTCCACACCCATTGATATGTGGTGAGAAAACATACCAGTTCAACAAGTACTGAGATATTTACTGTTTATTTGTGGGTGGGGGGGTCAGGGAGTCGTTTTCCTCGGTTATAGCTAGATTTCAAGATTTCAAAAAGTTGAGATGTAGTCAGAAAAAGAACATGCTACTGTTTACTTTTCCTTTCTGATAGATGTGTGGTTACTTTCAAGGTAATAGGTACTGTAAATTGTGGTTACCTTAAACAAAATTTTTAAAATGATCAAATGTTTTCTGCACATGTAGACATATTTGCTATCAAAATGTATGGTTTTATTACTCTTCCTGTTGGTGCGCTGTTTTATTTTCCCAGAGGCTACACTGTTGAAAAACAGTGTTTACTGGTAGACAAAGCGTACAAAAGTTATCAAAATGCAGTTAGTTGCATCTTTTAAGATTCATAATGTTTCATATTAAAGCCTATTTCTCTCACCTAACACTTTAATGCTGACTCCTGTGTGATGTTCCGTGTGTTTTGCCTTGCACGCTCTAATTCTTACCTGAACCGTATTTTATCTTACTCTTCCAGGGGTGTTGGCTGCATCTTCTATGAAATGATCACAGGCAGACCTCTGTTCCCTGGATCCACTGTGGAGGATGAGCTGCACCTCATATTTCGTATTCTTGGTGGGAAATCCATCAGATCCGGATGTTTTGTTTTTTCCTTGTCATTTTATGTTTTTGATTGCGTACACTCCATGTTAACTATTATTTTTCCCTCCAATAGGTACTCCCACAGAAGCAACATGGCCCGGAATAACGACAAGTGAACAGTTTAAAACGTACAATTTCCCCCGCTACCATGCAGAACCCATTGTCAACCACGCACCCAGGTACTAAGACAGTCTGTGTGCTTCTTGTTATGATATTTGAGATATGAAAAGCTGAAGTATTAGATTTGTTTGAAAGTACTTTTGGCAGATTTAATCAGGAGCTCACGTACCTTCGTCTCACCCCCTTTTTCTTCTCTCTCTGTCACAGGATAGACAGCGATGGTCTTGACATGCTGTTAAAGCTCTTACATGTGAAGTACCTTTCTTTTTATTAATGAAGGAGAGACACTCTGAGAAAAGTAAGGATAAATAATTTGCATCTCTGTCTCTTTATCACCAGTTTGAAGCAAAGAATCGTGTATCAGCTGAGGAGGCGCTAAGACACCCGTATTTCAGAACTCTGGGAGAGCACGTTCAATCGTTGCCTGACAGTGAGTGCTAATATTATGAACTGAATATTCACCTTTCAACAAAAACTGTCTCATCGTGCTTTTCTGTGTCTTTGTGTTTTTAGCTGCTTCCATCTTCTCCATAAAAGGCATCCAAATGCATAAAGATCCAGGGAAGAGGTCCTCACTTCACCCAGAATCAAGTAAGTCCCCGATAACAAACAGAGGAAGGAAAGGTCAACATGTAGGACATCTTTACTTAATTAGGACAACAGGACGTGTTCCCTGTCTCTCTCCTCTTCACTTTCCTTTTTCTCTGTAAGTGTTGCCTTGATGTTGTGTGTCATAACACTGTGTGGTCTTGTCACAAAACAGTTCTTCTTCATAAGGTTCATCCTCTAAACCCTAAATGTCAATATTTATCAATCATAAAGAGGTACAAAGTGTATAGTAAAAACATTGGCTTTCTAGAATTTTGACTGACTGTGAGTAACTTTAAAGGCTTGTTACACAACCTCAGCTGTACTTTCTTCATTAATCTTTCAAACACAATTTTTGCTTTGCACATTAGCAATTCAGTTTTATATGTATGGCATTTTGTAGTCATCTTTAGTTTTGGTTCAAAACCAAACAAAAAAGTAAAACGCTGATAATACATACTGTTTTAACGGTTCCAACATTTTTCTAATGTTCTTGTCTTTTAGTCTCAGTCTGTGTTTGTGCATCTTGTTTTACTTTTTGTTGTCGTTTTTGTCCTTTCAGTAAACCGTCTTTTCTCTTTGGTACCCATGCGCTCTTCTTCTGCTCTGCTCATCTTTGCCTTAATCCTTTCTCTAACCTCCCTTGTGTTCCTGCTTTAAACTCCTCCATAACACCTCAATATTCCCAACCTTTCCCATTCCCTGACCCTTAAAAAAGCGGTGGCCCATAAGCTAGGCTCTGCACCCTCGCAGTACTTCCAGAGAGAGGCAGCCAATCCCAGGGTTCAGAGTCAGAATCTCTCCTCCACTTCCACTGGCTGACTGGGCCCTAACAATCTGGTAAATACTGTCTCTTCCTCTCAGACTGTCTTCTATTCACTTATCCTTCTCCTGTTGCTGATTGGCATTTCTTCTTCTTTCAGCACCTTGTCTTTGTTGCAAACTGACTTTATGTGCACCTTACATCGCACTACATTATTGTTTCCCATCACAATTTGTTCTCTTATTCCATTCTCTGAGATGTTTGTCACCTTGAGGTTTCGCCATTTTAATTGTTTTCTTGAAAGTGATTTTCTCTGCTGTTTTATATCCCTTCTCTCATCTACTGTATTTTGGCACATTTAAAGCCCTGAACCGAGAAGCGTCATGTCAGCTTCCTTTTTCTTAGCGAGCCACTGGCAATGCTTATTTCAGGATTCAATAAAGCTGTGGTACAAAAGGAGTAATCAGAAGTCTGGATATTGCTTGACTGTTTTCATTTGCAGTCCTGTTTAGGTTTCTTCAGCGGGAGAATTAGCGTTTTCATGAGTCTGTAAGTTTAGATTTTATGGAGAGTGGATTTGTTTTTTGCCTTTATTAGCATGAAAATGTGTGTTTTGATGTTTTATTGTTGTGTTTTGCAAGCACTGGTAAGTATGACAACTGTTAGAGAAACTCTATGACGCAAATAACAGGGAATTTTCTTTGCTGTTGGGCAAATTCTGATTGAAAGTCTAGTTGTTAGAGAAGAAATTCACACTAATACTGTTGTTTTATAACTAAAATGTTTTAACAAACAGAAGTACAAAGATACCAGTTTGCAAGGTACACTTAATTTGAAGAAACCAATCATTATATTTACCAATGTTTGTTGACACTGTTCTGCATATAAATTTATTAATTTCGTATTTATGATTTGGATGGCATCGATTTACGTTTATGGTATAAGATTCCTATTTTATTAACCCAACACTGACGTAATCCATTTCTAAAATATATTTGTAATGTAATGAATTCACATATATTTCTTTTTTACCATGTCACTTTATTTTTTTTGAAAGACTAAGCTTAATTTGTTTTTAGCACCTAACTGAAAAGAGCAAAAAATTACCACTGTGCTGACCTAGCTTTCACCGTTAGGAAAATGGTCCATTCTTACACTCAAATTTGGTCTTGGTTTTTCACTTTTGGTGCAGTTGGCCTAACAGCATGACTCCAGTTTTTTTTCTTTTTAAATTTAAGCATCATCTGTTTCCCGATGTAGTCTGCAGAGAAGTAGAGTAGAAAGTATATCTGGCGATACTTCACAAAAAGTAGCAACAGTTCCAATAAAACTAAATGTTTCAAGAAAGGAATTGTGTGGTAACCCAAGTGAAGATTAGCAGATGTGGAAAAAGAGAACTTTTACTGAATGTGTACCTTCAAAATCGCAACAATTACTGGTTCAGTTTAATGGTTATATACATTTAGATACAACATGAATTATGTTTCTCTATTATAGCATAATATATGAGGGTTGTCTGGGAAAATACAAATTGTAATTTAAAAACTGGAACTAGGAAATTAAATCACTTCTTAAATCAGCCTCACTGACGTTCCTGTGAAGCTTAAAATTGCAAAGTTTTATATTGGAATGATTTGCTAAATTAACTGATTGATAAAATCGCTTGTCTGAACATGGAACCACGCAATTGTTGCAGTTTTGCATGTGCTGTAGTGGTGTTACTGCTGGCTTCTTGAAGGGAAATTTGCAAACATTTGTGCTCAGAAATGAATCCAAACTGTCTTTATTCCTCTCTCTCTTCTGTTTCTCTCTTTCTCAGGCCAGGGGAAGAACAGGAGGCAGAGTGTGTTGTTTTAGTGCTGGCGGTTAGGTGAGACGCAGAGGAAAGTGACGCGTGAAGCCGTCTCATCGAGACGAACATTTACCAACTCCGCCACACACAAACTGAAGGAGCAACGCACACCCTGCCACACAAAGTCATACTCTCCTACCAGAGGAAAACAAAGACAAAACACACGCACATTCACATTCATGAATGTGACAATAAAATCACACAAATCCATGGCTGAAGAATTTTAACTTATAGATAAAAGACTCCATTCAACCCTAAAGATGAAAATAATAAAGAAAAAAGTGAAGCTGGAAGAAAAGTGGGAGAATATATTTTTCTCCTTGCTGCTACTACCACTGCTGTCCAGAAGAGGGTAGCATTATGATGTGAGCTGACTCAGATTTGAAACAGAACTTGCTGTATCAGTGAGCTGTGAGGAAGAAGGAGTCGAAGTGAACACGAATCAAAGGCAAAGAGAGTAAGAGGTGTGCACTCATACCTTCTGCCTGAATTATTGCTGTACATATATAGAGTAAGCTGTAGACCTCTTGCTTTTTTTTCATAGCACACCTCAGCCTGAATCCAAACTCTAAAGCATTGCACCTCAATCCCAAACCTTTACCAAACTCCTTAAATGATGTTTTGCTGTCTTTTTTTATACATCTCTCTTAAAACACACTGACTCACACTAATGGCTCACTGGAAAATGGAGAGTGTGTGGATAATTGGAGTTTACAGAGATAAACATTTGCACCTTATTGCCCAACAGAGGTCAGGGCGGCTGTCTTTCTGTTACCTCATCAGTCACTCCAGCAGAGTAGGATGCCAAGTACACGACTGAACAAGAATCAATTGAGAAACCAAAAACGAGCCCATTGAAACGATAAGACATGGATAAGATCTTTTTATTGCACTACTTCAGTACTTTATATTTGAAAAACTTTGCATTCCTGCAAGGCTGTAAAAACACAACAAAAAAACATAAACAAAAAAAAACAAAACACTACACTGCAGGATGCTGTTGAGCTGTTTCTTTGAGAAGGATAACACTGAAGAGGTGAAGGAAGTGTACAAATCCACACCTGCTGATTCCAAGACACCTCCCTCCCTCGTCCTTTTTGCCTTGACCGAGAAGTTATTCGTTGTCTCATGTGCAGGTGTTAATGTTAAACTGTCCTCTTTGTATCTGATTTTACCTCTAACTCATGAATAGACCCTTAAAAAAAACTATCTCTTGTCAAACCTTATGTGCTTTTTTTTTTTTTAACTGTTTTACTTTACTTTTCTTGTTTTTTTTTGGAAATAAATCTGTATATATGATCATGAGATTTACTTTTTCAGAAGAAGCAATGATTATTCCAGGATGCTGTTCTCAGTCTTAACAGTGGGTGATAAGCTGGGGACATGTTGCACATTCCTTGAGCTCAGGACTTTTTGCTCGTGTTTATTCTGTGGATGCTGTGAGGTGCAGGTGATCGCGTGTTTCCCCAGGAGAGCAAAATCATGGTCCGAAGTCCTTTGCAATGCTGGTTTAAACTGTATGTAAAGAATTTCCGTTTGTGTTGTCACTCATTCTCTGTTAGATCCACTGTAACGTTGCTGTTCAGAGACTACCTGACACTGCGCCCTTTCCCGTCATCTTTTTCAGCATGTTTCTGTATTAAACACATTTTTATGTTGGTATGTGGAGTAGCAGCTGCAGGACGTGTTGCATGGGAAATGATTTTATCACATGAATATTACACCCTACAGCACATAGAGTGAACCAGAAGACTGTACCAAAAACATCGCAAAGACAATGACAACACAGTGTAGTGTAAGAGACCAGAGAGGTTATACAACAAACCTAAGTCAGCTGAGACACAGGATTTAGGCACTCAGACATGCAGCGTCCTCCATATGTCCTGCCACGCCCTTGTAAAAAGACGGGAATAGCAAAATCAATTGAAAAAAAAGATTCAAACACAAAAACATTCTATTTTATTGCAGTGATCTAATCTGAAGTGCATTTGAAGTCATAGAACTGATTTAATTTTAACATATTCATTCAGCAGAAAAATGTAATTTATATTTTCTCCTTTTACTAAATTAATAGCTATTTCAATTAATTAATTGTAACCGAAGTTATTTTGAATTTGGATTTTAACCTAAGTATAGCAACAACTTTTGGTTTTTCATTCAATTTTTTATCTTTTTGTTATGACTTTATATGCGTAAGTCATAAAATCTATAGTTAGAACGTAAAAAATAGTATTCTACAAGTCACTGTTAGAGAACGTCTGCAGAAGTTTCTATGTGAGATTATGTCACTGCAATAAAAAAAATAATGATAATTTGAATCAATTTAGTTCCTCTGTACTTTTTACTTGGTGTGCCAGTAAGTGTGGATGGCACTGCAGTGTTCATTCATCCATTTTGGTATTACAGGCTGCCAGAACTGGATAACCAACACCGCTCCTCCCAAGCACCAGGTGTTCAAGCACACAACTGTTTTTACACACCAGTTAGCTGACTTGTCAACTAGTACTGTTTCTGTCAGAAGGCCTGAGTTTCATCTGCTTCGGACACTGACCTTGGGTTGTTTCTGCATTTTCTCTGAAATGGATTTCGAACAAAGTCAAGCGATCCCATGCCCTTGCCTGTTATAAGGACTACTTATTTTCCTAGAGTGTGACAGTATGTAGCATGTACATAGATGATCCCTCACTCTGTATATATAGAAATGTACAGGTTTGATACAGCTATTCACATTCTAGATTTTTTTCCCTTTTTTTGCTTTCTTTATTAAAAGTCCTAGCAATATTTCTGTAATCAATAAAAAGCCATGGAAATTGTTTGATTGCACATGTGTTTATTTGAGAAGGTGGCATGACTTTCTGATCAAACCGTAATAATTGATGACAATATGTGATTTGTTTTTCCAGCTCAACACACTGAATCAGTCATAAAAATATGACACAGTTATGTATGTTACTGGGAACAAAACTGTGTGAAACACCAAAAACTGTCGTCATATCTTTGAAAAAGAAGTTTATCAAAATGTGCAGCTCAAATGAAGGATTCATGTAAAAGTAAATCAACCTTAAAAGTTTAAGTTTGATTTTAGGATTTAAAATGAAGGCGAACTGACTCACCAAAACAGGAAACAGCAAAGCCCCAAAGGATGCAGCCCAAACGTCCCAGGCTGAAGCGTCCCATGATACTGTGGAAAGTGGTAGGCAGGCCTCCAAACACAGCACAGCCCGGATCGCTACAGCGAGTTCAACCACGGCATAGCTCAGAGGCTGCCTTAACTTTCGATGTCTCTCTGTCACCACAATCACAAGGATGTTGAAGATGATCCCCGTCAAAGAGAAACACATGATCGTGCCCAGTATTGTGTATCCCCTTTGAGACAGGAGGCCTTTGTGGGTTAAACTGTTAGATGAGATGTTTCCAGTGAGGGTAACTTACTTCATTTTTAAATCCAATGTTTCAATTGGGTGATGAACTCCACAGTGAAACAAAAAAAGCAGATAAATGCAGCTCAAATCCAGAACTTCAATGATGTGTGTGTGTGTGTGTGTGTGTGCGTGTGTGTGTGTGTGTGTGTGTGTGTGTGTGTGTGTGTGCGTGCGTGTGTGTGCGCGTGTGTGCTCAAGCAGGCTCTTAAAACATGACAACAGAAGAAACAACAGTATCTGCGCTTTATTTGTTTCACCATCTTCCACACGACGGGTGACCTGGAACAGAAAAGACACTGAAAATGAATGATTTTTTAAAATCATCTCTAACTCTAGATGATTAAACCTGTAAATCCAGATTATAAAGATAGTGCCAATCATATCCTCTCAGACTGCACTTTCGAATTAATGCTGAGTTTGATGGCAATAACAGCTTGCAAGAGCATTACGCAGAGGTTTGGTTTTGATAATTTGCTGTTCTTTCCAAACCATTGGATTTTTTTAATCTTAACTTTATCAACGCTGGAAAATCCAATAGAAACATATGAGATACCTGAATACAATAAATTTATAGGTCAATGTTATAGTTGACCTATTATAATTATAATTCGTCCTCTCTTTACACCTTTGTGTCCAAACAAACATGTTTTGATGTATGAGCAGCTAAAATATGACATACAGACAATAATTTAAATCATGCATAGTTAAACAATACTCTCTTAACGCGAGTTATTAGATTTCTGTGCTTTATGAGTAACTGCCATTACATATTTGTAACAACTTTTAATCTTATGGTAATTTATAGCTGATTGGGACGTAGAATCTTTGATTACATCTGTGCTGCAAAAATAGAAAAAAAAAACGTACTATCCCTCCGCCGCGGCACTAGAGGGCGCTAACTCAGTGCTCTCCCGGCGCTGTGAACTCGTTTGAATCACCGGTGGTAAACAGCAAACATGGCTGCCTCCATGAGGAGAGCAGCTCACGACATAGAAACGCGAAAGAGGACCGAAGATGTGCTTCTGGCGGAGGGGATTGACTTCGGCTCTCTGCTGTTGTCTCAGCCAGTGCTGGACGGACTGTCCTCCGCGGGGTTTCAGAAACCGTCCCCGATCCAGCTCAAGGCGATCCCGCTGGGCCGCTGCGGACTCGGTAGGCGCAGATCAGAGTCAGTCAGTGACTCTGTCTTCATGTGCGCGAATGATATTTGAGCATAAGCATGTCTGAACATGGTTGCAGTCCGAAATTATTCAGTCTGTAAAGATTATAAAAAGATTGCTTCAGATAGATAGATAGATAAATCGGCAGCTGCAGCTGTTTTCGTCCTGCATTGCATGAGATTTATTATTTTTTTTCCGTTCACCTCGTTTCAGATTTGATTGTACAAGCCAAGTCTGGGACAGGAAAGACATGCGTGTTTGTCACCATCGCCCTAGAGTCTCTTATCTTGGAGAATCCCTCCACTCAGGTGAGTGGAAATAAGCTGGCACTCATGCGTGGAATACATAGTTTCATATTTTTGTGCATCTTTGGTTAAATCCACTCTTATTTTGCTCTGACTCAATTCAGGCTATTCACATAGCATCAATTCGCAACATGTGATCTCCAAACATTTTTCAATAAAAGTCAGTTCACCTCAGTTGATTGCAATTGATCTTAGTTATTAAACTGTGCAGTAAGTTCAGTTCAGCATTTAAATTAGACGAAAAGTTTTCTATGTAAGGAAACCTGTCTTGATGTCTGGAAGCATTCATTCCTCCTGAATGGACGTGACCCTCATAGTAAGGATGCATGTAATGACACCATTTAAAAGAAAGAAACCTCCAGTGAAGCCTGCCTCAGTGTGAACAGCCATCCGCCTCTGCCAGGACTCGCGGGGGTTTTGAGAATACAGGGTATACACACAAAACAAGAAACAGAGTCACCGATCCAGGAATAACAGACCATAGACGCATGGTTAGCACGACACACTCTAAGTTGAGGTCTCTTTAGTCTGATGACTGTAAGTTCCTGACCATGTAAGAGAAGCGTTTTTAATAATCTGACAGCCTGTCTAGTTTACATGAACCTGCATTACTTTCTTCCAATCTTGTAAGCTCTTCTCTCACTGCCTCTTATTTTTTTTTCCTCCAACAATAATTTCTCTTCTGCTTTAGGTTCTCGTTTTGGCTCCGACACGTGAGATCGCCGTGCAGATCCACTCGGTGGTGATGGCCATCGGCTGCGCCATGGAGGGCCTGGAGTGTCATGTTTTCATCGGGGGCCGGCCTGTGAGCCAAGACAAAGCCCACCTGAAGAAGTGTCACGTCGCCGTGGGCTCCCCTGGTAAGGAGCCTGAGAGATGCTGATGGACATGAACTCCTCATGTTGTTGTTATGGTGATGTTTGTTTCTAATGATATTATTCTTGGTTCACTTTCTCAGGTCGCATCAAGCAGCTGATTGAGCTGGGCATGTTGTCCACCGGCAGTGTCAGGCTGTTTGTCCTGGACGAGGCAGACAAGCTGCTGGAGGAGGGCAGCTTCCAGGAGCAGATAAAGTCAGAACAGTTCAGCGCAGATTGTTGCTAGAATTCAAAACCCATTTCATAAATTCACCCATGTCTGTGCTCGCTCTCTTTCTCAGCTGGATCTTCTCGTCCCTGCCTGTCAACAAGCAAATGCTTGCACTCTCTGCCACCTACCCAGAGTCCCTCGCTCAACACCTGACCCGCTACATGAACGAGCCCACTTTTGTTAGACTCAATCCGAGCGACATGGGCCTGAAAGGTAAGACGGTTTTGACAGTAAAGATCAGATTCTGACACTTGAAATCAGCTGTTAACTTTGAAATGAGGATGATCTGCTCTTTGCTCAGGTCTGAAGCAGTATTACAAGCTGCTCCAGTCCCATCCGCTGCCTCACAAAGTCTTTGAGGAGAAGGTGCAGCATCTACTCGAGCTGTTCAGTAAAATCCCATTTAACCAAGCCTTGGTGTTTTCTAACCTCCACACCAGGTAATAACAGCTTTAATTTTAATATTCTTTTTTTTTACATTTGCTGTTGGATATCTTTATCACAATGAAGAAAAGATACATCAAGATATATTCCTGACATGCTGGATTTCTCCCTCAGGGCTCAGCACCTGGCAGACGTCCTGTCCTCCAAAGGCTTACCTGCTGTTTGTATTTCAGGTGAGGTTAAAACTGTGATATGAAATAAATTAAAGCAAAGGGAGAGAATATTATAAAGGAGGCACCTTTTTATTAGTTTGGCATCAAGTTTTCTAAACACGACCTTGTGGTCAAAAATATGCTTCTTCCTCACATTCTTCATGTAGTGAAAATCAGCAAAAGTGGAAATAATAGATGTGATGTGAACTGCAGTGAGTTATAACACGAGTTCTGATCCTTGCAGGCGGTTTGAGTCAGGACCAGAGGCTCGAGGCGATGTCCAAGCTGAAGCAGTATCAGTGCAGAGTTCTCATCTCCACCGACCTGGTGAGACGAGAGGTTTTCCACGAGTCACTCTCATCTTGGAGCCGCATGTGTTTGTTAGCTGTCCTCTGCCTTTCCACATGAATAAATCTGGTTCTGTCCCCCTTTCATCTGAGGCAGACTTCCAGGGGAATAGATGCAGAGAAAGTGAACCTGGTGATCAACCTAGATGTGCCACAAGACTGGGAAACCTACATGCACCGAATCGGACGCGCTGGGCGGTTTGGTAGGTCTCCATTAATTAAAGGGAAACAGAAACGTGTGCTGCTTGACCTTCAGCTATTACATTGGCCCAGGTGGCTGATGATGTTTGAGGAGAAATGGCTGTTTGCCGAGAGGTTGCATCATTCTTGCAGCATCAACTCTGTGTGCTTCACATTTCCCAGGAAACTAACAGTCCTGTTGCAGACCTGCAGGATGGAAACAGAACAACTACAAAACATTGCAAACAAAAATCCCAAATGTTATATCTCATTATGATTTTGTGTAATAGATCAACACAAAATAGTTGACAAGTGGGATAAAAATAAAACAATGTTTTTAAAGATACTAGTGGATTGAAGAGTGCTGTGTGAGGTTCTAGTATTTTGGGTTTTATTTAGTGCTACTGGAGTAAATGAACAAATGAATACAGATTTGTGAAACTTTATATTTTTCTGCCACTTCACAGTGTGTTCGTTTGTCATACAAAACCCCAATAGAAACCATTGAAGTTTTGGTTAGACGTTGAGGAAAAGATTTTCTTCATCCCTGCTTTATTTATTCACTGATCCAGATATTTAGCAAGTAATGTTGCTTTCTGTTTTGACAAAGCAACATTTCCACCGAACCACAAATTCAGTTTGCCCGACTCGCATCACAGTTACTGCATTAAACATCGTTCTGGAGATGAGCTTTGTTCTCCTTTGTTTCAGCAGCTTTTAAACACTGGCCATATTCAAAGGGTTCTGGCTAATCTGCATCTGTTTAAAATTACATTGACCCAACCACGGTGCTGCAAAGGGAAGCATTATTTAATCTTACCTTACATGCACTGTCAGTGTCCCTCGTTACACAACCTTCACTCATTCTTTGACCCTCTCCTGCTAGCAAGGGGGTCCTCTTAATAATCTGCCTGTGATTGTAGGAACTCAGGGGATGGCTGTGACCTACTGCTGCCATGGGGAAGAGGAGAACAAGATGATGGCCATTGCTCAGAAGTGTGGCCTCAGTTTGTCTGCTTTACCTTGTGAGTTCGTAAGGAACTTGGTCTGACGTTTTAAGACTTTTAATTGAAAGCAGATCAAGTAAAGTGATTCTCGTCTGGTTTCATGACAGCCGTCTTGGAGCCTGGTTTGATGGACGAGCCGTGCGACTGGGACGTGTGCGCCTGACGCCGCCGCTCCGGACACGATCTCGCCGCTGATTTCCAGAACTGTAAAAAAAAAGCGTACAAAGGTCGGGGCCCCAGCGTCTGACGTCACCGGGAATAAATCTGTAGAGTCCAGCAATCAGTGGCCAGATAAAACCCAAACGGCAACCCGGACACCACAGCATGAAGAACAAAGTGAAAGCCAGGTGACTTCTACCGGGGGGAAGAGTCAGCAGCAGCAGCAGCGTCCTTCTGAAGTGGCCCCAACTCGGAAAGAGCTACAAGACGCCCTGCCGAAGATCCCGCCCCTCAGCTCATTCAAGACCAGCCCGTCAGAGTTTGTGACGATGGAGGAGGCTGAGCTGGACTTCCACACCTTCATCACTGCAGGTTTGGGGAGGACAGTGGAGGTCATCAGGGAGTTCAGAGGCAGAGAGTCTGGTGATGAGACTGGCTACAATGAGCATGTCACACTGCAGGACGACGGGGCCGCGGCTTTGACCCGAAGAAGTGAACGGTTACGGTCACTTTTTGATTCCTCCAGCTCAGATGTTGGTGTCAGACCCGAAGGTTTGCATGAGACTACAGTGAGAGTGCAAAAGACAGTTTTTAAGCATGTGACTGGATCTGCATCTACCGTGCCCAAATCCTCTGCAGCCGGAGTCTATGAGCAGGAAACCTGCACAACAAACACTGGAGCTCCAGCTCAGCCTGAGAGCAACGAGTCTGTAAGAAGAAAGCAAGCCAGTCAGAACACGCTGGGGCAGAATCGCAGGGAAAAGTCCGCAAAAGTAAAAGACAGCAGAAAGTTGCCGGAGAAGATTAAAAGAGAGCCGAAGACGGAGACTGATGAAGAGGAGTGCATGGAGGCCGAGGAGGACTGGAGCTCTGAGGCGTACTGGAAAGCCTGCTATGAGGCCTGGAGCGATTACTACTCTGCTATGTCTGCTGTTCCAGAGCAGGGCTACCAGAGCTACTACAGCGTCGCTCACAACTGGATGGCAGCGTATCGCATGAACGCAATCTACATGCAGGAACTCATGAAACACTAATTCAGCATTTCCAGTCATTTACGGTAGAAAATGTCTGCAAACCCAACAAGAAGGTTTGGGTCGAAATGATGCACTCCAATTCTGTATTTCTTCGTTAATTCATACCACATATGTATTTTCAATTATTTTCTGTAATAAATCATCCCGACTAACTATTTACAGTACTTCAAATCCCATTCTGTTCAGTCAGGTTTTTTGTTTTTGACTTGAAGTCGTATCAGTGTATGCTATGTTTGCATGCTGTACACGGCCAGAAGTTCAACCCATGGCGTACTGGAGCTCCTCTCCTCCTTCCCCTGATTACAGGTCAGTTAATCTTTCTACCAATTCATCCAGTCAGTGGTGGATCATTTCTTCACCTGAAGCATTTTGTGTTTCTGATTTAAGCAGAGGAATAAACAATAACTGTGGCAGAATTTCTTAGAAATATGTGAAAGAGATGTCTGTAATATCTTACCTAATCTGAGCCACGGGAAATAAAATATAAAAAAAAACCCCCAAACAAGCAAAGCTGCTTTTCAACACATCAATACCCTTAAAAAAAAATCTAAATCTGCATAAATCTAGTTTTTATTTAAATTTTCTGTTGGGCATCCTGGCGCCTCCTGGTGAAGGCAAAAAGGATTTTGGTTTTTATTTTATTTTTGTTTTTTAATGAGACAGGATTGTTGAGCTTCTAAAAAATCCTTGGGGTGTTGATGATGAAGAGGATAGTTGAAGATGCAGAGTCAAAAGTTCCTGCTGTTCGTCTCGGCCGCTGTGGACTTCCTGAAGCGCTCTGCAGACGCGCTGCTGCTGCTCTCTGTTCTGCTCTGTGGGAGAGAACGGCAGCTGTTGCTCTGCACCCGGCATCGTTCATCCATGAAGGCGTGCCAAAATGCTTTACAGTAAATATCGGCATGAGGTGCTTTAAAACAACCGTCTTTTCCTGTAAAACAGAGCAGAAGAAGTTTTGAGTTTTGGTTTGGATTTTTGTTTTGCAAAATTTTAGTTATGACCTCTTGGATTTATAATGTGATGCTTCCCCACTTTGTCCTTTTTATTTTAAGAATTTGGGTTACTTGCTTAAGCCGCCTGAACAAGAGAGGGAGGCAAACTGGAAGAAATTTAGGAGCTAATAATTTATTCTGGCAGAAATAAATTGTAACTGAATATGTCATTTACGCACTGAAACATGTTCATAACAGTAAGGCAGGGAGCACGCAGAGTGCTGGTTTGTTTGTGTTGTCCATTCTGCTCATAATCAAAGGTTTAAGGAAACATCGACAGTCTGGGGTCCAGCTGAGGCCGGCAGTGTCCCTGCTCCTTCATCAGCAGGGTCATCTCAGCAGACCACTGCCTCCATGCTGGACAACGACTTCCTGTCCACATAAAGGCCTTGAGATCTTGTTCTGGAATGTTTCCATGCAGTTGTACGCTGGACGTTGTGAAAAATCCAATGGTCTTCCCACAAAATCAGGAAACATTAAGCATATTTTCTCACATAAATCAAACACAAGTCACCACAATTGCAAACTTCTCAGTTTTATAACTGCAAACCTAGCAGTTTTTTCCAATATATTGGTGAACCCGAAAATGACTGGTCACCGTCATTACCCGATCTGAGTCATTACCAGCAGTGATTCACGAATGCTTTATCATTTAATGTGGATCACAACCATCCTGAGGGCTGCAGCTGCAAAATGTTCTGCCAATAAATTCCCTAGTTGAACAGGAGCATATAGTATAAAAACAAAAACCTCCACATTGATTGGCCTCTCTAGTGAAAAAGTAATAAAAAAAACAAAAACTGAACGATTCAGAAAAAGATTACATTTAATTATCAAATAACTTTAGGTAAAATGACACCATTTGCTGCCCCAGTTGCAAAGAGGACAGCATTTGCTCTTTGTTTTTAACCTATAATATTTCTGGAAGCTGGATCATACATACAGGTGGATCTTTGATTAGTTCACTTTGCACAATCTCTCTGGACCATGCAAAGTTGTTGGAGCTGACCTATGTTCTGACCCAAAAGCTGAGATGTTAGTAGAAGGTAGTCTGGTCAGTCTGTATAGATTTAGCCAAATGTTTTTGGATAAGAACCCAATTTCAACCAATTTCAGATTTTTGACAGACATATCTGCTGGTAAAGAGCCTGCGATGGTTAGTCCGTACTCTGAACGATTCCAATCCCTTTAGGAGAGAAACTGGCTCACAGCATCATAGCTCCTCCACTTGCACTTTTCCATATATTTATTTGCCAAACCAAGCTGAAGTGTTTGCCGTTGAAAAGCTCAATCATGGGTTCATTTTAACATAACATGGTCCAGCTGGCATGTAGCAATCTCCACCCAGAAGCGCTTGTGATGTAAGGACAGAAAAAGCTTATATTTAGCTCACATTTAGATTTGTGAGCTAATTATGGCACTGCAGTCAAGCATTAATTTATTCTCTTGCATCTGCACATCTTCACCAGGAAAACCAATAAACATTTCACTTTACACAAATTTTGCTCATCCACACTTTGCATATGGGACTCAATTTGTGCAGTAACTCAAGTATGACCCAAACTTTTGGCTGAATTCTCAGTGACCCTTCTCCTCCAGTCAAAGAAACCTCTTAAAACTAATAGCTCATGCTTTGATGAAAACATATGGATTACCATTTGGCACTTATGGAAGAGCAGAAAAAAAAGCAGTGAAGCTCTGTCTTCTTGCCATTTCCTGCTATTTACACACTTGGGACTCATAGAAAGGGTTAGAAGGTGAAGAAAAAAAGTCCACAGACTACAGGTTTTTGTGGCAGATATAGATGTTTTATCAGGCGTTTCACAGTTGGGACACAAGACAAGGTCATAAATAATATCCAACACATGACAAGTTACGCACAGCAGTAGTCTCAACAACAACAGGTGGAGGGCAAAGCAAAGAGTAAGGGGAGAGAGAGAGAGAGAGGAGTACGTAACAGAGACGGACACAACCACAAACCTATCTTTGTTGCTTGTAAATAAAAATGTGACCCTTTGACATGTCCAGTGTATCTTATGCTTACATGGAATGTCAACTGGTGTCAATTGAAAGTAGAGCTGGCATAAAATAACCTGTTCCGCTAACAAGCAGCAGGAAATGAATCAAGTTTTAAAAAAACATCCCCAGCGGCAAAAACAGGGAGTTTTGCTTCTGCTTCACCCGTTCTGCTCAATTCCAGTGGATTCTAAGCTTCTTAATGTAAATTCAATTTCTTTATTTTATTTTATTTTTTAAAATCTAACAAAAAAGCTTTGTGTCTGTGCTTGTAATTTTTTTTTATATGGCCATTTTGACTAAATGCAAATAGTGGATCTAGACAGTTATCTTTGTGCCCTAAGTTACCAAACTCAGGGCAAGGTCAATATCAATAAGTAGCAGAAATAAAACACATTTTAGTGCGGTTTTGTAGAATAATTTTGCTTTTTTTGGGTTGTTACTAATCTGTGGAGGAGTTAGAACTGACATACAGCAGAAGAGACAAGTTGATCTAAAGTTTCAAAAAAGTAACGACACTTGGTGCTATGAAAGAGTTAATCTCTGCAGAAGTAAATACAACATACAGGAGTGCAGATACTCCAGCAGTTCTAGTATTGCTTTTGAAAAGTCAGACATGAATCTGTTGCTTAGTGTATGTGCTCTTAATCACCACGTTTAAAGGGCAAATAGCAAAATTTATATGTCCCAAACCTAAAAATCAAGAAAATCTGAAACATAACAAAATCACAATCAGCTATTTTTGTTGTTTTTTTTTTCACCAGCTTTTTAAAGAACTCAAAGACATTTCCAAGCAAACATTTTAGCACAGATGAACTTTTGGAGCCACACCTCTCTAAAAGATGTGGCTCATTTTGGACAATAATGTTTCACTTGGATCCTCAGAAAACAACTTCTTTCTTGACAAAAAAAAAAGAAAAAAAGTTATATGTATCAAATATTAGTGGAGTTGTTTAATTGAAACAAAACTGATCGTGTTTGATCTTTGTTGCTGTGCAAGAAAAGTGGGTAAAAGTAAATATGTAAAGAGGGCTATTGTCTAATCACACAACCAAAAACAGTTTCTCTGTTTAAAGATGTTTTCCCCAAGGCTAATGAAACAACTCAGATCTTGGCTTCAAGTGAAGATCAACAAAGATCTCTGACAGAGTCAGTGGCACCTACAAGTACAAACAAAATTGAAAAGGAAAAGTCAAAATGTGATTTGAGCCTTTAATCTGCAGAGGTGGGCGGTTAGTCTGCTGCAACTCCAGCTGGTGTTCCCTGCTGTAATGAACACCTGACAGTCATTGAATTGAAGACACAACTGACTGTTTGTAACGTTGCTGAAACCTACAAATTACATTCAGTATGGAAAAAGGCCAAAAAATGGTTCATTCTAGTATTTTTTTTTTTTTAATGTCCCTGTGGTCATTTTTTTCCCCCAACAGATTTTCCTACTGTAAAGTCTCCAGAAGATAAAGTGAAAAAGAAATCCTTTAAAACATCGAGGAGGACAAAAAGTACAAACACCAAGTTTGCTAACCACACAGAATACGTACATATATTCAACAACTCTGAAAAATGCTCGCTGAGTTCAGGGAAGGAAAAAAAAAAATGTTGACGGCTATAAAAACTACTGAAAGCATACTGTTGTTCACATAGATGTCAGGGATACAACAGGACAACAACAAGAGAGAGAAGGATGTAGAGAGGAGAGCAAGAACAAGAGGACAGACTCACTGCTTCTGCCAAACGATGGTCAAATATTACAAAATATTCTATTAACAATATTCACAAAGATCACAGGCTCAGGGCAGATTTTTGTCAGCAAATTCTCAGCAAATGTTTTGTGCTTTTCATTGTGTAGATTTGGATTTATAGTAAGTGGTTTTTTTTTGGTTTGTTTGCAAAATAAATTGTGTTTCTTGAGGCCATTTGGGCTTCTGGAGCCAAAACAGATGGGTAGTGATTCAAAGTAATAATTAAAAAAAAAAAGCAATATTTAGTCCTGCAAACTATGCACAAACTGAGTGAAACCCTTACTGCTGAGAATTTTCGACAGAAATATGTGCAAAGAACCCTTCGAAGTGGCAGCTAGTTATATATATCATATACTGAGCCATAGATACTTCCAGAAGAACTGAAATACAAGTTTTCGATCCACCGAGAGGAACACACACAAACACACGCAAGACGCACCTCCTTTCAGAAACAGAACAACTTACAATCTATCTTAAAGTCACAAACGCTCATTCACAATCACTGGCAATGCGATCACACGGACACCTACTGCTTTTTGGGTTTTTAAGAAATTATGCTAAGGTGGAATAATGTTTGACCTGAAAAGGAGGTTTGTAGACCAAAATGGCTGAAACGGGCAGTACTCTATTTCAAAGGCATTAATCAGAGGGGGGTGATTTTTTTTTGTTGTTTTTTTATTTCCCTTTTTTTTTTGAGTTGTCCTCATTCCCCCTTAACTCAAGCATAAATTATAAAAAGGTGCTTTTGTGCACAGTGACACACAACTAACTCTGGGAACTTACCTCTGACACCTAGAGGCACACAGTCCTCTTCCTAAATGATTCCCTATCCATCTGTCTTGTTCTTTAACGCACACATTCACATATGAACACACGTCTGCCGACCACTAACATGAAGATACTGCGTCAGAAGTCCATCCTCCATGTGTACAGGGAGTCCGTGCCAATGCAACGCATCACCAGCAGGGGGCAGGCTCCACCAGGGCCAGAATACGTCTCTGAAAGCCCTTTCCACCATAGTTAGTCCTTCTGTTTCTGTGAGTCGTTCTCTGTCTGTTTGTGCGGCGTTGCTGCAGTCCAGTCTTCACAGAGCAGACACCTTCACCACATTTTGCAGGGTGGGAGCGGCGGGCAGGTGAGCATCGCCTTCCGGAGTCGTCACTGGCGGTGTGGGAATGCTGATGATTGCTGTTGTGATCTGGCTGCCCTGGCAGTTCAGAGGAGCTGACTCTTCTACGCGCATGTTTAAACTGGAGCGGCTGTGTAGGGGGAAGAGGGGGGGGGGAAACAGCAAATTGATTAGAACGACCCCAGGGAAATACTTTCACCCAAACCTCCTAACAGAACTGTTCCAACTGAGGCAGTTATGTGTGCCACTTTTCTTGCAAACACCTTTTCAGGTTTTCACCACGGATTTTTCTGGAGGGAAAAGATCAGAGCTAGGTGAAGGTCACTTCTAACTATAGACTTTGCTACTTAACTCATTTGGCAGCGTGTTTATAATCATTGTCCACTTGCAAAACCCATTTATCCCCAAATTTTAACTTCCTTGTGGATGTCTGGAGTTATTGCTTCAGCATTTCAACATAAAAGTCTTTGCTCTCGGTGTGCAAATCATTGAAGCTCAAGGACACAAAACTGTCACCTTATTTAAAAGCAGAATGTGGATTCTGCTTATACTTGCTTATTGCTTCTTTGAACAGATAAACATGGACTCTTCCTGATCCACATGTGTGGATCAGGATAAGGCAAGGTATAATCTAATCCTTTAGGACCTCTGACCTTACCTGGTACTTAGGGGCTGGATGTGAATGGTGCTGAGCTCCTGCAAGCCTTGTGGGTGTGTGTGCGTGTGTGTCAAAGGCTGCATGTGTGCTGGAGCGCTGGCGTTCGGTAAAGGTGTGTGGTGTTGCTTCTTGCTTCTCCGGGTGCAGCACGTCCCCGTCACACCGTCTTGGCTGGACAACGAAGGGCTTCGAGACGGATAGTTCTGCAGCCCCGCTTCCAGGTAACTCTGCTGATAATACTGCTCATCCACAAACTCGTGGTTCTACGGAGCAAAAGTAAAAGAAAACGTCATCTGTGTGTAAGGCCAAGGAGTTCTCTCACAATGCATACACTTGCTGTGATGGCCTGTTTGTCTGAATTATTTTAGTTTTCTTTTTTAAACTGTTGCAGTCTATATCTTTGTAAAAGCTGAAAAGAACTTATTAAAAGACGAGTCCATGATGCAGTTAAAATGAACTCTGGCATTTGTGATGAGAAAACTGGACAAATATTTAAATAGAATGATGCTGATGGGTTTTCTCTTAAGTTTGCTGGAAAAAAAAAATCCCTCTACAATTTAAAAGTAATTAACGTTTCAAGTTGTGTAAATTAGTCCAAAATATTCCAAATATGACATGAGTGTATATAAAGTTCTGACTGGCGCGCTACATGAAAACAAAAAGGATTTTTAAACAAATTCATTTTGATTTTTAATGAAGCCAATACAATTGTTTTCATGGTAATGTTTGCCCCTACAAGATAAAACACACAAAGAAATCATTCGTATTGATTACTGCGTGGTGTTTTTGTTTTCACAGATAAGAAAGCTGTTAAATGTGAGTCTGGGTCCTCACAGATCAGAGCATGCCAGAACAACCGCTTGTGCTTGGCTAAGTGAGATATAAGATGGAAAATGTGTATCAAAAGCTAAATGAAGCGAGTCAGAATGAAATGTACTGCACTGTGCAAAGCTCAGTTCTTATTAGCTCAGCTGAGGTTTTACACTCAGCTTTTAGACGCATTTTACAGTCAGGGATGATGGATTTTAGTGTGATGAGGAAAAAAAAAGAAAAGGAAATTCATGACAGATAGAAGACAGTGCTCAGTTCCAGAAGCTCCAGCAGCCATGCACTCACTGTGGTTTTCTCCAGACAGTGCAGCAGATGGTGGTGCTGGCTCTCTATTAGAGAGGTAGATTTGCTCAAATGCTTCTCATCCTCAGTGGAACCCTGGAACATAGGAATTCACACACAAACACAAAACGAACGTTAAGGCTTCACTCTCTCTCTCTGGAAGACGCCCAGGTGATGTGGGAGGTGTGCTGCCGAATGCCGTCTCAGTACCTGATCTGAAAGGTTCATCTTGTATGGAAGTTGCTTGAGTTGAAGAAGGAGACAAAAGGAGAACAAGACAGGTAGAGTTTTACTCGTGTTCACAGTTCGGCGCTGAGAAAAGACAGCCGTCAGCGTTTGCAGTCATGCCATTCAGACAAAGAGTGTTTACTATTCCAAACCCCAAGAGGAAAGTCTTCTAACATCCAGGGCACCGACCTGTGTGGGGAGGGTGGAACGTCTAGCATTTCTGGCACATAATAGATACACTGCAAAAAAAAAATCCCCTTTCAAAAACAAGAAAAAGAAATGTACAGAACTAGGGCATGAATTTCTTAAAATAAGAAAAACTATCTGCTCACAGAACAAGAAAATTGATCTTGTCAAGATTTTCCAAGACAAGAAAAAATATCTAACCAAGATGAATCTGCAAATATTTTCACTTGAAACAAGCCAGTTTTACTTCTATAAGTAAGATGTACTATCTTATTTTAAGAAAAATATTCTCAATTCAAGAAAATGTTACTTGACACTGAATTTCTTGAAACATCTAAAACTAGTTTACTTGTTACAAAGGATTAAAATATATATTTTGTCATTGCATATTTTACTCTTATGCTAAGGCAAAAGTCCAAAATTCAATCAACTGAAACAAGAGATGTTATCGACTTGTCGGAATGAAGACATGAGCTCAATTACTCTTCACTTCTTTATTATGTTTAAGTTTCACATAAACACAACAAAACATGACTACTTGTCAAGATTTAAAGGCTGGATGCATCTGATTCTGAAACAATCGCGTAAAAAGACAGAACAATGAAGATCTAACTCATCTGCCGCACTCATAAGATGCCGTAAGAGTCACGCAAACCAAATTGTCCAAAGCAAAAAAAAAAATCTTGGGATTAGACGTCAACAATATTAATATAGGAGCTTACTCCGCAATGATCTTCTTCCAATCAGCCATAGCCTCTTATCTGTGGAAGTCTTGTCTCATTTATGCATGGCGTTCTCTGTCAGCAGCACAGAAAGGAATGGCTACATACACACGTGCTGAAAGGTGTAGCAGCACACTATGAGGTGCATCACGCTATCAGTTCCAACGGCTGGTAGGGAGTCGGTTTCACGATCACCACAGAGCTGAAAAGTGGCCTTGTTTGATTGAAGTTCTTGGGTCATCTGCTAATTAGAACACAGTCAGAAAAACAATCACAAACAAACCATGTTTTAGGGACTGCAGTCAGTGTAATGATGAATAAGTATCATAAATGTCTTACCTCAAGGATGTGAAGGACAGCGTCACTTGCAACTCCCAAAGTTTCTTGTAGATGGTCCAATACGTGATGGAGTCATGTCTGGCAATGCCTTGGATTGAAAAATACAACAAGTCTTATTTTTGTCCATTTGCTCAAATACAATAATACAGGAATTCAAGATGCCGAGACAAAGTCACTTTAATTACATAAAAATTGCTTCGTTGTTTGAAAGTGTGTTTTTACTACATCACATGTGTTTAATCTGCTCTATTTGAGTAATAAAAAACACAATACCTACACTGTTCAAACCTGGACTAGATTATTACACTAAAAGTAAAATCATTCAAACCCTTTGTTATTTCTGAAACTTTTTTCTGATTTGTGAAATAAATTGCCATATTATTGATTATTCTTCAAACTGGGACTACTTAAATTCATAAATCAAAAATAGTGTTTGAAATATCCTGAAAACAGTGTGGAATAGTGTAATATAGGGTTTAAGTATAATTGCATTTCAATTTTTAAATTACAGCAGATTAAACAAGCCTAATATCAGTGAAATATTAGGCAGAATTGCCCTTTAGCCATTTCTAAATCAAAAGCTACAAATGGGAAGCCATCCTATCTATGTAAAAAAAAAGGAAACTACAAAAAACTCATGTCAATATTAATTTTAAGCAATAGCTACTATAGTTAATGACTGTTCACAAGAGCAGCTCTTTAACCCGTGGGTGGAAATGGGCAAACATTACATGATGACTAGCTTCAGAATTAGCTTATTTTACGAAGACAAACAAATGCAAATTAAGCTTACCTCTCAGTACTGTAGGATCTATACAAGAAAAAGACTTTCCATCTTCATCCATGTTGACAATAACACAAGGGTTTCCATTTGGACATAGTCTGTTTTAAATTATGTGAAGAGATTTTGTTAAGTATTATTTGTCCTGGAAATGAGAAACTTTTATTTAGATAAAATAAGTTCTAGACTTGAAGTTTGCTTTGGAAATATTGATATTCAAGTTTCTGGTATATATTTACTCATAAGTAATATTTTCTTAGTATCAAGCTTTTATATCTTACTGAAAAAACTAAGCACTAAAAATAAGACAAATATTCTAACATAAAAACCTCTTGGTGAGAAAAAAAATCTTATCATAAAAAAATACAAAAAAACAAGCATAAATCTCCTTAATTTAAGCTACTTAATCTTACTAAGATTTCACTTTTTGCAGTGTACACAGTAAACAGTTCACATAAAATTTCCATTATGACATTTTCCCTACTTGTCTGTGTTCGCTAAAGGGAACTGTCTAATGACTTGTTTACCATATTCCTTATGCTTTATACCACTGAACTGACATTTATGTGTTTACTTGCATAAAAAAAGTTTGCACGAAAAGTCGGTGGTACTTCCAACTCTGCAGATACTTGAAGGAAGTTCTGGTTATAGCTAAGCTGAGCGAGAAACACTGATGAACAAGATGTGAACAAATGTAAAACCGCAATATACCTTTTTGCTGGTGCCGGTGAGATTTGGGGTAATAATTCAACTCAACCTTAAATTAACACAAAATAATCTATAAAAATGACTCAGTAAAGGCTGGAAATATCGTCACACTGATCCTTTTGAAGACGCCTCATCAGTGTTCATTTCCTGTTATCTCTTTCCTGTTATGATTCACTCACAGTCTTGTAATAAGTTCCCTCTATGCTGCCCAGAAGTACCTGTAGTTCAGTGAAAGGTACTGCTGTCATCCCTCATAACAGCGATAAGCAAGCAAAATGCCGCATTAGGAAGAATTGTAGTAGGATCTTTCTGCTTGTTGAGCATGTGGCTGGTGTTGAAAACAGAGGCTTTCTGTGCTGAGAGGGTACATTGCTGCGCTGATGACTCAGTGTTCCTCGACTCGCTCGTATCGCGGTTGCTTATCTGTAGCTAAAGCAGCAGAAGAGCACAGGTGTTTAGGTGTGAGCTATTTCTGTCTCCCCCCCCTCCATACATGTGACTACAGGTCCGTATCAGCAGTCTATCTATCTGGAGGCGGCCATGCCTCACTACCCAGGTGGCCACCATACTGTAGAGTGGAAACAGCTTGAGCTGCCGGGTGACAAAACACATTGTGTCGCTCCGCGAGGTGCCGGGAGTACTGTGAATAAAAAAACACCTCCTAACGATTAAACATTTGACAGCCATTAACATTTTGTTTAACTTTCATGCAGTCGTCAGAAACGACAATAAAAACCATCTGTCTGACCTTGCTTCTCAAACCACCCTGAACTGCTGAGGTAAGCGCTCCGGGTAAAGTGGTTTGTCACAGAAACCTCAGAGCAGATAATATTAAGATAAACACAAAATGAGATGCAGAGTCAATAAGAACTAACGAGCCGTTATTTATTTTTTTTCTTTTCTTCTTTGCTTGATCAGAAGCTTCACAAAGGAAAAGGTAGCAAGTAACCAGGACCAAGTGCTGTTTGCTTCTTGTTCCACTAGAATTTAACTCTGATGTTAAATCTTCATTCTGATAATGACATCAAACAAAATCAACTTTCTTTTATTCAGAATTTTAAAAAGCAGCGAGAAAAATATTCACCTAGGAGTTATCATTGTATTGTCTAAGGGAAAGATTTAATGAGCCACATACTCACATAAATACACACACAGCAGTGATCACAAAATGTTTTTATATCTGGGCTGGGCCTGGGCTTGTGAGAAACCTCTGACTTAACATATTTCTTTGTTAATCTTTATGATATTGGATCAGAACATCTCAGTTTGGCGGCACTTGAAAAATATATAAATGAAGTGTTTCAAAAAGTTAGAGCACACACCCGAGGCAACCATTTTGTTTTAAGAAAAGAATAATTATGCCACATTACTTGAACAAAGGTTTTATGTTGGAACTGACTTTATTGATAATAAAAATGTTTATGGAACATTTTTTTATATGTTGGAAATGGTGTTGGAATGTTATTTACTTAAAGCGCACAAAAATAATAAGGTATTTTTTTTTGCCACAGTGCATAAAAACTAAACTTTTGGGACATGGAGTTCTATATACAATGAGAACAGGAGGTATTTTCCTCGACTAAATGTGTAAAAATAGAAATTCTTGCTTGTGTATAACTTGAACCGGTTGACACTTTCTTCTAATTAATAGTAAAACACTACAACATTTTCCCACAAATACAGTTCCAGGTCTATAGTTTCCAATGCCTTGCTGTAAATGTGTTGTGCGTTTCTCAGCCAGCAAGTCTCTCTGGTGCCAATCTGATTGTGTCCTCACCAGTTCTGCTGGAGAGAGATACAGCAAAGAAGACACTGGAAGACTGAGTTAGAAAAGTGGAACAAACACTTGTTTTTGTGCTGTGTCAGCCCCCGGGGCCACTATAGTGCTTGCTTGTAAACCACTGGATTTTGGAGAGGCAGGGAACATCCTTGTGTTGTGTTTACATTTCGTGCTACATCGCCCCAAGCCTGTTCCTCTTGCTGGGCAGCTGGGCTCAGAGATGCTCACATTAAATGTGCCGCTCGCGAGCACAGTTAGTTCCTCCGAAGGGATGCTGGGATAATTAATGGATATTAGGGAGCGAGGCTTGAATTTAGAATCTCAGATAGAGCACAGGTCAGGTTTTATGTGTCAGAGCTTAAAATATGTACACTTTTAACTACATCCTGTGTGGCTGGTTGTTTGTTGGAATAATAAATGATGCGGCGCTGAGGCGAGTCTTACCGTGAGCTCGAGAGCTTCGTTGAACAGGCCGTTGCGCTTGCTGTGGAGGAAGGCACTCGAGCTTCCTGTTTTTGAGAGTCGTATCCTGGCAAGGCGAGCTTTCTGCAAAGAGCATAAAAATCAGCGGTTAGTGAGGGCACATACCACATCCTATATCAAGATGATTGGGGATCTCTGACATTGCACTGATTTAAGCTTCAACGTGCTTGATATTTCAGTTGTGAACTCATTGATCGCACCACGCGGTGCTACTGCATTCTCTCTGATCTCCGGCGATAAATTCGCTCTGATCCTCAAATATACTTCTTCATTATTTATGGGAATCGTACACTCACACAGTCCTTGGGTTGAGAAGCAGTTAGAGCGGCAGCTGTTAGAGCAGATAAATCCGGCATAAATCAGGCACCTAAGTGTCATACAGTGATTTGCACCATTTAAAACAACGAATTCAATTTACTTGGACCATGTTAGCAGCTTTTCTCCAGCTAAATGGAAAAAAATTGTAAGAGTTCAATGCCACGCTGCTCTACTTTCAGCTCATAGTAAGCACTGTCTGAAGTGCAGGGTTAGTCATCAAGCTAACTAGTTAGGGTTTGTGGAAAAGCCCCTTCTCTCAGGCTGTCAGCTCTCTTGTTAGGCACCCTGCAACAGATATGAACCAGACAGAGAAGGGACAAGGAAGAACTTGGACAGGAAAGTTCTTATGCAAGAGCAGCAGACAGTAAAATGATCCTTCAGGAGGAGCTATTTTAAAATCTTCAGGTATTTCTTTAATAATATAGCGTTTGATTCAGTATCACAGAATGAAGTGAGTATATTGGAAATAATATTCATTAAGGAAATTAGACAGTGTTGCATGTATTTATGTTTTTTTTTGTCTTTATATTAATTAAGAGAGAGAAAAGATGAAACAGATGAAATTTGAGAATGAAAAGCCCAACATCACAAACAAAAATATTGTCGCGACTTTCTCAAATTAGAAATCCCACACGCTTGTTTTTCACTGTTCTACATTTAACATGTAGCCAAGCTGGAACACCCTGTAATATTTATTGGAAAGCTGTTAAAGAGCATTTTTCTTTCCACAAAACAACAAAGGCCGTCTCAAGCTGGTTCTAGGATGAGATATCAGGCGTGATGTTCATGACAGCTTCCACTGGGCTCATCTTTTTATTGCTGCCAAAGTCTCAGAATGACACACAGCTAAAAAAGAAAACAGCCGACTAAGGGTGTGCTGCATAGCACTGAACAATCCAGAACTGTTTGAAGAAGGGCTACAGTAAGTACATGCCATTTCAAAAACATATTTTTTGCAAAAAATGTGAAAAAAAAAAGATTAAAAGAAGCATACCTATGCACACCACACACCAAATACTATGTTGAAGCACATGTTGATTCTTAAGTTCAGCTGTTCTTTTATGGTTTTTCTGACATTTGCTCCTTTTGCTAATAGGTTAAAAATGCATGATGGATAAACCACAGAACAGGTAGTACTTTCTTGAGAAGAAATAAATACTTCCACTGTTCCAATTCAAAAAGTTTGAGAGAGAAAGTGTTATGGTTTTACATAGATAAACTTGGTCATATGCTATGAGTCCAACAATTATTTGGAACAAAAGCAGCTCTACATATATCATAAAAACAAAGGAAATTCCCCAAATCACAATGCCCAAAGTGAAAGACAGTGATGACAGCATCATGCTCCAGGAATAAATTTCTTTAGATGTAATTGAGGATTTTTAATCTTAGTTCAGATTACCAGACAGTTTTGACCCAAAACCAGCAGGTGTCTGTGAGAAAGCTGATGATGAAGAAGGATTTAATCTCTTATCAATCACAGTGAGTCCAACAATACATCAAAAATAATAATAATAAAAAAAACCCACTTTGTCAGAGGAAAATTGAAGAGTCCAGAACTAAAGAACTAAACCTGACAGAAAATCTGTCGAACAAGAAAAGGGCTGTGGACATGATACATCCTCCCAGGCGGACAAATGTGATGGATCTTTGCACGGTGACGTAGGAAAAAAAAGTGGCTCAGTCTAGATTTATCATCTTGACAGAGTTCTACTGAACAAGTCTGAATGCTGAAAATGGGTTAAAGACTGCTTTAACCAAGAGTTTTTTAAGGGTTTGCACACTTCTGCAAATGTATTGCAACACCTTATTCATTTTTAAATTCAGATTACATTGGATCAGAGCTCCATGTTTTAAAACACTCTGCTTCTAACAGTAACCCAGAGAGTTAATATCATTGCTTGTGTTTTATGGTTTGAATAAACTTCTTGTTTTGTTTTTTGACAAAGAGATTTATTTGCATTTGAATACAAAAACATTCACAATCTTCTGCAAACTAAAACTTAAGCATAAGCTTTAAAAAACTGCCTCAGGAT
Organism: Poeciliopsis gracilis; assembly: GCA_911649635.1. NCBI lineage: Eukaryota > Metazoa > Chordata > Actinopteri > Cyprinodontiformes > Poeciliidae > Poeciliopsis > Poeciliopsis gracilis. Next base: position 9,033,786 of record CAJVRI010001220.1, read on the forward strand.
TTTGAAGTTCGGATCTACCATTCGGTACTGCAGTTCTGTTGTGCACAATACTTGCAAGTAATTTATTAAAGGCATTAGGCAAGTAGATAAAAATTATTTATTGTTGTAAGATTTGCAGTCTTGCAGAAAAAGACTTTTGCAGGGCACTGCTTTCAGGTAGCATTGTTGTGCAGGTGCTAAGCACCCAAACTGCTGACTTAGCGATTCCTGTGTCCATGTGCGCTTTATGACTGTGCCAAGGCATCTGGCCTCATTTGAAGCTAACTTCTATGAATCTTGTTACTTTACTATGTCATGTAGGGGGTTATTTATAGGGCAAAGTAGTCAAAATCTTCCATCCTCAGAGTCATGACAGTTGAGACTCCATGCTGTTTGCTCCCTGTTGATTCATACTAATGAGAACCATTTTAGTGTGCTGACCTCCCAATCAAGAAATGTGAAGTTAAAACAATTGACCTTTGAATTGTCCCTGCATGAATGAACTTTGCCAGTCTGTGTCCACAAAAAAAAATTGTTTGAAAAGTTGTCTGTTATCTTTTTTATGCATGGATTCATAAAGATGGCTCTACTGAAGAAAAATAGCTGAATAAAATTCAAGATGTCATGAGATTGGATGGGCGGATCCAACTAATGCACTTCTGAGGATTGACAGGTGGTTTGGATGTGTTCTACAGAGGTTTCTAAAAGCATTCCCATCCGTTTGAACTTTTCAAAGTTTTAATAATTTGGGTCTGAATTTTGACAAATCCATTCTAGCATAATGATTTGCTTTGATCCAAACTTTTCCTGTCAGGTTCTGGCTATTATGTTAAGAGTAGGATTCAAATTATGTCTCATTTGACCAAGGCGACCTTCTCCATATTTTCTGAGTCTATTATGTAGATTGTAGCAAGTTGCACACAAGATTTCTCCAAGCATGACTATTTCAGCAACAGAAAACCTGTCAAGGACTGCGGTCTACTCATGCAGATTGTGGACTGTAATTTTTATAAATGCACAAAAGATGCAAGATGACATGGCAATAAATGGCAATCAAAGATTATATCCTCTCATGACTTCTATTAAAAACAAGATAATGGCAGAATTATCACAAGTGAACAAAGACAAACAGGTGGGCATGTGCCCATATATCTAAACACATGCACCTATACCACCTTTCTTGAAATTATTTATCTCTTCTTTTCCTGAATCATAATCTCATCCGCCTTCAGTCCTTGACAGGTTTCCTTCCTCTCTCTGTGCCCTCACACGCTACGAACATTCACTTTGGCACAGCATTCCCAAAGGACTTTGGAATAACCTTCCTGCCTGCTCAGCCAATAGGATTGTCTCAGCCGGGGTCACCGTGCAAACAGCAGCCTATGACTGTGGCAATAGTTGCTAGGCAGCACAGAGGTAATAGAGGGGACGTTTAAAACATGTCCTGCCAGAGTAGATCCACTTTCACAGTTCTGATTGATTCCCGGGACCTCAGGGAACCAGGGCACTCCCGTCTCAGACCACAACATGCGAAACTGAGGATGTACTCTTGCTGAGGCATTGTTAAGAGCAAGGAGGGTTATACTGAACTCCTACATATGTTATCAGAAGGAGGGTTAACAGGCAAAACTAATTATCTTGGGCGAATTGCACGAGAGAAGAAATAAACAACAGATCGTGTATTCGCCCCTGCTTAGACATGGAACCATACTGAGGCTTGAAATGTAAAACCATTTGCAAACTGTGAAAAGTACAAGAGATGGTCTTTAATGTTTATGAATTGTTTTCATCCCATATTCTTCCATGCAAAAGTCTGTCCTTCATCTTAAAACCATCATCATGATTGATACATTTCACATAGAAACTCCAGACTTCTCCTCTGAAGCATGACATTCAAGAAGCCAATTTATGACCAGTGAACATGGTAATTCTGATATGTGAAATGAAATATCCCAAAACTAAAACATCTGAAAACTTTTTTGAAACAAAAAAGGGTTTTGTTAGGTGTCTTTTTTCAGAAGTATTCTTTCTGAATAGCGATATGTCATAAAAAATTGTTAAAAAACAAACCGTATCAGTTTCAACAGCACGACTGATTAATCTTAGAGTTTATTGTATGTTCATTTAAGTATCTCTGCCATGTAGAGGAACAAACAGTTTATTAAGGGCATTACACCCCACTTACTCCTTGGTGTTCAGTGAGAGGTCATCCTGTTATCAGTGATTAGTAAGTGATTATACATTCTTCGATAGTCTGCTGTAATGAAGAAAGAAAAAATGTCATTACTGCTATTAAAATGTAGAAATATAGTTCACATCTTTTTCTTTGTAGTACAAAAGACATAACATATTTAAGAAAGAAAAAAAATCTAAATGGTATTCTGATCTTCTTTTTTGCCTGGAGGCCAACATCAAGTTTCTGTATTTGATTGGTCCCCAGCTGGCGAACAGCCCACCAGCTGGGGACCAAGCAAACAACCTTGTGCAACACTTTTTAAGTAGGGAAGGAGGGCGCGTTGTTAACCGAAGCCTTGAAGAGTAAGGACAGCACCAGCCTTCAAAAAGAGCCACGTATGTTTACATATTGCTTTATGGCCTGAAACTAATTAGTCTGAAAACTTTCTCCAGTAACCTCTTAATTGTTAGTGAATGACGACCCGCGGTCAATATGAAGAAAGCTTAGTGCAGAGAAAATATATTCCTCTGCAGAAGGAAAGAAACCTCGTAACCTAAAACTACAAAGTACTTTTACAGTACATAAAATGAGTAAATTCACAAAGCTGTCCTTTTTGACTTTAGTTTCTTTTAAATGTTCCTATTTCTGGGACTTTAAGTGATTCACTTTTTATTTTCAGTGTTTTTGAAAATGAAAAACACTGAATGAAGTTAGAAAATAATCTATGTAAAGTTGTAATATCTGGATAGTAAGAATATAAACTGTACTAATATGTTTGCTAAATCGAATAAAAACTTGTGCTTTTCTTCACTGGAAAATATCCTATTATTTTCATTTAACAACTGTACACAAGGGGAAACATTTCAAGTGTGTGTTACCTTCATTGCACATTATTTACAGATTTCAGATTTGTTTATTTGTTTTCTTCATGAGGAACCAGAATGTTCCAAATGACAAGGTTTACACATGCTGAATAAGGGAAAACCAAAAACCAGATTTAAAACACAATTTAGACAATTTATTTCATGAAATCCTATGCTGGCATAATTTATTGGGAGATAGGGAGGTTTGTATATGGTCTGCTTTTTTCTAACACCAGCAGTGCAGAAAATATTTTTTCCCCCTGATAAAAAATTGCTCCAACTTTCATATTTATGATCATATTTCTGTTGTGATTTTAAAGTCCCCAAAACACTGTTCTTTGAGAGTGGTATTATATTGACCTTGGCCATAATTTAAATGCTAATAAATAAACATATTCATTCAGAATGAGTTTTGAATGAATACCATTAACATCTCATTTAAATTTATCCAACGCTGAGGCTTGCTTGGTGAAACAACTCTATTGACGCACTTTTAAAAACCTGATTATCTCAGTTACAGTGAAAAATAGAGAACTAAAAATAAACTTAATAAAAAGTATAAAACACAGCAGATGTGTGGCTTGGTGTAAACATATTTTGGCTCTTGTAAAACTTTAAATTGATCAACGTTGGAAAAGGAAGATTTTAAAGAAAATAAACTTTTACAACGTACTGCCAACAAATCGTGATAGTGGTGATCTCAGGATGAGCAAGCGAATCTGCCCAAATATTTCCATGCGAAAACTGCAAATCAACAAATCGGTTAGCGCCAAGTTTGTTTTTGTTTTTCTGTTTTATATGGTCAGTAAAGGGAAAGCTAAGAAAATCACAGCACATAGTGGATTGCGGTGGTTTGATTTGTGTGTAAGATCTGGCTTCATAAAAAGCAGAGCAATCAAGCTTTGAGACGGGTTTAGGTTCTGCCTCAGGCCTTCCTCTGAACCCGGCAAATGACAGATTAGACCATCTGATGAGGAAGAGCACCTCCACACCCACACATAAATAACTGTGAGAAGACTCATTTTGTTTGGCAGCTGCCATTCATCTTAAGAGTTGCTTTTATACAGAATGACAGTTCTGCCACAAGGACATAAGTCTGAACCGCTTTAGGTGAGTTGCAGTGTGACAATACAAATATAAGGAAGAAAAAGAGGAATACAGTATCAGGTCTTCAGGGAGAAGGAAAGAAAAGTTGTGACTTTTCGAAAATCCATTGGGGAGGCAGACGGGAAGCCCTGAACAATGGTAAAATTGATTTTAAGGAAATTGTGTCTGGCGACACAATTGGCCTGTTGACAAGCTGCTTTGGACCAACCTTGGTCGAGGGTTTGTCTCGCCTTTGAAGATGAAAGTGCGCCTCTGTCTGCAAAATGGTGCTGTTTTCTCTTTGTGTCCTTTCTCTTGACCCCATGCTCAGCAAAGTAGCCCATCAACACTTCTCTGCCTCCTTTTTTGGTCTATCTTATTGCAACTCTCAGACAACTGTATTGATTGTCTAGAAGGCCAAAACACTCTCAGACAAAGGTCATTTCAACTTTTGACTTCAGCCTTCTGAGCAAAGGTGGAAAAAAAGAACAAAACTGTCACGTGATTTAGAGAAAAGGACAAGGAATGGAACAAGGCACTTTCTCTTTCTTTGTCTCTTTTTCTCTCTTTCTTTTTCTTTAGGTTTAGTGAAATAATGATCCAATATACTTACAGTACGTTTAAACAACATGGACTAAGAAAAAAGCAACCTATCATCCAGAGTGGAAAATACAGTAAAGATATTTCAATTAACATGGAGGGGGAAATGTTTTGTTGCTCTACAGTCTATGGCATCCAGCGTTGAGCCTCTGGTGTTTTTTTTCCCTCTTGCTACATTCAGCAACTGGTGGCATCCTCATGTAGCTGCTCTCTGTGCAGTGAGATAGATCAGGGACTGTCTCTTCACCGCCACCCAGATGGATGGTTAATTGTAAGGGGAGCTCGGCTCACAGCTAACAATTAGACCTGAATGAAGATTGATGTGAGCGGGGGGCGGGTAGGAAGGTAGTAGGACTCGTATGATGAGGAGGCCAAAAAGAGGGATATGTGAGAGATGGCTGGAAAATGCTTGGGGACTAATGCTGCACGTCCTCCCCTCAATAACTCCTCCTCCCTTTCGTCCCATCTGTTCTCCTTTCGTCATTTCAATAAAGTGAAAGGCAATCTAAAAATTGCTTTCTGATTTAGCTCTCAGTTGAACCTAGCCTTATTCTAAGAAATGACCTCAGGAGGAATGAATTTTCTGCGAAACATAACCACTTGTTGGCGAGAAGTGTGCAGAAAATGATGTTTTTGCCATGGCAAATGACTAGTGGCACTTGCAAATGGTTAGTTTAATGACAGGGAAGGTCGTATGTCATTTAGGTTATTGAGCATTAAAAACACTACGTGTTCTGCTGAAGGCAGTAATGGGGTGTTGAAGACCGTGGCATGCCTGAGTGATTCATGAGTCTGGAGGGGCATTAAGAATCACAGCTGTCATTAGCAGTGAAAAAATAGACAATGCAACGATGAGAGCTCTGTCTTATTCAGAGGTTAGCAGCTAAAACACCACATAATAAATAAATAAATATTAAATTATGTAGCATCTAATAAGCAGGACTCGTGTCAAAAAGGGTTTACACAATCTTATTAAGTCGCTTCTCATTTATAATGAACAGGATGAGATATTAAAACGCAGCTACGTTGTCCTGTCGAGTTTTTCTAAAGGACGAGCTGATTTCTTGTTGGAATATTTAGATCTGTTTCTTCTCTGTAAATTATTAAAATATATATAACAGTTTTGAACCTGATTATGGCATAACATGGTAAACCAATAACATCTTTCAAATATCCTCAACAGGATGTGGAGCAAAACTAAGAGAAGTAGAACATTTGAGTAAAGATGCAATAAAAGTTAAGTTACTTATCATTATTTTTTGAAACAGTAGAATGAAAAACCACTGATTGAAACAGTGATAGTTTAAATATTTAGCAGTTGGAAATATCCATAAAACCAATTCCCAAAGCCTGTTTTTACTAGAGGGCAACAATATGTTTGGAGCACACCAAACAGATACCAGGACTGTGAGCATAGCGGCAACACCTAATCATGCTGGATAATTAAAGTCGGAAATGGCACCAATTAAATCTAAACGATCTCAAATATCACATTTGCAAATCTCCCATCATCCATGGCACTTAGACCTTCAATTGCCATCGCAGCAAGTCGTTTTGAAGACCAAAGCATCCAGGTGCAACATTACCACGAAAGCGGAGATAAGGTGTTTCAGTCAGGGTGTTATGAAAGAGAGAAAAGCAATCCACTGGATATCCTGGTGCTTGAAGCAAATCACTGACCTCACCGCGGGGCAAACCAACGAGACATCAGAGTGCCTGAAGAGAGTCGTTTAGTGCTGGCTAATGGGATCTGCAGCACCATGCTACAGTGCCTCATTGGCGGTGGGCGAAGGTGTGGGTGTTTGGTGGCGTGGCGGTGCTTCAGGACACTGCGCAACGCTGCGACTCAGTGAACATACACGGAGAAGGTCAAGACTGAACCTGACGGAAAGTGAGGTGGAACCAAATACAGAAGTGCCGCTGCTGCACAGATGCACCCCTCCAATCAGATGCAGATGGGGATTTTCACTCGACAGATGCATATGCACACATAAACAGGCCTAGAGACATAAACTTTCCTTCCAGCCAGCACCTCATCTGGGTGATAGTTATTTCAGGAAAGAACACAACATCAGGACACGCATCGCCTCCAGCTCTATCCCGTGTCTCTGCTCCCTCTGCTCACTCCTTCCCTCTGGCCTTTCTTGTCCCACTCATTTTCCCCTCCTTTATCACCATTTAGTTCTTCATATCTCATTTCAACCCATTTCCCATCTAGATAATTCCCTCAACTTCCCAATCCTCCTTTTCCTCCCTGAGCAGTTGGCTGTGTAACAAAGAAGCCTTGTTCGTCAGACAAGGTTACACTTAGTTAAGACTCGGGCAGCAGTCAGGTCACAGTTGCAGGACTTTAAGCAGATTTAAATGGCAACCAGAGAACATGTCTAGAGATGGATGGCATTAATCACAAGGAAGGTGAGACAGAAATGCAAGTGTGAATCGGGGAGAATTGCAGTGGCGGATGGAGGAGCATGGATGAAGGAAGGAGATGAGCGAATGGAAAAAAAAAAAAAAAAGCCTTTGCTTTGAAGAGCCGTGAATGGCAGTGATGAGAGAGAGGGATGGACTCTGAAAATATGTGTCTGCGTGTGCACGCTGCCAGCTCTGAGCAAACACACGATCCATCTACGGCGAACAAAAACTGTCAGGCTTGCCCTCAGATATGATTACCAGCTCAGTTTTGTATGAGAGCCAGCTGATGCCACTACAGTCGCTTTGGCTTTTGGGTGAAGCAAAAAAGTGACTTTTTCAAAGATTTAAAGGCAGCAATATGTACCAGAAGGAGGACTGAATCATTAAATCCCAAACTCTTTCAAAGGAAAGTTGATCGTACCTGGGTAGATCTGCATTTAAACTGATGTTGCCTTCCACCACCTTGGTGCAGCTTCGGCTAATTCCTCTTGACAAAAGCACTATAATTGAGTCAGGTTTGCTTTTTCAGCAATTCCCACAGATTTTCAACGGGACTAATCAGGGCTTTTTGATCAACTTAACTCTCTTCAAGCCACTTTTTTACCTAATTTGGTGATATTATTAGAGTTATTCTCCATTTATAGTGTTTTCAGGCTTGAATGCTTCTCTCTTTTTTATTTAAATGCAAAAATTGCACATGGTTGTCTCATTAATCTCATTACCCCATTTTATTTTTTTTTAGCAATAAAATATTTAGTAATCATAACGGAGCTAAAATCCATAAGGTCTGGTTAGATTTAATGTCAGAGACAGAAAAACTTTATTTTTCTATAGTGTATAAAATCAACTGTATTATATTGCTGAAGCTGCAGTAATAAAACACCTAAAGAACAAAATGTGGAAATAATGCAAAGAGGGGGAATTACTGAATTGAAAGCATTAAGTTTTAGATTTTAAAGAGCATGGGTAAATCAGGAATGTTTGTAATAATAAAAGTCTTCATTAACAGACAGCAAAATTAGCAGAACACTGGATGTTTCTGTATGTAGGGCAAAACTAGCTTAATTTTATAGAATTAAATCAGCTGAAAGTTAATAAATCACATTGTTTATATCTGAATTATTAATACTGATGGCCCAAATACACACAAAATGAAATTCTGCCTGTGTGCTTGATTCAAGTGTTTCTGCAACCCAATGATTTTCAGATTCTTAATCATATATCGTGTGATTTGGAGATCATTTGTCTGGCTTTGGAATGCGTAGCAAAAGACTTCAATAATGTTAATAAATCCCTTTGTAACGAATGGGCTATGGATTACCACTCGGTGGAAAATCCCTTTGGCACACGTTTATCTTTCCTGCTTGATGAAAATGGAATTTTAAATGTAGATAATCCTTTAATAAATAAGTGCAACATCATTTCCCTTCTCCCACAGATTTTGTGAGAAGCTGTGTGAATTTCATGGCAATCTCATGTTGACAGCACAGCCATAAGAAATGTGTGGACAGAAGAAGTGAGAGAACGAACAAGACGCTGAACTGAAGTTCCCTTGTATGGAGCGATGAAAGATGGGAAGCAAAGCTGCAGTTTCTTCATGCTGAAACATAGCAGCTGAGGTATTTTGAGGATCTAATGAGTGCCTTGGGGCAGACCAAGAGATAACTTGAGGGATTACATATCTTCGTTGGCCTGGAAACGAATAAACTTCTCCTGAAGAAGCAGGAAACATTCATGTGTCTGGAGATGCAAAAGAAAACTTGCTGTTTATCTTTTTAAATTGAAAGAATTTCGTCTAGAGCAACTTGATAATCATTATTTGACATAAAACCGAACGATGATGCATTCTGAATATCGTAAAATTTGGCATTGATTTTATTTAGCACTTTTGCCTCTCTTGATTTGCATGAAGGAAAGAAAAAAATATTTTTTCCAGCTCAGACTCTTTGCAGCTTTAATAATAAATAGCAAATTATAGTGATGCTTCAAGCAGAACAGAAGAATGACATACTAGAGCCCCAACGCTGGGGTTCAACTGGTGAAAAACCATGACACTGAACACACAACACAAAAAACAAAACAAAGCTTATTTAACTCATCACAGGCACCACTGTGAATTGGTCTAAAGGGTTGTGAGTAAAAAAAATAATCAACTCTATTGATTTGTTGTGTTTTTTTAGTTGGCATCAAGAAAATTCAAGAAAAAAACGTTACCAAAGGTACCTGATGAGGCAGAAAAAAAGAGTGAAGCATTTTATAAATTCATGATTATGGTCCTTGTTACAACTGTACTGGGAAAAAAGAGAGCAGTTACTGATATGAAGGTGCAACAAGGTTTTTAAAATGTATAGTTTTAAGACAGCTAACATTCCCTGTTACATTTTCTCCGTTTTCCGGAGTAAAATATCTCTAAAAGCTGTTCATTGACAGCAGGTTTTCACAACACACTACACTTGTTTGTTTGACCTTTAGTTAATTAGCCACATCTAGAAAATACACTTGCAGATATATTTGAAACACTTGTTTTATAAGCAGTTTCTGAAAGTACAGAGTATTTTACTATATAGCTGTGCAAAATTGGACCATAAACGTGAACTTTGACATTAAAATCAGAATATAATAATCTCAAGTGACAATGGACCATGCCAGTTTAATAAGTGGCTTCAACCCTTGATATCTCAATGATGTCAGCTCAAGGGGTGATACTGGACACAAATCTGGAGCTTCTGTGTTTGATGTATAAAACTGTCAGAGCCTGACAAGACTGAAGACCAAACCACTGGAAGACTGGAAGACTGAAGGACCAAACCACTGAAGAGAAATAAAACTGTGTTCACCTGAACCTTCTGCGCCCGCCGCTTGTCTGCTCTCTGATTCTGGTGATAGATGCGGCTAAAGTTGGACACGATGACAGGAACAGGAAGGGCAATAACCAGCACCCCACTCAGAGAGCAGATTGAGCCGAAGATCTTTCCTGCAATCGTCTTTGGGACCATGTCGCCATATCTGTGAGACACAGGGGGAGGGGAGAACAAATAAATAAATTTAGCAAAAATCTTGCAATGGAGCTATGCATAGCTAACCACTGAATCATTGAAATATTTCTGCAAAGTCACTCTCCTTATATCTGACTTTCACCTTTTTAGCGGCTTGTGCCGCATGCATCAATTCTCACAAGAATAAAAGCCAACCTGTTGACTGAATCTCCCCTATTTCCAGAAAAAAAAAAAGGCGACTGGAACCAAACCTTTTCCATCACCGAATGACACAGTTATGTCAACTGACTCACTCACTGAGATCTGATACTATTAACCTTTGCAGAGAAGGACGAGGACACTGTGAATGCCAGGCACATTTCCCAAAAGACATTTATTCCAATTATTTCTAAAATATTTGCAAGTCAAAAGCAATCTTCTGTTTTTGCCCGTGCTCAAAAAGAGACAACTCAATTATGATACATATCTTACAATCTTTCATTTCCCCAAGGGAGATGCTCAGGGTGCTGGCATGACAGTGGAAAAGACAAAAGAGGAGAAATCCAAAAGCTAAGATAGCACCAGTAAAGTTGAAAAGTAATAATAAAAAATACGTATTCCTAACAGTGCTCATTTTTTATTCATGAATAAAAAACTTTTTTTTTTTTTCTCAGAGGCAGAAGGTCAACTGGACTAAACTTAAGATAGTTACAAATAAGCAAACAAATGGAGTGCTAACAAACAGCGCGGGAAATATGTAAAGACTTGATGTCAAAAAGACAAATGTTTCCTTTTACAGGGAACTGTGAGATATTGTTATTCAGTTGGAAAAAAAATAGAGCTCCAAATGACTTCATTTTATATCGCTTTTTGAATAATATCAGTTTTAAAACACCTGCGGCAAACACATGTTAAGCACATGTTGACACATTCAAAAGACAGTTTTTTGTTTTTTTTAAAACACACTGAACCACTGAGACAATGAGTCACTGAAACACTTCGGCTTTCGAGCCGAGCAGAAAGTAAAAGTCGCAGAGGCAAAGCGAGGAAGACAGAAGCAGCTTGTTGCACATGGATCTGGCTCCACGGTGTCTTTTCACATTAGCTGTGGTAGAAGTGAACGCAGAGTGTCAGAAACAGGGAAAACCGAGTGATACCGTTTCCCACTGAGCCACAGAGTACATGACAGACAAGTCCTGTAACACGGAGGTTACAGTAAGTTGATGTAGACGTCGTGTTGTCAAAACTGAACTCAGTGTGCCACACAAAGATTATGGGTTTGTCAAGGAAATTATACACAGTAAAGGGTTTTGCACATGTGTGTAAGAAGGAAAACAGTACTTAAAGGGGTGTTTATTAATAATTCATATAGATCGGATGGGTTTGCATTATATTATGTAAGTATGGAGACATATATGCAATGATTGGGCAAAAAGGGTATCAATCTAATATTTTGTTGGATCATCTTTAGTTGTAATAGGACAGAATAGAAAAATATTTATTTTCTCTCCCAACAGGTGAACTTCACCAACAAGCATTCTCACGTAATTACACAGACCCTTCAAAGCAGATATTGCACAATTTCTTGTAGTTGTCTTTCCTGGAGAGAAGAGCCACACAGATGGGAGCAGCTAGAATGAACGATGCATGAGGTAAGATGGATCCTTTGTGATCATCAGGGTTTCCTTCCTGATCACAGAGCTCTTAAGGAGTTAAGAGACAGGATTTGAGGACATCTGGTAGAGTTTGCTGGCCTGCTGAAATTGGACTTTGTGTCATCACTGACATCATTACTGCAATAAATCCAACAGCATATCAGAATTCAGCACCAGCATTGGATCCGATGTGGCCCATGTCTAATTACTCCTGTTGGGTGGATTGTCCCTACAGTACATAACCACACAGATCATAAAACCTAACATGCTAAAGGTCAGAGACAGAATGAGAAAAGAGTGAGAAAAATGCGGATATATCACAATGCAGCTCTATGTAAAAGTGAAATTTTTTTTTTTAGCAAAACGCTTTTTGTTTGATATAAGTAGCTGAACGTAAAAGCCAAACCTTTTTAAGGAGTCGTAGTAAATAATGTTATATATCTTAATTTTTTAAATATTGTTTTCACCCTGTAACTTAAAAAACCCCACAAAAAAACACTTTTATATTGCATGTAAAATAGGTTAAAATGAACTTGCTTTACCATCTTCTTGTGAAATTATGTGATTCTTTTGTGCACAAATATTTTCTTAGAAGTCTTATCAACACTATTGTTACCATTTACAGACACATTCACAGAAACACTACCAGCAAAGTACAGAGAGGTAGCAGGCTGCGGTCGGATGCATTAGGCCCATTATAGGTGTCTAAAGATTTGGCAGAGTCCAGATCTACTAAATCAGCTGGTCACTGCTGCACGCTGATACACCAACTTGTGCACAAGGAGCTGTGAATCTTTCAAAGGCATCACACCTTCTGCAACAAAACCTAAAAATAACCAGGTTTAAAAAATATATACATGTCAATACTTCAAAAGTCCTTTTAGTTCTCAAACTTACAACTAAATTACAAAAGATTAAGCTGGTACACAAAGCGTCTCGCGTAAAAGCTGATTGTTTGAGGACTTGGCAAAAAAAGCACTAAAGATGCTTTCCAAAACATAACAATAATCTGCTTTAGAAGTTGTGCTGATTTATAATTTAATGAGGCACTGCTCTTGCTGTTTGTTAGAGAAAGTAAAAACCCAGGACAGCCACACATACATGCATGAATAAAAAAACAAACAACAACAACAAAAACACACACACACACACACACAAACTCATACAAAACCCCATTTGGTTTATTTTGGTAGGGGAGATGAAACCTCATGCTCATTAGTCACAGTTTCCAGCATAAAAACAAGTCCAGTATATGGCTGTTTGAGTGGAGGGTGTTTTCATTTTTGCAACAACAAAGCAAAAGCCCTGCCCACACACAGAGAGACACTTCGGTCCACAACCATAACTGAGAGCATATTTACAGAGAACATTTATTCCCCCTTCCAACGTCTTTAATGGCCTTTCCACCCAAATTAGGATATACCAATCCCATCACTGGTAAAAGGGTCCTATCACTACAACAACATTTTATCTTCTCCCCTTTTCAGAAGATGTTTCCATTAGGGGGAATGAAAAGCTAATCATATTCATCTGCAAGCTTTCCTTAATGGGATCCTATCAGAGGATCTGATGGAGGCCCCTCTCTGCTAATACTACAGTCAATTTGCCGCTGCCATTTAGTCAAGCTGGTCTGTCTCTGATGATACCATCTTTGAGTCATTGTAAGCTGCACAGAAATAAAGCTGGGCTTGAGTACAGTGGAAGAAACAAAAAGGCGGCGCTACGTAGCGTAAGGCTGTACGTATACGTGTGCGCGCGTCTGATAAGTTAAATGTAATTTCCTCTGCTCTGAATGCAGACGCAGCCGCTGTTGTAGAAGTTAATGTTCGGCAGAGATGAAAAAGACGGATAAACAGAGGGAGGGCAAGGAGATTTTCTCAGCAGATGTAGAGCAGCCAGAAGTTTTTTTTGTTTTTTTTTTAATCATTTCTCCATCTGTCTGCTTTCAAACACGCACAACTATCTTTTTTACCCTGTGTACTGTCAGCGCGTGCTTCTGCAAATCCTGCACACAAACACTAAGGGTCAGGCGGGGAGGTCAGTGCTCGGTCAGCGTTGTCACATCCCATCACTGAAGTGCCATGTCCCGGCAAGGTGTATTTATAATATCTCATATAGATAGATAGATGGTGAGATAACCGCTGGGAACAAAGCGAAGGTGTGTGTGATGAATGGTCTAAACATAAACACATACAGTGTGATTATGGCTGCTCAAGATAACAGACAAACACTGACCTTTGTCAGATCGTGAGATGATTTGTTGTTTAAATCTGTGAGACGAACTCATTAAACCAAACAGCGGTGAAATGCAGCTTCACAACTGGAGCCGGCTTTGCTTTGTGAGTCAGAACCTTTTCTGCACACGCGCTGCAGAAACATGTCGTCACATTGATAATTGTTTCTTTCTGGGTTCTTTTAAGAAGAGACTTTAAATGAGAGAGCGTGAACAAGAGATGGTTGACTGACATGGTAAGTGTTAACGGGTGGATTACCTTTTACAAAATGTCTCCCACCCGATTCCTTTCTAATTCTCCTTAGATTCCTCCAGATAGGAGTTTCTACCACAGCCGTCTCACGGTGGCTTATTGGCCACCACACGAAAACACTGAAATCACGTAAATAACGACACAACTTTAAGTGTTACATGTCTAATTAAAATGGATAAAGTTTCTTAGTTGGTAGTTGCTTTCTGCAATATTTAAAAGATAAAGTCAGGCAAAATGCATGGAGCAAGGGGCTTATTAAAACTCGAAGCTCAAAGTCCTTTCAGTGGCTTACTGTGCTTTTACAACTGCTTTATAGAATAATATAAGAATGGCAGCATTTGACATGGATCAAAACACCCACAGTCTTTGTTTCCACTGCCTTCCCACACACAAGCAACATCTTGATGTATGTCAACACATTCTCAAGTTGCACTCAGCTGTAAATTTACTCAGCAATTGGAGCTCTGCTCATTTGAAAGAGTCATTGAACGAGGATACAGACAGATTCCAAGTCCTTTCTTTAAGAACGACAACACTGCTGCGCCCAGAAGCTTAGAGTTTAATTTCCTTATATATTCATGCATGTTTTTACCTTGTGAGGATAACTTCAGGTGCAGACCACTCACTATGAACCATAGATTCATAAAAAAAACCCCAAGTCTAATAAAAATCCACAGGAGAAAAGAAAGTCCTGCATTTGATCTTTTGCATCAGATGCAAGGCAGTTTCAGCAACACGGACAGTAATTATTGTTTTAAACAAAATGTTCAGCTGATTTCTGAACATTTTGGGTTATTTTTTAAACTACATTTAAAAAATGTAGTTTTTAAAAAAATGTTCTCTGTAAATATGCTCTCAGTTATGGTTGTGGACCGAAGTGTCTCTCTGTGTGTGGGCAGGTCTATATACATATATAGACTTAATGAAAACGTTTGATCCATGTCAAGAATTTGCAGTTCGAAAATTACAAGGTTATATGGGACCACTAACAATATGTATTTTTATTCCAGAAATGTTGACATTCTGAATAATATGTTGATGTCCTGAGCAGGATATGCACGTAGTACTTTCTTGGTGCACCTTCTGCATGAATTACTGCATCAATCCAGCGTGGCATTGAGGTGATCGGCCTGTCGCACACCTGGGGGGTTAATAAGGAAGCCCAGGATGCTTAACAGCAGCTTTCAGCTCGACTGCATTATTGCATCAAGCTTCCAATTTCCTTCTTTCAGGTCAGGCAACTTTGGATGCCAATCACCCACAGTGACGCCGTAGTCATTAAATCAGGTTGGTATATTTGGTCGTGTCGGAAGGGCCAAATTTGAACACAAAACAAAGTCAGCATCTCCATAAAGTTTGCCAGCAGAAGAAAACACGAGGTGCCCTCAAGCTCCCAGGTAGACTTTGTGCCTGACAGACCAACACCAGCAGATGAAATAGGCCCCCAAAGAAATCTCTGATTGTGATAAGTTCTTTATTGAAAATGTAAAATTCACTTTCATCTGAGGAAAGGAAATGCTTAATGCTGACAGGCTGTACCCACAAAAGAGCAGAATAAGAAGACTATTATTTTCTGGGGTTGTACTAAGACAGTTTCTAATGTGCATATTAACTGATATTAAGGTATATTTTGTGGGTGTTTGTAATTATTAAAGGAGGCATTTTGGAGGCGGTCTCAAATATTTGAGCTCTTTTCAGACTACTGTGATTCCTAACTCCAGAGAATACCAGGGATTTACTGTATGTCCATTTCAGGTTGTGTTTCTTTAAAGCACAACCTGATGCAGACTGACTTCTATTAAATTATTCATTAACACTATATTGCTTAAGAATATTTTGAAAGTAAGTTGTTTGTGGAAAAGTCTCACCATAAATAGCTCGATGTATGCCTTGTAGATTTACAGTGGTGGTGGAAATCTTTTTTTTATTTTATTTTATTTGGTAGGAAACGTGTCATGGGCTTGTGTGGCTTGGCTGTATTGAGTTAACCAGACAGAAAGAATCTCCTCTGTAGGCCTCTAACCCATAACCATCCATCCATCTGCAGTCCTGTCTGACATTTCATGGACAGCCAGTCAAATGGAAGTAACTCAGATAACATACAGCTCTTCACGGATGGGCCAAACATCCATAATCACCTCCACAAATGTCACCACAGGAAAGCAAGAAATAAGCAGGGGGAGGAACAACAGGTACTGAGACAGACGGGCACAGAGAAAGAAAATTCACTGTGCGAGAATATACTGAGAGGAAAACGACTTGAAATACTGAAATCCAGACTGCGTCGACGTTTGTCATAAACCAGCCTTCAAGGACATTTTAAAGAGGAAACATAAGAATTTGACAATATTATTCACCTCTGCTTCAAGAAAGTTTAAAGTATAAATAATCTTTTAAGAATTTTACTTGTTAGAAAATTCAGTGAGTTTCACAAATGCTGACTCCAGTTTGAGAATGTTCTAAACAAAGAGACACATCACGACTTCCAGCTGGACAAATAGTGACTTTTTGAATAGACCACATAAAAACGCTAACCTTGGACTCAATGGAAGCTGCAGCCCTTCTGTGAATGGCAGCTCTCTGAATAGCATGTTAATTGCAGCGGTGACCTTGTTTTGAAAAACTGCACAATAGAAACCTGGGTACTGTGAAACCATGCCAACAAGCTGAAATCTAGAACGTGCCGTGTGAAAATGATAGATAACTGTCCCTGCCAGCTGTCCTGGGTCCTCTGATAACTTCTCTGTTGCATTTATTGTCTGTCAGTCAGTTCCTGTTTTATCTACAAGAAGAAAAAACTGCAGCAATCTAGCAGGTTCAATGTACTAATGTACTATGGGTGGGTCACTGGCACAAGTGAGATTATCACAAAGCAGAAATGAACCATTGTGTTGCGAAATACAATGAGGCCTGCGGCTGAATCCTGACATCTACGGTCATCTGGAGCCACATTTCCTCTCCACTGGCTCATACAAGGTTTTTCACTTTGTCAAACCAGAAACTTGGTGTAAAATCCAATTTCCAGTTTCAGCTTTTCAGAACTCACTAAAAGAAAGGCATATAGGTTATTTCCTCATTTACATTTATCAAGTGATGAGAAGGGAATGGGGAAAGAAACACAGATAAATTGATAAAGTAAAGGGAATTACTCTCACCCTGCACTGCAGGCGGACGAAAGGTCATTATCATCACTCACTTCACAACCAATCTCACACTGAATCACACTGAGGAATCGCCACCATCTTTTTTTAATGCACACACACACATACACACACACACACACACACACACACACGCACATACTTCTAACTTGACTGCCTTCGAAAACCTACTGATCCCCATGCTATGATCAGATTTCAACAACTGTGTTTCTTTTAGTTTTGAGTGGGTGAGTTGAGTATCAATACTGCAACATTTTGGGCTGGAGAGCTATGGTAGATAAGCTCTGAAAATAATGTTTTCTAGACTTCCTGTCATTCATTTCTAATTTTAGGGGTAGAAGCCATGCCCCACCATGACGTACAGAATATGAGATATCAGATTATGTAAAACAGTTTTGCTCATTTTTAAATAACATTTCTGCAGTAATTGCACATTTGTTTTTCTGCACTGCACTGATACACTATATAGCAACTGTAGTCTGTTGACATCTTAATGTTAAATATACAATCACATTCCATTTTTTTTTTAAAGGCCATTATACTCAGTTGGAGATCCTTTGGATTGTGAGTATGATGTTTCTATTTTTAATAACGGCACACTTCTTATTTATATTCAACAATTTTTGATTTCTGGGGTGACGCTGGTGGGAGATCAGGCTCTTGCAGCGAAGCTGTGGATAAAACCCAGCAGCTTGCCACTATCAGCAACAGTCCATTTCAGGTTCTCTTTGGCCGACGTGTGCAAGCTTCATCGGTGCGTAGTGGATCCAGATGTTTTGACTCAGACCTCAGCCCATTCCTTGTGAGGCTCCTCCAAATTCATGACTAGATTTTGCTTCCCTGTCCTCTCAAGCTTACAGCTTTCTTTTGCAGTTTCCTCTCTCTGTGAATGGTGTTGATGACTGGACGCTGGACATGTGTCAGGTCAGCAGTCTTCCCCATGACCGCTGACTTGTCCCACTGACCCAGCCTCAGAGACCAATCAGAGACTCAGATGGTCTCTGAGTCTGGAGAGACCATTCAGTTGTTTTATTTAATTAGCTTAATATTTATAACATTATAATTTTCTGAGACACTGAATTGTAGGTTTTCATTATCTGTATGATCATCACAATTACAAGAAATAATAGCTTATGTCCCACTATGTATAATTGTTCTATATTATGTACGAGGATATCTTTCTGAAAGAAGGAATAAAAATAAATTTTTTATGATATCCACATTTTTTAAGATCTACTTCGACTGTGCAATTTAAACAGAAAAAAAAAAATAAAAAAATAAAACAACTAAAAAGAGAGCCGCTATGCTCTTGTTGAGGCAGCTTTTGAAAATCTATTGAAGCTAAATGTTAATGAATGCATTATGGTGATATAAATGCTACATTTGTGAGGAACAGAGTTAACAAGAGTTTTTTTCTTCACCTCTGAATTTGCTCAGCACACTTTTAACGCCTAAAACCTTTGACTCCTCGCAACTCCAAGTCTCTACAAATCCCTAAAAAAGTGATGTTTGATGCTTGGAGGAGGCCGTCTTTAAATCCAGTGATAGACTTATTTGTCAGGATGCGCTAAATAACAAGGCCCTGTCACAGGCTTTGCTCATTTGTGTGAGAAAATGCGTGTATGAGTAATCGTGCGCGACTGTGTTTGTGCCTGTCTTTGTAATAAGCGATTACCAGACTGTTTTCAACAAAACGCTTCAGTGAATCCACTTCCAAGCAAAACAAGGAAGTTCAAACACAATTACCAGAAGAGTTGAGCAGAACAACATTTAAATATGAATCACACATGAGATAGAAAGAGTCCCTAAAGCTTGCACCACTGACTGCCTGCGCACTGATGATGAAAATCCATTCAGCTATTAACACATTTTCGTACTGCATGCATATCAACAAGCTATGGTAATTCTCAGTCCGTGTGGTTAGGTGCACACTCTCAATATGGGTGTATCAACATAACAGGAAAAATGCTCTAAAGGTTTGGAGAGCTGATAGACGCTCGTTCATAGATAAAACCAGTAATGTCTGCTGATAATTGAAAGAGGAAGCCCTTTATCTCTGCAGAAGTGACTGTGCTGAGCAGTGAACCACCATGGCTGAGGTAAGGAGGAGGGCGGTCGAGGAGCTGAGGAACAATTACCTTGATATGTGGTTCAATTAAGCTTCAAACAAGAACTAACGACCCTCGGTTGAAACCTGCATCTCTGGAGAAATGTTTGGTTTCTGTGATGGATCCCCGCTACCGGAGGCAATTCAACAACAAAATGGAATTTAGGCATGCACAGGGGACGTCTTTCACTTGGTTATCAAACACACGGGGTGGGTAAGGCACCGCGGTTCATGTCGAGAATGAACTTGGCAATTTAAAGAGATGAAGTCAACAACAGAGCCCCAACAATATGCTCAATGATAGATCACGTCAGGCAGCGCAACATGTTTTAAATAAATCAACATCCCATTTGCCTACTGCTTGTTGATATTGTTAATTAGATGTGAAAAATGGTGAATTAATTTTAAGAGAGCAATTTACCCATTTCGGTATTTATCAAAAAGTTTGTTTACAGCAGGCGTCTACAGATATTTACACCTATTACAATAAGATTATTTTCTGTATGGATTAATAAACTTAAACTTCAATGATTTGGGTGCAAAAGTTTGAAAATATGGTAGATTTTCTTCAATCCACAAAAGGAAAAATTATGCATACAGACTCAATTATTGTCTGTCATGCACTATCACTACAACTTTGTTAAATATCACTGGGAAAGTAACAAAAAGCCACAAAGATTTTCTAGCCATTTGCCAATGACTACAAAGTTGTTTGAAAAATAACTTTTAAGCAGATATTAAACATTCTTTTCATTATTTCTGTATTAATTATGTTTCTTGGAATGATATAAAGTAGTTTTCTAATTTTAAATGTCATGTTTCCATTGCATTCACCAAAATTTAATAGAAAAATCTGTAATAAATTAGTCCCCCAGGTTTTTAACCTATGTTGTTTAATAAACACACAAACATCATTCAAACAGTTCAAATAGATCATTAAATAAAAACCTGATTGAATTCCACTTAAGTATTGCAGAGAAATGAAAATGAAGACTGAAAACCAATCCTCAATCCTAAAAGACTATCATATCCTGTCTCGAGGTAATATCATGTTACAAGCAAAAGGATTTGAGAAACTGAAACCATTTAATGAGTTCAGAAACTCTGATGGACTCATAATTCAGACGCACACGTTCCTCCCTTTCTTGCATCATCTAGAAAACAGTTTGGAGCCCATCCAGCTTTTCAGATCTCAGTTCAAAAGTTAACTACATCATGCCATGGTATAGCAGGGAGGGTTGTGAATCAGACTTTCATGGAAGGTCTAGCTTATTTCATAAGCTAATGCACATCTTGCATTCAGTAGAATAAATAGCGAAACCTGCCGACCTGGTGCTGAAAACATCTGACGCATTTAAACAGTGAAATGTATGACAAAGGGGCCCTTAACTATTGTGCAGGAGATTTTCTTCTTAGCTGTGAAGCAAAAAAAGTAAAACTAAAATATTTTCATCAAGAAACTTGGAAGCAGAGTGGCTGTAGGGCATGAGCCCTTTCTGTCTTTGAATTTCGTGTAAGAAAAAAGAAAGATATTAAAGTAAAAATACCAGATATGGCCACATTCTTTGATAAAATCCCATAATTTTTATTTTCTTCCGCTGGACTGGGTACTGTGTTTATCTTATGCTATTTATGCTTACTCCTAGTTTCCACCACTACAAGCACCGTCTCCGAGAATGAAAAACTAAGTGAGCAAATATGTTTCATTTATATAAAATAGAATTAAACAGACTAGTCTTTATCGTCCTTATATGTGGAGGCACAATAAAATTATTGGAAATTCACTGAGCTATGCACTGTAGACGTTCGAACACTCATAAAAACACGTCGCTCCTTAACATTTGGGCTTTTGAAGCTATCGACTGGAGTCAGTAAATCTTGCTCTAAAGACTGTGAGTGACTCCAGTTTGCAACGCTGCTGCTAAGCTCTGATCAGAGACCAGACACTAGTAACTGTGAACAAATAAAGATGGAGATATTGGTGCATTTGATCGCAGTGATGATGAGACTTATTGTGTAATTTGTACTAATAATCACTCTTTTTGCTTTGTAATCCACCAGCAAAATACAACAGAGGGAGGAGCTTTCTAGTTTATTTAGCTGTTATAAAATAAATAAATGATGAAGCTTTAATTGCTGCTATTATTAATTAGGAGTCTTTCGACCTGTTTGAAGTCGTGACACAACAAACGTTAGATCCTCCATCCTCAACTGTGAAATCAACAGTTTACCACTTTGCTTGGCTTCTTGCTTTTACAAGATAATAAAATGTGAAAAAAAAAAGCATTGATATTTTTGATGCAGTGTCACAACAGGGACTTTAGTGAGCCAACTAAGAAATATTCCATGAATCTTTAATAAAATCATGCATCTGATGCTACTCCATCTAGCCAGTCTGTATCCTTCTGATGAGCAATTCTGTTTGTGTTGTGCCTTTGATTCTGCTAATGAGATATGTTCTGCTGTCGGTGCTGTGATTAAGGTTTCTTTTACATGAAGAAAAACAGCAGAGACTGCAGAATGCAATTCAGAGCATCCACAATAAATGCAACACCTCTGTCAAGAGGATGATCTCTTTCTTATATGTTTGTTTTTAGGTCAGCACGACCCATAAAATCCAGTTTGTCTTGTGCACATCCAAAAGATAAGTTTAGCTTAAGGGTCTGCGTAGAAATAGCTCTTTTGCAGGATAGAAAGGGTACATTTAGGGTTTCTTTCACCCCTAGAGCATCTTTATTTCTTAAATACATGCGAGCTGTAATATTGCATCCTGCTGATGGGTCCAATTAACTGTAAACGGTTCTCATGCTCTCTGCTTGCAAAAATAACACCATCCAGACTAACTGACTAATCAGTTACAGTAAACTTAGTGTTGCTAAGCAATGATCTAATGCAGAGCTCTCTTCAACAATATTTGTTTATTTTTAAAAAAAATAGATACTTGGCATCAGACTGCATTTCAACAGATATGTTGAAATAAAAGTGATTTTATTGGGTTTGTTAAAAGTATCTGCAGACTCCGTTATCAGTTTCTAAGGTCACTCACTTCAAAGAAAGCGCAGAAGAAAAATAATTATTTTGTTCTCCCTCCTTCTTTGGCCATACTTTATTCCTGATAGAGCTGATATGCAGAGATTAAAAGATGAAACAGCCCCGGGAAAGGGAAGGTTAAAAGGGAAAGGGAAGGTTAGAGGTTAAGCAAGAACTCCCACAGTAATAGAAGGAAGGTGACCATGTCTGATCCAGTGCAGAACTCAAAGAAGGAAGAAACAAAAGCAGAAGATAAAAAAAAATACATTAAAGCAGGAGAGGGCTGGAGGGATGTAAATGCAGAAGATGGGGTCCGCTGAAAGGTAAACAAAAAAAAGAAAGTGGGTTTGGAGGGTGACCCAGAGAGTGACAAACACTAAATGAGATAGTGGGCGAGCGGAGAGATAGAGTGACAGATAAACACAGAGAGAATTGTAAAGCACATTTCAGCCGTCGGATTGCCTCTGCCTCCCGTTCAGAAATCGGACTGCATTTGTTTAACTTTCAGAGACAATTTCCTTCTGTTGTGAAAGCTGAACTCGTTCCTCTGTGATTTTTGTGTTTGTGAGGACCAGCTAGCTCGCTAAGTGCCTCTGAATGGGTCCGTTTGCAAATGTGGGTCGGTCTGACGTAGCCACAGGAGAAGCGGTTACCGTCAACAGGTGTTGCTATGTTTCATTTCTTGCACTGCGAGTGGCTGCGACACAATAGCCTGAAACTCATGTTATTATCAGAGGTGATACAATTTTCTTTTATTGTTTTCCTGCCTTGGCTTTGTCCTGTAACTCTGCAGCCACAATTCTACAACCCAATTCAATGTCAGTATGTCAATTTGGAGTCTAATGTGCAAACAAAGTCAATTTAAGAAACGGTATCAGAAGCTTTCAGGCAAGCCTGGAAATATTGACTTAAATCTTAAACCTGTTAACGTTTTTAAATATGGGCAGGGAATTAATTAAAGTTCAGGTCAGCTGTTTTTACCCTCAATATTAGTGATTTTTTGTTTTTTGGTGCCGCAAAAGTAAGAACTTGTAGATTTTAATCTGACCCGACAGCCAAAAACCAAGTTCAGAGGAAGCGTTTGAACTGAATGACTCGCATAGAGTTCATGGATAGGTTTTCCACCCCGACTTTACGTCAAAGGCAAATCCTCTTGTAAATCCTCTCAGGTATTTGTCAATAATTTGGAGAATTTCACACTGAAAACATGCAGCTTTTTCATCTGTCCTCATTTTTAACACCAAAGCCAGCTCTTCCTCTCAATTCTTTGATGTTGCCTGTTGTCATGGGGACATCGCGAGTGCTGCAATGCTGAGCAGCATACAGAGTGCCGTGTTACTGCGGTTAAAAGGGTTACATTAACAACAGCAGCAGGTTACATTAGAGAGCGGCTACATTACCCATTAGAGGTAGCAAAACACATTTGTGGCAGCAAGGCCAGCGCCATTAGCATTTAGCGCCAACTTAACAGGGCTAAGCATTCAACCTATTTGATTTAAGTGTAATTTATACTTGGCAAGTTTCTGAGAGTCAGAACTTCAGCTCTCAACCTCTGAATTTTTATTTGTAGGACTGAAGATATCAAAAAAAGAAATATGAACAGAATAAAACAGAAAAAACATCCAATAAGCCTGCATCTCTCTCTGGCACTGATAGCGGATGCAGGAGGCGATACGCACAGTTTGCTGCTCGCCACTCCTTGAATCAAAGTTTTCTTGTCAGATTGTTTATCTGCGGCCAGCAATATTGGCTCACAACAGGCCGAGCTTATCACACACTGTTTTGCAAAGCCTGACTTATTGACTATGAACACAGCCAACATGGCTCCTCTCATCAGTGCCGACTCAACAAGCAGCATCGACTGTACTGATCTATGACCAAGTCTGACGGAGGGCCAGTCAATGCAGCTAACGAGAGCTGGCTGGCGCTTCTGAATCTGCTTCAGGCTCCTCAATCCTCCAAGTCTGAACAAATATGTCATCAGAAATTGACTTCTTCATATGCGAAAAGAAGAACACTTAAAGAGGGCTTGGAGAAATCCTTTTCAAATACTGTTTTCAATTTTAAATGCACAGAATGAATTGCGGACCCTGAAAGATTATTATAAACTCATGACTAAATAGACATCAGTGTAATTAAGTGCAACGCTTCATAACCTCAGTGAATTACAGCGATGATTCTCAGCCTTTTTTTCCCTGGAAATTCACTTTACTAAATGATGAAGACTACGCTACCATCACGACTTTAAAGCTCCTATGCAGATTACATTTGCATACACCAACTGTAAAAAAAATAAGCCACTAATTTACCATTTTTTGCTAGTTTCGTCATACCATCTATTTGAAAGTTACTCTCATCTTTTCCTCTGTTCAGGGGGGAGCTGTGAAATGTGAAGCAGATGGTTGTGAAGTTTTTTTGAGAAATTAAAATAACCATAAATAAGAGGTTTAAGCACATCGGTGTACTGCTCAACAGTCCCTTTACTCTTCTAAAACTGATCTTTTGTTTTCACTTTAAATTATCTTGAAAACAGCTAAATTTACTACAAAATTAAAAAAACAACAACACTCATTGTAATTGTATTTATGTGTCTCTGAAGGTTCAGTTCCAAATTCATCCCTGCACCCAGATTTCAGGTCTGATCTCTAGTTTCCCAGCTGTAACAACAGAAGCTGCATGCTGACCCTATGTTGTTCCTCAATGGGTCCAAAGATAATAACTTCAGTTTTATTTTAGTTGAACTTGATTTGTTTTGTGAATCTATTCAACACTTGAATTCATAGTCAGTTGGTGACACCGTAATGTAGAGCTCTGTATCAGCTCCACCAATACACAGTGGGGAATCAGAACATATGCAGGGTTGATTGGGTGACTCTGCTGCTGCCTGTTGGTCTCATAATGTGTTAATATTAGGAAAGGCCAGATCAAGACATTCAAAGTTGTTAAACTATTTGCTTTAAAATGTTCCAAAAAGACACCATCTAGACACACAAGTTTCTGGCTTTGGATAAAACGCTCCACTGTCCTAATCAAAGCAGGTAAACCAGTTTATTCTCAGGAAAACAAATAGACTGAACTTCTAAGCTGCTTGTCTTTCACACTGACCACTTAAAGTGCGTTTACACAAGAGCCACGTTCACTGAAAAGAGTTCACGTTATACGCCGATAAGAAGATCAGCGAGCGACTTGAGCATAAGTGATATGCAGAACAGTATGTGGCAGGTGAAGATGCTAGAATCAACCAGTGATTTTAAAATTACTGCTTTTCCACTGTGCCAGAGTTAGTTATTGTTTTGGCATAAAATACGATGTTTCAAGCTGTGCATATAGAGCATATGTAGGAAAACAGGAGGTTTGTCAACATAAGACAACAGGAGCTGATTTAGTTTAAAAGAAACTCAGTTTTTATTTTTTTAAATATATCTATTGATTAGGAACATTAATCAGAGATGTGTTGAAAGGTCTGTATTCTTCAGCATGTCTTTCTGGCTTCACGACTCACACAGCTCAGACTGATGTGTATAAATATGACCGACACCTAAACCAGGTGTGTCTGACTGAATGCTGGTCACTGATCACGGCTTATCAAGCTGATACCTGTCCGATCACAGTCATCGGCTGATAATTGCCGCTTCTTTAACAAGAAAGATGAGCCTGAACCAACACTGGGAGTAGCTCACAACGGTCAACCTGTCAGCATGGATCAGTGAGGAAGAAGGTAGCTGTCTGGCTGCCAGTGTGAGTGGAGAAAAGTAGGTTGCAGGAAAAACTGGGGCATCACCGAGACTCAGGAGAGGTGTCTCCAGCCCAGCATCCTGTCCTATTTCACTGCATGGCGAGACTGGCATGTGTGTGTGTGTGTGATGCATGTGTGTGACTCAACAGAGGGAGCACCCTGGGCAGTCAAGAGAAAGCTTTAAGCAGGAGGAGGTAGTTAGATAACAGGCGGGCACCAGGTAGGCTCCTTGTGGGAGAGAAGGGGCTCGGTGACATGCCACTTTGCTGGGGTGGAAAAGATGTGCTGAAGCCCCCCCTCACCCTGCAAGGGCATGGAGCAAATGTCAGACAGTCTATGCACATGCACTGAAAAACTGCTCAGAGTTTTATTGAAATTTGTCACCTGTGTATATGTGCGTTTGCCTATGAGTGTGTGTCTCGATGATCCTTCATCTGCTAGATGAAGGATGGAGGGAGGCTGGACACAAGTTAAAATGTGGTTACATTTTCTTATCTGACATTGTGGAATCCCCTTAATCAGCCACAACCTTTTTAAAAATGCGCAAATATTCTAAAAGTTATCATTCTTCTTCCACACGTGTACGAGTTACAGTGTAACAACGTACCCATCAGCACATGAATCCACTGAATGTTTACTCCATCTCTGATAGGCATTATTTATACACCAGTCCCCGTTTTCCACTCGTCTGGAGCTTTCAGAGGCATCACTAATTCATCCCCTCTGTTAAATTTGAACGGAAACACTGGGCCTTTACAGTTGCGCCAACTTATATCCTGGATCTTTCTGTAAGCCTATATCCAGGATAGGCTCATCCCCACGCTGCAACTCCCCCAATCACTGACTCTTGTAATCAGATCAGAATAAAAATGTGGGTTAATGTGTGAATGGTGCACAGCTATTTGATCTTTGACTGCGCAGGTCACGGGCAGCTTGACAAGTGGAGGAGGGTGACAATGTAGTGTTGGGTTGCCAGGTTCAGTTTTCAGTGGTTTAATTAGTTGGTTTTGTTATCCTGAGAAGCAATGAGAGCCGGTTTTATGTTGCGGCAACTGTGAATAAAACCGTGGTTTTACCTGGGCCTGACTAAATGACGGTGCAGTTTGTGCTCCGATATTCTCTGAAAAACCTCTGAGACGTTCATGGAGGAACTGGATTTAGACAGAGAAAATGGGACAAACAGATGGGATAAATTCACTAAATGGGTGATTTTAGGACGCATTCGTGGTGAAAACAAATACACATGATGCTTTTTAGATTTTTATTGGAAATTCAATACACAAATGTGCATTATTTTCCTTCCACTTTACAATTATGTTGTACTTGGTATTAGTTCATAACATCCTAAGAAAATACTTTAAAGTTTATTGTTGTAACAGGACAAAATGTGGAAACTTAAAGGGCATTAGTTCTTTTTCAAGGCACTATATTTCTTGATCCCCTTTCTCTGCTGTTCTGACAATGTGATCATCTTCACTGTTTCCTCCTGCGTCCCATCAGCCTCGTTTTGTATATCTGACCCTGTCATTTCCTCTCCCTTTGTCATTTCGTCTGTGTTTAAGATCGGCTTCTTTCTAGACTTCTGCTTAAAGTCAGAATGTTTTGTATTCATGACAGGTCATCTTGAATTTGGACTTCGGTACCACCTGCTCTTGTTTGGCTCCACTTTTTCAGTTGACGCTGACGTTCCTCTTTCTGAAATGAAAAGAAGGAGTGCAATAGCCTGGAGACAAATATTCTTCAATAATCTCTTTTTCGTAACACTTGACCCACACGAAACTCCCTTATGTAGCAAATAAACCCTGGAAATAAGTTGTTGTTTGTTTTTTTTTAGTAAAACAGTGAGTGAGCAGTAACACCTGTCAAAACAGGGACCAGACCATCAGGTGAGGTCCTGTGATGTAGTGTGGAGAGCAGTGGGTGTCTCGCCTTACTTACATTTCATCTATCGATTCTGTCTGAATGCATCTTGACTGATCTGGGAGCACGGGTGTGTGTATGAGCGAGGCAGAGTGAGCGGTCAGTGGGTGGAAGAGCAGAAAAGAGGCCAGGCTACATGCAGGCACTATTAAATTTTAATTTCAGAAAGGTCAGTTTTTCCTCAAGGTCAAACGCAAAAATAATCTTCAAAGGAAGGGAGCCTGAAAAAGCCGCTCTCTGTAGGACTGCTGGGGATTAACCCGTCGGACAGAAAAGCTACGTATTCCACACTGAGAGGAAGGAGCAGTATGAAAAGGACGCCTGTTAACATGCACCATAAGCCAATTAGTAACCATGGCAATGAATGGAAGACAAAGGAAATATGCCCCCTTTGGCAGACACAGGCTTTCAGATCCAAGTTTGTGGTGCATTGCACCTACTCACACAGAGCCTAAACATGTTAGACACAAACATAATGGTGCAGGTTGGTATGAATCCTCTGTGCTGTAGTGGGCTCACCTAGGAAATCCACTGCATCCACATTAATCCACTGGACACAGTCTTTAATGTTGTACATATCCAGTGTTTTGAAACCTTGTGTCCCTCAGAAGCCCTGGTGAACCCCATTCACCACATCCACAAAAGCACTTCAAATAAAAAAAGTCACAAGACATAATATACTTTTTCATGGTTTCTCTTTCCCCGCTGTGTAAAAAACCGAATGGGTTTCAAGTTAAGATCATGCAAATGTTATATTTTAAGGGTTTCACTAGAACAATTTTATGAGGGTGAAAAGGCGATGAGCTTGTAGACATGAAAACGTCTCAAGGAAGGAGGCATTTTAAACATGTGTCTGACATGACAAAAGAGGGATACAGTGATAATTTATTTGCTCTCTGCTTGTCCTGGCTGCCTCTCAAGCTCCCCATTGGTAGATCAGCTACCATTTTACCCCCTTTCAGACGTGCACTGTATTAAACTCTTCAATCTTTGGTTGGGCTGACTGTGCTGACGTCCTGTCTGCTCAAACCCCCAGCTGATCATAGACGATGACCGTACACTGTGAATGTGGCTCTGTTGCAGGTTTCTTCCTTTTAAATGTCACCACGTGTTTAATCAGGTGGAGAGATTGTTGGAAAGTTAATGACTTGACGCAATTTGATGTTTTTTTGGGGTTTTTTTTCCCCACAATGCAACTTATTACAAATTTATTCTGAATCTATTTAGGATCATACATATCCACTGTAATAACCGACAATCTTTAAGATTTCACTTTAACAACATCACTGTGATTACATGAAGTTTCGCTCGTTGCTGTGTCAATCCGCCTCCTCGGCTGTTCAGATGCCCTTATCTGACACTTTCCAAACAACTATGAGACCAAGAATATCAAAAGATTAACCATCTTCCATGTCTTCTAACATCTGACATTCTGAACCAAAATTAAAGCGCTAGCTCTAGATTTGGCAGTTGTAACTGACTGACATCAACATGAGGATGATTTATTTAGCCAGTAGCCACCAGTGTAATTACTTTGCTGTTTTTTGGCTGGAAAAAAAATGTTCAAATTGAGAAATGTTTGTAATGTTCATTATTTGCCAATGTAGCATCAATACCTTTATTTTGAGTTGTTTCAGGTTAGAATGAGAAGGTGGAGGTTTGACTGACAGTGTATTAGCGTTCCACAACTGATGCTTTTTAAAAATCTTTTTGTTTTTGCAGTGTTACATCTTTGTAAAATTAATAACTTTACAGAAATACTCTTCAAAGAGCTAATCCTCTTTTTGAAAATGAAGAACGAGGAGATTTCACAATGACTTACATATGCTCTCCAGACATGACAGATGCTAACTGAGACACGTGTGCAATCACCAAGCCTCATTTCATTTCCTCATCTGTGACGGTCTTGTATTCTCTCAGGCAAATGCAAGTCCTCACAAAGGTAGTTAAATGTCACAACACACCTGTATTCGAAGCTTCCACAGACTGCCTGACAGCTGGTCTGCCTGGTCCAGTCTACCCATCACTCTGACCTGTTCTTTGCACCCTCCATCTGGCTGTTCTTGCCTTTTACTCAAACCAGTGCCATCTACGTGCCCAAGCAGCTGGTGTGCCAGCCAGTCTCTGGTCCCTCACCAGTGCATTCTCTCCTTGACCACCTAAGAACAAACTTTTTTTTTTTTTCCCTTTACCAGGTTAACACTAACCCTACTTTCGGTAATTATCGTTTTTTTTAGTTCATTCCTTCTCCTGCCAAATATGTTACGTCCAAATCACCTGATATAAACAGCAAAGGACAGCTTCCTAGTAAATTTACCCAAAAAATTGAGACAAAACAAGACAAAAAAAAAAGCACTGCACCTCTTAAGTTTAACATAAACAATCTTCATTCAAACTTTTATGCCCTTATTCAAGCCTTCATCGACACCAATACTGCAAGCAAACTGTAAGAAACAGAATGTTATTTTTAGTGCTGTTTTGCTTGCTGCAGGCCTGGCTCTGTGTTAGTGCAAACACAGCAGCAGAGAAAGATGCACAAAAAAAACAAACCCACACACAGAGAAACACACGAGATTTGCATACACATTTCTGCAGATTTAAGCACAGTGGCTAATGTGTCATTTCATAGCCTGACATTCCTTCCACTGAGCTGTGTACGTTGAGTCCAGTCGCTCTGTCAAAACATTTCAGAACTCCTGTGCGATGCTAAAACTTGATTGCACACATGCAGACAAAAACACACAAATGCAAAGAGACTCAGATACACATCACCATCTGTTTTTGGAAATGTGTTTAAGGACAGAAACCACACACATGGGAAATACATAGTAAAACTGAAAGTTGGAGTAGTTACTATTTTTGGGGCTAAAATAATAAGCTTAGAAACACAGAGAACATTTTCATATACGCAATGCTTTTGCGAAGATAATCTTTACAAGATCTTGCAAAAGTATGAAAGTATGAACTTTTTTGCAGTTGTGTTGTGTTAAACACAGCTTCAAAGTAAGTGGGATTTTCACTGTAGTACACAGTTGTGAGGTGAATAGAAGAGTGGATATGCTTTTGTAAATTTGCTAGAAATAAAAGCATCTCTATTTATGTCACATAAATTACACCAAAGTTCGCAGCCATGAAATGTGAAAAAGTTCAACAAGTGTCAGTATTTCCTCCTTTAAGGGGGTTCACTCTCCTAATGCAGTTAAAGACAAATTTGATTAGGAAATAAATAAAATATAACATTACCCACACAGTTTTATTTTTCAACAGTCCATTGAATATGTTATTCATTTACATGCAAGAAATATTTTACAGATTCTACAGCAAGAAGAACAGACGGACAATCTTCTCCTGTTGCTAAACATTTGCAGCTCAGCTGAAAGCATTTCCATTTCAAACAAATCTGCAGAAGAGAATCGTGTAGATGCAAGCATGGAACTGAGCATGACTATCCATATTAGCATTTATTATGATTGGAGGCAGCTGAGGCACAAGGCATTTGCACTCCTTACTTGTATATGTGTAGAGAGCATGCAGTATTTATAGAATGTGTTTGTGCTGTTTTCCAGGCGAGACCCTGTGCTCAGTTGAATGCATGTAAGCCTGCAGCACAGAAACACCCTTCGGCCAAGTACTTAGGCTAAGTTTGCATCTTTTCAACATTGCCTGTGGCAAGAAAGTTGCTTTGGATCTGCAATTATCATTTTTTCATGCCGTGCAATATTAAACATGACAAACTGATGCATTTTTCTCACGTTTTGCCACAGAAGGGTAACTTCTGCTGAAGATTTCATGATTCATATTTTACCACAAATCAAGCCAATAGAACTCGGAGCTTACAGTGATGATGGCATGAAATTCTCTTAAGTCAAAGTGTTTTAACCTTTTTAAATGGTGTCACAAATCCTTCTATTCAAACCATTACATCAGCCAAAACAAGCCAGTCACTACTTCTGTCACTCAGCCAACCGTCTGTCAGCCAGAAAGCTTCTAACCATATCAGCTTGACGATTTACTTTTCCATAGTGCGGCATTATATCGGTACATGCACACAATAAAGTCACATTCAGACAGTGTATGGATGTGGTGGCCTATCCACTGGCTGTCTGTGTAGATGATGCTACGTTGTTTAGTTCTGCACAATTAAGTTCACAACAACCCCAAAGCCCCTCTGGTCCCGCATAGCCAGAGGCTTTGCTTCATTACACAGCATTCAAGCACTGTTCCAGGAACACTCGTAATTGGCTTCAATGTAATCAACGTACTGAATCCAGTTTGTTTTAAATTAACCTCAAAGTCAGCAGGAGGTGCAAGTTTAAAGCAAGAGCCGCCTCCCCAGTGGCCTGAGAGTGCATGAAGCTTCAGGGCGGAAGGGAAACGCTGCAGTAAGGAAGAAAAAAAGTTAAACAAGTCTGGGAAAAGCGTCCAGTACGGACCAGTAGTCACGTACTTTTCTGTTTCCGTCGCACTGCCATGCTGGAAAACTGACACAAAATTACTGTAGGGCTCCCGTGGCTGCTACATAATTTAATCTGATTTGCTTTCAACTAATATCCCCCTCCAGCAAGGTTCAAGGCCGCAGCTGGCCCGGGGCTATGATGGCCGTATTCATATCGGCTTTAACATTTCCTGGGTTGGGAAGCAAAAAAACGAAATCATCGTTTATTACACTGATGGAGTCTGCTGGAGAAAATTTTAAAGGGAGCTATGAGCATCAATGTTTGGATTTTAGTCATGCATTTGAACTGTAATTCTCTCTAACGCAAAACTTTCTCTAATCCACTCGGATTCAAAATTATACATACATCCTCAGTTTTACACAGAAAAAAAGTTTAATTAGGGGGGACAAAGGCTTAGAATCAGAAACTGGTAACTTGTAATCGTGATTTACAAAAGCATGCAATACTTTAACAGATTTTACTGAGCTGACAATGGAAAATCTCAAATAACTCAGTAATAAAAGATGGAACAATCTTTTGGAGCCATTTGTAACAACTGCACAGTTCAAGGCCATTACTTCAAAGAATCTTACATATAATTAAGACTGGTGAAAACCACATTCACCCTAGGATAAAAGTTAATTGGTTAACTCACCAGGCTAGCAGAAATGAAAGGGGAAAAAAAAATTAATGTTTTAAACTTAACACCTTCAAGCTCATCATGGATGAATCGAATACCCCCTGCAGAAAAGATTTATGGTCATAATAAAAATTATGCTATTTGGCCACTATGAAAAGAATGAACAATTTGAAACGAACTTAACTGGTTTAGTTAACTAAAATCTCCAGTCAGAATTAAGCCAAAGCGGTTAATTCTACAAACCTGCTTAGTTAAACTTAACATTACTGGGGCATGTATACATGTAAACTTGCATATATACTTTAATGGGAACCCTGTGCATTTTGAAGAAAATGTCAAATAAATTAACACTTTTGGATTGTGAAAAAGTACTTCTGGATGAATATCTGAATGAATCATTGAACCCTTGGGATTCCCTGGTCATGAAATCTGAAAAGTGTATAAGCTATATTGTAAAACCTTTAACATAATTCATGTGTGATACCTTGCGCTACAAATAAACAAAGCTAAATGACAACACAAATCCAAAATATAACGCAGCCAGAATAGTAGCATCTATTATGTGAACGCAGGGAGCTAAATTCAGCAGACATGCTGAGTTCCTGTGAACCAGAACAAGTGAGTGTTTAAACAAGTATTGTGACGCCTACACAGCCCACACTGCATATTGAACTACATCAGTAAACCACAGCAAAGGTCCAGTGGGTCATCAGCAGTAACAACAACAGCTGCTGAGAATAGCCTTGTAAGGCTTTACTGACTGTCAGTGTGCTGCTTGGACTCTGAAGCAGCAGGCACCAGCTGGCTGCAGAGCAGCACTGTGGTGTTTCACGTGGAGCTCAAGGGGCTGCTGGGAGGTGTGTGTGCATGCATGTGTGCGTGTGTGTGTGTGTGTGTTAGAGCTACATAGACCTGTGGTGAAGAGAGGACAAACAGACAAATGCTAAGGAGGAGGAATAAAGAGGAACATTAAAAGGATGCAGGGGTGCTGAACTGCAGCAGAAAAATGCAACCATGAGGTGTTGATTAAATTAGTCTACTGGGATAAAACTTCCTGCAAAGGTTTCTTTATTATTTCTCACTATTGGGTCAGGATTAAGTTAAATTGAAATTGCATTTTGAATTTGAACAAAAGAGTATTTTACCCAACCAGGTTGAGCAAAATCTCCAACCTCCATAATTCAAGATAAAATATTCTCTATGTTGGTGTTTGAGCACAGAGTAGTGAAAGTGATGTGTGTGGTTGCAAGACTAATGATTACTGAGGATTACATCACCTATAATTACCACAATAAAATGAGGAACCCCCCTCCGGAGCAAAACACTTAAACATCTCCTCATACATGGTAATTATTTGGCTTAATACAAAACAATTGAGGAAGTTTGTCACTTGAAGGCAATCATTTAAGTGACAAACTTCCTCAATTTACAAAAAAAAACAGTTTTACTTCTTGAAATTATTAACTCATTGCAGGCAATTCCTGCAAAACATAGATATCTAAATATTGTAATTTTAATTCCAGGATGTAAATGATGACCAATCTAGACAACAAAACTACAATTCATTGATAATCGTCTTGCATTTTTTTTGTTATTAGTACTCAGCGGTTGTTTTGTGCTGTGGTTTCCCAATCTCATTGCATTATAAACTCTCTTTAGTTGGACACAAACATTAGGTCTCAAATTGCTATACTTTTTGATTGATGTTGTTTCGCCAGTGCTTGGATGAATGTTATTTCGAATATGCTTCCAGAATCTAATTGCGATCTTTGTCTTCTACGGTGAAAATAGTTTATCTCATTGTCTTTTTTTTAACCCTTGAAACATGAGTGACGAGCCAAAGAGAGACGGAAGAAATGAAGAGTAAAATCACATAAACTGGTGAATTAGTGACAAAAGCTCTGAAACTGAAGCTGTAAATTTGTTTAAAGCCAAAGAAATAGAAGTCAGTCAAGAATGTGTACAACTCCAAATGATCTGAATTAAAAAAAATATCAACAAGCTTTGCATGTGTTGAATGGAAACCTATGCAGAAGTTAGCATCATGCTGTGCAGAGGTTTTTTTTGGGGGAAGATGACTCGTGCTTTTAAATACAGCACAATTAGTATTGCTTCAGAGGTGCTCAATACATAAAGCACTACTTTGTATTAATTTGCTACAAAAGCAATGCATGTACAACAATGCCTGCATGTCCATCTTTGATCTTTTGGTTGCAACATGACAAAATGTGGAAGGTTTTGAGTGGCATCAATAGTTTTCCCAAGGCACAAAATGTCCACTTCAAAATAAAGAATATAATTCGGTAACCCAGAAGGGGGAAATGCACTTTGTAAGAGAGAATAAGAGTAAAAAAATGAACTTAAGAAGTATGAATTTTGAGATTCATGCCAAGCCATTTAGGGCAAGGGCTAAAGATAGCTTACCGGCAAGGAGCATTGAGATCCTCCAGCTTCCATGGCCTTTCGCCATAACAGGTGCCCTGAATTGTAAGCACTGTATTTCATGCACCTCCACTCATAAATCTGTCGTTAAATGTTTGAAACTGTTTCATCTTAGCTAGAGGACAGATCATCCTTTCAGACCAGTGAGCCATAGGAACTGTGGCAGTGACTTTCTTATGATCACAGCTGAAACATTTTTAACTAATCAGAAGACCAACATGAATCTGCAAAGCAACAATTCTTGGGTCCACATTGTGGAAGATTGGTGTAATTCTTTTCCAGTCATGAGAGGAGAGCGTGTCTCTTTCTATGAAGTGCTTCTTCAGTAACAGTTCAGTTTAAACAGCCATAATGGGACATTTTGTGAAGTGGAAATAAATAAATAAAATCCTGCAAATGAATCAATGCTCCAAATCCTGTTTCTATATTGAGCTGCAGAAGGAAAAAAAAAACCCTCAACATATTCTGTGCCCTAAGAAGTCAATAGAAAAACTCTTCAGTCCTGCAGGGAGTAAGATAACAGCTACACATCAGGGATTCCACCTGTGGGGACATTTTCCTGTGTTGGGAATGGCAGCCCTGAAATCCCCATGGAGATGGCTCTGTTCCCAGGAGGTCTACTCCTTGGAACTATTTCTCGACTACCTGTGACAGCACACACACACACACACACAAACACACACACACACAGGCAAACATCTACACTGAAATTGACATTTAGCTGCATGTGGAATCTGACAGAATGCTTAAAATTGAGACGAATGCAACACTGCCGCTGAACTGCCGTCAGCCACATCTCCGGTTCTCTCTTGGTTATAATTCATTATCACCTGAGCAACTGTGTTACTTCCCCTTGCATCCTCTATCACAACTTAACATGCACACTGCAGCTATTGTTCACAGAGTAAAGACATGCTTTTATGTCCATGCATGATATCTGAAATGAAGTATGACTGAAAGGCTTTGGGTGACTTCAGTGGGCTTTGAAGTTGGAACAAAGAGAATTCCTGCTCGTCCCATGATACAGCCCTTTCTGTCTTTCCCACTCTTCTTTTCTTACTCCCCTTTTTATATGTCCCTAAATAGTGCACCTATAATCACCTATTCCGTTTTAACTCACCTCAGTAAAAAAAAGAAGAAAAAAAAAAGAAGAAAAAAAAAAAGAGAAAGCTCTGATGATGATGATTCATCCTCCGATCTTGGGTTGGGAGGGTTATAAACTGTTTAACAATCTTTAGGGTTTCTTGTGCTTTCTCCAACTGTCTCATTACAAAGGCCAGGAAAGTGAGATGATTCAGGTTGACGGCAAGGCCAAGCACTCTGTGCATATTACAAATTGGATTGTACAGATGTAAACCCGGGAAGAAAAACACATGACAGAATGCTGAACATGCACAGAAATACATCCAGGTGCATGATGTTCACAACAGGGAAGGTGCAGACAAGACCAATGTCTTTTCAGGTCTGAGGAGTTGCACCTCTGCGCTCTGAGCTATTTTTAGCCGCTTAAGTCCTCAGACAGTTAACCCATAGCACCTTTACATCTAGTGAAGCAGATGCTCCCCCAGAGGTCCCAAGCAAAGACAGTTCTGTGGTTACTATTGCTGACAATTGTCATTATGTGTTCAACTAACAGGGATTCTGTATACTCATAGAGCTGACCTGTGATTTAGAAAATGTTCTGTTAAAATAAGCAAAGCAAGCTAATATGAAAATACCAATGAAAAACAATCATTACCAACTAATGCATCTTTGAGCTGCTCACAAACTTGTCATAAAAAGTTTTATCTTCCAAAAAAAAAAAAAAAATATGCCACTTGTTTAACTGTATATCTTAACGGAAACATAACATGTAAAATGTATTTACCATTCTGTTTCTTATTATTCCTTGTCGTCAAGGCCTGGATTGCTGTCTAGGTTTGGTTATGCATTCACCGCTCCCCCCCTGAGACCGCTGCAGCCATGCTTTTATCCTCCACTCATCCCGCTCTTTGCGGGGCAAGAGCCTGGGGGCACACTGCTTTCTCTGTTCAGCATCCCGCAATGCTGCCCAACTCTCTCTCTCTCTCCCTCTCTCTCTGAATGCGTGTGTATTTGTGTGTGTGAGAGTCAGACACAGTTTTTCTTTCTCATCGTGCATCGTTTTTTTTCCCCCCTATGTGTATAAGCAGCATAATGTAAATAAAGTCCAATGCTGCTACAGTGAAGAGTAATTGGAGGCATGTGTTTATGTGTTGCGCTTTGTGTGGGAATCTGTTTATGCACTCATATCTGCATTTTTCCTACCAAGACGTCTCTCTTTCTAATGATGTGCTGTAGGAGAAAAGCTTCAACCCTTGTTTAAAAACACCATCAAGTTACAAGAGGTGAGACCGATATGAATTTTGCATGAGGAATATTTCAAAACTGCTTTCATTTTCAATGCAGAACATATAATGATCAGGGGGACGACACCACTGACATATTTTACATGTAGGCTTTCACTTTGCTGAAAAGTAAAAGCATATGCAGCGCCAGCCACTTGTTCCGAATTCGCTTCGGTTTTTGTTGGTTTATATGTGAAATTCTGGACTTATTTTTTGAGACGTGTATGACGAAGAAAAACTTAATGCGCTGTAATAGTTCACATATCCAACTTTTGCTGCTTATTAAAATTACTTGATTCCCAATTGTCCCAAAAATTGGGAAAATTGTGTGCTATCTACTGTGGTCCAGCTTTCAACAGTTGAACTTGTACCACAGTTTGATAACTATGGCAACAAACCATCGTGTCATTAGAAGTAATATTAAATAGTTAAGAACATTTCTTGGGTATTTTCCCTAAACAATTAATTATTGCAAGTGGATTTGCTTGCACAAATTCGGCCACAAACTATTTTGACTCAGGGACTAGAGTTTACGTTAAATTGTAAGCACCAACAATTTCAAGTGTGAAAAATTGTTACACTTTAAAAACGTATCACTAGCAGCTGTCTTCTTTCCAACAATTCAGATCATTATATCTCTGACTGCACTGTTTGTGACCGGATCGAGGGTTGCAAAGTAATGATGCTCATTTTGCTCTGGGTCAGGATGTCATCAGATAATACCATTCACCTTATGCTATTTCCCTCAAAAATAATGGGAAATATTCCAAGAAAACATAATCCATGCTGAACACAGTGGAACATGTGGTGTGATCTTTAACCTGCAGAGACAGACAGGATGTACTTTTTTTATGCCTTTAACACTGTTATAATTTACAGTCCAGACACTGGAAAAAGAAAAGAATCCTAAACAATGTTGGACATTCAGCCATGAAGAACTTAAATACAACCTGAACTGGCAGAGATCCCACTGGTGCTCGACCGACCGTGCAAAGCGCATAAAAGTTCTCTGTGGCTCTCATCAGAGTACGTGTTCCTGATCCAAATCACTGTCTTGTCAGTTAAACCTTCAAGTCCTAAACGGAGAGCTGGCGATCCAGCCAAATTTGCAGTACCATAATTCTGCCGAACGTTGCGCTATCTGAAAAAGTCCTACGGTTTCTGAGACGTTGCACTTTCCAGCCAATATCTGGTTATTATGGTAATTTCACCCCCACCATAGCAGGGAATGAAATTAATCTGAGGGGTATTCTTTTAATAGATGGTAAATTGCACTAGATTTTGAAATTTCCAGTTGTTATGGATAAATTGGGAAATATATTTACTCACAGGACATTTAAAGAACTGCGTACAACTAAAATAAGCAAAATAAGCAGGTGGACATTTTAAGTTTAAGACAAAGGGTTGAAATTTTTGATAAAATTCAATGTTGCAGGGTCACCAGGTGGCTCAGTGGTGGAGCAAATGCCTCACATACAGTAACAACAATCCTTAACAAAAGTATCCCAGATTCAATTCCCGACCCCACGCCATTTACCGCATGTTCTCTCTATATCCTATTTCCTATAAAACCTCTAATGGATTAAGACCACTAGCACCAAAACGCTTTAAAAAAACACTCAATGTTGCTTGCCTGTTTATGTTACAAGATATACTATATTCACACTTGAGCTGATGGTTAACGTTGCAGTTCACATGTGATATTTCTAGCTCAACTAAAATCAAATGTACAAGTGTGGACCTAAGAGGAGAAGCTGCTGGTGGTCCGAGGACCTATAGTGATGCTGGTGCATGGCAGCTTCACTTTTCTGTCAGACTTCCTCAAGGCAATCGTGGCTTCAATGCAGCTTACCACCATTAGTGTACTGTGTCCATGAATGGATGAATAACTGAGTGTAGTGCAAAGCGCTTTGGGGTCTTCTGGACTAGACAAAATGCTCTACAAGTATAAGCCATTTACCATTTACAAACAGTTTCCCTGCTCTTCATGACCTGATCTGCGCATGTGTCAGACCTCATTTTGTCTCAAACAGCCACCTACATCATGCAGCCTATCGGTGATGGCAGCTCCTGAAACTCTCACCGAGGATGAGAATATAGTCTTAAGTTTTTGTCCAAGCTTGTCATAAATTACTTTTAACTTCTATTAAAAGCCTGTAAATGATTTTTTAATTTTTTGTAATTGGGTTGTGGCTTATCAATCTTTTTAGTGGCCAATTGAACTTGTCGACTAATAATAACAGGTGACAATACTTTTTGAGCTCGGGACAGAACTCAGTTCTTGGTCTGTCCTATAGTCTAATACTGGTGGGACATGCCTGAAAAACCTCCAAAGGGATTCACCAGGGAGGAGAACATGATTCCAGCTGCTCTACTGAGAAAGCTCATGTCACCTGTTTTTTTTCTGGAACATAACTCTGTTTTTTTACACTGATCCAAAAGCGCTGACAGTGCATGTGTTTCTGCACACAGAACTGTAAATCATGAGACTCATTTCTTGGATCACCTCTTTGTACATCTTGACAGAGTAGAACAATACCTATCTTAAACCAAGCAAGGCCCCAGTCCAACTATTAATCTTATTATAACATTATGAAGAAGGTGCAATGAAAAAGTTTTTCATGAATGTGTTAAAACCCTGATCTAAGACAAAAAAAAATAACTAATACCAGAGCTTCATAAATCAGATCAGATCATTTCTAAACAAGTTAAACTGGCATTATATACCCTGTAAACTGAAGACTATGAAACAAGTCTGCAAAAGTTAGACATGTTTTGCATGAGAAGCTGTGCATTAAATTATGTAACAAAGTAAGAGTCTGGAATTCAGTGTGTAGAACCCAAGAAATATATGCTTCTATTTATTTGTACAATTTCAGAAAAAAAAAAGCAATGAGCTGCAAT
The DNA here is from genome assembly GCA_911649635.1 of Poeciliopsis gracilis. NCBI lineage: Eukaryota > Metazoa > Chordata > Actinopteri > Cyprinodontiformes > Poeciliidae > Poeciliopsis > Poeciliopsis gracilis. The sequence continues at coordinate 9,074,760 of CAJVRI010001220.1, forward strand.
GTATGTTTGCAGCTAATATCAGGATACATGTATAATAATACCATCTCTTCCTAAACCCAATTAGACACTCTGTCTTTTTGATCCATGGTCCTCCATGCATGCAAAACAAACAAACAGAAACATTATTGTGGAGATTACATAACCTAATATAATGTGAATATTATGCTTTCTTGAAATTCTTTCATCACTTATATTTCACCCAACACTCCCACATTTCTCTGGGTTCATCAGCCCATCTCTTGGTAAAAGCATTGCTTCACATGTTCAGCTAAATGAAACACAAAGAAAGCTGATTAGGATTAAGGGGTACAAATATAAACTATCACAAAGCTAGAAAATGCAACATAAAATCTATTGAGAGTGGATAGGAAATAATTATTACCATAATGAGACCTACAAACATCTCAGTAATTTCATTTATGGCTATAAAGACAAAAATAATTTCACAGAAGTTTACAAATATAAAATGCAGTTCATCCCCAGAAAATATATGAAATATGAAAAAAAATAAAATAAAATAAAACCAGGACACACTTAATGTACTAGTGCTAAATACACACACAGACTATATTCTATATTGCACATGAATGTTATTGCTCAGTTTGTATATTCTGGGTATCCTTTCTTATCCAAAAACTCCCACACACACCCCATTTAAAAAAATGCACCACTGACAGCTGTTCTTTGGCACTTTAGGGATCAGTGTAAAATCTATGGTCACTGCTCTGGGCAGTTGGCAGGAAGACGGATGATGATTTACGGTGTAGAAATAAATCACAAGAGCAATAAATGACTTCATCGCTCTCCAGAATAGTGGTGAAAGGCAAAAAAAAATAAAAAATAATAAAAATCACTGCTCATTTGAAGCTGAGGTTAAACAGTTATTATTTAAAATTCAACCAGTAAAACACACACAAAAAAAACCTTGCAGAAAGGCTTCAGCAGATCCCTGTTAAATATAATGTGAAACAGCTTAGATCCAATAAAGATGCTTTAGTCTACTTTTAAATTGCATGACATCTATTAAAGGAAGAGTGGCTGTACCTCTCCATGGACATGATGTTATAATAAAGGACAAAATAATTTGATGGCTTATCACAGGTTCTACATGAAGTCACCAGTGGAAAAGAGTAAATTTGTGACAATAGACCTCAAACATTAAAATTTAATCGAGTGATTACTTGTAGTTTTCCTCGCAGGTACACACCAATGAGTCATGGGGTTAAAAAGATAAAGGAGTAATAAGACAGCCATGCACTAACACATATAAACATAATCCCACATCCCAAAAGAAGACCGTTTAGGATTACTTCAAAGCATGTTGCCTCTTGGCAAAAAAGTAATCCCTTGTCACTTTCTCACTTCTATCTCTCATCCCCCCCAACCTCTCCTAAAAAGCCACAGCTGGTGCAACTTCACAAAGCCTGCCGCATTATGTCCATTAATGCAGTGGGCGTGCTCCTGCCACCGCTGGCAAATACCAGCAAGTGGGTGTCAGAACTTCCAGTCTCATTTATAACCTCTGACATATTGATCCTTTGATTGCCTCTGACTCTGCATATGAAATTGCCTCCTGCCCATATAACTATGAACGGAGCCTTCGATGGCAGCACTGATGACTGTGATGGCATTTCTCTGTGACAAAGTGCAACTCTAACTGCCTCTGAAACGCAGTAATGAGGCCTGTGTACAATGAGAACTCATAGCGGACTTCCGAAAGCATTAGCAGAGTGTGTACGAAACAAAGTGATAATAGAAATGGAGTCAAGCCATTTCCTGCCTGAAGTTGCCTGCTATTGTGGATGCAAACTGAGCTCCTGCTCTCTTCACATAGAGCTAATTGCCATATTTGTTAGCACTTTTAGATGAAAAACATTTTGCACACAAATGAGTTAAATGTACAAACAAAACATAAATGGAAAACTATTAGTGATTTCAATATAAACAAGACAGCTGAGTCTCAAAGATGAGAGGATGGGAGGAACACGAGTTTCTGATTTAAAGTCGCCTGCAGTGGATGCAAGTGTCACTGCAACAAGTCTTAATTGGTCTGAGGAGGCAAGATCTGTCATGCCAGACAAAGGAGAAATGTGGACAGAAATACAGCGGCTCTCACACAGGCAAACACAGCGAGCAAATATTTCTATTCAAACAAGAAGAAACATCATCGCTGGACACCCTATTTTCACACCCTGCTTCAGAATAACAGCAGTCCATGTCCATCCATGTGGAAAAGATGAATCATATATGGTTGAGGTTGTATATAAATAACAACAGCAACCTACATAAAGTGACATCCAGCATATAAATATCCACATAGCGCACTCCACAGATAAAGATGTGTGAAAAGTCTTAAAAGGAATACATATTTTATTGAAGAAGCATAATAATAAACATGTTATTTATTTATTTTTTTTTACATAAAACCTTTGATTTAATTACTTACTTAAGCAGTTATTCAGCAGGGACAGATCATTTTAAGAAATAAATGGTTTGGTAAAAATCTAGGGCAACACAACCATATGAAATAAATCTAGCTTAAGTAATTGTTTATTTTCTAGTTTATTTTGCTCAAGTTGATAAGACTGTGAAGTTTTGATCAGTAATTGCTGACCTCATGTTGTCTTAGTCTTCAAAATGGGAAAGACTAGAGAACATATTCAACTCAAATCAAGCAAGGCAGATGTGGGTTGATGACTAAAAGTAGAATCTTGGCTTCCAAAAATATGTAGTTCTCTTAACTTCCTCTCGACTGCAAACAGTTTAAAAGTTGAAGACATTTAATCAAATAAGCTGCAAAATGGCTCACTGGGCAAATCAACCCTCTGCCATGATCAGTTCCAAAACCTAAATGCTGAATTAGGAGTTTTAAATTAGGAGTCTTATATTTCAGGTCAAAGGTCAGATGTCCTTTGACCTTTTGATGCACCCCTTTTCCAAAATGTCTGTGTCAAATGAAAGAATTGCCTCCTGACTTGCCATCAAACTGTAGAGAATCCTATTACTGACCTATTTCATTTATCTGTTGTGGAGCAGGGAAACATCTAAAAGTAAATTTGTCTTGGTCAAAAATAAATCACTCTGCATGATCAACTTAGTGACATTTTATGGAAGGAAAACAACCGCTGTCCTGTTAGCAAACGGGCTGCCAATATTTGTAGACATTATCTATAAATTAAAGTGGAGATTTTTAATTCCTTAAAACAAAACAAAGAAGTCTAACAGTGAAAAAATGTATAACATACTTTGACTGAGGATTGTATTTAGAAATTAATGGTAGTAACTGAAGAGGATAGCAAAAACACAGCTTTGCATAAATCAATAGCATTTAAATGTAAAGCTGACTCAAATGAGGTCTTTTAGCTGTAACTTTAGCATGAATTTTCACATCTAAGATTAATTTTCTGCATCGCATAACATGTCATGATGCTAATGCGCAGCCTTAGTAAACACTTTGAATTCTGTAATTACCATAAGGAAAATTCAGGGAAACATATTAACTGTAAAAAAGTCAGACTGTGATTAATAATAGTAAAATAATGTATATATTCCTCAGGAGGCAATTTCTGCATGACTGTGGCCGCCCTCAGGTTGAAGCCTGACAAAAGAATTAAAGAGAAGGAGCAAGAATATACCTGGAACAAAAAGGAGATCTAGCTAAAACTAATAAATTATTTCTAAGGCTTTGTGATAAAATACAGCTTTAATCTAGTTTTCTTTGAGACTGATTTACAAAATTCAATAATTCCAGCCTTTTAAACATTTTAATAATCAATGTGATAATATTGCACACAGATGATTTGGTTACTGTGACAATAAATAATACGGTATATAACTGCACAAATGTTTCACAGCTTATGTCTGAACCAGGCTGAAGAAAAAACTTCTTTAGAGACACTAAATATGGAAATACATGTTGAAATCCACCATATGTCAGCGGACAAAATAACACTGTTACAACAGGGCCAAAATTTGTTTTTGTACACTTGCAGTTCACAAATTGATTCTTTGGAACTGGCCTTTCACTAATGGTTTCAGTTTTTATAGTTGTTGAATATTGCCAGCTCTGTTGCTGACTTGACCTAATTGACCACAATAAGGCTTCAAACAGAAAGCACAGAGGACATCAGTAGAATTGAAGCTGTCCATTGTTGTTTCACAGCAATGCATTCTGGGTGATGAATAAACTTTACTGAGAATTCAGTACCCAGTTACTGCATCGCATCATGGATGGAGAATTTGAAGAGAGGAAAAGGAAACTGTTGTGTAAACATTATTCATTCACTTGAAAATATACGTGCATGAACAGCAACGTCTCACTACTTGAAGAATTTGATAAACAAAACTTCAACACAGATGCTGAACTTTGTGCAACTAAATGTTTACAGAGCAGCCAAGTAAATTAATGCCTTATAATTTATCCGTAAAAAACTAATTCACCAGGAGATAAATGTGCTAAATGTTTTCAAAGCCAAAAACGCTAAATGTTAGCCAAGAGGCTAAACAAAGAAATTAGCTCCACTGTTAGTGCATTCATGGAAGTGTGCCCAGTGCTGTTAGTAGGTGATTCTAATCTACTTTGTAAATGGCTTAATCAAAAGGAAAAACTGTTATTTCACCGGACTATTAATGTATTTTGACCAGAGTTGAAAACTGGCCCACTCATATCCCTGTTTTTATTGTCCTACTCATACCTTGTGTCATGGTGTTCACTATGTAGAGTTTAGTGGTTATAGTGAAGATAGTACGGTGCTACATTTTGAATAAGGTTTTATTGGCAATCCTTTCCTTGAGGTCATTAAATCCTCGCTGCAACTGCTTGATGTAAAAGGACTCTAGCCCTAACCCTTAAAAGCTTCTAACTTTTTCAGACAAGTGGACATTGGAGCAGAAATTTGACTGTGAGCAGGCCCCGATTCATCTGCTACCTCTTTCATTCACTTTACAAAACAACCCCGAGGAAGCCCAGCATCATTTATAAAATCACAGTCAACCACTAAGGCTCTCTCATAATGGATTTACAATCGAGAGAATATGCTTAATCTGGGTTAAGGCCCCTCTGTAAAGCCGTGCTTTGACTGATGGAGGGCGTTGATTTCCACCAGGGAAGGTGGCACAGACCTGAAAATACATCTCAATGAGACCCTCGGATGCTACATCTGGGGTTGCCAAGGCAACCGCTTCCCAGGAGTAGGCCAGCTGACAATCAAGTGTGGAATTGATGTGAGTGAGAGTTTGTATTTGTGCATGTTTTCTGTCACCGGGCTGACAAGGCGAGACACAGATTAATCTCAGCAGATTAAGAGTGTCTGTGTTTATTGTTAGACTGCCATAAAAGACAGCAGAGGATCAAAATGAAACAGGATTTAAGGGATTTCTTTTTCTTCCTTTTTTTTCTTTTTTTTTTTTACCTCAAAACACAAACGACAGCATGATAGTAACTCAAGATGAGGGGAGAAAAGGGGCAAGAGAAGAAGAACGTGTTAAAAGAGAGAAATAGAATGAACCAAGGTTAAAAACGAAGCTCATGGGAGATTTCTAAAAAAAGGTAACAGAAAGAGAGACAGCATGAAAGGCACGGTGCATGGTTTAATTAGAGTGGCTATAAATAACCCTGGGCCTGACATTTGAACATGGAGTACCACTGAATCTCGGTGTGTTTTCTGCAAGATGTGTCTGATGCTTGAACACATGCTGCCAATTTCTATGTCCTCCTCCTTTTTCTCATGCTCCCTCCAGTCTTCCAGTCGACTCTCTTCTCTGTGTCTAACCCACTTGTCAATTACCTTGTCTCTCTAAAACATATGTAGACGCACGTATAAGTATGCTTGTCAGTCACTTCCCCATATACTCCTTCCCAGGATTCCTTGTACCAGAAAAGAGTGAAAGTGACATATAAAAAACAGTTTTTTCATTAGCTGCCAGGAAGAGGAATGAACACACACAGACAGGCTTAGCATCAGGTATGATGTCGATCCTCAACCACTTATAGCTCATCCTGACACGTCGTCAGTCACACTAAAATGCATATCTGTCACTTTATGTTGACACTGGAACACTAATTCGCAATTCTATTACATACTTCAGAGGAGGTTCATTAGCAAGGGCTAAACGGAATATCACTGAAAAGTTCATTTGTTTCTGCAATTCATTGCAAAAAGTGAAACTTGTGCTTATGAAACACCAAGTCATGTATCTGGATACATTTTTATGATCATGATTTACAGCTTGCGCAAACCCAAATTCAGAAAGAAAAATAAAAGAACAGAAATTTTATAGCAACAATGTTATGATTGTACTAAAGCCTACACAGACTGCTGACTTGGCAGTTGTCCAGCAGACAGTCACGACACAAGCAGGATAAGCTACAGCAGGTTATGGCTAAAGAAACTGGCAGTTCACAGAATGTTGCATCCAAGCATATTCGCCTCGAGCAAATATTTATTGAATAGACAGAGAAAAACCTTTTGCGTGAACAAGTTGAAATTGTGGTTGCAAAGTAAAAGGTGAAAAGATGTTCACATAAAGACTTATAGTAATGTGTTGGATGGGGGATTACACTTTAAAACGTCTGCTTAAAAATGTCTAGACAGGACTTTTGACCTAAAAAAGGAAAAAAAAAAAAAACATATTTCTTGGGACTTGCCAACCTTAAGAGGGTGATAAGAGGGTTGGAAAGTTAAATGGAAGGAAAAAGTGGAGAAAAAACAACCTCTTCTACCTTAAACCAAATTGTATTTCATCCAGAGAAAGATAAGAAACACCACAATAGATAAATATGCACAGTAGTATTAGAATAAACATACAACTGTGACAATATTGTGAAATATTACAAAAACAATGCTGAATCCAACTAAGCAACATGTGCCAAATATTCTCTGCCTTACAATCTCTTTAGCCTGACAATTAAATTCCTGTGCAACTTTGTTCAATTCTAATTTCTAATCCTACATTTCTTCTGTCATACAGAATTGATGCAGCAATTCATGCAAAAGGAGCTCCGACCGAGTACTAAATGCATATATTATGCAGCACATTCCTGGAAACTTAAAATTTGGTTTTCATTATCTGTCAGCTATTACAATTCGGGGAAAGAAATTATTGAAATACATCACTTGAAGCCCATTAGATGTGCTTTAAGTGATATGTCATGTTCAAAATCTGAATTAAAGAAAGAAATTAACTTTTTGAACATTACTTTACTGAATTGTGCCTATAGAAACGTCCGTACAATTCACTGGATGTTTCATTCTTGGTTATAGCTTATGAAGTTTGGTCTTTCTGCTCCACTGTAAAGGCTCTCATTTCTTTTAGAAAGTTGCTATGGGAACTCTTATCGGCACAATACAAGAGGTGTGCATGATATTGAAAAGTCTGAAATGCAGCCTGTAAAAGAATGGAGAGCAAAAAAAAAAAAAAAAAGTACAGGACTGTTCTGAATCCAAGTGTCAAAAACAAAGAGCAGTGAAGGAGGAGGGCGAGGACTGAAGAGACAGAAGAATGGTGCAGAAGTTAAAGAGGACATATAGCTTGTTCATCTCTGTCACAGTGGAGCCGACCAGATTTGCCCGTGATAAGGCCAGTCATTACTCATTGAAGCCCAGCAGTAGCACCTTCACACACACACACACGCACGCACACTTGTCTGTCTCCCGAAACATGCACCCAACCATTTACCTTGTATGTGTCTTCAGGGGCCTGAAAACATGTGGAGGTGAAGGAGTGAAGCAGGGTCTAGACATCTGGACAGATATACAATAGAGCAGACGCCAAAGATTGATAAGAGAGAAACAGCAGTGACCCCATGAGATCAGTCAGACGGTGGAAAGTGACTCCTACCAAAAAGGGTACATCCATCTTACAAAACATTTCAGGTGTTGAAGAAAAAAAAAAACTAGCGTAGCCTCAATCTATTCTAAGTAACACTATTAGCAGTTTGACCTTGCATAAAAACAAGGAAAATATCTACCTATTACAGCAGGGGGCAGTGGGTATAGCTGTAACATGTGGAGACAACTCTAATATGGCTGCACTGTGTTATCACAATATCAGTGTGCACAATATTAATGTCGTCATATAAAGTTGGGAGCGCAAGTTAGAAAGAGAAGAAAACAAAACACAGTCATGTATAGCGCCTGATATTGTAATCACAATCTTTACAATTTTTCTAATATCGTGCAGCACTAACCTCTACTACCACCAACAAGGGAAGGCATGGCATAGCATCACAACTTTCACTGGTCAAGAATGGAAAGAGGTCACAATTTTGGGTCAAAATACAAACTATTCTTATACATTAACACAAAAGCTTAAGATAAATGAAAAATTTGTATAAAAATCCCACCACCATTCATGTGATGAGTGGGAGTCGGCATGACAATGTGTGCAAGTTGAAACCTTCATTTTTCCCCTTATTCAAAAGGCCAGTGATAAGGTTTATGTCTGGTAATATGGTGCAGCCGATAAGCACAAAGGGCAGTAATCCGTACAAATATTAGTCCAGGTTTCACAAATGGCTCTGTCCAATGAAAGAATTTGTGTACAGTATGTCTGTTTCATGTTGAGAGCGCATTATGTCCACAAGCTTACTGGACCATTTGGAAAAGAAGATTTATAATAAGACTGGACAAACAGAGAAAGGTTTGTTGAGTGACTGGAAATTTTCTTTGTTTGTGTCACATGCACCTTCACAGCTTAGAGTCATGATTCAGATTTACACGTACTGCTGTTTGTCCATGTGAGACTGTGACAAATACAGCAAATGGAATAAATCAATCTTCACTGTTTTAAAGCCCTGTTTCCACGACAACAATTTCTGGTGAAAATGGAAGAGTTTTGATGTGTTTGTACTGTACATTTAGAGTACAAACTTTTCTCTGACAACGGTACAGACTGAAAACGGATTGGTTCTAAAATGTACCGGTGTCTGTTGTCTTGTAAACAGCGTAAATGGATCTTTTCTGTCAGGGAATCCCGAGCTCATGCATAGTATGAAACAAAATATAATCCACAGAAGAAGAAGAAATTACTGACAATGCTGGTGTTACAAAAATTAGATTTCCCCCATCAGATACAGTTCCACCAGTTCTTCACCACTCCACACAGCCCAGGTGGCAAAATACATGTGTGCTTGTTAAACGCTCTTATCTAGAGAACTATGGACACCATGAAAGCTCAAACATCTTATTTCAGCGAAGTTACCCCACTTTTTTTCCTTAATCAGACGCACATAGTGTGTTTTATCCCCCAGTATCTGGGGGAACGAATACCTGATACCTGATGGGGAAAGGCAAATTGACGTGCCTTCAAGCAGAACTTTTTTTTTCAACAGAGGCGCACTTAGTTTCAAAGAATCTAGCACCAACTAGTGGCGTGGCGAGAGCATTACACCTTCTCGATGTGTACCGCTACTGTGTAAATAAAGATTGTAATTGCAATGTCTTCAAATGTTTTAAGAGAAACAAAACAAAAATTCCATTTTCGTTGCATCATCGTCATGTACACAGGGCATAAGATATGATTTGTGTTTTTTTTTTATTTTGTTTTACTGGGTCTTAAGCTGCAAGTACATTGCATGTACATTGCCCTGTACATACATTGGGACTATGAATGGAAGCTGCACTTAAGAAACTGATCCATGTGTTTGTCTTTAGTCACTTTGATCACTGCAGCAGTGTCACAGGTTTGCCTAAAACGTCAAACGCTGCTGCTCATCTTCTCACTAAAACTAGGAACATAAGGCACATCACCTTACTTGTAAAGTCTTTACACTGGCCTCCCATAGCTCAGATAACCAGCTTTTAATAAATACTAGTAATTATTCTTGATTATTTTGATGATAACACGTGACAACATGTAATGTTAGTTATTTATTTCATAATTAGTTACTGTATTTTGCTCTTATCACATAAAACACTTTGAAGATGTTGTAAGAGAACCCGCAGCCAAGTAACACCATTGACCAAGCAAAAGCACAGTCTGTACCATCCTCTGAAGCCCATCCGTTTTTATTATATGCACCGCAGTTTGGCACTAAGCAAAGCTCAATAACAGCTTGGGGCAACGCTTGGCGAGATTGCAGTGATTTTCATATTCTATTTGGTTTAAATTTGATCTCAGTTACCAGCAACACATGGCCGCACATCTAATAGGCTTAAGAAATCCAACAAATGGCCACCAGACAAGTCAAAAGTAGATAGTTAATGTGAATATCGTCTCATCACAACCTGTCAGTTTTTGGGATTAGAGAGATGCATCATCAAAGCTAATAGGACAGGTTTTAACTTCTAAAATGCAGTCATTATCTGCTCATTATTTCTAAAACGCGCCCTCTTTTGCACTTTATTCAGCAAAGTGCTAATGCCGTGTGCGAAGTTGCATGCAGAACCCCAAAATTTGCAACACCTGCCAGTTTCATAAGTGTGTTAAAAGTGAAGCACAAAGTCATTGTTTTCTATTATGATACAAGCCAAAAATGATTACGAAAGTTATTAAACAAATTACAGCACATCTGCCAACTTGTCTAGTCTGTTATATTTAACAGGATATTGTTCACAAAAAACCCTATAAAGCAGCGGCATGACTAGTTGTTTTTTCACGTCTGCTATTTAGATACATAAAGTTTAATGATTATAATACATACTCATATCAGACTAAAATAATTGTAATTCTACATTAATCTCCCAAAATATATATATATATATATATATATATATATATATATATATATATATATATATATATATATATATATATATATATTTTATTTATTTTTTTTGTACAAGCTTTTACACAAGTGGCTTGGGATTCCCATAGTCAGTAATGTCAAAAATACAATGTTGAGTGATATTTGCAAATATTCTTCAAAAGCTGTTTTAAGAACCACAGTGTCTTTGTGGTCAACGGCTTCGGGAAAAACTTGATAATGGATTATTTTAGAGTTGTGCAGCAAACATTTCAGGGCTAAATCTATGTCATTGTGCATCCCCTGAAGGAAATCAATCTGTTGATTCATTTGTACTTTAAGAAGTAAAAATGTATTTCTTAAAGTAGGTCATGAACCAAGTAACCAGAAACATCTGCAATGAAGTACAGAATGAACTCTGGAGAAGTTTAAGGGACTTAATTTGCACTTACTATGTTTTAATCCTGTTGCATCATACCAAGAAATCTTCTAGGTCCAAAGTCTAAGAACCAGTAACAAACCACTGAATATAATTTCCAAAAACTTGACTTGAACCAGGTTTCTTATCACAAGTCATTTTATCAATTAAAGATAATTGCAGAAACTCTTCGTTTGTAGTATTTATAATGCAACCTCAGATTACGCTTAATCAAAGCTTCTGTAATTTGCCAACTAAATCAATAGGATCATTACCAAAAATTAATAACAAAGCTGAAGAATATGTTTTCTTATGCTCAAAGAAAAAAAAAAGACATATCATGAGGAAAATTAAGAGGGAAAATCACATACAGATACAGCAAAAGATTAACCATGAAACATAAATAGCATCAGTATCAGATACAATCAGTATCATTATTTCTAAGGGTAAAAATGTTTAGTTCTGTTTGCGTGAATTCACTTAGGAAAAAGCAAGACATATAACAACGTTACCTTTATTTCTATAGACGTAATAAGAGGAAGGAAGTTAAAAGGGAAAAAAAAGTGTTTACTTTTATCCATTTGCTTTTAGTCAAGTCGGTTAGGATAAGGGTAAGATATGCTGTGGTAGCGTAGGGGTTTAGCATAACCCACGTATGGAGGCCTTAGTCCTCGATGCGGCCATCGCGGGTTTGACTCCCAGTCCTGGCGACATTTGCCACATGTCTTCTCCTCTCTCCATCCCCTCTTTCCCCGTCAGCCTACTTTCGGAAAATATGGGCCACTAGAGCCAACAAAATCCTCGGAGAAAAAAGTATCAATTTGTTATTTATTTAGCTTTGTCTTTCCATCTGCTTGCTTTATTCTTGCGAAGGGTCTGAAATAAACCTAATCTAATCTAAAAGCTTCCTAATTAAAGTTGATCAGCCTAATGCTATGTAAATGTTATCATTTGTACCCACTCAAAAGAGTTCAATGAGACTCTCTGCTTACGTCAGTGTACTGCCCAGATTTGTGTGACTGGGCTTAACTATCTCTACCGACTGGGACATTAACACTCCCCTTCAAGAAATGGTGCCAAACAAACAACAAGTAAAGAACATAAAGAGTGCGATCCTGGGCTATAAAAAAAACCCAACAAGGTTTGTTTTCCCAGAGTGGATAATTTATCTCTCAGGGACAACAAGGAGACAAAACTGTATTGATAGTCTGGTGAAACACCACTTAGTTCTTTCTTTGCTGTTTGAATGACTGAGTACACAATGAATAGAGAAGTGCATCATTGCCCCCTATGAAGCTTTAGCAAAAAGTGTATATGTCTGAGTGGAACGCTGCTGTTCAGCGGAGCTAAAAATACTTTGAATAGAAATCCACGCTTGTCCACGATGTCCAAGAGTACCTTAATGCAACACTTAGCCTTCAGTGATCAACCACAAGAAAACATCTGGATGCTTGCACAAACTCTGAGTTCTGTCAGGTATCTTTGGTATCATGAAACACATAACTGGGCTCTTTATGCATTACTGAATCTGGCATCTGTTTGTTGCAGCAATGAAACACATTTCAGGCAGACAACAAAAGTTAAGTCACGTAATAAAGAACATTGTCGCAGGGCTATGTTTTGGCCACCAAATAGCCTCTGTGTTAGTGTGTTAGGAAAGCTAGATTGGTCCCTGTGTCTGTTAATGTAGGCACAGAAAAGGACTGGACTGTAATGTAAGTCAGTGGAGCATGGCTAAAACACACACACACACACACACACACGCAAACACACATATTGGGTGACTTTCTGGGGCAGAGTAAATTCACCCAGACACAAAAAGGGCAGGAAATAACAACCCTGTTACAAGTCGTAAACAGAATCAGAGTCACTTATTGCACATGTTATTAATGAATTCTTAGCTTATGCAAGAATGTACAAGAAAATTACGCTTTGATAGAAAACATAATTAATAATACTAAGTACACAGCATTCGTATCCTGAAGCATAAAATTGTACACATCAAAACTGGTGTTGAACGTTGCAGACATGCGTGGTGCCAACACTGCTAAAGATTTATTTTTGTATAGAACTATTTTAAGAGCTGTTATTGATCCGTCTGTCTGCAACCACAGAGTGAGATTGGGCTGTGTGACAATCTACAGACACAAGGATAAGTGCCGCATGTGTCACAACATGCATGACAGACGTCATAAAATAGTGTATTTTGAGATCAGTAGTGCATGTTTAAGCCCCAAATCCTTCCTGGAAAGTGATTCCCAAGAGTGAGAGCTGAAGGAAAAGCAGCTAAAGCGGTGAACAACTTAACTTTGCCTTTTTTTAAAAAAAAGTGAGAATCACTGTTAATAGCAGAGATGAAATCCTGAAACCAAAGACTTTCTTTTCCCAGCTGAATCGGTCGTGAGACAAAACTGAAAATCCATAAAAAGACCAATTATTATGTAACATCTATATAGGAATGTTCTGAGAGTATACATACATGTTTTATCTGATCCAAGTGCGTCAGCATGTTTGGCTCTACTCAGTGGTCTCAGCTGCCTGTAATTAGAGTGTACGCAATGAGTGTAAGAATAGTGGTCCCAAAGGGACTTAAGTGACAGTGTTGAATTGGCACAAAGAATCTTTTTATTCCCACACATAGAAAATTACAAAAACGTGCATTGTTTTACAAAGGTTTTTTAATATGGAATTATGAGTAAAAGAATGAAAGAATAAATTTATACTGCACTTATCCCAATAAAATTACAAAGTATCTTACAATTCACATTAAAGAAAGTTGTTTTTGTAGAATAGTTAAAAGGAGGAGCACAGTCACAGCTTTAAGCATCGTGTACGTCTGCCTTTCAAGACCAAAAGTGAAGAAAGTGGAACTTGCAAACAAAAAGCTAAATATAATTGTATCTGTTCTGTCTCATTAGGGTTGTGCAACATATTGTAACACAATGTACAGGTATATTCAAAACAGTAAATTACAGTTTGTAAATATCAAATTTTTATGAAGTACGAATCAAATGCAGAGAAATCTTCTATGATTCCTTAAGCTCCTGGTTCTCCTCATCATCTGGAGACATATGTGTTTTCATGCAGACCAGACGAAAATGTCGAGGTGAGTGGATGTATATTCACCATTTTGTGTTGCAACACATCCATGAACAGATGTGTAACTATGATACTACCAGGTTCTAGACTATGGTCTCATGCTAATGAATCCCACTGAAACCAGACACTTATAGTTAAACCTCATTGCCTCACACTGACAGTATTGTGAGTGCTTAAGGGTTTCTTGTGTTGCCCCTCTTTCTTTCTCCTCTTTCTTACCTCATTCTGTTCATCTCCAGCTCTCGGAGTTGCAGTCAGCACACAGAGGGAGCCACAGCACATCATTAACCGTCTCTCGCAGCAGTCTGCACCCCAAATACAGAGCGGGTCTTTTATGTGCCGTGCTTGATGGACGGCCTAATTCTCTATTAATGGAGGGAACGCAGCCTCATTGCTCATTAAAAATGAATGGAGACAAGCTCTCTGTACTGATAATTACATATATACACACACACACACACACCTGGGAACAGCGGACCCTGCGTCATCCAGACAACAGCGGGCATTTAGAGAGACAAACACGGTGAGACGGAGGCAGACGAGAACAGACATACACAATAACAAGGAGTCGTCAACACTCAGCATGAGAGCAAAAATTAGTCAGAAGAGTAAAAATAAGGCTTGGCCTGATGGAGAGCCGATCACAAAGGAGCACAGATTGAGTTGTATAAAGCAATCAATGTAACAAGATTGGCTTAATTAAAATGGAAGATTAAAATGTGTCAGAGTAAACAATACCAAAAGATGTCTAAGACACATATAAGGAGTTACTACAAAGGATTAATCCTTTATATTACTAAAGTACAAGGAATTACTCTTTTGTCCAAGTCAATCAGAACAGAAATATGTTTTAAAAAGTCAAATAAAGCTGACATGACTGCGCAGAGCAACAATAAATAAAAGCCAGTAAATGAAGCAGGGAGAATTGGAGTGAGTATAGAGTGAAGGTTAATGATGGCTGTCTAAGTTTCTCCTCCCCACCCCCCAAAAAAGCCAAATAAATAAATAAATAAACGCACAAATCTATGAGAGTGATGCCATTTTGCTAAAGCATGCAGGTAATTAACTACAATGGCTAATTAATTCCAATGAAAGAGAGATGTAAATGCCTGAGGTCAGAGGTTTGAATTAATGACAGCAAGACATTAAAGGACTGTTAGATCAACAGAAAAATAGAAAAAAAAAACAAAAACTCTAAAAATATCTATCTGCCAGAGTTGACTGGTGCAGGGCACACAGTAGCAGGCATTCAGCCGTGCAAATACGACTGTTTGTTCAATTACTGCTAATTTATGTTTACACAGGAAAACGGAAAGGAACCTAAACAGGGCCAAATAGCCCCCAGTGCAAAAGCTATTAAGTAAAGCAGCTTTTTTTTTTTTTTTTTATTGATTGACTCAGATATTAAAACTGCAGCCACCATCAAGACCTCCTTTTTAACTGTGCTCACGTTCGAGGAAGAGACACTGTGATAAATTGCTCTGGGATGACGGGAGATGCCTGGTTCAGATTCTAGCAACGGTCTTTCCACATGATATAGTTCCACACAAGAAGAACTGTTCCCTCGTTAGAAGCGCTGAGTTGAGACTTCTGCTGAATCACAATTAACACAAGCAATCTGCTCAGATTCGAAATAAATCAGCTCATCAAAAAGGCTTCAAACAAACTGATTTTCCCCTGGAGTAATTTATCAGCCTTCATGCATGAGTAATAAATAACTGAACTAAACGGAAGAGGCTTTTTTTTCTTCTCAATTATAATTTTGTGGTTAAACTGTGCTGTGTTATATGAAGAAATCTTTCCTGAAAGAGAAAAAATTTTGATGTCAAAACACCAAAAAAAAAAAGTTAGTTGGAAAATTTTCTGGAATTCTCTTTTAATAAATACATTGAGGGTTTAACAAATCACACATTCATTGTATTTCAAAGAATCTAGTTCAACTAATGTAGATTTTATTCTTGACCAATTTTGTGGAGGTCCTCGGCTCGGTACTGTCTGAAGTTTGATTCATAGAAAAAAAACTTAATCTTTAAGAATCTGTTCACAGATTTTTAAGGAAATCTGTCGAGGCTCGATCAGTCAAATAGATTATGCACTAAAGGTGGTTAAAAATAGCCACATCAGTGAATATCCAGGTATGGCTTTTGAACAAAAAAAGTTAAGTCAATAATGTATTTGATGTAGCCCGGTACATCTCTTAAGAGGGACATTAACTTTAGTTAATGTTAGGGCAACATATAATTTCTTTGTCCTTTTTCCTGTATAACTGCATAGGATAATTTTACTTTTAATATATGCTACAATCTGCAACAAATCACTTTTCTATGTAGCTTAGGACAGCTCTCTTACTTGTGCACTTCTCAAACCTTTTGTTCATTTATCAATTATGGGTTGTTGTGTCCATTTTCCTGGTTCACTGTGAATGCCATCTGGGTGGAATTCACCCAAATTCCTTTGACTGTCCAAATTTCTTTCGGGTAGTCAAAGGAAATTCCAAAATTGCTTGCAGAAATATTGAAATGATGATGCTTCATGCAAACACAATGCAACTAAAATCTAAAAGCTTTTCTCAGACAAGACAAAATATATATATTTTTTATCACTGATTCAAATTTATAACATAGAAACACAGTTGGAAACTGTATTTGATGGATTACAACCAGGGTTAATAACCACAGAGAGCACAGCTGTAGTTGTCCGCTGTCTGGTTTGAGTGTACATTATTAATTAAATAGGGTACAGGTCCATGCGGGCATCATTACTGACCGCAGTACCATGGCTATCCAGGGTGCTGACAGCATATTATAGGGATATTAACAAGAAGGAGTGCATAAGTGACTACTACAGGACACAGGAGGGCAGCGTCCCTCGATATGCAAGTACAGGGATGATATAATCTGTGAATGTTTTTTTAAAGCAAGAAGTTGCAGGATCAGAGGTCCTTAAGAAATATAGACTAACAATTACTGCAACCAGAGTGGCAGCAGCACAAAAACGAACCTTCTGAAAACATGCACACTCATACCAACATGTCATTTTGGAATCACCTATTTACTGAACATGCTTGTTTTTGAGCTGTTGGAGGAAGGTAGAGAAAACTTAGGCAGATCCCAGCTGAGGCAGTATGAGTCACTATTCCTTTGGGTAAAGACACACTTTATGTGTATTGATGTCATCCCAGCATTAGCCTAGCATTTCTGCAAGCACCTTTGCAAAAAGAAATCAGCATCAGGAGCTGACTTTACTGAATGCTGTTGCAGAAAGAACTAACCAAATTTGCTGCTGTACAGAAAAAGAAAAAAACTGCAGCATTCAGACTTTATTATGGAGTAACTTAAGTGGGATTTAACAGAAGGATTTAAATGAAGTCTAATTCAGTTATTTTACTCCACTTTAAAGACACTAACTTGCAGTGCATTTAACATTTGGTCTTTTTCTCACTCTGTCTGTCCAATCAAATGTCACTCCAAGTAAGAAAAGTGTCTGCAGAACCAAACACAAAACAATAACAACAAAAAACATCCTGGTATCGTCTACTGCACTATTGTACACATGTGGTTGAGTATTTTTCATTTCATTTTTAACATTAGCCAGGGTCATAACAATTCAGTTATTTTAAAATGCTGTTTCCTTTAAACTCGGTAATTCTATCTTAAAAACAAAAACCTGCTAAAAGCTTGTGTTATTATAACTTTAGCAAACCAGAATATGCAGAAGAATCTGTATCCACCAACGCAGTGATAAAGAAAATACTGCTTTCAGATTGCTTCATGTCTTTATTACAACCGCAGATGTTTAAAATAAAAGAAGGGAAATTATGGACTGTGACTTCATGCAATCACAGCATTTTTATCTTATATGCAGGTTCATTATTTCTGTCTTCGAAGAAAAGTGATGATTTCCCTCTGTAGGAATGAGATACGTGGTGAACATAATAAAAGAAAGGACATTCTTTTGTGACAAAATGGCCAAACACAAATGGAAGCAGTACAAAAGAGCTTGAAAGCAGAAATATGACATCCTGTTTCAAATGGAACGTGTTCTGTTCAAAATGACACACTCGCAGCATACATTGCGATCCTCCCTGCCAGCAGAGGACAAAGCATGCGGGGCCATACAAATGGGCTTGATGTTCAATCTTGTTCCTCACTTAAACAAAACATGTTCAACTGATGAAAAACAGAAGACGCAGAGGGGTTTATGGTCTGAATATCAAAGCAGAGGACTGGTGAAGAAGTGGGAGAGTGCATGAGTAAGCATACAAACAGGAATAGACACGCAAACATATAAACCCAAAGCCCTGAATACCAATTGGGCAAATGGAAAAAAAATAAAAATCCCAAATCTGTCAGAAGCGTCCTGCGAAAGCCCTCTGGCTACAGGGTTAATTTGTTCAGTTTGCATACGTGGGTGTGTGTGAACATTTCGCCACGCGCAAGAGGAAACTCTTCAGAGAGATGGCTCTGTCCATCCGCACTGCTGCGACCCACAACCACGGGCAACAGATTCTGGATAATTCATCATCTTCATTATTCCACAGGCCATGAATAAACAGATTGAAGAAGCAAAGAAGGATGCAGCCGGCCAACCAGCCACCACCAGAACCGCTATTTGTCCTAACACACAATCTGTTAGCGCTGACAGATTACCGCACATCACTGGGCCCAACATTAGCCTGTGACAGTGTTTACTTCACAAGGCTCCCCTCTAACTCTTTCACTCATGCCTGTCCAGCCCTCTGTTTTCTCCTTTTCTCTGTCCATCTTTAGCGGCTTCCTCTGGAATCTGAGCTGTTGATTTTGAGCAGGCAGGAACCTGATGGGTTTAACGACAGATTTTGACGGAAACCAGGAACGCTCTGAAACATGTGGCAATGCACAGAAAGCAAAACTCTTCACTAACTCAACATTTCCATCGTGCAACAGGCTTTAAATAAGTAAACACAAAACAGCAGGGGTCTGTAGAAAAGTCAGGCTAACTGTAGTCTCTGTCTTTTTGCAAAGGCAAGTTTTCAACAATGCTCATAAAAGATCTGAGCAACACTGGTAAAAAAAATATGGATTGTTAATATGGAAAAAGCATTGGAATACTGACAAAATTAAATTAAATAATGAATTCTGAAATAATTTATTTTCCACTGATTGAAGTTGAGTTAGAAAAAGACAGGACTTTGAAAATATAGATGAACACAAGAAGTAATTGTGAAATCATTGTGCATCAACTGAATACCCAAAGCTGAATCTGTAGCTGTAGACCTAAATTTGTATTTGCTTTGACTGTGTTCGTAGGGCAGCTGCACAGTGGCGCAGTGGGTAGCGCTGTTGCCTTGCAGCAAGAAGGTCCTGGGTTCGATTCCCGGCCCGGGGTCTTTCTGCACGGAGTTTGCATGTTCTCCCTGTGCATGCGTGGGTTCTCTCCGGGTTCTCCGGCTTCCTCCCACAGTCCAAAAACATGACTGTCAGGTTAATTGGGCTTTCCAGATTCTCCCTAGGTGTGAGTGTGTGTGTGCATGGTTGTTTGTCCTGTTTGTCTCTCTGTGTTGCCCTGCGACAGACTGGCGACCTGTCCAGGGTGTACCCCGCCTCTCGCCCGGAACGCAGCTGGAGATAGGCACCAGCACCTCCCGACCCCGTTAGGGAGAAGGGTGACGGAAAATGGATGGATGGATGGATGGATGTGTTCGTAGGGCTGATTTAATCAGTTTTTGTTATGTTTCATTGTGTTGTAGCACCAAGGTCATGAAACTGCAGGAGAAGAACCGGCTTCCTTTTGCCTCATAATTTCTGAAAAACTGAAGTTGTTTTGTGCCTTTTACTTCGTCTATTCATACAGACAACAAGCAATGCCCCCAAGCAGCAAATTCACAGACCTTAACCAACACAAAAGACTCCAGGCCCTTTTCTCCCCTTTCGCCAATTTGCACCCACACATTGTCATTTTGTTCCTTTCTTCCTCCATTTTGACACCATTAGCAAAATGTTTCAACCCAATGTGATTACAACTGCATAACAGTATGTTTTTTTGTCATGTTAGATGAATATGTTTCACAAATTATGCAGATTTTTAAATCTTAAAATTTCTCAAGCCTTACATGAAAATGTAAAACTTAATTCATTGGGTCAAGACCAAAAAAGTACAAATTTTCAAATTCTGACTTCATTTAATAAGGAAAAAAGCTCTTTGGAAGAGTAATTTCACCCTTAACCTAAAATGGTTTTGGCACTCATGGCAGAAAAGAACTCCCATGATGCATTTGTGATGATTGGCAATCAAGAGTTTGACATCACCTTTTGGTGAGAAGTGGTTCTGACCTTAGAACTCTTCCATTTCTGCCTGGTCTTTTTCATGGTTAAATCAAGACCTTAATAGTTTTTGTGACCTTCAAGATGAGTCATGGATGAGGTCTAGGAATATTCTGGTGTACTGTGCAGAAGATTCACATGTCCACATTTGTATAGATGACAGCTAAATCCCAACGCCTTGAGCAGATATGTCTTTGTGACCCTTTCAAGATTTAAACAATATTAGTGACCGTTTCTCATCTGCTCTTTAATTTTCTATGAATCACGACATATTGTGTGTCTTTTCAGATATTTATTTTTGTTCACCTAAATTATTCAAACTAGGATGTTCCCATTGGTATTGAATGCTGATGGCATTTTAACTTTGACTGTGCTGTTTCACCATTTTATTCCACCATTTTCTTTCTGGCTGAACATGTACCTTATGACCTCAGAAAACGGCACCCGAACGTGGTTCATTATGTGACTTAGCATGAAGCTAGCCATTCTTGTTTTCCGATGACTTTCTCCTGGTGTGATCCAATCCTGAAATTTCATGAACCCCACTGGTAAAAGTCAGTGGTTCAGACCTCCTGGGACAGTATCAGGTCTGCTGTCCATCTGTCACACAAATGCTTGCCAGATCCTCACACACTGATGAAAGCGCTATGACAACTGAAACTGTCACATTTGTTTAATACACCAACAACTGAATTGCATGTGAAACTAAAGCTGCAAGCTGGAAATAAAAATAACGTGTAGACTTAAAGATACACCAACATTGAAGCCAAATATATTTCCTTCTGAAGTAATGAAACTATTAAATCCTCCAAAGTGTTACTGTTCCAAATAAATTAAATAAAGGTGCCAATATGAGGCTTAAAGATTTTACTCTAAAGCCAAGCTCCTTTATATTTAGGCCATGTGCATGTGTGTATGTTTTCTAATAAGTCTGCAGAGCCATGCTACGCCAAGAAGCTCAGTGGGAAACCACAATCATCAAATCTCAGATCAAGCAGACTTGGACACCTCCTCGCTGGTTTCCACTGGGAGACAAATGAAAAGCAAAGTTCTTATTCTATCCACGCAATGCTTACTCCTTCTCTTCATCGTTCTTACCATCTCTCCACAAGTCAACATTTTCTAAACTGTTACCTTTTGGCGCATATGCTTACCTCAACAGATTTTTTTTTTTGAAAGGAAAGGAGCAATCTTTAAAGTTTTCCTATAAAGTATCAAAACTGCAAATGTGGCAACTTTGGTACAAAACCAATAAAAGAACAGGTGTGCTTTCTATTCTGAAGACGGGTTTGACTGCATTTCAAAATACGGGTTTGGGGAAAGTTCTGAGTTCAACCGAGTGCTTGTCAGTCATGTATGTTTTGACAAATCATTAAAAAACATCTGCATTTTCTAAGAGCTGCATGCTGATGAATAAGGAGATTTTCCAGACACCTCGAGATTCGGAAGATGTCAGACTGAGGGCTTTTGGAGTTGCTTGCTTCTGTCATTGCATGCCCCGTCTGCTAGCTAAGGAAATGTTCTCGACTCTAGGTGTGCTGTTCATTCACTCGTCCATGCAAGGAAAAGTAAACAGGAAAAGTGAAACATCGGGAACAGAGCAGTATATCTGATCAAAAGAAAAACTTACACAAAGTGTAGGAATTTAGATTTTTTTATTTGAATTGGATAATCATGATTTTAATTTCAAAGTAGTCATAAAATATTTAATGAATGAGTATCTTAATATCTATTAGCTAATTAGGCAATTATATGGTACTAATTCAAAGCATTCAGTGACCTAGAAATAGTGAAGAATGGCTATTATTTCAGTGTCCTGTGTTGCTGGCCATATCTATTCTTCTCTGCCTATACAGAGTCTTCTGATTGTTACTGCCAGGAGAATAATGCACTATATGCTCAGATCCTTTCAGACTGGTTTCTTGAATATGACAATGGGTTCACTACACCAATGGCTCCACAGTCAAATATGTCAACCTAGCAGAGCATCTTCAGGATGTGGTGGAATGGGAGATTCCCATTGTAGATGTGTAGATGGAAAAAAATGCAGCAGCTGAATAACGTTATATTGTTAGTATGGAGTAAAATCTCTTCCAGTGATTAATTAATTTCAACATCTTGTTGAATTTAGGCTATGAAGGTACATCTTGCCAAACCCAGTATTGGCAAGATTCACATAATGAGGTTAAGTTTATGCATGAGAAAAGTATCTATTACACAACAATAAGCACAAAAGACAAACAATTATTATCTATCTCTTTCCCAACCATCTTTAGTAGTAGTAGCATCTTCTACTAAAGATGCCTCAGCATCTTTAGAAAGTCAAAGATCCTATAGTGTGTAATAAGGGCAGTAGTGAACCAAGTGCAACGTCCTTCTGCAATGACCCACTGTCAGAGCTGTGCAGTGCAGACCGATATCGTCCATAGGTAGGGGAGATATTATTATTATTATTTGTTTAAAAACTGTCAAAACTAATCCTTTGCAAGAGGAACAACGTAAATTGAGAGGATTGGAGAATTTTGGGAATTTTAGACCAAATATTTTTGGGGTTAAAATTAAAGTCTAACTGTTCATACTAGGTCCAAGACGGTCACTAAAAAAATCAAAATCGACAATTTATCCCTTGGGAACACACGTAAAACATTTTTTCTCCAAAGAAAATTTAATTAAGTCTTTTCCTTTCCCCTTTACTGTCTGCTACATCCATAATTCGCTCCTCAGCCAGTTCCTACTTCTTGCCTCCTGGGAAATCACAGCTGATCCTTGCCTCTATTGAATACCCATGCCTTTAACTCGCCTTCCACATTTGTCTATTCTCTTTATCCCTTTAAGCCACAATGGACAACTCACAATCAATCATGTGGTTATCAATTAGCAATCTCGTCTTTACTGATCAATGAATCTAAATGCAACCGTTTTCTCTCCGCAACACGACCCCCATCCACCTTTTTTTCCACGCCATGCCTTTTAACAACCCCCCTTAAAAAAAATTTACACATTTGTTTATTCCTACACTCAGCTCTGTTGGAGTGCTCTTTTAAGTACTGGATCAAAGTCAAGGATACGGTGGGTAAACAGGAATGTAAGCTGGCGGCTTAAACTCGTCTCTGCCACCCCCTAACAATTTATACATACTAAATACACCTGCAACTTCCCACTCATATTCTGACTAAGAGGTATGCACACAAATAAATGGATCCATACAATATGGATCTAACCCTTGTTATTTCCCCTCTTACATTAGATGCTTTTAGCTTATGTATATAAATGAAAGATCTAATTGATTGTCCTTTAATTTCAATGTGAGATAAGAGTGCCACATGGGAGTCATCAACAAAGGGATGAGAAAGAAATTGTCAAAAGGGGCCGTTATGTATGTCCTAGACTTTTACTACTAAGACTATATATAGAACAACCATATATCAAGGGACACTTAATATCAGTTTCTTTAGAGCAGCATTTGTACAGAAAGGAACACAGATCGATCAAACCAATGAAAAAGCAACAAAAATAATTCTATAATTGATTTTCTAAATTAAAACCAAACACATTCAGTGTTGCCAACATATTTCCTGTCTGATAATATATGTCAAAAATAACAATAATAAAAAAAATAGCACGACACTAAGAATGGGCCAGTTTGAAAATGTTCATAATAACCTTCAGTAAAACAGTATTATTGTATTAATAAAGAATGTAACTTAATAAGCCTTCTGGGTAGCACGTCTCTTCTCTGCAGCAGACATTTCCAGCAAGTTGAAAATGTGCAGCAACAGGTGGGGGAGGAGCAGTTTTGCATTACTTCACATTCCATACAGTCTGAGAAAAATCTATTTTCTGTACAACACATTTCAATAAAAGAATCTAAACCTATATCCAGAAAAACACAGTTGAAAACTAAATAAAACTGCGTGGACTCTGTAACAACTCTTAGCTGCAGGAGTTAAAAAACCCCAAAACAAAACAAACACCTGTGTGTGTAGCAGGTTACACCCCTCAGGGGAAAGCTGCTGTTTATGCTAATGTTCAGCACTGCTTCCAGCTGAGGGTTCAAGCAACACATCTTATTCAATGAAAGCCTAAATTAGATGTGGAGCTTAATACGGGAGAACGATGCATGTACCCCTATTCACAGATTCTGAGAATATTTAAAGAAAGACGACAAGGCAGAAGGAGGTCATGAAGCGAAGTTTCTCATTTAAGCAAGAAGTCAGCAATATCCCACTCTTTGTGATCCTACCATAATCAAATAATTCAAAAGGCATCATGAGTTTTCAAAAATTTCTGACTGTTTTTACATAATCGAGGACGCTTGACCTACCATCCCTCATCCCTCTCTCAGCGCCTCCTCACTTACACAACTCTCCCACCTACAACACTCAGCATCTTTTATGAAGCCAAAAGAGGGAAGTGTGAGATGCAGATCTGCTATACTAAAAAGTTACACACATACACATATAAATATATATATATATATAAATATATATATATATATATATATATATATATATATATATATATATATATATATATATATATATATATATAGAGCCATCTGGTTCTTATGAGTAAGAAGCAATACCACAGTTATGAGTAATCCACCTTATGAGTCAGAAGCAAATGCTTGTTCTGCAAACTGCAACATTTCACACACGTTTATTTCGTTATTGTGTATAGAAAATTACTCAAAGTATATGAGAGCTTTAATTGTTTCATGGGTCCAAACTGACTCTTTTTAAAAACGTTTTTCTTTGCACCCTGCGGCTTTACTATGTTGTTTACGTCACTTCATCTGCACAAAACTTCACGGAAGGGCACAAAGGGGTCAAATTTGTCAGCAGGTTGCTTGCAGAGCCTCTTTGGCAATACTCTCAAAATGATTGCCCCTTGACAACCTTTCACCAATCAAAGACTGTTCTTTTGACCTTACCATCTACCTGGAGCACCAGAGGAGATAAGAGACAGACAGACTGATTACACAGTCTGTCACTGGGTCATTATATAGCCTTGTCTAATCCTGTCTGCCCCTTCATCTTTCTCCTCCTTGCCTTTTCTTACACCCTTTATCTAACAGTGAGGCCTTTGACCCTATGTTGTTTCAGTAAATAACATAGATGCCCTTCAAAAGGAGAGAAGAGATTGCAAGACAGTGGAAGTTAATGAAGGTGGTCTGAGTCTGCTGTGAACCCAACATAAACGAACTGGAAGAAAAAGGATGAGAAAAGATGTGAGTGAAAGGGATAGAAAGAAAAAATATAGCATCCTCTGAGGTTATCGGCAGCTGTGGTAAAGAGGAATCAAATGTACCTTTTATTGCAGCTCACCATCAACATTTTAGAAAAATTTGCAAACATTGAAAAATAGAAATCAGGTATTTCACATTAATGGCCAATTAAATGCATAATTTTCTTTGTAAATTGGTCAATTTTATGGGAAAATGTCTAAAAATTTTACTTAATCCTTGGTGTTCTACAATTATAACTTCACTAAGAGCCCCTTTTTTCCTAGTCACTCCTTAAAATGGGAATGTCAAGAGAACAGTATAATTTAAATTGGGACAAACAAGGCTGGAAAAGGACTTAAATGTATTGTTTCACAGCTTGGTGTTAATATAAACAAGGAATGACATCTGTATATAACAAATCCCTGATAATAACAATCTTGTATACATTTTTACCAGCTGTTAGAAACTTTTGGTGTAAGTTTAGCAGGAAAAGAGGAACACATTCTTCCCAGCAAATAAGCTCGCTGAACAGCTTGATGATGTGTCACAATTTTAAAAAAGTAACAATTTCAAACCTATGAAAAACATCATCATCATCTGCAGTGTCGCACAAAGTTGTTTCACAGAAATAACAGTTGCTTTTCCTTCCTCCTTGAGGAAGGAAATAAGGAGTCGATAATGACTGCGTAGGATAACATGTTCATAAAATAATATGTTTGAGGGAAAATATTTTTAAATTCATGATTACATTGGGTTTTTTTTAAACAGATGGTTCAGAGAAATTAAATGTGTTGACAATAATGTATTGATTTTGAGACATTCAGATACTGGATTTGGAAATGCTGTCAACATTTTGGGAATTCCCAAGTTGAGATAAGGGTCTATTTTCTCCAGGGAACATGCATAGAGACTATGGTTTTATAAATAGCCTAAAACATGAGTGATGCACCATTATTTATGGTAATTCATTTCATTCCAACCATTATGTCATACACAAATTACTCTGAGCACAGCTGCAGAGTGCTGTGCTCAGTGTTGCTTTAAGTTTTCAAAACCGGCGGAAAATTAGTAAATATTGGTGATAATCAGTCTTTGGTTTCACATTAACTTATTGCTCACACTGAGCAAGCCGGCTCTGACACAACATATTATTAATTTTCCTTTAATAATGTTGTGATATCAATTATTTCTGATATTAGCAGAGGTTTGGTTTTAATGGAAGGAAACGACTACTCACCACACTCAATCACACAGCCAAACAACAACAACAACAAAAAACCTATGTGCACATACACACCAAAGCTTAAAAGAGAGAAATAAATTCACTGAACAATTTGAATTGTTTCTGTCGGTCCTACAATATATTTCTCCTAAGATCTGCTGTTTGCCTGAAGTCTTTTGCTTTTTTAGCGACTGGCACGTCTCAACACGTCCCTCTATAAAATATAGTTTCAATTCTGGTCCCTTCTAAAACCTTTTGCTTCGTCTGAGTTAAACACTTTACAGGTACAGAAAATAGTTACATTCAATCCTTCTTTACTTAGTGGCAGCATCCACTCTGACGATCTTTGTCAGTGCAACCAGGCAACACTTACAAACCGTCTATTCAATAAGTGGGAAGAAAGGCCGGACTTTTCTGACCCGGAGCTCACCATTCAGAGCAGATCGAGCTGAAAATAAAAAGTCGGGACTAGCTGAATAAAAATGTTATACCTGACACTTTTAAAGCCCTGCTTGGTATGTCTGCATTAATGCACAAAACTGCCTTTTTGCTTTTACCAACATTTCACTTTGTGTGTTGCTCAAATACTCTGAGCTGATGAATAACAGATGGTGGCAGTACAGTAAGAATCAGAGACACAGCATTGATAGATGAGTGTGTCACGCTGTCATTAGTCCTTTATATGAATGTCAACAATGTGTCCAAGCCTGTCTCCTGCTTTCACCAACTCGTAAGTGCACTGTGTAAGCATTGAGGCTCATTCTCTACACTCACGTCCTCCTATTGCTCCACATAATCAATACATTCACAAAAAAATACATCAGTTTAGTATGGTAACATTTAGAAAATCTGTCACACTGACTTTTTGAGAAAACTAAGTTGCTCTAAAATAACTGCTTTATCTCCTACTATAACAAACTAGTACATCCCATGCAGAGAATGTGTTATCATTGCCCTGGACGTTTACATCTTTATAGCAGCGTGTGCAGCAAGTGGTGGGCATCAACAACTTTGAGTGCATGCACAAAAAAAAAGACACTGCAGTTACATTCTCTTATGTATGCAGGGAAAACTTAGAAGAGACTATTGATTTTGTGGAAAAGAGGAGGCCGATAACGGATGTGCGAATTTGTCATCCGGGGAGAGATTCAAAGGGAAACGGCCAGTGCAATCATTACCAGCAAGGAGCCGGCAGGGAAGCACTCGCACACAAACATAGGCACATCTTTATAAAAATGGACAGGAGGCTCGGGAGAATATATATCTAAAAAAAATGTAAAGCTCTCAATAAATGGGGTCAAGAAATTATCATAAACCAAAACATTAAAAAAAAAAAAAAAGGCCGGGAAACAGATATTTCCTAGGATTGCTCAGGGTTACAGCTGATTTTTTTTTCTAAAGTTTTAGGCATTTGTACTAATCCCACTGACCAAATGAAACCCCAACAGGTGTCTGATGAGAGACAGGGCACACTCAGAGTGAGTCACTGCATCTTAACCACTCGTACTGCGCAAGTCGAGGAAGAGCTTGAGCTGATGGAAGAGGAAGACGTTGTAAAAATCAATAAGATAGCATTCACCATGACTGCTATAATGTTTTTGCCTTTCACGGTGCATAGCTCTTGGAACAGATTGTTACTCTGCATGGATATGCTTAGGAATCCTATTTAGTTCAAAACAGGAAAGGTCACTGTCACAGCGCATATAACCTGCCATGGTCCTTTAGCGAAATTATATATTTTAAGGTAAACACATATCTAAAGCAAATGTGGTTTTAACGTTGCAAAATTGGGTAAATAAGTATTTTGTTTATGCAAATAATTATTACTAAAATATAATCTATATACCTCTAATGTCAGTCCCACCAGTGGTAATTATACCACAACTTGATCTTCAAAATTATGCAGAAATGAAGGAAAGGAATCTCAATATATTTGTAAAAGTTGTTACAAAAAAAAACAAAAAAAAACATAAATGCAGTGAAAGGCATATTCAGAAATATAACCTTTAATATAAAGTTCACATCTCACACTTAAGCTATTTTTTAAAGTACTCCAAACGTCTAATTATAGCTGCTGGCACAGTTATGCATCGAGTTTATATTCTGCACATTGTGCGAGACGTTTGTGAGTAGAAAGGTTCTGCGATGAGACAGAAGGAGAGGGATGTGTTAAGAGAGGGGAGATAATAAGAGGGGAGGGGAGGCGATGGTGAAGGTGGAGCTGATGATGGGAGTGTGGATGGTTTCTATTTTTAGCCCACATGTGTGATATATGCCAATAGATGTTCAAACCAGTGAGTAAGGCAGACTTTACCAGGCTATTACGGAAGGATTCTGCCTGCTGTCACATTTGAACCTAATCCATAATATTATAACCTAGTGTGGCACTGACAAATTGTGTTTCTTTGTAGATACAATCAGCATTTTATCTGCATCAAATACATCAAATTACAGTCCATTTTTCAAAAGGATGACTGAAGATAACCATTGGCCCCAATATGACTTTCCCTGCCAGAAGGCAGAGGTGCTGAAAACCTCTATAAAAATGAGTGAATTGAACAAGCTGAAATTGAATTGAGTGCAGGAAGAAAACAGATCAGGATAATATTCATAAAGTCACTGAGAGAGTGGTTATTCTTAAAATGATTGGGCAAAAACAGGAAGGACATAGACGATAAAACGCCAGCACACACGTGAACAAAGTGACATCAATCAGCAGATACCAACTGTGAAACATTCTAAATAAAATCCCCAAAGTAAAAGATTGATGCAATTTCTCCAAAAAGACCCTGAAGACATTAAATGAGCTCCAGAATAGAACAATAACAGGAGTGATGGCACAGGAAAAGCCAAATCTGCTGTGACCATATTACAATGTTTTTCTGAGTGTGGCTTCAGTGAGGCTGATACATCTTTGTTTATAAGGCTGCCGTGCAAGGGCCAAAGCCACTTATTGAATTATGTGTGTATACTATCAATCACTCCTTCTGTGACTGGCCCCCACTTACTAAAGCATTTATCTGATGAGCTTTCATAAATGGGCTAATGAATTGCAATGTCCTCTGACTTCGGTCAAATCATAATCACATCCTTTTCAGGAGGACTATGTTTTACAAACTGAAGGTTTGGAGGAGGCAGTGCGGGCTAGTCAGGGTTAAAAGACTAAAATGAAGTAATATCACCATTCAAAAATATACAGAGTGAACGACCAGTGTTCACTTTATATCACCTGTGAATAGCTAAAATCCACTATTACTTGAAACATCCACAAAGATGCTTATAGCTGCCTATTTTAACAGACACCAGTATACCTTAGTATTGTTCAAGGTGGAGCGTTGGAAAGAGTAGAAGCTTCTTAAAGAGACAGGGGCCAATTTCAAAGCATCAAATTGTGAAGTCAAAATTATCTGAAGTTATGTTTGATGTAAACATCATTTTTATAACAACTGAGGATATGACAGTCACATGAATGTGGCTCTATGGGCCTGGACAATACATAATACCATTCCTTCAACTTGTCCAGCAAGGCCATTGCATCTTCTCTCACAGTGGATTCTGAAAACTAAAACTAATACATGTTGAGGTTCTTATTTACAAAGCAAAACAACTTTCACTTCTTTGGAATATACAGAATTTTTTTCTACTGCATTTTGGTCTGTTTCTCTCACTTTATAGCCACATGCACACATGCAAATCTGAGTAAACAGCACAGACAAACATAGACAAGAGTATATATACACAGAAAAACGCACCCATTTGGAACAGCAAACTCTCAATATTAGCCATCTGTGAATGTCTAAAAACATTTGGCCAGGTTTTTGGCATTAGTTTGCTTGTCTGTGGGGTCTGGCTCAAATGTGTTACCATTTCTCAGCAAGCCTTCTGTACAGAGCACACATCATCAGTGACCTCACTGCTGGAGGATGGGGCACAGGCCAAGTTTACCACTAAGAGCTGCTCTACAGGGGAACGAGGAACACAGAGATACTTCTCTATCCCTCTGCTGTCTTCCTTAAAAACTTCAATTTGCTCTCTGACCATCTCTTGGCCCTTTGCTACAGTGTATCACTTTCAGCTCGAGAAAGAGAGCCAAGGAACTGTCCTCTCTGAGCACATTGGAAGACCTATTGTTTCTCAACACTCTTAATGAAAATACAATTAGGTCACACAGATAAGACTATCCACTAATTACAAACCTCAGATGAAAGAGGAACCTCTTTATCAGTAGAACTACAGCTAAAACGAACAAGCAAAAAGACACGTAACCTGGAATTGACCTTATGTTAGTTACAGAAGATCAGGCCACATCTGCATTTATCTAAACGTCACAGGTCTCCTATGATACAGATGGAGTACAACCCTAAGTCATATGTTATTCTCCAGCAATGTGGTGTGCGTAGTTTGTGTGTTATACTCAATCCTTTGATTGTTTTTTTTTTTTTTCCTCTAGGCAGTTTGACATTTACTTTGTTAAATTGTGAATGAATTGAGTGAAGTTAATGAAAACGCAGAGGCTAATGTGTCCAGAGCTTTATCAGACTGTGCCATGCCTAGTTGGACGGAACAAATGGAAAGATGTTATCCCCCTTTCAACCACCTGCTGCCGACCTGGCCCACCTGCCCATGAAATATTTATTATGCTCCAGAGCACATGGGCTTGACCTAAATCCACCTATTAGGCTGGCTAGCATCACAACAATGATTAAGTGAACCGTGCATTTAAGGGCTGGCAGTAAAAACAGTCAGTTGGCTCTTAATAGCGTGAATCTTAGCTGGGTGAATTTGGTCTACATACTTTACATCACTTTTATGAGGAATCCAAAAAGAAAACAGCTTATGGCTGGATTTTCCTAGAGTTTTATCTGAATTTTATCTTATCGGAAAAGGTTTGAGGAAGCAAAGGGATGTACAGAAGCAGTTTAGATGATGTATTCTCTGCAACAAGCAGTTAGTAAAAAGAAAACAGGAAGGCTTAACACAATAAAGTAGAATTGCTGTATTTGATCTTCTTGTAGTTTCAAATTCTGTTATGAATGTGCTGAAAAAGGTGTCAAAACAGCAAACATTGTGATCCCTGATTTATCCACTTTAAGAATTTGCAAACATCTTCAGTTAGAATTTACCAAAAATAATTTCTGCAATATTTTCCATGCCAAACGTTATATCCTAATGGTTAGTCCATTCATATGCTTTATTCAGCCCCATTGAACAATTGTTCTTTTCATATTCAGGTGTTAAAATTTGTTCTGTATTTATATCCAGAATGAAAAATAATCAAGTACAATAAAATATTTAATGGTTAAACCTATGGCACTAACTGCACATCTGCAGACATAAACTCATTAATTCTACCAATGCAGCAGATACATATTTTTTTATCCAGTGGCTTTGCTAAATTTTTGCACTCATTAAAAGACATTTTTTTCTTAAATGTGACAACTCTGAAATGCAGTTAGGCTGTGCTACAGTTATTACTACATATTGAATTCTGTTTTTGATCAGGATCAGGCAAAAATCAAAACAATAGCTTTATTTATACTTATGTATCATCACCTCTCCCACCTCCTTTGTAATATAAATAGCAAAGAATCATGTTTTTTCTTTCCTCCCTCACGTTACCGACATGCTGGGGAGCTGAGATTTCCACACAGTGTGTATGTGTACATGCCCAATTCGAGTATGTAATTTATTGTAATTTAGACTGGTTTTTAAAAGATGCCTGTGCACTGCAGCACTGCAGGTTCAAAGTAGTGTCTGTAGGAGAGCAATGAAGAGAGGGGGAGGAAGAACGAGAAATGAGCAGGATTTAGGCAGACATTTCATGGACTGTAGAGCACTGCATTACAAAACAATACTCTGAAGTCTTTTAGGATTTTTTTTTTACTTACTTTCACAGCAACATTATGTTGTAAGTAGAAAGAATAGAGACAAACCAGGAAGATTTTTTAGAAAGAATTTCTGCACACTGACAAAGCCAAGCTGCATGTTACAGAGAGAAAGCAGCAATTCTCTCTGTAATCACTGTACATTTCAATTGGGCCTGCAACTATTAGTCAATTTAATTCATGACCATCCATCCATCCATCCATCCATCCATCCATCCATCCATCCATCCATCCATCCATCCATCCATCCATCCATCCATCCATCCATCCATCCATCCATCCATCCATCCATCCATCCATCCATCCATCCATCCATCCATCCATCCGTTTTCTAACACCCTTGTCCCAGTGGGGTCAGCAGGGGTACTGACCCCACTAGGTACTGGTGTCTCCTGGCAGGGTTCACTCTGGACAGGTCACCAGCCTGTCGCAGATACCACTACACTACAAAGTAAATGGAGTTTAAACAGCTGTAAAATGCAGATATATAGACAGTATCTTCACTATGGACAATTGCAATACATCAATTTCTCAAAAGTACAACTGTGTGATTTCTCCATAGTCCAGTTACAGTACCTCATATTTGTCTTTTGTTTCAATGGTGTAAGAAGACTTGATGCCAAAAAAAAAAATAGTGCTACCATATATCTCACTATGTATCTGACACTATAAATCAGTTTACCACATTATATTCTGGACATGTAAAAAAAAAAAAATCACACTTTTATGACAATTTGTAAGTCATTTTTGTGTCCATTTCTTATTGTAATCAACAATGGCTGTTATATACCATTTTTTGTAGTCATGTTATTATATTTTGTACAAACATGAAATCTATATTTTTTTATTACCTTTTCATCAAAACTTAACATATGTTTATCTTATCAAATTCTAGGTCATACTTGGATTAAGCCATGTTTACTGGCATGTTGGGTAAAGTTGTAAGAGCCACAAATAAATTGAGAAGGAACTTAAAATGCAATAAGCTGGAAGAATAAGTTTGATCTGATTGAGGTGGCAGTATTTCTTGTTGATCAGCTGGTGGGCACGTGAAACTCCACAGATAAAAAAAAAAAAAAAAAAAACGACACCACCTGAACTGTATTGACGTTGTGCTGTCACACAGAATACTGGAAAAGTTTTAAAGATATCTTTAACACTGAGAAAAGGCAAAATTGGCCAGAAATGATCCTAAATTAATGTGGCATCTTGACTCCCAAGACCAACTGAAGCCTTTTCAGTATGTAGAGATGCAGAAACTAAAAGTGTTTCTGAACATAAGTTTTAAGTTCTAACGCAAACACATTTTTCTAACAATGTCTTTAGCAGCTCTGATAATACATGATAATGACTGAATATATAACTCAACAAAGAGAAGAGGATAAAAAGTATCTCTGAGTTTAGGACTCAGAAACGTCAGTTCTTGCATTTCATGCGATTGCATCATGTAGCCATTTACAAATGTATATTCTTTTCACGCCACTTGAGACTGAATGTCATGAACCCATTTCCTGAAAATTGTATGACCGGTATCTGTTTTTCATTGCATACTTTGTATAGCGTACTGATTTTCAGCAGAACAGAACAGAAGTCATTTGTTCACTCTACATGTGGATTTTAGGGAATTATTTTTGGATTCCACATTAGGGTTGCAGACGACCTCCCCCACCACCAAAGAATCTAATTGATTTCTGTATTAAGTATAATACTCTTTCATTCCCCACAGTAAGTTAAGGACACATCTCAGAAATTATTTTGCACGAATGAGACAGCTAGGTGGACTTCTGAGCTCTTGAACAAGTTATTTATGCAGCTTTAATTCAATCCTAATAAGATTAAAACTTTATGCTGACTGTCTCATGTGAAGTGAAGCCGGTGAAAATCCTTTTATTGAGCTTCAGTGGACCATGGCCTTGCTA
This sequence comes from Poeciliopsis gracilis, assembly GCA_911649635.1. Classification (NCBI taxonomy): domain Eukaryota; kingdom Metazoa; phylum Chordata; class Actinopteri; order Cyprinodontiformes; family Poeciliidae; genus Poeciliopsis; species Poeciliopsis gracilis. Next base: position 9,109,516 of record CAJVRI010001220.1, read on the forward strand.
CTCCCTGAGCATGGAGGTAGAAGTCGGGTCATGCGTACAAGTCAGGAGTTTGAAAATTGAATTAATATTACCACCAGTCAACCTTTGAAGGGCTTACTGAAATCTGCTAATGGTTTTAGTCCATTACTTGACTTTTATGCTCTTCCCAGTGCTTGGTGTTTTCAGATGGCACATAGCAGGTTTAATCCCTCTGCATGGGTAATCCCCCAAAGACATCTGCATAAAAGAGAAAAGTTGATTCCTAGCTTTGGGAAGGACATGTCCTGCATCCTCACATAAGTATGGTAAAGCACACCAGAGGTCAAGCAAAAATTTTGACCGTCAAATGAAAAGAACACTTTTTTTTATTAAACTGACCTAAATCAAATGTCACGACATAAAATCCTGTCAGATTATCCTCCATGAAGACACCCCCCCAACACACACGCACACTTTCACAAAGGCACACGTTCACTAAAGGGGGGGGGGGAACTAGCAGGACAAGCACTAATCCGCACAGATTTAGTGTAGCAGAACAATTGCTTTTGTCACCCTGGATAATCAGCCCAGAGTACAGTTTATAAATTACAGTACATGCACTAAAAAACAAACAGGAAGACGGTGAGCGTGCAAGTGAGAACAAATGTGTTCACTGCAAGTGCATGAGTGAGAGCGCATAAAAATGGAACAATGATGTCAACCTGTTAAAAAGCCCGTCTGCAAGCCTCAGAAAATTACTCCGTCTCATTCAGAAATGGTTTGTCACACACTCTACAGGGAAATAAGGGGTAATTTCTTTCTCTAACTTGGCCTACATATATAGATAAGTATCATTCACATTCCCTTCAGCCTCTATTATCCAGACAGTAATGAGCATGTCTGCCCAGTGGACACAATAAGGCCTAATCCATGATTGTTTACATTTGGGTGTTTGCTCAAAGCAAGCTAAATCAAGGGCCACTCCAGTAAAATGACAACAACAATGCTCTACTAAGTGATGATGTAACTGTCCTTGTGTATCAACCCTTATTTATGCAATTCAGTGTTTTGCTAACTAAAGAAGCAGTTAGCATTTATTCTACTTTTTTACAACATTGGAAAAATATGCTTCTGGGAGTAGCTCACTTTGTTTTAGCATCTCACCCATGTCATTAAAATCAGAGATCTAGGACAGCGGAAATCAATTTAATTGCTGTAATACATTACTGACATGAAGAGCATGAATATATGTCTAGGGCTAGCATATCTGAGTCTCAGCTGTCAGCTGAATGTGAATATTTCTTCAAGTGATTAAAGGAAGAAAAGCCATTCCAGTTTATATTCTTGGCTGCAGAAACAATTTGTATTTTATTTAGAAGATATTCTGTGCTAAACCAATTTAATGACCATGAATGAGTTATGCTCTCTGGGGAATACACACTGTTGTTACAGGAATGCTAACCAAGCTAAGATGTATTATTTCAGAACAAAAAACAAAACATAAAATACCAACTCCATCAGAATTTTGTCTTTATTTGAAAGTATTGGTGCAACTTTTACAGTGACTGCTCTTTCACTTCCGTAAATTGGTGTTGACCTTGCTCTTTGTACTCATAAATAATGAGCCCTTGTAGCAGAATGACTAGAAAAAAAATGCAATGCTATTAAAGGATCTTTTTTTTCACAACTTGCTGGAATCAGTGTGAGCAGTAAAAACCAGATATCAGAAATTGGTCTAAAGTCTATTATTTCAGCTCCGATCTCTATCACAAACTAAAGTATAAATATCACAGAAAAGAATTATAAATCTTTTCATGGGATTTTCTGTGGAGAGGAGTCATCAGCTGAAGAATACCACTGCACACTGGAAACTGATAATCAACAGCTCATTATGGGACTCCTTGCTGAGAGCCTGCTGGTAATTGAGATGGACACGACACGAGTGTAGTCGGCTTGGAGGGATCATAGATGAAGGAAATCAACCGCCAGAAACTAAAAGGCAGGTTTGGGATAATGGGGGTGGGGTCAGTTTCAAAGACACAGAGCATTCTTTCTTCTTTTAATCCAATCACTCCATTAACTCTAGCCCAGTTAAACAGGATTAAGCAGGGGGGAAAATTAATTGTAATGTTTGCATGCATGGCACGGGTAGTGTTAAAAGATATAAAAAACAATTGTACATGTATGAAAGAGCTTATAGAGAGACTCTCGTGATAGATTACCTTTCACAGTCTCATCTGCCACAAACCCACTCTTTTTGGTTGACAGGTGGCCAGGTAAATGCATTTTACGCAAGCTTGAAATGCTTGGCAGTCAAAACAATTGGGCAAACATCCAGATCTATTGATGGAAAATAGGTTGAATACACGCCAATGACCAGGCAGTGACATCTGAGCAAACATCCAACACAGCTGAAAGTAGTAATTTTTTAGATTTTTGGGAACAACAGATTTAGATATTGACTTCTGTGACCTCACAAACACACAAAAACGGATACAGATACACTCCACAACCTATTGCAATGTTGGTTTTTTCTTATGTGTTAGTTCTAACTTTCATTTCAAATATTTGAAAATATATATTTTTACTGCTGCCACTGTAAAAAAATAAAGAAATAATTTATTAGGGACAAGAATAAGCTCACAGTGCTTGCTAACAGAGACTGTAATTAAAACCCATTCTGAATTTTAAACTAATTTCGATATCCAATAGAAAAATTGATTCATCATTATTTCTGTGATTACAGAGCAAGGCGACTTAAAATTCTACAACTGAATTCAATTTGTTTACATTTTCTAACCACAATATGTCCTAGTTTTATTGAGTCAATTAATTTACACTTTGCCTCAAACCAATTTATCACTGTCACTGCTTTACTCGCCCCATCTGCTGCTTCAGACTGGGACAATCCTGTCTGAAATCCAGTTTTGCACATTTATACACAAGTACTTAGGATTTCTTTTCAGATTCCTGCTCGCTCACTTACAGGAATGCTGTATACTCACTGATGGGAGACCATCAGAAGTCACCTGGCTCTTCACCTATAGAAGAACCAGGTGTAAGAAAGCTCCACAAGAAAGCCATGTATATTTGTCCCAGCATTTATCCTCTCAATGAATTAATAACAGAAGGTGGTGCTCAACATGGACGTACGCAATCTTTTATATTTATTCCATAAAGCCAAAAAAAAACCCAGTATATCTTTTTATATTAAACCAGTTTTATTTTTTTCTTTCAGGATACAAAGCAGATCGGTTTGTGCTTAAAGTGCTCTTAGAAGAACATCAGGCTCACAGCGTCATAGATCATTCACCATATCTAACTATGAGTATTACATGGTGTTTTTTTTTTTACCACATAGTCCAGCTTCATTTTTGTACCTGACCCAAATAAAAGGGTTTGTTTCTCAATTTTAATCCTAACAGATTAAAATAAACTACCCCCTGCACAGGTTTAGCATTGTTTTTCAAACAATCTTCAGCATAAATGCTGAAGATGTTTATGGTTGTGATGATAGTATAGAAAAGGCTTCCGAAACAATAATGGTCGTTATGAAGACTTGGTGATCCCAGGATGCCACTTTCCCCTCATAGATTCTCATTTAGCCTTGTTTTTCACAGTTATAACTATTTATAAATTTTTACTTCTTGCCCAAGCTATGGTTACTGGAACATATTTCCTTGTAGCCATTTTTTAATTCTTGAAGACCATCAAGAGAAAACTCAGTTGTCTTTTTGACCTTTAGGAGATACTTGAAAATGAAGTCTCATATGACATTCATATGAGAAATGGAAAGCAATGGATTACTAATTCCCAGATACTCTGATCCAGTAAATGTATCTATTAAAACTGCTTCATTTCAATTTAATTTATGAAAGTTGTGACGACCAAATAAATATTGCACCAGGGACTGTGCAATATAAAATAAATAAATGAAAATTTTTTCCATGCGTTATATCAGCTTTGGCAGCAGTGGATTTACACCTAAACATGGAGACAAATGCAGTATCACTGTGAGCACTGTGGGGCGACTGTCACTCAGTGGGTAGTTGCCATTTGGAAAGTTGTGGGTTTAATTTGAGCCTCCATGATGATCTGCCCCTGGGCAAGGCACTTAGCTCCAAGTTTCCTGCCAACCTTCGTATCAGTGTATGACTATGTTAGAGTGTGAATGGGTGATTGAGGCTCTAGTGTAAAGCACTGAGTGTTCCTTAACAATGCACTTTAAACATTATAGCATTGGAACAGTCTCATGCACAGAGCAGCAACTGAAAGTTCATATCGGAAGTGTGACGCGTACTAATGGTCATTTCCTTCCGACTGCCTGGATTTTCTTACTGTGATAAATACCCGGTTTACTGAAGGAGCTCCACCACACACAAACCTGCTCTTTAGTTTGATGTGAAAGAAAGCATTACTTCAGGTAAAGAAACCTGCCTTACAGCTATTTAAACTGAAATTAGTGTTGATTAACATGCTTTGACTTCCATCTGTTTTTGACTAAAACTCACAGCTTGAGGTGCAGAATAGTAACTTGTTCTATATAATGGTGCCAGGTTAACATTGCTGCGAATGCAAATGTCGCCTGAAGTATTTCCATTTATCTTCCCCTGGAATAAATCCCTTGGAAGCCCTGTAATGATCACTTTTTTCCTCTTAATGAATAATTAAATTTTTCTTAAATTAATCTTGATTTAATTAAGAAATTAAAAGATACTTGTGGGGGCGGAGGAGTTGATTTGATTCAGCATATGTATGCTGAAGTGCACTGAATATACAAGGAAGAGGTTTTTCACGCTGAACTGCGTATCAAATAAAATGCATGTTCTCATTTCTTACATGTACCAAAGAAATAGGATTATAAATCATTCCTACACCAAACCCCTGTGGCGTGTGCATATTTTGCACTAATGATCTCCTCCCCATTTATCAAACTCCAAACAACTCAGTGGACATAGCGTCAGGTTACCACTAATTTTGACCTTGAAAGGAAAAGGCTACAAACAGATAACTGCTTTCATAAATCCAGAATAATGTGTCGGCGACATCACAATAAGTCATAATCTCATCACCCATTCTAATTAATAGCCCTAACAACAGCTGCCTCACATTTCTCACTGCTGCACAAATCTATACTCGCTCGTTTCAATTTGTCATTATTTCCCACAAGCTGCTGCCTCGAACATACTGTAAATGCTCTATAAATTTAATGGCAAAGACTCATCAAAGAGGGCGGAAACTAATGACTGGATGAATATAAATGAGCTTTTCAACAAGGAAATACAGTCATGTTTGTTGCATCACAAGCAACTAAACCCAGATATGATATGCACATAAAACCTGTGCACCAGAGTCAACAATAATGCGTGCAAGAGGCTTTGTGTGGTTGTCAAGGAGACACCGAGCTGCACATTGATCCTCAAGGCTTAGTGATCAAAAAGGAGCTGGCTCCTGATAAGCATATTAAATCACATACAGGCATAGCTACAGTAATGACTACAACACAACCAAACACTCCAGCTCTTATCTAGATGTCACTGCCTGAAGCAGCCTAATTGGTCCACAAAAATCAGCAAGAAAAAACATTTGGCATGGTCTTACTTTTGTCCTTTTCATAGTCACAGTCGTACTCTACGTTTTACACACAGGTATTTTAGAAATCTACAGAAGAAAATAAATCAAATAATAGTAAATTGATGATTCACAACAAGGTCAATTCAGACACACAGATTTACCTAGAGGTGCACCTCAAAGACACTTCTTCCTTGTGTGGTATCATGGAGAAATAAAATAAAACGTACTTGGACATTAACATGTATGCTTCAACCCTGAAAAATATCTCTGGACATCCAAAGGTAAAATTACACACAGTGAAGAGGAAGCCATTACAGCATAAAGAAATATTACAGATTAAAAATTAAACTGAGAAACAAAAGATCTTTTTGCATGTATGTACTATTTTCTAATGGAACCTAAATTGAAGTATTTGGCCATGATAACCATCAATACATTTTAGAAGGGAAAATAAGCTAAATAAGCACAGTGAGCCAAGAAATAAGGCCACCTAATTCTATTTAAAAAGACCACAAAATAAATGATTATTAAACCTTTTTAAAAAATTTGAAGCTGAAAAGCTGCATATGAACAAAGAAAACCTCGATTATTCCAGTTCTGTAAGAAGAAATGGGTCAAAATTCAAAGTTTTTATAGCTATGTGTATAAAATACAAAAGTAGAACTTCTAAATGTTACTGGAATTAATCTTAACACGTTTTTCAAATTCACAGCATCAACAAGGAACCACTGTTATTCTTCTTCCTATCTTGTCAGCTGAATTTATAGATACAAGTCCTTTTGTGGAAATGATAGCTTTAGTTTATCTGCAGTCTTTCTTTCTGTACACAATCATGTTTTGGTGTAATGTATACGTGCAGAAAGAGGGAGCAGATGTGACCCTGTTGTCTGGGAAAGGAAGAGCGACTGAATCAAGATGTTTTCCAAAAATTTGTGATCCGATTTGAAATTGCAAATAAAATCCATAATCTGTAATCCTAACTGACCTAAAAGGAATAAAAAATAAAAAAAGGGAAAAGGTTATTTCTTTTGGTATGCAGTGGATTACCACATGCTCACTTCAGCTGCATTTTCCTGGATTATGGTTCTAGTCATCTTAAAACTTCCCTGAGCCAATAATGAAACAAACATCATCTTCAGAAGTTTGATTTAGAAAAGTCTTCTGTGCATCATCATCACAGAGGAGCTCAAGTGAACAACAGCGTAAAACAGCAACGCTCATTGCAGGGTTTGTTGGCAGAGACGTGCTCTTTAGCACAGATTATAAGATTACATGAGAGCCAATACAAAGGTACAGAACTTGATCAGCTTCTCATAAATGATCGAGGCCCTTGACAAAAGCGTACTGTGAAACCAGATGAGTGAAAGGTCAGGCTGGTGTCTCACAAATCTGAAAGGCGGAGCAACGTCTCTGCAGTTTCCACTTAGTATCTTAAGGTGCAAATTTGTTATATTGTGTTATGAGTATCAAATACACACAGAGCGGATAAGAAGACACACATTCACACCTTTTCTGCTGTGTAAATCCGTACTTGTCACTTTGAGTATCAGGTAAACTATTCACTAACTTGCAAAATGCAAAATGCTTGATATCAAAATAATTAGGCAGGATGGAGAATTTTTACCACATTTATCACTTTTCCTGCCAGAAATGTAAACAGCCTGAGGCACAATGAATATAATAGATTTTAGTCACTCATCAAAATGCTGATTAGCTTTTTGTCTAGGCTATTTGAAGTTTTCTGCACATTATTCTTATTTAGTAGTAGAAAATTACATTTTTTTTTCAATGTGTTAAATTTAAAAGTCAGACGTTTACCTGACAAAACCCAACACATTTTAAACCAGGTTTAGACCCAAATACCTCTTAAAGAGGCAGAATTTCTATCCTCCACTATTAAACACTATTGTTAAGAATAAATGGTCCTTTGAATGAAAGTTTGCTTGAGGGAGCTTTTTGTATGAGCTCTAGGGCAGCCTATAATTAACTTTTTTGGTGATTAAGGCAGTGGTTTTATTTTACAAACCTGCTGGTTTCACTGTAAAAAAAAAAATAAAAATAAAAAATAAAATACAAACAAAAGCAAAAGGCGGTGATGCTGGGGGATGCAGGGATTTCCAGAAACAGATAGCCAATGTAAAAAAGATTACGACATAAAAAAATAAAGTCAACAGATAGTCAATTAGGCAACCTTATTTGGTCGTCAATGACCCTTGATTATCATAACCATTTCAGTGACAGAATATGTTGCTGGAGGTTAGTAAACTTTGTTCAACTTATTAGGGAAAACCAAGTAATGGATTAAACAATTAAGACGATCTTGTCAGATGCTCCAGAGATTCACAATATCATTAGGGCATAGACTTTCTCATAACCTCCATAATATGATAAAATACATACTTGAAAGCAGCAAAAAGAAAAAAAAATTGGATCTTTAGAATAAGTGCAGCTAAAGAGATTTAGAGAAACAGCCATGGGATTCTGTCTTTTAACTAGATAATGCAAATTCGTTTTCCTTCATGGGGGAAATGAGTTTCTCAAGAGGTGCAGTTGGTAAAGGAATCAGATAAGACAAAGATACTACGGGAGTATCTAACTCTTCCATGACTCAATTAGCATTCTGATGAGCATAATGCCATTTTGAAAGAGAGTGAGGTAATTCCAAGCATGAGACATTCAAATGAGTCTGAGTCATTGCTGGAGTGAAAATACATATTGTCTCTGATTAAAACCGCTGAATGGTTTTATAAAACCATTTTCTGAAATATTCTATAACCGTATTATGAACATATTGGTTTCCTGTCTCAACTTGGATAATATTTTAGCAATGTGAGGCCATAAAGCTTTAATAACTCTAGCAGAGCACCTTTGGGAGATGATGGATATTCACATCATAGTTGTGCAACCAAGAAATCTGCAGGAAAATATGTGTTGCCATCATGCCAGTCTGGACCAAAATTACACCTTGTTGAATCTATGCCAGGATGAATTATTAGAATTTCAATAGAAAAAGCGGGCCAGCCAAGTACCCAGAATGTGTTTCAGAAAGGCTAGATAAACACAAAATAATTAAAAACTCCAACAAATATTAACATTATGCAAATGGAGCAAAAAGACAATACTTCATTTTCTCAATTGCATGGTGTTTTCTCAAAAGAACAGAGGTTACAACAAGTAATTTTCTGTTTAATCATTTGTCCATTTCGGTAATGGTCACTAGCTTTTCAGATCATAATTCTACAATCAGAATTAAATGCATATATTGCCATTAGGAATTTCTTTGATCTTCACATCGTAGACGCTGATATGAAGAGATAACAAACAGTGTGTAGGTCAATAACATATTCATGGTTGCAGAAGTAAAGGCAACGTGGATAACAACTTGTAGCATTCACCTGAGCGGCATTAATAAGAAATGTCAGGTATTTCCACCCTATCTAAATGAAACCTGTTGCGGTCCTAATGCTGGCTGTCCAAAAGCCCTTTAAATGATCGACTTTAAATAAAACTTGTTATTGTCTATTCTTAAGAAGTAATCTCCAGCTGCTGATTCATGTCTTGCTCAGATGAGATGGAGACCAAAAGATCCTGCAGTGTTTTTCTTCTGTATAGACATCTAGAAATAACAGCGTAGAAAGTCGAACTTGTTCCCCAGTTTTGTATCGCTCCTAAAGCTCTCTTTCGTTATCACTTTGTGGCTTCAATTTGTTACTTCCTCCCAAGGTAGATCAGGCATGTATGGATGGATCGATTTTGACTCCCAATCTATGTAAAGACATTTTAGTTAATGAAATTGAAGTATGTTCTTTACAGAGGCTAATAAGAGGAGTTGTTGGTGCCTTGTTGAGTACTTTTTTTTTTTTTTCCTACAGAAAGTGCTCCTGGCTCAGTGGTCTGTTTAGTTGTGCTTGTATCTGAAAAGAGCCGCTGATAGAGCTCTTCTATCAGAATTAATTTCAGGAATAGCTTTGTCCCAGACCTGACAAATGACCAGCCACACTGATCCCAGTTCAGTGTGGAGTTTCTTTCTAGTGTAGAAGAAGTGGGTTTTCTCCACTGTCAGCACATCGCTGAATTTTAAGTAGCGTTGCAAAGTCAACAAGATACAGATACAATCTGATCCACTTCATTAAGCATAACTGTTTACCAGCTGTAATTATTTAATCAACTCCATCTGTCTGCATGGCATTACAATTTTAATCAAATCAAACTGTATCACTTTTATCATTGAGTTGCTTTGGAATAACTTGAATTAAATGGGACTCTACATAATTATGCATCAACTGAACCCATTTGTCTTATAAAGTGCATTGAAATGAAATTAGTTGTGAATTGGTTCTTAACAATTCAGCTGAATTTAACTGACCTCTAATAAAAATAGTAAGACGCAAGTTTGAGGAACCAAACTAGAAAGTCAGGTACAACACTGTTTGAGGGAACTGGCTTTCATCGTAGTTAGAGGAGTATAAAAGTCTTTCCTGACGCCTTTTTGCGGATTCCAAAAAAAGTAGGAGGGGCGTAAAAAAAAGTATTTTCAAGATCTTTGAAAACCTAACATAAAGTAAGAAGAAAACATTTGTGCTTATGCATACCTAAACAAACAAACACCTATTTTCTCTAAATGTGTTTGCGCTGGCTCCATGCATTTATGACGTCACCTTTATGCAGAACGCAAAATGTCAGGAAGGTTTACATTAGTCAGCAGATGCAGTGGACCACCTCATTAGTCACTCTGACACCCTCTTCTGGCCCTGGCTTTATTGATGAGACCAAGCTCAACAGCTACTCCTCTCTTAACACACACAAACACAGACGCTGATCCTCCTGGAAAAGCAACAGGAGACCGATTCAGCAGCTCAGGTGGAGAGGCCAGCACTGTGGCTGTGTATGGGCGAGGAGCTGCTGCGTGTCCAGAAAATTAACATCCAACAGAGCAGAAAAATGTCTACGGTTTAACAGATGTTTGTTTGCAGGTGGAGTGCACAGGCAATCCAGAAACAAACATATCCACAACAACAGATTTGTGCAGGTTGTGAATGGCAGGGCATGGTCATAGGGTTCCAAGTGTGTCACAGCAATGAGCTCAGAGCCGTTTATGGCCTCAATGACTCTGACATTTAGCAGGATGCTGCAATTTATCAGCTTCTCAGTCTGACTCATGCGCAAAAAACATACACACAAAGTCATTTAAAGCATTAGGCCCAATAGTGCTACATCCCACAACTTTGTTTGTGTGCATTGTTAAATGAATGCATGTATGAGTTGATGCACTTATAAAAAGAGCTTGCAGGATTTTATGATGAAAACTAATCAATGCGTCATAACTGCTCAGAATCTTCTTTCTATAGCAGTCAATTAATGACAATTTACAGTTTTTAAACAGGATGCAATAACAATCTGAATGCTGCATATTGATCAATCATTAACTTAGTAAATGGCAGCCTTTCTGCTTTCTCAAATCTGTTAGTACCAATAATCCTAATTGTTGGTGATATTTGCAAATGAGCAAATATTTGATTCATTTTGTACAGAGAGCAGTTATGTGCTTCACATTTATTGCTTTAACCTCAAGGCACTTTATCGCCATCCAACAAAGAGTAAGTCTATTTGCGGGATGTAGTTGAAGTAAGTTGGAGTGCTCTCCACATGCAGAGTCACTGTTTCAGTTTATCCTGGAAGTGTATTACTGCTAACCACAGGGGCAGTTAGAGACAGCAGTAATGCCATAATCTGTTTCTCCGTCGCCTCTCTAATGTTTTGTTTCAGTAAGGCGCTTTCAACTTCCTCTTTTTCTCCACATTTCTCCATGTTCCTTTTCTCAGTGATGTTTTGAAGTCTGAGCAGTGGCACAGTCATTACTGAAAGAGAATATCTTGATATCTTGATGGGTGCTCTTCCCAGAAGAGTAGTCACGAAACAAAAAAAAAAAAAGAAAAGATAGAATAGATGTACAGAGAAAAAAGTGCTATTTTTCTGCAGTCATTATATGAAAAGTTTAGAAGAGATACTTTGGATAGAGTGGACCTGCTTTCAGAAGCGCTTGCGGGTTTTAAGAATCAGAATCAGACGTTTCAAGTTAAGCTGTAATCAAACATTTACCCACACAGCTTAAAATAGAAATGGATCCATTTTCAGATTCATTTGCCGAGTCTCATAAACATGCATACATGCACACACACACACACACACACACAGCAAATCACAACCAGATAAAAGACATGTGTGCTCTTACCCGAGCGTTGTCATAGTAACGATGGTGTACCAAAAGGAGGCTGGGATGCTGGTGAATTTGCTGGATGTTGAACCCTTCTCTGCGTAGAACATGACAGTGGCAAAGATAATTATGGCCATGGTGAGGGAGAAGAGCAGGAACCCCAGCTCCGAGGCACAGCTCTTCAGCGTGTAGCCCAGGATGCGCAGGCCCTGCGAGTGACGGGAGAACTTAAAGATACGGAACACTCGGAAAACCCGCAGCGTCACGAAAGCCCCGCTCACGTCCTCATTGTCAGTCATCACCAGTCCGATGTAATAGGGTAGGATGGCCACCACATCAATGATGCTCATGACGGATCTCATGAAGCGGTAGCGGTTGGGCGCAGCGAACAGGCGCATCAGGTACTCCACCGTGAAGATCATCACGCAGGCTGTGTCCATGCAGAAAAAGGCCACAGTGTAGCGCTCGCCACATGGCACTTCCTTCATGTTGGGCGCGGAGCCGCAGGGAACCGTCTCTACCACGTTGGTGATGACAGAAACAGCAATGAAGAAACCAGTGACATAGTAGAAGACCAGGGCCATCGTGGAAGTGTGAGGGTTCTCAAATGCACGCCACATGGTTTCCCTGAATGTCATGTTGGGCAACTTGGCATCTTTGTTGTCCTCCTGGTCGTCCATGAGGCGTTCTGCATTCTCTCTCTTCCTGTCCTTGTACTCTTCGTAGCAGCAGTCCCCGATGATCTCTGGGACAATGCCAAAGAAAGCTAGCTCCTCATCATAAGAGGAGATGCACTCATATCGTGGATAGTGGAGTTTGCCAGTGCGGTAGAAGTTAAGCACACTGCGGAACACATCAGGATCACGGTCAAAGAAGTACTCTTTGGTGTCCTCGTTGTAGAAGAACTCCTTCTCCGAGCTGCCGAGCAGCGTGTCCGGATAGCGGTCCAAGGTGTTCCTCCAGGTCTGGAAGCGCCGTCCACTGACATTAAGGATTATGAGCTCGTCCTGCCTCTTGTTCTTTTCAGTGGGGGCGACCGGCATGGGCAAGTTGGCCACCGGCATCCAGCCGATCGCCGCTGCCCGAGCAAACGGAAGCCACGCCGCCACTCCCGCTGCCATGATGGTTTCGGCTCGGGGCGCAGGGGGAAACAGGTCAAACACCTTCACAACCAGCTTGACTTCAGCGTCTTCACCATCTGCGATAAAAACATGGAAGAAATCGATGAGGGTGGGAATCACTTACTCAACACAACATTTTGACAATTTATTTTAACATATATAAGTTATTTAAGGAGTGACAGAAATGAAGTCCATCAGTAACAAGTTGAGAGCTGCATTCTTAAGACACGGTTTTGATTAGCACGGTGGGTCTCAGTGCAGAGACAGATTGCACCTTCAATAAGAATCATCTGCTTTCACTTCAAGGTTATCTTTCTCTCCTCCTTCCTGTGGAGATGCAATAAGAGAGAACCTCCTCAGGTTGGAATTAACCGCATCTCACAGATAAAAGAATCCAAAAGCAAATTAAATTACTAAAATTGCCATCATCGTGATTTATTTATTTATTTTTTCCTCGCATCTCTAAAACTTTGACTGCAGTCGAAGGTCTTTTTTCGGGGGCAGATCAAACAAACCTGTTGAGTTGCAGCTGGAAAGAAGTAGAGAGAGCGGAGGACGCGGCGCAGAACCTTGAGACCGAGCGAACTGTTTAATAACCAACATTAAAAATGAAACCACGTCGATTTGACGCCCGGAATGTTAGTGATCGTCAGCCGCGCTTCTGAATCTGCCGGCGCAACGAGTCAAAGAGACGCAGAGAAGATGGAGAGTAAATGCCTTCTTGTTGGCCGCTTTCGGCCAGTCAGGCTTCAAAACTCACCGGTTCAAAATTCTCCATCCGAAGAAACACGAGCGCCTCTCCGAACTGTTAAGTTTCAACCAGATAGGGATTTTTTTTTTTTTAATTACTGAAAATGTCTGGGAAAAAAAAAAAAAAAAGACAGTAGAGAAGTTATTAAGCTAAAAAGAAGGACATTTCTACTTAGAAAGAAAGGAGAGCGGAAAAGTGGCGTTGAACAACGTACCACAGTCGTTTTCCATCAGTTTCCATGATGCGGGAGGAAAAACGAGGAGCGGAGTCCGCCGTGAGGACCGCGTTACCTTGGCTTTTCGGGATGAGTGGTAGGAAGAGACGGAGGAGGAGGAGGAGGAGGAGGAGGAGCGCCCTTCCTCTCTCTCCTCCCACCTCTCTCTCCCTCTCTGCGCAGGGTAGGTTTGTAAACCTAGTTGGTTCAGGAAATATAAGTTATTTATTTATTTAATTTTTATGTCATAATTCTTTGGATATTTCAGCTTTTCTGTTTTAATCTTTATTGTTTTCAGTTATCGTTCATTCCCTGCCTTAGTTCGGTTCATTCTTCTCGTTTTGTTTGCTTGCTTGTCTTGTTGAGGCTCCTCTATGGCCTCAATGTAGCAGTGGCATTCAAACTGATTACAGGTGATGAGAAGATGGATGGAAGCAAATATGATATACTTGAGAGACATTGGAGGAGGCTAACTTTACCAGGAGGAAAGCAACTATCAGCGTTCAACTAAAGCTTTGGGTTCCTCTGGAATAGATAAAGTGCTTTACAAGTTTAGGCCTCTGGCCAGTTAATTCATATTCGGATGCAGTTGATATTAGCGTCTGCATTCACACATTAATTGGAGCTATGCAAAGCAATGTGCAGTCCTAATTGAGCCAACAGGGATCCTACCAGAATTTCAACAGCGAACAGCTTGCATGCAGACTGCAGCTAAATCATTTTGGTCACAGAAATGCATGTAGTCCATATGAAAAATCAGTACTTCTGTCCAAACTGTATTTTTCACCATAAAATCACTATGAGATGGTTTATAGACCCTTGTTTGAAAATGACAAATTGCAAGTCATTGTTACTTGGACACTCAACAACATACATTCCCTAGCCCACACACAAACTCAGACACTCTTGTTTATGCTTCTGTGGTCCTCTATAACTATCCTCAGAGGCAGCTTTTTTCTTCTTTTCTTTTCGACTCGATCTAGTCCCTGACCGTAAACTGCCCTTTTGGAAAAATAGAAAATGGACAAAATTACTCTTCCTTGAGAAAATATATTAACTCATTAAACTCAAACTGGATGTCACAAGAGGAGGAGTTGAAAACGTACAAACACAATGATCACTCCTCAAACACATCAGGTCACATACAGGACAGACATTGGCCTTTGCAAAGAAACTGTAAGAGGTTCCAATAGCTTAAATGTCACAGAATAACAAGGTGGGCTGTATTTTACGGTCAACTGCTCCCTGTAATTATCTGTAGACATTAAAATCGTAACTCCTTTGGCAAGATAGTGTGTGTCTGCAGACTGAGAGTCAACCTGCCACAGCTTGGCTGGTTAACACTCATGTTTATACCATTGGAATCCTTTCAAGTTCCAATGTAATGTCTTGGTATTACTCTAAGAAAAAAGTCAAATGCATTAGTTTGACCTGAATGTGTATTTCAGGACCAACATGTAAACTGAGTGTGAGGCAGTGCTAAAAGAATAATTTATGTTTGTATTTTTAATGCACCCCTTAAACCTGGAAATAAATGTATTAAGTTTGTTTCATATTAGAATTTTATGAAAAGTCTCCTGGTATTTCAGAGACTGATCCAAGTTCAAACCCTTATGAAACTGTTTCCATGGTGGGAATAACTGAAGAATGATTCAGTCTAATGTGAACATTAGCCAACTGCTATTGCTAGACCAATTTCCATCTCATTGATCCAAGAGATCATTTTAATTTGTAAATTTATTTTTGATCCAACCAAAGAATCCCAGAGTTTATCCTCAGTGAAGTATGAGCCTCCTTAACCAACAAATTCCTACTATGCAGTGCTTTGACTTTGAAAAAGCAACTTGTCATACATTTCTTTCAAAGAACCAGAAACATAAAGTAGAATGTTCAACACAGATATGTAAAACACACATTCAGAGTTTTTGGTATAACACACACCTCTCAGGCTTTATCCTAAAGGTTTTGTTTTGACATTTCCCTCGTTTTATATAAATGCTTTTTGCTGACTTTTTGAGATCAATTATTCATGAATAGCCTTTTACCGTTTACCTAATCCCCATTAGATGTCTAATATCTTCTTTTGGGGATTAACTCAGTGACTGTGATCGAGTTTATCTATGGTTTGCTGATTTGACAGCCCTTCTGTCTAATGTTAAGCAAGGCAGGTAATAACAACCGGGGAAGTTGATCTCATGACCTCTCTCCAGCAAACAAAGGGACCAAGACAATAGGTCCTGCACTTATTCCAAATCTTTACAATTTCATCATTTTGTTCACCTATTCCGGGAATCATGGTAGAAACATGTTTTGTGCAAAAGAAGCCTTTTTCTCAGTCATGGTCTCCTATCTAAGCTATAGTACAACAGGGTTGCTATATAAAAAATAGGATGCTTGTCCCAGTCCAGAAATAATTCAATAAAACATTCAACATTGGTATGTGCCAAATTTAGTCATTTTTAAGCATATGGGATAGAAATTAACCAATCATACAAACTAGACTTGATTAACAAAAGTGTGTATGGAAAACTGACCTGTAATAATAATAAAAGCTCATTCTTTCAGTCGATCCAGACAAAAATACTGAAATACTCGGACATTCAAAGAAAACCCCCCAGATGCAATACACAGAACTTGAAAAGTGAACAAGTCCAGGGAAAAGAGCATTTCTGATCACCTTAACGTACAATGGCTCTAAATTGTACTAAATCAGGTTAAAAGATACCAAGAGTTGATCGATATTTCAGAATACAGCATTTACTTCAGTTGAGTCATTTGTACATGTGAGACTGTTTCTCTCGCTGAAATATTTGGTAGTTATTTGAATTCAGTCACATTGGAAGGTTATCAATCACTAATTTCAATCCTCAACAAGACAATAGCAGTTTGGTAAGACCCATGGTCAAACCTTGAGGTTCAAACCTCTTTACCTCTATCTATGGTGAAAGAACACATATATCAAACGAACTGAATGGGGTAACATGCAATGAGTTAATAGACAGAGATTTCGCCCTAGGGTAAATGAACAAACTTATATCATAACAATGCAGATGAAAGCCCATCCATGTTCCCATATTCTCCTTATTTTCCTTCCCATATTAATGCAGAGTGAGGAAAACACTATCAATGGAGACACACCCAACTGGGCTAGAACTGAACCAGCATTTACCTGCTAGAATAAGACATGAAAATGGATAAAGGGCTTTCCCTGAAGTTCTGACTAAATCTGGATAATATACTCAAAACCAGAAACAATGTATTTTAGATTACTTTACACACTGTAAAGCATGAATTAAAATTTTTAATTAGGTAATAACATTTTAAGAGGTTGACATTTTCATACCAAACTGAAACATCTCAGCAGAACAGAAGGTGATACGACATCCTCTCTTTCTTTGGAAGAAGTCGACAGGAGAGAAAAATAACTGGAGTTACTGTCGTTTCAAACACTTCTGACATTTCAGCAGAAACATACACTTTGCACCAGCTTCATGCTGCAGTCACCCCAACACCTTTGCTGTACATTGAACAGACACAGTTTTCCCTTAATCTTTCACAGTCAGAGTTGAACAGAGAGCGAGAGAGACACAGCCTGTGTCTACTGAGTGTAGGTTTCAGTGCAGGACACGAACAGGCACATTCATACCGCAGCTTTTACTTTACAAGGTTAGGAATGAGTCCACAGGATTTCCTTTTCTCTGGCAGAACTCTAGTATCTTCCAGTGAATGCCACAATCTAATCTTTCCATGCAATAATATTTCTTTCATGCCATTGTCAAAAGCTTTAATGTCGAAACAGATCAGTGTAAATCTAGACTATGCTTTTTACATTTAGATTAAAGTTTAAGGACTGTGTAAGTGGCTGAATCTTTACTTATCCCACATGTATAGAGTTGAAATCAGTCATACATTCACCCAAAAAAAGACATAAATTTTTTCTACAATGTCTGAAGCTAAATTGGAGGAAACTTATCTCATTATGGGACAGTTAGAATCACTAAAATTATTTGCTAAATGACAGCAAACTTCTTTTTTTTTTTTTTTTTTCCAATTTTCTTCAAATTCAGATGTTTATATGTATTTGGTCAGCATTTTGCATAGGTCACAAACAAACCTTTATACAATGATTTAATTGTCTATATAAGTTTCTGATTAAACATGCCATGCGGATGCACACAACATAATTCTTATCCCTCTAGATTTTTGTTGCCCACCTTAATCTTCACTTTCAGTTCCTCCTGTATTTGTGCCTGATCTTTAAGATTTCAAGGAAGGATTAATTAGGTGTATTCAGTCGTCTTCTCTGTACCAATGTTCCTTTTACGTATACAATATCCATCAAGCTACATAATCAAGGATCACACAAATCATTTTGCAGATGTTCAATTAATGGAAATCTATGAAAAGTAAGGCAGAAAATAGTGATTCAGGTCACTGGTTGTGTATGTAACAACTTATTGAGCAAAAGAATAAAAAAACAACACTGCAAGTTACTTTTTGCATAATCAAATTAATCTCTCTTCAAGGATGTCATCTTCCCTTTTCATTGGTGTGAAGAGTGTGGGAACTTTCTTGAATGATGATTGCTTAAGTAGTTGGGACTGCAGTGCATCTTAATGGCTGCTGATGATGAGAAGTAATCACTGAAGGTTAATAAGGTTGTACAGCACTAATCAGGTTTGTTGGTGCTTCCTTGGCTTTTATAAATAAAGCGAGTGAGGAAAGATGGATGGAACCCAAATTCTGCAATAAAGTGCAAGCGGGCAACACATAAAAGATTGCTATTTTCAGAGGTATTGCAGCTGTTTTATATATGCTAAAATCCAGGAAGGAAAAGATTTTACTTTGACAAAAAGTCACAGTCTGAGCCAGACTTTAATTGTGTTATATTGAGTCCATTCACAGCCTGTAAGATTTGAAACGAGGATCTTGTCAACAATGCATTATATACAGTGTATTGTCTAATTTCTCTCATTGCCAATACTTTAAATTGGCAAAATCCTCTCAGATTCTGACTAAGATAACATTATTTTATTGGTCATAACAATAAAATATATTTATCACTGATTCTTGATTTGGATGTGACATTTTCATTTTGTTTAACAGATTGTGCAAAGACATTAAAAGCTTTTGTAAACTCTTTGTGTTTTCTATGGCCCCAATTATTGAGCATTTACATTTTAAGCTATTCTGCTCTTTCTGTAATGACAGAAAAGGGCTTGAACACAAACATAAATCAGAAGTCATTTTGTCAATGCTACTGCTCCTTATACTTTTAGAATGAGTAATTGGAACAAACATACATAGAGTCACCATTTGGCTCACACAGAAAGTGTTTTCTGATTTATGTTGGATATAGGTTTACAGTCACTGACTAGTTCTGGCTGTGCAGGGAGTGACTTTGGCAGGATCTGCTGTAACTCAGTCAGAGCTGGCTGTTGCTTTGTAGTGGAGGAGACATAATAATGTCTCCTATGTGTTGCAGCAGACAGAGTAATGGTCTAAGGTGGCGGAGAGGGAAAGGCTTGGCACCTCACACTGTCACTTGCAGAGGAGGAGATAGAGAAGATGCCACATCGTACACTGAAAGAATGGTAACATGAGCCAAAGAGCTAACGCTTGCATTAACTGTGTTTAGCATAAGGCTGTTGTGTAATGTGAACATGGTGCAACTTTGAGTGAGTTCTGATGTATATGAAGTACGGCATAGCATATTAGCTTAGGTAATGTGGTATGTCATACTTCAATCATGTGGGAATTGTGTCAAACGAGAACATGAACCAACATAAATGTGTTGCATCCAAGGCTTTTGTGCTGCAATTTAAAAGACACGGTCAGCTTTAAAATCAAAGGGTTTGAAACTCTTCAAGGATGTACTGCAGATGACAGACAGACAGACAGACAGACAGACAGACAGACAGTTCAATGGCCCAATTTTCTTTGTGTCTAGCCATCCATTGTCTTGTGTCCTGTCTGCTTATTGGCTAAGGACAGTCTCATCTGTATTAACGTGACATTAGTTCAGCAGAGGACCATTTCTATTTGTAGACCTTCTTCAAAGCTGAGGACAAAGGTGTACTTTTTTAATTTGGTTTCTCTCTCTGTGTGGATGAAAAAAAAAGGATATGACAGCATCTACTTCACTTACTGAAGATCTCTTGACCTGAAATTACTGTGTTAAACTATTTCATGATTAGACTTAAACAGAAGGATAGCTGTTCAGATTAATAAATGAGTTCATTTTTGTAGTCAAGGGCAGACTTTTACCAATCTCACCAGGGACAACTTACTTAATGACTTTCGACGCTGACTTACATAAGCAACAATAGTTTCCTCCTTTTTCCAAAATACCTTCCTAAAGCACATAAACATTTCCCGTTTTCCTACATCTCATCCCCTATGGTCTGATCAGTGCATGGAGAGCATCCTAATCCTTTTATCCTGCAGGAAATATACTTTATCACATCGTGGCATGTTATCAGTTACACCAGGCTAGGACAAACTTTGCCGACAGGAGCATTAGGGATTTGTGGGGTCTAATTAAGAGAACAGGGTAAACTACCCCTGGCTCATCAAGTGAATGAGCCCAACCCTCTTGCTCTCAGATGGCTTATTTTAATTAAGATGAAATAAAGCACTTTGTAAAAGAAACATGTCAACCTTGGAATGGAATGTTGGTAATCAATGTGAACATAAATGTTGAGGATTAATAAAGGTTAAGTTGAATTAAAATCATTTTCTTTGGTTGGTGTGTTCCTGCAATCCTATTTTGATTTCCTTTAAAGTCATTCTTCAAAGATGGAGCTCTTCTGAGTTTCTGCTTATTTTCAGATTAAAAAAAAAAACAGATATAAGTTGAATGCATATTGCAAGGATTCCTCCACAAATGAGTGCTTCTTTAGGTTGGACATGGAACATCACAGACGCCTTTACCTCCTTTACTCCTTGTCATCCTTCTTACTTATTTACCCCTTCCATATTGTTTTTGCGGTACCTCTCTTTACTCGATTTAAACCGTTGTGCTGCAAATTTGACTCTTCACCTTTCTTTGTTTTTTTTTTTCCATTCTGAGGCTTATGCTCTCTCTAACAAAAGCTCACTCCAAGCACAATACTTGCTTGAAAATGTTTATTGATCTGGATCTGAGCCAAAGTAAGAGGATGCCAGAAAGCCAATATGTTTGTAGAAAACAATCGAGTCATAGAGGGGATACACCATTCAATAGTCTTAACCTGATCAATGGAGACAAGACACTGTGACCTGTATGAAAGCAAAACATTTCCAGCTGCAGGTTAGGTTCTGTTGCTTCATACATTTAGAGTGATCTTTCTCTTGAGCTGCATATATGAGCAGTCAGCAGTGACTATAATGGAGATTCAGGGCTTTCATTTGTTTTTCTGACTGAAAGGGAGCCGAGTTTAACATCTGTTCTATAATAGATTAGATCCATTACTTATTCGAAAACTTTATATAAACCCATTAACATTGTATTTGAACAATGAAATGAATATTACAGCTCTAGTTATTTCTGAAATGAACTGTTGTTGCTATTGATTTAAAAAAAATGAATTTAAACATCATTGGCTTTTTGGACAATGTTTTAGATCTTGACTACTTATATTTTCAAATGAAAAGTCAAGATATAAGTCGGAGCTGAAAATCAAATTGCTGGTACTGTAATTTGATAATTGAACATCCCAGGTTGAGCACTCAAGGTGGATGAATCCATTTACAATCAGAGGTAATCTCATTCACATTGAGGCATAGGGTTTGTTTTTCTGGTTCTAGTTCTGTTTCCTGCTGAAAATGCACTTTCAGTGCAAAACTTAAAGAGAGAGAGAGTGAGAAATGAGTTGTGCGTTGGAGAGGCTCTTTTGAGGCCTCATTACCATAAATCAGACGTACATCAAAAACAATTCAACATTGGGACCAAGCATCCTTGAATTTATGCAGTTTGCTGATTCAGTAAGTCTGCATATTAGATTCATGATTGAGGGACACAAGAGACAAAGCTTTCTACTTGAAATCCTAAACTTTTATTTAGAAAAAAAATATTCTTCCAACACTGCAAAATGGTTTATAGTCACCATGTGGAAAATGACTGGCAATATAATAAAATTTCAAGCAACTGCTTGATTTTTGCCAAGTTCATACTGCTAAGATGTTTGACTGAAAATGACAAAAATAGGTGTTTTGGCAGCTTTACAGCTGCATCCAACAACACATTGATCATTATTTCCTCTCATTTCATTTCTGCCTCTTCAAAAGTCAGATAAGAGCCTTCTTTGTGAAGTGAAGGCTGTTTATTTGGGAGGAAACGTGAACGATGGCCAACCCACAAACACACGGTGCATCAGAAGCCGTGAAAACGCCTTAATTTCAGCGAGCCAGACAGAACCAAAACAAGAATGTGTGATATGTAGTTATTGATCACCACTGTCACGCTGAGGCTGGAACGCACAAAAACATATCTTTCTTTCATTACGCCAATGATTAAGATGTGTCAAACAGCTTCGGATGCCAGCTATTTGGATGGAAAGTGTTGACGGTGACGACATCCACTCCGAAACGTGATGCGCCTCAGCTTGTCCTTAGAAAATTAAGACATTTTATACAGACGTGCTCCGAATCACTGACACAGACGGCGATCTATTTGTGGTATGTGTATTTTGATGACTGAAATGGGCTACAGACCATGAAACAGCTGTGACTTGACCTGCTAGGAAAGGATTGTGAGTGTGTGTGTGCACGCAGACTTGCGTGTGTCTGTTTTTACATGTGTGTGTGTGTGTACGTGTTTGTTTGCATGCTTTTGCCCTGTCACACAGTAATTACAAGACACACCTGATGCTCTTCTCGTTCTAAAAAAAGAACATCTTGTCAGGTTAGTCTGTAAGGAAACTGGCAGTGTAGCCTTTAAATAGACTTCCTAAACCCATATGCTTCCAATGTGCTGTCATTGTCAAAAAAGCTGGGAAGGAGAATGTGATTATGATTTCCCTCAAAAGTGTTTAGAGCATTCTGGGTAGATTATTAATCAGTCGATTTGCCTTTAAGCAGACATCAGACAAACTTATTCACTCCAACATCAAAGGAAAGGCTGAAACAATGCATCAGTGTTCATCGCAGAGGAGCAGACACACACACACACACACAAAGATAGCAGTCCCTTTTTGAAAAGCAATGTTCAGAATGAATGCTTGCTCCTGCACAAACAAGTCCTCTATTGTAATAAATGACCACCTCCTGCATGTCAGCATAACTCTGTTTGAATCATGTACACATTTTACATGTTTTACATTTTGTACTCCTCATTTTCCCAATGAGTTTTGTTGCTGGCACAAGCAGACTTCACAGGTAAACATGGAATTCGATCTGCCAAAACAGGCTTCCATTCTGGGACACTCATCAAAATGGCACTGGGGAAACAGGGACTTAATTAGTTCCTCCCAAAGCTTAAAGCCCACGCTGCATATCCTTTGAATTCACATTTCAATAGAAATCAATGTTAGGCACCCCATGTGAGCAGAATGGGCCATTTACTTTGAAGCAGATTTCACTACAGCTGTCATCGTTTGTCGATTTAAACGGGGAGGAAGTTAAAGAAAAAAAGAAAGAAAGAAACTTGATACACAGAGACAACTTAAAAGTCGTCAAGCAAAACGAGGTGAACATAAGTTTGTACAGTACAATGTGGAGCTCAGAATGATGCGTTACATTTTATGTATATAAACATTTCTGTTGAACTATGTTGAAGACATGAGGAAAAATGTGTCCTTTGAAAGCACTTCACCTCAATTTGATGTCTTCCTGCACTTCCCCCTACTAGGATGTAAGCTTGCACAGTTCTATGTTGTACCTTGTTCCTTGTCCAACTCCATCAGCAGTTATTATCACCAGCAAATTCTTGTGTAACGTGACAGTATCATCCACTAGGCCTAAAAATTACCTAGTATCTTCAGTCAGATTCTTTGAAAAATGATAACATTTAACTTTCCTTTGGGATCTATAAAGTATTTTTGAATTTAAATTTAGGATTTCTGACTCCCCTCGTGTGTTTAATCTGTTAATAGTTGAGACTTTTCTGCTTCCGCTGCTCACAAAGAGTTACTATCACTGACATTAACAATGACCTATTCCCTGAGTGGTTTAATTTTCTAATCACACAGTTCTCGAAATTACAGTGATGATACGAGCAAAACATATAATCAAGTCCAGTAGTTATCCATGTACTAGCAACATAAAACCCTTAGATAATCTCTCTTTTTCTCATCACCTCCTCATCTGTTTTTTTTCTCTGTTTAATTAATGGTTTTCTTTTACGATTCCAGCCATTTCCACCAGTTTTTTTTCTCCGTTTCCTTTCCTTTTTCTTCAGTTTGATCTGGTTTCAAACCCCATGTGAATTCCTCCTCCATTTCCACTTTCATCTGCTTCCCTCTCCTGCATGGTCTCAACCCCTCTTCATCTGTGGTGTCTCTGGCTTCATTCACCTTAAGCTGCACTTAATGATGAATGAGACATCCTTTCCTTGTGCACAAACCTGCATAGCTCTGTGGGGTAATGTTCTGCTCCTCTCTGGATGTTCAGACCTAATTTCTTATTCATGGGCTGTATTAACACCAGCCTCACTGGTTGCTGTAAATCTGAAGGCCCATCACTCTAATTACTTTGTTTTCAAAGTTAAAACATAATCTGTTCTTTTTCTTCAGAGTAATTCATCTTACAGTTCTGCTTCGTTTCAAAGCAGCTGAGGCAGTGGCGGTTTCTGTGGGCGGCATAGGCAACCGCCCAGGGCGGTATATTGTGAGGGGGGTGGGATGTGTGCATTATACTTTCGATAGGGTGATTCTTATGAAAAAAGCCAGTAGCTCAACTAAAATAAAATCTTCAACTGTTTCTAAACTAATCCCCGAACCCACAAAAAAAAGCTTTTAATTTGTTGTTTGATACCATAACAAACCTTTGGCACAACTGACTGAGAAACGAGAAACTCTATCACATTCCTTTGTTAGTTAGTAAAGTATAACAACCATTTCAGAAACTGCGCCATTTAAAATTTCTTCTTGAAATCTTCATAAAGAAATGCTTAACTTATTAGCGTCTGATATAAATGTATATTTCACTGGACCAATATATATCAGTGGACCGGTGAAGAAGGTTGGGGGTCAGTCATCCCAATGTCTTTGGGATGTGTATAAAAGTATAAAATTATTTTTAGTTCCAATTCTTATGTCATTGCATAAGAATTTTTTTTTATTATTCAAGCTTGTTGGCAACAAATTGCTTTTTTATTTACGTTATTTTCTAGAAATAGTTTTTTCAGAAAAACATCCCACACATGAACTTTCCTCTTTTTGCAAAACACATTTCTCTATATTAAAACCTTGAGACCTACTTTGAAAATGAGAACAAATTTTCTGAAGTAGAAATTTATCAGCAATACAAGCTGCTGTTTTTCAAACAATCGTGATATTTGTGATTCTGAGATACTTTTACTTGGCCACACTGGGAGCAAAAATGTTTTCGGATTGGAAAAGTGGCAGACCGCAGGTCTAGAAGGACAACAAAAGTTAATTTTCCATGCATAATGACTTTTAAAGGGCATTAGATTAAGGAAGTGAGACTGAATGGGAAAGGAGACTGCAGGAAAATCAGGGTTTCGTATTTAAACCTAATGGTCAATCTGTTTACCTTCTTGTGAATATTGAACATTAGTCACAGTGCATGAATAAGGAGGACAGATTTTATTGCACTAATGCCATGAGAAACCTCTGGCCACTATTATCGGAAAAGGGGTCATCCAGGTATCTGCCTGCATAAACTGGCCATGAACAGAAATGGTTCCTGCTTTAAAACCTGGAGCACAACAAACTGTGTAAAAGACAAAACTTGAATAATCATCGTCTCGTGTAAATTGTACATAAGAGGTCAGGGAACTTGGAGAGAGTTCCTGGTGTTCTGCTGGATCAGACGGCAAAACCCTTTAGCAGTGGACAAAAAAGTAAACTCTCAACCTGGGAGAGAAAGAGAAATTCATCTTTTTTTTTTCTGTGAGACTGTCGAATATGTCTGTATGCTATTTTGTTTGTTTTGGTTATTTGAGTTTTTTTTGGGTTTTTTTCCCTCCATCGCCCTGCCAGAACAAATCCCTCTTGGGGGGAAAATTAAATAAGTTTTGAGCCACAGAGCTTCTTTAGTGAAAGTCCCGCATTGCAGCTGCTGTAGATTCACAAAAGCTTTAAAGAAAATATGTGCCAGCCTAAACTCTTCCAGCAATTTATTTTCTTTCATCACAATTTTTCGTCATCCCAGTAGGTCCTTTCCTTTTCCGGATAGATATTTTACTATCAACAATATAGTTTTGTGTTGAGTGTAACTTCAAATCTATGGTCTTATGAATTTTTGTGTCTTTGCATGCATTGCTTTTGTCAGAATAGTGTTTAGTTGTAAAATCTAACATGGTAGTAGTATTCATGTGTGTTGCTAGAGGGCAAAAACAAATGTCTCCGTCTTTGCCTTAAAAAAGTGCCTTGAGATGAAATCTGTCAAAATAAGCTGACCTCAGCTGAATGTGTCTGTTAAGATTTTAGGATGTTTTGCGTTTTTTCTGGATTGTAGCTTGATTCATTTGTTTGTTCTCTTTTTGTCATTCTTGTTTTGATTAGATTAGCCAATGTAGGCACTATCTGATTGCTGAAACCTGATGCAGAACAATCCCAGGTCGGGATTTGAACCCAGGACCTTCTTGCTGCAAGGCAGTGGTACCAGATTATCTTTAACATTACAGTGAAGATCCATTCACCGTGGTTAGTTATTCTTTTCACGTTTTTGATCTTTCCGCATAGTTTTTCTGCAAAATGTCAATGCTAAAAAACAAAAACACATTTTTTTTTTCTTATTTCTGTTTCTAGTTTCTAGAATGAGCTTACAAAATGTTTCTCAGCTGTTTGGTTGAACACTGAGTCCAAAAAAAGATTAAACTTTTCAGCAAAAGTGTACTTGTGGTGCCGACGGATTTATGCGTTCTTTTTTTATTGTGGTGTTCAGTGCTCTCACAAGCCTTCAAAATAAATAAAAGCAAGCATTTTTGTCAATACTCTGACTCCTAGTCCCTTCAAGGGAACACATAAGTAATCTAACGAAAGCTTAACTGTGCCTTGCACCCTTCCATTTCAAAATATAGGGTGGTACAGAGTTATGATGCATTTAAAAAGGCCTTTGAACTTTTCTTTTAATACACTTCTATTGTTATCTTCAGGATCATCTATTTTTTTTTTTTCGCTCATTCCCTTAGGGCTCTAGCTTTTTATAATGGGTTTATATGACAGGTTGTGGGTATATCATTTGAAACCTGTCATACAGTCAGCGCTCAATGGCTGCATAAAGAATGAGTCTCAGGGAATAACTGTGCAGATTATTTCTCTTGCAGGATAATGTTTCTTCTCTCTGCTCGAGGATCAAATATGCATCTCTGTCGTGCTGCGAAAAAGTTGTAAAAAGTCTCTGCTTTAACAATATTTACATCTAATGCCACACAGCCAAACCCACGTTTACCAGTTGCTTGACCCATGGATCATTCCACCATATTTTATTCATGTTTGCTGTCGCATGAATGTTTTATCAAGGTGTATATCTTGGCTGTGCTTTTTTTCTTTCTTTTCTAACATCCATCTTTCACCGAACTGCCTATGTAAAAAATGCAAGGATGGCTGCTGACTGCAAGCTGCTTGCGGTAGATGTGTTCTTAGCTTTTCAGCTCGTTGTCTTTTAGTATAAAATTAATTGCAAAGTCATTGTGTTTATTCCCCTCTGGGACAGTGAAATCTGATTAGATATTCAATCTAAATGGCGACCAAAATGAATTATGCATGACTTAAAGCAGAAACCCCTTTGAAGCCCCGTGGCACTGTTCTGTTTTATACAAAGTGAACACTGATTGATGAAGAAAATATTAAACACTTACATTTGCCCGTGCAAATGTAAATGTCGACATTTTCTTTGACATTCAAGTAAAAAGAGTACAGAAAATTAAACCAATAAGTGAGTGCAAAATTTAAAGCAAGACTGGAGCAGTTCATCTTTATCTGTCATAATTTTGTAGAAGTCCTATATAAAGTAAATAAATGAAGTAATTATGGTTTATTTTTTAGTAATGAACATAACTTATTTACTACCTTGTTGAAAGTTTATGTAGGACATTTTACTCCTTTGACTTTTCTCTTGAATCAAAGCTAAAACACTGATTCAGTTTCTTAAAGTATTTTAGATTCTCAAGTTCCAAAAACAGTATTTTTGGGAGCTATGAGCAACAGACCAACACAAAACAGTGCATGCATTGTCATAGAGAGGACATTTTCATCTAAAACTATTCATTTGTAACTAAATGTAGGATTAGTGTCACTGCAAGGTTAATTTCCACAGCAGCCTTTAAAAGGTTTTCTTCCAAGATTACCACTTATTTAAATCCATTAACTGAACTCTGACTAGCGTCCGTGAAGCTGCGCAAGAAAAGTATCCCCACAGCATGATGTTGTTAATAAGTTTCATGGTGTAGCTGTTGTGTTCACAGTGATGTGCAGCAGAGTTTTATCATTAATGCAAGGATGGAAAGTTCCAGCCTGTTCCATTTCCTGTGATGTAAAGCTGAAAGACACGTTTTCCATTTGACTGGACCTCATGCACAGGTGTCGGTTTCACTGACCCATACAGCACATTGAGGCAATGTAGACAATGCATCCCTGGACATTTCGCTATTATCACTGTGCACCTCCCTGGTTTAAAGTAGACACTGTTCACCATTTGGACTTTTGGCTTTCCATGTTTCCTCTCCTCTGAGACACTCTTGGTGAGAGGCAAGGCTTACCTGGCAGAACAGAGCTCCTGGTTGCAAATTAAACTCATAAAAAGTTATGTGTGAAGGTCTAAATGAGAGAAAACTAATCTCGGCTCAGAATGGCACTTTAAGTAAAAGACAGCATGACTCTGTGCTTTATTACAACAGATAAAGCACTGAGAACTGTATATGGGCACACTATTGTACTGGAGGGGGATTTAGGAAAGATTAAGGGCTTAAAAGTTCTATGTTTGCCCATCAGCTTGCCTGTTAAAATTAGGTCAATTTTATTTCAAGGATTATACCGATATGACACTTGGGTCAGACTGGAGAATTCAAATGTAAAAAATGCTAATTGCTGCTCTGGGTTTTTCTTACCTAGAATCCCAGGTGAATTTTACCCACATCATTTATTCACAGTTTGCCCTGTTTCCTTTTGTCCTGGAGGATGTGGCTGCTTCTCATGTTACTATGTCAGTAAAGGAGATGGGAAGATGAGAAGCAGTCACATCCTGCTTGTCCGATTTCAGTGACTTCATCTGATGACTGTTTAAAATATATATATTCATCTAGCACAGAACACGTTTATTAATCCTAACTATCCTTTGGTAACCCATAATTTTTGTTTGACACTGAACTTTGTGGCTCACAAATTTTGAGTTTGACAATTGGACAGCTTGCAGAAAAGCTTCTCAGAAATGGAGATTAGTCTGTTGACTTTCAATAAGCTCAGAAAGCAAAGCAACTATTTCACAGTTCTGCTTTTACTTACAGCAAAGCCCCTTTTCAACACTTGGTAAGCCGTGGGTTTAAGTCTTCATTGCTATGGACAGATGACTTTCAAGTTCTGTTTTAAATTATTGTTCTATGCCCCATCATTAAGACAAACTAATGAGAATGACAAGAAACTTTGTTAATTATGCATGGGACACTTTAATTATTCAGTAAAAACTTTACTTTACCCAAGGTATTCCTCTACAGTATTTAAGGTCTTTCCTGATATTACAAGATGTCAGAATTTTCTTGCCATTGTTAGCCTGAAATCAATGCTTGAATTTCATCTGACTACAATATAGAGGCAAATGTTCTTGCAAATTAGCTGGTATCTGCAATCACACTGGCAGAGAAAAGCAGCATGAAAAAAGTATGAAAGTATGTACATTGGATAGCGCAATTATTTATTGAAGAACGGTATTATGTGGTCATTGATAAAGTAAAAGACCTGCCAAAAACAATTTCAGTAAACCGTATCCTCCATTTCTGAGAAGGTTTTCAATAAGCTTAATTTTGTCAGACTTTGTTGTGCTTTCTTTCAACCAGATTGTAGTGGACAATGTTCAACTGAGGATTCAAAAGAAAAGTTGCACGTGATTGGCATAAATATTGTTAAGATATGTTATTATATTGCTCGATCGAAGACAAACGTAGTTAGATATTCAAAACAAATGAGCCACATGTTCATTTTTCAGATTTAAAAATAACCAAATAACATAAAGCAACTCAGGTTTGCCAAATAAGATAAGTACTAGTTTAAAATAATACCAGAAAATCCTCCTCATTCATCTATTAGTGTGTTATGATCTTTGTCAATCTCTGTTCTAAGATCTGCTAAAGTCAACACATATCACAAAAGCAAATACCATTCATTATGGTCTATTTAAACAAATAAAATTCCACTTACTAATTTACTGTGTTTTTTTCTAAAATCCTTTGGCTAAAAATTGAGTATGTTTGGCATAAAGACTTAATATGAGATGCATCTTATATTAAGAATATATTTATGTATGATGCTTCATGAATATTACTTCAGCGACTAAAGCAATATTGCATACATTGTAGCAAGACCTTTAAAGGCCCTCAGACACTTTTGACCTTTAGGAATACAGTGCATGGCTTCAGGTTGTGAAGAGCACAGTGTTCTTACGTCACATTTCATGGCACAATGGAGCCCCACCTTGATGGTTTTCCCTCAGCGACGCTCTGTGGGGGCAACACGGATGCTGCACAACCTGGACTTCAACAAAACATCAGATGTAAAATCATCTCAGAATCAGATTTAAGAGCAAGTTCTTTATAATTATTGACATGCATGAACAATAAAATTCAAAACATGTTCTCATCTGTGCTTTGATGATAGCTGTTTACAACGACGACTTCTACAAAGAGATCTTTATGTCAGAAAGTGAACAGGACTTTC
The DNA here is from genome assembly GCA_911649635.1 of Poeciliopsis gracilis. Taxonomy (NCBI): domain Eukaryota; kingdom Metazoa; phylum Chordata; class Actinopteri; order Cyprinodontiformes; family Poeciliidae; genus Poeciliopsis; species Poeciliopsis gracilis. The sequence goes on from CAJVRI010001220.1 coordinate 9,140,381, forward strand.
CAGGGTGCTGATGAGGTGAAGCAGCATGATTCATACTCTGCCTAGGCTTTTTGCAGAGCCCCACTCTGCATCATATTTGATTAGATATTCAGAAGGCTTCTTGGATATAACTGGATTAAGCCCCATCACTTATCTGCTTCACTACAGCATTCCATAAATAATCCCAAGATTATAATCATGCTCTGTAATTATACATTGACAGTGTTTTGTGTGGTCTTTGCTCATAATCATTCAGTAATCCATAAGAATATAGACCATAATGTCCAAATGTCAACTTTTCTCAGCTTCGTGCTGCTAAAAACACTTTTCATAGTAGATACAATAAACAAGACAGCTACATATTGTAGCCATGTGACCAATAAATTACATAAAGTCATTAGAATAATTTGTTTAAGTTAATTAAACTCATATTCGCTGTGTATTCATGTAGGAAATTGAATATGTGGGTGGGGGTAACCGTCATTTTTCAAGTGTATCAAGAGATCTTTAGACAAAATGACAATTAGTGACAAGTCAGAGCAAAACAACTCAAACAGCAAAAGGTTTAGCTCAGCTCTGACTCTAATAATGGTTTTAATGATGCAATTCTATGTTCATATTACTGAAAAACAATTGCAATGTATGCCATTGAATGTTGAATGTAGTATACTGATCTTTGCCATTCAGTAGATGTAATCAATCACAGAAGTCACACAGAAGTTCAACCAAAGCCAGAGAGGTGCTGCTTTAACAAAGGCTCAGCTGACGACAAAGGAATGACTGTTAGAACTGGAAGGAACCGGAGGCAGTTGAACGGGCCAAAGCCAGGGTGGCACACAAAGTGTTGATGGGGCAACTAGCCACGGTCCATGAATAGCAGTTGAGAGTGGATGAAGCAGTGGACTAATCACCCTTTGTTGGGTCGCCCAGGTGACGTTGTTTGATGATTTAAAGAAGCTTTTAGCTATTTTTCCTACTTGTTAGCATTTTTTAAGTATACTGAATGGAGTAAGTCATGCTTGTGACTCTCCATGTGCTATTGATTACATTGCAGCTTTCTTTAGCATTGATGCTAATGTTTAGCATCAGAACGCAGGGTCCAACCGACGGGCACGCTTTGGCAGGGCCCCGGTTAAATTTCTTCAGGAATTTTCTAGTTCATTCTTTGCTCCCTTCTCTTTTAATTGTTAATCAACACTGTACAGTGATTTGACTTTGGGCACCTGGATACTTACACTAATGAGACAGTTAAAAGGTTTCAATGAAGTATTCTTTTCCTGACATGCCCTGTGGGCTGTATCGAATTTCATTCCTGTTAGACTTTTATTTGCTCTCTGTGCTTTCCACTGCAGCCCTCCTTCAAAAAAAAAAAAAAAAAAAAATCATAGGTCATTTTCTTGAGATGATATTCCCAGTCTCAGACCTCCTCCTGCAGACATTCTTTATGGGTCAATTCTTTTTACATGGTTGACAGTATAAGGCCCTCAGAGTGTTGTGAGACCTGGGACAGACTGCATTGTGACAGATAAGACTCCCACTTCCCTAATATCCAACTGGAGGCAACACCATCTCTGAATGTGCTTAATGGGAAACCTGTGTTTTGTCGCCAAACTGACGCATATTGCAAGGAAAAAGAATTGTCTTCACTAGCCTTTGAAATCACACCCAGACAACATGGTTTGGGTGAGTTAGTCACTATATCTACTCTTTTGGTTTACGTCAAAATAGGAATATGAAAAAACTATCTGAGTCTATTGGGAGTACAATGTTTTCTGTCTAACCTCATTCCCCAAAGTGTAAGGTGTCATCCAAACAAAGCATAAATAATATATAAACTCTGAGTCAGCACAAATGTAGGGAGTCTGCAATCCCAGGGTTTCCGTTTATAACATGAGGAAAAATCTTTCTGAAATCAAATTCTAGCAGATAATTTTGGATTTGCTCAGGTTTCCAAACTCATTCAAAAACTATGTTTTGAACATATTTTTTGCTCAAAACTGCAAATTATTTGCTGTGTCCAAATAATCCCACATCACAACTCTAGCAATTTAGAAGTGGCATATACAGCAACTATGCAAATGTCATTAAATGGTTATAATGTATTTCATCTCAACCTGGTATTATGCAGATGATTTCAGTGGTTGTCACTGCATAGGCGTTTCACCTATTCTTTTGAAATTTTCATGAAAAAAGAAAAATCACTTAAGCACATTCACAGGCTTCATATAAAGTATCAATCTCGACCAAAGATTATCATTATATATGGAAAATAATAGTAGATTTTTCATCCTTCAATTAAATTCACAAACTGTCTATGATTATAAACCATACACACACTCTGTAGATATGACAGGACCTTTAGAAAATGTGCTTCTGTTTGTCTGTGTTTTAATTTGGACCCCTGAATAAAAGCATCCTCGATTTTCCAGACAGCATAAAGAAAGAGTGACTGCTGTTTAAACATTTATTTTCCTTCAAGAGAGTCCAAAGCTTTGCCCTCAAAAAAGTTTTGGTTCCTGGGAGAATGCCCCAGAACAGTTTTCTGTTAGTTTCACAGGGTATGGGTGCCCAACATATCATGTCTTACTTTTAGAAATCGTTTTCTGACTTAAGAAGGGAGGCAGAAGTTGCAACACCTACAGCCTACATCAGAAGGCATTGCTTGACTGAACCACATATTTCGATCCCTGCTGAACTCCTGCACAGCCCATCATTGGCTGTGAGGGAGTTTGATTCATGTAGTGATTCTCAGCATATGCAGAGGTTCATCAAAGGAAGAAACTTTCTCTTAAGAGCTCACTCCTCTCAGACAACATGTGTCTTACTGAACACGCATCAAGGGAGAACAGACGAACAAATTTATTTGATATTTTCTTAAGCTTCTGTATAAATAGAATATTATGCTCAGTGATGTAGAAGAACTTGTGTTGCTTCATGCTGCACAACACAGATCTGTGTTTTCCAGCTGAAGGCAGTAACAGCAATATCTCTATCTCTCCTGATCTTAAAGTCTCAGAGGACCGTCGGCACCGCTTTCTGCATTCTGACTTGGAGCATGCTCATGCTCGCATCAAGAAACTCTGAGGACTATTTTCAGCGTTTCCCTTCATGCACCACTTCCTCAATTGTAATGTTTACGAGTTGTTTTTTTTTTTGTATCAAGATGCCTCAGGAAACAAAACATATAGTATGCTACATAATTTGTCAATGGTTGAGTGGAAGTGTGTTTTGTAAAAGATTCTTTTAGACCCCAGATCCATTAGACATCTGAATAGTGCAGCTTGAACAACGATGAACCCAGGGTTATCAGGTATTTCTGGGTTTTAAGTAAAGCTTTATTCTTATTCAGAGCTGCATTCTATTGGATCGTTGTTGTTTTTTTAAATAAGAAACAGAAAACTTATAAAATTATTGCACATAGTACATCTGGTTTAGAATTGCACTCTAACCTTTGGTTGAAATGGCGCATTTGATTTCCTTCCTACAGAGAAAAAATACAGAAATTGTTATGCTGCGTTAATCTATTTGTAGTCTAAATACAGGAGCAAATAAAGAAAAAAGATATAAGTGCAGAAAACTATGACGAGCGCAGAGTGCTGCAAAAATATTGCGCGGCTTTAGGAGTGATGCCAGATAATGCTGGTCTCTCATGTTTTGAGAATCAGCCGACGATTCTGAAATCATGTAGTGTGAACTGGGCTTAACTGACACTGTTTTGTGTCATTTAGTCTTTTGTTTTGACTTGAATTTGGCTCGTTTTTTGCTAATTATGTCGCCACAGTTACTCGAAACAAAAATAATAGCTCCAATACCGGGACTGAGCCGCACGTTTTGACATATTGTAGTACTTGTATGTTTCCCCTTATGGCAGCATTATTTCCCATACTTGCTAGGTTGATCTGAGGAAGTGCGTTACTGTGCATTTATCTCGTTAACGGAACTCTGCATGCAGTGGTTGTGTGTTCCAGGGGGATGATTTTGTCGGGGGGACTTTGTTGTTTGTGTGATGCTCGCTGACTGATGATAATGAAGTCTGTAGAGCTTCTCCAGAAAGGTACTTTTGGAAATTTACCATTTACTTTCTGGAACTTTCTTGGAGCTTACCTAAAACCAGCCTCTTGCTGGAAGACATGTACCATGTACCAGCTCGATCACAAAGGGAGCCAAGTCATGAAGCCTACTAGAAATTGCATGTATTGTAAACAACCATCCCCAACTCCAAAGGTAGAAGTGTTGCGAACAAAACGTAAATTACTAGCCATTCTATGTCTTTGGACAGATTGTGAAAGTACTATTGTTTTTTTTGTTGCTTTTTTTAATTTGTGCAAACAGATTTTATGTTTTTCGAAAATAATTTATGGTTTCTGAATATTTGTACCTTTGGCCTTATTAAAGCGCTGATGCTCTCCGTTGTGCTGATTAGATAGAAATTCTTAGTTTCCTAGTTGAAAATATAACAAATATAGTTATTATTGGGGCCCTGTTCTCCTTTTATCTGTTGAGCAGATGGATGAACAGTTGAACAGTGATTTCTTTTTTTTCCACATTTACAGTTTTCAGCATGTGAATGACTTATTTACTAGATCATGTCTCCACTGACAATAAAGGAGAGAAATGATGTAGTTGGTGTCTGGTTTTATCAGTCCCATTTGTGTAGCATCAGTCAGGATTTTTGGATGTAATGAAAAAAAGGACAGTTTGTAAGTGACATCTGATAAAGTTATTGTTGATTCATTCCCCTTAAACTGTTGAACTGGATAATTTGTTTCATTGTAATCAATGTATGTTGTAATCAATATGTTAAAACAATAAAACTTTTGAAAGGATATAAAACATTAGTTTATCAAATCGCATATTTTTGTAAAACCAACCGTCTTTCATTGACCTAAAATTGTTGTTTATTTGGTGAGGACTAGCATTCCTAAGTGAAAGTATCCAAAATCTTTTTTTTTTTTGAAAGGTTATTGGCACAATTTTGAATATACGATACTTAACTAAAAGTAGACTGATCAGTTTGTCTGAATTAAACTGGTAGGGATAAAATATTAAAATCTAAATCTGCTCACAGTCATTCTATCATCTTAATCACTTTTCCTTGTGCAACTTTTCATTAGAGAAACACAAGTTTCAAAACTCACAACAAAGCAAAGCAAAGGGAAACAAAGTAGAGTGACTCAGACTTAATCTGTTTTTACTATGTAAATGAAGTAGGCTGTGAGTTTAGCTCATTCAACAATGTCCCACTCGTGGTACTCGTCATCTTTATCTGAAATACGGTGCTGTTAGATCCATCTGCTAAACTCATCATAATCATTCTCTTTACTGTCATCTCATAAGGCATAACCCTCTTTCCATGATTCATAATGACATTATACATGCTCCTTTATTCACAGTGTGTCATGTAAAGAGGCAATATCATCCAGATCGCCTGATTGAGATTTATGGACAGAGAAGCCATGATTATGACTCCATTACACAGAGATTAGCCATAGGTACATGTTATCCTGACTTTGCACATTTGCGCTGCAGGGGCCAATGTTAATAAATGGGCCCCAGTTCCAGTCTTTACCAACTGTTCATTAAGTGCGATTTAGCAATAGAATAACAGATGGCTGCTGTTTTTGCTGTGGCGCAATGTTGATGTTGTCTGGAAATAGATCCAAAAAGATGCATGCAAAAGTGATAATCATCAGCGACTGTTTTCTTTTCTGGTTTTTCATAGTTTGAAAAAAATGTGTGCCAATGAGTAAAATAGCATGCAAAAGGTTGGATAGCAATCCACTAATACTGCCTCGGCAGTCAATTTATCACTTGTGTTTAAGCAATAATGCCAGTGCTTTGATGCGGGAGGTAAACACTGCATTGTTATGAGTTCAGTACAGCACATTAAGGCACAGCAGTGTAGTTTGGAGCTGTGGTGCTGTAATGTAATAACAAGGAGAAAGAATATTAGCTCATTCTTTGTGCACCAGGATCATCAGCATGATACAATAAACCAGTGGATAAATGCTATTAATGACAATGGTGTGCATTATGTCAGAACAGATGAGATGCTTCTCGTTTTTCCACTTAAGGCTTGAAACTGTGATTTTAAGTTTCAAATTCTTAGCGGAGAGCCATTAAACAAAATATGGCTTTGTGTGTTTTATTACCCTGACAGCAATACTTGTATGCTTGACTTCAGTGCATGCTGTCTGTATTTGTGGACAAAGACATGCAAGTAAAATCAAACACTTCCTGGTTAAAACCAACCCCGGTTATAAACATGTCAACTTCTGTTGTTATTAATTACATTTCTGGTGTAGGAGACGGATGATGCAAGACTCAGTTGTATGTATTTTACCTGAAGCTATTTCTCCTTTTTGCACATTGTAAGCAGTACTGATAATTCCTTTGAGAATTGTAACATTGATCACAGGTTTTAGGGGTCGAGAAGTACAACCTGCTGTGATGCTTGTGTTTCATCTCTATTAAAAATATTTTGACCCCTCTTCAATGCCATCACTAATCTCCCACAGCAGCAAACGTCCCCAACATGTCTAATGAGGTTTTTGTTTCTATATCAACTCAAAAATAAAGAGGGCCTGTGTATAAGCTATATGACATGTAGCAAGCATTGATATGAAAGGCTCCAAACACCAGCAACACTCATTAGGATTTGCAAGTAATATTTGTCTTTTTCAAACATTTTTCTTCCTCGTTGGTTTGGGAAGCAGAGATACATACCACCTGCCAGCACAGCTAACAGAAATGCCTAACATCAAGCGGTTTGGTGTGTTCTTGTTAGGCTCATGAAAGGCAAACTCTAGTTTTAATGAGGAAAAACATGATGGATAAATAGAAAATAAGAGTTTGTCTTCTTATGACCATGGAGGATTAATACTCTATTTAATCACACTATTAAGAAAGTATCAGGTGCACAGTAGCCCTTCCGATAAGCAATATTTCAGTGTATAAATTGCTACAATTTGCAGAAAATGTGAATCGATAGACACAAAATAACTGCCTTGTTGCTGAAATCGACTCTACAAATAAATCTGATGTGACACACAACACATGTTGTACATTCAAACTAAAGCTTCCACCAAATAGCCCCAAGACTGCTAGTCTGGTGTTAATGTTTTAGAAAAAAATATTCTTAACAAGTAAAAATTTTAACAAAACATCAAAGTTATGTTACTTTAACATGGTTTGAATTCGGCCTCTTCCTGTAATCGTGATTTATGGACGCACTTTTTATGCATGCATAACCTGTGGTATTGTAACATATTTCTCTCACCTCCATTTTTAAAGAAAGCATCAATACTATCTGTAGATCTGTGAGATACATCAGGGATTCAGCAACTGTTCTGCAGATGGTTAATGCTTGGACTGTCACTGTATATTTTAATATTGGACATGGTGTGGTTGAAAATGTTCACATTAGTCATGCCTGCGAACGTCAGTGCAAACTAACGACATGGATAACATGAGGGGTAGCACTCTGATCACTGTTTATGGATGAGGAAAGCACTGATGACGGCTGACTTATCAGTATGCTCGGTGGCTGGTAAGCACATCTGTATTTAGAAAGTTCTCTGTTTATCTAGGCTTCAGTTAAAACAAATATCTAATACTGAGGTTGATGCCTAAACATGTACACTGATACAAGGCTTCTTGCATATGAAGGTTATAAACCACTGATTTGAAAGGTTCATATGAAAAGGCAACTGGAGGAGCTCCGTAGAAGAGGGAAATAATGTTAAATAATTCAGACTGAAGTATCTGTTTTTGTCTGAACGGCATAACTGAGCAATAGTTTCTCAAAAGAACTCCCACCACGGTAGATCTATTATACTTTTATTACAAACCTTTTGAGTCTGGCTTAATTAATATGTATATTTCTTGTTTCAGTCATCATGGAGGTTTTATCAGCAAACTTATTCCTTATTCTTCCTGAAGCTTAAATACATTTCGTTTTGTTCAAAGGTTCTTGTATTTTGAGTCAAGCATACAAGATTTTAAAATTAAAGCGGGGGTGAGATCATGTAAAATCCTCCCTTTGCGCTTTACATCATGTTGTAATACTGTCTCATCAAAAACAGACTTGAAGATTTGCTTGATTCTTCCATATATGTTTTAAGAAATCCTTGACTCTCCCATGGCAGCCATTCAGGGATTCCTAAATACTTGCTCACACAAATATCTGACATAAATATTTCCACAAAGCTCCTCCTTGGAGCTGCAGTCTCCATCTCCTGCGCCTTCCCCTCACAGCTCCTTCAAACTAGCGGCAGTAGCAATTAGTTCATCATAGGAACTACTTCTCAATCCCGCTCACCTGTAAACAGCCGTCACTGGCTGAATCACTATGATGATGTGCTGAAGGCAGAGTATCGGGAAGAAAAGGAGTTTCTTAAAGAGACAGAGACCAATTACAAGGCATCACATTTCTTTTAAACTATGTTTGATAGATGCAGCATTTTTCTAACAAATGAAAATAATATAGATACTATGCTACATTTTTATTATAACTCCTTTAAATTCCTCTCTTTTCCACAGTTTTGCTTTCCCTCACCGACACTAGTTCTCTGCTGGTTATAGTTAGTTACCTTTGTGTAGACTGAATAGAACATCTATGATCTAATAATATCCCGCTGGCCATGCATATTTCATGTGTTTTTACAGCTATTTCTCAAACCCCGCTTTGGCGAGTCACTTCGTCTTACATTTGGATGTCACTACACACCTTGGCAAATCAGGCTCCATTTCCTGCTCCAATTACAGCTCATGTTTAATTCATAGCCGATACATACATTCTAATTTGACCATATTAAATTATTAAGCTAAAATGTGATAAATGATGAGGAAAACATTAGTTCTGCGACTTAATGATATGAAAGCATTACCTGTGTGGTGTAAACCACACATCTTCACCAAAATGTAAATGACACATTACTGCTTCCCCACTGTTCCCCAAGGTAATGATATGTGACGAACCATTAGTTAAACTGCCTTGGAAACCAGAACAAGCAACAAGTGAAACAGATGTCTCTTTTACTGCGTCGGATTATCTTGTTTATGTGACACATGAGAAATATTAACACTCGGGGTAAAACACTCGGGTTAAAATTTGTGCTTTGACTTTGAACATACCTTGAATAATACTCCATGTCCAAAGCAAGCAAGTTTTCAATGTCATTTGAGTCGTCGCATCTGAAAAAAGTCAACAGGTCAACTCTAAAATGAAATACAGATATTAGATACCAAATTTAATGCTCGGGGTAAAACTAGTCAATTCTGTTTGCCGAGGAAAACAACAAGGACACCTAAATCTGAGTGATGAAAGTATAATAAAAAGTGGTCTGAGCCTCCATGTGGGTACTGTGGTCAAATAAGAGTTGGTGGACATCTCTTTAAAAAGTATCTGGGGGATTTGTCAAAAACAATTTATCAGCAATATCTCTCTAACAGCCTGTATTAAGTCCCCATAGTAGCTAATTACTACCACGGCCAGTTCAGGGTGGCTTTCCTCATTTTTTCCTTATTAGATTTTAAGTCATTAATGTGTTGCAGTATTAACATAGGTTTTGTTTGTAACTGATGCCTATTGTTGTCTAGAGAGAAAGAGTTTAGCTGCTGCCGCAGCTGCCATGTATAAAGACGAAGACAAAAACACTACCGTCTCTTTTTTATATATGTACATTGGTACACATGTACTTGCACCTGTAACGGATCTATCCAGTTATCCAGAGGATGAACGTTACCAGATGTCAGGAACGTCAGGTGAGCGGTGGTGAGGAGGCGATGAGGTGGAGGCAGGAAACCCAGGATGTGGTGAAAAATAGTAAATTATTGTGAGGGTGCCAGCAAAAACAAAACTAGAAACACCGGACACAACACAAAAATACTAGAAAAAACTCAAACTTGAAACACTAGAAAACTTAAACTGGAAACACGAAACTTGAAACACTAGCAAACTAGAGAAACCACGCACAAGAACTGACAAGGGACAGATTGAAGTACAACGACGACAAGGACCCGACGAGGAACACAGGACACAGGAGGGCTTAAATGCACAGAGAGAAATCAGGGAAACTAGAAACACCTGGGGATAATCAAGGGGGAAGACAGCACAACAAGGAGGACTCAGGACACAGAAAACACAATATGAAACACAGACAGAAACCACACATGACACCAGAGGAAAGCAGTGCCATGTTTGTTTTAAGCAGGTTAGCTTCAAGCAATGCCCTGCTGTCCATCCTCTGTCTTGAAGCAAACTGTATGCTGTGCATCCTCACTAAGTTAGTTTATGTTGGCTGCTTCCTCTGCAGCAGGGTGTGCATCTGCGGTTACATAACACTTTATTTTAATTATTTTCCATATATTTTAAAAAATATAACCTCATCTCCATTGAAAACAATACCTTGCATCAGTACACATGGAGCCAAAATTACACATATTTTTGTGAGTAAAAGTTGCCACTCCACACATGCCAAATCTTGTCAGCTAAACTCATTTCTGTGAGACTTTGAAACTAAAACAGACATGCCAAATGCAGTAAAACAGTTAGTCTTGAGTGCAGTTTTATGGCACAATGAAGAGCAGCTTCACCTGTGTGCCAAGACTGTAGCAGTGGAAGCTGGCATCCCAAGAAAAAGCATAATTGTCTATCTTTTTAGCAATCTCTCCCAAGCAATATATTCATAATTTCCAGAGAGAAAGCCCCACCAGCGCAGGCTGCAAAGACATAGTACAAGTCTTATGGGACCGAAGAGACTGTGTCACACTGATATAAAACCGTGCATTTTTAAAAGATGAAGGAGGTCAACAAAGTGTTAAGGGGTAAAAAAGTTATTATTTCTATTTTTAGTTCCTCTCGTACAGTTTCTGTTTTCATTTTCGGGGTTAAAAAGAAGAAAAAAGTTAATCAAGGTTTAAGTGTAACTTTCCGATTTCTGTGTCTAAACAAAGTGTTTTATGAAATTTGTTTTCATTTACTGCCTTTATAAATTCAAACCCACATATTCTTTTAAGAACTTGCTCACTTTCTGTCACTATTCTAGCTTTTCCAGCATGCCTTACATCACAGCCTCATTAAGTTCCCACAAACTTCTGTTCAGTGTTTTTAAATCTCCTTTGTGGTTCATTAACTTATATTGTGCAACTGGTGCAAGAAGGAATTGTGGAATTTGAGCAAAATTTAGATGACCTCAGTGTCACGTTAAAAACTATATATTGAGTAAGACTCTTTCTCATATTTACCGACAAACCTTCACTATCAATATCCTTGTTCACACTCTCTTCTCCTCCTCAGAACCCAGATCCAACCACTACTGACAACAATGTGGATTCTAGCCATCATTACATTCACTATCATTGTTCTTCAATAAACCTTTTGAAACTTTTTCTGGTCTCCAGAGAGCAATCATGCATCTGGGTCAGGCACTTAAGCAAAATTATGACAGACTGTGCTATAAAACTGGCACAATGTGCCTGGAAAATACATAATATCCCTCTTTAATAGACATTTTGAAAATGAACAAAATGGAGCTTCAGATGTTATTTTTGTCACCGTTCCTCTTGGAGCCGTATAAACATAAATATTTTTAAACAAGTCTGAGATGCGATGCTGAATTTGGGTCGACTGTTTAAAGAACTTATGATCTAACTAATGGCTTGGCTCCCTGAGCCAACTTACAAGCATCACCGATGCATTCTCTGTACTTTCATGAAGTTCAAGTCTCACTAAATGTGTTATTTGATCTAAGAAGTTCAGTGGCTCTATGTGATCGCTACCTTTGCCCACATTGTAGAAACGCCCTCATTTGGACAAACAATCCTCACACAATCAAAAAGGAAATAGCATATGAAGTTGTACAGCGACCAAACACATTTACACATCCCAGTTTTTCATGACTTTGTCTGCTAAGGAGTAAAAACAAATGTACTGCTGGATCTCTGCAGTTTGGATGTAATATCTGTAGCTTAAAGCCTTATGTCTCCGCCAGCCATGACAAATGATTAACTCTAATCATATGTCTCCCAACTCTGAGACTCATGAATCATTCTGCATGAACAGATTAATAGCTCATAAATCTTACGAGGAACATTATATCTGCGCAATTAGAGCACTCGCGCCGCAGCACAAGTCTCATGGTATATTCAAAATGTTTGGTGAATATTAAAGTGAAACGAGCAGTTAGAAACCCAGATCTGAGCTCGCAGAGGAACTGACTCTCTTCCTGCAGAAATACATCATGACGGCCGAGTGTGGCTGCAGTTAATGGCACGGAGAATACCGACGGCGAGGAGGTTACAGCACTTGATGTGAATGATGCACCAGCTTCGCCACAGTTAGAAAAATGCTGAGAATCTCAGACCATCTGTAGATAAATGCTGCTGTTTAGGGATGTTATCATTAAATGCCAGCCGTTCTGCAGAGATGCTCTGTGTAATTCCAGATGAATGACAAGCAACAATAGGTGCATCTATTTTGTGAGGTGATACACATCATAATGAGCAAACTGAAATAACTAGAATGAGTTCCCCTTTCCTCTAAAGTGGCTATTTTGCTGTTGATCATTTCTGATTGCAACGATGTGTGTACCTCTAATGATAAGCAGCAAAATAGTCTGAGGTGTGGACTCAGGCTATGTACACAAAGCGAATACATCCGCTTTGTATTCTGTTCATTTCAGACATTGTGAGCAGTTCTTTACAGAAGAAACAACTTTCCTGTTATGTTCTGCTTTGTGTTGGAATATATCATAAAAAACTTTTAAAATGCACTGAAAATATTTACCTCATAACAACATGCGAATAGATTAAATGGGGATAAACATTTTTTGCAATGCACTGTTTTAGCAATATGAAGTAGACAGCAAATGTCTTTCTCCAATTTTCTATTTCAGCTGAATTGTTCTCTTTCCACTCACATAGGAAGATTATCCAAACTCTAATTTTTATTGATAAGAAGACAGCAGGGGCTGTTTATCCAAACAATAACAAAATGTTCTGCTTGGGAAATGAAGACAATTTTGTGCCATTAATGTGACATTCTCTCGAATTAACCAAATTTGGTTTAGATTTAATAGCTTAGATTTGCATGGCTTGATTAAAAAAAAAAAAAGAAAAGAAAAACACTTTCTTTTAATCACATTTGAACAAAGCCCTGGAAATTAACCTATTTATTTATTTTTTTTAATCAAAATCTTATTTTTAATGCCTTGAAAGTGATTATACATAGTTTGCCCTGGTTGATCCACACACATCTATGAATATGCAAATAAACCCCCCACATCTCTTCCCAGCCACTCACCCTTGACTCTGCTCAGTCACTGTAAAAGTACTCTCTGCCACACAATGATAATTAGGAAGACAGGAGCATCAGCTAAACATATTTAGGATGGAATCCAAGGAGAAAAACAAACAGAAGGCACCACTGAGGGTGGACTGAAAGGAGCTGGATTCATTGTTATTGCACTCTAAAATGGCTAAACCTTAATAACAGGTACAGCAATTTAGTCCGTTTGACCCTTGTGAGCGCTGTTCAACATCGGTTTCACTGGCTACAGCAGGTTTTTATAAAGAAGTACTGTGCTAGTAAGTGACTAACTGTGTTAAATCAAGGCACAATTCATCTCTGAATTAAGTTTCTAAGCCACAGAGGTAAGCTCAATTTATTTCCATCCATTACATCATGCAGAGGTATGAATAAAAGTCTATATGTCTGCTTAGCAAAAACATTAGCATATGTTTCTGGGTACTAAAATGCAGTCTGGTGCAGATTCTGAAAGATGCTTGCTCCACTTATTTTTTTTTAAACCAAATTAGTATAATAACAGTCACAAAGAATGACAATTCCCATCAATTTCCCAACAAACTTTTACATCCTGAAAAGATCAAGGTGGTCAGTGTGCCTGTGTGAAAACATCTGACAATGAAGTCATGTTCTGTGTTGTCATCAGGATGCAGGTGCTTCCAGCAGAACATCATCGTGACCAGTGTTGTCTTGGTTTATCTTTGCTCTTGTCTCCTGTTCTTTTTCTCTCCTTCTTCACCTGTGTTTCTTTTTCTCCTCCTGTGAGCTTATCTGCATGTGTCTCTTGCAAAGCACTTCTTTTTCAGATTCCTGGCAGCACATCCAGGACAGCTGTTGCTCAACTCCTTGTTACCAAATATCAACCACGGCGTTCTCCTCACTCCGCCAATATCAGTTGCTCTTGCCAGATTGATGAAACGCCAAATGGATCCTTGTTGTGATCTTGTTTAATTGTCTTTCTCATGTTGTCTAGATTTTTGTTTTTTTCAGTTTAATATTACAAATCAACAGACAGGAGTTCAGCTTACTTGACCTTTAAAATCACATCAAGCGGCTGTAGCTTTGGCTTTCTTTTGCATGTTCAACCTACAAAAGAATTTTCCATATCCAAATTTGCCATAAGTGTCACATTCTATCAACTAGAGTTCCTGTAATTTGTCAGAAGTGTGTTATTGTAATTTTTTTTTATTAGAAGGGAAAAGCGTACAGTAATCAAACAATTTTTTTTCTTTTCTTTTTGTGAAACATACTATTTACTGTTAAGTGTTTGTTTCGAGGATGACCTCTACAGATGTAGCGTCTAATTTTCAAGGCAGTCGTTACACATTTACGTTCTAAAACAAACAAAAATTAAATGGCTTCAGGAGTTTTTCCATATATATAGATATATGAAAAAATATATGTTGTACATATTTGAAAATGTGTTAATACTGAAGAACAACTTCTTTAACAAAACATTAAAATTAAAGAAAGTAGCATTTTATAACTTGTACATGTTTCTATTATGGTCTGTAGATGGTCAGACTTTTAGTTTAATTTATGTTACTGTTTTGATAATTTCTTTATTATTTATGTCCTTAAGTCTTTCTATTTTTGTTTTCTATAATCTCATCTCTCTTCCACCTTTACTCTCTCTCTGCTGCATTCATTCACCTCTGATTAGCCTCTCTGGTTCTCCTGTCATTTCTTCACCCATTTTCCAGTATATGTATCTCCTTCTTTTCTTGGTTCTTCACTGGTTCCTTTGTAACTAAATGAGAGCTCCTGCTTCCCTCTACGTTCTTTTTCTGCATTCTTGTCTACCCTACGGTTCATTGTTTCTTCTCTTTTTGGAGTGTTTTTTGTAAGCTCTCCTTTTGATTACTTATTAAACTCTCTGCCCCTCATCTCCTGCCTCCACTTTGTCTGTGCCTGGGTCCTCTTCAAACACCATAAATAAAACCTGAAACTCAGTTCTGGTATTTATACCAGCATGAATCATCATCTGTTTATTTGTTCTTCTTCTCTTAGCTTAATATGTATAATCAAGTCTTCCTCGCTATTGTGGTTTTGTTATCTAATAGAAAAATACGTACGATTTGTTCAACGAGAGATGGGACAAATGTCATCGGAGACACACTGGAGAAGTTATTGTAGTGCAGGTGAAATTAAATTGCCATTCTTCACTTTTTTATTGGTTTAAGTTAAAGCTGGTGCACAGCCACAGTGGATGCTAAATAAATAAGATGCATTTTCTTTATTTGCAAAGCACACTAAATTGGAAAGTATTTGCGTGTGCATGTATGTGTGTGAGTGTGAGTCCAGACGTTTAGATAATGAAGATGCTTTGCCTTTGGTGGCATGGTGTCAACAGTGTAGCGGTAGACGGTTGTGCTTATTTAAAAACTGAGCACATTTCCTTTAACATCTACGCTTTTCCACATCCAACAAACACTTAACCCAGAATACTTCCAAATTCATTCTTTAGATAGTACATAATTAAGTCATATGAAATAACATGCATATAATTTACTTTTTCTTTGTGTAATTTGGAAATAAATAGTTGCAGTTAGCTTTTCAGCAGCAGGCAATTACATACTCTGCTTTATTCTTCTTGTCGTCTTCCATTCAAAAGATACTTTGTATAGTCATTCCAAGACCACCGACTGCAAAACAGAACACCAATCTAGTTTTACAGGTCAAAGGTATAGTCATGAATATTCACAGAGATTTTATTTTCAGTACGTTTTCACAAACAAAGCGAACAAAGTAAGGTCTCGATCAGTTTGCCTGCCATGAGAAACAAAATCTAGTTGAACAAAAAACTAGATTCATTCAAATAAAATCAGCCACGTACTTGAACATCAAACCTATCCCCGAGTACTTTAATTTATTCCACTGGGAAATTAAATTATGATCCTCACTGAATTAACTACTGGCATCTCTCCTAAATGTGCCATTACTTGGTTTTATGCTTTTAGGTACTCTCATACAGTAATTTAACTCATTATGTTTGGAGTTAATGAAGAGTGGTAATGACATGAGAAATAATACCTGGTGATGCAGGAGCAATTATATGCATGGGAAAAAACACATTTTTAAAGTAACAGAAGCAGAGATATTCTGCTGAAACTTTTATTCAACATTTTGCTGAATAAGCCTGTTTGTACAGTAAATTATCTCTGGTTCCATTAAAAATGTGGCTTAAGATTATGGAAGACTGTTTCTTCTTTGAACTCCCTCTTTCAAAAATACTTTTGACCTGAAGCATTGTTTAGGGCAAGTTAGAAATAATTAAATAATGCATCTCGAAGACTTTAACTGCATCTATAGGTGGTCGTTTAAGGATTTACTCATCTGTTTTGACATTTTTTGATGTAGAATCCTGTGCGTTTTTCCTTCACCTATGACTTTGTGCGCAGCATTGAATAAACTGTATTTACTGGGCTTACTTTTTTTCTTTATCAGTGGCACATTGTCAGGCTCACTGAAGATAAGAACTGCAGCACATCTATGAAGAAAATCCCATTTGAAACTTGCTGAAGTGTCTTAACCTTTTCGCATGGTGGTGTAGTGGGTATGCAAGTGAAGCATAACCCATTGTTTACAGCATTGGATAAAGAGTGGCCATGCAAATGATTCAGGCCTTTCCTAGAAGAAGAAAAAAGGTATCATTAGTAATCAGGACAATATAATTTTTGATCAGTTTGTTTTGATGCCTTCAGGGGAGCATTCTGGGAAACCTTTCAGGTATTTAAATCCCTTCATCCTTCCAGCCGTTGACTTCCTAAATTGGCTTGTTGAGCCAAAAGGCTACTGCGAGACCCGCTGCCTTGAGATCTCTTTCTATTGTTTTTAACTGAGGAATCTTTGAATTAATTCACTTATGATGGTGTTAATGTTTTCTGTTTTTGCAGTGAGTGTTCTGTAACCTTCCACTTATAGTTAGTTACAAACCCCATCTTTTGAAAATGTTTCGTTTAAAAGAGATACCTACATGAATAAAAAATTCTTAACATTTTGGAATTTGCAGGATAAAGGCTCATTATTTTATTATTATTTATTTATTTTTTTC
The DNA here is from genome assembly GCA_911649635.1 of Poeciliopsis gracilis. Lineage (NCBI taxonomy): Eukaryota > Metazoa > Chordata > Actinopteri > Cyprinodontiformes > Poeciliidae > Poeciliopsis > Poeciliopsis gracilis. The sequence goes on from CAJVRI010001220.1 coordinate 9,157,720, forward strand.
CCTTTATATTCACATTTTCCCCTCCTTAGCATTTAAAAGTTTGCATATTGTTGTCTGTTTCTAGATCTTGATTTTCCTTTTTTCCATCAAACTTTTGCTGAAGACCCAAGCTTTGTGACTGGCTCCACTTATCCTGAATCATACCAACCAGACAACACATCAATGGCATGACGATAAGTAGCGATAAACAGTGCTATTTTTTTTTAAATGTCTCTAAAGTTTGCAAAGTGGTGTGACATAATGTTGAGTTTAATTGGATACAGTTACATCTCTGCTTACCAAACACCCCCTCGTGACACTACATCTGCAAACTGGGACTTTTTGTCATTTTGTTCAATGACTTGTGGGATTTGCTCTTCTACCACTTCAGTAACGGGGTGAAAAATGTTTTAAGCAATGCACAGTACTGCAACTGATGATTGAGATATCAATGTGATGTGTTGTGTGAATGGTTTTATAAATATACCAGCGATGAAAAGCTGCAGGGCAGGCACTTTTATGTGAGGGTGATTCACATTATATTCAATACCCGTAAAGCTCAACCAGGCTCTAAATCGATCCACACACTCAGGAAATGACACGAAATTGCCATACAGCATCTGACACAAGCACAATGGATATGTTGCAAATGTAGCTCTACAAGTAGTTTGGGAAATATGGTGCTGTGTGTGTGTGTCTCTAGCTGGCCTTAAAGATGACGAATGTGTGTTGAAACCCGTGCGTCTGAATATGAAAACGTTGGGAACAATATATTACATGGCTCCCGAAGCAGGCTCTAAAGTGAAAAAAGCCTCATTGGAAATTAATGAAACAAAGTAAAAATGGTCAATAAACACATGTGACAGTCCTGTGGTTGATTTATCGCTTCACACTAGTAGTGCAGAACAGAAGTAAGTTTTCATTAAGCTACCAGCTTCCAGCTGTGTGAGAGCACAGGTCAACGAGAAGAGGAGTAAGCGAGCTTTATCAAATATTCAGGTGCGTTAAGTCCAATTTTAACATTTCAATTCTGAAGAATTGAAGCCACAACAGAAGACCATAGTACTGTTTATTTTTTGTTGTTCTGGTGGTACTATGAAGAGTATACATTTTCACTGTAGACTCTACTTTCTGGGTTAAATAATTTTTGAAGGATACCTAAATTATTTACCTCATAAACCTCCACAACGTGTGTTACAAATCCAGAGTTAAACCATTTGCTACCGTTTTCTAACTCCTTCAAAATGCAACAGAACATCTGTTGTTTTAGTCGACCAAATGTGCACCACCTGTAGTCACTTACAATGTTTTGGATGTTGATTTATAATCAGGTCCCTTATGGTACAAAAGTTTTCTTGAGTTACTTTAGATAAAAAATCTTTTTTTTTTAAAAAATGGAAATGCAGCTATTAATGAGATTTCACATCCTGCTGTAAGCCAATTTCGTATCTGTTGGTATATGTGCTGCTGACTCAGCCCTTGTTCACAGAAATATCTCCGGTAGATGAACTTTATCACATTAAAGAATATCCATTAAAACAATACGTTCTGGTTTCAGGCTTCAAGCGATGTCTGTAGGGAAGAGAATAGAGATTAGAGCAGGTGAGGATAACCTGAGATGAATCAGTTTGGATTTGTTGAGTAATAACGTTGTCTATAGTGAACATCCAGCATTGAAAGAAAAGAAGGATCCTGATGGTGGGTGGTAAATTGGTAGTTCCAAAGAATTTTGACTGGAAGAGTAGGACCCACAAGAGTGTCCAACCTGAGAGGCACAAAGAGGGATAAATCTTGAAAAACTTTCACTAACTGAGAAAATAACAGATATTCTGTTGGTCTGAACAGGAATGGCTAATTATTAAGACACAGATTGGTCATTCATCAGTTCCAAGGTGGCTCCAAATAGGTAATTGCAGATGAGTGTGGAGAGTGCAGCAAGTGGACTGTGTCCTCCAGTAGCGATCCTCTATTCAGGGAACAGAGTCAAAAACATGGCCCCACATGTGGATCCTAACATACTGACCACTATCCTGCTGGAATGAACCATCAGAGTGTGAGCACTCTCTGATTATAAAAGTATGGATATTATCAGCAAAGGTTCCCAGTTGTTCCTGTCGTTGCCTTGGTGTGGTTTTCACCATGATGAAATGAATTGCGTTATGTTTTTGTCATTTAAAGCACTTTCAGTTGTTTAGTTGTTGAACGGCACTATACAAATAGACATGCCTTGAACTGCTGCCATGCAATGGGTTCTCTATTAATGTTGACAAACAATTGAACAGATGTACCTCATAAGGTGAACAGATGTGTATGTCGAATTCTAAGTGACACTGCATTAAAAGAGAAACGTTTTGGTTAGTTTTCTAACTTTCTAATTTAAATATATACGTATGAAAATTTAAGCATTTTAAATATGAAACAAATTTATTTACTTTTGCTCAAAGAGTTTGTGTGTTGTGTAGCCGATCTTTGATCCTTGTAAAAAAAAAACCAGGTTTTCCATTTTTATTAAGATAAAGATGCAAAACAGTTTACTTAGAATTGTGCTGTGGGAGAGTTATTTATCGACAACATTTTTTTCAAAATCAATCATGTGAAAAAGTGCTCAAATCCAGTAAGAAATAGAAGAAGGTAAAAAAAAATTCAAGACTTCCGCTGACAGCACTGAGGATGGAGGCAGAATGAGTATTAAAACTATCGATTCAGCTCAGCTCCTCCCAGCATTTGGTCTTAAATTTTTGTGTTTATTGTTCCCTCCCAAACACTGAAATTGAATTTCCGCCCATGGCTCTGATGCATAACGAAAAGTGTATAACCTGAAAGAGTCTAAAAACTTTCCTTCAACACTGAATCTATTCCTTTGCAATTTACAAATGTTTCATTATCAGTCTCATAAACTTGCATCAATATGCAGCCCTCAAGCTGCTACCATGATTGCTGTTCTTTTCCTCCATCTGACCGCGCACGGCGGTAATTACCCATCCTTCTGCTGAACCGTAGCAGCAACATTTAGTCATGCACTCGTGCGTGAACAGGTATATAAAAACGTGGACTTATATATTGGATTTTCAAGTACTATTGATAATATCAATGTTGTTTTCTACTTGATTTGGTACGTCACTCATCTTTATTCACTGACAGGATGGATTTGAACTTCAGTAGAGATGCTGCAGAGTTGCATTAACTCATTAAATGCAGAATTGAGTTTGCAGTTATCATACTACCATAATGCATCAAGCAGGGGCAAAACTGTGTATCAGTGTTACTCAGGATGAGGATGAATATGTCCACTGACTTCAGGAAAAAAAAACAGGGATTGATCTTTAACGACTTTCATACGGTGAAATCTTCTGCAGTGAGCAAAAGATGGTCAGCTTTGAAGATGTCCACCAGAATATTTTTTTTTTTTACTTTGTGTACTGTTACATAAGTTAAATCTTTTAATGTAAAAGATGAAGGTGAATATAATCAATTATTGCTCTAAGACTGATCAGTATTCAAACACAGTGTCTGTGGCCATTGCTGCGTTCACTTTTTCTTCCTGCTGTTCCAAATTAATAAGTTTTCCATTCGCTGGCCCTCCGCTTATCTCAGAGTGAAAGTCCTGTATCCATCAGCAATGAGATTAAAACTCCTCAGTGGTGAAATATCCTCTTTTCTGTTCTGGCGTTTATCATTTATTAATGACTGTAATTGTTCCTGGCACCAGCGAGTGCAGCAGCCCAGACACTGGATATTAAATCACTTCATCACCCTGAATGAAAGCTGCAGTTTCCTCGGCATCAGACGTCTTGATACAGTTTACTCACAGGTGCTCTTCACTTTCATTCAGCATCAGAGTAACTTTAGCAGTCGGTTTCTCAAAAACCTTTATGCAATAGATTTTATGAAACGTAGTAGAAAAGAGCCCATGCGTCTTTCCAGGAAACATATGAAACCGTAAAAAGCTATCCAAGTTGCATATATTGATTAGAACAAAGTCTTTAGTCGTTTGGCTTTGGTGATAGTTGCTTGAGGTTTATTTATTTGCTAGTTGCATAGCTGTAGGCTTTAGGATGTGATGCAGTATGTTCATTACATCCTCCTTTAAAGAGACTGGAATGTAATTGGATAGTGGAGATAAAAAGGAAAAGAAATGAGAGAAACATCCAGTTCATCTTAAGAGCACTTAAAAGATCACAGAAAAATAAGAAAGACTAAAATAAACTGAACGGGCAACATAAATATTAGAATAAGTTTTGTCAGTATAATTTTGAGCTCAGCTTTTCTTTCCTCTCTGATCGTTAGCTGCCATCTCATCCCACTTATGCACAAAAACTTTGTTACTATGAATGCCATCATTCGCTGTAAGTGGAATCTTAATGGCCAAATTATTAATTTGAAACTATCTTTGTAGCCACTATTGAAACTACACTACTTTAAATGTTTGAGGCATATATATATATATATATATATATATATATATATATATATATATATATATATATATATATATATATATATATGTGTGTGTGTGTGTGTGTAGGTGTGTGTGTGTGTGTGTGTGTGTGTGGGGGGGTGTGTGTGTGTCTGTGTCCCACCCACCCTGAGCTCTCCGATGGATGACAGAAATCCCGTTCCATGAGCGCCACCCTCAGAGGTCACTCAATGGAACAGCAGTTCGTCAGTGGCGACCACATGCTGAACCACTGAGTCACATGACAACACAGAGCCAATCAGAGCCAAGTGTACAGGTAAGACGTGAAGGTGTTTTTGACCAGATGTTTTTGACTGGATTTATATGAAGAGTCAGAACTAAAGAAATAAAAATGAAACTGAACCATCGTCATCATCAAACGGTTATTCAGAAATTAACTGTGTGAACAAATACACCAAGAAGATTTATAGAAATGTAAGTCTCCCAAATGTCCGTAAGACATTACCTAAAGTAATTTAGTTTACGTTAAATAGTCTTCATGGGACGGGCCATAAGGCTTATAATACACTCATAATACACACCGCTGGCTCATTGTAGCTAGTGGTCGGATTTTTGCGCGCTCCCTGTTAAGTGTGTAGAGGGGTGAAAAATAAGTTACCAGAAAATAAAGAGAATATGTAAGAAAATAGACACCCCAAACACAATTTTTTATTTTGTATCTTTTAATTTCTTGTAACAAATTAAGTGTTGTTTCAATTTGTCCACGCAATTCTCCACATGACCACTAGGGGCGCAATGCATTGGTGGCATAGAAAAGAGCGAGCTCACAAAAAAAGAATCAATCTTCCGTTGGATGTTAACGAGAACTCAACGTGTGTGTCTCATCTTTCCTGTGTCACAGCACCACACGTTGGAGGAAGATCCTTTATAATACATTACTCTGCCACCCAAGGTTGCAGGGTAACAAGTGCATCAACTATAAAAACTACAAACACATCTTTCCAGCTCTTCAAACCTCAGCACCATTTCATCACAAGGATTTTCAGCGTGGCAGAAATGCTAGTTGGCTTGGGTTTTCCCCTTGGTTTTGGCATTGGCTATGTAGTAACTGGAATGAGGAAAGTGTGTGAAAAGGTATTTCCTGGTAGAGACGATGAAAGAGATATCTCTCAGGACAAGAGCACTTCCTCAGATTACATGAGTTTGACTCTTTTCTTTTTGACCCGTCTCAGACTGAGAGGTAAACTTCCCTGGCTGCGGATGTTTTTTTTCTCAGGTTACGACAAATTTGACTCTTTTCTTTTTGACCCGTCCCCATCGTTACCTTCATCAGGTAACGAAGACTTTGACTCTGGAGAAGTTTCAATAGATCCTGCTGCAAGAACAGAAACCATTTTTGAACCCAAAGAAACTTATCACCAAAGACACAGAAAATGTGTTTTCTCAGCTGGGAAACAACATATGGGAGCCATTGCTGTTAATATTTTTTGCTTTGTTATTATTTTTCAAACCATTTCTTCTTATTATGGTGGTTTATTTATGTATTTGTTATATATGCTATAGCTGGACTTGCTTGCTTTTGGAATCATAAACCATTGAGAACTTAGTTTTAAATTTAATTTCAACCATTGAAACATCAGACTTCCTCCAGAAATCCAGTCTCCTCTATCCCTTCTTAAGTGCCGGCACATCTACAACACTAAATTTCTTGTAATGCCAACGGAAAAAGCACTTAACTGAACCGTTGAACTATTAGGACATGTACTAAAAGAAAAATAAGTACAACTGCACATAACAAATATAATATACGCAACAATAATAATACAAAATCTTACTGTATTATCTTATTTTTCTTAAATTTGGTCAGATATTGCGTATTTTTGCCAATTTTCAACCAATTTACTTAGCCAACTGCCGAGCGCGTGCGATCACTCACCCAATGCTGGGATGGTGTCTGAGCTAACGGGGATTTTTTTTTCCCAGTCGCAGCAGCTCTCAAAAGAAACTTTCAGAGATAACCCCCCCCCAAAAAAAAAACAAAAACAAAAACGAATTTACTATTTTCAATTATAAATTTTGCGAAACTATACCAATATTGTTTTTCTTATCGTTTGTCCAGATTTTATAAGCTCTTTCGTTAGAGCCTTGGAAAGGCTTAGCAACGGCTAGCTGTGAGTTCTCAACCGCGCCTGACGCGTTCTGAGCAGAATCACAGCGCAGTAGTGAAAGGGGCGGGACAATCAACCCCATTGGCTGATGTAATATCAGACCACGCCAGTTGTCCAATCCATCAGCAAAACATTCACTAAAGGCCTATTTCATTTCACAGTTTGATGCACACTAGAATCATTATCTTAACTTTGTTTGGGTCTGGAGTGAAGGATTTCACTCCAAAAACATAAAATCTTACCAAGTATTTTTAGTCTAGTTTCTAGTGCAAATATAATAGTTCACCTGAAATAAGATAAAACTAACATATAAGTAACTTTTCGGTGAGATATAGGCACTTGTTTTAAGTTAATAATTCCTTACTATTGATTAAAAAAATAGCAATCATTCCACTGGCAGATTATTTAACTTATAACAAAACATTTTTTCATGTTAAGACTTTATGTTTTTTTTTTTTATATTTCATGCTCAACTCCTTTAGCGTTTTCATCTGTGTGTTTTCTACTTGTGTGTTTCTTCACTTTGGCCTCCTCGAAGCTCTCAGAGACAAAATAAACATCCAGGAAGGTGGTGATTAGACACTCCTGGTTGCAAGTCGTCCTTGGGTCAAACATCTTCACACAGGCTTTATCAGACAGAGCATGCTGGGAAAAAAAAGACTGATCAATTATCTTACCATTAATAAGTACCTATTTTTTTGATATAAAAGAAAAGAAGAGATCTAAGAACAAAACCCAAAGGAACTCCACAAATAATAAAATGGAATCAGTTTCCTGCAGCACAAGGTCGCAGTCCTACCCCTGTTTACAATGTGTGTGTGTGTGCGTGTGTGTGCGTGTGTGTGTGTGTGTGTGTGTGTGTGTGTGGTTGTGTGTGTGCGTGTGTGTGTGGGCACGTGTGCGTGTGTGTGTTATTTGCAATTGGCAAAACCTACATGAATTAAGTGAGATTATAGAGAAAAAAAAACCTTCCTGCTGGTTTACTTTGACCCTATGTGTAAATCTGGCAAACATCAGCGTTAAAGCAAATGTTAAAGAGAGAGACTATTCAAGAGACAGAAAGGTATAACATGGCAGCTATCATTCTCATCACTGTCAATTCTTCTCAGCAGCTCAACTTTGAAATCATGTAATGCCATAATTATTCTCTCATAAGTTGCCAAGGATGATCTATTCATAAAGCTTAACGGGTGATTGAGAAGTCCTTTGACATTCAATCCTCACATGAAAATTAAGTGAATATTAACTGTAATGCCACAGGACATGTATCCCAGGGCGGTGTCTTGAAATGCAAATGGAGTAAGATAAGCCCAGCTACCAAAATGGGAAGATGAAAGGAGATTAAAAAAAGCAGTTCAAATGGAGGCACATTCTGATAAAACTTGATAAGGAATCAATTAGCTGCAGCAAATATCAAAATATAGTTTTTTTTTTTTTTTTTTTATCTTAGTGATCTTCAGATCTAAATTAATAGCCTTGGAGCCCTATCGTAGAAGTGCTGCCATGTAAAAACAAGGAAAGAAACATTTATAAGTGTCATGTTCTGTGTTTTTCTGTTGTGTTTATTTGAGTTTTCTGTGTCCTGAGCTCCTCGTTGTCCTGTCTTCCCCCTTGATTGCTCCCAGTGTTCTTGTTCCCGTGATTACCCTCAGTGTATTTGTCCCTCCTGTGTCCTTTGTTCCTCGTCGGGTCCTTGTCATTGCTGCACGTAGTCTGTTGACATTTGTTTGTGTTCACCGCTTGTATGACCAGTTGCTACCGGTGCTGAGCCCTGGCTTCCGCTCAACCGTGCTGCCTGGCCGCGGACTGTTGTCGCTTTTTGGACTATTGTTGTAAATAAATATCTCACTATTCACTTTACCTGGGCCTCCAGCGTCTGCCTCACCACCTCCAATCACCACCACTTCCTGACAATAAGCTATTTCAGGAAAGGTCAAAATAAGCACCGTGGAAGGATGAAGAGTTAAAACAACACTATGATTTGTTTAACTTCAGTAAATTGTACTTATTAACGGAAAAAGTCCATGAGTAAGTCAGTATAATTGCTGGTAAGTACTATTTGCCGTGTAATGTAAATGAAAATGCTCCTGAGATATTCGTCCAACAGAGATCTTGGTCAGATGTCCAAACTATCTAAATTTATTACTCGTTTTGGTGGGGAGGAGCAGCAGCAGCTTTATTTTGCCTGAAAAGGATGGCTCCTCACCTTTATTTAAAGGCCATTGGCTACAGGGGAGTAATTTCAGACCCTCTTGCCTGGGAACTCATTCTTTTACTTATGACCCATATCTCATGACGATTGGACGGGGTTGGAACGTGGACTTGGACTTTTGCTTTTTGACTCTGCTCTTTTTTGTCACCACAACAAGCCAGAGTAACAAACCAGAGTGTCTCTATATATTGTTTATTTTATGTGAGACATTAAAATGACACAATCATTTATGGTTTTATTTGTCTGCATCCAATTTTATGGGAGTTTAGTTTTTCATAATGCTCACATTAGGAAATGAACATTTTCTCACCCACCCAGAAAACTCTGAAAAGTCTGTTTAAGGTGATAAGCAGCATCAAATTGACAATAGAATAAACCGGTAAGTCTGATAAGCATTACAGACTGCTCTGAGGCAGCGATATTTCATTAACAGAAAGTCACTTATTTGCCAAGGGACAACAGAACGTCAAGTCACCGTACAGCGCATCCTGTATACAACAAACTCATGAACAAGGAACTAAGTTTGTCTTCAGTTATGTACAGAAAAAAATAATGGTCAAACTGGACATGAACTTTCTTAATATTAGTGCTGTTGGCAAAGGGTGTGCATGTTGGTGGTTTCATAAAAGACTTTTTCTTATCTTGGTGTTGCTCTGCTTTAGGCTGTGTGTTGCTACAACCTCTCTTTTTACCAAATTTGCCTTTTGACTCTGACCTTTGTGTAGTCCAGATAACCCATACTGCTGCAGTACCTTCAACAAAAAATATCTCACCAGACTGCCAAGACATGTTTGCTGAACAACCAAACTTCAATTCTGCAAGGGCAAAAATATGGTTAACTATTTCAACATAAAAGCTATTCTGCTCTTCTTAACGCCAGTATCTTAAAGTTGGCTAATCTAAATAATACTTACAATCCTTTCTCAATCAGAACAAGAAATGTGTTTCAATGATAAATATTTATAGCAAGTTAAAATTTACAAATGGTAAGTATGGTTGATCAAACTGAACAACATTGTACATATTTTTTTTAACAAAGCATGCTTTATTCCCTTTGACAAATTCAGTTGAATTTACTTGAATAACACCACTTCTCCACAAAGTCACCTCAAGGCATTGTGCACAAAAAAGAAGCAACTTTTGGAGATAAAATATACAGCGCATTATGTGTGCAGTGTGTGGATCAGTCTTAGAGGTTCCCACAAATACTAGAAGTGGAGAAAGAAATTCAGATTTTTAAAACAGATATATTCTGTACATGTTCTGCATATGCATGACATTGTAATTATTTTTACATTCATTTGTCATTTCATTACCCATTTAGATTATTTTGTCTTGTGCACTAGACAAAACAAGTAAATAACTTGTACTTTTCATGTGCAGTCCAATAGTAATTGGGCTGATTTACTGTTTAAAGCTGTTTTCTCATATTTGAAGCAAATACATTCAGACTAAGTTTCTTCCTGTCTTGCTATTTACAGTCTAATCTCTCCTGTAAAGATGCTACTCATGAGGAAAGCAGCAACTCCACACTCGTGCTGTGAGCAACACGATGCTGTGAGCAATTCCATCTCGGCTCTTGCAGATAATAGCTGGCCTGAATCCTGATCAGGACCTGTGCTGCTGTGAGCAACTGAGAGGGATGATCTGATTCCCAAATGCAATTCTCTGGCATGAGCGTTTTGACAGATCAATTACACCATCTTCCCCATGCCATCAGTGGTATGACGGTTGGTTGATAAAAAGAAGCAGCCATAAGCCTGCAGATGAATAGCAATTTGGTCCTCTGGGTTATCGGAAACAGCAGTAAATGAAACCAATGATGTGGTGTTTGTATGGGCATAGGGTAACACATTATCAAGTCTTTGAGGAGCAGGCAGAGGCTAAATAGGCGCTCGGCACAGATATCATTGGTTCTATTGTCAAAGCCATTGTAGCTGCATCAGTGTGATGAATACATGTAGACAACAAGAAGTATGGAAACATCTAAGACATTTTTTTTTCCCTCAAATGACAGCCAGTATCACACTGTGAGAGGGCATGACGTTAAATACTGACAAGGTTTGGGTGATCTGAGAATCGTGTGTTTTGTAATTTCTCTTCTTTAACTGGAATGTGAAGCCTTGTGATGACTCCAGAGTTATTGCTTTCTCTCTCTTAACCCTGGCCAAGAGTTTGGTTCTCTAGGGCAGGTGAAGTTTTGGCTGTCAAATCAAAGAAGCATCAGGGTGTACAATAAATAAATAAATACATCAAAATATAGGATCAATATATATGGAATGGATGGAAGTGATCTGTGGGAAATTTCCATCCTCCCTAAAAATGGGATTGGATCAGGATATTAACTTCAAACAGGTCAGGTTAGATGATTCTTAAGGTGGACAAGGTTTGGCCAATCAGACACCAATAAGTAGTTGTGCAAAGGTGTCACACAACTATAGAGCAATGGCTCCTGTGGCATTGCTGGAGAACATTGCCTAGATTCAGAAGGAGTTTATGTTCAGAGATCAGACTGACTTGCTGGCAAATGATGATTTGTGGCTTATTAGCAGCTTCAGTTTGGCCCAGGTCTGGAACAGTGCATTACTGGTGCTAGTTCAAGTTTTGAGCTTGCTGGGATTCCTTGCACCCAGAGCTGGCTATCAGGTCGGGAATGTCATTGTCATCCCTCAGTCAGGCCACGCCAGCAGTGTGGAATGGACTCATCTGTATGTTCCTCATTCTCATAAGACTCCCTTATGCAGCTGAAAAGACATGAATTAAATAGCAATTTGCAGCAACTTGTCGATTTCCTAATGTGATTGGAGTTATTGAGTGCCCCCATATTTCTATTAAGGCTCCGACTGCAGATGAATGACTAAAAAACACTTTCATTCTGTATTTGTGTACAACAAATGTATGAATGCAGTGGGATGTTGGCCTGGTTCAACACATGATTCCTCCATGTGGAATAAATAGGCTTCAACAGAATGTTGATTTTTCCCACTCGCTCCAAAAGAGTCTCTGGCGCTGTCAATTTTTAAATCCTGGCTGAAAACTCAGCTGTTCAAAGAAGCATTTTCACTTTGATTGATCAACACGTTTTTTTTGTTGTTGTTTTGTTTTGTTTTTTTTGCTTTTATTTTTTTAATATAATCTTGCGCGTCCTGAAAAGCACCTTGTAAGAACAATGTGTTATTATTAGAAGTTGTATCAGCCTTGTATTGGAAAGAGCGGCCCATTGCCAGTATTTTTTTAGTTGCAAGAAGAGAGTTTACCAAATGCTTATTCTGAAAATTATACAACACTGAGTTGACTATATTTGAGTGCGGTGGTATTTTTTTTTCTTTTATTAGTAAAAACATGCCTACTTAGGCTGCTATTGGACTTAAGTATAGACTTATTTATATAGATTTTGTGTGCTAAAGGCGATATTTTGATTTTATATACTAGGGTAGCCATCATTGAAAGACTTTTGTTTTTTAATTAAAACTTCATTACTCTATAAATGTCCAAGTTTAACACTGCTTTCCTTTTGTCAGAATGCTGGACTATAGAATCAATTATAAAGTCAAACGTGTCGTCAATTCTTCTTTTTTGAATTACTGATGTTGTTTTTTAATCAACATTCAACTATGAAAAACTCCCAAATAACAACTTTATGGTTGTGCTTTTGAAACTTTAAAAGCTTAAAATTAATGTAAGAGTCATGGCAGCAATGAATGAATGCAAACTAGGCTGTGGAACAGCGGATATATTTGTGAATTATCCACATTTAAATCTTTCCTTGTGTCGCAGTCTGGAGTTCTGCCCTGAAGCCTGTGTCTGTGATAATTACACTGTATCACACCCAAGGTTTATTTTTTTTAAAAAGAAGAAGCAGAGACTGATGGAGCTCACTGTATTTTTAGAGTTTAGGCTGCCCTTTTGTCCTGATGCCCATCCCTCTGGGGATGATGATTTAGATCTGCAGCTGCTAGAGGAAACTTTCTATGGAGCTGTTTGATAAGCAAGTGCTAAAACATCAAGCGCCATGTTTAGAAAAAAAAGTCCTGTCAAATTTGCTGTATTTGATGAACTTTGAACAGCAAACAAATATCTGGCACTTACGCTAGGAATTGTCGAACGGTTCCAAAAGATAAATTAGGAAAGCAAGACAGGCTTTAGTCAAGCAGAGACATCTTTCCAATAAAGCATTTCTTCCTCTGCTTCAAACATCTTAATGTACCATCATCTCAGCCAGAGATGCTGCCGGCCAAAGGATGTCAAAAGAATATTCATGATGCTTGTGGACACAAGGCAATTCTCCCAGTGACAAACTTGACATATTGGTCCATCAATGCTCCCTTCTGTAGACAGTAATGACAAAGTAGGGCAGGATTCATAAATCACAGGCCAGTAGGGATGTTGGCTGACATTGATGCATGCAGAGACACTAAGAACACAGCACAGGGAGATAAAAAGACAAAGGAACTGCTCATTGACTACATTAGAGGCAAACGCTGATCAATTGCGCAATATGTGAAATGAAATCTAAGACTGGTTTAGTGTGCACACAATGCAAAGGACTGCAATAAAACTGCATTATGCGTCGCACGGTTTGTGCAGTTCTACATCAACAAGCACATTTAGCAAATTTCTGTACACGCAAGTAAAACTAAGTCAGCTCTTTAAAGACAACGCAATTATGGCTTTAAATACAGTCTCCATGCTACCAATAGAAACTTAAAAGTCAGTCCAATGGAACTAACACATAGAGATGATGGTGTCAAGAAGGATCGTCCATAAATCAAGAAAATCTAGACATAGAGCATATACTCTTCATGAGCCCGTCATACAAAAACAGAGTATCTTCAGTTGATGGATTCTTCATATTTAATGTAATACATTAAAGAACTTTGTAGGTGCTGAGTTCTTGTATAATAGGAGTTAGAACAATGTTTAAGTTCCCTTTGAAAGGAATAGAGTATATTTGAATTAAAATTGAGCTTTGACTTTCATAAAGTCAAAATCTTTATTTTGAAGATAACTTATAATAAGATAATGAGTGTCTATTCCCTGCTTTTGTTTATTTCTACCGATTGGATGATAATTGCCACCGCTGTAAACTGCAGCACATAAAGTGGTTAAACTGTTGCTGCCATGTTCTTGGATTAATTGTTTTTCAGAGAATGGGTGACTGGCTATAAATTGATCTCTTTCCATGTCATTTGTGTGACTACAAAAGCTTAACTGGTCCACCCATTCTAAACTCAGCAGACACCTGTGATTACTGCTAAGCAGGTTGTGCTGGCCACCCAATTAATCAAAGTCGGCAGTTTAGCTGCTGACTACTCTCGTCCATATATCAGAATTCCTGAGTGGTACACTGAATCCAATGTTTTCATTCTAGCCATGCCTGCGTGTGGCCAGAGTGGTGCGTGTGCTTGTAAGAGTGAGTGTCATTGAATGAAAGGTGAAGTGTGTAGTGCTGTGTTCGCTCCAGTACTACATCAGCATAGTCCATTTATTACTTTGTGATGATGAGAGTTCTCTTACTTTGTATTATCACCAGCCTTTACAATTTCCAAGGGGTAAATGATCTGTGCGTATATGCTTGATACCTGTGGATAAAAATAAATATATAGAAATAGCTGTTTTCAGCATTGCATAAAGTAGTTTTATATTATTTATTGATTGATTTTGGATTAATCTGTCCTTTAAAAATAGACTAAAAATCTATCTCCATCTAGATCAGTCTGATCTACAGTTCCTTTAGGAGTTTTTTTTTTTTTTTATCTGGTTTTTGCAGCTCCAATCTTCTGTTTGAACTCCATAGTTGGAAGTTCCTAATTATCAGGGACATGTGTCTGGTTGGATGAGTTTGTGATCATGCTGTGCCTAATATGACAATATGCAGACAATAGGAAGACTGTTTGGTCACATAAGCTGAACACAGCCTGAATCAGTGTTCATATCCCAGCAGTAAATGATGTCTGTGGATATCTCCGAGGTGAGATCAGCCTTAAATGATTGGCTGTGTTTTCACTCGTACATGATCGATTGCCAGGTAAACAACATTACCATTTCAAATCTGCCCTCGGGGTTGTTAGCAACTGCTTCCTGGGCTGGATGACTAATTGAGGGAAGCTGTGGTTCCAATTTAAATCTTCTTTTTCCATTAAGATCAAGGATGACTTCTTAGCAAGGGCATATGTAGAGTAGCTAGTTCCCATGGACATCTTCTGTGTTCTTTGGGTGTAAGGCTACATTTATATTCATGTTTGCAAACAGTGCGGTAGCACGGAAATTTAGATAAATTAGATATCTCTGTCTGTGAATATGGAACAGAAGCGGGAAACGAGGTTATGCTATGCAGAGGCGTCGAACATCTCTGCCCCTCTTCAAATCACTGTGTCATTCTCTCATATAAAAAGAGCTGCATAAGATATTCATGTGTGCCAGTAACCTAGATTTTTAAATGTTTTATTTGACAGCCTGTCTCCTGTTGCTGCACAGAGCCAATGGGGCCTCCTTTCATTGCTTTGATGTCTGGACTAAGGCTGCGTTGCTATGCATATGTATGAGTGTTTAAATTGCAATGAGTGAGCACATCTTTGTTTCTTTATGCTTGATACTGATAGCAAGTGGAAAAAGTATTTCTTTTGTGACGTGTTTAAACTAGGCCACCTTCAATGACTTCCTTCCCAGGACAAGAAAACCTTTTTGTACAGGGATCCATATTTGTCATGTAAAAAGACTGAAAAAAAAATTCAGAGTTCTAAGACCTGTTTTAAAATTTAAAAATGCATTTGCGACAACTTTTCCTATAGTGTTTAGGCTTGAGATATGTCATTTGAAAAACTTTGAGACTGCAAGGACAAAGGCAAGAACAGTTGGAAGGACACTAGACACAAGGACACTAGTTTGTGTCTAACTAAAAGTAGACACAAGGAGAGAAAAGAAAGACCCAAGAACAAAAAGAAAGGACGAACATGATGAAAAAAGCAAAAGGAAGGAGTGAGAACACAAGGAAGAAAACAAAGGAATCGGCAGAAAGACAAAAAGAGAAAGAACACAAGGAAGAAATTAATGGGAAGGGAAATTAATTTGAAGTAGAAAGAATGATGGAGAACATAACTTTTAGACAATAAGATGGGGAATAAATTTTAGACACAAATATTTTCCTTTTTTTTTTCCTCCATACTTATTCAGACCTGGAATTCACTGAAGTCCAATTCCATACTAAGTCAGACTTTTCTAGGTTGCACAGGAAACCTGATTACAATCCTCAACATGCGTCAAATTACAGCAGAACTGACACTGGTTAGGATCCTGACCTACAAAACTATCAGAGACTCTGTTACTGACAGCTTGACCTGCCAAAAGCTTATCAGATACTTCTTTGGCGCAGGTGTCACCTGAGTCCCTGTTTACCGAAGGAGAGGATGTGATCTGATGTCCAGCTGTCACTTAAATAAGATCACCGGTTAACACATTCCCGTCGACGTGCACACTGATTTTAATACAGCAAAATAAACTTCTGGACTATCCACAAAAACATTAAAATTCAGATGAATAGATGCAATAACCACAAACCAATTGACAAATGAAAAAAAAAAAATACAGAGAGCGAAGCCTGTTTCTCCTTGTGTTCTTAACTTTATCTAATGGTGATAGCACATACTGTCTAGGTACATCTCTCTACATTAAAATTTAATAAGAAATTATATTTATTTTTTTATAAATCAATTAGAAAAACTAATTGATGTGGATATGGATTATGTGTGTATAATACCCTGTGTGAAATGAATCTGATGTTGATCAGTTACACATTTCAAGTTTATATTTCTGGTAATTTTAATAATTATGGCCCAAAATCCAGTTTCTCAGAAAATTTTAACAAAATATAAGCCCAATAAAAATATATTTCTAAATACTTTTATAAATACCAACTGAAAGCTATGTATACTGTTGCTGCTGTGCACTCAGCTCTTGACCAGGGCTTTCTTTGCATGATTTACTGCATTGAGATCATCCGTTTGTGGTGGTATTAAAATGGACGCCCAGATTGCTTTTAACTGAGGCCTTCTGTTTATCTGCATTGCTGGGTCTGGCATCATCTCCCTTTTGACCATAACTCAGATTCTCTGTGGGGTTTAGGATCAGTATGTTTGTAGGATTGGCAAAGGTAAAGTGCTGCTGGAAGATAAAATCAGCGTGACCAAAAATGTTGTTAGCGGAGGGAACCATGGAGTGCTCCAAAATATCCCGATAGATACCTCGCTGATTTTGGATATAAGAAAACACATTTGACCATCACTATCAAATGACACGAGTCCCTAAATCATTACCAACTGGAAAATTCACTCTCACCCTTAAGGAAGTGGTGTTCTGTGCCTCTCCTGTTTCTAATCGACACTCTGATTCATAAATGAGGAAAGTAATCAAAAGAGGGAATTTTAGACCCCCGAGCAACAATTCGGTCTGTTTTCTCCTTTGCCCAGGAAAATCACACAGGACACTTAGAGCTCACAAACTGACCACAGCCACATTTCACAGTCACATTTCACACCTTGTGAATTTCCAATCTCTTAACTTCACTTTACTTGACAGTCTTCCCAGCCCTGAAGCTTTTTGTCCTCTGCTCAACATTAAATAAATTGCAGACATCACTCTGTGAACAGCGAGCTTCAATAGGAAGAATCTTTCACTCTGTCATCAATACTGACATGGACTCAGAGACAAAAATATTTCAGGAAGACTAATATGAGTCAGATCCTGTCCAGAAGTTTCTTAAACGTTTCTGTACTTCCTTTAAATTAAGAGCTTGTGATAATTACCACCAGACTTAGCCAAAAAGAAATTGATTGTTGTGCCAAAACAGAAAAAAGGAAAACCACCAAGATTTATGACTGATGCCTGAGAATTACTTCATGTCTGGACTGAGTGTGCCAGTTGGACATGTTTAATTTTGGAGTTGTATTGCAATAAATAAAAAGATGAAATTGTGTGTGAAGACAGATTTAGGATAGATAGTCCTAAAACATGTTACATATGTGCAAAATCCAAGACTTGTGGTTTTGAAGGATAAACCCTATATAGAAGGGTAAAAATTTGAGTCAAAACTTTCTTGCTGTGTAGCTGAATACTTTTATTGTGTACCCAGGAGTTACAGCTGATAACTGTAGTCTGCTTCCAGTTACAAGAAGATCTCCTGTTCCACATTTGGTTTTTATGTGTCGAGTCTCTGATTACACCACTTCTTTATACTGAAACACTACTTCTGCTGGACAGCTCCCAAGAAGAGTTGTCACAAATGTGATGTAACTATTTGAAACATGTACTTTTATATTCGAAGAAGGACATTTCTAGTCACCTTTGACAAGTGTTGGCAGTTGGAAAAAACTAGTTCGCTTTGGTCTAGTTCCATATCACTTCTGCTTGGCAGTAGCCATCGATTTAGCAAGGATTCAGGGTGAATCTTTGTCCTGTTTCTTTAAGGACAAAAAATACATTTCTACTCTGTTAAAATGGGCTAAATAAATAAATAAAATAAAACTATTACAATTAAGATCAGCTATTAGAATCCCACAACACATTTAATGCAAAATATTAGTGTCTTCATTCACGCCTCCATTAGGGGATTGGAAAGAGGTGGGATTTGGAAGGGAGATTTATTTTAAGCATAATTTTTATGTTTAAAACCCTCACTTTTATGTTTAAAGTCAAGTTCATTTCCGCAGCTTTTCATTAACCTTCAGACCCTCAAAATACATATATATATATATATATATGCGTGAAAAAGGTCTGTTTGTCAGACCTGTATTAGGCTATCTACCTGTCAATGGTTTTTGTTCTATCTCTTGTCCAGTGACAAGCAGGATACACTCAGGACCAGAGTGCGACTCATTTTCAGTCTGGGAGTTTCATGCCTCAGTCTGACCCACTTACGTTTGCAAACATTGAATAAAAAAACCCAAAAAACATATATTTAGTAAAAGATTCTAGATTATTTTTTTTCACCATGGATATTCTGTAAACCTATTTTTTCCTGCCTCAGTGATTGATTTCAGGTGGAAAATACCAAGTCACCCTGGCAATAAAAGGTCTGTTAAATGAGATGTTATACATCAGATACAGGCTGCCTAATAATTTTCTGAAGATGTCAAGAAGAATTCTGTCAGAGAAAGGACACAAGCACAATCCCTGCATCATCAAGACAATGCAGTGCATTAAAAACAAGAGTTATTAATCTTTGCCTAGGACGACAACAACAAGATCTTGAAAAGATGGCCTTTAGTCATATTTGCTTTTAGGAGAATGGAGGTTAGTAATAATATTGCCATTAATTATTTTTGGTGAAAGTTTTGGTTCAAGTTTTATCTCCATGAAACACATGTGAACACAAATCTAAGAGGAGGCAGAAAAGGTCATGCAACTCTGTATACCAAGTTTACCTCATTATATGGTCACTATGCATGAATATTTAACTTTTAACTGGGTGTGTGTGCATTGCTTGATGGAAGGGTGAAGGATAATTAAATGTGGGCAGAAGAAGAGCCTTATTCCAAAATGAGAAACCCACCATTTGACAAATGTGACACCCTCTCTGACACAATGATCGCTGACATGAAACTAAAAACTCATTACGGGATACTAATGAAGGTATTAGTCGTCAAAAATTGGATCACTTCTGATGTGGCCATAAATCATCTGTTTTCCTTAAATTTTATGTTAAAAATATTGCAGATAACCATCTACTGCATGCCTTTTCATTTGATTTTATTTTTAATTTGAATTTGATGGATCGTATCTATAGAGGCCTTCTGATGGCACCGACCATGGCATGATGAATTAAGGTCATTTTACGGGCAAATCCCAGGGTAGCCTTTAGAGATATATAAGAAAGATATATGATGATAGAGGAAATGTTTTACTTTAAATCAGCTTATCTTCAGCAGAGTGTGCATGTATGCGTAGGGAGGGATATATCACAGCAGCCTAATCCCACAATCATCTCTCTTCTGTCCCCATCTGAGGCTGGAGATAATGGCCAATTGACATTCACTAGATTGCTAGAAGGATATCTGTCACTCTCTCTGCAAATCCATAAAACTTATTTACTTCTAAATGGACCATTTAGTATTTTTGTTGCAATCAAGAAATCTGCAGATCAAATCATATTTATAAATACAAATTTGGTTTTACACATAAAAAGCTAATAGTTGCTTTTTTACAGTTTAATCACATTCAGACAGACATGAAATAACTTTTTTTATTGATGGGATTAAAATCTTATTGCTTACACTGATTGTGTTTTGTTCAGTGGAGTAGCAAGTAATTTAACAAAAAAAAAAAATGCAAAAAAAACAAAAAACAACAATGAGTAGCAGATTTCTCAAACAGGAAAATGAGCAGACATCCCAGAGTTCTAACAAAGATAGATAGTTTTCTGTCAAGCTCCACAGCAAACGGTGACCCTATGAATAACAGTCGCACCTTTATGCATGAAAACAAGCAGAAATAAATCAAATCCTTCACTGAGGGATGTCAGTTGATTAATTGTCACCATTTGCATTTGATAGAAAAGAGCCACATTCACGCTGAGGATTATTTGCGATTCAAAGGAAGGTCTATTGATCTTCATAGAACATCTGGATGAACATTTTGTTTGCTAGAATCTCATGCTAATACCAATGTTTATTAACACATTGGAGGTCTTTTTTTTTCTGCAGAATTTTCTACAACATAGGTTTTGAAGGTATAAAATGGTATGAAAATAAAACTATATATGTTTGTATATATATGAGTGCTGTCAATCGATCAAAAAAATTCAATCAGATTAATCACACTCTGCCACTTTGATTAATTACATTAATTGCTATGTCTAACTTTGCAGGTTGAAATATAAAGATTCATGCAGTTGTTTAAGCCCCTCCTGCCACAATCCCACCAATTGACATGCAAGCAATCATCAGATTTTTTTGTAACGTGACAGTGTGCGAAAATGTATTTTCCTCCTTGACAGCAATATGCTTCTTTTGACGTTTCCTGCAACCTTCTGGTCCACATGCAAAATCCTTTGTGTTGTCAGGGGAAAAAAACACTACGTATCAGCCCACGGTAAAACTGGGTTGTGGTGCCATTACTCTGTGGGGATTTTTTTTCTGAGGAAAAAAGATGATCCTAGAGAATATGAATATAGATGATGTTACATATAATGCTTACAACAGTCATAAACTGTTAGAAACTCATGAGACCCCAGAGAGGGACGTAGGGTGACAAGACAATGATCCAACGCATACAAAGATTTTTATGATTTCTTGGGGCCCTCAGTGGGATGTAATCAGTGTATGAAAAATTTATGCTTGAATAAATATGTTTTGTGTCAAGTATTTTTATTTAAATAATAAATTTTGCCCTTGTTATTGCAAAGAGGAAATTAAAGGGAATCAGCCACTTCGTCGAAACATTGGTCCACAGGTGTAGATAAGCTTACTCAGGTAAATACAAATGATATGCACAACAGTTGGATAGAAAAATGCTCTGGACCAAATAATTGGTAGTCAACAGCACCGACAGAGGGAGCGATATGGGCATTCGTTGCTGTGTTGCCTTGGATTACAAAAGCAGCTGCTCTTAACAACAAACTTCCACTTGATTCTGTTGTTCTTGCAAAAAAAAAAAAAAACACTTTGACCTTTACACAGGCACATACTTAACTTTATAAAACTCAATTGTTGGTGTCAGGCTGCATCCTGGAAATAGCCCATTTCATGTGGAATGAAAGGCGAATGTCACAGACATAACCACTCCTGTGCAGATCCCATGGTTATACTTTTATACATTGCTTTGTGTGCTGGGTTTCTGAATTTAGTGGCTTCTTTAAATCAAATCCTCTTTTTTTTCCTTCCACATTTTCACATCAACTATCTCATCTTGTCTGCTTTTGGTTCCTTCAGTATCTAAAAGACACTATTTGCCATTTTCAAAGAACTGTATTGATCAACGTGACACCTAAAGCAAACACCTCAAAACACCAAGTAAGAACCCATCGCATCCAAATGACCTCTGACCTTCCTTGTGTGGACACATCTGGCTGAAAAGCTCATTACAAGATCAATTTGTGGATGTTGCTTTATGGATGTGTGCACTGTGATCTCAAACCATTAAAACGACAGTACTTAGATGACACTACAATGCAGTTTGGTGAGATAAGGAAGGGGCTGTGATGCAGGTTAAATGTGGGACCAAACAATCTCAGTAACACCTAATATTCAATTTCAAGTCTCAAATAGTAATACTTCTTAAAGTACATAGAGCACCCCTCGTGTTTTGTTTTTGTTATTGTTTCAAAATATCCTTGTTATGAGTTTAACTCAGATGTCGAAAAACAATCCGGTTTTCTGCTTAAATATTTTATATTGCTCGGTATTTCCTGTCTACCTAGTCAGAAAGGTGAAGTTGTGGGAATCCACACCTGTAATTAAACATTCACAACAACAAACATTGTGGAAATACACATTTGAAAAGCAATTTTACATGAAAATCTAAAAAGCCTTATTTCTTCATGGGTTTCTGACTGCGAATTTGGAAAGCACTGGCCTAAACAGTTTGGCATGATCATAAACAGCAGAAAAAAAAAATGCTCTCTTTATTTTGTGAGTCTTCATTCTGATCAATACAAGTAATCATAAACAACCCTCTTCTGCTGCAAGACTAATTGATCCTCCGATCTACAAGAAAGTAGAACAGATTATATCTGTCATCGATCAATATTACAACTTACACTAATTAGTGTTCTAATGGTTTGCTCCCCCACCATTTCGGTTTACTCTAAAACAAACATGTACAGCAGTCTTCCTTCAGGTGACAAATGCTCCTCATAACGGTTCAGAAACTGACTGATTTGCAAAACATCTTTCATTCACTTAAAACAGAGATGCATTATGACAATACAACATATAACTACAGAGAGCCCAAGTCGGATAAAAGGCAGAGTTTTTATTACCCTGTTTTCAAAAGTTATTTTCAGTCAGAGATGCCACATCTTATCAGATATTTACAGAAAACTATCAGGATCTTACTATGAATGCTCAGTTTGCCTATTTTTACCCCTGAAAGTGACTACAAACACCCAGATTATTCAAAGCAAGCGGCTTTGAAGACACTCCACCCTCAATCAGTCTTAAACTTCCCCCGTAGCACAATCGATGCTTACAAACACGGCTGCCTAGCACCAGTTGCTTAGTAACCACTAGGCCGTTGCCTTCGACTAATTCTGTATCAGAACTAAATATAGAAGCGCCTTTGATTCATCCCCCTCACTGGATTGACAGAAGGAGTCTTTCTTCAATGGTAGCATGCTTGTTTTTTTTATAAACCCTCAGCTGTCTCTTGAGTTGGGATCAAAATCTGACACCTTTTCGGGAACAGGTACGTTCTCATCAAACACATCGGGGTGGGAAAGTGATCCATTCCTCCACATGAGAGCAAGACTTTCTGACAATGCTCAAGTAACTGCTGTAGTGACAGATTCACAGAGAGAATGTGCTACAAGTCATGGGACTGATCAGTAAAAATGCTAATTTTAGCATTTATGTGATGAAGACTCATCTTAACACAATTAAGTAAATCAAATCACACTGTCTCTAAATGTGTCCTTACTAAATTTTACTCTTTGTGAAAAGCTGTTTTTTTTTGTAATTTTAAGAAGTGGATTATCAAATAAATAATAGCTTACATTTCATAATTGTTATAAAATCACGCAACAGAGAGATGGTCTTAGTTCCAAAAAAAAATACACATTTTCCTCCTTTCTCATTTACAATTCCAGTGATCACCCCTTTCTCTACCTTCAGCAACTCGGTCATTATCATTTGCATCAGTTGGGAGCATCTTCTACAGTCCAACAGGCTGACTGCTCTACTGGCAGGGACAGTGCATTTTCCTGGAACATGTTTCCCAATTCATGTCACATTTCAAACAGTCCTTGAGATAATACTTCTTCCCTCTGATATTGGGATTTGCAATACGTTGTGCAGCCTTGATACGAGTGAAACTGCACTGGGAGAAATTAGCCTACCAAATCTACACTATTCATATTGGAAACACATTTGGCACGAATCCATTTTTTGTTTGCACCCCACTGCATTCTAAAAAGGTCTCTCTGTGTCTTCACCAATACACAGCACTGACAGGGTAGAGCTGCTGACACACCCTATTTATGCCAAAATTTTAAAAAGGAAGAAAGAAAAAAAAAAAGCCAGCAGAGAAAGGAGGACACCCCAGTTGAGCAGCTGAAATCGAGCATAGCAGAAAATGTAGAATATTAATGAACTTTCCCTCAAAAATATGGAAAGCAAAATCTGTTTAGACCTGCTTCTCCTCTGGTTTGTTTTCATTTTCTCCTGTGAAAATACACCCTCTTCCTTTCGAAATCTGTCAGATTGTTCGTCATATATTTGATAGACGGTGGAGCCACAGAAACATATCCTCAATTCAAACTCGGTGTGCAACAGTCACTTGCACATTAGATGGATTTACATCCAGAGCAAAGAGTATAGAAAAACTTTTGATGATGATGAAATTAAAAATGTAAAGCATCGTTGAAAGCTTTCTGTCTTTCTTTTTTTTTAATCCTTTCTTTCATGCTTTATTCATGTACTGTATACATTAATACGGTATCACCACGATGTTAGAGCTGCTCCTAAAATTATCGCTCAAGGGTATTTTTTAAACTTTAATACCCACAGTGCCTTTCACTATATAAATAAATACAGCTTTGCCTCATACTGGTAATATGTGTAGGATATGCCAGTTATGCAAATGGAAAAAGAAAAAACCTATGCGGCTTTTTAAACCTGTGTATTTGATATGGCTCTTTACAGAGCAATGCATTCACAAATCCCTCTATGTCACAAAAAGAAACCATGCATCTCAAAATAAGACTGTCTATAAAAAACAGAAAAGCTTAAGGTGCCTTTTGGTTAACTATGTATAGTGCTTTGAAACAGCACGTATTCTTTCCTTTAGATTTTGATCTAGAGGCAACATAAAGCTTTTGTTCTCTTTTTACCATTTTTATGTAGCTCTGCAGCCATCCGTCCATGTGGTTCAAAGGAAGTTCAATCCCTGCCATGCAGCTGCAGATCTACATGAAACTCCTTATTTTTGATGTTGTGGATTTTCCCTCCTCCTTCTTTAGCATCGAAATGTAACAGAATTGTGCAATGCAAGCTTAGTTTACCGTCAAACAAGCATTAGGCATCCATCAATCCATTTTCTTTATCTACTTCAGGTGTGTCAAACTCATTTTTGTTTTGGGCCAAATCAAGATCATGAAGGCTCTTAAAGGGCCGGTTGTGCCAGAATGTGTTGATAAAACTTGTTCACAAACTGTTAATATGTCAATGAATTCTTAAAATTACATAATATTATTGAAGATCTTTTCAGTCCCTTCAGGAACTAATAATAAATGTGACTTGTTTATTTACTCGCTGTATAAACCATGGACTATAATCATACATCAACTAAATTCTCAAGAAACTGGAGGGATTGATTGATATAAATTGGCGGTAAACAGATTAAACTGAATTGATATGATTGATAATATAATATTTAATCACACTTAGGGTTAGTCTAGTCTGTGGAGGGCCACATAAAAAGCTACGGCGGGCCGGATTTGGCCCCCGGGCCTTGAGTTTGACACATGTGATCTACTTAATCCCTTTGGGTCATGTGTGAAGTGGTGTGGGATTGCAGTGTCTAAATTCAGTCTGTGAAGCAAGTGGCTGAATATCACACTGTTTTTGATCATGCAGGGTGTTAGATTTTTTTTTTTTAATTAAAGTAGTAAAATGGAATGTTTGCTGTTTAAAACTTCTGTTTGTGTCAACTGGTTTTCACCAAGTTTGCTTCAAAATGTAATTTTTCAAAATTTAGAAAGTCTTTTTGTGTTTCAAAGAGCATCTGTTCTGTGAGCCTTTTGATTTAGAGCCAAAATGCAAATAATTGAGATTTATACACCAACATCAACATTATTAGCTACTGATGGTATATAGCTACATTTTCTTATAAAGTACATGGGGGAAGGAATTGAGTTCAGATGTGTAAATAAGCAATAGACAATAACTTAAAAACCACTTTCTTGACAAACACAGCTTTTTAATTTTAACTTACGGCATCTCCTAGGCTCAGGGTTGAGAGCCTTGTCTATCACAAGAAATTACACTAACCATCACTTAGCAACTTTCCTACAGCCTGTTAGCTGATTCCAATCCAAAGTGAGAAAACATCAGATTCATAAAAAAGACATAATATTAAAAAGGCTGGATTACAAGAGATTCCCCCACACACTCTCATGGTCCCATTAAACAGCTGCTCCAAAACGTATTCACATTCCTTTTACAGGCATCGAGAATCCCCTTGTAGATACATTTTTTTCTATGTCAACATCTTCTTGTCAAGCGAAATTGGCGAGAGGGAGCAACCTGGACAGAAGCACAAGGTCCTTGAACTTAAACAGTTCATGTAATCTAATAATACATTATTTTCCCCTTCCTCTGTGGCAGCACTGATGCTGAAAGCTAAGAAGCCCAGTCAGGTTATTCCAACACTTTGGTTTTCTCCATGTTTTCCCCTTCTGTGTGATTAAAACTGAGGCAGGTGACAAATCTATTGCCTTAAACACTGGAAAGGCAGATAAACTCTTGATAAACACAACTGGTTTTGAACAATACACCTAAAGAGTGCCCTTCACTTTTTGTTTTATTTGTTATTGTGGTCTTTGCACATGGCGATAATTTTATTTAAAGAACCATTTAGTGTGAAACACTAGAAAGATCAGAGACAACAAACGCTGAGCACCTTAAATAAATCATTTCCAAATTGTCTTTTATGCTTCCCCCTGATTCCATCACCAAAAGACAGAAGCAGAAAGACAGACATGTCCACAAAACCGTTACACAGCACTCTGCTGAGTTGCTGTCCGCTGTCAGCATGTAGCTATCAGAGAGCCTTGACACAGAGCACTGTGAAAGAAACCAAACCTAACATGTCAGTATAATCGTGAGGATATTTAAAGGTGGTTGATTGTTTGAGTGACACTAATTTTTTATTGCAGAGCATTGTTTAAAACATACAATAAATAATTGTGAAGATAGGTTTACTGTCACCATGCCTTAATTTACATGCGTAATAATGAACTTGACAAGTTGCTTGTTACGAATGGCACCCCTCTTTGTCTACCTGTTCTTTTCTTGCAACAAGTCAACTGTGCACCTGCAGTAATGTTTGACATATCTTTTAAAAAAGACTGACTTTCTATAGTATGTTAACATTTTTCATCTTTACAATTTCATCAGTCATTCTAAATTAGCCATTTCCAACAGATTTAACTAAGCCTAAAAGAATGTCCCAAACCTTTTTGAACTAACATTTGGAAGAAAAAAAAAACAAAAAAACCTAAAAACTGTGCTATATCTGTCTTCATCATCCCACTGCGGCACACTGCTCCTTTTCCATAATGAGACCTTGAGATTGCCCTGTTAGGCTGTCAGTATGCAATACAGATCAGTGGAGATGTCTACACTAGGCTGATTGCTTTCCTTTGAATCAGTCTGAATGACTTTACCTCTTCTTTTCTCCTGCTATGATTTCCCATGAGTTCTTTCTTTTTCTGTAAGAGGTTTGTCTGTACTTATGTTCCAGACCCGTGTCCCTCTGTTTCTTTTGGGAAGCTTGGGGAGACCTTGAAATGGGCCGAAGTAAAAGAAAAAAAAATAGTTCATAGCTGATTTATTTCCAATGTTAACAAAAATACATGATCTATCTACATGACACAATACACCGCATATTGCTGGGCGCATTATGTCTTTTCATCCACCACACCTTTGAGCAATTTTGGGGTTCAGCAAGCTGTCATTTGACATCTTTAAGACCTGACAAACTGCGGCATAGCAAGTAAACATCTAAATACTAAATTCCTAGTGAAGATTAGAAAATTCTACTCTTACATTGAACAGTAAAAGTAAACCAGAAAAACCTATAAAAAGTTGGGTCAATAATTTTGATTTTGATCTTTTAAAAAAGGCAGAATAGTGGGCCCCATTTATATGGAGACTACTGGTCCTCGGCACAGCCATCCGGGTTTTGATTGTTGAACTCAGGACCTTCACTGTAAGTCTTCCCCTTTTTTTCCTCTTACTCATTTCCTGTGTGATTACAGTGGGTAAAGGCAAAGAAGTCTTTAAAATGAAAACATGACTCGACTGAAATCCAGATCCAATTGGGATTGTTGTGGAACATCCCTGCTAGTCTCTCTGTGGTTTTTCTAAGCGACAGTTTGTAGTTTTCTAAATGACAGCGATTTGTTGAAACAAAGAAAACTTTTTCTTTTGCCAGCTCTTATCTTCTGAAGCGATATGTCTTTGAATATGTGTCTCGTGCCAACATGCATCTTCAGGTACATTGCAAACTGTTTTCCAACCAAAGCAACAGAGGGCGGAATAAAATGTCCCATTGACAGATATTTCTCATGTCCTGCTGAAACATGCAGTTTTTCATTGCCTAAAACCACCACAGACTAGGTACTTACAGTCTTCACAATTACAGAGCAATGGTGAAAAGGAAAAAAAAAAAAAAAAAAAGAGCTGTAAGGTGGAAAGGTCTCTGTGGTGGAGAGCGCCTTACAAAGACTCAACTCTCCACATGACACTTTATAGCATGACCTTCGATCACAGCGTGACTGTGTCTTTTGTGCCGTGCATTTTCGAGTGCCGCCTAAAAGCTTTTTCTGGGCTCCTTTGAGGAAATAGATTTGGTCATGGAGAGATGAGAGTGATGCAGAACAGCAATCTATACCCTGAGATCTAAAATTTATCTTACTTGCTTTCTTTTCTAGTTTCTCTCATGTTGCTTACAATGGTACGAAGAAACACCCCTGTTAGCAGATGGAGGATGTTGTGAAGAACGTTTTCTATTCCAGTCAGTGCACAGATTTTCATCTCTTACAACAGCTTTGGATGTTTCTCAATATATATTTTGTTTTTCAATATTATTTAACCTTTGTTCTTATTATACCTTGATCTTGACAAAGACGAAGAGCAGGTTTATATTTACATAGATATAAAATGCTTTCTGCTAAATGCATCTGGAAGTACTTTGTTTTTGAGCTCTTGATGGTTTCGGTTGATTATTTGCTTCAAGCAACATGATGAAAAATCTCAAATTACAACATAAACATTCACATGTTTCGTGTCCGTTTCTAGGCATGAAATTACATTGAGAAAGGAGTTGCTTTAAAATGTTCTCCACATCATAGCTCTGGTTGATCCACTGAGTTTTTTCGCATACACATCAGCCTCTGAGATTGATGTTTATGGCTGTTTATATAGCAAAGATGCTTGTATCATTTAATCTTATTTGTTGACTTGTGAGATGAACTGATCAGTCAGTCTGTTGCAACTCAGCAGCATACCGAGGCTGAACTCTGCAACACTTCCACCAGCCTCATGCAAAGTTACAGTGCTTGCCCTGAGATACTCTGGTGTAATACATCCACTGCAGGTGAGCACTCCTTTTTTATGTAATTAAAGCGGTTTGCTAAGCAGGAGGCAGAGCAATTAGTGATATTCTCACTGTGTGGAAGATGTGAAACTGTATGTCCCTGCAGTGAGATTTCTGAAATGATATGAATCCACCAAAAACACGAGAAACTGATTGGGAAAGATGTTAACGTTGTCTTGGAGTTTTGAACTGAAGCAGATTATATCTGATTTAGTCTGTCAATAAATCATAACTAATCACATTTATTAACCCATCATGGCACAGTGGTATAATTTGAGTGAATTGCTTAAACAGCAGTATTAATGAAAACCTTTGAACACCTCAGGAAATTTAGTCTTGTGTCTAGTTTTTGAGAGCAGAGCAAAAATGATAAATAAATCACTCCTTGCTAGAACAGAAGAGTCGATTTTATATCAGGGATATACATACATATATGTACATCCTTCGCTATGAAAAGTTCAATCCATTTTGATAAAAATGCAAAGCAATACTGTTAGAAAAAAACGTTATTTACAATCAAACTTCCTGAGAACTTTGCTTCTTCGTGGAGCTGATCGCCAAGATTGATCATAACTTTAGTGGCAACATGTTTGACAAACAAAATGATAAACGTTTTAAGGGCAATATTTTACAAATAGCAGGTTATCATTAAAAGGACAAGCAGACCTTTATTGATTCACTATCAGTCCAGCTGAGATATGCTGATACATGTTTCTAACAACGTGCCCAATTGATCACTGCAAGACTCTGCTTTCTGGACTTCTAAAGAAAACATAAACAGAAATGGTGATTACATAATTCACCTGCAAAAAATGCAGTCAAGGAATAGAAAGCAAGTTCCTGTTTAATGAAGAGTCTTTGTTTTGACTACCTGTGCCTTTTAGAACTGATATGAACAGTCTTTTGTTCCTGCACAAAATTTCAAAGTATTCAAAAGAAACATGCATAATTATTCTTTAATCACAGCTTTCACCTTCAGAACAGCCTTCCTGAAAACAGCAGCTTGGAGCGTTTGTTTTTTTGTTTGTTTTTTTTCAAGCAAATGTAGTTTTTTTTGCTTGAAAAAAAAAAAACTATTTGTTTTGTCAAATTAAAACAAATTGTAAGTTTGAGTGGCTCCAATTTTGAACAATTACCATACTCTGAATTTTGGCTCAGTGTAACACTAATTGAGTCCACTCCACCAAAAATCATTTTTAAACAGAGACTTGCACAAAGCTATTAATTTCGGAGACCCTCCCATGTGAGCAAATGTCTTTTATTTGTTTAATGAGCAAAAGAGGCTCTGAATGTAGATTGCACCCCAAAAACTATTTATGCTATTATGGTGAAACTGTTAATAAATTACAGTAACTTGTATGATCTGGAACACAAGCTTAAGGGAAAATCACATAAAATAATTAGAACAAGAAAAAATTATCTTATGTGACATACTGTAAGTAATTCCTTCAGATTGTTTCTTTTGGGTCATTGCAGGTCCATCGTCCACACAAAGGAGATTGTTCTGTTGGTGACACCGGTTCAGTAATAACATAGGCAATGTTTTATAAAAATATAATTATATATATATATATATATATATATATATATATATATATATATATATATATATATATATAGGCATACAACAGACTGCAAGAGGTGCTAGTGAATTTTGATTAATTTTGTTACCTCAAGGTAGATCCAAGTTTTTCTCTCATTTCCCGTTTTTTCCTCTGCGATACAAGCAGCCGCTGGCTTTCGTTTTATGTGCAGCACCTAGTCATAAACAATTATTTTATACATCTGTTTGTCACATCAATGAAAAGCAAATGTTAAAGAGCTCGATTGTGTTTTCTGTAGAACGAACTAATTTTCTTCAGAATATAATCCCTTTTTTTCGTTCTTGCTCCCTTATTGCGAGTGAGCACAAGGCACAGCAACCCTAAATTATTTATGATTACGTTTCTCTCATACCTTGGGCTATTCAAAGAGGCAGCAGAGCAGTGTTGGAGAAATATAAATAAGTCAGCAACATGTTTTTTGTTTTTTTTTTGTTAGTTTTTTTGTTTTTTGTTTTTTTTTTTACCTGGCACACAGACACACACATCATAGATTGCATCAGTGTTCGGCAGCTACATGTCACATTAGCAAAGAATTATAAAAGCACAGTGATGCTTAAGTCTGCCAGACTGACTGTTGAGGCAGGAAAAAAAGAGCAGTGATGCAAGTTAAAATTCATAAACATTCATCAACATGTACAGGGTGAATAGCTTCTTCATAACCAAAAACATGCGATTATCTATCAACTGCTGCTGCCTGAAATGATCACAGCTAAATGATTTGATGCAGTTTTTGAGTAAGAATAAAATGATTCAGTTTCAAGGTTTCCTAGCTTATGAGGAGGATTGTCAGTTTTGCTTTGTGTACCTCTGTTGCGTGTTTTCCTACTGCAGAAACAGTAATGATAAATAGTTGGTCAGTGTGGAGGCTGTGTGATCCATAAGCGTTACAACTACATCAACACACCAACTAAAGTGTGATTAAGTGCCATTTTTATGGGGCACTCCTCATAAAGCTTTGGTTCTTATGTCTAGCATATTCCATAAGTCTTTTGTTTTCATAATGAGGTTTGCAGTGTTCACTGCATTGCATCTTCCTCAAGCAATATTTTTTTTATCTTCTTCATGGTTTTGAATACATGGGCAGAGGACACTGTCCTTGGCAGGCCAAGGATTTGGATCGGCCAGGTGTGGCGGATTCATTGGTTGCGATAAAATCCAACTGGCCATTTAATGCAGACATAACATTAGATAGTGACCACGCTGTTGTTTGAGATTAAAACTAAATCTGAGCCTGACTATTATTGATGGTAAAATATTAATTATCTTCTGCAGTATAAAACAGTTCATGGTTTTTTTTTCGTTTTGTTCCTTGTTTTTAGCTCAGCCTGAGCCTTCCAGTGCTGCTTTTACCAATTCATGAGACTGTCTGAGTCTGTCATTACCTGTGAGAAAGACTGATGGCTGGGCAGGAGTCCAGCTCAGCTGACACACTGATGGATGCAATTTACTGTCATGTGAGAGACTCACAAGGTAAGCCTTTTTAGGTTGCGATGTCTCTAATCCTTTGTGCTTGCTGCACTCTGTGGGGCTAAAGTAGAGAGCAGACAGAATTACAAGACTTTCCATCACTCACTCTGCGATGGGTTTGCACAAACCCTAATCCCAAAAATGGATGTTATATTACCTTTTCCGCTCTTCACTTGCAGGATTAGAGGTCCAACTCTGAGTGCAGTTTTAGATGACACACATCCCAGTTTAAGTGTAACCCAACAGAGGCACACGCACATCTCCCCCATTGTAGTGCGTGTGCTGTCCTCCCTCTAAGTTTTCACCGGCACAGACAGAGACATGATGAGGCTCCAACGAACAAACTTCTCCTTCCTTCAGCTTTTTGCTGATTGACTTAATAATGACCTCTAACCGGTGCCGTCTCTTAGACCATTGTAAAACTGAAATAAGAAAAGCATGGTATTTGCGTGTTATGTAATTTAAAAAAACAATCTATATAGAATCACTTGAGACAGGCGATAACTTTACAATGACGACAACCTTCTAGATATCTATATAACATTCTAGAATGCCCTTCAACTGTCACAACACACTTAGACTCATCAATGCAGAAAACAGTGAAAGCAATTAACAGAAATTTGCCCCTTGAACTGCATCTTACAAGTACAAGACCCAAAGAAATACTCTCGCAATGTGGAACTTTGGTTTGACTTTAATTTGTTTCAAATAGACTGTAGCCATGGATTTTAATTTATCCTTTAAGAAAAAAAAAAACAAAACAAAACACATCATTCCTGCAAAACGAAGAAAAAAGAGGTTTTGTAAAATTGTATCAGTAGGAGTCTTACGCTGGCTGTAGGGATGCTTTTCTCCAGCAGGGTCAGGAGAGCTTGTTATGAGTTTAAGGGAACATTGATGCAAGTTTATGAATCCTGGAAGAAAAACTTCTTTCATGAGGTTATATGAGACCTTGAACATGCAACCAGATCTACAATGGATTGGTTGAAAATAAATAGATATTCATGTGTTTTAATGACCCATTTAAAACCTGAATGGGTTATTTGCGTCTTGCTGTTCACAGACATTCTCCATCCACTCTGACTTGACTTGTTT
This sequence comes from Poeciliopsis gracilis, assembly GCA_911649635.1. Classification (NCBI taxonomy): domain Eukaryota; kingdom Metazoa; phylum Chordata; class Actinopteri; order Cyprinodontiformes; family Poeciliidae; genus Poeciliopsis; species Poeciliopsis gracilis. The sequence goes on from CAJVRI010001220.1 coordinate 9,191,191, forward strand.
TGAAAGATGATGCCAATAGACAAGCAGCTGTAAATGCAGCAATAAGTGGTTCTACACATTTGTAGGTGCACTACAAATTTTTATTGCTAAATATTGTAAAACCATTTATCCTTTTCCTTCAGCTTGACAAATATGCACAACTGTGTGGTGGGATTTCAGATAAAATCCCATTAAGATATATTGGAGTTTGTGTGCATCACCTGACAAAATATGAAAAACTACCTAATGATCAGGAACCGTGTTTACATAACATTGTAAATGCATTATTAGTATTTGGCCAAGCGTCTTACAAACATAATGGATGACCTGCATCAGCAGCATTTTAGGAGTTACCATTACATTACCCAAACTGATCACTTGACTTGCAGGTGCTCATTTATCATTTGCTTAATTTTTATTTTTTTTTTCTTCCTCAGAAGTTGTCACAGGCTCAAATATTTATGTCTGAAATCTCATTGTGTGGAGCTGTTATTGAACAGTTACGGCCGAGCAGTGGAGATAGAGAACAGGACCAATTTATATATTCATAGATCCTTGCATAGCAAATGAGGCAAGAGTTACATCTAAGCCGTTTTAAGGCATGAAGGGATTAGTGATGAACTGAGAGCAGTTTTAAGGTTTAATCAGTGCCAGCAGAACAACTTTTCAAAGCATAAGGTTGAAGTTATGGCGTTAAAACTTGTCATCCCTCCCAGGGCAATAAATATAGCTGTCTAATCAAAGCAGGTGGTGTTATAAAAACGATGAAACGTTTCGTTCATTTCCTTTTAACTTCCAGTCCCCCCAAAATAGAAGGTTATTGTTTTGTTGAGTTAGTTTAATATAGATTGTAACATGATAGTACAACAATGGGCCATGTAGCTGTTCAAAAGTACAGGTTTATAAAAATATTCATGACCTTTAAGCTTCTCCACAACTTCCCATGTTTGCTATAAACATGATTTATGTTTTAAACCAACACAATGCAGTGTGGAGTTACGACATTTTGGTTCAGCCTGACATGACATTCTATATCAATTGCAAAACAATTTAATTTTGCCCTTAAGTGAAGGTCCTTACACAGGATGTGTATCTTGAAAGTGTCCACTGCCCGCCCATTTGCAAGATCTGGATTTGAATTGCACTTCCTTCTCTTGCAGACTGAATGTGTGTGTTTTCTAGCGTGTGTGTCACTGTAAACGGGGCCACCAGTCACTCAAACATCCTCCAACTAAAAAAGCTTTCAAAACTTGCTAAAGATAGATTATGGCGCCTCATCTACAAGCAGCTTTCGCATATTCAGAACTGTAGGTAGTTTTACTCTGCAATCTAACAATATGAACTTTACAACAATCAAAGAACGTGTTCTGTTTCTGCTTTTCTTTTAGCTCTCAACTGCTTAATTTTGAACTGAACAAAACTAATCTAAAACTGCACAATCTTGAAAAGAAGAGAGAAGGATGATGCATGAACTTATGCAGATTTGTACAATAACTTATTGCAGAACAATTTTTGGAGCAGTCAGGAGCCACAGGGGTGTATAAAAGAAATCTTTCTGATTTTATTAAGGCCCAGTAACTTTTTTTAATTCATTTGAAACTTTCTTTTTTTGCTCACTTTTCCTTTCATTGGAACTTCGCACCCCTAATACTTCATAAAAGATGAAAGTAAAGGACTGATTTTGAAGAATAAAGACAGAGATGAACCAAAGATTATGATAATCAAATAGAGTGATACAAAAATATGCAAGCATGAAACATTCTAGCAAACTTGATACTATTCACAAACAATAACTGCATTTATTTACCGTTTTATGAAAAGGAATGTGCCTGCATATATCTGTGGACTTTTTTTTTTTTTTTTTAAACGTTAGGCTTCTTCCAAGATTTGGCTAAAACCCGAGCACAGCTCTAATTAAAGGTTTCCAAGCTCTGGCTACTCTCTTAGCTCTACATAGATCTTTGGTCTCTAATCATAGGTCCACTCTCTCTGCACCCTCCGCACAGCTTCAGGAGTCGTAGCTGAATGTGGAGCACTTGAATATGGTTGATTCAGCAGATTTGCAGTGATAGAAGTTGGTCTTCACAGCAGAGATCTATGTGGTTTCACAGGCCACGATGCATACGCTGCACTTTCCTCGTGTAAGACAGGGAACAATGTGATAAACTCTCTAGCTGTCTAACATTATTGCCTGCCAAACTTGTAGAGGAGATCACTCCAAGTGCCTGACAGGAAGTGGCGCTTGTTTCTTGCGTGTGCACGAGTGTGTGTTTAGTCAAACACTGCTGGGTCTGGGTGAACGGCAGGCAATTAGGGGTGATTAGAAGCCACTAAATCACTGTCAGTGTTTTGCACGAGTTCATCAGTGTTTTCTGCTACTACAGTTTTTACAGCTAATGATGCAGAAAACAATTTATATTTCTGACCGCCGTAAAAAATAATTCCATGCCTTAAATATTGAATGGTTGCTTGTCCTGATATTTGAAGAACAAAACAACACTTAGGAAATTACTCTAATATTCTCTATCTTTCTTTTGCTGGAACAGAAGGATGGGACGATGTGTCCAAAAAGCATCATCCTACAGCTCTGTCTATTGAACTAAAGGTCCAGGGATCAGTTACCCCCAAATGTTAATTTTGTTGGTCTGAAACCAAAATGCTTCATGCTTACTGGTGTCTGGATTCTAACAATGGCTACAATGTGTCATGTTGTTATAGAGTTGGTAATCAAGGATTCATTTGATACAGACATGTCCATAAAGGGATGTATCAAAATCTTGCACACAGTGGCTATCGATGGCTGTGGTAGAAGATAAATGTAGCTGAGGGACCAGTCATCTTCTGCATTTAATGTTGTCTTCTCCTTAATTGAGCTTCTAATCATACTGGAGTGTTTCTGAAGAAGATGGGCTTGGTGCAAGCCAAGGAACTGTGCTATCACCAGACACGAGAGATGGATTTTGGGAAGTATAAATCCCCACCAGGTCCATCCACATTGGTGAGTTTGATATAGAGATCCTACAAACACAGTGATGACAGGTACTCATGCTATTCCTGTGGTGTAGAGCAGGCATTACGTCTAATAATGAAGAGAAAAGCAACAAACATGAAGAAACCAGAGTCTCTTTGGCATGATGCTTCCTATACTGAAAGAGGTGGCTGAGTACAGGCTGTTGACAAAGCTGTTTGAAATCACTGAAAATGACATCCATCTTCTCCAGGAAATTCTGGACAAATCCGTAGGGGGAAATCAGCAGCAGGATGATTCAACAACGCTGTCTCACAGAACAATACTGGAAGTCCTTCCTGCCAACTGCTGTCAAACTTCATAACTCCCACACCTTCATATGGTGCAAACTCAAAGAAATGGATCTCGCCTGATCTTCATGCTCTTTTCATCTTGTTCAATGACGTTCTCATTTGTTGTTTATCAGTTAAAGTGTTTTATTATCTAGCTTTTTATTTATTTTTGTGTTACTCTGTTGAGGTAAAATCCATATGCTTTTTCCATCTATACTTTCTCTCTTTGTGATCAAACGTGTTTGTGCAAAATATACCAAATGCAAGGTCCCTGTAGTCTGCCATCAGGTGATGCAGGTAAGTGACTTTGCAGCAGCACAATGTTACTCAGCTCCCCTGGGTCAGGGTCCCAGTACATCCATTTGGATGAAGGCAGTCTGAATGCCATTAACTGTCCTCACATGGCTCCCACAGTGATTCAACTGTGCAATGTGGCTTTTCCTGGAAGACACTGGTCAGGATAGTGCGTCTAGAGTGATGGAAAGAGGACTAAAAATATGTAGTAAAAGCTGCAGCAATAGACGGACATTAAAAAGAGCTGCAGGGTAAATAGGAGGCGAGGCCAGAAGAATGTTCATAGGAGCAAATGAGTATTTTCATTAGAGGGAAAGATGAAGCTGTACAGTGTGCGAATGTATTGTCATGGTAATAAGATACAGTATTATTTGACCTTTTTTACAAACTAAAGAAGGTTATTTGTGAATAAACTTTCCATTCTCCACTTTCAGCTCAGTGGTGACTGTCTTCCATTACCTTACACTGCCCTCTGTTGGCTCATTTGCAAAAAAAAATCTTGTCTCGTGAACTAAAAAGATCAGAATTACTTGTTTATTCTCTGTGATTTTTTTTTCCGCCAGCCAAATATTTATTTATTTATTTATTTATTTATGCCTTTCAGACAAAGGCTCAAAAAATAACTCCCAGTGATGGCTTTGATTCAAATTCATGCTCTAACAGTCATCAGCCTTCACTCCGTGCTCCAATTTAAATGTCTCTTCCTCCTGTCCAGCTGCCATGGTGAGGCCACTATCTCCAGAATGACTCACAGTGCGCCACTTACAAATGCAAAGATGGAAAGACAAACCCAGAAACACACACTCACTGCATATAGAGAGTGGCAGCCAGTCGCCAGGTTCTCTGCCAAGTTTCTGGAGAAACGACTGGGGTTCCAGTTAGTCACAAAAGCAATGTCTTCACTCCTTCTAGACTGCTTTTCATAGCTCCGTTGGTAAATGTGCGTGTGTAATGAGAAGAGAAGAAATTAGATTCATATCCATGGAGGAATGCTTTCGTTTATGTGTGATTCGGTGTAAGTCCTGTGTGTCCTCGGTTTTACTGTCAGCTGGTCAGACAGACAGGTGTTGCTGTCAATGTCAAAGACTGTCTCTGAGGAGGAAAGCTGACTGGAGGATCCCAGACTTCATTAACAGGTCAATCACTTTCTCCCAGACAACATCTGGAGGACACGGAGGCCACCCAGCTGCCGCCACACACTTCTTAATTTACCATGTGTCATGAATGACATCAAAACTAATGTATCTACAGTCTATTATAGCATCAGTCTATGCAGTTATTTGCGTGATGATGTGGGTTTTGGCTGCATTTCATTAAACATTTTAAAATAAAGTCAGACAGCAGCTGTGTTATTTATTTATTTATTTATTTTTTTGCATGCTTTTGTGTGCGATCTGATTTCTCCCCTTTCCCTTTACTTTAATATTATTCATGTAAAAATCTTTCCCTCAGTCTCTCTTTAATATCTTGTGTCTCACGATTGCTTTGAAAGTCACGTTTGCAAAATTGATTTGAAACCAAACAGGGAGAAACCAAATTATTGTCCCTCTGCATAGCACTGCAGGCAGACCATCAGACATTGGCAAAGTGCTGGGCGCCTACACACACACACACACACTCGGTGTAGTGACATTGATACATTCCCAACATGGGATCACAGGAGTACAAGAGAGGAAATGAGGAAAACAACTCTATTTATTCTCAGCTGACCCAGCAACAGCCAGCGGCGGTCTCTTCACATCAGAGCGGAGCATGTTTTTGCCACTAAATGACGAGTGACAAGCGAGGTTGTCTCATCTTCTTGTTGAATATTTGACTTATTTATTACAATCAACAATTCATATGATAATGTGTCAAATTCACACCACCTTTTTCATATTATTCGGCAGAATCCACACTAATAAGAATTTTGCAGAGTGAATATTACGGCCGATTGCGCTGCGTTAGATTGCATAGAATGATTGCTGCTTGAGTTTGAATGCTGTACACGATGCGAGCTGTGATGCCAGGGGGTGTAAATGTGAGTGATTGATTATTAAATCTATGTATATATATGTATATTTCATATACAAAGAAAAACAGGTTTCTTTGTGCTGCTGTGATTCAATATGGTGGTGTCAGCTGTAACAGAAAAAACCAATAGCATGCAAAAATAAATGTGTTTTCAGGTTTTCAAATAGAAATGGTCCCAAATGAAAATATATATAAATAATATTTCAAATTGTAACTGAGATATACAGCATATCCAGATTTAACAGACTGAATTCATTTGTAAACTTTTTACTCAGAGGTTTGTGGTTTATAACTAGTTTTAGAACTGCAAGTTATTAGGCTTTGGCCAAACACACAAATACTTTGCTCAGTATAAACATTCAGCAAGTTTACAATGCCATGTTAAAGTATTCAGACCAATTCGACTTTTTATTTTTCCACTATTTTGTTCATTCTTCTTTGAAAACGAGCCCAAGCTCAGTCATAATGGATGGACAGGAAAAACCAATTTTAAATGTCGCCACAAATCTTTAACTTTAGACAAACTAACGACTGGACTGGGAGCAGATCATTTTAACACCTGAATGCACTTCGAGCTCAACCAATTATTTGTAGTTCTGTTTGCATTTTTAGCGTATCAGCTGCTGGGGGAAAAAAAAAAAATCTGGCCCAGTCTCAACTCTCCTCCAGCCTCCAGTGCTTTTCTCAAGGTATTAACCTGTATGTAGCTCAAATGATCAAAATGAACTTGGTGGAGCTGTGTTATTATATCTTTCTCTAACAGACTGAGTCATTATACCTCGTCTGAAAACAAGGACCTAAGAAAATTGTTTTTTGTTAGACTACATCAGAGGAAGATGAGAAATAGATGAGGATTTGCGGCGTGTACTCTCTCTCTCCATAATTCACCAGTGGCTGGTGAATCTAAAAGATTAGAAAACTCCATTACTCACACTTCTCCACTAGAAAGAGTTGTGAATCTTTAATGACTCAAAGCTTGGGTGTACACAATACTGCCAAAGCACTTATGAATGTGCATGAGAAAACTGAGCGAAGCTGAGTAATAGATTTGAAGAATGATTATTTTTATGGACTTATGAATGGGGCTGTTAATGTGAATGCTGGTTCCGTCATTCATTCTGAATTAGCTATTCTTATGTCTTGACACTTTTTAACAGATGTATTATTCTTGATTACAAAAATGTTGAATTTCATTTAGTTCTTTCCTATCCTGATTCGCTGAATGTACAAGAAGTTTTGATGTGGGGTATTATGCTGTTTGGGTTTAATTGTTAGAGTTCCCAGACAGAAGTGAGAGGACTTTAATAATGGATTCTAACATTTTGAATGATGGAAAAAAAAAAGATAAAATCTCACAGAGACAAGGAAAAGAATTAAAAAAGACATTTAGAATTATCTCACCATACATACTAAAGCAGTGCAAATCTTTTCCATCAATTCAAGCAATTTTGGAACTCAAAACATGTACATATATAACGTTTTAACAAAAGCAAAGGAAATTGGCACTCAGTAGTGCCAACCTAAATGTGACACAGTCTGAACAGTTTGTATCCAGAATGTGTGGGGTCTGAAGAAAGAAATTAGCTGCCCTTATCCTGACCCAAAATATCTGCAACATATCTCCAAGATTTCCTTTATAGTTTTTTTTTTCTTTTTGTTAATAAAGGTTAATAAAAAAAAATGCATTTCAAGGTGATATAGCAATTTGATTCACAATCTTTGGTTGCCCCATTGGTTTAAACAAATTGCAAAGAAAAGTATGAACTTGGTGGCTTTTTGGGATCCACTTCACCCTTGTGGTTATTGTTTGTGGATGATGGAGCATTTTCTTTAACAAGTGGACACAGAACTCAGCTAAACATTACGCAGATCTTAAATCAGACTGATCAAACGCCATCAAAGTTTTATATTTTAGGTAATGTAAAATGTGAAACACTATTTTTACTTAAAAAGTATTTACACACCATTATATGATGATTTGAAATGCGGGGGTGATGGTTTCTTTATCCAATAAAGATGTGTGTCCATCATACAACCTTAACATTCTCATCTTTATTATCTATTTCAATTCATAAATGCACCTAAACTTTCTTAAACTCATGCCCTTTACATTTTTGCTGTCAGTGAACTGTTTACAAGGCGATTATAAAGGAAACGTATTTTATTTCAGCTTTTACTGAATAACTGCCATGATGATACATTTAGGAGTTCCCTCTGTTCTGCAGATCCCATTACAAAACCGTCACATCCTTGTTGACACTGTGTACTTTGTTTACAATGGACTGTGAAACCCAAAAAAACAAAAAAACAAAGGAAGCGGAGGTGAACATATACAGTTCATTGCTTGACCTAAAAAAAAAAAAAAAAAAAAAAAATAGAAAAACACACAAATCAATGTTGGGGAAACATTTCCAAGCGCCTCGGTGTGTGGCGCTGTGTTGTATAGAAACTGTTGTGCTGCTCTTATTTGGCCGTCGAGGGGAGTTGACGCATCGTGGGCAGCTCAACTCAATCTGAGCTGGGATTGTCTTGTGTTGTGGAAGGAGTGGAGAAGGGTTGGGCGGTTTTATATGGTCACAAAAACAAAAAACAAAACAAAACAAAAAAAAATGCGTTTAGTTAACAGAAAATCACAAAAACATTTTGATCCTGTTTTTTTTTTTTTCACAATTTTGTTTCATTATTTTTATTATTTAGATAAAATAGCCATTTATTTATTTTATTTATTTATTTTTTTTGCTTCCAATTTGAAACCTCTCATCAGGACAAGTGACACATTTGAGCATGGATACATTTGTTTGAAAATAATAAACAGTACGACTAGTTTACACTTGTGTGGTCAATAATCCAACCGTTGGACGTCCCGATGAAACAAAGAGGTTTATCCCACAGGCGCGGATACGCCCCTTAGCACCGCCCCCTAGCGACATCCCCGACAGCTATTGGCTGGTGCGCCGCTCGGCGCGTCGTTGATTGGCTCGCTGCCTCGTCAATGAGAGTCTGTTGTTCACGCTGCTCGCCTGAGAGCAGGAGCGCCTGTGACAGTGGAGTGCATTGATTCATGCTGTTGTGGAGTCTCGCTTCTGCTTTTGGGAAACAATTAATGCGACCAGACAAGAGCGCATGAAGGTATGTTCACACGGTGCGCCCGGGTTACACATGGATCTCTTATTTATTTCATACTTCTAGCTTTTCTTACTGGCTCAAAGGCAAAAATGGATAATTGCATGTGTTGGTCCCATAATGTTAATTATTTTTCACGATGAGTGGCCTTGCAAATCAAGTAAACTTTCAAGCAATGCACTGTCTGGATTGCATGCATATATTTATTTATTTTTAAGTTAAATAAATTGAGCTATAACAGGATTTCAATTGTTTTTTCTTTCAATTGTAGCTATGGTAAATAGTACTTGAACAATAATGATTCATTATTGATTTTGCCATCTTCACTGCAGGCTGTCGATGGATGATGGCTATTGTGCGATGTATTTGTGAGGCCTGTGTGTCACTTTGCAATTGAACTGAATAGCACAATTTGGGGAAAATAATGATAGGGCCATGTGTCAGACAAAGGCTCATGTCGGCAGGTGGATCCGCTGCTCCTCAAAGAGCACAGTGATCATGTGTGAAGCACAAAAACACACTTAATCATTACCAGCATGGATCCTGTCTTTTCATTTAGAACGATTAGTCCCTGAGCTAACTTTACAGCTGGAAGAAGAAAATGTAGAAATGTATATCTGATGACACTTTCTTCTTTCTCACTCTGCCATTTTTTTCTTTCTTTCACTAAGCCGTAAGTTTCTTTGAATATCTCCGATTTCTAAATGTGGACCTCAATAATATCATTGCTGTTTCTAAGTAATCTATTAGCGTTAACTGCAAAGCTGCCACTTGAAAGCACGCGGGCTTCAAAGTGGGTCTCAGCAATTTACTTCACAGAATTCCCATGGTGTGGGTATCCCTGGAATGCTGGAATGATTTTCCATGGTAGTTGATTTATAAGCTGTGATATCAGGTATCGTTGCAGGGAGTTAGCACCAACAGCCACGATGCACACTTAATGTTTTCCCTGACTTAAAAGAATGCTGTTGGGCAAAGACTGGCCACCCTTGAGATATATAACAAGTTAGTAAATTAGTTCACACTCCTTTGCTTTGTTATGAATGTGCGGTGAGCCACAGAAAGCGCATAGGAATTTCAAAGAGTCAGAGAATGTGCTGGGAATGCTTTAGTTAGAAAGTAAACTCTTGCAAACTGTATGAATGTGAGATGAAAAGGGAAGATTTGTTAAATAATTAGGCAGTTGGCTTCACAAATATTTTATTTGTCTGAAAAAAAAAAACAAGAAAAATAAATTACAAAAGATCTAGTGCATGGGAAAAGTATTTGGACTATTTTAACTTTTTTATAGCCACACACTGAAATGCTCTTTATATGGGTTTTATGTGATTGACTAATAAAATGTAGCACATAATGTGTCATGGAAAGAAAAAAAGAACACATGGTTTTAAAGTTTTTTGAAAAGAAAAATCTGGTTAAGTGTGATGGGCATTGCTATCCAAGGCCTCCAAGTCAACACTTTGTTGAAACCACATTTTGCTGCATGTTATTACAGCTGGAATTCTTTTGGTGTATGTCTCTAAAAGCTTCATTTGCAATGCAAGTTTCGCCTAGTGCTATTTACAAAAAAGCACCATACGAAGTTTTTTCTTCTTAAATTTGTCCTTCTGGTCCATAAATATTCCCATCAAGTCCAAACAGATTCAACAGCTTCCCTTCATTGTTTTAGAAAAGCATTTACACAACATGAAGTTGGCTGGTGTTTTCAGAGATATGTGTCGTCTTGGTTTCCTGTTAATTCTGCTCTCATCTGACCCAAGCCCCTCGTTTTATGCGTTTCTTGTCTCTTTCCTACATGCCTTGAAGAGAGCTATAAGACTTCTCCTGGCTGTCTTTAAACACGTACTATCTTTTCTTTAACGGCCAGATTTGTAAAGCAGACAACTACCGTAATAGTTGTCTTTTCGACATATTCTCCCACCTGAGCTATGAATCTCTCCAGCTCCTCAATTATGCTTGTTTGACCTGTCAGCTTAGATGGATGATCATTTCTTAATAGGTTTGCAGTTAGGCCAAACCTAACTGCTATGGTTTTGTTTCCATAGCAAAACCTCCTTTGTTCTTTGGTATTTTTTTTTATGTTTGTTCACTAACATTCTTCACAGAACAGTTGTATAAATAGTGACAATTATTAGCATACGGTTGAAACCTATTAAGGGAATTCTGGGAACATTTGCTTGAACTGTATTTTATTTAGGGGCATCCAAATAGTGAATACATTTTCACTTTTTAGATTTTGTTTTTGTGTGAAGTTTTTGAAACAACAAATCCTCTTCCTTTTACTTTACAACTATGCAGTGCTTTGTCTCTGTCCATCATGACAACATATATTTAATTAAGTAATTTCAACGTGGAAAAACTTGAATACCTTTCCAACACACTATGCATCAGGCCTGTTTTTGTTTTGGGACCCACACGTTAGACAGACTCTTGAGCAGGACTAATGTAAGTTCTGGGAATATGTAGTGCTATGTCAGTTGCTCTTGCACCATGGTGTCTTATTAAAACACAGCGTGTGGGGGGAATGATAAGCTGATTACAATCAAGCACCGGCTATCTGACTTCACAGCTGACACATACCTTGTCAAACATTTAATTAACACTGAAGGGAGCAGCCACATTCCAGAAATTTGAGATGACTGTTTTGGGTTTCTTGCACTTTTATGGATGAGGTCAGATGCGGGATGTGTGTGTCATGTCTGGCTTCTCTGACCACACGGAACATAGCGGATGAATCACACAATACCTCAGATAAAGAGCGCGGGGATGCAGATTTAAGACGATTAAAAAAGAAGAATTAAAAAAAGGCACTGGGAATGATAAAACATTAGCCCTAAGATCTAAAGCAAATGCATATTTTTGCTCACATTTGAGACAGAATAAAACAGACAACTGTCCCCTATCCCTGTGCAACAAAAAGGGCAGATATGCTAATGGTTTCCTGTTTATGACCCTGAGCACAACACTGTCAGGCCACAGATGGGACCCCCGAGTCTCATTGTAAATCACTTCTGTACCACTCACAATCAAATACACAACAAGCAGGACAGTGTGGGCCAGAAATCACAAATACATGTCTGAATCCCAGAGCTTTTCCTGATTTCTAGTTTTGAAGATATTTCTGAAATACTGTGATGTTTGATTGTATGTTTAATTCTTGGTCTTTCTCATCTCAGGTGGAGAAGATGAACGTGGAGGCTCTAAGCCGAGCAGAGCTGCTGACTCTCCTCAGTATCCTGGAGGGAGAACTGGAGGCCCAGGATGTAGTCATACACACCCTCAGAGTGAGTTTAAAACCACAGCATCTCCCCTGCAGACAGCACCACGCTTGTTCCACATTTAAAAACCATAAGACCGTAAAACATCCTGTAACGTTAGTGCCATCCGAGCAGTTCATTAAATAAAACATCGATTAGTGCTAAAGGTTTCGCGTTATTCTGCGTGAAAGAATGTGAACAAACTGGGAGGGGATGAGTAAACAGGAACCAGAGGAAACAGAGCTTGAGAGGACAATGGAGCGGGGGCCATTCTGGCTTCTAAGGCCTTTTAATCCAACAGAGCAACAGTATTATTACTGGTCAGACCAGTCTTTGGGACTTCTTTTGATGTGGAATATGACCATGCGGTTCACCAATCCGTCATCAGTTGTCGGGTCTTGAGAAATAAATTGTTTTCACATCAGTTTTACTCCATAAAATATAAACAGAAGGTTTTGTTTAGAGTTAAACACTTTGAACTCATTTTTTTAAATCTATATTTAGCTCAGTTGAACCACCACACGTCCCTCTGTAATACACAGCTTTTACTAGGCTCATAAAAGCCGGTGATGCACTCGTTAAAACAATGTCAGCCGAGAAGGGAAGAGGTAGAAAGAGTGAGCAATTTCTCATCAGAATATCAATTTAGTTTTGTGGGTGCGTTGTGATATTTCCACACTGGGGAAACCATCTGTATCTCACCCCAGTGTGTTTCTTAAAAATAAGTGTCTTTTGTTTTTATTCCCAGCTTGTGATTTAGCTCGTTGCTTTTGAAAAAATAAAAATAAATAAATAAAACGCAGTGTTTGGCACCACCCATTGAATGGGAGTGTTATTGTCCTGTCAGCACTCGCAGTCAACTCGGTCAAATAAATCTGTGCTATTTAAGGACATGTGTGGAGACTCCCAGCGGTCCCTAATGGACGGGTACAGAAAATAATACTTACGTCACACTAGCTCCACGTCAAGCAGACAGTAGAATGGACTGGGAGGTGTGGATTAGGTTGTAGTTTTCTTACTTTGGTTGTGTGTGATTTTTTTGTTTGTTTGTTTTTTTGCAAATTCAGCATATTTATTTACAAACTAATTTGTCTAGTATGTAAGCAAGACAAAAGTTTAGTGTTCTTTCAGCCAGCTGACCAGCAGTTACGTGCAGCAGATGAGGGAAAGATGATACTCGATGCTCCAAACTGATGGAGAAATCTCTGGTCACAGGCACGCATGGTGTCTCATTAATCAGAACTTTATAAACCATCAAAGATGTTTCACAGAAAAGTTTGCGATTTTGAAACTTTGCAAACTCTTGATATAACTTGATAGCAGTAAACCGGCCCATACATGTGGCGTGCTGACTCAATGCCATGCTTCAAACCTTACAATAGTCGTCTTGTCTGTATCCAGCTGAGCTTGGAACGCGTAGCGCAGGCTTTGAATGTGACGAAAGAAGGAACATGCATGGTGCGCTTCCTTTGTGGGTAGAACTGACCCAGTCAGCATGTGAATGCTGTCAATTTGGACAGCTTAACTCGCCAAAGCACACATTACTCGGATGTAACTCAGCAACAATCTCTGTGGCATCCGCTGATAAAGGACTGTCTCTCCAGTTGTTCCTAAACCCCTCATTCAGTTCTCTGCAGCTCTTTCACTCAAGCTCAAGTGAAAGAGCGCAGCTTTCCCCCAGGAACAATGCTTGTCAGTGTACGTGTCTGGTCCAATTAGCTTTCTCCATGCTGCCGGCCACTTTTCACACTCACGACTAACAGCAGCTGCACTGAGCAATAGGGAAACTGTTAAGGAAATAAATACTTCACTTTCGATCTAAAGTTATGATAATTGAAGTTGAAAGAGAGAACATATCTATCATGACTCCCTATTTAAACCTTCATGGAGTAAATGATCTAGAAGGCTTTGCAGCCACTATTATGAAAGAACCTCATTTCAATGGAATGGCAAAAATTCACACCAACAAAACCCACTGAAATATGAAGCACGCTGTGTTTGACACACTCACTCAGTGATACCCCTAGGACAACTGCACTGTAAAGCTGCTTTCATGTTCTCCTCCCTCCCTCACACTCAAACACAGCCACACTGTGGGGGACACTTTTCATGTTTAACCACAACCTCTCTGTTGAGTGTTTACTGATCAGAGGATGAACTGTGTCGGAGGCTCAAATGACTGACTTCCCTTGTTCCCGCTGAGGGCCTGAGCAGCAAATTGCTGCCTGGTCATAGCTGGAGTAGTTAGTGTATAGGAAATCTCCAGGGTGAGTCGGGAAGTAAATAAATCCCATCTATAATCACTAATTAGGTGCTGGTGATGTTTACGTATATTTTGAATGTTTTGCTGTTATGCTGCAAGCATTAACTGCAATGTTTGTATTGAAGCAGTTCTTGACTAGTTATCTTATGTGTTCAATATGTACTGTACCTGTGCAATACATAGACCCTCTTTGGTATACATATGTATTAGATTGCAGGTCTTCCATTACACAAAATACCGCTCTGCCCCCACCGAAAAAAGAAATAAATAAGGTAGTAGAGCAATCTTCATTTGCATGCAAGATGTCATCACCTTTAGGACTTGTCTCTACAGATTCTCGATTGTACCGTTTCCAGTTCTCATTGCTAAGGAAGCGGAGTAGCAGTTTTTCTAGAGGGAAAATTCCTATGTGTACTTAGACCAGGCAACTTCTACATTCCAAGAGGTGTGGTGTATCTTTCAAGCTGACAATCGTCCTTATCTGCAGAGATCTCGAGCAATTATTATCATAGTTCAAATCCAGTACAGACAGATTATCTGCAGCTGAAAAGAAATGCGAGTTTACGGGTCAAATAACACATGGTTAGAGGTTTGTTTACGTTCATAATTACCCTGTGTGAATTAATTTGGAGGGGGAGAGAGGTAATGAGTTATGTGAGCTGTTGTCTTTTTTGTGGCGGATTGAAAATCTAACATAAACCTTGAAGACAGTAAAATAAAATATTTTTGCAGGATTTCTCAAATTCACACAGGATTTGAAATTATACATGCATCCTTAAGGCTTTTTGGAGAAATTTAGTTAAATCTTTCACAACACTGCGTCCAAATCTCCTTGATAAGCATGGTGTTGTTGTTATTATTCTGTGGGGCTGTTCTACTGCTGATATTACTGATGCATAGATGAAATAAAAGAGAAAGACCACCAGGGCACTGGTGCTAAACAAAGGTGAATATTAGCTTTGAGTTGAATATAGCAGGCTAGATTTAGGTTTCTGTTTTGGCTCTCTCAAAGCCTTACCTCAAACAGAAAGCATCATAACTTGTGTGAGACGTTTGTTTTTGTTTTTTTTTTTAAAGAAAATTCACAATATAAAAGCATTTGAAGTTGTGTTGTATATTAGCCCACTACACAAATAACAGTTCAAATAAATAATTTAAAACCCCAAGTTAGTATTTTGACAATAAGTTCATGCAAGCTTCTTACTCAATTTATACCCGGATATTTTCTCTTCAGATACACACCTATGGATTCGAGGTGTATTGCTGTTTGACAGCTGAAGTTGCTTTGTTTTGTTTGGCTAAGAAACACGTTTTGTGTGGTCAACCTGTTGCTTTTATTCTCAGCACTTTTTTTTTTTTTTTGCTGTTTTTCCACATGATGTCACATCCTGTAGCCCTAATATGTTTTGTCTATTTTTGCAGGCTGACATGTTTTCCTGACTCCATAAACAATAGAGCCTGGCAGGAGTGGGCTGTGCAGATAAGAGTGTGTACACTAAAGCTGCTCGGGAGGCAAAGCCCAATTTGGACATGTTTAAAAAGAAAACCGGAGCAGAAAGTATCAATAAGGTTCCCTTTTAAAGCTTTGAAACCATGTATATTATGTTATGTTATGCTAGGCCTGACCTGGTGGCACCAATGCATATTATACTACAGTGACAGTTCACCAATTAGAGCAACATAAACTTAGTATGTGCTCTTTTTTTGTACTTATTTGTCCCAATTAAAAGTCCTTCTAACACTGCCATTCACAGCAAATATATAAAAAGCTAAATTCTCATGAAGGCATACGCAGGCAACAGGTCAATGAATTGCCTCACAGTTTAATATTTGACTCCTTCTAAAGGTAAACCAAAGTACTTCCTTGTCCCACCCAGTGACACTCCATGTTATGCCCAAAGCAAAGTGTGTTCAAAGGCCGACAACAAGCTGCCTCTCTGTTTCATCAGAAACTGTGGTTTTTGAGGCAGTTAAACATCACTGCGATGTTTGTTTTGGTGCTTTGCGTTTATCTAAATGCCATCTGCGGTTAATGTGTGGGTGGCAGGTGCGGGGGATGTGCTTTGCGTTCTAAGCACACAGCTAATTACGCTTAATAAAGGAGAGGTCTACAATCTCAGCTCTGTCTTTCTGCAGTTCATTCAGTTTTTATTTAGAGACTTTAATCCTGTTCCTGGGCCAAGTATTGTCTAGAAGTGGAACGCTTGCCCAGACAAGTTCATTTTTTTGCCATTAGTTCTCAATCTCAAAGGACTTGGAGCACTTAAGACTGAGCTTAATGGACATTTAAAAATCAAACTACAGGGCAATTTATATCATTTTACATTTTCAGCTATAAAAGAAAGTACCAGTTATTTTTTTCTAGGTTTCCTTTCATCCAGCTAAACAGGGAAATTTTCATTTCAGCAGCTGGTGTAGCTCTTCACTGTTAAGGTGGTAATTTAGTCATCCTCCTTTGAAAACTTTTACTTTTTCACAATAACAGAGGTGAATTATTTTCTTTTTGAGAAAACGCTTAAGCATAACAGTTATATAAATGTTGGAATAATTATGATTTAATTTCAGGACATCAATGACTAAAGGTTTAGAAAATGTATAAATCTAACATTGTCACAGTTTCAAAAGTTCTTTGCAAAATTATATTGTAAAACAGATATATGCAAGTTACTGCGGTGTATATCAGCCGCATGGCATGAATTGTCAGTTTTAATTTTCTAAATGTCAAATTTTAATGTTTCTGCATCCAAATGGGAAAATGTTTTTTTATTCATTTAAATGAATCTTTTCGTTTATATTTTTTGTTTCCATTTAATATAAATGATTGAACCTGTATGCTAAAACATGCTTAAAATGTGCAATACCAGTGTCTGCAAAATCATAATTACTGTGGATGCAATATAGCATGTCATCCAAATAACATGGGGATGATGAGGCATTCACAGCTCAGATGGAAGAATCTGTCTGCAGGACGACTGTATGTCATGCACTATGAGGTCTCAATGTATGAGTGGCGAGAGGCCATTGTTGAAAGAAAGCAGTGCGGCACTGCAGTGTGACTTGCACAGGGAATAGTGACTAAACATGGTGGCATCATCATGCTTGGTGGATGTTTTTTTATTATTTATTTATTTATTTAACAGGGTCAAATATCTGTTTCAAAGTTTATCTGAAGACAGGCAGAAGAACTAAATGCAAGAACGTCACGGAAGAAAACCTATTTGGAGCTGCAGTCGACTTGAGGCTGGTTTGCCTTTCGGCATCACAATATAAAACCAAACAACCACACCTAGAAAAAGACCAGATTAGATCAAAGAGTACTTATCCGCTAGGATGGCGCAATCAATAATCACACCTAAAGATAATGTGTGGTGAGGTTTAAAATGTTGCTAAGCAACCTGACTGAACTGGAATTGTTTAATAAGAGATAGCCACAAGGATGTGAATTTGTGACCCTTTGAAGGCAGTTCAGAATACTGATGCACACCGCACTTTTAAGATTTGTATTTGTAATGAGAAGCAATTAATTAAAACAATTCAATTTTGCTGTCCCTTGAATGCTATGTGTCACTTTGTGTCAGTCTGTCACATTAAGTTCCTATGAAAGACATTGATATTTGTGGTTGCGATGTGACAAAATCTGATAAGTTCATGAGATACAGATACTTCTGCAAGCCATGGTGAGGTGTGTGAATGTCCTTTGCTCTTTTTGCTGGGAGTCAGAATGAGAACTTGAGACTTGTAATTGGAGAAATGCAACTCGTACATTTCGCTGCTGGGATTTTTGTTCATGTTCACTGCTGACTTCATTATCTGACAGTCATTTCAGAGACTTACTGGGGGAACAGGACTCTGTGGCTCAGTTCAGCTTACAGAGGCCTGTTCCCCCTGAGGCTGTAGGTGACTGACAGTGTTTCCAGGTGAAAGAAATCTCTCTCTCTCTCTCTCTCTCTCTCTCTTTTCAAACTCGCACCTTTTGCTGCAGAAATCCAATAGAAGGTGACACGCTCAGGTACATTTATTAAAATTCAACAGTATTCTGAATCCAAAAAAACAGCTGTAAATTATTCATAAATAATGTGTACTTTCCCACGACTCGCTATAAGGAGCATTTGTCATCAGCTGCCGGGCAGGGATAAGACTTTGTCAGCCGACAGGGTTTGCCTGTTGTGCCCTGTCATAAAGGAAAGCACACCCTATCATTATCATCAGACCTATACTGACAAAAAAAGCCTCATGTAGGACTGAGACTCGGCACACTCTTAAAGTGCAGTGTTTAATGGTCTATTTAAAGCCTGTAGTGTAAGGCCAACCATAGAAGAGCACAGTTTTGTCTTTTAGCATGTCTACTTCAAAGTAAAATGCGCATAAACATGCTGGCTTACTAACAAATGAATTAACAGTTTTCTTGGAAAAGTATAAACAATACAAGAATTGTGGATCGTGCTTTGAAGAGCACTGTGTCAGATCTGGAGGCAAAGCATAATAGTGTAAAAAAAAAAAACTGAAAGAGTACAAGTTCTGTTAAGTTTCCTTGGCATAGAGCCATAGTCTTGGTTCAAGCTGAGAGCAAGCCACAAATACACCATTCTCGCTCCAAGCCCCCAGGGAGTAAATGTGTGTTCAAACGGGCCAATTTCTGGAGGCACACGGGAAAAGAAGCTGACAAAAACCTGAGGAATGAGGAGGTCTGACTCAAGAACGGAGCGACATTTAGCGGCACAGCGTAAGCTCTTGGACTAGAGATTCTGCTGAAGACTGCATAAGGAGAAAATTATAGGTGTCCTGATGTCAAACAGCGTGAACTCTTCCGCCTGTGCTTTAATCACCGAGACACAAAACTGACCCTGAATGCCCCAAGAACTCGAACCAACAAACTGTTGTGAAGCTAATGAGACCCCCTGATGACACTGTGACCAGGGTGGAGGTCAATGAGGCCCCATACTGTTTCACTTAAAACAGCGTAACATATGCGCTCTAAAGTTTGGTTTTCTATAAGACTTTTTTAGCCATAGTTTAGTGTTTGCCTTTAAACAAATGCAGTTTTGGTTTGATATAATTTTGCCTTTTTTTTTTTCTAGAAGCAAGTGACGGATGTGAGTAAGGAAGATGTTTAATGTCTCAATTCTTCGCCCCTGCATCTCCAGGGAGGAGTTAACATCTGCCCCATGTGGGGGTTGGATAGCGGTGCCTCATCTCTTTGTGTTTAGGTTGATAGGAATGGCCATCTGCTTGCTCTCATGCTGATGATAACGGCGCCCGGCACAGACTTCCTGAACACATACGAACACATACGAACACAAACATGCCTGCACATCTTTTTTTCTGAGTGTGTGTCCTCCTAAAATGTAATGTCAGTGCACAGGATTTTCAGTAAAATAGATCAAACTGTTAGATATACTTTGTCACCTATATCGCAACCTGCCGTTGCTGGTTTTTCTAATTATTTTCGGTAACTGTAAACAATATTTTTAACAAGATACTCTCACAAAGACAAACTTACTATGGTGACGTCTAATTCTATTTATCTTGATTTTTCCTCATTTGCATGTTCTTATTTAAATTCCCTTTTCAGATGTGTTTATATCAATGGACCAAAACATCTCTGATATACCTGACTGCCTGGATTTTAGAAAAAAAAATCAAAAAAAACTTTGCAACAATAAGCCACATGGTGGCAGCTTGTGAAGTCTACCAGATGTAACTGAAAAGCTTCAGAAAGTTAAAATCCAACAAGTCTCCACTTAGCATTTTGTCCATTACCTCTCGTGATGTCATCAACCAAAACACAAGTGGGAATTAACCATTTCTTTCTATGCTTTTTAAAAACGTAGTCTCTTTTTGCCTCTGTTTTTATCATAATTCTATATTTCTTCATGAGAAGAAAACCTTTCCCTTGTTATATTTTTAAAAATAAACACGCTTAGTCTCATACACAGTTACAGGTGAGCCTCCTACTCAGATACTTAACAGAAGTCCCTAATTCTGCATATTTGTTGTGTGTCCTCAGGCCCAGCACCGAGATGAGTTTGTCCAGGACCGCTATGGGCAGTATGACCTCAGCGATCCATTCCTGGCCCTTCAGCGGGACGAAGAAGCCGCAGAGCGCCAGTCCGCAATCAGGCAACCCCAAGCACATCCGCATGGCCGGGCGGTGGGCCCAAACCCTCTGGCTGTGTTGAAACTGGTCATGACTCACTGTAAGAGGATGCAGGAGAGGATGATGGGACAGTTGGCTGCTGCCGAGAGCAGACACAGGAGGGTAAATAGCAAACGATGCACATGTGCAGTCAGTAGTTCACGTTTCAGGTTTGTGATCTGAGGTCACAACGCAGCCAAAGTCACATAGGGCAGGAAATTTGTTCACTGAATTTATTGTGAGAACATGTATCTAGTGGCTTAGGGGAGGTTTTGTCTTTATTTTGACTGCAAATCTGATCTTTGTTGGAGTTATATAAACGTGTAGATGGACTAAATCAGCTTGAAAAAGAATATGATACAAATCAAGCTTAATAGTGATTAAGTATCCGGAAAATTAGTTACCGTTTTTTTTTTTTGTTTTGTTTACAACTAAGTTATTGCTCCCTGACTTTACCTGTAAATTACTTAACGAGAATTACATGGCTTTCATGCTCTCCACTAAACCTGTCTACACATTAGCTCCTAATGTTACCTCTTGTCTGTGTCATCTTGTCATCTTGTTCAGATGATCACCGCTCTGGAGGAGGAGAAACAGCGGTACGTCCAGGAATCTGCTCGCCGTGCCGACTACGTCTTTGTTCTCGAGACAGAAAGAGATAAGCTGCTGCAACAGGTGTGTGTGACATGTCAAGCTTACAGAAAACTGTCACTAAGTGAATGCCTTGTACTGTAAAGACATCTTAACTTCCTTGAACATTTTCAGATTGTGTCACATTGAAACTGCAAAATGAAATGGGCTTTTTTTCAGCTTTTTATAAGAAACAGTAACACAAAGCGGTTAGCAACTGTGAAGTGGAAGGATAATGATACACTGTTAAACTCTAAAGAGTGTGGCATCCATTTGTACTGAACCCCTTTACTCTGATTGCCTTTAGAAGTGACTTTGTTAGTACATTTTATCCATCAGCATCTAATATTAGCTCATTAGCTAAATACAGTTGCTCTGTGAAGGTCGAGTTGAAGCGTTGTGAGGAAACAGCCTCTATCAGGGAGAGAGTAAAGCGGAGTGAGGTTTGAAACAATATAGCATCTCACTTACAATAGCTCAACTAAGTATCAAGAAACCAAGAAAGACTGAACTAAAACATTTGAAAAGAAGGCAACGAAAAAAGACAAAACGTCATTAGTGGATTTGTACAAATTAACTTTGATGTTCAGAATATGATTTAAGAAAACATAAAAAAACTCTTTTAGCATCTAAACATTCCGGGGAGATCCGCTCTTAATCAGTACCAAGTCTATCCCTAGAATCCCTTGTCATAACTAAGTTCAATCACAAAACAGAATTAAAAAATAAAATAAACAAAAACGTATTTTGTGCACATTTTAGACACTTAGTGATGAGAGCGTTGATGATTTTCCTTTGACCCTGTGCTGGATTATCTCAGGGTTCTGCAACCTTCAGTTCTGGAGCCACAAATGGCTCTTTTGGGCCTTTCACAGCTTCCATGAAAAGCTAAAAGTAATAAACAGACAACCATTGTGTTTAAACTGAACATAATAACAAATGGAGGTTTTAAAAGCTTTTGTAAAAGTGAATTTTCGCAACAAATTGGTGATTTAGATGAAAATTTTTTGTCACTTAGTTGAAAACTTTGTGCCATTTTACATCATTTTGAATAAATAAATGAAAGAAAACGGATCAAACCTATTTTTTGCACAAGTTGTTTTTTTTGTTGATAACAAATTCATAGTAAACATTTCATCAAAAATTCGAAGTTATCGTCTTTTCAAATGGCATGTGGGATGTGTGGCTCTAGATGAGGCATATTTGGATGGACAGAGGGCAAAAATGGCTGCTTTGGTTTTCATTGTGGTAGAGCCCTGGATTTTCTCATAAAGCCTCCATAAAATTCTTTGAAGTCTGCGGCCTAGTAATGTGACAAACTATGAAAAAGCTCAAGGGGGTGTGAGCACTTGTGTAATACGCTGCAGATGGGAACATCTGTTGAAGACGGTTCTGTTTCTGTCTCCTGTGACTGTCTGCACTGCATGCTTTCTTTTTAAAAAATATTCTTGCTGCGATCAAAAACAAAGCGAGCAGAGATGCGTCAGAGGTAGTTCCTCTGTGTAACCTAGGAGGGCGGAGAGGGCTTGGCCTTTATAAAATTTACACACGCACAGAGGCGCTCTTACTGTAAGCACAAGCCCATAACTGTTCCATGGGAAACAGATGAGGAAGAGGCCATTGTTCAGTCGTCCAGCAGCCATGGGGCTTTATGGCCTCAGGAAACCTGATAATGGATGTTCACGTCTAACGCAAGGTCAGCTGACAAACGCACGCTGTGAGCGCACAATTACACAGGGGCCCTTATGTAACACAAGGTCCCCTCAGTGACTTCCTTAGGCTCTCCTGCCTCTTGGTGTTTTTTTTTTTCCCTTTCAAACACATGCTTGTATTTCATCACCTCCTATTTCCTTCTAATACTCAACAAAGGTTAGAACCGGCCCATTCACCCTCTGATGACCTAAAAGCAACTGGACTGTCCATGAACATGCCATGCAAGCAGATGATTCTTTTACAAAGTGAAACATGAACAATGACCTCCTTTGTGTGCCTCTTCGGACACTTTGATGATCCATATTTCATGGTTTTTTTTTTTGTTTTTTTTATCTTACCTCTTTATGATTCAGGTGTGGTTTGTTTATCACAAGCATATTTAAAGAAGCCCAGGAAAGATTAGATAGCAGAGGGCCTCGAATATAAAACTTTGCAAATGTAAAATTACACATTTAGATTATGTGTTTAGTAAAGTAAATTGAACTTTTAAATCAGCGTCAGTTAGGCTATTTGATGTTACATGAATGGTAGTACATAAACAGTATGAATACTAAATACAGCAATAAATGTATTTTACAGCACATATAGTATAGATAAAATTAAAATAATTTGGATTTGAAAATGTTATGTGCAAAAAAAAAATAAAAAAAATACAATGAAAAAAATAAAAAAAAGCTTTTATTCAAGCGGCACAGTGTTGCCTCCTTGTGGCCAAAAGTGGAAGATCTGCTCGCCTTCACATTTCTGTTCCTCTTTTCCAGCTGGAGGTGGAGCACGCGACGGTGCAGAGGTTGGAGAAGGAACAGGCACATGTGGTGAGCAAGGTGGAGGAGTCGCTGTCCCAGGAGCAGCAGCTCTCCTCCAGTCTGACGCTGGAGCTCCAGAAGGCCAGCAGCCAAGCTCAGGAGGAGGCACAGAAGGTCTCTCAACTCCACATGCTGCTGCAGGAAGAGACCAGCGCCCTCGAGAAGCTCCAGCAGGTTCTCGAGTACGAGAAGAACCGGGTGACCCAGCTGGAGGTCAAGACGGAGAGGCAAATGGCTGAGTTTGATGCTGAAAGAGAGCAGCTGAAAGCCAGACTAGAGGCAGAGGAGGAAAGGGGCAGAGAGCTTGAAAAGCAAGTGAAAGAACTTAGAAAAAGGTTGGCTGAGCCTCAGGAAAGTAAAACAGAGGTAAAAGAGGCTGCCACCGAGGTGAAGGAGTCACAGGGCAAGATGGTGTCCGGTTCTGCTCAGACTGAGCTGGATGGAAAGATTACTTCAAAATCCTCTACTGTGTCAAAGGTCAATGGCCTTCAGTCTCCTAAAGAGACAGAACTATTAGCACATGAAGTGAAAGGAGCAGAAAATGGAGTGGATAATGGAGGTGGAACCCTTCTCCATTCCCCAATCCACCCTTTTCCTCATCCTCACTCTCCCTCCAGCACGGCTTCCTCTTCGCTCTCCTCCTCCCCCGTTTCCTCTCCAGTTCTAGCAAAGCGTCTGGGCAGCCCGGGCTTCCTTCAGTCCTACCAGGCTGGAGTCAATCAGAGATTTCAGGCCGCCAGACACAAGTTCCAGAGTCAGGCAGAGCTCGACCATCAGCAGCAGCAGCAGCACGGTGGGCCTCTTTCCCCCAGAGACCTCTCTCCGACCACCGCATCCACCCCTCCTCCGCCGGAGCACAGCCCGGCGAAGCAGCTGGCCCGTAGCACAGTCACTCAGGTGCTGTCCCGCTTCACCAGCCAGCAGGCCGGAGTAAAGTCCGCGCCAATTAACAACTCACCATTTGGCACAGACTACCGCAATCTGGCCGCATCTCCTACAGGGGGCAGGTCGCCTTCTTCAGGGCCATTATCTCCGTGCTTTCGCTCTCCTCTCACACCTCGTTCAGAGAAGACCCATCCTCCTCCAATTCCACCCAAAAGGCCTGGCATGAGTCCAACTCCGGGTTCCCCAAATCACTCTGCTCGGACCAGCCTCTTCCCAGAGCTTACGGGGAACTGTGGGCACAGCAGCAATGGGCAGGAGGGAGCCAAGGAATCAGACCTGGTCTTATCCTAGTGCCTAATGTCCAGACCGTGCAAGCTAATTATTGAAGAAATCTGCTACTTCAGTTTCTGATGTTGATTAAGTTTAAGACATTGAATATTAGCATTGAAAATATAAATGCCTTGTAAAAAATGTTCATACCCTTTAAACATTTTTCACATTATGTTTCATTATAGCTTCAACCATCAATGTGTTGTAGGTTGTAGCCATAATGCGAGACAGGCTAGTGCAAAGTAGCATTAGTGTATGAATCCTCTGAGTGAATAGTTTTCACAGCCACCATTTTCTGACCTGTCTGCTGCGTTCCTCGGTTTTGGTGATGCTGTTTGTTCAGTAATATTCGATAACAAATATCTGGGTCTAACTTATTACCCAGAGGAATTCAGTTTACAAATCAGCAGAATTAAGACAAATGGTTGCACTAAATTTTTATTTAGGAGTATTACAGTAAAAGGGGGTGAATGCATTATAAAACCCACACATTTTTATATTTTGTAAAAAAAATAAAGTGTGAACCATGTGGTGTTTTGTCTGCTAAACAATGATGCACTACTTTGCATTGGTCTATCACTTGAAATCTCAATACAGTACATTAAGGCTTGTGGTTATAAAGTGGAAAATATGAAAAAGTTTGAAGTATGAATGTATTTTCAAGGTGCTGTATACTGGATGCATCGTTTGTTGTATTCCTACCTCAAAGGCACAACATGAGAAACAATTGGTAAAAATTACTTAAAAGAGATTACAAATTCCTTAATTGGATTTAGTTATTTTTTATATTGCTATCATTATGTAATTACCCTAAATGTCAAATTTCTGAATTTTAACAATGAGTTAGAGCATCAACCATCAGTAAAACCGAGCTTAAATTCTGACAAATAAAACGGAATGGAGTTGTGCTGAGCTGGCGATCTGTTTGCTTTCACTTATGGATTTACTCGCCAAACCTTTGAGAACCTTTATTTTGGTTTCACTTCTGACTCTCTTCAGACGTTTGGCTAGTAGAGCATAGCAAGCATGTAGCTATTGCAATTTTACAAAGACAAAAAAAGGTTTTAAATGCTTTTACTGTGAGTCCCTATGCAAATTTTATGGAGATGGACCACGTTTTTTTTTTTTTATTATTGTAAATATGTCAAGAAAAGTTTTCCTATGAATGAACATTTGATGCATGGATTGTTTGTTTTTACTTGACATGAAAACACTGAGACTTGTCTTGAAAAAGGGAGAGCACATTTTGCACTGCATCGACAACACATCCACACAATTTTTATGAACACAGCATATCCAGGGAACGTTGATTCTGCTCTACACAAGCTGAAAATGTTGCTTCATTATGCCTCACAGTAAATATTTTAGATGTTCATACTTTGAAACACAATTGTGACAATTTATACTGCATATATATGTGTGTCAATTATATATAGCACTGTGTCTTGTAGAAGAACTACACACAAGATTATTTTATTTGATTGTTCTACCACTTTATTTTTTATTTTTTTTAACATGTTTTTATTTTAAAAACAGTGATCAACTGAATCACATTAGATTTGCCAGTTTATTTAAAGTCATATGTACAACCTGTCTGGGGTTCTGTTCTTGTATCACTAGTAAATGCTCAAATCATTAACACTCTTAAGTATTCAGTGCTTTTAATAAATTGTCCATTCCTTCAATTGATGAATCATCTGTCTTTCTTACAGTCTGAACTAATAAAACACTCTGCCTTTTCACCTATAGAACAGCATCGGATTTTCTATTTGATTTGTTTTAAATCGCTTTTTAACAAAGATAAAATATACTTTGGGCAAACTTCTATGGGCAAGAGCCTCTGATGGCATCACCAATGGTGATTAGCAACTGAAAATTTGGCTACAACAAAACATGGAAGCAGTTTATGACGATAACCATTACAGAGTGGAATCGCCAGATTTCATTATTAAATGTGATGTTTATCCAGGTTCTGCTCACACTCGCAAAATACCTCGAGCTGGAACAAATATTTGTCGTTTAGGGCTTTTTCTCACAAACAGTTTGTTTTTTTCAGTCCGAATCAGTTGATGAGTTTGCTAACTTACAAGTTTTTTGATTGCTCAGTTGGCTCTGAGAACCTCAAAGACGAGAAATTAATATCTTCAGCATGTCAAGTTTTTACAGGTCTTCAGAGGAAAGCTGGTTTCGTACTAGAAAACTAAATTCTTGTTTGTTTTCTTCCAGAGTTGTGTGTTATTTTCCTTTTCAGATTTCAGCTCATTTCACCAGTGGTATAAATGCACCAAAACCAATCAGATGGAAAAAAGATGACTGTTGACAATCATTCTCACTGTTTGCTTCAGCCTTGCCGTTCTTGGTATCATCCGTCGTGGTCATGAAACACAAGGCTGAACCAGTTTTAACTCAGTCATATTGCTCAATAACCAGCATCTACAGAGGCTTTGCTCTCGTTTCTGCTGTGATACCAGAAACAAGAAAAACAACCCAAAAAACACAGAAATAAGGATTAATTGTTTGTATTCAAAGTGCTTTTTAAAATCCGTATTTTTTAATTATCTAGTGGAAAGACATACTTTATCACCAATTGTGTTTATATTGGTTTACATTTGTCAAAGAAAGAAGTAAATAAATGGATTGTAAGTCAGTTTATTTGAACAGGATGGGGCAGTACAGTCTTTCACTTTGTAACTGATCGGCATACAGTTGTACTATACTGTATATTGAGGTTTGAACACAGCACATAGCATAGCTAACAAGTAACTGATCAGGTGTCAGCCAATTCATGAGAAATGTATAACAGAGAATGATGTTGCCTGGTAGGAGTCACGCTACATTTACAGTATATCATCTCGCCATATGGTGACTGCTTTGCATTCACTTGGCATTGACATATACACAGTCAGAACAATTATGAGTGCAATGTACTAAGACTCCAACAAAAAGACAGCATATTAAATTAGAAATTTTACACACAGGAGCAGGAAGATGGAGTTCTTTACCATAGGAAAGAGATTTTGGCAAATAAATTTTGGTTAATATGAAGAGGCTTTCCTTCTTAAAAAAAAGGAAAACCATTTACAGCAAAGTTGATTCCAAAAAGAGAGAATAAGGATGTTTAGTGGATGCAGCAGAGCAGAGGTGGCTTTATCTTATTTCTGTCGTCATCACAACTTGCATGAACGGAGAGATAATGCATTAGTGGAGCTCAACAGAGAAAACAAGTGATCATTCCCTCAAACCTGACAGAAAAACTTAAAGCTGTCGGAGCACTTGTACAACAGGGCTGTGTCAGGCTTTGTGCTGTTTTTAAATGCTATGAATTTCATTTGGATTATGTATTACAGAGAAGCAATACTATAACCGTCTTTCTGTTCAACGTTTCTGTTGAAATGTAACCTAATAATTTCCTTTTCTGACTGTGTAACAAATCCACAGGTGAAGTTGATTTTCAGTCCAATCATGCAAGGTAAACAATGACAAGAAAAACAACCTTTCAGAAAATTTACGTTCTACGAAAGTCAAACCCTGATATGAGATTGTGTGCTTGAATTTTGTTATTAGCTGCTTTGTGCCCTGGGTGCAGAGAGCATTAACTCTGAACGCAGCTCGGGATTAGTTTCACAAAGACCAATATCAGAATTTTGTAACCTGAAGATATGGAGTAAACAGAGAAGAGTTTTATTTTATGAAGCGGTCCTGAGCACAGCCCTGCACAGTCCGAACGCAGATTTAAAAAAAAGTAACACCGTTCTCCAAACCATGATCATTTTGTTATTTTTGTAATACCTACACCTTCCTTACAGCAGACATATTTGTGCCCAACTGTCAGCAAACATTGAGTTACATTTTTATTTTACTTTCTTTCCCCGCATTAATATAGTTATGCTTTGGTTAGTCCTTGCGCATATATAGATGGGTTTTGGGCCCACAGGCGTGTGCATCATCCTGGTCATTACCTGACCCTCTTCTAGACATTCTGCATTTCCTTGCCAATCTTGTAGCTTAAGATCTTATTCCAGTCGATCTTGGTGCGTGTGACAGGCAGCTGGCGACGCAGGGCCTTGAATGTCGTGTCAGACATGGTCTGGTAGTTTTCAATGATTGCAGTCTTAGGGCAACAAAACAAGGTACCAATATTAAAATGGTTTTTTTTTTTACGAACGATTGCAAAGTGTGTAAGGTCAGGTATATAAAAATATCAAATACATACCTGGTATTCGTTTTCTGCAGTCCTAATTATGTCAATAAATTCCTTTGCAGTTTGGCTTTCACTCTGCAAGATAAAACATAAGATCATCCTGTTGTATTCTAATACTGCAGCTGGGTAAGTAATCTTAAACTGTTTGCCGATTATAAATGAGATCACACAGAACTGTCACTTACAGTCACGGGTACTGAATTTTCTACCTCCTTATGGCTGACCAACTGGACGTTCCCATCTTCATAATAATGCACCTGAAGAAATACATAATGCTTTATTAGGCCGGTGTTTAGGATGTTTAAATACTAGTCCATAACCTCGACAAAACTGCCGATAAAGGTCTCGTATCTTTGAAACACATCGACAACATTAACACTGAAATATAAGGCATTTTACTAATGAAAGAAAAATAAACCTTTTGTGGTTTACACAACTTTTATGAAACTTTTCTGTCAAAACACCAGTACTGAAGTATTTCCCAGATCATGAGGAATGGTGAGAGTAACTCTATGTCACACAGGTTTACACAGTTGGTAGGTACTTCAGTGGTACTGTACCACTGAACTGCTTCATTCTAAGGTTTCCTCAGAGAACTACAGGAAAAACCTGCCTTCAAAAAGAAACCCATGGATTTACAATGGTTGAACCTTAGAATTAACAAGACTAAACAGGTGTCAGCTTTGCACAATACTTATTTCCTCATATCACGCTAACCCCAGGATCCACAGTCTTTCCAGTTTAATCAAAAACCTGCAGGACTGTGGGTCCTGTGGAACCGCGCTGAAGACCACTGGATCTTAGTTCCATCTGAGTGGTGATTCATCCCATCTCTTGCACATTATAGGGAATTAGCAAAGATTTTTTGGATAGGGGCATCCAATGTAGTTTCTCTGAGAGTTTCGCTATAACAATTTACAAAAACGTGGACAGGAAATTGAATTTATTGTTTCCATGATTGGAGAGAAATTGATCTCAAAATCCTTAAAAGTATTGGTAACGTCCTGCTTGAAGCAGAAACGCAAATTTCTATGATTACTACAAAAAAAATGTTGCACGTCTACTTTGAATGATTTATGTAATCCTGATCTGAAATTAGATTCCCTCACTCACCTGGATTTTCAAAACTCCAACCACATGAGCTGTGGATTGACCCAGAGTCAGCTTCCACTCTGACCTGCAGCGACCATTCCTTTGTGGGAGAAAGCAGAGCAGGCATTACTTTGCTGACAACACAAAGCTCCATGGTAAAGTTACCTTTATTAAAAGATTTGGATGTAATACTAAATATTTATTTTCAGAAAGAAAACTGTACCAGAAGTTTTTGGGTTGAAACTGATGTCCCTCGATACAGGCTATAATCGTCTGCTGACCATCAACTGTTTTCTCATACACCTGCAACATACAGATATTATAAATAGAAGTCAGGTTAAATTTTATGCAGCCCAAGGCTCTAGTGCAACGTACCGTGCAGACTCCTGTAAGGTAGTGCTCTTTGACATAGGCACTAAGGGCAGTATCGCAAGCATCTCTCCAGCTTCTCAGAGCCCCCTCGCCGTCGTACGGCTGAACGTCGCTGACCTCTTTCCTCAGGTGATCGAAGCGAAACGATAAACGGTTACGGGGATCCAAGAAACGTCCCTGACCCAAGTCACCATGCTCCGTGATCAAGACCTAGGAAAAAAAAGAGTAAATCAACAAGAACACTGAAGAACTGTCTCATATAAACTTTTTCTATTATGTAGTTTTCTGAACAAAGCGTACCGGTTCTTCATATCCCTCGATTTTGGCAGGAGTAAACTGATCCATATTGTACTGGGCAAATGACCTGGATAAAAAGGGTTTGAACAAAAACAAAGATGACATTAAAAAAGTCAAAATAATTAAAGAATAGGCTTTGCACAGACTGGAAGACAACCCATTCAGATTACTATACAAACCATGATGTTGACAAATTTCAAACTGATTGAATGATCATTTGCATTTCTGATGGAGGTCAAATGTTACTTACTGTGACGCCCCCTCTCTGAGGAGGTTGTCATTATTGAGAAGAAGCCGAACATCTAGAGAGAC
Organism: Poeciliopsis gracilis; assembly: GCA_911649635.1. NCBI lineage: Eukaryota > Metazoa > Chordata > Actinopteri > Cyprinodontiformes > Poeciliidae > Poeciliopsis > Poeciliopsis gracilis. The sequence continues at coordinate 9,222,194 of CAJVRI010001220.1, forward strand.
CAAGAGAAACCATTAAGTGCTTTCTAGAGGGCAAACAATTTTAAAAATGTACAATAAAAACTCATTCCTAAGTTCTGAAATAATTATTACACCGTCATTTCAATGTAAAAGTTTTTAGCTTGAGAAGTCCTTCAATCTGAACCTACTGACTGGCATTCACATCGAGGCATTTTCTGACTCATCAGTATCGGGTTTCTAAAGTGCTATTAAAGACAAATGCACTTGTGTACGAAAAGCCTTTTTGCTCAAAATTAAACACTATTACTTATGAATCATTTATAAACATTCCATTAAATAAGTGTCCCAATAAGATAAAACTATTTAAAAAAGAAACTTCTTCCGTTCTACTTTTCATTTATTTATAAGTTTTTTTTATGTATTTCATAACAGTGTTTTATTTTGACACTTTATGTTGGACTTTTATTTCCTGGCTTATATTTAAATAAAGTGCTGGAGAGACGCCCAATTTCATCTGCATGAAGGTTTAAACGAATAAATCTCAGAATAAATAAAATGATTTACAAACTAAGATCCCATTATATTTTTCATTATCATTTTGCTTTTGTTTTATTGGGATCTTTATTTTTTGATAAAGTGTTTATTAATTTCGTAATTACTGGCAAATAACAGCATCCATTTAGTTATTTGTGAATAAAACGGCCCTCCCTGTCTGTACGGTCTAATTTGAGGCACATTGATAAATAGTCAAGTTTACTAGAGTCAGCTTATTGCCAGATTTTCCCCCCTTAAAACGTTCAGGACTTGCCAACTTCTTACCATTGAAGACCTCATTGAATTCTCCAGGTGGAGCATGAGTCACAAAGTTGGCTGCTATGCGAACCTGAAAGAAAATAAATTAATTCATACAATTATTATCCATTTGAAAATAAATAACCATGGTTAAAAAAAAAGAGTAAATAACTAGTCTGGGCAACCTCAGATTTCATAACATAATGTGAAAAAAATACAAAACATTTATCCGAGAATAATAATAATAATAATAATAATAATAATAATAATAATAATAATAAACTACAGCAGTATTTAAACTTCTAACACATTATTACTGAGATTTTTCTACTGTGCAGAATAAATTATTTGCACTGTCGAACTCATGAACACATTGATAAAAGTGTGTCACTACAATATCTAACTTGAAGAATAGTACAAGCTAAATGTATTACTATTTAAAGGACAACAGTTTAACAGTGAGAATATGTTACACAGTAATGAACATAACTTTTTGCCTGACTAAAATGGTCAAAAGGTAAAAAATGTAATAGACATACTGAATCAAAATCAGTGCGTTTGAGGATAAATTTCTTCTCATTTCTGACATCTATTAGACAAAAGACTTATGATGATTAAAAAAATTGTTTTGAGTTGTTTGTACCTTTGTAAAACCAGTAGCGTCACCTTTACCTCCGTTTAACAGCGCAAAGTCAACAGACCCGTGGAGTAGTTCGCTGATATGATCAGAGGAATGTCGCCAAGCTCGCCTCTTAGCTATGTTAAAATCCCCTTTGTTTGATTACGGACTATATATGTCGATTTGCCTTCCGTGGCAGAATGGCAGTTCAGACTCCTACTACCTCTTCTATGAACATCGCCAGTCCCTGAGTTCATGTAAAGTGAAGTGCTGCTACTGCAGCTCACCCTCAGCTGAAAGTGTCTATACTGATGTCAAGCCTCGTGAAGTATTTGAGCTGCAACTGAATCTGTTTGACCCAGAAATCCACCGCAAAAGTAAGGCTAGCTGCTAATGTTAGCTGACTCTTTTTATGAGGGGGAACTTACTTAACCCATTTTGGAAAAAAAAAATAATATTGTGGTAACCGCAATACAGTTTGAGGAAGTACGAGTTGCTGTTTCAATAAGCAGCAACTTCAGTCAGGCTACTAGAACAGGGCGTCGAACAGGTTAATCACCCTCAATAACAGTTGATACCGCGGCTAGCCGAGCTTCTCTAGCCTGGGCTAGTTAGCTAATGATAGCTTTAACACAAGTTTACAATTTCAATAAGTTTTGGCACTTTGACATACAATTCCCAGCCCGTGATATTTAATGCATAAAACCTAATAACTTATTCGACAATACAATTAAGATAAATAAACAGAAAAGAAAAATAATTAGCATTCAAACCTTCTCTTCATCTGACAGCGGCTCCTCAAAGTCAGCCATCTTGGCTTCCTGTAATGTAACCCCACCTATCCCAGCTGACTGACAGCTTCACTGCAGCGGCTGCCATCGATTACCGACACAAAAGAGCTTCCCAATATTTAAATTTCGTTTAAACAAATGAGTATGTCTCTTTGTCTAACTGCATAAGCAAGGTGGAACAACTTTTTAAACGGTAAATGAAAACTAGATAGACATCAAGAGCCAGCTCTGCTCGTTCTTGTCTTCTTTCCTGTTCGACAAAATAAAAGAACTTCGATGTGGCGTGTTACTTGTAGATTTATTTTTTTTTACTACATAAATAATAAAAATAAATAACTTTTTTTAATTATTATTTTTGGGAACTGGGTCCTTTAAGTTGTTTTAGGCACAGTTTCTGCTTTATTTGGAGAGTAGAAATACAAGACTAGACGTCGTCTAGTCGTGAGTGCGTCCGCCATTTTGTGAGTGGCAAATTCTTCTTAGAACTCGATGTTTGAAGAAAGGGGATTTCCGAACAAATTAATAGGCTGTTGTTTACTAGTTTCGTTATTAGTATAAATGTCCATTAATCATTTTTACATAGATTATTTAAACAGAAGTAGTAGGGATTATTTAGATAAAAATTAACAATGAAGTGTGCTTGAATTATCCTTGAACCTAACCTATCTTTGAAAAAAATGCAACTTGATTTAATTTTATTTATAAAAATTAACTCAGTTCACTTGTTTTGTTCAGGCAAAAAGCCACGACAGAGGAGACACTTTAACTATATTCTTGTTATTATTCATACTATTATCAGAAGTAGTTGACCATATTTATTAAGTTAGGGCTGACAACGAAAACTGACAGTATTGTAGTTTAAATCACCACAGTCAACGCCATGTGTCAATATATTGGAAATATGTACTACACACACACATTTATGCTTCAGTCGGCATAAATATCCTGGACTGCCTGCAGGCCTAAAATAACGAGACATACCACTCACAACATGGAGGAGGCGTTGAGGTAGGATATTCACTTATCCAACCTCTATCTTTTTACGTCAAAGTGAAGCGCTCCCTCCTTTGTGGAGTAAATTGGACTGCATTTACCGACGCGAACGGTTCCTGCCATGGAGTCACGGGTATGATTGTTAGAAATTATCCAGCAATCTTAAATGTTTATTAAATGTGCATGGCAGATGTTGCATAAGTTTAACCTTAGAGCTGTCTAGAGTGCATTGAGTTTCGATATTAGCAGATGTAGTCAGTTTAAGTCAAGCTAGCGGACAGACGTAGGGTCCGTAGTTTTCTTTCCCTTCCACCAGGAAGTTCCTTGTCCTATGGCTCGAACTCCTAAATCCCTCTAGAATAATCCACACTGTCTTGATCACTTGCCTTAATGCAAAGCTGTTGCTTGAGACAACAAATCGGGGAAATACTACATATGCTGACTTTTGTTTTTATTGTGAAACGGTGTTAAACTTCACCAACTTTTCATGGATGGCTAGCTACCTAGCTCGGAAATGAATAGGACATTGTTCGCAGTCAAACATTTGTCTTCACTAAGGCGCTGTTGTTCTTCTCTGGGCTGCCAGGTGATAACCAACCCGCAGGAAATTGCCAGACTCTACAGAGAGCTCAGCCTGTTTCCCTCTTTAAGCAGAGCAGACGTGGGACCTGTCATCACCTCTCAGTATGGAGGCAAATACAGCAACATATACACAGGTACATCTAACACCTATCACATCAAAAATGTTTCCCTTTGTATTCGATTCGTATGATTTCTGAGTTCCTGTCTGTAGAGTGGAGCCAGCGTGATCTGGAGAGAAATGAGAATGTCAAATTCTGCAGACAATACATCGTCTTCCATGATGATAAGTCGGTGGTCTACTCTGGTACTTCTGGAAACTGTACTGAAGTCAAAGGAGAGTATGTAAAGTGTTATTGTATCTTGAGTAGATATACTGTCTAATTTGAGTCATAATCCAGGTAAACTCAACTGTATCTCCTCATTTGTTTCTCATCTCAGACTTCTAAACAAGGACTCTCCTTCTGGTGAAATGAAGGCGGTTATCAGAGAATGCACGGTCAAAGGAGAGGAGAAGCAGTTTCTGGAGGTGTGTGGCTCTCTGGTCCTGCTCAGATGTGGGTGGTTTAGATAAAAGCAGTCCTCAGTTATCACAACCATTCACATATGGCATTAAAATCCATCCCTAATGATTGGATCTCAGTTAATGTGCAAACACATTGATATGTCACTTGGAGGGATTATAGTTGAGCACACTTTTTTTGTGCACATTGCATTGTCCAAAAGTAAGAAAACATGGAACACTCAGCTATAGATGGGCTGCTTACTGACTGAAGCATGATGGGACATTTTATGGCACAGTTACAGCAGCAGGTGCAATAAACTCCAAAAGAAACTAAATCAAAAACACTGCAAAGAAAAGCTACTTATCCGTACTGTTTCCAATAATCTTTTCTTTGGAAAATGTACTCAATTGCTATTTATTTGATTCAAATAACCCAGGAGCAGTGTCTGATTCTTCTTGTTTGTTTTATAAACCCGGAAACGTCAAATACATTTTTTGCTACTGCATGAAGTGAGTCATGTCAGGTCACTGGGTGATCTATCAATGTGTCTTGGAGTAAACTGTGTTTAGACTTTGAATCTTATTCAAGTAAATATTTCTCAAGTCTCCATTTGAAGGTGGTCTGCGAACTGATGTCATCAGATTGCGAAATTGGGTTTAAAGGATGGTGTGGGCTGCATATTGAACATATTGTTCTTGTTCCATTTCACTTTATTTCTAAAGTGTACAGCTTATCTTTGTCTGAATAATATTTACTCTGTGTTCTTTAATACAAATGTTTAAACATTTTATGTCACATTTTAGATCTGGAGTAAAAACATCAAGGTGAAGAGCATCAACCTAACAGCTTTAAAGAAACATGGCAAAGTCTATGAGGATGGTAAATCATGTTCAGGAAAAAAAATTTTAAAAAAAGCTGCATTTTACCTGCAGTTTGTTTGGCAGTTTGCTGTAATATCTGGATATTTATTTTTTTTTTGTGCATTCCCAGAGCAGTTTGGCAGCTTGGTTTGGTCGCACTCTGAAACACACCTCTTGTATGTTGCTGAGAAAAAGAGGCCTGAGACTAAATCCTTCTTCCAGGTAAGATGTAGATAGAAAAAAAAAATGTTTATTTCTTTTTACTGTAAATAACTACTACCAGGCTTAACATTGCATTACACAGCCAGGAATATCAAGCAGCGACTTCAAGTTCATGCCCTTAACGAGTTATGTAAACAATTCACACTTAAAGGGCACACACCAGCAAGATTACCACTGTCAGAAGTTAGCAGCACTATTACCCAATCAGAAAATCATGGCAAACTGGTTCAGTCTTTCCGTGCTTTCATAATGGTTGAACCTGAGCTATTTTCCATTGTTTCTCAAAACCAACATTCCTTGTCTGCATTTATTGTTCTGTGACCGAGGCAGCAGTGATGCGTGTTTTCTGTCCTTTATCAGATATTCTTTACGAGATTTCAGATTGAGGGGCTAACAACCTGCTGCTAAATTTCTCATTTTGTCTGTACAGACAGAGTTGCCAGAGTTGTCTTCCATTGAAGATGAGGAGGAGACCATGAGGGCGGAGAAAAAAGACACGGTTAAAGTGAATTCACTAGAAAAGTGGAATTAATCTTGTTGCATTTCACAGCACTAAATGCTACATTGTAGTCGTGTGAATTTCATCCTGCAGGGGGAGCAGTTTGTCTACTATGAGGACTGGGGAGAGGCCTTAGTTGGGAAAAGCTGTCCAGTGCTGTGTGTTTTGGACATAGAGGGGGACAATGTGTCTGTGTTGGAAGGATTACCTGACAGCATCTCACCTGGACAGGTTGCCACTGCACTGCAATAAATCCATCTTTGCATGAATGTTTGTGTGGTAATACATTTTTTGGATTTTAATCAACTATTTTCATCTCTCCAGGCATTTTGGGCCCCAGGTGACACAGGTGTGGTGTTTATAGGCTGGTGGCACGAACCTTTCAGACTAGGCTTGAAGTACTGCTCCAATCGGAGGTGCTTATCAAATATAGTTCCGGCACACAGCAGCTGGACTGTGGCAAATTAAAATTGAGTTTTAATGTAGTTGAGTTCAAACGAATGCACCTGTTTTAGTATTTCTGTTGTCGCTTTCAGGTCATCTTTGTTTTATGTCGATTTGACGGGTGGGAAATGTGGTAAGCATGAATTGTTTGTAACATTTGTTATCAATTCAACACTGTTAACATAAACATTTCTCTCTGTCATCTTAGTTCAATTAAGCATTGACATAACCTCCTGAAGTTGTTGACACATATGTTTATTTGTTGTCTGCAACAGAGCAGCTTTCGTCAGACAACAGTGCGGTGTTTTCCCCAAGACTGAGTCCAGATCAGTGCCGAATTATTTATCTAGAATGTTCTGTATATGGGCCACATATGCAGTGCTGCAAGCTTTGTATGGTAAGATAATTAGACTTTTTTTTGTTTCTTTTTACATGTTTATTTTCCGGTTTTCTAATTGGAAAGACACAGGTGTATTTTTTTAGTTTGTTAAAATGTGAATTTTCTTTGCTGTATTCTTTTTTTTTTTTTTTTTGCAGTACGACTGGTACACTAAGAAGACCTCAGTGGTTGTGGATATCGTCGGACGACCAAGAGAAGGTAAATGGTGCTAAGTGGGAACATAAAAACACACATTTTACTTCTAAGTGTGTAGTAAGAGTGTAAAAAATTTACCTCTTTGGCTTTTTATGACTTCACAGACGGCTTCACTGGCATCTACAGCAGTCAGTTATCGCCGAAGTGTTGGTCAGCTGACAGTCAGCGGGTTGTTATTGCTTGTCCTCAGCGCAGCCGAAAGGTATGTGTAGTTTTTACTTGTTGTCATGTTCAAGGCGCTTAAAAAAAAAAAATTCAAACATTTTTTTTTTCCTCTTTGTGCTTTAGGATCTCTTGGTGGTGGACACAAGCACAGGAAGCATCACCTCTCTGACTGCAAGTCAGTCTCTTACTGCGCTGCGTTTTATAAATCAATGTGATTCATTGTTGACAGTTCTCATTTATTTCAGTACGTTTGTAACCGTTCTTGATTTTATTATTATATATTTATGTCAATGTAGAGTCTGAAATTGGTAACTGGTGTCTTCTGAATATCGAGCGAGATCTGATGGTGGTCAGCTGCTCCTCTCCTAACTGCCCTCCAAATCTGGTAGGATCTGTGTCTTCGCTAAGAAAATTTCGATTTTTTAAAATTAATTCATGCAAATGTCCCTTTGCACTAATTGGGAGTTCACAAAAACTTTTCAAACAACTTTTTCTCAGATTTTCTCACTTATACCCATGTTCTTTTTGTTGTTGTTGTTTAGAGGGTGGGCTTCCTTCCAGGAAAGGATTCCCAAGAGCAAGTGGTCTGGGTTACTTTGGAAGAGTCTCAGATTTTACCAGATATTGACTGGCAGATCAAGACTTTCACTCCTTCAGAAGGACTAGACAACCATCAATACCGTAAGATAACTCTTTGGAATATTTATGGAGTAATTGTACTTTGAGAACTGTAACTTTATTGTTGCCTGTTTTACTTTTGTAATATGAACTGACAATATTTCTTACCCTTTTTGTTTCAGTTATTAAACTTCACAATTTAACTACTAAAAATTGTTTTATTTTCAAACTATATGTGATTTAATAGGCAACTGTCTTTTGTAAAACTCAGGTTGCTGCATATTTTTACTTTTAAGGAGACTGTTTCCATAAAACTAACATATGACATAAAGTCTGACTTTCTTGTATAAGTTGTATTAATTAGAATGGTGAAGAAAATTTCAAAAAGTATTTTATTCTAATCTTTTGATAATTTACTCCATTGAATTTTTTTAAAATGTGTTTTGTCTAATTGAATTAATTCACCACTAAAAATAACTGCATTCTTGTATTACTTCCACAGTAGCAATGAAGCAAATTGCCTTGAAGCAGACTGCTTAACTAATTAACTAATATATATTAGTTCTTGGGTGGATAGTAGAAGTCACACCTAAACAATATTCAATGTTTAACAATTGCATCCAAAATTGTAATTAAATACTGTTTATTAACCACAGAGTTTTTTTTGTGAAAGACCAAATGTATAAAAAAAATATTGCTAATATGCTTGCAAACAACACAGTAGTACAACTATTTGCAAACTATACTAAGCTCTGCTACTTGTGCTAATTCTGCTAACATGTTTTACTGTATTTCAGCGGGCACTGACTTTGAAGCTGTGCTGATGAAACCAAAAGAAGTGAAGGAAGGAGTGAAACTACCTTTGCTTGTCCTCCCTCATGGTTCGTAACTCAGATAGATGGATAAAAAAAAATGTCATTCCAAAAGAGCTTACATTATGAAGTAATAAAACCTAGGCTATTAATCCCTACTGGGTTTATTTTTAGGCTCTCTTCAGTCAAGAGCTTCTACTGATCAGATTGACATTGCAGACAGTAGTTGCTATGACAATGGTGCTCCTTGTGGCAAAGTGTTACCTCATTTTACTGAAAACAAGCTCAGTAGTTGTCATAGAGATACACCTCTGTTAGTCTAATTGCATGTTTTACAGTATTTTAATTTTGGATCTGTTGCCGTGGCCACCAGTTTCTAATTGATCATGTCAGGGGTGTTTCACTGTGAATCTGTTTCTCTCATCAGGAGGTCCTCACTCTGTGATTGTAGCTGAGTGGCTTCTGTCTACCTCTGTGTACTGCAGGATGGGCTTTGGTGTATTACTGGGTAAGTTAGGTTACGAATGTTGAGTGCAGTTTCATTTGATACCTGTTGAAACATCAGAAACTTATGATGCTTTAAACATAGCTCTCGGCTTTTGGGGTAACTTTAAACTTGGTTTACAAAGAATACAAGGATTAATTCCTGTTTTGTGGCCACTGATACTGGTTCACTTGGTGAGAGCAACTCAATGGCTCATTTTTATACATTTTTATCACTTTATTTATCTTTTTCTTTTTATTGAAGACTCTACAAGAACCTTCTTTATGTAAACTTTTCTGGAAACGCCTTTCTGTTCAAGGTTTTTTTCCACAGCTCTTAACATTAAGTTTTTATGTGTCCTTTTTGTACGTATTTCTACAACACAGTAACTCTAGATTATAGATTTGTTGGACGCTTACTTTAAGTTGAAGGTAAATAGCCTTTTTAAAGAAATCTTATAGGTTCTTAGGGGTAGGAATGCCTTTGCAGTCTGCTTCTACCTTGATAATTGAATAAGTGGAGGAAATGGTAAAGGTCATGTGTGGTTAACAGTCTCGGTCTCTCTGGAAAGTGGAAGTTGCATTTGCACAGAAATCCAAGACCTAATTGCAAAGCAATCATACCTGTCACCGATATAAATTGGTAATAGGTTCATCTCTTTGAAAAAGAGTGGTATTTGTTGTACAAAGCAGCAAGTATGAGTTTTTTTGTTTGTTTTTTGCAAGAAAGAAACAAGAAAGATTTGCAAAATGTCATTGTGCAGGAAAAAAAAAAAAAGAATTTTCCAGGTAACTTTGTTTCAAATCCTCAAAGAATGCAGACGTTGCATAAATAAATCTAAGAAATCTTTATTGAAATTTAGTATGCATTTATCTACATCGAAATACAGCTAAATGCTACCAGGCATGTTGGTGCTTGTGGGAATGCTTCTGAATGTGCATTTTCTGTTTTTAGTAAATTATCGTGGCTCTCTCGGTTTTGGCCAGGACAGCATCCTCTCACTGCTGGGCAATGTGGGTTCCCAGGATGTCAAGGATGTTCAGGTAAAAATATTGCCAGCACCATTTGAGGACAGAATAAACACAAAAAATAAGCCCACTGCTGATAAAGTTCAAGCCCTCTCATTATCCCATTGTCCATTTTCAGAGTGAATTCCTTTTTATATACTCTCTATACTGAACTGGAATTACTTTGTTTTGATGTATCATAAAAATTCAGATAAATTACAATAAAGTCTACTGTTGTAAAATTAAAAAAAGTGTGAAAAATCCATAAGATAATGAATTTCAGTATTGCCTTTGGTAATGTGTTTGTGTTTGTACTCTATTGGTCTCTATATAAAATGTCTTTGAGTTGCCATAGATGTAAAACGTGGCTCATAGCACCAGAGCTCATTTTGTTTTGTTCTCCTTTGATCATTCTCTGTTGGATTTACAGATTGTCTTTTACATAGTCTGTCATTTGTGCTTTACTTCCTCCAGTATGCTGTTGAAAGTGTCCTGGACGCTGAGTTTGACAGGGAGAAAGTGGCCATTTCTGGGGGCTCCCATGGGGGGTTTCTAGCCTGCCATCTAATTGGCCAGTACCCAGGGTTCTACAAGGCCTGTGTGGCTCGCAATCCTGTCGTCAATTTGGCCTCCATGATTGGCAGCACGGACATCCCGGATTGGTGGGTCTAGTTGTAAAACATCCCGACACTCTTGTCTATATTTGGCGATTCCTGTAGTGAAAGTCTTGAGCAATTACGAAACTGTGGTGTTTTATAATTGGTTTATGGAGATGTAAATTGAATGTTGATTTTTTTTTGCAGGTGTGTTGTTGAGGCAGGATACAGTTACAGTCCAGATTGTCTCCCTGATCCTGCTGTTTGGGAACAGATGTTAAACAAGTCCCCTATCAAATACGTGCCTCAGGTATATTTATGTAAATCTCAGACGCATACTTCTGACTTTACTGCTTTTGGTTTAGTGATATCATGCAAGTTATTATCTTGTCAAGGTTCGGACCCCAGTGCTGTTGACTTTAGGGGAAGATGACAAGCGTGTGCCTAACAAGCAAGGAATTGAGTACTACAAAGCTCTGAAAGCAAAGCAGATCCCTGTTCGGTAAGTACTGACAAGGCGCCTCATGCATAACAGACTGTGTAGCTTTCGCTTTAAAAGTTGCCATAGTGACATAAGTGTGGCGCACAAATAGTTCAAGCTTCTAAAACCATCCACACACATGTGGTTGTGAACCTTCTCTTCATAGATCCCTATTCGCGTGAAATAGACCACAGCTACAGGTGTCACGTGGGCTTCCCTGTCCCTGCCTGTAAATACATGTGTAACTTTGTATAAATTGCCGGAAGACTCCCGTCACATGTCCCAATGACCATGACAATCGCCCGTGTTATTTTTGTGTACTTCACAATAATTTAAAAATACCAGATAGTCCTTTAAAAATACCAGATAGTCCTTTGGAATGCCTATTACGCTCTAAGGAAACGTATATTGAACCAAGGCCACATACCACAGCATTAGCTGGGCACATCACGTATAAGTTGTACATTCACAGAATGGAAATGTTTTCAATTCGTAAAGGCACACTGAGTTACAGGGCGGTGCTCTTACAGCAGTATGAATGCAGTCAACTTGCTTTGCTGTTTGTTTATCAATGCTCTAACATGTATTTGCACAGGTTACTGTGGTATCCTGGAAACAACCACTCTCTTTCCAAAGTGGATGCAGAATCAGATGGTTTCATGAACATCGCTTTGTGGATAATTCAACACTTAGGTCTGTGATGGTGACATAATGAAGATAGCTGTAATGTGCAAGAAGACTAAAGGACATTAGTTTGTGTATGCAAACTTATTTTTATGTTATAAGACCAAATCCAAAGCCAAAACATTGACAATTGATCTTCAGCTATAATACACTTTAACTGTGTGTAACCCATAATGTACCTGTGGGTATTGTTGTTAATTTTGAGTATTGCGTAAGAAGATGACTAACAATTAAAAAATAATAATAATACCACACTTGAATAAAAATATTTGATTCAATGGAAACATTTTATTGATACTGACTTGATTTTTTTTTTTTTCTGTAATTTGAGTCAGAAAACCAGAAAGGCTTTTTAATTATTTTGACTTTCTTTCTGATTACATGAAAAGAATAACACTTATAATCAGTCTTTTTTATTAGAGATTTTCTTCTGCTTGGGTGATTTGATTATTTATTTTTTAGTTAAATCTCTTGATTGAACCATTTTGTGCACTTAATAAAACAATTGTAAGAAATCTCACTATGTCAGTCAAGTTTTTAAATGCATTTTTGTATAGGTGAGTTAGGAGGCTTTTGGCTTCCAATAAGCTTAGGTCTGAATACATCGTAAATCACATGTCCATGTTGAATGTAAACATTTGACCACAAACTATATGTAAACTGGAAGAAGAGACTTTGTTTTTTTTTATTATTATTTCTGCTCACATAGTTAGAAGTTCTGCAGATAACAATATTTTGTTATTTCTATTTTTAAGTGAATATATTGTTTGGGTTTACAGTTTCTGGTAAAGATGCTACATCTGTGAGCCACCACATGTTGCTTAGCAGTCTGTGACTTCCCATACCAATGCATGTCAATAAATTTAGATTGAGTGATAATTTTTAGTAGCAGCAGGGGAAGTGGTACATTTTCACAGCTGTAATAGGGTGCAGGCTTGTGTTTTCACCACATGCCTGCGTCAGTATACGTCATCCTGCACAAAATGTTACTTAACGGAGGGAACCATTACAAAGGTGTAATGCTCATATACGATTGAAAAGACATAAGCATTTTTCTTGTCTGACATTAAACAGTTAACAAGGTAATATGGAGGAATAGTCAAAAGTTTCAGCAAACTACTGTCCTGTGAGGAGGTCCAAAATTTTAGACTAATATAAAACAGTTTACATAATACCTCTGCCAAATACTATAAGGAAATGTATGCCAACTTGTGAACTTGAAAGAAGCTTACAACAATTTCACCTTAAGCAGAAACAGATAACTCAAATGTCAGACACTGAAAAAACAAAATATTGTTTTTCTACAGTGCATGTTAAAAAATATGCAAGATAAGCCATTTAAAGTTATATATTGGTCTAGGAAGGTGATCTCAAAAATGTGTTGTATGAGTGTTAGTGCCACAAAGTCCAAGACATCTACATTTGTTCAGAAATCCCAGGAGGATTTCCTCTGTCTTTCTTCCCATTGAGGAGTTTAGTATCTAAAAACAATTAAACTTATTTTTAATTTATTCTAAAGAGCATATTACAAAGAACATCATATGAACAAATATATTTTTTAAGTGTATTAAATTACTTCAGTTAAGTCTGCAGCTGATGTTTCTCGTTTCTTGTTTTATGTCACATGCTTTCCATCAGACTACTGCATATTTGACCACATGGTTTCACTTCTGCATTCATCGTGCTTCGTTTTACTACAAGCTCTTTGAACAATTTACACCCTGTCTTCTCTTCAAGAGGAATAACACGTTTTTCTCAAACTATTACGATTAGTTTTTAATCTGGTATGGTAAGTGACCTTTTTCTATCCTTGTAAATGTAGTGTTTCCCTTTAAAAATATTAAGCTAGAGAACTGGATAAATTTTACATAGGGAATTGACGTGTTTGCAATGATAGGGAATTAATAGGGAATTAATGTGTTTGCAATGATTTAAAAGCTCCCTTTAATGCAATATTTAGTGAATGTATTGAGAAACTAAAGTTAAATGCGTGGTTCTACAGTATTTTCTGACTTGAAATTTGATACACTTTTTCAGGCTCTGGAGAAAGTTCTTATCGTGATTCAGTTTCTGCTATATGGAAATGCAATCAACATCCAGTTTTTTCCATGTGACGCTGATATGAATTCAACCACAGTGGACTGCTCTAACAGACCTATCAAGCTCATCCCGATCATAAAGGCTGCTACTGTTTTATCAATTGATTTGAGTGGCACTAAGGTACAAGCAGTGAGGAACCACATATTTGCAGGTGTCCCAAATGTTAATACGTTACAAATAAAAGGCAATTGTCTCCCAGGTCAACTTAGACGTCCTGAGCAGCAAGGATGCAACATGGAAATTGAGCCCCATGCCTTCAAGCACCTTAAAAATCTTACATTTCTGTATCTGTCGGGAAACAGCCTCACATCTATACCAAACTTACCTGAAAACTTGCTGTTTCTTGATTTGCAGTACAATTGCATCTTTAACATATTTGCCCCTTTGAAGACTCCAAATCTAGAGACTCTGCTATTCTCCAAGAACTGTTTTTATGCCAACCCTTGCAACCAGTCTTTTTACATCAATGCAACTGTTTTTAGAGGATTACCTAAACTCAAAAACCTTACATTAGGGTATAATAATGTAACAAGTGTCCCGAAATTCCTGCCAGCCTCACTGAAGGCGCTGGATTTAAGAGAGAATACAATGACAGAGATCCCAGAAGGGTCATTTGCCAACCTGACAGCCCTTGAGTATCTGAATTTGGAGTGGAACTGTCAGCGCTGTGACCATGCAGCGCGGCCCTGCTTCCCTTGCCCACACAATCGCCCTCTCCAGTTGCATCCCAACTCTCTGTATTCTGAAAACAGCTCCATCACGTTTCTGAGCTTACGAGGAAATTCTTTAAAAACATTTCCAGATGGCCTTTTTAGGCCGTTGAAGAATTTAAAGGGACTGGACATCTCTGACAATCTGCTGGCGTTTGCTATACAAAATGGCACCTTTTTTCAAGAGCTGACTGGCCTCACATGGATTAGCCTCATCTACAACTATGAACCGCTGAAGACCTTTGGAGAACTGGATCTCTCTCCCTACATTGGCAACATATCGGGTCTGCAAAAACTTTTACTAAGTGGGAACTTTTTCCATACCATATCAAAAAAAGGTTTCCATGTTCTCTCCCAACTCAAAAATCTATCAAAATTAGAACTGAGAATGAACTTCATTAGCGAATGCAATTTGACTACCATGAAGCAGCTACCATCTCTCACTGCAATAGACCTCTCCCAAAATATGCTGAATTTCCTTCCATGCTGTTCTGAATCATCTAGAACTGCAGACAGCTGTCAGAACCAGAACTTGTATTCAGGTGATTTCCAAGATGTACACACTCTCATACCAGACAAAGAAACAAGAACCAGTAGCCACATTTCGGAATCTGACCAGGCTTATGGACCAGAAACAGCAGATGGCAGCGAGTGTCAAATTCCATCTCTACTGAGCTTTAAAAATAAGTATTGTTTTCAAAAGCTATCTTTTGACCTTTCTCAAAATGACATCTTATCACTTAATAAAAGAGTGTTTTTAGGCATGGAAAACGCAATTTGTCTGGACCTTTCTTACAACTACATGAGTCAGACATTGAGGGGTGGACAGTTCAATAACATGACAAAATTAGTCTTTCTTAACATGTCCTTCAATAGGCTGGATCTTTATCGCAATAATGCTTTCAGTGAACTTCAGTCTACGCTGAAGGTATTAGATGTCAGTAATAATGACTTTCACTTCAAGATGAGAGGAATGGGCCATCGTTTTGAGTTTCTTAAAAATCTGGTTAACCTGGAGGTGCTGAGTCTTGCTAACAATGGCATCGGGATGCGGATAGATCAAAGGCTGGTCAGCAGGTCCTTGCAGTACCTCTACTTCAATGGTAATCATCTGGACATCATGTGGAATGCTGACTACACCACATACGCTCATTTCTTTCAGAACCTAACAAAGCTGAAATTCCTGGACATCTCCAGCAATAACCTGAAGTCACTCCCAGCAGAAGTCCTGTGTAACCTCCCAGAGAGCCTTCAGAGCCTCTGCCTCAGCAGAAATTCCATGAAGAATTTTCCCTGGCAAAACATTTCAGCTCTGAGCAATTTATGTCATCTGGACCTAAGCTACAACTCTCTAAGTGATTTGGTTTCACAAGAAATTAAATTTGGAGACCGATTTTCCTTTCTGGACCTGAGCCACAATCATCTTACCTCTATTCCAGACAATTTCTTCAATGAAGCAAGGTCTTTGCAGCGTCTGTATCTCAATCACAATCAAATCAAAGAGTTGAACCATCAGCATCTACCTGCACCCTTTCAAAAGGGGAGCACCCTTCAGAAACTCACCCTTCACGACAACCCATTTAAATGTGATTGTAATACTTCATGGTTCGTTGACTACTTGCGGACTACTCCAGTAAACATTCCTTATCTGACAACACGAGTGCGCTGTGGATACCCATACTCTCAACAAGGTGTGATTCTTCTGTCCATAGACCAACATTCCTGCCAGGACATCTTTGGTAGCTTAGCCTTCCTAGTTTGCTCTTTCTTATCTCTGACATTTACTGCTCTTCCACTGCTGAAGCATCTCTATGGCTGGGATGTGTGGTACTGCCTGCAAGTCTTCTGGGCAGGACTCAAAGGCTACTCCCAGCTGCCCGGTGGTGTTTCAGATCATCACTACGATGCTTTTGTGGTTTTTGACACCAGGAATCTCGCTGTGAGGGACTGGGTTTACAATGAGCTGACTGCTAACTTGGAAGGCTCTGGCCATAGAAGATTTTCTCTCTGTTTAGAAGAGAGGGACTGGATACCTGGGCTCTCATGCATCGATAATTTGCACAGTGCTGTTCACAGCAGTGTGAAGACGGTGTTTGTGCTGTCCAGGAGCACTAATGGAAGTGAGCTGGTCAACGGTGTGATCCGACAAGCTTTCTTCATGGTTCAGCAGAGGCTTCTCGATGAGAAGGTATTTTCCCAGTCTTTTTTTTTTTTTTTAATGCTGTGTGGATGTTGTAATCTTTTCATAGCCCTAAAATATTTCTGAAACTTTCTATTTAAGGTTGATGCAGCTGTGGTTGTTCTCTTGGATGAGATGTTTCCAAAACTAAAGTACCTCCAACTGAGAAAGAGACTGTGCAGGAAGTCTGTGTTGTCCTGGCCAAGAAACCCAAGAGCTCAACCCCTTTTCTGGAACCAGATGAGAATGGCATTATCATCTGATAATCTCAAGTTTTATGACAATAACATAAGTGAAAGTTTTATATGATTGTTACATAAAATAGTTAAAGTTATGGGAAAGTATTTACCCCCTTACAGATTTGCTCTATTTTTGCTTTTAAGTTTTTTTTTGTTTGTTTTGTTTTTCATCAAATACATTTTTACACCAGACAAAGATATGTGTTCAGTTTTGAGGAAACAATATATGACGACCAACCTGGTGCTATATGAAAGAGTAATTCCTTCCAATAAAGCGTTAAATCGAGGTACTAAAGGTACTAAATTTGGCACTCTTTGTTTTAACTGAGCCATATTGAATACCATCCGGTGTAAATTCCTTCCTTAAAGTCATGGCACATTATGCCATTTGCACTTAAGTCCAGTCTTTGATTGGATCACTCTAAAACCTTTATTCCATTTTTTTAAATAAGTGGTCCAGGTGAACAAGTTTATTTGAGTTTGTTGCAAATGGATGACAATTTTTTTCTGAACTTTCTGGTAGAGAGCAGAATTTATCCATCCATCGATTGAATATTGTCTGATATAAAAGTTTGATTTATTGAAGTGTCCCAAAAAATGTCAAAAACAGAAGAATTTAGTGAGGAGGTAGAAACTTTTTTTTCTGGACTGTATTGTTGAATTTGTACATTTCCATCTGACCTCATTTTGACAAACTGACCGTTTCAGTAATGTTTTTTTTTTTGTTGTTGTTTCTCTACCTGTCTGTATTTCAATTTTTGGAGCAAAATTACGCTCTACAGAAAAACGGATGATGGCTTGTAACGGTTTTTCGATGTCACAGAAGGCTGAACACAGGTGTGAGGGTGTAGCTTATGTAAAAGACAGTAGTTGACCTACACAAAGACAGATAGACTTATCCCCCTAGGCCTCGGTTTTCTTCAAGATTTCTGAGTGGTATTTGTGGCCACATTATGTCTTTGAAGTTATTCTTCCTCATTAAAAAATTCAAATTTAATAGTTTCTGTTTTTCATTTTGATTAATTTATATTTAACCTTACCAAAAATGTGCTGAAGAAGTAGGAGGTCTTAGGTTCTACAAAAGTAATTGGAATTTAGTCGTGGCAGTATACAAACAAAATGACATTGTTTTAGCTGATTTATTAAACATTACAAAAGGATATGTGATGTACCTGCAAGATACGCACCACCCTGAAAGTTTCACTTCTCTTTGGTTTGGGAGGAAATGAAAACCCTGAATAGTCTTCAAGCAGAAATCAATAATAGAAGTCCTGTCTTTTGCCAGGTAGAGGAGGATACTATTACCAAGAGAAAATGTGAGATGTGGATAGTTCCCTATCAAAGAATTCTGAATGTTGAGGTGTATCTTTCAAGAAAAAACAATCAATCTAGCATCCCACATAATGCTGAGGGTGCCAACCCTTGTCCTCAGGTTGCATCTCTGGTGCATTTGAAGCCATAATGACAAGATAAGGGACGCGTGGTAAATATGCTTACTAGTGAGCGCTAATTTAAAAGACACAAAAGAATTATTAAAATCTGAACTTACATAAAATGCATCCACACAATATATGTCTATAAACACATCTTCTTAAAATCATAGTTGTAACAGTGGTATCAAGCAGTGTGACAAAGATATTAAACAAAAATAACTTTTGTCTGGGTTTTTCCCCTACCAAAAAAAAATATAAATAAATAAATAAAAAATCAACGATTAAACTGGTTTACAATTTTTATTTGTGAGATCATACTGAAAAGATGCACCCATTAAAAAAACAAAAAATTTTAAAATAAAAATTTAAAACATTTAAGAAATTGTTTAAATGTCTTTCTAACATTTTTAAAATGTTGACACATTTTTTTAATGTTTAAAAACATTTTTTTTAAATTAATGGGCGTGTCACTAATACCTAGTGACACAAAGACGTGTCACTAGGTATTAACGTTAGTTTATTTACTGAAAAATCAAATGCAATCATCAAACTGATTTACTGACGCATGCGACGTGAACATTTATGAATATTTGCTCAACATGGAATCTGTGTGGAAAATTTAAGTCGTCCAATCACTGCTCGCCCCCTCGTGCTGCTGCCCCACCACGGTAACACAAACCTCAGCTCTTTCTCGAGCACGCGCCAGCTGGGTTAGCGCGCCCACGCGGACCCGACGGTAGGACAGGTCACAGCTGAACCGATGAGATCATGGAGGCTGCGCTGAGGTCGGACGGGATACGGCCGACGGGACTGAGCGGTGATGGAGAGCTGCCTGTCCGGTAAGATGGAGCTGCGCGCACAGGGCGCACCTGCACTTTTTTTTTTTTTTTTGTAAGGTGGGAGCCTTATTTGATGCTGTTATATGAATACAAATTAAAATCGACTGCGGTCAGTTGGCGTGACAGATTATTTCTTATGTAAGATACCAGCTCGGACTCGTGTGGCCGTGGATATGCTAGAAACTAATCCTTCATGCCGTGATCGTAGTAGAATTGTTTGGGCGTCTGTGCCCGGCTTGCCTGGTCACTTATAAGTGCTTCTTGGTAGGTCGTTCGTCTATCGAGCTTTAAACTATGTTAGACTACTTATTAAACCCTTTTATTATGAATAACAAATGATCATGCTTTTGAGGGTGTTGTGTTTTCGCAGTAAGGGTGGTGACTCCACTTTTCTCTCCACAGCAACAGCTGGTTGTCGACTCCAAAGTAAGCTGCAGGCGCTTGTGGACTGATTTAATGCCAGACGTGCATTTAAATCGAGCATTCCCTCTCCCTATTTTATTTATCTTTATTTTTTCGTTTTAAAATGTAATAGATTTAGCGGCACATACTTCGCTGGCATTCACTGCAATGAACCAGTTATTTGTGGCACCTCCACCTTAGTGTTTGTATTATAGAAAAAAAGCTTTATAGGTAGCTAGCATGTGTGTGCTTTCTTTTTTTTAAACCACGTGTAGAATTTGTTTTGGCATTGCCTCACTATGAATAGAAAAACTGCCTACTACGTTTCTAGAAGTCCAATTTATTGCCATTTAGACTGTACATCTCATGTACAGGACATTCAGTTTATTGTCCCCCGAGCAATAACAGATAAGGGATTGACAGCTATGTTATGATTGACACGCAGATTTAACCAGTCCCTCAGTTGTATCCTGTGAAGGGACTCCAAGTACCCAATCCTCTTAGATTAGAGGAGGGATTATGATTTGGATTTGCCTCTGCTTTATAGTCAGTTCTCAATGTCTGCTCCCCCAACATGCTGAGTCTCAAAGGGAACTTTTTTATTTGTCTGAAAATGTTAATATAGTATTGTTTTTAACATGCTAAATCCAAGACGTTTCTTCATTACCTCTTAATATGAAACATGCACATGTATGTCTGCTGTCTGCTGATTGAATGTTGATTTCTTATCACATAATGTACCAAGTAGGATTTGGCCTAAATTCAAAGTACCTATTTTTCGTCCCCTATTTATAGTTGAAGCCCGAGGTGTGTACAGCCTCGCAAAGACTGACTGTAAATTTGAAACTGGCCCAGAGGGATGGGATGTAATGAAGAGTGGTCTTTCAATTCTCTTTGCAGTCTCCTGAGGCCAAAGCATTCCACAAAATGTTTTCTTTTTTGTCAGACCTCTGCAGACACAAAATGTAATACTTTCTGTGGTGCTAAATTAATCAGACCTATCCACATCCTTCCTTTTCACTTTTGCTTTGGGACGTAGAGACTGCTTTATGCTTTCTACTTAAGACACAGTGAGTGCTGATTTAAGAGCACTTAGTTGTTTTCTGTATTCTGCTACTGATCTATAATCTCATTATTAGCAAATAAGTTAATATCCAGTTCTCCCAACATTTGACATTTCTGCAGTGGGAAGAAAAACACTTAATATTGGAAGTTGTTGAGTAGAGTTTACAACTTTGATCACCTTTTTGAAAAGAACTGTATTAGTGTGCACATACAAATGGTTACTATTTATAGTTGTTTTGGTTTTGCCCATTTTTAATCTTATCTCTTGTTGTTGCATTTTTGTATTTCTTGTATGTCTGTCTTATTTTTTGCTGCCTAGAATCCATGATGACCTGCAATGTAACTGAAAGTCCAAGACACCCTGGAGCATCACTGCCAACAGCCTCATATTTTCTTCAGAAAAGACTAAATAAATCTCAATTTCTGCACAGTCAGATATGGACAAGTGAATAGTGAGCGGTGAATAAGTGGCCTTTATTACTCCCATCGCTTATTCTTATTCCACAAATGGATATCCCAGTTTTCCTGTCTGTGACAATTTGCTTGCAGATGTTATATTTTGCCATACAGCCATGCCTTTAAACATAAGAGCCAAGCCCTCGCACAGCAAGCTGACTGCTGCTGCTGCAAAGAGTGGTGGGCAAAATGACGGCTCATCTCATTCACGTTTCTCGAGGTCTACAAAACAGGGAAAAGGTAAACAGGCTGTCAGCTCAGGTCCTGGGTCCCGATCAGGACTTGAGCCTGGCTCTGTGTCGGGGGGCGGGCCTTCACCAGCACCTAAACTGACCGGCGCACAAGGTTCAGTTTCAAAGCTTGGTTCAAGACTCAAAGTCAACACATCAACAGCAGATAAAGGATCAGCTCGTGGGTCAGCAACAGCTCCAGGTGGCAAAACCATGTCCATGGAGAACATCCAGTCTTTAAGTGCGGCCTATGCCACTTCTGGCACCATGTATCCCAATGAGCGGGAGTCCTTGGGACCCTCTGGTGGATACCCTAAAAGTACCATGACATTAGGGCGGAGTACCAGCCGCTCATCTTACACTGGCCGCAGTACAGCAATTGGAAGCACCCCAAACATCACAGCCTCTGGCATGCATCAGATATCAGACTCTTGTGGAGACCAAACAATGTTTTCTACAGGAACTTCCAGTTTGCGACGGCAATCTGGAAGATGCACACAAACACTGGATTCGGATGATCGTGGAGAGGTTTCCACCTGTGATCTCCAGGCTCAGTTGAGGGACCTGCAGAGAGAGAATGAAAGTCTCCGGAGGGAACTGGATGGAGGGAGGGATGGAAAGACAGGCTATGGCATGAATAGTGTTAATTTCTGGAGTCCTGATGTAAAGAAAGACAAGGGGAGTAGGCGTGAAGAGGGAGTAAAGACGGCAGCTCTAAAGGAACAGTGCAGAGTGAATCAAGAAGATTTACAGGTGAGAAAGCAGACAGCAACAGTGCCTTATCCACTTGAACTTTTACATATTACAGTCTCAAACTTCAATTTATTTAATTTGGATTTTATAATACAGATCAACAAATAATGATGTAAAGAAAAAGGAAGAAATCTTACGGATTTCTGTTTCTTTCTCTCTGTCTGAACTTCTTTTGAGTTCTTCTGTCCAAGAGCAAAACCTCAGAAAACTTCTTGTACTGGAGGTTTTTGTAAAGAGGTAGCAACGGAAAATGAAGCAAGTGCATCAAAGTACTTGATGTTGCATTTTAGAATGAAAATAAAGGACCATAATAATCTCTGGCCTGTAGATTGTTGCATTTCTACTAAAGCCACTTGAGAATCTGTGGAAAAATGTGTTCATTAACTAACCATTGTGTTTGAGATATTTTACACAGAAGAATAAGCAATTAATTCCAGTACATATGAAAACACATTTCCCAGAGGTTCTACAGCTGCTAGCGCAGTAAAATGTGATTCTAGTATGGATTTGGAATGGTTAATACAATGCCACTTATTTTTATTAGTGAAATAGTTAAAAACTGAAAAAAAAAAAAACATTTAGCAATTTCCTTCCACTTTACAGCTGTGGACTCCTTTGTGTTGCTCTGCCCTATAAAGAAACATAGTTATTGTACGATGACAAAATATCAAAAAGTAGTTTCCTTGAGTTTCTTCATTAGTTAAATTCAGATGTTTTGTGTTCGTCTCTCTGAAAATCACTCTGTCAAAACACCATTTGTTCTCATCTTCAAGGTTACACTGAATAGCTTGGCTGCCGTTTTGACTAACAATGTTTTCCATGCTACCTCCACGTGTTTCCATGGGAACTTGCTCAAGGTGTTTGCCGGGGTTGCTGGGTTCTCAAAGGGCTCACAGCTTTTGCTGAAGGAATGGTGACCAGTCTGTCCTGTGCAGTCTCTCCCCCGGAGTCTGTCCCACTCATTCAGAGGTGTTATCCATCTGTCTGCCTCACCCACCGCATGGCGACTGTGTAGTGTCTCTTCTTTGTTTATCCTCCCTTGGTTTTTTTGTCTCAGTGCCCTTCTGTTTCTCTCTTTATCGGGCATTTTACATCTTTGTGTGTCTGTTCTTTTTCTAGAAGAAAATCCAAATACTACAATCGGAATAGTAAAACTATTCCGATTTAAAAATAGGGTTTGAGGTTTCGCAAATTACAGAAGCTGAAACTGTGATTGTTTTGTTGCTTTTACACATGCAAAAAACAATATCTGCTTCCTCCTGCTGTAACCAAGGAGCCTCCTCTGCATTTTTTTATTTCTTGCTTTTTCATCTCACTTGGTCATAAAGTGTAAGTGCACTATACTGTAACTATACACACATGCATGACACATGAAGTCAGAAAATGTGAAAATGAGAAAAGGATTAATTGGAAAAGAATATGAGATAGCCTTTTTGCTCTCAAATATGCTTAAAATCTGCTGATTAACATAATTTTCTTCATCTGAAACATGGTGAGCTGACTTGTCCTTGATTGCACCTTTGCATTTTAATTTGCTCAATCTGTTCGGTCTCTGTGAACAAGGACATTCTACCTTAACCAAATCAAATTTAGTTGCCTGATACTAATTTGTGTATTTCTTTCCAAGCAATTAAAGGCTTTGAAAGCAATTTTTAAAAAGCAGCTAAAAGCTTCATTGAGAGCAAATGGTCACAGTCAGAGAACATGTTTTTGTGATGCCTTCTGTCTCTGCTTGAGTCTTTCTCTGCCATTGTCTGTCTCTCATACGCACCCGCCCACAGCTGTTGAGCTCAAGTTGTTCACAGTTTTCTTCACAATATTGATTTGACCACTCATTAAAGAGCAACCATGTCTTTCCCCGTGCCTCAGCCAACACTATAACTCAGTGTCTCCAACTCTTACAAAAAAATAAGAAAAGGTCACCCTTTATCTTCTCACTAACTCCCAGTTCAGTTTATCTTTTTTCTTATCCATTTTCTTCTCTGTTTTCTCCTCCTTTTTTGAACTTTTTTATCTTTTTTGTGAGTCTCTGGAAAACAGGTGAAAACAAATAGCTGCAGTTTACCATAAGGAATGTCACCTTTTCTTTCATCTGCACTCATTTGACCTTTCCTCTCCGGCCACTTGTGTGTTGGGTGTGTATGTGTTTCTTTGAAATGTGAACGTGTACACTGTACATGTTCACATTTGTGTAGCATTTGTGTATCTAGAGTCTCAGTTGTGTGTGTTTTTGGGAAGCACTGTCCTCCCACTCTAATTTAATATTCAGTGTGAGATGTTGCATTGATTATCCATAAACTCACTCGCTCTTCTTCATCTCCACTCTGTGTCCTTGGCACTCCCCACCTTCTGCACAGGAGCACAGAAATCAGAGTGGTGGCGTGAAAAACAAGTAAAGAATTCCCACAAACAATTACTATTAGTGTGAAACTATTAAATGGGTTTCCTAACACTGAAATGTTTCTGACTATCTATCCAACAAGAAGGGCTAATTAAAAATGGCTACTTTCAAATGAGGATTTCATGTATTAAATGAAAGAAGATGGAAATCAAAGATGAAGAGGAAAAAGTAGTACCAATTTAAATTTATGCCAAATGTCAGTATGCTACGCTTTCACTGTGGTTCACTTGAGACCCAATCCCTTAGAAATGACTTTGTAACCTTTTATAATTTAATAGATGTCAGTCACTGTTTTAATTTTTTTCAATCCTTTAGACTGAGTCATGATGGTTTTCTTTTTGAGATTTTTGACTTTCTATTAAGTGATAATTTTATTCTACAGATGCATCTATAGTCATGCCTGGGTATGGCTTTTGAGATAGATAAATCTCACAAAAAATGTCACTTACATTTATTTACTTATAAGTTCAAAAGGGGGAACTACTTTTTAAGATTAAATCATAATTTGAAAACTGTAATAACTCTGGTTACATTTGTTATTAAAGTATTTTTGTTGATCTGAAACATCTGAGTGTGACAAAACCCAGACAAATAAGAAGAAATAAATCTGTTAGAGGGCAAATACTTTTTTGAAGTGCACAGTAAAATTAGTTTTTTGTTACATTTAAACTGTTTTATCACAGATGTCATTAAATCAGTAGTCTAATTTCTCAGCTGTCACAACAATTATAGCAATTACTTGATCATTATTGTTTTTAGCAGTGATTTCTTTCATACAGCGCCATGCTACCTGTCATTGTTTGAATATCGCTGAAGATATTGTTTCTCTTCCTCAAAACATATAGTTATTAAAAAAAAATCTTATTCTTCTTCACCTTCACCTAAGAACAAGTTCTGTCCCGTGACAAAATTGTTTAGTTTTACCGATTTTATGCTTCAGACTGAAATCTTGTCTGTCAGTGGAATGACTTGAGGAAGTAACAATGATTTGATAAATTGTTATCCTGAAGATGTGAAGTAAATAAACAGTCCATTTAAAGCGTAAAAACTCATGTCATTGGCAAAATAGTCTTTGACTAAAACATTGGACCGACAATGATGCTGTCCAAAAAGTTGACTTTTTATTGCATTTTTAAGATAGTAATGACCTGGTTCTACCCAGCAAAAGAAAAACACACCATGACTCAAGGATGAAAATGATATAAAGTAATAACTACGCTCTACAGCAACACAGTATGAAGCATAAACAATAATAAATAAATAAATAAATAAATAAATAAATAAATAAATAAATAAAGTCTTCAGCTGCTTGTTGATCTACTTTACAGTGTCCCCCAAGTACAAAGACTATGTCACCAAATTATCAGAATTTATCACCAAATTCTGATAATTTGGTGACAAATTCTATGTTATTTCAGGAATAACATAGACTGAACTTACTGCTTTTGTTCTTCTAAAAAACGGTAGCAGATGAAGCAGAAATCCCCGAAAATGAGTACCGAAGGACACAGCTGCTAGAGAAACAGCTGTAATACTTCTAATTGAGGCGTGATGAAAACTTGGGTTTGTGGATTACCTTTTATATCTTTCCCTTCTAAATTTAATCTTGATCGTAAAAAACTTTCATTTTCAGCTTCTTGTTGATTAGACATTTTTAATTATTTGCTTTGCTGTTTAGGCTTACCAGATGTTCAATTAGATTTGTCCCTTTTTGATGCACTTTGACTAATGGAAAACATAAACATGTCAGAGACACCTGTCCAAGGAACATTAATGTTGTTCTTAATAATTAATAATCTTGCAGAAACATTATCATTACAGTCAGTTTTAGAGATTTATGAGATTGGCTAAATATATTGACATATTTTTCTATTTGTAACAAGAACAGAATATTGTTGTCAAACAATATTGAATATTTTAGTCATTTAGAATATTTTTAAGTATTTTACTCTAGTTTCCTTTACTCTATTTAACTCTAATAGAGTAAACTCAGTTCACACAAATAACCAACTTTATTCTTCCTTTCCACTCTAATTGTATGTCAACTTCAAATTCATGCTCCTTGTACCTCGTGTTTGTAAGAGAAAACCCGCCCCCTTGAGGTTTAGTTGTGTAACTACCACCCTCTAGCTTTACTGGTATGTATCTGTGTTTCTTTTATCCCATTCTGCTACAGCTGGGGGATAGAAGAAGAAACAAGGTCTGTTTAATTTGTTGTTTTTAAGACACTCACTCTTTTCATATGTGTGTATGTGTTGTACTCAGTGTTGGCAATTTTGAATTTGAATGATTACTGAACAAAAATTCACTTTGTGGTTGCAGCAACTTCCTTTGACAGTTCAAGAGCTACAGGAGGAACTGAGAGCTCACAGAGAGACAAACAGTCGCCTGCGGCAACAGCGGCAACAGAGCAGCTCCTACCAAGAACACCATATGGACCAGGAGTTCAGAGGGGGGCTCAGTCCTGGCCACAGTCCCAGACAAAGTTCCATAAACCTGCACAGTCCCGCACCAAAGAACAGCCCAAAAGCCAGTCCATCGAACACCTACAATCCAAGGCAACAAGAAGCTGACATCATCATTCACAGCCCTGGCTATGGGTGTAATACATTGGCAGCCACGCAGAGACTTAGCCCAGCCAACACCCTTCAGCCTGGACAAAGGAGCAGTCCAAGCCAGCCCCTTTACAGTCCTAGTCAGGGAGCATTGCCCAGCTCTAGCCCACGTCATCCATGTAGCCCCTGTCAGGTGCCTGGGTGCGACGGTTTTTCTTCACCTCCTCCTCAGGATCCAACAGAGGAAAACTTCTTCCGACTGCAGTCAGAACATGAGCGCCAAGCCAATGAGTTGTCCCTGCTGAGGAAGACTATGGAAGAGATGGAGATGAGAATTGACTCCCAGAAGCAGACGCTGGGTGCACGAGACGAGAGCATCCAGAGGCTGCTGGAGATGCTTCAGGGTCAGGGACAGTGGGGACGAGGACAGCGGACAGGCATAATTACCATGGCAGCCCAGGAAGCTGATGCCCACTTGGAGAACATGCATTTGAGAGAGGTGTGTACGTCTTCCTCATAGTTTTTCAATGTGCAATTTCATTTATATTAATAACTTCATTTTACAGACTCAATGGCAGCAGTAACTGGCATTGAGTAATTCAGTGTTTTGCATCTCTGGGGAAAACCAGCCTTGTTTTCTTTGCAAAGTTGCTGTAATTCAGCTATTGAAAAAAAATTGACCATGGATGTTCTTTTTTATGGTCAAGGCACAGTATCTCAATTAGATTCAAGTTTCCACTTTGACTAGGCCACTTCCTAATTTTGTAGTAACCACCCAGGAATAGACTTCATTATGTGCTTTGGGTGATTGTCATGCAACATAATCCGAGTATGAATTAGTTTAGGGTCACACACTACTGGTCAGTGATTTTCCTGAAGGATTTAACAAATTCATGGATCCTTTTTAATGGCAACATATCTGTCTATGGCAGCTATGTTGCCATATTTAACTGTTGCTATGATGTTTTATTTTTTTTCTCAAAATGATGTTTTATCTGTACACCAAATATAGCAGCGTGCAGCATTACAGGAAATTAAATTGTTAGCTTGCAAGTTGACTAAATATTTTACCAGAACACTTGAGATTATGAAGATGTTTTTTTTTCCCAAATGTAAGACCAATTTTGTGTTAATTTTGCATTGAAACTATTTCACAAATGAAAAATTTTGCAGAGTTTATTTCTTCTGGTTGAATCATGAGCACTGACCATAACTGAGGCAACTGAGGCCTACAATGCTTTAGATGTTTTTCTGGTTTAGTTTGTGGCGTCCTTTATGGGTACTTCATTAGCTTTTTATGGTAGGACACACAGCCTCTCCTTGAAAGGTTTACCAAAATTCTGCATTTTCTCCATTTGTAAATAATGGCCCTCACTCTGACTTGCTGGAGTCTCAAAGCCTGAAATGGCATTGCAGCTCTTTCCAAACTGAATCAATAAAATTAGTGACTTTACCATCAGATCTTGTACATTTTTTTTTTTTTTTAGCTCTGTTGTAGCTATTTTAAGTCTTTAGCCCACTTTTTGTTGTCAAGCAGGTTCTGTGTAGACTTTTTCTTGATTAACTAATTATTTTCTGATATGAAGTTTCTTTGCTGGTATAATACATGTAAATGTGTCAAACAGCAAAAACAGAAGGGACAATTTGCTTTTCACAACATCATAGATAAGACTTGAACATCTCTTTTTAAAAAATTCTTAACAGATTTTCTGATCGCAACATTAGCGTTTTCTTGTGTAACTACTTGGAAAAGCCTGTCTATCTGCTTTTATCATTGTTTGGCTTTGAGTATTTGTGCATGCACCTGTTTTTCAGTATATTTTTTGTGTGGGGTTAAAGCAGAAAGCAGCTCAGCAGGTCTTATCAATGGACCAGATTAACATACGGAGAGCTCTAAGCTCGTGTTCAGCCATGCAGTTTTACAATCTCGTGTTGCATGTGTGTTGGTGCGTGAGTGGGTGTCCATGCTTGTTCAAGAGCATGCACGCGTTGCATATATAGCTGCTGATCATTTGTCAGTTGCAGTGCAGCCAGAGTTGCATTTGGCTTCTTTCTGCAATGAAAAGAATGAATATTAAATGAATTAGGATTATGCTGAACCTCAAAAATATCCAAATGTTAATCTTTTTCTCCTGATATGACATTATCACAGCATGTGGGTTCAGAAAGTGGTGTTTCTGCACAGGTGTGTGTATCCTCCACTGTGAGGGCTGGCAGTATACTGCTCTGTAGCTCCTGACTCCTGCCTTATCTATTTTTAACTTCTAAATCTTCTTAACCTTTAATTTCCCTATCTCTGGCTCTGTGTGTGTATTCTATGTTGGTGTATGCCTCCAACACTGTTGTGTATGCCTCCAACATGTTCTCGACTTTCTTTCTCCAGTCAGAATAAAGGAATGTGTATATGGGTGCGTGGGTGTGAGCGTGTGTACACATCTGGATCTTTTCTGCTTACCATTTCCCTCCAAGGATTTCTGATGGGATATCCACTCTTGCCTGGAGTTTGGCCACCAATGCGATTTTTGGTTGGTTTAGGCCATGCTAATGCAGACGTGTGTGTGTATGTATCTGTTTGTCATGTATGGGACCTAACCGTGAGCTGTACGTAAGACGTGAGTACCTGTTTACACACTCTTATAGTCATGTTATTTTTAAATCATTTGACAGCTTCAGATAGTCTGTGTGTTCTACAAAGGAGGAGGGCAAAGTGTGGTCTGTCAAAGGGAGAGGTAGACATGCGAGAAAGGTTCTGTTTTTCTAAAGTAGAAAAACAGGCTGTGTTTATCTGAATATTAATGTATGATTAATGAGAGAAAACACTCTGACCTCCCTGATTGAAAAAAGAGGGAGTGTTGTTCTTTCAGCTTTTTTCCCTTTTTTTTAAGTTTCCCTCATGGAAGACAAGGGTAATAGGGTCTCTGCTGGAGCATTTATATACATATATGTGTGCAATTTAACTATGTCCGCCACTTCAAACTTTTGCATTCAGGAGTGAAAACATTTAGTCTTTAAAGTCTCCTTTAAAGACTAAATGAGCAATGAGAAACTGCTCTCGCTGGTCAGTTTCTTTGTAAAGCTTTTTGGGACGTCTTTGAGAAAGTGCCAGGAGGTTTGGCAGTTGGATTCTTTCGAAACTCTTTGCTTGACGTATCAATTTTTGAATGGCTGGTCTGTTTGAAGAACAAGTGTGCAGAACAAGAAGCAGCTCATGTCTGGCACAGGTTGCTTCACTTTGTATGTTACACTAGCAAACGTCACGGTCAATGCAAGCCAGGGACCATACAGTGAAGCAAGTTAGAGAGACTTTAGTTCTCTGATTAGCACCAACGGAAATCAGCCCAACCGCTTTTCATTACTGCACTCGTTGTTCACTTTTAAATGAGGTGCTTGTTTAGTTTAAGCAAGGGTAATAAATGTGCCTGTTTTCAGTTTGCTGGAAAATTTGTTGGGAGAATGACTCATTGTTTTTGTTGGTGAGAGGAGAAATACTATTCTTAGGTCGAGGTGAATATTTTACAGAAGTAGTGCTTCGGATGTAGGGTTTGTAAAAATGTATGGTCTTTTGATTCTATCATAACATATCGTATCCAGATGTGAAATCACTGTCAGTGTTGATGTGGTCTCTAGAAGTATAGTGACTTTCAAACAATTTCAACCCCTTGAAACATTGAAGTTTTTCTCTTGTTTTCTCCTATGTATTTTCTTAGGACTGTCTTTAACAGATCAAAACAAATGTGTCCATAACTGTGAAGTGAAAGAAAAAAAATATAATTTTTTGTTTAGTCATATCGGATGGAGAGTGCTACATATTCCCAATTGGATTTAGGCCTGAGTTTTGACTGGACCATTCTAAGACATAAATACCCTTCTATCTAAATTATTTAATTTTAACTTGAATTTTTAGTGTCCTAGTCACAGTTGGACCACTTCAGTTTTTTACAGCCTCCAACAGGTGTCACTCTGTCCACCTTTTCATCAGTTCCGGCCAGCATCATCACCCCTGCTGAAGATAACCAACCCCTGACATGTTGCTGCTGTGCAGAGGCAAAAAAGTCCTATTTTGGCCCTACCTGATCAGAGCATCTCCACTTGTCTGTGGAAAATCTTAGATAGAACTTCTTATAGTTTTCTTTAAACTGTGGCATTCTTCTGGGAAAAAAAATAAATAGTTGTCCTGTCAACAGATTGTCCCATATGTGCCTTAGATTTCTACAGCTCCTCCAGAGTTACCATGGTTACCACAGCACTTCTTGAAATGAAAACCTAACCAGACTATATCTCTGACCTGTCTGCTGTGTTCTTTAGTTGTTTTTCTCTTATATTCAAACCATTCTGAGGCCTTTACAACACAGCTGTATTTATGCTGAAATTAAATTACACTCAGGTGCATCCATTAGCTATCTATCTAACTAGCTGACGATATTGTTTGTGCTGGATTCTAAATAGAGGGTTCAGAGTAATGAAGACTGAATATAAATCTGGGCCACATTTTATAGGATCTTTGGGTTGGTCTTTTGCAATAAGACACATTGAACCTTGTTGCTGTAATGTGGTAAAATGTGAAGAAATTCCCAGGCCATAACTACATTAACACTGTAACACTGCTGGATCACTTTTGATGTACATCTGTAGAGGATGGTGTAGGTCGGGGGGCTCAAGTCCGGTCCTGAAGAGCTATCACCCTGCAACTTTTAGATACGTCCATTATCTAACACCCCTGGTGTTAGATAATGGACACCAGGGATCATATGAGTGGCTCTCTACCAAGCTTCTACAGAGCTGAGTTACTTCTGGTGAGGAAATTCAGCCTTTTGACACAGGTGTTCTAGATCAGGAACGGATCTAAAGTTGCAGGATGGTAGTTCTCTAGGACTGAACCTGAGCACCATTTGTGTAGGTAAGGTCATATTATCATGCGTGTTATCTGTTTAACCTTACCAAGATAATATTAGCGCATGGTGTCAGAAGAATTAACATAAATATTGAATTTATTTATTTTAAACTGATTTTTAATTTTACACCAAAGTGGCGTAAAATTTAAATTCTTGCAGTACTAAAAGTGACCACAAAGTGGTACTGTTCAGTTAGAGTTTTGCTGCTGTGGTGATAACATGCACTTGCAAAGCAAAGTTATGTGCGATGGGACACACAAACACACACATATATGCATGCTGAGAGGCATAAATCTGGGTCTAATTGACTCTCCCTAGCCGCCAGGTCCCTGCAGACCCAATAATAACAGCAGCACCACTGGTCTTATCCTGCCCAGCCCTGACCTGCTGCCAAAGGCATACACACATAAACATACACTCTTACTGTGAGATTTCTGCTTTGGCATTTATATATTCTTACATATAGTGATGTTGTCATATGTTCTGTAGGGGCTCTAAATAGAGCAAGGGTCCCAATTTCATGTGAAGACATCTCACTCAGTGTGGGATCAGGGAGGTTGAGTATATTGCTCTGCTGTTAAAAAGAAGCAAGCAAGCACTTACGACTCCCCTGGTTTCAAAACTCATTCTGCTTGTTTTGGCAGCTCCTCTCTATCTGCTCTTTCCTCTGAAAACATTGATGAAGCTTCAGAAATGTTGGTTTTTAAACTCTTCAGTGCTAACATGTTGGAATTGGAAGTTCATGTCAGCAGATCCTTATTTTTCCAATCTGTTTTTTCAATTTTTTTTTTGTTTTGCTTACTTCTTACTCTTAATTTTAATTATGTCTGTTTTTTAGCTTTCCTTGTTCTCTCTTTATTTTCCTCCTTTTGTTTCATTTACTTTATGGAAAGCTTGTCCTGGTTGGTACCTTTGTTGGCCCACATTCTTCTTTACTCATGCCTTACACAAGAGGCTCTCAGTTATTTTATTTTATGCCCCCCTATGGAATATGTTTTTCCTTTTTGCAGCAATTCCCCCTTAATTTAAAAACGATTGAGAATTTGATCTTATTTAATTATTTCTGTATAAATCACTGGGCATTATTCTAAACATTATTTTTTGTCAACTTCATCAGCTTTTTTCTTTTCAAAAGGAAAAAAGAATATGGCTTTTTAAAATTTGCAACTTGGTTATTATAAGAGGTGAAATATGCACAAAATTTTGCTCACTCAAAATCTAAGGGCTTTCAGGGGCAGTAGTCCAGGGCCCCAAGTTTTGTGGTACCTCAAAGATTAAGTAAGTTTGCTCAGGAGTATGTTTACTGACTGTGTGTTTTAAATCTTTTATGCGTTTGAAGTAAGGATTCACTGATTGCTTAACAGTGTAACTATTCAGTTATATTAGTTATATTTTACTGCTTAGTAACGTTTAGAATATGTCTTTTATTTTATAGGGCCAGCAGCAACGTAAACCGATTATATATTTAAGTCCTGTCTCCCTTTTGAGACATATAAAAGGGAGACAGGTCTAACGTAAATAAATATGTAATAGTCTGTTATGGTTATGAAGCCAAGCATGCAGCTGCAATAAAATTTGTGATTGATGTAACAGTCTTACACATTAAACAATAAATCATTTTCCCTTTCCAAGTGCTTAGCTGGCCAGTGCTGCAGTTTGTTTTAAAATAAAAGCTTGTATGAAAAGTATTTGGTTGTGGTCCACTTTAATGATTTGTGAAAAGTGGGTGGGTGGATGATGGTGGGAGAACAAATGGATACAATTCTAAGAAATGTTTCTGACTTGATGTTTATAATTAGCATTGATGGCAAAGTATATTGTACATATTGAATAATATAGAATACTTTTCAATATTAAGATTATTTTAATTTTTTAACCTTAATTAAAAAATGTCTAATTTACGTTTTACATGTAACTGCATGACATGTTTTGTGTTTGGCACACGTAACACCATTGCATCAAGGCCAGAATTGAACACTTCGGTCAGTGTTGTAGTGTTGTATGTGATTCTGTTCTGTCCATGTCCTCAGCTTTGACGTATGTGGAGCAGAGATGATAGCCTTAGATGACATGCTCTCTTGACTTAATTTCCTTCTCTGAGGGAAATAAATTTTTGAAGGACGTAAAATTTATGCACAGTCTTTGACAGAAAGGTAGGGTAAATTATAGTGTACTCATACCTCTGTCCAAGTCCAAGTAACGCAAATCCTGACCTCCAGTATCTATGTCTGAATACATTTGATTTTGTTTGTGTAATCTTTTCAAGAAAGGTTTGCATGTATTCTCCTTATTGAATGAAAATGTATTCAGAACAATATAACTGTTCAAGTAACAGATGTCTTCCCTCTAAAATTGAATGCACTTTGTGTTAGTGCTGTCACAGTTTGTATGAAAATCTCTATAAAACAGTGGAGTAACAAGGCATTTTCAGAGCAACTTTTCATGTGCCAGGATGTGTGCTTTTGTGTGTGCCTCTAGCTTGAATATCGTTCGTGGTTTTGTGTAGGCATTGCTGCAGGTCAGTGCTACCGTTAATTATTGATAGAAAAAGCTTAGCGCATGTGCTGGCAGAAACTGTTGCCTAGCACAAGCTTCAGCATGCCAGAGACATCTGCAAGAGAGACAGTGAAAACAAGTGGGAGAAAAAAAATTGGAGATTCATGCCGAAAAGTGTAGTCGAGACTGATTCATTCGTCCTAAACCTGAAGGTGCCTTCTACTACCCGCTAGCAAACAGAGAAAGAATCAGATATAATCCTGGCAGAAAAATCCATCCAGCCTCTTCTAAGATAGAAATCATCCTTTGGCGAGTATAACATCAGGGACTAGACTAAAGATCATAGGGAAAGTTTTGTTGACTCTCTATGGAAGCACAGCAATGGATTTTATAACATTCCTAAAGAAAACACAACCTGAGGAGCCAAAAGGAAGGAACCAGTGAGATTTATCAGTGTTTCTTTGCAAGTGGCTTTGAAGCTGTGGGTGTTAGAAAAAGCTAAAGATGATGAGCCGACAGGCTTGCTTTTACCGGGTCCCTCCTCCGGAGCTCCATCGGCGTAACCAGCTCCCGGCTGATCCGGCTAAGAGCAGAACTCTGCAAACTGTCATTGATATGAAGGTAGGACTGAGAAAATCCAAAAGAAGGCAATATTTTCAGTGATAATATCCCACTTCTCAGCTCTTCGATAGTGATAAATCTGTTTTCCTTTTGGCAGTGAGTGAGGTTGTTTTTCTTTTTTTTTATCTGTGACAGTAGTTCACTTCTGTTGCATGCTCCTGCTTCAGCCTGAATAGAGTAGAAAATCTGCATCGACTTCAAATACCAGCACATCCAGTGTATGCATTGTATCCTGATTATCAGTTAAATGAATATCATCCTATCGTGTCTTACAATAGCTGCAATGCCCAATATTGGCCCTTGCAGAGTTAAGCACTTATTCAGTTTGTTTCAAATGTCACATATGGAAGCTTTCACTCTCATATCAGCCTTTTGAAGCTGTTACTGCTGTGAAAAATGCAGTTGACTCCACATGTGTCTTTGAGTAATCCCCCCCACACAATTTAGTGTTCCTTCAGCAAAGCACTTGTTCCAAAAGCGATTTCCCTACCTCAAAGCCACAGTTATTTTTTACACATACTTTGTGACTTTTCCACCTATTAAGAGCCCAGCAGGGTTGTACACAGAAAGCAAACAAAAATAGCAAATACCAAAGGTAAATCTGGCTGAGTTACTTGAAAATAGAAGCAGAAAAGCCTATGACACACTTGAAGTGGAACAAATAGATGCAATGCTGCTAGTATAAAACTTACCTCATTTAAAGTATCTGACCTGTCTTTGTTTTAGTCATTAATGTGCTGCTTGTTTTAAGATGTGCAAATTTATGCTTTGTAATTGCAGAACACAAACGCTTCTTTCTGTTTTGATCCTGATGTTGTCTGGCAGGTACTGTATTTGCTCTCATGTGTTTCTCTTTTAGTTCATTTGACATAGACAACTGTTTTCTGTTATGACTTTTAACCTCTTTCCCTAATCCTTCTGAGTTGTGGTGCAGCAATGTAATCTACCATTGCTTGTTTTTATTTTGGATATTTTGGAGTTCAGCTTTTAATAGACAGCCATTCTTCTGTATGTCAAGTTAATTTTTGTAATGAGCAGTGTGTTTTTGTTGTGCCTTTTATTTATTTTTTATTTTATCTGCCAATGGAAGTTGGACATATTATTTATAATGCAGAGAGCATAGCTAGTGTGTTACGGTTTTCCTGGCTATCCAAAAAGCATCTGCCCAAGTGTACACTCTAGTATGTTTGTTTCAGTAATTTAATATGCACCTTTATGTGTTCCTGCTTGATCTGCCCATGTGCTTTTGGAAACATATGCAGCACAGTGTGGTTTGCAGGGCTGATGTCAGAGGATGTAATAGTGGTCAAATGTCTACATCTCTGCCTGTGGTTTGTGCTGATGGCACTGTACAGTCTGCTTCCAGTTATTTAATTATGTTTCTCTTCTTTTTCAAGGTTTAGAGTTTAATGCTTGTCTGAATCCATGCAACTATACAAGCTCAGGACTTGTTCATGACAGACCGTTCAATCATGGAAACTAACTTATTTTTTGTCTTGAGCTGTTCACAGATGTATGCATTTATCTATGCCATTTGAATTCATAAATAGTTTATGTAAACTTCTGACCCCTTCTGAGGACTGTAAATAAACAACCTAATATTGATCATATTTCTGTTTGGAATCCTCATTGCTCTCTTTGTATAAAAGTTTTAGGTCCAAATCACTTTGGATAGTTTTCGTTTTAGAATCTTCTGCAATCAAATCTTATGTCTGAGCCCTATTCTTGCTGATTCTGTACCAAAAATACCTTTGCTGGTGCAGGACACCAAGATCTCTTCCCTGGAGAGAAACATCAGAGACTTAGAGGATGAGGTCCAGATGCTGAAAACCACCGGCCTGTTGCACCCTGATGAAAGGCAGGACGAACTCAAGCAGGTGGAAGTCTACAAGAGCCACTCTAAATTTATGAAAACTAAGGTAGAAACTCTTTGCATGCCACACCAGCCGGCGTCATGCTGCATGGTTTGAGTGATGCATGTTACATCATCAGTACATGAGCAGTTGTTTATAAGCATGTCATATTTTTCTAATATATGGTTGTTTTAGGCTTCTGTTGAGCTGTTGTCTTGCTATATTTGTGATGTATTGAAAATCGTGTTTTATGTGGGAATTGATAAGAAGAGATAAAACGCATTTTGTGAAACATTATGTTTTGTGATGTATGGAGTATGTATAGTATGATCAGTGTTTACTTTATTGAATGTTCTTATTTTGTATTGCCTTATACCTTAGTTGTAACAAATAGATTTGTGAACAACTGCTGCTATTCTTTCTCCTCACACCAGCTGTACTAGTTCTCTTGTGTTGTCTGCTGTTGATGAGGCCTCTTTGCCTAAACAGCTGCCACTCACTGATGTTTCTGTCTTCCCAGTAGTTCAGCAGCTTCTGAAATTACATGTTCAAAGTCACTTAAATTCTTTTTCTTTCCCTATTCTGAGGTTCAGTTTCAATTTCAGCAGGCGAATTGCATGGTGCGTGTACCGATGTTTTGAATAGCTTCTGTGCATTGGCTTTATGCCTTTCATTCCAACCTCAAAACCGTCCTCAGTTTCAACACAACTGAGTCAAATAATCAGGACAGCTGTTTGATTAAGCTGTTTTGAACCAGAAGCACATCTAAATATTGGTGAGCACCGGCCCTCAAGTCCTGGATTTGAGGAGCCCTGGTCTAAAGTATGCATTGTGCTACTGAATCGGTTCACACTGACTGTGAAGTCAGTGTCTGGTTTTACGGTTTCCAGTAATTGTGAGGTGAAAACTTGGAGCCTCTTTAAGTTTGCCAGTATTAGTCAGTCCTCATCAGTCCAGGCAGAGCATCTGAATAACATACTCTGGAATTAATTATTGAGCAACTGCTGAGACACTTGAGCAGAGCTTGTGCAAATTATGTAACAGTGGCACAAATATTTAATGATTATGTCATCTCTGGTTTATGCTAAGGTTTTGTTTTTTTTTTTTTCCCAAAAAGTAACTGTTGGCAGCCTGGTATAGCTAGACTGTTATATATCCTATATTGTCAGATTTATTAAGGATAATTCTGGGAAGTAATTCTCTGAATGTGGAATGTCTTGGTATTCCTAAGAAACACAAGACAGATACACAAATTTGTGTGTGCTTGTGGGCAGGAGTGGTATCAGGTCTCTCATATTTAAAGTGAGAACATGTTTGATGGAAAACACTCATGAACTATCGGCTTTATGTGAATCATGCTGTTCTGCACTTAGGAAAGGCTTGAGAAAGATTTCTCTTTGTGTGGCTGACTGCTGATTTTCTTTTTGCATTCAAATGTGCACTGGACGACATACACAAAATTAAACAGACACTAGAATATTTTTGGAGATTCCATTGGTTGGCGAGGTCACTTGGTGGAAAATAAATATTTGGAGAGTGTAGAATGAGTCATCAGTTTATATATTTGTAGCAGAAAACGCACTATGTGAAACATGTTTAAATGGATAAATGTGGCCTCTGGTTTAAGATGTTTTCAGTGGTCTATCACACTGAAAAAGTATGTTATTAAAGCAATCCATTTAACATATGGTCAGAATCCTTGTTTGGAATTAGGTCTCAAGTTTCACAGAGTTTCTGTCCATATAGCTGTGATGGCTATTTATTCTACTTTGATGGCTGGGGCCGATGAATCGTGCTACATGTGAAAAGGTTTCTCTCGGGCTCATTAATGGTGCTCTTTGTATGGGCTCGTTTGTCATTGAATCGGGGGAAGTTCCAGATGCAATCATAAAAGAGATGTTTTTATGAATGGGGCTCTGACAGACGAATGTGAGCTTACAACGGCAGAGGAACAGAGAAGGGGAGTTCTCTCTTCACCCGTGATATACATCACAGTGATGGCTCTCGCTTGCTTTTGCATGTCTCATCTTTCTGCGTACAGTCACACAGAGAAACAGAAAGTCACCACACATGCAGCAATGCACAGATTCATTCTATATCCTTGAAGTGTTTGGGTTCCTGGTGTTTCAGCTGTGGTGGTGACTGCAATCGAGGTGCAACTGTTGTTAAAGAAACCGGAGAGGGCCTTGTCCCTGACTTACCCGTTTTCCACTCTTGACTTTGATCTGGTTAAGTGCTATAAAACTATTGAGTAATATAGTTTGGTAAATGAGCTCGTTAAGTGGCTGAGCTACTTTTGTAGAGGTTTACTTCAAAAGTTTGATCTGTGTGATTCAGAAGATTGTATCTGCACACACAATTAGACTTTTAGCTTAGTAGTTGCTGTCGTCTTGTCTCTGTGTTTCTGTAGGAGCAGACATTGTCACCATGTGTGTCTTCCATCAGACCAGCTCCTACCTTCCTCATGCCCACTCAACTGCCTTGGATCACAGAACAAGAAGAAGTACTTCTTTTATTAGCCTCTTTACTTTTAGATCGTTTCCTTCATTGGCTAATGTTTAAAATATCTGTTTTCTGTTTTAAATTTAAACATCAAGTCTTGTGCTTCCTTTCTGAATAATTTTTTGCTCTTCATGTTTCATCCTGTCAAATCTCTGAGGTCGCCTGGCAAACATTTTCCTAATTTCACAGTTTACTGTGCCTCTGTTCTAACTTCATGGATCCCTGGGGATCATTCTGTGCCTGTAGGTTTTTACACATGGTGTGGTTCAGTCTGACTTTCATTTTTATGTGATGAACTCTGCTTACTTAGTTTGAGTAATCTCACTTTTAAAACAACTTTGTGCATTTTTGGCACCAGTCAGATTCCAGTCTTCTGTACATCAGTCTACTCGGCAGAGAAACCTCCCTTTTTGGTGGATTTAATTTGCTGTGTGGTGTTTTGTTATGGTATCTATGGTTTTTGTAAGCCAGCCAATCTGTTTCTCTTGATGATTTTCTGCTTTTCGGCTGTCCAGCTTAACATTTGAATACAACTAAACAAGGACTCCCGAGTAAGGTTGTAATAACATTATAATAATACTGAATGGCTATAACATAATTCGACACATTGTGTTTTTAAAATGCCTGGGTGTTGTACTAAATAGACCTTTTTAAAGTTGAGGGCAAGCTTTGAAAAATATATTATGTCTTTCCCTTCATTCAGAAATAACTAAAATTAGATTTTTCTAATGTATTTTGTTTTGTGTGATTATCAGATAGAGCAGCTGAAGCAGGAGCTGAATAGGAAGGACTCAGAGATGCAGGCCCTGCAAACCAAACTAGAAACACTGACCAATCAGAACTCGGACTACAAGCAACACATCGAGGTGCTAAAGGAGTCTCTCAGTGCCAAGGAGCAGCGCGCCAACACACTGCAGACAGAGGTGAGTGTTTCCAAAATACTTGGTGTAAATAGTATGTAAATGCTGTTATGCACAGGTTTCTGCAACAGAAATAAAAAGACTTCTAGAAAGAAAACTTCATAATGCTATGTTACTCATTTATTAAGATCTGGAAGAATTGGAAGTAATTAGTTATCAGCAGCAATCAAGTGTTCTATTTTAAGTGTTATATTTGTGCTGTCATATTTCACTAGTTGTTTTTTTTTTAGTTAAAATGTATTTTTTATGGAAAATCCTTTGTTTACTCATGCAAAATTAGAGATGAGGCAGTGAAATGGTTGAATTTGAGATGCTTCAGTGTATTTTGATTTGACAGAAACAAATTTGCA
Organism: Poeciliopsis gracilis; assembly: GCA_911649635.1. Classification (NCBI taxonomy): domain Eukaryota; kingdom Metazoa; phylum Chordata; class Actinopteri; order Cyprinodontiformes; family Poeciliidae; genus Poeciliopsis; species Poeciliopsis gracilis. Next base: position 9,262,895 of record CAJVRI010001220.1, read on the forward strand.
GTTAAGGTCTCTCAACTTTTTCCCATAAGCCTTTCTGCTTTTCTTATGGGCATATAGAGGTGGGCGGAAAGCTATTTTCTACACCACCACATTTGTACATGTGGGTGGGTCAGTCAGCAGGCTGAAGAAAACTGGCAGCTTTTGCTCATGTTTGAAGTGTTAAAGGCTCTTTACCTTTAATCATTTTATCATCATTTTAGGGAGGAAAAGGGGTTGATTGTGGAGAAGCATGAATGTGAAATGTTTGTGTTGAGTGTGTATGTGTGTGTAAGTTGCATTTTTTCATCTGTCACTCTCTTGACTTGAAACCGATACTTCATATCGGTTTGGCAGTTGAGAGCAGCCTGCTAACTATGTCAACTCATCATCGCAGGAAGCAATTTGAGCCAAAATTAGGCTTAATTGTTGATACATGTGCAAAGGATTTCAGCTTTTGCTCTTTGCTGAATACATCATACTTAAAATAAATACTTTTCAGTGGGTGGTTTTCTGTGTGTTCATGTTTACCAGCCTGTAAAGCAATGTTGCAATTTTGAGAAATGTTTGTCACCATGACTGAATTTTGCTCTGGGGACACCTGGTGTACTGACACTTATAATTGTGAATTCTTCGAAAAGTATTCATCCATCATTTTGTCTCTGCACAGCTTTTTCCAATCAACCATTCAGAATGTGGTCACAGAAAGGAGCAGGTGTGCTGAGTTGAAAATAAAGACCAACTTTGAAGATATATCTACTTCCTGTTCAAAAATTTTAAATGGAGTTCAAAACAGGGACATTACAATCTCTTTTCATTTCGTGCTCATGTTCACTTACTTTTCTTTAATGATTTAACTAAAGTAGAACATTAGAGAAAGATTTTGCCACTAGTCATTATCCCTCCAAGGCCAATGCTCTCACCTGCCACCCAACATGCAAGGTACATGATCCCGTCGTCCCTTTCCGTAGGTGGTATGCTCACAAAGATGGGGCTTCCTGTAGCTTCTTTGGGTTGAGCCCAGGCTCCAAGAATCACAGTAATATGAAATTAGTATTTGATCTTGTTTCAACCACAAGTTTATTCTATCAGAAAAAAGAGTTAGGATATGCTGCCTACTAATCATTAATCACTAGTCTGTGGAAAATATCTTGCATGTACAGCCCTAGTCCCAGGACCTTCCATTCTTTACTACTGTGAGCTTTGCAAATAAGGTTTTGGGTCATACTCATCTGAGCTTTATTGATATTTAATAATGTTTTTATATTGACACAACTCTATCTGTCTGTCATTGTATTGCATGGTCGCAATATCACTTTTTTGAACCCAGAAAAATACATTTTATGCACATAAAAGAAACCTAAATTATGAAAATGCCACACGAGGAAGTCAAGCAGTGGTGTTTATAGTAAGAGAAGGTAAAATAAATTTTCCTTCATTGTTTTAACTGGAATTTATTATGAGAAAAGAAGTGTTGTAGAGCCAGCTGTCACCCCAGCGGTCCTTTTGTAAACCCTGCAAAGCTGCTAAGACAATAAATTGCCTACATAGGGAGGATATACTGTTCATGTTTTTGTGGTTTCATGGCACAAAAATATTTTTCCCACCACCTGCTGTGTTTTTGTCAGTCATATTGCTTTGTTTTGCTTGGTTGGATCAACGCCATTACAATTGCAGTTGTATTCACACTATGTTCTCCATACCATTTCTAATTTGAAAAAAACATTTCTATGTAATTAACTTTTTGGGCAAAATGTTTTTGAAAAATTCACAAATTTGACATACTATACTCTAAATGTTAAATAACTGTTACTTAGTGGGACCAGTTTAGAGTACTATCATTAAGATAATACCAGAGCTGGAATAAGGATAAGTGTTACATGTACTAACATATCATTAGATATGCACATATGTTTCTTTGAGGTTTGGCCTGCGATTTCGGCGTAAGAAGAGAAACAGCTACAATAATTCTGATTTTGGGTGCATCGCAGCATTCTTTGCCATTTCTTCTCACTTCTCATAGGCCACTGCCAAGGACCTGTAATTAGATCCAGATCACAAATACACAAACATACAGCTGTGCACACACAACCCCAAAAGCACAGAAAAACACGTTGTCAGGTCTGATTACTTGCTTCTCATCTCTGGACTCGAGTAATTTTTCTTGCTATTGAAGTGGCATTTCTTCCCCCCACTTTGGAATGACTCGGGTTTCCTCAACTAAGTGGGCAAACTGGAGGATGACTGAAGATCTTTAGTGTGCTGTAGTGAGCCAGTTGTTGGAATGCATTCCTCTGCTGCCTGTCTGTCATTCAGAGAGAGAACAGCCTTTCTTCCAGGATTCCCTTCTCATTCAGTACTTACATCCAGCCAGTGCAGTATTGTAGTACTGGATCTTCAACTTTCAGTCCAGCCTTTTCAAAGTTACAAAACTATTGGATTAGACATATCCAAAAAAAAAAGTGTACATTGTTCATTTAGCTGACTTTAACTATGATAGCTAGTGACTGGTATGTTCCAAAGCCAAGCTGCTTTTTATCAGGGAGACTGTAAAAGCAGTTCCCATCAGGATGAGACTAAGAGATAGTTGGCCTCAGAACAGAGAAGCCACTGTATGCAATGGAATGAGAAAATTGAGAAAATGGATGCATATTTATTTGTCAGTCAAAGTTAAGAACAGCCTCTAAATGGGTGTGATTGAGTCTGCCTTCAGATAACTGGAAAATGTGGAAAATAATGAGTGCACACTTTGGTGGGAGCTGGGCTGGTCTGCCAGTCTGAGGAAATTTAACTCTTTAATACAGTAAGATGTGTATGTGCCTTTCATGCCCTGAGCAGGACAATGCAGCGCTGTAATGATACTCTACCAGATCAGGTAACCTGTCAGAGACCTTCCTGCATATTTAACAAGTCCTGAGAACTAAAGAACATCTCAGAGCTACACTACCAGAAGAATTTGACCTGGTTTCAGTTTTCAGCTCAAAAGATTGTTTTCAATGTGATGCCTATTTGTAGAAGATTGTCTTAAAGGATTCTAAGTTTGACTTACCTCAAGTTTACTGATAATGAGACCTTTGTAGGTGTATCTGCCCATGTTCTCTGTATATTTTATGTACTCTTCATCTTTGAAAAGCAACAGTGTTGTTGCTACAAAAATCTCAAATAATAGAAATTCCTTTTGATTTACAGGTTCATTTTATAAACCTGGTATTTTTGCAAGCGGTCACTCACTGACAGAAATACAAGACTTGTATTTGACTCAAGTCGTTATCAGAGTCTGAGCCAGCACCATAAATAACTCAGGAAGGAAGAATTTAAGCTTTTGCTTCTAACCAGAGATACAAATAAAATAGAATAACACATAGATATTTCTTCTTCTTAGAGAAATATCTATTTTTTTTCACATGATGCTTACACACCAGGAAAGTGCCATACAGGACGCATCTTGTACAGAGTTCACCAGCACCACTGTTGGTGACAAATGTTAATTATTCAAAGAAGATTAAGTTGATTCCCATTCTCTTTAAGCAAATGACATTTCAGACTCATATCTCTTTTTCTGCTTTCATGCCTAGAATTTTGAAAAGGAGAGTTTTATTAAGTTTTGTGAAACCTATATGAGTGTTAAAGAAAAAATGTATCCCTGAGTCTCTTACAATATGTTGCTTTTGCATTACTTATGTTGATATTTCCTCTCAATGTTTCAGTGTGACTTTGGTGTTCTTGTGTTCACTCTTTCATCACTAGCATTTCCTGTGTGTCTGCCAGAGGACACATTCTACATTCTACTGAGTTTTGTTTTTGAGGTTGAAATGCAATGACTCGAAAAAGCTATAAATGAGTCGAATAATTTGCTAACATTGACCACAGCGACAATGATGAATAGCTAAAACAAGAAGAGAATAAAAGTGCGAGAGGGAATAATTCACAGACTGATGGAGTGACAAGAGGAAGTGAAAGTGAGATGTTTGAGCAGCTTAATAGATGGAGGTGTTTGTAGGCTTTTGTCAGTGAATTATGCAATGGTACAACATACTGTGGTCCCTGCTGGTCTTTTATTGTTGATCTTTCCTTGTTCTCTCTGCTGATTGATGGTTCATATTGCTAGTGAGGCAGAGAAAAGATGTGGTTTCAACCTGGTTGTGGTACACCATGGATTGTGCCCCTGGTGTGTTCTTTCTTCTGGCCTCATTTGTTTTTGCTTCTCCCATCCAGATTGTCTCCACCTCCATCTGGTTCTCTCCCAATTTCTACAATATTTGTTCTTCTTCTCTCCCCATAACTAGCCCACAGCTGTTTACAATATTAGAATAACAAGCAGATAGAAATGGAAGCATAGGTGAGGGCTTTATAAAATGAAAATGGACTTGTAGATTGAGGTTGGAAAACTTCTGCTCTATCTTTAGCTCAGATTGACCACTAATGATAAGTTGCACACTGAGTTCTGGAGCTCTTCTAATGAGTCCCAAGTGTTGAGGGGCAGTTTTAACATGACTTCATTCAAACTTGCCAGACCATGGTCACCGTTCTCAGGCCCAACTGCATGATTTTGAGTTCTTGGATTGGTGTGGTTTGGAATTTAGTGTGAATAGCACACCACTGAGCTGACTAGAACAAACACGATACGATCCAAAATAAAGACCCTGCATGTTCTTCAGAGGCTATGTGGAAAAGCCATAAAATGGAGTAACTGGGGTCATCATGCAGATGAGATATTTAATGGTTTGTACAGAGAATGAGGTACAGTAAGTACATGCAGTTATCAGTGTTAGCCTACATAAGAACATGTTATACACCCCGATAAGGATTTCCAATGTATCTTAAAATAGATTAATACTTTGTCCCATAAAAAAAAACATTTCCATCCATTCAGTACCTTCTAGGGATAACCCAGAGGGGTTGCGAGGGTTACCTTATCTCCAGAGGTCAAGTGGCGAGAGGCGTGATTGATATATATGAGGATGATTGATTTATATATATGCATACAGTACAGACCAAAAGTTTGGACACACCTTTCATTCAATGAGTTTCCTTTATTTTCATGACTATTGACATTGTAGATTCACACTGAAGGCATCAAACTATGAATTAACACATGTGGAAATATGTACTAAGCAAAAAAGTGTAAAACAACTCACAATACACCTTATTTTGTAGTTTCTTCAAAGTAGCAACCTTTTGCTGTGTTTACTGCTTTGCACACACTCTGCATTCTCTTGATGAGCTTCAAGAGGTCGTCACCTGAAATGGTTTTCACTGTCAGGTTAATAAGTGGGCTTCCTTTCCTCATAAATAGTAATGAAAATAAAGGAAAACCCATTGAATGAGAAGGTTGTGTCCAAACTTTTGGTCTGTATATATATATATATATATATATATATATATATATATATATATATATGGAATAGAATAGACATTACACAGAGTACTGAGAGTGGAGGTAAAAATTATTGTGAGCCTTGAAGATTTTGATAAGCTACTAACTTGGGAGTTTTTCTCACAATTGAACACATTTTTAACAGATTGTGACTATTATAAAAATTCTAGATTTATGCCTCTCAAAAAATATATTTTTCAGAAACGTTTTGCACATTCTTATCAGGGGAGTTAGAAAATGTATACTATGTCAAAAGATTATGGCATGCCATTGTTTCCAACTGTTACTATTATAGCATTCTAAGTTAAACAGTTCTGTAAAATGTTCACTTTCAAATTAAAGATCTGTTCTGCCCCCTACATATAGACTGTTTTCATACTACACAGAAAAATGGCCAGAAATATGGATTTGTGTGAAGGTGCAGATTCTTTGAAAAGAAGATGTAGATACTGGCATCTGCATCTGGAAATAGTCTGAATTATAATTTAAAAAATGTTAATGAGGAAGAGCTATTCAGGAAGTCTTCATTATCACATTGGTGTGGGCTATGCACGTCTTGTTTGTTGATAATGATTAGAGAATTCAAAATGTGTAAAGACACCTTTCAGGAGTTAGTTAGTGTGAATGTAATTAATGTGAACAGCACACTAATTAATAGGTGGATTATCATTTATCAATCCACCTATTTAGTAACAAAATGACTGATCTTTGGAGGAAATCATTCATTCCCTCTTAGACAATGATGACGTTCTAGGGTGTTTTTTTTTAATTGTCTGAATGTGTCATTTTTTCCCTGCTTTTTTGTCCTGGTAACCTCTGTATTTTTCCATGCTGTTTTTGTATAGCCTGTGGGCAGACAGCTGCATTACAAACATTTTATCAACAGATGTTGCAGTATTCAAGGCAGCCATACCTCTCTCTCTCCACCCTACAGACCCTGCTGTGAGGCAGTTCACATCCGCTTATTATCCTTTGCTGGCCCCTTAGGTGATTTGTCCCTTTATGCAATTCCTGATCAGAGCTCAGTCTGTTTCCTTAGCCTAACTTTTAAGACTCTCCTCAAATGACACACAGCCTTAGCCTGAGGACAGGGAATGGCCCTAATTTCCGCACAGATGCGACCTGATGTTGTCATGTCTGGGTTGGCAGGTGGAGGTTAGAAGGAATCTTCCATAGTATTTACTTGTTAGTTTAGCTTAAGATGTAATCCTTGAGTGATCTGCAGTGAATATGTTCAAAGTGGAAGAAGTATCAGCACATAGTATCAGCCCTGGAAAAACTCACACTTTAGCTATAGTATACTAATCGACTGAAAAAGTGAGTGGGACTTCACTAACTAAACTTGTTCAGGTCTTTCTTGATAGTTGAGTTCAATTTTATGTCTTTTTAATGAATAAAATATGCTTCTACTCAATATATACTACCCTTAGCTCAAACTACAGTGTATTTCACTTACTGTATCTGTTACTTTCCCATATACAGTCCCTGTTAATAACTTTGGATAATATGACAAAGACTGTTTTATATATAACACAAAAATGTAGGTTTGAGCAGGTTTTTTTTTTCTTGAAATTCCAAAACAGAACATAACAATTATACTTCTTAAAATAAATTCTCTTTAAAAACCATATGCTTTTTTAAACATAATTTTCAACACATATCAACATCCCATTGTAGAAAATTCATCCATCCTCTTTGCAAAAGCTTTATGGTTATCTTTGTTTTAGTCCTCTGCGACAGACTGGCGACCTCTCCAGAAACATTCACTGGCGATGAACGTTTCATCAGCACACTTCCCGACATCATTAGGGACAAGGGTGAATAGAAAATGGATGGATGTTTTAATCCCTAAATACAGAAGTGAAATTGTGGCTCTTTAAAAATTACAACACATTTGCCTAGATATTTGTTATAAATTCTTAGTTGTCTTCTTTGAAAAAGTCTTGACATGTTAAATTCAAGAATGCTTCATTAATCCCAGAGGGAAATGAAATGTTGTTACTCATATTATCCAGGGTTCTTTAAATAGTTGTTGCGCATGTTGCAGTCTGACAGCAGATCAGAAGAAGCCTCTGGCTGAAGACACTTGTTGTATTCCAGTCTCATGCTCATGGGTTGTCTTCATTGTAATTCATTTTATGAAGAATCATTCTCCATACAATAATCTCCAGAGCTTCCACAGCAGTTCAACCTTGATGGTTTCAGATTTGCTGTGAAAGAGGAGATAGAATCTTTCCCTGATTCAAGCTATCATGATGACAGAGCTCTGACCACACTTACAGTCAGAGCCAGTGTGTCCATTGATAGGTCAGAATGTTGTCCATGTTAATGGAGAAAAAAGAACACAAATCATTGTTTTTGTCTCTCAAAACTATAAAGGTAGAAAAGCACTCAACATAAAAAAGCTATAAAACTCAGAGCACATATGAACTCTTGGTGCTATTATTACGTTAGACAGAAGTTTAGTTGTTTAACTATGGAAGCTTAATATTAATGCACACACACACACACACACACCCCCCCCACACACACACACACACATGCAGTTACTCTATAGGCCATAAATTAACACACCGACATGAACTGTTCAGTGAAAATAATAAATTCTTTGGTCTTCAGCTTTTAACACTGTCTCCTGACATCTACTTTAAGTTTCTGTTGATTCATTCGAAAACTACGGATTATTTGACAATACCCCTCTTATGCTTATGTACGCAAGCTATATCTGAAGTCAGGTGCCTACACACCATCTGTCTTGGGCAGTACAGTGCATATGTTGTATGTACAGGTATTCTATAAGCTGGATAAAGCCGTTTTTTAAATCACCTTTCACCAGTCTCTAATAACGTAGACATTTATTTGAGCAAAACAAGCTGCTTGAACCCATCAGTCGACATTTATTCTTTTCTTTATTCATCATGTTAGAGTGTGTTGGGTTCTCTTTGATGCTTATGTTTTAACAAATATATATTTGAATGAATGTAGGTGGTATGTGGCATGGTGGTGGTCTTGAATAGTTTTGTAACAAAATAGTCCTTCCTTTCATCTCAGAGTGATACAAACCAGACCTGGTCAAATAATTGAGTTGAAAAACATGAATTAGGCAAATATTATGCCATAAATTTAGAAGATTAATATCCCCTCACAGAATTTTATATAAATTATGTCTAATCGTTGCCTTTAGCTGTATTTACACAGGCCTAAGCGATGTCACACAGCCAGGAAAGTGAATAGCTCACACAGTTTTGTGTAGAGGCACAGAGGAGCTCAAGAAGACCTGAACTCGTTGCTCGTTGGCCACATTTCACCAGACCTAGTCTTTGGACTTGGAATATTTTCAAGTGCTTTTTTGTCTGAAGTGATATTCTTTGTTTTGCAACATAAAAGTGATTTAAGCTCTGGTGAGTAATGCCATTTCTATGAATGTCACCAGGGTTTAAAGATATCTTTTGATCGGCCAAAGACTCTTCATGGCTCTGGAGTCCAAGGTGGGTGAGTGAGGGTCCAAATGTTACTAAAGGACTTTTGGTGGACCCCCAGGCCTTTGCTGTGGTCTTTCTGGTTCTGCCGTTTAGACTGTGGTATACTCATATTGTCTCTGTGTTGCCTATTGCGGTCAAACACCGGCACCTACACCAATACCTCTGCAAATCTTCCTGCCAGAAAAACTTTTATGATGAAATGTGAGGCACGGAAAAGGGAGGTGAGGACAAACAGTGAAGCTGTTTTCTTTAAGCCTCAGTTTTGCTTTGCTAACCAGTTTCCAAAATCCACATTTGCTTGTCATTGTAAGCATGAATGGAGGAAGTCTGAGGGTCTTAAGGTCTGCTTATACATCAGTGTTCATGCATGTTACATGTAAGCTTACGGATGCCTGTGTGCTGAGAATACTGTAGCCTGTATGGATGTGTGCTTGCATGTGTTTAAAATACTTTGTGTCTGTGCCAATTGAAAGAAAAGCCGCATGTGGCCAAGAATCATTATCTTATCAACCGCAGAATCTTGAATGCATATTAGGGTAATTTTTCAAATGATGTGGTGTTGAGTGAGAAGCACCAAAGTTTCTGTAATTTTTTTTTTTTTCTTGTGGATGATGGTGGTGTAATAGGGGTTTTTAATATTTCTTTATGTTTTCCATTCATTCTCAAGTGTTGCTTTAAGAACTTATATTGTTCCTGGGATTTTCAAACTTTAATGTGCCTGAACCTGCCTGCTGTATTTCTAGCTGTAACTTCACTAACGTTTTCAAAAAAAAAAAAAAAAAAACAACTTATAAGTAGTTTGTCTAGATGGAGTTAGACTCTAAAGTGACTTTCAAAACCAATTGACTGAACTGGATTTTATTTATTGGCTTGAGTTTATTCAGGGGGTAAATACAAATGTATACATTACAATTTCTTTTTTTATGAAAAGATTAAAACTATTTTGCATTGATGTGCTACTTTGTGTTGATCTATCACATAAAAAAAAAACCTTCATTAAGGTTTTTGGTTGTAAGACGATAAAATGTGAGAAAAGTCTAAGATATATCAATACTTTAACTAGCTACTGTATGCCATTTAATAAAAGTCTTATGGGGTTAACGCCTCTATATCTTCTTATGTATAAGCCAATGATGGAGCGGCATCTCTGTGGTGTTAATGTCCTCAAGCCAAATGATCTGTGAAGAAATGCTATAATCTCTTTCCACCCTTTCTCACTCTTGCCTGCTTTACCCTTTCTCATTTTCATTCATTCATTCATCTGTGCCTGCTCACCTATGTAACATTGTCTCCTTGCTTCGGCTTTCTGGCAGCGATGAGTGCTTTAAGAGGGTATTAGCACGGCATCTGTGCAACACCATCACAGCGTAGCAGACTTGTGCAGGTGAGACAGCAGGGATTTCCTGTTTGGCCCCTTTGGTACATTTTTGCTAAATTGCTTCTTGCCAGGTGAAGTTGAAGCATAGGAGGTCTGCCTTTCTTTCTGTCATACATATTGTGAACACATACACACATGTATGGAAGCACAAAGGACTAGTGACTGGCCTAATGTGTGTGTGTGTATGTGTGTGTGTGCAAATGTAATTTGGGGAGGACAGAGGCATCCTCAGTATTACAATTTGGTTGTATGCCAGACAAGCAACATGAGATAAATACTTTAGCATCCTACACCTGGAGCTCTTGGCTGGCATCAAAAGCCAGACTTTAGGGGTACCTGCGATACTCAGGAAAACACAAGTGCACCTCAGTTTTAGAAATGCAGATATAGTATTTGAACTCAAAACTTCCTGCTCCCTGCACAATAGCAAGTCTGCTGTAGTCCTACACTTTTCTTTCCCCAACCTAATTGGCCTATGGCTTTTCCTTACATGTTAGTTCAGACACATTGTCATTACATTGAATTTATTTAGCGAGTTACTTTTATCCACTGTAACTAAAATATTAAAAGCACGATTGGGAGTCAAACCCCTGATCATTGGATTGAATTTAACCAGTGCTTTACTAGTCATTCCAACCTTGATGTGCTTTACACTACAGCCACATTCATTCAGGTCTCGCAAATTGATATACCATTATGCAGATTGGTAAGAAACTTGTGTTATAGTGCCTTGTTCAGGCACACATCGACATGTGGCATGAGGAAGCAGAATGGGATCACACCATTTTAAGGGGAGATGAGTGCCCTATCCAATAAACCATGATAGCTTTAATATCATGTACTAAGCTAACCGTTCTAAAGTTTTAGAAGACATTCAAGGTTCCCCATGAAAAAGTAAAATCCATGAAATTAAGGGGTAGGGCATAGTTTCGAATGTTGACTTAGCAATTCAAACTTGGAGACAATTTATCTTTTTATTAATTGTAGCTTTTTTTGGTTTTTTTAGATCAGTCAATTAAATGATTCAGTTACTATGTTGTTACAATGTTTTAATACTACACCCCAAAATATAAACATATATTGTTGGTAGCTGGATGATGAGCAAATAGCTAAGAGCATTCCTAAGACAATGTATCCTCCTAAAACCTTTGAAATGCAAAGCACATGTTCTATAATGCAAAGTCAGGAAAGGCCATCAGATTTTAAACTATCTTGATTTTATGTTGTTTTTATTAATGAAAGGGCTTCGTAAGATATTTTAGCGATGAGCTGGAACATTCTGTTCCTTAAGTCTTTTGCCCCTTATGTTTCAAAGCATTTATTGTAAGAACAGTTGATAATAAGCTGTCTTTTACTGTCTCTCTTAAAAGTACATGTTGAGTTCAAATGAACTCATTCAGCCTGGTTTTAAATTAGCCGTTAAAGGAGCAAAAGTTCTAGTCATCATGGCCAGATTAAGATGTGAATGTACATATGGATTATTTTTAGCCAGTCTAGCAGAATACTGATACCAAAACTGAGTTTTGGACATAGCTCAGAGGTCTCTCAGCTCGTAGCACACAGCCAGATACAGATTATTTTAATGTGATCAATGGCAGAACCTCACCAGTCGTGCAACACTCAGAATAATAGATGACAGTAGTCACCCCAATTTCCTTCTTTATTTACATATACTTTTACAGCATCACTCTGCAGTTCTTTATTTTGTGAACAATAAGCCAAACAATGTTTGATGCTTCTAAATGTCAACAAGTGAGTGTGTTGAGAGATGTTATTTCAGGTACTTTTTTTTTTATGTATTTTTTTTTATATTGTTTATTTTTTCCTTTCCTATAATGTGGGCTGTCAATGATGAAATTTCTTTTTTTAAAATTCTCTGTTATTGCTTTTTGTGATCAACTACAGGTGGACGCTCTGCGAGTGCGCCTGGAGGAGAAGGAACAGATTCTGACCAAGAAAACCAAACAACTGCAAGACTTGAGTGATGAAAAGAGCACACTGGCTGGAGAAATCAGAGATATGAAGGACATGCTGGACGTCAAGGAGAGAAAAGTGAATATCCTACAGAAGAAGGTAATTTTAACATAAGTTAATATTCATGCTTCCACGAATGCATAAGTAATTTGGAATATACTTTTACCCTCGAGTGCATCCCTCTAGGCCTTACCTTCAAATTATTCAGATATTTTTTGTAAATGGAATAAGGCATTATTGATTTTTTTTTGTTAGAATTCAAGGGAAATTGGAAAGAAAGTAATGTTGAAATAAATGTAAAGAATAACCTTTCGTTTAATATGATAAAGGAAAAGTAAAGATTAAAAAACAATTTTATGCGTCAACAATAGTAATTACATACCTTTGCTTAAATCCTGCCGTATGTCCCATACTAAATCCCCCTGGATGTCCCCATGTTAAATCCTCCCATATGTGCTATATTAAATAAAAAAACAAATTTAAGAATTAAGTGTGCATATTGCAGTTTTGCTTTCACAATATAGATCTGATGAATTAACCATATTTCCTTTTATTGAAAGTGATGCATTTTTCTGGTTACAAAATTAACTTTTGCTCATCCACTGACTTGGTTTGGATTGGAACCTTGTGTTCTTGTTGCCTTATATGTAAAGTGTTTTCAGATAAAATATAAGTGTCTTCTTGTTATGTTATAATCATTAAAAATTTATTTCTACTCAAAATTTTTGCACAAAGGATTTCCCTTGTAGTTCTGTGTAACTTACCATCTATTACATCGGGTCAAGTAATGAATTTATGCCTATGCATCCCCTGTATATGTACAGAATATGTTGTAGAAGGTAAAGGAAAAATACTAACATTGTTAGCTGGAGTCAGGTCTCACACAATACCCCCTACTTTTGATTGCCCACACAGAGATACTCATACTCACACACACATTTGCACAAGATGTCTGTGAGGCTTAAATGATTTTTATAAGGGTAGCTATTAAGACAGGGCCTGTTGCTACCTGTGGTGTGCATGCTGGTTGTTTCTCTGTAGACCAATTACTCACACATAAAGGTCTTCTCTTAACTTCCTAGTTTCTTCTCATGTCCTTAAATTAGAGATTAGAGATTCTTCCTCTCTCCCTCCCTCTTGCTGAGTTAATGAAAATGCTCTCCAAAGGTCAGACACAGTGACAAAAGTTTTGATCTGCGGAGGTGGGGCTGTTTGTGGTTTAGATTAAATTACTGTATTTATGTTGCACTTGTAAAAATTCTGCTATGCTGTAAATATAAAATGAATGGTTAAGTGAAATGAAATCTCACGTAACATAAGTCACATCTGTACAGAAGTGCTGTTAAAAAAAAGAAACAAAATAAAGAAAAAAAAACTAAAGAGAAAACTGAAAGTGAACCGTACAGTATATGAAACTCAACTGCAATTTTCTTAACTTTTGACATTTGTTCATGACTCGACATTTAATATCTGAGTGTTTCTGATCTTTTATGAGTCTAAAAAATATTTAGAATCTGTACTGAAAGACCAGACAATAAGTGTTTTCTAAGGTTGTATTTGTGTGACTTATAGTAGAAATAAAAAGAAGAAAATCTTAAACATAAAAAATGTCTGATGATCCAAGGATTAACTCTAAAATGTATTTGTAGGTTCTGACAGCATCATGATGTGGAGATGATTCTCCTTTTTAACAGCAAAACAGCTTAAGATGGTAATACTGGAAGAAAGAGGCTTAAACTGGGGAAGTTCACCTTCTAGGAGGACAAACATTAGAATTGTGACGTTTGGACTAAGTTATTTACCAAAAAAACAATGGTTAAAAAATATTTAAAATAATCTGAAAATAATATTTTTATTCACTTTAAGATTAGGTGGCACTTCATGATGGAAATTTTTACAAATGTCTATCATGAAAGACATTAAAGCTTCTGTTTGTAGTGAGAGAAAATGCAAAGAAATTGAAGGTCAATTTCACTATTGTCAATGCATGTGATGATATCCACATTTTTGGACTGATAACACATGAAATCAGAAAAACATAAGCACAAAGATGTCCAGGCCTGGGTGGTGTAATACCACAGAGACTCTTTAGCTGCAGTATGGATCCCTCATGAGTTAACTATGCTCAGTCCAAGGAGGACTGAGCATAGTTGGAATACAACTATGAGGAATACATCTTCTCTTTCCAGATGTTATTTGGACAGTCACCACTGCTTATTGCATACTTTCATGATGTCATTGCTGTAGTTTGAGACACAGGTTGATCCTAATAGCAAGGGGCTCAATATGACTGAAAATAATGAAGAAATTGTCTTTTTGTGAGCACATTGGTCTTTTGTATCACAACACAGAACAGTGGGGGCTCTGTTCAAGCCCTTGGTCAATGAGACCATGTCCAATGCATAATGATGCATTTATTTGTTTATTTTTTCCATTTGCATTTCTTCTTTCTCCTCCCTTTGGCTACGGGGTTAGGGTTGTGTGTTGTGTGCATAGCCGGTTGTGGTGTGGTTTTGGCATACACGTGTTATTCATGTTCAAACATTGTGGTCATTGCGATCCATATTCATGCTTTTAGAAAGGCTTTCTGTGTGCGTAGAAGTATAATATGCCCACTATCATGTTCCTACCCATAGCAGCCTCAGACAGAAAGATTTGATTGCGTCTGCTTGGACTGCATGCTTGAGTGTTTGTGTGTCCATGTGGAAGGATCCCCTGTCCACACAAGGCTCTCCCATTTTTAATATGCGGTGAGTCTCCTCAGGCTTTTTTAGGCCTTTTAGGGAACCACCCTCTGTTTTGGTGTTGCCTTTGCAAGATTCTTGCAGTACTAACTATGGTCTGCTGTCATTGCTACCTTCTTGAAAAAGTTGTGGCACAACAACTTAAATGTTTCCTTAAGTAAACCAATATAGTGAACATCTTTCAACCTGGTTTTCTTGAAATGCATTCAACTGAAACTATTGTACTTAAAGTGTCATTCTCTTGGCAGCTGATTCAGGAGATTACACAGTCTTAGTTTTGTTGGATCTTACCTCAGCCTTTGAGACAGTTGATCATGTCATCTTGATACATAGACTCAAATGCTTTGGATTTACTGGTGTTGTCTTACAATGATTCACATCCTACCTTTCAGACAGATTATTCAGGGTCTACATTAATCAAATAATGTCTGGCTCATCAGATCTGCCATACGGTGTACTCCAAGGATTTGTTCTTGGCCCAATTCTATTTCTATTGTATAACAACACAATTGGGCCATGATTTAAACAGCCATTCACTTCTACCTTTCAGGCAAATAATTCGATTATATGCCGTTTTAATTGTGTCATTTATCATTTCTATTCTGACAACATACAGTTATATTACTTTTTTAAACCATCTGATTTTTTAACTGTGTCCAGTCTAATTGATTGCTTGGTTGAGATTAAGAATTGGT
The DNA here is from genome assembly GCA_911649635.1 of Poeciliopsis gracilis. Classification (NCBI taxonomy): domain Eukaryota; kingdom Metazoa; phylum Chordata; class Actinopteri; order Cyprinodontiformes; family Poeciliidae; genus Poeciliopsis; species Poeciliopsis gracilis. Next base: position 9,278,521 of record CAJVRI010001220.1, read on the forward strand.
TAAAAGTAAACTGCTTACAACCAAACTCCATCAAAACTGATGCGCCTGATGAAAAGATTCCTGAAATCAGAAAGTACATTTTCTTCCTGGGATCATCTGTTCAGGATCCCAGGTCTAACTCAGATGTGTTATTTTACATACCTTTGTGTCAACTTAGGTACATTTTTGTAATGGTCTTTTCATGTGACCATTGAATTCAAACTGTGCAGAATGCTGCGACTAGACACACAGGGAACTCGTATAACTCCTGTCTTGATCATCATTCACTGGTTACCAGTTAATTTTAGATTTCCGGCTAAAACTCTCGTTTTATCTTTCAGGGCTCTGCATGGTTAGGCATCCCAGTATGTCTCGGACTTACTGGGTCTGAGGTCTGCTGATCAGAGTCTTTTATCAGCCCCACGTCCTCGGTTTAAAACCTGTGGGTTGTTTCAGACTGTTGCTCCCTGATTGCGGAATTCTCTCCCATTGTTTTTGCATTGCGTCATTTGCACGGGTTATTTTAAGTTGCAGCTAAAAACACATTTGTACAAACAGGCATTGTAATTTAATTTGATGTTTGATGTGCTTTTCTTATGTGTCCTGTGAAGCACTGTGATTTTATCAAACATTCAAACATGATAGCAGTATAAAGTAACAGACATATGTGAACATGCTTAAAAAGGGAATATAAGATACTTACATTGGAGCAACAGTAGCCTTGACATGTTCGAAAAGGAGTAGGAAGGAGTACCAAACTTATCAACTCCTACCCCATTAACTATGTTTTCAGATGTTTTCAAATGGACCCCCATAATTAAATTAGTAGTAATCATTAGTTAATAGTAGCTAACTAATAATTACTATTATTATATAAATATATATTGTGTATACCTAAGTATGAATAAGCACATACCTGAATAAGCGGATACCCAGCAGTTACATGCTGCTGTACATGAACATTATTTACCCTGAATCCCTGTATTCTTCTATACATATAGATATATGTAAAAACAAAAACTGGCATATACTTTTGAGCTACACCCATCTGTTGACTGGTGCAAAGGTGTTCCAGGTAGAAGATTGTGTCACAGCTGTTGCTCAGACTAAAAAAAACCAAAACGTTTTAGATGCCTCTTTACTGTACTTTTTATGCATTAGTGTGTGCGCGTGCTAAGTCTTGATAGATTTGTGATGAGGCCACCATTGCCTTTCATCCTAATGGATACCAGCTGACCAATCACTGCAGAGACATGGCCACAGATAAGGCTATTGGAGCTGGGGAAATTCTAGTAAGCTGCCTGCAAGAAGGACGTCCTTTGCTTCTGCTCCTTCCCCCCTCATTGCAGCTATCAGCAATCAGCCTGGGTTAATAGTGAGAGCTCAAGGCTGGTTGATTGAAGCCAGGCTACACATCCGTCAAGACAAAACTCCGTGTTGGGTCACATTTGAGACCCAAGCCGTTCACCTTCATCTTCTGGCCTGATCAAAACATGCACACTTCAACTCAGAAAGCGAAATGTGTTTCATGACTTTTTAGAAGATGAAGGACTGAAAGCTAATGGCAATCCTGATGATACCACACCATCAGTCAAGCAGGCCTGTTAACTTTTTGGCAGTCCAGTATTTTATGCCTAAAGATCTAAGAAAAGCACTTAAAACTAATATTCTCAGTTGACTCTTGAACTCTGAGTTAAACTGTATGACTGAATGCTTTATTACACTTGTCTCACCAGATCACTGTAAATTGGACCTGGGTCAGAAGTTACAAACAGCTGTTGTGGTCCTCACCAGGTGGCCACACTTTTAAATTTTGTTCTTTGTTGCCATCATTCTCTGTGCCTGGAGAGGGAAAAAAGAGTTAATGCTAATGATGCTGGAAGGAGAGGACTAAAGCACCATTGTAATTACCCAGCAATCATTGCAGCATTCCGCAGCTGGGGTGGTTCAGAGATATAGTCTTGAGCCTAAAGAGCATGGACGTTGATCAACTTCTTGGACGATCGTGGACACAGACTTCCTCACGTATACGACCGAGGTTGCACAAGTGCATTGTATTTTTTTTAAACAGCTCTTTCTCTAAATCTGTTTGTTTCGCTCTCCCAAGAGAATCGACTGTGAAAATTGTATTCTTGTCTGCATGATCCTATATGTGTGCACATGTGTGCATTCATAGTCAATTGATATGTATGAATGCAGTGGAGTGTTTCTGTTGAAATTGCCTTCTGGAGGCAGGAATGTGTGTGGGGAGAGGGGAGGCTGTCTACCTGTCAAACGTGTCAGAGCTATGTGCTGCTCCCAGCCTGACACTTGTGATAATAATCACACACAGACTGATTAAAATATGTGGCTTTTCAACAATGTTTGTACAGAAAAGCCATAAATTATAATAAACTTTCAGAATTAGACTGCAAACATACTTTTGTGTTTGAATTGGTTCTGAGCATGAAGGTTTCTTGTATATGTGGATTTTTCTTGGACTTCCATAGTTTTAATCTAAATAGCCACAAGTGTATTTTATTATCCATATGTTTTGTTATGGACCACCTTCAAATAATGTAGTCAGATTTTAGTGTTTTCTTCAAATACTTGTTCAAAACAAAGACTATAGCAAGACTTTAACAAAGTAATTTTTTTCTAAAATAAGTTATGCTATTATTTTAGAAAATAATAGCATAACTTAGCTGACAGTATTATCCTGTCAGCTACAGAGCTGACAGGATAATACTTATTGTTGGCATATAATTGGTCTGAAATGACTGTCAATGATGAACAAGAAACTTTTACTCAAACACTCTGCTAATAATAGCAGCACTCTCATAGAGCAAGGTGACCGAGTCCCTGCTGTGGAAATTACATTAGTTACAATGTAATTGTAACAAATGTCCTTTAATATTAACTATGTTTGTTTGACCTTCATTTCGTATTTCAGTTCATTGTTTTCAATTGTAAAATGTCTCACCGTAAAGTGACATATCTGGCAATTCTGTTCCAATTTCTTATGTGTTGTTTGAAATCATCACAATTTCTCTAAACCAATGAAGGCTTTGCAATTCAGGTTATAAAAAAACTAGTTGTTTTTACTGTCAGAAACATTAGTACCTTTACAATAAATTACATGTTGCCTTTATCATTTTGTGTTTGATGTAGACCTGTCTACTTTTGTGCATGTGCTGTTGATGGAAAAAGTGGCATCTTTAAATTTTGTGGAATAGTACATGTTGGATCAGTGAGGAAAAAACATAAAAGATGTTTAGAGCTGTGAGGCTTGTTTTCTTTTCATTTTCACAAATTTATTTTTCTATTGGAAAAGGAACCGCTTTGTCTGGATTCAGGCACATATTTTATTTCAATTTTGTTTGCTACATATAATGTAAACACAATTGGAAACAACTTATGTGATTGTGCAAAATCAGTTCCCAAGAAATATATTTTTCATCTTTAGTCAAGTCCATTGTCTGATTATTATGGTGCATATTTTTGATTTGTTCTCGCTATTCTTGCAGTGAGGAGTTCATTAGGTTTAGCTTTTCTGAGTCAGATTTAGTGTGCAGAGTTTTGATGTGAAAACCTACACAAGAAAAAGAATTCAAACTTGATATGCAATTCTGATTGTTTCACATGTCTGAAAGCAGATCATATCCCTTCAAATCCACATAAATCATTATATAAATTCAAAATAATTAAATCTAAATTAAAACAGATGTTTTCAAAGCCAATGGCAACTAACTGCCACATGGAGGCACCCTCTTACACTGTATAATAGTGCTGTGGTTTAGTTCAAGTTCCCTTTCTCAGGTGGAGATAAGTTGGTTGAAAGACACAGGCCGAATTAAGTGGAACCCAAGCTTTCTTGCAGTTATAATAATTTTTGTCCCTACCCTTTAGGACAAAACAATGTCTGAGATTTTTATGAATCAAGTCTCTTTAATCACAAGTGATGGAAACAACATGCACATGTCTGTGCTGGCCTTTAAACAAACTGTGTCTGTGCTTTATTTCAAGCAGCAGAGCATTATTGTCAATTTGTGGCCTTTCAATCAGTTTTCACTGACTATGACCTAGATTTCTCCTGGGGAATACATACTGAATTACTGCATATTGTTGAGTTTGCGGTTATTGTCCCTCTGTGTATTGAAGTGCCCACTAACATAAAGGTCATTGCCAGCATCTATGGATTTTACTGCTGTCCCCAACATATTTTTAGAGGTGATGACAAGCAAGTTACTTTCCTGCAACTATGACCAATGATTGTTTGAGGTTTTTATTGGTCCAAAAGAGTTTTAAAAAGACAAAATATTGTATACTTATTGCGGTCATTCTCCATACTGGCCTCCTTTTTGTTTTACCGAAAATGATTCGCTTGGCAGCAGCAGAGTTCTGCTTTTTTGTTTGGATGGCAGACAGAAGGGTCGAATGAGTTTGTGGTTCTGCTCAGGGAACAGCCCGGTTTTAGACTACACTTCTGTTTTTTTTTTTGTTTTTTTTCTCGCAAGACACAGGGCCTGATATCTCCCGAACTCATATTATAACTCGGCATGTGCTAATCATGATAGTTATGTCGACCACAAAAGGAATAAAGACTCCTAACGGAGTTGTAATCCATTGAAGAAAGGATTCAAATGTTTTACTGGGAACTGTTAACTTTATACCCATGTGTTTCAGATGTTATTTGAGACGTTTAATATTTATTGTTGAAACATAAATACTAAATGTCTCTGTTTTGTCACATTGGCGACAATACCATGTGATACCATTTATCTCAAAGCTGCTCCTTAGTAAAAACAAGTCACTTTGCACGTGCAAATGATCTCTTTTACTTTATCATTTAAAATATGTTGGTTAATATCACATTTAAGCCAGACACGTCAATCATTTACTCCACAATAGCCAAAATGCAAAGAAGGACTTGACAATTCATAAGATTGAATTCAGTTGTCACAGCAAACATTAGCATCATGGACTAAACCACCAAATGACCACAAATACAAAATAGAGAAATGGCCACAACAGAGAAGACAAAACATAGAATTAGAGAAGAGTTAGTCCACTCTTACAAGGCATATTCCCAGATCAGCTCCAATTCTACCCTTTGTAGTTTCTACCAACATTCGAACCCACACTTTGACTTTCCATTTCATACAACCAACTAAACTTTTTTAATGTGTATTTAACTATTATATATAATTTTATTTCTCTTGATAGGTAGTTATTTTCATAAATTGTACAACTGAACATTTATCAAAATGATCAAATTCTAATTGCATCCAGCTTATTCTTTCAGCAGGGAAACATTACATGAATTTTGCTGACAAGTTTCACCTTAAACATTTTTACACAGCCTGATGCAGAGCAACTATTGGTTTAAATCCCATGGGCATATCAACATTTATATCTTAAACAGCATATGAAATACTGGAGGTTGCACTGTAGTGTCATACAAGACTTTTATTTTACTTTTTCAAAGTTGGAGGGATGACCAGAAGACATAAAAACTTATTATGTATAGCAGTATGTTTATTAACACTTATCTGCACTGGTGGACACAAGTTACAAATACAATTTAATTTGGTGTTGATGCAGAAATTATGTGTTTTAAATTGCTTTGACCTGATTAGTTGAGGATCTGACTGTAAGTTGTACTTCTCTGTTCCAGCTTTAGAAATGTCTATGGACTTTTAAAACCTGGATGTTCTGCACAAATAAATTATTACCATTGAGAAAGGGAGGCAACTACATTTATTGTTATTTTTGAAACAAAATCATTACCGAGCTGCTCTGAGTATCATTCCTTCCCATTTTCAGGAGCCAATATTTCCTGTCCTGTCGTCAGTTGTAGCTCACAATGACATGATGATTTTACTCTTCTGTGAGCTTAAGTTAACGAGAGAAAACATCACACCCTAAGAGCTTCTAAGGTCTTTTTTGTTCATTTGATTCCCAAGGCATAAGAATTATTATTCCTTATGTGTTGATAACCAATGAAAAATATTTAATTCATGACAGAAATAAACTCATTTGTCCTTTAGCATATAAAAGCCAGCTGAAGTCACAGGTTATTTATTTATTTTTTTCATTTTCTATACCCACTTAAACTTGCAGGGTGTGTATCTAACAGTGGTCATTGGGACATCACAGAGGGAAACAGCCATGCATCCATAAAGGCATGTCAACTAATAACTCTAAACTGAGTCATATTTTATTTATTATTTTTTTGACCAGGGACGGAAGCTATAGTGTGTTGTCATAGTAACCGACAAAAGAGACGAAATTACTCCGAGCTGCAAATTAGTGAAACACAGCTCAGTAAATATGATTAAGTACCAAAACAAATGGCTTTACCGCTGCTGCCGTCATACAGGAAGTAATCAATTCTCCTGCTTGCTAGAAATCAGGGGAATATTATTTTTCATATGTTGGTTTTCGTAACAGGTACCTGTTGGTATCCCGGGTTGTTGAGCTGTCTTAGCAGTTTGATTTCATTCTAGTTTTCATTTCTGTTTTGTTCCTTATTTCAGTTCTTATTGTTCTTATTATTAAGTTTTTTTCTTATAAATTAGTTTTTGTCACACTTTTTATTATGTTTCCGTAGTCAAGTTATTCTGCAGTGACTTACTGTCTGTTCCCGTGTGTACTCTTCATCGCCCCCTGTGCCGTCTTCTCTCAGTCTGTCTTCTTTTCTCTCCACTCACACCTGCAGTCAGTTAGCTCATCAGCCCAGGTCTTTTGCTCCACATTCACCTCCCTGGTATTTAAGCTGTTCACGCTCAGTCACTCCTCACCAGTTTTCTGTACTTCTCCTCAACTTCCTGTGTTTCCTGTCTGGCCTTGTTTTGGATTACCCTTTAATTGATTCTGGCTTCCTACATTTTTGTAAGTTCTGATTCTCATCTTTTTATTCAATTTTGCAACTCAGTCTGACGACTCCCGCCTGCTGCATCGTAACCACAGACACCATGACAGAACTGACTCTTCCCCTGCTGGGTACAAACTGACATGGATGGTTAACAAGTGTTAGGGTATATGAAGCTATAAATTGTACAACGTTCTAAAATAACAAAAAGACAAAATAATTTATGCCCACCCAAATCTTCATATCAACAGGGGATTACTGATCTTTTTTTTTTTCACAAAGTAGAGTTTTGCCCATAGTTCCAATGGAAGAAATCATAAAAAAAACAATTTGATAATATTTCTGCTCTTAACTAAACTATAAGTTTTAAGATAGTTCCCTTAGTTACACTAAAACATGAAGCGAGGTTTATAATAAAAGGAGTAGGTTTGGTGTGGAGTTACCTGATTGCTTTGCACATATCTTTCAATTTGAGACATTTTAGAGAGTAAACTGTGAGCTACACCATTTGACTCAACATCAGTACATAATCTCAAAGATGCTGTTGAAGAGTCATATTCAGCAGCATTTGATGGTGTTCTGGTCCTACCAACAGAGGAGTAAAACACCATTAAGTGTCACTGGTTACCTTTTCTCATTTTTTAATCCTAATCTCAATAACTTGATCTACGAAATATTGTGATATACCTTTCATCTGTCCTTTGTTTCTCACAAATCTCCTTACAGCATCACAAAAATAAGAGTCAACATCTATTCTGTGAGCTTAAAGAAATTGTGGAAATGTATTAGTTGTACTTTACTTGTATATTATCCACGCCAAGTGCAATTTCAAGGCCAGTTGAAGGCAACTGGCCATCATCACTTGCGCTTTAAGAAGAACCTGGTCCCGTCTTATCGGCCTGTTTGATAAAGTTATCAGAGTCAAAACACTGTGTCTATAAAGCCTGAGGGAGCTGTGCGCTTGTGTGGGGGATGACTGAGACTCACGTCATGTTTCCTCTGTGGGTTACACATTCAAGAGACAGACAATCCACACTACAGTTCCTCGTCTAAAACTGCTTATCGTAGGTGGTCTGCTCCAGTGGGAGGTGGGTTTGGTTGACATATGGTACACTGCTTGGTGATAAAGTCCTTCAAATGCACACACAAGAAAGAAAAAAGAGAGGGAAAAAAAACATAAATCCAGCCCAAGGAAACTGCACGTACTGAGAGATAAAATGAATGACTGGTGTTTTGATAAAAGTGAGAAAAAGTAATCACAAAGCTACCCTGCTTCTTGCCTGTCAACTAAATGAATTTAATCTCAGCTAGGTTTCTTGAATTGTGACTGAATTCCATTCCCCGTTTCCCACATCCTTTGATTCACATGGCTCTTTTTCATGCAGAGGCGTGAGCTTTAAGCCACATTTAATGCTTTTCTGCACAATTTCACTGAGCGCCAAGTGACGAAGCTAAATATTTTATTGAGGGGTTATTATTTTGTGCACCAGGCCAAAGCAAACTAAATGCTGGTCAAGAATGTAATCATTTATCTAAAGACCAAGGGCAACATGCTCAATTTGATCTAAAATTGGCCTCTGCTACCCACAAGAAGATAGAGAAACGGTGTGCATGAGAACATGTGTATACATTAAAAAATCAAGCTTTGTCAACTTCTGGACTATCACAACCAGAGGCCAGAAGAAAACATTTTGTTTGTTTTAATGCTCATGGAGCATGTGATGGAGCATGGTTTTTTTTTTTTATTTTCATTCTAGACCAATGCTTCTGACATTGAAGTTTACCATAAAGTTGCTTAACTTTGGTGCACGGTTAATCCAGTAAAGCAAAAGAGCCACTTTTCTTCAAAAGATTGAAAACATGAAAGAATCTCAAAGGAAATCCTTTCTTTCTCACAATGTCCACCATGGCGTCCCATCTAAAATGCCCTCGGTAATTGCAAATTACTGGGAATTTTATCGGATTGTGGTAGTGTGAAGCTTTCCCATCATTCCCTCAAGGCTTTCATGTAGCTATCAGTTGTGTACCAGCCTACCAGAGCCTTTAACTTGGTTGTTTAATGATTGCCATTAACATATCAAGATCTGCCAAGGGGTGCTGGCAGCTTTTCCCACCCCTCCTACTGCTTTCTCTGCATTACCAAAATCAAGATGGCTCCTCTAAATCTTCTTGTAGACCCTTCAGGGCGTAGAGAACATGAAGGTCTCTGGTGTAATTGGATTTATTTACAAAATCGCTGTGAAAATTTGGACATTATCTGTCTGTACCCATGACTGGAATGCATCCTCTTGGTAGGCCGTTTTTTCCACTATTGCAGTAAAATTCACTTCACTTGATGAAGTCGAATTAAAGTTATTTAATATTAAATAGCTAAATATCATATTATTTTCATTCAAATGGCATTTTTTAAAATTACATCCTGATCTTTTAGTTTTGGTGGTGAGTTCATGGTCTTTTTATGTCTGAAGGAAACTTGTCTGGATACAGCTGTGTGTTGGTGTACAGATCTCAAGAAAACCTTTTTTGTTTGTTTTCATTTAGAAAATATTACATTTCAAAATTCAAATCAATGTGTCTTCATCGAAACAATGATTGGCAACAAGTAGGTCCCCTTATCACCATGACCCATCAGCAGATGTCTTGTCTCTTTGAAAGAAATTTGTAGACCTCGCCAGCCTCATTGCATGGGCCTGTCTCCTACTCCACTTGCATCTGTTAGCATTTTGTTTCATATAGCTTAGAGCTTTCCATGTGCTCCTGCGTGTGTGTGTATGGGTGTGTGTGTGTGTGTTTGCATTTTGTTTACCAGATGTGCATCAGATAAAGACTGTCGAATGGCACAACTGGCTATTACACCATCACCGCTTTAGCAACATGGGGTTAGCCACAGAAATGAAGATGTAGAGACAAACAGTGCTGGGAGTGAACAGGACATATTTAACTTTTAATGAAAACCCAAGAAAACTGATATCAAAACTAATCCCAATACTGGAAAGTTTGTTCTTAAAGTGACATTGTGAGTGTCAGACAGGCATAAGAAACAAAACTCCCAGCAAAATTATGTTGAAAAGAGAAATGATGATACATCCACCATTTAAATAATTTGACAATGTAGTTGAAAAAAGATGGAAAAACACATATATTATGATATCTATTGATGTGTAATTAATAATAATAAAAAATTCTATGCATTTTTTGAATAAGAGTTGAATGTAGATTTCTGAGGTTTGGAAGGATTTTTTTGTTAAATACTGTGAGAATATAAGCATACTCAGTTTTCCATAATGAAGAAAATTACAGTGGGAATTCATCTTTTCACTATGGTGGTTGTCATTCTTCTTGTGGTGCCATATGTTTTGTTGCTTGGTTTGTTGTGAAAGTACTTTCTCATGACTCATTTAATCTCAGTGAATATTGCTATTTTTTTATATTAACATATATTTTCCTTTGTTCCTCTATTATTGTCCTTCTCTTTCCAGATTGAGAACCTGTTGGAGCAGTTAAAAGATAAGGACAAACAGCTGGTTGGATTGAGAGAAAGAGTTCAGGGGCTTCAGACCGACTCCAGTAACACAGACACAGCTCTGGCCACTCTGGAAGAAGCTTTATCAGAAAAGGTATGAGGATGCGATATGTGAATGGCTGGGGCAGTACTTTGTTAATGCATTTCTCTTGTATAGTGTAAAGTCACCCTTGGGTTTTAGGAAGTTTGGGATAGCTTGTTGAGGTGAGATTTTGTGGAATAATAATTTCCTTTTGGGACGGTGTTGGCAACGGTAATTGCCGTTCAGGTTCGATTCCAGCTCTGTCCGTCGCCTCTGTCTTTGTGTTCTTGTGCAAGATTCCACCAGAAGGTGTGTCAAGCTGTTCAATTTAACCATCTTGCATGCTGAGTTAAGTGAATATTTTTCATTGTAGACATAGAGATACTACTATGTCAATGTGTGATATTCAACTTGCAGTATGATTGTTTCACAAACAGTACATATGTAACATACTGAATGATATGTGAGAGCTGCAAGGCCCATTTCTATAACTTGTGTATCGGTCAGTCCCGGCTCCAGACGAGTTTAACAGAGAGGGCATCGGATTATTTTGGGGGGGGGCAAAATGAATACGTAGCAATAAAAATATTAATCAAGTGAAAGAAAAAGGTACAGTGCAGTAAAACTATTTTTATAAGTACCTTTTTCCAAAAAAGTTGCTCAAGTGAATGTAACAAGTACTACCCACTTTTGAACATAGACAACAATAGTAGCCTGTAGTTAATAAGCTTAATGTGATATATTGGTATTAGCTAGTCATCTTTTAGCTAACATTAGCTGCATCCAACGGCAATACTCAACTCAATTTTTTAGTCTGTGGGGGCAAACTATTAGATTGTCAATAGTACATCCCTGAACTGGACCATGGCTGACTCTGTGGGCGGGCAATGCCTGCCCAAGCTGCTGGTACCGGTGTTACAGTGCAAAGATGAGAAAGTTGTGGTAATACATTTTAACACAAGGTTTCCCGTACAAGATGTTTTGTTCTGGTCAGCCAAACTTGCAGTTATGCTCATAAAATAGTATAACAAGCACACAGTTAGATGTGTCTGTTTGCATAATAGATTGTATTGAATTAAAATTCTTTGTGCAGAATAAATGCCACAGGATTTAAGATGAAGCAAACAAACTCCACCACATGATGGATGAAAGAATGAATAGGGGAGCTGACTGTCTCTTGTAAACATTCCTGTATTTGTTTGCTGGCAATTTGGGTGAGCAGCTGGTCTTCATAAAACCTTACCTCAACAGGAGGGAGTCAGTTTTTATCAAGTGAAACCCATTTGATTTTACACTATCCCAAAGCAGACACACTGTAAAGCAACTTGAGCAAATAATTGTCCTTATTAATATTTTCTTCCTTGTCATCACAACTTGATGAATTCATTTTTATATTTGTCATAATGATTTCAGAGTGCCTCCTATTAATATTCGAGTTGGATTTGAACATGGGATGGATTTGATGTTACTCTGTTCTAACTATGATCTAGCAGATGTCACAACCCAGTCTTGAAATAATTAAACTTTGCCTTGAACTGACTGGCTTGATGTCAGAATGATTCCATTCTTCTTAGCTGTGTTGCACATTTTTTGTACTAAAAACAAAGGACTGGTTTTGTACTTCAAGCTATAAATGGTTTCCATTTCCACATTTGGACCCCAAGCTAAAAGATGGTTCCTGGTCTAATTTATTTTTCCTCAGGAAGCCCTGCAAAGAGACAGATGTGAAAACCCAACCAATAAGCTTTCTCACTAATCGATATCTTTTTTATAGTTTTGTCAGCAATTTATTCTGTTATGTACATCGATAAATAGAAATATTCCAAAAGAGTTTCCCACAACAGAATCTGAAACTATTGTAACAATGTTCTGATTTATTATTTGGATACAAACAAAGGAATAAATCCCGTCTCGTTATTGAGGGGCACGATAAATAAGGACATTTCATAAGCGTAATTTTGGAGGGGGTTAGAAAATTACAGTGAATTGCAATGTGCGTTTAATGTGTTCACGTTGCAGGACCAAAAAAAGACTAGTAAGTGATAATGTTACCACAAATGAGTGTTTTTCTCAGTATACAGACCTGTAGAAACTAACATGAAAGCAAACTAAAATTTCAATATTATTTAGATATGAGTTTGATCTAATCTCTGGTACACCTTTACAAAAATTAAGACTCTAAATAAAAACAAGTTTTAATGAGTGACTCCACTTAATAAAATTCCCCATAAATAGATTTATTGCAGTGGCTCTCAATACAAGTTATGTGTTATTTAAATTACAACTTGTTAAGTTGCTTTATTTTCAAACCTTTTCTGGTTTTCCCATGCCCTGGATAGTTGAGAACCTGGTAGGCGAATATCTGGGAAGTATCATAACTTCCACTTAATGTTCAAAGCACCAGGGATTTTATGGAAAAATATTCAGATTTTAATGTGTGGTTTTAAAGGACCTACGTTGAAGACAGTAGGAAATAAAGGCATAATTTTTTTCCTGTCAGCTGTTCTGCAATAGCCCCTATTCGCTAGTAGTAACCCTCAGCCCCTCCCGTTTCAAACTCTTCTTATTAACTTAAGTGTTAAAGGGCTAAATATAATTGAGATATTTGCTACCTTTAACAAAAAAAGCTAAGTCTGTCAAAGCAATGTTTTGATCTCAGGCATAACAAGGCAGTTTATCATGATAGACCTGAAATGAACAAACTGCTGTCTGATTTTTATTGTTAATGTGTTTCTTCCTATTGAGTAGTGAAAGTAAATAAAATGTGTTACATGTCTTTTTCTTTGAGTGTTTACTTATTGGAGGGTATTTGTTCTAATAACGACAGGGGAGACTTAAAAACTCATCCTTATTTTTTTCTTAAATGAAAGGTGGATTTATTTCATTCTTTGTTTCTTTTGCATTTTTACATTGATATTATTTAAATACAAAAGTTTCCTTCATGATTTCTTTGGGGGGACACTTCTAGACTTTTCCAAGATTGGGGGGTCCAGACCCCCCCCCGGCCCTCCTGGCCCTCCTAGATCTACACCCATGGATACAAATAACACATGTTATTTTCATATTTAAATAAAGCCTAAGTCTTAGTGTTATTTACAGTGTTGCAAAGCTTTTATTCCCTTATAAAGTTCCCATTTTGCCACATCACAACAACCTTCCTTGCATTTTACTACAAATCTTTGTGTGGTAGACCAATACAAAGTACCACTTAATTGTAAAGTAAAAGAAAAAGGAAACATTGCTATAAAAATGTAGTGTGTATCAATCCTGTTTTAATGTTAAAAGTTATGCATCTCTTTCCTTCGACCTCATAGTTATAAGCTTTGTGTTGGTTTGTTTTATAAAAATTCAATAAAATACAGTGAACTTTGTGGCTAAATATGAACAAGCCCTATTTTGTGAAGCACTGTACTTTACAATATGCTTATGCTATGTAACCTAGCTGCGGTGGGAAACAAACAACAACAAAAGCTCTCCCTCAAATTATAAATTGGCAATAAAAATAATTGTGTTTGATTGTGTTTGTATGTGGAATTTTATTAAATCATGCTATTTTACATTTGGATCAAATAAGTCAAGAGTCTGTGCTTTATCAACAGAAATATAGCTATTAAAATACAGTTACCCAGAATGTGTTTATGTACAGAAAGGATAGAAAGACCAATGACAAATGTGTTTCCACTTACAGTGATTTTTTTATCACCTAAAATTTGTTTGTGTTGCAGATGGACTTTGAAATGAATAGCATAATGGTGCAATAAACAGTAAATCCCTGCTCTGCATCAGCCCATCTGCTTACCCAGAAACCACTTCACATGCAGCCTACGTACAATTCAGCTGTGACGACGAGAACTTTGGCAAGCTTTTCAGAGTTTGTGGTCAGCGCAGGGTGTGTGTAATGTGTTTACAAGGGCGAGTGTGTGTGTTGCTAATCACAAACTCTGTCACAAACCTGGTCTTGGAGCCAGTCGCCAGCCACAGCTCTGTGGTTCTAATTAATGGACTGGGGCATTGTGTTTATAGCTAGCCTTACTCGTTAGTTTGTGTGTGTTTTGTTCGCGTCTGTCTGTGATGTTATGTTTGTGATTTCTCTTGTTCTTATATAGGGTCCAAAGTAAGGCACCTCACTGAGGCATGTTATATTAACACACACTGCCCTCTTTTACTAACCCCTCAATTATCCAGAGATATATAATACAGTGGGTAAAACACCCAGGACTTCTAAGTCAAGTGGTCTCCATTACTACCCAGACTCCATTGCTGCAACATGCCAGGTCTAGTTAAGATATATTTGTCCAATTATCAAAATTCAAAGCTGCCAATCATGCAATGGTGCCTCATGGTTAGCTTCGTTGCCAAGATTTAGATCTAAAAAAAAACACCTTAGTAATTACCCCAGCCCACAAATAAACACACACCTTAACACACTCTTGATACACACTTGGCATTCTTAGGCACCTACTTACAGTCCTGCAGCTGATTATGATTACAGAACAGACGTTGCATTTCATCAGTAGACAGTGTGAAGTTGTTTGGTGTTATCTGCCGGACTGTCCAGGTCTTTTACAATAAAACACTGATTTATCCTGCTGTTCTACTTGGCTCTGATCACCTCATATGGCTGCTGCTATTTATGTTTGTATTATTCATGATTGGCACTTGTTAGATTCTCATTGGTCTTGATATGAAGAGTTTACTGCTGTTCTAGTGAGAACAAACATCTAAGGGAGAACACTAGATGAATAATAGATGCAAAAAATAGCATCTATGTTCTCACCTGAGATTGATGCTTTGATGCAGCTAGTTACCTGAAGAGATTTTCTGACAATATTAACTTTTTATTACCACTGTAGGAGCGAGTGATTGAGAACCTCCGAGACCAAAAGGAACGAGAAGACAGGGCGAGGCTTGAAGAGATGGATCAGATGAGGAGAGAGAACCAGGAACTGAAGGAAAAACTGGCTGTTCTGCAAACCCCAAAGCTGACTCAGAGCCAGGTCACAAACTCCGTCTTAATCCAGAACCAGAGGCCTGATGGGGAGGTCAGTGCACAGTGACTCTAATGCGCTGCCTTCTGAAACTGTGCTGTCGTAGATAAAATCTGATTGTAATAAAAAACTAATTTATTTCTGTGATTCAAACTAAAGAGAAGACTAATCTATAATTTCAGCATACACAAACCACAGTGGTTCATTTTACGTGCTAGTTAGAAAGCGCCATACTGCCATGACGGTAACAGAGCGCCCAAATGTAGGAAATGTGACATCATGAGGGAACTATCTATTCAGTTCATGCTCTTCACTGTACGTCAACATCCTTTTCAGTAGGCTGAAATTTTTGTCATGAAAATTTTGGATGATCTTAGTTAACCCTCGTGCGGTCAAGATGGGGTCATTCAGACTCCACAATTTTTTTTTGTGGTCTGGCGGGGTCACACTGACCCCATGTGAGCTTTTACAAGGTTTTTTTTCTTATGTGGTTTAGGAAATTGACGATCTGATGGAAGAAACCATTTGGTTCTCTGCAGTCTGAGCGTAAATTTTTCTGCGCTCCTCCTGAGTGTCACATTAATACTATGGGAGGGTTGATGTTCTATAAGTAGGAAAAAACAGATACTGGGTTTTGACTACAAAGCATTATCAAAATCAACTAAAAACTCTTTAGGTATACCAAGGTATGATATAAATGTGTGTTTCCCGTTTTTAATTGCATTAATGAAGTAAATTAACTTTTTGAAATGACTCTTATGTTAATGACATGGACCTGTCCAATGTGTGTATGTTAACCACGGCTGGTTAATGTTACTTGCTTTATCCCTTATTCTGTGTGGTCTACAGACACACAGCTCAGTATTTACACAGCTTACATCTACAGTATTACTAATTGGATCGTCTTACCTCCCTGTGAGCATCCACAAGGCTGTTGGTAGTTCTCGAGAAGAAAAGCCCGCTAGTACTATGTCTCCTCAAATGAAGGAATGAATTAAGAGTCTGATTTATAGACATGAAGAATCCCTGTTTCCCTGTTTTAAAGCCATGTTTTTTTTTCTCTTTTTTCTCCCTTCTAAGCTTACAAGCCTAGACAGAGTCTGGTTCTGGCAGAATTTACGAGAATGTTTTTTTCCTCTTTTTTATGCCCATAAAAATGGTACACACATCTTGTTGTGAAATGATACCTTGCTGGATGTTGATGAGGCACCACATGAAAGTGGCAGCCGCTCAGCTACTCTATACCGCACAGATACACATTCTGACAGAAGTTCTGCCATAATTTGACTATTATGTATGCTCTGCAGCAATCAGACCTGTTATGTAAACTTGCAGAGCTTCAAAAAAGCAAATGATGTCTGCATATTTTTTTTTTTTTTTAATGTTTGTGTGGCAAGGGTTTTTTTTCTCTGCTTGTGCATACATGTCGGCACAAAAATCAGCTGTGTGTGTGTTTATGCAGGTATTTGTTTATCTTTTCAAGTGTTTTGATCTTGTTGCCCTGCAGTGACCTGGGAGAAGCTCTGCTACTCTATTGATCGCAAAACAACTGGCTTTCAGTACAAATTTTGGCCTTCCCATTCATAATGCCAGGCAAGATAGTCAGATGTTGCTTAATTACTAATTTAAAGCCATAATAAATGCCACCCATTGCACACAGCCATGGGAATCTCTCAGTATAGCTGTGAACATACAAAGTTAATTCAGCTTAAACAGGATGTTTAGAAATAGATTAAATACAGAGTAGAAAATTCAACATCCTGTCTAACATCTGGTACATGCAGTTGTGACACTTACTGAATAAATCAAGAGATCAAACTAAATGCAACACTTCCTGATACACTTTGATTTTCCTTTGGTGTTAATATGAGCTCTCCACATGCACTATTTGAATTGGTATATCATCCAACTGTGCTGTTCATAGTGTGCATTGATTAGAATAGAATAGAATAGAATAGAATAGAATAGAATAGAATAGAATAGAATAAAAGAATACATTGGGACTTTCCCTGTTGGTGCTGACTAAAATACCATCCTGATTTGTTGCAGCCAGTCTTGCTGGTTCTTGGCAGTAGTGGAAAACAGAAGAAAAGTCTGAATGTTTGGTTATAATTCAAGTTAAGCAATGTGTATATTTTCCTTCAAGATCTGATTATGTATATGTATGAGATTCCATGATTATTATACTCTCAGATCATGTTTAAAGTCAGGAAGAGGGTGCAGTTTCCAGATATTTTTCTTTGTCTTCTTACCTTTATGAAACACCATACAATTTTTATCTTCTATGTGATTTAACTTCTCTGTGTGGGACTTGTTTTTTTTTATGATATAAGATGCTCATTGTTGGTTAGAAAAACTCATGCTTACAATTAATGTGAGAAAAAGAACACACAACCTTTTTTCTCACCCTATTACTTTTAATTAGATTAAACCTATCCAGTGTTGGATCAGTAAGGCTTCCCAAAATGTTTTATAGTTGCTTTATACCAAAAACAGTGAGTAATATCCTTTTCAGAGAACACTTTATCTCTTAGCATGTGATTTATTAATTTGGGAAATCCCAGATAATAATGGCTCAAATACTCAAATGCTTCCTTATTTGACATAAAGGAGCTGTTGTAGGTATAGACAATGAAGTAATGCATGACTGAAGGTACCTTATTTGTGAAGATACAAACAATGAATAATTACTTAAGCATAAATAGCACAGGGATTTTATGACAATCTGCGCTGCAGAAACTAGAATTGACATTAGTTCATAATGACAGTCATTATGACCTAATGAACACCTAATGGTGTTGGAAACACCATCCTAACTGAAATACCTGGATGACAGCATTAAGTTCTGGGTGTTTTTGTAGCATGAGACATTGGTGCACTTCACAAAATAGATTGTGTATGAGAAAAAGACATTACGAGGAAACATTGAAGCAAAACCAGAAGACGAAGAACTATTGGTCTTCAAAATGGACAATGAGACAAAACATGCCAAACTGGCTATAAAGCTGCTCGGGTAACAACATAGTCAGGATTTTGTTGGGACACCACAAAGCTCTGATCTTAAATTGGGGGCAGAGCTTGAAATGATATGTTTGAACAAAGTGGGCTACAAATAATAATGAACCAAACCAGATTAACTGGTTAGATTGAGACTTGCCAGTGGAGAAGCGGCCTTAATGGCTCACACTCACAGTATCTGCAGATGTTTTTACTGTGCACTCAGATGAGCTGTTTACTGTGCTTTTAATCTGTACCTCAGAGCTTTGTTGACTATGATACATCCTCTTCCTCTTTCCATAAAACAGTATTTGTTGAGTTTACCAAAGGATGTCTGGAACTAAACATGAGCCGTTTGAATTGAGAAAACTCAAAGAAGGAATTGACCATTTTAGGGTCAGTTAGCATAAACCGCCCCCAAACTCTTCTCCTAAATAGTTTATTGCGCCTCAACATTGAGGTTGTTTAATTTTCTTTTCGTTTTCAGATACTTTTTATTTATATTTTAAAGAAAAACATTCATATCTGCGCTATGGAACCCTGCTTGGCAATTAAACATAGGCAATGTTTTTTTTAGAATAAAATAAAACATTTTTAAGAACACTTCTTTTGCAGTTTGCAAACTTTTGAGCACAAATTACGTTCTTGAGGTCATGTCAAAGTATCTCAGTGGAATTCAGGTCAAGATTTTGACTAAGTCACTGCAAAGTCTATTTTTTCCTTCAACTGTTCAGAGATGGACTTGTTGGAGTATTTTGGGTCATTCTTTTACTGCAGAACCCAGGTTGGCTTCAGCTTAAGGTTCTGAACAGATGGCCGGACATATTCAGGATATTTGGTAGGCAGTAGGATTCAAGGTTCTATTTTTCACATCCAGCATTTTAGGTTCTCTATTAGGTATTCTACGATTGGTATGATGCTCATTTTCTGAAATACAGCCATTGCTACCAAGACCAAAATACAGGTCATTATACTTTGGTCTCTATACTCTCTATATATACTTAAACAATGTAGAGTCTGAATTGTACTTCTTGGCTATTGAGAAATGATTGCTTCCTGTAGGCGGGCACTCTGTTGATGTTTTAAATTGTACCCAATTGCTAACGTTTGCCTGTGACATATGTAATGTGTAAGTTCAATGCTATGAAGCTTACCAGAAATTGGCTGAGCTGTAAACAACCTTCCTCTACCCAATGAGAAAAGTGCCGAGCAAAACGAGGAGGCTGTTAACCTTAGTTCAAAATTTGGAAGGGTGGCCAACATGGACTGAATTGCTTTACTCACTTCCTCTACTGCTATTGCTAAAACAGATGATGTTGCAGAAAATTGGGTTGATTGGCCTGGTACGAAATCTCCTTGAGACAATTTAACCAAAGGGGAGAAAACCCAGACCATTCTGTAAGCGAGATTTTAGGGTAAGAGTGGAATTGCACCAGAAAGCAATGGCCAGGATAATTCATCAGCTGCTGAGCTACCAGTTAGTAAATAGCTTGTTTTTAGTAATTGAAAGCTCCAGTTTATTAATGATAAACAAAAACAAAATAGAAACGTACTTTTGTTTGGCAAGAACACAACTGTTGATGCCTAGCATTAATTTTGTGTCATCAAAAAGACGTAGATTAGACTTTTTCAAAAGGTAGTTCAGCAAGTTAAAGTTATTGTGATTGAAGTTAAAGTTAATTTATCTATTTGAAAAGATTATTTTTAAATATGTTTCTCAGGGCTAATGGACCTGAAATGATTTCTACTTAATTATGTCCTCTGAAGTTAGTGAAATGTGACTTTGAGTGTAGAAGTGTTTGTGCACATTAACTTGATTTTGTTTGAATTAGTGGCCTCAGCTGTCTCAACAAGTTAAAAAATTTTCACAAACAGTTGACAGAGAGAGGTAGAGTTTTAGAGGAAAAGGGAAAAGTTGAGAAGAGGATAATTCTAGGTTAGAAAGTGCCTCTGGGATATTTTTCTCAGAGAAGAATCGATTTAGTGTGGTTGAAGCAAAAGAAGGATCCAAACCAAAGACAAAAATCAATAACACTGTGATGTGTGGTGTTCTTGTAAAATCACAGTCAAAACATCATGGGGAGTCGGTGATTTTGGAATGATAATGACTGAACTCCCAACGCTGCATGAAAAATTGCCCCGAGGAGGCAAATGATTGAAGGAAACCACAGGAAAGAAGGCATTAGAGGGGGATGTTCAAACATGAGGGTACCGAAGGCTTCTGACAAAGATGAGTTTACATTCTCGCAGTCTTTACTGTATTCGTACCGCAGCTGACAACACTTAATATTCTGCTTAGTTAATGGAAAATTGACAAGAATGCTTGCTGGTTCCTTAGAAAGTCTTAATTTTAATATGCAGTATTTGTTCATTAACCTTCAGGTTGAACCCAAAGTAGATGGTTTTCCAGCAGTCAACCCCACGGTATGTTCTTTATTTTGTAACTGTTGTGTTTGGTCACCTGTATTCATTAGCATCTCACATATATTTCACAATGTGATCTTATAGTTTTTCTAAAAGCAAAATAGTAGTGGAATTACTAAACAGCCTATCTGTAATTTTAAGCATTTTTCAGGATAAAAAGTATTTTTTTTTAATAATTAAAGAAATAATATAGACTAATGAAGAATTCTGGTGTTCTCAATTTGTTTTCATTTTTGCATCCATTTCTCCATCCATGTGTCCATCCTGGTTATTGTGCTGGTTTTCTGAACCAGAAACTTAATATGCAAGTGTAGCTTACTGTTGTGCAACATGGGGATGCACATTGCTTGTCCAGCTAAACGTTGGAATTAAACGCGTATCTTGAAAATAATAGTTTTCATTAGTGTGTGTCTGAGCATAAAATATAGGAGCCGGAGAAAGTGGTTAAACACTTTAAGCATTTTTTTACATTATAACCCCAAACTTTAATGTATATTGCTCTGAAATTATGTGACAGACCAACACAACTGTGTTTATTCCCTTTTAATCTGATGCTCCAAGATGAAAGCTTTTGGACCTATATGATGCACAGTTCCTTTATTAGTGAATACAACCCACTTATGTGCAAGTTCATGACCTCAGAGGCTTGTATTGTATATTGCAGCTCCAGTTTCCAATTAAAAATGGCAGTTTAACGGGAATTTCTTCTTTTAATTGTCCCATTTGCTTCAAAGTTAATGACAATGTAAACAGGGAATTTTAGTCACCTGCATTGTACATTACATTATCAAAACCTCTGTCAATCAAATGTACTCGCGCTGTACTTTCAGCATAAAATGTTTAGCCACATATTTTTACAATATGTCTTTGTCTTTTTATCTGTTCACATCACTCACCCCACACTTACTCACACACGTGCAAACCTAAAGACCCCAAAACCAGAGGAAACTGTCAGAATCTGTCCAGACATCGCAGATCGTCTCAGGCTTCTCGAGCAGGAAGTGGCCCGCTACAGAGAGGAGTCTGGGAAGTCCCAGGCTGAGGTGGAGAGGTTAAAGGGAGCGCTTAAGGACGCCGAAGTGGACAAATCGTGCAAGGAGAAGAAAATTACTGATCTTGAGAGGTGAGGGTCAAAAGGTCACTGGCATTCACGTCTGTCCCAGTACATGCACCATCTGGGTGTCATCAAAGAGCAGCCCCCTTCTTACTGACCAGGTCTTTATACGACCCCAGATCATTATAAAGTGCTCTATTTATAAAGGACTAATGCATCTGATATAAACCGTTCAGGTTGTATATTCCTTCCACTTAAAACCACTTTCAAGTACTCTTCCTTCTTCTCTTACATAATCGTTGTTTGGAAATACGTGCTTCACCTATTTACATTTATCAGTTTAATAATTTGCTTTTATATCTTATTTGTTTCTGTATACATCTGAAGACCTGGGTAAGTAGATCCGTAGGTTGCCTGGCTAACACACTTTCATACAGTCTGCATGTTCATGTGTGCTCTTGAAATCCTCTCATGCGTGTTGATATTATACATTAAGTTTCTCAAGAAGTGCAAATGTTGTTGTCCCATTGGTAGGCATACAATCCATTCATGGGAAACAGACTCAGGCCTCATTCCAGCAACACCATCAGAACCTTTATGTTTTCTGAAAAACATAAAGGTAAAACCATATCTTTCTGATATCAGAAAGATATGGTTTTACCTTTATGTTGACTTTTGCAAAAAAAAGAATTCTTCACATTTCATTACTATCAGGGCTTTGCTTGTGTGTTTTCTCATACTAACACAAAGCATTTGTGTGTTTTCACCCCAGTGTCTGTGAATTCAACAGATAAAAAGTTCTGTTTCCATCTTTGCATTCTTATAAACATATTTAGGGGGTGTGTGTTTGTTTCTTGAGGTGTGTGTTTTGTGAGTTTACCAAGCAGCACACCGCTAGCGGCATGCCAGTGGGAGGTGGTGTATCCAACCCAGACACTGGCTGTTTATACTGCTCTGTTTATTACTGGCAGAGTGCTACTCAATTATCATTTGATTTATGGATTGGCATGGTGTGTATATGTACCTGAATGAATAGCTGTTTAGTGCCTGTGCAAAACCACTGTGTGTGTTGTTTGTGTGCACATTCATGTGTGTCTGCACACAAGCAGGTTGAATTCAAAAGTTTTCATACCCTTTCAACTTTGTTGCACTTTCCCTCATATTGCGGAAACACAAGGTAATGCAAAACTGTAAAATAGATTAAAAATTAAGCATGGTTTCAAACACAACTCTGAAAATTGTGGAAAGGATTTGAATTCAAGACCCCCAATTAAATGTTTTGTTGAACCACCTGGAAGACGTGTAGAGCAGATCTCTACCAGATTTGTCAGATGTAGAGATGGAAATGTCTACTCTCTTCTTCACAAAACAGTCCATTGATTTCTGAATCTTGACAAACATTTTCAGTTGATATTAAGTTTGTACAGGTTCATTGTAACAATCAAAATTATTTGCTACTTCAATTATTAAACTCTGTGGCATCGATGTGAAAAATATTAAAATGTGCAAATGGTATTACTGCTATATTAATATTGACCAGACAGATTATGTGTGAAAATAAGCTCAAAAAATGTCATGCATCATTTAGAGTTAGTTGACTGAAAATTACAGAAACATTTCAACATCTGTGGCTGGTTACCTCTCTCTTGTTAGCACTTACTGGCCCCACAGGTGAGCTCTCAATGACTACATTTGAGAAAGGTGAGAAGTCACCCTGGATGGGTGGCACGTACTTGATCCATCCTGGTTTCCTGCCTCATTCATCGGCCATTATTCACATTCTCTGTTTTGGAACAGCGCTCGAATGGATTGGCATCAAATAACATAAGAATACAGTAGCTCCCGCACATCTACTGCATCGAGCCTCTATTATGCTTTTGTGTGTGTGCATTCATTAAGCCTCGTCCACAGAGGTGTGTGTTGTTTGCATGCAATTGCTGCAAGCAACACATGTTGATTCTTTCTGTATCTGAAGCCAGCCAGGAGTCATAGGAATAGTTGGAAGGGTTTCTTTTCCCCTCAGCTCATCTGTCTTTTCAGGGCTGTTGTCTCATTAGTGTCAACTAGGCTCTCCTATCAGCTCAACCCTTCCCCTCTGTTTGGCACACAGAGGCCAAAGGTTAAAGGCAAACCTTCCACAGGTTATCAATAGAGGATCCAGTATAATCATACAACACAGCTGCACATATTAATAAAAATTTACTTCCAACATTGCAATAACAGGCATCAGTTCTCTTGGCTACAGCATACCTTTTTCCTTTTCCGTTTAGATAAAAATATTAAATATTTGCACACGAGTAGCCGTGCACATGTGTTATGTGACAGCATGGATGGAGTGTGTGTGTGTGCTGAATGGACATCTGTGTCAGAGCATACGATATGTAGCGTGTCTGAGCAAAGGATGAATGTCTTTTTAATCGCTTTGTTTCTGTTGGATCTAAGTTAGCTGACTTATTAACCACCATCCGAGCAGAAGGAGAGGATAACAGATGAGCACAAAGACACTTTCTCATCCATTTGAAAACAAAGCAGAGAGGGGCAGGTCATTGTAATAAATAAACTTTAACAAAGGCAAGACTATTCTACAGCTGTCTCAAAGGATACACATATCAGTGATTTAATGGAAGTCATTTTATTTATGTGTAATCTAATTTATTAGAAAAGAATGAGTGTATTTAACAGGGTGGCATATTAGAAGGTCGCTTAATCACAGCTCCAGTAAACTGAAGCATATCAGGTTTTAATTATTCTCAAACAATGGTGATTTCTAAAGGCACAAATGCATCAAACCATCAGCAGTTTTTAGTGATTTCAGATGAATGCCTTGCAAAAGCAGTCAAATTACAACTGCAAACTTCAATGGATGTAAATGATAGACAAACACAAAATAGTGCATACTTTTCATGTTGGAAAAAGAAGATAGCTGTTGTTGAAGGAAACCAAAGGAAGCCTTGTCTGCATGCCACAAGGCACAAGCGGACATGGGGAACATGAAACACAGGGTTGCTTGGATAGATGACTCAAATTAGTCTTCAGACATGGAAAAAAACCCCGTTAGAGACTGTTAGACTGGATCAAAGGTTCACCTTTCATTTGGGTCACAGCCATAAACATCGAGGCTCTGCTAAAGTAGTTTGGATTAGATCAAGGCTTATTCATGTTAGAAAGTCCATTCCTAAAATTAATTGAGAATATGTGGCTAGATGTAAAAGTTTCTGTTCACATATGTTCCCTGTTCAAGTTTGAGTTTGAGCTATTTGAGCAAAGAAGAACAGACAACGGCTTCTCTTTATGCACTGTATGGAAACATTCTCCAAAAGACTTCCAGTTGTAACAACACAGCTTGCTATTTAGGGTTTTGTTGTTTGTGAAAAAGAGAAGTTAAAAAAATCAATGTACACTTTATGTTCTACTGCACAATTGTTCATTTCTCTCTGTTGATCTGTCACATAAATCCTAATAAATAGCCTAAAGTTTGTGGCTATGAAATGAAAAAATATGAAATAGTTCAAGGGATGTAAATAATTTTACATGGTACTGCACATGTAGCAAAGGATGAGCTAAAAATGTGAATAAATGCTTTTTTCTTTCGTCACTGGTACATACATATTTCACCTGTGGGATTTTTTAAATCGTTTTTTACATAAACTTTTTACAGTTCTACACAATTAATTAAAATAAACCCCCTCTGTGTGGTGATGGGAATCAACTTTTCAAATAAATCAACTTTTCAGTCTCACCCTGCCACAGAAACATATAGGGTAAGCACTCTGGTATGTGAGGGAGGGCTCAAGAAAAAGGGAGGTGTGTGTGTGTAGGTGTGCTTGTGGGAATATCAGTTGAAATGTGTGCATAGCTGTGCCAATGGTCAGCTTGTGAGTTGTATGCATTGCAGGGGAATTTACAAAGGGTCCCACATGAGGAAGAAATTAGTAGTTGGTGGCTTACAAATTCTGACAACAATTTTCATTCACACAAACACACAAATACAACTTTTGGCCTCTTTCCTGTGATTATAATCAAACACCAGATGCAGTAATGCCTGACTGAATGCCAAAACACACAAAACCTCGAAAGTTTCTCTTTATAATATTTGTTCATGAAAATATTTGTAAACAGTGTTTCTGCTGCAGGTGTTGGTGCAGATTAAGAATCCATTTTAGGATTAGCATTGACTTGCAGGTTTCCTGCTTTGCTTCAGAACTATAAACATGTCGCACCTGCAACAGAAAGAGTGTGTTTTAACGAAATGGTGCTCAATCTATCTCACCACATTACACTTTATTGTATTTAAACATATAGAGACTCAAGCTTAAGCTTTTTCATCTTCACTTGTTCATGCAAAAATAGAAAGTCTCAATCTTTCAGGACAGCATAAAAGCCAGTATCCTAGATTAAACTACACATTCCCACAGTTAACTTGACCTAATAACTTTATTCATCCTGCAGATTTTCACTCTTTTCCATGAATATTTTTAAATGTGCTTTAGATAACTGCCAGCACCATAATAAACTTTCATGGTGCTCTTTATTAAGGCAATGTAGAAGAGACAAAATTTCATTTGGTGGAAAATACAAATTGGGATATTTTCTAATAGAATGGTCTCTTTAAACCTTCATTTAAAATGGAAAAGCTATGTAAAAGTTTATTCTCCTTTGAGCCAAATCGAGCACAATTTCCTGCTGTTGGCAACTCCTCAGCCCCAGTGATACCACTGTTTCCTGTTCAAAGGCACATTAACTGTTGTCCTCTGGGTAGACATGAATGCACAAAAAGGCAGTTTCACTTGTAAAGTGACTTTAAAACATCAAGCTTCAATGATTTAAATGATGTATTTTCCAGGCACATAGTGCTAGTTTAAAGCACAAACAAGACACTATGTTACCTTAAGATGTTATAAAACTGTGGTACATATAATCTATTAAACATTAAATAAATTTGACTTTTCAGTGTGACACATTGTAATTAGTCTCTGTCTCTTTAAGAAGCTCCTGTCCTCTCCGTCATGCCACCTTTAGCATGTTATCACAATGCCTTTGCGTCTGTCAGTTACAACCGTTCTTAAAAACGTTGGACTGAGGAGTAGTTCATTTGATAAGCTCAGCAGAATTGAAGATAGGAATAATTGTATATTCACATGTGGCATAGCTGATTTGTACATCTCTTTCTCTTTAAAAAGCATTTTGTGAAGAGTTCCTGATGGCTTAACATCTACTTGGTGTTTCTACTTGCACAATATTATTTGAACAGACAAATGATGAACCAGAATCTTGTATTTTGACAACTAGCTTCAGAATATCTTGCCTGATTTCCCCTGAATTTTCTTTGATTTCACAAATGGAAGCAGTGTGTTTGAGGTGTCAAGCTAAATGATTTACTTTGGCAGCCCGAAAATGAAACTGCTTGTGTTGGAAAGTGTATATGTGCAGCTTTCCAGATGAATAAAGAAAAGGGCAGTGTAAAAAAATTATTTATTACGCTGAGGTCAGGGAAGGAGGTGCTTGCTACTCTTGCTCTTTCTTCATTTTTCTCTGCAATGACACATGAAAAATGTGCTTTATTTCAGTAATAAACTGAATCCTCCCTCATCCTCTTGCACACTGCCCAGCCTGTATAACTGACTCTAAGTGCCCTCATTTGCCTTCACCTAGGGCAAAACACTTATTTTCATGTTGTACAGAAATATAGGGGCATATCGGCTATCAAACGGGACCAACATGGCCATTAGTTTGTACACCTGTGCTAGTAGAGGTTGTTTGTGAAAGCTGATATGCCCTCGTCTCAACTTTGCTCTTCATGGATATGCCTCTAAGCTTATAAAAACACTCACAGAGATCTAAATCTGAGCAGCTCTCTCTTGATGTGTGTGTGTGTGCTCAAGAAAATTGAGAATGTCTTTTTGTAATCAATTTGAACAGGAATAAAAGCTCACCAAATTCAAATCAGCGCTGTTAATAAAGACACTAACCACAAACAAAAAAAGAGGTGAATTAATGTGTGGCTTTCTGTTGTGGGATTTAAACATTATCAGAAATGCTGAGCTGTTTCTTGCATCATTTTCAATAAAATGCTGTTGTGTGTGGCAAGGTTGACTGAGGTAATGAAAACGGCATCTTATTTGCCAGACTTCACGCTAATTGTACAGCAACATCAGTCATGCAGACTGACACACAACAGCACATACCCACATCATTCCTGAAGCTGTGACAGCAAATATTTGCCCACATGTGGGAGCTTCTTGTAGCTTTTGCCCAGAGTAAACACGGCAGTGTGGATGTAAAATAATAATGTGGTACATTTTAACAGCTGCTTGGTCACAGCGTGTTTGTATGGCTTGAGGGAGCTCTTAAGCACTAATTTGTCACAGTCAGCTTTATAGGAAAACAAACAAACAAAAAAACAACACAATTAATTGGTCATATAGATGCATCTAAATGAAATATTTTTTAAGTGTTCATGTTTCAATATGTCAAACCTGTTATATAAATTAATTACAGTAAGACTGATGTTTTCAAACCTTTATTTATGATGTTTTTCAACTTAGAATATTCAAAAAATGTTTGTTTTTTTTTTCAATTAATTGCTGTAATTTATGTACTTGCCTCCTGTTTAGGTTTTTGAATCGGGGCTGTATAAGTTTTGCTCTGTTGTTATTTTTTTTCCTTTTGCGTATAAATCATCAAAAGTATCTAATAAATATATTTAAAAAAAATTCTAATACAGAAATGTGGGGTTAATAAACAACATTGTAAATTGCATCCTTGCAGGACCTTCGGTGGAATGGTGCATATTTCCACCAGTGGCCGGAAGTGACAAGTAAAACATGGCTGTGCAAAACGTTTGATGACAAGCTCAACTATAAGACATATTCTTATAACTGAGGCCTACAAAACTCTGGAGGGATTTTGGCTCTTTCCTCTGTACAGAAACGCCATAAACTCTCTGGGAGAAGGAGGATAAATAGGCTCAATGACATGTGATTGATTGTTAAATTGTTTAGGGTTTTTTTTCTTTCAGCATTTTCAGTTGATAAACAATCTTTATGAAATAAAACTTTTGCATTAAAAAGCTGATTCATAAAAGTTCATTTTGATGAACAAAGGCAAACTTACAAAAACACTACACCTTTATTTAATTCCCCAGTGAAACCACGTCCATTTCAGTATCAGTTTATATTAGAAACAAAGTTTGCTGTCACTGTTAGATTTTCAGGAATGTGTATTTGTCTCTGCACATACTTGGAACACTGGGTTATGTTTTTTTGTTTTGTTGTTGAAAGATTTACATCCGACGCATTATACCTTTATGAGTCGAGTCTTGTTCATGTCTGCCAAGCTGTAATGAGTCAACACACAGAGCCTTTGTCTGTGCCTGATTTATTGCCTACACTGTGGCTCAGCTGTTTAGTTGCATGACAATAACAGTGCAAACATTGCAATAAAAAAAATAAAATTACCGTTGGGCACATGAAGTAACGTGCTTTTAACTCTGGTCACAATTTAGAGCAATAATGTTTAATATCTGTGACTATAAAAAAAGTATTTTCATATACATTTGAAGTTATTTACATACTCAAAAGGGTTGTATAATAATTACCGTAGTATAATTTATTGTCCAAATTATTTAGATTTTATTTTTGCAAGAATAAAAGGATACCTAGGATTATAATGCAGTTTTAATAAAATGCCTCAATGGCTGTGTCTTGACTTTGTAAACGTCTTACACATTAAACACTGTTTTCTATTCTACTGTGTCTCTAATGTTTAGAGGCCTGAAGCTGCTACACTCATCTGTTAAAATATTTACTGTATTTGCAAGTGAAAATTATCCTTACAAAAGTCAGGTGATATACTCTAACAAGGCCAGCCTGCTTACGTTGAGGTGAAATACAAATAAATGGAATGCCCTATTAATTGTTGTTCTTTGAAAGATTTTCGAAATAATGCACTTAATACACAATGTCCTAAAACAATCTAATCTGGACTCAGTCCATTCAATGACTGTATCTACACCTTAACCTAACTCTTGGTTAGGTTAAGGTATAAACAAAATGCTAATGCAACAAGCTTAAACTTTGTAAGTGCATACTGTGAGAAATCCTTATGCTTGCTCAGAAAAATAAAGGTTTCAAGGAAACAAAACACGTCTTACTTTTATTACGTAATGATTACCACGTAGCAATTGTTCT
Source organism: Poeciliopsis gracilis (assembly GCA_911649635.1). Taxonomy (NCBI): domain Eukaryota; kingdom Metazoa; phylum Chordata; class Actinopteri; order Cyprinodontiformes; family Poeciliidae; genus Poeciliopsis; species Poeciliopsis gracilis. The sequence goes on from CAJVRI010001220.1 coordinate 9,308,550, forward strand.
AATTGGTTTTCTTCATCCACCTTTTCATCACTGGTTGTTTTTATTTTCTCTGCTCGAAGGCAAATCAAGTCTCCAAATATCCAGAAGCAGATTGTGCCTGGCGAGATGAGGAAAGATGCCTTGGCAGATGGACATCCACACTCTTTATCACAGGTTGGAATGACGTTGTGTATGTGTGCAAATGAGTTCATTTGTGGTGTCGTGACAACATCCTCTTCACATCATCATACCAGAACGTCACATGATTCACGACAGGTCCAACAGCTGTTTCTTGCTTTTTTACGTCTCATCTCTTTCCAAGTCACTCACTTGGAAAGCCATTTGTCTAAGGAATTTTAGACTATTTCATGCTTTATCTTAGGACACATCAGTCCGTAGCACAACAAACACACAATAAACTATATGATGGGTATAATAAAGAACAGAGTTTTTCAGGAGTTTGATGCACCATTTGTGATGTAAATACTAGATATCTAATTCTGTGTCAGGTGCTTTACTCTCCCCGCATGCATTACTTGGTGCATGCTTTTATTCTGGGCTGGGGAGATCTGCTGAGAGACCACTACAGAGTGCAGTCGTGCCAGTTCACTCCCAGAGGGCCAATGAAATAAGCCTCTATATCCCCTCAAGCAAGCACAGACCAGGACCCTGTCTTTAAGCAGAACTGTTCCATTCTTTTTCATTTTCCCTGTGTGTGCTTGCAGACCCCATCCAAAGCACTGTAAAGGCTGACAACTAGCCAGCTGTAGATGATTTTCATGGAGTTGTTGACCAAAGGAAATACTAATTTTAAAGCATATCCAGTTTCAGATTCCAGTCATTGACCAATTATGTCCCACCGTCTCTTTGGCAGCTGTTTTATATGCCTGTTCTCTGACAACAGATCCAAAGACATAACAATTTTGTTTTTTTGTTTTCTGTTCCAGTTTCTAAGACAACAATTAGCCTAAACTGTCAGCAAAACTGTAAATGTAATCAATTCATTTATACCACAGAAAGAGGCATTTGGGAATGTACTGCTTAATTTGTTTGTTGATGACAAGCTTTGAGGAATTTGAAAATCGGCTCTTGAAACACAACTATTTTTTTTAATCAGACAGCTTTTAAATCACTTCTTGAACTGCATATCTAAATGATCTAAAAAATGTGCCTTTTGTTGTTTAATTACACACCGCCAAATACACAGAAACAGTTTATTTGATCAATTAGGCTTTCTTATCTGTTTTAATCCACATTGCAGAAGGAAATCACCATTTAATCATTTCCCGCTTATCCTTCACAAATGGCTTTTTTTCTTCTTTTTTTTTTTCCAAGAAACTCCACTCCACCAGATAACAGTCACACTAAAAAAATCTGTAGCCCTCCACTCTCCCTCTAATCTCTTGTTCGTGAAATGGGGATACACAGTGGCGATTTCTGAAATGGGCGTTACATGGATACAGTTTCTGAAATGTTGTTCGTCCAGGGCGGTAAACAGGCCAGGACCACCCCTGGCGGTATAGCTAATGTTCCTCAGACTCTTTTCACAAGTAAATCACAATTTTGTATCCTCATATTTTAGACAACAACACAGGCTACTGCAGAGCTATTAGAACAGTGTACTACAAGGAACTACACAACAGCAAAAAATAACAGTATTTGAATGATTCATCCACTTGTAAAGGCTACAAATCGTGCTCATTTTAGAAAACTGAGTTAAATTTAGAACGACTGTGTAAAATATAAGCAAAGTTAAGACCAGCGTCATCTTTACACCTTCAGTGGTGAAACAAGAATCACTCTTTGAAAAAGGAGTTGAATCTGGGATGTCACAAATTCATATAAATATAGATATTTATAGGTAATATCTATAAAATTGTAGGCTTCTGTCAAATTTTATACTAATGCTGATGGTGACAGAAAATAAATACATTAAAGTCGAGGACATGGCAGCAAAGAGAACAATTGTTCTCTTGAATAAACATAATTGTTAGTTGTAAAAATAAATTGTTGACAAGAATTGAACAGAGAAGAAAGTTACAAGGGGTTTGTGGAACGTAGATGAATATTTAATGTGCCTGTTCTACAAATGGAGGGCCTAATGATTGGAGAGGCTGGCATTAATTTGCCACAAACTGTGATCTGGGAACTATTAGACATGCTCTGATCTAAATGGTCAGGAAAGCACAAATCACAGTAAAAGCCTGCACTATGTGTTGGATCCAGGGGATTTAAGCTTTAGACAGTTAGAAGCAAGAATTTCAAATTAGAGCAAAATATTACAGGAATCCAGCTTCACAAAGACAGGCACATGAGTGATGTTTTCATAATTCTGTAAATTAGCATAACAAAGAATTAATCCTTTGTGACAATGATGGTTCAGACTGATACTTGAATAAATCACTCTATATAATTATGAAGGCAGTAATGCATTTATGATCATAATGGAGGGGAAATTATTGAAGTCTTTCAAGTTTATCTAATGACACATTTCAGCAGCAAGTTAGTTCAAACACAGCATAGTAACCAATTATGAAACAAGGAACAAAGCATTTTGTCAAATGCCAACAAAAGAATAATTATCATCAAATATTCACCAAGTATGTTAATCATTGTTTCAGTTATTATTGATCAAAGACGCCTCTAAATCGGTGAGGGTTAAGGAAGTCAGTGTTTTGGCTGTTTTGCAGTTTTTTTTGAAAGTTTGTTACTGATTAGTAACGCATAAAAACTGAATGTGGTTCTGGTTCTGAGGAATTAATCAGAAACAGAAGACCTGGTCTGGATGGTTGATAAACAATAACAGGTCTTTAATGTATTTTGGTGCTAAGTCGTTCACTTATTTACAATCTAGCAGGATTATGTTAAAGTCTATTCTCTGAGCCAGTGTACAGACTTTAGAGTCCTTTTTGGGGGTCATGTTTTCTACTTTCCTAGTTTTAGTGAGAACACGAGGAGCAAGGTACTGGATCAGCTGCTTGGATGAGTTTCATGTGAGCTTGTTGAGCCATTCATTATTTTATTCTAGAACTGTTCTTCAGGTGGTAAAAGTCTGAGCTTGTAATTATATTCATAGATCTTTGAAGAATCAGGTCTGAGTCCCCCGCTACAGATTTAAGAACTAGTCACTAGTTACTAGCTGTTGCTCATTCCACCTTTTTGTGTTTAATCTCGGAAAACCGAGATGTTATAGCAGACCGATAAAGGTGAAACAATGATGTGATTGCTGTTAATAGTACTAAAGGTCATCCTGGAAGAACTAAGTTAAAATCTGCTGTAAATGGCTTATGGGTTTAACAAGTGGTGTCTCTGTACAATGAAGTACTTTAAAACAAGGCTAAAAACTGTTAGACCGTGATATCAACCATAAATTATACCAACTATTTCATGACATTTTTTTTCTGCCAGAACTTTAGACAAAGAGTAGCTGTGTTAGGTCTGAAAGATAGGAGGCCCAAATTAGTTGTTTTTATGCAACAGATTAATCATGGTGTGTTTAAAACTGCCAGGAAAAGAACCAGAATCTCATGAATTATTTATCTAAGATAAAAGGATCTGGCTAACATTGAATAATATTCACAGTCTAAGGGAAACAGTATCCACAGTGCAGAAAGAGTTCATGTGGGAAACTGTATGTTAAACATAGCATCTTCCAGGCCACTATCCATGAAGATCCGCTCAGTGCAGTCTGTACGCTGCATATTTTGCTTGATCCAGCACTAAAGTTGCGTTATGGCCACTGCCTCTGTCTATTTCCCCATGCGGTTTTTCTTCTTGGCCTTTATCTCTGGGTCCATCAGGAACATAGCACGCTCCAAGGGTAAACACACACAAATAAAGTCTCCCTGTTATTCCAGGACAGTTTATGTGGGACAAACCGATAACATCTCTCCGCTCCATTGTCTCCAGTGCACCATGCTGCACTTTGCAAACACAGAGAAAGCACACATCGGAAGTATTAATTTCAGTCATTTGCACAACTTTTTTTTTTTTTTCTTTTGTCTGCAGTGATGAGACAACAGCACCTGTCAGTAATCTGTTTAGAGATCTGTAGATTGTTGGAATAAATAATAATAATAATAAAAAAATTAACTGTTATTTCATGGATTTTAAGGTTTTGTTTTTAGATTTTCTCTTCCTTTTAAATTCATCTGCACTTGCACATATGATCGATTTTGCACACGCTGTGTGCTAATGAAAGTGAAGCAAGGAATCCTAATTTCACAGCTGCTGGAAATATGTATTCTCTCACTCTTCATTAGTTTATAAAAGTGATTGCAATCTTTCCATCAAACCAAAAAGAGCCAGAATCATAATGATCCTTCTCCAGGGGCTTTAGGCGATGACAGGTTCTCCACAAACTCTGATTTTAATAATTCTTACAACTTTCTAAATTCTGTTATATATTCTTCAAAGCAGCATTCTCTTGTTACTAACAAAACTCTCATTAAACATGTCTGTACACTTTGACGCATACATATATAAAACACGCACTGTACATGTGCCAGCACACACATATGCAGACACAGCTTTCTGGTTAGGTTGCACTTGAGAGATCCAGTGGTGGCAGCCCGCTCTCAGTGGGGCGTGTATGCATGCGTGAGTGTGTGCAGGCTTCAGTGTGTTGTGTGGGGTCAGACTGGCCCTTGTTGATTTTGGTGCATCGAATTACTGCCCGTCCATCACAACCAATTACAGCTTTGAGCTGCTGACACACACAACACTTGTCTGTGTGCGTGCGTGTGCGGGTGTATGTTGCTTAATTCCAGCTGTGGTGTGCTGAAAAGAAGAGCCCGAGTTCATTTTTTTTTATTTCACCAACTTTAAGGTATATCGTTATCATCACTGACAGTTTGATACGTCAGTTTTATTAACGAGTTAAAAGATAGTTCAAACTAATCTAAAGTATCCAAAGCATTCACACCCCACTTCTGTTTTCCTGGCAATGTCTCATGAAATGACTTTCTCTACATCTGGAGACTCCATTACAATTGAATCCTCATGTGTGACCTATGGTACTGTTTAAAGAAATGCTCTGCTTGCAACAAAACCAAAAGTGTGTTTTCTCATAGCACTGCTATTTGAGCTACATACATCACATTTGCATACTTAGGCTATTGTTGTGGACATGTCCATTAGGAGGGATAAGCTCAGCTTACCAGACATGAAATTGTCATGTTTGGTAAGATTTTTATTTTAGCAAGAAGTTTCCAAGAACTTTCAGACATTTTAGTTGTCATTCAACTTACCTGGACAGAAACCCCTGCACTTTACTCAGGATTCTTCAGCCACACAAGACAGCAAGGCTTATATGCCGCTTTAAGAAAAGTGTGAACATGTGAACATAAATGCAAGTCAACACTTTAAGAATCAACGAGAAAGTAAAAAAAATGAAAAAACATCAGATGGTTTATTTTTTCTTTTTCTGGGTTTTTCTTCACGGTTCCATCAACCAGTGTGGAGAAGGATCATTTTCTTTCCCTCACTATGGGTGTCAAATAGGCCACACACAAACTGCCTGAGTGGAAGCCCACAGTGTGATCTGCACACCCACACTCTAGTCAGATGACTTACATGAGAGCAAGCAAGAACATTATTACAGGTTTTCTGCAGTTGTCTTTCGCTAGTATTAAAACTGCAAATCAGTATTGCTCATGTTTTTATGGTTTCTGGTTGTTTTTGTGATCTAACAACTAAATTTCATAAATTTAGATTGTGGAGCAGCAGATTATTCCCATTTATCCATTTTAGTTCTGGTGCTCTTAATTTAGGATTGGTGAGTGCAACTTTCAGCAAGATATCAGAAATTACAATTTGAAGAATTGCTTTAACAGCTAATTTTGATTAGCTGCATTTATTTATTTATTTATTTATTTTATTTTGCTTTTCTGTGACAAGTACAAAATTGCAAATTTTACCCCGGAAGTTTGTGTACTTGTTTGCTGTTGAACCAACAGACATAAAACTTGTGACTTCTAGAAGTTCACAAAAAGATTCACCCAACATGTAACAGTATTATTTATGTTATTGGTGGTTCAGTTTGTATCTGCGACAAACAAAATATCAGGTGTCTGCTCCTAGGTCTAAAATGTGGCTGAGGAATAGAAACCGGAAGAGACCTTCAAAAATCACTCTTTTTTATTTTTTATTTTGTCAATAAAAAAGAAGATGGAGGAAAATACTTACCGTATGTTATGGTTGGGTTACGACTAACCATGAGCGAATCATAAGCCAACGATGACGTAAAGAGTTACACACTCTGCTGAAAGTAAATGCAGTTATGATTAGGTACTTAGGTGTTTTTATCATAGTGGTAAATTTTCATTGTGTGACATCCTTTTATTCTTGACCTTGTTCTCAACGACATACAATTATAGAAAATTTAAGATGTAAAAGATGATTCTGTGAGAAAGCATTTCTTTACATGTATGAATTCTTGTCTGGAATTGACCATATGCAAAGCATAATCAAAAGATAGGAGTAGAATATATTAAAGAATGAATGCGTAACTCTTACTGAATTTGTCCCAAACTAAAAAAGTGCACACAGAAAACGTTACTTTTGTTTGCAGTATTTTATTACCCAATCAACCATCAGCGCAAAAACAAATTTCACATAATTGGTAAATTGATTTCTCCATTACCAACCAATGTTGCAGAAAATCGAGGTCAAAATAATTTCAGACCAAATTTCAAAGCAATTTAAAAAACCAAAACTTCTGTTTTTGGCTTTTGCATCTTTTTTTTCCGAAACCTACTCTTCTCCCTCTTCCACGTCAAGCTGTGCAATTCCCAGGATGCCATTCGTGAGACGGCGGAGCGGATAATAGAGCTGGAGAAGGCTCTGAGGGATACCATGAACACCGCGGCCCATAGGGAGACCCTTTGGGCGCAGGAAGAGGCCGCCCGTGTTCAGGCCCAAAGACAGGTTTATATGATGGTGCACACACTTATGGTGGACCACAAACCTCCATATTACAGCCGTATAAATGCACACAGCCTCATGTACAGAATCTTTTCAAAAGCCACTTAATGTCTTGAACTGCCCCCTTTGGTTTCATGTGTATCTGCAGCCTAATAGGAGATCCTTAACTCTTTTGTGGGATATAGTATGTTACCCCAAAATAAGTTTTAGTTATGGGTTTTTATGTTTTGTTGTTATTTTTATAATAAGCTTTTGTTGAGTTTTGCTCGTAACTGAAATTCTAAAGCAAATAATCAAATTGGAATAATTAAAGTGATCTGGCTTTATTTTTCTGTCAAATGTGCCGGCATGGAAATGTGTGCATATTGAACATGCCGTGCATTTGCGTGTATGCAATATATAATATCTATTTTTCCAGCAAACTGACTTTAGTCTTGCAGACTCGTCTGCCTTTTTCAAACATGCATGTCCTGCTGTTTGTCTATTTTTCCGACTGCCAGCTGGTTGCTCTTCATCTTAATGTGGCCAATAAAAAAAAGAAAGAAAAATGAATGTGTGTGCTTTTGAATGTGCGTGTGAGTGTAGGTGTGTCTGCGGTGGGAAAAAGAAACAGGGCAAGGGAGCATGTTTCCTCTCGCTGTGAGTGTGCATTTGAATGAGAATGACCTTGCATTACTTATGAGTGCCACAAGTAATTTGAGAGCTAACGGTGGTTAAAACTAGAACTAACATTATGAGGTAGAAATATGTCTGTATTTCTTTAAGCGCACTCTCTACCAGAGCTTGAAACATGAAAAAAAGAGAGCTGGTCGACAGCAGAGCCAAGTTAGAGAAGGTCAGACTTAGTTTAGAAGATTCAGCCAGAGCCAATGCTAACTGTGGCTTGCTTTTTCCTCTTTTGCATACTTTCACGCTCAACTTACATCCAGCCTGGATACTGTGTTTATTAAACAATATTTTAATCCACTGAGAAGTCAGAAAGAAATGAAAAGCAGTTTTGAGGAACTTATTGCATGTGAAAAAGTAGGTTATTTAGCTTTAACACAAGTTAATTAGTGTGAAGAAAAGACAGAGCATGAATTGAGACATTAACTCCCAGTGACCCCAAAAGTCCCAGTCAACTTGCTTTTTATTTACACAATTTTAGAACTTTTCCAGACATTAAGAAAAGAATGAGTCATTTAGTCACACTAACAGTTTACAGTACTTTGTAAAAATACAAATTACTGCGCAAATGTGAAGCCTGAAGAAATGCCTCTATATAATAACTAGTTGCCTTCAGATCGTCGTCACAATAAAACATGACAGTGGAAGCATTATGTTATCTGAAGCAGAGTAGACAAAGCTACTAATAAGGCTTCACTGAAAGAAAACTATAAAAGACTTGACTTGGTTAATGGTGTTTACTTTCTGCCAGGGCAATAACTTTAAACATTCACCCAAAGCTACAATAGAATGGTTGACTGCACAGCAAATATGTAACATTAACATGACTCAAAGTGCAGACCTCAATTCACAAATGTTCTTTTTTTTTTAATTTGCTAAGCTTCAGCAGTTTTGATAGTAAAGCATAATAAAATAAAACACCATGTTGGGCACTGATCGAGGCATAGTCCCAAAAGTGGCACCTGTAAATGGAGCAAAAAACATTGACCAATTGAAAAAAAAAATAATTTCACTTTTAAGATCTTTATTTATTTTTTTACTAATAAAAATACAACTCTGGAAAGAATATTTCACTTTCTTTCTGTTTGCATAATAATGCACTACTTTATTTTGATTAATCACATAAAATAATAATTACAAAAAAAACATACATTGTAAAAAGTGATTGTAATCCAACAACATGTTGAAAGGTTAAAGGCATCCATCTTACTATGGATGTCCAGGCTCTGATGCTCACTGGTTGTTGATAAACAAAATTTTTCAAATTTTTCAGAAAGAAAACAGAGAAACGTGATTACAGAACAGAAAAAGAATCACGTCTGTCGGAAAGACCACCTGACCCTGGCACTGTTTCAGATTGCTCTACTAAACTCGCATTCTCTCACACCCTCCCTTTTTGTTTGATTTTCTTCCTTTTTCTTCCCTCTGTCCCAGAATAATCAGTCTCATGATGTGTAATGAGCTGAAAATCTTCTGTCAGCCTGACCTGATGAAATGTAACATGGGTAATGCCCCAGGTCACTTTTCTTCACACCCCAATCCTTTAAGTCTCTCACTCTGTCTCTACCCCGTTCAGCTTTTTTCTTTCTCATGAAATCACCTCTACCATCCATCCTTGTTCTTTCCCATTGGCCTTCTTAAGTTGTCTCATGCTATTATGTCCGCGCTGCCTTCCCAATGCATTTTCTGCCGATTTCCCACTTTGGCGTTTGAACTAGGCCTTTGAACCAGGAACATGGCATGAATGCACCAGAGGGATTTGGTCCCTACCTTTGAGCTCTCAATCAGCTTATCAACTAAAGTGTACTAGCCTTAGCCGGCCTTAGTTTGGTTGGAGAGCCTTTTCTTGAAGTTGAGCTAAATTAGCACGCACAGGATCACCCCTAAGCAGATTAAGTCCCTAATTTTTGCTAAAATTCATTGTATTCTTTATTAATAATGTGATTGTACAATGACAACTACTCTGGGTGGTGCACTAATGAGGGACTGGCAGGAGAAAAGCTAAAAACTGGCAGTCATGGAGGTACATCTAAATCAAGTTAGATGTGTGAAACTTGACTTTCAAGATAAAAAGAGTGTATTTGCTTACATTGAGGCCTGCAAAACAAACAAACAAATAAAAAAAATTTGTAAAGTAAAGCTCTTTATACTACTTTAGCCTCTGCTATGCTGCAAACAGAATCTTCATTATATGTCTTTGTGATTTAATGCTATTTAAATTTAAATAGTACAACTGATGTTCCACTATGTTTTACTGAAATGGAATAAAACGATTCATGATTTTCAGTGATTCTCAGTAATTAATCAATTAATCCTCAGTAAAGTTACTCATAAAGCCACTGCTATGTAGCGCTGTCTGCTGGTTGGCTGCCAAGGTAACACATTTCTGGAATAAATTACTTCCGATCTTGTGCAAACTATCTGCTGACATTTAATTATGTACCTGTACACATTCAGACCTGGGCCAAGGCACAGGTCTGAATGCAAAGCAAACTAGGTGGCTGTTTAGGACTACGGGACCACTAAGGATGCCCCTAAGTGGCAATGATGTTTTTTTTTACTTTTAATTAGTGATCATTTTTATGTGATTATTTTAACAAAAACGCACAATTTTTCTATAAAGTGGTCATTTTTTAAAATATTTTTTACAATAATATATGTGAACATGTAAAAATCATTCTTTAGGGCCAAAAGAAAAATAATTAATTGCTCTTGGGGCCGCCTCGTGACCGCGGTAGTCACCGCCAAAATGAGCTGCCGTGCGATGTGCAGTGCGCATCCAAATCTCCAAAGCAATGGTGGAAGATAAGTAAACAAAACAATCTCGCAAAAATGGACTTATCCTTCAGGAGCAGAGAATAGAAATAGGAAGAATAGAAAAAAAAAGCCAAGATAAGGGCATGTTTGCATGCGACTTGGTAATGTAGAAAATTAGTGATTAATTGATAAACTGAAATAAAAATTCTATGCTTCCATTAAGATTCTTGGAATTCGCTTACAGTCTTATCTTTGAAATCTTCTTCCATATGTGGTATTCATGAGTAGTCGGAAAGCACATCATCTGACATCTGTGAAACACACCTAGAAAGCTGGAGGACATAGACAGTGTCCCAAAAATGTGTGAACGATTTGGCTCCTTCATAAAAGATGCCCCTTGCCTTTTTCATGTCTGACCCCTGCTGTTGTTCCTCTAAATGCTATCCTTCTGCTTCTTTTTTTCTTTGTATTTCTTTCAGTCAAAATTTTAAACAACTGTCTTTTAGGTTTGTTGTATAATAAATCTTCAAAGTAACAGAGTCAAATAAAGATGAGACAATGTTTTATTTTTATCTGAAAATCTTGACTAGTTCTGCATCCTATTGTGAAGTAGTTGTTGTTGAGCAATTAGACCCCTTCCTGTGTTAGGATAAAGATGCCCTGAGGTCACATCCTGTCTATCAAGCACTCTGCTTGGACACACAGGCTCACTTTGCTGGAGGGCATGAGTGTGCAGAGGAAGGAGATGCACTTGAGATCTTGAACATTATCTTCAGTAGCCCTGAAGTAGAACCACACTTATGAGGAAGATGAAATAAGTGGTGAAAGGAGGCGAGGGGAAAGTTGTTTCCATCCCAAGGGTCATTGAACATGCCATTCAACTAATCTATGAACCACAATGATTTTGCCTCCTTCAAGATGTAGAGTGTCCATTGATTTCCATGTTTAGGCTGTCATTTCATCTCATCTTAACCATTTAAGCACTCACAGGCTTTCCTACACACAGCCCACATGCAGTGAGGGGGCAAAACGGATCTTTTGTGCTTTACCATAAAATAAATGAGTTGGGCTGAATCCCTTTTTCATGGTCTTCATACAGCTAACTCACCACCAGTGCTTTGGAAGTTATATCAAGTTTTATATTCCTAAACCAACTTATTGTTTCTTTTTCTGCTATTGGTAAGGAACTGATAGTAATTGTGATCAAGAAATATCAACATTTCGAAATAATTCAACTTTCCTTTTTCATTATAAATTGGAAAACATTACAGGCAAAAACAGATTAACAGAGCAAATGTGCTCTGTTTTTAAAGTTTATTAAGCTCTGCACTGCTGCACAGGAAAATGTGGGACACCCTGCCTCTTATAAACACTCTTACGAGTGAAAGATGAAGACCACAGGGTGAAACGGGCTTCAGCTTCAGCCACTAAAGTAATCACTTTAGAACATAGCAATATGGTTATTGTGGGAAGTTCTAACACCTATAAACCTGTTGTCCCTTGAAATAGTTGGAGGAGCTGATGGGAGCTTTAGAGAAGACTCGCCAGGAGCTAGATGCCACTAAAGTACGTCTGTCCTCCACTCAGAAGTGCCTACATGAACGAGATGGACACCTCAACCATCTGAGGCAGGAGAGACGCAAACAGCTGGAGGAGATTCTGGAGATGAAGTAAGCTCACAAGCTGAAAGTACATTATCTTCCACTTTAGGTCAGTTTGTATCAAAATATTACTCAAGTCCAACACACCACTCTGACTCGTACATAAATAGAAATCCCTTCTGAAACTGCTTCAAGCTAAAACTAAATGATGGATGTTGGACCCCTTTACAATTATCTTCAGACCTCTTTGTTCTTCCACTTTTAAATGTATTCTTGCTTCAGCTTAACTGGTTCAATGATTTAATTTCCTTCTCAGCATGTCATCAAGTTCAACAGATGGACATTAATGACCCATCAGTTTAAATTAGGTTTGTTGAAACAGAAAAACATTTCAAACATCCAGGGCAGTCAAGCCTGGGGACCAGAGATGGGAAACACAGTATTTAAAGGCATACCTGTAAAACAAAAGATAAACTGAGTCGACAGTTGCTAATTATTAGTTATTTTTCACTGCTGACCTAGTTCCCTTCTTTTAGCTTGCATACAGTTATATACTATATATACTAGTTCTTTGCAAGGTATCAATACCTCTTGATTTTTTAATTCATTATGTTATGACCACAATTAATAGGCTTAAGGATTCTTTTGAGATACACCAACAAATAGTAATGCATAATTATGAAGTATAAAGAAAATTATGGATGTTTTTAAAAACCTGCTTTCCACATTTCTGTAAAGTAACAGATTCAGGATTTTTTTTTTTACATATTCAGCGCCCTGATTTACCCGTTTCTCGTATTTCGTTACCAGCTTTTCAAATCTCTGTATATTGATTTTACCATACTTCTTTTAAAAAAAAGCTGGCTTCCATGTCTGTGTTAAAGAAAATGATCTCTCAGCATGGCGCTGCTGCCACAATTCTTTGAAATGGGAAATTTATTTTCAAAACATTTTGTCCCATGTTGTTTTGCATGCTGACCACAAAGTTTTATTGTTAGTCTATCTTACTTGCATAAGATAGACTTATTTAGTCTTTCTTTCAACAGTTCATTTTGCCGTTTCTCCTTGGAAACCACATTTGTGGAGTGCGTAATATGTTCTTGTCATAAGATTATACCACCTATGCTATAAATTTCCTCCAGAAGCAGCAACTCGTAAGTGAAGAAACGATCCTTAGTATGAAGCAAAGTGCAGGACAAGGGGCTGGGTTTAAATAGGCTAGGCAGTTATTGCAATGGATTTTATTTTGGGATTTCAGAGTAAATGGGGCTGATTACAAAGTAACACCATGCTTTTAACATATTTTTTTTAAAAAAGGAAAAATGTTATATTGTGTTCAAAACTTTTATTGCATCACCTGCTTACACATGCAGAATTTTTTTTACTTATATGTTTCCCTGAAAGGGAGTGAGAGTCAGAGGCAGAACATAACGAGAAAAAGGAAAAAAAAAACAAAAAACTGTCCAGAATTGTCTAGATTCCCGTGTGTGTGTGCGTGTGTGTATGTCAGTTGGTATGTGTTACGTGCTTTGCGTTATCTGACTAAAGGACTAAGAAACCACATATCTGCTTGTCATGTGCTGCAGACAAATGCTTTTAATGTGAGCCACAGTAGAGAGAACATTGGCACATGTACACTGAAAAGACAACTTTTAAAGACCATTATGCCGCTTTGATCACAGAATACTGAAAGAATGTGTACACAGGGTAGTTCTTCTGCCGTGTGTGTGTGTGCGTGAGGGCGTGTTTGTGTCTGTTAGAAGAGAGCACAGCTGCCAAAAGCATACCCTATGCATGTCTGTTGTAATACAAACCATCTTCCTGTCTGTTTTGATTTCCGACGTCTAATTTGACCAGGAATGTTAATCAGGAAGCATGTTTTTTAAATAATAAAGACACAATCTGTGCTCAAGGTGTCTCTAACAGAACTGCTTTGTGACCCAGTATGTGAAACACATCCATGCTGTTGTATGGCACTGTGCTTACGCTAGTATTGTATTACCATCAGAGGATGCCTGAGAGGAAGACGTTTAGTGTGATGGTTGGTTGACCTACACAGCAACAAAGTCTATTGGAATCTTTCCCTTTGTGTTCGAGCCTCTGCCTAGTCTAAACTGGTAAGAGTTAATGAAGGGGGCACAGAGGGCATGAGTGTGTGTGTGTGTGGTCTGTTATGCATTGTATTCTATGTGCATGAAGAGGTTGGGAGCCGGGGGTTTGGGGTCACTGATGATGAGGATTAAAGAACTGTTGAATTGCGAGGGGGCAAAGCTTCGTGAGACAGAATGGGCCACAAAGATACGCATGCAAAATCTACGCACAACCTCAGTGGAACTCACATGTAATCACTCACGTCTGCAGACATGCACATACTTAGACAAACTGTGGCTTTTTGCTTTTAAAAAAAAAAGGGGGCTATACTCCCCACAGCATAGCTCCGGGCCAAGTTGGCGGAGAGAGATTTAAGCAGGAAAGACATAGGGCAGAGAAAGAGGGGCAGCAAGAGGTATAGATAGGAATAAATCAGGAATGAAGGCAGGGTGAATGGGATAGAATAAAGGGGCTGTACAAACTGAGGTATTCCAAATCTTAGGAATCATGATAGAAGTTTGACAGAATGCCAGGATTCTCTCTCTCTCATTCTATCTCTTCTTCTTCTTTCTCTCTCTCTCTCCTCTATAATGTGGCATTTGTCTAGGTCAACTGAAGCAAACTGTGTGAGGTTTGTTCCACAGCAAGCCAGGGAGGTTCTGTATGAGCCTGTGTGTTTTTTTGTTTTTGTGTGTGTGTGTGTGTGCTTGTAAGCCAGAACGAGAGAGGGAGAGAGAAAGAAAAAAATAAAAAAACTTGGCTTTTCAACACTGGTAATGAATAAAAGAGACAAGGAGAGAGAAATCATATTCAATATCCTCTCATGGCCTGCTGGGTTTCCTTAGCTCCCAATGTTTGCGTGTGTGTGTGTCTATGTGTGTAAATGTTAGAGAGAGCATATTATTATCGTTTTCGGATATGGAGCTGAAGGCTTGATGTATAAGGAGCAATCCGGGTCTCTTCTATCATCCCACACCAGATTAAGTTTCCACCGTACTGTACAGTGTTCACACACACAGACACATATGGTCTCCTGAGGAGCTACTCATTAAATAATTCTGGGGTCACAGGGTGTAGGTGCGCAATAGAGAAATGATGTGTTTGGACGTTTTGAATAGTCCATCATTGAGATGTTTCTATAGTCAGAGTTGGATAACACTTCATGCTATTACATCGCAGATTCTGGAGCTAATCCTTATGCAGACATTTAAAACGTGGGTGAGCTTATTTGTGTTTACATTTTGCAATGGAATTTGATAAGGAAAAAGGTGGGGACATAATTGAAGATAGTAAAATGAGAACAAAAAGGGTAGAGTTTGGCTATACTTAGTATAGTAACATGTAGGAATTATAAGAAAAGCTGAACACTTAGCACAAGATAAGTTGTAGCATAGTGCATGGGCGAAAGCCGAAAAGGAATGGAAAAAAAGATGATGTAGTAGGGAAAGAAGGGAGGATGGTGATGGAGAGAGTGTTAGATGAAAAATATGTGGAGTATTGCGTGGAGCTGTGAAGGGTGGGAGGGAACAAAGTGTGGCTGGCATAAAATGACACAAGGACGGGTATTGAGAAGAATGACTGAACACAGCACATCAGCAAGTAATTACATTGCAAAAAAACTAGTTGTCAACTGAAAATTGTGTGAAAATACTAATGTTCTTAACCAAAACTTACATTAATGTAAAATGCTACTTGTTTTTTTTTGTTTTTTTTACCAGTTAGTAGGTCCTATGATGTATAACATTGGCAAGATGTGCATCAATTGTGAATTGCAAAAGCTTCTGACGGATTTCTTGCTGGACATTTGACCACTCTTCTTAGCTGCATTGTTGCTGTTATTTCAATTGGTGTGTTTTCTCAATGAGTTCAACTTTCAGTCACCTTCCTGTTGATTTGAGGTGAAGTTAAGAAATTTTGAGGACACTGTCATGGCAGAGGACCTTTGATTCATCATTCCACCAATCATTTTAAATCTTACTGGCAGAAAAAAACTCCTCCAAAGCATGATATTTTGGCCACCACCACCATGTTAAAGAGTTGGTGCAAGGTTCTAGGGTTTGAAAGGCTCAGCTTGATTCTTCCATTTTGGTTTTAAAGTTTGGGATTGTTTTAACTGGTATCCTGGGATTTCAAACTCAATTCATTTTGGACTGTGACACTGGTGTTCCAGTAAAATCAAACTTAATATTATGTTCCTGGGTTATTTTTGAACTTCCCAACCAATTCCCGTTTTATCGAGGTTGACAATTTGTTTCAAAGAGTTGAAATTTGGACAGAGCTAGTTGTCCTGACTGGTCAATGATCCCCAAAACACATCAAACCATGATTTACAATGTATATGACAGGCTATCATTAAAGCCCTTCTCAAAGTACTGAACTCACGCCTATTAAAAATTGTATATTTGTCTTTAAAACCTGAACTTTGCCAATCCAACTTGTTGCCAAGGACTCAGAGAGTTGTCAAATACCCAACCTGAATTATGTTCAGACCTTATTGATGGTAACAAGAAGTGTGTTGTCAAGGTGCATCTTGCGAAAATAAACGATAGCAACAATAAGTAGCAGCCTTCATCTATAATGTTATACATTATGACTTATTGAAACTTCATATGGTTTTATAGGCATGCTCTTTAACTATACTGCGTTACTAGGAAAGGAGAGGCAAAGAAAAAAAAACATTTTTACAAACATGTCTAACTTTAATCCTCTTCAGTTCTTGTGTTGTTGTTGTCCTTGCATGTAGCCCCTAAAGATAGTTGGTAGATGGGTTTCTATAGCATTTTCTGGGCCTACCACACTGGCTCTGTCAATTCATGGTCACTGCTGTTTCGTTCTCTTCAAAATATTAGATAACTTGATAATAGCATGAAATCACAAAGATAACTTTTTGTTGTACAACAATGGGGAATGCATCAAATCCCCAATGAGGAGTCTTGACCGATACCTCAATAACATATGTATTTAACACAAATACAAGTATTACTTATGTATGTTGCATCATAAAGAAGTGGTATGGATTGTTAAAGACTGTTATTATAGAATTAAGTTGACTTTCATAGAATTCTTGCTGGTCAGTGCTTTTGTAATTGCACAGTTTGGCACTCAGATGCTATTCACTAAAAATGTAATTTGTACCAAAGGAAAATCAAATATTTTACACAGTGTAAATGAAATGAGATTTAAACTGTAACCCAAAATTAAGTTGTGTTCATTATATTCTCATGTTGCCATTTAGTTGCACTGTTTTATGGCCTATCGAAGCTCAAAGGAGTAACAACATTATGACTTTAAAATCCCCCATGTAGACATCCTGTCTGCAAAGCTCCATCGCCATGGTTACTCTGACTAAACAGGCAGAGAGACCAGCTATACTGGTAAGGTCATGTCCCCGCTCACTGATCTCTCCAAGGGGCCTTGACACACACAGATACACTAATGCACACAGAGAGCTTGCAAACTCTCACATGTATGCATCCTGGGCACACACATAGTGAACCATGTTTGCAGAGAACAATTAAAAAAAATAAATAAATAAAAAAGATCTGCCTACCAGCTTCTTGGTATTCATGGAATAATCCAGTCGTGAGCATAGAGCATATACATGCAGACACTCATAGGCATTCACATAGCTACATGCGCACAAGTACTGGAACCACAGTGCAATTGTTTTCATAAGTAATGATGAGACACAGAGGGTCACACCACAGCTTGTGAATGGGATTCTCTGTGTTGCTGTGATGAGGAGGGGCTGACCACACATCACCTTCCTCCCTCTTCATGCAGATTTGTGTGTGTATGTCGCCTCGTGGGAACCTCTGGTCATTCATCATGTCTGTCTAGGCTCCCCTGCCCTATGACACACATGTTTACATTCGACGTGTGTGTCAGCTGTCCAGCCTATAGGTATGCTATTATGTCAGTGCTACGTCCAGCACCACCCTTATCTCTCTTTCTCCCCTTTATTTGTGAATGGATGACTTGATCATTTGGAAATTGCTTTTTCTAAGTCTTTATGTAAAGTTTATGAAGAAGTGATGTCTACATACTGCTTGAATCTTATTGTATCAGTCCAATAAGTTGTTTTAGTTTGACTCTCAGTTGATGGTGGTGGTAAGAGTTTGTTCTGCAACCCTTTACACCGCTTTTCTCAGCGAGTCCTTGGCCAAAAGCTGATGCAGAACTGCATCAACTAACTGCAGTTCTGTATTCTCACAGAAGCAGGCACCCTTAAAAAAATGAACATTACTCCACACAAGGAATAGCAGAAAAAATAGAGCCCAATAGATGTCAATTTACAAACATGGCTATTCTTTTTCCTCCGAATGTGTCCGATTTTACTCGTGCAGCTGTTGATAAGCAGTATATCAGGAGTTCATCCTAAAGCTGCAGCTAATCACAAATACCCCTGACTTTGCAAGCATTTTATTAAGCTTATATGTGACATTGTAGAATTTATTTGTAGTATTTGTGACACACAAAAGCAGAATCACTGCATCAACTGTCAGAAGAGACGCCACATTAAAACGTGATGGAAAGACGCTACATGTGTAATCCGCTTTTAACTTTGTGCTAAGTTACCCTCTTTGGTAATATTTTTCTTTCAACGGCTCGTCTGACTTTTTTTTTTTTTTTTACCTCATCACTCCTTTGACACCAACCTCTTTAACTACCAATCTCCTTAACTTCCTCTGGGTACTAAATACACTCCCACCCCTTTTTGTGTGTTTTCTCTGTTGTTCTATCTCCAGACAACTGGAAGAAGGCCTGGAATTTATCACACATACCTAATAATTGCTATCACAGGAAATTGTTCTGAGGAAGTAGGTGCAGTAGCCTTGCTAATTAGTGTCAGTCGTAAATACACATGCACGTACTTGCACTTAAACACACAAACCATATTCAAGTCAATTGGTCGTTTATACATAGAACCCTTAAGTAGAGCAACTGTGATTGGTCTCAGGGAGATTAACACCCCCAAGTGTGCCTCAAAACTGATTGTGAGTTGGAATATATGTGTGTGCGCAAGTAGGCAATTGATTAGGTAGGCAGTGTAGCCATAAAGAGGCAGTCCAAGACACCACCCAGATGGAACTAGTGATGGCCTTCTAAACGACAGTCCTGCCCTCAGGGTCACCAGAGGAAAGGAGAGAAGCCCGAGGAAGGAAAGACACGTTTGATTGCTGAGTCATGGGCACAAAAGAGATTGAGAGAAATGTTTTATAACTAAGTTTTTATAATGGTAATTTATATTGAGTCTAGGTTGCTGTGAAGAGTGATCAGATGTTATGCAGTTAATTGCACAGTGTAAGGAAATTAACGTCAGTAAGACCTCTTCTGCAGTATGTTTCAGTCCTGCCAATTAAACCTGTAGCATATTGATTTAAAGATCCAATGAAAGGATAAGGGCAACTGATCTGTGATCCCGATTGAATGTGAAGATATGAATTGCTCAATATAAAGAGAAGTGGAGCTGTAAACCACTCTTTAGTTAAGCATGGTACAATCAAAGCAGACAAGTATGTTGGAGCTAAAGGGCTTTCCTGGCATGGATATAGCTGCTTGTAAAGTAGCAAAGGGGACTATTTATCAAATGATCAATCACTTACCTGGGTGGGTACTTCAATTTATTCAGCCAGATAAATTGATGTAATGAAACCTTTGGGGTGCTAAAAAAAGTTCAGCAAGAACTGATACAGTTCTCTTAAGATGATTCAACTAAGGCAGGGATCTACACCCTGTGGCTCCAGAGCTTTTATTTCCTCCACAGTGGCCTAAATAAGCTTGGGCTAAATTAATTCAGCACTGTTTTTAAATAGATGTACTAAAATGCTTTGATATTGTGCTTTCCATTCAATAAAGTGTTTTTATTGATTTATTGTTCTAAAGCTAGAAAATAAACCTTAAAATGTGCTTCTTTGCTTGGTGGCACAATTGTTTGCACTGCCTTTGCAGCTGGAATGTCCTGGATTAAATCCTAAGAAGAGGGCTTTCTGCATGGGGTTGACATGATCTCTGCATTTTCTCATGTTTCTCATCCTCCAATAGATTCTCTGTTGAGTAACAGTTGGAGCTTTACACAAACTTTATAAATTTCTCAATGACACCCTTTGAAACATATGAAATGTTTGTAACCATGCCGAAGAAACGTCTGTCAAAAAGACCTGAGATTCCTGAACCAGCAAAGTTTGTGAAAAATTACATTTCTGTCACTCTCAAAACCTGTAGACATAACTGCTTAGAGATTTGGCCAGAAAGTAAAATCTAAGTTTGGGCAAATATGCAAGAACATAGACTGTCGAGAAGATGAACATCAGGAGTTGATTAAAAATGCAAATAGAAAGTGCACTGAGTCATTTTTAGACACACAGTTGGATGGGTTGCTTTAAAATGCATCTGTATGTTGTTGTGTAAAACAGCCATTAAAATGGTGGCCTAGTAAAATGCCTTTACGGTTTACCAATTATAGACACATGAAATACTGGTATACCCGCACAAGTGATTCACCAGAACTGACTGGCATTTTTTCACACACTGTAAACACTTACAAGCCTCTGTGGTTGCACACACACCTGAACCCAGGCTGTGCTTTTTTTCTCCTTTGTTTCTTTTCCAGTCCTTATCTGAGTTAAAGTATGCGTTTACCTTCATCTGTCCATATCTGCATCTCTGTTACCCCCTCTTTCTCATATGATAGAGATCAGGTAAAAGACTCTTTAACTGAATTCTACTCAGTCTCACCTGACTTCCTCCAGTAAGTGCAGCATAACGTTACACAGCACCTTTAGTAAATGCTTAAACATTGTGGTTTTTTTAGTTGCAGGTTTTTGGCCGAGCACATCTCTCAGTGTAACTCTGACGGTCCCCATGAGTTTTTAATAGAGAACAATAGTTGAATGGGCCATTTCCCAGCTCTGGGTTGCTCAAACACTGCACAACAGTCAACATGCACCAAATCAGCCCCTGGCACTTAGGGAATTTGTGTGTGTTTGTGTCTCATCTGGTTAATTCTGGGATGTAGACCCAAACTGTAATTATCATTATGTACTTCTCGGCAGAGCTAGAAAACAGCCTGAACAAGTTTGGATGAGTATACGTGCATATTCTTACTTATGAGCATTAAAAGTGTTTTTGTGCAAAGGAAAACATGTGAATACATGATTGATTTTTGGTATTTGTGTCTGTGCAAGAGAAAGTCAACGCACCCACACGTGTGCATACACCAAGCAAAGTGAGGGACATAATAGCTGTTAAAAATGAAATAATGTGCCAGTAATTATGTGATGATTTTTCTTGCTCTTACTTTGGGGCTTGTTTTCTGCTAAATTGAGACATATTGAGACAATGGCTGGTATCTTCAGGCCACTGGGTCTCCAAAATGTACGACAGCTATGAAGGAGAGAGAAAAACTGAGATCAAAAAATGAATGAGGATACCGCAAACGAGAAAATTAAGAAGAGTAAAAGTTTCCATTAAAGTTTTAAATTTTATCAAAGAAAATTTTTACTGTATCTTACTTGTTTGCGTTAAGAATATGCCATTCACAAGTACCACATACTGTACACTGTTAACTTTAACAACTCTGTAATAAAACTTTTGTCTGGCTTTAATGAAATTACAACTGGTGTCCAAGAAAAAAGAAAATAGAGAGCAAGGCCATTAAATAAAAGTAAAAAAAAAACAACCCCACAAACTAAAAAAGACAATTATTTACAGTAAGCGTCAAATCTTTGCATAACAACCAGTTTATTCGGAGCAGTTCTTCATCTTTGTGGTTTGTATGAATGAGACAGAAAATGTGGGTGGACAGACTGCATAGGGATGTAATTGGTTACCATTAAACAAACAGCAAAAATACTGCAGAAACAAGATGTGTTTAAGAAAGTGTTAACCAAAACAGCCGCATTGCTTTCAGGCACAAAGTGTTTTCATAAAAAAGGTTAAGTTAAACAAAAAAAAAAAAAAATCTTGATAGTAAGAAATTTATCTTTCCATCCCATTTCAGATGCACAATGTGCACAGTGTGTTTTTTTATTATGCAGTTACTAACGCCTGAAAAATAATGGGTCTACCTAAACATGATCATCACCTACAGTCTTGATGCCAACATATGAACCATTAATAACTGAATAAATTGTGAAGATATCAATGTTGATAATATATCTTTAGGAGTGCATCCTTCGTTTTCATTTGTGAATATTTTGGATGCTTTGACATACAGTTTTTTTTTTTTCCATGCATGAATGGGCATGAGTTCCAATCCCCACCAAGCACAATGGTCCACAGGCACATTTATGAAAATGAATTGTGTGAATATTTTGTATCTCACAGTGTTAAGTAAACCCAGCCAGGCTTAAGAAGGCTTTAGAGAAACCATATTTGAACTTGAGGGTGTGTGGAGTAAATAAAATTTTGAGCATCATGTTTCCAGTCAGTAATTTTAATCTGGAGAGGAAGACGTCCTTGTTCACAGCTTCCTGGTCTGTTGCAATGGATTTGAGGATGCTGGTCAGTATACTAACCTAATCTATACTATCAGAGACCATTTCTTAATTTTTGAACGATAAGGGAAGTGGTGTGATAATGTTGTCCTGTTTATGGCTTAAAAGTAGATTGTATTATCCAAGTTTCTTTCAGAGATCATTTGTTTCCATCTAAGAATGCAGTTCTGGTTCAGTGATCGGACATCGCACCCATGTTTCATTCATTCAGGGGGTCATGGGTCTGTTAAAATGAGAGTTGCAGGTAAAGTTTTGTTTTTTTTATTTACTTAGCATCAGTTTAGTCTCTGTTACGTTTGAAATCAGTATCATAAGTGTGTAGAAGTTCAGATTTAAATTTGCAAAAGTCAGCCTTTCAAAGAAGCTGCTGTATCATTCACATGCCTGATTAAGATGGGGGAGGATTTTGGAGGAGCCTGACGTGAGCACCATTTCTGGCATGTAACAATAAATCCCACGCATAGCTAAGACGTGGACTTACTGTGCCTTGAGCCCATAAGTAAACAAAACCAGCCGTTCAAAGGACTGTAATACCACCAGCTAAACGAGTGTGCTTAAATGCGTGCATCTTAAATATACATTTGTTACACTTGATGGAGTTTCTATGAGAAATCAAAAAGGAAAAAGACAAAAGTGAAATCTCCTTTATATCTCATGTTGCCACCCCCTACTGACACACACAACTGCATACAAACGCAATCTGACATGTCTCTGATCCCTTATAGCCACAGGTCTTTGGCTTCACCATTTACTGAAATCAAATGTGTGTGTTTGGCCTTCGGTTACACTCTTGATTGAATTAGGGAGCTGGTGCACACTTGAACAAGGGCTCAGTTACTTATATACACACTTATACACAAGCACAGACCCTGCCTCACAGGGACACAGATTTCTATTAAGTTAAAAAATGGTTGATTGTCTTCTTTACAAAGACCTTTATCTGGTAAGACAAGCTTGGGGTCCGATCTTATGAAGGATTCCTGAACACTTCAAACGACTGTAAACCACATCACACACACAGGAAGAACTTTGCTCCATTAGCCAGCCCATAAAGAACATGTGTCTTTGTAAAAAGAGAGCAATACTATGCTCTAAAACAAAAAGTGTGCAAACTTGAGGCAGATATATTGACATACACAGCAATCGATTCATTAAAACGCATTGCTCTGGCTTTATCACTTTGGCTTGAGAATTCAAAATTTCCAGGTATATTTTAAAATAAAAGTTATGTCTTGGTTAAGAAAAAAAAAACCAAAGGGGACAAATTAGTAACGCATATAAAAAATGAAATACAGAAATACATAATTTTAAAGCACACAAATGGCACATACATAATGCCCACAGATTCTTCTTTCTAGCCCTGCAACTGCAACATTTGTTGTTTTATTTTTCTATCCTGTCGCCATACATTTTTGTTTGTTATAGAAAGTGAAGTCGCAGTTATGAGGTGTTTAGTGATGAAAGTCCAAGAGACACCTAAAAACAGGAAGCAAGAAGCAGAAAAAAAACAACAAAAGATAGAGATGCAGAGGGGTTGGGGTGGGTACGAGGGTTGAGTCAGAATTGGGTTTACCCATTTCTCTTTGCTTTGATTTGAAACAGATCCTCACGGTGTCTACTGTCCAAGCCACAGGCAATGAGATATGACCCTGTGCTCAAACTCCAGAGGATCTAATTCAAACTGAATGTCTATCACTGAACAGGCTTCGCTCTGTCAAGAACCGACGTCTTAATCATCTGTGCTGTGCAGAGTTCAGTCTGGAATCAAGATTATAAAGTTAAATGTCTTCAAGAACATAATTTATTTTTTCTTAGCTTGTAGTGCACAATGGCAATATTCATTTTCTTGTCTGAAAAAAAAAATATGTCCAAAACAGTCAGGAATGGAAGTGGAAATTGCCAAAGAGTGAGGATGATGCACTTCAAATGCAGAACTTGTTAAATTACCACCCAGTACAAAACTAATGATTGTAAAGTTCCCAAAAGTCCTTTGTGGTGAACCCAGTCTGCTTGTAATTATCTGTGGTGATGAATGATCACTTATGACAAAAACTGTAATTTGAATCATTAAAATCATAGGAGCATTCAAGGTGGACCAAATGCTGCTGGTTTTAAATGTACGACTCAAAGGGTTATGTCTGTAAGTCAAATTTAAAGTTTGAAAATACTACTCAGCTTTAGAAATTAGTGGAAATGTTCATTTTGGTTTAAGTTTCATATGTTTCTCCCCCTTATTTTTTCAGGTTTTCTTGGTTTCAATCAAGAAAACATTTTAGTAAAACAGATTTTAATTCAACCATAGAAAAAAAGAATATTTGGTGGATGAAATGGGACACATTGATCATCCACCTACTCAAATTTGAGCAATTATTCACACAGTAAAACTTCATACTAGCTTTCAAAAACATACATGACCCAGTCAGCAATATACTGTCTACATCATTAAAAGGTCAAGTTTTACTGATTAGTACAAACAGTATTTTGACTACTGATGCCACACAAGTTTCAGCACACATTGCTGAAACTGATTAATTAATCTGTGCTTTTGATGGTTTATGGGAGATTGAAATGTGTGGTAGAGGAGAAAAAGAGTGGCAAGGGGAAGCCAAGGGGGTGTTCAGAGAGGAGTTATGCACTGTGGCAGCCCTAATTGCTTGCGGCTCCTGCTGTGTGTTTGGCTTTGTTTGAGCATGTCCAATATAACCAGTCACTGGGGAGCCTCTGCCAGAGCAAACACTCACACAGAACTGAACCGGAGAGGGCTTTACGGTGCTGAGGATATTAGCAACACGACACCTTGGGCAAACACTGAGTAATAAAGCAATTGTGGCATATTGTTTAGATCCTCCTCTTGGCGTGATTTGTTTATCAGACTTAAAACTGTCTGCTTCCTCACCTCAATGTCCCAACATGTCACTTTGAGGACTCAATGCGCGATAAACTCATGTGCGTGCATACAGATGTGTTGGCACAGAAAGCATACAAACAGGATAAACACCAAAAGCATTCATGCACATATACAAAGAAACACAAGTGGATGAGTCTGCACGCAGGCCGCAGTACAGCTATCGAGACACGTCAGTGAGAATGCTCTTTGTGCCAGAGTTTCCTCAAACTTTCAAGCAACATCCTGGTATGTCTGAATGCATGACTGCTGGTAAAAGGTCAATAAACATTTCTTTTTTGCTTACTAAACTGTATTCTTCATATGATCATCACCTTCTTTCTGTTTTTCTGCTCTTTGACACAGACAGATTTTTATGTCAAAATGTTTGTGTGTCTGAACACCATCATTTTGGATCCCTTTTAGCACTGAGGTGGTCTTCAGCTTTTTTCCCCATTTGAAGATATGAAGTGCTGGATTGTAAAACAAAAGCATTTCTTTCCTGGTCTGATCAGTTTTTGGGTGGACTTGTTTTCCCTTTTTTTCAGGGAATATTCTCATGATGCTGTAAATCAACAAAAAAACAACGAAAAAAATCATACCTAAATTTTGCATTTTGGATCTAAAATGAGAAGCAGATTTTGAGACTTAGACCAAGTTCATGTTAATCATAACACACTTGCACGCACATCTAAACATATCTGCAGATAGATTAAAAAGCAGGGGCCAGAAAGAGCTTGAGAGTGAGTTTTTATCTTCTGCTCAGAGGGAAAGAAGTACGTCATCTACATAAACTGAGTCCAGATTTGATTTGAACTTGTAGGTGTTGGATAGTAATAGCTGGAAATTGCATGGAAAATATCCTAAAAGATACATTTTATTTCCAAAATATACATGCAGTACCATAGGTTTTTTTGGCAACCCTGTTAAAGAAGTATAAAAAAATCATTGTATCAGAGCATTATATGAGCACCTTAAAATGGCTGCCACAAGAGACTCAATAATTTCTCAAACATGCATGAATGAGTCCAAGCAACACTCTGAGTATGCTTTTGATGACATTATTTACAAAGCTCAAAAAAGTCACTTTTGCATAATATCCTGTCCGCATTGCTGTTGACATCCACATTGCTAACAAAATCTTCAAATGTCGCAGCCTCCTAGGTTCCAAAACTGAAAATTTCCAACAATGGTTGTTGGAAACCTTTGTTTTAATCACTTAAATTAATGGGACGGTCTAACAGTTACCAAAGTACTCCAGTATAATCTAACTACCCAAAGAAAAACTAAATTGGTAGAAATAACAATTTGCAACATTTAAAATAAATGGCCACAACAATAAGGTTCCAAAAAATTAACACTCTCAAAAAGTGAGATAATGAAACAGGGAGGCTGTAGCACATCCTATGTTAAATTTGACTACCAAAAGGACTCAGTGGATGCCATTGTTAAAGCAACCATGATGTAATCTACTGAGGGAGCCAACCTGGATGGGTGTGTTTGTCTATCTGGAAATCAGTGGCTCCTGTCAGCAGCATGTAACTGCACACGACCGCAGCACTTTTATTAAAACAAAAAAAAAAAGAAGACAGGCATGCTGGAATTTCTGCACAGGTGTGTTATAGGTCCAACTGAGCACTTACAACAGTCTGTATTTATAGGCGAATAAAGTCAGTGTATCACGTTTTACTTCTAAGAATTGATTTCTGGAACAATACCAGCAGAAACTGAATGTTCTCTGTTTGCAGCAGTGATCACAGGGCACTTTCTTTTCCTGTTTCTTGTTTGAGTTTGCATTTGTCTGCTCTTGTGTTTGCACTTGCAACGTCAATTTTCATACCTTCATCAAGTATATAGACTTACTCTCACACAATCTCAGCAGTGCAAGAAATACCTTCATGACAAGCTTTTCATTGTGTCTGCTACGCTCTTGTTTGTACTCTTCACGTTATTGCAGATAATAATAACTGTACTTTCAAAGTAAGGGAATCTTTCTGCTCGGAATTCACACTAACTGGTGAGCTAGCAATTCAATAACACGGCAGTGCACCAGCGGCATGATCTGTCTACACTGGGTTCAACATACAAATTACGGAGATTATAGAGAGGTCTAAGTGCATATGCGTGTGTGCGTTAGTGTCTGCGTGCATCCACCTGTGTGTCCACTGTACAAATCACTATGTATCTTTTAATGCCAAGATGCTGTAGGTGCATTTGAGTGTGTAATTTGTGTGAGTGCGTGCTCAAATGTGTGTATTCGTGTGTACAGACAGGGAAATAACAGTGAGCCTTTTTTTATCAGAAGGCTAGGTAATAATCACGCTCCTCTTTGATCTTTTGATCCGAACTGATCTGTCTAAATATACAGCATGCATGCCCAGACCTGCCTGCAACTCTTCTACTCAGCACCCTCACCTTACCCATATGGATTAGTTTGTGCAACAGATTTTTTTGACTGTCATTTTTTTTTTTTATTTCTTTCTTTATTTATTTCACTGTGAATGTATTTCTACTCCCTAGATCTTCTTAAAGCACATTAAAGTTAATGGAGTCTCTATGAGTTTGCATGTGGTCAGAGTATGTACACAGAGCAGACTTTAAAGAACCCATGTGTTTCCTGCTGCTTCAACACAAAACAGAGCACTTTGAGCTTTTTAGTCTTTTTCTTACAATTTACCATCCTTCATTAAAAAAGACTATTAACTTCAGTTAGAATCAGACCATTACTAATAATTTGCAGATGTGTTTGTATCTGGGTGTGTTCAGTCTACATCCCTGCGGCTTAGTACATGCGTTCACTTAAGTACAATTCCTGAATCCTGAACTATGTTTCAAAGCCATTAGCTGTTTTTGTTATTCTAAACACCAGTTGCATTCAAAAGTTTAAAACAGCTCATTAAAGTGCTGCTGCAATTTCAACTGTCATAAACAAAACAAGCAGCACAACCCACTCTGTGAGTTGCAAGTGTTGCTTCTTCACCAGCATTTGGATATTTTTGTATCTTTTTCATTAGCTCTATGTGTGACTGATTTAAAAAAAAAAAACAACATCTGTTTTTTTATCCTGCAGTTGAGCCAAGTGCCAGTCCCGCTGACACCAGTATGCTCCACATAGGGATTCTGACACAAACGATAATGAAAAAAACAAGGTTGACCATAATTACTCTTGCAATAAGAAACCTTGAAAAGACATTTTATACAGTAGCTGTGTTTCTATTAACCATAAAGTTGCACAAATTGAAATTACAAAAAAATGTGCTTATTGGAAACACATGAATTTCAAAAAATCTCATGTTTGAGATGGATTTTCCGACGTATTGAAATTGATGACATGGGAAGAATTTTTTTTGCATCACGAGTCACGTGATCAACAGCCAGATGTTATTACAGACGAAAGCCACAAAGAAGACAACAAGACGTAGTCTTCTTTGTGTTTTTTTTGTTTTTTCGGACAATGTACAGCTGGCTAGAACCACAGCTCTCACATCATTGCACAGTTCATAAAACATTGTGTGTCTGGAAAAGCAGCAAGTGCGTTTATATTTGGCATCCGAACAAGGATTCTGATTTTATGGCATTAAAAGAGTGTGTGGGTGTGAAACGAGAAATACTGATGGATTAAAAAGAAAACTGATGTATTTTTAGAGGTTGCAAGAAGTTGTGTCCAGTTTGGCTTTAGACATAAAGGAGTCAGAAGGTCCAGACATTTTTGCAGAAATTAAGATTCTTCTTTGTACTCATCCTTCCAAAAATTATCTAATGACAACATGATACTGAATTTAGAAAGATTTTTAACAATATTGCAAGGGCGCAAATGATGCCAATCAAGAATTGTACAGAGTTAAAATACTTCTTGTCAACCCTTTTAAGATTTCTGTATTTTAGAACTGTGCACTCTGCAATAATCATACAACCATACAATATTTTATTGTATGGACAACAAAATTAACAACACACCCTCCCGTCTACCTCTACTATGGGAATGTAATGGGTTCTTAGGTGCAGTTGGACAATCCGCTTTGTCAACAGCAACAGAAGATACGGCAATTTCCTTTGAAAAACCAAGCTCTTTAACAGAAATGCACTGGACATGTTGTGACACTGTACAATAGTATCCAGATGAACCTGTGTGGTTAGCATAAACCCAGAAAGCCTCTGATTGACTTAGGGAGTGTGCTCTGACCTTCTGTTGCTTCAAGACACTGTCGGGAAATAGACTTGCTTTTCCTCCAAAGAAAGCTATAATTCTGGGAGTGTTACACAGGCCAAAGCAGTGCACACCTACAAAATATTTCAAAGACACATTTATATAAATGTATGGTCAGTTTTCCCGCATGGTGTTGTATCCTACACTATAGTGTGTGTAAGATAGTACCCACATTAACTGGGTTGTCTAATTTTTGTTCCAAGTATTGTAGGAAACAACTCATGCAGATCTGTCCTTTGACCTCAAACCACTTTTTAAACAAGGAACTATCATCATAACGCTGTTATCCAAGAAACTGCTGAACATGTATTCATAAGATTGTTTTAGTACATTTGTATGTTATTCTGTGATCCCCATGTATGAGTATGTGTTTGAGTCTATTGGTTCTTGAAGGGAAGTGAATGTGGTGGACTCCCATTCCACCGCATGTCGACTGTGGTT
The DNA here is from genome assembly GCA_911649635.1 of Poeciliopsis gracilis. Lineage (NCBI taxonomy): Eukaryota > Metazoa > Chordata > Actinopteri > Cyprinodontiformes > Poeciliidae > Poeciliopsis > Poeciliopsis gracilis. The sequence continues at coordinate 9,338,598 of CAJVRI010001220.1, forward strand.
CAGCTGTGGTCCACCGCCAGGCCCTGCATTTGGAACAAAGAGAAAATACAGCGCGGTTCTCGCTACCACTGTTTTTTGGACCTATCTTTCATCGCCCTGAGTGCACATGTGTATTTCGGGTGATGGCTTCTGTGTGCGAGTGCGTGTACGTGATTGCGTGCACGTGTGTTGTAGTACACCACTCTGTTGTACTCTCTGCCCCTGATATTTTAAGGTCTTTTGGCCCCACGTCATGAGTGTGCTGGATTTCCAGGCTGCAGTTAAGGGGAGCATAGTGAGGGAACCCATGTGGAGGGCAGGAGGAATGAGGAGAGAGGAAAGAAAGGCGGGTAATTGAAGGGTTTAGGGTAATACTTAGGCCAAGGATGGCTGTTTCAACATGTTTGCATAACCTCCTTAAACTTATTATTTAGCCCTGCTTTTGAGTGAATATAGGGCTAATACAGAATGAAAAAGGGACAAGAATGCCAGATTGATAGAGGTCCTAGTGGAGGTGGGGTGATTCCAATCAAGGCCAACAGCAACTTGCCTTTGATTAAGAGTAACCAGAGGAGAGAATAGTGATGGAATGAAGATGTAGACAAAAATTAAGCTTTTGTGGCTTTCTTTTCAAAGAACCTGTTAAATTTTTTGAAAGTTTTTTTGGTAATACTCAGCTTTTCTAACAATAAAGATTTTCCTAATGACACAGCTCATATTCATTTTGATATTGACAATTTATAAGACTGGCAGCTCATTTAAAGCTTTGCATTACTTTGCTCACTTAGTTCTACTTGCAAACGATTAAAGCTTTAATATGTCATGTAGAAAACATAATTAGTGGTAGTCAATGTTCTGTGTGTGAACTAGATTTAGCATCACATATATCTTATTTCAACTGTTGCATGACACTAGAAAATTGTAAGATAGTTTTAGAAATGAATACTATTATTTTTTTTTTTTCTTTTTGAGAAAGTCAGATATGTGGCAAACCTTTATGAAAAAGAAAATGAGAATCCATTTGAAACTTAAAATTCACAGGATCTTTGTCTTGACAAAGGTTTAGGAAACTGGAAACGATTAGTAATTTTACTGGCATTAAAAAAATATACATTAGCCTACTTCTGGGTGTCAACAACATAAAAAAATATTTAGTTGAGGTTATTGATGTATTGAATAAGAAGGTTGCATTACAAATGCATAGTTTTACAGAAGGCACAGTACTTATAATAGCATTAATAGGGTCATTACAAATGCAAAGCACACTTTTTTTGTATTTTTATTAATAAAAAAATATTTTGGATTAATTTTCAATCCACTTTATAAGTATGTGCTATAGGGTTGATGTAAACAAATGTGTTAGGAAACGAGTAATCTATCGACTATTCTTACGATTAATCGAGTGGTCAGATAAGAAATTGCTAAAATAAAATGTTGGTAAATCTGGCATAACACTGGTGTTACTATCAGATATCGATATCAGTCCAATTTTTTCATATTTGAGCATCCCTAACCTGCAACAATAATAGCTCACATTCTAAGAAAACCTGAAGCAAAGTTACACAGAGATCTGAAATTATATCCAATTTAATAATAAAGAGGTAAGCTCACAAATACGCTTATAAAAAATGTCTATGCTCCAGCTTTTAGTTTACATATTTGTCTTCAATGAGTTTAATAGATGAAGTGTGACCTTGCTCCATACCTGACAAGCTTTGGGTTTGAGAATACGGGGAATGTCGCCTAGAGTTGGGCGGCTTGTAGGGGGGCATATCAAACAAACCGTGTGTGTGGAGGGGAGGGGGCACAACCGGTGTTCTGTCAGATTATTATGCATACATGCAGTGAGTACTCATGCCTCCACGACATATTATGATGAAAATAAGTCATTAAATTGTTTTCAATGATAACTAGATAGAGTTATTGTGCGGTTCGTCCATAAAGCTACACTTAATAGCTTTACGGATGGATAGCTGTAACCACCAACTACTCTGCTGCCCGCCGTGTTCAGTCTATCCGTTTACCTATATAAATACTCCTGCAGCACTCTTCCCGCCATTCAGTTTCAACAGGCAGCTCCCAGAGGAGAAAATCTGCCATATTCCAGGCATTATGCCATTCATTTTAAGGCTGCTTATTGGTCCACCAAGAACGATGAAAACCCGGGCATTATCATCAATCAATAAAATCCCGACAGGCCGAACTTGAAGATTGGACATTACACCGCTAGAACTTAGCTTTCGTCAACAACTCAGAGGCAGAAGTCAGACCTACGCGTAACGCAAATAATGTCCTGGCCGGAACACAGGGCGCTACATAATAACACATAAATTAACGAAGCTTCCAGGCAGGTAAATTTTCCTCAAGCAATTTTTATAGATGAGGTACTCGAATCATTCAAGGAATCGTTTCAGCCCCAATGTGCTATATCATTTTCTTATGTAAAAACAACATTCAGCTCTCTTGTCAGTTTCTCTCAGTGAACTTTGAGCTCTTCTTTTAATGGGGTTCTCAATGTACAGTGTTAAGTGTTTGCGTGTGTGTGTGTGTGTAATGTAATATGTGTGCATGTGTGTTTGGAGCTATGTTTCCCACTGTGACCCTCGCCCCTTTCACAGACAGTTTTAAAAAAGCCAGCTGCTTTGTCTGCTTGTGTTTGTACTTATGCTGACTGTGAGGCAGAGGAGACATACGTGTGTGGTACCCTACAGCACAGCGCTCTGTCTTGTTTCTTGTGCCTCGAGGTGACACCATAAGTCAGCTCCATGAAATAAAGCCAGAAGACAAACCTCCCATGTAAAAAGTTTGGACAGGCCTCCTCTCCTATTGCAGTGTGCTGTCAGTGGGTTCAGAGCTTACCTTCCTTGTCAGAGCTGGGAGGAGAGACCCTGAGTACAGATGGCAGAGGATTTGTCTAATCTGATATGGATTATATTTGCCTCATACTAATATTAAAACCTAGGGTTACATGGAAATTAGTATGCCCACACAATCCACAGCAAACAGATACAAAATGGAGACAATCAGAAGCACAGTGGTGTTTGTGGCATCACTATTTTTAAATATTTATTTGGAGCTGATCTTAAGAATACAATAAAAAAGTTTTAAAAAAAAAGATTGAGCAATGATATATTCATAGTCTTTAAAAAAGCCAGCTGTTTTTTTTTTTTTTTTAAATATATTAGTTTCATTAACAAAAGATTGTAGACATGCACAATCTGGTGCATGTCTACAATCTTCTTTTATTGCTACTGTTGTGTTTCAATAATTTTGGTTGACTGTGGTCATTTTTATGCATATCATCGAATCAAGGAACTCAACGATATTTTGTTGATTACAACAAAATCTTTAAAGCGGTATTACCTTTAAAGATAAAAGTTTGACTTTTTTTTAATAAATTCTCTCTTCTCTCTCTTTCTCTTCCTCTTTCTCTTGCTTTCACACGCACGCACACGCACGCACCTGGTGCCCCTGCTTACCCCATTTATCTCTCTCTCGTTCTGGCTGGAATGTGGCGGTGGCCGTCTGGTCTGGCTCATCTCTGGAAGCAGTCAGCCATCTTTCCTCGTCCCTGCTTCCACTCTAAACATTTGGCTAGTTTTGGCAGATTTGTTGATTTTTGTCCCTAGTATTTTCCCTCTTGTTGCTGTAAAATTGATACATACTTTTCCAATTTGACTCTCACCATCACCACCAGCACCTACCAGCCAGAGCACTTGGGTGGGAGTAAGGGTGAGCAAAGTAAGTGGGCTGTATATTTTATTAGCGGAGTGAAAACACACATAGCTTGGTCGAGTTCTGGGGCAACTTTCTGCTATCATGGGGTTTTCTCGGGAAGCACAGCAAAGGTAAACTTGTTTCATGCAGTACTTTCACTTAAAATTACCGCGTTTTCCGGACTATAAGTCGCTCAGGAGTAAAAGTCGCACCAGCCATAAAATGCATAATAAAGCCGGAAAAGACATATATAAGTCACACCAGAGTATAAGTCACATCTTTGGGGGAAATTTATTTGATAAAATCCAACACCAAGAACAGACATGTCACCTTGAAAGGCAATTTAAAATAAAAATAGAAAAGAGGCAACAACAGGCTGAATAATTGTACAGTATGCTAACGTTACATGACACATAACAAACTGAGCATGGGCCTGGTATAGTAACATAACATATTAAGAGTTATTCAGACAACTATAGCATAAATAACATGCTAACAAGTTTACCAAATCATCCGTGTCACTCCAAATCACGAAATCTTCATCTTCGGTGTCGCTTGTAAACAACTCCGCTAACTCCGGAGGTAGCTTCTACCACGCACATCGTCAACACAGGCCTAGAACACCCACTTGCAGTTTAGTGTGAAAATAACATGTGATATGATATAATAATGTGTTAATAATTTCACACATAAGTCACTCCGGAGTATAAGTCGCATGCCCGGCCAAACTATGAAAAAAAACTGCGACTTATTGTCCGGAAAATACGGTATAGTGCAGGAATAAATAAGCTCTAGAGTATTGATCTGCCACCTCCGGTCCTGAAAGGCTGAGGTCCTGAAACTTTCAGTCAATAATTAGATAATTATCTACTGAAGAATGTGACTGCATGCTGATGAGCTGTGATGGATCATGGAACATCTACAGTTTACGGACAATCCCTCCGTAATTTGTATGTTGAACCCAGTGTAGACATTGTAGGTCCCTTCTTTATCTGAACAAACATAGGTCCATTTCTCAAAATAAAATTAACAAAAAGTTTACCTCATGCAAGCCCACCAAAGGACTTGGTTTGTTTCAAGTACTAGTTGTTTGCTGATTCAATATATAAAGTATTCATGAACTTGCTGGATATCTTAAAAAGTCATTTAACCAGCCTTTAAATTTAAAATACAGATTTACCTTCTCAACTAGCTTTGGAGTAAACTTACAAGATGAACCTTCAGCATGTGTTTTATGTTGAAAATAGACATTTTCCCTAACTCCTTAGTTGTAAATAACAATCTGTTCCAAGAACATAAATAATAGTGTCACTCAACCATGCTCCACTCTCATGTCCTCTGCTTGCTCTCACTGCAGAACTCCAATATATGGGGCCCCAGACTCGTGCTGTACCTTCACATACTCACAATCAAGGAACAGCCATAAAATGCCAGAGGAATGCTTCTACAGAGTTGGAGATCTGAGTGCTGGAAAGGCTAGATCAGAAAGAAAAGAACTTAATAATAGATGTTGTGGGAACAGATATCAGTGGCGGCATGTTGGTTTTTGGCCAACAAAATGAACTTGCATGGATGTAAGGACACAAAGCCCAGGCGTTTGCATATGCATGCACACACACACACATGCATGAGACACACACATACACTGCACTTATGGGCAGTTGTTATTGATGGTTCCCTTGGGGATCAAGCAGGCGCATCTGGTTCTGTCCCACTGACTCTCCACACTCATAATTTCAAGTAAGTCATAACACAAATTATAAACACATATCCCTCAACCGTGACGCCCAGGAATAACAACATGGAGTGCACTGAGCTGATTTAGGTTAGACAGGGACTCCTAAATCTTTACCTTTGCCGTGTTCGTTACTTCCCTCTGCCCTCATCTTCCCTTTTTTCTTTGAGGCTGTACAGGTAGGTTGGACTTATCAAACACAGAGTTATTTCTCTAGTTTATTTGTATCATAAAATATATTTATATTTTGTTTTGTTCATGGTCTCATCTCCTTCACACCATAACCATTCACACATTACTGCTCGCTACCCCAAATTTCATCCAATGTCACCCACAAATCTGTCTTTGACACTTATTTAATTTCTGTTCTGGCTAAATGATGTGTCTATGACTCTTTCGTGCTTTTATCTTCCTCACCAGTCTCTTAAGATAGTGTTAGGGTGTCTTTGAGCATCCTAATAAGGCACTGTATTAGCAATTTCTTCCTCTTGTTGTTCTGAATAGCTTATTTTTTTCTTTTCATGTCACTCTCATGCACTCAACCTTCTCATCACACGGGCATGTCTTTCAGCCATAAATCTCTCAACTCTAAAGATCTGAATGTCTCAATTCATCCCCAGGACCATGAAGGTTGTATTGGTATCACATGTTGTAGCTGAGCTGAAAATTTCACCCATTATAAATAAGATGTCAGCTCGGCCGTCGAAGTTATAGAGAGCTTTTCCACGGACTCTTACAATACTAAAAATAAATTTGAGCCATGTGTGATTTATATAGGTGCACATCTGTTTATATGAATGTTGTGTTTATCATGTCAGCTTCAACATCTATATCTTGTGCTAGGGCTCTTTGACAATAGAGATCAAAAAGTGGAATTTATTTGTGCTCTCGGAGTATCTTATGACTTCCAATTTTTGCATGTACATAGATTAATAGCTGGTTTTCACAAAAAATAAAATTCATTGTCACTTTTATAGTCTTACTGGAAATGAAGGTGATCTTTTGTTTGTGAAGGATGTTGCCATGTAAAAGTTAGCCTAAAGTGAGACAAAGAAAGTTCTTCCTCAGATTGTCTGTCAGAACATAGAGGACTTGTATTTTCTTTCTATTTGTTTTCATATGTGTCTAATAGATGAATCCCACTACTGTTTCAACTACCAGTATTGTTTTATGACTAGTGAAGTTAAAATCAAAGGTGGTTGTGCAAAGTGTTGAGTAAGGGGGCCGAATACAAATGCAACCCACACTGGTTAGGCACATCCATCCATTACCTAACTATTTTAATCTTTGCAGGGTCTGATGCCTATCTCCAGTAGTCATTGAGGGAGATGCCGGGTACGCACTGGACAGGTCTCCAGTCCATCACACGGCAACACAGAGACAGATAGGACAACCATGCATGCACACACCAACACCTAAGGACAATTTAGAGAAATCAATTAACAGTCAAGTTTCTGGACTGTGGGAGAACACTGGAGTACTTGGACACATGCACAGGAAAAACATGCAAACTCCATGTAGAAAGATGAATAGAGAAAGAATCCCCAGGCTGGGATTCAAACCCAAGAACTTCTTGTTCGAAGAAAACAGTGCTACAAACCACTGTGTAGCATAGGTTCTTCACTAGGAAGTTATTTTGAAGAGTTTATATCATTTTTATTCCACTTTAAATTACCCGGTATCTTTTACTTTTGTTGAATATGTGTTTTCACATATTCAAAAATATATTTCTTTCATTCGGTACCATGTTTTCTCTCATTGTATCTGAAAACACTGCCTTTAGTCTTCACTGCAGAAATGCAATGGAGTGAAAAGGCAAGAGTAGTGCTTTTACATGTCATGAATTTACAGGAGTATGTTGACCCATTGAAAGAAAAGTTCACAAACTGCATCTGTATAAAGTTAATCTCAAAGTCAAGAGGTAAAACTGTTACACCATTTGGACTTAATTCAACAGTTTGATGTAAAGATGGCCATCCTGCAAATATGCTAGAGCAGTAATTCTGGTGGACTGTTTATGAGCTGTGACACAATCTGCTGCATTCCTTGCCCATATATGACTCTGTGCATCGACTCTTGTCTGCATATATTCACACATTAGATTCTTCTAATGTGCAAATATTAGAGAAACCTAATATTTCTCTAATTTGAGAAAGTGCTCAACAATGATTTAGCCTGAATTACACTGCTTTAATCTGTAAATTTTCTCTATACCACAGTTTTTTTTTAATTGAATAATTTAAAACTAAAAAAGTATTACCACATGAAGGACCAGGTCAAGCAGATTTAATTGAATCTGATAAAAAGCCAATGTAAGTCAGTATATATGTTTTCGTTACAGTTGGCATTAAAAAAAAGCAACAGTGCAGATATGGAAAGATGGAAATTGCCATTTTGGTCCTACTTTGTGATTGATGATGTGAACAGCTACTCCAGACCATGTCAGAATCCAAATGCATTCACTAACAAATACACTCTACATGCAAGCCCACACAGAGATCCATTAATGGCCTTGAATAGGAGAATCCAGATGCGATCTCAAGATAATTGTACTAAAAACACATTTATTTTTGACTCTCGGGCCAACATGACTTTATTCAGACTTCAGAATGTTTATTTTTGCAAGTGGATTGTTTATACCGGGACTTGAATCGTGGAATAAAAGTACGCCATTGCAGGTCAATTCTTAATAGATTAAGTGTATTTTAAATGCGGCGGACTCACTAAGGTACTACTTCTTACTTTACACAAACCCACACTGGTTAGATGCTTGTTAAAAGCAATTTAAGAGTCTAGAGTTAAACTGCTTTGTTTATTCAAATACCTTCAGAAACTATTGCAGTTTACAGAATAGTCAGACTGTAAAAGCAAGAAATAGTACTCCTATTTAGTCATTGTGTCACTTAAAGATTCTTCTTCATATTTTTGCTTGCCTTTTTAGTTTTTTGGGTGACAAATTTCATACTAATATTTTTACAGTAACTAATTAAAGAAGCATAGGTGCGTCTGCGTGGGTCTGTGAGTGTTTGTCACTGACCGTCTAGGAGAACATTTTTACTCCCAAGAGTGTTTATAAGAGTGGGTTGACAATGTGTGTGTGTCGTAACACTGGATTTACAACATCCTGTTTGATGACAGAGACTGTAATCACAGAACTGCGTTAAAGACACAGACTTTGCTGCACATGCTCTTCAGTCCTCTTGCGGTATATTTGTACATCTGGTTGTTTGTGTATAATGACCCTTGTTGGTGTGTTTCATCTACACCTGTAGAGTCAGTCTCTGCTTCCCCTCTGGAACAGAATGTACACTCACAGACACACACGCACACATGCACTCTGTTAACCAGCGAGGACAGTTGAAAGATGTCATATCCTTTTTTGCCTACAGAGTCTATTACACCGCTACATGCCGGTGAGTCACAGTGAGGTTCGACTAATACACCACTTAGCAGACCACTTCAAAGATGTCTGTGTCCTTTCTGTGGAATCTCTGTCTACGTTTAAGGAGCTCCAGATTAAGTGCACTTCAGTAAGCACGTTGAATGCTGAAATTGAGATTTCTAATACTCCTAAATAAAATCTGTGTAACCAGTTGGATTCAAAAGTCACTTATGTACAAGATAATCTCAGTATAGATACTAAATATTATCTGCTCTGTGAAGGCCTCAGAGATTGGTCAGAAAACATAATTGAACAAACACCATGATGAAGTCCGGGGAACACGACAGACATTCTTGGAATAAACTTGTGGAGAAGTCTAAATTAGGGCTATAATGCATTATTCCCAATTTTGAACATGTCCTTCAGCGCTGTTCAATTCATCATCGAGAAACAGAAACAACACAGCACAACTGTAAATCTGCAGAGGAATAACCATTCACCTAACTCACAGACCGAACAAGAAGAACAGCAAACAGAGAAGCAGCCAGGATGCCTTTGGTAATGCCAGAGGAGCTGCAGAGGTCTACAGCTGAGACAGAAGAATAATTTGACACAATGCTTATAAGCTTTGCACTTCAAAATCTGACCTTAGTAAAAGGTCAGTAATTGGAAAGCCCCGTAGGCTTGCCAATTAAAGCCTACAGGGCTTTAATTGGCAAGAAATCCCAATTAAAGCCCTGTAGGCAGAAAACAACCATGTGAAAGAAGATGCTGTCGTTAGATGTCATCAAAAATTAGCTTTTGGAGCTGAACCTACCAATGCGGCTGAAAGCTACACCACTGAAAGGCGCATTGGTAGGTTCAAATTTACAAACTGATTTTTGTAATTCACCAGTTTGGAATTACAAAAATACATTTGCTTGAAAGGACACTATTATGCGTTGACTCTGAAAACTCCTGCTCTTCCCGAAACTCCATCTTCAGGAAGTCATCACAACAGCACTCCTCTATTAACCTTTTAACAGGGTTTTTTACCAGCGGTTCACTGAGAAGAGGTTCATATAATGAGCGCAGCAGATGCCCAGTTCCACCAGGTGTTTGCTACTGGCGAGTTTGTGGAAGCTGAGTGAGGGAATTATAGGGAGGGGGCGCTCTGTGAGGTGGAAGTTTGGATACTTGGTTGGTGGTGCTCTTCTGAAGTGAAGCAGCACCAACCAGGTGCAACCAGGCGTTGTGGACAATTGAATAGTTGCCATGGGAGATTTCTCAAACATGCACAAAAGAATCAAGGCGACACTCCAGGTATGTTTTTGTTGAGGGAATAACATCATAATATGATATAAAGCTAAAAAAGTTGATTTTACATAATGCTGCCTCTTTAATGTAAACATACCAATTTTGAAAAAAAACAAAACGTTTTTGCTCTAGCTTGAGGTGGTTTTGCGGCTGAATCAAATTTAGTGTACTTCGCAAAACTACAATGGAAGCACTTTTTTCGCATCACAAATCATGTGATCAGTAACTAGATGTTACTACTGGTGGAAAAGATGAAGAAGGCAACAGGAAGTGGCAGTACGACGATAGCAAGGCATGTTTTTTCATGACCTTTCACCTGAACAAACGTATTCATTTGTGATTGTAAATGTGTTATTTAATGGAAATACCACAATTGCGAATTTTTTTTTTTTTTCAACATTACACTAAAAGTTTTGTTTTTGTTTTTGTTCACATTTGTAATGGAAATGCAGCTGATTGTATAACACACCAACGGGGATAAAAGAAAGCTGTTATATCCTCTTTAGTCTGCAGAGTCTATTACACTGGTACATTCCGGTGAGTCACAGTGAGGTACCACTAATTTACCTCTTAGCACACCACTTCAAAGATGTCTGTATCTTTTCAGTGTAATTTGTTGAGCTCTGAAATGAGGGTGCTTGACATCTTTATATGCACAAAAAAGTACAGCTTTTTTTTTTACACTTTTGTATTTATTGCTGTATTTTCATTGGAGTTCATAACCAAGAATTAATTTTGATACTGTTCTCTGTTACTCAGTGCAGTCTTTCTTGTGTTTTCTCACCATGTCAGGCAGCAGGCGTTGCTGGCAGCCATCAGTGAGAAGGATGCTAATATTGCCCTTCTGGAATTATCTTCTTCCAAACGCAAGAAAGCCCAGGAGGAGGTGATGGCTCTGAAAAGGGAGAAGGACAGACTCATGCACCAACTCAAACAGCAGGTACATTCTCTACACAAAGCAATAAAGTTATTCGTTCATCCTTTGAAAAGAATAATCTTTTGTCCAGACAGTTAACTTTTCCATGCAGAGGGACAGCTTTGTAGATCTACAGAGGGACAGTTCTGGGTTTAAGAATCAAAGCGGGGCTACAAATTAAATCCTGCTGCCTATTGTGGGGCATTGTTTGAATTACAGATGCCTCATGGCAAACCTTTTGAACTTAAAACTGGGAACAGATAGAAGTTAATAACTTGTAGTAGCCACAGTTGCTGCATTTAATCACTGTATACCAAAGGAAGAAAACCAGATTTTGGAATCCAAATCCAGGCACATTATCACATCATGGAACCTATTCTCTAAACAGGCATGTTGCAATCAGTTACTGGATACACTCTCGTCGCAGACGAGTGTCATTGTTGAGTCACTACCGGACTGTTTTTGTCTGAGGCCTGCTGGCTAAACAGACGCAAGTCAAGGAGACTCACACACCTTTGCACACACACACAAACACACCTTGCTATTTTCCATGCTGCTTTGGTTCTCGATATAACCTCAGGCTCAGGAAGGTATGTGGGTCATTAAGATCTGGTCAAACCGCATCACTGACTGATCAAACATAAATGCTAACGATAATGAGCTAACAGCAGGGCGTCTACATGTATGGTCTCCTGAGTCACTGAAGGCTTCTGGGAAAAATAAGGGGTTTAAAAGTCAACAGATGCAGTGACTGGATGTGGATTTAAGCGCAAACCTAGGTTTGCATCTTGTAAACAGTTCCTTGGGGGTGCAGTTCTATTCAAGGTATTTCAAGGAAAGCCAATTATCTGTTTATCACCATTTGATGCGTCATGTTTTCCTATTGAGTAACTAGCAGTTAAAGTCCACCTGATGATGTGATGAGAAGCTCTAGTTTCAGTGATGTGGCTTCTGGGTTTGGAACGCCAGACGAATGGGACAAATTTGCACAACAGAAAAAAGGCAGAAGATGAAAACAAACTTTCCACCGTTCTTGTGCTTGCAGAGTAGATTTATGCAAACATCCTGAGACATGTATTAATCTTGCATAAAATCTTTATGTTTACACATTATAAGATAAACACTGTTACTAGGTTGCAAAATATATTTCAAAAGTATTATGTTAACTCAACCAAAATGCAGAAGCAGTGTGCATACTTTTGGATACTTTTGAAATTAAGAGGGTAAATGGTAACCAGGTGTTGTTAATCGAATGCATTTGCTGAACTGATCATGAGCAGAAGTGATTTTCTCTGTAAAAGTAGTTTTGACATTTTGCGGTCTGGACGATTTTGGATGTGCCTGTTAGCACATTACAAAGAAAGTGAGACATAAGTGCTGATGTTACAGAAGCAATAATTTCTCCTTTGCAATCTGGAGGGTCTTCTCAGCCAAATTCCTAACTTTTTGGAGTTCCTCAGGACCAATGTTTCCAGGAGTCGGTATCCTACCAAAGTTATGCTGGTCGGATCATGTAATGTTAAAAAAAAATCGCAATCTATTGAAACCTTTAGAACCAGAACTCTGCATAATGTATGACAACTGATAAGAATAGCATTTTCTCTGTAAAATACCACAAAACTGGGCTATGAAATGAGAGCGCTTGCCTTCTATCCCATCCTTATATACACACACAATTTTGCTTATTAGGAATATGAGGGACAATTTTGAATAAGTGCTTGAGTGAAAAAGAATACGAAATGAGAAACACAGCATATTATCTAGATAAAGATCCCTGACCACCAAATGCATAACAGCAGGAGCTTGCTTTGCTGCCACAGGATCTGGGCTTTGCAGTCATTAAATTAACCTCTGCAGATATACTGAATTATTCCAGAATGAGTTGGATCCTGTTTGTGGTTCAGTGGGATGAATGAGCCCCTGGAGACTCAACCCAAACTTACCTGCTACGACCAAATTTACACATCAGATATACAAATTGCTCAAATTTGTTTTCATTTGTCACACTGTTACTGTCAAACTTATACAGGTTTTTAAGATTTCCCCAATATTACTCACTTAGTCCTGATGTGTATACAGAAGAAATATTGTGATGACTACAGTAATAAGAGTAACATTTGTTTTACATGTTGGTTTTGGAGTCTGGGATTTTTTTGTAACCAGCTATTTGAGTTTTTTAGTGAACTATTTTAATTTTCTGTCTGACCTTTAAAAAAAATTATAAAAAAAATATAAAAATTATATGAATGGGAGATAAAATATTAACAAGGAGAATAACGTGCTCATAGCAAAATGGCCAATACATTTTTCGTGCTGCAATTGGTATATAACTGAATGATATGCAATAAATTAGGACATCAGTGAAAAGTTAATTTAATAAATCTGTTCACTAAGTAAAATACATACATAGATTAGACTGTTTTCACACCTTTATTTCTGTTTTTTCATGATTTTCATCTTAGTTAACAGTAAAATTACCTTTAAGATTAGAATATTATATCACATCAATAACAAAAAAAAAAGGTAAAAATTACATGAATAAAATGTGTGTTTAAAATATGCTTAAAGCCTGTTCTTTTCAAAAAGTACCTTTAATCTAATAAATGAGTCTTACTGGCATGCATATTTTCATTTATTGATTATGACTGTAAATTTCTGGTCTTTTTCTGTTCTTTATAATAAAATCTGTTGCGTTCGCACTACTCAGCTCTGTACACTTAATGACTCATTGACACAAATTTCATAATAGGGAGCCCTCCTCAGGTCCGTAAATGTCTTTTGCGGAAGGAAACTTACTAGGAAATGCCAAAGAATTATGGCACTCAAGGTCTCTCCGGGAAAGCTGATCTTGAGACAGCAGATTGATTTACAGATAGCTCTGACCTGTCTGACCTCCCCACATCCCTCTTTTTTAAGATGCATGTGTGGGTATGTGTGTATTAAACAAACTTTCCTTTCATTCACTTTTTTTCTAAACCCTTCTGTAGTTCAGGCAACCATTCATATACAAACACTTACGCACGCACAGACACACGCGAGACTCTTTTCTCGAGAAAAGGGTTTCAGGAAATGTGTGCCAGTGTGGGAATTCTCTTAGCATTTCAGAGCTGAATTCAGAAAGCTCTGAGGTGTGTTTTCTATGACTTTCCCCTTGATCTTGTCCCTTTCTTTTTAACACTGTTCAGTATCTGTCCTGAGCCTGTTAACTCTTTTCTGTTTTTCCCTAGGATAACTGAGTAATGCTTAACACACATGGATAGACCTGATTAAAGGACCTTGCTTAATTGTTGTGAAACTTGCACAGCCTTTCTGAAGTACAGATGTTTTTTTTTTTTGTTTTGTTTTGTTTAAGGGCTTTTTTTTTTTAATCAGCTTCCTGTGTCCATATGTGTTAATACAGCCACTCTTTAATCAGAGCAGGCTTGTGATTTGCACAGGCCTTGTGTTAGGGTTTGCAGTGCAGCTGTGAGCTCAGCAGTGATTGCTGCCATGTTTACATCAGCAGCTGCACATTGATACACATACAAAAACACACAAAGAGCCAAATAATATTGTGGGTTTTTCTTAGAGATTTAGGTGACGAACCTGTGTATTTTTTCTCTACATACATTATTACCACCTGTGTGAGCTGCTTTGCCTGTGATCTACAAGCAGGCCTGGAGGACACTGTCGAGCTATTTACTCGACACAACTACTTATTAACACTAATTAAAACTCACATATTCCACCTGAAAGGCTTTTTAAGTGTAAACACCTTTGTTTTTACACAAACGTTACGGAACATTTCCTTAAGAGTTGATGTGTGTGTTTTCCTTGTGTCTCCAAGTGCATGAATAAAATACATTACTAAAAATGAGCTGTTTGAATTTTTTAATTAAATTAATTATCTGATTGATGAGTTTTTGTCTAAGTTCACTGATAATATTAAACAAGTTTCCTCAAATACCCAAATGTTCAAATCCAAATCCATAACATAAGATGCTTCCAAATGACTAATTAAGAGATGCACAATTAGATTTTTTTTTCTTTTTTGGCTGTTTTCCAATTTTTTTCTCTCCTTTGAGCTGCCAATACCAATATCAGAATAAGTTTTTAATTGTAGCCTTCCTGCTTACGCAACTGGTGATTATTATTATTATTATTATTCACACAAGGGATCATCACAAAACTTGTTTGAAGGAGCAGTTGCTGTGAAAATGTATATAAGCAAGTCAGCATACTATTACTTCAAATATAGTCTCCATTTCTGTTCCATAGAGAACATACATACTTAACTTAACTTTGAGATTTCCAAAGTGATTATGATGTCAATATTTCCAAACCCATAATTGTGTGAAAATGAAAGCTTAAAAAAGATTAAAAACAGCGACTAAGACCTTCCTGTTGTCTGATTTAAGTCTCTGTCTCACTTTCTCACTGTCTTTCATTGGCATATCAACATGGAAAATGCTTACATCAATGCAAGCCAGCCAAAGCGATTGACCATTGTGTACATCTCCAGACTAATTTTATCCCTCTGTGTAACAGATTAAAAGAATGAGGATTGTTTAACATTGTGAAGATTACAGAACTAAGCACCACCTGTGTGTTTACGTGGTATCTGTCTTCGATTACAGGTGACAGATCTGTAGCTAGTACACATAACCTTACTCCACCCAGTCACACCTGCTAATGGTTGCACCTTAGATCATAATGATCTGGACACCTGAACCTTATATTTAACGCCTCTAACCACTGGTCTGATGTTTGTCTGAAACCCTCCTCCGACCGTCCCTAACTTGTTTCTCTTCACCTCCCACAGCCTTGACAGTGTTCTCACCTCATCCAAGAGGCTCTTCTCAAGTTTAAACTAATTGCAAGCATCTTAAAGACCAGTCAAATCCTCTCCTGTGATCCTGACTGGCTTGTTTCCTCAGTCATTACGCTGCAGCCCCTTATCACAGCTCTCTTATCCCTAGGGTGCTAACTACTGTAACTCCATCTCACCTGACTCAGCTTCACAGCTGACTAAGGCTATTTGCCTGTTTCTTCCAATGCCTGGCTCCCATTAAACTTGGGAAAGCCGCATGAGTTTGGCCGCAAAAAATGCACGCCTTTTCTTGGAGTCATCTACAGCTTATACACAATCCCACCACTGACTCCACAATCATGTCTGCCCTGAAGGAGAATATACAGTCACTGAGAACGTCAGTATATCTGCACCTAACCTTTTTCTGTCTCTATATCAGTTAGGCTGATTGTTAACATTAATCAGCCCACACTGTTATCTTACTCTAGCATCATGTCTTCTTTCTCAATAAAAATAATAGACATAGAGTCGCCATTTAGAAGCATTTGATGCACATTTAGACATAATTTTAATCAGTGACATGCAAAAATAAGGTTGCTTCGGTGTGGCCCTGGGCTACACAAAGCAACAACTGTACTTGTAGGGATTTATCTCATTTAATTTAAAACATAATTTGAAATATGTATGACAGACTTATGATAGTTCCATTAGGCGCTCCAACTTGCACAATTTACAACCTGTCAAATGTTGTTAGCGGCTCAGTTTTTATCATCTTTGATGGCTTTCGACATACTTTCTCCTCCATGCAGAAATTCCTCAGCCTAATCATTCAAAGATTCAGGAGAAATTTTCATGGAACAAATAAGCAGTGTTCAGAAAATGAACGGCTTTGTGTGCGAGTCTTACAGTTGCATTTTGTTGCTTATTTCTTTTCTTTTTCTTTTTTTGCAGACCCAAAGCAGAATGAAGTTAATAGCAGACAATTATGAGGAAGACTACATCCACCCCCAACATCACCCTCATCATTTGCACCACATGCATACAGCAAATTTACATCACCGGAGTCTGCCAAGAGGGGACCCACATGCCAACCACCGACCTCCGATGGATCAGGTCAGAACAAATACTACACCACACACACACACACAGACACACACACATATGCACACTTACACCTTGAAGGAGCAGATGAACTCTGGGCTTGTTTACACAAGTTTACAATTTCTGAGCCTTCATCTTCATGCCTTTAAGGTTGATGCAGTTTCATATTTATCAACTCCACCAACACTCAGTTGTGGTCTTCTTTGACAGCATAACATTTCTCGTCTCCCTTCTTTTTTTCTTTTTTTTTAGTAACCCTCAAACCCCAATACTTCCTGCCAAGTTAGAATTATTCATATCAGCCAGATAAGAGGCCTGAAGGAATAAGCTGCCAAATGATTGTTTTTGATTGATGGGGTTTGTATGTGAGATTAGTTTATATATCATCCAACTCTTATACAAGCTCCCTCCTTTCTGTCTGCATATATTACCCACATTGCCCCGAGGACACCCTTAATGTGTCTGCAGACAGCTGAAAAAGTACTGTTGTTTTAGGCACAAGCAAGTGTTGTGTGTTGATAAAGGTGCACACTGGCATTGATGTGGATGCACATGGGATGCATACTTGAGTGTTTATTTGTTCTGTGCACCCTGATGAAACTGCCTGTAGGTGAAAGCAATCTTTACAAAAGACGGAGTCTTCCCATTAACTCATAAAGTTTTTTTTATGTATATTTGAATTGAATTCAAACTCATCACAGCTCCATTGTTGTGCACGGGGGGATTCCAAACTGTGAAATTGTGCATGTGTCTCACTGAGTGTGTGGCTTTAAGATGAATAGTTGGGAATTTCCACCTGAGTCTATATTGCTACATTTGTTCTGTTTGAAACGAACTGTTGCGTGTCTGTACTCTTTATAAATAATTCAGAATCTGCTGTCAAAATAAGAGTCAAACATGAACTGGAGATCCCCTTTGTTTAATAGTGGTAAGATGCATTCACATGCTTAAAATATCTCAGCAATAAGGAAGGGGCAAGTAAACTGGTTGAATAATTTCTCCCTTTCATACCTCTGGAAGAGCATGTCTTAATTCCTCAAAGAATGTAGGTGTCTGTGATTGATTGACGTTCATTTCATTTCTTTTTATTATTAACTTTCAAACTCACAGAAGTATGTGAACATCTGCGTTCTTTTCACTCACAAGATGAAACAATATCTTACTTCGACTGATGCATCAGGTGATTGAAGCCGTAATGAGGCACCCGTTTTCTGGAAACCACCTTTTCCACCACAAAGTTTTATAATTTAGATTTCCGCAGGTCTTGTTAAATAACTAAAATTGTCAACGGAAACACCTTAATGCACGTGATTTATCTGAAAACTTTAGTGATTTACTATTACATATTGCAGATTAATAAAGCTATGGATTTTCACTTAAAAGCATCTCGGGCATAGAGGTTTACCTCAGAGCAGCCTGTTACGGGCTCGACACAAGGGGAGCGACAAATGAGAGAGTTGGGTTCATCCTTTGGGTGAACACATTTCTATTAGCATTTACTTTTCATATCCACTTGATGGGTAGCAAAGGTGTGTATTGTGTGTAAGCAATTCGACTGACAGGAGACAGCAGCCATTGATTTGACCGTGATTTATGTCACTGAAAATTCCAAAGATGAAAATATCTGGGTTAGTTGAGTCCATCAAAGCCACAACCTAAACATTGCTTAGGTTCACTGCAAGTGTCATTGGAGAATTGAACACAGTTCCTGCGCACTCATGGCTCGCCCATGTTCCTACTAATATTCACGTCCACAATAGTGAGGAACAGACGTATTGGACGTGCTGCGAATTGGAGTAGAACCAGACCAAACATTAACCAGTCAGAGTGAGACCTGGCAAAGGAGGAGCAGCTTTAGTCTCTTGTAGTCTGGGGGCTTGGTTTGTGGTTCGGAATGATCTTCAGGCTCTTCTAAAACCCACTCTTGTTGCTTTGCTGCAGCTGATTCTCTGTCTTCTTTTTGTAGATGACTTTTCCATTTCTAGTTTTCTTTTTCGCTCTTCTTCATTCTGAACATGAAAGCTGCCCTTGTTTATCTATGAGTCCAGAAATTGTGTGATTGGCCACATCTCGGTCAGCAAGATGAGGTTAGGTTTCCAGTAGCTCCTTTGATGGCATGTGGAGCTGCCAGCTTACCCACTTTGTTGGAAAGAGGCCTCACAGTTCCCATGATGATGGATGGATTGATGGATCTGCACAGTCCACTCCAGTTACTGCTCTTGATTCCTGTCCTCTTCCTTCCCACCTCGTATTGGACAACAGGTTGTTCTGCCAGAGGCTGCACAGTTGAGCAAGGAGTAACAGAAGGGGGATCACTCATACTGTCTCCGAACATAATATTCATAAAATAATTTTTAAAAAAGTTCACACAAAAGTTTGCTCCTTTGTATGTATAAAAAGTCGGAGGACACAGAAACGCACAACACATTCAAAATAAACTATTAAAACAAGAAGACTCAGAATTAGTGCAGAGCTGCTAAAACAGACTGCCTGCTCTCCTGGAACCAGAAGATGTAGATGAGGGTATGTTTCTGTTTTCCAAGCTTGTCAAAGCTACTAACTTCATGTTGGCATTTAGCTTCTAGCATGTTGCACTGCAAAGCCAATGTTACAACTGTAGCTTAGCTGCTTCATTGTAGCCCATTAAGTTTACCGAGCTTGTCAGAACCATTCAGTTCACCACCGTATAAACTGCAGCCAATGCTCGGCCTGTTTTTAGCTCCGGTGTCATATTAGCAGAGACTTTGCTTTAGCTAGACATACTTTAGCTTTTTGCATGTAAGGACTTGACTGTGAAGAGCTTCCAGTTCATGCTAATCATTATAATGTTACTAAGTGAATTTGCCTTCTTGTTAGCAGAGTTCTTGTCTGGACAGTTCCAGCACAAGGAAACCTCCAACATATCATTGGTTTTTAACAACTGCGCCAAGAAAAAAATGCTGTGATATCATAACATCTTTTAAGGAGAGCATGGCCATTATTATTATAATAATTAAAGATCACATGAGTTCAAGAGAACTGAAAGATAAAACTGTAACTTTCAGCTTGTGAATACAAAATCACCAACTTTAACTTCTATTATAAACAGAAAACAGGTCTGTTGACACGCAGGATTATTAAACATTATTATAATCATATATAAGAAAAATTACATGCCATAATTAATACATCGCAAATTATGTTTTCTGTATTTTCTCACAGGACGACGAAGAGGGTATATGGGCTTGATGAGTACTATCCATAAGAACCTGCATCTCTTTGGCGTCTGTAAGTTTATGATAGATCTTTTATCAATTGTAAATGTAGCTTTTATTTCTGGACATTGAAGCTGAAGTATGTAACTTTCATAAAAAAATATATTTTTCTACATATTTGTTGAAACTGTCATTATGTTCTGACAGTTTGGTATGCTACATATAATCTGTGGAAAAACTGAGCTCCTCCTCTGTCTTCTCCCACTGCTAACTAGAAACAACCAATCAGCCAGGAGATGGGTTTCAATGCTGTCAATCACAATCTTGTGTGGCGCTGCTTATCCTTTGGTCTGGAAATGTAGCTCAGGGAGGAGGAGATCAAACTTTTGACATATATCTGCAAACTGTCACAGCACGGTGAACATTATAACAAATGTGTAAAAAACATATTCCTTATAAAAGTTGCATACTCAAGATTTAAGGTACATGTTTTAAGCTTGATATCCTCACTGTGTTCGAGAATCTTATCTACTTTGAAGTGAGAAAAAAGGTAGCTTTGAATTCTCCTGCTGTGTTGACAGAGTGGACTAAAGTAAATAAGATTGGCTGTAAAACCGGCCGACGATGCACGATATTATAAAATCTGTATCATATGGATTGGTCAAACGTGGATTAAAATAATTTTACAGTGTTTACTGATTATCTGAAATAGAATTGATGAAAACTTTACACTATTCCAGAAAAACAGGGGAACTCAGTTTTCCCTAACATAATGCTATCTTGTGCAATTTTGTTCTTATGAACCCAAAAATATTATGTCATCTCGTACTGGCTGCTGAATGTACTGTTCGACCTTTAATGCTTTGCACAACATATTCAAGGGGCTTGAGTTACCATTAGCAGGAAACACTGATGGAACCACCCTATCCGCTGCATTACCCTAGACGGACAGAGGAAAGCGTAACAGAACCCAACTCCGTTTCCACTGCTTGTGAATTTCGGTTGACTTAAAAGAATTGGTTTATTTTGAGGTTTATGGGTCCTTTTTGTAAAGTACTCAAATGCTCGTTGTGCAGCCATGTGGTACATGCACTCTGTGGCCATATAGGTAACTGTGTGGTTAGACCTATACGCACCCCTGCCGCCTAAAGCGAACACACCAAAGCCCATAGGTGATAAAAATGACACAATGAGAAAAACCAGAGATGGTCCGGTCTGTCTTTTTGCACTCAGCTTTTTCAGTCATAGTAAAATTTTACCACAGTACCCCACCCCTTTGTGTGCCAGTGTGTGGGGTAGTTAATTGCAGTACAACACAGAAAAGTTATGAGGATTTTTTTCTTTTTAAGACTGCAAGCTAAAAATGCATAAAGTCAAGAATGCTGAGTCATAAATTATTATTCCGGTTTTGGGGGTTTATATCGAAACCCCCCATTGGCTCAGGATGCCTTTAAATGAGGGCATGCAAAAAAAAAAGAAAAAAAAAAAGCATGGGGCACAGGGCTTCTTTTGAGCTAATGTATATATGTATATATGTTTAAGTTAATGAGACATAAAGAAACTACTTGAAGACATTCAAATATGGCTATAAAAATGCATATGTGTGGGCAAGAGTGAGGGAAGATTGAAAGGGTCTGAAAATTGGAAGGGTTCTTGTTGGAAACTGGACAAAAATCAAGCATCATGGTACACTCATAGTTTCCAGCTCATCTTTTTCTACTCCCCCAGTAATCCACAGGTGGACCATCACAAGCCGAGAGAGTCTCTAACCTCAGCGTTGCACTTGTCTCGAACATTTCACTTTTAGGATTAAGTTTTATAAGGTGTGCAAGCAAATGGTTCATCTTCCTCTATTACCATTTTGTACTTATCTATGATGTGTGTCCATATATTTGTAAGGCAGCCTGCGTTTAAGAAGCGTTGGTGAGCTATACTGGGTTGGAGCAGTCTACATAATCTAGTCCATGTGTGTTGAGAATGCAGCAGTGTCAAGATTCACTGTAATGAAACAGACCACACTGCCCCCTCTCTCCCTCAGTTTCCATCTCTTCACATTTTTCCATCACTCCTCTCCTTTCCACCTTTCTTAGACTTTCTCAGTGCTAACTCATATCCCGGCAGGTAAGCCAGGACCTCTGGTTAGCCTACTGGTTCAGTAACCTTGATCAGATATCAACTGGGGACATGCATTCAGTCAGTTGTGTATGTGTGTTTATATTAGAATCTTTTATCCCTTTCTAATAGAATAAGCCTGGCACATTAGCCCTTTAGTGGAGAGTGGTATTGTGGCTAGCAATATCAGTGCTGCTCATCTATCCGATTCTGTTATTCTGGCAGCACGCAGCACGAGTGCTGCTAGAGTGTAGAGCTATCCTTTATAGCAGAACAGATGGGAGCCATTCAGAGGTATGTAGCTACAGCACATAAGGCTGTACCTAATCCCCATATCCTGTCCCTGAGTGAGCCCTCCCTAATATGAGCAAACAGAGATGACAGCACAGATAGACAAATAGCTAAGGATCAATGTGCCTGATAGATTTGACTTCTGTTTCTTAATGGCAACATTGAGTCCACTTCAACAATTTGATTTTCTTACTAACTTTTAAAGTGTGAGTTGCAGATTGTGTATTCATGCCTCTCTTTTTATAGATCCTCAACTCTTATTGGCTCATTTAAGTTGTGTATGTTCTGTTTTTGATTACAGAGGTTTTGTTTACCTTCTAGCCTACTGGACTCCCTCACTAATGAAATAAGAATGTCCTTTTAGAGACGCAGCACAGAAGAAGGGGGGATGGAGGTAAATATGAATGAGAGGATGGGGCCAAAGGAGTAAAGTCAACGGAATAGCATTTGTGGAAACATTGCGCTTTTGGTCCACCATAAAAGAATCTGGGACAGAAATATTTTAAAGAAAATAAGAGTATGCAGATGGGCAGGCATTCCACATGAGATAAATGTTACTCAGCTTAAAACAAGCTTTTTCAAAGTCTTAGTTTGGCCACACAGTGTTTTCCCCCCCAAAAATTTAGGGCTTTTTTGGGGGTTTGAACAAGTAACATGGTCTTGTTGAAAACAGTTAATCATAAAATGCCAATAGAAGTTCTATCTCATTCATAATTTTAGATGTAGTTTTTCCACTAATAAATACCAATAGCTCAAAATGTTGAGGTTAACATCCCTCTTTGGGTCACCCATCAACAAGTGTGGGATCTTGAGTTCATCCTCAGACATTTAGCTAAATTTAAAACTGTAAAAGTAATAGCCATGTCATGTGTTAAAATTTCAATTCAGTTGATTTATATAGCAGCCGTTCATAACATAAGCCACCTGAATCCACTTCACAAGGCAAAAATTTAGCTTATTCAGTCCACTACCTCTGTCGAACCCCAAAATATGTGCAGTTTCTTTGTAATTTTCTATTGTACGTCTGGTCTTGCGTAAAGCTGTCCCGTGCCATGTGTCTTTGGTAATCGGTGAACCGTGACTTGAAGGTCAGAAGAGGCGTCTGATCCGGGCCGTTCTTCAGCCGGCTGTCAGCGTCATGAGTCTGTGAAGTCAAAGGTTGTTCCACCAGTTGAACATGAGTGGAGAAAAGTCATTAACTCCGCAACACCCGAGTAGTGACCCTTGAGCGTACTGTGTCAGATCTATCTCAGTGAATACTGACAAATGTCTTTATCAGTTTTACAAACTGACAGCCAAAATAAATCATCAATGGTAAAATTCTGAGGACACCAGAGGCAACACAAAGTCAGGTTTGCTCTGGTGCAGGAAATTTGGTGCTCCGCATAGCAAAAATTGTTAGAAAGTCATGGCCTCTGTTGCTAACTAAAGTGTCATCTTGATTAAGTTGGCAAGAACATATTGCTTTCAAAAGACAATTCACAATGTTTTTAAGAGGTATTCACATTGCCATTGTGAGCAAGGAAAGCTGTAGTTACCGGATCTAAAGATGCATCTAGGCAGAAAAGCATAGAAGTCGACAAATCCAAAGTTTAACTGACACCTTTTATGAGCCATTCATGTTTATTCATGTTTCCTCTTTTTGGTGGTTTTCTTGAAGTTGTGACAGGGAAAGCAAAGTGAAACACCTCAAGTGTGGACCAGAAGGCATTTTGTCTGAGTAAGCATCATTTTCCCCTCCCACAACACCCTCATTACACACGCAACAATGTGGCCACACATGCTGGGCAAACGTACAAAGATGTAGCAGAACTTTATTGCGTTTTATGCTTGTGTGATGGCAAGTAAATCCAGGCTCATCAGTTCCCTATCCATGCATTGAGAATTTGCATGTGCGTGCTGCTTAACTAATCAAAAGGAATCCTCAAATTTCTGTGTGGGCGACCCAAGTATCACAACGCAAATAAGGGGAGATCAGAAGAGCTTAGCAACATATTGTGCGTCTCCCACCTCTTCCGTTGGCAAGATCCCAGTATGTGGCGTTGCTTAACTGATGCGTTACATTGGTAGACTTTGAGAGGAAATTGGACGCGTGTCCAAATAATTTATTTTACTGGAAACTATTGTTTATTAATCAAATAGCAATGAAACATTTATTCGACTAATCACTCCTTCCAGTATAAATGCTCTGTCTCTCATTTACATCCAATACTCTAAAAATCAAGTACGAAAAATCTTGATTTTATTTACATGCGTCAGACAGCCTAAAATGCACTCAGAAAAATGTAAGACAATGTCTGTTCTGTTATTTCGGCACTACCAGAGATAAACAGAGACAAACAGTTAAAAGTGACACAGAAGACAAGAATACAGAGAATAGCTATTGGACTGTGCACATACAGTTATGTTGAGTACATTTTATTGTAACTGAAAAGTTTAATTATTTCAATATCTCAGTTCTCTAAATTTAACACTGATATATGGAAATCATTTTAATTCTTTTGTCTGTTAATTATGTCATAATGTGTATAAATATTACAAATAAAACGCTTTCCACTTGACTTTATTATATATTAGTTATCAGCCTTGACTTAATTGTAGTTTACATTTTATCACTGTCTAAGCTATCTACATAAAAATAGTATTACAAGATTAAGTACTATAAACATTAAAAATTGTAAATTATGCATCAGCTAAATAGTGTACATATGTACTGTCATGTTTTACAAGGTGGTAAGAGCCTCTTAAAAATGTTATTTTTAAATTTTTCACCAGATTGATATCAAGAATAGTTCCAGAATTATTCTGTTAGCTTTATGTTATTATTAAAAAATATATGTACACTGATTGAATTGGCAAAATGATTCATACTGTGTTTTTACAATATTATTAAACTCTCAAAAGTTGTGGTACGCCTTTGAGTTAGAATCCTTTTACTGAACGGTCTTATCGTTTTCTTTCTGTCTGTCTGAACATGCCAGGTGCAATTCAGTCTCTGTGTGTAAACTTCTCTTTCCTAGTGTTCTCAGTGTAAGCCAGACCACAGTCATAAATCAGTTCACTTCAGACTGTTATTTTTGCCCTCTTCTTGTCTCCTTAGCGTTATGTTATGTCACGTTTCTTTATCACTTCTTCAGTTCTGATTGCTAAAGGATATGTTGTAATGCTTGCGTCAAATTGGGAAACAAATGTATCAATAAATGCCTCCAGATAACTCTGCGTGCAGCTTGATGTGTGGGTGAATGTTCTATGTGTGGGTAATTGAAAGATCAAGAAAGAGAGAAAGGGATAGATAGATTCTGGCAGGATTAAAAGGGTGTTTTCAGTGCTTATGTGGATGGCAGTACACAAAAGCCTTTCCCTCAGGAGAAACCTGCACCTGGGGAGGCACTTTAAGTGTCTCCATGCATTTCTGCATGTGTGTGCCTGCGTATGAAATGGAGAGCAACATAATTGCTCTTTGGGAACTCTCAGTGGGACAATCTGGAGGTCAGATTCCTTGTTCAAGCTGGATTACCTTCTAAAGAAAAAGTCTGAACCTCCACAAAGCCATGCTGATAGAGTGAGGTATTAGGATTTGGAGACAGAGAAAAGTGAATCACCGTCTTTTCATTTTAAAGCTGTAATTTTCTTCAGACTTCCTGTGCTCTCCTTGCCCTTCTTCTGCCTCACAGACACCAACTGCAAAATTCTGAAGCCTCAGTTAAGGCCTTTCGTGCTCCCTAACCTGTGCTTTTCACATACAGACCCACCCCTAGGCTGCCAATCCGAGACAGGCCTGCTGCTTTGAGGTAGATATTCAAAGGCAGAAAAAAAAAGAGGTTGGAATGTGAGTGATGGGTTTCCTTTTGACTAGAGAACTCAAGTTTTACTGTGACCACTCACAAAAAAATTATATTTTCCTACAATATGCTGCTCTGCCCATTTGATACCTAAATTCAAGCACTGCTGAACAGGTTCCCACACATGTTCTTCGACTGGCTAATATAAAACAAACATTTATGATCAAGATTGACATCTTAGGAAACACTGTGGTGGTGAACTAACACCAAATATATTTTAATAGGTAATAGCAGAAGGAATCTCACAATTTTCCTTCCCTATTATAGAAAAGCCAGAACTGTTATCAGAATCCTGCGTAGAACTGAAAAGGAAAACAGGAATTGTACTTGTTTCCTCTTTCTGAAAGGCATCCCAGTGTAGAATCACTAGAGAGGTGCCTCATCCTCTCTATTAATAATTTCAGCAGGCATTTGACAGTATGTCTGAGGTATTTTAGGTCTCACATAACAGTGGGCTGTAGTTCTTTTTTTTTGCAAGACTGTCCAAAAAAGGAAAGCTTAGTGTAGAGATATAAAGAAATAAAAATAATTCCATACTGATAAATTAACTTGCAGCACACATGTGTCCCAAATAAATAAGAAATGCTCATACAGAAGCTCATATAGAATTTAATACACAAACTGATATTTTTATGTATGTTGATGATTAAGGCTTATAGTTAGTAAAAACACCAAATGTTCAGTTTCTCGGACAATTTTTAATATTACATTAAAGCAACAGATATTTATACTTACATTTTGTGACTCTGGAAATAATGTCCTTGTGCTGTACAGGATATACGGCTGTCTCTCTGGTTTCTCTTGACAATATGTCAGGTATGACATTAAATGAAATCAGCTTCTTCATAGAACTGGCCAGAAGAAGAAAGCATGAAGAGCCCCAAAAAAGTAAAATATATATTTCTCTGATTCCACCTAGAGTTCCCATATCGAATGCGTAGTAAAAAGGGTCTCGTTCTAAAGGTTTTAGAATAAACTTCTCCTTTGAGCGCGCAAAAATGTATAACCTATAAAGTTCCGAGTGAAACTTAGTCCAGCTAATCTTAGCTTGTTTGGGTAAGTAAGGAGTTTTCAGCCAGGTTTTGTTTTCCAGTGAAACCTTAGAATTGGATGCCAGAGTGGCCAGATCGGCTCAGACAAGCAGATTAGCACTGTTGTTTGTTGGTTTGATCAGCATCAAACTGTAAATGACTTGAGTGTAAACTGGTGGGTTGGGATACTTGTGGCTTTTTGTCACTTATTCACAATGCAAAGGAGCAGAGTGACAAACGGGGTGCAACGCTAATCATATATATATATATTTTTTTTTCCTGTATTTCTCTTATCTGGGCCTGTGGAAAAGCCAAGCTTGTAAGATGACATTCAGAACAGGATTAAAGCTGGTGTAAGCCCCTCCTCAGCTTACACCACTCCTGCCAAGAGGGAATCTATGCAACCACACTCTCTCAGGCAGCCTTGTCTCCCTCATTCTAGCACATACGTTGGAAAATATTTTATTTTCAGGACACTCCTACACACAAACAAACCCTTCACACTTTTTGCTTAATGTGTTACCATCCTATCTTTCACTATCAAGACCAGGAACTGCATCTCCTCACCAAACACAATCATGCATTCAATCAAACTGGCATACATGTCTGCATCAGTTCATCTTATATTTACTCCCCCATTTGAAACGGAGGCATTCTTACCACAAATGAGTGCAGACACAAATCCCATCTGTCAGCATCAGTCATGACATTTTTCCGACCTTTCCACCATTATGTACCCACATACCAACTCACCTGCTTTAGTGCTGGGGCTAGATGAACACCATATGTTTTAGTTGTGCCAAAGCAAGACGAACTCAGAACATTAGTAAAGATTATGATGTTCACCTGAATCATTGTGTATATGTGTGTGTGTATGTATGTAAATACAATATGTGAGTTTATGCAAGCCTCCAAAAATGTAACTGTAGGTTTTATAGAAGATTCTGCCTGGAAAGTTTTTTTTTGATTGGCATTGATTGGCTTTTTACTTTAATTCACTTTAATTTACTTTGATTGTCATTAATTTCCAGTTTACTCTCATCTTTTCTTTTCGTGCGTCTTCACTAAATCTCCAAGAGTGCCTCTGGCAGTGTGTGTTTGATTTGAGTGTGTTTGACTGACTAAAACAGAACCAGCAGTGCATTGCTCTGCGTTTCTGCCAAATGAACCATGCTCATTGCAGACACAGATGCCCATAGTATTCTTGGGAGATTTACAATATGTTAACTGTTAAAAAGTGTAACATGAATTTGTTTTCAGCACCCTTTACTCTGAAAACCAACAATAAAATCCAGTGCAACCAACTGCCTGTAGAGGTTACTGTATTCCTATGTTGAGTGGGTATGTGCAATTTAATCACAACCTTTCGGTGAAGGTTTTAGAGGTTGTTTGGAGAAAATTGGCAAACAAACCACATCATTAAAAAACCCAGCAAGACAGGTTCAGGGCCAAAGTACTTAAATAGAGTTAAATTATAAAACATTTGTTCAACTTATGCATCCCGGTCTTAAATTCTTCTTCAAAAGGCCACAAGGCAAGAATTGTGAAGCAACACAAACATGGGCATCCACCTAAACTTGCAGGATGAGCAAGAAGAACTTTAATTAGAGAAGCAAGCAAAAGACCCCTGGTAACTCTGGAGCAGCTGCAGAAAACCGGAATGTAAACGTGATAAATGCAACACTACTTACGATGTTTAAAACTATGAAAAAATGTGCACATTTACCATTTGTATTTATTTATCAAAATTCTCTATTTTTGGCCTTGCTGTGATGTTCTCCATGTCTCAGGGTTTCATTCTGACTATTTAGTTGAAGACACAGACTGGTCTTTCTGACAGACTATAGTTTGTTTTATTTTAGAGATAACATTACGATATGATTTGAATGTCACTTTCTATTGTGAAAATGAAACAACATAAAATACCTGAGGTTTTCAAACCAGTCCTGTAACATGAGCCAAGTTATACTTGAAGCATACACCAGCTGGCTGACAAAACAAAAAAGAGCTAACTGAACGAGAGAGACTTTCATGATCATTCTTAACAGCTGAGTGGACCTGGATAAAATATAACACTAGTTATCAATAGGTGCCATTGTACCATTGTCTACTCTAATATCCTATCCTCAGCAGCTATCCAAGAGTAAACTAGGCTGTCACAGTTTATGTGCAGCAAGTCTTTAACCCTGCAGCTATAGGATAAGCTCTGCTACTGGGTGGTCTTCCTAAAGCTGATCTCAGAAAATCATCACAGGTTGCTGCACCGTCATTTTAGGTGTCAGGGTTAGAAATCCACTTAGGTCACTCAGGTGTATGTCTGACAGCAACTTTCAAATGATGTTTGTTATGATTTCAGCATATCATCTTTTTCTGCAAAGGTGGTGCTTGCTATTCTGACTATTCAACAGAAAGTCAAATGTATTTACATAACAAATCAACAGACAACTAATGTTGACCAAAATGTTTTGTCTATGTAGCTGGGCTTAAAATGACATTGGCAGACATTTGAGCAGTAGCTCAGCAGCTAGCATTGCACAAACTCGCACTGACGTTTCATTTGCTCTTTACTTTTGCTCACTGCCAGACAGCCAAATGTTTGTTTTGCACACATGACACATACTGGAAACACACAAAGGCACAAACTGCCTTTCTTTACATGAGAGGTCAATCACAGTTCTTTGTGTTGCTGCTCAATCAGCTGAAAGAGGAAACAACTGAGGTGTTTTGCAACCATGTTTGATCGAAGGTTTGCTTTAGTTTGCTGCCGGTCTGTGTCCCAAAATATTTGTTGTAAGACTCGGATGCAATCATTTAGAAAAATATACGTTCTTTCTGAGTTTTGTGATTCAGAATAAAGAACTATGGGCATTAGTGAAAACAAGATACATTTCTTGCCTACTTTCTTATTTTGGATTACTCTTCTCATCTTGACCTCATCCTGCTTATACATTGAAGCTGCTTGAAGGAAGGACACGAAACTTAAAAGAATCAGCCTCCTGGTTCTATAGACCAGATACTGTGACAAGCTTCAGACTTGAGTAGAATTTGTATTTAAAGCTTCTGGATGTAACTTTTACAAGCAATATCTTTTTTACTTATTTTCAAAACTATGTTACAATATTAAAAATTGCCAGAAATACACCATTGCCACAAATGAGCAAACAAAGACAGGAGGAGGCATCTTACGAGTGTGAATCACCTTTGTGTACGTGTTACTGGGCTGCAGCTTTTTATCCACAGCAGAGCATATCTTAAGCAAGGTTAGAACATACTGATAAAATCAGATTACTGGCAAAAAATGCCAGAGTCATTTTCACAGAGCTGAAAAGTCATACTCTTTTTTTTCCCCTTGATTGAAATGTACCAAACTGAGACTTTAAGCACAGTTCCATTCTTATGCAGTAATATATTGAAGACTACAAAATTAAGGATTAACAGGTGTTAAGGATATCATTGAAAGACAAAAATAAAATGTATGTTGCTTGATTAATTTGTAAATTTGATATTTGCAAGTGTTAACGTCTATTTTTTCATCATACATTCATGCAGTTTTTTTAATTGGAAAATAATAGACCAGAAGAACAGGCAGCATGGCACAGGTTGAGCATTCTGCAATCTGCTGTTGTTCCCACATGCAGGCTTGGGAACTTAGAAGATGTAAACTTTATGACACACATAAACAAAACCTCACTCACTACAAAGTTACAGACATCTCACTCCACAGGTGGTTGTGTGGAAGTATTTGTGTAATTTGTTTATGTGAAATCCTATAGGTCTAATGGGGACACAGGCTCTTTTGGCATCACAAGGCACCTGATTTCAATTTGACTGGCTTATTCACAAACGGATCGTAAAGATGGCATACCAGAATGGATGCAAGCTGTCTTTCCTTCTGGGACTCAATTAAAATTTTTCAGACCTTTTGTTTCTCTGTCACATTTTTCCAGTTTGTGTCCTTCTCCCCGCTCTTATTTTGGCACCATGAATGACGGATATGTAGAGCAGCTATTGAATAAATATCCAGCAGCAGGTGAATTTAGGGGGAATCAAAATAATGCTTAGTGGTTAGTGGAAAGAAAAGTTTACATGCTAATTTTTCCATTTCATTTTTAAAAAGTAACACTGTATGCTGTATATTAAGTAGCCAGACAAGCTGTTTTTGCTCAGTGAATTCCATGTGTGCATACACTATTGAATGTCTTTGAGGCTGCAAAAAAAAACAAACTTATTTTAGAAATTATACTTCAAACGTTTACTGCTTGATGGTTAAAACAACAATATTTTCAATATGTGTTGTCCATGCTTATAATCTCCCCCAACCAAATACATCAAGACCTGAAGTAAGCACAGAACATAAATCATTGTATTCATTACAGGGCCACTTTTAACCTTTTCCTAGTTTAAAAATGCAACATGTGTTTACCAGCTCTAAAAACAATAGCTTAGCAGAACCTTATGCAGGGCAGACCAAATGGACTGAAGTGTGGGCCAGTGAATGACAATGTAATGTTTTTTCTTTCTTTTTACCTTCTAATAAGATTTGTACATAGTCATTTTTCTTCATAGTGTATTTAAAAAACATGTGCTCCTTGAAGTGTTGTGTTTCACAACAGGCATTCTGCTCAGTTTGCTTTAGTAATAGCTGGAATAGCACATCACATGTTTGTGTGCATGATGTTGCATGATGCCCATCTGTGTTGGTCTCTGTGTGTGCTTTGCAGCAGTTTCCATATGTATCAAAAAAGCATTCATCCTGCTGCTTCAAACTAGAAAACAAGTCATAAGGGCCTCGTAAAAGTATTGACACCAAGAAACTTTTTCATATTATAAAAAAATCAATGCACTTTATCCAGATTTTATGAAATATATCATTGGAGGTGAAAATTAAATTATATGTAATGTAATTTTAGTTTTCACCCCGAGCAATCTAAAATGTTAGATTTTACTCTGGTCAGGCCAAGTGCCTTTATCACTTCACACAGTGACGAATTTTATGTGCAAATTTGTTGACTTCTGAATAAAATGATTTAACCATTTGAGAGTTTTAGGGGACGAAAAGGACTAGTAATGGACAGGTCAGCTCAAAGGTTGCTGGATTAGTTACCTTTTCGTGAATCCTCTCTATAAACATACTGAGATCATGGAGTAGACGTTTTAGCAGTGATGTCAGTTGTTATGTCAAGCCATACCTCTTCTTTGCCCTTCCACCAAACACACCCCGGTGTCAGAGACGATCAAGACCAATACATTTTTAAGAATTAAGCTAGAAGGAGCTGGAATGTTAGATGTGTTGAAACACATTTGTGTGACTTGAATTGTTCGCACTGATCTTAGGAAATCTGGCCTCAAGAATGCTCCTGTTGAGAAAGGCCTAAGGGCCAAAACATTAATGATTTACCAAAGTTCTAAATTCACATCCAGACTTGGAGACTTGCGACTTAATGTGTATGCCACAAAATATTTGCAAGTGAGTGATCATTTTACATTCCGCATGCTTGAGGTCCGCATTTGCTGAATGGGTGAGTGTGTGTGTGTATTTATGCTGGTTCGGTAGAACAGGGCAACATACCGTGACTTTATCATGGCGCAGCAGAAACTGTATTAACAGCTGGTGAAAGATGTTTTATCCACATTTCTCAGATTCCCCTCTAATGGAACAATGGGGAAAATTGAAAAAGAAACAGATAGGATAACAGGATAATAAATAACTAAAGTTTACTTGTGAATTTAAATGGAGTTGCTGTTTATTGATCATCTTAAACCTTCTTGGAGTCATTTTCTATCATCACTTTGTAACTTCTCTGGGTTTTCCAAACTCAGGAAGTATTTCTCATCTCCATTTTCATTATGTCTAAAATGCATCTGTGTGTGCTTTTGTTTTGTTTTTTTGGCTTCAGCTTCCACTCATCCGTCTTTTATCCTTGAATTCTTAGCACTGATACAGATGTGGGATGTTTGTTTGCTTTTCTTCCCAAGCAAAAATTCTTTCTTCTCCTCGCCTTCTGCTTTGGTGTTACTTGTCAGGTAAATGTGTGTGTGTGTGTGTGTGTGTGTGTGTGTGGTGTGTGTGTGTGTGTGTGTGTGTGTGTCAGTATGTACGGGGGGTTTTAGGAGGGTATGGGGGGCATGCACAAGTGCTAAACCAAAATCCTTGCTTGAGTGCTACTGCAAAGACCCGGGTTGACAGAGAGGATTGAGAGTGTCATCTGTGAGATTAAGTGTAATGACCAAGATTGACAGACAAGACAACATCGCACACTTACATTGACATATACATGAATGCACTCAAAACATTCAGACAAAAATGTGCGCTGATAATTATAGAAAGGCGTATCAAAGTGTTGGGATAAACCCCTGTTTGAATGCGTGAGAGAGGGCGATTCCATTTTCACCTCCACACCTCTAAAGTGAACCAACTGAGATTGCTTTCACTACTTTTCTTTTTTGTCCTCTCTCTTACCTTTTTCTCATCTTCGTGTGTGTGTGAATTTGTATAAACAGAGAAGCTGTGCCAAAGTTGCCTTAGGGAGCTCTGTCATCTGGTGTCAGCTCTTCTTTCTCGCTCTGCATTCCCTGAAGTTGGTATAAATTGATGTTAATTTGACTCAGGAGCAGCACATGTGAGGATTTTGGAATGCTTGTGTGATGCAAGGACAAGGAATAGAATCTACAAGTTTAACAAAATCCTTGTAGGGGGGCATTTTTTACCACACATGTGCACAGAGTAATAAGTGGAAAAGCATGCTCGCAAGGGAGATGCACAAAATTGATCCCATGAGCATGCGGAGAGCTGTGACGAATTTTCCCACAACAATTGTAATTGTAACGTTCCCAAATTATTCCAAAGTTTATAAATCTGGTATTTAACTGTCACGCTGTGAAAATATTCTCCCTGGGAAATCCAAGTTTGTGTGGTTATTGAAAAGGCTTTGTGCAGTTAGCAAAAAAAGATGTTTTCTTGTCAACACTGCATTAGGACTTTGAAATGTAGAAGAACTTCAAAATGTTCTGGACTTTTGTCTGTATAAGGTCATCTCAACAGAATGCTTTGGACTGAGTGAGCTCATACCTCCCAGTCCTCTCCATTATCCATCCCAGAATGGAGTCTGTGCACCATAAATTTCAGCATCTGTACCTGCTCACATAGGACCTCCAGGACTTCCAGGAGGCTCTCGCTGTGTGTGTGACAAAGTAACAATAAAGCTCCCATTCATTGTGTGCATTTTGTTCATTGAGGCACACAATGAATAAAGAGCTTCTTTTTTTTTTTTTCATTTGGATGAATGATCTCTAAAGCTACAGGAAATCGTAGTGAGAAATAACTTTGTTCCTTCAAAATACTCTGATTTGAGCTCATGTGCATACCACACTGCTTGGCTTCACTATTAAGACTGAATACAGGAATAATATATGAGGCCTCTTCTTGTGTGAAAAGATAATTTTACTATTTATGTCGAAATAACTACATGTAAAAATGCAAAATGTGTGTTTACTATTCAATACATATCAACATATGCTGCATAGATTTATCTACAATAATTTTTCCTACAATAAAAGAAGAAAAAAATCATTATGTTGTCTTGGTACAGATAAAGTCTGAAATAAAAAATCTTTTGACCAGTAAAATTTTTTTACTGGTCAAAAGATTTTGTTTGTTTTTAATCTGTACTTTTCAAGTGAGAAACAATCACTTTCCAGTCGCATAGCATCTGATAAGTTTGGCATGTAAAGGTTCATTTTGAGCCCGTTAGCCTCTCCTGGCTTATGTGCAGGCTTTTTGGAACAGTAGAAATTTGAAGCTCTTTTTATTTTCAAGGTATAATCAACTTTCATCTTTTAATCTTCTCTATGCACTGTGACCCCAAGTACAAAGAAAATGGGCCATTTTTGCTGGCACTGCAGCAAGCACTTTCTTTTTTTCTTCATGTGTCTGTGCAAGCTATTGACGCATTCCAAGAACACTGTTCCAGGCGCTAGGACTGTGTTTAATGAAGGCAGGGGCATGACTTCAAAGAGCTGTGATCCAATCTATGCATGCAGAAGTGTGCACAGCACTAAAGCGAAAGACGTGCAAATAAAGACGTGCACTTCTGCTGGCCGGAGCGAGCAAATTAATTTTTTACTCAGTGTCTCAACCCTCTTTAATTTGACAGTGAAAGTCCTATACTTGACTGAAAAAGACATGTGTATACTCAGTAATGTAAAACCTGTGCAACTGAGCATTAAAATAACATTCATCTGTGCTTATTACTGACTTTGGCTGATGTAGCATACAAATATTGAAGGTGGCAAGTGCTAAGTTGTACAAATTATGACATTTCAGAGCTAATGAGCAAATAGTGGGAGCTGAAAAACATTAAGCTTACAGCTGAAAGACAGCTCATTTCACATAATACATTGACTGCTTCTAAATGCAGACAGTCCAAACACAATGACTCTTTTTTTTTATTCAGATGCGAATAGTTTTTTTTTTTAGCATTTTTTTTTTTTCAGATAAGAGACAAAAATAGTATATATATATATATATATATATATATATATATATATATATATACTATTTTTTTCTATCAACGCATGGTAATTGTTTTTCTCTTTTTGGAAACGTAACACAATGAGTGCTGTTTCCATGAGAAACGAGTGAGCTCACTGGTGTCTCTGGTGTCTTTGAGGTGTGCTAAGGTGTGTCGGCCTCTTTGATGTTTATAACAGGCTTGGTTTGGAGGCTTGATATTTGCATTGCTGTACATATGTGTCTGAGTGCGAGAGGGGATGTGGTTCACCTTGCACTGGCCACCTGTAAGCCATCGAGAAAAATTAGCCTCTTTAGTCCTGATGGGATGCAGAGCAAAGAAGGAAGGGGGTGGTGGGAATGTTATAGGAGGGTTGTCAGATGGGGTTGGGGAGTTTTGAAGGTATATGCATGTGTTTTTCTGTATGTCAGGGGGGTATGCATGGCAGATATTATGACGGACTCCTTTCAAACTGCATTCTGACTTTGTCGTTAGAGGAGAGACAAGCGTGCAGCATACAATGGACCCATTTGTTTCTCATTTGTCTGCAGTGTCTCGAGATCTGTGCATGTGAGTGCGTGCACGTGTGTGTGCATTTATTTAGCCCTGGTATTCCGGCAGTGAGCCCAGCATTGCTATGACTCCACTAAACACTCACAACCTGGACTCATTACACTCAGTAAACAAATAAGCCATTGATACCAGGCAGCAAGCACCATACACACAAATGCTAACTTATGATAGTTATAAACAATCATGGATGGCCCACTAATTCAGCTTTTTCCCCACTATATCCATGGTTCTTATTGGCTGTGGGGCTTGTGACTGGCGAGACTAATGATGTGGTCCTTGTGTTCCTGCTTCCTGTCCTTTGCTGGAGGACTTCCTGTGACAGAGTAATGTGGTCCTGATTAGAGTCCACATCTAAGACCCCTGAAGCAGAAGTCCTACGATATACACACACATGCACACATGCTTACACATAATAGATATAGAATAACCTTGTCCCCCTTGTCAGATATGTGATATCATTGACCAGGAGCAGTGTAAATACTGTGCATCTGTGTGTGCTTCTTTTTTCTCTTCTCTTACATTTTTCTGTCTGTTTCTGCTTTCTTTTTGCCATCCCTTGTTCTTTATCCAAAAGGTTGTTTGACTGATAATACAAGTTCTTTGTAATATCATGTAAAGAACTTGCACCCTCAAAGTAATTTTTGCTAGTTAAATTGTTCCTGCCCATTGGTTCTCAATTACTTTCATTCATGCCCCCAAAGGGAACATCATGCTTCTCTCAC
Source organism: Poeciliopsis gracilis (assembly GCA_911649635.1). NCBI lineage: Eukaryota > Metazoa > Chordata > Actinopteri > Cyprinodontiformes > Poeciliidae > Poeciliopsis > Poeciliopsis gracilis. The sequence goes on from CAJVRI010001220.1 coordinate 9,375,788, forward strand.
ACCCTCTGAAATAAATATTGAGAGTCTGATTTATCTACATTTGCATTCTGCATGCAATCGCCTGAGAATCAAAACAGATTAATAAAATGCTGTTCACTCTGTTTTGAGTCATAAAACACTTTTGTAGTTCGGTTTATTGTCTCTGTGTCATTTAATCAAGACAGTTCAGTCTGTGAGATTCTTAAAAGAGTACAAATGACACACCAAGATGCTCAATTTTAGACTAAAAGCAGTAACATATCAAACGTTTTTAAGCTGTATACATTGGTTGCTTGTCAGCTTTATCAGTTATTCCTTCCCAAAAATTTAGATAACTTTCAAATTTTTTTTATGAAAAACAATTGCAACAATTTTGCATATAAAGATTGAAAACCATCATGACACTAAAACTATAGCTGAAATTTACTAACTAGGTGCATACTTAGAAGAAACTTGAGTTTGTCCAGATGACTAAAAACACATACCTTTATTTAGGGGTACACTCATCTGAATTACCCAAACCTCTCTCATGCATGTGCACCTATAGGGAAACTACATGTGTGTACTTCTTTTTAAAATCCAACCATCTAACCATCTGGAGCTAAGTACACAAAGTGTATCAAACCTACATTTTATATAAAGGGATTAACTAGCAGAAGTTGGTGTTGCTTAATAATAGCTTACCATTGAATTTATCATTTGTTAGTATATATGTTGTAAAATCAACTGTCTTATCCTCATGGAGCATCTCACAGTTTAACAACTTCAGCCAACAGTAGGGTTGTCGTTCCTCATCTGCACTCGGAAACCCCCTGCCTTCAAAAAAAAGTGTGTATGTGGCCTCTGTGTGTAGAACCACTCTCTAAGGGGAAATTGTTAGCAAATGGACTCCAACTGCTGGCCTTTTAGCTTTGCAAACACAACCCGAAGGCCTCCCCCTAAAAATCCCCTCCTCTCCATTCAACCCACCCTCATATCCATAAAAATTCACCTGCACAACAATCTCCTCTACATCTGCCTCCCTTCTATTCTCGCCTTTTTCTATTGCACTAGCACTTACTTAGACATTTCCATTGCTATTCATCATTCCCTCTCCCTCCCTATCTGTTTCTGCTTCTTCACACACAGAGGGTCGTTCCTGAGTGGGTAAATAGAGTAAATTGAGGTTGACCCCAGGGTTAGTGGAGGGCATGCTCTCTTTTCATGTCAAAGCCATCTGAAGGCTGATTGGTTGATTGCAGTGCTCTAAGCTTCCAAAAGGCTCCCTTGTGCTGCTGTAATTGCACTATCATGCACACATACACTCATTCACATGCTTAACGCATACACTCAACCTTACATATACATGCATGCAGATGTACACGCACATTCTTACAACCAAATGACTTAATTGGTGTTAATTGCATAATGACTGTAGTGAATTGGACCAGGGTCAGAGGTGACACGAGTTTGAGTAGAGAGGGGGATGGATAAAGGATGTCGGGAAATGTCAGTGGAAACTTGGGGTTTAAAAAGCACATATATATATATATATATATATATATATATATATAAACCCAAGTCGCCGCCCTTTTATGCAATGCATTTCATTGTTCTACCTATACATAGCTTTTGTTTGTACAGAGGACTTTGTAAGTTTTTAAGTAAAAAAAGGTTAATTGGAATCATAACCTGATGGAGTGTTGTTATGAGTGGTGTGTTTTGTTTTTTTTAGGTACAAAAATGAACCCCACATTTTTTGTTTTGTTTGTGTGAGTGTGTGTAGTTGAATTCTTTGTATAAACAACACAAGGATTCAATTCCTCCAAGTCAGCATATGTTGCTGTGTGCATTTAGCCATACCAGCCGAGTACGTTTGCATGTGACTCCCAGGGCAGCTGAAAGAGGTCTATTGGTGAAACGTTTAAGTCATCATCATTACAGAGTTGTTGGTCCAAAGGTATATTTTAGTGAAGGGCATAATTGGTGAGTCATAGTGCTGGGTAATCTTCTCATATTCTATCAAAATAGCAGAAAGCTATTGCCCATAATGGCCTGTTTAAGGTGGAACTTTCCTATTTTAAACACATAACATCAAGGTTTGATCTGGGTCAGAACTAAGTAAAAGGTAGGAATGGCTAACTACACATTACAAAGTTATTTAAAAAAAAAATTAAAATAAAGAAAGAAAATCCTTGAAATAAAAATAGCACTATTAGTAGTGACTAAATATTTGCTTTTTTTTGTTTTGTTTTGATTGAGAGTGTGGATATGTGCAATGCAGCTCGAACCCAACTGCTGGCTACGCAAAATTATTTAAAATTATTTCTCAGACAGACACATGACTGCCTCTAAGGCAACCTAGGAATAATATAAGCTGAAAAAGTGTGCATATGCACACAGGCATTTTTCTATGTCTGCGTTCTGCAGTAATTCAGAGGGAGTGTACATTTTGTCTGTGTTTTGTGTCTCCCACTCTGTGGGAGTTGGTGTATCCTTTATTCCTGTAGTTGTGGGAGGCAATGTACATTGATGGAAGGTATGAACAGAGATGGCCCAGTGATGACATAGCCTTATGTTCACCTCCTCTGGACACAACACATTCAATATTAGGTCTATCCATCATGAGACGGCATGTGAGTTCCTCATGCTTCCTATAGCAAAATGTTCACTGTACATGTGGTAGGCTCATCAGTGTTCTGTTCACATGTTAATTTTTGCATAGTCTGAATGTATTTAGTCATGCATACACCAAACTTGTGTGCATGTGTGTGTGTGTGTTGGTGAGGGGTGCATGGGGGGGTTAAGAGGTATGGGGTTGTGCTGACCCTTCTCAAGTGGTTTTACTGCTCAGCTGATAGATGTATGCCTTTCCTTTGGTTTCTGAAATAGACTCCCCCCAGGCTCATCTAGACTCAAAAGGAAACGCCACTCTTCTTTTCTGATGTCAGCGTGTGTTCATTCAAACATGAAAGCGTTATGTGAGTGTGATGTTGGTTGTAGTCACTTTCTGTGTGCATGTATAAGTGCCTGTGTATTGCCGCTGTCATATGCTTGTTGCACTTTATAGAAACCTTGTCTCTGGGCAAGCCTTTGATCCAGTCGACAGGAGATTCCTAAAGTGTGAAGTAGCCCCGGCCAGTTTTCCTCAATGAAAGAGCAAACCTTAACCCCTGTTATTACCTCTTTTTTAAACATCACTCTTTGTCAGAGTCCCTCGATGCCTTGCTTTGCATCTCTGGCTTATTACGTCTTCAGTATTCACTTGTTAGAGTGTACATATATATATATATATATATATATATATATCAGTGACATGCGGTCGGTGGAAGCAGGTGAGGCAGATTCTCACATGTCATCATAGAAAAATAACATATAATAATAAAATAATTTCTATTGCCATTTTCACCCTGTGGTTTGTACTACAAAGTATCTATTTTTCATTTAGCTTAACCAATTTTGATCATTTTTTTCTTCAAAATCGCTGAATTTTCCCATTTTTCCATTCAAATGCTCGGAAGCGAAGCCAGTCAGGCAGCAGCGAGCTGAGCCTCAACTGGTTTTGATCAACCTCTCGCTAACTGCGCTGGCTGCCATTCGATGAGAGCGTCCTATTCCAAAAATAACATTTTCACTGTACAAAAACAACATTTTGGTTGCTGGTACCTTTCTTTAACTGTTGGAAACAAGCTGGTTGCAAATCAACAAATTTCATACTGGAAACATGTCAATTCCAGTGTAATTATGAACCTTGAGGGTTGAACACTTTTGTTACTGAAATGTGTTTATAGAAATAAACCTGATTGATTGATTGATTATCTTAAGTCAAACATCTATTTGAACACAGCATGACTTGTGGATTTTTTTTTTCTCATATCACTTCCTGTGGAACCACTCAAACAGGGAACCTCTACCATCAGCCAATAAAAACATGAGGATTGCTGCTAGCTAAATTTGTGTTGTTGTTAATATGGGCACACAAGTGCTGTTTTAAGATGGATTTGAAAAGAATATTCTTTGTTTTAAGACGATTTGAATACGTACTTCTGCGTATTAAGAAGTAATACGAAGAAGTACGTATTAAGGTTTCAATGTCTTAACTGCTTTAATATCAAATACAGTCACTGTATTTTTTAGCCCCAGCTATTTGGTTCTTTGAGTAATGAAAAACAAAACTCAGTCCAAAACTAGCTACTCACATTTCTGTTGATTTTATTGTTTGCCATTTTTCTTTTCTTCTTAAACAGAAATGTTATTTTTGGGTATGCTTTGCTAGAGTTCCAGTTCCCTGGACTCCAAATTTATGTTACAATTTCTTTCCAAGGCTGGTTACCTTACGTTTTATCGTAGGAGACTTGATGATGTGAATTACATGTCCAGCAACTATTTGGGCTAACTTTTTTTTTTTCAACTCAGTATGCAGATTTGGACAGCTGTCACCCATTATTAAGGCAAAGTGGAAGAGAGATGTCAGGTATGCCAACTGAGCAGAACCACTCAAAGATGTGAAATAATGTGAGTGATAGTTGAAAGTCACAGTCTGTGACCTGAGAAAGCTGCTACTAAACATCAGCACATGACCTTGCTTGGGAGGCCTAAAGCTGATACTGTTCCCAGCACCGCCCAGACTAAGTGGAGTTCACACAAAATCCTGTGCAAACACACACATGGCAACATTTCATACTGCAAATTTTATGAGTTACTGGAAGTCTGCACATACTTCACTGACACACTTTTCTGCAGGTCATCAAGTGTGACCTGTCAGCATCTCTCTCTCTCACTCTTCTTGTTATTTCCTTTTTAATATAAATTATTTTTTTCTCTGAATATCAATATGATGTTTGGAATAGCATGTCATATGTTTGTTTTAGTTATCTGCATTAAAGGAGCCAGAACTGAAAGGAGATCCCAAACTTAAGAGGCAGTCGATATTTCCACATCAGAAACTTTCATAAACACACTAAAGACAAGTTTACATACATTACAGTCTGTGTTCCACTCTATATCATTTTTGGCTATCATAACAAAGACGTATGTGCTGAGCCAGTGCATCATAACCTGATGCTGTAATCCCACAGCTAGAGAGTAAATGTTAAGCATGAGCCCCTGCACTGTCAGTGTGGATGTCTCTATCAGCACTTATTTAATGCGTACAGGGTGTTTGGGGCAGTAAATATTACAGGACTATGAGTCGTTTTGTCAGAACCAATGAGGAATATTTACTTTCTCCCCACAAGCAGAGCCAAAGCTGTCACACTGAACGATGCTTATTTATGATCTTCAGCATCTCCCCTTAGATTTTCACAGGCAGAGCTTTCAATGTCTTCATAGAGTGCTCCAAAGGGTTGTTTAAAGGTTCAAGATGACTGTGGACAGAGAATTAAGAATTTTAGTTCTTCTAAAAATTTATGGCAATAGGGTCACGGCACTTCAGAGAATCTTCATAGATCAGATATTTATCAGAGCCAATTATAAGTGGCTCTGATAATTAAACTATTGGTAGGTGTAATATTTTACCATATTCTGTCAGGAGCCACTGTTGCTTGTTTTTCTCTAAATCTCTCATATGGTTTCTCTTATACCTTTGTCTAGTTCCTTCTTTACCTTTTTACTCTGTCAGACTTTTCAGATAGAATAAGTTTTTCTAAAACTAATGCATGGAAGTTAAAGTCCTAAAACTTAAAAATTTTAAATATTTAAGGCATTTGTTCCCTGCCTCAAAAGCAGATCGTTTTGAGATTTAAAATCTACAGCAGATAATTTTATTTAACAGGTAATATGACCTGAACAGGAGTTTCCATATAACTACCAAATTAATCTGAAATAATTTTTAGTTGCTGTAAGCTCCCTAAAGGAAGCAGTACAAGTGGTGGTCAGTAATTCCAGGTTATATCAATGATGCAATAATCAAGATTGCAGTTGAAGAATGTAGAATAACAGATCAAAGGAAAATATCTTCTCAGACAAATTGTAAGTTATTTCCGAGCACAATGCACTCATGCATTTTGTGACAACAGTATATTTGACCAGTCAGAAAAAAAATGTTTACCAAGAGAAATGTCAGAACTCAGTTACAAAGCATCAGGTTTAAACATTTGAAATTTTACACCTTACAGTGTTTAAAATGTAGTTTAATTTTTCATAGTAGGCCTTCAATTACATTTAGTTCCATCTTATTTTAATTTTTACATTCATTAATTCATTCCTTTTGTCAGTAATTTTTTTAGGAGTAGTAGTAGTTTTGGCAATTAAAATCAGAGAATTATGTTATCCACAATGAGGTTTTTCATGGGGAATTATCTATTTAATCAGTTTTTATCTAGAAACAGGAATTTAAATAGTTTTCTGAAACCCTATGTCATATACTGTATATGTGAGAATGTCTTAAAGTCAGGTAAGCACAGTTTCATGCAAAAGTCAAAAATCTTATAAACTTATATTTCACTCTTCTAAATTATAAAGTTGAATGCGAATATCTTTTTTATTCATGTGTACATTAAACTTAAATATATTTATTTTTAAAGTACTAATAGTTTAAAATTAACTCAGAGAACTCTGACAAAACCATGAGTAGACATCATAGTGTTAAAGATGTTTAAGTATAAGAAGAGGCCTATTTGATGACAGATAGGACAGAGATGAGGACACAACAGTGTGTGTATTTCACTTTTTTCAGGGAAGGATTGTTTTTATATTTTACATAACTAACTGATGGTGAATAAAGAAACTGACCTAATTAAGCTTTACTCTTAAATCTTACCAGGGTGCTTTTTAAGTGTCAGATAAAAACATTAATAATGAAAAAGTTAATAAAGTCCTACAATTATCAGCTATTGTAACTTTGTGAGCAAAACGGCATCATCTGCTAGATACACATTTCAATTGAGGTGCAATTCCAAGAATGACCAAGTTAATAAGTAGCTGTCTCACATATTTCCTAGACATTCTTTTTTGCTCTCGTAAAGAGATTTCTAGTAGACCACCAGGCATTGTAAAAACCTCCCTCTTTATACCCTGTGTATATCCTATGTGTTTCATGTCCTAGGGCTTTACTGACCTCAAGAGCACCAAACAGAGACAGGCAACATCGCCTGCACTGAGACTGGACTTACCTAGCATTAAGCACCATGGAGGAGCTCTGCCAAAACAAAGACACTTACCCCACTCAACAACATTTTTTTTGCTCTGTCTTCTCTGTGTTTGCTGACACAACTTTTAAGTGTGATTTAATATGGGAGAAAATATCTATGTAAATCAGCGCGAAAGCTAATGTGAGAAAAACGGGCACACTATTGCTAAAAAGAAATTACAAAACTGAACAAGAGGCATTCATGTTCTCTGAGAATGGGCATATCCTTCACTGTTTGATGACCAAACACAAGCTGTAGCTGACTGTGTGAAACTCTGTCTGAACTTGTTCACCTGAAATACCTGGAGCTCCTGAATAGACATTATTATCAGATTTTCTTGGCACAGCTGTTTCACACACCAACAAGCCTGATCCATACATTAACAAAATAAGCATGGCTTATTTGAGAGTAAAAAAGCACATTCTTCTTGCTTGATTAAAGTAAAATACGTGTTTAACTCATACAATCAAAAATTTTTTTTTTTTCCAGTCCACCCCTTACTCTTTTGAATCTCATAAATTTTGCTCAAATGCAGATTTAAAATTTTATTGAATCAATTTTAAGACATCTTGCTATGCACTTTTGTTCCCCATTTGAGTACCATTTTATGTCATGGAGAGGCAATAGGAAGAGAAACTGAGCTGAACAGTGGGCAATAAAGAGCACATGGAGAAACAGTGAGTCTGTGGGCAGTTAAAGAGAGGAAGCAACTAGTTGGGTCAGGAGTGAAAACGAATGGGTCAGTGGAGTTGATGTCATCTTTAAAAGACATCAGGAGGAGGGTGAAGAGTTAATTGCACCCAAGAAAAATGACAGAGTCTCTGCCAAACTCCCATGTTGCTAAGGAAGCACTAAAAGGTAGAAAGCAAAAATACTGAAATACATTTTCATTCGCTAATGTTATTTTCATTTCATTCCATGCTTTTTTCATTTTGTTGCTCATATGTACTTCATTTATATATGTAAACCTAACTGCAGTGAATGCACCTCAGGGTAGTGGGTCAAACCATCAAAGCAATCTGAATGCCACCATGCACCTATAACACTGCCCCACCACTGCCACTCAAAGTTTTTCCCTTGTTCCAGCAGTACCCACATAAGAGTGCGCCACAACTCGACTTGCATCCATTCTTTTTTTCCTACAAATGGGGGCAAGAGGCTGTTACCGTGTCAGTCGGCATTGGCCTTTTATCGAACCATCAGGCTACCCTCAGATTCTCTTTCCAGATGGAGGTGAGATAGGGCTTCAGAGGCCCGGACTCCCGCAAACTCTGAGAGCATGGAGGCCTCTCCTGATCTCCTACCTGATGGTGATGCTTTAATGTGGGTTCGGGTTTCACTTTTCCCCCCCCTTCACCCATTCCCTACTCCAACCCCCGTCCGGCTGGGCCTGTGCTGCTTTCAAGATGCAGGCATGTTTGGGCCTCTTAATGTAAGGCCCTGGTTCTGATGGGCCGCCACTGCTCTATGTCAAGGTTAAGCTCTAGGTCAAGGTGTTGTTATGGAGCACAAACTCCCTGCACTCACTATTAAAACCAGGTACAGTGCTAATGTTGTTTAAAATGTTAACGTGAAAGCAGCTGGCACACAGCAGAACTCTTGACATTTTCCTATGGAAAAAAACAACATTGTCAATCACGCTTTCTCTTTCTTTTCCTCTCCGGTGCATCATTCCAACAAAAATGCTTGCAACACCAACAGTGAGATTCGTTAAGGAGAAAATGCTGAGAGCTGTGAAAGAGATCAAAATCTTGGAGGAGGAAAGCTAGATTTCTAAGCATCTGTTGTTTCACAAATTCAATGTTACCTGCAAGGGCATTGTGCAGTTTCATGAAGAAAATCAAAGGTATTTGGGTTTTCAGATGTTAAATCAATGTTTGAACTATGGAATCAGAATAAGCGTTATTCACAAAGAGTGGGTATACGAGCAAGGAATCTAACTTGGGTTCTTCTTTGCCCTCAATAAAGACATATACTGCTTGTCAGTAAAAATCTGAACAGTTTGTGTCCAGGATATGTGGGTTCTGCAGAGATGTTGCTGACTCTGTTCTCGTTACCGGCTGAAAGACTCTTTCACAGCCTCAACATGTCATAGCAGTTTGTTACATTGCTGTGCTCTGACTTTAATCTTTAAACATTTTAGTTTTACTGAAAATAGCTTACCTTGAGTCATCTTCTCATGGTAACAACTTCCAGACAACAAAGAGTGTTGTAATGAGTGGGTCCTTTTAGTGCTTTCCATGATGCATTCACTGACAAGAAAAGAGTTCGGATGCTTGGGTTTCTGATCGGCCGATCAGTTGTCAGGACTAACTAGACTGAGAATTAACTGAATCCAGTCAGAAGGTGATTTGTCACGCCATTTCCTTTCATAGTACCTTGTTGTCTTGGGATTTTAAAAATTCATGTCTGTTTTTTATTTTTAAGCCACAACTAAATGCCATGCAGCTGCACTCATTTATGTGTGGGAAGAGCTGCTAAGATATGTGAAAGTAACCTTCACATTAGCAGCAGGTACCGCAGATTAAACCTGTATAATTTGTGTACTGACACACCTTGGCTGGAATCAAGGAGCTAAGCACCATTCTGCACAGTTCTTCATCATTCCTCAAAGGATTAGGGACAAAAATAGCAGGCAGGCAGAGGAATATGTTGGAGCAGGGAGTTGTTCTGCTGTTCCCCACAGCTAACATAATATTTACTGTTATTAGGCTGAAATAAAAAGGAGTTTAAAATGCAATGTATTTTCTTCATTTAATATCAGATCCCAGTTAATGTAGCACACAGACGTAATGAAGCACTGTTCAAACAAAATAAAAGTTAAGAAAAAGTGTAAGCACATCTTACTCACTAAAAGATGGATTCTGACACTTGATGTAAAATTAATCAGATTGATACACAAATATATACTTCTTCCAACAACAGTGCACACCACCTAGTGGTGTGTGAACCAAACACACTTCTGGTTGTATTCAGGAATGAACTGTTGTGAGTGAAACAATACACCAGCAACTGTTTATGTTCTCTGACTCACTCTTCTGAAGGATTGCTGGAGAAGAAGATCAACACTCAAGTATAATTTGGGGCATGACTCCCCAACGGCTACAAAATGTGGTGATGATGTTTTGTCTGGGGTCTACCTTTGTGGCACTGCTAGAAAGCCGTTATGGGTGGTGTTAGTAGGTCTCCTCATGAAAACCCTTAAGCATCTGTGAAGCTTGCTCACACTCGCTTTAACCAAGTATGTGTTTATTCAGATGAAGGAAATTAGGTAATTAGCCACTGAGGAATTGTTTTCTTTCACTCTTTACCCCTCTGTCTGTATCCTTGCACTGGCTCCGTCTCTGTTCAAGTCTGATGACAGTGGGAGATGGTTCCCATTTAACCAAAGCCACACCCCTGCTCAGCTCTGTCATTAATTGCCATCAGTGGAAGAAAACGCATGCTTGTCGTGCAGATCCGTTTTAGTTGTTGAAGAGCAGCTTTGTTGAAGTTCAAAGGGAAAATTTGAAAGGTAGATTTACGGGTGGACATGGACGCTTTGGGTGTGTGTGTGTATGTGACTGTGTGTTTTTTTGGGTAGTAGGGGGTTGTGTCAAGCTGAGTTAGGTGGGCTTGTGTGCCGGGAGATGGGTTCAGGGGTACACGCAGGCAGTATCGGTGGCGAAGGAAGGGGGGGTGTGGACCTGGCATTATGCTCTCTAATTCCAGCAGGCCTGGAGGCCTGGAGAGCTAAGAAGGGCCTCACTGTTGCTCTCTGGATCAGCCAGGTATTGCTTACATAAAAAGCAAGTGAAAACAGCTGTAGGGATAATTAGCTTGATTCTCCATTACATGCCATGAGGGCCAATAACTAAAAAATGGAGTTTTGTTTGGGTTAAGGCTGCGCCTCAACCAGGAGGAAGTTGTAAAAGTCAGGCAGAGAAAAGAAAGAAAGAAGGAGAAAAAAGGTAAAAATTGTGGGATGAAAGAATGAGCTCTTGAAGTAATTGTTGCAGAGAAGATATTTTGTTTCTGGGACAACTTGATGTGCAGGTTAGACTTTCTGAATTACCATATAAACACAAAAAGGAGGGATATTTGCACAGATCAGTAAGAAAATCAGCTCACTTTTTGGGCTGTCCCTCTGTTGCACAGTACTTCACTCCCAATTCTTTTTTTCCCTCTTCCTCATTCCATCTCCTGATATGTTTAAGAGTTCTCTGTGCAACAGAGAGAGCTGAGTAGAGGCCTGAATCTTTGTACTTGTAATTGAATTTGGTGTGTTTCTCCTTTTGTATCTGTGGGAGTTAAAGAATACTAAAACACAAGGAAAATTCAAGCAAAGATGGGATCACTCAAACACTGGTGGTCCCCAAATACAACACTAATCACATTAACAGGCAGTTTCTGTCAGTAGCAGTTGAAAGACAGGACTCACATGAAGACTTTTAGATGAGATGTTTATTTCTCATAACATAAAGAATATGTTAACTTTGATAAAGGACACCAACAACCAATCAATGCGTTGTGAGCACAATTTTTAAAATTCCAGTTTTAAAAATTTTCAACTTTTGTCATTAATAAAAAATAATTACTATTAATTAAGCAAATTAATGCATTATATGCATTTGTGCAATTTTCCACTAAAACTATGACCAGCATTTCTGACCCACTTTTTAAACACTATTGTTTACATTTACATGTGGAGTTAATGAATCTGACTTGAGACAAAATAAAGCATCCAAAGTTCACCTGGTGTGAAAAGTGTTCACAAATACATTATACATATGTTGATGAAAACAGATTTAACACATTTTAGAGAGGAAATCTATTTACAGTGAGTCCCATTCTTTATTTCAGAAATAATGTGATTTGAATACTTAAACTTAATTTTTGAATACAACAGTGGGGAGACATTCCCCAAAGAGATGTATTTAGTGTTGCAATGGCCTGGCTCCACCCTGAGTCTCTACTTGTGGAAAACCAAACTGGTTCTTTTATACTACCAGTTAAGAACTGAAAATAGCACTTTCCCAGGTTAAGCACTGGAACCACTTTAATGGAAAAATGCCCCATCTTTTACTCAACTTCTGGTTTCCACTCAGAATAATCATCAGAATCTGCAAAGAACATTCTAAATATGTTCATCATTTCTTTTTCCCTAAGCACAAGTTCAACAATTATTAATATGAGAAAGTCTTCACCTCATCTGATCCCACCATCAAGCATGCAGAAAGTGGAGGAGGAGGCGGGAGTAAGACGAGGGCTAAATGGGGAGGAGGAGATAGGAATGGCGATTGGAGTCAAGGGAAGAGAGAGACATTGTATTTTGCCTTGTAGTATACTTCTTTTCTGACTGAAATGTTTCTCACTGTATTAATTATTAAAAAATAAATATGATGCTAGAACAAAAATGCATATGACATGACCTACTTGGTTTTATTTCTAACAGACAAGCGACACGTATGCCTACTGCTGCTAAAATAACGCGTTAGTCATAAAACAGTTTTATCGATAACATTCATTGATTGATCAATTTTGTTACTTGAAAATTTTTCATATATCTCTTTTTGCTTACTAGTCTACTTTCAGCCAGCTGACTGATTCTGCATTACTCTATGCTTCAGTCAACCCACAGAAAATACTGTTCACTTTTTCTGGCATTTCATTAAAAGGAGTTTAAAATTTACAAATGCTATTATAGAAAGTTTAAGAAGTTTCGAAATGGCACTAAAAAACGCCTCACACCTTGATAGAGATAGACAGGATTTGCCCTCTTAACACTAATTGTAATTGTAATTCTTAGTTTCTTAGTTTTATTCCACTGGTTTTAAACCCTGCAGGTGTTCACAATTGTATCTTAAAAAGGAACAAATCAATATAATGCCCTCATTGTGTTCTTTAGATCATGTAGCTGCCTTTCTTACTGCTACCTTTAACACTCAATGGTGCAGAAAATTGTGGATTGTGACCTTTTGGCTACAAAGGCCTTGGTGCTGTTTTGAGATGGTTGCTGCCTCAGAGGGGCTTTATAGATTTGGCCTGCAGTTTAGTGAAAGTCTACTGAATATTTGAAATGCAAAAACAACGAAATGTTGAAGTTTCGACTTTGATATTCAACTAATGTTTACATTCGCTAGGTAATTTCTGCTACTTTTCACCTCTTAAGCACCTTTTGACTACATGTGCTTCCACAGTCAGCAAAGGCCTATTTAACTAATAGGAACTGAGCAAGGTGGTAAAGCAAGAAACAAGCCTGATGCGCTTGATTGGAGAATTTCAACAACTGGAAGCAACTACCAACGAAAAGAAGGGAGAGCTACATGAGCTGGACTGAAGACGACATACCGCACATAAACAAGAACGGCAGCAGAAGACAATAGAAAAGACTCACCACCAGATGAATTACTTTATCTTGAATAGCAAGACCTCAAGTTTTTCAGCAGCAAATGCATTTTGCTGGTATTTTAAAAAAATTAAAGTGTAGTATGGCTATTGTGAAAGAAGTAATTTACAGTATTATTAAATCTTTCATCTATATTTCTAACAGATTCAACTGTTTTTTCATAACAAAATGAGAATAGTTGAGGTGCTTCTAGTCCATAAATAAGATGACAAGCAAATATTAGTGCTTCTACAATTTCCAAAAAGTCTAGACTCCTTTCTTAATAAAAACAAAATACTGAATGAGCACCAGGGCGGTTTTCAGAAACACTTAACCACAAAACTTCAACTGTGATGGAGTTTGCGTAACACATTGCTGCAGCAGTTGACTAGAAATTTAATTTTATTTAAAATAAAATATTAAATAAGTGTAAAAGACTGGCATATGATATACTCCTCATTGGTTAATCCCTATTTGTCATATTGCTCAGACATTTGAGGAAATTCAAGTAAAACAACAATTGATATATTATAGAAGTTACAAAAATGCTTCATTAGTCTTATTAATAAAGTTGGATATTGAGAACCAGTTAATAAACATTTTATTCAAAGTAATACTTTAAAATTCAAAGATACTAAAAATAATGTGTATGACATTGAACCTTCTAGAATTCAGAAATTATTAAAGTTAATAGAGAGTAACTATAAATGGTGAGGTTTGTTAATATTTGAACATGCAAAAGAAAAAATTAGGTAAAGTCTAAACGTGTTTCAGTTGTTGGTATAAAACTGAGATTAATTGAATGATGACCTCAAAATATATTCTTTCTGAATTTACCAAAATAAAGTGAAACTTAAAAAAACAAAATGACTTTGCCATTTGAGGTGATAAAATTTTCCGTGTTGTGCTTTTTACTTTCCCAGCTGATATAAAATGCTTTTCTTTGTCACGTGTCTCTCCATGCCTACATAATCAAGTCCAAAAATGTCACACGTAACCTCTAAAAAACCCAAAATTTCATACGATTTTAACACTCTGTCACAACATGCTGACATGTAAAATAATCATAGGCCACTAAGCTTATGACCACATGGCAACACACTTCCTCATAAACAACACGAGTGCAGGCGTCACATGTGAGTTTGTGTAGTGAATGCATCTGTTGTGCGGAGGTAGAGAGGTGCTGACAGAGAAGAAAGAGGAGCGGCCTTCAAACACATCCACAGGCAGGTTGGGCTCTGTGTTATGGCCTGTTAGGGGTCACATTTGTTGATTCTTGGGACTCAGAATCATTAATTTAAGGGCAGTCAATGGCAATGAAACCTGAGAATGGTCACCACACCAAATTCACACACACACACAGACATATAGCTAGTGACACGTACATGCATGGAGTGTGCACACGCACACACAAACACTATACGATGTATAACAAATGATGGCACTTTAATTGCTACAACTGTTTATTTACTTCTGCATGTAATGGATGATCCCTCTTTGCCTAGTAGCCAATCAGACCAAAGCAGGAAGAGAGTAGACACATTCCTTACAATTTGAAAGTTATTTTTGGGCACAACAGACATTAGATATATAAGCAATATGGCTTTACAAAGTTCCCTATCTTTGTGCTTAGTTTTATCTGTACATAATTGAAGCTCTTTGCCAACAAAGTTTACTTTAGTTCTTTCACGATAGCCACTGTGAGTGACTGATGATAGCATCTTCAGTGATTGGTAGTTATTTTGGGGACTGTTTGCTCAGCCAATGAGGCGCCCCTAGCAAACTAGACATATATCATTGTTTCACAGCCTTCAGGAAAGAAGTGACTTGTTGCTGACTGCTGTGCAGTCTGAATAACAGAGACATTCCAATAGTCTCTTTTCCCTGTTTTTTTTTTTTTAATTAATGAGCATTTAATATTTGGCCAATGCATATAGATCATTCATAGGAATCTCTGGAGACTCACCATGTTGACAAATGATCAGCTATAGCAAATGGACAATTATCCACACAAAATAAAGACAAACCACTCTGTTTATCAAACCAAGTACACTGTGAAGAAACTAATTTCTGTTTTAGGTGGCTTTTTTTTTTTTGTATTACAGTTTTACTAATTCCCTCTTTTCTCAATGTTTCTTTCAACAGATGCATTTGGAATCACAAGATTGATTAGCTTCAGTTCCCAGGACCAGACGATTTGTCTTTGTTTTCGGACCCCATTAATAAAGCACAAAAGTTCATCAGATTGGGCTTTTAAATGCTTTAAATATCTACGTCATTGATAGAGGTCACATTCGTGGACAAATGCAGTGTTTTGCTGGGGACCCAAGCTCCTTGTGGATGAATCTCATACCGCAGCTCAATATTGGCAAGTTTGCTCCTGCCTTCAATTTGTGGGCTGTTTTCAATAGATGGGAGCTGGATTCATTTTGCAGTGCTGTGGTGCAACAGAGGCCTGACTTCATAGTAACGAAGAGTCACAACAGTGTTGACGACTGCAAGCAAACTGAAGCCGAGCCAGATACACAAGCCCCAAATCCATACCTGTTCAGGTTTATGTTTGCAGGCTTGTGTTTACTTCTGGAACTAAATATCAGACTTTTGTAAATATGACAACATGGACCTCAAAATCAACAACCCGCTAAGACCTCCTCAATGTATGGTGCCAAAGGAATTGCCGCAGTCCACTGGGATAAATAAAAAAAGATGAAACACCAACTGATTCAACTCCTATCCAAGACTTTCCAACACTGCCCAATTTACTTAACGATCTTAGTGTCTTGCAAAAGTAGTCGTGCCCCTTTGGAACGTAAAACACTTCAGTCATGTTACAACCAAAAACGTAAATGTATTTTTTGGGGAATTTTATGGACCAATAAACATTTTTTTTTCTTTTGCTATGATCACAGCTGCAAGGTTTTTGGGGAGCTTTTGTGATATTGAATGTCTGGTCTTGCCACAGTCTCACAAATGGATTTAGGTCTGGATTTCTGTAGCGTTAGTTTTCTAGTCCACACAGAACCGCGCATATTGGCTTCAAAATTCTGTTTAATCTCCCTTGACTAAAGCAAATGACATCATATTTGCTCTCCGCTTCTTGGTTTGTGGCAAACACACCACTGTTGGTTGGTTCTTAACATATAATCCCAATAAAAACAATCTAAACTGTGTTTGTAACATGATGAAATGTTAAAAATGTTCAAAGGCTATAAATAATTCTTTTGAGGAAAGGCGTAGTAAATCTACTGCACAGGCACTAAAAAAAGTGAACCTTGATGTTCCCACAGAGAAAATGAGAATCCACTTATACTCAATCAAAAAGTCAGAACCTCAGTTTACAGTGAAGAAAAATGCAGTGTTTTTCTCCTTATTAATGTGTTCTGTTTGGTTTACTGCAAATGAAGGATCTGAGTGCCACTCTTATTCTTTTCTTCTTTTTACATCTGCTGTGTGTCTTATACTGAAGAGTGATGTATTTATTGTCTATTTGATTTTGTGAATTTCTGTGACTAATCTAACAACACTGAAGTGACTTCCATTCCAAATAACTAAATTTTTTCACTGTACTAAAAGTTGATTTGAAGTGACAATAATTGCTGTATTGTTGTGGACTCAGCAGCTTCACAGTGTGTAAATGACTGAATATGTCCAGTGTGTGTGTAGGCGTGTGCGTGTGTGTGCGGTTTGGTCCTGCTCACTCAGTTGTAGTGACTGAAAGTCTGGGGGTAACAGTATTCACCCTTGGCTCATTCCACAATGTTTGGCAGCTTTCAGTTTGTTCACGTTGTTTGAATAAAACTTTTAACTTAAGTGGCAACATGTGTTTTTATCAGAATGACATCAGAAGCTTTGTTGGTAAATTTCATCACTAAGTTCAGCATTTTCACAGGATTAAAAATATCGCCGCCTCCAATGGCAGCTACAACAATGGCCTGCTGCACAGGGTGAAAAAAAAAAAAAAAAAAGACGAATTCTTCCTAGTTTTCATGGTCTACCAATTCTCTCTCCTTCTCCCTCATAAACTCAGCCAGATGTTGCCCAGTTTTCTTCCTCAGGCAACATGGGGGGATGGAAGGGGACGTAGTGAGACAGGGAGGTGGAAGAGAGAGGAGGGGCAGGGGGGATCCTGAAATGTGGCTGAGCATGTTTTAAGTGTTCTCTGATGCAGTCACGGCCCCCTAGCATCCAACATGGCTGGATCCAAAACTATGGAGTCATGGAGGTTTGTAAGAACTTTATGCTAAATTTCAAATGCTAATAAAGTTTCTGTTCTGAAGAGATCATTCTCAGGTTATTTGTGAAAAATTAGTTGCTTTTCCAGTTAGCAAATCTGGAAAAGCAACAATAATCATTTTCCCTCACAGGAGCCAAAAGTGGTACTTACTCTTTCCAGCAAATCTATAGTGACAGGTTTTCATCATAACTTTTGACATGCGACCCTATTTTTGCAAAAACGAAAAAAACTGCATATAAAGTATTAATAAAATTATAAAATAAATGATGCATTTGGATGAATTTTGATTTAAAGAAATGTTCATTATTTCTGCACTAATTTAAAGAGGCTATATTTAAAATTAGTATTAGTAAAATTAGTAAGCATCTTAAAAACCAATTAATTTTTTTTTTTTTAGATGCCTGCAGATCACCTTATTTTGCATTTTGCACTGTAATATGCTGTCTGATCACCACCTGTCATAAATTGTTTGAACATATCAAAGTTTCTACAGATATTTTCTATATCCCATAAAAGTCTTGTATAATGCACCTGTGCATGGCACGGAATAAGGTAACTGAGGCATAAATATCCCAACAGTGTCAGAATGACATCACTGCACCATGCAGATTTTCAGCTAACCTGGAGACAAGCCATCACTTGCTTTCTGAATAATTTGGCAAATAATTATTGAGCAACTGGGAGGCACTCATAAAGCAGTTGACCCTTTAATGTGACAAGACAGCAACGTCATGAATTAGTAATGTGCCTAGTCGTGACACACAAGAACCTCTTTGTATCACTCCATTGTTCTCTGTATACGTGTAACACTGGGAGCACATGAAAAGCAACATACATCAAACCATGACAGACCTTGATGTTTCACAAAATAATTCTGTCACACATTAAAAAAAAAAAACACCAGCATGCATGACAAAATAGAAAATAACTTAAAGAAGTGTAAGTGAACATTTATTCAATTAATTTGTCACAGCAGATTTTCTTTTTATATTTGTGGTACCCAAAAATAAAACAAACAGAAAAACAAACATTTGTTTTTCCAATGAATTTGTAAAAAAATGTGCATCAACGGTTACCATAATGAAAGATTAAGGTGTTTCGTCATACTTATCAGGTTTTCTTGTGGTTCTACTGTTAGGTGCCTTCAGGTCATGTGTATTGTTTGGGATTGTGTCTCATCTTCCTTTTGACACTCCTCTATAGAATCTCGATGGGGTCATGTGGGTTTGCTGGCCAATTAAGCACAATAACACCATTGTCAATAAAACCAGTCTTTGGTTGTTTGAGCAGGTGGAAAGTGAAATCAACATGTTTATGAAGCTTAGTAGCATGAGGTACTCTACCTTTCATAATTTGATACAATATCAATTGAAAATACTCATCCTTCCACCTCCATCTCAGTAATTTTGAATATTATTAAAAGTAGTTTTATTTCAGTAATTTAATTCAAGAAATCTAATTTATTGGATATCGAAGGCCGAATGTTTGTTTCTAATAAAATTAGAATCTGGTGTAGTGACAACAACAAAAATAAATAAATAAAAAGATCTGTAATAAAGAAATGCTGTGATATGACCTGCATCATGCAGATGTAATGGGGTTGTGGCTTATAGACATTCAGAAGACAGCTGACCTTCCACTTGTCCCTGAGACAAGCATTGGCACAATAGTCAAGAAAGCAACACCACAGAAGATAAATAGTAAGAAATTAAGCTGTTAACGGTGTGTTATGTCCAAACAAGAAAAGGTCAGAGAAATAATAACAGATGGTAGAAAAATATACACAAGCAACAGCGATAACTGCAGCCTTGAGAAGCTTCTGAAACAAACCCAGGATATGCAGTTTGGAAAGATTCACAAAGTGTGACAAGGGTCTGACTAAATCGTTTTTTTAAGTGAAAGACAATGCTGCAATTTAATTTGGGAGTTTAATGTGCCAGAGTCTGGAGGAGCAGAGGAGCAGCAGAACATCTCAGCTGCCTGAAAACCAGTATGAAGATTCCACAGTCAGTGGTGATTTTGGGGAGCTGTGAGATCTCCTGATGTTGGTCCACTGTGTTTCATCAAGTCCAAAGTAAGCACCTCCAAGTCCACTCATCCAAACTTAACAGAGATTCTGCTGAGTATTGCTAAATCTAGACATAAAACTTAACAGTGCAGACAAGCAAAAGGCTACTATTAGAAAAACTTGAGCTACAAACTTGGCATTTTTCAATTAACATTTTTTTATATACAGTACATAACATTTTGAATTTTACAAGAAATTGAAATTTTGGATTTTCACCATCTGTAAACCGTGTTCATGAAAAAATGACAGAAATAAATGCTTGCCGTATCAGTGTAATGAGTTTCAAATTTCTTTTATTGTTATTTACAGAAATAAATTAACTTTCAATTGTACTGTTATTTATTCAGATGCATCTGTATTTCACCTAAAATAAAGTGTTGGTATACAGACAGACACCAACACTGTGTGGTGTCTGTGTAACCCAGTAGAAAACATCTCTGTGCAGCGGGGCCATTTCAAAAACTTCACAGAAACAAAACTATTATGAAGATGACTTTTCATATTAAACACGAGAATCCTGTGGACAAAGACTCAGAGATAACAACAGACATGATGATATCCAATAAATGGAGATTAAATACTAAGAAACTAATGGACAATAATATCCAATAAATGCAGGTTGTTGTATCTCTTTTTTTCTCTCTCTCTCTCTTTCCATATGGAATCCTTTTCGGGTGGAATTTGCATCAGAGGTGCCTTCAGCGAGCTCAGCCGATTCGTAGACTTCCTGTGTGAAACTATTACCCACTTTGCCCCAAACTGTCGGCGTCGGCCTGATTGAAAAATATTGAGCCTGTTTTCAGATAGAGTGCCATAAAAAAAAAAAAAAAAATTAGGCCTACCGCAAGGACCGTAAAGCACGCAGGCCTTCAGGTGATGAGATCGGCTTGTGTAAGCAGCGCGCGGTGTGGATCTACTTGTCTTGATTGTGTTGGAGCGGTAACCTGATATGCAGCCGGTGAAAATCTCCGACTCTGCCCTGGTATGGATGGGCTAATAGCCGCGGGCGCTTTATAAGTTTATTTTAGGTAATAGAGACGCTTGTTTTGTTACAGCCTTTTCCGCCCACCTTTCTGTTCCCCCCCTCCCTCGTTCTCTCTCGGCCCACCCTCCCTGCGCAACTTTACCTTTGCTGAAATTCTTTGCCTCTTAAAACGCTAGTCGTTTGGAAGAAAGCGATAGGTATAGATGTGAAGCGCATGCGCTTTGAAAAAAATTCTTTCTTCTCTTTCTCTCTTTTTTTTTTTTTTTTGGTGGAGCAGCGCATCAGTGCAAGTACGGGAGAGGAGGCGACTTTAGCAGGTGAGAGAGAAGCGAACAGGGGGAGAGAGAGCAAGGGGAGAGGGAGGGAGGGCTAGTTTTTCTGCACTTGAACGTAACCAGACGCACACATAGAGCGTGGGAGCACAAAGCACACGGAGCCCGCTGAAGACGCCGCTGTTTTCACACGCTCTGTCCTCTTGGCACCGCGCGCGCTCGCTCGCCAAGCCGCACCGTTTGGGAGACAGGGGGAAAGTTGTCTCTCTTTCTTTGGAGCATACAGCCTGGATTCGACTTTTGTTCCTTTTTTCTTTTGTCTTTTCCCTTTTTAACTTGTTCAGCGGTGGACTTAATATTTAAATTTTTTTTTTCGCGTGTGCACACTTTTGACTCAGGCTGAGGGAATTATCAGAGCACTGCAGAATGGAAGGTAAATTGACAAGTCGTGTGTGGCGAGGATCACCGTGTGGATCTTTCTGCAGGTAAAGAGCGCTATGACTTGAGCGGCTGAAGCAGCTGGATCCCATGTGCATGAAATGTTTTTGTTTTTCTTCTTCTTTTCGACTGTTGTTTTTTTTTTGCTTTTTGGGGGGGTTCTGATGTAGATGAGGTTTAATTAGTGAGTGGCTTCACTCCAGTTTGATTCAGACGTAAATCGACAAAAGTAGGACGACATACTTCGGTCCTACCAGTAGCACTTTGGCTTTTATTTAGTAATTTCTGCCGCATAATTTACGCACTGCAAAAGGAACTCATTTCCTTTCACTGTTTTATATATATATAGTGATACATATTTTTTTTTGTTTGTTTTGTTTTTTTGTTTTTTTTGTTTTTTTTTCGTGCATTGAGCTGTTTTCACCAGACCTTTAAGCTGCTATAAGCGCACGGGACGCTTTTTATTAGATACACTTGTGGGGCGATCCTGCACACTAAAAACTCGAAAACAGAAGAACTCTCGGCCTCATCAAGCACTTTTCCAAGAGATCCGGATACATAAAAAAGAAAGCAAAGTTTATCTTCAGTAACCCGAAATCTACCTGGGATTATTTCATCGATAACGTCTGCAGAGAGTGGATTGCTACTTCCAAAGCGCTGTTCTCCCTGGTGAGTATGTCATGTCCAGCTTGACTCAATTTTATTATTATTATTATTTATTTATTTATTTATTTATTTTTAAGACGAGCCGGTGTTTATGTTTTAATCCCTGGGATCAGGGGAAAGCGTTTGGTTCCTGAAAGAGAATGTGGATGAAAGTTCTTGACAGATGTCGTGTGTAAACCAACACACTCCAACCTGCTGGGACTGCTACCGGAGTGTATAATAATAATAATAATAATAATAAATAATAGTAATAATAATAATAAAACAAACGAAATTGAGCAAATGTCACCCACAACTTATTGATGACAGCTGTACCTGAGCGATGGCTTCAGAAGTTTGTCACTTCGTGCTTTTTTCCATAATCAAATCCTTGCACCTGGCTCCCTCTCCTGGTTTCTAAGAAGCATCAAGGAGGAGAAACGTGCTCATTAATTCGTGTGTGTTGAAATGTGTGCGTTGAATTTTAACCCTAAAAAGTACATTTGTGAAACTTTGATTGTCACTGAATGTTTTTTTTGTTTGTTTGTTTGTTTGTTTGTTTCTATGGCTACCTGTCGTTTTCCGTAAAAAAAAAAAAAAAAAAAAAGTCCCTAATGAGATGCAAGTTCTTATTGTAAGAACTTAGAATTAAATGTTTTTGTGAGAAAAAAAGAAAAGAAAAAAAGATGAAGCTTAAATTAACTTTCCAAGTTTTCCAACAATATCGACAGAGTTTCCGCCCCCGGATCACTCCTCGGTTCCGATAAGGGCCCCAGCAGAGATAATTGCCCCACTTTTCTCAAGAAAGCAAATGTTTATGGAGATTCTTCTCCATGACAGTCATTTTTGTTCTCACGTGAAACAGTTAGATACCTCTTGCTCCGACAGAAATTCGCAGCGCAGTCATTAGTCATCTGGCCAGGTCCTAGGAAACCTTTGCTCGGGTCAAATCGCTTCCAGGGGTCACTGGGCGCATGGATTTACACGCCTTATGATGGCAGGGCATAATGCAAATAACTTTATCTAACTGCAATGAAATATATATTAATGTTCAAATAAAATATTGCTACTTTTTTTTTTTCACTGTCTCAAACATTCATAAACGTTATGGGGTTTTTTTGTTCGTAAACGTGAAGTTTTAAATGAAGTTAATTATAAGAGATATCTACTTCACTTATTTTCAGACCGGCTTCGTTTAGGGCACTAACAACTCCACAAACTAGTTTAAAATCCACGCAGGGCCTCTTATTTCTGAACAATCTCTGCTTTTTAAATTGCACTTGAAAAAGCACAAAAGAACAAGCTCACAAATTGTTGCTATTATTACCGGGCTGCACTCAAAACGTCCAAGCTGATGCCTATGTGTTGCGTGCGTGAGTCATTTTACATCCGTGCCGAGGAGAGTTGCCTTTGGAGTTCTCTGTTGTCTTGTGTCTCCCCCCAATCGAGCCTGAAAAATAAAAGGAGCGTGGCAAATCACAGCTCTATCCCGAAATTCACACAGAACCTCAAGGCTGGCACGACTGCTTAGTTTGCAAAATAAGGGGCAATTATTTAGACTCATTTTCAGCGTGCGTCAAACTGCACCAATACCACGCACTCGTTCAACGATAGCGCTCGTTTCTTTTTGCCCCCCTCTCCCTTAAATGTGCGTTTTTTTGGCCAAACGGCACAAAACGTGGCTCCTGTTTGCCAGAAACTAGTCGCACTTCCTACTCTGGCTAAGAGCTATTATCTATTTTTTAATATAGAAATTTTGAAAGTTTCTAGAAATTTCTTGAAATTAATGCTATAATCTAAAATTAAAAAAATATATATACATATTTTCATTTCTTAAAATCAACATAAAAAAATCATCCCTCTTAATACAGCCATTCAAATTGGTGATGGATTTGATTACTGTTATAAATAGAAACCCTAAATTTTTTCTTAGTCTGACCATGTTGGTTTTAGAAATCTCATCTGAACAGTTTGTACACTAAAATGCATCTCTATGAAATCTAACTTCAGGCCTTCCTTGGCTGCTTTCAGGAATGTGTCTGGGGTTTCATGACCATTGTTTCATCTCTGACTGGATGTCTTCATTTGACAGTGTTATCCATTCAATATTTTTATTTATTTATTTTTTTTTATCAGTCTTTTCTGATTCACACTCAGACTAAATGCCTTTAATGGCTCTGCAGTGCGGCCACTGATGACCTCTTGGCTCTCATCAATTTCGCATCTTTCCTGCACATAAGCAAATTTAGCTAAAATTGTGACTTAACATGCACATTTTTATTCTGAAACATGCAAAATAAGCAGAACAAGCAAGAAGAACTAAACAAATTCACTCTCTGTTCTTTTGCAGATCTCTGGCAGAATGAACATGAGGCTAGGTTGTGTTTGTCGGCCAGTGTGCTGGCCCTGTGGCAGCTTGCTGGACTCCAGGCACTGTGTCTTTGCCCTCACACTCCTCACACTCCTCATGCAGGTGGTTGTGGAGGCCAACTCCTGGTGGTATGTAGACATTTCTTCTTCTTCAATATTTCACTTTGTCTTGATTTGTCAGAGTTGTCCATTCAATCAATTTTTATTTGAATCTCAGACCTTCACAAAGCTTCAAGGAAAAAAAAAACAACACAATGGGAGAAATTTCTGTTTAAAAATTTTATATTTTTCTTTGCTTGCTTTGAAAGACAGCTTGAGGTCTGTGTGTGTTTTTATTCCCCAAACTTGCTCAGCAACATTGTACAACATGCTGACTGTTGCACATAGCTTCCCAGAAATACAATTTCCCTGCAATTTTTAAACATTTTGCCAAACCAGAAAAAATTTATATTACAGACACATTAAAAGCTGTCATTTAGAATTTAGTCCTTGAATACATATAAATAAGAATATGCAAGTGCACATTTGTTCCAGTTGAGATGAATCGCCACAAGGAACTTTTCATTCACTGGTGTGCTGTTTAACTCTGGTATAAGGAATTTTATTGAGAAAATAAAAATTTTCAAGTAAACACTTTTGAGAACATTTCAGTTTATTACCACTATAACATTGAAATCTGAAATGTAATTTATTAAATAAGACTTTTTTAATGTGGAAAAACAGAAACAGCCAGATCAAAGCAAATGGTTTGCACAATGGGAGCCCATTATGGAATTAATTTGTAAAAAAAAAAAAAAAACTAAACTAATGGACCCGACTTGGCGAGCAGCAACATTAAAGTTCAAATTCTGAGTCCGATTACAAACCTTGCTGAAGACTCTTTCATTACCAGGGATTTTTTACAGAGTTGACATGAAGGCAAAAAAAAGTCTGTGTGTCTTTCTGTTTCCTTTTAGAGAGAACTCACAGGTGTGAATGATTTAAGGGTGGATGTTGACAGAGCATCAATCTGCATGTGTGTTTGAGTGCTGAGAAGCTGCAGTGATTTTTTTTTTCTTCCCCCTGCCATGTGCCTTAGTGTGTATGTATCAGTGTATTCATTCCCGTGTTCCCTCGCTGGTGAGTTTCCTCAGTTGATCAGGTTACACTGGGGGCTAATTGTGTCTCTCTGGGGTCTCAGAGATGGGCTGCTCTAATTGTCCTGTGGCCTGGAACCAGATGCTCACACTGGTGTTCTTCTTTCTGCTGCTTTACACTGGTTCTTGCTATCTTCTTGGGCACAGTCATCTGTTTTTTCTCTTCTGAGCACAGCACTTAATTTAAATGAAACCATAAGATCCGTATTTGGCGCCCAAAAAAATTGTGCAAACAGTAGAGGCTCATTATTTTAGACACAATGAGGATTTGAGAATTATTTATTTAAGTTATTTTGATGTCAATAGTATGAAATCTTTTTTTTTTTCCTGTTAAGTAAAAGCTTTACAACTAAGACTGAAACAACATTTTCTTGATGCATGATTGGGAGTAGGCTTTTAATTTTGTTAGATTCAAAATGAATACATCAGAGGTTTTATCGCAACGTTGTTTTCAATTACATTCTGAATAGTTTTTGCTCTCTAAATGTTTTCAGAGCATAGTGCTTGAGCTCGCGTGAAGAGATTTTACTTGTGGCACTGACTAAATGCCTCTCATTGCAATGATTTACATACCTTTCTCAAAGCCAATCAAGTGAAATCAACTGCTGATCACGGCCTTGGCCTGTGAAACCGCCATACATCTGTTTCAGTGGCACATGAGTGAAAACACTGCACTGTGTGTCCCACCACCCCCAGGTCTTTGGCCATGAACCCTTTACTGATCCCAGAGGCCTACATCATCGGGGCCCAGCCTCTGTGCAGCCAGCTGGTGGGCCTGTCTCAGGGCCAAAAGAAACTGTGCCAGCTTTACCAGGACCACATGCAGTTTATTGGTGAAGGTGCCAAAATGGGGATTCGGGAATGCCAGTACCAGTTCAGGCACCGGCGCTGGAACTGCAGCACGGTGGACAACGCCTCTGTTTTCGGACGCGTCATGCAAATAGGTAAGAAATTCTTCGAATGTTAAACAAAAAGGAAAGCGCAGGAAACACATGCATGAAGACAAATTGGACAGATTTAGCTCCAACTGATGATTTATATACCTAGCTCACAGTGCACTGGAAAAAAAAACAACATTCATACACTTCGAACTTTTCAATATTTTGTCACACCACATCCACAAACTTCTATGTGCTTTTATGTGATAGTCTAAAAGAAACAGTAAAATAATTATGAAGCGTAAAGTTAACTGAATTTTATAACATTTTACTGACAGAAATTAGAAGTGTGATGTTCTTATTTTCCCAGCTCCCTTGGGAACTTTTTATTTCAAAGTTTTCAAAATAGAAAACTTTGAGCTACAACTAAAGCCTATTTAGTGTGTGTCTAACTACAAACTTTGATAGGTAGCTCAACCTCAGCAAATTGTGTTGAGACCCGTGAGTAACAATTTTAAAGTTCTGTCAGTCTCAATTAGATTAAAGTCTGAACTTTGCCTAACATTCTGACGCATGAATATTCTTTGAGAAGATGTACCAATAGAAAGGGAATATCTGGTTTTTATCCCCTCAGCATGATACTGCTGCCACCATAAAGTTACAAGCATTAGTTTTCTAACTTGCACACATTGTTTTGCATTCAAGCAAAAAAAGTAACAATTTTAAGTCATCTGACCCGAGCACATTTTCTATGTCTCTGACATGGTGTGCACCAGATTAACATGACCTTATTGTTGCCTTCTTTTAAACACACCTTTCTTACACCCACTCTTAAGCAAAGGGCAGATTTTTGGAGTTTAACTAATATTTGCCTCGTCGACAGATTCTCATTCCTGAGAACAATGTATCTTTGCCCCTCCTCCAGAGTTACAGTGGCGACAGAAATGTTTCAACCTTCGGACATTTTGATGAACTCACTCTCCAGAACTTTTCTAGAACTTTATCCTTGTCCCCTCTGGTGTGTTCCTTTATTTAGAGGACATGTTCACCGATGTCCTCTAAATACATTTGTGTCTTTAGAGGACATGGCAGAGCAACTGTAGTTACGTTGAAATTACATCAGACACAGGTGGACTATGTTCAGTGAAATATATGACTTTTGATTATATTTGGTTATATTACATTTAACAAAGGGGCATTCAAGTAAAATATGGTGGAGCATAAAAGTAGGCCACACTTTGAAGATTTCAATGATTTAAAAAAAAATGCAGAAAATCATGGATAATTTTATTTTTACTTTATTATCCTACACCCTATTGTGTTGGTCTATTGAAAAGGTTTTGAGGTTGTAGTGGGACACAATGTTAACATTTTTAAAGAATATAAGTACTACAAGTGAAGTAATGTGAACTAAGATTTCTTTTCTGTTTTTTTATTTGTTTTTTTTATTCATAAACTGACCTCTTTTTTTAGAAGTTTAAATTATATATATAGGGCTGTGTGTGAAATGCATGGGGCTGATGATTCTCAGCAGCTGAGTGAAGGGAATAGTTGGTGGGTGAGGTTGCTGGATAAATCACATGTGGCTTTGGCCCACAAAAGCAGCCCCTGACATGGAGCAGGAGGGAGAATCTGCTTTCCTCCTGATGAATGGGAGATGGTCTAATACACACACATATATACACACAGTCTGAATGATTGCTTTCTGCCTGTATTTAAACATAATAGGAGTGCAATGAGTGTATGCTCCAATACATCAACTTGTCAGAGATTACAGTGTCTGGATGTGTGCTTATAGATATATGAGGAGTGGAATCAAATGGTTTTTGCTAACTTAGTTTTGCTTTCTTTTGCTAAACTTAAACCCATTTGTGGATTAACTGCGTTTGGTTTTGTTTCCCCATCAGTACTTAAATGCTCTCTAAGTATAATTAACATAAAATGTCAGTGTTGTGATCTCTGCAGACTTACAGCAGTCTTGACAGCTTTAGTCTCAAAATGCTATTGGATTCCATTTGGTATTGGTTTTGATCCCAGTCATTGCTTGTGGTGGGATAATTTATATAATTTATCTTGGGTGTGCGTTTTTCAACGGCCTGAATGTTTTATACAAATTAGACAAGTAAAGAAAAAACTGATTTTGCCACCCAACCACTAAATGCTTTTTGTCCATCTCCAAGTTGTTCATTTCTGCCCCAATATAAATTTTGATGCATTCTTGTAGAAAAGCACAGAAGTTGAACTATAAACTACAGCAAACCATAAGCAGTAGGACAGATTAAATTAATAAAACATAGTAGTGATGGAAATGTGAACTGAAACTCCGAATTACAGCAAAAAAAAAAAAAATATATATATATATATATATATATATCAAATTGCAGAACTAACCAGCCCTGGTTTTGAGTTTGCTTTGTGAAATCTTTACAATTTTATCAGATGAGGGCCTTCTAGTGGAGTGTGGTGTTGCATTAAAGTGACTTGTAATGGCTTGTAAACAATAACTTCAGTTCCAAAGCAATAAAAAAAACCAAAATATTATAGAAGCACATTCTAACTCAAAAAGTAATTAAACTTAAAAAATGTTTACATGAACATATTCTGCAGAGGGCTGCATCCTGAATACAGCCTCTGCTATCGATCTGTACTGCCAGATCGATAGCCTTCAACTTAAAAGGGGCATCATATGAACTTCTCCGTGTGGCTTTCATGATGAGGGTCTATGAGTTTGAAAACATTTCTCCATGATTCACTTCCCGCTAAAGAGCCCCATGGCGGTTGAAGAAAAATCCACAGAAAAGCCGCACCGGGCCATAAGCTGCATGGTTCAAAGAGTGGGAAAAATGTAGCGGCTTATAGTCCAAAAATATGGTATTTAAAGTTGGTCTGATTTTTATTTATTTACTTTTTAGGAGATGCAACTGTGTTGTTTTGCAGATCCAAATTTAACATCAGGCTGTTCAGCCCACTCTATGTTCACTGGTTTATGTGGCTGGATTGACATTGATCAACAATATTATCAACAGCAATGTCTTGCCGTGTCATCCCTAATCAGAAGGGGTTTTTCTTTTTTCTTTTTTTTAAGATGCAGAATCTTCCACATTTATCAGCACAAAACTGGGAAAAGTCTTCCTGTATAAATGCATCTTTGATTTCAGTCTATGAAAAATAGCACATTTTAACATTTAAACCGACTGATCAACTGTTGAATTAGCCTCTCTAGATACAATGTTGAGGGTTAATCTTCTATTGTGATTTTGTTTAACACCTAAAACCAGAATTTATTCCATTTGCATTAAATTAATGGAGTACATGTGATCTTCCACAAGTGAGTCCTAAATGAAACCTTTACACACTGCCAGTCTTTCAGCTCTCGTCCTCTACAGCATTACCTTGGTCTTGGTCCACTGTGAGCTGGACAAACATGTCCTCCACTTTACAGTTGTCGGTGTGAAAGCTTTAAAACTGAGCATGAGAGTGAGACTGTGTTCAGATTTCCTCTTTTTGGTGGTTTGCTTGCTTGAGGTTATGGTGCATGAGCAACTCGGAAGATTAGAGTTTGTCTGTCCACAGTTCCACTATTAGGCCAATATCCTCAGGCTGGATTAAAAGTTGTTCACAACTAATTAATCCCCCAGGAACTTTGATCTTATCTGCCTCAAAGCATTCTTTGAGACTTGACAAAGGAGTTCTTCAGTGTAGTTGTTTCCTATCATTTATGATATTTGTGTATTTTTCTTGCTGTATAATTTTTTTTCTTGACCCATCTCCCTTTTCCTCCCATCTGTTGTTGTCATTACCATTCAGTCCTATAGATTTGGCTCAGTAAGTATATGAACCGTGCATTTTTATTGTTTAGCAGTTCTTGTATTCTCATTCTACCAAGCAGCTTTATAATTTGTTTTTTATAAATCTGGTTCTTTTTGAGCTGCTATCTTATCTTAGTTTTCTGTACTTGTCTGTGGCTTTGTTGGAGTGACAATGTATACGGTCCATGCACATTTCTGTATCTACCTCTTGTCTGTATAGAGGAAATGTTGTGGGCAGAAAACGTGGACGTTAATGAACAGTGGCTCCAGGATCACTCACTCATGAAAGACAAAGCAAAAGAGTCGCTGTCGCTTTTAATTTTGCTCAACTGTGAGTGGCTTGTGAAGAGGGATCTCTGTCACTTGAGGGCGCTGTGTTCTCTCTGGCTGCATCCCAATAACAGCAAGGCAGATTGCACTGTTCAACATGCTGTCGGATGACGAGCCTACACTACTTGGCTGGAGTGCTTTGTAATCTTAAGTGTATAGTGAATGCTGTCAGATGACATCACATCTCACAACATCACACACACTCTTAAATCAGATTGGCACTGAGATGCCTCTAATATTGCATAGACATCAATGCTTAAACTCCAAATATGGAGACGAGGCCTTGTATAGTATTCACACCACTTGAACTTTTCAATATTTTTCTAACATTTCAACCACAAACTTAAATAATTTTCTTGGAATTTTTTAGATCAAACAAAGCAAAGTAACACATAGCTGTGAAGTGGAAGGGACATTGATATTGTGTAGAGCCAGCTTTCACTGTATTTGCAGTGACAAGTCTCTCCTGACAAAAGCACCTTCTGTGTCCTTTTATGATTTGTGGCAACTTTCAACTTGAACTTCTAATTACATTATTGCAACATGGTTTTTTTTCTTGCCGTCTTAGTAGGTATGAAATCAACACCTAATAGTTTTTTGTGTTCATAGATACCTCTACCTGTGTGGTGGATCTTTGTATCTTCTCTCATGTTACCATGGACCTCTTTGTGCGTTCTCTAAATGTTTTTCTGACCGGATCCACTCAGTTCAAGTGGATGGCCAAGTTTGCAGTTGTGCAGTATGCTTCCCCTTTCTGGACACCAAACAGGTCTCCATACAATGTGCAGTGCTTGTAATCATACTTTACCACCAAACCTACTTTGTTTGCCAATTTGCTTGTTAATGTGCACACAAGGAGGCTCTATTTACTAAATGGAAAACTTCTGAGGCAGTTGGTTATGCTGAAGCATTTTTGGTGTCAAAGTAAAAGGGAACTGAATACACATGCACACCAAACCTTTTGATGTGCTACTTTGTGTTGAGATATCACTTCTATACATCATGTTCTTGGGTTGTGACAAAGCATGAAGAAGTTCAGTATGAATATTTACAATTCAGCCTACAGAGTAGCATTTAGATTTTTCTGTTCCAGCCTCAGCATGTAAAATGTGATATGATGCTTATGTTTGTATATTTACAGGCAGTCGGGAAACGGCGTTCACCTACGCCATCAGCGCAGCAGGGGTGGTGAACACAGTGAGCCGTGCCTGCAGAGAGGGTGAGCTCAACAGCTGCGGGTGCAGTCGGGCCGCTCGTCCCAAAGATCTACAGAGAGACTGGCTGTGGGGCGGATGTGGAGACAACCTCAACTACGGCTACAGGTTCTCCAAGGAGTTCGTGGATGCACGCGAAAGGGAGAAGAGCTATCCAAAAGGCTCGTACGATAGCGCAAGATTGCAGATGAACCTCCACAATAATGAGGCAGGAAGGAGGGTAAGGCATCCCCTTTTACATTATTCGATAAGAAACAAGTGTAAAAGTTCTCAAAAGAGGAAAGCAGACTTTTAGAAGTGAGACAATCCAGGTCCGTAAAACAGATTCTGTATGATCATCTGTTTAACAGCTCTGTCTGTTCACTCCCTCCGCAGCTTTGATGTGGATAGGGAGAGGGAGTCGTTGGAAACAGCTCTGGGGTTTTTCCTTTCCAAACATCTTGAATCAACCTCAAAGAAAGCACCGTGCTAGATTTCTTTGGCCAAGCTGTTCCATTTCAAGTTAAACAAATGAGTGGACATTTTATGTTGTGCACCTTTGGGGACTTAGACAAAATAAAGATGCCCTCAGAAGAAAAGTGATCCCTTATGACAACAGCAGCATCTTTGATTGCTGGAGAGAAAAGTTACAGTGAAACCCTTTGGGGATGTACGACGCCTTACAAAAGTATTCATACTTCTTAAATGTTTTGCTTTTTATGTCAAATTACAATTGTTGGGCCTAATGTGATAAATGCAAAAACCATTACTAATACCAAAAGTAATAGAAATGAGACCAAGAGGATAAAGGCTGTTCCCCCACCATCCCCCCGGTACTCTCTTCCCCTTCTCAAACACACACACACGTGCACTAAAAAAAGAAAAGAGGACTGGAAAGCGTTCATATTCACCACCTGTGGAGCGCTTTCTGGAACCACAACTTACCTGTCCTGATGCCTGTCCTTGGGGTGTTTGCAGTTGTGCCGTACTCAATTTTTGGATAGTACGTTAAGATGTTCATAGGTTAGGATATAAGCAACCGTACCAATGTCTGTACAACTCCCACGGTCCTAGAATGTGCGGTCGCAGCGCGGCCACAACCTGCACACACTGACCCTGTGTGCAGGTTTTTGTTTTTCTCGTGATTCTGGGAAGTGACAAGCTGAGAGGTCACCCCATCAGCCTGTCAGTTGTCCAATCATGACATCCGCCTTGCTCTTCCTGAGCGTTGAGCTAGAGGGTTAAAATGGGTCAGTCTTGAAATAGGAAACCCCATGTCTCAATGAGATTTACCAGATTAGGCGAAGTTGAAATAAAAACAGAGTTTAAAGTTCTAAACAACTCCATCCCTGTCTAATGTTTCCCTTGGTCTTAATAATGCTGTGTTTGTGCTCTCATTTTTCTTAAGAAATCACTTAGACACAGCACATCTGTATTTGAAAAGATTTATACTAATTTTGAAGGTTGTTGGTTGCAATGGATTTTATTGAGTATTGGAGAAAAAGAGAGCTTACGCATGTTATAATTTTGTCAAAAATTACATCATCCTTTTTCACTTCCATTTCACAAAAAGGCACTAAAAAACCTTTTAAAAATACTACATTTTGTGGTTTCAGCAAGACAGAACATTCTCAAGAGGTATGCAGTTTTCCAATACACTCTGAATTTGTTTTCTGCAGGGATAGCAGCAGGGTTTTTCAAATCGGAATTACCACTTTTAGCCACTTTTTTCATTATGATTATTATCTTTTTTTTCTCTCTAAGGCTGTGTCAAACCTTGCCGATGTGTCGTGCAAGTGCCATGGTGTGTCTGGATCCTGCAGCTTAAAGACCTGCTGGTTGCAGCTGGCAGACTTCCGTAAGGTGGGCGACGCTTTGAAGGAGAAGTATGACAGCGCAGCAGTCATGAAGCTTAACTCGCGTGGCAAACTGGTGCCAATGCACAGCAATTTCAACGCTCCGACAAGCAACGATCTGGTGCACATCGACCAGAGTCCAGACTACTGCTTAAAGAACCAAAGCACTGGCTCCATAGGCACGGTGGGGCGCCTTTGCAACAAGACGTCAGAGGGCATGGATGGATGCGAGCTGATGTGCTGCGGCCGAGGTTACGACCAATTCAAGGCACAGCTTGTGGAGCGATGCAACTGCAAGTTCCACTGGTGCTGCTATGTGAAGTGCAGGGTCTGCACCAAAGTTGTAGACCAATTCGTCTGCAAGTGATGAAAGACCCATTGCCTTACGGATGATGGTTGTACATCTGTGTGAATTCATGAGCTGTGGGACACAGGATGGAAGAAAGAAACTATATAAATTATATTTATAGAGTTAAACAATTATGTCCTTTGCAAAAAAAAAAAAAGACCCTCTTGAAAACAAAACAAAAAACTTTTCCTTTTTAGAAACCAAGAGTATTGTTAAATATTTATTTCCAGATTGCTGTTTTTATTCTAGCCCAGTCAGCTACTTATTTTTTTGTTAGTCTGAGTTCTCTAAAACTCTCAACCTCTTCATCCCTTCCTCCACAGGGCAATTTTTTTTCACTAGGAAATTTAATTCCTCTTTGCAAGTGGCTCACACTAATGGATGCTATCTGCAAAGCTAAGCTTGTTCCTTCCACTTTCTAACAAAAGTGGTGTTTGATATTGTCTCATAATTGGCTCAGAAATTCTGATGAATTGATCTTGAATTGGTGGGTTAAGGTGCTTGTGTGCCATGTGTGGATCTTCACAGTGCCAGTTCCAAGCCAGAAATCCTTTACTTGTCGCTTCTTTCCACACGAGGAGGAATAATTGAGATGTTTGCTTTTTGTGAATCCTTGCATTATGAGGGAGAGCTACAGTGAAACGGCTAGTTGTTTTTTTTATTTTAATTTTTTATTTTTTTATTTTTTGTGGGGACACTGGGCCTTGTATTAAGCTGTCCCAGAAGCCTTAAAGTTCCCCAGGTGCTGCAAATGGCCCTTTGTTCATTATGCACTTTGATGCACAGACCTTAACCTGTCTGTATGTGTCTCTTCAACTGTTATCCATATAGCCATATCATAGTCTCCTTTTTTTTTTCCATATTAATTCAGATTATCCATTTAACATTATTTTACAGTACTTATCATGGTTCATATGTATGGGCAACGTCATGGTGAACAATGGTGAAATATTAAGCGCTCTCTGTAAATAGTATAGCATAGTCTATCCAGCCAATCAATAAACTGTATTTATTTTTTTAACCCAATCTTCCTTTCAGCTTAAAGAAAGAAAAGTATTGTTTCTATAAACAGATAATTAAGGTCAGTTTTAAGGTCACTTTTCCAAATTGTTGTTTCTTACTGACACATGGCGCTTCACTGTTTTTGTAAAGGGAAATGCACCTTATTGTTCAGAAACAAAACCTTTCACTCATGTTTGGCATTACTGCTACACCATTTTTTTTTTCCCCACAGATGTTCAGATTTTTACTTTACCACAGATTTCCACCATGCTATAGTCCCTGTAAGGAGTTTTATTAGGCATATTCCAACAACCCAACAATGTGTATTTATAAGCTTCTTTTAATGAACTTGAGGTTTGTTGAACTTAATGTGTTATAGTTGCTATTTTGTTACTTTTTACAAATTGGCTCAATGCTCTTCTTTCTTTCAATAAATATGAAATGTAAAACAAGCAGAGATGTATTTAATCCCATTATTTCTTTAAGTTGTCTCTGCCTTTTCGGTTTTCAGTTTGGAGCATTTTCTTCCTTTTAATAAGAAAAACATTGATCAGCCTTTAAGTTAGGTTGAATTTTTTGTGACATTCAAATACAAAAATGTCACTTTTTTTTTGCAACATTTTTGTCACAAAAATTTTATGCATGGCATTGAAACCTTTTTACCTAGAAAAGGATGCCACACATGCATTCAACTCATCTGAACTAGTACTTTGTCTGGAGCTCTGGGTACATGTTTTTGGGGAAATCTCTCCAGCAACTTTGCACATCTAGAGACTGACATGTTTACAGATTGTTCTTTGCAAAATAACTCAAACTCAATCAAAGAGCATGAGTGAACAGCATTGGATTATTTATCATATTAATGTCTGGATAATGTTTCATTTGTCTGGGTGTGGCAGTGTGATTGACTGATGACCTGTCTTGGCCGTACTCTGCCTCTGACCCACTGACCACTGGGGATAGAAAATTTCTAACCTGCACCCTGACCTGACATTGATAAAGCAGATACAGACAATGGGTGGATGACCTTTCTATTCCTTTCAGTTGAATACAAAGCTGGTGTAGCACAAAAATTCCAATAAACTTAAATTTAGGCTCTGTATTATCGCTAAGAAATCTGATATCAGCCCTTGTATCATCACAATAGATTTTAATAATTTGACCCCTTTGTGATCCAAGATGCAATCTTTGTGGAGTAAGCTATATTTTTAAATAGGTAATTGGATCCTATAAAAATGTGAAATGGTCTTTAAATTTTTTAAAGGGACTGGAGAATTCAAAACTGTTTACTTCTGTAGCGAGTCTCAAAATAATACCAATTTAAATGGGCTTTCCAGCGGTTCATTGTCTTATTCCAAGACATTACTTCTCATAGCCCAGCATTTGTCATTATCCTTTGACTGATTTGGTGTAAGTTGATCTTACTTAAATGTGCTTATCCATTGCTAATAAAAAGTCCTTGTTTTTCTCTTAAATCTGAAACTATGATGAAGTTTCTCTGCTGTGAGTTAAGAGTCTCTTGACTCACAGCATTTTGTGACAGACAGTAAAGCTCACGGTGAATGATAGTGGTTTTAGGTGTGGAGCACACAAAGACAAGAAGATTTTTTCCTTGAGAGATCTTGGAAGATGGCCTGAAGATTAGATGTCTCCCAAGGGATGGTAGGGATTGTGTTATAAGTGCTCCTCAACAATCCAGTGACAGTGGATGGGTTAATGGGATGATTAATTACACTGTGTCAGAAGAATAAGAAGAGGGGGATTTTCCATACAGAAAAATTGGGATGTCTGGATGACTGGGCCTTGTCAGAGGCAGCTGGTGATGTACAGACACAGAAAGCCTGAGAGAAGATCGGGCCCCAAGCAAGAGAGGGGGGCAATGAGCTGAAGGTAGAAAGTGCTTTGAGTGAAAATTGGAGCTTATAGACTTCCATTTCAGTATAAACACTTCTGACATTGACTAATATTTACACATGTAAAGTGATACAGACTTCAGGAGCACATCCCATATGTGAACCTTTCAGTTGGTTCTGTGTTCGACTTTCGAGATGAATTTGCACCGCTTTCTGTGAACTTTGTGAAATGTTTTGGTTCTGATCGACTCCAAACTAAAAAGCAAAAATGAAGGCGACTGAAGGAATAAACTGATTTTAAAAAAGCAGTGGACCTGGCAAGGGATCTTTGATACTTTAATCTTCTGTCAACTTCTGAGTTTTAGCTATGAAATCGTCATGCTATATTTTTGGATTGCCTTTCTTCATGCATGCTAGGTCATGCCTGCTATGGGACCTCAAGAGTGACTTAATACCAGCAACCCACTACTTTGGCTGCAGCATAGTTTCTGAGTCAGAAACTCAGGTGCATAGCTAGTTGATATAACGGGCGGGGAAAGAAGGGTTGAAAACCACAGGTACGATGGAAAACACATAAGAGGCAGTGATACTTTCAAATAATATGCTTAGATGTTTGATTTTGACAATCCTTTCTCAACCAAACCTCTTTTCTGGAAGCTTGATAACTGTTGTGGGTGACTGTATTAATATTTATACATCTGTCCTCCATTACTTTCTTTTGGCTGTGTTAAGATAGTAATAAGGTATGATTTAGAGTGCACTTTCTCGCCTCAAATATTGCCCTTAAAAGACATTGGTATGCATCGCACTTTATGATAAATTAGGTGTCTCTTGAGACTATAGCCTCAAATGTAGTCCTCAAACTTTTGCATAAGACATTGGGTGATCAAGGCCGAGCTGCAAAGAAAAAACTATCAAAATGATCCAGTAAGAGTTTCCTCCTGATCTTGTAAACATTCCAGTCTTATAGTAATGTGACATAGGCTAAAACCCAGCATTTATGGATTAAAAGACATGTGAATTAGAAAAAAACAAACAAAAAAAAAAACCAAGCAATTCAGTCAGTCAATCAATCAATTAAATCAACATTTCTCTTCACTTTTCATACACAACAAATGTAACGCAAAATGACGTACAGAATGAAGCAAAAATAAATTAGTGTCCAGGGTAATTAGTGTCCAAAAATAAATTAGTGTCTTGACAACCAGACACTGGTGACATGCACTCATTCAGTGCATTTAGGCTAAATTATCATACCAAAGTTGATCAAACTGATGTTTTATGCCAACATAAACTCTATAAATGCACATTTGTAATTACATTCAATATAATTGAATGTAATTGATTGTAATTACAAATGTGATGTCAGACAAACAGACATCTATTTGTCTGAGATAAGGTCATAGGGGACAACATATCCAGGAAGGGACAATAGACAACCATCTTCTCAATAATTCTGGGGCATCACATAGCATCCCAATGTCAGACAGGATATGTCATCCCTCCAGTATGTTCTGGGTCTTCCTCAGGATCACTTTCCAGAAGAACATGCCTTAAAAACTAGGGGATATCATATTCAAATGCACAGACCACCTCAAATGACTCCTTTCAACACAAAGAACAGTAGCTTTAATTTGAATTTCCCCAAACCCAAAGTGGTCATTGTTATGCCAATGAAATATTCATATTTGAATTGTTTCTTATGATGGAAAGATAGAAAAATAAGCAGCAACTTAATGCAGAACGGATTCAAACTTAAGGAACCCAAAAGTTGTGTATATTTTGACTGAAATTCAAGATTGCATCTGAGTGTATATTTGCTTTTGTTTATGCGCATAGATGATTTTGACTGTGCAAGGGGAAAAGATTAAGGCTCCCTAAATTAATCCATTTGCTTTGCCATATTCTGCATTTGCATTTTTCATTGGTTCCCCAGGAGTTATTCATGACAAGTTGTGTTTGTCTAAAAGAGAGCAGCTGGTTACAATAATACAATCTCGACTAAAGATCTGTAGCTCTCTGCTTTGACAATTCAAAAATAGCTCATTTTCTCCACTCTTTACCTCAAATGGAAAATGCTGAACTTCTGTACCACAATGTCCTGGATTGAACATATTGATGTAATGCATTCATACCCTATTTTACCAAACGTGAAACAAAAACCTCAGTTTGTAGTATGGGCTATCCCCCTTTTTTCCACCATGCTACCAAAGGGCCAGAGGAATTCTGGGGTAAGGTATATTTGAGTGATATATCCCACAGCAGGCCACTATATGACATTTTGACTCTAATAAAACTGCCAATGCAGAAAACACCTACTGTAATGCTACTTTGAACAAAAAAAAAAAAAGAAAAGAAAAAAGAATCACACAATTTTTCTAACACATATTTAAATTTCCCAGTGCATTCAAAATGTGCCGTCATAGCAGCTGTCTGGCAAAGCTCACCTTTATAAGCCAAAGCAGAGCATGTTCCACTTCCCGGCATTCATTTTAAAACAATAGGTGGGCCAAAAATCCAGCGCTCCACAGGACTGCATTTAGGGCTATTTGAGATTGTGGTTGTGCGTTGTAGAGAGAGAACCAAGGCAGGGCACATCACGATGTCGTCACAAAGAGTCTGGACTGGATCAGAGATCCGAGCTGGGGCCACAGAATTCCCGTTTCTGTTAGTGTCAGTTCTATCTCAGGGTCCTCCCCCAGAAACCACACCCACCACAAGTTGTTGCAACGGGATCAGAGCTCTCCCGAAAATAGAAGGGTTATACATAGAGGTCAAAATTTCTCAACGTGCCTGGCTGAGGTTTGTGTGTGTATATAGAGTGACAGGATCTGAGTGAGGAAATCATTACCGGCTCCAAAATAAGTAATCTCATTTTCACTTTTTTTTTTTTTTTTTTTTTTTCTCACCTCGTCAGAGTTTCAGTTTATCTTGGTTTAAATTGTTATCATCGCTCCTCAAATAGGTTTTAATCTCACGCCCCACTGGGAGCGCTGGAAAGGTTTTTAGATTGAAACACAGTCGCAAGCAAGAATAATAGAGGACATCTGAAGAAATAACCTGAATTGACAAGTAAATCTTGAAGATTAACTACTCACGAATCGTGCAGTACAGTCCACCACAGCACATCTTGATATCATCACTCACAGATGTGAAAATATTCACCTTCATGTGACGGTTAATTAATACAATATGTTATTTGGTCAGCATAGCCAGTTTGAAGTTTTTTTGGGGAAGCTTTCTCTATTTATTTCACAAAACATACTTAAGAAAGATAAACATTTGTCATTCAGTTTTAATCTCAGACATATGGACTAGAGCATTTGTGTCACTGCTCTGCTCAGACATCTACCTTGTTGTCGAGTTGATGCAGGTTGCATACTCTCCCCGCTGTCATCGCATGCTTGCATTATGGCTTCCTCTCGGAGTGCATGCGATTCATCACGCGATAAGACATGTTTACAAGCAGCCCAGGACAGGCGTACTTGTTTATGGTTTGCCGTTAGGCCTTCTCCCTCTTTCTCGAGCTCTAGTCATGTTGTGTGTGTGTGTCTCCAAGTACTCCCCCTCAGGGAGCTAAATACCAGGTCAGAACCAGTAGCTGAATGATCCTGTCAGCCTGCTAAGCCTTCATGGATTACACTAAAGTGGGCTCCTGAGGTTACTCCAACATCAGCCCAGCTCCGCCCTGTTATCGTCAAACAACAGCGTCACAGTAACTGAGGTTTCTCCTGTATTGTTCACTGAAACAATACATGTTAATGTTTTAGAAACATCTTACAAAATACATTTTTTGCTACATTAAATGTAGTACATTGCTTTCCTGAGCCTTAGATGAATGTGATAAAGTACTCCCACCATGGAAACTGTTAAGTCTTAATTCAAAGTGGAATTCTTTATTCCATCAAGTGATTCTGTATAGAAGAGATAAAATCTCACCAATACTATAAGTTCTAAGAAATAAGTTCTTCCATGTGTAGGTTAAGAATAACTGGCAGCTGAAACTGAAAAAGGTTGTTGGACTTTTGATTAGCTTGAGCAAAATCAGGCTAAACAATCAAAGATCTGTTGTCTCTCAATGGCTTCTAAGATAATAAATATTAAGTGGAACTGTTCATTTACAAAATTCCTGCTTTAAATTTCTTCCCCTTAGAAATCAGATGGAACAGCTGTGTTTATTTTGAAAGAGAGTAAGAATGAGGCCCAAATAAGCCATATCCAGGTCATACACAGCTGAAGTAAAGAGTTTCAACAGAGAAAACAGCAAAAACAGAAACAGACTGCGATGAAATTAGCTGATGGAACATAATTAATGAAGCCTATCAGCAACAATGTCGAAATTCCAGCTGCAGAAGGATTGTGACCACTAACAGCAGTCATCACAGCTGATAGTTAATATTTTTTACACACCCATCCCCTTCCTCCCTCACTAAGACAAATACGGATACTATGACGGCCAGAAAAATAACAACCAGAGCTATGAAAAAGCATTCCATCTGCTACAGGCTTGGAATCCATGCCGAATATAATGAACTGCTGAAATAATTATAAACGACATGACGATTAGTGTGTATAAAATAGACTGAGTGACAATGATTAGGTAGTGCTTGAAGATTTACCATTAAGACAAGGTTTATAAACATTAATTTCAGAATGTTGCCGAATAATTACTTATGCTTTGTTATAAAATTTATGGATTATATTATGAGACCAAGCATGTAGACTTAAAAATGAGAGCGACTACCTGTTCATCCATACATGTCACAAACAATAGATAGACATATGCTAGGCTAGTTAGCACTCTCATTGAAAAACACTCAATGAAATGAGATGTTTAAGAGAAAGACAGACTAGGTAGGTATGGAAGGCATGATAAAGGTGTTCAGCAACTAGATTGAGGTCAAGGTTTCAGTCCAGTTGATAGATCAATTTCTGCCAAAATGTTGAGTCTTTGGCCACCAACAGGTTTTCTTCCAAATTCACCATCGCTTTGACCATTTCCCCGTTATCTCTGACCATCTTCCATGGCCTGCTTAAAGAAAAGCACCCCCACAGCATAATACTGCTACTGCTATGTTCCACAATGAGAATGTTTTGTTCAGTGTTATGTTTCTGACACACACACCATTTTGGAAACATTTCCCATGAAAAAATAAGCTTCTTTTTTATTTTGCATTGAGAGTTTTATGGAATTTATAAAAATGAACAGTTTCTGGGTAATTACCTGGAATGAAAGAATCTTAGTTCCATGAAGCCTTGTGTCTACTGTTTAACTTTACAAGAAAGTCTGCTGAAGAAAATCAGTGAGTTCTCAGTCAATGCAATGTTCCTTTCGATGAAGAACTATTGACGGCAAATGTCAATAGACTAAAATGAAATAGAGCAGATCAGACAGTCAGCCTGTCCTGCATTTTATAAAATCTTTTTTTCATCTACCTAAATGTCACTCAGATTATATCTACATGTTTTTCTTAATCTCATCATGTAGATCACATTAGATCTACATGATATCATATGGTATGACAACATCCTATTGATTGAAAATTAGCAGAGGCTCTTGTATAATTCTTTGCGGTATTCAAAACATGAATGTAGTTTCACCTGAAGATAAAAGATTATATTTCACAACTAGTTGTGCAATGGTGATTTAGGATTGAAAATGTAACGTTTTTTTTAAGCATTCTTTCATAATGACAATTGTGTGATGTCGGTGAGAATGGGCTTGACTTTGTCAAATTCGAAGGCATGCTTGATTGAAACACAATAATTTAAAAGTTCTTTGCCCTTGCTAGTTTTCCTTTCATTGCAATCCATCTTTCAGCCTTCCAGCACCATAGGCTGGAATACAGGCTGTATTCCAACCTGTATTCCAGAGCTGGAATACAGGCTTCCAGCACTGTATTCCAGTTCTCACATGATGAAAATTTGACAAATTATAGCTCAGCATGTGGAGCAATAAAAAAGGGTATTTATTGCCATGCTAATTGGGCTAAGATATATAAAGCCTCCAAATCAAACAGTTTAAACCACTTAATCATTCTAGAACACAGAACAATTTCAAGCTTTAATTTAACGAATAAAAACATGTTTAAAACTAAAACTACACGATCAAACAAATCCAACAACTTGACACATCTACTTTTGGTGTGCACATTCATGCGTGAGCACATTCTAGCTGCATCTGGTAGCTGACTGACCTGCTCTGCTTGCTGTGTAACTCCTGTTCCGAGGGGCCACCCTTCCTTAGCCATTTGGCGAGCCAGCTCACATCAAAGCTGATGGAAGGCTGGACCGCAGCCCAGCACCATGACAGACTGGCGAGAAGCCCAGAACTCAAGCCCCTGGCTTAAGGCCTACAGGCCTGGGGCTGGAGGTTGACAGGGCCCAGCTATGAAGGCCTGATGAATGGATTCTGGCACTCAGCTAGTGATGTGTGCAAATTTGTGTCCACATATACACTGAACACTCCGACTTACATGGAACAGTAATGATTGGCATGGTGGCAGGGTTAATGAGATGTCCAGCTTTGGTTGTTCTTACACCCAGATATGGGGTCCCTTTGGGTTTTGCAGACAAATCTAGAAAGGAATGCAAACACATTCTTTGCAGCGTTTTGCATCGTCGTGGGCTCGTCACATGTGGAGTGACAAATGACAGCAAAAGGCTAAAGTTTTCTACCACGTGGCATGAATCCAACACACAGGACCCAACACACAAGTTAATTTTTGCAGCAATACATGTATACCCTGAGTAGCACACACACCGGAAGAAGTGTACAAATCTAATTGTTTTGTATGCAATACCAAGCTGTATTCTGGCATCTGATGGAAGACATTACATTATAAGGAATTTCAGAAAACAAAACGTTTGTGGGAGAAAATAGCTCAGACCCTGGGTACAGATGAGGAACTGTGTTAGACAGTAAACACAGCTGACTGAAAATGCACAGTATTTCAGAGTAGGTGGGTGGCTTTAGGCACTATTTCATCATAACATCATCCGTGGCAGTGTGTTGGTCTGGAGATGCTTTGATGCTTAGAAAGATCATGATTTAAAGTGGATATAAGATCATTTTAAATCCTTCCTTTTCACAGGTAAATTATTCACTCATGGTCTATATAAATTTGTAGAACTGTAATCTGTTGGTCTGAATTTCTGGTTATCGTAGCTCCACCAACCCCTCCCTGCCCTGTTCTGAGGCGCATTTTAGAGCAACTTGTTTTTCTGCGCTTTTTGAAATGTCAATAAGTTATTAAATGTCAGTATGTTCCACTGCACCCCATTTGGCCATTTTTGTAGTTTGATAGCAGTGATACAATTATCTACCAGCAGATAAACTTTTTACTCCAAAGCTTTTTATAGATGTCAACAACGGCTTGTCCATCCAACCTTAAATGTCAGAGCCACAAAGTCTGAGCCAGAGAGGGAGAATGAAGACAACGAACCTGAAGAAGCACTCAGTCAAATGAATGCATCACAA
This sequence comes from Poeciliopsis gracilis, assembly GCA_911649635.1. Classification (NCBI taxonomy): domain Eukaryota; kingdom Metazoa; phylum Chordata; class Actinopteri; order Cyprinodontiformes; family Poeciliidae; genus Poeciliopsis; species Poeciliopsis gracilis. Next base: position 9,420,141 of record CAJVRI010001220.1, read on the forward strand.
TGATGTTAATACTGTATTTACACCTCCAGCTAAATTCACAACGCTAACAGAAAGGGAAGGCACAATGCTACTATCAAGTCAATGGTCTTGACATTCTTCTCAACACTAAATTCATGCATAAAGTAAGTTTTTCTGTCATTTTAGCATTTAAATGATGTAAATGACAAAGTGACTGAATTTGTGAAATTCGGTCACTCCCCAAAAGGAGAAAGTCAGGCCTACAGTTTGCAATCTCATGCTTATGCCTGTGGGTTAGGCAGCAGGACAAAAGGAATGTTCACAAATTATTCCCCTGCAATGTAAAAGGCTCATTACCATTTATCACAAACATGTGGCAAAACCAGCTGTTAAGCTGGGGTTGTTTGTATTTTCTATTTACTCAGTTTAGTTTTATTTTCTTTTAAAATTTAATTATAAGAAACAAAGTATTACAAAAAGGCTAAATGCACAAGAAATGTGTAAGGGCAAATTCTTTTCCTTGGCACTAATTTCAAAACACCTTATAGGTTTTGATTTGTGAAAAACAAATTGAAACCATGAAACAATTTCCTCTACTTTGCAAGTAAGCAATACTGAATACATTCAGGTTTGCTGCTCTTATGGAAACAGGAAGCATTTACAAGGCACTGAACATGAATTGTTCTTACATTTCATGTTTTTTGCTTCATCTAATATGCCCAAATGGAGCCTAATTTCACAGTAATCAAGGTTAAAGACAGCATAATATGACAATGTTCTATTTTTTTTTTTACCTCTTTAAAACTATACTGCATGTGGTTTAATGCATAAAACGTAAGCATGTGTTGCCATAATCCTGTATTTCTTTCTGAAATAATTAACAGTGACATCTACAAGAAATACAAGAAAAAACAAATCAAATTTTCTCACATTGGAGGGGGAAAATCCACAAATACAACTAAAAAACCAACTTTCTGACAAGGTAGCTCAAATGTACAACAAAGACAAAATATATTCAGCCCCAAGGCAATAGAAAATTTGGTGCCAATGTTTTCTTCATTGTCTTCCCACTCTTCACAGCGCCTCACTTTTCACTCTTTATGTACTTTAGTGTCATACAACCCGTATGTCTCTTATACTTGGCTTTCTCAAGCTTACTTTTTGGATGTCAACAGAGAGAAATCTGGTTTTCTTGTTCATGGAAAGAGCAGCCAGAAACAAAACCGAGACCATTAATCTGTCCACCATTTTCTCTTGGTTTGTCCAGTGAAAGAACATGTTAAAGATGTGCGCATGGACATGATGCCAAAGTATTAACATTGTTGTTCTGGTGTGAGCGTGCTGATTCCAGATCAACTTATCACTCGGGCTTTGGGTCTTAATGACTCCTGGAGCACTGTACTGTGCTGTCTGCCAAGTAAAACCAGGCCAACACTAACTAGGGCAGCATGTTAACCTGATTCATAAAGTTGAATTGCCCTCAACCCCAAGGCCAGGCTAATTTGACTATTAATTTAAAAAAGCTATTCCACTGTTTCTCCTTTTTTTTTTTTTTACCAGTTACATGAAACCACATTTGATGGTGACAACTTCCAGCAAATACAACTAGAATTTATGCCTTTATGTTTTAAACAAATATACAAGGTGATTTAGAGGGACCACACAAGAGTTGATGAGACATAGTCTGCAATCAATAGAAACATATCCTTAATACAAAGTTTCCTTCAAGGCGCCAAATGCAGGTGTGCTGAGCAAAATTGGCCCCACTCAGTGCGACCATGCTGTACCACTCACTTTGTCTTTGCTCATGCTTTGGGTGAACATTGGTAGACCAGTAAAACCAGTCACCCATCCCAGCCACAGTCCAACACAAACCTGCAGACACGCCACAGACCTGTACAAATAACTCACTGTCTGCAGAAGAGGGTTTTTTTAACCTGGATGTCTGAAAACGAGCAGACGGAAAGTTTATTTGGGACTGTAGAGCATTTTTGGATCCAGTCCATTTCTGTAATGCATGTATAGTATTTCATTGCACTTTACCTGCTGGAGTAGAAGATAAAAATATTACTTATGTGTGCAAGGATTATTCAGCCATGGAAAAGATGACACAGATTATATATGCAGTCATTCCTGCATTGCACCGTATACGCCTGCAAACAGTTCTTATTTATATTTGTGTGTGTGTACTCTTGTATAAAGTACATATAGAGGGCCACTTTCAGCACTTTTCCCAACAAAAGGAGGTCATTGGTGGAAAGTGAGGACATTTTCCTGATCCTCGCTTCTTTTTTTATTTAAATGGATGGTCTGAAGTAAGTTTTTAGTTAAGGTTAAAGATAGGTGTCATGACTAAATTGAATGGAAGCCGATCCAAAGTTCTCAGTTTGTACAGAAGTACAAGGATGTGTGTGTGCATGTGCATGCATGTGTGTGTGAAAGCATGTTTGCGTGAAAGCGAACATTCATCGATGTGTATATTGGATCAGGATGTTGAAGCTCTCTGTACACTGCCCTCTATAAGGCGCAGGTGTTTTCAGTCAAACCGTGGTTCCTAAGTCTTCACCCGAAGGGTTTTAAGAGACTGGCATTCCTTTTATACAGTGTCCCTCTGCACTGCAACTCTGGAAAGACTGTGTGCTAACTTCAGCTACTGCACACACTCGCTCACTGACTTTTTTTTCTTTTTTTTTTTACTGTCACAGCTTCATATTGCCAAACTTTCTTTGGCAAGAAAGAAAGTTCATGTTTGTAAAGCAAAAGTTACAAACATGTACCTCCTGCTGTCCTTCACGCTGCTGACATGTGTATTCCTGTAATGTAAAACTCAAAGCGTAACATCTTTTACTTCATTCACATGGTTTACCGTTTTTCCATTAGTGATGTAAAGCATTGAGAGAGGGAGGAATGGCACAAACACAGAAGGGAGACCTAGATATCTTCCTCTCTGTAGTTATATATGAGTATTCCCCTGAGCGTTTTGGTCTGCAAGAGATGTAAGCATGCATACTCCCCCAACACTGAGATACACTCAGGAAGTTGGGTTTTGTATTAAAGTCTAATTTGCATTTCAATTTTTTTTCCTAGTGAAATGAAAAGCACAGTTTGAAAGACTCAAAAATGAATGCAATTAGTTTCAGAATAATTAAAATGTAGTCTGTCAATGATAAATTGGAAAGAATCATGCATGTAATCTTAAAAATTTTTATGAAACTTCACCTGGTTTGCTTCAAGCAATATATGTGCAGAGGAAAACATAAATCTATTTACGGCATCTCAGTAGAGGTCAGTTGAAGTTGGTTATGGATAATTTCCCTGTGAGTGGCAAGGAGAACTCCATGTTAATATTTTTTTTCAATTTTTGTACAATAAAAAATAAATGAGACAACTTCCATGACCCCCAAAAATGAGGGGGAATGAAATAAACTCTGCTTTGCAAAAGAAGCATCTACCTACATCTCTGAACTGAAGCTAACATTATTAGAAAAAGGTGACGGACAACAGCTTTAATATTTAGCTTTTATCCTTAAAAGCACTAGTAACTGAATAGGATACTAATACAATAACTACTGCTTTGGTAATTTGACACATCATTGGGAATTACTTTCTATTTGGTGGCATCTAATGCCTAAACTTTAAGAAGATTAATCGGTATCTAAATGGGTTGGTAGATGCTGTTTTGTTTGAGGAAAAACCTACACCAGCTTGGAACTGTCAGACTCGGTACTTTGCCATTGTGGATAGATGCCCAGAAACATATGGGGTGTAACATTAAACTCTGCAATTGTTCCTCAATTTGGTTGAATTATAATTTACAACAGAACTCTTTGAACTTTCGTTGATCCTCTGGGGGAATCCATAGCATTTAATTTCTGTTTGATGTGATTTCTTCATTCCAAATGTTCAAGGAGTGTTACTTTCTTTCTGGGTCTTTGTAGTTCATGAAAATATAACTTACATCAACGGTCTTTGGAGTTCTGGGAAATTTTCCATTCATTGACCACCAGGTCACATACTAAGACTTGTTTTATTGTCTATCAATGATGAAAATTGTTGAACATTTGAACATTCTTTAAAATTTAAATCAGAACTTTTGCATTTGGCAGGACAAATATTTGAACTCCGTAACTTATGTCAGCGAGATGATTAGATTATCACAACTCAAATTCAGATTGACAGAATTTTTCAAATTTGAATATTTGAGGACTGGGCATGGACTATTGCTTACTTGTGAAAATAAATTCACAAAACCATTTTCTCTTCATTTTTAAAGTAATGTTCTGTTTTTTTTTTTTTTTTTTGGTTAAAAAGGGGTATTTCCTAATTAGCTTACAATGCAAAAGCATTAATGGAAAAAATTATAATTTGCAAATTGTAAATTATTTGGAAGTTTCCACAACTAAATCAAAAATACAAAATTGACAGTTCAGGATATCAAAACTACACTAAAAGATATACTATTTTGTAAAAGCTCTGAAGAAGGGGAATATTTTAATCAAAGAGCCAAACACTTTGCTTCTGCTCCAGTGTGTATTATTATCCGAGTTGGCTTACAACCATACTCAATGATACCATATTTGAAACAACAGGATCATAGCTAACAATGGTGCTAATAAAGTTAACAACGGAGTTTATCAACATGTATAGTGTCAAAAATATACTCACATGCTTCCCAAATGTCAAGGTAATTTACAGGTGTTTTTATATATAAACTCACACCTGAAGAAGAGGAATATTCCAAAGACATGTAGCTTTTTCTTCTGCGTGTAATATTATCTGTGGAGGACGTTCCGGTGCTCTTCACCACAGGTAGCGTAAGCTGCTGTGCAGTGGGAGATCTGACCACTACATTAGCCAAATCGAACCTGCCAATCTAAATTCTGATGAGATCAAACACAGAAGAGTACATCTCTTCACATACCAACCAAATTATGTGCCTCACCTGCTATTCTTTCCATTATTTCCAGGAAGATTAGTCTGACTCTTGGCCAGACTAACCAAGAGTCAGACTATTTTCTGGATGCACCAGAAAATATACCTCTGAAAAAAAAGGGGGGAAAAATGGAAACCACCAAACAAGTAATCTGTACCAAGTTTCACTCTCAAACTCAAATTCATCCAGGGATATAATTTATATTTGAACACTGGAGGACACCCAAGGAAATACGAAAAGGCTCCAAAAACTCTAGTTTAATTCATGCTTGTGATATACTTCGCATACTCTGCAAGTCCTTGGCGCTCATCACAAATCAGTGGTGTATAAACATAATTTAAAGCAGACAGAGTTGGTCTTAATTTCACATCCAGCCCTGGACAGCATATATATAGAAAATAGAAGTCAATTTCCCACACTGATTTATACTAGCACTGACTGTGGGATTTGGAAAAATGTATACTCACTCATAATGAAAGAAATGGAGTAGTTTTTAGGGGGTTTTGTTGCTGTTTTTCTTTACTTTCTTGTTCTACAATTGTAAGAGATTTTTAAAGAGGAGTTATTTTATTCCTGTTGTTACATTCAGAGGTTTACATATGTTTACTTAGTATTTTAGGGGCATTAACCTTTAAGCTGTATGACTTATGTCAAGCATTTTGGGAAACCTTTTACAAGCTTCTCTTAGCAGTTTGCTGGAATTTTGGGCCATTACTCCTGACAGAGCTGGAGTAAAATAAAAATCTTTGAAGATACATTTTCATCTCTCTACACTAGTGTACATTTTTTTTATTCGTGGTATTTATATTCGTGTTATGGAAATAATACTGGGATTAAAATATGCTATGACAAAAAGCATATCTTTTGAGCACTGGATTACTTAAAGTAATGTTCCCTAAAATATTACCAAGCAGAACATTGTTGGTATCTTCCACGCAGTCATCAATGTCAGTGGTACCTTCTGTTCTAAACCTTACCTGTTTGTGTAGGCACAGTACAAATCTTGTTTTCTATCTTTTTAATTCCACTACAGAATGAAGCCTGGATTGTAGCTCAAACTCCTTACTTTCTTCTCTTTTTTAAGCATTGATTTATTGTAATGTATGTCCCATTCCTTAGGTAAAATTCATCTTCCAAAAATATGTTGCTTTAACAAATACTTTATTTTAATAGTGTACCACTCATTGGAAACTGATATACAGCAAATTAAGCATGGCTGCTGAATAAACCTGGGAAGGCATGCTGTTTTATTCAACATGTGACATTAGCTCAATCGGCCCATGGAAACTGAAACTCAGTCCTAATAAAATATCTCAAGCCAACCCAAATGTATTAAATAAAAACAACTAAATCTCCTAATGGTGAAAGAAACCTTATAACCGAGTGGAAATGTGTTCCATGTTTTTCATTTTCATTCAGCGAGAATGATTCATTTAAAAGACCACGTCTCAACAGATCCAACGCTTCCAAGTCTGCATTGTTAAGTGCAAAATAATTTTTTGCCAGTTTGCTTTCATTTAAGTTCACAACTAGTGTCAGATATTAAGTCTAATATCTAAATTAATGATGCATCTATGCATTTTTTGTTCACACTGAAAAGGAAAAAAGTAATAGTTAAACACAATAAATTTTAGTTGTTAAATAAAGTTTTGTGGTATACTCAAGTCTTTTGCTCCACTGGAAAAGATAGATGGAAGTGAAGAAAGTTTATTTTGAATCTCTGTCAACTTTGGATGCTGGCCGAACACCTTCACATCACGACTTCAGTAGTTTGGAAGTGTGGTTTGAATCATGGTGCAGATCAATTCATTTCCTTGTTTTAAAATAAATGTGGTTTCAAACATCTGAAACCATTTTGATGGTAATATTTGCGTCTTGCAAACTTTTACCCCTAAACTATTTTTTGGTAAATTATAAACTCCACTTTCATAGCAAAGACAAGGCAAGATTATTTTTATAGCACTGCACAGAAAGTAATTCAAAATGATGACAAAAACATAAAAAATAACATTAAAATACAAAAATATAAGCAATAAATAAAAATCAAGAAAAGATACAATAATTTTAAAAATACCTTAGAAAAGAAGAAAGAAATTGATAAAGCAACCTTTAGCCTTTCTGTCTTATGTTTCAGTAATCAAGAATAGTCTCTGTCCTTTATGCACATTTCAGATTTTCAGGAAGGTTATTCCACAACTGAGGAGCATAGAATCTAAATGTTCGCTAACCATCTTTAGTTTCCATCCTGGGAACTCTGAATAAACAATACTTTGATTAACTGAGAGGTCAACACAGGTCATAGTAGGGTCTAGGGTTGGGGTTTAGGGTTGTCTGGAAGGTGAAACTCCATCCCAGTCTCAAGAGGTCTCCAACAGGTTAGAAGAAAAGCATTTGCATCATTTGATGGTGCCACTTCCATGATTTACGACAGAGTAAGTACTTCCAGAAGGGTCTGTGTTTAGTCAGTTAGGTTATGCAACATGTAATATTTTGCATAATGGTCAGGAAAACAAATGTGTTCGATCTTAACATTAATTTCAGTTGTAATTCACAAACACACAACACCAAATACTTTTAAGTTTGGTGTGAAAGTTCTGAGCATCAACATCTCATTGAACCTTCAACACTTCCCCCACTAACAAAGTTCATGTCAAAAATAAAAAAAATAAAAAGAAATTAATAAAAAAATATTTACATGGTGGATTACTCTCAGGGCAGAATAAAATCCAAAAGGAAAGACTTCCTCCCAAACTCATAGAAAGAATGCAGAAAAGAAAGAATCCTCATAAAAGAAAAATGTATTTGATTAATAGAAGCTGCAGAAAACGTAGTAGGAATGGTATGTATCAAAATGAAAAGGTCAAACTAAATATGTCTCACAATCATAAAAAAAGTGAGAGGGGTAGAGAAAGAAAAGGCACAATACTCAAACTTCTAAAGGCTTTATCAAACCATTCCATTGATCAGCTTGTGGTGACGGTATTAAATATTCCACTTGTCATAATGAAAAGTTAAAGTGAAAATCATAGACACTAAAATCTTAAATGACTGTATAAATGAAAACCAAAGCCCAGTTAGAACGTGGACAAATATGTTTGACAAAAAGAGTGGAGGAAAAAAAGCACCCCTGGGAGGAAATAAGGTCCAGTGAAAAGTGAATGGAATAACACACAGTGAGAGGGGGAGGTAATAAAGTTCGGAAGTTCAAGTGAAGTGCTCATCTGGGCTCTTCTAGAAATGTGGAAAAAAAAAGCTGGTGGCATATTATAAGGACTGTTCCGAGTACACTTAAGCTGTACAAATGAAACATTGTGATTTTAACATTATTTTAACATGGGTTTACAAGCTTCTCAATTTTTGAGCCTTGCTTCTGCTTTTCACTGCATTATTGATGTTTCCCGATCATCTATCTCAAATAACCTCATCTTTTTGCGCTGTTTCACTTTTTTTGACAGATCTGATTTTGTGTGAGTTTCTTATTTCCGTTCCTAATTATGATGCACCACAGGATTTTTGGATTACACAGCTCATTGGGAAAAGTCTTTATACACCCACTAATAAGCGATATAAATCACAAGAACACACATCTTCACTCACAGACAAGCAACTATGCGAACACACACACACACACACACACACACCGACACACGCACGCATACACCTTTGAGCTATGACGAGATCACATACAGTATATATTACATTTCTGATTATTTTTAATCACAACATGGCCTATTCTGTTACTGTGGGACTGCAAGAGTCATACAAATTAGCACTCTAATCAAAAGACTCCCCAGGACTTTCTCTGACTGCAAACAGACGATGTTCCCGCCCTGCTTGCCTCAACCACAAATCATACGTCATTGCCCAAGATTTCTCCATTGTGATGTCATACCCTGTAAAAGTTAGGTTGAGAGAGAGCAGGAGATGTAGATGCACAAAAAATAAACAATGTAGAAACGTGTTCATATATATAGAGTACAAGTACTCAGTGATGGCTGGTAGTGACGATATGAAACAGCTGTGGGTGGGTTCAAGAGTGAGCACTTGGATGTTCTTATGGTCAAGAGGGTCATAACGGATGAGTTCAGGGTGGGAGAGGAGGTAAGTAGGGGACAATGGGGCATGTAAAAGTTACACTGTTGAAATAATTTTCCTGTCAGGATCTGTGGTTGAAACCTTAGCCTGACTTTCACTGTTCTGCTATGCAAAATAAGGGTGTGGAAATCCCAGAGCCTGGTTAAGAAAAGAATAATGCAGCCAAACGTGTTTAACACCCTCACATCCATGTTTTTTTCTACATTTGTTTCGAATTGTTAGGACATGAACTGTCTCTTTACCCCTGAGTCTAATTCCATCAGTCATAACTTCATCAGCTATAATGCAACCTCAGATCCGTATCCTAATCCTATGACATATTGCTATTACAAAGTTAGAGACAATGATTGTGCCCAAATGAATCTTAAGGCAAATTTATACATTTTTTGCAATGATTGTATTTGGACAGGATGGAAAAAACTCAAGCAGGGTACAAAGATGCCAATGGGTTTACTTGAGCTTCAAAATGACCCAATACCAATTGGATGAGGCTCTACTACCTACCCCAGTTCAAAACCACCATAGCCTAAAATCGACTACATCAAATGGCTCTGTTGCTCTTGTGTAAAGCATTGCACACACATCCTTTGCTGTGTAAAATTTCTCTAAATAATAAATTGACTGAAAACCTGTGAAGCCCTCTGAACACTTGAGAGCTGACATATAACCATTTCTACATTTATTAGCCCTTTAGCAACACTTAGCAAGTATCCTAACAAATTTGAAAAAAAATTTCACTAGTCTTGTGAATTAACATGGGAGAATTTCAAGGCCTAACTCACCGCTGACCTAAAAACAACCCGATGGTCCGAGTCACATTTGATCTTGATGAACCCTGAGACTTAAAAAAAAAATCTGTAAACTGACAGAACACGAGTGGAGCTTTTTGGAAAATGGAGATCCCATTACATTTGCCATGTAACCTAAGACTGTTATGCATTTCAGGGCCCAGCCTGGCCTGGCCTTGTTTCAAACCCAAGTTGGGCGTCTTAACTTTAGCCGTCAGGGCCCAGTCCAAGCCTTGGAATTCCGAGAGCTGAAGTTCCATTCAGGAGATGAGGCTATTTTGAAGTCAGCTTTTGATAGGTTAATTGGTCGTGGGGCTGGATACAGAGATGAGTCATATCCCAGATCTCTCAGTCAAAGGTTGCATTAGACCCATCAATTTATAATTGAAAATAGTGATACTTATTTGCATTTAATTTTCACCCATCCATCCATTATCTAACACATTTATCCCTGCAGAGTCATGAGGAGGAGTGGTGCCTTCTTCCAGCAGTTAATGGGCGAGAGGAGGGGTAGACCATGGACAGGTCACCAGGTCATTGTATTTCATTTTCATTTCAATTTAATTAATGTTTTAAAAGCCGGATATAGAATTCACAAATGAATAAATGTAACTTCTTCTCTGCAGTAATAAAAAAAAAAAAGACAGTGGCTACAGTAATAAATTAACAAATTTAAATCATAGCACTTAAATTATGGGCACCTACTTGTACTTAATCAGCTGTCTTAGGGTTTTGATCTTGATCAAAATTATGTCGATCTGCTGCAGTGATTCAGCAAATCCAGCTCAGGTTTCACACATGAAACTCAGATGAATTTTTATTTTTGATTTATTTAGGTGAAGCAGAGGGCTTTTTTTTTTTTGTCATAAACCCCATAACCTCCAGCTCATCGATTGCGCCTCTATCCAAGGCAACCAAGTGGATCTTAATGAAGTGCTCAGAATACTTTTCATGACTTTCCAATCAGATCGTGGGTCAAAGCCAGCTTATCATGAGGACACCTACTCTCTTGCAGTAAGTGTGTCATTTTGCTCTGTTGCCTATCTGATCTCTAATCCTCACCTTACTGCTCTCTCCTTCCTGTATGACTGTCCATTTTTTCACTAAAACATTATGCACTCATTTAGGCAGCAGAGCTAAAGCAGTGATTTGGCTATTTGCTATTTGAGGAAGCTTTTGTGTTTGCCTCTTTAGGCCACTGCTCAGGATACCATATGGGAGCAAACGAGGTTCTAGAGAGGCTTATGGATAGTTTTCTTGACATGTTCCGATTGCAATTTGTTCCACACAAAATACAGCTAAATACAAAAATATGTGTTGTCCTGATTCGGTTTTCAGTTTGTGGCTGCAGCAGAAAATAGGTTTTGTCTGCATGATGGTGAAATGTATTTGGGGAGACTTCTTCTCCGCAAATTACAGTCTTTGCTAGTCCTAATCAGATCTCAAAAACAACGAGATAGGATATCTCTGCTTATCCCAGCAGCACCAACGAATTTACATTTCACACATACACACATGCACACACACTTACAAGAGGACACATACACAAACACATACAGATAGAGTATTAGTACATCTGGCCGTCAATACCTCTGGCTCACCAAGACGTCCCTAAATACTGAACGCTCTTTTTCCGATCACAGCATGGGGTAGTCAACTAATTCTTTGTATATGTATGTGTGTATTGAGAGTGTATATTTTCCGCTGGCACCTTTCAACCTTGGCAGAAATGTGTCTCCTGCCACTTACAGGAACAAATTTATCTTTGGTCTTTGGTTTGGTTTGGTTTTCGTCTCCAATGTGGGAGCATGTGGGCATATGCATGTGTGGTTAATGTAGCTGAGGAATCTGCTCATTATCACCAGTGCACCAGTGAGCATGTGGTCAAAGCTTGAAGAAAAAACGATTAACAAAAAAAAAAAAAAAGGGTGTGGAAAGTTGTGACTAAAGAGGGTGGGGTAGGGGTAACGCAAGGGGCTCAGGATGTGAAAATACTCATTCTGTTTGTTGTGGTGAAGATAGAAAAGCTCATTTGACTCATGATTGTGTACAAGAAATTACTATCATAAAACTAAAGATCAAATGCTTTTCTGTCATTGTCACTATCCTCTTCTTTAGAAGAAAAAAAAAAAGCATATGGAGACAATGAGTTTTATGGCTAGCATACATCGAGCGATTCAGTGGAATTTTAGCAAAATACTGTGTGTGTTTTCCCAGCTTGCCTTAGTAGTGTCTTGTTGTGGTCACTGGCCATGTGGGTGGTCTTGGGTTTGCTTCGGCTGCACAGAATCATTTCCATTTAAACATATCTGCGGTCCTCAAAGCAAACCACCAATGGATCCACTCCATCGGAGGTAACACCAAAAGCTTTGCCCTCCGCGTGACCGCCGGTATGCATTGTGCGTGTCATGTTTATCATGTGTGTGTTTATGCTTACGCCGTTTGAATGTGTGAATACAGCCAATTCGCTGTCGCCTGTCCTGTGGCAAACTGGCAAAAAAAAAAAAAAAAAAGATTTCTCATGCAGCCCAGAAACAAAGTTGAAGCAGTGTGAGTGTTGATGGATTGATGTGTTTTGAATAGCAGGGCCCCTTTAGGGCATTGTCTTCAAATCATCAGTGACTCCTCTCTGAGGGGTTCCTTCCCACCTCAAACAGTTGTGCAGATTGGATCACTGGGAAAGAATTTGGACAGCTTTTCAGAAAACACCATCATTTATGTGTCTTTCACTTGCTTTGTCTTTGAGAGATAGACCGTTTTAATGGGCAGAGGGGAACTAGGAGTCAACTGACTGGAAAATTTCACATAAGATAAACTAAGTCTATAATGAAATGTAAGCAGGGATGTACCCCTATACAGATCAACCACTTTATTAGTTACACCTGATTATTTGCTTAATACAATCACATAGCAATGATAAATCTATATGGTAAGAAGACAACTTCCTTATGTTCGAATAGAGGAACACAAGAGGGTTTAAGTGACTTTGCACATGGTATTGTTGTTTGTGCCAGATGGATCATTGTCTCGCTATCTGATCTTTGCATTAGTCTTTGGATCATTTAGAAAACAGTAATGTTCCTTTCATCCCACAGTATATGCTATCTCCAAATATCTAAATTTACAAGGGAGTAAACATTACATTTATCCATGTTTAATAAAATTTTAAATACTTTGCAGCTTCTTTCAAGTCAAATTAGATGTCACAGGATTAAAAGATAATTAGTAAATTTCCATGGCTCACTTTAGGTTAAAGAATAAAGAGTGAAGGTTTCTAACCTAAACCACAGGGCCACAAAATGTCATGGATCTGATGACAAAATATTCCTCTCCGTCATTAGAGCAGATGTCTCCAACCCTGGTCCTCGAGATCTATGTCCTGCAACATGTGATTAAAATAAAAAACTCATTACATGGCATTGCAAACTTGACAGCAAACTGACAAGGAAATCAAATCATTTGATTCAGCTGCATTGGAGCAGGAATGTGCCCTAAAAGCTGTAGGACAGTAGAAGTGGTGTAACGGTGATGTGGTTAAACATTGCACCCGGTATGCATGATAGCATAAAAACCAGCGATATACCATAATGTTGGTGAATACTGCAGTGATCATATGACTCGCAATTAAGAGGTCCCAGGTCAATTTGCTGCTGAAAATAACCATGTGATGGTTTTATTGAAAACTTTGTTTTATTTTCTTGACTTTACCAGAACATTTGAAGTTGAACATCCTCAGTGACCCTTGGATGTTGTGGAGCTGAAGACTCACGTTATGGACGTGCAGCTGCTAAATATGCAGCAATTGCGTGACAGTATGATGTCAACATAGACCAAAGATTTTGAGGAATGTTTTGTTCAGGCTATCCCATAAAGAATTAAGGGGGTTCTGGATGCCAATGAATGTATTTTAAATAAATGTTTTCCAATTTGCAACGTGAATCGTTTTGGCTTCATCTGTGTTCCTTTTCCTCTGTTAAACTGTATGGTTCTTGTTGTCCATCTCTATTTCTTACAAGAATTTTAACTTTGTGGAAAGTTTTTGAGTCTGTGAGCATTTGTAGGCCTTTCAGCATTCTAGTGTCCAGTCGTCATTAAGGCTGAAGCGCTTACACAAAACATAAATGAACATTTATCACTCACATGAAGGACTGTGGTAATAGGGTGTGACTGCTCCACAGAAAGAGGACTGCTTTCCCAAGGCAGCTTTTTGCATACACACAGCACCCACTTTCTCATAAGTCATCCAGCGGAGTGGAAGGAATCACAGACCTGATTGGATGGGTGTTATACCAAAACAGTTCCAACTTATTATCCCGTGACAGATGAAAAGCAAGCAACTGAAACACAGAAAAAGAAAACCCAGAATGCTAGCGATAATTGCAGTGACCAAGTTGAAGGACCCAAAACCTAAAAAATAAAACAGCAGAGATCACTATTCTAAGATACTTTTTTTCAGAGCAGGTGAAGGGTGTCTGTAGAACTAAAGTGTTGAGTAGTGAGAAGAGAGGAGGAGATGGAGCATGCCCAGCTGTTGACCACAAGGATCCTTTTGCTGACATTGAGACCGCAGCAGAGCTTCCCCGGGCTGGCATTGACAGCATCTCAGGAAAACTCAGCTGTCATTTTCTAAAATGTTACTCCAACAACAGCGCAAGCCATATATGACGTTGGCGCACACGATGTGAGTGGCTCTATGATGACAGAAAGGACGTCTATCGCTAAACAGATACAGATGTGTTGTAGCTGGTCTTCAGCTGTCATGTCTTGGTCTTTATTGTCTCTCGATGGCAGGGTGGGGGCTTCCTCTGGGGCAGCAGTTCACATGAATGACAGAAAAGGGAAACAACAGATACACAAGAGACACACATGCGTGCCACATTTCTGCTTTGGAGAAGATGCTGCTTCATGTGGCTTAAACTGAGAACAAAAGAGCAATCAGTGTGGATTAAAATTTCAGGTCCAAACCTTTTCAAACAGCGACTTCTAAAGAGTCTTCAAATAACTCAACATTCAACAAAAAAATACATTTTAAACAGTATTTTATTTCAAAAGTACACAAACAGGAACAATATCTTTTTATAAGGCAAAGCTTAATTATTACAACCACTCACATCAGAGAATCTTTGAGTCACAGTTTATGGGTACCACTTGCGAACTATAAATAAACTTTTTTCTCTTTTCATATAGATATTGTAACAGATTTTTTTTCATTGTGGAAAAAAGATAATTAGACAAACATCATATAACAATCCCAGCCACATGTAACATCTTTAGAATATGTTTTTTTTTGTTGTTTTTTTTAATCTTCAGAATCAAAAAAAGTCCATGGAAAGTCCGAACAGGCCAGGGGAAAGTGCATCCATCTCTGTCCATGTGGGTGTTTCGTGGCTGTAATGACCAATTCCAAACCCAGCTACAGACCACAGTTCGTCGCTACAACCTGAAAGGGCTGAACAGTTTGGTACAACTGTCAGCGGGTGTAGCCCTAGATTATTTTTTGTTTTAACTTTTTCTACCATGAGCCTTTATCCCTCGTGCAATACGATAATCGGAATTCAAAAGTGCAGATGGCGCTGCAAATTAAACCGACTAAAACAGAAAAAGGCAACATTAATCATGACAATTCTCATCCATCCAGAAATGTGGAGCACCCTTAATCAAAAGCTACACTTTGAATGAAAAATCTTTCAGGGCTTTTTTCTAAGGTAGAACTTTCACCACTGAACTTGTTGTTGTCCTGGTTTCTCAAACAACTGGTGGGGGGATGAAGAAAATCCCAATCCTGGTTTGGTAAAAAGTCAAAAAGCACATTCAACGTTATATTTGGACTAATTTTCTCCCACTACCTTTCCATTATATTTCCAAATGGTTGTAGTTATCTTAGCAGGTTTAAGTCCTTTCAATTATTGCATGTTTCAATTATTGCATGACCCTGACGGGTGATACCTTCTGGGCTGGGGATCATATTGGTGATGGGTTTGAATCGGGCACAGTTTCATACAGGACAGAAATGTTGTTTTCTGTGGCTTCGTTGCAATTCCTCATAACATCGAGCTAAGCCAAACCAGGTCAAGCTGTGGATGGTGAGTCAGGACCAGCTTTGGTCACCTAAGGAACAATGCCACGAGTGCTAAAAGCAGCGTGGCACTGAACGATGTGGTGAGGCTGCCAGCTCCTCCACACTCCATTGAATTCTCCTACAGTTACAGGAAGAATATATGAGAAGAAAATCCAGTGAAGTGTGCAGTTGAAGAGTTTGTGAGTTGCAAATACCTCTGGATGAAAAGGGTGACAGGTGTCTGGACGCCTCCTGTCTTTTTGCATCTTCAGTCTTTCACACTTGAGCGATTCGTTATGTGCAGTTGAAGTTAAGGTAAAAAATACATATATAAAAAAACTGAAAGTGTGTGCTATCTACACTGCTGTGTGTTTCTCTCACAATAATTTCATTTGGCTTTTATGTGATAGAATACAACAAAGTGCTGCATCGTAAAACAGTGAAAAAAATAAATGTAAAACTCAGAAAAGTGCACTCTGCATTTGTTTATGCCCCCTCTACACATAAATAAATGTATGACCATTAAAACCCAACTAATACGTAAAAAGAAACATGTGATATGCTTAGCTGGAGGTATCAGTAGAAAGGACAGATATTAGTTATGAATTCCACAAATCTGAACTTCATTTAAGCATGGAAAAATAATTGGAGAAAGAAAGCCATGCAAAGTGAACACACCAAACTGCAGGAGGTGTCAGAGTCATGGTGTGGGGTTGCTTTCAAAGATGGATGGAGATTTATATTGGGCCACCCTGGAAGAAAACTAGTTAGATGCTGAAAAAGACATAAGATGGGGAAATGTCCAAATGGAACAGTTTTGATTAAAGCATAAAAATTTAATAGAATAATCCAATGAAAATAATTGAGGAGAGTGAATATAAGTGCATGATGTACTTTTCTAATTTTTATTTCCAAGCCACCCATGTGCCCCCTAAACAAAGAAAACAAGATTTTCTTCTACTTCACAACCACTTTGTGGTGACATTCTAAAAAACTACTGTATGAATTCTCTTCTGGCAAGGCACCATTTCTTTTATTTATGGAAATGTATGCATGTGTCTGGCTGTATCAAGCAATTAGCTGCATAAATGCATTTAAGGACAATAATATTTTTGCAGTAAACAAAAAACTCATGTCAGAAAAAATGAACCTCCAGTGTATGATAAATTTTTTTTTGTGGCAAAGCACCAGAATAGCACACGTTATGCTGCAGCGAGTGCTTCACAAAAAATAAACACTGGAGGACATGTTTATAGCCGATTACATTTCAAAGAAATGTGCACTGATTAAAAAGAAAGCACTTCTTGTGGTTAGAAACAAAAGTGTTTCTGTAGAACTTTTCTGTATCAGCAATTGATCAAAGTGTTTACCAAGATTTAATGCACACTGACTCACAAAGCATTTTAAGGACATTCTTGTAGATTGATGGACTGTGTCGCTTTGCTTTAGATTTTGTCCCCTACAAAGATCATCTTCTGTCTTCAATCAATACAGGAAAGCAAGACTTCTCTAAATTTTCTGTCTGTCTGTGTTTAGGTCATTATAAACAATCTTTATGGCATTAACACAGGTGTAAGTCGGCTGATATGCATGCCAGGAACAGGTGATTCATAATAATGACCACAACAACTTTTAGTTATTTAGAAAATAAACAAACTTAGTCCTCCTCTTTCACCTTAATATTTGCAAGTGGCATTATAACCACAGACATTCGCTGCTTTTCAAAATGAAGCACTTATTGTTCTATTTATTTGAAGTTCAACATTCTGTTTAATTCACTCTAATTTCATAATGTATAATGTACCTAAGGAGCATGTGTGTTGCTTAGACTAGACATCACAAATTCTTTGTCTTAGAGTAGAGAGAACAGCGGTCTTCAAACTGAATATAGCATAGTCTATTGTAAAAAAAAAAAAAAGGAGAGGACAAATTGAGCACAGGGACTGAGAAGTCTAATCTAAATCCTGACGACACTTTAAGTTCTTAAAAAAGCCTTTATGGTTTTATACATTCTTAAAGTTAACCCTAATCCCAACAAGCGATAATGGATTTCTAACTTCGAATCTATTTTCGTAGAACATAAATATATTTACAGCACTGAAATGCAAATGCCACAGAGATATTTTTAGTTTTGACTCGTCAGAAAACTGAGACTGAATGTCGACTTTGGAAAAAAAAATACTTCTGGATATCCCTGCTAACCTCCCGCTGACCTCCAAAAACAAGTGAAGGATATACATAATTTCAAAAGGGTCCATGGTGATAGGTCCAAACTGGCTGCAGTCACACTTGTTGTCCACCACAACCATGAAAAGGTTACTGCTGGGGATCTGCTGAATCACAAATGACCTGCCAATAAAAGCAGAAATCCAGAAGGAAAACAATGAAAAATGAAAAAATACATGTAGGGAGAAGAAATTGTGTGATAAACTGGTCGTCAAAATGATGAGTTAGAAAGTAACTTCCAGATCAGTAATGTTGCTCAAGTTTGAATTCTACTCTAGTGTATACACTGTATAAGAAAGACGCCACATAACAAAGGACAAGGAAATAAAATACTCTATTAAGAGCTCTGAATAAACGTGGAGACCCACACAATCTTGGATGGACATGGCCAGACTAGACACACATACTAACTCTTTGCAACGTCTAGTCCAAGGTGAGCATCAATGAAGTGTTGCTGACTATAACACACTCCATCAAGAGGCAAATGTGAACCACACTTTGGAGCATATTTCTTCCCACGTCTGTGTTTTACTGGCCTGGGAGATCAGGCCTCCTGCTTAGTGATTTATTTCCGTGGAAGAGCTTTATGATGAAGAGAGCTCGTAAAGATGATATTTTTTTCTTTATGTTACTCTGTCTTTTCTTTGGATCTCTTTCCTTCTCTGTCTCTTACTTCACTTTGGATAATTAAATATCCTATTTAATTATCAGATGTTAAAATAGTGTCCGAAAAAAAATTCTTTCTGAAGATAAGGAGTCTAACTGATGACAGATTAAAACTGGCCCAATATCTGGAGCTGTATTTCCTTCCTCACTCATTTAATAGCATTTTTTCATTTAACCCTACTCCTAAAAGTCTCTAATTCTTTAGTGGTACTAGTCAGCTACATTTTATACACATATCTCACTGTGACCAACAATGTTTAACATAACTACTTCAGCAGATTGATCAATTCAGTTCCAAGCAGTTACTCAGCATCTGACAAAATGTCTAATACTACGTTTTCAAACGCTGTGCAGTGCCAGGCTCGTTGAGTTCTCACTACAGAAAAAAAAACAGAACAAGCTTTCTGGAGAAAACATTGCTAAACATATGACACTGCACAGCTGCTAGACTTGAACGTATCCAGTGTTAGGAAAGTAAGTTCCGCATCCTGCATGAAAGCGCAGATAGCCCAAAGACTCAATGAAGAATACCTCAAATCTGCACAGATACTCAGCAAAAACCACCGATGCAAACTCTTTTATTAAGACAGACAAAAACACAACTTTCATTTCTCTGACCTAATGAAAAGAGTTGCAATATGTTTTCTGAGAAGGATGAAAGGATGACATGGTTGCAGATACCATAAAAAAAACAGCACTCATATTGTGAATGGGAGATAAATGTTTGAAAATAAGTGCTGAAAATGTTCAAAGACTGACAGTCCATGCCTTCCTTTCAAGGTTTTCATAAAATATTAACTTACTTTGTGTCGACAGTTGGTGAAAAATAGCAGTATGTTTTTGCTTATGAGTTTGAATCCTGTACTAGTTTATATTACAGGAATTTGCATGAAAATAAAGGGACATTTTTCTCCATTACATGAAGAAATCTTTGCTAAAATTTGGTTGCAGTTCTTCTTGCTGTGGATTTAACAGTTATTATTACTATAGCTGCATGTTGGTTTAGATTTGAGATTTGGATTCTTGATGATTGTAGGTGTTTACTCAGTTAAAGATGCATGAGGATTAAATAAAACTTTAAAAAAAAGTGGTGAAAACAAATAAGGAGTTTTTAGTAGCTCTCATGTTTGAATGCTGCAATGTCCTTTTATTTTCTTTTAATCATCATATACAAATAATCTTAAAACTGTTTATTCAGTTGATTTCTAACATATTAGGAGTGAAAAGATATTAGGTTTAGGAAATCAAGCAGTCCTGTGAGTGGCCTCACACATCGTAACAAACAATGTGTGTATAAACAGGTATTATTTCTGATAAGCCCTATTTATCAGAAATATGAAAAACTAAATGATACTGGCCAGATATGAGTAAAAATGAATAGCTGTAGACACTATTTTTACCGGCTTTAAGCCTTCTATAGACCTTGTACAAATGAAAATGGGGACTGTTCTTATTAATGCAGTTTGAAATAAAGATATGCTTGTATTTTAAGTCTTCAAGATAAAGTCACCTACTGGCTGGTAAAACAAACTATGCAATGAATCTATTTATTCTGGGAAGCTAGAAAAGCACCAAATCAAACATATACTACATTGCTTCATTTACATCCATCACCAAATCCTCTATGGTTTGGTAATGGATTTACACAAATAATGACACACATGCACACTGAGAATCAAACTACAGAAAGAGAAGTTTAGCAGGCAAGAGTTTGGGCTCCGTTTCCTAAAGCATAAAGCATACACGCATGTCTCAATAAAAATATAACAGAAAGTCTCAGTGAGCCAAAACATAAAACAGATGTTTATCACAAGTACTTTTAGATACAAATATGATTTGTAAAACTTCATATGCATAAAATAAAGAAATAATTTCACATTGTCAGATTTTTTTGTATCAGATCAAGAGAATTTCTATTTTTTAGTGTAAAAGTGCCCATCTCTTCACGGTGTCATCACTGGATAAAAATAACTGTCATGTAAATCTGAACGGGTGTGAGAGAGCCTGAGTAGGTGCTGTTGTATGTGTGTTTTGCGTTATGACTGGTTCCCCAACCGCATTTTAGATATGGCACCAACGGCGGAGGTTACCCTGCCGACCTTGAGGGGCTCTACAGTCAGCAGACACACAAGGAAAACACACGCATACACGCAAACACACGCACACAAACACAGATTTCCGAGCTCACTGGCAGCTCCACAGCTGGGAGCAATGAAGGGCCCATTGGAGGGATCCAGAGAACACCCCACAATTGCCTGACAGAAAATCCCAAATTGTTAATGGGGACCACACTCATTTTCCCATTTTTAAAAGGAAGCCTTTCTTTTTTTTTCAACCTCTCCCTCATCCCTAAATGCCTCGTATTTCAAACTGCTGGAGGACAGAGTTGGGGGTTTGTGTGTGTTGCTGATGGATTGGCTGGATAAACGTATTTTTCACAGATAACAAAATGAAGTTAAAGTTTCTCTCATCCTATTTGCTGTTTAATTCCAGTTACAATCTTTTATACCAAACAAATGTAAAAAGCTTGTCACTGTGGAAAGTTGTTGGTAATCTTTTACTTTTTTTTTTTTTACATTTCTGAGTGTCGCTTACTTGATGCAGCCATCGCAGTCGATGTTGCCCATGTTCTCCTTGATTGTTCTTTCTGAGACAAAGGCAGGGTACTCTGTGTCACATGGCACCTGCATATGCGGACCTGCCCTTTGAGCTAAACCAAAGAGAAAATTAACAGTGAAAAGAGAGAAGAGATAATGAAAAATGAGAATGAAAGAAATGGCAAAGGAGGCCAAAACTGAAGGAAAAGTTAAACGACACTGAATAAAAGACTTAAATTATACATGTAAAAAAGCTATCAGGTCATTAAACAGGATTGGAGGCAAACACATCACATCCATGCAAAAATCTAACCATTATAGAAAACAGTGCTTTAGAAGCAGAGCAACTTTTTTCTGCTTCAAAAAGCCAATTGGAGGTGTTTGTTCTCCCCAAACATTGCTTGAACACTACTGCCACCCAGAGGATTGAGCAATTTCTACAAGATGGTTGGCAATATCTTCCATTAGCAAACTAATTTATTTAACGCAAGAAAACAGCTCTAAGGCTCAGCTTAAGCACAGAGCGCTTCTCATCTTTATGACAGAGATTTCTAAAGATGGCGGATTATATGTGTGATTAGAATGGAGTGGTTTAATTACAGCGAGTCAGCAGCACAGCATTGTTGTCTGCGCGTGCGCATTAAAACCATATATGAGTATAAACGTCTGGGATTAGCTCAGCTTGAGTAGCTGTGTAGATTTGGTTACAGCCTTGCTAGGTTGTTGTGTTTCAGCCCTGTGTCACAAGCCTTGGTGTCTTTGTTGTAAAAGGATACAGAAAGTGCTGCTAAGACCTGAGGCTAGCCAGCTGTGAAATTGTCTCGAATGCTTGGCGAGTGGAGATGCCCAGCTTCACTTCATCCAGGATTAAAATGTGCAAGTAAAGCATTTTATGGAACTCTCATTTTGGAGTTCTTTCTCTGTCCCTCTCGCTTTCACAAAAATATTTTGTTGGTTTTGGCTCCAATTAATGTGACACTTTGATGCTGCTTAGTGCAAGTCTCATTCCAGACAGGGAAATGGTATTCAACACTCCATAAAGCAAGAAGAATTACAGCATTTACTACTTGTCGGTGAAAATATGAGAATGTGCATGTGTTCAAGGGAGAAAACGAGACATAAAAGTACAAGCAAAGACATAAACCAGAAAAGAAGAGAAATACATACCTCTGCTTTCATAAAGCGTATATCATTTCTCTCCAAAATCAATATTCAGTATGCATCTTATGAATCACACTGTAACTTTTTTGGCAGTTACATGATAAATTTTGGATTTGGGTTATTTCTTGCCACTGTTTTCATACTGACATTTTTTTAAGGGAGTCTTATTATGGAAGCCTAAGTGCAAACAAGGAAACGGTGAAGGTAATGATACAATGATGTCATTCAACCGATTCATTTTCCTTGAATTTTAGCAGAGGTTTTATTTTACTACTTTATGGTAAGATGTAAACACTATTTATATATATGGCACATTCCACCGATAGAAATCGTGAAGTGCCTCACAGTAGATGAATAAAAGTGTACCCAAAAAAATAACTTCAAGTTACATAAACATAACAAAGCCATATAGAACAAGAGATAAATACAAACTGGTCATAAAAAATGTGTTTTTCAGAAATCAGCATTGTCTTGTAAAGACAAGGGAAGCAATTGAAAGTATAATTTTTGTTTTAATATGGATCTGCTTAGCTGATTTAAAGGCCAAAATTGGAGGGCAAAACTAACTTCTTAGAGTTTTAAAGAATAAATCTCAAAATTAGACAAAACTCTTAAAGTAGCTAGTAATTAATAAAGTCAAATTTTTCAATTTCCAGTTAGGATCCTGTCAGTAAAGTTTTGGATCATCCGAAGACAACCAAGGGGTTTATTTGTAAAATCTACAACAGATATAAGCATGAAACTTTCAAATCCACATGAACCAGAAAAACCTCCAAAAGTACTGACAACAAAAAAAACAAAACAAATTAATTTGTTATTCTGATCAAAATGAATAAAATGTAAAATATTTACATTATTTTTAATAATGCAATTATGTGTTTGTGTGCGGGTTGTTTAAAATGCATCCATTCTTACCTTTGGCTGTGAGATCAGAGTTCCACCAACTGTATAAGTTGAATTCAACCAGGAATCTGAATATGGAAATGACAGAGATTAACGAACATGCAAGTAAAAAAAAAAAAACTTCCATTAATTTGCTACTTATTGCTTCAACATCCTTTTATGCAAGACCACAGAAAATCATGAATGCTTAGTAAAGTAAAAGTGTTGTAGAATATTCTATTAGTTTAATCTGCAACAAATGCAGCAAGTCCTGGCATTCATTGTGAATTGGAAATCTCCTCTAGGAGCTGCAAGTTTTGTTTAATTTGAAGAAAATCACATGTTTCTTGCAATACATCAAGCCATTTCAGAGTTTATTTTGGTTCTTATTTAGAATAAATGAACTGGAGATATGCAATACCAAGCATCATGTCTTAGAATCACTCAAGGTATTTTAAGTTCATCTGATCAAAGTAGCTAAAGCCTTTAGTTACTTCACCAGTACCAGTTGGTGTTCTGCTGTCTACCATTTGACATCCAGGAACCATATCATGCTGTGTGGCCACAATTTCTGCTGCTAACTATTAAAAAGAATCACAACCATCTTTGTTGTCTGTCACTTTTTTAAAACTGTAGAGTAGGATATGCTTAAATATTCTGCTACTTTAACACATCTGTGTTTTCCAAACAACAAAAAAAATGTTTTTCCCCCCTTTACGATGAATTGAAATGTCTGTAGTCACACAGCTGTTCTTTTAAGGGTAGAACAGGTTGAGCTATGTTCAGAGCTAAGTGCTAAGCTAATAAAACAGGAGAGCAATTTTCTCTCTGAGTGTTGTCAAAATGTGATTGACTCGAATTGCTGTGACATTTGCTAAGATCTGAATAACCAGAGTCGTCTCAAAACTGAAGAGTTGAAAAACAGATCAAATGCATTGTGTTATATTACACTTTAAAGCGACTGAGTTTTTTTAAGTGTAGTTGGCAATCGATTTTTAACAAATTTAGACTGGAAAAAAACAGCAAAATTGGGAAAAAAAAGCAGAAAGTGCAGTGGATAGCAGATTTTTATTTCTCATTCATTTTAAATTAGTTCTAAATGTTAAGCATAATGAGTACTGAAAATTGTACTACAAATTGACAAGGAATAATAACAAATACGAAAAATCATTGCATATTCCACATAACGGATGATTTTTTATTTTTAGCCTTATTTATTCTTAGGTCTAGCTATATGTTGTATAAATAGAAAACATCTCACATTTATCTCATTTCTCTAATTACTTCTATTGCTAAAACATAAAATAACAACTCTGTACTCCCATGATGCACTGTGGCAGTGACAGACCACCCAGCAGGATTAAACCACAACCACAATGTGGCATCACAGAAATACTCATGGTGCAGGAAACATCAGGTAGCTATTACTGGTTATGATCACAGAGGATCACATCAACGTACATGTGGAGGCCTCCATAAACAAACACACAACAGATATACAGTATACTCACAAACATACAGCTAATCTCAGAGCAGACAGGCCTAAATACAAGTCTTCAGAAACCACATATATGCACAAAGCTTATAGCATTACTCCATAAACAGACAAGAGATATTCTCCAGTGAGGACTCTTACATGACAAGCTCAGTCAGGATCCACTTTACAACTGCAAAGAAAGCGAAGTAAGGCTAGAAGAAAAAAAAGGAGGGATGATTGGACACTAGCAATAAATATTGTACTATATGGACATCACTACATGGGTAGAACACATAGAGGTTGGAGAGTACTCACATCCAGGAGTGTGTGCCCACTGTCGCTACTCTCTGAATGGACCCAACAAAGAGCCTGGTAGTCATACAGTGTGACACTATGGAGACAAATATAGAATAGACAACAGGACGGTGACACAGAGCATCCAAAATAGAATTAGAGAAAACATTTCCCATAGTTCTATTGAGCCGTCAAGGAATTTTGATTCAGACTTTATCTGCAAATGCATGCCTGACGAACATTTCAGTCTGCTCTGTTGGGGATGGAAGAGAAGATCCCACCTCTGTAATAACTGTTTCACATACAAATATTATACATGATGGATGTAAAAAGAATGGAAGTAGCAAAGCAAGTGAAAGCTGAGCACCTCCTCAGAGGTTTGTCAAAGTGATTTCAGAAAAGTCTGTGTGTGGATAATTTGTGGGATATTGGAGGGATATCTGAGGTTTTAAGGGCTTAGTGAACCCTGAGGGGGTAAGATCTCGCTCCGTCTGGAGGAGGTTATTGCTAAGGTTACAAGCTTGTCTTTGAACAATGGACACTCTTTTTAATAGCCGTTGGGAGAGTTCTTACACATGATATACTAGTGTGTGAACGGCAGTCTGAACATGTGTGACAACAGAGTGGGGTTCAATATATCTGCCGCCCCAGGCGATGTTGAAACCTCAGTCGCAGTACTAATGACACACAGCCCCATCACGATGCCCAGAACCAATTAGTGATAAGTAAGACCACATGAATTGCTTCATAACTTACTTAAACTAATGTAAAATAGTATAGTGATTCTCAAAGTCTTGACTTCTATTGATGATATGGTCAGGTACTTTTAAAGGTTAACAAATGTCTTTGGTTCTGAAGCACTAAATAGCAATTGGTGGGGTCCTGTAATATTTGTCATTCATCACTGCCATACACTAAGCAACATGATTTGTTTGAGAGGGAGGACAACAATTTGTATGATTAACTAGATAAGAAATGAAAGTCCATATTTTGTAGAGCTAAATTATCAACAGGTCACATCAAAACCGAGAGACCACAATGTAACGTTAGCCTAGTAATGCAGCAAATATGGCAAATGGAGAAAAAAATATTAAAATAAAAAAATAAAGATTAATGCACCCTGAACATTATTATTGGTGGTTCGTGAAATCACAATGATACTACAGACCATATAGTACCAAAAAAATGTGGAGTAAATTTTACAAAAATGCTTTGACAAAACTGAGCGGTAAATTTTAGGAGTTTTTACAAAGGAATCAAAGTTATTCTTCAATGTAGCTAATTAGATTTAATAGATTAATTACATGATTAACTACTTGTTAAGGTTGAACAATGTGATTACCCTATAAAACCTGGGATTCTTAAAATAAGTGGAAAAACATACTGAAGGGAAATCATTTTTTGTAAGGTAAAAACATACAAAATATTTGTTCATCAGTAGTTGTTGGAGTCCTCTAATGCAGAAATCTGATTTGAATTCATGAACATATAATTTGACTTCCCCTGCTATAAATTATTGAACAGTACTTGCTTTACTTAAACAATTGTTGAAGCAGTATCTTCATGTTTTAATAGATAAAAGCATTGATTCTGGCTTATGAATAAGTTCAAGCTGACAGTTTGTCAAGCTTAAGTAAGGAATTTGACATGTAAATGTCGCTTCAAACAAGACAAAAAACTGATGGATATCATATTGGATTTATCGGTCTTTAGATCCAAACGCTCTGTTTCTCATCATGCTAATATCTTCCCAAAACAAGTCATGTTACTCCTTCAACATATGTCTTCCTCAATCTTCGAAAATCCATCTTCAACCAGTTGTAAGGATTCTGAGAAAACACTTGTTTTTATAGATGGGTCTGTAAACTATTAGCTGTCTGATGTGAAGGGCTCATTTTTCTAAGCTATGGGCTGGGTTTTGCAATTATACAATGATTTGCAGTTTTACACAGAGAAATTCCCCCTCACCCAGGTCCCATACGTATAAAGGAATGGAGGGTACTGCCCTGCTGCAGGCTTGGGAACGTGGTTGCAAGCTTCACTGAAATACTAATTTACGCAAAGCTCTGTAACTAGGCAAAGACTTCACAAATTTCAAATCATTCCACAACTGATTTATATTACGACTAAAGTTTGTGTGTTTTTGGCTTGTGGGCATTTCTGCTGTGGAACAGCAGGGAAGGTGTCCTGGAGCTAAATCTGAAAAAACAGGTTCCGGAGATAGAGGTTCTTGACAAGAATAGTATGTTTGTCCACATGCTATTTGTTTGTGAAGATGTGTGTATGGTGTGGAAATGTATGCACTGAATTTTCTCTTAAGTCTTTTGTCTTAGGGAATAAAGATTTGCTTTGGCACATTAAGAGCTGTCCGAAAAGGATATGCCCTCATTCTGTAACTTGCCTTTTGATTTTTTTTTTTTTACACGTTTGTACAAATATACACTCACTAAATGCATGTACTTGGGCTTGATCCTCCAAGTGATCACACATATACACACACAGACACATGCATGCACACATGGATTACCGTTTAAAAGAGCCCATCTGCAGCAACTTATTCATTACAGCTCCTTCTGCTTCACCAAAAAAATTTCCAGTCTGAAAAAGAAAGGACAAAAGGTTCTTTAATGAAGAGTATTGTCCATCTGCAACAGTTGTAATACAAATTTTAACAATTTTAGCAATTATATCACATGCATTGCTTATTATACTCCAGAATTTGAAAATGCAGATTTTGGACCATTTATGGAAAATTATCTTTTGATGTCCTGATTGACTACTTTTGGTACAACAGATCATTTTTGGAACACATTATCTGCTCTCTTCAATGACTTCTGATGCTTTCACAAACTTCTGTGGCTTTGTGTCCTATTGGTCCTGATAGATTAATGTTTCTACATTAATTTGTAGCTGTGAAGTTGAATGTGCATAGAAAAAAATACATTTTTGAACACTATTATGCTAAAGCACCTTATTCATATTATGCAAATATGTAATATATTACACACACATAATAATCATGTCATATAAACGTGATAATTATATTTAATAAAAATAATAATTATATTGCATAAACATGATCATTTAAACTGGATGATGGCAATATTATGCTTACAGTGCATGCATATTAATACAGTAGTTGATCAAGTTTTATTCCACGGTTGGTTGGAGGCATGTAGAGATGCTGATGCTGCTGTGCAACGTGGATGAAGTCATGATTAGTATGTACACTCTGAGAATAATCCTAAACAGAATGGGACTGCACAGTTCGATTCTCCTCTCGAACCTTCCTCATTGACCATCCAATAAATCTTCCTCATAGGAGAGTTATGGGAGGCTTCATAACATTTAAAGTTTTACCACTTTAAATGTTTTACCACTTTACCACTTTATTACTCAGAGTACAATAAAATATCTGTTTTTTTTCTCCCCATTTGTGTAGAACAAAGATAAATGAGGCAGCTCATGCAGCACATTTATTTAAATCCTAATTTCATGCGGCATGTAGATTCCCGCAATGTGGTTTCTGTCGGAATCGAAACAACGAGCAGTCCATGTTTTTAGCCAGGCATTCCTCACCACATGTATCCCAAATTAACTTGATATGCCAGCTTCTTCCTTCTGTTGAATTTCATTGTCAATGCAACCTAAAAGGATACTACTGCCAACATCTGGAGGAAATTATCACATAAAGTCAAAAAAGGATCATATTTATACTATATATTGTTACATTTATACAAAATAATTAAGTTTTTGTATGAATGTACAAAAACTTAATTACAGTTTGTACAAACATTGAAAAATATATTTCAATGTTTGTAGAGAATAATTACCATAACATGTTCAAAAAAGTATATATTTTTTTCCATGACAGCAATACGATTCTGGAAATGAGAGTCAGTCAAACAAAATGATTTTATTAATTATGATTTTTTTTCTTAAGAAACAATCACTAATAGGGTTCTATTACAATGGAACCAACCTACAAACTAACTACTTTTTATGATTAGTTTTATTAAAATTGGATTTTAACCCTTTAAATTTTAGACACAGTTAAAATATTATAGTTTGTTCATCTGTTTGGAGGAAAAATAATTAAAAATAAATTAAGTGTTACAGCTCAGGTGGATGTGTTAAATGAACGCCTTGCTAAAGCAGAGTTTGACTCAATTTCAGTATTCAATTTAACTCACATTTGTTAATTCTGGGTTTCTACTGCAGTCAACATTCCTAATGAAGTGACCACCTTGCCATGCAAAGATTCCTCAGAGATATCATCGGCATCAATTTTATATGCAATTTATGTTAAATATTGTATTTCTACTTGATTTTTTTGGCCACAGCAATCACAAAAACGTTGCAATGTCCTGGAGGGACTGACTTTTCTTTAAATGGCCTCTTGACCAGATCATGTTTAAAACACCTTGCTACCACACATTCAAAATATATCACGACTAAACAGTAGATAATAACCTTTAATAAATTATGATCAAATTAAAAAGATGAGAAAATATTAAGGATATGAACACAAAGGCGGATGCAGAAAAAGAACATGCAGGAGAAGAGAAGGGCAATGACAGCCAGCGGACTTGCTTTGGATGAGCCAGAGTCAGAATGACAGCATGTCTGGTGACAGCTAAGCAGAAGGTACATGCTCAAACAGCACTTTGAGAGAGAGCGCAGTCTGTGCAAGAGTATCAAAAACAAGATGCTTGCTTCTATGTCTCACCAGTGTGTAGTCTTCTGCTACAAGAATGAAGCCATTGTTGTCAATGAGGTAGCAGTTAATATGCTGTCAATTAGAAAATATAGTTTAGGGCAGAGTCATCGAACAAAAGATCATGGACTGAGAAGAGGAAAATGTCTTACCTCATCATCACAGCTTATGGAGCACTTCCCATCTAATGCTGCACACTGAAATTTTTTTTAAAAAAAAGACAATCAAAAAATATTTTTATATTGAAGGTGAGAAAATTGCTATAGTAAAAATGGGTGAATGAGTGATGATTGTCATCTGTTAAAATTGCAACGAGAAATTTAAATGTAACTGACTTGCAAGCTGTCATATGTTGTAATCATGACTTATTAGACAAACACAGTTCTAATAAATATACAGATGTGCTTGTTTTGCATATAAAACCAAATAAAGTAAAACAGGAATGTGGCTGAATACTGCAGTTTGACTCTTAAGAGGAAGAAAGTATCTCAGTCTGATTCACACATCTGAATTCAAGCAAACCAGCAGAGGGTGCTCATCCAGTAACATAAAAATAAAGAGTTCTTGCAAAAGGAAAGAGTAGATCGAAACATTTTTTTAAGAAATGCTTCTGTTTTTCTGTATTCAATTTCTGTGGTAGTAGTAACCTGATCTTCTAAAGCAGGGTACTACTTGCATTTACTGCCATATCTCAGTGTAGCATCAAAGGCTGTGTTTTGTAATTTCGATTATGGAAGAAACCAATAAGCTGTCAGAGTTTTAGCTTGAAATGAAATAGGCCAGGATGCTCTCTGGAAAACAGCTATCTGCTGAAATTAAAACTTTTGAAAAATTACTCATCCCTCTACATTTTATATTTAAGCAACGAACACAATGTTTCAGATTTTTTTAGGTCACATCACTTCAGCATCAGACAATTATTTACATTGTCAGTACTGTTTTAAGGTGAGGAACATTTATCAATGACTCAGTAGCGATGAATCCATTGCATTAATATTGTAGTGAAGTGATTTTTGAATGCTGTCTCCTGCAGGAAGCCAAGTGATGGACAGATGAGAGCACAGACAGTCAGCCAGAATTGAATATTTATATAATATTAAAAAGAGGTGATCATAGAAAAGAAAAGACAGAAATTTGGAAAAGATTAGAATTTAGAACAGTATGTTAAATATCAACAGGAAAACAAGAACCTGTTAGTTTTTACGCCTTGTTTTTGGCTCGTGTGCTTAGATTTGAAAATGTGTTTTTACTTCAATCATGGGATGAGCATCCTGTCACTAGGTACCTGTCTGCTGGCTGTCCAAAATTTTCTCTGGAAAAACTCCAACTTCATCTGGATGCCAACAGCTGAAAGAGATGCAAAACAATAATGAAAGTTATAATCACAAAAAGTATTAAGAACGTAGTGCAAATGCAATATATCATGTAAACCAAAAAAAAAAAAAAAACAACTTTACTGCACAAACACTTGCTTCCTAACTTGGACCAAATGGACTGCATGTTAGCACATTTTTTTGGATTTGGTCAAATTGTTATGCGTAATGAAATTACATATCTGCGATGGCAGATTAAAACAATATTTGAATCAGTATTGTCTCGCTTGATGATGCGTTGGCTATATGATGCCAACATTTAAATTTTGGGAAACTTTAAGGATAATTTGGAGATAAATTATTTTCCCCTTCTGTAAGCAGGAACGATCAAGTTGTTATTTTGGTAAAACTGCTGCAGAAACAGCAATTGCCACACTCTCCACTCAGAGATAAAAAAGAAAGCTAAGCAGATTAAAATAGATTGTTGCATTCACGTCGATTGTCATCAATAAAACACAACAGTAATTTATTCTGTCCTATTTGAGTGGTCAGCATGAATAGAATAATACCATTTGTGAAAATGACAGCAAGGTACTTGAAGTACTTTCCTTAAGGCAAAGACTGAATTGCAACCAGAGTTTTTCCTCTATTTATTCCAATTAGCTGAGTTTAAAAAAACCTTACAATATTTATTACTGATTCTAACACAACCGGAGGTCTTCTACAAAAAGAGCTTGACTGAATGCTGAACTCCCACCCAAATGCCAAACTCATGTCGCAACTTCTCAATGCTGTCGGTGCCAAATTCTAGAATTTGGCACCGACAGCATTCAATACTTTATGCATTCAGACGAGCAAATAGAGTTCCAGCCCCTGGCAGACATGCTTTAAAAAAAACTCGGACTGAAATTCAGATCTAGATGAAACCCGAAGGAGACTTGTACTTACATCAGAGAGGTAAATCCCTTCATGCCACTAGAACAGCTTGTTATGTATGATATTTAAGGTTAAATAATCTTTAGGCGAAACAGCCAACAGATCTATTTGCAATCTTCAGGCTGATCATTTTCACAATAAAAAACAAGCTAAAAATGTATTTTCACTTCCCAGTGTACTGATAACGTAATTGTGCAAATGTTTTCCTGTTGTGTGGTGCTACTGTGACCCATTTTAGCTCTTGCCCATAGGAACAGGTGCAGATTATCCCATCCTAAGCTTTGCCAGATCCTTTGGGCAGCCCACCATCTCTACACCCACATGAAAAACCCGGGAGGAAAGGCTAATTTAAGATGCTGGGCAACAGGAATGGAAACAGGAGAGATGGAAAAAGGTAGAGCATGGATAATAAGGACCATTACAGACTCGGAGATGTCAGACAGGAAAACAGTGAATTCTTGCAATCTATTCCACGTAGCATTTGAAGTGAAGAGGCAGCACATTCATTAAGGAAATACATTAATGGTGGGAGCACAAATCTGCAACAGCTGCTTCAGGGCTTCATTCTGTGCAATGGCAGTAATTACACTGATTTTAGAATGCACAGGAGTGACAATTCAAAACAAAAGCTCAAATCTAATCCACTAAGACAGAAATTATTTTTGTTCCACGTATGAACATTTAATTTCCCTATGTATGATTGACTTAAGAACTTGAAAGTATTTATGCGCTGAGCTGGGTTTATGAGCATAAAGATGAAGAGAGAAAATCCATTCTAAATCCATCCCATCACCAATCTCCAATCAGTTCTGTCCCAAGCAGGGGGGATGACAACTGGTTTACAGCCTACTGATTTAGGATTCTAGTAAGGATACAATAAATGTACTCCAGTACCATATAAAGGCTTTCATGCCCTTTGCAGTCCTTCAGATTTTATTTCTTTAAAATAAAATAGACCATTCTATTTTAATAATTGTAAAGTAAATTAATAAAATGTGATGTTTTTTTGGATACAAAAATCCCCTGAAAAGTGTGGCTTGAATTTCTATTCAGATCAACTGACTCAGTATTTTGAATCGCAGGCTATGGTCTTTTCTGCCTGGAGTTTGCATGTTCTCCCTATGCAAACACAAGGTCCCTCTGGGTACTTTGGTTTTCTCTCACAGTTCAAAAAGAGAACTTTACATGTTGCAGAATATAGACCAAAAAATTGCACACATTTGTAATGGAAATGCAGCCACTGCGGTCAGTTACCCACTGCTGGATTCCACTGTGGTCATTTCATTAAACCTAATGTCATCTAACTTCTGCCTGACTGTCTCCTGCACTCACCATAACAGCAGTAGATTAAAACAAAACAGGAAAGAGACTTTTCTTTTTTTGTAGGAAAATTTCAGAACAGAGTAACTAAATACATTAACATATGACTTTTTAGCATATCTAATACATCACAAATTTGAAGATTTACTTTCACACATAGGTAGATTCAGTAATGTTTCAAACATGGCTGTGAATGCGAGCATCTGTGTGCATTTTACACATTTTAAAATACGTTGTTCAAGACTAATTTGTCCACTTGTATTAAATTTGTAAGTTATTTTTACAGATGGAAAACAGCAAATAGACCCATGATAAGCAGCAGAACAGAACAGGATGTTGTCAAGCAGAAGAGCAAATACCCAGAAACCAGAGTGAACTAGCAAGCATCAAAACAGCTTAATATCAACAAGGATCTGCACAATAACATGAGTCTAACAGTCAATCTTTTAATGAGCAATGAAAGAAAAATAAATAAATAAATCAAGCAAATTTATTGGAGCCTCCCAATGTTGAACTGTATATGTGCACCAACATGTGCATTTGTGCAAGCTGCGTTGCTGTGCTGAGGGCGTGTTCTGCCAGCCCCTCTGCCCACGGCTTATGCATAATATTATCAAAGCGTGCCACAGCAATAGGCATTGTGTATTTAAGTGCATGAGTATTTTTATTTCCTCGCTGCATTCTCGATCTAATTTTGTCTTGTTCAGTTATTGCCAGAGTAACAGGAGGTGCAACATGGATGTTGGTGAATGTGTTTGTGCTATGATTTAGGAGGCACAGCTGTCCAGAGGGAGATGACACACCATCATATACACCAATCCAACTGGGGATAGAGGAGGAGGGGTGAGGGGTGAACAGTGAGCAAAACAGAGAGAAAGACAGACAAGGCCAAGTGTTGATTTGGTGTCAATAGAACAACAAATTCAGTCATGACAAGTGGCAATGTACTAAGAACAGAAAACACTATGAACAAAAATATTCAGGAAGGCACATGAGGATTTGAGGGATAGTAAGAGAGCAACAAAAGGAGAGATAGAGAGCAAGAGAGATAGACAAGAAGGGAGAGAGGGAGAGAGAGGAAGAGCTCCGAACTCGAGTGATTTCCAGACTGGCTGGGAGTGAGCTAGCGCTCTGATCTGCCTGCTCTGATGGGGTTTCATGCCCTCACAGGCACTGCTGGGAAACCTGAGGGCAAGGCTGGTTTCTGACGCTTTTGTTTTTGCTCTCCAATTCCCACCTATTGACCAGACAAACCGAATGAGAGCTGGGACCAGACGATCTCAACCTCAATGACGACAAATGGATCCTACACCAGTGAGGCTCACCGCAATACCAAAAGGGAGCTAAAAGAACCCTGAACACAACACGGCCCAAAAACTGGCAGAAATGAGAGGTAGGATTTTCATTGCTGGTGTTTTGTGAGTGTAATTTATGCGTGGGTATTCAAGGATTATTAGGCATTAATCAGGATTTGTAATTTAAATTAAAAATTCTAATAACATTTCTACATTAAATGCTGGATATCGGGTCAGCGTTGATTCTTTTGACAAGTTGCAATTAGTGTGATATTGACAGCTGAGGTTATTCACAGTTGCAACTGTTATGGATAATGTGGACATGTCATTACAAACTTCTTGTTATAGGTTTTATCATGAAGGGACACAACAGCAAATAGCCAGTCCTTTGTATTGACCTCATTACATAACTCCTGTTATAATGCCCATCTTGGATATGTACACTCGAGAGTTTGTTTTTCAAAAAATGCACAAATAAAAAGCTCATGTAATAAATTTTTTATGCACATGCTATGAGGGCCAAGTGACCTAAATAACCTAAAGGATTCCAAGTTGTCCTTTAGGTTGATTGGGAACCTAGTTGACTTCTTGTGTTGACAGGAAATATGTCAAAAAAAAGTACCGGTACTTGTTTTGTAACATATTTCTTCAAGTTCAAAGAAGAGTTGAACTCTTCTTTCAGTGGCCCCCAGTGCTTTATAGAGCAGACTGTGAAGTAAATAGGTGTCATTTAATCCATTCATTCCCAAGCTTGGGGTCACGACCTCAAGAGGGCATGTAGATCATTTCTGTAGGCTGCTAAAATGGTTGTAGAGATGAATAAAAATTCATGCCACAATGAAATAACTTTTTTGACACCGAGGAGAGATTTATATGTTATAGAGCTTGTGCAAGTGATTTTATATGTGAATTTAAAAGCATGATAGCTGATAACCCACACAGTCCACTCATGCAGCAAATGGAAAAAAAAGAGACAAACAAAGCAAACTTTGCCACCTACCAGAAGACCTGACCACAGATTATTTCAACTGAGTACACAGTTTTGAGGGGTCAGTAAAGGGTCACAAACAGAAACACGACCGCTGGATTACAAATGAAATGGGTGCGAAAAAGCGAACGTGTTTCATAATGTGAGAGTACAAAAAGTATTGACTTCTGAATAGCTTTAGAGTGGATTCATAAGAACGGGCAAGTCAATGGCAGTTCTGCCTGCCTATACAGAAAAAAGGCCTATGCAGACAAATTTGAGAAAAACACCATGAATTCCCACTTATAAAACATTTATTTGAATTAGTAGGAGGAAACATTTATCGAAAATGATGATGGTAATTTGATAAACAATAATAAACAGCACAATTCTTCCACCTATGCAACATCTATGATGCAACTTATGAGTAAGCTACACTCATAGACTTGGGTCGGTGCTTCATTTCATTGAGCCTCCAGCTAGTCAAGCCAATGCTATAAATAATGCTGTTATGTTCCAGAAGGAATGGACATGTGAAGTTATCTCAAAGGGAATCAGACACCCAGTATGTGCTGCGTATAGATTTGTGTGTGGGTGAGGGGTTACAGAGCTTTGATGAAGTTTCCAAGGGTCACTGTATAAGGGGGCGGGAGGGGAGATGTTATTGCTAAGAACTGGTGGTGTGCATTAGTTATAAGTTTAATTTAAAAACAAAATCATCTGGATAAAGGCAAAGTAAAATAGGAATAAAATAAATATGGACATAGGAATCTTTGAAACTACGGAGTTAATTATGCCATTACGTGCGAGCAATTAAATTGAAACTATAAATTAAATTAAAATTAAATAAATGTAGCACGCACTCATGTGGTGTTGTAATGTCTTGTTCCTGTGTCTCCACAGTGATTTTGGTGTGTGCATTCCTCTCCTCCCTGCCTTTGTCACATGCCTGTCCAAAGGAGTGCAGCTGCAACAGCAACACTAAAGTGGTGGACTGTCGGGGTCGAGGCCTCTATGACATCCCTCGGAGACTACATTCAGACACACAGGAACTGTATCTTCAAGATAACCATATCAGGGGACTAGGATCAATGGCTTTCAGAGAAATACCTCTTGTCCGCATTCTCGATCTGTCTAATAACTCTATTACATCTATTTCACCAACTGCTCTGCTTGGTCTGAGGACTCTGCAGCGCCTCAGCTTGGCATACAACAGCATCAGAGAACTTGACAAACGGCTGCTTGGACCTATTCGCTCACTTTCCCATTTTGACCTCTCACACAACAGGTTAAGTATAGATTCTTGAAACTGTCACACCTTCAGGAGCAGCATTGGGAAACTAAATAATAAACAGGAAAATCAATTGCAATAAGTGCTTTTCCTAGTTAACCTAAATTTGATTTAGGTTATTTAGGTTACATTTTATTGTGTTCTTTTCTTTTAGTAAAAAAAAACTAAAATCCTACACAATTCATACCAAGGGACTACATGAAATAATTACACATTTCTTCAAGAGGAATTTCAAATTCATTGAGAATAACTGAGACTCAAGTGTGAAATTAATCTTTTAAGGCCTTTTTCAAACATGTAAGGCAAAAGGAACAAAGGTCTTTCAAACTCTGAAAATATTTTTGAACATGAAATGATTTGAAATACAAGCCTTTGCAATAAAAAAGATCATCCACACTTGATTACACACTTGATACATAATAAAAAGCTGCACAAAGTGCAACAGTTAGCCAGAGAGCTTGCAAAGCTAAATGTGGCAAGAGATGTGCAGTAGAGTCTTTTCAATAGAGAAAAAATATCAAAGTAAACAATATTACCATTGTGATAAGAGGATTGCGGAAGTAAAAAGCTCAGTATAGATCTAAGCTGTTGTTTAATTAGCTATAGTAGAAATACTTTTAAAGGGATTTTTTTTAACACTTACACAATTTGATGTGACAGTGAAAGATGACAAGAGTCAACTTTGAGTTCAACATGAATTTCAGTTTATCAGAGATTCCCACAAAAGCTTTCTTTAATCTGATTCTCTTGCTTTTCTCTTTTATTAGTCTGTGGGGTTTGCCAGGAGTCATGGGGGACAGTCTGAAAAACCTCAGCTACCTGGGCTTAGCAAACAACAGACTAACAAGATTGGATCGTTCCCTTTTGGACACCATGACCCACCTGGACAGCATAGCGCTACGGAACAACCCCTGGAGGTGTGATTGCCAGCTTATTGGCCTCAAACTCTGGCTGGAGACCTACCTCTTTAAAGGTTAGATCGTTAGGAACTTTATTCACACAGGAATCCAAATTAACAGGGACATATCTGTCACAGGTTCAATGTTCTTATATCATAAGTTTCCCATAATGAAATTGCTGTGAAATCAAGTCAAATTTTTAATATGGCACTTTAGTCCTCCCTGCCACCTCATTTAGTTACTAATCCTCATATTGAATGGCTAAAGCAAAAATCCACAGCAAATGTCTGAAAGGTAGTAAAAGAATGACTTTTATTAGCAACTCAGCTGCTGAGGGCATTTCCACAGGTGGTTTGAACTCTAGACACTCAGCAGTATATTTTATTCTGGTCCATCTTTTTGCACAAATATATTCCAGCAACGGTTGGGTAGAAACAATGGGCAAACATGGAGAAATAGAAGTTTACTTACCTGGAAATATGCAAAATATTTATAATTTGGATGTAAGTTATGTTCTTCAATTGGAGATAATGCTCTTCTGCTTTGAATCTTACTGGACTGCAGTGAAAAGCACAAACTAGAGATTTGTTTTTTACCCTTTATTCTTTTTTTGTTATGTATAGCATGCTAATAATACATTTACTAGCAAGTATTATGTAATGATACTCTAAGAAAATATAATATTTACAGCTGAATGTTCCTTGTTTAGGTCCTTCATGCATGAAGGAGGATCTCCAGTAAATTCTCTGGTTTGTTAAGTCAGATAATGCGTATATCAGCAACCCGTATAATTTCCCATGCTAGACCAAACGCAGCAGGCATTGGATAACAAAATTACCACTCTGCCGTGAAGCCAAGGCATTCATGGAGTTAGATATTCCGCCTACATGCCAATGATACTCTGACATAAATGTTTTCTTGCCAGATGAAAATTCTAATTAGTGCAAAACAACACAATGGGCCCAGATCTAAGTAAGCATGCAGTAATTAAGTTGACATAATTGGAAGTGTGTGCCAAAGGATAGTGGATTTGAAAGAAGAAACTAGAGGCTAACTGGTGAACTCTTGATTTAATTCCTTTTGTGGAAGAACCAATTTCTTTGGGTCTTGTGATCCAGAAGAGAGCTCTCTTTAGATTTCACATATTTAACATGTTATAGATGCTTCTTAACACAGGGGAAGGTGGTCTTTAACATAAATTCTACAATCATCATTAAAGGGAAATTGTGTGATATTTCCCGATTAGAAATGACTACTTAGCATATTCTTTGACACTTTTATCTTGATTTTCTTCACCTATCTCTCCTTACTCTCAAGGTGGAGTTGTGGATGAAGTTCTCTGCACTCAACCAGAAGAAATGAAGGACAAAGACTTGCAAAAAATTCCTTATCAGCTGTTTCATGCCTGTATGACCACAAGCTACCATTACCTGTTTGCCAATATACACCATCTAGAGTCTGAGAAGCTACTGAGAGGCCACGTCCATGGCAACCATGCCCATCCCTCCAGCCACTCTCTCCATGTCCCCATGGCAATAGGTGAGGGTTTTGGTGTTGGAGGTGCAGCAGGAGGAGGAGGGGCAGGAGGCATGGCAGAGTGTGAAACTAAGCAGAAGCATCGCCCTGTCAACCTGCGCCATGCCATTGCCACAGTGATCATCACAGGTGTAGTGTGTGGGATTGTGTGTCTGATGATGCTGGCTGCAGCAGTGTATGGATGTGCCTATGCGGCAATCATGGCCAAATATCAGCGCGAGTTGAAGAAGAATGAGGAGCTGGCTGCAGCACAGGGGGCTGATCATGCTACTGCAGATGAAAAGGAACCACTGGAAAATGCTATTGCCTAAGAGGTGGTAAAGTTTTCCCTGGACTCTAAGCCTCTTCCCTTTAACCTAATTATCTTTTGATGCCATGTTTGGGTTTGTACATTAGTGTAAAGAGTGAGATTTTTTTATTTTTGCATAAATGTACCTAATATTTCAGACTTGGGTAGCTACATTTCACAGGTATTTGACTATGCACTGATAAGAAGAGTATCTTCCATTTTAAGACGATTTCAGAAGCTGAATTCAATATAAATTTTGTTTTATCTAAAAAAAAAAAAAAAGCATATCAACGACAGAAGAAATCAAATATATATTTATAAGTGTGTACTTTTAGGTATTTGTAATGTAACACTTTGGTATTTGTAGAATGAATTATAGATTTGATCTGTTTTTTGTTATTGCTCATCATTTTGAGTTTGTTTTTGACTCATAGTGAACCATATTAGGCAGCTGTTGCCAGTCATGTCCTCATCTATTTGTGTCAGTGATGTGCATTTAAAAAAAAAAAAAGATGAGCCTGTGACTTAAGTTGTGCTTGAGAGTGTGTGTGTGTCTTTGTACATGTGTTTACAGAAAGATGTATCAGATTACAGAAAATTTTAAGTGTCTGTGCCTAGCAATGCTGAAAAGGTTTTGTGAAGGACATATATTTTTGAAAGCATATTTTCCTGTCAAAATGGGCAATTCATTGAAGCAATAACGAAACAAACTAAAATGAAAAGAACTTGGACTCAGCCTTTTTGTATGTATTTTATGGGTTCATAGATCAAAATAAAATAAAATTAAAAAACTGCTGCACAAATTATGTTTACACACGCAAGTACAGTTTTCCCCAATCAGTCTTGTTTGTAATATATTACTAGCTACACAATGTTAAACATTTCCTTCAGTATGTACTATATATAATAAAGGAAAATATCGTTCCTGATTACTTTATGAACACTGGCTATCAATTTCAAAAGGTCTGTGTCCGTGAGAGTGAAAAGGAACTATAATAGACCGAGATTTTGTGCAAAGAAAGTCAAGAAACTTCCAGCTAGTATTCATTATAGTCTGGCATGATGTTGTCATGGTACAATAACCTTGAATTCACAGTATGTAAATGAAAATTCATATTGAAAGTTTTTTATATGATCTGTTGCAATTTGTAATTGGCTATTCTTATGGTTGTATTCATATTATCTACAACTCTGATTTATTGGCATTTTCATGTTGATAAATACACAAGTATAATTAAGAATAAACACTAAAGATTAATTTTAAAGTAGGTATGTTTATTGTATAAGACATGATAAAGTTTCATTATTTTGCACTTTATGAAGTCGCATTGGAAATAAAACTACCTGATATTTGCTGGTTGATTAGTCTGACTACTCACTCAGGCATTTAGCTTGTCAACAAAAAAAAGAAAGAAAAAAAAACATCCCACAAATGTAGTTTCAAAGCCGAACTGTTAAAAATTAGCTGGAATCTTTCAAGAGAGGAGCTCTGATATTATTGATGGTATTTGTTCTTTTACCTTTAGTAGAAATATAACGATAGGCAAACAAGCAAGTCAAATGTACATTATCTGTTTAAACTTACTTTAGCTGCTTAAAACAACTCACATTGAATTGTTAGTCTAATATTTCATAGTAATTGGTAGCATCCCATTAGTTCCCATGTTCTTTTCAGCCAGAAACAATTTTAATTACACACACTGTACATATAATTAATTTCAAACTATAAGAATGACATGGTATAAATTCTTATAAGTTTTTAAAATATAATTGCTTAAAACATGGGTGTACCTTGACACTGGTAGGCCCATGCTACTTTTGTTGAAATGCCTGCTTTGCATAATGTAAAAATATTCTAAATTATTTTTTAACTTCTCCCAAATATAACACAACATCCTTTTCAGTTTAACTGTAACAGAAAAATCTATAGCATGCATTCATATTCATTAAATTAGGTCATTATCATAGGTCATTAATCTCACAAAAGAAATATGTTAGAAAATAATCCGTTAGATTTTCTTTACTTTCAATGTATCTAGTATGTTTTGTGCATTCCAACTTGTTCAGAGAGAAAATGTATGTAATGAACAGGATTTTAATTCGTTGTGTGTTTACTTGGTGTAATAGAACAGCACATTGAGGTACACAGATGCCATCGGTGTTCATGCCTGACCTGAGTCGTACGGTTCTGTGTATTTCACAGTAGCAGCTTCGCTGCACGTGGCCTGGGATGTGACCACAAACACTGACACACACACAAACTGACATGCTGGCGTAAACGAGTATGTACGTACATGCACGGCAACATTGTTACTCTAGTGATGTCTGCAGGGCCAGTGGCATGTGACGTCACTGGCCTGTCCTGTTAAGTTAGCGTGTTGGCGTATTCACAAGTCTGCAGCTCAGTGGAGCGCAGGGCAGTGAAAACTGGCCCTAACCGGCTTATGCTAAATTTGCATTCTAGCCTACATCTCGCCCCCTATCTGATACTCTTATATAAAATCATCCTTATAGACATACACAGATAGGACAGGCGTGATCATCATTACTGAACATCAGCACCCACTACAACAATAGATGTCTCCTAAATCCTTCTGACTGATTAGTCATTTGTTTTGCTGCTCAGAAGGATTTGAGTAAATGCTATTATGCTGAATGAACAGGGATGAAATGAGCAGGGTCAAATTATTCTGTGGGCTGTTGCAAACCGTGGGCTGCTTGTGCATCACTATGCTCAAACTCTAATGCATAGTCATGCACAAACACATACTGGGGTGTGTATGTAGTGGCACTACACAGACTCTCCCATCGTTGTCCTTCTGCTCCAGTGGTTTCCCCCAGGCAAAGACTACCCACAATGCATTGCTTTCAAGTCAACGTATCCAGGCACCGAGAAATAATTTTCTCTTTCTTTGCCCTTTTACTTCTTCTCTTATTTTATCTTTGAATTTCATAAAGATCATCCTCCTCTTTCATTCCATCATCGTGTCTTTCCACTTATGATACATTTCTGCAGTTCTACTTGACCTCAGATGTTAATAGTATATATATAGATATCATTTGAAGATGCATTATGAATATAAGCCAACATTAATACTGTGTTCTGATACCTTCTCTATGGCTTGAGCAAAAGAAAGTATAACAAATTCAAATTTGTAAGTGATCGTAAGCTTCAGATTTTCCAACTTGAATTTTTTTTAAGCATAGGATTTTAACCTCTACATGCAATTCACCTAATTAAAAACCTGAGATAGCAACATGCTGTGAATGTGGAGCTCTGAGCTCTGAGCCTCAGTTTTTATTCCTTATATATGAGATTTTGTAAAAGTGAACTACTATTGGTGCACTAAACGTATTTCGGAGAGGCTGTTTTTTTTGTTTGTTAAGGTAATTATTTAGGTATATTTAGCTGAATACTACAATTCCTTTGCTTTGTAAAGGGTGCATGTTGGTGCATATTTTGAGTGCTACTGTGGAGTGCACTACAATGGACGCAACTGAACACATGAAAACACATAGGAAGCCAGAACATGTGGGCTGCAAGTGTTTCAGAGGAAAATAAGCAGGGGGGAGGACAACTGTAGAGCAGGAATATAAAGCACAGCAGTGTGAGGAAGAGAATACCGCAGTCTCTGTCAGTGTTGAAGAGTGTTTGTGTAAAAGAGACAGAGAGAAAGAAGCACTTGAATTTCCACTTACCAGCAGCTATGGGGGATTTCCTCTCATCCAGAAGCTGAATGGCAGTACTGGCCAATACAACACTCCTGTTTTCTGAACCTAAACCACACACAAGAGGAACAGATATCAGAACAGAAAAAAAAAGAAAACTGATTGACCAGACAGTGATTGGAGAGACATAAATTTAACATATATATATATATATATATATATATATATATATATATATATATATCAGACTGTCGTTGCTACAGCTCCCACATTACTTGGAGGAAGGGTGCATCTAAGGCAAGTCAGGCAAGTAAATAAGAGGCTTTCAGATCACTTGTAATAGCTGGCACTAATGGAAAGCCTGAGGCTGAGAACATGTTCTTCCTTTGGCGGACATAACATTTTTTTTATAGCAAAACCGTTAAACTGAATATGCGTGAGATGTTTGCGTATTAGTGCATCCATTTATAAAACTGTGGATTCTGGGCTATTCTCTACGAAAAGAAGCGAGCCTCTCCCTAGCATATCTTATTTCAGCCATCAGCAATCAGCCTGGTCCAAATGCAAACAGAGCAGAATTAATAAAAGAGGAAAGGCAAACACAGATAAAAGCCAGAGAAAATAATGAAATCGGGATAAACATGTAAAAAAAAAAAAAATCACAGAGAAATGCCAAAGTTTGTGTTGTGTGATGAGTTGCTAAACACATAATGTGACCAAAACTAATTTAAATCTGGCTAGGCCAATATCCCCTTTAATAGTTTAATTAAAAAAAATAAAAATAAATAAAATAAAAATCAAACAAGAAACAAATGCACAGCTAACCTGAGTTGAAAGGCAGAGAATAAATAAAGGTGCCAGGAACTTGTTCTGCTGCTCTCTTGTACCATAGAGGAAAGTGATCAGCATTAAACACCCCCTCTTTGTCTTCAGCTGTCAGGAAGTCTCTTGATGCAGACAATAAACATATATGATGTCAATAATGAATAAAGAAACTAATTAGATTTGAAATCAGAAATAAAAGCAATCAATATAATGTCTTGATCAGAACTTTAAATAAAATGTTAATTTTGGGCTTTTAATGATGCATCTTAGTTGCACTATTTTTTCGGTGGAATAACAAACTTCAATTACTTTTAATGTTTTTAATGTTTTTCTTTTTTTGTTCTCTTTTTTACATACCTCATTCCTCTCCAAAGTTGTTTTGAAGTATAATTCACTGTACTATTACAACAACAGAATTATGTCTAGTTTCAATCATATGGCTCAAAATGGGCCTTCTAAGATAAAATCAAATTAGTTGGAATGTCGTTGGACAACCCATGTAACCCCAAGGACAATGTCTATCACTAACTGGAAGATTATGGAAAATGGAGAAAAAATATTTACTCGTGTAACTTCATCTCAAATTTGCTGGAATGTGGTTGCACTTAAGAAGCATTTAGGTTTCCCAACCAAACAATAATC
This sequence comes from Poeciliopsis gracilis, assembly GCA_911649635.1. Lineage (NCBI taxonomy): Eukaryota > Metazoa > Chordata > Actinopteri > Cyprinodontiformes > Poeciliidae > Poeciliopsis > Poeciliopsis gracilis. Next base: position 9,464,975 of record CAJVRI010001220.1, read on the forward strand.
TTGAATGCAAACTAAAGCCAGCTTGGAAATGGATAAGGTTTTGGAATGACTGTATTCTTATTGATACAAATCATTGAATGTGTGTGTCACATCTGTTTCAACTCCAAAAAAGAATGGTTCAAACGCAACATTATAAGCCCAAAAGTAATCCCACATCTACACTCTTGCAGAGTGTCTGCAAAAATCTGACCACAACACATTTAAAGTACTCATATACAGATCACTTACAGGTTTGTGAGTTCATCAGGCACCACAAATAGATTAATTCTGGACAGCCCTGTCCTTGTGCCAAGATAGGCAATCTCCACACCTTTATCCGAGTTTCTGTATATTGAGACAAGTTTAAAAAACTGAACTGCCTTTGTGGAGAGCTGTGTTATTAGCATCAGAAAAATAAGACAGGCTGTTTAATAATTTTAATTTTAAAATTTCCTTAATAGTTTATAAAGCACTTCATAATAGAAATCCAAACTACATTTTCGGTCTTCTGCAGCCCTACGTACCACTCAGACCGTTAAGATCATCAGAATCAAACCTATTAACTATACCGAGAGTCAGAACTAAACATGGTGAAGCAGCTTTTAGTTTTTATGCTCCAACACTATGGAATAAACTTCCTGCTCATTGTAAGTCTGCCCCTACCTTGAGTTTATTTAAAACAAGGTTAAAAACTTTCTTATCTGAAGTTGTATATTCTTAATTTTTTAATCCCACTGACTATAATTACAAGTTTCATATTTACTTTGTTTTTTTTTGTTTTTTTTTTTGTTGTTGTTTTTTTTTAACAGTATGTAGTTTTATTTTTCTTGTACAAGCACTTTGAATTGTCTTTGGCTGAAAGGTGCTATATAAATAAAGTTGCCTTGCCTTGCCTTTAATAGCACAAATATTCTCTAATAACAGTGAAGTCAGTGGAATGGGTAACTTACTCTGATTTATTGAGCACAAGACTGGTCCAGTAGGCTTCAAGTGGAGCGGTCACAACCGCATCAAAAAGAACTTCCTGGATAAGTTCCTTGTCACCTGACAGAACAAAGGCAAATAGAGCAGTTTTACAAAAAAAAAAGGGGTTATTTATTACAAGAAAATACAAATAACATAAGCTGATCCAGTTAAAGGAAAATCACTATTCTAAAAAAAATTAACTTACAATGCAAGCGGGGTTCCTGCCCACTCAAATACATTTTTATTGCTTCTATTTGAGATAAGTAGCGATACTTGGGGTGCTCGTCTGTGTTGCAGTATGTCCTATAGCATAACAAGAGCAAGAGCGGAAGATTAAAAGACAAAACAACAAACACAAGTTTTATAGTTGTGACTGACTCAAGATCAGCTTCATTTTACAATGACTGATATAATGGTCTGTTGGTTGAGTATCTAATTGAAATTGTTTTTCAATAGAGATGAGATATCCCTTCTGTTGTTAAGTAGCTTTAGATAACAAATAATCTAAAGTCATATATTAAAGGAAAAAAAAAAGCATTTTGCTTTGCTTTCGATGTACAAGGATTAGTTTGAAAAACATTAACTGTAATCCCTTACAATGACCACAAATCACAGAAATAACCCCAAAATCCCCCAAAAGTCCTAGAAATGCTAAAGCGACTCAGGCATTTTATTTTCTTAAATATGTTTCAATGCATAATTTAGATGTATATATACAATTCAAAAAAGAATAAGGACAGAGAATTATATTTTATTTTTGTTATTTTCTCACCATTCGTCAGCCAGTGCAACATCAGGATGCTCCAAGTCATGAAGTCCTAAAAAAGAACGATAATATTATGTCTCAAAGTGACTGTCTTAATAAAAGTGACAGGCGTCTATTTTTAAAATGCAGATTAACTTAAACACAGAGAGTGGTTGAAAAATGTCCTTTTTGAACAAACATGACAGGTTTGATTAGACCAGGAAGAGCCAAGTCATGCTCAGAGAGCCCTGCATGACAGACATGTTTAGAGAAAGACTTGAAGACAGAAACCTACAGTCATAGGCACTGCCCCATGAATATTAAAGTCCATGAAGCTGGACATGAACATATACACTGACAAGTGTAGACACACACCATGAAGCCAGACAAGGATATGAACAGCAAAACCACTTAATTATACAGGCAGAAACTGCGACATTGAAAAGGTAAAGGGTAAAGTATTGAGTTAATTTTTATTTCTATGTTGTTTTTTCGAGAAGGGATTGCCTTCCTGAGCAAACTCACTCAAAAAACATCATATTTCCAGGATAGTCTTGGCTTTCTCTCCTTGACTCGGATCGTCTCTGGTTGATTTTCTACTGGGCCAATCAGCGAACAGAAGTAGAAGTTGTGAACGATGACGTGAATTTTCTGAGCCGCTTTAGAATTGTATTCTGCATGAAGTTTTAATAATGGCAGCGTTGACCACACTTCCAAATATTGAATTAGCTCTAGTTCAGAACGGCATTTCTGTCATTGCAGAGGATGATTATTTGCAGTGCAGACAACTTCTGGTAAATTTCTTAACGTCGAACTGGTGGATTACATATGTCCCAGGCAAATGTTAGTGATTGGGTACAATCAAAACAGGCCCCATCTCCGGGAAGTAATCGTTTCTGAATAGCCCAGAGCCATGGACCCTCTGTACGAAGCAAAGTGAAGGGCAAGTGGCTGGTTTCTCTCAGCTGATGTTGTTGTGATGTCAATTTTTTGGCTACTTTAAATAAAAATAAAACTTTCTTAACTTTGCAGCACAACAGCAAAGTAGTGGAACACATTGCACATTTTACACACCTAATATGCTCAGTTGCGGAAGAATAATGCTACCCAGTGCTAGCGGTTGAATTTGACAGCAGAATATTAATTAAGCTTTTTATACCTAAAATAAATTCAATAATTGATTTTATGTACAATAAATATGATAGTATGACCAAAAATGTGTTAGACCTATATTTTCCAACTTAATAAAATTTATATCAATAAACTATAATATTTCCAAACCTGCTTTGACCATATTTAATTGTAACAAGCCGTGAATTAAAAAAAATTGCCATCTGTCTATTTAAGATCCCTTGACAGAAATAGAAATTTATCACAAAAACACAAGAAATGAACCCCTATTTATGCATCAAGGCACATGTTCATAACCTAATTTATGGATCAATTTTTGTTGACATCTCCAAGTGTGGAAAAAGTAGCTTGTCACAGATATTAGATGTGTATTTTATGACAAATCAGCCAATTAGAAATAGTTCATGGAGTGTTTAACAATTATTTTTCTTGCTGATTAAATGACTGATGAGCCAAAAGTATTATTCCAAAGTTTGAAAGCTATCAACACTGGAGAAGACACCGACACAAAAACGGAGGAAGACATGTTGAGGAATCAATAAAAAACTGCAGAAAGAACTATGAGAACAAATTCAGGTGATAAATTGATGGACAAAAATAAGACAAGAAGATTTTCTACCTTCTTCCACAGTAACATTGCCTCTGAAGAAATATTTCCCATGCCCTCTGGAAAGAACAACTCCTAGACTGAAATTGAAATAGATACTGTTCAACAAAAACAATGCCAAAAAACATATTTCTTCAAATAATAATGGAGATCATGTCTTCTGACCTGAAAGGAGTGCCTTTAATGTCTGTGTAGTAGTAATCATTGTGTAAAACCAGTACACGTTTCTGAAATCAAAGATTAAAGATGATTTAGCAAATATTTAGTTGACCAACATGTGTTATCTGATGAGATTTGTTACAGTTTAGCTCCATCTAGTGGTACATTGATTGCATGGTCGTGGTTGAGACTGCTGACCTGCTAAGCTATTGACGATGTTTCAACTGTGTCCTTTGACAATTGTGAATTTGAATGTGTGAATTCTTAATTATTGGACTATTGCATAAAGCAGTCTCAGCTTTAAAAATGCTAAATACCTACACACTTCAACACCAACACACATACACCTCAATACCACTCTACATCAGAGACAGACGAGTAGTGAAACTGAATCATCAGGAGGCTGCAGCTCCCTGCATTCAGCAACATGTGCTTGGTGGAGATAAGAGGCTCACACACAGACACACACCAGCGTATGCAGAGCAAATCGAATCGGAAACAAAATCCCTAAGTCATGGCAGTGCTTCACTGTGCCAGGTTTAACAACCCCTTGGCAGAGTGGATTCTCACTGTTGGGTTGTTTTGTTCATACACCTTTTATAGGCAAATAAGTGCTAGTGTTTTCTGAATTTACCCCTTTGTCCACACTCTTCGTCACCTCCATGGAGAAGGTCCCCGTCTTCCTGTTGACCATGGCATTTCTCAACTAGAAACACACAAAAAGCAGACAGAAAAGCCTTGTAGATCTTCAGATACCCAGAGCAGCACTGTGGTGAGGCTTAATGTGGATTTGCTGGTGTCTGACCGTGTCATCCTTATCCTCCCATTCCACTTCAGATAGATCCACACTGCTGTAGTTCGGCTTCCTTCGCTTTTTGCCATCACCGTACTGGACACCATGACAACATGAATTCAACCAAAAATGACAGCATTAGACTGTAAGTTCAACATAATCATAATAAACTTTCAACTCAATATTCATATGCCAAGATCAATAAAATGCTAGTAAACACCATGAATGCATAAGATAAATTTACATGCTTCTATATAAGGGTTTCACTTATTCAATTCATGATTAAATATTTTGGACCTCAAAACTTTGTCTTTTTCAACTGTTTGTATATATATATATATATATATATATATATATATATATATATATATATATATATATATATATATATATATATATATATATGCTTATCATCTTGTAAAGGTGACATAAAGCAAAAACGTTGCTCCTTAACTGATGTGCTTATTTTAAGATGTACTTATAAATGCTACTTCCCGTGAATCTGTCAGTAAGGACCACCCCCCACCTCTCAACAGTTGCTGTTCATTAACATCTTTAATTAGACCATTATTAAACTCTCCGTCTGTCTGCTTCACTGTCTGGCCTCTCCTCATCTATTCTTTCCACATCCATCATTATGTCTTCATTTTTTCATCCGAGCTTGTACCCTGCACCTTTTCCCTCTTGCTTCCGCTTTTATAACATTTTGGACATTGTCAACTCCCCGAGCCCCTCCTGTCAGTATGCTAACTTCCTTCACTCTCTTGTGAAGGGAGTGGGTGAGTACAATAGAGTTAATCACAGCCATTCAGTAGCCCTATCTCTGTCTATTCAGAGAGCACCAGAGGGCTGGGAAATACTCTCCTCATCTACATAGGCTTACTGCTAAGAAGCTGACAGGACACAGAACAGAGCACCCACGCATTTTGCCAAACTGATCTTTAGTCTATCTTAATGCTGAAGCAAGATTTGGTTTTTATTATTGTCATTATTGTTGTTGTTAGTAGTGATATTTGTTCGGAATAATTCAATAGATTAAAGTTACAACTTCTGTTGGATTGCTGAGTTAGTAGAGTTAAACTAACTCAGCAATCCTGCAGAGATCACCATTTGAGATACTCACAAGTGGCCGTAGATCTGGGTGAGTGAGGATGTAGCCATTGTTGGTGATTGCAAAGGCATAGCCATGAATGCCCAGCTAGGACGGAATGATAAGCAGAAACACATAAATGATGCACAACAAATTTGTACCTGATTGTACATCTGCACCAATCAAGCTCTTTGTCATTTCTCTGAAATCAGAATCATTGTTTCTGTGATGAAACTCGGTACAAAGAGATTAATTCATTCATGTTTGGACAAATAATTCACTTTATCAAGCCAAAATGTAGCTAGATATCAGTGAAATAAAAGAAATCAGTATAAGAATTCTGGTGACAAAAATATGCAGAATGTGTTTCTACATGTAGTTTTAAATGCTTTGAACATGATTTCCTTTTAGTAAGGAATTGTGGAAAAGCAACCAAAGAACGTTAATAAATCAACTTATGGCCTTGATATAAATTTTATCCTATTGGTTTTGGATTGGACAATGCATCAAATTAAAACACACGTTTTTCATTTGTATAACAATTTCGCAAACATAAATAAGTAAATCAGATTGTCTAATTAATTAATTTGAGTACAAATTCAGATTCGATCTGTAATTCAATTGTGTGTACGGTACTTGTCGTTACGAAAGCAGACTCTTCCTTTTGTATAATATTTTAATAAAAAAAATTAAGTAACAAAAACAAATGAACAAAGCACTGCAAACAAATCATTTATATTACGTAATATCTTTAGCAGCCATATGCTGCTTCTCTTAAGGGTGTCAGTCATATTCATGGGTTTTTGCGACACACTCTCCTCATCACCACTACCCATTGACTCAAGGGCTGGGACTAATCTTACTGTTGTGTCTGTCCCCCTCTGTTTTCATATAATGGTCTGATCCATAAACATACAATTAAAAAGTGGGAAAAACGCAGAAAAGTGGTTTGATTTTTGTAAGGATATTAAAACTTTCCTGCTCATTTTTGAGAAGGTTTTGAGTACGTTTAGTATTTATAGCCTTAAATTAATTTAAAATGTATCAAGTTTTACATAATTTGAAAAAAACCTAAGACATTCTATGACTTAAAAATATTGGCAAAATTTAAATAATTTATAACCTAAATCTGCCAAGGGTAAGGATACCTGAAAACTGAAATATATGCAATATGAGTTCCACTTCTCAAACTAAATTACTCCAATAATGTTTTTTGGATTCTTTTTTGTTGTTGTTGTTTTTTTTATTTCATGCTCTTTTGTTGAGATGTATGGCTGAACTCAATATCTAAAAGGAGTTATCTAAAATTCTGTGTGTGTTACCTTATATTTAGGAATGGTTTTGAGCAGCTCAGAAACTGGCACGTCTGTCCCAACCACCCCAAGCAGGATTCCTCGGTTTCTCTGGAAAAAAATAAATAAATACATAAAATAAAAGAAAATTGCACAGAAGTTCCAACAAAGACAATATAAATAAAATTTGTTATGTTAGGCTATGTCCTAATTTACCAATCAGAATGAAATTATGTAATTATTGTGTAAGCATCCTTACAAAATGTGGATGTGACATTTACTTGAATTAAATGGCCAAAGAAAATTAATCTTTAAGTCTATATTGAACTTTATGTGAACTTACAGTCTCATTCTTGGTACTGAACACTGGCATTGCTACTGTTGTCATCAGGACTGGACCTTGACCATCATCCGACTGATGGCATTGTGAGAGATAATCAGTGATGAGTGAAAGAAGCAAGGAAAATGAGGGCAAGAGAAAAGAGGGAAGCTAAATGTGAAATATAATTGTCATAGAAACAAATAAAATCTAACTACAGGCACACTAACCCTGAATCGTTCAATGCATATTGTATGAAACATCTTCCTTTGACATCAATAAGTGCATTTTTTTCAGTCAGCATAATATCTACCACTTAAGTTATGAAGGTGATTTGATTTCTGCAGCAGCTTTAGTCATATCATTTTCTTGAGAGATCTTCTAAACTTCCATGGCATGTTTTATTCATGTTCTTTATTTTCCCTAAAATGTATTCAGAGTCTGCCTTTGATCTTGTGGAAAAGAAGCTTAACAAATGCAAGTTTTTCCAGTTTAGATATAAGTAAAAAGTTTTGGAATAATTGTGATATTTAACTTCAAATTTATCTTTCCTTGCCTAATCAGAAATGTATATAAAAAAGCTCACGATTCTTTAACACTATATTTATTTCTACCATAAAATAATTAAAGAAATGCAAAGTGTTGCTTTCTCTATACCATAGCAGTAGAGCATCTCAGTCAGAATATTAGAGCAACCTCTTTTAGTAATTCCAATAAAAAATGAATCTCAGATATAATTCGGATGACTACATGTAATTGCGATATTAAATTTTTGTTCATTTTGATTGTTATGGCATTAACTTAATGAAAACCAAAGATGGTTTCTCAGAAAATTTCAGTATTACACGAGATCAACTTTTAACATAAACAAATAATGTTGACTTGACAATTGTCCAACCGACAGTCATCTGGTGGTAAGCTGCAAAAGATAAATCTCTTGAAGACAGAGAAGTGTATGCAAGCATATAAACAGAAAGTTGATTTGAAGAAAAAGTTTGGTAGAAAATGTGTATAAAAACAAGACAGCCTTGAGAGGATTATGAGGGGAAGCCCATTTAATAATTTGGATCATGTTCACAAAGACTGCTGATTGTTGCAAGCCACTCTGTACCAGAGAAAAGATCCAGAAATATCAAGATTTGTATTGCACTTTAGAATCTACCTCCCGGAGTCGAGAGGAAGAGTGTCGAGAAACACAATCCAGGCTTCGCTGTGAAATCCAAAGTCAGTGCATCCGGCAGCTAGAACACGATAGAGCAACCACGGCTAGAAGAGGGAACTGTTTTCTTTGATGTCCCTGTATTTACTTCAAAATCATGCATCTTTAGTCATTTTTGTTGGTACTGACACCAGTTAATCAGTCAGCCATTATTAGTCCTCCAGCACAACATATGTCCTTCACTGCTCACCTCTTCTACAAACAGTAATAAACAGGCAAATGAAAGGACACTTGGTCTCCATTCTGTCTCCCTCAGAAAGCGAGGAAAAGGGGATTGGTGACCTGTGTTCAGACAGCTGGTAATAGCAATCCAGTGTGCAGCATTAGACATCAAAGAGAGAACAAAGCACACCTAAGTACAGCTGTTGTTACAATGGATGGCCTTGCTGCTGGAGAATGTGATCGATCAAAGGACAGGAGGAACCAGCAAAGCATCATCTAAAAATACAAAATCTATTTCCAAGCAGGGGTCTATTGGATCATATATCACTAGAGCGACAAGCAGTCCCTTCACTGAATACTCTCTGCACATGAACATTAATCTAAGAAGTTATTTATTTTAGTATAAAAGCACTTTGTGAAAGTCTACCCTCCTCCAGCTGCTTTGGGAAAAAGCATACTTGATGCTAAGATGATAAGGGAATGAAGAAGGAAAGCAGTCAAAAGAATCAGCGACAGAAGGTGTTCCTTAAATCTACTTTTTTATAAAGAGGATTTTAAACCTGTCTTTATTGTCCAAACTAGTCACAGAAAAAAAAAATAGGGTTTTAACGCCAATCATTCAAAATATTCAGTGTTTAAAGTTTGAGGGTTAGTTGCCTAGATTAACTTTATTTATCAATAAAAGAGAAGCTCAAAAGCTGCTGCACCCTTGAGTCTCTTGAATTTAACTTTTAACATAGACTCATTAAAATGCAAAATAATTTACGACCCATTTGTGTCAGTTTACTCTATCATGACCTTTCGGGATTTCTCTAGCCACAGTAAATTACACACAAGAGTTGTTTCCCTTCTACAGGCTTGGGGATGAAAACAAATCAGTATGGTTTAATGTTTTTCCACTCCTCTGACATAAAGACACAGACACCTGGAGCCCCTCAGACAGCTTAGATGCACACCCCTGACCTGTGTTTGGTATTTTATTGGAAAACCTTATAATCTAGGTTACTATGACAAATTGTGTGCTGGTAGATGAGGTGACCCTTGTTGCCTTGGAGACAAGGTTTAATGATGCTGCTTTGTGCAAACCACTAGAGCTAAAATCCTTGTTGGCTTCTATAAGAGAGCTAAGAATATCCTCCAAGCCAAAAAAGCTGGCAATGATTCAACAAACAATTACACTGCACAGATGTTCTGCCAATATCCATGAAACGTAAAAATCCCCCTTAATCAGAGGTAACACTTTTCCTTTTAAACGGTGAAGTTTTTGTAGTCATCTGTCATGAGTCTTTGGGCAGCAATTTTTCAAATCTTGATAGACAATGTCTATCAACTTTCTCATTTGTTTTATTTAGTGTTTCTTCAACTTATTTGAACTCATGATAAAAAAAACAACAACAAAACAAACAAATAAAACACTCTTCACTCAGTCCCATATCTTTCCACACATCTTTACCAGTGCTCACTTGCATGACCGCCTGCCTAATAGAAGGTTGGTTTCTCTTTTGGTTCTGAACAGCCCTGATCTCTCAAAAAGCATAAGCTCTTACAGACCCTTGACGGTGTGTTGTGGCTCCACTAATATGTTCTGTAAGTTGTGAGGAGACTGCAAAGTGGGTGTTAGGTTTTTTTTTGCCTTGCTACAACAATGTTCTTGGAGCAACAAGATTTTTGATTGTGGTGTCTTTCATCCACAATCACAAAATGCACATGCTAGGTTAATTGGTCTCCCTAAATTGCCCGTAAGGGTTCGTTTCAGCATGCATGATTGCTTTTCCTGAGAGATGTATTAAAAGACAGCCTAGTAAAGGGAGAGAAGGCAAAGACATACAAGCAAAGGGATGATGGCTGAGTTACAGTGAAAAGGATCTGGAGCGTACAGGAAAAATAGTATGACCTTGTAGCAGGAAAGTTGATACATATGATCTCCAGAACACAAAGCCCTAATGGACATCACTTTTTAAGCCAAATATTCTTATGTGGCATTCAGGCCAAGCTGGAGCAAATGTTTTTCATGGATGTATGAGTGTTAAAACCTGGAAAAAACTACTGATAGGAGACAAAAGACAACAAATCATTGCATATTTCTTGTTAATTCTCGTTAGTGTGTTAAAAGAGTGTCTTCATCTATCCATCCGTACCCATTTCGATGTCAATGAGACCAAATTCCTGACATGAACAACTCTTTGCAAGATCTCCAGCCTGCCAGCTGTCAAAAGACACAGCTCAGTGCCCGGCTCATGCTGATGGGGAGGCAAAGCACCCCTTTTCTTCTGTTATTATCATTGCTGTGATTACATAGCTCCTTATTGTTACCAATGCAATTTATAAATTACAAAAACTAAGCTACTAAAAATGATAAAAGGCATCAAAATCAGAATCAGAACATCCTGACATGGATTTCCACCAAGAACTCAATGGAACTGCTAATTTTAGAGAACTACACAGAAACAAATAAACACACAAAACAACCAGAGGAGCAAAATGTAACCACACATTTACACAGACGACCAAACTGCCTGAATGGAAATAATCGAAAAGCACAGCTAACATCACTGATGAATAAGTGTGAGCACAAACATGTTTGTTTAATCACACATGCAAAAGACTTCCAAGATGCATGACTCGAGCCATTAACTCAACAAACAGCATACAAATACTGCACAAATTAATGTCATGAGTATCACAGTTAGCGTCCCCAAACAATGCGGTAATCTCAGATATTGGAAACCAAAGCCTGCATGCACAAAATGTACATAAACATACAGCAGTACCCAACAAACAGCATTACGATGGCCTCAAACCGGATGTTTTACCTTTTGTGCTTGGGGAAGCTTAAGGAGAGCAGTTTACAGAAGGAAGGAGGAGGGGGAGGAGAAAAGGGTCAAAAACATTTGTGGATAAGTGTCAGAAAGCCTTTCACTGCAGTTTTTACTGCACAGAGTGGTAGAGAGTGTAAAAAACAGTGATTCACACTGATTTTCTGTTCACAAAAACCGCAACTTCAAAACAGTTACAGTGTAAACGAAGAAGAGCTTTCTGACACTGAGGGTTGGCGAACAGGGAATAATTAGTTAAACTGCTGATGTTTGGTAAGTGAATTGAATCATTTTCAATGCTACAGAGAAATACTACAGATGACAAAACAGAACAGAACAGAAGGATAAAACATGAGGAGATCTGTGAAGAGAAACAGTTGTTTTTAATTTAGTGTTGAACATTTGGATTTTGCTTCTGACAGACAGCATCTACAATAATCTCCTTATACCTTTTATTTTATTAATCTAGAGAAATAATTGTTGAGAACAGAGTTTTCTTACTATACACCTTTGTACTTAAATAAAACATAAAATACATGTATTGCTACATGGATCATGATTGTGTGTTGTGTCTAATTTTAGAGCTGGGGAAGAAAATGGCACAAATCTAGTTTTTGTTAGAGTAGATCTAGCAAAAATTAAAGCAACCATCACTGTTCCCTGCAAATGATGTAAAAGAAAAAAAAAGTATATCGACATTGAAAGAATTCTCACTATTTAAACCTTCGCCTCCACCACCTACTAGTACCTGACACTAGAACCTTTGGCTCGTTTTTTTTCTAAGAGTGACAGCTGATAGCAGACAGTTTACAGAACTGTCAAAATCCAAACTTTCCGTAATCAAGACATGCTTGTGCTGCTTCTTTGTAAAAAGCACAACACAATGCTGTACTCTGCATTTTTTACTGCCAAGGCCTCCTAACTCGTCCCCAGCCTCAGAGCTCTGCAGATGGTCCAGAACACAACAGTGTGTCTGGTCTTTAATAAGCCTAAAACAGTACAAATTATCCCTCTATTCATTGAGCTACACTGGATTCCCTTAACATTCAGCCTTAAATTCAAGTCACTGATGTTAGTATGCAAAGTGCTTAATGCGTAGGGCCCTATCTATTTGAATGCAGAACCATGTTTAAGATAATTCAATCTTTTTATGTTATGTCCAAAATGGTACCTACCAAGTACTGCAAAAACAGGAATATTCTTGTCTATGTGCAGAAAAACCGTGAAGACCCATCTCTTTAGAGAACAGCTTCTATCTTAAGGAGGGAACCTTTCTGCACACACATCTATACCCGCACTATTTCTACACTGTCACCTGTGACAGAACCTGACTTATGTTCTTCCTTATATGTAGCTACATTGCTACATCCTCATTTGAATGTCTCTTTGGATAAAAGAACCTGTGAATTCCATTTACGGTACAAAAAAACCACAAAAAAAAACACATTTTAATGTTCCATTATTTAATAAAATTTAATTCATTTATTTTCTCTTGTGAAACTAATTAGTAACGTCCTCTGTATATCTATGTTTTCCTTGTTGATTGCCAGACCCTCACAGCTTTTAAGGGCTTGTTCTGTTGCATACTCTATGTATTTTGTTCTTATGCTTTGTTGGTGCTGGATCAAGTTCTCCCTATTTCATACCCAACAGTTGCCATTTTATCCTAGCATTCTTCAGTTTCAAACACTTAAAAAACAAACAAACAAAAAATAAACATTTCCTAGAAAAGTTTTATGATTATGAAATTCTTTATTCTTTCAGAAGATTATAGAAAATTATTGTAAATTTTCTGCTATGAAAAGAGATTTTTGGGTAAAAAATATCTTAAAGTGAATGGTTCCTTTTTGTATAAAACCAAAGCTCAATAAATAAAAATGTAAAATGATGGTCTTTATTTGTCTATTCTTTGCCATAAACCATGTGTGCAAATCATCACTCTCTTTTCAGTGTGACTTTTATTTGCACAATGAATACAGACCCCATAATGACAAAGGTATCTAAGCTTCGATGCAAGTTTTAAAGCCCTTTTGTAATGAAAAACAATTGTCTGCCATAAGCAGTTTTGGCTATGGTCAATGTTCTGCTCATGCTACAAGGCTCCTAAATGTCCACAAGAGGCTCATTTTGTTAATGAATCCATCTGTTGGACATACTAGACACTTTCACACACTGGTACACTGGCACTCACAGACACAAACACACATTTTCAGCTCGCTGATGTGTTTAATTCACATTCATTCTTATCTCAATTTTATATTTAATTTATTCTCAAAATGCTAAAGCTTTTTTTGAACATAAGCATAAACAAAATGTGTGTTATGTAAAGTTTTGATGGTCACTGAGTCCAAAGTATTACATTCCAATGAATGAAGTGAAAGTGGAAAAACAAGAATCCACTCACAGTGCTGTCAATGTATGCCTCGGTCCACACCGTGTCATGCTCCCGGTCAATAACTTTGGGGCGACTCAGGACGTGGAGATACTCCATCACATTCTCTTGAACATCGGCCAGCGTAGAAATTTGAGTGAAGTAGCCTGCAGAGAAAGGGAACAAGTCAATTCCCAGTTTTCCCAAACAGTATTGTTTTTAAACTGACTGAATTACTGAGAACTAGAAAAGAAAACTACCAGAGAAACAAAATAAAAAAATATACATATTCCTGGATTTAATGCATAACCCACAAAAATCTGCTGCTGTATTATCCATAGGTTATTATCTTCAAAAAAGGTGCTACTGATGTTTTTTCAGACATGTAAAAAAAAATACTTTTAAATACTGTTAAAAAGCCGAAACAGTTTGATAGTTATTGAATAGAAAAAAGTTTTTGAATGTTTCAGCAGTGTTAATTGATTGATTCATTGTCTTGAGATATTTCTGTTAGAAATGCATTTCTTGGTTAAACTAAAAGAACATTTAAATCTAAATCCGGTAGGGGCATAGATAATGTAATATTACTTTATTATCCCACTCCAGGTAAATGTGTAGTTTATGATGCACTCTGCACCTTCATTAAAAACATTTTTCATTACTGTGTAACAGTGTTTCATTTCATGTCATGGCATATCTGCTCAAACCAGTCAAATATTTTGAGAGCAAAAATTAGAAAGCTTTGTTTGTTAGAAATATAACAAAGCAACCGCTGGAATGAACACAGAAAATATGACAACAACACAACTGAAACTGGTAAAATTTAAATATATAATAAAGCTTTATTGACTTACACCTCAAACCTACTTTTGTCTCAAACTCGATTTATTAATCAGTCTGTCACCTTTGTTATACAACCAAAACTGATCAAGAGCAGATGTCTGTATGTGTGTTCCAGGTTCAAGTTGTAAGAGATGAGATTCAGTGGCAGTAATCTTTTCCAAGTTATTAACATCATACTTGCATACTTGTCTCTGTAACAAAGCTGAATACAGAGGGCAGCAGAGATTTACTTGGTAGAGAAGACGGCAACCTGGATTTATGTATGAAAAATAGCAAAAGACTGTTCAAGTCAGAGCAAAGCAGCATGGGTTTGTGGATGATTAAGTGGTATGCAAATGTGATGTAAAAGCTATTCTCAGAAAATCCAAATGCGGTGCCATTTCCTTGAGCGGTAATGCCATCATTATGGTACTAATGTACATGTGGAGGAGGGAATACTGTTATCTCGGCAGGAGGAAAAAAAGCCGGAAAGTAAATCAGGACAACAGTGAGACGGAGCACAAGAAACGACACATGAAAAAGAGAAAAGAGCGAGTCCAACAAGTTTCCACTCAAACGGAAAAAGAGCAAACGGCCTCCATCAGTGCAAAGCAGTCAAGCAGAAAAGTGCAGCTCAAAGAAATAGATTTTAGGGTCACTGTTTCCTAGCAAAATCTTGACACTATGAGGTAAAAAAGGCAAAGTTTACACACAAAGAAAATCTAAGCAACAAACATCACTCTTTAACAGAACCAATTAACACCCAATTCCAAATTTGTACCTGTGTTATATTTAAAGATGAATTAAAATGGACATTTGTTTTTAAAAAACCCAGAAACTTTGGCAACTGTACCAATCTGGTAACTGTAAAACTGATCTAGAGCAGATCATATGAATTTAATGATCATCTTACCAGAGAATACAGTAACAAAACATATTCATACACTTGCTTGCATCACACAGCAAGTAAGACTCTCAGCTTCGATGCATCGTTCATCACAAGAGAGACCTGAGAATGACTGCTCCCGCTGGAAGGCTGAGGGTGTCCTTCAGGCTGAGCAACTGGGGCCAGTGAGATGAGCTGGCCAAAAGAATAATGAATGTGCTCTGGTCTCAGTGACACAGCACACCTGTTACACATGCTAGACATATGCTGGCCTGAAACGGCGAGGGCAGAAAAATCGTTTTTAAAAGAACCTTGGTTTGGCATATACTGTATATGTAAGACAAATCTCACAAGGTGTCCTTACACATGAATATGATGAAGTGGGAGTGAAAAATGCAACATAATTTGAAAAAAAAAACAACAACTACTAAACAAAGGATAGCCTTATAAAAAAAGAAAGTTTGATGAAAGGTCACTTGAAAAAAGTGATGCGACTGAATCGATATAAATGTCCTGAACTTTGAGAATGTAAGAAAAAATAAACTTGATTTTAGCCTTTAGTTGCTAAAGTGTGATGGAGTTAAATGTAGCCAACTTAAACAAGAAACATCATTTCAGACTATTTTCAGTAAAACTGCTTTAGACTAACTTAGTATGAGACTAAATAGTTAAGAGACTATTTAGAATGTTTTTAACACCTTAAAAATGTTTAATTCACATTCATTTTAATATATGTCAAAACTCTCATGTACAGATTGTTCCAAAAATTGCAACCTCACTTTAGCAAAAACTGTTAAGTAATGTTGTCATGTTTGTCTCAAGAACAATTATGTCCAAACTTATGAAATGAGAAATTATATGTACAAACATGGTAGCTATATTTGGAGTGTGGTAAAGAGTTGTTTTTTTCCTCAAGGTCAGCTTGAATTATTCTTTTAGCTTTAATAATCAAGGCTTTTTGTGTCAAGTTCATAAAACAGTTTACTGCACATAAATAAGGTTATATTTTAGCATCAAAAAAGTGATTTCAAAAAAGGTTTTAGATGAAAATTTTATGATCAGAAAGATGATGGTCTCTCAGTTCCAGGGTTGGATCTTTGCTGGATTTTATTTTTCCATTTCTTAAAGATAAAGATAACATTTTAAGATGCACTTTAAGATGTCCTTGCACTTTTCCACTAAAAAAAAACTGACTTGTGATTTTCTTGTCTTGAACAAAATCACCAGTTACACAACTGCTGGCACGCCAGCCATTTAAAATAAATGTAAATGAATATCCTCTGTTCAGCATGAAACAATATATGATTATTATTTTTTTGACAAGCAAGCAAGACTTCCTACAACTCCCATATATGATATAAACAGCTGAAGGCGTGCTTGTACCCAGTGGGCATCAAACATAGCAGCAGAGCGAAGTGAATTTCATTGGTGTAGAAATTCCAATATATACATAATATAGTATACACATAAGCATATAATATGCTTATATATATATATATATATATATATATATATATATATATATATATATATATATATATATATATATAAAACTGCAGACTGTAGGCAATTTGACTGTCACTGCATGTATGATCAACTGACACTTGCACACATTTACACAACATGACACACACGCAAACACAGTCATCTCATCATCACCACCAACACCTTCAAGCTGACTAGAAATCCTCTCTGATGTCGCTTCCACACAATACTGTGGCTGCCCTGGTCTCTAGTGCAGACATGCTGCTAAATACACAAGCACATCTTTTATGTGACCTGTGACTCTATAGTCTTATCTAATGCACTTGAGGAAATGGAGCCAGACTGTCTAAGTCAGCCACCTCCTGGCTAAATATAGAACCTGGGGGAAAGTGTTCTTTGCACTGAGACAAAAGTGACCACCCACAACACTAATAGAAAATAGTGTTTTATCTTGATTGTACTTTTAGCTTGGGGGAAGATGAAATAACATGACATGATGTGTTGGTGCAACTGCAACCAGCTGCCTGCTGTCATGTGTAAGTGCTAATACTGATGAGCACTGACACACTCGCCAATGCTACTGAATACAAAGATGAGTTCTCCCTTAGTAACATGCACAAACTAACCACAAGGAGAAAAAAGGAATAAGATCCCACCTTTGTTAGCACACGCCATCCATTTTAAATTATCTGCAAAGGCTGACTCCCGACCAATCAGGTAGGGGAATATTCGAACCTAAAGAAAAAAGAGCAAATCGCTACTATTATTCATTATGATCAAAGTCTGATAAAAGCCAGAACAGTACTCTATAAAAGATAACTTTTGAGTCAACGTCAAAGGATTCATTCGACTAGAGCAGGGTGTCAAACTCCAGTCCTCAAGGGCAGGTGTCCTGCAGTTTTTAGATGAACCACAGGTACAAAACACTGGAATGAAATGACTTAATTACCTCTTTCTTGCGTAGATAAGTTCTCCAGAGCCTTACTAATAACCTAATTATTCTATTCAGGTGTGGTGCAGCAGAGGCACATTAAAAGTTGCAGGGCAGTGGCTGGAGTTTGACACCTGTGAACTAGAGCAATAAAGGGACATCTGAAGGATTAACAATTCTCACTTATAGTTTTTATCTAAATAATGTTAAAATCTGTCAAAATTAAAATCTTTGTTTTTTTTTGTTTTTTTTCCCATTATCATCATGTATTTAGGTAGCATTTGAGAACAGATGTAAGTCCTGACAAGCAGGACTTCAATGCAAAATCTGACATCAATGATCCGACTTATGAGAAGTCCAATCTCTCTACAGCCAAACCAAGATTTTCCAAACAGTTTACAGACAGCTCTAGCAGAAGGTGTAGCTGGAAGGTGTGTCCATGGATCCTGGTGTGTGCATGCCTGTGTGAGAAGAATTTTGCCAGATCAGATTGGCGCAGATGCAAGCCTCTGGGGGCACAGCTGTTCTGGCTTCAGTGGCTGACTTTTTTATTGCCTCACTTCATCCACAGACAACATGGCACTGCCAACTATAGCACATTTCATTGTGTGTGAGTTTATCTATCAAACAGTAATTCTTTGGTAGTTATTTAGACTTTAATGATAGTCACCCACAACCATCAATTTAAATCAGCAGTGCAGAAGCAAACACATCTAATCAAAGCTGTGGTTTGGAAACTCTTAGGTTGAGCAAAAATTAAAGTGTAAAGCATTTTGCGACAGGATACAACACCAACTTAAAACACTCATTTGGTTTGATCATTATTCAGCTCTTGACAGAACATCCAAAATGTTCCGTGTTTTGTGTACTTGGCTTAATTATTGTTTGCGATGCAAGTCTGTCGCTGGATTTGAAACTAGAAATGACAATGAGAGGAAGAATTTAAATACATGTTTATCTAAGTTCATATCAAAAAGCAAATTCAAAATCTATTCTGTTCTTTTCTAAGCAATTTTGACAGCTTCTCATGTTCTTTAAGGTGCTCTTTTGATATGATCAAAAGTAACTTTTCAAAATATTCTTACCCAGGAAGACTGCCTGGTGTTTTGTGCAAAAGTAATTGTATGATGAAACGATAGCAGTATGAATGGATTGTTGCCTGATCTGTAATAATGCAAAGCTGCTTCTGTCTGATCATCATGAAAGGTTGGAGCCACAATGCAAAGTTTTCAATTTACCAGCCTTGCTATGTTTATTATTCAACCTAACTTCCAAGTGTGTTCAAATCATTTGTACTAAATTTTTATTTATTTTTATTAGGTTTTTTTTATGAATTAAAATCTTCTTTGTTTTTTTTTTCCCCATTTCAGACTTTAGGCACTAACAATGTTTTTCACAGCAATAAATAGTACATGAATAAATCTGTGATTTTCTTATAGATAATCAGGACCTGATTTGCATTTCTAAAGTCAAGCAGTACTGTGAAGTCAGTCAGTGGCGAGGGAGGTAGTAAAACCAGCTAGGAAAAAAGAAAAACATTGAAAAGCAGTGGTGGAGGAAAAGAGGGTGAACGAAACACACTGGAGAGAGTGACAAAGACTGAAGACTTCTATTATCAGCGGGGTTCTTCTAAATGGAACCATCTCGCAGCCTTGTCCCTTCTCCTCTCACTGCTGTTGAGACTTGAGGCAAGATTTGGTGGGAGGGGGAGGTGCTGGAGCTGGAGGCAGCTTTCATACAGACTATGATAGATAGACACAACAACAATACTATTCATATTTGCCAAATTAGATTAATGATATTAATATTAATGAACGCAGAGCTATGCATTACATATATCAAGCGATCTTATGAATTCTTTTGCAAACTACACAAGAGCTGAAATTGGAGAGCAGTCATTATGCGTATATTTGTCGGGATATGTTAAAGGCTGGAGGGTTACAATTTTGCTTGAGGCTTGTTTAGTATGACTTAGCTCTGACTTTAGAAAGTTTAACTGCATCCTTTTATATACTGATTTTCAACCAATGTAAAAAAAATACATATATGAATACAAGGTCATGATAAAGGTTTTTATTTCAGTGTAGTTTTATCATTCTCCTATAATATGAAATAAAAATGTGATTTCTTTGAAAATGTGATGCAATAAAAATGACACATATATACAACTGAAATATTTAGTGACAAATAGATTAAAACACACTTAATGTTCTTTTCCCAATGACCATATGTGTTAAGATGTTTCTGCAGAAATTTCTCTTAATGTTCTGGTAATGTCTTCTTTTCTATAAAGAGATGATGCTACCACCCCCTTACTTAAGAAACTGGACAATATCGGAATATGTTCAATTACACTTTCGTTTGTGCAGCAATTTTGTTTTGGAGAATTTTGTTTTTCTAATTTTAAATGGAACTGTGTGCTTATTCTAAAATAAGCTTGCTTGATGAGGGATACATGTAACTTTGATGTTAAAAAAGTAATTATTTTCCAGTGGCAGATTTGCGGTCTCCCACTTCAGTATGCCTCCAGTATGCGGCAATGACCACAGCAAAACTTCACTAATAAAGGCTTTTTGGCACAGCGGCCAAATGCTGTTTTTCAGCAAAAGGAACACAATAGCAAGCCTGACGCCTAAAAGGCCCACCCTCAGGTCTAAAGTATCTTTTGGAAAAAGACTTTCAGGAATGCCAAAATGAAAGAAACAAATGACAAACAGTTCTCCTTGCAAAGGAAAACAGGCAAAGAATAGCACGTAAATATCCCCACAAAACTTGTGCAAAACGTTGTTTTTTGATTCCATAGGTCAAATACTTCTAGACTAGTAAAAATACATTTACAACAGTTTAACCTGTGAATAAAGATTAATTTAAACATAAGATTAGTTTTTCAGGATGAAAATATTCCAATAAGAAAATATGGAGTTTCTTTACCTTCCTCTCTGGCCAGTTGTACTTCTCAAAGATGGCATCGTATGTGTTGACTGCTCCATCTGTCACCAGCATAATGGCCTGGCTACACTCACTGCCCCTTCCAGTCTTATTAAACTGGAATCAGACAGAAAATGACGCTTACGTTTTGCATCTTAAGAAAACAAACAAGTCGTCCAGGATGTAAATCGGCAGCAAATCGGCCCCAGTCCTTCACAACGCCACCATCCTTATGGTGGGTGGTGCTGGTTCTTGAGATGTATTTCAGTTGCAACAACGAAGCAAACAGAATATAATATACATAATACTATGAACATGAGGACATTAAGAGTGAAAATGTTTTACAAATGCAACATTGCATGCTGTGAAATACACTTCAAGTTGTTGTTGGTATTGCAGGCTATTTAAACAGATCATTGCGTGTCAGATATGATTATACAGATCAAGTTAATAACTGCATGCGTGTCTACTTGTTTGCATGTAAATTTGATTAATTGATGTTTCCTAATGACAACAACCTGAGTCATCAAGTACCTTGTTTACTCAGATTTTTTTTTTTGTAGTGATTCTACAAACTGAGCTATTAATTACAGTTTTAATTAAATGTTAGCATAAAACCGTTGGTCAGGTGAGTGTGTGTCTGTGTGTGGGCGAAAATAACGTTTCTCTGTGAGTCACTTACATCACTGAGAAGATTGAACGCCTCCGTCAGAGCTATGTCCAACATACCAATGCCTTGAGCAAACAGCTTATCAAGGTGCTCCCGGAAATGCTGCAAAGATAAAGTTTGGTGAGGCAGGATTTCAGATCATGCTTACAAATAAATAACTGAACTACAAATTACAAAAGATGCTAGACTTGTGGCCCTTAGGTTTTTTTATACAGAAACCAAGACGGAGGTAATCATAATTTAAGGAAATTATCAATATAAGAACTGACTGATTTAATCTTTTCTTAACATAGAAAACATGTTATTTTACACAATTTATATAAACTGTTGTTTGTGTGTGGAGAGAGACAACACAAACAGACTAATGGACTCTTAAACAAAAAGCTCTGGGCCAAATTATGAGGCTCCACGACCACATTATTTAGAAATGCTTTTTCTTGTACTGACTGAGATAACTGTCCTTTAATGACCGGGTTCCATAATCTTCATTGAACACCCAGTGGATATTTTTAGCAACTTAAAGAATTGCTCTGCAGTGGCCATGCAAGGAAATTCACATCTGGAACCATATTGTTTAAACTATTTTTAACTAGATGCAACTATAATGCATTAAAGAAGTTTTCATTATCTACATTTTGTCACATCACAAACAGAAATACCCTGTATTTTATTAGAAGTTTGTGAAATAGACAAACACAAATAAGCAAATAACTGCAGTGAAATGAAAATTGTAGTTTCCAAAATGTACTTTAAATGAAAATTCTGAAAAGGGCTTTCTGAATTTATATTGCAATATCAAATTGAATGAGGAGAATCCTCACATGACGCTACATGTTCACTAATGTTTTCTAACAAATCTGTAAAGGCAAATGTATACAGCAGAAGGTCAGGGGTATAGTTGTGCAAAGTTTAAAGTAGTTTTTAACACCTGAAAAAGCATTGTTTAATCAATCACAAGTAAATGAGAAGAATATAACTTGACCTGACTGTCCACTGAAGCTTACAGGTCAGACAAAGACAATATTATTCAGGGTAACTTTGAAAGAGCTGCAGAGAGGTCGGCGAATTTAATAATAACGACTGTTATAATTACAATAGTGCACTCTACAAATCCAAGCTTTATAAAGTGGAGTGGCTAGAAAAAAGGCCAACATTGAAAGAAAGCTATTAGAAGTTCAGATTGCACTTTCCTGCAATACATGCCAAAGCATTGTTGAAAAAGGAACTGAAAAAGTTAGGGGGGTAAGTATACATTTTTGGGAAGCACAGTATATATATCAACATTTCCCTGTGACAGTGTAAACTTATTTCCATCCACATAAGTGATTACACCTTCATGTACCTTCATGTAGGTGTAAAAACAAGTTACACCTGATTCTCAGAACACCTCAGACCTCGTATGCTTTATCAGTGTCATGATCCTCAAAGCCTATGTTACCTTAACTTCTTTTCCTTTTCTTTCACTTTTTGAGACAATGTTTCAGGTATTTGTTTTTTCAACGATGGACAGAGGAATGTGTTTTAAAACTCAGCAGGGGTCAGCAACATGTGTAGGAACATATCAATAGTATCTCAGTGGGAAGAAACTGTGCAGTTGCACATTCAAACGCATGCCAAGCTTAAGTACACGGGTACACAAAAAAACTCAGCATCTCTTCTAACATTCTCATACTGCAAAAAGACAACCTTTTTGTGGGTGCCGATAAAAGGTTAGTCGGTTCCAACAAAAGACCTCTCCCTAGAGCATAGCAAGCTTTCCCTATTGCCCATGCTTGCACCTGTGACTGCCTGTGCGTAAAGATCGAAGTGATTTTTCAGAACACAGCAGGCCATGCTTAAATCCAGCAGAGCATTTACATGGCAGACAGAAACGTGCACATGTTTGAGAGGGATTCAAGTGTGAGTGCAATACTAAATATGCCAGAGCTTTTTCGTAGCACTACAACGACCTGAAATGAGAGCTGGACATTTTTCAGAGAATGGACACTTTTAATTCTTTAACGTGAGCCTTGCTGCTAGAGCCGTCTAGCTGTAAAAATATCCATGTGAACGAATAAATTATCTTCAAATGCAGCTTGCCAAGGCATTCGCTTTTGATTTTATGGCAAATTACTCATCTCAACATTGAGATCTATGTACTTCTGATAACTGCAATCAAAGGCAGAAAAGAGCTTGCTGTAAACAAAATGAGCAGTTAAGTATAGAGATATGAAAACTTCAGCGTGTTTGGAATCCAGCCAGCAGGCATGAACAATAATTCAATACCACGTCGAATCAAGAGTTTAACATTGTATGATATTACATCACCGTTTTTACTTGCAGAGAATTTTGCTTGATTCATTAAGTATAATCCTCTTTTTCACCATATTTGATCTCGTTTTAAGTTGTATCACTTTATTTGTTTTATTTAGGCATAGCTTTTTTTTGGTTAAGCCCTTTTATATGAATTTGTGTGGGGGACACATTTTAGCCATTGAGTTAACCAGGACTCTGTGGATGAATAGAGAAATACAGTCAAATCAAAACAGAATGTTTCATATTCCGCATTAACCATGTCGAAGTATTCGGTCCAAAAGTAGCAAAATCTCTACCACTTTTTTCTCTTTAAAGTTCAGCAATGCCTTTGTATGATTGCCTTGGGGAGAAACCCTATTTAAGGAATGTGAATATTCTAGCAATAATTTATCTGTCTTTTTTTAGCTAAAATAAACCAGAGCTAAGTTTAATCGAGTGAAGTTCAGAATCAAGACTAAATTGCCCCTCAGGGAAACTATTGGCAAGACCTAAATTCATGCACTTCAGAGGAATAATGTTATATGACCATGAGCTTTGGGACACATCAGGGTTGAGCATCAAATATATATCTCGAAACACAAATTCCATTTATTACGAAGTTATAATTTATTTAATTTAAGAATGTTCTGATTTAATGCAATGTTTAAACACGTACAACCAAGAAATCGCAAAAAGAACCTGTCTGACAACATGAACTAAGCTAAAAGATCTGAAAAGCAACTCCTGATCTAAAGCACTTTAAGGACAGATGAGCAACAGACTCACATATATATATATATATATATATATATATATATATAGGCATATATATATATATATATATATATATATATATATGGGCATTTCCAAGCCTCGAGGACTGTGATGAATACAAATTCAACTACAGTTTGCTAAATTTTTGTCACATGAAAACTTGATGTCTTAAAGTACTTTACCACATTAAAATGTAGCTTTAATAAATCACATGTTTCATAAAGACATGAGCACTTTTGCAGCCCCTATTGGGACATCCGCTTTCAGGCTTTCTTCTCTTAGACAGGCTGACTCATCTACATTAAGCTACTGCATGGAACACGCAGTTCTAATCCATATTCATAAGTGTATAGTCACAATAAGGTAAACAGAATCTAACAACCTCAACAAAATTCATGCAGAGAGCATTTTTTACCAATTGCAAGTGCAGCTTTGAAATCATTGCATGCAGTCACAGGAAAATAGCTTACTGCTGTGCTGGATTAATGCAGAACACAGTGAATGGAAATTAAAAGATGAATGAGATTTGATTCATTTTGAAAATTATGAATGTATCTTAAATGTCCAATCAGAACTCTTAATCTCATACTACAAATTTATTGTTACTTCTATATATACTGGATTTATCATAATTTCAACAACTTTAAATTGAACTGATATAATTACTCACATCTTTGTTGGTGACATCTGCTTGAACCAGGGTTCCATTCAGACATGGCTCCACATAATGCAGTTCCTCATTGTACTAGAGAAATACAAAAGGAATTTATGAAGTCATTACAAAAAATAAAACTACGTAAATTTAAAAAATGTGGATTATGAAGACGCAAGACAATTCACTCATCTCTATGACAAGAACAAATGCATGCATTGCACAACACACACCCCAACCAGTGTCTGCTATTTGGTGATAATACCCCTTAATGCATCACTATGAAATAAACTTCAAAGACCTGGGAAGACAATTGAATTGTGTTTCTCCAAGCCGCTAATTGTGCTCTAATCTGTTTCTGTGTGTGCTGCATGTGAGAAGCTTTGGACTGAGAATGTGTGTTTACTGCAGAGTGCAATACATATTCCCTGTGCAAAAGATTGTTTTCTCTCAAGAGTGTATATAATTTGTTCTATTACGCTAGATACTGAAGTGAAAATAATACCATGTTGAGATGCACTCCAAAAAATGGCTTTGTGAAACAGGAATGACAAACTCATCTGTCAAATTAAGAAATTATTTTCCTCATCCTTTTCAAATTGTCTATATTTTTTCAACAGAATAATTTTCTAATGATCTTAAGAATATTAAGTGTTACTGAAACATGTATTCACCATATAAAGAACAGTGACTTCATTATATCTATATTTGGATTTTCGCATTTCCAATTGAGTTTTCAGTAGAAAAAAATTTAATGTAATCTTTAGGACACAAATATATTTCCATACCATTCTTTCTTTTATAGATGGAGATATTACAAAAATCTGACTGCTTATGATTCTCTTTAACCAAAGCCCGAACATCAAATGTGTGTGTGCAGCAGAACTGCATCAGCCTGAATAAATGATAAGATTAGCAAAGATCCCGAAGGCAGGGAATAACCAAGTCTGTCTCTTTTGCATTTCAAATCTTTATTGAAATGACAATTAATTAATTATGAGCATGACAAGGAAAGAAAGCTCATTTTTAAAGCATGTTTCTGGTGTGACAAGGAAAAGATAAATATGGGCTTGTCTTAATGTGTGTGTGAAAGCTTGTCGTTTGCTAACTGAGTCAAAATTTTATTTTTTGGGGACTAAGAAGCCAACTTGACACAAACTTATGAGAACTATAGCTCATGGGGATGAATGTGCACTCTAAAATAGTTTTTAAGATTAAAGTTTCTATATGTAACTTTTATAAAGAATATGTTTTTTTACATATTTGTTAAAACTCATGACAGTATGCTATGAGACAGATAATCTATGAAAACATCAGTCTCCATCCTGAGCTATAATTGCTTTCTGAAGAAATGCACTGCTCCTGAACCAGAACTAATCAATCAGAGCCAGGAGGCGGGTCTTAACTCTGTCACTCAACCGCATGTATATGCTACTACATGTGGCAATAGCAGAGAAGCAACTTACAATTGCAGAAAAAATATTTATCTACTGTATTCAGTGGCTATGCTAACTAGCCTGAGCATTTACAACAAGATCGTTTTGACAGGGAGAAGTGGTGTCGTAGCATAGAGCAAGGGAGGCAAAGGGCAGGGAGATGAGCAGCGCCACGCAAGATTGTGATTGACAGCGCTAAGATGCACCTCTATGCTCTGATTAGTTGTGTCTAGGTTACAGTGGGAGGAGGCAGAAGAGCTTGATGTTTTTTCAATTCACCTTTAAAATGTAAAAACATTTTTTTTTTCTAAAAATTACCTTCCTCACCATTAAGACATATGTTTGAAATTGTTCATGAGTAGCTTTAATGTTAGTAGTCTAGATTTCTAGGCAATATGATGAATCTGTTGCTTCGCATCTCCATTTTGGGTGGAGTTGGGGTATTCTCATGACTGCTTTTCTCCTGGTATTACTCCAACATGAATGGAGTGCTTGGAAACTCCTAACTGACCTTTGATGTGAGCATTTGTGTGCAGTGTTGTTTGTTTTTATGGAAAGACACATAGTCCCTTACTTTAACTGTGACTCTTAAAATAAGTTAGGGAATACAGAAAGTGGATGGGCTGGGTCAAAGCTCTCTTTGTTTGTAGGACACTTACTGGATTTTGAAATAAAAATATTGGCTTTGAGCCTAGACTTACAGCAATGATATTAAAAAAGTCATCATCTCCAAGAGTGTCTAGAATGGAGGAAACCGTCTGCCTGGCAATGGTAAGTCTCAGGCCTTTCATGCTGCCACTGACATCCACCAGGATCACCACATCCTTTGGAGAGGTGGCTGCCTGGATGTACCACTTTCGATTACGGCAGTCAAAAGCTATAACTCCGTGGTCATCTGGCTTCCATTTGATTCCTGTAAAATCATTGTATATTAAAAAACAAAACAAATCAGCTGCAATGGTTTGTGCCATAAATACTTTTATCTAACCCTTTTGTAGTTTTTTTTTTAAACATTCGTGATGGTGTTTGTAAAACTACTTCTTCCAGCATTCTTTTTTGTCCTCCACATTGAAAAACTAATAGCATATTTTATTATGTAAAGTTAAACAACAAAATTAGTCATTTTCTTCTTTGTTTTTTATTGAGTTACATGGTATCCAGAGAGAAAAGTAACACTGAAGGAAATCATTTCAAGACATCAGGTTTTCTATTTAATTTATTGAAATAAGGAAGAGGTGATGTTTCAAGGACCTAAAAATAGATGCTGTCCTCTAAATCTGCAAAATATAGGATTTGCATCATATCATCTAATTTGTAGCTTTGATTTCTATTTATTACATCTGAGTTTTTTCACTCAGATGTGGTTGAATGTTCATCCCATTCAACCACAAACTAATTTATATAAACTCCTTTACCTTTTTTGTTCCCATACAATGCATCTCCTCTTTCAAATAATAATTAAAAAAAAACAGCATACACTTACCAGGATATTGTCTAAAAAAGCCCTTAGCGCTGCCAAAGTATTGCCATATTAGCGAGGGATCCCTCTCAAAGTTATCCACAAACACCTTGTTCAGGGCCTCTGACCAGTACACACCATTGACAATTGCAGAGTCTATGAAAACACAGTGAGAAAATAGAGAGATCACTGAAAAGTTGGTTACATTTTGAAAGGCTGGTGACAAGATCCACAAATGCAGAAGATTCACAAAAGCACAGAACAAGATCCACAAATATATAGAACAAGAGCTACACTTTCATACTTTAACTGGTAGCTGATGGATCATAATGCTTTTGTGAATCTCGTCCTGTGCATTTGTAAATTATGAGACAGTTTTAGGTCCATAACACTCTGATAGCAGACAGCATGTCCATAAACAAGTTTTACAAAATATTATACGACAACCGAAAATATAAAGATCTTTTTTTGTCCTCCATGTTGAAAAATAATATTTTCTATCATGAATGTAGATTAGCAAAAAAAATCCAACAAATTACAGTGAAATACTCCTACTTCCAGTGGGTGCCAGAAGCAAGATCCATAGTCGTTTCTACAGTAAACCTCCCAGGAATAAGGTGGAGAGCATAGGTTTTATTATCTTAGAGACACATATCTTCATATGCCTGAGATATGACATATGAACAAGACAAAACAGATGAACAATAATGATTTTACTGACTATTTGAAAGCTGACTTTGGCCTTTTGAAAGCTTCTTAATAAAGCTACTATGCTTCTGTTCATTTAACAATAATTTTGATATATGCATATGGAGTTACAGATAAGCTCCAAATTATCTGCTATGCTCTGGCATTAAGTTAATGTATAACTTAATATGTAATTAAGTTATACACTTAATTAAGTACTCTATTATGTGAAAAAACAGAATATGCATAATAAAATAGATTTGTATATGTGAGAGTTCTTCTTAAAAGTTGTCTTCTTAAAACCCCACAAGTGTAGTGTTTATCTTTGTCCTTCTGCAACACAAACAGGTGCATGATTATTCTCTATTAGAAGACGAGTATCTGCAAAGTATCCCATGTGTACACATTAAACCTGTAAGAACATAATCTGTGCAATCATTTTTGGACATAAAACTACAGAAACTGTTGAAGTACAATATGGCTCAGCACATCCAATTATGATTTCTTGTTTTTAATTTTCAAGTTGAGAGTGTCAATACTTTGCTAGTTATGAACCAGTCAGCCAAGCTTTTTACAGCTGCTTTCGTCTTCGTTCAGGAGCAGGATGATAAGGATGGAAGCAAAAAAGAAAAAAAAAAAGAAAAAAAGCCAAAAAAAAACGGAGAAAAAAAAAAAAACAATCAAGAATGCATTCAGAGAGATGGGTAGAAAATGACAGACACACAGACAAGTACCTAATGGATGGAGTAAAAGAGAAGTAGATAACAGATTTCACATCATCTCCATTGCTGGCAACATTGTTCTGCTGTCAGCAGTCATGCCAATAAGCAATGACTGAATTATTCTTCTGGAAGCTATAACACACTAAAGCCCTTTGTTGATTGTCAACACCCATTCACCTCCATGGAATGGAGTGGAGTGGAGATGGGACTGGAAAAGATCCAGAATGTATTTACACAACAATGCAGTCACTTCTGGTGAATTTCAAGTGTCTATTACGATCTAAAATCATCATAATGAGGAATCAAACATGGTGCTACTTGCCAACAAGGTTTCATTTAACAGAGCTTTAACTTTGACAGGCAGCCTTTTTCTGTGTGCACAAGCATTCATGGTCCAAGATGAAAAGCTAAGATTAAACAGAACAACATATTGCGGCTAATGAAAAGAAATCTGAATTTTCCTTTTGTGTAGATTAGCTTACTTCAGGGACAATAGGAAGGAAATTTAATAAGTGACGTCTGAAATCGGGATTATTGAACTTAAAAGTGACGAGAACAAGGATTCTAACATGTTATAAAAAATATTGGCCTGCTGTGAAATGTCAAATATCACAATATATATATCTATCTGTCTATATATAAGACTTTTAAACAGATCTATCATCCTTAATTTCTCCTTCCCAGTCTTTGTCACAGATGCAGTTTTGGGATTTGAGCATTATTCTACGGTCAGTTTTCCAAATAACAGGCAGAATAATGGTGAGAAACAGTGGCAGCTGAGACCAAAGCAAACATAAATAACTTAACTTACAGAGCCTTGCTCCATTAAGCAGGTTCTGGCATTTTAAAAAACTGTTCGGGAATATCATCATGAAATTGACTGCTATTACCATTTCCCATCTTGTTACCATACAACCATACTTTTGTTTGAAGCATAAGCACAAATACCAATCAGAACCTCTTGTCTCTTTCTCTTGGGAGAACTCCAACATTAAAGGAGCTCAGCCAGGTGCTTGACAGCTTTTCACATTAGTCTGCACAAAATTAACATCAGAAAGCTGCCCAATTGAGCACTTGAAAGGCACTTGACTACCATCTATGTTGAGTTTTTGGACTTGTGGAAGTAATGCAAAAGAAAAACTAGAATGTCAGATGAACAAACTCATGTCACTGAAAATATTCAGTATTAGTGATTTTTTGGTAGAATTGGTGCAGATCTTTCATAATGCATTTCAAATGCAAAAGATTTCCAAAAGAAAACCCTGTCTACATTATTTGAACAGAAATTTAAGACCTTGGAGCCAAAGAGGTCTAAAGTCTTACACCACTGCTAAAGCGTGTAAGGAATATGAGTTTGAGAGTCAAATCATGTGCCTGTAAATCACATCACAATTACTGTTCCTGTTCTATCAGCCTCACTTTCCATGCACTCTCATTTATTTAGTTTCTAACTTTTTTCCTGTCACTCTGACTTGCTTTTTCTCCTCTTTTTATAGGGGGGCAATTAATCTCTTGCTTAGACCTTCCATCAGTCTGACTTAACCTACTTTCTTTTTCAATTACGTTCTCCCTGTTCGCTCCCTCCCCCCTCCTCCTAGCTCTCTATCTGTATGTACTTTTGTTGCCCCTCGTAGCTCAGTTAAGTCAACTTGACATTCACTTTGTCCGCAGAGCCTTGTACAAGGCCTCGAATTCTCTTGTTGGATTTGAGCTGATGGTAAATCAGAAGTCTAATTATTAACAGCTAATTAGGTCAATGTGTGGCAGTAATGAACCAAAGAGTTACAAATAATGAAGTCATATCCACCTACTGATAAAACCTGATATTGTCCAACAACACAAGCTGAATTTTTAGTATTACATCATTTCACATGAAGCAAAAATTCTGACTTTATCATTACCACAGTGCTAATTTTGTAGCTCCAAGCCACATTACCTAAGGACATAATTCAGTGTGATCAGGGAATGGATGGCTATAAGTAATTACCACTGAGTTTTTTGTATATTAATTAGAGGGTAGGCTCCTTGCTGCAGGCAAAAAGAGGAAGACATGTATGATACTGCACAATCAAAAGTTTTAAAACGTTGAACATAAGGAGAAGATAAATTTAGATGTCTGGCAAATGTTTTCAATCATTACTGATGAGTTTGCTGGACCACTTACAACTGCTAACATCTGAGTCCACAATATTTTAGTAGGAAGCTACGCTCTCTGTCTGGTGCAGAGGTTTTTGTGTTGTTTCCTTCAGCAGTTTTTGATGCAGCACCACTAGATTAGAGGGGGTAAATAAGTTTTTCAAAGGCTTTGGTTCATTTGACAGTGTAGTGGGCTGAAAACGTAATAAACGCTGCCCTTTTGGTCTCGACTCGAACGGAGTCTATTGGACTACCAGGTGTGAAAACACCCCAGGACCAAGCAACATCTTTTACTGTTTTTAATAGCATTGATTTTTTTTCTTGCGTCAAACAATTTGCATTATGAATCCATGTAAAACAATTTCTTCATATAGACTGTGTATATAGATGTTCTGTATATTGTGGATTGTTAACATACCTTTATTGTACATATTGGTGGGCACCTGGACCACACTGAGGCTGAGGTTGACTGATCGGTTGTTAAAATGATCGTTGGGCTGCAGGACAAACTTTCCTCCCAGCTCTACATCCTCATTGATCAGGACAGCATTGAAGTATTCATACTGGAGACAAGAAGAGACAAAGATAGAGACTTAAAAACATCTGCACAAAGCTAAAACTTAAACGTAAAGTGAAACCTTAATTTCAACTTAAGTTGCCACTCTCATCCAAGGATCTCAGTCTCAATCAGATCTGCTTACTGAGTCTTGCTGTCGCTACATGAGAGAACCTGGCCACTTTAGTGACATGCATTAGTGAAAGATGAAGTAACCTGAATCCCTGGATCATCCCAGGGTGTGCATGTTGTTACAGAGAAAGATGCTGAGCTGACAAATCCCACCTCAAGCGTCTGTGCACTACTTGCCCAGTTACATTGTGCATGAGGTGCAGTGCCTCCAAAGTATTTTTAGTACTGGGTAGACTAAGAAGAGTATTAATAAATCATAGTTCTAGACACATCGACAGCACAAGAGTCTCTGCATCCCAAAGCTTCAGAAGAACACTACAGCCACCACAGATTGCACTTGAGATAAAAAAAAAAACGGGGAAAAAGGAAAAAAAAAAAAAAAAAAAAGTCTCAGAAAAAAAAAGAGTAAACAAACACGTCAATGCTTTTTGGTAATAAAAAAAAAAAAAAATACAGCTCAAATTGCAAGTTAAACTATACCAACTTGTGTGTGAAAATGTGAATGATTGAAATGGTTGAAAGTAGTGTAGTTCTTTGGGGTCCTCTGAACTTGATAAAGCGTAATACAGGTGAAGGTCATTTACCTTTTTCATAAATTTAATGTAATTAATTGTTTTTTTTTCCCTTAAAGCAGGCTATAGTCGTGGTGCGGTTCAGTGTTTAGAGTATATCCTTGTGTATAAAGTATATTTGTGTAGATATTTATGTCCAGAAATTGATTTGTTTTTTTGTTTCTTTGTTTTTTTCTTTTGGAAGAAAACATGATAAAATCTTCAAGAGATAACTTGGTATTTTTGTCAGTAACATTTAATTGACAATCACTGTAAACAATTTAACACACAGCCTACTGACATGTTTTAGCATTAACCTAGAAACGAAAATATCTTGAGACATGACTACAAGTTCACATAAACAATAAATATGTTGAAACCAAACTTTAGAGCGACAGTCAGTCAGTAAAGTTTATTCATAAAGAACCTCTCATAGCCACAGCGCAATACAGGTATACAAAGTTACAAACTGCATAAAGGAAATAAAAAGAGAAATTACATTAGAGTAATACATTTAACATAAATAATAGATGCATGTGATGTAATGTAATAAAGTTAGTTTATGTTTCTTATTCATCATTGAACATTTGTGGAAGAAGCACTTTAAACTTAAATGTAATTAAATGGACCTCTATCCCCTTGCCAGCTGCTTAACTCGTGCATGATTAACCTTCAAAGGGGTAAATCTTCCTAGGTCCTCAGGAGAAACAATACTATCCCTCTTGTACAGCGCAAAACACAGATAAAGCCATCAATTAGGTTAGCAAGCTTTGTGCCCATCTGTATAATTAATCAGCCCTGATTAAACTTGAAACCTTTTTACCAAAGAGGATTCTCCCATTTCAAGGTGAGAAAGTGTAGAGTTGAATATTTCATCCAAATCTTGTCCTTTGCTGGACACACAAATAACAACAATTTGGTAAGCTACAAAAGTTTAAGAGGAGCGATAATTCTTTCTTTGTGTGCCAGATAGGAAGTAGATTTTGTCAATCAACATGTTTGTCGAAGTAACTTTTCAATGTAACTTAACTTCAGATCTTATTCCACTACTTTAGAAATCAGAATCATGATCCAAATCTGGTATGGGCAGTGAAAATGTGTTCTGTAGCCAAAATAAACTGTGGATATTCTGAATAAAATGCCAAAATAATAGCTAAAATAATGAAAGAATCTTTGATGAGGTTGTTTTTAAGCTTCCACCAGCATTTCAGATAGTTGCATAAAAATTCTTTATGCAACTAAATATTTATTTGTAATGAAGGTACATTTTCTATTTCCTCATAAACAATGCTAGATCTTTTCATTCTCTCTGATACAATCACTTGCTTGCACAGGGCCCAGATGCTTCTGAATGCATGCTGCAAAGATATGAGAGTGTCCAAATGTGGGTGCATATTTTCAGTAAGTAAGTCAATTATGATGTTTCCAGCAGTACAGTGAAGGAGTGCCCTGTGCCACTAATGTAGGCCCTGATCATGGTGTTAACAACCTGATCTTTAACTCTGCAGTGCATTAAGCTGAGAGATGTACCATCAGCACCCACTCACTCAGTGTGGGATACACAGAGAGGACAGATAAAGGTTAGTAAAAGTAAAGAAGCAGAGAATTGGTGTTTTTTTGCCTTGGTTAATTTAATGGAGCATAAAATCATTTGAATGAATCACAGAAAATCATGAAGTTAAAAGAGATGTCAAAATTTGCCTAAGAATAAGAATTTTTTTCTTCTCCAAATATTCTCACTTGTGACAGTGACAACCGCTTAATAAACTAGGTGAAAGGGTAAACCACGCAATGGGAACAAATCAGTTTTGCACTTTTGCAGAGGTACAGTACCAGCCAAGGACTCAAACACAACAAACTTACTTGAACATTTGTGTGTTCAAAGTCCAAAAATAGAGAAATTAGATGTCAAAAAATATATATAAAATAAAAAATAATATATAAAAATTGGAAGACAATTCAATATTAAAAGGACAACCACAGTGCACCTTGGCTGTAAACACCTCTTGAAGGAAAATGCATGAAAAGCTGATTTTGCAAATAGCATGAAAATATTTGCATATCATCTACAAGTACACATTCAGTATGTGCCTTTTATGTTGACCGTAAATCTGTTAACCATCCGTCCACACTGCTGAAACCCAATAAGGTAAACATGTTTTTCTAGTCAAACAATTTCTTTTAGCATACAGTTGAGATACCTTTCACACCAAAGCTTACGCTAGTTTCCCCCATTTTGTCAAAAACACTCACCCGTATTATCGATGAGTGAGTGTTTTTGACATCTACTTCACAATGTCAGTGTCAGATTTTATGTTTGTTTTATATGTTCTCACTGAGTTATAGTGGCTTTGTGTTTACAGCCTACTTTATAAAAATTACTGGCCTAATTAGTTAGTGAATCAGCTCCCATGAGGCAGCAGGCCTGTACTAGGTTGTAGTCTCTGCTACTCCCTACAGCCAATAGTTATTGACTGACTAATTAGAGTATATAAAATGTAGTAACTGTGATATTTTCTATTGAGTTGTATATTTACATTTTGAAACTTGTACATTTCTAAATCCCAAAAAAAGTCAACGGTGAATGAGTTTCTGAAATTTCTGATTATAAATTACAGCATTAATTCATATATACTGCACTATCTATGAAAAAACAAAAAAAAAAAAGTGAATCAAAGGTCCAATTTGTGTTATAAAGCAGTCTTGATGCAATTATCTGAGCAGTCCAGACCTTCTGAAAGAGTCAACTCACACATGTGTTAATAAAAATGAAATATTGCTTTATTTTGATCTGAAAATAAATCTTTTCAGTGGAGCAGCACAATAATATCAACAGCCCAAAGCAGCAAAGAAGGATTTTTTTGAAACAGAAAAGACTCCATACGGGCAGCAAGTAGGATGGACCGTGACGCTCCACCCTCTGGTACTCACTTTTAACTTTAATCTTCACTTTTCCTCACCCGCATCCAAACTCTCTTTTTCCACGGTGGTGAAAGGGAAAGTCATCCTCCAGAAGTGTGGAAATGTGACTGGAAAATAACTAGGGGCCATGGGTGTAGATAATCACTGCTTAAATGAGGCAGCTGTCTGTGTAAATAACTTGGAGGAGAGGCCAAGCAATGGTGGATATGCAATTCTTAAAATCTCACTTCGTGCATCTTAAAGTATGAGCTTCCAAACTCTGAGGACAGACTGATTGCAATACACACGCCTGTTGTACACACAACTTTGAGAAACAGCAGTGGAAATTATCAACACTATTTCTAATAGCTCAGTATTTAACAATGTCAGATAATGTACTGCAAAATTAATGAAGCACTAAAGCTGGCAAAAATGTTGAGTGTAAATCAGGTTTTATCTTTTCTGTCTCAACAGTTCATTAACAACCCCTAATTGCTGCACAGTTACAAAAATCAATTCAGTTATTAATAATCATTGACAAATGTTAATCCTCATAGCTCTTTTCTCATGCTTTTTAAGCAGTAAGAAGTATGTCAGTCAGCTATAGGAAGAATCTGCCTCTCATAAAGCCTACAAAAAATGACTAGAGATGAGGAACAATAATAATGATATACTGTACAAAACTACAACAGTACAATTATTAGAAATAGGTATATTAAATTAAGGATTCAAGGAATGTGCAACTGAGTAATAACTTTTTTAAAAATTACATAATGTTCATATTAAACTTTGAACTAAACAGACTGTTTACAATACAGTATCAGTGCAGAAAAACAGATGTAAAACAGCAGGAATATTATTTAATGGTGATGATGGAATTATTGAAATTAAAATTTTCAGCAATAGTCTAATTTATTGAGTGTGTATTTAAATGCTGTATTAGATTTTAGCCTTGTGTTTTGTAGTTCTACCAGTTATATCTGCTTATTAAGTAAAGCAGGTAGATAAGCAAGTTACTGTGCATAAACCTTTTAGCAATAGTGGTAACCTGTGGATCCTTTGTGTAAATGATATATATATATTATATGTACAATATATAATTTATATTATATTATACAGAAATAAATTAATTAGCCAAGAGCGGCCTATTAGGATTTTGCTTTCTCTTTAATCCCTTTTTTTTTTAAATCAGTGATTCATCCTTTAAAAAGGTGTTTCAGGTTGTCAGAATTAGTTATTCTGTGTGGCTTTCCACAATCTATCTGGAAAACCTGTTGACAAAGGTAGATTGAAACAGTTTGAGTGTAAAGTTGGCAAGCCAGGGAGACAGAACAGCTGTGAAGTGTAATTGCACATTATATGTTTCAGAGACTAAACTACCACTTGAAAGCACGGCTTAAAAATAATCTTTCTTCACATTACTGGCAATGTATGTGGCAGGGCACCGAGGTAGGCAATACAATGAACACACAGACGTACAGGTCAAATCGTTTTTGTTACCAGTGGGGACAGCAAATTGGCAACTCAACAAGCATGCGGCCATCTCTCTGTCCTCTCCAGTTACATACCAGACAGGAAAAGCAAGGGCAATGCATAAATAAAAAAGTAAAGGACAAGGCATTTCTTTTATTGTTCCCTTCAAATCAGGGCTACATTTTTAGTGAGCATAAGAGATGGCAATTGGGTGTTTTGTCTCCAACCTCCTAGGAAGGCTTTCATTGGCTGTAGAGGCCATGGGAGGCTGCTCTCTTGCTTTCCTATTTACAGCACAGGGTAAATGAGTGAGGGAGGAAAATCGCAGCAGATTACCGTGCCAATTTCACATGGAAGCAGAAGAGCTCTGGAAAAGATAGATAAGGAAATTCCTATCAAACCGCTGCCAGCAAAATATGTATCCAGTAGCTATAAACCACACAAATATTTTATAATAAACCCCCGAATAGTGATGGAGGAGGTTTCACCCTACAGCGTGGAAGCTGTATTTTTAGTTCAGCTGGTGATAATTACCGTCTATTCACCATGTGCTGCAGTGAAACGCACTATTAGGATTGCCACCATCAGAGACGAGAACACGCCGCACACACGCACACACACAAACACAGGTATACGGACAGATGACTCATGAAGACATTCATGCATTTTACATGCAAATCAACAACTGATACAGCTCTAAATGTAAGTGTGGGGAGATTTGTTTCATTTGTGCTTAGCATAATGAAAAAGGGGGGAAAAAAAGCAATTAGCAACAGAACAACTCAAACTAAATTTGCCTAAACACACAAAGTAGCACGTATTAGCATGCTAAAATTATAGTGGAGCATCCAAATGAAACACTCCAGTTTTGTGTAAATGAAAAAACATGTCCCTGGCTTAATGACAGTAATATGAGCATTTCTGCACTTTGGTAAGTATTTCATTGTGATATATATATATATATATATATATATAATACCAGAGGATACTACCCAATACCTGATGAGACATATACAGTTGAAACAAGAAGTCTACATAAACAGAAGTAAAAAAGTAGAAAATAAAAAAAAAATAAAAAAATTACAACTTTTTCTCATTGTCTTAAGTTGAAGACCAAACTTTTAGGTCTGTTAGAATAACAAATTATTTCAATTTCCTAGATGCACAATAATGAGAGAAAGGATATGTCGGAGTTCTTTATTAACATTTTTAAAATCAGAAGTTTACATATAGAATGATTACCGTTTCTTTTAACAATGAGGGGAAGCCCAAGTGATGATGTCATGTCTTAGGAAATGTTTCATGAATTAACATATATTCACAGGTGTATATTTAGTTAAGTCCACACATTGAATACATTGCTTTATTGTTTGACATGAAAGTAAAAATCAGCTAAGAGATCAAGAAAAGAACTGTGAAGCTGCACAAGTCTAGTTCATCCTTGGGAATAATGACCATTGTTACATTTGGAGGAAAAATGAGAATGCTTGTAAACTTGGGAATACCATCCTCCTAACTGTGACAAAGGAGAGATACAGCATCAATTTTTTTGTGAATTTTGCAGGACAAACTGGTAAATTTCTCAAAATTGTTGGAAATCTGAGGAAGTCAAACATCTAATTTCAGCCAGCAAATTAAAGCTCCAGTGCAAATAGATCTTTGAAATGGACCCTGACTTGAAGCATATAGCCAAAGTGGTTACAAGGTCACAATGTTTTGGCATGGCCACCACAAAGCCTTCATTTAAATTCTTTAAAGAAATTGCAGGAAAGTCTGAGAAAGTGTGCCAATGAGGCCTACATACCTGACCATTTTGCAACAGTTCAGTGAGAAGAAATGGGCCATAATTTCAGTAAACTGTTGTGAGAGTTTTGTGCTACCAAAAGTTACCAAAAGCTACCAAAAGCTACCAAAAGTTATGTACACTTATAACTTTGAAGAAACTAATAACTGAATCTCTGACTTATTTTTTCTGCTTTTGGTGCTTCTGGTTAAAACGGAACCCTATGTGAAGAACTATATCATCATTTCTCAATAATTCAAGCAATACTTTACTTTGTGACCTTTTTTAAAGTTTACAATTCAGATAACTTGTAGAGAAGAAACTTATTTTTATGTACAAATATTTTGCCATGTTGTTACTGACGTACCCACAATCAAAACTTATTTAATTCTTGTTGTGAGCTCAAGAGTGTATGTCTAATGAAAAATTTGAGATCTGAGCATTTTGTAATATTATTTTATGTCTTTTCCTGACCCACCAACTGTGCTGCAAAAGCTTATAATCTAAATATTTGATCAAAATACCATGTCAACAACCATCTACTAATGACTTCAGGACTCTGCTTGCATGTTAGAGTTTTCCTTTTTTTTGAACCCTCTCTATTTTTACTTTTTTCTATCTATTCTCAGAGACCAAGATACACAGTCTTGCCACACTGGTGCAATATATGCTTTTCTAATCTTCATGTAAATATTCTAATACTCTGCACTACCTCAGGCTGTGCCATTAAAGCAATAACGAGGCACTCGCCATGTTAGGCTCATTTCATCCCTGCCAAATAATTACTGGCATAAAACGCTGTTGTGATCCCACACAATGATTGTGCCCATCAACCATTAAATAAAAAAAACAAGTCTGTACATGACATGTAAGTGGCATATGCTACTGCTTCAACACATATCTGTAACAGTCTACATAATAAGTTTTGTTAAATGGTTGTAAATAAAAGAAATACAATAGTCTTACAATTTGCATCAGAACCCCACAATAAAGGATAAATATGTAGTTATCTAGGGCTACATTTAATGTATTAATTGTATGAAACATTATTTTTTTGTCAAACCCACTATCTAACAGAATATTGGTTTTGGAAAACCAAGAGTTTGCAAGTGACAAGTAATTTTTTATCTAATTTTGTCCATCAATCCAACATTTTTTGTATTAGAAAATGAGCACATCTCTTGAAATACTAAATTAAAAAAAAAAAATAAAATAAAAAAGTGTCAATTTCAGTACAAAATGGGATATGAAAAATTATTTATACCCTGCTGAATAATTAATTAACCCTCCCTCAGTCTTACTGTGACGCTAAGGAGGAGCGCAGAAAGTGTCATGGACAGACAACAGGGAAGTTGTCCCGTCAGCCAGTCAAATTATGAAACCACTCAAAAAAAATCTTGTAAAAGCGCACACAGGGTCAGTGCCACCCCACCACACTGTGCACAAAGTAAAAAACTTGTGGGATCTAAATGAGAGTTGATTAAAAAATAGCTACAATCTTTTCAGAATGCTCCAGAACAAGTCAGATTAGGAAAAAAGTAAAACAAAACATCACATTGTTGAGTGGCACTGTGTGTGAACACAGTAACACGCCACACTAAGGATAAACTGAGCAAAAGCTGTACTCAGAATGCTGGAATGACTTGAAATTTAAATGGTATAAAAGGTTAAGTTTCAGGAGAGTGCTTATGTAGTTTCACATTCAAGTTGTTTGAAAATAAGATGAGCTCGTTAGCCAGGCCGTTTTCAGCCCAAGTGAGCTAATCTAAAAATCATGAATGAATGTCCCTTCATTATCATATTCATAAAATCTGCAAACATAATTAATGCCAATAATAATTTTACCAAAATAGCTAATGTTGCCTTTCCGGTGTTGTGACAAAATCATATCAGCTTTACTTGTACTTTAAAGGATTTTTTTTAAGTGAAGTTTGAAAACTCTTAGAATGTGTAAAAATCAAGAAGATCATTAAAGAAGACCAAGAAGATTTGGTCAAATCCACAGGGTTGGACAGTAGTTAATTTAGTAACTAATCACCTTTAATCGCCTGTGTTGGCAGAAAACCGCATGACATTCATTGTAATACTCTGAAGAACTGACAAAGTAAACAAGCCAGGCGCAGATACCAGCACTCAATTTATAAGTGGTTTAGCTGCAAATTCTCCAAAGTCGACTTAGTATCATAGCCCCTCTTAAGACCTCAAGTTTGTGCCGCTACTCCTACTTTAACAAACTCTGTTCTAAACTGTGCTTGACGTTCAGCAAGCTCAGGCACAAACATCAAGCACACGCACGACCGAGTGCACATCCACAGCACTGCCAAACGCACATGACATACACAATTCAAAGCAGTACTCACACAAAATTAAAGCTGTTAAAATGGATTTGAGGCAGAACCATGAAGGCAGCAGCTTGGTTTGGGGG
The DNA here is from genome assembly GCA_911649635.1 of Poeciliopsis gracilis. Classification (NCBI taxonomy): domain Eukaryota; kingdom Metazoa; phylum Chordata; class Actinopteri; order Cyprinodontiformes; family Poeciliidae; genus Poeciliopsis; species Poeciliopsis gracilis. The sequence continues at coordinate 9,506,307 of CAJVRI010001220.1, forward strand.
TGTGTGTGCAAATGTGATTAGAATAAAGAATTTGCTCAAATCTGCAGAACAGAAGGAGGAACTTCTCTAAAATAGTTTAGAATGTGTTCAGTGCTCGTGTGCGTGTGTGTTTTCGAGCGTGTGTGTATGTGCGTGGGAATTTCATTGCTTAATACCATATTTATTATTATCTACATTTAATTAAAATGTGAATACTGCAGTTTATTTCATGATTAAATGAACTTGAAAAGTTAATTAAATTAGTTAATTAAGACTAAAAGGATAAAGATGGTGTTGATCTATGTTTTAACTAAAATGATCTCATGGTCATGAAAAATTATAATAAAAAACCCACACAAGCAGATTTAGGGCTTACATATTCTTCCAGTGATTAAACATATACTGTTAAATTATTTAGTTATTTTATCATATACAGAGTTAACACAAACAATTAAAAGTACATTAAAGTACATTCAACACCACAACTCAGCCTAAGCCTGTCTCGGAATAACGCCTCAGGTTTTTTCCCCCCAAAACAAATCAACAGACATTAAAAAAAAAAAAGGCATCTCCAAGGTTACCACAATATTATCTGATTATGCACTGAAATATGAATTGATATTTCCTTTGGGTTTCTGAACCTATTTCATCTAAAACCTGCAGTGCAGGAATCAATGCGACTAAAAGTTTCCTTTTCAGATAATGAGTGTGTATTCTAGCAGCTCCAGTGAGTCCACAGCTGTAGGTGACACACTGAAATACATATGTAAATAATTTGAAGGGGAGCTGAATCAACAGGATATAATGCACTGCACTCGAGTTAAACAGCAGAACCCATTTCAAAATGCCTTTTCTTATCAACCTTTCTTGTTTTTACAGAGGACTACTGCCTTATTTCATCCTCACAAAGAATTAATAACAAAAGCTCTAACTTTGATAGTCAACAAGGATTTGCTTTAATCCTCTAAGAATAAGGGATGAGCATGCTGATTGAAATTAAGTTTGTGTTGAGGCAATACTGAGTCACATAAAAAAAAAAAATGCCTGTTTTAACTCACCTGCAGGTCTGGATTCTCTTCATGCTGTAGATGGGCTTCCTCTGCTGCCTCCACCAATCGCTGCAGAAACAGAGAAGATAGAAATGTGAATCGGCTTCGTAGTTTGAAACTAATAGGCAAGAAAAGCTCCATACAGAAATGATCTGTGTAAGATTCTGTAAGCGCCACAATAATAGTTATACCTTTAAAGACACAGACACACAAAGCAAGCAAACATTTGGTAGTCTCATAAAAAGAAGTAATTTTCCTTAATGCTTCAACAGAAGAGGTAATGACTGCCCTGGACTCCTTGATTCCACTGAAACCAGACATCATTGGCTCATGCTGTTTTACACTTGCATATTTCTCTCAAACAACCATCACCATGCACACTCACAAATGGCCACACATGAAGTCACTCCATCATCACCCTCTTGCTGGTACCGTCTGCTGTGTCTCCAGGGTGATGCGGGTCGGTATCTTTCTGCCTTTGAGTCAGTTTTAGTCATTTTACAATCTCTCTAAGAGCTAACATTTTGATTTTGTTTGTTTTTTGTGAAGATCTGCCACATCAAATAATTATGAAAAATGTGTTTATAGAATATTAGGGTTTGCTTACATGACACCACTGTCTGGAAACAGGAGACGAGAGACATTCGGCTTGCAGGGCATGCCGCTCTAAAAGTCAATGCATGCACTCCTGGTGCTGCTCAGGATTAAACTCATAATCACACTCCTCCGTACTGTGCAGTTCTCTGATATCAGAGAACTGGTGTTTTTGAATGTTGACTTGGGAAAATGTTTATATTTAGACACCCCTGTCTTGTTGTCCACGATTTTAACCTGTCGAAAGACACACGTCCTTTGTCCCGATGAACCATGTGCCCATGTAACACACAAATATTAGAAGATGCTAAGATGAAAAAGCAAAATAGCACAAACAGTACAATATAATCTGTCTTTTTCTTTACTGTTAAATACCCATGCATGCATAGGACAAATCCTGCAGGTTCTGCACATGTTTCCACACTGAGCACTTCACACCTCTGCATGGGGTGTTCCTGTAAAGTCTCACTCTGAGACCTGGTTTCAAAAGTAGTGACTTTAACCATTTCTGCCCCAGTCCGCCTCGGTCAGATTCATTTCCATTAGGTCCTGAGTAGTTCTGCTCGGCTCTTCTCCAATTTTTGTACCCACTTCGGGGGTAGTACAAGTCACATCAAGCTGTGAATTCATGTGCAAGGAATTTGATTGACAGCAGACTGCATTTGTTGATTTACGTCACTGCAAACTCCAAACAACATTTCAAGCACAGCACTGTACACCGTCTGGTATCAGAGAACTGCACAGTATGGAGGAGCGTGATTATGAGTTTAATCCTGAGCAGCACCAGGAGTGCCTGCATCAACTTTTAGAGGCGCATGCCCTGCAAGCCGAACGTCTCTCGGAAGAACGAGGATCCAAAGAAGGAGCAAGAAATTGTACAGCTCTGGTCAGCATTCAGTCAAAGTTGCAGTTTTGTGCTGGTCTGGTGTGAAACACCTGTACAACATAATGTTAGTTTGGGATACGTTTTATTTTTTGTTTGGACATCTTTATTAAATAAAGTTTATGCATTGACTGCATTAGTAAAAATTCAAAATGCATTACTTACATTTAAAAAAAAATGTAAGTAATATACAAATGATGCTTCCTGAAAATCTCTCTTTCCAAAGAAACGTGTTTCACTTGCAAGTCATGACTTTCATACATTAATAAGATTGCTGACACAAACATAATTTACCCTTACATTTTGCTATATTTATAGGTTCATCATTTATAAATCTTTAACATCTTCTAGATTTATGAGCCAGTATTGATGCTTTTATCATGAGGAGCATATACACATAATAGTGCTTGTTTATTGAATTTGGCTGAACTTGAGTTAACCCTAAATGATATTCCATTGTACATAATTACTGCACTTTCACTGCTGGAGGCACTGGAGGTGAAATGAGATCTTGTGCCAAAAATTTGCCCCTTTTGTATAATTTTAACTTGATAAAACAAAAAGAGCATATTTTTCTTAAAAATAAAGTTAAAATATGTTTTATTTTCTATGGACCCAATAATTGTACCACTTTTGACTATACCATTAAATCAGCTGCCTTTGGAGACATAATTTCCTTTATTTCAGTTTTGTTCTAGAAACTGAGAAAAGAGATGGATTTACAAACATGTTTCACCATCTACCAATCTACTTAGATGGCAAGTTGTTATTCAGTTTGGCTGTTAATGTTGGCTGACAGCCAAAAGTAGCAATACCATAGTTAGTTGGATAAAAGAGAATCAGTAATTATTGATGATTAGCAGAAAAAACAAATAAAATTACATTGCACATTTACAAAGTCCATTGTTTTTCTAAGTTGGCCCTAAATGTTAAGATGATTCATTGCTTAGTTGTAAGTTAGACTGTCTAATAGTCATGGTCTCTTTAATGTTCTTTATTACTAGTTAAGGTAAGGTTGTGGTGATCTACACTTATTTTCCATTGCCTATTTTTTATCTCCTATTGCTTTTATTTCAGACTTGCACTTATTTTTTTCTAGATAAGTCCCAACTTTTCTAATCAAGTCAAGCATTATCAAAAATCTCCCAAAATCCTATTTTCAAAAAACGTCATATACAGAAGCATTTTCAATTTGCAAACCGTGGCAAATTGTTTCTTCTAAGAACAAAAATGTAGGCTAAATTTGTAGTGTCATCATAAGCCAGTGTTTACCAAAATCAGATTCATAAAATACTATTAAAAGCACCTCAGAAGAAATGCACTATGTTATGCGTTTATGCACAATTCTCATGTTGGACTAAGAAATATCTATTATTTTTGAAAAATGATCAGCTAATGCACAAAGTGAGGGATCAAGTCAATACTTTTCAGGCCTTAACTCTTAATGTTGTCTTACAAACACACAGATACTTTTATATATATATATATATATATACAAATGCGATGTAGTACTCATTGTGCTTTTTCACTCTGACCAGCTTCTCTTGTTCACATCTGGTTTCACTGCCTTGGAGTTTTAGTAATGAACTTCCATTTCACATTTCCATTCAAATGGCTTTCACCACTAAACTACTGCAATCAGCCATCCTATTTTAGCTGAGCAATGGGTGTGTGTTGTGATGCTGTTATGTGTGTAGGCAAGCTGTTTTGGGAAGCAAACACTGTAATCTAGGCTCTAGCAAATAATTTTCTTCACCATAGCAACACACCTGGCCATTGCATATTGTTGCATATTTTGTGATTGCTTCTATTCAGCTATATAGAGTCATGTTTGCATTTGTTCTGCTACCCTCTTGGTTTGTGATGGGTTGACAGAAAAGGGCAGAGCAGAAAGGCATAGGACATCTTGCAATGTTTCTGAAAACCATTTCAAAATGTTTGACAATATAACATGCTTGCATTCAGGTTGTTGAATTTGTGCATTTTCATTTAGAGGTGGCAAAGACAAAAATAAGAAAACAATTGCTGCATGTGTACTACAAAGTATAAACAACAAAAAAAACACATACGTGGATTAAATGTGGTTTGAAAATGACCCTATCTCAAAGTCTGAACTCTTTAAAAACACCTTAAAGAATATTGGGTAGTCTAAACAGACTACTTTTAAATTTTTACAGCTACTTTTAAATATTACTCAGAGTACTATTTAAGTAAGTATATAGATTTTTAAAGTGTTTTCAGCATATTTCTGGACATGTATCAACATGTTTACTAACATCAAGCAACTGCTGTGAAATATGTTCTTAATACTTACCTTAAAATATTAATCTCTGCACACTTCAAGCCAAAGGATAATCAATGTATTACTGTCCTTTATTATAAATGTAAGTTTCAGTGTCAAAATCAGGGCTGGTTTCACATATATACACAGTTTTTTGACTCAGAAATGTGACAAAAGCATAAACTTGTGATAGGCATACAGGAAGCTGTTCTAAAAGAGCTGCTGGATGAAAACAGTGAGAGCAACCGTTTGTTTGTTTTTAACTCCTGTACATATAAAGAGTTCATCAGGGTGAACAGTCTAGGGGTGTGCTTTCATTTTAGTAAATATGGGTTTGCTATGTGTGTTTTCTGACTGATTCACAAGGTGTGTGTTTCCTCCATGCATTCAAATGAACCTGCCCAGCTGCTTTTTTGCTTCAACAAGTGGTCCTGCCACAGCATATGGTAAAGATTAGAAAGAGAGGAAATTACTTTTTGTCTCTAGTTGTTCTGCTGAGTCTTGGGTTTACAAGATGACAACAATAATTAAGCTGATATAGTCAAAGAGGCAGGGCCTGGTGGCAAAAAACATTTGATTACAAATGCACACTTTCATATGCATACAGTGAAGGAGATAAGCTAAAGGCTAAAGACACAAAGACAGAAAACATTTGCTTTGGTGATTGCATTTGATAGACAAGAGGAATCTCAATGCAGAATCTGAAAGTGATAATACATTTCTGATATTTTTCTGCTGATCTCAGTCTGCACTACAAAGCTTTGCTTCTATAAAAAATGGGGTCAATTCTGACATTGATTTGGTCATTGATTTCTGGGTATTGTTTGAAAATTACAGAAACAGGTTTTGGACCTTAAGAACATATTTTTCTATTACAATGTCCATTTAAAATTTAGTTCAAATACATCACGCTTTAACTTTGAATCAGAGGTAAACTTATTCCTATGAATTAAACATGGAATATTACTTACTTTTGCTTGCGAAATAAATATGCACATATTTGTGTTTTGTTCAACCTCAATGTATCAATTTAAACCTCAGACACTAAGAGATTTTCAAATCATTATTTCATTTGTCTGGGGAGAATCAATCTAATCCAATTGAGCGTTGTTTGAATTTCTCCAGCCTAATAACTGCCTGACCTATGTTAGAAATAATCACTTACAAAGAACATTTGAACCAGAACAAGTAGGGTGAAAAACACATCATGTTACGATCTAAAAAAATTCACAAATTTCTTTTCTAACTTTGGGACTCATAGGAAACTATTAAAAGCACTTTCTCTTTTAACCAGAGAAAAGTGCTTTTTAGATAGACACTTAAAATGACAGTGAGAGTGATACTGTCTGGCACGGCTTTGCTTCTTCGGGAACAACTTGATGTAATGAAATCATACACCAGATGAGACAAAATGCTCCGGTGTCACCTTAAACAACAGGTTATGCCTTGAATACCTTTCAATTTAGGGAAAAAATTCCTCAACAGAGATGTAACAGATTGGTGGCCAGTAATCACAAACGCTTGCTGACCATTGCTGGCAAGGGTGCCACAATTAGTAATTAGGCTTAGAGGCGCCTGAGTCTGAAACCTTTGTGTTGAGAGGCTAAACTTGTAATCATAACATAATGGTGCCACCTTTTTACCCCCTCTTTATAAACTCAAACAAAAGCAAAGCCTTTCACCTTGAATAAACAGTTTATTTTCACTTTTTTAAAAAAAATTTTCTTTAATGCCACCTCCTTTTACCGCCCATTCCATTTTCCTGAAATTTGCACTCATCTACCTCTTTTCATTACCTGACATCTTGTAATTATGCTTTGCCCATAAATGGATTCTCTTGTTTACTCTCTCAAAAGTTCATCAATGATCCCCCTCATTTAGCTGTCAATCTGATTGGCTGATTGTTGTTTGTGCACCTCACCTACCCTGTGGAGGGTTTCCTGAGGGCTGAAGCCAATGACCTTAGCAAATGCTATTCATTATAGATGCAGCTATAAATCCGTCAAGGTTTTCAGAGGTTGTCATGCAGCTGAGCTATGCTAAAAGCGGCCGTCAGAAAAGGAGAGGTAGGTTGGCTCACATACATTATTGACCAGTACCGACATTTCTTGCCATTTTTGCGCAGCACATTAAGCTTTGACTCAACACATTTCTGAGGGCAGTGACCTGAATCTCAATGTTCTACCAGGGTAACCCAGAACAGGAGGCCCAGTAGGTCGAATTCTGAGCAAACCTGTATAAAAGCATACCCAGAGGTTCTGTAAGCTGCTGATTTAGCGAACATTTGTATTTTGAATGAAGTTTAACTTCCTCTCTTTTAAGTTTGCTGGGAAACTCCAAGCAGTTAGAGGAAATCAAAACATTTAGAAGTCCAGTTTGTCTTTTAAAGTTTAATTTCCCTTCGCTCCTATGCAGTTGTCTTTCACAAGACTTTACAAACTGCCTATCCAGTAACTTGTTACCTCCTTAGGGATTTTTCAGACCTCCTTTGACAACTTGGGACTTCACACAGTTTTTTAAAATCCACTCACTCAATCTACTCTGGGAAATGTGTCTTTGATAGTTTGGGGTTGGTAAGGGGTCAGTGCAATATCAAAGTATAAAACAGGCACGCAGTATAAAATCTTTAGAGGATAATCATTTAAGAAACTGCCAGTGATGGGTTTTGGGACATCTATGCTCTCATTGTCTTTGCCACTTATTACTGACATTCCAGATGAGGAGTTGCAAAAAAATGTTGATGCAATCTTTATGAAAAAAATTCTTAAAGATATTGGTCACCAATCAAAAATGTACTATTAGCCAACTTTGTGTTATTTTATGTTAAGAAACCCATTGTCCTGAGTCTAAATATGTCTTGACATTTCAATGCTGCAGGACCATATGTTAATTTTACCAGTTCCTAAAGTGCAGTAAAAAAAATGTCTACACAAGCAAACTGAGATGAATTGAATTACATAATTGAATTGCATTTTATGTTAGATTTAAACATGTTGATTTCCAATCTATCTAGGATATGGCAATACTAGACATTCACAAGAAACATGGTGAACACCATTAACTACATGAACTACGGTTATAAATTGGCTTCAAAGTGAATTAATCCTCAATAAGTTGTGTGAAAATTTGCCTACTTAATTATGCAACTTACAAACAACACCTCTTTTATTAAGACCAGAAACAAAACATCCACCTTCATTCATTTATACTGTTGGTGGGTGTGGAAGTCACTACTCATAATAGTTGCAACATAAATAATTGTATGTAAATCTACATGGACAACTTGCTGATGTTCAGCTGTACCTTTGTTGTAACCACAAATGCAAAGTAAGGTTTGGCCTCCTACATTAGCAGGGCAGGTCCTTTGGGTCTTGGTTCTGCCAAGGGTTTGAGATGGGTTGGATTGGCTTCGCTCAGCCCATCAATAGTACTAGGGACAGCAATTAATATCCTTATAGGAGCCAAGGAATGGTGCAACATCAACAAAATGGGATAGTGCTCTCTGACACTTTACTTCCTCTGTTTAACAGATTTAGATTGGGTCCAAGCCAAGTGGGCTGAACATAGCAAAGAGTCAGAGACAAAGATGAAAGGGGAAAGTAAAGTCCACATAATCAATAGTTGACGGTTCTCAGTATTTTTGCTGACTGAGGAAAATATGGAGTTCTCAACCCATATCTGTCAAAACCTCCTCTGTCTTCTTCTCACGTCTCCTCTTTCCTGATTTTCATTCTAGGCTTAGACTTGTCTTTTCTTACATTTACCTCTCCCACCTGTCTTGATAATTTCATCTTCGTTATAAAAAAAAAAAAAAAAAAAACTTTCATTCTCTATCCTTTGATTTCTCAGTAGTGGAAAAACAGCTGGAGAGGAAGGAGGAGAATGTAGCTGGTCTAACATCAGATGTCAATAGTTTACACACTGAGATCTGAGGCTGGGGACGGCTGCTGAAACGAGTAAAATACCAGCAGGAGGGGAAAAAGATCGAGGTGTATTTTTTCCCTACTTAAATACTAGTCAAAGCCATTTGTTCAATGGAAAGCTCTGAATGCAAAAATTAGACAGCAAAAACCATGTATTTTGAAACCAATACTCATGCAAACTCAAGCCTAAAATTCTAAAATGAGAATTGAATCGTGAAAATAGGAAGAAAAGAACTTTTTTAGAAACTACATATCAATTTAAATAATCTCCCAGAGACTGCATAAATGCTAATGTTGAAACAGAAATTCAAAGTGCACTTTGGTGTATAAAATTCTCATGATTCTTTTCACACAGAGAAATTTTCCTTTAAATCCTAAAAGCAATTTCTGACTGGTATACTTTAAGAAGAAAAGTACGCCAGTAAAAAATGTTCCACTCTCCACAGTGACAATCATGCCGATGACTGCAGAAGTGAAGCTGCCACAGGTAAATGATATCAGCAGGTACAGAGCAAAGACCAAATGACATTACAGGAGAAACACCGCTAGCAGCATGGCATCCACTCTCCTTTGAAGTGTGTTTGTCACATGAAACATAGCCTTGCTCGACTTCAAAGAGAGCATTACAAAAGCTCCACGCCTTTCAACTTTGATAACGCCTTTACCATTTACCACTTTCAGCTTCCACAAAATATTGTTTTTTCAGCAGCACTGACAGTAAAAGGAAGAAGGATTGGTTGAAGCAAAAGCGCACCCCACTGATTCAGGAAATGATTAAGTAAAGTAATTAAAAAGCAAAAATAGTGGGCTAAGATTATTCCTTAATCCAATTATGAACACAGTATCCATTTGCCGTACATACGCTGCAGAAGAAGCCCAAATGTTGGTTTTTGAAAGATAAATATGTATGTCCTTTCAAAGAACAGTCACATCTCAGTTCTGGACATAAACCGAAAGAGAACACCCCACAGGGGAAAAAAAAAAGACTCCAAGGTCACTGTGTGGTTTCTAAAAGTCCTCATATTTCAATTTAATTAGGTGTGACAGGATTTTTGGAAATCTAGAACCCACCTGACACATTACAGGGTGCAAAGGATCTACTGTTGTCAGCATCCTTTCGAGGATGCCCATAAATCTTCCAGGTTTGTCAAAGAGCACTGATAAGACCGGTCAGTGCTTTTTGAATTGTGAATCTCTAAGATTTAGAGAGGTGGGTATAATGTGACAACAGAAAAACGTAAAACAAAATACCATTCTTATAAAGCAAAGCCATGGGCTACTTTAGAAGATGAACAGACAACCCAGGAGATCACAAAAGTCTCTTGTTTGCTTGCTAGAACAGTAAAGGACACATTATACTGCAGAGTTTCAGAAACTGAGTCCCCATGCAGAGAACCTCACCTTACCTGCAATCATGGAGATGTTCAGAAAAGATCAACTATACCTCTGTCACATGATTCTAAGTCTGCAGATTAAATTTTTTTGTCGAATCTGCAGACGAAAAAACATGTGAGACGTGCTTGGGACAGGGAATTCCACAGATCTCACTACTATTTCTGTATGCAATGTCTATTTTTTCAGTTTACCTGACTTGTTGCTACTTAGGTTGAGTAGGACTAAGCTTGGACATGTCTACTTATGTTGAAAGTAATGGCACCTGCCTCAATGACAGGAAAAAAGCTTTAAGGTTGTGAGGTGTGGATAAGTGTGGGATTTGAGAATCCCGATGTTAACAATACACAGCCATGAATGCTTCCTCGGTGTTATAAATGATTATTATGGGACAGGGCTAATAAGAAATATCTTAACACACAAAATTCACAAATACTCTGTTTTTGGTCCACTTAAACAGGACCACATGCGACACTCATTGACACGTGCTCCCTCTCACAGCACCAGGAGCTGCTGTCTCGTAGCAGGTGGTGGTGGGCGATAAAGGGGTGGGGGGCGATCAACGAAAAGATAGAGCCACAATGACAGGCAGGGAAGAGCGACTGCACGGAAATTGAATCGCTGAAGCGTCACATATACTTTAGAAAAAACAGCAGAGAGATGGAAAAAGATGGAGTAGAGAGAGCAAAGACAGACAAAGAGGAGAAGGATACTTAAGGAAGGCTAAAAGGAGTGCATGCCAGGCCTGACTGATTTGAATATTGGTAATAAAAGCAGCAGAATATTAGAGCAAGATGGAATAAAATAGAGGAGGAAAATTCTGGAAGAACCTTGTTACATGTTCATAGCTAATAACTCTTTTCAATCAAAAAGACAAACAAACAAAAAAAGCACTGATGATTAAAATGTTAATAAAATTAACTCCTGCCACATAAGGATTAAATCTTACCTGATTTAGTTCTTGCAGAAATTTACATTGTAATGTGTACACATTATATATATGTGTATGGTGAAATACTCAGCTTATCCAAGTCTTGTTGTTAAGTTTGAGCCTGTCATGAATGTCTGCAGGACAAATTGAAATGTCTAGGTTTATTTGAGTCCATCGGAACCACAACATAAAGGTTCCCCATTACTGAGTGTTGCTGCAAACATCAGCGGAGAGCTGACCACAGCCACTATTCGCTCACGTCCTGCTCAGTAGAGAGGAACAGACTGTCTAATGGAGAAGCTCACTACCAGGGGTAGAACCGAACCACACATTAACCGGTTAGTGCGTGAATTGCCAGTAGAAAAGTGCCTACAGCTCTCCAGTAGGGAGCAATGACTGAAATACCAACTTCAGGACCATGTATTTGCCATAAGGTATCAAAATATATTTTCTCACAATGCTTACACATCATTTATGCCTTTGTATGGAGTTGTTTGTTTTTTCTACCGGGCACCCGAAAAGTCAATTTGAAAGTGCTTGAAAGCTTTTTCCAATTCTTGTGTCACTGAGTGTTTTAACTCAATTTAAAATGATAAACACCACAAGGGAAGCTCAAGAGCTACTTCCTTTGAGACTGAGTCTTATGCTAGTGCCAAGATAAAGATATAATATTGGCCAATATTATCCCAATATTACGGCATAATATTCACACTAGACAATATATTCATTTGGCAATGTCTGGAACTTATAGTAAAAGCTTAAGACTTTCCTACATAACTATAAAAGCGAACACAAGCAGCAACAAAGCAAGCCAAAGCATTGAAATGCTTTGCTACTATCTGTGCTCCCATGTCTTGCTTTTTTTTTTTTAGTTTCCATCTTTGAATCAGACTGTCAGAGAGAAATCCAATTTCTCCTAACAGCATCATGTTGTCCTGATAGGATCTATCACCTGAAGCAGCCAGAAAGCCAAAGCAATGTGGACACCTGTTACAACATTTGCAAACACGCACACACAGATTTCCCAGAGAAGCCAAGGAGGAATAAATCAACTTATTTTCAAAGTTAACTTCTTCATGTGAAATAACAAAAGAAATCAATAGAGCAAAAGAAAACATGCATATCCTTTTAGATGTTGTACAGTAACAGGTATTTGTTATAGACTAATGAACTATGTTACTGCAAAATAATAAAAAAAAACATAGCAAAGGAAACAACTTGAGACATGGCCAGTTTCATGAGTTCTTCTTGTATTGTCTTGACATTTTAAAGAAAAAAATTAAATATACATGATAAATAAATAAATGGTGTAACATAACAATTAAAGCATGGTAAGGAAAAAGGTAGAGGTTGAAATTTAATGCTCTCTGAAGTTGCAGAAAATCAATTTCCGACAACTGTCATTAATAAGGATTTTAAATGCATATGCATTTTATTTTTGTTGTTTTGTTTGCATGTGCAAATGATACCTAGCTTCCCATTTGTTACATAATGACATACGTCTCACAATGGCAAATAAAAACTTAAGGAAGCACAATAACAATATAACGCCATAACCAAGAAGAATAACTCGCATTAGGGACTTTTTTTTTTTTTTTTGCATATTCTAAACACTGAATTAAAAATACCAAATTGGACTGTTAAAGTCAGCATTCTGTTCTCTGTAGAGTCTCTGGAGGACAACACAAGGTTGAAATTGGCTTCAGTTTTCAGAGTAGCTATAGTTTGTGGCCATGTTACAGATTTCTGGACACACGACTTTTTTACAATCTACAGCTCTTGCAAAAACGTAAACCAGAAAACCAACACTTATTCTAATCAGTTTTTTCTGTTGTTGTGTATTGCTTTGCTTATGTGTGTGTGTTCAGTTAGTCAGTCCAACTAAAAATATTCATTCAAAAATCCAAACCAAACTATTGATTAAAATGTTAAAATTAAGACATGATATGGCAAGTGAACAAAAGAGCATATTGTTTGAGGTTAGCTAAATTTGAAAATGGCTGTATTATAAAACATTATTTTATTTTTTGTCCTCTGGAAAATGACAAACAAATAATAAACATCTGGAAAGGAATGTAAAATGATACAAATTCAATAGAACAAGGTGCAAATATTCCCCTTTCAGCCACACATCCAGGACTGAGACAGAATAATAAATACCAGCAGTTGTAAAGTAGTTTTGAAAAGATTATTGACAGGGAAGAAGCTCTGCTAACTGTTAATAACTGAAAAGCATGCGGTATACCTTCATAGCCTGGGCTTTCTTGTGAAACATCTCTTCCATGTTCTTAGCCAGCCTCTTCACCAGTCGTAGCCCATCAATCTCCTCCACCCTCACCGCCCGCTCAAACTCCTTGTATTTCTGAAAAGAGAAACAAAGGTTCAGATTATTAGATCGCAATTACTGTCACTGTTAACAGAAATTATACATTGTCTTGTAAACTGTTGGCAGATGAAGAATGCTACTGATCATGAAATATGTATGCTTCAGTACTTACTGCAGGAATACACTGCCTCCCAAATCTTAATAACTTTACAGAACCTCTCCTTAAAACTAACTCTTTAATTCATGTTTACATCTCAGTAGAACTATTTGTGGCTGTGGTGGTAGAGAGCCCATGATAATGCATATCTATGTAGTTTATGGAAAGGTTTTCAAGAAATAGAATTTTTTTTACCCATAGTCAACAAAAGAATCACATCAAAATTTTGATTTTTAACAATAGCATTTAGGATTCAACTGCAGGCTTCGCAGTCAGCTACTTGGACATCCCAGCAAATCCGATAAAGATAATGAGAAACTTATCCCACTCTCATAAGACAATGACTTTCATTTCCTTGTGTTAAGATTATTTTCTTGTTATCTCAAGAAAATGACATAGACATTTATAGCTTGAACTCTTCTTGGGTTTTGTAGTAACCGAGTAGATTTAAATAATTGAGGGTTTTTTTTCTAGCCATATTAGCCTGGCCATTGGCTTCCTGTGATATTCCGCTTGAAACAAATCTTGCATACAGCACAGTCTGGGCTTTCTCCCCTTGTTTGCCACATTTCCAAATATTAAATTGATATTAGCAGCTGCCTCATTGGGCTCTGCACTTCTCTCTTCACAACAGAGGATGGTTGTTTACTGTGCAGGCAATTTGGTAAGCTTCATAGCATTAACTCCATACGTCACAGGAAAACATTAACAATTAGGTAAAATTTAAAAACTTACAGTCCACGCTTCCAGGAAGTTATAGTTTCTCAACACCCAAGAACAAAGTATAGTACAGAGGGCTGGTTTTTACCAGGCTATAGACATACAAACCCACCACAGACACTACAAGTCATCTTGATTATTTAAACTGACAGAATCATGTTCATACACTGAAGCACAAATCTATTGAAAACATACAGTTTAGGATTTTGCTCAAAGACACTTCAACATGTGTTTGAGTCAAAGCTGAAATTGAACTCACAACTTTTCAATAGCCAGGATACTCACATGTCACACATGTAGTCAAGAGTGGCAGAAACAAAATTACAACACTGTTTACATACAATGTGATAAGTACTGGAGTGTTAAAATTACAATATCAGTAATTCTGAAGTGGAAAATAACTAGAGAAGTTTTTTTTTTTTTTTTCAAACTAATCTACATATAAATGAAACCAATCAGCTAAACCAGGAATTATCTGCCAGCTTCAAGTTTTACAGCACAATGAGCACTGATGACACAGCACTGCCCCCAGTATCTGCAGAACACATAATCACATTATTCAACTATAACCCTTCACTGGGGTGCTCAGCTCAACAGGGGCCTTAACCGGAGACACTGAAGTCCCGCTAATTCAACATCCAAGCCTACTGCAGACATCCATGAGGCTGTAAAGAAAATGAAAACAAAATATGTTTTGATATATTTAAAGCTAGAGGAGGACGGGTTTCATTCCTGTGTGCTTTAACAAAAATTCCACCACTATGTTATATAATACGCAATATATAAAACGATATGCTAATGTAAATGCCATAAACTAAACGTTTCATGTGTTTTTAGTAGCGCATGAACAAAATTACAGGTAGATAGTAAAGTGTAGAAGATGGAGATAACAGGAGAAAGAGAATAAGGGAACAGCATCTCACAGTTGGGCAGTTTAAATAATTGTCTGAGTAATGAAAAAATCCATAAGTGTTTGCTTACACAAAAGCTTTTGATAAGGACAAATTCCGTTATTGTAGCTAAATGTAATATATGATAAAACAAAGAGACCAAGATAAAATATCCTATTACTTAAGTATTAAGTGAGCTGATAAATCTATACTGTTTTACTAAAACACAGAAACTTTACACTGAATCACAAAAGGACAGAATGCAACTCCAAATTTTGATTATTGTATTCAAGCAAACAAAACTCAGAAAGATACATGATAACTTCAACTCAGTTTAATTCAGTTTATTCATATCTAACCGTAGCATTAATGCACAATAAATGTTAACACTGCAAAGGAAATTCTGGATCTGAAATAAAGTATTTCCTGTTTTTATTTATAGTTTTATAAAATGTTGTTGTATGTTCAATATTGCATATAAACTTCATAGCAATCGAAGGAAACATCTTTACTGGATTACATTTTTCAAACCTCTAGGGTGTAAAGGGCTTTTTTGGCTTGTTCCCACTCATATTTTCATAATGAAGCATCTGCATATGGATCTTTGGGTAGTCTTACTACTTCCTGCATCAGAACAGCTAATTAATTGCTGCCTCAAATATATCTGAGCTGTAACCAATCAAGTGACTGGCTGATGACTCAGATGCCAAATCACAGAGACCATAACAGCAGAAAAAACTGGAACCTTAATCCCACTGGCTGACTGAGAGCTGCTGTTTGACACGGGGACGAGAAATCCAGGTTTTAAAGCAATCCTGCTTCCTGGCTCACTGTAGACGGTTTTTAAAGCTGACAGTTTAGTAGCGGTTCAAACATGAACTGGTCTGACAGTTTTCTTCACCAATTTTCTTAGTCCATTTTCCATCTCCCAAGGCTTTCTCCTTTGTAGGATCTCCTGCTTCACACGTCATTCTCTTTTTCTCCATCCTGCTCCAACTTTCTTTGCAAAATCTAAAAAGGGCTTAAAACATAAATGCAATTGCAACTAATAATATTTACAATTTTAAAGAAGTGTTTTTGAGATGAAATCAACAGTTTGGTCAACCCGACAGTTATCACACACAGACCAAAAGAGAGCATCGATTTTCTGCAGTCAGCCTGTAGTAGTCATGTGTTTGTGATCATGTTTGTGTGTTCAATGAGACGCTAACAGGATCCAACTGACCACACGCTGTCTGCAGCGCTATGTTCAGTCAGGCTGACTGGAGCAGACCAGGCCCAATTAGCCGGAAGCTACCCTCTTCAGTTCAAATCATCATCAAAGAAAAGCCAGCTGACATATATCTAACAACATCCAACCACCTTTTATGAGCAAAGAGGGATAGAAAACCTTCACACTGAACTGAAATAGCAAAACAAGGTGATCAGTTCAATTGACCAGAAAAGTTATGAGTGTGAATCTGTAATATGTGCCTGCCATGTTTACAGAAAGAGAGAAATACCCCAGCAGCTTAGCAATCAGATGATCTACAATGTCATGCACTTATGGAGAAGAAACTTTTAACAGACCTGAAGGTCCACCTTCTCTTCATCCTTTTATCAATTCCAGGAATGATTACTTCAATGGTCTTTATGTCAGGGTACCCGAGTTATCACTGAGCCGCCTCCAACATGTGCAGAATGGAGAAGCTCACATATTACCCACTTCCTAAATGGTCTAGGATTACATGTTTTGTCATCACTGAATTGACTTTTATTTGTTTTTAAAGATGTTAAAGTTTTTTCTATGTTCAATGACGATAAACGCATTCTAAATTAAATAAGAAAATAAATGCACTTGCATGCTTCTGTCAAACATGTTTGACACATGAGACATTTTTCATTTTCTCTCATTTGCATTAACACACAGATATATCCACTTGTAAAAATAGCACTTCCAAGAATCTCTGTACTGGCACAAGGATTTAAGGATCTCCTCACTCAATAATTACAGAAGTATTTTAAGCACATAAATAATCACAACTTCTAATTAAAAACTCATATAATTCTAACACAATTATAACTGCAAAAGACTTAAATAGAAACAGAATTATTGCCGTCTTATTACATGGTCACTTGCTGCCTTCCTTATTATTTAACAAGGAGGAACATTAACATAAGAAAGGGTGAAAGGATATAGAAATTTGCAGCAAGAAGCTGTTTTATGAGTGATAAGTTTATAGAGTAATGACTTGTCCCTCTCAGACTGGGTTATTTGTGTTTCATTCATGAAAAGGAGCCATGTTTGTTTTGTTCTCATCTGTTTAATTCTTAGACAGCAAAGAGAGGAGGGCGGTTTGATGAACAAAAGTGCAGTTAAATCCAAGTGAGAAAGCACCTCTCAGAAAAAAGGACATGGACTCTTATAAAATCACGTACACTCAGAGTCCTTGAAAGGATATATGTAACAAAACATATAAACTCACATTTTTTGTCCTTGCCCCAATATTGCCATGAACTGAACTCAAACATGCAAACCTTTTTCAATATACACAACAGGCTAATATTTCCCAAATATTGTTAAAATCTGTCTAAACTGATGTCAGCGAGCACTTTTCCTATGACAATTTGTTGGATAATCCTTCCCGTTCATAGGTGTGGCTTATCAATATGCAGCATCAATGATTATTGCAATGGTGTGACTTGGATGGCCACTAGAAAATTACACTCTGTATATTTACTTATCTGACTGTATGCATCAGCAGGTGAAGATCAATTCTCTGTTTCAGTGCACTTGATTGACAAAAGTGGAAAATCCATCAGAATGTGATAGAGCTCTCTGAATCTTTGTTTTCAAGGGAATAATCAACCAATTATTGATCAATGATCAGTAACATATCACTGCAAACAGCTTAGAAACAGAAAAGTAAGATGTTTCACAATCTATAAAAAGTGAAGAGTTTAAAGAGTTAAATTTTTTATGGGTTCTAACTTAATATGTCCAGGCAAATACAGTCAGAAAAAAAATGCAAAATAGCATTAATTAAGCAAAGAGTAATCTAAGAGAAGAGAATAAGCATCTGTAGTCTAAACATGTACAAATTTGTAATTTTCCAATTTTAAAAAGCAATGGTGCTTGCTAAATTGTTAAATTAAATCTTAGGAAATAAATCGACAACAAGAAATAATTTTCTTCTAGATAAAAAGCATCATCTTGTTTCAGTTGTATTTCTTCTTTAGTTCAAACTCTGCGTTTTAAAACGGTTTTTCTAAGCATGTTGAGGAAAAGCAACATCTTGCAGCTTCTCGATTTAATATGAAGGGGCACAAATTCCCCAAAGCAATGTTTGTAATTAAAGCGAACACGACTCACGGAGGAGGAGACAGCAGGGGGGAGATAGACAACTGGAGCTGAGGTAAGGGGAGGGAAAGAATAGAGGCAGAACCTCAGGGTGTCAGGTGCTTGAAGTTAATTCTGTTTTATGCTGCAAAGGCAGTCACTGGTCAGTACCGTAACTGTCTGTCTTTGTGCAGAAATCTTGAGGGAATACACAGTATTTGAAACCTACAGAGGTCTGACTGATCTTGCATTACGCATTATAAACTCTCAATTTGTATATGTGGGTCCGTGTCAACCAAATTCCACAGCAAGTAATCACCATCACATCACAGAATCTATGAGAAACGGCAAAGACCCCCAAGCCAACAAAACCGTTTCCTTTAAAGAGAAAGAGAAAGAGAAAGAGAAATGCTGTCCGGAGATGACGAGGAACTATTAATTTCATGCTTGTCCTCTTTCCCTCAAAAGCAAGTCAGGTGTCTCAAAGTGAAGAGAAGCTCCTCGCATATTGTAAAACTAAACAAACGTAAACAAAGCTAATCAAGCGTAAGAACAAGTCATCACTTAAAAAAAAATAAAAAATCATAGATTATTTTTCCCTGACTGACCACACCTCATCAGTACCTTATGCACCAAAACACAATCTATCAGCGGTGACAAAGAAGTAATCGTTAAGTCAAGAAATTTAATTAACACTGTTTGGATGAGCTAGAACGACGGTGAGAACACACGGCGCATGCACTGCGCCAGACCAATGAATCAATGTGAGGCAAGGGAGCTGATGGGAAGCAGACTGTTGGAAGGAGCCGGGTCGGAAAGCAGCTTTCAAAGCTCAAACTTAAAACAGTGAGAAATTCTGGACCAAAAAATAGGTGGTGATATGTTCCAGCTGTCACTATGGACGTTGTTCATGTCTTACAAACAAATTATAATTTCATAAAAGCAAATCTAATGTAAAAATACATAAAAAAATACAACAAATAAAATACTCTAGTTAGTAAACAAAAGCTTAAATTTGTGTCAAGTTGTAAAATTGCTGTCCTTTTATTGATTATTAATCTGTTATGTCTAGACAGGTACAACTGTACAACTTGCTATAAAATGATTTCAAAGCTCTCACATTATCATTATTGCTACTGATTCCCTATTGCAGGCCTGGTGGTAACAGCAACATTATCAAATGTGACATCTGTAAAGTGAAATCCAGACAAGCTGATGAACACAAGACAAATTGCTGTCTTATGCACCACCCAGGATTAAAACGTAATCCTGGGTGGTGCACCTAATACCCATCTGATAGGTACATGTTTATACATGTAACTTTGTTATCACAAATGCAATTCATCCTGCCTTATTGCTACCTTTCAATTTTGATTTTCTTACAATTCAAATCTGTTTTTTTTTTATAAATTCAAGATCCATGAGACAGTGCTTAATCTCTGTTCTTGAATAGCTTTCATACAGAAATAGTCTATAAAAACTATTTATAGACTATTTTTAATTGCCTTCAAAATAATTTGTAGCAATCTTAAATAATAAGTAAGACAAAAATTAATAACATGCACTTTCTGCAGTTTCCCAGTAAACATGTATGTTTTATGAAAAAGTTGTTTCCCTTTCCATCCGACATCATTGAAGCCACTTTCACAGCCAGTTCATTTCTGTCCTCATCAAAAGTGCGCATGAGTGTGCGTCTGTGTGTCTCTGCTGGTGCGGCGTTAAATGGTTGCCCAAGGGCTTCTTGAGAGGAACAGTGGAACAACAGCTGTACTTTAATACAAACAAACACAAGGCCGCACTGCATAGCTGGTAGCTGTGCTGAAGATTTTGTCACATGGTGCGCTGCTTCAGTTAGGTATGCCCCATTTCCCCTCAAAAGGGGGGGTACCAAATCTGAGCTCCTTCTAATGACAGCCATATTTCACTATTCTCACATGTCATGAACCCACCACCTATGGTCAAACGTACTTAGAGAAACTCCTAAAGGTCTTTATGTAACTATTTATATCAGAGATGTACATTCAGAAATTATTAGAAAACATGAACCAAATGCTGATTTGTCCCTCCAAAGAAAAAATCAGGTTTAAGAAGTTCTGCTTTCTAAAACATTATGGTGGCTCTACATAAACACAAGGCAAAATTTACTAAGGGAATTTAAGAGAGTTCCCAAAACTTATTTGTACTTGCAAATTTCAGAACTGTTCTCCAACTCATTCAGGCCTCAAGTAGAGGTTTAAGCTTATTGTTAGTCACTGTAAATTGACATATGAAAAATAATCTAGATTATACAATGAAAAATTTAAAGAATGTAAAAGGATTTACATTGATTTACTTGTAGCCACAAGCACTAATCTTCTGGATAAATAATGTACCGCCTAACCTAACTTAAAAAGTTACAATTTGGAAAGAAGCATAAAGATTGCATCTTCTTAAGGTCAACTAACCTGAAAGAAAAGGCAGATCTTTTCTTGCCACTCACCACCACATATCTTTCATCTGCTTCATTCAGCCACTCTGATCCTCAGCATTCTGTGTCAGTAACCTTCCTGCTACAAGGAAGGTTGCTACAAAAAAAATAGTAAAGCTTTAAGTAACCCTCCTGAGCCTCTTAAACTCTGTTCTGATCCAGACGATTCTCTGGCTGCTCCACAGATCACTGGTTCTTAATCAAATTTACAATAAACATTTTTTCCTAAATGTTTTGTCAGCGTTTCCTACGTCTCGATTGGTCTCTACCAACTTTTTCAATAAATCAGGGATTTTTTTAGGGTGAAGCCAGTTCTCCCAATGCATAAGTCGCCCGGCCTGTCATTAGTGCTAACAATGCTACTGAATGAAATGTTATTATGGAGGTTTATAAGATACTGTTACAGCACATGTAAAATGATACCATTTCATCAATACTGCTCGACATTAACCAATAGGGCTCCTCTGTGTGTAAGTGATCGTTTGTCTGTTTCTCACTGCTTAGCAATACTTCAGCCTCTTCAGTACACTGGCTAAAGCAGGGTGCTAGCCAATAAGAAAATTTATTTAGTGGTCAAAAAAGGAAAGAGAAGTGGATGCAAACATATTAAATGTTTACTTTGTTGTTTGAATGTTTTCAGGGAGCATTTCCTGATCAAAAACTGTGTACAGATTTTTAGCCACATCATGCTGCATTCGGGTTTGTGTTTCTGAGACAATGAGCCAAATGCTGGTGAAGGTCAAAAGGTGGGGCCACTGCTGTCCTGCTGAGCAAGTGTTGGCAGCAAAATTGCAGTCTGTGAGAAGTGCGTGTGCATGCATGTGTATGTGAGTTAACAGGGCAGATGCAGAGATAAAGGTAACTTGAGATATACTGTGTCATGCAACTTTTGTCAGTTCTAGTGAGTAACTATTTGACTAAAAGAGAACAGTATAGTAGAACATTAAATAACAATGTGCCACAGTAAAGCTAGGAACAAGTTTTGAGTTTCTAGAAGAAATGTAAAAGTCACAAATTTCTTTGACTTTTACACAGAAATTTGTGTAAAAAGTGTCATCATTTTGTACCTTCATTTGTACAAAATGGTGACATTCAGGTAACACATGCACATATGCAGAAATATATAAATAAAATAAGAAAACCTACTCAAATGTACATTTGTTATAGTAATTGCACATAAAATGTGTGTAGGGCATATATATTTTCATAAAAAACAAATCAAGATCAGATCAGCAAATTCACTACAAAATATGTCAGGATGGATAATATTTCATGTGTAAAAGGTGTATCTCAGTAGCTGCACAAGTGTGTGTGTAAAAGTGGAACAATGTCAGCTTTGGCACTGCTGGAACACAGTCCCAATGGAAGGATTCAGAGGGAACTTGTATTCACAGATCATATTGATCTGCTGGGACATGTCAATGATGGTTTATTAGCCTTCTCATTGCCCAGAGTGATCATCCTGCAGCTCCGTGCAGAGCCATATGCCAGCTCTGTGAATGTGCCTTTGTGACTAGAAAGAATCTCCATTCTGTAAATGCAAACTTGTGCACAAAAGTGCCTACTAAAAGTAGTTGGCCTGATTCTGCACATGATTCCTTTATTTGGAACAAGCTCCCACACTCCCCACTCACCACAAAGGACTCTCAGGCGCGCTGTGCTTCATTCCGGCTGAACGAACGCTCTGCTGTTAAAACAAGTGAACACTTGGATTAATCAGCACTCTTTCAATTTGGAATGATTTCTGAAAAGTTTATTGTTTTTATTTGTTGTGAAGTTACATTGAGTGCCCCAGAAAGCCACGTTTTAAATAAAATATGCAAGTATTATTTTTAGAACTACTTGCACAACTACAAGCAGGGCCGGTTCCCATGGTTATTCGGACATGGGGTGGCGGACGTACAGATATTTACACTGCTTCAGCAGCTGCACTTTAGTTCACACAAATTGGCTTGTACAAAAGAAACATGTGCAGGCACGTGTGTGTGTGTGTGTGTGTGAACAACTTTATTTATGTGAATTTTTTGGTGTGCCACACTTTTCAAAATTTGCCCCTACGGCCATTATAGTGCATACTCTTTTATACCAGAGGCTCCAAGTGAGCCTGAGCTGTGTTGTACGTTATGCAAGCTAACAGCATCTAGAAGAATAAAATAATAAAATACCGAGAATAAAATAATTTACATCAGACTTTCTTTGGGCTACAAGAAATATTAATCTAACATGTTGTATTCATTATTGCCTTCCATTCATCTGGGGGTTTGGAGTGCAGGCTATTCCTGTGACTGAACAGTCCGATGTTTTTGAAGGACTCTGTACTCTGAATGACAAAGTCATTATGTATTTATTCTTGTAATTAAGCTGTGGAATTAGTTGCAACTTTAACACTGTTTCTTTTCACGAATGTTTTGTTCATATAACAGCTATATTTATAGTGAGAGTACATTACAAACAAGAAGACTTGATCATAGGGTCAACTGACTGTACTAGATTTTATTTACGTGTATCAAAGTAAAAAGGACAAATGCAAAGCCGAATTTAAGCTTATTCCCTTGTAAAACATTTCTAATTCATCTTGAGTTTTTTTTTCCTTATGACAATTATGCACTCAGTGTTGGTCTACTGCATAAAATCGTATTAAACTACATTTATGTCTGTGTTTGAACTGTAAAGTTGTAAAAAAAACAAAAAAAAGTTCAAGTTGTATGGCCACTTTTTGATAGCAACATGAAGGATCTGTGACACACAAGGTGAAATTTGTGATTGACAGAGTTGCTGTAACGAGGTCTGGTGTTATTTATCTGCTTATAATGCATCTCTTCATTAGTAAAATCTTTGCCTACAGCACAGAGGCTGGATTCAGACAAGTGGCTGGATGATTGATGTGGACAGCAGCAAGTCACAGACAGTCCTTCACACAATGCTGCACACATTAATGTGCTTAATGGCTTTCATCCCGCCCCTTTTAGCGTCTGGAGAATGTCTGCAGTAAAGTCCAAAGCATACCATGTGAAAGATCTGTCATAATTATAGAAATTTGTGACAGTGCGTGTGTGAATGTGTGTGAAATGCTTTAGCTACAGTCCAATAGCAGCAGAGGCAGATCCAGAAATGAGCAGCCAAAGACAGATGATAGCAGATATTTAACTTCAGCGCTTACATTTATCATCTTAGCAGAGTAAAAGACGTCAGGGCCGTGCAGAGACCTCTGGAGGAGAAGGGGCTCAAAGTTAAAAAAGGGCACACAGCGGGAGCAGACATGTTCGAAAATGTCAGAGCAATATTGCAATTAGGTGACGTATTGATGAACCAAGCAGATATTTGAGACTTACACACTTACATTCTCGCCTAAACCGTTGTACCAAATCACTTTGTGCGTCATTTAAAGTGTAAAATAGCAAAATAATTTGTCGCTCTTCACCGCCATTGACGCTGTGCCTGAACGCCTGTTTGGGTCCCGCCATGAATTATGGGATATGGTGGGCCGTGAAGGATACAAACAATGAAAATATTCCTTGTTCAGAAAAATGAGTTCAGCACTCGTTTTGCTAAATCAACTTAGTTCAGCGAGGCAGGAGACAAATTAAAGAAGTTATCAAAATTTACTGACTGTCAAATCCCACACATAACTCTGTCAGCATTTCAGCTCTTTAGAGACTGAAGTTATTTAATCCGGGAGCATAGGGCCTGCCACCGAGCTCTAGGTAGTAAAGGCAATGTGTTTGACTCTTTATTCCAGCTTTCCTCAGCAACAAAGCACTAATTACACTATGAGTGGGTGTCTGTTGGCCAAAACTGGCCAGTTACAACATGAAAGAAGAGCAACCTGCTGCTCTCCTGTATACTAACACTGTAATTAACTCTGTAACAAGACTGCCTCACTTTTATCTCTCCTCATTCGTCCAGATGCGGCTCACACATCAACACATCGTTCCTGATTCCCTCGTTCCAGAAGCAGGGAAAGGATCAAATTGAGCTCAATCATACTTTCCTCAATAAGTAAACAACAGGCAGGGAAGAGGAGGGAAACCGGAGAGGAGGCAAGAAGATGAGGGGAGGTTAGAGAGCAGCCATCAGCACACACCCTTACACGCCCTCCTTGCTCAACTCGTTGCCAGCCATGCTGAATGAAACCCGACAGCTATTCAATTTTCCCAAAGCTAAATCTAATCTGCTGCTGTCTCCTGCTCACTGACACACTGTTACGCTGGAACGTTTCAGCCGTCACCCACCTTTGGCAGCAAACTGGAACGATCACAAATACTTCCTTCAGCAGAATGACAGAAACACACTTGCATAAAACTTTTCATTGGGATAAAAAGGTGATTGGGAGGCATTAAGTAAATTATTGCTTCAACTTTTTTACTAGTTAAAAGATAAAAATTGTATAAGTCTGGGATATATACAGTTAAGGTCCAAATTATGACATGTTTTGCTATTTCATCTAACTGGAGGTAATATTAACTCTAACCAATTACACTGACTGTGGAGGGAGCTAAAGACCAAGGAGGCTCAAGAAGATTTAATCATGAGATTACCAGTGGAAACATGCAGAAAGCCGGCTAGTAGGGTTTGAGCCCTGTAATGCCAATTAAGAATTTATTTCTGGATTATGATTATTTCTGACATGCCAATTTTGATAGACTCTACAATTTGTACAAAGCCACATAAACAGTTTCATCATTTGATTACTTGATTGAGATAGGTGAAGACAAACATGTCGGTGTAGGTGATACAGAAAAAAAATCTAATTTAATTTCCATCATACTGTTTTATTTAATAAAATTCCAATTTTAACTGTAAAAGGATAACCTTTTATAAAGATTTTTAAACTGACTTTGATCTGTTTCTTAAATTTTGCCAATAAGAAAATATTAAACTATAC
This sequence comes from Poeciliopsis gracilis, assembly GCA_911649635.1. Lineage (NCBI taxonomy): Eukaryota > Metazoa > Chordata > Actinopteri > Cyprinodontiformes > Poeciliidae > Poeciliopsis > Poeciliopsis gracilis. The sequence goes on from CAJVRI010001220.1 coordinate 9,532,103, forward strand.
TTTAGATATGCAAGAACTCTCGGCCTGAGGCCTTTTAGCCAAACTAAATAAAATTGTATTAGATAAAAAAGAGAAAAAAAAAAAAAAAAAACTAGGTAAAGCAGTCGTGTGAACTATTGACACTTAAAAGACAAGGACAAAAATACCTAATGAATTAGTACGGAAGCACAGAACAGCATAATTTCTCTTAGAAATGACATCATGATATTTTAACAGCATGTAATCCACTCATTAATTTTTTTTTTTTTTTAGCATTACTGACTGTTTATTTTATTGTGTAATTCTTTTTTGCAATTAAAAATATTTAAGTTAGATTATGTAAATCATTTCATGCAAACCCCATAAATTTGTTTATTGCGCATCACTTTTCAGTCTTTTGATTTCACTGGATTAGTTTGTCTATGGTGTATTTTTCATCCCCTTTTCTTTGAGGATTCACTATTCTCAGTTACAACCTCTCTTTAAGAGTATTGACAGCAGAGATGTCAGTGGATTCCGGCACAAAGCTCTTGGGTTGTAAAAGGAAATTGTGTGGCTCCTCCAGCACCCCCAAACACTCACACACACACACACATTTTCTGCCAAAGCAAATCGATTCCAACATAGTCTTGTCACACATCATTACACCTTCCTACCATCCTCTGCTCTTAAGCTCTGTAGATGTGAGTCTGCGTGCGTGCATGTGTATGTGTGTAATTGAGCTTCCTTTAAGCAGGTATGCAAACTTAACATGCACATTTCAACGAACCCGCACACATTGCCTGTCACCTATTTCTAACCCTTAGATGCAACCGCTGCTGTTAAAAAATAGGAAAGCAGACACGCACGGATAGCCTCAGCCTCACTGACTGATCGTTTTTCTTGTATCTTCCATTACCCAGAGGTTTGAAGTTATTTCAGTGTCGAAAAACATCTTTCTCCTGTGATTCCAGCAAAACCATAACATCATTTGGGAGGAAATACTCGTCCAACCAACAATGAATGCACACAGACCAAGTCGTCTCTACCAGGCTGGCTCGTCTGGACAGGTTGTTCAATGATACATGAAATTAAAGATTTAAACACAACGACAGTGAAAAGGGAGAAACCGCAAAGCTCATTCATTTTGTCGTTGGTAGATTCTTAATTTGTCCCAAGCTGAACCCTCTTTTTCTTCGTACAATACATAAACATGTGAATGCATAAAGCAAAGGCTTATACTGGCTTCTTATTGTAAGTTTAAGTTGTTATTGATCATGATTTTATTTATTTAGTTATTTTTTTTAACAGGAGATGACATATACGCCCTAACACACACACACACACCCAAACGAAGCGCCCCTGACTGAAATAACCTTGAAACAAGAGCCGCTTCAAATGGATGTAGGAAATATGCCATGTTTTGAAAAAGAGACCACGGATTAAGACAGATGACTAGAGGTAACTAAGGTTTAAAAATCATAAACTATTAAAACTTACTGATTTTATTAATCTTTTCTGAATATAAAAACACACTTTAAGCTCTAATAATTATGCGGCCATTTTATTTAGATATTTAAATGTCATTCAAAAACCTGTTTCCATTCTCAAAAGATTAAAAGCTCTATATAATTTGTTTGGAGAGATATCAGTTTAAGCTTTTAATGTATTCGATTAGAACTGCACCTCAATTAAAAATAATTAAGATGTTTACTGCCTGGTTTTGTGTTGGCAATTTTAATTAACAAGTCCTTTTGTTCTTTTTAGGAGTAAGTCTTATTAAAGATAATTAAACGGGAAGTCAAGCATCAAATGAATGCAGCATCAACACAAAGGAAGACTCACATTGAATTTGTTGCATTTGATCTTGGAACAAAATGAAACAGGGAGAACAACAATAGTCAACACATTTTTTACATAATTCAAACCAAGGATGGTTTGGTATGAAATTCTCACAGTTAATCTTTACGGGGAAAAATTCCTCAGCCTCAAAGTATCCCTGTAGCTATGAAAACATTTAAAGTACCATAAAATAATCAAATTGTTTTTATATTTTAAAATAGAAAATTAAGATTTATCCCTGTTGCTGCTAAAATCAAACAACAAATCCATTACTACAGTTGAAATTTTGATATCTATAACATCTTTAACATTTACTTTAACATTTACCCTGCATTTTGCAGCTGATGTGTGCAGGAGTTTAATGCACCCACTCTTCTTCTGTGTTTTCAGCAAATAAAGGTTGTAGTCTGGGGAATACACTGGGCTTTTTTGACTTTGAGGAACACAAAGCTGTTAGATTGTTTACCTGTTAATTACTTCCAAAATAAGGATAGTTATCGCCCTTGTGTTTTGTACTAGTAACAAAATAACACGGTTGGCAAATGACTCTGAAGCCGGTATCAGATTTAAAGTTTTCAAGTTGTCGCTAAATTAGTATTTCTCTGTTTTCCTGAAATTCTGGACCACATTTGAAAATCTAAAGTTCTCAATTAAAAACATTTGGAATAATAAAACCTAAATTGGATTAACTGTGCAACATGGGTAATGTCCCTTTTTTCCCCATTAACAATATCTGCCTCTGGCAATATAAGGTAAATCAACCCCACTTGCTTATCCTGTCAGGACATAACACTTGAAACTATGCAAATGTAGGATATTGCCGTTTTACCCATTTTTAAAATCCTGACAGGTGACCACTGAGCTGCTGCAGCAGCCTGATTCACTCCATTGGTTGGAGTGAATCAGGTATATTATTTGGAAACACCTGAGTAGATGCTTCACCCACATATGGAAACTGCTGTGCCGGATCAGGGGGGTAGTGGACCTATCCCTCCCCTCTCTTGTCATGACTGTCTTCCTGGGATTGGGTTGGTTTGTCCTGGTTTGGTTGGTTCGGTGGTTCACTTTGTTTTAGTGAGAGTTACTTAATTTAACATATTTATACAAAGCGTTTTTTTGTTTGTTATTTTTTGAAGAATACATATTTATGTGTGGGTGCTTTACCCTCTTTTTGTCATAATCTGTGAGCCAGATTATGACATAAGGAGGCAACAGTTTGACAGAATGGGGGTAAAACCAGGATTTGAACCTTGGACCTCTCACACTCCTCATAGAAATACACGGTAAATTAGTTGGGCTATTTGCTCATGTAGCCAGCTAACTCAAAGTTTACCTAATTATGACTATTATTTTTTATGAGAAATAAATATATATTTTTTAAAATTTTATAATCATAAACGTTTTTCACACTCTTGTGTTCAAAGCAAGTGTTGAAGAATATTTTTGTGTGAACCTTTATACCCGATGCTGGTGCGACGCCTGAATTTCCCCTGAGCAATAAAACCTGTTTCTTTTCTTTCTTATATTCCAAGAAAAACCATGGCATCTTTTCTTTCAATGAGTTGACCAGCATTGTTTAAAATCAGCAAAATTCTATTTTATGCAAAACCAGAGAAAATTCTTGTCACTCTTCTTCTTGCTCTGGTATTTTATTAGGACTAACAGTATAATGGAACATTTTAACAGGTGTTAAAACCATTACTTTTTATATACATGTATTTGCATGTATTAATTTAAAAGAAGCTTGAGCAATATTCCATTTTTACATTATAGGTTCAGTCACAACTTGTGAGAATCATAATGTGATTCTCACAAGACATTAGATTTTTTTATATCAGTTCCTATTGAGTCTGTCTTGTTTTCAGAAACATTTGATGAGGAAAAATGACTTAGACAAGGTAAGAGAAAGATTTGATGGCACATGATGTGTGTGCGTGCGTGTGTGTGTGTGTGTGTATAAAACATATGCAGATGAAGTGCTACTTCCATGGGAGTTTAGTTACGCCAGGGTCAGAAAGATAACTGAAGAGAGACCGAGTCCATCTGTCCTGTGCCCAGGGGAAACCTTTGCACACTCTCAGCAATACACACGCACAAAAGTCTTTTCTCTTCGAGACCAGCCTCTTCTCCAAGTACAACAGATCATGTCTCTCACACTGCCCGCCTGTTTAAAAGCATTTGTAGCCTTAGGTTAGCTGTAGCTCCTCGTCATGCACTGCATTAGGTTAACATCAACACACAGGGAGCCAGGAAGCGTTTTCAAATCTATGCATGGATTTATGCAACTTTCACATGTGAAGAACTGCATATTTGCGCCACAACAATTTTGCTTCCAAAGATGCACTTTACTGACAAAGTAGCCCTCTGCCTTTCTTCACTCATTAACCCCCTGGTCCTCATTTGCATTTCATAAGAAGGTTGTCACTCTGTGGGAGGGTTATCTCCTTTTGGGAGGCAGGGAAAGATGAGAGGGATGAACTGACTTTTTTTTTCTCTTGTCAAAAAGATAACACCACTCATCTGCTTATCACATCACTTCCTGATGCTCATGCATGTGGGTGACTGTGCTTGTGAATATGCACTGTATCCTCAAGACAATAAAAAGAAAAGTGGCATCTTGAGCCTGTGTGCAGGACATATGCAAGTGACAGATGCAGGTTCAGTCGATGCCTCAAGTCAAACCTCTTGAGATGCTCCTTGCCGTCACCAGCACTCTGAACCCTGGGCTCTGAGTCTTTGCATGCCCACTCAGAGGTTGGTTTCATTTTGCCCTTTCATCCATTAGCCAGTTTTAACTCAAGCTTCATCAACTGACCCTCCATTAGGCAAATTTGCATTTCATCACACTCAAATCCTGCATTAATGCCACCAAACAGAGTGGAAAAGCAATGAGAAAAGACTGCAAAGAGGTATAAAAAGGTAGATAAGAGGAATGGAGATGGAAACGAAGGAAACACTCTGCTGGATAGCAATAAAATTTGCTCTTTTCCTAAACTGTAATTTGTGAATGTGCACGAATATGCATGAGTGTGCGTGTGTGTATGCGTGTGTATTTGAATGGATCAGCCAGAGTGCTTTAGAGCTGACATCCATTTAAATGGCACATGTTTTGAATAAGCTTTTAAATCTGCGCCTACAATGCTGACATGCATTACCCATTCTCAAGTGGCTAAAAAAAGTACAAGTCCTTAAATATGAAAGGTGAAAATCTCAGAAATTGCACAACTCATAGGTGATTTCTGCAATAGGCTGGCTGATCATGCTGACATAAGGGTGTTAAATATCCTTTCAAAAATATTGTTACTGAAAGAGTGTTGCATAGAATAAATTAGGAAAAATGTAAATACTCTTAATAAACCCAACTCTATTACACTAAAATGAACTAGCTGACCATCCATGTATTTTATCATTATTATTATTATTATTATTATTATTATTATTATTATTATTTTAAACACAAAATCCATTTTAGAAAAATATGAGAACCTTTGTATGTGTGTTTGGAACAAGATCTCCTTCTCCCATATAATGCAGAGACATTTTTTCCCTATGTATTATACATACATTTTTGTACACCTGGACAGTTAATTTAGGAGGTAAATCAGCTCACCTTTTGCAGAAGCTGGGAGCCAGAGTACTTTGCAGAGATGGACTTCATCTCCCCACCAAATGCAGAGGCCCAGAGCTTCACCCTACAGGTGAAGAAAGGTTAGTAAATGAATAAATAAATAAAAATCAAGATATTGCTGTAAAATATGAACAAAAGAAGTAGTGTCTTAAAAGCACAAGAAAACTGTTAATTCCTCTCTTTATCTCATATTGCCACCTGCTTGTAAAATGACACTTCTGACAACAATTTCTTTTTTTTTTTAATTGATCATTGTTTAAATCCATGTAGCAAATTATCCAAATGTGACAGCAGAACTTTAATCCAAAGCAAACAAAAAAAATAAAAATAACAACAACAAAATAACAACTCGGAATTAAGTATATTTTGGCAATGCTTTTAAAAGTACATTGGACTACTTACACGGACGGGGGGATGCTTTGGTGGTTGCCTCCAACTCCAGTTGCCCCGATGTTTTGAGTTGAGAAAAGTAAGAGCAGCCACATAAACCAAACGCTGGGAGCCACACAGCACCGACCCACCTGCATCTTTGACACTGATACCCGCCTCCTGCGCGCACAACGCTAGTTTCTGTCTTTTGCTGCCACCCTCAAACACTTCAGCAACGAGGAACACTGTAGTCACCTGTATTGACTTACTGAATAATTCATGACAGTGGGGCAGCTTTATGAGCCGGTGCGGGACGCAGATAAAGCGACGCGTCTTTGGCGAACGGCGGGGCTCCCGCTGAGTGACTTATCCACAGCGAAGTGACCGGGCGAGGCTTCGCTGACCGGTGTGGCGCACACTATTAGGATTCCAGACACTAAGTCGACCTCGACTCCTCCCGCAAAACGAGAGTCCTCTTAGTCGCTTTGATTTGCCCACCCCGGCTTCTGGAAAAGCTACTCAGGAGGTTCGGGGGGCGGAGGGGGGAGAAACCAGGGAGAACATCAAACGATGCAGCGCACAAATGCACGCCTTCTCCTCTTGACTGATGGGACTAACCTCCTCTCCCTCACTTTCTCCCACCCTCACAGAACCCCACTTTCTCTCCGTCCTCTCAGAACCTCAGGATATGGGGCTGGTGACGGCTCCGGCATTGTTGTTGAAATTACGCCATACTTGGGATTGCCTGACTCATTCTGCCCCCCCCACCAACATCCCTCCTATCTCCCATTTCCTCACTCTTGGTCTCTAATATTGCAATATTAGCTGTAGCCTGTAGCTTTCAGGTCAGATCAAGTCATGTACTGTATGGTCAGTTCACCGAAGCAGGAACTGCCGCTAAAGTGCAGGAAAAAGGAGGAAGGGGGAAGGAAAAAGACAGGAAAAAAAAAAAAAAAGTGGGGGGTTTACCCTCTTGGTGGAAGAAGAAGGGAAGGACAGGATGACAAGTCATTTCTGCTGTATTAAAGCATGCCAAATGCACTTTGCAGTAGTGATGTGGCACTGGCAGTGTGTGTAGGCATATGGGTTGGGAAAGACGGCGCGAGCCCCCAGGCAACGTGATGGATTGCATTTCACAAAAAAGCAGGGATTCTGACAAAGCACTGGAAGGGGATCAAGTTTGCCTCAATAGCCCAGCATGTGACTTTGTCTAGTGCTTGGATATCCAAATGGACAAATGTGGCTCAAACATCTGTGTAAAACAGCTGGTGTACAGTGCTTCACAAAAGCTTTCTTTCCCTTTGCTAAGTTTTTCTTTTCATTTTGTCACAGTACAGTCCAGAACTTCATTTCTGGGGATTTTATTTTTTTTTATTATTATTTTTTTTTTGTAGTAAACCAACATAAAGTAGTGCACAAATGTGCACAAATAAAATGTTTTTATTTGTACAGATTGTACAAATAAAAATCTGAAAGGTGTGGCTGGTGTGTACCTGTCATATCCCATCCGTTGTTGAGTTGCTGTTCCCTTCCAGTCTAGTTTATTCTTTCATTATGTTCAGTACTTGAGTTTTGGATTTGTTTTTCATTTATTTTTGTCCTGATCTGGTTTACTCCTTTTTGTGATTTGCTCAGCTTGCTCAGTTTAGTCTTATTGTAGATCTCCTATTTAGATTATTGTGTTAGTTATTTGCTTCAGTCTTACTTTCCTAGTTCCTCTGTTCTCCCTCGTCCCCTTTCGCCATTCTCTCTCTCTCTCTACCACTTTGGTCTCATCTCTCAGCTCCAGCTCGTTACTAATCAGCCACCGGTCCTCCATCCATTAATCAACTCACCGGTATTTGAGTGAGTGAGCTCCTCATTGGCTGTCAGTCAGTGCTAGATTGCACACCTTCTGACCCACTGTGGTCTGTACTTTTTAACTTGTGCTCTTCCCTCATTAAACTTACTACCATCGGCTCTCATCTGGGTGTCTGCATTTAGTTTGCCACCTTACACCAAACACAATCTTCAAAAGGTGTTTTATTCTCTCCAAACCTCAGAGGCTTTCAGATATTTTATTAAGACAGGGTTTTACTATTTAGTTCCATTTACTGTTAACTTTGCCATATTTAATGTCAATGAACTCACTGTAATCAATTTTAACTGCTATAAAGACATAGCTTTTTGTGATCTGTGTCTGTAACAATTGCGTTCAGAAAATACATCTCAATTTATTCAACTTATATAATCTACCACTACCAGTTCTATTTACTTGTGCAGCACCATTTCAAAACATGAAATTTATATAGAGAAATGTTTTGTCAGTCAGATTTTCATTCAGATTTGAATTAAATAACAGTCATTCTAACTTGATTCCACAGAATGCAATGCAGTTAAATAAAGTCTTTCATTCAAACTGATAAAAAACAAAAAAAAAAAAAAGTGTTCTATCTTAGGAAACCCATTGGATTACATCAAGTGACTGACTTTGCAGCAGTCTCTCCTCCTGAACCAGCATGTAGCAACAGTGGACAACTGATTGCAATGAGTTGATAACAAGCAGCAATCTGTCACACAGAGCGTGCATGCAGCGAGGCCCTGCAAAAAGCTTTGGGTAAGAATAAGAAAAGTGAGTTGTGAGCCATTTTAAACATACATTAGTCAACTGTAGGAGTCCAGTCTCACATCATTTCATTTTGCCCGACGAAGCTCTTATTTTTTTGTACCTCGTTTTCTAAAAGCTGTAATCACAGACAATTTTTGGAGCGCAGGCTGTACCAAAAACGCTGTTACCTATTGTGTTCCTAATATCATAGCAAAAGAAAATAAAAAAAAATAAAATCAATCAATCTTGTCTTTGCAGTGGTGCCATTCTTTTATCAACTAGGTTTTATTGATTTTATCCTTGCTGTGTGGAAGGGATGTAATGCAACAGAAAGATTTTATTGGAAAATAATAATAAAATGATTTCTACTATCCCTCAAAAATCCTATTTTACTTTTACCCAAAGAGTGTTCTTTTAATTTCCACCAACAGAACCAGAGTTGCTGGAGTAGGAAATAAAAATAAATTCAACATTGCAATCGTAATTTATGTATCATCTTCCCAGTCAGGCTGATCATTCAATGCACTTTACATCAGAGATACTTTCACCCAATCATACTCCCATTTATTTTCCAAAAAGAGTTGGAAAGACTCTCAGTGCCTTGCCTGGAGCTATATCAACTTGTGACAGGAAGATCCCTTTAAAACTAAATGTGAGTATTGAGAAAAATAGCAAAACAGCTTGTTTAGTGAAAACAAATATCCAATCAAGGAGAAAAAGGGGAAAAATCATTCCTTTAAAATAGAAGAGGGATTCCTTTGGCATCAATGTTTTCCTTCAGGCTTTTTTAAAAGACACTGAAGATAAATTAATTTGCCTCGAATAGAATCTCCAGAATCGGAAGAACATTAGTGAATTGAATTGTGTTTAAGACCAATTATGAACCAGATATTTACATTTCTATCAGATAAGAATCAGAAGATTGGCCCATTTATGAAATGGAAATGAGCTGAAAGAAGAGAAGGACTCACAATGATGCTGACCCTTACCATGGAAGAACCATGCAATAAAGACGCACTGGCTTTACTGCTTTGTTAAATGTTAAACTGAAGGTATATATATCTTCATATAAATCACTGAAGCTGCTGATGGACATAGTATATGCCACAAAAAGCTGCAGGAGAAACAAAATGCACCAGAAACTCTTCACAAATGATGTAGCCAGAACAGAAATTATATTCAGTCAATTTTGAAATTTTGCACAGATATGGATGATCAGAGTACAGATGAAGGAATTAAAAATAAATATTTGCTCTGTCTCTACTGAGCCAGTGTGTGGTGGCAATAAAAGAGACCAACTTTAAAAAAAATTATTTGCCAAATGTCTTGATCATAGACATTTTGTCTAAATGAATGACACAGTCAGCCTGCAGTCAAGAAATGAGAATACGTCTGAAGTCGTTGGAAGTGTGGTGAATTTCTAACTAGTAAGAAGAAAAACACAACACTATATAAAAGTGTGTGGATGGTGTGACTTTTTATTATTGAGTCGGCTTGTCAATTTTGTTTTCAATCTTCAAAGAAACTCTGAAATGCCTCGAGCAGCTACCTGATTGCACAGAAAAATGCTTGATTGGATAGGTAGTTTCATTATGTGGAATAACAAGCAGCCAGTCGAGACGTAATACTTGCATTGTTTTGCACAGCACACTAAAAATCATGCCTGTGTGTTGCATTGCATTCAGAGCATGGTACCAACCGATTTGCCCAGAGCATCCAATTTCATTTTACATTTTCTGGTGACTTCAATTAAAAATGAATAAATAAATTGTAACTTGCTGTTACAAGTCCTTTCTTCCTTGAATTATTCTTCGTCTTCTCTTTATTATTCCCCCTCCTCCTGTCATCATTTTCAGATATACAATCTCCTTTTTATCTTTTTCTTAGTTCTCACTGGCCTACTCTAAGCGCACCTTATTAAAATGTATATTTCTAATTTATTCTTCAAAAACAAGATGTTTTCCTAAAGAATCAAGGCAATGCCCCATGTAACCGGAAATTACAGCACAAGGGGGCATAACTAGATAAAGTCTTCCTGTCAGCTGTCTTTGTTACAAATTTGATATCTTACACTGAACCACCTGAAAAATAAACTGACCAAGCACTGCTAAAGACACCTTTTTATAAATGTTTCTATATTGTGAAAATAAAACTCCACAATCTTCAAGCAAATGTCTTAAAAATGCTACATCTAAGCAAAAGTAACTCTGTAAAGCAACTTAACGTGTTTGCATTCAAGTCTAGGACTGTTTATTAGTCAGAGCTCTATAGACTACGCTGTTTTGTTGATAACCAACTCATTTGCCATGATAACATGCCCAAGAGGCTAAAATGAGGCCATTCACTGCAGCTGTGTAGATATGGGATGAGGAGCTTGGAGGCTATGATTGGCTCTAATGTTATGTTCAATTAATAGTCAACTCACTAAGCGCTTATGTACATCAAAGTACTCCTGTTGGGATGAGTCAGTGATTGACACACCGGGATAATCCCAAATTCGAAGTGCTGAGTCAGAGCACGTTATCTATATTCATTATCTATATTTCAAAGGGGGACATGGGGGCATTATGTAACTGTGAACTTTTATGTCAATTTTTTTCAGCTTTATATCATGTTATAATGTTATTGCCTCTTCTGGAGTCTATATATGCTTGAAGAATCCTCAAATCTCTTGTGACAGCTTAAAATACTTGCTCTCACCTTTTCCACACAGCGCCACCTCGTAGCTGCTGTTACCAAGCTGATCTTCTGCCTCACAGAGCACCCTTCCCCCTGCCTCACCACTCAATTCCTTCAGACTAGCAGCAGCAGCAATTGGCAAACACCAGGTGGAATTGCTCATCTCCTGGGCTCTTCATACAGACTAATTCTCAGTGCAATACTCCTAACAACAGTTGTAAATGCTTTCATGGAGGAGCACTGTTGTGATGACATGCTGAAGGAGGACTGTTGGAAAGAGCAGGAGCTTCTTAAAAAACATAGAAACCAATTTCAAAGCGTCAAATTGCAAAGTCAGATTTCTTTAGTTATGTTTGATATATGCAACATTTTATAACAACTGAAGGTAACATAGTTACTTGAATGGGCTATAAAATGCCACTTTGAGACTGGAAAATACATAACACTGCGCCTTTAACTTGCAACGAATAATGCAAGTTAAAAGTAGTACAAGAAAAGGTGGTAATTTTGTCCAACATTGCTTGGCCTAAGCCTATATAGCAGCATAACTACAAGTATGGCACCTTAGAATGAGAAAGAAGGAGCCTTTTTTTTTCAATACTATTCTTTTTTTAATCAGGTTCAACCTAATGATAGTTACGTTTCTGTCTAACATCAAAAATATTTATAAAGGCAAAAAGCATCTGACAATACAGCAGAAAATGACCAAACGCTTGATATGTTATGTCTGGAGTACTGAGCAGTGCATAGCACACAGTTCAAAAGCATCCACATCAAAGTCTCCAGCTTGAATCCAAGATCATAAAGTTAAGATTTAGATGGTGAGATGGAGGAAGTCAAAAAAAATATTTTCTGAAAGCAGAAGCTTGGAAACCTCACAAACTCGCAACTAGGAGGACAGCCCATTGTGGTGAGCACAGTCTGCTCCTAATTCACCACGTTGTCGACAAAACTGCAATTTGAGATGCTAGAGTTTTGGTAGACACTGGATAGAGATGATTCTGCTTCAGTTTCCATAAGTATTTTTAAACTGACATCCACATATCTGTCAGCATGTTCCTCCCAATATCTGAGTCCCCAGTAAAGTATATATCTCGTGTTTTCTGACACAATTGGTTCATGTTTCACTCATTGATGTTTTTGACTAAATGGCAATGTATTTGTGAAAACACAGCAAACCACGCTACTAAAAGTAATTACTAACTCAAACTAATTATTGTGGCTACACATTCAGAAGAATCCTTTCACATGATCAAATAACAATCTGCAGACATCATCTACATGAACTACAAAGGAGATTTTATTGTAACATAATAAACTTTATGCTCACAAACAATAGCTGCAACAATCTCAGTAGATTGACTTTTAACTCAATGCTATTGATATTGAATCAAAATATTTTTTCGAAACTTTTAAAATTGCTTATTAGCTTTTGAAATATGTCTTTTTGGCTCAAACATCTGATTATATTTGCTCTGATAATAGTACTAAAAAAGGCAGAAAAAATTGAGGTGTTTAAGAACAAAAGAGAAAGAGGATGGTCAAGTAGTTGTGCCTGATGCCTCCACATGGCAGCTCTGTAATGAACATGTATTTAGTGATTCGGAAAAAGGTCAAACCCAACCCACCTAGTGCCGGTGCACTGCCTTGTGCAGCCTCTATCAAAAGCCGCCTAGACGAGCAGGCCAAGCTGCAAAAGTTTTTTCTCTAACAAAGGAGTGATGTGAGGACCCTATGGGCTGTGCTTTCTAACTGGAAGCTTTACATATAAAACAGGCGGGCCTATCTGTCTCTGCACAGGCTGCATCCACAAAGTCTGAATTCCCAGCTTTGAGGACTCTGAGGATCCGAGCTGTGGAGTTCAGCACAGGAAAGAGATTAACAACAAACACGAAACACCACCCCTTCTGTTCTGCCTGAAATGTGACAGAAAAGAAGATGTATGAGTGACTGAAATGTTTGATCCAATGATGGTTCCAGCTAAACTGAAAATGCAACTTAAAATTGGGTTATCTATGAAGACTATATATGAACATTGCTTTGTCTGTGTACCGTAATTTGTACTATGCTTGCTCTTCTTATTAGGATGTTTATGCACTGTCACAGTGTAATGCAGATAATTAAAATCCTAAAAGCTTTTACTGAACTTTGAAGTAGTAGTACAAACCATCTCAACAGCAAATAAAAGTAATTAAATCCATTAACTTTCCCACAACAATATGAACCTCTAACGTAGAATTAGTAAATATGTTACATCATGTAGAAAGCTGTAAGTTTTGACACATGTGTATACTGACACCTAGAGGATGGAGTATAACATCACATTTCCCAAAGATGTAAAATGATTCAATAGGTGCATTTCAATGAATTTGAATATTAATGAAAATATATTTATTTAATCAACTCAGTTTTCAATTTTTCACAGAAGCTAATGAGAACACTACATATAATTGCTTCAAATATTAGACGATTAAACCAAAACAATTAAAACAATAGATTTAATACAGATATATGGGATTAGTGAGAATTATGCTTACTACCTGCTTATAAGTAATTGTTTTCAAAGAATAGTTTTAAACTGATGAATGAAACTCATTGTCATTCCAATTCAATGAGATGTACAACTAATTCAGCCCATGACATTTTCTGCTATTTATTTACTTTTCACGTAAGCTTGAGCAACTGTAATAAAGCAGATAAAGACGGTGTTTGGTTGGTGGTGAAAAAAAGTATTACTCTCAATAATGATTCTCTAAGTATACTAACTTTAGATTTAAATATTCTTATTTTATGATTCTTATCTAGTAAAATTAGAAAAACAGAATAATCCTTCTTGATTTTATTAATTAATCTGCTTTAATCTGCTTGTTTAAAGTTCTTTCTCAGTATCCATACATGCACTTCGTCTACACCAAAGGACTAAACGGCTCCATTGCTGATCCAAGTTTGACCAACAAAGCATTTTCTCTCCTGTGTTCTGCTGCAAATTATTTAACCACCAGCCTAACATTTTAGTTGCTTCTCACACTGCCTTGACCAATCACAATAATAAAGAAGCTCTTAAAGTGCTTTACTTTCCTGTCCGACTGTGATATGTTTGTAGTTCATTTCTTGGATCTCACTAGTGAGTCAGTTTTTTGCAGTTTTTGTGTTGCTTGACCCGCTCCTATTAATAGGTTACGGTATTGACATGGTTCAGCATGATCATTGGTCACTTTGAGGAGGGCTGTTTCTAAGTTGTGACATGAGTGGAAGTGATTCATGCAAATCATTGGAAGTGAAGTGGGATCAGCCAGCTTGAAAGTTGGGGAGACTGAACCAGATCTGAAGGAAGAGTTGATGATGTTTAGTGAGTCTACATAGCTGGGAAACAGACAGTCATTTACAAGTTTAGGTGGCATGTGATCCAGAAAACAGATGGCGCTTCTCCTGCGAGCCATGAGTTTGGAAAGGTCTTAATAGGCACAAATATGAAGCGCATATAAAACTTGTCCTTAATTAAAAACTGAAATGAAATACTACTTCACACCATTAGATGTCACTATTTTTCAACAAGAAGGATGAGTTTGGTTTTACAGGGTATATGCAGAAACTATTTGAAATATTTTTGAAGTATTATCACTTATCAAGTATTATCACTATATATATATATATATATATATATATATATATATATATATATATATATATATATATATATATATATATATATATATATATTCTTTTCTAGAAAATTATTTTTCTTTGGAAAAGCCCTACTCTTTCCATGCACACATAGTGTTACTTTCATCACGTTTGTGGCATTCATTGAAGATAAATCCCCTTCATATAGTTTTCTGAAAGCTCTAATAAAAATTATATTTGCATGGAAACCATTGAGAACGAAAACAAAACAAACAAAAAAAACAAACTTAAAAATAAACATACTGTCCCAGAGAAACACAGCAGATATGACCCTCAGAATATCATTTTATTGTTCATTTTACACCAGTTAGTCCTTGGACAAACTGCCTCCAATCAGTCAGTCGATTGTAGGATACATTTATGACCAAAGAACACATTTCACACTGCTACAAACCGACAGAACTGCCATATCGAATGTTAAGATATCTATTTACTGTCATGCTGAGTGTTTTTTTGTCAGTAATAATGACTCACTGATTCTGTAACTGTTGCTAATGAGGCTTCTGGCGTAATAATGGCATCTATAGGTCCCAGTGACTAAACGGCATTCAGTAGTGACATCCGTCTATGATAGGAATCTTGCTTTATAATTTACAGATAGGTAAAACTGAACCTTATTTTGGCCCAGCTTAAAACAAACACACGGGAAATGTAACATGTTCACTCTTGTAGAAAAAAAAATCATATGCATTGATATGTTTACCAATCTCAGTAGAACAATTTTACAATTGTATTGTCTATTATTGTGCAGTATTTGAAGATAGTAAACAGCTATGATCCTAGAGAGATGTTATATTTACAGCTCTGGATATCCTTTTGGTTATGAGTTTTAGCATAGTCAACCTGTACCTAATAGCTTTTATGATTACACAGAATATCAAAAAAAGACCTCCGCAGAGTGACATTTCTGTACATGAATGCATTTTCTTCTTATTTTTTTACATAGATGTAATGGTTCACTTTCATTTTCACATTGTCTCACTCTGTTTCAGACCATATGTTATGGCAACACATTTGTGGCTTCACTTTGGCAGTCAGTTTGAGCAGTCTCAGTTGAGGACCCACAGCCTCCTTTATTCAAACAAGTGATTCGGATGAGCCGTTGCAGCCCAAAACTTGCATTTCTGCTATGCCCATGGAAGGGCCATCTTTTTGCAGCATAGTTCTTTGTGTAGTCTTTTGAAAGTCTGTTGTTAGTGCTTCTGCAACTAACAAATGTTGTGCTAGTTTGTTGAATCCCCTTTGTCTTGTCTGGTCTGTAGAAGGCCATTTCACAGTTAAGTCCCAAGCAGCAGTCTCGTTCAGGGGTGGGTTGAGAGAGGCCAGCGGCTCCGACGGGCCAGTAAAGTTAGTTCATCCATTCCAGCCGGATGTTAGACCAGTGGTTCCTAATAATTTTGTTGTGTTTCCACCAAAAGACTTCCCAATATCATTTTACATTGTGCCATTTCTCATTGTATAATAAATCTCAAGCAGGAGACCATCTGGATCCGTCTTATTAGGAAACACTGTGCTAGCCCAAGAACACCAGCCTATTAGGACATGCAGCTAATAAGGCTATCTCAGCTAGAAAAGTGGCTGTTCTAAGTTTCCCATTTTTGCAGCGGTGTTAGACTATCTTTACAGCAATGAAATCTGGAAGGACAATGTTGGTGATGGTTGCTTGCAATATGACACTTTGGAGCCATGTAATACATACACTTAAGCTGGAGCATTTGAGTTAGCTGTATTGGCTGCAACTGTGAGCCTTTTGTTTTTATGGGCCGGCTGGGACAAAGACCTGTGCAAGTCGTTGTCCTTCAGCATCCTGGGACAGACACCGAACCTTGGATATTAAACCAACAAGCCATCTCTAGGAGAGGCCTGGACTTTCCCAGGAGACGCCAGTCAGTGAGGAGAGAAGGGAAAAGTATCCGGCCACACTTTGCATTTACCTAATAGAGTTAAGACTTAGCTTTTGACAAGAACAGGCAAAGTTGTCTTTAAGTTGATGAAATTTCAGTTGAAGATACTTTTTCACTCTTGTTGTCACTGCAGCCTTGATTCTTAGCTTCCTCCTCCCCAGTCTCTCCCCACAATCATCCTCAGTCTCATCGTCCTCCTTCACAGGCTGTTTTTGTCCGGTAACTCTGCCTCAGGACTGCGGGGGAAGTAGACAGTGGCTTTGTGCTCCTCATAGCGGTCAATGTGCTTGAGGTGTACCACCATATGCAGGGCATAGGCTAAGACTAGGAGCAGGATTAACGACGTCACCAGACCCATCAGAATAGCTGGCGTTAAGAAAGTAGCACAGTCACTGGCAGACGCAAACTTCTCTGACTGTACGTTGAAGGCCTGAATCTGGAAGAACAAAGTAAGGCGGATAGATAAGATTAGGCTGAAGCAAATAGGACAACTGGCTCTTACTGGGTTTACCAAGCACAGACACACATTACAGATAGACAGGTTGAGACAATTGAGCAGATGGCTAAATAAATAAAACAGACTGACAAAAGGCCAGTTGACAGATTGACAGCCAACACACTAAACATTAAACGGATACCAGCTCGCTAACATACAGACACATGCACCTATGTAGCTAAAATGGAAAAATAATAAAACCAAAACGGACCATGCAAACACTATTAAACGCCTTGAGACAACAAAGGTTGTGCCACTTGTGCGACTGTGTACCTGGAAATCAGTGAACGTTATGTGCCAGTTAGCAGATGTGTCAGTGTGGGAGCTGGGCACTAGCAGGGTGTCATATTTGTGCAGGCTGCTGACGTGCTGGCAATGGTAGGATGAAGTGGCAGGAGCGTAGACCTCACTGGCGTTGAATGTAGCCTCCTGGGTCCAGTTGTACTGGATGTGAACGCTGTCAAGAGTGAACCAGTTTTGACCAGCTGCTTCATAAAAAGTGTTGGACATCTGAAGCCTTTTGAAGGAGAAAGTGTAGTTATTTATAATTATGCACTTGCAAGCATTCTAATGTGGTTTCTAGAGATTCATACAAATAAAATGTGTTTGAATTAAGCGTTGCCATTTTACCTGATAACTAGACCTCGTAAGTCCTCAACATCACCAAATCTCAAAGAAAGTCTGTGGGAGATTAATAGCAGAATATTTAGCTCAAATGACACAAAGCATTATATATTTGAGGACATTGATCTTGTGATGTAAGTGTAAAAAGAAATTCTCTCAGCACAGTTGTTGCTTTGGGATGAGACTTACGTTGCTTTGTCCTTGGTACAGATTGAGCCCTTAGTGTCCACAGGTAAGCTGGGGTTGAAGACCCTCTCAGTCAGATCAATGAACGTGTGGTTCCTGTAACGGATTGCCAACCGTTTTGCCTTAAACAGAATGCAAGGCTTCCCATTGTAAGACACACTGAGCGGGCCATAAGGCCCCATCAGAGATTGCAGCAGCTTCCTTTTACTGAGAGACATCCCAGACTGATGCCATTTAAAAGGCTGCAAAAACACAAACAAATGGTATTAATCAATGACAATAAAACCTGCATTCAGGGTAACAACTCTTTGTCATTACCTTACCACAGACAAGGTGGTAAGGTAAACAGAAGCAATCTAGATGAGCATGAGATGTCTTGAACTGTTTAAATCAAGGCATTTTATGTCACACATCCTAAAAACCTACAACTCCCGACCGGCATTGCCTTAGTTTTATTCATGCTGTGATATTTAATTTGAAAGGCCATTTTCAAGGCTTGCCAGCTTGTCTGATCATAAAATGTGAGCCATGTGTAAAGTTCAGCATTCACCCCACCACCTGAATCTTAAATGGACAAAGAGCAGCATGTGGAAAGCAGGAGTTCTCTAAATTTGCATATAATGGTGTGCAGTGGCAGAGAAAGCGCTGATATTAGTTGGCAGAGACAAACTGCCCCCTGTAGATTTTTTAATCTGTTCGCACGAAGAGTGCATCACACTGAAAGGTAGTAGTGTTACAGAAAATGTAAGGTGAAGTCAAAATGTTTGTGTAGGGATAAAACTGGATTTTTATGGCTGGAATTGCAAGCACCCAAAACGAGTTTAGAAAAGAAACATTGGTGCTGTGAGCAGGATTCACCAATCTTTGTAAAACAGACATATTTGTCTGTATGCACAAGCTGATGGGGCATTCTGTGGAATATTACTGAATTTTCAGTCACAGGAGTCCTGTGTGTGGGTGGCAAAGATGTTTTACCTCTGGTGAATATGAGACAAACATTATTCCTTCATCCAAGGTCATTCAGTGTGGCTGAGTGAGCATGCTCAGTGCGTGTGCATTTGTATGAACAGCAGACAGGGAGAGAACGCTGAACACTGTACCTGCAGTATTCTCCTGAGTGGGTTTTCATCTTCAGGCGTCAAAAACACCTCTTCGCTCTCCAGGCCATACTCTCCATCTGTACCTGAAAGTGAAATCGAACAAATGCATGATTGGAGTTTAGATCGCTGGGCAGGTTAAGCTGATTTGAAGTGCTTTATTGGAGAAAGCTGTACACTCATAAAAGTTGCGATGACTTCATATAGGCAGTGCACACTTAAGCACATGCAAGGAAACAAAGAACAAAGAGACCTGCGTGCACCTCACTACTCTGGTTCGTATCTATTTCTAGTAGCTTGCGTCATCCCTCTGACTCATCACCGGTTCACTTCAAAATAAGTTCAGTGTTTACAAACACTGTTCATTTTGTTCCAGATACATCTTTACCGATCATGCCTTTCAAAAAGTGTAAAAAATTATTCTTCTGGCCTTTGTATCACAATGCGTAAATATAGCTACACACAAGCCAGCACCTTACTGAGGTGTTCGAGTTGCACAAAGGCCCCCACTTGAAAACCTGATCAAATTACAAAGTAGCAGAGATGTCTCAGGGTTTAAAAAGCAAATGCTTTCATCAGATCTGTGCAAGTCAGTGTCAAAAGAACCACAGCAGGTTAGACTGAATCAGGTCTTGTGTCAGAATGGATTAGTTACTTACGTGATGTGACTCTTGTTGCTTGATGGGGGTTCTCTTTGCTGTGGAAAAGAAGATACAGAAGTTACAATGAAGCCTTCTGAAGATAACATGAAAAATGTTTTTATTTCATTATTATTTTTGGGGTTTTTTTGGTAAACACATTTTCTGCACAGAATTCTTCTCCACAATAGGGTTTCCAAAGTGAACCTGGTGGCCATTGGAGGCCTTTGCAATGATTTTATCAGCTGCAAAGAATATGACAAACATGACCCACCAGTACGTGACCAGTGCAACTTTGCTGGCTTGGTAACACAGCAGGACAAAGGTACAGTAATGGAAATCCTATAATGAAACCTAAAAAATTGTCCATTTTTATTTTGACAATTAAAAACTATCACACATGGCTTTACATATGATGCAGTGGCAGTAATTGCGGTAATTTATGCTTAAAATGCTAAGTTTAAAAATATTTGAGCTACATGCTATATTAAATTAATGTAGAATTAATGTTAAACCAAAATAGTTCTATAATCTTAAAAGCAAAATCTGTTTGACAGATCCCGTGACTCATGTATAAAACTACATGATTACTTGTTTATCAAAAGAAAATCTCTTAAGATTAACCTATTACACTAAATTAAAACAATTTAGTTTTGTTCAGCTACTGGAGTGAAGAATGATACATTTAAAACGTGAGGGGATTTGCACTTATAGATAAATAATGAATTCACAAACTTTTTAGAGTAAGACTTTTGAACTGTTGTGACTGTGGACATTAGCTGTCACAGTACTGACCTACATCTTGCACATGTGACAGAGGACCAGCCATTTCCTTGTTCTTCACATGTTTGCCCCAGCTGTCCAACTCTCTGTCTGAGACTAAACCCCACAAAGCACGGACCTCTTGAGGCTAATCCTAATCCTTTTTTAAATGTCTAATCACAAACATATTGTGCCAATGGGCTTACTGGGCAGCTTCCACATGCCCAGTTGTGCGTGTTGTGATGGCCACTCTGAAGATCTGACAAGGTGGTCTGTCCTGACCTGGCCTTTGTGATCATCTGGGCTTGTTCTCTAATCGCCGTACAACAGCCAGTAATAATGAGCTTGTAGTTTGTAGGAGGTAAACCTTAATATCTGTGGGACTGGGAATTACGAACAATTACTTTGAGTCACCAGTCGTCACTCCCATCTGTTCCTGTTGGTTTCAACCAAAATTGTAAGTGAAACTGCAGCAAAAAAGAAATTAATTTAAACATCTTGCATCTCCTGCCTTCAAGTAAATTTTGTTGGTAAGAGTACACCAAACAGTCAAGAGCTGCTTATCCTGTCACTAAAAGCTGTTCAAATATTTCTCTCCCTTATGTACTAAGGTTTTGATTTAAATATTAAAATTAGCTATTTTTTTTTTTTTGTAGATGTACCTGAAAGTCACAGCTTTACAGTGGGCTGCCAGGGATGTCAGATATCCTCCCATATGGTGCAATATCTACCTGGGCAATAATGTGCAGTTCGGTGCCAGGTGGATTAGGATTAGTCGTGAGGACACGCCTCCTCCATTGGATCCCAAAAGTGGAGAGACATTGGCCCTGACCAAGGTGAAGGGATTAAATCATGATGTCAGAAGCTACAGCAGTCTGGATAGTTCAAGTGCATGTCTCCTGACCTCTGCAAGTACTCATGATTTTAGGAAGGCTCAGGAAATGTCGATTTTGTCTGGGTTCAGCTTAATGTTATTTGACAGAATTGCAACATTAAATATATTTATATATTACAATTTTATCCATTCAGAAAGTTTAGATCATTTAACGTCTTTATAGTATTTTGCATAAAACCAGAAGGATCAAATTCAAGAAGTAAAACAAACTGATGGACTGCGTCAGATACAGCACTTTAAAAATATACATATATAAAAAAAATTGTTTTAATTACTTTTGGAGTCAATAGTTTGTCGGACTACCTTCCAAAGCAATGAAGACTACAAGTTTTTGCACAATGTTTTTACAATCTATGCACATCTAGATTGTTGACTTATTCTTTGCAAAATTGCCTAAGCCCAATCAGTTCTGGTGATCAATTTTCAGGTCTGACACAACACCTTAATATGTTGTGTGAGACGTGCAGCTCTGTATGTGTTTAGTGTCAATGCCCTGCTAGAAAATGAACATCTGCCTCAGGCTCAGGTCTGGCAGCCTCATACTAATTTTATTCCAGGTTCACTCCGTAACTAGCTTCTCACAAACTTGTTTCTTGTTCCTGCTGAACAACAGGATTTCCACTGCATGTTGCTCCCACCACCATCTTCCAGCGAGGGGATGGTGTGTTCACAATAAAGCCCCCTGTTAATTTTCCAATATAGTAACCATTTTGCATGTGCGCCATAAGTTTTATTCTGATACATCTCAGAAGATGTTTGTTGTACCACATGGCTTGAAACTTAAATTCAGCTTATTACGACTTCATGTAAACATTAGCTTCATTCTTTGTTCTTTGTGCTTTTTTTGTACAGGTTATATTTATCAAGTCCATAACTAATAGTTGCTTGTCCCAGAGCAGTGATGGCCTTCCTGGCTGCTTTTCTGAATAGTCCAGTTTGCCATTCTGATCTTAATTTGAAATGATGAGCTGGCATAGTTATGTGAGATGTTCAACACTCATGAATGTTGCTTTAAAGGCTGAGCTTGATTGAAACATTTCCTCATCTTCTCCCTGAGCTTTCTGGACTTTACTGTATTGCTCTATCATATAAAATGCTAATAAAATATATTGAAGTTTGTGTTTGCAATGTGGAATGGCAGGATGTCAACAAGTTCAATTGGTTTGAATACTTCTGGAAAGTAGTACAAGCTCAGAGTCACCAGACATCACTCCCATCAGCATCACTATTGCATGCAACAAAGCTGTGGAACAATCAGGTTTCTCTGTGGAGGAAATCAAAGCGATTGGAATAAAGCCTAAGCCCATTGGAATAGGTAATGTTAGTCGCACGGTGACGTCTGAAGAATGAGAATCAGTCCGTGACCAAGTGGAAGAAGCCGTGTTGTCAGTAGCCACAAATAAGCTCTTCAGCCTACATTCCAGTGTGTATCTGCCAACTCCAGCATCAGCATCATGATTGGCTAAATCCTGTGGGATGTGTGTGTGTAGGTGGGGGTGCATGCGTGCGTGTGTCTGCCTGTGTGCAGGTTTGGGGGTACATGCGATCCCGCATGCATGTTGATACCTTGCTAAGGAATGTCTGCCGGTGCCGTTCTCAGAGTAACAATATAACAGTTTATTTATGTAATAAATGCAAATATTTATATTTTCCACTGGTGAATGCTGGGTAAGCATGGGTCTTTAAAAGAGCTGCCAAGTCCAAGAAACCTTTGGCAGCAGGCGCTTGTGTCTGAAACCTCAGCAGCATAGCAGCTAACTTGGATGCTGCGCACTTATTGCCTGCATTGATATTTGAGACATCAATGATCTCAGGGCTGCAGAGAGGTTTGACCTCCCCCCACCACCACATCCGCCCACCATCCACACCGCTGACATGACTGCTAGATTTAATGTGATTGTTGAACAGCTTAGCTAAATTAATCACTCCTGTGCACCTATGTGATCTCAGCTGGTTGGCAGGAGCCTCAGGACTGTGAGAATGCAAGAGCTATGCGAAGCCCAGCCGTTTTGCTCTTGTGCCAGTTTTTGCAGGGTCAGCAATCATGGGCTGTTGTGGGCCCCCCATCATTGGTTCAGTTTGTCACACAGTGGCTGGGTGCTGAGCAGGCCCTTTACATAATCAAAGCCAAGCCAGAGCCACTCCTTGGCTCATCTCCCTGCTGCCACACACATCCATAAGTATGTGTGCACACAATGTGTGCAAATATCCAGAATACTAGCAGCAGAATGACTTTTAATTTGTATTATCACAAATTTTAGAAAAGTGCTGGGTTTTAAATATTAATGACAGAGCTTCTTTTGGCTTCTCAATCAATACATTTTCACTGAATGTCCTTCTTCAAGCAGATGGATGGCTGATCTCTTGTTCTTTCTTGTTGTGCACCGCCGAGCAGAAAAAAGGTTTGAGGGCTGCTCTTAAAACTTATAAGCAAATGCTATCTACATCCGTAACAGTGCTTTGCCATTGAACTCGTCCCCTGTCCTGCATCTTACAACTAGAAAATATTGCTGAGCACACTTGTGGGTTTTGATATGGGTAATAAGGCTATTTTCCCTGGGCGGCGCATCCTGGAGGTTAGTCTGAAAATATAACTTCTCTTAAAATCTGTCAGTTGCACTCCAAGCATTCTTTTGTATTAAACTAGTGTTTCTCAGTTCTGGATCTGAGGGAGAAAAAGCCCTGCATATTTTTGATTCGCCTTTGTACCACAACACCTGATTCAAATAAGTGCATGACCTCCTCTGCAGCCATCAAGTGCTGAAGAAACCTGTTAATCAGCCACTTATTCATCTCAGGTGTGGGGCAGAAGTGAACCACCAGTGGTTGCTGAGGATACACAGTATTTGATTCAGAACTTGAGTAAAGGGTTGTGTTACTTTTTTATTTATTTTGTTACTAGATGTCGCCTGGTTCTTGCATTTACTTTTTCTTTAGTTCTAATAATACCACTGTAATGTCTGCTGAATAAAATTAACTTGATTTGAGGTTTTTGTACTGTTGTTCTCAAATTTCCTTTTAGTGTCCCTTCATGAAATTTAAAACCCATCTTACATATTTCATTTTTTGTGCTGTTGAAGAGCAGGAATCTCATATTTAGCATCAGTTGTGAGTAACAATGTGTAAATTATATATCAGAAAAAAATGTAATTGGACCAGAAAATGACTTATGAAAACTCGTCTTAATCCCCCACTCTGCAGGTGCTGTTTTATAAATAGACTTATTAGCGGAGATTAAGATTTAGGTGTTAGCTAAGATGCCAGTCAGATCTTTGCTGCCAGTTTCAGGATAGCTTTGATTGCAGCTTCAAATAAGACCTTAGGTTAAGCACTTGACTGGTAAATCTTTCTACACCTTGCATGTAAAGTAGATAAAGTTAGGAGACCTGAGCTTGCAACTTAAAATTTTTTACTACAGTCGTATGTATGCATATATGTTAATAAGTAGAAATTTTTTTAAATCAATAAGATTTACAAACCTGTCATTGTGAGATACGCATGCTTGAGTTAGAATGTGATTAAATATTACTATAAAATGCTTGTTGTCTTTTAAACTTTAAATCCTTTTCAGATTAACGATCGCCAATCAATCGTCTCAACAAAACAATGACCTTTCTTCCATACCTATATAGAGGCCAGTTTGTCAGAGATCAGACTTGTGACCGCATCTGCATTCAATCATAGCATTTCCCAGTCATATTCATCAGTTGACTGGACAATCAAAGCTAAAATTAACCTCTGGTTGTTTAACCCTTTAATCTTTCTTTAAATAGAGGTCAATGAACAATCTGTCACCTTGAACTCCATAGGTTGCCCTTTAATCTGTGTCTATGTTTGAAAGGACTTAACAGTTTTAAGATGCATTTAAGCACTTGTTGACTATGTAAAGTGTTGGTCAAAACAGTTGCCAGATATGCTTTGACACACATGCAGATTATCGCAAAGAGCCGAGGCAGAGCAGATGTGGCAGTAAGGTGGCCTCCTGGGTACAATTTTGATGAAGTGACACCAAAAAGGCCTTCCATTTAAAAACATTTAAAAGTGAAACTTAAATAGATCTCTCTATGACTGATGTCTACTGATGTCTTATGCTGGTTTAAGGTCGGTGGATATTGTTCAAATGGGCTAACTTCCAACATTTTTATTCAGTCCATGAATAACAGGACCGACAAGCTCTAAATAGGCATAAAAATCTACTTGGACAGTAATGATTTCAGGAGTAATTGTACTTTTAACAAGTTTGGATTAAAACCAGGACTATATATTGGAACTATTGCGCGAGTGAACCTGTTCTCACTTGAGAACAGGTCCATTGACTTGCAAAAAGACGTTCTTCAACTGTGGCTGACGTAGTCAACTCAGAGTGTTGCAGCAATCCCAATAACTAGGTCACACTTAAGTGACATGAATGGTTTTTGAAGTGTAATAGGAGATAATAAATAAACTTTGTTACAAGTTAGCAACATCAATGGCTGGTGTTGGCTTACTGTTTTTTTGTTTTGGGGGATTTTTTTTTTTTTATTGCTCTCCTACTTTGTTGAGCCTGTGCATGGTCGCTGCCTAAATGTGTGAAAAAGTCGCTTACAATATTACAGCTTAGTGGGTTGTCCTTAAATCTGTAGCCACATTTTGACCTTGTTCATCTTCTTTCAAAACATACTCAGATAAAGTTGTTTCATAACCATTGTGAATGTCACATGTTTGATGTTGTTTTGTTTTCTTATTTTTTCAAACTTTCTAATGTAAAATATTGCTTTTATCTCTCAGGTTTAGACAAGACTGAGCACTGCATCATCATCGTGAAAGCATGTCAACAGTGCTGTTCATTTACATTGTTAATGTCACGGCAACGGACATTTATAAATCAGTTAATAAAGGTTGATGAATAACATTTTGTAGTGAACAGTTTTGAGAGTTTTAGGAAGCTAAAACATTGTCTATGATCAAATTCTAGTGCCACAAGAAAAACCACTATAGGGAATTTGCCTGTTTCTTTCAGCTGCATTCCCTGTTGTCCTCTAAGCCTTTCATCAGTAAGCCTCCAACTCATATTTTCCTAACACATATTCTGCTCCCTCCAAGGCATTTTATATTTAAGGAATAAAATATTGCTATTATATAACACCATCTTTGAGTGAGTCAGAGCTGATATTGGAGTGCTGACCTGTGACCGTTTAGCTGTTATGTTAAGGAGTTACGCACAAAGTTTGATAACGGGACATGGGCTCCAAGTCCCAGGAGAAATTATCTTTTTTTTCTCTCTCTCTCTCTCTCTGATAAACTGTGGTAAAAAGTTGTAAAAGCGGTCAATCGGGATTTAATGAAAGCAAAGCTTTAATTAGCATGGAATAAAACTATATCCATGACAGCATGGAAACTGATTGTCATTATTGATGACCTGGAATTGCAAAAAAGTTGTTGAAGATTTAATTGTGTAATAAATGAGAGAAGGGGAGGCAGCTTGTTGTGGGTTAGAATCAGAGGACTGTGAGAGCTGTCATGCATGGCATGATTTCAAGAGCCTTTCATGGCTTTGGCACAGTTTGATGGCTCTTTGCTGTGCTGTCTATATAAGCAAGCAGGAGAGCAGTGGTAAAGGCCCTGAATGTCTTGTGACAGTTCTGTGAGCCCTGCATCTTCGATCTAGATCAGACTTCCAAGTCGACATGTAAATTAAAGAACTGGAATTCCTTCCCAATGGCTGCATCGTTAAACACACCCCCAAAAAGATGCATCGTCTCCGTTATCCCCCCATCAGCCTCTTTCTTCGCTGTTCCCATTTCTTCCCTTCTCTAGATTTTAAGACCCGCTGCCCAAGCCTTCTTGCCAGACCAGCATTACTGTACAGAGACAACAGCCCCATCTGAGATTGATGAGCACCGTCTGATGCGGTCCCATACACTGAAACAAACAAAGCCCTGATGCCTCGCGGTCTCCAACACATACCAACACAGCTTGAATGATTGAATTCACAATCTGAGATGCGTCCAAGGTGAGCTGTAACTAAGGAAGGCGAGGGTGGCACAAAGCCCTCTTAGAGAAGACGCACACATCAGCATCCCAGCATCCCTGCGTGCATCTCCAGTACCCCTCCCCCCTATTACTCCCCCCCTGCACCCCTCCGCTGCTTCACAGCCGTAGAGAGCGGGGATGGACTCACCTTCTATCCAGGATCAGAGGCACTTCGTCATAAATGAGTCCCGGCTGGAATTCTTCCTCAGTGAAGGTTAGCCCAGGCCGGCTGAGGGCAGACAGCAAGGCGAGGGAGCAGATGAGGAGTGCGTGTGCAGCCATCGAGACAATGAGAGGAGACTGCTGCTGGACGAGCGCCGCTTCATAATCTGCTCTCCTAGCAGCGCCTGAATCCCAGATCCTCAGACAAGCAGCCGCCGCAGCCAATCAGTAGCCCAGCACAAGCCGACGAGCGTGCGTCACAGCGCCCCTCACTGCATCCATCCCTCCTCCACCCCTCCGCTTCTTCTCCCTTTCTCACCCTGCTCCCTCCTGTGTTATCCTCTCAGTCTGCTCAACCTCCCACATCCTTTTCCAGCGCTGCTCTGCCCTCCTCTTTCATACACACATAGCTGCAGGCGAGCCCCAAGTGTGGACAGCGAAGCGTTTGTTTTCATTAAAACCCTCGTCATACCTGAGCTTCCAACAAACAAAAGCCCTGCTTGGAAGGCTTACAGGCATGCACCTCCAAAACACAAACATTCGAACAGGATCGTGCAAACGCTCACTGGAAAATCACCTGGCAATGTCAAGGTCAGGTTTAGTGGGAGCCGGATGAGATGAGTGGATGTTGACATGTCTTTAGGTGGCCGCGGGAGAAAAAAGAAAGAAAGAAACCCAGAGCAATGACTGCATGACCTAGATCTCCCGTGTGCTGCCACTGTGGCAAAATAATTCACTTGATGTGTTGTTGTGAGCACTGAAGGGGCCTGCGGCTGAGGAAATTGTCCACTGAGGCAAATATGGATGACTGAAGCAGCTGAGCAGCCATAGGACAGGGAGACAAAAAGGATCCAACCCTGATGGGTGATCCCATTTTCTGCTCATTATTCAGTCTGCCCCGAGATCTTGATGTTAACCTCTCATTTCTCTTATTTTCAGAACCAACGACGTGTGGATTTTCAAAGAAGACAGTTCAGTGTGGTTATATAACTAAATGTTGCAGCCTACTGGCACGGCAGATTTATCAGAATGATCCGTTTTAGTGAAATCTGCTAAAATAGCAACACAGCATAACAATAATCTTTCTCCTGACAGTTTTCTTTTCGTCAACATGACATTTATTTCAACGTTCAATACTATTTCTTACTTACTGAGACAAAGCCACATGTTTTCACAGAGAGGAACTCAGTTAGATGCTTGCATAAAAACCAAAGAAATTTACTTACCAGTAATACCAAGCCTTTTTAATTGTACTGGATTTTACTTGGGTATATTAGATTAAAGAGGATTGAAGTCAAAAGGCCATGTCACTGGAATTTTTATTTTCTTTTTTTTATTTGAAAACACTGCACCTGTTTTCTTCCCTTGTGTTGTTGGTATTTCAGACAAAATCACCATAAAAACATTTGTCGATGTCATATGAATACTTCTGCATTGCTGCAGTGATTTTTAGAGTCAAATTTCTGAAAGAATCTGAATGGATCTGTAAAAATCACAATAGAGACTTTCTATGAAAGCAGTCTTTGGATTTGGATACTTGAAGTTGGAGGCCATGATTATTAATAATAATAAAAACAAAAAAACAGGTGAACTGCTAGAGTGATAGTGTCCACAGTGAAATAAATCCTCTACCAACATGAACTCAAAGGCCACTCAGAAGGAAGAAGAAATTTTCTAAAACACAATGAGTTAAAATGCAGTCTGCAAGTTCTCTGTTCTTTTTAGACATGTCATGTGGTCTGATAAAACTAAAATAGTTTTGTGGGAGCATTTTTTTAAGGAAGCAAATGAGAAAACTGAAAGATTGGTTTAACACTTTAGATATTTCATTTGAGTTCCTGAAGTTAAAAACACACACACAAAAGCACAGTTCATAGTAATTAAAACCGCTGCAATGTTGCATATGTGGAATTTGGTGGAATTCTTGCGGGATGCTGAATGTGATTAAGGGTTCATGTTTTGTTGAGGGAATGTTGTGTTTGTGCTGAGGTTCAACTACCCTATGGGAAAGAGGTCAGCCACATGTTTTAGGCCATAGGAGTGACTAAAGGCTGCCTCAGCCCTCCACCATACATTAGTCCACCCCAGTCACTTCAGCATGCCAGTGTGCCAGTCTATGCAGGAGTAAGTGCAAACTTGCCTGTTGTTGCTGTCATCGCAGCCTCACAGAAAACACAGATGTGATGACCTCAAAAGATATTTTGATTCTGTAAAGACTCATAACATCAGATTACACAATCACTTTGAATACTAAAGGTTTTACATAACAGCAACTGTTTGTTTTTTGTTTGTTTTTTTCCATTATGCTGTATTTTTATCAGGCCAGTGATAATTATGTATTGCAGCATATGAACATACTGGTCAACAATTTTCCAATGTTTTCCTAATATTTTTATAGCTATCTGTACAGCAGCTTTCTGGATCTACTCCATCTCTCTGCTTGACTTGGCCAGACATGTGAAGCCACTGTTGCAATAATCAAGTTGACTAAAGATAAACGCATGGATGACTTTCTCTCAGTCTTGTTAGAACACTGGTACTTGAATTGTATAAATTACTTCAGGTGATCAGAAGGCTGACTGTGTATTTGTCTTTATGTGTCTCAGAAGTTTTTAGCTATAATAACTGAAGCTGTGTGACCATAGATCATTTCTATCTTGGTCCAGATAACCCATTATCTGTTTTTGTTCAGCGGGAGAAACTTACGGCACATCCACACAATGATTTGTTCTCAGCATCTATTCAGAGCACAGATGGCCTTGGAATCACCTGGAGGCATTATAATGCAGAGCTGTGTAACATCAGCATAGTTACGGTAACTAATAATAATACTTGCTCTGAGCTGGTGGACATATAGATATTAACTGGAAAATATGAGGCACCATTGCTGCTGGTCAAGTTCAGGATTCAGAAAGAAAATAATTCATTTGGTCATAAAAACAATAGATATGTTGGCTTCCACTTACACTGTTGACCCGGTAACGTTCCCCACAGTCTTCTGATGCTGGTTCTCTTTGACCAACTCTGAAATCACATGTGAGGTAAAACCTCAGGCCTAAAGTAATGGAACAATCTGTGCCTGAAAAGTATGATAGTTGACTATGTGTGTTTGAAATCACACATGAAAACTTGTTTAGGCGTCTGCTTTGCTTTCTGTTGTGCTAGATTAAAAGCGTTTTGAAACTATTATTTTTAAATGCACCCTAGAAATACGTCTCTATTTAGAGTTTATCAGGAATTTCAGGTGATAATTTACCAAAATAACCTCCTGAATTGACTATTACTAAGTCTAATATATGCAACTTCAAGTAATGGATGGTGTGAATAAATTCTGTCATCCAAACCATATCATATCAGCACCTTCTGTGTCTGAGTACTTTGTTTATGTCTTTGTTTGGATAGGATATAATATGCTGTATCGGTTTGCCCATTTCGTAAGTTTTGCCCTCTCTCGGTGAGTCATGCAGCATTTTAGATTATGAAACAGATCGAACACACAGGGCTGGAGGGGGGTTGGGGGGTTGTACTATCTATTTATAGGGAAGAGCTCATATCCAAGTTTTTAATCCAGCTCTTTATGCCCACACGGAACATCGAGGCCAGCAATACACAGTGTGATGTAACAGGTCTGTGCAGTCGAATCGCTCATGTGGTTCTCCTGCTGCATGATTGCTAATCTATCAGTCTGGTATGAACATCTGATCTCTGCAGCGTTTCAGCTGAATGCTAAGCCACTTCATTAAGATGCTCCGTGTGTTTTAGGAACTGGATCGGCCTAAGCCGTCGTGCATTTTTGTGATGCTGTTAATGTTTCACATGTAGGTTGGTCCGTGAATATTAATAAAAGAGGAATGAAGGGAGACATGTCTTTTGATTGTGTTTTACTGGTTAATTTATTTGCTTTCTGCCACAACGAAGCCCACACATTTTTCTTTATCCTGTTGCCTTTTCAGCTATAACGTCGCACAAACACACAAAAAATGACATTTGCAAGATATGGTCAGTAAATAAGGCAACCTAAAAAAAAGATTAAATAATTTAAGACCATCTCCAGTGTTTATGTAATAAGTGTTCTTCTTTTTTAATGAACGCATGAATAACTCAACTATATAGCCAGCCATTCTTTTTTTTATCCTTCATAAAAACACATAAATTGAATGATCAAAAAGCATAATTAAATAACAAAATATTCTAATTTGAAAAATTCCTTATTTTAAAAACTAATGTATTCAATAAATATATAACAATCTCACATTAAGCACACAGTTTGCTGATTAATTTGCTGGGATTATATTTCTTTAAAAGCTTTCACATGAATATTATTATGTATAATAAAACATTTGTCCCAAGGTATTCAATTACTTAAAGATCGTCCTTCATTCATTAAACAGTAGAATTGCATAAATTATTGTCTTTAATTAATCCGATTTGTCTCTCGAATCTATATTTTATTACAATACTTCATATTTAGCACGGATTGCTTCTTTAAAATAGTCTCCATTCATAAAACTTTTTCCACCATGTAGTTTATGATTCCACTGGTGAGTACAATTCTGAGTCGCTCTTCTCCTTTAAGCTGACGGGAAAGTCATGTGATACTGCGTGAATAATAATTAAAAAAAAAAAAAAACTCCTGTCAGGGAAATGCAGGGATTTGATTGGCTCAAATCCTGTGAATGGCAAACGTTGATGATTAACATTCTTGTCACAACCCTGCAGTTTCATTCAGCATTTGGTATTTCTCGCCAGTCTGCGCCACATGAGGGTGCTCACGTCTCACTGTGCAGTGCACGTCCGGGTCCCTCAGTCATTATGGGGCTTTTCAATGATTTTATGAGGCACACAGTTAACAAAATAAATGCAGAGAAAGGTGACAGCTGCAAAAAGGGACATCTATCTAATCTGCTGTGGAAAACACTTTCTAGGTTCACCTCCGAAGTCAACATGTTTAGCGCTATCAGTGACAATAAATAGTTTAAGAAATGGAATACATTCAGTTCAGACTAACTCATTCATCACCTGTTAGTATAATAACAAAATCCCACACCAGCAGTTACAGTACTTCATTTGATGCTAGATTCACTTTTACAGATTCAGATAGCAGCAAGAAATCATATTGCCAACAAGTGATAAGATTTAAGTCTATTAAGGTAAAGAGCCATGCAAAAGCACCCATACAAGTTGAACCGTTTCATATTTTGTCACATTTCAGTCGGACACCTCAATTAATTTCATCTTATAAACCAACACAAACCAGTGCATAGTTGAGAAATTGAAAGGATTTTTTTTTAATTTTTTTTTTTTATAGCAATATTTGTGTGAGAAACGTGCCACCATTTGTCCAGCCATCCTTACGCTGACACCCATTAAGTGAAAATGTCAATCTGAGTTTAATCCAGCTTTTGTACAAATGTAGCTAGTTTGTGAAGGTATCAGATGTTTGTTGGGGAATATGGCATATAAACGTTCTAAAACATTGTCTACATAATCAAGGTGAACAATATTATAAAAAGATGCAATTGTTATATGGCCGTTCAATATTGCATTGAGGACATTGATAAATAAACATCAACTTAATTTTTTTTTTTTTTTTTTTCTCTCCTTATAAAAGTTTCCACACCATTTTGTGTGAGCTTTGGCATCTTACATACTAAACATACACTTACGATGTGCATCAAAGGAAGCTGGAGTACGTTAGCAAGTACTGAACTTGCTAATGTTAGTAGTGGCAAACAAGGTAGTCAAAGAATCTAAAATGCATTAGGATGGACCAGTCAAAGTCCAGAGTTAAATTCAATTAAGATTCTTATTTTCAAGACTTCAAAATCGATGTTCACAGACAATGTCCATCCAATCTGAAATACTGCAAAAGACTGGGAGCTGAAATAGCAACAACAGGTTCATCTACGAAGTTTTGACTACTGATGTTCCTTTCATTTTGCAAAATAATAAAATAACTCTTCTCTTCCTTTTTACACCTATGCACTGTGATTGTGTCTCTCTGACATAAAATCCCAATAAAATACCCTGAAGTTGATAGTCACAATGTGTCAAAATGTGAAAAAGGTTTCAGGTGTATAAATACTTCAGCAAGGCACTGGAACTAAACTCTCCTTACAAAACATAAACCAAGATGGACACTAAAAAGTACATTCAGAATGGCTGATATTTTACAACAACAAAATAAAGCTGCTGCTAGCTTTTACAAGTGGATCTAACAAACCTCCAGAGTTTTACATAAAGAAAAATTATTTTGGGTTAGAAACATTTTCCTCTTGCTTAAGTCACTAAAGCTTCACCGTTGCAAATAAAGACAGACAGAAAAAGGCAAACATTTGTTCGTAGCTATATCTACGCACAGTGCTTTGTTGTCACCATAACCACTATAGATACTAGAACACTAGCTTGACATTTTTCTTGTTGTGTGCCTTATGTCACTGTGAGTTTTCTCCTTAATCTCACACCTGACTAATCTAAAAAGAAACAATTTCAATAAAAAAAACAAAAAAACAAAACACAAGTAATATCAGAAGCACAAATCTATCCGTGTATCAAGAATATAGTCAAACTAGACACAACAACTATCATGCCACGTCATTTTCGTTATGTGTTTGAATACAGCTTACACTTCCATATAATTTGATTGTCTCTAAACTAAACGTCATAGAGAGAGAGGCACCAGACTGCAATGAAGGACGTTAAACTAAAGGAGTACACAAATAAAGATGTCTCTCTATATATAGATATATAAATATAAACTCTAGGATATTTCAAGAACTATGGAGTTGGTCAGTGATTGATCGATGCAAGCAAATATATAAAAACAGCAGTCCTGGAACAAGGGGCTTGTTCTGGTCCAGAATCAGCTTTGTCCTCCCAGCTGGCAGGAGAAGCCAAACCTATGCTAGCTTAGCCCCTAAAAGCATTCCTATCAGTCTATAAAATGAGCATAAAAGAGAGAAGGCACAGAAACACAAACCCCTCCGTGGAGCAAGGTGGACAGACAGCAGCAGCTTTTTCTAGTAGGAGGGAATCCGAGGTGCAGATTGATTGATTGATTGCAGTTCCAGTCTGTAGAGATCTACAGATGTCGGCGTCTCGTTTTCAGCTAGCGTTTTGGATCTTTACAAAGATGCAATTGAGATTTTCTTCTTTTGTTTTTTTTTTTAAATCTTTCTACTTCTGGTCTCAGACGTTTCTTTGCCAGTCAATACAGTCAGCACCACATTCAGCAGATCATAACCCAACAAAACGGCTTCAGTAGCCCTGCATCCACATCTGTAAATGAAACAGGCTGTGTGTTTGTGATCCAGCGCTTAACTACCCTTAGTACAGCAAATCAATGCTGGCTTCCATCATTTTGTTGGAGAGATCAAAAGTGATGACCACTTTATGCTACAAGTGCAAGATTATTACTTAATATTACCTCTTATTTCATCACTCCTGCCTTTTCCTGTGTAGTTTGATTTGCAGTCTTTGACAGGATGAGTCCTGTCTTTTGGCCAGACGGCTTGGCCAAAGTGCTATTTTTTGTCACTGCTTCTTGTTTCGCCGGTCCTTTGTCCTTGCTGGAGCTTTGTGAATGGACAGGCGTTGCTTTCACAGCACTGTGAGCTTTACCCTGGGTCAACCGGGGGTCCTCTCCAATGTTGACGGTCAGGTTGGTGTAGAGCGGCTCCAACTCCTTGGAAAGCAGCTCATAAGTCAAAGAGTTGAGGCCGTCAGAGTGCCAGTTGAGTCTGGTCTTTTTCAGGAGGTCGAATCTAGAATGACACACAGCACATCGGGTTTTTGTACGCTGTGGTTTCTGAATCTAGTTTTAACAACTTTTCCTGGCATTCATGTTCATGTTTTCTTCAGCTAAACTTCCTTCTTTTTTTGTTGTTTGCAATTTCATACTTCATACGTTTTCTGTTTTGACTGTTATAAAATGTAACCTTAACCCTGCAGTTTGTTTGTCGCTTTTAAAAATACGCATAATGATCCGTTTAGCATTTTCAGCAACCACACAGTTTCCTCTCAGCCCACAATTTGTGTTTTCTCTGTCCAGTCAATATTCCAAAATGTAACACTCGCAAAAAGTCATGGTTCTGAAATGATTACTGACAAAGTTTTTACTGCAGATCTGTCACACAACTCTTTCTTGTTTGTTTGTTTTTTGTAAAAAAAAAAAAAAAAAAATTAAATCTTTTGAACTTGTTCTTTCCTCAAAAAAGGTCACTAAGCTTTGATGAGGAATTTAAGTGAAAGGATTGCGGTTACAACTATCATTTCGGTCTCTGGCTCTACAACAATGTATTTCATCTGAATGTATCAGTATTAAAGACATTCTTTCTTATTAAAGAACAACATTCTTTAATAAGAATTCGTATTAAACAAACAACGTATTATTACATTCTTTGAAAATAAGGTTCAATGTATATAAACAATGTGTATAAATTGTGTGCCAGTTTTATCTATTAAGTACCTGCGTGGATTTTGCTCATTGCCTTTGTCTCCTTTATGCTTGATCATCTTATAATGGCCAATGGCCACTGGAGGGCGCACAATCTTCATACCAGACAACCGCACTCTGGATTGGCAGCAAATAACAGGAGCAAACAGTGACAACAGGTTCAGTCATAAAATATTACAGCACAACTAATATGACGTCCAATGATAAAGCTACATTTTTCTTCTCCTAAATACGGAAAAAATAAAGCTAACAAAAAAAATATGTTTGGAAACAGTTGTATCGGTATTCCCTTTATCCATCTCTTGCTTGCATACAACTCCAGTTATTGAAGTCAGTTAAAATATAACAGACTGGTAATATTTTACCAGTTTTAAATACACAAAAATTAGAGTACTTTTCTAATTAAGCTCAAAATATTGCATCATTTTTTGGGAGATATGAATTGGGGGAGTCTGCCTTGCTTTCATTGCTTGCTATGACACAGAAAAGAAGCAAGAGAGTGGAGAGGGGGGCATCCTATGAAAGAAACAGAGCAAATAAATTCTTATTGTAAACTCTAAATTACCCCAAGCAGATCTAGTCCATGCAAACATACCCACTGAGATCACTCCAAGTGACACAAAGAAAAGTGGCAGCAA
Source organism: Poeciliopsis gracilis (assembly GCA_911649635.1). Lineage (NCBI taxonomy): Eukaryota > Metazoa > Chordata > Actinopteri > Cyprinodontiformes > Poeciliidae > Poeciliopsis > Poeciliopsis gracilis. Next base: position 9,568,719 of record CAJVRI010001220.1, read on the forward strand.
TGAAAAGACATGAGGATGAAAAATGATGTTAGTACAAACAAGGAAAAGCATAAATATGCCGCAGTGAAATAAATGGTAAAAATCAACAAAAAAAAAATGATTGAGTAGAGCAAAGCAAAAATGAAATGCAAAATAAGGACAGAAATGCTTATGAATTCTCTATTCTTAGCCTGAACTCACAACTCCTAAGCAAACTTGCTCTGTTTGCCTCTACAGTGAGCTTCACCTGGCAGCGATGTCATCATCCTCTCCCCCCCAACCCCAGTATTGGTTTGGGAAGCCATTCATCTTCATATACTGATCTGGGGTCACCGCAGATACGCCACCGAAATACTGTGGGTACGGCAGCCTAAGAGGGTCACATACCACTGAGTCATTGCAATGCGACAATGAATTCCACACGCTCATTCACTGTGCGCTTCTACCTGTATCTAAACTTGTCCATGGCCACAGACAGGTGTGTGGGAAACTGCTTGTGGCAGGTGTAAGTGTTGTGGTCGTTCTCTGGCAGCAGGTCGACATCGTGAAGGAAAATGCAGCTCCAGTCCTCATCTTTGAGAGCCTCCCGCACGCCTACGTTCAGCAGCTTGGCTCGGTTAAAGGTGCCATTCCCCCACTGAAGCCAGAAACAAAATCAGAGTAAAATCTTAAAATTGACCTTATGCATTATGCATCTTTAATGCATGTTGGTTTTCCTCAAGTGGAGAGAAAATGTAAACTTTCCACAGCTACATACATATTATCCTTAAATAGCAAGATACCCAAAAACAGATGAAAACACATCACTTGACCTGTTGTACAATGTAGATACTGTAGTGTATCTGCTGTCTTTGCAGGAAAGGGTGCAGGTGGTACAGAAGAGAACGTAGGTGGCTTATGCGATTTCGGAACGGCACTACTATTGCTGTGTGGTGGTGCGGTTCGCAGTCCGGAGGCCGGTACCGTCCACCAGGCAACACTAAAGGGTTCCTCTGTCGGATTTCCTCCAGAGACATAGGGGAGGAAAGATGGACAGACACTGGTCCAACTGAAGAACAGAGAAAGGGGTGGAGGAGGGGGAATTAAGCAACATCTTTCACTATGTCACCATTTTCTATGCCTACCAGATTATATTTAACACTTCTCTCTCTCTCACCCAACAGAGGGGAAGGAATCGGGCAGTCTTTCAGCGGTTGCCCTGAAGCAGGAAGCCCAGTGCCAGAGTTCCGAGGAGGGGGCGGCGGTACCCCAAGGAGACTGAGGTTGGTGTAAACGTCATGAGGTCGAGAATAATCAAATTCTGGTTCTGTGGTGTGCACCAGAACAGACACCAGACCTCTAAAGCCGCCAAGGGAGAAATAGAGCACAAAGGCAAACTGAAAGCCTACCAGCAAGGCTAGTGTGCACGGTGAGTCCAGAGAGCGTCCAAAGCAAGCCATCACAAAGAAGAAGACTTTGCAGAGAAGTTCCAGGTTGAGGAGGTAGATGTTATGGTGAGAGGAGAGACCGAGGGAAAGGCAAAAAGCAGCTGGATGGAGAGGGTGGAGGGAGTGGTATGAAATGAGTGAGGAGAGACAGAAGGAAGGAAGGGACGAAGGAGTCCTTTAAATGATGTCTTTGTGCAGGAAGCAAGCATCGATCAGGTGGAAGGGGTAGAGGTAGAGGTGAAGCTCTGCCAGCACTGCCATCACCATCTGGCTACAGATAACACTGTAAGGAAATAAAAAAAAAAAAAAAAAAAAAGGCCATCAGCTGATATGGATTGGTCTATTTTGTAAATCACATTGTCAAAATTCTCAATACTCTCAATATAGCAAGCAGAGAGGGATCAGGTGGATGCAAACATTAACACATCTGTGATCACTTGGTACAAGCTTGTAGCCTTGCTATTTGAAGTCTAACCAAAAATGGTAGCCCTTTTTATTAATGCTGTAGCGACATCCTTGTTAGTATGGAGGTTAAAAATCCATAATCACCAGCCCTACAACAAGATATCCCTCCTTGACACTATAGGCACTGGCTGTCGGGAAATTAAACCCGGAGACTGTCAGACACTTGACGCAGTTTTAGAATTTTAGAGTTTTTCAGAATTTGTCAAATTTCTGTAGCCAGTATTTCAAAACAGCTCCAGGTTCAGTGTTGGAAATATGTTTTCTGTAGTAATTCAACAAGTCAAAAGTGTCAAGTTATTATAAAAACATTTTCTGGTTTTCATATAGGAAATTTGTTTTCAAAGAAGAGAAATCACACCTCAAAAAGGAGCTCTCACTCACTTTCAGGGCTTTTAGGCACCTTTCATAAAAAACAAAACAAAGCAGTGGAAAAAAACCTGACAGGACCGAATTAACTTCAAAGGTAGCTGCCAAATGATTTTACGTCAGTGCTGCTCAGTAATCTTCACTCAGTGTTACTATGTTGGCCACACTTTACCCTATCCTGCAGAAATAGGCCCAATTTTCGTGCAAGCTCTTTTTGTTTGTCAGCTCTGTGTGACAGATGCAAACTCGTCAGCTGGCAGCAAATGCTGTGAGCTCATCCAACTGCAGAGTCTGGATCAACTGTCCAGAAACTGTTCCAAGTAGCTGACTTACTTTAGAAAGATTAAAAAAACAAAACCTCTGATGCCCGGAAGATACATTCAAGACCAAGTACAATTTAATGTCTGACGAAAGTTCAATAAATCAGATAATTGTCAAAAGGATGAGTCTAAATGTGATATTTCAATAAAAGGCTTATGTTTGTGTACACTGTCAGGGAGATTAAAGCATGTTTCAACAATGACTCTTAAAGCACAGAGGATAAGGAAAAGTCTGGGTACTTTTTCAGAACACCATCAAAATTCTGGGAGAAAGGAGTGGAAAATATTGCCCACGAACTGTGAAACTAGCAGTGCTGTCAATGAACAACAACCCAAAATATAAACATGAAGCTTGATATCTGCTGATTCTTTATCTTCCCAAACAATCCATGTTGTCTCAGATGAGTGATTCTTTGATTGCAGGCTCTGTTTCAGCTGGCATTGTGTTGTTTGCATTTCCATTTTTTTTTTTTTTGGGGAAACGTTTTCACTTTTTTTTACATTGAGGGCTGATTATCAACCAGTTCAGACATAGGTAATTGCAGGATTAGCTGTGTTTTCTGCAATGGAGCCAATATTGGTAACTAAAATGCTGCTTCCAGAAAGTGCAGAATAAAGTGAAGCTGGTCTAAACCACATCAAGTGGTTGCAGTAAAGTATTTCTGGTAGCCCTTTGAAGCATATATCCAGTGAAACAATGGTTCATGAAATACTGACGTTTGATGTGCGTGCATGCATACGGAGATATTGGTGACAGAGGATGTTTTAGGATTGACGTCACTCACCAGGAAGAGAAATGACAAAGATGACTGAGAGTAAGACAGCTGCACTGACTTGTCTGTGTTTTTTAATACGTAGGGTGTTCTGTCTGTGTTAATTATGAATGAACTTTCAAATAACATTGTCAAAATGTGCTTTCCCAAAGTGTTCTCTAATTTTAAGGTCACTGACGTTGTGCACAGTGCTTCACGCAGCAATAACGTCATGGTGCATTAAAGTGCATTGCATTACTTTAGCTAAACTGAAATAAATCAACAGTAATATCACATCTGAAATCATTAACCACCCACCTCATTCAGCACTTGCTACATAGCATCCTGTACCATTGTTTTGTTGCTGTATATATGTTTTAATAAACACGCTGACCAAAACTCCAACGACTTCTAAACAACAAAATCAAATTATTAGAAATTTTAACACAGTCTTGATTAATAGCCAATAAACACAAATGTGAAAAATTGTGAGCACCTTCAATAGCAGCGTATTTTAAAATGACTCTTGTAACTAATAAAATGGTCACACTGATTGTCCAGTACCATGGAGATAAGGTTCAAATTAGACTGGAATACAGCTGATGATCACAGTGGGCAGTAAAACTTAGGCCCACGTAGTCTGTGAGAAAGAAATTTTGAAGTCCAGTTTACAAAGGCAAACAGTATATTGGTGTAGTGCCTTGCAACTTTTCCGTATGTCTCTTTAACATTTCTGCATTTATGTTTCAGCCAGAAATGCTGATTAATTTTATTGTGACATGTGATAGACCATCACAAAGTAGTGAATTAATGTGAAATATAAGGCAAAGAGCCACCTAATGAGAGGAGGCCCCAGAGGTTTGTAAAAGAACTACAGAGAAGACCAAGGATTAAAGCAGATTGGACAAAAGTTTTGCTAAAGTAGGATTAGGTAATGAAACAATATCTCAAGACTTGCCCATCTCACAGAGTATCTTTCAAACAACCATCAAAGGCAAAAATAGCACTAATTAGAGACATTGATATGAGATTCATAGTATTTTGGTAGAAGCCACAGAAACCCGTAGTTAGTTGGAAGAATTTCTAGCCGGGCTATATTAGTCATGCGCTCTATAAATCGACTCTTTAAAAGATGAATTGCAATAAGAAAGTCTCATTTAACCATGCAGGTTGTACAGTATATGTAAAAGAAGATGACCTAGTCAAAGGCTAAAGCTAAACAGTTTTAGATCTTTTCTTCAGAGGAGAAAGAGAAGTTGCTCAGCTTTAACTAAGGAAACCTGTTTAGATGGTGCAAAAGTCTATGCCAGAGATTTACCTTCCCACAGAAATGACTATAAACATTTCTGCTGGAAACATCTTAATTAGAGGTGTTGTAATTAATAAGTTCTTTGTATGACCCAAGCAACTTCCAGATTGTTATTTGTAAATACATTAAAATGCATAATTTCCCTTCCGCCTCACAATCATGCTCCATTTTAGGTTATAAATAATGCTGAACATGTTGAACTTGTGGTGATTAGTAGGCACGAATGCTTTTGGAGTAAGATACAGGTAGTGCGGCAGCTCATTTCTGTCTGTGTGAAGTCTGGGAGCTAAAATAAGCTAGATGATGAAAAGCAGCTACAAACCAATGCCTTATGTGCATCTTTATATAGAAAGGACTATTTTCAGCTGAAACATTTCCATGGCGTGTGTGTCCAGTTGACTGCAAATTAACCTGTCATATTCTTGCTCCCTGTCAGTGCAAACAATAACACGCCATATCATGGCTTGTTAAACTGGGTTTGAGGATTTTTTGCAAGTAAAATGGATATGTAAGGCATCCAGGTGATTACTCCACTTGCATCCGTCGCTTGGCCTTTGTGGACGTTCATACTTAAACCTGTGTAGACAAACTACGCCAGTGAGGCTCATTCTCAGTCAGCAGCCTCATATTAGGTTGCCAGTAGTTCACCATAACCCTCCCTGAAATTACTAGTTACACCGATCCAGGATCCATCCATGTTCCGCAGCTCCAGCGGACTCACCAGTACATCTCTGCGACATGTCAAATCCAACCCCCGGCTTCCTCCGACTCTTCCGCAGGCCGCCGCCATCAAGCACGCCGCCAGATGCCCCGATTTTATGCTCACAAGCGCTGAGCCCTCGTCTTTCCCCTTGTCTCTCCACCGAGGCGAAATCTCCCCCTTTGCTGTTCAGAGGCCGCTGCTGACGCTTTCATTTGCAAGGGCATCACCGCGCATCCGTCCACTTGTCAGTGCAGGCGGGCGTCCCTCTCCTCTGCCTCAACTTAACGCGTCTGATGGAGCTCAGGCGCACCGCGGTGACGCACTGAGCGCCACATTTAAATGTGAAAGGGATTTCACTCTGACGCTTCGATGAAATAGATAGATAGATAGATAGATAGATAGATAGATAGATAGATAGATAGATAGATAGATAGATAGATAGATAGATAGATAGATAGATAGATAGATAGATAGATAGATAGATAGATAGATAGATAGATAGATAGATAGATAGATAGATAGATAGATAGATAGATAGATAGAAATTATCTTGAGCTCACTTTTCTTCTCCATAAAGACTGGATTAGTGAATTAAACATATATTACTTGTCATGTTAACAAATTGTGTCTGATGTTTGCATCCCTGCAGCTCCTCCAGAGTTACCGCAGACCTCTTGACTGCCTCTTTGAGTGTTGGTGGTACTGTGATAATTTGTGGGTGGATGAAGGACCAAAGTGCAAACTGGAGTCTGGGTGAGTATGATGAAAACGTTTTTCTTTAATAAAGAATCCAAAAAAATAAAACAAACTTACAAAAAACAAAACAAAACAAAAGGAAAAAAACATGGAAACGCAGGGAGGCAGAGCAGAACAGAAACGGGGAAGTAACAGGACTAAACGGCAGGAATTAGCAAAAAGGAATGAGAGAGAGGTGATTAAATACTGGGAGTGTGAATACTGGAACAATAGTCCAGGCTAATTGAGTAACAGATTGCCTTTCTGAGGGGACACAAAAAATGGCACAGGGGCGAGGGAGAGTACACATTGGGAATTACAAGAAAGTATCTAAGAGTAGTATATGAGTAGACACAAGGAATAAATAAACATAATTAACTGGAATCACTAAGAACGGATTGAACTAAAGTGACATAGAAACAAGGCGTATCTAATCAAAATAAGAAATCAGAAATAAAAACATTATAAACAAACCCCGAAACAACTCAACAACGCAGGACCCTGACAGATACAACGCTGATCTGTCAGCATAGGTTGAAGTTTATGTCCTGCTTGGCCAGTATTTCTCAATTCTAGTCCTCAGGCCCCCCTGCCCTGCATGCTTTAGGTGTTCTCCTTCTGCCACACACCTTGATTGAATCTGTGGTTGATTAACAGACATCTGCAGTTCTTGATGGCTGAAGAACAGGTCAAGCAATCATTGGATCAGCTTTTCTGGAATAGAGGCATGTCTAAAACATGCAGAGCAGGGAGGCCTGAGGACCAGAATTAAGAAACACTGTTCTAGGCTTTGTGGTTGTGCTGTAATATTGGATTATATATAGCTTTTATAATCAAAGCTGTGGCAAATGCTTCAAATTCCTGTATACTTGTGGTGTACAAGTATACCACAAGTATACAGGTGGTATACTTGTGGTATACTGTTTGTTCTTTCACAAACCTCTGAGGCCTTCCATAACAGGTCGACTCTAATTAGGTGACTTCTGAGAAAATAGTTGCATGAGATTTTATTTCAGATATTTTAGTAAGGAGGAGCAATCTACACTCTATAAAGTAAACCTTTTCATAAATTAAATTCAGTATTTTTTTATTCTTTCAGTTCACAATTGTGCACAGTGGTGTGATGAGAACGTTCAAATAGCTATATACACGTCAGTGTTCAAATGTGGAGCATTTTTCTTAATATTTAATTATGAACTTTACAAAGTTTGATGATTCATTCATGATGTATTTTCCTTTCTTTTTTTTTATTTTCTTCTTTATTCCAGACTCACCATTCAACCCAGTGCCACCAGTTTGTTGGGGGGTTTGCTCGCTCTATGCAGCAGGCTAAAAATGTCTTTATTCACATGCAGCATTAGGTTGTCAGATTACAGAAAAGAGACAGGACATAATACTTATAGCTAAAGTAGTTGCACATAGGGGTACCATTGTAAACATGCTACCTCACCGCCCACTCCACCCCAAGCCCTCCACCCACTGCCCCACTGCCCCAACCCCCCACTCCTCCACACTGTACCCTGAAGCAAATAAAGCATATAAGAAAATCTGTGCAAAACAATGCTTTATCACTACTACTGTTTCTTGCACTTTGTGAACACACTACCTTCATTGTCTTAAAGCAAGCGGATGTATTTATTGAGTGTGGGATAGACCCTGATTATATTTAATAAAAGGCACAGAATGAATTCAGTAAGAAATCTGTATAAAATATTTCAGTAAGGTGCTTTGAAAAGATTTCCCTTCTAATTATATATATATATATATATATATATATATATATATATATATATATATATATATATATATATATATATATATATATATATATATATATATATATATATATATATATATATATATATAATCTCTGTTTCTTTTGAGATGGAGTAAAACTACTCTGACTTTCTAACTTCATATGTCAGAATCACAGAGGTTATGACCAAAATACATTAAATCAGTGAATTAACTAAAATGGGGACAAACTTTGGTTTTGTTGTTTGTTTTTTTTACAAATCAGCACACAGAGGACATGGAGCACCTTATATATGTATATATATATATATGTGTGTGTGTGTGGGTGCGTGGTGTGTGGGTGTGTGGGTGTGCGTGTGTGTGTGTGTTTATATATATATAAACATTCAAAAATGCACGCTTACCAATGTTTTACTTATATTTCTTACCAAAGAAAATAATAGAACCTCAGTCACAATAACAACTATTGTGAAGATTGATGCACTGAAATGTTTCACAAGGTTTCAGCACTCTTCACACTGACTTAGATGTAAAATAGGTTCAAAACTGCAAGCTGAAAATGCAAAGCTGGTTGCAGTTCTGCATAAATTCTGCACTCCACCTACTTCAAGTTCTGGGATTATGTATTTCACTTTGCTGTCTACTCCATATGTTTATTATCCATCTCCTCCATTACTCGATTTCACAACAAAAGTAACATTTCTAAACTTAATAATCTCAGACATAGATTCCTTTCGTGACATCTCAAGTGTTGTTTTTGTTTTTTTTAAGACATTATTTATATTATGTTTCTTCTATTTGTTTTTTTCCTCAACACTTCGGCCTCATTCTTTGAGTTGCCAAGCATTTCTCTTGGTTTTATTTTTTGTAATTTCCGAACTGAATGGCAAACCGGTCGTTCACGCAGCGGAATGTTGCCGGCTGCACCTCCCAGTAGTTCACAGGGTTTTCAAACAGGCTGATGCCGTTATAGTATGTCCTCTTCATCCCGAACCCTCGGGGGCAGAAGTCGTCCACGCCCACCTGACTGATGTTGTTGGAGTGAAGGTACACCACCTTAAAAACAAGGCAAGACGATAAGTTAGAACAGGCCAGTGGTTTAAAAATTTAAAAAAAAAATTTTTTTAATCTGTTAAAAACAAAAAATTATTCTGGCTAACCTGTAGGTACTTCATGTTTGGAAGGCCTTGGGGAACACGTGTGAGCCGGTTGTTGTCCAGATGCAGCTCCCTCAGCATGGGCAGAAATGACAGGCTGCCGTTCTCTATATTGCGGATATGGTTAAAGCCAAGACCCAATCTGGAAAATGAAAGAAGAGAAAAAAAGTTTTAAACTCCTCCTATAACAAATTCCACTTTTCACTATCTGAGTGCCATTAAAGCAGCAAAGTGCTTCCTCTTAGTTGGACATAGAAGTGGCCATCTATAAAGTAGTAGTTCAATTATTTTCTTCAAAAAAGAAATTTAAAACCAATTTGAATTTGTGTATCTCACATGGGACCTTCTGACATTTAACTGCCATTAAGCACACGGGTTAATTATTAAAATAGAGACTTGCCATTTTAGAGAAGCAGATCTATTATTAACATTTGTGCTTTTAAGTTTTGCAATTTGTATTATGTGAAAAAAGTTTCTAAAGGTAATTAATAGGAGCCTTTTTTTAACATCGATTATGCAAAAAAAAACTGCCGAGACATACTATTTAAATTGGGACATGAAAATAGGAAAGATTAAAATGACATAGGAAACAATTTTGCATTATTAGATAGTTCATTGGAACATATTAAAAATGCCTCTACTGTGGTTGAGGACACACAATACATTTCAAAGTATAAAGTCTCCACTAATTCTTATAAAACAACTATTTAGTTATTCCCACGCCCTGAAATCCATCTCAACTCGGAGCTCCCAGTTATAAATATTACACCAACCACTAATGGCTTCCATACTGCGAGGAGAATCACACACTGTTACTTGTGTTGTTCAGTTTGTTTAGCTAAATGACTCCCGTCCCGTCACACTGGAAGCATTTCAGTCAAAGGGAGGAGCATCAAAGAAGCTGTAGATCATGGTTTAGATTTAATTACCATGTTGAGTCTTCCTTATCTTTATTAGTGCTCCTCTTTGAATGTTAATGTGAGGCAATTGTGTTTGTTTTGAAGGCTTAAGATTTAATGAACACAACCCCAGTCATGACCATAGTATTTTTTTATGATACTTGCTGTGAACTCTCTCTACAGTGATTTGCAATGCATACTTGGGAATTGGAGGGAAAATAATCTGTGGTCTTAATTTTTTATTTTATTTTTTTTTTAGAAAATAAAAAATATAAAAAGAATTATACGCATGTGTTTCCAGCCCCAGATTAATTGTTTTCGTATCTTAGTGTTTACGCATTTGTCAGACACTCAACATACAAATGAGGATGTAACAGTGCAGTTGACATCAAAGCTGATAATAAGCTACTGCTGTTTTGTAGAACCTCCTTCTGCTGCAATTGCAACTGGACGCCTCTTCCAGATTCTGCACATTTGGAGTCTGAAATTTCTGCCTATTATTCTTTTCAAAATTTTAGTCATATTTGATGGAAAGAACCTGCAAAAAAATACATAATAGGTTTTGACCATTCAAAGACGTAATTATGCTCGGTTTTAAATACTGTAACTGGAGCTCTGGAGAAATGTGTAGGGCGGTTTCACATCAGTCTCAAGTTTTTGCAACCTACAACTTTCCTTGTGTGTATTTAGCACCATCCACTTTTACATGAATTATGGAGCTTTAAAAAATACTTCTTTGAAAATACGGACTGTGGACGCTGACATTAGTGTTAGAAACGTCTGTGATGGCTACAACATGTTCTGGTTGGTATGGTATTTTAGGCTTCTATAGTATCTTCCATCCATCCATACATACATCCATTTTCTAACACCCTTGTCCCTGGTGGGGTCGGGAGGTGCTGGTGTCTATATAAACAAAGGTTCTAGCCTTAACCTTTGTTTGAAAAAATAAAAAATGAGATAAACTGTGTTAAACTGTTTAGCATGTTTAAAATCTGTGTAATTAATTAATCAAAATTAATGCAATTTGATTAGTTTGGTTTGATTAGTTGCAATCAAACCATGTCCCAGTTATTTCAGTCAAGAACTCGTGCTAAGATTTGAAAACTTAATATTGTGGTTTGTGGCTGGTTTTCAGATGTAGATCAAAAACAGTTAAAACTGTTTGGTGCGTAGGGGGGAGAAATACCTGTGAAGGTTTCTGTAGCGGCTCAGGTCCTCCAGTTCCACAGCCTGGATCTGATTGTGGTCAAGATGAAGCTCATGAAGACTATCTGGAAGATCTAAAGCCCAAACCCCAAACATTTGAGTTACACGACATGAAAGTAAAATAAAACTATCTAAAATCTGAAAGGTTAATGCATCCAAAAAATAAGTAAAATTAAACAAGGCTGAAGGTTTTTGGAGAGGTAAAACAACTTTAGGGGAAAAACCAGAGCCAATCCTTTAAATAGTCCATGAACGTTTGTTTCTAAATTTCTTAGACTTCCATCAAAATATATGACTTCCTACCTTTAGGCACCCCAGTTAGCTTGGCCTCTGATATACGCAGATAATTTAATTTCAGTCCTTTAAAGGCTCCAGGCTCAAAACCACTGTTCTGGATAGGATTTGCTCCCATTTCTGCAAGATAAAGTCAATATTAAAGCTATGAAATAAACTTTTCTCCCTTTAATTTACCAAGTCCGTGGTGGTTGCACACATACTGTGGCGAGCACCACAGAGTATAGCCGGGATTGTTGAAGTCATCGGCATTTCTAACCTATGCAGTGCATGTTGCCCAGTCCTGAGAAGGATCCAGCTGCCACCTTCTTGATGCGGTTCTCATGAATCCTCAGCTCAACCAGAGAGGCAGGCAGGTTTTTGGGGATGGCGGCCAGCAGATTCTTTGAAAAGTAGAGCTTCTGCATGTGCTTCAAAGGGGCAAAAGTTTTGGGATGGACTTTGGAAATCTTGTTATTCCTCACAGAGAGGGCCTAAAAATAACAACCAATGAAAACACAAAGTCAAAAGCTCTGTATTTCATACAGATAAGACCTTCATTAGGATTCTTTTTAAGAAAGTGAATGTAGAAAAACATAAAGTTGAATGCAGAGTGCATAAAAGTTCATTTATTTAGCCTCTGCTTCTACTATAGTGATCTGTGCAAGGTATAATCTGGTAAGGCTAAAGCAAATGCACAAATGCAGTGAGAAAGCATTTGCTTTACTCAAGAAGTTCATAAACTGCCAGACTTAATATTTTTTTTTGGTTAGGGATCTTGAATGAGGGTCAGTCTTGAGTAAAGCCTTTTTGCTTAGAAGTCCTCCATGCTCCAAATTGGTCACATTTTAATACAGTTAAGATTTTCTGTGAACTCAGTGAGAAACAGGGGAAATAAACTTCTAAATCCCAAAGACGATGAGGATCAAGCCGAACTTTGACAGAAATAAGGCCAATAAAAGCTGCAGCTGCAAAACTTCAAGAGGTCAATAAGAAGCAGAACATTATGAATAGATCCCGACTGTGTGTGTCTCTTACATATAAGTTAGTAAGGCCTTTGAAGTCATTTTCTTTTAGCTCAGTGATACGGTTGTTCTGCAAGTCCAGAAACTTGGTGTCTGGAGGAATATTCCTGGGCACCTCTGTCAAACCTAAAGACAAGACCAACAAAAACAGAAGAGAGTCATTCTCCATTAAATGCTTCCCAAGGTGAGAGTCAACCAACACCCAAAAACCAGTTTGTTTCCAAAAGAAAACCTCAAAGGATATTTCACACAGACACACAGTTTAAAAAAAATAAATAGTTGCACAAATCACACCCTCGCATAATCTTAAATGACTACTTTTGAGCTATTTTAATAAAATGGTTGACATTGACTCATACGTGGAGGTCACAAGTAGACAACTACAGTAGCAAGGGGACAGACTCACAAACACAGTCTCACAGAAACATGAACTTTCCTAATGCCACATGAGGAAACCAGATGTTTTCCATCTGGTTTCCATTTGACATAAGTCACAAAGGATGGGACAGAAACGCCATAAACTCAGGCACACAAGTAAAAAGAACGGGTGTGAAATTAACTCATAAAAAGAAAAAACAAGCTGCATGTGTTAATGTGCAAGAAGGGAAGCATTGTGATGTTAAGAACAAGTGTCTTCATTTAGTCATTTTTGTCCCAAAACCAGTTGCACTTCCTCTGGGACGTATTATGGAGGGAGGTTGGTCTTCTTTTTCATAAAGCTAAAGCTGCTATTTGAGTTACAGACCACTTTACTTTACTACACTTCCTTTTTGCATTATTCACACCTATTTTGCCAATTTCTTTTGTATTCTGCCCTTATTTTTCTTTCTATATAAGACATACTTAGTTGGTGCTTAGCAATATGCCATTGCCTGAAGATTAGTTGTAAACAGGGAGATTTATTATGTGAAATCGCCCTGTTTATCTTTTCCATAGAAAGTAGCCCTGGCCCAGCAATTCTAGCTTTTGTCTTTATCTCTGTTTTTATATCAACAGAGCTACAGATACTGAAACTGGTTCTGTTTTGGGTTTTCAGCCTGTTATTTGACAGTGGTTTCTCTCCACAGTTGCCACATGCCTTTCAACTACTAACACGTCACCAAATATAGTTTCTTATTACCTTTGCCTTGAATTGTGACTATTTAACTACCCCTAACTGAAACAAATTCATGGCATTGTATTCCAGTAGCTCTTGTTGTTTTTCAGATTGGAACTTGGCAACAGATGCACCTGGGCCCTGCTGTCCATTGTGGCCCATCTGTTTCGTGGGGAGGTCATGGTAGTTGCTGCTGATGGTTAAGGTCCATAATAAAATGTGTAGTTTCTCAGAATTTACTTATGATTGTGAGTAGGAAAGGCTATACAGTGGTTTCTATGGTGTCTTGGCTCATGACGCTCCAATTCCAGGTAATGTGGGGCTCGGCTCAGCTTGGCTCTTCTTTCCACACAGACAGAAAAGATGGTCAAACATGGCAAAAATACTCACTGAAACATAGATGTTCTCCAAAAAAAATGGAAAAAACCCAAAGCTTAGTTCAGGTTTCAGGTCTAACAATGGTATGAATTGGCAGGAAAACTTTTCTTTTACATTTGTCACCACACAATACTTGCGAGGTTGACTGTCCAGTGTCACTTTATGTTGATGGACTATCAGCCTATCTAATATGTATTTACCATGATCAACAGAACGAAGCTGGAAGAGAATCCAAGTGATTAAAGCTGAATTCTCGCTAAAATTGGGTTCACTAAAGTTAATGTTTTTTGCCATTTAAAGCATCTCAAACTTAAAGTTGTAGCAATTTAATTTTTATTGGCTTGTAATTGTCCCTCTCCCAGTGCCCTCAGTTATACATTACAAGGCTTTTTGACTGAGACGCTGAAAGCAGATCCTATTGTAACGCAAAAGTGATGAATAACTCCCACTAATATTCTGGGTTTGAACATTTTGAATGACTATAGTTAAATTATAATGTCGTGAGTTGAACTTGATTCCACATGGCTTCTTCAAGGGCCTCATAACCTTCATCAACCTGACTACTCTCTATTGCAGCTATGATACTGAATGCTCCTAATTACATTAGGCAACCCCAATTCAAAAAAATGAAAAGAATAAAAAGAAAACCCAATACACCTGCTTTATTCCTGAAAGAAAAAAAATGACTCATTGCACAGCATAACCAATAATCATAGAGATGAGCCACAGAGCCACGTGGACACATGTATCAGATGTGGTCAGAGGATGTGTAAGCACATCTCAACCCTGTCAAAACCTCATCTGGACCAGACCATGATGCAACTAGACCGACTGGTGAGAGCGTGCCAGCTGTCTCGATGGGACTCAACCAGCCACCAACCACATCTGACCCACAAGACTATGCCCAGTGTTGTCCAACTACAGTTAACTTTAGATATATGGCTTAGGCTGTACTGTGCCACACCCTGAATGACACCACACAGGAACAAACCCTCGGCAGCTTCCTCTGGTAATTACCACACCCACTCAAAGCTAGGAGACCTGCTGCAGTGGCTTCATCCAGGAAATTATTCAGTTTTTGCCACTGGTGAGTCTACGAAATGTAATGCGGTGCAGTCACAAAAACACTTAATATTTTTGGAAAAAAAGATGATTTTTTTTTTTTTTAATTTGATGTTTGATTATGGTACTCAAATGTAGAATTCAGATTCACTCATTTGCTGTTTCAAATGAAGGATGATAAACCTTCTCTGGCATATGTTAATTACTACAATAGAAGAATTCAATAACCAACCTTGTTTAAGCCAACATCGACAACACACTGGAATTTAAACTTCAGAAGTAAACATTATTATGAACTTTCAAAAGTCAGACTGAAGTATCAATCAATAGTAATCTAGGTAATGGTTCCACATTACCAGCAGAATTAAACCAGTCATGAACAAGAATCTAACTACTCTTTCAAAATAAGCAATCTTCAAAAATTTAATAGAGCATATCGTTCCAAAGGCAGATTGTTCTTTAAAAGTGTCATTATTTTGTGAATCACAGAGAGAGAAAAAAATTCATTTTGTTGGATCTTCAAATAAAGCGCAGACTTTAAGGGTAAGATAAAAGTCTTTCTCTTTCATGGATTATGTTATAAATAAAGTTAGTTAATTATTCCTTTTGGTGTAAAAGACAAATGCCAATCAACAGTTATAGCCAAATTTATTCAAACCCCTGGTAGATTTAGAGTTAGTTATTTTCATTCAAACAAGAAGTTGGTTTCCCAAGCAAAAAGGAGACCTTTTCTCAAAAGATCTTAAAACAATGTAATGAAATATCAATTTAGATTTTAAAAATGTATTAATTTCTCAACAATCTATAAAAGGAAAAATCTTCATTGGCATTGCAGCAATCAAATGCTTTTTAAAAGCGCTGGCAATCTTTTGCATGTTTCCACTGGATTTTACCAAGTTATGTTTGCTGAGGAGCGAAAAGTCTCTAAGTCCTCCTTCCCATCCCTCCAAAACATCTATATTATATCCAAGTCAGAAGAAATGTCAGTCAAATTAAAAGATTAAACTTAAAAACCGAACTTTGCCAGGTGTTTTATTCATTTTGGGCTTAATTGTTAGTTCTCTGAAACACATCAATGTTTCCATCAAGGTGAAAAAACAAAAATCTTGCATCTGAATAAAATGTCTTGCAACCGTCTGTGAAACATTAACAAACAGCTCATTTTATTCAGCTGTCTGCATGTAACCCTCCAAATTTATTTTGCATGCCTGCATCACAAAAAAAAAGAACAAAAATTCACCAAGACCCTAATCAAGTGAATCCTTTAAACTTCAAAATCCTACACCACAACTCTTCACCCATATCAGCCACAAATCCCAAAGCTTAAACACAAACTGACAACCCTTTCACCCAGTAAACCCCCCAGTCTCTCACCAACACAAATTCTCAACATCATGCCGTGATGCAGGCTGAGAGGAGACAGACGCCACCACCAAAATACATCTGTTCTAAATAAGCACTTGACATCTCAGAAATTATACGCTTCCACATTTACCCACTGCAGAAAAGACTGAGGACAGTAAATATACCGCGCTTTTAAAATGATGATTCAACAAAACCATCCTGTCTAAAGACAGATTTCTTATTGGAGCTTAATGGCAGGAATATCACGGAGACACTTTTTTATTTATAGGACGGCTAGAGGACTTTAACTTGCTCCCACAAAGGGAGAACCGTTTGCACTTTGACTATTCTCAGGATGCTGGAATATAAACAGAATCCTAAAGTGACTGCTGCACATAATCAATCTTTTGATGTAATTGAGTGAAATTTATTTGCATAAAAGTAGTATATACTAAGATTCCATCTTGTTTGACCAAACAGAATTACCACAAGGGAAATCACAACATAGAAGATCCTTCATTTAGATCTGGAAACCCTTCTGATGCTAAACTTTTCATCATTTTGTATCCTGCCCTTCATCTTTAAATCCATGTCCCTTCTATCTTGGATTTAATCAAATAATTAGTATGTGGTCTGACAAACAAAACAAAAACCTTTCTCCAAAGTCAGTAAGGAAATGACAGATATCCTGTTTTTAGTACAAAAATAATTCATTTTTCTCCACCACCCCTGATGTTGTTGATCCAGCCTTTTTTTATTACATTTTTTCTCTTTACTGTCATCTCCCACTGAGCATCTACATAAAAAAAAAAAAAACTGGAACACATAATCCCTAAAGGAAATGTTTTCCCAGTAAAAACATAACAGCATAACCAGGAAGGAGAAACTGCCTCTTTTTGACCCAATTTATGAGTTTGTAAAACTAGATTACTGTGTGCTCCTCAGCCAGTAAAGCAGTGCCCTCATGTGTCTGAGTTTCAACATTTTCAGGCTTCTTGTTCTGTTTGCCTACTTGGTGTCTTCGCGTGCACTCTCACTAACCGAGGTCCGAGCACTGGACGACCCGAAGCTGGCAGTGGCATCCAAACGGACACATGGGAACATCGGGAGTGAGGATCTCCTCCGTGGCCGAGCCTTCCTCCTGATCCCTCACCATCGACATCATCCCGCCGTTCTCCAGACTGTCCAGGGCAAAGTCCCAAAAGCCCCTCTGTTCAAAGGGCAAAGCGGAGGAGCTAGAGAGCAGCTGGGCTGCACACAACAATAACAAAAGGGAGCAATGTGGCAACATCTTAGATGAAGACACCTGGGAAAACATAGAGAAACGGGAGAGCAGTGTGAGTTTTGCTGAATATGAATGCAGGCACACAGAATGCCTTTTATTCTCAAAACTTTGATTGTGTCAAATAAAGACCCATTCATTACATTAGAATTACACTAATTTTAGGAATTGTATCACTAAATGAAAACATTATCCAGATGAATCACACACAGGTGAATGTTTGAAAACCTTTATTTTTGTTAAATGTGATGATTTTCCACTTATAGCAAATGAAGACATACACTTCTAATCTGTGAAATTGACCTCATCTGAATGCATATTCTAAGTTTTTTTTTTAATATATATATGACTGTATTACTTTACATGCAACGGAGGTGTTTCATTCACACTTTAAAACCAGTGATGATAAAGCTTAATCATGCTTGGAAAATCTTTGGTAAAAAACAGTTAAAATGGATTGAAAATGAGGGAAAGTGATGCACATGTTCTATCATGGTGCATCGTTCTGGAAAAGGTTAAATGACCTGCTGCAAATGATCTCAAACTAAAAAAAAAATTTTTTTCTTGACCTCCTTCAACAGGTGCAGAGGTCTGTAAATTTATTTGAAATATACAGGTGATGCATTCAATGTAGCATAGAGACAGTGCCTCATTTCCGATGTTTTGAACCTCCCAACTGGGAAATCCTGTCACTGACGTGGAGTCAATGAAGTGGTCAAAGGATATTATGAAATGGTCTACTTATCCTTAATTACAAGGGGCCTACTGTTTACACCACACCTCACAGGCAGACTCAGGCTGGAGGCTAAAGAGGAGAAATGCACTCATTCTCCCTGTCCCACTTGCCAGAAAATGACCCAGCGAGGGAAAATGTCTCCTACCAAAACCAAATTTTCACGATCCATCTACTGCCCTCCAATGTTCCCGGCAAAGCGAGTCGTTTGCTCACTGTCCAATCAGATAGCAAAGACTGTATTACCTAAAATGATGGAAAGGTTTATTCCTTTAAATCAGGATTTGCAACAAAGCAGGCCATTCACTTGCGAGGAAGTGTCTGGATATTGTGAAACACAGTCTCCATGATGTCAGAGTTGCGCGCACACACACACACCCACACACACGCACACTTGCTACACACTAGTCAAGGTCCCCAGGACTTTTAACATGTTTGTGTCTGTTTGTTTGCTTTCTTAGACTTTTCTGCAGTGACTTGACAAACCAACAGGCGAACTCAACCTGTAAATGCAGACAAAAAAATAGTTCATGGATGAACCAAATTTGACTTGGTCAGCTGATTTGGACAGCAAGAACTTTGAACCTTCGGGCTAATCCAGTTAAGTAAAACCAGCTCCCACACGAGACGCATGGATGACCTGAAAGCCTATAATCTCTTAACATTGTTATGCCAGTTCCTCCTCTGACCTTGTCTGCTGCTTCTCGTGTGTAGGCTGGAAAGTCTTGTTAACATGTAGGGCACAAACAGTGTGTTTGTTGAGGAATCTCTTTCTCATATAACATGATATCTAAGTCAAGCTACAGGAGCGTAAGATGGAGGTTATCTTTTCGTCAGCGTCAAAAGTGATAGAAGGATGGATGACAAAGAAGAATGATGTAAGAGGAATTTGGGTAATTTACTTCCAGATGTCTAAATGTGCCTTTTTATTGTTGTAATGGTTTAGTGTGCCTCATTGTACTGTAAATACAGCTAAATGTTTAGTATCCCGTTCTAAACATGCTTAAACTCCCCATATATTTTATCCAAAGATGTTTATACATTTACTGTACGTCGGATTGTAGTTCAAAGCTGTTCATGCAATCCACTCTGCAAACAAAGGGGTATTAACTCTATTCAAAGAAATACTTGCTACTATTTGGGAGAATTCAAGGCATTGAAACAAAGAGCTCGTGCATGATGTGAACCTGGGCTGAAAGCATGAATAAATGGCTCACTGCAGACTGGTCTTTGTAATAAAAATAGCTGCCAAATTATACCATTTTGTGAAAAAGAAAGAAAACACCACTGGCCTTGGCTTAACCAGAAGAATGCAGCCAAAAGGACACAGGGAGAGCATATAGAGTCAACATCGCATAATGACATGCGACATACAAAGACGCACAAAAGAGCTAGGTTGTACACCAGACTTATTTATAGACTGACAATTTTAGCTGTTTATTCTTTGCATTGTGACACCAGCACTCCAACTTGTGGGGCAGTTTTAATCTAGCTTTACAGGGCTACAGTAGCAGACAAAGAGTTATAGAAGGGCAGGGTGTGATTGAGGGAAACAAGCAGATGTGAGCCAGTACAGTCTCTCATCAGCTCTTCTGACGTATAGAGCTGCTATAAACACAACATGACGATAAGACTAAACTACATCCCACAATCAAGCTGCCCTAATAACCACTTTTATCTGCCTCTACTGTTTGTGCACATAAATTCTTCTTCTCTCCCTTCAGTTAAGCTGCAAGCTGTCAAACATCCGGCACTGATGAAAACAAACCAAAGGCAGAGATTTTAATTGTTGTTGCTTCAGCTTTCCTTCCACCCAACAGCCACGAACGGTTTAATGGATGGATGCATGCATAGCCGCCTATGCATGCATAATGTGCGGGGCTGTGAAGAGTGTGTATGTGAGTTTAGAGGGAAAGGCGTAGGGTTAGACAGGAGAATGAAAAAAAAATAGAGTTGGGTAACGAGAGACACAAACAGAAAGTGGGAGTTATATATCAACTGTCTTATTGCTACTCTAAATGGCCAAAGACAAAGGTTAGTGCTGCAAAATACCATCTGTTCTTTCCTGGAAATTGAAAGTTACTTTCTGAAGCACTCAAGCACTTTCCAAGTACTTGAAGGTTACTTTCTAGAATGCACAAAGTACTATACTGGAAATTAGGGGATGAAAAGCATTTATACTTCAGCAAACATTTTAAAATTGTCTCCTAATAAATCTTGGTTCCTTTAAGTCGTCCAGGAAAAGTACCAAAATGGGTTTTAAAAAATACATAGCACTACAGAACACCTACTGTCTAAGTACCCTTTTAAGACCAACTTTGTAAAACAGTCTGACTCCTGAAAGAACCCAAGAAATTATTGCAAGGTAACCACTAATGCCCAGGAAAGTAACCAGTAAGCTCCATGAAAATTCCAGTAAAATAACTGGTAAGCTCAGGAAAGAGACCTTGAATTTGAATAAAAGTACCTCATGAGTTTGAAGACTGTAATCATAAAGTTCCATGAATATTAAAGGCGAGTACCCAGTAATTCCTTACAGAAAACCAAGAGAGCACATAGTATGATCCAGAAATGATCCAGAAAGTTGGAAGTTTCTAAGGAAACTTCCAACTTTCCTTGGAAGTTCTGGAAACATGTAAGGTAAAAGAAATTTAGTGAGCTCCAAGAAAGTTCAGGAATATACTCTTTCTAAATTCAAGAAAATACATGTCAGCTGTATATTCACCTGAAAAGTACATAATAAACCCTGTAACATGTAAATCTATCTGGAACTACATAGGCATGCATTGAAGTTGACAAGATTCTCCTGTCTTATATTGATATAAAGCCTCCCAAAGCAATGATGAATCAGTAAATGGAAGGTACAGCTTTCTCCTCCTGACTGAAACTCCTTGATGCAGTCCTGCCAGCCAAGAGAAACCGGAAACCTTTTTCTTTAGCTGCACACAGCAGCTAAAACATAACAGGAAGAGTGACATTTAAGTAAGTTTGAGATTTTATAAAATCATCAATTCTATAAAAAGTGTTGTCTCTGTGGTCTGGACAGGTACTAATTACTCATTGGCGCTGCTAGAAATCCCCAAAGGTGGACATGCCTCAATCCTCCACAGTTCTGGTCAACACGTACAACACTTCTTTATTTCATCTTTCCTCACAGTAAATGCTGTTTTTACAGACAAGTTAAGGTGAGCCAGGGGGGTAAGGGGGTGTTACCAAGTGCCAGCTGGCAGCTAATAGTTGCTGTATTGGCAGATGCCACGTCAACACCGAGTGCTGATTAAAATCACATGGTTGCTTAAGCTGATCTCAGTGCTGACTGAGCATGAAATATTAGACACTTATTGGTACACCAATGCAAGGACTTAATCTGTGTTTTCATTTAGGGCAGCGTTGCCATTCAGAACTTGATCCAAACTGCAATAAACTGTGAACATATAAAACCCAAATAGCTAAATGTACACAAGCGCTTTGCATGTGGTAAACCGACGACTTTATGGAATATACATAAACGTGTGGTTCACAAATAATCTGTGGAAAGCAATCTGGCTACTTGACTCAACTTCCTTCACTTCATTGTGCCAAGCGCTCCTCTGTGCAATCCCTAATTCTTGTCCTCCTCTGACATGAAGGCAGTTACTGCTAGGCGGGTCCGGTAAGCACACTCGGGTGGAGTTAACGCCACCAGCGGCTGTAATTTGGTGAGTTCTGTGCCTAAAAAAAGGAACTGCTTGGCAGCTACTCTTGTGCCGCCAAGCTTCGATGTGGTGGCAAGTTGTCCGGCATTGCAGAGATGAGGCCCAAGTAAAGCTGAGCGGAGAAAAAGAGTAACACGGATACATGAAAGGAGGGCCAACTTTCTCAGCAGCAGAGAGATTTGGAGAGACCTGAAGATTCACACCTGTGGGAAGATGGTTTTTGCTTTAAGAGTACAGATTTTCTGAAGCGAGAATGATGAAGCAGAGAGGCTCTCTAAACGAATTTAAATAAAAAGCCACTACTTGGATGCAGCAATTTTAAAATTCAGCCTTCAAAAGAACGAAAGAGAGAACATAGAGAGAATAAGACACAATTAAAACAGAGACATGGACATACAGGGAGTTAGACAGCACACAGACTGGCAGGTATACAGTGGTCAACCCACAGACTGGCTAATAGGCAGGCAGGGAGGAAGGTCAGGAAACACACACATCACACCATCAATTTCCACTGTCTGACCAATTTTCAGGAAGCCTGACGTGGTGCTGTTTGGGCCCACACAGTGTAAGTATTTAGTTTCATGAACACAGTTGTTGACAATAATAATGAAAAAAGATTAAGCTTAAACAGATTAAGTACTTCATCCATGAGCTGTTTCTTTTTTTTTTTTTTTCC
Source organism: Poeciliopsis gracilis (assembly GCA_911649635.1). Taxonomy (NCBI): domain Eukaryota; kingdom Metazoa; phylum Chordata; class Actinopteri; order Cyprinodontiformes; family Poeciliidae; genus Poeciliopsis; species Poeciliopsis gracilis. The sequence continues at coordinate 9,591,359 of CAJVRI010001220.1, forward strand.
AATTGGTGCTCGATCTACTGTAACTCACCACAATAAACTAACAACTAGCTATGAGTCCAGGACTGGGTTGTGAAATGAGTTGCATGTTGGAGATCTCTTGCATTCGGGGATTACTGAGAAGTAAAGGTGTATTGATTGAGGGATAGACGTTAGAAAGTGCAATGCAACTTAATTATCGCGTCCTTTGAGCTGAGTGGAGATTATTTGCGCCATCTAGTGTGCGTGGCGAGAAATGAACAACCAAACTGTAACAGGTTGAGTGGAATATCTGCACAAGCTTCTCTTGTGCAGATATTTTTTTTTCTATGCTTTTCTTTTCTTTCTATTTCCCTTTCTTCTGTTTCTTTTATCCTCTTCTCTTCTCCTTTCCTCTCTTTTCTTTTCCTTTCCAATAACAGTTCTACATGTTCAAACGTCTAGATTTGTATTAATGCAATTGCTTGCTCTCTGTAGTATGAATTGCAACAATAAAACGCAGCCCACATTGAAAATAAAGAAAAATATAAATAATAATAATTTTAAAAAAATCTTAATGTGAAACAACAGATAGAATCCAAAACTAGGCAAAGGAAATAAAATGTCAAGTCTAAATAAAATCAAACTACTTTAGAAAGTATAAAGTAATCAAACTCCCTACCTTTTTTTTTCTGAAGAAATAAGATATTCACTCCGAAATAAACAGGGTTATGGGGATTTTTCTTTTCTTTTCTTTTCTCCTTCTGCCCCTTCTCCCTGTGAAGATTTAAAGACGAGCTGCTAGATTTTCATCACATTTAGGGATAGTCGCGGTGTCTCCCTCTCACGTCCAGTCGCAGCTCCTCTGCCCCGCGCTGTGCTCCTCTGCGAAACGTGTCAGACCACCGCGTGTGCGTCGGGGAATGACTGCGTGTCTGGAGAGTCTAGCCCATAAACTTAACAAGCCAGCCTACTTTCTGGCTTTCGGGGAGGGGGGAAGAATAGGAAGTTGAGAAAATGATTTAGCGCGGCGCGTAATTAAAACGAATCTCCATAATCCTCACGATCATCCTTTGAGGTGAGAAAGTTCACGGCAAAAAATAAATAAATAAATAAATGAAAATGTGTATTTTGCTAGTTATTGAACATTAAAACAGTGGAGACCGGACAAAAGTTGCAACCCCCTTTACTCTGCCAACACTAAATAAAATACGGTGAAACCGATTTCCTTCAGAACTCGGTCATGTGTAATTCAGCCTCGAAATAAATCCTGTTGGTTTGTGAAGGCATCTTAAGTGCGTTAGGAAACGCGGGCTGCGCAGCGACGAAGTGAGTCTTCGTTGGTGCCTTGCAGCAAAGGTCCTGGGTTTGAATCCCGGTCTTTCTGTGTTGAGTTTGCATCTTCTTACTGTGCATGTGTGAATTCTCCCACAATCGGATTTATTCGATCTTAGTTTGCCTTGTCAATCAAGAATTATTTCTGCAGAGAACCTAAAAGTCCTAAGCGAGATTTACATTGGGTCCATTTAGAATTATAGCACCTCAAATGATAAGATACATTTTATTTAGTCTGGCAGTTGTGTCCATAATGCAGCTCTTTGTCAGTCTATTTGAATTGTAAAGAAAAAAATAACTTTCAAATTTCGTAAACGAATTAAGAATCTGTGCCATTCATAACTCTCTTTTAATCAGAGGCTTATTTTTGACAATTGTTTTAAGATATAAAATCTGTGTGAGCTATCAAATACCCTCCGGTCCCCCTGCTGGCCCAGGCCCAAGAAGCACCCCAGTTTGCTTATGAGTTTGTCTATGTCTAATTAAAGTAATTAATGAGAAAGAAGCATCCTATTTTAGTTTTTTACACTTCAAGGTCACAATTTTATAAAAGTGTTCATCACAGAGGTACTTTTTTCCCATACTCTCATCATTATGGAACCCTGTTTGTTTTCCCCAGAATAATGTCTGATTTTAGAAAGAGATGTTTTTACACATATTTGTAAGATGATTACTGCTATTATAAAACTGGCCTGCAGAAAGTCTTTCACAACAAACTGTTGGATGATCTTCAACAGTGCTTGCAAATTAAACTTTTTTCTGTAGGACTGATTCTCAATTTTGATGTAACTGATTTTTTTTTTCCTCTTTTTTCTCTTTTCACAGTTTCCTATTTAACCGGTTTTTGTTTTTTTCCCCTCTTTTTTGGATATTGGGCTATTTTTCCCTGGCTCTCTCATTTCCTCGCTCTGTGTACTCCCAATACCCAGAGTGAGAGAGAGGAAGAAATGCCAAGCCTTTCCATCTGGGAACTTTTCCATCCTCACGTAAACACTGTCACACGTACGTTTTCCAGTTATTTACACACACCACTTGAATCACTGCTACTCATCGAGTGAAATCAATTTGACATTCATTACTTTCCATGCAATTGGATATAGACACACATAGCTGCATTTTAATCTGTATGTATATTTCTTTTTCTGTAGAAGTATGCAGACCAGATCAATGCCCTGCGGGGGGTTGATGGCAGTAAAGGTCAGATAAACTCTTTTTGCAGATGATATTCCATCTTCTTCTTATTCTCTCCTTTGGGAAGAGAATGTAGATGCAAGTCTTTCTCTGTGCTTGTGTGCATCCTGCTGTGGTTCACTTGATTATGGTGTTAGTCTATAGCCAGAGGGCTTGGCATTCAAATTAAACTCGTTTTGCCCTGTAACACCGAGAAGCTAACGTGTCTTTAGAGATCGCTTTGTCTTGAGTCAGCGCTGCCGTGTTTTGTTTTCTATTCGAGGCATGCAGAGAGAATTATCAAGATTTGCGTCTTTGATTCATGGTCTTTGTTGGTGATTTGTTGAGTGCTAGTGGAAAAGTGGCTGCTGTTTTGACACTTTTCAGCAAGCACTTTGCATACGCTGCAGAAATAGACAAGTGATTTGTTTCTTTTGACTGTCTGGCATTAAAATAAATTTCTCCCTTTTTCAGATATCAACAAAACGGAGGTCCTTGTCCATGAGGGCATTTGTTTCACACTAAAACTTGATGTCTGGGACACAGCACACATTTCCTTCCTGAGCAGTGGTGTCTTCTTGCATCTGAGGAGTGGATGCAGCAGTTTTCTTCAGTTAATATTTTTAATATGCTGGCCAATTTCTTTTATTGGATGTCAGACCAGACATCCAATAAACAATGTCTGACCAGAAAGTGATGGGGTTGAGGCGTTGCCTTTAAAAAAAAAAATCCATAAACAACTCCATTCATGAACTACTATAACCTTGCAAATGGATGCCATCATTATCTGGGCTTTTGCAAGTGGAGATGATAATAATATTATGATTATTGTGGTATTTAGAAAATCATTTCTATAATACTAACTGACCTGAACCAGGAAAAATAACTTAATGTCAGACTCAACAAGCAACAAAACCAAACATCTATGCCACCTCTCTATTACATCTGTCACTATTTAGTTACTATTATACTTGAGTGTAGATTACAGTCTAACGCTGGATCCATAAATTATCATGTTTACCTTAATCTCAAATTATTTCTTTATTCCTCATCAAAGAGAGAATTATTTTACTGTTTGTTATCCATGTTTTCTCAGACTTTTTTTATTTTTTTTTATTTGATCAGATAGCATCCCATCTAATCCAATAACAAACACAGGAAGTTGCTGTGTTGGAGCAGAGCAGACAGTACGCTGGAGAGGAGACCGCTCTCTGGTCAACCACTTACAAATGGGATCTGGCTTTAGCCAGACATGATGCAAAACAGCTGTTGTGTGCGCTCAGCAGTTTAGTAATGTGTGCTACAATGGACAGCCGTCGATTTGTCAAACATGTCAGAAATTAAAACTACATCCCATCTCTGTAGCATCCATTTGTGCAGAAACACCAAAAGAAAGTTTCATCTCAACAAGAAGTGCAAAGGAAATGCAGGGTAAGAGCAAATGTGCAATTTCTTAGACAGTAGTGTGCCATTTACAAAATGACTATACAATTATAGAGACTGGAGATTGCACCAAATATACAAGACTACAGCAGAGACCTAACATGTGATTACATGCCCAAGCACAGAAAAGGACAAGCTAGCATGCGTTTGTCTGCTCATGTAAAATATTCTAAACATACGTTGTTTATGTTGTCATCTGCCTCCGTCATTGATTTTTGTTTTGCAACTCAAACATCTGTAAGTGACCTTCTGGTCTTCATTTAGAGCTCCAGAAACATAGCCCTGTGATGAAACCTCCTACCTCAGTCGTTGTAGTTTATATTGTAAAAACGCCATCTGTAAATCTTTACTTCACTCTCTGAACACGACTGAATATGTCTTTTTTTTATTTATTTATTACTCAAAGTGATACACTGTGCAATGTGTGTACAGAGATTAAACTAATGATTACCCTGAAAATGAGTTCAAATGACTCAAACTTAAATAAGATGTCAAAAATGTTTGATTTACAATTATTTGGGGGGTTTTGTTTTTGCTAAAATTCTTTTGATTTTATGAAACACTTATGTAAATCATCCTAACACTCATTGGAAGTCTCTCCGGCATAGTCATCCCTGCCTTGCCCCCTACAAATATTTCTTATTTTCAGACAGACATTTATACTTCATGTAGAAATGAATAAGGAAAGTTGACATTTAAAAAAGTAAACTAAAAAGAAAAGAGGGGAAAAACAAAGGACAATAACACCATGAGGGGGGGGGGATTTAGTGGTCAGTCGGGTATAAGAGCACAGGTGGTTTCCATCTCTCAGTGGGAAAAGAGCTCTGAATGTGATCTAAGTCCCGCTCCTCCTTGCTTTACCTTCTTTTCTGGTTTTAAATCTCCTTCCTCGTCGCTTGCTCATGTCCCATTGTGCTAACCGTGACATCGTCTGTTTTTCACATCTTTCACTCACCAGGTTTAGATACTTTCTCAGGACAGTGGGTGATTTGTGTTTTTCAAACACAATTAAGTCCTTGTTCAACTTCCACTGAACTTCTTTGTTCATTTTGAATGCATAGTAACCATAGCAAAAGTAAATGCAGGATGCTACTTTATAAGATGATTTCATTCAGTAAGAGAAAAGCTACTGAACCTGCCTCCACGGTGATGGGGGGGGGAAATGTTAGCACCTTTCCTGTTTTCTTAAAGTGCTTTTAAAGTGTTTCACAACATCAAACCAGTTTAAATGTTTGTCAAAGACAATGCAAGTAATTACAAAAACATTGTTTTTAAATGGTGGTGCTCATTCTTAAGGGAGAAAAAAAAACCTAACCTCCATAACCCTGTGTGAAAAAAGGGATTGCCCTCTAAACTTAATAACTGTTTCTGCCACTCTTGGCAGCAAAACCTGCTATGGAGTATTTGTTATGCCTGACTTTGATCACCGTGGAGGAATTTTGGCACACTCATTTGTGCTAATTCAGCCGCTTTGGCTAGGTTTTGAAGCATGAATGTCTTGTTTAAGTTGATGCCAGAGGATCTTCACTAGATTTCAGTCTGATATTTTGTCTCCACTTGAACATTATTGTTGTGCTTTCTTTTTGTTATTTCTGGTATGGTATTTTTTGCTTGTTTTCCTGGACGCTCTGTCCTCATCTGGAGATCGAAAACTGATATGATGGTCATATTTGTCCTCTAAGTGGGGCCCTTTAAGGTCACATCGGACATTTTTTTATTTTGGACACCCAAGCTTAGATTGCTTCAGGCTGGTCTGCATCCACACCACACCCCTAGTTTAATTCTACTCAATTAAAGACTCTCCTTGCAAGGACCTCAAAACTACTCTAGAGACATTTTAATCACTCTAAGTAGTAAAATTCCCAAAGAAGCTCGAGGCTAAAGACTTAGTTACCCTGTGATTTTGAGCAACTGTGAATTACAGTCAAATTTATTGTCCAAAAGAGTAAAAATCCAGTTACTGTGTGAGGTTCATATTTTCTTTATTGCATGCCAAAATACTACATTTACTACTCAGAAATGGATTTACTGACTTAGCTACTTAAGTTGTAAATGTTGTCTGATACCATGGTGAATATAAAGATGTCAGAAATGACAGAAGCTGTAGAGAACTGTGTTGCTGTTTGTTGTGCTTATGCACGTCATATGTGTCACTTCATGTACGTTTGCCCTGCTGTGGATACAGGACCAGTCCCTGTGTGTCAGTCACACAGGAGAAAGCCTTCGGGGGAATCGCCTCCTCTTCCAGGAGATTATATTCCAGGTGGACAGAAACCAAGGTGAAGCCAGAATTACCAGGGTGGCACACTGCCCACTGCTTCACCTGCCTAAAACCACAGAACACAGATCTACATTAGATCTAGGTAAAGGTTGTTTCAGGGAAAACATAAAGATTTTAAACATTTCAAATGCATCCCTACCTGATCTGATTGTTTTCCAGTCTCAGCACATGCAGGTTCTTGAACTGCCTGACACATCTGGGAATGTCCTGCAGTCTGTTGTTGCCAAGTAGGAGCTCGCGCATGGAGCGGTAGGTTCCAACGAAGGAATGCCGCTCTACGCCCTCGGTGCTCAGTTCGTTGTGGGACAGATGAAGGGACTGCAGGCCAGCACGCATGTGGCGGAACGCGAAGGCAGGAATGTGACGTATGCTGTTGTGCTGCAGGATCAGTTTACGGAGGAAGCGAGGCAGATTCACAGGGATGGAGGTGAGGCGGTTGTGCGACAGGTCCAACTCTTCCAGAGATCTGAGAAATAAAGAATCAGGAATTCAAGTTTCAGTCATGTGATTCTGTTTGCCATATCGAGGAAAACAACATTACTTTATGCGCAATTTGACACTCGCATCCAAAATGACCTCTCATAGCTATCTAATGAAAACATCTTTCCCTCATTAATTATGGTGTTTTACATTTTTAACGTTTCACACTAAACCTATTGCATAATTTCTTGTAATAGGTTAATGTAAACAGATGATTAGAGATCTGAGGAAATAATTGTGTAAAAAATACAATAAAGACACTTGGGCCTCTTGGTTATCTGGTTAAATCTGCAGTCACAAACCGATTAGGATTAATCTTCAACTCAGGTTGTACTCTACAAAATTATGTCAGATCTTTGTCTCATTCCTGACTCTACAACTTGTGAAATATTGCCAAACTTAGCCCCGTTAGCTCTTGTCCAGAAATTGAAATATCAGTTCATGCTTTTGTTTCATCTTGTCTAGATTTTTGCGAGGCGTGGACCACGTGTCTAAGCAAAACTTCCCTAAACCAGTTGCAGTCTGTGCACAATGCTGCTGCTAGGCTCCTGAGTGGATCATTAACTTCAATGGCTCCTGGCTCATTAAGATACGTGTGATATGGCGATCGCTGCATGGAAAAAGGTCAATCTAAATCTCAGACCATTTACATGCCATTAGGGCTGTGAAGTTCTGTGATCATGCCTTGTTGACTGTTTCCCATACAATTAATGGAGATAGAAGCTTTTCTTCTGTGTCGTCCTTCAACCAACTTTCATATGGGCAGACTCAGTGGCTACCTTTAAAAGTCAGCTGAAAACATATTTTTAAATCTGCTTTTGCTTAAAAAAATTTTATCCTGTTATTTTAAGCCTCTGTGATTTTTCTCTTGAAAGTTGCAATTTCAATGATGTTTTAAATGACAGCACACAATGTTTTACAGGTTTCTGGATTGAACATTGTAATGTATGCCCAACAATTCATCATTGCCTCCTGTTTTACATTTACTGGACTCTCATGAGCATTGCAGGAGAGGCCGAAAGCTAAATATTGAAGAAGGCCAGGAAAGCTAATAATGCACTTTGGGCAAAAGTAGGAGCTGGGGAGTATGGTAGAGAATACAAAGGGATACGGCATATTGTCCAAATATTATAATAATACAAGTTTTAGCTTGCAGAAAGCAGAGTAAATGTCTGCAGGGACAGAGGGGTAAATTCTTGTTTCCGAGGCAAAGATGCAGAAGAGTTCCATATTTTTATTGCATGATCCCACACAGCTGTTGTGAGTTTGATACAAGAATCACAGCAGGAGACAGACCTCATTTTCTGTTCTTTCCCAATAGAAATAGAGAAAAGCAGTTTATGCCCTTATGGTCAAGCGATTTGGGTAGCATTGAGAAAAGAAAAACAAATTGATGTGTCTCCCTTTTCGGTCCCGAAGTTATGACAAAGAAGGGAGACACTCCAATTTTTAAGACAAATAATGAAAATGTTTATTAACTTAGCATAGGTTTTTAAACAAATAGCAGTATGGTAAGATGCCAACCCAAAACAAAACAGATGAAAACCAGGACACTAATCCAGTGTTTCCCAACCCTGGTCCTCAAGGCACACTGCCCTGCATGTCACTGCCCTGTGTTAATAATCCTGATTCAGGTGATTGTAGTCCAGCAAGTGCTTGTAAATCATTCACCAATTGAAATCAGCTGGGCTGAAGCTGGGCTGAAATGCCTGAAATGTGTAGGGCAGCTCAGGCCCAACCCTGGCTGTTAGGACCGGGGTTGGAAACACTGCACTAACCAACACAAGACCTAACTAAATCCAGCAAAACAACCCAATTAAACATGTCCCAAACAACAAACCTAAATGCTAAGGGGGAAGCATGAGCAGCCCCTTGGTGTGAGGAGCTGCCAGGTTCAAATAGAATGGGAACATTGTCCCAGTTGCTCCCAGTCAGGGTCCAAATCCAAGCAACACCCAATTTCACCTGAGAAACAAAGATAGTTGATCAGGGGAAGACATGGGTCTTCACAGTCTCGCGTCGATCCAGGCACTCGGTAGGGTCATTAGTTTGAGGAAGTCTCTGTTTACTCTCATCCATTGAACTTGAAAACTCTGAGGTTTCACTGTTTATTGGGCTTGTTCCTCTGTATGACAGTCCTTACCATTTCTGCTGATTTATGATGATTTGCAAGATTCACACTGAAATTCAGAGAAAGAATCAGGTCCCGCTCTTGCAGGACGATTTAAAAACGTGGCCTGGCTTCCTTCAGCGAAACTTATGAATAATCTCAGAGGAATTATCTTACACCAGCGTACAACAAAAGGCTTTTTGTTGAACCTTCCCTCTGCTTTTTTACGCATTTAACTATGTTGTTCCTGCTCTGAAATCCTACGTATCTGTCCCTGCACCAGTTCAGACCAGTTGTGCGCTGCTGACTTGTGTTCGAAATCTTTGCCAGTAAGCACAGTGGCAGTCCGCCACAACTCAGAGCTCCACATGGGATTAATGAGTGGAGACATAGAGCTCTCTTCTCAGGAAGAACTGTAGAACCCTCTACCACCCACACTCCCCACCCTCACTCCACCCACAGGCATCTGCACACAAAAACACATACGCACATTCAAACAAATGACGTGAAGCAGATCAACTATCTCACACAGAACCCTCCTCTACACTGTTACTTCTGCAACCACATAAAGGTACACAGCAACAGAAGAAAACTGAATGTTTTTGTCTTTACAAGACTGGGTGTCGAAGCGTTTACGCAAACCGTGACCAAGTACAAACTCAAGAAAAAAAAAGCAAAAAAAAAAAGCACAGTAACAGTACTTTCTAATGCACACATCCCCATCTGTGTCAGCATCACACATGGCAGTTGCAGAACACTGGCAGTCAAGCAGAGCCACGTTAAGTCGGCCAGAGCGGCTGTGCCAGGTAAGAAAAGAAAGACAAAGTGCGGACTTGAAAATACACTGATGGATGAAGAATGGCAGGACACGACTTCGGCTTTATTAAAGCAACATGTGCGCGTTTGTGCAACCTGAATGTATTCACTCGAACTGATTTCTGCGAGTGTTTTGAACAATTTGTCATATCTCTGCAAAACCGGCGAATATTTGGATTTGAATACAGCTAGAACTTTATTTGATTTACTGTCGCTGGACTTCTTTTGCTCCAAGTATTTTGTATCCGATGACGTTCAGTAAAATAAGAAAAAAGCTACAGTTCAAAATGCAGATGAAACCCTTACGTGAACTGATGCGCATTTAATTAAATCCCTCTCATTTGATGTCAGTGTGGTTTTATCATAGGCGGGGTGTGCAGTGTGCAATGATGTGCGCAATTCTGCTTGTGTTCCTGCTTACATAAGCTCATTATGAAACCAATTTGTGTGGGACCAAAGACAAAAAGAGATTTTGGGACAAGCTTATTTAGGCTAAGACTCAACATGGCACCACACACACACATGCAGGCGTATACGTATGCGGGCTCACACACACACACACACACACACACACACACACACACACACACACACACACACACACACACACACACACACCCCCACACACACACGCACACACTTCTGGTTTGATGATCGCTAACCCAATATCACCATGTACTCACTCTGATTGTAGTGTTTGGAAATCAGCAGAGCTCTCCCACAGCTGTCTGCCTGCCAACACCACTATATTAATAAAAGTCAGAAATTCATTTCAGCCACATGTTCATGCACAAAACGAAACACAACAAAGCACTGTTTTGTAAGGGGCTTATCACGAAAAACTAGATTACAAGTATTTCACTGATAAATATGCTTTATGTGGATCATTCAAAAATGCAACCATTTGCATTTGGGGGTTTATGTAAGAGCAATCAGTGAAAGTAGTGCTCCATTCTTTTTACATGTGAAGTGGTGAGTCAAATTTGTTGGCTGGAAGCAGTGATGCGAGCAAAGATAAACTTTGACTGACGTCCAGGTCAAGAACCAGGAGCAGATAAACAGGAGTTGTTTTTGTTGTTGTTGTTTTTTTTTCTTCTTTGTTTTACAGCTGGAATAATAAGGAGGACAGCTTTTGTTGCGCCGTTTCAGATTGCTACTGCGACAGAATTAATGCTGAGCTACTGCACAACCAGTTACATAACAAGAATATCTGATCAACACGTACAAAGAGGGCACAGAGGTTAACACGGCTGGAAAGGTGTTAAGATGTCAAATTGGAAAATGGGAATAACCATCACTCCAAAAATATATGCAAAGCTTTTAATGTGAGCAAAAAAGGAGTCAGGGTTGAGCAAACTACTTTCCTCCACAATGTCAACATCAAAAGCATCAGCAAAGATCTTAGAGAGATTACATTTTCTGCCTATTACTCATAGAATGGTAATAATAATTTTGTTTATTCGATGTATAATTATTTTTCACCATAATTATGCAGCAAGGAAGATTATTCACAAGAAGAAACCCTTCAAAGCAGCTGCCAGTTTTCCTGGATTTAGAACTTCCTGCGAGTTCAGACCAAGGTCACATTGTGCAACGCTCAAAACTGAAATAAACCAAAAGTTCAATCTTAAAATCCACTTTTAAATGTTAAAGTGACAAAAGACGGAGCGCTGTTATGGACTGTTTGGACGGATTCCAGGGAAAACGCTTCATATCGCTTAATGAGCAAGCAGCACAGATCCATGACTTGTGCAATGATGAACTTTAAAAGAACACAACAAAGATATAAATAATTGACCATTATGTACAGCCCATTTTCTGAAAAGCAGTCATAAGATATCAGCACAAGTGTTACAGCAAAAGCAGAAATATCAGCTGGTAAAAATGTTATAATATAGTCATAAGCATTTATGACTATATTACTCACAGTGAGTAATATACACCTGTATATAAAGCTGTCATTGTGAGTATATAAAGCTGTCATTGTGAGACCTGAAGGTAGGCCAAAAATGTGAAATGGGAGGTTAAAAAGCACCGCAAACCCACAGGGGAACGTCTGAAAAACAAATGACTCAAGATGTTGCACTAGACTCATAAATTTCTTGAATAAATGGTGATGCTGTGGCGGCCACTAAAGAGACAGACAAAAATTAACTTCTACAAACTTCAACAACCTTCATTAGCTCTCCACAGCCTTTTGAGACAATTACTTTAGCTTATTCTGCTAAGAACTTTTGAACCATGAAGTATAATTTATTTTCTTATTATTTTAAAAACTCCTTGTGTTTTTCATAGTAAAGAAGTTAATTGTTTCCTACTGGCCAAACTTGAACTTCTGTGTTCATATGGCAGTAAAAACGTCTTCTGAATACTAAACAAATGTGTCCCCATTATGTTTATGACTTGGGGGATTTAAGTCATCTTTGCACTGAGTTATTCTAACATTTTCCAGCTACACAGTATTAGGAAGGCAGATGATCCCATAATATTAAAGCAGGGCCACCAGTCTTCCACAGACAGATCCCAGATTTTATCCCCAGTCCCAAACTCCCTGTAACTTCCTGTACACTAGCTTAAACCCCAGCAGGACGTAATAAACACCCGACTGCTACACAGTGACCAGAGGCACTCCACTAACTAGAGCCAGCACATTGCATTAAGGTATTTATTTTTAATTTCTCCCATTTATTTCTTTTTCTTTTTCCATTTGACTGTTTTGGACAACAACAAGAAAATAAGCCCTCAAGGATTGAGCTTTTGTGCAGATTCAGCATTATTGTCTAAACATTAACGAGATCCTGGAGAGGGTGAGGTTAAATATTTCGCAATCTGGTACCTATGCAAAGCTGTAGAAAGTTATAGAAATCTTTTTAAAACAGAGCATTTACAATTACCAATGGGACAGTTTCCACGTTTATCAACAAGACGAATGTCAGGCAATAAATGCACTGTTATTAGTATCTAAAAGTCAAATTAAGGGCATTTTATTAATGTGGTCATTGGATTTCACTGTTTTTGTTTTGATAAAAAAATATGTAAGCGTTTGATTGTGTCCCCTCTCTATCACTTTGCTCTGTGCATAACTTGCGCAATCCCTTTTCAGCTGCCTCTCCTGCACTCCCTTCTTCATTCTCTGTTCCTCGGCATTACTTGAACTTGCTCTGTGGTTCACAAGGATCCAAGGGAGAAAAAGACAAACCCTCCGGAATTCACTATATTTAAACAAACACACACACACACACACACACCCCCACACACACACACACACACACACACACACACACACCCCCACACACACACACACACACACACACACACACACACACACACATAGGCACACAGTTGCCCTCGAGGTCTAAATCACACCCCTGCTCTTCTAAGTACACAAAGTCGATTGCCATGACTTGTAGAATATGTAAATATGACAGCATAAGAGAAAGTGAGGGAAGGGGAAGAAAAAAAGAACTTTGTGTGCTGAAAATAATTACTGTAATACCATAAAAAAAAGTTTGTAATTGAGAATAACATCAGCTTGAGGTATTGATTATGACAATAGTGTACTATTGCTGGTCCAATAAAAAAAAAAAAAACAAGGAAAAAAAACAAGCAAAAAAAAACAACTTTATTTCTCTTGGGTTAGTTCAGACCTAATTATATTTAGCTAAAACTGGTCAGAGCTTCCAAAGGGCAGACTGCCCTCTTGTGGCAAATTGAGGAACTACACAAATGATACTTACCTAAGACGGGTCCATGAGTTGCTATCGATGCTTTGATCGTGGATATAGTTATGACTCAGATCCAGCACTTTCAGATGAACGCAGTCCCTTAAGGCCTCAACGGCCACCTCTTCAATCAGGTTTCCATTCACTTTCAGGACCTTTAAATAATGAAGAAGGTTAATGTTAAATAAAGCAACTCCTGAGAAGAAATCGGAGAGATGATGTTCAACTTGGGGACATTGCTTAAGAATCTGTGCTTAAAGACTTAATACCTGACCTTAATGGTGTTTCTTGTGGTCTGCTCACTACTGTTCTCTAACAAACCTTCACAAAACAACTGCCTTCACAAACAAGTGAACTTGTTGGTAAAGACTTTTATTTCTGGAAAACATTTGAAAACCATGGATCCCTTTCTTTCAACTGCCCAATTATGCACGACTTTGTGCATAAAGTCGTGCATAACTGCACATACTTCATTATACTAAGAAGTCTGTGATTGTAACTTAACAAAATGAGTTACTTGGCTCTTCACTTTAGGGAGTATACCCATGGGTTCCAACAAATGTATAAAAGCACACCTGAAGAGACGAAGGAAGGCCCAGAGGGAGGGACCGGAAGCGGTTGTTGTCCAGCTGCAGCTCCAGGAGCTTCTGTAGAGGTTGAAAAGCTGCAGGTGACACACTGGCTTCATAAAGGGTGTTCATCCTTAGCTCCAGCTTCAACAGGTTTTTCACACCTAAAACAAAAATGTAAAATGCTTGTTTATATTTGTTTTTTGGGGTGGAGGGGTCTTGTGTTTTTCTTTCTATAGCATATGCTATTGTACCTTGGAAGCAATGATCCGTGAGAACAGTGAGTTTGTTCTTATTAATCTTGAGCTCCTCTAGAGATGCTGGCAGTGCTGGAATTCTGGTGATCTGGTTGTCGCCAAGATCCAGTTTTCTCAAAAAGGTCAAGTTCTGCATGAAAACCCGATTTCAGAAAGAGATAAAATGGCCAGTGTGATTAAAAAAGACAAAATACAAGCCTGCCTTGAAGTCCATAATTTTATATTCCACTTGGAGTTTACAGAAAAAAACCAAATGAAAGAATTGCTATTCTGTGAATCTCTTCCATGTCATTTATCATGTTTTATTTTTAGTAAAACCACCGTGGGAGGTTTCTCGGTACAAATGGCTCCGGTGGTTTATGTGTGAGGGAAAGCAGAGGACAGAATCTTTTACAGTGTCCCTCCAGCCAGTCCATCAGCCCTCTGTCATTATGGTGAGGTGAGGAGAAAAAGGGGAGAAAAAAAGAATACTCTTCCAAAAATAATTTCCTTTTGTTCCTCAACGCATTGGCTTCAGTGTATCAGTGGTGAGGAGTAATGATTGGTCAGAACACAGCGGTCGCCTCGGTGTGGTTGGGTTCTGAATATGGCATGGAATCAATTGAAGGTTTTACTTAGAAAGCATCTGTTAATGCAACTTCAATTATCCTGACTCCTAGCTGTAAAGTGACTCATGCAATCTGCTCATTAAAAGAGTGCACATGTTCTATAAAGACTTACAAACCGGAGGAAAGTCGTAGATGAAGAAGTTTAAAATTTGCAATGAAGATCTTCTGTTTGGCATACATTTTTATTTGATTCTTTTATTTTCTTTTATTTTTTTGTGGATAAACAAGGCATTGTTAAAGAAATATTATGTCACTGTGCAGGTCCATCTCAAAAAATTAGAATTTTGTTGAATAGTTCATTTATTTCAATAATTCAATTCCAAAAGTGACATCCCTTATGCCAATCTTCATTACAGAAAAGCTGTATTGTTAATGTATTTGTTAATTCAAATAAAGATGGCTTGCAAATGATAAAAACACAAACTTCAGTTTCTTAGAAATTAGAATAATGCATAGCACCAATACAAATTGATTTCAATGGAGATGTTACACAATGGCTATGTTATAGCCAACACAATCAGAGGAAAGTCAGCTAACTTGGTAGTTGCCCATTAGCTAGTCAGCAGCTATATTTCCTTTATCTGTAGAGTTGTGCAAATTGAAATTACGAAAATAAATTTCACATCACAGAACAAACATGTTTTCAATAAGAAAGTTTTGCGCTAGAAGGAGGTGGTTTTCCGTCTGTGTCGAAATAAACAAAATGCACTTTTTCGCATCACGCCAGTCACATAATCAACAGTCGGATGTTACTACAGTTGAAAACAATGAAGAAGACAACAGGAAGTAGCAGGATGATGTTTTTGTTTTGTTTTGTTTTGTTTAGTTTTCCGGACAATGTGCAGCTGGCTCCAAGAGAGCTCTCACAGTAACGGACTGTTCATAAAATATTGTGTGTCATTTGAACATTTGAATCCATAGCTTCTCTGTAAAATTGCTGACTACAATTTCCCCAAATCGCTGCTACAACAACTGGATAAGACACTGACGTCTTGTGCCTTGGCTGAATTATGAATATATGTCATGTTACTGTTTACATTATTCATTGCCATGATTTTTAATGACCTGTCGCATACACAAGCTTAATTACGGTGTGATTTAAATTAAATGAATAATTTAATGGAAACAGTTCAATTACGATATTGTAGAATAGACATTAGCACTCCATAATCATGGAAAAGTAGCTACTCAGAAGCCAAAAAATTAACGCTATAGACACTAGCTACTTAATGTATCCAGGTAGAGTAGGTAGAATAATTTTTGAATAATGTTATGGACTATATGTATTAAACGCATGGTGAAAATTTCATGTCAGTAACCTCTCTAGAAACATGTTTACTGTGAAAAGTTGTGATGTGTTCAATGCTAATTTTGCATGTCGTATATCAGTGAAAGATTAAGCAGAAAGTCCACAAGCATCAGGGACAACGGCACCCTTGGAAAGGTTTAGGAACAAAGCCCATTCCAGTGTTTGAGAGAGACCCAAAGGGCATGCAGCTGGAGTCAAAAACCATCAAACAAACATAGATCCAGGGCATAGTCAAATCCTTTTGCATCCTTTATCTTAAGCCTCAAGAGAAAGTGTTTTTTCTAGACAAGGAAGAAAAAAGATTGGTGAAAGTGGTTTTAAGGGGTATTTTTTCTTTTAAGGTAGAAGTCAAGGCTATAGAGTCTTGGGGAAAAGGAAAAAGTCACATAATCCAAGTTGCTTAAAGTCCAGTGGAAAGTTTCTGCAGTCAGAGATGATTTGGGGGAGCCATGTCATCTGCTGGTGTTGGTCCACTAAGTTTGATCAAGTTCAAATTCAGGGCAGACTTCTACCAGGAAACTGGGGAGCCCATAAGGTTCCCTCTGCTGACAGGCATTATGTAGATTTAATGACAATGTTATCACAGTGATTGATAGGCCTCACATTCCTCCAACAATGCAGAGTTTATGAAGGCAGCTACTGAAATAACCTGGACTGCATTGATGCAATAATTTATGCAAGTGTATTTAGTATTCACTTTTTAAAAAAAATATTTATACTTTTCTGGCTGCAGAAGGAGCTGATGAATGTAGATCTTTCCCTGCCAGTTTTAAGAAAGCAGCCATACTCACAAGCAGGCAGTTCTGGCTAAACGTCTCGTCGTCCAGTTGGTTCTGGCTCAGATCCAGTTCACCCAGGTTTCGTAGCCCAGACAAACTTTGTGGAGCGATGATTCTGATGTTGTTTTCTTGGAACAGAAAATAATATGTAGTGCAATTAGCATTTCAAATATTGCTTCTGATAATAAAAAATCCTGGCAAAACAGAATATTAACAAACTTTTGTTACTATTTACCATTTTTGTTTGTAAATAGTAAATTGTACTTCTTTTGAGCTCTTAATAAGATATTTTGGCATCTCTTCTTCATTTCCTGCCATCAACTTCTTGTATATATCATTTTATTACACCTGGTTTGTTTTTATTTTATTTTATTGTCCCACAGACTTTATCTACTGTGGGACAATAAAGACATTGGTCTTTATTTTATGAACATGAATGTCATGTTTATTAGATGTGTGAATTTTGAAGGCTAAATTAACATTTTCGATGATTTTTAAAAACAGGAAATGGGTTCTAAAGTTTAAATGTATTGTCATACTGCAATATAGTTACATTCCAACTAATATTAGGTTAAAAGTCCCATAGTAAATTGTACTTCTGATTGAAAGTCTGATTGAAGAAGACTTCTGACTTTCAATCAGAAGTACAGAAGTCTCAGATGAAGGGAGACTGTTTAGAGTTTACAAGAACAACCCAGGAACATTCAAGGTTCAAGCCTTTCATAAACTGGAAAGTGTTGGCACATAAGTGTCACTGTCTGCAGTGAAGTAACTGTTACATAACCAAGAACATAGAGGGTATTGCAAAACTAAAAATTTCTACATGGAAAACAAAACTGCAGAATTGTTTTGTTGTCCATGCAGAACAACATAAAAAAGGGGGGGCAACGGACAGATGCCAAAAAGCATGTTTGGAGGAATCATAGAGAAGCTTGGAGGGGCTTTCACAACCTAAGAACACGGCGCCAAATGACGGTGGATTGAGCACGGTTTTGATAGCAGCATCACACTGAAGAGGTGTTTTTGCCCCAGGAGAACTGCTGCATCACACAAAGTGCTGGCATGAAATTTCTGCCATTTACAACTACATGGAAATTTCCCTAGCATGGAAATCATGCCAGGAGATCACCACTCCAAATATCCAGCTCAACTACATCAGATCCATGAAACTGTTAAAAAAGAAACATCTCTTTCTAAAGGAATGTTTATAAAGAAATAGTTGAGCTAATGATCACTAATACTTATATATAAATAATATATATTAGTCCTGATGTATAATTTTGAATCTATATGGATTAACACAAACCACAATAAATAATAAAAACTTAAATCACTGAAGTTGGATTTTTCAACGTCAGATCATTCCAGAGAAAGAACAGTTATCATTAAAGTCCTAATTTAATCTGACAATCATGTAAGTGATAAATGTATGTAAACTTCTGACTGGAATTTCAAAAAACAACAACATATGGATAACACCAATTTTTAATTAAATAGAATGCTCTTTTTAATATTTTGTATTATTTCCTTGAGCTTGTTATTTGTTGTGACAACAGTCCTGCCACACACACACCTCCCAAGTCAAGCTTTGTCACTCCCAGGTTCTGGAAAACTGGCAGGTGAGTCATCCCGACACCCCTGCAGCTCATCTCTGCATCTGCAGTCTGGCATTCAGCTGGAGGTCCAGTAGAGTTGTACCAAGTTTCTGTTTGATTGGTAGGAGGCTCTGTGGACTCCTCCTCTTCCTCTTCTTCTTCTTCTTCCTCCTCCTCCTCCTCTTCCTCCTAAAAAGAAATAGAAAAACTTCTTTACACACTGCACACTAGATAATGATGTGTACAACAGCTGGATTTTGAATAAAATTAAACCTCTTCTTCATCATCGTCGTCGTCATCATCATCATCTTCCTCCTCCTCATCGCTGTCCTCCTCCTCTTCTTCTTCTTCCTCCTCCTCTTCCTCTTGTGTTTTTCCATTATCCATCAGTCGTTTCTTTTCCACATAAAGTTCCTTCAGTGTTGCCATAAGGAGGCTGGTCTCCATCTCTCCCTTTGCACTCTGTCTCCAGCCTTTCAGAGGTTGCCTTAATCCAGCCTGCAGAATACAGCAGCAAACCAGGGACATCACTAACTCAAGAGGAAAATAACAGAAATATTGACTTCAGATGAGTTGAAATGATGCAGAAAAATCTTTGAATATATTTACTATTCGATACGCAGCGGCCTCTGCTGTAGGAGCGTGCCTCCTCCTCCCCCAAGCACTTCTCCTTCCTCTGACAACCTCCAGCTTTTTACAGTCAGCTTTCCTCTGATCTGTCTTTCTTTCTGATTCCAGTTGGGGCCTCACTTCTGTTCCCGAGTCATTACAATTAAGTTAGACAGTCAGTGAAACGCAGGTGAAATCAAACATTTACATCCACTGAATCAAAAAGAATTTCCACCCTCCCTGCTTGACATTAAATCTGACTAAATTGTTTCTGTCAGTTAAGGTCAGTTAAGATTATTTTTTTCCTCTTCGCTAAATACTAGAACATTGAGTGAGTTTGTTTTTTCAAATTCATATATTTATGTAGATATTGCAAGCTTTAGATGGATTTGATAGGTTTTTTTTCCACAAGCTTGTCAGAAGAGTCTGCAGGAATTTAGGCTTCTTCCTCCTGACAGAACTGGTTTAATTAGTCAGGTTTGGCAGCCATCTTTCTTAGTTACATCTTTTCAGCTCTGTATGCATTTTTAATAGGCATAAGATCAGACTAGGCACACCAGATAATCGTTTTTTACGTGGTATCCTTAGGTTTACTGTTCATTTGTTAAACTTCCCAGTTCATGTTGAAAGTGATGCTTCTATAATCCACCTAATGTTCTTTTTAATAATCATCACTACTCTCAACAAAGTCAAACTCAATAAGTTGTTTACATTCCCGGTACTATTTGTGCAAAACAGATGTCAATACAAATTAGTAGATAGTATTTATTTATTTATTTATTCTATTCAGAAATATATTTTGAAATTGTATATCCTTTATTATCACCTAGAAAAGTTATCTACTCAGGCGGAGAGTTCTCTGAAACCATGTACTATTTCTGATAATTTTTTTTTTATTATTATGTTGTAAATTTGCCATTAATGCTTTTCCTGTTACCATATTTTAACTCAAATGCATGTTTCCTTTCACCTGTCACTTTGCTTTTGGTATGCTAAAATGTCCTCACTGAGGCATTCTATTCTGTTCTATTCTACTTTCAAAAAAAATCTATTAAAACGTAGCATGGCTTTTCTCTCTGAGTTGCCTTTCAGCCAGTATCTTAACAAGGTCTTCTGCTTTTCAAACATATTTCACACCGAAACACGATCCACTCTGGGACACAGAATCTTCGTGAACAATATTGCCTTGTTCTTCCCCTGGCATAGACTTGTTTGAACAGTTGTATGTGGTTCTTTGAGGCCACTAGTTATTTCACCCGACGATATACCTCTGCAAGTTTGGTCCACCAAATCCGGTCTGATTTGTTTTGAATTTTTCAATCTTAATCTTAAAATGAAGCGTTGTGTTTGATGTGTGATCCTAAGATAAGTTTTCAAAACTACCTCCAATGTCACATTAAAAAAGCCCTGTGTCTCTTTACACTAAATATTTGATTTCAAGTGCATACAAGAACATGGATGAAGAAATAAACTTAGGTATTAAATGCAGATTTGTTAAGTTATTGAACATTTTATTGTGGAAAGCAGGCAGATAGAAACAGAAATGTTTTGTCATCTTACCAGTGATAAGTTGATCCAAAACCCTTTCCCCTGAATCAGTCCCTGATGGATGACTGGTAGCCATTTCTATTTCAGGTGCATCAGCGTTTATTTCCAGGATTGCATTCAGGTCATGCGATAATTCTTCGGTTTCCCCAGAATAAATTGTGCCGCTCACACAAATGATCACAATCCACATGCTCTGAACTTGCATTATTGGATTTTTGCTCATTTACTCTTCGGTTTAGGTCCTACTCTCCTACCAGCTTTGAGGCAATAAAAGAAAAAAAATATATATCACAAAGTTTAATGTAATTCCAAAGGAAAAAAAAAAAGATTTTTGTCAAATAGATCCTTTTTCTAAAAATCCTTGTGCTTGGTATTAGATGTTCATTGTGTGAATGAGGAGAAAAGAAAGAGCATGGAAGGAAAATCTGGGAGGTGGACAGGTTGAAAAAATAAACTCTCACCATGCTAATAAAGGTACTCCATCATTATACCACGAAGCACAGACACGCCTCGCTCCTCCTCGTCTCCTCTCTCTCGCATTACTGTCTGCAAAAAGAAGCGATTCCCATGCAACCTAAAAAAGAAAGAAATTCCAGTACAGAAAGCTTGAAAAATGAGGAAAAGTCTCATCTTAAAACATTTTTGATTAACTGATTTAGAAGACGGTGAGGACAGTGTGCACGTATCTTGGACGCGATTTGGCAGGGAACAGAGTTGATAGACGGGTCAAGCCAGAGACAACCATGTTTGGCCAGGCTCCACTAGCATCCACATATTAAAACAAATATGAACTCCGAGGAGAGAACAATATGGGAATCTTTACATTCTCTGCTTACGTACTGTTCATGAACTGTGGAGTGTGCGAGTCGTCACACTTACCCTTTGCACCCAGCTCAAAGTGGAACCAACATGGGATTTTCACTGTGAGGTGAAACATGCTGACGAACTCCCTTTTCTTTTTGAGGAAACCACACAGATGAGCAATAAATCTATCATGAGGTTCTTCAACTGGTTTAGGTCAATCTATGTAACAATGAGACTCATGGATTAATTTTGTGCTAACGGAGAGCATGATCATTTTCACACATTAGGTGCAGCGGTTGGGATAGAGGTGATAGACACAGTCCAAATGGCACCGTGGACAACTTCACACTAAACACTGAAACACTCAGGTCCAGATGCGCTCATCCAAGGTAAACAGTCAAGTGTCCACAGATGATTCATTTTAGCCTGGACAGGAACATGCAGTAATCGACTGACCACATTCAACACCCCTCCATAACCTCAGTCTGACAGCACAGCTAAATTACCAGCTTTCACCAGAAGGTATGGTGCCGAGTCAAGAGTTTCCTTTCATATATAAAAAGGTTTAGTTTACCAATATGTATTGTTTATAATACCCACAGCTGTTATGTTGTTCAGCAAAAAAAAAAAAGACCCTCATTGGAAACACTGTGTAGTTTACAACATCCAAAAAAAATAGCTTAAAAAAATAATAAATAAATAAATAAAAATCCCCTAATCTTGCAAATAAAAAACACAAACCCTGTTAAAGACAATTTACAACTCCAGCTAGTACTGGTTCCACAGTGTTTTCTGGTGAGAAATGTAGTGTTGATGCCAATGGAATTTTAACATAGTAGGAAACTGGCTTGTAAAGATAATTTTAGAATGGCAACGGATTTAGTTTGAAAAAAACAAACAAAATAAAGTGTCCATTACAACAATGATATAGTGTGTTGCATAAGTTATTTAGTTATTACAGATATACACATTTAGTGTATATTTTAATATAAAAATGTTTTGCTTTTAATATAAAAACAAAAAAATACTCTATAGAGATGCATAGGCACTTGGTGTAATCTCATGGACAAACATTTCAGTTCTATTGTCACACAATATATTTGGATTATATGTAATAGACCACCACATTTTAATACACAATTATAAAGTGGAATAAAAAAATATACATTTCAGACTTTTGAAAAAATATATGTAAAGTGGGGCATTTAGTCCACTTGGTTTATTTGGTTGAAACCAAGGGGAAAAAATATTTCTTCAGATTATTAAGATTGTTGATATCTGATTTAGGATGAGGATGTCTTAATGGATGAAAGGGATTTTTTTTAACGGCCTGCTGAAAAATGCTCTGCCAGGGTTAGATTATGTATTTTAGCGTACAATGGAATCACGATTTTCTGAAGCACAAATACATATTGAAATGCTGGTCCAGGAGTACAGGGAATCCCCTCCACTTCCAGCACACTCAGCTCCTTCAAACTAGCAGTAGCAATTAGCAAACACCTGGTGAAACTGCACATCTGCTGATCTCATTATATAAATCACTTCTCAGTCCAGTGCTCCCATGAATGTAAACACTTACAGTAATATTGATCTGATGATGTGGTCAAGGCAAAATGTGAGAAAGAGGAGTTTCTTAAAGAGACAGAGGCCAATTTCAAGGCATTAAATTTGAAGTCAAATTTTTTTTAAAATCATATTTGATATACACAGCATTTTTTAAACAACTTAAAGTGTCTTAACTATTTGGTTGTGTTATACAATTACAATAAGTGGCTGGAAAACATCCTCCCCCTTTAATTACAGAGTTAAGCGTTTCCAATTGTTTCTTCTTTGAGAGAAACACAGCTAAGCCGATCTGGGCGCTGAGCTTGAGGTCAACCAGTCAAATTTATCTCATAGTAGATAAAGTGGAAAAAGCACAATGAAACTAGCATCAGGAAGAAAACAACATACAGCAATAACTGTGTAATCCATGAACTTTTAATTTATCACATCACAGCTACAACAGGTGAGACTGAGAATCTGCAAACACCAAAAGCATCATTACATTTTGTGGGATCAGGAATTGTTATGGAATGTCATTGTGTGACTTAATTCTGAGCTAAAGAAAACATCTGAGTTCTAAGCTAAAGGTGAAAACCAGAGTTGGGGAAAACAATAAAATAAGGGGAATGTTGACAAAAGTCTTGGCCTGAGTTAATTGACATTCGAAATTTGGACTGTCAAATTTTACAGTAGTTTTCAGCTTCAACAAGCATTTTGGGAAAGGAATGACTGACAAAGGTGATCAAAGGTAAAGGGGTTATTTGCAAAACACATTAGACTCTGCTCTTAAAATGCAATTTAAGATTAGTGAACTGCAGTTCTAAAGCCACAAGATGGCAGTAGAGCGGTTAACTGGTGTGGACGCTGTAGCTGATGGATGAAAGCGGGTTGTGCTGGAACATTTAGTTTGCAAAGGTCTGGCGGACAGCGGTGACGATGTGCTTGGCACTGATGCCAAAAATATCCAAGAGTTCCTGGGGCTTTCCACTGCGGGGCACGCCACTCACTGCCAGCCGGGTAACCACAATGCCAGGCTCCCCGCCTACTGCAGACAGCACGGCTTCACCGAGACCACCTGGACAGAGACGGTCAACAAGAAGCACCCTTGTAAGCAAGAACTGAAACTAAATTCACAGCTTAAAGGGAAAAGTTTGTTAAAAATCTTAGCAATGGCAGGACAAATCTTCAAAATTTAGAAGATTTGTATAACCCTTAAAACATTCGTTGTTATAAACCCAACAAGTCCAACCAGCCTTCATTTGCTAAATATCAAAAAAGCCACCTTTTATTTTAATACAAGACCTACCAGTGGGTGAAAGTTTGTCCTGCAGTCACAAAGAAAAAGTTTTAACCTGGAAAATATGTTCTTACTACTACAACTTCATTTAATCCAACCAACCCCTAAAAATTTTTTTTACTAATTAATTAAAAAATGCATAAAAATCTCCCCCATAAAATGTTGCTGTTCCAGAAAGCTTTAATGCATCAAACTCAATTAGGAAAATGGGAGCAAGGAAACAAGCTTACCCTCCTTGTAGTGGTCCTCCACTGTGATGATCTGCCCCCCTGTGGCTCTTGCACAGGACAAAATGGTGGCGGCATCCAAGGGCTTGATGGTAAATGGGTCGATTACGCAAATGTTTTTTCCTACAAATTAAGGTTTGTTATTCAGGCTGCTATTTGCTTAGAATTTTTAATTTTTATTTTTTTAATGCGAGTTTACCTTCACTTTTGAGCGTATCGTAAGCAGTCAGAGCTTCATGAAGAGTGACACCAGCTCCAATCACAGTCACCACGTCGCTGTCAGACTGGCGCACAATCTGGAGGCCATTCAATCAATGTCAGCAAACATCAAATGAAATTTGGTTGTGATTCTGCCCCGTTTTCAGGTCAATTAATCACCAGTATCGATTACCTTGGCTACACCCACTTCAAACTTCTCATCTGGTGAGTAGATCACTGCAGTGGCTGGTCTGCTTGTACGAATGAAGCAGATTCCCTAAGAACAGAAAGCGGTATGTGACTAGAGACTTTGGGAGGAATGTTTGCTGGGAAATCTTAAGGCAGGCCGTCTGACCTTTGTGTTAGCAGACAGTTCAACAGCTCTCTCCGTCGACACAGCATCGCTCGGATAAAACACTGTGCATGTCGGTATGGCGCGGAACATGGCCAAGTCCTCAAGAGCCATCTGAGATGGACCGTCCTCACCTGAAGGTAGATATGACCGGTGAAGGACAGAGTTCTCCCATTTAATCATAGATAATACCAGGAGAACAGACCTCAAGGTTTAGCATGAAGGTGTACTGAACAAATGCAGTGTTTTAAGCCTAAACACACACAATGTTTATGTGCAGAACTTCAGAGATACTAGAGCAGAGGTCCGCAAAGTCAGTCCTCAAGGGCCAGCATCCTGTATGTTTTAGTTCTCTCCCTGATTTAATGCACCCGAATCAAATGACGGCTCGTTCGAGGTCTAAGAAGAACATTGACATTCTGAAAAAATTGTCACTACCACCATGGAGAGAACTAAAACATGCAGGCTGCCAGGCCTCGAGGACCGACTTTGGGAATCCTTGCTCTACAGGCAGAACTCCCAACCATCACTGAAGTCTGCCATCTTGGAACATTAAGGTTAACTACTTGGCGACAGTGATGGAGAAGTAAGGCAGACCATACCAAAGTTTAACAGCAGTGGTTTCAAAAGCTTTTTTAAATGCATGCGCAGCAAGGAAACCTGCTGAACCATGAGTTCAAAATAGAGACGCATGCAAAACAGAACTTTTGATGGCAATCATTTACAGCCACAATCTTACCAATGGAGACACCGCAGTGAGATCCTACGAGGTTGACGTTGGACTGTGAGATCGCTCCCATACGAATCTGATCGTAGGCTCTGGAGAAGAAGGCAGCAAACGTGCTGGCAAATGCAACTGTGCGGTCACGAGTAGCACAGCCAATGGCTACTCCTACCTGTAATTATAGGCAAATACAGTTCTATAAGTCAAAATGACAACTGATGAGATAACAGAGATCCAAACATTGAAGGCTCAAAAGATAAACCTGGCCACAAGTAACCAAAGAAGCTGGAGCGTGAATAACAGATTACACTGTATGGAACAGAAAGGAAGAATATTAATAAGAGTGAATATGTATGTATTTTACCATGTTTTGTTCAGCGATGAAACACTCAATATAGCGATCAGGGTGGGCTTTCTTGAATAATTCTGAAAAAGTGGAGTTTTTGGTGTCTCCATCCAGGGCAACCACCCTCTTGCTTCCCTGACCCAGCCTGGCCAGTGCTATACCATAGGCTTGCCTTGTTGCCATCTGAAGGGAAAGATGGGAACAGGGTAAAGCAAAGACTGACGGATCATCAATGTAAGTGGACACACAGATGAAAGAAATTTAAGTCGGTAAGACTTATGGAACAAACATATTGATGATTCTTCATTTGCGTCTTCATTCACAGCCAAATTACAGCATGAAGAGTCTTTTTTTTTTTTTTAAGGTAGGAAAAGTGTATTTTCCTACCTTATCTCCCTTCTTATAGGCTGGGGGTGTAGGTAGGGAGATGGGGCTCAGGTCAGCTGGTGCTGCATCGTCATTGGGCAGTTCTGGGCAGAGGGTCTTGTTGGGGACCTGGATCTGAGACTGCAAGTCGTTCAGAAGGCCATCTACCTTGTCCTTAGGAATTGGCTTCCCATGCCAGTTCTCTAGATCCTCAATGTCTGCAGAGCCATGGATAAACAAGTTTCAGTAAGAAAATTTGGGATTTTGTTTTTAAAGTGAGGAAACATCTTGAAATTTTGTTTATACATACTTTTGAGTCCTTTTCCTTTGAAGGTCTTTGCAACAATACAGGTGGGTTTGTCCTTTACCTGCTTAGCCTGCCAGAAAGCTTTACACAATTCCTCCACGTCGTGCCCATCCACAACATAAGTATTCCACCTACACATATTTAAACAAAGTAGAACTCATTACTAAAATAAATCTCAAAAGTTTGCATCAGGCATCAATATCAGTTAAATCTATAAAATCTTATGGGAGGCTCACAGCAAAAACATCAGAAGGGAATAGACTAAATGGGTAAAAATAAAAAAATAAAAATTTAACCAAAAGTTCACAATATTCAACTCACAAATTTGTCCCAATAAGTTAAAATGCGAAAGTGTGTTATTTTGTGTTGTTACCGACCCAAAGGCTTCACAGCGTTTGCGGTAGGTCTCCATGTCGTGTTGCAGGGGTGCAGGCTCACTCTGACCGAGACGGTTGACATCCATGATAGCCACCAGGTTATCCAGCTTGTAGTAGGACGCAAAGGCCATGGCCTCCCACACAGAGCCCTCCGAACACTCACCATCACCGAGCATGCAGTACACACGGTAGCTGCAATGAACAAGAAGAGGAGAAAAAAGGAAGTATTTGTGGCTTCTACACAATTACATGTTAGGACAGTGACCAGCTAGTAAGATCAATAGGGTCCTGAATTATTGTTTGAGTTTAAAAAGATGCCCAAAATTCTGTAAAGATAATTGTTTTTATTACATGCACATCGTATTTTATCAAAAAGCATCTTAAATACTTTAGAATAAGGTCCTATATTAATTAATTCATGATTGATGAAAAACGTCATACGAGGCATGACCTGGTATTGGATTATCATCCAATAATCCAGACAAAGAATAACATGGTTTCACTGCATCATGCCAAAACTTTAAATCTGAGAATGTATAAAGTCACTAGCTAGTCAGGCTACCTGCCCCACCATCCAGTTTGTGCAGTATGAATGATGTGACTGAATTTTGCAGTTTGCAAACCGCATCACTTTTTAAATATCTTGACACTGGTAAACAGCCTATGCCTACTCTGGACACTATCATGCAAACTAATGGTATTTAAATTTCCCTTAAATACCATTAGCCAACACTGAAACAGCAAATGCTGCTTAGTCGTGAGACCTTTTGGCCTTTAACACATGACGACCCGGAGAACACTCGGGTCATTTTGCACACAAACAATGCGCTTTCTTAAGCAATGCGGAGATGACACAAAGGATGTTAACATTACAATTTAAATCTAAATGAAACAATTCTTGAACCTGAAAAAGAGATTAAGATTCCAAAATTGTTTAACGCTAATCGTTCCTCAATTCAGATCTTCAATGAAAAATTAAAAAAAATAAAGACTTACCTGGCTTTGTCAAAATGCTTGCCAGTATAGGCCATCCCACAAGCAGCCCCAAGACCTTGGCCAAGAGATCCAGTTGCCACATCAACAAATGCTAGTTTCTGTGATACAACAGGGTAAGTTGAAAAAGGAAAGATTACATTTTACATCCATTAAATTTCACCCAGTCATGTTTAAAGAAAAAAAAAAAAAAATTCCAGTCAATTTTATAGACTTACAGGTGTGGGGTGCCCCTCCAGTTCACAGTCGATCTTACGCAGGTTGAGCAGATCAGATTCCTTCACGAAACCTGCTTCTGCCCAGGCAGCATACAGGACAGGGGCAGCATGACCCTGATGAGAGTTACAGAAGAATTCCCAGGTGTGATCACCAGCCAACTAAATGAAAAGGAACAACTCTCAGGTAGAATTTGCATCAAGCACCAACCTTTGAGAGCACAAAGCGGTCATTGCACTGGTTGCGAGGATCATCAGCTTTATAGCGCATGGCGTTGAAGAAGAGCACAGACATGAGCTCCGCAGCACTGCAGCACGATGTTGGATGGCTTAGGAACCAAAATCAAAAGTAGTCAATTAGTGACAGCTGACAGTACAGATGCAATATTAGTATACAAGACCATCATGCCAATGCGTGCATATTATATTCAAACTTTGTATTTAGTCTGAAAAAGTTAAATCATTTCCTCTTTAAAGCATTATGTTGATAGTGACAGAATAACTGTCCGAGAATTGCTGTTCAACAAGAGAGCATGACCACATCACACAAAATTTACACAACTGTATTGTTGACAGATAATGCTTTTGAAGACGACCTATTGAGGTTAGAAAACGTCACCATCAATCAATAACTTGTTAATTTTTAAACACAACCACCTCTGGTTACCACACAAAGGTCCTCAAGCTTAAAAAAAAAAAAAAAAAAAAACTTGCAAAAAAGCCTTGTGAAACTGTTAGTTGCTTAAAATGGGGTTGGGATTTCTAGAAACCCCAAGTTGACCAAGAGATTTCAGCTTCCCTTTGTGGTCAAGTTAAAACCGGTACTATTTTGAACATGCTGGGAGCTTGTACAAAATTCAGTGCAAAAGTACATCATTCACTGTTAAATTTTATATTAAAAAGCAAGATCCAGTTGTTTAATTTACCACTCTTCCACTTGTTGAGACAGAGCCTGCTGAAAATAAAGCGAGGCAAATTCAGAGAAAGACAATGAGTGCATTGTTCTGCATTAGTCAGAACAAGGAAACAGTTGCAGTACAACTTAAGATTTGCTTTATTTGTAACAAGTTTTGCTAGCCTCATTTCAGACAAAGATTTCCTTATTTCCTTTTCTGAAGGAAGAAGTAGGAACCCAAAGAGACTCATCAACTGGCCCTTCATTTGAAGAAATGCAAAACCGGTATAAGAATTGTATAAGGATTTAGTCAAGGGTGCAGCACAAGTATAATCCATGAGTAAATCATTCTTTTGTCAACAATTTAAAAAACAAAAGGTAGCTGTTTTATATGACATAAAACTGATGCCTTTTCTACATTTCCACTAAAATTTCTCCTCAGTAATGATGAAGCTCAAATGAGAACACAAGAAACTGGTTCAAAACTCACTCCTGGTTTCCCCTAAATGAACTAGTCATAATAGTGCTTGTGACGCCCGTTCAACTATAGTCAACAGCCGGAGCAAAGGGCAGCGCCTCCAACTGATAAAGCTGCACCCTTTTCAAGTGTTCATGTCTTGACTTGCATCCACCACTGGGGCTTTTCTCTGTGTGAAAACAAAAATCTGCACCAATTCATTAAGGAGCAGAATAGATTTTAATCACTATTCTGTTTTGGTAAACAAAGTTTACCTGGTGTTCATACACAGGAGCCAAAACCACAAGATGGTTAGTTTTCAGTTTTTGGTGTTAAAAGGTGCATTTGTTTGACATTTGGACAAGAACGGTTCATTTAGGTCTTAAGTACAAGACTGCAATGGGAATCCTGCTAGACATATCTGAACAAGATTATCTTACAGCAAATACAGATTTTTTAAAAAGAAAATGTACAGCAGGGTAGTCAGATTTCACAAAAAGATGACACCACTATGCTATTGGTGAAAATCAACATATCAATTATGAATAATCCACCCTTTCCCCAACCTGCTCCTCTTTTACAACATCCAAAATTCTCCACCCAGATCTGATTTTCTGCACCAGTTGTGGACATAAAAGGGAAGAGAACATCCATCCAGGAGAAGCAATAAGTTGTTTGAAATCAGTTTAGTGCGTGGAGTATGAAATTCTATTGTCTACAAAATATGCAATTATAATATTGCACATATTCGATGGCAAAATAGATATATTGTGACGTTTTTGATTTAAATAGTCTATTTAGAATTTGACCATTTTAAACAGAGGTTAATTACATAAAAAAGAAGTTTCTAACGTTGCTGTACCCTGCCCTAAAGCAGATCTTGTGGATGACAAAGAAATAAAAATTAAAAAAAATACAAATACAAAAGTCTTCAGGTGTCCCGTTAATATCAATTACTGCCTAATACATCAATACCTGATTAACAAATATGAGACTAAAAATTCAGTGGGGGCAAAATAGCACCCAAACGTTATTTGGGGAAATAAATAGAACCTGTACTTATGTTTCAATATTCAACATTTTACGTTCACAATGAGAAAAGAACTGTTAAAACTATAGAAATGCGTACATACAGGCATATTGTGTGCAAACAACTTACAGATATGCATAACTAGCCAAAGTCTATAAATTAAACCAAAACTTAACATTTCTAACAGACGAAATATTATGAGCATCCCAAATTCTAGAAACTGATATATTGCAATTTCTAGGAGAGAAAACAACACAGCAGCATGTGATAGTGGCTACATTGAAGTCAGTATCGCAGACTTGGCTCACTCGATCTGTGCTTTATTAAAAAGTGCGTTCACGGGGGGGGGAAGTAAAAGATATAACGTAATACCGAAGAGGCTCTGAATGAGCCGTCTAGTGGGCGTCTAATGGGCTTGAATTTCCTTACGCCACACTCTGCTGTGCTCCTGAAAGCAGACAACCGGAGCTGCATTCTCATTAATTCGCAGCTAGCTCTGGCTAACTTGAGCCGCATGAACATAATCTACTGCACGTGCAGCCACCAGGCCCCCACGGGTAGCTCGTGCATCGTCTGCACGCTATCACTACGGCAATAACCTTATATCAGTGTTTCCGTGTGATCTCCTTAACATTTGACCACTCAGAGTAACTTTGTATGACTTACCCGGAGTTGGAAGCGCATGTTGCCTTGATGGAATGGATCCTTAGCTTGTTAGCAGTGTCTTTGAGTCCCTGCAAAGTCTTCTCGTCGGGTTTGTGGTAGCTGGCCATGATCTCTTGAAGGATAACTGGAACGCTCTGTTTGCTTGGAGAATTAATGAAAGTAATTTAACACCGCACACGGCTGCTATCTGGACTCGAAGGCCACTGTTAGCTGCCCAGCGTATAGACGACTGTAAGGAGGAGGAGGAACGACTGTCACGGAGAGGTTTATGTCGACCAGACGAGCCAGTCCCCGTCCAATCAAATGGTTGCAGGAAGAGAAGTTGCGTATGTTGAGCAGAGGAAGATGCACCTTTCGACAACTTTCCTTAGGTCGTCTTTCTTTTGTAAATCGAACACTTGCAGGGCCACATTCCGCACCATTTTACCGCAAAAAGCGATTTTTAAACAAATAGAGAAGTCTGCAGGGCTGCGTTAAGTATTATGACAAAATGCGTGTTCCTGCATTTTATAAAAATAAATATGCTTGCTTTAAATTTGACATTTTACTGCGTTACAACTGTTACAGCGATGCCACTATTCAGTATATCCACATGTCTCCATTTTATTTTTGTTATAAACATAAAAAATGGTCAACATTCACTCCCGTTGCTTGCTTTTTACATACATCATAAATAAAGTGACATAAACAAATGTTAAATAGCAGGGATGTAATTCCTCCTATCGGCATTAGATCATGTTTCTGAATACGTGTTTTGCCTACGCACAGCTAATGTAGCTGTTCCTTTAAATCGAGGTGGGGGGGCTGGCTACGAGGAAGTGTGGGCAGCAGATTCTGCCCCATCATCCTTACTCAGGGAAAAACTGAATATACAATGTTCACACACAAAATTCATTTTTATCGCGCAGTCAAAGCAATTTTTTTTAATGTTAGTTACTTTGCAATTTTCCATTTTTTTGAAAACAACTAGAAATATAATGGTTACAGTTAGCTGTATTTCTATGTATGAGAAATCAAACTTCATTAATCAGAACATTAATCATGCAAGAGACATGTTTTCACAACACATTTGTAATCAAAGTCGCTGACTTGTACACAAGAGGCTCCTCTTTTCAAAAAAGCATCACTTCCCCATTCTGTTAATCTTTTATGCAGGTGGTTCTTCCTCTTCCTTAAGTTCCTGAAACAACACACACACTTAATTAAAAGCTGAAACATTTCTGAAATAAAAAAAAGAAAAAAGAAAGAGATATGAAAAGAACATATTCGTACCCTGAGTGTCCTCCGAGCATCTGTCCTCTCTTTAAGGGTGATTATCTCTTTGTCAATTCGCTCCAGCTGAGGCAGGAGTACTAGTACACTTGGCCGATAGATTAATGTGTCCACTATTGGATTTTCCGCAATAATCAAAACTTTCAGGGAATTTGTCAGAAGGCGGAGGCTTCGTATGCCGTCCGCTTCAGCGATTGCATTTCCTCTACGGGAGAAAAAGATGGTGGTAAAAAATATGAGGTTCAAGACTTTGCTGATTCCCCAAAGGTACATTTAGGCACCAGTTTGTTGTTGTACCTGACATTGAGGTACTGA
The DNA here is from genome assembly GCA_911649635.1 of Poeciliopsis gracilis. Lineage (NCBI taxonomy): Eukaryota > Metazoa > Chordata > Actinopteri > Cyprinodontiformes > Poeciliidae > Poeciliopsis > Poeciliopsis gracilis. The sequence continues at coordinate 9,624,331 of CAJVRI010001220.1, forward strand.
AGACTCTTCATTTCAGAACAGAGTCCTTCCAGGTTTTCAAGTTGATTGTCTCGAAGATGTAGGGTTGTCAGGCGCTCTAGCTTCTCTAGACCCTCGAGACGTTTGATAAGGTTTTGGGCCTGAGGATAAACAAGATTTGATACTTACAGTTACTATTTTACATCAACTTCTACGAAGGCTGATTACATTGACAACAAAAAAAGAAAAAAAGTCTTATTTTATCCAAATCACAATGCCTTGAATTACCAGGTATAGTTTCCGCAAGTTTGGAAGCTCAAAGCCACTTGTTGTTTCCAAGTGGTTTGCCCTCAGCTCCAGAGAAACCAAATTGGCAAAATCAGCATTCTGCAAACCACTTATTTTCTGAATAGTATTTCCTGAAAGAAAGTTTCAAAGTGTCACATAATTCTTTTCACAAACATATGTTTTAAGATTTCATTATTTGAGTTATGAACAGTTGAAATGGTTTTAATTATATTCACTAATAGCTTGCTAAATATGTTAGCCTATTCATCTTTTGATAAATGTCAAAAGGAGAAACCTGAAAGTATGAGCGTCTCTAGGGACGGTCCAGCCAGGCCTTCTAAGTCTACTAGCTGGTTTGATGCCACACTCAACCATTGTAGAAAGGTAAACTCAGCTAAAGGTTGCTCTTTTAATGATTTCACAGAATTTCCGTCAACCTGCAAAGGAGTTGATTCAAGATTTGCTTTTAGTACGAGTTTATTTAATGTTTCAGACATATGCGATTTTCAATCTAAAATCAAGACTTTCTTGCCTTCAGCCAAAGCAAATGAGTCATTGGTGCCAAGGGAGAAAGATCAGAGATGTAGTTGTTGGATAAGTCCAGAAATCGTATGTGAATATAACTGCTGATTACAACTATGTCAGTTAACCCTCTGAGATGGAGACACAAGAAAACACGAGTTTAAAATCCAACAATATGCAAAGATTTCAGTCTCTAAATATGGTCTGAATATTTCAATGTCTGAACACGACACACTTTCCGACCGTTAAGGCTGGCACTAAATTACATTTTTTTCAGCTCATCTTTGTCTGCTTACCTTTCGCTAAGGTCTAGTTTGATAAAAGCATGTTCCAGTCTTTTTCCTGTCTGGCAGAGCAACGAAAGCCCCTCAATGATGATCTCTTTGCTCAATGGTAACAACTTAATCTGAGGAGAACAGAGAAGACGCTTTTATTGTGAACGTCACTGAAAGACAAACACACAAAAACATTGCAGGCCAAAGTACCAAAGTTTGAATGCTTTAAAGTCTTTACTATTAATTGTTTGTTAGGAAGGGCTACTGTGGGAGTGTAGTGTGATCTTATGAGAGCAAACTTAGAAGTTGTACACTGACATGTTTGTCAAGAGTACAACTAGTGTGTACAGCTCTTATATTGGTTATATGCTGACAAACTTGGCAGTGCACAATCAATATAGGAGCTGCAAAACTTTCTCTGCAAAACACTGAGCGTGCTTTCAGGATGGGTTAGTCTGCTGCAGAGCATTTCTTCCCAAGTCATGATAGCATGGAAAACAAGACAGGAAATGTATTATCTGCTTAAGGTTGTTGCAGTCAGTCGTCACATTCAACAAATCTTTATTTGTTGAAGTTACTGAAATCAGATTTATTGATTTCAGTAACTTAATTTACTAAGTGAAACACATTATACAGATTGATTACTCACAGAGGGCTATTAAAGCCTTCATTTCTGTTAAATGTGATGAGTATCCAAAAGATAAATTCACAAACTTATTTTGGACTTTAAGACGTTATTTAACTTACCTAAACTTTTTTTTTTTTCCAGCTTTGTTTTTTAACCCCGTCATGTGAATCGAGCGCCATTTTAAGACACAATGGGACTGTTCAAAACACCGAATTCCTGATTTTTAAGCAAAACTTAATCAAAAATATACTTTTCTATGCAAACACATAGAAAAGGCTCCAATTTGGAATTCTTTGTGATTTATTTAAAAGCTGGTCAGAATTTATAAGGGTTCGGGTTTAAGTAATGCCCATAACGATATTCCCATTGATAATTATATGAATCAGATTTCAATGTGTGCAATATCAAGACAGTTTACCTGTTCACGCGTTGGCTGCTAGCGGATACTGCGACATTTTTTATCAGTTTCCTATATAGTGGCTCATTACAGGTGTAGAAACAGGCTAAACAAGGTTTTTCTTTTTTTTGCATAAAAAAACTGAATGAACGTTTGATAACTGAAATGGAAATGTACATACGGTTTTTAAGGACTCAAAACTGAGCTTAGTAGCTAAATGTACGGGGTTTTTTTTTAAACTGTTTACCGCTATTACACGAACCTTATCGGGTTCGTCCCCTTCTTCGCCTTCTCCAGCAGTCGCCTCTTCCCCCAGCTGTTCTTCGGGGGACAGGTACATATCATCATTGTCAGACATTGGGGCCAATTATTATCGTAAAGTGGTACAAACTAGCTCGCTTGCGAGCGGCGCCTGAGCAGTTTTTAAAAGAACCAAGTTTGACAACGTCACTATGGAAACCACGCAGGCGCAGCACGAGCAGATTTGGTAAGAGTGTTGCAGTTGCACGAAAACCAAAAATCAGGAACGAACCTCTGCTGTTGAAGAGCCAAAAAACAAAAAATAAAAACAAGCAAAGCTATTACACCACAAAACTCATATCGGGCAATTGCAATATATTCCGCTTTCTTTATGCGAACATAAACGAAAGACACAGCTGGTGAAATTTCTGGTTAAAATGTTGAAACCTGATATACATTCCACCTCCTTTCAGATGCATTCCATCAGTGAAGATTTTTTTTTTTTTTAAATGTACATTAGCTTAATGAAACAGTCACATTAGTCGACAAATACGTAGACAAAAATAATTTTCTAAAGACAATATTAGTTTCATTGTACATTAAAACAAGATAAACAGAGACAATTCCTATCTGCACATTAATGATGGTGAGACTTTTTTTTTTTTTTTACAGTTCAGGTAGCCACAATGTTCCTGCCTCAACATCTGTAGAAAAGTGCTCACTCAAAAATATACACAGCTCATGTCCAGATCAGTCATTCATTGAATGACAAGGCATGCAGCATTAACTTAAAAGAAAAAAAAAAAAAATCTATGGTGCATAGACTCATTTGCTGGCATAAAGATCTGTAGGCTACAGATACTCAATTTCTGAGCAGCAAATGTTTTTCCAAACTTTTTTTTATTACAAACAAACCTCAAAGCCAGTGAAAAATGAAAAACTGCATTATTGAGGAAGCAAGCGAAAAAGGTGCAATTTGTGCAATATTCCAACATTTACTGCTACAGGATCAGTTCATGAGACTATTACCACTGCTGAGGTAATTATAATATCTATCTACAAGTGAGAGGTTTTTATATAGATAGCAATAATATGTTCACTTTTAAAAGTTCATTTCCTAGGATGGGAGAAACGGAAAATGCAAGTGGTCACTCCACTTGCATGTTGCGCAACAGAAGCCCCTTCTTCACACCTCCTTGCAACATCCTTGCACCCAGGCTAGTCCCTGTTCCGTCACTGTAAAAAGATAACACAAAAAGAATGCTGAGTACACGTTCAACCTTGCAACACTTTGTAAAATAAATCTTAACATCTTAAAGTGAAGCTTCAAAACAACAATCAGAAGTTTTTCACGTCAAAGTTGCTTACATTGGATTGAACTTCCTCTTCTTAGCTTCTGGTGGTTCACTGTCATCTGCTAATCTCTGCATCAGAAACAGTGAGAACATTTATAGTGAACTTATTGAACATAAGTGTTAGTGTCCATCCTTTTCTTTGAAGCTCTACTGACCTTCCCACTAGCTTCCAGTTGAGCTTTTCTTTGCTCCAAGTTTTGCTGAAGACACAGACAAAGGTGAAGGGTCACACGGGAAAAACATTACAACACAATGACAACATTTCGTCTTAAAGGTACATAGACTGTCTTACACGTGGATTTCATATATAGGTGAGCTGCTAATGATTATTAAAACTAATATTTAAAAATTACTTTATGGAGTTCAGAGAGCTGCTGGTGCCTGATGAGGGCCTCTTTGCTAGGGAACTGCCTTCTGCAGAGCAGACATGCCAGTTTCACCCAGTCTGTCAGTCTCCCTTCTTTCTCATCTTTCTCAGCTCCTTCGTCTTCACTGTCACTTTCTGCACTGTAGGCTGGGACCAGACCGGACTGCTGAGGGGGCGAAAGCTGCTGGTGTCAAGGCAGAAGATTAGAGAATGAGACGGATATTGTGCCCCATTTATAGATCTCAAATGAAAGAAAAAAAAAACTATAAAACGTATGCATTTTTTCCACAGTTTGTTCATACTTCTGTACTTTGTCGGATCTGGTCCAGAAAACTCGGCACCCTTTCAGACAACGCACCCTGCAGGACAGAAAATTAAGAGGGTTTAAATGGGTGATCAAATCTAAACATGTGCATGATAATCACTCCTCCTGACAGTCTGGCACCTTTTTCTCCAGAACAGCATAGCCTGCATCAGCGCTTGCAGACTCTCTGTAGTCGTCAAAGCGACTGTGACCCGGCCCTCGAGAAGAGCCGACGGCAGGTGACGAAGAGACAGAACGCATGTTTTCTTTTTGCCTGTTGAGACTTTTAGCCCAACGCTCCATATCTTTGGCAATCTAGAAAAGCAATAAGAAAAAAAGGGTTTGTAAAAAAAAAAAAAAAAAAACTTAAAATTTCAAGGGATTTAAGATGTTTTTATTTCATATTAAAAAGGTATTTCAAAAATAATAAAAAAAAAAAAAAAACAAAAGGGGAAACTAAATTTGTCAAGATAAACACCAAGTTTGATCAGAACTACATTTTGTTCTTTTTTTATTTTCTTAAAATTGTAAAAATGGGAAATATTAGAAAATTAGGGCCATACTAGGAAAAATAAATACATTATGAGAACAAAGTTATAATATTACAACTTTATTCTCATAATTTTATTACTTTAATCTTGTAATATTTTTTTAAATTTTCTTATAATATTCCGTTGTTCAATATACAAACATAATGTAAAGTTAAAAGAAAAAAAATGTTTGTTAAATATGACAACTCTTAAATTTGTGTCCAGTTAGGAGAGTACCTGCTGAGCAGTTTTACTTTTCGGCTTCTCTTTTTTCTCTTTGCTTGCTGTGCTGTCCGAAGAGGCCGCTCCATCCTTCACCGGTGTTCCCTCAGTGTTTGATTGGCTGGCTGCAGGAGTGTAGGTCTGCTTCTCTCCATCCCAGTACATGTACTGCTGAGTGTTAGCGTTGTAGTAGTACTGACATAAAAAAGAACCCCAAAAGCAAAAAGAAGCCGTAAGGACGAACTCGCTCGTGTACAAAATGTTTCTGTTCTGTTCTCTGCAATTTGTGCAGAGTGGACAGTTTACCTGGGAATTTGGGTCATAATAGAGTCCTGTGAATGGGTCATAATAAAAGCCTGAGCTTTCATCATACTGGTAAGTGGACACGTCTGGCACAGCTGCAAAAAATATACAAGGAAAAAAGTCCTGAATTACATGAAATTTCGCCACCTGCAGGTTTGCAAGACGTCTCTCTTTGTAGGAAACACTTACGATATTGTTTGAGCTCGTGTTCGGTGCCGGGGATGGCAGGTTGATTAGGAACAGCTGGCTGTGGTTTTCCTACAATCTCAACCTGTGAAGAGGCGAAACTATTAGAGTTGGGAAGATACAAGACGAGAATGGAAAAGAAAAAAGAAAAACAACTATGTACTTGTGTGGCTGGTGTGGAGATAGCTGGGATGAGAGACAGCTGTCCAGCTGCTGAACCAAGTTTTACTGCCTCAGATGAGATAACAGCTACAGATGAGCAAGGAAACATCATGAGCAAAAACTGTTCTACAGAAATAGTAAACAGCCCTGTTACAGACTATTGGAAGAATCAGTCAGATCAACCTGGGGTTCCTCCTGTATATGCTCCATTTAGTGCTGCTCCTGCACCAACCAGGGGTGCGATCCTGGAGTCTGTCTGGACCCTTAAAGCGACGCCGTCTGCCCCAGAATAACTCTGTCCTTCATGGCTGTATGTCACTGCTGCTCCCTGCTGGTAAACTGCTGCATCCTCATTTGAGCCATTCTGAGTGTTCTAAAAATAAAAGACAAACCACAACAAACAGTAGACAAATAAGCATTTCGGTCGGGATGCCTTCATGTACCATATTAGTAAGTGAAGCTAGACTACCTGTGCTAACTAGTTACCTGTGATATAGCCCACTGTGCAGCGGCTATAGCAGTGCTGGCCACCGTAGCTGCGCTCACTCTGCTCCCCTCAGTCACAAAGACATCACTGATGTTGACAAGAGCAACAGAAAGTGTCATTATCAATGACACTTAGTGCCTTGGCTAAAGCAGTCTTTCTTAATCTCACACACTTTATCTCGCAACTAAACTAGATCTTTTTTTTTTTTTTTCTATGTTGTACTTTGATCCAGTTTTTGTCCCTCTTAAATTTGCAAGTATATTTAACTGCATTCTTCGTTAAGAGTTTACCGTTTGGAACCTTTGGCAAACTCCACTACAATGGCTTTCCCATCAATAGACAGGGGGGGCTGCAGAGCCTGAAGAATCTGAAGCAGCTGCGAGGCCTCCTGTTGATAAAAAAAAAACAACATAATAATCTTCTAATTACCTTTCATGTTTAATATAAGTTTATTTTTAAAAATCATCTGTGCAAAAAGCAAATAGTAACAGACAGAAGGTTCCACTGTTTGATCTGGAACATGCAAGCCAGTAAATCAAACATATTTTTTCTATTCTTACCACTATAGTAGAAAGCTGCAGAAAAGCAAAGCCTCTGTTTAGGTGTGTGTGCTTGTCCTTGATCAGACGAACATTAGAAGGGGAGAGGGTGGCGAATGGAGCCAACGCAGACAAAATGGCTTCCACTGCTGTATGGGGGCCAAGGTTTCTAAGAATCAGAGCTGTGGAAATGGAGGATAATGACTGACGTTCTCTGCTGGCTTTGCAGACAAATTGAATTAGATCAACGTGATGAACAGCAGAGATGTCTACAGCATTGTGAAAGCTTGTCTGGAGGCTTACTGTCATTTGCGACATCTGCCGGCTGCGGCGCAGGCCCTGGGGAAACACTCGGACCAGCAGAGTGGTACGATACCGGCAGAGGCAGCAAGCCTTGGGCTCCCTCCTTCTGAACTCCAACAGGCATTTCCCTCAGCAACTGTGGCAGCTTTAGCTCAGCCTCTATGGAAAGATAGCACAACACTAATGCATCAAAGAAGAAGAGAAAACAGGTTGGTTATTAATAGCAACTCCTGTTAAACTTCACCTGATTTGGGCACACTGCATTTGAAGCACTTCTCTCGCCTTTTGAAGTTCTGGACACCACACTGTTAGAATAATGCGCAACCCATGAGAAGACCTGCTAGATGAGCCACTACATTATGTCTGGAATGCAGACCAGGTAATTCAAACATGAAAAACCTTGTTACAGAGCCAGTCCTCGTTGGCTCGTGGTTTGGGGTCGCTGTAGTGCATGGACACGCGCTGCTCCATAATCATCAGCGTCCCCTGGAGGAAAAAGAAAGAGAAACAGGAGGGACAAAGAATGAGTTTCAGAGATAATGTCACACACGCCACAAAGAGGCCTCATCTCACAAGAGATGAGATTGAAAGAGAAGAAAAAAATTAAGAGAAAGAGAGAGGGAGAGAGAATCAGAACAGCTGAGGCTTTAAAAAAGAAAGAGAGAAAAAAAGGACAGCAGAGAATTGCAACCTTCAGCTTAAGAAAATTCGGACGGACTGAGATGGTGTGTCTGTAGTTTTGTGGATTCCCATTATTTAGGGACAATGTGTGATATCTTTATAAATGTGTTATCCCTCCCCCCTTAAGGGGAAACTTTCCACAGATTCCAACAAAGTCCACACAACTTCCCTCAAGCCCCAAATGACAAAGGCTATGTCCTAAAATATGCAGTAATGGTTGAAAGAAAAGAATAAATAAAAAAAAATATGTTGTTTCTAAATCAACATAAAATAGCAGGGATGTTCAGATCAGGGTTGTTTTTAAGCCCACCCCTCCCCCCACCAATACCGATCCGAGTCATTTAACATTAGGCATTTTCCGATACAGAGTCCCAGTCAGAAACCTCATTTAAGTTAATAATCACTGCTATGTATGAGCTTGAACACTCAGCAGCTGACAAGTGGCACTTGGTAAACACTACATTTCACCAACACTAGGACTTACTCACCAATAAGGTTCTGGACGATGGATCTACACTTATCTGTTCTCCTTGACAGTTAAAATGTATTTTTTTAACAGGGTTTCTGCAGAAAATCCTCTATATGCAGCTCTAATACTTAACTTGGTGAAAAGAGTGACTATAGTTTAGGTAAGAACTATAAAGTTCTCACCTAAAAAAAAAAAAAGGTTGCTTTTAAACATATTTTTGACTTGCCAAAGCTAAAGAATTCAAGTATCTACTTATAACTTCTGCAGAAAATGCAAAGGAAATTTGATCATGTCCAAAGTTAACACCAGCATGTTTACCCTCTGTTTTGATCTGTCTCCATGAGCCTCCGTTTTCCTGCTTCATAAACATTACACTTGAGTTGCGACTGCAGCTTCGCGTCTTTCTATTACATCAAGCAGCGCATGGGAACATCTGAACCCAGCAGACAAAGTAAGTCACATGACACAGACAGACAGAAAACGGCAGCAGCCAACACAGTATCTTTCACTGTGAAATGTCATTATAAAAAAGAATGAAAAACTCTTACTAGAGCAACAAAGTAATGTGCATGGGCTAAAGTTCAACTTAGTGAGCCGTGCACGCAGAAGTGTGACAGGACTGTCACAAAATACACAAAGAAATAAAAGGTCAGCCTGGGCTCACTGGTGATGCAGCTGATAAATACAAACAAACAAAAAAAAAAGGTACACCCGCAATAGCTTTCAGAAGTTACGTTTTGTCAGGGACTCCGATATCGATTATTTAAAAATGCCATGATGGTAACCCCGATCCAATAGCTGGGTTCGGATCGGTACATCCCTATACAAAATACCTGAGGAGAATTTCCATTTCCACTGGTGTGTCCTCTCCAAAGGTGGCAGAGAAAACAGACATAGGACTGATAGACGGTATTACAGAATCAGTCCTTTATTGGAAAAAGTTATACTGCAGAGATAATGACTGAGAGGACATATTTTTGAAAACTAGGCAAGTGTTGAGTCTATATTCTTGGCTGTTATGTAGATGAATTTGCATCTTACTGGAATTTGTGTGCATGTGGAAAGAAAACAACTCTAAAAATACAAAGGCTTACCTGCCTTAGGCACAGGAAATCAATCATTTTCTAGTGTGCATTTTGCAGAAAACCATGAAAGTGCACCTGATGGCATGATGTCACTGGATATCATGTTAGCTAATGTCCCACTGACTTAATCTATATGTGTATTTGTGTATGTGTTGGAGAGAGTGACCTGGTTGGTCTCCATCCAGCGGGTGGCCTCCTGTATGAGATTAAACTCGACGAAGGCGAATCCTCGGCTCTGACCTGGACACCGCCCAGCGCCACAGCAACCGAACAACAACAACATAACAACAACGCAGTGTTTGGGTTAGTGCTTCATTTACAGAGGAGAGAAAGAGAGAGAAAAACCCTGTTTGAGCCCCAACAAAAAAAAAAAAATAAATAAAAATAATGACATGTTCTCTCCCACAAATTTTCTGCACAGGATGGGTCTCACTTGGGAGTCGGGGATGAGGAGGAATACTATCCACCCATCTGTCTGGGTCTGAGCTCTTTGCAAAATGGAAGTCGAGATACCCAAGCGGCAACAAACACACACATTTCTGATACTCTTAATTCAAACTCCAATCACAAAGACTCGAGATCTTTCTGTATCATCAGTGACTTGCGTAAGTGTTCATACCCTTTCAATTTTTTCACATTTTGTCCAATTAAAACCACATCAATGAACTTCAGTGGGGGGGTTTTGTGACAGACCAAGACAAACTAGCACATAATAAATTAAAAAACAAAAAGATTTTCAATTTTTAAAGTCTGAAAAGCACTTAGGTTAAACTTTGTAGAACTAACTTCTTTTTTTTTTTTTCAGCAAAACCTGCCAGTCCTTTGGGGAACGTCACTACCATGACCCTGAAACTAGATTCACATTTAGATTTAGGTCAGGACTTTGACCTGGCCATTGTAGAAAAGACTATAGTTTGATAGAAAAGAACATTCTGCCTCTCTGGCTATATGTTTCAGGTCATTATTCTAAGTTACATTAGTTAAATGTAATTAACATTGTTTTTTGTTAATTAATGTAAATTACATTAGCTGTATTTTCAAAGTATTTGCTTGGGATGCAATATTAAAACAAAAATGATAAATACTGTATTTGTTAAATATCGCATACCAACTATCAGATCTTGCGCAACAAAAGAATACAGTGAATTCAGTACTCATGGACTCACCTATTCTCTGATTTTTCCATAGAGTTCATGTAAAAAAATTTTAAAAAGACTGGACTGAAAAAAGGAATACTGTTGGTATTGATTCTGAAGCAGTGCCAAGATGGTTTCCACTCTACCCATTAATGTATGCTAAGGTACATTTAGTGTTTGACCTATTAAAGTAGTTATTTAATAGCGTTTTTAGTAGGAGCCCCAAGTATTCCATGTTCGGCTGTGGTTTGTAACCTCCTGAATACAGTGAATACTGGGGATTCACTGTATTCAGTCTTGTCAGTCCAATATGCTCAAGGGAAAAGATTGAGGAAAACAGTGATTTCATCACAGCTTTCCAATATTTTTATTTGGGATTGTCTTCTAATATTATGCAGCCCTATATTTAGCTTCATGTGTCTTCCCTTCCACTCTGATCAGCCTCCAATGGCTATGGTGACAATGTATTTTAAGACAAAACAGGGAAAGGTTTTATGGGTAAAAATACTTTAGCAAGGCACTGAATTATTTTGCCTGGTGCAAAATTGACAACAACCAGTATGCACAAAAAAAAATAAAAATACAAATGTTATTTTCCAAAATGTTAGATCACAGCAACTAATCTGAAAAGCGGATAAAGACTGATGTGGGTGTGAAAGAGTCAGCAGAGTGTTGGGGAGGTTAAGTGTGCCAGTGTCAGTAAAGCACACCTCACAGACAACCAGGAAGTTAGCAAAGTCCAACACCAAAGACACAATGACCGTAATGGGAAACAGTAGGAAAAATATATATAGAAAATCAACCATGTAGCTGATCGTTAGCTGCAAGGTTTCATTCTCAGGACACACAATTTATCTATGGAAATAATTTATGCATTTGGAGTTTTAACTTTCAAAATTTGTTCAGCTCAGGTGCATTTAACTTCCAAGGTGGATGAAAAAGGGCCACAAAACAAGGAAAAACAGTATATGAAACACAGAAAACAGGAAAATTGAGTTAATGACACTCCTTGGCTGTATGCCTGCATGTTTGCTTGAGAGGCGAAATTAGTAGGACATAACTCAAAGGGTGGATGGATTTTGCTCTGTGAGAAACAGCAAAAGGACAGAAACCAGAAGGTCAAAGTAAAAAAGCAGGAATCTGAGCCTTCTCTGTACCAACCTGAATATCTAAACATTTGCGCTGTGCTAGAGCTGTCATGTATCATAACAAGACTGTGAGAAAGTGAAGGCAATCAATCCTAACAGAAAAACAACAAGAGCAGCAAGAACAACAGAGCCAGGAGTAGGATGAGACTGACACAAGGAGGGGAAGGTGGCCAGCAGACAAACCCTCACCTGAAGATTTATTCCTCATAAGGCGAACTTCTCTTGGCTGGATCCCCTGTTCCTGAAGTTGTGCCCGAATCTTAAAACATCCAATAAAAAAATAAAAAAAAGAAAGAAATGCAGTTTAGACTTTACAAGCATAAGCTGCACCACTGTTTGGTGCAGCTTGAGTAGATTGTATTATTGTTTTTATGTTATTTTTTTTGTGATGTGTGTAACAGATCTCTCTTGTGAATGAGACAATCCTGTATGAATGAAGGATTATAGTTCAGAACAAGTCACACCTCATTGGCTGTGGCACTCATTGGTAGCATGCGAAGCATGATAATGTTACTGGGCCTCTGGTTCTGGTCCAAGTCTGCTCGGTAGTCCTGGTCTCGCTGGTCCAGTTCCTCTGCAGACGGGTCTTGTCCAGCGCTTTCACAACCACCTTCCTCTGCTGTTGTTGCTGCTGCTGCTGCTGGAAAAGTCTTCCAGAGAAGGTTGAATTAAAATAATTAATCTCTGCCATTAAAGGAAAGAAAATGTTGCAAATTATGCATTTCTCAGGATTTACCCTCGTCCGTCTTCCGCCTCCACGAGAGACCCTATCCTCATCTCTTGGTCTGAATTCCATCTGTTCAGAATGGGCAACCCAGTTGCCGTCCCTATTTAAACCCCTGTTTTCTGGAAAGCCTCTTCCACCTCGCTGCCTCCCCCTTCCTGGTGGGCCAGTCTGTATCTGCTCAAAGTCTTGTCTGAATCTATCCTCCTCCCCTTGGTGGCTGAGAAGTGCACAATCAGGGTGTGACTGAGAAAAGGGGGGCCATCCAGGTGTATTCCCCTCCAGACTAATGTCGCCTCTGGTATTCCCTCTATGGTGAAAATGTGCGGAACCTTGGAAACCTGCTGGGAAGTCATGACCACCTAGCGCCTCATCAGGCATGAATAACCCATCATCTTCCATTCTGACTTCATGGACTCCCTCCTCATCCTCTTGCCCATAAGCACGATAGTCCATGTCCCGAAAGTTGTGATCATTGTGAGAGCTACCATAGCGGCCGATGCGATCGCCTCGACCACCCCTGATGATGTAGGATAGAATCACGTTATAGTGTCTTCAACGAAAAATATGCAAAATAATCTGTATTGTTTTAAAAAAAATAAGTAACTGGTGTACTCACCTCCGCTCATAGTCCATGTCGACTTTGAAATTTCCCCAAAGCGTTTGCTTCTTGACGGTTAAAGCTATTGAATGCAAGATGACAGCAGTGATAAGGAGCTGAGATGAGATATTGGATTACAGGAAAAAATGAAACTCGGGGTGCAGAGTAGTGTTGTACAATGCGATCATTCGGATGCATATTTTCACCGTACACACACTACTGTCACTTTGAGATAACCTTCTTACCTTTGGGTCTACAGTATTAAACAAACTACTAAAACTTTCAACAACAGACATTCTTCAGTTCCTAGCAAAGCACACACAAATATTAACAGGAGAATAGGAACCTAACGTGCAGCGGTCATCTCTGCTAGCAGCTAAGCTAACTAGCAACTCCAGGTTTGACACACCGAACCAAAACGGCTCTCAACTGTTACAAACCCGAGTGCATTTTTAGACAGAACGGATAAAAGACTTACCCTGGACTTACTTCAACAACAGCCTTTTCATAAAACGTCACGCTGAAGCTAAGGTGAGTGCGACGTTTTCTTTTTTGTTTTTTTGTTTTTTTAGTTAGCCAAGTGTAAAATGGCCACAGGAAGACATGTCACAGAGGGCGGGACTAAAACTCCAGTTCTCAAGTGTGATTGGTGTCCGTAAACCGACTAAGATAGAAGAAAGACGTAAAAGACGTAAAGTTGCAAATACGATGGAGAGCTGTGTAACATTTAAGCAAATAAGAGAGTATAAGTGTGATGGTTATTTTTTATGTTATATTTAGGTTTTCCTGATAGTCTCAATTGTGTAGACTTGGAAATTAGATTTGTTGTATACACTTTTGAATATATTTAATTAAAATTGTATTTACAGTATTGTTGTACTAAAGATCTATGTATTCTAGTTTTAACCAAAAAACTGATCTTGAGGTAAAACTGTGTTTTTGCCAATTATTAGTTCAGGTCATATTATTTTATATAAATAAGATTTTGTTTCATTTAATCGCAATGTATAATGTTTAGAGTATATTTTCTTCTAGGGTTTCCAAAAACCCAGCTATCTACTTTCTATACTTCCTTTTCCTTGCAGGGATGCATTCTAAGAGGTATCAAGCCTTTTACAGGCAACATCGCAAACCACTGTTTTACCGTCCTCCAAAAACATCTTTGATAACATATTCACTAAAATCTGATACCCCCACATTTTTTTTTTTTTTTTGCAAAAAAAATAATTAGATCCAGACCTCCAGTACAGATATTTCTTTTTCATTCACTTCATTGAATGAAATACCTTTACAAAAACATTGTAAGTGCAATACATGTTCTTCTATTGCAGTTTCTGTTGAAGCTGCTGTTCAATAAAGTATTTGAAGAACACAATATCCTTACATTAAAGAAAAAGACCATGGTGTTTTACAAATTTTATGACAGCGTAATCTCTTGACAATATGGCAAGTAAATCATTGGATATAATCTTAGGCTATTTCATAAAACGTTTGACCAAAAATGAAAGCATGCAAGAGAAGTATAAAAGTAATATCAAATTGTTGCAGTAAATGATAACTGAATGCAACAAAAAGTTCTCACACAAACAAAAAAACACTTAAAAAGAAGATTACACAACCGAAACTTGTAACTAAAAAGAAACATTTCACCAGTAACAGAATATTAGTTTATTTTCTATATTCAGAATCTGATGATAATTTAGTTCTACAATTAAAATGTGACTGAAAAACATGTTCACAAAAGATCATAGGTGTACAGGACAGTATAATGGAGATTTGATGGGTTAAAAGGAAGATTAAAAATATACAATGCCTTGTGACGATAAGTGACAAAATATGAAGCTTAATTCAGCTCACCTGTTTGTGAATTGATCCCCTGGTTAATGGATTTCAGTGTGGTACAAAAATGTCTTGGCACTTAAAATTGTGGCGTTATGGTACCAAGAAAGGTTTATATTACTATAAGCAATAATTATTTTTAAACCAAATTACAAATTGATTTTGTACAAGGTTATGAATCTCATTATAGTTTTTCTATAGCGTAGCTGTTCTCGTCTTTGTTCTTCTTGAGGTACAAATCAGCCTTGGTTTGAGACGTCTTGGCTTTAAATTCCTGCCTCCCTTTAAGTTCTAAAGAAGGGCTCTGCCCTTCACGAGAGCTCCAGGATAACGCTACTTTTCACCGGATTTTAGACAAGCACACAGCGATTCTTCTTCCGACGGTCGTTCGTCAACGCTGCCCTAGCTGCAGTTTCAAAGACTTGCTTCACGCCGTCTTTGTTTTTAGCAGAACACTCCTGGTAGCTGTAGGCGCCAATTTGATTCGACATGTCTTTGCCCTCTTCGTATTTAAGTGGCTCCTGAAAACAAATGTAATAGATTTACACATTTTGTGATGTTTAAGAAGATAAAAATACATAGTTATTTTGAGCTACCAAAAAATTTAAACAACTAACTCAACATGCCTCTTTCTGACTGGCAAGTGTTTTTCTGACATTCTCATCATTGCGAAGATCCGTTTTGTTCCCCACCAGGACTATGGGAACATGAGGACAGAAGTGTCTCACCTCAGGAATCCACTTTTCTTTAACATTTGCTGCAAAAAGTAAAGAAAAAAGTCATCAATTAAATAATAAATAAATCACATTCCTAATCTATAATATGCTTAATAAAACCTAATTATGTTATTATTAGCTCCTCTTTTGAATTGCCACCTTAATGTGGTGGAATCCCATTATCATGAAGGCTATGTTGTCCATTGATTAGGATCCTGGTAGGGTCGCTCAGATTGGCAAATTGGCCTCAGGAGCTGGGGTCAGACAAGAAGTAATTCAAGGATTCGGATTATTTGGCAGATCACAAGAAGAGATGAGGTTGCCCGGATTTTGGAGCCCTCCCCCAAAGTCAGGCAGGTGGGGAACCAGGCAAGTGTCTTGTGGTTAAACCTTGGTCTTCAGGTTGCAATTGTTGTCTGTGCAAATGCACTGAACATCATTTCAGATTACCCAGTTGTATTGGAGTCTCTGGATGATGACATGAAAGAGGTGCCATCTGGGTATGAACTCCATCCATAGGGTGGTTGGACTCAAACTTAGTAACAGGGTTAGGGGTAGAGAGGATGCTTCTTCACTGATATTTAAACTCCCGTTCAGATATCAGCATGCCTCCTGTGCGCTAATCTGTTCAGATTTTACATGTCCCACTGGTAGGAGATCTTATGTATGACTACACTAGCTGAGGAGATTAGATATATACCCTTCTGGCCTGGGGATGCCCTGGAATGAGCTGGAGAGAGTGACCAGGGAGAGGACATCTGGGTTTTCCTTCTGCTAAGTTATAAAAAAAACCCTCTGCTTTCGTTCTAAGGACATGCAAGGCATCTTGTTCCAAACTTTTATTTTAAGTAATCAAGGCAAGTGGTACATTCTCACACAAGGACCAGCTGCATTGAAAGTACCATCTTCTTTGTGTGCCTTCTTTACAGTAAGGTACCACGGCTGTCAGAACCACAGAATCAAAATTTTTACTGTATTATGTATAAATGCAGATAAACAAGAATTTCACTGTATAAGTATGGGAAAATTCTGGTTACCACAACTGCCGGTATTTCACCATAAATTAGTCATTTTTTTACAGCGTACCTCACCACATGACCCGATCTTGGATCAGCAAATGGATAGATAGATATTATTTTCAACCCAGCCCACAAACAATACCTAGACTGTCCCGGCTGATCACAGAGAAGCACATAAGGATTACATCAGTGTCTGGATAGGAAAGCGGCCTCAGTCGGTCATAGTCTTCCTGACCTGCTGTGTCCCAAAGTGCCAATTGTATCTGAGCAAAAAAAAGAGCAAAAGTATAAGTTTAGAAAATGTCTGAAATCATTACAAAAAGTTAGGTCTACATAGTATTTTGATGATTATGGAAATTATGTTGTGTTTTAATATTATTTCAAACAAAAAAAAAAGTCTTTTTTTTTACCATCTTTTGTATAAATCTTTTAACGATAATTTGAATTTTGTTGTTTGCATTTTATACCGTGACAAAACTATGCTGTATGAAATAAAACTTAAAATGTAATAATATTAGATAAATGTTAATATCCACATCATTTTATAATGCTATCTTTTTTCTCGAGTATATAGTCTGTTCTAGAACCTTTGACTCACTAAAAACCATTTGGTAAGATGCTATCTTTTATGTCAGCAGTCATTTTTCTTTTGATAGATATGCAACTCAAAGACTGACGTTATTACTGTAAATGGTGGTTTTGCAAAATAATTGATTCTGAAGGGCTGAATACAAATGCATGTCTCCCTTTTTACATTTTTATTTCTGAAGAAAATTAAAACAGCGCACCCCTTTCACTCCAGTTCTCTGTTCTGTTCTAAAGCGTATGTGGTTTCTAACTGAAACGTGAAAAGAAGACGCAGCAACTACAGACTCATGCACTACCCATAAAGTGCATGAATTTGAAGATAGAACAAAATGAAAGTAGGATGGTAAACTTTGGATTTTATTCTGAGCAATAAGTACTGAAAAACAATAAAAAAAGTGCTTTTTTTTTGGTCTAATGGGAGAATAAAAATATTCAAATGATTTTATAGGAAATAAAATAATTAGAATATTTTATTTTCTAAAATATGCAATTTTAAGACATTGCAATTTACTGATAATGGTATTCCTAATTAGTCACGGCAGGTATCATAATTTTAAAACTTTAAAAAGTAATTGCAAAAATATTAGTGCCCACCTTCCAAGAAAGATGGGTTTTTGTCTGTTTGCTAACTAACTAAGCCAGCAGCCAGACTTTCAAACTAAGTGACATCATCCCTTACCTGTTTCTGATCCAATTCAAGGTCTGCCACATAGTTCTCAAACACAGTTGGCACATAGACTTCGGGGAACTGGTCTTTGGTGAAAACCATGAGCAGACATGTTTTCCCACAAGAACCATCCCCAACGATCACCAACTTCTTCCTGATAGAGCCCATTTCTGGGAAACACAAACAAAACAGAGGAAAAAATAGCCAAGCCACGCCAAAGTATGAAGAACAAGGCCTTCTTGTTATTAAATTATCGAAAACTTACACTGCTTTTGACGCTTTCAGCACAGATTGCCTTGGTAGACACTTGCCACAGCTGCTTTGACAAGATCTCAGCTGGAATGAGCTGACTGGTTGTATTCAGATGCTACAGAGATTCCCTTGCTATGCTACCAATCCAGTTGAGTTGGGAAATGCGGACTTGTCAGACCAGTCATCTCTTTGAGGCTAGGCTACCTACTGCTGTTTAGACTGTGAAATTCAAAGTCGCCTTGACTGATTCTAACGTGCCAGCCTTGTGCTATCTGTGAAACTGAAAGGACATGCTTCCAAGCAGGGGGTAGACGAGTTCAGTGAGTTAATTGTCCTACCAGACAGACTGGAAAGCTCGGCCCACCTCCTTGTGTCATTTGTCAGAAGGATGCCACACCTTACACGTAACAAAAAGTTTTTAACTTTTATAAACTGCAGCTGTCTGTTTATCCGTCTGACGGCATTAACATCCAAAATGTTCACAGCATGACAACCCAGTGTGTCTGAAATACTTTTCTAATTCATTACATAATGTACAAACTACTGACAGAAAATTATTTAAGGTTTTGTTTATATTTCATAAGAATTAAGCAATTTGCTAAACTGCTAAATTTCACAAGAATGGAATGGCTTCTGACAGGATTGAGTCTCACTTACTCATATACTCACAGGTCTCTTTAGTGTCTATCTCCATTACATTGCTTGTTAGCAATTCATTGTTAGTCAGTCACATTGGAGCATCATGGTACATTTAGGCATTTAGATGCAATGAAAATAAGTTTCTCTAGCCTAAATCAAGCAACGGAATGGGAAAGAGAGGAGATTTAAGTGACCTTGAATGTGGCACGGCAAAAGTTGTTGGTTGCAGACACGCTGCTCTGTGTATCTCGTACACAACTCGTCTAGAGGGAGTTGAGTGTTTTCCCATTCATCCATCATTTGGGTTAGAAAAAGAAAAAAAATACAGGAGAATGGGTAAACTGGTTCAAGATAACAGGAAGGCACATCGCCCTCCATGAAACGTTCTCTCCTGCAGAGTCTATGACGTTACAATATCTCATCTTGCTGAAACTTTCATCATTTTATGCGTCAAACTCACCCTGCAAAGTCAAGGGGTGGAGCTAACACAGCTCTGATGAACTCTTACTAGTTTAGCCTCATTTTTGAAAGTGACGGGCACTTTCAGATGATTTTACTTGACTTTCCTGTGAGCTCATTGGTGAGATTTTAGAATTAGCAGGCAAGACAGAAGCAGGAGGCTGTCGTCCAGACCAGATAAAGCCGAAGAATTGATTGAATGCCAGTTTCGTAGAACAGGGAAGCAAAAAGCCGGTGTTCAATGATTTTCAAGAATGTGGCTAAACCAGTGGAGTTCAACAGATCACTTTCAGTCATGCCTCTCAAAATTTGACAGATAAATTTAATTTAGTCTCTTTTAACTTAACTTCCCATAATATTTTAGTTTCCTAATTCTTCAGTTTTTTTTTATTGGATTTCCAAGATAAATTTAATCAAATATGTCTTCTTGCCAGTGGATTTTGACCATTTTGGAAGAGGTCTAAAATCTTTGTTCCCTCATTTGTTATTTTTCTTTTTTTTTGAAGGATGTGTTCAACTGTAAGTCTGTAGAGATTTACATTCGGACATTTTATCTACATCTTCTTGCTAGCGTAAATGCCATCTGTCCACCCCTTTTCTTTCTTTTCCTCAGAAACCATAAATCTCAAATGAAATCTTTTGAAAGAGGAAAAACGAGACGTTTTTCAGAAAGTTTTATTTTATCGTGTGACCACTTGAAGATTCATAAGAATTTATTTACAAAAAATCATCAAGACGCCATTTTATTTCTTACATACATGTCAAAGTCATGACCTATTTCTATTATATTTTCTTCATTTGGTTGTCAGGGCTTATATTAGTAAGCGCGATTGATGATGATGTACACGTATATAGTGCTTACATCATACATATAATTGCAGAGTAAGAGCTGTTCATAATGAATACCTCCCTGAGAGTAGCCATGCAGACCCTGGAATGGCTACTGAGACGCTTCTCAAGCGCGACTGACATTAAAACCTGTCACAACAAGCATGCCTTCTCTCTCCCTGTGCTTTTAGTTCCAGAGAAGGCACACTGAGATCAAGATGTTTTTTTTGCTGCTGATGTCAGGGTTAAAACTGCTGCTGCTGCTTCTATTTGATTCTATGGACACCGGAGGTGAGGTGAATGACTGATTGACTGGCTGCATCTTCTCGGCTATTTCCTGATGGTGGCTGTGCCGCTGCTGCGTTGGTAGAACAGGACGTAGGCTTGATTTGTCTGGAGCTGGTTCTCCGTGACCGAGGTCACGCTGCACATGGAGAAAAAGGAGGGAGGCTCTGAGAAGGAAGACCACGTTTGTACGGAAGACATTCTGACATAAAACTGCTTCTGATCATCGGGTGTCAGAACCTCTCAAGTCTCACCTGGAGTCATTGTAGAAGCACCATCCACTTTGATCTAGACAGCAGGCCGTATAGTGGCCCATATTCACAGTGCCAGCGTGGTTACAAATTGCATATAAATCATATAAAACTGGGCCTGTGGAGACAAAAACAGACATTTCTCAGAACTAAGGCTCGTCTCTGAAATATTTTTTTTGTAAAAACGACCAATTATTTCAGCATAAATTAAATGCAAAAGTATTCAAAGACAAGACTAAAGCACACCATCTTTTGTTTATTATAAAAATATATTCAAAATTTAGTCTTATTTTCTAGAATCTGTTTACTCTTGTCATCAACAAGCAAAACCAAACAACCAGAGCGAATATCGGGCCACTTCCTTCGCTACTATAAACACATAATTATATACCTTCAAAATCTTTGCGATCTGATGAGTTAAGGTTACAATCTATTTTATATTTAAATCCAAATGCAATCTAAAAACAACTGTGGATATGCTTTTGAATCTATGCTAACATAGCAACATGTTTTCTTGTTTAACATTGTCTCCATCAAGTTCAGTAGTAAACCGCGTCAGTTTGAGTTATTTCCCCCATTACTTGAATAAAATTTGATTATGATTTCAATAGAAATCCATTTTCTTCACATTTTAAGTAGTCTTTCCTGGTGCATACGTTTCAATTTACATCTGTATCTCCAATTTATCTCCCATTTAAAAAAAAAAAATGGTCAAGCAGCTGACCATGGGTAGCAAGTGAAACATGTACATAAGCTAAGGTAATGAAAACCCTTTGTTACCACAGTCAACAGGTCCGTAAGGTCCGAGGTCCAGGTTTTTGAGGGGAAAAGACACGTACACTGTGCTTTTACTGATAGACCACCTGGACGTTGTGAAACGGTTCAAATCTGTCGGAGGCTGTTAAGTACAAAATGTGTTTTTGCACACCAACACCATTCCTCATTTTCAAATGAATTCCAGCAGAAGTTGTTGCCAAGGATACGGATTACAATAACCTGAGGAAACCTCTGGATGGAAAGCCGCTTGGTGCACTCTGTACGCCTGTTACACCTCTCACACATCTGGAAGATGCAGAAATCAACATAAAAAAAATAAAATTAAATAATAATAATAATGACCAGATCTGTTGTCTCAAGTAAATCTGGTTGTTGAACTATGTTCAGTTCAAAACCTGTGGAATTTATTTTTTTTTTCTTACTGGTGAGTTTTCCTTGTCGAGTTTCTCCTCCTGAGAGAAGAGGTCCAGACACTCCTGCAGAGTGACCTCCCCTGCAGAGCTCCTTTTAGGGATGGGCAGCGACAGATCACAGAACACGTCGAACGTGTTGGAGTAGTGCGAACAAACCGAGCAGTGCAGTGAACTCCGCAGCTGACCTGAGAAAAGATCTGTCAAGAGCAGGGGAAGAGTTCAATGTCAGTTTCTGCTTCAGAATCCAGCTGGAGACAAAGACGAGGTTGACCTCCTCACCTACTATTATGCTGTCATCTCTTTCCAAGTGCTTCTTCCACATGGCGTTGGCCTCTTCTGAAATTCTACATCAGATCAGAAATAGGAAACACAGGTTGCGCATTCACATGGGACAGATCCGGGATTCAAGCACAGATTTGTCTCGTTCTGTTCGTACCTAAATCTGACGTATTGTTGCTGAGGCTCCTTCCCTGTCCTTTTCACATAAGGCCTGCGATTTATTTCGGTATGCAGCTTGTCCAGTAGGAACCTGAGAAACTCCTGGGCATCTTGCTGACTGGGTTAAATTCAAACATAGAAACATTTTTGAAAGCTCGAGGACAACTCTAGGGATTCTTTCATAATAAAAGAATCTCGGTGATTATTCAACGTTATTTGCAGGAACACAAATAGCAATCACAGACCTAACAGCTGATGTTGGGCAGGCATGTCTGGCAAAGCTACGAATTGGTTTGTGCGTCAGTTTTCATTTAGGATTTCTGTTGCCAAATTAAACTTCAGATCATGTTCAATCACTGTTACGCCTGGAGTTCAACAGAGCTATGTCCCTGGCCCAATCTTTTTCATTTTCTTCCATTTAATAACTTTAAGGGATTGTCTCATGCAAAAGGTTTTACTCCTTCTGATAGATTTGTGAACATCAAATAGCCCAACTCCACTAAATTTTAATAGAAAAATATAACAGTTTTTCTTACCTGTAACCGCTGAAGTAAGGCACCGCTGCTTTAAAAACGCTGTAAAACTGTCGAGGATTTACAGTGTCTCCTTCCCTTACGTCCCAAAGGCCTGAGAGCACCTGAGAGAAACCTGGCAATAGAACAATGGAAAAAGAAAAAAAAAAGGTACGATTTAAAAAAAAAAAAAACATGTGGAGAACATAAAAAAAAGAGGTAGAAAAGGAGGAAACGCACTTTCCATGAGCTTCGCCTCCTCTTTTGAAAACTTCTCATGCTTGTAAGACTTCAGAAGACAATAGTTGCGCAGGACACAAGTGTGAGACAAACACTGGACCACTGCGTTCAGGAAGCACTGTTGTCCGAACAGAAGGAAAAGAAACGTGAGCCTGTGGCAGCAAAACCTACGGGACATTTGCATGCCATCTCTTTGACACTTACTGTATTCCCAATGTTTCTAAGGCCAACTCTTCCACTCCCAACAGTAAGCGGCTCTTTCTACGAATAAGAAGGCGTGGTAGAAGTTTATACCTGGATCTAAAGTGGAGCTGTATCTGCAGACAGATTATTGTTATGTAGGTACTGGTGTGCCATGTTCTCTGCTCTATGTGACTCGCTGTCTGCGTTGACCCTGCCATGTTGGCCTGTGTGTAACTTTGGCAGGACAGATTTAGCCTTCTTATCTCATTAGCATAACAAGCAAGGCTAAAAAAAGGGGGTCAGTCTGAGGCTTTATCCTATTAGAGTGCAAGGAGTGCTGACAGGTGCGTAAACACGTGTGTGTCGATCAGCATCGCACCTTCGTATTTTCAAATGATCCTTTCCTGTGCTTATATTCTAAGAAATTTGATAGAAATCCACACTGATGACACGTTCGGTGCCATTTGAGGACAAAGTAAAGACCAAACGCAGTGTTTTTCCCCCCCCCACCTCATTGTCAGCGACCAGCAGCAGGCCCATCAGGGATGTGTAGAGGACAGACTGGGAGATGTCCGCTGTGTCTCTCTGCAGACCGTTCTGAGAAACCAGGGTTCGACACAGGGCCCCGCAGGAGCCCTCCACGTTGACGCCGCTGGACCCAGGCATCCTTTTCTACCAGTCGGCCTCTGTTCGAAGTTGTGCCGACGTGTCTTATCCCTGATGCGCGTCTGATTAAAGGTCAGCGAGATGTTGAGGGGGCGACCCTTCTTATCAGGTTGCAAAGCTCAGAGGAGTGCACCCCCTGCCTTACCTTGAGAATGACAAGTAACATTTACAGCTGAAAAGAAAGACAAAGAAAAAAACAAACTCAAGTTTGCTTTGATAATCCTTTAGAGTGCAATTCTGCATTAAACACATGAAGTGAAATAAGTTTCTAAAAGATTGTTTTTGGACAAGTAACACCAAGAATTTCTAAATTCAGCTGATACCCAATGTTAAAATGCATATAAATAAAAAGATTTGGTTACGTAACCAGGATCCAGCAGCACGGTACGGATCAACCTAACAGCCAATCAATGCGCACCACTTAACTGTTTTATGCACATAAAGATAGCCTCTACAGCAAACAGTTATTTCTACAGAAATATAACGTATATAAAAAGAGAGAGCGCTTTGGACTCACCCGATCACTTTGGTCTGTATCTTTGAACAAAGAGTCCCAACCAAACTGTTCCCATCATCTGCTGAGCTGTTAAAAATGCATAAAGGGGACGTCTACGGTTTCACTGTGTTTGTGGGATAGAACTGAAAGTCTACCTCTCTGCCCTGTCCTGGCCACGAGTGTCAGAGAGAAAGAGAGAGCGAGAGCCAAAGAGAGAGTGAAAAAAACAGACACAGGGAGGGAGGATAATCATCTCTAATCTTTTCACTGCAGGTCGTGTTGGCTATACATAGACGTGTCAATGTGTCCATCCATGAACACCTCGGCGAGCTCTTTTTTTTTTTTAACTGTCAGTCTTTATTAAAATACAGGCGGTTAAACATTTTGTTGCCATTTTACATTCACATTCAGCAACAGGAACACTGTTCACAGTCAGCGCACTTTATGACAATCACAAAAATAAAGAAAAACAAATAAAGAGAAACTTTTTTTTTTCTTTGCAATTATCTGAGTCTTTTAATTCAAACTGTTCATAAAATAGTCCATCTGCTTTGTTTCTTTCGCTCTCCGGAAGGGCGACCCGGGTGAACGGTCCACGAGTCAGCGACAGGTGTGGTCTGCCATGTCCGTGTCCGAGCTGAGGCTGAGATCCGCTATGTGACACAGCGCGGGGTCAGGGGGCAGCGAGAGCGGCGACTGGCTGGTGTGAGCGGTCCTGTCCCTTGACTGGACGATGGCCTGGCGCAGGCAGGTGATCCACTGCTGCTTGCTGAACGAGTCGTTGGCCTGCAAGCAGTAAGGGTTGACTTTGGAGCGCCCTCTGCTGCTCACACGGAAACAGTTCTTCACTAGAAGGTGACGGAAAGAGGAAGGAAGGAAATTGAGTGAAAACAGTTGTAGGTTTCAGTTCAGCTAACAGAGGGCTAGAACTACTCTCGCATTGAGGTCTGCTTACAGCCTGTGATTCTTCACAAGCACATGAATATCACAACATGATTTTAATTACAAGTTTGTTTTTTTTGATAATTATTGAGTTGGTAAGTTCAATTAAATTGAGGTAAAGAAGAGTCACTTCTTCCAACTCCTTTTCAAACAGAAGAGTAGTGGTGAACAAAATATTTCGATCTTAGTTATGTATGCACATGTCTTCTCTGTCCTTGAAATTGAAAATCTGTGTTAAATTCTGATTATTTGATGCATATTTTTTATGTTTTAATTGTTTCAAAAACATGAAATACCATAAAGCTTTGTAACCTTTATGGTATTGAATTGCCATTTTTATGAAAAGGGAATTTTAAACAAAGAAGTTTAGATTTAGGGAGAAAATCTAATGCTCAGAACTAAGTTGACTTATTCAGAATAGTTTGGCCTTATATTCAAGTTTGTACTAGATTCTGAGATTCCACGACTTTTTTAATTTGTTTGTTTGATGACTGCCATGATCCCAACTAAAAAAAATAATTTATTTCTAATCCAATATTAAAACAGAAAAATGACCTTTGTCGTTTCCTCCGGTGAATGCTCCTCTGAAGGCTCCTCCTCCTCCAGCCTCACTGTCTGGGATCTCCTCTAAATTGATCAAGGTGTTGGGCAGAGGCTGCCGGTACACGCTGAACATTTGTCCTCTAATGTCTCTCTCATCCCCTGGTCTGGTCAGCACCAGCGCCAGTTCAAACAGGAATACGTGCAGCTTCTGTTGCATGGAAGCCAGAAGAAACGAAGTAGTTGTGAACAGATATTACGACTTACAAATTAAGGCACCTTCGTGTGAGCTCGCGTCAGGGACGCCGCACGCACCTGCCCCTTGTTGGTCTTGAGCTCTCCGTGGCAGTAGAGGAAGCGGGACTGATGGATCTCAGGTATTCTCTGGCTCTCTTCGAGGTATATCAGCCCCCGCCGGTAGAACTGACACTCGGCCTCCCCCGTCTTTTCGTTCACCTCGGCCACGATGCTCTGGATCAGCTCCAGCTGTGGTCAGCAAAGCATTGCACAGAGTAAATGTGTTTTTCTGGGGCCATTTGTGTCAACAGCAAAGTTTCTCGTCATGCACATTTGTGATTATTTCAAAACAAAAAAGTAAGAAAAAGCCTAAAAAGAGGAAAGATATCATTTGGATAAATAACATAGTGTTGTTCATCTCCCAATTTTCAGTCTTTTTGGGTTTTTTTATTAATTTCATAGATTCACTAAGATTTTACTTTCAAACCTCAAATGAGGCCACAGGGTTATTCTTAATGAAATGAGCAGCTTATAATGTTATCTCTATAAAAATCTATTTTAACCATTCAGTTTAGCTTCATTTTAAATTCTGCTGGTAACCAAACACCTCCATCTCTTCCTGACTCATGCATAACAGAGCTGAAAATGGTTAGAAAAGATGAGATAAGATAACTTCCTCTTCATTATTCGTTTTTTTTTTTTTTTTTTTGGTTTGTTTGTTCTCAATGGAAATATAATTCATTTATATGGTCTCTCAATAACAAATACATCATTACTACATGAAACCATATAATTCTTAATTAGATTACTTTACATTACACTTTATATGTTTAGACATTTTTTTTCACCCAAATGTGTTTTTCCCCCCATTTTTTCTAAATTCAAATGCTGTAACTGCTTTAAGATAGAAAAAAAAAATCGACAGGCTGAACAGGCTGAACCAAAACCCTCAAAAAGACAAAGAAAGAACTTGTTTTGGGTATGACATCAAACTAATAGCGAGGTTTAGCTAAGAACGAAGGACGTCCAGACAGATCTCAACCCAGCGTTCCAGATTTTCTAAGGCCACAGGTCATTGCAACTCACAGCGTCGGGCAGTGTGTCCTCATCTGGGTGGTCTGGAGGCGTGCACTTCTGTATCTCCTTCAACAGCAGCGGGTATTTGACCAGGCGGCTTCTAGGAAGGTCCAGAAAGTTCCACAAGTCCAATTTCCTACTGAACGAAGACTCCTGACACAGGCGCAGGAAACGATCGACTCTTTTGTCCTGCTTCTTCTGGTCCAGCAGAGCTTTGGCTCCCACCTGGTTGCAGCAGTATGTGACGTAGGCTTCCAGGCAGGGGAACTGCAAAGGGGGAACGAGACGAAGTGTGAAGCGAGAAATAGAATGTGCCCCCCCTTCGTCTTTCTTCTCTCGCTTTTGCCGTGAAAACACTCACCCAGCTCAGCAGAGTCGGCACCACTTCGCCCACCGTCTTCTCTGAGCCCCTCAGCCGCTCAAGACGAGCCAAAAGATCTGGTATGAAACAGACAAAAAAAAAAAAACATTCTCAAGGCCAAAATGGAAAATTTTATCTGCCATGATAAAGAAACCAATACATCCATCAGTTTTATATGGAAATGATAGGCTAAAAGAAGCACATTTGATGCCTCGTATTTACTTGGAACCAGAGGCTTTTACTGCGTGTAGATGGTCAGGAAATGATGCGTTCTGAAATATTATTAGTCACTGAGATTAAGCTGCAAGTAAGTTCATGTTGTTTACCCTCATGCAGTGGAATCAGGGAGTCTAAAGTCCCGAAGATTTGTCCGAGTTCACTTTCTGTCAATATATCCAACTTCAACATGGGCTCGTAGTACACCTAAAAACATAAAAACGCATGGAAACTAAGAAAACGCGAGCAAGTATATATATTTTCCTGCACTGTGTTCCGCGTCAGCAAGTACCTTCTTGACCAAACTGAGGTCTTCTATGAGTTGCCGCTCTCCCTGCGTCAGCTCATAGATCACCTGCAGAGGACAAAACGTTGCACACGGCAGCTTTAAGACGTGTCAGTGGAAATAACAAGACAAATTTCCGCACAACGCTGCCCGGGATGTAAACTAAGCGGAAACCCTGCATGCGCTCTCACAGCTGATTGTTTAATAGCGGAAGTTGAGCCGCTTAGTGCCAGCTCACATCCTCTTTCCTAATAGCCGTGCAGGGCAGCTTCAGAGAAACAGTGCAAGCTTGTCATCCCACCCACAGTGCGACCGCAGCCTCACAGCTCGTCCACAGAAACCCCGCCTCCCCGTGTAGAAAAAAACAAACATGACAAAAAAAATAAATAAATAAAACGACAATTGTGTAATAAAATGATAAAATTCACACCTCTTGGCGTTTGATCTCTTTTGCAGTCAGGTCATGGCTCTCTACGGTGTCGCTCCAACACTGGCTGTTGCGCCTACGTGGAAACGACGAGGCTTTGGAGCGAGGGCGCAGGGGTCCAGGGGGCAAAGGTCGGGCATCGGTGCGAAAGCTGATGGAGCGCTGCGAAAAGAGAAAGCATTAGGTATACGACTGCAAAAATCACATTAATGTCATTGCAAGGTGCAAAAATATACACGGGGATGTGTGTGTGTTCGTGTGTGTGTTACCGAAATAGACTGGCTGATGCGTTTAAGAGCAGGAGTCTTCATTGGCGTTATGACACCAGTCAGGCTGTTGGACTTTGCCACAGGTTTGACCTTTTTGTTACTGGGCTCCTGAAACAGATCAAGGCTAGAAGTTAAAGAGCCTTGGACAAAATACACAAAAATGTCAAAAACCTATAGGGTTAGTCTGGAAACAACTTAAAGCAAACCTCTGAATCCTTGTGATCAGACATAATTTCCCCTTCTTCCTCTTCCTCCTCATCCTGAAGGTCAGAAAAAAAAAAAAAACAGAGAGGTGAAGGCGACATGAAAGAGAGAAAGACGTTAAAGAGTGCTGAGATGTTGCATGGTGCACATCTCTCATTTCCTGTGCAAGGTTTTCAAAGAGGAAGAAAGTTGAAACTGCCTCAGTAGTGAAGCACACAACATGTCT
Organism: Poeciliopsis gracilis; assembly: GCA_911649635.1. Classification (NCBI taxonomy): domain Eukaryota; kingdom Metazoa; phylum Chordata; class Actinopteri; order Cyprinodontiformes; family Poeciliidae; genus Poeciliopsis; species Poeciliopsis gracilis. Next base: position 9,653,294 of record CAJVRI010001220.1, read on the forward strand.
GCCGCTTTTTTTTTTTTCCCTTTTAACCCCACTAACCACAGCTGCTGCAAATTTATTGCGGCAATAATTGAATTAAAGTTGAAATGAAAACAAAATCCATGACATTCATTGACAGAAAGCAAGCACACCAGCAACTTTCTGAAATCCCTGTAGACTCAATACAAGAAAAAGAAAACAAAAAACAAGAAACTACTCTTAAAATCAACATCTCGCATAACGTTTACCGCTTTTGTCAGTTCTGCACTCAGCATTGTGGTCACAAAGGTAAAGTTGACAGGCTTCCGCCACTTACTGAGAAAAGCAAGAGATATGACCGTGCGCAGCATTTCAGATTATTACTCACCTCTATGATTCTGATGGCTGGCTCAGGAATCAGGTCTTGTTTTCGCTTCTTCTAAAGACAAGACATTTTGCAGAATATTTTATGCACTGCATTTCAGACTATGGGTGATAAATACATGCTCTATTGAGGGGACAGGGTTGCTTACCCCAGCATGGTCACAGAGGACAGAGTGACCGTCTCCTGACACTGACCTAAAAAGAGGGGAGAAAAAAAAAATCTGTCAGAAATCAGATTGATTTTAATGTATTCTAAACACAGTGCTTATTGCTTTACAGAATTTCAGCTGCAGGTCATGCACCACTGCATTATGACATGGAGGGATTTCAGTTGTCGGTGTGGCGAACGGAAACATCAAGCAAAACTTTATAGTCATTGCTCAAAAAAAAGAACAACTTTTCTTTTAGATCCTCCAACAAATTTGATGATCAGTCTCATCACTAACACATTTAAAGAAAAAAAAAAAAAACTAAACAGAAAAACCAAGCAAAGTCAGAACAGTGCATTTCTAAAACTACCATACCAGGAAGTCATTTCACCAGTCTCCTCCACTTCCATCTTCTTCCTCCTCTCAGTGCATCTTCACAGAAATGAAAGGCTCCGCTCTCAAAGTGAGAAATGATCCAGCCGTGAAGGTCTCCTCCGTTCGGCCAGCCACCGAGCAGTTTTGCGTCGAGCTGGTTTAAAGTGCGGCGTACTCCTTCCTCCTCACCTTCTTCCTCATCTCGCAGCAGACCACATCCTTTACAGTTACGCATAATCACGTATCCGCTCTTCTCAGGGAGGAGCGTTCAGAACCTCACGTTAAAACTTCACGGTGCAACCTGAACGTTGGACCGTTTTAGATTTTATTTAAAAGCTGCGTTGCGGTAAACTGAAATACTACTTTAGAAACTATTTGAGCCAAAACGGGAAGTGAGATTGATTTTTTTTTCTACTCCAAATTGACTAGTTTATCTACATATAGGGCAAAAAAAAAAAAAAAAAGACAAAGAACTGTTTTACATTTGATAAAACGCAATCTGTTTTGGGATTTTCCTCTGAATTTAGAGGTTGGTGATAAGCCGATGGAGGCAGTTCCCCAGAAATGCTGCTCTGTAATAAAACCCGATCACCCCAAACCAGGTCAGACAGGAAAACGCATGAATCTGAATCTGTGACACTCGTGCTTCGAAATCCTCAAACACCAACAACACTCAAGACACACGAGCACAATTTTGTCAAAATAAAAACCACTCACTCTAACGCATGTTTTACATGTTTATTCACTATCACACTAAGTGCTCCCATATCAAGATACATCTCATTGCCTTGCTTATTTTCGGTTTTTATTATTTGGAGTTAACAAAATAGAAACAAGTGTTATGAACTACCAGATGTGTGCCAAATCTTTTTTTGTTTTTTTCCTCGTATCTCCCTCCCCCAAAATAAAATACAACAAAAACACAAGAAATAATAATGAGAAATAAGGGGAAAAAAATAAAAATAAAAAATAAAAATCACGTCATGTGCAAGAGCCCCTTGGAGAGTGCTGTGGTGAGGGAGGTAGGGGTACTTCAGACTGGGAAGAGCATTCTGCCAGTGTGATACCATTGGGTTTCCAGTCAGAAAATATCTACATGGTCATTCTTTGTTTTCTCGGGTAGCTTGGTTTTAATTAATGAAATGGAAATTATAAAAAAGGTACTTTGAAATTTAACTTGTGATGTGTACAAGGTAAGACGAGACGAGGGTTCTGATGACTAAAGAGAGCGAGTCGAGTGGAGGGAAGGTTGCTGGGCTGGATTAAAAGGACCCTTATTTACTCTGAGGACGATCGTTTACGCAGGGCTTATTGATCTGTAGAGGTACTACAACTGAGGAGCATCGGGATGTCCAGTATACATGCTCCCTTCCTTCAATTGCACCCATCGTAGAGCGCCAACTGGATCCCTAACCCATACTGGTCTCCTTTAGTCAGCTTACTGGGGTTATGTACAGTCAGGCACAGGTTTACGCAAAAACCCCAGGCCCACAAAAAAGAAAACAAGGAGAAAACAGAAAAAATAAAAACCCTGATTGATCCAGTAGAGCGGACTTGGATCAAGCTACCCACTTCAGAAAAGTCCCCTTTTTGCTCCCCTCCCCCCGCATCTCCCACCCTCCGGTGGGTGGGCTCAGTGTGGAGCTCAGCGGATGGTGTATCTGACATAGGGCACTTCCACGTCTTCGTCCGACAGGTCGTTACAGCACAGCTCAAACACCAGGGCCTTCACGTGTTTGCCCAGCTTCTTTTTGGACACCTTCGTCACAATCTCAGTCATTCTGCAAAACAAAGGAGAAAGGAGACCGAGCCAATAAATTAAAAAGAAAACCACTATTAAATATCAATTCATTACCATGTATGCAGCACTCATTATTATGGTGTATTATTTTGCTACTGTGCTGCTGCAACAAGTGAATTTCTACTCTATTCAAATGATGAGGTTTGTTTTATCCTTATGATTGTGCATATCACAATATTTAGTATTAGATATCCTAGACCAATTGTCTTATGTAGCGATCCGAAGCAGAACAACCCTTAGAACAACATCACTGCAGTAAGTATTTGTACTTGTCATTGTATTTGTATACTCACGGTAGGTCCAGTCTCTCTTTAAGTTTGGCAGCAGGCATGAAAAATGAATACAGCATGGACACTCCCTGAGATAGCATGGTGATCTCCAACTTATGCTCATTCTGACAAAAGGGGGAAAAAAAAAATTATCTGGGATATTGTAGACAAAAAACAAACAAACATGGAGGAAAGGAGCTGAACCTACTTTAAAGTAGTCAAGGAATTGTCGGAGTGTCATTTCTTCCCCGTTGGACTGCAGCCCTTTGACCTCAAAGCGATCCCAGAGAGTCCAGTCTTTCTCGTAGTACTGCAAATGAACCATCAAGAGTAAAAGTTATCTACAGCATACACCTCTACCTGCAATGTGTGAACAAGTTTGTACAAATAAAAAACCCCAAACTTTCTCCTCAGCACACACTGATACCATCAGCGTGAGAAGGTAAGTTGAACTCACTTACATCCAAGCAGACTGCCTAATGTATCAGTATTAGCATGGCTGGATCATCATTGGAGCTTCACAGTGCGATGGCAGATAATCACTGGGCTTACAATGCATTTTGTGTGCGTTAAGACTCAGACAGAATACATGCGTGCTTACCTTGTGTTTGGGAGCAGCAATGGGCTCAGAGAAGGCAAAGAAAGGAAGGGCTAAGTTCATGAAGCCATTTTTGAACAAATCCAGTTTTTCATGCCCTTGGATAATCTTGAAGAGCTCCAAGCATACTAAGCCAACCACTGCAGCTGTAGTTGTGGCAATAGCAGGAATGATCTTGCCAGCAATCAGCTTGCTCTGGAATGGACAGAAACAAATGTACGCATTAAAAAAAGAGAGAGAGAGAGAGAGGAGTCTTGCACAATTACACAGGAATTTCTAACCAACCGACAAAAGAGAACGGATGACAAAAATGTGAAACACTGATCCACCATCAACACAAGCAAGTACGTTTTAATCTAAGAGACGAGGAGGTAATCAAAACAACAATAATCCAAGGACCAACGTTTCCCACCTTGTGCCTGTCAGCAGGTGGAATGTCGTAGTTCTCTGCTCTCAGATTGGAGGCTGCCACGATGAAATCCATGTGAAAGTTTGTATCGTCATCCTGTGGACAGAGTCAAAAACAAGAAGATAAACGGTAAATGGTTGCCGAAGACAAATGGTACCAGGTAAACCTGTCACAATAAATGATTAGTCCCATGATAACTTAAAATGATCTTGATAATTTCCATCTTATTTTTTGAAGAGCAATTTTGTTTACACAGACTTTATAATCATTTAAGGTTTCTGTTGGGTGTGTTTTTTTTACTTTCTTTTTATTTATAGTTTATGGTTATTGTGTTTTGGATATTTAAAATGTCCACCAACTCCAGTGAGGAGTATCATTTACAAAATCTGAGGTTGTGCTTGAGAGAGGCGAACTTGCATTATTGAACCATTATCAATATATTACTTAAAAGGTCACAAAAAAGTTTGAGAGAAAAGAAACCAACTCATCTTATTTACCAATATTTCCATAGACTAAAACTATAATCTCAGAAATTATAAATATAAACCTGCCACAGCTGGAACAGCTACCAATAAACCATTCTTAATTTTCATATTTTAAAAGAGCATTTTCCTTTTGACCCAAAGCTTCTCCTATTAAACTACCCTGTGACATATAAGATAATAAACATGAAGTAGTTAAATAGCAGATTTCCTCACAGGCAGTTTAATCGGACAGAACAGATCCCAGGATGAAGTACCTTTTCAAAGTCGATGGGGCTGAGTTTGAACTGGAACGACTCCGGCGTAGGCAGCTGAGACTTCAGTTCTTCCAGTTTGGAGTCATCTGTGTGTCAAGAGATTTCACTCAGAACTCCGAAAGCATTCAGAGATACACGACACGTCTTTAAATTATTGTTTAAAAAAAAAACATTTCATTTGAAACTACATTAGCTTAAAATGAAGAATGACTGAAGTCCATCTTTATTTCAGTTTGCACAGCTTACCAACAGAGGAATTGCTATTTTGCAGCTCCTGATCAGAGACGTGGATTTTAACCCCAGAGCGAGGGGTGAAAGTTGGCACATTGACGTCCTGCAAGATCTTGACCACACCTGCTCGGTCAGTGCTACCTTGCAGGCCATATGTCTGGGCGAACAGGTTTGCAGCTGCCAATACATAATCCACGTGGAGGTCCTTTATTTAAAAACATTACAATCTTCTTCACAAAGAAAATTTTTAATCTTATAATCTAAGAAGTAGAGATCCTGAAAATCTTCCTTACGTTGCTAGTGCTGAAATCTAAGGGGTGAGGACATCTCTTTGGACCAGACCAGAAGGGGGCGCCTGAGCTGGTGAGCTGAAACACGAGGAGCAGAATAAATACTAACAGAAAACTCATTTACAGGTACATCTCTATGAATTATTATATTGTGGAAAAGTTCAATATTTTTGTCACTTATTTCAGAAAGTTAAACTTCATTAAACAAATTCAAGTATCTGTTGCAAGTTTGATGAGTCTGGCTTATGGATAAGAAAACCCCAAAAATTCTGTCTCAGGAAATATTGGGGATATTGTGAAAAAGTCAAAACGCTGGATCAGCAAACCAACTCAAAACACCTGAAAAGGTTTTCTGAACCTCTAAATGGTCTCATTCTGTCACAAGGCTACACAATCAGTGGGAAGACTGCTGTCAACAGAATCGAAGACGAGGATAAGCTACAAAAGGTCATTACTATAGAAACTGCACGCTCACCCAGAGAGGTACACAAATATAACCACAAAATGGAAGAAAAAAACATGAAGCAGAAGAAACTACAAAAGCAACAGCAATAACCTAGAAGGTTGATCTGACATGTCAAAAGACACCAGAAGAAAAAAATTAAGAAGACAAGAAAGTCACCATCACACAACAATCTGGGCTTCTTGAACAATTCAGCAGGACCACAGACTGACCGCCTCATGCCACGCTGCACTGATGCAGTAGATTGTGCAAACGGAGACCCGACCAAATAATGATAAGGTAGAAATGAGAACACAAAATCTATTTTGGAAATCTTATGAGAAATTCTAGTTTTCTGAGTTTTGTTTTTATTATTCATAAGCCGTAGTCATCAAAATTACAAGAAATAAAGGCTTGAAGTATTTCACACCGACTAATCACTTTTGTAACAAGAGTAAAAATACTGAAAATGTACCACAATTTCCACATTTTTGAACATTTATCAATACAAAAAAATGACATTGTGACAACAGAAAAAACTCCAATGATCAGAAACTAATCCAAAGTTAATTAAAACTGAGTGCCAGAGTATAATCAGTTAATGAGTATAAATATGTGTCCTGTTGTGTTACAGTAGTTGACTGATGTGTAACTTCCACCATGTTGTGTAAGCAACAGAGTTTTTTTTCTTTTTTTTTTTTTTTTTTAATCCAATATAGACAGACTTGTTTTTACCTGATCTGGGGGGAAGTTGTGCAATAGCTGACGGATGTTGTTGCTGTATTGGCACTGCCAGTGATTGCGAGCCCAGGCCACGCAGTCAGCCCAGCTGTGCGGGCAGTCTGTGACAACACTCTTGTACACGGCGTCCAGCACCTCCACAGGCTGAGCTCCTGGCAGCTTCAGAGTTCGCTCCATGAACTTAGAATCTCTGCGAGATTTGAAGAGATCAGAACACGTGTCAAAAATCGGTTACGGTTTTGATCATTTAGCGTGGACATTTGCTGATATTGGAAGTGTGTGCAGCTCACGTGAGGTACTGCATGGCATTTTCTGGAGCCTGTTTGAAGAGCCCCTCAAACTCGTCTCGGGCCCACTGACAGGAAGATCGAAAATAAACTGAGTTCAATAAAACAAGTGTGCAGTTTTAAAATACGAGTGGAAGTACAGCAGCATGTACTTTTTGAATAACACCATGACCACTGGCGGTGGTCATGGTGCCATGGTGCAATGGCTGCCATCGCTACCTCACAGTCATGGCAGCCATGTGGGAAAATTCAGGCAGCACAGCAAGCGAGCATTTGCCTCAAGGCTGGCATGTTGGAAGGACAGGTTTAAGACAAGACCCACATTATATAGTCTGATCCAAAATAAGAACAATTTTAGTTTAAAATGCTGAAATAGTTGAAGTTGGTTCAAAGCAAAACCTCATAAATACACAATAATAGTTTTGAAATAAAATATATTTTAATGTGTAGGTAGTTGAGGGTTCTTTGCTTTAGAATCAAATGTAATCTGGAGTATTTACCAACCAATACAATTTAAGGCTTTGACAGATTAGTTCCCCCAAAATCTTGATTTCTAATAAATGAATTAAATGTTCTAAATTAAAGAAAAATTAAGACACATTTGTGTTCTGCTGTGCATTACTAAGAAAACCTATTACCAGGATTACTTATTTGTAGTTTTCCAAATAAGTAGTCGTAGGACAGTAGCCAGGATTGCCTTTCTTCTAAAAAGTTATCAAATGATCCATCCCCTAATGTCACAGCACACCTGAAGGGACGGCTGTCATGCGTTTTGCTTATTTTATATGTGAACACTGAAAATTTAGCGATACTATAATTAGTTATACAGTAGCGACAAAATGGTCTAACTACAACGAGGGCAACCAGCAAACTGAAAACAGTATGGGGATGTAGAATTATAAGAGGAAAACAAAACAAAACAAAAAAACCACCCAAGATTCAGCAGGCAAGCTCCCCTCCCTCCAGGGGGCTTTTTGAAGGCGCTAGTGTACCTAGGCTGACACGAAGGGGGTAAGTAGAGGGGGGAAGACATGCGGCAAGTATCGCCGGGTCTGGGAGTCAAACCCGCGACGGCCGCCTCGAGGACTCAAGGCCTTCAAACGTGGGTCGAGCCATCTCCTACGCCACCACAGCACGCCCAGCAGGCAATCTTTTGACCAACCAGATTTATCTGCATTGAGGTTTGTCTTGGTTTGCTGTGACACTGGAACTGGGTAAAAACACAAACCTGGAAAAGCCACTCCCCTTGTGCCTTCAGTTAACCTAAACCGCTAATTATGCCAAGACAAATGAAATGGGTGAGTCAGAGTACCAAAAGGGTATGTGACTAATCGCTGGATATAGAGCACTGGTTGTGCAAGTGCAACAGTGAGTTTTCCTGCTGTGGCAAAGTTAGCCAGGAAACATCTGTGTAATCCTTGGAGCAGTGAGCTTAACTGACAGAGCCTTCAGTACACAGAGGAACGCCAGTCTGAATTCAACTTGAGGCAAAGGGTGGGCCAGTTTTCCGCCGTAAGGTTTGTGACATCTTGGAAGGCTGAACTCAACGAAAAGCAAAATAGTAATGGCGATTTAAGGTCACAGGTCAAAACATTTGGCATAAAATAGGAAGTGGACTGCCTGACATAAAATAGGAAGTGGACTGCCTTTTGCTCTGAGAATCAAAAGCAATCTAGACTTTTCCTCAAGTTTCAGTGTGTTCAATTTAAGATTTAAGAGTTGTAAATTAAATTTATACTCCATTCACTCAGGAACTTGGGTAGTTAAAAGGTAGTTTTATCTCTGGCATGTGAACCAAAAATCCTATTTCTTTCACGTTACAGAAATGGATAAAGATGACTAAAAGGTCAATTGATTCAAGAACTGGACACATTTAAGGCCAAAAATTAAAGCAAACTGAGACTTCTTATTTTTAAACATCCACAGAATCCCTCTAAATCAATCTGAAGGAAATCTTAACATTAAGCCACGTTGATGCACAGCAGCAATCTCTCAGCAAAACAAAAACAATACTGTCACATCCATTGAAACTGACAAATATCCCGAAATACAGCAACAGATTTTCCTCTCATTATGTTTCTGTCCAACATGAGTGCATTAGTAGGTGTACATACCTGCAGTGTGTGTTCAATTGCATTTGGAAAGTTCTTCAGGGTACAGATTGGGATGGACTTCTCAGGTGGGTCTTGGCTGGAGCTGTAAGACTCTGTGACAAAGGGGATCACGACCTGGATGTTGCCTTTCGTGCCCAAAGTACCCGACTCCAGCAGGGGTTTCCGATAGTAAACACACCGCCGATCCATGTACATGCCTAAGCATTGGGAAAATAAGACAACTCACTGGGCAGAAATCTTTACGGCTCAATTAGATGTTCTCATCAGGATGTGCACAGGGTTAGAGTTAACATTTGAATGTCACCAACTTACGTGCGTCGACATTGTCCAGTGCATTAGCGACCCCATGTAGACTTTCGAAGAAGTCGTCATCGTAGACCCGCTCCGTCTCTGGACCAACTCTGTTCTGATGAGCTGTGATCTTGAAGGAGGGGTTCATTTGCTTCACTGCAGCAGCAGCTGTGTCACTCTTCATTTTCTGTAATTGGGAGTTTTGAGTAAGTGGAGGAGGCCATGATTTTCTTAAAGAGCGTCTTATTCTAATAATCAATTAATGCTTTTAAACAAAAATACAAGATTGTTATAAAGCAGCGGAAACACCTGCACAGTACTTATAACTCCTCTTTTTCATACAAAACTTCACTCAAGCACTATTCAGAAGGATATCCAGGCCAAATGTGCAACATGTGTTTGTTTCCTCCAATAATCAAATCGGATGAGACTGACCGTGACATCCCAGGGTCTGAAGAGGAACTGTCTGTTGAGGTTGGATTTCTCTATGGTGTCCATGTCAGTCACAATAACCTCGCCCTCCTCACTGGCCAGGCCAATCATGGCAAAGTTTTTCAACAATTCGCAGCCGATGGCTCCAGCTCCAACCTGGGAGGATTTCATGTTATGCATAGAATGAAGCTGAAGGACTGGTTTTAAAACGAACATTTCCCCACATACAAGCCCCGTCTGACAAAGTAACAGCCAGAAATTGTTGACAATGTTTGGTACCAATATTTTTAGAGACTGTGACAGTCAGAAAATATTAAATTGTTGCCGATTAAATGCTAGTTTGGAACGGCACAGAAAAATATTCATAGATTTGTCATTTTTTAACACCATCGGTTATTTCAAATCATTCTATACAATCCTTTTAAACATATGTAAAATAGAATGTGAGCAGATTTAAATCCTAAGCCTCTTAAAAACATAAGGATTTGGAAAGGGGACGTTAAGAGTTCTGTCACTCATTTACTCACCAGGAAGTAGCGCTGGTCGCCAAGGGTTTTCTGCAGTTTACTGCCGAACACTGCAATCTGCCCGTCATACCGACAATTCCTCTGGGAAAAGCACAAAAGAATATTATTTATTCATATGCGTTTCCTCTACAAAGATGACATTCGTGTTTGATCTGCTCTGGAAACCTACAGGGCTGCACTCTTCCTCTGTGAGCATAACCTCTTCAGAAAGGCACTCCAGCGCATCAAAGTATAGCCACTGCATTACAGGCATAAATTTCCCTGTGGATGCCTGATGGGAGAAAATAAATAAATTCAAACGTTTATATTGGCTCAAAACAGTTAACTGTTAATCTGAAGAAAAAAACAAAAAAACAAACAAACATCGCAGACAAAGGGCTTCAGTTTACATGAGACATTCCACTAACCTTCATCACTTCCTGTGCAGCCACTCCACCAATGAAGGCATTGACAGGCGAAAGATCACCAGCAGCAAGATAAGACATCTTTTTGAGAAGAGCCTCATCCAGCTGCTCCACTTTGGCAGACCCCGTCTGGGCAGAGTTCAGCTCTTTGGCCAGAGCCAACAGCTCATCACCATCAGCCTGGGGAAAACACAAAACTTGGCACTTTCAATAAATTGCCTAAAACATGTTCTGCTTTGCTATGCCATTTTATGTGTAAATCTGCCCTGTCTAAATATTTTGATTCAGACTGTCTACATTTGGGATCAGACAAGTCTGCGCGTCACTGAAACTAATCTGACTGGATTGTACTGGTAAAACCTGCATTTTGTGCATCCGAAATTCAAAATAAATTAGGCCTGATTTTTTTTTCTTATTGCCTTTGCATGGCATCCATTATGTCTTTGAATTACATTAATACATATAAATTTCAGACTTAGTCTAACGGCTTGAATCTTAATTGCTAAGAATGAGGGCAAGTATGAACATAACGTTGAAGTAGAAAACACTAACAAACAGGTTTAACAAGAAATGGTCCACTGAATGAGGCACACCTGGCTCCAAGGTGTAGGGAGGCGACTGTGCTTCTGCTTGAAAACATGGATGGCCTGAAAGCCTATGTGTAGTTGTCCGGGACGATCGAACTTGGCAAAATCTGTCACTATGAACTCTGGTTCCTCCATGGAGGACGAGATGGATTTCTGTACGGGAAGGAAGTGAATATTAGTGATACAAGCTTCATTTATTATAATTGGTTGCTGCAGAATTCTGTTTTAAGAAGTTCTGTTGATGACTTGGCAGAATAAAGCAAGACACAATGGGACCTAAAATATTTTTTACATATTTTTTCTTTTAAGTCATTATTTAAGGGGAAGAAATAACTTACAAAACTGATCTTCTTGGGCATCTTAACCTGAGAGACAATTCCTCCTCTGACATAATCTGAAAAGCCGGTTGTGTCGCAGATACTGAAAGTGTACGGGCCTAGGAGAAAAGCAAAAACCAGTCAACTTTGGAAAAGTCAAACAGAACATCACTATAACTGAACATTAAAAACTCTCACCAAGAACTTTAATCTCCACGGGCTGACAGCCATTTAGATCCGTCATGCCCTGAATCTCAGTGAAGGTCACATAATCTCCACTTTCAAAGCCGTGGCGAGCCTCATCAAGACAAGTTACCACACCTGGATTGTCCTGAAGGGGAGAAAGATCCCTGAATACATTTCAGTATATTTTAAACATTGAGAACTTACCTCAGTATTACAAGTAAACTAACCTTGGTGATCATAGAAATCATTGCACTCAGTGGCTGCTCTCCGTTGGTATCGTACACCATCATCTCCTCTCCAAAGTCACAGAAAAGTTGGCTACAAAATAAAAATAAAGTGTTCATATGTTGAAAGATTAAAAAGGTCAAGTTGTTCACTTGGGAGTGACACCTAAAGTGTATGTCAATCTTACCCAAAAAGACCACGCGTGTCTGCAACAACCAGCTTGATTCCTTTGTTGTGGCACAATTCCCCCAAATGCTTCTGCTCAGCTAGGCTGGAGTTAGTAAGCACCACCACCTGGATTCAAACATGACTTGCTACAAACTTTTCTCTTGGTGCGAAACAGGCGACAAAAAGGCTTGGTTCTAAGGCTGTTCGTACCTGGAACTTGGTAAGGTAGTCCTCGGTGAGCGCTCCAGTATACGCCATCACAGGAACATAGTTGTTGAGTTCAGCCAAACGAGGCTGACTCACCTCTGCTCTGTTCTTTCCCAGGTCCTCTTCACGAAGGTAAAACTAACCAGAGAAACAACAAATTAGATAAAAACAACCCAGAGACAGCTGGTGAACCTAAAGCAGATTGCAACTTTTAAACTCTTGGACACATTTTCCCCAAACAATAGCAGATTTAAACTTAAACATGCTCAGCAAAGCGCATATTCAGAGTAAGTTCAGCAAGAGTAGATATGCTTCCTGTATACAAAATGTTTACAAAATTAAACATGATGATCCAACTAATATACAAAGAATCTCATGTCTAATCCATCATCATAAAGTTTACATTACTCTCACATTTTGGCCATAATCCTGAAAATGATGGAAAATCGCAGTCAAATTAGCTTAACATAGCTTTGCACAAAATACTTCCGACTAAAAATAAAATATCCTGTAAAATACTGAATCTCCACAGATGGAGAAACAGAATCCTCCTTTTGGGAGAGTTGCTGTGAACCCAAGTCCAACATGACAGAAGATGGATAAACTACATTGACATATTGATAAATCTGAGTGGTTGGTTTATAAATCAAAGTAGTAACAAAATTAAACCAAAAGAGATTAATGTGTACATCAGGTAGCAGAGGGAAGCTAGCAGGCACTGGATCTAGTTTGATTATGGTGACAAAAATCCCTAGAACGATACTACAGAAATATAAATCTGTTTAATTGCGGCAGTCTGATTTTTTCACCCATCAATTGGGTTAAGAAGTTGGAAAGCATCATTTGTCTCAGGTGAAACTGTAATAATATTTTTGTACAACCCATTAAAAATGAACAGTCTGGCCAGAAAAATACTCGATCCTCGTGCGATCTCAACATTCTGTTTACGCCCCTTGCCCAAAGGGTCAAAAATGACCCGTCCTAGCAAAAGCCCCCAAATAAAGCAGCTCACTTGAATTTGAAATCCAAAATCTATTTTGCATGACGAAACAATCTGTTATTCAACTCATTTTTATCAGGTATTTTTTGGTTACACTATTCAAAAAGTCAATAAACAGTATTACACTTTTCTTTTTACGACAAACCAATAGTCATAAGATTTTTTTTTTTTTTTTTAACACAGTAAAGGTTTACTATTGTAATTATATAAGTGTGAAGTAATTACTGCTGAATTAACTATACTCAAAGAGGGGAAAAAGTCAACAATTGTAACTTTTTTGTCAGCAGTTCATTCTTTTATACCGTTTAGGACATCAATTATGAAAATACTTCTCTAATACAACAACCTTCAACACAAAATGTTGAAGGATGAACTTTTTTTCTGCTGTTTAAATTGTTTAATATGGTTGTCTGATAAACAGACATCATTTTATTAAACTTGTCAGTTTCATTTTAGAAATGTGTCATTTTGTCAAATAGCGACAACAGGGTATCTTCTGCATACTATACAGTCGATTTTAAAAGCACATGTGATTCTAAGTTCACCCAGGAAACTGTTTTAGTTGGAGGTGAACTGAAATGTTCAAAACAAAAAAAACTGTAATATTAAAAACTTTAAGAAAGTTGAATTAAAAAAATTATATGCACATTGAATTTCAAGTTAAATGGTTTCTGATTGCAATAATTGTATTATTATAAACTCGTAACCTTAAGGAAGGAAGTATGAGAAGGGGGACTGTTTTTAAATTTACTTCAATGTAGAAAAGAGTGTTTTTTAAGTTCATGCCCTAATCAAATATTAACACTTAAAACATTCAAATATATATAACCTAAATACAAGCAAGTTTGTGTCATTGACATAAGAAACACACATCTTATATTGTTGAATGCATTTCTACAGCCTGTTCAATTAGCCAGCCAACAGCTACTGAATCAATGCAATTAGAGGCTTTGCCTGGATGCTGGTTATAAACCGGACAGAGACCATAATAAATCTGCATCAGCAAATGGGTTGCTTAAGTGGAGGCTGTTAAGAGTTGAAAGGCAACCACAAAACAACTGACTGAAAAACACACTAACTGTCCTCCAGAGCTTGGATATTAAATAAATTTGAATAAGATGCAAATCTACCAATTTGAAAAGTAACTTGATTTCATACATTAGTAAAATTAAACAAAAGTAAAAAAAAAATATCTCCAAATACCTGGGAAGAGAGATCTCGCCATTCTGCAACTCCTTGGTCATGCACAGTGACGCTTCGAACCCCTCCCAAGATGACATTCTTTGCGATCTCTACTCCAAGTCCTCTCATTCCAGAAATGAGGACATTGGAGTTCTGCATGCGCTTCATCGCTTCATGGCCCAGCACATATCTGGAGGAGGAGTCCGACGACATTTAGTAAATCAGAACAAAAGCCAAAGCAAAAAAAATAAATAAATAAAATATGCGTGTACAGCAGGATGACTTACAGTTGTCTGGAGTACAGGCCTTCATCAATCTCAGCATCATTGCCATTCTTAGCCATGCCCTGTGAAGAGACAGCAGCGAGCAAATTCAGTACATCTGAAAATGAGTTGATTGAAAGATTAATTTATTTGCACTTACGTTTGCAGGTGTATGGGACAGATCAGTTCTGACAGAGTTAGAGGAGGAGCAGTGGGATCCCGTCTTCGTCTCTGTTCCTGACAAGCGACGCTTCTTGGACAGCGGCGAGCTGGACATCTGTGTCAAAGTGCAAATACTATTCACTCCCAAAAATCTTACAGTTAGAGCAGCTGAAATTGAAACTTATTAAACATCTGATGGTTTTTTTTTTGTTTTTTTTTTTCATTTTTAAAGTGAATAAAACTACATTTGAAATCTTAACATTAAACTTGTTATACTCGAGTTACAATGTTGCCATCAAAACACAATAAAAGCAAAGCAATATATTTATGAATATATATATATAAAAATAATATTCATAATTTATAATGACGGTTTCTTTGTTGTGTGTCTAAGTGGAGGAAAGAGGAAATTTAGCTTCAAGAGCAGCTGGGCTGGCTGCAGGCCAAGCAACAATCTGATGGAAAAAACGAACTGAGCCGGAGAAGACACATGAATAGCAGCATTATGTGTTCTTTCATGCAAGGAAAGAACACCGATTTGTTTATGTGCGTCTATTGTTCATTATGTGGCTTTTTTAAAGACTGCTAGCATCACCACAACAAAAAGAGCTGAATCATTAAAAGTTCACTGCAGTAAAAAAAAAAAAAAAAAAAAGAGCAATCCACACTGATTCACCAATAATGTGCTGCACCAACTGCATTCAGATAACAGATCTCACATCTATAACCTTTAAAAACAGAAAAACTATTTTGACAAACGAAATCATCAAGAAACAAATCTGTCACAGGGGACATAAAAGAAGGGCCGCAGTGTCTAACACAGTGACCTCAGACTCAACATTATCGGCCACTATTTCCGCATTGAATGCTGCCGACTTACCTTCGCCCCCTGAGTCAGACTAAACGCCTTGGTCACTTCTATCAAGCGTTGGGATAATCAGGTGGCCAAAAGTCACCAAAGAAGAAGAAAATATTTATTTTGTAATCTAAAAGTGAAAGCTACTGGCATGATGCAGCAGAACCACCCGGCTAATACAGTAGTTTCAGACCCTCCTCCAAGAAAAGAGCTTAGCTACAAGCGATCGATTTAAAGCTCCAAAAAATAAAGAATCCAGTGTGAGTCGACGCCACCAAAAGACGAGTGATTAGGTAAGTTCAGAGTCACTAATCAGTTAAGAGGTTTGGCAAGTGGTCAAAGACGTAACATTAATAACTTAGAAGCAAGAAAACACCAGCCTCCCTGCCCATCCATTAGCCGCTCGGCCGAGGCCTGCACTATCCACAGTGCGGAACACAACTTTACCAGCTAGCAGCTGCGGCTACGATATTAACCTGCTCACAAAACCAACGAACGGGTTTATGTGACAGCTAGCTACCAAAGCTCGTTCTCTGTTGAGGCGCGATGCAGCTGGACATTCTCTTTACGGCTCTCAGTCAGAACGAGAAACCACACGAACGGAAAAACAAGCAAGAAGACTCGTGCTTCATTGATTTATCTGCTCTTACCAATATTTCTTCCCGTTCCCTTCCCTACGCGAACCCGCTCCTCTCCCGCAACGTGTAGATGTCAGCGATAACGATGAGTGCAAATTCGACGATCGGTACCAAAAAAGAAAGGGTGGTATGGGAAAAGGATGGTCGGCGCTATACTGTCGAGTCACTATGCCGTTGAGCCGAAAGTCTCTTCCTATGCAATTGCGTTGCTGGCTTCGCGACTGCAGACGGGAACAAAACCAAAATGGCAGATGGGGAGAAAGGGGCGGAGGAGCTGTGACGGAAAGGGTGGCTGTTAGCGCACGGTTCCGTAAGGCTCTCATCCGATTGGCTGCTGGTGCAGATTAGCCCTCCCCTGTTATTAGAGGATGCATGCCATGTATAACAGTGTACAATGAACTGCTAAACGTCAAGCCATGTAAGAAATACGAAAACATGTCACTATGTCAAACAGACGGATATGAAAAAAAAATTTTTTTAAAGCAAACATCTATTTTAAGAGATTCCTAAAGTAATGCAGCTGATCAGTGCTGATGAACATCTAGCAACACCTTTTGTTTCAGTAGCTCTCTAATGAGAGGTCAATTTATTGTAAAACTGGATGCGCTCAATGCTTTCGCTGGACGTAACCTAATCAACTGTAAAAGGAAAAAAAATATTAACATACAAATAAAGCGAAATTCGTGTTATCATGATTACATCTTTTGTTGCATCAATGCTAGAAAAGGCAATGCATCATTCTTAGTCCGACTTAAGCAATTATTACCAAGTCTGGCGGTGCTCAATGCAGCAAGGAATGAAACAGGTACATAAGGCACCTAGTTGCATGCAAAGTGATGCTGATCGGCTGGGCACCCAAGATGAGGTTAGTGGGTGAGCATTCCTTGGAGATGAGTATTGGGGGAGGGGGTGCCCAAGCAAATGACAAAGGCCCATGAAAAAGACTGGGCCGCATATTCTAGGGTACACGTGTCGGAGGGGATCCCTTAGTTTTCATGCTCCCATTTCGAAACGATCAACACTGTCCCCATCGTTCTTTTGCACTCGAAACAATAAGGTCAGAACAACAGCCTGCCCAACATGACACGCTGAACTGACCACTATCACGTTACTGTGGTAACACCGAGAACCGAGCATCTTAACATTATCCTGAAAAAAGCACATTTGGCTAAAATAATTATCTTCATGAGGTTTTATGCTCCTCGAGGCAAGTTTCTCTGACTTTGGCTCGCGAAATAGCCTGTATCTAATGTTTGCAGCAACTATAGCTCCACAGCTACTATTTGACACATTATGATCCTAGACAATTGTGCTGTCCACAAAAACGTGCAAATGCTAGTTTAATGTTATCTGTTCCGTGACACTACCTTATTAGCATCGGTTAGCAGAGTAAGTAGACGAAAAGATTCAATTAGCTAACGGTAAGTAACGTTAACAACTATCAGTAACGCAAATCAAAAGACTGCGTAGTTGTTAGCTTGTGTGAAGCTAGCACTTCGGCTATCTAGCCACCCAACGACTTTTTTCCTTCTTGTGCCGCTATGTTAGCTGCCCAGCTAACGTTAGCCAAGTAGCTGGGGCTAACGTTACCGAGGCGAGAGATTACACAAGTGTGCAGAACTTACCACATCCGATATTACTCGGCCTGATTTGGAATATTAAAAAATGCGGCTTCTATTTGAGCGAGAAACCAAACAAACAATGTGACAAGTCAACACAGCCGCTGACGGCCAACTGAAAAGTGTGTCAGGCTGGCGGGCTCTGTGTGAGTTTTTTCCACTGGACGTCTCCCTGGCCGGCTGTTCCCGAGCCGTTTCCCCTCACTCTATTTCAGTTGAAAGCAAAGCAAAGCAGCAACATGTGCACGTTACAGGCGGGACCAACACTCTGACCTAAAGGACTCAACGAAATGTGGCGAGAGTAGATTTTGTTCTTGCCATAAAACCTAATCAATTTTTAAGTGACTCGCACGACACATAAGAATGCTACTTGTATTTATCTTACACTACCGAGACGTTGTACAATATATCAGCAATAAGCGCCCAATACTATTTGAGACCCCTATGCATTTGCTGTTGTGGACCATCCCAAACCGAACGCAATGCCGTATGGGACTTGTAGTGGGTATGTTAGAGTTGACAAGAGAAACACTCTTATGGGGAACACATGATTTGAATACTTGTATTCATGCATGAAACACAATAATTACGCACCCTAGCAGATGTTTTCGTTTGTTTTATTGAAAGACTTGCAAACAGAGCACATTTTACAGTTTACATGGGTTATGAATAATTATACTAAGAGTGAGGAAAATACCACAGAACCTGAAAATAGCACATACAGCCAAAAGCATAATGAAATATAGTTTACACGACAGAGTGAAAATAGGAAGGACCGTGTAAGCGACAATAACAAAGTATCCATGATGACCAAACAAGAAAAAAGATACAATTTTGGTGGACACGATTTTTTGAGAAACTTTAATGAAAGATTGTTTTATGTGTGATTGCAAAGCCTTTATACAGTGTGTTGCATCTGGATAATGTCAGTTGGTTAGAAACTCACAAGACTTTGGTCACAGTTCAAGTTTATGTATGTTGCACAAATCAAGAAATTGTGTGATCAGATGAGCCTTTCATATCCGTGTGTCACAATGTGACTCCAAGCCCCAACGAAAGCTGAGAAGCTACAAAAATAAAGGGAATAAAATAATAAATGGGGAAAGCTGCTTTGAAAAAAGCTATGCTAGCTATGAAGGGAACTGGTTTACATTCTGGGAGCAAAGTAATAACCAGGAATCTAATTGTCTCTATTTATTTACAGTATGTGGAATAATACAAATGTGCCTGTCATCTGTTATTGGTAGTTTATTGTATTTTTCATACCTTTTAACATTGCAGTGTGCTGCTTGTATATGCTAGCAACACATTTGTTGTGTTGTAGATGTTCAGGCACACAGTAAAGATTTTAGAATTAAACAAGCTTTGGAAATACTGGATATTGAGCTCAATTTCAGCCACCATTTTTCTCAAACAGACATTTTATATGAATCATAAAAATCAGCAATACATGGTAACTTTTCAAAGTCCAGTTAATCATTCTTCTTTACGGTCTTCAAACTCTCACCATCAAATAATCGATTCAAAATTTCAAATATTTTGCAGTGTGCATTGCTTTATTCACTCCTGCCTCATAGTCCTCTGCCCATCCCAGCCCTGGGCGATTGGCTGGACTGAGCTGTGCCTCTCTGTCCGTCCTTGTTATCCTGCTCCCTGACAGCTTGGGGTGAGGTCTGCGAAGGTGGAGATGGTGGGGGATATGTCGGAGGAGGAATACTGAGGTGGGGGAGTGTAGGTAGTGCTGGTCTTGGAGAGGTGGGAAGTGGTGGAGGAGTTGTTGAGGTTGAAGCTGAGGAGTGTTGAGTTGGACAAGAGCGAGAAACAGAAGGTGAAGCATGTGTGCTCCTGGCCCATGTTGGCTCACTAGGACAGTCACTGATTTGCTCAAGTAGCGACGGCATGTCTCCCTCAATCTTCTCAAGTACGGCGACCATTTGTTTTTCTATCTGTTCAATGACACTGTCCATTTGCCAATCAGTTGTGGTACTACTCCCACCTCCTCCATGGTGTAGACCAGTCCCGTACATGCCTACTCCTCCTCCTCTGCTTGTATAGAGGGAACTGTAAGGACTCCCAAAGCTCCCAGCCATTCCCATTCCTACAGAGATACCCTCTGGGTTGTATGGTGCAGCATGTCGACCCAAACTAGCTGAGCTGCCAGCTACATAACAACCTTGTGAGGCTGTAACAGGGGTCCTGGCTATGCTAAACTCTGCACTGTGTCGGTCTGTTTTTCTGGTATTTCTATCCCGTCCAGGACTGCCATCACCTCTCAACCTAACAGCTAGTGCTGCATCAACCCCACTTACCATCCCCATTGAAGATGTAACTGGTGCTACCACTGACCTCTCTGCAACTGCTTCAGGTACTTGTGTCTGACACCAGCTTCTGTCAGTCTCATCCTTGTGTGTGCTTTGGGTGGCTGGTTGCTTCTCTGGTGAGGCTGACACAGTGGGAGCAGCGGTAGAGCCGTGAAGTGTTGCAGCCATTTTACGCTTGCCTGTTGGCTCAGGGGAGGCAGATGTGTGCTGTTTGCTCAGATTTGCACCTGGAGAACTTTCTAACAGCTTTGATGGTTCAGGCATCGCCGCCGAAGTCTGTTTAACTTCTGGAACAACTTTAGTGTGACCCAAATTGGCAGCAATTTTCTTGGTTCCATCTGAAGCTCCCTTCTTCACCCGAGTCATATTAAGCTCCTCCTGTGTTAGTTTCGGACCTGAATTTGATTTTCCAAAAGTGTCCTTCCCATCTGATGGTGTCATTCCAACTGATGGACCCTTTGAGGTGTTTACTTCATCTGAGCTTTCTTCTATCTTACCGGAACCCTCATCTTGTTCCATACCAGCCTGTGTATTTTCAACAGTAACCTCTAAAGAAACACTGCTTGATGTAATCCCTTCATCTGTTGTCCCTTTATCTCCCTCTTCACTTGTCCCCTGGGAAACACCCCCTTCACCATGTTCCCTACTTTGAACCTCAAGTGAACTGTCATTCAGTGCCTCACAGTTCTTCAGCCGTTGCATGAAGGTCGTCACACGAATTGCTTTCTGCAAATAGGATGTAAAGAAAAACAGGGTAAAGAGGACTTTGTTAAACAAGATTACCATCACAAAATTTGTCACAGACAAGTTTTTGACAGAATGTCTGTTAAAACAGAATGATTTAGCGTCAACATCCCCAATGATGTCATTTCTGTGGAGTGAAGAAATATTAGTGTCAGTTCTTTTACCTCCAAGAAGCTGTGACACATTATAACCTGGTTTAAATCAATCTCATCACTCACACTTTCCGAGAATCTCCTTGACTGTTTGCTGAAAGTAAGATAATTGAAAGTAAGGTAATTGAAGTGTTTACTCATCTGACGTCTTTTGACCCACAAACACGAAAGGTGTTTGGGACAATGTGTGAGTTTAGTAGTTGTTTGTAAACCAGGAAGCAGAATTCCCTTGAATTCATTGAAAATGAAAAGCCACTGAATCAAATGTGACTTACCTAAACAGCATCTGTATGTACACTGATCAGGCATTACATTATGACCACCAACCTAACATTGTTATGTTCCCCTTCAAAGCCCTATTCACCAAATGACAATGCATTCTGACAAGTTAGCATTAGTCTCTTGAGCAATTTCAGCTTCATGTACTTGTCATTTGAATCACAAGTCAGTGTTTCCTTCTCCTGTGCATAAATAAGACTTTTGCTGAACATGACCCGGTCACTCGTTCATCAGTTTTCTTACCTTTTACCTGCTCTGACTGACTCTTCTACATGTCACAACTGAGCCCTTGTTAAACTCATTCAGGTCATTATAATTCATATCTTTTTCTGGTTGTATCTTAAGAGGAACAATATTTACTAATGCATCCCACCCACTCACATGTGTGATAATTAACATATTACCTGTTATTTTCCTCACCTGTTAGTGGTCATGATGTTATGCATGACTGGTGTATGTTTTCGATGTACCAAGAGTATGGGTCAATGGGCCAGGATTTGTGTAAAAGGAACACCAGAGGGCCTTACAGTTCAAATCACTGTAGTTCAGTTGTCAACAGTGGCCCACATCCTTTATTTCCTTTCCATTTTTCCAACTCCTTATCTACATAATTAAAAAAAAAACATACAAAAAAGAACAAAACTCTGTTCCCTTTGACAATCAGTACATTTTAACCCCTTTGTTTAGACAAACTAGCGCAGATGAGGAGTAGGAAAGGTACAGAGTGAGCCACTTTGAACATTTGAATCTTCTCCAGTGAAGAAAAGTGGAGCAGAGTGGATGGATCTCATTTGGGACAGGCAGAGTGACAGTAGGAAGGAGCAGAGCTTGAGAAAAACTTTGACAACCTACACATGATTAAGGCCTTATCCAGAGATTTTACAAAGGCTAATTCCAATGTATATCTTTGCAAGTTAACACTCATTAAAATGAAAATAAATAAATAAATAAATAAATGAATAAAACAATATTCCATTGTCAAACGATGTTTTATTGAATCACTTCATATAAGTTTCTCCTCACACTCTGTCCTTCTACTCTCAATCATAGTGGAAAACGATACCTTTATCTCCTGGGAACACATGGTGAAAGAAAAAAGAAATTAATACCTGTTACTCATGCTGTTAGGTCAGCACCGCCATCTTCTCCCTTCTTTCTCCTCAGTAATCCCGCCTTATATTTTTACAGATTTAAAGTACATCTCTGTGTAGTGAGCTCAAATGATGTTAGGCCACAGGATTCAGCCAATTCTTCCATTTACTCATCTGGTCATTCTGTTATATTATCTACATTGTAGATGCTACAAGCAGAGCAATAGCGTGTGCTCATACCCGCCATTTGGCCTTTGCGAAGTTCTTCTCAAACTGGGCACATACACCGTCCTTCAAATTCTTCTCTGAAGCACCATTTCCTGCAATCCTGATACAAAACACATGCAGTACAACAGTTAAACAATTGCACCATAGATGCAAAAGGAAGGAAATCTCAGTGCTTTCACCATTACACTTGCCATTCATGCTGGAGCGCATCCTCTGCTGTGATTCTCAGCATCTGGTCCACTTCCATAAGTCTACACACAAGCCCCTTTGCTGAAGTAGGTAAAGCAGCAGAAATATGTTTTACAGTTGTCATCAGTAATGACAACTTAAATGCAGACAATAACTTGCAAAAACTTTACAACATTATTTATATATATAAGAAAAAAAATCTCGCAAACGTCTGTCTTTATGATTGTGCACCTTTTGTTATTGGTCTATATCACTAACTTTCAAACAAAATACATTCAGATTTGTTTTTATAGTGTGACAAAATGTTAAAATATACGAGAAGAATGAAGATTTTCACACTGTGCTGCCTGTCACTCTTAGTTGTTTGAAACTGAGCTCAGAACTGTAGGCCAGTGCTTAGAGGAAGTGGGTGTTTAGTGCCATCGTGTGGTTGAGGAAAACACCTGCAGGTGAAATGTCATCCCAGTAAGGAGAATCAAACTCGAAGTCCCCAGCAACGATGCGACAGAAGATGATGCGATTATGTAGATCTGTGTTTTCCTCCTCTGTTTCATCGTAGAAAGGAGGATTGCCCGATAAGCTGCCGGAAAAAGTAGTTACATTAAAAAAGGAACAAATAATATTTAAAGTTAAACCAGATGTTTGAATACACTGTAAAATAATGTAGACACACACACACACACACACACACACATATATATATATATATATATATATATATATATATATCATAATGATGATGCATTGTGTTTAAAGTGTTGCCAGGATCTCTCTAATTAACTCAATTGTTGTGAATGAACCCATCAGAAGATTACAAAGTCTGGGCTTTCCTAAAATTTTTAAATTCTCAATTAAGAAACCACCTGTTTAGAATTGAATTTGAAATATAATCAATTACGAATTTCATGATGGCACTTGGCTTAATGTAATGTTTTGATTGTTGAGTCTATGTTGCATGACTTTGTGTTTTTGTGTTTTTTATGGTGTAAAGCACTTTGAAATGCCTTGCTGCTGAAATGTGCTATGCAAAAAAAAAAATTGCTTGCTTGATTGATTAAAGTCATAGTAATCTTAGTGTGTGTAAATTTCTGAGTTTGAAACATTTAGTCTGAATTAGTATTGGACAAAGAGAGAAAAAATATTTGGTGTCTTTTCTACAATGTATGCAAACCTCTGGTTTCATTAGATGGTAAATAACATTTTTGGATAAAATAAAACTGTTAATATTTTGGTTTGCGCAGGTGCACAGTTTTGAGTTTGCAATAAAGACTCACAGTATGAACATTATCACCCCCACCGCCCAGCAGTCCACGGGACGGCCATATCGATGACGAGCAACCACTTCAGGAGCTGAAAGCATAGGAGCAAATGCAGAGTTTGTGTGTGAGGCAAATAGATTTCTTGGTTTTTAATTTACACTTCTCCACCTCATCAGATTCTCAGATGCACAAATAGTTTTTCTCCAAGCCTGTCTCCCACTATTCAATTTTTCACATCCTTCTTTCCACTGGCACATACATTATCTTTTCTTATTTACTGATTTCATTACTTGACTTATCAATATGAATAACTGCCCTGGCCTTCAACTGCAGAGAAGACCAAAGCACAGCTTAGCACTTTCAGGTCGCCCTCACATAAACATCAGCAAGATGGAGAGGAGTGAGACCGCACAAAGAATCAAAAAGCAGATAAAAAGAGAAGCTAAATGGGAGGAGGAGAGCAAGGGCTGCACACTTTCAATCTCATTTATACTTTTCTGGGATGTAATGTTTCAGAGTGAACGCTTATCCTTGGTAGATTTTTTCCTTTCATAGCGCTAAAGGTTCACAGAGAATTCTATAAGGTGAACAACATCATCAATCTTCTGCTATAGTATGGCACTTTATCTAAAAAAAATGTGCAGATGGAATATATATATATATATATATATATATATATATATATATATATAATCATGAATGAAGGAACACATAAACAACAGAGTGACCCACCAAGGTATTCAGGTGTTCCACATGGCTCTGTAATTGGTCCATTCTCAAATCTGGAGAGGTAAAAATCTCGCAGAACTACTTTGTTGTGGTTGTTTTCTGTGTAGTACATTAGGTTTTCCAGCTGTAAATTAAATAACAGATTAGAGAAGAATCACTTAAGCAGCAATGGCAACTTGTACGTTTGACAAAATGTAATGTTTATTGCTTGTTTCATTAACGGTGACTATGATGTTTTTAAGATGTAAAGCATTTTGAACGAGCTTGTTACTAAAAATGTTCCAAATGACTTCACTTGATTTATAGTAAATTACCTGATATGTCTTATTTCTCCTAAATTAATTTAAATTTGAGCTTTCCTTAGCCAAACAATAAAAAAATCCTTATTACTCATACTTTCAAAAGCTCAATTAAATGTGGGTTTTTGCTTAAGAAATGTTACATTCATAAACTTCGCAGAATGATCCACTTAGACATTTTGAATTGAATGAAGAGCCAGTTTTTGGAGCACTGATGTAAAAAGATGGAGCACAATTATGCAAAATGCTTGTGAGAGATTATTTCTACAAAAGCTAATAGCTCTACATCCACAAGTTGAAGACTCCTGTTCTAGCCAGACAAAAAGGAAAAGTGAAAACTGCTAAAATGGCATTTACATGTTTATGCAATTCATGTTCGAGTCTGTGTTTGTTAACAATCATATTGCAAAGAGAGTAATCACGATCAGCATATTTGTATTTTATTTGCATTGCAATCTTGACAGAGAGTGGAGATGAAATGACTTCTGATTTTATAGGTCAGGCATGATTTAATAATGACATCAAGCCAAGCAGAGGCTGTAAGCATGACCTATTTTTATTTGAATATGTCACTGTGATTCAACTTGATGACAAAATCTAGGAGTCCAAACCTACTGGTTTGAAGCGATACTCACTTTCTACCAGTAGGTGGAGTCTGGAGATAGACAACTTTGTTTCATTTTAATGGGGTCCTATCAAGAATTAGAGACATGGATCTGTATGCACTGTGAGTATCACCGGACAGTCGTTTGAGCCATAAAGAAATTGTTTACTCCCACAAGGAAATGAAATGTTAAGTATGCTATGAACTGAGAAGACAAGAAATGCTTTTATCTGTCTCTCTAGAGAATCTGTCAAATGCAGAATGTTGCATTCTGGGATGTAATGGTGAAGAGGTCAGCTTAGGCTATAAAGTTATTATCTTTTTACATCCACAACTATCTAGTCTATAGATAATTGATGCCTATCGACTATGTGTAGGCTAGTTATAAAACTATTCATACCTCTTGTTTTTATTATAAAATTAATTTTTACATTGAAACAACAAACTACAGCATGCTATATTTTGATTTTGTTAGATAGCACAAAATAAAATATCAGATAGAAACAAAGTGACTGCACCTTCAAATTCCTGTGAACAATGTTGAGGGAGTGAAGGTACGCCACAGCCTCCAGGACTTGTCTGATAACATTCGAAGCATCTCTCTCTGTGTAATTCCCTTGGTCCAGAATCCAGTCAAATACATCCCCCCCTGTGGCACTGCAGAGAGTTAGGCACAAAAAAAATATTTGTCACTTTGCACAGTGCCAAATATATTGGCTAATACACCTGCTGATTTTTTTTTTCTTTTAACACTGCAGATTAATCCTTGTATTGCTGTTAATGTGTTTTTACAAAGTGCTTTGTGTTAGTTGGCCTCGAGCTATCGCTACTGAGCAATTAAAGCAAGGCTCCTGGTTATTACTCTAAAGGACTTAAGTTATCTTTGGAAATAAATGATGAGAGTGATTATAGTTGTCCTGTTCCCAGCAGGACAACTATAGCCCAGACTAAAAAGTGAGCTACTAAGTAGCTTAACAGTGACAAACGCAGTCACTTAAAGTAGTTCACTTCTCCGTGCTTTATTAGTGACAAAACTTTGTCTTGTTTTAATATATGTTATAACATTTAAACCAAGTTACAAATGTTGAATTGCACAAGACGTAATTTACTCAAATTTGGTTGTGTCCCCGACTGATCGATTCCGCTCTCCCTGTACAGACTTGTATGTTCCAAAGCAATGCTTCAGGCCCACTGAGTAATGAGTGTTACAGATTGTTAAAATCTCATCAAATCTAACATCTTCCTCTGTTGCATAGGGGAGTTGGAGTACACAGTAATAAAGGGAAATATTAAACATCTACATCTCAACTGAAAAGCTTCTGTGTGCCAAGATGCAATTAACACATCAAATGCAGGGAGTATAGACAGGAAACGCAAATTGAAAGAAGTACTTACAGTTCCTGGATGATGAAGTATTCTTTTCGAGTTTCAAATGTATCTATCAGCTGAAGAATGTTTGGGTGATTGACCCTGAAAAACCCAAAAATATGTTAGAGGTTGCAGGGGTCTAGTTTTTAAAAACTGACAAAAAAATTGTTTCAGTCTATTCATGTACTTGCCTGCACTGAAAACTGATACAAAATCTTGAGCCACAAACACTTATAGCAGAGAAAATGACTCAGTGAAAAATAAACCCGATTCCAGCTTCAAAAATGTATGGAAACCTCATTTAGATTCAGGGATTTTTATTTTATTTTATTTTTTCCTATTTGTGATTTTACCTGTACATTTTCTCAAGGTTGAAATCAAGCAAAACTGCTTGGTCAAAAATTGGTTTAGGCTCAGAAATAAAATTAAAAAGTCAGTAAGTAATACAACAGTGCAGTGATCTGTTATTGAAATGTTATAACAATGTCTACAGCGGTAGATAGTACAGATGTTTACATGTTTTTCTATTTAAAATTTTAGTTAACAAGCAAATTGCCCATGATGTGCAAGGCACTTTCTCATTAGAGAACATGTTTAGTTTGTTTCATAGGGAAAATATCAGTCGTGCTGCAAGAATCATTATTTCTAAGCAGAACTTTTACATATTGTTGGGCTGTGACCAAGTTCTTCAGAAGACAGAGAGGATGCAGCACATAGTGCTGCCAAGTCATACGAGTAATGGAGCATTAAAAAAAATGAATGGGTATCTCAATACTAATAAAAGCATGAATAATACACGATGAAAGGTCCTGAACTCATTATATGCATGAATATAATATTTCTGACAAGCAGCTCAGCTGAAAAAGCATATTCCTTGAAATGACAGGGTCATGATTTGGAGCTAGATCTTTTCTCTCTTTCATGGCTTTTGACATGAGTTTAAAGCTGGCTGCTCGTTTTTTATGGACACAAGTTAGTCTTCACTAAAACAATAAAATAATCATCTGAAATCACAAGACACATAAACATTCACTTTTATGCCAAGAAGTGAATAACTGAAAACTGAAATTTACTGAATATCTGGGAAGATTTTTCTATGAAGAAACTGTTTGTATGTAATGCTCCATTGTAAATTTGACCATTTTTTTTACACACAAACTACTATCAAAATCTTAAATGTTCTGCAAAGAGGTCTCTTCTATGCCTCTGATCTTTAGTTTGATTATAATTTGATATTCGAGTCAGGTTATTTGGTTGGGGCACCCAAGCAGCTTTACTTTCTTTTTGTAAGTAGTTGAGAGTTATCTTGACTCCAGGTTTGGAATTATTATTTTTGTATTATTGTTTTTTTTTTTTCTTAAAAAGCATTTTTATTATCACCAAAGTACAAATCGTCATCTTTTTATTTTTTTAAGTCTGCTAGTGTCATATGTTAATAATCATATAACACACCAAGATGTTCTCACCTCCAAACTTGTGTTTGAATTGTGTTTTCTGCTCCAACCAACCAGCGGAGACTGGTAGAGGAAATATCATAACCTTTCTCTGTTTACAGAGGACTTAATCGGTTAATTTATTGATTGTTTGTGTACGTGTGGCTTACTTGGGTCATCGGCCACTGCGATAAATTTATGGTTGTTAAACCCATCATTAAATTTACTCAGATAAACATTGACAGGTTTGAAACGTATCTTCCCTGCTGCAAACTTAATTCAGGTTTCATTATGGGTCAAGTTTAATTAAAACATCTCATAAGTTAATTGCTCTTTTTCACCAGCGCAGACGCTGCTATTTCTATTTGTGAACTGATCACATACAATTTCAAGATCATGATCTCATTTTTGGCGGCCTTGCGGACTTTCCTTCCGTCCTTCTTGAAGAATTTCTTGCAGACAAACACCTTTTCTGTTTGTCTGTCCTTTGCCAGGCACAGCTCACAAAACTCCTTCCTACACAGTGAGAAAAAATAGACAGACAGAAGGGAAGCAACCATAAATAACAATGTCAAAGAAAAGACAAAATGAAACATTTGTTCTTTTTTTTCAAGAGCCTCGTTTAGCTACAAGTTTCCAGAGTAAACGAGATGTGATGTTCAAATTGGTATAAAACAAACACCGGCTGTGTTGTGAAATACCCAGAAATAATTTAGTTGGGAGGTTAGCCACTGGCTTAAAAAAAAGGGGCTATAAATAAGAGATTTGCAAAGGATCCATTGCTGCCATCATCTGGGAATCATTAGGTTTTTATCCTTTGAGGGCCTACAGGGCTTCATTCAAATGAATTTTAAGAAGCAATATGATGAAAAATAAAACTATAAAAGTGCATAATGAAGCTTTAATATTAGGTTTTAATCTATGGTTCTGTTAATTTTTTTTGGTAATATATTTTCTTCTTTGCTCATTTCCCTCCGATTAGATTAGGGGTGGAGTCAAAATTTAAATTAGCAAACAAACAAGCTTTTCAAAAATTCACACACAATGTTATTTTTCAGTGCAGTTTTATGAACATTAAACTACCCATTCTTAACAAGAAAATGCACATGTAAAACAAACAATTGTGTTGTTCAGTCTGCTTCTTCACTGCTAATATGATTGTGTGTATCTGTATGCGTGAGTTATGCAAAATCTGAGGAGAAATTTCTGAGGCCAGATGCTGATGTCGCCATATGGCCTCTTTCACCAATTGGTATTCATGCATATGTTTCGAGTGCCCATATGTGTGGAGTGTGCTGAAGAAGAAAATGAAAGGTTCTTCAGCAGCAGGGTCATTTTTAGTCGGCCTGGGGATGAAAATCAGAAAAATGTGCCACAGAACAAACTAAATGTAGAATAGTGATATAAAGAGCTTAAGAATAATCAGATGACAGTTCTTTGAAGGTCCACCGAACTCTAAATTTATGCTTTACTAAAGTTAAACCCTTATTTAAACTTGTTCAGACTGAAGCTAAACAGTTTATGCACTAAAGAAAGTGGTGGTTCTCGCATAAAAGGTATTGTTGGTGAGCCGCTTCTTCTACCAAAATACAGTAAAGTCATCTTAAATTCTTAAATTTGCACACATGGAAGTCTATCACAAAATCTGAGTTTAGTCCATTCCAGCAGCCTCTAAGGATTTTGTGTGCATTTCTACAAACTTACTACCACACGGCCTTCATCTGCTACAAGTACAGAAACTAATAATGACTTTCCGGAATCTTATTCAAAAAATAAGAACTATCCTAAGGCATTCAGAAAAGGTTAATAGTTTCCAAAAGCCCATGCATAACACTTTATGGTACTTACGCTCGAAGGACTTGGCCAAACTCATATTTGTCCGTGACATCAGATATGCTGTCATAAATCCGCCCATCTCTCAGGGCAAGGCATCCAAATGGCATCACGGCATTCACCTAGTAAATAAAGAATGAATGAAGATTGTATTATTGTTATAATGATCAGGAAGGTTAAATAATTACAGCTTTACAGAAAAAATAAATAAATAAAAAATGATCCGCATTAGTCCGCAACCATTAATACAAATATTCTTGATGTGGTTTTCAGTGTTAGTGACTTGTAGACCAAATCAGTTTCCCATCAAATCTGAAAGCTAATGCCTCTGGCAGCCTGGTTGCGTGCCAGCCTTGTCAACAGATACTAAGCTTCCTGCTAAGCTCCTCTGTGCACTACTAATGTCTGCAGATTGCATGCAGCGCCAGTTAAGTTTTCACATTAAACTTTAATAATCAAGGGCAAAGCCCCAAAAATAAAACAAAACAAGATGCAAGCAGCTGAGTTATTTAAGAGCCATGTGTAATTAATTTGCATAGCACAACATGGATTTGGTTTTACTGGAAAAAAAACAAAAAAACAAACAAAAAAAAACCTTAACATCCATATTTGAACTTTCGTTTGTGTCTTGAGTTATACCTCTACTACAGCATCTAAAGCTTGCAACAACACACAGATTGATATATATATATATTTACATATAAGTTTGTGCATGTGCATGGGTGTGTGTGTGTGTGTGTAGTACTTTGATAGATATATAGTACCCAGAACATAATATGAGACCTTGAACACCCAGGTAAAACAACAGGGATCAAGACAGTGAATCAGCAATCAATAAACCATCTCCGTCCTCCGGCAGTCCTCACCCACATCCTTTATACACTCCATCTAGTGTGGAAAACATTTCTTGGAAGGTTCAGTCATCCATCCCCATGGTCCATCTCCTCCTCTAAATACCTGACTTCATCCATCTCTGTTAAATGCTCCATTTCAGTTCTGTCTTTAAAATAGCGCAGTTTATCTTCTCCCTGTGTGGTACCCAGCTCTGCATTTGGCCGACTTAAGATATGAACACGATAGTATCAAAGGTAAACTTCAAGAGAATTCTTGCATTAGAGAGAGCGTCTAATTGAGCATAATTTTGGGGAGGGGGAAATAAAAAGGCTGATACAAATACAATTAATCTGACAGGCAGATAAAGGAGAAATAAACGGGGGAAATAGCACTTTTTAAAACTGAATATTTAAACAAATACATATCACTGATGCAAAATTCTGGCTGATGTTTCGTGAAACATCACCACTGGAGATGATCGGGCCAGAGGTGCTTTAGGCCTTTGGTGGAGGAGGGGCTGGAAGAGTTCTATGTAATCCAACCACTGGCCCTAATCTCTAATCTGTACCCCTAATCCAGCGTGCTGGTATACGCTGTGTCTGTGCATATGCGTGCGCAAGTGAAAGTGAGTTGCTAAACAAGTGCAAAGGTTACTTGAATATGGCACATGTGCACATGGTAGGGCAGAGCAAAAAGGTGGACAAAATTGTGGACTCGTGCATCCTTATGTGTGTCTCTAAGGGATGGAAGTGACAGCAGGCGAATTGAGTTGCAGACTGAGTAGACCTTGTGTTTTTTTTTTTTTCTTTTTTAGAAGATTACATAAACACTACATTTCCACAACAAAGACCAGGACAGTAAAAGTGAAGATGGCATTACATAAAACAAGGCCAACCATCAAAAGTCTTCTTCTCACTCACAAAGGCCTCAATAACTAGTTCTGTTTGCAACAGATGTTTATAACAGGTGTTATAAACAACAGAGTATGGTTGTCTGAAATTGTCTTCAATATCCATTCTTGGACGGGTCTTGACTTATATGTGTCCCTACTTTTTTTGGTTGTTTTTGGTTCTCACAAATAGAGTAAAGGTTTAAGGAACTGCAAATCCTGTTTCAAAGAATTTAATAATTTCAGGTTTAATCAAGGCTGTTTTTTTTTGCTTGAAAATATTTGATGTTTTTCTTACTTAGAAAAAGAAAACATTTAATAAATCTCCAACTGTATATACAGACATATTATATAAATTAGAATATGAGTCAGAATGAGTCTAGTTTGTCAGATTAAAAGTGCCTTTTTTGAAAATAACCTTTAAGCAGATATTAAACATACTTTTCATCAAACTTGTGTTTCTGTTTCTGTAAAAACTGATTTTTATTGTTCCGATATAATATTTACATATGTTTTCTGCAAGTGGAGAAATCAATAAAGGCTTTTATTTCATTTGCATTCTTTTGGTCAAAATAAAAATGCTTATTTAGTAAATGTGATTTGATGTATTTACATGTTCCCAATAAGCCTATCTTTCTATTGCATTAAGCATAAGTTCCAGATCTCCACTTTAGTCTGATAGGTGGCAAAACAAGACACTGGTGCTACTTTTTAAGCCTCTTCTTATTATTTGTTTTCTTAAATTTTATCCTCAAATAAAATTCCGATTGATTTGTCCTGTTTTATAACTGAAGAATCCAATGTCCTTACTCAATGACAAGAAAATTACACCCACAGAATACTATGTTACTATAGACCTTAGAGTTTGAAAAGAGTATTAGTAGGAAGATGTATGAGAGGAATTTGGAAAAAAAAAATAAGGAGAACAAAGAGAATGAATGAAAATAATGAACTATGCGGTAAGAAGAGAATTACAGAAACAGAAAAACAAGGAGAAATGTGGGACCTGCCTGAGTGGAAAAAATGTTTGGAGGAAACTACGCACAGAAAAAAAACAGTGTTAAAGAAGATAACAGCAGAGGCAGATTGAGAGCACCTGTGAACCTCGCAGCTTGCACATGGCTGTGAGAATTTCTGCAAAGGTGAGCTTGCATATGCACATGTTGGCCGCATGTGAATATGTGCTAACAAGCTTTATGTGATAATTTCCTGTATGACACATAACATGCTGCTTCATGATAACATGAAAGGCTGTCCCTGAAGTTGGAAAGCACATGAAGACACTGCAATCATCCTTCACAAAGACCAGTTCAGTTCAAGAAGCGAAACTCCTGAACTTTTGAAGTTATTCTGATTCAATTCCCACAGGGAAGAACTGATTTTGTGTCCCAAATAAGTTAGATAAAGGGCAAGACATTTTCACGGATAGGCAACTTCACTTCTTTCAGAGAAAGCATATCCCAAGAATTAAACATTTAGTCTTTAACTAAATACCGCTTCAATAAATACCATGGTGAATGTTAAATTCTTATGTGGTTCAAGAAGAAAAGTACTTTTATATTTTGAAATGTTTTGGTGCGAATGCACCTCAGAACCAAAGCAAGAAATTTTGTAAATATGCTAAGAAGCTGATAAGAAAGTGCCAACATCCATTGTGAAACAACTACTGCACTGATATGGCCTAAAAGACCACGAGGGGAAGAAAAAGTTGTTTCTATAAAAAAAACAAACAAAAAAAGCCACATAAATTTTTTACAAAAGCTCAAAAGCATGTTATTTTTGGAGACATATCTTATAGTATATTGATGCTGAAATGTTTTTTGTTGTTATGAATCTTTGGAAAAACTGGTGAAGCTTGGAAGCCTGAGAACTTCGAAGTAAAGAAGTGCAGACTAGATATTGTGATGAAGAAGAACATTACATCAAAATATTGAAGCATCCTATAACCTTATGCCACCAATTTGTTTTACAGTGTCACTTAGAGATAACAAAGTGAATGTTTAATGTGGCTATGACAAAGGCCTGATCACTGAAGATTTGAGAGCAAAACTGCAGAAGTGCATATGAGCAATGGAACCTACAAACATGACTGTCTTACCAGTTCTGTCTGCAGAAGCCAGACAAAATTCCTCTCAACTATTGTGAAAACCTTGTGGAAAATGACTCAAAAATGTTTGACCCAGGTTATACAGTTTGAAAAGAAATCCTACTACATAATAGGAAAGCTTTACCATTTTCTTTATGACAAAATGGATCTGAATAGACAACTGCAGAATGGAAAAGCATGCCTAAACAAGGAGGGATGTTACCAACATTGAATCAAAAAAGTATAACCTGCTGCAACAAAGCAGTGTACTTGTGATTGTTTCACTTTCTGTTGTATGTTTTACAAAACAATCTGCTTACATTGCAATAAGCAGGAATACAGCAATCCCACAAAGCACTGATATGCTAAAACTGTGACATGGGAATAGGTTGCATCCTGATTAGGCTGTTCCAACACAAACCCCATTAACACATGCAGCCACAAATAAGCTAAGACTCTACGCTGCCTCGAGCCATCCGCAAAATCACACTTTATCTTCAGCACCTTAAGTGAAATAAGGTTGTGCATGTTTCAGCATCTGTGGGTGTCTGTGTGCTTGTACGCAGGTGTTATGCATAGACTGCAGCAGGGCTCAAAAATGAATCAAATAGAATGAGGAATCTTTTCATCAGCTAAGAACTGAAATGTTCCTTCTTCTGAGAGTCTTGGTGTCAAGGTCAATCAAAAATCGTCTATTTATTGGTGCGCGCTCTTTATATGTCTTATCCTAATAAAAAAAGCTCTCGCTACACACTCTTTCGAAAGATGGAGATTTTCTATCTTGCCTGTGCTCCCGAGTTTTGCACATACATATGTTAAACGGAGGCTTGTTTTGTCGGTGTATGACGGTTTTATATTCACTTTAGCTTGTGACATGCTTCCAACTTTGGCAAGCTGTAAGTAATTGCAAATATGTGTTATGTAAATATTTCACTTACTGCCACATGAAATTGCTTTTGCAGAGTCTATTCATGTTGTCAGGCAAGTGCTTAGTTGCAGCAGCGTGTCCTTGGTGCTCTCAGACAGACGCTCCACAGCGAGTCTTGTAGATGAACATTAACATTACCTGCATCACAGCAATAAAAACCCTGATCTCGCCACAATACGATTACTAGACCTCGTAGTGTTATAGTTCTGAGGGCACACTGGTTCTTTTGGGGCAGTGCCTGCGCATGTCTCCATACAATTAATTGTCATGTACCTCAATGTTTGTTTTAGGATATGAGTGAAAAGCTATTCTGCCCTTTCTCCCCCATGAGAGAACAGGAGATGACAGACCTGGCACGTCAGGCTTTGTGTCATCGCGAACAACCGTCATGCATCCACATACACACGCACACACACACACACACACACACACACACACCCACACCCACACCCACACACACACACACACAACTCACTGAATCTCGCTTCCTCTGTCCTTTAGAAACTGTGTATATCTACCCCTCATTAGTGTTTCACCTACCACTCTGTCTGTATCAGGTGTGTCATTCTGCAACAAGATGGCAGGACCATTTTTATAAAAAAGCTTTCTGTACCTGCCTCACTTGCTGTCTTTTCTTACTCATTCACCTTTTCCTGCCCCAGCAGGTCTTTCATCTTCATGCTTTGCTCAAAGTAAAGCAGACTTTTACGAATTAATCATGGAGCCTCCTGACTGAGGATGAGGAGAGGAGCTTCAGGGCGCTCTGTGGATGTGAGAACCCAGCAGCATGTTCTAACTTTAATGCACAAAGTATTAAACGGTATTCCTTCACCAATTGACTTGGTTCACCTGTTGAATCGCTTGTTAAGACAAAGAAATAATTGTCTAATCACATAGCTGCCACTCAATTCAGTTGGTCTTTGAGACAACTTGCTTGAGTTCAAGGCAAGCATCAGCGAAAGAAAGGGGATTTAAGGGACTTTGCACATGGCATGTTTGTTCTTGTAAAATCAACCTGGCATGAGAATTTCACACACTACTCCACTTGTGGGATTTTCAAAGCAATAATATCTTAGGTTTACAGAAAATTGTCAGAATAAGGGAAAATATCCACTGCGCAACAGTTATGTGGACAAAAAGGCTTTGCTGATGTCAGAGACCAAAGGAGAATGAGGAGACTGGCTTGAGATCATAAAAAGGCACAGCACATCAATTTTCCATGAGCTGTAAGAAAGCCCTTAAATACAACAATATTGACTAGGGTAAAACAAAACAACAAAAACCTTGCAGCATTAGCCTGTTTACAGTAAACTTCTAAAACCTGCATCGTCATTCACAGTGAGAAAAGTTTTTTATAAAAACTTCTAGAAAAATAGCTTCTGCTCAATAATAAACTTTTTGTCTGGCGATCGTTCTAATGCATTTCACAAAGTGGATGCAATAATCTCCAATGAAGGAGTGTTTTTTTTTTTTACTTCACAACCAATCAACAGATTGATTGCTGAAATCTGGACACTGTTTGGTCTTTTGTTGAATAAAAAAAAACAAAACAAAACAAAGAAACAGATTTTGAAAGAGCCCTAAAATCTCTTCCTTAACTTTACTGAAATGCATGGACTGTACCTGAAAGTCACGTCTGACAAAAAACCTGCCAATTTTTGATGGCTGTAAAATATGCATTGCCAAAGTGAAAGCTTCCTGAGGGACAAGTAGCTTGAGGAAAGCATCCACAACAATTGAAAGGTGTACATCTGAGTTTTAAAAAATATATATATTAAAGTAGAGTATTGTGCAATCAATCCATCACAAAACAGAAATAATACACCGAATCACTGAAAGTCCAAAACTGATCTAACTCATGGACACGATGATTGTATGCAAACCTCTGATCACTACTTTAATTTTACCCTTCTCTGCACTAACCCATTTCTATTTTAGTGTGTTTGTATGTGTGAAAAATAATTAAACACATCTGCCACGTTATAGAAGGAAACTGTCTGCGTCCCAAAAGCCCTCAAAACGGTAATTAAGCACACCGTTACTATCCAGTTTCACACTTTTAATAAGATTTTCAAGATGCCTTCACCTTGGCGTTGCTTGCGTGCAAATCAGTGTGTGTGCCTCTTCAACTGTGCAAAACGAGGTGTGACAGTTGCTGCCCATTCCTTATCGATCACTAAAGACCCCCCATGACTTTCTTCACACATGACTGAAAGGGTTTCTGTTTCCAAGACCAGGAAGCCTCGGGTTTGAAATCTCTCTGAGGAGATTTCGTTTTATTAGATTCACAGCATTACATAAGAAATGCATTGTGCGTAATTAGAAAATAATAAGACAATGAATTTCCTAGACAACGCTGAAAGCCCTCGCATGTTGTCATTATTTTCAATTTGCCCCACAAATCAAATCTCCGGCGACAATGTGATGGCGTTAAACAGAAAAAAAGCCACTTATTCTCACTGAGCTCATTGTCTGAGCAGGTTAAAGTGTTGCGCCTCACACTGAGTGCATGCAGCAAGTGGCAGCTTGAGGTTGGTCCCAGGCCTTATCAGGATGCTGCAGCATGAAAGTGGGACAAATAAAAGAGTTGTGAGGACATGGCAGGCAACACAAGAGGGAGAGAAATTAAGGAGATGAAAGCACAACACATGAAGGACCAATTAACAGCATTATTGCACTTGATTAAAATCGAGAGCACCAAAAGATATGAGTGAACAGATGATCGTTGGAAACATACATATGCAACGAGTGTGTGATGAAAGCTGGAAACAATCGATATTAAAAGCGAGTGTGTGATGCTTGTATTAAAAAAATCCTTCTTCAGTAGCGTTAACAGCACCGGGTCTTCTTCAAGCTCAGTATCAACACTAATTCCCTCATTGCTCTCAGAGTGGCTCTCATCTAAGGCCTGCATGCATGCGTGTGCGTGTGTGTGTGTGTGTGTATAGTTGTTGTTCATGCAGGTGTTTATGTGTGTGACTGTAGGGCATACACATGGTCAGAGATAGGCTTGAAAAGGGAACCATCTAATAAAAATTCATCACGTCTGCCCAGAGAGAGAGGAAGAGAAACTGAAACCCATTTCGACAAGGAAAAGTCTCCAAATTCATGTGGTAGTTACAGTTCTCCTATAAAAGCAAAGTGGCAGACTCTGAACAATGGGATTCACCTGTCTATAAACACTGCGGAAATATAAGAATCTCTCCCTGCTCACCTTTTACTCCCCACTTTCTTGCTCTGTCCCCTAGTCCCCTCATTAGAGGGTGAACATGTGCAGGTCTAACACAGTAAGTGCATCCGTAGGGAAAAGGGCCACAGAGTACATTTTCACTTAAAACTTTGTGTATGTGTGTGTGTGTGTGTGTGTGGAAAGACACAGTAGATGTGCGTGTGTGTAAGAGAGAGAGAGACAGAGAGAGAGTGATGATGTGTTTGCCTGTAGCTTACTTGGAACGATGCAGTTTCTGTCTGCTGGGGCTGCTCTTTCAGACACTATAAATGCCTGAGGCAGGACTTGCAGGCAAAGACACACTTACTGCATGCTCACACCGACTCAGGGATGGAAAGTGATATTCTACTTTTTTTTTTTGGAAGTGTGTGTTTGAATAACTAACTTTTCCTACTCAATGGGAAACAAGAGGTAGATTCTACACACACACACGTCAATGTTAAAAACAAAAATCACACGCAAAAATCAAGGCAAAATTAAATTGCCTTGAGTTTATGCACAAATATAGTTATATAGTATGCATATTTTGGAAAGCTCTTCTGCCCTAATCAACTTGTAACAGATATTTTGTGCTTTTTTTTAGGGCCCTACCTAAGGGTTGAAGCTATTTTGGCACAAGAGGAACAATTTGTAACACAGCTAGTCAGTGAATGAAGTGTTACTACACCCATAATGGTCCTGATGACTAAAGTGTGCAATGTTTGGAAGCTTGTGTAAGCCCTGGACAGAGGAATTGCTATGACAATAAAACATGCACATATAAAAACGTGACTGCAGAAAACAAGTTTATTTAAAATCTAGATAACA
Organism: Poeciliopsis gracilis; assembly: GCA_911649635.1. Lineage (NCBI taxonomy): Eukaryota > Metazoa > Chordata > Actinopteri > Cyprinodontiformes > Poeciliidae > Poeciliopsis > Poeciliopsis gracilis. The sequence goes on from CAJVRI010001220.1 coordinate 9,692,444, forward strand.
AATGGAGAATTAGACTGACTCCCTTAATTTTTTTTTTTGTCACATTGCAACTAGAAATGCATGTGGATTTTATTGAGATTTTATTCAACAGACCAATCCATCCATCCATCCATCCATCCATCCATCCATCCATCCATCCATCCATCCATCCATCCATCCATCCATCCATCCATCCATCCATCCATCCATCCATCCATCCATCCATCCATCCATCCATCCATCCATCCATGTCCCTAACTTTCCAGGCGAGAGGCAGGGTTACCCTGGACAGGTCAGACCAATACAAAGTGGGGTATTTTATTATAAAGCGATATTAAGATGTTACATGGTTTTAAAATCTTTTTCAAATTAAAATCTAACATGGATGATATCAGTTCAGAGTAACCTTCCTGAATCAATACTTTGTAAAATCAGCTTATGCTGCTGTCAGCTACCCATCCTGTGAAATGTGTTTTCACTGGTTTTGCACATCCACCACAGACTTGTTTCTCAATTTTCTTTAATAAATAGTTAACAAGAGAAAGCCCTGACTTTTCTGTAAGTGAAAAATAAAACTTTCAACCTCAAAGATTCAATACAAGGGGAAACATTGGAAATCCTGGTCAGTTATTGTAATGGGTTCATAACCTGCAAGAGTGATATTCAAAAAGGAAATCATACTCTTACTATTTTGAATAACTTTTCTGAATAAAGATAACAAAATCCACATTTTTTGTCAGTGTGTAGAAAATAAAAATTAAAAATATATTTTAACAGCTTTACTTCTACGTCCTTTGCAAAAATTCTAGATTTATGGCCTGCATGAGTGATCGCTGTCCAGGCGACAGATCAGATTCTCTCACCTGAGTTGTGGATCTCTGCTGCCCGTAGCATTTTGTTTTTTTAATGTGCCATGTGGGTAGTTGCCCAAAGTGGCATTACAAAGTGAAAGGTGCACAGATACCTGATAATAAATGTAACTTAGAGGCAGTCATATGTGTCCTGCCGGATAGCAATCAAGTTTATCCCACCACAGAATCTAGATAATTTCCTGCATTTTAATTACACTGAGATTTATGGTTGTAGTGGGAAAACCTTTAAGGGATATGGAAACTTTTCTCAAGTCACTGTTGAGGTGATTTTTCAACAAAATCTAACAGCAGTAGCAACAACAACCCTTCACCTCAGCATTTGTCTTTGCGGTGTGAATGCAACCAGAGAAAAAATAAGTTAAATATTTTTCTTTGCCCCGTTCATATGGCTCTTGGGAGCCCTTACAACGGTTTGGTCCAACTGCAGCTAGCAACAGACGGAAAGTGAACCGTTGGGAGGTAAGAAGATAGTAAGGAGAAAAAGTGCAGCAATCATGAATACATTACAAAGAAATATTGAATAAAACATGAAGTCATAGACGTAGGTTTACTGCATTTCTGTCTCATTAGAGAAGAACTGTAAAATGTTTTTATGGAGAGAAGCAGAGGCCCTTTCCTCTCGTCATACAGCTGATTGCATGACGTTTTGTTGTGTTTCTGATGTTTTGTTGCATTTCTTTGTCAGTGCAGAATCGTGCAGAATTTAGTGGAAGCAAAAACGACTGGAAGGGCACATTACTACAATAGAAACAAGGTAAAAGCAAGGATTCTTGTTGTGACCATACATACATTAGGCATATCACAGTCATTTATGTATACCAGTTTACTATAACATATAATTATCTGCCAGAATTATCCCTGGTCGATGAAGCAACCCTGACTTTTATCTAATGTACTTGGATATTGCCATGATCATATTGTTAATATGATCCAGTGGAAGTGGGAGTTTGGAGGGTAATAGCGTTTAAAATGTGTAAAAGACACATGGAAATACAGTACCTATCTCTCCCTAAGTAGATTTGTTTTACTTCACGACTTGCAATAAAACATATTTTTAATGTACCAAAAGGAATTATGTTCTGTGCTGCTTTATATAATTGATATGATGATATTTTCTTGCTGCAACCGCTCTCAACTTTATAATTAGATTTATTAATTTATCTGTGATTCAGTGTTTCACTGTTTCTTTCTTGGGTGCCTGTGAAAGAGGCTTGTTGCCAATAACCATGAACAATTATTTTTGTTTTTACTTTCCATAAAAACAACCCTTCTGTGATTTTCTTGGTTGACTTGTGTAGTTTATACTTCCCGTCTAAATGGGGCTGGTTCTGCTGTAGGTTTCCTCTGTTAAAAAAAAAAAGAGGAAATCTGCCTTCGCTGTTGGTGAATATTGAGGGACTCAACAGCGCTTCTTTAAGTGGATTTTCACCTACTGGTATCAAGTGATCTACAGAATTTGACTATTGTTTTCTAAATAAGAGAAACAATACATTGCAGTGTTTGCAATTCAATGTTTGGATTATTGTGGAAATAATTGGATTTATGTCAAACAAAATTCAGTGATATAAATTAAATCAGTTTGTCTCATAAAATGCAGTTGGTCTTTCAGTTGTTTTGCAGTTTTCTGAAAATTTCTCCCAGATTTGAGGTGCATGGAAGCTGAATGCTGCTTCTTCTCGTTTGGTTCTGCTTCTGGACATGCACAGCAGACCGGAGCCAAAAGACTTGAGGGGTCTGGAAGGCTGATACAACAACTGCGAATTTTGATGTGTTGTGGTGCTAAGCCTTTCAGTGATTTACTGCCTAAACTAACAACAGTATTCTAAAGTCTATTCTTTGAGATACAGGGAGCCAGTGTAGGCACTATAAAACTGATTTTAGTGCGAAACACCTTCGTACTGTTTAGCAATTGAGCTGTTTGACAGGGGGCAGGTACTGTGATCACCACATTGACATTGATGGACACCTGAGGGACAACGAAAAGACAATCTGAGATCTGAGATCCCAGAAATGTCCAACTATCTGGTAAAAGAGAAGCAGACATACTTAACAACAAACTGAACTAACTTTGTTCAGGAGTGACATTAACATATCAAGAATCAAAGCTTCTGATTCTTGAACTGAACCATCCTTATTTGGCACAAGAACAGCAATATCCAGGGACATATGTAAATAAGACAGCAGAGGACAGAAAGAAACATACTGAGAATGCAAGTCAATGCCACAGAAGTCTGCCTCTACACATACAGAAAGAGAGAGAAAGAACAACAAACAACATACACATATATAATTACACCAATTATAACATCTGGTTAATACAGGATGGGAATGATTGGCATAGCACATGCAAATCTGATTACTCGGATAATCAAGAAAATATTATAAAACTTAGTCAATCACTAAAATATCTAATTGTGTCCGAAAATCTAATTCTATCTTTTTTCTCATAGTTATTTTATTTAACATACTGCAACTTAAATGAATTTATGATCACTGTTCAACAAACTGTTTCAGGAATTACTTGTTGCTTTTGTAAAGCCATACATAATAGCTAATAATCAACACTTCGAATTTAGTTCACATTCAGTACAATAGAGTGTTGCCCTCCTATGACCAAGTAGAATGCTGGCCCTCTGTTTTATGGCAGCTTTGAGGAGGAGTTATGATGTAATAACAAAATAAAAGTGTTTGATACATGCTAAAATCTTTTGTTAGTTGTTGCTATGCAACTCTGCAGACATGCCTTAAAGCAGCCTCTTTCTATCCACACTTTTTTTTTTTTTTTTTGCCTCAGGAGCATCTTTCAGTGTGACCAGAACAATGCTGCTTTCAGGGCCCTTCATAATGATTTTTCTTAGCAACACACTCACAAGTCAAACATCGACGACCACAAAAACAAACTGTATCTGTGGCTTCACTCATGCATACCAGGTAAGGGAGGCAGACTTCATGTGGAAGGTCTGTGGTGCAGAAAGAATTGCCATGCCAAGCAAATGCAAAATGCCCTCACATAGGTCTCAATTTAAACATGAAATCACTGAATTAAATGGTTGTTTTCTGCCAGGCCACATGCTTGGCTTACACAGGGGTTTTCTGCAGATGTGCCAGATTGGCTGAAAAGGGCAAAGGACTTTCTGACTGTTTGTTAATGATGCATAAGTCTGTTATCATGCAATAGAAGAGGGAGCAAATTCAGAATTTGCTGAACCATTTGAGCATAAATGGTGGAGCGTTTGAATACAGCAGAATCTACATATCACTGTAATAAAGCCTGATTTCTGGGCGTAAAGAAATGATGCCATGATGAATCTGCCACCTCCTTGCACAAATTTGCACGACTTAATTGATAAACATAAATATCTAGGGGAAATGAAAACTCCTTTGCAGTTGCATAAACATGCAGATCCTTTCAGTAACGGCTAGTTTGGGCACCCTTTGATTTTGCAGCAGCACTCAGTCTCTTTGGTAGAGTACTTCTCGACTTGCACATGTTTGTCCAGTCTTATTTGCACAAAATGCTCTAAATCTGTCCTATTGTGGCAGCATCTTCCGGCAGGACAGCCCATTTTAGATCACCCCACAGATTTTCGGTCTGATTCATGCCTGCGCTCTGGCTTGTGAATTTTAATATCATTCTGTGGAAGATATTCTTATGTCGATTTGGTTGTATGCTTTGGGTTGTTGTTGCTGTGCAGACCAGGTTCTTCTCTGGTATTATGAACTCATTCCATGTTGATAAAGGTCCTACATCTATCACAAAAAAAAGAAGTTTCAAAACAAGACACTGAAACCTCCTTTGTCTCTGTGAGTTTGGTTTTCCTCTGGTAATCTGCAGTGTTATGCTCAAAACACAACTTTTAGAATGATGGAGAAAAGTTTAATCCTTGTTTCATCAGGGCATTGCACAGTCTGCTACATACTTTTTGGAAAATCTAACCTGAAGTTTATGTTCATAGTCACATCCCCAGTCGAGGAGGGATGTGACATACATGTAAGGTATGTAGATTCTTTATGTAGAATCTACATACCATATATATGTAAATATAAATCAAAGGTGCACAAAGTTCTGAAATAGTTTGATCTTGTACTTTACAGAGATCTCCCACTTTACTGAGACACACAGACCTTTTATATCTATTGCAGGGAGGCAGAGTAAAACCACTTACTGCTCCATAATGTATCAATGGCTTGAAATTCAAGTTCCTTCAGGGACCAGGAGTAGATGCTACTTTTATCGGCCAACTCAATTTCTCTGTGTTTTTAGGAGCACTTTTGTTTCCACTTAATCCACTTGTGATGAAAGCTTTCGGTTTCTGTTATAAACACACACGCACACATACATCAGACACACACACACACACACACACACACATTTTCCTGTTTAATTCTCTGACAACACATCCGAACCCAGTTCTGTACCAGCTCACAAGGCACCTTTATTTGTGTATTTGTGTTTGTGCTCCACACAAACACAAATGCGCATGTGCACATTTTCGGACACATGACAGATTTTATTATTCTCAGTGGAATGAATTAAACCTTATTTCCAAATGTTCATTTGCATATGGGTGTCTCATGCGTGTGCATGTGCGTGTGTGTGCACAAGCAAATGGATTTGTGTCCATCTCCATTGATCACGACTCCATTAATTCATTCCTTTTGTGGACGAACATGGCCTTCAGACACACCGCACAGAGTGCCTCTCTAGAAATCCCAGACTTCAATGGAGAGGCTCAATCCACACCTCACTTTGTATGCACACACACACTTACATAAACCAAGTAAGACAAAGTGAAACACACAGTCAACCTCTCTAATTCCTCGCCTCTGAATCATTGCAACCCAAACCCCTTTCTTAAGAAGCAAAGCAAACTTGTTCATCTCATCACTTTTGCACCATTCCTTCACTCTCGCCTCAAAACAAGGCCTTGTTTTCCTATCTTCTTACATGTTAAATGTTAATGACCGAGACGGCGCACATTACTCACAGCTCTATCGTAACGCACCTGAATGACAGGAATTCTCTAAGTGAACGTTGATTTCTATGCACGATAACAATAGTCAATAAAAGATTCATTTGGGGAACAAGGATCCATTATGTTGAGAGATAACCGCTTCATGAGCCAAAGAAAGAAAAACTTAAACAACTTAGACAGAGCGTCACTGTAAGAGCTTTTTCTATGTTTAACTTAGTTAACAGAAGTATAGATCATCATGTACTTCAGAGCTTTTTAAAGACTTCAAAATGCCTGTGAATGTGTGATTTCTGTGACTCATTTAATAGAAAGACTTGAGTTTAAACAATACTGTGATAGACAATGAGTAATATAGCACTCTCCACAGCCCCTCCCATTCACATACACACACACACACGCATATGCACACACTCCATTCCTCTCCAGTAGCAAACTGCTGGTCAGCTGGCTGAAATAAGGCTCCTATACTTTCCCTTTGCTTACGATAAAAAGTGATTTACATCATGAACTTTATAACTTGTAATCTACTGCTAAATTTAGCTGGTATTTAACAAAAATAACAATAATAAATGTTTCTATAGATAACAAAAAGACAGCAATAGTCAACATGTTTTAAAATGTTAAAACAGAAGAGATGATTTTGGTTTTTCTGCTTTATCTATCCGCTATATCTTCATCAAGAAGATGAATATGAAATAAGAATCTCATACTGCACCATTGAGCTTTTAGAAGTGTAGTTCAAAAGTTAACTCAAGCCAGTGACGGTGTGAAAGACGCCTAATCGAATCAAGTCCTCCAGACAGGCTGAGTGTATGTCCTGTAAACTTTACTGCACAGGGGCTCAAAAAGGCAACAAGGAGATGTGGAAAGCCATAAAATCATCAAATCTCTAGAGCTTTTTCAGATTTTGTCATGTTACAATCACAAACCTTAATGTGCTTTATTTGGATTCTATCCAACAAAGCAACACAAAATAAGGGTCAAACAAATGGGTGAATAAACCTGGAGTGGAAAGAAAAAAACAGTTGCATTATTTTATCTTTTCACAAAGAAAAGGAATAATATGCATCCATATGAGTGAATGCTTTGCAGCATCAGTTTCCGCTAAAAAAATTTAATTGCAAGACTTTAGGAGTATTTCTGCAAATCTGGTGGCCACAAACATTTAAAATGTTCATTTGTTAAACATTTTCACATTTTATGATGTTTTCAAATGTTTTCATTTTGTCTCCTGTGAATCAATACTTGGCAGAACGACCCTTCCCTGTAACACCAGCTGTTGTTTAGTGCATGTCTCTGCCAGGCTCACACATTAAGAGACAATATGAGTTGCAAACATAACTGGATCAAATATCAAAATAAAGGGGACTGAATATAAATATAATCATCACTTTGATGCCCCCAAGCAAACAAAACCAGCAAACAAAAAATACAACATTGCAATAATTCTGATTAATCTTATCATTTTGTTCCTGCTAGAGTGTAGATTTGTGATTGTAATGTAGCAAAATGTGGATAGAGTCAACAGGTGGGAATGTTTCTGCAAGGGACTCTAAATCTAGTCCATCATGCCATTAATTCAATAAATTAATTATAATTTTCTTCCATTTCCTGCAGCTGTCGCACGCATTCGTAATGATTGCAGTGTAAAGTCAAAGATCATATTTTGTTTTAAGATAGCAACCGTTCTCATTAGTGTAAGTGCAGTAATACCTAACTCAATCTCAGATAAATACAATAATGAGCATGACCTCAGGGACATGAACCTCTTAATACTGTGTGCATGTGCTACGTTAAATCATGTGGTGGCATTGTGGGAGAAAAGGCCAACGGAAAATGAAAATTAGCAGCAGCGGTTGAGGTATCTGTTTTTGCTCTTTCAATAAAGGCTTACCTGCCTTCAGGTTGTTAAAAACACAATATCCTTTAAATTTAGAATGACTGCTTAATAAACACACTGAAAACACTAAAGGGACAAGTTTGTTGTTTTTTTCCCAAGTATTGACATTATTTTACCTTCAGAGAAACACTGACTAGCATGTCCACAATTAAATTAAAAAATATATGGAATCGCTGCCAGATATAGCAACACACTCAAGGCACCAAAATTTCAAAAATGAAAATGTATCTTTTTGGATGGATGGATGGATGGATGGATGGATGGATGGATGGATGGATGGATGGATGGATGGATGGATGGATGGATGGATGGATGGATGGATGGATGGATGGATGGAGCCTTAAAAAAACACACCAGTAGTTTAAGCACCACCACAATATGGATGCAGTCCTGTGTCCCATTTAAATAGAATGGCATATTTACTTGGATTTAAGCTCATGAAACTTTAAAATAAACCCACTCATCTCTAAATGAATAATTATTACCACTCTTTTATATTTGCTGGTTCCAGCCAGGTTACATAACTGTGTCTAACATTGACTTTAGAGTCTTTCAAAGCACTACTTGCGTCCTATCACTGTTACGGATAGTTCTGAATGAATCTGTTTGGAAAATTACCAAAGTTTTAAAGACTGAAATGTGTCCCACATTTTTAAGAGACCGGCAAAACATCAGCAAACTGAAGATGCTTTACTCAAAGGAGAGTACGGCATCTAAATAATTATGAAGAAGAGAGAAAATGATGAGGGAGATGGAAATGAGGCAAGTGGCATCTGGCTGCCGGGCGGGATTGAGTCTGGACAGTACCAGTAGAAACATGCAACATACCGGTACGCAAAGGTTGTCTTTTAGCACATATAAATGGATACAGTGGCTCACAAAGCTGCACAAATAACTGTTAATGTTATATTTTTGCAATGTAAAAAATGAGACCACGATAAAATATGGTTATTTTTTTTCAGGCAGTTCATGTTACTCTTTCAGTGCAACAGTTTACCAAAGCAAAGCAACCCCACAAGAAAATGTAGATGTCACACAGCAGCAAGCTGTATTACGGAAGTAATAATGGATGTCGCTGTCCATGGATCGATTTTGAAGTTGTAGAGCAATGGGAACCAACAGCATTGTTACAAGATTATAACAGGACATAGAAAGCCAGGATAAAAGAAAGCATGACTTCGGCCATTGCTTGTGTCCAGATTTTCAGTCTCGCTTTTTTGTTGTGGTGCAGAGTAATGATGCATGTCTCACTTCAGTGAAATAAAAGTTGTTGACATGTGAGATGACCGTTTTGACTGCAGGCGCTTTGAAAACTATCGGATGAGATCAGATTTAGCACCACGTGGAAGTGACACAAATCTGATTTTTTTAGGGGGCGTGAAGAGATCCGATTTGGGCCATTCAGATGAAAAAGTCGTATATATGATGAATATGGGCAAAGAAATTAGATGTGGGTTACATATTCCTGCTATGTGATGATTCGTCATGCTCTTTTTGTTTTTGCATCACAAAATTTGGCATTTTGTGCACTTTTTGGAACCTGTGCTTAGCATGTTTACGAAAGAGAATATGTGGCAAAATAGTAAAGAAATAAAAAACAAAAACAATAGCAGTTAATTTAACTTTGAGATGGTTAAGTACATCTCTCTTAACCAATAATTTGTTTGAGTTTTCATTGTTTTTATTTTGCCCAGTGTGATGAGCGTACAATTTGTTCTGATCAGTTCAGGCTTTAAACTCTTGTGTACTAAATGGCAACCTTTTAATTGTTTACAAGATCCTATAATTGGACTCTACCTGAAATATCCTGCTCTCCATCTTATTCCCAATCCTGTGTGACTTGCACCACAGCCTTCATAATCAGGCAGAGATGATGTAAGGAAAGGCAAAACGGGGGAAGTGAAAGGCAAGTTATTTTGATGAGAGTCACACCTGTTTTTTCTGTGCGAGATGTTTCCAAGAGCATTTTGGAGATTTTTGAGCAATTATTGCACCAGAGTCTCTGATGCACACAGGCAATCAGCAAGCTTTGACAAAAATCAAGATGAAGAATCTAATTTCCGAGACCAAAAGCAAATTCTTAAGGCTCTAGGGTACGTAGATATGGGGCAAACACAACGATTATTAAAAAGGGGGAAGGCTTATCTTACGTTCTAATTCAATATGTCACACATCTCCCTCATCAAACACGTTGAAGGTAGTTCTTTATGTAGGAATATTAGCATTAACTATGTAAATATCAAATAGATTTGAAAGAATTTGGCAGTCTTGACTTGTGAAAAAGCTTCTTTTCTGGTGCTTTAAGTTGTCCTATGAGGCTTCGAGTCATCCTTAACGCTGAAAACGTTAAGTGTATGCATAGTTGCTGAACAAATTCTACAAAGTGCTTTAAAAAGGTAAAGCAAAAAAGCAGCAGAAAACAAAAGGAGAAAGAGTATTATTACAGAGGAATTGAACCCTAAAAGATACTCCTGGGCGAGCCATGAAAGCATTTAGATGTGTATTAAAGGTGAGAGAGGAACAAGCAAAGTTCTCTGGTTAGGAGCAAAAGTTTGAGAGAGAGAAAGAGAGAGAAACACAGAGAGAGAGAAGGAGAGAGAGAGGGAGCACTTGTGCCAAACAAAAAGAAACCTTCAAAAAAGAAAACTGAATTGAGATGATGATGATGGTACAAAATTAAAAAAAAGAAATAGATGAAAAAAACCAAAAAAAAGACTGAAGATGTGGAGACTGTGAGAGAAAAAAAAAGGAAACTAAGTGAGAATATTTCCGTGAGAAAGCCAGGAGTCGGTGTGTGTGTGTGTGTGTGTGTGTGTGAGCTGGGAGGGAAAAAAAGAGGTACTTTTGTGAAATATTCAGTGTGATAGAAGACTTAGAGAAGCAAAATCCCTTCCCTGGAGAGATGGAAAAGAGAGGAGGAGCTGAGAAGAGGAGGAAAAGGGATCTGCTATTGAAGTTTTGGATAAGAGTCATAAGGCTGGAGACCATTTCAACAGAGAGGTCTGCTGTGAAGCTTTGTGTAGGACTGTGAGGTCTCTCTCTATTTTTAAACAGTGTGTGGGTATAGTGCTCACACCTTATAGCATTGAACATACCTGTGGAGCCTATTGGAGGCGCACTTATGTGGGTATTTCTCCTTAGATACCTTGCCAACAAAGAAGAACCCAGACTGCAGCTGTTAAAAAAACAAACAAACACATTTTAGATTTTGTAAAGGGAATAATTTGTATGTCAGATCAGTAATGGAGGCAACTCAGTATATGGGATAGATGGTTTTAGTTGTTTGCCACTGACAAAATCTAATTCCTAAACTCTTCGTTTGTAACGGCAAAGTAAAAATTCTCCTGCTGACTTAAAGGGTGAGAGGCATGGTTGACTCATACCCTGCTCTCTAAATGCAGGCTTCGCTTGTTGCTATTTCTGAGATGACAGAAAGAGAGAGGAACGTAACACATCTGTTATGTGGACAAAGGCATGCCATGAATTTAGAAGTATATCCATCCTTTATCAGGAAGCACAGCATAGCGCAGATCTGCCTAATGCCGCACTCTGACTGGAGCATGAACTGGAGCACCAGTAATGACACCCACTGATGGGAGCAGCCTCTTTCAGCAGGATAATGCATCCTGCCAAACTGTAAAGGATGCTTGGACAAACTAATCTAACCTGGTGCATGATGAGACTCCCTCAGAGGTTCTGCATCCACGTCTTATAGGGTATGAGCTCATATTAGTTACGCTGGGGAGATTTGAAACTTTTATCGAGCTGCTCTGTTTGCTTTTTTTGTTGTTGTTGTTGAGTTTTACAATTAGATATGGCAATAATTTTATTGCACCTTCCTCATCCCCAAATATCTCTCTCTCTCCCCCCTCCCCCGGTTCTGACAGTATGCTGTCGGAACATTTCTTGACAAAATGACTTTTTCTTCCAGATGTGTTTGGCATTACAAAGTAAACAGAAAGAACCCCAAAGTTAACAGAGAAAGGTTTCTCATTGGTACTTAATGTACTAAGGGATTAGAGGGGCTATGAAATCAGAAGATTAAATTCATCTACTGGGCTTGTTGTCAGGAATCAATAAAAAACCCCACAAAAGAATAACTGCTTTCAGTACCGTGTATTTTAAAGAAGGTAAAATTAAAGTGAACGCCACAAAACGCAAAACATACATAGAACCCAAAACATAAATACAAAACACAGATACACAGGACTGCAGTAAATCTTCCATATAAATGCACTAAAGTCCTAAATTTCCCCACCGGTCAGCACAGTGTCTGACTGACACACATTTGAAAAGTCCATGGTTTAATTGTCCAGATACTTGAGCACAATTTGTTTCCAATGGAAGAGAGATGAATAATGGATTGGTGAGATGGAGGGGGAAATACTACGGACCATCAGCCTCCAACCAGACCAGTATGGAGTGAATTTCAGGTTCTCTTGGCCCCAGCCAGTTGCCAGAAGCTTGCCATCCTTTAACCCCAAAAAAGGGTAATCTGGCTGGTATTGAAATAAACAGGACCAGTAAATTACCAGCCTGCTAGTTAACTAGACATTTTTTTAGTTATTTACAGAAATACATGCAATTATATGCACAATCAAATCTTTACGAAAAAACAAAGATTTCAGCATTTATCTCATTATCTTAAACATGCAACAATTGATGACCAAACAATTAGCATTGGCTACCACCACCAACATGCTAAACAAACAAAGCATTGCGTTCACTACTCACCAATTCCACAGATAGTTCAGTGCATGACAACTTCATTGCTCCAAGCTCACTGAGTATTCAGATCTACATGATTTCCATATTGTGTTTTAAAAGTGGATATTAAACAAAGAGATGAACTAATTGTTTGGAAGCACAAACCTGCAGGGCCTTTGTCTCCAGCTCTCCCCCTCACACTTGACTTGGGAAGCTGGAGTAGGCCTGAATAACCACTTCAGATGCAATGATTGGCTGAATGCACAATGTGACTTCAGTTTTTGAGAGGCAAGGTTGTTGAACTGCGTGAAGCGGTCTCTCTTTAAATGAGTACATTTTTTTTGAAGTAGCCATAGGAAGATTTCACGATGTTGAATATTTTTTATTGCCAGTTCTTCTTTTAAAAACTAAAATGAAATGAAAAACTCCAGCCTGGCTAAATCCATTAAAGAACAGGGTTTGTTTTCATCAGGTAACATGACAATTTGTTTTAAAGAATAAGAGAGGATTTGACAATAAAGACAAAAAGAAGAAATGGACACTGCCCAAAGGCAAGGAAAGGCAGGCTGCGGCTCAACAGGCAGAGGATGCAAAAATGTTGAGATCGATTATTATCTCTCAAATTACAAAATAAAAGGGAACCAACTTTTTATTTCCTCAGTATTAAACTCATCCATCCTTTGAGAGGGGAATGCAGAGAGACCAAAGGAAGGAGGAGTAAAGAGCAGACCTGGCATGTGTGCATCTGCAGAGCGGTCATATTTCACCTGTAGCCAACAGAGACCCCGACTTGCATAATGTAATGGGAACATAAAGCCTCATTTATGACCAGCTGAGCCAATAAATCTTGATCAGTTCTGACCTCTCAGCACTTCCTCACTCCTGTTGTCAACTTTGCTGGAGCAAGCAACAAATGACTAAAATCTCCACATTCCTGGAACAGATTGATTCTGCCTTTGCTTCTGGAAACAGGTTTTGTGAGGTTTAGCAGCTGTTGCCAAGGCAGATTTGGCATAAATTTGCAACTGTCTGTATTTACTTATCAAGTGCGGAGCTAAATCTGTGCCTGAAAGGTGTGGACACAGTGCTCCTTGCACTTTCAGTGTTGCATGCTTATTTATAGGTGTTTCCCTTTGAGAGTGTAAAATATAGGAAAGAGAATATTTAAATGAATCATGCCAACTTGTTTACTAGGCTTTGCGCCTTGCATATTGCCAACTGTGCCATTATTTACTGCCAAAAACCATGGTTTAGCTATTGTGTCTAATGTGATGCTTTGAGGGAGATGTGCAGATGTTCCCAACAATAAAATGAGATGCGAATTTGTGAAGTAAAAATGTTTCCATTCCAATAAATTTTGTTGGATTTCCAGAAAAAAGCCACTAAGCCAAGGTTGAGTGGGTTTAGTGGTTTATGAAATCATAGACCAGCTTAAGTACCTTGCATAAGAATTCATGCCCCTTGGATTTTTCCGCATTTTGCCACGTGACACAAATTTCAATGTGTTTTACTGGGATTTTATTCGACCGATACTTGTGAAGCAGAAGGAAAATGACGTATTGTTTTTAAAAGTGTTAATACTGAAAAGCTGAGTCAAGCTGTGGATTTTTAATCCTTCTCTCAAAGCCAATACTCGAGTCTCCTCTCACTGCAATTAAAGCAGCAAGTTTTTTATGTTGTGTCTCTATTGAACATCGAAGAAACCTCTATTTTTTTATTTTTATTTTTTACTTTTTCCCCAAATTGGCTCACTTCAGTAGGTTTGAACGGATAACACTGAACGGATAATGTATGCGAACAGCAGTCTTCAAATTCTTGGACGACACTGTTCTGTTGCAGCTTTTGCTCAATATTTAATGTTGCCAGACCCAGTCAGGAAGTAGTTATTATGACTAGAGTGACAGCATGGTGATATTTCTGGAATATAGAGACGTCACCATTTGTCTAGATATTTAAAAATAAAACAAAGCTGTTCAGTCCAATATGTTCTTGGTTGACAAATGTGACGTGACTCACATCACACATCTCTTATGTCTCATAAAGTTTGCCTCTGATTACTGCTTGTGAGGGACGAGACACTGCAAATAATGTCCATCAATAAGGTCCTTTGAGATTTAGTTGCAAGGCAGTGTTGACGTTAGCACTTAGATCTTTCAGTCTCTGGTTTAAATATCAATGTATAGATATTCTCCTTGTGGAAGCGTGGGATTTATTTTTGGTACTCTGGTTTCCCTCCACAATTCAAAAATATAGATGCTAGGTTATAAAGCGACTTTAAGTGTAGGTATATGTCTTGCATATATTAAAGAGTGAATTTACAGTAGCACCCTGTTTAGCAATTATCCCTGGGATAATAGTTGTTAATCCATGTTAACTTTGGTTAACATGGAAAAAGAAGAACAAATGCAGAGTTTGTCAAATTGAATTTGATGACTATTAGCATAACCGGGTAAAATATAGGTACTTCATTAGCAAAATGTTTCTTTGTTAGCGGCCACATAAATTTGCGCTGCTCCTGGAACACAGCTGTGGTCATTAGTTTCAAATGAGCTTCTTGTGTCTTGTTTTTCGCACTTGGAACCGGACACTCCCACCGGTATCATTTCTGAACTGCAACCAGATGCTAAACTGCCCCAGATAGTACGCAAACCCTCAAGTATTCCCATCTCAAATCCATCCGTGCAGTCGGCAACACCAGCACAAAAAAAAGGAGACGCTCGATATTCTCCTTCTGGAACACTGATAATGTCATTTTCCCAGGATATGTAATTGCTTGTATCTGTGTCCCTTTACACAAACCATTTCCTCTAGCACAATGGCTGTGTCATAATTGTTTTCAATTAAAAAGTGTCACACTGCAGCTGTCTAAGTATGGCTGTTCAGGGGTAAAGGCTAGCAGGAGTTGATAGGGGGAACCTTTGGCAGCCATGGTAATGATAGGAAGGAGAGCCACAGTTGAAGGAGTGATGAAGCAGTAGCTTGTGGGCTCCATCTTTAACGACAGCTTGGGGTGTTATATAAGGAGCAATGCAACTGGGGCTGTTGGAGAAAGAACAACGGATGAGTCCTGATCATAAATACAACAGGGAAGCAATAAGTGGCATTTTCTTGCAATGAAGTTTATGCCTAATTATATTTTTACCCTTTTTTTAGTTTTTTTTTTTTTTTTTTCTCCATCTCATCTTTTGTCAGTAGAACTATTACGTGCAGTAAAGTCTGAGGATTTTGTCAGTTTCAGTTGTGCCTTTTATGTCATTTTCCTGATCTGTAACCTAGCTTTTGTGTGCTGGCCCAGATTCTAGCCCACTTAAGGCACTTTTCTGCTGAACTCAATGAAACTTCAAGCCTACTGTACCACAATTTGGCTCTGTTGTGTCTGCGTAGCCATGAGGAAATGCCCCAACGAACAGGTGAGGAGACTTGCGTATAAAATTAGGCCAGGCTGTGTGTGTCAGGACTGGGCTGCTTGGCCTCCAGAGGGCTGTTTGAAGGAAGACGAAGAAGAAGAAAAAAAAAAAAAAAAACAGCCATTCTTGCTTCATTCTCTCCTCTGTCTGCTTCAAAAGGCCACTGCAGCTGTCTAATGACAGAGATAAATAAGAAGTGGGAGAGAAGGGCACAACTGAGACACAGGGAGGTGAGAGATACCCAAAGACGAAAGGAGGCGATGGAACCAAGAGTTGTACAAAGGACGAATTTTTTTTTAGGAAGGTATAAAAACGGAGAAAATAATTCATAGATGTGGGCAAAGACACAAGGAGTGGTAATGAATGCCGTTTTAATGAAGAACTTTTTCTCCCTCCTTTCTCCTCTGCCTCTGATCTGTCTTTTCTTTCTATCTCTTCTTTTTCTTTCGTGTCTTCCCTCTCTTTTCTATAACGCAGGACGACCCTGGGGATGGGATAGCTCATTAGTAATTTACGCCCTCTCCCCACAGATGTATTTTCAATGTCTTGAATGCTGCTTAATTAAGCATCCTACAACAAAGTGCATAAAACAATTTTCTTATACATGAATGATAAAGAGGCCTCAAAGATCCTTGCTTTGGAAGAGTCTTTTGCCTTTTTTTTTTTTTTTTTCTGTATTCCACTTTTTAGACTTTTGAGCCGAGGTCAAACCTCACTGAGGCAAAGAGAGCAGACAATGGCTATGCTCTCTTGTTTGTAGATGAGATATGGAGCTATCACCAAAAGTGGAATGAATACAAAATGAATATGTGACAGAAGTATACCTTTGAGCATACAGCCCAAAACTGATTGTTTTTCTTTTTGAACTTTTGCAGACTGCGTGGAACACAGTCTTTGTTCCACTTTGTACAATGTGGAACAAAGTGGAAATTACCATAGTCTCTTATGATTTTGGTTTTCTTCATTTCTAAAATTCCTTTGTCTTAACTTTTGTTTTCCACAGTTACTTATTATTATTTCTTTTCAGCACAGTGTGTCTCCTAATCTTTGAGCTCTTATGCATTTTTCTCTAGGTTTTCTAAATTTGTTAAGTAAATTGTAACATTTTTTGAATCAATATCCTTCTGTCTCCTCTGCATTTAGGTTTTGTTCAAACTGTTCTGTGGGATAAATATCCTTGGATTGTTAGTATTTTTTTATTATATACATATAAACACCACATTGTGACCTTTCTTTTCTACAATTATTTTCTCTTCTAAATAAAACATTTGTTTGCATGGAAATGCTGGAGGAAGAATAGCTTTTTGCCACAACTCTACCCAGCACAGCTCACTTTAAATTGCCGTAAATTGTTGAATTTATCCTGGCTCACACCAACGAGCATGTAATGATTTGCGCAGAACCATTTCACCGTGGGCCAGTGACTTTATGAAGATTTCATGAGTTTAATTTCTCTTCCTGCTGTGTTACTGCTAGTATTGGTTTACATGCTTGTTTGAGTGTTTTTAGTTCTATAGTTTCATAATTTGTCAACAGTTTTTTGCACTATGGTAGCAAAATAAATAAATGTTCAGCTGTTTATGTTTTGGGAGTTTTGCTGGGATTGATTTGGTTCATGTCTAGTAAAAAATAAAATTAGAAAGTGTGGAGTATTTCCTATGAAATCCAGAAGTAACCTCAACTTGTACTTCTGCAGCTCTGAATAACAATATGACTTGCCGATTTATGTAATGGTTGATAATTATCTAACCACTTTGCCATTAGGTCAAAAACTAATAACTGATAATGAATTATAGAGATGCACTTTTCAAGCTTTCCTCTGTGCTAGAGCTTTAATATGGATTTAACAGTTTTTATTCCCTCAAAAAAAAAAATAATTAAAGGAAATAAAAAACTATGGACAATTACATTTTGTCCTTAATGTGATTATAGCCCAGAGTTGTGCCATGGGAAAAAAAATAGGAACAAGTCACCAGGGAACAAACGGAGACAACAAAGAAAAAAACACCAATGTCTTAAAAAGTAGTGATTTTAGTTTTTTTTTTTGCAAAATATAGTTTAAAGTGAAGGGCGGGAAAATGCAAAGCTGGTTAACATTCCCTTTTTGCATAGCTCCTCACATCACTGTTTTTGTTAGCGTCAGCCGATAATCTCTGTAAAGCATGTCTACATAAACATGTACTTCCTGATTAGGTTTCTGTTATTAAATGCAGCTGAAATTGTTACTCAAGTATTGAACAGTGGCTGTCATAGAGCATCGCCATAGCAGAACACCTCCACAACAATCTTTCAAATTCTGAATCGGAACAAGATGAAGTGGAAAAATGTGACAATAGCGACTACATTACAAAACATTTCAAGTTTCCAGGTAAAGTTAACACATGCAAGCATACAATAAAATAGCCAGCGAAAGATTTTTGCTGAACAGCTTTAATCTCCAAGCACCTTCCATTTTCATCTCAGCAAGTCATCTACTGTCACTGAAGCCCATCTTTATGCCCATCAAAAAGCAGATTAAAAATAAAATTGATATGGTAGTCCATCAAGCAGAAAATAAACCTAGAAATCCCAGAGCAAGAGAGCTCGGTTCAAATGAATGTCCACCCAGACTTGTACTTTTCATACTTTTACAGTACCCAATGTCCTTGAAACAAAACAGAGCCCCTTTGTAAGGACATTTTTGTCCATTTCACAGATAAGTCATTTTGACTACTGCAACCAATATAAGGTGATAGTATTATATTTTTGCAACTAATAATAATATTTACATCCAAGATCACGCTCATACACATTTAGTTTTAATTATGAGTCAAACATCATACGAGTCAACAGGCCTAAAGAGTGACTGGAGCAGAATTATTTGAAATATGGAAATCATTTACAACTAAATTCAATAATAGAATATTTTATTATTATTATTATTATTATTATTATTATTATTATTATTATTATTATTATTATTATTATTATTATTATTATTATTATTATTATTATTATTATTATTATTATTATTATTATATCTAATTCATGAATATCTAACTTTAATGGAAATAAATACATGTTGATTATTGAGAACACAAAATATCTGTTTTTACCAAGAGGGAAGGATAATGGCTAAAAGGGCAAAGACGTACACCGGCACAATCTATTGTTATGCTCAAAGTATAATTACAGCTTTTTATATTTACAATTCAACGCCATCATTCAGCTTCTGTCAGAAGCTAAATGACAACATTTAAGTACACTTCTGAGAAAAAGCTGATTTAATACACCAAGACGTGATGTCTGAATGTCTGGATGTGGCTTGTAATGCTCAGTGCTCTGAGTGGTCAACAAGTCTAAAAGTGAGCTTTATGAATGTTGTCCTTTAGAAATGCAGCCCATTAGCAGTCCACAGCGCAGCCACTTCCATTTGCAATGCTGATGCTGATGATTTGAATCTGAAATGTGACATTCCTCAGTATTTTCTGAGCCATCACACACACAAAATGATAGCAGCTATTATCAAATTCTCTCTGATATTCATGTGCATTCTATAAATATTAATAACATGAAGGGCATGTGTGAGAATTGGGAAATTAAATTGAAACAATCTCAATGCTGGCAGGAGATAAAGATGTAAAGGTGTAAAGTATGTAAATGCTGCATGTTTGCATGTGGAAGCCAGTGGGATTTGTTGACATCCTTGTGCTCACGTTGGTACTATTTTTAGGTCAACTGCATCATAGCGTCCTACTTAGATGCTTTCTCTAGTTTACACTTCAGCCAAATCAAACAGCTATAATGAACTGATTTGTCAGCTGTCTATTCAAAATGGAAAAGGAGGAGCGATCCAAGCAACTGCTCATCAAGGAAGCAACTGTGTTTTTGGGACCAGAGGGTCCTTGAATCAAACAGTTTCCGCCGTCTGGTGCCTCACATGGTTTTCCACAGAAAAACTGTGGAAAACAGCAATCCTCCACTAATTTCTACTTACACTCACCCCCAAAGTTATTAGGTTAATCTGTTTAATTGCATGTTTTAACATGAATAATGAATCAGCGAACCATATGGCACCAGCAACGGGAGTTTTAAGTTCAATCCCAGTATCAGCATGGGAAAGAGCAAAGATACAAGTGACTATGAACATGTCATGATTGTTTCTGGCAAACTGGACTAAGTATTTCATAATCTGCTGATCTACTGGAATTGTCCCGCACACCCATTTCAAAAAGGTCAAAAAAGAGATAAAGTCCATTGAGAAACAGCCACAGTGTGAATAAAAATCCTTTGTAAAAGTATCAATGGATAGATTAGTTTAGCATGATAAAAAAACCCAAGAAAAAACTCAAAAAACACTCATTACAATGTGTACCGGATTGGAGCTTCGAACCAGCAGCAGAACATCACACAAGGAACCAAGGAACCAAGACGAGAACCAGAACCTCATCTAAACTGGACAAGAACATAGTAGGAAAAGAAAATTCATGGGTCTCTGAGGAATGTTCCCAATGTTTGATTGACTCTGTGCTACAGCTAATAAAGGCAGTTCTCAACATAAAATCGGGTCCAACATGGAACAAGCAAAGTGTTGGTATCATGGGTCTGTTCAGTCTCTACCAGACTGGACAAAGCTGTTTATCACAAAGAGTGCACGGTCATTCAAACATTCAAAAAACACTCGGTAGAATAGACTGACCATGTAACATATGGCCAAGGGAGAGAGAAACAAAATCTGAGTAAGAGCCACACGTGGAGAGCATGGCTATCTGCACAAAAATATAAAGTAATATAAAGTAAAATAAAAATATAAAGTCCAATCATCAATAATGAAGAATAGTCAAATAGGATACAGTTTTTTTCAGAAAGGAAGTTATTATTTGGTTTAGAAAATCAGTTAAACAGCTACATCATTAGCTCAATAGTAGCCTAGCTGTGATGTCTGAATACACAAGAGCACTCTTTGGGATGCATGGAGTACAGGTCAAGATGAAGATGTAAATATATGTTGGTCAGAGCCCTAGAAAAGGGACACTGTCCAGAGATCGAGTCAAGATTTCCTCGTGATTCAGTTGTGCTGACTTAGGTTGCAGTCTGCAATAATATCTTCACTGTTCAACCAAAGTCCAGCCTGCAGTGGTTTTAGTCTTGAAGAGTCACCACATCAGCATCTTGAATACACCACACTACCTACCCAGGTAAAAAAAAAAAAAAAAAAAATAGATGCACGGGCAAACAGAAAAATGGATGGACAGAAAGAGAGAATGACGTTAGGAGGACTGTAAATGACACGGGGCTCAGCTGGAGGATTGAGGGAGCAGCTGACTTGAGAGTGCTTGGGTGCAGGAAGGCAGCAGATGAGCAAGGAGGGCAGGACATGAGATACCTCTGGCACCAAGCTCAGTTATGAGGAAAAACAAAAACATATGCTGTGTGTGCACTTTGTCCAGAAGCTTGTTGTTATATAACTGTAGTGTGTGTGTGTGTGTGTGTGTGTGTGTGTGTGTGTGTGTGTGTGTGTGTGTGTGTGAAAAAAAGGCAAATTCTGGCTGTTATGTGTTGGCATTTCTTGTCCAGCTAAACCGGTTTTGCCTCACACACTGACAAATTGTTTTTTTTTTTTAAAAGAAGAAGATAAAAGTGTTTCCTCAATGCTATCTGTTCTACATTAAGATCGTTGTCGGCCACCAAATGTGGAGACACTGAGCAAACACTGCGTCACATTACACAGATGTTTCAAAAAGTCATCCTGATGGATAGAGGCACCTCCTAATCTCCTACAACCATCTGTAACCTGCGCTGACTGCTGTGATGGTAAATCACTGTAACTGTGAACGTGTTGGCTGCAGACTGTAGCAAGCCTGGGACTCGGCAGCGCAATGACATTAGAAAACATTTGTGCAAGAACAAAACAAGGATTATTGACTCTATTATTTACATTTATCAGACCATGCCTCGCCATGCCATTTAAACACATTACACCTGTTTGCACACAGACGAGTCGAATCTTTCTTTGTGATGACACATATAATATATCAAAGAGACAACGAAATCTGAACAGCTGGATGTAGTAGCACAAGGACATAGGGCGGAATGAGGTCTTCACGGTGTGACAACCTTGAGTAAAAACACCACTTTGTCGTGATTATTGTTTCAAATGTAAAACAAAAATGAATAACATGATTTAATTCAAAATAGAGGGCAGCAGTTCATAATTTTGAGGCTAAAAAAATATTTATTATTATAGTTATGTTGTCATCCATATAATGCATTTATTATTTTATTAATTACTACATAGTCTTATTATAATATAGAGTAATAATATCTACACTTGCTGGTTCATTAGTTGACCTTCGTGTTGAGGTAACACTTTTTGTGGATTGACAAAAGAGCTCAACTAGTGAGAGCTATAGGTGGCGCTCCTTTAGTTTCCACACCATGACTGCCCATCTTTTTCATAATGTGAAGTATTTCCATCTTGCAGGATATGCACTTTTTCTGACATTCTTGTGATTTTACACTGTATGATGTAATGGAACAATTTGATCTTATATCTTGCGTGTTTTTATATTGGCAACTGGACAATGTCATAGAAGCTTATCAAGTAAACCTATTCAATTTTAGTTTAACTCCAAATGTCACAAACTTTGTGTTTTAGTCATTAAGTTAATATTGGCTTAAAATCAGGACGAGGTAAGGAACTCGCTTAGAATAATATTTTAAAATGGTCCATATGTCCATCACCTTTTGTAATAAACAAACTGAAAGATCTGTTTCAACATTAGTACCTGCAAAACTTTCCACAATGTTTAAGTGTCACCTGAAAATCAGCATGTTATGACAGAATCTGCATCTTTAGTCTTCGAACAATATCAATCTGGTTTCTGCGTAACACCTGACACATATTTGAAATAAAATATTATATAAACTTTAGGTTATGTGCATTGTTTTATACTTTGGTAGTCATGAAACTGGTGAAACTAAAAATGGAGATTCGATAATAAGGTATATGAGAGTAATCTTTTTGTCCATTAGACACCTGGTGTTCTAGAGGTGGCTGAGAGAGGATTTTAAAAGTAAACAGACCGACTGGCAGGCAAACAGGCGGATAGATATTACATAAGTTTCACATGACCAATCCTAAGCATCCTGCAATAATGTCGTAGTTGTTATCCCACTGTAAGATGATTTGACTTTTTAATATTACTCAGAATGCGTCTGACTCGAAGGTTACTCGGTTGTAATTTTCCATTAGAATCTCCCAACTCAGTCTCTTTCCTTAACATGTGCACTGACAGAAAGAATGAATCGAATGATCTGTGTCTACAGATATTTCTAGTTTTTAAATGAAAATTTAAAAACTAGAAATATGTGTAACAGCTGATTGCACATTCAGGAAATGGATGGATGGATGGATGGATGGATGGATGGATGGATGGATGGATGGACGGATGGATGAATGGATGGATGGATGGATGAATGGATGGATGGATGGATACATGTAAAGAAAAGCAGAGGCACAGAATAAGTTTTCAACCTCAAGCTTATTTTTATCTTGTTGCATTGGATTCAACAGATAAACTAGAAATAGAACAGAAACGCACATTTGAATTTATTAAACACGCTAACCTTTTTTCTCATCTTTATTTGCTTTTCTTGCTCAGCAACCTCTTACATTGTCTCAAAGGTGTTGTTCTGTTGTAGCTTCAACCGGATTCACTCTGATGCTTTCTCTTTTTCTCCTCCTTCATGTAAAAGCAAGTTTAATGAGGCCAAAAGGGGCTGTATGTGGCTTTCATTGCAAAAATAAAATATGATGTAATATCACCATTATACCTTTAATAGAAGCAGTTTATCAGTTCTGATAAGTTTAATTATTCAATTGATAACTCTCTGGAACCTCTTCTAGTAAAGCTGCATTAAGCACCAGGGAGTTAATCTCAATAATTTCTGCTGCCTGTTTCTCTGAATGTAATATATATATAATATTTCTTAATCCCTTTGACATTTACCTCGATTTCAGGAAGAACTTGAAACAGAAGATGGGCCAGAATGGAACAGAAAAAACACATTACATTGCTTCTGTTCTGCTAATGGGAGATTAATAAATGATTTATCGAAGCTTAAGATGGAAATACATATACATACATAGATGCATTTCAGTGTATTAAAAACATTGAAAGATTTTCTTTTCTCAGTAATTCATTTGAAGTAGTAGAATAAGTTCATTGCATGGATTAACTACACACAGAGTGGCTATATTCCATCTGTTTCTTTCAGTAAATTGAGAAGATTTTAACTCAGAGATTAAAACATTCAGCTTTTCAGAAAATCAAAATATTACACACAACCACTGTGAGACCACTGTAAGTATTCTACTTCACATCATTTGCAATCAATACTTGATCAGGTCTCCTTTTGCATTCTTCCCCCAGACCCTGACCTTGATTTCCAGCTGAAATGCAAAATTCACTTTGACCTGAATAGAGGATTTTGGACAAAGAGCAAATGTCCACATCCTTTTCTCACTAGCCCAGGTAAGACATTTATCTTCCTTCCACTTAAATTTGCATTATTATGTTTGGATACAACAAGCTTAATTTGCTGTATCCAAATTATGGACTTGCACCCCCTTTTTTTTTAAGTAGATTTCCTGGTTTTTGCTAATTGTAAGCCATAATTATCTACGACCGAATACAAATTGGAAATAAATCATTTCATGATGTAAATTTATAACTTATGAGTTTCTCCTTTCAATTGAATTTAAATAAATAAACTTTTCCAGAAAGAATAAGAACCTTCTTTTGCTTTTTCTAAAAGGCGCCGTGAAGTGAAATTATTACACAAGACTACAAATGGATCTGCTAACTCTGAGTGCTTTCAAAAGTGAAGAACAAAGAATGAATAAGTGAATGAATACAAGTACCACAGCAAACGTTCAATCTGGCCATAGAAAGAGGCTATTGTTGAGATTCCTTAAGAGTAAAATGTAAGAGCAGCAGGATTCCCAACAGTAAAATGCCAAATACCCCAAATATGGACAGTCATCTGTCAGGCTTTTAACACTTTGCAACAGCCAAAAAACAAAAAAAACAAAAAATAAAAAAAACAACAGCTGAAGCAACTGTCATGCTGTACCAGCTTTGATTTCACATTGGATTAATAATAGAAATATCAAACTATTGGCACTTTCCAGTTGTTTTCATGTGGAAATTGACACTGCAGCAGTTTTACGCGTGCTGGTAGAGCAGCTCTCCAGATAAAAAAAGAAAAACAATCTCTTGATCCTGGATCGTCTGCTTTTTTTATTATTATTTTTTTATTCAATGCTTTGTTTTAATCCCTTACTGATTTTGCAAAAAGGCCACGCATGCAAAAAAAATAATTAAACAGATTTCAACTTCGATGCATTGGCTTACCTAAAGTTGTCGCTGCTTAGGGAGAAGTGCAGGTCTGCAGTCTCTTTATCCCCAAAAGGAAACTCTGGTCCGCCGTGGTAACAAGTGCTCGCAGGATAAAAAGAGATGTTACTAATAAGGTCTCTTTGTTAATAGACCTGCAGCGCCGGAGAGGTGAACTGAGCACAGCTCCCACTCTGGCACGACTGTCTGCTCATCGGTGAAAATTAGTTTGCGTGCTTCTGACTGCCGCCCTCCCTCCCACTCACTCACTCTCTCTCCCTCACTGTCTCCCACCCATGAGAAATAAATAATCTTTAATCTCTCCGTCTCTTTCCCTCCATCTCACTCTCTGCCCAGCAGGAGGGGGCATTTTTGAGTGAAATGAGCCTTTTTCAAAAAAAAATAAAAATTAAGTCTCATAAAGGCAACAAGAAATATTCTCCACAGAAACCTTCCATTCCTTCTTTCTTTTTATAATATTTTACCAACCCCCCCGCACCCAAAAATTAAAAACCTGCCTCTCCCTGTCATGATTGTTTCTTGGGCTGTCCGGTTGGTGCAGGAGTGGTCGGGATTAAACCGTGGGATTATACCTCGGCATTCATTTCATCCCACACATGGAAGCACACTGGTGGACAATGACATCAGCCTTTGGCAGATTCAGACAAACAGACAGTTTCACGTGGGTAGAGATAGAGATGGAGATGGAGCTGGAGAGAGGGACAAAAAGACAAGAAGAAGAGAGAAACAGATGAAGGGATACGACAAAGAACTGTTCAGACCGCCAGATTATCCGGCGCTTTATGTGTTGAATTAATCCAACCAAGTTGCAACACAGAAAAGGTCAGCGGGGTGAGAGACTTCTTCGGTGAATTGAACAATTATTGTATCCCGACGCAGCGTGGCATCTCCGCGTGTGAGTTTTAATTCAGTCGATCCATACGCAAGGCCTTCATGCTGACAGATGGCCACTGTGGTGACGCAGGAACTAAATACTGGTTTTCTGTTTGCCTCTGTGCTGTTCTCTCTGTGTGTGTCTGTCTGCGCGCATGTGAGTGGGAAAGTTGGTTTCCTTGCTCAGTTTCCTGCAGAAGCTACCAATTTATATTACTTTTTTGTTTTAGTAGCCTTCAGGTACGCGCTCACTCTGGCACACAATGTCGCACATTCTGTCACATTTTACAGTTTTGCCTTTTTGTCCAGGTGCTCACAGCCTTTCTCCGCAGATATTCACCAGAGACCTTCAAATATGTGGCCTCTTGTATTTGCTGAAGATACAGCTGCACGAAGACGGCTGTGCGGTTTGACAGGGTCAGAACAGAAGGGACGAGGAAAAATATCACCTGAATGGCTGCAAGAAACCTTGGGTTGACAAAAGAAATGTAGTTGGCTGTTTGTTTAGTTAGGGAATCGAGGCCATTGTGAACAAACATTCCTGTGAACAAACTGTTGCAGTAAGATAGAAAAGCTCTCATGACTGCAAGTTGTCTAAGCAGAGAAAATTCAGCCTGACAACAGAACATTTTAGACATAAGCAAGTCTTAATAGAATAGTGCCAACAGAAAGGGGCACAGGAGGGACAAAGGTCACCCTCATAAATTTGCTCCTCCACCCAAAAATCAAAAATGAAAATCAAAAAACACTTTGATGTTTTATGAACTGTTTATGCCACTTGCTTTTGGCAGGAAAAGGAAGAGTTTTACACCATGAGAACAAAGAGGAGCCATTGAAGGAAATCGTCCTGCCTTGCAACCTGTCACCTGTGAGTGCTGCAACCTGCCTACTTCATTGCTGGCAAAAGGAATCCTAGTTTTTTTTTAATCAAAAGTCCTGGATCCAAAATAATCTACTGTCTGTACATCCAATCTCCATTTCCAGCTGTAGGAATATGCCTTTGTCCTGGTTTATTCGTAATTCTGCAGAGGGATTCTTTGAATTCCAGATTCCCTAAAAAGAGAGAAGTCTCTGACTTCTCTCTTTTATATATATGTCGTATATGTGCATATTATTATTCAGTGGGTTATTTCATGTTTATTCATACATGTTCATGTTTTTTCTTCCACATTCCCTGCCAATATTTAAAGTCTGGCTCTGACATTCCATGCCTTATATATGGTAACAGCAGGAGAAAACTCCTGAAGTGCTGTTATATAAAATGCCACCTCTAGATCAATCTGTGAGAATTCCCTGGCATCCATCTTTTAATACTCTAAAGATAGATTGTGCGGTTCAAGTATTGACCGAAATGTTTGCAAACCAGAAAAATAAAAAAAAAGTCTCATATTAAATCTGAAGCAGAATACATTGTAAAAACTACACCTTTGTCAAATTTCAAATGTGCTTTGGCCAAAACTGATGGACATTTCCCCTTCAGGATTTTCTGGTGGAGATCAGCATTCATGGTTCTATCGATTAGAGCATGTTGACCAAGTCTTGAAGCAGAAACGTAGCCCAGACCTTCACACTAACTGCTCACAACTCTTTTACTTGCGTTGCATGCTATAACGAATAACACTTTTTTTTTGTTGTTATTTCAACAGACATATAAGATGTTGCGAACAGTGGTTTTTTTTATGTTTAAGAGAACAAATCCCCCCAAAAATATGTGATCTAATCAATATGTTTAATTGTGAATCATCACTGTGACTCATCCTCTTTGCTACATTAAACACTCACCTTCACCTCAATGAGGGAGACTCCAGAGTTACATTATGGACTGATGGTCAGACGAAAATGAGGAGGTCAGCCAAATTAGGCTGTTAAGTAACAAAAAGGCAGCGAAGTGGATGGGTTTAAAGCAAGATGCATTGCAGCTCTGAGAAATCCAAGCAAACGTATAGCTGCCAAATGCGCCATTCAACGCTGGCAGCCTTCAAGGCCGGGAGCCATCTAGACAGAGAGCTCAGAGCTCTTGCTGTCCTTCAATCACAGTGTCACTTTTTCTTCCCCCATCTTTCTCTTCAGACTCTGTCAGTTTTAGCTTCATTCCTTTTGCCTTTATTTTCCTCTCCTTCTGGTACATATTTCACCCTAACCTGCAAGATGGAAATCAAAATTGTATTCCAAACTTCACTGATTTATCATAACATTTACCTCCTAACTAGAGCACACTCCCATGTATATGAGTTCCCATCTCATACTTTTCTCGTTTATTGGCCTTAATTTATCTACGCTGTCGTAATAATGGTATAACAGCTCACTGTGGACCTAACTTAGATTTATACACTGAGCAACTTTAATCTTGGTACTCAGTAATACAATGCTACCGGGGTTGTGATTATTGCACTCCCTTGCCATACTGTTGCTCACAAAGGAGGGACTGGAAGCACACACATACACAGATGCACTCACTCACTATGTGTTTTATTGGAACGTCTCCCACTTCCTTTCATCGGAAGCTCACCCTCCTCTTCTCCCTCTGCCATTCCTGCTCGCCCCTCATCCTTTCATCCAGTCTTTCCTCTCCTCCATCTATCTGTCACACGCCACAATCCCACTCCACCGTTCCATTTTAAGATTTTATTTTATTTTTTTAATTACGTTACTCCTTCGTTATCGTCTCTAACATTTGTCTATTTTCTGTTTGTCGTGTTTTTTTCCTGCTTCTTCTTCTTCTCTATTTGTAGTCCTCTGCAAACCCTCCATGTTGGGCTTTCGGCCAGTGTGAGTCAGAGATAGGTTGTAATTACTTTACTCCTCCTCTGACAGCCATGGCAAAAGAAAACAAGTAAAAGATAAAAAAAAATAAATAAATAAAAAAATTAGGAGGATATCTGTGTAAAAAAAATTTTAAAAACAGCAATCTAGATGGTGGTTTACTCCATCTGACAGATTAAAATAAACATTTCTTTTCAATACTAATAAAAACTTGATTTATGCAAACTACTAACCACTCACACTGTCTGTTCTATATATGAGAACAATTTACTCAGTCCAACATCTTGCGATGAATAAAACAGAAGGATTTCTTCCACTCGCTTAATGCAACATTTCAGTGCTGGCCTCAATTCGTGCAGCTATATTTGAGTTTCAATGTAGGGCGGGCACAGCCTCCTTGACTTCTGCATTGGTTTGGGACAAATTTGCTAACCTTTTAAAACCCGTCGCTGTCTAAAAATCAGCATACATTAGAATAAGTTGAAATACTATCAAAAAAAGTGTGATTTCAGGCATTTCTTTGAGCTCACTTGCCTTTCAGATCTAACCTGGCTTGTTTTGTAGGGGTTGTTATTTATTTTTTTTCCCCAGTCCTCTCTTCTCGGTGTCCTCCCTAAATGGCAGGAGAGCTCATTAGCTAAAGGTTGTAACAGACAGAAATAGGGATTGTTTGAAGATCGTCAGCCTGATGCATCTCAGAGAATGGTTAGTTAATTAGCCAATCCAGGAAGGAGGAGACAGTCTCACCGATGACCACAGGCCAGAGTCAAGATGCTATTCCTGTCCTGGGAGATCGATCACTTTTTTCCAGCTGCCTTAGGTTCACATCTCAGTGAGACAGAGGTCACCAATTATGTTCAAAGTACACCTCTTATTTTATTATTTTATTTTTTTTTTTAGTAAATAAGCAATTTTACAGCCATGTTTAAATTCACTTGCAGAGGAATTATTATCCAATTAATATTTAGAAGTTTTATCACCACAAGTCAATGTATTTCTTTGCAATGTTATGCGACCGACAAACAAAGCAGTGCATGACTAATGAAGTGATCTAGATCAAGTCAACTTTATTTGTACACCGTTCAGCACCAGATCACTCCAACGCGCTTCAAATGATGACAAGTGGAAGCATGTTTATGTCTTGCACTTTTCCAAATAAAGAACAAACTTTTTACTCTATCTGATGGAATTTGTGGTATTTTCAGTCTTCAGGTGTGCAAAGCTGGTAGATTTATGTCCTGAAAGACTGACCACTGTAATTGCAGCAAACGGTAGTTATTGACGACTGCAAACTACGTTTTCCCATTGTTGTTGTGAAGAACATTAGAAAACATCCTTTTCTTTCTGCTCCATAATTGTATACCAACTCTGCATATTGCATAACATAATAATAAAATGCACAAATGGTTGTGCTTGTAATATAACGAAATGTGTAAATGGATTGCCGCAAATATCTTCGCATGGAGCTGTATCTGATTCATTTTACTTCTAGGAACACAACATGAAATGTATCCGGTGGGTCTGGCTAATTTGAGGTAAATCCATGACTCTGACATATGTTTTTAGGATTCTTCAAATAAAACAAAGCCCCCTCACCCCCCGCCAAAAAAGAAAAAAAGGCTGGCCTTTCAGATATTAAAATTAGAGAATAAGATTAAAGTCAAAGTAGGGAAGGAATACTCCTCTACTGTACTGTACATGCCACTGGTAAGCCCTTTCCCTCAACTAGGCTGATTATTTTAAGCACTGCAAGATTGATTTTGAGGCCCTGTGGGGGCCTTGTGGTTACGTGCGAGTGCAAGTGAAGGTGCACGCAGACCAAAAAAGGATACAACTTAGGACATCATACTGGATTGGAGCCTTGCAGGCAAGGGAGGAGAGTTGGAACGAGGACTAGAGGTGGCCTCCAGATTCCTGACGTTATTAATAAGTGACTATCTTCAAGGACATATGCGATGATTTGGGTCAAACTATTCCCTCTTCCTCCTGTGATGTGCCAAAGTCCCCTAAAAATGGCACCATAAATATCTCCCACTCCCAGCCTTTAAAGGATTGTCCTTGCGTTTTCAGTGAGCAAAGAACAAGGGAATACTCAAAACAGTCAACTGTTTGATTCTCTACAGGGCTTTTGTTTGAGGTGATTTGTGAGATGCTGCCTCTTTAATTCGGTGTAATCGAAACAGATGTAAGGAGGTCTATCAGGGAGGCAAATTGTTGAAACTAGAAATATTCCAAAGCAAATAAACACTGTCACTGAACAAAGCCTTTTGCGTTAAGCACAGACTGTCAAAAGCTGTTTTAAATTATGCAAAGAGGACTTTGAAGCACCTACTACCTGTAAGATCAAGGACGCAGAATGACATGTTCAAAAACCTCTACTGTTTAATTGTAACAGTCTGATTGCCTTCATTTGAAAATATCACAAATGCTTCAATCTGTCTTCAGGACCGGTTCTGAGTCGTGGTCAGAATATTTGGCAAATACTCCTCTGAGGCTCTCATCATTAAAAGGTGAATAAATAAAGGTAAAAAAAAATAGTTACAGTTCATAACACTTTCACATGCCACATATTCCCAAGGAGAAACCTTGTACTGATTTTTTTTGTTGTTGCTTGTACTGATTTGTTAAACTCGAAGATCAATTCTGGTTGAGGAGGAAACGGGAGATTGGTTTTGTCTGCCATCTAGTGGTCAGATTAAGCAACTAGCTTGTAAAAGCTCCATCAAACTTTAAAAAACAAAACAAAGCAACAGTCTTAATTGTAACGTGCTTCAGATTTCTCATCCATTGGGTTAGAAAATGAGTTGATGGGGTTTTATGACCTGTGGAAGTTATTTACTTATTTAGGTATTTTCTGTTAGATTAATATGCCTTCTATTGTTAGTCTTCATTGTTCTACTTTTGATGCCACCTATCCCTACGCACATCAAACCTGTGAAAGAAGATGGCTTGATCAGATACCAGAGACCAAAATGAAATTATCTGAGCAATAAGTAAAACTCATACTATACCTTACCCTGAAAACTTCTTGACTTTAGAGCATGGTCAGGGCATGCCTCCACCAAACAGAAAGTGTCCCTCTATCTGTCTGACCCAGTTTCAAGGCATTATCTTAGCGTGTAGAGTTACTCATATGATCTGCAACAGAGAGCCGCACAACTGGAGCCTCAGACATCACATTGCAGGTGTCACTGATATAACAAAGAGAAAACAAAGGGCGTGGGCAGGGGGGCCATCAGATGACCCGTCCTCTTCACAGCACAGTTCCACTGATCCCACGTGGCTCAGTGGTAGCACACGTGCGCCATACACAGAGGCCATAGTCCTCTGGGTTTGATTCTCAGCCCATGGACATTTAATGCATGCTTTCCCCTTTTCAAATATGTTTTTATTTTTTAGATATTTGTTAAAAGTGTCACTGTGCCGTGACAGTATAATAAAAGGCAGCTAATTTGTGAAAAAAAAAAACGAGCTTCTCCGTCTCCTGAGCTCCTATTGCCGTCTGAAGAAATGCATCACTTCCAAGTCGTCCAGACCAAAAACAACCAATCAGAGCAAGGGGAAGTGTCCTAGCGTTGTCAATCAACTTCATGTATGCACTGCTAAATATGCTAATGGTGGAAAAAACAACTAAGTGTTATAGGAAATCCATTTAGATGTGGGCAGATATTTTAAATTA
Source organism: Poeciliopsis gracilis (assembly GCA_911649635.1). Classification (NCBI taxonomy): domain Eukaryota; kingdom Metazoa; phylum Chordata; class Actinopteri; order Cyprinodontiformes; family Poeciliidae; genus Poeciliopsis; species Poeciliopsis gracilis. The sequence goes on from CAJVRI010001220.1 coordinate 9,725,001, forward strand.
CTGGTTAATGGATGGAGGGCAAAACTGAACAGTGATATCCTTTGTTGATATAACTCACTAAAGTTTTCAGGATAGATTTGATCTGATTTCTTCTCTCTTTTTTCTTGAACTAATCCAGAAAGAATAGAATAGCTTCTCAGTCATTTTTTTTTAAATCAAAAACAATAAAACAAACAACAAAACAAATGTTATTAATATGTATTATTTTCTCATAGCACTGACACACTCTAGCTGCCTGTGGACATAAACAGCTTTTCATATTGATGGTTTTGTGTTTTCATAAACCTCTTATCAACTAAATGATGAAAAACCTCCACGTGTGTGTTAAGGAAGATTTTTGCTGTACTGTTTATGACCCAGTTGATTCTATTCATCTGATAGTGTTGTTACATAGTTCTGACCCATCGTCGGAAATGTAGAGCAAAAACAAACCGTCTGTAAGGCCAGGTCAAAAAAAAAAAAAAAGAAACAGACAAAAAACGGATAAATTGTGAAACTCATAAGATTTGCATAATCAGCTTCCTCACCATGGTGTTTGTACATATTAGCTCATTCTTCATATTGACAATAAGGTTGTAGTCAATCAAGACGAAGCATATTATTATATGCATGCAACAGCAGTCATTTAAAACTATCCTGGAAAAAACACTGCTTATTGAATGGACAAATTACTCATTGTTTGTCCATTCATTCCTCATTTATCTATGAAAATAATCTATTTGAAGGAAATTTAAATTTAATGGAGCCATGTGTTTTATCGGCCATGTTTTCAGGCTGCAATTTGAGCTTATCTAAAACTATTTGAATTACTTTGACAGCCAACTACATTCATTTTCTCAGGTGAGACTCATTCATGTGAGTACTGTCCCAACATAAGCTGGATTAACAGCAAAAATGCTTGATTTTCACAAACTGATTTAATATTGATGACTTAATTTGCAACTGACTTCTTGATAAAAAAAAAACTTGTATCATTTCATTTCCTCATTATAACTGTCATATTGCTTCATTTTTTTTAAAACAACATTGACTTAAAATGTGTCACAAGTATATATATATAAAAAAAATATATATATATTTTTATTAAAATCTGGATTTGTTCAGTTACCAGAAACCTTAAGTAGCCATTTTCACTGATCAGTTCTGGCTGGCACATGTACTAGTTTACTGACCGCCGTCTGAACCTGCTGGGACTCAAATTTAGATAAGCATGACAGCTCCTCCCGTCTGTGCATCGAATAGTGCGACCTGTGCAAATGCACATTCGTGTCCGCAGGCACACACCTGCCGTCAGCTGACATAACGTCTGGGAGGATATCATAGACTGAAGTTTAGTGGGGCAGCCAAGATGGATTAAGGTTTGCATAAAAGACGGCGAACAGACGCAGTATTTTCAAATCTTAACAGAGGAGAAAAGCAGAGAAGAGTTGGAGAACTTAGATGACATTAAGTAGAAAAACAGCAGTGCAAAAAAAAATTTTTTTTTCGAGACGTGAGAGATTGCACATCCAGAGGGACTCGTTTTTTTTCACTGCATGTCTGATGTGATTACAACTATAGCTCAATTCACTGAGATTAAACAAACAGGTTTGTAAACATTTCAATAAAATCTGTTCAGATGAAGCGCTCTGCGTCTTGCAAATGTTTTATCTTTTATGTTTGTGCTTCGCATTTTCCGAGTGGTTGCTTCTTGATTGCTCATTTTATGTCTGCATCTGCATTTTCCAGCATGTCTCTGTTTATTTTGAGATGGACTCTCCTTTTTGCATTAATGGTTGGAGCCGTCCACACCTGCACGCTGACGAATCACACCATATGGATTGAGAAGAAAAACTGTACCCAGTGTGTGGCAGTCAACACAACGATATGCAGTGGCTACTGCTACACGAGAGTGAGAATTGCCACAAACAGACTGTTTCTGTTTTTTTTGTTTTTTTATGCAAAAGTATTTTTAAGTGTATCTAAAGTGTGGCTGTATGGTGGAAGCCTAGGGTCATTATTCTCCATTAAGGTTCTACCCATGGGCGTTCTTCAGTGCGCTGCGGTTGCACACAGACAATTCCACCCATAGTCCAAGCATCTGATTGTTAGGTTATTTAGTTACTCTAAAAGAACTATTAGATGTGAGTGTTTTTGACCTGTGTGTCTCTGTGTTGCCCTGTGTTTGACGAGTAGTCTGTCCAGGACGAGCCCCGTCTCTCTCCCAGTGAGAGCAATAGTCACCAGCCCCCTTATGATCTTCAGGGATAACCGAGTACGGTTGAATGGATGGATAATTAAAGTGGTGTTGCACATTCAAAGAACTGATTCTTAAATATTAGTCTTTAAACATTTTTGAAGTCCTGCTCAAAAACTGCTCTGTTCCTCTCATCTTTTCTCCAGGATACCAACCTGAAGGGCAGATTTGGCAGGGCTTTCCTCATTCAGCGGAGCTGTGTGCCCGTCTCCCTCGTGTACCGGGCTGTCTCCATCCCAGGCTGTCCTCAGGATGTCGGCTCACAGCTGTATTATCCCGCGGCCCGCTGCTGCAGCTGCAGGCGCTGTGACACACGCACACACCATTGCGTCAAACTGAGACCGTACTCTTACGATCAGTGCTCTGTGGAACTTGGTGGCATGGAGAAGCAGAATCTGAAATATTTTGGAAACCAGACGGCATGTTCCTAAAAGCAATGCACCTGTATATCAAATGGCAGTGAACCAGCTGAATGAGTAGTATTTGTACTAGATGGCTGTACCATTTTCTGTAGTTTGATTGGAAACTGATACGGCAACAAACCATGTGTTGAACGAACATGTGCTGCATCAATAAATTACGCTGTGTATGCACATTAATAAATAATTGTAAATGGGCATTCAAATTTTTGGACATTTTTATTGTATCATTTTGCTTCTGTTGGACTTCATGCTCACTGCACTGTTAAATTTAGGAGGGCAAAAATGTGGATAATTCATATGCATTACAGAAGAGTATTTCACTGCCCTTGATCTTTATAGATACAATGCGAGATGCATGTTTATTGAGACAAACCAAAACGGTTGCTAACTCTTCCAGTCCAAAATGAAGTTCATGGCTTACAGACACCAACAGATCCGCATTTATTCTAGCACTTAAGACAAGAGGCAGTGGACATCCTGGACTGTTTGCCAGTCCATCACAGGGCAACAGAAAGTCATGGGACAGACAACCAGGTACACAAACATACTCACGGGGGGCAGACTTGCTGGATAAGGCTTGGAACCCAATTTTATGACTGTTTTGGACTTAATCCAAAGAGTCGCAAAAAGAAGAAAAAAATTGTGTCGTTTGAGGAAATGATCTGTAGATGTGAATAGATGTAATAACTTAAATCTATTGTGACAAGTATTAGCAAAATACCAACAAGTAGTTTTGTTTGAGTGATTGTTCCATGAACCTTTGGTAATATATATATATATTTTTTTGCAAAAGTACAAAAAACAACACAACAACAACAACAACAACAAAAGAAAAAGCAATGTCCTGCAATATTATTAGAACTCTTGAAGGGTGCGGTCTCTGTCTTGGAAGAAGCAGCCTTGACTTCATGCCTGACTGATATCTTTTTGCGCAGGAACTCTGTGCTCTTCTCAATTGTGTGTGCCATCTCAGAAGAAGACTCTAGAGGCAACACGATGATCCTGATAGTCTGAAAACATAGCAGAGGCCGGAGGGTTCCAGCCTGTAATCAGACAGTGGAAAATATAGGGAAGAAGGGGTGTCTGTGTGTGGAACTTGTCTTTCTCATTTTTCTGGCATTTGACAAAAATGTAATATCTAATAATTCTAAATGACCTCAAAGATGAAGAGTTTAGTGTGATCTGTTGCTATACAGTGAGAAAGAAATGTGTGTGTGTCATTTGTATCTTTATAAAACTCACGTCTACGTCTAGTTTCAACTGTGAAACTATTATGTGGGTTTGTTTTAATCTGTATCAGGGAAACCAGTTAATATAAGTTACGTAAATTCTAACATAGTTGGACAGTGCATCATCAGAAGGGAATTTTGCTGAGGTTACAAGCGACTCTGGCTCAGTTTCCTGGCTGTAGGGGATGTGGGCGGAGCTTGATGTGAAATTGATCCTACATCCAGTAGTGCTATATATAACCCTGCTCTTCTTTCCCCTCTTGCCTTGCTCCGTGTCTCTCAGGGACTCTCAGCCTTGTCTCCGTCTGCGGCCTGCTTCATCACCCTGACCAATTTTCGCAGTTGCCAAAAACAAGAGACCATGGCCCAGCAACAGCAGATTAGGTATGAACCTCAGCAGCATGATATGTAGAATGCATGTAGACACAAATATGACTTCATTATTTAAGATGAATAATTCATGTAAATAAAAAGTCAGGGCCTCAGATGTGTAAGACTTGTCCGTGTGTAGGATATGTCAAGTTATTTTTGGATGACCGGGATCCCAGAAGCACGGTTAAAATGAACCCTGACATAACCCATAGATACCACTAATGAAGTGTAAAGAAAAATCGCCCCACTATCCATCTTTCTCGTATTGCAAAATCTTTCAGTTCAGTATTAGAAGTTTGCAGAATCACCACTAGAAGAACCATGCAAGGTCTTGTTATTGTAAACACCTTTTATGTTTTTGCACAGCTTACCTGCCAAGCTTATCAATGGAGGGATTGCAGGCATGGTAGGAGTCACATGTGTGTTTCCAATAGACCTGGCCAAGACCCGCCTGCAGAACCAGCGCAGCGGGCAGCAAATGTATAAGAACATGTAAGAAGTAACAGTGCAGAGAAAGAGAAGCGGTCTCTTTGTGTTGACGTGATATGAAGGAAAACATCTGACAACCGTCACTGATCAGGTTCTCATGTTTCATTCAGGATGGACTGCCTCATTAAAACTCTTAAATCTGAAGGGTACTTTGGCATGTACAGAGGTGAGTATTAGCATACTTTGAATGAGACTTGTAGCAGCTACTGAGCGGAGAGGTTTTGCGTTACCATTAATAATGCTTTCCAAATTCACAAAGGTTTCAAAGCCAATTAATTGGCTTGTAGTTTAGCCAAAACTGTCCAGTGTCTGCAGATACCTTCGGAAAATGTTTTTTTTCTTTTTTTTCCTTTTTTCTGGGTCATGAAGAAGGAGAAAAATGAGAAAGAATTGCTGCATCTCATAAATATATTTCAGTTTGTAATTAGTCCTGTCCTTGCCCAGGTGCTGCGGTAAATCTTACCTTGGTAACACCAGAAAAGGCCATAAAACTAGCTGCTAATGACTTTTTTCGCCACCAGTTGAGTAATGACATGTGAGTAGATAATAAAAACTACTTCACATTTTTCTTTTTTCGTTATTGTACATTCTTTGGTTGTTTTAACCCTATGCAATTTTCCTCAGCGGCAGGCTTACAGTCTTCAAGGAGATGCTGGCAGGATGTTGTGCAGGAATGTGCCAAGTCATCGTCACCACACCGATGGAGATGCTCAAGATCCAGCTGCAAGATGCAGGCAGGATAGGTAAAAAACATAAATCTTTATATGTCTTTGTGCAATCCGTTATGAATTGCCTCTTTAAAATGTTACCCTCTTAAGACAAAGATGTTTACTTGGCATTTCTCCCAGTGGCTCAGCAGAGGGTCATGCCAAGTGTTGTAACTACACTGAAGATGGGGGGGACCAGTGCTGTTCTCAGTCGTTCCTACAACACCGCCCCTACACCTCAGGTTATTCGAATGTCTGCCTTAGAAATAACTAGGGAGCTGCTGAGGACTAAAGGCGTCCCAGGGTTATACAGGGGTCTTGGGGCCACACTCATGAGGTGACTGGAGTTTTTTTTGGTGCATTTCTTTTGTTTTTATACAATTACAATAATTAATTGGATTACTAACTTATTGTATTGCTTTCATTTTTAGGGACATCCCCTTCTCTGTTGTGTACTTTCCTCTTTTTGCCCATCTGCAGCAGCTTGGCCGGCATTCATCAGAAGATCCATCTGTGCCTTTCTATTGGTCCTTTATGTCCGGATGTTTGGCTGGATCTGTCGCCGCTGTAGCCGTCAGCCCTTGTGACGGTGAGATGCATGCAAAAAAAAATGGCTACATATTTTGGGAAAGTAGCAAGCAACAAACAGACATTTCTGGAAATCATATATCCCTGCAACAAAATATGTTTTGCATGTATCCCACAGTGGTGAAGACAAGGTTGCAATCACTCAAAAAAGGATCCAATGAGGAGACCTACGATGGAGTTGTAGACTGCATCAGGCACTTATTTCTTTATTATTGGGCATTCTATAGCGCATCCAAACTGGGATGAGTTGCATTCTAATCCTGGCTTTTTCTTCCTATTGCAGAAAGATCCTGAGAAAAGAGGGTCCCAGAGCTTTTCTTAAAGGAGCCAGTTGCCGGGCGTTGGTCATCGCCCCACTCTTTGGCATTGCCCAGGTGGTGTATTGTGTCGGAGTGGGCGAGTTTCTGCTGGGGTACACTCCCTACAATATCTACTCTTCATAAACAATCTGTCCCTGGATGTTTACGGATGCTTATTAAACTGCCAGTGCTATGCTCTGGGCGATAGACCTCGCTCTCTTCAGCTGTCTAGACTCTTTATTTGTAGAGTTCTAGAGGTCAACGCTAAAGGGACCACAGCTATTCTATTCAAAATGCCTTTAGCTTGATTAACTATTATAGCTTAATTTTTAAAAGACTAAAGTTGGTACTTCCTTGTCTATGGGCTTCAGTGGAGCTTATTGCTTCCCTCACTGAGGGACTATATTGTTTGATAAATAATTTGCCCCTGTTTTAGATTTTAGCCTGTCCCCTAAATATACCCCCACACCACTTGACCCTTACTGTAAGCCTAACCTGGATATAATATCAGCTGCGGTCTCTTAGGAATCATAGTTTGATATCTTGGAGTAGTGCTTAGAAAGACCGCAGCCAGAAAACTGAAACATGATTACATGTGCAGCTAAGGTCTGACGATTAATACCGGCCTTTGTATATATTGTATATTTGTTTTTAAAGATGAGTAACTTTGTCATACAAGTGCCTCAAGATAATTCTGTGATAGTGCCCTTTCAGTGGCCTGACAAGGAGGGATGAGGAAAACAGACTGTGGAAGGGGTCAAGGCGTGCAAAGAAATAAACATTTGGACTGTCTGTTCACCAGATTACTTTTAATGGCTCTAAGGGGCTTTTGAATGGAACTTTGTCCAAAATGTTTTCCTTTACTAAATCACACAGGAAAACTTTTGTTGTCTTAAGTTCAAGAAGAGTCACAGTTTACTACTTTCACTGTGCACTGAGGACCTGAAAAGTTATGTGCAGATATAATGTGTTGTCATTAAATGTCAAAAATGAGAGCAGTGACTTATGTGTCCTGTATTTTTACTATTCAAAATCTGTGCAACTGGAAGTGAAACATACATTTTTCAAGGTCGCGAAGGACATAAATAAAATGCCTACATGTCAAACAGATTGTTATGAATCCAGTGTTTGTTTTCTACAGTAAAGCATTGCATAACATACGAGACTAAATGTAGATTCCCTATTTTTGGATGCAAGCCTGATAAGTGTTACACTAATCCTCTAAGCATGCACCGCACGCATAGTTTAGTTTTTGGCAGTGAAAGTGCTCATGTTGCAGTGTTGGGAAATTCTACCTTAGGCAATCCTAGAGCCTCGGATGCATTGCACGCAAAACTATCCCTTAAACTAAGTTTTCAGCTGTTCTTGATACGCAAGTGCAGAGAGGTGAGCCATCGAAATGAAGAGGCAAGCTATGCTTTTACAGGAAACGGGACTCGTTTGGTGTTTAGCAATTCATTGTATTTACTTGAAAACGTCCCACTGCAAGTCTGGAGGAGCTGCATGGATCCAGAGCTAAGGCTGTTCTCACGACATCTGCTAGACTTGCTGAAAGGAGAGAACTTGTTTAACTAAATGAAGATTGAACTTTTGCCAAATTTTTTATCAATGCATTTTCTCTCAAATAGATAAACTCAAGGTTTTTGTGCATAATTTGGACTCCTTAATACCTGGGTTTGGTCGGTGTAATGCTAAAAACGATTTATAAACATACAATATTAATATATTATAAATCTTTTTTAACAGACCTTTACAGAAAATAGGTAGATATCTTTAAAACCAGATTTAAAGATTGTTAAACAAATTAGACAAACTAGCAGTGAGAAGACACAAGAGGTTGTGTAAAACTTTTATTAAATCTCAGACAACTGCATTCCTGAGAAGCCTGACATTTGACTAAAATGGATTACCAGACAATCATCTATGAGCTTGTGCATAGTTTTATTTTTAAAGGTTCACATTTCGTCACCACTCCAAATTTACACAGCAACAGCTTTTGGAGTGAATAGCAGTAAACACTGAAAGTCTGCTGAACCAAATGGCACTTTAGTGGCTCTCTTATGTGTTGCCTGAATTGTAAGAGTAAACACTGCCAACTGGCAGCCTGCAGTAGTGCGTAAGCCTTTTAGTTCTTATATTTGACTCATTCTTTACTGAAACAACAAAAGCAAAACCCACAGTAGATCAGTGCTTTTGACCAACAACAAAATGTGTATTTGTCCTTAATCAACCAAGACCAGATCATTTTGGGTGAGAAGACTTATTTGTGGGTATAAAAAAGGTTTTATTACGGCTATCAGGAAAGGTTTTAATTGTGAAACCTTAACCAGTTTAAATGAGGAAAGATTCAGGAGCACATCATATGAACCACTTCTCAAATGGAACCTACTACTACTGTATTAGCAGTCCATCTCTACAAACATATGCACACATTGCTACATTTAATTGCTCTTAAAACACATGATGCTTGCGATCAAACAAAGGCACATTAATAAGATCTGTATGAGTTAATTCTCTTTCCGAATCGTTTAAACTGACATTACATTGTCACTGTACATCTACACCAAACACGAATTGACATAGAACATGTTAAATAATAACTACCACATCTGCCACAAATAATTTACAACTAATAAAAAAAAGAAAAAAAAACCCCAAAACAAACATATTTACAAGTTGGAATCCTGACATCAAATAACTGCGACAGCAGTTTCAGCGACTTAGTTCAACCCACATAAACGTAAACAATTTCACATTGGTCATGATCCCATCCAGTACTTGGTTAAATGAATTAGAAGGGACACATCAACTTTTTAAAATGTTTTTTTTTTTTTAAGTTTTGGGAGAGGTATTTTTAAGGCACAAAAGAGATTAAATTGAGATGAGATTTTAAACTGACAATGAAAGTTCAACTTTCTGGGTAAAACATTTTGACAAAAAAACATTTTCATTCATTTTAAGTATCTCTATTCATACACTTGATGTTCTAAATGTACTTCATAAAAAAGTAGTTTTATTCCACTGTATATTTAGGAAGGACGATCACATGAGTATTTTACCTGTATTTTTGGACTTGCGGTAAAATAACTTGGGTGTCTTTTTGAGTGTTAGGTTCCCTTCACAATGGACCAAGACTGTGGCTGGATCAAGACAAAACTGAACCTCCTATCTATTTCAACACAAACAGCAAGACTGTGTTTTCACAATCTCTGGATTTTCTCTATGTATATGGAAATTCAGGGGTATCTGCACGTCCAGGATATTGTTGACATTAAGCGTTCTGAGCTAATAGAAAATACTGCGAATTTAATTATATCACTTTGTTTCTGGATAAAAACAATATCTGAGAAGATTACTGATTGATAAGCTCTTGAAAATTATATCAAGTTTTTTTTTGTTTTTTTTTCCGACGCTCAGAATGCGAAGCAGATCTGGAAGAGGAAGGCGTATGACTCAATCTCGGGGTGTGAACCTGGTGTCTGTGTCGGATTGAGGCCTGATGGCGTTCGCACCATAAATAACTCATCCCAGAGTTTATTTGGCACCACAACAAGACCACCTCCTCCAAACGGTCTTGGTATGGTTGCCTTGGCCTGCAACCTAGTGCAATAGTTAGAAACAAACCGCAACAAGAGGGGAAAAAAAACAGAGGTTGTTTCAAATGAACTAAATATTTCAGGTGTCCAAACAACCTTAAACACAAGGACAGCCTGCCGAAATTTGCATAAATTACCAATAGGTGATCTACTATTTTCTCACAGAGATCAGTGCACTAGCAATAATTGGTGTTGATTTTGCAAGACAGTAAAATTTCTTCAGAAAATGTCTAGCGCCACTTTTGTTTTCTTTCTTTAGATCCGTTTATAAGCTTCAAATTCAGAGGAAAGGGTTGGCATCAATGATTTCAATAAAGATTTTTTGAAAGATCAAATGAATTAAATTTACAATTTCTACAATTATCATATTCAGAGTTGTTTTGTTGAAGAAAATCTCCCACGTAAGCAGTACACCGAGTCTTTGTACAGTATATGCCTCTGCCTATTTTGAGACACTGTTAGTCAGAAGTTTTTTCTAAGGTTATAGTCTCACGTAGCATGGCATTAGTGTGTCAGTATGTGTGTGTGCTTCTGTGTCGCACATAAGCAAACTCAGCTGTTTTAACCTCAGATTGCTCTCTAAGGCTCCAGTTTCCCACAGCCGAGGGGTCAGTGTCAAGATTGTGTGAAAAAGCACTGACACGGCTGTGACAGTATGTGGGTTAAAATTTCCAAATGGCTGAGAGAAAAAAACTGTTTAAGAGATTGTCAGGTCAAAATAAACAGTCCTAACAGAGGGTTACAAAAGCTATCATTCTACTTGGTTGTGACTACGAATAATGATGATAATAATAATAATTAAAAAAACAAAAAAAAAAAACAGATCAAAAGACAGAAGCAGAGCACCACGGTGAAAAGGACTTTCTGAAACTTATGGAAATGACGAGTGCAGATTAAACATGAATCTCAGATAACCTCCCTGCTGTTGCGAATGGCACAGCACAGCACCATGCTGAAAATCATCCCAATGATCTGTGGACCAGAGAGCAAAAATCTGGTCATTTCTGAAGCTTGTAAACTATTTTTGACATATCTTGTGTTGTGACTCACCATTACTCCTGCGATGCCAATGCCCACATAACCAATGATGAAGAGTTTACTGTCGAAAAACTCTTTGATTTTTGTCTCACAATCCTGCAGAGTACAGATAAGGGCAATTATTATTAGGATGTTTAGACATCCTAATAATGTCAAAACATAATGTCAATGTTTTGACATTATTAGGATGCCATGCATTTAATCACCAATCATTCATGAGTGACTGTGACATGCCATGATTTCAGACTCGGGTTCAGCATCACAGGGGGTCGACTTGGTTCCACAACAGTTCAACTAAAAAACAAGATGAAAAACACAAGAGAGACGCTTTCAAACTTCTAATCAAGTAATGAAAACTTAACTTAAACACAGGGTTATTTGAAAACGTACCACTTTCTGGTAGGACAAGATCAATGTGCTGTTGCTGTTTTCAAGATAAGCTTCTGAGTAGAAGTTCTGCACATCTTCAATTATCTATATGAGAGAAGAGGAGAGTTATACATCTGGCATGTTAAAAAACTCTAAAGAAATGACCAAGGCTGTAGAAAATTGTACCTTATCTTTATTCAAGAAACCAAACACCCCTGCTGCCACCTCGGCTCCAAAAATGATCAGCAAGCAGGCAAAAAACTGAAAGAAAAGAAAAATCCTTAAATGATATTTTTTTCTAACACAAACATGTGATAAGCAGTAATAATTATGGATTTGCACTCACTGAACCCAGCAGGCACTGAGACTCTCTAACAGCTCCACAACAACCAAAGAATCCAACAAGCATTATCAGACTGCCAGCACCGATTAATATGTACACACCTGCAAAGAGAGGAAAATAAGGAATAGTATTGCTACGCTATCTGGGTTTCCTATACACACCCACCTCCCAGGTTCACATGAAATGTTTTGAAAAAGAGAAAATATCAAATGTGCAGTGATAAAAAGGCCTTGTTGATGTCAAAGGTCATGTGTGAATGGGCAAACTGATTCAGGATGATAGAAAGGCAAAAGCAGTTTAATTATCTGGTTACAACCAAAGTATGAAGCCACCATCCAAGCAAAAAATATTGTACCTTTATACGAATGGGCTATAGTAGAATACAGTGAATAATCCACTGTAATCCATTTGAACCCCTTTGAAATCTATGACATGAAGAAATAAACCTGCCCTATTCTGTCAACCTGGCATTACCACCATGCACCTAAAAAAAATGGCTGCAAGTATACTTTTGTAAATGTTTCATGAAAAATCATTGAAAATGTTCATATTTGCGTTTCTCTGAAAGAATGGTTTTAATCGCCTACAATCTTTAGCTACATATTCAACAATCTTCCACCTCATTTATGAAGTAGCTGCATTTACCAGCATCAACAGCAGATGGCAGTATACAGCTAAGGATCTGAGCTAATGCTGTCAGTACTTCTATTTCCAAGAGCGGAACCAGAATTTGAAGCTGTCATTTACTATTAATGTTGCTGCTCTCCAAGTTGCCTTTTTAGGATTTGTTCAATTGGAGCACTCTTCCATGTCTTTATGTGTATTATAATTTGTTGGAAGTGTAACCTGGAAGGGGATTCGCATTGATGTCATGATTTTTAAGGATTTATTAAAAAAAAAAAAAAAATTATATATATATATATATATATATATATATATATATATATATATATATATATATATATATATATATATATATATATATATATATATAATAGATATGTCTGCATGGAGAAACCTAACAAGATTTGTTTATAGTCTGTAGTGAGGCAAACAGGAAATAGGTTGAGACCTTTTTGACTTCCTCTATCTAGTCAGAAATTATTCAGCCTTTTTCTTTACAGAAAAAAACAAAACAAAACAAAACAAAAAAAAACCCCCACCAAAGTAATTTAGCATTTTCACATTTTTAAAAATCAATTTTCATTGTAACGTTATGGCATGAAAAAGAAGAAGAGTCCATGGGGAGTTTAACGGTGATGCAATGAGGCATGGCAACAGTTACACACTCATCTGTACCGAAGAGAACAGCCCACAGCCCAAACTGGGTTAAGCACTACAATCTAGGAAACATAATCACAGCCATGCATCTTACACTGAATTGCTTAGACTTTTCTCTAGGGCACACCTTTACATTGTCAGAGGATTTTGTACAAACATATTTCTCACTAAGCTGGAGTGGTCTAGGACTAACAAATGCAGAGTATGAGTCAGGAAAAGAAGAATCTATTTTTTTAGACTTCTGAAATTACCGACTGTTGAGAGTTTATGCAAAATGTAAATTAAAGTTGAGTTCCTTTTTCTAATCTAAACAAGCCATCTACATTTCTATGACTTTTTGCATTTCTTTCATTACGTTTCTGTCTTCATTTCTTACTTCCTCCAGCTTTGCTTTGCTTCAAAGATTTTTTCCATGGCTATTTTACAGTGGCTGTTCTGCCGTCTGTCTCCTTCTTTCCGTCTGGGCAGAGACAACTTGAAAGGTGGCGTGCAGGCCTGTGGTTTCCCTCATGGATTCTCATTCAGTGTGTGTTGCACTCACTCTCTCTCTCTTCTCCTCTCTCTCTCTGGTTACACACTCATCTTTTGCATAAAAGTTTAATATTCTAAGATCTTGGAAAGCATGTTGATACATGGAAAAAACAGCTTGTGATGACCAACGAAAAAAAAGAAAACTTATTTGGAAATTTGTGGGTGTGATTTGATGAGTTGGGTGTGGAATGATGCAATAGAAAGTCTGGCGAAAGCATTTATCCAATTAGCTTCTCCACACTTTGACATGTTACAACCGCCAATGTCAATCTTTTAAGAATTTTATGAGCCAGAAACACATAAACATGAATAAAAAAACGTGAATAAATTCAAGGTCGAAGGAAACTAATTGCCCCTTTTTCTTAGTTTTTTTTTATTTACAAATAAAAATGTGGAGATTCTCTTATAGCTGCAAAAGACTCAATGTACTTTTGCAGCTGTAACAAAAGTGCTATAGCTGCAAAAGTGTGACATTTTTACAGATTTTTTTTTAGTATCAAATCTAAACTGTTTGGTTATCTCAGATTTTCAACAAGGCTTACGTCTGGCCTGGGATGTTTTAGGGTATGAATATGCTTTATAACCATTACATTTTTTATCTGGTTGTATGTTCTGGTATGTATGTCGTTCTTGATGAAAGGGTAACTTCGACCAAATTCTCAATTCTTTTGCAGTCCCTACCAAGTCTTCTTCCAGAATTGTCCTGTATTTAAATCCCGTTTTTTACCCATCACCTCTGATAAGCTTCCCCACAGCATGACACTGCCACTACCAAGTTTCATCTTGGACATGGTGTGTTAAGGGCCACGGGTGATTTTAGCTTTCTGTCATGGTGAAATTTGCATTTAGGCCAAAAAGTTTACATTTTGGACTCATCTGACCACACTTCACTGTGTTTCATAGAAGGCAAGTGGCAAATTTTGAAGAAAATGTTTCTGACTTGCTTTCAAGAGAGCCTATCTTTACCTCCATCTATAATGAAAGCATAGATGAGTAATAGTTGTCCTGCAAACAGATTCTCCCACCTCATCAACTAATCTCTGTAGCGCCATCTGGCCATTTCTCTGACTAATGCTCTGGATGTCTAGCGACTCAGTTTATGTAGGGATCATATCTTGGAGGTTTCAATTGTGAGATACGTTTTCCTTTTATAGATGATTGATTTATCAGTGTCCTGTGAGATGCTCACACTTTGATGTATTCTGTTATAACCTAACTCTGGCATGTTCTGTAGTGTTAATTGATTTTATTTACTGGGATCAGAATACAGAGACATATATTTTCAGATAAAAAAAAAAAGAAAAAAAGAAAAGATGCCTCAAAAATGAAAGGGGTATCAGTACATTTTCCAGGAGATTGAATATATGTTAATTTAGCAGATACCAAAATATTTTAGGTAAATACAAAATATAAACACAGCAAACCAAGTGAGAACAAGTCAAAGTATACTAGAGATGATTTATAACATTAGGGTGACACTAAAAAAATAAATTATTGTATACACCAGCTTATCAAGGTGTCTATAGATAAGCTAAGGTTTAGTTTGGCACTCACCAAGGAAAAATGTATCTGGAGCCCTACTGCCACTAAGAAGAGAAACAGTCTCTGGGTCAAAACGCAGCCAAAGTCCCACTGCCAGAACAAACGATCCCATTAACTGAAAGACAAAAGGAGACAAATACATCTATTGCAGCTGCATAAAAATATTAACACAGAATCATGGTAAAGATAAGATCTAAACATGTTGTATTAAATTTTAAATATATCCTCAAAAAAAAAAAAAAAAAAAAACAAAAAAAACATTTGTTTTCCATGAATTCTTTAATCATTTCCTGTATATCAACACATTGTGTCATGGTAGCACACTTGAAATTAATGTTATAAACTAATTGCCACTCGTAAATAAATGGGTTTTATTCATGTAAAGCACATCCATGAGTATACCTGTTATTTTTGTATCATTATCCCTGAAAAGACCTTTTTTCCTACTTCTCTTAAAATTGTTTTTTCACTAGTCCACTTGGTCTAGTCATTATATTTTATAGGAACAGAGTTATGACTGCATGGAGAGTAGGCGAGCACAGGTTACAGGTAATAAGGTATACCAAAAGCCAGTTTTAAAAGCTCCAACATTTTCCACCAGGTTTTAAACTCTGAATTAAGATGCCAGGGAAAGTCTCCAGATGACCAGAGTTTATACCGAAAGAATCATAGAGTAACACTGCACTCTTGACTGCTTGTTGCTGCACACTGCTCATCAGCTGGCCCAAACAAAGGCTTTGTTTTATTCTGCATGTTGTCTTAATTCTATTATTAAAGTGTAAATAGGAATACACACATCAATAATTCATGTTTTCAAGAGCAATTAAATTATTCATATTAGCTTAAATATTTATGTCAATTCTATGCTATTCTGAAACTATAAGCTCAACTCTAAGTGAAAGTTGTAATGTGTTGAAATATAATTGAGAAATGGGTAAATCTTGCCTTTTGATTTAGATAAAGAAAGTAAATAAATAAATAAGAAGGGTATTTTTTTTTCACTGACCCCAGGCTGTTCATAAAAATACAGGTAAATTAAGATGTTAATCTGTAAAACACAAGCTGTTCAACTTTTGTTAGCCTCGCTATTTTCATTTGATCATAAATAAGCCCACAAATATCCAGCAACAAAAACACTCAACCATTTTATGTTCAAGATAAGTACCAATTCATTGAATACCAAGAACATGTCATATCAATGAAACAATTAACTACATAGATTAAATTATGAAAAAAACAGAATTACTAAATTTAAATAATATTTTAAACATGAAAAAGACAAGTTTAAATTAGGATGTCAAACTTTTAAACATTAAAATCAATGACAATCAGGTTAGTAAAAGTTTTTAAAAGTACTTTTTAAAGCAATTTTTATGTGCATCACAGAATGGCTTCCAACCCTGATTTTTTTTATGCTTATTTTGTGTTGAGTTCAAGAGCATCTGAATCATAGACCTATTCCTTTTTGAAGAAGTGTGTTTAGTGAAAGGCCTTGAAATAAACAGGGACCAGCCCAAGTGGAATCCTGTAAACAGCAAACTCCAAAAAACAGTAATCTCCAGTTTCCTGGTATAGAGAAGATGATCTCTTTGGTGTCTCACCAGAAGCCGAGTACAGACTATCCAGTTTGCCTAGAAATGCATCTTAAATTTTCCTTTATCAAATTCTCCATTGGATACTGTTTACTCCACAGTGTGACTGATCGGAAATGTACTTGCAGTACATTATCCAATTGTCAAAGGATGTTTTCATCAATCTGGAAATTTTTCAACAGCCTTATTAGCTGCATTTCTGACAGATCAAAACTGGGGGGGGTTAGTAATGACTTAACCAATGTCCCCAGAGGATAATTCAGTCTAAAAAAGCCTTCAAGCTACATGTCCTAACAACACGCTGCCTTTTTTGTGCACAGAGATAATTTGCTCCGAAAATGACTATAAATGGAGAGTATTCAGAAGTGGCTCTCACATGATAAGGCTGTGTCCCAGATACAGAATTTAGGTAAACCGCTGTTTGTGTGATGGCTTGCTTGGCAGTCTTCCAACTCTGCTAATATATTTAGGAGAAACAAAGTCAAGAGAAACTCGACCAAATTTACTTTACTTTGACATCTCTTGTTTACTCTGTGTAACCTATCTTGGTTGGGTCCTGCAATTTAAGTTGTCTTTGTTTTGTCTCATGTCTTTCATCTTTTGCTGTCTACAATTTTTTTCCCTGCTGCTAGTCCAGACCCACAGGTTATATTTCACAGCATTTTTCTGAAGTAAAGCCAGTAGCTTAGTTGTAAAGCATCAGAATAGGACAGGTGTTGGGAAGCCAATCCTCCCAAACGGAGGATTTTGTGTCATGCAGGGTGATGTATGAGTAGGCTGAGCTCTTGGGGCTTCAGGATTATCAGGTCCAAAGTGATAAAGCACAGTGAAGCAAAGACTGAGGAGCTGTAGATTTACTGAGCATGTTGGATTAGTCTACAGATAGAGTCTGGTTTGCACAATAATATCTGATATTGATGAAGTGTTCCAAAGATATTGTAGATTGTTGTGTTTCTATTTAGGGGAAGTGGTTGGTGCATGCTTGATGAAAACACTAAACACAAGCTGATGTAATTGCAATTACTGTTAAAAGCTTTTTCCAACAGCCGAAGAAGTGATTTACTAAAAGCATCCCCAACTCTGGCACTCAGGAGCCCGAGGATCCCAGAGGTCCCATTAACACCAGATCTGCTATCAGGCCTGCCTGCTCCACCCCACTTTGACCTCGCGTACCCCTCCCTCCAACCCCGGACAACACCATGGATCCCCCTTCGTCTACCCCACCTCACGTCAGCCCTTCCCTCCCAATCTCCCCAGAGGACAAAGACCCACTGTCTCACTCTCTGACTGCACGCTTTAGTGCACAATGGGAGCAAAAGAGAAAGACACAATGAAAGAGAATATATGAAAATGGAAGGGAAGATAGAAAAAAACAGAAAGTCATTACAGGGCCCATCATCCTTTTTTTTTCTTTGCCTGCAGACACAAGCATCTTTCTGTACCAAAACCCCATTGTATGTCGGAATATTACAAGGTGGAGATAGAAAGGTCTCTGTTGAAGCTTTATTGAAGTTTTCTTCAGGATTTAAAACACTGGTTTTAATGTGGCAGCTAGAGATTGTTTTGTTGTGAGGGGAATTTCCATGAGAACATGGGTGGGGGTTGAGACAGGACTGTGGTCTTGGTCAGAAACAATCTGTGGCACAAAGTCTGGAAAAAAAAAAAAAGAAAAAAAAAAGAAACAAGCTTTACTGTATATTAAAGCAACATGATTGTAAACATCTTTTCCAAATCCAGCAGTAATTAGTGAGCGATTTAAGCTTGTCAAAAATAGTCCTATGTCTCACACATGTCTGGGGAAACCAACACAGCGGCATATTAAAAAATGATGGGCAGATGGAGAATGTAAATAGAGGAGATAATTATGGGGCTGGGAGTAAATCCAATTGTACCCGGTGACAGGCAGGGCAAAGGCTCACACTGGTTTCCATCATGTAGCCGTGCCTGTTTGGAGGGCTGCGTTTGTCTTCAGCAATAATTATAACGTCAGTGAGTGCACACTGTCGGCAATCCAATTTATGTTAATTTGATGGGCCCAGTTCATGCTGTCACTACTGTGACAGCATGGACTGGAATCAGCAAACAAAACATTATTTCAGAATAAAAAACAGCAGGAGAGTCAAATGTTCTAGCATAAACCTTTTAGTTGTTCATTAACTTGGTGCAAGGTTTAACTTTGTACCGTTCTGAATCAAACGGGAAGTAGATAAATTCAAAATGTCCAATTACGCTTTTTTTCAATGATTGAGACTTTAGTTGTGCTTGAAATAAGTGTGTTGAAAAAAAAGCAAGTGACACTAAAAATAGTATAGGAAGCTTTTATTTCCACACATTGCAAAAGCACTGTGTACATTTATCCACAAGCAAACATTAAGAAAATATCTATTCTGTTATCATTAAACAGCAAATGAAGAAACTGCTTCTGACACCTCTAAACAGGTATTCACACTCAGTGACTGTGTTGCACAATTCCTCTATTAAAATAGAAACCATAATGTTCATTTTATCAGTCTAGAACCAATACACTTCCTGATGTGTTTGGGGCTGCTGTCTTTTAAATACTAGTTTCAAATGCATTTTATCTTCACCATTAGACAACTTAGCCTCTTGAGGTGTATTCATGCATTAGAGCATATCAGAGTTGTGATTGCTGGTAGGCAGCATAAAATCTGAGACCACAGAATGAGAAACATCCCCACAGCAGGAGATCTAGTTGTCTAGTGTAAAGCTGTACAAGTTCAAGCCATTCGCCACTCAGCTCCATCAGACGAGTGGCGGCACTAATTAGCAAACATTATGGAACCTCAAATCTCATAAGAATGGTTCTAAAAGGCATAATGGAGCTTTGTTGGGAAGATATGCTAATGGCGCAGCTTTTTTTTAAAGAAGTTACATTTCATGTTCGATACATACAGCATTTTTATAACAACTAAAGTAACATAGCTACATGATTGTAATTTATAATATGACACAGCGTTCGTGTAGCAAAGCCACTGAGAAGGAGATTTTAGTCCACAGCTGTTGCTCACATTTGCCCTTTATCGCTTTCTAAACAGAGCAAGAATGGCATCATCTCACTGTGAGCTTTCTCACATCAATGAACTTTGCAGAATCAAACACTCAATGTGTTAGTGTCCAGTGTGACATGTTTCATTGTGTCTGGACTTACAAGCACACTATATAAACCATACCAGTCTCTCTCTTCCTCACATACAGCATACTGAGGGACAGTAGCTAAATTAGTCACAAAATAATAAAAATAAAAAAACCCTCAACGTTAACTCTAAGAAATGGCCAGTAAAAAGTTAGCTTTCATTATGAATTAAATTATACATGCATTCAGAATTTAATTGCATGTATTCCTTATTCAAGAGAAATGTCTGTTTTTCCTTATATTTTCCCTAATTGCTTCCTGTACTAATTAATAAATTCCACAGGTGCAGGATGAAAGAAAAAATAATAATAAAGCATATATATACTAAACATCTATGTAATAAAAAAAAAATACGGTTGACATTCACATTAGAAAACACACTGAAGATTGTGGGTTAATTCAGAGAAAGCTTCCTTTGCAGCTTTTGAACATAATGAACAGATGAGATGTTGTCCTTGAATTGTTAACCACAGTTTTAATGTTTCACTAAACATTAAAACTGTGGTTTTAATGTTTATTGAAGGGAATCAATAAAAAGGTCATAGGTAGGGGGTAAAACCAAAGTCCAACTAGAAAACAGATCTGCTTTGTTTTACAATTTTGTATTACCACTCTTAAGGGAAATCTCACAACAACACAGTAGAGTGATTTTTAAAAGGTCACAATAGCAATGCTAAAAGTTCTGTGAAGGTAATCATTAACCGTATACTGTCGACCTTCACCCCTGAGTTGCCCTTGTTTTGAATGTTTGACAGCTTTCCGAATAACAACTTGCCTGACTTTTATTTTACGAGAGTTCTCGCAACAAAGTTAGAGAAAAAAAAAAACAACATAATTTCCCTTCAGCTCACATCACCGACATCTTATCACCGACATCTTATCACCTCCACAACCAGAAACAGTACAGCTGTAGCTAAATGGGGGCACAGTGCATGCTTCGATCAGCGCATGCTTGAAGAAAATGTAAACTAAGTGAAAACAGTGGTGGAATTAGAAAACAGGTTATTTTAGATAATTTAGAAAAATGCAGATATTTATTGTATTCCCAGTTTTCTTCAGTCATCCAAATTCCTTATGATGAACATACAAATTAAGCCGACTGCGAATTTTCCTGGCAATAAAGACTTTAAAGACTTTTCTTTTACAAAGTTTTATAAAAGATTCATATCTTATTTGCAGCAGACACTGTTCTTGATTTCACAAATCACGATTATTAGGCCTCCTAGACTGAAGCCAACAGGAGATGGGTCAATACCAAAGTCGACTGTTGTCTTGCTGATGATGCTTGACACAGAAATTGGAGGAAACACAATTTCTGTGTTTCCTCACAGAACAAAATATTCGTGGAACAGGTGAATTATTTTTTCCCCCCAAAAAATCAATAACCTATCCATCCATTCATACTCCAAACTCCATCTGTCTCAGTTTTGGGCAAGATACTTCACTTGCCTTGCCAGCTGGTGATGGTCAGAGGGCCTGGTGGCACCAGTGCATGGCAGAATCGCCTCTGTCAGACTGGCCCAGAAGTTGTGCAGAGCTGAAGCTGGAAACATGTGCATGAACTGGATACTTGCTTATACTATAAAACCTATGTTCAGTATGCGGTAGATCCATGTTTGAATTAATCTAAGAATAGAGCTATGCTTTATTTTGTCTCTTTGTAGTCAAATTCACTGCAAAGAAAAACAAGTCTTTATATAATTTTGAGGACGCTCACTTCAAAAGTGCTAATTGAGATCCTAATGTCATAGTGATGTTTATTTCCTGATAACATGGATTAAGCAATAAATGACTATCAGGACCCATGTTTGGGCAACAGTACAAATTATCATGTTGATAAACTGTCTTTTTATTTTGTTACGAATATTCTGTCAACAACATTTAAAGAAGTTAACAATTTCAACGATCACTCACTAGTAATATTCAATAAAACACAACACGCCTCTATGGAATGTACTGTAACTCTGTTATCATCACATTTATCTGTTTTATCTTTATTTGGGTCAAATTCCAGCCAACTGTCCGTGTTTTCTCTGTGAGCGCACAAACACCCACATGAATATCCCTCTCAATCTCCTATTGACCTTCTTTTTTTCCCCCTCTCTCTCCTTCCCTGTTCTTATCCCCTTGAATTTATATTGCTACGAATCCTACTTTTTACATCCGACTGTAGTTCTGTTTCTATTTCTCCCAGGCTGATGATGCCTACGTCCACACTCGGACGTGATGAGCCAAAGGTAACTCTGCGTGGCGGTAAGAGAAGTCAGTGGAGCCTAAAGACTGCTGCATTCATGTCTCTGACAGGTGCTGATGCTGCTTAGCAGTGCTGAAGCATCCCATTGAAATTATGCTATTGTCCTTTTGTCACAATGGATTCATTCAGAGTGCATTTAACCCTTCAGCTGCTCAGCAGATGCACACCAGAGGACCTCTCCACACAAACATGCACAAAAAGACAATATCTTCATCAGGAAGAAATGTGCAAACAGTAATATGCACAAACTTCACTAAGCAGAGAAAATGAAGCATTTGCAGCAATACCCTTCGTGCATTTTTATTTTCCACTGGTATCAATATCATCTGAAAGATAATATTGAGTCCTCTAAGGAGAAACATGTTGATGTAGATTTTGGTAGATGTATCTGAGAGGATAGAGCTTTATTTAAGAAACACACCTGTTTTTGATAACGTAATTAAGTGCGCCCTCCACCTGAGAGGCCCGGAAGCTGTTGTTTCCAAAACATGTAAAGGAGCAAGTGTTGCGGTCGCACCGTCACTTCATCAGAGCTCCGCGCAGTTTGTTAATGAAGCGACGTGGCGCGGAAGCCCCAGCAGTTTGTTTTCCATGCCTCTGTCAAGTCTCTCTCTCCCTCTCTCTCTGGCTTTTCATTCAGCCTTCCTTTCAAAAAAAAAACAAAAAAAAACACGCTTCCCGGGGAAAAGGAGGGCGGGTTTTTTTTTTTTTTTTTTCTTTTCCTCTGTGGAAAATCTGATTTGTGCCCGGTGAGCCAAAACCGAAAAAAAAAAAAGAAAGAAAACTCCAGACTGTCACCCTTTCTGCGCCGCGCGGGGCAATTTCACAAAGCATAAGAGAGGCAGAGCCAAAATCTCTGACTATCGGATGCTTATGGGGAGTCCCTACTATTCTGCACTGTTGCACTTGCTCAACTCGCATCTCTTTTCATCCCGCAGTACAGCATACAGCAAACAAGCGACAGGCACTCACCCAGAATATGAAGTTGAAGACGAACAAGAGGTACTTCACGCATTTCATTCCTCCTTCCACCTTCCCCATGTCGGCTGGATGTTGGTATTTGTCCGTGTAAAATGCTCACACTGATGAAACAAACTCACAACAAACTAACGGTCTAACCGAAAGCACTGAGAAGCGCGCGCGCTCGCTCTCTCTTTCTTTCTTCTCTCTCTCTCTCTTTCTCCCTCTCTCTCTTCCTCTCTCGTACACACTTACGCAGTACGCACACACACGCACGCACGCACGCGCTCACAACACCGCAGGAGCCGCTTAATCTTTCCAGACCGCCCCTTTCAATACAGCCGAGGGTGGCTCAGGGGGGGTTGAGGCCACTCGATGGAGACGTTGTTGTTGGTCGCTCAAGAGAGATATTTTCCATAAAAAGTATTGCTTGTGCATAACCTCTTATGTTCCAGTCTCCTTTTGATTCAAAGTGTCTGACGGCCTGCGGGCTCAGCTGAAGTGGATTTCAGAAACTCATTCCACAACATTGTTTCTGTTCTGTCTTTACACCATATCAAAGTGACTGTAAACTGTTAATATGTAATAAAGATTAACCATTGAACACTCAGCATTTTTTGTAAGATTGGGAGGTTAACTGGAAGAAGGACATATAAACACAACTCATCTGTTTTCTTAGGGTTAAGGTTAACCTTTGACTTTAGAGGCGCATAAGATGATAAAGTGTTTGTGAATGTCCCATTGTGCCTTACTGTATTTTACTCATGGTTTCATTCTGAATGATATATTTTATTGCTTGCTTGGCAGAAGTGTAAGCATTGAGGTCAATTTTTTATTTTTTATGTGCTTTGCAACTCAGTTTGACCTCGGTGCTGAGAAAACAAGAAAACGCCAGGAAAAAGTCATTTCTGCGACTCTCGTTAATGCACAATTTTTTTTTTTTTTTTGCAACACAATTACAAAAAAATACAATGTGTTTTGTTTCCTTGTTAAGCTAACATTTTCACTTGCTTTTCCAAAACCTTGGAAAAGCAAGATTTAGTCCGGTAGTGAAAATTGGGCTTCTGCTTAAAAGTTTCTTCTTAAAAATTGTGGCAGCCAGATGGAAACAACTTTCCATTGAAATGCTACGAGTAGAGAACACCTGAGGAGTAATCTGTTTTAACACTGATGTAACTGTTTCACTATGCACTTTCTTGGCTCATTTTCAGTTTTTGGATGTTGAGTTAAGCTAATCCGTTACTCCGCCTCAGTTGGATTTGACCTTTTTCCCATGTCACTGTTAATGAGTTTTCCAACTTACCCCAAACTAGAAGTTGCTAAAGACAAAGAAGATGCAAACAAAGATGTACTGCTGATAACATAAAAAGAGCAGGGACTTTGATGGAGCAACTGAGAGAGCTCCATCAAAGTAAATATTTTCCCCACCACCACAGAGAACAATGGGATGAACATCCAAAGAGCGCTGCTGCTTTATTAGTGGCAATTAGGCCATCGTACGAAAATGTTCTTGAGTAACAAAGCACTCTGCCATGCTGATTGATGGAGGGTGGAGGTAGTTAGATAGGAATGGTGGGATGGACAGGGGACAGGCAGCGAGTCTTGCACAAACAGGCCACTTAATGTTGTATTGAAAAGATTAATTATCCATTATATTTTTACTCTGTTCTGCCCCAGAACTGTATTAGCTACGAGTTTGCAAGCTTGTGCCTTCAGACCCAGTGGAAGAACGGTGGAGTATGGTTAGAGGACAGAGAAGTTTAGATTGGAGCCTGTCCAGAGTAAAAGGACATGCAGATAAGACCAACAAGTCCCAGCTTGTTTGTTGTACCAGCGGTGGTTCAGTTGCTATGTTAATGTGGGAGGAAATAATGTGCGAAGGTCAAGGTCTTAATGGGAATAGCTCGATGTAAATAGATGACTAGACCATTTATAGCACATATGTTGTGTTGACTTATGAGTTAGAAATAGACAATTCATGGAAATATGCTAAGATCATATTTATGTAGTGACTGTTCTTGTTCCACCCATATCTACTTCAGCTTGTCTGCTATTTCTGACGTATTTGAGAAAGTCATTATTCAATAAACCAACAGCAGAACTTTGGGATGTTTTGAATGTGAAGGACACTTTCCATCTGTGGCAGTGTACCGCCCTCTGGTGGTAATTTCAAAGCTTCACATTCTCTGTTTTGTTCAGTATCAGCTTTAGTCTCCAAGTTTGTGCACACAATCAGTTTGATTTCAGTTATGCTCGTGTCCTTTTGCTTTCTCTCTCAAAGAAAATTTGATATGCCTTACTATATATTCTTGTACATTTAAATATATGCAGTATTTTTACAAAATAAGAAAAGCTTTGATTTGTGCAAATATGCACAATATTGATCTGGGGACTTTAATTGTTTATCAGGATACTCTGAGTTAATAAAATGTCTATGTGGTGTCTTACCTTTGCAAAAAGCATAGTACCAGTAGCTTCTGTGGCAGCTGTAACTCTTGAGTTTCTACATAATGTACGGTCTCAGATGGGTCTTCTTCCAGACCGTCTCAATGTGTGAGGACCATATCAGGTTGTTCATAGGAACCAATGCACTGTTGACACTGTTTCTGAAAAGGCTAAGAGGTGGGAGTGTTGGGGGTGTTCTCTGGAAGTCTGCCATCATCTCTGCAGTCTTGAGTGGGTTAAGCTTCAGCTGCTCCTCACCGCACCAGTAGACCGTCTCATCCACCTCCTGTCTGTGCAGACTCATCAATGTCCTGGATCAGACTAATAACAGTTTTGTCCTCTGCGAAACCATTGTTAAAGGTTTTCAGGGACACATAGATACCTCTTTTGGCACCATCTGCAGTCAAGCAATTTGAATAAATGGCTCTAAGTCTTTCATATTGCTGTTGAGGAATTTTCATTCCGCTTCCTTGCAGAAGTATTTTATTTCATCCTCTCTGGATGGTTTTTGAGCACCAAAGTCCTGATAAAGCCACTTCACATTATCTCAGCTGGTTCTAAGTCCCTTTGACTTGGTTACTCCAAAACCTTTAATTTTATTTTTTCAGCTATTCAGAGATAGAACTGCTAATGTTTAAGTAAGTCAGTGAACTTCTTATCTACCATTCTGTTTCTCAAACTGGTTAACTGATAAAAACAATCACACGGTTTTCAAGGCAATTTTGGACTAAGTTGTGAAAGTGGCAAGTGTTTGATTGTGGTATAAAGAAAAAAACATAATCTAGAACCCTTTGCATATTTTCTGTGATTTCTGCTTCACTTACATGCTGTTGTATAACTTTGCAGCTGCTGTTGCAGGATCAAAACGAGGCAGTGCTCTATTAGTAACTCTGAATGCATGTCAGTAGCTTCTGCCAAATGGAGTTTATCTAGAGTCAGTTTCTGGAAAAAAAAAAAAAGAAGAAGAAAAAAAAACCTTTGATCACGCAGGCTTAGCATAATGATGTTTCCTGGAAACACACTGTGTACTTGTTATACAGGAAGAGTGATGGTGAGAGAGCAGTATTAGTGATGGTGAGAGAACAGCCACGCACCTGGTGATGTGAGGAGAGGTGGGGAGTCAATGTGACAGCAGGGACGGAACACTGGTCTGTTTTTCACCACAAGAGGGCGGCATTGTCCGTTAAAATCTAATGATTTGCCTGAATGAACGAACAATGTTCACCTAATAGTGATAACAGGAATAAATGAAATTAAGTGTGTTATACTTTAGCAATTTCATTCAAAGTGGGATTCATAAATTGCTTCAGGAAACGCATTGTAATAAATGTTCAACTTTTGTTCTCGCGAACGTCTTAACTTTGAAAAGAAAAAAAACAAAAGTGCATAACCCATACTTGTCTATAAGCCACAGGCGTCCATGTTTAGACATGGATTCCTGTATAGTCAAAAGATTATATACATAGAACCAGTCTGACGACAAAAACTAAGCCACATTGTCTCAAAAACCATCATACCTCGATCTTACGAGAGACACAAAGTCATTGAGATCTGTCAGTCTGGCTTTGGGTCTCCACCGAATCACAGGGAGAGAAATTACCCACAAATTGAGAAACAAATAAGGTAAGTGTATTAACTGATCCAGGATGTCACTAAAAACTCTGCACCGCATTTGAAACTGCAGGCCCCTCTTTCCTCACTTACGGTCAATGGTCATCAGACGGAGACTGGGCAAAAATGGGATCGCTGCGAGCTCTGTGGGGAGAACCACTACTGTCCCTGAAGTATCACAAAGGCCCTTCTTAAATCTGCCAAAACACATCACAAGTCCCAAGACTCTAGGGAAATTATTTTGGTCTCTGATTAGAAAAAAATAGGAACTTTTAGAACATGTGTACCCCATTACATCTAATTTAAAAATACAATATTTAAGAATAAAAACATCTGACAATCACTGATGATAGTGTAATGATCTGTTGTTGCCTTGTTTCTCAGAACCCGAATGACTTTCTGTAGATGAAATTCTGCTCTCTACTAGAAAGTCTTTAAGGAGAATGTCAAACCACCAGTTGAATTTAAGCTGAAGTAGCTAATTTGAAACAATTATGCAAGGAGGAGTCAACCGAAATCACTAGGTGGTGACGTAAAAAAAGTTTCATTGTGAGTTGTTTCCAAACTTTTGATGGAAACCATTGTCGTCAAGCTTGATTCAATCAATTGATTAGCTATTCATATCCAATCACAAACGGAATAATTGTTAAAAACTCATTTTTATTTACCACCACACGCTTTTTTCTGGTGTAATTTCTTTTTAGTGTGACAAAAAAGCAACAAAGGGGAGGAGCAAATGCATTTCCACAGCACTTTAAGGCTGTGTGAGCGGGATAAAAACAGCACAACCAGGCAGGCAAGCACTGAGGTGTTTAATAAATAACAGCATGGACAACACAACAACAATAACAACATTAACATTTAAAAAGTTGAAATAATTTTGTATATATACACGTAATGTATATACTTTTATATTTGTCTGTATAAACCATAAATATAACATGCGGTCCTCATAACTTAAAACTACTAGGACTTCTTTGACTGAGGTAGGGTCAGGGAACAAGGGACTGAATGAAGAAATGTGTGCGTGTGTGTGTGTGTGTGTATGTATGTATGTTTATTGACTGCTGTTATCAGTGGGTGTATGATAGGAGCATTGGCATAGAAGCTGCAGTGGCTGTTTTGTGTGTTCGCTTTCATAGTCCAGTGGTCAAGAGCGGTCCACCTCAATCAGTGTCCTGGTCTTCTTGACCAAGAATTCCGGCTGAGAACACACACACACGCAGCGTTGATGCGGATGAAACGCCAGGCTGTCTGTTCCTTGAAGACGGTCAGGGCGCTTACATATATGTCTGTGTTGGTGCAGTGGGAGTTCCAGTAGCGGCTGTCGATGCCTCGACAACCCGAGTTGCCTGTCTTGGAGCCTTGCTTTCCACCTCGTCCTCCAGATCGTCCCCCGTTTCCAGAACTCCTGTGCGTCGGAGATCTACAGGTGGTCTCATAAAAAAGCTGTTTCTTTACCTTGTTGTTGACTGTAACGTGGGAGAGTACTGTCACTTCATTTCCAGACATGTCTGTGGCTCGTGTCTTGTTCACCCAGGTATTCATACTGTCACACACGGAGTACTCTCCTCGATGCATGGTGTGTGATACTGCTTTGCGCCTCACCCTCAGCCCCCTTACTCCTTCAAAGTCATAACCCTCACCATCCAGAACGTCATGCGAAGGGATTACCTCGCTAAAGACAACACGTGGTGAGGGGCGATAATGTCTCTTAGAGAAGAGCTTTGGGTCCACCACTGGGCTGGAGGGGTCTGGAGAGGAACCTGCCGGAGAGCTCCCAATGACAGGGCTTCTGTTGTGCATGTTTGAGGCTGCACTGTTTGTCCTCTTGGTTCTATGATGGGTGGTTCTGTGTTGCTGATATGAAGTTTGGTCCTGAGAAAGCTGTCCCCTGGATGCTGCTGTCTCCTGCTGCCCTGCTCTGTGATTGGCTGCTCCAGGGTTCCGGGCCAAACCACCTCCCATGTTCAGTACAGCCTGGACGCCGATCAGGAGGAGCAGAACCAGTAGTGATGACCTCATGGGCACACGTCCTGGGTAAAAGTCAGAAAATCATCGTAATTAACACTTTTACAATAGCTTCATTTTTGAGAAATTCCCCAAGGAGTCGCTTAGAAGAATGTATGTATAATTGAGTCTAATCTCTTTATCTCAGTGTTCTACCCACAAACTATAATGTATATCATTGCTAATTTTTTGACAGACTTTGACAGACTTATTTGGTGAATATAAATGACCTGTGTATTTCATCGTCAGTATTAAAACAGGTGTTCTGTGAAGGCATTGCTGTTTTTATTTTCTAGTTGGACCATAATGCAGGCAGAACTTGAGACAAATGAGTGGAGTGTTTCTTTAATAATAAAAATAGAGACTTATACAGTAGTCACTAAGGAAACAGAACATGAATCTGGCATGAATGTGACAGACAGTCTAACGGAAGAAACTAACAAAATCCAGTAGCTTTAATGTTGAGGAAATGACAAAGAAGCTAATCAGAGAAAATGTGGTACAGATGTGGCAGGGAGAAAAATGGAAACTGAGAGAGGAAGACGAACACAAAGGGAGTTGAACTAAACGGTAAATGGCACCCTCTGACCTCCATCAGGCTGGGCGGGTGAAGCATCTTGCTGATGGACACAATTACTGAGACCGTCTGGGGTGACGGAGGTAGGAGTCATCCCAGACAGTCTCAGTAGATGGTAATGACTAAAACTCAAACTATAAACAAAGAGGAAAAATTAAGACAGGTCTAACATAACTAAATCCAAATGCTCAAAGAGGAGAACACAAGAACAAACTAAATATCGAACAATAATCACGGGAAGGCTCATTCATTTGAGTGCATAGAATCAGTGCATTAAAATGACCCACTCACAAGATCTGTTTTGGATCACACAGTTTGTACAAACTCACAATTTCCAGCATGATTCAGGGCAAAGATCCATTCACACTACGACGTCACCATTCCAGCACCTGCACCGCTCATTCTTTCTTAATGCTAATGGCTAATGTTGTGATGTAATGCTTTACTTCAGTTTGTGTACTTGAATCATGGAAACGTTGGCTCAACTTCTAAAACATCAATAAAACACACCAGAAAATACTTAAAAAATACAAAAGCCAAATCCCAAACAAGCAAGTACCCCGACACCCACAGGATTGTTAAATAACTTTAGCCGGCATTGTAAACACCAAGGAACACACAAGACATGTCAGAGATAAAACTATTTAAATTGAGAAGCGTTTGACAGATCCACACCTACAAAGACATTTGCATTCACTCACAGGTCTTAAACAGAGCTGTCAGAGTAAGAATGTTTGGACGTCCTCCAGAATAACCTGGAAGACGTTCAGAGAGCGACAGCCTATGGAAGAATCTGTTGACAGGAGAACTGTTAGTTGTGCTCTCCACATACAAGAACGTCATGTGAAATAACTCTGAAATAACAGTACTGTTTGGAGTTTGTCATAAGCCATTTAGAGGAAGTAGCTGATGAATCCTTCTATAAGTTCCACACATTTCAGACTTTTTCTTGTGAAAACAAATAGGAAAATCATGATTTTCCCTCCTCTTCCCAGTGGTCCAGCTCTTCATGTTCATCTATCATGAGAAATAAAATAAAGTTTGTGGCTGTAACATGACAAAATCTAGAAAATATCCAGGGGTGTGAATGCTTTTGCAAGGCACTTATCTGGAATATTTATATAAATACGAAACTCAGAAAAAGGCTGACCACAACAGTTCCGATCTTGCCTTTCTTACACGTCTGCTTTTGTTGTTTTGCAAGGTCTATATGTACCTGTGAAATGTGTCCAATTGAAGAAGCTCCTGTGGACTCTAGAGCCAAACTCCAATGAAGACTGGGGCCCTCATGCCTGTCACCTGGACCCTCTGAACCGTAGCTCTGTGATACACACACATATACACAAAATAAAGGCTAGAAGAAATATAATTTTACTAAAACAAGTAGCTACCAATAGTCTTTAAGATTGATAGAGTATTTATTTTTCTTTGGAAGCCAAAGTTACCTTTGCATATGTAAAGAAGTTATTGTGTCTCCATGTATCAAGCTGTATTCCTTCAGGCTGATACATGCCAGTATATATATATATATATATATATATATATATATATATATATATATATATATATATATATATATATATATATATATATATATATATATATATATATATATTCTCTTTTCCTTTGTATATATATATATATATATAAAGACTTGTGACTCATTGGTATTTGGGGCATCTACAAGTCTTTAACAGCTATGTACTTTATTTAATATGCAGTCAAACATGCACCTCCAAAGGATATAAACACATGCATTAAAATGTTGAATCCAGCTTAAAAATACACCCCATTCATGTGCATCCAGAAATCTATAGTGTTTATGAAAATAATTTGCATATTTAGACGCCTTAATGTGTCTGAAATTCAAGAGGTCAATACGATGAGTTGAAGCTGACCAGTTACTACTTATCAACAATGCTTTGCTGCATCCATCTCACTGTTATAGTCTCAGTGTTGAAATACCACAAAGTTTATGGCTGCTGCAAATATTTACCTCTTCAAGTTTAATGTTTTTGCCTTGTGAAGTTTGCAGCCTTCTGGTTGGATATAGCAAAGCTCAGAAAGCAGTTAGTGGTCGATGGTATATTTCTTAACAAAAACACAGTGGCTTCTGTTTTTAATTTTACCTTCTGAGGCACAGAGGTCCTCTGAAACATTTTCTTTTACAACATAGCAAGATCCATTATGTGTCGGTACCGGCTGCTTTGTATCCACCAGCTTACAAAGACAGGCAGCTGAGGCTTATCAAAATATTATTGGCTCAGTTCCCTTTGGAAATCTTAACTGGACAACAGAGAAGACATTTGGAATTTTAAATCCATGCTCAGGTATTTTCCCACAAGCTGATATTGCTAGAGGCTATAATTTTTTTTTTTTTTTTCTTCAAACTGCAATTTCCACATTTGGCAATATGCAAGACAGTCAGACACAGCTTCCAAAAGTATCAATACAACTTGGGCCAGATATTGTTTCGTTACAACCACAAATGCATGTAGAACAACAAGCAGCTGCCGATGGGTTCCAAGACCTACCCAGCAAGTATGCGCTTTTCCCCAACCCTCTCAACACACACTACTCCCCACATCCTGCCAGCGTGGCATCACTGTATCTCTTAGCATGTGGACCGAGTTGGAAGCATTCAGGGTAGTGCTTACTCCTTAAAGGCATTGAAAAACGATCAGCATGCACAACTGCAAGAGTTTAAAACATAATGATGGTTGCCCTTTCAAAAGCCCAACTGTAATTAGACAGACCTTATAAGCTGGGTAATAATACTTAAAATAAATCCATACAAAGTTAGGACAGTTTTTAATGGGATAGACGTCTGAAAAGCAGACAATGTGTAATTTAACCCTTTTAAATACTTCAGATGTCTTTACTTTTAGTTTAATTTTCTGATTTGTTTTGTAGCACTCAGTTCTTCTCATTTTATAAAAACTGCTGCTGTCAGTTTTGGCTGTCCCATTTAAATTAAACATTTGATATAATTTAGTTTTTTTCACTGGTAATTCATTTTAAACACACTTTACTAATTTAGGCAATAAAAATATGAGGAGCCATTTGGGAGCCCAAAGAATTGGCTTTTTAAATTGATTTGTATAAACTAACTAATTTGAAGGCCATGTATGATTTTCCTTCCTCTTCATATTTGCTTTGGTCTTTTACACAAATCCCCAATAAAATACATTGATGCTTTTGTATCAATGTAGAAATGCGCTTCTTAGTCCAATGTAATAAAAATTAGTGGTGAAAACATTTGACAGTGGTTTCAGTCTTTTGCCTCTTGTTCCTCTCCTTTGGCGATGTTCTGTTGTATTTTACTTAAGAATAACTATAAAATCTACATCCAAATTCCCACTCTTTTACTGCCTTAGGCAGCATGAATGTATACGGAAACTCTGGTGGAAGGTCAGTTTGCATTGCATCTCCAAAACAACCAAGTAATCCTTGGCCATGCAGATAGCTATTGTTTTGACACACTGATAGAACAGGAAGAATCTTTTGAGTTCAATAAACACAATCAAACACACTCAGCTTCACATATACACATCCGGAGGTGGTCCAAACATGGGGCAAACTGACTGATCCAGGTTGACGGGCAGCCGGGC
Organism: Poeciliopsis gracilis; assembly: GCA_911649635.1. NCBI lineage: Eukaryota > Metazoa > Chordata > Actinopteri > Cyprinodontiformes > Poeciliidae > Poeciliopsis > Poeciliopsis gracilis. The sequence goes on from CAJVRI010001220.1 coordinate 9,758,257, forward strand.
CCGAGGTGAGCCTGTAGGATCTTAATGTTGAAAATATGTGGCTTTTGTTTAATACTGGTGGAGGCAGAGTAAACACTTGTTCCCAGGAGCACAGGGGTCAGAGAGTTTTCAAGAACACTTCTGAGTTATAGGATTACCTTAGCATTTGCCTCAAAATTTCTCACAGTAATACTGTATATAGTTTAAGAAATATGCACACTACTGCAATGCATGAAATAACTTTTATAGCGCAGGAAAATATTCAGATGAGTTCTCAAGTGTTTTGTGCAATTATGGATTTATGAAAACATTCGTTTTCCACGATCGGTGAACGGATGTCAACTATTTCTTCACTTGATTCACTGCGCTCGGCGTACTTAAGTAATCAGTCTGGCTGTTGAAAACGGGTCACTTAGCAGCATAAACATCCAGAGCAGAGCAAACGAAATAAAACCATATGGCACATTGGCCAAGAAGAGTTAAGATTTGCATCTGATTCAAATTTTGTGGTCAGACCTTAAGAGTAACATGTATAAACAAAAGCCTCCAAGCTTTTGTTAGACTACCTAACATAAAGAGCAGTCGAAGACTCCTCCAAAAAGATTTAAAATGTTTAGAAGGTGAGAAAGATGATTGCTTTTGATCATCATTTTATGTGATCACGTGTGAGATTGTGTTTTCCTTTGTCAGGGTTCATATCAGTTTTCCAAAAGTGACAGATTTACAAACTATGGCAATCTGGTGGAAAAAAAAAAAGTTTTGCAGAGTGCAACATCTCATTCCCATAGCCACAAGTAAAACTATTTTTATTTGGTGCATTGGCATCACTCACTAATACACTACACAATGAGATACGTCTTGCAAGAATTGAAACGCTCGGAAGAGATGATTTTGTGTCCAAATAATGACAAAGGAATTCCAAAACTTTCACGGCAACAGGAAGAACAAACAGAGTGTGATTCACGTTTTCACACTGTCACGTAAACAAAGCAATTGTTTAATAAGTTGTTATGATTATACAATAAGCAGGACCCTCCAAGGAGAATTGGCATGTGGCAGAAGCAGCCCTGCGTAATTTACTGGAAAGAGAGGAGGTTCCATTTTTTCCAATTAATCAGAAACATTTTCTGTTGTGGAATTTCTCCTCACCCTATGCGGTGATAGCATAAGCATGGCAAGGCACCGCAAGGGTGAAGAAGCGATTGTTTAGGCAGAGAAAGTTTTAATGTTTTAATGAACAAAATGTATATAAGCGGAGAAAAATCACAGATTACTCCACTGCAAGGCTATAATAATAAAAAACAAGCCCTGCAGGAGACGGAAACACTTCTGATAGAGACATTTCTCCAAGCCAGTGCTATTGGAGCCAAGCCATGTACACAGCAGATTCTTGTAGCATGGTTTTGTTTTGTCAGCCAGTCAACACAAAAAATGATCGATTGATATAATGTGCCAGTGACACGCCATGTAATTAAATTTGGCTGAGGTGAACGGTAAAGAAAACGCAGGTGGCCCACACCATGAAAGGCGAGCATTGCTTTCCGTCAGTTCGAGCTTAGTTTACACTAAGTGACAGATTTGTTCTATCTGTGGTGTGCATTAGTCATTAGTAACAAGTCCCTGTTAAAAGATGAGCGGGAGCATCGCTTCAGCGGTTTGGTCAAACAAACACACACATCTGTCAGCATGATGACAACGGCATCAGATTATGAGCGGGTGAGAAGGAGAGAGTGACAGCAGCAGAGGAGAGGGGAGGAAGAGCAAAGAAGATGACGAGGGGGTAGCAGAGAAAAAAAAAATACTGAGAAAGGTAAACAGTTTCTCTGAGTCTCTCAGCAGCTCAGTGTAGTGCGTTTCCTCTCGCTGTCAACCACTGGAAATAATCAAGTGGGATGGCTGCCAGGTCAGCTTGCTTCCCATAAGTGAGATTGACATTCGGGGTTTGTTTGATCAGAAACGAAAGCCCGTAGTTCAAATTAAAAGTTATTATTGTGATCGTTATTTATTCAGTGTTTCATGAGAAACAAAGTCTCAGTTGGATGAACAGGCAATCAAAGTTATGTCATACTGTTTGCATAAGCATCTTTGGGTGCTTTGTGAGAAGTAGTCATGGAAACGCACAATGTCAAAATAAATATGATGTCAGGATGGGGTCAGCCACCTCAAATAACTCCAAAATATGTAATTCACATATGTACAAATATATCTTCCATTTAAGTAAAACGTACTATTTCAGCCAAACAACTTTAAAACATATTGACATTCCATAAAATACTGTATGTTTTCTATATGTTTATCAGTAGTCTACACAATGGACCCAGCAATCTGACAATGCATGTTCACTTTAAATCAAGCTGCACATTTTAAACTCAAGTTATGCCACTGATGTTTAAACTTTCATACCCTATAGCTGTCATTGAATGGTGCTTATTTTAAGTCAACTGATTTATTTAATGCTAATAAAATTTAAGCTAATTTGTAATCTCTAATTTATAAGTGTTTTTGTCAAATTTATTAAAATTCTGAAAATTTGCATGCTGTCCACGGTGCTGGTAAACGCTTCTAATGGCTTTCATTTCATCAGATAACGCTGCAGAAATTTTTTGTTGAAATATCACAGTTAAATGTATGTACCTCTCCTACGCACAACAGTAAATCTCCCTATTCTTTGAAGCATCAATGAAACGCATTTCAGTGACCATTTGAACAACATAAGAATGTTTTGAAGAATAACTAAACTTGCATAAAGCTCTTAATGACAATGAGGTGCCACTCTTTAAGTCCAGGAAGTGAATCTGACAAAAATACAACACATTTAAGTCCTATTTAGGATGCACATAGTGCGATTTTATAGCATAATTAAGTCAAAAACGCTGTATATATCAAACATGACTTGAAACAAAATTTGACTTCGCAATAAAATGGCTTGAAGTCGGGCCTCTGAAGTTCCTGCTCTATCTGACCCTCTGCATTCAGGATGTCATCACAATGTGTCTCCATTAACTTTTTTACAACACACAGGAGAATTGCACTGAGAAGTAATTCCTACAAACAGCTCAGGAGATACTAATTAGAGCAAGGATGTAGAACATCAACAGGAAAATGCCTGGGTGTAGTAAAGACCCAAATGGAAGAACAAAAATTTGCATTGTCCCAGAAAATCTCTACTGAGGTGAGACATATTTGCTCAGGACGTTATATTCATTGGCTTCTGGGCTGACTTAAGAACAACTATTCCAATGAACTTTAGATATACCTTATTTTTAAATGTGTACCCACATGTTTTTATGTTTAAAGGCATATGGTTTGAGACCCAAGTGAGCTGTTGTGAATCAGAAATACTGGAAACATTAAATTTTCTGCCCTGAAGTTCAGGATACTGGAAGAATGAGTCAACCAGTCCCAATGTGACAGAGATACATTTCCTGCTAAAGCACTTCATTCCCCAATAAAATGTCAAATGATGTAACACGCAGTACAAAAAAAAACGTGTACAAAGGCTTGCAGAGTCGAAATGCTCCAAAGGGGAAAAAAGGTGACGCTGGTTCTTCACATCCAATTGTATTAAGTTGATGGATTTATTGAGTGAGTCTCTACAACATTCCAAAAATATATAGCCGACAGGCACAGCATTTTAAACCCTTGAATGTGCATTTCAATTAAATATTTAAAAAATATATATATAAAAAAATTAATGAGGTAGCTATGCAGGTTTGAGATTTTATCTGAATGCTTTTTTAACTCAGCCTTAATATGCAAATAAACTTCTGGAGAAAATGAAATCCTTCATCAACCAATTTTAGACAAAGAACAGAAGAAAGAAAGTCGGTAATAAACACAGACTATCAGTTCCTGCAGATGTTTTGATTACTAGCTGCGGAAAAAGTGAACAAAAGTATATGTGAGGGACATCCTGAGTGAATCAGAACAGATAATGGTGGAAAATGGAAACGAGGGATTGTAAAACAGTCATCATCCAACTCTGTTTTTTCTGATGGTCTTCCATTTATCTGTAGCCACATTTTTTGCTCCTGGAAATAGACCTGGCTCACATTTAAAAGCCAGAGGTTACTTCCTGAGTAGCAGATTCTGTGTCTGACAGAGAACAGATTTCAGAACCATGCAAGTTTATATGTGCGGATGGACAGCACTGGGATGAGTTAATGATGTCTTGTCTCTGAGGAAAATTACACAATCTTTGTTTTTGATAAAAATCCAGGGATCTTTTTGGTCAAGGTTAGATTATATGTCTAATTCCCATTAAAAACTTAACTCAAATTGGATAAAAGTTACCATACTCTACCATAGCTTATATCTTATATAAGAGATAAGACTTCACATCCTATAAAATATGTCCCCAATTACTTCAAGACAGTTGTGTAGTTGAAAACAAGACACAAGCGCCTTTACTCCTCTGTTAATGCACAGAAACATGTGCTAAAGAAATGACCTTTTTTTATATGAGCCACAAGTAAACATAATATTTTTTTGAGTTTTGAAACAACAGCAGATGATGATGCTTTCTGACTCTTTAGCTTTCTACATTTACTGTAGAAAATCTACAGTAAATCTATTTTGTTTTTAAATTGTGTTAATTTAAAAGCTTAGCAGTGCCAAAAATGTCATGTGTCTGTCTGAGTTTAACTGTCATAAGGAACAACTCTTTAAGGACTGCACAGTGTCAGGAAAGCATATAACATGCAATGATGTTAATGAATGTTGCGACAGTGATTTAACTTGCAATAAACAATAAAAAATATATTGTTTCTTCTTTTGGTTCATAGAAAACTGCATTAATTGGATGCCATTCGGGAAAACTAAACTTTAATAAAAATAACTGTTGGCTGTTTTAGCATTTAAACTACTTTAAAGTAGTTCTGTATTGACTAGACTGACTTTCTACCAGTTGTCTTCCAAAATGTTTATTCTGTGTTAAATAACATGTTTTACTAAAGATAATACAGGCTTGACGAAGGCATAGTATCTCTTGCCATGTTAAGAGACGGGGTCCGCACATGTTTTTTATTCTGTCGGGTAAGTTCGCTCTGACCCCGTGTGCACTTTTGTGAGTTTATTTTCAGTGTATGTCTGGTCTCTGAAACTGATGACATGATGAGAAAACTCCCCCAGCATCCCTGCTGTCTGACCGTGACATTTGCTGCATTCCTCCTGAGCTACAAGCTAGGACCAGGAGAGGCTTAAATAATCACCTGACACCAACAATATGCATATTGCATCCAGTCATATTGTGAAAATGTTACATTTGTGATAGATTTTGCAACTTCATGGTGCCATACGATGTCACATAACTTCGAATAAAAACTGAAAGAATGACAAACTAGCAGAACATTTCAGGAGTTTCAAAACTAACTTTTTAAAACCTTGGAAGACCTTGATACCTGTCTGCAGCTAATCATATGGTTTTATATTGTCATTATTATTATTACATTCATGTTACAATAGAAGAATATTCTTAATCAAAAAAAAGGAAAAAAAAAAAGAAAAAAAACTCCCAAGAATCCCTATATGTCTGTGCCTTGAAGATCTTTTCTAATCTGGTTTTCATCAATAGTTTAATGTACACAATCCTAGATTGTGCACAGCAAAATTGACATTGAGTAGACACACCAAAACAATACTTCAAGGCACTTACACAACGTTGAAGTATGAATCATTATCAGTAAGATTGAGTCATTGTGATATTCCTGAAGACAATTCAAAACAAACACAGCACTATCACTTTGTGGCATCTATGAGTAACTCTAAAATAAACATTTTCTTCTGGCTTTCATTTCCGCAGTAATTTCATTTGAATATAGTGCAACAATGAGGGATTCTTTCTTCTTTTTTTTCTGAAGTGTTTCTTTTTCAATCAAGTCAAAAATGATCTTATTTTGATTGTCTTAGTTTGAGACTAACTGACTTAAAGGTATATATTCTGAAAAATATTTTGGGTAGAAACAACCCCAAGGGATAGTTGTATCACTTTGGCTAGCACATGTAAATTTGAGCAATAGGGTAACCAAAGGTTGTCCATATTCCAGGAGCAGAGTACTCCAAATCAGAGGAGCAGAGCATCCCCGTTGTATTGGGGAAAGGCTTTGCTCTCTCTCCTGTCGCTCCTCGCTATAATTTGGTCCAGTCCCAGTAAACCCACCGTCATCCTAAAGTGGACCAGTGGACGTGGGAGTCCAGTCTTTCAGGCCTTGAAGGCAGAATGGACAAAATGATTAACATGTTTTCCAGAACCCTAGCTTTTATGACCTTGACATTCAGCAATCTTCTCATGACAAGTGGTTAATCTTTTAGCATAGCTATGGCAGTAACTCCCCCTTCCTGGAGAGAATGTAAAATCCCACAGCGTTGACTCGAGAGGAGGGCCAAATGGAAGAATGCTTGTTTGGCCACGGACAAGGACAAAGACAAAGATGGAAAAACGGAGAGAAATAAGTCGGATACATCAAGGGCTGGGGAAAAACAACAAGTTATAAGGGAGACTAGAGAAGGGGAATGTCATATTGTATTGGGAGTATAAGTAAAATAGATTGAAGTACGAGGAAATAAAAAACAAGGGAGAACATTTTAGGTTAACTTGAATCCAAGAGCTGAGCTAATGGTCCTTATGGGGAGTAAAAATCACTCATGGATAGAGGCCAGGTAGAGTTTCAGCACTTTCTTCTCAAGAAACTATTGACAGGTGCTTGTGCCAGTTTTTTTTTTTTTTTTTGTCCTTTTGTGATCCTCTCTAATTATCTCTAATTATTTCTCAGTTCATTACTGTAAGAAAATATTTTTTTTTCCATATTCAGTTGTTTATTTCCATGAAGGCTATCACATATTAGTTAATATGTCATATTAAATAAGATGACATATGATGTGCTTTTACCCCATCGTTTGCAGTTTTTCCATGTGTCTAGTTCTTTCAGATTTTTACTGGCGGGTGACATTTAACGTTAAGATGTATTATCGCCATCTACTATGCTGGAGTGTGGACCAGAGTATCTCCCTTTAAACTAAATTCTGACATATAATCCTGTTTCCTTCAAAAATTTAATAACTGATTCATTTATTTTATGTTTAGTTAACATCCTATTAAGTTTTAATGTCTCTATATCATATTTCCTAATTTCTTGTTTTAGCTTCTTTCTACTTACTGTATATTTTTCACAATGAATTTTTATTCAATATGTTCTGTTTCCATATCTATACCTCACTCACAACTACCTGTTGAATACTTACCTGTCAAATGTAAAGTTTTATTTAATCCTCTATGTCCGAGCCGCAATCTTATCATTACTACTTGCTCTTTTCGATTTTCTCCAATTATTTCCATATGCCCTACTTTCTCTTGTATATGAAATAAATGACCACCTTTAGTTTCCTCCTCCCACAATTGTTGCCATTCAGATTTAAATTTGCTCTTAATAATTGATTTTATTTCAGATTTGCAATATGCTATTTCTATAATTCTGCTTTGTTTTAAACACACCTTAGCTAAATGATCTGCCATATCATTCCCTTCTATATCTTTACGAGCAGGTATCCACATAAACCTAATCTTTATTTGAGCTTTCGTTATTCTAAATATAACTTCATAAATTTCATACACCATCTCCATACGACTTTCAGATGAGACATTTAAAATAGGCATTAGTGATGGTAATGAATCTGAACATTTAAGAACTTTTTCAATTTTATTTTGCTCTACCCCGTAAGGCCATCGGTATCACTAACATTTCCACAGTATACGCAGCTAAAGGTCAGATGTTCTTTGTTTCATAAACACACCTAGTTCAGAAATAGCATAAGCAAATCCTGTCTTATTTGAAGCTAAATCTTTTCAACCATCTGTATATATAATTGTAAAGGATTTATATATCCTTAATTCTGTCATTTACAAACTTAGTTATTATCTTATGTGTCTGTGTGTTTAGTTCAGCTTCCTCTCATTCATCTTTCCCTCACTCTGCCTGTTTGCTGTTTTTCACAGCTGTTCCCCTGATTAACTCACCTGCATTCAGTGTCATTCTCCAGTCATCACTCAGTACATCAGATGACTGTTTCTCATTGCTCTTTGTTGGTTCCTCCATCCTTGGCTGATGTACTCTGCTTGAAACTGCAGAGTACATCTGCAGTACAAGCGTGTCTTGTGTAATTCTTCCCTCGATGTTTCTGGTTGGTTTTGGGTTTTACTTAATGTCTTCATTTTGTGTTTGAAATTTTGAACCTTGGACTTTGGTTTTGTGAGATGTCTTTTTTTATTAAACAGATTTATTTTTTCTCCACGTCTGCCTCCCTTTGCCCACATTTGGGCGTCCCCTTCGAAACCGCCAACCTCTTTTGTGACATTAATAGATAAATACTTCAATTTAAATCTAGCTTAAAATCAGAATCATTACGGTGTGGAAGAAGTTTGTACATTATTAATTCCAATGGAGAAACACAACGCAGTAACTACATAACATAAATCTTAGCTGTGTTACGTATATAGATCGCTGACTAAGAGTGAGTCACGCGGCTCACCAGCCTGAGTCGACCTTGACTCATTTTCCTATGAATCTGCGCTTTAATGACCTGTCCACCGTTGACATGCAAGTACATACATTTCTAGGGCACCTGTGATTGTGCGGTATAGTAAACAAAACAGATAATTAATCAGAATCAAGTTGTCGGGCAAAATTTGCATGTTACCAGACGTGGGCGTAAAGATACTGATGTGCTTGCTCAGCCGCCAAAAATTTTCCATTGTGCCCTTTTCCTACTGCGCTGTTGTCATGGTGCCACAAGCATGGGTGTGGCCCTGTAGACAAAAATCTGTATATGTTGGATCAGAAATAAGGATATGCAAACTGTGCATTGTTTGAATGGTCCTTTCGGTACTGTATAAACCTGTTTGCAATTTCAACTAAATGGTAAAACCAATAATCTTAAAATTTTTGGTGCTACGTGATTGGAGACTTACTAAGGAAGTATATATTTAAATTAATTATTGCCACTTTTTGATATTCAGTATCTCAACCCTTATTTCACTCAATTTAAATACATTTAAGTTTAAAATATCATTGCGAAGATAGTAAATGATTTTTTGATGATTAATGGCACTGAGTTATATTCTTATAATTTCAAAATGTGTTTTTTGAATTGCAAGGAACTCTCGAAGCAAATAAAATAAATAACGTAAATCTAATTACTCTAATTAACCATGTATGTCTTTGTTAGTATTATTATTATTTTTTTTTTCAACCAAATATCTTATTAATTTCTCCTAAAAGTAAAATGAGTTTCACAAGCAAGACTGCTATGGATTCTATAGACAACAAGTCAAGCTTGAAAAAAAAAAAAAAGTCTAATCTTACTCCCGGTGTTTGTCAGTTTGCCGTCATGCTTACTAAAGACTTGACCCCAGCATTTTCTGTTCTGTGTGGTCTCTACATCACTCTGTCATCACTCTCTCTCTCTCCGCGCTTCTGTGTCTCTTTACCCTCGCTCCCTCCCCTCCAGCTGATGTCAACCACCTGTCTGTGTGGGACCTCCCAGGCCCATCCTCTGTCTGCAAGCAGCATGCCATGTTAAGTGTGTGAGCAGATCTGTGGTGAAAGAGATAAAGTGCCTGCTTTCTAGTTCAGCTGCTTGTGTTTTCTGGTTGCGCGTGTAATCTCTGACAAATCAAGTCTTCTCAAATACCTTCATGCTCAGTGAAAAATCTTAATGAAACGTCACGAATTTCAGATGACAGTTCTACTCGAACGTTCGAAGATGAAGGCCAAGAAAAGCAGTTATAAAGTCCTTGAAGTCATAGTGATTTAAGGATCCTCTCTGGCTAACACAGATGTAAGCAAGGACGGCATTTTAATCCAGTCTGCTGGCTGAGAGCAGACTATAGCAACTAGCCAGTAGCTCATCCCTCTGCATTCTGTGCATTCTCCCATCAGAACAATCCAAATAAGTGCACAGTGAGTGGCTTTGCTTTGGTCCTCGGGGCTAAGGTGTGTGCATGCATTTAATACACATCCAAGTAGACATATACATGTGCACACATGTGCATAATTCACAGAACTGCTTAAAAAAAAAAAAAGAAACAACACGCCTGTTTCGTTTGACTTCTGACAGGAAATGAATAAGAATGGAAGTTTATGAATCAATCTCACTGTAGAGCATCTTTTTGTTTCTTAATCAACACTAAAAAATAAGAAAATATTTTACCATGATGATGGCAACAAGGTAGAGGTTCTTGTCATGTCCAGACAAGCTGCAGCCAAACTACCATTTGGGATAAAGGGCATGGAAGAGGGAGAAGGAGACGGTGTCATCAAAACAATCCAAATGTACACACACACACACGCGCACATATCAAAAGAGTTGCAGCGAAACAATTCAAAACTGAAGACGTGCACTAAGTCAACAGATTAGCACCATGACGAAGTTATTCTTGCTCTGAAAAAGGTTTCACCGATTTGATGATTTATCAGCTACTATGTTTGCACATGCATGAAGAGACAGCGACTCATAGCTAAGCACCAGAGAGGCATTTAATGTAGAATGTGCAGACATGTCTGCACACTTAGGTGTCACTTTTTGAAGCATATACTGTGCTCACTGTGCAAGAAAAGTATCACACAGAGGAAGACAGAAAAACTAAGCGTAGCACCTGTCAAAAATAAGAACGCCAACAGTCAAACGCTGACTCACACAGCAACAGCCCCGGGTTAAATTTTCTGTTTGGAAAAATCCCAACATGGGAGTATGATAGTTTGACCTATTATACAGTGGGAAGAGGCAGAAAAACAGGTCTGGATGAAGAAATGACACATGTGAGACAACTTGTCTGTCTAAACTCGGAAAGGTCTAAATGTCAAACGACATCGGTGCTGTTCTTAAACAACCTCGCTTTTAGACTTTGTGAGAAAATGCAAAATAAAGTAACTTTAACAACAATTACAATAGAAGAAACAACAACAACAACAAATTAAATTGAACACATAACTCATTAGATAATCAAACACAACTTGCCTTTAGTTCTCAAGCTTTAAGTTGGTCACATTTCCCATTTTCTGCCCTGGTCTCTGCTCTAAGCTCCTGTGTTTACGGTTTTAGATTCTGACCTTCCATGACTACCAGATGCCTATTTTCCTCCATAGGCTCAGACGTGAAATCCCACGGATGAACTCTGACCTTTTGCCCTCCCACTGATTCCAGACAGATCTTACATTTGGCTGCTTTTCACCAGATGTCCTTAAACCCTAGTGCTGAATGAAATGAGAACCATGCTCAATTTACATTATGAGCCATGAATGATCACCTCCTTACCTCTTGTAAATAGATGCTTTCCTGTATATGTTCAAGCATCTTTTTTTTTTTCTCCTACAGGAAGGGTGATGGAGAGATCCCACTTGCTTAATTGCATGTTTTACTTTCAGAGTAAACTTTTGTGCAATCTGAGTTTGGTCAGTGTGAAAATGTTTTCCTTGCAAAATGTCGGCTACCTAACATCATCATTATCTTAAAATAAAAGAAGTGAAGACAAAACAATGAAATTATAATTTTTTTAAAAAAATAAAACAAACATCTTTCATACATTTGGAGAATTTTTATTGTTTTGTTTCAAATGGAAATTCCTGAGGGAGAGTGCAGCTGCAATGGAATTGCTTGCTGTTTTGTTTTCTGTTATATTTTAAGTACCAGACATTCACACGAGGTGTGCCAATAATACCTGTCACCAGCTTCACTCCAACTCTCCTTGACTCCAACAGCAGATTGAAGTTTTTGCCTTATGAAATGCTTACGCTAACAGAAAACAGTGAGAACATTAGAATAAAGGAAATGAAGGAAAACAGCAAGGAATGTGCTTTTGCTTTTCAATTGGCTTAGAGTTTGGCTTGGGTTTGTGGTCAATTATGGTTCTTTCTTGTGTTCTCCCTGCAGGTCTTGTGTTTTTGTGCATTGCTTTCGATATTTATTTTAGTGGTCGTTTTTAGCTTTTGGTTGATAAGATCCTTTGATGGCTTGCTTGGCTCCAGCCATGTTAGTTTCTGTGTTAATTAATATCCTCCCCTCAGTTTCCCCGCTCAGGTTTCTTCTCAGTTACAAGTCGCTCATTCACCATCCCCGTGGCTAAATCAGTTTCATTACCTCTGATCAATGAAAAAGTGTCACGTCCAGCATGAGGAAGTCTTGTGTTTTCGGCATCAGTGAGTTGTGTTGAAATAAAGTTTAAGTGCCCTAAAAGGAAACTGTCAATTGTCCGTGAAATGTGGAGATACTTTGGTGGTTCTTTCAGATTGCGAGGAAGAGCAAGACTTTAAGCAAATGTTAGGAAGGCAGAATTACATAGATCAGTTTTTGCTTTGTTTGCCATGTAAAAAGTGCCGTAATATATTGTTTGTTTTGTACTGCCACCATAAGAATAAAATTTACAGATTGGTAGGTAACTTTTAAAACATAAACCTCAGGTCTTTCTGTGGTGCCTTGACAGCCAGGATGTTTAAACAAATACTTACATGTCTGTCTTTATATTTTCTTATGCAACATTTGCTAAAGAGAAATTTAAATCTGCAAAAATATATCACCAGCTTAAGAGGCAAAATTTTGGCATTTCCAATTCAATCTTATTAATTTACTATTATTACATAACCACTGCTGAAGCCACACAAGGTTGAACTTAAGCAGTTATTTCAGTTTTTCTAAAACTTGCATTATAGGTAGCAAAAAATAAGCAGAAGATAACTGAATGAGAACATCAGTGCTTTTCCAAATGTGAAAAATGTCAATCACATTTCATTGCAGACTTGCAGATGAGATTCCTGCAAGTCTCTGAATCACAATTTCAGTTGAATTTTAAGAAGAAATGCACTCATGTGGTGTTTTCACCTGCTGACAATACCATGTAGTTTCTTTATTTAGCTGGTTATTCATTATGTATTGTAATCTATTTACTTAAAGTCCAATATTAAGCTACGAATAAAAAATACATTAATAGTTAAAATCATAACTAACATTTCCATCAATAACATTTTAACCACATTTGTTGCAGAATGGTAATGAGCATGTATAAATAACATTTATTTTCTATTCAGGTGATTAACAAAAACAAATCAATTTATCTATTCTTTCCCATTTATCGTAAATTATTTGTCACATATGTTTCACATTTTAGATTATTTTAGTAGAATGTGAAACTGAAAGGTTGGGAACATTGACAGATGACATATTTAGCTTGTAACAGCACAGTTGTCGCTTTAAATCAACATTTTGACGAAAACAGTAATCAGGGTAAAAGATGAAGGGAGCATACAGATCAGGGATTTTCAACTTCAGTTCTCAAGATCAAGTGTCCTGTAGCTTTTATATGTGTCCATGCAAACAATAAAATGGCTGAATTACCTCCTTAGTACGCAAGTTCTTCATATAGTCGTGCTAATGACCTGATTATTTGACTTGGGCATTTTGAAGCTAGGAAACATTTAAACCTTGCAGGACTCTGAACATGAAAGACAAGAGCTGAAGACCGCTGGTCTACATGCAAATCTAAAGCTGACAGAACCAGGAACATATATTGACACAAAACAAATACTATATGAAAAAATATATAAGATGAAACCTAGGTGGAAAAAGTTTAAAAGAGACTGGGACTAAGATGAGGACCCTGGGTAAATACCAATCAGACTAAACATTTTGCAGTTTATTTCAAAGGGAAAAAGTAAAGCTAAAAAAAAAAAAATCATATACTATACTTCTCTCACTCTAATCAGATTTATAAATAGTTATTTTATGTCTCAGGCTTCAACATAATAAAGCTATTATAATGTTATATTAGCAATATTATGCATTTGACATCTTATATCTTACCTACAAATAACACAAAAAGCTTCATAACAGTTTACATTTAAAAATAGTTTAAGTTTTTGATGAACACCCAAAATGACTGTTAATAACAAGTGGTTATTTTCCACAAATGTGTAACTCGTGTAGCATGTTTCAACCTCTGGCTAACCCAGCATACATCATAGTTTGCACTAACATGCAAGACATTGAGAATTTTGTGCAAGTCTCTTCAGAGTTCTCTGTGGCTCTTGCTCCCTCTTCAACATATAGTCCACACTCACACAGATTACACAAACATGCACACATAAACAATGCACACAGGAATACACTGGCGCTAACAGAGAGAAAGCAGTAACTCAACTTCAAAGGGAAACCTGAGAGGGTCATGAATAATCACAGACATCTTTGTCTGAAGGGGAAAACAGCACTGTCCATCTGCCCTCCATACACATAGAAACATCAGTTCATATGCCTTAAGCTGTTTTTAGCTCTGGCACCAGGTTTGCTTTTTAGTCCATGACAAATTGGCGCAAATCTGTTTTAAAATCAAACAATTTGAAAGAATACATTTCAAACTTATTCATCAATGACACATGTTTTTTTTTTAATGCCAGAAGGCCACATCCATGACACACAGGTCACACATCAATTACACTACATGTAAAGAATCAGTGAAGATTTAGATTTTTAATTCACTTCTTTTCACTAAGCAAGAAATTTGACAGAATAACAAACTTTTTCTCAAGCAGAAATCATCTCTCTTTTTTTATCTTTATTTCACAGAGCAAGAAAAAGGATTAGGACTCTTGAAAACTTTAATTTTGAATGTGCCGCTGTAACAATAAAAGCAACGTGAACCTGAGGGGAGGTGTGATGAACCACACCGTGGGATTTTTGCCTTTTGTGTCCTAAAAAGAAGTCATTGAAAAATTGTCAGCATCCATGTTGGTTCACGCCAGCCACAAAAATCACCTAAGAATTTATTTATTTATTTTTTTTACCTTCCACAGTTTTCTCTTTGATGCACATGTTTGATGCACACATACATTGACAAATATAAGTGATGAAGTCACTATTTATTTTAGTGTCACATTTGTTTTTTTGATTTTGACGTTTAGTTTACAACAAAACCAACATGATCTTTCACGAAATGGCTAAATCGGAGTTACTCCTGAAGCCCTTGATGTCTAATGTTGGTTTGTGTGAGTAAATGTTTGTTCGTCATGACATCCCTGCTTTGTCAAAGCCCGAAAAGAATTTCATGTAGGAGTGGCAGGCATGGAGCCAGTGTTAAATTCACAAACTTCCCTTGAAACATAAAAATACAACCCTGGATATGTATATATATATATATATATAAAACTGTAGAATAATAATAATAATGATAATAAAAGTTCAAAGGCACGCCCATACAAGCACCAAGCTCCTCCCTCAGATAACCTCCGTAACTTCATGTTAGACACTGGAGCTCATCAGAATCTACAAGTCTTTTGAGGGTTGTGTAACATGAGTGGGAAAGAAAGACAGCTAGAAAAAAAAAAGAGGTAGAGAGGGGGGGGAGACAAGGTAACCTGATGTCCCAGGAGTTTACTGAGCAGTAAATGACTTCCCATTGAAGTTTGGAGAAACCCCTTTTTTTTTCTTCTTCTTCTCTAATCTTCATTTCTGTTCTCTTTGCTCTGCTGAAGTTCGACCCAGTCCTCCCCTGTCCGCTCTCTAAACAAACCCAGAAAATGATTGTGTGTGACGCAAAAATGCTGACAGCACATGGCACCACAAACATTAGCAGTGTTATCTTGTAAAACTTTTTCATGGCACCTCTTGTGTGCTGTTTCCAGCTGGAATGTTCTCCCCAGCAAGCAGGACTAACTGCCTGGTGCTTAACCTCAGCCTTCACCAAGAGGGCTTCACTCTCACTCAGAAGCAGGTAAAGGAGGAAAAGACAAAAAAACAAAACAAAAACAAAAGAGTCTAAAAATAAACGCCATGCACGCTCCTCAAGTTTTACCTCAACTCCCATATCAGAAGAACAAAACTCACCACGTTCTAATGCTCCTTCTCCTCTCTCCACTGTTGGATAAAAGTTGAAAAGTAAGCCAGCTATATTCCTCTTCACTTGTTTTTCCTCAGAGCCTGCAGAAGAATTATCCCAAAATCAAAATCCCGCTTCTGCATCCAGGTCTTGGGCCATCCACTTCAGTCTGTGTGCCTCCCACAGTCTGTGGTGATCTTTAGTGAGAGTCTCCTCCCTGCAGGTCCTAGTGCTGGTGTCATTCATGTATTTCCTTTCATTTCACTCCTTCCTCTGTGCGACTCTCTCTGAAGCGCAAATGCATTTAACCAGTCCTGCCGCTTAGGGTCCCTTCTGACAACTTCCTTGAGATGACCTTCTGCAAAAGTTTGAATATGAGTAAATAACCACTGACATGTCAAAGGAGTGAAAGCCAATAAAACCGATTCTCAAACGTTTTGATGAAATTCCCACGCTGTTTAATTCCGAGAGTTGATTTTGTAAAATTACGCATGCCTAAAAACAAGTTTATTTGTGCATGCATGCACGTACAAGAAAAGAAGTTTGATGGTCTGGTGGAGTTAGGAATTTATTTAGTTCTGCTACTTGTCATCGGCTGACAATGTGAAGAAAGCAAAGAAAAATGTCAAAACGAGCGACTGTGATATCCCATCACCCTATAGCTGCCAGCCACACCCTGTATTCAACAGACTCCCTCTGCTCTGGTATCGCAACACTTCTCTGACTTTCTTGTTTATGAATATATAAGTCTTATCTTAATGTCGAGGACATGTTTCTGCACAGTCTTTCTGGTTTTGTGCGTGTCTTCCCTTTCATGGTTTCCCCTTGACCTGAACAGTATCTTTGTCAGAGCCCCTAGCGCTGAGCACTCAGATATCCCAACCATGCTAACCAACAGAAGAAAAAAAAAAAAAAAATGAAAAAAAGACAGAGAAAGGAGGGATTGTGTGTCAGTGTCATCGCTTTTTATTCTAGCTGGGAAGATTAAATGTATTGTTTCATCTGAAAAAATTAAGATATATTGCGTTAAATAATCAAAAACTTTATGGGTTTCAAATTAGCCTTGAAAGGAAAACCAGCAAAAACATGAGAAGGCTCTCTTACCGCTAAAGAGTTTTGACCCCATGGGGTTGACTTCAAACCCAAGCGAACATTGTTCCCTTTCAGATGTCCACCAGTATGCATGGGTGCTTGTGTGTGTTTGGCCGTGCGTACAAGACGGTCACTGTCAAAACCGCCTCTGTCCTTGTTATCACGCCTCTGAAAGGGGAAACCCCAGATATTGAACTATGGCCCTGCACCCCGCTCAGTGGTTGGTTAAGGGGCGAGAAAGGCTGAAGAGGGTTGAGTACTTTGACTGAGAGGGTGGAGAAGAGGTCAAGAGTGCAACCATATTCTCATATTCAAGGCATTTTAAATACAGGGGCTTCTGCATATGTCCTTTGTGTACGATTTGAATGTGTTTTAGGCAAAATTTTTGTACAGAATGTCATATACTTTTTTCTTTTCTCAGCTGCATTTATTAGAGTACTTTAAAACATCTTTAAATATTTTTTTAATCCCGAGACAATAAGTTGTCTGCAAGAGGCAGTTATCTAAAGGTGCAATAATTTTTGTGCTTGTGGCAAAATTTCAAGCAGTAAAATGGGAGATTTATCTTTGTAGCAACGTGTTATACATAAAGGTAAACCACATAGATGGAGCGACATGCAATCTGGACAACACATAAAAAAACAATCTTTGTTTTCTTGAAAGCACTCGACACCTTTTAGTCTCTGTTAATAATTTTCGGAATGACATAGCAGTCGAGTGGTTGGACAAGTTTCTCCATGGCACAAAATGTTGTTTCTTGACAAAGAGTGTCCACACACACACAACAATTACAACAGGTGGCACAAGTTGTTCACGATATTCTAAGTATTCGTGTACCTGTCATTTGCTTTTAAGAGAACTACATTTCCCAGAATGAAAAAAACTGGTTATAACTCAAATACGGTTTGCTCATGTCGTTGCAGGACTAACCCCAATTCCTGTTATCTGACAATGTGAATATCACAGAACTGCTGCTTGTCTATGACAATTTTCTCAAAGGAAGTTGTCATTTTTCTCAGAAATGGTAAAAGTTAATCTTTTCAAGGAGAAAGTTTACAAAATATTTGAACTTTTTCCAAAATGCAAGCAGTGGCGTGCGGTCAGGGGCATCATGGGAAAAATACGATGTAATATTAAAATCATTTGTATTGGTATTTTCACCCCGTGATTTGTACCATAAAGTGTGTAGTTTTCATTTAGCTTAACCATTCTGACTATATTTTCTTAAAAATCACTGGATTTTTGCATTTTCCCATTCAAATGCTCAGAAGCACAGCAGGTGAAGCAGCAGGGAGCGGAGCCTCACCTGGGACTGATCAACCTCTCGTTAACGGCACTGGCTGCCATTTGATGAGAGCATGCTCCTCCTGTCTGTAAGTCGCCAATAAAATGGCTGAAAACATTTAATGTATGAACTGATTTTCCATAATTTAGCTTTTATATATAATGTACAGTGTTTTTTATTGTCACCAACTGCGTGTGTAACATGTTTCGTGTGCTGAGAAGCGATCAGACACGGCAAAGAACAGATTCGAGGTGATGCAGGCAGTTCTCCTGCCTCATGGCAGGGGGCGCTCATGATCCCAGGCATTGTGAGCTCGCCATACCTCTATATTTGTAAATATGATTATGATTAAGTCGGTGCCTCACCAGCTATGAACCTCGCTGCATTCAAGGTACTGTGCAAAATCATTTTGTTTAATAACATGTGAAACACCAGACGCACCGGTGAAGCCCTTTTTTGCACTAAGTTAAAATAAATCTTTTGGTTTTTGTTTTTTTTGTCACTGACAGTCTCAATAACTAATTACAATGTTTTTGTCCAAGAATAATAACTTATTAAATGGTGGTGAGACTCTGTTCTTAAGAGGCTGAATTGTATTTTGAAATCATTAACTGCTTATTAAACTCACTATCATTAGAATAATTGATGTTTGAAAAAGGCCAATAATACCAAAAAAATTATATGTTGAGAGATACTGCTTCATTTTTTACATTTTGTTTAAAATCCTCTGCAATCTGTGGAACAATTTTTGCAAGGGTTGTTAAGCTGTTAAAAATTAGACAGACGGATTGCAAGCAGGCTTTTCAACATCAAGCACATTTCATCTAAGACAGCCTGCTGCAATTCGAGCAAAACAGAGTAAACACAAACCTCTGGAGATCTAACCTTGACAGTTGCATGGTTTCCTCACTCTGGTTTCCGGTCTTGGCTTTTACACGCTTGAATTTTCCCAGACTTCTCAAACGTTTTCCAATGTCTTGCTCTGCAAATGTGAAAGACATACATTCTGTAAGATATCATAATTTCCCAATTATCCGTTATTGCTTGATGGGACAAACTTCCTTTCATCTGAAGCCAGACACACCCTCTTGCCAAAAGTTGATTTGATAATTGAGGAGTCTTCCTGGATGATGAATCCTGTCTTGTTTAGTAAATCCGTCTTTGTGTTTCACTTTTAATGTGTTGAAGGCTTTAAATATGAGATTTATTTAAAAGTTCTGTATGCAAGGAGTTTGGCCAATGAAGACATAAATTACATGGGTGACATTTTTTGCATTGGCAGTAGAGTAAATAGTTATGACATGTTACAACATTATTGCTTTGTAATGCTTGCAAAAGCCAGTATGAATCACAGACAGTCTGTTAATTAGGTGAGCATCGGGGAGATTCTTTTGGCATATTCAAAACATTATTTCATCTCGCCCCCAAGTCACAGTGAAAACCTTCATAAAGATCACCGATTGTTGCTGTCTGCCTAGGTGTCCATATGTGACATAGAAAATAAATGAGTTGCTTAATGTCATCTGCACTTTTGTTAAAGGTAGTCACGTTGATGTGTGCATGTTGTCCTGTGAGGTAAACGAATAGCTGTTGCTCTGCCCATTAGATAGTTCATCCTCCTACACCCTCATCATGGCCTTGTGCTGACGCACCCCAGAAGCCTCTTCACTCATTGACTCTTCTGTCTCCTTCCACCCACGGTCTCGCTATACAGAATTCAGCTATTGTCCCCCTTCGGGACGGACACAGAAGAGAAAACAGCCCGGTTTGGTTTCAGACACATCACGCACAGTATGTACAGATGGATCTGGAATCACTGCAAAACATATAATGTACGGAGAAAAAAAATCGCGTATATCCTGTGATATCCGACATGATTTCACAATTTAAATACCTTTCTAGCTGTTCCCACACTTGTCCTCCAAATCCAATCTTCTCTCAGTGGAAATCAAGAACTTTATTAAACCCAACCCCCTTGTGTGTGTTTGCGTGTTCCTGTGTCTCTTACTGTGTTTCTACATATTGGGAAAGTGAGGATAGTAACCTTTGGCCTCTCTCACCATTGTGTCCAAGATATGCCCCATTGCTACTGAAACATATTCCCAGAGATCTTTGTGAAATGTTAAATCTACCAACATCCTGTGTTAATTTCACCTCTGGGTCTTTGCCAAAGCGAAGGGATGAGAATCAGTGTTGAGATTAGGGACGGTAGAATCTCTCAAATGCTCTTTCAATCTTCAGCAATATCTGCTTAAGATGTTAATAACATTTTTCTTTCAATGGTTCAGGTTTTTTTTTTTTTGTTCTTTTTAATTTTGCACAAAGTTTCTAGGCATTTATTTGAACTTTATATTTCAGTCATTTTTATAAGTATTACGTCTTGTTTAATGAAAAGCTGTTCTACACACAAAATACCCAGCAGGAGAGTCTGCTGATTTATAGACCTCTTCTCAAAACATTGTATTGGCTGTACTTACAAAATCAATATAGAATCCTTACCTTGTACAAGAACACATAGTGTCCAAGAGCCATTAAGAGCTTGTAGTGGTCTTAGTAAAGTAACAAAAGACATTAACTATGAGCAGGAAATCACTTAACTCTTGCCCTCACCAAAATTGCTTGAATCTTGCTGTGGTTAAACCATATGCATAGCCAAAGATAGAACAAGAAAACCTTATCATTCTCACAATCTTACCCTTAATCTAATTTCCACACGGAATTTCCGACATTTTTGTGGTTTGACTTTTGCCGGTTCTAGAAAAGAAAAAGTCACAGAGAGTATTTCTTGTTTTACATAGATTATATGAGATACACAGTTTCAACGGTCATTGCCCTGCATTTATTGTGACAGTGACGTGACTCACCCGACTGCAGCACATGTAAGAGCATATTCTCAGCTTGTAACAAAGCTCTTGAAGATCATTCTTGTCAATTTGTTAAAGATTTTTTTTTTCTTTTTTCGCTTTCACTTCTCATTAGCCCTGCATAGCTGAGCAATAAGCAAGCACAAGCAAGTATCTGTTGATTTGTGGTGTTGCCACCAAACACTTGGTATCCAATTAAACATCAAAACACATCACAGCTTCTTGTGGATATCCTGATTGAACCCAGCCACTCCATCTGCTAGCACAGAATAATGAAAATGACAATAAATTTACACAAGTAATATTTTGCTGTACAACAAGCATCGCTTGTTTACATCTGCACAAATTATCCGCACAAATTAAGACATTTAATAAGAAACTGGAATGACGCTGATGGCATAGACTGTGCTGCACAGGCTACCTGCTTTGTCAGGTGATTGTTCCTGCTAGTCGTGGCAGGTAATGCGTCAGATGTGATTTTCCTGTGACTACAGAGAATTTGGTGCTTTGTTAAATACTGGGTTCAAGATAATCAACTGGCACAGAGCAAAATGCAAAAACGAAAGCTCTAACAGGTCCAACCTTGAACTTGTACCTTGAAGTGAGTCATGCAGTAATGACAGTGTTTGCTCCCATTCGGGTAACGTTACTTGACAGAAAAAGTCTGATTTTTATTAGCCTATGACCAGCAATTTTAAAACTAATGTAAGCCTGATTCGGTTGTGTGATACGTACAATCAGAAAACAATGGAAGATTTGATGATATGTGATCAATTTGAAACTTTTAGACTAGGAGAGGCTTCAGATGTTGGATTCAAGATGTTTTTTACTCTAGGGACCTTCACTACTTCGAGAAATGAGCCTAGCAAATACCAACATTGCACATTTGCCAAAATGAGCACACTATTCAACCATTGCACCGTTTTAGGTTTTGTTTTCTCAGTTTCAAGGCCTTAAGGCAAAACCTGTCAACATTAAGAGATGGTGGCAATTCTGTTTCCTGATGACAACATCTTTGGCTTCATCTAGGTAAATAAGATGGCAACCCAACCTGTTTTCCAAGACCGCAATGCTATTTGCAAGTTTCTACTAATTCTCTTTGAGAAAGTATTTACCTGTCGTTCAAAAGCGCGCACTAATGATTTAACTAAGCAAGGGAAATCGTTAGTTTGTAAGTATTTTAGAGGAACTTCAAAACTCAGCCACAGATAGACAGAATGTTTGGGTGAGAAGAGGTGAAGAAATGTGAGTTAATTTTGAGGGGTGAGTAAAAAAAGACACCTGGTATCTGAACAAAGCTGCAGCTGTTTTGGCTTTACTCTTTGAAAAACCCCACAGAGTGTCTTTGAAAAGGGTTAAACTGGGTCAACATGCGCACTCGTGCACATAGCCCCTCACATACCAATAGGAAGGCATTTATACACCTTTGGCTCACACAGGTCCAAACACAACTTGTCATATGAGAAGCTATGTTTCCTTAGGTTGAAATGAAAAAGGTTTGATGTTTCTGTATCATTACATGTTTATGTGGCTCAAGTGACAGTGTTAAGCTAATAGTATAAAACTGTAATCCTGCTACATGGCAGTCTGTCAGTTTTGGCTATTGATTATTGCAGGGTTGCTTTCTCTGACAGGGTTATACATTTAACCCCAACAAATACATATATATGTATATATATATATCCATCCATCCATTTTCCGTCACCCTTCTCCCTAATGGGGTCGGGAGGTGCTGGTGCCTATCTCCAGCTGCGTTCCGGGCGAGAGGCGGGGTACACCCTGGACAGGTCGCCAGTCTGTCGCAGGGCAACACAAAGACAAACAGGACAAACAACCACGCACACACACACTCACACCTAGGGAGAATTTGGAAAGCCCAATTAACCTGACAGTCATGTTTTTGGACTGTGGGAGGAAGCCGGAGAACCCGGAGAGAACCCACGCATGCACAGGGAGAACATGCAAACTCCGTGCAGAAAGACCCCGGGCCGGGAATCGAACCCAGGACCTTCTTGCTGCAAGGCAACAGCGCTACCCACTGCGCCACTGTGCAGCCCCGTATATATATATATATATATATATATATATATATATATATATATATATATATATATGTCCCTTCTCACCCACCGCGGGTGGTTCTGATCCTCTGAGCTCGGGTCCTCTACCAGAGGCCTGGGAGCTTGAGGGTCCTGCGCTGTATCTTGGCTGTGCCAAGGACTGCACATTTCTGGACTGAGATGTCTGATGTTGTTCCTGGGATCTGTTGTAGCCACTGCTCCAGTTTGGGGGTGACTACCCCGAGGGCCCCGATGACCACAGGCACCACTGTGGTCTTCACCTTCCAGGCCCTCTCCAGTTCCTCCCTAAGGCCCTGGTATTTCTCCAGTCTCTCGTGCTCCTTTTTCCTGATGTTGCAATCGCTTGGTATTGCTACATCTACCACAACGGTTCTAGAAAATCAAAAGTCACAGATATATATATATATATTCACCTTATGACGCTTAAGAGATCCCAGGGTGTTTCCAGTTGTGACTAATCTGAATAGTTTAGCAACCAGGTGAAGGCATGTAAGAACCCTGAAGGTGATTACAGTATATGATTGGAATGCATGGGAGTTGAATTTCACTGGTACTGTAAATGTAAGATTGTATTTTCAGGAAAACCTCAATTACCACATTACAAACGTAATAATTTAGATCTGACACCCACACATCACTAACAAACAATCCAAACCCTGTTTTGCCTGTTGCCATTGTAATAACAGCACGGCTATATGTTCTTTTGGATTTTCTTCGCTTTCAGTATGTTATCCCAATAATGCCTTGCCATTATGCCGTTTACAGTCATTCTTAGACGCGTTGGACTGAGGAGTAGCTTGTATAATACTGACATTTTTACCAGGTGCTTGTCAGTTGCTGCCACCACTACTCTGGAGGAGTTATGTGAGAAAGGTGCGTGGGAGGGGTGCTCTGTGAAGACAGCAGCTCAGAGGAGGAGCTTTGTGAAAATAAGTCATACTTCATGAGTGCAAGTGTTTAGGCATCCCCAAATGGCTGCCACCAGAGATTCAAGAATTTTTCAGACATGAGCTTTGCAACATTATAACGTGATGTAAAGCTCAATAAGATCAATTTTACACAGTGTCACTGATTTCCAATTGTTGTCCTAATCTACTTTATCTTAGTGCTTGGAATTGGCTTCCTGGCAATGCAACAAGCCAACAGAGGCACAGTGAGGGGCTACTTCATGGCTGGTAGATCCATGAACTGGGGTGCTTAGGAAGCATTTCTCCTTGTCACCTTGACGGTGTCTGAAGGTGTGTTTTCTGCTTTCTCTCTCATGTCTGTGAAACGCTATTCAGGAGCCTTTTTCATTCAGGAATCCTTATGGAGGAACCTTTATCTTTCCATCATTTTCTGTCCTGCAAACAGTATCTCAAATCCTCAACAAGACACTTGGAAAATCCTGCAAGGCCCAAAACATCCTGACCTCCCTTGGCCTGATGTCTTGCTGGGTCAGACTCCTGCCTCAATTTAGTAATGGTGTGCATATTAGGTAATTGTACAGCGACTTGTGGCTGCAAAGAACATACCAAAGATCCTAAAATCAGGGCTTCCTCAAAATTCTTCCTGTGTTTATTGTCATATTAGGGATGATTTCCAGGGTCTTCTTTGTTGACAAGCTGGCATGCATTAGACCAAAACACTGAATGGCAGCGTGCTGTTCTGAGGACCGCTGCATCAATGTGACGTACCCTGAGCTCGTCATGTCTGTGATGACTATCAGTTTTCATGACTTCATAATGGCGATCATGGGTGCTGCTTTGATCTTCAACCCTGCAAGCACCATTTTGACTGTAAAAGGATGCTTTGTCCAAGGAATTAGTGATAAATGGCAGGATTTTTGTTGTCTTTATAGGAATACTCTGTCATTAAAATAGAAGTAGCATTGATAATATATCAGAGGAATGAGGTTTCTTAATCGTTCTCCTTCCCCCCTCGTGTCAATACTATTCCTGCTTGGTATTGTGTGTTAGTGCTGTAATATGACTGGTGCTTTTTGAGGTTGGAGTGGTTGGATTTATTCTTGGACCTCGGCGGATGATTTTAGGCTTTGTTCACAAAGAACTGCATTACGACCAGCCTGATAAGTGACCATCCCCCATCAAAGATGTCCAGTTTATGTATGTGGCAGCATTTCTTGTTTAGATATCAGCTTTAACGATTGTCATTGTCAGTCTCCACTCTTCCACTGGAACAAGAACAAATCAGTACAACCTCTCTGTGTGAGAAAGCTAAAAAGACAAAGAACATTTTAAGATGGTGAAGAAGTTTTTAACAATTTTAGGCTCCTGGATCAGATAATGGTGGTGTTTGTAATGAAACTTTCCATAATCACCAAAACAAGCTTGGGAGCAAGTTGAAAACGTAGTCAAAAAAAAGGGCAACATTATCCTAACCTACTCAGAAGTCCAGAATGGCAGCTATGATCTGATATGTGAACCTAGACAGGAGAGTGACTGACAAAAAGAGACAAGTGAAGGATGTGGGAAGAAGAGGAGCACTGAGTTTGGGAAGGAGGAGAATAAGTGGAAAACGGTAAATGTCTGAATGTTTTTGAGGATATTCATGCCCCCCTGGAGAAATCTTCCCAGAAGTGAGTACTTAGTATGTTGCACTTCAGAAGCTTTTAAAACCGCACTAAAAGAGCTCTTAGTTGAGTTTTGTGGCCACACAGATCTGTTTAATTGGACAAGCAAGACTGAACTTTCAACACTGGAAGAGCTGGTAAGCATAGGTATAAAGAAAGAAGTAAATATTTTACGCTTGACAAACAGTGTTTAAAGTAATAAAACTTAGTACAGCATGTCACTTGTACGTTATGCGGCAGTAGAATTAAATGTAAAAGTGTGCTAACATTTTAAGAGCTTAATTGCCATAACAAAAACATAGTAAAGGTAAAATTGCCATGAGTCACATGATAAACATTCAACAAGACAAAACCTTTGAGATTGGAAATTACTTTAATCACTTGCACAAACATAAAACTATAGTTTGATCCAGGGCTTTTATGAGCTTTTAGGCATATGTATATATATATATATATATTCTGAGCTTTTCTCAGGTACACCCGAATAAATCAGATTGAAATAGCAAATTGATCCTTGAAAAAAAAAATGCATGACATGAAATACAGATGAACTTACAAGCTTGCTCTGGAGTTACCATGGGCTTAGAAGAAAATATTTTACACTAGCACAAATAAATACAAGCAACACACACTCTACCATTAGCGTTTCCAAGAATCTTTGAGTCTTAATCAAAACACTGAGTTCACTGGTAGAGGTCTGGACAGTATTAATGATTCAGATCAATAGACATTCTGATGAACTCACTGGTCACATGCAGGTGCTATTTACAATGAAAGTTAAATATATATATATATTTTTTTCTCTGCCACAAAATTGGTATGTTTATATTATGATGACCCCACAAGTTCTTCCAGATATTTCCTAGTTGCTTCTGCTGCTAGTTTGGAAGTTGTGAGAGCATTTCCATTAAAGGGGGTTATGGCACTTTTATCAAAACTAATGTGACAGTCATAGCTCATAAATCCCCTTTTTATCACATTTGAAAAAACTTTGGCACTTCTTCTAACCACAATAACATAACTCCTACATACCTGAAACATCTACAAGACATTTCCAGGCTACACAATAAAAGACTAATAATGTGGTGCCAAAATCAATACATTGGTGAATGAAAAATAAATATTAAAATGAACAAAGTGATAAGTGATAAGTCAGTAATGCTTTCTCCTTACAAAGCATCCGGTGATGCATCTGGTGATACAAAGAATCACCGGATGCTTCTGGTGATACAAAGAATCACCGGATGCTTCTGGTGATACAAAGCATCATCATGATGCTTTGTCTCATCACCAGATATAAAGCATCTGGTGATGCTTTGTAAGGACTAATGAATATGACTTTTTTGAATCACATGGAGAAATAAAAAACATCACCACAATGGAATGAAGTCACTAATTAGTCTTGAATGACTGGAAATAACGGTAAGTCCAGACTCACTATGATCCATTGCCGGTTTAGGTATGACTTCCCAAAATCACAAGATCTAATTGCGAACAACAAAGCTGCAGTTTGTGTCGAGTGTGTGCATATGCGTGGATGTATGTGTGTCTGCTCCGCTGTTCCTGGATGGTTAGAGCTTGACAAGACAAACCCAGCCTCCGTGCCAGACAATCCTGAAATCAACACAGGTCAACGAAGCGAGATAGCTGCACCCTAAGCCTTCCTAACTGGGACAAGATGTTGTGGCTTCACTCTTCTTTTTGTTCAGAGCGCCAACATTTCTTTCGAAGTTTGGGACTGTTCCATAATCATTTCATGATGGAGCCGAAAGTGATTTCAAATATCCTGTGTCTGCACAGCAAAGTTGGAACCGCTTCCCGTGTGACACAATTTGTTTAAGTAAATTTCAACTCGCGTTTAATGGTCGATTTTATTTCCACAATCAAATATGTTGTGTTTTTAAAGAGCTTTGGACATTAATATTCTTCAGTATTTTTTAAAATAGTTTTTTTTTCAAACCAGTTTTTCTGCAAGCTGCCTGAGGTCATAGTACTTTTATCCTGTTCAGACGGCCCACCTGAATTTGCAGGCAAATTGCAAGGTAAACCAATGCAAAACTGGAAGTCCTGAGTGGGGCCAAGAAAGGCATATGCAAGTCAAACAGTCATGCACACTCTGGCTTTTTGTTTGGATGTACTAGATGAAGAATCATATATGTTTTTGAACAGCAGGAGACTGTAAGAGTATACCCAGGAAACATGCAAACTCTACTCATAAATTTTCCAGCTGAAATTTGAACAAGAGACCATCTTGCTGTGATGCCAAACCATTAGAACAGCATGTGGTCCAAGTAACTAGTCATGCAATAATGTAGCATGTACATTTATCTCTAACAAAATCACATTTTTTAGATATGCAAAAGAAAATGTAAACATGATCAAACATGCTCAGAAATTAAATTGACGTACAGAAAAACCAAATCCTCAGCTCAGGTAGTTTCCCTCTCCCCACCAACCGCACACACACACTCACAATCACAAACACACACACATATAGCTACTTCAGACTAGCTGGAACCATTTAGCAAACACTTGGAGGAATCGCGCATCCGCTGAGCTCATTATATAAAATACTTCTCTGTGCAACACTGGCAAAAACATTATTAAAGGAGAAGTGATGTTATGATTTCCTAAAGTGATGTTATGATTTCCTAAAGGTGAAGTTTCAGAAAGAGCAGGAGTTTTTAAATAGACAGAGCTCCAATTTCAAGGGGTTAAAATACAAAGTCAAATTTCTTTGAAGTCATATTTGATTTATATGGCATTTGCTTAACAACTGGAGGTAACATAGTTCCTTGGTTGTGCTATAAAATGTGCCTGTAAAATAAATAACACTGCCTCTATAAACTTTTAAACTGTTTCATCAACAAATAAAATCTGCTTACAAGTTCAAAGCTCCCACTAACAGAACTGGAACAAATGTGTGCAAACAAGATTTACAAATAATAATTGTTTATGGGCTATGAGCTCATCTATGGAAGCAGAGGGAAAGTGAAAAATAAATCCAGTGTTTGAGAAATCAAAATGTGTAATCTGGTTTTTTCCTTTTTCTTTCTTTTTTTTTTTTTAACAAAAATAGAAAATTAAACACAAATTACAATGTGCAGAAAACTGCACCACGGGGCTTGTTTAAACTTACCCTTCATACAAGCCCCATAAGTACATTTCGGGTGTTTCATTTATTCTGCCTATTTGTGGGGTATATTAAGAACAAACTTATGTCAGTCCATGAAGAATGTAGTTATTTCATGTACCTAAGTGATGACATCAAATCCCAGTTTGGGGTGCACCCATATGGAGTCAATCTAAGCTTTGTCCAAAGTGTGACAAATTTAAAAGAAATATTGTTGCTTAAAGCGCCTGGAAAAGGACAGCTTGACAGATACCCAATCACTTCTGGGTCTGTTTACTCTGTCCAAAACACACAGAACTAGGTTTGAACCCATGTCAAATCAAAGTTATCAGCTATTGTTTCATTAGTTTAGGTATGTGATTTGTTAATTGCTCACACAACAATATTCTATCACCATAATAAGATAGAAAATTGTGACCAGAGCATTTGTCATTCATGGAAAATGCTACTGGATGAATGCCTAGCTCATTTCAAAGATGGACATCCATTCAAGCAGGACAGAAATTTGTTCCATGTGTTTAGATAAGGTCAAGATAGTAATTGGTTTATAACTAGGAGTGAAAAATCACTTTTAGTTGTTTAGCTAGTCAAACAACAGGACAAATGGGGTTGCGTAGGTTCTGATGTGTGATTCAGTTTGTTACACTGAAAAAGAAAACAGAACCAAAGTATACTCATATTTAAGTATAATGTAAATATGTTCGAATTGTAAACATTGTAAAAAAAACAGAGTAAAACTAGCAATGTTTAAGGAATAACACACAGAAAAAAAACTGTACATGATAAATGAATGAAGTGCCTTTTGTCATGCTCCTTTGGACTTAATGTGCCACAAAGGGACTTCATAACAAACCCGTCATGGTGTGCAGTTCAATAAACTCCCTTTCCAGATGTTATTCTTTGTTAAGAGCTGCTTATTTTAGTAATTGTTGTAGCAACAGGTTTTTGTTTTGTGTTGTCATTTGACCCAGGTCTGGTTTACATCCTGAATAGGAAACAGAACGAACATAAGAAGAGAAATACAGGCAGAGAGTGATGTTGGAAAGCTACAGCCAAAGAGAGGAACATGTATGGAAAGTGTGACATGGCTCTGAGACTTACTGTGTCCTGTTTTCAGTCAAAGTCAAATGTTTAATACACAAATACACATTTGGGGAGGAACTCCAGACTGAGGATATTGGAACTTTCGAATGTGCAGCTTGAGGCTGCACATTCACTCTGGTCACCATATCCTCTGCATTGAAAGTAAAGGTGGAGAACTTTTGAGTCCAGCATCTTGACATTGGTCACCAACCTTGTTCAAAAGTCATCTGTCCGTCCTTCCATCCATCCATCCATTTTCTTTACACCCTTTAAAAGCTTATAGATTTTACCTGAGCCTTAACAAGGGGCTTTAAACTTTTGTGCCATTTTGAATTCAGTTTTGGCCACCTTCTGTTCCATGGCTTTTGAATTGCTAACTAACTTAAATGTTGGCTTGAACAATAACCCCAGCAAACCTAAACTAGCAAAACGTTTTTCCAGCCGACAGCAAAGTTTGACGTGTGTGTTTGAGCCCAAACTGAACAATGCTGCTTTCTAATTGTTTAATTTGGATTAATACTCATAAATTCTTGAATGTGTGGCTTTATATTTTTTTGAAAAATTCTGAATAACACATAGTTATTATCTTTCCTGACTTAGAGCTTGGCAAGCCACAGAGGTTGATCCAACAGGTAAATAAGAGCATTTTAAAGGTGTTTAAGCTCGATTACGGTGACTGCATCACACTTTATCAACTACATTCAGTCTTCTCCTGCGGCTTACCAATTTCGCTACACTGAAGAAGCTATGATTTTAACCCCTGGCCCTGACTGATTGTGACCAGGTGGACTCAATAGCTGTCTGCACGAGGGATTATGTGTGTGAGAGTGTATGCTTGCTCACATTTGGAGATGAATCACAAAGACTGGAGGAAATAGTTGCGTGGAAACTCAACAACTTTCACTACATCCTCTACACTGTTAAATATGCAGATGTGATCTTGACTGTCTCGAGCGGCACATGATTGCGTGTCTATTTGGGAAAGTTCCAGAGAGAAACACATTTTTTTTTTACACTAAATTATTCACAGGTGTCTAGGATAATTAGCATGTGTTTATAGCTCTGTCTCAGATTCTCAGTATCTGGGCTTCCACTTGATGTCTTGATGCCAGACGATGGAAAATCCTTGCTGTAATGCTAATCAGCCAATATATTCTGTCACCTGTGTTAAGAGGAGGACAGTAGTTTAATCAGCACTGCTACAAAGCAGGTGACTGGAGATAAACAATATATAAAGCCAAAGCTACCTAATAGCAAAGATGTTCCAAAGATAAAAGTATGTTACTGTTGTTATGATTTTTTTTCTCGATTTATATTAATGAAAACTAAAGCTTAAACTTTTATGGTCTATTCTTTCATTTTCAGCTTCATTCTTATCATAGCAACTGAAGTTGCTGTTGCTGGCAAAACAACAATCATTTTTACACAATTCGTTTACACCATAAATCAATTTTCTTTTATTTTAAAAAGTATTTTTAGGCAATCAAAGAAAACTTACACTGGACAAGCTGAGTCCTAAATTTATCCACTTCACTTCCCCTGCACATCTTTCTTGTGAGGACTTTCTAATTTGATAAGGACTTCACAATGTTTAGCTTTAACTTCCACCATCCATTCCCTGCTGAAGCTTGGTCTTAATGCTGTGATGCTAAAGAAATAAAGGAAACAGATAGAAAAGCCAAAACGAGAGCAGCAGATTTGACACTTATGAACTTATTGCTTCATATTGGATTTTGTGGAAGAGACAAACTTCTTTCAAACAAGACT
This sequence comes from Poeciliopsis gracilis, assembly GCA_911649635.1. Classification (NCBI taxonomy): domain Eukaryota; kingdom Metazoa; phylum Chordata; class Actinopteri; order Cyprinodontiformes; family Poeciliidae; genus Poeciliopsis; species Poeciliopsis gracilis. The sequence continues at coordinate 9,789,966 of CAJVRI010001220.1, forward strand.
CCCTCCCTCAACATAAAGCAAGTGACTACAGAGTTACTGATCTGAATGTGCCCATTAACAGGAACTATGACGTGGCAACAGCCTGAATTTATTTTTCAATCTACGTTGGAGCAAATGCTATTTTAAAGTTTTTGGACTGTAAGAAACATGTTGAACTTTTTAAAAATTGGCAGATTTTTTGTGTGATTATTTCAGAAATGTCGAGAAAGATACAGAAAAAGACGCCACACACAAAGGCCATGTACTCATTGCAGACTGTGGTGCTGAGCAGGACTGATTCTAATAGGTGGTAATTGCCTTGTTTCCCGTTTATTTTTAATGCTGTCGGGGTTATTACAAGAGAGCCATTCAGGCCTGTGGTTTTGGGTTGCCACTGTTTGTCTTTTTGTTCAGAGGAGTGTGACCAGGGGCAGTGACATCTGCTAAATAAAATATAAATTCACATATGGACACACAGACCCCGTCCTTGCATCTAATGAACCAAAAGAACCACAAAAGCAACGCAAAATTCAGACCGTGCCGTCAAATTTCATTAGTTGCATTTGTGGTTGCCTGGTTAGCAATGTTTTACTGACGTTCTTTCAAACGGAGTTGCATATTCTTGTAGCGTACACGCACATACACATGAGCACTTTGGCACATACTAAATAAAAGATTGGACGCTAGTAAACCAATCCTGTCCGCATATGCTGAGTACAGCGTCAGCTTCCACGCCGTATTGTATCGCCGTATGACATTCTGCAGGATAGAGTTACAATTTGCAAACCATAACATGGGTCAGAGTTGAGTGAGGTGGGGTTAAACCAGGAGACTATTGTTTTCCCCCGCTAATGAAAATCACATGCATTTTAGCAGCGACAGAAAGTTTTGGTAACACTGCTGTTGTTGACTAAAAAAAACAAAAAAAAAGTACTGGATGTAAAAGTAGAAAACATGGGGTAACTGCTGTCTTTTGATTTGCCAGGTGATGTATTCGGTTGCATAAGAGCTTGGAGCTCACACTCTCCACAACCGGCCCGATCTGGAGGAATGTGACTAAATGCGAGGGAAGCCAGTGAGACCGTACAGGCCAGAATTCAACAAGAAAATCAGCCATAATGGCAAATTATGGGACGTGTTTTGGTAAAGCAGCACTGCCCTGTTCATTGTGGATCGTCATCTTTAACTGGATGAATCGCAGTTTTCAAGGCTGGATTATTTTGAAAAACCCCAGCATAGATCTGTTTGTGTTCAGTGCTTTTGACACTTTAATTAACCGCCGCACTACGCTGATGTGAATGTTTATGTGGCATATTCTAATGTTACTGCTTGACTGAAAGAATAGTTTTCTAATAACCCAGGCTACATGGATTTATTTTAAATTCATTTTAAATCCATGAGTATTTTTCACTTTTATTTCTTCATCGAGCTATTTTCTGATCCAGTAGAGGACTGGGCCTTCTTTGGGAATTTTCCAAGGAATACTTGGACTTTGGAAATTATGTGTGCCAATGTAATTCACTCAAATAGCCGTGTTCTAGTTGCTTCGTGGGAGAACAAGTTCATTTTAACAGCATTTTATTTCCAGGGTGTGAACTTTCTATTTAATCACAGATAATTACCCAAGTTTTCGGGAAGTTGTGTCATAAAAGTGGAAATGTACGTATAAGTAAGGGGCTTGCCTGTCTGCCTGCATGTAAAATCACATGCATACAGCAAAACCAAAGGAAAATGCTGACTGCTGCCCCTAATGAGTTGCATGTTTCATTAATTCACTCTATAAAGAAAACAGGAGACCACCACTGATCTAAACTTTCTGTTTTATGTGAGTAGGCCAGACTTTTAGTCCTGCTAATTCCTCATTAGGTTTTCCTTGGGCTTGCTGAATTCAACTATCCGTATTTCCATAATTGCCCGTGGAAACCCTCCAATGTAACATGGTTCAAGTTCATTCAAAGGCTATACAGACAGAGGCAGAACTAGCATGCAAATTTCTATGGTGGTAGACACCACTGGAAACAAACTTGTGAGTTGGATTCTGGTGGGCATAGGAATATGAAAGCCACAGATTATTTTAGCATGAAAAATTGGAACGTGGAGCCTTTATGAATCAGTGGGATTGAGATTGGAGGCCGAGTCGAACCTCAAACTTCTGCACTTCACACCTTCCCTGAAACATGTTTTTTAGTTATAGAGGGACACATTGCCCCAATGAAAGACAGTGCCGCCATTAGGGGAATGCAGTTTTTATGACACATTCTAAAGAAACATCCACATTATTGCAGCTTCTCAGCAGAATATTGCCAAAACTATTTCACTGCGTCGGACGACTTGCCTTGTTCAGATAGGAAATCCTGGTGCCACATGTTTCTAGGTAATCAAAACACAAACACCCGACAACCTACATGGTCACTTCATATGAACAAAATATTGACTGTTTAACTTATCCCATCCACTATGGAATGATGATGAGGTAATAAGTGTTATTAATTTGATCTTTTGGTATTCAGAAAGTTATGGTTTATCACGTCTGTACCAATATGACCAATCGGATCTCTCACAAAGGGCTTCTAGAATACATGAAGATTTGGCATGTTGCAACATTTTGGCATCCAAAAATACGGTATAAACTCTCCCTGGTGCCTGCCAAAATTCTCTCAGGTGTGTTAGGCAGACTTTCACTTTTGTTTTTAATTTTTGTACCTGCCCTTGAGAAGCTCTGTGACAAGGGAAGCAGTAAAGCTTTAAAAGAGGAAAAGTACAAAGTAATAGAACTTATCTGGGTTCATTCCAATCTATACTGTCATTACAGTTGTCAAAAACATTATGGTACTGTCTTGTTTTCAGAATATTTAGCAGATGTAGAAGTGGCTTAACTCCTTTAAAGTTCATTTAGGTCCAGTTTTATTGGCGCAGTTGGTTTTTTTGACTATGCAAGTTTCTTTGTTGCTTTATAGGCAAATGAAAACGGTTTTATGTCTTGTTTATGATTTAGGGGATAGCTAGCGACAGTGATTTCAATTATGGACTCTCTCAAATAAGATATTTATCAGTGTCCTGCCAAAACATACTTATTCAGATTTAAGCTTTTGATAGTTTTATTGCTTTGATCGTGTTTTACGTTCGATAATTCCAATCTTTTCATGCCAGACCCTAAACGTTGCTAGAAACAAACTCTAAGCTCAGAAATTTACAGCAAAACTAAGTCACAGTTAATATGCTACGAGTGCAGCATCATCCGAGCTCATTTTTCACCACCATCTGTTCCCAGGTCTAACATATAAAACGTCTTTGACCCTTTGCTTCAGCAGTCACAGCCAAGATAGTTCAATGTCGTTCATGAAGTCCTCTGAGTAAATCGGTCACATGGTCTGGCAGAATTTCCTGATGCCTCAAAGGCAATTAGACCTCAGTTTGAACTCCAGAAATTCCTGCTGTTGCTCCAAAAAACCCATTAGGCCCATAAAGTCAGTGTCTGTAGCATGCTGAACCTTGGCTTACTGTGACTTGGGAATTTCATAAAGACGTCCTTTACATGTCAATAGAATTGTCTGATACAAGTACAAGGTAAGATAAAATAAAATCTGTTACTTCGCCTGTATTCTATATTGGTACATTCAAAGTCGACATCAGCACCACGAGACAATCAAGAACTAAAAGCAAGCTTGAAGTAGATTCTGCCACTTTACAGGTTGAGGGGATCTTCCCCTATGTCTGCACACTGATTAGTCAGCACTACCCTTTATATATTTGTGTCAGTTGAATAGAGCAAATGATGTTGACCTCCATCTATTAATGTAAAAATTAGGTAAAAATGGTGAAAAGACCACACATAAACACGTTTATCGCTATGGCCTTGTCTTCCCGGCTCAACACGTCAATTATAGTAAACCTAGCTTTAGGTTCAATACTTTCAACAAAGCTTACAGCCTGTCGAGTCATCCACTGAATGTGGCAAAAGTTGCTTTCCTACAAACAGGTAATTGATGAGGATTTAGGGAAAAGATTGCACAAGAAACTAAATATTTTTTTTTTATCTGAAGTAAAACTTTATCATTGACAAACTAAGAAGAGAAGTGATTAACCAAGTAACGATTGTTCCTCAAACTCAGTATTGTCTGCCACTTGTCTCTTCCCAGGCCCACACCTTCTGACCTCACCCTTGTTATCCAGGGCACAGATCAAGTGTCCCCCTTTGAAATTTAACATGGGATCAAACAGAAAGTGGGCTTTTGATATTACAACCTCATGTCAGCCAGAACACTAATGGAGAGATGCATTTGAAAAATAAGGAGATCAGAGAAAAACTATTACCAGCTTTGCAAAGGTTTATTTGAACATATATTTAAATCTTCAATGCATGATTTTAGCAAAACTTACAGCTACAAATCTGAAGTCTGCTGGCTACTTTTTTTTAATTTTTTTATGTCACTACTTGCAGATGCACTGAAAATTCACAGTATTTTAAAAAGTATTTTGAGGAACCCAAAAGTCCCAATCACTTGACCATAAGATAAGTTTTGTTTTGGTAAAATAAATTGACAGTAATAATAAAGTCAATGAGTCTTTGATCACAATCCCTAGAAGATTCCATTCTGCCAACAGTCACTTAACTCATAGTAAATATAAGTAAATTTGGATGAAGTTACATAAATGCGGGCCAATAGGGCACCATAAGTGGTATGGAAAGTGGCCAAGTTACTGAATGAAGTGGGATTGAAATGCACGTTCTTGTTGCTCTTGCTCACTTTGATTGCTTTCAGACTTAACATTTGGGCTTCCTTAAAGGATTTTTGCTTGGCTAGCAGTTTTGCTTTTCTGAGAAGCAATCAAATCATCATTTTGTGGTCGGTATCAGTCATTTTCTATAATTTTTATGACCACAAAAACGTAGGTGTTACAAGCACACCATGTTGGACAGGAATCAATAATTGAAGTTAAGATGTGTGCATCTAATAATTTGCATTAGGGTCCTGTGCCACAGGAGTAGAAAAATGTGTGACTTGTATAAGTATAAGCTGTTTAAAAACTTTAACCGCATTTCTGACTTTGCTATTAAGAGAAACTTGTGAGAAAAAATTGCTATACTGTCTATTCCCAGAGAAACACATACCTGAATACCCTGAAAATATGTTTAACTTAGCAACCAGCTAAAAGAGATAAAAGGAAAACACAGAATTGTTTATTCTCAACCGTGTTGAGTCAACCCACAGATTTGGGTTAATTCAACACAATGTCCTGTGTCCTACCTGATCACATCATATCCATTTGTTTTATGAATATGATGTGAACTCAAAAAAGTCTTGTCTAAATTATTAAACAAATCAAAGTATCTAATTAATCATTTTAATTTGTCTGTTTTGAAAAATAAATATCTATTTTTAATTATTCATGGGTAGTTAATTTTAAATGGTTTCTAATATGTTTAAAATGTAGAGTTTACCATTTTGAAGTAGCCCCAGACAGCAGTTTCTATACTGCAGCATGTTCTTGTTCTCGTTACGCCTGAGTTTAAAGTATCAAAATTTCCTATTGGATGACAAACATAATGTGACCAGACATTTCCTAAACCTCATTTCTGATTTTTTTTGATCAGCTCTTCATGACGACATCTTTCCCTCTCGCTGCTGGTTCCAGGGCAGCTGAGCGCTGAGTGTCAGAATGTCGGAACCAAGCCTGATGAGATTCAGTTGCGATAAATGATACTATATGAATCAGAAAACACCTTAGCCACATTTATGACTTCATAATTAAGTCTGGATATATAACTCTTATTTTGTTGTCGTCATAATTGTTTAACCTCAAAACATTTTTAACCTCTGTACAAGTTGAAAGATGTATTTTCCAGACTGGACTGTAACTTGTTGGTTTTGCTCCTCTGAGTCTCACATACAACGTGCTCGTCTGCAAGATTCAAAATGAGAACCAACATGTGTGATTGAGATTTGATAGAGGTGTTTCCAAATGTAATGATGTGACCACATTGTTGTTTTTCACCATGTAATGATTTGCAGACTCACGCAAAAGCTTCTCAGTGTTGCGATGGCAAATCGCCAAATGACCTAAAGGTGTTACTTTTTTATTTTTCCCCAGTCTCATTCAGACTTATTCATTCTAGCCTTTCTTTTTTGTGGAAGAGTACCTAACTAAAAACTTCTCTGCTTTTGATGTTGACACAAAGCGATTACATTTTTTTCTACTACATTATTCTCTCGTTGTGAAAAGAACCCCTGAATCATTTCTTCACACAAGTGGAGCACAATTTGGAGCTTTCAGACCACGTATAAACACATCCACATGAGTCCAGACCATAATGGCGCTTCGACCTGCAAGCAGAGTGCAAAGTTGCGGACAAGTTCTCACATTTCCCAAATGCTTACATTCCACTTGGTAGCTGGTCCTGCACAAATCCCCATGTCTGTCTCTTGAGTTTACAGAGTGAGACTTCTATGCAACGTAATGACAAGGTGGCGTTTGAAGGCTTTACAGCTACATACACAGAGAACAATCAAAGGCTATCTGTGTTGGAAGAAAAATCGTCTGTCGATCCAAGACTAAAGGAGGACACTAAGGAAGAATAGACTAACACTGAAGAGAAAATCTAAAGTTCACATGAGGGTGCTCACTATTAATGATATATTAATCCTTTTGAAGCACCTTGTGTTTCCCCTCCTGTAAAGTCAACTTCCTACATCCCACAAATATGTTGGCTATTGATGACAGCTCTCAAATTTGGTTTGCGTTCACATAATGAGTACACACGTATTGCACTAAATCTCTCCTCACCTAGCCATTAAAGAAGACTGTTTCCACCTGTTGCTTTTCAGTTTGTCCAATGAGCCATTTTTTTTTTTTCTGTTTGCATGATGGGGGCGAGTTGCTTGACTTACGTTGGCAGAGGACATGTCAGCTCAATTTTATAGTGTAATGCTCAGAATGAAGTGTCAGTACACATGATTTTCTTTTTAAAAAATATGTTAATAGCTCTGTTTGATTTGACTTATGAGGTTTAAACTTCGGTAAATATAGTTTAGTAACAGAGTTGCCGAATCCCGATTAAAGTCAAATCAATCAATCAATCAAATTTTATACGTATAGCTGATTTCTGCAGCAAGGCATTTCAAAGTGCTTTACATCATAACAAACACAAAAAACACAAAGTCATCAAGTGGGGGGGTTCTTGCCTTTGAATCCACAAAAGGTTTACTAGTTACACTCCTACTGTTTTATATGGAACAAAATACTTATTTTTATTCCCATTCATGCTCTCAGTCACGCAGTTTACAACGGGGTTAACGTCTTTTCAACAGGCTTCCAGCACGAGGCTCCGTACACCTCTTTCACGTCACGGAATATCAAGAAGGGACGCCGTCGTCCTTCACGTTTCTTTGTGCAATTCTATGGTACCTGTTAGTGTCTAGAATTTACAGGGTTTTTGTTACGCGCAATATCCCACAGTTTACAACAGTGTTAACAGCCTTTCAATGGGCTTTCACCACGAAACTCCGAACACCTCGTTCACGGAATTTCGCTCAGGGACTCTGCCGTCCCTCACGGATATTTGTGCAATTGCAACATAGAATCAACAATCAAACCATGACATTAAGTCCATCATGAAATTAGTAATTGATTACGTTTCAAATATAATTTCAAACTGGTGGGTTTTTAGTCAAGTTTTAAAGGAAGTCAGCGTTTCAGCTGTTTTACAGTTTTCTGGAAGTTTGTTCCAAATTTGTGGTGAATAGATGCTGAGTGCTGCTTCTCCTCATTTGGTTCTTGTTCTGGGGATGCAGAGCATACCAGAACCAGAAGACCAGGACCAGGTCTTCCGGTTCTGGTCTAACAGTATAATGTTGTTGCTACAACAACAGGATAATGAAGCAGTAATACATATATTCTTTAGCTTGCAACGTGTTGCTCTGTTGAAAATGATGGCATGACCAGTTTATTGCTTTAGCGACCAAGCTGGAAGGAAACGTCAAGTTAAACTGTCGGTCTAAAAAAAAACATTATACAAAGATAAAGTAAAAAAAAAAAAAAAGTAGAAATCAAAGCAAACACTCATTAAAACTTAATCAGTGTTTAAATTCACCCAACTAAAGTCTTTCTTTTTTCTAATTTGAATGAATTTTCAGGTTCAACTATGATGCATGTAAAGTAAGGTGAAGTTTTTCTGTTGAGCAAAAACTGGGTTCCTGTTCAGTTTCTCATAAATCAGGATTATTTCTGAAAGCGACTATGTGTACATCAACTCTACTTCTAAGTCAATCTTTGCCATTATTATTAAACTTAATTCTGAACTTATAAAATTGATATAAAATGTAATAGAGTTTAGATATTGCCTTCCACATGCAGGAGACTTGGATTCAGGTCCCATGTCATCTGCTGCCCCCAGGTGGCCAACCATTATAGCCTAGAAATAAAACAAAAATGACCTGCCAATTAATCCTATTTCAACATCTGCAAGAACAACTTATTTAAATCCAAGATAAGAGTCTGACATATTAAACAATAGCAGTTTGCAGTTATTAAATTCACTTTTCACCTATCCTCCCTTTGTTGTTTGAGACAGATGGCTGTTCACTGTTATCTAGATCAAGCTACCCTATCTTCATTGATGCCCACCACCCCCTCTCTGATCTCTTGGCCCCCTGGCTCTCTTGGGCCCAAGCATGGTGTACTTATAATGGGCAGCTCTGGAAACTCAAACCCTCATTACCTCCTTCATTACTCCCTGTTGCACAATGGGGACCTGTTCCCTGGCTTTGACTCCTTCTCAACACTAAAGGCACACACACATTCATTTGGAGGCACACATACAACTAAAATGCACCTCATGCTCCCGTCTGGCTCTCTCTTGATTCCTTTTCACCCTTTCTCTCACTGGTTGAAGGCTCCGGTGATCAGGTGTCTGTGGCTTTTTGTCTGTTCTTTTGTATGGCAGAACAAAGACAGTCTGTCTCTACATCTCTTCTGGTTTGTTTTGCTTTTTCTTTTTTTTTTCTTCAAAACTTACTGCTTCCTTCCTTTCTGCGCTTCTTCATTAACATTTTCATTGTCAAAACTGAGCCTTTATTTATTTATTTATTGATTGATTTATTTATTTCTACTGAACCACTTTAATGATTCGCTTTTGTTATGATTCTTGGTTGATAGAGGATTTAAATGTGAAAACATTTTTTTTTTTATTATGAATTTGGTTTCAGTTTCAAATTCAGACCACTGGAGAGCAGCAGTTGTTTGGAGAATCTCAAAGGCAAAAATAATGGTTGAAACAGAAGTCAACAAAAATGATGGGTTTTACTCTTAAAAAATTTACCAAACTCTACATTAAATTTTCAAAATTTTAATGATCATAGTTACTAAGAGCAGCCTTATTTGGAGTTATTGCATTGCAAACAAGAAATCTGTTTTACCTTTTTTTTTTGTGTGTGTAAGACAAATGTTCCAGAACATCATTCACATTTTTATATCAGATAAAGATAAAGAGTAAATACAAAATGCTGTTTTGAAATAATCATTTAATTTATTCAAGGGGAAAAAGACTGTACGAGGTGGTCTGGTCCTTTGTGAAAAGGTCTCTCCCATTGTTGAGTCAGATGTAATTAAACGTTTTGTTTAATTTCTCATCAGGTCTTATAACTGTCAAATGTGGGATACAAAAAAAAAATCCCTCAAAATGAATTTGCTTGGCAGCATTAAGTTTTTTTTTTACAAATCGCACTAACTTCAAGCTCAAACTGCTTTTCAGAGTTAATAATGTCCATAATATATGTACCCTTGATGATATTTGTCAAAATGCCCTTCCTGATAAGGACACCTTCAGGAGACACAAGTCACATTGCTCAGGTGTGATTGTGATCGGTCAATCTGCATGAACTGCCGTCAAATCTTAAATATTTCTGGAATTATTTCTTTTCCGCCCTCTCTTCTGTTCCTTCTTTAGATTTTTAGTTGTATGCATGAAAGTAATTTGATTGACCTGGAAATTGAGTTTGGGAAAATTCTTTTTTCAAACTTGTGAAGTCTGTAAAAGGGAAGTATCTCCAAGAAACTTGTGCATTGATGGTCAAAACAGACTTTTCTGCAACTGGACTTTCTGTGTTAGAAAAGGAGCATTAATGCAGTTCTGTGATAATTAGCAAGTTGTTCTGGCTCTGCAGACACATTCATCAGGTTTAACTTGGGCTCCATGGCTGACAGAAAATTGAGCACATGATTTTATATCATGACAAGGAAGAAATCAAGGCGGTTCCAAGTTTTTCTCCGTTGAGCAAACCTTTCTGTGTGTAGTTTGTATTTTATCCAGTGAATAAATAGATGTTGTTTTGATAAATCATATCACACCGTCCGTTCAATCACTGCACCAAATTCCTGTTTGTAAAATGACTTGCTTAAAAATCTTGGACTTGGTCTCTCAGACCCTAAACGAAATAATTTTCACAGGTATTTCCAAGATATGAACAATTTAAGTAACTAAAGTCAAGCCCTCTCAAAGATTAATGTCCTGCTGGTTTCAGATGTTTTTTTTTGTTTTTTTTTTCTGCCCCATCACATTAGTTTTAAAAGGATGCAGAACTAAATGGCAAACTGAGACGGTAGACCAGCTGCTGGAATCAGCCTCAGGCCTTAGAGGCATCATAAAGGCAAAGGAACCTACCAGATATATCAGTGAGAACGTGATGAAGGTATTTTGAGCTCGGTTAGGTTGAGAGAAAAAAAACTATTCCAAGCTGATGAACTGTTCAAAAGTGGAACAACTGCAAGAATGTTTCACCAAAAGCGACAGGCTGGGTAAGAAGGGCATTAAAAAGAGAAACAGGTGAATAGTGCACATGTGCCATATAAGGAGACTATTAGGGTGCCAGAGAAAAAACTCTTTAAAATGAGAAGCAGACCAGAGACTTATGGTGAGTCTGGAGGAACTGATTCACTGCTGCTCAGGTGGGGCAACTGCCTACTCCACCAATTTCATCTGAAACAAAAATGTCCAGGAATGGCATGTTCTGTTTTCATTTTCCTATAAGCCATGTACTGTAAATATTTGGAAACACGTACAATAGATTCCTTGTGTGCTGTTTCTATGGGACAGGAAAATATAGCCCCTTAAAACAAAAATAAACAACAACAACAAAAAAAACCATAGAACTTTGCAATTTAAAGCTCTTGTTTGTTATTTAAATAAGAAGTGCTTCAAAGTCTGAACATTTTCAATACATTCGTCTTTCATTGTGAATAAAAGCAAATAGAAATTGCTTTATGTAGCTCTAACACAGAGAGACTCCATCTGTTTGCCAGAAGCATTATTCCACCATGTGTAATCATGACATAAACAGAACTCAGGAACATTTTACCACCGTCAACAAACACTTACAGGCATATGCACACATGCTAGACACACACAGAGATTCTTGGAAAGAGAGAGAGAGAGAGGGAGAGAGAATGAGAGAGAGAGAATAAGAGAGAGGGGGAGAGAGAGAATAAGAGAGAGAGAGCAAGAGAGAGAGAATGAGAGAGAGAGAGACAGAGAGAGAGAGAGAGACACAGGACTGTGCATTGACTTATGTTCGTTTTTTGGACAGTCAGCCATCCCAAACCAAAATCCCCACCTTAAGCCTTAATGTAACCTTAATCTCTAACACATATAAACTGCGCCTGAGAGAATGCATTTGTTTTTTTGTTTGTTTGTTTCACAAATGCAGACACGTGCAAACAAGTTACCAACTTTTTATCTAACAGCTTCATTAGCCCTGGAAAAAATGTAAACTCCATTAAAGAAAAAAAAAAACAAAACAAAACAAAAAGAAAAAACTGGTGACTGTATTTCCCTCAGAGATGTGAAGTGCAGGGTTTCACCGTTTTTCATTTCCCGCTTGGTTGGATGGTAAGCACCTGAAAAGAAGCAAAAAAAAAAAAAAAAGTTTACGGAGCTTTCAATGTGTGCACACATGTAAGTGATTACCGAACGTGGCACACTTCCTTTTAAGCCAAAGGCTTCTCATTAGAAGCTTCTTTCCACGTCTTATGCTGCCTAATGCTGAACTGATCAAATAAAGACTGAAATTGCACATGAGCTCAGTGTGTTTAAGTCACTAATTGCATCTTAATTACGAAAAGTTTGCCAGGAAGAAATGTGTTCCCAGCATTTCTCATATAAAGGCAGAGAAGTGAAAGAAAACAAATCCTTCCAGAAACATTAACTTGATGGGAAAAAATAAAAAAAAATCCTCTTGAATGTGTTCATTAATGAAAAAAAAAATTTATTTGCATATTTTTAAAAAGTAAAATATAGTGACAAAATGCTGATTTATTTCATATATATAAAAAAAAGCGTAATAAAGATTTGGCAATAAAGGAAATTTTTACCCAAAAAGTTTCACAACTGATTTTGGTCTTATTTTTGTCAAAAGAGATTGAGGTTTTTGACTTAAATTCAGTCCAAGTAATCTTGTTCCATGAGGATGGTGCCTTATTCTTCCTATTCAACTATTTGAAATAAACATTTCTTCATACTTCTGAGTTACATAACATGTGAATGCCATCCTTTTCCACTCTCCTGCAAGTCAAACCTGCATCCTTTGTCACGCTCCCCACACCTTTGTCAGTGTATTTCTGCTCGTCCGCCTGCCTGTTACTAATCACTGCCTGTGGTGAATAATTCACTCGGGGCACATGGGGATTGAAGCTCTTTGATTGGCAGCTTTATTTTACCATCTCTTACATTATTAAAATACCTCTACTGGGTATTGTTACTATAAGGAGAGCCAGTAAAGGGCAGAGGGGAATTATTGGTTCATTGGAAAGCCCTTCCTTTTTACAAACTCACATCGCCTTTCCCGTCCATCCCAGTGCTTTCAGTTCAACGTCCCGTCAGTTGAGCGTTTCATTTTGTATCCTGCCACACTTTATTTTCTTGCTTTGTTCTGCGTTAATTTGAGAAAGCCCCCCCTGTGGGCGTTCATTCCTGTCTTCCTCTCTTCCTACACATCTGGTCCTTTGCTTCCAATTACCACACGTTTTATTCCCTTAGCCATTATCTCCCTTCAGTAAATCTGTGCCTCCATGGCATCCTTTTGGTCCCTACAGTCAGTTGTGCTTCTTTGTTGCAAATTAGACTTGTTTCTCTTTCACGTGAAGTTGAAGTTTGTTTACGTTTGCTCTAGATTTATGTACTACATGCCTCTTTAATGTCCGTGGATTCGCGAAAGTAAGATTGCATTTAATCTCGCTAGTTGCACTCTTTCAGAGTCTGTGCAATTGGCTTCTCAACCTGCAGTGCAGAGCGGTTTTGGCTAAAGAAGCACTACCATTAAAATATGTGTAGGAACTTATTACTCAGATTTGTACTTATTACTCAACTTTCTGCACATGATATATTTGCAGCTCTGCCTTTGCAGTAAAACATGTCTGTTATGTTTCCAGAGGCTAAAAAAAAATACTTTTAGGATTATTCTGCTGAAGAGCTATTCAAAATTGTGCTGGAATTCTTTTTGCATTTTCTATCATTACAACCACCAACACAAAGCAAGAAAAGCCTGTGAAGTGGAAATAAAGAAAATTTTATTTAATTAAAAATTGGTTATATTTTTTGCCATCCTCATATTATATTATATTATATTATATTATATTATATTATATTATATTATATTATATTATATTATATTATATTATATTATATTATAATGGTTGCATCACCCACAGCTTCCACTCAAAGTTTGTGGTCAGCCCAGTCCTACCAGTTAGCCCCACCTCCCAGCACCTCCTGCACATCCTATTTGATGTATTTTATGAAATGCTTTAAAAGATATCCAAACTTCAAACTCCAAATGTGTTTTATTGACATTGTATTTTTATTTTTTTTTAAATCAAAAATATCCAACCGAAAAGTATTCTTATCATGTAACTCATATGTTCTTAGTTGAAGCCTCTCAGCCATGGTGTGCTTCTGGAAATGAGGTTAGACATCAACAACTCTTAGGCTTGTGTTCTGCCACATGCGTCTGAAATTACTTCCTCAAGAACAAGCACAGCTCCTGCAGCTTCACACCCTCTCTGTCTCACCTTTTTGTCAACATTATTTTCTTTTTCAATATTTCAAACACTGGTCTTCCCTTTGAATGACCCCAAACCCCCTTTATATCCCAACACCCCAACCCTCTTCAAGCTCTAAAACATAGAACAATTATCAAGGCACAAAGTAGCAGTAATAGCAGAAAAGGATGTAAATGATGATGGAGAAGTAGATGGGTGGCCAAAACGATGCTTGGCTGCAATGTTATTGAGATTTAACTGTGTCAGTCTCATTGTGACCATTGGATGTGTGTATGAGTGTGCATTTTAACATGTTTGTTCACCTGTATGTTTGTCCTTTTTTTATATATAAATTCAATTCACACTGTCTCACATCTGCTGGATGTCTGAGGAAGTCATCTGTCAAAGTGGGTTTGTGAAAATTGAGGGTAGCTCCTCGCAGTGTATCTGGTATTTGTGTGTCTGGCTATTTCTGGGACAGTTTTTATTTGCCCTGATTCCTTCACTTGCTCAGGTCCTTCAAAGTCTCAGTGCTATTAGCCCTTTGCCCTCTTGTAAAGGTTGAAGGTGGAACAAAACACTGTTGTGCTGACAGTACGTTTGTACTCTGAACAACTTCTCTCCTTCAAAGCTAAACAGCACTGACTTCCAAAAGCTCTGAAGTCTTTTAGGTGATAGAAAGGCACAGATGTTCCTGCTCTTAAAACACTAAGTAATCTAAAAGAGCGTGTTTGAGTCATCGTCATTGGCATGGGTTCACAGTTTCCACATTCCAGGAGGGATTAGTCATTTGATTACTAATACATTGCCTGGCAATTGGCATTCATAGTCTTTGAATTTTTATATATTTTCTATACATTATGAATCCAAAGTAAATAAATTTTATTGGGACTTAAGTGACAAGCTGAGTATCTTGTCACTTAATAAAGGAGGAATAAAAATGATGCAGATTTCATTTCATTTCACAAATCAAATTTGGGAACATGTGGTGAGCATTTATTTTCAGTCCCTCCTGAGAAAATACACTGTACAGCCACTTTTACTTCAATTACATCTTAATCTCCTGGTGTGTGCCTCTTCCAGCTTTGCACTTTTAAAAAATGCCAAAGCATTTGTTCTTTGCAAAACAGTTTGACCTCGGTCAGATTGGAAGGAGAACATTTGTGAACGTCAACATTCTTAATCTGGCCTTGGATTGCAATTGCATTTAGGCCTGGACTTTAATTAGACCATTTGAACTCAAGCATATTCTTTGATCTGAACCATTTAATTTCAGCTGTGTGTTTTGGGTTTTTGCTGGAAGGTGAACGTCTGCCTGACCGTCCTCCTGTGTTCCTTGGTCAAAATTCAATTAAATCCCAATGATTCTTTTCATGTCATTATTGCCTCTTGACAAACCTCTCAGGCATGGCAGAAAAGCTGTTTTTAAGTTACACATAAAACTTAAAAACAGCTTTTTGAAGGCATTTGGGTGGACTGGGTTCTATTTACAGGAGTTAAAGGGATATGAATTAAATAAAACCATGTCACACAGAGAGAAAGATAGATTACTATTAAATGTGCTCATATAGTGTTTCTCCCAGCAAATTCTTTTTCTCTGCTTTGTGTTGGTTTCTAAAATCCCAGTAAAACCCATTCTAGATTTTTGGCCATAATGAGATACGAATGTTAAAAGGGACTGAATTTTAGATCTCTTTTAGATGTTTCTGTGTCTATTCACAGGGGATCATCAGATCTCAAGGTTTTTCTATCTGAAGTGGTGGAAAATTGGGTTGCTTCTTTCATCATCTTGAACTCCACAACAACTGGCAACAGACAGCTTGTGCATCTAATTACCAGGAACAGAATCAAAGTCACACAATGTGCTTGGCGGAAGAGGGAATTAAAATGCAAGGTGACAAGAGGATATAAAAATAAGGCTTCTCATACCGAAGAAAACAAGTTGTCATGTAAAATTGCGCAAAAGCAGTGGATTTGTAGCAAGGTGACGTATATGTTGGAGTACAAGTGTGAGAAGTGAGTTTAATAGGTTCGACTTTGAGTTTGCGGTTCTTATGTGATTGTTGACAATACCCTGACTTTAAAGACTGGAGGTGGTTGATTTCTGTCATTCTTTCATGGTGGCAATATGATATTTTAACATGTCCATCCATCCACTATGCAACATGCTTTATCCATTGTGGTGCCTTTCTCCAGCTGTCACTTCAACGTGTATGAAACATAATTAAATTTTGGCACATGGTAGAATTTCTGCTGAAATGGCTCTGCAAGTTATCTTTGATGTTAATATGGTAAGAAGAGAAGAAAAGGAGAGGAAAATCAAATGAAAACAACTCAAATTATGTCGTAGAAAAATAGATGTAGTACTTTTGTCTGGTAATGAAGATCTGGGACATGTGCCAAAGGAAAAGAAGTAATCCTTTACTCAACTGGCTATTTACAGTAACACAAATATGAATGCACCATGCACTAATTGTAAACTAATTTTCTTTAATATTCATTGAAATTCAGTGTATTTGTTGTGCCGTGCCAGGCCAGGTCTTATGACATGTTCTGTTCATGCCTTTAGTTTTGAGTTACAATTTTTCTTCTTCTGTTGTTCGTTTTGGATTGGTTTTCTTCCCCTGACTTACCGTTGTTTGCTGATCCTCCTTCAATATAATTACTTCTTTGTTTACTTTGTTCTCAGTCGTATGCTTGTGCTGTGTTTTAGTCATCATCGTGCAGTGTTGCATTTACAACAACCATGTTGTTTCTTGCAATATATTCCATAGCAGCACTTTTTGTTTTATTATTTTATTAAAAATAATTTCTTAGTGATATTTACTACTGCCTGAAAGCTTGTATTATGTCTAACTCTTTTATTCATTCAGCTGCAGCTGAAAGGGTAAATCCTTCATTTGTGGTGGCTTTTTGAGCTCACTTGTCGTTCACAAAGCCTTTTTGCTTTCTGCTTTTGTTGAACAGGTTTTCATCTGGACACACGTAGAAACCTCACAGTTGCGTCGTTTCTGCTCAGGCAGAAAGGTACATCGAGGCCAGATGTGTGATGTCGGCTTTCAAATGTGTGTGTCCTCTGTTCATAAGGGCAGACTCCTAAATGCCAGTGCTGAATTATTTATCAAGGCGACACCTTTGAGAGATGACAGTGATTGGGAATTAAGAAAGAAGAGTTGGATGATTGAGAGGCTAGAGAATTAAGCTGCTAAAGAAATATAAGGCACACTCAGTCACTTAGGTCGTATGTGTGTTTGTACAAAAATATGGCGTTCGAGCAAAATGTCTGATCGCCACATTCACAGATCAGCAAAATGGTCTCTTTAATATTAACCCACATGAGCTTTCCTCTTAATTTATAGCGAGAAATATGATTCCCACGTTAAGGTCAATAATTCTTTATTTATCTAAATGTTTCCCACTGTAGTGTCACAGAAATAGCTGGAGGTAAAATAATGTAACCGTGATCAGCTTGCAGTTTAACCATTTCTAATGAGACATGCATGATACTTTTGGAATAGTGACTGCAGAACAATTATGGTGTTTATTTAAAGACAGAACGGTTTCAGATACATGACAGTTGTTGGTCATGTGACTGAAATATAAGGGACCCTTTAAATGAAGGAGAAATAGACTGGGCATATGAATTTTACTTTATGCTGTTATGGATTTTGGGCTTCGGTCTATCTTTCTCTAGCCTGATTTTTTGAGTGAGTCACTTATCATGTCCTCTAGTTTTTTGGGGGGTTTTTTTTGTCAGCCTCTTTACAAGTTATCTGCTTCCTGGTTTGTGTTAATTAAAACAATATTTCTTTGCACTTGACTCCACTGCAAACATGATTCATGTCATTTTTACGACTTCCAAAAAATATATTTTTTTTCCCTCATTAACAAATGAATAAATGTGATCAAGCGGTAATAATCTACATGAAATCAAAACATCTGCACAAAAAGTGTAGCATTGTCTTTTAAAATGCACTACAGCCTATTGTTGAAAACGAGAAGAAGTGCCTAATCAGTGAACCAGGAAGCAGGGAAGTGGTTTAAAGCAAACCTCATTAAGCAAAAGTAACAAAACGGCAATGGTAGGGCAAACAAAACAGGATCAATGTGAATCTGATAAAGAACAACCTGGAGGTATATTTACACTGAGAGAGTAATTAACTAACTCTGAGTAAGTGTGAAAATGAATAAACAATGACCTGCAGATTCAGAATAAGCAGAAAAAAAAAATACAAACAGAAACCAGGTTGGCAATGCTAAGATAATGCAGGGAAGGATGGATGAAAATGGATTCATATTATTATTTTTTTAATTTCGTGTTAAGTGACTTTTGGACGTTTCAATCTGTACACCTCAGCATTTATAGGATGTATCCATATCCAGATGCCACACTGTTTCTTCTACATGATAACCACACTTCAGTACAATTCAGTTTATTGTACAAATTAATTTCACAGCAAAAGTCATCTCAAGACAAATATACAGAAATACACAGTCGATTCAGTAAGTCTTAATCAGTCAAAATCAGTTACACATTTTGAAATTTGACTTAACATCGCTCCTCTGTTAACCTTTTAACAACATTTTTGTTGTCATAGTACAGAGCAGTAGCTCCTGCAATTCCACCAGGTGTTTGCTAATTGCTGCTGGCTAGTCTGGAGTTGCTGACTGAGGGAGCAGTGGGTTCAGGGTCGGGCGATGCTCTGCGTCTCGGAGGCGGCGTTCGTTCCCCTGAGCTTTTTGCACAGCTCAATGGTTGCCATGGGAGATTAAGGTATTTCTCAAACATGCATGAAAGAATTAAAACAACACTCCAGGTATTTTTTTATTTTTTGATGAGGGAATAACCGTATAACACAATGTAAACATCCAAAAAGTTGATTTTACATAATACTACCCCTTTAACTTTGCAACAACCCCTCATATTGAGCATTTAACAAATGCATTTCTTTATGCATTTGTGTATTGTATTTAACAAAAAAGAAACCTCGAGCATTGATTCATTCAAGCAGGAAGAAGAGAACAGAGAGAGACGGGAATAAACATTGAAACATAGAGATGGGTGTTTCAATGAGAAGGGTGGTAAACTTGCATCAGTCTGATTTTATTTGTGTGACCTTGATTTCAAGAAAATTAATTGATTCAGAAATGTTGTGTTGCATTAGGTTCTCTACGCACCCGCTTACGAAACAACATCTCACTTGGGCTAATCGTTTTCTTATTGCGATTATAAGAAAAATATGGCAGAATGTTAGATGAACTGGAAGTGAGACAGCAAAATGAAAAGGAAGCAAAGACATGCTGACCCACTTCATGAGGGATGTGCCACTTCAGAGAGGATGTAAGCTGAGGTTGGGTCGCCCACCAAGGAGCTCTGGGCACAAAGTAATTATCTGTGTGTGTGTGTGCGTGTGTAGGTGTGTGTAGGTGTCTGTGTCGGACTCATAATGACTTATTACCTCTCATACGAAGTGGATGGGTGGCCAGCGGGAGGAAGGCATCTCTCTCAACTTTTTGCAGCTATGCTCTCTTGTCACAATATCTGGATGTACAAAAATCAGAGTCCAGGCAGATTTTACTGTGGAATGTGTGGCTTCACAATTGGAGGTTTTCACTTTTCCCCTTGTTAAATGTTGTGATATAATCATGTAAATGTCATGTAGCATAACTTTAAACCAGGTTGAAATGCTTAGCTGCTCTTTAACTTAGCTGTTTATGCTTCCTGACTTGGTGTGGATTTACTAAGGAAGTGGTTTCACAATCCACAATTAAGCATCGTCTCTAAATTAATGAAACATCCTTCAGAAGCAGAGAGACTGGACCTCATTGGTTTATAAAGTTATTTTGTTTTATAAATGTCCATTGTTTTAAGTTATCAAGTTAACAATATAAGAACATACCTACTTATTGGAAACATGAACATCTTCCTGGTTTGAATCCTCAGCAGGGTGTGGCAGTATGCAACCATACAGACCCTGCATTGTCTCCAGTGTTTCAAGATGTGGTGCATCATTTTTAATAATCAATCTCTGTGAACTTTTCTTCCCAAGTCATTTTTTTTTCTTTTTGCTGTCTATTCTTGTGTTTTTATCTAAACATAATTCATGACTGAAAAACAGGGAACACCCTGGTTTTAATACTACAGCATAATAATCCCATGACTCTCTAAGACTTTACTGTTTTATGTATACCGTCAATATAGTCTGCTGCTTGGCATCTTCACATTTATGAATGTGAAACACATGCTCAAAATCCCCACAATCCCTCGCTGTGTCCAATTCAGTTTGAGAACCACATGTCAGACAGTGGCACTGTGTGTTTCCAGAAATTGAAACAAAGAAGCAGAGCTTGATGAAGGCAAACTTTGGATGCAGTTGTGTCAATAGGTTTATCCAGTATTTGTCCAACCATGTGCGGTAGTGCACACGCATGCTCTATGCAAGTGCTTGAGATTTATTTATATCCTTTTCTCTAAGCACCATGGAAAAAAAGTCCATTAAGTTCCATCAAGTACACAGTGTCTTTACCAGCTGAAATTTTACAATGTCCCTCCTCCATTCTTACCCTTTCTCCCACATTTCTCTCTCCGTTGCTGGGGTTACAGTCTGCCCTGACATGGCTTCTGGCCAGTCAGGCTTTGTTCTACAGATGGCTCCGTCCTCTTTCATTTGGTGCTTCTGCTCCTATCTACCTCCCATGATCCTCCGTCATGTGCAGCTGCACGCCAGCCATCATGTGTCACTAGTTAAGCTCATTTGAATGCTTTAATAAATGTACTCACACGTGCAAATGCTCTATCTCCACAAGCCTACTCTTCACTTGCAAATATTTTTTGGCAGTGCTTATGTGCACTTGCTGTTTATGGACATGTGGTACAGAACAGGATGTGGGCCTGGAGACACAGTTGCACAAGCTGAGTAGCAAGAAAGCAGCGGCTGAAGGAGCCTCAGACTGTGGCTGTTTCTAATTCAAAGACTTGAGTAATTTTGGGGTAAGATGAAGTCCTACATGAAAGAGAACTTTTTAGTGCTAAAAGCTTCACAATCGGGCACCTCCATTGTCTGCATTATTTTTTATGGATGCATTAATTTTCCGTTTGCGCAAGTGTATTTGTTTGGATATCGCGGTCTATATGGTTTATTATTTTTGTTAGCAGTTAAAGCCAGCCAAGCAGGTGTAACTCGGGGTCTCAGGTGGTTAAGCAAACTTTAAAACTGTCAGAAAAATGTGAAAGCCATTGGAGTTAACATTATTTAGCTGCGGGGTCATTTTCTTTAAGTGTCTGGTTGTAGACTGCATAAGGGAGAGAGTGGCTGTACTTGCGCGGTGGATTGATCTATGCCACAGGTGACAAACTCCAGTCCTGGAGGGCCACTGACCTGCAACTTTTAGATGTGCTTCTACTGCACCACACCTGAATAGAATAATTAGGTCAGTAGCAGGACTCTGGAGAACTGATCTACACAATAAGGAGCCAATTAAGCCATTTGACTCTGATGTTTTGTACCTGTGGCACATCTAAAAACTGCCCAAATGTTTTTTTTCTTCATTAGTACGTCATGTTGGTGACTGAAGCCTGTTACGATGACTTCAACACATTTCTTCAGAAAGGTTAGCACGACTTTTAATGCTGCCCAGAATGTTTGTGTAAGCTAATTTCTATAACACCCATTGATTATGTGATGCTTAATGTCTGAGCTGTGTTCATGGCAATTATTTCTGACTTTTTTCATGCTTTTGTCGGTGGTGAAAAATGCTCTCCAGGCTAAAAGGGGATGAGGGGGCAGAGTGTTTTGAACGAATATGACTGTGACGCACGCAGGTGGCTCTGATTAGTTTTGCTCACGCTTCTCTTTAAAACATGTATTTATTATCCTAATGTTTCTACTATTCTTGTTTTCCCTCCAGGCTGGGGAAAAACAGACATTCTTCTGTTGGCTCATGCACTTCTTCCTACGTGCAAAGGCCACAAGAAAAAATGCCAAAACAGCTCATGTCAAACTCTGGACCATGTCGTCAGATATGTGGTCGTTCTAATGATCCTATTTCTTTGTAGAAGAACTTTGTCATTGGCTTAGGTTTCTATTTAAGTGTAGCTGTGCTTAAGTTGTATTTGTTGTCTCAGCATTTTGTCAAAGACGGGAGCCAGTGTAAAAGCCTTTCTCATTGGTGTGGAACCAGGGCAGCCCTTTCTCCTGCTTGTTGGTGAAAACAAGAGCAGCACCAAAGACACTTCACCATCAGAGATCACAAGACCATCCCTGACCATCCATGGCATACAAGACTCCCCATGGTCGCTTTGGGTGAATTTTCAAAACACTCTCCATCCTCAGTTCAAAGTAGCATGAATATATGACCTTTGTTGTATATTGCTGTCAGTGCAATTTGATCTTGTTTTGAAATAAAAGTAGATTATATACTGCAACTTGTGTTGGTGTTTTTGTAGATGCAAGTGGCATCTAATGTCTTTTTAAAATGAATTTGGGGATTCTTGACAACCACTAGTTCCTGAAAATGTTTTCTCCCAATGTTGCTCTTGATCTCTCTTCCCATCAACTCTGACCTGCTTACCTTTATGCATTTAGGATCATCAACTCCCAAGCAAGATGCTGCCACTGCCATGTTTCCTGATATGGATTTTGTATTCAGGTCTGTCTGAACAATTCAGTTTTCATCTCATCTGACTGGATAACCTATCACTGTTGGTAAACTGAAAACATAATTTGGCATGGCTAATAATTATTACTAAATTGACAATGCATTTTATTTATAAGTACCTTTCAGAGACCTCAAAGACTTTGCATAGGTGTTTCATAATAAAAAAGGTTAAAATCACTTGGAGTTTATGGTTTTATGACAAAATGTGAAAAAAGTTCTATGGATATGAATATTTTTTGCAAGGTACTATGATGTCAGTGAACATTATACTTGCTTGCAGTGACTTAGCAAGAAATGATAAAAAAGCTATGCAAATTTAAGCTTGTTTCACTGTGATATTAAAGACTAAATACAATGTTTTTCTTTCTAAATTCATTTTATTTACATATTGCAAAGTGCTTTTTTTTTTTTTTTTACTGTAAATCTTCATTACTAGAAATTCCATCAAACATCATGGCTCCATAACGCATGCAGTCACACAATTCAAGAAAATCCCACAAGACATGCCAAAACTCGTCTTTTAAGTTTTGCCATAATTCTTCATATAAAAGCAGCAGCATTTTAAAAGGTACATTTCTCAATATTTTCAATAAAATGGCAAAACAGGAAGAAAGCAAGCTCAAAAAAATGACTCCTGATATCAGCAGCAGTATTACTAAAATACGGAAAAAAAAGTTTGGATATCGTATTTGTGGTAAACGAATTGAAATTGTTTGCTGGTGCAAACTTAAACTGAGTATACAATTTCTATAGAACACCTGTTTGTCATCCTTTCCCCAGACGTTTTTCAAGTGCATGCTACTGTGCGTCCATAAAAAGATGGTCCAAACCAGTCTGGTTCCTCAAGTGTCACCAGATGTTCACAAGCTCAGCCAGCAAAGCATTTCCCTCTGCAAATGGCCCGATTTCGTCTGCTTCTCGACTCTGTTTCACCGACTCTCAGTCTGCTACACTCCACTTTGGATGCGTACAAGTGCTCTGTGAAAAGTAGCCTCATTTCGTAGGTTAATAAGAGTGAACCTATATTTAACATGGAGGGAGGAAACCATAAGAAGGCCCTTTGGCTGTCCCAGAGCTTTGTCTCTGTAGACTGACTGGCCCTTTTTTGTGCAAGACAGCTTCAATGTGGCCTCAATAGGAAAACAGAGTCTAAACTGAATGTGCCACAGCTACATGCATCCATTAAAATCACTCTCACTGTGAAGGATGAATAAAAGTTGTGCTGATCTTTAAAAGACACAAAGTTTCAAATTCTAAAAAGTTGAAGCAGGAAAGAGATATTGTTCTTTTCTGTACATTTACAGTGAAAGTAAAGATGGAAAAAAAAATATCCAAAAGGTTTACACATTTGCAATTACATTTATTCAATTCCTCACACAGTAATTAAGTTCTATAATAAATGGTTGTTTGATGTCATTGTCATAAAAACCCAGGTGTAACAGATTGTAAATATTTCAAATATTTACTAAGCTAGCGTTTTGAAGGAAGATTAAGTCAAGTAAATATAGCTTAAACTGAGAAAATAAAAGGAACAGTGTGATAACCAGTTTCGTCCTTATGATCCAAAATCAGGTTTTTGCACAGCAGACCTGTGAAGCGGGCACTAAGGGAGTCACCATAAAGCTGAAATGATGTGTGTGTGCATATAAGAGAGAGCCAGCACATCAAAACAAACAGCTCAGGACATAAACTCTGTCATCAGTCTTGGGATTCCAAGGCTGGCAAATGTGTCCTCATATGGCGCCCTCTCTGTGTTAAAAAGACTGCTGTGTTCTTCCACGAAAACAACTGAAGATTCCTGGACGTAACTCAAAAATAGCAGCGTATGGGAAAAAAAAAAAAAAAAAGTCAAAGTATCTCACTGATTAAATTCAAAGTATGTTACTCAGTGTTTTTCAGCCTTCATGAAAAACACTGAGATTATGGTTCTCACAAGCACTATGCAGTAGGTGTGGGTTTGGAGGCTCAGTCTCTTTGATGATTATTAGATGTTCCAACAGGACATCAATGCTGAACATTATTTTCATGTGAAATGCAGTCACATAAAAACAAACATGTGCTCATAACCTTTATTTGTAAAAATCCATTCAAGTTTTTCCCTGGCTTGAATATTAGACCATGAAAAATAATGTCGTTATTAAAAGCACAAATTTCAATGACATTTGTGCCCAGGACCTTTGTATCAAAGCTTCTGATCTGTGTAGAATCTTGAAAACGAAAAAAGGATAAGCATAACCTCCATTACCTTTGCACAATTATGATTTTTTTTTTGATAATATGACATATTTTCCTCTATATATTTACTTTGTAACACGTAAATCACTGCTCCTACACATATGGATGAACAGCAGTTCAAACATTTACACTGTAAATTCTAAGTATGGCTGAATATGTGTGACTGGGTGTTGGCACAGATTGCCTGCACCGATGAGAGACTTTATAGATCAGTTCAGTCATTTATTATTCACTTTAATTTAATCTTGAGGAAGCAGATGTTGTTAGGCCACAAGTACAATCACCTCTCTCTTCTTTTTTTTTCCCCTTTCCTCCCTTTTGTGCTTTGTTCCTTCCTCTTCTTGTCAAGGTGCATGCCTGTGCGCTAGCATGTAATGTATCTAAGAAAGTGAAGGTAAAAAAAAAATTAAATAAATAAATAAAAATGCTGGACACATCTGCAAGGTCAGCTCCATCTGTAAAAGACATCAGAAGAGCCAACATAACAACTGGCGAAGTACTTAATGATGCCTCATCTGTTTGGTGTTTTCTGTTCTGAACAGATTCTGCTCAGTTAGCTGTTATTTAGTTTTCCCTCAGCGCACATGACACAAAAACAAATGCATGAGTGTTTGACACTGTATGCATCGTCAAACATGCATACAGTGCATGTTGATGCCTCTCAATCAGCCAGCGGTATCAACAAAAGATGAATGAAAAAAGTCTTTGCCGTTTCCTGAAATTTCCCTGCGTCACGCAGATAGTAAATCTGATATCTTTTAGCACGGCCGAACAGACTGCATATGGCTTCATGTATCCACAAAAAAAATGAAGACTGTTCCTTTTGGAGGGTCAAACAACAAGTGGCAATGGCAAGTAGTGCAAATTGGAGATTGATGGAAGAAGGAAATGAGAAAAAGTGATCAGTTTGTCTTCCTGTAGCCTGAGCACAAAGCACAATCACTACAGAGAGTTTTCTAAAGTATGAACAAATCCTTTAATTTTACCAACATTTTGCTTGTGAGAGGAAGGGATGCTCATGTTTTGGAGTGGCCCAGCCACCTGTCGAGTCTATCTAGGAACCAGGGTCGTTCCTTGAACCTCTTGGTTCAATTTTAAACTCTTAAATCTTAATCAGCCAGAAGCATCAACAATTTTGAGCTAAACTGCAAATATGATGCGTAGTGAATCTGCACACAGTGGAGGATAAGTGGTATGGATGTAAACTGAGCGCAGTTAAAAGTTACAGTTTTATGTATTGTCTGTAAAACATAAAAATCTTTATAGATCACATTTAAGACCACAAAGTGATATACAAGAAGACACGTTAAACACCTTGCAAATACTTTCATGTGCAGATTTGCTGCTCTTGAATTTAAGAAGTCACCTAAGGTCATGGAAATTGAGAACAGACTCTTTTTTTCTTTTTTTTTACCTCAAGAATAAATGGGCTCTGATATATTTATAAGTAGCCTAATTGAAACTGTCCTGTCTGTGAGGAATGACCTTGTTTAAAATGAGAGTGTAAGCTCGTGTGTGCGCGTGTGCGTGTGTGTGAGCACAACGTGGGGATGGGGGCAGAGGGAGGCTGGCACGCCCAAGCTAAAGTACTGAATGACGTGCGTCTGTTGTGTCTTCTGTATCGGTGCGTCCTGCTATTGGCGGACTATTGGAAAAACAAAGCAATCAGCGGCGCGCCGTAGGCGGGTGAATCGCCGGTTGATAAATCCAGATCTCTCTCCCGTGGGCGGGAACGGCAACAGTCGAAGAGCGAAAGTGAGGCGCATGAGGAGCGAAAGAGAGGAAGAGACGTGGAAGAACCGAGGCTGTGGCGGCGGCTGTGGTTGACCGGGGTCCGCGGAGGGGGCGAGGCGTCCGCCCCTGCATGCGACTTCAGCCGCGCATGGACGACCACCTCAGTCTCCTGCAATCACCCCCGCCGAGCGCAACCAAAACCAGAGGCGACACCCTGGTGAACCACGGCTACACCGAGACAGAGGCCGACGTGATGACGGTCGTGGCGTGTGACAACATGCTGGAGGAGTCGGCGGCTTTGCCGGGCCACCACTCTCTGGACCGGTACGAGCCGGACCACGAGTGCTGCGAGCGGGTGGTCATCAACATCTCAGGGTTGCGCTTCGAGACGCAGCTGAAGACGCTGTCACAGTTCCCAGAGACGCTGCTGGGGGACCCCAAGAAGAGAATGAGATACTTCGACCCCCTCAGGAACGAATACTTTTTCGATCGGAACCGACCCAGCTTCGATGCCATTCTTTATTACTACCAGTCAGGCGGGCGCATCAGGAGACCTGTTAACGTGCCCATTGACATTTTTTCCGAGGAGATCCGCTTCTACGAGCTGGGCGAGGAGGCTATGGAGAAGTTCAGAGAGGATGAGGGCTTTATTAAGGAGGAGGAGCGGCCGCTGCCTGATAATGAGTTTCAAAGGCAGGTGTGGCTGCTCTTTGAGTACCCAGAGAGCTCTGGTCCCGCCCGGGGAATCGCGATAGTGTCTGTCCTGGTCATTCTCATCTCCATTGTCATCTTCTGCTTAGAGACGCTGCCGGAGTTCAGGGACGAGAACAGGGACCCGATCACCATTGCGCCTCTGATAAATGGCACGCTGCCCTATTTCATTAGTCCCTTCTCGGACCCTTTCTTCGTGGTGGAGACGCTGTGCATCATCTGGTTTTCATTCGAGCTGCTGGTGCGCTTCTTTGCATGCCCGAGCAAAGCCACGTTCTCCAAAAACATCATGAACATCATTGACATCGTTGCCATCATTCCCTACTTCATCACCCTGGGCACGGAGCTGGCAGAGAGGCAGGGGAACGGACAGCAGGCCATGTCTCTGGCCATCCTGCGCGTAATCAGGCTCGTTCGGGTGTTCCGCATCTTTAAGCTTTCGCGGCACTCCAAGGGCCTCCAGATTTTAGGGCAGACTCTGAAGGCCAGCATGCGCGAGCTGGGGCTGCTCATCTTCTTCTTGTTTATCGGGGTCATCCTCTTCTCCAGCGCCGTCTACTTCGCCGAGGCAGACGACCCGGAGTCGGGGTTCAACAGCATCCCGGACGCGTTCTGGTGGGCGGTCGTCACCATGACCACCGTGGGTTACGGGGACATGCACCCCGTGACGATCGGGGGCAAGATCGTGGGGTCGCTGTGCGCGATCGCGGGCGTGTTGACCATAGCGCTGCCCGTGCCGGTCATCGTGTCCAACTTTAACTACTTCTACCACAGAGAGACTGACGGCGAGGAGCAGGCGCAGTACCTGCACGTGGGGAGCTGTCAACCCCTGGCGGACACGGAGGAGCTGAGGAAGACACGCTCTTCCTCCTCACTCAGCAAAAGCGAGTACATGGTGATAGAGGAGCACGGGATCAACAGTGCGTTCAAGCAGCAGCCAAACTTCCCGACCACCACGACCACCGCTCAGAACAACTCCCAGAACTGTGTCAACATAAACAAAAAGATCTTCACCGACGTGTAGCCAACTTTACAATAATTACAGGATGACGCGATGATGAGTCAAAACATATATGCAACAGCGTTTGGGAGCAAAGGCAGATAAAAAGAGAGCAAAATAATGGGGGGCGGGGGGATAAAACATGGGCACAACCCGTTGTAAAGAGATGCTTTGTGCGCCATTCCAATAATTTGGATTAAAAAAAAATCTATATATTTAAGTCATTCTTGCTTGCAAAAAGAGAATGAGCTCCACCTCGACAACAACACGTTGCTCTCTGAATGAGCGGCAACGAGCCTGCTGTGCGCCGTGAGGCGGGCAGCATGTCCGGCACAATCACAACAGGTAGAGATAAAAGCTGTGTTGACTGTGAAAGACGAGCACGAGCAGCAGACGCTTCTGACAAAGGACGCTCACGCGGTGCCATCGTGCGTCAAGAGTCGTGATTCGACAGTAATACCCTCTATGTTCAATATTCGGAGTCATTTAAATATGTGTAGCCTCTGTGTGTGGTCAAGCATAAAATCATGTCAGAATGACGTAATCCAGCATAATATATATCTATGTCATATAAACCGTTCTGTGGTATACCTTTATTGTGCGTTAAAGTCTAGTCTAAATACTACTGTCTTAAAAAAAACCATAGATATAAATCGTCTTGGTAGGCTATTTAATGCGTAAGCAGCTCGACGTAAACCACTAGAGTCAAGACGGCCGTCAGGGTCTCATTGTAGATACTACACACACGTGAGGAGGGGGACAAAATAGGGCGCGTTCTCCGATCAAAGATGGGGCGCGTTTCTCTTGTGGTAGCCTCAAATAGAGCCCGCTGTGATGCAGTCTCCATGGTGACGCGTGTTTCCTCGGTAACCCTTCTTCCCCTCCCAACCCTCCCCAAGTCACCGTTGCCATAGCATCACTGTTTCCACAGTAACCTCCCAGATGGTTTCAAAGTTATATTGGAGATTCTAGTGCGAGTGGCTTGTCTTAATCAATCAGACCAAAACATATTCAGATTCAACGACTGTTAAAGACTGCCGGTACAGAAAGTAAATGAAATATAAAATAATTTAAAAAAAAATAGTGAAGACCTCAGCCACTCTGAACTGGTTAACAATCACGGGCCACAACTCAAACCGGTGTTGTGGTGGGAGACTGAAAGCGAAGAGGCAGCGTGTGAAGAATTATGAATGGACTGGGAATACGTTGCACGACGGCCCCGAGTGCACTACTGCGGGTGGCCATTGGAGGACGCTGTTCCACTGACAAAAAAAAAAAAAAAGGTAAGCTCTGTCTGTGATCCCTTTGTTTATATTGAAAACACCTTACAGTATTTCTGTATCTGTGTGTCTGGTGGACAGAAAAAAGGTTTGACATAAAAAAAAAAAAACAAACAAGCAGGTCAACATCAATGATTGTGCACAGGGCTCCCTCACACATGAAAGAACAGGCTGTTGTGACGTTTAGATTTGTTTCATGGCATTCATCAGTGTATCTCTTTTTTTGTGGAAAACATATTTCCATCCATCCATCCATCCATTCATCCTTCCATAAATCCTCCTATTCTCTTTACCTAATTTTCCTTGCAGCTTTCTCAGGTGCCTGATGTCTGTCTCCAGCAGTCAATTGGACAAGAGGCAGAAAGGATTTCCAATCCATCACAGTTACTTGTTATTTTTTATTTTATTTGAATAAGTGCAATAATCTGGCATCTGATCAGTGCACATATTTCTCATGTTTAGCCTTCCATCCAGTGTGCGTCTATGTGTACATTGTGCAAAGGGCAAACATGTTCTTCCTTTGTGACCAGGTTGCCTTTCACCTTCATTTGACTTTGGATATAAAATCAGTGGGACCAGCAACAGCATGCCAAATCAGCCTGTCTAAGCTGTGCCCCCTGGTGGCCACTGTTTGCTTCTAATAGGCCAAGTGGCTCACACCTGCTTTTATGACCTCTGTGTTCTCCAGAGGTTCACCAACATTGGGATAAATCACAAAAAGTGGGGGGAAAAAAAAAACTCCCCCCCAAAAAATCCGTTCATCTGTATTATGGAAAATCTTATTCTGTGATGACTTATCCTCTGGAGGCTATATAAATGCTTTCATGCACTAATGTCTATGCATTAAGTTGATGTATTTCAGCTCATTTTAAACATGCCGTAAAGCTACACGTTTGTGTTTAGATATTAGTTATGGTCGTACCACATTATATACTGATATATGTTCAGCATGTTCAACAGAGGTGGATGGAAAAGTTTAATGGAAAATAATGCAATCTGTGGCATTTTAAATAAAATTAGGGTGTGCATATCTTATTCTGAAGATTGAAGTAAGTGGTTCTATATAAATATTTAGGACTTTCTGATTTTATGAAACGTTCCCATTGATTTACAACCCAGACTTCTACTTCCCCCCCTAATTTTCTAATACTTGCTATATTTCTCTGTCACTTGAGTTTGCCTTTTTGTTTTTATATTTTACTTACTTCTCTTTTTAATTGCTGCAGTTCACATTATGTATTTTATGCTACTTTTACTTTGTTTCTTGAAACACCCCCCGCACCCCCCATCCCAAAAAAAAAACAAAAAAAAAAAACAAAACAAAAAAAAACAGTTCCTCAGCTGAACAGCTGCCAGTAAAAATGCAGCTATTAATGGAAACAGACTATGGGAATTCAGATTATTTGTCCTTAGATACTTACTTCAGTGTCCCATTACTAAAAACATTCTCTAAGACAAAAAGAAAAAACAATTTTATGAGACATGCTCTTCTTTTTAGCTCGTATTTTAGTAAAGTAATTAATTGAGGCAACATTCTTAGTACACTGTTATTCTACTGTATGTTTTTCTCTTGTTTTATCAAAACAGGTCTATTGTCAGTGACGTCTTGTATAAATAATTGAACATGTATGAATAAAGATCAAATGAAAATTGCATAACTTGATTAGAATTTTGAGCTTCTCAGTGTGGGCTTTGGCATGGCAAGAAGAAAGATGATTTCTTTTGTCAATGAGACTATCAGAGTGACATAATTCTGCAGTTCTTACACTTTTTCTTTCTTTCTCTTTTTTCTGCTCAGACAACCTGGATCCCCTGATGATCTCATTTCTGTTGCCTCCCTTCAAGGTAAAAACAAAAAAAACATTATGATTCATTATGTGTTTTAAATTATCCTGACCCCACAAAGTCTGAATTATTTCTGTGTTACATTGATGAATTGCACATTGGCTCAAACATCAAGTGTAATACAGACGTCTATATCAAGATACGACTGTATTTTGTACATTTTTCATTATAGTGAAAATCAATCCTCTTATAGCAACTGATGGAATGACTCATAAAATGTCATTTGACATCTAAATTAGTCCAACTGATAAACACATGTTCACTTTCTTTTAAATATAAAGTATTTATGGATATTTAAGTTAATCTTGGCTTTTTTTAGTATACTAAATGTTCACTTGACTAAATATTTAGTTGCATTACATTTTAGTTTCTAACTATTTCAAAAATGATTGCTGTACTCCATAAAATCATTACTTTATACAAGGTGTGCCCGACCATATTACCCTTAAAGCAAAATTGGCACTTGCTTCCTGTAGTACTCAGATCATCCACCAGAGGGAATAAGAGAAGAACTGGCTTTTACACAACAGAAGAAAAGGAGAACTTTGTGTTAGAGGTCTCAGACATGTCAAAAATAATGCATCTGGGCTTAAAGGGTTAAGGTGAAATTTAAAACTGTATAGTTTAGGTGAAAGATTCTCTGTACTTTTCCTCAGGTCCCACTATCCTTCATGTTTAATGGGTTTCCCATCTGCCTCTCGCCTGACTTAAATGAATGGATGATGAAAACGGTACTGCGTCAGACAGCGGAGGTAACGCAATTATTTGAATCAGGTGTGTTAGAGTACTATCTAACACACAGAGGCCCTGGGATTAGGATTGTAAACCACTGGTTAAGGTCATGCACTAACCTGGAGTGAATCTATTTCTCTCCTCAGGATGCAGAGACTTCGTCCTGGTTCTGTTGGACTGGAAAGACCCGGTGGATTTGATCTACTCCCCCTGCCTTCTTAATTTCAACGGGTGCCCTCCAATTGGTGACTAGCAATTCTCCCACTTGTCAATTCAAAATGCATAATCAACAGGCACATAAAGCTGTTCTCAGAACATTTTGTAGCACACAGTTTGGACTTGATACTCTATGAATGGAACCTTTGCAGGGTCAAAGGTCATTTAGATGTAAAAAAATAAAATAATAATAAATATCCGGACATTTTCTAAATGGCATACAATAGTTAAGCACAGCAATCTGCCAGCATTTTTGCAAAGCACCTTTCACTTTACGGGGACTTTGATTTTTTCTTTTTTTTTTCTTTTTTTATTTAATTTCCCCCAAAGGTGATAATAATCATGAACAATAAAAAAAAAAGAAATATCTGAAAGCAAGTTTAAAAAAGAAGTGGCAAAAAAAAAAAAAAAAGATCTGAGTCCATCTGTGATTTGACTGATATGAAACTGTGATACCAATCAAAGACTGTTAGCCATATGCCTTTGTTATATATGTGTGTTCTGTATTGCTAAATATGTTTAACAGACACATTCTCATGTGTGCTGGTTGCTGCTATTCTTTTGACGTACTCATGAAGAACAACACAAATGCATTTAGGCACATGTTGATACAGACATTTTAGACATGCACACACAAACACACACTTGTTTACATGTTTCAGCTCTATCCCAGAGTGCACTTTGTTTTTTTGTTTTTTTTTTTTTTTTTATTGTTGCTTTTCCATTTGGGATAGAGCAGAATATTGACAGTTGAAGGCTGTGTATGCCTGGATTTATTCTGCGTTGTTGTGCACTGTCTTCAACATGACCCATATAAAGAGATCATGAGGTGTACTGTCTTTCTTTCACAGGAGCTGCAGCCTGTTTCCACTTATTTACAGATACTAGAACTGACTCGAGCCTGTGAAAATATTTCAGGCTTTATTCTTGTTTTGTCAGTCATTTTAAAAACAGTTTGTCCTCTAGAAAACAAGATTCGATGGTCAGATTTTCAGTTCGTTTTGTAATCTTCAATGTAAACCATTGCATGATCACGTTGAGACAATCTTCTACATGCACATGCCTCTGGTGACATCACATAAGGCATCTGATCAGTTTCTCTGAGTAGGTTCAGTTGTATGATGTTTCTGTTTTGTTTTTAATCACTTCTTTAAATGTTAGTCGTTCACTAGCGATTACAAATACAGCTGTTGAGCTTGATTATGCTTTCCCTTGCGTTATCATCAACCAAACACAGAATGTGTAGTCGTGTTTTCCCCTCTTGCTTTTAAAAAGTGTATTTTGTAAAGTCCTGCGACTGAAATCTCTTTTTCAGTACTTTGTTATATTTGTAGTCATTGAAGAGCTCTTAGTGAAAAGAATACACTACTAGATGGGATCTTTCACATGCAGGGAACCTCACTATTTAATCACGTTACCAAGCAGAGCTTTACATTTTTTGTAGTGATCAGTACTCTCTGGATCACAGGGAAACACATCAACACAGCAGATGTCAAAACAATTGAAAGCTCCCTGTTAGATCATAAATGGTCCGGTCTCTGTTTAAAGGACACAAAGTCAGTAAACATCAAAGAAATAAAAAGAAATGCGTACAGATAATAAAAGATGCACCGCACTGTGGCAGACGTAAAAATCAAAAATCAAAACAAAAAACAAAACAAAAACAGAACAAAAAAAACAAAAAACAAAAACAGAACAAGCCACAAGGATTTATGTTTGGCTTGGAAAAGACGTGGTGATTCCCTGCCGTGTTGGCAGCGTGTTTGGACCGTAAAGATAACAGAAGTGAGCCGGAGCAGAGTGGAAAACTTCAAATCCTGTCTGTGCCAAAGGCGTAAATATTAACATTCTCACAAAGGTTTACAGCAGTTGCACTGTCATGCTGTATAACAACAGGTATGAATTAATGCTTCAATGAATAACCTACCACTTTACTAGCGATTCCTTTCCAATAATCTTTTTCATAAGGCAAATTGGAAAAGTGTTTCTCTGTTGGTTTTCCTAACCTTGCCTGTGTGCTACTGGCACTTTGCCTTTTGCATGTTCATTCAATGTCTGCAGCTCCGTCTGATGTTACTATAGTACATCTGATGTCACAGAAGCTCACAACCACCCTTGGCTCTGCAGCAGAATATCTCCATAGAAACAAAGGACGGCAGCTGGTAAAATGAAGAGACTGGGATATTGAGCCCTGCAGGTAGACAGAAGACATAGCTACTTCCAATGTCTGCATTTGCAATAGCTGCCAGATCATTTATTGTATCTCTGTACAACTTCTGAGAAGGGTGGGAGCTGTGAAACTTTTTCATGCATTTGTTATAATATTTACAATCATCTGCTACAGTATGTGTGTCTGACTGCGGGTTGGTGTCCCACGTGTAGGTTGGAAGTCACCGCGCACAGATTATTTGAACAGCAGATGAGTCAGACTAATGGCAGTAACACAAGTCACACTAGAGACATTTCGTCAGTAAATCCATGAACTCTTGTTTCAGAACTGAAAAATGACAAAGGGATATTCCAGAATCTATTGGACGAACGCTTGGAAATGAAATCGTTCACGCCACATTGATAACTGGCAAAAGTTTATGGAAAAATTTAGTCTGATCCAAAAAGATGGCATCCATCGCAGTTTAGCCAGAGCAGCTCTTCCTTCCTGGAATCTCTAAAAGATTGACCGCTCAGGATCCAGACAAGGAACAGGTTTGTAGTTTAAACACCTCTGTCCTGTTCTGCACGTACACTGCCCCTGAGAGAAAATTTAATCACAGTAGATGTTTTGGACAATAATGTAGCACCTATAGTATAACCTGTACTATTTTTAATTTATTGGTTCTCACATAGCCATCATCCAGAGGGCAGCAACCAGATTTTTGTCCCCTTACAAAATAGAAATTATTACTGCCATTACTATGATATATGTTTGGATGCGTTTCACTTGTTGATGCAGTCATCAAAGAAACTTTTTACTGTTTCTTTCACATAGAAAGCACTTAAGGATCAGCATCTTGTGGGTGAGGGGCAGTTGGGTTTGTGATGTGTCTGCTTAGATTTCTCAAGCTCCCAGTTGACCGCAGCTGATGGAATGTATTGACTTTGAATACGTCTATGTGACTGGACTAAAAAGATTTATGGTTATATTCAATAAATCCAAGCATGCATCTGAATGGGGATCTTATGTCATTAAAAGCAATTAAAATTAAAAATTGTTCCCGATATTATTTGTTAATTTATATTGTACTTCCTTTTCTTGAACCTTTAGAATCTATTATAAAAATTAAGACATGAATGTTCAGTTTTTCACAAATATTACTCAAGACAATCTTTTAAAGATTGGGTCTTTTAGGAGAGTTGTAGTGACTATGCGTGTGGTGTTTTCCTCTTAAGCAGCCTTTGGCAGTGTAGACCAGAATAGGTTGCCATGGATGTTGATGCTGTTGCCAGTGGTTTCACAAAAATCCAATTACTTCTGGAAGCTCATTGGTTGATCAGCAACCAGGCAATCCTGACAGATACTCCATACACGAAATGTAGAATACATCACCCTCAGAGATACACTGACACGACTTCAAATCCAGATTTTCTCTCAATTTCAGTTGTTTTCAGTGGCAAACGCTGTATTTTATTTTTGTAGCTGTGATGGGAAAACGGCAGGTCGGCTGCCAGTCATCGCAGTTTTTACTGTCGTAGCAAGTAAACAGATGGTGGAGAGGGTGATAGTGTAACATTGGGAAAGATGCTGCTGTGCTCCACACTGAATGACTCATCATACTGTCACCGTGACCTTTATCTGTTCACCCTTCTCCACTTATTTTTCTTCTATCCACTCCTTTCCCATTTGATTTTCTGCAAACTCCTGTCCTGCTGACGATGTCACAATCCTTAATCATCACTTCATACGATCAGTCGGTTATGCATAACTGTTCTTCATGATTATCTTTTGGATTTTTTTTTTTTCACACTCCCTTTGGTCTTTTTATTCCTCCTGGGAGTAGCTTTATTCTTCCTAGGGATGAAGGCTGTCTTTTACACAGTGTATCCAGAAGCGGCATAAACAAAAAAAAAAAACAAAAAACACACACACACTCATTATGCCACAGATAGCTGACTGTTATGGCTGTCAGAATAAAGTTTAAACATTCTACACCTTACAATTCAGTTGCTTTAATTGCTACTTGTTGTTTTGGATCCATTAATCTTGATCAGGTAAATCTGGGAATGATTTGAAAATTGGTTGAAGGTCAGCAAAATTAGATATAAAATGACATTGTTCGCCTTCTTCTTTGGAGAATTTGGAGTCAAATCAGTCTGAGGGTAAACATTCCTCTGAGGGAAGCAGAGGCTGTGATCATCCCAGATGAATGCAGTCAGCAGGTAAAGAACTTCCAAGGTCAGTTTTCTATTTATAGCTATTCCCTGGAGGAGAACATGAAGGGAAAATGTAGGTAGCAGGACAAAAAAAAAAAAATGAAAAAAGGAAGGTATGAAAACAAAGCCATTAGGAAGTTGGGATCAGCTTTAACGTAAATATAAAGTATTTCTGTCAAGTTCCAGAAGTTAGCTTGTTCATCAGCTTTCAAAATTGTATGAAGACATGGTAGCCTTTGTGTATTTGAATATAATAATTTGAAGAAAGCAATTAAATGTATCTTTAAAGCATTGTTCTGATCAATTTTCTTTCTGTAGGTGTAGAAAATATTTTCTCAATCCCAATTCACCGAAAACAGGAAGGGCATCCTCCAGTTTAATGCCAGATATCAAGAACAGACTATGTGTTGTCTTGTACCGTGTAGGTCAATATTTGATGTTGACATTCTTTAAATTCTGAAAATGTGCAACTTATTGTTAGAACCTTATTGTTATCAAACTTTGCACTATTAAAATGGCAAATATTTTAAAAAGAGATAGAACTGGAAAGAAGTTGCTCGTATTCCCACCAACAAACACGAAACAGTCATGTTACACAATAATAAAAAAAATAATCATGCAATATGACATCATAGGGTTCTTAAAAATAAATTCCTAAAAAATTGAAGCAAAAAAAAATCTTGCTAAATGAGGGAAAAAACATGAAAAAAAAACACAAAGGTGAAAATTAGAGATTAGAGATAAAAAAAAAATCTTTTCACACACTAATTTTCTAAGCCTGCTTTGGTCCACTCAGGGTCCCTTGTGGCCCAGAAGCCCACTCAAGACAGGCAGAGTACAGATAATGGATGAGTGGAGGTTTTAGATAGATGTGTAAGATAAATGAGAAAGACATTTACTGCTACATCTAAATTTAGAATCACTAATAAATCTAACATAGCAATAAACCCCCCAGAATCAAATTTTAAAATAAGATAAATGAGTATTTTTTTTTTTTTTTTCAATATTGCATTTCTATTGTGTTGTGATGTAAGAACAGAAAACAGACATTTTCATTTGAAAGAGCTGCTTCTAGTTCTGCGTGTGTATGTTCTGGTAGCTACAAAATCTGTCTATTCTCTACACCTGCTTATGTCTTTTCAGTGTTCTTTGCGAAATTCAAAGAACTGTATTGATGTGCACTCTGGTTGACTGTGGGTTCATACATCAGTGCATTACCTAAGTAATTTGAGTGTTTTGCAGTTTGCAAGTGAATGATCACATGCTGCAGAACCAGCAAAGGTCATCCAGGACCAAGCTCCTCCCCTGCAGTCTGCTGTCATGACCTTATTTTTCTTAATTTTGTCTCTTCCCCACTGCCATCCTCCACTCATTCACTTCTGCCTTTCTGACTGCATGAAAAAAAGGTGAGGATTTTCCCGGGGACCATCAAAGATGACAGACCTTTCTACTCCTTTTGGTTAGCAATAGTTTTTAGCTCCAAACTCTGAGCTGGATGCCATTGTTGTCCAGTCTCTTTGTTATTGTTGAATCAGAAAATGCCGGCCCGAACTGATGCAAGCGAGGTCCGCAGTGCTTTAGATGTTGTTCAGAGTTCTTTTGTGTCTTCCTAATGATGAGTCATTAGTGTGGCTCTTGGCGTTGTTATGGGAGGCCGGCCACTCCTAAGAAGCATCACCACTGTTAATGTTTTCTCCATTTGTAGATAATAGCCCTGACTTTGGTTGCACGGCGTCCCGAAGCCATAGCTTTGTAACCCTTTCCAGACTGGTTGATACGAAATGATTTTGCTTCTTAACTGCGCTTGAACTTCATTAATTCATTTAATTAATTATTTGTTGCTTTTATTTTGCATTTTTAGCTTATTATTTGTTGACAGACAGATTGCAGAATTGATTCTAAGGGCCTGGAATAATAAGGACTGGGACTGACCTGTGAAACAGAACCACAGTGTGTCAAAATAATTAAAATACATTTGTAATGTAACAAATTCTTGTTCTTGGTAGACAGCAGTGCAGAAACTGGTCATCAGCTCTGAGCAGAGAAACCTGCAGTTGTTTGATTTGTCAAATGTCTTAATGTTTATCATTTCTGCACATTCATCACAAAGAGATTGGAATAAAAGTGGAATCTGGGTGGTGTAGCTCAGGAGAATGTACTGGTCTCAGCCTGAAGACGTCTGGGTTTCCCGCCTGTCCTACTTTTACAACTGCAGGTAACAAAAAACAAGCAAAAAAAATCTTCCAAAACAGAAGCAAAACTTCACATGCTAATTCCTGTGATTAATAATTCAAAGAGCAGGTCATCATTGCCTTTGTGAGAACATTAATACCATGACATCATTTTTTTAGTTGTGTGTGATTTGCATGAAGATGAGGAGATATGCTCAATTGATACTGGACTTAAGTCCTTATGTAGAAAAGATTGAGCAGGGTTTCTTTTTTTCATTAGCTTTATTTTTCTCATTTCTTGCACCTGCACCACCTGAAAAATTAGCAAAAATAATAATAATAAAAAAAAATAAAACATAGAATGCACAATTAAGTAACAGCAACCAGTTCTAATGTAAGCAGAAACAATAAAAAAAGTGCAATCTGCAGAAGTCATTGGCGTTTAATAAGTTGTCCATCTGCCCCATTTTTGGTTTGTGGGCTAAAACATTCATGAAATAATTTGTAGCAGCAGTAACTGTGGAAAATAACACAATATAAATCTGAAGCTGAAGGTCTGAATAAAGATACACCCCACACTTTTTCAAATATATATATATATATATATATATATATATATATATATATATATATATATATATATATATATATATATATATATATATATATATATATATATATTTATATATATATATATATATATATTTGTTTAAAGTAACAACTATCCTTTAAAAGCGGTTCACAAGGTATGGATATTTCCTACAAGAAATATAAAACAAGCTCTTACTTTTTTTTTTTCTTTCTTCTTTTCCTGTGATGACACCAAAAATAAAAGCTTGGATGCGTCCAAATCGGATTATGAAGTCGCATCTGCCAAAGCGTTATTTTTACAACATTTGGGAAACACTTGTGTTTTATTCGCTCCGTGAAAGCGCGTGTCCCCCTCACCCACCCCACGCTGTGACGGTCGACGCTTCCTCTTTAAACGTGAACCACTGAGAACGGGAGAGTCGGGGAAGAGGGAGCGCAGAGGGACAGGGCGAGGCGCGCAAGACGCTTTCCTTATGCGCCGCGATGCCCAACTGCAGCCCCGCTCATCTCAACTATTGTGAATTACGGTGAAATCTGAGAAACTAAAAGACGCGCCGGCTGTTCAAAAAAAACAAAAAAAAAAACAGACAGTCGTGATGAAAAAAAAAAACGTAGCTGAGTCAAACCGATGCTGAGACGGACAGATGCCAAGGAGCAGAACGACGAGCTGAAGGGAACTCAAAAGAAGGAACAAACTGGATCAAAACAGAAAAAAAAAAATCCACGCGTCTGCGCAACAAGAGAAATCCCGGTGAATTCCTGCATGCCATTTAGCCTCTGAAGCGATCCTGTAGTACGGAGATAATGCTATGCTGCTTTGTTTAGTGCATGGAGATTGTTGTGGCTGTCCTTCCAAAAATAAAACAACAACAACAACAACAACAGAAAAAAAAAACAAAACAGGATGGCTGCAAATGTGCTTGAGCATGTCTGGCACATGTCGTGCCAAACTAACAAAGCAAGACGCCGTTGAATGTATGATAGTACCAGTGCATGAACCTGGCTGGCTGCATCATTTTAAAAGTCATGAAGACATCATAAGTCCTTGTGAGCGGTTAAATACGTCATCGGAGGATTGCGTTTCCATGGAATGGGTTGTGAGCGTAAGCATCCGCTTTGTTATGCGCATCACTTGTTATTTTTCATGGATATTTCCCATCAGAAAAAAAAATGATGGTGATACCTACATGGGGTTGGCTTTTTTAAAAAAAAATAAAAATCACAATTCAAGAGCTAAAAGAGATGCAAAAAGCCCCATCGGGAAGA
Organism: Poeciliopsis gracilis; assembly: GCA_911649635.1. Classification (NCBI taxonomy): domain Eukaryota; kingdom Metazoa; phylum Chordata; class Actinopteri; order Cyprinodontiformes; family Poeciliidae; genus Poeciliopsis; species Poeciliopsis gracilis. Next base: position 9,830,783 of record CAJVRI010001220.1, read on the forward strand.
AACATGTCTGAGAATCAAACAGGTGATTGCGCCTTGCATATTTGCTGAAGCATTGGGGTGTCTGAATGGAAATGCTGCCAGCAGCGTTTCCCGCTCAGCCTCCCTTCCTCGCTGATCAGAGGTCGCAGAGGATCACCTTGGCTGCTGCCGCCTGCCGCGTCCCGCATGTTGTTCCGAAGAAAACAGGGGTCTCCGCTTTTTTTGCTGACGACAGCATTTTTCAAATTATCTTAAGACAAATCGCCTTTCCCAGCATAACCTAGCCAAGCAGCTTCAGTCTGTAGCACTTTTTTTTTTTTTTTGCCCAGCATGTCTCTGTTGGACGCAGAGGGCAGGAGGGGTAGAGCCAGCATCCTCACACCTTGTCCCCCCCCCCTCCTTCCCCTGTAGTCCCGCTGCCGCCTTGATGCAGAGGCGGAGTCATCTGGGGACTGACAACCCTTCAAAAACGAGCCCATCTGTCAGAGGGGATTTACTTTGGACCAAACTCATCACCTGAGCCATTGTCATCAAGGTACATTTTTGTTAACAGACAAATAGGCATACGTTTCAGGCTGTATCCAGGCATGCTGATTCAAACCTCATGACAGGCTCAACATCTTAACGATAATGTGCACTACCTCCCAAATGTAGTTGAAATATAAAGGAATAGAAACTTAAATCCCTTCGATTTTAGGAAAAAATGCCAGTCACATAAATATAATCTGAGCATCCACCTTTGAGAACGTGAGAAGCACTCAACTTTTAATCAGATCTGCTTGTTGTAATTTCGCCCTGGAAAATTGGATACAGCATTATGGTGAAAATATTGATCCTGTAGGGCGCTTATGTGAGAGAGAACTCCTAACCTAATATTGAAACTCAGTAGAGTCAAGGAGACTCCTGTTGTTCAAGCCCAGTCACTAATTCTGCTTTGCTTGCCAGTATCTACTCCTATTGTGGAAATCTATACAACACACTTGAAGGTAGTTTGTGATTTAGAATCTAAAAAAAATAAATTCAATTTAAATGCTAGCATTGTTTTTCTTAATAGTAAATACAGCGTTGAACAACAAGTGGTTACATTAATGCCTTTTTCGCCTTTCTGTCCTTTTAGCTTTCGCAGGCAGAGGTGCCTGTGCCTGATCCCGCAAGTGCGAAGAACTTTCACATCCAGCCCACTGTGGCCCCATCCCGTCTGAAAGCTGCAGGCCCCATCTTCCTCCACCATGACGGTTGCCACCAGCGACCCTGCAGATGAAGCAGCGACGCACTCAGGTCAGCCTCATGACCAGTATGACCCAGAGCCAGACCACGAGTGTTGCGAGAGAGTTGTCATCAACATCTCAGGCTTGCGCTTTGAGACTCAGCTGAAGACTCTATCTCAGTTTCCTGATACGCTGCTGGGCGATCCCAAGAAAAGGATGAGATATTTTGATCCCCTCCGGAATGAGTACTTCTTTGACCGGAATCGACCAAGTTTTGATGCTATCCTGTATTACTACCAATCTGGTGGGAGGCTTCGCCGGCCTGTCAATGTGACTCTGGACATATTTTCTGAGGAAATCCGATTTTATGAGTTGGGTGAGGAGGCTATGGAAATTTTCAGAGAAGACGAAGGTTTTATAAAGGAAGAGGAGAGACCACTGCCAGAAAATGAGTTTCAGAGACAAGTGTGGCTTCTGTTTGAATACCCAGAGAGCTCGGGTCCAGCTCGAATCATTGCCATCATTTCCGTCATGGTGATTCTTATATCGATTGTAAGCTTCTGCCTGGAAACACTGCCACTTTTCCGAAATGAAGATGAGGAGATGTACAATTACCCACTGCATTCCATGTCCAACTCCACCACGTATGACTCTTCGACATATTTTACAGATCCTTTCTTCATTGTGGAGACCCTCTGTATCATCTGGTTTTCTTTTGAGTTCCTCGTTCGATTTTTTGCCTGTCCAAGCAAAGCTGGATTTTTTGGTAACATTATGAACATCATAGATATTGTGGCAATCATTCCATACTTCATCACCCTGGGCACAGAGCTTGCGGAAAGGCCTGAGGATAGCCAGGCTGGCCAGCAGGCCATGTCCTTGGCCATACTCCGTGTCATCCGTCTAGTAAGGGTGTTTCGCATCTTCAAACTCTCACGTCACTCTAAGGGCCTCCAGATCCTAGGACAGACACTGAAGGCCAGCATGCGTGAGCTGGGCCTCCTGATCTTTTTCCTGTTTATTGGTGTAATTCTCTTCTCTAGCGCTGTCTACTTTGCAGAAGCAGACGAGCCACATTCACAGTTTAGCAGCATCCCTGAAGCATTTTGGTGGGCAGTGGTTTCCATGACCACTGTAGGCTATGGAGACATGGTACCGACCACTATTGGAGGAAAAATTGTGGGCTCTCTCTGTGCAATTGCTGGTGTGCTGACTATTGCCTTGCCTGTGCCTGTCATTGTATCAAATTTTAACTATTTCTACCACAGAGAGACAGAGGGTGAGGAACAAGCGCAGTATCTGAATATCCCAAGTGTGCCTAAAGGCAGTTCTGCTGATGATCTGAAGAAGAGTGGTCGAAGTGGGAGTGGATCCACCCTCAGTAAGTCTGAATATGTTGAGATCCAGGAGCCTGTGAACCACAGTACTGAGGACTTCAGACCCGAGGGCAAAAAAACAGGAAACTGCACTCTGGCCAATACTAATTTCGTAAATATCACTAAAATGCGTACAGATGTATAATGCGACTTATACACCTGTATGTATGACATTTGACCTTCCAATGTTTGGAAGGACAAACATTGTTAGTATTGCAGGAAGGTGAATTCATGTCTCCCTCTGCTCATGAATTACAGCACAAAGGATAAGAACGCAGAACAAGATGAGAGCAAGATGAACTCACACAAAGGGTAGATGGAGAAAACCGCAAGTTCTCCTATCACACAGGATAAACAGTGCACTTTCCAGAACTGCCAGACATCTTGTTTAGGACATTTTCATGTCTGCATGGAGTTAGTCTTATACAGTAGAAATAGTTTGTGACAGTGGTTGTCCTGCTTGCATCAGTAGCCAACTAGTAGCCTAATAAATTATAATTCATTATTGCAACATAAAGGGACCAGTAGTATGTATTATATTACTTCAACTGCTCCAGACAAAAATGGGCAGTCAAGATCATTTTAGTGTTAGCATTTTTTTTTATGAATTTGTAACCTAGCTTGTAATGACAAAAGGTCTTCGTGGGCAACTTTAATCTGCTACTCAAACTGCCCAGGCCCCGATTCAAAGAAAAACATAATCACATCATTCTGTCGGGGGAATACTAATCGGAGCAACGTAGAAAGTCTGAGACAGTCATCATGGTGTTTCAGTACAAGCAGAGACTTGCATTTAGCATTCATTCCTTCGCTCTGTTTCTTTTAGTATAAACTAGAGGTCAATGTGGGGACAAGCAATTATCTCTACTAACTACCCAAATTATTGGGCCAATCGGTTCAGACAACTATAGAGTAAAATAAATGTTTTCTCTGAACGATGAGAATGTTTACTTTGTATATTTTTGATATATTTATAGTATATTTTTATTGTGTTAAATACATGTCTCATTTTTGTTTTCAATGCTCAAGGATATAGGAAATATTTTCACTGTATTGCTCAGAGTCAGTGCCTGTTTCTCTTTGACTGTAAGGGAGAGCGGGGCACAACCTAACACTTTTTTGCAATCATGTACATCCATTGGACATAGTTATCCTTATTCTATTGTTTTATCTTAATTTCGACGATTTTAATTGGTATGCTGCAAATGAAAACTCAATGTCTGTTCCAGTAACCCTACAGGTTTTCTAAATCGTCACTGAAAGTAGCAGCAGAGACATTTTACAACTTGCCCCACAGGTGCTGTAAATTGCTTAGCAAATCTCTGTGGATTTTAGTGGGAGCTGTCTGAAAATGTGCGCTGTATTTTTCATTTGACAAAATCTCAAAATGTCTGGAGGTACACACTCCTTAACTCTAAGAAACTCTGTAAAATGTCTCCGCTTGAAATAACCTCCGTGTTAGGAACATGCCCCACATTCCACAACCTATAAATGTCTGTGAAGTTAGATTGTAACACCACTGCCCAACATAAATCTTTGCTGTTCTGGACTTCAAGTCATTCCATGTTATGAAGAGATTACAGAGGAGCTTTAATATGTCATGTACCTTTCTTGGAGCTGATGTCAGGTGCATTTTTTTTTATATATTGCAGAAAACGGAGCTTATGTATGATTTTGATTATTTATGCTTCATACTGCATTGTCCTCCAAGCTATTGTTTTTAGAACCACATTCAACCAAAGAAGGAGCTCAACTAAAGTTACTCTGAATGTTATAAGGTCTGTCATTTACCTGGAGTGTCACATATTTTTTGTGGTTGTTTTTCAGGTATCAAAATAATTGTTAGCATTTTAAAATACATGTAGAAACCTCCTGACAACGTTAAGCGGTACTGTAGCTGCAGTAGAAACATTAAAACTAATTTATGACTTAATGTAATGCTTCACTTCGTCACAACTACTTTCCCCTGTCATTTTCTCCCAATCAATAAATCCAAATTAGTAAACTACAGCCTTCTGGAACAAATCAAATTAAGGCACCTATTTTCCTGTGCAGTAGATGAAGGCTGCTATGTTCCTTCTTGTATCTTAGGCTGAAAAAAAACATGCACTTATTACCCATAACATAATCACTGACAGAAGAAGTAGATGACACTGGACTCTGTTACTGTGGCTCTTGTTTGTGGGAAGGATATAGGTAGCAAGAGTGCATTTTCTCCCCAGTGTTAGAAGAAAATGGGTTGTCATGGTGGGAAGCAGATTTGACGATAGCCAACTTGTAATGCATGATCATCTTCAAAACTACTTCTTTTGAGGGACATGCCAGCCTGTGGTGGTTAATATCTAACAATGAGGATTCACGGAAGGGACAGTGGTTGACTAATCCATGTGTTGGATAAGTGTGATAAGTGTGCCGTGTGGCCTAATGCAACAGTTTAGCAGCTGTAGCTCAAATTGAAGAAGAAGTCAATACCGGTGCATGTGCATTGTTCACATGGAAACAAGTGGAATTGAGATTCACTGTGAGAACTAGCAAGCCGGCGGAGTCAATGTGACACAAACAGTGAATCCAGCAAACTAAAGAAAGAGCATTAGGAACATGGTGGATAGCTTGCTGTCCTGTATGATGTGCATAGTGGCCTGCCTCTGATGCATAAGAAATAAATCTGCACCCAGACTGAATACATTTTGTGTTGCTCCATTGTTTGTACTCTTATGAAAAAGGTGCAGGGATTAGATTTATATTTTTGGTGCTTGTCAATCAAGGAGTTTTGGCAGCACCTTCTTAAATATGTAGCTGTTTCAGCTGCATGATGTTATCCCTGTAGTCTGGTCTTCTTTCATAAGTACAGAGTGAAAGTTTACCAGAAAGAATCAAAGCAACCTGGTCTATACATTTGTGAAAGCACCTTAGAAGGATATACCAGTAACATTGCTGATACACAACACTCCTTTAGGGATCTGGTGGAAAAGTCAGGGCTGTTTCAACAGCAAAATGGAGAAAACACTCTTATGCCTGATTGTCATATGTATCTCAGTTGCTTAGTCCTGTTAGCTCAGCTGTTGTATAAATCTATTATGCATAAATCCAGTAATGCAGAACAGGCAGGGTTCCTATTGACTGTCCCTCCTTAACTTGTATTATTCTGGTTTTGTAGAACTAAACTGTAAAGTTGTAGCATCCCCTAGAATGAATAACATTTAAGTATTAAACTATACTCCAATACTCACTTGAGTCACAATCCATTTTAAGAGAGTGCTATATATCTATGAGTCCTTATGACTCGACACACAATTTATGACAGGAAACAGGGAAAGTATGATTATAATCCTGAAAATCTACCGTTGGACGTTAGATATTCATTCTTTCTCCCAAAAGTTCAGTGTGTTGAATACTGTCCAAATAAAAGCACAACAGCAACTACATGCTGCCAGCCCAGTGGCTGCAACAAGATTCATAGTTAGAGTTTTTGCTCAGCTGAGAGTATTATAATGCTCCAAGGAAACGTCTGAGTGCTCCTCTCACTGACGTATCGTTCCATCAAGCTTGATGTGTGGCGTGCATTCGTTTCTGTGCATGTGTGTGTTCGGGAGAGACGAGAGAAATGGAAAGCTTCTACACACACATAAGCCGAGTGTTGAGCTTTTAGAGACAACGTTGTAGCTAGTCCTGTTAACTGCTAGCTCAAATGACAGGGGCGGTCAGTGTGTTACAGCCTGTATACATCCCTTATGCAAATAGTATATCAAATATGGGATGCTGAAAGAATGCCCTGTTACACAGGAGATGTGCTTCACAAAGGATCTGTTGGCTTGTGGGATAAGCTATAGTGTCTGCCCAGGTCTTTATTGCAGGAAGCACGGAAAAATGTCTGAGGATGCAGTACAGCTGATAAAGGATGTAAAATAAACACTGCCTACACCCAAGTTCCTATTCTTTCTCTTTAAGATTTTTTTTTTTTCTTACAGTGGTTTGTGCTTCTCCAAACTCTGTGTTATTGAACATCTATGTCACTTTAAACTTGGCCTTGGGGCCTGTTCTTTCGGTCCTTGTTACCAAACACACAACTGAAGTGACACACTGCCGAGACAAAACTGTTCTCCTGGAGAATCCAACAGGAATCAAAGAACTGAATGTGAACTGCATAAAACTCCTCCAACTCGTGGATATTTACACACAAAAACCCACACCGACCATTTGAACAATAGCTTGTGTACTAATGTGTACATACACTGCCTGTGGAAAATGATTTTAATGGACATGCCTGAGGATGGAAAACCTACATGCGGCTTTATTTAGCCTAAAGGCCACGAAGGACTAAAACCTGCAGATGATTGCACTTGTGTAGCCATGCTAATTCATCTAAAGTTTCCAGCTGCTTTAAATGATGTCTTTTGTCTTAAAATGCATAAAGCTACTGCTATGTATAGACTCCCATGTGTTTAAAAACTGAGATATGGGCTGCTAATCTAATCACTATATATATTATTATTATTATTATTATTATTATTATACAATATACATATTGTATAATTACAATATATAATTACAATATACAATATATAATTGTAATTATACATTCATTTAATTGCAATTTAAATGAAAAATGAGTGTGTTCACTATTGCTTTTTGTTGAATGTCATTAAATCAAATGCAGTGAATGAGGTTTGTTGAAGACACACACACAGGCCTTGCTTAAATACTTTGTGTCTTAATATGTCTACTTGAGCCAACTGTGTGTCATTCATAAAGCTTAACTAATCCTATGGTTCTTCTCAATTTTCTGTGTAGCTGCTGTCTTTCACTTCAGTGTTAAAAAGCCTTTGAAACAAACTGTATGCTGTTGTCTAAAGAAGAATTATGTGTCAGAATGCTACCCATGCTCTATACACGGATTTGTGATGGACATAAATACGGCAGTCAGGAAAATCCTCCAGTGTCATTATTTTAAAAATATTGTAAAACTGGAACATGTAATGGTCTACATTATGATGTCAGTAAAATGGAAAAAAAAACCCAACTTATATATAAACACAAGTTACTGTTGTGTTTCTTTTTATGGGTCCAGTAATGATATGTTTTTAACTAGAACATTTCTGTACTGATCATAAACTTCTAGATTTGAAATGTCACACACATTTACCTGCACTCCTTAAATTACTTGACTTTGTTTTTGTGCTTATACTAATATCAGAGTGTTGGATGTTGCCTTTGTCTTAATTTTGCTAATAAGCACCACATCTTTCCCATAGTTAGGCACCAGCACCTCCCGACCCCACTAGGGACATTCCTGATCATGAAAATGTATGAATATTTCCTTATAGGAGCTGTTTTTGAGACCCCCTAATCTTTGCTTATCTTGCTCTTGCCTTTGTTTTATTTGTTTGTTTTTTTACTTGAGTTGTTTCACTTTTTGCTTTCTCTGGCACTTCATGTCTAACAATTTTTTTCTCCCTTGTTCATTACCCTCTACCTCAAGCAGCTCTAAGCACTGAGGTAATGCGCAGCGGTTGAGCTGATTCTCCTCTCAGACATATAGGTGGAGTGCAGAACTCCCCCTGGACGTCTCAGTTGACTGGGTTCCGGTACGTTAGCAGAGAAAGGCAGTCTAGCATCTTTCATGATAACTAATGGGTATTTTTCCACTGCTTTATTATCCTAATTATGTACATAAAAAATACATTTCTTACATGCGTTATGAAAAACAGTAATTCAATACTTAATAGGGGTTTAAAGGCAAACTAAAGCCACGTTTTTTTCCAACAATCCAATGTTGCAGCATGTTTTGTTAATATAATAGTGAGATTTTTTTCCTCATCAGGGTTTCATTCAGTTATCTTTTAATCAGTATACAAGCTACATCTAACATTTGTGGCTTTTTGCATTATGTGTTATGATGACCTTTTTTTGTGATTACTATAAAAAAAAAATGTTATATTAGCTATTTGATAATAATAAATCAAATTCACTTCACCCTGTCAACCAAGTACAAAATTGCCCATTGATTGTAATAAATATATATTGAACCATATATTTCCAATACATTTTCCTATCCAGTTTCTTCCATTCAATCATCTTGACCAGCACAAGTGCACTTGTGTCTGTATGTAATTTGAGCCCATATGCAATAAGCTAAATGAATGCCAGGCAGCACTTCCCCAATGCAGTGAGAACTGATTTACCACCTGATGCATAACGCATTTAATGGTCTGTAAATCTGAACTTTCCTTTATGCCATATTATTCTCAGAGGGAGAATGTTGTTCAGTTACTGTGCTCACATTTGTATTCCTGTTTGTCCTGGAACAAGGTGACACTTTTTTCTTATCTCTAATTAATCCCCACTGAAGCGTGGTTCCTTTTTGTTCCTCACTGTAGTCATTTGCTGAGTAAATGGAGGACATAAAACCTTAGTCTTGACATATTTTTTTTTCTTGAAAGGATTTAGTAGTTTGTTACAAATGAAAAGATGAGAAATGAGAAGATACTTTCAGGAGGGTGTAAATACTCTCAGACCTAAACAATCATGGCACGCTCCAGAAGAATCACTTTCTGAACTTGATGTAAAAACTTTTATGATAACAATGCTGCTAAGACTTGCATCTAACACTGTAGATGTGAATAAATTCATCATTCTTTAATGTCAGTAGCATTAAAAGAATAAGGTTATCCCGGCTCATTTACCAAGTGGCATATTTTTTTCCTCTGTTAGTATTTTCTTCATTGATGTACTAATTTTACCAGCAACAAAAGCCCATACAACCCAAATAAAACATTAACATGTTTCAAGCTAAAAAAAAAAAGCCAAAAAAAAAAAGAAAAACTCCCATTAATATTAAACAAAAACATAACTTGTTTAGGACAGTCACTTCTCGGGAACCTCCTGTTTTTTTTTGTTTTTTTTACAAATAACTTGAAAAAATAAAATAAAACAAAAGTGATCACACATCTATGGGTTACGTTCAAATTGCTGACAAAAAGCAAAAATATGAGCAACAGATTAATCATCTGTGGAGTTTGCTGAAAATTCTTCATCTTCATTTTTGCCACCTGCCAGACAATTCAAATCTTTTGTGTTTTATAGTCACCCATTTCTTTACAAATAAGTGGCTATAAGTACTTTTATAAAATCAACACTAACTTATATACACACGAAATCATTAAATCCTTTGTACAGAAACTATCAGCAGTAACAGCAGATTACACGTCTTGCTGCAAAAGTGCCATTGACAGGCTTTCGTGGAGAACTATGTTAATAAATGCCCTGTTTGCAGCACTTATATATATATATGCCCTTTGTAATTTTTATAAGGGGCTGGGAATCAAGGGCTGGTGAGTCCACATGTGTCACTGAGGGCTTTGCAAAGTACAGTTGTAGTAGCCACAGTAAAAACAAAGGCTGTGATAGCCACTTCATCTGCTTCTTTCTGTACTTCCCACTAACTCATCGCTCCCAGACATAATGTGATGGCCTTAAAATATCCCAACCACATGAATAATTCATGAGCTCTAAAACCATGCTCTACAATCCCCCTTCTGGTTTTTGGTTTCTCTCTCCCTCCCTCTCTAATGTTGTCTGTTTCTAGATCATTAGATTTGCAAGCTTAAAACAGCTTTATTGCTAGAATTATGTGATGTCTGGGTTTGCGTTTCACTTCCAGGTTGATAAGAAAGGAAAGATGGCTCACGATCCGTTCGGAAAAACGTTCACAAATAAGCTGTTTCAAATTTTTATGTCTCATATCGCGTTACTCTTGGATCAAGAGGGATGTAACTGAGTGAATGACTAGAAATCATTATTACTTACTGTCTATTTGGCTCACGTTTTTTTTTTTTTTTTTTGTAAACTAATACCTACTAAAAAGGAAGAGGCTTGAATGTTCTTGTTTGATATGCTTTATTTTTTTGCAAATGATATAACCCTTGAGTTATTGTGGCTGACAAACATAAGAAACCCTATGAAGAAAAGCTTCCTTTTTCTAAGTTTTCTCTCTTCTCCTTACCGTCACCCTATCTTGTTCTAAGTGTGTCACTGAGTTAAGAAAATGTGGAAATAACGGAGTGTTACAGTAGAACAGCTCTCAAGACAGAAAAATCAGTGGGAGAAAATGAGTGGGAGAAGAAAATAAGGCCTTCTGGGATAGGTAACCAGAGCTTCCAGGGGGGGGGGAAAAAAAGAAAGAAAGAATATCTGGATGAAATCAGTATTGTGGGGCTGTTTGTGAGCAATTCCTTGTCTATGAGATGTGAATGTTAATTATTAGTATTATCTTAGAAATAGATTTACATATGAAATGTGCATTAGAATTAAGTATTTATGATGGTGAAAAACAAATAAAGATGAGCTAAGGTTTATGTACAATCAGCAAAAAAAAACAAAAAAAAAAAAAACAGTTTTCCTTCTTTAAGTTACGGAAAATGTCGGAAAATCACAAGGGTCAAATGCATTTTGTCCCCATGACATCATGACATTATATAGGCCTGAGTAAAATCTACCAATCCAACATTTGGTATTGCATAGGAGCGTCTTCAAAATCAGGATGCTGCAGTTTTTTTTTTTCCATTAATATATTTGATAGTTAGCTAAAATGTATTCATTATGTGGCACATTAAAGGGTTTTAAAAAAAAGTTTGATCTTTTGCCAGTGTGACAAACAGCAGTGTCACTGTCTGCCTGTAGATGGAAACCTATTCTTACTTTTACTTTTTAGTATTCCATGTCTGACTACTCTGTCAGCCACATCAACAGCTGCTTTTCCTCTCCGGGTGTAGACGCTTGCAGGTCCAAAGGCCAATCACGTGTAATGCATGTAAAATCAAAGGTATTTAATGGTTAAGTCATTACAGTTAATTATATAAATAATAGTTTATTTTTAACCATCTTTGTATATATTTAAAATAAATAAATTAATTAAAAAAAAAAGACCAGCAGAGCAGAATCTGAGAGGATGTGCTGGTGGAACAGATAGGAAAACGAACAGAAAGTCTGCGTTGTTTTAAATCTGGCCTAAATGAACGCACGGCGACGCTGGTGCCCTCTTCTGGCGCTGCTACGTAAAAGCAGCCTCACAATGCAGGGACAGTATGGCTCTGCTGGTCAGCTGTTCATCAGACAAATATAATGAATTATAGTTTCACGCTCTTTGGAAATGTTATGTTTAATCCGTAGCTTTCTAAGCACTTCGCATTTCATAGAACTTAGAAACCAGTGCGTTACATTTACGATAAAAAAAATCTTCAAATCAAATACAACAGTCGTCCAAAAGATTGCAGAAAACGAATCCATGTTGAGCCGTTCAAGTGTTGTGAGCAGACTGACAGATGTTCAGACGCAACTCTCCGCCTCTCTCTCTCTCTTTCGCTCCTCCTCTCCCTCTCTCTCCATCTCTCTCTCTCTCTATCTGTCTCGCGCTCTCTCCCTGATGAAAACCGCACAGCCTTAATTGGTGGACGAATAATAAAAAAAATAAAAAAATAAGGACTTTACAAAGTAAGGAAATTGGCCAAATTGAACACCGGGGGTAATTATGACGTGGTTACGTCACTCGCATCTGCTCCCAGTGAGTGATTGGCCGGTGACCCCGCCAGCTCCAGCTGCCGCGGCGGGCAGGGCTGGAAGCGCCTTTTGGTCCGGCGATGCGGTGCGCACAGACTAACTATGCCTCGGGGCCAAACTTTCCGAACCGTACCTGAAGTCCACAGGAACCACCTCTCTATTAAAGGTAGGCGGTTGTGTTTCCGTTTTCATGTGCCAACTGCGTTCTACGGGTTTGTGATGTTGGGAATATTTGTTCCGATATGCAAAAATAAACAAGTAAACATTAAAAAAAAAAAAAAAAATCCCATCCAATCAGAACCACAGAACAGATATCACTTACGTTTACCCACGTTTTTTGTTAGCAGGGAGTGTCGTTTGCTGAATTGATTTTTTTTTTTTTTTTTTTAAGACTGTTGATTAGCTCTACAGCCTATGTAGGAGCTGTATGTAGTAAAGTTATATGTGATATTTAAAAAAAACATGACAGCAGTCGCTTGCATTTTTGGATAGAGAATTGTGATATATTGCTCAAAACTTTACAGGGACCAACCAGTTCAAGGTGTTTATATGCTGCACACTCCACGGCTGCAGTATGAAGTAGCCCTTTAAGTTCAGCTTTAGGTCCTCAATTCAGCTTCCTCAATTCGTGTAGCTTTTGAATTTTAACAAGTTGTCATCAGCATTCCTCAGAGATTTTGATTTATATTGATGCGATCAGCATCACACGGTGGCAGTAGTTTTTCCAGCTGCACATCCCAGATGAGAGTCTGATGATGATGAAGGCCATGTGTAGCAAAGCTCAGATTGTATCATGTTCACCAAACTAATTAGACAATTTGAGTTGTCCAGAAATGGACAGAGTTGTTGTTTAGCATTCTGTAATTTCTGGATTTGAGTCCAGATTCCTTCAGCGGCATATCAACGCCCCCCCTGGGTAGAGACGCTTTAGCCCAACTTGCCCATGATCCCCACATCAGTGCATGTGTGAGTTCACATATGTGAACATGCACACATTCATACAGCATTCACATTTGTCAAAATTCTGTCAATTTCCCATTGATTGAAATTATACCCAGCTATTATTAGGGAGATTAAAGTTGACCAAGAAAAGTTCCTCACATCATGAAACCCGCAATATCACAATATTTAGTGACTGTGTAGCCCCGGTTTGTTGATGGTTTTGTGTTAGCGTAGCAGCACATCTGCAGTTCTGAAAAAGGTCTGTTACTAGCAACTCTGACCCACTAAATCCCCTTCAGTTCCCCATCCTGATGCTGGCTATACAGTGCACCATATCGAGAGGCACTGACGGATTGAACACAATAAACTTGCTTGGGGGTGAGTTATTTGGCCTTCAAAAAGAATAGAAGACCCCAATCTCTATTTGAAGCTCCAGGAATCACAAGAAATGTATTTTCTGAAAATGAAGTGCTTTGTTGAGGAAGTATTGAACTACTAGAGCTCCCTAGATAAAATCAGGCTTTTTCATTTGGAGCTTTGTTTGTCAGGAAGGCTCTTGAGATAGTCTTATGCAGTTTTAGCAAAATAAAATACTTTTCTCTGCATGTGTTGTTGTTGCTAATCCATCCTGACCTGTCTTGAAAGACTGTCATTGAGGGTATCCTTACTAATATTACGGTACGACGAAAATAAAAAAAATGAAAAGGAAAAAGAAACTGTCTAAAATAACTTCTGTCTTCTTCATATAACTCTGATTTCCAAGTTTGATCGCTGGATAGTAAAATTGTATTGCTGTTGTAAGAAATATACATTGATATATCAGAAACTATAAATATTGCCATGTTTAGATTTCAAGAAATATAAAATTGCTTTCTTGACACAGACAGGACTGCATTTAACCTACACATGTGTTATCAATTTAAATTGTCACATGACCGTTTTCAAGTAAAATCCCTGACTGGAAACTGCAAGGATTAGATTACTTGACATGCACTGATTTACTCAATAAGAGAAATGCTGCTTAATCCCTTAATCTACAAAGAGAGCATTTAGCCGTCTCTAGTAAAATCTGTATATTATGACTTGGTTCGAAAGGTCTGGAATGGAAAGTGCCAAGCTCTTCTGAGTTCTAGGTCCGTCTCAAGTATAAGTTTTATGAGTAAATATTGTGAGTATTTCATTTTGAAACACTTGGGGTGAAATTAAAAGACATTATTTTTCATTGCTGTTATTTTTTGGGTGGGAGGTTTGTTTGACCAACTTAATATCCTAAGTGGGAAATGAAATCTTGGCTTTCTTAGAAAAACAAAAAAGACTGAAGTTGCCAGATACAACATGGATAACAACCAAGACTTTTGGGTTAAGGATCTTTGAATTCAAATAAAAAATGTGTCTATTTGGGATGAAGCAACACCTACCTATGAAGCATAAAGTAGGATGTGTGATTAGGGAAGGCTGTGCTACAGCTGTACCTGACTAAGTCAACATTATAAAATGCACCAACAGATTGTAGCTATTCTAAAACACTATTGCATTAATCAATCTCTGATATTCATTATGACCTCACAGATGCATCTCAAACTTGATTGTGACTTTGGTTTGACCCAGAATGGGCAGCTCAATTTACCTTTCATATTTCATTTCTCACCTTTAAGTTGTGAACCTATTTAAGAATAATTGACTCCAACCTTTTAAAAACTATTTGTTGAAACAAATAAAGAATTTGACATTTGACATTCCCTCCTGAACCGTGTTCAGAACATAGATTTTCCATTAACCCCCATCATGGACAGATTTGTCATTGCACGTCACAGAAGTCGCTCTATCACGATCACAGTCCATGTGGCGTACACAGGATGCTCTGAGATTGTGGATTAAAATTGCGCCATTCACCTGAAACGTGTCTGTGGCTAAAAAGGTTGAGTTAAGGCCTTGATCCTCATGCTGACTTTTGAACTTTAAGATGTTTCTGTTCCAAATGAGGTCTAAGGATGAAATGTAAGGATGAAACTGAATTCACAGCCTACTGTAATGCATTGTTATAGACTGAGTAGATGATTTGATGAGAAAATGTTTGTTTCTGTCATTCGAGACTTTAGATTCGACTTGAGGCGGGGGGAACTCGTGAACATGTCTGATCCACTGTCTCTGTGGTTATTACGTATGTTCCAGGAACTGAGTTTTCAGTATATTCTCACCACTTCTTTCACCATATTGTTGTTGTGCTCATAGAGGAGTTTCCGAGCCAGGACGCTCAGGTTATGTAATGGAGCTGTCTAATTGCTGTCTGTTTGCACGTCCAGCTGGATTATCAAGTCAGGGATATTGGCCAAGTTTCAGACAAAACATAAACAAACTGCCTCTTGGTGCATGTGCAGTTGAAATGTTAAATAATCAACCTTGTTTTCCAACCTACGAACATCTTTCGAAAAGATGGACGCGTTTAGTTAGTCTCTCCTTGTCTTAATCCCCGGCCAGGTACTGGACCTTTTACCCTGTTACAAACTCCCAACAAGCCATTTTCTGTAAACTGGCATTAGTTCCCTGTGTAGCTCTATAAGAGAGAGAATTTTCAACATCAGTTGATTGTATTTGACTGTGTGGAAAAACAAACAAACAACAAGAAAACCTTTTATTAAAAAAAATGTGGCACCAACCTCATTTCGAATTACACTGCGGGTAATCCCGGTGTTGACAAGTGGTTTATTACGGAGACAGCAAAATTCTAAAATGACCTACGGTAAACAGATGAACCTGTAACCTTGTCATGACCACCTGCTAAAAGATATATTCAGATGTTGCCTAATTAATGACATACTTATTAAAGATCTTGCACAGACTGTGTGTCCATGCATTTAAGTCTTTAGGGCTCAAATAAAGCAGTACAGTATGTGTCATATGGTAATTTTAGGAGCAGATGTGGCTTCACCCTGTGTGCATGTGCAGTTTTGCATCAGTTTATGTGCATATATGTGGGCATGCCTGCTGCTGGCTTGTGCACCACCTGAGATTAGTGATATGTCATAGAGTCAGACCAGATGTCCATATTTTCCCCGTCTGGTTCTGGCACTAAAAAGGCTTCTGAAAAATAATTTAATATTTGTGGAAATGAGAAACCCTTAATCCCATCTGTGCCAGACTGATGCCAGAGGGTGAGAGTGGGTGACCTGGGTGCATGATAGAACAGATGAGAGCATACAGTTTATTGCTTTTAAGTTACATTAATTGCTGCCGTCTAATCCTGTGCTTGTGCTTATCAGCAAATAGGAATGAATGAGTATTGTTAGATCACAGCAAATTCAAGGGTATATTGGTAAATACATTATACAAGGGGGGGAACAAAAACAATGTTTGAGAGTATATAAGAGGCATAAAAGATCATAGAGGGTCACAAATGTGTGTGTGAATAATATCACCATGCTCATTTTGAATTTTGTATCTTATTTTGTTTGCATTAAATAAGAGAATAAGAAACATTTAATTCTAAAAGTACTAAAGTGCTCTTAAGTACTCTTGTGCGTCTTGTCTTTTTAGTGTCTTGTCTGTCATAGATACAGAGTTGCAGCTGGAGGAATGTTTTTATAATGGCTGGCCTGTGGTTGGGTGGATATGTGGACATGTTCCGAAGGCTGTGTTAACAGATAGAAACAGCCTGGTGCGTCAGTCAGTGCCCGCAGTGGAAAATGCCTTGTCAAAACAGTTAGAGATGTTGTTGCTGATTTGTGTTTTTACCCAAATAGGAAACGACATTTTCTCTCTATGCAAACAACCTGAGAAACATTTTATTGGTGCAGTTGGAAAATGACTATGCCTCAATATTAACTATTTGATGCTGAAAGAGTAAAAACATGTCTCAGATATCTTTTTGACGTCACGATGGTGTTCACTCACATGTCAACAGTCAGGGGAACACCATGCTAAATATATGAGGCTTAAACGGGGGAAGCATCCTTCAACTTGCTTGCTAAGAATGCTTTAAGCATGCATACCTCATATGCTGTGTCTAGGAGATTTTATCTATTTTGAAGTATGAATAAAAGTACGAGTTGTAATTTAGTGTTCAAATAAATAGCGTATTGTTTTTTTTTACTACATTTAGTGTAAAGATTTTAAAGATTTGTTCATCAGTTTTTGTCATGTCTTTGTGTTACAGTATTGTTTAAAATTATGTTACGTGTACATACATCTAAATGTCAAACAAAAACACTTTCATGCGACTTCATTTAATTTTGCATCAGATTATTTGTACCTCAATTGAACAGTAATAAACAGTAATATGCTTTTAATTTCTGGAGATGTTTGACTGCGCCCATCCCGTTGCTAATAATTTGTAATTGCCTCCAGTGGTACATTAGTTCATTTACTCGTTTCCAAATTTAACTGTCCACAGGAAGCTTTTAATTTATCAGGAAGAGATTTATCAGGAAGAGATTTACTTTTGTGATGTTGTTTTGTTAAATGTGTGTGTGTGTGTGTGTACATGCCTTGTCAGAAAGCCAAGGGAGGATTTTGGTCCCAGCTGCTCTGCACTGAGACTTGGCCTGCGGCCGGTAGACACACCCATGTCAACATCAGCAGCTTACAGCTTATAAATGCCTTGCAGGGGTAACACGTCAACTCACCAAGCTGTTCTCCAAAGACATATGGAGTGGAAATCCACAACGAGAGAAAAATCATTTTCACATGTCTTCTAACAGTTAAGTCTTCTTCGATTCAGCTTGCATCAAGCATCTAAACTAGTGTGTCGTAAGCTATTGAATCTGCTAAATGGATTCCTAAAGTTTCACTGTCCCCTACAATTATTCTAAATAAGGATCAGAGATCAGTCAAGGTTTGATCATAAAGAGAATTCCCAAACACACAGCTGAGATAAGGGGAATCTGTTTGACAGGGACACCTGCCAAATGCTATCATTTCTGTTTAATAAGTATCTTCCTGCTTTGCCCACAGTGGAAAACATGTATGTATGGATAACTGGTCAGTCTGACTCTGGCTTAGACATGTGATTGTATAGGAAGGAGGAAAATTATAACACTTTTGAAGGCAAAGCTGTTAGTATCCCGCCTGGGTAGAGTAAGAGAACTAGTATCTTATCTAGCGTCACTTGCGAAAGCTGTGGCAACTTTTGGCACTGATAAAAGTTGCCAATGAAGATTAGTAAATCCTATTCTAAGTTGCTTCAGACTTCCTGCTGTGATTGGTTATTTATTTATTTAAGTCCCAGGCATACATGTGGAATAGCAGCTCCTTTAAAACAGGATTTTTACTTGTGTTAATATTTTAAACTGTATTTAGTACAGAAAAATATGCTTTCTCTATTTAGCTAAAGGTGTCTAAACCTGTAAAAGAGTACAAAAGTGTTAAGTTACAGTGTATTCAGTAATTGAAAACAGATCAGATTTCTGAGTTTCTGATCAGAAATTCGCCAATTCCATCAATCAGCTGATTTATTCATCCATGTTCGACAACAGATATTTGATTGTGCAATGCTTTGCTATTGGTTAGATCACTTGTTGCCATGTTTTTGCAACCAGTGTTAGCACTTTATCCGCTGTCATTGCAGTGAATGTTGCATTTACATTAATTTGATTTTGATACTTGCTGCCCATCACTTGGCGCGACACAAACAAACAGTCTGGGGTTTTACATTTGACCCCTGATTTCCCATATTCTAATCTAATTTGGTTTGAAAGCATCAGAGGGAAGTCAGATCACATCATCCAATAAAACAGTCTTTACGGGATTGTTATCATTCTAGCATGACGCATCTCAGGTCCTAATGTTGTTTGTTCAATTGCTCATTTTTCTGCTCAGCTTTAGAGAATAATATGGGCCTGGTGCTATTGCTGCAGGTGATCAATGTGTATAAAATGTCATGTTTTGTTTTCTCTCACCTGGAAAAAAAGATGGAGTAGAGCATTGCCAAGAGAGAACGGTGAAAACCCATATTCTAAATGCAAGTAGAAAATAGGAAATGGAAGCAAAGTTTTCCATTTGAAATCATAAAATAAAACATGTTATACTATCAGTGCTTATTTAGTTTTCATCTCTTTCTTCCCTGAGTACAGAACTGCCTGGCTCACCAGCTCAATGGTATCTGTGATGATCCAGTGGAAGAGATTCCTCGGCTTATAGCACTGAGCTGCCTACCCTGCATTAATCTGCTTAATAGGGTGAAAATTCTGATCCAAAAATACCAGCCCAAACAGCCAGGGCACTCCTACAACTTGGGAGTCCCCCTGTCCCACACACACCATTGCATTAGCGTCCCAACAATCATTGGGTAGGAGACTCTGTACACCCAGGGTACCAGTCTATCACAGGACCAGCACAGACACACATGAAACAGGTTTGTGATTATTAAGTGTTTGAAAACCAAACTAAATGTTTGTAGTTTGAGCTCACATCACACAGCAAATTTAAGAATTAATTCAAAAAATGGGATTATAGCTCGCAGAGAGAACAACAAAGAAAATTGCCGTGGTTTTGGTTAGCTGACACATTGGAGTTAATTGTAGTCACACCTGTAGATGTATTTTAAGGCCACACCATAAATGCAATGCTTTCTTTTTTTGACACAGTCAAAAGAAATCAACCAAGATATCAGGAACAGAATTGTGCAGCTGCACAATTCTGGTTCATCCCAGAGAACAAGTTACCACTTCTTGAAGGCACCATGTTCATCTGTTCAAACAATTATATGGTAGTATAAATGTGATGGCTTCTGCGTTTCAGAGATGAATGGATTGTGGTCCAAAATGTGCAGTTTGATCCCTCAACAAAAGCTAACGAACTTGTGAAGATGCTGGATGAAACTGGTAAGAGAGTTTCATTGTCCACTGTTAAACAAGTCCTGTATCTCCGCGGCCTGAAAGGCCTTTCAGTGAAGAGGAAGTTGCTACTTACTTTGTAGAGTGAGAAAAAAATGCGTTTGTGACTTTTTCTTTAGTGTATGTAAATATCTGGTTTCAGCTGTATACCTTTTGACATTGTTAAGTACCGAACATATTCATTTTTAAGCAAATCAGCCAGCAAAGGATTGGCTTAAGCTAGATTTGCCAGAACATCTGCTCGTGTTTACCCACATGTAATAAATTCACAGGGGATAGCTTACTGAAGTGCACAGCTCGGCTCAGCATGCATCACCATATTTTTGTCTTTGTTTTTTTTAACCTAGATTTCTATATTGTTATCAACATGAAGTTTTTTTTTTAATCCTTGTCCAACACTGGGAGGGAAGAAAGGGGTAAAGGGCCTGGGGTTGTTTAAGTGGATCAGATGCCATGAGAGGTTTTATAACTCATGAGGTTTTATTTTCTAAACAGCACTAATAAGTTCATTTGGTTTTATTATCTTTTGAAGACAACCTTTCTCATTTCCCATCAGCGACAAACTTCTTGTGTGAATATTTTTTTTTTCCAACGCTACATTTGCCAGAATATGAGCATTTAGTTTAATATATATAGTTTAATTTTGAAGTTTTGTTGTTGATGAAATTCTAAAACTAACTGAAATGTTTGAGCTTTTTTGAGTGTCTATTCTTTGTAGGAGGAACTTTATGTGTAATCTGGCAAGTTGAGTAATACAATTGATAATTTAACTGTTTTTGAAGTTTAGTTTGGGATTTTTGACATTCTTTACAGGATCTTTACAGAAAGATCCTGTAAAACCTTGAAAACCTTCAAAAAATTGAAGGTTTTGGACCATTACATATGTTTTTAGTATACACATCATCCCTTTAAATTTAGACTCACAGCTTCCATACAGACCATTTTGTGCAAATAATTTCTACAATGAGAGAACAGATATAGGTTCAGAAGATCGTAATAGATTGAATTGTAATACGAAATCCATCAATTTAGCTTCCAAATAAATGTCCAGAGACCCCTTCAAGAGCTCAGATATCCAGTTTCTCCAATTTAATGTTGGAACATTTTAAACAGTAATTTAGATTCAAGGTCATTAAAGATTTATGCTCTAAAGATACCCAGCTTAGACACGGTGGGCAGTCAAAAGGCTTAAAGATAGTGGTAATAAAGGACGTGTTGAAAGTGAAAGGCTGTGTAAAGGGAGCTCCATCATTCTGTTTACCCTCCAGTATTGAACAAGTGTATTGTGAAGTAAGATATTAAATATTCATTGTGCTACTGTAAATAAGTCAGATATTGATACGACAAGGGCATGTGTGTGCAAGGTAAGTGAGTCAAGCATTGAGAAATCTGAGGATGGTTCCAGTCTAGAAGGTCTTGGTCACATCATTTAGATCACTGATAGACAGCATATGACACACATGAACAGGCACGCCGTCCAAACAACTCACACTTCATAAGAAAAATAGCACTGCTAGCCATTTAAAATCGGAGAAAGCCATCCACTGGTATATATTTATTCCTCTGTATGTATGTTGACATGTGTGGACACACGTCAATATACGCATAGACACATCCCACAGAAATTTGTGTGTTTGTTAGTGTGTGTATGCATGTGTGCCTGCATGTAGGCTTGTTTGGCCTTTGCCACATCTCCAGTTTCTTCTTCAGCATAAGGTTACCCAGTGTAGTCCAAGAAAGATAACGCATTCTGGCCTAGAGGAGAAGAGCAGCAGGAAGTTGCAGGAGGAGTAGAACTCAGAAAACTCTAGTAACTTTTATATAGTTGTTGAAATTTTCTACCATATCGCAAAGACTCGATCTGGGGAGCATCTTTTAAAAGAAGGTAAATCTGTGTTGTTTATGCACTTCTCTGATGTACAACCTGTTTAAAAGATTTGTTATTGGGTTTATTCTGAGGTCAGCTTCAGGGAGGTCAGCTTTTACTGGGTTTATATGTGTAAAGTATATTAAGTTTATTTTTGGGTAAATTTCAAACATTTTTTATGCATTTCCATTTTATAGTGTATTTTGCTTTTTAGTTGTAGTCCAAATCATTTTCAAAAGTTGTGTTTACTTTGTTTCAGTAAAGTGTTATAGAGCTTGGGGTCAGTATAATATTTAACTATTAATAGTAAGACTATATAGTCATTGTTAGCACACTGTTTTATATATAGACAGATGCTAAATTCACACCATTTTTGTTTAATTCTAATCTTACTTACTGGATTCATGACATAATTGGAATAGAGAACGAGAATATTATTGTGCTGGATTTGACTGAAACTATAGGTTTTTAACTAGACTGCATGGCATTGGGATTAGTTTATTTGCATGGTTTTGAAATAAATAGGATTGTATGTAACTGGATCTGAATGTGAGGGTTTGATTTTCCTTTGAATCATTTCCAGCAGAACTGAAAAGGCAGGCAATACAAATATATTTTCAAAGATGTTACACTGCATAAGATGAAATGCTATTTCATTTTCTAGAACTGAGCAAACATGTTTGTTAATCATGAATATACTGGAATATTAAAACAAAGTATTTGTGTTTACAAGAGACAGGTTGGTTTGCATCCTGTGATAGTAATCTTTTTGCTTCCTTCATGCCCTATTCATTATATATTTCCTCTTTTCTTGCCAGCGGTTCTTTCTCATCATCCCGTCTATCCATCCACCCACACACAGTCCCTTTTCTCCCGGTTCTTCCACCCACATTTATCTTCCCAACAATTTCCATGTCATTCTCCTCATTCACTTGCTTTTTGTCTATTTCTTGCAGGGCTGGAATCAGCATTGCTGGTTTTAGGTGTTGATTCATCTCTGAAGTGTTTAATTAAACATCTGCAAGCATCTCAATCACATATTTAGTCATTTAAAGGAGCAGTATTATGTATTTCCAGGGACATGGTGCCAGTTTATTACACAATCCACTGAATGTAACTAAGTTATTTCTATTGTATGCCTTTTTTAGACCAGTTAAATGGTACGCAATCAAGGGTAGTTAAGTGTAATCACAAATGACAAAGGTTTCCAGTATCATGGCCTCTGGAAATTACATGGCATTGTGCAGTTTAAATGTCTTGTCTGGAAGAAGGGAGACCCATGCTATTACTTTACCCCAATTAATTATGCATTAATTTATGCAAAGCTATGGTTACCTTGCACGACCCTGTCCTTGTGAAGCTTGTAGTGAGGGCACCGCAAAGGGTACACTCAAGTTCCCTTTTAGGTGCACAGGCGTACACTACTACAAACTTATATAAAAGGAAAAATAATTAGCAAATATTTATCTGATTATTTACTGATTTTTACATTACAAGATATAAAATGTTTGACCTGATGAAAACTTCAAATAAACACTGATATGGCATGAAAATATGTGTATTTCTTCAGCTGAGAAATTTTAAAACTTCTCTTAAAATTGATCAAAACTTTTTTCCATTCATTGTCTTTATCTCCATATTCTTGGAGTATCACAGAGGGACTGGTGCCTATCTACAGTAGTCATTGGAGATGATGCAGAATACGACTTGGACAAGTCACCATTCTTTTTCAGACCAATGCACACATATAGGAAAAGCGATCATTCATGCATCTACACAAAGTTGTCTCTTTCAAGACAACTTTGAGAGACATAATGTGCGGGTTTATAAACTTTAGGAGGAAACCGGAGTACTGAAAAAGAGAACACGACAACAGTGCTAATAACTGCAACATCCATCCCTAAGATCAATAACTGCAACTTCAAAAGACTATAGAAACATGTTGAAAAGTATTCTTAATCAAAGTTATGCCTTTGAGATTGACTTCTTCCTTTGCTACTGATTCTTCTGTTATGCCTTCCAAAAAGAAGGACGTCTTCTATGAAACAATTAAAGATAAAGTAATGTATTTTTAGATATAGTAATATTCTTACTTTACTTTAAAGAGCCTCTACCCACTAATCAAAACTAACAAATTCTCATCTCTGTCTTTTTTTTTCATAGGTGTTGAAGAAAACCCAAGAACAGCAATGGCTTCCTGTTTGTCCAATGAGTCTTCCTAAAGACTCAACTCTATTGGGCTGATGCCGCTACATATTTTGACAACTGAGCTATCCCTCTGTTACCCAGAGTGTAAGATTCTCTTATCCTGGTAGTTTTAAGGCATTGCACTGGCTGAACCCCAGCAATGGAGGTGGCCCTGGTTGACTTTGAGAGCCTGGAGGACATTAATGGCACCCTTGAGGATGAGATTAACACCTATGCTGATGAGACAACAGCTCTCACAGTGGATGTTCCTCCAGAGCAAAACAGCTCTGACATCAATAACCATCTACTTCCCCATCAACTCTCCTCCACCCCTTCACATTACAGCCCAATGCCCTCCTACATTTGGGAATCCACCTCATCTTCACCCATTCCACCAACGCATACACTGGAAGTACCTCAGTCACCAGTGATGCCATCACCAAGCAGAAAGGGTCGCAGTAGTTGTGCCAGCATTATCTCCAACTGGAAGCTGCTGTTAAATAGTGAAGGCATGAAGGAAAGTGAAACAATCTTCAGTCGGCTCACAAAGGAGTGCTGCGAGGATCTGTTTGCAGATAAAAGAGGGTTGGATGACGGAGACCAGAAAGTCATCATCAACATAGCTGGTCTTCGCTTTGAGACACAGCTCAAAACACTGGACCAGTTCCCTGAAACACTTCTTGGAGACCCCTTTAAGAGGATGGAGTACTTTGATCCAATGAGGAATGAATACTTCTTCGATCGGAATCGACCGAGTTTTGATGGGATCTTGTATTACTATCAGTCTGGCGGCAAAATTAGAAGGCCAGCTAATGTTCCCCTTGACGTGTTTGCTGATGAAATTGTATTCTATGAGC
The DNA here is from genome assembly GCA_911649635.1 of Poeciliopsis gracilis. Taxonomy (NCBI): domain Eukaryota; kingdom Metazoa; phylum Chordata; class Actinopteri; order Cyprinodontiformes; family Poeciliidae; genus Poeciliopsis; species Poeciliopsis gracilis. The sequence continues at coordinate 9,855,584 of CAJVRI010001220.1, forward strand.
TCGGGCAAGAAGCTATGGAACAGTTCAGAGAAGATGAAGGATTCATAAAAGATGTTGACATACCTCTCCCTAATAATGAAATCTATAGGCAATTTTGGCTCCTGTTTGAATACCCAGAGAGCTCCAATGCAGCACGGTGTGTAGCGCTAGTTTCTGTCTTGGTCATCGTCATATCTATCATCATATTCTGCATGGAGACACTGCCAGAGTTCAGAGATGAGACTGAACTCTTTTCTCCAACAGTGGTTCAACATGTCAACCAGTCCAAAGTATCCCACTCTGGCTCTTTAGCTGGTGCAAAGCTCAAAACATTATCCGATCCTTTCTTTTTTATTGAAACTGCCTGCATAGCTTGGTTTGCCTTTGAGTTGATCGCTCGGTTTGTGGTGTGCCCGAGCAAAAGTGAGTTTTTCCACAACCTCATGAACATGATTGACATTATATCCATTATCCCCTATTTTGTAACTTTGATGACAGAACTGGCCACAACCCCTCAGGAGAGCTCAGGACAGAACATGTCTTTGGCCATTTTGCGTATCATCCGCTTGGTCAGAGTCTTCCGAATTTTCAAGCTGTCACGTCACTCAAAGGGACTACAGATCTTGGGACAAACTCTAAAAGCAAGCATGCGGGAGCTTGGTTTGCTCATCTTCTTTCTTTTCATTGGAGTTATTCTTTTCTCCAGTGCCATCTACTTTGCTGAAGTAGATGACCCTGACACACAGTTTGTCAGCATTCCTGATGGCTTCTGGTGGGCTGTGGTGACCATGACAACTGTAGGTTATGGAGACATGTGTCCTATCACACTTGGGGGCAAAGTGGTGGGCACACTGTGTGCAATAGCTGGAGTGTTGACAATTGCTTTGCCTGTTCCTGTCATTGTCTCCAACTTCAACTACTTCTACCACAGAGAGACAGAAGCAGAGGACAAGGTTCCCATGACAGAGGCTCTTGAGCAAGCCATAAAGGCAGAAGAAAGTACCAAACAGGGTAGCAATCCTTCGGTTAATAAGGTCAATGGTATCTGACAGAGGGAAAGGAGAAAAACTGCTGACCAAGAAAAAAGGAATAAAATTTTAGTGAGAATGGATTCAAAGAATGAACTTAAGATTGAATAAACAGTTATTCTTTTGGTGAAAAATATGTTTTATAGCAACAAACAGGGTGTACCAGACTTACCTCTTGTATTTATTTATTTTTGTATGAAAATGGCACTTTGTGGATTTAGCTGAAAATTCACGGTTATTGTTTAGGAATTTTTGTCATTCCTCACTATTTTAGGTCAACTTCACTGATTGTCGTAGCTTTAGATATGTACATCTTTCATTGCTATCATTCCAGAGGATTTGTTTTTCATTTTTAACATTGATTTTTCTCATAAACTTGGCCATTATTTCTCATATTCTTAGCTTATTTTGGTTAAAAGACATCTAGGACATATCTTTATTTACAGCACAATTTTCAGACATTTAATGTCAAATGTAGCTAAAGGTGAACATCATAATGACGACCACAAATTAAATGTATACAATGCTCAGCAAAAGTATTCATATTCTTTGAACTTTTACAGATTTGGTAATGTTACAACTACAGGCCTCAGTATATGTTTTATTAACACCCTATATGGTGGACTAAAACAAACGAATGCAGAATTGTGAAGAGGTAGTATGGCAAGACTTTAAACCCAGACCTGCTTGCAGAATGCCAAAAGCCATATTGGGAACACATCAAATAATACACTGTTTTGAGCAGGTTAGAATAATATTTAACTTTTGGCCTACATGCAAAAGTTGCACCGTTATATTTCAATTGCAGTGTTGGCAACATCATCCTGTAGACATGCTTTTCTTCCCAGTATCGGGAAAGGTGGTAATGGATTGAATAATGGATGGAGCTAAGTACAGGCAATTCTTGATAAAAATCTATTATGACATCAGAAGACTTGGCGGTTCATCATCCAGGAGGACAGTGAGTTCAAACATAGGTACTGTGGTGGAATGGTTTGAATCGAAGCCCAGGACTATATTTGTTTGTGAATGTGTAGCAAGACTTCAAGAAGTACTGTTTCCAATCCCACCCAAAATAAAACCCTTTGAAAAACCATTATGAATGAACAGCCTTTAAAGGTTTTACAGTAAAGATAATAAATCTTTACTGCAAAAACCACACTTTTATAAACTGACCAAAGGTACCAAGATCTTATCAGATATCTGCCCAAATTGTGGTATACTGTATTATTTTGCTTTGAAAACATTACCTGAGTAGCCAAGCTTAAAATGTTGCTAAGGATGAATTTCTTTTGATTGGAAGTGTAGCCAGGTCCTAGCTAATTACCTAGTTCTAAAATAAAACTTTTTTGAAAAAGCTGACAGTGTTCCTTTAATTCTGCTTGTGAAAAATGTTTTAATTTTAGTGCTGTTGTGTTTGTTTACTTAAAAATATTGTCTAACAATTTCTCACTTACTTTGAGATTAAACAAAAAAAAAAAAACCCTACTTACCTACAGTTTAACTTACTCCACATTATGGATTCCAATGGAGTGCCTTAAATTGTATAATGTTAGTGTACTGCTGAATTTGCCATACATAACAATGATACTTAAAAAGCATTCATCTTCATTGTTTTCCATTTCAGGTTGCTTGTTAAAGAGAAACATTTTGACATTTTGTTTTGTTGTAAATTCTAAACAAAAATGTCGTAAATAAGCTATTCCTTGTTACCTTTAAGATATTTGAAGACACTTGAAGCACTGCTAACTAATGAGAAAATAGCATTTATTTGTTAATATAAATATATTAGCTTCTTGAATAAATTTTGCATAAGAAATTTCTCTTTTTTCAAAGACGAAACATAACAAAAAAACAACACAATGATCCATTACAATAATCATTCTACTTGAAACACAAATGGCTAAATTTACTGCAATGAATGTATGGAGTCAGAAAAGGTATCTGATTGAAAAGCAATGATGACTAAAATTAGCTTAGTTGTTTATTTGAACCTTGAAGATATTTAAACTAAATATATATATATATGTTGCTTCCCATCCTGCTGCAATGGACAGATTGTTATTGACTTAAACCTAGCACAGCCTAATTTGTAAATAACTAATTTACTAACTATGTATCAAATAAAATGATAGGTTTATAAATTAGTCAATTGTAATATGAAATATTTTAGTTTTAAAATAGTCTTTGCATAAAATGCAAAGGTATAGCCGACAGCTATCACGAGTAACAGTGGGCCTAAAGTTCAATTAAAAAAAACTGTATTTACAGAATGTTTGTAAAGCAAACACAGGTTGTATTTTCTCTTTCATAATCATATGCTGATTTTGTTTACTCACATAGCTAAGACATTATGTGTTAATAAAGCAATAAACCACAGCTTTAATCCTTTTGTCTCGTCTCTGCTTCTATTAAGTTAATTTTGCTCTTTAGAGCACGATATTTATATTTTATGCTAAACTTAAAGTAAATATGCAATCAAATGAATAGTTAATTTTTATACTGTATTCAGTCAGTTCAGAATGACACAATAGTAAATTGGTTGTTGACATATTGCAAAAGAAAACTCAACAAAACACGATGCACAAACATTTCTAAATTGCTCATGCAGAAGCTTTTGGAAAATGTTAGTCTAGAAGGTCATTCCTGTTACTCTTAACTGCTTTGATAAGTCAGAGATCCTATTGAGTGAATTGAACTGGCTAACAGAAAATGTGTCAAATAAACATCAAAGTGAACAAATACAGAAATACCATGGACTAATACAGGTCAGTCACTGAAAGGTTGTGGAATGGCTCTATTTAGCTCTGTACTGAAAAAAGAAAAACTCAATAAATATTGTAAAATTGTTCTTGGCATAAGTATTTGGTAATCCAACAACAACAAAAAAACACTTTGACGAGAAGAATCAAATTTCATAAGAGTTACCTATTCCAATTTTATATGCAGCCAGTTAAATCATGTTTACAAGAAAGAAATTTCATATTCATGAATTCCAATTTGTGAGCCCTTTCAGGTAAGAATGTGTCTTCACTTTCACTCTGTTGTTAGTCACTCGACACCGATAGAGGTCACCTAGAGATTTAAACTAAATATTTATTTAGATAGGCATTTAGTTTGAAGCTACAAACAGAATATCTAGCTCTGAACTAAATATGTACTGTAGTTGGTAAACTTAATGTTTCGCTTCAAACTAAATATTTGGCTTGCTAACTAAATATTTCATTTGGAGCAAGATATTTTGAGGCTAGCTTGCTTGCTGAATACTTAGCTTCAAATGAAACATCGAGCTCATAGCTAAATATTTAGCTTGCTAATGAAATATTTTGCTTGATCAACTTTGTTTGACTCGAATAGGTCCATTGTAGGTTTCGATTTTTTTCATGACAGCAGTTAAACGCAGAAGTCAAATGCGATAATACATAAAGTTTCATACCGCTATGTGATTTCCATTATTACATTTATGCAGTTGCTTTCATTCGTTGTGAATTATCTCACAACTGTAATGATTCTTTTGTCACATTTTCAACGCATTCTAACAAAACGTTGCTAACATTGATAACTGATCAAGTTGCTCATGAAACTACATTTTCATATTGTTGTGTACCGATTTAAGAAATAGATAAATAAGTTATGTTTTTGGATGTCATGATTCTGTCGCTGCCCCAGTAGAAGAAAACTCAGTGAGCAGCAGGGAGCAACGCAGTGAATAACACAGTCTTAACAACTTTTTGAAGAAATTGCTCATTTGCAATGCAGATTAAAACATACTCACATGCAACTTCAGAGCTGAATTGTGTTGTCACATAACAATACAACAACTGTTGTATTGTTATGCAAGACTATGGACAATGACTGTGAACATGTTTCTGAAATTTCAAGCTGAAGTAGAACAAGCTAGTGTTTTTAATCATCTCCTCATTAGAATATTTCCAAGTCATTCCAGTCACTGTCGACTGTAAACTCTGCAGGGGACATATCAAACTTTCAGTTTTAGAGCCTTTGGCTTTCCATTTTACAGTGTACTGACACTATGGGGCCTTCAAGGTCATTGCGTGAAACAGAGATGTAAATGAAACGAGGGAAAGGAGGGGTGATTGATGCTTATGAAGAAACAGGAGCTGTGAGTTCACACGCCACCTAGTCTACATAATGGACTGTTGGACACAATGATCCCTTACGAGCAGCCATGGTAACAGGGTTGAAAGTTGAAAAACTCACTAGATCCAATTGGGCTTGAGAAATGGAAGATTTTGTTACGTCTGGGCTGATGACGTCTTCACATGAGGACAGCATATCGCAATGGACAGATTTTGGGAAGAAAAAAAAAAGCAAAACTATGCCGTGGTACGTAGGTGTAAAATAGTACCATTAGTAAATATGAGAATTTTTCAGTGGCTGTTTTTGTACCAGCTGAAATTAAATGTTGAGGTTGTTTTTGTCCAGTCCTGCATCTTATCTTGCAAAGAAGAACTGTGACCCTAAAACTAGCAGGTTTACACAATTATGCGTTTCACCCAGAGCTCAGAGACCCTAAAGTTAGTGGGGTTACTGGACCAATGCTGAACATTACATTACAGTTTTATTAGGAATTTAACTGTTATAAGTATTTCCCTCTTCACAGATTTCATCTTGTTTTTATCTTTTGTGTGTGTGTAGGTGTGTGTGTGAGTGTGGGGTTCTGTGGGCTGAATCTTCGAGTGGAAAATGAAGCCCCAAGGCAGAACTTTAGGTAAACAGGTAGCACAATTTTATAACCAAGGGTTTAGCCACTACCTAATGGTTGCCATGGACGATTAAATGATTAAAGCTACACATGTACTTTTTGATGAGGAAATAACATTAGAACATGACATAAAGCTTAAAAAAGTTCATTTTTATAAGACAGTGACTGGTTATGTCACCATTAAAGGCTACAGCTGCTACCAAGCGTTTGCAAAAACAGGAGTCAGTCGGGTTTTGCGTCACTCTTCTAAACAGAATTGTTTTAATCCAGGCGCACTTAGGTCTACAAACATAAATGTTTATGGCCAAGACTATGACCACTTCAAAACCTTTATTTGAACCTTTTTTTAGTTTTCTTTTTGGGAAATGTCTGTGATATGTCTTTGAGAAAATACCACAAAAGGCTGCATTGTCCATCCAGAACTGCTTTGTCTCTTTACAGCAGCTTTAAGCACAGACTCTGCTCTAAATGATTCAAATGCAGCAAGACGGGCAATCCCATGCCTCATTGCATTGAGATGTAAGAAGACCTAAAAGAGTTCCTAAAGAATGCAACATGCAACAGGTCCCAGACCAGCTGGGAGGCAAATAGTATAAGAAACTAGAATGTTTCTCAGTAAAGCTGATAGAAACTCTGGTTTGAGAGAAGCAGCACCTGCCTTTGTAAGTGCACCCAAGGTAATCAGGAAAGTAAACACCTATAACCTCCAATTTAGTTACAACTGACACAGGTAACAATGGACTAAAAAAGTTAAAGTTCAGGGGAGGAAAATGGTCAAAGATTGACTTCCACAGTGTCCTACTCCACATTTATGTTTAATCCAAAGAAATATCAAACCTGTAACATTCTGGATTCAAGAAAAAAAAATAAGTGGTCAGAGTTGCTGTGTTGCACAAACTGAGACTTCACTGTGGAAGATTCCTGTCAAGTGCTTAAAGATGCATGAGAGTGCTTCATCATTAACGAGACGTCAAGACGGAAAGTTCCACAACGATTTCGAGATAATGGACAAGGAGTGAGGGACATTACAGATAAGTTAGAAGGGCACAAAAAAGCCAAGGTTAGAAAGAAAGCAAAGAGTAGAGTTACAAAAAATATTACTATTGTGACTGGGAGAACTACTACAATATCTATCAAAGCTTTGATAAATTACAATGTTTGTTTTTGGGGGTTTTTGTTCTCATTTAGATTAAATATCAAACACTCAAGTACTTCCCTTCATTCATAATTAAATCTTCTGATGGTGCAAGTTTCAGCTGAATTCGAGAAATTTGTAGTTGTTTCATGGACAGGAGCATGGTCTGTTAAATAAATAGACTTCAATAAATAGTTATTAGTCTTTATTAGCTACAGGATGTTAGTAATATTCACCCCATTCTCAGAAATTTCCATTCTTCTTTATTATATGAGAGGTTTTCCCATTTATTCACGTTACCATGGTCACGTTACAAACAACTGGATGGTCGTCGTTTTTGCCAGTGCTGCTCCCACGATGTGGAAAAAAACTTCCTCATAATTTATGCTAAACCGACGATCTGGTGCTTTTTGTGCCACAACTTAAGGCTTATTTCTTCAAATTGGCTCCTAATACTTATAGCCACAGTGATGCCCTGACACACACAGGTGATTTTTGTTCCACATTTTGAAATTGATTTTACTGCGACGATGATCTGTTGAGCTTTGAGTGTTGCGTCCTCTGTCTCATTTTTCTTGCGTTTCAGATTACTCGTGTTACTTTTACCTCAGTGCTTCAGTTTCCTGGTCTTCTTACACCTGTTCCTCATCTGCTCATTTACACACCTGTGTTGCATCCAGTAATCAAAGTCCCCATTGCGAGGGCTCCTCGTTTAGCCACTCGATGTCAGATCCTCCTCTTGTCCTCACAGCCGTTGTGTTTGTTTGCTGTCATCATTGCATCATCACTTTCACTCTGCTCCTACTGTCAACATGTGTAAAGGTCAGCTAATGAAAGGCAATATGACCCTTTTATATGCTTTTAATTTGTTATAGTTCATTATTATTGTGTGTGTGTGTGTGTGTGCGTCTTACATCTCCGTTAATTTTTAAAATCCACTTCATTGGAAAAAGCTGTACGCAAAACCAAGGAACTTGACTTTGGTTTTCAAGCGGCAACAGCAAACAGGCAAAAAGTTTAAACGTTTAAACTTTAGAGAAAATAAAATGCAAATGAAGGAACAATATGTAGCAATATTTGTGACATTTTATGTAATTGAAAATAGAAAATGGTGCAAAAATGCTCATTTTGTTCCCAGCTACTGACTTATCTGGCTTTATTGTGACTTCATGTTTTATTTTCACCGTAAAGCGCTTTGCTGACCTTTTGGATGTTTCAATACATTTTGGCTGTTTGTCATTAATCTTAATTCTAAACATGTAGACTTTTGTGTAATCACTGAATTAGGGGAGAAAAGTCCCTGAGTTCCTCCTACTTCCTATCACTGGAAGTAGGAGGAAAATAAGTTTTTATAAGATAAAACAAGGTCACCGGTAGCAGTGTTTGTATTGTGTGTAGATGGTCACTTCAGTGACAGCAGAAATAAACAAACTTACAAAGAGATGTTTTGGCCTTTACATAGTTATCACTGACTGCAAGTAATGCTTACGAAACACTTTGTTGCATTTCTTTAATTTCATTCATAAAAAGGGGATACTGAAACAGCTAATTTGTGCTAAATTACAGAGAGCTACTGGGCACATTTCAACAAATATTTGTAGATTACTGCATCTAGACAAGTGGCATTAAGGTAAAGTAGAGACCTAGCCATAATAAACATATAAGCACACAAAGACCATTATACAAGTAACCCTGCACTTTGACAAAGCATCTACTGTCAACAACCTCCTCTTACAAAAGCCCCACAGTCATCTGAGGCTTCAACTCGATTGTGGTTGAAATGCACAAAACAGAAACAGGACATTTGAGAAATGGAACATTTACTCTGGGCAAAAGTGGTTAAAAACAATTCTGGGAACAAAAGTTATGTCTCATCTTCTGGTTATAGCAGTCAAACATAAGAGCTGCTATTTAATCACAAGTTTTAAAATGTCTCTCTGAGACCAATTTAGAACAATACAGTGTTTCACTTCTGCTCCCTTTGGTTATTCAAGTTTGAACCATGAACACTTAACAGGTTTAATTGGATTTAATGGAGCCAACAAGCTTGTCTCTCTGATCACATAACAAAGCCTTATCTGCCATTATGTAAAAATAGTTTTACCCAACTATGTTTGACTATTACATTGTTGATTTCAGGTTAAAGTTACCGTACATGACTTATAGGCAGTCCTCTCTTTTCATTATTCAACAAACTTGGTCCAAACTTGTACAAAGTGTGTACCACTAGATGATGCTGTCGTTTTTCTGTGGTTCTATGAACCTGAGAGAAAGAGACTCATCATTTTTCAAATGTTGCTGCAGCTGGTTTCTTTTGAAATCAAAAAGTAGATGAGAAAGTAATAAATCCTGCTCCTCTCACATGCCTTTGTATTCTGTGTAAACTTTTAGCCAGTGCAGCAGCAAGGTGATCTGTGTTAACCTAAAACACAAAATTAGTTAATTTCAGTCAAATCAAGTCAGAATTTAGATGCTGAAATTAAATGGAAAGCTTGTGTTCGTGGTAAAATCAATATCTCCATATCAAAAACATGTAGCAACATTTCCAGGTTGAGGTGAAGAACATCTTACCGGTCTTTTATTAGTCTTTTGAGGCTACAGATGAAAATGTTCAGGAAGAAAATCCCACAATGTCCAATGAAATAACAATTCCACACAACAAACTCAGGGACGTCTTGAAGGAGCATCTTGAGTCTAAGTGGAAAAAAAATAAAATAAATAAATAAATACAGTGCTGTAAAACCAAAGGTCTCCTCTTTAGAGTCACATTTGTCATTTTACCAAACGAAGACAGCGTGATTAAGCTCGTAATATACAAATATAAAGGCGTATCACAATTTCTTGTTTAACAAAGGGTAATTTCTACTTTCACATAAGACCAGTTTTGATTAAAAAAAAACAAAAAAACATTTTATGTGCCTTAAGTGTATTAATTACCCTTGTCTACTTTGGAGCATAGCATAGAATGACACTACGAGAGGTGTAAGCAGATGAGAGAAGATCCTCACTGGTAACCCAAACATACTCAGGTAAGTTGTCACATTCCCCATCAGAACTGAAATATAAAAGCACACAGTTAATGGAATAAATCAGTCTACTGATCTCAATTTTAAAAACTAAAGATGTAACAAATCTCACTCCAAATGCAGCTTATTAATTTGAAAAAAAAATCCATTGTTACACCGCTGGCATTTAATTCAGTTTTTCCGGATTCATATTTCTTTGAACTGAAAGCCATGTTTCTAGGTACTTAAAGCTGCCTTCGTGAAGCAGTGGTAAAGTCAGATGTCAACAGAATGACTCGTCGCTTTGACTTTGATAATGAATGTTTTCTTAGAGATCCTCTGATTGTGATTTTAGATTACCACCCTATAGATTACAGATTACTCTTGTATGGCTAAACAATTCAGTAAATTTTAACATTAATCAATTAGCTGCTAAAGATGATTGCGCTTAGTGACAACCTTACCATTCTTCATTAAGTAAAAATGGTGAAGAGGATCTTCACTGGGTTCTTGCACAGTGGAGCTGAACACTTGCATGGATCTGTGTTCTTTGAAAGATGTTTTCAGGTTAGTTCGTTCCCCTCCTTTCATCTTCTGCTCCTCTGCTTTGGATGTCTTTGGACTGGTGGAGGTACCGTTTGAGAACCTGTGGGATACATTATGCCCTATCTTAGCAAGAGCAACATCTGAAATAGAAAATAAATACATCAATGATTTTTTCTCTCATACAGAAATTAAATGCTTTGTAAACGTAAAGCATTTCATTTTTAACTTGACTCACCATTGCTCTGAAGGAAGTTGATGGCATCTTTGTAGCCAAAATTGAAGGCTTGCTCTACAGCCTACAAGGGTGAACAAATAGTGTTACTATAGCGCAATATGAAATCCATGTGTCAGTAGTTGCGTATGTTTTCAAAGACCAAAACCAAGATAAATCCTTTTAAAAACAATCAATGTTTGTATAACATAGTTACTAGGCTTAGATACATAAGGGGTTTTGAACTGTTTTCAAGGGAATCTAGATGCAAAGTTGACATTGATAGAATCTGATATTGTGGAAAATTCACCTGGTAGCCTGCCGTGAAAATGTGTGTGTACCTTCGTCTTGCTAAATGAGCAGAGTGGGGTGTTAAACCTAAATTTGCAGTGACAGTCAATAATGTAAATACTACTAAGGAATGAAATACCTTTGGCCACTTTCTGTTTTATATTAAATTAATTTTGTAGTACCTTGCCAGTAATGTAGTTAAGCCAAGTTACTAAATTGAAAGACATAGGTACTATTTTGACATAATAACTTATAAGAAAAAAAGTAAATCCTAATTAGATTTTTCTAAGTCTCAGGAAATGTAATGAAATGCATAAGCATTTTAATTATGTGTAAATAGTGGATTTTGTGGGAATAAAACATGTTTTGCAGTTGAGTTAGGATGTCAGAATAATGTGATTATTGCCCACCACTATATCATTGTTTGCCACAGTGGGGTAGTTGAAAAAGGTTGTTGGCAATTCATAGGAATAAAACAGAGACAAGTAAGATTTCTGACTACTGAACTCTCTGAATGTCATTCAATAAGACTACTGTATAACACATTAGCGATGCAAAAAAATAAAACTTTTCTCTAAAAAAGAAAAAGTCCAATACAGCGTCTTACCTGTAAAGTCACAGGGTAAAGACCGTTGATGATTCTGAAGGTGTTTGCCATGTTGAACTTAAGAGGAGTTCCAGAAGCTACCAGGTCCATCATACAAGGAGGATCAGCTGGACATATATCAGCTTCTCCAGAGAACGGGCATACAGTTAGTGTGTGGCTGGTCGGCTCAGAGAGCGAGGGCTGGAATCCACTCAGGCCACCATCAATGTAATGCTGGTGAAACATAAAAGCCTTGTGACTCAGCGATCTCCTGGAATTAGTTTGTGAGTTCTTGTGAAATGCTCACCACTCCGTTGAAGGCTGGAGGCAGAAAGCCACAATATCCAGGGACAAAACAGCTACACAGGAGAGCCTAGAGACAACACACAACAAGTAACTATCAGACAACAGACACGGCACACAGAGATTTGTCGGTAATGTCATACATTCATCAAGGATATAAATGTCATCAGTTTTGTGCTTTATAGGGGCAAAGTTACGTATTTTATTTTATTGCACAATCAAGTAACTATGATACTTTCAGTTATAAAAATGAGTCCCTGAAGTCATCGTCACACTTTTCCATTATGCTGTTTACAGCCATTCGTACTCAAACATGCACGAAAGAATCAATATTGTTATATATTTTTATATCAAGTTATAACAATATAACTTGATATTAAGCTCAAAAATGTTGATTTTGTGAAACTGTCCACAGTGGAGAAAGTTTTACATCATCATCTGGGATGGTGCCAACCTACAAAGAAGGGAGGTTTAAAGATCAACGTCTCCAGGCGTCAGACATTCAGACATGAACAAGCCTAAATGTTTTGTTGTCAGAGGAATCTGACTTTGAAAATAATAATGACAAGCTTTTCTAAATAAAAAAAAATCAAATAAAAGAATCTCACCCTTTTTTAACTACTAGCAAATAGAAATAATTTTGGCAAATTTGAATTAGCTGATAAAAGAAACATTTGATTTCATAAAAATCACTTTTAAAGTGTGATTGAATATCAGACAGTTAAAACGTAAGGGTATGTTGATAGTTAGCTTATGTGTCTTCTTATACAGTGTATAAAGAGAGATTGCAGTACATGCACTGTAATGCAATCCATTTAATGGTTTCCACAATAAACCATTAAATAGAATGCAGTATACCACTATTATTGTTAATGTCAATAATATATTATTGTTTGAGAAAAAAAATATTTTGCATGAGCACAAACTTACTTTCACTACATCTTCTTTGGACTGAAATTCTGACATGATTAGGTGCTTCCCGTCTGACAGTCGAGTCACAGCAACACCAAGTCGACCGCTTGCCAAACGGTGTGCATCCAAAGGAAGGTGCTTGCGTAAAACACTTTCCAACCACTTGAAAACGTTGACGGAAGGGTTCAGGGGTCCAAGTGGGGCAGCCATCACCTGTATGACAAAAAGGATGATCTCATCCCGAATGGCAGCTGCGACACGAAAGGACACTGAGGTTAAAGTCATAGTCCCAAACAGCAAAGTAAATTTAGAACAACCAACAAGTTCGCTTACCTGGGTTGATTCCACAGACAACTGCAGCTGCTACCACAGAACCGGCAGACGCACCGAGGATGTGGGGAGCCGACTGCAGGATCCAGGGCGCATACTTCAGGAAGCACAGAACAACCCCGAGCTGATAGGTAGCCAGGAATCCAGACCCAGAGAAGGAAATATCATAAGGAACCTCACGAAAGTGAGAGCTGGAGATACTGTGGGGCATCTTGAAAAGTGTCAACAGCCTAACAATTATTGATCAGCATTAATGTAATCAGAATTATAGAATCAACAGCAAATGAAAAATGCCAAGTTGGAACAGGCATTTATGAAGCATTCAGTCAAAAGTCTTTGAGGGCTAGTCAGGGAGAATTTTTAAATGCATCCCAATTGGACACATCGTATCGGTCATGGCCATGTGATTTGGCAGTTTCAAGGCCTTCTTGTTTAAGTCAGAAGGCACTTTCAGTTCTTAAGTTTATTATGTTGTTACATAGAAATTATAGGCATGTGACTGATTTACACCAGAGAATTTTAAAGACATCTTCAATAGTTTATTTCTGCAAAACACACCCAAAAATACATGTAGTGTCTGTGGTGCTTATTTCATTGAGATTTTCCTTAATTTCCTAATTCTATTCAAACCAAATTCAAACAGCTTTATTTCTTTGCTTTGAGGGATCTTAAAGACCATTAGTGCAACTTGCAATTTTCACAAGACACACAGAAACCAAAACAAAACAAAAAAAAAAAAGAGAGAAAGCAACAGCTTAACCAAAGCGCTTCCACAGCATCCCCTGCAGGTACAAGTTTGGCACACAGCTAAACAACAAGAGTGTAAAGGGAGATGAGATCTCTTTCACATCTGCAAAGACAGATTTAGTTATTTTTATTTTAGCAAACGATGCTGTATGATATGATGCTAAAAGTATTCGTACCCCAAGAAACGTTTTCAATTTGTAAAGGGTGAAAGCAAAGGGTATGAATAAAAATCTAAAGTGTGGCATGCACACCTTTTAGTCTGTTACCTCTGTATAAAATCAGGTGCAACCTGCTATATTCAGAAGTCACCTCATTATGAAACAAAATGAGATAAATTAAACACTTTATCTGTGTTTAATTTAATTTTGAAACCCACGTCTATGAAAGCATCACGAGTTTGAGAACATTTGACAGGTCATAAATAAGTGGAAAAGTTGCATAAAGCCGTAAGTTAGAAAACATCATTCTAAGATTTGAAAATATCAAAAGTAGAAAGTTTGGCTGAACTGTAAAACTGTCAAAAAAAATGTCCGTTCTTGACAGGAAGAATGAATGTTCTTCATTCTCTGATTGGTGCTAGAAGAACTTCAAATAGAAGTCCCATTTTCAAGGCACTATATTTTGGGAACTGTGTTTATGAAAGGGAAATAGAAATTTTGACTGTCATATAAAACATTTATTTCCATAAGCAAAGCAAACATCCAAAACTCTCACAAAAGCAAATTCTTAATTATAAAAGAAATAAAAAAAATATTAAAACAAAAGAACCTGCAAAAATTTTGTTTGATCACAGTTAGGCCCTGCTTCAGCTATTACTTATATACAAGATTGGGATGGTTTGTGGAAAATAAAGCCAGAAATCAGATTTTGATTGTGTTTAACAAACCTATATGTGCTACAATAATTTTATGAATGAATCAAGATATTTTTTTCCCATATTTCTTTTCACCTGAATGTTCGTGTTCATTCAAATGTAAAATGATGAACAGCACGTAAAGCAACCTCAGAAAACATCTGGAATATCCAAGTCAATCTGTACAAGCATGGATCATTTTCAAAACTGAAACTGTCAAAAAGATATATTTATTTGTTCTGCCTGAATTTTTAAAGTTATATATTATTCTTCTCTATCCCACTGGAGCACCAGTCGGAGGAGGCTGTGGAGAAGCTCGGTCAGGCGAAACCTCAAAGTGATCGTCACTGAGGTCCTGCAAACTACTGCTGTCAGCAAAGTCCACATCCTGAGGTGGTGTGAGTTCAGGGGACTCAGATGTGTCCATGTGGTGTTTCCTGATGTCTTGGGGGAGCTTCAGAAACCTGAGGGGAATCAATGGAGAAACGGTAAGCAAGATGTTGCTAGGTTTTTGAGAAGAGAAAATAGCATCATGGTGAAAAAAGACCTGAACAGGAGTTTTTGTCCTCGCTCCTTTTGGATGATGTTAAGCTTGTAGTAGTGCCGCAGAGCCCGAGACATTTTCTCATAGGTCATGTTGTCTCGGTTCTGTCAATGGAGTAAAGATGCCGCTAAAAAAGTCTGCATTGCTTGATATGACAGTTCTGTGTGCCCTGCTTTTCCTTAGTCTGTTCAATTTCCTCATGAGGTGAAGATCTGGTGACTCACCTTGTGGTTTCCCCAGAGCCGTGCCAGTCCATTGGGGTCAACCACCCTGAATACATGTGTGTCGGGATCTTCCCACCGAATGTAGTCTTGGTAACGATCGTCACACAGCAGCTGATATACGTAGTCCCAGAGCAGTCTGCACTCTGCCCAAAACACAAATTATGTCTAGTTAAGCTTCTTTCACCAATTGTAGATATTCCCAGAACATAACAGATAGGCCAGTTAGGCTACAGGCTTAACTGGATCCCTGAATGTGTGAGGTGGTATCTGATACAAAAATACTGCAAGTTCAAAAGTGAAATCTGCATGGATCAGCTTTATTATTCGCCATGTCCTGTGTATGACTGATAGATTGAGATCCAAGAACAACCTAAGATCATTGTTCAGCTCTTCAAACCAAGTTGGCAGTACCTGGTATGCGTCCATTGGCTTTGTGCAGTGGGCTCCTGGGCCTCTCTCGGCTGGACAGGTTGAGAGGCTCCTGTATCACGCTTTCTTTTAGAGGAAGTGACTGAATTTGGTTTGGAGCTAAAGCAGACACAGCTGCTGAACCAACTATGAGAGAGGCAAAGTAAAGAGATAAAACAAACAAAACATCTTGGTCAATAGAGCAGGACAGAGAATTCAAGTATTTCTGGAACAGTTGTTTTTTTTTCCCCAATACTCACTGTTATGAGTGAGTGGAGCAGAGTAAGGGTAGAAGACAGGCGGGCGCTCTCTGAGAGGAGAAATGGGCTCAGGCTGATTGCTCACAGTAGCTACAGCAGCTGCAGGCGCTGCAGCAGGGATGGCAAGGAAAACTGTCAGAGTGAAATATGAGGAAATGTGAAAAGCTAAACAGAAAGTAAAACCAATGTCTTGTAACAACTTCAACATTTTACATAAACAGGAGTTACCGAACGTCAATTTAAAGTTTAACGTACAAATACATTTTCTCACCGGTTTACATGGGGCTCTTTAAGGCATCGAATAAAGCCAAAACAAAAAGGAAGACAATGGAGTTGTGAGATTATACCAGTATCCATGCAGCTACCTCCCATTAGCACACATCCGTCTTGGTAGAATGGAAATCACCCTGTTGTGGTTGGGTCAAAGAACAGGAATGCATGTGGCTCGACTGCACTCATGTTCAGCTTTATGAAGTCGGCAGCTCATAAGTTACTGGTGTTTGAGTGAACACTTCTTTTTGAACCAAATGGTCAAAACAGCTGTAATAAATAAATTCACTGCTATACTACAACTAAAAACAGTAACATTATTTGGAGGCATTTTGCCACACCTGCGTCAATAACTCGCTGAAAGAAAGCGCAACAAATGAAAGTCAAAAAGGGTTCTTGATACTCGTGATGGTCAGGGCTGGGGAAGTTGCAGAGATAAGGTAATTTGATTTGACTCTTCCCAAATGCAGCAAGAAAGAGCATGAACGTAGCCTCAGTGTGTTGAGACATGTTGATCAGAACGTCTCTTAGCCAACACGCTCTCTAGAATAAACAAGTCAGATTTGATATGCACCAAACCAGAAAACAAATATTGAATTTGAGCATACTGAATTTGTAGTACTTGTTTCTCGGTGCTGTTTTTCTTTCTACAAGAATATATACTTGGTTTCACAACTTTCTGCAAATGCTTCAAAAGCATTCTTTTTTTTAATACATGTTGCATAATTTTCTACTAAGTTTCTTTTCCGGATTTTGAGCTGACTTTAGTATGGTGTGATCATACAGCTGGATCGCCTTAATTCTAAAATTATTGTTTGGAAAATGCCACCCTAATGCTCCTTAAGACGCTTTTTTTAATATGCTGTAATTTGGATTTAGTTTTTCTTGTCTGCTCTTGCCAAAATGCAACTGAAGAAATTCCAAGCTGAACAAATTACTCCTGATAAGAACAAATTTTGCTTTACAGTGCTTTGGAAAACTTTTCAGAAGTATCAAGCCCTTTCAAATTTCACCATGCTATGAACCAAAAGAGGATTTCACTGGCTAGCAAACTTATGCAAAACAGTGCACATGTTTGGAGGAAAAGAAAGGTGAAACATGGCATTTCAACTCTTTTTTTTTTTTTTTTTTTTTTAGTGAATATTATGTCTCTCCCAGCTTTGCACATCCAGCTGAAATTCTTATCCATTCTTCTTTACAAAATAGTTCCAACTAATATTGGATGAAGAGCATCTGTGCACAATACTGATCTCGGCAGTTGAGCGCATGCCTGAGCTTTTACTTGGTCATTCAAACCCATCACCTTGGATCTCTTGCTTTATGTTTAGGGTTGTTGTCCTTACTGAATGTCACCACCCTACTCTATTTTTTTGCAACCTTTAATAGGATTTGTCCCGACAAGGTTCTGTGTTTGTCTTCATACATATTTGCATCAGCTCAAATCAACTTCTGCGTTCCTGCCAAAAAGAAACGCCCGGCATTGTTGTGCTACCTCCATGTTTCAAAGCAAAGCTGGTGTGTTAGCATTAGTTTTCTTAATGACAACACACAGTGTTTTGGATATGCAACTATTTGAGTTTGAAAATTCTGCACCACGTTGTGTTTGTCCATCACATAAAGCCCAGATGAAATGCACTAAAGTTTGTGCTTGCAGCGTAAAAAATTGTGAGAAAGTCTAAAGAGGGGTACGAAATTTTACAAGTCATTATGCAGGTTTTGATTTGCAAATGTTACTAAATGTTGCTTACTAAGTGCAATACACTCAGTAAAAAGAAATCAAATGACACTGCTAGTGTGACTCAAACAAAAAGAGACTGACCTGGGCTCCCACTGGCTATGGGAGATTGTGGCTCTTGGACAGAGTGAGAAGGTATCTGGCTGCTGACCGGAGCCTGAATGTGTCCACTCGCCGCCGGAGCAGAAGCATTAGGGGTCTGGCAAACAACACTCCTCCTTTGTTGCTTTACACATTGAAGGATCTCATAAAGAACGTCACCTTGAGGAAAACCACCACAGATTATTAAAAGAAATATATATGTTTTCACATATAATGGAAAAAAAGAGATTAAATTGTACCTGAGCTCGGACAGCGGCGTCGAAAGTCTTCTTTTGTCAGCAGGCAAAGGGCCCTGCCATTCATCTCAAAATGTCCCTTTTCTGGTCGGCGTAACGAGTACTCCTTCTGAGCCCAGTGGAGCCAGTGGGCAACATCCTCCTTATCCCACAGAGACGGATTTATTCCTGACAAGAAAACACTGACTTTAACAGCTGGAGCGAAACTGTTCATGGGCAGAAATGAATAGATGCATTATTTTAATTGAAATGGTCAAAAATAGATCTCACTCAGTCTTCCAGGTAGATGCCACAGATCCTCCTGAGTGTGAGGACTGACCACAGGAGGTTGATTTGAGGGAGGGTGATGTGCAGCTGGAGGAGGGTTGACCTCCCTCCCATGCATTATGGCAGAAGGACTGGTTTCTTGCTGAGAACACGCACACGATATATTGGGAAAAACACAGAAGAGCGGTGCAGGAAAAAAAACCCCAAAACAAATACGTTTAATAATAAAACATAAACTGGGGTCTGTTCAAATAAAAACACTAAAGCTGATTGAAGTTTAGAAGAATAACCTAGACTGTCGGAAGTTTTTACTTACCTTGATCAAAGGTGACGGGGAAACGCTCGCCATGTAATCGTCCCTTATCTTTCAGTGTGCAGCAGAAAAACGGGACTATTTTTTTTCCCAAGTCGAGTCCTCGAGTAACTCCTCAAAAAATTACGTCACACCTTTCCAAACTCCATTTTTTATTTTAATTATTATTTTTTTTAATAAAGAAAACAACGATGTTGTCGACGAACAAATAAAACAAACTGCTACTATTTTCACATTCGACCCTTCCGGGAAATGAAAACGAAAGAAACCCGGGGGTTCAAAAAACATTGGGGAAAAAACCTGTCAGCAGCTCCACAGGGCGGTTATGGAAGAAATATCTTATTACATATTACACGTAAAGGGGTTTCCCCCCGCCCCCCACCATCCCCGTACTTTTGCGTAGGCTATTAAATAATAATAAAAAATAACTTCAGTGGAAGAAAACATGTAACTGTATGTAACCTTTCAACCGTTTGATTTTGTAAACTGTCTTTGTGCCCCGAGGCCATTTCTCAAGTGATTTCATCGCAAGTAACTTCCTGGTAAAATTAAGGGTAAAGACACAAACAGAGAGACGAGGGTGGCCGTGGAGGAGACGGCGCGTGCGTCGACCAAACACGAATAGGAGCTCGTGCTGTTGCTCCGCCTCTTCTGAATGCAGGAAGAGCTCAGACGCTCGAGCTGGAGAGAGTTTCTCTGCAAGAGAAAGTAAGTGATATACGAAGGGACGGGCTGGATTAAACATAGCCGTAAAACGACAGCCGCCATGTTGATGTTACTTGCAATGGGTTGAGGAAAAAAAAAAAAAAAAAAAGTCAAATAAAAGCTGGAAGGGGCTCCTTACGGAACGCCGCTCATGACAAAATACCTTTAAAAATGGGAGAACAAAAAAAAAATATATCAGAAAATCAAGTCTTTTTAGGATCATCCATCCTGCTAAGTTATTCTGTTCTTTTTTTGTTTTTTTCTTAATCGGAAGTAAGAAAACAAGAGGAATTTAACCTGAGCGAAGGAGAAAAAAAAAAAAAAAAAACCCTGGGCTGATCAATGGTCCAAAGTTCACTTTTCAGATAGAAGTAAACAAATGTGGTAGACAACCCGAAAACTGAGTTCAGCTGTTTTATTTCAACATGGCA
This sequence comes from Poeciliopsis gracilis, assembly GCA_911649635.1. Taxonomy (NCBI): domain Eukaryota; kingdom Metazoa; phylum Chordata; class Actinopteri; order Cyprinodontiformes; family Poeciliidae; genus Poeciliopsis; species Poeciliopsis gracilis. The sequence continues at coordinate 9,875,731 of CAJVRI010001220.1, forward strand.
CTTTTTTTTTCACTCCAGTAAAAGTAAGAAGTAGACTTTACAAATTACTGAAGAAAGAGTTAAAAAACAAAATTCTGCAAACATTTTGTTTGTTTATTAGGATCCCCATAAGCTGTGGTTGTGAATAAAGTGGGGCCCACATCAGAAAAAACATATATTACAAAACACATTTACTTAATGCAACTAACGTAACAGGTTCGCAAATACACAATTATAAGACTTTATGTGATAAAGTGCCTAATATTGTTTTAGCTAATTTTGAACATTTAATAGAATTTTTATTTTGTATCACAATACTGAAATAGTGACACAAGGTGCTGGGCCCCATGTTTTTTTTTTAAAGGTATTTTTGCACAACCAAAACCCACAAAGAGGTGTTTGCATAGAGGAACAACGTTTGATAAAGGAACAGAAATTGCATCTTAGAAGTGAACTAGATAGGGATATGTGTCTTGATTTTCAATGAAGTGCAGTGATTTTGAATTTATATTGTTCAGTTATAGGCACTTTTATATTTTTCATTATTTCTTCGATTATCCTTTAAAAGTAAAAGTGTTGACTGATAATATTTCAGCATTATGAAGGATTATTCAATAATGCTGAATAATATTTTTATCTGAAAATAAAAACTGTATTAAAACTCTTTGGGTTTAAATCATTCAAATTGTTTGATGATTGTTGCAAATGTATTTTTTTTTGTGTTGTTAATAGAAGTTATTTGCCAAAACCCCACAAAGAGTGTGTAAGCGTAATCTCTGGAGTCTTAATTTCCCCAGGCATGTGGGCCACAAAATTGGGGAGCCAGTTGGGCAGGCCAACTCGATCTGTGGGGGGATGGTTGGTCAGCAAGATGTTCAAAACACGCAACAAGGTTCTTGAGGAGCGTGCTGTTCAGCTGTGTGGGATCCAACCAGGGGACACGGTGCTGGAGCTTGGTCATGGCCCAGGTCTGGGTCTGGAGTTAGCAGCCAAGCTCCTCACTGCCCCTACAGGTCACATGATAGGAGTGGATTACTCTGACTACATGCATCAGGTGAGATGTTTTCTTATCATCACGTAGATCTGTGTTTCTTCCAAATTTTAATGAAGAAAGTGAGGAAAAACAGCAATCCCTGCATTTAATACTAATTAGTGGCAAAATAGATCTTAGACATGTGGAAAGACTGGCCATATTTTCCTTTTGAAACTTCAAATTGTTTTGTTTTCTGCCATGACAGATGGCCACAGAACGAGTGAAGAAACTTTTAGAAAGTGGCAAAGTGAGCCTCCATCACTGTGATGTCTCAGCAATGCCTCTGAAGGACAACAGTGTGGATAAAGTTTTTCACTGCAACTGCTACTACTTTTGGCCCGACCTCAGGAAAGCAGCCTTAGAAATCCGCCGTGTAATGAAACCAGGTAAGACACACTACGTTCTTGAGGTACATAAAAAAGGTCAAATTTAAACTCTTTTTTTTTTTTTTTTAATAATACATTTTGACCCTAGGAGGACTTATTGTCACAACGCTGAGGCATTCCCATATAGCTGTTTTAGCATCGAAGCGAGTGATGCCAGGGGAGAACTGGCGCCCTGAGGCCTACATGGCAGCTTTGAGAGACTCTGGCTTCGCTGACATCAGGATGGAAGACACGCAACACGGAAACATAACCTTTCAGGCTATTTACGCCACGGCATTAAAGTGAGACAGTGTTTAATTCACTCTGCTTCCGTGACTGCTGCACTCAGGATTAAGATACAAGGTTTTCATTGTGTGCCATTTAAATGGATAAACTATGACCGGGCACTGAGACGCAAATTTCTGATCAGGCTGCAATCTTCACCCACTTATATGATGAAAACTCAAGAAGATTAAACAGTTTTGGCATCAGAAATATTCTCCTCCGGATTTGTTTTCTTTAATGACTGTGTTTCTTGCCAATAGAGACCATTTCAAACGCAGTTGGTAATTATTGCAGATATTTGCAAAACAAATGAGTCAGTCAAGAAATCACATTTGTAACTAAAGATAAACATTTCCTGAAATAATTTTGTGAGAAAATAATTGTTGTATGTACTGCTTGGAAAAAGACATTCAGAGTCCAAATAAATTATTTTATCAATGCTTTTTTTCATATTGAATATTTGAACTTAGACCTATTAACAAGGAAAAAGCAATTGAAAATGTGAAAAAAAGACTCATTCTGTAGAATTTGAAGGAAAATTGAGAAATGAAGAGAATTGGAAGAAGTACTACACTTTCAGCTTGGGTCTTGTAGAAAGGAGGAACAAAGCACAGGTAAATGGGAATGTCACCATAAGAAAAAAAAAAGCAAGCATAGCAGCTAATTGCAAAGTCAGATTTGCTTAGTTCAATGGGTTGATCAAAAAAGTAAATGATGAAACAAAGAACACACTGAAGAGAGAGACTAAGTAAAGAAAAGAATTGACAACTTACAGTGTGATTGCATTAATGCAAAAACAAAATCTGAAAACAAAATGTAAACAACAAATTACTTAGGAAATACATCATTTTCCTTTTTATGTCTGATTGAAAAGTAATGGAATTATTGGCCAAATACATTTGTGTTATGATGCAATGTGTATTTATCAAACTAAGATAAGCATTAAATGGATTAACGATTTAAAAAAACTGTTTGAAAATGCTCTTTCAACAAAGCATGACAAGATTTTTATTGAATATTTGTGAGAGATTTAGGTGAATGAACATCCACTTGTTGATACTCAATTAATATTTTCCAAATACGGTATACTAAAATATTTTTTTGTATTTCCTATTCACTTCGACTGATATGAATATAATTTTTTGGGAGAGGGAGGGGGGTTCCGTTGTCGTGTCGCGGCTCCCTACCAGTTGATGGCGCTGTTCACCTTCTCAACCTCAACGAGATCATCGCGAGAAGAAAAGTGCGACGCTGAGGAGGGAAATCCGAAAAGCGTCCCTGTCTGAGCTCTTTTTCCTCTTCGAGTATACAACTTTTTCATTCTTCAGTGAGCACAGCGCGTGTGACGGGTAAGAAAACGTAAAGAAACGGTGACGTGGAGCTGTGTGGATGATCCGGGAAAATGACTTTGATAAGAAAGGGCACCGTGACTTGAGCCGTTAGCTTGTTTATGGTCGGTTAACAGCCGAGAGAAATACAGACGAGACGGCCGATTACCTTATAAATACACGCGCTACCACGACGCTGAAGATGACGTGTAGTTCGGCGCTTAAATTAATTTTAAAAAGGTCCTGTAATAGTCTACTTTTTTTTTTCTCCACTCAAAGAATGCAGAGAGCTTCCCGTTTGAAGCGTGAACTTGAGATGCTGAGCACCGAGCCGCCTCCTGGGATAACATGCTGGCAGACCGAGGAGCGGATTGATGACCTCCGAGCACGTAGGCTTACTGTCACTGGGCCTCAAGCAGTCAGAGATGTTTCCACAATGCAGCAATAGTCAGGATGACAGATCAGAAATGATGGGGACTATTACTTTCCATGAGGATAAACATACCCATGTCCCTGGGTATGACAAAGTAAAAATATGTATTAGATAGATATTTGAGTTTCACTGTCTGGTCTAAATTTTGATCCATATTACTTTTACGTGCTACTTAAACCTTTTCGGTGATTTTTAAAAAATTATCCCTCAAGCTTACGTATACAAATATGACAAATAATATTTTGGAAATGTAGAGATGAGAAGGTGCAGGGTCCCAGTTGCAAATTTGTTTTGAAAAAGTACTTTTTTTGGGCAATGACAAAGACCAAGAACTTTGTCATTACTTGTGAAGTGATGACATTTATGTAAAATACATTAAGTGCGCAGTTAAGTGAGATTTGTCAACACTATCATTGAGAGAGCCACACTGTCAGTTAAAAACTGACAGAGTTGACAAAATGCCAATCTACCTCAGTTTATTTGAAGTTATTCTGAAGGAGGTCATATTGTAGCTTATCAGGTCCATGAAATCTATGCCCTACACTAAAATTAAACTTTCATTTCATTTATTTATTTCCTCAGAAGTTCTGATGCCCCCCAATAATGCCAGATTTTCTTACATTCTTTTTATGTCTGATGCTGTTGACAAAACTTGGGACAAATTTCAATGGAGTTGGAAAATATTTTAAAATGATTTTTAATCCAATTTATTAATACTTTTATAATTATTTATTAAAATACTTACACTTAATTAGTATTAAATTATATTAAGTATATTAATAATATATTATCTTAGTATTCCTTTAACTGTTTTAAACTTTTAGGATGTATTGTGTTCTGCTCAATACACTGTAAAGACACCATCCACCTACTACAATGTTTAAAATAAAAAAATATTCAGCAAACACCAGGAAAACATACGTTGTTGTGCTCACATGGCCCAGGTTAGTTTCAGTCAGATATTTGAAAAAAATTATATTTTGTGTATATTTTATTCAAATTTTGTTCTTTATCCATAGGGCCTGTTTTGTCCCTCTTCTCAAGAATCACTGAATTATATTTTTTTATTTAATTAACTGATGTGTCGTCGTCTTTCGATTCAGCTCTATCTTGGTAATTAGTTAGTGTCATCTTACCTTGCAGAGATCGTTGGTGGTGCAGGAACTCCTTATGAAGGCGGAATCTTCTCCCTGGAGGTGAAGATCCCAGAAAGGTACTTTTCTGTCCTTTTGAACATTCATGAAACCGATGTAACCATTTAAATACAACAGGTCTGCTGTTTGTGTGCCTTAGGTATCCATTTGAACCTCCAAACATACGCTTCTTGACCCCAATCTACCACCCAAACATTGACAACTCAGGACGAATCTGCCATGATGCTCTTAAACTCCCACCAAAGGTTGTGAAACGTATAGTGTTGTAAATTCTATTTGCCGTCAACTATTTAAGCTTCTATTCTGAGATCAGATGCAGTAATCTGCTGTTTTTTCTGTTTTGTGTTTTTTTTTTTTTGTTTGTTTGTTTTTTATTCAGGGTGCCTGGAAACCATCTCTAAATATCTCCACAGTCCTCACCTCAATCCAACTTCTCATGGCTGAGCCCAATCCAGATGACCCGCTAATGGCTGACATAGTGAGTCGCATGCATTCTTATTTTTGTTTTCCTTTAGCCATACGTATCACTATGTGTTTGAGCTGCGTCATTAAGGGTTTGAAGGGACTTCAAAATATCTTTTTGGATATTGCCACTGCTCTAAATTGAAAGTCTTTTGGTTCTTATTTATTGAATGTTTATTTATGTACTTTAAATCCAGTCATCGGAGTTCAAGTACAACAAATACCTCTTCACAGAGAAGGCCAAGAAGTGGACACAGGAACATGCAATTCAGACAAACAAAGTAAGACATATTATCTCATTTTCTTTTACCTCTGTTGTGTGATCTGTGCATGAATAGGATGTTTTTAGTTCCACAATACTTTATTTTCGTTCCTGCTAGAACCAATTGTGTAGTAGTTCATCTGAACCACAAGGCTGTGCTGTGGATTCTTGATTGAACATAATCTGCAGGATTTCATTAAAAGGTTTTGCTGCTCTGCTTCAAGCACAATAAAATACAACAGATTTGTTTATAGGATTTTATGTTTATTGACATGTTGAGAGTCTTTTTGTAGATTATTCAAAAAAGTTTCATCTGGGTGTCTGTAGTTTTGCTTGTTTTCTGTCTATTTCATATGCTCTTGTTAGAAAAAGTTAATTATTTTTGGTGAGGAGCTGCTTGTGTCACAAAGCAAGTTATTCCCACAGCAATATCACCTCAATCTTGCACATAGTGAATGGATTTACTGAAATCATAATTAACTTTTGAACCCATATTTGAGATCTTTAGGATATAGTTAGCTTGCTGCATCTTTTCCATCGCTCCTTTCGCCCACAAATCGCTTTGAGGGCGATTTATTGGTAAAATTGATTTTACCAATCGCTTTGTGGGCTCAACTAACATAACAATGCATCTCAATAACCTGGAAAAACTGTGTTGCTTAGACTATTATTGGCAACAGACTGCAGTTTATGTGTTTTCTTTTACTGTGTTCCAGCTTCAAGCACCAGTTTGAAATCTTGAGTTTGTTGTAATTTGTACTAATTTTGTTCTGAATTTATAGTTTACAGAATATCATAAACTTGTAGAGTTTTTCGAAAAGATGAAATAGTTTTTATGTGTCCTTGATCAGGGAGTTGTGGAAGACGACAAAGAAAATGCTCCGGATCAGAAATTAGCATCTCGGAAAAGGGATGGACTCTGTTCCCAGCAGGAGGCAGAAGAACCGCTGAAGAGACCTCGCGTGTAGTTTTTCTTCATTCATTTGTTGGAGCTATCTGATCTTATTCATCCTTTCTTTTTTTTTTTTTTTTTTTCTTGTTTAATGTGATGCTTATATGTTGAATAGATACATTTCATGAATGCATCTTTTTAAGTTAACTGTGTGATTCTGTGTGCAATAAAACTTTGAGGATCTCCAGTTATACACATTCTGGACATTGTGTATTATTTGGGTGTTTTTTGTATCATAAGCAGAGAGGTTCAAATTTACACAACATGTTGATCATAATTTTATTCTAACATACGTTTAAAAGACATATAAAGTATGTACAACCTAAGTGGTACAAGCTTTTATTTTGTACAAACTAAAATTTTTATTTCTCAATGTATAAAATTATATATTTGCTGTTTATAAAAAGGAGACAAACATCAATAAGGCTGTAGTGAGTCAATACCATAGTTCAGAGGTAGTTACATTGTATGTGTATAAAGGTCACTTTCCTACTCTAAGGTTGGCAGAAATACAGCTACGTCCCATTCAAACCATAAGACTGCTTAACTCTTGTTTGACAAAGTTGCATGTTTTTGAGCATAATTATGTAAACCATATAAAAATACATGTGCAACCCAGATCATTTTCGCATTACTTTCCACTTAAAGAATATTTCAGAAGAAATGCTCTATTACATAGCTGTAAAGTTTTATATGTGGCTATAAAAATTGCTCTGGACAAAACACATTAGCTTACACTTGAGAAATTTGCTAGCATTATTGACAATACCCCTTTTTTGGAACAAAACAGCTTAATGCTATTATAAAATTGTATTTAAAAACAAAACTCCACTTAAATGCTATTAAACAATATGCAACTTCTGAGCTGCGTTTCTCATCACATTTCAGTATAAACATTTATTCCCTCAGAGTAGACCATTGACTTGTCTGTAGCTTTGATTCTCGATGTGATTAACAGCTTTCCTTTGCTTTGCATTGTTTATGCAGCTTCTTGTTTGACTCGGTCCGCTGGATAGTCTCCAAAATTGTCCTTTAGTTCAACAGTACTGGCAAAAGAAGAAACTTTCCATCCTGCTCTCTGGTCAGAAAGACTGTTCGTGTGTCGACTTCTCTTTTATTAGTCAACATCATTTGTTGAGCAATTCTCAAGAGTTTATAGATAGGTAGCCCAGAAATGCTGCGGTCCTTGAATCTTCAAATTTTTTTCCCCTATATTTTTAAACATCTGTTTCAGGGGCTCATTTACATAAGGTGATTCATTGTAGCGCAGCACAGAAGGAAAAATGGTAAGAATTGGCATCTTGATCCAAACTCCCCACGCTTCCTCATTCTGTCACCTTCTCCCTCCCTTTGGCTGTCACGGTTGGTACTTGGCAAGGGATGAGGTGAACGGAGGATGTAGAGGAGCACTGAGAAAACCTGGTTGATTCTCGTCCAGGCTGGGGGGAAGACCCTTCCCTGTATGTGGCATCGGCATCACTCAGTGACACCTGTGTTGAAGAATCCGAGCAGGAGCTCTTTTCTGTCTCCACAGAAACTAGCGAGTCCAAGGTGCGGTCGCGGCGCAGCTGTGGGCGAGTTTTGGGGCGAGACCAGGAGAACAACTGAGAGTGATCTCTTGTGAAAAGAAGAAAGAGCAGAGGGTTGAGGCAAGCGGGCAGGGGTTGTAACAGAAGGAGGACTGATTTTAGAACCTCTTCCCCCAAAGAAAGAAGACCCAGAAGAGAACAAAGTGATAGGAAAGCTACCGGTATGTAGAGAAGGCCATTCGTAAAGATAAGCCAGGCAACATGTTTGATCATGGCACAGTCCCACAACCCCTCACACTCTCCCCGAAGTAGCTCCCAATACAGGCGGATATATGAACCTGTGACAATAAGCAAGCAAATGGTGTTCATCATTATGAGTGCCAAGGGGAAGCCCAGGGAGGATGGCAAGCGCGAAGATGGGGCAGGCAGGGGTGACGGAAGGCAGAAAGGTGAAGAGCCATACTCCCCCACTCCAACTAGTGGGAGTGACGCAATTGTGAGGCAGAGGGTGAGACAGAAATAGGCGCATGTGCGTACACTGCTAAGGGATGGTGATTTCCCATAGGCGCGGGCACATGTCACGCTTGCACCACACTGCACTGCTGCCAGAGTCAGCAGCAGCACGCTCGCCTCAGACGCAAACACCCAAACCCATCCCGTTGCTTGACAACCAGGCCCACCCTCCCAGCGGGCTCCATGTTCATTGAATTCTCCAAGGGTCAGAGCATCCACTAGGACCAGTGTGCACGTACACACGCCCATCAGCAGGTTAGAGGCACCCATACAGGCCACAATGAAGCGTAGTGGCGACAGGCTGCCTGGTGATCCAAAGAGAGACAGGAACAGAATGGCGTTTCCCAGCAAAGACACCAGGGAGATGGACCACAAGCCAATGCGGACAAGCCAGCTGCCCAGGAGGGAGTCGCAGGGACGGAACGGACCTGCGACATAACGGACACAAAACTGTTGTCAATACTTGTCACAGCAAATGTAAAGCTTTGTCATATCAAATCTGTGACTTCACCTACCAGGTAAGGGGGTGCATTGGACACTGGTCTGTAACTTGGATTCTTCTATTTCCAACTGAAACTCCTCCAGATCAGGGTCATCTAGAAGATAGCATTGTTTATATGATCAAAATTCTTTGCATTGTGTGTGGATGATAAGTGCCCTATTGTTTGTATTGCTGTTGTTTTTTCAGTGAGGGAACAGGTACTAATAAAATTCAATTGTCAGTGTCTATTTTTTTTTTATCATTTAAGGTGCAACAAAACTCAATTACACAGACAACAGCTCTTTGTCATAGTGACAGATACTGTACACTCAGTAATATAATTTTCATTTATATTATTGTTGTTAATCACCAAGGTTTGTCTTTTTTTTTTCAAGCAATTGAACTTAATGTGGTTTAGTGTGGATTGTAGTCTTACAGTTAGTGTCTACATGGACTGGGTACATGGCCACCGTCCTCTTCTGAAGGTCTTCATTTGTGTTGCTCAGCTCTGTGTCCCAGTGGGTGGTGGGCTTGTAGGTGTTACAGGATGCATACACACAGCACTGGTAGGCATAAGGCATCTCTATCACCCTGTTGCAAATGGGAACAATATTAATAATCACAACAAAGAAGATTCCATGGCAGGTGGTATTTAGGCAAAGTGTGACCTTTATGGTTCAAACCATAAAGCTTTTGTTTTGACCCTTTATGGCTTTAGAGTGCCACTCAGACATAATAAACAAATAGTATAAAGAGTTAATTTTGTAATTCAGATGTATTTTTATTGTCTAAGTTGAATTCAGAAATGCTTTGTATTTTGCTGGTTGCGTACAGCATGTCCATCTGAATTTTGGAACCGCCTTTGTTAAGCAAAGACGTTTTTTAGCGTAGGCCATATTCTGATAGGTGGTATTTTTATACATTACCTCATTTGTGGGAAGTGATCAGGACTGAAGGCCTCATATAAGTCTTTGTTCCCCCTCAGTTTGAGATGAGTGAGGCCTCCTAAACCTGCAACTGGTACAGAGCTGAGGCGGTTCTCAGTCAGGTCCCTATGGTAAAAAAATAAATCAATAAGTTAAAAAATCAGAAGAAGCAAAATGTTACGCAAGTGAAGTCTTTAGAGTAAAAGGGAAAAAAATGTTGTCTCTGATACGTTAACCTGTTCAGACATGCTATCAGATCAACTCTGGATATAATCTACTACCAGATTAGATTAACAAACTGCAGTCTTCACTCAAAGTATGCAGTTTTAAGTTGGCATGACTTGAAATGAGATTGTTGGCCACAAATGTGTTAAGGCTAAAAATGTTGTGTTAACCCGCAGTGATTATGCCCACATTTCTGACATACTGATATATTCTGATACACAACCTTGTCACCCATTTTAAGTGGGAAAGGGACTACTAAAGAATCAGATAAACGGTATGACAGGCTAAGTGAGAGATGTGTATCTGTTCTTTGCTCACAGTTTGATCAAAGAATGAAGTGAAGTAAAGGCATCTGGGTGGATCCACTCGATCATGTTCCAGCTTAGATCACTGTGAGAGGAAAACAATAAAGTGAACTCAATGCACTTATTGGAGTTACAGTTACAGTCATTCAGGCTTCGTACACAGTATTACAAAGTGTGACATTTGAACATGAAAACTGTTTTGGAACTTTGTAGTCTGATCCTGTAAGTGTCAGTATTAGGAAATATAAAACACACACTTTGACTTGGCCAATTCTTTTTCATCTTTCACTCGTCATGGTTTTTATGTTTTAAATTTATTAAGAAAGTTATTTATTTTATATTTTTTTTAAAGAGGTAACCCCATTTGGTATTTCTGAAACAGCTATGGAAAGCTCCTATACATGTATCATTTGCTATTTTCACTGGCATGTTTAAAGTCACAGAATATTGTATTCACAACTGGACTTCATTCATCTATCACTTTTCAAATATTTCTGGCCTGTCAAAGTACTTTACGTTAAAAGCCACATTCACCAAATGGCCTAATTAAATACACTATACACTAACTGCCTTCAAATATCCACAATTACTCTGAAACAATTTGGGGCAATTTGGAGTTACTGCTTAAATTCAAACATATGAACTAGATCTTCTGGCCATAAAACGTTTTCACATCATGTCAATACTGACTCACTCTAATGTGGACAACAGATTTCAACAGAACTAATGTAAGATGAAGAGAGAAAAGAAAAACGTAGATCAAGGATCAACTCACAGTGCTCTAAGAGAGGCGAGCTGCTGAAAGGTGTTTGACTCTATTCTTCTGACTTGATTATGCTGCAGTCCACTGTTGTACACAAAGATGCAGATGCTTTCATGCAGTGACGTAAATAAAATGTACACAAGTTGAATAAAAAATTCTGACACATAGGGTGGCATATATGGTAATTGTACGCACATTGTAAAAATAAACATTTCTAACAAATTGGAACTGTTTAAAAGAGAAAAGGAAAACTGCTGCAAAAACAACCTATAATATTGATTAGTTAAGATATAATCATGTTTAAATGAATACAAAACCTACAATTTAGTAGATTACATAAAAAACATGCCTACTGTTTATGGAATTCAAAACTTTTTAATGTTTTGAGTTGGCTTTTCTATATGAGACTGTTTGCATTTTCAAGGAAATCATTTACAAACAGCTTTTTTTTGTGTGAGAGAGAAAAGTGTAATGATCGTTTCTGAGCCAACTGACTAACAGTGTTCAGTAATAGATGGGGGAGGGGCAGCGGTGCCTCATTTTATGCTTCAAACACGTGGAAAAAAAACTTCAGCTTCTCTGGCAACTTATTGGGTATACTTTGAACTCTTTGAAACTTTTAGTAGTTTTAAAAATGTAATTGTTCAAAATGCACAACCACCTCGTTCCCGGTATCCGGCCCATCCCTGTACATAAACAGTAATTTAGAAAGGGAAAATTACTCACATCTCTTGAAGTGCAGAGCAGTGGTAAAAACTGGGAAGATCCTCTATCTGGTTGTAGGACAGCTCTCTACAACAGCACATAGAAATAATGCTTTTTTTTTTTCTTTTTTTTTTTAAATGCAATTTTAGACATTGAGAAACCCATGACCAGCTGTGAATTTATAGTGTGGGAATTTATGGGCCGACAGGAAAACTCGGGTGTCGGTTCTGGGGGCAGAGATATACTGCAGAGCAATACGTATTTGTTTTTTACACATGTATTTATTTTTTTTGCCATTTCATGAGGTGAATTCGAGGGATAGCTTTAGGACACGGCTCTCTTGATCATTTTTTTTTTTTTTCAGTTTTATTCACCCTGTTTGTGTGTGTGCATGTCTACATGCGTGCACTCACAGCACTCTGAGATGAGGCAGCTGCTCACATAGGTCCAGGGGAAGAGCTGAGAGACCAGCCCGAGTCAGTGTCCTATAGAGAAAAAAAAAATGCATTGTTGGAGAGCAAGTAAATGAAATGATCCCAGAATCTCATCAGTCTAACTTAGGGGGACAGGCAATTGGCTTGGTTTGACAAACTTGTGATCCTTGTGTCTGAGAGCATCCTATAATTTCTTAAATATTACTTTGCGTGTTTGATACTCACAAAATCTCAAGGCTGGTTGTTCCTTTCAAATCCGGAAACTCTTGTATTTGGGTTGCCCCGTTCAAGGAACTGATGCCAAGCAAAAAGAAAAAGAACAAAAACCTAAACAATTGCTTTACCCCCCTCTCTCTCTTCTCCTGTTATGCTCACACACACAAGCACAAACGCAGAACCTGTCTAACAGCTCATTGCAGCCATCAAGCTATTCCTCCAACATCAACACGGGCTGTTTTGGCCCTCTCACCAGACATCATAAGTCACACTATTCAACATGTTCTTACAGCACACTCTCTCTTACCACATCAGCACACAGCACAGCAATACAGTAACACAACATCATTCAGTAGGCCATTACACATGTCCGCTGAGCTCTGGCTGTAATGGCTAAAGGATGATTTAAACAGTGTTTGCGCTAACTCACTGGAATGGCTTTTATTGACCACATACTTACAGTGTGTGCAGCTTTGGTAAGAATTGGAAAGCAGATTTCCCCACAAACTGGATTGGATTCTCATAAAAGTGACTGGAAGAAAAAGAGGAAAAAATACAGTCAGGACCACATATTTAAATATACTATAAAAAAAAAAAAAAAACACACACACACAAGTATCCATTTTTTTTCTCTTTGCACAATGTTAAATAAAATTTTCTGCTTTATGTTAGTGTGGTTGACCAAAATAATTTCTGTTAAGCTTATAGCTAGTTTGACTGTACATTTAGGGTCATTGTTTAAAAGCACAAAGAGAATCCATTTTTGCTTTTAAGTTAATTTAGACTTTGACATCCTGACTGATTTATTGACACGTTGCTTCAATATTTGCACACAGTATTCTTTTCTCATGCAGAAACCCTTTCTGCAGTCAAACATCTTCGCAAAATGATTCTATCACTGCCATACTTCATAGATGAAATGCTGGTGTCAGGCTTTTTGGCTTCCCTCTTTTTCCGATAGTTGCAACAATAGTCTTTACGGCCGAACACTTTGATATAGTTCTGTGAAACCGCAGGACAATTCTGCCCAATGTAAATTCATAACCGGAGTACATTTGCAAAATGTAATCTGCCTTTTTGTGTTGCTACTGGAGTAAATCCATCTTCCTCTCTGAGTGGCCTTTCAGCCCATGCAAGTAGGGGAGTCGTTTTATTTATTTAGCTGATTTAATGATGCTTTCCTTCCAACTTTAACTTTCCAACTCTCTAAAATATCTTCTGTTTGTGTTTGATTTATACGTTTTACAGAGAACTCTATTCATGTCTGGGACAAACATGAATAGAGTTCATGTTTGTCTCCTCCTAAGGAGTATGATAATTGAACATTCCCATGGTGTTTATACTGGAGAATGATGATTTAAACACATGAACTTAACAATGCTTGGGTTCTAAAGAAATCTATTTCTCATTATTGTCTCATTTAGAAAACAGGGAAATCCTCTTGGTAATCCTAAGTGAGCTAAATCAGGAACTATTTAATCCGATTTAATCTCAGACACTGAGAAGAGAAGATGTTCCTTTTTAAATTCATTGTATGTAAATCTCTGGTTTCCACTGTATGTGGACACATGCTGTATAATCTGCTTTGAATGAGCTGCATTCTAAGTGATGTTGACATGCAATTCCAATTGTGTTTATTTGATATGTTCAAGTTGTAGCATTGTGATTACGCATGAAACTCACATGGTTTGGAGCTGAGGGTTTCCCACAAAGGCCCTCTCAGGGATCGCTTTGATGTTGTTGTTATGGAAGCCCCTGAACATGCAAAAACATCCTGTTAGTTATTCTCTCAATCAATATGTTTTGCTTTTCGGGCCGTTTGCAGGCTCGCGACATCGAGTTTTGTGAGTGAGAGTGTGAGTCATGTGGCCCTCGCGTTGCACCTGCCGTTGCACAGCTGAAGAACATTTTTGGACACATGAGACGTAAACACACAACACGTACGCTGTATCTGTGACACATATGCGCGCTACGAAACATCTGCTGAAGCCGAGGAAAAAACATGGTTCGTGCGTGTGCGTCTGTGTGTATGTGCGGGGCGAGTGGCTGCGTGGGTGTGTAGCCAGCACCTGCTTGGGGCGAGAGAGATTGTATCCGAGTGCCACATTAAAATCACTTAACGGGATTACTCGGGATAACACAACCACGATAGTCATGCCGGGCAGGTGTGTTTCCGTGTGTGTGTGTGTGCACGGGTACTCACAGTTCCTGAAGTTTGCTCAGTGTCCTGATTGCCATAGGGAACTCCTGTAGATCATTGTAGTTTAAATCCCTGCAAGTCAAATAAACAGTCATGCTTAAATAATATCGAAAGTCATTATGTCCGATTTTGCCCCCTACATCGCATCAACATTTCATAATGATATTCTCCCTCAGTAGCACAGTGGAGCCAGTCCATTCCCAAAGAAAAACAGAGACAAGTTAATCACACCAGAAACAAACTAAATGAGAAATTAATGTTGATGTTTTCGCACATGAAATCAGTCTCATTAGTGTGGTTTTTGTGTAACGAAGTTGGACAACCTTTTAAAAAGTACTTTTTTTTTTTTTTACTTTAATTACAATCACTTTTGGGAAAGTGCCCGGCAAATTTAAAGGAGACACACTTTGCTTTTTCAACAAGCCACTGAGATTTTCTGCGGTCTTTATGCAATGCCTACCGTGATGCAAGAATGAGAAAGTACTGGAGATCTCATTTTAAAATTGCCTTTTGCACAGAGGTGCTGGTTGTACATGGTAAGGGTTTGCTGCTCACCTCACTCTTAACTGCACCATCTCACCTCATTTGTTCTCCTACTCCTCGTGGTTAGCGTTAAAGAAAGTAGGGCTATATTCTTTGGCTTTTTGACATAATTCCTTGCAAATCCAAATGAAAGACACATTTTCAGACAAAAGTAACTCCAAGCAAAGGAAAAGTTATGGATTTAAATATTGTGCACACCGAGATTGCAATAATGTATATTTGTTAGCCAATATATAACACGTCTCAGTTCTTATGAGCGTCCTCTAAGTCATATTGACCATCTTAATTTTTCAACGGACCCCCTCCAAATGTGGATCCACAGTAGAAGCACTAACAGCAACATGTATTGCCTCTAGTGATGCTCCTGATTGTGTGTATGAGTTGCACATGTGTGCACTTGTACTCTATGCCATTGCAGCTGTACACTTATGTAATGTCTTTAAAGTTTCCCATTCTCTACCAAATTAAGTGCTGGGCTTTTATACACACAAATGCTATTAACCCATCCAAATCGGTTGAGAAATAACTGCTCTTTTGTCCGTTTGGCATATTTTAGTATTTTCTAGAAGTTGACTGGACAGCTCCTCATGCTAATGATTTATATATGCATGCTAGGGATTGATGTAGGTTGTGGTAATGGATATATCTCAAAAAGAAAGCCGCCGCAAGAGATTAGCCCCTCATACAGCACAACCTCCACATCAGTGACACCTGTCATCTTACCTCGCTGAACCATCTGTCTCTACCACCCTGTGATAGCCCAATCACTTTAACACACACTATTATTGTCCAAAAGGTCTGTCTCTTTTTCACTTTCTCTGGTTTCCCTTCATCCTCTGCAGAGTTTCCCAGCATGCATTATGGCTTTCAACATGAGTATAAAGTGAGCCATACGTTTGTGATTGCACATGCAAAGGTACTTGAATGTATTCGCACATATGCTTGCTCGCCCACACACATTCTCGTAAAGAAATAATGCATAATTTTTTTACACTTCAACAGGTTGTTAAAGCAGCACGCCAGAAACTGTGTTTTCATCAGACCACCATGAATTTTTGCAGGAGGCTTCTCACACTTTCTTTCACTGTGTCAGTTTTCTGTGGTCTCCATATTGGCATGTGGTTAGGATTAGGTTATTGAGGCTACGGCACGTCCTCCAGGAAAACTCTGCTGGAGCCACACTGCGCTGTTCTTGACCTTACTGCCTAGCAATTACTAAACATAACACAGTGGATTCCATTGACGATGCTTCAAGGTAATCAAAGTGGATCTTTTCATCTTTGCATTCCTGTTCGATTGTCGCTTGTGGTTTTGCGAATTGCTCAAACACCTGCTGAAATTACCAGTACATTAATCATTGTGACTTTATAATTTCGAGCTGCAGTGCGAACGTTTTGGCACACGTTACATGTGATTTATAAAAACACATCTCAAGGCTTTCTTCATCATACCCAGCATGATTATGTGTGTAAAATGTGAGGAGAAACTTTGTACAGTATGAGAAATTATGGCTTTTAATTGCGTTCGCTTTCTGAGGTATTGCATTCTAAATTCGGGGATACTCACAGTGTCTCCAGACTCTGTAAACCTTCAAAACATCTCGAACCCATGCTCTGTATGTGGTTGTTGTGGAGATGCCTGGGAAAAAGCCATAAAGATTCATGTTATAAGGGGAACAAAAATGGCCAATTAGTTTGCCTGTTAACACTCGGGAGAGATGCAGAATAGTAAATAAGTATTTCTTGTTCAGTTTATTTCTAATGAGGCAATTGATCTAAAATGTACACCAGATGTATGCATCAACCAAGGTAATTGAAACATCCAAAGACATTAACAGCACAAATTGCTCCATAAAGTAAGTTGTGTGCAATAAACTGGAGACAAGTTATGATCACAAGCTGTATTAGAAAAAATAAAATAAAATAAGAGAAAGCTTAAAAAATAAATGAAGAAAGGAATTTTGCTCTTTTTAGGCATTATTATCTCTAAGTTCTTATTGATAAACTATAAAAAGCTTTAATGGAGATGATCAGTGAGCACCACTGTAAACACAGTAATGGATGTTTGGCTTTGAAGAAATGGAAAATTCTTAGAAATCGCTTTCACTATGTTTAGCGTGGATAATAAGGCGGACTGGGTTCATGCTGTAGCATGACAACATCAGCATGCTATGTAATAAAACTGTTTTCATTACCAAAGCATTGCACATATCATTATGGGTAAAAGCAAAGACCTCTAATTGCATTTGCAAACTTTATACACAAAATACTACACACATTTTTTAGAGTTTTGGATTATTCCTGTGAACACCACCGTAATCTGGATTACGCCACCGTAATACAGGAGCAGAAAGAATGTTATTCCATAATGAAGCAGGCGTCTCCAGGTGCTTCGCACAATATTTCCGACTGAGGACTCAAAAGAATAATCGGATCAGTTCTGCAAGAGCCAAGAATCTCTTGCCGAGTGATTAGAAAAAAAGACCTGGAATTAACTGGAACAGTGCTTTCATGGAAACAGTAAGTAATGCATTCAACCACAATGGCATCTATGGACATGTACAAGAGTCCACCCCAGAAATAAACATGTTGAAACTTGTTTAAAGTTTTCAGCAAAATATTTAGACATATCAAATACTGGCAAAATACAGTCTGATCAAATGAAACCAAAGCTGATCTGCTGGGATGTTATTGCACACACCCTGTTTGAAGCAGAAGAAACACTGCAGACCACCCCAAAAACAACATACCAACAATATTTGTAAGTGGGAACATCATGGTGTGGGGTTGTTTTTCAGCAAATGCTAGTGGCAGACTTTAGTTAATTATGAAAAGATTTAAATGAACGGGGACATTCTTTATGAGAATATGAAGGTGAAACAGGGGTAGATTTTTTTCAGTAAAATTATTCCAAACAGTCAGGGAAACCTTCAGCTTGTTTCATAGATTGAAAATAGAGCAATTTTAATGACATGGTCAGTCCCATAACTTGAATTTGTTTAAATTTAAAGAACTGAAGATTGGGGTAACTGGAAAAGACCTCTATGATCCAGAACACATTTTATGTGGAGTGATGGGTCAAAATTACATCTGCAGTAGTTTCTCCATTTCCTCCACTCACATTTATCATTGAAAAAAAAAAGAAAAGTATTTTTTCCCAAGTGGTAACTCAATTTTAGTACGTTTTCAGTACTTATTTCCTGTTCCATTACACTTTATGGCACACAATTTTATTTATGGACTTGTGTGGATTAACGGGGTTGTTACTGAAATCTGGTGGAGATTTCATGTAAAGATGGCCTCTGAATATGCATTCACCGAAACAAACATTGGCATATTTATCATTTCTGCTGTGAAAAGGCACAAATGAAGATGTCACTTACAGCACCACGAGGCCAGAGAGGTTGGTAAACGCATAATCAGGTATGTGGGTGATCTGGTTGAGGGCCAGTGTCATTGCCTGCAAAGAGGACAGGGAGTCCAAGGCCATCACTGGTATTTCTGTGAGGGAGTTGTCGTCCAACCACAGGTGTCTCAAAGAGCGAACGCCCTTGAAGGCCTCAGATGGAACCCTGCTCAGGAGGTTGGCATCAAGACGCCTGTGGGACAAAAAGCACAATAATTACTTAGGTTGCCTGTTTTCGTGTGAATACCTTTGTATATTTGTGGTTATGCGTCATGATGCTAGACACTTGGGATTATGGGAAAGGTATTATCAGGATTACAGCCCCTTTATTTCCTCTCTTTCATCTTTGCTGCAACCTCTTTAGAGTGCCTCATTATGATTTATTCCCCTGCTAAATAAGCTATGCCGACCTTCACCAGTTCAGACAAGTATCCAATGCAAGATGAGAAAAACACAAACATGTAGGACTGACTACGCCGAGTCTGTTTTCCCTGTCCTCGAGTTATTTATGTTGTATAAAGATTTCTTCGATCCATGTCTGGAAAAAGGGAAAGGCCATTAAAGGCGTCCTCAGCCGTTCTTCCTGTCGGCATTCTTTCCATCAGAAACTCAGCTACTATCGGGACTGACGGCGCTCCATCAAACACCACAAACACATTTTCTTTCATCTGCAGAAGTTATGACCGTGAACACTTTTATGTTTTGAACCATAGAAATCCTAAAATATGTTTGTCCTCTTTATCCTTTAATATCCTATACCCAGAGGCAAAGAGTCTGGATACACACATCCCGGGTAAATACACACATGGATACACACTGTCGATAGTGATGAATGATCCCCTCAAGGCAGGGTTGACAAGCTGAGACCACTTCCTTTTACTATTCTTTTTTCTCTGGCCCTTCACATTCATTCATTAATCTCTCTTTGCTCCCTCTGGCCCCTCTCCATTCATTTTCAACATCAACGCTGATCCACTCCCGGCTTTGGTGAACTCTTGAATCTCTCTCGTTAGCTCTTTTCCATCTTTCAGACATCCTTGCTTATCAGTCTTTCACTGAGCGCCTTTGATTCCCTTGGTCCTCATCCTCATCACCCCTCCGAGGCTACACCAAAGAGAAAGCGTCATCAAAGTGAAATGTGAACTTGAACTCTGGACTTTTCACTG
This sequence comes from Poeciliopsis gracilis, assembly GCA_911649635.1. Taxonomy (NCBI): domain Eukaryota; kingdom Metazoa; phylum Chordata; class Actinopteri; order Cyprinodontiformes; family Poeciliidae; genus Poeciliopsis; species Poeciliopsis gracilis. Next base: position 9,895,395 of record CAJVRI010001220.1, read on the forward strand.
CAGAAAGATTTTCCATCAAGGGGAGCAACTGTACACACTGGCAGACGCTTAAATGAAAAGCCCCGTGGAACATACATGTTTGTGTACACACACAGCTTCATGGCATTGGGTTATGTTCTAAGTGTTGTTAAAAATATTTTTCCTCTTACTTCTGGTTTTGTTTGAAGCACCTAAATGCTTCAGTTCATCACATCGATTTTATCCTGAGAAAATGGTAAATCCTGCCCTGCCTCTTTTATCTTTGATGCCCCAGTGCCCTTTTTGAGTTTATTTTTTGTTTGTTTGTTTGTTTGTTTTTTGCTTATGCCTCTTAGCAATAATATTTGGCTAAATATAATAATTTAGCAAAATAAACTAGTCTGGCTGTCCTCGGTCTAATGATTCTCAGTTTCTCTGCCTCCATGTTGTTCAGACACCGGGTCCATGGTGAGGAGGAGGGATCGGATCTGCGCCCTCTAACCATCAAATTATGGGCAAGAATATTTTTTTCGTACACTGGTTTGTGAATAAAAACGAAGGTCTGATGTTAACGTTAAAAAAAACTGTTTCTATGTATATTTTCGTAATTGTCCTCACAGTAGTGGGGATGAAATCTGCCTCCCCTCTAAACAAAGAAATGCTTCAGCATCACTAACATGTTTAAATATAAATAAGGTGAAGTCTGTGAGAGGGAGACCAGGTTTATTGGCAGAGTTTAAAATCAATCACTGATTATTGATTGTTTGCTCTGATGTATTTGTGAACAAACCCAGCTTAAACACAAAGATTTCACCATATTGTAACCATGGTAACACAACAGTCAAAGATGATTCTTTAAACTTTTACAAAGTAAACTTCCTAATGAAATCCTAAATGTTTTTTTTTTCTCAGCTGAATGCATTAAATAAAAAGTGCTAACATTGTCATTCTCTATGAATGAATGCTACAGGTTTAGCTTTATGGTCTGTGTTACAATTAAACCGTTTTGAGGGCCCTGAATATCTGGAGGGCCCTAATAGCAGCTAGTCTAGCAGCAACCTTGATATACCAGTCTTGTAATTCTAGATCTCAAAGGTGCTAATATAAAAAAATTACATATCTACAAATCAGTCTCCAGCCAAGTTGTTCTAGAGGTGCAATATATATTTTCCAAAACTCTTGTGGATCATCAGGATGTTTACCGGTGATGTTTCTTTGTTTATTTTTTGGCGAATATGAGATTTCCATTGCCACAGGAAACGTATTGTATTACTTTCCAGTGTGAACAGATGTCAGCGACTTTGTCTTCTATTCATACATTTCTGTAGATAAGACAATGATGTATTGCTTTTGAAATCCTTTAGCTTACGCCATGTTGTCATAAAAGCTATGTTTAATTTAATTATTGAAACCAGAAATCTGGCAGTAATCAGACTGTTGAGAGTGAAGAGTGAAATCTGATCAAAAAGTTTGGTTAATCAAATTTAATTCATAATTGAAGAGGGGGGGGGGCAGCCTTTTTTCTCTTAAAAATATTAGAATTGGTTAAAACATGGCTTTTGTAGAGTCTCAAAGATCCTCCATGTACCTACTCCTTAGAAGGGAACTTGTTTGTCCCCCAACAAAATCAAAGGATGAAAACTATTGAAGACTCTTCAAATTCCTATCCATTTCTGTGGAGCAAAATACTAAACAATCCTTTCGGGAGAATGTTCAGGTCTTTACAGGATCAAGACAAATAGGGAATGTTCCACTGAACCCAATAAAGCAGACTATTTCCTGCCCATCACATCAAAGTCTAACCGACATCTATAGGAATGAGGAGCAGGCAGAAAAAGAAAAGGATCTCTTAAAATACCCCAGAGATCTGGGAACCTGCTTGAGTTTGTTCAATTCTCCAGATGGCTAAGCTTTTATGCAATGAGGGAGTTGGAGGACCACGTTTTTAAAGTCAGTGTTTTGAGTCAAATCTCTAAAAAACAGGCTTGCGCTGATTTACAACCATTTGTGAAGATCATCAGTGGTGATTACGCTTCTTAACCAGCGGGTTGAGGCCCAAAACACATGTGTCAGCTTGTGACGGGCACCAAACTCAACAACAACACTGCATCCTGTTCCAAATGGTGAGAGAAAAACTTTGAATCAGTTCCTGCACTTAGAGGGATTTTTGCTGAGATTAAGCGACGGTTTACTTAGGATATACCCTTCTTTATGTGTTTATGCCATGTGCTGACTCATTTGCCATCTCCATCGTTTTACCTGATTTGCCTTATGCCAATGAGAGGCGCCAACGAGATTCATTCTCAAAAGCCTTTCCCGTAATCTTATTCTTCAGAGCTTATCATTACTATAATGACAAGGAGCGTCTCTGTTCATTGGCTTTGTGTGTATATTTGAGTGCATTTTTTTCATTACATGATGTGATTTTTATCTCAAAGGCGCTGTCAGGAGACCTCCCACACACACACACACACACAGAACCTGAAGACAACCAGGTATCGATGAGACAGCTCATTGTTTAATCAGACGTACAGCAACACATAGACCATCTCCTTGTATGTGCTACACCCGTGTAGACGGTATTAATGTTTAATAAAAGTGTGCAACTCTCTACCATTAACTCTCAGAAAAGTTTAACGGAATATGTTGGGGGGGGTTTTCTTATAAAAGAAATCTGAAAAGCTTTTTAGGAGCAACATACTTTTAACTGAAATGCTTAATTATTGTATATTTTATACATTTATCAGCATTTTGTATGAACTGTATTTATTTTAGTTTCGTCATTTGTCATACATTTGAATGATTTGTACTGTCTGATGTGCATTGGTAATGATGGACCCCAGGAGGAGCAGCTGGGTATAAAGCCAAGCTAATGGAGACCCTAAGCAATAAATACGTGTGTGGCCTTGTATTTGTTATAGAGTAAGATCCAGTTTTTCAACAAATATTATGTCATGAGCTCATTAGAGGGTTTTTTTTGATTTGGCGGTTAGGTTTAGGACTATTTTTCTATTTATTTATCTTCAGTCATTTTTAATCTTTCCATAAAGAAGTAAAACAAACAAACAAAAAACCCCCCAGCAAGGTATGAATTGAGTTTTGGTTAGGTGCAGGGGAATGCATGAACTGGTAATAGTGGGTTTAGGGAAAAGGTCAGGGTTAAGCTATAGAAATGAATGAAAAGCGAATGGAAGTCAATGCAAATTGCATTGTGCGCATGAATATGTGCGTGTGAGAGAGAGAGCGCAGGAGTCTCGCTATTTGGGGAACAGAGGCCTGCTTCACAGCAAACAGGAAAACTTTGTAGGTTTTCTGTAAAGGAGTTCATGTCTTTCATGCCCGGCCCCTCCTGCATTACAACTCGAGCAATTTGTGCGTCTGTCTGATGAAAGAGAGAATGTTTGCTAGAGAATTATTAATTTGGAAAGCGGAGAAGTGGGGTATGCATTTTGGGGCAAAGTTGAGAGGAACAGGCAGGGGTGAGGAATTGCAGGACTGGAGGTCCAAATGCGCTCGTCTAAACATGCACGCTGACATTTATACGCTGACCCCACAGATTAGACAATTAAACGACCAAACACGCTCATTAGCCGGGGGGATAGCTGCGTGGGTGGTGGGGGAAGAACGGAGGAGTATGAGCGGAGGAGGAAGAGAGAGAGAATTGGTGGAAAATGGGGTTGTTTCACAGCTCATTGGAGATGCTCTTGCTGGCCTTCAGTGTCTGCTGTTTCCCTCATGGTTTCCAGATGCTACCATGACACAATCGGAGCCGTGACTCCTACCGTCAGGCTCTTGCATTGAAAGCAGGACCGTTGCAGCCGACACCGGGGTACAGTCTGCAGTTTGTCAGTGGTACACTATACCTGCACTGTGGTTAAAGCTGACAAGTGTGGGTGGCCGTGGACGGAGTGTTTTATTCCCAGCAAGAGCAGCAAAATTAGAATGTGTGTGCAAAAAGAGTGAGAGAGAGAGAGAGACTCACAAGGACAGGAGGTTGGGGAGGTCCCATGGAGCATCATCAGGAAGTCTCTCCAGTTGGTTGTTTTGTAGCATCCTAATAAAGGCACAAACAAATGCGTCAGCTTCAGGCATCAGATCAGCGCAGTTAATTTGTCAGCTCACATCAAGCAGAACAAATAATTCCGTTGTGACGGAAATCTGACACAGGAGGTAACGTGGTCTGAGTAAGCCTGAAGAAAAGCAGAGGAAAAGGGGAAAACAACCAGGACCTCCTTGGGTGGGCTGGTGATGTCATCCTCAAAAGAATGGCGCAAAAATGAGGGGGAAATGGGAAGGAAACAATCGTCTTCTCTCTTCCTTCCTTCAGTTTTCATTTTCTCTAGCTATCGCTCAACATCAGTTTCTACAAAGCACATCAATCTCAATGTGTTTCTTAGCGGTGCTGTTGTGGGCAGCTGCAGTGATGCGACTGTTGCTGCCGTTATTTTCAAAATAGCAGGTAAAAATTTGACCTGAAGAAACTACAATTGGATATATAGCTTATATGTGTCTTTCCACAGTGTCAAAATGACTTGCTGGTATTAGGTCTGTACTTTGGCTAGGCCATTCTAGCATTGATTTAAACAACTCCATTGGTGCTCTGGCTAAGATTCAAGAGTCTTTCTGCTGTAAGGTATCCCCACTTCCCCAGTCTATCCATTTCCCGATTAGCTTTAACATGTTTCACTGATGGAAAAAAAACACCCCAAAAGCATGATGTTGCCAGAACCATTATCGACTTTGTTAATGGAGTGATAGAGCAGATGGACAGTGTTACAGTTCCACCACAGGTAGCGTGTTGCATGTAGACTAAACAGTTCAATTCCAGGGAGCAAATGAGCAAGTGAACAAAAAATATGAAAAGTGGGGGAAAAAAACAACAAATAGAAAAATAAATGGACTAAACAACTTTTCACTATTTTGGTTTCATCTGACCACAAAGCCTCCTATCATGCATCATCTTTTTGCCTCTCTTTTGCAGAAGTCAGATAAATGGGTGCTAGGCTAATCGTTTACAGTTTTCCTCCATTGAAGGCGTGGCTCTCTGCAGCTCCACCAAAGTTACCACGCACTCCAGGTTTGGTGAACTGTGATGTTTTTGTTGTTTTGCAGTTGTGCCATGCTCTTTCCATTTGCGGATTAAGCAATGCTCTTGTAAGATGTTTAAATAATGTGATATGGAGTTGTTTTTTTTTTTTAACCTAACTCTCCCTTAAGCTTCCCCAGCGGTTTATCCCAGGCTTTTCTGTTGTGTTCCATAATGCTGTTTGTTCACTAACTTTCACTAACAAACCTCTAAGACCTTCACAGAACAGTTGTGTTTATCCAGAGATTAAATGCAATACCCTATTTCTTAATTAGATAACTTCTGATTACACAGGGTTTTATTCAGGGGTTGGAAGTAAAAAAGAGCAAAATAAAAATGGATGACAGCTTTTTTATGTTTTTTTTTTTTACAAACAGCTTTGAAATCTATCTTCTGTTTTCTATAATATGAAATATTGCTGAATTACTCAAATCTGTGATAACATGGAAAATTTTTTTAAAAGGATCAAGTGAATATGAATAATTTTGCAAGGTATTGAAACACAGCATTTGAGATGTTGACATTTCCAAAGAGAATCCTGGAAAGGAATCTGTTTGCCTTGAGGCCTACCTTCTGAAGTTAGTTTCACTGTCGTAGTGTGAATGAAAACCTTTAGACATGTATTTGTTTTTTTTTAATTGGTATCGGTTGAATTTATGGCTGGTAGGCCTTTTATATCTTGGAGGGTTTCACAAACCATGATCTCAAAATATACACTGCTTTGCCTTATTTCTTTCCAAATTTCCTCAGATTTCAAACTGCAGTGTAAATAGCTAAGTTTATATTTTGTGGCATAAATCCCCAAAATCCTCTGAGCCAAGACCAAAGACGGGCTGCCTGCCATCGCTTGTGAAAATCTCCTTAGAACCTTTAAAAATAGACTGGAAATATGACCATAACTCATTGGATGCCACACATCCAAAGGTACTACGGTATGTGTTTTATTGCTGACTTGTACTTTGACCATGCATGGGATGAGAGCTGCAGTGTCAGAAAACAGCTTTAACCCTTTAACTGGTTCTGAAGACATTTTTTTTGACACTCGGTGCAGTCCTGTTGGGCAGTCTGACTTGGAAGACCAGACTTGTGTATGTCCATAAATCCAGTCTTGAAACTTAAACTTGTTTAGGACTTGAAGGGAATTATAAGCAGAACATGTCTCTCCCAATCCATAAACTTTAACTGTGTTTAATAATCCATGGCCAGTGCATTTTATTTCAGGCAGGAAAACTGCTTCTCAGAACAATCCAAGATTGTTCAGCACTGGATTAAGTTTAAGCCGTATCAGAACAGGACTAAGACATAAGGCGCTTACTTACAGAACTCTGAGGTTGTGAAGACCCTGGAGAGCGTTGCCTGATATATACCTCAGCTGATTCCCGGAGATTCGTCTGGAAGAGAAACATTTTTTTTTTTTTAGAAAAGAGCCGTTTTAAAGTAAAAATCCAAGCATATCTGCACCAACTAAAAAGTTGTCCAAATCTCAGATGGACAGTTTTGTCGTTTATTTTCCTCTAAGATTTTGGATTAGAGGACAATATGACTTCATTCCATATTTACAACTGTGGGGTTATAGTTGGGGCAGTATGCAAATAACAATATTTGATTCCCTTCTGCGTGGTTACTATTGGCTGAAAACGCAAACTGAAACTTTAACCAATCCTGGGAGCTCCGATGAGTGAGTAAAAACTGAGTGCACTGCAAGAAATTATATGTGCGTGGGGACATAGGCAGTGTTTGTGCGCACAAACACATGTGCATTGTGAATATGTGTGTCCTATTCTCATGTCCTTGAGGAGAAATCGGGCCCGTTCTGAGGGTCCTTGAGGACAGCACGGCAGAGAAACCACACACATTCACACAAGCAATCCAATCAGTTTGTTTATCAAACACAGCACCTAATGGTCATTTGCGAGTGTGTGTATGAGATATCCAAATAAATAACATTCAGCCCAACAGATTTAACTCCCAAGGTCACAAGCTGGAATCGCAGTTTAAACACAGTTTTTGGTTCTTCACAGCCCAAGACCACCCACTTTTATTAAACACACGCACACATACGCTAAAGGTTAGTCATTGGCACCCTCCTCCAAATCAGACCAATTCTCTACAGGTGCAGCTTTATGCTAAGCAGCTTTTTCTCTGGCAAAGCTGCAACATGAATATCAATGTACTGAAATATTAGTATCAAGGACTGTCTGCTTTTCCAACATGCTATCATCCATTCAGTAATGAAGGAGGACTCAGGAAAAACTTCATCTGACGTCTGGTGTTGCTGTCAGCATCACAGATGGTCATTTGCACAACTCCAATCGCAAAAGCCAAATCTCAAACTCAGCTCAGTGTGTGACTTAGGCTTACTAAAAAAAAAAAAAAAAAAAGAAAATTATGTACATCAGCATAATAAAATACAAAGTTATAAAGGCGTTACTTCATGCTACAGTTCAACTGACAGTGATTGATGAAACGTCCCTCACAGTGTCCGGATGTCAACGGAAAATGCATTAGAGACATGGTCCCTGAATTTATGAAATCTCGAAATTGAAGTTCAGTTTTGTCCGTTCGTCTGATTTGGTTACAGCAGATGGCTTTACTGTCTCTCAAAGAACGAAAGCTCTCCAGCCCTGGGGCTGTGTCAGGTTTTGTTGTTGCAGAAGATTGCTGTTTGAGGCAATTAAAAAGCCACATTTCTACGGAGAAGCTCTACGCAATTGTAAAGCAAATCTAAACCAGTATTTGAACTTAGTTCATATTTAATTGTCTTCCAGAATGCTGTCTCCCCTCTTGTGTATGAAAAATGTATTTTGACGCCAATTGTAACAATCCTTGGGATTTGATTTTAATTGTGATTAGGATGACCTTAAGTGTTGTTTGGAAGATAATTAAGAAGTTGTCATGATGAACTGATGCAGGCAGTTGACCATATGACTTCAAGCAAGGATGTAACTCATGAAATATGCTCGGGAATGGAGACTCTTGCTAATTTTTGTCTTTTTGATATAGTCGATTGTTTACAGTTGCAAGGATAGATGAAACATGTGCAACAGCAAGAGAGAAACATAGCAATTATGTTGCTATGTGTGGCAGACAAATCTAAGTTCAGACCCAAAGCATTAACTGAAGCGATCAGAACCATCACACGGTAAAGCTGTTGGTTACCATGGAGATGTGGGATATAGACAGGTGAAGAAACACTGCTGACCAAAACATCACACTGATTTCTGATGCAAGTCCTCTTTCTGATTGGACGCTAAGAGATGTAAGAGATGTTCAGATAAGCTCTGCTTTATCTGCTTCATCTGGAAAAAAAAAAAGATGAATTAATATTCTCAAAAAGAGCCAATTTTCTGTCATCACACATATTTACATAAAACGACAAACACACTATCTCATTGGCTAATTGCTGTTTATTGTCCACGATAAACTGTGGTGTATGTGCTGGATGAAAAATAATAATTGCATCAAGCCAAAGAACCACAGAATCCAAATTAACAGTCTGGAATTGCACTTTGGCCTTTCTTTTTCCTTCTCCACTTTCAGACTTTGTTTGTCAAACAGATAATTTGTGTCAAAAGTGAAGATGAATATTTAAGAAAGGGGGAAAAAAAAAAAAAAATCAACAGAACACCGACAGTTGCCATGGACCAACTCTTTCCATGGTATGAGTGTGTGCATTTTTGTGTGTGAAAGATTGCACGTCTGTGTGAATGTTCCACACTCGGGCTTCGAGTCGTTCCACATCAATCTCATTCTAATGAAAGGCGCCTCGCGCTTGTCAAACCGGGGCTCCGACTGTTTTTGCTTTTAATTTGATTTGGGGAGTGCTAGAATTGTTCTTGGCCCCTGCTCTGCATGGATTAAAAACTCCACCTCGGCACAGCTCTGCTAAGATGATTTATATGTAAAATAACAGAGGACAGTGGTGTTGAAATGTACAGGGGAGAGAAAAACAGGAGTGGCGCTGCTTCTCATGAAGGTGAGACCACCCTGCTATCAGCGCTAATCAACGAGCACTTTACTGAAGCATGCCAACTGCTGATTATCCTACGTATCGCCGCGTCTTATTGCCTCAGAATAATAAACAAACTGACAGATTAAAGAGTTAGAGAGCAAGGACAAAAAACAAGATGGGTTTTTTTTTTCTGGATCCAATCTTGCATAGTGATAGAAGAAAAGCAGAGCGTTGGTGAGTGATAGGAGCTGATGATGAAAGAAGACGGAGAGATTAAACAGGACTTATCTGAGAACGCACCGGTTTGCACAGCAGTGACTTCTATTTGGGCATGCTCATTTGTGACACATAGAAGTAAAAATCTGACCACGGCAGCCTTACTGGTGTTTGACCCCTCAGTTCAAGGTAAACCACTTAACCTGTCATTAACCTCCAAATTTGTGGGAGTAAAACACACACGGCAGGAGTGTCTGTTCTGTGTGAGAGGCTGTGTGTTTCTCAGAGATAGGCTTGCAGACAAATGGTCATGTTGGCAGCTTTAAAATGAGAACTTCTCATTGACCTTGATAATCCCAGCTGCGGGCTGCACCTGGAGCATCAACGAAGCCAATATCATAACCTCTCGAACCCTGGCCGCGTCATATCCCCGGCTTATCGGCAGACAATCTTATCGTACAGAAGTGGAGCAGGGTAGCTCTGGCTTCTTCTCCCGATCTCATTCCTCTTACATTTTAACTGCGTTGCAGAAAGAGTGATTGCTGAAGCTGTTTGACGAGGCTGGATGAATATTTCTAAGCCCTGTTTGTGGTCAAGACAAGGTTAGATTGATAACAACTTAGTTTTAGACCGAGAAATGAAGCTGTCATGTTTTATTTGTTTCAATTTAAAAATGCAAATTTGCAAAATTGAATTTGAGAAAATGGAAAAAAAAATCAAACAAAAAAAAAAAAACAGCTGCTTTGTCAAATAGTTTTTCCGATATGGCCATATTGGGCTGCTGTCACATTGTGAATGTTGGAGTATTGAAAAAAAAGCATATCCGTTTCTGTCTTTCTTTAATTAGTGCATATGCACAAGGCATATGTCTGTTGAATGCTTCAGTGACTCCAGTGCTCAGAAAAAATGACTGATTTCATCAGAAAGTATTTCATGTTTCAGTTTCAAGTTCATTTCATGGAGAGTTAAGATCATCTTCACTTTCTTAGTATTTCTTTGGATTTAAGGATGGTACTGGGCGATTGTGAAATTTAAGTGGGAGCTGTGTAGGTAACAGTGGTAACTGCAGAGAGCTGCAACACCCACTCTTTTTTTTTTTTCTTCTCACATCAGCTGGTGGTCAAATTATACATACCACAAAAATGAATGGGTAGGAAGGTGATGCGGGAGAGTTATTTGCCTTAGGCAACATAGCTTCCTATGCCAATAAAACAAAAAGCAGAGAGTCTGGTGAGGGCGTCAAATCGTCCCTGTTTTTATTGTAAAATGACCAAATGTAGCTGATTGATGGCTACGTACGATGAGACTTGACGAAACCTTGCGATTTTGTGGAGAGCCAAAAAAAAAAAAAAAAAACAGAAGGAAAAGTGAAATGTGATCTGTGGCTCCACGGTGTGTGGAGACTTTGATAAAGATGATAGGCTGAAACCACTGTCGCCTTCTAAAGTGGATTACAGGAAGAGCTTTTTACAGGGCAACCATCCCCCTTCTGCCTCCTGGTTGCAATTCGATGAGAACCAGGTAGGCCATCTTTGATATCAGAGCAGACAACCAAAAAGAGGGGGATGTCTTTGAAATATCAGGCAGACAAGTAAGCAGTCAGTGTGTCTTAAGTGTGGGCATCTCTGCCCTCTCATTAAACCGTCCACCTCTCAGTTTATTCCTTTCATGCTGCGTGTCACTGAGGTCTGAGTGTAAATTAAGAGACGATTCACTGATCAAAGCATTAAGAGAAAGCTTAATAAAAGGCACTGGATATCAATAAAGTAGAACTACAAAAAATAGGGCAATTAGAGGCAATGATAGGGTTTGAAAGACAAAGTGTTGACGTTTCGGTGAATCAAACAAAGATTAAACGTTTGTGCTTTCATATCGTAAGGGGGAGAAGTGAGCAAAACAGATAAAAATGGTTCTGCTTAATTAGCAATATTTTTCATCGACACTCCGACGCTCCTCAAATCTGACTCTCTCGCTTCCCCATCAGATCCAAGTCGGTTGCCAAAAGCAGATTTGTATTGATTGCTTTGCTTGGTTTGTAAAAATGTGGGGAAAGCAAAAGGGAGAAAAGCAATATCAAAGGCAGAGATTTCCAGCTTGTAATAACCTGCAGTGAGGTGAACAGAGGGGGCTATAGAATTAATTGGAAGGGAGGAAAACACAGAGCGAGGGGGGGGGCAGGCAGTAAGGTGCAGCCCAACATCAAACAGTTTACCACTCTACCAGTCACAACACGCCTGGCCCTCGCCTCTCCTTCTGCTACCATCCTGTGTGATAGTCCCCACATCAAAAGCTGCCTGTTGCAAAAGCAGCCCACCTTAGACCATTGGTTTGTTTTGCTAATCACTGTAAGTTGTCTCAATTATAATCGGTTTACAGTTGTCTGCTTTAACTCATCTCTCTAAACTGTCTAGACAGAAGAGGAAAATAAAAACAGCACTGTTATATTTCTCCCTGCCTTGGAACACCATTATTATCATCTTCCTCATCTCAGCACATTTCCAGAAATGGCCAAGCAACATACCTTGGCTTTAGAGTGGAAACATCCTCCTTGGAAGAAGTACACAGCAGCTGAATGTCTCCATAAAGTGTCAGAATTCCATAGCAATAGAGGCGAAGCGAGATCAACGCGGTTGTAAAACATTTAGAAGACCGGCTCTAGACAAATTCTGCAGGTGTGGCTCAGTCCAAGAATGCATTCCCTTAATTCTCCAAGGGCAGACAAATGTCAGCTTCTATGTTCAACGTAACCCTGTTTCTGTGGTTGTTATTGTCCGACAAACACCGATATCTGTTCTTTAAGAGGTTTTGGTTGACAGAAGCTCAGAACTGCATTTCTGAGCATCTGAAAAAAAAAAAAAAATACTCAACTTTGTTCTGTTGGTAAAGAACGGTTGGAAAATGGCTCAAAGTGAAGAAAGTAGTTACTCAGTTATTCTTTCTTTCCACGATCACCATCATCACCATCATCTCATGCTTCACAGACTGCAGCTGCAAGAATTAGTAAAGAAAACAGTGTGCTGTGCAAACACACAAAGCTCACACACACACACACACACACACCCGCGCACGCACGCACGCTCACAGACCAGGTCCGCTCTACATGCACACACTGCAGGACTCAAGGAAAAAAACAGTTGAGAAGAGTGACATGCTCACACCCGAGGGAACATTTTCAAGCTGTTATTTATATATATTTTTTTCCTTAAACAGGGACTTAGCTTAGATATGCTGAGCGTCAGATCAAATATTGGCAATGTCACTGGAGTCTACGTTCAAAAGGTTGTGGGCATTTCTTTGCTAAATGTTGCACATTGCAAACTCGAGGCTTTCTTTCTTAAGACACAAACATAACGTCAGATAGGTTTGAATATATTTAAAATAGTGTGGAAATATTCAAACATTAAATATCTGTTCATGTGAAGGAACTGTGAAGGCTGTGCTGTGGCAGCAGGCAACAGTTTCAAGAAGTTTTAAACTCCATTGTCACAGATCAAATTGGTTGAGGACAAACAAAGCACAGCTAACTTTCATAAGAAATTTAATCCTTATATAATAGTGTTTTGGCATCAAAATACCAATTATACATAATACATGATTTAAAAAAAATGAACTAAAAAAATAAACTATTTCCACAATCAAAGCAAGCTCTGGAAATTTCCCTCCATGGTGCAGTTTGTAAACACAGTTAACAGGTTTCAATGCCAGCGTATTCAGACCACCTCCTTCGGGTGTCAGTACGGCTCCAAATGATCAGTGTGTGGTTCGACCGAGAACAGACATAACAGATGTGGATGGCAAAGATGATCCAAATGTTTTCCTTCAGCCAGGACTCAGTACAGTAGGTAAACTAATAAATGAAAGTCACGCTTCTTTTGTGCAAAGCTCAACGCATCGAGACGTCTCCTCAAAATCATTCAGGACTTCTCAGCTGAATGCCTGAAATAGTACTCAGAACCACTCTAATTATATGATTAAATAATCAGTTTTATTTTTTCTTCTACCAGCTCAGGACACAGCATCTGCTTTCTGCATTTACATCTGATACTTCTGCCCTGGACACACCTTACCAATAAACAGCTTGGATGTTCTCTCGTGGTTTGCAGCGAAAGGATTTAGTTCACTTGGAAGAATCTTTGTATGAAAGGACACCAAACCACCAGGGAAAAAGCCGCAGCTCAATCAACTCAACAACTGATTTGGGCTAAAGCACGCAAGTGTAAAAATGTCCTGAGGATTAATCGGAAAGCGACAGCAAACAATTGTGTTTTAATTTGTAACTTAAAGGAGCCACCTGCCCATCTCTGGTTTTCAGGGAGTTTGTTTTAGAGCTGAGAAGCATAGACATGGAGGTGGACTCTTAGAAAACCTTTCTTTAATGAGACAACTGGCCCAGAGGCATTTGGCAGCAGGATTTTGAATGAGCTGCACCTACCTGATTATAATTTAGCACAAACACATTGTGTCGACAATAACCAAACCTACTGAAAACAGAAGCTTGCGCTAGTTTCCCCAATGTTCTGCTTCAATACTAAACGTTTATAGCAATGTTTAAAGATGTGTCTGCACCGATTTAGTGCCAGTTAAATGTAGGTCCATAACAGCAGTTAGGTTTTTTTGCATGCATGTAGCTGAGTGCCAATTTTAAATGTGCATTTGTAAAAATGCACAGAAATATAGTTTTCTGGATTAAGCAAAAGAAAATTCGGGTGTTATTGACAGTATGAAAAAAAATATTCAGTGACTGTACCGGACAAGAAATATTAAGCTGTGTATTATCGTATTCATGTACACTAAGGATTAACAATTATTCATAAGCATCCTTCTTTTAAGTTGGAGTGCTGCTTATATAAGTATATTACACTGACCTCAAGCTATATTGTGTCTATGTTGGCTAATACTCATGACTACAAGTGTATTTTTCTCTCCCGCATTGTCTGAAAAATAAGTCAAGGTAGAAGACGAAAGCAGTACTTTGGATAGTAAAACCTAACCTATAAATATTTTAGGGACTGCATTCCCTCTCCGAGTGACTATCCGGTTCCCTTTTGTTCCCTTTTTACCACCATCCCAAAATCCACTAGCGTGTTGCTGCAGGCACTTTCTTAGTGGGAGAGATCAGAGGCAAGCCAGACCCATCAACCCCATCTCCAAGGTCTGCTCATATCAACTGCTCAGGAAATGTCTGTTTCTTGTCAAGTGTAAATTCTGACAGAGGGGTTTCATAAGCTAAGTGTGAGCTGAATGATTTTGTACTCACAGTTCTGATAACAGGTGCAGTCGATGGAAGGCTCTGGGCTGGATCTCGCTGATGTTGTTCATACTGAGATCCCTGGAGGCACAAAATGGAAAAGCATCAATGCATGCCTTGTATTATTTGTGTGATGTGGAAAAAAAAAAAAAACAACAAAAAAAAAAAAACGATACAATGTGTTTTCACTTGGCAAAATGTCATTTGTAGCAGGAGCAGGACGGGAAGAGGTTGTGGGGTTAGTTAGAGAGGTCGGGGGACAAAAGGGTGAAGAGGGAGATGCTGAAGAGAATTTTCCCCAATGAATCACTGTTGGGCAGCTGCAATTTCCTCCTTGTCCTGTGGACTTTTTCTCTTTTCCAGATGTCTCACTACTCTCTTTCACATCTGACCCCCTTAGGCTCCCCTTTATATCTACCTCTTCCATTCTCCTTCTCCCTCTCTGATTACTCCTCTTTTTTCCCCCCTCAGGTTTTCTGGGAGACCACCACCCTCCCTCTTTGTTCATTGCTCTAACAGACGCAGTTTGTTTCTATGCTGACGTGAGAATGAGTGTCTCGTGGTGAGTGTTGATGCAGCTGCATTATGGTGAAATAATAAGGTGCAGGACGCGCCGATAGAGAAACTTTCAAAACACAAATAACCTTTTTTTTTTTTTTTACATTCCAAGACAAACTAATGACTCAGACTTTAGTAAGGGAACATGTATATTCGCATGGCCCCAGTCATGTAAAGTTGTCTGTTTGATAAACACAATGAAAGCAGGGAGGTGTTGCGTCACCAGTTCTGTGCTTTCATGGCCCTTTGGGGTCTTGCTTGAGTCTTTGACAGTCAGCTTCATCTGTGTGTGCGCCTCCATATGTGTATGACACTAACCATTACTCATAATGGCAGACCACCAGGCTAGCAAGCGTAAACTGTGCTTTAGGAAGCACTTTGCAGTTGTGAGTTTTGACACTCTTGCTATTTGTTTGTCTAATCAACCAAGATGGCCGGGGGGCTGAATAGATCTGTCATCATACATGATGACAGATCATGTATGATGATCTGTCAAAGCCAACTTTTGGGGAGTCCTGAGCAAATCACTTTAAGGCAACTGTCCACTGCAGACATTTGGACACTTGATTGGAGTCTAACATTCAACTTTAATCAATGAGATGGACTTTTCTTGGGGGGGGGGATGAGCAGCCAGTCCTTAATGTTTCTGTCTGCCTTTTTACATCGTCTGCTTGCATTTATTACTTTCTTATGAAGATATCATAATGGCATGGTACTTTCCTTTGCATGAGAATTTCCTGTTACAAAGACTCTTGGCTACGACTACAGAGAGTTTAATGCATTTGTCAAGGATGCATATGTGAGCAGAGCCGTAGTCGGAGATTTGTAATCGTCAAGCGCATTCAACTGAAGTGAATTATGTGCATTCTTTTAGTTTCTGCTCATCAAATTTTAATCTACTTGCCTAATAAAGTTTATTAGAAACACAGCCCCCACCACTTGGATTTTTGGTTGCGAGCCAAACATAAAGCGCTGCACAGATTTATCAAATGGAGCACCATAAAGTGCTTTGACAGTGGGTGCTGTCCAGGAGGATCGGGCCAATGAAACAAGGGAGGGACGGAGACTGCAAAAGCAGCGGAAATAATCCATGTACAGAAACATTCAATAAAATTTGGAAGATGTTTAAGAAGGAACAGGATATTTGTTCGACATGTTTGTGTTACCCAAGCTCTCTGTATACTTCCAATGACCCCAGGCACCTTGAAATGTTGCCTCATCAGATATCAGCAACATTCTCTATCGGTCTTTCTCTTGAGCTGAGAAATGAGTTGACTGATTAAGTTTAGCACCTGAAAGCCAAACCTCGCAGGATCGAAATTTGAGATGAAGCATAAACAGAGCATGCAACGTACTTCGGGAAAATATTCTTCCATGGTGCTATAATTTTAAATAATTCTTAAGAAAATAAGCAAATCCCTAGGAATGGGTTGACTTTTTAAAAACAAAAAAGCTCTTAATCCCCTTTGAAGAGCATGGAAAATGTCTTTGTATCGAACCCATAAATCCTTGAAATTAGAATCAAAGGCACCAGAAAAATACCAAAGATTAAAAACTCAAAATGTAGTGTCCTATTTAAATCTCTGACTCTAAGGTTCTGGTGAGCTATTGGATTTTGCAGTGTGTGCTGTCATTAGTTTAAGAGCTAAAGAGCTCTCTGAAGCTCTAAAGTTTCTGAATACTTATTAGCCTTCCTGTGAATGTTCTTGTATCAAATTTTTCCCCCCAGATTTTCATAAAACCAGATGCATTGTCCCTTGTCGGCAAGGCATACATTGCGGAATAAGAAGCAGCTCAAGCTATTTTTACAGGATCTCCAGATAATCTCCAAATATGAAGGTGCAATAATATGACATTATTAACAATACTAAGACACATGAAAATATGTGACTTTTATTGTGACATATTTTATATTGTTTGTATATGGCTCTCGTCAAATCACGTCACCTTTTTCCACAGATCGATGTCTAATTTGTGAAGCACATTACTGTTTGTTCTGCCAAAAGTCAAAAGATTACCTAATTTAGGATTTCTGGAACATATCAGAGTAACTGCATTTCCATTGCTGCATTTCTGTTAAATGTTGTTCCTGCTGTCATTCCACTTGAACGGAAGTGTTAAGTCTGAAGTCCTAACAAAGTTTCCAGGCAGGGGCATGCACACATGGACACTAGGGGGTGCTACAGCACCCCCTAGCGCACCAGTCCGCTTTTTACTGGACGAAAAAGTGTCCTATCAAAATAGTTGTTTGCCCCGCCTCTTTAGATTGTTTTTGCAGTGTGTACTGTGTGGCCCAAGTAGCAGTTCTGGACTTAAAAGCTTATATAACAACACTCCCCTACAAACACACAATGACAAGCCACGCCTTTCTCAACGTGAACCACAGCACTCAAAGCAGATAGGTGGACACAGAAGCGTGCTGCGTGCCGCACCCGAGCACCGGTGTCCCGTTTCAAAAGTGGAATAAGTGTAAAAATCCTCAGTTAATTCCGGGGTAACTACGTGCATATCCCGGGTTTTTGGTTTCGGTAAGCCAGATAGCTGTTGTTATCCCAAGTCAACTTGCTACCGCAACTTACTTCGTGAACCAAACTTTCTCGGTAGCAGGATTGTTCGAGCAAACCTCGAGTTTGTCCTACTTTTTAGCTGAGACCTGGCACAGGGAAAGAATCTGAAATGACGTGTCCTTTTCTGGGGGAGTCTGTAAATGTTGGAGAGTAAAAATCTGAAGATTTCTATGGTTTGTCATTCGCGGAGGCTCTGTCTTGCTAACTCTCAATTCCTCAGCAGCAACAGTATTGCATTTTTTTTTTTATTGTTAAAAATGTTTTGATATTCTCCTGTGCCGTCATTAAAATGTCTATTTCCATTAGTGCGCACTTTCAGCCTTCTTCTGTTCTCTCGTCGCCATTGATGAGGGCATCATCAATGGGATGAAGCCTTCATATTTAACTTAAGGGTGACTTTACTCAGAAAGGAGTTGCTAGTTGATATCTCCTGTTCTGAAACTGAAAACCCAATCACATTAAATTCTCAAGCGTCCTTTGTTTGATACTATTTTTTTGTTTCCCAAGTCATCCGGCATTTCCAAATGCCACACAAGGTGCCCCCCTAAAATTTTGGTGTGTGCCACTGTTATTATATCAAAAAAAATGTGTGACATCATGACACCAAAAGTGTGCCTGGCCTCAGGAAAAAATACACACACACCTCAATGCTGCTTATCGCATGTGTGCAAATAATCTACATAGCAAACTATTTATTAGAGCATTCTAGAAGAATCATCAAAGCACCGCTGCACACACACACACACACATGCACGCACGCGCACGCACACACTTCCCATTCAGGCATATCCAGCCTGTTTCTGGGGATGTGCTCACAGATGGAGACAACTCCACATTATCTGGGCCTGATTAAAGAAGCCATAAACAAGCGCTGTGTGAAGTCCGTAACTGCCGGCGCTCTCAGACAGAATAAGCACGCCGTAATGAAGTGAAAGAGAGAGTCAGAAAGGAAAGGTTTAAAAATAAAGACACAAAGCTGGTGAGTCATGGGGAAAAGGTTGAATGCAGCTCAGCTCGGCTGTGCGCTCCAGCAAGCTCACTGGGAAGCTCGAGAGAGACGTTTCTGCTGCGCAGGCCAAGGCCTCCGCTGACAACTTGACGTATCGTTGGAAGGCACTGTGTTATGGCTTGTTTTTAAAATCAAATAACAGCTGTGGCTTTTTTAAACCATGATAATTATGATTGATGACTACCACATGTGCATTGTGTCGGCTGGCGCTGTGACGTGCAGATATTTTCAGCGCAAACAAACGGCCGCAAAAAGAATTGAGAGAAAGGGCGCTTAAAGGTTTCTCAGGCTGTGTGGTGTATTGGAGTTTCACAGTTAGAATTTTGGTTTTCTCTGTCCCTCATTTTATGCACATCTCCGCTGTGCGACTTTTGTGTGCGAGAGAGAAACACAGAGTGTCAGTATTTGTGTCTGCTTGTGCCTTATGATATTACTTCCATTTATAGGTGGCTGTGGTGCGTGTGGTAAGATGTCTGTCGCTCATTTTCACACCCCCATTGTTTCCCAGTGGGTCTGCAGATGTGGCGGCTACAGTTCTTGGTCACCCTTTCACCACATCACAGACAAGCGACGCTGCTGGGCCGTAGAAATAGACTGCTGTGTGTGGGGGGAGACAGAATGGAAGCACATGTGGTTTGCACCCTTAATTTTTTATGAGAGAATTCAGCAGGGAATTGTTTTTGCCCTATCTTAGCCATCGCACTCAGCAGGCTGATGTTGCCTGTAGAAGAACCCATCTCTCAACAAGAAGGGTCTCACAAAGCAGCACCGCTGCTTAGATTTCCCTCGACTGTTGAAGGACAAACTAAAGACTCCTCAGCAGAGTTTGCATCACAGAAACCAGACAACTGCTCATCACTGCACTCTCTGAAAAGCAACTCTTAACAGGTCCTCTGATTCTCCTTTTGTTGATTCTACCCAAGGATTTGCAATACAGTCCTTCGGTCTCAGAACAATTTTTTTTTCAGACAGTAGAGTAAACGACATCAAACATAAGACCATAGACAAAAAATTTCTTGGGAAATTAGATCACAGCCCAAAAGCTCTTAGAACAAAGACCCCGATGCGCATGCTGTCAGAGAAAACGGTCTCAACCAAAACGCGGGAAAAAATCCCACCAGACTGAAATGACTAAACAATTTCAGGCAGAATTTGCTCTGACCAAATGCCGTGAGCACAAATGGCTTGAAGGCAATCAGCCTCAGACCAAACAGCATCATCCCAGCATTAGGTGAAACCTACAACCTACACTGTCTCAGACAAAATGGTGTGAAACCAAATGACTACAGGCAAAACGATTCAAGGCAAAACATCCTCTGAGCAAATCCCTTCAGCCAAATGGCCTCAAACAACATGGACTAAGACCAAAAGGCCTCAAACCAAACCAACTTGCACCTAAATCCATTTTACTCAACAGCCACATATCAATCAGTTTATGGCAAATCAGCATTAGTACTAATGGCTTGAGACTAAATACTATAAGATCTAATAAAGTCAAACAGAACTATCTAACTACTGGTAACAAGTCTGCAGCCACCTTCTGGCCTTTAAAAGACACGAAAGTGAATTATGTGATATTGTAGCTCAAGAAACAGCTCTTTTAGAGCTACATAGGAAGTTGCTGTTGGCTTTAATCTAATTTAACACTGAAACCACAATGGTGAAAAAACCCCAAGGAGAAAGCATGCCTTCTTCATGTCAGACAAATCACATGACCTCAGATGTTGAGGTCATAGAAAAAAAACAGTGCCCTCTGGTGTTACACAACTGCTGAAGTCCACGCGTTACCTGTTAAGCCCTGAGGGTGGCGACACTTGCTCCGAGGCCTTCGGTTTCTCTGACGGTTAGTTTGTTCAGACTTTGTTTTCTTCAGCCTTGTGTTAAGGTTATTTGCTTTGATGTCTGACGGGGTTCACTGAGGCTGTCAGCTGAGTAAAGAACCAAATGATCGTTTTCACCCTCATGTGAAAGGAATTCTATTTCATTGTGCTTGTATTACATTTTTTGAGTTAAACCCAGTGGCGTGTGAGGAACGGTGAGCTAGCTATTGAGAAATTAAAGACTTGAACATTTTCCCATTTCAGATCTAAGATCTGCTTTGATTGATAGTTTAGTCTTTCTTCCCCTAAGTGGGTACACTTTTGCACACGAGAATGTAAGAAAAAAAAAAAAAAAGGTTTGGCATTGGAACAAACATAAAACACCGGGTATTTAACTGCTTTATGTTGTGATTGATAGTGTATCCATGGCACAGAGCTTGTGTTAAGGGAGGAACAAAAGTAAGAAGAAGTAGAAGCACATTTCCATTCATGAGCCTTGGCCCTTTCAGTTGCTCTTTATAACTCTTTATCTCTAACACTCCTTTCTCTGTGCATCCGTGTTTTAAATTTCAATTGGAGCATGGAGTTACACAAGTTGTGTAGTTACAATAATGTGATTTATCAAATTTCCACTTTGGCATCAACAGAACTACTGAAGTATGTTATCACCGCCATGATCAAAGGCCGTGTGTGAGTGTGGGTGTGAATGTGCCCCTAGCTCCATTGTTGCCAGTTTTAAAACTTGAAGCCTCGCTGACAAGAGCTGGTGATTTAGCACAGCACAGCAACTGGCCACATCATATGAGAAGTGTACTCCAGACTCTGGGCGTATTTGACAGACCACCCTGGTGAGTGAATACGCCCACAGATCAGGCCAGATACCACCAGGTGTTTGTTTTTGGATTTCAGTGTTAGTGTTTAGTGACATGCATCGGTTAGACAAAGCTGAGCAGAGAAAAGTTTTTTCATGAAAAGCTTTGCAGCTTGTTTGAATTCCAGCTTATCAGTCATAATCATTTGGCAAGACCACTCACTGTAACATCTCCCTCTGCCACTCAAGCATCATTTTTCAGTGTGCATGGAAGTTCAATGATCCCTGAAAGAAATTCTGAATGAGGTATAGGAACAGAGCCAAATGTTTTGACCAATATATATATATTTATTTTATGTCAGGCATTACTAATTGAAAAGCTTTGCACAAAGAGAGAACAGTTTCTCTTGTCAATAACATCAAAATAATAATGTTTTTAAACTAACATATAGGAGGTTTAGCAGGCTTGGATCTCTGCATCCTAACCTGGTTAAACAAGGTTAAGCATGAAAAATGAATTGGTTTACAGAGGTGATGTTGGGTTGACTGGAGAAACAGTCGTACTAAAGGTGATAACGAACCACCCACAAACTCCAGCAGTCTGTTCTGTCTCGTCAATGTGTGGGTTTAGGAAAGCAGACCTTTCCTGAATCTGTGAAGCCAACTGAGCTTTGCAGCATATGGTTGCTATGGCAATGACAGCACTCAGACCGACTCCCACTCTCCTCAGTCCTTTCATAAATCACAAACACTTCCAGAAGATATTTCAGTCAGACTTGAAAAAGTATACTGATAACCAATGACAGTCTCTGTTTTCCAACATCAACCTGAACAATGATTTTAATAAATAATCAACAAATCAAATTCTTAGCGTGAGAGATCTACACACGAAGACATCGAGTCCACAGAGTCGCCGTAATCTCGAGAGTGAGCAGACACTGAATGTTGCAGTTTCATTCACATGATCATACAAAAGTATAATCTCAGTTTGGTTAAATGTAGTCTAACCAAACTCTTTATGTGTATGGCCAACCAACCACTTTGTGTCCAACTTTTTAAATGTGGAAAAAAAAAAAAATTGCTTGCTTTGGGATGTTTCATACCAATCACCGAGTTGTTTCGATTAATCAGGGGCCATTACTTCATGTCTAACAATAGTGAACTCTGACAAATGAAGGTCAGAACCTCAACTGAAATGGGGTCTATTGCAAAATATTTCAAATCATTCCATATTCTAGACAGTCCAGATTTGCATTCCCAATATAGATATTGTAGCTTATTGAAATTGTTTTGCATCAATTGGGCCACAGTCAAGACCTTTCCTTCCACATAATGCTTCTATACCGAGATAGTATGTCTGGAAACGCCAGAGCTGTCAAAATGTGACAAGTTTTGAAAGAATATCAGAACACTACATGTAGGTACAACATCTAAAACACTTACACCCAAAATCAAAAGCACCATAACCTAAGGCCGTTATTTTCACTTCCTCGTCTTCTCCATCTTTATTCACGCTTCTCTGTCAATCCCTCACCCCATTCCTCAGGTGGAGATATTTAGCCGACAAACAGCCAATAATGGCAGTAAGCTCACTCCCTTTGAAGGCAGCTTAGATGTGAGAAACATTAGAGTAATAGATCTTCAGCGAAAATCAGCAGCCAGAGGGCATGACTTCTGCAGCAGGGCTGCTTGAGCCGCACCTTGACTGTCTTTTACAGTAATTATGATAGCGATGTCTTCAGTTGGATTCAGTCTGATCCTCTCCACTTAGTGCTTTGAAACAGTAAAGGCACGATGAAAGAGGATCTTTTATTCCTCACAATGCCACTAGTAGTCAGCGCTTGGGTGCTGCCTTTAAGAGGCTCTAAATGGTTGTGTGCACAACAGCATGTTTGTGTATGTGTGTATTGTATGCAAGGGTGAGGTTTAAGTGTGTGTTTGCTTTTTTTTTTTTTTTTCCAATCTGAATAGACTGACTGCGCTGGCATTCAGTTTCTCTTGTTGGTCACACACGAGCTTGCACACACATATACACACTTACAAAGAGTCAGGAAGGAGGGCACAATGCCTTTCTCCCTCCTCCTTCCTCTGAAGATGTTTTTTTTTTTCATTCTCCCTCTCTCCCAGACTTCCTGGGAGGGGTACACCAGCCTTTGTGTCCAAATGCACTCTCTCTTTATCTTTCCCTCTCTTATTCTCTCTGTCTCTCATTCACGGGGCACAAAGACTAAAGGGACAGGGCGAGGGAGAAGTCTTTCACCTGGACAAGGAGCGATACGGTGAGGACCT
Organism: Poeciliopsis gracilis; assembly: GCA_911649635.1. Lineage (NCBI taxonomy): Eukaryota > Metazoa > Chordata > Actinopteri > Cyprinodontiformes > Poeciliidae > Poeciliopsis > Poeciliopsis gracilis. Next base: position 9,918,909 of record CAJVRI010001220.1, read on the forward strand.
GCCTACAAAAGTGCCAGGAAACACGGCGGGGGGATGAAGAGAAAAAAAAAAAAAACTGGGAAAAAAAAAAAAAAGAGAGATGGCTCCATGTTTTGTGCTCTTCTCGCCTTGCTGCGGTTTCGGGGGAGAATGGCAGGCGGATGTCTGGGTGGAGAGAACGGCTGTTTAGTCTAAGGCCATGTCATGGGAAACGTACTCGTGCCCTTTGGGACTTATTCATACCCTGGTATACAGCACATGCACATAACCACGTGCACGCACACACTCCACGTCCGCTCCCTGTCCTCCCACTCACACGCACACACATGCACCCTGTCATGAGATAGAGCGGAGGGAGGGGTGAAAGGTCAAGCACTTCAGTAATGGAACAGGAAGCATTGGAACAGTCGGTGCTACACAACGTACAACTGTCTCCAATATGTGGACAGGACTGACAGGCAGCTGTTGTGAGTAGGCCATGACTTTAGGAGGCAGAGAGGCATGCATTGCCCTGCCCACTAATCAGTCGAGGTAGCAAGTAGAGTATTTTTTTTTTTTTTTTCTGGTTTTAATAGCTTTATAAACATGAAAGCTATGAGGCTAAGAATAAAAACATTTGCTGATGCTACAAATGGCTGGAAAAGATTACAAACTTAATTGCAGGATAACTTCTTGCACAGGTGTTTTCAGTTTAAATACTTATTTATGTATCAATTCTTAATGTCTTTTCACATTAAGAGCACAAATCCTAAGACAAATGATTTGTTTGTGCACAGTCTTGGCTAATAAAGCTAACCAGCTTTATTCATTTATTTTTGATCTCTCATGCTGATTCAGTTCTTTGCAGAAAGTCCAACAGTAAAAGAAAATCTCATGAGTATTAATGTCATCCTCTATTATGACTTCATTTGGTTGAATGGCAGAAACAGGAGGACAATGCATTTTCGTTTAGAAAACCACTCAACTCCATTGCTGGCATCTGTCCACCTCTGCTCATGCATTTACAGAGCCGTGATCATCGCAGTTGTGCCGTCTATTTTATGGGCACCCATGGATAATATCTAGAACAGAATGTTGATCAGCACTTGATGAAATCTTACCTCCTTCCAATGAAGGCATGTGGCTGCTGTTGGTTTAAAGAGATTTAGCTTGGCCTCTTGCCACACGTATAAAAATCCAGATTTCCCCTTTTATTCCTTCTCAGACATGTAATAGAGACATGAACAAGTCTGGCGGCAGTTGCAGCGGCCTTGCAGCGGGGAACGTCTTCCAAAATAGATATGAAAAAATAATTAAGACACTAATAATAGGAGTCCGTACATTCATGTTTTAAGATGAGAGTTGTTTATAAAAATATCTGCTTCCTACCATTCTCAACAATCGTCATTTTGCTGTACAAATACGTTTAGGTGCAAGTTATTAATGACCCTTTTAATATAAAGCTAGCTTATATTAAAAGGTCTTAAGGTTTTACAGAAAGATATGAATATATTTCCAATTATTTTTTTTTTGTCAATTTAACTGGCTGACTCTTTGTTTGATATTATCCATATTTGTGACTGTTTCATAATTATAGCACACTTGCATCAATCAGACCTTTTTATTTATCTGATCTGATCTGATCCTCATTTCAGCTTCCCTTCTTGGTGTGAAAGTTTACTGCTACCAGTCTTGGCCAGGATTCTCCTTCAAAAGGGATTTTTAATCTCAACGGGATTTTCCTGGCGAAATAAAGGTTAATAACAATAACAATAATTACTTCTCTGTGGGAAACGCGGATGCTTTATCCACCAATACTCACTAGCAGCTCTTCTGTGTGCGGAAGAAGGATGTATTTATGTTAATACACGCTCTCAGGCTTGTGCAACATGTTCACATGCAATGTGCCCCATAAGATCTTGAAAGTGTGTGAATGCGTGTGCGTGTGTGTGTGTGTGTGTGTGTGTGTGTGTGAGACCATTGTTGTAAGAAGCATTAAGTATCATTAGCTCTTGCTAGTCATCACCTGCAGACTGCCAGTCGGACATGAACCACTCTGCTCAGCAGACCCGGCCAGCAATCTTACAGATAGGTAGATGGAGACAGACAGACCTATGTTGAGATGTAGGGAAGGATCTTAGAAGTCTGTGTCTTACACACCCTGCTGTCAACACTGCCGCTCGCATTCACCTTTATGTTCCATAATTGTGGGGTTATTATTTTTGAATCTTGAAAAATAACTGTACTAAATAAGTATTGGTTAGCTTCATCTATCAAGGTATATCAGCTGTTTAAAAATACACAACTTTGCATCACCCATTGCCAGTGCAGTACTCCTCTTCATATATAAAGGTTATTAGTCCTCAGTGCAGCTGTGTGAGGTTCGATTCCTGATCTGGGGACCATTGTTCTCTCTTACTGTTTACAAAGGCCACTGACATCATCAATCTTTTAACAAATTTTCTTGCCGATTGTTTCTACGTTTTGAAGTCCTTTTGATTATAAACCAGAGAAAGTGCCAGTGTGACGAGATTTCAGAAGCAAGCCAGCACTCTCACATCCTCACATTTCTGAACACTGACAGGGAGTTCCCTTGAAAAAAAGGTCACTATATGCTTCCCTTGCTTACAGGAGGAGAAATATGTCTAGTCACACAAAACTCAGCCAGTCGTGGTGTAAGAAATAACTGGTTTTGGGAAACCACCGCAAGCCACAAGTGGCATATGTGTTTAGCATCTGACTGCAGGCTCTACTTAGTTTACTAATTAATCAGCAAATATCAGTTTTGTTTTCTTTTTTGTACTTGTGATAATCTATTTTGAGCAAGACCACAGGAAGTAGACAATATTTTGTCTCCTGTTAGATAACAGGGGATATTTGAAATAAATGAAATGTGTTTTTATATATACATATGTTTTTATAGTTAATGCCTTCTGCGAAACAATAAAACTACGTCTGTTTTTATTATTGCTCATAAGCGTTGTTCTCCATAAAGATGACTTCATTATGCCAAAGCAAAAAAAAAACACAGCTACTAATGACTGAATATGTGTGTCATTGAAACCTACACGCATCTGCACCAAACTGTAGTTTGTCCCGGGACAGGACAATGGCGTCTCTGTGGTGAAAATGAAAGGACTCGTCCTTTCGCACAAATTCATGCACATATACCCGTGAGCACACGCACAAACAAACATTCCCATGGATTCCCAGGATCGGAAAGGGCCTGAATAGGAATCTGGGCCATGCCGGCACACAAGCAACCCTTCACCACACGACCACACATTAAAAGAAGGGCATTCCTCGCCTCTGTGTGTCATACACTTGCGTCAGACTGCCATTACATGAAACATACAGATTCATAAATTCAGCCAGCGGTGACTTAGCCTAGAAAGAACCAGATCCTACTCCGCCGCTATTTGCTTCGTACAGAAAGTTTGGGCTAGTTAGAAATGATTGCTTCCTGGAGGTTTTAAATTTTACCCAATTGCTAATGTTTACCTGTGACTTATGTAATACTCCAGTTTGACCCTCTGTAGCTTAACAGAAATTGCCTGTGCTATAAACAACCATCGTCCATTGCAAAGATAGAAATGAAGGAGGCGGCTGTTAATGGTAATTCAATATTTGGAAGCAAAACCAGCGTGAACTAAATGGCTTTGTTCACTTCCTCTGTTGCTATTGCTGAAACTACAGGCAGATTACATTTTTAAACCGGTGCAGAATATCAACGTCATCGTTCACAACTTCTCCTTCTGTTCGATTAGGGAAGAAACCCCAAACCATGCTTCCCAAACAAGACTTTTTTCGAGCAGAATTGCTCAAGAAGACAATGGCGAGGATAGCGGTGTCTGGCCTGAGACGACATTTGTGCGTATGCTGTCCAAACAGATACTTCATTGATCTCTCCCGCCGCCATCCTGATTCTCTTAAAGATCTGGTGTCGTGATAGGTTTCTGCCTTTTTTTCTAAAGGACAGGATGTGCAGCGGCAGAGTACACCATGGCCACAGTGTCTTCTCCGCCTGTGGCTCCTAAGGGAAATGTCATTGTTCTCATTGTTGTCCTGTACCTGCCTGCCGTCTGTCCTTGAGCGGCGTTTAAAAAGCCTTCCAGATTACTTTCAGGGAAGGACCATCCAATGCACTGCCTATCCCTTTTTTTTTCTCTTTTTTTTTCAGAATCCTCTGGTATGAATATACGTCTTCTAACAAGCGGAAAAGGGTTTTCTCTGCAAGTGCTTGCCACCGGGCCTCGGGGGAACCTTGAAAGGTGCTAAGGAATTGACACCTTGGAAGTAAACACTTTAGGTTTTTGTCAAGGAAGGAAGGGACAAAAGAGCGGATGAGGGATAATAAAGGACGAAGGAAAGCAAAGGGAAATAACTTCTTTTTCCACGCTTTTCAGCAGAGCAGATTAACCGTGATAGTGTAGGCCACTGATATGGGCCTCTGAGCTCTCCGACAGTTGTTTGGCTCACAGCCAGAGCAACTGCTGACATACGGACATTTACAAAATCTGACTTCAGTTCACACCCTTCATTTCTTCTCTTCAGACCTGAGGTCCAAGCAGTGAACTAGATGGGCGTTTTTTTGTTTTGTTTTGTTTTTTTTTAAGAAACGGTACATTTACACGTTAGTGCAGCATGGGCGACTTCAGCACCTGCTCTGAAGGCACACAAGCTGGGGCATATACGTTCCTCCAATCTCAAACAGGCTGGAGAAAGCAGGTGAGGAAAGGAGAATAGGTATGGGTGGGTGGGGGGGCCTGTGAGGCAAACAGAGAGACCAAGGGAGGGCTGGGTCGTTAAGAGGGATGGTGGGGGGGTCTAACAGAGACGTCTGGAGCCAGGACACTGATGCTTGAGCTGATAACTGCTCTAAAGAGAACCTTCTACTGTCAGTGAACACACACACACACACACACACACACACACACACACACACACACACACACACACACCCCCACACACACACACACACACACACACACACACGCAGAGCGTTGTCTTTTTCTTTCCTCACTTCTCTGACTTCAGTTTGCTTTCCCCTCAAATCTTCCTCCCCTCGACTTTATCACATACAATTTCTCTAACTTCTGTCTCTAAGAGGCGATGTTTACAGTGTGACCCCCGGTCACTCCTGATAGGAATCATTCCATCAACATAATGGCTAAATGACACGCACACGACTGTTACTGTCATGGCCACCACAGAGGCAGGATGTTGTCCCCCGCCATGCGCATGCCGCCACTCCCAATAAAATCTTCAAAGTCATTCAAAGAGGAATCCTGCGTCCTCGACACCGATTTGAGCATTTCTCCGACTCTCTTCATATTCCGCCCCGTCATCTTCCTTGCTTTCTTGTTTCACCTCTTCCGAAGAGAAAAGAAGAAATCACCACTGCAGTGTGGGTGGTCTTCACACACATGCACAGCCACACATCCTCACCCTCTCCTTGGTTTTTCTCTGTCTGGTAATGCACTAGCTGTGGTTTCCTGGCCTCGGCCAAAACACTGTTAGAAGTTCACCGCACCCACCGCTTTACCACGAAGCTTCACCTAAATGCTCCACTCTTTTTTCCTAGTTCGCACCCACACACACACACACACACACCCCCACACACACACGCACACACACACACCCCCACACGCACACACACACACACACACACATAAGAAAAACTGATTACAGTGGCATGAAACACTTGAAGATGAGCTTCTGGAAAGTTTAGGAACTAGAACTTTGCAGTGCTTTGCAAAAGGGTTTGTACCCTCTGCACTTTCTCTATATTTTCTCTATAAAATCACAAGCTTGCATATTTTTATTCTGATTCCATGCGATAGACCACCATAAGAGCACATAATCGTAAAAAGAAATGAAACTGATGCATGGCTTTTAATCATTTGTTAAAAATTAAAACCTTCAACATGTGGCTGGCATCTCAATGAGCTCTCTTTACTCTGATACTCCTAAATGAAATCCTCGGGAATTCTCAGTATTAACACAGTTGGTTTGTGAAAGTGTCAGAGGTTTGTTGGAAAACATCAGTGAACAAACAGTGTGAAGACGGATTACATTATGGAGAAGGTTAAAGCAGATGTAGGTTATAAAACAATATGCTGCACCTCTGACATCAGGGGGAGAACTGTTCAATCGATCGTTCGAAATGCAAACACCAAGACAGAAGAAGAAACCAACAGCCCTGTAAAAAGAGTTACTATTAAGGCAGCATCAGACTTGTGTTAAGAATATGTTACCATTCTTTTGCACCTCTTTTACATGTCCTATATTTGGTCAGCTCATGACGATTTAAGGGATGCTGTCCAATGAACCTGTTCTATTCAGACTTGTGTATGTACAGCTGTGCACGTCTGGAGTCCAAATTTTGACACAAAATGCCTTTATTTTGGGTTAAAGGTACCGGTTCATGTTTGTTAATGGCTAAGACAACACTGATGTTTTCGCAGTATAACTTGCTGTTCCACAAATCTGGCCTTTATGGAATAGCGGCAAGGAATAAATCTTACGTGGGATTCAAGCAAACCCGTGACAGGCGGTGCTCTTGTGAGAGCCCTGCATTTGGCGGTAGACCAACGTCACGCTGAATACATTGTTCTCACTATAAAACCTGGCAGTGACAGCATCATATCTCAGGAGCACTTTACTTTTACAGGAGCTCAAACATTTGACAGATCGGATAGATTGACGTCTGGTGCTAAATACCGGGCGATCTTTCCATACTGCAGAAGACTCAAGACTGGGCAGAAATTCACCGTCCAGCAGGACTATAACCTCATGACACCACCATGTGTCAGAATGACCCAGTTATGAAAGTTGCTCTAGAAAGTATTGACCTGGGCGATCTGAAATCAAACCCCAGGAAAAAACAGATGTTTTTGATTTGTAAAAAGGCAAAATATAAAAATGCTAGCAGTCTTCGCATGCAAGACTGCATGAAACATGAAACAAAAATCAATTTAGTTGCTATTTTTAAAAAATCGCATTAAATATGAGCAGTTCTGTCATTATGACAGTCGACTAATTCATTTAGTGTCATATAACATTTCTTACATACAGGCTACTTACTGAGTCATTGTGAGCCTTCAGTTATACATCAAACTCTTCAGATCCTCAAACAACTCCACTGTACTTAGTGTTCTCTAGCATTGCACATATCCATGCACACTCATGCGCATGGATATGTGCACAAAAAGTCTCTCACCCTTGGGCACTGTCTTTCCTTCCTAATCTGATATCAAGGAGCAGGTTTTTCAAAGAGTCACACATGACAGCTCATTTTATGCGTTGCCCCCAGAAACGATTATTCCATAAATCTTCAGCAACTTTGCTCTGAGCCTCTTGCAGCACCTTTTGCCTCCCAGTGGTTAAATTCCTTTGCAGAGTTCCACACTGCACTCCCCCTCAGCGTTAGGATACAATTGTTTTTTGCTGATTCACATTTAATTATGTTTATACATGAATTCAGTTCGGCCTTCCAGGTTTTGCAAATAAACTCTGGAAGATGTAATGGTCCCCGCGCTGGCCGAATCGCCCTCTCCAATGTCGTGGCGTGAACATTTTGGCTCGCTTTGAAGAGCTCTCTGGTGACACGAGCGAATGATGTCATGCACTTCCAGAGATTTGTGTTAATGCAGTTTTTAAGGTGGACAGTTTCCGAGTAAATCCTCGAGAAAATCTCTTTGCACTGTGCACTCTGAGGCTAATCCTGCCTGCACACCACAACGGGGTGATCTGGACACTTCAGCAGACGCTGGTGGAGATCGGATCAGCTCACCTCTGTCATAAACTTTTGTGCAATATGTTGAACTGTATGTCCTCGCCGTGGAGGCTGGACCCAGTGCGTTTGCGCACGCATTTGAGTGCAGTCAGGCAAAAGTTGTTTCTCTTTCATCATTTTTTATCAACAACTTAAAAGAGAAATCTTTTGCGTTTTCTTTTTTTTTTTTTTTTTTTCCTGTAGGAACTTCATTTGTTGTGGCATCTTCACTGCCATCCCACATTCCTTTCTTGTCTTCTCCAAAAGTACTGTATGTGTGTGAGCGAGTCTGCGTGGTGTGTGTGTGTGTGTGTGTGTGTGTGTGTGTGTGTGTGTGTGCGTGTGCTTGTGTGTGTGTGTGTTGTTGGCCTCTGAGTTTATTTATCTCATTCTAAATCAGCCCTCAAACTCACTAATTGGTCAGTTCCAATGTTAGGTAACGGAGGGAAATGAACAATTAAGCCTGTGTTTGCAGGGAATGATGAGTATTTGTGTGTGGCTGCAAAGGAGCAGCTAGGAGGCAATTAGAATTGCCAAAGAGGAATAGTCTTTCAGGTCACCCTAGTTTTTTTTTTTTTTCTATTTTTATTTTTGTTTAATTCTAGAGGCTCAACACCCACCTTTCCAACAGATCCAGTCATCATTGAGTGGGCGCTGATTTAGTTATGCTGTAATTTCCCCAAACCAATAATTTATATGCTGATATGTAGTTAGAATTAGATATTTGCACTGTATTATTAATATTGCTCTGGACAAGCACTTACTTCTGCGACTATAATGCAGTAATACAAATTCTGAAAATCCTGAATGTCCTCAGGCAGAATAAAACGCAATCCTGCCCACAGGAAGTAAATGAAATAATCTCCCTTTTATCAGCAGCAGCAAGAGCCACAAACTTTTCACTGGCTACACATGGGAAAAAAAGCCATAGAAAACATGTTCAAGATGCAACATACACATATATCTAGTAGTACACTTGATAGTACTTATTTATTTTTTTGCCCATTGCTCCTGACAGAACTGGTTTCTATGCCAAGCTGCTCGATTGTGGTGGGGCACAATTCTCTTTCTGATATTTTGCCTTTTTTTTTTTCCCCTCCAACACTGGCAAACAAGGAAGTAATAAATTTGATGTGTTGCCATAAAATACATCAGCATTCACTTAACTAAAAGTGCGTGAATTAAAAGCTTACGAAGCCATCCCATCATTACCACCATGGATTTCCCAAATGACTTAAAGGCATATCCGTGTTGTTGGTTCAATAACCTGCAGCAAAATGCCCGCGTGCCATTTTGCCATTGTGTTTTCCAAGGTTGAGGATTAAGGAGTTCAAAAAAACAGTCAAAAACAAAATTTTCTCTTGTTATTAAGGCATTTAGCAAATAAAAATCTTTTTTGATTCCTAACTGAACGATTTGCCTCATTCAAGAGGAGGGAAAAAACATTTGTCTTTTTATAGTGTTTGTAAATTGCTGGCTTCCACCATACAGGGATTCTTTGATTAAGAGTTAAAACTTAAACACTACATGTATTTAAACTTTCACAGTGAAATGTGATCGCTGCAGGCCCCCAAGACGTCCATAGAAAAAGGCATCATTCAAGCACACCTCTTTAAATCAGGATTTCACTTTTATCACTTTTTATCACTGCAGTATCGCAGAGTGTTGTTAATCTTTCATCTTAAGGCATGCGCCGTGAATACATTTGACAGATGTGCTTTTAGGCAACAGCAGGGTGGTGCAAGAAAGAGCTCTGTAAAATGTCTAACGTGTCTCTTATTACCTCTAAAGTGGCTGGTAGCTCTTGGATGCATCTGCAGGATATGACAACCTTTCAAACACATAGCCGCACAAATCATCTACAAACTGTGCATTTCGCCATTTATTCATACAACCGAGTCACTTTGTGAAGCTACATATAGAAATGATTGCAGATGTTTTATTTTTACCTGATTGAACAATGACAAAGCAACGCGTGAGAGTGAAAAAGTACATTTTAAACAAACACACGTTGGTGCGCATCAGTAAAGTCCACACAAGCTTGGAGTCGAAAAGACACAGCCCATTTTAACGCTTCTCTTTGGTTCACACAGCAGGCTTTGATGCGCTCTTTCAATATTTGACTGAACTCCTGTCTTTTGTGTGTGCGGTGCCACCGAATGATGCGATTGCAAGCAGACTTCCTCGTGTACTTCTTCCACATGCCAAGAAGAAGAACGTTGATGTCACATAGCAGCACACCGAGCGTGGATGTAAGAGAATCGACGTCTCTGGATTGATTTTAAAGTCATTCAGCAATGGGAGCTGACAGTATCTTGACAAGCTCATAACAAAACAATGAAAACGAATAAAAAGAGAGCAACAATGGCCTTTTGTGGACCATTGACTCTTAATGTCTGCAGAGAAGTTTGTACGAACAAAATGTACAAAGTTATACAAATCAGAGCCGCGTGCGTCTCATTTTGTACCCACCAGAAGAACATTTCCTACCCTCTAAACATAATCTGCTGTGAAGAAACAAAGTTATTTACACCTTTAAATGATATCTACTAGCTAAAGTTTGCTTAGTTATTTTGATTTCATCAGGATTCATAATCTGTTACTTTTTCTTGTGGTTCAATTGCCAATAATATGGAAATAGAATGTACATGAAATTTTAACATTTTTATAACAATTCACTTCAGTAATTTATTAGAAAAACTACTTTATGGGGAAAAAAAAAAAGAGTAATTTCCACTAGTTTATGTCTTTAGATGTGAACTGAAAATAGGCAGGGGGGAGTGAAAACATGCAGCAATGAAATGGAGACACTAATTGGCAAAGGAGAGAAATTAAGCCAAACCTTGAAGAGGCCATGCTCAACTCAAATGTGTGTGAGCACACACATACACAGATGCACGAATATTCATGGTCTCCAGTTGGTGTTGAGAAACCTGACACTGAAAGTGCTTCGGTTATTTACCCGTAGTGGACGGCGCGACACACTCACTCGAACACGCACACACACACACACACACACACGCGCTGTCACTTGTTCTTACGCTGATACGTTGAGCTGGAGCTGCTTCAGTTCCAGTTTTAACATAATGTGTGTCATGCCAGTGACTGGTGGTCACACACACAACCGTTATTGCAGTATTAACAGTTTCTAACGATATTTTGAACATAAGTTTCCACCATAAAAAATAAACAAGCCAGATGTTTAGATGATGATGACTCTATAAGCACAACCACGCAGACAAAGAGCCATTAAAACACTTCAAGAGATTCTTATTTTAAAGGTATTTAAGTAAAACCAGGTCTGATCAGGCAGTAAAACATTCATTAACTTCAAGATGTTACCTACAGGTATGTGGTGAAAGGGCTCAGGCCAGCCGGCACAGATGACAGACCCATCTCCGAGCAGTCCACCATGATAAAAATGCCATCTTCCTCGCACTGGCAAGGGGCCGGGCAAGCTGGCTCAGACTCCTGTCTGTCTTGGACCTGTCCATGCCCCCACGCTCCAGGAGTGGACCCCCAGTTTCCTCCAGCAGCACAGAGAAGCAGTACGCCAAGCAGCATGTCTGTCTGTCCACCTGTCTGCATCTACACCTGCAAAGAGCTTCCCCTCTGTCCTATGAAATGTCTTACGAGGCAGCTGTGATAAATGGTTTCCTCTCAGATGTTCCTGTCCTCCTTATTTTTTTTGTTTTTTTTTTTTTTTTTTTTTCCTCCCAGTGGGTTGTCCACACTGTAAATCTGTCCTGTCAGAAGATCTGCTTCTTCATCTCCATTAATCTGCTTGTCTCCCAGCTTTTACTTCACTCCCCCTGGGGTTTCACTTAATCTTAACTTCCCTTCCTCCTTCCGTCTTCCTTCCTAAATCTTCCCCCCGCACTCTTTCTCCTCCTGCTCGATTCGGTATCTCTCCCTCTTTCTGTCTATCTCTGTCTGGATATATATCTGTTGCTCTGTGCCTCTCTCTCTTTACCTATTGTAGAAGGAGTAAATGAGCCAGCCCCATTGGCCCACAATTTAGGGATGGGCTGGAGCATCTCCGGAAAGTGGGAGGGGCCCGCACTTCTCAAACTCCCAACTCTTCCCTCTCTTTTCCCCCTTTCCTCCCCCCCCCGCCCCCCCCTTCTAATTTTGCTCTGCCTTGAAGCTTGGTCTGAGCACAGAGGGTGAGAAAGTTAATTTTCCAAGGGGAAATGGGAGCGACAGAGTGCAGATGATAGAGCACAGAGTGATCCTGACCTACAGAGGAATAAAAGTAGGGTTTTATTATTTATTTTTTTTAGGATAAGGACTAAAACAGCTGAATGAACTTATGAAAGAGCAGTTCAGTGTGTGACTGGCGGCAACCATGTGGAGAAAACTGAAATTCTGACACTACAGCACCCTTCAGTTCCCAGAAGGAGCCGAATCTAGTGTCTCGTAAGTTGCACCTTCTCAGGTTCCCCCCGCCGGAATGTCACATTCACACACGCATGCAAGCCCGCGCGCACACACACGCACACGCACACACACACACACACGTGTGAATGCCCAAAGATAAGTAGCAGATTGTGACGGCCTTACGCAAAACAACTGGTAGATTCATTTCACATATGCTCGAGTATGAGTTTCTGAAGAAATCCAGCTGAATTTCAAACTATAAAATACTGGGTTTTTTGAGACCATGACAAATACTTTCACAACTTTCACAACTTTTTCACAATTCACCTGGAATTGTACAATTCCAGGTGAATTGTACAATTCACCTGGAAAGCAAATTGGTAAGACAATCAAGGAATAATAGAGATACAGTGAAAGCAGTCATCCAGTACTGGAGAAAATTTGAGATAATAGTAACGTATCAAGCGCTGAATGAACCATCCCAAAAAAAAAAAAAGAGAAAAGAAATAGGATTGGTCAAGGAACCTGAGAAAAGGCTGTTCTGATGAATATTTGTTTGATAACAATATTCTGACAATCTCCATAAGTTAACTCAGAAGTAGGGCTGCAAGGAAGAATCATTTTTCTTCTTCGAAAGGAAACATTAAAGTCGGGCTAAAATGTGGCAAAATTGTGGCTCAATTGGAAAAATAAACCTTCACAAAGTGAATTGCAAACAGCAAGGAACACATAGCCACAGTGAAACAGGAAGGTGGAATCATCATGCTGTGGGCTTGCTTTTCTTTCGATAGAACTATAATTTCTGTCAAGGTAAATTAAATCATAAGCAGTAATTAAAACTTGTCACTTTTGACCCAAAACCTGTATTTTAACTAGAAGAAAATACAATTTTTGTGTGCGCTGACAAATGGTATCATGTTTATAACGATATTAAAAGCTAGATGGACATGAATTAATATTCTTTAGCTACTTTTTGTAACTTAACGTGAACTTAAACAATATTAATTAACTAAATTTAATGGAATATAATTATGCAACCTGTTTGCCAAGATGAATGCAATGCTAATGTAACGACAGAATGTAGTAGTAGATCATCCAAAAAGAAAGCTTGTTTATAATCTTGGACACAATATTGTGCCACCCTTCACAAGAAGTGAAGAGAAGCAGTCACTGGCCATGACCTCTGACCTGTTTGTAAATGATTGGTCGCTGAAAGAATTTTAATATGTTTCTTACCAACAACTATTAATAAATATTGAGGTTATTTGTTTATTTAAAACATCACAATGTGCAAAAAGCATAAGTAAACGACGCATCGTGCTAGATTTAGCTTGCACACCATCCAAATAATAATTGTATAGTTAAAAAAGATGACCAGCTATGACAATCAAGCAGAGCTTGCCTCATTTGTTCCTATTTAATTTATCAGTACTATTATCCTGCAGCTGGTTCCTGTAAGTTAAACACCACAGAATTCCTCCTCATGTCTTCAGATCTGGTGATGTTTTATGAGGAATTGCGTCGTCTGAACCAAGCGGTTGGCCTCATAAAAGCTGGTGCATTTCTTAGAAAGCTGAAACCTGGGCCTGAGGTGTAGAGGCGGCAGACGCTTTCATGTTAGAACACAAACACAGATGCGAATAGATGCAAAACCAAACACAAGGATGTAACGCGCAAGTTCATGACGACCAAAAATTGTGGTGGTGGGATGATCGGAAAAAATCAAGGGCCTAAAAGGGCCTAAAATACGTGCACTCGTAAATGTTTGTCTTCCCTGTTGCTCTGTCTGTCTTTCTCTTAACTTTTCTTCTTTCCCCACAATCCTCTAGCCTGAATAGTTTCTCATTAATTAATTAACATTCCTATGCCACAGTGTTTTCTGAGGAGCCTTTGTTATGGCCCCACAAAAACTCTTTCAGAGCCATTCTTCACAATGTCCCTCTCTCTTACTCACACTCTCTCGTGCGCTCTCTTCTTCCTCCCTTTTTCTTCATCTCTGTAGTGGAAGTTCAGTTGGTGCTCTATCTGCCTATTGTCAGTTGAATTCTGTTTTTTTTTTGGTTTTTTTTGGTTTTCCTTTTACCTACTCGTCAAATACACATGATGGTTTCTCTGATCAAAGGCATGCCTAGCAGGATCTTGCAGTTGGCCGATGCTCAAGCAAGCACACGGTTTTACCCATTGGCATTAATCTGTGTGTACGAACATAAAAAAAACATGCACATGTTCTTTATACATCTGCAAATATTTCCCCTCTCTTTGGCTGTGCACCTCCAGCCTTCTGGCACACTAAAACTCTGTCATCTTTTTTAAATGCTCTTTGATTGTTTGGCCTCAGGGGGGCCCTAAAACACACAGACTGCTCTGTAAAAGAAAACTGCATGTTTGGTCTCCTGCCTGACTGTGTTTCTCTGTTGTTGTTTTTTTACTGGCCTCTCTTGTTTTCCTGTTTTGATCCTGTCTTCTCGGTTTGCATGGCTCCTCAGACAGCTGTGAGGGTCAAACAGGATTTGTTCAGATTGGACGCGATCTTGCAGTTCACGGATGCGTGTGTGCTCGGAAGGGAAGCGGCACAAATCGGCACGCAGCAGAATTTGCGAATATTTAATAATAATTTTGACACGAAGGAGTATTGATGGATGAGCACGGACATTTTTTGTGCACATTCTTACAAGTTATTGCAGATTATATTATAAAATGTTCAGACATAACCATTTCTTTCCTGGAACAGTAGAGCTTTTTTTAATTCCCATAAGAAACTGTGATATGAACCTAACCTATTGTGTTATTGACAAATTGTGAATGATTTAGGTCAGCATACTAAAGGAGAGCAATGAAGCAGAATCCAAACACAAAAGCGTATTAGAACATATTTGTGAAGTTATTGTCTTTTCCCATCGCAAACGATTAGAGTGTAATTTGGTCTTGGTGTCTGAAAAAGACTGATAAACAAACACTGAAGAAAGTGAAATCCAAGTTTCCATCTTTAAGAAGTCATGGTTAAATGTCTTTGCTATAACAAATGTGTTTGGTGACTTAGCAATTTTTAAATATAGTTGGGGTTTTTTGGGGTTTTTTTTGCATGTTTCTGTGATTTACTGGCGTTTGACAGGGTTTTAATGATGCAATACCAAACCTTTCTTCATACCTTCAGCTGGTGTGTGATGAGGCTGAATCCACACGTTCACTTGAGAATGATACGTATCAAGTTGAGGCTCGAGGCAGTTTATGCTTGCTTCAAATCTTCATGTCAGGAAGTTCGACCAAAGGACTTCTCTAGATGTTGCTGTCAAAGGTCAAAGCACTTTGTCTGGGTGAATAGGTGCTGTTTTTGTGTAAACAGCATCTATCTTCTTGATTTTTAGGATGTAGGGCTATTTTATAACATTTTGTGGTAAGAATCCGGTCATGCAAAGCATCTTCTCTTTACCGACATTATTAATCCTGCGCTTGGCACGTTTTAAATAAACTATGATTGTACAATTTTGACAGGATCGTGGATATAAGTTACTCTATGAGGATGTTTAAAGCTGCTGTCAGATCTGTCCTTGGTGTTTTCCAGAACAGAAGCTGTCACAAGAAGGCAGTGATTTCTCTGTTTTTAACCGATCTGCTTGTTAGCTTGACAGAGATGGGCTGGTTGGAAGCTTCACAAGTGAGCTGGGTTTTAAGCTTATTGAGATGCAACTCTTTAAAATAACAAATCTGCACAAAAATGTAAAAGCAATGCGAAGGGTCACAACGAAAAAATCAAACCATGACATTTGTACCACTGCTGAGGCTTTTGAACATGAACGTACACACACACACATATGCACGCAGAGCTGCAAACTCCTAAATGTGGATCTACCCTACCCCGTTTCTCTTTCTCACACTTTATCTCCTTCCTGTGCAAACTATCAAACAGTCTGCATCAGATCAAAGTCAGTGCCCTGTCCTCCCCCTTTTCACTGTGCTCCCCAGGCTGTAAACACTATCCAAGCAACAGCAGCCTTGAAGACACAAAGACAAGTAGCTACCCGACACCTGACTCTAACTTGAGAGCACTCAGCGTGGTCTACCTGGGAATAAAATAAAATTACCGAGGGCTACCTGAGCTCCTTTCACGGGGAGAACAAAGAAAGTTGCCGCACAATCAGCAAGTACCCCCCACTCAAACCACACACACTCCGTGTCGCCTTGTTCCTTTGCAACCATGTTCGTGGATAAGCATCATCCACTTGTGTCTCAGCAAGCTGAGAATATATTCGTGTGACATAGGTATGAGTATTTCTGCCAATTTAAGGTTCACTGTATCTGCGCCTGCCTCTCAATGTGTTTATGCACACCTGGAGTGCAGAAGCAATTGAAGGCTAACTCAGGTATACTCAGCGGAAGCAAGCGAGACGCCATGGGTTGCCGTGGCGGCAACCTAGGTGTGTACCCTGTCTTTTCATGTGAAAGCACCTGAAAGCCAACAAAAGCTCCCTCTCCTTTGCCCCTTCCCCCCGCTCCTCCCTTCCTTTCTGCATCTCACAGCACAAAAGACAGGAATGAATGAAAGGACAGGAGAGGAAGGGGGATGAGGTAAGAGTTTGAAGACAAGAGGGTGGAGCAGAAGAGCTTCTCAAACCTTTTACAGCACGTACCACCTGAGAAATGGATTACCATTGTTGGCTCCACGCTTGTGACTGACATAAAAAGGTCTTTGAGGAGACTTCCGATGATATCATGGATGGAAAGCCAGCCAAGCTTCCCAGCGCTTGATAATACGCCGTAAGTTTCCCTGAACAAACAAGAAGAGTGTGAGAAATTTCACAACTGGCATAAAGTCGATGTGGGCAGAAGAGGCAGAGGTGGACATTCTAAGAGTGAGAGGCAAGATGAAGAAGATGCAAACAGGAAACACGCGAACCACTGCATTCAGATGATGGCAATGAAAACTAGTCCGGATTATGCAATAAGCAAGGAAATGAAGCAACTGAAAACATAGAAGCTCTTCAAGGAATTCTTTGCAGAGCATCAACATTATTGTACCGAAATAAATTAGACGTAGACTCACCTGGAGTAACTGGAGGAGTGGGGAATGGAGACTAATGCAGTTCTCATTAAATGTTTGGAACTAGAAAAAATCGACAGGAAAAATTGACAGACTTAGTCAAGATGAAGCGGCGGATCAACACTCATGTATTCAGCATCCTAGAAGGAAAAACAGGTGATTTGTCTATCATCGATGCGTATCGATGATAGACATCGATGCGTATCGCCTAGTATCCACCAGGCCGGAGCGTCACTGAGCTGTTCAAGGCAGCTTTCATTTTATTTTAGCGTTTTGGATACATGGGATGATTTAAGACATTTACATTCAGTGATGCTGTTTTTACTCTACTGGAATTCACAAATAATCAAAAGACTGCAGAAGCCCTGCGAGCAGATAAGAAAACTATTACAAACAGAACCAAAGCAAGAACAAACAAAGCCAAAACATGCTTTCTTCTCCGCTCTGCTTTGATCCCGTCGGAAGATTGCAGGGTAATCCTTCTTCTAAATGAGGGTATTAATTCACTGCTGACAATCAGACTTATAACAGCAATAAATGCCATTCAAAATAAGCCCAACATAGTAAAGAATTACAAAAAAATGCCAGCATTAATCAATTTTCTTTTTATGGGAGTTTATCCAGATTAACAGATGTGTAAACAACTGCGAAACAGTCCTGCTGGTTTGTCGGTTTTGTACCATGTGATTATTAAGGTCTACTCCAAAGATGAGCAGAATTCTTAAAGCATATTTTTTGACATCAGATGCTGCTGCTCGATTGCTCCACTTTAAGGGAGAAAAGCAGCCTTTCCTCTGACCAGATGTTGTGCCAGGGACATATAGGCCCCATCCCATAAAGCGTGTGTTCTTTTCTTTCAGTACTTATTTGGGTCCACTGAATTCCTTTCTCCTACAAAAAATATATGTTGTAGTCATGGTCAACAGATTATTCTCAGCACAGGTCTTTTTATTTGAAACTCTTATTTTAGTGGTGAAATAAGAGTGGTGAATTATGTTACCATGTTAATTCACAGATGATTTATTGGTGTATCATGTGGCACGTGAGGTGTGTGTAAAAAGTATTTTTAGAACTTGAATGGTTTTTGTTTTATAAACCGATTATGATTGGAAGAGAACGGTCAAGATTTGACAAAATAAGTCCAAATAAACTTAATATCACAGTGAAAACTGATCCCTGTATTTAGAAAATATAAAATAATGTTTGTATAGCTATTGTCCTCTTTCCAGGCAGTATTTAATATTATGTCTTTGTCATTAAAAAAATATATATATATTATTATTATTAATGGGGGTTTTTTGTGTTAATTTTATGTGGGGTTTTTTGTATTGGTCAAATTTTATTTTGTTAATATTTCAGTTAATCCCCTTAAAATAAAGGTGAACTGTGTAGTTTGAGTTCAGTGTTTCACTTGGCGTTTTTCAATTTTTTTTTTATTTTTGTAACATGGCAGAACAAGATGACGTCTGAAAGTTGGGAGGCAGTTCTGTGTGAAGTTGGGTCAAAGTGTGAGGGAAGGACAAAGTGGCGCACTGACACTCTGTACTGATGTGAGTTTTGCGCGAATGCTGATGTCACACAAGTCTGTTGTGTTTTTGAGAGAACCGAGTTGGAAGGCAGGACGTTATTGGCTGATTTCTAATCTTCGTCTTATGTCGAGTCATGGGATTTGGGTATTGATCAAAAGAATAACGTTGTGGATTTGAGTTGCGTGTGTTAACGCACCGTCTTCCGGTGCGTTAAATAAACTCTGTTGAAACTGTGCATCTCCTGAGTTCAGAATTGTAAATTATTGCAGCAAAATAGAGAAAAAAAACAACAACAACCTTGCAGCAATTTTCTATCAGTCTCCTGTCTGCTTGTTTTTCAAGGCTTGATCACGGAGCAATTGGATAAAGAGTTTATGATTTGATTCCTTTCTCTTTTATTATATGTATATGGAGAGATAGCTACAAATAAGACTGATATTACATCGTAGTAAGTTTGCTTTGATTTGAACAGTTTTTTTTTATTTATTGCACAATAGCTCAAACAGAACATGAGAGGGAGCTCCTTCCTCAGAAGGAATCCTTCCTAAGTGGAATCCCTACAGAAAAGCAAAGATTTCCTCTAAAATCCCCCTAACTAGTATTCCGCAGGTATGAAAATAGACACTCAGCTATATGTTTTTATTCAAGCCCGAGCTTGTTGAGTCGTTAAATAATTTTTGGAAAGCTTTCAAAACACAAAGTGAAATCGTTCTAAAGACTCTTTGTCTGCTTCTCACTGACAAAAATGAAACATAGCCATCTTGGCATTTGATCTTGGCTTTGCTTAGTTTCACTGCACACAGTACAAGGGTTAGAAGAAAAAAAAACAGCTGACTAAAACAGGCAGGTCTACACATGACCAGCAGCAAATCAAGAGATGTAACACTTTGTTTGTTGCTATTCTGAGCAGAGCCACTGGCATTGCAATCAGTGATGTATTTTTGGGCGAGTGTGATGGTGTGCATGCGTGCGTGTGCAGTTGTTACACTCGGTTCTGTCGCCATAAAAAGCTGATTGGTCTTGGAAAGCAGTTCAGCTCTGTAGCCACGGCTAACTGGCCATGTCAGTGTGTGTGTGTGTGTGTGTGTGTGCGTGTGGGTAGGAGGGCACTTTTTCTCTTTAACCACAAGATCTCATTGATGTGTGTGCGCTTGTGTGAACTATTTTCAGACGTGAATAATGCTGTTTGTTCCCTTCTTGTTGACATGCTCAGGTCTGCATGATTTCAGCTGTTTGGCTGTAGGACGAGACAGATGTGGAATGTTAACCATGATGGAAAGAACTGCCCTGTCTCCCCAAAATCTCCTTCATGCAGGACTTAGATAAGACAGCCAGCCGATTATTGTGGGTAAACACACCAGAATATCAGCCAGCTCGAAGCTAAATATAGTGGCAGTTGCAAAATTACAGTTCGTAAATCCTGTGCTGGCTCTACCTTATCATCACTGCAATCATGAATACAATTATCACATAAATCACCCAGTGTTGCTGCTGCTGCGTGAATGGCTCCTGATTGAAGCCAGTTTTTGAATGCGGTGATGAAATATTGCCATCTACTGGCATGTGTGAAAACAGCAGGACTGCTGCAGACAAAAAGGCAATGCTCTGAGGCTCTGTGCACTATCTACCTGTGGAGAGACAAAAAAACAGTGTCAAAAGAGTTTTGACTAAATATTGTTTTTGACAAATTAGCATTTTATTCGCTCTAAAGAGGCTCACTGCCTGTTTTTGTATGTACTGCATTTTAGTGGCTTACCATATCAGCCAATCACATGAGAGCAACTCAAACCATCTAAACCAGTTAGACATGAAAAAGACAACTTACTGAAGTTGTACAATGTCCATTACATGTACATTACTATTATGTAAATGTGGATCAAAATCCATGAGGATTGTCTCCAGTGAATTAAAGCGATTTTGAAGGCGAACTATCAAGATCCACCACTTGGTTGTGTTTTCTCTTTGTTTTCTTCAAACTGGAGCTCTTTCCCAAATCCGTTTTCCTTAATGTTTCTTGTGATGCTTAAAAAAAAAGAGCTACAAAAAAAAAAGCAGAAACAAAAATAGATTGCTTTCAGGGAGTGCTTTCCAATTATTTCAAACACACAAAGCCATTCTTTAACATCATCACTTTCTTATGAAAATCCATAAAGCGTTATTTTGGCAAAAAAAACAAATAAATAAAAATTCTTTTGGGAAAAAAAAAAAGACTTAGACCATTATTCTTATAAATTGACAATATGTTTTATAATTTAGGAATTACAAACATTAACATCAACGTCAAGCCCAATAGCCTTAACAATTTGTCGAAACACTTTCTACTGTCATAGCGAGCGCATGTCGCAATAATTCTTCTGCTGCCCACTCAGCACAAATCTCAGGCCACATTAACCAAACTGCATGGACTTCACAAAGCAAACCACTCTGTTCTTCATTCCTCTGACCTCACTCTGGCTTGTGAGCATTTCAGCAGACGGGAAGCGACATCTCTGCAGCCGCTCTGACGATGTCATGGTTTTTCAGAGGAAAGAGGAAGCCCGTCACCTGCCATAACAGAGCATCTCTTAGCACACAGGCTGACGCACTCATCCCAGCTTCCCTGGGCACTCCTGAACCTGTAGAAATCACAGCAGCAGAAAAACCCAAAAGGGTGTTAGTTCCCATGGATTAAACTTTACTCTGCAGTGCTGTGTCCTCTTTGGAATTTCTTGTTGCATCGCTTGTGCTCATGTCTCAGAATGCATAAATAAATTAGGTTCCGTGGAACATGGGGGGGGTTCTGCAGAGGTAGGTTCTCAGATTAAGTCAGAGGCTTAGAGCAGAGACTTTAATGCCTCTGATTAGCAAATATAATGTACTGAAACAAGTAGTGGAAAGAGAACTTATCCTGAAGAAGAACATTAGTCTCTTATGACTAAAACTTCGTTAAGTGAAATAGGCCTCTTTCATCATCATTATCTGTACCAAGTCTCAGCATTTTCAGTACAAATCTGTGAGGCACTGTAAACAGTGTGCTGCACCTCCTGAATCTGTAAATGTGCTGATGCAAGCACTGGCTCAAATATGCACATGTTGTACATTATTCCTTTGATCAGACGATTATTTTTTTTATTATTGATTATTCACAGACAAGACAACCAGATGTGTAAACATTTGAAGCAACGTCTGAAAAATCCGCAGGCTACAAAAAGAAAACAAAGAAAATCTCTCAAAAAGAGATTGTGGTTGAGCCGTGACCAACACCAGGAACCAAATGTCAACTCCTGCAAAGGAGTAACTGCACTGCTGAAAGCAGATCGGATATGAGTTACAGATAAGAAAAAGAAAAACTGCGCAAAGCATAAATGAATTGGGGTAAGGTTCATATTTGTGGCCATCACAACTTTTAGTTTCGCCGACCGCTTCATTTTTTATTTTATTTTTTGTCTTAGGAGCAATAAAACTTGAAAGGTTTTTTTTTTAGTTCACATTCACAACAGTTCACAATGATTTGTGGACTTTATGATAGATAAAAATGACAAAATAATAATGATGATAATAATAATAAAAAAAATCTTTTTGGCTTCAAATGCTGCTTTGTAAATACAAAATTACCCATTATCAATAAAAGGCTATTATCCTTACAATAGCTATGTCACATTATGTTTTTAAATGTAAACAAAGCATTTACACATTTTTTTTTTTTTTCAACTAGCAGTGACGTTCATGATGCAAAACTAACTTTTCATGACACAACAACTTCTAAGGTTTACAAATGTCATCAATAAGAATTTATCATTATTACTATTAAGACGACAGATTTTTATGAATGTAATAAATAGTTTTCCTATTATATCATCAGTGACACAACATTGCCTATCCCTAATTTAGACACTCTGGAGCTGAACTGAAACAGTCCCTTTGTTGCTTTTGATTTTGCAGTTTGTCTTCAAGTTCAAATCTACATATACAGAACATTTAAAAGCAACTGGAACATTGAACAAAGTGCTCTAGATACCGTAGAAAAACAACATCAAAGTACAAAACTGAACGTAATAATAAAAAGGCGATACGAATGACATCGCATAATTATAACTCATGCCATATTAAAAGCTGGTGAGCACAAGTGTGTTCTTAATGTGAGTCAACCGCTCAGAAACAAGAAAATAGAGACCAAATTGCTCTTTCATGGAAATCTTTAAGAAGAATAAATAAACAAAATGGCTAAAGTGTATGCCATTTGGATCAACATAGTTAAAGTTGTACAAAAATAGCATTTAAAATGAAAAAATATCCGGAGAAAACTGCTGTTATCAGTTTGCCAGAAAATGCTTTTCTGTTTTGTTTTAAGTTCATGACATCTTCGTTTACACTTTTCTTTCGGTTCACTTCTATCGACAAAACACATTTAGAATGGCTGCACATAAAATCAGTAAAACACATAAGAGTAAAACAAATATAAATGCAAGCAATAAACAAAATAAGATATAGGACTACAACATAACAATGGAGGAAACATCTATTATAAACCTAAATTAAAGGCCATTGCATACAGATGCTTGTTGAGTTGAGATTTGATCATTTGCCATGGGCCTTAAAGGGAAACCAGTGCAAGCACTAAACAAATATAATTGTGTTTTGAGCAGCAGGATTCTGGACCGGCTGCTGCCATGAAACAAAAGGTCAACACTAAAACTTTTACAGTCCCAAATTAGGATGAAATAAAAGCACACGTCACATTTTTAACCTCCAGGAAAGATCAAAAAAGTCAGTCTTTTGATAAAAGTTTATAATTTTCTTTACACTCAAATCACAGTTAAAATCAGGTTGGCACATCATGTAAGTCTGACTTAAAACAGACTCAAAGCAACCGGAAACTTTTTTGTTCCTCAGATTTAAGGAGAATAAGCGGTTAATTATCGCGTAACGTGCAGCGTTCCTACTATTTGTGAACAAGCTATTTTCTATGTACGTAATACGAACGCTTACTGGCCCATCGCCTTCTAAAAGAGTCATTCATAACACGGCAGGCAGATGTTACATGAGAGTTTGTTGCTATTGAAGCGAAAAGCGTGGTGAGAAAGAGAGCTGTTGTTTTCCTCCGGTCCATCCTCAGGACAGCTGTGGAGTGGAGGTGTGGATCTGCAGCCGGGGGGACTCTCCATCACACGGCGCGCCCTGCGCTCACACACAAATATGCAGTGTGTGGGCTGTCTTCTCTGAAAAAAGGACTGGTTCAAATTCACTCATCAAATACCCTGAAGCCTTCATTGTGTTTTATTATTTTATTTTATTTTATTTTTTTTTTTGCTTGAAAAAAAAAAAATAAAATTCACAGAAATGTTTTATTTCCTCCTCGGAGTGCAGATAAAACTTGACCGTCTGCTTATCTCGCTGTGAAAACAGATGATTTATGTACGGTCTTCACATACGAGTTTATGTGTCACTCCGATAAGGCTGGTAGGCCTGTTGCTCATGTCTGCGTGCTTTATGAGTGTTTATTGAGACCACAGATTGCCGGACTGCCTACTGGAGGACACAAACAATATTCCGTGGGAATGCAGTGTCCCACCAGTTCCCAGTCCCATTCCTTATCTCCAAGCATTCCCATATGAGCAATGTATATTATCTTCAAAAAGCAGGAGCATTTTGACTTGTCGGCTGCTTATGACCATATGCAAATGGAATGTCTTTTGTGCCTCCGCTGCAAGGTTGTTCAACTTGCACACAGTTAGATGGCATTGTTGCAACGACGACTGCTGCAAAACAAATGAACATGCTTCTCATGTGAGCCGTCATGTGAGGAAGCAGAGCCAGAGGGGAAAAAAAAAAAAAAAAAAAAAAAAAATAGGTCTTTTAGACTTGGAGAAGGTAGAGACAGCAGCATCAACCTCAGGTTTTGCATATTTTCCCAGCGTTTTTGATACACAGATCATTTACCAACATGAAGTGTAACTGTCTCCTCACCTGCCGGACTGCCTCTCCTGACTCACCTGGCCCTCGGAGGCAGGCCCGACCTGTGGGTGTGGACATGAAACAGTTAAAAAACAGTTAAACGCCACAGACACTTTAAATAAACTTTTTAACAAACACATCTTTTCATCCAAACAGTTATTACTCATAGCATAGAATTCCATGAAAATGTGCCGCCGCCTTAATGCTTTTTTTTTTTGTTTGTTTGTTTTTTTATGATTTTGCAAATGTTGATTTCACTTATTGAGGGAAATGGACGAACCAAACCAGCCTGCTGCTGTGTCAAAATGCATTTTCATGCAGTTCAGCAACATTTTTGATTTCGTTTCACAAGCTGAACTCAACCAAGATGATACTTAAAGAGAACAAATTCAAGAACAGATAAATTGACATCTAGTACAATTTCCAAGGCTTTGAGGTTCCAGAAAACAACAGTGAGAGCCAATATCCACACATAGAGAAAACACACAATAGCATTGAACCTTGTCCGAAGTGGACTTCCAGAATTACTTTGGCAAAGCGACAATTAGTTGATGGCATTCAAAGCACTTCAGGATTCATTTACCTTGGTTTGGCTCAAAGATCATGATTCAACAATACGAAGGGAAAACTGGGGAGAATGGATTCCACGAGATACCAAGAAATCCTGAAGAAGAATTTTTGGCCATCCGTGTGTGAGGTGCAGCTGGATTATGCAGTTGGACAATTATCCAAACCACATAAAGATAAGGTTTGGAAGTGGCCTAATCAAAGTCAAGGCCTAAATATCACTGGGATGCTGTGGTGTTAACTTTCAAAAGACATTCATGCTTGAAAACTCTCTAGTGTGACTGAAATAAAGCAAAGTGGGCAAACTAACTTTCAGCTGTCACAATCTGTTGTCGTCAAACAAAGTTGTGACAAACAAGTGTTAGCTTTTCACATCAGAGCCATGTTGATTTAATTTGCCATTTTCACTTACTAAACGAAGTAATTTGTCAAAATGTAGATTTTTTTTTTTTATGGCAACATTTTATGTCAAACTGTTGCAAATAAAAAACCAAGAACAAGACGCCTGTAAAGAAGCAAATGTTTCATTTAGTTTCAATTAAATCCATGCTGAGAACAGCCCCTGAGAACAGCGAGAGTCTAGTTAGTCCACTTTGAGGAGTGTTTGTGTTCATAGAAAGACTCCCTTGAGGAACAAACAAGCCTGGCACTCGTCACTTGACACACACACAAACACACTCTCTGCTTGTGAGTGAGCGTTGGGGGAATTCCCACTAAACTGCATGAGTACAGGTGATTTGCGTATATTCACTAATCTGGGAGGGGGTTAAGCTTTAACTGTAAATCCGCCGACACCTGGACACACAGACATATAGACATAAACACAAAAACTCTTGCTCATCAGCAAGCGATGGTGGGCCTGATAAGAGGCAACGCAATCATCTTAATTGCTGCAGAGTGTTGTAAGTTTCTGAATCAGTTTTACAAGTCACCTGCTACGCTGAGACCGTTGATTGCCATGAGTGACTCAGACACGTTTTTTAATTTCCCCCACACGCCCATATAGACATTATCACAGATCCCCAGCAACAGGCACATTGATTGAAGTCAACTACAGAATTGTTTTGCACGGCTTGTGGACAGAAAGTTACTGAACAATAACTTTTGGCTCTTTCCAGTTGCCAGACATTCCTTAAACTGTGTTAATAATTGATGACTGTGTGACTGTCTATTCACTAATATGTTGATTATTTTGAGTGTCTGGATACCCAACTCTTTCAGGGACACAAATCAAGTAAGTGAAACTCTGTGTCGGTGTGTTTATAGGTGTGTTTCAGACTGCAAGCGTCCAGAGACTGTCTGGCCTTATCACCTTGTGTGAATACTCCAGGTGCGAGCAGAGCAATAGGAATCCTAACCGTCATCTATCCCACTGAAAGCCCAGGGTTTTTCCAAACACGTTTATCAAGTCTCCCTTATTCACCTCCTGGTGTTTTCTTAAAGAGGTCTTTTGGGTTTTTTATTTGGAAAAAACTCGTAAAAATTCAAAAAAAAAAATTCAAAAATAAAATTCAAAAATAAAATTCGTAGTTCAATACATTTATAAGTCGAGAAGTTGAAAAATCAGCCGAGAGACTGAAAACACTCAAATGTTTCCTCATTGTCTGTGTGTGTTATCGTGACACAATGTTGTTGTTCAGTGACATCATTTGCTGGAAATTTGGTGGCCAGTTAGAGGAAAACTATCTCTGTAACCCATAAACACGATTTATCATCTCAAGCACCTGTAGAACGAAATATTTCCCCGAAAAAAAGTTTTGTGAGCTCAGTTCATTCATAAAAGACGCGAAAAAAGTGGAAAATCGTTAGGTCAGGGAGATTGTTGGAGCATTCATAGAACAGAATTACGAGTGCTGCCACAAAGATATTGCTCTTCACTTTAACTGTTGATGAAGGTTGACGTTTACTGTCGCCTTTATCTTCTTTTCACAAGAAGAAATGAGCATGATGTCCTCACACAAACTGAGGTGAAATGTTAAAAAACTCTTAGGTCTTATTTGTTCTTCACTCTAATGTGGTAAAATACCTTTCAAAACCTAAATAGTAGTAGATTTATGTTTGGACACAAGATCTAACTTTGCACCTTCAGAGATGTTTTTTTTTTTTTTTAATCTTTAACATTTATGGGTTTATCATAGAGATTATATATATATATATAAAAAAATAAATAAATAACAAAGCTGCTGCTATGTCCGTGTCGCTTTGAGTCTTTGCAGCGACAGCTCATAAAAAGAAATTATGACCCTGATTGCAGTGTGGTGCAGGGTGGGTTGATAATGAACCTAATAAAAAGGTATCTGTTTACTTTTTCTGTGAAGCTTTTATTAGAGCTAAATAATCTCCTGCCACAGGGACAAAACTGAAACATGCTGTATAATCTTAATCTAACATATTCAGATGAATGTACCTTCACATTGTTTGCATGTGAAGGTATGTGTCCACACCCTATCCCTGAGGGTTAAAACAGTTGTGCATGCTCTTCTGTACATTAGGTGCTTCACATGTTCCTGGATCATTTTGACTTTAAAACTCATCAGCAATGAGTTGCAAGGTTATGCATGAACCTAATAGCCTAGTAGTAACCATCCCCTTGTACTTCACATAAAGTGAAGTCTGGGCTCTCGGCTGTTGAGAAATGGCCTTTGTAGAGGTTTTAAATTGTACCCAATCACTTGGCCAGGTAAAAAATAAACAAATAAATAAATCTACCAGAGATAATCTGAGTCAAGGGGAGAAGGCCCAGACTGTGATGGACGCACTGGAAGGCAATGGCCAGGCTACGCAAAGTGTGTAATCAATAACCAGAAGCTGAGTTTACATAGTTACTGATTCAACATAAACCATCATGGCATCAACGGTGTTCTTTGAGTAAACAAAGGACCAATATTTATGTTTGGTGTAAATATTGGTCACATAGTGTAGCTACTGTATGTGAGTGAGCACATAGCTACACTTTTGGTCAGAAGTACATATGCACTCACCTTGAGCATGAATCTAATTTATTTTGTCCTGTAGCTGATTTATTTGAAGTATTGATTTTCCCAACAATATAAAACGTCAATGATTTTTGAAAACAAGAATGTATTCTGCACAGGATTCAAGCTGAATATGTTGAACACAAGTCCATATAATCCATTTTGAGAATTGTTCCCAAGCAAGCCTTGACCACAGCTTGTGGCATATTTGTAATATTTGAATAATATCTTCACTGGAAATGTCACATTTATTCAAATCATTTGGCTTAAATTCATAGACCTGGATTTTATTCATAGTCCTTAAAATGAATGGCAAGAATCAATGAATATGTTTGACACTAGCTTTCCAGCTAATAGAGAGCGTGTTAACTTCTCTCTTTGGAAGAAACCAATCCAGAAAACCCTGTTGAAAATTTTGTGGAGTGTGCTTGAAACCCGGATTTCTGTGAAAAAAAAAATCTGAACGATTTCTACTAACTCTGGCACAAAATATTGAGGCAAGCATATTGAATTTTGATTCCCACAAAAGTCATGTGGTTGATTTGCAACTTGCTGGAAAACATTTAACGAAATATTATTGAGGATTTGTGGAACGATTTGGGCTGGGATTTGTAATTTTATCACTGTGGCAGTTTTAAGACGCCTTTACACAGCTTTGTTCACTTTGTCTTACTTCACCTCTATCATCTTTGCTCTGCAGCAATATTTTGGTATATTTGATTTGAAGTTATTAGACCTGTCCCTGCAAACACAGTGCCAGTTTTTATTATGGAGAGATAATGGTTCAGGCGTAAAACA
Organism: Poeciliopsis gracilis; assembly: GCA_911649635.1. Classification (NCBI taxonomy): domain Eukaryota; kingdom Metazoa; phylum Chordata; class Actinopteri; order Cyprinodontiformes; family Poeciliidae; genus Poeciliopsis; species Poeciliopsis gracilis. The sequence goes on from CAJVRI010001220.1 coordinate 9,947,865, forward strand.
TAAATGTAATATATTACATGTCATATATTATCTTACCAAGGAGGTCAATTGTTCTGAACTTAGTTTCATTATGACCACAAATTCATCAGTCAGTAGCGTTTTAATGATATTTTTCCCTGATTTATTTTATTTGTTCTGGGTTAATCTGTCAACATATACTCCCCGTGTCCCAGAAAGCGCTTCATGGATGGATTCTGTTTTGCATGATTTTCTGATCCCTCTTGTTTCCAGCTGAGGCTTGCAGGTTATTTTTGAATATGTTTTTTTTTTATTTTTTTTTTTAGATTGTTTTGTTTTCGGAATCCCGCACGAATGCCAGGGATTCAGCCCACACAGAGAAAACCAGGAAATTAAGTCTTGTCTGCCTGAAGTGAATGATCTGTTTTCACTGAGAATAATGCACTCTTTGAAATCAAGGTGAAAAAAGAAAAGGAAAACAGAAAAAAGTTAGCCATCACAGTCAGCGCATTGATGTGTTCATTTGTCACAAATCCAGATTAGCTGGGTCATATGGTTCAAGAGGGCCCAAAACCAGAAATGCCATCCTTAAACAAATCCAAGCTTAGAACTACAATAATGTTTCATGTTGACAGTGTTACTGCTGAAAGACAATACGGAGGGATCTGTTTAGGTGAGATTATTAGCGAAATGAATCGCTAATCTGTAACGATTTTGAAAAAGATACACCATGTGGTCTATTTCAAAATGCATAAAGATCCAGGAATCGTTTATCCTCTGGTACCCTTCTCCTGACACAACAGGTCACTTCAGTTTGTTGTGCAAGCAAATTTGTTGTTACAGTAAAGGAAAAAAAAAAAATAACATAGCTGGGGGAATCCCTCAACACCGACAACCCACAAGGGAAAAAAAAAAAAAAATGTTACGCTGCTGTTTTTTTGTAGTGGAATCTACGCCTGTTAACACACACACGCACACACACTCACACTCACGCATGCGCGCACGCGCACACACCAGCACAAGCACACTCCAGCATTAACATTAAAAAAGGAACAAACTCAATAGAAAGACATAATGAGGCATACATGCAGTGTAACTTGTGCATGACATCATGTCATGTATTAACCTGTGATGCAATGCTGGTGTCTGTTTGCTTCCCTCCAGTAGTTTACTTGTTCTGTTTGACAGATGTAGGTGTTTGCAGAACTGAGCAGAGGGGTCAATAAGGAGTCACCAGATGGCCTCTGAAGCAGCTATGCAGCATAGTTGCATTGAATTTCTAATGAAAATGTTTTTAATGAAAATGTTTTCTCCTTAGATTCTGCTTACTGTCCATGTATAATCTTTTATAGCATTTTTGAGATAACAGCCCTGCTATATTGAATAATATCCAAAGCGCTGCAGATTTAATCTGTGTAAACTTATTTTAAGGTGATTATTACTATTAATGCTAACACCTTAAAGTTATTTTTGTGACATCTGATTAAACAGATATGTCTGTTAATCTGTGTCTGTCTGGTGTTCTTTCCTTTTCTCATATAAAACACTCCAATATATCATCATAAAACAAAGCAGATTCCCGTACAAACATTTCCTTGTTGTCCCAGATTCTAAACAACCAGAAGCTAAAATGTATTCAGAAGCAAAGTGAAAATATTTTTGCCATTACAGTACATTGCATTTTTACCATAACGCAATTTAAGAAATTATTACATATAATTTTTTGCTTTAAATCCTTTAATATTTTTTTAATATGACATGTTAATATAAATTCTAGATTGCAGCAGACAACTAACTGCACCAGGTCTGTTACTCTATTTTCCTCCAATGTGACAAATGCCATGATAAGAAACCACAGATATCCCATGGGTTGTGATTTCCAGGAAATAAAAGTACCAAAAAAAAAAAAAAAAATCTGGGGGTAAAGATAATATTTATTCTTTTTTTAAAATACCAATGCACCTCAGTAAATTAGAATGTCATCAGACATTAATCTATTTTGTTAAGTGAAAGTATGGCTTCATTACAAGATGATTCTTTACTTTGAGATGTTGCTTTTCTTAGAGACTGTAAGCCACTTGAAATGTGTCAAAACTTCACAACTTCAACAAAAAGAATGTTTTGCTGGAAAGACGCTGGATTGAAGGAGAAACATAGAACCACAAGCGTAAACTTAAATTATTTATATAAATGTAGAATTTGTCCACATACTGCAATGGTAGTTGATAAAATTGCGAGGCCAGTGCTTAATTTTAAAAAAAAAGAGTCTTGTTAACTTTTTGTTAGCTGTGTTGACTTTTCTTCCTACTATGTCCAAAGTTTTTATCCATTTATTTACCTATTTTATTGCTATTTAAAACTAACTTCAGTAACTTAAGCACAGAACATCTTGGAGAATAAATGATTTCAAATATCCCTGACATTCACAAGTTTTTAGAAACAACTCAAAATTTACAGTGTGCTGAAGTTTTTTTGTTTTTGTTTTTTTTTAAAAAAAAAGTAGAACAGCAACATAAAACAGTCCACTTTGCCTAAAACCGACAATCTAATAAGTCACACCTTTGCATCAGATACAGGCACATAGTAAACTTTTTTTATTGAACATCGGTGTGGGGGGGAAAAAATCTCCTATTAGATCAGCAGATATCCAGAAATACCCTTGTTCTGCAAACCGCTCCCATCTCAGCACTTGCTGGCCAATGGGAAGGGGAAGCAGGGTGTGTGCACACGCCATATAAGAGAGATGATGCCCAGGTGGTGGAGCATTGTACAGGTGAGCACTCCAATTCTCATGTCGCCACTCTTCACTGCCTGAGGATACTACTTCACAGCACCAGACACAGGACCTGACAAAGGTGCAGCTCCGCTGTTGTCATTTTATTTATTTATGTGTTTATTGTGTTTTGCTGTCATATGATTGTGTCTTACATCTTAGAGAAGTGTCTGTGAAAGCATCTTTCACTTCCCTTTTTGTTTTAGTTTTTGCTTTGATTCTGTTGTCTAATAAGAGTTTTGTTTCTTTGGGTTTTTTCTAGTTTGTCCTTAAAGCATGCTGACAGAGTTAGAGACGGTGAGTTCGATGCCACTTTTTGCTGCTGTTGTGTTTTAAATACTGTTTGAGTCTTGTGTAAAATGTGACCCTTCTCACTGGGGGTTATTTCTAGGAGCCACACAGCAGTGGTGCCTGAATGTTATCTATGCAGATGAAAACATAAACACTTGCATAAATTTGCCAGTCAAACTAAAATACACAGAATCCCAGAGCTAGTAACTGGACCTGTCCCAGGATCCGAACCTCAGCTGGACACAACAGGCTGCATGGATCTAGTTTGAATTTTCATAACGTTGAGTAAAATTGATCAAAATAAGAATAGTTTGTCTTTTGCTTAGAAAACAGGATATTGACAGCATCCTGACATAATGTCATAAGTCTTTTCTTTTCTTTTTTTTTTGCCAAATGTGATTTATTTATTTATTTATTTGTTTGTTTATTTATTTATTCATTTATTTTTGCGTGAAACACTTTTGACAAAATCTCTTTTCACAAAAAAAAAAGTAAAATAAAATTTTAAAAAAAGCACATAGGCCGTTATGTTTTGAAAGTTGACGACATGGAAATCATTTGTGGAGAAGATGCGGTCATTTAAAATTTATGAGATAGTGACAAAAGCTTTGACACAACTAATAATGTTAATACCTGAGGCTATAACTGACAAAAGATGTCATGTAATATTTTCTGAAATCTTCTGCCCTGCTGTGTGACTTTCAGAGGGCTTACGTGCCTGAGGTGAAGCTGGGTGGATGTCGGAGTTCCTGGAGTGGGCTGGCACCCTCGTCCTGCGCTGAGGTCGACCTCGAGGTCATCGAGGAGTACCTGCAGGAGCATTCGCTCGAGGTCCAACCCGCTCACACACCTCCAACATCCATGGCTGCTAACATGGGTCACCAAATGCACGTTCACTCCCACCGGGACGCCAGGATCATAGGTCAGCTGAATGCAGGCAGCGGAGGGGGGAATATCTGTTCGTTTTTAGATGTTCCGCCTGACTGAATCTTGTGCCTTTCTCTCCTCAGAGAACAGCTGGTCGGGTCAGCATCCGTACGAGTGGCGCTTCGGCTGCCACACTCCAAACAAGGAATACAAGGAGCCAACTCCACATCCAGCCTGGCAGAGTTCACAAGGCCAGTATGTGAGTAAACAGCGTTTGACATCTCACAAAACTCCACGAGAAAAGTCGAGCATATTCAGTTTCACACTTCTGCAGTTGGATTTGTGTGTCTTATATTTATTTCCGTTCATCCAGGAACACATAACATACTACGAGCCTGCGAACATATATATTGACTCAGACTCACAGTCAAGCAGTTCCCAGTACCAGGATTACCAAGATTCACCATCACCACCCTCCGACAGAGGGGAGAGGAAGGACGGAAGTTTGCCTCTGGCACCGCTATCAGGTAGAACACCTTACAGTGACAACCTCTCAGAACAAAAGCTCGTGACGAAGTGTCTTTGTCCAACTACGCACACAAGATGCGGTCAGGTCAAACCCATTTTTTTTTTTTTTTGTTCTCCGCTTCCTCTTCAACAGGAAAGAGGAAGGAGCGCCTGTTCCAGTTCCTGTTTGAGATGCTCCAGACTCCATCAATGAGGAGCTGCATCTGGTGGGTCCAGTCCTCCTCCGGGACCTTTCAGTTCTCCTCTCAGAACAAGGAGAGCCTGGCCAGCTGTGGGGTCGCCGGAAGGGAAACCGCAAGACCATGACCTACCAGAAGATGGCACGGGCACTAAGGAACTACTCACGGACTGGAGAGATCCACAAGGTGAAGAGGAAGCTCACATACCGCTTCGATGAGAAGACACTGAAAGGCCTACAAGGAGACAGCAAATTAGAGTAGCTAGTGTGTCAAAGAGCTCACATCAGAAAATCTTTGGACTCGTGTGACATATTTTGTGCAGATTCTAACTATCAGGTATTTTAATGACAAATAAATACTAAGTATTTGAAAGGCCAGAGCATTAACTAATGACAGTCAGAGCTTTGCATAGATACAGCAATGGTGTATCAGAAGACTGAACAAGAAATGATGAAAGTGATACATGCAAATTTCAAGCTGTGAGCGAGAGGTCAGCTGGCAAACACCAAGTAAATCTAAAAGATTATGACATATTCTCTACTTTATAAGTAGAATTTAAATCTGTCTCTTAATAAAAGTTTTTTTTTTTTCCTCTGTTTCGTGATTCTGTGTTGCAGGTATTTGTGAAAATATGTGTGTAAACATGCTCTGTTTGTGTCAAAATATCTTGCTCAAGGTAAAATAAATCAAAAAAGAGCAACAAAAAAAAAAGGCAGGGTTTTTTTGTTTTTTTTCCTCCATCTGTGTACACAAACAAAGATGCCTTGTGAAGAGCAGCTCGTTGAGATAAACATTAATGTGCTTGAAGCAAGCCCACATACACAGACTTACTGTACCAGTGTGCACACACAGGCATGTGACCGTAGCCAAAATTCTATGCAAAGCAAGCATGCATTAAAAACCGCCACAGCAAACAGATCTGCTTAATCAGTAACATCCAAAAAAACACCCTCACAACAATAAACACACACACATGCACACGCACACCTACACACACAAACACACACAAACACACAAAACTGAGCAAGTAATTCTTTATGACAAGAATTACTGTCATAAAGTTTCCAGTAGCAAACTAACTCAGTTTCTTCAAAGAGATTTTCAACCATTTTCCGTGTTTCTTTTGAGAATAAGTGTTGTGACTTTTCTTCTGGTGTTATATTCATGAATTTGCAAACCAAAGTAGTTTTCAGATCCCACAGTGATCATGACACAATATTGAGATAGTCACCCTTTGTTACGCTCCAGTTGTCCTTATCACCTCTCTCTCTCTCTCTCTCTCTCTCTCTCTCTCTCTCTCTATATATATATATATATATATATATATATATATATATATATATATATATATATATATATATATATATAAGTGTGTGTGTGTGTGTTTTTCCACATATTTATCCTTTGAAGTGTTTGTTGCTGTGTTTGTTACTGACAACTTTTATTTAAGTTTCATGTGACCCAAAACACATGATTTCCATTGAAGTCCCAGTAGTGTTTAGCACACTCCACATGTTTATACTTGAGATGGTGAGACAGAAAGTATTTAGATGGCCTCTAATAGTTTCCAAGTCGTTTATGTGATCTTTGGATTTTTTTTTTTTTTCCCCCTAACATCCTTCTGACTACACGGTGTTAGAAACAGATTGAATTTGAGTCACGTCAAAGTTAAACCCAAGGGAATTCACATTTAATACAAAATATTTATATAGAAAATGTAATGGACCAAATTGCCAGTTACTGCTAAAATGTGTAAAATATGTGATTTTAATTTAATCTTTTGTTACATTCGATTTTCCAAACTTTTCACTTGCTAAGTAGAATTAACCTGTTTTCTAGTTTATGGAGGCTGTTGTTCACATCTCAGCGTAATTACGATTTCCTATCATAAACTGAACACAAGGTTGGGACCCACTGTGGGTCTCAAACCACCAGGTGGGGTTTCTTGAAGGGATTTTCAAGAAATCATTTCATCAAATTAAAACGAATGAAAAATGGAGCAAATTGGACATGCCATTCACGTTACGAATGGCATGTCCAATTCGTAACGTGAATTGGACACGTTACGAATTGTCCAATTCACGTTAGTCGTTACGACTAACTTTTCATTAGTCGTAACGACTAATGAAAATGTACAAATGCGATTGCTTGCCAGTGTGCGCTTGTTTAATTGTTTTACTCACAGTGTGTGTTTACTCTAAGTAGTGACAGTTGGGAACACAAATCTCTACGTGTCGTTTTGTGGTTCTGTGGCTGAAAAGTTTGGGAACCACCGATCTAGAAGGCCTCTCCTCTCACGCTCCAGGAATTTATGTGTCAAAAGTTTTGGGGAGGATTTTTGACTTGCTGATGAAATACAGATGGTGTCTCCATGGAGTGTCAGTCAGCTTTCAAGTGTGCATGCATGATCCCATATAAAAGACCTCTGCTTGTTGTCTTTTGAGCCATTTGCAACCACAATCTGAACAACAAGGAAGGATTATGCTGGACTTTTCTTGCTACTGAATTCATTACACTGTGCATGAAATATCTTCAAGGATATTATTTGCTGTCAATTTGCAGTGATGGCTGATTGGGCTTGGGTAACTTACACGGTGCTGGAAGTGCTCATTGCTGTGGCATGTTGCCTTGGGAACGTGTTGGTGGTGTTGGCGGTGGCTTTTGGGATCCATGATTGCCTCCGGGAGCCGACTTTCTGCTTCCTGGTGTCCTTGGCTGTTGCTGACTTTTTGGTGGGTGCAGCTGCCGTGCCTCTGGCTGTACTGCTGGACGGCTGGGTGAATTTGACCGCTCAGCAGTGCTTGTTCCTCAGCTGTGTCATACTCGTGCTGACAGAGGCCTCCGTCCTCTCACTGCTGGCTATCGCCATTGACCGATACCTGCGGCTGCACATGCCTTTCAGGTAGGGGCGACCTCAGTCTCACAACTTTATAAGACTTGCTGGAATAATTCTCTCATCGTCTCCTTTGATTTTTGTTCTCTCTCTTTTCAGATATAAAGCCATCGTGACTCAGAGGCGCACACTGTTGGCCATGTCCGTCTGTTGGATACTCTCTTTTCTGCTGGGATTCACCCCTCTGCTTGGATGGCACAATCTCTCTGCCGCTGGCTATCATTCCACCAACACATCTTCTACCTTGCCGAGCTCTTCTCAATGCACTTTCCTCTCCGTTATCTCCCTGCCCTTTATGGTTTATTTCAACTTTCTCGGATGTATCATGGCCCCTCTGTTGGTCATGACAGTTCTGTACGTCATCATCTTCTGGAGCCTGCACAAACGTCTGAAGAACAGCTGCCCTCAAGCACAGGCCTTGTTGCTCAGGGAGAAGAAGCTGGCCTGCTCACTTGCTCTGGTTCTCACATTATTTGCATTCTGCTGGATCCCTCTGCACCTCATGAACTGTCTTCTGCTCCTCTGGGGACCTCAAGCAGTGACCCAGGGAACACTTTACACAGGTAGGTCAGAGTTGCTTTCCTACTCCTTGCACAGATGTTAAAATGTCTCCAAGGTGATTGCTTACATCTTCAGACATCAAGTGTCTCAGGGAAATTTAATCGCAATAATCTAATGTGACATTAATTCTGGGTTTCATTATTTATTTTGTTGGAGCTGTCAGTTATATTGCTGATTTTATAAGAACAATATCGGTTCTGCAAGTTAACGTTTACTGTAATAATTATCATCACGTACAGAACATTTCAGCGTCAAGGCAGCCCAAAGTGCTTTACACCGTAGAAATAAAACTCAATACATTGCAGTGGCAAAATAAAGAGAATTTACAATCCAGCCTAAAACTAATGAGGCTCCAGTTATTATTCATCCAAAGCAACTCTGAACAAATGAGGTTCAGCCCTTCTTTAAAGGATCTCTCATGATTTTTTCCTGTTTTCTAGAAGTTAGTTCCAGATTAGAGGAGCATAATTACTAAATCCTGATACTACATGTTTGGTTCTAGTTCTTTACGTACATTTTGGTCTTTTATTATGTTTCACTGAATGTCTTATAATGTCTTTTCACTTGACAAGGATAGTTCCAGTTATTGACCAGGACTGATTTCAGGCAGTAAGTTTCCATTTGCCAGTATAAAAACACAGCATTTGTTTGACAATGCTCAACACAGTTTAAAAAATTGCAAGGTCCATGCAACTTAGTTAAAACCTAACAAGGAGAATAGTGTTTATATTGACAAAATTTCTTAGTGTCCATTGATGAGCTCAGCTCTATGCAAATAAGATATTAGAGTCTTTCACTATTCAAATATTTACACTCAGAAAAAGGGAGCAGTAGGTATAATGGTCAAATAAGGCAAAGGTTGAGTTGCTTGACCACAGGAGTCAAGCTGAGGTGATCAAACCTACGAATAATGTGCCATCTGCAAACAGGTACAGTGGTGGTTGCATCATGTTGTGGGATTGTTTTGTTAATGCGTCAAAGTGTGTGAAATAGCAATGAAAGAGGACTAATGTTACCTCAAAAAGCAGCAAGAATATTAAAATATGGGACACGAGTAGGCTTTCAACAGGACGATGTATCCCCGAAAATATGATAACTGACCCTGGAATGGATGCAGCAGGCTAAGATTCGGATTCCCAAACCAGCTGCTCAGCTCTAACTAAAGACTCCTTTGTATGTTCAAATCCAGGTCCACAGTAGAAAATCAACTGTTTAAATGACTTACCAAGAATAGGAGTCAGATATCCAGCCAGAAATATGTCAGGTGTTTGCTGCTGGCCACAAGTATGCAGTCATGTGAGGTTAAAACAAATATTGGAGAAATTGTGGAAACATATTTGTGGTTGTACCGAAACCTTTGACCCTGTGAAGATTTGAGAAAATCCCAGGTGATTTAAGACTCTGCATCCCATCTTTATTTTTTAGAAACCCTTGAAGTTGTTTCCTTTATAATTTAGCAGTTATGGAAGCATAACTATTAAATCATTTATATTTGTCATCAATGATATCAACTAAGTATTAAAGAAATAAATGTAGACCATCAACAATCAGTTTTTTACAGGAATGGCCCAGTTTATGGACCAAACTCACCAACTGTAATTTCAAAATATTCTTCCAGCCTTATGTATTGCAGAACTTTATTGATTCAGTAACAAAGCGATTATCCTGCAGGTATCCTTCTGTCTCACGCCAACTCAGCAGTCAACCCAGTGGTCTACGCTTGTCGCATCCCCAAGATCCAGAAGGCCTACAGTCAAATATGGAGGCATCTCGCATTGAAGCTCAATTGTTTTACCAGAAATGAATCAATTCAGCTAGCTGTAACAAGCGACTAGTTTAAGAAACGTAAATGTGTGTTTGCCGAACCAGAAAAAAAGGGCTCGTGTAAGACTTGTTTGTGGTATTTCATCAGTCAAACGCATTATTCTGTCATTGTACAGCATTGATGATTTCTGCTGTTACTGCATTTAAACATGTAGCATAAAGACTGTTTACAAAGTTCCCCTTGATATGCAAGTTTTGTTTTAATGTTGGCTTTTATGTTAGTGACAGCAATTTATTGAAGCTCCACTAGAGGGCACCATACATCAACAAACTCAATGACTGTTGTTCAGAAAGAATCAGAGTGGTGGCGTGTGCGCCATGTACTGATGTGAGAGAGTAAAATGACTAATGTCTTAGTTTCTGTGACTTCTGGACAACTGATTTGAGCAGATTAGTTTTATTGAGATTTACATATTTAAAGCATGTAACAACTTTTGACCACAAAAGCAGCCATAAAATACATATAAATCCTCCTGTAAGACATTTACCTGTTCTTTATGCTGTCTGTAAAAAAAATAAAAAATAAAATAAAATAAATAAATAAAACACTCCAGCAAAGAGATTGTGTTGAACTGTTCAGTGGGCTCCTCAGGGAAGGCAATAGACTGTATAGTTATCACCTCAGCAGGGTGCAGTCCCACCTACCAAACTATACAACCTACTACCTCACCCTGACAGAACCCAAGTCATCACACCACACAGAAACTGATTGAGGAAGTAATAAAAATAACCCTCCGTGTATATATTAAATCAAGTACTGCATGCATTTTGACAAGGCAACAGTGTTGTCCATCTTTAGACGACAGTTGACGACTGGGTTGGCTCAGCTGTCTCCTTGGGAAAGACAGTAGATTGTATAGTTATCTGAAAAAGAGGTTAAAGAACCCCACAACTATTCAATCTACTACCTCAGCCCCAAGGACACAATCTATGCTGCATCCACACCAAAGATCCACAAATGTCACTCTCCTGCAAGGATATAGAAAAAATATAGAGACAATGTTAATTAAATTATTTTTGAAAATCATACTGGATGTGACTTCAGCAAATGTTCATCTTCAATGAAATGTTGACAGACAATTCTTTGTGGAACAGAGTGAAACTAATTACTTGGCGGTTTCTAAAACAGTTTCTCAGAAGATATCAGGTTCTGGGAGCTGTCGATGCTTCGTGATAAGTTTTCGACAGCCGCAAACTGAGGAAACGATAATCACTACAAACCAAAAACGGCCAAAAGAGCACCACATGTTCTCACTGTAGCTATTTTGTTGTTAAAGAGAAATTTGTAACTTTGTTCCCGGCAGAATAAATTACAGATAACTAATTCAATGGTAGACGGACATGCGAAAGTAACCGCCGGTGTGCAAAATCTCAGCAAACAACTCACAAGCTTCCTGAGACTCTGCCATGTGATCGAACGAGGAAAGAAAAAGAGAGAGAGAGAGTTGTTCGATTCTCTGCCAGGAATCCTTCTCCGGTTTTGCCAAAAGCCGAGCTCATTCCAGCGGGGCTATCCCTGCGTTGGAGTGGCTGCTGCTTCTCAGGCGGAGGTACGCACACACAGATGCCTGCGAAAACGGCTTCCACCAGCTGTCTCTGATTGAATACAAAGCTGGGATTCTGCCCCCCAAAACACTACGAGGAAACACAAAATGGCGTCCTGCAAGGCTTCGGCCATTTTAGGTCTGCTTAAAAACATTATGAGGTCCACCTTGCGTGTCGTTTTTTTTGTTTTGTGTGTGTGTTGTTGTTGTCGTCGTTTTTTCTTCTTCCTTTTCATTCCTGAGCCTGCAGTCGTCACAATGAAGAGAGAACAGCTGTTCTATCACAAGTTGCACAGGACGAATCTCGTGCCAAGCAGCGAGCCGAAGCCAACCGACCCAGACGACACGCTCAATCACCAATATTGAGGCAGAGGAAACTATTTCTTGCTAGACAGCTGGACAGTTCACAGAGAAGGGAGTGCTCACATGTGGCGCGTTCGGCTAGGATCGGGGTCGAAGCATGCCAACGGATTCAAACGGCAGCAACTGAAGAGTTAATGAGCACCAGACTAAATGCCAGGCCGGGGGCCTCAGAAGACAGAATAGGTTAGAAGGTGCACCGCTTGCATAAATTAGCATACAGCCGCAACCCCTGAGACTTGGGCCAGACTAGTTTGCAGTTAGTATGCTGTAAACCCCACTAGCCTGATCACAGAAGACCAGACTGGGAGGAGGGTGTGGGGGGAATGGGGCAGGGTGGAGGGGGTGGTGGTGAGGGAACTGGCATGATGCCCACCTCTGCCACAGAGCTAGTAGAAGATCTATGAACTGCGTTTGCTTGCCAAGAACGATCCCCCTGACTAGACGGCTTGGAGAGGAGCTCAAACAGATTATTTGGGGAAAATTAGTCAAATAAATTGATTCTAAACATTAAATGCTTGTGGGTTGAACCGCCAATAATTACTGTCCCGTTCTAGAAAGGGAAAGGCTGGAAGGTAAGTAAAGGCCGGAACCCGGTCTGTCACGCGAGCTCTTCTGAGACTATAAACATTTCCTAAGCTACATAAGAAAAGGAGGGCATGCCCGGCTCAGTTGAGGCAAATCATTTTCTGTCAGCAGCTACAGAATAAAGCTGCCCGGCTGGGCAGCCGGGCACGGTCTCAGACAAGAGAGAGGGACGAAATGTATAAATCTCATCCGTCCGTCTGACTGCCTTTGCATCTGTTGCTGCGGAATAAAAGCTACAAGTCTTCAAGCTTGCATCAGGAGTGAGCCAAGGACCATGAATCTTTGCCCCCTTGCCCTCTGATAGCAGCACTCTGCTGAGACAGAATGAAATGTTTTTCTGCAGACAATTTCCTGTTTCAGCGCAATCATTTGTCTTTGGGTGACAGATACAAGTCTTTTTTTTTTTTTTTTTTGTAAAGCTGCATGACTTACAACTCTTATTTGTTTCTCTTAGGATCGTCTCAGCAGATAGCTTTCCATACCTTCAAAGTCAACAAGTTGTGTTTTGAGTAAAAAAAGGTTAAAGCTTTTGGTCGTAAGTTATGACAATCTGATAGAACAGAAATAAAATCCTGGTAAAAGATTTCTGAAAACCTCTTGTTGCAAGTCTTTTCCATCCCTTTCTTTCCCTTTATTTCGTAATTAGAAATGTGTGCTGTTTCGATTGGCGCTGAACGGAATTACCTCTGTTTATCTGCACAGTATACAAACTCGAAGATTCAATTAGAATTATTCCTTCTGTCCAAACACAGTTTTAAAAAAAAAAAGTCTTTTCAATAGAAATACATGCAAAATTCAGTAAAGAACATAGTAACAAAGGGCATTAGCTTCCTCTCACCCCCTGGAGGCAGGATTTGTTAAGATTTACTCTTCAACTAATATACAAATGAATTAGTAACCACTTCTCTCTCTCTCTCAAAAAAAAAAACAAAACGTGCTCGCAGAAGATTCAGCTGCCAAGAAAACTCCTCAAATCTGGAGCCGAATTATTACAGGAAGCAGAGGCAAGGAAATACCTACTGACTTGCCTGGTCCCTTCGTCCACGACACGGGATGAATGCTTGGCACAGAGACGCCACTGAGGAGGAGGAGGAGGAGCAGGAGCAGGAGGAGGACGAAGAAGGGGGAACCCGGCGATTGGTGCAGGTTCTTGTGTGTGTGTGTGCGTGTGTGTGTGTGTGTGTGTTTGTGTGTGAGTGTGTGTGTGTGTTTTTTCCTTCCCACTCTGCCTCTCTCCCGTCTCTCTCTCTCTCTTCCTCTCTGAGCTTTGTGCCAAGAATGGGCAGTGTCTCTGTGCCAGGCAGAATTTCAATAAGGAGTAAGGAGGTGGTGGGCAAAAAAAAAAAAAAAAAAGGAAAAAGAGGAGGAGGAGGCTCAGTGGGGGAGCTGGTGTTGGCAGAGGAAGCATGCCACACAATAGATGGAAGGATGAAGAAATCTCTCTGTTATAGAAATGCATACGGGTGTCTTGTTTCACACCAGCCAGGCTCTCTGATCTTTTATTTAAAAAAAAAAAAAAAAATGCTACAGAGAATTTGTCAGACCAGCATATTTCATCTTCCTACCCTTCCAAAGAAGGCCTCACTCCTACACTTAAGAACGAAGGATGCGTCCTCTAAGCCTCCTCCATGCTACCTGGCATGGTGCCTGCTTTGATGTTCTTTATATCCTCATCAACCCGGCTAAACACTCACACGACTCGGGCTCATGTGTGTATGTGCATACATGTGTAAGGCCATATGCATTTCCTTGCACAAAAACAAACAGGCCAGTTGCCTCATCTGCATGCATTTAAGGAGCCACTGCTTTACTGGCTAATTTTATTAGATTCTTCCGCATACAACTACATATAATTATACAGATGAAAAAGCTGGACGGAGACATCAGCAAGAGATAAAAGCATGACAGTGGGAAGCACATTAGGCCTCCCGTAAGGGAGGAAAAGTTATAGACTTTCAAGGAAAATATTATATATTGTTAAGCAAGTCGTTCTTCCCAAATACCACAAAAGATTCATGTCGGTTTTGTGGTGCGTTAGTTCAGGCAACCAAAGGAAAAAAAAAAAAAAACTGGAACAACACATAAAAAAATTATTACAAATATAAATTAGTTGTGACAACAAAAATGTATTCACAACTCTGCCTTCAGTCCACTAATATGAAAATAGGTTTACTAAAACTATAGACGACACATTTAAATATCTTGAGCTTTTTTACGCCAGTAAAACGTTACAGCTCAAATGCCCATCACACTTTTCGGCCTACTTAAAGTACTTGGCGTGATCAGAGTTTTTCGAGCTGAATAGGAAATAATAAACCAATAATAACTGCTGGACAGCTGGCTGAAAGCTGCCTAATGAACTTTTCACTCACTATGAACAAAAGGCTCCTTCGAACCATCAATGGATGGTTAAAATTAAAGTTGTAATGCCCATCAAAAACGCTGGTTTACAGCTACAATTGACAAGCTTTGACAACAGCCTTGAAGTCAGCCTGAGGAATAATCCTGCTAGCATCCAAGTAGGGGTTGCTGCAAAGTCAGAGACTATTGGCTGAGACACAAAAGGTCTTACCAATTGTCATAATAAACTAAACTTGCCTGCACTGCTGGGGTTTTTTTGTAAATTGCCTTCATATTACCTTTTTATGAAGGCTTCTATATAAATGAACGAAATGTTATTGTTGGAGTAATTACTCTGTACAAAAACCAGATTAGCAAAGTACAATGTCCTGCAAAATAAATGTAACAGAGATGTTTTCTATTTTTTTTTTGTTGACGTCAACATATCAAAACGCTTAACTCTAACAGGGTGTGCAAAACATCCAGCTGACAATGACAAGACTAAGCATAATATTTGAATAACATGAATAAGACAAGAAACTATAAGTTTCTTATTTGAAAATTAAGAATAAAGGTTTTACTTCAAAACAGAATAAAGATGTCTCAGATCACAAATTGAATTCTAAATAGACTGTAATCGGTGTGAAACATTTCAGTCCAAGTTTAGTATTGTGCTTAGTTTGTGTCTGTTTCAACATAAGCTGTAAGAACACAATACTCCTGATTTTTCTTTTTTTTAAAATAGAATAAATATTTTATATGTTATCAAGTTGCAAAGAGTTTCTGTTCAGAGTACCATTATTCAGTTTATGTTTTCCCACTCTAAATGACCTTTGAACCCAACTGTCAAGATGTGATACAGGATAGTTTATGGATGCAAAAAACATGGACAGTCAAGGTGTGAGGCTTAAAGAGGTCCCACCCATAACTGAACAGATTATAGTTTAATTCATTATTAAAATGTATGATGTGACATATTTTAGCTTTAAAACATTGAGATTAGACCATGAAACTGTGGTATTTTTCACGAAGCTATTATGCCATAAAAATCTCACATCAGCCAAAGTCTCCTAAAAACTTGGCTTAGTGATAGTTAATTCAAATATATAGTAAATATACACTAAAATGTTTAAACTAGGTAAAGGCTTACATCCCAAAATTTAATGAAGAATAAATAGGCATCTAATTATCTGACGACGGTTTGCTGCTTCTTTGAAAGTTTAATTCTTTCTTTACAGAACTTTTTAAAAACATTTAATACTTTAGCTGCCTCCATTTACACTTCCCTTCCTCTCTCAGGGTTTTCAATTCATACCATTTCTCCCCCATTTAGATGTGACGTTACCATGGTTTCAAATGTTTCTGATGCCTGACAGTGCTTATCTGACTTGTTATTACACGCCTACATGTTAAAGCATTTATACAAATTCTGTAAACATGCATGCACATGCAGCCTTGACACACACACAGCACACACACACACACACACATATATATATATATATATATATATATATATATATATATATATATATATATATATATATATATATATATATATATAGCACATATACACAGGTATTCCTTTTCAAAACGGGTATGTGCATGTGCGTGCATGTTTCAGGTTTTTTTGTGTGTGTGTGCGTGTTTTGTTTTTTTTGTTTTCAGAAGCGTGCAAAAGTGCAAAGTGGTGTATGTCAGGATGAGACAGCTGCAGCTTCCTGCATGAGAAGAGAAACTTCCTGTTGCCTCGCTGCAAACTGTGGCCGGTCAGCCAAGATATCAGCCAATCAACTGAGCTGAGGCTGAATGCAGGAAGTTAGCCTGACTGCCTCTAGGAGAAAAAAAAAGCTCAGAAACATTATGAGGCAACACGATAAGTTCATCTGAGGATAAGAGAGGGGCGGGGAAAGAGCTCTCCCACTCCTACCTCTCTCTTTCTGCCTCTCTACTGTAACTCTTGTTCTCTATTTTTCTCAAACTACTTTTTTTTTCTTTTTCTTTTTTTTTTGAAATGATCCTCTTATTTCAGCCGCCCCGATGAAAGTGCTTCTTTTATTGATCAGCTAACATTTGTGGGCATTAGTTTGCAGCCCAAATTATCGGAAAGCAAAGTGAAATAGCAAAGCTTGATGAAAAGAGACTGGCAACAGCTTAACCACGAATTGTGAGGGGCATGTTGAAAGGGTCTGCTCGTGTTTACACGTGGCACGTAGGCGCCATTTTAACGACAACCCCTATTTAGACCTAGATACAGTAAGGTAACAAGATATTCAAATACAGTCGAAACTTTGCATGCCAATACTTCATTATAGCTCTACAAGTCGGTATAAGAAAGCTGCTTGTTAATTCACTTTTTCTGTTCTCTCAACGTCAAAAGTAACATCTGTATTTCCGTGTTTTTAACTTATTCTGGTGTCTGACGTGTTTTGGTGCTCTTAATAGTTAATCATTAATCTCATGCCTATTTTTAGGAAGTAGACAAACAAACATGACTCTTTGTGTATAAAGGATTTTTTTTTTTTCATTTGAAAGCAGATGGTCTTTTGCTTTACTGTTAACACCTAAAAAAGAAGAACTTGCAGTCTTTTTGAGACACCAAGCATCGACTGTTTGCTCGAACTCATTGTCGTTGCTGCCGGTTTCCCTTCCACTGTAACTGTGTCATAGATATTTATATGTTATCGACTGAGTTAATGTTTCAGGACAAACGCCCGACCTTTAGCAAATCGCCACACCCCTGCATTTCAGAGAGATAAAACTGAACGCATGTTTGCAAAACTGCACATGTCGTTGAGTCTGGTGCCACTTCTCATTGGTACCATGGAGACAGTGCACGCAAGTTTGCAGTGGAACAATTTGCAGGGTCATTATTTTCGTGCTGGCTATCAAAATGGCGGCGAGGAACGAGATTTTCCACTGGTTGATCAGCGGTTAACTTTTACTGACCGGGGCTGTCGGGCTGAGGCGACCCTCTTGGGTCAGACGTGAGCAAGACGGCCTGCCATTCCTAACGCCAGTCTCCAAATAGACACCTGTTCAGCACAGACAACCACAAAGAGACCGTGTATTGTCCTGCCAGAGCCTGCTGGAGCAATGGGGAGGGAGGAGGAAGAGGAGACAAAGTAAGGAGTAGCTAAAGGATGGTCAGCAGGGAGTTGAACTCTCGGCTCAAGGAAAAGTTTCTCCCACTACGCCCATTTAGCCAAGATGGTGGCGAGCACGGTGCGGCGTGGCAACCAGTGACTGCAAACACGTTTTACGGGAGGAAGACCATGATGGAGAACAGAGAAGAAGGTGAAAGATAACTGTAGGAGATACGCTGCAGGACAGCAAGGAAGGCGAGAAGAGGTTGTCGCAGGGATCGAGGCAAAAAAAAAATATATGTATAAAAAAAATAAAAATACCTGAGGCCTGTATGCGGTGAGGCGGGCAGGCGGACGGGCTGGCTGGGCCGGACGACTGGCTGAAAAGAGGGCCGTGATGGCGGGAAGAAGGGAAGCGAGAGGAGTAGAGCGGCACCCTCTGAGAGCTACACCCCCTTTCCCACAATCCCCTCCTACTGGCGTGAGTACGTCCGTCCGTACAGAGAGTAACAGAGGGACGTCTGCTTTCACACAGCCCTGTAACCAAAAAATAAAATAAAAAAATGCACAAATCAGAATATCAAACACTGTGCACACAGAAAGGAGGAGAAGAGCTTAAAAGTCAAAGACCCACCTTACTTGCAGCTGCGTGTCACCAAAGCAGAGTCTAACTTGGGAACAGACACATACAGAAAGAGAGCGAGGACAGACCAAAACACAAACACACACATGATCAATTCGCCAGCTTTTGGTTCGCCCTCTGCTCTGCCCCGTGATGCGATTGCCTCGGTCTGCCTGCCCACTTTGGCACCTCTGCCAAGAGGGAAGCGGAGAAAAGGGAGGGCGGAATCGGGCGGCGGGGGGTTGCGTTGTGGGGAGGACATTGAAGAAGGAAGGGAGGGGAGTGCTGTAGTGAGAGGAGGAAGAGAGAGAAGGAGGAGTTAAGAAAAGACAGTGTGCCACGAAAAAAAAGAAAAAAGAAAAAGAAGAGAAAGAGAGGGAGAGGAACCATGAGCTGTCATGAGCAGACACAGTGACACAAAGCAGCGAGCCAGCAGCGAGGAGAACTTGCGGACATTTGCATGTTAATCATCCGACATCAGAAAGCACGTGGGGAGCAACGCCAGCGCGTCCAGACACTTCTGCCGTATTGCTGCATCTCGACACATTTTCACAGTCAGAAAATTCAAATAAATAGAGAAGAGTACTCTGATCAGTCTCTGTCCAGAACCTCAGTTCTGCCCACTTCTTTCAGACTCTCTCCACCATCTGAGTCCAGACGAGAGAGAGAGAGATGGAAGGGGGTGGGGTGGGGGGGGGGATTTCGAGGTGTTCGACAAATTGAATTGGTGTGCAAGCAGGAAGGATATTCCGAGGAATTTCACTTTTTTCCCCTCCCTTCTTCTTTTGGTCCTTGGCAAAATTTCTAGGTCTCGGTTTCCATTCTTAAGTCAATATGAGTGGAACAGCAATCAGCACTCTGAACATACTGTATTATGTCAATCATTAAAAGAGGAAATCAGTTTACTCATACATGGCCAACCTCATCTATTGCAGCCAATCACTGGTGTTTGAGCTGCTGTCCCGAGACAAGCCAACCAATCAGAGCTCACCTCTCTGAGCTTATATCATTTTGAAGATGCTGGAGTCAATTTTAAAAAAAGTCAGTATTTTTAAAAATTTTAATTGTAAAAAAAAAAATATATATATCTATATTTTTTTTCGAACTTGTGCCAAGCTTCTGTAAAACATAGAACGGCTAATTCCTTATTGCAGCTGCAGGATAAATAGTCCTAGAAATGGACTCAACAAGACACAAGCAGAGTATTGGAAGGCTTCCCCTCGTCCTGGATCGCTCACTGCAGAGACAAAACCCTGCCATCCAAGTCCAGCTTCTTTGCTCAAAGTCCACAAGACTTTTCTGGAAGATAGCACAAAGGCCACGCACACACATTCACACTGTACACACGCGCAAACACATGTGGCGTGAACGAACCGGTTCTTCCGTGGAAGCAGGGATTCAGCCAGCAGGTTGGACAGCCCCTCGACATGACGTCACGTCTCCTTTGTTGTTTATGAATTTATTTCTCTCCTCAGCTGAACCCTCTGAACCCAAGGTCCCACCCCAATCCAAACCCCTCAGACAGCTCCCCCCACCCCAACACACACCCTCCTACATCCACTCCCCTTCCCAGTCCTGTCCTCGAGCCCTTTTACCCTCCCCACCACCCTGCCCCACCCCGCACCCCCTGCCAATGAAGAAGAGCAAACATAGTTTGGCTTCAACAAGAAATAAGAAGGCAGAGGGAGAGACGGACACAAGGATGGAAAAAAAAAAAAGAGGGTCCAGTTGTCTGTCTCGCTTTTCTTCTTCTTTTCTGTTTCGATTGCTCCCTGTGTCTCTTCCTGCTTGGCTTGTAAAAGTTTCAGCTGCACGGCAGGCCGGCCTCTTTTGGCACCTCTCCAGCTCTCGACTTCGCTGTCCCCCTGCCAGAAAGAGAAGGAAGAGAGGACAAATATAGTCACAGCTAAACCGTTCTGAAACGTTGCACGGGCAGATGTGCCCTGGGAGCACAGCTATCATTTGACTTTAAACTAACACACACACACACACACGCACACGAGAAGAAAGCATTGGTCTTTGATGAGGGAAAGATGGCGTGTGGAGTTTGTGAGAGCTGTCCCACCGTCTGTGATGTCTGTAAATGGCTCTGATAGCTGCATGTGATGACAATGTGTTTCAGTGCTCACACCCAGTTCCTACCTTCCCAGTCTTGATACCAGTCAGTTACCAGTCAGTCCTGGTATCAAGTCAAATTTGCACAAAAAAAAATATTATATTTTCATAGCTATATTTATTTGAATTCGATATTATTCTTGGATGTATAGTAATCATCTGACAGCTAAAAAGAGAAATATCAAAATACAGGTGCACACACAACCAGGCATAATGTTTTATTACTGATATGCTGTATTATACTTAAATTCAGTTTATTTCTATAGCTCCAAACCCAATTTATGGCACTTTACAAGATAAAGTCCACTTCACATCTAGAAATTATTATCACATTAAACCAACACAATCCAACTGCAGATAGATGGATTTAAATTCAATTGCAAACATTTCAAATTAATCCGCAGCTCAATACAATTCAGGCATATGCACTGGCATATAATCTAACTGTACACAGTCAGAAGTACAGGGGCTGAAAAAGGGAGAGGAAAATAAGAAAGACCAATAAAAAAATAATAATAGCATGGCCTTCTTTATTACGTATCAGCTAATTAATTATTGATTCCCGTTTAAAAAGTACAGCATAATCCTAAAAAGAGCCCACTTTATTGTCACCTCATGGTAAGTCAGAGAAGGAATATCAGGGATGCAACATGCAAACTCTGGTAACTGTTAGTCTTTGAAAAATGAGCCAGTAAACCACA
The DNA here is from genome assembly GCA_911649635.1 of Poeciliopsis gracilis. NCBI lineage: Eukaryota > Metazoa > Chordata > Actinopteri > Cyprinodontiformes > Poeciliidae > Poeciliopsis > Poeciliopsis gracilis. The sequence goes on from CAJVRI010001220.1 coordinate 9,969,095, forward strand.
ATAGGCCAGGAATGAGATCTGGGACAGATGAGTCGAGTACTCACAAATTAATCTCTGATCCACGTGCGGCCCTCAACTCTTCACATCCACATGTCAATAAGGTTTCTCATTGAAATGTAGCTTTTCTCGCTGTGTAATGTCTGTGTATGCACTTCTGCAGTTTGAATGAGCTCAAATGCGAGCTTTTTTTTTATTATTATCATTTGTTTACTCAATAAATAATTTGATAAGCAAACAGCAAATGCAACACGGAGAATTCAAAACGACAAGCGTTTACAAATTAGACCGTGAACGCTACTGAGCCTTACGTCACAGCTGGACCTTTGCAAATGTTAAATGAAAAAAGCAAAACTTCCGTCTGGCTTACCGAGCTTTGGTGGTTTGCTGCCGTAGGAAGGGTTAGTTAAGATCTAAGCATATGACTGCGTAGAAGAAGAAGAAGGAAAAAAAAAAAAAACATCTGTTTTTTTTTTTTACGCAGTTCCACTGAACATAAAAAAAGAGAAGACGTCAAAATGGGTTTACGTGGAAGCGGTTCTACAGGTGTTCTGTTTTTTTTTTGTTTTCGTGTTATTGATTCGCTGACACAGACAGAAAAATGAAGCTGTTTTTTTTTGTTTGTTTTTTTTTATGATCAATGTCACCGACTAACAGAAAAAAAAAGTGATCGTTTTTTCTTGTATTGAACTCGAACGCACCAGGGTTTTTTTTTTTTGTTTTTGTTTTTTTCAGAAACGAAGAAGCAAAAACCAGAACGTCACATTGAACGTCGGCTGGTTAAAGGTCTTTTTAATGAATGCAGAAGATGAAGTGCGTCACCTAGCGGCGAAGGTGCGTAAAAGCAGGTTGTGGCATGACATAACAGTTGTTGCAGTCAGAAAATCCTAACAGTGAATTCATTTATTCATAAACAGTTAACAATTATACTCCAGTGTGAATTAAGTATGTATTGATTCTGAAAATTATGCTTTAACTTTAATTAAAGCATAATTTGATGCATAATTTAATGCTTGAGTACCGTTTAAAGTACTTCACCAAGTGAAGTACTTTAAAGCAAATGGGCAGAAAAGCAGTTGAATAAAAGCCCATTTAACCCTCTATTCCTTTTATGTCTGAAAGAGTGTAGTTTAATGGAAAACAAAATGTAAAAATCTCTCACCTTGAAACTGCTGAACATTTTCAAAGTGTGATTTAAGACCTGGAGAACCTTGCTGCCTGGAATTGTGTGTAAAGGCAAGTTCAGTTTCAGACGAGCTTCGACATGTCAGCCACCAGCAGAGTCAAGCTTATTTGGTGAACTATGTCTTGGTTCGTCAACAATGTGACTCACTCCTTATCAATGAAGCCTTTTTGAAACCCAGCTTAATAAGTAAATGTGCGTCATTGTGGCACAAATGCCCGTTATTTGACAAAATTATTCATGCGCCCGTACAAATTATTGATTTCAGTTGTGCCGATCCCTTTCCCAGAGGGCAGAGCTCCAACTGTGGCAGTGGCTTCATAGTTGCACTAAAGTCACTGCCGAATATTCTTGGAAGCTACTAGGAAGGACAGCAACTCAGCTACAAAGTGATCAGCCACTGAGAGTCAAAGAATGGGGTCAGCAGCTTCTAGGGAGGTTCATTTCAATTCCAGCATAAGCTCACATCACTGTTCAAGCAAGGTTTTTTTTTTTTTATGGGAAAACTTGACCTCAACACTAAACGCCTCTGATATAAATGAACGTGGAGACTGTTAGCCAAGAATTTCTCATCCTACATGAGTGTTTGACTTTGCTTCTCTAAAACGTCAAAAATTCTCACAAATCCACTCCTAAATTTTGCAGAAAGCCTTCTCAGAAGAGTTGAAGCTGTTGTATCTTCAGACGTTATAATAAATCGATTAATAAATATGGGTCGTCAGTCATGTTTATGCAGCATGTGTGCGAAGGCAGTCGGAACGAATGCATTTTACATTATGGCATATAATTGTGACATGAAAAGTCTCATTATTTGTAAAAAAATAAATAAATAAATTAAAACGGTCACGAATATTGATTTTACCCATGCATCCTAAATCTCGAAAAAATATATATATATATTATTCACACTTTGAAAGGTGCAGAATTACTAAAGATTAACATATCCACAAGTTATCACCAAGTTTGATTAAATGATTCTAGCCAGTCACTTTACATATTCTGCTACATGTTAGATATTCTGCACGTTGACTCACCCTAGTCAAATGGAAAATCTTAAGAAAATAAATATCTATGTTTATAATCAGCAGTCAGCTCATGACAAAGGAGTTCAAAGCTCCACTCAGTGACTCTGTGGCTATTACAATTAGTGCTGCTTCCTTTCCTACGTTAAAAATGTCTTGACTGGTCACCACTGAGTGACTGGAAACCCATGTCAGACGGATAATCTCTCACACATCAAATTAATATAATTAAAGCTTTGTGTTTCCTATGAAACAACAACAGAGGACTTACTCTCCAAAGGGTCCATGATGTTTCATTGTAAACATCATATCATATGTTGTTTAAAATAAACCGAAATAAATATTCAGCTAATCGTTTAGTTTCCAAACAGAACAGTTCAAAATTTTATATTTTTTGGGGGAACTAAACATTTATTGTACAAACTAAATATTTTACTTGGCAAATAATTTTTAATTTGAAAGTGAAATATTTTTGCTGGTGAATTAAATATTTTGTTTGTAGCTCAGACATTAATAAATGTGTGAATAACATGGTGAAAATATGACTTTGAAAAATGAACACCCACGTTCTGTCTTTTCGCCATTCCATAAATCACTTATTTCAATAGGTGTACATATTTGCTTTGTTGCTACCAAGCACACCAGGTTTTATTACCGCCACAAAAACAAATAAATAAATAAAATACCAACTAATGGCAGAAATTTCAGCAGTGGAAACGTTTGACATATGGACACAAGGCAGGAATGTAGGTCTTTCACAAGGAGTAAAGGAAGCAACAAAGAAGGGAGGAAGGAAGGAAGGACGGTTTAGATGACATAATGAAAGGATGATGTGATGAGGAGGAGGATGAAGGAAGGACGCAAATAAGATGAGAAAGAAACAGAGCAATTAAAAGTATGAGAAAAGGTGGAAAAGAATGGAAAGTAGGAAGGAAATGAGAAGGAGGAGATAAAGAAATTAAGTGAGGTAAGAGACACCAAAGGGAGGACAGAGGGAGGACACATAGAAGGAAGGATAGCATGTAAACATTTTTATTTACACAATGGATGACGAAAATACTAAAACATTTCAAACGCTGAAATTCTCTTTCCATAACCTTGAAAACATTGAAATGTATTTTATATTTCCTCTAGACTACATTGGGACTTTGGTTGATTTATTAACTAATCTGAAGTGACTAATGAAGATGTCATGGAATTTGATTTTTTTTTTTTTTTTTTTTGTGGCTCTTTAAAATGTTGCTAAATACACAACGCTCTCGTCATAATAACACAAGTACAACATAAGACAGCGATTCTGAATGTGACTCGTGGTAATAACCTGAACACAAAAGTGGGGCCCCGGAATTAAATTCTGCTTAAGGCCCCCTTAATAAAAAAAAAACTGCTGTTGCTCCTCCGCCATCAAAAGTTATTAATGTGCGCCTTCTCTTCGCGTCTAATCCGAGCAGGAAATGTGCAGCGAGTGTGCCGCCAGTCTCCCTGCTGCAGAAGTCATCTCTAATCAGGAGTCTCCCATTCCGTCATGGGAGGAGTTTGCGCTGGAAGCCACAAAACTTTTGCGTGTCGTGTGTTTTCGACGCCACGCCTCTGCGCGTTTTTTTTTTTTTCCTCCCTTCCCGAGCCCTGATTTCATACCAAATTTATAAAATACATTCCACCTATTTTTTTTCCTATTCTGTTCTTACTGTTGAATTTCGGAGCCGGTGTTGTGCAGAAACGGGGTGTTTGTTTTGTTTTGTTTTGGGTTTTTTTTTTACGGGGGGCCAGAAGGAGTTTGTCCCTGTTAAGAGCAGAGCGCGGAAGCCGTTGCGAGGTGAGTGCAGCTCCCAGATATCCTTCTTTGTTGTGTGCGAGCAACTTTTTTTTTCGTGCCGCAGCAGCTGCTTCGCCTTCGCTTGGAAGTTTTGGGATATTTGACATATTTAGCATTTTCCCGCCGCGGATTCGCTGAATCAAGAGTACCCCACTCCGTGTGCTCAACAGACAGTATGTCTTGTTTGCGATAAGCCATCGGTCGCCCGCAGCTAATCGCTTTTTGAAACGTCCTCGAGACTTTAGTTTGCAGTTTGTTACGGTTTGGTTAGCCCCGAAGCTAACGAGCTAGCATAGCACTTTCGAAGGAGTTAGCGACTTCTGCTTGCTTCGCTTTGAAAACTTAAAAAGAATGGCGTTTTTCTGCTCTCCTTAACACAACAACTGTGGGTTTGTTTGTAAGCTTTTAGGGCAGATGTGATGTGTGCGTTTCCTTCTCCTGAGTTTTGCCAACTTCCATTTCGCTAAACGGCTTTATTTTCCCCTCTCCAGCGCTAGCTGCGGTTGTTGAGGGGTGGTGGTGGTGGGGGGGGGCGAGGGAGGGGGGAAAGTTTCGCTACTATGTGAGAATATCGAGCCAACGGCAGAAACTGCGCCCGATTTCCATTTTCTGTGGCCGTTGAAGGCTCGGCGATCAGATTCGACAGGGTTTGTCGCGGCGCTCGTCTGAAGTTGCCGATGAAATCTGCATTGAAACAGAGCTTGAGAAATCATGTCCCCCCCCCCCACCTTATCCTCCCCCCCCGGCTGCTTCCATTGGCGCAGAAGGCAGCCCGTACCGTGCATGTGTCCTTTCAAAGTTTGCTGAGCTCATAGTTTTATTTAGCTCAGTGCTTTACTGGCTCCTCGCTGCACCGAACAGCTGACCTTTTGGCCACTGGGAGCTATAATGAAAACGACAGAACCACATGTGCCTCCTGACCATAATGCCACATTCGCCTCCGCTGCCTTTTGTAGATACACAGGCTGTAATGCCTCAGATCAGTTGTAGAAAATAAATAAATAAATAAAAAACATACTGCTTTTTAGTGATTGCACTGTTTTCTTCAAAGCCTGACACCATTCTGATTTTTTTTTTAATTTTTTCACTCAAAGGATTTTAACAGGTGATTGGATTTCTTCGGGTAGCAGTTTTCAATCAAGCAGCAGACAAAACAAAAATGACAATTTTCCAAATGATTTTTCTATTCATGTCAAGTTTTGCATGCTTTAGATGGTGTCGATCAAAAATGGGCAGAGCTTTGTCAGAGCCCATCAAATCGAAATCGGCTTCTTGATTAGCGCATCTCTATGAAGTTTACAGCTGCTAAGATAAACTACCCGATGATGTATGCTGGAGCTAAATTTGAAATTGTCGAATGCTGAATGTTAAAGGGCGGTGAAAGATTAAGTCATTCATTTATTTCAGCAATGGTTGCTCAGTTAGTGACAAAATCCCAATTATTTCGCTTAGTCAGACATAAGCCTGTTACAGTAAGTAATAAATCAAGTAAATTGCATTGTACATTAAAGCGAGCTTGAAAAGCTCTGCTCGTCTCTTTCCATCAAAGACTGGATGACAAAATGTCTTAATATTCATTTCATTTGTTGTTTTGGGTGTTTTTGTTTGTTTATTTTGGATGTTTAAATTGTCTTCTCATCCCAGTGTTAATTTTTTAGTTTTTTATTTTTATTTTTTTGTTAGAAATTACAATGTATTAATCTTTGAGAAGGGAGTATCGGAGCCTGATCGCCAATAGAAAGAGAAACAAGGATTGATGCGAAACATCTTGGGAGCCGCTTGCGCATCTATCGCACATTAAATCTTTTTAATGCGTCCGTTCAGGCATGGCTGATGGCTGTGGAAACAATTCGACCCTTTCAGCAGAGGCTGAATCTGGGAAGCCTGTAAGCACAGCGTATAGTATGAGCGCAGCAGGGGAAGTTCAGAGACCACACTGATGGTCTGGGGTTGTTTTGTGGTTGGGATCATTTTTGCACCAATCTGGAAAGCATTACACATCCAGCGGCTTTCACATTGTAAATGCGTGTCTGTATTCGAAGGAGACTTGGCGCATCCTGATGACAAGAGAGTGTAATTTATTTCTAACGGTTTTCTCTAAGACGACTTATCTGAACAAAGTCTGGTTTTGTCAGTATTTATTGAGTTAGAATTTTTTTTTTTTTTTTTTTTCTAATTTCATTAGCCATAATAATTGAGTGTGGAAACATTGTTAATACGTCTGCACGTCCTGAACATTGCAGTAAAGCACTACTGAGTGCTTATCCTGAAATTGTTTTTGCTTTTTAGGTCTTGGCAGGGCAAGACTTTTTTTGTGTGGCACATGTCAACGACGAGACAGTTCAAAGCGCAAAACATGAACGTTTATTTCAGTGACAAACTGAAGGGGAAGACAGGAAAGTTGGGACTACAGATGCTTCATGTGTTATTATAAGCAAATGGGTTTCAGGACAGTTTTCTGAAGGTTTATTCCAGATTAGTGGAGCATAAAAACCGAATGCTGCTTTCGCGTTTCTGATTCTGGTGCTGCAGAGTAGATTTGAACCAGAAGACTTGCTGGAAGGTTGCTATGACAGCATGTCTTAAATTGTAGTTTGTGCAAACTAAACCGTTCCTTGATTTATGTATTACTGTTTTTTAAAGTCTAGTCTTTCGGTTAGTTCTCGCTAAGGAAGTAGCAAGTGACTTCGGATGAAACTGATTTTACTCACAGTGACGTTTGAAAGTATCTGCAGCCCCTCAAGACATTTTTTTCGTACTTGTTAACATTGTATCTTCTCATCCGTCAAAATATCTTTTATTTGGCTTTTTTCTATGTAACTGACCCTCCTGTGAGGATTCATCCAACAGGCTACCTAGCAAAAAAGGTTTTGTTTACTTGCACGCAAATGTGTGTGCTGCTGACCTTAACCTTGACTTTTATAAATTACCAACATTTCCAAATCCAGCAGTTTCCTTGGTAGAGGTTCAAAGCACAATCCAATAAAACGGGAACTTTCACGCATTCCTTCCAGCCTTTCTGTTACTCTCCGAAAGAACGGCTCTCTCTCTTTCCCGGCCTGAACCGACGAACATGTAGCAGATTTTATTTTTAAATGGTTTCTTGCATTTCTTCCTTTCTTTATGTAAGTTCTTAGATTTTTCTGCAGCTGTTAATGTTGCCAGTAATTACTTCTCACTGCTGGTTTGTGTTGTGGTCTAGAAGGAGAATCTTCTTCACCATGATTTTTTATTTTTTTTTTTTTTTTTGCCTTTACTAGTACATGGAACATTTTCAGTTTGTTTTTCGGATTTATTTTAAGATATTCTTTTTTAACTTTGATTGCGTTTTCAAAGCAGTCATGGACTATTACTTCCACTGCTGTAAACCTTGCTGATTGCAGGCTCTTGTAGTCTAAATTTACCCCCTTTAAAAATAATTACTTCTCTTTTCTCTGGTATTGTGGTATATTTTACTCAGATGTTCTTAATGTGAATGGAAAACTCATTCTAAATTGTCATTTTTTTCCCCCCTCTACGCTGTTTATGATATAATTAGGTTTTGAAAGAACACCAATCATAAGCGACTCACATCCATCATGCTAAATCTAATAGTTCTTATTGCAATAAAACACATTTTTAGCCCTCTGCCTCATAGAAAACTCCCTAGTAATTATCATAAGGACATTTCATATGCTGTGCTGCAGGTGAGCGTGTAGCTGGAACCGTCATCATTGCGTCGGAGTGGAGTTGCCGAAGCAGCCCTGATGGGGCGCAGGAGGAGAGCGGGAACGGAGAGGGACTGGCAGATGGGGCTGACCGTGGATTGGATGGCGACCCCGAAGGCGTCTGGAGTCCAGACATCGAGCAGAGCTTTCAAGAAGCGCTGGCCATCTACCCTCCATGCGGGAGGAGAAAGATCATACTTTCAGATGAGGGCAAGATGTATGGTAAGAAGATTTCTCTGCTGAGACAATTATGACGGCCAGCTTTCTTTTCACTCCTGAAATTCCTGTCCTCTACCTCTTAAGCATGGCATAATCACAGACAAAACTGTCGAAAATGGCAATACTCCTTAACCTACTGAAAATAATGTACTGTATAGAATATAGTGAATGAACTCAATTGGATCAGCTGTCTTTCTGCAAATGTTTCCTGTGCACATGTACAGAGCAGCTAGCACAGCGGTTCTCTTGCCATTGAAGCAGCTATTGGTACTTTTGGGGGTCCTGTGGACGATAAAATCAGCCTCTCCATAGAGCTTTTCAGCTGAGGGAAGCATGAAGTTCTCACAATCTAGGGTGACTTTGGAGTCGGTAAAACTTGCGTAGTGGACCGCCACCAACAGATAACTTTCTCCTGTAAATCCTCATTGGTGATAGAAACGTCCCACTGGACCTAAAGCAGCTTGGATTTTGGCCTTCTCCACTCTTCCTCTGGACTCGGGGACATTGATTTCTGTTGAAATACAAAATGAAGTTTTCTGTGGAAAAGAAAAAAAAAACCCAAAACATTTGGAGCACTGAGCAACACTCCGTCAACCCTTTTCTTCTGCTCCGCTCACGTAAAGTACTTCTGACGTTGTCTGGCCGAGGATTGGTTTAACACGAGGAATGCAACAGTTGTAGCTCATGTCGTAGATATATCTGTGTGGTGGCTCTTGAAGTGCTGATTCTAGTTGCGAATCTTCCCCACAGTGTTTTGTGGGGAAAACACTCTTGTCAAGGCCGATGTAACCCCCGTTACTTGTGCGAGTTTTATTTTCTACCGTAATTTTTTCCTTCCGCCAAGCTTTCCTTTAAGATGCTTGGGTGTAGAACTTTGTGTGGCTTACCCTCCTTCTGAGGGAGTGCAAGTGACTGTCGGCTGAACAACCGTCAAGTCAGCTGTTTTCCACGTTGCCGTGGAAGTCCTGACGTAACATGTATTCAGCTTGTCTTGTGTTTTCTGGTAATACCAATAAAAAATGTTGGCTATAATCCATAATCAGCTAAATTATCTCTGAAATCCATCACCCTGTATGTAATGATCCTATATAAAATAGGATGATCACAGTTTTGAGTTGAATTGCTGAGATAAATGCACTTTTTGATGTTGGAGTTTGTCAAGGTGGCCTCTGGTCATTGAAGCCGTGTTTGGTTAGCATCTCATTTTAGCCACACTTTGATGGTGGATGTCAAGAAAAAGGCATTCTGGGCTATATGAATGTGTTGACATTGGTCTGCTTTATTCAGATTTAATACATGTGCATGTTCACTGCACTCTCTGATTGTTTGCACCAGGGTGCATTCAGGGCCTCAAGAAGAGGATGTGGAATAGAATTTTCATCACATCTCAATGAAGGTTTTGGCTCACATCTTAACAATCCCAGTCATCTTGATCAGTTATTTATCTGCATTCTCATCCGCTTCAGCCTCTACTTCATTAGGCGACGTGCTATGAGGAAGAAAAAACACCAATTTAACAGATAAGTTTGTTTCAGCATTGTGGCGCTTAAAAGCTGCACTCATTTTTTATTATTACACCCACATTTGTTTTCACAGAACAGCAGCTTAGCATTTTCTAACCAACTTAAAGGACCGCTGAACTGCTCAGTGTTTCCCCTAGAGCACATGTGTCAAACTCAAGGCCCGGGGGCCAAATCCGGCCCGCCGTAGCTTTTTATGTGGCCCTCCACAGACTAGACTAAACACTAAGTGTGATTAAATATTACATTATCGATCATATCAATGCAGTTTTTATCTGTTTACTGCCAATTTATATCAATCAATGCCTCCAGTTTCTTGAGAATTTAGTTGATGTATGATTACAGTCCATGATTTATACAGTAAGTAAATAAACAGTCGCATTTATTATTAGTTCCTGAAGGGACTGAAAAGATGTTCAATAATATTATGTAATTTTAAGAATTTATTGACATATTAACAGTTTGTGAACAGGTTCTATCAACACATTCTGGCACAACCGGCCCTTTAAGAACCTTCATGATCTTGATTTGGCCCAAAACGAAAATGAGTTTGACACACCTGCCCTAGAGACTTGGCCCTGGGCGAGATGGAGGGCAATGATTGATCACCCCCAATTTCTTTAATTTTATGTGATCAACTATCTATCGATTCTTGCACATGAAACTGATATTTTCTACAAGGCTCTGAGCGAGGGCTGTGTTTGATAATAGTCTTCCTACTTTTGCCAACTCTGTAACTTTTTTGCTATATTTAGTGCTGGAACAGTTAGGCCACAGTCAGGTTTTTATTATCCATAAAAATGCAATAGGTGCACCTCTATTTTCTTTTAATAAAATAAAGCATACTGCAATCAGTCTGAAGAGCAATTGAATAATAACCATTAATACAAATAAAATGTATTTAACCGCCATTGAAGTCGCGCTAGAGCACATCTAGGACATTAAGCACTCAGCCGATTTCTATTTGTACCTTATGCATCGTAGAGGAGAGGGTGTTCGCCCTCGTGCTAGCTTACCTTGACTCATCACGTGCTAGCATGGCAGGAAACGGAGTGGAAGCACGTGTTTCCATTCAGCTTTTATCAACTTTGATGTTGAGGCTTTTGAAAGTTCACGACGACGCGTCCACTCTAAACCGAGCTCGACAGAGAGAGCTGAAGGTTGACCGGCGACCATGTAGGAACAGAAACGGCGCACCACGAGATCTGGCGGTACTTACGCTGGTAAAGGCAACAACTTCAACTGTTAAACCCGTCAATTACTGCATGCTGCGAGGCGAGCGGTCTTGTTGGCGGGGCCTGGTGCCCACTCGCCCCCTTGGATAATGATAATGGAAAACACTGCAAAACACTTAAAATTAAGCAGAAGTTTATTCAGGTGTGGAACTTCCTTCTGACACATGACTCCCACTCGTCGTTTCCTCCCACACAAGAAATGATAAAGTCGATGTGGGAGGCTTAGTCACAATATTTTTCATGTCAGTCTTGCAACAAAAGTTGCTTATGGTGTAAGACTGCCTTCTTGTACATGAATTGTGGGTTATTCAAATGGCTATGCTTGTCACGTGCACCGTTTTAACGGCAGCTGTAAAGTCTTGTCTTTTTACAGTCAGATTTCCAAAGAATATATTGAAATCAAGGAACAACAGTAAAACAAAGCAATTTAAAAAAAAAAATCTCAATGTACTAAACTTCACAGATTAGTTTGAATAAACATTTCTCTGTATTTGTTATATATATATTTTTATTTAGAAAGAAAAATGCAATTGCTCCCACTGCTTCTGAAATTTTACATTAATTATTGCTGCTGTGTTATTGTAATGTTTAGCTTGACAGGCTTGTTCCAATATCAGTTTGCAGTTTTCTTTGATATTTTACCATATGTTTTCTATTTTTTTGTTTGTTATGTTTGGAGTTTTTTTTTCTGGAGCTATTCCAGATGAGAAAGAATTTTTTTAATTTTTTTTTTACTTATTGTGATAAGTAGTTTTAGTTACCCCAATTTATGAAGCAACACACATGTTCTTACTTTTATTTAATTTATATTAGATTCATTATCTTAGTTGATTAATTTGTAGATTGAAAATGTTGGCAGTGGTGAGCTGGAAACAAGATTACTACTTTTCCATTTCTTTTATGATTTAGAGCTGATCGGGGGAAAAAAGTAGCTCCCTTGAATCTCTGGTTCGTCTCTTTCATATTTATTATGATGTTAAGCCACTGACTTGAGCAAAACCTTTGAATAAATACACTAAATTAAGGTGTAGTTTTCACAAGTTTAATGCACTGAATATTACTTTTCATAGCACTGCTTCGTAGACTAATGCAAGTATAAAATATAACTGATATTAATTGAGGAGTCTGGCTATCTGTAGAGTTAAAAAGCGTTATTGTCGTTTTAAGAGAGATAAATGTTGCTTCTCCTGCATTTATATTTACAATTGACTGACCTTCGCGGTGCATCACTGTGCTTTTCTACGATGCTGGAGAAAACTCCGCCAATTTCCCTGGCACATCGATAGAAGATTTTCAAATCGTAGGAGGACAAATGTAATCACTTTTAAAAGCCTAACTTGAAGGTTTTGAACACCTTTGGCCGCTGACCGGCCCATGTCTAGCTCTAGCCAATTGTTGCGGTGGCTAGTGGGCCTTTTTGCTGTTTCATACATGTGCCACACAGCAGGAACAGATGGGCAGTCGGGCCTGGTCAGGTGAGATCATCACAGGCACAAATTCCCAGGAGTAAAACTCTACATCAGCCCATGTAAAATGGACAGCAGTCCTTTATTTAATCTACGTTGAGTTTAAAGACACTATTTCTGTCTGCCAGTAAAGGATCCCCCGGGGCTTCCAGTTTTGTTTCTGGGTCTTTGTTTGTGTGCCCTCTGCTCCTCGTTTTCAGTTTTGCAATCAAGTGCTTCAAAAGAAAAGCCACTGGCCTTATAAGGAGCAGCAGTAGGCAGGAAGGACTGTGTGTCCTTGTGTTTGGAGCACTGGAGTGGTCTGATTTGCCTGAGTCAACCTCTTTTTGAGGATTTTTGGGGAATTTTATGTTGCTGGTAAGCTAACTGATGTGACTCATCCAGAGTCCCCAAGGGGCTCAGTCACTTCCAAGAAAAGCACGTGGTGACGGTTGCTAATGATGTTGCTACACATATGGGATCAGCCGTTACACCTCCACTTAACCTCCTTGCAGTAGAGTGAGTTGCTCACCACTTTACGATCAGATCATCATGGCTGAGTTGTAGCTGGTGAGGCAGAGGAAGAAAGTGATGAACAGGCAGGCTGTAGTCACCCATGCAGACATTCAATACTTTTTTTTTTTTTTTTTTTTCATACATCCTATTTGTCATTTGTTTTGGAGCTCTGCCAGGAAGGAAGGCCAAACCAGGCCTATGAAGCTTTTAATGGGGACATTGTGAAGCCACAGATATGCAAAGCATGCCAGAGATTATAATTGTGTAATGAGTACTGGGTTTGATCAACAAAAGCCTTTTATTTATTTCTGTTTTGTTTTTTTTCCTTCTTTTAGAGACGTCTTACACTTAGCTAGAGCCATCAGTAAAGTTGCACTTGCTTCTTTTGTGAAATAGTCAAGGGAGTAAAACAAAAGGATTCACTTTGTTTAATTTTAGCTTTCGGCTTCAGTGAATATACCTGTCCTGTGAGTCATTTACCATAAAGAACCCGCGGTGTCGGTTTCTGATGTCGGCGACTTGGACAACTGTCCAGAGCGGGATCTTGTGAAGGGGGCAGCTGACAAATTTGTGGATGGATGGGATAGTGCTGAGTGAGGCGCCAATATCTCCTGTTGTCCAACTTAGAACTTAGATTGAATCACTTGTAACGATTAAAATGGGACAAATGTGCTCGTCTCCCTTTTGTTGCTTCTTTTAATCACTTCTTTCTCCTCTAGGTCGAAATGAGCTGATAGCTCGCTACATAAAGCTTCGAACTGGGAAGACACGTACTCGCAAACAGGTGAGCACAGATATTTCCGGACAACGCGCATGTTTTGTCGAACATTACACATGTTTAGTCGCACACAAAAATGGATGCCATTGATCTTGGGTGTTTCTAAATTGAAAGATCCTCCTTTTTTGTTTTCATGGGGGTAAACCTGACCCCAAAGGTATCTAGTCACATTCAAGTTTTGGCACGTAAGCGGGTACGTGAATACCAGGCGAGCATCAAGGTGGGTTCCCGTGGCATCAACTCTCTCCATCCTCTGTAGTTACAGTCCTTCTTTTCCCCGTTTCCTTCCATCCTTTCCCCTTCATCCTGTCTTTCCTCAGGTCTCTAGTCACCTGCAAGTGTTGGCCAAGAGAAAGTCTCGTGAATTTCAGTCTAAGCTGAAGGTACACAGGCGTACTGGCTTTGCAGTGCTGGCAGCATTGTTCTGCATGTCGCTCAGGTCTTACTAAACCTACTGTATAGTAATACAGATAAAAAATAAAAAAAAATGCTTGTTGGTTGTTAAAGCTCCAACTGCAGATTGGTCATAGCTCAGACCACAAGGACTGTCACTGGTCAGCTCTTGCAATCCTCCTTCTCTCCTAAGACTGCATGCTGTGAAACTGCGGAATACTCCTTTAGATTTGTGAAGAATCAACTAATTTGCATGGCTGCATGTCAAATTCATTCAGGCTCTGTTGCGATGCTCTGCTGCCGCTGCTCTTGCTTTTAACTGCATGAGAGTAAAACCTTCATTTGGACTCACAGTTAATGATGCAGAAGTGAAGCCATGTGTTCTGCCCACATTCAGATACAACAAATGTTTTTTTTTCTTCTTTGCATCACAAGTATGGCGTTTGCTTGCTGGCCGTAGTTTTGTTATTGTTGCTCATGGGGAAGAAAAACCCTTTATTTTGTGGCTTTTCAGGGGATTAGACTTTTTGCTAAGAGTTTTTGTCCATGCATGGGAGTTTGCTGGCCTGCTCATTTCGCTCAGGACATCTGGCAGATAATTGCATGAGATTACATTGCTTGGTCAGTGTATGATAAAGTGCATTCATGCCTGCAAACACAAACACGCGCGCACACACACTAGCAAAGACATTGCAATATTCCTCTCACTGAGGGTTACACTTTGAAGGAAAACCTGATCTGTCTTCCCATTCTTGAGTATTTTTTTTCCTTTTCTTTCTTTACTGTTTTCCTGTTTGTCCCTTGAGCCTGTAGCATAGTGTTGTCTCCCATCATTTTGCACTGACTTCTTACTTTTAAAAAAATAAATTAACACATTTGTGAATGTAAGCTTCCATGATAAAAGGTTTTGAATTTAGTGTGGGCTTGAGTTTATTCTTAAACTTTCCAGTGAAATATTTAGACTTCTTCAGAGCATTTTGTGGTTCATCATTTAGAAGTTATTGGTAAATTATTCCAACCTACTTTCAACAACGTCTTCACTCATTACACACCATGTTAGTCAGACATTTTCAAGTCCAACAAAACAAACATTTCTCAGTAAGACTGTCAACAACTGTCAATACAAACTTTCCTTTCCTACGTTATTATTACTATGATTATTATTATTATTATTATTACTGCTGAAAGTTTTGATTTGACAGAGGTTTTTTTTTTCCTGCCTCATTTTGGGCTCTTTGGGCACAACGAGTTACTTAAAATCCCAACATTTGTGAGGAGTTCAGAGTAACCCAGAGTGATGACTGCCCCAAATGAATTTCAGAGCAGACAAGACTTTTTGTGTTGTTACCCAACATCTGTCCCCTTCGTTTTGAGTGTACTAAATTGAATTTATTACATGTCTCTTTTGCCATAGGCCATGAACTTGGTAAGTTTTTGGTTACACAACTCCAGTTCTCTGCTTCAGGCTTTTGTTGTGCTGTGTGGTTGGCATTACATTTTTTATTACTGCTAGTTCATATCGCAGCTCTACTGCCATACTCAAAAACTCTACTCATTGCTTTTTGGGTTCTAGTGGCTTTAGCTAAGTGCTGGTGACGGTTTAGCTCTTCCAACTTGGTGCGCCTCCAGCTTTTGCTTCTTAGCTCTCTGCTTTGCTGTCTTTCATGTCTTGTCCTTTATAGTAACTGCATCTTCCTGACTTTTAAGTGAATGTTGGCTGGCCTACTGGATAAGATGATCCTTTAAAAGTTGTCTGACCTTTATGTTAACCTACATTGAAATTGACGGTTCTTTACCATTGTGTATTACTCTGTGTGTGTGTGTGTGTGTCTCTTCTTTCATTTAGGATCAGGTATCCAAAGATAAGGCACTCCAGACAGTGGCCAACCTGTCGTCGGCTCAGATTGTGTCAGCGAGTGTAATGAAACCTCAGACTCCCTTCCCTCCACCAGTCAGAGTGAGACACACACTGAGGGTGCTCCAGTTAGCAGCATGCCTTCATTGGCGGTTATTTGTTTCGGTTGATTTTTTTATTGGCGGTCACTGAAAATGTTGATCAGAAAATCCTTAATGGTATTTCAAAAGAGAATGTAAATTTTTTTTTTTTTTTTAAAAGCATTAGGCAGACTCCACCAGAGGGCAGCAAAAGTATTTAGAAGTAGCGGACATAACTGTAGTCTTTTTAGCTCGTTTTTTAAGCAGATCTTTATAAAAAAAAAATTTAAAAAAGCATCCTGACAAGTTCCTTCCTGTCAATTTGTCAGGAATTATTGACATGTCACAATTTGTGATTTTATGTTTTTCTTATTCGCTAATTTTGGAAATTACAGTATGGGGAAGGATTGATTTTTTTTTTTTTTTTTTTGAATATATGAAAAAAAACCCTGGATATTCTAAGCAGAAAAAAAGTGGTACAAAACAGTACTGATCATAAATGAAGAATTATTCTTTAATATGGAGAAAACAGCTCAGTATCTTTGTTTTTATGAAGATTCCCAGTGACACCACCTGAGTCGCTCAGTTATCACAAGTGTAATCAAGATTTCCCCAACAAATTAGTTTGGTTTAAATGAAAGCTGAGCAGATGTGGAGCCTTAAAGCTCAGCAGTCAGAAAAAAAGCAACAATGTACAGCAATGCCTGTAAATTATTTGATCAGTTTTCAATTACCCCGACGGCATGTAGTCAACTTTGGGACAATCTCTTGATTCAGTGTCTGTCCCAGCAGGTCCTGTTGTTCGTAATTGACAGTCGGCTTCTGATTGGAGCACCCTTAACAAAAACTGGACGCGCTCAACTTTTATTTTTATTTAATGTTCCTGCTAAAATCTAAATCCTCTATGACTTGTTTCCATTCTGTCTTGTTGCTCAGTACTGGCCCGGCCCCGTCCCAGGACAGCCTGGACATTCTCAGGAGTAAGTCTGGCAGGGAAAATCGGAGCTTCATAACTGGATGAATTTCTTCCTTCTGACTGTTTTGTTCATTTTCGATTCTTAAAATTTACAGCATCAAGCCCTTTGCACAGCCTTCGTACACTACACTACCAGCGCCTGTCCCTCCACCAATCAGTAAGACTCCACATCCCAGCCTGGATTTACCTATTGATGCAGATACTCCCAGGTAATTTATTTTTTTTGTTTTTGTTTTTTTTCATATGTGATTGCGCAACAGGTTATGAAACGTTGCCGCCACCTCGGCCTACAGCGATCGCTGCTCCTGTATGGCAAGACAGAACCATCGCGTCTGCAAAACTACGTTTACTCGAATACTCTGCTTTTATGGAGACTCAAAAAGACAGAGACACGGTACTTTGTGATAACAAAAAAAAAAAATGTGTGTAGAAGGGAAAGAAAAAAAAAATGCTGTATTCTTCACTCTGACTTTCATATTTCTTTCTTGCAGTATAAACACCTTTTTGTTCACATTGGACCGTCAAATCCAGGCTACAGCGACCCGGTTTTGGAGTCTATAGATGTGAGACAGATTTACGACAAGTTCTCAGAAAAGAAAGGAGGCCTGAAGGAGCTGTATGAAAAGGGGCCTCACAATGCGTTCTTTCTCGTTAAGTTCTGGGTTAGTACATAAAGAGAGTCATTGTCTCTGAGAGTTGAGGGGGAAAAAAAAGTCAATCACACAACATCGAATAGCACCAGACAGATCATTT
Organism: Poeciliopsis gracilis; assembly: GCA_911649635.1. Lineage (NCBI taxonomy): Eukaryota > Metazoa > Chordata > Actinopteri > Cyprinodontiformes > Poeciliidae > Poeciliopsis > Poeciliopsis gracilis. Next base: position 9,986,590 of record CAJVRI010001220.1, read on the forward strand.
TTAAGTAGGATATCGTGGAGCTCATGTTGTTAGTCAAAAAGTCAATAAGAAATGTGTTAGACAAATCAACGCAACACTGAGCCACACTTTTTTTTCTGATACACAGCGTAATAAACGAGCTTCCGTAGCTTTTATTTGTCATCGGGAGCTTCTTTATTTATTTTTGTCTGGTGTTCCTGTTCCAGGCGGATCTGAGCGGCGACATCGAGGAGGGCCCTGGTGCATTTTACGGCGTGAGCAGCCAGTACAGTGGGACCGAAAGCATCACCGTCAGTGTTTCCACAAAGGTGTGCTCCTTCGGAAAACAGGTGGTGGAGAAAGTCGAGGTGAGAAAAGCCACTGTTGTTCTGATGCAGAGAAATAGCTTGGAGGTGTGTGTTTTAATGCGCACTTGCGTGCGTTTGTTTCCCCGTGCAGACAGAATTCGCTCAATTAGAGGGAGGAAAGTACATCTTCCGCATCCATCGTTCACCTATGTGTGAATACATGATCAACTTTATCCACAAACTCAAGCATCTGCCGGAGAAATACATGATGAACAGTGTACTTGAGAACTTCACCATCCTGCAGGTATTTTACTGAATCTGATACAATGGCTAAAAACTGGCCAAAAATACATTCTCTTAAATTTACGGATTACCATAAATGATTACCTTCCTGTTATCCTTTTTGTCCTTTATCAGGTGGTGTCCAACAGAGAGACCCAGGAGACTCTGCTGTGCATCGCCTTCGTGTTTGAAGTGTCCACAAGCGAACATGGAGCTCAGTACCATGTGTATCGCCTTGTTAATGACTAGCAGCATGTCTAGTGCAAAGACTCATCTGACTTTTGATACAAATGGCTTAAAAACACTATTTCCAGCTCGGCACACAGAGCCCCAACTCCTTTACTCTGAACACACTCTTGTCTTTTTTTTTTTTTTTTTTTTTTTGTTTTTTTTGACCAACCGTCACACTTTAGTCGTAACCTTTTGCTTGTTTGATGTGTACAGTTTTCAGGCGGCAAACAGCAACATCCCACGACGTGCCAACTGTCATGGCTTTAACTTTCTCTTCATTTTCTGTTCTGTTTGCTTTTTAAGTTCGAAACATGAGTTTATTGACATGGAGTAAAACACTGCAGAAAAGAAAAGAATCGGGAAAAACGGTCTCAGAACTCCATCGGGGACTTTTTGTTATCTGGTTAAAGCGTTTTCGATCGGCGGGATTGACGCTGAGGTCAAGCATGTTTGTAACATCTTGGACAAGACTGACGTAAGACGAGTTTAAGCATACGTTTTCTAAACAAAGCGATTTTAGCGAGTGTCATTGTAACCTGCCACATTGGCGTCTTTTATCGTTTCTGTATCTTTGAAAGGTACAAATTCTGTTACGTGAAAATCATGGACTTTTAATCAGTTTGATCAAAGATAGGATGACCTTATTGCAGACAGTCTGCCTCGTCTCAGACAATAATGCACTACATGTAAAGACGTGCATGTCGTATTTATTTTTTAAACACTATAATGTAAGGAGAAAGCAATATTATAGAAGCATTAGTTTTAATTGTTTTCAGTGATGCATACTGGGGGAGGTAAAACGTATTGGAAGACTGGCTCCACACTGTTTTGGAAATAAAGTTCAAATTAGTTTCACACTTTTTTTTAATTATTATTATTATTATTAATAAAATGTATTTTTATTTTTTAAAGAAAAAAAAGGTTCATAAACACAAGGACTGTCTTTACTCTGACTGTGTGGGCTTGCTGGAGTTTTTCTACCTCCACATGAGTTAAAGATAAGAATGTGCTAAGCTGAGGAGCACTGATGTATAGGATGTGTACACTACATTTGTAATGGTACTATGTTTAAACCAAAACAATGAGATGTGTTTTTGTAAGGTATTGCTTTTGTATTTTACCAACACAGTGAGAAAAAATATGATAAAAGATGGATGTATAGGTTGGGTCTTTGATGTACGTATGGTACAGATTACATTATCATCACTCTTAAGTGCATTTGGGTAGATTTTTACCTGTCAACACTAACAAACTTCATCTGACACTCTTTTTGTAAAATATCTTTGAAACTGGTACACACGGCTTTTCACTCTGTTTTATATGTAGATGGATATACGCGCATAAAAACGAGAGGACTGGTTCTGTTTTAAATTTCATTTTCGTTGTGGAGTCGACAAAAAGTGCTGCATTTTTTACTGTCTCTTTGCATCGTGATTCCTTTATTCAAATCCTCCCAAAGAAGAAAGTCTGTGCCTCTAAGGTGTACCAGTAAATTCACATGTTGTTTTGAGTCAGAGCGAGGAGACAAGTTATCATTTTTAATGAATTTTCAAATAAAAATCTAAAAGTGAAGTTCTTCATTTACTGTATTGTCTTAAACTTGGCAAGAAAAGGGATATTTGGATACCTGCTTGGTATCCAGTCCTATGCAAATGTTTTCCAAACCCTTGTTCGTATTACAACCATAACGTTCTATTCATTTTTTTTAGCACTTGTATTTGATATGCCAACATTAAGTTTGGGCGTAATTGTTAAATTGACAGCAGTAGGATTGTTTTTAAAATGCGAGCACAGCTGCAAGGTTTTGGGGTTTGTCTTTTGCGGTTGCTAACCTCTTTTTATTTCCAGTGTTTTTCTGTTTAACTTGGCCAATTTGCTTGTCCCTGTGGAAGAAAAAGATCCCCACAGCATGATACCGTTACAGAGATGTTTTTCCATGTACACGGTGTGCTCATGGTGATGTGCTTTTTTTTTGTTTTCGCCGACATTTAAGTTCAAAAGGTTTAAGCTTTCTTTCATCTTCGTCCTCTTCTTCTTGGCTCTAAGTACTTTTATACCTGACTCTCCTCCCTGATTGATGTGCCCAAGGAAACTTCTGAGGACCTCACATCACTGCTGAATTTACTCTTGCGTTTCACATTTATCGACTACTAACTAATTTGATGATTTCTGAAGGCAGTTGGTTCCACAGGATTTTCTTGGTGGGCATCATCAGAGTAAACTGAGTGACACAAATGCATAGTATGTGTTTTTTTGTTTTTGTTTTTTCTTCAGATGAAGCAAGAAATTTCATTTAAAAAAGAAAACGTCCTGAGATTTGAACATGTCTCCCACATTACCCATAGGGAAAATGTCTTCCCCGAGAAGCCTTCATTGCCGTCTTAACTTATAACACTAGCACAAATGTAAAGGATGGAGTCCTTTACATTTTAAGCTGCTACAATTAGTATGAGCATAAATGGTGGTATTGAAATTAATACCAGATTACATTTTAGGACTATGATTATGATGAAAATGTGCAGCAATTAACACCACAATCCACACTTAGAAGAAGGTAAATTACCTTTTGCTATAAGTGACTTTTCACAATTCTTTCCTGGAAAGTGCAGTACTTATTTTTTCTTCTAGGTGGTGCTATAACGTCAGGCTATTAAAGCAGTGAGTAAATTACACCCTGCCTGAAGAAGTTTTATTTTCTTTACATGCATCGTTTTAACCTGTCTTTAATGTTCTGTTCAGGTTGCATGCAGAAAGTTCATGCAATATAAATTGTCAGTGGCTTAGAGGTGAGTTAATCTTGTTCATGTTTGGTGCTAATGTCACATAAACCAAGGATTTTTATTTCAATTTGGCCTTGCGTGCTCTTATATATTCAGGCATACATTCAATAGGCATCTCAGGATTGCAAATGTTGCTGGACAATAAATTATCACATAGTTATTGTGATCAGCTATAACGTAGTCCTTTTGAGACTATTTTCAAGTAATAAAATGGTAACGGCACAATAATGAACGAACAGATTTTCTAAGAGGAATAAACTTTAAATTCTAATGAATATTTAATGCTGGAACTGGAAGACATTTTTTTTTTTTTATCCAAAATAAAGCAACAGAAATATCAAATAAAATGAGTTGCAAAGTTTCTGTGATAAAAATTGTCCTTCGAAGAGGGACCAGCTGAGACCAAATCACGAGACTGACTGACGACATTCGTCCCAATGTTATTGCTAAACGGAGAAAAGCAATAAATCGTGCAAATGGAAAATCTTGAGCTTGTTTTGCGACAGGCCTAACACTGAAGGCAATAAACAATGCGTTAAATAACTGGGAAATGTGGCAAAGTATTGATATGAAAAAGGTGCGGTTGCTTGGGTCTTTCTTATTGTTTCCAAATAAATGTTCTAGGTGTTTTCATTGGCAGCCATAAACATGCTCCCTGTGGCTCCACCGACCAACACAATAGTTTAAAAGCCAATATAGTCTCATCAAAAAAAAAAAAAAAAACACTTTATATTGCGGAACGTGTTTCACATACTCACTATTTTAGAGAATAATAAACCTAAGAAAGTAAGAGAATAGATTTTGTGTGAGTACGGCCTAGAACTTTTGAATCCCCAGCAAAATGACTCATCTTCTTGAAAAGTCTCACAAAGGCTTTTCGAGTCAAGTGGAAGTGGGCAGCCACCCCCTCTGGGGCTTTTACATTTAGAGTAAACCGCAGATGGCAGGTTTGGAAATGGAGTCAGGATTCCAGTTCGGCAAAAAGATTGAAAAGCTATTTCACAGATCCCAAAGGAATCTGGACGGTGTGTGATCAGCTCTTGTTTCACGTTCTATTAGAACGTGAAACAAAAATGACAACAAAAACAACCACAACAAAAAAAAAAAAGGATATTCTTCTCTTACCCGCTCAGAAATAGAAAAAGGTTTCAACACTTCCTCATCTCATTCTCATGAACTCAATAGTGTTTTTATTTTTGACACTGGAGATGAAGAGGTTGACTAAGGACAACATAAATGCAGCAAATACCACTGGTTGCTATTAAAAGTCCCGGCATTTTGCCAGGCCAGTTTCATGTACGTGTCTTATTGATTTTTGCATTGCATGCCATCATTACCCATAGCTGCCCAACCTAACACATTTTTTTGAATGTTTTGCAGGGCAATAATGTAGCAACAATAGTGCTGTAAAAAATAAAAAATAAAAAAATTGGTTGACACCATGACTAAACATAAAATGAAACAATTTTTAAAGGTCTTGTAGTCTATGCAGTTCCATGTACTTATAGGTTGTAATGTATCAGTGGCAGAATATAACCTTTGCTTTTGTTGGCATCAACCTCGGTTTCGATTTTTTCCTTTCCTTCTTTTTTTGGAGACTCACTGGCACGTAGAGTGAGTAACAGAAACCCAGGTATTTATTGCTTTGGTGCTGTTCAGCACAAGGGTGTGGTGGGAAACTTACCTGAAGAACCTTTGCCAAAACAGTCGGGTGATGCTGAAAGCATGTGTTCCTATCATTACAGTTCCCCCTCTAACTCTTAACTCTTCTTTTTTTCCTTGATCTTTTGACTCCTCCTTTTCTTTTTTTTTCCATTCTTTCCCCTCCTAATATGACTCATCCTGTCTGTCTCACGTGCAAACCAGACAGTCCATCTTTCAGCAAACCCCATTGCACCTTCAGCTGCAAATACTGTACTCTGATAACATATGTGGCACCAAAATATTTGCAGGTTCTTCATTTTAACATGAATTAAGGTTATGCAGGCGGAATGAAGAGCATATGCAAACAAAATAATGTTGATGGCTATAGTGCATGGATTTGACCTAAACTAAAGCTCCTGCTGTGCACATAAATGTCCTGCTGGGAAGCTGAACCTTTGATATAATGCAGACCTTTTCTAATACAGTTGTATCTTTTGGATTTTATTTTATTCTATTTTTTTTTTTTAAGAAAAAGATGTTTTAATTTTCTCTACAGCTTTTATTCTGGTGACTTGTTGGAGTGGGATGATGGAATTTGTATTTATTAACAGCTGCATCAAAGGGCTCTTTGAACCTCTTATCCTCAGTTCACCTTTCAGCTGAAACAGTTTGCAAGTTTAAACACAAAGGCTGTGCAGTTCTGCAACGGTCCCAACAATGACATAACCAGGTACGTATGTAACACGGTCTGCCATAGGTCATGGGTTCCTCGCGCTCCTGCAAGCCAACCTGCATGTGAACTTTCCTTACCCCTCTAAAGGGGCGCGGTTCCCGAGGGTGGAGTCCACACCTTCTGCTCCGGGAACATTAACCACATGTGAGCTCTTTGGCTTATCCGCGGCACCACCCGTCGTTGCTGCGCGTCTCTTCATCGTGGGGCCTCCGCTTCTCGTTCGGAGAACACGTTTGACCCACCCGCTCCAGGTCAGGGATCCGAGTTTTGGGGGAAAAAGATGGACACCGGGAGCCCGGACACCTCGCTCGTGACGCCGTCCGACAAGGACCTGAACTCGGGACAGCAGCGTGTGCTGCACCAGGTCAACACCATGAAGAGGAGCAAGTCGAAGTACAAGAACGGCCCCGCGACGAGTCCCACAAGTACGGAAACCAATTTCTGTTGAGTTGTCTGTTGAGTCTCGCGGAGGAGAGAGTCGGTTCGAAAGTTTTCGCGTGTGGTCTCGCTGTCTGGAGAAAGGTGCGCCATTCAAATTTGCAGAGGTGCCACTCGCCAAACTGGCTCGGTTCCCAGACATTTATTTATTTATTTATTTATTTATTTATTTATTTATTTATTTTGGATACAGTTAGGCACTCGTTTGATGGGAGCGCTGCAATTTCTAGTCCAAACTAGTTCGGTGTGGGAGTGACGCTCGTGCACTCACGCACTCGCAGTAAAAATGCTGACAAGACGACCGTCACAGTTTCGATAGGTTGGGAAGACAAAATCGACTTCTAGAGACTTAAGTTGCTTGTACTTTTCTAATGTCATGTCAAGCAGTCGACTCTTAATCACTTGACGCTCCTCCCAGCCACCCGCAGGTAGCGAGGAAAACACACAAATATCGTCCAAGCAATCATTTCCCAGGCGCACAAAACGTCTGGAGTTAGTTTATCCTGCAAAGCGCAGAGTTGCTAAAATGTAGAAGTGTAGTTACAAGAGCACGACCTTTGCATAATCCGAGAAACAAAGAGTGCGGTGTATTTAGTTCTGTATGTTGTATGTTGTTATGACAACACGGGATTAGTGTGCTCAGTTATTTTCCTACAGCTTTGCTGTTTTGCAGCCACTTTGATCATGCACACACAAATGTCACTAGTAGTGAAATGGTTGCCATGGAAAATAAGGGTGTGAGCCCCAAAAGAAAATTGGGCTCACATGAAATAATGCAAAATTGGCTAATTTATCCTAAAAATGAAAATCAAATGAAAACTGTTAAAAAGTTCTTCTTCTTCTGTAGATTTACGGATCGGATGCATTTTTTGCAAGTTACTTTTTTTGTCACCTAATTTTGTCTCAGTTTTTTTTTATGCTTTCTTCAAATTACCTTTGAATGCCTTCGAAGGCAATTCATTTGTGTGCGCACACTTCTCAAACTCTGAATTAGTGTGGGAAGAAATTCGGATTGGAGCCGCACACACGTCTGAGTCAACTTTGATATCTGGGGGCTCACGTTAACCATGCAGAGTTCCATTCAAACATGTTGCAGCACTGAATCTACAAATTCACAACGCTACAGCAAACATCATAATAATAGACATCTGACTCCGGCATGAATCAGTTCTATCACACCGGTGGGTCACGTTACGGAAAAAACGTTCAGCTTGTTTTAAGGGGCCCGATCATATGGATTATATTTAGGTTTTGAGGTGCGGAAGCTGCAGAAGTTCATTTAGACTCAAAGGCATTTTTCTTAATGCCAGGCAGTCTCTTTTTTTTTGCCCACTCTGAATAATTTGGTGATTAATGAGGCAATTTTACAAGTATAAATCTGGTCACTTGGCCTCAGAACAGCCGTGAGTCTGAAACCTCATCTCATCTCATATCATCTCATCTCATCTCATCTCATCTCTTCTCTTCTCTCTGCGACCTGATTACAATATCCATCCTCTTGATTCTGCCTTGATTTCATGTCTGTTTTTCATTCTAGCTATCGGACTATTAAAATAAAAGCCATGCATGCATAAACATGTTGATTTGTATATTATTTTTCTTAAAGGCTTCAGTGGTTTTACTTTCTTATCCCTATTTTGTTTCGACAGGCCCTGCTCCGCAGACTTCAAAACCCTCTGACTTTGGATTGTTTAAGTACAGGGCGGCCAGCACCTACACCCGCTCCATCTCCAGCGGGTCAGCCGGTCTCCAGAATAGGGTAACTGTTTCTCCCTCTGTCTCTCTTTCTGTCAGCGTCATGCGTCGGTAATCAGAGCACCGACTTCTGCTTCTTCCAAAGACTCTACAAGAAAAGACTGTACCATAGTTTGTTAAAGTTGAAGTACTTCTGTTAAATGGTTGGTTCGTTTCATCTTTATCCTGCATGATTTTTCCTCAAATATTTCCTATAGCTATATTGCAACGCACATGATCTCGGCCCCCCAAATCCTTGCAGGAGGGCAAACAACTGCTCTCCAACGATGACTACGTCCAGCTGATAAACTGTCAATATAACGCGCTTAATCTTAAATGTACTCGTAGTACGTAAAAGAAAAAAAAGTGTAACTAATTGTAAATGCTGTGACGACTACATCAGGTCAGGAAAAAGGTTGTTAAAAGACAGTGACGGAGAGGAAAGCACTGTTGTTAGTTGCGATGGCAACGAGTCGCTCCGTCGATATATATGTAAATACTATGTTGGAAAAAATTGAGAAGAAATGTCTTACATATTGCTTGCAGCAAGTTGGGGTGAATGGCTCTTAACATAATCTAATTGCTTGCATTGAGGAAAGACATAAAAAAAAAAAAAAAACATTGCTGAACTAGATGCTTTATTTCCCCTATTATGTTGCCATTACCAGAAATCAGTAGTCAATATCCTTACTGAGGCTGTTAACCAAAACATGTTGCATATGTAATATTCTGAGTTCACATTATGGCAGCGTTGATAATTTATATTGCTGATAAAAAGCAAGTTCATTTTTATAGCACCATTGATTCTCAAAGTAATTGAGTGTAGTTGAGTACTGATCTGCTGTTCAGACATACCAAATACCACATTATTTGGTGTGACATTCTAGCCCGACCAACCATTGATAATACAGAGATTTTTCCCTAACAAGACAGATTAGAATACTTCATAATCTGAGTTAGGAGAAGCAACTAGATACCTCATTTGAAGTGTTTGAAAAAGGATCTTTGAGGAGCTCCTTATGCGATCTCAAGATTAGTGTTTATGATGACTTAACATTAAAAAGTCACATCCTCTGAGCATCTGGACATGGTTCTTACTCTGAACAAGTTGTGCTCTAGGTCAAGGGTTCAGTGAAGGAGGTTTGTCTTGTACATGAATGATGAAAGGCTGTGTTGACTAATTGTGGCCATATCTGCAGTTTTGCAGGTGTCACATTGACTCGTCAGGGTAAAGAAGGAATTGAGCCCAAAAGCTAAAGCCTCCATTTGCTGGTTGGTTTATATTCAAACTTTCACCCAGGGCCATGAGAAGTGTTTCATGACCAATAGAACGAGATACTGAACACAACAAGATACTGAAGTGAGCTTCCTGCATCAGGTGGTCAAACTCAGCTCTGGAGTTTGAGTGAGCAGCTTCATCATACAGAGTGAGCTCACTCAGCAGCCATTGGTGCTTTGCATCTGGCGTCTGAGCAGGATGCCTCAAAGACGTCTCCTTTCAGAGTAGGGGTCTCGCACTGCATTCCTCTCTGCTTCGGGACACCTGACTCCAATATTGGCTCATTAGCAGAGTTCTGTAGAGTTTGACTGCATGCTAGTGACTCAAATATGTAGGATGCTCAAAGTTGCAGGACTCTGGCCCCTGATGAATGCAGTTTGAGACCACTGTTTCAGAGGTTTTCCATAAAAACACTTGAGCATCTGGTGTTTTTGTACCTTATGGCCTAGTAACCATTTGGGGTCCCCCTGAGAATGACCTGGAGTGCGTATTTATGCAAAGGTTTGACTGAGTTTCCCTCCAAGATACATAACCTCAGTGACCCTTTCTCTGATAACTGACAGACAATGAATAGCTAGATATTTGAACAAACGGAGTAGCTGAAATGCTCTGCAGAAAAACAAAATAGATTTTTTATTTTTTTATTTTTTTGCATGCATATTCTTGTGTGTTTGTTTGCTTTTGTAAATAGCTGTGCAAAAAGAAAAACGTCACTCTCTCCTCTGTTACGAAACTCCGGATTTGATATGCGTGTACTAAAGTAAGCTATTTTGTAATCCAAATTTCAGTAACGGTGGCTGCAACCGTGTGTTCACATGGCTCGTTGTTTGGGTGTGCGCATTTATGTACGTATTTATGGTGATTTGGCCTGACCTGACCTGCTTCCACATAGGTGAGGCATTTCTAGGGAACTTGTTGGCATTGCCTGTTCTGATGAAGGCTCATAATCCACACATCACGTTGTGTCACATTTTATTTATCTGTGAATATGCACATCGGGTAGAAAACGTTTGAATACAGTCAGCTATACTGAACAGAATGAGCAACTTTATGTAGCGTATTCCCTGAAATCCAGGTAAGAATAATAATGTGCTAAAGTGAATTGCCTAGTGAATTAGTAGCTCACAAAAATGTACACGCTTAATTTCTGATTTGGGGAAAAAAACCCCCAAAAAACACAAAGTTAATGTTTTCCATAAGTGAAACTTGTTCATTCAATTTATTCTTGCCTTCAGGGATTCATTGGGCTAGAAAGATCAGTGATGTTTATCTTGTAATCTTTGGAGTTTCCTGTTATTTTAGAAGCCACAGCCTTTGTTAGATAAGACTTTATAAACACTGAATGTCACTGTACATGCGAGATCATTTGACGATAGCATACATTTCAACTTTTGTATGTAATAGAATTAGTCCCAGGTAAAATAGTGAGTTTATCTTATTTGACATCTTGCCTGAAGTCGACGCGCCTCCCTTAACGGGCGGCGTGTTTAAAGGCTGCTAAACTGGCTTTGGTAAAACTTTTAAGTTTTCTCCAGAGCTGTGTTGTTTCACCTTACGGCATATCCACTGTGTTACGCAGAAATTCTCATACAGTTATAATTTAGTCAGTGAATCTTACTTGATGCAAGTCAGACCAGATGCAACAACTCGCTGTATCTGTGGATGTTTCCAAGTGCTGCTTTAAAGAAGTGAAATATATTCAAACATTATGTTGAATATCTTTTTCAATTTTTCTGCCAAGTCCCCTGGTGATATGGCTCTTGGTTTCTCTGTACTGTGTGAGCTGTAAAACACCAAGAGATCAACTGTGCATGCCTCTTTCTATGACTTTCACATAACCTAGTTCTCCTTCCTGATAAATTCAATATGTCAAAATGTCAGCTGCAGACAGATGGAACTTTGATTAGTGATTTTTCTGCAAAGAGAAAGTTGTTTCTTTCTTCACTGATGTTCATTGATCAAGCTTGACAGGAACTGGTTTCCCTGCTAAACCTTTCGTTTTTGTGTAACAATGTTTGCATGGACATTTATTTCTTGTTTTGCTCAAACTCTACTGGGAATATTCAAATAGTGTGTGTGTGTGTGTGTGTGTGTGTGTGTGTGTGTGCGTGCGCGCGCGCACGTGCATGTTCAAGTGCATGTGCGTTTGTGTGCTAGCCTGTCCATTAGCTTCAAAAACAGCAAACGGGGGAAGTTGTGAACGATTACATAGATTTTCTGCACTGTTTTAGAATTGCTGTCTACATGTAGTTTTAACAATGACAGCAGGGGAAGTGAACACATTTCTGTCATCTGCTCACTGACTGACTCTTAAGCTAGTACGGGACAAAGTTTTTGGCTTAGAAGGGAGTTCCCTTAGAGCAATTTGAGAATCTTTAAGAATAAACTCCAGGAACTTTTGCAGCCTTCAGCCAAGTTTACCCTAACCCTAACTCTGCCCTTTCATTCAGTTCTGATTTGTTTTCGCACATTTCTGGGACAATAACCAATAACCTATGTTCTTTTCTGCCCTGCAATTTATGCAAACATTCAGAAGAGTCGAAGTCTAACAACTAAAAGTATGAAGGGAAGATTAGTCAGCTCCAACATGGAACAAGTCAACACTTCATCCTGGACAAAAAGCCCCAATGGGCTGAAACCCAGTCGGAGTGACCCCACTTTGACTTTGCCTTCTCATCTTGCTCCAGCACCTAGCATGGTGAGTAGTTCTTGCTTCAGTGTTCTGGCCAGATTTCAAAAATAATACCAAAATATATTTTTCAAACTATTATTCTTTTTCTAGAAAGCCACAAGGCAGAACAGCTCAAGTCAAATTCAAGTTACTAAAGAGTCCCGTTCGATAACTAATGGCCCGACTTTCGCTCGGAGTCAAACACGCATTTTCCAGCAACCTGTCACCCAGTCTCAAACCGATGGCAAGATGGGCACCATTAGGGTGTCCGACATCAAGCAGTCATCCATGTGAGTTTACTTTACTCCTTGCCTTCTGCTTTGATTCATAATATTTATTAGGCATTAATTGTTTTCCCCTTCTGAACAGCTAATTGCCAACCCTATCTTCAATTCCTATGTGTTTTCTGATAGGGTGAACTCTACAGGAAACATGCAAGATAATTTAAACCTAGAAGGCGCCGTGGATTACCTGTCGAACACTGATGAGAACTACCAGCAACTTGGGGCCAACTATATCCAGCATGTCTGCTTCAAAGACGATTTAGCCAAAGTTCTGGTTGGTATACCGCATGCATCCTGTTACCAGAAGGAATCGCATACAGCGAAGGGTCTTTTGTCACTGAGGGAGTGGAGGTGCAAAAACACAGCATTTAACATACAATCGAATGGTTTAGATCAGGGGTGGGCACTCCTGGTCCTCGAGGGCCGGTGTCCTGCAACTCTTAGATGTCTCCCTGGTCCAACACACCTGAAACCAACAGCTGAATCACCTGCTAAATGCAGTCAAGTTCTCCAGAGTCCTGCTAATGACCTCATTATTTGACTCAGGTGTGTTGATTTAGAGGTACACCTAAAAGTTGCAGGAGACCGGCCCTCGAGGACCAGGAGTGCCCACCCCTGGTTTAGATCAAAGTGAATTTCCTGTGTCAATTTTTTTTTTTCAAGGTCTAGTTTGAAATTAGTTGCTAAATTCTCTCAAGACTTGACAGCTGATTTTGTCCACGAGTTTGAGCAATTGTACCATGCATAATAATGAAACATTTCAGTTTAGATATGCAGAGCAGGTGAACATCCAATGAAAAGAAACTGACTCAGGGGACTCCACACAAATACATACCACACTTTTAAAAAATGTTATTTGTAATAAAACCTTTCCTTTTACTTTGTAGCTCTGCACATACTTTATGTTGGTTTATCATATAAAATGTAAAAGGAGGGGAGGCATTTAGTTGCACCAAGGGGAAGGAGTGCTTTAGCAAGACACACTAATGAATACTATGTCAGTTTGTTCATACTTTCTTGGAAATGACACAAACTAGATTTTAAATATTTTTACAGCTTTTTTTTTTTA